>CM039674.1:438338943-448338943 GCA_022496015.1 Hordeum marinum
GAGAAAACCAAGCTGAAAGATGATGGAAGCAACTATGCGGACTAGGTCCATAGCTTGAGGATCATCCTCATAGCTTCCAAGAGATTGTATGTCCTTGATGCACCGCTAGCTGACCCACCCATTTTCCCAGCGGACCAAGACGTTACAAACGCTTGGCAGTCATGCTGTGATGATTACTCCCTTGTTCAATGCGGCATGCTTTACAGTTTAGAACTGGGGCTCCAAAAGCATTTTGAGCAACACGGAGCATATGAGATGTTCCAAGAGCTGAAACTTGTTTTCCAAGCTCATGCCCGGGTCAGAGATATGACGTATCCGACAAGTTTTTCAGTGTAGATGGAGAGAATATTTCTGTCAGTGAGCACATACTCAAAATGTTGGGTTGCACAACCGCTTGACTCAGCTGGAGTTAATCTCCCGATGACTCGGTTATTGATACAATCCTCCAGTCGCTCCCACCTGCTATAAGAGCTTTGTGATGAACTACAACATGCAGGGTATGGAGAAATCCATTCCTGAGTTGTACTCGATGCTGAAATCAGCGGAGGTCAGATCAAAAAGGAGCATCAAGTGTTGATGGTGAATAAGACCACTAGTTTCAAGAAGGCAAGGGTAAGAAGAACTTCAAGAAGGACGGCAAAGTGTTGCCCCGTCGCCGTAAAAGTTGCAGAAGAAGAACGAATGGACCCAAGCCTGAGACTGAGTGTTTTATTGCAAGGGTACCAGTCACTGAAGCGGAACTGCCCCAAGTACTTAGCGGATAAGAAGGCCGGCAACGTTAAAGGTATATGTGATATACTTGTTATTGATGTGTACCTAACCATCGCTCATAGTAGCTCCTGGGTATTTGATACCGGTGCAGTTGCTCACATTTGTAACTCCAAGCAGGAGCTGCAGAATAAGCAAAGGCTGGCAAAGGACGAGGTGACGATGCGCGTCAGAATGGTTCCAAGGTCGATGTGATCGCCGTCGGCACGCTACCTCTACATCTACCTTCGGGATTAGTTTTAATCCTCAATAATTGTTATTTAGTACCAGCTTTGAGCATGAATTGTATCTGGATCTTGCTTGATGCGAGATGGCTACTCAAAATCTGAGAATAATGGTTGTTCTATTTATATGAGAGAAATGTTTTTATGGTCATGCCCGCTGGTCAATGGTTTATTTTTTATGAATCTCGAACGTGATGTTACATATTCATAGTGTGAGTACCATGTAAGGTTGATAACGATAGTCCCACTTACATGTGGCACTGCCGCCTTGGTCATATTGGTGTCAAACGCACGAAGAAGCTCCATGCTGATGGACTTTTGAGTCTCTTGATTTTAATCATTTGACACGTGTGAACCATGCCTCATGGGAAGATGACCAAGACTCCATTCTCCGGAACATTGGAGCGAGCAACTGACTTGTTGGAAATAATACATACAGATGTATGCGGTCCAATGAGCGTCGTGGCTCGCGGTGGCTACCGTTATGTTCTCACCCTCACTGATGACTTGAGCAGATATGGGTATGTCTACTTATGAAACACAAGTCTGAAACCTTTGAAGGGTTCAAGGAATTTCAGAGTGAGGTAGAGAATCAACATGATAGGAAAATAAAGTGCCTACGATCTGATCGTGGCGGAGAATATTTAAGTCACGAGTTTGGCATGCACCTTAGGAAATGTGGAATTGTTTCACAACTCACGCCTCCTGGCACACCTCAGTGAAATGGTGTGTCTGACTGAACGTCGTAATCGCACTCTATTGGATATGGTGCAATCTATGATGTCTCTTACCGACTTACCGCTATCATTTTGGGGATATGCATTAGAGACTGCCGCATTCACTTTAAATAGGGCACTGTCAAAGTCTGTTGAGACGATACCGTATGAATTATGGTTTGGAAAGAAACCTAAGCTGTCTTTTCTAAAAGTTTGGGGATGTGATGCTTATGTGAAGAAACTTCAACCTGAGAAGCTCGAACCCAAAGCGGAAAAGTGTCTTCATAGGATATCCCAAAGAGACTATTGGGTATACCTTCTACCTCAGATCCGAAGGCAAAGTCTTTATTGCCAAGAATGGATCCTTTCTCGAGAAAGAGTTTCTCTCGAAAGAAGTAAGTGGGAGGAAAATAGAACTTGGTGAGGTAATTGTACCTCCACTCAAACCGGAGAGTAGCGCAACACAGGAAGTTGTTTCTATGGAGCCTACACCGGCTGGAGAGGAAGTTAATGATGATGATCATGAAACTTCAGATCAAGTTACTATTGAATGTCGAAGGTCCACTAGGACACGTTCCGCACCAGAGTGGTACGGCAACCCTGTCCTGGAGATCATGTTGTTGGACAACGGTGAACCTTCGAACTATGAAGAAGCGATGGCGGGCCCGGATTCCAACAAATGGCTTGAAGCCATGAAATCCGAGATAGGGTCCATGTATGAGAACAAAGTGTGGACTTTGGTGGACTTGCCTGATGATAAGCGAGCCATTGAAAATAAATGGATCTTTAAGAAGAAGACTGACACGGATGGTAATGTGACCGTCTATAAGGCTCGGCTTGTCGCTAAGGGTTATCGACAAGTTCAAGGATTTGACTACGATGAGACTTTCTCACTCGTAGTGATGCTAAAGTCTGTCCAAATCATGTTAGCAATTGCCGCATTTTATGATTATGAGATCTGGCAAATGGACGTCAAAACGGCATTCCTTAATGGCTTCCTTAAGGAAGAACTGTATATGATACAGCCGGAAGGTTTTGTCGATCCTAAAGATGCTACAAGGTATGCAAGCTCCAGCGCTCCATCTATGGGCTGGTGCAAGCATCTCGGAGTTGGAACATTCACTTTAATGAGTTGATTAAAGCGTTTGGGTTTATACAGGTTTATGGAGAACCCTGTATTTACAAGAAAGTGAGTGGGGAGCGCTATAGCATTTCTCATATTATATGTGGATGACATATTGTTGATGGGAAATGATATAGAACTTTTGGAAAGTGTAAAGGCCTACTTGAATAAATGTTTTTCAATGAAGGACCTTGGAGAAGCTGCTTACATATTAGGTAGTTAAGATCTATAGAGATAGATCAAGGCGCCTCATAGGTCTTTCACAAAGCACATACCTTGAAAAGATATTAAAGAAGTTCAATATGGATCGGTCCAAGAAGGGGTTCTTGCCTGTGTTACAGGGTGTGAGATTGGAGTACGACTCAATGTCCGACCATGACAAAGGATAGAGAAGAGATGAGTGTCATCCCCTATGCTTCAGTCATAGGCTCTATTATGTATGTCATGCTGTGTACCAGACCTGATGTGAACCTTGCCATAAGTTTAGTAGGGAGGTACCAAAGTGATCCCGGAGCGGAACACTGGACAACGGTCAAGAATATCTCGAAGTACTGAAAAGGACAAAGGACATGTTTCTCGTATATGGAGGTGCCAAAGAGCTCGTCGTAAAGGGTTACGTCGATGCTAGCTTCGACCACAGATCCGGACGACTTCAAGTCGCAAACCGGATACATGTATATTTGAACGGAGGGGGGCAGTCAGCTGGTGCAGCAGCAAGCAAAGCGTCGTGGCGACATCTACATGTGAAGCGGAGTACATAGCTGCTTCGGAAGCAACAAAGGAAGGAGTCTGGATGAAGGAGTTCATCACCAACCTAGGAGTAATTCCAAAGTGCGTCGGGCCTGATGACTCTATTCTGCGACAAACACTTGAGCTATTGCCCTTGCGAAGGAGCCCAGGTTTCACAAGAAAACAAGACACATCAAGTGCCACTCCTTCAAACTCCATTTGTGATTACATGCAGGAGGGGAGATATAGATATTTGTAAAGTGCATACGGATCTAAATGTCGCAGACCCGTTGACTAAACCTCTCCTCACGAGGAAAAACATGATCAACACCAGAATGCTATGGGTGTTCGATTCATCACAATGTAACTAGATTATTGTCTCTAGTGCAAGTGGGATACTGTTGGAAATATGCCCTAGAGGCAATAATAAAATGGTTATTATTGTATTTCCTTGTTCATGATAATTGTCTATTGTTCATGCTATAATTGTGTTAACCAGAAACCGTAATACATGTGTGAACACATAGACCACAACATGTCCCTAGTGAGCCTCTAGTTGGCTAGCTTGTTGATCAATAGATGGTCACGGTTTCATGACCATGGCCATTAGATGTCATTGATAATGGGATCACATCATTAGGAGAATGATGTGATGGACAAGACCCAATCCTAAGCATAGCACAAGAGCGTGTAGTTCGTCTGCTAAAGCTTTCCAATGTTAAGTATCATTTCCTTAGACTATGAGATTGTGCAACTCCGGGATACCGTAGGAATGCTTTGGGTGTGCCAAAACGTCACAAGCGTAACTGGGGTAGCTATATAGCTCCGAAAGTGGTCTATTAGGTTTGCACATCGAGAGTGGGATTTGTCACTTCCGTATGAACGGAGAGGTATCTCTCAGGCCTGGATGATGAAGATGGCCCCCAGTGATGGTTTCCCCCGCCATCCAACGAGGGTGCCGAAATGGGCCCTCGATTGATTTTTCATGGCTCTAGAGACTTGCGGCAGCGGAACTCCCGATCTAAGTTTCTTTTCGGAGGTTTCTATATTTATAGGATTTTTTGGTGTCGATCTCACGTCAAGGGGGCCACGAGGCGGTGACAAGCCTGCTAGGCGCGGCTAGGGGGTGGCCACGACTGGCAGGCTTGGGACCTCCTCGTGGCTCTTCTGGCCCAACTCCAATGCTTCGGGGGTCTCTTTTGGTCCAGAAAAAATCATACTAAAATTTCAGCCCATTCCGAGTACTTTTATTTCTACACAAAAAATGACACCATGGTAGTTCTGCTGAAAACAACGTCAGTCCGGGTTAGTCTAATAAAATCATACCAAAATCATATAGAATTATTGTAAACATGGCATGAATAATTCATAAATTATAGATACGTTGGAGATGTATCACTCCCCAAGTTGCTTTCCGCCCAGTCAATCTCTTCCACCAAAAGCCAAATCTGTGAGAGAGTGATTGAGTGTTGAGGAATCTGTTGTCTTGAAGCACAAGAGCAAGGAGTTCATCGACATTATCGAGCCTATTACCTTTTGGAGGGTGGTGCCTCCTAGATAGGTTAGGTGTCGCTTGGGAGCCTCCTACTTCATGTTGTGGAGTGAACCAAGAAGTTTGTAAGGGCAAGGAGATCGCCTACTCCGTGAAGATCTACCCCGAGTTAGGCTAGTCCTCCGTGGACGTAGGCCATCATGGTATAGTCAAGGTTGCTTCTTCGTGGAACCCTCCATGGGTAGAGCCCTTCGTGGAATCTCGCGACCGTTACCCTCCGTGGGTTGAAGACTCCATAAACGTGGACGTATGATAGCACCACCTATCGGAACCATGGGAAAAATCTTCGTGTCCTTCATGCGTTTGTTCTCCCTATATCAACTCTTTACTTCCATGTGCAATGTCTTTACTTCTGCTGCTATACTTGATGACTTGCATGTGTGGGTGTGCTAGACTTGCTAAATTGCTAAAATCTGCCAACACTTAACTTTAGATATTGTGTAGATTTTGATTTGTGATAGTAGTCTATTCACCCCCCTCTAGACATACTATTCTAGTGATCCCTCGGAAACATGCCCTAAAGGCAATAATAAAGTGGTTATTATCATATTTCCTTGTTCATGATAATCGTCTATTATCCATGCTATAATTGTATTGATTGGAAACTCAGATACATGTGTGGATGCATAGACAACACCGTGTCCCTAGTAAGCCTCTACTAGACTAGCTCATTGATCAAAGATGGTTAAGGTTTCTTAACCATAGGGATGAGTTGTCATTTGATAATGTGATCACTTCATTGGGAATATGGTGTGATGGACAAGACCTAACCGTAAGCATAGCATCTGATCGCATTAGTTGATTGCTACTGTTTTCTTCATGTCAAGTATCTATTCCTATGACCATGAGATCATGCAACTCCCTGACACCGGAGGAATGCCTTGTGTGCATCAAACATCACAACTTAACTGGGTGATCATAAAGATGCTCTACCGGTATCTCTGAGGGTGTCTATTGGGTTGGCATGGATCGAGACTGGAATTTGTCACTCCGTATGACGTAGGTATATCTCTGGGCCGTCTCAGTAATACAACATCATAAGAAGCTTGCAAGCAATGTGACTAAGGAGTTAGTCACGGGATCTTGTATTATGGAGCTAGTAAAGAGACTTGCCCATAACGAGATTGAACTAGGTATGGAGATACCGACGATCGAATCTCGGGCAAGTAGCATACCGATGGACAAAGGGAACTACATACGAGGTTAACTGAATCCTTAACATCGTGGTTCTACCAATAAAGATCTTCGTCGAATATGTAGGAACCAATATGGGCATCTAGGTTCCGCTATTAGTTATTGATCGGAGAGTGTCTCGGTCATGTTTGCATCATTCTCGAACCCATAGGATCCACACACTTAATGTTCGATGACGATATGGTATTATTGAGTTATATATGTTGGTGACCAAAAGTGCTTCGGAGTCTCTTATGAGATCCCAGACACCATGAGGAGTTCCGTAAGGGCCTGGAGGTAAAGATTCATATTAGGAATTTCGTTTTGGTCACCGGAAAGAATTCGGGCATCGTCGGTAATGTATCGGGAGTGTCGAAGGGTTCCGGGGGTCCACCCGCCCCGGGGGCACATGGGCTGAGAGGGGTGCTCACAGCCCCTAATGGGCTGGGTGTCCCGCCCACCTAGGCCCATGCGGCTAATGGGTTGGTGGGGGAAAACCCTAAGGGGGGCGGCCACCCAACTTGGGGGCCAAGCCATCCCTTGGCCGCCGCCACACCCTAGGGGAAATCCTAGGGCGCCGCCCCTCCTCCCTAACCCTATATATGAGAGGAGAGGGAGGGCAACCGCACCGTAAGCCATGTTGCAACCCTCTCTCTAGATTGATTTCTCCCCTCGTTTCGTGTCACGCTGGCGCTTGGCGAAGCCCTGCCGAGACAGCTCCGCCACCGCGCCGTCATGCTACTGGAGAACTCATCTACTGCTCTGCCCTCGCTCGCTGGATCAAGGAGGTGGAGACGTCATCGATCTGTACGTGTGCTGAACGCAGAGGTGCCGTCCGTTTGGCGCTAGAACGGGACGAATCGTTATTGCATTGCGAAGACGTATGACTTCATCGACCACGTTTCTTAACGCTTCCGCTTAGCGATCTACAAGGGTATGTAGATGCACTCCCCCTCTCGTAGATATCCATCTCCATGGATAGATCTTGCGTGTGCGTAAGGTGCGAAATTGCACGTAGATCTTGAGCCGGTGGCTTGGATCGAAAGTTATGAGTTGACAATGGTTATGCTCGATGTCAGTGACGCCCTATGCGCCAAGTACTTGACCATGATGCTCGAGGGGCTGGTCGAACATGGTTGAAAAAACTGTTACCCAATTCCATCAATACTTGGTCAGAGCTTAAAGAGCGGTTTATAAAGAACTTCCAAGGAACGTGCAAAAGGCAATGACGATTGTGGACCCTCAACATTGCGTCCAGTGAGTCGATGAGTTGGCACATCACTGGACCCGTCGGGTCGCGGATATTATACACTCATCGGATAGCATCACGGCGGCTCAAGTCGTCCTGGTCCTGGAAAAGAATTGCCACTTCCAGCCACTAGTCCTGAAGCTTGGGCGAATCAAATGAAAGGTGCAAAACATGGGCGTCTTAATGGATGTCCTCACCAAGTACGCCGAGTCAGATGGCACAAGGACCCCGGTTCAGATGAGGATAAAACTGGCAAAAGGCGGGAAGGGTGAAGGCAGCAAGGGCCGGCATCACCATGGTGGTACCAATAGGGCACCAGAATACCATGGTAAAAAAGGAAACAAACCGAACGGCAGGTCAGATTTCATCGCTAATACTAATGTTGGTTTTAAAAACCAACATCGTAATGGCCGTCCTGGAGGGGCTTACAATGGGAAAATAGCCGGCCCAGAGCATTGCTCGTTTACCGGACCATACTAGCTTTAGAATCACCGTCTCCTTTACTTTTGTATTTTTCCCCTTCAAATTTTGTAGTCTTTAATATTTTAATAAAGTCGGCTTACCCGAAATTTGGAGTTCTTGTAGTTTCATCCACCAACTTGGCTTGAGCCGTTATTTATTGGGCACATGGGGGCTTCCAACTCATCGAGTTTAGCTTTCTCACCTTTGTGACCCAACAAAAATGCCACAAAAATTGGGAATTTGGGGGCTTCCAACTCATCGAGTTCAGATTTCTCACCCTCTTAACCCGACAAAAGAAGAACGCCATATGTGGTTAAACCTGCCTGTATGCTTGATGCGACTCCAATCAGGTGACCCCATGTACTCTTAGAAGTCAATCCTTTTCCGGGACTGTGAACTTCTTAAGGTTAATACATGAGCTTGTGTCACGAGAGAGCCGACATATAGAAAGCTAGGATAAACTACGGGTTATCATACCTGCTTCACTAAAGCAAAAGACTCGAGCCTCGAAAGTCGATCTTATGTCGAGCCTCGAAAGCCGGCAAATCTTTTACATGATTATGTCATCATGACATGGCATTATTCGAATAAGATATCGTTATTTATTCTTATTATGCCAAGTTTGGTTTTGAAACCAGGTTGGAGTCTAAAAACCGGTTTGTTTGACTAAGCCTCAAGAGATAGTCCTTTGTTGCTTGACCTATTGTGCCGACTTATAACACAACTCTTGATGTTGGAAATGGCTACCGCAGATTTTTTTTTGGGGGGGGGGGGGGTAATGTTATTGCCGGCTTAGGCATGAAACGTTCGAGTTACTGATCACTGCCGTATTATAGCTGGTTAAAGATCATCCAAGCAAAGTTTGAAGCTCTGGATATCAAGATCTCTTTGATGGCTCTAAATCCTCTAAAAGGTCATCAATGCATGGCAAAAAATATTCAAGGCAAGCAAAATAGTGAAGCAATATGCAATCATGGGGAAAAGGGCAGCGGAATTGAAGGTTAAACATCTTCACCAAAGCAAAACATGTACGAAGGCATGACAAAGTCTTAGAAGCCATAAAGAGCTACTCCTATTACAGACTCCAATGAAGAACCACAAAATCATTGTTTGGCCCAACACTTGTGGCTACAGGCAACTTAAATTGTTTTTACATCACCCTTGTGCTATGTTCCTTTGTCGTTTGGGTTAGCCTCGGGCTGTTCCCTCTCCCGAGCCGCCTTTGAGTCATCTTCACCGCCTCTGCGGGCTCTACGATCTCAAGATTGTCCACGTCCCAGTTGCAATGGGTTAGGGCGTGGAATGCAGCCTCTTCATTTATAATAAGGGACAGGTCAACTCCAGGAGCAAAAGTATTGCTTACGGCACTAAGGAACCAGATCCAATGATATAAAATTGGGCGGCTGAATTCGCGAGCTACTCATGTCATAAGCTGCCCTGATATTTCTTTAAGCCCATCCCAACAACAAGTCATGTTGGTGAGCACTCGAGCCGTCTTGATGCACTTCAGGTAGTCAGGTTCGCCAAAAGTTGTGGTCGTCATCCTTAAGCTCAGGAAAGCCTCTCGACATTTCTTCTGGATCGAGCTCGTCGGCATAGGTGAAAGCCTGGCTCAAAGCCGGGTCACACCAGAGCGGGCGGCTGGTCTTTTCAGGTTTGTTGATTTGCTTGGGAATAGTGGAAATCACTTTCACACATATCCTTGATGAGTGGCACTGGATCTTTCTCCCCCATTACAAGCTTTGATGGCAAGCCGACCTCCGGTGTAGAGTTGCTCAACTAGAGTATACACGGCTTTCAGCATAAGTAAGCTATTATCTTGAAGTTGGATGTTTCTGGGGCCTGCAAAAAACAAGGTGAGCATCAAAGCCTCAGAAGTTATACCTACAAAACGCGATGTTTTTGCAAATTACAATGGACGACTTACCAAAGATAGCCTGAGTCATAGTGGCAATATGTTGCTTTAACCCGGCCAATTCTTCGTCAACGGGCTTCAGCTGTCTCTCTGCACTCTCTGCGCGCTTCAACAAGGTGGTCTTCTCAGCATCAAAGGTTTCCTTGTGTTCAAAAAGCCCCTTGATTTTGCCCAGTTCCTCCAAAGTGAGGCGCAGTTTATCTTCAACGCTAGCTTGGGCGCTCTGCCCTATTTCCAATTTTTTCTTCAAGCCAATCACACTTGACTCTACTTCCTGTAAGGCCTTCTGCATAAAAGAGCCAGAACGCAAGTTTTAATCTTATGCAATAAAGGATTATGACAAGTCTCAAGCAAAACTGCAAGCAATATCCTTGACACTTGGGGGCTAATGCATATCAGTTTTATCAAACCTGATATGACAAAGACCCGACTCATCTCATGAAGATGATCGGCCCTTGGGCTACAGGTCGAATTCCAAAATATTATAAGACCCGACTCATCTCATGAAGATGAGTCGGCCCTTGGGGGCTATAGGTTGAAAACTATAGTTCTGGTTATCAAAGACCCGACTCGAATCAATAAATTGAGCTGGCCCTTTGGGGGGATAGATAGGGGTACATCAAGTATAATAGAGAGAGAAACATACCTCATATTTGTTTTTCATCACACTAACAAGGCCGACTTCCATCTCATGGCTTGTGGCAAGGTGAGCCAGGTAACCAGCATGGAGTTCTTCAGCGCTCATGCTCTCGTAGTTTGGAAGCTCCAGCTTGGCTTTGCCTCTGTCTCACAGTTCTGGTTCGTCCTTAGCAACAATCTTGGTCAACACCGTTGAGCCCTAGGGACGACATAACCCGACCTGAGTAATGACAGCCTCCTTGTTATTGACGCAAGGAGCCTCTTCAGCTGTCTGGGGGGGACTAGGCTGGTCAGGATTGATCATCGGGTCAGCCTCAATGCCCACAACATTGGTACTTGGTGGATCAGGTTGGGGGTAACATCAATTTGAGTCTCCTGATGATCATCAGGATGACTCGCCTAAAACTTCGGGAGCAGTTGAGGCGAGATTTCCTGGCTTAGGGGCCTTGGGTTTGGTTGACAACCTGCCAACTTTCCTATTCTTAGATTTGGCCTGAGCCCTATGAAATAAGGAGACATTATGAGTGAAAGTGCTAAAAAAGCGTGTAAAGGTAAAAATTCAACAAGAAGGGAACTCACCCCAGGGTTGATCACAAGCGGTGGTAGCTTAGAAGCACTTGAGTTATCCGACGAAGGTGGGCGACTCCTGGTTATAGATATAAAATGATTGAAGAGATCAATAACTTGAAGACAACTATGAAGAAAAGAAGAATAAGGTGGAAAGATACCTGAGATGGACGCTTATGAGCAGTCGTCTTGTTGGGTAAACCGGCTGCAAGATCGCCACTACCACTTCGGGTCTTAGCGTTTTGACATATGTTGGGTTTGCTTCAAAATAAAATTGGGATCCAAGTGAGCATCCGGGTGAGAAAAACGTACTTTCCGAATAACCCGCCTTGTTTTCCTAGGTGATAAGGGTTCTGAGCCGGAGGAGATGGAAATTACCTCAACATCTCCAGATGGGATCATGTCGACATCACTCTAAGGAAAAGAGATATCAGCTGAGTTAGTAAAGCATAGCTATGGGAATTTGATTTCTACCTCTGATTGAGCCCTGGCTGTCTCTGAATCATCCATGGTAGATGACTCCTCAACGACCATCTTATCTTTCTTTGAAGCAAGAGGGGCTTCACGTCTTCTTGGCGGTACTTTTGCTCATTTCTTACCCCAAATGGAGACGTGGCCTGTTGAGTTGAAAATGAAATAACAGATAAGTGGTGAGAAGTTAAAAGAGGAATCATTGGTGAAAATTAGATGTAAAACAGTCAAAGGTCCTTACGGGAGGAGGCGGGTTATGAATATAAAAGGGCTTCAACCCGTCTTGGCTACAAACGGATAGTTTACTTCGTCGGCGTCTAAAGTATGTTGTTAAACCTCTCGGGGTCATTCAACTCACCAGAATAAGTATGTATCAGCCGCCTCAGCGGTTGAACATCAGAAAGCTCCAAGATAACCAACACCGAGTTCAGGGTCCACCCTACTTAACCATTGGCTAGTAAGGCCCTCAACTTTGGATATATGTGTGCAAGTTTTGCACGCTCTTCTAAAGAAGCCCGGCCAGTCAGCTCAGAGGTCATGGGAAGACGGTCCGGCCTATAACCCGGCAAGGGGTTCTCATCAAACGGGGCCGTGTTTTGACAGTAGAACCAATTCTTATTCCAACCCTTTGGGTGACTTGGTGTAGGAGATATGCCCTAGAGGCAATAATAAATGTTATTGATCATCTCCCTGTTCATAATTAGGTTTATGTTCCATGCTATAACTGCTACGGTTCTCGAGTTGCAATAACCACGAGGCTTGAAGGAAGACTCATATGCACGTGTGGAATAATAAACAGTAAAATGTATTCCTAGTCTGGCCTCTAAGACTGGCTGAAGTATTGCATGATGATCCTGTTTTCCTGATCATGGGCATGGCTATGCCAGCAATTTTGAGGGCACAATGTTAGAAGAACATTTGTGTTGAATCGACCTGAATTGATGTTATGCTATGAGATACATTCGTCATAAGTTAATGGTTAATAACATAGAGAAGTTGATGTTTGCATAATTCCTTAGACCATGAGAGTATCGAGTTTCTTCATGCTTGTTTCATGAACTTTGGGGTTTGTTAAACGTCATCCGTAAATGGGTGGCCATTACCACGACTTACGGGTTCATAGAAAAGTATGTCAAGTAACTTGATTACTCAAGATTTGGATTTGCTCCTCCGACGATGGAGAGATATCTCTGGGCCCTCTCGGTGTTACGGTATCCATCATCGTTTGGCCAGACATTTTGTGATTTGATCATGGGGATGCCGGAACACGGGAACGAGAAAAGAGAACAATACCGGTAATGAGGTAACTGGCATAGTGGACAAGTTGTTGATCCGCGGGGATGCCAACATGTCTCACCTCGGGTATTTGTAACATATCGTGAAGCAACAGGAATAGCACACGGCAACTGGAGGTTCACTCGAATATTCATTCGTGTGGGTATAGGGGTCAATATGGGTGTCCACGGCTCCGATGTTGATCATTGATCGGAAGGGATTCCGGGTCATGTCTATACTTCACCAAACCTATAGGGTCACATGCTTAAGGGTCATCTATCTGCTGAATACTAGACAAGGAGTCCGACAGAAAGTCACTGGAAAAGTTTCAGAGACAACGGAAAGGTTCCTGAGAGAACACCGGAAAAGTTTCGGTAAAACCGAAAAGTTGTTTCGGATAAAACCATTGATCCAAAAAGGTTTTGGCAAGCACCGGGAATGTTTTGGAGGTTGCCAGAGTGGTCTGGTAATTTCTGGAATTTTTCTAGAGAATGAACCGAAAAAGGTTTTCGGAGCTGTCGAAATTGTTTACCGGGTAAACGAAGATGGTTTTAAATTAAACCACCATACCAGAAATGTTCCGAAGTGCGTCCAGATAATTTTAGAGGGTGCCGGAAATGTTCTGGGACCTTTTGGAATTTTCAGAAGTAATAGTCGCGGAAAACATCTTGTCCCAGCATGAGGGGACAAGATCCCACGATGCGTGGGGGTGTTTTGGGGGCGCCCCCCTTGAGGGGGCAGCTCCTTGTGGCTAGACAAAGGTGTTGGGGGGCCCCCATGGTGGGGGGCAGCCTCCACAAATGGTGGATAGTGTTGGGAGGAAGGTGGGGCCCCATGGGGGAACACCATGGACAAGGGAACATGTTTTCTCCATGTTTGGTGGGAACATGTTTCCTTGTTTGGTGGGTGCATGTTTTGTGGGCTGAATTTCAGCCCCCCTTCACCCCTTCCACCACTATATAAGGAGGTGGAGAGGAGCTTTCCATCCTCACTCAAACTCTCTCACACAAGCCATGCATGATCTGGCATTCTCTCTCCCTCCCAGCGAAATAGTTTCGTAGAGCCGAAAGGTTGTCTGGGTTCCGGTGGGAACTAGTTCTGGACGGCGAAGCCCTGCCGGATAGATGATACCGTATGTGTGCAACTCTATAGATAGATCATAGTTTCGGTCTTAGTTCGAGAGTGCCTCCCGAAGGGCTGTCCGTGTGACTGTCCGAGTTTTGGAGGTCCTCCCGAAGGGCTGTCCGACTGACAGTCCAAGTTTCGGAGGTCCTCCCGAAGGGCTGTCCACGACACCATCCGGGGGACTGTTCGGCAGCCTCCCGGAGGGCTGTCTGCAAGGCAGATGAGGGTATACATCCTCGCGGTTGGAAGGTTCTAAAATCCTAGCTGCGGGGATCTACATCGCCGTTCGTCATCGACTCTACTTCTGCTGCGCTACGAGTCGGTAACGAAAATGACCAAACCTTGTATGCAGTCTCCATAGTGGTCCTGGGCTGGTGCATAGGTCGGAATTTTTTTGTTTTCTGCTACGTTACCCTATAGTGGCATCAAGAGCTGTGCTATGCATAGATGCAGGTTGTGATCTAGAATACATGATATGTATGGGTATTGCATAGTATAATTTTGTAGTAGATGAGGTCTATTGCTGAAAATTATTTGTGCGGGTAGCAGATGAAATATGTTACCCGATGTTCCTGTTGCTTTCCCCTGAATTTGCGTAGTCCTGATCTTGACGCGATGGTGGAATCTCACAAAGTTCTGGCAATCCGCGATCCTTTCATGCTTCTCCTGAGTATGTTGATTGACAGATCAACGAAGTGCTAACAGTTCTTTGGGTTCCACCATAGTTGAGAAAGATGGATGTTTCGCAGACGAAAGGGCAATGCAGATGTGATCTGCACGGGGGTCACGCGTATGACGAAGTTTAATATGGGGCTCGAGATTTTATTATCTCATGTTTCATACACCCTGGAAAGTTAATCTAGCAACTTGAATTATCATACTTGATGATGGACGTTGGTAGCTTCGGTTTGTTTCTAACCCTTAGAATCCACGTAAAACAAGTTTTTGCATGGACCGATTAGAGGTGTCTAACTTGGTTTTGCAGGATGGTTTGCATGTGCATGTGATGTGGTATATCAGTGTTCATAATAATTTGATTATGTATGAGACGACAATATGATGTAAATTGATTAACATGACCTGCGTGTCATGATTCGGCATGATGGCTGGAGCCATATGATTGCACTTTCATGACCTGCGTGTCAACCTTATGTAATGCACTTATTTTATTAAGATATAGAGATAGCAATATTGTTTGGTGCATCAACAAGGTGGTGGCAATGTTCGCAAAGGTGAACAATGATGCGAATACCGAAGACGAAGAAATACTTGACTTCTTCGTCAGAAGGGGCTATACCATGTCATGCTAATTATGAATTGCCTGAGATGTTTATCCCTCTTGATGCATCCTTCTTGATTGCGCAGTAGTCGCTTTTATTAGGGTGATCTCTCACAAAAATATCAAGTAGTTAGTGTTCTCCCAAGTGTAGCACCGTCACGGCACCTAACTTTTCGGGGTGCGCCATGGATGCATCGGTACGAACGATTAGGGATGTGTGAGGCTGGTGAGTATAGACCTTGCAGCGAGATCACTTGGTTGTCTTGACGTTCAGGCATGAAAGTCATGAGCTCGGAACACACGCATCGAAAGATGAACAAGAGTCACATGGAGATGTGATTGGCAAGTTGTCCTACCGATTAAAATTCCCGTCATGAGATGACGATTCTATGACGATGAATTGAAGTCTGGATCTTGTATCACTCAAAATCAATTATGAGAGATATTGATTTGAGTGGGAGCGCACCGTTGAATTAACTTGTTTAATTCTCAGTGCAATTAATTTTGAACATTGTCTAAATGTGTTTTACATAATAGTTTGTAGAATAATGGCTCGCGTTTCCACCTTCCCTATTAAAATTGAATAGTTGTTAAATATCTGGTTAAAACTTTACGGTTGGTAACGTAATTGTGAGGATTGTCCTCAAGAGTGCCGAGAAGGACTTGTCCTATCACATGCTTTAGGTATTCTCCCGCTAATGCTATGGATCATGTGACTCTCGTCCTTCGATCCAAAAGCTAGAATTTCGTTTCAGTCAAATGCAATACGTTTGCTTCCATGAGACCCGAACTTCCCAAGTTTGGATAGTTATGTGATATTCATGGAATCTGAAAATCATTTTCAGAGACAGACAAAGGCTAAAAGATATGAGATATCCAAAGCAATGTTTGTTTGCAAACTATTAGTAAAGGAGTTTACTATGCATTAGACTGATAAGAGAGGGATCCAGAAGAACGATTGTCATATGATGATGGTGAATAAAACAACAACTTAAAGAGAAAGGAAGTGTCCGAAGGGTGTTAGTGAAACTTTCACGCCTAGGAAGTCCGGGCTATCGCCACTCTTAAGTTGGGTGCTTCTTCTGTAAGTAGGAGAAATACTGAAAGTTAAACTGTTAGAAGTATAATGGCAATAGAAAAGAAGACTCGAATATCCAGCTCATGTATGAATGTCATACAGGTTTTTGATGTCTAGAAGGCTGGTCAAAGATATAGTTCTTGGGAATTATGGTTAAACATGTTAATCACTAATTCTTGGGTATTTTGAGTTGGTCACAAAGATACCCGCTCGATTGCATTCTATTGCAACTTGATGTAAGAACTACTATGGCCTGAAAGACTAGCCAGGGATGAGGTTTAGATACACGCAGGGAACATAGTAAATGTTACTATGCCTTCCATCGGTGTATTCCCTATGTATCAAGTTTCATAATTCATTTTAGAGTTTCACACTCTAGCCCTTTGCATAAGGTATCTTGCAAGAAGGTTGTTCATTAGAGAACTTTTCATGTTCGGTGTTATGAATAACATAAGGGCCATACTTTCATTATGAATGAGACGTATGTTATGAATATTGATAATAATACATTACCTCTGGGTTTACTTTTATAATTCATTTTAGAGTTTCATAGACTCTAGCCCATTGCACAATGTTTGTTGCAAAAGAGTTGTTCATAAAAACAACAATTGTTGTTCAGTATTATGAATAACATGAAGGGCCATGCTTCCATCCTAGATGGGATGTATGTTATGAATGTTGAAGGAAATATGATACATCCATAACACTTACACTAAATGTCGCAAGACTAAAAGAATACCACATATGTGTGGCACTGCATTTGGTCACATTGGAGAAACCCGCATGGAAATTCCATTATGATGGATTTTGAAGTCGTTTGATTTTAAATCATCTGACACTTGCAACTTTCCTCCAAAAGGTGAACTAACTAAAATACCGTTCACAGGCCACAAGGAACGAGCAAAGAACTTATTGGTGATCATACATTTGATGTATGTAGTCCGTTAAATGTTGTTGCAAACAGTGGATTTGTCTACCTTCAAAAATGACTCAAGTAGATATATGGATATTTACTTGATGAGACGTAAGTCTGGATCTTTTGAAATCATTCGAAAGGTTTTCAAAAATGAAGTAGAAGTTATTGTACCAAGAAAATTATGTTTCTGCAATTTGATTGCGGAAAGCAATATTTGAGTTACAAGTTTAGCGAATGTCTGATGAGTTGTGAAAAAGGTTTCATAACTTGCACCTCCCAGAACACCACAGCAAGTGGAAAGTCCGTGAAGATGTAATCGAACCATTTATAACATGGTAAGATCAAAGATGACAGAAATAGATTTGCCATTATCCCTTTTATGGAGTGATGCTTTAGAGACGACGGCTTTTACACTGAAAAGAGATCCGTCAGGTCTGTTGAAATGACGCCATGGTATGGTATGCCCAACCATGTTATACCTTTTCTTAACATTTGGAATATGGGGCTTGTGTAAAAGGTTACAAACCTATTCCAAATCAGACAAGTGCTACTTTGTATGGTTATCCCAAGTCATTGGGTATTCCCCCACCACTATACCGAGGCAAAGGGTTTTGCGACAAAACGGTATGCTTTTAAAGAGAATAGTTCTTACAAAAGGTGAGTGGGAGGACAATGCAACTCAACGAGATAACTAGTATCTTCGTCATCAGTTCAAAGGAAAGAAACCCTGGAAGTGATTCCGTTGTTTCCTACTACGACTGATACGGAAATCTCTACAATAAAATGTATGGACTTCGGTCGAACGTGCAGCTGAACCACGTAGGCAAAGCTCGTGCAAAACCTATCAGGTGCACAAACGAGATATTGTTGTTAGACAATAGTATACCTACAATACACAAGGAAGCGTTGATGGGCCCTGACTCCGGGATTGGCTAAATGCCAATACAATCCGAGTTAGTTTCCATATAAGTGATTCAAGATTAAAACCTTGATACACCTTTCAGAGGACTTAGAGTCTAACGAATATTTATGGAACTAAAAAAAACTGATACGGATAAAAATGTTTTATCCATAAAGCTCGACTTGTTGAAATAACAAGTTTAAGGAGTTGACTACGATGAGGTTGTTTCACCGTAGCGATGCTTAAGGTCGGTTCGGGTTGAACTAGCAATTAATAGATATATCAATCATGAGATATGAAACATGGATGACAAAAGGATTTCCATCTGATGAAAATGAAACCTAGGACTTGTATGTGATACAGTCCAAAGTAATTTGTCGATCCAGAGGATGCTAGTAAGTATGCAAACTTCAGAGTTCTAGCAATGGACAAAAGAGAGCAAAATGGAGTTGGAATCTTCGTGGTTAGATGAAATGGTCAAAAGGGTTTTTGACTTCATCAATGGGTAACGAAGATGCTTGTGATTCAAGAAAGTAAGTGGGAGCATAATAATATTTCTAAAAACGTTGTGTGCTTGAGACATTGTTAATTGGAAATAAATTTCTTGACACAAATTAGGACTTCATTTGAAAATAGTTCTGCAATGAAGTGCTTAGGCTAAATAGCCTCCATATTAGGCATGATGATCTATGGAGATAGATTTACCTAATGGGGCTAAGCAATGAATATATATTGACATGGTGCTAAAACCTTTTAGCATTTAAAACGCCAAGGAGTGATTCTTGTCGAAGTCACATGGAAAGAGTTTTTGCAAGACTCAGTGTCCCAAAACACTGACGAGTAAAATACATGATGGAGATTCCACACACTCTAGTGTTTGGATTAATCATGTATTCCATTGTATGTAAAAACAACCAAATATGTCCAATACTCCCAAGTTGTTGCGAGTATAGATACCAAAGTGATCAAAGCACTGATCATGGGACAACAGTGAAAGATGTCATTAAGTACTAAAGTAGTACTGATGACATGTTTTTCTCGCAAGCATAAATCATGAAGAGTTCGTTGTAATATGTTACATCGATACAGTCTTCACCATTTCTCCATGCGATTTTCGATTTAATTGAGGGTTTTGTGTGTCAATATGGTGGCACGATAGATGGAAATTGTTCCAGACAAGATACTGTGGCGAATTCTATAACAAAGGCTTAGTATGTTGACGCTTTAGAAGCGACAAAGAAATTGTTGAATCATATAGTTCATTCATGAACTTAGTATGGTTCCAAGATGGCTTTGATCTATGGGACACTATTGCAGATAGTTGCTCCATAGCTCAGTCTGAGGAATCAGGTTTTGACCAATGATTCACACATATGCAAAGCCAAGTCCACACAAAATATGAATTTTGTGGAAGCGTGAAAACGCAAGGATATGCAAAGTTACACACGGAGCTGAAGTTGTCATATCCGTTGGACATCAGGCTATACCACAAGCGAAGCACATTTTACACCAGTATGCCATAGGTGTAAAGTGCATTAGCATTGACTAGATTATCGACTCTAGTGCAAGTGGGAGTCTGTAGGAGATATGCCATAGAGGCAATAATAAATGTTATTGATCATCTCCCTGTTCATAATTAGGTTTATGTTCCATGCTATAACTGCTATGGTTCTTGACTCTGCAATAACCACGAGGCTTGAAGGAAGACTCATATGCACGTGTGTAATAATAAACGGTAAAATGTATTCCTAGTCTGGCCTCTAAGACTGGCTCAAGTATTGCATGATGATCCTGTTTTCCTGATCATGGGCATGGCTATGCCGGCAATTTTGAGGGCACAGTGTTAGAAGAACATTTGTGTCGAATCGACCCGAATTGATGTTATGCTATGAGATACATTCGTCATAAGTTAATGGTTAATAACATAGACAAGTTGATGTTTGCATAATTCCTTAGACCATGAGAGTATTGAGTTTCTTCATGCTTGCTTCATGAACTTTGGGGTTTGTTAAACGTCATCCGTAAATGGGTGGCTATTAACGCGGCTTACGGGTTCATGGAAAAGTATGTCAAGTAACTTGATTACTCAAGATTCGGATTTGCTCCTCCGACGATGGAGAGATATCTCTGGGCCCTCTCGGTGTTACGGTATCCATCATCGTCTGGCCAGACATTTTGTGATTTGATCATGGGGATGCCGGAACACGGGAACGAGAAAAGAGAACAATACCGGTAACGAGGTAACTGGCATAGTGGACAAGTTGTTGATCCACGGGGATGCCAACATGTCTCACCTCGGGTATTTGTAACATATCGCGAAGCAACAGGAATAGCACACGACAACTGGAGGTTCACTCGAATATTCATTCGTGTGGGTATAGGGGTCAATATGGGTGTCCACAGCTCCGATGTTGATCATTGATCGGAACGGGTTCGGGGTCATGTCTATACTTCACCGAACCTATAGGGTCACACGCTTAAGGGTCGTCTATCTGCTGAATACTAGACAAGGAGTCCGAGAGAAAGTCACTGGAAAAGTTTCAGAGACAACGGAAAGGTTCCGGAGAGAACACCGGAAAAGTTTCGGTAAAACCGAAAAGTTGTTTAGGATAAAACCATTGATCCAAAAAGGTTTCGGCAAGCACCGGGAATGTTTTGAAGGTTGCCAGTGTGGTCTGGTAATTTCTGGAATTTTTCCGGAGAATAAACCGAAAAAGGTTTTCGGAGTTGCCGGAATTGTTTACCAGGTAAACGAAGATGGTTTTAAATTAAACCACCATACCGGAAATGTTCCAAAGCGCATCCAGATAATTTTAGAGGGTGACGGAAATGTACTGGGACCTTCCGGAATTTTTCAGAAGTAATAGTCGCGGAAAACATCTTGTCCCAGCGTGAGGGGACAAGATCCCACGATGCGTGGGGGTGTTTTGGGGGCGCCCTCCCCTTGAGGGTGCAGCTCCTTGTGGCTGGACAAAGGTGTTGGGGGCCCCCCATGGTGGGGGGCAGCCTCCACAAATGGTGGATAGTGTTGGGAGGAAGGTGGGGGCCCATGGGGGAACACCATGGACAAGGGAACATGTTTTCTCCATGTTTGATGGGAACATGTTTCCTTGTTTGGTGGGTGCATGTTTTGTGGGCTGAATTTCAGCCCCCCTGCACCCCTTCCACCACTTTATAAGGAGGTGGAGAGGAGCTCTCCATACTCACTCAAACTCTCTTACACAAGCCATGCATGATCTGGCATTCTCTCTCCCTCCCAGCGAAATAGTTTCATAGAGCCGAAAGGTTGTCTGAGTTCCGGTGGGAACTAGTTCTGGACGGCGAAGCCCTGCCGGATAGATGATACCGTATGTGTGCAACTCTGTAGAGAGATCGTAGTTTCAGTCTTAGTTAGAGAGTGCCTCTCGAAGGGCTGTCCGTGTGACCGTCCGAGTTTTGGAGGTCCTCCCGAAGGGTTGTCCGAGTGACAGTCCAAGTTTCGGAGGTCCTCCCGAAGGGCTGTCCGTGACACCATCCGGGGGACTGTCCGACCGCCTCCCGGAGGGCTGTCCGCAAGGCAGATGAGGGTATACATCCTCGCGGTTGGGAGGTTGTAAAATCCTAGCTGCGGGGATCTGCACCGCCGTTCGTTATCGACTCTACTTCCGCTGCGCTATGAGTCGGTAACGAAAATGATCAAACCTTGTATGCAGTCTCCATAGTGGTCCTGGGCTGGTGCGTAGGTCGGAATTTTTTTGTTTTCTGCTGCGTTACCCTACACTTGGCAGGGTTGCAGTAGGGAAGACGACATCTCTCCTCCTCTAGATTGAGATCCCACCAAGTTCATGATTAGGGCCATCGGCGCTTCAGTCTGGTGGTTTAAGTAGAAAAACTCCGTGAAAAGGGAGACAGAGGGTTCTAACTGAAGATACACCTCGCAGAGTACTTGGAACTGGCAGAAGTTTAATACAGAAATTGCAGCCTAGTCCCGAGGATGAAGATTGAATAAATGCAAGGCGTCCCGGAGGAATTTTGGCCCAGGGGACAAAAACCTTTGAGAAGATGGTCCAAGAAAATCACCACCTCTCCTTCTGCCGGCTTAGGGATCTCTTCTCCAAAGGCAGGCCGCCATCCAATTGTTTCCTTAGGTGGTAAACATCCTTGTTTTTGGTAGTCTTGAAGGATGGCTTTGGAGACTCGGGAAGCCATCCAGTTGCAAGAGGTAGTTTTCGACATGGCGAGCTACCTGAATGTAATTAAAAGGGGCGGCTTAAATAATACTCCCGAGGAAGATGGTCTTAAAACATTTATGAGGGTATGACTCGCCCTATAAGAACAACATAGTTGATTTGGAAAAATTGAAGCCTGGCGGGTTAAAATTATAAGTCGGCAAAAAATATGGCCGGTCCATTCTGAAGCAAAAAAGTATCTAGTTGCCACTAAGTACGAAAGGAAATAGGTTTGTACTAGACCGGCTATAATTATGGATCTACAAAAGATTTGGGAAAGAAAGGATATTCTCTAACCATAGTGCGCAACTTGGGAAGCAAGAATGACCTAATGTGTGGATTCTAAGGGGAGATTTGGGGATGTTATACAGGAAATGAATCTGTGATTCAAACTGCTCTATTTCTACAAAGCAAATCACGGAGTTGGAGATGCTAAACAAACAATGGTAGTAAGCTTGAGGAGAACTACTCGATACATGAAGAACTCCGACGAACTACTGTTGATCTAAATAGGAAAGGAGGTTACCTCACAGAAGGAATCGGGGGCGGAGAAGACAAGTGATCGGACGAGCAGTTCGAACTCAACGGAAGCCTCGCATCGTGGCGTTCGCGAAGGTGATCTCCGGTGATGAACGAACAGTGGTTCGGTGGAACACTCGAGTGCGAGGAAGAAGAAGCAAGAGCAGCGAGGTGAAAGTGAAAAAGGAGCCATGTGGTAAGTATTTAATAAGGAAAGACTAGAAGGAGAAACGACAGGCGTGAAAATCAAGGTAACACAGTTAATTTTGGAAGCGACGGCGCCTCGATTTTCGGGAAATGCGGATACAATCGGATTCGTTGAGAAGTCACCACTGACCTGTGAGTCTCTGACGTGTGACATCATTGGTTGGCGGACGTTGGAAAACTGACAAGTCCGGAAGTATCATAAGCTGACATTTGGAGACACTGATAAGACATAAATATAAGCAGAAGATAAGCCACCTGATGTAGTTGAGGAAGATTGACATGAAGGAATTCAAATCAACCCGGGGCCTAATGTCGGGAATATAACCCCATGCCGTGACCCGCATGATGGGTCGGGTCAACATACTGGCAGCTTAATGATTATGCTCAAGATGGGCCGTGTTGTGATGTCAGAGAAGATCGGATGATTTACCAGTAAGCGGGATGGTTGCCCAACATAAGAAGACAGCAGATTGGAGCCCAAAAGGTGGAAGACGCCGAAGACTTTCCTTGCTTGAGAGACAAGACAAGATAGAGTCGTGTTAGGCCACGAGGTCATAATATGACCCGGATTCTTGTAGGACTCAAGGTCTCGGCCTGTATATAAAGGCGAGCCCCTAAAGCCAATAGACTCAAGTTAGACACCCTTGAAAGCTAGGTTAGCGATCCCGCATCCTTGTAATCGAGATCTCCATCAATATAGACACAAAG
Source organism: Hordeum marinum (assembly GCA_022496015.1). Classification (NCBI taxonomy): domain Eukaryota; kingdom Viridiplantae; phylum Streptophyta; class Magnoliopsida; order Poales; family Poaceae; genus Hordeum; species Hordeum marinum. The sequence goes on from CM039674.1 coordinate 438,362,748, forward strand.
CAGGATGTAGGCTATTACCTCCATCGGAGGGGCCGAACCTGGGTAAACTTGCCTCCTGTTCTCGTTCGATCTCTTTGAGTCACCACCCATCGGTGATGGCCTCACACCTAAGTCCTTGCATGAGGACATCTGTCGTGACAAAACCACGACACCGTCCATTGTGGTGACAATGGACTTGTGAAGATGTGCCTTAGAGTGGCTCACCCATAGTGGAGTATGGGGGAGCAATCAAATAGTCTTCATCGAGCATGTGTAATCAAGAAAGATGGTCCATCTTGAGGAAGTCAAGATCGTCATCATATAGCTCAAGTGTACCATGTACAAGGTATAGGTTTGCCCTTGATAGGTTTTCTATTTTACCGGTCTATCACACCCTGTGTTTTGCCTCTTGACTAAATTAACATGACTAAACAATTAGGGCCACTTAAAACTTTTTGGAGTGCATAGGAATGATTGACGTGTGTGCTATTTGCTTGCTTGTTAGATTGCTTGTTGGTGCTCTATATTCATAAAACTCCCTCCTACTCTCAAAACTCTTTTCCTTGATATAAAATCTTGCCCAATGATCATACCATGTGTGTAGTACCTAAAACTATTTTTATCAAAATTTATTTTGGCCAAAAAGGATTTATTCAATTTAGGTTTTCAAAAAACCCTGAATTGAGGTTTGTACTACAAGTCCTCGAATAGGGTGGATTGTTTTACCCCAAAGGATTTATTTGTAACCTACTGTATATATAACTCTCCAAAACAACAAAATATTGTTTTTAAAGATTATTTTACTATTTTATTTAAAGGCTTTTTCTTAAGGACATAAATGTTCTTTTATAGGGAAAAATTATTTTTTATGCTTTAAAAATATTTGAGAAAATTTAGGAAAACTTAGTGGATATATATAGTCCATATATAAGAGTTTCAACACAGGGTAATGTTCAAAATATTGGACAAAACCCTTGAAAACCATTTCTGCCTATTTTGAGCATTTGAATTATTTCAATAAGAAATATTCTCAAATAAATCCAAGAAAATTCTAGCATGTTTTTTTAAGATTAGACAGTAGGAAAAGCTCCTACTGCATGTATGTAAGTAAATCACGCTGGTCAACTATACAAAGAGCATCGAGGTGGGGGGAGAGCTATACAAGGACTAAGCTTACAAGACTACCTATGTGTGAGGCAATGTTATAGAGTCTAATTTTTTTAAAACAAGGTGTTTTTTGTGCTCTGGCAGTCTATGAGCAATGTCAGAAAAACCGTTCGTGAATCGGGTCCGCTAGGCAGAGAAGGAGGGCGTCACTTGCTGAAAGTAATTATTATTCCTTTCTTTCCGGAGACTCCAGGCATCCACAAGGAATACATCCATGATCATTTTTTGGTGATGTCTCGTCTTCAAGTGGGTCATCATGTCCAGGCGATTGCCATCCGCCGGCCAGCTAATATTGAGTTCGTGCCAGCAGTGTTCACTAAATTTGCAATGGAAGAAGATATGCTCAACCATTTCTTCAATATGGTCACCACAGAGTAGACAATCAAGATTGGTCCCTATGTTATAGTGTCTTCTCTTCAACATATTGCGCGTGTTGAGGCGATCCACCAAGAGGAACCACCCAAAAACTTTAATTTTGGGGACACTTTTGGCTTTCCATAGCCAACCAAATGCTTCATGTGCAACTACATCTCTGAAACAGAATTTGTAATACGTTGTGGTCTTGAAACCCTGCGCCCCCAAGTGCAAATCCAAGTATCTTTGTTCTTAGAGAGGGTGGTGGAGCTGACATCAAGCTAGAGGGCTCAAAGTTCTTCATGAGCCTGAATGGAGAGAGGCAATTGAAAAGCTTCCGTGATGTTCGATATTGTGAGCATTGTGTTGACTGAAGCATATTCCAAGGTGGTATAAGAGAACGCTCTGGGGAAGGTCTCCTCTAGGATGTGTTGATTCCAGTCATCCTTCCAGAAAATGGTTGTCATGCCATCATCTTGCCAAGTTTCACCTCAATACAAATTGGTTTGGTTCACCCAAATATCCCAAAATCCTCTTTGTCCACATTCAAATTTGAGCAACTCTACATTGCCAATTGTCTCCCCTTAAGCTCAAACTTTGTGGACATGATCTAATCCTCTAATTATGCATCCACACCAAGTGGTGCATCAAGGAGAACAGATTCACCTATCCAAATCCCCCAAATCCATTTCTGTTGATTTCAAGAATTGGAAATTCTTGCATCATCAAGTTTCCCTATTTGGTCCCAAACTTTTTGGGCATGCTCTAATATCCAAATAATGCCACCACACAAAGTGGTGCATTAAGGAGAATAGGTTAGCATGACCATATCTATAGAAACCTAATTATTTTGATTTCTAGGGTTTACCAAGTTTATATTGGCAACTTTCTTCAGATAATCTCAAACTTGGTGGTCAGCCCTATTTTTAACCACCATTTGATCTTGTTAAATATCAAGGCAAGCAGAATTCATTTACTTGGCCAAATCACCATCAAACATATTTTGGTCATTTCTAAAAGTTAGTGTTTTCACCCTCTAACTTATTCTCATTGATCCCAAACTTTTACCACAGTCTCTAGGATGCCCCCTCTATGTTGGGGAATGTTGCATGGGAACCAAAAAAAATTCCTACGCACACGCAAGATCTATCCATGGTGATGAGCATCTACGAGAGGGAGAGTGGATCACATACCCTTGTAGATCGCTAAGCAGGAAGCGTTAAGAAACACGGTTGATGTAGTCGAACGTATTCGCGATTCAAATCACTAGCCGTACCGTGATCCGGTCATGACCCGTCCCACGATCCAATCATGAACCGTCCTATGATCCAATCACGGTCCTTCCGATCTAGCGCCAAACAGACAGCGCCTCCGCCTTCAACACACGTACAGCTCGATGAAGATCTCCGCCTTCTTGGTCCAGCAAGAGGGAGCGGAGAGGTAGAAGACTTCTTCGGCAACATGATGATGTGCTGGCGGTGGTGATGGTGCTATCCCGGTAGGGCTATGCCTGGCGCTACCAAAATCGCGAACGGAGGATAAAACGATCTAGGGAGAGAGAGGGGTGCCAAGGGCTTCGTGTGTGCCCCTCCCCTTTATATATAGGTGGAGGGGCATGGAGATCAGCTCCTCCAAGACCTAGGGCGCATCCAAGGGGAGGAGCTAGACTCCTAGTCCAATTCCCTCCCTTTCCACAAACAGGTGGACTTTCCACCTCTCCCAAGCCACATGGGCTTTCAGGGACTTGTGCGCCTGGCCCAATAAGGCCAGGGTGCCTCCCCTCAGCCCATGCAAACCCTTGGTACATGGTGGAACCCTTGGTGGACTTACAGACTGCTCCAGAAGTTTCTAGAACCTTCTAGAAGCTTCCTAGTACAATACAAGAAAAACCTAAAACTTTTCCAGTAGCCAAAATATGACTTCCCATATATAAATCTTTACCTCCAGACCATTCCGAAACTCCTCGTGACGTCCAGGATCTCATCCGGTACTCCAAACAACCTTAGGTTACCAACATACATAACTCGATAATACCGAAACGTCACCGAACGTTAAGTGTGCAGACCCTACGGGTTCGAGAACTATGTAGACATGACCAAGACACCTCTACGGTCAATAACCAATAGTGGGACCTGGATGCCCACATTGGTTCCTACATATTCTATGAAGATCTTTATCGGTTGAACCTCTATGTCAAGGATTCAGTTAATCTCGTATGCAGCTCCCTTTGTTCTTCGGTATGTTACTTGTCCGAGATTCGATCATCAGTATCTCTATACCTAGTTCAATCTCGTTACTGGAAAGTCTCTTTACTCATTCCGTAATACAAGATCCCATGGCTAACTATTTAGTCACTTTGCTTGCAAGGCTCATTGTGATGTTGTATTACCGAGTGGGCCTTGAGATACCTCTCCGTCACACGGAGTAAAAATCCCAATCTTGATCCATGCCCACTCAATAGACACCCTCAGAGATACCTGTAGAGCATCTTTATAGTCACCCAGTTACGTTGCGAAGTTTGATACATACAAGGTACTCCTCTGGTGTCAGTGAGTTGCATGATCTCATGGTCATAGGAACAATACTTGACATGAAGAAAACTATAGCGATAAACTGACACGATCATATGCTACGTTTATAGTTTGACTCTTGTCCATCACATCATTCTCCTAATGATGTGATCCCGTTATCAAATGACAGCTCATGTCTATGGCTAGGAAACCTTGACCATCTTTGATCAACGAGATAGTCCACTAGAGGCATACTAGGGACAAAGTGTTGTCTATGTATCCACATATGCATTTGAGTTTCCAATCAATACATTTACAGAATGGATAATAAACGATTATCATGAACAAGGAAATATGATAATAACCAATTTATTATTGCCTCTAGGGCATATTTCCAACACTCTACCCCCAGTAATAATCGCATGGCTCAGCTCAATGGTTAAGTGGGGTAAAACCCCAATTTCCACTCTTGGACAATAGAAAACCATCTCTCTCCACTCCTCTCTCACCATGATGGACCCCAGAGCATCCTATGCAATGTTTTCCTTTGTTTTACCTTCCTATAGTTAATGGACATAAATGGCCGCGCCCAAGAGGCCAATGGCATGCCATAGCATGACATATGGGCGCTCCAGAGCGCGCTACAGTGCCCGACCGCACTGTATCCGCCGCCCTGTGCATGGCTTCGACAGCCTCGCCCCCCTCTCGCTACTTGGTTGGCCTCGGCATTCGGGACATGTCGGGTGGTCGGTCCCTCCTCTCTCTCCCTCCTGTTTCCCCTCCTTGCACGCGCGCCATGGCCTCCCGGCTCGGCCAGTGGGAGAGCTCACACACGCGCTCCTCTGTGCCCCTTGCTCCTTCCCTGGACGTGGACCTTGTCCATGAACCCGTAGACACGTGCCCCCCGAGCCCTCTAGCGGCGGCAGTGATCGAGCCGGTGCACAAGCTCACGATGCACCACACCCCCGCCTATAAAAGCACTCTCGAGCTCACCTTTGTCCTCATCTTGCCCCCTATCCCCCATGTGAACCTCCCAGACCAGCCACTCATCCTCCCCTGTCCTCCACCGACGCCCTTGGAAGAAGCCCCTCCGGTGGCCTTGGCCCAAAATTCATGCAAAGTCGAGCTCCCCTTGTCCCTGACCGCTCCGGTGTCCCCTCCTGCTACCTCTTGAGCGTGTGTTGGTTTTCCCTTGAAGAGGAAAGGGTGATGCAGCGTAGTAGATACATATTTCCCTCAGTTGTTGAGAAACAAGGTATCAATCCAGTAGGAGGAACAAGCAAGTCACCAATGGATGCACCTACACAAACAATCAAACTCTTGCACCCAACGGTATAAAGGGGTTGTCAATCCTTTACGGTTATTTGCAAGGATTAGATCTGATAGAGATAGGTGTGATAGATTGCGGAAAGTAAAAAGTAAATAAATTGCGGCAAGGTATTTTTGGTATTTTTGGTTTATAGATACGAAAATATATTATGGAAAGTAGACCCGGGGGCCATAGGTTTCACTAGAGGCTTCTGTCTTGAAGGAAAATATCACGGTGGGTGAACAAATTACTGTCGAGCAATTGATACAAAAGCGAATAATTATGAAGATATCCAAGGCAATGATTATGCATATAGGCATCACGTCCGTGTCAAGTAGACCGAAATGATTCTGCATCTACTACTATTACTCCACACATCGACTGACTCCTGTCTGCATCTAGAGTATTAAGTTCAGGAAGAATAGAGTAACACATTAGGTAAGATGACATGATGTAGAGGGATAAACTCAAGCAATATGATGAAAACCCCATCTTGTTACACTTGATGGCAATAATACAATATGTGCCTCGCTACACCCACTTTGTCACTGGGTGAGGACACCGCAAGATTGAACCCAAAACTAAGCACTTCTCCCATTGCAAGAATTACCAATCTAGTTGGCCAAATCAAAACAATAACTCAAAGAGACTTGCAAAGATATGAAATCATGCATATAAGAGTTTAGAAAAGACTCAAATAATACTCATGGATAATCTGAACATAAACCAACAATTCATCGGATCTCGACAAACACACTACAAAAGAGTATTACATCGGATGGATCTCCACGAAGATCATGAACACCATGGTATTGAAGCACAAAGAGAGAGAAGAAGCCATCTACCTACTAGCTATGGACCCGTAGGTCTGTGGTGGACTACTCATGCATCATCGGAGGGGCAATGGAGTTGATGTAGATGCCCTCCGTGATCGAATCCCCCTTCGGCAGATTATCGAAAAAGGCTCCAAGATTGGATCTCCCGGGAACGGAGGCTTCTGGTGGTGGAAAAGTATTTGCGTGGCTCTTTTTGGTATTGGGGGAATATTTGGGTATTTATAGGAGGAAGATTAGGGATAGGAGACCTGCCAGGAGGTGGCAAGCCTGCCAGGAGGTGGCAAGCCTCCCAGGCGCGCGTATGGGGGTGGTCGCGCCCCCTAGCTTGTGACCTCCTGGCAGATGCACCGACGTGCACTCCAAGTCTGGTACATCTCTTTCCTCCTAGAAAAAAATCATTTCGAAGATTTTATTCCGTTTACACTTTGTTTAATATTCCATATCTACAATACTCAAAAAACAAGGAAAAAACAGAAACTGGCATTGGGCTCTAGATTAATAAGTTAGTCCCAAAAATAATATTAAATAGCATATTAATGTGTATACAACATCCAAAACAGATAATATAATAGCATGACACAATCAAACATTATAGATATGTTGGAGACGTATTAGCATCCCCAAGCTTAATTCCTGCTCGTCCTCGAGTAGGTAAATGATAAAAATAGAATTTTTGATGTGGAGTGCTACCTAACATATTTATCCATGTAATATTCTCTATTTTGGCATGAATGTTCAGATCCGTAAGACTCAAAACAAAAGCTTAACGTTGACATAAAACAATAATATTCAAGCATACTAGCAAAGTAATTGTATCTCTTCAAAATATAATGGCAAAAGAAAGTTATCCCTACAATATCATATAGTCTGGCTATGCTCCATCTTCCCCACTCAAAGTATTTATCATGCACAACCCCGATGAAAAGTCAAGCAATTGTTTCAGACTTCTATTTTCTCAAAAAAATTCAACTCTCACGCAATACATGAGCGTGAGCCATGGATATTGCACTATAGGTGGAATAGAATATGGTGGAGGTTGTGAAGAAAAAGGAGAAGATAGTCTTACATCAGCTAGGCGTATCAACGGGCTATGGAGATGCCTATTAATAGATATCAATGTGAGTGAGTAGGTATTGCCATGCAACGGATGCACTAGAGCTATAAGTGTATGAAAGCTCAAAAGGAAACTAAGTGGGTGTGCATCCAACTTGCTTGCTCATGAAGACCTAAGGCAATTTGAGGAACCCATCATTGGAATATACAAGCCAAGTTATATAATAAAAATTCCCACTAGTATATGAAAGTGACAAAATAGGAGACTCTCTGATCATGGTGCTACTTTGGAGCAGAAGTGTGGAAAAGGATAGTAACATTGTACCTTCTCTCTTTTCTCTCATTTCTTATTTTTATTTTAGTGTGCATCTAAGGCCTCTCTTTTTTTGGGCTTCGCTGGCCTCTTTTATTTTTCATAAGTCCAGAGTCTCATCCCCACTTGTGAGGGAATCGTCGCTTCCATCATCCTTTCCTCACATGGGACAATGCTCTAATAATGCGGGTCATCGCACTTTTATTTACTTACAACTCAAGAATTACAACTGAAAGTGATGGTGCGTGTCATAATGAATGGAACGGTGAAAGTTGCATGGCAATGTATCTCAGAATGGCTATGGAAATTCCATAATAGATAGGTATGGTGGCTATTTTGAGGAAAGATATATGGGGGCTATTCTGAAGAAGGTGGGTTTATCGCACCGGCGAAAGTTGCGCGGTACTAGAGAGGCTAGCAAAGGTGGAAGGGTGAGAGTGTGTATAATCCATGGACTCACATTAGTCATAAAGAACTCACATACTTTTTGCAAAATTCTATTGGTCATCGAAGCAAAGCATTAGACGCATGCCCCTAGGGGAGAGGTTGGTAGGAGTAAACCATCGCACGCTCCCGACCCTCACAAAAAGGTCAACAATCTATAAACAAATCATGCTCCGACTTCCTTACGTAACACTTCACCATACGTGCATGCTACGGGAATCACAAAAGTTTACACAAGTATTTTTACCAATTCACAATTACTTCCTAACATGACTCTTAACATTACCATCTTTATATCTCAAAACTTTATGCAAGGAATCAAACTTCTCATAATACTCAATGCACTTAATATGGAAGTTTTTATTATATCCCTCTTGGATGCCTATCATACTAGGACTAAATTCATAACCTAAACCAATTACCATGCTATTTAAAGACTCTCAAAATAATATAAGTGAGGTACGAGAGTTCAGTTATTTCTATTAAAGCAAACACCACCGTGCTCTAAAAAGATATAAGTGAAGGACTAGAGAAAAATTGCACATCTCAAAAGATATAAGTGAAGCACATAGTGTATTCTAATAAATTCATGATTAATGCGTATCTCTCTCAAAAGATGTGTGCAGAAAGGATGATTGTGTCAAACTAGAAAGCAAAGACTCATATCATACAAGACGCTCCAAGCAAAACACGTATCATGTGGTGAATAAAAATATAGCCTCAAGTAAATTTACCGATGGATTGAAGACGAAAGAGGGGATGCCTTCCAGGGCATACCCAAGCTTAGGCTCTTTGGAATCCTTGAATATGACTTGGGGTGCCTTGGTCATCCCCAAGCTTAGGCTCTAGACACTCCTTATTCCATAGTCCATCAAATCTTTACCCAAAACTTGAAAAATTCACAACACAAAACTAAACAGAAAACTCGTGAGATACATTAGTATAAGAAAATAAATCACCATGTTAGGTACTGTTGTGAACTCATTCTTGATTTATATTGGTGTAATACCTACTATATTCTAACTTCTCCATGGTTCATAGCCCCTATACAACCCATAGATACATCAAAATAGGTACACAACACAAAGAAAACAAAATGTGTCAAAAACAAAACAATCTGTAGCAATATGAAAACTTTGTATACTTATGTAACTCGAAAAATTTGAAAATTAGGACAACCTGGGAAATTTGTATATAAATCTTGTGTAAAACTTTCAGACTCATTCGAGGCCCCGAAAAACTTATAAAATTCCTGGACTTGGTGCAAAAGTTTCTGTTTTTCAGCAAGATCAAATCAACAACCACCATAGACCATCCCAAAGGTCTTACTTGGCTCAAACACTAATTAAAATACCAAAACAACATTACTACAGAAGTAATAATGTGGGAAACACTCAAAAACAGAACATAAAAATAAAATTGGGTTGCCTCCCAACAAGCGCTATGGTTTAACGCCCCTAGCTAGGCATAACGATTTCAATGATGCTCACATAAAAAGTAGTAATTGAGATACACAAAAGAGCATCATGAATAGCATGAAAAACACATTTAAGTCTAACCCACTTCCTATGCATAGGGATTTTGTGAGCAAACAATTTATAGGAACAAGAACCAACCAGCATAGGAAGGCAAAACAAGCATAACTTCAAAACTTTGAACACATAGAGATGAAACTTGATATTATTGTAATTCCTACAAGCATATGTTCCTCCCTCATAATAATTTTCAGTAGCATCATGAAGGAATCTCACAATATAACTATCACATAAATCATTCTTTTCATGATCTACAAGCATATCATCCCCAAGCTTGTGGTTTTGCATATCATTAGCATCGTGGCTATTCTGAGAATTCATACTAACAACATGGCAATCATGCTTTTCATTCAAGGAACTATAATGAATCACCTTATTAATTTCTTCTTTCAACACTTCATCAAAATTTCCAGATTCATGATATTCAAACAAAACTTCATAAAGTAATCAAGTGCACTCAACTCACTAGTAATTGGTTCATCACAATTTGGCCTTTTGAAAAGATTAGAAAGTGGATGAGGATCCATATCAAAAGCCTTTTAGCAAGCAAAGATGCAAGAAAATAGAAGGCACATGGCATCACAAGCAAACATAGCAAACAGGAAGACGAACGAAAGAAGGGCGAATAAAAAGGAAATATTTTTGATATTTTCTAAAAATTGTTTTAGAAGTGGGGGAGAGGAAAACGAGAGGTAAATGGAAAATAAAGTAAATGCAAGAGATGAGTTTGTGATGGGTATTTGGTAGGCTTGATGTGTATCCTCCTCGACAACGGCGCCAGAAATCCTTCTTGCTACCTCTTGAGCGTGCATTGGTTTTCCCTTGAAGAGGAAAGGGTGATGCAGCGAAGTAGATAAGTATCTCCCTAAGTTGTTGAGAACCAACATATCTATCCGGTAGTAGGAACAAGCAAGTCACCAATGGATGCACCTACACAAACAATCAATAACTTGCACCCAACACTATAAAGGGGTTGTCAATCCCTTCACGGTTATTTGCAAGGATTAGATCTGATAGAGATAGGTGTGATAGATTGCGGAAAGTAAAAAATTAAATAAATTGCAGCAAGGTATTTTTGGTATTTTTGCTTTATAGATCTGAAGATATATTATGGAAAGTAGACCCCGGGGGCCATAGGTTTCACTAGAGGCTTCTCTCTTGAAGGGAAATATCACGGTGGGTGAACAAATTACTGTCGAGAAGTTGATAGAAAAGCGAATAATTATGAAGATATCCAAGGCAATGATTATGCATATAGGCATCACGTCCGTGTCAAGTAGACCAAAACGATTCTGCATCTACTACTATTACTCTACACATCGATCGACTCCTGCCTGCATCTAGAGTATTAAGTTCATGAAGAACAGAGTAATGCATTAGGTAAGATGACATGATGTAGAGGGATAAACTCAAGCAATATGATGAAAACCCCATCTTGTTACCCTTGATGGAAACAATACAATACGTGCCTCGCTACCCCTACTTTGTCACTGGGTGAGGACACCGCAAGATTGAACCCAAAACTAAGCACTTCTCCCATTGCAAGAATTACCAATCTAGTTGGCCAAACCAAACCAATAACTCGAAGAGACTTGTAGATATATGAAATCATGAATATAAGAATTCAGAAAATACTCAAATAATATTCATGGATAATCTGAACATAAACCCACAATTCATCGGATCTCGACAAACACACCACAAAAGAGTATTACATTGAATGGATCTCCATGAAGAACATGGTATTGAAGCACAAAGAGAGAGAAGAAGCCATCTAGCTACTAGCTATGGACCCATAGGTCTGTGGTGGACTACTCACGCATCATCGGAGGGGTAATGGAGTTGATGTAGATGCCCTCCATGATCGAATCCCCCTCCGGCAGGTTACCGGAAAAGGCTCCAAGATTGGATCTCTCAGGAACGGAGGCTTCTGGCAGAGGAAAAGTATTTGTATGGATCTTTTTGGTATTGAGGGAATAATTGGGTATTTATAGGAGGAAGATTAGGGCTAGGAGACCTGCCAGGAGGTGGCAAGCCTGCCAGGCGCGGCCGGGGGGGTCGCCCCCCTGGCTTGTGACCTCCTGGCAGATGCACTGACCTGCACTCCAAGTCTGGTAGATCTCTTTCCTTCCGGAAAAAATCATTCCGAAGATTTTATTCCGTTTGGACTCTTTTTAATATTCCATATCTGCAATACTCGAAAACAAGGAAAAAAACAGAAACTGGCACTGGGCTCTAGATTAACAAGTTAGTCCCAAAAATAATATAAAATAGCATATTAATGCATAAAAACATCCAAAAAAGATAATAGATATGTTGGAGACATATCACCTCCTAGCCACCGCAAAGCCCCCCCATCGCATGCATTCCCTCCTAGAATGTCGTGCGCTCGAGGCAAATGTTGGTCGACGGCCTCCTCCGTGCCCCCCTGAGCTGGCGTCCCCGCGAGAGCACGTCACCTATGTGGACGCAACACGAACCCCGGGGCTCGCTGACGTGCGAAGCCTCGCCGAAGCTGGCCAGAGCAACCGGAGCAAGCAATGGCGCGGGCTTGGTCTCTCTCCCCTACCTTTCCTCTGTATTGGTGGGAGGTAGGAGGAGACTTGTCTGGCGGAGCCCAACGATTAGTGGCTACAGCCCTGCCCTTTATTTAAGGGGACGCGCCCCGCCACAGTGCGCCTCCCCAGCCGGAAGGCATATTGGGCGGAATACGCCTTCGACATGGCCCCTCCGCTGACGCACGCGAGTAGCTGGGCCTGGCTCGATGCACTATGAAGCTATGTTGCGCCCGGTGTGTAGCTTAAGCCCATCTAGGTAAATTTCTTTTCCCTTTTCTTTTTAAAGAGAGAGAAAGAAATTCATAGATAATTCATATGACATCCAAATTTGGTGATTCAAATTTCTGCAATCTCCTAAAAATACCACCAATCATTTGAATTCATATTAAGTGAACTTCCATAATTTTTCTCAGCAAGCTTCTGCCATGTCCAAATTTGAATTCAAATCTGAACTATAAAAGCCCCTCCTTACAAAAATCCCAGAGCCTTCATATCAACTCTAAATGGACTGATTCAAATTCCTAGGTGTATATAAATTCATGCTCTAATTGAGGAGCATTTTTCCTTGCATCCCATCTGCAATCTAGATTATTGAGATAATTCTTCACATATGGACCACTTGTTAAATCTCTAGAATATTCATAGTAACTCCAAATCCAGTGAAACCACTTCCCCAAATCTTCTAAAATCATTCCCTAATTGTTGGGTCCATCCAATCATTTTTATAAAAATGTTTCCTGTGGACACCTTATAGGATCGTCGTTTCCTTCGTTTCCACTGTTCAAAACTCTCCCTTGACCCACATCCAATAAACCTCTTTGGTTATTTTTCTTATGGCCAGAGGTGTCCAAGGAAAATAAAACTCCTATTTATAGAGCACTTTTATTTTTTGCTTGTTGTGTTGCTTATTGCGGTTGCTTCCGGTGATAGTTGACAAAGTAGACGAAGTGCTCGGAGTTGGACGAGAAGCGTGTGAAGACCTTGAGGAATTTATTGAGCCACTCAAGAAGTCCTTTGACCATGATTATGAGCCCTTTTATTTTCATGGCATATGGCACTTATTTTTGTGACATTGATCATGTTGATGTGGTGACCGCTTTGGTGGGATGCCTCCGATACTTCTTGTTGATATTTGCATCATGCATGACCCTACCTTCTTATGAGGGTTGTGCGGGTAGGAAGTAGATATGATGCTTAGTTGATGCTACGCAAAGTGGGACCCAACATGGAGCTAAAGGTAGAACAAATATTCCCTCAAGTTCTATCGACCACCGATACAACTCTACGCACGCTTACCGTTCGCTTTACCTAGAACAAGTATGAAACTAGAAGTACTTTGTAGGTGTGATAGGATAGGTTTGCAAGATAATAAAGAGCATGCAAATAAAATCTAGGGGCTGCTAAGATAAAGTAACAATTAAGTTAGTTTAATGAGTGTGTAAAATTGGTGGTAGGAGTTGCAGAATTGTCCCTAGGCAATTGATAACTAGACCGGTAATCATTATTGTACTTTTATATGAGGGAGAGGCATAAGCTAACATACTTTATCTACTTGGATCATATGCACTTATGATTGGAACTCTAGCAAGCATACGCAACTACTAAAGATCACTAAGGTAAAACCCAACCATAACATTATAAGGTATCAAGTCCTCTTTACTCCCATATGCAACAACCCACCTACTCGACTTTATGCTTCTGTCACTCAAGCGACCCACCATAGGCGAATCATGAACACATTGCAACACCCTACAACGAGGATCCCTCACGCTTGCGCGACATGGAGAGCACCATAGGATAGCACCAATAATAAAACATGCAACTCAAACCAATCATGATCATCAATCAACCCATAGGACAACAAAAATCTACTCAGACATCATGGGATGGCAACACATCATTGGATAATAATATGAAGCATAAAGCACCATGTTCAAGTAGAGGGTACAGCGGGTTGCTGGAGAGTGGACCATTGTAGATAGATGGGGGAAGGTGATGGAGGTGTTGGTGAAGATGATAGAGTTGTTGGAGTAGATCACCGTCACGGTGATGGCCCCGATGGCGTTCCGGTGCCACCGGGAGAGAGGGGAGAGAGCCCCCCGCCTCCTTCTTCTTCCTTGACCTCCCCCTAGATGGGATGAGGGTTTCCCCTCTGGTCCTTGGCCACCATGGTGACAGAGGGGCGGGAGCCCCTCCGAGATTGGATCTCTCTCTCTCTTTTTTCCTTCTGTTTCTGTGCTCCCAGATTCTGGCTTTTCACCATTTCTTAAATATCCGGAGACAAGTAATTCCGATCAGGCTGAAATTTTGAGGGGATTTTTATCCGGATATTAGCTTTCTTGCGGAAAAAGGAGAGATCCAACCGACCTAAGATCTGGCCACAAGGGCCTAGGGCGCGGCCAGTGGGGTAGGCCGCGCCCCCTGGCTTGTGGTCACCTCGGGCATCGTATCACGTTCATTCTTTTTCCCAAAAATCACATATATTCCAGAAAAATCTTCGTAAGTTTTTATCGCGTTTAGACTTTGTTTGATATGGATTTTCTGCGAAACAAAAAACATGCAACAAACAAGAACTGGCACTGGGCACTGGATCAATATGTTAGTCCCAAAAAAAGTATAAAAACTTGCCAAAAGTATATGAAAGTTGTAGAATATTGGCATGAAACAATCAAAAATTATAGATACGACGGAGACGTATCAGCCAGCACTTGAACTGAAGATGCCATAGGGAAGATTGTTCTGAGGATACATAACTAGTAAGCTAATGATTTGTTGAGGTTGTAATAGATATCTTGAGGAAGTAGTTCAGGCCCCCTTTGGTGGATTATGAGACTCTATGTTGGTAGACGAGCTTGTGGATCAAGATTGATAGAGTAGCATAACTTACTTGTCCCTTGAGCAAATTGGATTAGTAGGACGAATATGATCACAAGCTGAAATTCCTGGTGGAGTAATGACTTGACTTTGGCAAGTAATGTTGATATTGGATTTATGGTGATATGATAGAGACTGGAGTAACTAGTAGGGAATTATTACTAGATGTAAACCTTGGATTTAAATAGGTGATTATAGTAGGTTCTAGAGATCAATTAAACCACATGGTTTAGAGTAATTTGGATTTAGTCCAATGATCTTGATCATGATACCATGTTTCTCGATGGATGATAAGTAGAAGGAATTGGATGATGTTAGGGATAATTTAGGGATCTATATAAGCTCGACCTTGGAGTTTAGTTGGTCATGAGATTGGGAGTTCATGGATATATCGTGATAATAGTCCTTGCAATGATATGTGGATTATATGAACTCGATGAGATTATGTGGGACACCATCGAAGCTGAATTTGTAGCAGTAATGGATCATGTAATAGTGGATGATATTTTTGATCAATTAAGTTGGATTCATAGGAAGGAAACAAGATCTTGGATTGGTATATTACGTGTTTCCATAATATAGAGATGCAACACTTAGACGTTGGATATATTAGTTGAGCACTTGGATTTGTAATGTCTTGTGCAAGCTTCCCAGCTTGTATGCTTCCCGAGGAATGTTACACAAGGATATATTTGAGTTTGCTACAATATAAATATGATATTTTGGTTTCTTCTGTATCTTAGGGCCATGGATATATGTGTAGTATGAGTATTGTCGAAGATGACTTATATGAGATAATACCCCCAATGATATAGGATGGTTTTGTTTGGAGTAATAGGTAGTATTATTGGCATCTAAGAACCGTGCTCGAGGATAAGATGATAGACGTTCACTCACATCCTAAGCTCCTTGAAACACTGAAGCTTTACCAAGCTATAACACGGTCGGAATATGACCATATGTTTAACTCTTGGTCATAAGACTATGGTCGATACTCCACCTCGACCACCACCAATCATGTGCATAAGGAGGTGGCCATGAAGACTTGTATTAGGTTAAACCACGAACCCGTGAACTAGTGACCATCCAGAGCAAATGCCGCTCCTCTCACATGTCCCATGAGCAATGTGTTTATGTGGTACTTTGGGGAATAGGTAGTTACCCTCCGGGATGACATACTTATTTACCCAATAAGAGAAGGAACACCTTAGTCCTGTTTGGACCAGCCCCAGGAACACCAATTACCATGCCTCTTGAGCATAAGGGTTCACCTTGAAAAAGTTGGACTCCTTGAAGCACCCTGCCTACAGAAGAAGACATTCTTGCCCAAGCAGGGTGAAGAACCACTATGGTCAGGAAGCCACAACAACACAGAATAAGAAGCGAAGGAAGTCAACCACCACCCCTCAGCTGGCTACATCAACTAGACTATACCAAGAAGCACCGACGTCCAAGCACGATGAAGCCCTTTCACCTCGAGAGGATTATAGAGCCCCTTGTCCTAGCAATGACCTAATAGTTCCTGACTAGGAAGGAACTGAGAAGTTGATAACACATCTCACTCCACCCCCTTGACAATGTATGGTGGGCATGACATCCCTACTCCTTTCACACGCTTGGAATGGAGAGGACGACTGTCATGACTTCGTTACCAGCCCCTTTTAGACAATCTATGGCATAAACCCTGACTCGATCATGGTGAACCACCTGTCAAAGGTAGTCCACCCCGTTTGCCAAGCCTCAGGCCTTGGGGATTGGATGGATGATCCATACTTTTGGATAGAAAACTTATTTAAATTCCCCCACTAAGACCTCCTTAGGGGAAGGAATCCATTGAGTGACCCGAACTCTAAGCTTAGTCTTAGAAACGAGACTCAGCCCAAACCCTTGCCACACTGGCTATGAGCAGACAAGTAAGCCTAACACCCGAAGACCGCCAAAAACGTGCATTCATGACGATGAAGACAAATGGTCGAATACGAATGAAGAACATACCTGGGAAACTTACTCAAGCAAAAGGTCTCGACAAGAAGCCTACGTTGACCCGCTTCAACACTCTCAAGGATGAAGACCACCTGCGACTGAAGGTCACCTGCCCTAAGGGACTCAGGGACTTTCCCTTCAACGAGAAGCTACGCCAAGGCTCGACCCTCCTATTCTAACGTGAGACATCTAGATGTCACTAACCAAACTGAGCAGTCCTAGGATCAGCATGCAGACACACTACTTAGCCACGTATTTCGACCTTGGAATGCACACGCAAGACAGGCCCATGCTAGAACCTCGTTCACCAAACCCTTGACCATTAGGAAAGCCTAACATATTACGAGAACCCCGTTCACCCTTAGACGAAGTCAATGATGCACTCAAAGACATATCATCAGGCACTTCAAGACCCATAAGGACAACCATGCCGGAGGAGAAGTAACATGGAGCGTGAAGACTACCTCACCTGTGAATTGCTGCATCCTTCCCACGCCTAGCCTAGGAATCTCGGGGACGAGATTCTTGTAAGGGGGTAGGTCTGTCACACCCTGTATTTTGCCTCTTGACTAGATTAACATGAATAAAAAATTAGGGCCAGTTAAAACTTTTTGGAGTGCATAGGAATGCTTGACTTGTGTGCTATTTGATTGCTTGTTGGTGCTCTATATTCATAAAACTCCCTCTTACTCTCAAAACTCTTTTCCTTGATTTAAACTCTTGCCCAACGATCAAACCATGTGTGTAGTACCTAAAACTATTTTTATCAAAAATTATTTTGGTCAAAAAGGATTTATTCAATTTAGGTTTTCAAAAACCCCTGAACTGAGGTTTGTACTACAAGTACTCAAATTGGGTGGATTGTTTTGCCCCAAAGGATTTATTTGGAACCTAATATATATGACTCTCCAAAACCACAAAATTTTGTTTGTAAAGATTATTTTACTATTTTATTTAAAGGCTTTTTCTTAAGGCCATAAATGGTCTTTTATAGGGAAAAAATATTTTTTATGCGTTAAAAATATTTGAGAAAAAAATAGGAAACCTCAATGGATATATATAGTCCATATATAAGAGTTTCAACACATGGTAATGTTCAAAATATTGGACAAAACCCTTTAAAACCATTTCTGCCTATTTTGAGCATTTGAAATATATCTATAAGAAATATTATCAAATAAATCCAAGAAAATTCTAGCATGTCACATATGACATACGTGATCATCTTGCCAAATTCACCTCAATCCAAATTGGTTTGGTTCACCCAAATATCCCAAAACCCTCTCTGTCCAGATCCAAATTTGAGCAACTCTACATTGCCAACTGTCTCCCCTTAATCTCAAACTTTGTGGACATGATCTAATCCTCCAATAATGCATCCAATCCAAGTGGTGCATCAAGGAGAAGGGATTCACCTATCCACCCCCCCCCCCCCCCAAATCCATTTATGCTTATTTCAAGAATTGGAAATTCTTGCATCATCAAGTTTCCCTATTTGGTCCCAAACTTTTTGGGCATGCTCTAGTATCCAAATAATGCCACTACACAAAGTGGTGCATTAAGGAGAATAGCTTACCATGACCATATCTATAGAAACCTATTTCTGTTGATTTCTAGGGTTTACCAAGTTTACATTGGCAACTTTCTTCAGATAATCTAAAACTTGGTGATCAGCCCAATTTTAACCAACATTCGATGTTGTTAAATATCAAGGAAAGTAGAATTCATTTACTTGGCCAAATCACCATCAAAGACCTTCTGGTCATTTCTAAAAGTCATTGTTTTCACCCTCTAACTTATTCTCCTTGATCTCAAACTTTTACCACAGTCTCTATGATGCCCCCCTCTACCCCCAGTAATAATCTCATGGCTCAGCTCAATGGTTAAGTGGGGTAAAACCCTAATTTCCACTCCTAGACAGCAAAAAACCATATCTCTCTCCACTCGTCTCTCACCATGATGGACCCCAGAGCATCCTATGCAATGTTTTCCTTTGTTTACCTCCCTATAGCTGATGGACATGCATGGACGCGCCCAAGAGGCTAATGGCATGCCATATGGGGCTCTATAGCGCGCTACAGTGCCTGGCCGCACTGTAGCCGTCGCCCTGTGCATGGCTCCGATACCATCGGGCCCTCCTCTCGCCACTTCATTGGCCTCGGCATTCGGGACACGTCGGACAGTCAGCCCCCTCCTCTCTCTTCTCCCCGTTGCCCATCCTCGCACGTGCACCATGGCCCCCCGGCTCAGCCAGTGGGCGAGCTCTCACACGCTCCTCTGTCCCCCCCCCCTTCCTCCATCCCGGGATGTGGACCTTATCCACGAAGCCGTAGACACGCTCCCCCCCAAGCCCTCCAGCAGCGACAATGGTTGAGCCGAAGCATGAGCTCACGGTGCACCGCGCCCCCACTTATAAAAGCACTCCCGAGCTCACCCTTGCCCTCCTCTTTCCCCCTATCCCCCTCCCCCGTGAACCTTCCAGACCAGCCAATCCTCCTCCCCTGTCCTCCATCAACGCCCTTGGACGAAGCCCCTTCGGCGGCCTCGGCCCAAAATCCACGCCAAACTGAGCTCCCCCTTCTCATTGCCTGCTCCGGTGTCCCCTCCTAGCCACCGCAGAGCCCCCCCATCGTCGGCATTCCCTCCTGGAACGCCATGTGCTTGAGGCCAGTGGTGGCTGACGGCCTCCTCCGTGGTCCCACTGTGCTAGCGTCGCTACGGTCCTCCCCGCGGGAGCAAAGCACCTGGCTGGACGCGGCACGAGCCCCGGGACTCACCGGCGTGCGCAACCTCGCTGAAGCTAGCCGAAGCCATCGGAGCAAGCACCGGCATGGGCTCGGTCTCACTTCCCTGCCTTTCCTCTATGTTGGCGGGAGGTAGGAGGAGACCTGCTAGGCGGGGCCCACCGGTCAGTGGCTATAGCCCTGGGGCCCCCCCTGTTTAAGTGGACGCACCCCACCGCAGTGCGCCTCCCCAGCCGGAAGGCATATTGGGCGGAATACACCTTCCATGTGGCCCCTCCGCTGACGCGCGCGAGTAGCTGGGCCTGCCCCGGTGCACTGCAAAGCTATGTTGCGCCCGATGCGTAGCTTAAGCCCATCTGGGTAAATTTATTTTGCCTTTTCTTTTTAGAGAGAAATAAATTCATAGATAATTCATATGACATCCAAATTTGGTGATTCAAATTTCCGCAATCTCCTAAAAATACCACCAATCATTTGGTGGAACTTCCATAATTTTTCTCAGCAAAGTTCTGCCCTATCCAGATTTGAATTCGAATTTGAACTATAAAAGCCCCTCATTGCAAAAATCCTAGAGCCTTCATATCAAATCCAAATGGAGTGATTCAAATTCCTAGGTGTATATAAATTCATGTTCTAACTGAGGAGCATTTTTCCTTGCACCCCATCTGCAATCTAGATTATTGAGATAATTCTTCATATATGGACCACTTGTTAAATCTCTAGAATATTCATAGTAACTCCAAATCCAGTGAAACCACTTCCTAAAATCTTCTAAAATCATTCCCTAATTGTTGGGTCCATCCACTCACTTTTATAAAAGTGTTTCCTGTGGACACCTTATAGGATCGTCGTTTCCTTCGTTTCCACTATTCAAAACTCCCCCCTTGACCCACATACAATAAAACCTCTTTGGTTATTTTTCTTATGGCCAGAGGTGTCTAAGGAAAATAAAAGTCCTATTTATAGAGCACTTTTATTTTTTGCTTGTTGTGTTGCTTATTGCGGTTGTTTCCAACGATAGTTGACGAAGTAGAGGAAGTGCTCGGAGTTGGACGAGAAGCGTGTGAAGACCTTGAGGACTTTACTGAGCCGGGCAAGCAGACCTTTGACCATGACTATGAACCATTTTATTTGCATGTGATTTAGCACTTATTTTTTGTGACGTTGGTCATGTTGATGTGGTGACCACTTCAGTGGAATGCCTCCGATACTTCTTGTTGATACTTGCATCATGCATGACCCTACCTTCTTATGAGGGTTGTGTGAGTGGGAAGTAGATAGGATGCTTAGTAGATGCTACGCAAAGTGGGACGGGAATATGCATGGTGATGGAAACAAAAGTGTTCTCAATGACTTTTTGAAAACCCCGTTAGGTGCCACTAATGCCCGAGGAAGACGATGATGAGCTAGGTAACCACTTGATAAAGAAGTGGTGTACCGGAACAAGTGAGTGTGTGTGGTTTTCAAAAATAGATTGGTGTAAGTTGTGACCATTATTCCAATCTTACATGTACAACCACTCTACCCCTATATGGGAAGGGGCTTTGTTAATTACTTTGGTCGGTGTCGATAGAGAGCTTGCATTACTAGTGGCGGGAGTGATGTGGTTACTCTTGATACGGGGTCATGCCTGGTAGGGCGACCATGCGATGTCTTTACAGGCACCGGGCACACCGTTGCGTGCTCTCATGGATGATACGTGTGATGTATATCATGAGGGATGGCACCAACGAGTGGAATCTTTGTTTAGTATTGCTAGGGGAAAGGCATTGTTTGGGTGCTTACCTCGGGTATGAAATATACCGTGAGTCATGGATGACACAGAAGTTCCCTGAGTCATGTGGGTAAAGTGTGCAACCTCTGCAGAGTGTAAAACTATTCGAATAGCCGTGTCCACGATCAAGGACAACTGGATGACCGCTCTTGTGCTACGTCCAGTGTTCACTAAACTTGTGTGTGTGGATGACACAGACATGATACTTGAGATAAGTCAGATGACTTGACGCGATGACTAAACATGAGATGTTCAACCCCTTGCTTATGACAATATCTATAACTTGTTCATATGGATATCTGCCAACTATTGATGCATGCTTACATAAGTTAGTTGATCATGTCACTGCACTCGGAATTAATTTTCTGAAAATTACCTACTTAGTGATATATCATTCTCTATTGTACCTTGTTGCAAACATGTGTTGCTTGCGAGTACATTTAGAGTACTCATTGGCTTGCCACTGGTTATTTTATTGGCCAGGCATGAAAGAACGGGATGTAATGAAGATTACCTTGGTGACGATCATGTGAGCTAGGACGCTTCCCAGTGAGAATGCTTGTAGGTTTAGGGCAGATGGCATGGGTTCACGCTATCGTTGAAGATTTTCCGCTGCAAGTTTATGAAGACTTGGTCATAGAGGCCATTTTTTAGTACAACGATATGTATTGGATGTAAGACTCTTGTTATTCAGATTTTGTGTGTTCAGTGAGCATCGATCTCTGGGATCACTGTGCACGTACATTCTGTAACCACGACTTATGAGTTGGGGTCCGCACACAATCTCATGGTGGTAGTTGGGAGACCGGGTTATAGGATCGATTGTCGTACTATCAAGGGGGGCTCTCAAGTGAGTAGCTTGATCGTATCATTCATTGAGAGCTCAAACCATTTGCATCCTTGCATAACCTTTCTTGGTTCTTGTTTGGTGTTTCTCCTTGTGAATATTAGTGCTTATGGTCATCTTCATGACAAGCTCTAGTTCATCGAAAACGGGGTCCATATGCATCTTCTATGATGTTTTCGATGTTGGAGATTTTTCCAAACAATTATTGGGAAGGTCATCTTCCTTATCCTAGTGGCATTTATTCTCCATTGTTTGTTCTTAATATAACTAGTCGTTGTTGGATAGCTATTGTTGTCCTTTATCCAACAAGCTTGAGTTTTCTCAAATCGGATCTCGTATCCGAAACTTATGGTTGTTTTTGTCTTACCGGTTTTACACTGAGAGGTTGTACTGGTTCATAGAGAGATTGTACCGGTCGACCGGTACAACTGGTGTTTGGAGCGGTTATACCGTTCCATAATTGGTTTGAAGGTTGTACCAGCCATGTACCGCTCTATCACCGGACTAGTTTTTGTTGTAGAGCGGTTCTTGGACAGTTGTGGGCCGGTTGTTCCGGTTTAACTGGTACTACCAGTGCCCCAGGTGGTTGTAGCGCTTATTGCTTTTCCTATAGGTAGGTTTGTATGCTTTGACCGGTTGTACTGGTGTGCATAGCGGTTGTACCGCTCCTATGTTATTCTACACATAACAGGCAGATTCGTGAGGACCTATTTAAGGGGGTATTCTTCCCCAATGGTCCCTATCCTTTGAGCTCTTGTTCTTCCCCCCATTGTTGACCTTCTTAGAGCTTGCTAACTCTCAATCCCTCCAACAATTCTCACTCCTTTTTAGGGAAAAGAGAGAGGATATTGATACGTCTCCAATGTATCTATAACTTTTTATTGTTCCATGCTATTATATTATCAATCTTGGATGTTTTACAATCATTTTTTAGAAACTTTATATCATTTTTGGGACTAACTGTTGATAACCCACAAGTATAGGGGATCATAATGGTTTTCGAGGGTAGAGTATTCAACCCAAATTTATTCATTTGACACAAGGGGAGCCAAAGTATATTCTCGAGTATTCGTAGCCGAGTTGTTAACTCAACCACACCTGAAAGACTTAATATCTGTGGCAAGGTATTCAGTAGCAAAGTAGTATGGAAGTAACGGTAACGATGGCAAAACTGACATTAGCAGTTTTGTAGTGATTGTAACAGTAGCAACGGAAAAGTAACTTAACAAAGATCAATATGTGAAAAGCTCGTAGGCAATGGATCAGTGATGGATAATTATGTCGGATGGCATTCATCATGCAACAGTTATAACCCAGGGTGACACGGAACTAGCTCCAATTCATCAATGTAATGTAGGCATGTATTCCATATATAGTTATACGTGCTTATGGAAAAGAACTTCCATGACATCTTTTGTCCTACCCTCCCGTGGCAGCAGGATCCTAATGGAAATAAGGGATATTAAGGCCTCCTTTTAATACATAACCGGACCAAAGCATTAGCACTTAGTGAAAACATGAACTCCTCAAACTACGGTAATCACCGGAAAGAATCCCAATTATTGTCACCCAGGAGGATGTGGATCATAACTCGTAATAGGTGTCTACAACTTGCAAGATCGAATCAAGAACACACATATATTCATGAAAACATAATAGGTTCAGATCTTAAATCATGGCACCCGGGCCTTGGTGACAAGCATTAAGCATAGCAAAGTCATAGGAACATCAATCTCAAAACATAGTGGATACTAGGGATCAAACCCTAACAAAACTAACTTGATTACATGATAAATCTCATCCAACCCATTACCGTCTAGCAAGCCTACGATGGGATTATTCATGAATGGCTGAGAGCATCATGGAATTGGTGATGAAGGATGGTTGGTGATGACGATGGCATTGATTTCCCCTCTCCGAAGCCTAAAACGAACTCCTGACGGTGGCGGCTCCGTATCGTGAAACGCGATGAACTCTTCTCCTTGATTTTTCTCTCCATGAATAGGAATATATAGAGT
The DNA here is from genome assembly GCA_022496015.1 of Hordeum marinum. Taxonomy (NCBI): domain Eukaryota; kingdom Viridiplantae; phylum Streptophyta; class Magnoliopsida; order Poales; family Poaceae; genus Hordeum; species Hordeum marinum. The sequence continues at coordinate 438,387,046 of CM039674.1, forward strand.
TGGAATTGAGGTCGGCGGAGCCCCAGGGGGCCACAAGCCTGCTAGGCGCGGCCAGGGGTGGTCGCGCCCTGTGGGCTTATGACCTGTGGGTGGCCCCCTCCAGTTGATTATTTCTCCCGTAATTTTATTAATTCCAATAATAATCTCCGTAAATTTTCAGGTCAATCCGAGAACTTTTATTTCTGCACAAAAATAACTCCAAGGCAATTCTGTTGAAAACAGCGTCAGTCCGGGTTAGTTCCATTCAAATCATGCAAATTAGAGTCCAAAACAAGGGCAAAAGAGTTTGGAAAAGTGGATACGATGGAGACGTATCAACTCCCCCAAGCTTAAACCATTGCTTGTCCTCAAGCAATTCAGTCGATAAACTAAAAGTGATAAAGAGAAACTTTTACGAACTCTGTTTGATCTTGTTGTTGTAAATATGTCTAACTGATGTTCACATTTTCAGCAAAGATTATAGACTAACCACGTTCACAATAACCCTTAGGTCTCACATTTACTCATATCAATGGCATAACCAACTAACGAGCAATAATAATAACTCTCGGATGACAACACTTCTATCAAAACAATCATGATACAATATGATATAATGGTATCTTGTTAGCCCTTTCTGAGACCGCAAAACATAAATGCAGAGCACCCCTGAAGAACAAGGAATGACTGGACATTGTAATTCATGGTAAAAGAGATCCAGTCACACTCATACTCAATATCAATTAATAGCAAATCATACAAATGATGGTGTAGCTCTCTAACTAGTGCCTATTATAAGAAGACGATGACTCAGCAATAAGTAAATAGATAGGCCCTTCACACACGCAAGCATTGATTTACAGAGGTGCTAGAGCTCGAGCTTTTAAAACATGGATGAATAACAATTTTGAGCGGTATGCTTTCATTGTCATCATAACGACCAAGAGATTTCACCATCCTCCATGCTAGATACATTATAGGCGGTTCCCAAACAGAATGATAAAGTTTTTACTCCCCCTCCACCAATCAATCACACTCCACGGCGAGCCGAATTCATGGGTACCGTCCATATAAACACAGTCCTGGGGGAGTGTGATAGCCTGGCTTATTAGGATGATAGACTACTCATATCAATAAGGAATTCCTTCTTTTCTGGGAGCCCATTTGAACAGAACTCTCAGGTTAAGCACGCTTGGCTTGGAGTAGTTCTAGGATGGGTGACCAATAGGGAAGTTAGTCCCGGGTGCGCATGAGTGAGGACAAAGTGCGCAAAAAAGACTAGTATTGATCTGTGAGGCCAGTCTAGATCCTGCCAGGAGTAACGACTACCGGCGGGTGTGTCCGGGGCGTTACAAGTTGGTATCAGAGCCGACCCTCATGGTTACACGGATGTTTGCCGACAGGTGCGCGGTCATGTTGTTCACAAAGTTGGTGACCCGTCGTGGCACACGGAATGACATATGTATCGGACTAGAAGCACAGATGTTTGTGCCAAGAGGGAACGTTCCTGTGACCCGACGAGGACGTCGGTTCCTCTGAGTGGTGGTGTATGTGATAGCCTGGCTTATTAGGATGATAGCCTACTCATATCAATAAGGAATTCCTTCTTTTTCGGGAGCCCATTCGAACAGAACTTCCAGGTTAAGCGTGCTTGGCTTGGAGTAGTTCTAGGATGGGTGACCAACCAGGAAGTTAGTCCCAGGTGCGCGTGAGTGAGGACAAAGTGCACAGAAAAGACTAGTATTGATCTATGAGGCCAGTCTAGATCCTGCCAGGAGTAACGACTACCGGCGGGTGTGTCCGGAGCGTTACAAGTTGGTACCAGAGCAGACCCTCGCGGTTACATGGATGTTTGTCGACAGGTGCGCGGTCATGTTGTTCACAAAGTTGGTGACCCATCGTGGCACACGGAATGACACATGTATCGGACTGGAAGCACATACGTTTGTGTCAAGAGGGAACGTTCCTGTGACCCAACGAGGACGTCGGTTCCTCTCAGTGGTGGTGTATGTGATAGCCTGGCTTATGAGGATGATAGACTACTCATATCAATAAGGAATTCCTTCTTTTCCGGGAGCCCACTCGAACAGAACTCCCAAGCTAAGTGTGCTTAGCTTGGAGTAGTTCTAGGATGGGTGACCAACCGGGAAGTTAGTCCCGGGTGCGCGTGAGTGAGGACAAAGTGCGCGGAAAAGACTAGTATTGATCTGTGAGGCCAGTCTAGATCCTGCGAGGAGTAATGACTACCGGCGGGTGTGTCCGGGGCATTACAGGGAGTTTTGTTTCATTATATTTTGATTTGATTTTGAGCATGGAATTGGGCATTCCGAATACCATCATCTTTCTCGTGAATGATAGTGAATCAACACATATCGTGAGAATAACCCACCTAGCATGGAAGATATTGACCGCCCCGGTCGCTACATGAGCGATTCGGGCATACGAAACATAATATTATTTGAAGGTTTAGAGTTTGGCACATGCAAATTTACTTGGAACGGCAGGCGAATACCGCATATAGGTATGTATGGTGGTCTCAGATGGAAGAATTTTGTATTTAAGGAAGTGGATACAAAAGCAAAATTCCGCTTAGTACAAGTGAAGGCTAGCAAGAGACTGGGGAGCGACCAACTAGAGAACAACAACAGTCATCTACAAGCTTTGAGATTAACCAACATTGAATGCAAGCATGAGTAGAATATAAATCACCATCAATAAGGAATTCCTTCTTTTCCGGGAGCCCACTCGAACAGAACTCCCAAGCTAAGTGTGCTTAGCTTGGAGTAGTTCTAGGATGGGTGACCAACCGGGAAGTTAGTCCCGGGTGCGCGTGAGTGAGGACAAAGTGCGCGGAAAAGACTAGTATTGATCTGTGAGGCCAGTCTAGATCCTGCGAGGAGTAATGACTACCGGCGGGTGTGTCCGGGGCATTACAGGGAGTTTTGTTTCATTATATTTTGATTTGATTTTGAGCATGGAATTGGGCATTCCGAATACCATCATCTTTCTCGTGAATGATAGTGAATCAACACATATCGTGAGAATAACCCACCTAGCATGGAAGATATTGACCGCCCCGGTCGCTACATGAGCGATTCGGGCATACGAAACATAATATTATTTGAAGGTTTAGAGTTTGGCACATGCAAATTTACTTGGAACGGCAGGCGAATACCGCATATAGGTATGTATGGTGGTCTCAGATGGAAGAATTTTGTATTTAAGGAAGTGGATACAAAAGCAAAATTCCGCTTAGTACAAGTGAAGGCTAGCAAGAGACTGGGGAGCGACCAACTAGAGAACAACAACAGTCATCTACAAGCTTTGAGATTAACCAACATTGAATGCAAGCATGAGTAGAATATAAATCACCATGAACATAAATATCGTGGAGGCTATGTTGATTTATTTGCAACTACATGCATGAACATGTGCCAAGTCAAGCCACCTGAATCATTCAAAGGAGCATAGCATCCTATCATACTACATCACAATCATTTTAATATGCATGTTGGCACTCAAGACAAACCATTATCCACCCTTAGCAAATTAAGAATGGCATGAATAACTATAATGTCATTGCAAATATGTTTCACCCATAATGGACTGAATTCGGAACGATGAGCCAATCATACTTACAAAAGCAAAATAAGTCGAGTTCATACCACCTTTTCTTCATCTCAATCTTTTCATCATGTATCATCATTATTGTCTTTCACTTGCACGACCGAACGGTGTGAATAATAATAAGATGCGCGTGCATTGGACTAAGCTAGAATCTGCAAACAATAACTCAAAGGAGAAGGCAAGGTAATATGGGCCCTCTATTAGGTAAACAATAATGCATATGAGATCAACTCAACATTTTCATTGTGGTCTTCTCCTTACGATCCAAAGAAAAAAATCAAAATAAGAACGAGAAAACTATTTACACGGGAAAGCTCCCAACAAGCAAAAGAAGAACGAGAAATCTTTTTGGGTTTTCTTTTAAGACTACAACTAAACAAAGTAGAAGATAAAGCTAGAACTAATTAAAAAATATTTTTATTTTTTATTTTTTCTAAAAGTTAATTAAACACACAAGAAGAAAGTGGAAAGAAGAAATAAACTACCATGGATGGTACAATGAAAAAGTATGAACACCGACTATCATGATGAGTGTGTGAACATGAATGTAATGTCAGTGAGAAATACACACACCCCAAGCTTAGGCTTTTGTCCTAAGTTGTTCTAGGGCCATGGCTGAAAATAACCCACTCCTGGATACTCCGCAGGGTCCTGAGGGTCCCATTGGTTGGCGAGCTCCTATGGCTCCCATTGGAAAACTGGCTCCGGATACTGATCAAGGGCTGGTGCCGATTCATGAGCTAGGGGTTGCGACAGACCCCAATATCTATAAATATATTTGGGCATAATGGTGTATTTTCCGAAATGAATATCGAACAAGGAATAAGCACGCAGAACAATAATCTCACAAGTGCCTTGACTAAAAACTAAGTTGTAAAGCAACCTCCTATCATCATTCTTCCTAATAAATTCATGTGTTACCATACTGTCATAGTCTAAATATTTCGCGGGTAGAAGCATTTCCTCTTCCTCATCAATCCTAATGGGTATCTGAAAATGTTTGACTAGATGAGATGCATAGATACCTCCGAATATGGGCCCCTTTGAACGGTTTAAGTTTGAACATTGGGACACCGTAGCGCCCAGTCTAAAAGTTATATCAACAAATAAAGCGTGGCGTGGAATGGCAAGGTCGGGAGCACTAAGGTCTCCACTCTCCCCATGACCAACTAAACATCTTCCCGCAAATAATGAATAATAGCGTAGAACAGGAAAATGTAAACTAGTTGCTCTTGCCTTTGACACCCCTCTCTCTTCTCCTACCGTGACTGTGGCAATAAAATCTTCCATGTCTTTAGGACGTGGTTCACTGATGCTGCCCTCAAAAGGTATTTTGCAAACAATGCAAAAATTGTAAAGGTTCATTTTCTTAGGCACATCATATAAGTGAAATTCTACCGTAGGAGGGTCTTCCCTATAATGAAAGTGAAAGTTTTGCACAAAGGTATTAGTGAGCAAGAGGTACTGGTCACACTTATCGTTGAGGAAATCGGTGATGCCCACATTCTCGACCAAATAATAGAAATCTTCATAAATTCCGGTCGCCCTCAAGAATGCATTACTTGGCCATTCACATGGTCGAATTTCTACGAAGCGAGGAAGATTATACTTGGATTTTTCTTCATCTCATTTTCATCTTCTTTAGAGCCCCGGCTTGAAGAGCCTCTTAACAATCTCCTCATCATTTCTTTTTCTGAATTCTTTTTGGAATTTTCAGTGAATCAAAATAAAGGTGAACAAAACTCAACAAAACTTATAGCAACTACCCCCATAAGTGCCTAGAGCCTATATCATGCATCAAAACTACTCCCTCCATCCCAAAATAAGTGTCGATGATCTAGTACAAAATTTGTACTACTTTAGTACAAAATTTGCGACACTTATTTTGGGACGCAAGGAGTACTTGGTACCATACAAATTTGACATGCAAGCTCAAGAACAAGGTCACCACAGCAGCAAAAATTTGCAATAAATAAAGAACTAGAACAAAAACTAATTGGACCATTGGAGGAGTGACATACCGAAGAACAATCTCCTAAAATAGTTTTGCAAATGGAGCTTTGCACAAGGAGATTGAAAATGGCAGCAAAATGAGCTAGAAAACGAGTTTGAGCAATGGTGGGATTTTTTCTGGAGGAAGACGAAGTGGATGGGCTTTGGAATAAGTGAAGGGGGGCTATGTGGGACCCACAAGCCACCTAGACGCGACCAAGGGGGGTGGCTGCGCCCTGTGGGCTTGTGACCCACTGGTGCTGCCCCTGGTATGTGCTTAGTGCTTGATATTCTTAAATAATCTAGAAAAAACCATACTACATTTTCAGGGCATTTGAAGAACTTTTATTTTCAGGTCATTTTTCTATTGCACGGGAAACTCGGAAAATAGAAAAACAATAGAATTTTTACTTTATTTACTCTAACTAACAAAAAGTAAAAGGTTGGGTACAGAATGTTGTGCCTTCTAAATTCAACCATTTCATGCTCATCAAAAGGAATCCATTAATAAGGTTGATCAAGTCTTATTAACAAACTTCTTTCGAGTAACATGAAACCAGAAATTTTTCAAATAACACTAAGTTACCTCAATGGGGATATGCATGTCCCCAACAATAAGTATATCATAATTCTTCTTGACAGTAGGAAGAGAGAATTCAAAGTCTCCAATAATAATCGTTGAAATTTTTTCAATGGAGATAATACTATGAACTTGAGGTTGTTTCTTCGGAAAGTGTATCGTATGCTCATTACCATTAATATGAAAAGTGACATTGCCCTTGTTGCAATCAATAACAACCCCTGTAGTATTCAAGAAGGGTGTACCAAGGATGATAGACATACAGTCGTCCTCGGGAATATTAAGAATAACAAAGGTTGTTACGATAGTAGCATTTGCAACTACGACAGGCACATCCTCACAAATACCGATGGGTAAAGCAGTTGATTTAGCATCCATTTGCAAAGAGATTTTAGTAGGTTTAAACTTATTCAAATCAAGTCTACGATATAAAGAGAAAAGCATAACAATAACACCAGCTCTCAAATCACATAAAGCAGTTTTAACATAGTTCCCTTTATTGGAGCATGGAATAGTTGGTATTCCTCGATCTCCTAGTTTCTTTGGTATTCCACCCTTAAAAGTATAATTAGCAAGCATGGTGTAAATCTCAACTTCCAGTATCTTTCTTTTATTAGTCACAATATCTTTCATATACTTAGCATAAGGAGACATTTTCAGAATATCAGTCAAGCGCATACGCAAAAAGACAGGTCTAAGCATTTCAACAAAGCGCTCAAAATCCTCATGATACTTTTTCTTGGATGGTTTAGGAGGAAAGAGCATGGGTTTCTGAACCCATTGTTCTCTTTCTTTACCATGCTTCCTATCAACAAAGTCTCTTTTGTCATATCTTTTATTCTTAGATTGTGTGTTATCAAGAACAACAGCACGGTCAATCTCCACATCATTATCATTACTAGGTTGAGCATCAACATGAACATCATCGTTAATATTATCACTAGGCTCGTGTTCATCACCAGATTGTGTCCCAGCATCAGAACAGAAATATCATTTGGGTTTTCAGGTGTATCTGTAACAAGTTCACTAGTAGCATGCAAGGTCCTATCATCATCCTTTCTCCTCTTATTACTGGAACGACTAGGTGCATCAGTATTAATTATTTGAGAATCTTTCTCAATTCTCTTAGGATGGTCCTCAGGATACAAAGGTTCCTGAGTCATTTTACCACCTCTAGTCACAACTCTAACAGAATGATCATTATTCTTACTATTCATCTAATTAAGCAAATCATTCTGTGCCTTAAGTACTTGTTCTACTTGAGTAGTTACCATGGAAGCATGTTTACTAATAAGTTTAAGATCATTGATAGTTCTACTCATACAATCACCTAATTGATCAAGCATGTAAGCATTATGTTTCAATTGTCTATTAACATAAGTATTAAAATTTTCTTGCTTAATAACAAAGTTATCAAACTCATCCAAGCATTGGCTAGAAGAATTATTATAAGGAATATCACCTTCATCAAATCTATAGAGAGAATTTACCTATACTACCTGTGTTGGGTCATCAAGACCATGTATTTCTTCAATAGGTGGTAGATTCTTAACATATTCAGATTTGATACTTTTTTCTTTCATAGATTTATTTGCCTCTTACATATCTTCAGGACTAAGAAATAGAATACCTCTTTTCTTCGAAGTTGGCTTCAGAGGTGGTTCGGGAATAGTCCAATCATTATCATTGCTCAATATATTATTCAATAGTAGTTCAGCTTGTTCAACGGTTCGTTCCCTAGAAACAGAACCAGCACAACTATCTAGGTGGTCCCTAAAAGCATCAGTTAGTCCATTATAAAATATATCATGTATTTCATTTTTCTTGAGAGGGTGATCAGGCAAAGCATTAAGTAATTGGAGAAGCCTCCCACAAGCTTGTGGGAGACTCTCTTCTTCATTTTGCACAAAGTTAAATATTTCTCGCAAGGCAGCTTGTTTCTTATGGGTAGGAAAATATTTTTTAGAGAAGTAATATATCATATCCTGTGGACTACGCACACAACCAGGAGCAAGAGAATTAAACCATATCTTAGCATCACCCTTTAATGAGAAAGGAAACAACTTAAGAATATAGTAATAACGATTTTTTTCTCATGAGTAAATAGGGTGGCTATATCATTCAATTTAGTAAGATGTGCCACGACAATTTCAGATTTATATCCATGGAAAGGATCAGATTTAACCAAAGTAATTAATTCAGGATCGACCGAGAATTCATAATCCTTATCAGTAACAAAGATAGGTCAAGTAGCAAACTTAGGATCATATTGCATTCTAGCATTCAAAGATTTTTCCTTCCACTTGCATAGAAATTTCTTAAGATCATATCTATCCTTACAAGCAAGAAAGTCCCTAGCTACCTCTCCTTCCATAACATAACCCTTAGGTATATTAGGAAATTCATATCTAGGAGAGCTAGGTCTAGCAGGTGTTGCATAGTGTTTAGTTTCAATAATTTCATCAGTTTTAGAGATATCATCATTTTCAGCATTGACTCTAGCAATTTGTTCATCAAGAAATTCACCTAGTGGGACACTATTATCAAGCAAATTATCATTATAAGCATCATGCATAGCAGAAGTGGCATCATCAATTGCTTGCGACATATCAGAATTATTAGCAGGTGGTGGTGTCGGAAATTTATTCATAACAGAAGGTGAATCAAGTGCAGATCTAGATGGCAGTTCCTTACCCCCCCCCCCTTCCCTCGTAGTAGAGGGATAGATATTGGTTTTTGGGTCCTTCAGATTCTTCATAGTGATCAATAGATATAAATCCCAAGTGACTCAAAGAATAGAGCTATGCTTCCCGTCAACAATGCCAGAAAAAGGTCTTGATAACCCACAAGTTTAGGGGATAACAACAGTTTTTTTAGGGTAGAGTATTCAACCCAAATTTATTGATTCGACACAAGGGGAGCCAAAGAATATTCTCGAGTATTCACAGCTGAGTTGTCAATTCAACCACACCTGAAAGACTTAATATCTGCAGCAAGGTATTCAATAGCAAAGTAGTATGGAAGTAACGGTAACGATGGCAAAAGTGACACTAGAAGTTTTGTAGTGATTGTAACAGTAGCAACGGAAAAGTAACTTAGGAAAGATCAATATGTGAAAAGCTCGTCGGCAATGGATCAGTGATGGATAATTATGTTGGATGGCATTCATCATGCAACAGTTATAACCTAGGGTGACACAAAACTAGCTCCAATTCATTAATGTAATGTAGGCATGTATTCCATATATAGTCATACGTGCTTATGGAAAAGAACTTGCATGACATCTTTTGTCCTACCCTCCCGTGGCAGCAGGGTCCTAATGGAAACTAAGGGATATCAAGGCCTCCTTTTAATAGAGAACCGGACCAAAGCATTAGCACTTAGTGGATACATGAACTCCTCAAACTACGGTAATCATCGGAAAGAATCCCAGTTATTGTCAGCTTGGGGGATGCGGATCATAACTCGCAATAGGTGTCTACAACTTGCAATATAGGATCAATAACACATATATATTCATGAAAACATAATAGGTTCAGATCTGAAATCATGGCACTCGGGCCCTAGTGACAAGCATTAAGCATAACAAAGTCATAGCAACATCAATCTCAAAACATAGTGGATACTAGGGATCAAACCCTAACAAAAGTATCTCGATTACATGATAAATATCATCAACCCATCACCGTCCAGCAAGCCTATGATGGGACTACTCACGAATGGTGGAGAGCATCATGGAATTGGTGATGAAGGATGGTTGGTGATGATGATGGCATCGATTTCCCCTCTTCGAAGCCCAAAAGGGACTCCAGATCTGGCCTACCGAGGAAGAACGGGAGGTGGCGGCGGCTCCGTATCGTGAAATGTGATGAACTCTTCTCCTTGATTTTTCTCTCCACGAATAGGAATATATAGAGTTGGAATTGAGGTCGGCGGAGCCCCACGGGGGCCACAAGCCTGCTAGGCGCAGCCACGGGGGTGGTCGCGCCCTATGGGCTTATGACCTGTGGGTGGCCCCCATCTGGTTGATTCTTTCGCCGGTATTTTTTATTAATTCCAAAAATAATCTCCGTAAATTTTTAGGTCAATCCGAGAACTTCTATTTCTGTACAAAAATAACACCAAGGCAATTCTGCTGAAAACAACGACAGTCCGGGATTCAAATCATGCAAATTAGAGTCCAAAACAAGGGCAAAAGAGTTTGGAAAAATGGATACGATGGAGACATATCACTAACCTATTGACATAGTGCCAAGTGTAAGTTGTTGTTTTCTGCTTGTTTTTTACTTCACAGAAAATCAGTACCAAACGAATCCCAAACACCGTGAAACTTTTTGGAGATTTTTTTGGTCCAGAAGACATCTAGTGGGCCAAAGAAGTGCTAGAGAGGAGGACCGAGGAGAGCACAAGACACCACGGCACGCTAGAGGCCCCAGGCGCGCCCTGGTGGGTTGTGCCCACCTCCGGATGCCTCTCCACCGCCTATCAGCTCTATAAATACCCAAATATTTAGAAAACCCTAGGGGAGTTGACGAAACACAATTCCAGCCACCGCAAGTTCCAGAACCGCGAGATCCAATCTAAGACCATCACAGAGGGGTGCATCGTCTTCATGGGTGCCTCTCCGATGATGCGTGACTAGTCCACCATAGACTTACGGGTCCGTAGGCAGTATCTAGAGGGCTTCCTCTCTCTCTCTTTTGATTCTCAATACAATGGTCTTTTGGAGATCTATTTGATATAATGACTTTTTGTGATGTGTTTGTTGGGATTCGATGAATTTTGAGTTCATGATCAGTTTCTATCCATGAATGTTATTTGAGTATTCTTTGGTCTCTTATTTGCATGATTATTTATAGCCTCCTATTTATTATTCAAATCTTTGGTTTAGTTAGGCCAACTAGATCGATTTTTCTTGCCATGGGAAGAGGTGCTTTGTGATGGGTTCAATCTTGCGATGTCCTTTCCCAGTGACAGAAGGGGCAGCAAGGCATGCATGTATCTTGGGTGCTTGGTACCATAGAGCTTGTTCCTCTTGGGTGCTTTGTCACCCTAGACGGTTGGTGGTACCTCGGAGCTCAATCATTGTGGTGCAAAGCTTCGAGCAAGCATCTGGGTCTACAATTAGGTTGTGGAGGTTGCCCTGAGCATTTGAGGTCACCTTAGAGCCACAATCCATTATGGTGAAGCTTCGTGGTGTTGTTGGGAGTTGATGCCTACTACACAACATGTTATTGTAGACTCGTGTTGGGCCTCCAAGCGCAGAGTTTTGTAGGACAGTAGCAATTTTCCCTCAAGTGGATGACCTAAGGTTTATCAATTTGTGGGAGGTGTAGGATGAAGATGGTCTCTCTCAAACAACCCTGCAATCAAATCCAAGAAATCTCTTGTGTCCCCAGCACATCCACGTCCTTTCAATTGGTACCAGATTTAGGTCTCTCATTATTAGGTTTAACCACCTAGAGAGTAGGGACGTTGACTAGGGGATTAGGATTCTCTGACAATCTTAGTTTTGATGGCACGAATTTTGATGTTTGGGTAATTCACATGCTTAATCTCTTTAGGGTCATGGACCCAAATTTAGAGCGAATTGTAGATATGGGTTTTCTCCTCCAAAGGATTCTCAACACATATCTTTAGAGGACGAGAAAACTCTCGTCTCAATGCTCAAGCTTGTAATGTGCTTTTCGATGCTTTGAGCAATGTGGTTATTTTTTATCTCATGGTCACATAATGTTGGGTCACCAGAATGTTGATCACGGAAACTGGGTCACCAGAATGTAGGTCACAAGAAATTCTAATTTTATTAACTAGGTCACCAGAATGTTGGTCACGGAAACTCGGTTTGACCGATATGGAACTTGGTGGTATCGAGAAGCTAGGGTTTGGCTGGATTCTGTCTGAGATGAAAATTGGTTGGGCCGAGTGGAAAAAGTTGGTGGCACAAATTTTGTATGGTAGAGTTTAGACGGAGTATTTTTGTGGGAGAGCTTGTGGGTGTTTTTGGTGGCTAGCACTTGTGCACGTGGAGCATTTTGTTCACCAACATTACCTCACGCCTTTTAATAGTATTGGCTTTCCTATGGACTCAAAGTGATTTCTCACAAAGTAAAATGTAGAGTCTCCTTGCTTGTAGCTTTGCCAATCCTATTCCTTGCATCTTGGGGTCTCCTCGCAATCCTATAGCCATCCCATCATTGAACTTTTCCTGAAATATACTTAGTGGAAACATTACTCTAATGAGATACATGTTGCTTTCAGCATGCTATCATCATAATAGTTTTGCTCATCAAACTTGAGGGACTAAAAATATCATATTCATCAAACATAGCATCCCCAAGCTTGTGGCTTTGCATATCATTAGCATCATGAATATTTGGATAATTCATAATAACAATATTGCAATCATGCTCATCATTCAAGGAATTCTCATAATTTATTTTCACAAATTCTTCCTCTACCAATTGAGCACAATTTTCCGAACCATCACTTTCATGAAAGACTTTATAGAGACGAAACAATTAATGCAACCTAAACTCCATTTTTTTGTAGTTTTCTGTTATAATACCAAACTAGGAAAAACAAGAAACTAAAGTATTTGAGTGCAATATCTAAATATATACCTTCAAGCGGTCACCTCCCTGGCAACGACGCCAGAAGAGAGCTTGATGTCTACTACACAACTTGTTCTTGTAGACTCGTGTTGGGCCTCCGAGCGCAGAGTTTTGTAGGACAGTAGCAAATTTCCCTCAAGTAGATGACCTAAGGTTTATCAATCCGTGGGAGGTGTAGACTGAAAATGGTCTCTCTCAAACAACCCTGCAATCAAATACAAGAAATCTCATGTGTCCCCAACACACCCAATACAATGGCAAATTGTATAGGTGCACTAGTTCGGCGAAGAGATGGTGATACAAGTGCAATATGGATGATAGATATAGGTTTTTGTAATCAAAAAATATAAGAAAGGTAGCAAGTGTAAAATAGCGAGCAAAACTTTGTATAAATGCTTGAAAATAAGGCCTAGGGTTCATACTTTAGCTAGTGCAATCTCTCAACAATGCTAATATAATTGGATCACATAACCATCCCTCTACGTGCAACAAAGAATCACTCCAAAGTTCTTCTCTAGCGGAGAACATAAGAAGAAATTGTTTGTAGGGTACGAAACCACCTTAAAGTTATTCTTTCCGATCAATCTATCCAAGAGTTCATACTAAAATATTACCAAGTTATCCTTTCCAATCGATCTATCTAAGAGTTCGTACTAAAACAACACCATATGATACATATCAACCAACTCTAATGTCACCTAGATACTCCAATGTCACCACAAGTATCCATGAGTTAATTATACGATACGCATCAAACAATTTCAAATTCATCATATTCAATCCAACACAAAGAACTTCAAAGAGTGCCCCAAGATTTCTACCAGAGAACATGGTATGAAAACGTACAACCAACCCATATGCATAGAACCCTCAGGTCACCGGAATCCGCAAGTTGACGCCATAACATATATCAAGTGAATCACTTGAATACCCCAATGTCACTATGGGTATCTGCATGCAAGACATACATCAAGTGATCACAAATCCATAAAACTATTCAATATGGTAATAACAAAATCTCAAAGGGAAAACTCAATTCATCACAACAAGGTAGAGAGGGTAAAACACCATATGATCAACCTATATTAACAAAGCCCGTGATACATCAAGATTGTGTCATCTCAAGAACATGAGAGAGAGAGAGAGATTGAACACATAGCTACTGGTACAAACTATCAGTCGCGAGGATGGACTACTCCCTCCTCATCATGGAGACCATGGGGATGATGAAGATGGCCTCCGGTGATGATTTCCACCTCCGGCAGGGTGCCGGAACGGGGCCTAGATTGTTTTTTTGTGGCTACAAAGGCTTCCAGCGGTGGAACTTCTGATCTAGGGTTACTTCTGGTGGTTTCGGAATATATAGGATTTTTGGGCATCGATTTCATGCGAAGATGGGCCACGAGAGCATGATAACCCACAAGTATAGGCGATCGCAACACTTTTCGAGGGTAGAGTATTCAACCCAAATTTATTGATTCGACACAAGGGGAGCCAAAGAATATTCTCGAGTATTAGCAGTTGAGTTGTCAATTCAACCACACCTGAAAGACTTAATATCTGCAGCAAAGTATTTAGTAGCAAAGTAATATGGAAGTGACGGTGACGATGGCAAAAGTGACAGTAGTAGTTTTGTAGTGATTGTAACAGTAGCAACAAAAAAGTAACTTAGCAAAGATCAATATGTGAAAAGCTCGTAGGCAATGGATCAGTGATGGATAATTATGTTGAATGGCATTCAGCATGCAACAGTTATAACATAGGGTGACACGGAACTAGCTCCAATTCATCAATGTAATGTAGGCATGTATTCCATATATAGTCATACATGCTTATGGAAAAGAACTTGCATGACATCTTTTGTCCTACCCTCCCATGGCAGCGGGGTCCTAATGGAAACAAAGGGATATTAAGGCCTCCTTTTAATAGAGAACCCGACCAAAGCATTAGCACTTAGTGAATACATGAACTCCTTAAACTACGGTAATCACCGGAAAGAATCCCAGTTATTGTTACCCTGGGGGATGTAGATCATAACTCGTAATAGGTGTCTACAACTTGCAAGATAGGATCAAGAGCACACATATATTCATGAAAACATAATAGGTTCAGGTCTGAAATCATGGCACTCGGGCTCTAGTGACAAGCATTAAGCATAGCAAAGTCATAGCAACATCAATCTCAGAACATAGTGGATACTAGGAATCAAACCCTAACAAAACTAACTCGATTACATGATAAATCTCATCCAACCCATCACCGTCCAGCAAGCCTACAATGGGATTACTCATGAACGATGGAGAGCATCATGGAATTGGTGATAAAGGATGGTTTGTGATGGAGATGGCGTCGATTTCCCCTCTTCGGAGCCCAAAACGGACTCCAGATTTGGCCTCCCGAGGAAGAATAGGAGCTGGCGGTAGCTCTGTATCGTGAAACGCAATGAACTCTTCTCTCTGACTTTTTTCCTCCATGAATAGGAATATATAGGGTTGGAACTGAGGTCGGAGGAGCCATAGGGGGCCTACAAGCTTGCCAGGCGCGACCAGGAGAGTGGTCGCGCCTGGTGGGCTTGTCACATGTGGGTGGCCCCCCTCCGGTTGATTCTTTTGTCAGTATTTTTTATTAATTCCAAAAATAATCTCTATAAATTTTCAGGTCAATCCGAGAACTTTTATTTCTGCATAAAAACAACACCAAGGCAATTCTGCTGAAAACAGCGTTAGTCCGGGTTAGTTCCATTCAAATCATGCAAATTAGATTCCAAAACACGGGCAAAAGAGTTTCGAAAAGTGGGTATGATGGAGACGTATCAACTCCCCCGAGCTTAACCCATTGCTTGTGCGCAAGCAATTCAGTTGATAATCTGAAAGTGATAAAGAAAAACTTTTACAAACTCTGTTTGATCTTGTTGTTGTAAATATGTCTAACTAATGTTCAGATTTTCAGCAAAGATTATAGATTAACCACGTTCACAATAACATTTAAGTCTCACATTTACTCGTATCAATGACATAACCAACTAGTGAGCAATAGTAATAACTCTCGGATGACAACACTTTTATCAAAGCAATCATGATACAATATGATATAATGGTATCTCGCTAGCTCTTTCTGAGACCGCAAAACATAAATGCAGATCACCCCTGAAGAACAAGGACTGACTAGACATTGTAATTTATGGTAAAAGAGATCCAGTCATACTCATACTCAATATCAATTAATAGCAAAGAATACACATTATGGTGGTGCTCTCTATCTGGTGCTTTTTATAAGAGGATGATGACTCAGCAATAAAATAAATAGATAGGCCCTTCGTAGAGGGAAACATTGATTTGCAGAGGTGCCAGAGCTCTAGCTTTTAAAACATGAATGAATAACAATTTTGAGTGGTATGCTTTCATTGTCATAATAACGACCAAGAGATTTCAGCATCTTCCATGGTAGGTACATTATAGGCGGTTCCCAAATAGAATGATAAAGTTTTTACTCCGCCTCCACCAATCAATCACACTCCACGGCTATACGAATCCACGGTACCGTCCATACAAACACGGTCCTGGGGGAGTTATGTTTCATTATATTTTGATTTGATTTTGAGCATGGAACCGGGCATCCCAAAGACCAGCCACTTTCTCATGAATGATAGTGAATAAACACATATCGTGAAAATAACCCACCTAGCATGGAAGATATTGGCAGCCCCCAGTCGCTACATGAGTGATTAGGGCATACAAAACAGAATGATTATTTGAAGGTTTAGAGTTTGGCACATGCAAATTTACTTGGAATGGCAGGTAAATACCGCATATAGGTAGGTATGGTGGCTCAGATGGAACAACTTTGGGTTTGAGGAATTGGATGCACAAGCAGTATTTCCGCTTAATACAAGTGAAGGCTAGCAAAAGACTAACTAGAGAGCGACAACAGTCATCAACATGCTTTGAGATTAGCCAACATGGAATGCAAGCATGAGTAGGATATAAATCACCATGAACATAAATATCGTAGCGGCTATGTTGATTTTGTTTCAACTACATGCATGAACATGTGCCAAGTCAACCCACTTGAATCATTTAGAGGAGGATACCATCTTATCATACTACATCACAACCATTTTAATAAGCATGTTGGCATTCAAGACAAACCATTATCCACTCTTAGCTAATTAAGCATGGCATGAGTAACTATAATCTCTAATTGTCATTGCAAATATGTTTCACCCATAATGAACTGAATTCGGAACGATGAGCCAATCTAATTTACAAAAGCAAAATAGGTCAAGTTCATACCAGCTTTTCTCCATCTCAATCTTTTCATCGTATAGCATCATTATTGCCTTTCACTTGCACGATCGAATGCTGTGAATAATTATAAGAGTGCACGTGCATTGGACTAAGCTGGAATCTACAAACAATAACTCACAGGAGAAGGTAAGGTAACATGGGCTCTCTGATAAATAAGCAATAATGCATATGAGAGCCACTCAACATTTTCATTGTGGTCTTCTCCTTACGACCCGGAGCAAGAAAATTCAAAACAAGAACGACAAAAACTATTTACACGGGGAAGCTCCCAACAAGCAAAAGAAGAATGAGAAATCTTGTTGGGTTTTCTTTTCAATGCTACAACTAAACAAACTAGAAGGTAAAGCTATAACTAAATTTTCTTTTGAATTTTTCTCGAAGTTAATTAAACACACAAGAATAAAGCAGAAAGAAGAAATAAACTACCATGGATGGTACAATGAAAAAGTATGAACACTCACTACTAAGATGGGTGTGTGAACATGACTGTAAAGTCGGTGAGGTACGTACTCCCCCAAGCTTAGGCTTTTGGCCTAAGTTGGACTAGGGCCATGGCTGGAAATAACCCTCTACTTGATAATCCTCAGGATCCTGAGGGTTCCACTGGTTGGCAAGCTCCTGTGGCTCCCACTGAAAAACCGTATCCGAATACAGATCAAAAGCTAGTGCCGGCTCAGGTGCTGGGGGTTGCATCAGACTCCAATATCTATAAATATCCTCGCGCATAATAGTGTTCCTGATCAAACAAGGGAGAAGCAAGAGGACAATAATCTCACAAGTACCTTGACTAAAAGCTAAATTATAAAGCAGCCTCCTATCATCATTCTTCCTAATAACATCATGTGTTACCATACTATCATAGTCTAAAATTTCGAGGGCAGCAGCATCTCCTCTTCCTCGTCAAGCCTAAGGGGTATCTCAAAGTGTTTGGCTAGACGAGATGCATAGATACCTCCAAATATGGCCCCCTTGGATGGTTTAAGTTCAACCGTTGGGCCACCATAGCACCCAGACTAAAGGTTCTATCAGCCAGTAAAGCGTGGCGCATAATGGCGAGGTCGGGAGCAATAAGGCCTCCACTCTCCCCACGACCAACTAAACATCTCCCCGCAAATAATGAATAATAGCATAAAACAGGAAAAATATAAACTAGCTGCTCTTGCCTTATACACCCCTCTCTCTTCTCCTACCGTGACTGCGGCAATAAAATCTTCCATGTCCCTAGGACGTGGTTCCCTGATGCTACCCCCATAGGGTATTTTGCAAACATTGCAGAAATAATAAAGGTTCATTTTCTTAGGCACATCATATAAATGATATTCTACCGCAGGAGGGTCTTCCCTATAATGAAAGTGAAAATTTTGCACAAAGGTATTAGTCAGCAAGAGGTACTGGTCACACTTATCGTTGAGGAAGTCGGTGATGCCTGCCCTCTCGGCCAAATAATAGAAATCTTCATAAATTCTGGCCGCCCTCAGGAATGCATCACTTGGCCATTCACACGGTCGAACTTTTGCGACGCAAGGAAGATTGTACCTGGACTTCTTCTTCATCTCATTTTCATCCTCTTTAGAGCCTTGGCTTGACGAGACCCTTAACAATCTCCTCAACATTTCTCTTTCTGAAAAATTCCAAAATTTTAGTGACTCAAAATAAATGTGAATAAAACTCAAGAAAACTTATAGCAACTACTCCCACAGGTGCCTAGAGCCTATATCATGCGTAAAAAATACTTGGGACCATACAAATTTGACATGCAAGCTCAAGAACAAGGTCACGACAACAACAAAAATTGCAATATATATAGCACTAGAAAAAAATACTAATTGGACCATTGGAAGAGTCACATACCGAAGAACAATCTCCTAAAACAGTTTTGCGAAAGGAGCTTTGCATAAGGAGATCGAAAATGGCAACAAAGTGAGCTAGAACACTGGTTTGAGCAATGGTGGGATTTTTTTTGGAAGAAGACAAATTGGATGGGAGCTGGAATAAGTGAAGGGGGCCTACATGGGACCCAAAAGCCACCTAGGTGTGACCAGGGGGTGGTCGCACCCTGTGGGCTTTTGACCCACTGGTGTAGCCCCTGATGTGTGCTTAGTGCTAGATATTTTTAAATATTCCAGAAAAAATCATACTACATTTTAAGGGCATTTGAAGAACTTTTATTTTCAGGTCATTTTTCTATTGCACGGAAAACTCAGAAAACAGAAAAATAATAGCATTTTTACTTTATTTTCTCTAACTAATAGAAAGTAAAAGTCGGGTACACATGGTTGTGCTTTCAAAATTCGTCCATCTCATGCTCATGAAAAGGAATCCATCAATAAGGTTGATCAAGTCTTATTAACAAACTTCTTCAGAGTAACATGAAACCAGAGAATTTTCGAATAACACTAAGTTACCTCAATAGGGATATGCATATCCCCAACAATAAGTATCACATATTTCTTCTTGACAGTAGGAAGAGAGAATTCAAAGTCTCCAATAATAATCATTGAATTTTTCAATGGAGTTGATACTATGAACCTGGGGTTATTTCTTCGGAAAGTGTACCGTATGGTCATGACCATTGATATGAAAAGTGACATTGCCTTTGTTGCAATCTATAACAGCCCCTGCAGTATTCAAAAAGGGTCTACCAAGGATGATCGACATACTATCGTCCTTGGGAATATCAAGAATAACAAAGTTCGTTAGGATAGTAGCATTTGCAACTACGACATGCACATCCTCACAAATACCGATGGGTAAAGCAATTGATTTACTAGCCATTTGCAAAGAGATTTCAGTAGGTGTCAACTTATTGAAATCAAGTCTACAATATAAAGAGAAAGGCATAACACTAACACCATCTCCCAAATCACATAAAGCAGTTTTAACATAATTCCCTTTGATAGAGCATGGTATAGTTGGTACTCCTAGATCTCCCAATTTCTTTGGTACTCCACCCTTAAAACTATAATTAGCAAGCATGGTGGAAATCACAGCTTACGATATCTTTCTTTTATTAGTCACAAAATCTTTCATATACTTAGCATAAGGAGACATTTTTAGAATATCAGTCAAGCGCATACACAAAAGACAGGTCTAAGCATTTCAACAAAGCGCTCAAAATCCTCATCATCCTTTTTCTTGGATGGTTTAGGAGGAAATGGCATGGGTTTCTGAACCCATGGTTCTCGTTCTTTACCATGATTCCTACCAACAACATATCTTTTGTCATATCTTTTATTCTTAGGTTGTGGGTTATCAAGATCAACAGCAGGTTCCATTTCCACATCATTATCATTACTAGGTTGAGCATCAATATGAACATCATCATTAATATTATCACTAGGATCATGTTCATCACCAGATTGTGTCTCAGCATCAGAGACAGAAATATCATTTGGGTTTTCAGGTGTATCAATAATAAGTTCACTAGCAGCATGCAAAGTTCTATCATCATCCTTATTCCTCTTATTACTGGAACGACTAGGTGCATCAGTATTACTCCTTTGACAATCTTGCTCAATTCTCTTAGGATGGACCTCACGATACAAAGGTTCCTGGGTCATTCTACCATCTCTAGTCACAACTCTAACAGAATGATCATTGTTCTTACTATTCATCTCATTAAGCAAATCATTCTGTGCCTTAAGCACTTGTTCTACTTGAGTGGTTACCATGGAAGCATGTTTACTAATAAGCTTAAGATCATTGATGGTTTTACTCATATAATCCCCTAAGCGATCAAGCATGTAAGCATTATGTTTCAATTGTCTACTAGCATAAGCATTGAAATTTTCTTGCTTATCAACAAAATTATCAAACTCATCCAAGCATTGGCTAGCAGACCTATTATAAGGAATATCACTTTCATCAAATCTACGGAGAGAATTTACCTCTACTACCTGTGTAGGGTTATCAAGACCATGTATTTCTTCAATAGGTGGTAGATTCTTGACATCTTCAGCTTTAATACCTTTTTCTTTCATAGATTTATTTGCCTCTTGCATATCTTCAGGACTGAGAATTAGAATACCTCTTTTTTTGGAGTTGGCTTCGAAGGTGGTTCGGGAATAGACCAGTCATTACCATTGCTCAATATATTATTCAATAGTAGTTCAGCTCGTTCGACAGTTCGTTCCCTGAAAACACAACCAGCACAACTATCTAGGTGGTCCCTAGAAGCATCGGTTAGTCCATTATAAAAGATATCAAGTATTTCATTTTTCTTGAGAGGATGATCAGGCAAAGCATTAAGTAATTGGAGAAGCCTCCCCCAAGCTTGTCGGAGACTCTCTTCTTCAATTTTCAGAAATTTAAATATTTCCTGCAAGGCAACTTGTTTCTTATGGGCAGGAAAATAATTCCCAGAGAAGTAATATATCATATCCTGGGGACTACGTGTTGGAAATATGCCTTAGAGGCAATAATAAATTGGTTATTACAATATTTCCTTGTTCATGATAATCATTTATTTTCCGTACTATATTTGTATTGATCGGAAACTCAGATACATGTGTGGATACAGAGACAACACCATGTCCTAGTATGCCTCTAATAGACTAGCTCGTTGATCAAAGATGGCTATGGTTTCCTAGTCATGGACATGAGATGTCATTTGATAATGGGATCACATCATTAGGAGAATGATGTGATGGACAAGACCCAAACTACAAATGTAGCATATGATCATGTCAGTTTATTGCTACTGTTTTCTGCATGTCAAGTATCTGTTCCTATGACCATGAGATCATGCAATTCACTGACACCGGAGGAGTACCTTGTGTGTATCAAACATTGCAATGTAACTGGGTAACTATAAAGGTGCTCTACAGGTATCTCCGAGGGTGTCTTTTGGGTTGGCATGGATCAAGACTAGGATTTTTACTCCGTGTGACGGAGAGGTATCTCAGGGCCCACTCGGTAATACAACATCACAACAAGCCTTGAAAGCAATGTGACTAAGTGTTAGCGACGGGATCTTGTATTATGGAACGAGTAAAGAGACTTGCTGGTAACGGGATTGAACTAGGTATACACATATCGATGATCGAATCTCGGGTAAGTAACATACTAAAGAACAAAGGGAACATCATACGGGATTAACTGAATCCTTGACATAGAGGTTCGACTGATAAAGATCTTCATAGAATATGTAGGAATCAATATGGGCATCCAGGTCCTGCTATTGGTTATTGAACGTAGAGGTGTCTCGGTCATGTCTACATAGTTCTCAAACCCGCAGGGTCTGCACGCTTAAGGTTCGGTGACGTTTCGGTAGTATTGAGTTATGTATGTTGGTGAATGAAGGTTTTTCGGAGTCCCGGATGAGATCCTTGATGTCATGAGGAGCTCCAGAATGGTCCGGGGGTAAAGATTGATATATAGGAAAGAGGTGGCTCACCAACCCCTAGTGGTCTGGGCAGCCAGCCCCATAAGGCCCATGCGCCCAAAGAGGATGAGAAGGTGGAGGTGGGAGGAGTCCTTGTTGGACCAGGACTCCTCCCGACGCACCACCTCTTGTAGGAGGTGGACTCCACCACCCTGGCCGGCGGCCAAGTCCTAGGGGAAACCCTAGGGAGCCTCCTCCCACCCCTTCCTCCTATATATACTAGAGGTTTGAGGGAAACCCTACACACAAAAATCCACGTGCTGCCCTCTTCTTCCTCTAGATCTGTTTCTCCTCTAGATTAGTTCTACGGTGCTTAGGTGAAGCCCTGTAGGATTAGTTCACCACCACCGCCACCACGCCGTTGTGCTGCCGGAGAACTCATCTACCTCTCTGCTCCCTCTTTCTGGATCAAGAAGGTGGAGATTGTCATCGAGCTGTATGTGTGCTGAACGCAGAGGTGTCGTCCGTTCGGCGCTAGATTGGAAGGATCGCGATTAAGATCATGAGATGATTCGTGATTGGATCGCGGGACGGATGGGATTGTGAGACGATCATGATTGGATCGCGAGATGGATCATGATGGGATCGCGGGACGCTCGGCGATTTGGATCGAGACGACTACATCAACCGCGTTTCTTAGCGCTTCCCGCTTAGCGATCTACAAGGGTATGTAGATCCACTCTCCCTCTCGTAGATTCTCATCACCATGGATAGATCTTGCATGTGCGTAGGAAATTTTTTGTTTCCCTTGCAACGTTCCCAACATTGGTATCAGAGCTAGGTCTATGTGTTGATGAGATCTCGAGTAGAACACAAAGAGTTTGTGGGTGTTTATGCTTAGATTGCTTCCTCCCTTGGTCGTGTTTTGGTTCAGCGGTATTGTGGGATGAAGTGGCCTAGACCAACCTTACTCATACGCTTACGAGATACCGGTTCCATCGACTGATGTGTAACTTTGCTGCACAAAGATGGCTGGCGGGTGTCTGTTTCTCCTACTTTAGTTGGATCGGATTCGACAAAGGCGGTTCTTGAGAAGGTTGAAAAGCAACTTATGTATCACTGTTGTGGTTTTGCATAGGTGAGAATTGTTCTTGTTAGATACCCATAACAGCCACGTAAAACTTGCAACAACAATTAGAGGACGTCTAACTTGTTTTTGCAGGGTATGTTGTGATGTGATATGGCCAGTTACATGATGAGATATATGTTATGTATGAGATGATCATGTGTTGTATAGAATATCAGGACTTGCATGTCTATGAGTACGGCAACCGGCAGGAGCCATAGGGTTGTCTTTTATTATTGTATGACCTCCGTGTCAATCATTAAGCGCTATGTAATGCTTTACTTTATCGCTAAGTGGTAGCAATAGTAGTAGAAGCATGGTGGGCACGACAACCCCGATGGCGACACGTTGATGGAGATCAAGATGATGGAGATCATAGTGTCATGCCGATGATGATGGAGATCATGTCAGTGCTTTCAAGATGGAGATCAAAAGCACAAGTTCATGGCCATATCATGTCACTTATGATTTGCATGTGATGTTAATCCTTTTATGCACCTTGTTTTGCTTAGGACGACGGTAGCATTATAAGGTGATCCCTCACTTAATTTCAAGATAAATTGTGTTCTCCCCGAGTGTGCACCATTGCGAAAGTTCGTCGTCTCGAGACACCACATGATGATCGGGTGTGATAGACTCTACGTTCACATAGAACAGGTACAAGCCAGTGTTGCACATGCGGAACACTCGGGTTAAACTTGACGAGCCTAGCATGTACAAACATGGCCTCGGAACACAAGAGACCGAAAGGTCGAACATGATTCATATAATAGATATGATCAACATGATGATGTTCACCATTGAAACTACCTCAACTCACATGATGATCGGACTTGAGTTGGTGAATTTGGATCATGTATCACTCGAATGACCGGAGGGATGTCAATTTGAGTGGGAGTTCTTAAGCAATATGATTAATTGAACTCATTAACATGAACATAGTCAGTATTGTCTTTGCAAATTATGTTGTAGCTCATGCTGTAGCTCCCTTGAATTTTTATATGTTCCTAGAGAAATAGAGTTGAAAGATGATGGTAGCAATATTGCGGACTGGGTCCGTGATCTGAGGGTTGTCCTCATTGCTGCACAAAAGGCTTACGTCCTTAATGCACCGCTTGGTGCGCCACCCCCTCTAGCGTCGTCTGTAGATGTTGTGAACATTTTACAGGCACGTTCTGATGACTACTTGATAGTATAGTGCGTCATGCTTTACGGCTTAGAATTTAGGCTCCAAAAACATTTTGAACGCCATGGAACATATGAGATGTTCTAAGAGCTGAAATTGGGATCTCAGGCTCATGCCCGTGTTGTGAGATATGAGATCTCCAACAAGATTCTTTGCCTGCAAAAAGAAGGAGAATAGCTCAATCGTTGAGCATGTGCTCAGATTGTCTGGGTGCTACAATCGCTTGAGTCGAGTGGGAGTTGATCTTCCAGATAATATAGTGATAGATATAGTTCTCCGAGTCACTATCACTAAGCTACAAGAACTTCGTGATGAACTATAATTATGCTAGGGATGGAAATGATGATCCCTGAGATGTTCGCGATGTTTGACACTGCGAAGGTAGAAATCAAGAAGGAGCATCAAGTCTTGATAGTTAGTAAAAACCACTCGTTTCGAGAAGGGCAAGGGCAAGGAGGGAAACTTCATGGATGGCAAGTCAGTTGCTGCTCCAGTAAAGCAACCCAAAGTTGAACCCAAACCCAAGACTAAGTGCTTCTATTATGAGGAGAGCGGTCGTTGAAGCGGAATAACCCTAGATACTTGGTAGATAAAAAGGTTGGCAACGTCGACAGAAGTATATTTTGATATACGTATTATTGATCTGTACCTTGCTAGTACTCCTAGTAGAACCTGTGTATAGGATACCGATTCGGTTGCTAAATGTTAGTAACTCAAAATAAAAGCTACGAAATAAACGGAGACTAGCTAAGTGTGAGGTGACGATGTATGTTGGAAATGTTTCCAAGGTTGATGTGATCAACATCGCACGCTCTCTCTACCTTCGTGATTAGTGACAAACCTAAATAAATGTTATTTGGTGTTTGCGATAAGCATGAACATGTTTGGATCGTGTTTATTGCAACACGGTTATTCATTTAAGTTAGAGAATAATGGTTATTCTGTTTACATGAATAATACCTTCAATGGTCATGCACCCAGTGAGAATGGTTTGTTGAATCTTGATCGTAGTAGTACACATGTTCATATCATAGATGCCAAAAGATACAAAGTTAATAATGATAGTACCACATACTTGTGGCACTGCCGCTAAATGTCATATTGGTGTAGAGCGGATGAAGAAACTGCATGTTGATGGATCTTTGGACTCATTCGATTTCGAATCGGTTGAGACATGCGGACCATGCCTCTTGGGCAAGATGGCTACACACCCCGTTTTCAGTATGATGGAGCGGGCTAGTAACTTATTGGAAATGATACATATTGATGTATACGGTCCAATGAGTGTTGTAGCGTGCGGTGGATATCGTTATTTTCTTACCTTCACTGATGATTTGAGTAGATATAGTGTATATTTACTTAATGAAACACAAGTCTGAAGCGTTTGAAAAAGTTCAAGCAGAATCAGAGTGAAGTTTGAGATCATCGTGACGAGAAGATAAAATGTCTATAATATGATCGTACAGGTGAATATCTGAGTTACGAGTTTGGTATACAACTTAAGACAGTGTGAAAGTTGTTTCACAACTCACGCCACCTGGAACACCATAGTGTGATGGTGTGTCCGTACGTCATAGACGTGCTATATTGGATATGGTGCGTACTATGATGTCTCTTATCGTTTTGCCTCTATCGTTTGGGGGTTATGCATTAGAGACAACTACATTCACTTTAAATAGGGCACCATCTAAATCCGTTGAGATGACACCATATGAATTATGATTTGATAAAAAACTAAGTTGTCATTTCTTGATGTTTGGGGCTGCGACGCTTATGTGAAAAAGGTTTTCACCTAATAAGCTCGAACCCAAAGCGGACAAATGCATCTTCATGGAATACCCTAAGAACAGTTGGGTATACCTTCTATCTCAGATCCGAGTGCAAAGTGTTTGTTGCTAAAAACGGGTCCTTTCTCGAGAAAAAGTTTCTCTCAAAAGAATTGAGTGGGAGGAAGATAGAACTTGATGAGGTTGTTGAACCTTTGTTTCAACCAGAGAGTAGCGCAGTGTAGAAAGTTGTTTCTATGGAGCCTACGTTAGTTAAAGAGGAAGTTAATGATGATGATCATGAAACTTCAGATCAAGTAACTATCGAACCTCGTAGGTCGACAAGGACGCATACTGCTCCTGAGTGGTACGACAACCCTGTCTTAGAGGTCATGTTGTTGGACAACGATGTGCCTACGAGCTGTGGAAAAGCAATGATGGGCCCGGATTTTGACAAATGGTTAGAGGCCATGAAATCCGAGAAAGGATCCATGTATTTGCTAGACTTGCTCGTTGGACGGCAGGTCGTTGAGTACAAATGGATTTTTGAAATGAAGACAGACGCTGATGGTGAATGTCACCATTTATAAAGCTCGACTTGTCACAAAGAAGTTTCCACCAAGTTCAAGGAGTTGACTACGATGAGACTTTCTCACTCGTAGCTATGCTAAAGTCTGTTGGAATTATGTTAGCAGTTACTGCGTTTTTCAGTTAAGAAATCTGGCAGATGGATGTGAAAACCTCGCTTCCTTCCTTGAGGAAAGGTTGTATGAGATACAACCAGAAGGTTTTGTCAGTCCTAAGGATGCTAAAATGTGTGCAAGCTTAAGTGGTCCTTCTATGGACTAAAGCAAGCTTCTCAGAGTTGGAATATACGCTTTGATGAGGTGATCAAAGTTTTTGAGTCTATACAAAGTTTATGAGAAACTTGTATTTACAATAAAGTGAGTGGGAGCACTATAGAGTTTCTGATAAGCATATGTGGATGACATATTGTTGATCGGAAATGATGTAGAATTTGTGGAAAGCATAAAGGGTTGTTGGAAAAGAGGTTTTCAAAGGAAGACCTAGATAATGCTACTTAATTGTTGGGCATCGGGATCTATAGAGATAGATCAAGACGCCTGATGAGACTTTCAATGAGTACATACCTTGACAAGATTTTGAAATAGTTCAAAATGGATCAGTCAGAGAAAGAGTTCTTGCCTGATTTGTAAGGTCTGAAGTTGAGTAAGACTCAAAGCTCGACCACGGAAGAAGAAAGAGAAAGGACGAAGGTCGTCCCCTATGCTCTAGCCATAGGCTCTATATAGTATGACATGCTTTGTACCGCACCTGTGTGTGCCTTGCCATGAGTCCGTCATGGGGTATAAGAGTGATCCAGGAGTGCATCATTGGACAGCGGTCAAGATTATCCTTAGTAACTAAAAGACTAAGGAAATGTTTCTCGATTATGGAGGTGATAAAGAGTTCGCCCTAAAGAGTTACATCGATGCAAGATTTAACACCAATCCAGATGACTCTTAGTAGCAATCTAGATACGTATAGTGGAGCAGCCATTTGGAATAGTTCCAAGTGGAGTGTGGTAGCAGTATTTACAGTATGACATAGAGATTTGCAAAGTACACACGGATCTGAATGTCGCAGACCCATTGACTAAAAGACCTCTCTCACATGCAAAGCATGATCGAGCCCCAGAACTCATTGGGTGTTAGATTCATAACAATGCGAATCACATGGTGATGTGAACTAGATTATTGACTCTAGGCAAGTGGGAGACTGTTGGAAATATGCCCTAGAAGCGATAATAAACTGGTTATTATCGTATTTCCTTGTTCGTGATAACCGTTTATTGTCCATGCTATAATTGTATTGATCGGAAACTCAGATACATGTGTGGATACATAGACAACACCATGTCCCTAGTATGCCTCTAATATACTAGCTCATTGATCAAAGATGGCTATGGTTTCCTAGTCATTGAGATGAGATGTCATTTGATAATGGGATCACATCATTAGGAGAATGATGTGATGGACAAGACCCAAACTACAAATGTAGCATATGATCGTGTCAGTTATTGCTACTGTTTTTTGCATGTCAAGTATCTGTTCCTATGACCATGAGATCATCCAACTCACTGACATCGGAGGAGTACCTTGTGTGTATCAAACGTCGCAACGTAACTGGGTGACTATAAAGGTGCTCTATATGTATCTCCGAGGGTGTCTGTTGGGTTGGCATGGATCAAGACTGGGATTTGTTACTCCGTGTGACGGAGAGGTATCTCAGGGCCCACTCAGTAATACAACATCATAACAAGCCTTGCAAGCAATGTGACTAAGTGTTAGCCACGGGATCTTGTATTACGGAACGAGTAAAGAGACTTGCCGGTAACGGTATTGAACTAGGTATCCAGATACCGACGATCGAAACTCGGGCAAGTAACATACTGAAGAACAAAGGGAACATCATACGTGATTAACTGAATCCTTGACATAGAGGTTCGACCGATAAAGATCTTCATAGAATATGTAGGAACCAATATGGGCATCTAGGTCCCGCTATTGGTTATTGACCATAGAGGTGTCTCGGTCATGTCTACATAGTTCTCAAACCCGCAGGGTCTGCACACTTAAGGTTCGGTGACGTTTCGGTAGTATTGAGTTATGTATGTTGGTGAATGAAGGTTTTTCGGAGTCCCGGATGAGATCCCTGATGCCAAGAGGAGCTCCAGAATGGTCTGGGGGTAAAGATTGATATATAGGAAAGAGGTATTTGAGTTCCGGAAAAGTTTCGGGCACTACCGATAGTGTACCGGGAGTGACGAATGGGTTTCGGGGGTCCACCGGGAGGGCCCCACCCACTCCGGGGGGCACATGGGCCCAAGAGGTGGCTCACCAACCCCTAGTGGTCTGGGCAGCCAGCCCCATAAGGCCCATGCGCCCAAAGAGGATGAAAAGGTGGAGGTGGGAGGAGTCCTTGTTGGACTAGGACTCCTCCCAACACACCACCTCTTGTAGGAGGTGGACTCCACCACCCTGGCCGGTGGCCAACTCCTAGGGGAAACCCTTGGGAGCCTCCTCCCACCCCTTCCTCCTATACTAGTAGGGGAAACTCCCAATACTAGAGGTTTGAGGGCAGCCCTACACACGAAAAGCCACGTCTTGCCCTCTTCTTCCTCTAGATCTGTTTCTCCTCTAGATTAGTTGTGCAGTGCTTAGGCGAAGCCCTACAGGATTAGTTCACTACCACCGCCCCCACGTCGTTGTGCTGCCGGAGAACTCATCCACCTCTCCGCTCCCTCTTGTAGGATCAAGAAGGCAGAGATCGTCATCGAGCTGTACGTGTGCTGAACGCGGAGGTGCCGTCCGTTCAGCGCTAGATCGGAAGGACCGTGATCAAGATCGTGAGATGATTCGTGATTGGATCGTGGGACGAATCATGATGGGATCTCAAGACGATCGTGATTGGATCGCGAGATGGATCATGATGGGATCGCGGGACGCTCGGCGATTTGGATCGCGAAGACATTTGACTACATCAATCGCGTTTCTTAACGCTTCCCGCTTAGCGATCTACAAGGGTATGTAGATCCACTCTCCCTCTTGTAGATGCTCATCACCATGGATAGATCTTACGTGTGCGTAGGAATTTTTTTGTTTCCCTTGCAACGTTCCCCAACACTATGCACACAACCAGGAGCAAGAGAATTAAACCATATCTTAGCATCACCCTTTAATGAGAAAGGAAACAACTTAAGGATATAGTAATAACGAATTTTTTTCCTCATGAGTAAATAGGATAGCTATATCGTTCAATTTAGTAAATATGCCACAACAGTTTCAGATTCATAACCATGGAAAGGATCATATTCAACCAAAGTAATTAACTGAGGGTCGACAGAGAATTCATAATCATTATCAGTAACAAAGATAGGTGAAGTAGCAGACTTAGGATCATATTTCATTCTAGCTTTCAAAGATTTTTATTTCACCTTGCATAGCAATTTCTTAAGATCATCTCTATCCTTACAAGCAAGAAAGTCCCTAGCTACCTCTCCTTCCATAACATAACCCTTGGGTATATCAGGCAATTCATATCTAGGAGATCTAGGTCTAGCAGGTGTCTCATAGTGTTCAGTTTCAATAATTTCATCAGTTCCAGAAGTATCATCAGTTTCAGCATTGACTCTAGCAATTTGGTCATCAAGAAATTCACCCAGTGGCACAGTATTATCAAGCAAAGTATCATCATAAGCATCATGCATAGCAGAAGTGGCATCATCAATTACTTGTGACATATCAGAATTACTAGCAGGTGGTGGTGTCGCAAACCTACTCATAACAAAAGGTGAATCAAGTGCGGAGCTAGATGACAGTTCCGTACCTCCCCTCGTGGTAGAGGGATTGATATGGGTTTTTGGATCTTTCAGATTCTTCATAGTGATCAACAGATATAAATCTCAAGTGACTTAGAGAATAGAGATATGCTCCCGGGCAACGGCGCCAAAAAAGGGTCTTGATAACCCACAAGTATAGGGGGTCACAACAGTTTTCGAGGGTAGAGTATTCAACCCAAATTTATTGATTCGACACAAGGGGAGCCAAAGAATATTCTCGAGTATTAGCAGCTGATTTTTCAATTCAACCACACCTGAAGTACTTAATATCTACAGCAAAGTATTTAGTAGCAAAGTAATATTGAAGTGACGGTAATGATGGCAAAAGTGACAGTAGTAGTTTTGTAGTGATTGTAACAGTAGCAACGGAAAAGTAACTTAGCAAAGATCAATATGTGAAAAGCTCGTAGGCAATGGATCAGTGATGGATAATTATATCGGTTGGCATTCATCATGCGATAGTTATAACATAGGGTGACACACAACTAGCTCCAATTCATCAATGTAATGTAGGCATGTATTCCATATATAGTCATACGTGCTTATGGAAAAGAACTTGCATGACATTTTTTGTCCTACCCTCCCATGGCAGCGGGGTCCTAATGGAAACTAAGGGATATGAAGGCCTCCTTTTAATAGAGAACTGGACCAAAGCATTAGCACTTAGTGAATACATGAACTCCTCATACTACGGTAATCACCGGAAAGAATCCTGGTTATTGTCACCCTAGGGGATGCAGATCATAACTCGTAATAGGTGGCTAGAACTTGCAAGATAGGATCAAGAACACATATATATTCATGAAAACATAATAGGTTCAGATCTGAAATCACTCGGGCCCTATGACAAGCATTAATCATAGCAAAGTCATAGCAACATCAATCTCAGAACATAGTGGATACTAGGGATCAAACCCTAACACAACTAACTCGATTACATGATAAATCTCATCCAACCCATCACCGTCCAACAATAATACAATGGGATTACTCACGAACGACGGAGAGTATCATGGAATTGGTGATGAATGATGGTTGGTGATGACGATGGCGTCGATTTCCCCTCTTCGGAGCCCAAAACGGACTCCAGATCTAGCCTCCCGAGGAAGAACAGGAGGTGACGGTGGCTCCGTATCGTGAAACGCGATGAACTCTTTCTCTTTGATTTTCTCTCTCCATGAATAGGAATATATAGGGTTGGAATTGAGGTCGGAGGAGCCACAGGGGGCCCACAAGCTTATCAGGCGCGGCCAGGGGGTGGCCGCGCCTAGTGGGCTTGTCACCTATGGGTGGCCCCCTCCGGTTGATTCTTTCGTTAGTATTTTTTATTAATTCAAAAAATAATCTCCATAAATTTTTAGGTCAATCCGAGAACTTTTATTTATGCACAAAAATAACACCAAGGCAATTCTGCTGAAAATAACATGAGTCCAGGTTAGTTCCATTCAAATCATGCAAATTAGAGTCCAAAACAAGGGCAAAAGAGTTTGGAAAAGTGGATACGATAGAGACGTATCAGAGCACACAAGACACCAGCGCAAGCTAGAGGGGGCTGGTGCGCCCTGGTGGGTTGTGCCCACCTCGTGGCTCTTCTGGCCCTCTCACGAAGCTTCTAGTGCCTCTTTTGTTCCAAAAAATTATCAAAAAGTTTCGTTGCATTTGGAGAACTTTTATTTCTATACAAAAAACAATAACGCGGTAATTCATCTGAAAACAACGTTAGTCTATGTTACTTCTAAATAAATCATATAAAGTGCATCAAAACCATATAAGAGTATTGTAAACATAGGTGAGTATAGCATGAATACTTCATAAATTATCGATACGTTGGAGACGTATCAGCATCCCCAAGCTTAATTCCTACTCGCCTTGAGTAGGTAAATGATAAAAGAAATAATTTATGAAGTGTGAATGCTAGCATAGTGCATAAGTTTGATCAATGATACTTTCAACCACTTTTCGTAGCATCATAACAACAATTTTTCTCATAAAAACTCATCATGATGAAGTAGCAACCAATTCACATGTTATGGTTCAAACAATGAATTTTCTTGAAACTTAACAACCTATGTTCTTAGTCACCAAACAATTACAATTCAACTTATTCTCAACAAAGTCTAAGTAAGAGCTTCACATACTCATTCATCATATAGTCTTCTATGATTGCTAGTACTCAAAACATATTTTTAGAACAAATGGCATACATCAAACACGGAGAAATATAGGGTCTTAATGTTTCGCCTCCCAACTCATTTATCATAGGATAATTGCTAGCAATAATAAGTCACGATCAAATATATATGGCTGGCCATATGTGCCTAGATCTTTCCCCAGCACATTATGTTTGCCAACTAATAGATTGAGGTTGGAATAAGAAGTTGAATCAACATGAAAGTAAGTAACACGAAAGTAAATAGACTATCCATTCGCAGAGGGAAGCAGGGATTTGCATCTGTGCGAGCTCATTGTTTAAAACTGAGATGAATAAGTAATTTTGAGTGGTGTGCCTTTCATGTCAACGTCACAACAGAGTATTCAATATCTTCCATGCTAATCACATTATTGGCAGTTCCCAAACAAAATTTAAATTTTTACTCCCCTCCACCATTCAAACACATTCCATGGCTAGCCGAATTCACGGTTGCCCTCCAAACAATCAACTTTCTAGAGGGAGTTTTTGTTTATTTTTTGTGTGTTATGCAGGACTGGGAATCCTTTTTATGAGCCTCTCTCATGCAATGGCAAGTGAATAAACACTCATCTTGAGACTAACTCACTTAGCATGGAAGATGATGACTGCCCATCGCTCCATGAGCGGTACGAGCACACAAAACAGATGTTTATTTGAATGTTTAGAGAATTTACTTGGAATGGCAGTGAAATACCATATATAGGTAGGTATGATGGACTCTCAAGGAAGAAACTTGGATCAAGGATTTGGATGCACAAGTAGTATCTCTACTTAGTATGAATTTTTGGCTAGCAAACGGTTCTATACAAGCACCACATGTTGGAGGATCTATAACAATATAACTTGTATGCAAATATACCCAAACATAACCATTACGTTGTATTCCTTGTCCAACTTCAACTATTTGATCAAGTTTGAAAATAATTAATGGGTATTCACAATCATAAAATATGTCCAAGATAATATATTTGTATGTGAAAGTTCTCTTTCTTATATATACTAATCATTCAAGAATTGCTTGTATGACCAATCTGATGATTGTCAAACTTCAATGGGTTTTACTTTATAAACCAGATGTGAAGCTACTACTGAGCATAAAGCACATTGATAATTCCATATTTATGATATCCCATTCATTCACAATTTACTCTTAGGATATAAGTGAATCACAAGAGTAAACATCAAACTACTCTCAAAAGATATAAGTGAAGATCAATGAGTAGTCAAACAATTAAGTAGCTATGGTAGGGCTCTCTCTCTCTCTCAATAAATATTTCCAGATCTGACAAATTTACTCAAACAACAAACTAAACAAAAATACACTCCAATAATAGCACATGTCATGTGGAAAAATAAAAATTTAGGCTCAACATAAGCTAACCAATAATTGTTGATGAAGAGAGGTGGTATGCGTAGCATCCCCAAGCTTAGATGCTTGAGACTTCTTGAAATGTTTACCTGGGGTGACTTGGGAATCCCCAATCTTGAGCTTTTGTATCTCATTCAATTCTCTCATATCACGGTTTCACCTATACTCAAAAACTTCATCCACAAAAACTTGAAAAGAACTTGTGAGATAGGTTAGTACAGATAAGAATAAATCAACACTTTTTGTACTGCCAAAAAAATTGCATGATAATTTTCAAACGTCATCTACTGTTTACTATCATTTCCACAATTCATATCTACTAATATAGGCTATGGAAACTATAGGATAGGTAGATAACAAAACTATGACAACAATCTGTCCAATCAGAACAGTTTGTAGAAATTTATGAAAACAGTGTACTTATGTAACTTAAAAAATTATGAAAATTTAGGAAGTGATAAATAATTTAGATGACAACACTATGTAAAAAATTCAGAAACTTTCCACGTTCCATTAAAATATGAAAATTCAAACACTACAGCAGAAGTTTCTGCTTTTACACAGCAAATATCAAACATGTAACTCAAGCATCCCAAGAGGAAATTCTTGGATCTTTTTATTTAAAAATAAGATTATAAATATCATCTAACAGATAACAACAAATTATAATTATGCTCCAAGCAAAACACATATCATGCGATGGATAAAAATATAGCTCCAAGTAAGATGTACCGGTAATGTTGGAGACGAAAGAGCGGATGCCTTCCGGGGCATCCCCAAGCTTAGACGCTTGAGTCTTCCTTGGATATTACCTTGGGGGTGCCTTGGGCATCCCTAAGCTTAGGTCCTTTCTGCTTCTTGTTCACCTCATGTCGGTATCTCACCCAAAACTTGAAAGCTTCAATCACACAAAACTTAACTGAACTTCGTGAGCTGGGTTAGTATAATAAATATAGATCAATCACTTAGGTACTATTAAGACAAGATTCATAATTATTACCACGTGATACCTACTATATTCTATCATTCTCATAATTTATATTACTCAATATAAGCTATAGGAACACTGAAACAAGCAAACTATGCATGCAAAACAGAATTTGTCAAAAACAGAACAATTTGTGAAGATCTGAATGAACAACATACTTCCCTCCCCATCATGGAGACCACAAGGATGATGAAGATGGCCTCCGCTGATGATTTTCCCCTATGGTAGGGTGCCGGAACGGGGTTTAGATTGTTTTTTCATGGCTACAGAGGCTTGCGGCGGCGGACCTTCTCATCTAGGGTTATTTCTGGTGGTTTCTGAATATATAGGATTTTTGGGCATCAGTTTCATGCGAAGATGGGCCACGAGGAGCCCACAAGACACCAGCGCAAGCCAAAGGGGGTTGGCGCGCCCTGGTAGATTATGCCCACCTCGTGGCTCTTCTGGCCCTCCCACAAAGCTTCTAGTGCCTATTTTGTTCCAAAAAATCATAAAAAAGTTCCGTTGCATTTGGAGAACTTTTATTTCTGCACAAAAAACACCACCACGGTAATTCTGCTGAAAACAATGTCAGTCCGGTTTAGTTCTAAATAAATCATATAAAGTGCATCAAAACCATATAAAAGTATTGTAAACATAGATGAATATGGCATAAATACTTCATAAATTATCCATACGTTGGAGATGTATCAGGAGCCTCCAATTAAGTAGTGGAGATTGCCCCAACCTTGTTTGTATAGGTTTGGTGACCGCCCTCAAGGGTCTTAGTGGAATCACGACATCTTGCATTGTGCGAGGGCGTGAGGTGATTACGGTGGCCATAGCGGCTTCTTGGGGAGCATTGTGCCTTCACACCGCTCCAAACGGAGATTAGCATCCGCAAGGGTGTGAACTTCGGGATACATCGTCGTCTCTGCGTGCCTCGGTTATCTCTTATCCAAGCCCTTTACTTATGCACTTTACTTTGTGATAGCCATATTGTTTCATGTTATATATCTTGCTATCACTTAGTTGTTTATCTTGCTTAGCGTAAGTTGTTGGTGCACATAGGTGAGCCTAGTGGTTTTAGATTTTGTGCTTGACTAATTAAACGATAGTTTTATTCTGCATTTGTTCAAGCCTAAACCGTAATTATTTTAAAGCGCATATTCACCCCCCTTTAGGCGACATCCACGTCCTTTCAATCCGCCTCCTCCATTGACGTTCGCCGTGACCGAGGGTGATATTTAATGGCAAAACAAAGTGGACACAACTTCTTGTCGATCTCAAGGCCATCAAGAAGAAGAATAATGGCTCAAGCTCCCACCGATCAATTTGGTTGGACGACAAAGATGAAGATGTTGTAGTGAAGAATGGAAGAGCCATTGATGTCTACTACACAACCTTCTTCTTGTAGACTCGTGTTGGGCCTCCAAGCGCAGAGTTTTGTAGGAGAGTAGCAATTTTCCCTCAAGTGGATGACCTAAGGTTTATCAATCCGTGAGAGGTGTAGGATGAAGATGGTCTCTCTCAAGCAATCCTGCAACCAAATAACAAAGAGTCTCTTATGTCCCCAACACACCCAATACAATGGTAAATCGTATAGGTGCACTAGTTCGGCGAAGAGATGGTGATACAAGTGTAATATGGATGGTAGATATAGTTTTTTGTAATCTGAAAATATAAAAACAGCAAGGTAACAAATAGTAAATGGCGAGCAAAATGTTGTATAACTGCTTGGAAACAAGGCCTAGGGTCCATACTTTCACTAGTGCAAGTTCTCTCAACAATACTAACATAGTTGAATCATATGTAAATCTCTCTCGCGCGACAAAGAGTTCACTCCAAAGTCACAAATAGCGG
Organism: Hordeum marinum; assembly: GCA_022496015.1. Taxonomy (NCBI): domain Eukaryota; kingdom Viridiplantae; phylum Streptophyta; class Magnoliopsida; order Poales; family Poaceae; genus Hordeum; species Hordeum marinum. The sequence continues at coordinate 438,424,338 of CM039674.1, forward strand.
ATAACAAACGAAGAAATTATTGTAGGGTACGAAACCACCTCAAAGTTATCTTTCCAATCAATCTTATGAGCTATCCCTATAAGTGTCACAAACAGCCCTAGAGTACGAAACAACAAGTACCCATGGGCTTGATTATATGATATGCATCACATAATTTCAAATCCATCATGTTCAATCCAACACAAAGAACTTCAAAGAGTGCCCCAAAGTTTCTACCGGAAAGTCAAGACAAAAACATGTGCCAACCCCTATGCATAGATTCCCAAGGTCACGAAATCCGCAAGTTGATCACCAAAACATACATCAAGTGGATCAATAGAACATCCCATTCTCACCACGGATATCCCATCGCAAGACATACATCAAGTGTTCTCAAATCCTTAAAGACTCAATCTGATAAGAAAACTTCAAAAGGAAAACTCAATTCATCACAACAAGATAGAGAGGGGAAACTCCATATGACTCATCTATATCAACAAAGCTTGCGGTACATCAAGATCGTGCCATCTCAAGAACATGAGAGAGAGAGAGAGATCAAACACATAGCTACTGGTACATACCCTCAGCCCCGAGGGTGAACTACTCCCTCCTCGTCATGGAGACCGTCGGGGTGATGAAGATGGCCTCCGGTGATAGTTTCCCCCTCCGGCAGGGTGCCAGAACGGGCTCCCGATTGATTTTTCGTGGCTTTGAAGGTTTGTGGTGGCAGAACTCCCGATCTAGGTTTCTTTCTGGGTTTTTTAGTATTTATCGGATTTTTGGTGTTGGTCCCACGTCCAGAAGGTTTGCGAGGAAGTCACAAGCTAGGGGGACGCGCCCTAGGGCGGTGCCCCTGTGGCTTGTGGCTTCCTCGGCCTTCCTCTATGGTGACTCTTCGCTCCAGTATTTTTTATATTTTCCAAAAATATTCTCTGTAAATTTTCAACTCATTTCGAGAACTTCTATTTCTGCACAAAAACAACACCACGGTAGTTCTGCTGAAAACAGCGTCAGTCCATGTTAGTTCTAATAAAATCATACCAAAATCATACAGAATTATTGTAAACATAGTATAAATACTTCATAAATTATAGATAAGTTGGAGACGTATCAGCATCCCCAAGCTTAATTCCTGCTCGTCCTCCAGTAGGTAAATGATAAAAGAAATAATTTATGAAGTGTGAATGCTAGCATAGTGCATAAATTTGATCAATGATAATTCCAAACACTTTTTTTAGAATCATTATATATCATAAACAGTAGCTCATCTCATAAAACTACTCATGATGAAATAACAAGCTATCCACATGTTAAAGTATAGACTAACAACTATGCTTTCAGTCACCAAACAACCTCAATTCATCTTATTTTCAAGAAGGGTCTATGTAAGAGCTTTGATTTAGCAAATTCCACATACTCAACTATCATATAGTCTTCCATGATTGCTGACACTAAAAGCATATTTTTAGAACAAATAGCATTCATCGAACACAGAGAAAGATAAGGGCTTAATGTTTCGCCTCCCAACTTATTTATCATATAGATAATTGTCAACAATAATAATTCATGATCAAATATATTTGAATGTCCATATATGCTTGGATCATTCCCCAACACATGACGCTTGCCTAGAGAGAAAGGCCAAATATAGGAAGTGGTGAAGATCACCATGACTCTTGCATAAAGGTAAGTACTAGAAAGTAAAAGATAGGCCCTTCGTAGAGGGAAGCATTGATTTGTAGAGATGCCAGAGCTCGAGCTTTTAAAACAGAGATGAATAATAATTTTGAGCGGTATGCTTTCATTGTCACCATAACAACAGAGAGATCTCGATATCTTCCATGCTAGATACATTATAGGCGGTTCCCAAACAGAATGGTAAAGTTTTTACTCCCCCTCCACCAATCAATCACACTCCATGGCGAGCCGAATCCACGGGTACCGTCCATACCAACAACATTCCTGGGGGAGTTTTGTTTAATTATTTGTATTTTTTCTTTGATTTCGGGACTGGGGATCCCTATTACCAGCCACTTCCTCATGAATGATAGTGAATCAACACATATCATGAGAGTAACCCACCTAGCATGGAAGATACTGACAACCCCTAGTTACTATATGAGCGATTTGGGCATACAAAACAGAATATTATTTGAAGGTTTAGAGTTTGGCACATGCAAATTTACTTGGAATGGCAGGTACATATCGCATATAGGTAGATATGGTGGACTCATATGGAACAAATTTGGGTTTAAGGGTGTTTGTATGCACAAGTAGTATTTCTACTTGGTGCGGAAGTTTTGGCTAGTATGAGGTGGAAGCAAGCACCACATGTTGGAGGATCCATAAAAATATAACTTCTATGCAAATATACACAAGCATAACTCATTATGTTGTCTTCCTTGTCCAACTTCAACTAATTTGCTCGAGTTTGAAAATAATTAGTGGGTATTAACAATCATAGAAGATGTCCAAGATAGTATTTTTATATGTGAAATCTTTCTTCCTACAATATTTTTTCATGAATGGTTCAAGTGACCAATGCGGTGGTTGCTAACTTTCAATAAATTTTACCACCTATACTTCTTATATGTGTAGTCATTACTCCCCATGGGATAAGCATATAAAACATATATAATTTCAGATTTATGTTATTCAATTCATTCAACCATTTACTCATAGGATATAAGCGAAGCACGAGAGTAAATGGCAAAACTACTCCAAAACATATAAGTGAAGATAAATGAGTATTCAAACAATTAATAGCTATGTGAGGACTTTCTCTCTCTCTCTCTCAATAAATATTTTCAGATCTCAATATTTTATTTAAACAGCAAGAAAAACAAAAATAGCACTCCAAGAATAGCACATATCACGTGGACAAGTAAAAATTTAGGCTCAACGTAGGCTAACTGATAATTGTTGATGAAGAGAGGTGGGATGCGTAGCATCCCCAAGATTAGATGCTTGAAACTTATTGAAATATTTACTTGGGGTTCCTTGGGCATCCCCAAGCTTTAGCTTTTGTATCTTGTTCAATCCTCTCATTTCATGGTTTCACCTATTCTCAAAAGCTTCATCCACACAAAACTTGTGAGATAGTTTAGTACACATAAGAATAAATCAACACTTAATGTAGTGCCAAGACAAGTTGCACAATAATATTAAAACATTAGGTAACGTATACTATCATTTACACAATTTATATCTACCAATGTAGGCTATGGAAACTATAGGATAAGTAGATAACAAAATTATGACAGCAATCTGTCCAAACAGAACACTCTGTAGCAATTTATGAAAATAGTGTAGCTCTGTAACTCAAACAATTATGAAAATTTAGGACATGCTATGAAATTTATGTGAAACACTGTGTAAAACTTTTAGAAACTTTCCATGTTCCAGTAAAATATGAAAATTCAAACACTACAACAGAAGTTTCTATTTTTACCCAGCACATATCAAAACATGCAATGCAAGCATCCTAAGGCAATTCTTGGAAATTTTTATTGAAAAACTATATTATAAATAACACCCAACAGAAAATAACAAAATATAATGATGCTCCAAGCAAAACACATATTATGTGATGAATAAAAATATAGCTCCAAGTAAGATATACCGATAGTGTTGAAGACGAAAGAAGGGATGCCTTCCGGGGCATCCCCAAGCTTAGACGCTTGAGTATTCCTTGAATATTACCTTGGGGTGCCTTGGGAATACACAATCTTAGGTTCTTGTCACTCCTTATTCTCCTCATATCGGTGTCTCACCCAAAACTTGAAAACTTCAATCACACAAAACTTAACGGAACTTCGTGAGATGGGTTAGTGTAGTAAATATAGATCATTCACTTAGGTACTATCAAGACAAGATTCATAATTGTTACCACATGATACCTAGTGTAGTACATCATTCACACAATTTATATTACTAAATATAAGCTATAGTAACACTTGAAACAAGCAAACTATGCATGCAAAACAGAATCTATCAAAAACAGAACAGTCTGTAAAGATCTGAATGATCACCATACTTACCTGACTCTAAAAATTCTGAACAATTAGGAAAACTCAAGGAATTTTCATATAAAATGTTGTGTAAAAATTTCAGAATTTTTTGATGCTCCAGTAAAATCAGATAATTCATATGCTGGACACAAAACTTTCTGTTTTTGCACAGAATCAAACAAACAAGTATCCACAATATCAGAAAGGCTTTACTTGGCACTTTATTGAAATAAAAACACAAAACATGATTACTACAGTAGCTTAATCATGTGAACACACAAAAACAGAAGGTAAAAGTGTTGGGTTGTCTCCCAACAAGCGCTTTTCTTTAATGCCTTTTAGCTAGGCATGATGATTTCAATGATGCTCGTATAGGAATAATATTTGAAACATGCAAGAGAGCATCATGAATCTCATGAAAAGCACATTTAAGTCTAACCCACTTCCTATGCATAGGGATTTTTTGAGCAAACAATTTATGGGAACAAGAATCATCTAGCATAGGAAGGCAAAACAAGCATAACTTCAAAACCTTGAACACATAGAGAGGAAACTTGATACTATTGCAATTCCTACAAGCATATGTTTCTCCCTCATAATAATTTTCAATAGCATCATGAAGGAATTCCACAATATAACTAGCACATAAAGCATTCTTTTCATGATCTACAAGCATAGAAATTTTACTACTCTCCACACAAGGAAAATTCTTCTCATGCAAAGTAGTGGGAGCAAACTCAACAAAATAACTATCATGTGACACTTGATTGACATAACCACACTGAATATTAGAATCATGATAATAGGTTTCATGGATGTCATTACTCTTTATAGCATATGTGTTATCACAATAATTATCATAGATAGGAGGCATGTCATAATCATGATAGTTTTGCTCATCAAAACTTGGGGGACTAAAAATATCTTCTTCATCGAACATAGCATCCCCAAGCTTGTGGCTTTGCATATCATTAGCATCATGAATATTCAGATAATTCATACTAACAATATTGTAATCATGCTCATCATTCAAGGATTTAGTGCCAAACATTTTAATAACTTCTTCTTCTAGCACTTGAGCACAATTTTCCTTTCCCTCATTTTCACGAAAGACATTAAAAAGATGAAACATATGAGGCAACCTCAATTCCATTTTTTAGTTTTCTTTTATAAAACCAAACTAGTGAAAAACAAGAAACTAAAAGATTCAACTGCAAGATCTAAAGATATACCTTCAAGCACTCACCTCCCTGGCAACAGCGCCAGAAAAGAGCTTGATGTCTACTACACAACCTTCTTCTTGTAGACTCGTGTTGGGCCTCCAAGCACAGAGTTTTGTAGGACAGTAGCAATTTTCCCTCAAGTGGATGACCTAAGGTTTATCAATCCGTGAGAGGTGCAGGATGAATATGGTATCTCTCAAGCAACCCTGCAACTAGATAACAAAGAGTCTCTTGTGTCCCCAAAACACCCAATACAATGGTAAATCGTATAGGTGCACTAGTTCGGCGAAGAGATGGTGATACGAGTGTAATATGGATGGTAGATATAGTTTTTTGTAATCTGAAAATATAAAAACAACAAGGTAACAAATAGTAAACAGCGAGCAAAATGTTGTATAAATGCTTGTAAACAAAGCCTAGGGTCCATACTTTCACTAGTGCAAGTTCTCTCAACAATACTAAATAGTTGAATCATATGTAAATCTTTCACGCGCGACAAAGAGTTCATTCCAAAGTCACAAATAGAGGAGAACAAACGAAGAAATTATTGTAGGGTACGAAACCACCTCAAAGTTATCTTTTCCGATCAATCTTATGAGTTATCCCTATAAGTGTCACAAACAGCCCTAGAGTTCGTACTAAAATAACACCTTAAGATACAAATCAACCAAAACCCTAATGTCACCTAGATTCTCCAACGTCACCACAAGTACCCATGGGCTCGATTATATGATATGCATCACATAATTTTAGATTCATCATGTTCAATCCAACACAAAGAACTTCAAAGAGTGCCCCAAAGTTTCTACCGGAAAGTCAAGACAAAAACGTGTGCCAACCCCTATGCATAGATTCCCAAGGTCATGAAACCCACAAGTTGATCACCAAAACATACATCAAGTGGATCAATAGAACATCCCATTCTCACCACGGATATCCCATTGCAAGACATACATCAAGTGTTCTCAAATCCTTGAAGACTCAATCCGATAAGAAAACTTCAAAAGGAAAACTCAATTCATCACAACAAGATAGAGAGGGGAAACTCCATATGACTCATCTATATCAATAAAGCTCGCGGTACATCAAGATCGTGCCATCTCAAGAATACGAGAGAGAGAGATCATACACATAGCTACTTGTACATACTGTTGGGGATATAAACCCGTGGTATGACCCGCCCTAGGGGCTCCGAGTTATGCTTAGCGGCTCGTACACTAGCCCAAGCTGAGCCGGTGGTCCTAAAGCCCAGGAAGCTTGGTGGCTCATAAGGTGGGCCGGACAGTGGCCCAGAAGACCTGGGTGTGTAAGCCGCCCGGGGACAACTTGGAAAAGAAGATAGAGGAAGACTCGGATAGACAATGAGAGTCGGTTACCAATTGTATGACCAGTGGTCTAGACCTCCTATATAAGGGCAGACCCGCGGCGACTTAGAGATCAGGTTACCGAATACTAGGTCAAGCTTCAGCTCCCTTGTAATCGGTACATCAAGCAATACAAACACAAGCAGGACGTAGGCTATTACCTTGAGTCGAGGGGCCGAACCTGGATAAGTCCGTGTCTCTCGTCCCTATCAACCCCTTTGAGTCCATCACGTTAGCAATGGCCTCGAACCGAAGTCCATTTACCCGGACATCTGCCGTGACAAAACCACGACAGTTGGCGCCCACCATGGGGCTTGCGCTCGGTGGTGTTGAGTTCTTAAAGGGCTCTCTCCCGGGGCTCGAGCGATATGTGGTTGGTAGAATGAGCAAGAGTCGCCGTGGCCGGCTCTACATCAACGACGCTGGCTGGGGGCTTGATGCCGGCTCTGTGGAGTATGGCTTCTGGGTTCCATTCGGTGGGATCCACGTGTTCATCGGAAAAGTTGATGGAGCAACACCCGGGCCGGACGTCTGCACCAACCTCGTCGAGCCGGCTCGGCGTTTGCAACCTACTCGTAGCGTGCAACCCACCCGCGTTAGCCCGGGCCGGAAGCACGTCTTCATGGGCTTTACTTAAGGTATGGATCTGGAAGCTTCTGGATCATAGGAAACTCTCGTTTACTCAGAGGACGAATCTTCAAGCGGAGAAACAGAGTCGGTCTACAGGCTTCACAATGGCGGGCTCAGGGGCTTCGATGAGATCTGCCCTGAGTCGGATCGCTCTGAGGCAGACGATCTTCGGCTGCCGGTTCATGCCGTCGTGTTCATGGCGGGGTCAGTCCCAGGCACGAATAGTACGCCCGCAGGCGCCGCCACCTCAGGCGATTACACGCCGGCACCGGCTCAAGTTCTTTTGGAGCTGATGGACGAGCTCGCGGCCCTAATGGCTACTGACGTTACACCGGACAATCAAGCAGCTAGGAACATGGAGATTGCAAGGATCAAGGACCGGATGGCGGAAGAGCAGCAAAGGATGGATGAGTTACGAGCCCAGATGGAGCAAGAGGCAGAACGCATCAAGACAGATGCTTTCCGTCTTGGGCTGGAGCAACAATCTGCAACCGCGGTTCATCGGATGAGGCATTAATCCCGTCTGCCGGAATGTTATGAGGCAAGAAACCTCTTCAACACGCCACGGGCAGGGCGAACAGCGGATGCACCTGGAAGCCGCCCGGCGGCTCGACCAGTGACTCAACCAACCCGGCAAAATCAGGCCTCGCCTGCGGCCTTTTCAACACCGGTGGGTCATTATTCTAACCCGGCCAAGAATATGGTGGCAGTGGCCACCCGGCTCAAAACAATTCCTATTCCGGATGAGACGCCCTTTGCGGAGGATGTGCGAAACGCCATTGGATACTTGCAGACGGCGATGGCTCAGCAGGAAAAGTACACCTACAGCGAGAGCCGTGTTCATTCAACCCCTCTCCCTGTTGGGGAATGTTGCATGGGAAACAAAAAAATTCCTATGCACACGCAAGATCTATCCATGGTGATGAGCATCTACGAGAGGGAGAGTGGATCTACATACCCTTGTAGATCGCTAAACGAGAAGCGTTAAGAAACACGGTTGGTGTAGTCGAATGTCTTCGCGATCCAAATTGCCGAGTGTCCCGTGATCCAATCATGATCTGTCCCGCGAACTCATCACAATCCGTCTCGCAATCTCATCACGATCCATCCCGCGAACTCATCACGATCTGTCCCGCAATCTTGATCACGGTCCTTCCGATCTAGCGCCGAACGTACGGCACCTCCGCGTTCAGCACACGTACAGCTTGATGACAATCTCCGCCTTCTTGATCCAGCAAGAGGGAGCGGAGAGGTAGAAGAGTTCTCCGACAGCGTGACGGCGTTGCGGCGATGGTGGTGGAGCTATTCTGGCAGGGCTTCGCCTAAGCACTGCAGAAAACCGATCTAGAGGAGAAACTATGCACTAGAGGAACGGGTAGCACGTGGCTGAAAATTCTGTGTCAAAACCCTAAAATCCTCTAGTATATATAGGAGGAGAGGAGGAGGAGGCTTGGCTGCCAAAAATCCAGCCCTTGGGTCGGCCAAAGTGGGGAGGAGAGGAGGACTCCTCCTCCAATCCTAGTAGGACTAGGATTCCTCCTTTTTTTGGCCTTTTTCCACCTTTTTCCCTTTGGGCTTTTTCTCCCAGACGCATGGGCCTTGTGCGGGACATCCACCAGCCCACAAAAGGCTGGTATTTACTCTACCACAGCCCACGAAGCCTCTTGGGTCGAAATACCCCTCCCGGTGGTCTCCCGGTACACTACCGGCACTACCGATACATTACCGATTAGCCCAAAACTTTTCCGGCGACCAAAATGGGACTTCCTATATATCAATCTTTACCTCCGGACCATTCTGGAGCTCCACGTGACGTCCGGGATCTCATCCGGGACTCCGAACAACCTTTGGTCACCACCATACATAACTCTATACTACCGAAACGTCACCAACCTTAAGTGTGCAGACCCAGCGGGTTCGAGAACTATGTAGACATGACCGAGACACCTCTACGGTCAATAACCAATAAAGGGACCTAGATGCCCATATTGGTTCCTACATATTCTACGAAGATATTTATCGGTCGAACCTCTATGTCAAGGATTCAGTTAATCCCGTATGATGTTCCCTTTGTTCTTCGGTATGTTACTTGCCCGAGATTCGATCATCGGTATCTCCATACCTAGTTCAACCTCGTTACCGGCAAGTCTCTTTACTCGTTCCGTAATACAAGATCCCATGACTAACACTTAGTCACATTGCTTGCAAGGCTTGTTGTGATGTTGTATTACCGAGTGGGCCCTGAGATACCTCTCCGTCACACGGAGTAACAAATCCCAGTCTTGATCCATGCCAACCCAACAGACACCCTCGGAGAGACCTGTAGAGTACCTTTATAGTCACCCAGTTACGTTGCAATGTTTGATACACACAAGGCACTCCTCCGGTGTCAGTGAGTTGCATGATCTCATGGTCATAGGAACAGATACTTGACATGCAGAAAACAGTAGCATTAAACTGACATGATCATATGCTACGTTTGTAGTTTGGGTCTTGTCCATCCCATCATTCTCCTAATGATGTGATCCCGTTATCAAATGACATCTCATGTCAATGGCTAGGAAACCTTAACCATCTTTGATCAACGAGCGAGTCTATTAGAGGCATACTAGGGACATGGTTTTGTCTATGTATCCACACATGCATCTAAGTCTCCGATCAATACAATTATAGCATGGATAATAAACAATTATCATGAACAAGGAAATATGATAATAAATAATTTATTATTGCCTCTAGGGCATATTTCCAATAGTATCCCACTTGCACTAGAGTCAATAATCTGGTTCACTTCACCATGTGATTTGCATTGTTATGAATCTAACACCCAATGAGTTATAGGGCTCGATCATGCTTTGCATGTGAGAGAGGTCTTATAGTCAACGGGTCTGCGACATTCAGATCCGTGTGTACTTTGCAAATTTCTATGTCAAACCGTAAACACTGCTACCACACTCCACTTGGTACTATTCCAAATGGCTGCTCCACTATATGTATCCAGATTGCTACTACGGGTCATCCGGATTGGTGTTAAAGCTTGCATCGACGTGATTCTTTACGACGAACTCTTTATCACCTCCATAATCGAGAAACATCTCCTTAGTCTTTTAGTTACTAAGGATAATCTTGACCGCTGTCTAGTGCTCCATTCTAGGATCACTTTGAAACCTTCCGGCCATACTTATGGCAAGGCTGACATCGGGTCTTGTGCACAGCATTGCATACATGATAGAGCCTATGGCTGAAGCATAGGGGATGACACTCATCTTTTCTCTATCTTCTGCAGTCACTGGGCATTGAGTCTTACTCAACTTTATACCTTACAAATCAGGCGAGAACTCTTTCTCTGACTGATCCATTTTGAACTCTTTCAAAATCTTGTCAAGGTATGCACTCATTGAAAGTCTAATCAAGTATCTTGATCTATCTCTATAGATCTTGATGCTCAACAAATAGGTAGCTTTATCCAGGTCTTCGTTTGAAAAACTCTTTTCAAACAACCCTTTATGCTTTCCAGAAATTCTATATCATTTCCGATCAACAATATGTCAACCACATATGCTTATCAGAAACTCTACAGTGCTCCCACTCACTTTATTGTAAATACAAGTTTCTCGTCAACTTTGTATAGACTCAAAAACTTTAATCACCTCATCAAAGTGTATATTCCAACTCCGAGATGCTTGCTTCAGTTCATAGAAGGATCACTGAAGCTTGCACACCTTTTAGCATCCTTAGGACTGACAAAACCTTCTAGTTGTATCACATACAACCTTTCCTCAAGAAAGGAAATGATGTTTTGGCATCCATCTGCCAGATTTCATAATTGAAAAATGCAGCAACTGCTAACATAATTCTAACAGACTTTAGCATCGCTACGAGAGAAAGTCTCATCGCAGTTAACTCCTTGAACTTGCCAGAAACTTCTTTGCGACAAGTCGAGCTTCATAAATGGTGACATTCACCATCAGCGTCTGTCTTCATTTTAAAGATCCATTTGTACTCAACGACCTGCCGTCCAACGAGCAAGGCTACCAAAGTCTATACTTGGTTTTCATATATGGATCCTTTCTGGTATTTCATGGCCTCTAACCATTTGTAGGCATCCGGGCCCATCATCGCTTCTCCACAGCTCGTAGGTTCATTGTTGTCCAACAACATGACCTCCAAGACAAGGTTATCGTACCGCTCAGGAGCAGTACACATCCTTGTCGACCTACGAGGTTTGATAGTAACTTGATCCGAAGCTTCATGATCATCATCATTTACTTCCTCTTCAATTGACGTAGGTTCCACATAAACATCTTTATGCGCTGCGCTACTCTCTGGTTGAAACAAAGGTTCAACAACCTCATCAAGTTCTATCTTCCTCCCACTCAATTCTTTCGAGAGAGACTTTTTCTTGGGAAAGGACCCGTTTTAGCAACAAACACTTTATGCTTGGATCTGAGATAGAAGGTTCACCCAACTGTTCTTAGGGTATTATACGAAGATGCATTTGTCCGCTTTGGGTTCGAGCTCATTAGGTGAAAACATTTTCCACACAAGCGTCGCAGCCCCAAACATCAAGAAATGACAGCTTAGGTTTCTATCAAAACCATAATTCACACGGTGTCATCTCAACAGATTTAGATGGTGCCCTATTTAAAGTGAATGTAGTTGTCCCTAATGCACAACCCCAAAATTATAGTAGCAAAACGATAAGAGACATCATAACATGCACCATATCCAATAGAGCACGACTATGACGTTCGGACATACCATCACACTATGGTGTTCCAGGTGGCGTGCGTTGTGAAACAACTTTCACATTGTCTAAAGTTGTATGCCAAACTCGTAACTCAGATATTCACCTCCACGATCATATCGCGGATATTTTTATCTTGTTGTCACGATGATCTTAAACTTCACTCTGAATTTGCTTGAACTTTTCAAACGATTCATACTTGTGTTTCATTAAGTAAACATACACTATATCTACCCAAATCATCAGTGAAGGTAAGAAAATAACGATATCCACCGCACGCTACAAGACTCATTGGATTGCATACATGAACATGTATCATTTCCAATAAATCACTTGCCCGCTCCGTCAAACAAGAAAACGGGGTCCTTAGTCATCTTTGACCAAGAGGCATGGTTCGCATGTCTCAACCGATTCGAAATCGAAAGAGTCCAAAGATCCATCAGCATGGAGTTTCTTCATGCGTTTTATACCAATATGACATTTAGCGGCAGTGCCACAAGTATGTGGTACTCTCATTATTAACTTTGCATCTTTTGGCATCAATGTTATGAACATGTGTATTACTACGATCAAGATTCAACAAACCATTCTCACTGGGTGCATGACCATTGAAGGTATTATTCATGTAAACAGAATAACCATTATTCTCTAACTTAAATGAATAACCGTGTTGCAATAAACACGATCTAATCACGTTCATGCTCAACGCAAAACACCAAATAACACTTATTTAGGTTCGTCACTAATCCTGAAGGTAGAGAGAGCGTGCGATGTCGATCACATCAACCTTGGAAACACTTCCAACACACATCGTCACCTCACCCTTAGCTAGTTCTCCATTTATTCCGTAGCTTTTATTTTGAGTTACTAACATTTAACAACCGAACCGGTATCCAATACCCAGGTGCTACTAGGAGTACTAGCAAGGTACACATCAATAACACGTATATCAAATATACTTCTATTGATGTTGCCAACCTTCTTATCTACCAAGTATATAGGGTTGTTCCGCTTCAGCGACCGCTCTCCTCATAATCGAAGCACTTAATCTCGGGATTGAGTTCAACTTTGGGTTGCTTCACTGGAGCAGCAACTGACTTGCCATCCATGAAGTTTCCCTCCTTGCTCTTCTCGAAACTAGTGGTTTTACTAACCATCAACACTTGACGCTCCTTCTTGATTTCAACCTTCGCGGTGTCAAACATCGCGAACAGCTCAGGGATCATCATTTCTATCACTGGCATTTTATAGTTCATCACCAAGTTCTAGTAGCTTAGTGATAGTGACTTGGAGAACTATATCAATCACTATCTTATCTGGAATATCAACTCCCGCTCGATTCAAGCGATTGTAGTACCCAGACAATCTAAGCACATGCCCAATGATTGAGCTATTCCCTTCATCTTGCAGGCAAAGAATCTTGTTGGAGATCTCATAGCTCACAACATGGGCACGAGCCTAAGATCCTAATTTTAGCTCTTAGAACATCTCATATGTTCTGTGACGTTCAAAACGTTTCGGAGCCTCAATTCTAAGCCGTTATGCATGACGCACTAAACTATCAAGTAGTCATCAGAACGTGCCTGTCAGATGTTCATAACATCTACAAACGACGCTAGAGGGGTTGGCGCACTAAGCGGTGCATTAAGGACATAAGCCTTCTGTGCAGCAATGAGGACAATCCTCAGATCATGAACCTAGTACGCAATATTGCTACCAACATCTTTCAACTCTATTTCTCTAGGAACATATAAAAATTCAAGGGAGCAACAACGCGAGCAAGTAATCTACAACATAATTTGCACAGACACTATTGACTATGTTCATGATAATGAGTTCAATTAATCATATTACTTAAGAACTCCCACTCAAATTGACATCCCTCCAGTCATTCGAGTGATACATGATCCAAATTCATCAACTCAAGTCCGATCATCACGTGATTTGAGGTGGTTTCAATGGTGAACATCATCATGTTGATCATATCTACTATATGACTCATGTTCGACCTTTCGGTCTCTTGTGTTCCTAGGCCATGTCTGTACATGCTAGGCTCGTCAAGTTTAACCCGAGTGTTCTGCATGTGCAACACTGGCTTGCACCCGTTGTATGTGAACGTAGAGTCTATCACACCCGATCATCACGTGGTGTCTCGACACGAAGAACTTTCACAACGATGCACACTCGGGGAGAACACAATTTATCTTGAAATTAAGTGAGGGATCACCTTATAATGCTACTGTCGTCCTAAGCAAAACAAGGTGCATAAAAGGATTAACATCACATGCAAATCGTAAGTGACATGATATGGCCATGAACTTGTGCTTTTGATCTCCATCATGAAAGCACCGGCATGATCTCCATCGTCACCAGCATGACACCATGATCTCCATCATCTTGATCTCCATCAACGTGTCGCCATCGGGGTTGTCGCGCCCACCATGCTTCTACTACTATTGCTACCGTTTAGCGATAAAGTAAAGCATTACATAGCGCTTAATGATTGACACGCATGTCATACAATAATTAAAGACAAACCTATGGCTCCTGTCGGTTGCCGTACTCATCGACATGCAAGTTGTGATAATCTATACAGCACATGATCATCTCATACATCACATATATCACGTCATGTAATTGGCCATATCATATCACAACATACCCTGCAAAAACAAGTTAGACATCCTCTAATTGTTGTTGCATGTTTTACGTGGCTGCTATGGGTATCTAGCAAGAACAATTCTCATCTATGCAAAAACCACAACGGTGATACACTAGTTGCTTTTCAACCTTCTCAAGGACCGCCTTTGTCGAATCCGATCCAACTAAAGTGAGAGAAACTGGCACCCGCAAGCCATCTATGCAAAAGTTGCGGTCGAGGGAACCGGTCTCTCGTAAGCGTACGAGTAATGTTGGTCCGGGCCGCATCATCTCACAATACCGCTGAACCAAAATCCGACCAAGGGAGGAAGGCATCTAAGCATCAACGCCCACAAACTCTTTGTGTTCTACTCGAGATCTCATCTACACATAGACCTACCTATGATACCACTGTTGGGGAACGTTGCATGGGAAACAAAAAATTTCCTACGCACACGCAAGATCTATCCATGGTGATGAGCATCTACGAGAGGGAGAGTGGATCTACATACCCTTGTAGATCGCTAAGCGGGAAGCGTTAAGAAACGCGGTTGGTGTAGTCGAACGTCTTCGCGATCCAAATCGTCGAGTGTCCCGCAATCTCATCACAATCCGTCCCGCGATCCAATCACGATCCGTCCCGTGAACTCATCATGATCTATCCCGCAATCTCATCATGATCCATCCCGCGAACTCATCACGATCCGTCCCGCAATCTTGATCACGGTCCTTCCGATCTAGCGCCGAACGGACGACACCTCCGCGTTCAACACACGTACAGCTTGATGACAATCTCCGCCTTCTTGATCCAGCAAGAGGGAGTGGAGAGGTAGAAGAGTTCTCCAACAGCGTGACGACGTTGCGGCGATGGTGGTGGAGCTATTCCGGCAGGGCTTCGCCTAAGCACCGCAGAAAACCGATCTAGAGGAGAAACTATGCACTAGAGGAACGGGTAGCACGTGGCTGAAAAATCTGTGTCAAAACCCTAAAATCCTCTAGTATATATAGGGGTAGAGGAGGAGGAGGCTTGGCTGCCAAAAATCCAGCCCTTGGGTCGGCCAAAGTGGGGAGGAGAGGAGGACTCCTCCTCCAATCCTAGTAGGACTAGGATTCCTCCTTTTTTGGCCTTTTTCCACCTTTTTCCCTTTGGGTTTTTTCTCCCAGCCGCATGGGACTTGTGTGGGACTTCCAACAGCCCACAAAAGTCTGGTATTTACTCTCCCACAGCCCATGAAGACTCTTGGGTCGAAATACCCCTCCCGGTGGTCTCTTGGTACACTACCGGCACTACCGATACATTACCGATTAGCCCGAAACTTTTCCGACGACCAAAATGGGACTTCCTATATATCAATCTTTACCTACGGACCATTTCGGAGCTCCTCGTGAATTCCGGGATCTCATCCGGGACTCCGAACAACCTTCGGTCACCACCATACATAACTCTATACTACTGAAACATCACCGAACCTTAAGTGTGCAGACCCTGCGGGTTCGAGAACTATGTAGACATGACCGAGACACCTCTACGGTCAATAACCAATAGAGGGACCTGGATGCCCATATTGGTTCCTACATATTCTACGAAGATCTTTATCGGTCAAACCTCTATGTCAAGGATTCAGTTAATCCCGTATGATGTTCCCTTTGTTCTTCGGTATGTTACTTGCCCGAGATTCGATCGTCGGTATCTCCATACCTAGTTCAACCTCGTTACCGGCAAGTCTCTTTACTTGTTCTGTTATACAAGATCCCGTGACTAACACTTAGTCACATTGCTTGCAAGGCTTGTTGTGATGTTGTATTACCGAGTGGGCCCTGAGATACCTCTCCGTCACACGGAGTAACAAATCCCAGTCTTGATCCATGCCAACCCAACAGACACCCTCGGAGATACCTGTAGAGTACCTTTATAGTCACCCAGTTATGTTGCAACGTTTGATACACACAAGGCACTCCTCCGGTGTCAGTGAGTTGCATGATCTCATGGTCATAGGAACAGATACTTGACATGCAAAAAACAGTAGCATTAAACTGACACGATCATATGCTACGTTTGTAGTTTGGGTCTTGTCCATCCCATCATTCTCCTAATGATGTGATCCCGTTACCAAATGACATCTCATGTCAATGGCTAGGAAACCTTAACCATCTTTGATCAACGAGCTAGTCTATTAGAGGCATACTAGGGACATGTTTTTGTCTATGTATCCACACATGCATCTAAGTCTCCGGTCAATACAATTATAGCATGGATAATAAAAGATTATCATGAACAAGGAAATATGATAATAACTAATTTATTATTGCCTCTAGGGCATATTTCCAACACTCCCTAGCCGGAGTTTTAGCCAGCGCTACGAGTCGCCGGCGGGTTCCAGCAGCAACCAGCACCGGGAGATTCCAGCGGGTCATCGGGCGGCTATGGATACACAAGCATTCGGAAATCATGCAAGAGGCCAGCAAGAGGTGACAGCTTTAGCAGAGGCGGCTCGCCAGGAGCCCGCACTATCCGTGTCAGTAGGAGTTGGAGGAACCACCAGAGTGGGGGGGCCATGTTTATCACCGGCTCTGCGGGGTGAGCGGCTGCCAAAGGATTTCAAAGGGCCCCGCAAAGTTCCAAATTACACCGCTGATTTACCCCATAGGCTTGGGTGGAAAGTTATGAACTAGCCATGGAGATGCTAGACGTCAGTGAGGCGGTTTGTGCCAAATACTTCATCATGATGCTTGAAGGCCCAGCCCGCACATGGTTAAAGGGATTGCCACCCAATACCATCAATTCATGGGCGGAGCTGAGAGCCAGATTAATTAAAAACTTTCAGGGAACGTGTAAACAGCCCATGACCATCGTGGATCTTGATCACTGTGTTCAACAGGAGAATGAGTCAGCTTATCATTGGGTACGACGGGTCTCGACCATCATCCACTCTTCGGAGCAGATCATGGCGGCTCAGGCAGTACTGATCCTAGAGAAGAACTACCACTTTGTCCCGCTAAAGCAAAAGCTTGGCCGGCTCAAGCGCACATGTCAAGATATGGGAGAGCTCATGACGGCTCTCACGAAATACACCGACTCTGACAACATGAAGGATCCGGGCTCCGACGAGGAGAAGACCAACCAAGGCAAGAAGGGCAATCAGAGCAAGGGTACGGCAAACAATGGTAGCCAGAGCAAATGTAAGAATCCTGAGGCCGGGTCAGAACTGGTGGCCAATGCAAGTACCAGTAAGAATCACCCCAAGGGCAACAGGAGGTTTAGGCCACCTTTTAATAAGGACAAGCCTGCCTTTATTTTGGAGGAGGTGCTGAAGGGTCCTTGTCCGGATCACGGCCAGCCTGATAAGCCGACAAACCACACATGGGGAGAGTGTCATTTCATGCAGAAGCTTAAGAATCATTTTACACACCCCAACAATCAGGACGGTGGCCCGCCGGGCGGCTCTGGACACGGCGGGTCAGGGGCCGGTTTTGGGTCCGGCGACTCAGGATCTGGTCACCCAGGTCAAAGTAATCAAGGAGGACACCAGCAGCATCCTGGTAACAACAATCAGCAACAGCGAAATCAATCTGGTTATCAGAATAATCCAAAGCAGCTCAGCTCCGGTCAGTATCATGTTTTCATGACCAACCTCAACAAAAGGGATCAGAAGTTGCGCAAGCAGGCGGTCAATGCGGTTGCACCAGCCCTACCACAGTATTTACGATGGTCTGAGTATGATATAACATGGAGCCGGGAGGATCACCCGCCGGGGGTCGATGATCCAGGGCGGCTGGCTTTGGTTGTGTCCCCCAAGTGGGAGGGTATATGGTGAATAAAGTGTTAATGGATGGAGGCATCAGTATTAATATCCTCTACTACGATACTTTTCGGTAGATGAAGCTGCTAGACAAGGATTTAAAACCCTCGTCCACCGTTTTTCATGGTGTGGTGCCAAGCAAGCCGGCGTATCCGGTGGGTAGGATTTCTTTGGAAGTGGCCTTTGGTGACGAATATAACTACAGGGTGGAGTCCTTGTGGTTTGAGGTGGTAAAAATCAAGAGTCCTTATCACGCACTGTTTGGACGTCCGACTTACGCAAAATTCATGGCTAGGCCTTGCTATGTATACCTACAGCTCAAGATGCCCGGCTTAAAAGGTACCATTACTATTCATGGTGACCGAAAGACGGCCATCGAGTGTGAGGAAGGAGATGCGGCTTACGCAGAGTCCAGTTGCGCTCAGGAGGAGCTTAAATTTTACAAGGAGAATGTAGACCCGGAGGATATGACCCCACTAAAAAAGTACCACGGAGGTTGAGCCGCCCCTTAAGTTTTCAGCGGATGATACTAAGGCGGTAGATTTCACTCCGGGCGACTCATCCAAATAGTTCATCATTGGAGCTCACATGGATCCCAAATAGGAAAGCGCGCTCATCGATCTCATCCGTGAGAATCGGGACATCTTCGCATGGAAACCTTCTAACATGTTAGGTGTACCGAGAGAGTTCGCTGAGCACAACCTTAATGTGGATCCGAAGTTTAAGCCAATTAAGCAGTTTCTACGACGGTTCAATGAGGAGAGAAGCAAGGCCATTGGGGAAGAAGTTGCCCGGCTCTTGGCAGCGGGTTTCATTGTTGAGTTTTTTCACCCGGAGTGGTTGGCTAACCCGGTGTTGGTTCTCAAGAAGAATGGCACGTGGCGTATGTGTGTGGACTACACGGACCTTAATAAGGCTTGCCCGGCTGATCCGTTTGCCCTCCCTCGTATTGATCAAATCATTGATGCTACGGCGGGTTGTGAAAGCTTGTGTTTTTTGGATGCTTACTCAGGCTATCATCAGATCAAGATGGCAGTTAAAGACCACGAGAAGACGGCTTTTATTACACCTTTCAGGGTTTTCTGTTATGTATCTATGCCTTTCGGGCTCAAGAGTGCCCTGGCGACTTATCAACGATGTGTGCAGAACTGCCTTCATAGTCAGATTGGCCGCAACGTCCATGCTTACGTAGATGACATCGTGATCAAATCCAAGAAGAAGGAGACCCTTTTGGGCGACTTAAAGGAAACCTTTGATAATCTCTGGGTCTACAAGATGATGCTTAACCCAACTAAATGTGTCTTTGGTGTTCCGGCTGGCAAGCTCCTGGGATTTCTGGTTTCAAAACGTGGCATTGAGGCTAACCCGGATAAAATCAAGGCTATCACTTCTTTGTCAAAGCCGGCCTGTATTAATGATGTCCAGCACTTGGCGGGACGGATCGCCGCGTTGAGCCGTTTCATAAGCCGCCTTGGAGAGAAGGCTATTCCTTTATCAGATGATGAAGAAGACGGACAAATTTGTCTGGAGCAAGGCGGAGGCTAAAGCACTTGAGGTGCTCAAAAAACAGCTGACTGAGCCGCCGGTGCTGGCTGCTCCGGTTGAGAAAGAACCGTTACTTCTATACGTGGCGGCTAATAATCAGACAGTAAGTGCTGTGATCGTGGTCGAACGCAAGGAATCTGGAAAGGAGTATCTGGTTCAAAGGCCGGTTTATTATATTAGTGAGGTCCTGACGGAGTCCAAGCAAAGGTATCCGCATTGGCAGAAGCTGGTATATGGGGTTTTCATGGCCAGCCGCAAATGAAAACACTATTTTTAGGGCACTAGATAACCGTGGTTGGTTCTGCTCTGTTGGGGGGCATAATCCAGAACAGAGAAGCCACTGGAAGGATTGCTAAGTGGGCATTGGAGTTGGGATCTCTTAATCTAAAATATGTGCCTTGTACGGCCGTCAAGTCCCAAGCTCTTGTGGATTTTGTAAATGATTGGACGGAATGTCAAGCCCCTGAAGAAAAGCTGGATGACACATACAGGACTATACACTTTGATGGATCCAAGCAGCTAGAAGGGTCAGGCGCAAGAGTTGTTTTGACGTCTCCTAAAGGTGATAAGTTTTGTTATGTGCTCCGGCTGCTGTTCCCGTGCACTAACAATGCGACTGGGTATGAGGCTGTGCTTCATGGGCTTAGATTGGCCAAGGAGATGAATTTAAGCCGGGTAAGGTGTTTGGGCGACTCAGATTTGGTGGCTCAGCAGGTGTCGGGTACTTGGGACTCCAAGGACCCACGGATGGTGGCTTATCGACAAGCGGTTGATATTATTGCCGGCCACTTCAAAGGGTATCAGGTGGATCACATTGATCGTCGCAGGAATGAGGCGGCAGATGCGCTGTCACGGCTAGGTTCCCAACGAAAGCCGGTGCCGCCCAACGTATTCCTAGACGTTTTACATCATCCGACTGTTAAGTTACCTTCGGAAGAGGATTTGGCTATTCCTGACCCGAAGGGGGAGTTAGTGGCGGCTTTGCACGCTATCCCAGATTGGACTATCCCTATCTGGCCTATCTGACCCGGGGCAAGTTACCTGATGATGAAGACCTGGCCAGACAAATCACCCGACGCTCTAAATCAATGACGATAGTTAATGGTGAGTTGCACAAATGCAGCGTGACTGGCGTTTTCCAACGCTGTGTCTCACCTGAGGAGGGTCAGCAAATCTTAAATGAAATTCATGCTGGAGATTGTGGACATCACGCCGGCTCAAGGTCACTGGTAGCCAAGGCCTTCCGGCACGGGTTCTTCTGGTTGACAGCTCACAAGGATGCAGATGACTTGGTTCGCAAATGTGACGGTTGTCAAAAGTTCGGCCGACATGCTCATGTTCCGGTTCAAGAGTTAAGGATGATACCAATTACATGGTCGTTTGCAGTCTGGGGGCTAGACATGGTAGGACCTTTCAAAAGATCCAAAGATAAGAAAACGCACCTCTTGGTGGCGGTTGATAAATTCACCAAATGGGTGGAGGCAGAGCCGGTTAGCAAGTGTGACGCGGCTACATCGGTTGAATTTGTTAAGAAGTTGATCTACCGTTTTGGTTATCCTCACAACATTATCACCGACAATGGCACAAATCTATCTAAGGGGGCTATGAAAGAGTTCTATGACAAGGAGCACATCCGGCTGGATGTTTCAGCAGTTGTGCATCCACAGTCTAATGGTCAGGCGGAGCGTACTAATCAAAAGATTTTAAGGGGCATCAAGCCACGACTTATGGTTCCTTTACGACGAACGCTCGGGTGTTGGGTAGAAGAATTGCCTTCCGTTTTATGTAGTGTCAGAACTACCCTCAACAGATCTACAGGCTATACACCTCTCTTTATGGTGTACGGTGCCGAGGCAGTATTGCCGAGTGACATCCGGCATGATTCACCACGTGTAGCGGCTTATGTTGAGATGGATAATGAGACGGCACGTCAAGATGTGTTGGATGCTTTGGAAGAAGCACGGGAGCTGGCGGCTGCCCGATCCGAGATTTATCAGCAAGACCTGCGCCGCTACCACAACCACGGGATCAAGACCCAGTCGTTCCAGGAAGGCGACTTAGTGCTCCCGCTGATTCAAGACCAGACAGGCATGCATAAGTTATCTCCTCCTTGGGAAGGACCTTTTGTGGTCAGTAGAAATCTCAACAATGGGTCATACTATCTCGTCGATGTTAGGGATGACTCAGAGGTGGCGGGTCAGGAAACCCGCCGGCCATGGAACATAGCGCATCTATGGCCGTATTAACATGAGGGCGTTGAGACTCGCCATTGTACACTATCATTGTACATAGCATATATACAAATAAAATAAAATCCTCGCAAGATGGGACCTCTTTTGTTACACACATCTTTGTTCATACAAGAAGAGTTCATAAAAATTCCAGTTGATATATCAACTGTGGCGGAGGGCGTCTTCTTACCTTCGGGTATCACTTCTAATGCTTTATCGGCCATGCTCTATGCCAAAATCTCCGGCTAACATGATTAGCCATGGCGGAGGGCGGCTTCTTACCTTTGGGTATCGCTTCTAATGCTTTATCGGCCAGGCTCTATGCCAAAATCTCCGGCTAACATGATTAGCCGCGGCGAAGGGCGGCTTCTTACCTTCGGGTATCGCTTCTAATGCTTTATCGGCCGACGTTTACGCCGTATTGCTGAAGAGGGCTTCTTACCAACGGGTATCGCTTCTAACACCCTATCGGTCGGCTTCATGCCAAATCTCCGGCTAACATGATTAGCCGCGGTTGTAGGAAGTTTTTTACCGATGGGTATCTAACCCTAACAACCGGCGAAGGGCGGCTTCTTACCTCCGGGTATAGCTTCTAATACCTTATCGGCCAGGCTTTATGCCATCTTCGGCTAACCAGATTAGCTATGGTTGTCAAGGGGACTTCCCACCTTCGGGTGTAGCTTACCTAACCCTAAACAACCGGCGGAGGGCGGCTTCTTACCTCCAGGTATAGCTTCTAATGCCTTATCGGCCAGGCTTTATGCCATCTCCGGCTAACCAGATTAGCCATGGTTGTCAAGGGGGCTTCCCACCTCCGGATGTAGCTTATCTAACCCTAAAAAACCGGCGGAGGGCGGCTTCTTACCTCCGGGTATAGCTTCTAATGCCTTATCGGCCAGGCTTTATGCCATCCCCGGCTAACCAGATTAGCCATGATTGCCAAGGGGGTTTACCACCTCCGGGTGTAGTTTACATAATCTTGGCCAATGATGTCTTCTATGTTGACAAAGCAGCATAAGGGATCAAAGCAGCATACAAAGACAATGACAGCTGAAGAGCCGAATCATTTTATACAGCGTAATAGAACAAGATTCAGCAAAGGAAAAAGTGAAATCTAGTCTGTTACATACACTCCCTGAGGAGCCCAAAAAATTTCGGACAAGTCTTTTCAACACCACACGGCGGGTCATGGAGAGTCGGCTGTTATAAGTTTTTCAAAGTAAGGACTAGCTAGCGGTCGGGTCATCCTGCTCTGGCTCTTCGGTGGCCCCGATCTGGAGATTGTCCAAGTCCCAGTTGTAGTTCGTTAGAGCCGCAAAAGAGCCTTCTGCAAAGTAAGGAGACGGGTCAAGGTCAGGAGCGAAGAGGTCCTTAATGCAGGCAGACGTTAAGTCTTTGCACTCATAAAGCGGGCCGCGGATTCTCTTTTGGTCAGGGCCATAAGCCGCCTGGTAGGTCGTCAGGTCAGCTTCCTCCACTAGACAGAAGCCAGCACTTTGGAATCCTTTACGCACCGGCTGTAGTCAGCATCGGTGAACTCAGAGCCGTCGTCTTTCTTTGAAGGGAATCCATCCATCATCTCGGCTGATGTCAGCTCCGGAGAGGAAGCCAAGGCCTCATTGATGTCCACAATCGCCCCTTGGTGGGCGACTGATTTCTTTAACTCGACAATCTGCTTGGGCATGGTGGACAAGAGCTCCAAGACGCCCTCGAGAGTCGCATGAATCTTGTCTTTGTATTGCACAGCTTTAATAGTGCACACCGCGCCGCAGTACAACTGCTCCATCAGGGTATAGATAGCCTTCAACGGCAACAGAGTGTTAGAAGCCAGTTGCCAGCTCCTAGGGCCTGCATAAGTCAAAAATTTCATGATGAGTCGCCAGTACAAGTATTATATGACCATTGAAGCACAAGTTATCAAAAACTTACCAAAGAGGGTGGCTGTCATTCTGGTAATATGACGCTTCAAGGCTTGGAGTTCATCTGATACAGCTATCAGCCATTGATCAGCGTCATCCGCCCGCTTGGTCAAGGAGGTCTTCTCAGACTCGGCTGACTTTTTAAAGGCGACAAAGTCGGCCTTGATTGTAGCCAACTCCTCAGAGAGGAGCCAACATTGCTCGTCTATAGCACTTCGAGTCGTTTGTTGAGCCGCCAGATTGGTCTTCAGATCCGTCAACTGTGACCCGGCTTCAGCTAAAGTTTCCTGTGGTATGTCAAAGCATAATATCAGTAGGCAAGTCTCCAAATAGACCGCAAGCAATATGTATGACACTTGGGGGCTAATGTCTATTTTCAGACGTTTTGGCACTAAAATACCCGGCTCAACTTTGGACTAGATTAAGCTGGCCCTTGGGGGCTACGGATTTGGATTTTCTACAAGGAAGATCATGAAAGACCCGACTCAACTTTGGACTAGATTAAGCCGGCCCTTGGGGGCTACGGATTTGGATTTTCTACAAGGAAGATCATGACGGCTCAACTTTGGACTAGATTAAGCCGGCCCTTGGGGGCTACGGATTTGGATTTTCTACAAGGAAGATCATGAAAGACCCGGCTCAACTTTGGACTAGATTAAGCCGGCCCTTGGGGGCTACAGATTTGGATTTTCTACAAGGAAGATCATGAAAGACCCGACTCAACTTTGGATTAAATTGAGCCAGCCCTTGGGGGCTAAGGAAGGTTATAACAGGAAAAGGAGTACCTCATATTTTTTCTTCATCATACTAACCAGTAAAAGCTCCAGATCCCAGCTGGTGGAAAGCCGGTTCACATAACCGGCGTGAAGCTCTTCGGTTGTCATCTTCTCAAAAGCAAAAGATTCAAACTCCAACTTCTTCGAGGCTTCAGCCGGCTATTTATGCTTGGTCAGCACGTGAGTCGGGGGAGACTGGAAGCCAGAGCCGATGATCATGACATCCGGAGTGGCAGCGTTCTTGGTCATTTGGGCAGGACTTGGTGGCTTCGAAGGATCCCTTGGAGGGCTCTCTGAGATGATATCTTCAACAACCGGCCCAGTAGATGCGGCTGGCGGATCCACATCCGATCGTGGCTCGTCCAGTTGTTCATGCTCCGGCTCTTGGGCTGCAGGGCTAGGGGAGGACTTGTTCGTCTTTCGACGCTTCGCTTGGGCCCTGGAGAGCACAAACGTCAGAACCCAAGGATTACAGTCGCCAAAGGGAATAGAAATGCACGATTAAAGGAAATACTTACAGCGGATTGATCTTAGGAGGCGGCAGGGCGGTTGCCGTAGAGTCGCCAGAGGAAGGTGACCTCTGAGAGATAGTTGAGAAAAGATAAGACAGTATTGAAATGACAAAGCAAACCAGTCAAACAAGAGATACATACCTCTGCAGGGCACTTCTTTGGAGCCGAGGAGTTCGGTAAGCCGGACACGAGATCCGTAGAGACGACGCTCCGGGTCTGACGACGATCAGCCTGTTGTTGCTTTTTAAAAAGAAATTGAGGGTCCAGATAAGCAAGAGGATGAGAGAGAGGAACTTTTCCAATAACCCGCCGCGGCTTCCGGAGGACAAAATATTCTGAGCCGGAAGAAACGTAGATTACCTCAGGGGCATTGGCACGGCTGGTCTCCACATCATCCTGAGAGTAAAACAGGTGTTAGTGAGATGAGAAGACAAAGTCTTAGAAAACAACTAAAATTTTACCTCTGAGCCGGATGATTGTGGCAGGTCAAACCATCCCTCTTGCGGGGCGTCCTTCTTGGGCTTCTTGGCCAGGGCCTTCTTCTTGGTCTTCTTCAAGGGAGGGATGTACTCCTTCTTCCAAAAGTTAGAGTCATCCTGAAAGAATAAGCCGGTTAAGGGCAATAGATCCGCAAGGTACAAGTAAGGTCCAAGAAACGGATGGGAAGAAATCGCCTTACATCTGGGGCTGGATTAAGGGCACTAAAGTGGATCAACCCGATAGCGCTGCAGGCTCCGGATGTCTCATGAACGAGACTCCTGATAGCAGTGGTGATGTCGTCTTCTGTCAAGGTTGACCGGCTGAAGCAGAGTGAGCTGTCGTATTCGCCCTTGTACTCGCACATAAGGAGGCTTCTGTGGCTTAACGACATGATCCGCCAAGAGATCCAGTAGCGGATCAGGTCCAGTCCGGTTGAACCGTTGGCCATGAGGGCCCTAATCTTGGCATGAGCCGGCTCGTATCTTGCACGCTCTGAAGCTGACAGCCGGCCAGGAAGCTCTGAAGTTGTCTTGAGCCGGGAAGGACGGTAACCCAGCAGTGGACGCTCACCCTCTAGAGAAGTATCTTTGCAATAGAACCACGTTTTATTCCAGTCCTTTGGGTGACTCGGCAACTGCATAGCCGGAAAGGTAATGTCTCGGCGCCTCTGGATAGAAATTCCGCCCATCTCAAGACTTGGATCAGCCTTCACTTCAGTTTGACGGTTGGCATAGAAGAACTCCCGGAACAGGCCTACCGACAGCTTGGCTTGCAGATAGACTTCACACAATACTTGAAAGTTGCAGATGTTTGAGACGGAATTGGGGGCGAGGTCTTGAGGATGGAGTTTGTAAAAATGAAGGACATCGCGGAAGAATTTTGAGCCGGGAGGCACAAAACCCCGCTCAATATGGTCCGAGAAAATGACCACCTCTCCTTCTTGGGGAACGGGCTTCAGTTCATCACCTGGGACCCGCCAGTGGATGGCATCTTTGGAAGGGAGAGTGCCAGCGTGAACAAAGTCCATCAAAAACTCTTCCGTAACGCACAACCCGACCCAGTTACAGGAGTTCGAGGCATGAGACATTCTGCCGGTTCAAAGATTGTGAAAATTAAAACATGGCGGATCAAGAAGAGACTAAAATCTATGGCGACTTACGAGCTTAAAGATTCTACATATAAGATGTTATACTCCGACTGATGAGAGCCGGCGCAGAGGGGGGGAAATTTGGCTAAGTCATGGAAAACAGGTTACACAAACTACCGCTATATTTATGGATCTACAAAAGCAGGAAAAAGGTTCCTATTTTTAGACCTAGCGAAGAACAGGCGAAGCAGACGAAAACTGAAACGGTAGAAGGAGCCGCGATGGGCCCATGCATTGTGCACGCTCGCCCCGTGCGCGGCGGCGTGGCCGAGTGAGCGTCAAGGGTGCGGCCGACGCCGGAGGACCCCGAGCAACGGCGTCGAAAGAACCCGCGCGAAGGCGACGGGTTTCCTACAAACCCTACCGACGCGGTAATGGATCTAAGGAGAAGTACGGGCTTACCGGCGATGGCGTAGTGAAGCGCGGATGAAACTCTGGTTTGCACAGGTTGATGCAGCGGCCTGTCATCGACGGAGCGGAGGCTGCGCCGGAGCTGGAAGTGATGGAAGCGGCTGCATCAAGAGGAGGAAGACGAGGAAGCGAGCGGGAGAAGTAATAAATCGCCTGGAGCGGTCCTATTTAAAAGGAGAAGGTAGAATGAGCGCGAAAATCTAGGCGACGGAAACGTTTCGGACGAGGCGGACGCCTAGATTTTTGGGATAGTCACTTAATGCAAAGATTTGGTGAGTACGTCAGCAAATCTTTCCGGCAGGGTCAACGTGACATCATGGCGGGTCATTCCGGGCGACTCGCCAAAGGAGCAAGACAAGAGGGTGAAGTGAGCAAGCTCAAATCAACCTGGGGCCTAATGTTGGGGGTATAAACCCGCGGCATGACCCGCCCTGGGGGCTCCGGGTTATGCTTAGCGACTCGTACACTGGCCCAAGGTGAGCCGATGGTCCTAAAGCCCAAGAAGCTTGGCGGCTCATAAGGTGGGCCGGACAATGGCCCAGAAGACTCGGGTGTGTAAGCCGCCCGGGGACAACTTGGACAAGAAGATAAAGGAAGACTCAGATAGACAATGAGAGTCAGTTACCAATTGTATGACCCGTGGTCTAGACCTCCTATATAAGGGCAGACCCGGGGCGACTTAGAGATCAGATTACCGAATACTAGGTCAAGCTTCAGCTCCCTTGTAATCGGTACATCAAGCAATACAAACACAAGCAAGACGTAGGCTATTACCTCGAGTTGAGGGGCCGAACCTAGATAAGTCCGTGTCTCTCTTCCCTATCAATCCCTTTGAGTCCATCACGTTAGCAATGGCCTCGAACTGAAGTCCGTTTACCCGGACATCTATCGTGACAAAACCACGACACATACCCTCAGCCCCGAGGGTGAACTACTACCTCCTTGTCATGGAGACTGTCGGGATGATGAAGATGGCCTCCGGTGATGGTTTCCCCCTCCAGCTCTGGAGGTTTGCGGCGGCGGAACTCTCGATCTAGGTTTCTTTCTGGTTTTTTTAGTATTTATAGGAATTTTTGGCATCAGTCCCATGTCTAGAAGGTTCCCGAGGAAGTCACAAGCCAAGGGGACGCGCCCTAGGAGGGGCATGTGGCTCTTGGCTTCCTCGGCCTTCCTCTCTGGTGACTCTTCGCTCTAGTATTTTTTATATTTACCAAAAATATTCTCCGTAAATTTTCAGCTCATTCCAAGAACTTTTATTTCTGCGCAAAAACAACACCACGGTAGTTCTGCTGAAAACAGCATCAGTCCGGGTTAGTTCTAATAAAATCATACCAAAATCATATAGAATTATTGTAAACATGGCATGATTACTTTATAAATTATAGATAAGTTGGAGACGTATCATCCACCGTGCCAAAAGATAACCTACAAGTCATGGGAAACAAGTAGGAGAAAGCAAGGGCCTCCCGTGATGTCGTGTCTACAAAAATGTCCTCTACATGGACCGTCATTTATTCGGTGAGGGTGAACAAGAAAGAGGAGATGTACAAGATCATGTTGGATGCATAAAAGGAGAGGATGTATTGGGATCGAAACAGGACGGAGAAGAAGCTGGAAACTAAGAGGGAGAATATCAAGTTAAAGAAGCATGAGGCGACGATCAAATGGGAGATCTAGAAGGCGAGGACATTCAGACAGATTGAGCTTGAAGGAGAGCATGCAAATCGCACAGGACACGGAGGATGTGAAGATTATGTTGGCGGACGAAAGCCTCTTGAATGAACAAGCAAAGAAGTGGCTTGCAAAAAAGAATAAGGAGATCAACGACCATAGGAAGTATGAGCCGACGAGAGCGGCTACAACAACAACGACACATGCGACAAGGATGCAGGCGGAGCAAGACACAATGATGGCCTCGAAGCAGGCGACATGGATGGCGTACGATGAGTGATCCGGACAGCCAGCGACTATCGTACATTGATTTCATTTTGGCATGTCAGCATTGTTGAGCTATGATTTGTTTTACTTTGTTTCGAACTGTTAAATTCAGACAGTTTGCATCATATGATCGACGTGCATGGATTGCATGGATTTGAGCTTCCACATTTGAGGTGTGCGGATATGCGACAATCAGGACGCGCTTGCGGGTGTATAGGGGGCTAGATTTGCCTAGTCCGACTATAGGTGCTCTTAGCTTCTTGATTTGTAACCCACATAAATAGCAAGGAAAAAACATAAAACGCTGCAACGGCAGCACAAAATCTCCCCCCGTGTGCGTGTGTTTCTTCTTTCCCGAGCCTGACAGGTTCTCTCACGCATGTTTGGCAATGCCATACGTGCTCGTGGTCACCGGGGTAGAGGAGGACAACAGTGCCCCGCGTAGAGCCACAGGTTGGCCGATGGGGTCGTCTGGTGCCCGTCCCCAAGGTCACAAACGGAGATCTATTGGGTGTCGAGGCTGCCGACCAGGCGTCCTGAGTGGAAGACTGTCTGATGAAGTGGTCCAGTGGTGTAGATCCAACATGTGCGTTGGCAAGGGTGGCGGCAATATGGTTGGCAATGCGGTTGGTGGCTCAGTGCATTGGTTGTGCACGCATGTGTGGGGTGGAGTGGTAGATGCATGTGACAACACGAGTATCATACATGATGGAAGCGTGCGTATGCATGGACGATCGAGGATGAAGATGGATATGGCACGTGGCCCCAAAATAGTCGATGAGAGAAGCGAGTAATCATGGGTAGGATAGTTCTTTTCCCGACGCGACAAATAGATTTAGGGTGAAGGTTGACCGGTATCGATAAATACAACGCGTTGATTCCAAGGATGGGAAGGTGGGGGTACCATTCGGGCTTCAGTAGGAATTCAAGGTTTTATAAGACTTTCCTCTAAAAAAAAAAGGAGAATCTATTGAAACCAGCCACGAGCCACCTAGTGTTTTTGGGGGGCACCAGCCACCCAGTAGAAAAACAAAAAATTCCCCGAAAAAAACCGACCAAAAAGAAAGAGAAGAAAACCTCCAGCCCACTATCAAACTACAGGCCCAAATCAAGTTCAAGCCCACAGCCCGTACCGTTGTCCCCCCTCGCACGAGTGTTCTAGGGTTTAGGCTCCCCGTTATCGATATAAAACCAGGCTCTAGGGTTTCCTCTCCGCCGCGCCGCCCCCTCCTCGCCCCCATCTGCCTCGTCGCGGTAAGCCACCTCCTCCTCTCGCTTCTCTTCTCTTGGCACGCTTTGATTTTACTCGGCTGTTCCATCCGTCTCACCCGCCATTCTTCTCTCTCTCTGTCGCTGCGCAGGAACACTGCTCCCACCGCCGGCGCCATGAGGTACGGACTCGCTTCTCCTCTGGTCCAACCGTAGCTGCGTGTTGCCTTGGGTTCTGAGAGCCGAGAGATGTCTCTAGTCTGTTAACTGTGCGATCCTGCATTGGTCGCTAGTCAATTTGTTTGTTGTTGTGGCGACTGATCTCTTCCTCGGTGCTTAGGATTTACCGTGCGATTATTAGCTACGGGCAAATTTGTGTTTCATGCCGTGTTACATGCTAAGCATCTTTGGCGTGGTTGCTGTTTTATCAGAAAGCATGCTTGTTTCCCCTTGTGTTTGCTCGAGTAAGCGCTGATGCGTCATGCAGATCTACATTATATGCCATATACCATGCATCTTCTCATTTGTTCGGTACATTAGCTTTGAAGAATCTGACCCGTGAATTCGTTGCATGGCACGCTATCCCTAGAAAGCTGTATATATGTTTGTGTAGCAGTTTCCATAAAGTGAATGAACAATTCTGGATGAAATGTAGGCCTTTTATTTGAAGGCACCCCTCTGTGTCTGTTGCACAATGCTATAATCTATCTGTTCATTTGCTGTGAGCATCAGTTTTGTTCAACCTGTTCTGCGAATTAGCAGCATGCTTTTCATACAGCTGAACTTTTTACAATTTTAGCTAGATGCTGCTGTCTGTAGCCTTCTAAGCTAATTAGGGCTGCATAATGCTGTGATTTAAATGTTCAATTGCTGTGTGCATTAGGTTCTGTTCAACCCGTTCTGTGAATTAGCAGCATGCATTTCATATAGCTGAACTTTTAACAATTTTAGCTACTGATGCTTCTGTCTGTAGTCTTCTAAGCTAATTAGAGCTGTACTTGTTTGTAGTAAAACATGGGACATGTTTTAGTGGCTCCTTAACACATATAGAACTTTAACCTTAATTGGCATGTACTTACCATCCAAACTAACTGCTTATTCCTCCATATTTCAGTAAGTTGCAGAGCGATGCCCTGAGGGAGGCTATCACAAACATTACCAATGACTGCCGTGAGAAGAACCGCAAGTTCGTTGAAACCATTGAGTTGCAGATTGGTCTGAAGAACTATGACCCGCAAAAGGACAAGCGTTTCAGTGGCTCTGTTAAGCTTCCTCACATCCCTCGCCCAAAGATGAGGGTTTGCATGCTTGGTGATGCCCAGCATGTTGAAGAGGTACCATATCACTTTCTTGTTGGCTTGCAGTTATGTTTAGTGAATGCCTCGCTACCTTGATCATTCAAAACCCAGTTTGCTTCCATTGATTTTTTGCATGTCAGAACCTATCATACGTGCAAAGTATTTTGCTAGAGCTATAGTTCCTTTTAGTAATGTTTCATTGGTAACAAATAGTTTTATCATTTGTTCATGGTAAGCAAGTTTTGGTTGTATGCTGTTCTGAAATTCTCTACATTACAATTCCTGATATTTCTGTTGTACTCTTGTTATCAATGTTGTACGCAGGCAGGGAAAATGGGCCTTGCCTGTATGGATGTGGAATCGCTTAAGAAGATGAACAAAAACAAGAAGCTAGTCAAGAAGCTTGCAAAGAAGTATCATGCTTTCCTTGCATCTGAGGCTATCATTAAGCAGATTCCCCGACTTCTTGGACCTGGTCTTAACAAGGCAGGCAAGTATATCTTCCTTGTTCCTGTTGGTGTGATCTCAGTTCATTTGCATTAATATTGCATTTAATAATAGGTTATTAAAGTGGGCCATGTTATGAAATAAATCATAGCATCTTTGCCCTCTGCTTGTGCTGTGCTGTGCAATATTTGGTGGCATAACATCTTTAACTTTTTTTTTGGGAGCATCTGTGATGTTCTTCCTCTATATTCATCCTTGCACTTTGAGGTATGCTTACCTATGAAGAAACCATTGGGGATAATATTCCTAGATGCTCCTTTGTTTCATATTCACTGCAAGTTGTTCCCTAAATGTAAAATCCTCGAGTATATAAAACTCTGTCTTCATAATATTTCTGGAAGTCTTGAAGGGTAAGAAACTTGTGGGTTTGCGGCAAGGCTAAGGGTTTACTGGCCTGAAGTAGTCCATTGATAAATGCTCGAATCCATGGTACAATTATAATTGTGTATTTTTTATTGAAATGTAGGAAAGGCTGGACATCCATTTTGGCATGTTGTTTTGATTATGTGATTCGTAATGTATGACGACGCAATGTTGCATACATTGCCGTCTTCTGAATTCTACTAATAACTGAACTGTTGTTTTCCACCTTGTTACTGCAGGAAAGTTTCCAACTTTGGTGTCTCACCAGGAGTCCCTTGAGTCCAAGGTTAATGAGACCAAGGCCACAGTCAAGTTCCAGTTGAAAAAGGTGCTTTGCATGGGTGTTGCCGTTGGCCACCTGGGTATGGAGGAGAAGCAGATCTTCCAGAACGTGCAGATGAGCGTCAACTTCCTTGTCTCTCTGTTGAAGAAGAATTGGCAAAACGTATGTGCTGTGCCCTCTGCCACGCCACATTTACAGAATATTGTCATCGACAATTTGGCTATTGATGATTGATCTGTTAAATAGAGTACTGATTGATCTGTGTTTTGTTGCAGGTGCGATGCCTGTACCTGAAGAGCACGATGGGAAAGGTGTACCGGTTGTTCTAGACTCTAGTCTTCTAGGATTTCCAGGAGATTGACAACTTGGGAACTTTTGTTGCTTTCTCAATTATCAAGTTTTCTTGCGCGATGAGTGACAATTATTGTCTTGTACTGAGATGGTTTGTTCTATTGTCTGGAATTTCATGACATTTTATCCGCTGTCCCTGTGCCTTACCACTCTCTGCCTGCTGTCAATCAGTTTTAACACCACATTCAGCATTGGTCCATTGGTATTTACGACCCCAGAATCTTATTTTACCGTTTGTTTCGGTTGGTGGAATCTCGGTGTATCCGTGCTGCACCCTGTGAGCCTTGGAGCGTCTCGGCCATTTCTTTGGAGTCTGCACTGACAGAGTTTTGTCTTTCCATCTCACCAAATTCTATGGAGCGTTTTGCCGTTTGCCATCTGGCACTGAAATCCGTTCATGATGGCATGTAGCAATTTTATACACAACTTTCACACAATTTTGGTTTGAGTTTCAAGCGAGGATATCTCTGTGGCCACTAGCCACAAAACCACTATAAAAACCACAGCCATCCCAACTCAAAAAACACAACGCACTCTCATCTGATCCCCGCCATGGCCAGGCGAGCTCTCGCTCCGTTCCAGCTCGCTGCCATCCTCCTCGTGGGTGTCCTCGCAACGTGCCATGCCGGCGACATCGCTGTGTACTGGGGCCAGAACGACGGCGAGGTATCGCTGGCTGAGACGTGTGCGTCAGGGAACTACAAGTTCGTCGTCATTGCTTTCCTCCCCAAGTTCGGCAAGGGCCAGAAGCCGGAGCTGAACCTCGCGGGCCACTGCGACCCGTCGTCCGGCGGCTGCAGAAGCCAGAGCAAGGACATCCACTCGTGCCAGCGCCGCGGCGTCAAGGTCCTCCTCTCCATCGGCGGTGCAGACGGCAGCTACGGCCTCACGTCCCGCGATGACGCGCGGCAGGTCGCCGTGTACCTCTGGAACACCTACCTGGGCGGCGCGAGGTCGCCGTCTCGCCCCCTGGGGGACGCCGTGCTTGACGGCATCGACTTTGACATCGAGCAGGGCGGCGCCAAGTTCTGGGGTGACCTGGCCAGGGATCTCAAGAACTTGGGCAAAAAGGGCGGCAAGACGGTGCTGCTGAGCGCGGCGCCGCAGTGCCCTTTCCCCGACGAGTGGGACGACGGCGCGATCAGGACGGGGCTGTTCGACTTCGTGTGGGTGCAGTTCTACAACAACCCGGAGTGCCAGGTTAACGCGGGCCGTGGAGCGTTCATGGCCGCGTGGACGAGGTGGGAGTCGGTGTCGGCGGGGAAGCTCTTCCTGGGGCTGCCGGCCTCCAAGAGCGCGGCGGGCACCGGGTTCGTGCCCGCCGCCGTGCTCAACTCCAAGGTGCTGCCGCTCATCAAGGGCTCGCCCAAGTATGGCGGCGTCATGCTGTGGGCCAAGTTCTACGACGATCACACTGGATACAGCTCCGCCATCAAGAACCACGTGTGATTCTCCCTCGTGTTTTTTCGCTTGATTGGTGCTGTCATGTGTCCCGCTCCTGTATGATGGTATCAGTATCAGGTGTGAAGTGTTTGAAATAACCCCATATTGGTAGCGACTATGTCCCAATATGTAAGGATCACGGTGTGGCTTCTTTGAAGCCATGTACCAATCACATCAAATTTTTACATCATTGACATTTCTACATGAAGTACTTCTTCCGATCCATATTAATTGCCATTACTTTGTACTAGATCAGCGGCAGTTAATATGGATCGAAGGGAGTATAATTTTTGGTCAATCAACTATAGCTCTGAGTTCAACATCGATCCTAAATTTGAATACCACTATCTGACAGTATAAC
Organism: Hordeum marinum; assembly: GCA_022496015.1. Lineage (NCBI taxonomy): Eukaryota > Viridiplantae > Streptophyta > Magnoliopsida > Poales > Poaceae > Hordeum > Hordeum marinum. The sequence continues at coordinate 438,459,505 of CM039674.1, forward strand.
ACCTCAGTATTTTAGACACGACAACTTTGGGCCTCTCCTGCCTAGAAGCAGTTTGATGGGTAACGTGATAGTGGTTTCACATAGGTGATACAAACTAAACATTTTCTCAATACATCGCAACAATGGATCAAACTTTAGTGTCATTGTCTGGCTGTTTTAGGTAGGTTTGATCCAGACAATTTCTTGAGTGGTTTGCCTGGGGGTGTTCGTTTTTCATACCTAGACGTTCGTAGTTTGTGAACTTGCTCGGTCCCGTTTCTCTTTGCTGCTTCATTAATAAAATGGGCCAGGGGAAGAATAAAGGAATCAAAATAATAACAATGTTTTAGAACTGCGAAGATAATCCGTCAATTAAAAATCAAGTAAGGTGGGGAATAAAGTTTAGGAGCATTCAGGAAACCTTAGGAATTATATTTATGAATTTTTTTTCTTCTAAATTTCCTTATTATATACCACATATGGTATCCTTATTTTTTGCATTGATATTATAATTTTACCTATATTTTTCTACTCCATCCGTTTCATAACAAGTGGCATTTTGGGTTTGACCACTAACTTATGTATATAAGATTTTATAAATATTTTTAAGACAAATCTATACTATGGTATTTACAACTTGAAAAATTAAAATAATATTCATGGACAGAGTATAATTTTTTTGACTAAAGATATTTTCCCAAACATCACTTATTCGTGATAAGGAAGTATTAATTATATTTTTATTTTTGTTCAAAATACTCTTGACCATAACTGATGAACTAAGAGAATACGTTTCTCATTTTTCCAATGTGTACCTTGGGCTGCCTCAACTTAAGTACCAATGTGCACTAATATTTTGATGGAATGGAGCGCAAATAGCCAACCTGAACCATTTCACAAAACCTTTAGAGTGCATAGCTTAGACCACAACCTAACAAACCAACAAAAGAAAAAAGAAAAAAGAATAAAACAATTAAAAAAACCACACAAGTTATACAAGTTGCAAACACACGGAAGCAGATAAACGGGAGGGTATGGGTTCCCAGAAGCGTGTGATAGATGCAGAGGAAATTTGGTGAAATACATTGGGTATAAAGTACGTAAAGTATCTAGAACTTCCTCCGACCCTACTCCCCAAGCTAGAGTACTTAAGCGTGGAAGTAAAATTAGAGAAAAGATAATGCCCACACGTGTGGGTGTTTGCATCTCGCCCACACGCATGGATCAACGTCCGTTTGTATTTGCACGAATCTTGACATGTTTTGTCAGATTTTTTATGCCACGTAGGACTGGACTCGTGTGTGGGCATTCATCCAGTCGCCCACACGTCCGTTTGACCGTGCGAAGGGGCTGGTGTGTGGACGTTTAGCAGTTCGTCCACACGCCAGTTTCACGCACGCAAAGGGGCTGGTGTGTGGGCGTTTAGCAGTTTACCCACACGCTCGTTTCCTTTCTCACATCCAAAGCTGTCAGTTGCCATGTGTGTTGCAGGGTACATGGCAACTGCCTTTAGTGTGCTTGTAAGCAGATGACAACTCTCTCTTTACCCGAACATGTTATTTTGCCATGTCTTTTTGTAGTGTTACATGGCAGCTGCCTAGTGTTAGTAGGTGGCAACTCCTAAAATTTTTCAAATCATGGCATGGCAACAACACTAGTAGAAAAAGGCCCATTTGTCCCGGTTCGTAAGGCCCATTTGTCCCAATTCTGGAACCGGGACTAAAGGGTCGGGACTAAAGCCCAAAACCTTTAGCCCCGGTTCGCTTACCAACCGGGACAGAAGGGGCTCCACGTGGCCGATGCTGGGAGCCCAGGCAGGAGGACCTTTAGTTCCGGAACCGGGACCAAAAGGCATCCACGCATCAGCATCTAGCAGTTGTTGGTTTTTTTGAAGGGGGGGGGGGGTTAGGGGTTTTTGGACGGTTAATTTAGGGGTTTTATATTGTTTTAGCTAGCTAATTAATAGAGAGAAGTGTCCTCTCTTTCTCTGTGCTTGGTCGACGCTAGCTACTATAGAGAGAACTCGACATGCTAGCTAGTAAGCAAATGAAGGAACCATTAAGTACAGAAGATCGTCATGAACCTGTATAGAGAGAAGTGATCGATCTCTCTTTCTTCGAGAGATTGGTCATACAACAAGTTTTCGTATATCTATCCGACGCTACTAGCTACATATATACAATATAAGATCTCTTACAATCCCTAACATCTAATGTCAAATTCCAGATGGTATTCTCCGGCTTTATTTATGACGTGGTCAAGAAAGAATCCCGCCAATTCTTCTTGAATTGCTCGTATGCGATCACGTGGTAGGAGTTCATCCCGCATCTGCCACATCTAATTTGAAGAAGGGGGTCAATACATATATATGGTAATAAAATAAAATTGTGAATATTATTGCTTACGCACTTGAAATTGTTTTTTAGAGTAGCCCCGCTTAGGGGTCATCGCGTTGTAGATGAAGTCGCAAACGTAGTATCCACAAAAATCATTCCCGGTTTCCTGCCACAAGCACTTTACGAGAAATAGAGTTCAATCAAACTGATAATCAAGCATGATAAATGGTATTGATGAAACTAGAATCAATGGGAGATGCGCGGAACTAGCTAGTAGTATTTACTTTCAGGTGTGTAAATCGCAGCTCCCCCGGCAGTGCCGGAACAATTGCTGTGAACTCTTTCCAAACCCTACCAGACAAAAAAAATAATTACTTGATATTAGAAAATGAACAAAGTTGCCGATATGATGCGATAATGATCGATTGCACTTACTTCTGGAGCATTTCAGTCATGCCCGCATATTCCTGGGGATCTTTTCGTTTCGAGTCTAAGACGATTACTACTCCCCGCTCAAGCTTAATCTCTAGCATAATAAAGTGAAAACTGTGCACGCATGCATAACTCATCAATTACATTACTATAAATCTCGAGTAATAAGGGAAACCGAATATACACAAGACAGTAACACTCACTTGAAGTTGTAAGGAAAGAGTATTGTTGCTTTGTTTTGATTTTTAAGCAATGATTGTAGCAAGTTGTCCTCGGTTTGCGTGACATTGTTTTTAACCGCAAACTCATGTATGATATTTGGGTTAATGAACCCAATGTCATAGATTTGTGCTTTTCTGCATTCGACGATCTTCAATCTGCATAATATAGTGAGGATAATTATATATACATGCAATGAAAGAGGTGAGCTATATACATAGAGAGACTTAATTACAGAAGTAGTACTTACAGACAGTAGCAAGTTACGATTGTTTTGTCTAGGGCCTTTTGATTGTATAACTGGAATATCTCCTCAAATTCAACATTCAACAGATCCATTCCAACGAGGTCGTGCTCCTCTTTAACTAACAGCGTCAAAGAATCCTTCCTAGACTCGCGACAGGTTTTCATGTACCATTCATGGAATTTTTGCATCATCGTTGTTAGAGGAGGATGATCAGGTTTGACGAGAGGCCGCCCATGCCGGTAACGGAATTCGTCCACCTCCAACGACTTAAACTGTATATCATCGCTCAGGTAATCATCAGGATTGGTACCGGGCACCATCCCCGGATGATTAGCGATGATATCGCTAGACACCTTGAGCGGGGGGCACGATTGGTTCGCCTGTTCGCCAAGCTGGGGAATTTTTTCCCACTTCTTCGTTTTGCTAACCTTGCATCACTGGAAGTACTTCCCGACCGCCGTGCATCTTGATATGTCTTTTTAATACAACGGTCAAAGTTGGAATCCGACGGAGGCGGTGGTGGTCGCTTTAGGGCATCGATAGTGCGCATCGCTTTCACCGGATCTAGCTTCTCGTTCGGAGGTGGAGTTTTCTTTGCAAAATGGGCCCTCAATTCGGCCTGACATATCTGCTCGTTTTCAGACTCGGTCCTCTCATATGGTAACTTTTCCAGAGGCTTGAGAGATGGACCGTATCTGTATTCCCTCCTGCCTATGCTTGTACTGCAAGCCGCCGAAGCGGCGGCAGCTCTCTTCCGTCGTTGCTTACTAGGCGCCAGAGGAGCCGGAGCAGCGACGTCTGTCTTCCATCGTTGCCGACGAGGCTAAGGAGGAGGCGTACTGCTCCGACGTGCCGGAGTAGGCAAAGGAGGAGGCGGAGTGCCCCCACGCGTCGGAGGAGCCGGAGAAGGAGGTGGTGTGCCCTGATCACTCGCCGAAGGAGGAGGAGGAGGAGAAGGCGGAGTGCCCTGATTCGCGTGAGGAGAAGGAGGAGGCGGAGGCGTCCAGTTTGGAAGCTTGATGTACTCCTTCTGCCATAGACATGTACTCCTCAGGGCACGTACCAGCTTATTCTCTCCTTCACCTTTAGAGTGGTCAAGCTTGAGCTCCTCAAATTCCTTCATTACTTCATCCACCATCACAACAGCATAGCCATGTGGAATCAAACGACAGTGAAAAGTTCCGTTGGGTTGAGGAGGTGCATCAGAGCCGACAGCCGCCTTGAAAGTGAGGTTCCGACATTTCGTCATAAGCTCGCAATGTTGAGCCTCCGTGATAGTATCCACGGGGTAGCTAGGAGACGTGAAGTCAGGCTGAACGGGCTCCGTGGAAGCGACGCTGCTTCTCCGTTGAGATGGCGGGGTAGCTTCTGGGGTAGCTTCGTGCCGCTGAGATGGTTGGCCGGCAGCTCGCTGGCTCTTAGCTTCCTCTAGCTTTTGTAGTCTTGCATTGAGCTTCTGAATTTCGCTCAGCTCCGCTGTCCTCTTTCTCTCCCGGCTTCTGTAACCGCCTGCGTCAGGAAACCCAACCTTCCATGGAACAGAGCCTGGTGTGCCTCGTGTTCGTCCAGGGTGCTCAACATTCCCTAGGGCCTCAGTCAGCTCGTCCTTCTCTTTGTCGGGAATGAACGTCCCTTCCTGCACTGTGGTGATATACTTCTGAAGCTTGTTCATGGGTATTGCAAGTTGCTCGTCTGTCCAACGACACTTCCCCGTTTCAGGGTCCAAAGTTCCCCCAACCCCGAAGAACCAAGTCCTTGAACGGTCTGGCCAGTTCAATGTTTGTGGTATGACATTTTTAGCAATCAGGTCATTCTCAGCTTTGTCCCACAATGGCCGGTCTTTGAGGTAGCCACCTGACCCCGTGTGATGGTGATACTGCTTCTTTGCAGCATTGACCTTGTTTGTCTCTGACATTTTCTTACTCTTGTCCGATGTCTTGTAGTCCACAAATGCGGGCCAGTAATCTCTTATCTTCTCAAATCGGCCAGTGAATTCTGGAGTCTTCCCTTTGTCGACAAACTTTGATTTCAACTCATTCTTCCACATCCTAAATAGATCTTCCATCTTCTTAAGAGCACACACCTTGACCAGTGGCTCTATAACTAGCTTATTCGGATCCTCCTCTGGCGGTAGGGTGAAATTTGCCTTCAGCGCGGTCCAAAGATCATCTTTCTGTCTATCGACGACATAATCACCTTCAGGGGCGCCGTCCTTAGGATTATTCCATTGCTTGATGCTGATCGGGATGTTGTCCCTAACAATAGCTCCGTACTGAGCAAAAATGCGTTCTTGGTCCGCTTGGGTTCAATCGGATGGCCATCGTTCACGAGTGCTGTGATCATGAACCTTTCATCCTTGCGCAACCTCTTCTTCGGGCCTCGTCTCGTTACCGAAGTTTGGCTCGATCCGGAGAGCTATAAAATAAGAAATAAGATTTAATTAATATATGTACATACCAAAACAATTAATGCATCAATTAGCTATTCAACACAGGCTTAATTAATATATATACCTCGCTGGACTTTGCAATAGCTCCCTCCTCCGAACGGTCACCGGAGCCGTCATCATGGTATCCTTCTTCCTCCGGCATTCGGTCACCAAAGCCATCATGATCATGTCCTTCCTCCTCCACTATTCGATCACCAGAGCCGTCATAATCCTCTCCTTCCAGACCATCGGTGTCGTTGAGAAACGACAAGATATCACGTCCGCCGTGGATTATGTCCCCCAACAACTGTTCTTGTTCTTCGTCTCTTGGATCCATAGTTTCTGCAAAATTTACAACATGGCAATTAATATACAAACATGAATGTCTGACGTCCGGATCGCCTCTCTCATGACTGTCCGACGTCCGGACCACCTCTCTCATGAATGTCAAACAAGGGATTCTGTTAACCTTTAAGGGATTTAATTAACAAAATGGCGCAATTCTGAATGTGCAGAAAATGGTCCATATTTTTCCTGATCTCATCTACCCTTCTGTATGTCATGTTGTCTAGTGTCAAAGGATTCAAGAAAACCAAGGCTTCATCATTAGCCGGAAGTAACAGGCGCATAATGGTACGAAGCTCTCCAAAATTGTTTTGTAACGGAGTCCCGGATAGGATAATTAATTAGCTTTTTGGTACGAAGTTCAACAAGAGCCTTCCGAATATCGCTATTTGGAAGGCCTTTGCTGAAATTCGTACCAAAAAGCGAATTATTCTATCCGGGACTCCGTTCCAAAACAACTTTGAAGAGCTTCATAGCATCATACGCATGTTACTTCCGGCTAATGATGAAGCCATGGATTTCTTCAATACTTTGACAGACAACATGACATATAGAAGAATATATATATATATATATATATATATATATATATATATATATATATATATATATATATATATATATATATAGATGAGATCAGAAAAAAATTGGATCAACTTGTGCACATCCATAATGGGGGCATTCTTGATAAATCTATGTTACCGGAGTTTTCTTCATTTAACTTGGTAAATTTGGGTGGCCTCGACAACGCTTCTAGGGTTTGGGGTGGCCTCGACAACACTTCTAGCGTTTGGGGTGGCCTCGACAATGCTTTTTCAGTCCCGGTTTGGGTGGCCTCGAGAGTTTATCGGGTAGGGAGGAGGTAGATCGACAACGATGCTCTTTCTTCTAGGGTTTGGGTGGCCTCGATAGTTGGTCGGGTGAGCGGACCACCTCTCTCTCATGCATGTCCGACGTCCCCTCTCATGTCGAAGTTATCGGGGAGGGGGTAGATCGACAATGACGCTCTTTATTCTAGGGTTTGGGTGGCCTCGATAGTTGGTCGGGCGAGCGGACCGCCTCTCTCACTCATGCATGTCCAACGTCCCCCCTCATGTCGAAGTTATTGGGGAGGGGGTAGATCGACAACGACGCTCTTTCTTCTAGGGTTTGGATGGCCTCGATAGTTGGTCGGGTGAGCGGAACGCCGCTCTCTCATGCATGTCCCTCCTCATGTCGAAGTTATCAGGGAGGGGTAAATTTTAACTTAGAGTCACATCCATCCATTCATCCATCCATACATACACATACATATATACATGGACCAAAAACTGCTATGAACAAAAATATATTCTATGAACAAAAAAAATCATATGAACATGACTAAAAAATTCATCATATCCAAAATAAGTATAGCATTTTGGTGTGACAATGATCACATCTATTTTTTGACCAAAAAATGCTATGAACATAAACATAAAAATTAAAAAAAGGCCGGGGCGGCGCGACGGCTCATAGCGGGGCTCGGGCAACGACGGGGCAGGGGCGCGGGGTCGGGGGCGAGGACACCGACGGCGACGATGGGGCAGGGGCGTGGCTGGCAACGGCGGGGACGGACCGGGGTAGGGGCGCGGCCGGGCTGATCAGGGGTGGGGCAGGGGCGCACGACGACGGTGACGACGGCGATGGCGACGACGGGGGCGGGGCAGGGGCGCACGACGACGGTGACGACGGCGACGGCGACAACAGTGACGAACGGCATCGGGGAAGAAGGGGTCGCGGGCGCCGGAGTGGTGCTTCCCCGGGCAAACGAACGGGCAGAGGCGACGAGGTCGAGCGCGGGGAGGCTTCCGGGCCGGTCGGAACGGTGAGAGGAGGGCCGCGCGTCGGGGCAGGGCAGGGCGAGGGCGTCGACGACGAGGAGGAGGCAGGGCGCGGCGATGGGAGAAATTGGGGAAAAATCGTAAGTGCTGGCTTATATAGCCCAACCATTCGTCCCGGTTGGATCCACCAACCGGGACCAATACCCACCATTAGTCCCGGTTGGTGGCTCCAACTCGGACCAAAGGTCAGTTTTCGCTAGGCGAAAGGGCGGGAAGCGCAAACCATTGGTCCCGGTTGGTGGCTCCAACCGGGACGAATGGTGGGCATTGGTCCCGGTTGGTGGCTCCAACCGGGACGAATGGTGGGCATTGGTCCCGGTTGGAGCCACCAACCGAGACCAATACCCTGGCACAACGGTGTGGTGGAAGTTTAGTCCCACCTCGCTAGTTGAGTGGCACTCCGACTGGTTTATAAGCGCTGCTGCGGCAACGGTTTCGAGCTCCTCTCTATTGCAGGCCTATGGGCCTAACTAATCCGTCTTTGCCTGTTTGTCCTACTGGGCTCGCCGGCCTGAATCCTGCCATTGGCCCAGTAGGTGACATTTTTTTTATCTTTTACTTTTTAGTCGAGTATTTTTTTTTGCTTTTTAGTTGATTCTTTTTAGTTGATTCTTTTTAGTTCATTCGTTTTACTATTAAAGTTTTTAACAAATAAATACTTTGATAATTTTAGTTAATACTATTTTGATTCTTTTTTCTAATCAAAAATATTATATTTAATTGATTCTTTTTAGTTCATTCTTTTTACTATTAAAGTTTTTAACAAATAAATACTTTGATAATTTTAGTTAATATTATTTTGATTCTTTTTAGTTGATTCTTTTTGCTATTGAAAAATATTATATTTAATTGATTCTTTTTAGTTCATTCTTTTTACTATTAAAGTTTTTAACAAATAAATACTTTGATAATTTAGTTAATATTATTTTGATTCTTTTTAGTTGACTCTTTTTGCTATTGAAAAATATTATATTTAATTGATTCTTTTTAGTTCATTCCTTTTACTATTAAAGTTTTTAACAAATAAATACTTTGATAATTTTAGTTAATATTATTTTGATTCTTTTTAGTTGATTCTTTTTTCTATTGAGAAATATTATATTTAATTGATTCTTTTTAGTTCATTCTTTTTCGAAGTTGGCATGGTATCATCATTTCACCCACATAGCATGTCATAAAAAGTTGAGAGGGTTACGACAAAAACTGGATGCACTTCGTGTACAAAACGGACAATCTCTTTCAAAGTATCAGGGTTTCATACGAAAACTCATCTGTTACAAAAGGCATTTCATTTCTTCACATGTAACTGCAATGATATAGTTGTGGAGAGAATATCTTCACTTTTTCTTCGCTTGTGTCCTTTGCTTATTGCGCCGTAACCATGGATAATCTTCATCGTTTAACAGGGTGCTTGGGTCAGCCTTGACTTTGAAGGGAGGAATTTCATGAAACTTTTCATAATCTTCAGACATGTCTGTCTTGCCCTCTAATCCCACGATGTCTCTTTTTCCTGAAAAAACTATGTGGCGCTTTAGCTCATCGATGATGTATTCGCTTCCTTATCTTTTCTTTTTCTCGGTATGGTAGACATGTGCTTCACATAGAAAACCTGCGCCACATCATTGGCTAGGAAGAATGGTTCATCTGTGTACCCAAGATTGTTCAGATCCACTGTTGTCATTCCGTACTGTGGGTCTTCCTGTACCCTGCCTCTTGGCAGATTGACCCATTTGCACTGAAACAAAGGGACCTTGAAATCATGTCCATAGTCAAGTTCCCATATGTCCACTGTGTAACCATAATACGTGTCCTTTCCCCTCTTGGTTGCTGCATCAAAGCGGACACCACTGTTTTGGTTGGTGCTCTTTTCATCTTGGGCGATCGTGTAAAATGTATTCCCATTTATCTCGTACCCTTTGTAAGTCAATACAGTCGAAGATGGTCCCCTGGCCAACGAGTACAACTCATTAGAAACAATGTTGTCACCCATGAGACGTGTTTGCAACCAACTGCCGAAAGTCCTGATGTGTTCATATGTAATCCAATCATCACACTGCTCCAGGTGTTTGGAGCGCAGAATATTCTTGTGTTCATCGACATACGGGATCACCAAGGTGGAATTCTGTAGAACTGTGTAGTGTGCTGAGACCAAGAATGCCCGTCCCTACATATTATTGAGTCCGCTCCTAGCGTGCCTTTTCCAGTTAGTCTCCCCTCATACCGCGATTGAGGGAGACCAATCTTCTTAAGGTCAGGAATGAAGTCAACACAAAACCCAATGACATCCTTTGTTTGATGGCCCATGGAGATGCTTGCTTCTGGCCTAGCGCGATTACGAACATATTTCTTTAAGACTTCCATGAACCTCTCAAAGGGGAACATATTGTGTAGAAATACAGGGCCCATAACGACAATCTTGTCGACTAGATGAACTAGGACGTGCGTCATGATATTGAAGAAGGACGGTGGGAACACCAGCTCAAAACTAACAAGACATTGCACCAAATCACTCCTTAACCTTGGCAAGATTTGTGGATCAATCACCTTCTGAGAGATTGCATTGAGGAATGCACATAGCTTCACAACGGCTAATCGAACGTTTTCCGGTAGAAGCCCCCTCAATGCAACCGGCAACAGTTGCGTCATAATCACGTGGCAGTCATGAGACTTTAGGTTCTGGAACTTTTTCTCTACCATATTTATTCGACGAGAAGCCAGACGGGACCTTCATACTGAGCAGGCATTCAAAGAAGATTTCCTTCTCTTCTTTGGTAAGAGCGTAGCTGGTAGGACCTTCATACTTCTTTGGATGCATGCCGTCTTTTTCGTGCACACGTTGCTATTCCTCCCGTGCCTCTGGTGTATCTTTTGTCTTCCCATACACTCCCAAGAAGCCTAGCAGGTTCATGCAAAGATTCTTCGTCACGTGCATCACGTCGATTGCAGAGCGGACCTCTAGGTCTTTCGAATAGGGTAGGTCCCAAAATATAGATTTCTTCTTCAACATGGGTGCGCGTCCCGCATCGTCAGTCGGAACAGATAGTTCGCCAGGACCCTTTCCAAATATTACTTGTAAATCATTGACCATATCAAGTATGTGATCACCAGTACGGAGGGCGGGCTTCTTCCGGTGATCTGCCTCACCTTTGAAATGTTTTCCTTTCTTTCGACATTGATGGTTGGTCGGAAAAAATCGACGATGCCCCAGGTACACATTCTTCCTGCATTTGTCCAAATATATACTATCGGTGTCATCTAAACAGTGTGTGCATGCGTGGTATCCCTTGTTTGTCTGTCCTGAAAGGTTACTGAGAGCAGGCCAATCGTTGATGGTTACAAACAGCAACGCATGTAGGTCAAATTCCTCCTATTCGTTCTCATCCCACACATGTACACCTCTTCCATTCCATAGCTGTAAAAGTTCATCAACTAATGGCCTTAGGTACACATCAATGTCATTGCCGGGTTGCTTAGGGCCTTGGATGAGCACTGGCATCATAATGAACTTCTGCTTCATGCAAAACCAAGGAGGAAGGTTATACATACATAGAGTCACATGCCATGTGCCATGCTTGTTGCTCTGCTCCCCAAAAGGATTAACGCCATCTGCACTTAAACCAAACCATACGTTCCTCGGGTCAACTGTAAAGTTGCTTCACTTTCTCTCGATCTTTCTCCACTGCGACCCGTCAGCGGGTGCTCTCAACTTTCCGTCTTTCTTATGGTATTTTTTGTGCCATTGCATCAACTTGGCATGCTTTTTGTTTCTGAACAGACGTTTCAACCGTGGTATTATAGGAGCATACCACATCACCTTGGCAGGAACCCTCTTCCCGGTGCGCTAGCCCTCAACATCAACAGGGTCATCTCTTCTGATCTTATACCGCAATGCACCGCATACCGGGCATGCGTTCAAATCCTCGTACGCACCGCGGTAGAGGATGCAGTCATTAGGGCATGCATGTATCTTCTGCACCTCCAATCCTAGAGGGCATAGAACCTTCTTTGCTTCGTACATACTGTCGGGCAATTCGTTATCCTTTGGAAGCTTCTTCTTCATTATTTTCAGTAGCGAACTAAATCCCTTGTCAGATACACCATTGTCTGCCTTCCGTTGCAGCAATTCCAGTGTGGTACCGAGATTTTTGTTGTCATCTTTGCAATTTGGGTACAACCCTTTTTTGTGATCCTCTAACATGCGATCGAACTTCAACTTCTCCCTTTCACTTTCGCATTCTCTCTGTGCATCAACAATGACCCGACGAAGAGCATCATCGGGCACATCGTCTGGTTCCTCTTGATATTCAGCTTCCCCCATTGCAGCATCATCGTATTCAGGGGGAGGGTAGTTGTCATCATCCTCTTCTTCTTCGTTGTCTTCCATCATAACCCCTCTTTCTCCGTGCTTGGTCCAAACATTATAGTGTGGCATAAAACCCTTTTGAAGCAGGTGGAAGTGAAGGGTTTTAGAGTTGGAGAAAGACTTCGTATTCTCACAGACAATACATGGACAAGGCATAAAACCATTCTGCTTGTTTGCCTCAGCCGCTTCGAGAAAATTATGCAGGCCCTTAATATACTCCGAGGTGCGTCGGTCACCGTACATCAATTGCCGGTTCATCTACGTGCGTTATATAATAAAGTATATTAAAAACCATTACAACATATCATGAATAGAGAAGTGACCAAATTAATAGAAATTCATCATCACATTAAAGCCAAAGTACAATAATGACCAAAATAAATACGTACAGTTCATACATAGTTGTCATTATTGAATAACATATAGCTCTCTAGAGCATCTAATTAAAATATACAGCGAAACTATGTAAAAATTTAAATGCAACAACAAATGCAACCATAACCGCTACTAAGGAACCAATTGATCCAACGACATACTGATACCAAGCCTCAGTATGAATGGCATATTTTCTAATCTTTCTAAGTTTCAAGCGCATTGCATCCATCTTGGTCTTGTGATCATCGACGATATCGGTAACATGTAACTCCAATCCCATCTTGTCATCTTCAGTTCTTTTCATTTTTTCCTTTCAAATGATCGATTTCTTTTTCAGCTTCAGTTAACTTGTCGAGCAGAATTGCATAGTCGGTGTCCATTTCTGGTTCAACTACTTCGTATAGATAAAAACATGTACGTCAAGTTGGTGACATAATTAATTGTCATAGACATTAGATATGTGAAATAGTTATATAAAAGATAATATACCACATCTGAATCATAGACTGGACGAGGGCCGACGTGGGCGGATACCATAACCATGACACTATATAATAACAAACAATAATAAAAGTAAGAAAATCATACGAGTAAGTATATTTTCTTTTAGCAAGAAGATAAGATCATCAGGCTCACCACACGCGGGCGATCGACGGCGGTTTCAGGACGGGGACGGGACAGGACGGATCGTCAAACCTAGACAAATCTTGACGGAAATGGAGTTTGGACAAGGAGCTTCGAGAGGAGAAAGCTTAAGTTTGGCTTGGGCATTTCATCAAACACCTCATGTGCATAGGAGGTGAGCTAGAGCACCACAAAGCTCTCCCCTTGCCGGCCTGAAAAACAGAGCAACGTGGAGTGCTCTGCTCGCTGGCGAGGGCGTATATATAGGCATCTTATTGGTCCCGGTTCGTGGCTGGAACCGGGACTAAAGGACCCCCTTTGGTCTCGGATCCAGCCACGAACCGGGACCAATGGTTGTGGTCCAGGAGCGAGGCGCATTGGTCCCAGTTCGTGTCTGGAACCGGGACCAAAGGTTTCAGACGAACCGGGACCAATGCCCCACGTGGCCCGCCCGGCCCCCTGGCCTCACGAACCGGGACCGTTGCCCCCATTGGTCCCGGTTCGTGACTGAACCGGGACTGATGGGCTGGCCCTACCTGGACCAAAGCCTTGTTTTCTACTAGTGAGCTGCAGCTGTTCATAAATGGCATCTAACACTTGACCTGATATGGCAACTGCAGTTGAGCAAACATGGCAACTGTAGTTTTCACACATGGCAACTGTAGTTCAGCAACATGGCAACTGTAGTTAAACGAACATGGAAGAGGATCCGGTCCATGGCAACTGCGGGGACGCACACTAACTATCACGCGGGCGTGCGGGACCGTGAGGTAGAAGGCCAGGCGTGCGGGCATGCGGGCGTTACCAGTTTTGCCCACACGTACCGTCTAGATGGGACCGCAAGACAGGGAGACCGAGCGTGTGGTCATTACTTATTTTGTCCACACATAGGCGTGTGTGCTGGTTCTCTTACATACCACATGAAAAGTGTGGCCAGACTCCTTAACGCCCGCACGTGTGGGCGTTATCGGGACCCTAAAATTAACCCTTGTTCATACATGAGCTTTTCTGACAAAACATGGGCCACTTCGAATAGGTTCATTACTCTGGCATCGAATATGATCAATCCGACATGGGCTATGTGAGCTCCAAGTTGGTTACTGGACAAATTGGTAAGTTCGGTATTCCGCATCCACCAAGCAAAACCCTGTAGTCACGAAGAAGAGATTTCTGTGCTGATTTTGAACAGCTATTTGACCAAATGAGCAATTCATTCACATAGTGCGGGAAGCAGTTGCGGACCTAGAAATTTAGCGGGGGGGGGGGGGGGGGGGGGGTGCCATAGTTTGCATAGATAATGTATATAAAACACAGCTATAATAAACCAATTCAAAATTTGTACAAAATACAATACAAATAGTATAATTTCATGTAAACATCATTATAATTCTGAGAAATAGTCTTGGGTTCAACATACATTTGAATATTGTTTTCCGGACAAAATGGCTCTCGAGTGATTGTGATTTTTTACTCAAGTTGAGGAACCTGTTATTTTTGAAATATTACCAATGAACCAAGAACATAACATTTCATTCTTTTATTTGACACCTTGAGTTGCCTCGGCCGGAATTAATGGGGCTAGACCTATTAACAAACACAATAATTCCCTTGAAGAAAAAACACATTAATTCCTGAATAAATCCCAAAGGATCACATATGCATAGCAAATGATGAACTTTAAACCCCACGTTCCTGGTGTGGTCAGGTGGATTGTACAGTTGCAACCATTTCTTTTCTGTTTTTACATGTAACTCAAAACAAGCAAAGTATTTTTATGTGGGTACAAAAAACTTTAAAAGCATGCGGCTAAATTTAACATAATTATAGAATAAGCGCCCGGTCAAAGTCGGACAAAATCCACATAAGCATTAATTAAAATTAAATTTAAAAACAGAAACAAACAGCCGCCAACCACCTTGCACACTGCCCTAGGCATCCTTGCCATTGACTCCACCGTTGCTAGTGAGGTCGACGAAGTCTAGCGGCGGACCAGCCCATGGGGATACGATATGCGAGGGCGCTCATGCCGACTCCTCCGCTGTCTGCTCCTTGGGAGGCAATGCTGCCCTGCGCGCTCCTCCTCCTCCTTCTCCCAACGCTTTTCCTCCCCCCTGTGCCCAACGAGCACGGGACTCCTCCTCCGCGCGATCAACTTGCATTTGGCGCTCGCCGGCGACGCACTCCTCCGCTAGTGCGCGCTTGCGCCAGTGCTTCAGGTAGGCGGACTCCTGCTCCGGCGCCGCGTGATGTCTACTGCGCAAGTTTATTCTTGTAGACCCTGTTGGGCCTTCAATAGCAGAATTTTGTAGGACAGTAGCAAATTTCCTTCAAGTGAATGACCTAAGGTTCATCAATCCGTGGAAGGCATTGGATGAAGATGGTCTCTCTCAAACAACCCTTCAATCAAATACAAGAAATCTCGTGTCCCCAACACATGCAATACAATGGCAAATAGTATATGTACACTAGTTCGGTGAAGAGATGGTGATACAAGTGTAGTATGGATAATAGAAATAGTTTTTTAGAATCTGAATAAATATAAACAACAAGGTAGAGAGTAGTAAACAATGAGCAAACCGGTATATCAATGCTTGGAAATAAGGCCTAGGGTTCATACTTTCACTAGTGCAATATTAACAGTGCTAAAATAATTGAATCATATAACAATCCCTCAACGTGCGACAAAGAATCACTCCAAAGCTCTTACCAACCGGAGAACATAAGAAGCAGATTCGGGCCGTCGGGACCGGGGCCTCAGGGACGCCTGGCAAGCCGAGAGAGCTAGAAGGGGACGCAACTCCAGGAGCCCACCGGAGTCAAAGCCGCATCGGGGCGGACGCCGGCCGACCAAGGTCACCTAGAAGGGGTGGTTGCGGAGCTGCCAAGATTTTGACGACCCGGAGGAGCCTAAAGTAGAAGCAGCTCAGTCATGGGGAGAGTCAAATTTGGAGCCGCTCCGGCAAGCCATGGACATCGGAGGAGGGCGCAGGTCCACGTCCACCGGGGCTGGAGTCGCACCTACAGGAGTGGGAGGGCGAAGGAGCTCACACACCTGCTACACTCCCGAACAACACGTTGCGGGAGGCAGTCGTTATCGGGCAACCACCGAGAACCACACAAGGAGAAGCACTGTCCTGCTGTCCGGGAAGGAAGAGCGCCACCTCGGCGCCCCTAGGGCAGGCCGACCCGACAAGGAAGCCCCGTCGTTGTCCTCCCGGACTCCGGCGCCGACAACAAAAGGGTGCTGGCGGCCTAGAGATCTGGCACAAGAGTAAGGAGGTGGAGGGCGAAGACCTGCCGGCGGCGCGACTAGGAGTAGACGGAGCCCAGAAGGAAGGAAGCATGGCGAGGGCTGGGTAGAGGCCGATGGATGCACGCGAGCGCTGGAGCATGGCAGAAGCCGAGGGGAGAGGGGGGAGGCAACTGGGAGTCAGGCCAGTCGAGACGCCCTGCTGCCACCTTCATGGGAGACTGCGCGGCTTTGCCGGTTGCTCCTCCGGCGGCGACGAGGAGGTGGGGCGGGGTGGGAGGGGGTCGCGGCTAGGGTCCCCCCCCCTGCCGCCGCCGTCAAGGGAGGCAACCGGGGGGGGGGGGTCACGGTTCTCGTGGTCACTCCCGCGCTTGCAAAATACAATTGATTAAATGGGTGCAAGTGTGGAGGAGAAACCTACATTTCACTTTTCACTGGCATGTTTTACAAAACTCACATATTTCTATTGAAATAGGTTTGTTTCATATTTTTCAAGTGAAATATGTTTGTTCCACATATGAAATGTGAAACGGTAAAATTTAATTGTGTTTGAAATGTATCCAAGATTGGTCTAATTCTAAAGGTCTTGATGCGGGGAGTTCAAATATATAAATTATTTCAGATACAAACTTATTGTTTAAAATATATGAACAATTTAATTTAACAAATGTGTAATCGAAGGTTGGGTTTATTGTGTGAGTGAGGAGAGCTTGGGCTGTCAACTTTCAGTCATGTAAAGGACAATTATGGGGCTCAAAACATTATATTTTGTTAGGTATAATTTTTGTATAGCAGAAAAATGAGAATAAAAAGTAAACAACCACACGCATCTTGATGTCTTGATGAAGGGTAAATATGTTACCTACATGCGTAAAACCACTTTCTATTGTGGTGGGTATGGATAGATATCCGTGATTTTCTCATGAAGAATCCCCAAAGTATCCTAATTACTTTACTTTATTTGATTTGATTTGAAAACCGGAGAACAGAAGGATACATGTCCGATACGTTTCGAGGAGTATCCGAACGTATCCGACGCGCTGGAATAGAAAACAGAGGAGAAAGTCCAGTTGATGTGATCTGAACGCACTCTGCTTCAATAATCGTTTATCAACCGTTGATCAGTCCGAGTAAAATAAGCAGAGGCAAGAGGCGGAATGTTTCTGCATCTCAGCTATACTTAACCGCAAGCATTGCCGGTAAATTCAGACGCAGAGCGGTCGACCGACGGCACGAAATCCACTTTTAAAAAGTCCGTGACGCTCCACCAAAACGCTATAAAGTCCGAGCATACCTAAAAGCTTGCCTCCGAGCATCACAACTTCAAGTGCAGAGCGCACGTCCTCACTACCTCAGTAACCTCTAGTCTCTGGAGTAGAGACTCTACTCCTTCCTGTCCTACCTAGGAAGCTTAGGTGCGCTCCGCTTGATCCCAGCCATGGCGAGCCGAGCTCTCACTCACTTCCAGCTCGCTGCCGCCCTCCTCGTGGCGCTTCTGGCCACATGCCATGCCGGAAGCATCGCCGTGTACTGGGGCCAGAACGACGGTGAAGCGTCGCTGGCAGAAACGTGCGCGTCCGGAAACTATGAGTACGTCATCCTGGCTTTCCTCCCAAAGTTCGGCAAGGGCCAGACGCCGCAGCTGGACCTCGGCAGCCACTGCGACGCCTCGTCAGGCGGCTGCAAAAGCCAGAGCAAGGACATCCAGTCATGCCAGCGCGGCGGTGTCAAGGTCCTCCTCTCCATCGGCGGTGGAGACGGCAGCTACGGCCTCTCATCACCCGGTGATGCACGGCAGGTTGCCATGTACCTCTGGAACAACTACCTGGGCGGCACGTCATCGTTCCGTCCTCTCGGCGACGCCGTACTCGACGGCATCGACTTCGACATCGAACTCGGCGGTGCCAAGTTCTGGAACGATCTCGCCACGGACCTGAAGAACTTAGGCAAGACCGTGCTGCTAAGCGCAGCACCGCAGTGCCCGTTCCCAGACGAATGGGACGGCAATGCGATCAGCACGGGGCTGTTCGACTACGTTTGGGTGCAGTTCTACAACAATCCAGAATGTCAGTTCAGCGCGGGGCGTGGGGCGTTCATGGACGCATGGAAAAGATGGGAGTCGGTGCCGGCAGGGAAGATCTTCCTGGGACTGCCGGCCTCCAAGGACGCGGCGGGGACCGGGTTCGTGCCCGCCGGCGAGCTCACATCAAGCGTGCTTCCGCTCATCAAGGGAACGCCCAAGTACGGCGGCGTCATGCTGTGGTCAAAATTCTACGACGATCGCACTGGATACAGCTCCGCCATCAAGAGCCATGTGTGATCCTCCTTAGTGTGCTTGGCTTAATATTTATGTGTGCCTTGTCCTGTATCATAGTATCATGCGTTAATTGTTTGAGATGTCATCATATTGATAGCCAGCATACCGGTGTACATGAGGAGATATGCATCCATTGTTAATATTTATGAAGAATTTAATATATTTCTTTTTAAGCTAAGCCCCATATTGCAATCGATCAGTGTGACGTAATTTTATGGAATATCTGTAAGTTACTTTTATGATCATTCAGTTACGGTCTTATAGTTGGCAACTCCAAAATAGCCATCAACTATGTAGGACTACAATATTATCGTGGTCTAAGAATGTGAGTAAACTTTAACGTATGAAAACTAGTGGCTAGAGCGCGAGCTTCACTTGAGAGGAAGTTATGCACACATTTTCATTTAAAAGAAAAAACATGGGTCCTCGCCTCTATCTAAAAAACTCAGAAAAACAATCCTTGCCTTCATCTAAAAAAGAAGTAAGAAAGAAAAAAAGAAAAAAAATACCACGTACGAGTGCCACTTTGTATAGCCTTCCATTTAAAAATATACACAGGGTCCGATTCCATGTAAAAAGAGAAAAAAAAAATCCTCACCTCCTTCTATAAAATATATTCCAAAAGCTTTCTCACTCCGCCCAACCAGCTTGCGTCATGTGGCCTAACTGGTTAGCCACCCTTCTCCCGACACTTAATGGGCTTAATACTAACAATAATATAGATGATGTGATATCTCAGTACATCATAAGTTGGGTCCACTGAACACCATTGTTTTGCTAACAATATTGGCATCCTTGTCACATCGACAATGCCCATGATGTAGAAAACATGATCATCTATAATACTTGAGCAAGTATTAGAGGATATACTTACTAGGCCAACTTACTCGTGCTCCTCCATCCTGGACTCGCAGGTCACCCGGACTCCGCTTTCTAGAGCCTTACGCCCTCATGTGGTTTCTCCGTGGCATCGGCCTATCATGCTTTATGCCATTGACTGAACATCCCCTGGTTGGCGCCGCTTTGGAAGGCGCCTCTTCCCTTGAAGATTAAGATTTTGTGTGCAACTGTTGAGGAACCGGCTCCCCTCGGAGACAAAGGTTCTCAAGCGGCATGGCCCAAGTAATGGGCTCTGCCCCCTGTGTGGGGTTTCGAAGACAGAGACCCAAATCCTATTCTCTTGCACGATGGCTAGAGCACCCTGGAGATCTGTTCAGGAGGCTTTAGGGCTGGATTGGAAGGCTCTCCACCTCGCAAAATTCCTCCAGTACAGAGCAGTTTAGTCCGACAGGAAGAAGCAATTATTTTGGCTTGTTATTGTGGCTTTAGTGTGGACTCTATGGCTGACACATAATAATATGGTGATCGAGCGATATTCCTTCGGCGTGTCTTTGACGCCTTCTTCAAATATCTCGCCTTCTTGCGGCACTGACACCCGTTGGCTAGACAATAGGATCATGACTGGCTAGGGTGGCTGTTGGATGTGCTTCACGCCACAATTTGACGTCTTGCTATCCCGACATCCGCATGATGATATGACCACTTGGCGGCCTTTTTTCCGCACTTCTTTTGTACGTTGTTTAGGGGTGTTTGTGATGTTTCCCTAACAGACTTTACTTATTCCACACCTTGGTACTCGTTGTATGGATTGTGTGGTTACTTTATCTATAAAACGGGGCGAAATCTATTTTGATATGTTTAGAGGCTACACTAGGGATCTATTTGATGTTAATTTTCATCCATGCAACTAAGTTTTCCTCTGAATCTCACATTATGATCTACATGAATCATTACAATTATAATCCAGAAATATAAACTTAATTATGGTCATACAAATAAAACAATAACCTTTATTAATGTTTCTAGTTCATATTTCCAACAATGGGCGATTAAAAGAAGATTTGACTCAATGTTTTGAGCCTCGTAGCTAGCTAGGCCGCATGGGGGTTGTTGCTTTGTGGTCCAATGGGATCAGATCAGGCTCTCACTTCTCTCTCCTAACTTGCTTGCAACACACATTTTCTATCCCGTTCCTTGTGTAAAGAAAGAGTCAATGCAACAACACAGTCACTTTCTCTCTTAACTTTTGGATTCGACATACACTCATTTTGAGCTATGGGAGGATGAGCGAGAAACAATCATGTCAGAGAAAGGGAATCTCCACCCGGTCAACAACCTATGCACATGCAAAATATTGTTCGCATAGCATTCCAAGACTCTTGCAGGTTTACCCACATCCTTTTAAATCATCCTGACCACTATTAATTATCATGGTGTCCAGATCACGAGGAAACAACCCGTGGCGAACGACGTTAATAGAGGATGTACCCACATCCGAGAGTAGAAAGCCCACTATTCAGTTTTTTGAAAAATAGGGAAGGCGTGACTACTCCTGAGCTTAACCAAACCACTTATCCTAGCCATTGTTGAACATTGAGATGTGTGCGCTGGTATGAGCCATGCCAGAGTGTTTGTAGGTTGTGGGTGTTTCAGAATAGGGGTTTGACTTGATGTTTTGAGCCCGGTGGCTAGCTAGGTTGTAGGGAGGTTGTTGATTTCTCACCCGCATGGGACCGGTCCAGGCTCTTTTTTCTCCCCTAACTTTCTTGGAACACACATTCTCTCTCAAGCTCTTTGTCTAAAAATATGAATTTAATAACATGCTCTCTCTCTATCCCCCTAAGTTTTGATGCAACATGACTCTCGTTTTGAGCAACATGCGGATGAAGGAAGATACCAATCACGTCAAAGAAGAGGAATCTCCACTAGGTGAACAACACCTATGCACATGTAAAATATTGTTAGCATAGCATTGCAAACCTGACCATAGGTACAGTTTCAAGATCACGAGGGAACACCAACCCATGAAGAATGATGTTGATACGGGGTACCCACACCCAGAGTGCGAATTCCACATTTTAATGATAAATAGGGAAGAAAGTGACTACTCCCGGGCTTACCCACACTACTTATCCTAGCCGTTGCTGAACACTAAGATATGTGCCTAGTTCTGACCCATGAGGGAGTAGTTGCCGGACCATGGGTGCTTCAAAACAAGGGGTTGACTCGATGTTTTGAGATTGGTAGATAGCTAGGCAGTAGGGAGGATGTTGCTTTGTGGGACAAAGCTGAGATTTACACATAAAGGGGACAAGTTTACTCATGGAGGACGCAAAGTTCTTATGAAGTGGTTTTGTTGAGATAATATGGGGGGGGGGGGTCCCCCCATAATTTGTCCCCGATTGTGGCCCACATTGAGTAGGACCAAGCTCTCTCTTCTCTATCCTAACTTGCTTGCAACACACATTCTCTCTCCCCGACATGGCACTATAACCGCGCTCCCACCCCAGGAAACTTCGCGTGCCCTCACCCCACGTCGCCCCGCTTGGGCGACAACCGTAGGACGCCACCGGGCGCCCCCTTCCCAAACCTTCCTCATCGCTGCCTGAGGCAGCCGCCGGGCTAGCCCGAGGCGCTGCCAACACTAGTAGAGAAATGTCTAGCCACAACTCTTGTTGGTGGCGCGTCATTTTCCTCCAACGCCAACACTAATATTTTTAAATAGTGCTTGTGTTGCCTAAATTTGTACGTTATTGATACACACTTAGTGGCCGCGTTCAAATTCTGTCGAACGTCACTTGTATGAGGACCCCAATGCTCTCGCCTTTCACCTATTATTGTTGTCCTGGCTAAAGTTCCAATGCCATAGGTATTTTCGTAGTACTGGGATTGCACATTAGTCCCGACGCTGCACATTCAAGCCCATTAGGCCCATGCCAACATTAGTCGGTTTTAATAGGTAAAACCTTATCCTTTCATCCTCACTCTCTCTCGATCCCCAACTCCACCCATCCTCCTCTCGATCCCCGCCGCTGCTGCCCGTCTCTGCCGCGCCTGACGCTGCCCGTCTCCGCCCGACGTCGCCCCGCCCGACCCAGCTCGTCTTTGTCAGAGGAGGAGCGTGAGGCCGCCCCGCCCGACGCCAACCCGCCCCGCCTGACTCAAGCACAAGTAATTATGTTCTACTCCCCCGTTTCTAAATACTAAGTATAAGTATTTTACTTTTGTCGCCTGGCCCGTCTTCGCCGGAGAAGGAGGTTGCGGTGGGATTTTATATGAAATAAAATTTTCTTTTGTAGTAAGATATTTTTTATCAGTATTTTACCAAATCTCTAGGTATAAGTTTAAAATTAGACAAAACAAAATAAAATATGCATGCATGTCTCACTTTTCATTCATAGAGCACTCGAGTATAAGGCTATGATCTGCATGCATGTGCCAATTTTTTTCTTGATTAAAACACTCATGGGTGATGTGGCTTAAGGAGAAGCGAGAGAATTCCTAATAGTGGCCATCATAGATAAATTTGTTGGGGAATGTTGCATGGGAAACAAAATTTTCCTAAGCACACACGCAAGATCTATCTATGGTGATGAGCATCTACGAGAGGGAGAGTGGATCTACATACCCTTGTAGATCGCTAGCGGGAAGCGTTAAGAAATGCAGTTGGTGTAGTCGAACGTCTTTGCGATCCAAATCGCTGAGCATCCCGCGATCCAATCACGATCTGTCCCGCGAACTCATCATGATCCGTTCCGCGATCTCATCACGATCTGTCTCGTGTTCTTGATCACGATCCTTCCGATCTAGCGCCGAACGGACGGCACCTCCGCGTTCAGCACACGTACAGCTCGATGACGATCTTCGCCTTCTTGATCCAGCAAGAAGGAGCAGAGAGGTAGATGAGTTCTCCAGAAGCGCAACGGCGTTGCGGCGATGATGGCGGAGCTATTCCAGCAGGGCTTCGCCTAAGCACCGCTGAAAACCGATCTAGAGGAGAAACTGTGATCTATAGGAGAGGTAGCACGTGGCTATTAGAGTTAGTTTTTTCCTCTAAATCCTCTAGTATATATAGGAGGGAGGGAGGGGAGGAGGCAGCCTCAAACCCTCGAGGTTTGGTCGAAATTAGAGGTGGAGGAGTCCTACTCCAATCCTATTAGGAGTAGGATTCCTCCTTTCCACTTGGAAACTCTTTCCACCTCTCCACCTTTGGATTTTTTTCCTTCTCAAACCACTCCAGCTGCATGGGCCCTTAGAGGAGGCTTCGTCCAGCCCACCAGGGGCTGGTTTACCTCCTCCCACAGCCCATGTAGCCTCTTGGGTCGAAATACCTCTCCCGATGGTCCCCCGATACACTACCGCCACTCCCGATACACTATCGATGAGCCCGAAACTTTTCCGGTGACCAAATCAGGGCCTCCTATATATCAATCTTTACCTCTGGATCATTCCGGAGCTCCTCATGACATTCGGGATCTCATCCGGGACTCCGAACAACCTTCGGTCACCACCATACATAACTCTATAGTACCGAAACGTCATCGAACCTTAAGTGTGCAGACCCTGCGGGTTCGAGAACTACGTAGACATGAACGAGACACCTCTACGATCAATAACCAATAGAGGGACCTAGATGTCCATATTGGTTCCTACATATTCTACGAAGATCTTTATCGGTCGAACCTCTGTGTCAAGGATTCAGTTAATCCCGTATGATGTTCCCTTTGTTCTTTGGTATGTTACTTGCCCGAGATTCGATCGTCGATATCTCCATACCTAGTTCAACCTCATTACCGGCAAGTCTCTTTACTCGTTCTGTAATACAAGATCCCGTGGCTAACACTTAGTCACATTGCTTGCAAGGCTTATTGTGATGTTGTATTACCGAGTGGGCCCTGAGATACCTCTCCGTCACACGGTGTAGCAAATCCCAGTCTTGATCCATGCCAACCCGACAGACACCCTCGGAGATACCTATAGAGCACCTTTATAGTCATCCAGTTACGTTCCGACGTTTGATACACACAAGGTACTCCTCCAGCGTCAGTGAGTTGCATGATCTCATGGTCATAGGAACATATACTTGACATGCAGAAAACAGTAGCAATAAATTGACACGATCATATGCTATGTTTGTAGTTTGGGTCTTGTCCATCACATCATTCTCCTAATGATGTGATCCCGTTACCAAATGACATCTCATGTCCATGACTAGGAAACCATAGCCATCTTTGATCAACGAGCTAGTCTATTAGAGGCATACTAGGGACATGGTGTTGTCTATGTATCCACACATGTATCTGAGTTTCCGATCAACACAATTATAACATGGATAATAAACGATTATCATGAACAAGGAAATATGATAATAACCAATTTATTATTGCCTCTAGGGCATATTTCCAACAAAATTGTCATGATAGAATAGTTGTAGTACAACTCCTGTTAAACTAGTTGTAGTACAACTCTTTTCAAACTAGCTGTAGTATAACATGTAGATAAAATGTTATGATAGATAAATTGTCATAATTTTATGGCGCTTAATTATGTTCTAGTTCTTTTTAAATTCTTCATGGTATTTTTAAATTCTTCATTCTATAAGATGCCGAGCTTTCGTTACAACACATATGGACAATTCATCACCCAACAAAGAATCGGTGGGCGATGTACAGAACTGGAATCAGTGGCGATTAGAGTCTTTAGACTGGCGCATCAAAAAAGTCGAAGAAGGCAATGCCTCACTGAAGAATGAAAGAAATAGTCTGATCGCAGAAGGTGCTAATGCCCAAATTATGTTAAACAAACTAGGAGATCTGAGGGATGTGTTGACGGAGAAGAGGGACAACTTGAAGATGGAGAAAAAAAAATACAGGCTAGAGAAGCATAATCTACAGACAGACGTTGATCACTTCAAAAAGATGGAGAGAACAATCGGAAAAAGCTTCGCCAACTCGACTTAATCCATGATGATTTTGAGTAGTTTTAAACTATGAAGTTTATGAATATGTGTTTAGTGTTTAGTACTAACTAAGTTTTAAATTCTGAAGTTTATGAGTATGTTTAGTTCAGTAGTACTAAGTTTTAAACTCTTATCAAATTTATGAGTATATTTTGATTTGTACCTTTTGTGAAGTTTAAGCTCTTAGTTTCTTAAGGAGTTTTTTTATTATTCAATTTTTTTGTTGGCGTTGGACAACAACGCACGACAAAGTTAGTGCAGATGTATAGCTGGCGTTGGCCAATTTGGACGTCAACATCATGTAATATACTGCCGGCGTAGGATCCAAAGCCACCATTATTTTTAACTGTGGCGCCATATTGGTGGCGTCGGTTGTCTACGCCAGCAAGGCCATTATTGCCATGCCATAGCTAGGCTTTTCTGCGCTAGTGCAAGGATGGTGCCGGTGGGGCCCTCGGCTGCACTGTCCTCGCGTGGGGGGTCCTGGACCGGAGCGGCGATTCCTTTGGTGAGGCATCGTCGGATCTGTGGGGACCGAGGGTGCAGACGACGAATCCGGGGTCCCTGGTCACGTTGGCGGCAAGATCTTGGTGGAGGAGGCAGGCGGCTGGTGGCTGCTTCGACAGCTGGCGACGTGAGATCTAGTGCTTCCCCCCTCCTCCGATTGGCGCGCGGGCCCCTCTAGTCGGTCCGTGCCTCCCGTGGTCGCCGATCCCTAGACAGGGGGTTATGGCTGGTGGCGTTGGGACAGTCCGGACGGAATCCTTGGCTGGCCATGGCCGGCCGCGTCACCGCCGTCGCCTGAGGGCCCCGTTCCCCTCCCTGGAGGCGTCGGTATGGACTGTCCGCACCACTTCCCCTTCCTCTAGGTCTCCAAGGCGAAAGCCCTAACTCTGTTAGACGACGACGACGTTCCTAGCGTCGTTTCCTTCTTGAAGGCGTCGCCTTGGGAGCCTTGTGGTCGGTGGGTGCTTGTGGAAGGTTGGTGGTGGCGACGGTGTTGCCCTCTTCGTCCTGGCGTGATGCATCTCCTCTTCCGATGCTGGATGTGTGCAGCGGCCT
The DNA here is from genome assembly GCA_022496015.1 of Hordeum marinum. NCBI lineage: Eukaryota > Viridiplantae > Streptophyta > Magnoliopsida > Poales > Poaceae > Hordeum > Hordeum marinum. The sequence continues at coordinate 438,486,143 of CM039674.1, forward strand.
TGTTATGTCCAAAGAGAGCCTTCGGTGGCTCCTGGGGATGCGCTGAACCTCTCCATGTGGACACCTCTGGCGACATCCATACCAACTTGCGACAATTGGGTGCCTTCGATCCAGGCGAGGTAGTGGTCTCCTTCGAAGATGGTTGTTGGATGTGCCATGTCGGGGTCCTTAGGTGCATGGCAACGGCATGCTCCGCTAGTGTCGATCCCTCTCTCCTTTGTGCCTGTGCAATCTTGCTCCTCATGCTACATTCTCGGTCGAGGACCTCGGCATCTTTGGCTTCACCCTTCGTTGCTTATCTCCAGTTGTCGTAGTGTGTGAGTCTTAGTTTCATGTTGTCCGTCGTTTTTGTAACTTTCCCCGTGTATTTTCTTCTTTTTTGCCCGAAGGCATGTGCTTGTAATCCTGGCGGGTTGATAGCTTTGTTAAATCAAAATCAGACTAGACTCGAGCCTCATCTCGGGCCCGGTTGATGCCTTTTCTCTAAAAAATACTTCTCTTAGAGCATCTACAATCGGACCTCTCAAACCCGTCTCAAATGCATGGGCAGGCCGCCCGATCAGTGTCCGGTCACTTTTTTTTGACCCAGACGGACCCCTCAAATGGCCCTCAAATGCCCGGGCTGACCGACACCCCCCATATCCAGCCCAAATATGAGGCGGGTATGGGGCGCCCGGACGCGTCCGGACACGTCTGCCACGTCGGACTGATGATGTGGCCCCACACAGACTTGCCGAGAAACCCGATGGTCTGACGGGCGCCTCGACCGTCGGCGCAGTGCGAACGCCGTGTGGCGCCGCTTAGCCTCCCCGCCTGAGGCCGGGGCCGGCTATTTAAGCCGGCCGGCGCCCCCAGCCCTAACACATCCGCCTCCTCCCTCTCTCCGCCGCCAACCGAGCCCTTCCGCCTCCTCTCGCTATTCCCTCTCCGTTAGGATGGTCCGCCGGCTCAGCACCACCTACGCTTAGCTGATGCCGGATCGGCGCCGACAAATAGAGGAGGAGTACCACGCTCGCCGCGCCGCCCGCATAGTTGCGGGTCTCTCTCCGGACTCGTCAGAGACGGAGGTGGAGGCGGAGGAGGAGGAGGAGCTGCCGGAGGAGGAGGAGGATCCGGAAGCAATGGAGGAGTAGGAGTCGGAGCAGGAGGCTCCCGGCTTGACCATGATGGAGGCGGACACGGAGTTCGTCATCGCCCAATCGGACGAGATGGTGGAGCAGCAGGCCATCCGAGATGAGGCCGAGGTGGAGGCCAACCGCCGGCTCATCCGGCAGAGGCGGGCGAAAGCCGGCGCCCTCTTCAACAAGCTAGATGCCGAGGAAGCCGCAGCGGAGGGGGCAGCAGCGCCGGCGCCGGAGGGACCGGACCTGCGGCGCGCGCACATCTATCCATCGAAGATGACTATTTTCAGACGCGTCCGCTGGCGTTTGAGGGGTCGGATTTACCAAGTCCGACTGTAGATGCTCTCATCCCTTTTTATCTAAAATAGTCACCGCAACATGCATACGAAAAATATTGCTTGCGTGGCATTGCAAGACTCATGTAGGTTCGGCCCACCCGAGAGAAATATTATCTAACTAATTAAATGCTCCTTCAAATGCACAGCCGGACCCCTATAAGCTTCTATATCAAACAATGTAATTAAAGCTCATTTGATTCAAAGAAATTTTACAGGACTTTTAAAGAATTGGAATCCTTTGAATTTTTTTCTTATATTAATCTTTTGATTCATAGGATTGTATTTCATAGGAAATTTTTCTATGGAATCTTTTTCATTCTAACCTTTTTTTATATTTTTTCTGTCTTTCTTCAAAATGAAAAACTTCTTGCTAATCCTATAGGATTAAAATGACATGCCACTCTAATGCTATATCTTTTCTATTCCTACATTTTTAAAATCCTGCGAATCAAATAGGCCCTAAGTGTGTGAATCTTCTTTTACATACAAACAATGTCTGTCCTACGTGAATCCTCTTAATTTATTGGCCAGAGGCTAATAGAGAGAAAGAAACCTGTTCCTAATTTTTTTCTACCAATCTATTCTGAAGTTCTTATAGTGAAAAATTCTTCTTGGTTGGTATTGAGTATTGACAAGAAGGGAAAGGTGCAGGTAAGCTAATAGGTGTTTCCGTACGTCCTACTTGCGCGGAACCCATGGAACCTTCATGTCACCATCTAGAAACGACACAATCGATAAAGATGTCATTCACACCCATACATCGAGCGGTACGAGAATGGCATCCCGGAAGGCCAGCGTAGTGCACAAGCAGATGTACTTTGCTGTTCTAGAACGATGCTACTTGGATGCCTCACTCTGGATTGGAAGCTTTGGCGTTGCGTGTGACCATTTGCTCAATGTTAACTCACCAACCTCCAATCTTTCTAGGCATGCATGCGCTTCAATTTCTTCCCATCCCATGACTCCATTTTCTCCATGCAGGTGCGACTTCCGTCCGCTCCCCGTGCGCTACATAATCTCACCTCATGCGTCGCTAACACCGCACTTGCGTACGTGTTACCTTGCAAGCAAGCCAGCTCACCCATGGCGGACATACGGTGCGACCAGCCCAAGATGACGCCGAGCCCGTCGTCCCTAAGGATCTTCGGCTACGACGTGGCCGGCGGCGGCACCACCGACGCCACCGCCGTGCTGACTCCGCCGCCCACACCGAGGGCCGACGCGCGGAGGTTCGGGTGCCAGTACTGCTCTCGCGAGTTCGCCAACTCGCAGGCGCTGGGCGGGCACCAGAACGCACACAAAAAGGAGCGGCAGCAGCTGAAGCGCGCGCGCCTGCACGTCGACGCCAGGATGAGCTACTTCGCGCCGCCGCCCGGGCACCTGATCGCCGTGGGACACGCAGGGACGGCGGCCTACACGCGGGAGCGGGACGCCTTCCACAGATGGGTCTACCTCGCGCACCAGTCAACGGCGGGCCTGCCGTTCCATGCTCTGCCAGCCGGTGGTGGGTGCCACGCCGAGCCGCGGCTGCTCCAGGACCCAAGGGACTGCGGCAGCGCCGCCATCAGCACCGGCAGTGGTGCTCATGCCTGCTCTCCAGCGGATGACAGCACCGAGGAAGCCTCGGCGATGGGGCTCGATCTCGATCTCAGTCTTGCTCCGGCCACTTCATCGTGAAATTGGATAAATCCATCCTCACATGCATGAGTTAACCATGTAATGTAACGAGTTGTCAAGTCCCATCTTTCAAGGCATATGACCATGTCACTTCTTTCGTTCTCTTGGGAATCCTATTAATCGTTGTCCATTCATTCCGCCTTTCATCCCAAGAAATGATCGATGGATATACATGGTGATCATATCCCAAAAGCCGTTCAATTTTTTTAAATAATCTTTCCGCATCATATCAAATGTATTAACCATTTTTCAATCACTTTAATCCACAAGTAAACCATGCCGACAATGCTAACAATACTTATCTCATGTTGTAAGCTAATATGTGAGCATGTAATAGCCGTAGAACATAGGTATCGATGAACACAAGTACCACAAGCGCGTTGATCAATAAAAGTGGAATAAACATATCATACCGTTTGGTTGGAAAAAAATCAGGGCCGTGGCGGTGGGAACAATGGCATCAAGCCATCAACAGCCTTTTTCGGGGCATAGGTATTTCTACCATGGCGTGGTTGCGGCAGCCGAGGGATTAGTCCACGTCGTGGGTGTAAACGGAGGGAAGCGAGCGATTGTAGCAGATGTGTGAACTCGCGCGTGGATCGCTCACGAAACACGACGCTCGCGGGCGAGGCGAGACTGGTGGCGGAGGAGGAGCCGACTTGCACTACTCCTCTTCTCATGCTTGAATGGGTGTGAAAGAGATTTCGACTATTCTCCACTTACGGGTGGGACTAAGCTTTTCACCACGTCACAAAACTGTAAATTGGCCTATGATATTGATCCAGGAGGTACTTGTTATATGTGCCTAAAACTCTTCTAACTTCCAACATATGATAGGTCAACGTTTATAATGACTTGGAGAAAGTGTTGCTTAAGATAGGTTATGCAACCAAATCATGGTAACACAGGCTTTCTTATTGGCCATTGTATTTGTATAAGTACATATGTAAGCGAGAGATTATGAAATAAAGATGTTATGAAACTATTTGAGAAAAAAGTTAAGATGCACGATACCTGCTTTAAAAAAAAGGAGGATAGATCATTTGGACGATGCATGCAACCATTTTATTAATTATTCATAAAAGCCAAACAAAGAAATACATCAGTAAGCCTGATAACACCATCTAGACAACACCTGTTGCTACTCCTATCTGCTTGATGAAGGTGTGTCAAATGTCCACGACAAATACCAAACAGACATCACACCATAGCCTAACGTCTAATCTGGATGTCCTAGCCCAACCACATACTGGGACGGGGTCACACACCGGATCGACACACTCATAGGTTGTTGCCGCCATCTTTCTCGGTCCATCTTTAGAGCAGGAACTGACGCATCGACCTTGCCTGGCATGTCGTCAACGCCACCATCCTGCACGTATCCGTCCACAAGCGACTGTCGCCGAACCGCCGCAACGCCATGCCGCCGGGATCCATCGTCGGCCTTGCGGTAGATGTAACACTGCTCCTTCTCTTACCCCCTCCGGCCAGCAGTTGATCCAAAACGATGCCACCAGGAGGGACAACGACATCGAAGGTGCCATCTTACGATCCGGTAGACCCGGATCTAGATTTTCCCTCAGTGCATCACGAGTGGGGTGCCACAACCTACAATAACGATGCCTCGAGAAGGGAACGACATCACAAAACGTCGCCATCGTCCGCCATGACCGTAGTCGGCGCGATTCTCGTCGGAAGTGGTGTCTCCCCGATCTCGCAGTTGGGTGGAGCCAAACGGGGCCGCACCATGGAGACGAGGGCCGCCGTCAGCACGTCGGCAAGGAACCTCCGGCTGCCCTCACCGGTCCTCCTTGCGCCACTGGCCGACCAAGGCCAAATCGTGACAGATCTGGATAGGATGCTAGATCTGCAACCATCGATGCCACCCATCTGCATGCAGCCGTCACCGTCGCTGAGTGGATCGCCGCCACTGCCACCACCCAACCTCAGGTGTGTTTGTGTTGATGTCCAGTTAACTTTGTTATTTTGGTACACTTGAACCATTGTATAGACCTAATTTTTAAAGCGGCGCAGATGGCTTGTTCGAGAGGAGAATTGTTTTTTTTGAATGTCGGCAGTAGAACTGCCAAATTCATTGATCAGAAGAAGGTGTTACAAGAGCCCTCCGAAAAGGAAAGCACCGCAAAAGGCAACACAAAAAGAAAAGAAAGAAAAAAGGACCATCCGACAGCACCAAAAACCCACACTCTACCATCAATCAAGAACACCATCAGAACCCATCGTCGGGATCTCCAAGGTGACGCCTCCAAGGAGGAAAATGATGTTAAAGACACCGTCGTCACCCGATCTGGCACTGACTGACCTTAGGTTTTCACCCGGAGATCTCACACTAATTGATACGAAGGGCGAACGGCTCCACAACGATACCTCCAAGGAGGAAGACGACACCCATGGGTGTCGTTACCGCCGGCAACGACCGAGTCGATGCATGATTTTCATCCGGAGTCGGGCCTTCCACCAACAATCCAGGGATCCGAGGCCACTAGCGCCAAGTAGCAGCACATGCCCGAGCAAACACTACCAAAAACGAAATGATCGAAGCCGCACGCAGAAAAATCGGCGAGCATGCGCCAATCTGACTAGGCCGCACCGCCGCTCGCAGGTCCTGGGCGAGCCAAGCCGGATCTGGCCAGCTTCTACCTTCGTGCGCAGAACTGGGCGATCCTCCGCATCGCAGCGCACAGGAAAGGTTGAAGGAGAGCCGGACATAGCCGGTCCGCACCGCCGCGCGCAGGAACTAAGCGGGATCCAAGCCAAACTCCACAGCTCGTGCCGCCGCACGCAAGAAGAGGACCACTCGTGCTGGATCTGGTCTGTCCGAGCCTCCTGTAGCACCTGACAAACTGGACGGCGCCACAGCTCCAGGAGCCGGGCGTGGACGCGCTTGAAGGAGAGACACCACCACCAAACCCCAACACCACCGCTACAGCCATCACACAAACTAAGGCAGCCGAAACATGCGCACGACGCAGCCCTGATTCAATGGTGCCTGAAGCCATCTCTGGCCAGGCACTCCTGCCACAAGATGGCAAAGGCCAGAACTGGCCCGGCCAGCTGCAATGCTCTACATCCCTGCATCCCCACCGCACGCGAACGAGCAGCAACGCGCCCCAGCTGCATGCCCATACACGCCCATGTGCCCGCCGCGCCCTACCGAGCGCCATGCTACGCCCACCGCGCCAGCCGCGCATCCCGTCGCCACGACAGCGTGCGCCAAATCCACGCGCACCCCAGGGTAGCGGCCCCGAATCCGCGCATGCGCCGCCCAGCCTCCAGCTCGCGAGGCCGCGTCGCCCCGCCTCCGGCGCGCGGCAGGCCGCACCGCGCTCGCGCCCGACAGCAGCGCCCCGCACCCGTGCGGCGCTCGCCGACGGCGACAGAGGGAGGGTTGTTGGGTTGGGGTGGGGTGGGGTGTGGGGGGGGGGAGCTCCTGTGGCGTCGACGGTTGAATTGTAGATTCAACGACCCGTTATCATTGTACAGATAATGTAGTGATCCAGCTGTTCAGTAAGTTGTCACCATGCTAGAATGTGATTAGTTACAAAATGCTAAGATCACGGTTACCACGTTAGCAGTGGTGTAATTAGCTTGTCCGGTTTAAAGTATCATTATGACACCGATGAAGTTACCCGCCGTACATATTATAGTTACTACTAGTTGTGCTAATATCTGTATCTGGAAGAGGATTGATATTTTGTCTGTTCGGGTAACACACGGCACACTCGTGCTCTTGAAGCTGTCAAAAGGTTCGGCAGGAACGTTTTGACTGGTCCATAACTTAAACTATGTGCGTGCATCCGTGTCACAATAAACTACTAGTCCATAATTAGTATTAGTAAGATTTTGTATATGCGCTCAGAAAAGAAAGTAGTAGAAGGCACAGTCTTTATCGCACGTATTGTTGATGTTTTGGTTGAGTACGGCGGGGCATTGGTGATTTGGACACACCCTAATTCACTTACCTTTGATGAACCGTTGGTCCGGCCTAACATAAAATTTGTTCTGCATCTCAGCCTTAACCGCGCACCTTGCCGGTAAATTTAGAGACGCAGGAGCGGACAAGCGACGGCACGAAAGCCACTATAGAAAGCGTCCATGACACTTCATCAGGACACTATAAAATCCAAACATACTACCCAATATCCATCACAACTCAAAATACAGAGCACACCGTCCTCACTACTACCTTGGAAGCAGCTAGCTGGGTACGCTCCGCTTGATCCCAGCAATGGCAAGCCGAGCTCTCCCTCTCCTCCAGCTCACTGCCACCCTCTTTGTGGCGCTACTCGCGACGTGCCATGCCGGCAGCATCGCCGTGTACTGGGGCCAGAACGACGGCGAGGCGTCACTGGCCGAGACGTGCGCGTCCGGGAACTACGAGTTCGTCATCCTTGCTTTCCTACCGAAATTCGGCAAGGGCCAGACGCCGCAGCTGAACCTAGCCAGCCACTGCGACCCTTCGTCAGGTGGCTGCAGAGGCCAGAGCAAGGACATCAAAGAGTGCCAGAGCCGCGGCGTGAAAGTCCTGCTCTCCATCGGCGGCGGCGACGGTAGTTACGGCCTCTCGTCCCCCGGCGACGCACGGCAGGTTGCCATGTACCTCTGGAACAACTACCTAAGCGGCGCGTCCTCGTCCGGTCCACTAGGCGGCGTCGTTCTCGACGGCATCGACTTTGACATCGAGCTTGGCAGCGCCAAGTTCTGGAACGATCTCGCCACGGACCTGAAGAACTTGGGAAAGAACGGAGGCAAGACCGTGTTGCTGAGCGCGGCGCCGCAGTGCCCGTTCCCGGATGAATGGGACGGCGGTGCGATCAGCACTGGACTGTTTGACTTTGTGTGGGTGCAGTTCTACAACAACGAGGAATGCCAGTTCAGTGCCGGACGTGGAGCATTCATGGACGCGTGGAAGAAGTGGGAGTCAGTGCCGGCCGGGAAGATCTTCCTAGGGCTGCCGGCCTCCAAGGACGCGGCGGGCACGGGGTTCGTCCCTGCCGACGAGCTCACTTCGCGTGTGCTGCCGCTCATCAAGGGCTCTTCGAAGTACGGTGGTGTCATGCTATGGTCCAAGTTCTATGATGACCGCACAGGCTACAGCTCCGCCATCAAGAGTGATGTGTGAATGTTCTCTCGAGTGTGATTGGTTTGGTTGAGTGTGTACGGTTGTGTGTCTTGTATCATGTATCATAGCATAATGTGTTAATTGTTTGAGATGACATCAGAATATTGGTAGCTAGAACAACGGAGTTCAGGAGGAGATGTCACCATATGTAAATATATGAATAAAAATCGCAGCATAGTTTCTTTGAACCGAGTCTCATATTACATCAAATTTTGAACTCCATATTTTAGATCATGCACTACAGTATTTGGTCAATCAATTGCAGGTCTGGTTCAAAATTTGTTCCTTGGTTTTAATACCGTCAACCGACAATATGACTCCTCGACCTTTTGAGCTTAATAACTTTGGCCATCTTGTGATCACAAGAGGTTTGACAGATGAGGTGATAGTGGTTTCGTATAGTTGGTATCATACTCAATATTGTTTAATAAATTACTAGATTGAAAAAAACAGGAAATTTTAATAAAGGAATTTCAAAAATAATTTAAATTTGGAAATAAGTTTAGTACTGTGAAAACAAGTCCGTGTATAAAAAACAAGAAAATAAGAAAAAAAAAGTTTCAAGCATTCATGAAATTTGGGAATTATTTGTAAGCATTCACTAATGTTCTTGCCTTTTCCTTTATACTTATAAATTTCAATTTTATTTTTCCTTATAAATCCCTTGATTGTGTACCATATATGATATTCATGTGCTCTTTTCACAACTTATTTAGAAATGTTTCATGTTTTTTCATTTAATCTCAGTTTTTCATATAGATATTTCTTACTCCATCCATATCACTGATAAGTATAAAGTTTTGGGTTTGACCATTAATTTCAAGTGCAACTATGGGCCTATTCGAAACACCTCTAGCTCCGCATTCCATGAACTCTACACATGGAGCCGTGCTAAACGCCTCATCTATGGAACTAGCTCCGAGAAGTTGAGTGTGTCATGTTGCAATTTAGAGGAGTTGGAAAAGTTGGGAATTAGTACCCCCACTGGCTTCTTGGTTTCGTTGAGTTAGTGCAAATGACTCCCACTACCACCAACAAGTGGATGGATGGTTCATTACACTTCAGGGAATTTACAAGCTGCTGCCACCAGAAAAATAATCTAGCCGGCCTCACCCCACCTCGTCGTGCTGCCAACTCATCCCAGCCTCCGACCTCACTAACATCCAGCTCTATTGCGGACCATGCGGACATGATGAAGGAGCAAGTTTTGTTTGGCGGATCTCCTCGTGGCATTGGATGTCTTTTGCAGTTGCAACAAAACTCCTTTCTCCAGACACTCAAAGGTGCCTCCATCTACACCTAGTCGCCGACGGTGGGATTAAATTTGCCCCATATTACAATGACATCAACTACCCCGAGCACCCGACGCTCTAGCGCATAGTGTGCTGCTCTTGCCATGGCTTAGGTTCTATTTTCGATCTCATTCGTTACTGAGTAATAGGTTTTGGTCTCTTGTAAATATGATTCATGACAAAGAGGGGAATAAATCTTATGTGCAAGTTCCAGTTACAATTGGGAGGTAATGTTGTTTGAGGATTGTCCCATATGTAGTAGATTAGTGACATACATCACCCAATAGTATTAGTGACCAAATACATACACACTACATTTACTCGAGTAAATATTACATCAAGCTTCTCTTGTTACTTCACTGTTTATCCTTGGTGTTTACTTTGCCTTCTAGTTTATCTTAGTAAAATCCATTTATTACCATATTTCTAGCTACCGATATAATAGACTATTTTGAAACCATGGTTTGGGTGTGAGCATAGCTATATGTGTGACAACGTAGCTGCGAGGCTAGTAGTATCCATGCTTTTGCTCCCCTGGTTCTACATATAAGTTGGGTATAATACTTTTCTCAAATAGTGATTCGATTATCTATGTGCACTCACAGGACATCAATAATTCATTTGCATAGATTGACACACGAAAGAGACTCTAATATTTTGTGGGATAATGAAGGGCAAACAGCCGACTAGATTTATTTTCCAAAAAATCCGGAGTACAAAGTTTACAATACAACTGAACTTGCTATTCAAACTACATAACTTATACAAAGGTACACAATATCAGACAACCCAAGAGGTTGTTTTACCAAACGAGCAAGTTATTTTCATAGGGTTGGAGGACAAAAGAGGTTGTGAAATCCTTGGCCTTATGTCATAGGATAGGATCGGTTGGGAATATGCCCTAGAGGCAATTATAGTGATGATTATGTTCCTATGTATCCATGATTTATTAATTATTGTCATTCAGTATCATCTTGTCATAGTTCGGTGAATACATGTTTTTTTGTGAAACTCTATGTTGTATGATGTTATGAAAGAAATATATAGCCAGTGAGGACATGAGCACACATGTCGATGACCTTGTTTCACAAGTCATGAAAATATGTGATATCAAACAGATAATAAGACTTGTGTTGGTATTGTGAGCCAACCTTATTTTGATATGTAGTGTGAAATATCATTTGTTAGTCTAAAGTATAGTGTATATACCATGACCTAGACATGAGGTCAACATACACTCTCAGGATGTGAATAGACCTACTTAGGGACTATCAACGCCTGTGGGTAACTGAGTAGTTAGAAAGGTAGTTCTCGAGTTTGTTTCCAAGCATGCCGCGATACATGGTCAACCAAGAACGGATTTACCCTCCGACTTGGAGAGATATCTTTCGGGTCTATCGAGTGGTCAGATTCAAAAATGCATGGCTATGTGATGTCTACTCCATACTTCTATTCTTGTAGAGTCGGTTGGGCCTCCAAGCACATGGCTATTTATAGGACAACAACAAATTTCTTTTAAGTGGATGACTTAAGATTTATCAGTCCGTGGGAGGTACAGATGGTATTCTCCTCTCAAGAAACCCTACAATAAGATATAAGAAGTCTCTCGTGTCCCCCAAAAAACCTAATACAGTTGTCAGTTGTATAGGTGCACTAGTTAGGAGGAGAGATTGATAAAAATTTATGATAGATAGGTAATATGGGTAGTGAAAATATTTTTGTATTTTTAAAATAATATAAAAAGCAAGGTAACAGGTAGTAACGATGACTCAAACCTAGGTTGCGAATGTTGGAAACAAGGCATAGGGTTCTTAAGTTTCACTAGTGTCAACTCTTAACATGATAACTTTGTTAAACTAAATGTTGTAACATCACAAAGTTCTTTTTTATTGGATCAATTTTGTAAGAGATCTCGTAGGCGCGCAAACAAAAAACCACCTCAAAGTTTTATTTCTAGTCTCTATCTATTGAGTCATCCCACAGTCACCTCAGGTAGACAAATAAATTATACTACGAAAACACCATATAATCTTGTCGTTCAATCTTTGTCTAATGAGTCACTCTAGTGTATTAAGGGTGTCTCCAGGGATATACTAGAAATGCATCGTATAATCTCATTAACTCTTAAAGTTCAAGAATATAACATGAACAATGTTTGATTCATAATGGTACTCATCACAAGAGGTACATTGCACAATTCAACAATTCGTAGATGCTCAAGATCATAATCAGGGTGACATTTCATAAGATCAAGAGAGAGGGCACATAACACATAGCCACTCCCACAAACCCTTAGCCTCAAAGGTGGGTATTCCCGGATCACCATGGCAGCAATAAGGGTTGATGTAGAGTGTGGAGATGAAGATTCCTTCCTCTGGCAGAGTGCCATATCAAGGCAAAAAAGACGATCACCTCAGAACGCGAAGTCACAACAGCAGAAAAAATCAGCGATAATTAGGATGAAAGTTTTGGAGTATATATAAGCCATCACCCATAGGGATGACAATGGCTAGGGTATGGGCGGGTACAACCTTTTTCTGCCCAAACCCATACCCATAGAAACTTTATATACCCACCCATTTCAATACCCGTGGGTATAAATTTGCACCCATTCCCATACCCATCAGGTATCCTATACCCATTGGGTATCCAATGTTACAATATGTAGCAATTTTTTAAAGGTAGATAAAAATTTGCACCCATGCCCATACCCATCAGGTATCCTATACCCATTGGGGTATCCAATGTTACAATATGTAGCATTTAAGTTTTTTAGAGGTAGATAACTGACTTTAAAATTCAAATGATGATGGGCGAGCAGTACATTACTGACACAAATGTAGCGACCCGACCTGGAAGGTCAAGTCTCCGGTGTTTCCGTACCATCCCAAGATCATGCTGGTACACACACGGTACATCAATGTATATATCAAAGGGAAATCACACAGCATTATATTAATCGCAATCTCATATAGAGTCCTTTATTACAATATAAATTACAATAAAGTGGCTAAAGGCCAACTCATGAGAATATCTAAATCTTGCGGAAGCGTCGAAGGTAGATGAGTCCATCTGACTCCAAGGGCATCTCACTGAGCATAGAACGCGTCCTCACTCCTGGTCGGAACAATACTCTGCAACATGATACGTTGCAGCCGTGTAGGTCAGCATATGGAATATGCCGGCAAAGTCACAAGAGAGGGGTGAAAATAATCAGCTAGTCTATATGCTTATATGGCAGGTGGTGGTGTAAGTTTTGCGTAAAGCCAAGTTTTTCCTACATCGAAGGGGTTAAGCAGAATATTACTAAGTTGGTTGATTAATGAGATGGTTCCACCAACCAATTCTCATACCCAAAATTATTAAATACCCACATCATCATATTATTTGTGTTGAGAGTTCCGGAAGTTCCAATTCCTTTGGCTCAAGTCGTCCATAACCGTGGACACGGCTAATCGATTAGGTTTTGTACTCTGCAGAGTTTTGCACACGTTCCCCACAAGATTTGGTCGCCTCCGTTTGATTTCTCGCACTTCAGGGTGTTTGAGAAACGGATGACCAAAACATGGTCTTCCAAAGGGTTTCCCTGCGACTCTGACGATGCCCATCCTTTCCTACCGTTCTTCTACCTCTCGTAGCACCGCCTGTCCAGGGTCACCACGATATCCAACCAAGCCAGAGCCCATAATGACTTGTGGCTGTGCAGGTAAGCCTTGGGTTTTAAAGCATCCATCCATCTCTTTGTGCCTGGGTGGACCTTTCCGCGTGAATACTGGCCATCTCCAGCATCACCTAGGCTAACCACTGGTTTCTCCAGGGCGCCGTTCAACCATCATCCACCCAGAGGTATGTTGAAAACTTGGAGTATTGAAATCTTGATCATTATGTAGGTCTTGAAATTATTAACTCTCTCAACTCTCATGAATCACACAACCAACCCCGTCTACTAATAGCATAGCAAAAGGCAAAACAACGTTTCCCGGGGCCAATGTTATCAAAGGGGGTTGAGAGAGGTATCTACCACATGATACTACTACAATGTAACCAAGTTTCCAACTAACCTATCTTGCATGCAACTGGGGAGATGGTAGAACTAATGCATATAAAACATGGGTGAAACATGGTCAAAGTGACTTGCCTGATTGATGATCTTCGTACTTGAGTGACTCTAAGTAACAAGCTTTGCACTCCGGATAATCTAACGAAACAAACAATGCACTCAAATAAGCATACAACCATAATAAGTACTCATAACATTCAGCAAAGAAGTACTAAACAAACAAGGCAAACAATGCACAAAAGTCTCTAGCAAGAAAAACACACAAAGTTTTGTTTTCCAAAAGGTGAGGGATGAAAACACTACTGTCATAATAAAACTATTTTGAAATGACAAGACAATTGTTGTCAGCAAAAAAAAAATAGCATATTTTAATAATAAACAGAATAACCAATTTAAGCTTGTTGGGAAAAGTTTAGTGAAGTTTATACAAGTTTTGATAAACACTATATGAATCAACTATAGTTATATTAACAAAAGAATGTAAAACTAAACTTATAATTTGTTAACAAAACATGTTCTTGACAGAAAAATAATTTACAAATAAACTTATTTTAGGAAAACAGAATTAAATATTATAAAACTTTGTTTGAAAACAAAACTATTACTAGTTAGTTGTTTTAATCAAATTAAGTCTATTTGAAAAGACATTGTGATTCCTATGTTAAATAAAATTAAACTAAGCAAATTTATATTTTTTTTATTAACAGTGAGTGAAGACACCAAGTGTTTACTACAGAACCTAATAAACAAATAAAACCAAATTCTAAATCAAACTAATTAAAATTGAGTTTATAAAACTATATTATACTACTAAGCAGATTCTGTTTTTGGTTAAAACAGTAATTAAATAGATCATGAAAATCCTCAAACTATACATGAATATAGTCCTAACTAATACCAAACAGTAGCAAAAAGAATCATGTCAAAATCTATTTTCAAACTCTAGTTATTCAGATTTGAAGATTTTGAGCAAATTTGATTACATTCAAATTTTATAGTTCAAATTTGAAATTTGAACGTACAGGGTGAAACTACATGAAAAATGTGAACTAATGCAAAAAGAATCAACTTAAAACACTAAATAGATTAAAAGATATAGCTAAAACAAAATTAGAATAGGTTCTGTTTTCTAAATAAAATCAGTAAAAGGTGAAATTCTACCGGTCGGCCAGGGGGTGACGTGGCGCGATCCGATTGGTTAAGGGGGGCGTGCGGTAGGTGAAATAGAGCGGGCGACCGATCGATATAAGAAAACGGTTCGGACTTAAGTCCGTTCTAATCTTAGCCGTTGGTTCGGGATCCGACGGTCGAGGGGCTTACGGAGGGAGGTTGCCGGCGTCGGGGTACTCCGGCGAGTCCGGTAGCGGCGATTGCGACGGCGAGGTGTTCCGGTGGTCGGGGAGGACGGGGAAGTGGTTCGGGCGACGGGGACGGTCCTCCGGAGGCGATTGGTGGCGACGGCGTGGCGAATGGTGGTCGGAGGTGGTGGCTACGGTCGACGGCGACTTCCGGTGGTGGTGGAACTCCGACGAGCAATCGACGGCGTCTCGGCGAGAGAGAGAAGGGGGCTCGGGGGGGAAATGGATGCGGGGCAGTGGGGCTCTTATATAGGCGCTCGGGGGGTGAGGGGGAGTAAAGGAGAGAGAGATCCGGCGAGGGGGAGTAACGGCCGGCGTCGGATCCGGCGAGCGCGGGGAGTGAAGACGATGACCTTTCCGGGGCAACGGTCGGACGGGGTGGGGTCCAGCGTCAGAGAGAGAGAGGGGAGTGAATGCGCTCGGTCGGCCGACTGGTAACGTTTTCGGCTTTTAAAGCCTGTGGGCCGGCCCGTTTAATACCGGAAACGGTTACCGTTTCTGTTTTTCTAATTTACCAGAGACATTCAAAAGCTTTTAAAGCATTCAAATCGTTTGTAAATATAGGGGTATTATATATCAAAATTAACAGAATAATAAATGCTATTTAATGAACATTTCTATTCTGTCATTTGAACACTTTGAAAAAAAATATTATTTCAGAAATGTCCTAATTGTTTTTAAACCCTTTTTGCAAATATTTTCAAAATAACCCCTGGTTATTATGTTCAAATAATTCACCAATTTGACCCTGGTGTGGAGTGTCATGTTCCTCCTCTCTTATTTTGAACATTTAACCAAAATTTTAAATAGGTGAAAGCAACTTAGGGAAAAGTAGAAGGGGACTTTCTGAAAACCAGAAAAGGCATTTCAACTATTTCATACAATCAAGCAATGATGATAATAGATGCATAGCTATTTTCATAACATTCCAAAATGGAATTTTGGAATGTTACAAACCTACCCACCTTAAGATGAATCTCGCCCTCGAGATTCGGGTTGGCTAGAAAATAGGTGCGGATGGTCTCTACGAAGATCTTCTTCGCGTTCCCAGGTGGCTTCTTCCTCAGTGTGGTGACTCCACAAAACCTTACAGAACTTGATGATCTTGCTGCGGGTAACTCTGTTGGATGTCTCGAGGATTCTGACAGGCTTCTCCTCATAAGTCAGATCACTTTCAAGCTGTATGGCCTCTAGGGGCACGGTGTCTCGCAAAGGGATGTCAGCCATCTCAGCATGACATTTCTTGAGCTGGGAAACATGGAACACATTATGAACTTCGGACAATCCTTCTGGCAATTCCAGTTTGTATGCAACTTCGCCTCTGCGTTCAAGAATTTTGTAGGGGCCTATAAATCTGGGTGCTAATTTTCCTTTAACACCAAATCTCTTGGTTCCTCGAAGCGGGGATACACGAAGATATGCTCTGTCTCCCACTTCATACATCACTTCTTTACGTTTGCTGTCAGCATAACTCTTCTGTCGAGATTGAGCTATCTTGAGTCTGTCACGAATCAACTTGACTTTCTCTTCAGAATCTCGGATAAGGTCGGGACCAAAAAGTTGTCGGTCTCCAACACCATCCCACGTCAGTGGTGTTCTGCACCTCCTTCCGTATAGAGCTTCGAAAGGAGCCATCTTTAGACTGGTCTGATAACTGTTGTTGTATGAGAATTCTGCGTAAGGCAAGTTATCATCCCAACTAGATCCATAATCTAGCGCACAAGCTCTCAACATGTCTTCTAGAATCTGATTGACTCTCTCAGTCTGGCCATCTGTCTGCGGATGAAAAGCTGTACTAAACTCTAGCCTTGTACCCAAAGTTTCATGTAACTGATGCCAAAACTTTGAGGTAAATTGTGTTCCTCTATCTGACACGATACTCCTCGGAACTCCATGCAGACATACGATCCTGGTCATATATATCTTGGCTAGCTTAGCACTGGTATATGTGGTTTTCACTGGAATGAAGTGAGCTACCTTGGTCAAGCGATCTACCACTACCCAGATGGAATCATAACCTGAACGGGTCCTGGGCAATCCTGTGATGAAATCCATACCAAGCTTTTCCCATTTCCACTCGGGTATCGGCAAAGGTTGGAGTAACCCTGCTGGTTTCTGATGTTCTGCCTTTACTCGCTGACAAACATCACATAATGCAACATGCTCTGCAATATCTTTCTTCATACCTGTCCACCAATAACCTTCCTTTAAATCCAGATACATCTTGGTGTTGCCTGGGTGTATCGAGTAAGGTGAATCGTGGGCTTCCTGAAGTATCAACTTCCTGAGCTCTGGTTCATTGGGCACATAGATTCGGTTCTCAAACCACAAAGTTCCGTGTTCATCCTCACGAAAACCTTTAGCTTTACCATCTTTCATTCTTTGTTTAATCTCAGCTATCTCCTTGTCCGATTTCTGGGCTTCACGAATTCTTTCGGTCAAGGTGGACTGAATTTCCAGTGTACCAACATATCCCCTTGGAACTATCTCTAGCTTGAGCTCTCTGAGATCATCGACTAACTCTTGAGGTAATCCTCCAGCTGTGAGTGTGTTCACATAAGTTTTCTGACTCAAGGCATCGGCTACAACATTAGCCTTACCTGGATGGTAGTGTAATCTCATGTCATAGTCCTTGATTAACTCTAACCATCTTCTCTGTCTGAGGTTCAACTCTTTCTGCGTGAAGATATACTTCAGGCTCTTATGGTCGGTGTAAACATCACAACTATTTCCAATAAGGAAATGTCTCCAGGTCTTGAGTGCGTGCACTACGGCTGCTAGTTCCAAATCATGAGTGGCATAATTTAACTCATGAGGTCGTAGTTGTCTGGAAGCATAGGCTACAACTTTTCCATCCTGCATAAGTACTCCTCCAAGTCCTTGACGTGAAGCATCACAATAAACCTGGAAATCCTTCCGAATATCGGGCAAAATCAACACTGGGGCTGTGACCAAACGTTCCTTTAACTCCTGGAAACTGGCTTCACATTCCACAGTCCAAACATACTTGGATTCTTTCTTCAACAACTCTGTCATGGGCTTGGCAACCTTTGAGAAATTCTCAATGAACCTCCGGTAATAACCGGCAAGTCCGAGGAAACTGCGGATCTCCTTAACTGAGGTGGGTGACTTCCACTTGGTGACGGCTTCCACCTTAGCGGGGTCCACTGCTATTCCATCTCCGGAAATAACATGTCCAAGGAATCCGACTTCCGTCAGCCAAAATTCACATTTACTGAACTTGGCATATAACTGATGCTCTCTTAGCTTCTCCAGAACTAAACGCAAATGTTCCTTATGCTCTTCCTCATTCTTGGAGAATATTAGAATGTCATCGATGAACACCACAACAAACTTGTCTAGGTATTCCATGAATACTTTGTTCATCAAATTCATGAAGTAGGCAGGAGCATTAGTCAATCCAAAAGACATGACCGTATACTCATACAAGCCATACCTCGTGGTGAAAGCTGTTTTGGGTATATCCTGTTCACGAATTTTCAACTGGTGATACCCTGATCGAAGATCGATCTTGGAGAATACTTTGGCTCCTACGAGCTGATCAAACAAATCATTAATCATCGGTAGAGGGTACTTGTTCTTGATAGTCACCTCGTTCAAGGCACGATAGTCCACTACCATTCTCAAAGATTTATCCTTCTTCTCCACCAAAAGTACTGGGGCTCCCCAAGGTGAAGAACTTGGGCGAATATACCCCTTGTCCAATAACTCCTTGATTTGCTTCTTGATTTCCAACAGATCATTTGCGGGCATCCGATAGGGTCTCTTGGAAATTGGGGCTGTCCCTGGCTGTAGCTCTATTAAGAACTCAATCTCCCTATCTGGTGGCATTCCTGGTAATTCTTCCGGAAATACATCTGGAAATTCTTTTACCACAGGTACTTCCTCCTGAACAACTCCTGTGAGAGAATTTAACCGAGCACTCATACGTGTGCGTCGGGATACATACTTAATCCTCTTGTTCTCCGGGGTGGTGAGTGAAACAGACTTGCTAGGGCAATCAAGATTTCCTTCATACTTGGTCATCCAATCCATACCTAGGATTACATCCAATCCTTGGGATTCTAAGACGATGAGGTCGGTGGGAAAAACATGGTTCCCTATATTGAGTTTCAAGGCATGGCATCCTATCCCTGCCATCATCATACCTCCTGGAGAACTAACCTTAATGGGCTGACTAAGGGTTTTGGTGGGCAAACCATACTTATCCACAACTACCCTTGATATGAATGAATGAGTTGCACCAGAATCAAAAAGTACTGTAACAGGACGTGAATGCAATAAGAACTTACCAACCACAGTCTCGGGCTGATCATAGACTTCTTCCACATCGATGTGATTCACTTGAGCACGGGGAAATGGATTGGGCTTCTTGGCTGCGGAGTTGCCGTTGTTAGTGCCGTTTCCATTGCCTTGCTTGCTCTGGGGACACTCAGTAGCATAGTGCCCTGTCTTCTGGCACTTGAAACAGGTAATGTGACTCAGATCCTTCTGAGCAGGAACTTGACGGTGCTGGTTGTTGTTCCCATTCCCATTGTCAGTCTTGAAGTTACCATGGTTGAGACGGTTGTTCCCATTTCCTCCATGATGGTGGCCTCCATGGTTGTGCACAGCATGAGTGTGCTTTCCAAACTTACCGTTTCCTGATCCGGTATTCCCGGAGTACGGGGAGTAACGAGGCTTCTGATGAGCTCCAGAGTTGAACTTCCCCTGAGTGTACTTCCGCTTGCGGTTCTCAATCTGCTGCTGTTTACCTTCCAGAATAAGTGCCTTATCCACCAGCTCTTGGTAGTTGTTGAAATTAGCCACTACCAGCTGTATGCTCAACTCATCATTGAGTCCTTCCAGAAACTTTTCTTGCTTGGCCGCATCATCGGCCACATCTCCTGGGGCATAACGTGACAATGTGTTGAAGTCGTCCACATATTGGGCCACAGATCGATTACCCTGGCGCAAGTTGCGAAACTCACGCTTCTTTAGACTCATGGCTCCAGCTGAAACATGAGCGGTGCGGAAAGCAAGCTTGAACTGCTCCCAAGTCACGTCTGCAATAGGATATGTGGTGGTGTAATTCTCCCACCATGATGCTGCTGGTCCTTCCAGTTGATGTGCGGCAAATCGCACTTTCTCAGCGTCAGTGCATCCAGCGGTGACAAGTTCTCTCTCCATCTTGCGGAGCCAGTCATCTGCCACAATGGGCTCAGTGCTACTGGAGAAAGTTGGAGGGTTCAACCTCAGAAAACGGGTGAGATTGTCAGTCTGGGGTGGATGGTGATGATTATTGTTGTTCTGATTGTTGGTCTGATTCTGAATCAATAGTTGCATCAGTGCATTCTGCTGCTGAAGGAGTTGAGTGAGTTCCGGCGGAAAAGTGAAATCGGTCTCACGTCGTGGAGGCATCTTGCTGTTTTCAGAGGGATGAGAATTAGAATAGAACAAGGGTCTAGAAGAAATTCACTACCCATATGCAATGCAACAAACATATCACACCAAACACTCATTCATTTATTCAATCAATGTCAAACAATGGAAATACAAATCTCAGATAACTAAGCATCGACCTACGCTTTAACGAATAAAAGATACATGGAGGGCATAACTAATGTTCTCCTCAAAAGTGCATAGTCGTAGGTCCTCCGGTGGTGCTTTCTTCATAGTCTTCATCGTCACTGATGAAGGGTGCCATGTCTCCTTCGGGGTGAAGGTTTTCCCCCATGTCTAGCTGCTCCTCCAGAGTTGCTATGCGTGCATTCTGCTCATCAATCCTCTCTAGGAAGTCCTTCACTTCATGCTCGTGTTCATAGTTGGCCTCTCGCAGATCATCTTCAAGATCCAGCTCGCGATTCATCAGATTCTTGATTGTCTTTGTATCAGCACGAACTCGAAGCTCCAGAGTCCTGATGTGAGTCTCCAAGGTCTGGATATAGGAGATAGTGGTGTCTGCAGTGGAATTGGTGATGATGTTGCCATGGGCATCTCTGCGGCAAACCATGCTGAGTCCTGGTGAAATGGTTCCACCTCTGTATTCCTCCTAAATACGTCCAAGGGCACGATGAATGGCCATGTCTCTTCCAAGTATCCAACTGGGTGCCACGAACTTGAGATCGATGGGTTCCTTCCGGTTTCCAAAAGTCTTCCCTGGGATATGCACCTCGATCCTGTAACGTCCATCTTGTGGAAATGACATGATAGGAATCCCGGTGATGCTCGGCAAAGCAATCCTTATGTCCTTGACGATCCTCATCAGCTCCTTACCAAAGGGCATCGTTGCGTCAGGCTGGCAAAACTCCGTGATCAACACTGGGATGAAGGTGGCCATCTATAAATTTTGAAATAATCGGAGAGGAGTCAGAAACGAATAGATGAGAGTATAAGATATTCAAAGACAAAAAGAAACAATCCTAAGGCTTTCCAATCCTAGAGGTTACGTCCTATGGTCAGCGTGTGCTCTGATACCATTTCTGTAGCGACCCGACCTGGAAGGTCAAGTCTCCGGTGTTTCCGTACCATCCCAAGATCATGCTGGTACACACACGGTACATCAATGTATATATCAAAGGGAAATCACACAACATTATATTAATCGCAATCTCATATAGAGTCCTTTATTACAATATAAATTACAATAAAGTGGCTAAAGGCCAACTCATGAGAATATCTAAATCTTGCGGAAGCGTCGAAGGTAGATGAGTCCATCTGACTCCAAGGGCATCTCACTGAGCATAGAACGCGTCCTCACTCCTGGTCGGAACAATACTCTGCAACATGATACGTTGCAGCCGTGTAGGTCAGCATATGGAATATGCCGGCAAAGTCACAAGAGAGGGGTGAAAATAATCAGCTAGTCTATATGCTTATATGGCAGGTGGTGGTGTAAGTTTTGCGTAAAGCCAAGTTTTTCCTACATCGAAGGGGTTAAGCAGAATATTACTAAGTTGGTTGATTAATGAGATGGTTCCACCAACCAATTCTCATACCCAAAATTATTAAATACCCACATCATCATATTATTTGTGTTGAGAGTTCCGGAAGTTCCAATTCCTTTGGCTCAAGTCGTCCATAACCGTGGACACGGCTAATCGATTAGGTTTTGTACTCTGCAGAGTTTTGCACACGTTCCCCACAAGATTTGGTCGCCTCCGTTTGATTTCTCGCACTTCAGGGTGTTTGAGAAACGGATGACCAAAACATGGTCTTCCAAAGGGTTTCCCTGCGACTCTGACGATGCCCATCCTTTCCTACCGTTCTTCTACCTCTCGTAGCACCGCCTGTCCAGGGTCACCACGATATCCAACCAAGCCAGAGCCCATAATGACTTGTGGCTGTGCAGGTAAGCCTTGGGTTTTAAAGCATCCATCCATCTCTTTGTGCCTGGGTGGACCTTTCCGCGTGAATACTGGCCATCTCCAGCATCACCTAGGCTAACCACTGGTTTCTCCAGGGCGCCGTTCAACCATCATCCACCCAGAGGTATGTTGAAAACTTGGAGTATTGAAATCTTGATCATTATGTAGGTCTTGAAATTATTAACTCTCTCAACTCTCATGAATCACACAACCAACCCCGTCTACTAATAGCATAGCAAAAGGCAAAACAACGTTTCCCGGGGCCAATGTTATCAAAGGGGGTTGAGAGAGGTATCTACCACATGATACTACTACAATGTAACCAAGTTTCCAACTAACCTATCTTGCATGCAACTGGGGAGATGGTAGAACTAATGCATATAAAACATGGGTGAAACATGGTCAAAGTGACTTGCCTGATTGATGATCTTCGTACTTGAGTGACTCTAAGTAACAAGCTTTGCACTCCGGATAATCTAACGAAACAAACAATGCACTCAAATAAGCATACAACCATAATAAGTACTCATAACATTCAGCAAAGAAGTACTAAACAAACAAGGCAAACAATGCACAAAAGTCTCTAGCAAGAAAAACACACAAAGTTTTGTTTTCCAAAAGGTGAGGGATGAAAACACTACTGTCATAATAAAACTATTTTGAAATGACAAGACAATTGTTGTCAGCAAAAAAAAAATAGCATATTTTAATAATAAACAGAATAACCAATTTAAGCTTGTTGGGAAAAGTTTAGTGAAGTTTATACAAGTTTTGATAAACACTATATGAATCAACTATAGTTATATTAACAAAAGAATGTAAAACTAAACTTATAATTTGTTAACAAAACATGTTCTTGACAGAAAAATAATTTACAAATAAACTTATTTTAGGAAAACAGAATTAAATATTATAAAACTTTGTTTGAAAACAAAACTATTACTAGTTAGTTGTTTTAATCAAATTAAGTCTATTTGAAAAGACATTGTGATTCCTATGTTAAATAAAATTAAACTAAGCAAATTTATATTTTTTTTATTAACAGTGAGTGAAGACACCAAGTGTTTACTACAGAACCTAATAAACAAATAAAACCAAATTCTAAATCAAACTAATTAAAATTGAGTTTATAAAACTATATTATACTACTAAGCAGATTCTGTTTTTGGTTAAAACAGTAATTAAATAGATCATGAAAATCCTCAAACTATACATGAATATAGTCCTAACTAATACCAAACAGTAGCAAAAAGAATCATGTCAAAATCTATTTTCAAACTCTAGTTATTCAGATTTGAAGATTTTGAGCAAATTTGATTACATTCAAATTTTATAGTTCAAATTTGAAATTTGAACGTACAGGGTGAAACTACATGAAAAATGTGAACTAATGCAAAAAGAATCAACTTAAAACACTAAATAGATTAAAAGATATAGCTAAAACAAAATTAGAATAGGTTCTGTTTTCTAAATAAAATCAGTAAAAGGTGAAATTCTACCGGTCGGCCAGGGGGTGACGTGGCGCGATCCGATTGGTTAAGGGGGGCGTGCGGTAGGTGAAATAGAGCGGGCGACCGATCGATATAAGAAAACGGTTCGGACTTAAGTCCGTTCTAATCTTAGCCGTTGGTTCGGGATCCGACGGTCGAGGGGCTTACGGAGGGAGGTTGCCGGCGTCGGGGTACTCCGGCGAGTCCGGTAGCGGCGATTGCGACGGCGAGGTGTTCCGGTGGTCGGGGAGGACGGGGAAGTGGTTCGGGCGACGGGGACGGTCCTCCGGAGGCGATTGGTGGCGACGGCGTGGCGAATGGTGGTCGGAGGTGGTGGCTACGGTCGACGGCGACTTCCGGTGGTGGTGGAACTCCGACGAGCAATCGACGGCGTCTCGGCGAGAGAGAGAAGGGGGCTCGGGGGGGAAATGGATGCGGGGCAGTGGGGCTCTTATATAGGCGCTCGGGGGGGGGGGTGAGGGGGAGTAAAGGAGAGAGAGATCCGGCGAGGGGGAGTAACGGCCGGCGTCGGATCCGGCGAGCGCGGGGAGTGAAGACGATGACCGTTCCGGGGCAACGGTCGGACGGGGTGGGGTCCAGCGTCAGAGAGAGAGAGGGGAGTGAATGCGCTCGGTCGGCCGACTGGTAACGTTTTCGGCTTTTAAAGCCTGTGGGCCGGCCCGTTTAATACCGGAAACGGTTACCGTTTCTGTTTTTCTAATTTACCAGAGACATTCAAAAGCTTTTAAAGCATTCAAATCGTTTGTAAATATAGGGGTATTATATATCAAAATTAACAGAATAATAAATGCTATTTAATGAACATTTCTATTCTGTCATTTGAACACTTTGAAAAAAAATATTATTTCAGAAATGTCCTAATTGTTTTTAAACCCTTTTTGCAAATATTTTCAAAATAACCCCTGGTTATTATGTTCAAATAATTCACCAATTTGACCCTGGTGTGGAGTGTCATGTTCCTCCTCTCTTATTTTGAACATTTAACCAAAATTTTAAATAGGTGAAAGCAACTTAGGGAAAAGTAGAAGGGGACTTTCTGAAAACCAGAAAAGGCATTTCAACTATTTCATACAATCAAGCAATGATGATAATAGATGCATAGCTATTTTCATAACATTCCAAAATGGAATTTTGGAATGTTACAACAAACTTCTACGGTGGTGGTCTCTTGGAGGCATCGAGGGAGTATGAGTGTCGGTTGGTGAAAGATCGGTGCAATGGGAGGTGGTGGTGGGAATGGGGGACCGTTGGATCGAGAGCTGGACACGAGTCCAATAGCGAAGAGTCGAGATGTCATCTTTTTAAGGACTCACATAGGACATAAGAGGAGTGTCAAGCATATGATTACGGGCCTATGAGCTATGGCCAGTTTAAGGAATCGAGACTTAGAGTCGGATGTTGACCCTACATGTCGTAAGAGTTATTTTCATTTATTAACTTTTTCTGGGTATCCATTGGGTAACTCATGAGCGTAATTACGTACCCATACCCTACCCATATATTTTGTGGGTACGGATACCCATTACCCATGGGTAGAAAATCTCTCAAAGTTATGCCTGTGCCCATTGTTTTCGGGTAGGGTACCCACGGGTATCCATACCCATGGGTAAAATTGTCATCCCTGATTCACACACCAGAGGCCGTCTGGGAAGACCCACGGGCTGTAGGAGCCCCCTAGGCACCTTTATAAGTAGGGCGCCTAGGCCAAGTGGGCCCCACCAAGGGATTGGCCTTGGCCCCCTGGTCTCTTCCGGCACAAAAACTCACCTTTATTTCATTTGATCCTTTGTAAGTACCCATCTGATCTTTTTCCAAAAAAAACTAGAAATATTTGTTGTTCCTCTCTTCAGGGGCATCACATTACCTATTGTTGAGGTTGCTTCAGACTGTCCATTGTGGGAGTAATTTTAATAGTAACATAGGATCCAACTTGGTAAATTTGCTTATATGAAAATGATTTAATAAGAAAAGAGATAAGTAACATAGCTAGTTACTCATACCATGAGCAACATGACACATCTCAAGACAAGTTGAGTCTATAACCTAATAAATAAAGTGTTGCATGACACCATACATATGTTACTTCCCATAGCAACATAGACTAGTAACATGTATAATATTTTTTTTTAAGAGTGAACCAATGACGTATCATATTTTTATAGAAGAAAACAACAATATTTACTGGAGAACCGAACACCTTGCGAACAAGGGCTCCATCAAACGCCCACACCCACACCACGGACTAACGATAAGTTACTATAGTCTCAAGCTGCAAATAGCTAAACTGCATTTAGTGCCACAATTAACTACGCTGTAAAAGACTCTGCGTATACGGTGGAGCGTTTGGAATTTGAGCGTAGTCCGTTTCACTAATCTGTCCAAGTAAGTTAAGCAAGGAAAAAACCAACCGCAAACGGAATCTTTCTGCTATCAGCTTTACTTGACCGTAACCATTCTACTAGCCTAGGTAATTAAATTCAGACGCGGAAGCGGACGTGAGACGGCACGAAAGCCAGTAAAAAAGCATCCCCTGACGCTCCCAAAACCAGTATAAAATCCAAACATAGGCAATAGCCACCAAAACTCAAAACACAGAGCACGGCTCCTCACTAGTCTCCACCGTTTCCTGTACTAGGCTAGGCTACTCGCACACGCACGCGCCGACTGATCCCAGCAATGGCGAGCCGTTGTCTCACTCCCTTCCAGCTCACTGTCACCCTCTTCGTAGCACTCCTTGCCACGTGCCACGCCGGCAGCATCGCCGTGTACTGGGGCCAGAACGACGGCGAGGCGTCGCTGGCCGAGACGTGCGCGTCCGGGAACTACGAGTTCGTCATCCTCGCTTTTCTCCCGAAATTCGGCAAGGGCCAGACACCGCAGCTGAACCTAGCCAGCCACTGCGACCCTTCGTCAGGTGGCTGCAGAAGCCAAAGTAAGGACATCAAAGAGTGCCAGAGCCGCGGGGTGAAAGTCCTGCTCTCCATCGGCGGCGGCGACGGTAGTTACGGCCTCTCGTCCCCCGGCGACGCACGGCAGGTTGCCATGTACCTCTGGAACAACTACCTGGGCGGCGCTTCATCGTCCGGTCCCCTAGGCGACATCGTGCTCGACGGCATCGACTTCGACATCGAGCTTGGCAGCGCTAAGTTCTGGAACAATCTCGCCACCGACCTAAAGAACTTGGGAAAGAACGGAGGTAAGACTGTGTTGTTGAGCGCGGCACCGCAGTGCCCATTCCCGGATGAATGGGACGGTGGCGCAATCGGCACAGGGTTGTTCGACTTCGTGTGGGTGCAATTCTATAACAACGAGGAATGTCAGTTCAGTGCGGGACGCGGGGCATTTATGGACGCGTGGAAGAAGTGGGAATCAGTGCCAGCCGGGAAGATCTTCTTGGGGCTGCCGGCCTCCAAGGATGCGGCGGGCACAGGGTTCGTCCCTGCCGGAGAGCTCACTTCACGTATGCTGCCGCTCATCAAGGGTTCTCCAAAGTACGGTGGTGTCATGCTATGGTCCAAGTTCTATGACGACCGCACGGGCTACAGCTCCGCCATCAAGAGTGACGTGTGATTCTCATGAATATATTCGCTTGAGGA
The DNA here is from genome assembly GCA_022496015.1 of Hordeum marinum. Classification (NCBI taxonomy): domain Eukaryota; kingdom Viridiplantae; phylum Streptophyta; class Magnoliopsida; order Poales; family Poaceae; genus Hordeum; species Hordeum marinum. The sequence goes on from CM039674.1 coordinate 438,513,606, forward strand.
GTGTGTTGCATGTGGGTGTCTTTGTAAGTACGATGTCCTTTGGTCTTTTCATCTGTGTGCTTATGTATTTGTATGTGCATATTCTTTGTCCATATCTCGAATTTGTTATTGGAGGTGTGATTCATTTGTTGATATTAGACCGTAGTGTTGTTAGCTTTCGTTGTTTTCGTGACATGTCGTATGCAGTATGGAAATGTTAGTATTTTCACCTTGTGAAATTGGGTAAAGAGTTTGATGTATCGAGCAGGCAGGGACTCATGGGTGCTTATATATGCAAGACAGGTACAAGAGGTTACATTTGGTATAGGATGACAGTATCTGGTGACCGTGCCCCTGGGGGACGTGGTCAAGAACGCTCGCTGTGGGGAGTCCCTCCCAGTGAACCCCCTCTCTTTTCATGCACATCCTGAAAGTTAAACCGAAATAAAAGCCCAATTTTACCACATAAACTGATATGGGCCTCGTGCTAATGCTAGGACAACACAAAACAGTGACGTGATGCTAATGCTAAGACAACACAGAATAGTCGTGTTTCAACTTGATCACGTGTTGTGCCTCCCCACAAAAAGGACACAAAAACTAAAGATGAAACGTTTAAAAGATAATTTGTGCTAAATTTACAAAATAGAAACTAGATATTGCTATCCCACTGCCGCATTATTGAAAAAAAAGAACAAAAACTTTGAAGAATACCATGTGACCATCCATATGTATAGCTAAAGAAGGTAAAAATCGAAATGCTTTCAAACAAAATTTCATATTGTTCTAAATTTAAAAAACTATGTTGTGCACACAAAAAATGTGGCCTTATTGTTTATACCTAGAAAATGTCATACAAAAAAGGAACTTACCATGATGTGCTGAAAAATGCTATGTTCTTACTAACAAAAACTGTCATGCTTTACAAAAATAAAAAAATGCCATGCTCCATCGAAAAATGTCATGCTTTACAAAGAATAAAAAATGACATGCTCTTTATAATGAAAACACCATGATTTTTAAAATAAAAGTGCCATCTTGTACAAAATGCAATGCTCTTTAAAATAAATGTGTCATCATTTACAAAAAAAATATGCTATGTTCTTTAAAAATAAAATTGTCATGGCATTTTTTGGCGTATTTTGCCATGCTCTTACTAGTAAAACATGCCATGATGTAAAATTTGTAAAAATGTCATGCTCTACTAGTGAAAATGCCATGATCTAAAATAGGAAAAAAAAAATCATGATCTCAAAAAAAAAGCCATGATCGTAACAAAAAAAATGGCATGCTCTACTAATGTAAATGCCATGATCTAAGATTATTAAAAGCCATGCTCTTAACAAACAAAATGGCATGCTCTACTAGTGAAAATGCCATGATCTAAATAGTAAAAATGACATGCACTTAACAAACAGAATGCCATGCTTTACTAGTGAAAACGCATTGATCTAATTAGTAAAAATGTCATGAGAAAAAATTGTTGAAAATGTCATGCATAACACATATTCTAAAAATCATGGCATATATATCCTATGTCTAACACGCACAAAAGTGTCATGCTACATGGCACAAAAGATGCGATGGGTAACACTTTTTTGACACAGAAAAGTGTATAAAAGAAATGTGGCTCTCATAGTAGATTTGTTCATCTTATAGAAATTTTGTTTCCCATGGAACCATTTTTATCAAATTGTCATGTTCCTAGATCAAAAACATTTTTAGTAAACACTAAAGAACAGAAAATTGCCATGCCATTTTATGAAAATCTGCCATGTTACTTTAGAAGGAATGTCATAGTTATGAGAATGCTATCACTTAATTTTGCATGGAATAGTACTAACACTTTCGGAAAATGTCATGTCAAAATTTTAAAACGTGCTAGGTCACTTAACAAAAAAAAATGCATTGGATTCATTAAAAATCCACTTACAAAATGCCAGGGACTAGTACTACCAAATTCATGTAGTCTTTACAAAACGCCATGGAAAAAAATGTAAGGAACACATGGGAAAAAGTTGAGCATTTGGTTCTTTGAAAAACTGCCATGCTTATACATTTGGTGAACCTTGATATAGGTAGATATGGTTCATGTTTTGCCATATGATTTACGTTTATCTACCTATAATTGCCATGTGGCATTGGAACTAACCATAGCCTTCCTACATTTGGACAATTTTTCATAAAAAAATTGTTGTGCCTCTCTTAATTGATGGCATGGCAATTTTCACGGCTAAAACAAAAAATAGTGTAGCAAACTTCATGAAAACACCACATGCTAAACTCAGCCCGTTGCAATTTTGACATTGAATTGGCCATGGCAATTTCTACATCAAATGTTTTAATTAGACACGGCAATTCTACCACGATTATATGCAAAATAATTACAGTTTCCCCCAATAAATTGACATAGACATAATCATGTATCGCTACACGAAGAAACATGGAAAATCGAACATCAAAACTAGTAGGAAATGAGAGGCTGCAGGGAGAAGATGAGGGGGGTGGAGGTGTAACAGCCCGAGACCGACGCTCCAGAAGATTCCCCTTTTGTTTCCATTTTTGTGTGTGTTTCATTTGGTTGTTGTATTCATCATTGCATCATTCACATCATCTGCATGACACCGTCACTCGTTTTCAAAACTTGCATCCGTTCGTAGTTGCCGGTTCTCTCCGTTCTTGCCGTTTCCTGTTTCGAGACCAACCACACATGCACGTGCCCGCGACATCATTAAAATATTGTTTTAAAAGGCGCGCTAAAAATATTCTCGGATAGGGTCAAGACCTGTGTGCCAAATTTCATTGCATCCCGAGTTCGTTTGATACCCCGTCGGTCAACCGTAGCAGTGCGGTTATCGGTTATTCGTCGAACGTTTATGGTGTTTTAAAAACCTCGTGTCATGGAACGCAAACCTCTCTCTCATCTCCCCATAGCCCATCTACACAACAACTAGCTCACTTAGACCCCCCTCCGTTCGTGGTCATCAGATCGCAGTCGGATGGACGAGACTCAACCAACCCCTAGTGCCATTCCCTATATAAACCACCTCGTGGAGAGAGAGCCTACCACTCCACTAGGGTTTCCCCCTTGCCAAATTGCAGCCACCCCCTACCAAACTCCACCTGCTAGCCCAAACCCTCCAGATCCCGAAATCCCACCTCCCCAGCCAAATCAGGCCCTCAGATCTGAAATTTGAGGCTCACATTCGCCCAAAAACCCACCTACCGGACATGTCCGGCGGTTAACCCGGGCATTGTCCGGTGACCACAGAGCAGCCCCGCTCCCGCAACCCGCAACTGCCATGGACGAGCCCTCCCGATGCGTGCCGCCGCTGAAGCCGAGCTCCCCCTCGCCGGAGCCCACGAGGCCGCCGCCTTGCGGGACCTCCTTCCTCCCTTCCTTTTCTTCCTCCTCTCCTTCTCCTCTCCCTAACCCCTGGCCTCTCTCTCTTCTTCCTTGCCCGCAGGTGCAGCCCGCCATGGCCATCGCCGGATCTGCAAGCTCCCGCCGCCCCAAGCCTTCTCGTCGCCAGGAATGGGGTTCTCGAGCCTAGATCCGCCCGGATCCCACCTCTCCTGCAGCGCTGCGGCGCCGGAGTTCGAGCGCTGCCCGCCGCATTGACCACCGAGCCGCTCGCCCACGCCTCCCGCTCGGCTCCGCTCGTGGGCCACAAGGCGCTAAGGCCCAGCTCAGCGCTAGATCTGTCGGCCCAGCTCCCGCAGCCTCAAGGCCCAGCCCGAGGTAAGCGCCGTTGCCTTATCCCCTGCCCAGAACTCCCCTTAGTTACCGTGCGCCCATCTGTCCTATTGCGCCAGCGAGATTCGGCCCAAGGAGTATATTTTTCTGTCCCGCGAATTTTCTAATTAACCTGTGAATTTCAGAATTACGGAAAACCCCCTAAACTTCATGCATTAATAACTTTTCACCCGTGCATCATATGTAAAAAACTTTAAATATGTAATATGACCAGAATTTTGTGTAGATTCACAATATTCAACTCTCACATGTGATAAAAATGTTTAACATTTCTGTTTGCATTTATTTGCATAATTGCCGTGCTGATATGAATTATTTAATAACTTTTGAACCATAGCTCCGTTGAAAATGTTTTATATAAGTAACTTGACTAGAAAAATGTGTAGAATCACATGGTGACATTTATTCTACTGTTTAACAACTCTAAGATATGGTTAGTATAGATCTGGACCAAATTCACATTATGCTTATGGGGATGTTTCGGAAATACTATAAGTGGTTTCCGGCCTAATTTAAGATGCCTAGATGTTGTAGTTTACTTATGCTTCACCTCTTGCCATGTTTAACAAAATTTAATATTGATGAGTACCTAAATGGGAGTGAACAAAATAATTCGAACGTGGAGTTTCGTCAATATGCAACTCGTTGCATATTGAACTTCACTTAATATGTAGTGGTTGTTTGTTGTGCTTGCCATGCCATGCCCTGCGTTGCATATTAAACCGGACATGCATCATATTTTTTTGTGCATCGTGTCTTGCATATCTTGTGGTGTATCTTGTGTTGATTGTTGTTTCTGGATTGCTTCTTCTCGATAGAGTTCCGAAAGCGTTCGGAGTGTGAGGATTAGTTTGACTACGTTGGCTCGTCTTCTTCATGGACTCGTTCTTCTTTCGAGCGAGATCTCAGGAAAGATGACACGTTTCCCTGGATACAACTACTATCATTGCTATGCTAGTTGTCTCGTCTTTCTATCGCTATGTCTCGCTACCTACCACTTGTTTGTCAAGCTTCCCAACATTGCCATGAAAATCCTCTAACCCTCCACCATCCCAGGAAACCTTTGTTTGGCTATGTTACCGCTTGCTCAGCCCTTCTTATAGCGTTTCTAGCTGCAGGTGCAATTGCTTCCATGTGACAACATGGACATTATTTTGTTATCACAATATTATTGCTATTTAATTTAATGCACTTATACACTTGGTAAAGGGTGGAAGGCTTGGCCTTTTGCTCGGTGTTTTGTTCCACTCTTGCCTCCCATAGTTACTTGTGAACCGGTGTTATGTTCCATAATTGAGCGCTCCTAACATGTTCGGGGTTGTTATGGGGACCCTCTTGATCTTCGTTTTAGGATAAAGCTTGTATGGCAAGGCCCAACATTGGTACTATTTGCTTAATAACAACCAAAATTTGCATAGGGCATGATCACCCCGTGGATTAATCAACAACCCGGGCCAGTGCTCCTCATGAGTGTTGGTCCAAACTAGATCACTATACAGGGCCACCCCATGGCAACTTTGGGGATTTCTATCAGGCCACTGTACGCGTCGCTTATCCGCCGTATCCTGAGAACGAGATACGCGGATCCTATCGGGATCGTTGATACATCGGGAGGCCTTGCTGGACTTGTTTTACCTTTCTCGAATGTTTTGTGTGAGGAACTCTGATCTTCTTCGGGCTCTCGAGGTGTCGGATTTTCTTTGGAATTGCCTAGGATGATCACGAGATCCGTGGTCGAGGTTATTCCCGCGGTGTGTGGTTAATTTGTGATGGACGAGTTGGAGCACCCCTGTAGGGTTAAATCTTTCGGAAAGTCGTGCTCGGCGTTATGTGACAAACTTGGATACTTTGTTTAACACCCGGTCATAGCAAACTTGAAGTAAACCCAAATAAAATACACCAACTGTGTGCGTAACCATGACTGTCTCTTCTCGTGTGTCCTTATCCGAAAGAGAACATGGTTGGGTTATGTTTGACGTAAGTAGGTGTTCAGGATCAGTTAGTGATCATTTCTAGCTCATGTCCATTATGCGTAGACCACCATACTTTACTTCCTGTATTCGTAAGTTAGCCACTCAAATAAATGCTTAGTCGCTTGCTGCAGCCTCACCACTTAACCATACCTCACCCATTAAGCTTTAATAGTCTTGATACCCTTGGAAATGAGATTGCTAAGTCCCCGTGGCTCATAGATTACTACAACAACAATTGCAGATAAAGGTACAACAATACTCTGATGTGAGCGCGATGCTTGTTTGTTTGGAGTTATTCTTCTTCTTCTTCATCATCAATCATGGATGGGTTCCAGGCAGCAGCCTGGGATAGCAAGGATGGATGTCATTTTACCGTTTGTTTTCGTCCGTAGTCGTAGCCTACTCTTCTGTATGATGTTTCAGTATGTTGTTGTATTGATGTGATCTTGTTGTAGCTTGTGGCGAGTGTAAGCCAATTCCATATACTCATCTCTTCTGTACATATACTTGTAATGATATCCATTCTTGCAACATGACGAGATGCACTTCTGTCCCTATCGAGGCCCTCGTGCCGAAATAAGGATATGATCCCATCTTGAGCGTGACAAGTTGGTATCAGAGCCAGTACCGACCTAGGAGCCGCCTTGATTGATCAAACTTGGCCGAGTCGAGTGTAGTGAAAAACTGTTTTGATTCTAGTTATATCGGAGAGTAGGATTCTTTTTACTCCTCTTCTATACTCTGGTGAGGAATTACGACTTAGGAATTTTGATTCTATCCCTATTCTCGCTCAAAAAAAATTTTAGGATCACGTGGGTATTTTGGAAACTATATGATACCGATGTGACAGAGTTCTCTCTTGGTGCCTCCTGTCTGACTTGATTTCTTTTGGGGAGTTGATCTCCAGGGAATTCTTGGCACATCGTTATCATTCAACTTCCTTAGTATCTCAGGGCGGACGGTGTTCGGAATTGCCTATATACTTGTCGTGGTGAGATAACGTCGGAGTCACCCAGTATTGGCGAGGCGTCCGGGGTACCACCATGGTTAGTATCGTTGTGCTTTTGAGGATCTGAGTTAGATGGACTTGCGAAAGCCTCTGGTTATGTGTTGAAGGATGGATACAGTTGGGGTGTAGGTTTGTTAGTTGTGTGAGATATTTCCTCCTTATATCCCCAACACCGGGTTGCATAACCAATAAGGTTTTTGGAAGTTCTTAGGTGGGAATTCAAGTAGTTACCTAGGATATCATTAAACAGATCATGATGTGAGGTTGGGGTTCGACATCTAGTGGATTCGTTTGTTCGTGGTCTTTCTTACAGAGGACAGTCTCGATTATGCTTCATGAAGCCTTGTAGTTCGCTACGCCTAGGGAGCATATTCGAGCATCATTTCAATATGACAATCCAATGTACGATCGAGCCCGTGCAAACCTTACCACGAAAATATCGATCGAAATCTCTGTTATGCATTTGTTTCCGGCTTGTTTCATAAGCCTCATCCTTTGTTTTGTTTTGTATATGGTAATTCGAGTTGCTTCGATGTCAATTGGTGATCTCATATCTTTCCTAAGAAGTGTTGTCATATTTCTGTGGGAATGATAATTCTTTTGCCCAATCAAGTTATCATATCAATTCTTTTCCTACCGGTGTGCTTCTCTTCAAGATAATTCTATCCTCTTCAATATTGCAAGATCAATTCTCATTTCTTTTTCGGAGTATGTCTCATCTGTTCCAAGTTGTCTTTGTTTTTCCCCACCCTCCCGCCCTTTTTCTTCAATGATTAAATTCTAATCCAACTCCGGTGCATTCAATTCAAGTTCTGGGTGTTCATCTTATCATTTTCATTCTCTAATTGCTCTCCCATGTTGGAATTCTTATCCAAGCCTCTCTTGCTTATCCATATCTCTATTCCTTCTGGAGTGCTGAAGATATCTTAGAATATTCATGTTTTCTTTCAATCCTTTCAAATTATTTCGAGGGTCTCACCTCATCAAGTTCTTAATTGTACGGGTGCAATCTCTCTTTCTAAGCAATTGTTCAATGATGTTTCTTTGAGTGGGCCGATAACCCACATGTGTTTTCCCTAGGATCTTACCTAGCTCTTCTAATATTTCTGGAGATGTTCTCAAGTTCTCTTCAAATATGACGTAAGAATGAATTTCATCAGTCATATGCCTTCTTGAAGATCGCTTCTAAATCATTTTCATTGTTGGCTCAACCTTTTCTTTATTCATTGTTCCGAGGTGTCTCGGTAATTCGTGGTGGTGTTTCTCGTCATCATCCTCTTCATTGAAGACCGAAGGGGAGTTCTCTTAAATCTTAATCCATTCTCCTAGAGATTCATGTTTCAACTTGTTGTTATCATCTCAAATTGTTCCCATCCATGAGAAATTCCTCCCATATCTGTCCGGTGCATTTCATAATTGTTTTCATTTCTTGATCCTCCGAAGGCCATCGTTTTAGAAGATTCTTCATTCTCAGCTTTCTGCTTTCATTCTCAAATTCTTCTCAACTATTGTTCCTTCATTCATATCTCAATTATTCCGGTGCCTTGTGAAGTTTTGTATTAGGAAAATCTTGATCTCTTCATTCTCATGTGTCCTCTTTAGTTTCTAATCCCTACTGGTGTTCTCGTTTAAGACTTCTTCAAGTTGGGGTCTCTCTCTCTCTTTCCCTTCAATTCCTTGCAACAAGAATAAGTGGTGTGCGAAATCTGTTGCTTGTCATCAATTTAACTGGATGAAGGATAAGCATAACATAATTCTTATTCTAGTTTCATCAAGGTGATTTCAATCCTTCTTCCGGAGTGTTAATGGCATCAAATTCTTGGTTATAAGTTGTTCATCTTTTCTTTCCGGAGTTCCAAGTTTTTTCAAGTTTCTCTTCGTGAAGCTTCATCTAAAGCATAGCAAGGCATCAATCTTGTTCTTTTGCGACCTTCAATTCTTTTCTATCATCCTTTCGTTTCAGAGTTCTTCCGGAGGTTCTTCATGGTGGTTCGTCAAGGAGTTAATTCTTCTCGAAGTGTTCTTCAAGATTCTGTTGGAGGTGCTCAAGTGTTCTTTATCTTCGATTTCCAAATTCAATTCCTTCTCCATTGTCTTTTGAGATGGTGTTACTAAATTCTTGATTATGAGGAGTCTCGAAGGAAAATTGGCAAGAATAAGATAAGTAAACCCATCATTCCTTTCTCGGAGTTATCTTGGGTTGGATTTAACCTAAAGCATTTCCTAAGGATTGTTGCTATCATGGTGTCATAAATGATCCAAATTTTCTCCTCCTATTCTTGGCGAAAGAAGTTGTTCATCCCTTTTTCTCCCAAGCAATCCTTGTTTTGTCAGTGGACGATTGTCACCTCATAATTGTAAAAATTGCATGCTCTACTAGTGATAATGCCATGGTCTAACTAGTAAAAATGTCATAAGAAAAGATTGTTGAAATGTCATGCATAACACATATTCTAAAAATCATGGCATATATATCCTATGTCTAACATGCAAAAAAATGCCATGCTACATGGCACAAAAAGATGCCATGGGTGACACTTTTTTGACACAGAAAAGTGTAAAAAAGAAACGTGGCTCAGAGAGTAGCTTTTTCCATCTTATGGAGATTTTGCTCTTAAATTCCCATGGAACCATTTTTCATCAAATTGTCATGTTCCTGGATGAAGAACATTTTTAGTAAACACTAAAAAAACAGAAAATTGCCATTTCATTTTATGAAAATCTTCCATGTTACTTACAATAAATGTAATAGTTATGAGAAAACTATCACTTAATTTTGAATGGAATAGTACTAACACTTTCGGGAAAATGTAATGTCAAAATTTTAAAACGTACGAGGTCATTTAACAAAAAAATGCATTGGATTCAGAAAAAATCCAGTTACAAAATGTGAGTGACTACTACTACCAAATTCATGTAGTCTTTACAAAATGCCATGGCAAAAAAATGTAAGGGACACATGGGAAAAAGTTGAGCATTTGGTTCTTTGAAAAACTGCGATGCTTATGCATTTGGTGAATCTTGAGAGAGGTAGATATGGTTCATGTTTTGCCATATACTTTACATTTATCTACCTGTAATTGCCACGTGGCATTGGAACTAACCATAGACTTCCTACATTTGGATAGTTTTTCATAAAAAAAATTGTTGAACCTCTCTTAACTAATGGCATGGGTATTTTCATGGTTGAAAAAAAAGTAGTGTGGCAAACTTCATGAAAACACCACATGGTAAACTCAGAACGTTGCAATTTTGACATTGAATTGGCCATGAAAATTTCTACATCAAATGTTTTAATTACACACGACAATTCCACCATGATTATATGCAAAATAATGGCAGTTTCCCCCAAAAAATCCACAAAGACATAATCATGTATCGCTACATGAAGAAACATGGAAAATCAAACATCAAAACTAGTAGAAAACAGGGGGCTGCAGGGAGAAGATGAGGGGTGGAGGTCAACCTTCATGAACTAGAATGGTAACGGCCTGGTCGTGAGCCTCCCCAGTGGCATTTCTATGTGTAAGTTGTGGGGTCAGCTGACCCCATGACTTTTGAGCAAAAACAGGCTAAAAACATTGTGCGGTTATTGTGAAGAAAAAAAATGCAAAAAAGAATGGCAATGAGCCCACAAATTTTTTAGTCTAGCTCCGCCACTGAGCCCCCCACTGGCCTCAATGCCGACCAAACCAACTGTTGCACCTAGAGATCCCTCGACCCCGTCACCTCCTCACCCTCTTGCTCCACACCAAAATCAGCATCCTCCTCCCCAAAAGCCAACCGTAACAGTCGATCACATTGTGCTTGAGTTAGTCGATTGCAATGTTCGTTTGTTGAAATTATGGCAGTTTACATGTTTACCTGGCCCAATTGTACCGCACACGCTAGCGGTTGTACCGCTCCTTATGCATGTACACAACTATGCACCGTCAGGCAGTTGTACCACGTACTTGGCGGTTGTACCGTCCCCTAGTTGAGTACTACTACCAGACCAAGTAATGTTCCAACTATCGCCCGAGGGGTGATTTCCCTTGAGTTTGGTAGCGGTGTTCGGGCAGTAGCCTAGATATTGTTCTGGTTGTTTCATATAATAACCTGTACAACCGGGCAACCTAGCAGTTTTACTGCTTTGTACGCCACGGCCACACATGTAGACAAGGGGTGGTTGTACCGACACTTGAACCACCCTATATACCATATTCCTATTGGTTTTGGGGTGCGCTACTACGAGGTTGTTTTGCTTATTGTTTCAATAACCAGTACAACAGACGTCGCCATGGTTATACTGCTCAGTACACAGCAACCACCATTTTCCTGCGTGGAGCAGTTGTACGACTTTTCCAAGTGGTTATACTGCTCTTGTGTTTTTCTGATGTGTAACGGTTAGATTCGTGGGGACATATTTAAGGGGTCTTCTTCCCCAATTATCCCAATGTTTTTGAGAAAGTATTCCCCACAATTGTTGACCACTTGGATCTTGTTTTCTCTCTATTCCTCCCATGATTCTTCCATTTATTTGAGGAAAAAGAGAGAAGATCTCAATCTATATTTCCAAAAGTCCATGTCTCCTCTAAGTGATGGGAACCCTTTGGATATAGATCATGGAGTTTTTTTGTTCCCCTCATTTTTTCTTCCTCTCATATTTCTCCATAGAATTAGTTATCGTGGTGTAATTTGAGAGAGAAGGACCTGATCACTCTATTTTCTCTTGCCATTGCATTCGATGCATGGGTTTGAGTTCTCCACGAGGTTTCATGGAAGTGAAAGATGAAAAACTTATTACTATTGTTTGCTTGGTACCCTAGAGCTTGTTCCTCTTGGGTGCTTGGGCACCCTAGATGGTTGGTGTTGCTGTGAAGCTTAATCATTGTGGTGGAAAGCTTCCGGCAAGCTTCCAGAGCCTCGAGTTAAGTTGTGGAGATATAATATTCATAAATAATCCGCATACAAAATGCCAGGGACTAGAACTACCAAATTCATGTAGTCTTTACAAAATGCCATGGAAAATATGTAAGGAACACATGGGAAAAAGTTGAGCATTTGGTTATTTGAAAAACTGCCATGCTCATGCAGTTGGTGAACCTTGACATAGGTAGATATGGTTCACGTATTGCCATATGATTTATATTTATCTACCTATAATTGGCATGTGGCACTAGAACTAACCATAGACTTCCTACATTTGGATTTTTTTCATAAAAAATTTGTTGTGCCTCTCTAAATTGATGGCATGGCAATTTTCACAGCTGAAGCAAAAAAGAGTGTGGCAAACTTCATGAAAACACCACATGCTAAACTCAACACTTTGCAATTTTGACACTGAATTGGCCATGGCAATTTCTACATCAAATGTTTTAATTAGACACGAAAATTCTACCATGATTATATGCAAAATAATGACGGTTTCCCCCAATAAATCCACATAGACATAATCATGTATCGCTACACGAAGAAACATGGAAAATCGAACATCAAAACTAGTAGGAAATGGTGGGCTGCAGGGAGAAGATGAGGGGGTGGAGGTAAACCTTCATGATCTCCAATAGCAACGGCTCGGTCACGAGCCTCCCAAGTGACGTTTCTATGTGTAAGTTGCGGGGCCAGCTGACCCCACAACTTTTGAACAAAACAGGCTAAAAACACTGTGCAGTTACTATATACTATGAATGCCATGATCTAAAATTGTTAAATGCCATGCTCATAACAAACATAATGGCTTTCTCTACTAGTAAAAATGACATGATCTAAATAGTAAAAATGGCATGCTCTACTAGTGAAAATGCCATGATCTAACTAGTAAAAATGTCATGAGAAAAGATTGTTGAAATGTCATGCATAACACATATTCTGAAAATCATGGCATATATATCCTATGTCTAACATACACAAAATTGCCATGCTACATGGCACAAAATATGCCATGGGTAACACTTTTTTGACACAGAAAAGTGTAAAAAAGAAACGTGGCTCGGATAGTACATTTTTACATCTTATAGAAATTTTGTTCTTAATATTCCCATGGAACCATTTTTCATCAAATTGTCATGTTCCTAGATGAAAAACATTTTTAGTAAACACTAAAAAAACAGAAAATTGTTATTTCATTTTATGAAAATCCGCCATGTTACTTTACAATAAATGTAATAGTTATGAGAACACTATCACTTAATTTTGCATGGAATAGTACTAACACTTTCGGGAAAATGTCATGTCAAAATTTTAAAACGTGCCAGGTCACTTAACATAAAAATGCATTGGATTCATAAAAAATCCACTTACAAAATGCGAGGGACTACTACTACCAAATTCATGTAGTCTTTACAAAATGCCACGGCAAAATATGTAAGGGACACATGGGAAAAAGTTGAGCATTTGGTTCTTTGAAAAATTGCCATGCTTATGCATTTGGTGAACCTTGAGATAGGTATATGGTTCATGTTTTGCCATATGCTTTACATTTATCTACCTATAATTGCCATGTGGCACTGACACTAACCATAGACTTCATACATTTGGACAGTTTTTCATAAAAAAAATTGTTGTGCCTCTCTTAACTAATGGCATGGCAATTTTCATAATTGAAATAAAAAAGCAGTGTGGCAAACTTCATTAAAACAGCACATGGTAAACTTAGGCCATTGCAATTTTGACATTGAATTGGCCATGGAAATTTCTACATCAAATGTTTTAATTACACACGACAATTCCTCCATGATTATATGCAAAATAATGGCAGTTTCCCCCAATAAATCCACATAGACATAATCATGTATCGCTACACGAAGAAACATGGAAAATCGAACATCAAAACTAGTAGGAAACGAGGGCTGCGGGGAGAAGATCAGGGGGTGAAGGTCAACCTTCATGATCTCCAATGGCAACGGCCCGGTCATGAGCCTCCCCAGTGGCGTTTCTATGTGTAAGTTGAGGAGTCAGCTGACCCCACAACTTTTGAGCAAAACAGGCTAAAAACATTGTGCAGTTATTGTATAATGTGAAGAAAAAATGCAAAAAAATAGCAATGACCCCACAGATTTTTTAGTCTGCTCCGCCACTGAGTCTCCCGCTGGCCTCAATGCCGACCAAACCAACCGTTGCACCCCTAGATCCCTCGACCCTATCGCCTCCTTGCCCTCTTGGTCCACACCAAAATCCTCCTCCTCCACAAAAGCCAACCTTAACAGTTGATCACAGTGTGCTTGAGTTAGTTGATTGCAGTGTCCGTTTGTAGAAAATTATGGTAGTTTACATGTTTCCCTGGCCCAATTGTACCACAAATGCTAGCGGTTGTACTGCTCCTTATGCATGGACACAACTATGCACGGTCAGGAAGTTGTACCACGTACTTGGATGTTGTACCGCCCCCTAGTTGAGTAGTACTACCAGACCAAGTACTATTCCAACTATCACCCGAGGGGTGATTTCCCTTGGGTTTGGTAGCGGTGTTCAGGCGGTAGCCTAGATATTATTCCGGTTGTTTCATATAACAAACAGTACAACCGGGCAACCTAGCGGTTTTACCGCTTTGTACGCCACGGCCACACCTATAGACAGGGGTTGGTTGTACCGGGACTTGAACCGCCCTATCTACCATATTCCTCCTGGTTTTGGGGTGCGCTACTAAGAGATTGTTTCGGTTATTGTTTCAGTAACCAGTACAACGGATGTTGCCATGGTTATACCGCTCGGTACGCAACAACCAACGTTTTCCCGCCTGGAGGAGTTGTACGGCTTTTCCAAGTGGTTATACTGCTCCTGTGTTTTTCTGATGTGTAATGGTTAGATTCGTGGGGACTTATTTAAGGGGTCTTCTTCCCCAATTATCCAATGTTTTTGAGAAAGTATTCCCCACCATTGTTGACCACTTGGATCTTGGTTTCTCTCTATTCCTCTCATGATTCTTCCATCTATTTGAGGAAAAAGAGAGAAGATCTCAATCTATATTTCCAAAGGTCCATGCCTCCTCTAAGTGAGAGGAACCCTTTGGATCTAGATCATGGAGTTTTTTTGTTCCCCTCATTTGTGCTTCCTCTCATATTTCTCCATAGAATTAGTTATCGCGGTGTGATTTGAGAGAGAAGGACTTGATCACTCTATGTGCTCTTGCCCTTGCATTTGATGCATGGGTTTGAGTTCTCCATGAGGTTTCATGGAAGTGAAAGATGAAAAACTTATTACTCTTGCTTGCTTGGTACCCTAGAGCTTGTTCCTCTTGGGTGCTTGGGCGCCCTAGACGGTTAGTGTTGTCGTGAAGCTTAATCATTGTGGTGAAAATCTTCCGGAGCCTCGAGTTAAGTTGTGGAGATATAAAATTCATGAAAAATCCACTTACAAAATGCGAGGGACTACTACTACCAAATTCATGTAGTCTTTACAAAATGCCATGTCAAAAAATGTAAGGGACACATGGGAAAAAGTTGAGCATTTGGTTCTTTGAAAAACTGCCATGCTTATGCATTTGGTGAACCTTGAGACAGGTAGATATGGTTCATGTTTTGCCATATGCTTTACATTTATCTACCTATAATTGCCATGTGGCACTGAAACTAACCATAGACTTCATACATTTGGACAATTTTTCATAAAAAAAATTGTTGTGCCTCTCTTAACTAATGGCATGGAAATTTTCATGGTTGAAATAAAAAAGCAGTGTGGCAAACTTCATGAAAACACCACATGGTAAACTCAGACCGTTGCAATTTTGACATTGAATTGGCCATGGCAATTTCTACATCAACTGTTGTAATTACACATGGCAATTCCTCCATGATTATATGCAAAATAATGGCAGTTTCCCCCAATAAATCCACATAGACATAATCATGTATCGCTACACGAAGAAACATGGAAAATTGAACATCAAAACTAGTAGGAAACGGGGGGCTGAAGGGAGAAGATCAGGGGGTGGAGGTCAACCTTCATGATCTCCAATGCAACGGCCCGGTCGTGAGCCTCCCCAGTGGCGTTTCTATGTGTAAGTTGCGGGGTCGGCTGACCCGACAAGTTTTGAGCAAAACAGGCTAAAATATTGTGAAGTTATTGTATGCTGTGAAGAAAAATGCAAAAAAAATTAGCAATGACCCCACAGATTTTTTTAGTTTGGCTCCGCCACTGAGCCTCCCGCTGGCCTCAATGCCGACCAAACCAACCATTGCACCCCCAGATCCCTCAACCCCACCGCCTCCTCGCCCTCTTGCTCCACACCAAAATCATCATCATCCTCCGCAAAAGCCAACCGTAATAGTCGATCACAATGTGCTTGAGTTAGTTGATTGTAGTGTCCATTTGTAGAAAATTATGGTAGTTTACATGTTTACCGGGCCCAATTGTACCGCACATGGTAGTGGTTGTACCGCTCCTTATGCATGGACACAACTACGCATGGTCTGGCAGTTGTAGCACGTACTTGGCGGTTGTAGCGCCCCCTAGTTGAGTAGTACTACTAGACCAAGTATTGTTCCATCTATCACCCAAGGGGTGATTTCCCTTGGGTTTGATAGCGGTGTTCAGGCGGTAGCCTAGATACTTTTCCGGTTGTTTCATATAATAATGTGTACAACCGGGAAACCTAGCGGTTTTACCACTTTGTACGCCACGGCCACACCTGTAGACAGTGGGTGGTTGTACCGGCACTGGAACCGCCCTATCTACCATATTCCTCTTGGTTTTGGGGTGCGCTACTAAGAGATTGTTTCGATTATTGTTTCAATAACCAGTACAATGGACGTTGCCATGGTTATACCGCTCGGTACACAACAACCACCGTTTTCCTGCGTGGAGCAGTTGTATGGCTTTTCCAAGTGGTTATACTGTGCCTGTGTTTTTCTGATGTGTAATGGTTAGATTCGTGGGGACTTATTTAAGGGGTCTTCTTCCCCAATTATCCCAATGTTTTTGAGAAAGTATTCCCCACCATTGTTGACCACTTGGATCTTGTTTTCTCTCTATTCCTCCCATGATTCTTCCATCTATTTGAGGAAAAAGAGAGAAGATCTCTATCTATATTTCCAAAGGTCCATGTCTCCTCTAAGTGAGGGGAACCCTTTGGATCTAGATCATGGAGTTTTTTTGTTCCCATCATTTGTTGTTCCTCTCATATTTCTCCATAGAATTAGTTATTGTGGTGTGATTTGAGAGAGAAGGACCTGATCACTCTATGTGCTCTTGCCATTGCATTTGATGCATGGGTTTGAGTTCTCCACGAGGTTTCATGGAAGTGAAAGATGAAAAACTTATTACTCTTGCTTGCTTGGCACCCTAGAGCTTGTTCCTCTTGGGTGCTTGGGCACCCTAGACGGTTAGTGTTGTCGTGAAGCTTAATCATTGTGGTGTAAAGCTTTCGGCAAGCTTTCGGAGCCTCGAGTTAAGCTATGGAGATATAACATTCATTTCATGTTAGTTCATTAAGCATTGAACATAAATTACTAAAAAATTAAGCTTTGTTTTGTATGTTTTGGTATGTCGTATTTCTAGGAATATTATGAAGTATTTTTGGATAGTTATAATGAAGTAGCAAAGTTATTTCATGTCACGGACTTAGTTTTGGTTGGAGTTTGCTTCATTTTTATGGCGTCCACACATGCCACACATGAGAGACCGATGAACCCTATTGCTAGTATCCATTACAGGTGACAGTGGTCGAATGGACAATTATTAGTTGTGGGTGTAGATGCTTGCATAAGATGGGAGACGGGTGAGTAAGAACATATACAACCGGACTTACCAAATCTAAACCCCTAAATGCTTCCGGACGCGCCCTGTGAGTGACTGGTTGTGTCCTTTTGGAGAACCTATTTTCCTGTTCATACAAAACACTCCTCATTTTCTTCTGCACATGCCTGGTTACTTGCACATGATTAGTGGAGATGAAGAGAAAGAATGAAAAGATAGAAAAATATGATCCGGGTGACCAGCATCCTACATGGCGGATTTGTTTTTTTTGGGGGGGGGGGAGATTCTCATTACTCAAGGAGGCTTCTCAGCCAGAGCCAAGTTTATAACAAAGTCCATCCTAGAAATTAGCCATGCTATGGTTCGAGGGGTACTACAACCATACTTGACCAGCTCATGACTAACATTATTCTATGAGCGACTGCACTGAGTAAAAGAATCTCCCTAGCATCAAGATCAACTGACCTATGAGTGTGCGGTGTTGTGATATGTTTCTCGAGTGTGCTGTGAGCATCGACACCGCTTCTGCACTATCCAGCTCCACCATAATGGGGAAGTCTGTCCGGTGTGGGGCCAAGTCTAGCCCTTCTCAACAAGATCCTATTTTCACCTCCAAGGAACTATCGCATGTACGGAGATCCCTGCATGCGCTATAGATGATCTCGCCTCTATCATCATGGATGATCATACCTCCTCCAAACATGGCGATATATGTGACGAAGCTCCTGTGTGTG
The DNA here is from genome assembly GCA_022496015.1 of Hordeum marinum. Taxonomy (NCBI): domain Eukaryota; kingdom Viridiplantae; phylum Streptophyta; class Magnoliopsida; order Poales; family Poaceae; genus Hordeum; species Hordeum marinum. The sequence goes on from CM039674.1 coordinate 438,531,732, forward strand.
TTGAGGTTAGTCCACCCCGTCCTAGGAGGTGACGAGCGCGGTATCACCTTGGGAGCAGAGATCTCAAGTGCCCCTGTTGGTATAGCATGCACCACCATCTTCCCTTTCTCTAGATCACCACGGGGATGTTGTTGAATGCATAACAAAAAATTAATATACCTGTGTAGGACAACGAGAGGCTTTAGCTAGTGGTGGCGCTTTCTCGTGTGTTGTGCATGTACCAAATTCTTCACATGGTCATGAGCATAACCAGCCTCGCCATCTCAACCAGGGGTTCCAGCAGTGTGAATGGACATTCTTGGCCAGAGTTCCAAATGGACTCCACCTTGGTAATTGGCCACTCTAAAGCCATAGTGTGCCACAACTCTCTAGCTAGTGAGCACCTACAAAGTGCATGGAATTCGTGCTCTCGTCCCACACCACGGAGGGAACGTATGTCAGTAAGCTCAAGGTGACGTGAAATTTTGTTGACCCAAGTGGCAAGTGAATTGGTCACAACTCTCCATGCAAACACACATACCTTAGGGGAGAAGGGCACCCCCATATAATCTTCCAGACGGCATGATGACCATCCGGTGCCCTGCTCGTGGCGGTAGCTGTTGGAAATATGCCCTAGAGGCAATGAATAAAGTGTTTATTATTATATTTCCTTGTTCATGATAATTGTTTATTATCCATGCTATAATTGTATTGATTCGAAACACATTGGATGTGTGGATATATAAACAACACTTTGTCCCTAGTGTGCCTCTAGTAGACTAGCTCGTTGATCAAAGATGGTCAAGGTTTCCTAGCCATTGACATAAGATGTCATTTGATAACGGGATCACATCATTAGGAGAATGATGGGATGGACAAGACCCAACTATAAACGTAGCATATGATCGTGTCAGTTTATTGCTATAGTTTTCTGCATGTCAAGTATATGTTCCTCCGACCATGAGATCATGCAACTCACGGACACCGAAGGAGTGCCTTGTGTGTATGAAATGTCACAACGTAACTGGGTGACTATAAAGGTGCTCTACAGGTATCTCCGAAGGTGTTTCACTACAACAGGACAGATCTTTGGTAACACCGTCTTGTGTTACTACATGCCCAAAAGTGTGTTACTAGGCCATGTAGTAACACAGTTTGACATGTGTTCCATTAGACCGTGTTACTAAGTGGTATTAGCTGTCACACATAGTATATATTAAAAAACGTGTTACAGTTACGTTCTAGTAACATGCGTATTTTGTGTTACCAAACCCATTGGTAACACATTTTTTTAATTCTAGTAACACCATAGTAACATGTTTTCATAGACGTATAACATTGATGGTAACATGATTTTACAACTATCGTAACACAAACTATAACACATTTTTTTAGCGTCGGAAAACAACCGGTAACATAATATCCAAGTATTGTAACACTATAATTTATAGTTGTCAACTACTCTAGTAACAAATTTAGTAACTATAGTAACACCATTGGTGACACTAATATATCAATATGGTAACATAATTGATGTATTTTTTTATTATTAACCATAAAATTTGATACCCATTTTATCACAAATAATTTTATTTAATAAAATTCATATAACTGCGCAAATAGTTAATCATTTATTGTTATGCTTGGCAACATCAAAATGATATAAAATTTGAAGCACAACACATATATAAATTCAAAATATGAAGATATTGATTACGAATGTACAAGAGTGTATGATACAGATGCATTACAATAAAGAAATCATTCATACCATTTGAGCATAGAAAACACAACTACAGAGAATATTACAGCATAGCACTTGCATCAATTCGACGAAAGAAAAAAAATCTTGTGGATGATATTACATTTTTCAATCTATCAATGTAAAACAATGACTAATGGTAGTTAAAATCTTTAAATTTTATTTGCTTCTTGATCCAAGAATTCCACTGCACCTCATTTATCCTTCTCTCAAATCTGTAAAAGAAAACTGCACCTTAGATATATGTGATTAAATGTACACAAAAATGTTTTCAGAATGTGGACGAGAAGGTTTTAACTTGCAAAAGCTAAAGGCCAGCCAATTAACTATCCTGAAGAGAAAGCCTCTCCAATTGTCTTGCAATCAGAAACTTCCTTAGCAACTCCTCACTATCAAGAAGAGGTTGATCTATGCGCACAAGAGCAAATTCAGCACCTAACTCAATACTAGCAGCCTCAGTTCTTGGATTAGTACTCCGGATAGTACCATATGCAACATTCTGCGTGTTGGGATATGTTGGAAGTCTTTAAAACTACTTTGGAATCAACCTATATTATGATAAATATTTGAACGCCAATGATAATATAATTTTGCATGAACAATATGATCTATTTTTAATGTTGGCCCAGTATAGGTGCCCAAAAAACTAAATAAACTAGACCCGACATCGAAGTCTAATGCCCAAGGTCACCTCACTTGCTCATGCTTGGTTGCATTTATCCATTACTTGCATATATCAGATTGAGAAAAAATTGTAACAAAATCAATTTTTCAAGGAGGCATGTTAATGTGGTTTGGGTTTGGAATATGGGTGCAGTAAACCATGGCCGGATGTTTACCTTCATGGAAGAAGTACGCCTTTTTTCGGCGCGAGCTGGGTATGGTTGTTCAGTTGTAGTCCCCTGCTGGTGCAGTCTTGAAAAAGACAAATTAGCTAATGACATAACATATCCTTCGCCATCCTAGATATATAAAAATGTCAATTAAACCATTACAAGTAAAGACAAATTACCTAATGACATAACAGGGACAATTTAGTTTGCCAATAACATGAATTCCTATAGATGAGGGAAGGATAAAGGAGAATCCATCTAGAACAAGATTGTAGTCTCGGACAGGGAAATGAAGCAGTACAAGTTGTGGAAGTCCCGTCAACAATTTGTATTCCAGAACCGATGAAACCTACCAAAAGAAACATGTGAATGAAGAGGGCAGATAAGTACACAGTAGCACGTCAATGCACTATATGCTTATCAGAACTCAAAAAAAAGGGAGGCACAATACCATGGGTCCAGACACACTCACACTCAGATATAACACTGTCAACATATGGATTCAGAACACTTTTAAGTTGAAAAATGTACAGATTATGTAAACTGAGCATTATTCAGGCGACGACTGCAATTCTGTTAAGCACTAGGTGATGAGAGAGCACAACCACGTGTGCCTCATGTGCCATCCCAATAAGTTGTTCAAGAAGCAGCAGCCAAGGTGGCCAGTGTGCCAATAGACGTTATTAGTGTGGATGTTCGTCATGATATTGCTACATCAGGTGTACACACATCTACAATTCCACTGACTATTCGGGGCGATATAAAATCCATCACTACATCAGGGACACTGAAAATTGATTCAAATACAAATATACCAAAATTTAAAGATGGGTGAGATGTCAAAATCTTCAAAGAATCTAGAGGTTCCTACAAGTAGAGGTCCTGATAGTGTTGACTGCTTCCCTAAACATAACGAAAGAGACACATAATTACTGGACTACTTTACTGTTTTATATGAAACATTAATTAACCAGTTTAAGGTCTGTCATATTTCTCAAGAAGTCTGATCTAAAGAATAGTCAATGAATCGATCTAGTAGATGTGTAGAACACACACATATATCAATGGATCAACCTGATTGGTGGATTATGCATTGGCACATTGGAAAACTATAGTCAGACACAACCGTACATGGTTTATGGACTTTCTACATCACTGATGGTTTTATAATTTGTGTACGTATAGGCTAATTATGCAATTAGCTGCGGCCATCAGGCATCTACAGTGCACATTATGCTACAAATCGTTGAGGGCGATTTGCAGGGGTTGACCCCTGCACGCCACGCCCTGTCTCCGCCCCTGCATAGGTACCCAGCATGCATCTCAGAATTCATAGCAATCAGATCAGGAAAGGGTGTGGGCATTCAGATCCATACCAGCCATGAGATCGTACTCCTTCAGGATGTACGTGCCGGAGCTGAATCGAGGAAGCCGTCGCGGCAGCGATCCAAACGGCGTGGAGGCAAATCGAGGAAGTGGTGCCGAGGCAGGTCAAGGAACCGGCAGATCGATAGGGGATTGAGATGGGGGTGGGAGGGGGTTGCAGGTGGCGGTCGCCCTGAGCGCTGAAGGGGCGGCGTGCTGGGCGTTGGAGTGCGGCGAGGAAGCCACCGAACGATGGGCGGCTGGGCTAGATGTGGATGGGTTCTAGACCAATTTATTTAGTGTTTTCCAGTTAATTGGAGGGAAAAGTAAGCGCCAAAAATATAGATTTTGCGTCAAAGGACAATCAGGAACCGGAAGGAATTTGGGTTTCCTTTTTTTTATCAAGGAGAACTGGAGGGAAATTGTTTCGGAAAAACCGGACATTGTTACGTATATTAACTTGTTTAACATGGATATTTTCCAAACAGTCTTTTTGGCATGAGAAATAGAGTATATTTTATTATTATTGATTCAAAGAGAAATTAGATATATCTAAATAGTAATGACTTTATAAAATTGTTTACATAAAATGGCTAAATAACCTATAACATGGTTTTCCTCGGCTAACTAGTTCATATAAATTAAGAGGCTCCGCGCTCTTGCTCGTTCGCGTCGCCCCCGCGCGGCGGCCGGATGGGAACCTCTCCCCTGGCCTCCTCCCTCTCCCCCGGCCTCCTCCCTCCCTCCTGCCGTCGCCTAGGCGTGCCGTCGGGTGAAACCCGGCTGGTGTGGGCGGCGACGGGGCTCTTCTGCCCTCCTCGCTTGGTGGCGGTGGCGTGGGTTGCTGCTGGCCAGCAGGGACGCCAGGCTGGGCGTGGGGCTCGACGGCGGGACGGCTTCGTGGCGGATGCGTGTTCCCTGGTGAGGCGTGTCGGCAGCAGTCGGGTTTTCATATCGGGCGGCGGCTGGATGGATCCCGGCGGCGGCAGGCGACGCGGGCTGTGGTGGATCTGGTCGCCTCCTTGGCGGATGGAGACGAGGGCTGCGGCAATGTGGGATCGCTGGATGGGATCACTGGCCTCGGCCAGATCTGGCCATGGCTGCTGGCTAGACGCGTTCGTGATGTCCGATGACTGCCTACCGACCATGGTCATCGGGTGGTGGACGACGCGGTGGCGGGTGCGGCACATCGGTGACTGGGCGGATCTTGACGGGTTCTTCTGATCACATCGGGATTCAACCCTGGTCTGGGTCCTTGACACCACAGGGAACATTCGGGGGAAACTCTAGATCTCATTGGGATCGAGCGATGGCGGTGCTTTTGCGTCGTAGTCCCTCTTGAGGGCATCGTTTTTGGAGTGTGCTCAGGTTGAAGGGACCAGCGACGCCGGCGGCGCACAGCCTGGTGGCACAACTGCCGATAAAAATTGCGTCGACTTCGGTCATGGCAGGCGATGGCGGCGTCTTCGATGTCGTTTCCTTGTTGAGGCATCGTCGTTGCAGTTTGTGTCATCCACGATCCCCTTCTGCCACCGCTTCAGCCGCCCTTCCGCCGCACCTTCCTACATCGGGCGCAGACGCCCCTTCCGCCCGTCCTAGCCCGGTGCGGCGACGCCTCCCCGCGCCACCAGGAGCCCAGGAGCATGACGTTGGTGCCTCGCGTACGAGCGCGTCAGCGCTTCTGTGTGCTGGACCAGCGACCCCAGTCGTCCAGGGCACGCCATCGCCGCCGCCTGGTCTCCAGCATCCAGCTACTTCAGCCGTCCCTCCGGTTGCCTCCCTCCTCTCCAACCTTCCTCCGCTCCTGACCAGGATGCTGGTATATGAACTCTCTCTTCTCCTCTTTGTTTACCGCTTATGAAGTTTGTGAACTACTAGAATTAGAGAGATTAGGGGAAGGAACTAGAGATTATTAGTTTATATGATGAATGATGCTGCTGTTCATATGTCTTGATTGTCCAATTGGAGCTGATGTTTGCTAGTTGCGTACATCTCGATCTTGTGCTTCCTAACTTGAGAAATGTACCATCTCTGAATAGCAAAATACAACTAAGAAGTAAGAACTCTGACATGTCACAGAAAAATACGATTACCCTTAAAATAGTACCAGTTGGCAGAGTGAGGATGGACACCTAAAGTACTAAATTTGACAGCTAAAAGATATCTAAACAACTTTACACAACAAATGCTTATAAATTATAATAGACGGACACAACCAACATTGGGAGGAGAAAGGATCAAGTATGAGTACCATGTTAATCCTTTAAGATCGTAGAACTAGATGACTTGGTAATCCTGCACTCCAATTTAATTAAGTTTCCATATATGTCAGGCTTGAACGCGTCTTCCCCTTGGTTGTTGATGTCAACTGCAATTTATGCATTGCTGTGATTGAAAGAATAAACTGTTTTTCAATCGATCATAGGAAAGAGACACATGACAGTCGGAGGATAAATGCAAAACCATTAACCGCGGATTTTACAATGGAAACATGTTGTGTGTGATCGATGCAGACATCAGCACCACAATCATCCATAAGAGCAAGTTCAGCAGCGTCCCAAAAACCTCCCCCATCGGTATTACAGGGGAGCAAAGAAAAAAAACAGCCTCCAGCAGTTCCCCGAAACCCTCCCCTTTTCTTTTGGCGTCCCCAAAAACGGCCTCTCTCTCCCCCTCTATCTAAGGGAACGGCGACCTCCCCGATCCCCTCCCCGACTCGCTGGTCGGCGCAATGGCTGCCTCCGGAAAGCTCCGTCCCGCCACCACACCGCGACCACTGCATCACAGGTAGTTCCTCCCTCTTTTTTTCTTCTCAGATCCGAGCTAGAGAACATAAAGGAGGGAGAGATGGAGCCGTTGGACATTGGGTATAGGGGGTGGCGGCGCCGCCGTGGCCGAAGACGGGGAGGCACTCCAAGGGTGGAGCTCCTGCTCCGGGGAGGGGGCATGGTATCCGCTGCCACTGGAGGGGATGACCATGGGGTCAATCTGTGGTGTGTAGAAAGAGAGAAGGAACAAAGAGGGAGAGGCAGGGTTTGACACCGGCGTGGCCTTGCATCTGGTCATGTGGAGAAAAAGAGAGAGATATGTATGGTGCTTGTGCATGCTCTCGTTGGGGCTGGTGAAACTAGTACTATTGTGTGCTATTGATCTATGTTGCCTCTTGTATGATGCTGCTGATTGCTGCATTGGATTGTATTTTTTTTGGCTGTTGATGCTATTGCTAGTTATTTGTGTCTGCCAGCCGCTGCTATTGAAGGGGATTGAGATAGAGAGCAGCGAGCATAAAGAGAGGTTGTTGTACATTTTTACATACAGAACATAGAGATAGCTTGCTAGAAATTTCTGTGCTGCTGCTATTGCTATTTATTTGTGTTGAAGCTTATTGTTTCTTGTTTCTGTTTCAGATTTTGGTAATGGAAGATCAGAGCAATTTTGATCAAAAGAAAGGCTAAGAAAGCAAGCGAGTCATAGAAGCTGACCCATTCCATGTTTCTCACCTCACAGATATGTTTAAAAGAAAAGAAAAGATCAACATTGGGTAAGATTCAATATTGAGGGAACAATTGTGGATGCTACTGATAATGCTTTGATTGATGAAGAATAGTGGAGGTAAATGATCTAAAGGTATCTTCTATTCCTAAATAGCTGCCTCCCTTGCAGATTCAGTTACTCAAAATCCACCTTAGTCTGATCTTTCCTAAACTATATCGAACCACCACACTGCTATAGACTATAGATCCACCTCCTTTTAGACTGCTTGCTATATAATCTTGACATTGACTTAGTGATTTATAGAATACATTGTTCAGTTTTTTGTAGCATACCAATTTAATGGGATGCCCAAGGGAGAAAATTTGGTATCTGCCATTGATCTATCTAAATCAGCAGGTTCTCAGAACACAAAACATGAATGCCATTTTATACTTGGCTCGCAGTGGTTAGTGCATTGAGCAATGGATTTTTTGGCTCAGAGTGATAAACTGTACAGAAACAATGAGCACAAATAAGCGCGCTCTTACTGGTAACATGCAGATGCTAGCTTGATTAACTAGGTTTATATCTCTGCTTTTTCAGTAGTATTAGTTTTCTTTTTCAGTATTAGTTTCTCCATATCTGCGTACTAGGTTGTCTATCTCTTAGTTTTCTGTATCATTTTCCTCCATAACAGCTTGCTATATATTGCATTATGTCTCGAAGAAGTAAACGGAAAATTCCGATGCAACACGCGGAACATGATCTAGTTTCTCCGTTCGACCAACATTTTCATGATTTTATCTACACTGTAGTTTTACCTGAAGTCAAAGCTGAGTTTGTATGACATTAAGAACCAGTGTATGTTCTTCCAGATCATTGGCTGAGCTTACACCCTTCAGAAAATTCGAAGGAATGAGGTCGTCCACTCAACCTATAAACCCAACTTTTGTTTTTCTTTATTGCTTTTCAATTTCTTCTGACCCGTCTAATAATGATGATCCCTAGGATTAACAACAGCAGCAGATATTCATCATCATCCAGTGTGCGTGCGTGAGCTTATTATTTATATGAGTGCTAGACTCGGATGACGACAGCAGCAGCAGAAAACAAAAATTGTACATACATATTTGTAGTAGGTTCACAGGAGGTCCTCATCTTATTTCAGACTGTTATTTGAACATGCAAACAGTTTTGTACAAACAACCATTGTTTTTCTCGATATATATCTTGGTGAATTTTGTTAAGCCTGTACCGATCTGTGTCACTCACCTTTCACTCAGATGGGACGAAGTAGTTTTCGTGTGATTAGCACTGGCCTAGTTCAAGTTAAAGATGAGCAGTTCAACGATTTTGTGTTCAACACCTTCTTTATTTTTACTTAACCGCATCCATATTTTGTAAAGTATGTGTGGCTGCAAAAGGATTGACCGGGGGTCAACTGTGAGTGGCTTCTTATCTTTTAAAGTATATGTGTGCTTTGCACTTGTAGGTCAGAGATTGTTATGCTACTCATGCCCCTTGAGAGCAACGTTGGCCTGATCTATTATCTATGCTAATCTTCTAATTATCCAATCACATACTATATAAGGCCTTTATTTCTCTAGGAACATATAAAAATTCAAGGAGCTACAGCGTGAGCTAGTAATCTACAACATAATTTGCAAAGACACTATGGACTATGTTCATGATAATGAGTTCATTTAATCATATTAGTTAAGATCTCCCACCCAAATTGACATCCCTCTGGTCCTTCGAGTGATACATGATCCAAATTCACCAACTCAAGTCCGATCATCACGTGAGTTGAGGTGGTTTCAATGGTGAACATCATCATGTTTATCATATCTACTATATGACTCATGTTCGACCTTTCGGTCTCTTGTGTTCCGAGGCCATGTCTGTATATGCTAGGCTCGTCAAGTTTAACCTGAGTATTCCGCATGTGCAACACTGGCTTTCACTCGTTGTATGCGAACGTAAAGTCTATCACACCCGATCATCACGTGGTGTCTCGACACGATGAACTTTCGCAATGGTGCACACTCGAGGAGAACACAATTTATCTTGAAATTTAAGTGAGGGATCACCTTATAATTCTACCATCGTCCTAAGCAAAACAAGGTGCATAAAAAGATTAACATCACATGCAAATCATAAGTGACATGATATGGCCATGAACTTGTGCTTTTGATCTCCAGCTTGAAAGCACTGACATGATCTCCATCGTCACCGGCATGACACCGTGATCTCCATCAACGTGTCGCCATCGGGGTTGTGGCGCCCACCATGCTTCTACTACTATTGCTACCGCTTAGTGATAAAGTAAAGCATTACATAGCGCTCAATGATTGACACGCAGGTCATACAATAATTAAAGACAACCCTATGGCTCCTGTCGGTTGCCGTACTCATCGACATGCAAGTCATGATCTTCTATACAATACATGATCATCTCATACATCACATATATATCATCATGTAATTGGACATATCACATTACAACATACCCTGCAAAAACAAGTTAGACGTCCTCTAATAGTTGTTGCAAGTTTTATGTGGCTGCTACGGGTATCTAGCAAGAACAATTCTCACCTACGCAAAACCACAACGTTATACATAAGTGGCTTTTCAACCTTCTCAAGGACCGCCTTTGTCGAATCCGATCCAACTAAAGTAGGAGAAACAGACACCCGCCAGCCATCTTTGTGCAACAAAGTTACACGTCAGTCGATGGAACCGGTCTCTCGTAAGCGTACGAGTAAGGTTGGTCCGGGCCGCTTCATCCCACAATACCGCTGAACTAAACCACGACCAAGGGAGGAAGCAATCTAAGCATCAATGCCAACAAACTCCTTTGTGTTCTACTCGAGATCTCATCTACACATAGACCTATCTCATGATGCCATTGTTGGGGAACGTTGCATGGGAAACAAAAAATTTCATGCGCACACGCAAGATCTATCAATGGTGATGAGCATCTACGAGAGGGAGAGTGAATCTACATACCCTTGTAGATCGTTAAGCGGAAGCGTTAAGAAATGCGGTTGATGTAGTCAATCGTCTTCACGATCCAATCATGATCCGTGTAACACCCCGTTACGTCTGGCGGAATCTAGACTGGCCCCACAGATCAACACTAATCTTTCCTGCGCACTTTGTCCTCACTTGTGCGCACCCGGGACCAACTTCCCGGTCGGTCACCCATCCTAGAATTGCTCCAAGCCAAGCATGCTTAACTTTGGAGTCCTTTTGCATGGGCTCCCAAAAAAGTAGGAATTCCTTGTTGATATGAGTAGTCTATCTTCCTATTAAGCCAGGCTCTCACAATCCGTCCCACGATCTCATCACGAGCCGTCCCATGATCCCATCGTGGTCCTTCCGATCTAGTGCCAAACGGACGGCACCTCAGCGTTTAGCACATATACAGCTCGATGACGATCTTCGCCTTCTTGATCCAGCAAGAGGAAGCGGAGAGGTAGACGAGTTCTCCGGCAGCATGACGACGTTGCGGCGATGGTGGTGGAGTAATTCTAGCAGGGCTTCGCCTAAGCACTCCTGAAACCGATCTAGAGGAGAAACTACGGACTAGAGGAGAGGGTAGCACATGTCTAAAATTCGGTGTCAAAAACCCTCAAAACCTCTAGTATATATAGGAGGAGGGGAGGGAGGAGGCTTGGCTCCCAAGGGAGTCAACCCTAGTTTGGCCGAAGTGGGTGGGAGGAGTCCTCCTCCTCCACTCCTAGTAGGATTAGGACTCCTTCCTTATTTTCCCACTTTTGCCTTCTTTCCACCTTGGGTTTTCTTCCCTAGCCGCATGGGCTTCATGTGGGCCTTCAGCCAGCCCACTAAGGGCTGGTATTCCTTCTTCCACAGCCCATGTAGCCTCTTGGGTCGAAATACCCCTCCCGATGGTCCCCCGGTACCCTCCCGGCACTCCCAGTACACTACCGATGAGCCCGGAACTTTTCCGGTGACCAAAATAGGACTTCCTATATATTAATATTTACCTCTGGACCATTCTGGATCTCCTCATGACATCTGGGATCTCATCCGGGACTCCAAACAACCTTTGGTCACCACCATGCATAACTCTATACTACCAAAACGTCACCAAACCTTAAGTGTTCAGACCATGCGGGTTCGAGAACTATGTAGACATGACCGAGACACCTCTACGGTCAATAGCCAATAGCGGGACCTGGATGCCCATATTGATTCTTACATATTCTACGAAGATCTTTATCGGTCGAACCTCTATTTCAAGGATTCAGTTAATCTCGTATGATGTTCCCTTTGTTCTTCGGTATGTTACTTGCTCGAGATTCGATCGTCGGTATCTCCATACCTAGTTCAAACTCATTACCGGCAAGTCTCTTTACTCATTTCCGTAATACAAGATCCCGTGACTAGCACTTAGTCACATTTCTTGCAAGGCTTGTTCCGATGTTGTATTACCGAGTGGGCCCTAAGATACCTCTCCGTCACACAGAGTAACAAATCCCAGTGTTGATCCATGCCAACCCAACATACACCCTTGGAGATACCTGTAGAGCACCTTTATAGTCACCCAGTTATGTTGTGACGTTTGATACACACAAGGTACTCCTCTGGTGTCAGTGAGTTGCATGATCTCATGGTCATAGGAACAGATACTTGACATGTAGAAAATTGTAGTAATAAACTAACACGATCATATGCTACTTTTATAGTTTGGGTCTTGTCCAACACATCATTCTCCTAATGATGTGATCCCGTTATCACATGACAGATCATGTCCATGGCGAGGAAACCTTAACCATCTTTGATCAACGAGCTAGTCGATCAGAGGCATACTAGGGACATGGTGTTGTCTATGTATCCACACATGTATCTGAGTTGCCGATCAATACAATTCTAGCATGGATAATAAACAATTACCATGGACAAGGAAATATGATAATAAATAATTTATTATTGCCTCTAGGGCATATTCCAACAGAAAGTTACGCGGTACTAGAGAGGCTAGCAAGGATGGAAGGGTGAGAGTGCGTATAATCCATGGACTCACATTAGTCATAAAGAACTCACATACTTATTGCAAAAGTCTATTAGTTATCAAACAAAGCATTAGACGCATGCTCCTAGGGGAGAGGTTTGTAGGAATTAACCATCGCGCGCTCCCGACCCTTACACAAAGATCGACAATCATTAGACAAGTCATGCTCCAACTTCGGTACATAGCGGTTCACCATACGTGCATGATACGGGAATCACAAGCTTTAACATCTGTATATCTTCATTTCACAACTACTCACTAGCATGAATCTCATTTTACCATCCCTATTATCTCAAAACTATATGCAAGGAATCCAACTTCTCATAGTTGTTAATGCACTTAATATGAAAGTTTTTATTATATCCCTCTTGGATGCCATTATATTAGGACTAAATTCATAACCTAAACAAATTACCATACTGTTTTTAAGAAACTCTCAAAATAATATAAGTTAGGAACTAGAGTTCAATAATTTCTATAAAATATAACACCACCATGCTCTATAAAGATATAAGTGAAGTACTAGAGCAACATTGCCTAGCTCAAAAGATACAAGTGAAGCATATAGAGTATTTTAACAAATTCATGATTCAGCGTGTCTCTCTCAAAAGATGTGTGGAGTAAGGATGATTGTGGCAAACTAACAAGAAAATACTCATATCATACAAGACACTCCAAGCAAAACACATATCATGTGGTGAATAAAAATGTAGCCTCAAGTAAATTTACCGATGGATTGAGGACGAAAGAGGGGATGCCTTCTGGGGCATCCCCAAGCTTAGGGTTTTTGGTATCCTTGAATATGACTTGGGGTGCCATGGGCATCCCCAAGCTTAGGCTCTTTCCACTCTTTATTCCATAGTCCATCGAATCTTCACCCAAAACTTGAAAACTTCACAACACAAAACTCAACAGAAAACTCATGAGATCTGTTAGTATAAGAAAAATAAATCACCACTTTAGGTACTGTTGTGAACTCATTATTTATTTATATTTGTGTAATACCTACTATATTCTAACTTTGTCATGACTCATACCCCCTGATACGACCCATAGATACATCAAAATAAGCAAACAACACAAAGAAAACAGAATCTGTCAAAAATAGAACAGTCTGTAGTAATTTGGAAACTTTGAATACTTCTGGAATTGTAAAACTTCTAAAAAATTACGAAAACTAGGTAAATTTGTATATCAATTCTGTGTAAAAATTTCAGATCAATTTGTCTCTCTAAAAATTTCAGAAAATTCCTGGACTGAGTGAAAAAGTTTATGTTTTCCAGCAAGATCAAATCAACAACTACCATAGATCACCCTAAAGGTTTTACTTGGATCAAACACTAATTTAAACACAAAAACACAATTACCACAGAAGTAATAATGTGCTAAACACACCAAAACAGAAAGAAAACCCTGAAAGCAAAATAAAATTGGGTTGCCTCCCAACAAGCACTATTGTTTAACACCCCTAGCTAGGCATAACGATTTCAATGATGCACACATTAAAAGTACTAGTTGAGATATGCAAAAGAGAATCATGAATAGCATTAAAAACACATTTAAGTCTAACCCACTTCCTATGCATAGGGATTTTGTGCGCAAACAATTTATGAGAACAAGAATTAACTAGCATAGGACGGCAAAACAAGCATAACTTCAAAACTTTAAACACATAGAGAGGAAACTTGGTATTATTGCAATTCCTACAAGCATACATTCCTACCTCATAAAAAATTTCAGTAGAATCATGAAGGAATTCAACAATATAACTATCATATAAAATTTTCTCTTCATGATCCACATGCATGCAAAGTTGATACTCTTCCAAAATAGTGGGATTATCATTAACTAAAGTCATGACCTCTCCAAACCCACTTTTATCAAAAACTTCATAAGATTGAACACTCTCCAAAATAGTGGGATCAATAATGCCTAAAGTTGAGACTCTTCCAAACCCACTTTCAATATCATATTCATCATGAGATTAATTAAATTATCAAGATCATAAGAAGCATTATCACCCCAATCATCATCATTGCAATAAGTAGTGGTTATGGCAAACTCATCAAATATAGCATCCCCAAGCTTGTAGTTTTGCATATCATTAACTTGCATATCATTAACATAATTGAAATTAATAAAATGTATAACAATATCATTGCAATCATGCTTTTCATTCAAGGAAACATCGTGAATCACTTCATCACAAATTTTAGATTCACGAATATCAAGCAAAACTTCATAGAGATAATCAAGTACACTCAACTCACTAGCAATTGGTTCATCATAATTTGGTCTTTCGAAAAGATAGCAAGTGGATGAGGATCCATAACAATAGATTTTTAGCAAGCGAAGATGCAAGCAAATAGGAAGCACATGGCAACACAAGCAAACAAAGAGATCCAGCAAGAAAAAGGCAAACAACAAAGAGAGCGAATAAAACGACAAATTGGTGAAGTGGGGGAGAGGAAAACGAGAAGCAAATGGAAAATAATGTAAATTCAAGAGATGAGTTAGTGATGGGTACTTGGTATCCTTGACTTGCTATGTATCTCCCCGGCAACAACGCCAGAAATCCTTCTTGCTACTTCTCGAGCATGTGTTGGTTCCCGTGAAGAGGAATAGTTTGATGCAGCAAAGTAGATAAGTATTTCCCTCAGTTTTTGAGGACCAAGGTATCAATCCAGTAGGATATACAAGCTATCCACCAATAGATATACCTTCACAAGGAATCAAACTCTTGCACCCAACGCTATAAAGGGGTTGTCAATCCCTTCACTGTTATTTACAAGGATGAGGTCTAGTAGAGATAGGTATAATAGGATGCTTGAACGGAAAGTAAAACTGGAAGTAAAAAGATGGCAGCAAGTATTTTTTTGGTGTTTTTGGTTTTAGATCTGAAAATATAATATGTAAAATAGACCCGGGGGTCATAGGTTTCACTAGATGGCTTATCGCATGATGGCAAGTATTACGATGGGTGAACAAATTATTGTCGAGAAATTGATAGAAAAGCGAATAATTATGAAGATATCCAAGGCAATGATTATGCATATGGGCATCACTTCCATGACAAGTAGACCAAAACGATTCTGCATCTACTACTATTACTCAACACATCGACCGACTCCTACGTGCATCTAGAGTATTAAGTTCATGAAGAACAGAGTAACACATTAGGTAAGATGACATGATGTAGAGGGATAAACTCAAGCAATATGATGAAAACCCCATCTTTTTTCCCTTGATGGCAACAATACAATACGTGCCTCGCTACCCCTACTTTTTCACTGGGTGAGGACACCGCAAGATTGAACCCAAAACTAAGCACTTCTCCTATTGCAAGAATTACCAATCTAGTTGGCAAAACCAAACCAATAACTCGAAGATACTTGCAAAGATATGAAATCGTGCATATAAGAATTCAGGAAAGACTCAAATAATATTCATGGATAATCTAAACATAAATCCGCAATTCATGGGATCTCGGCAAACACACCGCAAAAGAGTATTACATTGGATAGATCTCCATGAAGATCATGAAGAACATGGTATTGAGAAGCAAAGAGAGAGAAGAATCCATCTAGCTACTAGCTATGGACCCGTAGGTCTGTGGTGAACTACTCACGCATCATCGGAGGGGAAATGGAGTTGATGTAGATGCCCTCTGTGATCGAATCCCCCTCTGGCAGATTACCGGAAAAGGCTCCAAGATTGGATCTCTCAGGAACGGAGGCTTCTGGCGACGGAAAAGTGTTTTCGTGGCTCTTCTGATAATTATGGAATATTTAGGTATTTATAGGCCGAAGGTTAGGGTTAGGAAAGTTGCCATGGGCCCACAAGCCTGCCCGGCGAGGGTGCCCCCCTTGGTCGCGACAAGCAGGCTTGTGGCCCCATGATAGCTCCTCTGCCTTGGTTCTCAAGTCTCGGGGCTTCCATATTTTCCAAAAAAAATCATTCCGGAGGTTTTATTCCGTTTGGACTTCGTTTAATATTCCTTATCCGCGAAACTGGCACTAGGATCTAGATTAATAGGTTAGTCCAAAAAATAATATAAAATAGCATATTAATGCATATAAAACATCCAAAACAGATAATATAATAGCATGGAACAATCAAACATTATAGATACGTTGGAGACGTATCAATGAGTCATGTGTATCTTGGCTATATGCATCAAATATATGTGAATGAGGTGTGTCCTTGTTCAAGACTTCACTCTTGCAAACAGTATGTGCAATAAGCAAGAGATCATCTTGATCAAAGATGTGATGCATATACTTACCTTGAGGACGTTGAGCATTCTAAAAGCAGAAACACACTTGAGAAAACAATGTTAGGAAACAAAAGAGTATTCTACTCATCCATATGCAAAAGAGCTCGGAAGTAGCAAGATATGGAGGACACATAGAAAATAATGTTTCTTAAGATTGATATGCCTCCAAGATCATTTAGAGCTTTCTCCCCAAAATATGAAATTGTAGTTCTTCCTCTCCCCCTGAATCTTAGCATGTAGATATTGGGAGTAGGTAGGGTGAGACAAGTCTAACATGAGTAGGCAAATAGAATTTAAAACATACACTCTCTCTTTAAATGATAGAATAAGATTTGATATACTCTCTCCCCCTTAAGTAATGTTTCTCCACTTTGGGTAATCATGATATCCCCCCCCTATGGATAGGCACAGACTTTAGTATTCTCCCCCTATATGCAAGCATAAGCTTTGATATTCTCCTTCTTAATTGTATTCTCCCCCTTTGGTGTATCTCCCACTTTGCATTGAAGCTTTGGTATTTCTCCACCCTTTGGCATTAATTTTCGAAAATGTTCATACATAGGGTCAGATAAAGGGATCCTAGAATTCAAGGGTCATTGAAAGTAGGGATCATAAAAGATAAGGATCATAGAGAGCATTTGAGACTAAGGGATCCTTGAGTACAATTTCTCCCCTTTCCTTCATCTGAAAGTTTTTATGATTTCTCCCCCTCGGTCATAGGGATCCTTGAATAAATTGGAATTTCATGTTTTGGCACAGAATCGTTGAAGATAGCAAAGTCGATGGCTTCGAGGCAAATGGAGTCAGTGGAACCGATAAGTGGTTGTGCAGCTCATCTGGAGAATCGGTAGCATCGAGAATTTGTCTTGGGGGCTCCGAGGTGCCAACCAGAAACTTGTCAACATTTTTCCAAAGACATTTTTCAAAAAGTCTCAAAAGATTCAAGAAAAATTTCAATTAATTTTCAACAGGATTTGCAATGAACTTCAAGAATATTTGCAAGGAATTTTCCAAAAGATCTGCAATGAATATTCAACTAGATGGAAATTGAGTGGTTCCAAGAAAGCATGCAACGATAAGATGAACCAATCAAGATACTTCATCTAGATGATGGTCTATGACTAGGTCACCTATATTAGAGTGTATTGACTTAAGGAACCAATGCAAGCAAGAATACTTGATCATAGGTCATACTCATTTTTATGATAATGGGGTTACCATTTTTCGATTAAGCATTTTAATGTATTCATATCACTTGAGCTGCTTTATCTCATGACTTGAAGTAAATCTTTTTCAAGGATATGAGCACATACCTTTGAGTGATGTTGATGGCGTAGCATGTAGGAGATCTTGTTATGGATGCTCGATGTTGATGAAGATCATATTGAGTTGGGAGCAATCCTTGATAGTTTTGGCTTTCTTTTCACCTACATGGGTTAGTCATGCAAGGAAGAACATAATATATCCTTATGACAAGAATGAAATTTGCTTATCAAATGGTTTTCAAGGATATAGCTTATGTTGTCTTCTTCCTTCCATCAACAAAGAGGGGTTGTGAATACTTGGCTATAACAAGATTTCTTGTGATGTGAGTTGATGGCAATCTTGTGGCGTGTAGTTTTTCTAAGTACCTACAAAAGGTTACATTCAATACAAGGGATCATATATCTCTAAGGTATATGATAATAACATATCAAGTGTATCTTGGAATAGTCATGTAAGCTCATGTCCTTGCATGCATTCAAGTGAGTCTAGCTCAAGTTTGAAGCATCAATGATGTTCAACTCACTCCTCAAGTGACAAAATACATTCTCATCAAGTGGCTAAGTAAAGATATCGGCCAATTGTTTGTTAGTATGAACCTGCTTGAGATTGATATCTCCTTTGGCAACATGATCACGAATGAAATGGTGATGAACTTGAATATGCTTAGTTCGAGAGTGTTGCATGGGATTATGAGCAATTTTGAATGCACTCTCATTCTGATATAACAATGGTACATGTTTTACATGTATTCCATAATCCTTAAGAGCTTGAGTCATCCCTAGCAACTGAGCACTAATGATCCGACGGCAATGTATTTCGCATCAGCGGTACATAGACATGCCCAGTTTTGTTTCTTGGATGACCAAGACAGAAGAGATCTACCAAGAAATTGACATGTACCTAAGGTGGATTTTCTATCAACCTTGTCCCCGGCATAGTCTGAGTCGGAATAGCCAACAAGGTTAAAGGAAGATCCCTTGGGATAGCAAATGCCAAAGTTTGGTGTATGTATCAAGTATCTCACAATTATTTTCACGGCCTTAAGATGACACTCCTTAGGAGCAGCTTGATATCTAGCACACGTGCATACACTAAGCATGATATCGGGACGTGAGGCACATAGATAGAGAAATGATCTGATCATTGATCGATAGACCTTTTGATCAACCGGTTTGTCCTCATTGGTAAGATCAACATGTCAACTAGTAGGCATAGGAGTTTTCATGCCTTTACACTCTTGTATGTTGAACTTCTTTATCAAGTCATTGGTGTACTTGGTTTGAGAGATGAAAGTTCCTTCTCTTGTTTGCTTGATTTGCAAACCAAGTAAAAAATTCAGCTCACACATCATGGAGATCTCATACTAATCGGACATCAACCTTCCAAATTTCTCACTAAATTGTGGGTTAGTAGATCCAAGGATAATATCATCCACATAAATTGGGCACACAAATAATTCACCATTAAATCTCTTAGTGAATAAGGTTGCATCAATTTTACCAATTTCAAACCCCTTTCCAAGAAGAAACTTCGTTAGACATTTGTACCAAGCACGAGGGCCTTGATTAAGTCCATAAAGAGCTTTATGAATCTTGTAAACATGGTTTGGTTTCTTAGGATTCACAAAACCAGGGGGTTGCTTAACATAGACTTCTTTCTCAATCTCCCAGTTTAGAAATGCACTTTTAATGTCCATTTGGTAAAGTGTGATGTCATGGTTATTGGCATAAGCAAGTAATACGTGAATAGCTTCAAGTCTAGCAATGGGGGAATATGTCTCACCATAGTCCATACCTTCGACTTCCGTGTACCCTTGTGCCACAAGACGTGCCTTGTTGCGAACGACTTGGCTGTCTTCGTCTTGCTTGTTCGAAACACCCATTTGGTTCTGATGATGTTTTGCTCGTCTTTGGGCTTCTCCAATAGTGTCCACACTTCGTTCCTCTCGAAGTTGTGTAGCTCTTCATGCACAACGTTCACCCAATCCAGTTATTCAAGCGCTTCTTCTACCTTCATAGGATCAATACTAGAGATGAATGAGTAGTGTTCACAAAAGTTAACTAAGCGGGTTTTAGAGCGAGTGATTCTCCCGGTTTGAATGTCACCAAAGATTTTCTCTAAGGGATGATTTTTGTTCACTCTTGCTCGGACTCGAGGTAGCTTTTTCTTGTTGGATGGTGGAGCTTTCTCCTCATCATCATCTTGTTCAATGTTGTTGAAGGTGTCGTCTCCTTGAGGTGGTGGTGAAGGAGGTTGATGTGGATCATCATGATGTACTTCGTCCTCCTCTTCATCTTGTGGTGTACCGCTTGTGGATGCTTCCATGTCATCTTCAAGTTCACCTTGACGCGAAGTAGGAGCTTTGACTTGGGTTTATGAAATACTTTCCTTCACCTCCATGGGACGAATCTTGCTGATGGACAAGTCTTGGATAGCTTCTAAACGTTCCTTATCACCTACATCTTTTGGAAATTGTTCGAGTTGCGAACCATTAGATTCATCAAACTTCACATATACCGTCTCTTCAACTTTTCGAGTGAAGTTATTGTAGACACGGTAAGTGTGAGAGTTTGATCTGTAACAGAGTAGGAAACGTTCATGAGATGTAGGAGAAAATTTAGTACGACGATGCTTATCAAGAATGTAACACTTGGAGCCGAATACCCGAAGTATCCAACTTGGGGCTTGAAGAGGATATGTACCTAGGGTAGAGTCCTAGGCAAGGCCTACATACCCTACCTAAGGACACTACATTGGAGGACTTGAAGATCAAGCATAAGCTTCCGACTGGATTCCATGAGACGTTCAAGTCACTCGACATTCAATCCACTCGGAGTCTTCTTCCTTCACTCGACAGTCGCGTGTCACTCAGTAGACCTCGTTCTCAGTGGACACCAGAAGACCAGGAGCCACCATCAGGAGGCCAACAAGCAGTCGTTAGTCCTTCATCATTAATAGCATTTATTATGTACGTTACGAGTAACGCCAGTCTTTAAACCCACGATCGGACCCTTAGATGCCGGGCACTTATGAGGGGCAGCGAACTCTATATAAGCCGCCCCTCCCCTCTAGCACAAGGGTTCGCAACCATTGTAATCTTAACATTCCACATGACATAAGCTCCCAAGCACTGAGACGTAGGGCTGTTACCTCCACGAGAGGGGCCTGAACTCATATATCCGTGTGTACATCCTCGTCGTAGCTAGGACTCTGCCCTCCTCTTTGTACCCCTACCTTCTACTGTCAGGCGTGTTACAACCACAATTGGCGCCCATCGTGGGTAGGCGTCTAAGCAACTTCCGGCGAGGTTGCATTTTTCGTCCTTCGACATGTCTTCCGGCGGTGTTTTCGCTCTGGGCCACGAGATCCGTTTCAGTGCGCTCACTTTCATTGCCGATGATTCGGCATGGCTTCAGGAAGCGCCTCTCGATGTCGAGGCGCTCCCAGTCCATGGGGTCGCGCACTTCCGCGTGAGTTCCTACGGCGTGTTGCTGTGTCAGCCGTCGACTCCCTATACATCGGCTCCCCTCGTTGTTCGCAGTCGCAAGCGGTCTGGCCACTCGCGACTCCAACACTGGGTCAAGCACACAGTGGCGCGTCAAATTTCTTCTCCGCAGATCGCAGCGCTCAAGCCTGCCGAGTCTCTTCACAGCGTGTTCGAGTCGGATTCCGATCCATCCGATATCCCTTCCGAGTGCGAGAGCTGCGATCCAGCAGCGGAGGTCCTTATGGCGGGCTCTCATCAAAGCCCGCCACCGGGCTTTGGCCACGGCAAGCGTGATGCTGGTGGTGCGTCAAGTGAACAGCCACGTCGCGAGGGGGAGGTTCTTCATACCCCCATCGTTGGTATGACCGCTGAGGCCTAGGCCTTGGAGGCCATGCGCATTCGGCTGGAAGAGCTCCAGCGAGAACTCGACGAGCGCGCTCGCCCGCGTCCACCTGTTGCCGGTCGACGGCAGCGACAACTATTCCCGACTGGCTCCCGCAACGATGTTGAGGTATATCGAACTCCTGTGTTAAATGTTGTTGTTGTTGCTAGGATAGCAGATTCCATTCAGCCATCGCGGTCAGAGGCTAGAAGAGGGTTGATGCAGATCAGAGCACTGTTAGATGCAGCACAACGTCAGAATTCTGTAGTTTCACAGTCCTGCAACAGGATACACAGCAACTCACCCAGGGCCGAAACCGTTCAGTCGGCACACAACCCTAGATCGCCCCTACGTCGTAGGGTTGAGGGCTTTCGCGAGGATTAGGTCAGAGATCAGTTTCACCGTGAAGACCACCGTCGAGTGTCCGCTCCTCCACAGGGCGGTCCGCACGTGCCCCGGCACCCGGACGATAGGCACTCGTTTGGTGATGAGCGGAATGCGGAGTTTGATGCTTGAGATCTCCTCACCCAGAAGCGGATCGACAGGGGCAGAGCCCACAGAGAAGGCCAAGATAGATACTTTCCGAGTGGTAGCTCAGCTATGATTTCTGGTCCTGGGTGTTTCAGCAGAGCCATCCATTCTGTGGAGATCCCCCCCAACTTCAGATTGGCAGCTGGGATCGGAAAATTTTCTGGTGAGTCCAAGACAGAGACTTGGTTAGATGATTACCAAGTGGTTGTACAGATTGGTGGCGGCAACGACAACGTCGCAATGAAGCACTTGTTCCTTGATGCTAGATGGTTCAGCTCGAGCTTGGTTGCATCGCTTGGCTCCTTCCAGTATATATTGCTGGGAGGTTCTTGCTTGAGTGTTTATCCAAACCTTTGAGGGTACTTGCAAGCATCCTGCAGGTCTGGTAGACTTACAACATTGTGTCCAGAAGCCCGATGAAACTTTGAAAGATTATATTCAGCGGTGGTCCACTTTGCATCATACAGTGGAGAATATGTCAGAGCACCACGCTTTGTGCGCTTTCAAGGCCGGTGTGAGATACAGGGAGTTGTACCTAAAGTTCGGGCGCACGGGTGATATTTCACTTGGCAAGATGATGGAAATCGCCACTCGGATAGCCAATGGCGAGGAAGAAGACCGCCTCCATAGCGGCAAAGGAAAGGCAGCTGCCAATGAGGCCGGTGGCAATAACAATCGGAAATAGAAGCGAAAAGCAGAGGGTCCGGTTCAAGCAGAAGAAGCAGCACTGGTGACCCAATCAAAAAACAAGGGCAAGGCTAAAGAACTGTATGCCCCCAAGAAAGGAAAAAATCAGTCAGGAACTAATATCATGGATCAGCCGTGTGTAATTCACACGAGGAAAGATGCGGAAGGAAATGTGATTTTGCCAAAGCACACCAATCGACAGTGTCGGACCCTTATCCAGCAATTCAAGGGGGGCCCACCGAGTGATATATCTCCTGAGAAGGGTGATGAATATGAAGATAAAGAAACATTCCCGGATGTCACTGCTACCCATGTGATTTTTGCTGATGTCGAGAGCAAGAGTCGTCTGAAAGTCATCAACAGAGAAGTCAACATGGATGTACCTGCTACTCCCACCTACCTCAAGTGGTCCCAGTATGCCATCACATTCGACCAAACAAACCACCCTGCTCATGTGGCCACTCCTGGTCGAAAGGCTCTGGTAGTTGATCCGGTGGTGGGGGGCACTCGACTCACAAATGTCCTCATGGACGGTGACAGCGGCCTGAACATTCTCTATGCAGATACCTTGAAAGGGATGGGCATTCCGATGTCCCGACTGAGTGAAAGCAACATGCAATTTCATGGGGTCATCCCAGGGAAGAAGGCCAAGTCACTCGGCCAGATAGCATTGGATGTGACATTCGGGAATGACAAAAATTTCCAAAAAAAGCTGACGTTTGAAGTCGCGGATTTCCAGAGTGCCTACCATGCCATTTTGGGTCGACCCGCGTATGCACGTTTCATGGCCCGACCATGTTACGTGTATCTCAAGTTGAAGATGCCAGGCCCTAAGGGCGTGATCACGATCACTAGCAATCGACAGCACGCTGAAGAATGCCTCCAGCAAGGCTCCAAGATCGCCGATCACCAGATGGCCATGGTCGAGCTGGAAGAGTAGAAGAAAACCGCTGACCCTACCGATTTGCTCCGTGCAAAGAAGCTGGCTTCTGAGTCGGCATTTCAGTCGGCAGGGGAAGTGAAGAAGGTGTACATCCACCCGACAGATCCTACTGCTGCCCCGACGAATATTTCATCAACACTCAACAGCTAATTGGAAGCCGAGCTCATCCAGTTCCTCCGTGAGAACTGGGATATCTTCGCATGGAAGCCTGCTGACATGCCGGGGGTTCCCAAGGAGCTGGCTGAGCATCGTCTAAGAGTGGATCCAAAAGCCAAACCCGTCAGGGAGCATTTGCGTCATTCAACGACGGAGAAGCGTAAGGCAATCGGCAAAGAAATGGCCCGTCTCTTGCAAGCCAAGTTCATTCAGGACATTTACCACTCCGAGTGGCTCTCGAATGTTGTGATGGTGCCAAAGAAAGATAAGTCTTGGCGTATGTGCATTGACTTCCAACATCTCAATCGGGTATGCCCGAAGGATCATTTTCCGCTCCCCCACATAGATCAAATTGTTGACTCGACTGTGGGGTGCAAGCGTTTATCGTTTCTAGATGCTTACTCTGGGTACCATCAGATCCGTCTGTATGGCCCAGATGAAATAAAGACAACTTTCATCA
The DNA here is from genome assembly GCA_022496015.1 of Hordeum marinum. Classification (NCBI taxonomy): domain Eukaryota; kingdom Viridiplantae; phylum Streptophyta; class Magnoliopsida; order Poales; family Poaceae; genus Hordeum; species Hordeum marinum. The sequence goes on from CM039674.1 coordinate 438,556,371, forward strand.
CCCCATTCGGGTGTTTTTGCTACATCACTATGCCATTCGGTCTCAAAAATGCTGGCGCAACTTTTATGCGCATGATTCAGAAATGTTTACTCGACCAGATCCCTCGGACTATCGAGCCGTGCATGGGTGATATAGTGGTCAAGTCCCGCAAAGGTTCCGACCTGCTGGCTGACTTGGCCGAAACATTCGCCAATCTGAGGAGATTAGACATAAATCTGAATCCGGCCAAGTGTACTTTCGGCGTCCCTGGCGGAAAATTACTCGGTTTTCTTGTTTCCGAACGGGGGATTGTTGTCAACCCTAAGAAAATCAGCGCCATTACCCGAATGAAGACTCCCGTGCGAGTGCGCGACGTTCAGAAGCTCACAGGTTGCTTGGTAGCATTGAGTCGATTCATTTTTCGTCTTGGTGAGAAGGCTCTGCCTTTATATCAATTGATGAAGAAGTACGACACGTTCGAGTGGACTCCCGAAGCCGAAGCAGCGTTTGTTGAGCTCAAAGCCCTGCTCTCCACCCAGCCGGTGCTTGTCGCTCCTAGCAGCAAAGAGCCCTTGCTCCTGTACATCGCGACCACAAATCAGGTCGTCAGTACAGTGCTAACCGTCGAGCGGGAAGTGGAGGGTAAAGCTTATAAAGTCCAGCAACCAGTCTATTATGTCTCGGAAGTTTTGCCCCCTCAAAGCAAAGATATCCACACTATCAAAAGTTGGTTTATGGTATTTACCTATCAGCGAAGAAGGTGGCGCATTATTTCCAAGACCACTCGATTTCAGTTGTCAGTGATGCTCCTCTGTCCGAGATTTCCAATAATCGAGACGCATCAGGTCAAGTGGCTAAATGGGCAATCGAGCTTGGACACTTCGACATAAGATTCGAAGCCAAAAAAGCAATCAAGTCCCAAGCATTGGCAGATTTCATGGCTGAGTGGATTGAACAGCAACAGCCAATCCAAGTTCACTCAGCGCATTGGACCATGTTCTTTGACGGATCTAAAATTTTGAATGGGTCTAGTGCTGGGGTTGTCTTGATATCTCCCAGGGTCGACAAGCTCAGCTATGTCATGCAAATTCACTTCGATTCCTCTAACAATGAGGCAAAATATGAAGCACTTTTGTATGGGTTGTGTCATGGTTTTATCACGGCAGATGTCCGGGTGAACGGACTTAGGTTTGGGGCGAAGACGCAACTACGTGGCGGCTTGAAGGGGTTGATCAGAATCGAGAGACACGGAGTTTACCCAGGTTCGGCCCCTCCAATGGAGGTAAAAGCCTACGTCCTGCTTGTCTGGTATTGATGATGAAGGAGATCTCTCGGTTACAAGGGTGATGTTCGCTACCTCTAATCCCGAGAGCCTCTAATCTGTCTAAACTTGTGGACTTGTCCATCTAGGGGTGTTGTACCCCTCCTTATATAAGTGGAGAGGGTAGGTTTACAAATAGATTCCTACTAGGAGTAGGATTAGGACTAGTCTCTCTAGAATCCTATTCCGGGTCTTGTAACCTTCGGCAGAGAGTCTTTCTCTCTTTGAGCCTTCTCTTGTGAGCTGCCTGGCGCCGACTTACATGCCAGATCTTGGGCCTGGTTGTCCTATGATCCACCTGCCGGGTCATTAATAAAATTTCATGTCTTTTTTGGGTCTCCTGTGAGTCGCTGGGCCGGGTCATACCGCGGGGTATATCCCTGACATTATCCCCCAGATTAGTTTGAATTTGTTCATGCTAAGCTCCTGAAATAAGAATAATAAATATGTTAAGTATCCGTCTTGCTCCTTTGGATGGCTTATGAAATGGCTCCTCAGAAATTCGGGTCTTTTCTGCATATGAAATAGTCATCTTTGATAATCATCTTGCTTGTCAATGTCCTTTGAAAAATATTGAGAATAGAACACCCATATGCCATTGAGTCGGCTTCCAATAATCTTGGCGGGTCATTTCCGCTGGGTCATAATCATTGATGACGCCGAGTTATCTCCGCCAGGTCATAATCATTGATGATGTCGGGTCATGTGACACCGGGTCTAACAACTGAACTCCATAATTAACATCTTGGAAATTCTGCTCAAAGTTTTTGATATCTGCATATTACCTGTAGCCCCCAAGCTCCAAGATTATCCATGATAACTTGGTGCTTTGCAATAATATTTTGGACTGTGTAGCCCCCAAGTGCCAGGTTGTTCTGCCTACAACAACCTAGGACTTATAACTGTCTTATACTTTATGAAACTTCAGCAGGTGTAGCCCCCAAGGGTTAGCTCGTCATCATGTGATGGGCCGGGTCTTCAATTTGAATCTCTTAATCTGTTTGAACAGCTTAATACTGTAGCCCCCAAGTGCCGGGTCGCATGCCTGCGGCGACTTGGGACTTTTAGAAAATTCGATCTGAGCGGTGTAGCCCCCAAGTACAGGGTTAGTAAGAATTACTGAGCTAGGAAAAAATATAGAAAGACCGGCTCATCTCCTTGAGATAATGTGGTCTTGCTGACAATGTAATGATTTGAAAACCGGCTTGCATTAGCCCCCAAGTGTCGTGGTGCATGCTTGCAGCGACATGAGACTTGCATATTTGATATAAACTGGACTTGAATAATGTAGCCCCCAAGTGCCGGGTTGTCTGCCTGTGGCGACTCGGGACTATGTGAGAATAATATGACTCACCACAACTTGTTGGATGAATCTTTGACCGTGGTTGTAATATAACTCGGCATGAATATCCTGGAATAATTCCTTCGTCTTTGACATCAAATCCCTGCTCGTGGTTGTGATGTAACCCGGAAAATGTATATTGGAGAAATCCATGAGTGTTGTAGATTACCACAGAGCACAATTGAAGAAATCCGAGAACCGGTTAATTAGATGACACGACATTATATCTGATAGGGCGGCTGTTGAAAATAATGAATTCTTCGAGCTGGCTTGAAAATCCCAATCATTTAGTACTAGTTATGATAAACCATGAAGATCCAGCCAGTTTGGCTATTAAAGATCCATTTGCTCTTGCGGAGTACTTAATGGTGGCTCATCTTAAGAGATAAAACCTTCAAAAATAAACAAGACAGAATATATTCTGCATTGTTGTAAGGGCGGCTTGAAAAAGCACAACCCGGAGATGTTTATAACATTGCTCCTTTTTTCATAATCTTTGCTCTCACCCGGCTGGATAAGTCGGTCATGATATGTCATGTGAATATGATTTAATGTATGATGCAAAGTATGATGCAATGTATGATGCAATGTTTGACTTGTCAACATTTTTGGCGCGAACGCTAGTTGTTAGGGTTAGATAAGCTACACCCGGAGGTGAGAAGCCCCCTTTGACAACCGTGGCTAATCGTGTTAGCCGGAGATGGCATAAAGCCGGCCGATAAGGCGTTAGAAGCGATACCCGGAGGTAAGAAGCCGCCCTCAGCCGTGGCTAATCAGGTTAGCCGGAGATTTGGCATAAAGCCGGTCGATAAGGCGTTAGAAGCGATACCCGGAGGTAAGAAGCCGCCCTCAGCAATGTGGCGTAAATGCCGGTTGTTAGGGTGTTAGATACCCGTCGGTAAAAACCCCTTACAACCGCGGCTAATCATGTTAGCCGGAGATGGCATAAAGTCGGCCGATAGGGTGTTAGAAGTGATACCCCGTCGATAAGAAACCCCCTTCAGCAATATGGCGTAAACGCCAGTCGATAAGGTGTTAGAAGCGATACCCGGAGGTAAGAAGCCACCCTCAACCGCGGCTAATCGTGTTAACAGGAATTTGGCATAAAGCCGGCCGATAAGGCATTAGAAGTGATACCCGAAGGTAAGAAGCCGCCCTCCGCCGCAGCTAATCATGTTAGCCAGAGATTTGGCATAAAGCCGGCCGATGAGGCATTAGAAGCGATACCCGAAGGTAAGAAGCCGCCTTCAACAGTCGCAGTTGACATGTCAACTGAAATATTTGTGAATTCCTTCTTGTAAGTCGCCATCTTATATGAAGGAACGGCAGAAGCTCCAAATAAATTCGGGCACCTATGTTTGAATGGTGCATCACGGTGGTTCGTCCTCTTGGGCAAAAAATTTAATCTTCCGCCAAAAACGTAGTAGCCCCCAGGATTGGGTTAATTTTGGCATGACCCGGGGTTCTAGTTGAAAACGACCAAATGTGTCTCGCCATGTCTGTAGCCCCTGAGTCTTAAGTTGACTCAGAGAGGCGGCTTGAAAATCTCCACCAAAAGTTGAGGTTAGCCATGGCGGGTTATAGATGACCCCGCATGATTTGTTTCAATAATCCGGTCGATGGTTCGGCTGGTTGTTGACGTGAACCAAATTGTAATGGTGGCGACTTGTGCGCATGTCCGTTCGGCGGCTCATATCGACGAGCCCGGCATTGTTATGCCAATGTAGGTTGGACCGCAGGACGGCGATTCAGAACCGTCAGTTGGGCGGCTCGCACCGGTGTATGCAGCCCCTGGGCGTGTTGATGTAGATGTAGAAATCAGTCGCGACATTGTAAGCCGGCGTTGTTGTGAAAGACGTCACAACATTGTAAGCCGGTGCGGATGGCGAGAGACGGCCATGGCATTTGTAAGCCGATGCGGATGGCGAGAGGCGGCCATGGTGTTGTAAGCCAGTACAGACGTGCGAATCGCCAATGGCGTTGTTGGTGAAAACTATGTCGTGGCTACGAAGGCTTGCCGCACTCATTGGGCGGCTCATACTGGCGAGTGAGTGTGCGCGGTACTGACATGTTGATGTAGACCGGGCCACGGGAGCGGCGACTCATGAGCGTCCATTCAGCAACGCGACACGGATGAACACGAGTACAGAACGATACCGGCGTGTGCTCTACCTCCGCGGTATAATGCCACGCAAATATATTTTCTGCATAAAAAATATTGCAAGAAACAAAGTAATTGTTTTTTAACAATTTAATATGTATTGAAAACAGCAAAGGACAAACAACACCTGATTTAAGACGACGGATGGCCCCTGTGTGCTTTCATCGAAATGTTCGGGACTTGCTCTAGTACTTCACTGTATTTTGAACAGACCGGATACCCCATTTCTCTGGCCGGTCCACATTTTTTCTAACCGGCCCTCCCACTCCCCTCCTTGGATGGGTGTATTGACCACAACACAACGGCGGGTCGAGGCTGAGACAAGAGGGTGGCTTGATGCGGTGGAGGTGGAGCTAGGGCGGCTCAGCCGTGCGACGATGCGGCGGAGGCGAAGCCAGGGGCGGCTCGGCACGATGAAGGCGTAGCCAGGGCGTCTTAACCGTGTGGCGACATGGCGGAGGCAAAGCAGCAAGCTTGTGGTTCGGTGGACGCGACAAAGGCGAGGCAAGGCGGCCGTGCGGCGAGGCCGTGGCGGTGGAGCGGACACGGCTGAGACGAAGTGGAGCCGACCACGGCACGGCGCGTGGCGAATCTGGCCGGGGCGAGGCAACGAAAAGAGAAGGAAGGCGGCCGGCGGATGAGGCGGCTCAGAGACGAGCGAGCCGCTGGCGGAGGTGAGCAGGTGAAGTGAGGCCGTGGCGTCGGAGAGCTGGCTCGACAGGGCGAGGTTAGCTCGGACGCGCAGCGGGCCATGACAAAGGCAGGTAGGCCGAGTCCGTGTCTATCTCCTCTTCGTTGTTTGTTTTGCCGGTGCCACTCCCATATATGCCTCGATGGATGTTCATGTACGTGCATGCTAACCATCAAGCAATTAGCTTAATCCTCTTCTTTTTTGACTTCTGCGGCAACTACTACAGCATGCGCACAGATGCAGGCCTCCGGTACTCATCGTAGTGGCTATTTTGGACCGAAGCAACAACAACTTTACCAGATCATTTTATGAAGCTGCCTGGGGATTTGATCCTTGCGCAACTCATGCAGACGTTGATCCAACCCGGAGTTTAGATTTGAGGTTGGAGATTGCGGCGGCTTGGTGTGCACGGAATTGATCAGGCGGTCGCTTGTGAGCTCGGATGAGCCGGCGGGCGCGCGCCGGGGCGCAGCGGGTGTCGGAGAGAGCCGAGGCGGAGGTCCGGCTTGGAGTCAGCGCATCAGCGGAAACGGAGGCCAGGTGCGCGGAACCAGCACAACGGGGCGTCGAGCCCGCAGCAGAGGTGCGTGGCGACCATGCAGGGCCAGCCATGGAGCGGTGGGCAGGACGAAAACGAGGGGGAAACGAGGTCGAGGTGATCACGACGTCGCTCGAGGCGAGACCGAGCCGGTGAAAAATCTTCTGCGGTGGTAGGCGAAGACCGGGTCCGTGACCGTCTCTGTTCCTTTCCAAGATCTTGTTGACTTATCTTCACGTGAGGAAGCAGCAAACTCTTAATTAGCTTTGCTTAATTCCTAGACCACCATGCCGGCCAAGAAACAACCTTTTGACGTAGACTTCGACTCTCACTCAAAACCGGATTCGCTTATCTTGACGAGTTGCTGCAGATTTTGCGGATCAAAACCGTGGCTCCAGAGGTGAAGTGGGGTGCAATAGCAGAGCCGGCACAACGGGGCGCAGCGAGCCGGCAGGCGGTTTGAACGGAAACGCAGGCCAGCGGCTCGGTGGCTGAGGCGGACATGAAGTCTTTCATGACATCCGGGCGGCCCAGACATGAGGCGGCAGCAACATTGACTTTGAGCTGGATTGGGAGAGCCGTCGACTCATACGGCGGGTTACCAGTTTTTTATCCCTAGAAGAGACCCCTTCAAAAACACAAATTCACCATGCGCGGGCCCCACGATGGGCGTCAACTGTCGTGGTTTTATCACGACAGATGTCCGGATGAATGGACTTAGGTTCGGGGCGAAGACGCAACTACGTGACGGCTTGAAGGGGTTGATCGGAATCGAGAGACACGGAGTTACCCAGGTTCGGCCCCTCCGATGGAGCTAAAAGCCTACGTCCTGCTTGTCTGGTATTGATGATGAACGAGATCTCTCGGTTACAAGGGTGTTGTTTGCTACCTCTAATCCTGAGAGCCTTTAATCTGTCTAAACTTGTGGACTTGTCCATCTAGGGGTGCTCTACCCCTTCTTATATAAGTGGAGAGGGTAGGTTTACAAATAAAGTCCTACTAGGAGTAGGATTAGGACTAGTCTCTCTAGAATCCTATTCCGGGTCTTGTAACCTTCGGCAGGGAGTCTTTCTCTCTTTGAGCCTTCTCTTGTGAGCCGCCTGACGCCGACTTACATGCCGGGTCTTGGGCCTGGTCGTCCTGTGATCCGCCTGTCGGGTCATTAATAAACTGTCATGTCTTTTCCGGGTCTCGTGTGAGTCGCTGGGCCGGGTCATACCGCGGGGTATATCCCCGACAGGTTGTGCATGGCTATCTCACTCGGCGCCAAGCGCCTGATGGTTTATGGCGACTCAGATCTGGTGGTGAATCAAGTGATGAAAGAGTGGGATGTTCCAAACCCCGCTATGACTAGGTACTACAATGCAGTCCGAAAGTTGGAGAAGAAATTCGAAGGCCTGAAATTTCATCATGTTCCCCGACTAAAAAATCAGGCGGCCGACGAGCTATCCAAGATTGGGTCCACTCGACGGTCTGTCCCCAGTGGTGTGTTCTTAGAGCACTTGCACACTCCTTCGGTACAAGAAGATCCTTTCACCGAAGAGCCCCCACAAGCTTTGAGTTCCACTGACCCGACAGAAGTCGATTTCCCTGGAGTGATTGATCTGGTCATGGAGATTGGACTATGCCTTACATTGCCTATATCCTTAGACAAGAGCTCCCTGAAGATGAAACAGAGGCTCGACAGATTGTGCGCAGGTCCAAGGCTTTTACTGTGATGGGAGATCAATTGTTCAGAGAGAGTGCGACTCGCGTTACGCAGCGCTGCATTTCCCCCGAGGAAGGTCAAATGATTTTGGATGAGATCCACTCGGGAACTTGCAGTCATCATGCGTCCTCACGGACGATTGTCGCCAAAGCGTACAGAGCTGGTTTCTTCTGGCCCCGGCTAATGAGATGGCTAAAGACATCGTCGATCACTGTGATGGATGCCAGTTCTATGCAAACCAGCCTCTGCTCTAAAGACAATTCCCCTGGTCTGGCCATTTGCTGTTTGGGGACTCAACATGGTTGGTCCCTTTCGAACCAGAAAAGGTGGTTTCACTCATTTGCTGGTTGCAGCCGACAAGTTTACCAAATGGATAGAAGTCAAGCCCATCAAGAAATTGAACTCCCGTATGGCGGTTTCATTCATGAGAGAGATAATTTTCCGATACGGTGTTCCTCATAGCATTATCACAGATAATGGCACCAACTTTGACTCGGAAGAGTTCAGAAACTTCTACACATCTTACGGCACTCGGGTAGATTATGCATCTATCGCTCACCTTCAAACCAATGGGCAAGTCGAGCGAGCCAATGGCCTCACCTTGCAAGGTCTTAAGCCTCTTCTCATGCGCGACATGTATCATGCCGCTAGTGCCTGGGTAACTGAGTTGTCGTCTATGTTATGGGGCCTAAGAACTATGCCAAATCGGTCGACAGGACGAACTCCTTCCTTCCTGGTCTATGGTGCTGAAGCTGTCTTGCCGACTGACTTGTTTCACAATTCTCCTCGAGTGGAACTGTATTCTGAGGCTGAAGTCGAACAGGCTAGGCAAGATGGTGTAGATCTCCTGGAGGAAGAACGAGAGATGGCTTTGATCCGGACTACTGCCTATCAGCAGGATCTGCGACGCTTCCATGCGAAGAATGTCAAGAGTCGATCGTTTCATGAGGGAGACTTGGTTGTCCGAGTGAGTCAACACCGACCTCACAAGCTTGCTCCTGCATGGGAAGGTCCTTTCGTTTTCACTAAAGTGCTAAACAACGGAGCTTATCATCTGTATAATCTCATGAAGTGAATAGACGAGCCACGAGCTTGGAATGCAGATCTGCTCTGACGCTTTTATACTTAAGAGATAGAAGAATCTTCTGATGTAATAAGAATACTTCATCAATGCAGTTCAAATTTCTGCAATATATATTGTCAATTCCAATCGTACAATTTCACTCTTGGGAATACTTCGAGTGTTGAGCAATCCTCTCACTCGGGGGCTTAGCTGCGAACATGCTTTCGCCTAAGTTAAAAAAAAACGTCGGGTGGATAGCAGTCCATTCACTCGATGTCTTAGCTGCGAATCGACATTCGCCTAAGTTTGGAAAAACTCCGAGTGATGAGAAATCCTCACACTCGGGGGCTTAGCTGCGAACATGTTTCGCCTAAGTTAAAAACCCTGTCGGGTGGATAGCAATCCATTCACTCGACAGGCTATTTGCGAATCCGTCTTCGCTTAGGTTCAAAAATACTCCGAGTGGTGAGCAATCCTCACACTCGGGGGCTTAGCTGTGAACATGCTTTTGCCTAAGTTAAACACCCTGTTGGGTGGATAGTATTCCATTCACTCGATGGCCTATTTGCGAATCCGTCTTCGCTTAGGATCAAAAATATTCCGAGTGTTGAGCAATCCTCACACTCGGGGGCTTACCTGCGAACATGCTTTCGTCTAAGTTAAAAACTCTGTCGAGTGGATAATATTCCATTCACTCGACGGCCTATTTGCGAATCCATCTTTGCTTAGGATCAAAAATATTCTGAGTGTTGAGCAGTCCTCACACTCGGGGTCTTAGCTGCGAACATGTTTTCGCCTAAGCCTAAAAACATACTCAGTCGAACAAATGATTGAAAGCCAAATACGGATAAAAAGGTTAAATCGCGGATAAATGTTTCGTAAAGAAGCAAATGTGCTCAGGCCTAAGGCCTGAATGAAGTTTTAAGGGATACAGTTTCACTCGGCATACCAAGGCGAATAAAAGTGTTTCTTCCTAAGGTCAAGTTTTTAAATCATCCGACAGGCTGGCTGGCTCGACAAAAGTGTCCAAGTCGATGCCATCTGCAATTCTGGTAGCTACGTCGATGAAGGTCTCCATGAAGTCCTCGAACTGAAGCTTCTTTGTGCTAACCGCTCGGAGCTCCTTCAGCTTTTCCTCCCTCACGTCTCTACAATGGACCCTGACGAGTGATAGCGCCATGCCGGCACCGCAGCGAGTAGCAGACTTCTTCCATGCTTGCACTTGACTTGGAAGGTCGTTCAGATGGGCCATCATGGAGTTGAGGTCGAGCTGAGGAGTGTCCTCGGGCCACAACTCCTTATCAATCCTCTCCACCATAGATTTCAGTCGGACAAGATATGCCTGAGCGCCCTGGAGCCGGAAATTGAGTCTGAGCATGTTCATGGCCACCGCGTCTGTGATAGGAGACTTGGTGGGGTCCAGGTTGGGCTCAATCTCATCTATCTCCTTTTCGAAGTCTTGACAGAATTCTGTTGAAGAGAAGGAATGGGAGGAGAGTCGGTGAGGTACGATCTTCATGGATTTTACAAAGTTCAGTCGACAAGAGACACTCACCGTCGAGCATGATGTACATCTTCCTCGAGAATTCGCCCAAATACCTCTCCAGGCCGTTGCTCCTTTTGTTAAGATGCTCAGCCCTTTTGACGAGGTCCACGCGCTCTTGCTTCAGCTTTGCGTTCTCCTCCTCCAGCTTCTAGGCAGCCACCAGCTTTCGATCTGTAGTCTCGGTTTTGTCCTTGGCCACCCGTTGGGCGTCGACGAGTGCTTTGTCCTTTTCCTCCAGCGCCTTCTTCATGTAATCTAAAGAAACAACATTGTTGAGTCACGCTTGGAGTCGGCGATTTTCATTGCGCACGTCTGTTCGAGTGAGAGCACTCGGTTCAAAGCCTGGAAAGTGAAGATGTGAATGCAGAGAGTCGACGATAGTTACCTCCCAGAGACTTCATCTCAGCCTGCGCTCGCTCCAGAGCATTGTTGGAGGCTTCTAGATCCACGCGCAGTCGGTTCCTCTCATCCTCAAGATCCTTGTACTGCGTTCCAAGTTCACAAGTCCTCTGAAACCAACAAAAGAAAGAAATTCAATCAACAAAGTAATACCAAGGACGGTCGACTGGGTTATGAATACCGTCGAATGCCCGTCTTACTATCTTGGAACAGCGTCATATAATGGTTGACCTATGATGTCCATGAAGCCCATGTCCAGGGGAAGAAGAATTCAAGCAAAAATCCCACCCGATATGTCGAGTGGCTCTGGTGTTCTGCGTGCCGTAAACAAATTCAAAGCAATCTCTATTAAGACCCCCACCGGTGCAAGCACTCGACGACGGTCTTGGGGACTACACCCAGTGGGTGCACTCAGAGTGCCCCCACTGAGATGGTTAACACTCGACCTATTGAGTAACTTGTCAGAAAAATAAAATGCACTCGCCAGTACTACGCATATGACAGAAATCCCGATTTCAAGTTTTCAAGACTACTGCTTATCGTCTGCAATTAGCAGTAACCTCAGGGACTACACCCAGTGGGTGCACTTAGCATGCCCCCACTGGTTACTGAAACGTTCGACATGGTCAGCCTTGTCAGAACATTCATCCGTCACTCGACACGTCGAGTGAAGCACTTCCCTACTCTATGAAGTTCAATCTATCCTTATGTAGAGTCATATCATGGTTTATCAATGATATCCATGGAACCAACAAGGTAGCTTTGGAGTGGTGTGATCAAAGGCAAAATGTATCCTGCATACAACAAACTCTAAGACCCCTGCCGATGCAAGCACTCGACAGCAATCTCGGGGACTACACCCAGTGGGTGCACCTAGCGTGCTCCCACTGGATCTACCAATTCTTGATCAGTCGAGTGGCAAAAAACGTCCATCATTGGAATATCCGTCACTCGATCTGTTGAGTGACATGCCCCTCACCACTCTGTGAAGTGCATTCTATCCTTATGTAGTGTCATATCATGGTTTATCAACGATATCCATGGAACCTACAAAGTAGCTACAGAGTGGTGCGACCAAGGGCAAACATATCAAGCATATGACAAGCTCTAAGACCCCTGCCGGTGCAAGCACTCGATAGCGGTCTCGGGGACTACACCCAGTGGGTGCACTCAAAGTGCCCCCACTGAGACGGTTAACACTCGATCCGTCGAGCGGCCCGTCAGAGAAAAAAATGCACTTGACATGTCGAGTGACTCTAGTACTACGCGTAGTATCAATCCTAAACCTATTCGACTAATACCTGACCTATTCGAGTGGAGAAATTTCAAACATTCTACGAGTGGAAAATAAGCACCCACTGGGTGTACAGTCAAGAAAAGACAGGAATTCAATCGGAAATGTACTTACAATCGAACTTACTCGGACATTGGTGTGGAGGGCCGCGCTGACATCGTAAGCCAGCGTGCTGGCCTCGTACGCCTCTTTGGTTTGCAGCATTATCTGCTCTGCCTGGATCATAGCCTCCTTCGCAGCTCCATTCTAATCTTCCGGGACGCGATGCAGAGAGAAACCCGTCATGGGCGAGATCGGCGTAGTTGCTGGGGCAGCTGAAGCAGTCTGAGCAGGTCCGGTTGGAGTTGATGTCACCATGGTCGAGACAGCTGGAGGGGCACTCGATAGAGGTACTGCAGGATCAGCTCTGATTTGTGTCGAGTTGCCCATTCCCTGGGAGGACTCTGCAGTCGACCGCTGAAGCGTCTGCACTGATGAAGCTCTTCGGGTGCGTGTGCGCGAGGTGTCTAGGTGTTCCTCGCCGTCTTCCAGCTGGATGACCTCTGCAACGTCAATCGACAGTGTTAACTTTTGCAAGTGACGAATCTCATTCGGATGAATCATGAACTTATTAACCTCTGTGAGAAGTGGCAGCGTTTGGTGTGAAGAGATGGCTCGACTTCTGGCTCATTTTCATCCGAGTTTTCGTACTTGTCCTCAGAATCTTCTGAATTGTCGCCGTCCATGCTGCCACCTTCACTCATAACTCTATCGTTAACGTGGTTCCCGTTAGGAACGGGCAAGAGCATGTGCGTCCACTCCTACATGATTCAAGTAAAGAAGTCAGTTCATAAGTCAATATATCACTTGATGGTACAGGTACATCAGTCGACACCGCGCAACTCACCAGATTCTTCGGCGGGTTTTCGGCCGAGTAAGGTTGGATCCTCTTGGCTCCCAAAGGGTTGTCGCATGCTCCAGTGATGCTGCGAAGCCACTGCTCGACAAGTTTTTGCGGAACCTCTTCTGGGTGCGCCCTGGTCAAGTCCTCAGGGCCCGCGTAGTGCCACATGGTGTGATCTCTAGCTTGGAGCGGCTGAATACGTCGACTGAAAAATGTCTCCAATAGATCCATGCCAGTCACTCCACCCTGGATTAGTTGCACCACAGCTTCAACCAAGATTCCCACTTGGACATGTTCCTCTTCGGTCACCCTCAGAGACTTGGGAACAGCTGGACGGTCAGGTGTATAGGGGGGAAGGCCAGTCAACATGTTGGGCGATGCTGCGTCTTTGCAGTAGAACCAAGTCAACTACCAGCCTCTAACAGACTCAAGAAAAGTCATGGCAGGGAAAGAACTATGGGCTCTTTTCTGAAATCCTAAACCCCCACACAACTGAAGCACATGAGTCTTCCCATCAGCAGGGAGCTTTCTTCACGGTTTGGGATCTGACCGTAAAGATGTGCTTGAACAGCCCCCAATGGGGAGAACAGCCCAAAAAACACTCGCACAAAGTAACGAAGGCAGAAAAGTACGCAATAGTATTCGGTGGGAGATGGTGCAGTTGGGCGCCGAAGAAATTCAAGAATCCTCTAAGAACGGGTGGGGTGGCACAGAGAAACCTCTTTCAACGTAGGAGAGAAGGAGGACCCGCTCCCCGTCGTGCGACTCCGGCTCACGCTCTCCCTCCGGCAGCCTCCAGGCACCGTCCTCCACGAGCCCATCGGAGACAAGGCCCTTCATGTCCTCGCGAGTGACTACGGAGGGGAGAAAGTCCCCCTGCATCCATCCCGCCAGCATGGTGAACCGAGCAGTCGAGGGCTTCTTGCCCTTGACCTTCGTCGCCCCCTTCTTAGCTCGCTCCAGCTTCTCCGTGGTGCTCTTCGTCATCGCCGCGGCGACTCTTGTCGGAGAAGAACAAGATGAGGCGTTGGAGACAAGGGAGGCGGAGGAAGAGAGGAAGTTTGGGGAATACTACTGTGCGAACCACAGCGCTCCGAGATTTATATCTCGCCGAGTGCCTCGCTGACTGGTGGATCTGCGAGATCACCGCGCACGCCAACCGCAGTCTGCGTCCAGTACGTGGCGAAATGAACAGCACGGAGATCGAGGTGTCGGGCCCCCACTTGCCCTGATCGTGGCGTCATCATCGCACGCATGCGTGCTTCCCAAATTTTCGTATCCCGCGAAATCTGGGTCTGACAGACCGACCCGTCACCTCCAAATATACTTTCAGTTCACTCGGAGCAAACTAGGCATTGAACATCCACTCGGACACTTTCAAGGCTAAATGGATCCGAGCGAATGGAGAAGAGTTCAATCGACGCAAGTTTCGTTGAATCCCAAATATCATTCGGAATATTTGGCGTGTTGATCCTGAATTGACATCAATACTCAGAGTTCAATCGACGCAAGTTTCGTTGAAGCCCCAAATATTATTCGGAAGATTTGGCGTGTTGATCTTGAATTGACATCAATACTCAGAGTTCAATCGACACAAGTTTCGTTGAAGCCCCGAATATCATTCGTAAGATTTGATGCCTTAATTCGAGATTGGCATTGATACCCCCATTTCACCACTCGAACCCCGATCCATTCGGGGGCTAATGATGAGGATATGTACCTAAGATAGGGTCCTAGGCAAGGACTACATACCCTACCTAAGGACACTACATTAGAGGACTTGAAGATCAAGCATAAGCTTCCGACTAGATTCCATGAGACGTTCAAGTCACTCGACATTCAATCCACTCGGAGTCTTCTTCCTTCACTCGACAGTCGCGTGTCACTCGGTAGACCTCATTCTCAGTCGACACCAGAAGACCAGGAGCCGCCATCAGGAGGCCAACGGGCAGTCGTTAGTCCTTCGTCATTAATAGCATTTATTATGTATGTTACTAGTAATGCTAGTCTTTAAATCCACGATCGGACACTTAGATGCCGTGCACTTATGAGGGGCAGCGAACTCTATATAAGCCGCCCCTCCCCTCTGGCACAAGGGTTCGCAACCATTGCAATATTAACATTCCACACGACATAAGCTCCCGAACACTGAGACATAGGGCTGTTACCTCCACGAGAGGGGCCTGAACTCATATATCTTTGTGTACATCCTCGCCGTAGCTGGGACTCTGCCCTCCCCTTCGTACCCCTACCTTCTACTGTTAGGCTCGTTCCCACGATAGGGCTTGTTACCGGTGATTAGCTCATATGTCATTTTGCCGAGAAGCTTGTGTAGATAGGGTCAGTTTGTGGCATGACAAGCTGTTTCGACGTCTTCCACCCAAAAATGTCTTGGCATCTTGTGTTCGTCGAGCATCGCTCTATCCACTTCTATGAGGGTTTGGTTCTTCCTCTCAACAACTCCATTTTGTTGAGGCGTGTACGTAGCCGAGAAATCATGTGAAATCCCTTCTTTGTCAAGAATGGAATCCACATTCGTGTTCTTGAAATCCGATCCGTTGTCTCTTCAAACTTTCTTGATCTTCACCTCAAACTGGTTTTGAGATTTGCGAGCAAAGTTCTTGAAGATCTTCTGCACCTGTGACTTATCATCAGGAAAGAATACCCATGTAAATCTGGAAAAATCGTCAACTATAACTAGACCAAATGAATTTCCAATGAGGCTCTTGTAGTATTGAGACCAAAAAGATCCATTGAAGCAACTCAAGTGGTCTCCTAGTAGTCGTGATATTCTTTATGGGATGACTTCCTCCTACTTTCTTTCTAGCTTGACAAGCACTACAAAGTCTATATTTGTCAAAGATCACATCTTTAAAAAGTATATGATCACCTTTGATGAGCTTGTATAGATTACGCATACCAACATGTCCTAGCCTTCTATGCCAAAGCCAACCTTTAGAAGATTTTGCAATAAGACAAGTACGAGGTTTGGATCTCTTAGTGAAATCAACAATGTATAGATCACCTCTACGAAAACTGGTAAAGACCATGCTATGATTGTCTTGATGAAATACTTGCCAATCTACTTTGGTAAATAGCGCATTAAAATCCAAAGTTAGCGAGTCTGGATACGGAAAGAAGATTATAGCCAAGGGATTCAACAAGCATGACATTTTGAATAGAGAAATCATGAGATATGGCCACCTTACCAAGACCAAGTACCTTACCCTTGGAGTTGTCTCCAAAAGTCACATACCTTCGCGGTCCATGGTTTGGTGTGATATCTTGAAACATGTCTCTATATCCGGTCATGTGATCGGTGCATCCACTATCGAGAGTCCACCATTTTCCTCCGGACATGTAGTCTTTGAAGTTTGCCATGAGACTTAGACTCTTCATAGTCTTCTCATATTTGATGTCGAACAACTCATCTTCATCATAGTATCCATGTTCCACATCGTCATCATCAAGTGGGATATCCTCATCATAAGAGACAAGAGATTTATTAGGATTGTGATAATGACAATGTTCAAGTTTATGAATGTGAATGGCTTCAAAAATAATGTTATTGATAGTGGTGACATCTCCTTTAGCACGCATGAGGTCACGAAGCTCAAACAAGCATTTACCAAAATTAGGATCACTAGGATTCATATTATGAAAGCAATAGCTTTATGAAGAATTTCATCAAGATTACTCAGCGAATAATTTGGATATCTTTTCTCCATATCATTCCACAAAGTATAAGCACACTCAAAATTCTTCATTTGGTCAAACACAAATCTAGGCAATCATTTGATAATGAGATTAATAGTTCTAAGATTGGGAAGCATGTCAATTTCCTCTTCGTGTGTGGGATGTAAGGGATCAATGGGAGGTACATAGGGGCTCTTAACATACTTTCTCAAATGGAATTCATTGAATAGCTCAAGCATCTCATATTTCCACTGACAAGTAAGACTCCCCAAACTAGACACATCCATCTTCCTCCAACGGTGATGAAACCGAAGCTATGGATACCAAAGCTCTGATACCAATTGTGAGATCGATAGAAGAGACGTCTAGAGGGGGGGTGAATAGACTACTTGATAAAATTAAAACCTAACATTTCCCAAGTTAATTGGTTAGACGATTTTAGCAATTATAAAAAGTCTAATGCACCCTACACATGCTAGTCTACAAGTATGTCAGCGGAAAGTAATGACAAGCATATGTAAGAGAGAGTAGATGTAGGAAGATCAAACGCAATTTGGAGACACGAAGATTTTTCACGTGGTTCCGATAGGTGGCGTTATCGTACATGCACGTTTATGGAGACTTCAACCCACGGAGGGTAATGGTCACGAGAATCCACAGAGGGATCCACCCATAAGGGATCCACCAGGGGCGGAGCCAGGCAAATACTGGACCCCAGGTCGGCTTCAGACCTACAATGACCTACAATATCAAAAAATACTGAAATTTCTATAGTCAACAAAGGATTTGGACGCCATGACCCGGGCCTGGGCCCCCCAGGCCTGGGGTGTGGCTCCACCACTTGGGTCCACGAAGTAGCAACCTTGTCTATTCCATGATGGCCTACATCCATGGAGGACTAGCCTTACTCAGGGTAGATCTTCACAAAGTAGGCAATCTCCTTTCCCATACAAACTTCTTGGCTCAACTCCACAATCACGAAGAAGGAGGCTCCCAAGTGACACCTAACCAATCTAGGAGGCACCACCCTACAAAATGTAAAAGATGTGGTAGTAGTATGTGTTGGAAATATGCCCTAGAGGCAATAATAAAATGGTTATTATTGTATTTCCTTGTTCATGATAATTGTCTATTGTTCATGCTATAATTGTGTTAACCGGAAACCATAATACATGTGTGAATACATAGACCACAACATGTCCCTAGTGAGCCTCTAGTTGACTAGCTCGTTGCTCAAATAGATGGTCACGGTTTCATGGCCATGGACATTGGATGTCATTGATAACGGGATCACATCATTAGGATAATGATGTGATGGACAAGACCCAATCCTAAAGCATAGCACAAGATCGTGTAGTTCGTTTGCTAAAGCTTTTCAATTTCAAGTATCGTTTCCTTAGACCATGAGATTGTGCAACTCCCGGATACCGTACGAAATGCTTTGGGTGTGCCAAACGTCACAACGTAACAGGGTGGCTATAAAGGTGCACTACGGGTATCTCCGAAAGTGTCTGTTGGGTTGGCACAAATCGAGACTGGGATTTGTCACTCCGTGTGACGGAGAGGTATCTCTGGGCCCACTCGGTAAGACATCATCATAATGATCTCAATGTGACTAAGGAGTTAGCCATGGGATGATGTATTACGGAACGATTAAAGAGACTTGCCGGTAACGAGATTGAACAAGGTATAGAGATACCGACGATCGAATCTCGGGCAAGTATCATATCGATAGACAAAGGGAATTGTATACAGGATTGATTGAATCACCGACGTCATGGTTCATCCGATGAGATCATCGTGGAGCATGTGGGAGCCAACATGGGTATCCAGATCCCGCTGTTGGTTATTGACCGGAGAGGTGTCTCGGTCATGTCTACATGTCTCCCAAACCCGTAGGGTCTACACACTTAAGGTTCGATGACGCTAGGGTTATAGGGAAATGGTATACATGATTAACAAAAGTTGTTCGGAGTCCTGGATGAGATCCCGGACGTCACGAGGAGCTCCGGAATGGTCCGGAGGTAAAGATTGATATATAGGAAGTCCAGTTTTGGTCACCGGAAAGTTTTCGGGCTCATCGGTATTGTACCGGGAGTGCCGGGAGGGGTGTGACGACCATAGGACTTTGTGGTCCCTTAGAGGAGGTGTGCCAGACCTTATTGGGCTGGCCAAGACCTTCTAGAAAGGCCCATGCGGCTGGAGATCTGGAGATAAAGGGCAAAGGGTTTTAAAAGAGGAGATCCACCTCCCTTGTGGGAGGTGGACTCTATCCCCACTTCGGCCGAAGCCCTCCTCTTTGGAGGAGGGGACAAGGCAGCCCTCCCTCTCCCTCCTCCTATATATACTTGAGGTTTTGGCCTTTTGAGAATAGTTCTGAACTCTCTCTCTCACGGCAAAGCCCTACCTCTCTTCTTCCTCCTCCGCAGCGCTTAGGTGAAGCCCTACCGGAATACCTTGCTACTCCACCACCACCACGCCGTCGTGCTGCTGTTGGAGCCCTTCCCTAACCTCTCCTTCCTCCTTGCTGAATCAAGGCGTAGGAGACGTCATCGGGCTACACGTGTGTTGAACGCGGAGGCGCCGTTGTTCGGTGCTTAGATCGGAATCCACCGCGATCTGAATCGCTGCGAGTACGACTCCATCAACCGCATTCTTGTAACGCTTCCGCTTAGCGATCTTCAAAGGTATGAAGATGTAATCTATCCCCATTCGTTGCTGATTTCTCCATAGATAGATCTTGGTGACACGTAGGAAAATTTTGATTTACTACTACGTCTCCCAACACTGGTATCAAAGCTAGGTTTATGCGTAGAATCTATGCACGAGTAGAACACAAAGCAGTTGTGAGCATCGATTTTGTTAATTTGCTTACCACTACTAGTCTTATCTTGATTTGGCGGTATTGTGGGATGAAGCGGCCCGGACCGACTTTACACGTACACTTACGTGAGACTGGTTCCACCGCCTGACATGCACTTGTTGCATAAGGTGGCTAGCGGGTGTCTGTCTCTCCATGAGATTTAGGAGCAAATTTAGTACAAAGATGCTTATCAAGAATGTAGCACTTAGAGCCGAATACCCGAAAGTATCCAACTTGGGGTTTGTTGCCGGTGAGTAGCTCGTATGTCGTTTTACCGAGAAGCTTGTGTAAGTAAAGTCGGTTTGTGGCATGACATGTTGTTTCCACGGCTTCTGCCCAAAAGTGCTTTGGTGTCTTGTATTCGTCAAGCATCGTTCTTGCCATCTCAATGAGTGTCTGGTTCTTCCTCTCAACAACTCCATTTTGTTGAGGCGTGTACGTAGCCGAGAACTCATGTGCGACACCTTCTTCGTCAAGAAAGATATCCACATGGGTGTTCTTGAAAACTCAGATTCGTTATCGCTCCGAACCTTCTTGATCTTCACTTCAAACTGATTTTGCGCTTTGCGAGCGAAGTTCTTGAAGATCTTTTGAACCTGCGACTTATCATCAAGAAAGAATACCCATGTAAATATGGAAAAATCATCAACTATAAATAGACCATATGAATTTCCACCGAGACTCTTGTAAGCATTAGGACCGAAGAGATCCATGTGAAGTAAATCGAATGGTCTCCTAGTAGCCATGATATTCTTAATAGGATGACTTCCACCTACTTGCTTTCCAGTTTGACAGGCACTACAAAGTCTATCTTTGTCAAAGATAACATCTTTAACACCAAGTATATGATCACCTTTGATAAGTTTGTCTAAATTACGCATACCAACATGTCCTAATCTTCTATGCCAAAGCCAACCTTTAGAAGATTTAGCAATTAAACAAGTGCGAGGTTTGGATCTTTTAGTGAAATCGACAATGTATAGATCACCTCTACGGATACCAGTAAAGACAATTTTATGATTATCTTGACGAAACACTTGGCAATCTACTTTTCTGAATAGAACATTGAAACCGAAATCAGCAAGTCTAGACACAGAAACAATATTGTAACCAAGGGATTCAACAAGCATAACATTTTGAATAGAGCTATCATGGGATATGGCCACCTTACCAAGACCAAGCACCTTACCCTTAGAGTTGTCTCCAAAGGCCACGTACCGTCGAGGACCTTGATTAGGCGTGATTTCTTGGAACATGTCTTTATGACTAGTCATATGATCCGTACATCCGCCGTCGAGAATCCACTCTTTTCTTCCAGACATGTAATCATTAAGGTTTGCCATAAGACTCAGATTCTTCATGATCTTCTCATACTCGATGTCAAACAACTCATCTTCTTCATAGTAGCCATGTTCCAAATTGTCATCATCAAGTGGGAAATCCTCGTCATAAAGAACAAGAGATTCGTTAGAATACTGATCATGACAATGTTCAAGTTTATGAGTGTGAATGGCTTCAAAGATAATGTTGTTAATAGTGGTGACATCTCCTTTAGCACGCATAAGATCACGGAGTTCAAATAGGCATTTATCAAAGTTTGGATCACTAGGCTTCATTTTGTGAAAAGCAATGGCTTTATGAGGAATTTCATCTAGATTCCCTAAGGAAAGATTTGGATATCGTTTCTCCAAATCAGTCCATAAGGTATATGCACATGCAAAGTTGTTCATTTGAGAAAGCACGAATCTTGGTAAACCTCTAACGATAAGATTGACAGTTCTTAGGTTACCAAGCATGTTAATTTCCTCTTCGTGTGTGGGATGCAATTCATCAATAGGATGTTCATAGGGGTGCATAACATATTTGCTCAATTGAAATTCATTAAACAGCTCAAGCATCAAAAACTTACATTGACTATAGTATTCTCCATCAAGAATGGGCACTCTACAACTCAAACTCCCTATACTAGACACATCCATCTTCCTCCTCGGTGATCAAACCAAAGTAATGGATACCAATGCTCTGATACCAATTGAGGGATCACTAGAAGAGTGTCTAGAGGGGGGTGAATAAACTACTAGCAGGAATTTAAAACCTAACCTTTTCCCAAGTTAATTGGTTGGCAGATTTTAACAGTTTTTAGCAAAGCTAGCAAGTCTAACAGCTGTACACATGCATGTCAACAAATATGGCAGCGAAAAGTAAAGACATTGCATATGAAATAAAGAGTTGAGATAGGTAGATCAAACGCAGTTGGAGACACAAGGATTTTTCCCGTGGTTCCGATAGGTGGTGCTATCGTACATCCACGTTTGTGGAGTCTTCAACCCACGAAGGGTAACGGTCGCAAGAGTCCACGGAGGGCTCCACCCAAAAGGGTCCACGAAGTAGCAACCTTGACTATTCCATACGGTTTCCGTCCACGAAGGACTAGCCACACTATGGGTAGATCTTCACGAAGTAGGCGATCTCCTTGCCCTTACAAACTTCTTGGTTCACTCCACAACACGAAGTAGGAGGCTCCCAAGCGACACCTAACCAATCTAGGAGGCACCACCCTCCAAAAGGTAATAGGCTCGATAATGACGATGAACTCCTTGCTCTTGTGCTTCAAGATGATAGACTCCTCAGCACACAATCTCTCTCTCACAGGTTTGGCTTGGTAGAAGAGATGGGATTGGTGGAAAGCAACTTGGGGAGGCTAGAAATCAAGATCCATATGATAGGAGTGGAAGATCTTGACCTCAACACAAGGGTAGGTGGTTCTCTCTCAGAAAATCTGATAGGATAGGTATGGAATAGTTATGAGTGCTTCTCTCTCGAGTAAGTGGTTGTGAAGGGGTATATATAGGCATCCCAAAAATCCAACTGTTACACACAAAATGACCAACTCGGTGACACCGATGTGTGAATCTCGGTGGTACCGAAGTGACCAAAAGGTGGCAACTTTTGAATCTCGGAGGGACCGATATACAATTCTCGGTTGCATCGATAAGGTGACCAACGGTCAGATTTCCAATCTCGGTGACGCCGATCCAACATTCTCGGTGGGACCGAAAATGTGAATTTGCGTAACAGAAAGTTGGCAACCTAAACTCGGTGGCACCAGTATAGAATCGGTTGCACCAAAGTGGCGAGGGTTTGGCAGAGTCTGTCTAGGTTCTGGAATCGGTGGCACCGGTATGGGAAAGTTCGTTGCACCGATTTTGAGTGTTGGGTATAGAACAAAGTTTGGTGGGAGAGTTTTGTGGATGTTTTTGGCGACTATCACTTGTGCACGTTTGAGCATATTGTTCACCAACAAAACCTTACCCCCCTTTTAATAGTATTGGCTTTCCTATGACTCAAAGTGATTTCTCAGAAATATAAAATGTAGAGTCCTCTTGCTTGAAGCTTGGCCAACCTATTTCCTTGAATCTTGGGGTTTGTCCACAATCTCCTTTTGCCAATACCCTCTGTAGTCTGTATCTGAAATACACTAGGTAAAAATATCAGTCCAAGAGACAATGTATGTTGTCATGAATTATCAAAACCACCAAGGGAGCATGTTGTGCTTTCAATCTCCTCCTTTTTGGTAATTGATGACAACATAAAATCAAAGCTTCAAATAAAGATATGCATGGTTATACTGAAGACTTTGAGAGACACATGACTTAGATTTGCTCCCCCTAAATGTGTGCAGTCCTTTAAAGGATAGTTGCTTTTGAGTGCATGAACACACATGAGGTAGAAGGGATATAACAAGTCATGTGTATCTTGGTTATATGCATCAAATATATATGAATAAGATGTATCTTTGTTCAAGACATCTCTCTTGCAAACAATATATGCAAGAAGCAAGAGATCATCTTGACCAAGGATATGATGCATATACTTACCTTGAGTTCTTGAGCATCCTGGTGATAGAGACACACTTGATAAAACAATGTTAGGAAACACAAGAGTATTCTATCAAACAGTAAGGCAATAGAACTCAAAATTTCCAAGATAAGATATGGAGAAAATAGCATTCCTTAGAATTGATATGTCTCCAAGATCGTTGAGAATTTTCTCACCATAGATATGAAAATGGATTATCCTCTCCCCCTGAATCTTAGCATGTAGATATTAGGATTGGATAAGGTGAGAAAGGTCAACACTTTTCTTCTCTCCTTACTTTGATATTCTCCCCCTGTTTATAAAGATATGAGTATTGATATTGGCTCTCCCCCTTTGATCATATATCCCCCTTTGCATAAGCATGTATCTCCCCTTTAGATTGAAGCTTTGGTTCTCTCCTGAAATGGTTGAAGCTTTGATCTTCTCCCCCTTTGGCATAAATTTCCAAAAAGGTCAAAGACAGGGAAAGATACAGGTATCATTGACTGAGAAGGGATCCTTGAGTACAAGGGTCATCGAATAGTAGGATTCATAGAAGTGGAAACTGAGAGAGACATAGAAACTGATTTGTTCTTCTCCTCCTTTCTTCAGTGAAGATAGGGATCCTTGAAGAAGGAAATTCTCTCCTAAAAATTTACTCTAGTTCTTCTCCCCCTAAGTAATACAATTTTTTTGAGAAGGGGATCATCGAAGTAACCGAAGTATTTACAAGAAAGATCATTTAAGAAAACACAGAATTGCACAAACGAATTCTAAAGAGACAGAATGACAATCGTTGACGCCAAGATAGATAGATCGGTGATACCAAGATGTTGTAGTGCAGCTTGTCTGCAATTTCGGTTGAACCGAGATATCTGGGTCGGCGGCTCCGAAAGAGAAACCAAGTTTCTGTTTTCACGGAGTCAAGAGAAAGTTTTTCAATGAAATATGAAGTTTTTACAATGGACATTAACTAGATAAGAGTGTAGTGGTCATGAGAAATCATGCAATAGAGAGCAGGTCACACCAGATTCTTGACTAGATGATGGGCGGTGACTAGGTCACCTATATTAGAGTATATCGACTTAGGAGCCAAGCAAGAATACTTGATCATAGGTCATACTCTACGTTAATCTCAGAATGGGGTTACAATTTTTCGATTAAGTATTTTAATGTCTTCATATCACTTGAGTTGCTTTAGCTCATCTCTTGGAGTAAAGCCTTTTCAAGGACACGAGTACATACCTTTTGAGTGATGTTGATGATGTAGCTGTAGATGAACTTGTTGAGGATGCTCTAGGTTGATGAAGATCATCTTGAGTTTTGAGCAATCCTTCTTGTTCTAGTATAATGGTTACCTACAAATATTAGTCATGCAAGGAAGAACAATAGATATATCCAATTTACATGATACGAATTGAGAGTGTGCAATTTTGATCAAGTAGATGTCAAGGATATGGTTGAGTGGTTTTCTTCCTTCCATCATCAAGAGGGGTTGTGGATACTTGGTAATGACAAGATTGCTTATGATTGGAGTTGATGACAATCTTGTGGAATGAAGTTTTTCCAAGTACCTACAAGAGATTAGATGCAATACAAGGGAGCATAGAATTCCATGGCATAAGATAAAATGTTAAGATACATGGAAATATCAAGTAAGCTCATGCCCTTGCATGCAATCGAGTGAGTCTAGCTCAAGTTGGAAGCATCGATGATGTTCAACTCACTCCTCAGGTGACAAAATGTCTTCTCATCAAGTGGCTTAGTAAAGATATCGGCCAATTGCTTGTTAGTGCGAACATGCTTAAGATTAATATCTCCTTTGGCAACATGATCACGAATGAAGTGATGTCGAACTTGAATATGCTTAGTTCAAGAATGTTGCACAGGATTATGACCAATCTTACTAGCACTTTCATTGTCACAAAGTAATGGAACATTTTTAACATGAATTCCATAATCCTTAAGTGTTTGTGCCATCCATAGTAATTGCGCACAACAAGATCCAACAGCAATATACTTAGCTTTGGCAGTCGATAGTGATATCGAGTTTTGTTTCTTATAGGACCAAGATACAAGAGATCTGCCCAAAAATTGACAAGTACCCAAGGTGGATTTTCTGTCAACCTTGTCACTGGCATAGTCTGAATCAGAATAGCCAACAAGGTTAAAAGAAGATCCCTTGGGATACCAAATGCCAAAATTTGACATTTGTATCAAGTATCTCACAATGAGTTTAACAGCTGAAAGATGACATTCTTTTGGTGCAGCTTGATATCTCGCACACATGCAAACACTCAGCATAATATCGGGAAGAGATGCACATAGATATAAAAGTGAACCAATCATAGATCGATAAACTTTCTGATCAACCGGCTCATCCGCTCTGGTAAGATCAACATGTCCACTAGTAGGCATAGGGGTTTTCATACCTTTGCATTCCTGCATGTTGAACTTTTGATCAAGTCCTTGGTATACTTAGTTTGGGTGATGAAAGTTCCTTCTTTCGATTGTTTGATTTGCAACCCAAGAAAGAATTTCAGCTCACACATCATAGACATCTCATACTTCTCAGACATTAACCTTCCAAACCTTTCACTAAATTGAGGGTTAGTGGAACCAAAGATAATATCATCCACATAAATTTGGCACACAAATAATTCACCATTAACTCTATTAGTGAATAAGGTTGCATCAATTTTACCAATTTCAAAACCTTTTTTGATAAGAAACTTCGTTAAACATTTGTACCAAGCCAAGGGGCTTGCTTAAGACCATAAAGAGCTTTACGAAGTTTGTAAACATGATTAGGTTTCTTAGGATTAACAAAGCCGGGCGGTTGCTTAAAATAAACCTCTTCTTCAATCTCACCATTTAAAAATGCACTTTTAATATCCTTTTGATAAAGCGTGATATCATGGTGATTGGCATAAGCAAGAAGAATGTGATAGCTTCAAGTCTAGCGACAGGGGCGTAGGTCTCACCGTAGTCCATACCTTCGACTTGTGTATATCGTTGAGCTACGAGGAGAGCCTTGTTGCGCACAACTTGACTGTCTTTGTCTTGCTTGTTTCGAAAAACCCATTTGGTTCCGATGATGTTGTGTTCATCCTCGGGCTTCTCCACGAGTGTCGACACTTCGTTCCTTTCGAAGTTGTGAAGCTCTTCATGCATAGCATTCATCCAATCCGCGTCTTCAAGAACTTGTTCTACCTTAAAGGCTCAATGCTAGAAATGAAATAATAATGCTCACAGAAGTTTGCTAGACGAGTTTTAGAGCTAGTGATTCTCCCTGTTTGTATATCACCAAGGATTTGGTGTAGGGGATGGTTCTTGGTCACTTGTGCTCGAACTCGGCTCAGCTTCCGATTGTTGGTTGGTGGAGCTTATTCTTCATCATCGTCTTCTTCATCTTCGGTGTTGTTGAAGGTGTCATTCCCCTGAGGTTGTGGTGAAGGGGGTTGTGGTGGATCTTCATGATGCACTTCCTCCTCTTCATCATCTTGCCATGTACTGCTTGTGGATGCCTCCATGTCATGTTGTGGTTCACCTTGTCGTGAGGTAGGGGCTTCCACTTGAGTTGATGAAGTACTTTCCTTCACCTCCATGGGACGAATCTTGCCGATGGGTAAATCTAGGATAGCTTCCGAAGGGTTCTTATCACCTACATCATTTGGCAATTGTTTGACTTGCGAACCATTAGATTCATCAAACTTCACATCTACCGTCTCTTCAACTTTTCGAGTGAAGTTGTTGTAGACACGGTAAGTGTGACAATTCGATCCATAACCAAGAAGGAATCCTTCATGAGATTTAGGAGCAAATTTAGTACGAAGATGCTTATCAAGAATGTAGCACTTAGAGCCGAATACCCGAAAGTATCCAACTTGGGGTTTGTTACCGGTGAGTAGCTCGTATGTCATTTTACCGAGAAGCTTGTGTAAGTAAAGTCGGTTTGTGTCATGACATGTTGTTTCCACGGCTTCTGCCCAAAAGTGCATTGGTGTCTTGTATCGTCAAGCATCGTTCTTGCCATCTCAATGAGTGTCCAATTCTTCCTCTCAACAACTCCATTTTATTGAGGCGTGTACGTAGCCGAGAACTCATGTGCGACACCTTCTTCGTCAATAAAGGTATCCACATGGGTGTTCTTAAACTCAGATTCGTTATCGCTCCGAACCTTCTTGATCTTCACTTCAAACTGATTTTGCGCTTTGCGAGCGAAGTTCTTGAAGATCTTTTGAACCTGCGACTTATCATCAAGAAAGAATACCCACGTAAATCTGGAAAAATCATCAACTATAAATAGACCATATGAATTTCCACCGAGACTCTTGTAAGCATTGGGACCGAAGAGATCCATGTGAAGTAACTCGAATGGTCTCCTAGTAGTCATGATATTCTTAATAGGATGACTTCCACCTACTTGCTTTCCAGTTTGACAGGCACTACAAAGTCTATCTTTGTCAAAGATAACATCTTTAACACCAAGTATATGATCACCTTTGATAAGTTTGTCTAAATTACGCATACCAACATGTCCTAATCTTCTATGCCAAAGCCAACCTTTAGAAGATTTAGCAATTAAACAAGTGTGAGGTTTGGATCTTTTAGTGAAATCGACAATGTATAGATCACCTCTACGGATACCAATAAAGACAATTTTATGATTATCTTGACGAAACACTTGGCAATCTACTTTTCTGAATAAAAACATTGAAACCGAAATCAGCAAGTCTAGACACAGAAAGAATATTGTAACCAAGGGATTCAACAAGCATAACATTTTTAATAGAGCTATCATGGGATATGGCCACCTTACCAAGACCAAGCACCTTACCCTTAGAGTTGTCTCCAAAGGTCATGTACCGTCGAGGACCTTGATTAGGTGTGATTTCTTGGAACATGTCTTTATGACCAGTCATAGGATCCGTACATCCGCCGTCGAGAATCCACTCTTTTCTTCCAGACATGTAATCATTAAGGTTTGCCATAAGACTCAGATTCTTCATGATCTTCTCATACTCGATGTCAAACAACTCATCTTCTTCATAGTAGCCATGTTCCAAATTTTCATCATCAAGTGGAAAATCCTCGTCATAAAGAACAAGAGATTCGTTAGAATACTGATCATGACAATGTTCAAGTTTATGAGTGTGAATGGCTTCAAAGATAATGTTGTTAATAGTGGTGACATCTCCTTTAGCACGCATAAGATCACGGAGTTCAAATAGGCATTTATCAAAGTTTGGATCACTAGGCTTCATTTTGTGAAAAGCAATGGCTTTATGAGGAATTTCATCTAGATTCCCTAAGGAAAGATTTGGATATCGTTTCTCCAAATCAGTCCATAAGGTATATGCACATGCAAAGTTGTTCATTTGAGAAAGCACGAATCTTGGTAAACCTCTAACGATAAGATTGACAGTTCTTAGGTTACCAAGCATGTTAATTTCCTCTTCGTGTGTGGGATGCAATTCATCAATAGGATGTTCATAGGGGTGCATAACATATTTGCTCAATTGAAATTCATTAAACAGCTCAAGCATCAAAAACTTACATTGACTATAGTATTCTCCATCAAGAATGGGCACTCTACAACTCAAACTCCCTATACTAGACACATCCATCTTCCTCCTCGGTGATCAAACCAAAGTAATGGATACCAATGCTCTGATACCAATTGAGGGATCACTAGAAGAGTGTCTAGAGGGGGTGAATAAACTACTAGCAGGAATTTAAAACCTAACCTTTTCCCAAGTTAATTGGTTGGCAGATTTTAACAGTTTTTAGCAAAGCTAGCAAGTCTAACAGCTGTACACATGCATGTCAACAAATATGGCAGCGAAAAGTAAAGACATTGCATATGAAATAAAGAGTTGAGATAGGTAGATCAAACGCAGTTGGAGACACAAGGATTTTTCCCGTGGTTCCGATAGGTGGTGCTATCGTACATCCACGTTTGTGGAGTCTTCAACCCACGAAGGGTAACGGTCGCAAGAGTCCACGGAGGGCTCCACCCAAAAGGGTCCACGAAGTAGCAACCTTGACTATTCCATACGGTTTCCGTCCACGAAGGACTAGCCACACTATGGGTAGATCTTCACGAAGTAGGCGATCTCCTTGCCCTTACAAACTTCTTGGTTCACTCCACAACACGAAGTAGGAGGCTCCCAAGCGACACCTAACCAATCTAGGAGGCACCACCCTCCAACAGGTAATAGGCTCGATAATGACGATGAACTCCTTGCTCTTGTGCTTCAAGATGATAGACTCCTCAGCACACAATCTCTCTCTCACAGGTTTGGCTTGGTAGAAGAGATGGGATTGGTGGAAAGCAACTTGGGGAGGCTAGAAATCAAGATCCATATGATAGGAGTGGAAGATCTTGACCTCAACACAAGGGTAGGTGGTTCTCTCTCAGAAAATCTGATAGGATAGGTATGGAATAGTTATGAGTGCTTCTCTCTCGAGTAAGTGGTGGTGAAGGGGTATATACAGGCATCCCAAAAATCCAACCGTTACACACAAAATGACCAACTCGGTGACACCGATGTGTGAATCTCAGTGGTACCGAAGTGACCAAAAGGTGGCA
The DNA here is from genome assembly GCA_022496015.1 of Hordeum marinum. Classification (NCBI taxonomy): domain Eukaryota; kingdom Viridiplantae; phylum Streptophyta; class Magnoliopsida; order Poales; family Poaceae; genus Hordeum; species Hordeum marinum. Next base: position 438,586,308 of record CM039674.1, read on the forward strand.
ACTTTTGAATCTCGGAGGGACCGATATACAATTCTCGGTTGCACCGATAAGGTGACCAACGGTCAGATTTCCAATCTCGGTGACGCCGATCCAACATTCTCGGTGGGACCGAAAATGTGAATTTGCGTAACAGAAAGTTGGCAACCTAAACTCGGTGGCACCAGTATAGAATCGGTTGCACCAAAGTGGCTAGGGTTTGGCAGAGTCTGTCTAGGTTCTGGAATCGGTGGCACCGGTATGGGAAAGTTCGTTGCACCGATTTTGAGTGTTGGGTATAGAACAAAGTTTGGTGGGAGAGTTTTGTGGATGTTTTTGGCGACTATCACTTGTCCACGTTTGAGCATATTGTTCACCAACAAAACCTTTCCCCCTTTTAATAGTATTGGCTTTCCTATGACTCAAAGTGATTTCTCACAAATATAAAATGTAGAGTCCTCTTGCTTGAAGCTTGGCCAACCTATTTCCTTGAATCTTGGGGTTTGTCCACAATCTCCTTTTGACAATCCTCTCTATAGTCTGTATCTGAAATACACTAGGTAAAAATATCACTCCAAGAGACAATGTATGTTGTCATGAATTATCAAAACCACCAAGGAAGCATGTTGTGTTTTCAATCTCCCACCACGACCCACGACATATCGGCTTGTTGGTGAAGATTACAGAGGAGGGACCACATATGATGACAGTCCTCCGTCCGGGGCTCGACGTAGACGCATGTGAGCCTCCAGGGTGGCTCACCCGCCACAACAGTCACATACGCATCAATATATTGTTCGTTTATTTCTTTTACATCAAGACTCACTGACTCATGCTAATAAAAAGCAAGACCACCACTACGATCCGCACTATCAGAAGCATCGAAACCTTGTAACCTAACCGAGCACGGTATCTCTTCATGTTATTCTTAGACTGCCTAGTTTCATAACGGAAAACGACACTAAGGGAACGAGCCTACACTACACTCACAAGATCTCGAACTGTCCGAGCACCCCTCCCCCCCCCCCCCCCCCCCTCCCCCTCAGTTTCCAACTTAGGGTATTCATTGCTCCTGACGGGGCTCCATCAGCCCCGCAGTTCGTTGGCGGCCCAAGGGCCTGCCTCCATAGTATGGGACACCACCTTCATGTCCTGGTCTCCCATCCCATCACCGCTGGCTCCGCTGCCCCTCGAAAGTTCCCATGGTCTTGCGTTTTTTTGGTGTACCTGAAATCAGACACTCAGCCTAGGTGGCCATGTTTGTATAAACGACCAGAGCGTTTTTGCCTACATCCTTCCCTGTAACGACAACATGATCGTCATCAGCGTTGCGCATGCCCAGGGTCGATACATCATCCGAGAGTTCGCATCAGCTATTCTCACTTCGTGTGAGAGGTCACGCATCGCCGGTATAATGAGCTCCTCGGGTGAGCGTAGTTTGAACACTGGGCGTTCGTGGAGGTCTTCCCATGGAGACATGCTTCAGCCGCTGCAGCTGCATTTTATCCTCCAACGTGCCCTTGTCGCCGCCCGACATGTGCTTCACCTGTTCAGCCAGAAGTTCATCGATCGCTGGGTTGCCAGAGATGTGATCAGCTGCTTGCCTTTATCGTCAAGCCAAGACGCCGCCAGAGCGATGAGTCCCCCCGACCACCACACCCACGGACCGAAGACGCGGTGCTCTCCGACGAGAGGTCGAAGCCCCGATAAGCTGTCGGGTTAGTTTTTTCCCTCGCCGTTTCGGACTGCCACCCGAAGCGGCACGGTCGTGGGCATCTAAGCCTGTTGATGTACTTGCCGGAGGGTGCACCCCCCTTGATCTTCCTACCACGAGACTTCTCCTAGTGCCCAAGGTATCCACATGTGTAGCAAAAGTGCAGCAATTTCTTGTACTGAATTTGGAATTCCACTTTAGTTTTCTTCTCCTTCAGCGTGGTGGACATGGTCATGGAGTTTCCAGAGGGCGGTAATTTAAACAGGTATATCCACCCTCACACGGACATAGTTACCTGTATTATCATCAAGTTCCGCTTCAGTCCTCCAGTTCACGGGCACATCAAGAATGCGAACCCAAATCCTCATCGTATCCAGCTTATATATACTCTGACACCTTTCTCATACCGTAGTCTTCAATTAGCAACAGATCATGCTCATAGTGGCATGGCCCTCCTCGGAGAATTCGCGGCATATCAGCCTCACATCCAAAGTGCACAAGGTACTTTCGTTATCTCCCTGATAAGGATAGTCATAGTCCTCCTTCAGCCTCCATCCATCAACAATGTTGTCAAACAAGGTACTTGGTGTTGGCCGATCCAAAGAGTACACCAACATAATCATAGTCCATGGGTGCGCCTGTTGCTGCAACACTCCTTCCTCAAGGTCCACCTCGGCGAGCTCTACTTCACCTTCAGAGTCCTCTCCTTCCCTGAAATCTTCCGGGCCTTCGACATCCGGTCCCTCGCTCTCCCGGGCTAGCGGCGGCGCATCCGCCGCACCCACCATCTTCATCTGGTTAGCGTCTGCGGTCACGGGGCGGGTTGATCTGCCAAGCAGTCGTGGATCCCCCGTTGGAGAGCTTCGGGCGAGCAACATCCACGGAGGGAGCTCCATATGCGCCCCCGCCAGCCTCCGGGTTCACCTGGGCCACCAGCGGCTCTTTGCCTGCCTGTTCCGCAGACGACGGTGGCCTAGCAGCGGTCCTAGGTGACGGACTGAACAGGCATGTCCGCGAACCCTTGTATCCTTGCTATATTTTTCTTCGATACAAGAGTTTATGAACAGCCTGGACGTATATCAATGACATGAGGAGTCACTTTTTTTCCTCTAACATGTCTGGTTACGCCCGTAAACGTTTGAGGAGGATTTGAGAATACAGGTTTTAGATGCTCTAACAACGGCATGATTGCATTCCTCGTGGCCACTGCCGGGTAGCACGACGCAGCGGTGGTTGTTGGTGCAAGGTCCGTCCCACCTTGAAAAAATTCGTCCTCTGCCACTGATTGCAGCAGCTAACGTACGTATTTGGTTTTGCAGTGTCATGTGTCGTGTTTGTGCACAGGAGTGGCAGTCCAAGCATGAGGCGCAACGGGCACTCTGGTCGTGATCGAGGTTGGCATGGGCGGTGACTCGAGGTGCCTGCTGTCATGGTGGACCGTGGACGATAGCGACATGTTTGGCGGCATACATGTGTCCAGAAGCATGAGTAGTGTTGATTGGTCGACTTGGCCGGCCACACTGTCAGCGAGAGTGGGAGCTCCAGGTGAAACCCCAACTTCGACTCCAATGAGGTCTGGGAGGTGGCGGCTGTTGGGCGGCTTAGAAAGTACACCCTCTGTGACTTTAGTGGTCTAAAACATCTTATATTACTTTACAGCGGTAGTTAGTAGCGTCCATGGACTGGACACAGCGACACATACGCATTGTTTTCAGTCCGGTGTCCTTTCTTTTCTAATGAAATTGGAAGAAACTCTTGGCGAGAGGTCCGTTAGAAAACGAGGAGGGGGGGGGAGGGGGTTGATTTTGAAGCAGAGGGTGGAAGCAGAGCAAGGAGACAACATAATAATCCATACACATTCAAGGTTTCAACGGAGCAAGGTGACAACATAATCCATTACATGTTGGTATCATATGCTACTGATCTCGACATTCCTGCATGTTCAAGTTTCATGATATTGGCCATAAGACACCCACATAGGTCCAGGTCTCCTAGTCGGCCCTGAACTGTTCTGAGATAAAAAATTACAGCGATCTTCATGAGCTGGAGCTAGAAGCCTTGAAGGTGTCTGGCTTGTGCTTCTCCATCAGAACCGTGAGAGCGGCATCGAGCTCCTTCTCGAGCTCCACCTCCTTCTCCATATACTCTCTCTTGAGCTGCAGCTTCTTCTTCTCGTGGGCATTTATCAGTTCGTCCCTTTCAGACATAAACTCCTCGACGCCCTTAGCCTGTAATTTCTATGAAACGCAGCACTTGTTCCTTCCTGCACAGGGTGACATGCATTAAAAATAGATAGCATTTTGAACCTTTGAGATAGGTAGGAGAAGCCCAGAATACATGACGTGGTTAATCTGGAGAATTCTATCCACAAACACACATTTGAAGATTACATCCTATAGTAAAGAAGATTAATCTCGCTGTGTCAAAAATGAATGCGGGTGTTCCATCCAAACAATTTTTTCATTACATCCTAATAGGAATCATGGACTCGATCATATCTTGTGATGCGGACCGACAAAAAAAAAAGAATCCAGTCAAGTAGGACCAGTTACGCACCTTAGCATGCGATTTTCGGTAGTCCCAGAATCCACATCATACTGTCTAGCCTTTGCACGCTCCTCCTGCAGTATTTTCTCATACTCACTTTCTTTCTCCTCCATGGCCTTGTAAAGGTTTTCTATCTGGTCATCGAAGAACTTCTCCTGGGACGTCATCTGCAAAGTGTGGGAAACACAAGGTGAAAAAAGGCGATGAAATCATAACAAGGAAAAGAGCAACACAAGACAAATTGGAAAAAATCTGTATTGCACAGAAAACAAATAGGAACCACCAGGAAGTTTCAATCTAATGTTGAGCATGCCTATCTTATTTTAAGTCATTGGCATGCACAGAGTTAGGAAATAAATGGTATGCTTAACGTTCATATGCAGGTTCACAAAATTATATATATGAGAAATATGCTTGCTATATCCATAATTTCGTGTTTTGATATTTGCATTATTTTTCATCACCTTCATTGCGGCGCATCCACATTTGACACCTTAATAAAGTCAAATTCAAAACAATGTCAATATGGCCTAGATGTGACTATCACTCAACCACTAATACATTCTCAACGGCTGACATGCATATACATGTATTAGTTCGACCTAACTATGGATTGCTTTAGCACGGACAGTATAATTCTGCATAGTGTAACCTTTAAATTAATTAATACGGTTGTATACCCCAGTAGAGATAAGAAAATCTGAACTCAGTCATATATACTGGTGTAACCAGTGGCGATTCTACTGGGCAGGCATCAACAGGCTGAAGCCTGCCCTCCAAAACTAAAATCCAGCCTATCCCAGCCCATCTCAGCCTAGTTTCAGCCCATCTTAACCCAGTTTTAGCCCTTGTATTGTTATTGAGCCTGCCTTTCAAATTCATCCTAGATTCGCCACTGGGTGTAACCGTTGAGAAACCATTACCTCTTCCTCATGCTCCAAGTGCTTCTCTTTAATCCTACGCATGAGCACGGTATTCTCTGCACTAATCTCTCGATATTTCTGAGTGATGTCACCAAGCGATTCTTCTACAGCTTTAGAGCGTTTCTCTGTCATCACCACCCTGTTCTTCATATGATTCAGTCGCTGATTGTCTAGACTCATTTGTTTCATAGCTGCCACTACCATTTCATTATAAGATGTCATATCGTATTTCAGGCAACTTTTTCCTGAAAATATAATAAAGCACTAATGTTAGTACAGTACAATAGGCAATGTATCTGCTAAGAGCATCATCGAGTATTGAAGGTCATGTTCAGTAGATGCATAACAGATTGTGTGGGTGATACATTTTTTTACAGTGCTTCAGTGTGTATTGAACTTGCAGGTCACGTTAATTGGCTTCTTGTTACTAATAGCTTTTACTAACATAATGTGAACCAGGCCCTTGCCATTAGAGCAGGTATCCATATATAGTATACACGCAAAAATGATACAGATGAGCTTTGAATTGCCACATGGATGCAGAATCTATGCATATCATATGAAAAAACCCACAAAGGATGCCATGATCAGAGAAATATCAGGTGTATTCTGCTTCAAATACACGTTATTAAGTTCGGATGAAGTCCAAGTATTGTCAATTACGAAACATAAATAAAAAATGTCAAGTTCCTTCAGAAAGTTAAGATGTCAATGCAGGAAAGAACAGCGAAATATGCAGCTTGACATGTGTATCATGTTGCATCTGTAGCAATTATCATTGATGGCAGAGAATTAAAGGCTACAAAATTTTAGCATCAAACAGGTATTACCATATAACTGAGCAATTGTATGGAATCAAAAGCAAATGCATGAAAAGAAGTTAAACAGTATACCTGGGTGGTGCTTATTGAAAATGTCCATATCTTCTTTGTTGGCTAAGAAACCATATAACAGTCTTTTGCCACCAGGTAAGAACCGGCGCTTAGAAGGAGCTTGCCATGCTTCCCTGTCTGTTCTTTCGCTGACGAAGTGCTTATGCAGACGTTCACCCTCCATATAACCCACCGCAGTGCTTTCAAATATTAACACACTCATGCCACGGTGCCCACCTGGACCATAGGCATGTCGTGCTTTGATTGCATCGTATTCATGGAAATAAGCGAGAAGCTCTTTGTTGCCCATGCCTAACCACTAGAGAGCATCAAAGAATAGCAAGGTCAGGATACAATAATCATTATTGCTGAACATTGAAAGATTATATGTTAAAGCGATGTTCTATTAAAACTGCAGCCAACGAACACACATATGTGAACTACAACAGATTCACCAACTATACCACATCAACACAGTTGTAACACATACTTTTATTTGATGTGGAAGAGGTTCATGACCAGAAGGAAGAAAACACATCACCTTGTCATCATCATCTTGTTCCAGTAAAGTGTTCATGACAATAACCATTGGTTCCATACTATCTCGCGATCAGTGCTTCCTCGCAATCCTTCCCATTTCCCAAATTGTTCACCAGATGGTAGCAGTGTAGTTCCTAACTCCTGTTCTAGCAATTCGGCAAATTCTCTGTGGAGCTTAACCCTTCTAGAGCCCTTTGTTCTAGCATGTCTCACCAAATATTGTAGCCCATGGAACCAGTCAATTGCCCCAGGTCCTTTTTGGCATGCGGGACAATGCCATGGCCTAGTCTGATCATGTGTTTGTTCCTCGTTTAAGGTATCAATGACTTCAAAGAATTTTCTGAACCACTTATTCTTTTTTCGAGTCTCAAAACTTTTTTCGCTTGCATCAGAATCATTCTCCTCACTCATATCATCATCAATGTCATCATCTGACGAATCCTCAACTTCAGAACTGCCCTCAGGGTCAAAACTAGATGAAGGAACATCGTCCTTGTTGCTTTCAGTACCATATGAATGAGACCTGGATGCCAACTGCGAACCATTTGCCAGAGGTGGCCTCACAACTGAGTTTTCTCTCGGATATGTTTGTGATGATAGCCCGAGATTGTCTCCGGCAGCAGGCCTACGATCAGAAGGTTGAGCTCCATAGTTCCTCAAAGGAAGTGAAGATCCTCCACTGCTTTTGCAAGTTTGCCATGCTGTAGTATGTGAAGCATTTGAGGAGCCTGATGGTGGCCATTGTCCCCTCCCAACTGCTTGGCCTGATTTCTTCCAAATACCCCCTGGATGAAGGACATCATAATGCAAGCATGATTAGATAGAACAATCTATACATATTTTTTGGGACAACAATTCAAAAAGTGTGGAAAACATAATTGTAATCAAAGTTTTACTATAGAAACCTGGTACAAGAATTGGTCTCCGGACTTCCATGTTGAAAATGATGTAAACATTTGATGGAGTGGTAATTAAACAACAACCATATACCTGTGCTCATTTGTGGATTAATTCTATATCGACGCGTGCCAAAACAAAGCTAAATATCAACTGAGACCGTTACTACTAAACAAGCACTAACACCATGGTTTTTGCAAAATTTAAGACGACGGACTCTTTTCTGTATTTTGCCTAGTTTGGTGTGAAACATACTTATTTTAATTTAATAATTTTATAAGAAAATATATAATTGTATCACCCAATCTCATTGCTAAATTATGATAGCACATATGAGGCTAACAATTACCTTACAGTTTCCATTTAGCTTCCGGATGTGTCAATAACACAGTTTTTGTTTTTGCCTAGTAGCAGATAAAGTAAAAATGCCTAATAAGGTACAAATGCCAAATAAGTAAAAATGCCAATAACACAGTTTTTGTTTTCTTAGCTAATAGATGATTTCTTGTAGTAACGAAGAGAGTCAACTATTTTAACTTAATAATTTTATAAGAAAATATATAATTGTATCACCCAATCTAATTGCTAAATTATGATAGCACATATGAGGCTAACAATTACCTTACAGTTTCCATTTAGCTTCCGGATGTGTCAATAACACTTTTTTTTTTGCCCAGTAGCATATAAAGTAAAAAATGCCAAATAAGGTACAAATGTCAAATAAGTAAAAATGCCAATAACACAGTTTTTGTTTTCTTAGCTAATAGATGATTTCTTGTAGTAACGAAGAGAGTCGACTATCACCTTTATACTAACCACAATATTGGTAGGTCTAGGCCAAAAAAAGACTCTAACTGGTCTTGGTCAAACTTTTCAAGAAAATAAAATTTTACTCACACGCTAATCTTAGAAAGGGGAGACCTACACCGTTAATTTTTAAGAAACCGAATAAAAATAGCATAGCTTAATTTACAGAAAAGAAGACTATGCAAGCTCTTTTTTGTTTGACACCTTGCATGTGGTGTGGCCCTTCTCTAGAGGTGCTTCACAGATTGTATTGAATGATTTTACTAGTAAATGTAGCAAATCTTTGAAGATTTTTAAATCACTCGAACGACGAAAGAAAGACATGGCAGTTTTTTGCCCTACGAGTCAAAAACAGAATCGAAGTCTGCTGGTAGTTTTCCCAAACCAGGCAGTACCACTATAGCAGGATTCTTCACATGTACCCTTTTTCTTATGGTAACCGCACGAACATGGTACCGACCAGAAGGTTCTAGAGATAACACATGTCCACAAAACTTTGCAGAAAAACCTCTCCAAAGAAAGGAAAGTACAAAGGAGTCCTTAGGTAATTTTACAACTGTCATTGCCACCGCTAACCGTCGCCAGATTCATAGGAAAGCATTATTTACATTTTCTTTTTTAGGGTAACCACAACACAAATACAGGACCAACCAAAAGGTTCAAGAGAACACGTGTCCACATAACTTTGCGGAAAAAAACCTCTCCAAAGAAAGGATAGTACAAATGAGTCCTTGCGTAATCCTGCAACTGCCATTGCCGCCGTTAACCATTGTCAGACTCGTAGGAAAGCACTAACCCACAAGGATGTTGTGAGTACATGAAGACCACAGTCAGCAAGTCCTTTGTCGTTGTAGTGCATCGACCAGGAATCATCCCCACCCTCCACAAGTCATGTGTCCACCATCAACCGGTGACGTCATTGAGGCCGAGCGCCAGATCCACCGCCATCAATCCTCAAGCCCAGATCTAGAATCCCTATCCTCTCTCACTCACCGGTAGCCAAACCAAAGATGACAGACACCGGACGAAGACCTCAACCAACACGGAGGGTCGACAAGAGACTGAGCCCACTGAGCCATGGACGCCGCCATGGACGCCATTGACATGAGACTTGACCCGGGGCATTATTCTTGGATGCATAGCTGCCGTCACCGCATAAGCAGAAGCATACCTATTTTTATGGCAAGAGCCAAACCACCAGGGTACCCACCCCTACATTCGCTGGAGCAGACAACAGATGAGGCATGGACCGGCAACGTTGAATTGATGTAGCCACCATCAATCATCGACATCGTCAAGGTGAAGTGCCAGATGCGCCGCCATCAATCCTCAAAACCCAGATCTACCGCCACCAATCCTCAAGACCTAGATCCGCCGCCACCAATCCTTAAGACCCAGATCCGCCGTTACCAATCCTCAAGCGCCAAATGCGTCACCATCAATCCTCAAGACCCAGATCCATCGCCATCAATCCTGATGCCCAAATCTGAAACTGCTACCCTCCCTCACCCAATGGTAACAATATCAGCAACAACAGCACCGGCCAAAGACCTCAACCCTCACACCCGAAGAGTAGACCGGAGATTGAACCCACCGGCTCATCGACGCCGTCGTCAAGACAAGTCAGGCATTACTCTTGGATGCACCGCCACCGTCAGAAGCAGCGTCGCCACACACACGAAGCCTACCCTATCTACGGCGGGAACCAAACCACCAGGGTCCCCACCCCCTCTTAGTCGGCGGAGCAGACAACAGAGGAGGCACGGACCAGCAGCGTCCAATTGCATACCAGCAATGGCGATAACTGGCTAGATATCATCGCCGAAAAACCCCTAATCGGCAAGCAGAGAGAAACCGGCTAATCTACATAAAACTCCCAGCCAGATGAACCAAACGCCCGAACGAAACATCCGATTCCGCACCCCCTCAGTGCTCACCGTGATCAAGCGAAACCAAGTCCCCTACTGGAACAATTCGCCCGCCCGGCCGGCGGCATCGACCCACATCCGGCGATCCCCGGAGCAACGAAACGGGGGAACACGAACTGGCAACTGAGAAAAAAAGTTAACAGAGGGGACGGCTACAAGTACGGGTAAACCCCTCACCTCTTCCGCGAGCAGCCATTCCAGGTTTGCCGTCGCCGTTGCCGATTAGGGGTTTTAGAGGGGGGGGAGGCGGAGGGGAAGGTGCCTCCTATATAGCCAGCGCCCAGCGGAAGGCTAACTGATGAGTGGGCACACTGCCCATTGATTGGGGGGGCCCTCGCCCGCTTCGCATCCCGGCCAGGCGCACCCCTCACGCTGACCGGTGGGGACGGGGGGTCCGCCCCAGGTTTCAGTTGGCGGGGTGGCGTTCGACGGTTGACGGGGTCTTCCTCCTCCGTGCAAACCCGCTTCGTTTCACACGGTCCGTCTGCCAGCCAGTTTGGTGAACTTTTTTTTTTTGATGAACCAGTTTGATGAATTTACGCATGAAGAATATTGCAAACATCTGATTTGCCAACGGCATGGAGGAATTTTCTTTTCCATCGCCCCTTTGACTTTCATTCACTCAGTTGGTGAGAAAATCGAAGGGTGTAATCCGCGTGATCAATCCTTTGGAAAATGCTGCTCGTCTCACGCTTCAGTGCCCATTGGTCAAAGAGTACCTGACTTTTTCCGTGAGCGCATGTCCAACATTGCGAGCCATGTTCACTATTTTTCAAATTTACTATGCTTCCTAAGTTTAGAGATCCCTCAGTCGATCGAGGTGTTTGATTTGGATTTGGTCTACATCAAAGATTTGTACAAGTGCAACCCTTAACAATATAAGTACACGTGGTCAATAGCGCAAGAAATTTCCCCATATATGTGAACATTGATTAACAGATATCACATGATCGCATCGTCAAGAAAGAAACACCAAAGCGCCGCATTAAAACCATTAATTGTGATATCTTGGACGTCCTCTAAGAGATGCACGTCATAATCAATAATGTTTAGAAACGGAGAGTAAAAACATGCACGGGTCTGCTCATTCCTTTCCCTCGTCTTCATCATTCTGATTGGATCATCTACGGTATCATGGCTGAGGGGGAAAAGGAAGGTTCCTGGAAGTTGTGCATCAAGCCTGGTGAATATGATGCTTCCCTCATGTTTCCTCTTCCACTCCTCTCACACGCAATCTTTTCCTTCTACCCCTTGCCCCTTCCCCTTCTTCTCCTCGACATCGTCATGACCATTCACCACATGAAGTGGTGCACCACCCACATCCTCTTGAAGTTCCATATCCTCTAAGAGCACCTCCAATAAAAAGATGCAAATTTGGAGATGCAAAATTTTACATCTTCAAAAAAATGCTTTTTGCATCTTCGAGAAAAGGCCAACTCCAATAGAAGATGCAAAACAGAGATGTAAAAGAGCAACTTCAATAGAAGATGCAAATTAGAGATGCAAAACCGGTCAACGGCCACTGTAGCTATCGTACATCCGATGTTCAGCCGCACAAATTGAAATAAAATTTTAACATGTTCACAATATCAAATTATTACATAATTCATCAAATCCACAAGATCGAATGCAACACACATACGACATAGTTTTGCACAATACAACAAACAAATAAATGAAACTAGGCGGCTCTTTCGCCATGATATTTTCGATATTCCTCCAACAAATCCTTTTGAAGTTGATCGTGTGCATCGGAGTCTCTAATTTCATTGTACACCAAATCATTTGATTCGCTCCTCTCTTCTCATCGGCATAACATGTATGCCCATCAACTGATAGAAGTTGTAATCTAAACTCTGTCCATGCTCATTCTCAATGATCATGTTATGCATGATCATGCAAGCAGTCATGATATACCAAAGGTTTCTTTATCCCAAAATCTAGATGGTCCTCACACAATATTAAATTGGGATTGCAAAATCCCAAAAGCCCTCTCACCATCTTTCCTAGCCACCACTTGTGCATTGTGAAAGATGTGTTCTTTCCGACTTTGGGGTTTTGCAATTGGCTTGACAAAAGTACTTCACCTCAGGCAGATCCCACCTGCAAGATAGTACTCGTAGTTGTATGTGTGGCCATTTGCTTCGAGGGTCACCAGTGGTGCTTCTCCATTTGCTAATTTGGCAAAAAGAGGTGACCGATCGATCATGTTGATGTCATTGCAAGATTCAGGCATCCCAAAATATGAATGCCAAATCCATGTTTCTTGATCTGTAATGGTCTCAAGAGTGATAGTGGCATCCTTCCCACGACCCTTGAACTGTCCATGCCATGATCTTGGGCAAATTTTTCATTTCCAATATGTGCAATCGATGGAGCCTAGCATACCTAGAAACCCATGAGCTTTGTTCATCTCCAATAGCCTCTGAGTGTCCTAGGCATTGGAAGCTCTCAAGTACTCTACACCAAACACTTCTACCATAGTCTTTGCGAATTGTTTGACATAGAAGATAGAAGTGTTCTCTGCCATCGCCAAGTTGTCATCAATATAGTCTGCCGAAACACCATAGGTCATCATGCGCAATGCGGTGGTGACCTTCTGTTCAGTGCTATGTCCAAGGAACCATGCCCAATTCCTCCTTTTCTCGGAGGATCGATCATACTGCTTCACGGAATTGCAAATGTGGATGAAAAAGTCTTTCGACATACTAAACCGGCATCGGAAGTACCTCTCTGGAAAAAACGATGGTGAAGCAAAATAGTTGAGCATCAACCTCTTGTGCGCCTCAACCCGTTCGCTCTGAATGAACGTTTGGCCATACACGAAACCAACATGCTTTAGCTTGTTCCCCTTGTGCATCGCCACAAGCATAGCAATGTCCTATTCTTCATTCAAATCAAATTCCTCGTCGGACGAGGAATCATCCACGAAATAGGAGTCACACAAGCTCATCTACAATGCGGAAAATCACCGTCAAACTAACTCCAACCCCAATAAAAACATTAAATTTCATCATTTTCTTACCAAGGGTGTCGGGCCCGGGAGATTAGGGGTACCCAGGCTCGTCTGCCCGCGGCCCAGGGCACGGCGCATGTCGTGGGACCAGGATGGCTCTATGTTGGGCCTCAGGAACCAGACCCTCACGAGGGCCTCCTCCTCGCGAGGTGCACGCTAGCGAATGCCATCAGGAGACCAGTGGAGATCCCTCTTAAGGCCACCTCCTAAAGCCCACGTCGCAATGTCGTCTCCCTAGATCGCCCTCGAGGACCCACACAGGGCGGGATGACCAAGGATGGCTTGGCGGGGCCGCGCAACCCTGCCCCTCCACATGGATGCCGCGAGCAGCGTCAAGAGTCGTACCAGCAGGCACGGACAGGGAGGCTTTCTACTTTTGTGCTAAGGGAGCAAGGCCAGCGTGTGGCTTTCCAAAAGCAATCCCCAAAGGTTTCACATTTGGTGCAAGAGGACCAAGGCCGAGGACACGGCAGGACAGAGGTCATCTCCGAGCCCACTAGTGCATCATGGCAGTAAGCTTTGGCAGGTAAAGACTACTTTTGTCAGGATAAGTTATAGTCTTGTCCCTCTTCAAACTGGTCGTTGTGGCAACCCTTCCTGCCATGTGTCTTCAGGGGAAGAGGACGAGGGCCAGGATAAAAGGGGGGGACCGGCTACCGTAGAAAGGAGGGGACTCCCGGTTGGCAAGAACACACCTTGTACTCGTTCTTATCCTCAAGCAATTCAAACAAGCATGAGTAGGGTTTTATACCGCAAGGTGGCCTGAACCTGGGTAAACTGTGGTGTCCCCTATTCATCTTCTTGAGCTTGAGTCATCAAAGAGTCACCATGAGGTTGTGAGGTAGAGTAGGGAGGGAGAGCGAGTGCACCCCAGAGTTCGAACCTTTCAGGGTCCCCGGAGCCCCGATTCCAACAAAGGGGAATTCCGCCGAACGCCTTGCTTGCGAGGGTGACGAAATTGGCCAGCTGTGGGATGGACAGCCGTTCAGTGGCGGTGGTTGCAGGCGACGGTCCTCGACAAAGGATATGGCTACAGCCCGGTGGAGAAGAAGGGGGGAGCTCGGTGCTGCAAGCGACGGCGGAGTTGGGCAGAAGAACGGCCGAGGCTCGCGACCATCGGGCGGATGACATGGCATGCCTCCCCTAACTCCGATGGGGGTGTAGGCTAGGAAGAAGCCTAGCCCCTAGTAGACCCCATCGGGGAAGTCATTTAGGACGGTCGGACTGCTACAGATGCTTCGATTCGGGGGCATACAAAAGTGAAACGGCAGCTGCGAGCGGCGGGTCGGCGATGCAGACGTCGAGGAACAAGGGGGCGAAGTCGTTGTGGGCGGGGCAGCCATCGGGCGGGCGGAGGCAGCGTCAATTTGGTGGGAATTTGGCCGACAGCGGAGTTGGGCGGGCGGTGGCTAGTCACCCGGAAGTGAAATGAACGACAACCGATGGGTTGGCGAGTGGTTCCGTTTTTACATCTCCATATGGTGGATATGCAAATTATCATCGTGAGGTGTTGTATTTTACATCTTCGGGAGGTGGAGATGTAATTTTTTTCATCTACATCATCTGTTGGAGAGGTGTTTTCGGGCCTCGGAGATGCAAAAGGTACTTATTTTGCATCTACATCTTCTATTGGAGATGATATAAGGCGGATAAACATTATATTATAGCATGAGTCTCTAATACCAATTGAAAGGATCAATATAGTTGACTAGAGAGAGGTGAATAGAAGACTACAGAGTTTAAACTTAGTTGCCAATGTTTAAGTTATAAGGGCATGTCCAAGAACAACCCATAGATTTCCTCCTAGATCCGTCCACGGACACAGATGCGGGAGGCCGCCATCCAACTGTAGTCGCATACATTTTAATAACAATGCGAACCAACCGGACAAAATTCGTGAAAACTGGGTGAAATTTGATATAAACACGGCGGATTCCATTTGAATTAGGATAATCCATACGCAAAATTGGTCGATATTTCGCCCGGTGAACTAAATGTTGCGAAACGTTGCATGGGAAACAAGAAAATTCCTACGCACACGCTAGATCTATCCATGGTGATGAGCATCTACGAAGGGAAAAATGGATCTACATACCCGAAAAGTGGATCTACATACCCTTGTACATCGCTAAGCGGGAAGCATTAAGAAACACGGTTGATGTCATCGAACGTCTTCGCGGTCTAAATCGCTGAGCGTCCCGCGATCCCATCACGATCCATATTTTGATCCAATCACGATCCTTCCCGCGATCCCATCACGATCCGTCCCGTGATAACATCATGATCCATACCGCGGTCCAATCACGAATCGTCTCGCGATCTTGATAACGGTCCTTCTGATCTAGCGCCAAATGGACGACACCTCCGTGTTCAGCACACGTACAGCTCGATGACGATCTCCACCTTCTTGATCCTGCAAGAGGGGGCGAAGAGGTAGATGAGTTCTTCAGTAGTGCGACGGTGCATCGACGATTGTGGTGGAACTATTCTGGCAGGGCTTCGCCTAAGCATCGCCGAACTAGACTAGAGGAGAAAACCGATCTAGATGAAGTAGAGGAAGCACGTGGCAATTAGGGTTAGCTCTTCCCTCTAAATCCTCTAGTGTATATAGCAGGGAGGGAGGGGAGGAGGCAGCCTCAAATCCTCAAAGGTTGGCTGAAATTGGAGGTGGAGGAGTCCTACTCCAATCCTACTAGGAGTAGGATTCCTCCTCTCCACTTGGAAACACTTTCCACCTTTGGGTTTTTCCCTCCCCAGCCGCATGGGCCTTTAGTGGGCACTTCGGCCAGCCCACCAGGGGCTGCTTTACCTCCTCTTAGAGCCCATGTGGCCCCTTGGGTCGAGACATCCCTCCCGATGGTCCCCCGATACCCTCCCGGCACTCCCGTTACATTACCGATGAGCCCGAAACTTTTCCGGTGACCAAAACAAGACTTCCTATATATCAATCTTTACCTCCGGACCATTCCGGAGCTCCTTGTGACGTATGGGATCTCATCCAGGACTCCAAACAACCTTCAGTCACCACCATCCATAACTCTATACTACCGAAACGTCATCGAACCTTAAGTGTGCAGACCCTGCGAGTTGGAGAACTATGTAGACATGAACGAGACACCTCTACGATCAATAACCAATAGCGGGACCTAGATGTCCATATTGGTTCCTACATATTCTACGAAGATCTTTATCGGTTGAACCTCTATGTCAAGGATTCATTTAATCCCGTATGTTGTTCCCTTTGTTCATCGGCATGTTACTTGCTCGAGATTCGATCGTCGGTATCTCAATACCCTAGTTCAATCTTGTTACCAGAAAGTCTCTTTAATCGTTCCGTAATACAAGATCCCGCGGCTAACAGTTAGTCACATTGCTTGCAAGGCTTATTGTGATGTTGTATTACTGAGTGGGCCCTGAGATACCTCTCCGTCACACGGAGTAACAAATCCCAGTTTTGATCCATGCCAACTCAACAGACACCCTTGAGGATACCTGTAGAGCACCTTTATAGTCACCCAGTTACGTCGTGATGTTTGATACACAAAAGTTACTTCTCCGGTGTTAGTGGGTTGCATGATCTCATGGTCATAGGAACAGATACTTGATATGCAGAAAACTATGGCAATAAACTGACATGATCATATGCTATGTTTATAGTTTGGGTCTTCTCCATCACATCATTCTCCTAATGATGTGATCCCGTTATCAAATGACATCTCATGTCTATGGCTAGGAAACCTTGACCATCTTTGATTAACGATCTAGTCTATCAGAGGCATACTAGGGACATGGTGTTGTCTATTTATCCACACATGTATCTGAGTTTACGATCAATACAATTCCAGCATGGATAATAAATGATTATCATGAACAAGGAAATATGATAATAACTAATTTATTATTGCCTCTAGGTCACATTTCCAACACTAAAAACCTTAAACTAAACACTAAACGAGTGCATATTTTTTTTGACGAGTTACTCGACATGTCGAGTGTTAACCATCTCAGTGGGGGCACTCTGAGTGCACCCACTGGGTGTAGTCCCCGAGACCGCCGTCGAGTGCTTGCACCGGCGGGGGTCTTAATAGAGACTGCTTTGAATTTGTTTACGGCACGCGGAGCGCCAGAGCCACTCGACATGTCGAGTGGACTTTTGCTTGAATTCTTCTTCCCCTGAACATGGACTTCATGGACATCATAGGTCAACCATTATATGACGCTGTTCCAGGATAGTAAGATAGGCATTCGACGGTATTCATAACCCGATTGACCGTCCTTGGTATTACTTGTCGATTGAATTTCTTTCTTTTGTTGGTTTCATAGGACTTGCGAACTTGGAACGCAGTACAAGGATCTTGAGGATGAGAGGAACCGACTGCACGTAGATTTGGAAGCCTCCAACAATGCTCTGGAGCGAGCGCGGGCTGAGCTGAAGTCTTTGGGAGGTAACTACCGTCGACTCTCTGCATTCCCATCTTCACTTTTCATGCTTTGAACCGAGTGCTCTCACTCGAACAGACGTGCGCAATGAAAATCGTCGACTCCAAGCGCGACTTAACAATGTTGTTTCTTTAGATTCTATGAAGAAGGCGCTGGAGGACAAGGACAAAGCACTCGCCGACGCCCAACGGATGGCCAAGGATAAAACCGAGACTGCAAATCGAAAGCTGGCGGCTGCCCAGAAGCTAGAGGAGGAGAACGCAGAGCTGAAGCAAGAGCGCGTGGACCTCGTCGAAAGGGCCAAGCAGCTGAACAAAAGGAGCAACGCCCTGGAGAAGCATTTGGGCGAATTCTCGAGGAAGATGTACATCATGCTCGACGGTGAGTGTCTCTTGTCGACTAAACTTTGTAAAATCCATGAAGATCGTACCTCACCGATTCTCCTCTCATTCCTTCTCTTCGACAGAATTCTGCCAAGACTTCAAAAAGGAGACAAAGGAGATTGAGCCCAACCTGGATCCCACCAAGTCTCCTCTCACAGACGCGGTTGCCATGAACATGCTCAGACTCAATTTCCGGCTCCAAGGCGTTCAGGCATATCTTGTCCGACTGGAATCTGCGATGGAGAGGATTGACAAGGAGCTGTGGCTTGATGACACTCTTCAGCTCGACCTCAACTCCATGATGGCCCGTCTGAACGACCTTCCAAGTCGAGTGCAGGCCTGGAAGAAGTCTGTTGCTCGCTGCGGGGCCGACGTGGCGCTCTCACTCGTCAGGGTCCATTGTAGGGACGTGAGGGAGGAGAAGCTGAAGGAGCTCCGAGTGGTTAACACAAAGAAGCTTCAGTTTGAGGACTTCATGGAGACCTTCATCGACGCAGCTACCAGAATCGCGGATGGCATCGACTTGGACACTTTTTTTGAGCCAGCCAGCCCGTCGGATGATTGAAAAACTTGAAGTTAGGAAGAAACACTTTTATTCGCCTCGGTATGTCGAGTGGAACTGTATCCCTTAAAATTTCATTCAGGCCTTAGGCCTGAGCACATTTGCTTTTTTAGGAAACATTTATCCGTGATTTAACCTTTGGATTTTATCCGTATTTGGCTTTCAATCGTTTGTTTAACTGAGTTTGTTTTTAGGCTTAGGCGAAAACATCTTCGCAGCTAAGCCTCCGAGTGTGAGGATTGCTCAAAACTCGGAATATTTCTGACCCTAGGCGAAGATTTATTCGCGGCTAGGGAGTCGAGTGGGTGTATTACAATCCACTCGGCGCGGTATTTAACTTAGGTACAAACATGTTCGCAGCCAAGCCCCCGAGTGTGAGGATTGCTCAACACTCGAAATATTTTTGATCCTAAGCGAAGACGGATTCACAAATAGGTCGTCGAGTGAATGGGCTGCTATCCACCCTACAGGGTTTTTAACTTAGATGAAACATGTTCGCAGCTAAACCCCCGAGTGTGAGGATTTCTCATCACTCGGAGTATTTTTGAACCTAAGCGAAGACGGATTCGCAAATAGGCCATTGAGTGAATGGACTGATATCCACCCGATAGGGTTTTTAACTTAGGCAAAACATGTTCGCAGCTAAGCCCCCAAGTGTGAGGATTGCTCAACAGTTGGAGTATTCCCAAGAGTGAAACTGTATGATCGGAATCGATAATATATATTGCAGAAATTTGAATTGCATAGCTGAAGTATTCTCATTACATCAGAAGATTCTTCTGTCTCTAAGTATAAAAACGCCGAAGCAGATCTGCATTCCAGGCTCGTGGCTCATCTATCCGCTTCATGAGATTGTACAGATGGTAAGCTCCATTGTTCAGCACTTTAGTGACGACGGAAGGACCTTCCCATGAAGGAGCAAGCTTGTGATGTCGGTGTTGATTCACTCGGAGCACCAAGTCTCCCTCATGAAACGATCGACTCTTGACATTCTTCGCATGGAAGCGCCACAGATCCTGCTGATAGGCAGTAGTTCGGATCAAAGCCATCTCTCGTTCTTCCTCCAGGAGATCAACACCATCCTGCCTAGCATGTTCGGCTTCAGCCTCAGAATAAAGTTCCACTCAAGGAGAATTGTGAAACAAATCACTCGGCAAGACCGCTTCAGCACCATAGACCAGGAAAAAAGGAGTTCATCCAATCGATCGATTTGGTGTAGTTCTCAGGCCCCATAACACAGACGACAACTCAGTTACCCAGGCACCAGCGGCATGATCCAGGTCGCGCATGAGACGAGGCTTTAGACCTTGCAAGATGAGGCCATTGGCTCGCTCGACTTGCCCATTGGTTTGCGGATGAGCGACAGATGCATAATCCACCCGAGTGCCCTGAGATGTGCAGAAGTATCTGAACTCTTCCGAGTCAAAGTTGTTGTCATTATCCATGATAATGCTGTGAGGAATGTCGTATCGGAAAATTATCTCTCTCGTGAATGTAACCGTCATACGGGAGTTCAATTTCTTGATGGGCTTGGCTTCTATCCACTTGGTAACTTGTCGACTGCAACCAGCAAATGAGTGAAACCATCTTTTCCGGTCTGAAAGGGACCAACCATGTCGAGTCCCCAAACAGCAAATGGCCAGGCGAGGGGAATCGTCTTCAGAGCGGAGGCCGGCTTGTGTGACAAGTTTGCATAGAACTGGCATCCATCATAGTGATCGATGATGTCTTTAGCCATTTCATTAGCCCGTGGCCAGAAGAAACCAGCTCTGTATGCTTTGGTGACAATCGTCCATGAGGACGCATGATGGCCGCAAGTTCCCGAGTGGATCTCATCCAGAATCATTCGACCTTCCTCGGGGGAAATGTAGCGTTGTGTAACGCCAGTCGCACTCTCTCTAAACAGCTGATCTCCCATCACAGTAAAATCCTTGGACCTGCGCACAATCTATCGAGCCTCTGTTTCATCTTCAGGGAGCTCTTGTCTGAGGATATAGGCAATGTAAGGCACAGTCCAATCGGGAGTGACAACCAGAATCTCCATGACCAGATCAATCACCGTAGGAACATCGACTTCTGTCGGGTCAGTGGAACTCAAAGCTTGTGGGGGCTCTTCGGTGAAAGGATCTTCTTGTACCGAAGGAGTGTGCAAGTGCTCTAAGAACACATCACTGGGGACGGGACGTCGAGTGGACCCAATCTTGGCTAGCTCGTTGGCCGCCTGATTTTTCAGTCGGGGAACATGATGAAGTTCCAAGCCTTCGAATTTCTTCTCCAACTTTCTGACTGCATTGCAGTACCCAGTCATAGCAGGGTTTCAAACATCCCACTCTTTCATCACTTGATTCACCACCAGATCTAAGTCGCCATAAACCATCAGGCACTTGACGCCGAGTGAGATAGCCATGCGCAACCCATACAAAAGTGCTTCATATTCTGCCTCATTGTTGCAGGAATCAAAGTGAATTTGCAAAACATAGCTGAGCTTGTCGCCCCTGGGGGATATCAAGATAACACCAGCACTAGACCCATTTGACATTTTAGATCCGTCAAAGAACATAGTCCAATGTGCCGAGTGAATCTGGATTGGTTGTTGTTGTTCAATCCACTCAGCCATAAAATCTGCCAATGCTTGGGACTTGATTGCTTTCTTGGCTTCGAATCTGATGTCAAAGTGTCCAAGCTCGATTTCCCATTTAGCCACTCGACCTGATGTGTCTTGATTATTGAAAATCTCGGGCAAAGGAGCATCACGGACGACTGAAATCGAGTGGTCATGGAAATAATGTGCCACCTTCTTCGTTGATAGGTAAATACCGTAAACCAGCTTCTGATAGTGTGGATATCTTTGCTTTGAGGGGGACAAAACTTCCGAGACATAATAGAGTGGCCGCTGGACTTTATAAGCTTTACCCTCCTCTACCTGCTCGATAGTTAGCATTGTACTGACGACCTAATTTGTGGCCGCAATGTACAGGAACAAGGGCTCTTTGCTGCAAGGAGCGGCAAGCACCGGCTGGGTGGAGAGCAGGATTTGAGCTCAACAAATGCTGCTTCAGCTTTGGGAGTCCAGTCGAACGTGTCGGACTTCTTCATCAATTGATACAAAGGCAGACCCTTCTCACCAAGACGAGAAATGAATCGACTCAATGCTGCCAAGCAACCTGTGAGCTTCTGAACGTCGTGCACTCGCACGGGAGTCTTCATTCGGGTAATGGTGCTAATTTTCTCAGGGTTGACATCGATCCCCGTTCGGAAATGAGAAAACCGAGCAACTTACCGCCAGGGACGCCGAAAGTACACTTGGCCGGATTCAGCTTTATATCGAATCTCCTCAGATTGGCAAATGTTTCGGCCAAGTAGGCCAGCAGGTTGGAACCTTTGCGGGACTTGACCACTATATCATCCATGTATGCCTCGACATTCCGAGGGATCTGGTCGAGTAAAAATTTCTGAATCATGCGCATAAAAGTTGCGCCGGCATTTTTGAGACCGAATGGCATAGTGATGTAGTAAAAACACCCGAATGGGGTGATGAAAGCCATCTTTATTTCGTCCGGGCCGTACGGACGGATCTGATGGTACCCAGAGTAAGCATCCAGAAATGATAAATGCTCACACCCCGCAGTCTAGTCAACAATTTGATCTATGCGAGGGAGCGGAAAATGATCCTTCGGGCATACCAGATTGAGATGTTTGAAGTCAATGCACATACGCAAAGACTTATCTTTCTTTGCACCATCACAACATTCGAGAGCCACTCGGAGTGGTAAATCTCCCAAATGAACTTGGCTTGCAAGAGACGGACCACTTCTTCGCCGATAGCCTTGCGCTTCTCCACCGCTGAACGACGCAAATGCTCCCTGATGGGGTTGGCTTTCGGATCCACTCTCAGATGGTGCTCAGCCAACTCCCTGGGAACCCCCGACATGTCAGCAGGCTTCCATGTGAAGATATCCCAGTTCTCACGAAGGAACTGGATGAGCTCGGCTTCCTATTTGTTGTCGAGTGTTGATGAGATATTCATCGGGGCAGCAGTAGGATCTGTCGGGTGGATGTGCACCTTCTTCACTTCCCCTGCCGATTGAAACGCTGACTCGGAAGCCAGCTTCTTTGCACGGAGCAAATCAGCAGAGTAAGCGGTTTTCTTGTATTCTTCCAGCTCGACCATGGGCATCTGGTGATCGGCGATCTTGGAGCCTTGCTGGAGGCACTCTTCGGCCCGCTATCGATTGTCAGTGACCGTGATCACGCCCTTAGGACCAGGCATCTTCAACTTGAGATACACATAACATGGTCGGGCCATGAAACATGCATACGCGGGTCGACCCAAAATGGCATGTTAGGCACTCTGGAAATCCAATACTTCAAACGTCAGCTTTTCATTTCGGAAATTTTTGTCATTCCCGAATGTCACATCCAATGCTATCTAGCCGAGTGACTTGGTCTTCTTCCTTGGGATGACCTCGTGAAATTGCATGTTGCTTTCACTCAGTCAGAACATCAGAAGGCCCATCCCTTTCAGGGTATCCGCATAGAGAATGTTCAGGCCGTTGCCACCGTCCATGAGGACCTTTCTGAGTCGAGTGCCCCCCACCACCGGATCAACTACCAGAGCCTGTCGACCAGGAGTGGCCACATGAGCAGGAAGGTTTGTTTGGTCGAATGTGATAGCATACTGGGACCAGTTGAGGTAGGTGGGGGTAGCCGGTATAGCCATGTTGACTTCTCTGTTGATGACTTTCAGACGACTCTTGCTCTCGACATCAGCAAAAATCACAAGTGTAGTAGTGACATCTAGGAATGTTTCTTTATCTTCATCTTCATCACCCTTCTCAGGATATTTATCACTTGGCGGGTCCTCTTTGAATTGCTGGATAAGGGTCCGACACTGCCGAGTGGTGTGCTTGGGCAAAATCACATTGCCTTCCGCATCTTTCCTCGTGTGAATTACACACGGCTGATCCATGATATCAGTCCCTGACTGATTTTTCCCTTTCTTGGGGGAATACTGTGCTTTAGCCTTGCCCTTGTTTTTTGATTGGGTCGCTAGTGCTGCTGCTTCTGCTTGAACCGGACCCTCAACTTTTCGCTTCTGTTTCCGATTGTTATTGCCACCAGCCTCATTGGCGACTGCCTTTCCTTTGCCGCTACGGAGGCGGTCTTCTTCCTCGCCATTGGCGTACCGAGTGGTGATTTCCATCATCTTGCCGAGTGAAATATCACCTGTGTGCCCGAACTTCAGGTACAGCTCCCTGTATCTCACACCAGCCTTGAAAGCACACATAGCTTGGTGTTCTGACACATTCTCCACTATATGATGCAGAGTGGACCACCTCTGAATATAATCTCTCAAAGTTTCATCAGGCTTCTGGACACAATATTGTAAGTCGACCAGACCTGCAGGACGTTTGCACGTGCCCTCGAAGGTTCGGATAAACACTCGGGCAAGATCTTCCCAGCAATGTATACTCGAAGGAGCCAAGCGATTCAACCAAGATTGAGATAAACCATCTAGCATCAAGGACAGCTGCTTCATTGCGACATTGTCGTTGCCTCCACCAATCTATACAGCCACTCGGTAATTATCTAACCAAGTTTCTGGCTTGGACTCGCCCGAAATTTTTCCGATCCCGGCCGCCAACCTGAAGTTGGGGGGAATCTCCGCAGAACGGATGGCTCTACTGAAACACTCAGGACCAAAAATTACGGCTGAGCTACCACTCGGAAAGTCTCTATCTTGGCCTTCTCTGTAGACTCTGCCCCTGTCTATCCGTTTCTGGGTGAGGAGATCTCGAGCATCAAACTCTGCATTCCGTTCATCACCGAACGAGCGCCTATCATCTGGGTGACGGGGCACGCGCGGACCGCCCTGCGGAGGAGCGGGCACTCGACAGTGGTCTTCACAGTGAGGCTGATCTCTGACCTGATCCTCGCGAAAGCCCCCACCCCTACGACGCAGGGGAGATCCACGGCTGTGTGCCGACTGAACGGTTTTGGCCCTGGGTGAGTTGCTGTCTATCCTGTTGCGGGACTGTGAAACTACAGAATTCTGATGATGTGCTGCATATAACAGTGCTGTGATCTGCATCAACCATCTTCCAGCCTCTGACCGCGATGGCTGAATGGAATCTGCTATCCTAGCAGCAGTTGCAACATTTAACACAGGAGTTCGATATACCTCAACGTCATTGCAGGAGCCAGTCGGGAATAGCTGTCGCTACCATCGACCGGCAACAGGTGGACGCTAGCGAGCGCGCTCGTCGAGTTCTCGCTGGAGCTCGTCCAGCCAAATGCGCGTGGCCTCCAAGGCCTAGGCCTCAGCGGTCATACCAACGATGGTGGTATGAAGAACCTCCCCCTCTCAACGCGGCTATTCACTCGATGCACCACCAGCATCACGCTTGTCGTGGCCAAAGCCCGGTGGCGGGCTTTGATGAGAGCCCGCCATAAGGACCTCCGCTACTGGATCGCAACTCTCGCACTCAGAAGGGATATCGGACGGATCGCAATCTGACTCGAACACGCCATGAAGAGACTCGGCAGGCTTGAGCGCTACGATCTGCGGAGAAGAAATTCGACGCGCCACTGCGTGCTTGACCCAACGCTGGAGTCGTGAGCGGCCAGACCACTTGCGACTACGGACACCGAGGGGAGACGACGTATAGGGAGTCAACGGCTGACGCAGCAACATGCTGCAGGAACTCGCGCGGAAGTGCGTAGCCGCACGGACTGGGAGCGCCTCGACATCGAGAGGCGCTTCCTGAAGCCATGCCGAATCGTCGGCGATGAAGGTGAGCGCATGGAAACGGATCTCGTGGCCCAGAGCGAAAACACCGCCGGAAGACATGTCGAAGGATGGAAAATGCAACCTCGCCGGAAGTCGCTTAGACGCCTGCCCCACGGTGGGTGCCAACTCTCATGGGAATGAGCGTGACAGTAGAAGGTAGGGGTACGAAGGGAGAGGGAAAAGTCCTAGCTACGGCGAGGGTGTACACACAGATGTATGAGTTCAGGCCCCTCTCGTGGAGGTAACAGCCCTACGTCTTAGTGCTCGGGAGCTTATGTCGTGTGGAATGTTAAGATTACAGTGGTTGCGAACCCTTGTGCCAGAAGGGAGGGGCGGCTTATATAGAGTTCGCTACCCCTCATAAGCGTCCGGCATCTAAGGGTCCGATCATGGGTTTAAAGTTTGGCATTACTGGTAACATACATAATAAATACTACAAATGACGATGGACTAACGACTGCCCGTTGGCCTCCTGATGGTGGCTCCTAGTCTTCTGGTGTTGACTGAGAATGAGGTCTACTGAGTGATAGGCGACTGTCGAGTGAAGGAAGAAGACTCCGAGTGGATTGAATGTCGAGTGACTTGAACATCACATGGAATCCAATCGGAAGCTTATGCCTGGTCTTCAAGTCCTCCAATGTAATGTCCTTAGGTAGGGTATGTAGGTCTTTCCTAGGACCCTACCCTAGGTACATATCCTCGTCACATGTGTAATTAATTCTTATTGGTGAAGAGAATGAAGCCTTGGATCGATGACATGTCATGAATTCATCCGTCCACACTTCACAACCAAGAAAAATATCTACCCTTATCTCATCATTATCTTTTCACCACGTACTCTACCACGTCCACACATATATCTAGTTAGCATCGATTCAACCTCTTAACCCACAAACATGACACACATTTCTTCCATGCCATGGCTGGCGAGGCGGATCGCGCCTGCTCCACGCTTCGACTGGAACATGACGCGGCGGGGTAGGGAATGCTCGGCGTCGCACGGTCTTGCAGGAAGCGGGTGCCCTGGACGCCATGAGGCTCATTGTCGAGCCTAGAAGTGAGCACGAGCACGAAGTGGTTGTCCAGCTCCGGGAGCTCTGTGTGGCAGTGATACGTCTCCAACATATCTATAATTTTTGATGATGGCATGCTATTATATTATCTGTTTTGGATGTTTTATATGCATTAATATGCTATTTTATATTATTTTTGGGACTAATCTATTAATCTAGAGCCAAGTGCCATTTTTTGTTTTTTCCTTGTTTTTGAGTTTTGCAGATATGGAATATTAAACGGAGTCCAAACGGAATAAAACCTTCATAAGGAATTTTTCTAGAGGGAAACAAGTCATCCAAGCTTGGAGTGCACGTCAAGGGAGGTACCAGGGTGCCACAAGCCTGCTAGCAGGCTTGTTGCCTCATGGCAGGTCTCCTAACCCTATTCTTTCACCTATAAATACACAAATATTCTCGCAACATCAAAAAGAGCCACGCAAATACTTTTCCGCCACCGGAAGCCTCCGCTCCCGAGAGATCCAATCTTGGAGCCTTTTTCGGTAATCTGTCGGAGGGGGTTTCGATCACGGAGGGCGTCTACATCAACTCCATTGCCCCTCCGATGATGCGTGAGTAGTCCACCACAGACCTACGGGTCCATAGCTAATAGCTAGATGGCTTCTTCTCTCTCTTTGATCTTCAACCATGTTCTTCATGATCTTCATGGAGATCTATCCGATGTAATCCTCTTTTGTGGTGTGTTTGTCAAGATTCGATGAATTGTAAGTTTATGTTCAGATTATCCATGAATCTTATTTGAATCTCCTCTGATTTCTTATATGCATGATTTCATATCCTTGCAAGTCTCTTCGAGTTATTGGTATGGTTTGGTCAACTAGATTGGTAATTCTTGCGATGGGAGAAATGCTTGGTTTTGGGTTCAATCTTGCGGTGTCCTCACACAGTGACATAGTAGGGGTAGCGAGGCACGTATTGTATTTTTTCCATCAAGGGTAACAAGATGGGGTTTTCATCATATTGCTTGAGTTTATCCCTCTACATCATGTCATCTTTCTTAATGTGTTACTCTGTTCTTCATGAACTTAATACTCTAGATGCAGGCAGGAGTCGGTCGATATGTGGAGTAATAGTAGTAGATGCATAATCGTTTTGGTCTACTTGATATGGACGTGATGCCTATATGCATGATCGTTGCCTTAGATAACTACATGATTATTCGCTTTTCTATCAATTGCTTGACAGTAATTTATTTACCCACCATGATATTTGCCTTCAAGAGAGAAGCCTCTAGTGAAACCTATGGCCCCCGGGTCTGTTTTCCATCATATATTTTCAGATATATACTTGCTGCAATTTATTTATCTTTTACTTTCCGCACTCGTTTACATCTATCTCTTTCAGATCTAATCCTTGCAAATAACCGTGAAGGGATTGACAACCCCTTTATAGCGTTGGGTGCAAGAGTTTGATTGTTTGTGTAGGTGCAACCATTGGTGACTTGCTTGTTCCTCCTACTGGATTGATACCTTGGTTCTCAACAAGTATACGAAGTTTTCAGATTGCTACAGATTGTTCTGTTTTTGGCAGATTCTGTTTTCTTAGAGTTGTTTGCCTATTTTGATGAATGTATGGGTTGTATCATGTGGTATGAGCCATGGAGAAGTTATATTATAGTAGGTATAAATAAAATATAAATAAAGAATGAGTTCACAACCGTACCTACAGTGGTTTTTCTTATACTAACGGATCTCACAAGTTTTCTGTTTTTGTGTTGTGAAGTTTTAAAGTTTTGGTTAAAGATTGGATGGACTATGGAATAAGGAGTGGCAAGAGCCTGAGTTTGGGGATGTTCAAGGCACCCCATGTCGTATTCAAGGATTCCAAAGAGCCTAAGCTTGGGGATGCCCCGGAAGGCATCCCCTCTTTCATTTTCAATCCATCGGTAAATTTACTTGAGGCTATATTTTTATTCACCACATGATATGTGTTATGCTTGGAGCGTCTTGTATGATATGAGTCTTTGCTTGTTAGTTTGACACAATCATCCTTGCTGCACACATCCTTTGAGAGAGACACGTTGAATCGTGAATTTATTAGAATACTCTATGTGCTTCACTTATATCTTTTGAGTTGGGCAATTTTGCTATATGAGCTTCACTTATATCTTTTAGAGCACAATGGTGTTTGTGTTTTATAGAAATACTTGAACTCTCATACCCCACTTATATTATTTTGAGAGATTCTAAAAAATCATGGTATTTGGTGTAGGTTATGAATTTAGTCCTAATATGATAGGCATCTGAAAGGGATATAATAAAAACTTCCATATTGAGTGCATTGAGTATTTATGAGAAGTTTGATTCCTTGCATAAAGTTTTGAGATATAGAGATGGTAATGTTAAGAGACATGTTACGAAGTAAATTGTGATTTGGTAAAAAATACTTGTATAAAGGTTTGTTATTCCCGTAGCATGCACTTATGGTGAGCCGTTATCTAAGGAAGTCAAAGCATGACTTGTTTATAGATTGTCGGCCTTTGTGTGAGGGTCGGGGGCACGCTATTATTGTATTGATCAGAGACTTAAATGCATGTGTGGATACATAGACAAAACCATGTCCCTAGTATGCCTCTAATGTACTAGCTCGTTGATCAAAGGATGGTTAAGGTTTCCTAGCCATGGACATGAGCTGTCATTTGATAAGGGGATCACATCATTAGGAGAATGATGTGATGGATAAGACCCAAACTACAAACATAGCATATGATCGTGTCAGTTTATTGCTACTGTTTTCTGCATGTCAAGTATATGTTCCTATGACCATGAGATCATGCAACTCACGGATATCGGAGGAGTGCCTTGTGTGTATCAAACGTTGCAACGTAACTGGGTGACTATAAAGGTGCTCTACAGGTATCTCCGATGGTGTCTATTGAGTTGGCATGGATCGAGACTGGGATTTGTTACTCCGTGTGACGGAGAGGTATCTCAGGGCCCACTCGGTAATACAACATCACAACAAGCCTTGCAAGCAATGTGGCTAAGTGTTAGTCACGGGATCTTGTATTACGGAATGAGTAAAGAGACTTGCCAGTAACGAGGTTGAACTAGGTATGGAGATACCGACGATCGAATCTCGGGCAAGTAACATACCGAAGAACAAAGGGAACGTTATACGGGATTAACTGAATCCTTGACATAGAGGTTCGACCGATAAAGATATTCGTAGAATATGTAGGAACCAATGTGGACGTCCAGGTCCCGCCATTGGTTATTGACCGTAGAGGTGTCTCGGTCATGTCTACATAGTTCTCGAACCCACAGGGTCTGCATACTTAAGGTTTGGTGACGTTTCGGTAGTGTAGATTTATGTATGGTGGTGACCGAAGGTTGTTCGGAGTCCCGAATGAGATCCCGGAAGTCACGAGGAGCTCCGGAATGGTACGGAGGTAAAGATTAATATATAGGAAGTCCTAGTTTGGTCGCCGGAAAAGTTTCGGACTCATCGGTAGTGTACCGGGAGTGCCGGTAGTGTACCGGGGGACCTCCGGGAGGGGTATTTCGACCCCAAGAGGTCCATGGGCTGTGGGAGAATAATAACCAGCCCTTTGTGGGCTGGAAAAACAGCCACACCAAGGCCCATGGCGCAGGAGGCAAAAGTCCTAAAGGAAAAGGTGGAAAAAAGGCTAAAAAGGAAGAGTCCTACTCCTACTAGGAGTGGAGGAGGAGTAGGACTCCTCCCCCTCTAGTTTGGCCGACTCCTATTGGAGTTTTTCCTTGCGCCAACCCTCCTCTCTCTCCCTCCTTTATATACTAGTGGATTGGGTGCTGTTTGGACACAGTTTACGGCCATGTGCTACCCGTTTCACCGGTGCTCCTCTAGATCGGTTTTCTGCAGCGCTTAGGCGAAGCCCTGCCGGAATTGCTCCACCACCATCACCGGAGAGCCGTCATGCTGCCGGCGAACTCTCTATCCTCTCCACCTCCTCTTGCTGGATCAAGATGGTGGATATCGTCATCAAGCTGCACGTGTGCTGAACGCGGAGGTGTCGTCCGTTCGGCGCTAGATCGGAAGGACCGTGATTGAGATCGCGAGATGGTTCGTGATGTGATCACGGAACGGATCGTGATGAGTTCGCGGGACAGATCATGATCAAGATCGTGAGACGGATCATGATGAGTTCGCGGGACGGATCATGATGTGTTCGCGGGATGGATCGTGATTGGATCACGGGACGGATCGTGATGAGATCGCGGGACGCTCGGCGATTTGGATCGCGAAGATGTTCGACTACACCAACCGCGTTTCTTAATGCTTCCCTCTTAGCGATCTACAAGGGTACGTAGATCCACTCTCGCTCTCGTAGATGCTCATCACCATGGATAGGTTTGCGTGTGCGTAGGAAAAATTTTGTTTCCCATGCGACGTTCCCCAACAGTGGCATCATGAGCTAGGTTGATGGTTCGATGAGATCTCGAGTAGAACACAAAAGGTTTGTGGGCGTTGATTCTTAGATTGCTTCCTCCCTTGGTCGTATTTTGGTTCAGCAGGATTGTGAGATGAAGCGGCCCGGACCAACATTACTCGTACGCTTACGAGAGACCGGTTCCCTCGACGCAACTTGTTGCCTAGATGGCTTGCGGGTGACAGTTTCTCTCACTTTAGTTGGATCGGATTCGACAAAGGCGGTCCTTGAGAAGGTTGAAAAGCAAACTAATGTATCACCGTTGTGGTTTATGCTTAGGTGAGAATTGTTCTTGCTAGATACCCGTAGCAGCCACGTAAAACATGCAACAACAATTAGAGGACGTCTAACTTGTTTTTGCAGGGTATGTTGTGATATGATATGGCCAATTACAAGATGTGATATATGTGATGTATGATATGATCATGTGATGTATAGATTATCACGACTTGCATGTCGATGAATACGGCAACCGGCAGGAGCCATAGGGTTGTCTTTAATTATTGTATGACATGCGTGTCAATCATTAAGCGCTATGTAATGCTTTACTTTATCGCTAAACGGTAGCAATAGTAGTAGAAGCATGCAGGGCGTGACAACCCCGATGGCGACACGTTGATGGAGATCAAGATGATGGAGATCATGGTGTCATGCCGGTGACGATGGAGATCATGCCGGTGCTTTCTAGATGGAGATCAAAAGCACAAGTTCATGGCCATATCATGTCACTTATGATTTGCATGTGATGTTAATCCTTTATATGCACCTTGTTTTGCTTAGGACGACGGTAGCATTATAAGGTGATCCCTCACTTAATTTCAAGATAAATTGTGTTCTCCTCGAGTGTGCACTGTTGCGAAAGTTCGTCGTGTTGAGACACCACGTGATGATCGGGTGTGATAGACTCTACGTTCACATACAACGGGTGCAAGCCAGTGTTGCACATGCAGAACACTCGGGTTAAACTTGACGAGCCTAGCATGTACAGACATGGCCTCGGAACACAACAGACCGAAAGGTCGAACATGAGTCATATAGTAGATATGATCAACATGATGATGTTCACCATTGCAGCCACCTCAATTCACGTGATGATCAGACTTGAGTTGGTGAATTTGGATCATGTATCACTCAAATGATCGGAGGGATGTCAATTTGAGTGGGAGTTCTTAAGTAATATGATTAATTGAACTCATTATCATGAACATAGTCAAAGTGTCTTTGCAAATTATGTTGTAGATTACTAGCTCGCGTTGTAGATCCCTTGTATTTTTATATGTTCCTAGAGAAATAGAATTGAAAGATGTTGGTAGCAAAATTGCGGACTGGGTCCGTGATCTGAGGATTTTCCTCATTGCTGCACAGAAGGCTTATGTCCTTAATGTACCACTCGGTGCGCCACCCCATCTAGCGTCGTCTGTAGATGTTGTGAATATCTGACAGGCACGTTTCGATGACTACTTGATAGTTTAGTGCGTCATGCATTACGGCTTAGAATTGAGGCTCTGAAACGTTTTGAACGTCACGGAACATATGAGATGTTCTAAGAGCTGAGATTGTGATCTCAGGCTCGTGCCCGAGTTGCGAGATATAGGATCTCCAACGAGATTCTTTGCCTGCAAGATGAAAGAGAATAGCTCAATCATTGAGCATGTGCTCAGACTGTCTGGGTACTACAATCGCTTGAATCGAGTGGGAGTTGATCTTCCAGATAAGATAGTGATTGATGTAGTTCTCCAAGTCACTGTCACTGAGCTACTAGAACTTGGTGATGAACTATAAAATGCCAGGGAAAGAAATGTTGATCCCTGACCTGATCGCGATGTTTGACACCGCGAAGGTAGAAATCAAGAAGGAGCGTCAAGTGTTGATGGTTAATCAAACCACTAGTTTCGAGAAGGGCAAGAGCAAGGAGGGAAACTTCATGGATAGCAAGTTAGTTGCTGCTCTAGTGAAGCAACCCAAAGTTGAACTCAAACCCGAGACTAAGTGCTTCTGTTATGAGGTGAGCGGTCGCTGAAGCGGAACAACCCTAGATACTTGGTACATAAGAAGGCTGGCAATATTGATAGAAGTATATTTGATATACGAGTTATTAATGTGTACCTTGCTAGTACTCTTAGTAGCACCTGGGTATTGGATACCGGTTCGGTTGCTGAATGTTAGTAACTCGAAATAAAAGCTACGGAATAAACGGAGAACTAGCTAAGGGTGAGGTGACGATATGTGTTGGAAGTGTTTCCAAGGTTGATGTGATCAACATCGCACGCTCTCTCTACCTTCAGGATTAGTGACAAACCTAAATAAATGTTATTTGGTGTTTTGCATTGAGCATGAACATGATTAGATCATGTTTATTGCAATACGGTTATTCATTGAAGTTAGAGAATAATGGTTATTCTGTTTACATGAATAATACCTTCAATGGTCATGCACCCAGTGAGAATGGTTTGTTGAAATCTTGATCGTAGCACATGTTCATAACATTGATGTCAAAAGATACAAAGTTAATAATGATAGTACCACATACTTGTGGCACTGCCGCTAAATGTCATATTGGTATAAAGTGCATGTAGAAACTCCATGCTGATGGATATTTGGACTCATTCGATTTCGAATCGGTTGAGACATGTGAACCATGCCTCTTGGGCAAGATGACTAAAGGACCCCGTTGGATGGAGCGGGCAAGTGATTCATTGGAAATGATACATGTTGATGTATGCAATCTAGTGAGTCTTGTAGCGTGCAGTGGATATCGCTATTTTCTTACCTTCACTGATGATTTGAGTAGATATAGTGTATATTTACTTAATGAAACACAAGTCTGAATCGTTTGAAAGGTTCAAGCAAATTCAGAGTGAAGTTTAAAGATCATCGTGACAAGAAGATGAAAATGACCGCGATATGATCGTGGAGGTGAATATCTGAGTTACGAGTTTGGCATACAACTTAAGACAATGTGAAATTTGTTTCACAACTAACGCCACCTCGAACACCATGGTGTGATGGTGTGTCCGAACATCATAGTCATGCTCTATTGATATAGTGCATACTGTGATGTCTCTTATCGTTTTACTACTATAATTTTTGGGGTTATGCATTAGAGACAACTACATTCACTTTAAATAGGGCATCATCTAAATCCGTTGAGATGACACCGTGTGAATTATGGTTTGATAGAAACCTAAGCCGTCATTTATTAATATTTGGGGCTGTGACACTTGTGTGGAAAATGTTTTCACCTAATGAGGTCGAACCCAAGGCAGACAAATGCATCTTCATAGAATACCCTAAGATCAGTTGGGTGAACCTTCAATCTCAGATCCTAGTGCAAAGTGTTTGTTGCTTAAACGGATCCTTTCTCGAGGAAATGTTTCTCTCGAAAGAATTGAGTGGGAGGAAGATAGAACTTGATGAGGTTGTTAAACCTTTGTTCAACCAAAGAGTAGCGCAGCGCAGAAAGATGTTACTGTGAAGCCTACGATAGTTGAAGAGGAAGTTAATGATGATGATCATGAAGCTTCAGGATCAAGTTACTATCGAACTTCGTAGGTCGACAAGGATGTGTATTGCTCCTAAGTAGTACGACAACTCTGTCTTGGAGATCATGTTGTTGGACAACGATGAACCTACGAGCTATGGAGAAGCGATGATGGGCCCGGATTTCGACAAATGGTTAGAGGCCATGAAATCCGAGATAGGATCCATGTATGAAAACCAAGTATAGACTTTGGTAGACTTGCTCGTTAGATGGCAGGTCGTTGAGTACAAATGGACCTTTAGAATGAAGACAGACACTGATGGTGAATGTCACCATTTGTAAAGCTCGACTTGTTGCAAAGTTGTTTGTGACAAGTTCAAGGAGTTGACTGCGATGAGGCTTTCTCACTCGTAGCGATGCTAAAAGTCTGTTGGAATTATGTTAGCAGTTGCTGCATTTTCAATTATGAAATATGTTAGATGGATGTCAAGACATCGTTTCCTTAACGGTTTACTTAAGGAAAGGTTGTATGTGATACAACCAGAAGGTTTTGTCAGTCCTAAGGATGCTAAAAGATGAGCAAGCTTCAGTGATCCTTCTATGGACTGAAGCAAGCATCTCGGAATTGGAATATACACTTTGATGAGGTGATCAAAGTTTTTGTAGTTTATACAAAGTTTACGAGAAACTTGTATTTCAATAAAGTGAGTGGGAGCACTATAGAGTTTCTGATAAGTATATGTGGTTGACATATTGTTGATCGGAAATAATGTAGAATTTCTAGAAGGCATAAAAGGTTGTTTGAAAAGTGTTTTTCAAAGGAAGACTTGGATAAAGCTACCTAATTGTTGAGCATCAAAATCTATAGAGATAGATCAAGATGCTTGATGAGACTTTCAATGAGTGCATACCTTGACAAGATTTTGAAAGAGTTCAAAATGGATCAGCCAGAGAAATAGTTCTCGTCTGATTTGTAAGGTGTGAAGTTGAGTGAGACTCAAAGCTCGACAACGGCAGAAGAAATAGAAAGGATGAACGTCGTCCCCTATGCCTTAGCCATAGGCTCTATATTATGCCATGCTGTGTACCGCACCTGTGTGTGCCTTGCCATGAGTCTGTCTAGGGGTACAAGAGTGGTCCAGGAGTGGATCACTGGACAGCGGTCGGAATTATCCTTAGTAACCAGAGGACTAAGGAAATGTTTCTTGATTATGGAGGTGATAAAGAGTTCGTCGTAAAGAGTTACGTCGATGCAAGCTTTAACGCCTATCCGGATGACTAGTAGTAGCAATCTGGATACGTATAGTGGAGTAGCCATTTGGAAATAGTACCAAGTGGAGAGTGGTAGCAGTGTTTACGGTTTGACATAGAGATTTGCAAAGTACACACGGATCTGAATATCGCAGACCCGTTGACTATAAGACCTCTCTCACACGCAAAGCATGATCGAGCCCCAGAACTCATTGGGTGTTAGATTCATAACAATGCGAATCACATGGTGATGTGAACTAGATTATTGACTCTAGTGCAAGTGGGAGACTGTTGGAAGATGTTCGACTACACCAACCGCGTTTCTTAACGCTTCCCGCTTAGCGATCTACAAGGGTACGTAGATACACTCTCCCTCTCGTAGATGCTCATCACCATGGATAGGTTTGCGTGTGCATAGGAAAAATTTTGTTTCCCATGCGACGTTCCCCAACACCACCATACCTACGTATTATGGCATTACCATAGCCATTTCGAGATATATTGCCATGCAACTTCCACCGCTTCCTTTGATGGCATGCACCATCACTTCCATATTGCATATAGAATCATATCTTATCATAGGTATCAAGTTGTAATTTTCTTTTGAGTTGTAAGTAAATAAAAGTGTGATGATCTTCATTAATAGATCATGTCCCATGTGAGGAAAGGATGATGAAAGCTAGGATTCTCTCACAAGTGGGGATGAGATTCTGGACTTTCTCAAAAAAAGGCCAACAATGCCCAAATACAAGAATGAATAAAACATGCCTTAAATGCCTACATAAAAAATGAATGAAAAAATGAGAGAAAAGAGAGAAGGGACATTGCTACTACCTCTTTCCACACTTGTGCTTCAAAGTATCACCATGATCTTCATAATAGAGAGTCTCCTATTTTGTCACTTTCATATAGCTAGTGGATTTTTTCTTCATGATGCACGTCCACTTAGTTTCCTTTTGAGCTTTCATACACTTATAGCTCTAGTGCATTCTTTGCATGGAAATCCCTACTCCCTCACATTGATATCTATTGATGGGCATCTCCATAGCCCGTTGATACGCCTAGTTGATGTGAGACTATCTTCTCCCTTTCCTTGAGAACCCCCACCATATTCTATTCCACCTATAGTGCTATATCCATGGCTCGCGCTCATGTATTGCGTGAGAGTTGAAAACGTTTGAGAAAATAAACGTTTGAGAAAACTTTTCATCAGGGTTGTGCATGCTATAAATACTTTGTGTGGGGAAGATGGAGCATAGCCAGACCATATGATATTGTAGGGATAACTTTCTTTTGCCATTATATTTTGAAGAGATACAATTTCTTTGCTAGTATGCTTGAAATGATATTGTTTTTATATCAATATTAAGATTTTGTGACTCTTACGGATCTGAATATTCATGCCACAATAAACAATATTACATTGATAAATATGTTAGGTAGCACTCCACATCAAAAATTCTGTTTTTATCATTTACCTACTCGAGGACGAGCATGAATTAAGCTTGGGGATGCTGATACGTCTCCAACGTATCTATGATTTCTTATGATGGCATGCTATTATATTATCTATTTTGGATGTTTTATATGCATTAATATGCTATTTTATATTATTTTGGGGACTAACCTATTAATCTAGAGCCAAGTACCAGTTTCTGTTTTTTCCTTGTTTTTGAGTTTTGCAGATATGGAATATTAAACGGAGTCCAAACGGAATAAAACCTTCGGAAGGAATTTTTCTGGAAGGAAACAAGTCGATAAATCTTGGAGTGCACGTCAGGGGAGGTCTCAGGGCGCCACAAGCCTGCTAGGCACGGGGCCCCCTGGCCGCGCCTAGCAGGCTTGTCGCTCCCTGGCAGGTCTCCTAACCCTGTTATGTGGCCTATAAATACCCAAATATTCCCCCCAACATTGAAATGAGCGACGCAAATACTTTTCCACCACTGGAAGCCTCCGTTCCCGAGAGATCCAATCTTGGAGCCTTTTTCGATAATCTAGCGGAGGGGGTCTCGATCACGGAGGGCATCTACATCAACTCCATTGCTCCTCCGATGATGCGTGAGTAGTCCACCATAGACCTATGGGTCCATAGCTAGTAACTAGATGGATTCTTCTCTCTATTTGATCTTCAATACCATGTTCTTCATGATCTTCATGGACATTTATCCAATGTAATCCTCTTTTGTGGTGTGTTTGTCAAGATCTGATGAATTGTGAGTTTATGTTCCGATTATCCATGAATCTTATTTGAATCTCCTCTGATTTATTATATGCATGATTTCATATCCTTGCAAGTCTCTTCGAGGTATTGGTTTGGTTTGGCCGAGTAGATTGATAATTCTTGCAATGGGAGAAGTGCTTGGTTTTGGGTTCAATCTTGCGGTGTCCTCACCTAGTGACATAGTAGGGGTAGAGAGACACGTATTGTATTGTTGCCATCAAGGATAACAAGATGGGGTCTTCAAGGGAAAACCAACACATGCTCAAGAGGTAGCTGGCAGCACAACTTCTTCAACAAGTTCTGCATCTAGGGAGGCAGCGTCATGGAGGTGCAGATCGTGTCCATGTAAGTAGCTTCTCGTGTGTCTCTTTCCAAGAATCCATCCACCAGGCTAGTTGCTAGCTAGCTTGCCGAATACTACTAATCTAATCTCGGTTTTGTATGTCTAAGGATGATGTTTGTAGCCATCTAATATATTATTGATTCTCCTCATCTATCGAGATTCCCCAAGACATCAAACTAAGCACAAAATTCTCTCTTGTGAAGTCCTGAACTTTCTCTTCCAAGACTTTTGAGAAAAAAATTATGCATAACTAGTGTAAGAACTAATTTCAAGTAGGATACTTGAGTATGTAATTTTAAAAAAACCATTAAAAATCCAACCTTTTTTGCATGGTAGATAATTTAGTGCGTGGGTTAGGTTCCAAATGTAAGCTCATTTGGACATATGAGTAGCTGTCAACAAAAATGACAAATTGGGTCAGAACAATACATGAATAGTAAACTATTTTACAAACCCTAAATTTGGCTTTTTTGCCAAGGGCTACTCAAACGTCCAAATGATCTGAAATTTGGAGCATGCCTTACGCACCAAATTCTGTACCATGCAAAAAAATGTTTTTTTTATTTTTTATAGTATTTGTTTTGATTTTTATGCGTCGAAGGTGTAGATGGGCCTGGGCATCGAATCGGTGCTCTGTTTAGTGATGTACCTTTTTTTACCTTGTCACCCTTTTCTCTCGGTTTTTCACGATGAGATACAATAAGAAATCTTAGAAGGTTTGACAGCTTCTATCATTGATGATCAAGAGACCGATGAAGCTTTATGACGTATTAGATGTGATTGCTAGTTATATGTGTACAAAGCTTGGAAAAAACTCATATAATGGATTTTGAATGTGCATGTTTTGCGTTATGTTTGTTTGTGAAAAGGTGATCATAGTAAATTGATTACTATCTAGCTAATTTTAGGGCTAATTAACGCGTGGTTAAGATCACATATTGCACACAATTTTCTAGATCCAATTGTAAGTGTGATGGCATTTAAATCACACATAGTATTTTATTTTTAATTGTGTGCAATGGCTCGTGCATTGCATACAATTTTCGTGAATTCGTCGTGTGTGATGCTAATCCAAATTGCACAATATTTTTGTGTTGAATTGTGTGGGATGTACCCCCCCCCCCCCAATCACAAACAGTTTTGGTAGCGTGTGCGATGGACCCCCCCCTATCGCACACACAGGCATGGTGACGGTTTGAAACTGAGTCACTGAAAGGGGTTAAAAACGTTTGCCTAGCACATCGTTACGCCAGTGTATATAGTTGCGGCCAGAACATGCGAAGGGCAGGTCAGCCGCTTCAATGTGGCGCAGCGGACGGAGTTGGTTCCTCGGGAACCCGCATTCGCATTGAAGCGGAGACTCCCGAGAGGTCACGTCGGTTAGTGTCGCCCTCTCTCCCTCTGTCACATCGCGGCATCAATTATGGTCGATGTGTGCTCTAGGCCAACATTAATGTGGCGCATGCATTGGAAGGAAAGCGTGGGAGGGGTGGGTGTGTGGTTTGGGTGGGCCAGGGAAGTAAGAAGAGGGCTACATTCTTCTTCTCTTCTTGATATTATACATTACATTTTATCTTATTTTTG
Organism: Hordeum marinum; assembly: GCA_022496015.1. Classification (NCBI taxonomy): domain Eukaryota; kingdom Viridiplantae; phylum Streptophyta; class Magnoliopsida; order Poales; family Poaceae; genus Hordeum; species Hordeum marinum. The sequence goes on from CM039674.1 coordinate 438,626,064, forward strand.
TTAACCTATGTTTCTCTGTCATGCAGAAATTGACTCCCATAGGCTTTACCATGTCTATGCGCACAGTGAAGATCCTGGCACTACAATCTATCGGCCCATGAAATTGTTAGATTCTTTATATGCTTTCCATGCACAGAGAAGCTATACATCGACGTGATGCTCATTTTCTGTTAATTTAACCACAATGGAGTTTAATTTTTTGGTACTTTACCCATCATTACAATGACAAATGTACAATGAGTTCTAAAGAAAAATTGTAGGATTCCAATACATATTTTTGAGATGTTAATCATGAAAAATTGAGGATCACATCTCAATGTATAAGTTTATTTTAGAAATCCTGCAAATCAAAGATGCACATAGTGTACAAAACTACATCTAGGCATTGATATGTTGTCTTCATTTGCAGATACAAGCAGACCCGAAAGTGCAAAATGTGGCACAATATAACAATCCCATTGAATGGTTTGATTTCCATCTCAAAGAAATTACTTTCAACCGGTACCGAGGCACCAAACCAGAGATTCAATTAGCCATGTTCTTTGTTTAGAAAGTAAGGGTGCTCAAGGTAATGAGGTTTGCCCTATATTTAGTGCACCGAAATGAATGGTTTGCTGATCAGCGAAGGCGTCTATAGTTGAATGGAAAAGCCTCTACAGAAGCTGAAATTCAGTTTGGAACTTCAAATGACAGATTATTCGGAAGTCACTGTATCAAGCTGATAAATGACTTCTCGGTGGCGAATCCCTTTGCAGAAATATTGCATGACTCGGATTCTGAAGAAGATGAATTTGATTTTTAATACCAGTTTGAACCTTGTCATCTTTGAATTTGGTCCTTGTAAAGCTCAAATTTGAACCTTGTAATATTTTTGGTATTTTGATAGAATATTTGAAATGGCATTGTGTTCTTTTTTTGTTATGCAATCATCTTCTTATAAGTACATATGTTGTTGTTCCATACACACATCATATATATGTTGTGCAAATAGAGAAAATCACATCTCATACGATTAAATTAAGGAACATGTCGGCAATGATTTCAACAATCGCTGACAATTTTACCAGCCACCGTCTGCTCACAACACACACAGTTTGTCAGGATGACTCGTCTGTATTGTTATCTATCTTCCCACACGACTCTGATTGTTGACATGTTTGCCACATATCACACACACCTAGTTACGCTAAATCGTGTGTGTTTTATCTTGTGTCATCGCACATAATTTTTCATAGTGACTGTGTGCCCTCTATCGCACACATCTGGATCTTTATAATCGTTTGTGTTATCTTGGCTAATCGCAAATAGTTCATAAGAACAAATTGTCTATCGTAGATCACACACGCAACATTTTTCTAAATCGTATTTGATGGATCTGCCATCGCACCCAGTTTTCGTTATTGGCGGCGGGGCTTGAACTATATCGTTTGTGATTCATGCATCGCACACAGTTTCGTCGAAGGGTCTCTGATTGATGTGTCATCTTTGGACCTTCCTGCAGTAGTGTGGAAGAAGGGAGGTATAAATACCCCCAAGAGGCAAAGTGAATATTGCCTAATCGATTGCTCTGGCACCTGAAACAAAGTGGTCTAGGCACTCAGACTACTCAGAGCTTTGTGGGTATGTCAGGATACCCGAACCACACAATAGCCAGGCACTAGGGGGCTCCGGCCACCCAAGGGTATAGGACCCCAGGCACTCGAACTTACCCCAAGAGTTCCCCACTAAATCCGGGCACCCGTGGGTACCAAGACTCCGGGCACCCAAATCGTCCAGGAAAGGTGGGGGCTCTGTGGTGCCTCCTGGCACCCAGGCAAGAATGCCTCCGGGCACCCCTAACCCTTGAGTGGGGTCACAATACTTACTGAAAAATAACTTCCTAGATGATCGGAATATTTAGGAGAAATTGTGTATGTGATATGACTGAGTTCCCCAACTTCCTAATCTCCGCAACCCCTCTTGATAGTACGATTTCTCCTATGACTCGAAAACAACCAAAAAACTTTCTAAGCCACTGAAGAACATCGTCTTTTACCCTTTTTGAACAGGAGGGGGGTCATCGAAGTCCGTAGACCACTAAGAGAAACCAATGTACTGAGATAAACTTGAAAACTGCCATTTGTTCTCGCTAATCATATCGTAATCAACACCAAAATCGTAACTTGGTGACAATGCACTTTTAGTTCATACTTTCACTAGTGCCAACTCGCAACATCAGTAATATAGTTAAATAACATGATAAACCCTCAAAAAGTGTGGTAAAGAATCACTATAAAGTTCCTCTTGTTCTAGATCAAAATAGGATGAGATGACATAGCTATATCTAGGCACACCTCTAAGTTTGTTCTAATCTATAAGGCATACCCCAATGTACCTCTGGCACTCCCAAAACTCATACTAAGCAATCATATCATGGTCTTTATCGTTCTAACCTATTGTCCATAGTCACCCCAATGTCATTGTGGCCATCTCCGAAAGCTATATTAGACTTGGATCATGTAATCTCAATGATTCTCAAAAGATTCAATCCAACATAAAGAAATTTCATAGGTGAGCAAGATTCAATTCACCACAAACATAGTACAAAGGGATACATCACATAATTCAACTCTATTAAAAAAAATCCTATGATCACCATCATCATAGAAAACAAATATAATCAAGGAAGAGAGGGAGATGGATCACGTACCTACTAGTACAAACCCTCAGCTCCATGGGTGGACTACTCCCGGGTCATCATAGGAGTAGCAAGGGATAGTGGAGAGGTCGATGAAGATTAATTCCCCCCATCCGATAGGGTGCCAAAATAAGGGCTAAAACAAAGACCCCCTTCGACCGAGAATTGGCGACAGAGGAAAATTTAGGGTAAATATACGGGATGTGTTTTTTAGTATATACTAAGCCACGGGGACTGAGAGGTGGTGGAATGGAGCTCCATGGGCGCCACGCAACCACCCCCTTGGTTATGTGGTATGCTCGCGTGGGAAATTGGTGGGGGCCCTCACATGGGCTCAAGTGTCCCTGGCTTCGTCTCATCTCGAAACTTTCGTATGTGATTTCTACCGATTTGTTTGTGCTCCGTAAAATTGATTTTCCTAAAAGGTCTAAAAACAACAAAAAACAACAACTTGCATTGGGCACTGAATTAATAGGTTAGTCTAGAAAAAGAAGTGATGCCAAAAGTATTCAATAATGATAGAAATTCAACATGAAACAATAAAAATATAGATATATTATAACGTATCACTCTCACAGCTATCTCGCCGGCCATACGGTGAGCTAGTTGTTCTGGAATATTGTATTTACACCGCTCTGTTGGGAGCATGTGTAAAATTTTGCTCGATGAGTAGGTGTTGTATGCTTTAATTCTCCACAAGTGTTCACACGTCCATGTTGTTGTCATGATTTGGATGGATGGTAAATCAAGGTGCTTTGGCTTCACCAAATGAAAATTAATGACAAAGAGTGGTATATTGGCAGAGCTCGGAAGAAATCTGAAAGAGAGATGGAGTTGAAGAGAATATTTGATCAAATCATGAAACACAAAGCTGATAAATACCAAGGACAGAGCTTGTACTTGGAGAATTCTGATGATGGCATTTGAGATGGTCAGCCATGTAAGTTGTTCTCCAACTTTTGCAAAACTATCTCATGCAAGGTGTTTTCATGTTTTGCGATCATAAATCATTTCTTTGTGTCATGATGTATGATCATAGCTGACCATATTCATTTAATAGGTAGTGCATGAGCAGCCGCTATCTCTGGCTCCTCTCCCCTAAAAAGCTTAGGGTTCCTCCATTGCCCGCTGGCGTTACCGCCGGTCCACCTCATCTTCGATGGCCTTAGGTCCGTGGGGATTGGTGGATCCCGGCCCTTGCTGGCGGGAGGGGTCCGTTTTTAAATCTTTCTTCGAGTTTTGTTAGGATTTGTGTCCTACTTGAGAAGGCGAGACGGTGGCAGCTCCTTGAAGATAGAATAAGGTTCTCCCCTCATAGCCTTCGTTCTGGTGGCGTCTATCATCGTCGGTAGGCGTGTGGAGGTGTGTCTCTGGTAGGTCTGTCTTTGGTGGATCTGCTCGGATCTGGTCATCGTCTGTCTTCGTTCGTGTGTCTTCAAGTCGGGTCCTTCCGATCTAAGCTACTCTTCATCAGCGGTGGTTGTTGTGCTGGTGTGCTGGTCCTATGGAGCCTTAACACGATGACTTCCTGACTGTATACTACAATAAGTTTTGTCCGGCTCCGGCGAGGGAAGGGCGATGATGATGGCGTGCCGTCGGCTCGCTTCAGTTCTTCTAGTCGTCGCTAGGTGGTCTATGGATCTGGATGTAATTTTTATTATTTCTGGTGTTCGTTATATTATCATCATTGAATATGAATAGATCAAAAGTTTTCCCGCAAAAACAAAAGGTAATACGTGGTCAGAATGATGTTAGCAAGGGGTCTAGGTTTGCTACATTTTCTACCCATGTGGAAGCATCTCAGGCTGCAAGTTTGTTTCAAAATGACATTTGGAAAGTCAATATGTGTTGCATTTGCACAACATAAAGAAGATAGAAAAGTGATGTTACATGTCTTGTTCTTGAAGAACTTGTTCTTTTGTAGTTATGTCAAATATTACTTGTTGATAGTGATTGTTCGTAGATAGACAGATAATAACACACTAATGCCATGGTAATTATTGCCTTTCAACACTTGGAATAAAATTGGATATTGGATGCTATGATAGAGTAGGTGTCAAACCAAATGATGTCACATACATTGTTGTGTTAGAGCATCTCCAGCCGTTGGCCCCCCCAGGGGCCGATTTTAGCGCCGCCTGGGGACAAGCCAGCGCTAAAATCGGCCTGGGGGGGCTCGGCCTCCCAGTCGCGCCCCCGGGGGTTCCCCATAACACCGCTTTCAGCCCATTATGGGCGTAGAAACGACCCAAGAGTGGCCCAAACATTCGGGTTTTTCATTAAAGATATAATACAAAATACTTAAAAAACCTACGTTGACTACGTCGTCCCGCCGCCGTGCCACCACGTTCTACATGTCGAGGAGCTTGTAGAAGTCGGTGTAGTCGCCATCGTCGTCCCCGTCCCCGTCGCTGCTGTCGCCGTCCGGCACGCCGTGGCCGCCGTCCCTGCTGCCCTGCCCTGCGTCGCCGAGACGGTGCAGGTCGGGGTTGGAGGGGTCGGGCGCCTCCCTGTCGCTGTCGTCGTCGAGGATGATGGGCCGGCGATCTCCTCCTCGCAGCGGGCGCGGTGGCTAGCCTTGATCTCCTCGAGGGCCCAGCGCTGCCGCTTCACCTCCTCCCGGACGTAGTCATCCCGCGCCCACTTCAGGGAGGCCTCGTCGTCGGTGGTGGCCATGGCCAGGTGCTCGGCCTTGACCACCACCGCCGGCTCCGTCTTTGGTCTGACAAGGCAGAGGTGGCCGCGAGGAGGCGAGGGCTCGCGGCGCCGGCCCTCATTGATGGTGATGCCACCGCCGCTGCATCCGTTGTGGTCGCTGCGTCGAACGAGCGGCGACAGCAGGTCAGGCTCGGTCTTGACGGCGGCGAGTGGCGTGCGCGCGCCGGAGGAGTGGGAGGACTGGGAGGACTGGGAGGAGAACGAGGATGACGACGACGGCGCTTCCATACTGCGGGGCTGCCACGACGAGCCCCTCCGGCGGGAGACGGACGTCGCCTCCGGGTACCCGAGGCGCGGCTCGTTGTCGGCCTCGATGTGCTCGAGGACGGCCTCGAGCGTGTGTCCGGGGACGCTCCACCAACGCCGGCGGCCCTCGTTGTTGTTGCGGCCGAGCGTGGGGCCGCCGTTGGTGGAGGCGAGCTGCTCCTCGCGGCGATGCTCGAAGTACGCCGTCCAGAGGGAGGTGCTGTCCGGGGCGTACCTCAGCAGCCGGCGATGCTCCTCGGAGAGGGTGGACCTGATTCGGGCGATTTCGGAGCATCGCTCGCCTCCGGTGGGCACCGGTGGCACGGGGACACCGCCCGCACTGAGCCTCCAGTTGCCGGGCGCCCGCATGTCCGGCGGCGCCGGGTACTCCACCTCGAACAATAGGCGGGCCTCGTCCTCGTGGAGGTGACGGCGGCCGAAGCCGTTGAGGGCCGCACCGTCGCCGGGGTAGCGCTCGGCCATTTGCGGAGGGAGAGGAGAGATCGCGGCGGGAAGAAGAGAGATCGCGGGGGGAGAGGAGATCGCAGGCGACGAGTGTGACGAACACCGGCGAGGTCGCCTTTTATAGCGGCGAGCAGGCGGCATCGTGCGGACGCGTGGGAGGCGAGGTGTGGACGCGCGGCGGCACCTCGTGAACGCGTCGTACTGACTGCGCCGCCCCGTGAACGCCGGCTCATCAATGGAAGGCTGACCGGTGGGCAGCCTTGGCATTGATTCGATTCCCCGTGGGGAAACCGAGGCGACGAGGACGACGACGCGCGCTCGGGGGTCGCTGACTCAGCGGATCCACCCCCATTTTCGCGCCAAAACGTTTCGCCCGGCGCCCCCAGGCGCCCCCCCCCCCAGCGCGTCGGGTTCGGCCTGGGTACGCCGGCGCTAAATTAGGCCCTAACCAGCGAAAATTGGGCTCGTGGGGGCGCGACTGGACCGATTTTTGTCCGTCGACGCAAAAAATAGCCTTTGGGGGGCCTCTTGGGGGGCGGCTAGAGATGCTCTTATCTGCATGCAGTCATGTTGGTCTGGTGAAAGAAGGAAAGGGATACTACTTCGGATCAACGCAGAAGGATCACAGACTCAAACCGAGGATGGAGCATTATGCTTACATGGTGGATCTGCTAGCACTATCAGGTCTTGTTCAAGAAGCTTTGGAGTTCATTAATGAAAGGCCATGTAAGCGGATGTGTTGGTTTGGAAGATTCCTCATTGCTTGTAGGAGCAGCCTGGTGCACACAGCTTCCGCTTGCGCAGGGTCCTCAATGCTTGTAGGACTTACGGAAATACCGGGATTGGTAAAATTGCAGCTAATCATGTCGTAGATCTAGAGCCGCGAGATCCAGCTCCATATGTCATTGTCTCAAATTTGCATGCCCATGCTGGTATATGACGAAGTTGCAAACAATAAGGAGTATGATGAGGCAAAAACTTGAGTGAAGAAACTGGCTTGAGTTGGATGGATGTTGGAAACACCATTCACGAGTTCCGAGCTGGTGACGCCGGCCATCATCCGCAAGCACAAGAGATCTATGCAAAGTTGGTTGCGTTGATCAGAGAAATTAAAGATATTGGCTATGTACCAGACACAAACATTGTGCTCCATTACATGTAGGATGAGCTCAAGGAGGAGTGTCTGCTTCAGCACAGCGAGAAGATTGTTGTGGCATTTGGTTTGGTTAGTGCATCACCAACAAAACCAATAAGGATCTTTAAGAACCTCCGTGTGTGTGCAGATTGCCATTCTGCGATCAAGTAGAATACATCTCTAAATCCATTGGAAGGGAGATGATATTGAGAGATATGCTCATGCCGAGTGTTGGTGAGTTGTGAATGACGATTGATGGGCAGTTTTGTCTTTCTTTTTTTCCTTTTTCCTTTTTGCTTAGGTTTCTTGCTCAGCAAGGTCTTTTTGCTGGTAAATACACTAACTGGTGTTCATCTCTTTAGCTTTTCTAAAGCATTGATCATGCAAAGAATTAGTTGTTGTTTCTATAGAGTTATAGTTTATCGTACAGTTATATGAACAATTCAATTTCACCAGCAACACGTTTCTTATCTTTTTGTGCATACTTGTAGACGGAAGTCCGTAGCTGGTAGCTGCTTATATTGAAAAGAAAGGGTGTTTGATTAGGCTTCGAGCCAGCTTTAGAGGCTTCCGGCTGCAGTTATGGCTTTCGGGCTGTGACAAGGTTGAAAGCCACAGCTACAATTGGAAGCACCTAAATAGGAGATTTTGGCTTTGAAGCCAGAAGCCGGCTACAAGCCCAACCAAATACATCCATTAATTCCCAATAGGGGGAATGGACTTGGTTATTTTCCACCCAGGAAGGAACAAAATGGTCCATTTAGTCCCCATCCGGGACCAACTACAAAAAAAGTACACATCCAGGAACAATGTTTACATGGAAAATGCTGCACCTCATGGACTCCTTCGTTTACCATGTACTCCCTCCGTTCCAAATTAGTTGATTTGAATTTATCTAGATACGGATGTATCTAACACTAAAACATGTCTAGATACATCCGTATCTAGACAAATCTGAGTCAACTAATTTGGAACGGAGGGAGTACGTAGGTAATAAGACTGAGGGTGATCAACTGGCAAATACATCCTACATCCGGCAGCATCCACCATTTGAACCCACGGTCACATCTGACAACATAACACAAATGCCCTCTGTTAAAACAGATGAACTGACTGAATACATACTTCAGGATAACTAAAGCATATAAATCATACAAGCAAATTCTTAATGTTACAGCTCAGACAGTTTGCAGTATACAGTGAGAGAAGCACTATTTAATCAAATGACGAGCTGCCTTTAGCTAATTCAAAATTGCCATGTCCCCCAAGAAAATAGATGCACTATTTAATCAATTGACGAGACTGAAGTGCACGAGGAAAGTAAACCAGAACTTGTCTCATTCCATCCTTCGCAGCTCTGGTGGAAGCTGCACATCATGCAACACTGAATTCGATTGGGTAAGGTCTTGGATCTCCACCAATTCCTTCCTGCTGTATTTTATCCTTTGATCTGTTTAAATCAAAAGGCAAACTTGTTATCATATGTTACAAAGCACATAGCTCACTCGGATTATATTCCTTCTAACTGAAAGAGAATAAAGCAGATTGAAGTTACATCACCCTTACCTACGAAGAAGACACCAGAATGCCTGCTAGAATCACCCGAGCTATTAACAGCTTTTGTTTTTGCCCGTGGAAGTTGCCTAGACTTGTGAACTTGTGAAGTACCGCCACGATTTGGTTGAAGTTCCTGCATTAGTTCATGTCTCAACTCTATCACCGGGTGATGCCTACGAAATGTTGAGACGGCATCCCCTGTTAAGATCCAGCAGCCACTTAAATCCAACACATGTAGCTGAGCAGGGGGCACAAATTCCAGAAGCCCAGAGTTTGATAATACACTCCCACAAAATCCAAGATGTATCAAATTTGAGGCAGAAGACAGGGCATGCAATGCGGGATCAGACAAGAAATCACTTTTGAGGTACAAATATTTTAGTGCTCTAAAGGATGACATGGGAGGTATAACTTCATCTGACAGTGGTGTATCCTCCAAATTTAGACTTTCAAGATATATGAGATGCTCAAGTAGAGGCAGAGACAGTATTTTCTCGGAGTTAGCTTCAACATGAGTGAACCCTGTCATATGATAGAATTCAGTTTCTCAAGGAGAAAGCATGTTTATTTAATCATGAAAAAGAAATAAATGCAAAGCAAAAAAGCAACCTTTGATACTTGTATGACTTAGATCTATCACTCTCAATGAAGGCATCATGCTGATATATACTAGAGCAGAATCATCAATTTTTGTATAAGCTAAAGACAGTGAAGCCAGGTTTGGAACTGTTCCTGCCAAAATACATAGTGCGTGAGAGGTTATTCCTGTATTCTTGAGGCTTAGATATCTCAGCTTCATTCCAATATTTGCAACATACTCGATTGCATCATCAGTTACTCTGCTCAAGCTAAGGTCCAAATGCTCTAGACTTTTCATCTTTTGCAGGCCATATAAGTTGCTTAAAGAACAACCAGACATGTCCAAGAATAAAAATGAGCTTGCTATGATGCTAGAGAACACTTCATCAATGTCACCAAATGAGGCTGCAGATGCCGTAAACTTTTGCAGAGGAATATGAACTTCAGAATCACCGCCGCGAATAGAATAAATTGTACAGTTGCTCATATTAAGATATTTCATGTTTGGAAGCAGTGGTAGACGAGTCACGTGTGTCCAAGAAACATTTAAGAACCTCAATCTTGTAAACACCTTAAGGAGGGAAGCTCCCGCATCAGTAATTTCACTACCCCATATATCAAGGTGCTCAAGTTGTGTCAATACCTGGAACAGTAACAACTATAAATTAATACTCCATTACGCGTCACTCAAAAAGAAATGAGCAAGCAGTTGCATACTGATATGTATATATGCTATCAGAAAATATAAACATTACTAGATGAGACAAGGTTAGCACAGGAGAATCTCTCTGAATCCGTTAATGGGGAAAAAAATTGGTCACGCATCATGAGAGCATGTACCTGTAATGACCGTAATGCTTTGTCGGTCATATGAATTCCTCCCAAATCTAGCAAATTCAAACCTTTTAGTGCTGAGATGAGCATCACCCCATTGTCAGTCAATCCAGTTTCAGATAAGTGTAGCTTCTCCAGATTATCAATGGAGACTATATGTTTGATGCCCGCATCAGATATCTTAGAGCATCTCGACAGGTCCAATTCTTTTAGCATACTCATGCCTGAATCATCAGAGCAATTTTATTACAAAAAACTAGTAACGCCATTAACTTCTTCAATCAAACTAAGTCATGTTTCGAAACTAAGTACACTTGAAATCATGGTTTCATCATGATAGAAATAAGCTTGAGAGTTGTACCGGAGAGTGGCCAGATCGCGGAGTGGTCGACCTTCTTGCAGTCCGCCAGTTTGAGGACGCCCAGGTACCTGAACGAGCCGAGGTAAGCCAGCCACTCCGCATCTACGGCGATGTCGCCGCTCAAGTCGATCTCCTGCACCGAGTGCCGGAAAACCCTGCGCACACGACACAAGCACGATTCATCCATCCACACGCGGCAGGAAGCAACAGATCCAGAAACGGAGCAGCGCAAAACCGTCTCATGGTGGACAAAACAAAGAAAAGATCGGGCATGTCTGGGCGGAGACGGTGGGGCGTTTACTCGAGGAGGGAGGGGAAAAGGAGGCGGCGAGCGGCGAGGAGGCGGAGGAGCGCGTCGGCCAGCTGCGCGGGCAGGCGCTCGAGGGACCGGCGTTGGCGGCGCCAGGCCTCCACGGAGGCCGGGCATCGCGCCGCCGCGTCGATGCAGCGGTCGACGAGCCGCGGCTCGCCCGCGTTTCCGGCTACGGAGGCGGAGGCGGCTGCCATGGGTTGAACGGAACGGCACGGCAGGTCAGGGTTTCGGTGCGAGCCGCCGCTTGACGGGAGGGGGCGAAATGATAGGATCTGGGGGTCCTCGCAGAGCTCGGCACGCCGTAGGATTTGTTGAGAATATATCAGATGTTTATTAACCATGTAAGTACTCTACTTCCTTGGCTCTCAAGACAGCTCTCTAATTCCTTTTTTTTTTCAAAGATAACTCTCTAATTCCTTTACTTTCAAGTAATCATCGTGTATTAGCTCACAAGAACGTATGTTGTTCGGTCCAGCTATAAATGCCCTATTTTTATCATCGATAAAGATGAATATTTCATTCATTCATCCTTCTTGTTATGCAATTTTCACTTAAAACGCATTATCATGAACTTTCGCTCTACACGTGTGAGTAATACAGATAGAAAATAGCAGAGAAGAAGAACCGATGTTGTCGATCTCTATCGATGCAATGATTGAAGAACTCAATATATATCTTGGTACGTTCCTGAGTTGAAGCAGCCAAAAAAATAAGGGAACCAGGGAGGATCGAACCCGATATCTCACGATTCTGGGCGAATGTGTTAGCCACTCGACCGGTTGGTGTTAGCAATCTAAATGTAGAGCTGGTTATCAAATATACAAAGAACATTTGTGAGTTTTTTTTCCTTGTAAAAGGGATAAAATTTTCTGCACGTGGGAGGCTCAAACATGGTAAGTCTCTATTTTAAACGAATGTAGTAACGACCCCGTCACATGATATTTTGTGACAACAAGCTGCGCAGATATATAAATATACACTGAACATTTATTTAGTATACAGAGAATATATTTTTAATGCATTTTCTTTAATGGGCAACAAAATTCTGAACATTTTTTATAGAAATATAAATAATTTTTAAAAAAAAGTGAATTTAGAAATACACATTGAAGTTTTTTTAGTATATGATGAATTGTTTTATATACAACGAAGAATTTTCAAGTGTACGGTGATCCTTTTTTTGTGTGAATTGTTTTGATTACGTCAACAATTTTGAAAACATGAAATAATTTTGGATTTTCAATATCTTTTTGATAAAAGCGAACATTTTCAAAAAAAATTGTTATTTTGAATTATGATCATTTTTAAAGAATTCAAATGTATGAAAAGCATAAAAAGGAAAGGAAAAAGTAAGAGAAGAAAAGGAAAAAAGAAATGAAAGGTCAGAAAAAGTTAATGTCTAAACGTCGCCTTCAGCAAAGCCATGATGTTTTGATACTCACAAGTGTCAAATAGGATCAGCGACATTTCCTACGTCTAGTCACAACTTCGGTATGTCATTCATTTCCTACGCCTTAGCGAACACTTTTTTCTCATGGGCGTGGGCCTACTTGAGTTTCTTTCTATTGCAAAATCAGCAAAAAAAATGTGTTTCGCTAAAAATAAGCAAAAAAAATATGCATTGGAGGGATTCAGACTGGCCAAATGCGGTGTAAATCCCACCACACTAACCAACCATGGCAGTCGACTCTCTTGGAATAAAATGAGCTACATCGTATTTATACACTCAAACAGACCCATTCTTTTCATCTCAATCCCAATTATTGGCACTCACACTTGTGCTAGATTGCATTACTACATTTTTTATTATTTTCTTTAAGTAATCATATGCTCAACTGAGATTGCAACCTGAAAGTACTATGACATTTAACTATATAGCTTCACTAATCAACCATTACTAATGGGATTCAAACAACAATGTTGGCGCCACATATCCAAAGTAAGACAAGAGCACACAAAAGTTGATAGTCTACATATTCATTTATTGAACCTTGTGCAATCTAAGTTCATATGTGTTTTAGTGGCAGAGCGAGAAGAGAGAATTAGGAAACTCTAGATTTGGAAAACCCAGTTAGGGAGAGCAAGTACGGTTTCCACACAACTAGCAAACAGTAGATCTTTCAGTGATAACAAGCGCATGCAGCGAAGTGACACATGTCGTTGCAGTGGGCACATCTCCTAGAATCATCAATTAATATTAGCCGTTTGGAGGTGTAAGCGAGTTGCCTTGGCAGCGACTGACTGTCATGTGACCGAGTTAGTACTCAATGTGGTAGCAGACAAGTGTTCAACATTATGGTTAGCTGCATGCTATCATCTCCAATGTTCCAACTGACCTCGTAAAGAACCCTACCATGGAGCGACCAATCATTTTTGTCATTAGCGACATTTATCTCATAGCCCAGTTCCTCGATTCGGACAACCCTGCTACAGGGCCACATGTGTTTGCTAAGTAACGAAATATGAGGGTTTTGTAGGAGGCATTGTATGGAGCACGACATAGAGGGCAACCCTCATGCCCAGTTCAAGAGATTAGTTTAAACATTCCCTTACATTGGCGCGGTTCAATCCATTGGGCTCTTGTGATTCAATAACAGGTGTGCCATGTGATGGTCAAGCTCATCGCCGTGAGATTCACCACATCTACATGTGTTGTGATCAGGTGGACACCGGGGTCACTGGCGGAGACAAGGGGGGCCAGTAGGGTCCTTGCCCCCCCCCCCCTCAACATGATGGATTTGTTGCATTTTTTGCTAACGAACCTTGTACAATTAGTGAAGATTTGTTGCTAAAACCAAATTTTCAATTACCCTCCCCCCCCCAAATTAGTTTTAAGAGTACTTGACCCCCAAATACGATTTCCTTGGCTCCACCACTGACCGGGGTCACCGTCAGTAAGGTAGAAAGGAGGATAAGCGCGACAGGTGGATGTTGTGTTGAAATAGAGGGCATGGCTTGCACGGCACGTTAGTTGGAGTCTTTGCGTCATGCTTATTAGGCTAGATAAGTGTGATAATATTACTTTTCTCCCGTTGCAATGCACGGGTATGTGTGCTAGTCAATCAAAAAGGAGAACTAATTAAGGCTGCCTATTTAATCTTTCCCTATTAAATCATGTTTTTTGTGTGTTTCCATGTAGATCCCTATAGTCAATATGACGTGGCAGACGCGCCTAGGCACGTCCAGGCCTCCCTCCGCCCTAGATATGGATTGGATATGACAGGTGCAGGTCAGCCCAGGAGTATGGGCCCGGTATGAGGAGCCCTTCTGGGTCGGTTTGGACTAGTAAGTGACTGGGATATCCGTCGGGCATATAGGGGGTATGAGGAGACTGATCATAGATGCTCTTAGGGCATCTCCAACGCCAACCCTCAAACCGTCTGCAATCGTCCGGACTGCACGGTACTGACGTGTTTTGCCATCCGATGTGGTCTTGCATCAGTTTTCTCGGTGGTCTGGACGTCATTTTTTTCGCAAAACAGAAGCAACCTAGGGAACTTTGCGGTTGTCCGGACCGTTGCCACGCAAAAGTCCGACAAACCTGGCCCACCCAAAACTCTCTCTCGTCAACACCCTTTCCTGCCCGAAGCGGTCAATGTCGCTTCAGAGCATCAATGCCGCATTCGTACCGGCTCAAAGTGGACACGGCCTCTCACGTGCTCCCGCATTAAAGCGGCATGCCGGCCGAGAGCGTCGCCCATGCCGCTTCCCGGTGCATGTGACTGCTCCGCGTTCAAAGGACAACACATCCCTCTGCCTACCTACATTAAACATGTGCGAATGCCGAGGAACTTGCGCTGGTGCCACTCATTCGTTCGTCTGCCGCCCATCATTAACCACCTCGACGGTTTCCCTATCATCCGCCTGCTATTTCAACTCCAGGCACGGCCAAAGCCGCATCCTGTTGGGGAACGTCGCATGGGAAACAAAAAATTTCCTATGCACACGCAAACCTATCCATGGTGATGAGCATCTACGAGAGGGAGAGTGGATCTACATACCCTTGTAGATCACTAAGCGGGAAGCGTTAAGAAACGCGGTTGGTGTAGTCGAACATCTTCGCGATCCAAATCGCCGAGCGTCCCGCGATCTCATCACGATCCGTCCCGCGATCCCATCACGATCCGTCCCGCGATCTCATCACGATCCGCCTCACGATCTTGATCACGATCTGTCCCGCGAACTCATCACGATCCGTTCCGCGATCTCATCACGAACCGTCTCGCGATCTCGATCACGGTCCTTCCGATCTAGCGCCGAACGGACGACACCTCCGCGTTCAGCACACGTGCAGCTTGATGACGATCTCCACCGTCTTGATCCAGCAAGAGGAGGTGGAGAGGAGAGAGAGAGTTCACCGGCAGCGTGACGACGCTCCGGTGATGGTGGTGGAGTGATTCCGGCAGGGCTTCGCCTAAGCGCTGCGAAAAACCGATCTAGAGGAGAAACTGTGCACCGGTGAAACGGGTAGCACGTGGCCGGAAATTCTGTCCAAAAACCACCCAATCCACTAGTATATATAGGAGGAGAGGAGAGGAGAGGCAGCCAAGGCCTTTGGGTCGGCCGAAATAGGAGGTGGGAGCAATCCTACTTCACCTCCAATCCTAGTTGGAGTAGGATTGCCTCCTATTGGCTGATTTTCCACGTTTTGCTTTAGGACTTTCTCTCCTGCGCCATGGGCCTTTGTGGCTGTTTTCCCAGCCCACTAAGGGCTGGTTATTATTCTCCCACAGCCCATGGACCTCTTGGGGTCGAAATACCCCTCCCGGAGGTCCCCCGGTACACTACCGGCACTCCCGGTACACTACCGATACTCCCGGTACACTACCGATGAGCCCGAAACTTTTCCGGCGACCAAACTGGGACATCCTATATATGAATCTTTACCTCCGGACCATTCCGGAGCTCCTCGTGACGTCCGGGATCTCATCCGGGACTCCGAAAAACCTTCGGTCACCACCATACATAACTCTACACTACCGAAACGTCACCGAACCTTAAGTGTGCAGACCCTGCGGGTTCGAGAACTATGTAGACATGACCGAGACACCTCTACGGTCGATAACCAATGGCGGGACCTGGACGTCCACATTGGTTCCTACATATTCTACGAAGATCTTTATCGGTTGAACCTTTATGTCAAGGATTCAGTTAATCCCGTATAACGTTCCCTTTGTTCTTCGGTATGTTACTTGCCCGAGATTCGATCGTCGGTATCTCCATACCTAGTTCAACCTCGTTACTGGCAAGTCTCTTTACTCGTTCTGTAATACAAGATCCCGTGACTAACACTTAGCCACATTGCTTGCAAGGCTTGTCGTGATGTTGTATTACCGAGTGGGCCCTGAGATACCTCTCCGTCACACGGAGTAACAAATCCCAGTCTCGATCCATGCCAACTTAACAGACACCATCGGAGATACCTGTAGAGCACCTTTATAGTCACCCAGTTACGTTGCGATGTTTGATACACACAAGGCACTCCTCCGATATCCGTGAGTTGCATGATCTCATGGTCATAGGAACATATACTTGACATGCAGAAAACAGTAGCAATAAACTGACACGATCATATGCTATGTTTGTAGTTTGGGTCCTATCCATCACATCATTCTCCTAATGATGTGATCCCGTTATCCAACGACATCTCATGTCCATGGCTAGGAAACCTTAACCATCTTTTGATCAACGAGCTAGTCTACTAGAGGCATACTAGGGACATGGTGTTGTCTATGTATCCACACATGTATTTGAGTTTCCGATCAATACAATTATAGCATGGATAATAAACGATTATCATGAACAAGGAAATATGATAACAACTAATTTATTATTGCCTCTAGGGCATATTTCCAACAATCTCCCACTTGCACTAGAGTCAATAATCTAGTTCACATCACCATGTAATTCGCATTGTTATGAATCTAACACCCAATGAGTTCTGGGGCTCGATCATGCTTTGCATGTGAGAGAGGTCTTATAGTCAACGGGTCTGCGATATTCAGTTCCGTGTGTACTTTGCAAATCTCTATGTCAAACCGTAAACACTGCTACCACACTCCACTTGATACTATTTCCAAATGGCTGCTCCACTATACGTATCCAGATTGCTACTACGAGTCATCCGGATTAGTGTTAAAGCTTGTATCGACGTAACTCCTTACGACGAATTCTTTATCACCTCCATAATCGAGAAACATCTCCTCAGTCTCTTAGTTACAGAGGATAATCTTGACTGCTGTCTAGTGATCCACTCCTGGTTCACTCTTGTACCCCCTGACGGACTCATGGCAAGGCACACACAGGTGCGCTACACAGCATGGCATAATATAGAGCCTATGGCTAAGGCATAGGGGACGACGTTCGTCCTTTCTCTTTCTTCTGCCGTTGTCGAGCTTTGAGTCTCACTCAACTTTCACACTTTACAAATCAGGCGAGAACTCTTTCTCTGACTGATCCATTTTGAACTCTTTCAAAATCTTGTCAAGGTATGCACTCATTGAAAGTCTCATTGAGCATCTTGATCTATCTCCATAGATTTTGATGCTCAACAATTAGGTAGCTTCATCCAGGTCTTCCTTTGAAAAATACTTTCCAAATGACCGTTTTATGCTTTCCAGAAACTCTACATTATTTCTGATCTACAATATGTCATCCACATATACTTATCAGAAATTCTATAGTGCTCCCACTCACTTTATTGCAAATACAAGTTTCTCGTAAACTTTGTATAAACATCAAAAACTTTGATCACCTCATCAAAGTGTATATTCCAACTCCGAGATGCTTGCTTCAGTCCATGGAAGGATCACCGAAGCTTGCACACCTTTTAGCATCCTTAGGACTAACAAAACCTTCTGGTTGTATCACATACAACCTTTCCTCAAGTAAACCGTTAAGGAAATGATGTTTTGACATCCATCTGTCAGATTTCATAATTGAAAACGCAGCAACTGCTAACATAATTCCAGCAGACTTTAGCATCGCTACGAGTGAGAAAGTCTCATTGTAGTCAACTCCTTGAACTTGTCACAAACATCTTTGCAACAAGTCGAGCTTTACAAATAGTGACATTCACCATCAGTGTCTGTCTTCATTTTAAAGATCCATTTGTACTCAACGACCTGCCGACCAACGAGCAAGTCTACCAAAGTCTATACTTGGTTTTACATACATGGATCCTATCTCGGATTTCATGGCCTCCAACCATTTGTTGGAATCCGGGCCCATTATCGCTTCTCCATAGCTCGTAGGTTCATCGCTGTCCAACAACATGACCTCGAAGACAGGGTTGTCGTACCGCTTAGGAGCAGTACACATCCTTGTCGACCCACGAAGTTCGATAGTAACTTGATCCTGAAGCTTCATGATCATCATCATTAACTTCATCTTCAACTAACGTAGGCTTCACAGAAACATCTTTCTGCGCTACGCTACTCTCTGGTTGAACAAAGGTTTAACAACCTCATCAAGTTCTATCTTCCTCCCACTCAATTCTTTCGAGAGAAACCT
This sequence comes from Hordeum marinum, assembly GCA_022496015.1. Taxonomy (NCBI): domain Eukaryota; kingdom Viridiplantae; phylum Streptophyta; class Magnoliopsida; order Poales; family Poaceae; genus Hordeum; species Hordeum marinum. The sequence continues at coordinate 438,644,461 of CM039674.1, forward strand.
TTCCTCGAGAAAGGATCCGTTTTAGTAACAAACACTTTGCACTTGGATCTAAGATAGAATGTTCACCCAACTGATCTTAGGGTATTCTATGAAGATGCATTTGTCCGCCTTGGGTTCGACCTCATTAGGTGAAAACATTTTTCACACAAGTGCCGCAGCCCCAAGTATTAAGAAATGACAGCTTAGGTTTCTATCAAACCATAATTCATATGGTGTCATCTCAACGGATTTAGATGGTTCCCTATTTAAAGTGAATGTAGTTGTCTCTAATGCATAACCCCAAAATTATAGTAGTAAAACGACAAGAGACATCATAGCACGCACCATGTCCAATAGAGCATAACTATGATGTTCGGACACACCATCACACTATGGTGTGTTCCAGGTGGCGTTTAGTTGTGAAACAACTTTCACATTGTCTTAAGTTGTATGCCAAACTCGTGACTCAGATATTCACCTCCACGATCATATCGCAGTCATTTTTATCTTCTTGTCACGATGATCTTTAAACTTCACTCTGAATTTGCTTGAACCTTTCAAACGATTCAGACTTGTGTTTCATTAAGTAAATATACACTATATCTACTCAAATCATCAGTGAAGGTAAGAAAATAACGATATCCACTGCACGCTACAAGACTCACTAGATTGCATACATCAACATGTATCATTTCCAATGAATCACTTGCCCGCTCCATCCAACGGGGTCCTTTAGTCATCTTGCCCAAGAGGCATGGTTCGCATGTCTCAACCGATTTGAAATCGAATGAGTCCAAATATCCATCAGCATGGAGTTTCTACATGCGCTTTATAACAATATGACATTTAGCGGCAGTGCCACAAGTATGTGGTACTATCATTATTAACTTTGTATCTTTTGACATCAATGTTATGAACATGTGTAATACTACGATCAAGATTTCAACAAACCATTCTCACTGGGTGCATGACCATTGAAGGTATTATTCATGTAAACAGAATAACCATTATTCTGTAACTTAAATGAATAACAGTATTGCAATAAACATGATCTAATCATGTTCATGCTCAACGCAAAACACCAAATAACATTTATTTAGGTTCGTCACTAATCCTGAAGGTAGAGAGAGCGTGCGATGTTGATCACATCAACCTTGGAAACACTTCCAACACATATCGTCACCTCACCCTTAGCTAGTTCTCCGTTTATTCCGTAGCTTTTATTTCGAGTTACTAACATTTAGCAACCGAACCGGTATCCAATACCCAGGTGCTACTAAGAGTACTAGCAAGGTACACATTAGTAACTCGTATATCAAATATACTTATATCAATGTTGCCAGCCTTCTTATCTACCAAGTATCTAGGGTTGTTCCGCTTCAGCGACCTCTCACCTCATAATAGAAGCACTTAGTCTCGGGTTTGAGTTCAACTTTGGGTTGCTTCACTGGAGCAGCAACTGACTTGCTATCCATGAAGTTTCCCTCCTTGCTCTTGCCCTTTTCAAAACAAGTGGTTTGATTAACCATCAACACTTGACGCTCCTTCTTGATTTCTACCTTCGCGGTGTCAAACATCGCGAACAGCTCAGGGATCAATACTTCTATCCCTGGTGTATTATAGTTCATCACTAAGTTCTAGTAGCTTTAGTGACAGTGACTTGGAGAACTATATCAATCACTATCTTATCTAGAAGGTTAACTCCCACTTGATTCAAGCGATTGTAGTACCCAGACAATCTGAGTACATGCTCAACGATTGAGCTATTCTCCTTCATCTTACAGGCAAAGAATCTTGTTGGAGATCTCATATCTCGCAACACAGGCACGAGCCTGAGATCACAATCTCTGCCCCTAGAACATCTCATATGTTCCGTGACGTTCAAAACGTTTCGGAGCCTCAATTCTAAGCCGTAATGCATGACGCACTAAACTATCAAGTAGTCATCGAAACGTGCCTGTCAGATGTTCACAACATCTATAGACGACGCTAGAGGGGGTGGCGCACCGAGCGGTGCATTAAGGACATAAGCCTTCTGTGCAGCAATGAGGACAATCCTCAGATCACGGACCCAGTCCGCAATATTGCTACCAACATCTTTCAACTTTAAGGGAGCTACAGCGCAAGCTAGTAATCTACAACATAATTTGCAAAGACACTTTGACTATGTTCATGATAATGAGTTCAATTAATCATATTACTTAAGAACTCCCACTCAAATTGACATCCCTCCGATCATTCGAGCGATACATGATCCAAATTCACCAACTCAAGTCCGATCATCACGTGAGTTGAGGTGGCTGCAATGGTGAACATCATTATGTTGATCATGTCTACTATATGACTCATGTTCGACCTTTCGGTCTCTCGTGTTCCGAGGCCATGTCTGTACATGCTAGGCTCGTCAAGTTTAACCCGAGTGTTCTGCGCGTGCAAATCTGGCTTGCACCCGTTGTATGTGAATGTAGAGTCTATCACACCCGATCATCACGTGGTGTCTCAACACGACGAACTCTCACAACGGTGCACACTCGGGGAGAACACAGTTCATCTTGAAATTCAAGTGAGGGATCACCTTATAATGCTATCGTCGTACTAAGCAAAACAAGGTGCATAAAAGGATTAACATCTCATGCAATTCATAAGTGACATGATATGGCCATGAACTTGTGTTTAAGATCTCCATCTTCGAAACACCGGCATGATCTCCATCGTCACCGGCACAACACCATGATCTCCATCATCTTGATCTCCATCAATGTGTTGCCATTGGGGTTGTGGCGCCAGCCCTGCTTCTACTTCTATTGCTACTGCTTAGCGATAAAGTAAAGCATTACATAGCGCTTAATGATTGACACGCAGGTCATACAATAATTAAAGACAACCCTATGGCTCCTGCCGGTTGCCGTACTCAACGACATGCAAGTCGTGAAATTCTATACATCACATGATCATCTCATACATCACATATCTCATCATGTAATTGGCCATATCACATCACAACATACCCTGCAAAAACAAGTTAGACGTCCTCTAATTGTTGTTGCATGTTTTACGTGGCTGCTACGGGTATCTAGCAAGAACGATTCTCACCTACGCATAAACCACAACGGTAATACATAGATTGCTTTTCAACCTTCTCAAGGACCGCCTTTGTCGGATCCGATCCAACTAAAGTGAGAGAAACTGTCACCCGCAAGCCATCTAAGCAACAAGTTGCGTCGAGGGAACCGGTCTCTCGTAAGCGTACGAGTAATGTTGGTCCGGGCCGCTTCATCTCACAATCCCGCTGAACCAAAATCTGACCAAGGGAGGAAGCAATCTAAGCATCAACGCCCACAAACCTTTTGTGTTCTACTCGAGATCTCATCGAACCATCAACCTAGCTCATGATGCCACTGTTGGGGAACGTCGCATGGGAAACAAAAAATTTCCTACGCACACGCAAACCTATCCATGGTGATGAGCATCTACGAGAGGGAGAGTGGATCTACATACCCTTGTAGATCGCTAAGCGGGAACCGTTAAGAAACGCGGTTGGTGTAGTCGAACATCTTCGCGATCCAAATCGCCGAGCGTCCCGCGATCTCATCACGATCCGTCCCGCGATCCCATCACGATCCGTCCCGCGATCTCATCACGATCCGCCTCACGATCTTGATCACGATCTGTCCCACGAACTCATCACGATCCGTTCCGCGATCTCATCACGAACCGTCTCGCGATCTCGATCACGGTCCTTCCGATCTAGCGCCGAACGGACGGCACCTCCCCGTTCAGCACACGTGCAGCTTGATGACGATCTCCACCATCTTGATCCAGCAAGAGGAGGTGGAGAGGAGATAGAGTTCACCGGCAGCGTGACGGCGCTCCGGTGATGGTGGTGGAGTGATTCCGGAAGGGCTTCGCTTAAGCGCTGCGAAAAACCGATCTAGAGGAGAAACTGTGCACCGGTGAAACGGGTAGCACGTGGCCGGAAATTCTGTCCAAAAACCACCCAATCCACTAGTATATATAGGAGGAGAGGAGAGGAGAGGCAGCCAAGGCCTTTTGGTCGGCCGAAATAGGAGGTGGGAGCAATCCTACTTCACCTCCAATCCTAGTTGGAGTAGGATTGCCTCCTATTGGCTGATTTTCCACTTTTTGCTTTAGGACTTTCTCTCCTGCGCCATGGGCCTTTGTGGCTGTTTTCCCAGCCCACTAAGGGCTGGTTATTATTCTCCCACAGCCCATGGACCTCTTGGGGTCGAAATACCCCTCCCGGAGGTCCCCCGGTACACTACCGGCACTCCCGGTACACTACCGATACTCCCGGTACACTACCGATGAGCCCGAAACTTTTCCGGCGACCAAACTGGGACATCCTATATATGAATCTTTACCTCCGGACCATTCCGGAGCTCCTCGTGACGTCCGGGATCTCATCCGGGACTCTGAACAACCTTCGGTCACCACCATACATAACTCTACACTACCGAAACGTCACCGAACCTTAAGTGTGCAGACCCTGCGGGTTCGAGAACTATGTAGACATGACCGAGACACCTCTACGGTCGATAACCAATGGCGGGACCTGGACGTCCACATTGGTTCCTACATATTCTACGAAGATCTTTATCGGTTGAACCTCTATGTCAAGGATTCAGTTAATCCCGTATAACATTCCCTTTGTTCTTCGGTATGTTACTTGCCCGAGATTCGATCGTCGGTATCTCCATACCTAGTTCAACCTCGTTACTGGCAAGTCTCTTTACTCGTTCCGTAATACAAGATCCCGTGACTAACACTTAGCCACATTGCTTGCAAGGCTTGTCGTGATGTTGTATTACCGAGTGGGCCCTGAGATACCTCTCCGTCACACGGAGTAACAAATCCCAGTCTCGATCCATGCCAACTTAACAGACACCATCGGAGATACCTGTAGAGCACCTTTATAGTCACCCAGTTATGTTGCGACGTTTGATACACACAAGGCACTCCTCCGATATCCATGAGTTGCATGATCTCATGGTCATAGGAACATATACTTGACATGCAGAAAACAGTAGCAATAAACTGACACGATCATATGCTATGTTTGTAGTTTGGGTCCTATCCATCACATCATTCTCCTAATGATGTGATCCCATTATCAAATGACATCTCATGTCCATGGCTAGGAAACCTTAACCATCTTTTGATCAACGAGCTAGTCTACTAGAGGCATACTAGGGACATGGTGTTGTCTATGTATCCACACATGTATCTGAGTTTCCGATCAATACAATTATAGCATGGATAATAAACGATTATCATGAACAAGGAAATATGATAACAACTAATTTATTATTGCCTCTAGGGCATATTTCCAACACATCCAACCTCATTCGCACCTTTTCTCCTCTCGACACCACACCCGCCATGGCCTCCTCAAGCTCCAAAACCATCTGGACGGCCTCTCGTATGAGCAGAAGCGGGAGATTGCCGCCATTGTAGTTGGCTGGCAGGTCGGCAAGCAAATGGAGGCTAGTGTTGCGGACGCCTAGTGGAAAAGGCAGTCGATGATGAGTCAGTGACCCCGTCCTCGCCGACCAATGTCGGCATCACCATCGGCAAGGCATGTGCTCACTATGCCAAGATGGTGCTAGAAGAGCGGCAAGCCGCATTCCGCAGGTGCAAGGTGACCAAAAGTACAACCTCTGTCTCCTCGACAAGCACTGGCATGCGGAGGATCAACTCGCCACTGGCACAATCATTGAGTCAGATGTGGATGTGCCCGAGCTGGAGGCATTGTTCGACTCCTATCGCTCCGCCCACGACATTTGCCATGACCACTAACGGTGCCACCTCCATCAGGCGAAGTTAGAAGTCGCCTTCGAGGAGATCGATGAGGCAGCGGATGGAGTGTACGGCAAGAGCGAGGACGAGTAAAGCATGGGAGGTTGCAAACGCTTAGGTCCTAGGAAGGCCATCACTCCTCCCCTCCCATTGACGCCAAGCTTGGCAGGTTCAACATTGTCAGCCGATTAGCCGCATGCAGGCTGCAGAGGTGAAGCTTCATTTCCAAGGGCTCATGACGTGCCAGACATGGGGAACGGGCGACAGCGGTTATTTAGACTACGTTTAGAGTACGGTCTAGTTGAAATATGACGAAATGTAATGAATTTGCTCCAAATTAGATGAAAATTCCGTTTTTATGTAAAATTATCCAAGTATGAATAAATAATTAAATATCATCCGGGTTGCTTAAATATGCATCGAATTTGTTCACTTTTTGTTAAATTTATTCTAAAATATAATTGGATATATGAGGATAACTTCGGATGGACAGCTCCGACATTTGTGTTTGTGGAATGGTCTCCCCTGTCTGCAGGCGGATGTGGTGTCTGATTTGGGGTCGATGTTGGAAATGCCCTTAAGCACTTAAGGCATCTCTTGCACATCCTAGGGCGCCTCCGTCGCCACGAAAAATAAGTGGAAAGACGGACACCGCGAGGATGGCAAAGAGCATGGCGGCAGAAAAAAAGAAACATCTAGGCTTAGTCGTCGTGGCGATTGTGTGCGAGGGTGGCATTATTGATCGTCTCTCCTTGATAGATCCATGGCATTCGGGGTGGTGAGGTGTAGGAACAGGAATAACGAAGACAAGGAGGTAGAGGAGAGGAAGGTGCAGTGGGGTGAGAACGAAGAAGGCGGGGTGGTTGTGGCAACGGCAACAACAAAGGGGGCATCGGTTGCATCGTTGGTGCTCTTCGAGCGGCCGCTCATGGACCTGACGCTCGTTGTCTTTGTCGCGGCCACTTCTGGCTACAGCTGTGAATCCCGGATCGCGATGGCTGCAGCGACACCATGTACCATGACATTTTTTTCTACGCGATGACCTACACGTCATCATGTGCATCGTGGAGTGCCCCATGACCGGGGTCTAGGGGGTGGCGACAACCCTGTTATCGCGACCGTCGTGTTCTGAGAACTCGTGCAGCTCTGACACCCCAACATCCTTTCGATCCTTGGATACTACATTGCATGTGAGTAGTGTTGGAAATATGCCCTAGAGGCAATAATAAATTGGTTATTATTATATTTCCTTGTTCGTGATAATCGTTTTTATCCATGCTATAATTGTATTGATTGGAAACTAAATACATGTGTGGGTATATAGACAATATTGTGTCCCTAGCATGCCTCTAGTAGACTAGCTCGTTGATCAAATATGGTTAAGGTTTCCTAGCCATGAACATGAGATGTTATTTGATAACGGGATCACATCATTAGGAGAATGATGTGATGGACAAGACCCAAACTATAAACATAGCATATGACCGTGTCAGTTTATTGCTATAGTTTTTTGCATGTCAAGTATCTGTTCCTATGACCATGAGATCATGCACCCCACTCACACCGGAGGAGTACCTTGTGTGTATCAAACGTCACAATGTAACTGGGTGACTATAAAGGTGCTCTATAGGTATCTCCGAGGATGTCTGTTGGGTTGGCAAGGATCAAGACTGGGATTTGTTACTCCGTGTGACGGAGAGGTATCTCAAGGCCCACTCGGTAATACAACATCACAATAAGCCTTGCAAGCAGTGTGAATAAGTGTTAGCGACATGATCTTGTATTACGGAACGAGTAAAGAGACTTGCCGGTAACGAGGTTGAAATAGGTATGGATATACCGACGATCGAATCCCGGGCAAGTAACATACCGAAGAACAAAGGGAACATCATATGGGATTAACTGAATCCTTGACATAGAGGTTCAACCGATAAAGATCTTCGTAGAATATGTAGGAAACAATATGGGCATCCAGGTCCCGCTATGGGTTATTGACCGTAGAGGTGTCTCGGTCATGTCTACATAGTTCTCGAACCCGCAGGGTCTGCACACTTAAGGTTCCGTGACGTTTCAATAGTATAGAGTTATGTATGGTGGTGGACGAAGGTTTTCCGGTTTCCCGGGTGAGATCTTGGATGTCATGAGGAGCTACGAAATGGTCCGGAGGTAAAGATTGATATATAGGAAGTCCTGTTTTGGTCACCGAAAAAGTTTCGGGCTCATCGGTAGTGTACTGGGAGTGCCAGGAGGGTACCGGGGGACCATCGGAGGGGTGTCTCGACCCAAGGGGCCACATGGGTTGTGGAAGGAGGCAAATCAGCCCCTGGTGGGCTGGCAGAAGCCCCACTAAAGTCCCATGCGGCTAAGGGTGGGAAAAACCCAAAGGTGGAAAGGTGGAAAGTGTTTCCAAGTGGAGAGGAGGAATCCTACTCCTAGTAGGATTGGAGTAGGACTCCTCCACCTCCAATTTTGTCCAAACCTTGAGGGTTTGAGGCTGCCTCCTTGATAATCCCCAAGTGTAAGGAATCATCGTAGCAATTTCCAAATGTGAAAGTGATAAGTATGTATTGTCGAACCCACAAGGAGCTAAAGGTAAGATCAATATTATCTCAAGTCCTATCTGCCATTGATACGACTCTACGTACACCGAACGTTTGCTTCCAACTAGAAACGAGAAATAAAACTACGTTGTGGGTATGAAGAGGATAGCTTTGCATGATATCGGAGAACTAAAATATAAATATAGGTCTTGTTATCACAATATTACAATCTATTATAAATAGCGAGTCTGGAATGATGATGGGCCGGTGTGCGGAATTATCCTAGGCAATTTTTAACAAGATCGGAAATCATTATTGCAATTTTATATGAGGGAGAGGCATAAGCTAACATACTTTCTCTACTTGGATCATACGCACTTATGATTGGAACTCTAGCAAGCATCCGCAACTACTAAAGATCATTAAGGTAAAACCCAACCATAGCATTATAAGGTATCAAGTCCTCTTTATTCCCATACGCAAACAACCTAGTTACTCGGGTCTGTGCTTCTGTCACTCACGCCACCCACTATAAGCGAATCATAAGCATATTGCAACACCCTACAACGAGGATCCCTCACGCTTGCGCGACACGTAGAGCACCATAGGAAAACACCAATAATAAAACATGCAACTCAAACGAATCATGATCATCAATAACCAATAGGACAAAAGTAATCTACTCAAAACATCATAGGATGGCAACACATCATTGGATCATAATATGTAGCATAAAGCACCATGTTCAAGTAGGTGATTACAGCGGGGTGCGGGAGAGTGGACCGCTAAAAGGAGATGAGGATGGTGATGAAGAAGGTGATGTTGATGAAGACGATCACCGCGGCGATGGTTCCCCCGATGGCACTCCGACACCACCAGGAGAGAGGGGGAGAGGTTCTACCCCTCATGCTTCCTCCTCCATGGCATCCCCCCTCTATGGTGAGAGGTTCTCCCTCTGGTCCTTGGCCTCCATGGTGTTGATGGCCCCTCCGGGGCGATCAAGATGGCCTCCGATGATGGTGACCCCCTCCGGCAGGGTGCCGGAGAGGGCCAAGATTGGTTTTTCGTGGCTCTGGAGGTGTGCGACAGCAGAACTCCCGATCTGGGTTATTTCTTGGAGGTTTTGTAATATTTGAGGATTTATAGAGCTAAGAGGGATGTCGGAGGACTCCCGAGGGGCCCACAAGCCAGGTGGCCGCGGACAGGGGGGTGGCCGCGCCACTGGGGCTTGTGGCCTCCTCGGCCTTCCTCTCGGCTGACTCTTCGCTCCAGTATTTTTTATATTTTCCAAAAATATTCTCCATAAATTTTCTTCCGAGAACTTTTATTTTTGTACAAAAACAACACCACGGTAGTTTTACTGAAAACAACGTCAGTCCGTGTTAGTTCTAGTAAAATCATATCAAAGTCATATAGAATTATTGTAAACATGGCATGAATACTTCATAAATTATAGATACTTTGGAGATGTATCAGCATCCCCAAGCTTAATTGCTGCTCATCCTCGAGTAGGTAAATGATAAAAGAAATAATTTATGAAGTGTGAATTCTAGCAAGTGCGTAAGTTTGATCAATGATAATTTCAATCACTTTTTCTAGCATCAATATATATCATAAACAGTAGCTCATCTCATAAAACTTCTCATGATCGAGTAACAAGCTATTCACAGGTTAAGGTATGGACCAGAAAACTTCTTGAAAACTAACAAACCATATTCCTAGTCATCGAACAATTGCAATTCATCTTATTTTCAGGAAGGGTCTATGTAAGAGCTTTGATTTAGCAAATTCCACATACTCAACTATCATATAGTCTTCCATGATTGCTAGCACTCAAAGCATATTTTTAGAACAAATAGCATCCATCGAACATAGAGAAAGATAGGAGCTTAGAGTTTCTCCTCCCAACTTATTTATCATATAGATAATTTTCAACAATAATAATTCATGGTCAAATATATTTGAATGGCCATATATGCTTGGATCTTTCCCCGCCACATGATGCTTGCCAAGATAAAAAGGCAAAATATAGGAATTGGCGAAGATCACCATGACTCTTGTATAAAGGTAAGTACTAGAAAATAAAAGATAGGCCCTTCGCAGAGGGTAGCAGAGGTTGCCATGCGCTTTTTGTTTTTAGATGCGCAAACTCTTAATGCAAAGGAACGTCACATTGTATTGCCCTTTGTGATAGCAACCTTTATTATGCAGTCTGTCGCTTTTATTTCTTTGTCATCACAAATTCATACAATGCTTATTTTCCCTTACAATAAAATATGTTACATATTTAGGAGCAATTTTTATTGCTTTTTGCACCGATGGCAACTTACTTGAAGGATCTTATTCAATCCGTAGGTAGGTATAGTGTACTCTCATGGCAAAACCGGTTTAAGGGTGTTTGGATGCACAAGTAGTATTTCTACTTGGTGCGGAAGTTTTGGCTAGTATGAGGTGGAAGCAAGCACCACATGTTGGACGATCCATAACAATATAACTTCTATGCAAATATACTCAACCAAAACTCATCACGTTGTCTTCCTTGTCCAACTTCAACTAATTTGCTGAAATTTGAAAATAATTAATGGGTATTCACAATCACATAATATGTCCAAGATAGTATATTTATATGTGAAATCTCTCTTCCTTCAATATTCTTTCATGAATTGTTCAAGTGACCAATGCGGTGTTTGCTAACTTTCAGTAAATTTCACCACCTATACTTATTATGTGTGAAGTCATTACTCCCCATGGGATAAGTATATGAAGCATTTTTAATTTCAGATTTATGATATTCAATTCATTCAACCATTTACTCATAGGATATAAGTGAAGCACGAGAGTGAATGACAAACTACTCCAAAAAGATATAAGTGAAGATCAATGTGTAGTTAATTAGATAAATATCCATGTGAGGACTCTCTCTTATTCAAAATTTCAGATCCAATGATTTTATTGAAACAACAAACAAAATAAAAATGGCACTCCAAGAATAGCATGCATCATGTGAACGAATAAAAATTTAGGCTCAACATAGTCTAACCGATAATTGTTGATGAAGAGAGGTGGGATGCGTAGCATCCCCAAGCTTAGATACTTGAGAGTTCTTGAAATATTTTCTTGGGGTGCCTTGGGAATCCCCAAGCTTGAGCTTTTGTATCTTGTTCAATCCTCTCATATCCCGGTTTCACCTATTCTCAAAAACTGCATCCACACAAAACTCAAAAAGAACTCGTGAGATAGGTTAGTACACATAAGAACAAATCAACACTTCATGTACTGTCACGACAAGTTGCACAATAATTTTCAAACATTAGGTACTTCATACTATCATTTCCACAATTTATATCTACCAATATAGGCTATGGAAACTTAGGATAAGTAGATAACAAAACTATGGCAGCAATCTGTCCCAACAGAACAGTCTGTAGTAATTTATTAAACCAGTGTACCTATGGAACTCAAAAAATTATGAAAATTTAGGACATGCTAAGGAATTTATATGAAAATATTTATAAAATTTTAAGAAACTTTCTACGTTCTAGTAAAATATGAAAATTCAAATACTACAGCAAAAGTTTCTGTTTTTTTACACAACACACATAAAACATGCATTACAAGCATCCTAAGGCAATTCTTGGAACTTTTTATTGAAAAAAAAGATTATAAATAACACCTAAGAGAGAAAAACAAAAATAAAATGACGCTCCAAGCAAAACTCATATTATGTGACGAATAAAAATATAGCTGCAAGTAACATATACCGATAGTGTTGAAGATGAAAGAGGGGATGCCTTCTGGGGCATCCCCAAGCTTAGACACTTGAGTGTTCCTTTAAGATTACCTTGGGGGTGCCTTGGGCATCCCAGATCTTGGGTTCTTGTCACTCTTTATCCCCCTCATATCGTTATCTCACCCAAAACTTGAAAACTTCAATCACACAAAACTTAACAGAACTTCGTGAGAAGGGTTAGTGTAATAAAGATAAATCATTCACTTAAGTACTGTCAAGAAAAGATTCATAATTGTTCCACCATGATACCTAATGTATTATATCATTCCCATAATTTATATTACTCAATATAATATGTAGTAACACTTGAAACAAGCAAACTATGCATGCAAAACAGAATCTGTCAAAAACAGAACAGTCTATAAAGATCTGAATGATCACCATACTTCCCTGACTCTAAAAATTCTTAAAAATCAGTAAATATCACAGAATTTGCATAGAAATGTTGTGTAAAAAGTTCAGAATTTTTTACTCTCTAGTAAAATCGTACAATTTAAATACTGGACGCAAAACTTTCTGTTTTTGCATAGAATCAAACAAGCAAGTATCCATACTATCCCAAAGGCTTTACTTGGCACTTTATTGAAATTAAAGGCACAAAAAATGATTACTACAGTTGGTTAATCATGTCAAAACATCAAAACATAAAGTAAAAGTATTGGGTTGTCTCCCAACAAACGCTTTTCTTTAATGCCTTTTTAGCTAGGCATGATATTTCAATGATACTCTTCCAAGCCAAATTCCGATGATCATTATATTCATACTCTAAAAGATATAAGTGAAGTTCATAGAGCATTCTTAATTAATATATATTGAACAACATACAATATTAAAATATATAAGTGAAGCATATGAAGCATTCTATAAATCCATACTCAAAAGATTTAAGTGAAGCACAAAGAGCATTCTATAAAGCCATATTCAAAAATTTAAGTGAAGCACAAAGAGCATTCTCCAAATCCATACTCAAAATATTTAAGTGAAGAACAAAGATAATTATACAAATCCATCAAGGACTATATCATAATAGAAGGGAGCATAAAGTAAAAGACAAACATTAAAGATACATGTCATGTGAACAAAACAAAAACCGAGGTATACCGATAATTGTTGAAGAATAAAGATGGGATGCCTTTCGGGGCATCCCCAAGCTTAGGTGCTTGAGTCTCCTTGAAATATTTACTTGGGGTGCCTTGGGCATCCCCAAGATTGAACTCTTGTCTCTCTGTATTCTTCTTATATTGATACCTCCGCGATCTTCGAACACTTCATTCACACAAAACTTAACAAAATCCTCGTGAGATCCGTTAGTATAATAAAGCAAATTACTACTTTAAGTACTATTTTTAACTCATTCAAAATTAATATTAAATTATATCTAATATATTTCCACTTCACCATGGTTCATACCCCCCGATACAAGCCATAGATTCATCAAAATAAGAGAACAATACATAGAAAACAGAATCTGTTAAAAACAGGACAGTATGTAGTAATCTGGAAACTTCGTATACTTATGTAACTCAAACAATTCTTAAAATTTAGGAACAATTAAAAAATGTATAGAATTACTGTGTAAAAATTCCCGAAACTTTTGGCGTTCCGGTAAAAAATGTAAATTCACGCACTACAGCCAAAGTTTCTGTTTTTGCACTGCATACACCAAACAAGCAATCTAATCATCCTAAAATTAAATTTTGGCACATTATTTTTATAATAAAATGGATATATACAAGATGATAATTATTTTACAGAAGCTTCCGTGAAAAATTCTACATTGTTTCCATCAGCATGAACACAAGTGTTCAAGGTCGACCCTCACTTCTCCAATGCACAACCTTCTAATCACTTCTCTTTTTGAAAAACTTCTTAGGCAAAAGGGGCAAGTAACTCTTTTTGTATTTTTCATTTTTTTAATTTTTCTTTGTTTGTTTCACCCACAACTACAGAAAGCAAAAAAAGAAAACAAAATCTATTTAGTGAAGAAAGCAAACAACTATACACGAGAATATCAACCCCACGCTATTGCTCCCTGGCAACGGTGCTACAAAAGTGCTTGATAATCCCCAAGTGCAAGGAATCATCGTAGCAATTTACAAAGGTGGAAGTGATAAGTATGGAGTGTTGAATCCACAAGGAGCTAAAGATAAGATCAATATTCTCTCAAGTCCTATTTGCCACCGATACGACTCTATGTACACCGAACGTTTGCTTCCAACTAGAAACGAGAAATAAAACTACGTTGTGGGTATGAAGAGGATAGCTTTGCATGATATTAGAGAACTAAAATATAAATATAGGTGTTGTTATCATAATATTACAATATATTACAAATAGCGAGTGTGGAATAAGGATGGGTCGGTGTGCGGAATTATCCTAGGCAATTGTTAACAAGATCGAAAATCATTATTGCAATTTTATATGACGGAGAGGCATAAGCTAACATACTTTCTCTACTTGGATCATATGCACTTATGATTGGAACTCTAGCAAGCATCCTCAACTACTAAAGATCATTAAGGTAAAACCCAACCATAGCATTATAAGGTATCAAGTCCTCTTTATTCCCATACACAAACAACCTAGTTACTCGGGTCTGTGCTTCTGTCACTCACGCCACCCACTATAAGCGAATCATAAGCATATTGCAACACCCTACAGCGAGGATCCCTCACGCTTGTGCGACACGTAGAGCACCATAGGAAAGCACCAATAATAAACATGCAACTCAAACGAATCATGATCATTAATCAACCAATAGGACAAAAGTAATCTACTCAAACCATCATAGGATGGCAACACATCATTGGATCATAATATGTAGCATAAAGCACCATGTTCAAGTAGGTGATTACAGCGGGGTGCGGGAGAGTGGACCGCTAAAAGGAGATGAGGATGGTGATGAAGAAGGTGATGTTGATGAAGATGATCACCGCGGCGATGGTTCCCCCGATGGCACTCCGACACCACCAGAAGAGAGGGGGAGAGGTTCTACCCCTCATGCTTCCTCCTCCATGGCATCCCCCCTCTGTGGTGAGAGGTTATCCCTCTGGTCCTTGGCCTCCATGGTGTTGGTGGCCCCTCTGGGACGATCAAGATGACCTCCGATGATGGTGACCCCCTCGGCAGGGTGCCGAAGAGGGCCAAGATTGGTTTTTCGTGGCTCTGGAGGTGTGCGGCGGAGGAACTCCCAATCTAGGTTATTTCTTGGAATTTTTGGAATATTTGAGGATTTATAGAGCTGAGAGGGATGTCGGAGCACTCCCTAGTGGCCCACAAGTCTGGTGCCCGCGAACAGGGGGGTGGCCGTGCCCCTAGGGCTTGTGGCCTCCTCGGCCTTCCTCTCGGGTGACTCTTCGCTCCAGTATTTTTTATATTTTCCAAAAATATTCTCCGTAAATTTTCAGCTCGTTTCGAGAACTTCTATTTCTTCACAAAAACAACACCACGGTAGTTTTGCTGAAAACAGCGTCAGTCCGGGTTAGTTCTAGTAAAATCATATAAAAGTCATATAGAATTATTGTAAACATGGCATGAATACTTCATAAATTATAGATATGTTGGAGACGTATCACTCCTCCCCTCCCTCCCTCCTATATATACTAGAGGATTTAGAGGGAATAGCTAACCCTAATTGCCACGTGCTCCCTCTACTTCATCTAGATCAGTTTTCTCCTCTAGTCTAGTTCGGCGGTGCTTAGGCGAAGCCCTGCCGGAATAGTTCCACCACCATCACCGCCACGCCGTCGCGCTGCCGGAGAACTCATCTACCTCTCCGCCCATATTGCTGGATCAAGAAGGCGGAGATCGTCATCGAGTTGTACATGTGCTGAACGCGAAGGTGTCGTCCGTTCGGCGCTAGATCGGAAGGAGCGTGATCAGGATCGCGAGACGATTCGTGATTTGATCACGGGATGGATCGTGATGGGATCGCGGGACGGATTGTGATTGGATCGCGAGATGGATCGTGATGGGATCGCGTGACACTCGGCAATTTGGATCGCGAAGACGTTCGACTACATCAACCGCGTTTCTGAACGCTTCCCGCTTAGCGATCTACAAGGTATGTAGATCCAATCTCCCTCTCGCAGATGCTCATCACCATGGATAGATCTTGCGTGTGCGTAGGAAAATTTTGGTTTCCCATGCAACATTCCCCAACAGTGGCATCATGAGCTAGGTCTATGTGTAGATGAGATCATGAGTGGAACACAAAGGAGTTTGTGGGCGTTGATGCTCAGATTGCTGCCTCCCTTGGTCGTGTTTTGATTCAGTGGTATTGTGGGATGAAGCGTCCTAGATTGACCTTACTCGTACACTTACGAGAGACCGGTTCCATCGACTGACGTGTAACTTTGTTGCACAAAGATGGCTGGTTGGTGTTTGTGTCTCCTACTCTAGTTGGATCGGATTCCACAAAGGTGGTCCTTGAGAAGGTTGAATAGCAATTTGTGTATCACCATTGTGGTTTTGCGTAGGTAAGAATTTTCTTGCTAGATACCCATAGCAGCCACGTAAAACTTGCAACAACAATTAGAGGACATCTAACTTGTTTTTGCAGGGAATATTGTGATGTGATATGGCCCATTACATGATGAGATATATGTGATGTATGAGATGATCATGTTTTGTATAGAATATCACGACTTGCTTGTCGATGAGTACGGCAACCGGCAGGAGCCATAGGGTCGTCTTTAATTATTTTTCGCCATTTTTGCTTTACTTTATCGCTATGAGTTAGCAATAGTCGTGGAAGCAACAATCGGTGCGGCAACCTCGATGGTGACACATTGATGGAGATCAAGATGATGGAGATTATGGTGTCATGCCGGTGACGATGGAGATCATGTCGGTGCTTTGGAGATGAAGATCAAAAGCAAAAGTTCATGGTCATATCATGTCACTTATGATTTGCATGTGATGTTAATCCTTTTATGCATCTTATTTTGCTTAGGACTACGGTAACATTATAAGGTGATCCCTCACTTAAATTTCAAGATAAATTGTGTTCTCCCCGAGTGTGCACCGTTGCGAAAGTTCGTCGTGTCAAGACACCACGTGATGATCGGGGGTCATAGACTCTACGTTCACATACAACGGGTGCAAGCCAGTGTTGCACGTGCAGAACACCCGGGTTAAACTTGATGATCCTAGCATGTATAGACATGGCCTTGGAACACAAGAGACCGAAAGGTCAAACATGACTCATATAGTAGATATGATCAACATGAAGATGTTCACCATTGAAACCACCTCAACTCACGTGATGATCGGACTTGAGTTGGTGGATTTGGATCATGTGACACTCGAATGACTAGAGGGATGTCAATTTGAGTGGGAGTTTTTAAGTAATATGATTAACTAAACTCATTATCATGAACATAGTCAAAATGTTTTTGCAAATTATGTTTTAGATTACTAGCTCGCGATGTAGCTCCCTTGAATTTTTTTATATGTTCCTAGAGAAATAGAGTTGAAATATGATGGTAGCAATAATGCGGATTGGGTCCGTGATCTGAGGATTGTCCTCATTGTTGTACAGAAGGCTTATGTCTCTAATGTACTGCTCAGTGCGCCACCCCCTCAAGCGTCGTCTGTAGATGTTGTGAACACCTGACGGGCACGTTCTGATGACTACTTGATAGTTCAGTGTGTCATGCATTAGAACTTGGAATTGAGGCTCCAAAACGTTTTGAGCGTCACGGAACATATGAGATGTTTCAAGAGCTGAAATTGGATCTCAAGCTCGTGCCCATGTTGAGAGGTATGAGACCTCCAACAAGATTCTTTGCCTGTAAGATGAAGGAGAATATCTCAATCGGTGAGCATGTGCTCAGATTGTCTGGGTAATACAATCGCTTGAGTCGAGCGGGAGTTGATCTTCGAGATAAGATAGTGATTGATATAGTTCTCCAAGTCACTGTCACTAAGATACTAGAGCTTCGTGATGAACTACAAAATGCCAGGGATGGAAATAATGATCCCTGAGCTATTCGTGATGTTTGACACCGCGAAGGTAGAAATCAAGAAGGGGCATCAAGTGTTGAGGGTTAGTGAAACCACTAGTTTCGAGAAGGGTAAGGGCTAGGAGGGAAACTTCATGGATGGCAAGTCAGTTGCTGCTCCAGTGAAGAAACCCAAGGTTGAACCCAAACCCGAGACAAAGTGCTTCTATTATGAGGAGAACGGTCGCTAAAGCAGAGCAACCCTAGATACTTGGTAGATAAGAAGGCTGGCAACATTGACAGAAGTATATTTGATATATGTGTTATTGATGTGTACCTTGCTAGTAATCCTAGTAGCACCTGGGTATTGGATACCGGTTCGGTTGCTAAATGTTAGTAACTCGAAATAAAAGCTACGGAATAAACGGAGGCTAGCTAAGGGTGAGGTGATGCTGAGTGTTGGAAGTGTTTCCAAGGTTGATGTGATCACCATCGCACGCTCTCTCTACCTTTGGGATTAGTGATGAACCTAAATAAATGCTATTTGGTGTTTTGTGTTGAGCATGAACGTGATTAGATCATGTTCATTGCAATACAATTATTCATTTAAGTTAGAGAATAATGGTTATTCTGTTTACATGAATACTACCTTCAGTGGTCATGCACCCAATGAGAATGGTTTATTGAGCCCTGATCGTAGTGGTACACATGTTTATAATACTGATGCCAAAAGATACAAAGTAAATAATAATAGTACCACATACTTGTGGCACTGCCGCTAAATGTCATATTGGTGTAAAACGCATGAAGAAACTCCATGCTGATGGATCTTTGGACTCATTCGATTTCGAATCGGTTGAGACATGCGGACCATGCCTCATGGGCAATATGACTAAAGACCCCGTTTTTTGTATGATGGAGCGGGCTAGTAACTTATTGGAAATAATACATGTTGATGAGTCACTGTGACTCCATTACGCTGTGGACATAAATGTCATCACTGCACGTAGATGAGTCATAGCAGGCTACAGGGACTCCATTACACTACAAGACATTTCCCCGAAGGGACATACACAACAGCAAAGAAGGATACATGTCGGTCAATCAATGTGTCCGGAGCAGTAGCAAGCTACCAAGGCTCGATGGAAGCACAAAGAGGCATTTCCCCGTAAAGAGTACTACTAAAGGCACACAACTAGGTGTCGAATCCCATACATACCGTTGCACGTCACACGTACGCACGACATGTCCGATATGCATGGATACAACTATGGCATCACAACATAACTATACAACATTACAACATTTATTTAGAAGGCTCGGAAGAGCCAACACAATAAGATGTTACAAGCAGGGGTCACAAGACCCAACATTCATAGCATTCAAACAAACAAGTAGAAGTTATACATGTCTGGGTACAGACATCTACAAAAGTGGCTAAAGGAGCCTAAAAAGCTACAATGACCCTACCAAAGGAATCAGACTCTGTCTGGTATTTTCAAGCTAATCCGGTTAACATCGAACTTCACGTCGTAAATACCACTAATGAGACTGATGTCTCCTCTGCAAAAACATAAATTAAGCAAACGTGAGTACAAGGGTACTCAGCAAGACTTACATCAGAACTAACTACATATGCATCAGTATCAATGAAGGGGTTTGTGGAGTTATTGCAGCAAGCCAGCTTTGACTCTTGGCTAACATGTACTACGACTACAAGTGATTTCTTTGAGGTGGGATAGCGCACATGAGTCCACATATTCACCAATCAATACACCATTATGGATCCACTCCCGTCTCCCTACGAGAAGGCCATCCATAGCACGCATGCTTATCTTGCGTATTTTAGAAGTATCCATTTCACTTATCTATGAACCACATAAGCAATCCAAGTAGTCCATATCCGAGGACGCGGCTATTCGAATAGATTCATAACCCTGTAGGGGTATACTTCTTCACACACGCTCTTGCCACTTATCACCATATGCACGTCATGCATCTCGGCAACCTTCAAGCAGAAGCACTGGCGTGGGCGTCGGCCATGACCGTCAACCACACAAGATCCTAGTCAAGGTTTGTCGCCTATTTGAGACTAAACCCGCACGGAAGTCCGGCCGAAGTTTCCGCTACGGCCTCAAACGATGTGCGCAGGGTTCCCAAGCCCACCGTTTCGGTGCCACTTGGTACATCGTGCCACTGTGCATCTACCGCATCATAGCCCACCCCGTCGGGCAGCGCTATGCATGGCCACCAACACTTCTCCGACAAACACCAGAAACTAGTTGCGGTTCCAGGACAGAGGTCTAGGCGATTAATAAGCCAAGAGGGGTCGAGTTACGGGAACCTAATGTGTGGTAGTATCTTGTCTTGGATAACAAACACATAACTCAGTTCTTAAGGACGGTCCCAGTGAGACAACCCGCCATGTACTCCTACATGACCTCTCATCGCTACCTTCAGCAAATCGTGTTCACACACTTAGCTCTCACACGGTAGGACATGAACATTGCAATTCTGATTCATCACCCAGATGGATCAGACCCGACATGACACGACTCTAAGCATAGCAGGCATAGTAAGTAAGCAAGCATGGATGAGTAAGCACAACAAGGCTCAAGCAGTTGCTACTCATGCTAAGTGGTTTCAACTATTTATTGTGGCAAAGACAGGTCATGCAAAGGAATGGGTTCAACTATCGAGAACATGTAACAGTTAAATCGTTGTTGTCCTAATGCAATAAAAGAGAGCAGGAGCGAGAGAGTGGGTTCATATCAATATGATCAAGGGGGGTTGCTTGCCTGACAGTCCTAAAGATAAAACTTCTCTTCATTAGTGTCAACGGTCACATCGTCGGAACCATCGTCTACCGAGAAGGAACAACCACCGCCAAACAAGAAAGGAACACATTCAATGCAATGCAACAACCATGATGCATGATATGACAAGTTAAGATACCGAATTAACCTAGAGGAATATTAGCCAAGTTAATTGAAGTGGAATTCAAACAAGTTTGAATTCCAACTCCAAATGATATTTCTTGTATTGCCCTAATCATAAAATGTCCTACTTGGTGATATTAACTTGTTCAAACATGCATGATCATGCAATAAACAGATTCATTGGATTTTTCTGATCATTTTTCATATATAAATTATTTTCATCTGAGTTACGGTTGAATTTCTATGATTTTTAGAAGTTTTAAATATTTCCTCGAATTTCCTGAATTGATTTTTAATACAGAAAATATTAACTGCATCAGCATTACGTCAGGCTGACGTCAGCGGGTCAACCGTGCCGGGTCCAGGTCAAGCCTAACCGGTGGGGTCCACTGGTCGTCCTATGGATAATGCAAATCGAAGCTATTTGATGTCTGACTCAGGCCTATATGACCGATCGGTTTATCCTGCGCTGACCAGGGTTTGACCCGCTCCTGGGGCCCATTGTCAAAGGTTAGTGGGTCATTAGCGACTAATTAAGCCCTAATGGTCAGCCAGGTCAGCGGTCGTCGGAACTTCACCGGCGGCGACCAAAACCACGGCGGCCGGACGCCGGAGTTGGCTACGAGGCTCGGTTCGACGCGCGGTTAGCACCAGGGGGAAGCCCTTGGACGCGCCGATCCATTTGGGACATCAGAGGGGTCGTGGGGTCGCCGGAGCAGTGGCCAGCGACGAGTTGTGCGGCGGCGGCGATTCGGGCATGAGCGGAAGCTAGCTAGGGGGCACGCACGACGGCATGAAGAGAGGGGAGAGGAAGAGGAGCTCATAGGGAGCTAGCAAGGAGGCTCAACAGGCTCAGGGAGGCGCTCGGGTGGCCGAATCGACGCCGGTAATCTCCTGCTCCCGAGGTTGAATACGATGGCATCGAGGCGTTGCGGTGCTTCCGGCGTCGCTTGGATCCACGGGGAGGTCATGGGGCTGCAGGTAGGGTCAGGGCCGCGACTAAGGTCGAGGGGGAGGCACTGGCTACGCGGGCGGCGACGACGAGCTCGAGCAGGGCTCGGCCATGGCGGGGAGAAGGCGAGAGAGCGAGGGAAGGGGGAAATGGAGGGGGTCGGCAGGATCCAGACGGCGCTCTGGGTCTATCCGCTCGCCAGCGCGATGAGGAGGGGGGCAGGCAGGCAGGAGGCGTGGCGCCCTGGCCTCCATCGCCGTGCCCTCATCTCCTCTGCCTACTGGCAGAGGTAGACGATGACTGGCAGATGGGCCAGTTGGGCCAGCTTGTTGCTGGGCCTCTGGTGAGATCTCTCTCTCTCTCTCTTCTTTTATTTTAGTTTCTGTTTTCTATTTCCTGCTTTTTATTTAATTTTGTTTGGGCAAAACTATAAAGCCAAAATTCTTGAAAATATTTGTGGGGTATATTTGGAATATTTCCAAACTACACAAAAAGTTTCAGAAAAATTGAAGCAACTAAAATATTTTCAATGCTTTATTAGTGATTTTCAGAAACTTTCCTAATTTATTTAATTTTCCAAAATAATTGTTAATATATAATTCACCCTTGATATGTTGTTGCCAACATTTATCAAAGAGGGGGAACATTTTTGAAGAGCATTTTGGATTCACTCAATTATCTTAATAGTTTAACCTATTTGAATTTTATCTGTGCTAGGGTTTGATCACCCCCATTTCAAATTAATTTGAATTTAGACATGATGACATGATGCACATGCTGATGTTGATGCAAAAAATTCAAGCAAATTCTAGGGCTTTGACAACTCACCCCCACTAAACAAGAATCTCGTCCCGAGATTCAGGCGTAGGGTAAGAGGACAAAGGAGACACAACTACCACAATCTTCACGATCCAATTGCTCTTCTCGAAGATGTTGCTTCACTTCATCTTTTGACGTCTTTACCTTCAAGATCTTCATCCAATAGAAAGACAACAATGATAGAAAGCTCTACAATCATCGATCTTTACGAAGATCGAGCGACTCATGACCAACTCATGGAATGAGACGTAATAACATCTCTCGAGCTGGGACACAAAACACACGTCGAGAACAATGAATGAGGCAGATGACGGAGGTCCAATTGGTAGGCAACAATTCCATGCTAAAGTAGATGGTGATGAGGTTTCAAAGTAGCGAGGAATTAGTTGCCCTTCATACCATAACGGGCACCTTAGGGAAGGTGACTCATAGGATTATCCCTTAAGTGGCAAAAAGAATTACTTTTGATACAGAGATCATTGAAACTCTTCATACCAGCCTAAGGCAATTCACAAACGGTCATTGGAAGGAATTAAGAGAATGGCATACTCAGATTGGAGGGAAACTAGAGTTATAAAACAACTCGGCAACGGAAGGCACATTCCAATTAATACCGAGAGTATAACCCAGTGTCTGAGCGTGCTCTCAAGAACTTGAGCATCTTCATATTCATCAAAGTTTTTACCAACATCCATGCCAAGGATTCTGGTAACACATCATACTACAGTGATGAATAACAATGGAGGATGCAGATGCAAAGGAAGACATCACTTTCTTAGATTTCACCTTAGCTATGCCAAGGGAACGAAATCTGAATGATCGACCGGGAGACATTTAGCACTCCGCTTCTAATGTTCTCCTTGATGAAATAGCATAACCATTTACCAGAAATGCCCCATATCTATAACATCAAGTAAAGGTTGGACTTCGGAATCTCAAAGGGTCCATGAGGAATAACTTCTAGGGAAAGTCATACAAGGTCCTCATGGGGAGGTGGCCAAGTTGCCGAAACAAGATATTATAATAGTAGGTCTTCCGGATAGGTATGTTAGCCACAACATCCCTTTGCCGGGTTACAGAGAGACTAATATTATAATTCTTGGGGAAACGTCCCAACCATTATATCTGCCTGAGATTCAGATCTGGTTGGTGCCGGAATATTCCAAACTTAGCATGTCTGAAGTGGAAAGGTTGCAACACAAATCGAATAGATGATGTTGCGAGATTCTCGGGAAATGAACTACGGAAGCCAACTCCAAAACATGAGATGGATTGCAAGACACATGTGAACACGATGTCCAGGACAAGCATGACTACACGGTCTTACAACAGAACACTACCGAGTTCGGTTAGGAACCATCATTGAAAGATAGTGAAATCCTTGCATAATTCATGATCTTAAGAAGAACTTGTTTTCCTTGAACAACTCAATTAGTGGCTTAGGTGCTAGGAAATGCATATGGGTTGTAGGTTGCAAGGCTATCAAACCATAGCTTACTTCGCACATGCATGATTGACTTGAGATGATTCCGGAGGAAGCAAGATAACTTTTCCCCAGGTCACGGTGGCAACTTGCACTAAATGCACGTGAACCTGGAGTAAGTCACGTCTTACACCAAACATATACTTCATGTACGGAACACGAAGATATTGCCTACAAAAGTTTCCAACACTAGCTTCATGTTCATCATGAGTCATGGAAGAGATGAAAATGTTGTCGATGGACTTAACAACAATTCATCAAGATATCCATATAGATGGAATTCAACAACTATGGAAACAAGGTGATAGCATTGGCCAGACCAAAAGATGTAACGGTGTATGCTCGAGGATACCTCCACGAGTAAAAACAACATTAGGAAAATCTTTGGTTCCGATTTTGATTTGACGATAGCCCATACTCAAATCAATGGTTGTACAAGATGATAGGTGCATCAATTTGTCACAAGGATCAATCAATGAAGATATCATCTTTCTTCTACACACACAAGCACAAAAACACAAGATATCCCTTTAACATGAGCTAAGTTAGATCAAGCTTCTATCTTCCAACTCTCCAAGTCGTTGTTTAGCTTAACCAACTAGTTCAGGGGTATCCAACATAGATTCTTGGAGAAGGGATGGTTTATAGAAAAACCATCTTGATCACGAACTCCAGATAACGGTCAAGGAACACCTTGGTAATACTTCCGAGAAGATATTCGGAAAATCACGATCGACCTATATGTTGTCAAGCTCAAGAACAATCTTGCTTTTCAAGGCAAGATGATGCGATCAATAGAGGGAAGGATTGACACAATCCTAACTCATTGACCGAAAAGTGCAGCATGGAAAATGGACTAGGTAGCACGATCAATCTTAGTATGACAATTCAATGACCACCACACCAAGAGTGATATTATTGTCCATTAACTACCAAGCAACAAAGTTGCTAGGGGTATTGATTAAGCACATCACGATTCACTTGTCGGTGTTCTGGTTACAGACAACAAAGAGATCGGGGAATGAATGATGATGGCGAGTAGTACCACTACGTCAAGATTTCATAAGAGGGAGTGCAATTCTCATGACAATCTTGACATGAAGAGGGTAATACCTCAAGGTTGAACAGATCAAAAGCTGAATTGGCATTTTGATCTGCGGAATACAACTGCTTTGACCCAATCCAAGAATGGATGAGGTACGGGAGTTTGTTTCTCCTAGTCATTCTGAAATAGAATGGCTTGACAGACCACAAGAATAGTCGACATCGATAGCACAATGCATGACATACCCTTGACTATCCATTGATAGATAAAGATCAGAACACAATTGAAGAAGGACAACTCAAGAGCACCTGATTTTTCCTGAGTTGTAGATGCATGGATTGAATATATCAAATGGAGTTCAGCATGTTTCTTCTAGATAATCCATGCAGAAATGAAAGAATTGGCAGACTCACAACTATGAAATGGAGGACTCATCACGAGCACTCTTGTTGTGTTATTTTGATCACATGGAACTTCTGTCGTAATGGATCATGGTATTGGAAGAATGATATACCACGAACCTTGAAGACTATAACCAGGTTACTAAGCATCCTAAGGGGACGAGCAAATGCTATCAACATGACTAAGCAGGATGAGACTTGGGTTCAAGATCCCAGAAATAGAATACCTATTGACTAAGTAGCATCACAACATGCTTTTGATAACGATGGCCAGAATTATCACACTAGGAACAGAAGACACAACTAAAATGTTGGGTGCTTCACTTGAATAACATGGTTTCCTAAACACCTTCATCAAACACGTCGAGGTAATAGAGTACCTCAACTCAACAATTAGTGTGCTTTGTCTGACCTGAAAGACATTGACTCAAGATGAAACAGTTTTGCAATTGCATCAGATAATTTAGAAACCTTGGACAACTCGGATAACATAACGGCTGTACGGGCATGGAATATGAGGCAACTTGCAAGAGAACTGACAACATAATAATGAATTCTTATGGAGACACTGATCCAGGAGGACAACAACTTTCCTATAGGTTAATCCCGCGCTGACCGGGGTTTGACCCGCTCCTGGGGCCCACCGTCAAAGGTTAGGGGGGTCGTTAGCGGCTAATTAAGCCCTAATGGTCGGCCAGGTCAGCGGTCGCCGAAACTTCACTGGCGGCGACCAAAACCACGGCGGCCAGACGCCGGAGTTGGCTACAGGGCTCGGTTCGACGCGCGGTTAGCACCAGAGGAAGCCCTTGGACGCGCCGATCCATTTGGGACATCGGAGGGGTCGTGGGGTAGCTGGAGCAGTGGTCGGCGATGAGCTGTGCGGCGGCGGCGGTTCGAGCATGGGCGGAAGCTAGCTAGGGGGCGTGCACGACAGCAGGAAGAGAGGGAGAGGATGAGGAGCTCACAGGGAGCTAGCAGGGAGGCTCAGCAGGCTCGGGGAGGCGCTCGGGTGGCCGAATCGACGTTAGCGATCTCCTGCTCCCGAGGTTGAAGACAACGACATCGAGGCGCTGCGGTGCTTCCTGCGTCGCTTGGATCCACGGGGAGGTCATGGGGCTGTAGGGAGGGTGAGGGCCGCGACTTAGGTCAAGGGGGAGGCACTGGCTACGTGGTCGGCGACGGCGAGCTCGAGCAGGGCTTGGCCATGGCGGGGAGAAGGCGAGAGAGCGAGGGGAGGGGAAAATGGAGGGGGTCGGCAGGATCCAGACGGCGCTCTGGGTCTATCCGCTCGCCATCGTGACAAGGAGGGGGCCAGGCAGGCAGGAGGCGTGGCGCCCTGGCCTCCATCGTCGTGCCCTCATCTCCTTTGCCTACTGGCAGAGGTAGACGATGACTGGCAGATGGGCCGGTTGGGCCAGCCTGTTGCTGGGCCTCTGGTGAGATCTCTCTCTCTCTTCTTTTATTTTAGTTTCTGTTTTCTATTTCCTGTTGTTTATTTAATTTTGTTTGGGCAAAACTATAAAGCCAAAATTCCTGAAAATATTTGTGGGGTATATTTGGAATATTTCCAAACTACACAAAAAGTTTCAGAAAAATTGAAGCAACTAAAATATTTTGAATGTTTTATTAGTGATTTTCAAAAACTTTCCTAATTTATTTAATTTGCCAAAATAATTGTTAATATATAATTCACCCCTGATATGTTGTTGCCAACATTTATCAAAGAGGGGGAACATTTTTAAGAGCATTTTGGATTCACTCAATTATCTTAATAGTTTAGCCTATTTGAATTTTATCTGTGCTAGGGTTTGATCACCCCCATTTCAAATTAATTTGAATTTAGACATGATGACATGATGCACATGCTGATGTTGATGCAAACACTTCAAGCAAATTCTAGGGTTGTGACAGTTATTGACCGTAGAGGTGTCTCGGTCATGTCTACATAGTTCTCGAACCCGCGGGGTCTGCACACTTAAGGTTCAGTGACGTTTCGGTAGTATAGAGTTATGTATGGTGGTGACCGGAGGTTGTTCGGTGTCCCGGATGAGATCCTGGACGTCACGAGAAGCTCCGGAATGGTCCGGAGGTAAAGATTGATATATAGGAAGTTCTGTTTTGGTCACCGGAAAAGTTTCGGCCTCATCGGTAGTGTACCGGGAGTGCCGGAAGGGTACCAGGGGACCATCGGGAGGGGTGTCTCGACCCAAGGGGACACATGGGCTGTGTAAGGAGGCAAACCAACCCCTGGTGGGCTGGCGGAAGCCCCACTAAAGGCCCATGTCGCTAAGGTGGGAAAAACCCAAAGGTGGAAAGGTGGAAAATGTTTCCAAGTGGAGAGGAGGAATCCTACTCCTAGTAGGATTGGAGTAGGACTCCACCTCCAATTTCGGCCAAACCTTGAGGGTTTGAGGCTGCCTCCTCCCCTCCCTGCTTCCTACATATACTAGAGGATTTAGAGGGGATAGCTGACCCTAATTGCCACGTGCTCCCTCTGCTTCATCTAGATCAGTTTTCTCCTGTAGTCTAGTTCGGCGGTGCTTAGGCGAAGCCCTGCCGGAATAGTTCCTTCACCATCGCCGCCACGCCGTCACGCTGCTGGAGAACTCATCTACCTCCCCTCCCCCTATTGCTGGATCAAGAAGGCGGAGATCGTCATCGAGCTGTACGTGTGCTGAACGCGGAGGTGTCGTCCGTTCGACGCTAGATCGGAAGGACCGTGATCAGGATCGCTAGACGATTCGTGATTTGATTGCGGGATAGATCGTGATTGGATCGTGGGACGGATCGTGATTGGATCACGAGTTGGATCGTGATGGGATCGCATGACACTCGGCGATTTGGATCGTGAAAACGTTTGACTACATCAACCACGTTTCTTAACGCTTCCCGCTTAGCGATCTACAAGGGTATGTAGATCCACTCTCCCTCTCGTAGATGCTCATCACTATGGATAGATCTTGCGTGTACGTAGAATTTTTTTATTTCCCATGCAACGTTCCCCAACAAGTAGTTGGAGCAGTTAGGTTCAGCGAGCAGGTCAGATGGATTCCCAGGGTGAGCACCATAACAAAGTCTTGGCTTTTGAAATTCGAATTCCGCAGAACAACTCATCCTTCATGGTCTAGTACTCCCTATCCTTCTTACTCTAAAAAAACCAACATGAAAATTCAAAAATAAGCTTAACGGCATTTGACCGAGCACCTGTCGGGCTTGGTGTCCATCATGAACGTCGTCGACTGGGGGCGGAGGATTCCTGGCTACGGGCAGATCCTGAGGGGACGGTGGCGTAGTAAAGACGAGTGGATGGTGGTTGCGGACGTCTGACAATGCCTAGATGGCGGCCGAAGAGCGACGACGATGGAGGAGGAGGGCGCATAGAGGGGTCTGAGTGGGTCGGGGTGTCAGGTTCCTACGTGGCAACGGTCCGGATTCCCGCAAAACGCTCCCGTCCCCTGCCTTTTTATGTCAATTTGCCGGAAAAGAACGTCAGTCCGATTCAAACGGTTTAAGGGTCGGTTTTGGAGATGCCCTTACCTTCATCGAGATTGGGGTTCATTTGAGTCGTCCATAAACTAAAGTGCCGTCTATACAAGGCTTTGAATATGTATGCGCTCAGTGTGGTGCGTTGCTGGGATAGAAAATAGAGGAGATGCCGCAGTTTTTGTCGCACGCATTGTTGAGTTTCAGTTGAGTACGGCGTAGCGTTTGTGACTTGGGCGCGCTCTCATTCACTCTACTCTTTGATGAACACTCAAAGTAAATTAATAGTACTATAAGCCTGGAAACATATCGCCCGCAACGAAATGTTTCTGCATATCAGCTTTACTTAACCGCGGCCATTCTCGGTAAATTCAGACATGGCAGGAGCGGACGTGCGACGGCACGGAAGCCACTATAAAATATCCATGACGCTCCATCAAGGCCACTATAAAACCCAAACACCATACGCAATAGCCATCACAACTCAAGGTACAGAGCTAGCTCCTCGCTACCTCGGCAGTCTCCACTGTTTTCGGTACCATCCAAGTTGCTAGGCACGCTTGAACCCAGCCATGGCAAGCCGAGCTCTCACTCCCTTCCAGCTCACGGCCGCCGTCTTCGTGGCGCTCCTCGCCACGTGCCACGCCGGCAGCATCGCCGTGTATTGGGGCCAGAACGACGGCGAGGCGTCGCTGGCCGAGACGTGTGCTTCCGGGAACTACGAGTTCGTCATCCTCGCTTTCCTTCCCAAGTTCGGCAAGGGCCAGACGCCGGAGCTGAACCTTGCCAGCCACTGCGACCCTTCGTCGGGTGGTTGCAGAAGCCAGAGCAAGGACATCAAAGCGTGCCAGCGACGCGGCGTGAAAGTCCTGCTCTCCATCGGCGGCGGCGACGGGAGCTACGGCCTCTCGTCCCCCGGCGACGCCCGACAAGTCGCCATGTACCTCTGGAACAACTACCTAGGTGGCGCGTCGTCGTCCGGTCCCCTCGGCGACATCGTGCTCGACGGCATCGACTTCGACATTGAGCTCGGCAGCGCCAAGTTCTGGAACAACCTCGCCAGGTAAGCTCGAGCAACTAGCTCACACCCGCGCGCCATTTGAAGTCGAACTACTCGTCGTGTATCGACGTGTCCGTGCTGATGTATATTCGTACCATGTGCACAGGGACCTCAAGGACTTGGGCAAAAACGGCGGCAAGACGGTGCTCCTGAGCGCGGCGCCGCAGTGCCCGTTTCCAGACGAGTGGGACGGCGGCGCGATCAGCACAGGGTTGTTCGACTTCGTTTGGGTGCAGTTCTACAACAACGAGGAATGTCAGTTCAGTGCGGGGCGTAAGGCATTCATGGACGCGTGGAAGAAGTGGGAGTCGGTGCCGGCGGGGAAGATCTTCCTGGGGCTGCCGGCGTCCAAGGACGCGGCGGGCACCGGGTTCGTCCCTGCCAGTGAGCTCACTTCGCGTGTGTTGCCGCTTATTAAGGGTTCTCCAAAGTATGGTGGTGTCATGCTGTGGTCCAAGTTCTATGACGACCGCACGGGCTACAGCTCCGCCATCAAGAGCGACGTGTGATTCTCGTGGCTATATATGTCCGTCCTCGTGATGTCTCATGTGGGTATTGGTGTACTATATTGTTTGGCCTTTTCATGTTTGTGGTTGTATCTGTGTGCGTGAGTGCGTGCATGCGTATTCTTTGTTGATGTCTCGGAATTGTTACTGAAGGTGTGAGCCCAGTGTAATTGGCATTAGATGGTGGTGGTGTCTACCAGTATTTCAGCACAATAAAAAGCACACAAGTTTGTAAATTGATGTCTTATGTTCTTTCCTAATTCGTAAACTATTATGGCTGGCTCATTAAAAAAATAAAAAAAATGGAGAAACCGTTGCCCCCTACATCGATCGATACACACATATCCATCTTTATTGTGAATACTAATTTGGATGGATAGGAGCATCGTCACTATAGAAGTCTTCCGTTTTGTTGCTTAGGTGTGTGGCTTTGCGTTTGATATCGGTAGTATGTGGGAGGTGTTTGGTTACAGAAATGGTAACGTTAATGTAAACGTAATTAGATGGCGGAGTTTTAGGAGGTGTAATGAGTATTTTCCTAGTTTGTTTGGTTCGTCCATGGTAAAGGAATTGAATGCCGTTGCTCCGCTCTTCTTTCACAAATTCAGAAGGAATCTCTCTCCCTAACTCCCGTGCTTGGCTGGTTGCTCGCCGGCCATCCTCCTCCCTGTCAGCGGCCTCCTCCGTCGAGCCGCCCCCGATCTTGAGTGCCTCCGGCCACCCACGAGCATGCGCGACGCCGGCCAGCCGTGCAGCTATTCCAATCTCACGCGCCACCAGCCAGCTGCCGATCTCGCGAGCCGCCGATCTCACGCACCGCCGGCCGCCGTGCACTGTCGGCTACTCCGATCTCACGTGCCACCGGCCAGCCGCTGAACTCAAGCCCCGAGAAAGAATCAAGCAGCAGCGACAAAATAGCATGAGAGGGAGGGAAGGGATAACAGAGACATATCGACGGAATCAGATTTGTACAACGGTGTAATCTGATTACATGGGATCTGATTACAGTTAAGTCAAACCAAACAAAAAACAATGTAATCAGATACCAGCGTTAACAGGTTACGTTACAGAATGCCGAACCAAACACCTCCGTGGTGTTTGGTGTCGTGGATCGACAACTCCCAACCGAATGCACTAACTTCCATCACTTCAATCTAGTTGGCGATTGTGGTGTCCACCTTATAGTGGCGTCGAGTTTGTGTTTTGTCGGTGGCTCTCCCCGGTCTCATCCTTTCATGCTTTCAGCCATCTTCCTCTGCAATCCGACAATCAAAGCCCTATACCTAGCAAATGGTATGTCCATGGCATAATGCCTTTAGCAAAATTAGGTCTGCACCTCTTGAGAAAAGGGATTCATGTTAGTGATCAAAACCCTTGAGAAAGGCATTCCATCTAATGTAGAATCAATTTCTTACAATCTCTTCCAATGAGTCTTGAAGGAATATCGGTATGCGAACGGTGGAGCATGACGCGGCGATTTTGGAGGATTTTTGTTGTAACTTTTGTTTTATCAAAGGCTCCATTGCATGTGCTTGTTTTGTATGCTTCTTCCATTATAGAGTTCCTATTCAACCAATAAATCCAGCAATTTGAAAAAAAAAATGTCTTATCTTATAACTCCTACCATTTATTAGCAATCTCGTTAGTTTCTCCCAATTTTCCTGAATAGCTGCATGTGAAGCTCGGAACTTTTTTTTTAACGGTACTCTTACTACCAAATATGTTTTCGTGCAAGTAGCACTCTGAAATTAATTATTATTGTGCGTTGATCACATGTCCAAATGACATATTCCAGTGGGGCCCCCTTTAGCACTAAACATTATCAGTGCGGCCGTTCCTTGTTCATACTAAATAATTTTCAGTATATAATGCCCAAACTTCCAATCATGTCCTTTATGATATCAACCTTTTCCCTCCAATTATTCAGTTGCCGGTGCACTTACATTATCCAAATATAGAGTTAGTATCAGGTTGGGGATTCGGATGAGCACACAGAACCACCCAATCCATTCGGCCTATTGTCCATTTCACAGTCCACTGCAGTTACTAAAATGCAGAAGCCAGCCATTCCTGAAAGTTGTCAATCGTCGTATTTAGCCGTAAAGTTTGGGGGGTTTCGGCCTACCCTCCGGAGCAGTTCGAAGATGCGCGAGTCACATGGCGTTGTTTTGTTCAACGAACAGTCCTTGGGCTTGTCCACTACACACTACAGGTTGAATGCCTGAATCGCCTGATTGCTAATGCAGACACTTTGAGGACCATTGAGTTGTTTTTCTTCAGTTCATTGGGTTCCACCACATTGAGTTGATAAATATATACACTATATATGCGTCACAATGCACAACTGACAAGGACTGAAGGAGATCGACACGATTCAGACGAAATGATATGGGTATCCACTCAGCTCCGCCATCTTCTTACCCGTGATACAGGAGAGATGAGACAAACTGTAAGCCGCCTCTGGGACTTCAAACTTCAAGAAGATAAGTACTGTATAGCAAATTTGGTCATCATACTCGCGCGTATTGTGGAAAGATGCAGAGGCAGCGGCATTGCGGCAGTGTTACAGCGCTCTCACGCACCAAACGATTTCAGCGAATCGAAGAAACTTCATGGGAGAAGAGGGAGAATGGTCGCCGCGCGGCGAGAGATGGATGCAATTGGGCGCGAGATTGGTGGACGATGCTCTCAAAACGACGACCAGCTCACACGGGTCAAAGGTCAACTACTGCCGACAGCGATCAGCTTGCACCGTCATGCGGGAATATCATACTCGTACTACTGCCAACGGCCCTGATTGCGACGATAATTAAGCCCCGGATGCCACACCACTCATTCTCCTATCTTCATCCAGAGGTGCATGCCCGGTCAACTTGCGACGGCGAGCAGCCTAACAAATGGTGAGCCGTGAAACGAATCAACGAAGCTGCGGCGCCGCTGCCTCCGCACGCCTCGATCGCCGGGCTCGGCTATATATACACGGACCAAGAACGTTCTCCAGCATAGTAGCAGTTCCATTCCAGTTTCCAAGAGAACAAAGATGGCGATGGCGAGCAAACTGTTTCCGGCAATGCTGTTGGTCGCCGCGGCGACAATGGCCGGACTGGCGGCCCATGCGCGCGCGGGCGGCATCGCGATCTACTGGGGCCAGAACGGCAACGAGGGCACGCTGGCGCAGGCGTGCGCCACCGGCAACTACAAGTTCGTCAACGTGGCCTTCCTCTTCACCTTCGGCAGGGGCCAGAAGCCGCTGCTGAACCTGGCGGGCCACTGCGACCCGGCGACCAGCGGATCGTGCACCTTCGTGGGCGCCGACGTCAAGTCCTGCCAGAGCCGCGGCATCAAGGTCCTGCTCTCCATCGGCGGCGGCGTCGGCAGCTACGGCCTCTCGTCCGCCGACGACGCCAAGCAGGTCGCCGAGTACCTCTGGGACAACTACCTGGGCGGCACGTCGACGACGAGGCCCCTCGGCGACGCGGTGCTCGACGGCGTCGACTTCGACATCGAGAGCGGCGGGAGCGCGCACTGGGACGACCTGGCGCGGGAGCTCAAGAAGTACTCGGGGAAGGGGAGCGCCTACAAGCCGGTGTACCTGGCGGCGGCCCCGCAGTGCCCGTTCCCGGACGCGATGCTCGGCGGGCTCGGCGGCGCGCTGGGCACGGGGCTGTTCGACTACGTGTGGGTGCAGTTCTACAACAACCCGCCGTGCCAGTACACCAAGGCCGGCGGGGCGGGCAACCTGGCGAGCGCGTGGCAGAAGTGGGCGTCGATACCGGCGCGGCAGGTGTTCCTGGGGCTCCCGGCGGCGCCCGCGGCCGCCGGCAGCGGGTTCGTGGAGCCGAGCGACCTGCTGTCCGAGGTGCTGCCGGTGGTGCAGAAGTCGCCAAAGTACGGCGGGATCATGCTGTGGTCGAGGTTCTTCGATGGGCAGACGGGGTTCAGCGATAAGGTCAAGTCCAGCGTGTGAGCTGATATTGTTAAACTGCGTCAGTCAGGAGCACGTCCGATTAACATGCCGACGTGCGAATGCTGCGTATAGTAAGTATGTCGCCGTGTAAAATTGTATCTTATCCACAAACACAATAAGATGGCAGAGTTGTATGACATGATTTGAGATTATCTTTGTGTATCCCAGATCTCTCTGTTATGCTTTTGCGTGTACTACACTACTCCTACTCGTATTCCAGAATGATTGTGCTTAAGTCAACAGGTTGAATACTTCATTGTATAGTACTGTATTTGTGATTTGTGATGAAGGCAACGGTCATCCCCGACATAGCGGGCCAATGAAAAATATCGCTCACCCGCAAAATAAATAAAATGACAACATGGCTACAGTACAACACCAGTTGCCGTTTCAGAACCACCAAGAGGCAACGAAGATGATGAACTCAAATTATCAAGTCCTTTTTTAGGCTGATAACACAATTTCTTTCTCGGGGTTA
Source organism: Hordeum marinum (assembly GCA_022496015.1). Classification (NCBI taxonomy): domain Eukaryota; kingdom Viridiplantae; phylum Streptophyta; class Magnoliopsida; order Poales; family Poaceae; genus Hordeum; species Hordeum marinum. The sequence goes on from CM039674.1 coordinate 438,679,665, forward strand.
TTTTCTGTAAACAAACTCCAAATAAACTTTCCAATTGGCATTTGAATGGTCCATATCCAAATAGCTAGCCTCAATAATTTATTTATTTTAGCATGCAAGTATGCCACTTCAACATGTTGCATGCATAATAAGAGGCACATCTCAACATGCAATCTTAGGCATGTTGTAGTAATCTGTGAGCCACGGGGACTCAACAATCTCATTTTCAAGGGTATCAAGACTATTAAAGCTTAATGGGTGAGGTATGGTTAAGTGGTGAGGCTACAGCAAGCGACTAAGCACTTATTTGAGTGGCCAACTTACGAATACAGAAAGTAAAGTATGATGGTCTACGCATAACGGACGTGAACTAGTAATGATCACTAATTGATCTTGAACACTTACTTACGTCAAACATAACCCCACCGTGTTCTCTCTCGGATAAGGACTCACGAGAAGAGACAATCATGGTTACGCACACAGTTGGTGTGTTTTATTAGAGTTTACTTCAAGTTTGCTATGATCGGGTGTTAAACAAAGCTTTCCAAGTTTGCCACATAACCGCGGGTACGGATTTCCGAAAGATTTAACCCAGCAGGGATGCTCCAACTCATCCATCACAAATTAACCACACACAGTGGGAATAACCTCGACCACGAATCTCGTGATCTTCCTAGGCAATTCCACAGGAAATCCGCCACCTCAAGATAGCCCGAAGAAAAATTGGAATTCCTCACTCAAGACGTTCGAGAAAGGTAAAACAAATTCAGCAAGACCTCCCGGTGAGCCAGATCTGCTTCTAGAGCCGTGCGCTCTCTATCAACGGGCATCATCCGTCTATGCGAAGTGGACGGTTGCCTGAAAATGCCTCGAGTTGCCCCGAGGTGGCACCGCCGACTGCTAGGTAGGTGAACCAACACTCATGCGGAGCATTGGCCCGGGGGTTGATTAATTATCCACGGAGTGATCATGCCCTATGCAAATTTTAGTTGTTATTAAGCAAATAGTACCAATGTCGGGCCTTGCCAGACAAGCTTTATCCTGACACAAAAATCAAGGGGGTCCCATAACAACCCGGAGCATGTTAGGAGCGCTCAATTATGGAACATAACACCGGTTCATAAGTAACTAGGGCGGCAAGAGTGGAACAAAACACCGAGCAAAAGGCCAAGCCTTCCACCCTTTAACAAGTGTATAAGTGCATTAAATTAAATAGCAATAATATTGTGATAACAAAAGAATATCCATGTTGACACATGGAAGCAATTGCACCTGCAGCTAGAAACGCTATAAGAAGGGCTAAGCAAGTGGTAACATAGCCAAACAAAGGTTTGCTGGGATGTGAAGGGGTTAGAGGTTTTTCATGACAATGCTGGGAGGCTTGTCAAACAAGTGGTAGGTAGCGAGACATAACAATAAAAGCGGGACAACTAGCATAGCAATGATAGTGGTGGTATCCAGGGAAATGTGTCATCTTGCATGCGATCTCACTCGGAAGAAGATCGAGTCCATGAAAAAGACGAGCCAACGTAGTCGAACGAATCCTCACACTCCGAACGCTTTCGGAACTCTATCGAGAAAGAACAATCCGAAAACAACAATCAACACACGAGAAACACCATAACATATGCATGGCATGATGTGCAAACAAATATGATGCATGTCCGGTTTAATTATGCAAGGCATGGCAAAGCACGTCAAACAACTCCTACACATTAAGTGAAGCTCAATATGCAATGAGTTGCATATTGATGAAACTCCACATTTAAATTAGTTAGTTCACTCTTGTTTAGGTAATCATCAATATTAAATGTTGTTTAACATGGAAAACGGTGAAGCATGAACAACTATATCATCTAGGCATTTTAAATGGGATCGGAAGCAACACATAGCATTTCCGAAACATCCCCATAAGCATAATATGAATTTGGTCCAGATCTGTCCCAACACAATTTTATATTTATTAAACATGGAAATAAAGTGTGGCATGAGATTCTACACGTTTTTCTAGTCAAGTTACATATATAAAACATTTGCATCGGAGCTACGGTTAATTAGTTATGAAACAAATCATTTTCACATGGCAATTATGCAAATTAATGCAAACAGCAAGGTTAAACATTTTATCATATGTGAAAGTTGGATATTGTGAATCTACACGAAATTCTAGTCAAGTTTCATATATAAAGTTTTTTACACGATGCACGATTCTCGAGTTATTAAATGCATGAGCAACAAGGTTTTTTCTATAAATATAGCGTTCCTCTGATAATTGCAAAATTCGCATGGACAAAAAAATCACTATTGGGCCGAAACTGAACAGAGGCTCAACAGTTTAACAAGGGCGCCACCTAACTATTCTACGCACATGGCACAGTATAGGGACACATGGGGCTGGCTATTGGGCTCACCCAAGGGGCAACATAGGTCGGCGGCAAGGAGGCGATGCCGGGCTTCGGCGGCGCTGGGAGGCCGGCCCATGACGCGGCTCGAGGCGCCTGCGCTCACTCGCTTGTTCCCGAGCGAAACGACAGCAGATGGCAGCGTTGCAACCCGCGACGACGGCTCGGACCTGCAGCGACGGGGACGAGGGGACGCGAGGACGACAAGGGGACGCGGGACCGATGATCCTCGACCAGACCTGTCCAGAAACCAAAGCGGCACGTCGAGCTGGAGCTGCGGGAGGCCATCCATGGCGGCGGGGCTCGAGGCCATGGTGGCCGGCGCGGGAAGCGGCAAGTAGGACCCGCGCGATGCTGGCGGCAGGGCTGGATGCGGGGCCAAGCGCGGGCAAGCTCCTGCGTGGCCGGGGCACCGTCGCGAGGACTGCAGGTGGCGGTTGCGCGCGGCGTACGGGCGGCGGCGACTCGACCTGAATCGGGCCTGGGGAGGGCTTTAGATGGGCCTGGCGGGCCCTGACAGGGAGGTGGGGGGAGGAAGCACGCAAGGTGGCAGCTGACTGTTGGGGCGGCACAAATCCCGAGGGAGGCTAGGGTTTCCCTAAATGGAGGCCTAGGGGTCTATAAATAAAAGTTTGGGGCTAGGTTAGGGGGATTTTTGCGCCGTTTCGAGCCGTACGATCGAGATCGGACGGCTCCGGTCGCGGGAATAGGTTAGGTGGTTTGTGTAGAAGGGTGTGGGCTAAGGAGAGAGGGAAATGTTAGGCCGTGATACGAGTTTTGAAACACCGAAAACATCCGACGAATAACCCGATGATGGTGCCGCTACGGGCGACCGTTCGAAAATCAAACGAACTCGGAACGCGACGAAATTTGGCATGCGGTCTACCTACGCTATAACAAGACCGCATGCCAGGTTTTGAGCCAATCCGAGAATATTTTATGTGCACTTTAAAAACAATATTTATTGATGCCGCGGGCGCGTGCGTGTGTGGTTGGTCTCGAAACGACAACGGCAAGAACGAAGAGAACCGGCAGCTACTCACGGATGCAAGTTTTCGAAAATGAGTGACGATGCTATGCAGATGATGCGAATGATGCAATGATGAATGCAGCAACCAAAGGAAACACAAACGAGAATGGAAATAAAAGGGGAATCTTCTGGAGTGTCGGTCCCGGGCTGTTACAACTCTCCTCCACTACACGAGGATCTCGTCCCGAGATCTAAGAATGAGAAGGGGAAGAGAAAGAGCAAGAGGTAAACTTAGTTGCTTCTCTGAAAATGAGTGAAACCAATGAAACATGAAGGTTGGAAAGAGATGAAGAACGACATGAGGAACAAGCAAAAATTCAAAAGAAATTTCGGCAGCACTTCGGTAGGAAAGAGAGGCAAAACTTGATAAGAAGGAAAAGAACTTGAAAGAGAGACACCAAACTTTGGTTGGATTGGAATCAAAACTTCGTAAGATGGAGGGATCATGAAAGATTTCACAACACTCCAATAAATGGACAAGCAAGGGAGAACATGATCTTAATCCAACTAGATGTGAGTTGAAAAGAGCAACACCACAATGCCTCCGGATTAAACAAATAGAAGCTAGATCTTTGAAGAGAAGAGAACTGAGAAGAAAATGACAACTTCTACCACCATTGATTTTGAAAAACATGGTTGAACGGTGTTGATGGAGAATCAACAACGAAAAGAATAGCATGTTATGGGCTTATGGAAAACATCTCAAAATTATGAGGTGACAACCTGCCACAACAGAAACAATTGATTGCTTGAGAGCAACAAGATATGCAAAACTTCTTTCACCAAGGGAGGAGGAGACACTTGAATCATTTATGACACCCTGATAGCAACAATCGTTAGGAAATGCTTTAGGTGAAATCCAACCCAAGATAACTCTAAGAAAACAAGATGGCTTTACTTATCTTATTCTTGACAAATTTTCCTTCGAGACTCGTCATAATCAAAAAATTAATAACACCGTCTCAAAATACAATGGAGAAGGAATTGAACTTAGAAATCCAAGATAAAGAACACTTGAGCACCTCCAACAAGAATCTTGAAGAGCACTTGAAGAAGAATTACATCCTTAACAAACCACCATGAAGAACCTCTTGGCGAACACCGGGATGAAAGGACGATCAAAATAATGCGGTTGAAAAGAATAGATTATGATGTTGCAAAGATTTAGATGAAGCTTCACGAAGAGATGCTTGAGAAAACATGGAACTCCGAAAAGAAAAGATGAACAACTTATAACCAAGAATTTGATGCCATGAACACTCTGGAAGAAGGATTTAAATCACCTTGATGAAACCAGAATAAGAATTATGTTATGCTTATCCTTCATCAAGTTAAATTGATGACAAGCAACGGATTTTGCACACCAGTTATTCTTGTTGCAAGGAATTGAAGAGAAAGAGAGAGAGAGAGATCAACAACTGAAGAAGTCTTGCACGAGAACACCGGTAAGAATTAGAAACTAAAGAGGATAATACAAATGAATGATATAACATGAGAACGAAGAGAGCATGATCCACCTAAAAGAAAACTTCACAAGGCATCGGAATAATTGAGATACGAACGAAGGAACAACAATTGAGAAGAATTTGAGAATGAAAGCTAAAAGCTAAGAACGAATAAATCTTCTGGAATGATGGCCTTTGGAGGATCGATAAAAGAGAACAACTCTGAAGCACCGGATAGATATGGGAGGAGTCACTCATGATTGACAACAATCGAGAAGATAGCACGAAGCTGAGACCATGAATCTTTGGAAGAAGGAACAACGATTTAAGAGAAACTCTCGTTCTGTCTTCAATACTGAGAATAATGACGAGAATCAACACCATGAATTATTGAGACACTACGGAACAATGAATAAAGAAGGTTGAGCCAACAATGAAAATGATTTAGAGCGATCTTCGAGAAGGCATATGACTGATGAAATTCATACTTACGTCATCTTGAAAAGAACTTGACAACTCCGGAAAAGATTAGAAGAGCCAGGTAAGATCCTCGGGAAAAACCTGTGGGTTATTGGCCCACTCAAAAGAAAAACACTGTTGAAATGAATGCTTAGAAAGAGAGATTGCACCGGTACAAATTAAAACTTGATGAGGTGAGAACCTTAAAATAATTTAAGAGGATAAGAATAAAAATGAATGTCTTCTCAGATATCTTCAGCACTCCGGATAGAATAGAAAGGGACAAAAAACAAGAGATACTTGGACAGAATTTCCGAGATGAGGAAGCATTTAGCGATTGAAAAGGATATGAAGAACACCGAGAGCTTCAATTGAATCCACCGGAGAAGAAAACAAGAATGAAGAATGATGAACTAAAAGCTCCTGAGCATCTTCACAATGAATCACCGGATACAATACGGAAGAAATGATAGTGAAGCATCCATGAAGAGAAAGGCACTTGGATGAGATTTAATCATAGAAGAAAAGGGCGGGAGGGTGGGGAAAAACAAAGACAACTTGAGATGGATGAGACGAACTCCGGAAAGAAATGAGAATTGATCTTGCAAATAATAGAGAGGATTGAATTATCTTGAAGAAAATCACACCGGATGAAAAGAATTGATATGACAACTTGATTGGCAAAAAGAATTATCATTCTCACAGAAATATGAGAACACTTCTTAGGAAAGATATGAAATCACCACTTGACATCGAAGCAACTCGAATTACCATATTCAAAACAAAACAAAGGATGAGGCTTACGAAACAAGCCAGAACAAATGCATGATAGAGATTTCGCTCGATATTTTCGTGGTAAGGTTCGCACGGGCTCGGTCGTACATTGGATTGTCATATTGAAATGACGCTTGAATATGCTCCCTAGGCATAGCGAACTACAAGGCTTGACGAAGCATATCTGATGACATATATCGAGACTGTCCTCTATAAGAAAGACCGTGAACAAACGAATCCACTAGATGTCGAACCCCAACCTCACATCATGATCTGTTGGAAGATAACCTAGGTAACTACTTGAATTCCCACCTAAGAACTCCCGAAACTTTCTTGGTTATGCAATCTGGTGTTGGGGATACAAGGAGGAAATATCTCACACAACTAACAAGCCCTACACCCCAATTGTATCCATCCTTCAACACATAACCAGAGACTTTGGCAATCCATCTATCTCGGGCCCTCGAAAACACAACGATACCAAACATGGCAGTACCCCGGACGCCTCCCCATTACTGGGTGACTCCGACCTTATCTCGCCATGAAAATTATTGAAGTAATTTTGAACATCCTCCGTCCTGAGATACTAAGGAAACTAAACGATAATGATGTGCCAAGAATCCCCTAGAGCTTAACTCCCCGAAATAAAGCAAGTCAGACATGAGGCACAAGGACAAAACTTCATCACATCGACATCATAAAGATTCCAAAATACCGGCGTGATCCTAAAAAAAATTGAGCGAGAAGAGGACTAGTAACAAAATTCCTAAGTCGTAATTCCTCACTAGAGCATAGAAGAGGACTAAAAAGAATGCTACTCTCCGGTATAACTAGACTCAAAATAGTTTTTCACTAGACTCGACTCGGCCAAGTTCGATCAATCAAGGGGCTCCTAGGTTGGTACAGTCTCTAATACCAACTTGTCATGCCCAAGATGCGATCCTATCCTTATTTTAGCACGAGGGGGCCTCGACAGGGATAGAAGCGCATCTCGTCGTGTTGCAAGAATGAATATCATTACAAGTACATGTATAGAAGAGATGAGTATATGGAATTGGCTTACACTCACCACAAGCTACATCAATATCACGTCAATACAATAACATATTCAAACATCATACAGAAGAGCAGGGTCCTAGGCTGCCGCCTGGAACCCATCCTAGATTGATGATGAAGAAGAAGAACTCTAAATCAAACAAGCATCGCGCTCACGTAAAATCATCGCATTACGTGTACCTGCAACTGTTGTTGTAGTAATCTATGAGCCACGGGGACTCAGCAATCTCATTTCCAAGGGTATCAAGACTATTAAAGCTTAATGGGTGAGGTATGGTTAAGTGGTGAGGCTGCAGCAAGCGACTAAGCATTTATTTCAGTGGCTAACTTACGAATACAGAAAGTAAAGTATGGTGGTCTACGCATAATGGACGTGAACTACTAACGATCACTAACTGATCTTGAACACTTACTTACGTCAAACATAACCCCACCGTGTTCTCTCTCGGATAAGGACTCACGAGAAGAGACAGTCACGGTTACGCACACAGTTGGTGTATTTTATTAGAGTTTACTTCAAGTTTGCTATGACCGGGTGTTAAACAAAGCTTTCCAAGTTTGCCACATAACCGCGGGCACGACTTTCCGGAAGATTTAACCTTGTAGGGGTGCTCCAACTCATCCATCACAAATTAAAAACACGCAGCGGGAATAACCTTGACCACGGATCTCGTGATCTTCCTAGGCAATTCCACAGAAAATCCGCCACCTCAAGATAGCACGAAGAAAAATCGGAATTCCTCACTCCAGACGTTCGATAATGATAAAACAAATCCAGCAACACCTCCCGGTGAGCCAGATCCGCTTCTAGAGCCGTGCGCTCTCCATCCGTCTACGCGAAGTGGACGGTTGCCTGAAAATGCCTCGAGTTGCCCCGAGGTGGCACCGCCGACTACTAGGTAGGTGGACCAACACTCATGCGAAGCACTGGCCCGGGGGTTGATTAATTATCCACGGAGTGATCATGCCCTATGCAAATTTTAGTTGTTATTAAGCAAATAGTACCAATGTTGAGAGCATGTTAGGAGCGCTCAATTATGAAACATAACACCGGTTCACAAGTAACTAGGACGGCAGAGTGGAACAATACACCGGGCAAAAGGCCAAGCCTTCCACCCTTACCAAGTGTATAAGTGCATTAAATTAAATAGCAATAATATTATGATAACAAAAGAATATCCATGTTGACACATGGAAGCAATTGCACTTGCAGCTAGAAACGCTATAAGAAGGGCTAAGCAAGCGATAACATAGCCAAACAAAGGTTTGCCGGGATGTGAAGGGGTTAGAGGCTTTTCATGGCAATGTTGGGAGGCTTGTCAAACAAGTGGTAGGTAGAGAGACATAACGATAAAAGCGGGACAACTAGCATAGCAATGATAGTGGTTGTATTCAGGAAAATGTGTCATCTTGCGTGAGATCCCGCTCGGAAGAAGATCGAGTCCATGAAAAAGACGAGCCAACATAGTCGAACGATTCCTCACACTCCAAACGCTTTCGGAACTCTATCGAGAAGGAACAATCCGGAAACAACAATCAACACACGAGAAACACCACAACATATGCATGACATGATACGCAAACAAATATGATGCATGTCCGGTTTAATTATGCAAGGCATGGCAAAGCACGTCAAACAACTCCTACACATTAACTGAAGCTCAATATGCAATGAGTTGCATATTGACGAAACTCCACATTTGAATTAGTTAGTTCACTCTTGTTTAGGTAATCATCAATATTAAATGTTTTTTAACATGGCAAACGGTGAATCATAAACAATTATATCATCTAGGCATTTTAAATGGGGCCGGAAGCAACATATAACATTTCCGAAACATCCCCATAAGCATAATATGAATTTGGTCCAGATCTTTCTCAACACAATTTTATATTTATTAAACATGGAAATAAAGTGTGGCATGAGATTCTACACATTTTTCTAGTCAAGTTACATATATAAAACATTTGCATCGGAGCTACGGTTAATTAGTTATGAAACAAATCGTTTTCACATGGCAATTACGCAAATTAATGCAAACAGTAAGGTTAAACATTTTTATCACATGTGAAAGTTGAATATTATGAATCTACATAAAATTCTAGTCAAGTTTCATATATAAAGTTTTTACATACGATACATGGTTCTCGAGTTATTAAATGCATGAGCAACAAGGGTTTTTCTGTAAAAGTAGAGTTCATGTGATAATTGCAAAATTCGCATGGACAAAAAAATCACTATTGGGCCGAAACTGAACAGAGGCCCAACAGTTTAACAAGGGCGCCACCTAACTATTCTATGCAGATGGCACAATATAGGGACACATGGGGGTGGCTATTGGGCTCACCCAAGGGGCAACATGGGCCGGCGGCGAGGAGGCAATGCCGGGCTTCGGCGGCGCTGGGAGGCCGGCCCACGATGCGGCTGGAGGCGCCTGCGCTAGCTCGCTTGTTCACGAGCGGAACGACAGCAGCCGGTGGTGTTGCAACCCGTGACGGCGGCTCGGACCTGCAGCGACGGGGATGAGGTAGGCGGGGACGACGAGGGGACGCGGAACCGATGCTCCTCAACCGGATAGCCAGGAACCAAGGCGGCACGTCGAGCTGGAGCTGCGGGAGGCCATCCATGGCGGCAGGGCTCGAGGCCATGGCGGCCGGCGCGGGAAGCGGGAAGAAGGACGCGCGCGATGCTGGCGGTGGGGCTGGATGCAGGGCCAAGCACAAGTGAGCTCCTGCGTGGCCGGGGCACCGGCGCGAGGACTGTGGGCAGCGGGTGCGTGCGGCGTACGGGCAGCGGCGGCTCGACCCGAATCGGGCCCGGGGCGGGCTCCGGATGGGCCTAGCGGGCCCTGACCGGGAGGTGGGAGGAGGAGGCGCGCAGGGTGGCGGCTGGCTGGTTGGGGCGGCGCAGATCCCCAGAGAGGCTAGGGTTTCCCTAAATGGACGTCTAGGGGTCTATAAATAGCATTTTGGGGGCTAGGTTAGGGGGATTTTTGCGCGGTTTCGAGCCGTACGATCGAGATCGGACGGCTCCGGTCGCAGGAATAGGTTAGGTGGGCTGTGTAGAAGGGTGTGGGCTGAGAAGAGAGGGAGATGTGAGGCCGTGACATGAGTTTTGAAACACCGAAAACATCCGACGAATAACCCGATGACGGTGCCGCTACGGGCGATCGTTGGAAAATCAAACGAACTCGGACGTGAAGAAATTTGACAGGCGGTCTACCTACGCTATAATAAGACCGCACGCCAGGTTTCGGGCCAATTCGAGAATATTTTATGCACACTTTAAAAACAATATTTATTGATGCCGCGGGCGCGGGCGTGTGTGGTTGGTCTCGAAACGACAACGTCAAGAACGAAGAGAACCGTCAGCTACTCACGGATGCAAGTTTTCGAAAACGAGTGATGATGCTATGCAGATGATGTGAATGATGCAATGATGAATGCAGCAACCAAAGAAAACACATACGAGAATGGAAATAAAAGGGAAATCTTTTAGAGCGTCGGTTCCGAACTGTTACAGATGTGAACCAAATGACATCTTTTTTCCTATTCCTACTTATAGGATTTGAGATACATGTCATCTCATTTTCTATAAGTTTCCTGTTCCTATGATACTCTTATCCTATGAACCAAAGGAGACCTTAACTAGCAAACATGACTGAGAATTTCCATTCTATTATGCTACTTCCTCCAATCCAAATTAACTGATGCATCTCTAGTACAACTATTTTTATTTATTAGATATTTTATAACTATACAATAATAATCAAACACAATAAATTATATGAATTTTAAATATAGTTCTAATACTATTATTTCAAGATATTCATGTCCATACAACCAAATTTCATTCAAATATATTGAAAAACAGTCCCGCGACAACGTGTGAGGTGTCGGGCTTAAATAGTATTGTGGCCGAGTAAATGGGTCATATATTGCGGGTAACGACGAAGGCTGGTTATTTGGGTCGGCCACATGCACGGTCCACAATATTCATTTATATATTTTTATTACTTTTTCTTTCAAATTTTTTTATTGGGTCCCACTCATCTTTGTCCGTATTTTATTTTATTTTATTCCCTTGGGTTTTTCTTTACTTTTTTTGTCTTCTGTTTTATTTTTGTATGCATAATTTGATTTTCTTATGTTTTTTGAACTTTTTAAACTTCACGAAGATTTTTTCTAAGTTCATGTACAATTTTTATTCTTGAACCTCTTTACATTCGTGAATATTATTTAAATTTATGATTTTTTAGAAATTTTTAGAATTCATGAATAATTTTTAATATATGATATTTTAAAAGTACATATATGAAAAGGGGTAAGACATGGCATGGCGCGCAAAAAATCAAAGAATAAAATCCACCTCTAAAACCATAAAAAACGTTGCAAAGGGAAACGACGCACGAGGCTTGCCCAAGAGCGTCGCATTGGGTGCGTGTGTACTCACTATTTTACGGGATTTGCCTTGGGAGAGATAAGCCGTACTCGCCTCTCGTGTCCCCGAAATGGGCTGTGGTCGAGTAATCATGTTCTTCTTCGTTCCATTTCTGTTCTAATTTTTTTATTTTCTACATTATCTACTGTGTTGGAAAATATAAAAATATGCAACCTTTTCTAAAATTTTATAAAATGTGTTAATTTTCCAGAAACTAATTGATATGAATAATTTTGCAAATTTCAAATACTTTATAATTGCATGATCATTTCTCAAAAAATGCATAATATATTTTGATCACTTGATTGGTTTTCTGAATTACATGGATGTTCTTTTCAAATGAATGAATGTCATTTTAAATTATGAAAAATATTTAAAATTAGTTGGCCACCGTTCACCTGTCCGACGCCCGGGACAAGGTCTCCTAGAAGCTTTCGTCCTCGGGATAGTTTCTCCTTAAATCCCTATATGCGAGGCTAATCCAAGGACCAATGCTAGATATAGCTAGGGGGCTATGGAAAGCCGGCCTGCCACTGAAAATCAAGGTTTCCATGTGGCAAACGTTCTGCAACTGACTACCCACTTCCGTTAATGTCGCTAAACGACAGGGCCTTTCCGATGGCACTTGCGCGCTGTTGTGTGATCACAAGGACACCAATCATGTATTCTTTCGATGTCTCCTAGCCCGTTTTGTGTGGAGTGCGGTTCACGAGGCTTTCAATCAACCATGGAACCCCTCACTGGGTGCCGACCTCTATGCCATCTTGCGAACCCACCCTGGATCGTTTTGAAGGGTTCTCTGGAGATGTATTGGGACGCTTCTCTGGTCCGGTGGTCCCCGTGGTCGGTTAGTACTATCGAGAAAAAAAAATCCCACCTGCTTGACCGCATTTCCAGGGCCTCTTGATTTTGAAAACCTAGGAATAGGAAAAGTATAGGGTTGGAGTAGCATGTCCATTTCAACCCTATAGGATTAGCAAGAAGTGTTTGATGGTACAAGAAAAACAAAGGAATTGTAAACAGAGGTTGGAGTGGATGTTAGATTTTCTATGAAATGTAGTACAAAAGATTTCATAGGAAAAAATTCCTATGGGATCCAATCCTATGAATTAAAAGACCGATGTAAAAAAAATCCCTAAAAATCTCAATCCTATAGAATTCGTTTGAATCAAAGAAGCCGTGGACTCCATTGAGGAAACGACGGGACTCTCGGTTCATTATCGAGACGATGGAGCGCATCAGGAGCATCCAGGTCATCGCCCGGAGACATCTTTTGTTTAGTCTAGTTCGAGCATGCGTGCTCCTGGATTTGGGCCCAATTCCCCGGTATATGTGTTTGGTTCTGAACCTTGTTGGTCTTATCTCGTGTCCGGGTTATCACTCTGCCTATTGTGGGCTTTATCGATTTAAAACCGTTCTAAAAATATATATTTATAATGTGTGAAAAAATAAAAATTTACGTATAAACTTTATAGAAAAAGGAAATATATGAATATTTTCTAGTAACGCGTAAATATTTTGTGAATTCAATTATGATTCAAAATTTTGTGAACATTTATTTAAATTTATAGAAATTGTGTCAGAAATATGGTTGAACTTTCTAATTACATGAAAATTTATAAAATTATGTGACACTTTTTTAAAATAAATATTCATTAAAACACATGGAATTTTTTATTAACTTATATGAAAAATATTAGCATATTGTACCCACAGTCCACTAATAACGTTTTCGAGACTTACATGAAAAATATTGGTATATTTTACCTAAAATACACTAATATTGTATGGACAGAGAAAAATGAACAAAATGTGATATAAAAGAAAATGAAACAACACTCCTTTTTGGGGCCACCCAAGAGAAGGGGCGTGTGGGCGAGGCCGCACTGTAATATATAGGGGTTGTTTGGTTGCGAGCCTTAGCTAGCCACGTCAAAGGTGTGGTGTGTCACGGCTTCCTGAATAGGCATTTGGTTCTTTACTAAGATGCGGCTTCTCACAACGCGAAGAAGCTTTTGTAGTAGAAATTTTTGGCGTTTGTTTTAGAGGTTATTTGGTTGGGCGCTCAGTTTGCCACGCCTAAGCAGAGGCAGGTGTGGCGCGCCATAGAAACTGGGACGGCTAAAATGAGCACCACACCTTAGGTGAAAAATTCTACTACAAAAGCCTCTTCGCACTGTGACGAGCCGCACCTTGGTAAAATACCAAACGCCTATCTAGAAAGTTGTGGCACACCACACCTTTGACGTGGCTAGCTAAAGGGGCAACCAAACAACCCCTTAGCTATCATAGTTTGCGTGGCGCGTCACACCTACCTTTGCTTAGAGCATATGCAGCCGAACTTAGAAAATATGACCCCCTAAACGTTCGTGGAAGCGCCCGGTCAGTGACCAGACGTGTCTCCTTTGTCCGTTCGCACAACCGCACTCTTCCTCATATGCCCGGTCACTTGCGCGTGATTGGTGGAAAGGAAGAGAAGAAATAAAATAATGAACAAAGAAAAAGAAAAGATGGTTCGGGGTAGGATCGCGTCTTACGTGGTGGACTGATCGGTGCGTCCGCGAGCCCTCATATCTTTTCTATATTTGAGATGGATACGAGGGTTCACGAACAACCAAAACGTATAGGGATGATATGAGAGATTCAGTTGGATCATTTTTTTCCATTTTTCCTGTCCGGTCACTGACCGGATGCGTCCACGAACATATGAAAGGTCGTTTGAAACGTCCGGTTATAGATGCTCTTAGAGCATCTACAGCCGGACCCCTTATATCCGTCTCGTATGTCCGGGCAGGCCGCCCGGTCAAAAAAGACGATCCGGACAGACTCCCTAAACGGGCCTCAAACACACGGGGTGACCGGCACCCATCATATCCAGCCCAAATATGGGGCAAATATGGGGAGCCCGGGCACGCCCGTCTGACTGCCTGGCCCACCACCGACCCATCGCCAATTCAGCCCGACCCACTATCGACCCCACTAAATACACGAATCCGGCAAACCCTAGACATCCGGCAGTTCACACTCTCCGTCCACTCCACTTTCCCTCCCCCTTCCCACCCTACGATTCGATGGCCGGTGACGGAAGCAGCTCCGACGGATTGAACGTTCGATGTGGAGGAGGTGGCCCTCCGCATCGCATTGAGCCAGTCACTGCAGGACCAAGGCGGCCCTGGTAGTGATGGATCTACATTCTTCGGACCCTTCGCACGCTGACGAAGCGCTGACAACATTGGAGGCCCTTCCAGCCCGGTGCGCAGCTCCGGCCGCTCCGCTCCAGGTCAGGTACGCCGCCCCCCTCCACCACCCTCTACCCCGGATGTGGTGCCCATCCACCACTGGATCCTCATGCCCGCGACGGGGATGGGGCGCACGAGGACGTCAGAGTCCGAGGCGTGTGCAGCCCGTCGCGAGTGGCAGCGGGCGAGAGAGAGGGGGAGGTGCTAGACGCGTGTTGTTCGAGCATTGGTGGACCCCGAGGACGCACTCCTCGCGGGCGTCCTCCGTCGCTTGCTGAGGATGGTGGAGTCGGATGCACGCCACCTCCGCTGCAAGAATGCCGACGCGCTCCGACTGGCAATCCAGTTATCGGAGCGTGTGGCGGCGAAAGAGGCGGCGACGAAGGCGAAAGCGGCCCGCCACGCCGAGGAGCAGGCCCGCCTACTCCACAGGTTGTCAGGCATGCGCTGCTCCGACGAGGACGACAACTATGCCTCCACCTCCGACTCCAATGACGACGACGCTGCACCACACGCTGATGCCTACATAGAGGACGGGCAGAGTTGTGCGGACGACCGGAAGGGGAATTATGCTTAAGTAGTTTCTAGTTTGAATTTGCCAATGTTCTTTTTGTTCGGCGAAGCAATCCGATCCGATGAAAAATGTTGATCTATGTTTTACGTATCGTTGCATGCGTTTGTATGGATATGAGGGTTCAGATATAAGGAATGCGGATGTGGCAAAAAAAGACACGTCTGATCAGTGCTCATAAACGCGACCGGATGCGTACGTGGATCGTTTGAGGGGCTGTATTTAGAGCATCTCCAATAGCCGCGCTAAACAAGCGCCGCGTTGAAAAAGTGCTGTTTTTGCGCGCGCTACCGCTCCGGGCGCTCCAGTGGATGCGCAAAAATCGCGTGCGCGGCAAATAGAGTTCAGCGTGCAGGCCGAAACGCCATCGCGTGCCGCTTATTTGCTGCGCCCGCTTCCGCGCGCGGCACACACGAGCGCTCGCGAAATACTCTCTCCTTCATGCCACCTTCGCCCCGCGCGCGCCGGCGCCGGAGAACTTGACCCGATGGAGCCACCTGCCGCCCCCCCGCTCACCCCATCCTACAACCATGACCCCTCTGCCTCCGCCGCTGCAAACCCTAGCGCGAGGAGCGCTGGCCTCGCCTCCGGCGGAGCTCCTTCGAGCATCAGCCTCGCGCGCGGCCTCTTCCTGCCGCCGCAGATGACCTCAGCGGCGAGTGGCGTCGCGTCGGTGCCGCCCCGTGCCCTCCCCTCGAAGCTCCCAAATGCGTCCCGACCGAAGAAGAGCAAGACATCCGCGAAGAAGAACAAGGTGGCGGACGGGTCCGGCACCTCGAAGGCGTCGAGGAAGAAGCTTGCAGGGCGTGTGACGGGCGCGACAGCTACCGAAGTGCCGACGAGCTCACTTCTTGAGCCGGCGGCCGACGCGCACAATGTGTTCGACGAAATGCCCCAAAGGTACAAAATTTTGCCAACTTTTTTTTCTTGTTATTTTTTAAATGCATACATATAGATAGCTTATTTGCATTGTTCTACATATTTTTTAGTCTCGAATGATGCATGCATATCAACTATGGGTGCCGGCTCCAAAAATTCTCGTTGGTCTCAAACCAATGAGTTCGAGGTGGACGAGCATGGTGAGGGCATTGTCGACACACCAAAAGGAAGAGCGGGCAATTACACCAATGCCAAAGACATCTTACTATGCAATACTTGGTTGGTCGAGGGATTCATCCGTTGGAGGTGATCAAAGTAGAGATGCTTATTGGAACCGGATGAAGGAATACTTTGATGCTCGTAACGTGAGTGGAATTGACCGCACCGACCGATCTCTTCGGTCGCAGTGGTCGACAATCAACAAGGATTGTCAAAAATGGACGGACGCACAAAAGGTGGTTGACAAGTTGAACCCAAGTGGCACCAATGAGGACGATAGAGTAAGTGGCATTTCATCCATGTTCATCATACTTGTTGTTGGTGTTTGACGTGCTAACTTTTTTGTTTTCATGTAGTTCAACATTGCACAAAACTTGTTCAAAGGAGAGGAGAAGAGGACCAAGAAGGGGAAGATCAAGAAAGTAAGACCATTTACCTTGCCTCATTGCTATGAGGTGTTGAAGGATGATGAGAAATGGAAGAAGCATGATGATTTGGATGATTTGGATTTGAGCAAAAAACGCAAGCGAACAATTGAGTTGGATGATGTTGATGAGAAGGAAGCATCAAGTGATCACGGCAAGAGAAGCCCCACACCCAACTCGGTTTATACTTGAAGCCAAAACGACCGGATGGGTGCAAGAAAGACGCAAAAGAAAAGAAGAAGAGGAAAGGAGATGATATGCTATGAAGCTATTGTGAAGGCAAGAAAAGAAGCCAACGAGGTGAGGAAAATGGCAAGGAACCAAGATGTCGCGGCCGTAGAGAGGAGTTGGTGGCCGAGGAGAGGAGGGTGGCGGCCGAGGAGAGGAAGGTGGCTTTGGATGAGAGGAAGGTGAGCAATGAGAAGCGAACTAGATTGATGGAATGGGAGAAGCACTTGTTCTTCTTGGACACATCTATCCTCAATGAGGCGCAAAAGGAGTATGTCAATCTTATCCGTGAAGAAGTCTTGATTCAAAAAAGAGCCATGATTCGTGCAATGGGTGGCGGTGGACTTGGCCCCATGGGTGACGGTGGCCTTGGCGCCATGGGTGGCGGTGGACTTGGCGTCATGGGAGTCATGGGTGGCTTCGGAGCTACCATAGACGGCTTAGGTGCCATGTGTGGTTTTGGAGCTACCATGGAGACCATGGGAGACATGGGTGGCTTTGGAGCACCCCCCGGCGCCATGGCCGCCATGGGAGGCATGAGTTTTGCGTCTCTCATGGGAGGCATGGGTGCACCTCCGGCCGTCATGGGAGGCATGTCTTCCGGTGTGACTCACACACCTCCCATGAAAATGCCGTTAAAGATCTTCCCAACACCGTCGGAGCTTCACGTGATGCGATGCGCGACAATGATGATGATGAGGAGGAAGAATCATCTTTGGAGGAGGAAGAATCGTCTTCGAAAGATGAGGACGAAGACGAGGACGAGGCTTGATGTGTCTTTCGTTTGTGTCATGATGAACTTGGTTTGCATTTTGAACTTGGTTCGATAAACTTGTGGGCATGATTTTGAACTTATGGGCATGAACTTTTATGCATCAACTTGTTTGTATGTAATTTATATGCCATGTTCATTGCATTTTGAATGTTTGAAATTTATTTTATGTCCAAAATGCAATAAATAACGAGTCGTGCGCGTTGGATTTTTATGTACGCTGCTGGAGCGACGCGTACACGGTGCATTTTAGCGCGACTGTTGGAGCCAGCGCTGTCGGCCGCACAAACCCAAATAAAACACGCGCGAAATCAGTTTTTTAACATGCGACGTTTAATGCGTCTGTTGAAGATGTTCTATCATCCGTGGCTGCTCTTAGGCGCAGCAAAATGAGTGCCCAACCAAACAGCTCCATGGACGCACTCATTTGTCTCACGGAGAGCACGCGAAGCATTCTTGCCGTCTACACCTGCACGACACGTCTGACACCTGTCTACGGCGGTACCCCTCCGGGATCTGCTTTCTCTCGATGAAGTAGGATACGTTCCGATGCTTCTACTTTGCACTAGCACCTTCGTGTCGTCACCCGTCACCAATGGCCATTTCCCAGGGACACCAGCCACGTACGCTCCTGGCAAGGCTGCTACTGGTGCAGCTCAACATCTTACGCACGCCTATTAATACCGCGCGCGTGTGCTCTGCCCTCTGCGATTCTCAAGTTGTGATCGCATCGCAGTACTCGCAAGCGAAGCTCTGCTTTCTTTTGAGCTATGGCAACTCTGGGCGCAGCAACAGTGTGCATCCCTGCCTCCGGCATCAGGTGCAGCATGCCGCCGTTTGCTGCCGCGCCGATTAGAGCCACAACCCCGCGTCTCGCCGCTTCCCTGAGGCGACCCACGACGGGCGGGGCGAGGCTGTCGGCGAGGTTCAGGACGGCGGCGGCGGCGGCGCACAAGGTGAAGCTCGTCGGGCCCGACGGCGCGGAGACGGAGCTGGAGGTGGCCGAGGACGCCTACATCCTGGACGTGGCGGAGGAGGCCGGCGTGGAGCTGCCCTACTCGTGCCGGGCCGGGTCCTGCTCGACGTGCGCGGGGAAGCTGGCGTCCGGCGAGGTGGACCAGTCGGACGGGTCGTTCCTGGACGACGAGCAGATGGCTGAGGGGTACGTGCTCACCTGCGTCGCATACCCCCGGGCGGACTGCGTCATCTACACCCACAAGGAAGAGGAGGTGCATTAGCTTCGCTAGACCAGTTCGTGCCAGAGTTTTCGTGTCGTGTCCGACAGTTTGTGTCTTGCGTATTATGTATGGTGCTCTGTAGTGCTAGTATCGTTCCGAACGCTGTATGATTCGTTTCCTCAAGCTGAATATCGGATCTTCAGTTTTGCTACCTTTTTCCTACGATTTCAAGGTTAATCTGATACTACTTATGGTATAACAACAAGACAGTTTGGCCGAGTGGTCTAAGGCGCCAGATTTAGGCTCTGGTCCGAAAGGGCGTGGGTTCAAATCCCACAGCTGTCATTTTTTTTTTTGAAAATGTTTACCTGGAAAATACCCTGTTACCTCTGCGCTCAACAGCCAACACTCCCCAGCTCTTTTTCGAATCATGTTCTCGCGAAACCACTCTCATCCCTTCTCAGCAATGTCCAAAAAAATCGTCCAGGACGACAATACATTTGTTTATCTGTTGCATTCATATTTCTAAGTCATATTTTTCAATGTAAAGTTGCATGTTTTTTCAAAATTACAACAAGTGTTTTCTTTATGTTACCTAATAAAACAACTTTTCATGTCAAATACCACAATCCTATTATTTATTTAAAAATATTCTTTACACCAACAATTTATTTAAGAAATAACCCTAGATCAATCAAAGTAATTCCAACAATCATGAAAGCACCATGTTATCTTCAAAACAATCTTCACAGCAACAACTCTGTTTTCCAAGTCTTTAAAAAATACAGATGCCTAAAACAACTTGAGGGTCTGGCTACGTTGTTAGGGTTAGGGTTGGCGACTAGCGGACGACCGCGTCTAGCCACCTGATCCTACACGGGAGCGATATGAGTCTCTGGAATAGGAGGGATAGGAGGGATTTGGTTTTGGATTCGTCTACGTCAGTTCCCCGGTTGATGAGTGCTAATCTAGGAGACCGATTTGTGTAGGAAGAGGAATCCCCGAAGGGTGGTATAAGTTGCGCACCGCCGCCAGACAAGAAGCAATCTCGCAGAGTTTTCGTGAACTCGATCTTCGATCCCGATCTAGGCATAGATCAACCTCTGACGAGAACCCGTGCGATGTCGTCTGCCGGTGATGGGGGTGATAAAGGGGGAACCGATGAGGTTCCTACCCGCCCGAAATCGTTTGGTGGAGG
Source organism: Hordeum marinum (assembly GCA_022496015.1). NCBI lineage: Eukaryota > Viridiplantae > Streptophyta > Magnoliopsida > Poales > Poaceae > Hordeum > Hordeum marinum. The sequence goes on from CM039674.1 coordinate 438,699,960, forward strand.
CGCGCTGGTGGCCGCGAGGCGGAGGGATATCAGGAGGGAAGGAGAGGCTCATCGGGAGGAAAGCAACTGGCACGGGACGGGGCAGCAAGGTTTAGCGGGACCAGAGGTGGATCTGGAAGGAGAGGTGGACATGGATGATGATGCGTTCCTTGAGTTGGATCCGGAGGAAGATGAAGAGCTCGCACCACCGGCGCCGCCGCCGTCGCCATGGCGTCTCCTAGCAAGGTATGTGAATCAGAGAAGGCCCAATACGGAGGACCTGACACAGCACTTCCACGCAGTTTGGCAAATCCGTGCAGGGCTAAACTTTTCCCCGATCAGAAAGAATTGGTATGTCATCACATTGGGATCCCAGGGCGACTTTGATTTTGTAGCAAGAGGGGGGCCATGGATACACCGTGGCAATGTACTGCTCGTCGCGCCATTCATCGGGGACGCGAGACCATCAGAGTCGGTGCTTGAAGCTGTTCCAGTATGGGTAAGATTCTACAATGTCCCGTGGGATAAGTAAACATCTGCATATGGATGGAGAATTGGTAAACTACTAGGGAAGGTGCTTGCAGTGGATGCGGATGATTCGGGCATGAGTGTCAGAGAGTTTCTTAGGGTCCGTATTGAGTTGCCGCTCAACCGTAGACTGCAGATGCAGGTTGCTATTGGAATAAAAGGGAGTGACAAGGAGCCAGAAAAACATGAGTTGAGGTATGAAAGAGTCCCACACTATTGTTTCTGGTGTGGCTTCATCGGACTTGATGACACTAAATGTGAAAATAATAGAATGGGTGTACCAAAAAAAGCATATGATGATCGTCTACGCTGCTCACCATTGCGAAAATTTGAATAGCGGTCTGCTAGCATCCCAGCTGGACCAAACCGGCGATGGTTAGGGGCCTTGACTTCTCTACCAGCAGCACGGGATCATCCAACCTTGGGAGTGCGCCTCTGGGCAGGAGCAGCAGCCGCCAGTATAACATGGGAAGCTGGGTGCCGGATAGAGTTGATGCCAGAGATGGGTTTGAAGAGAAGGAGAATAGTGGTGAGCCTGAAATTGATGCGGAGTTGGCTAAGCAAGTGTGTTCCATGCAGGTGCAACTCGAACATGAAGTTACAGATACAAATACAAGGTGGGAGCATGGCGTGGGACGCCGGCATCCAAAAACAGCAGGGCGGGGGCGCGGTAGGATCCCGATGCCAATCCCGTTGGCAGTCAAAGCACCCCTACCGGGTTTCATACACTCGGCGGACACGATCCCGGCCATGCGTGGGTTTGGTCCACTGGTTATTCCATTTGGATTAGTTGATACTGCTATGGCTGATGTGGAATCAATACTAGGGAAGAGGGCGGCTGAAGAGGCAGGGAACGTGAACGTGGAGCTGAAAGGTGCCAAAATAAACACGAGCCAATCTACTACAGCAAAGGGCGGCATGGCAAAGAAAGGTAGAGTTAAGGGCCTGCAGGTAGATGATGGTGGTAACCAAGAGGACATGGGGACAGATGTTGGCATGAATAAGGAGGCAACCAACCTTGGGGTCGCTGGTAAATTGACGGGGCCGAATGTGGCGCCCCGTCAGGAGCAATGAATTGCCTGAGTTGGAACTGTCGGGGCGTTGGGAACAAACCGACAGTTCGAGACTTGGTAGCTTTAGTAAAGGCTACCGAGGCGAGGATGGTGTTCTTGTGTGAAACTAGGCAAAATTCAGAAAAAGTTCGTCGTTTGCGAAATAGATTAGGTCTCAGAGGTTTTGCTGGTGTCGACAGTAATGGTCTTAGTGGAGGTCTTACTCTGTTTTGGTGTGATCAGTTGTATGTTGATATCCAAGATATGAATGAAAGGTTTATCGATGCATATGTCCGTGTGTCCCCGTCTGCACCGCTTTGGCATCTTACTTGTGTTTACGGCGAACCCCGAGTGGAAAACCGACATCGTATGTGGACAAGTTTACAAAATTTGCGGGCAAAGTCAGACCTTCCATGGTGTGTTATAGGGGACTTTAACGAAGCCATGTGGTCGTTTGAGCACCTTGCAACAACACAATATAATGAGAATCAAATGATAGCATTCAGGGATGCTCTTGAATGCTGTGACTTGGTGGATTTGGGCTTCCAAGGAACCCCTTTTACATATGACAATAAGCAAAGACGGAATAGAAATGTTAAAGTACGGCTGGACCGAGCAGTGGCTGATAATAATTGGAGAAATTTATTTACATCTGCCAAGGTGGTACATCATGTGTCCCCTTGTTCTGATCACCTCCCAATACTGTTAAAATGCGAGAAGGATGAAGAGAAATTTTTTAAGCCATGCTACAGAAGGTATGAGATATTATGGGAACGTGATGAAAACCTACCCGAACGGGTGGCACAGGCATGGGAGGAGGCAGGAGCAAAGTTTAACCTTGGTGACGTGAGAGCTGGGCTTAAAAGTTTATCGCTGAAACTCCATGACTGGGGCAAGAAGAGATTCGGCAATGTAACAAGAGAGTTGGAAAAATCAAGAACTAGACTGGAGGAACTCATGAACATGAATGCGGACAGAGACGAGATAAAAAAGGTAAATGATCACATGAATGAACTTCTGTACCAGGAAAAGATGTTATGGCCGCAACGTTCACGCATTGATTGGCTCAAGGAGGGGGACCGTAATACAAATTTCTTTCATCGTAAGGCCGTTTGGCGTGCTCGAAAAAATAAGGTTAAGGTGCTAGTGGACAACAATGGCATGATGCAGAAAGACCATAAGGTAATGAGCTCAATGGTTCAGGAACACTTCAAGTCCATCTTTGCACATGATAACAACCTGAATCTATCGCATGTCATTGACCTTTTTAACCCGATTGTTACTGATGCAATGAATGAGAAGCTGTGTGCATAGTTTTCAGAGAAGGAAATAGCTGATGGCCTATTCCAAATAGGCCCACTTAAGGCACCTGGTAGTGATGGCCTACCAGCACGCTTTTTTCAGAGGAACTGGAGCATTTTTAAGGAGGAAGTGGTTAGGGCGGTAAGAGAGTTTTTTCGCACCGGTATTATGCCTGATGGAGTAAATGAAGCGATTATCATGCTCATTCCGAAAACTGATGAACCAACAAGAGTTACAGATTTTAGACCCATCAACCTTTGCAATGTCATTTACAAAATAGTTGCCAAGTGTCTTGTTAACCGTTTCCGGCCTTTGTTAGAAGAGATTATTTCTCCATTCCAGAGTGCATTTGTCCCTGGGAGGCTCATCACGGATAATGGCCTCTTAGCGTTTGAGTGCATTCATGCCATACACCAGGAAAAGAAACCGGATAATAGCTATTGTGCATACAAGTTGGATTTATCCAAAGCTTATGATCGGGTTGATTGGGGCTTCTTGGAGCGAGTGATGACTAAATTGGGTTTCTCTCATCGGTGGGTGCAATGGATTATGACGTGCGTCACCACGGTGAGATATACGATAAAATTTAATGGAACCCTTTTAGAATCCTTCGCACCGGAGCGTGGTCTTCGGCAAGGTGATCCCCTTTCGCCTTTCTTGTTTCTTTTTATGGCTGATGGTCTCTCTGAGCTGCTGAAACAGGGTGTGCACACAAATGTTATTGAACCCCTAAAGATACGTCGTGGTGCTCCTGGTGTCTCACACCTTTTGTTCGCGGATGACATGCTACTTTTTTTCAAGGCAACACAACAGCAAGCAGCTGCAGTCAAGGGGATTACTCAGGCCTATGAAGCTTCTACAGGACAACTCATAAATCTAGCTAAATGCTCGATATTATTTGGACAATCTTGTCCTACTAATGATCAACTGAATGTGAAGCGGGAACTTTATATACAACAAGAAAACTTTGAGGAGAAGTACCTCGGGCTGTTGACGCCGGAAGGGAGGATGCACAGGGGTAGATTCCAAAACCTTCAAGTGAAACTTCTGAAAAGGATTTGTATATGGGGTGATGGTAACATGGCGTCAGGAGGGAAAGAGATCTTGATAAAAGCGGTTGCTCAATCTATTCCCACATACATCATGGGAGTTTTCAAACTCCCTTTCTCTGTATGCGATGATCTAACTCGAATGGTTAGGAATTATTGGTGGGGTTCCCAGAAGGGGAAAATGAAGACACATTGGGTGGCCTAGGAGAACATCATAAAACCGAAAGCTATGGGAGGGCTTGGATTCCGGGACTACAGACTCTTCAATCAGGCCCTTCTTGCCCGGCAAGCATGGCGGCTCCTAACTAATCTAGAAAGCCTTTGTGCGCAGGTCTTGAAGGCGAAATATTACCCTAATGGTCGGTTGGAGGATACCGTGTTTACAGGGAATGCGTCATCAACGTGGCAGGCCATCATGTACGGCCTCGAGCTCCTCAAGAAGGGGCTTCTTTGGCGGATCGGGAATGGCCAGCAAGTACGCATATGGCGTGATCCTTGGCTCTCGAGGCCGGCTTCATATAGGCCTGTTTTGCTGCCGGGAAGGTGCAGGCTCTGCCGCGTCTCCGAACTGTTGAACGACCAAGGACGGTGGGACGCACAACTATTGGAAATATGCCCTAGAGGCAATAACAAATTAGTTATTATCATATTTCCTTGTTCATGATAATCGTTTATTATCCATGCTACAATTGTGTTGATCAGAAACTCAGATACATGTGTGGATACATAGACAAACACCATGTCCCTAGTATGCCTCTAAATATACTAGATTGTTGATCAAAGATGGCTATGGTTTCCTAGTCATGGACATGAGATGTCATTTGGTAACGGGATCACATCATTAGGAGAATGATGTGATGGACAAGACCCAAACTACAAACGTAGCATATGATCGTGTCAGTTTATTGCTACTGTTTTCTGCATGTCAAGTATCTGTTCCTTTGACCATGAGATCATGCAACCCACTGACACTGGAGGAGTGCCTTGTGTGTATCAAACGTTGCAACGTAACTGGGTGACTATAAAGGTGCTCTACAGGTATCTCCGAGGGTGTCTGTTGAGTTGGCATGGATCAAGACTGGGATTTGTTACTCCGTGTGACGGAGAGGTATCTCAGGGCCCACTCGGTAATAGAGCATCACAATAAGCCTTGCAAGCAATGTGACTAAGTGTTAGTCATGGGATCTTGTATTACGCAACGAGTAAAGAGACTTGCCGGTAACGAGGTTGAACTAGGTATGGAGATACTGACGATCGAATCTCGGGCAAGTAACATACCGAAGAACAAAGGGAACATCATACGGGATTAACTGAATCCTTGACATAGAGGTTCGACCGATAAAGATCTTCGTAGAATATGTAGGAACCAATATGGGCATCCAGGTCCCGCTATTGGTTATTGACCATAGAGGTGTCTTGGTCATGTGTACATAGTCCTCGAACCCACTGGGTCTACACACTTAAGGTTCGGTGACGTTTCGGTAGTATAGAGTTATGTATGGTGGTGACCGAAGGTTTTTTGGAGTCCCGGATGAGATCCCAAACGTCACGAGGATCTCCAGAATGGTCCGGAGGTAAATATTGATATATAGGAAGTCCTATTTTGGTCACCGGAAAAGTTTTGGGCTCATCGGTAGTGTACCGGGAGTGCCGGTAGTGTACCAGGAGACCATCGGGAGGGGTATTTCGACCCAAGAGGCTACATGGGCTGTGGGAGAGTAAATACCAGCCCTTTGTGGGCTGGTGGAAGTCCCACACAAGGCCCATGCGGCTGGGAAGAAAAGCCCAAAGAGAAAAAGGTGGGAAAAGACAAAAAAAGGCAAAAATAAGGAGGAGTCCTAGTCCTACTAGGATTGGAGGAGGAATCCTCCAATCCTCCTTGATTCAGCCGACCCAAGATTTGGTACTTTGAGGGCCAAGCCTCCTCCTCTCTTCCTCTTATATATACTGGAGGTTTTAGGGTTTTTGGCACCAGATTTTTAGCCACGTGCTGCCCGTTCCTCTAGTGCATAGTTTCTCCTCTAGATCGGATTTCTACAGTGCTTAGGCGAAGCCCTACCGGAATAGCTCCACCGCCATCTCCGGAGCGCCATCATGCTATCGGAGAACTCTTCTACCTCTCCGCTCCCTCTTGCTAGATCAACAAGGCGGAGATCGTCATCGAGCTGTACGTGTGCTGAACGCGGAGGTGCCATCCGTTCGGCGTTAGATCGGGACGGATCGTGATGAGTTTGCGGGACGGATCGTGACGAGATCGCGGGACGGATCATGATGAATTCGCGGGACGGATCGTGACGAGATCGTGGGACGGATCATGATGAGTTCGCGGGACGGATCGTGATGAGATCGCGGGACGGATTGTGATGAGTTCGCGGGACAGATCGTGACGAGATCGATGGATGGGTCATGATGAGTTCGCGGGACGGATCGTGATGAGATCGCGGGATGCACGGTGATTTGGATCGCGAAGATTTTCGACTACACCAACCACGTTTCTTAACGCTTCTCGCTTAGCGGTCTACAAGGGTATGTAGATCCACTCTCCCTCTCGTAGATGCTCATCACCATGGATAGATCTTGCGTGTGCGTAGGAATATTTTTGTTTCCCATGCAACGTTCCCCAATAGTGGCATCATGAGCTAGGTCTATGTGTAGATGAGATCTCGAGTAGAACACAAAAGGTTTGTGGGCGTTGATGCTTAGATTTCTTCCTCCCTTGGTCGGATTTTGGTTCAGCGGTATTGTGAGATGAAGCGGCCCGGACCAACATTACTCGTACACTTATGAGAGACCGGTTCCCTCGACCGCAACTTGTTGCATAGATGGCTTGCGGGTGCCAGTTTCTCTCAGTTGGATCGGATTCGACAAAGGCGGTCCTTGAGAAGGTTGAAAAGCAACTAGTGTATCACCGTTGTGGTTTTTGCATAGATGAGAATTGTTCTTGCTAGATACCCGTAGCAGCCACGTAAAACATGCAACAACAATTAGATGACGTCTAACTTGTTTTTGCAGGGTATGTTGTGATGTGATATGGCCAATTACATGATGTGATATATGTGATGTATGAGATGATCATGTGATGTATAGATTATCACGACTTGCATGTCGATGAGTACGACAACCGGCAGGATCCATAGGGTTGTCTTTAATTATTGTATGACCCGTGTGTCAATCATTAAGAGCTATGTAATGCTTTACTTTATCGCTAAACGGTAGCAATAGTAGTACAAGCATGATGGGCGTGACAACCCCAATGGCGACACGTTGATGGAGATCATGGTGTCGTGTCGGTGACGATGGAGATCATGCCGGTGCTTTCAAGATGGAGATCAAAAGCACAAGTTCATGGCCATATCATGTCACTTATGATTTGCATATGATGTTAATCCTTTTATGCACCTTGTTTTGCTTAGGACGATGGTAGCATTATAAGGTGATCCCTCACTTAATTTCAAGATAAATTGTGTTCTCCCCGAGTGTGCACCGTTGCGAAAGTTCGTCGTGTTGAGACACCACGTGATGATCGGGTGTGATAGACTCTACGTTCACATACAATGGGTGCAAGCCAGTGTTGCACATGTAGAACACTCGGGTTAAACTTGACGAGCCTAGCATGTACAGACATGGCCTCGGAACACAAGAGACCGAAAGGTCGAACATGAGTCATATAGTAGATATGATCAACATGATGATGTTCACCATTGAAACCACCTCAACTCACATGATGATCGGACTTGAGTTGGTGAATTTGGATCATGTATAACTCGAATGACTGGAGGGATATCAATTTGAGTGGGAGTTCTTAAGTAATATGATTAATTGAATTTATTATCATGAACATAGTCAGTAGTGTCTTTGCAAATTATGTTGTAGATTACTTGCTCGTGCTGTAGCTCCCTTGAATTTTTATATGTTCCTAGAGAAATAGAGTTGAAAGATGATGGTAGCAATATTGCGGACTGGCTCCGTGATCTGAGGATTGTCCTTGTTGCTGCACAGATGGCTTATGTCCTTAATGCACCGCTCAGTGCGCCAACCCCTCTAGCGTCGTCTATAGATGTTGTGAACATCTGACAGGCACGTTCTGATGACTACTTGATAGTTTAGTGCGTCATGCATTACGGCTTAGAATTGAGGCTCTGAAATGTTTTGAACGTCATGGAACATATGAGATGTTCTAAGAGCTGAAATTAGGATCTCGGGCTCATGCCCATGTTGCGAGATATGAGATCTCCAACAAGATTCTTTGCCTGTAATATGAAAGAGAATAGCTCAATAGTTGAGCATGTGCTTAGATTGTCTGGGTGCTACAATCGCTTGAGTCGAGTGGGAGTTGATCTTCGAGATAAGATAGTGATTGATATAGTTCTCCTAGTCACTGTCACTAAGCTACTAGAACTTGGTGATGAACTATAAAATTCTAGGGATAGAAATAATGACCCTTGAGCTATTCGTGATGTTTGACACCGCGAAGGTAGGAATCAAGAAGGAGCGTCAAGTGTTGATGGTTAGTCAAACCACTAGTTTCGAGAAGGGAAGGAGCAAGGTGGGAAACTTCATGGATAGCAAGTCAGTTGCTGCTCCAGTGAAGCAACCCAAAGTTGAACCCAAACCCGAGACTAAGTGCTTCGATTATGAGGAGAGCGGTCGCTGAAGCGGAACAACCCTAGATACTTGGTAGATAAGAAGGCTGGCAACGTTGATAGAAGTATATTTGATATACGTGTTATTTATGTGTACCTTGCTAGTACTCCTAGTAGCACCTAGGTATCGGATACCAGTTCGGTTGCTAAATGTTAGTAACTCGAAAGAAAAGCTACGGAATAAACGGAGCACTAGATAAGGGTGAGGTGACGATGTGTGTTGGAAATGTTTCCAAGGTTGATGTGATCAACATCGCACACTCTCTCTACCTTCGAGATTAGTGACGAACCTAAATAAATGTTATTTGGTGTTTTGCGTTGAGCATGAACATGATTAGATCGTGTTTATTGCAACACAATTATTCATTTAAGCTAGAGAATAATGGTTATTCGGTTCGCATGAATGATACCTTCAATGGTCATGCACCCAGTGAGAATAGTTTGTTAAATCTTGATCATAGTAATACACATGTTCATAACATTAATGCCAAAAGATACAAAGTTAATAATGATAGTACCACATACTTGTGGCACTGCCGCTAAATGTCATATTGGTATAAAGCGCATGAAGAAACTCCATGCTGATGGATCTTTGGACTCATTCGATTTCGAATCGGTTGAGATATGCGAACCATGCCTCTTTGGCAAGATGACTAAGGACCCCGTTTTTCGCATTGATGGAGTGGGCAAGTGATTTATTGGAAATGATACATGTCGATGTATGCAATCCAATGAGTCTTGTAGCGTGCGGTGGATGTTGTTATTTTCTTACCTTCACTGATGATTTGAGTAGATATAGTGTATATTTACTTAATGAAACACAAGTCTGAATCGTTTGAAAGGTTCAATCAAATTCAGAGTGAAGTTTAAGATCATCGTGACAATAAGATAAAAATGTTTGTGATATGATTGTGGAGGCGAATATCTGAGTTACGAGTTTGGTATACAACTTAAGATAATGTGAAAGTTGTTTCACAACTCACGCCACCTGGAACACCATAGTGTGATGGTGTGTCCGAACGTCATAGTCATGATCTATTGGATATGGTGCGAATTATGATGTCTCTTATCCTTTTACTAATATTGTTTTGGGGATATGCATTAGAGACAACTACATTCACTTTAAAATAGGGCACCATCTAAATCCATTGATATGACACCGTGTGAATTATGGTTTGATAGAAACCTAAGCTGTCATTTCTTAATGTTTGGGGCTGCAACACTTATGTGAAAAAGGGTTTTCGCCTAATGAGCTTGAACCCAAAGCGGACAAATGCATCTTCATAGAATACCCTAAGGACAGTTGGGTAAACCTTCTATCTCAGATCCAAGCATAAAATGTTTGTTGCTAAAACTAGGTCCTTTCTCAAGAAAGAGTTTCTCTCGAAAGAATTGAGTGGGAGGAAGATAGAACTTGATGAGGTTGTTGAACCTTTGTTCCACCAGAGAGTAGCGCAGCGCAGGAAGATGTTTTTGTGAAGCCTACGTTAGTTGAAGAGGAAGTTAATGATGATGATCATGAAGCTTTGGATCAAGTTACTATCGAACCTCGTAGGTCGACAAGGACGTGTACTGCTCCTGAGCGGTACGACAACCCTGTCTTGGAGGTCATGTTGTTGGACAACGATGAACCTACGAGCTATGGAGAAGCGATGATGGGCCCGGATTCCGACAAATGGTTAGAGGCCATGAAATCCGAGAAAGGATCCATATATGAAAAACCAAGTATATACTTTGGTAGACTTCCTCATTGGACGGCAGGTCGTTGAGTAAATGGATCTTTAAAATGAAGACAGACGCTGATGGTGAATGTCACCATTTGTAAAGCTCGACTTGTCACAAAGAAGTTTCCGAGAAGTTCAAGGAGTTGACTACGATGAGACTTTCTCACTCGTAGCGATGCTAAAGTCTGTTGGAATTATGTTAGCAGTTGCTGCATTTTTCAATTATGAAATCTGGCAGATGGATGCCAAAACATCGTTTTCCTTCCTTAAGGAAAGGTTGTATGAGATACAACCAGAAGGTTTTGTCAGTCCTAAGGATGCTAAAAGGTGAGCAAGCTTCAGTGATCCTTCTATGGACTGAAGCAAGCATCTCGGAGTTGGAATATACACTTTGATAAGGTGATCAAAGTTTTTAAATCTATACAAAGTTTATGAGAAACTTGTATTTGCAATAAAGTGAGTGGGAGCACTATAGAGTTTCTGATAAGTATATGTGGATGACATATTGCTATTCAGAAATGATGTAGAATTTCTGGAAAGCATAAACGGTTGTTTGAAAAGAGTTTTTCAAAGGAAGACCTGGATAAAGCTACCTAATTGTTGAACATCAAAGATCTATAGAGATAGATCAAGATGCTAGATGAGACTTTCAATGAGTACATACCTTGACAAGATTTTGAAAGAGTTCAAAATGGATCAGTCAGAGAAAGAGTTCTCGCTTGATTTGTAAGGTGTGAAGTTGAGTGAGACTCAAAGCCCGACAACGGCAAAAGAAAGAGAAAGGATGAACATCGTCCCCTATGCCTTAGCCATAGGCTCTACATTATGCCATGCTGTGTACCGCAACAGGTGTGTGCCTTGCCATGAGTCAGTCAAGGGGTACAAAAGTGATCCAGGAGTGGATCACTGGAAAACGGTCAAGATTATCCTTAGTGACTAAAAGACTAAGGAGATGTTTCTCGATTATGGAGGTGATAAAGAGTTCGTCGTAAAGAGTTACGTCGATGCAAGCTTTAACACTAATCCGGATGACTCGTAGTAGCAATCTGGATACGTATAGTGGAGCAGCCATTTGGAATAGTACCAAGTGGAGTGTGGTAGCAGTGTTTACAGTTTGACATAGAGATTTACAAAGTACACTCGGGTCTGAATGTCACAAACCCGTTGACTATAAGACCTCTCTCACATGCAAAGCATGATCGAGCCCCAGAACTCATTGGGTGTTAGATTCATAACAATGCGAATCACATGGTGATGTGAACTAGATTATTGACTCTAGTGCAAGTGGAAGACTGTTGGAAATATGCCCTAGAGGCAATAATAAATTAGTTATTATCATATTTCCTTGTTCATGATAATCGTTTATTATCCATGCTACAATTGTGTTGATCGGAAACTCAGAGACATGTGTGGATACATAGACAAACACCATGTCCCTGGTATGCCTCTAAATAGACTAGCTCGTTGATCAAAGATGGCTATGGTTTCCTAGTCATGGACATGATATGTCATTTGGTAACGGGATCACATCATTAGGAGAATGATGTGATGGACAAGACCCAAACTACAAACGTATCATATGATCGTGTCAGTTTATTGCTACTGTTTTCTGCATGTCAAGTATCTGTTCCTATGACCATGAGATCATGCAACCCACTGACACTGGAGGAGTGCCTTGTGTGTATCAAACATCGGAACGTAACTGGGTGACTATAAAGGTGCTCTATAGGTATCTCTGAGGGTGTCTGTTGAGTTGGCATGGATCAAGACTGGGATTTGTTACTCCGTGTGACGGAGAGGTATCTCAGGGCCCACTCGGTAATACAACATCACAATAAGCCTTGCAAGAAATGTGACTAAGTGTTAGTCACAAGATCTTGTATTGCGCAACGAGTAAAGAGACTTTCCGGTAATGAGGTTGAACTAGGTATGGAGATACTGACGATCGAATCTCGGGCAAGTAACATACCGAAGAACAAAGGGAACATCATACGGGATTAACTGAATCCTTGACATAGAGGTTCGACCGATAAAGATCTTCGTAGAATATGTAGGAACCAATATGGGCATCCAGGTCCCGCTATTGGTTATTGACCGTAGAGGTGTCTTGGTCATGTCTACATAGTTCTTGAACCCGCAGGGTCTGCACACTTAAGGTTCGGTGACGTTTCGGTAGTATAGAGTTATGTATGGTGGTGACCGAAGGTTGTTCGGAGTCCCAGGTGAGATCCCGAACATCACGAGGAGCTCCAGAATGGTCTGGAGGTAAAGATTGATATATAGTAAGTCCTATTTTGGTCGCCGGAAAAGTTTCGGGCTCATCGGTAGTGTACCGGGAGTGTCGGTAGTGTACCGGGAGACCATCGGGAGGGGTATTTCGACCCAAGAGGCTACATGGGCTGTGGGAGAGTAAATACCAGCCCTTTGTGGGCTGGTGGAAGTCCCATACAAGGCCCATGCGTCTGGGAAGAAAATCCCAAAGAGAAAAAGGTGGAAAAAGGCAAAAAAGGCAAAAATAAGGAGGAGTCCTAGTCCTAGTAGGATTGGAGGAGGAATCCTCCAATCCTCCTTCATTCGACTGACCCAAGAGCTGGTCCTTTGAGGTCCAAGCCTCCTCCTCTCTTCCTCTTATATATACTGGAGGTTTTAGGGTTTTTGGCACCAGATTTTTAGCCACGTGCTGCCCGTTCCTCTAGTGCATAGTTTCTCCTCTAGATTGGATTTCTGCAGTGCTTAGGCGAAGCCCTACCGGAATAGCTCCACCACCATCTCCGGAGCGCCATCACGCTGCCGGAGAACTCTTCTACCTCTCCGCTCCCTCTTGTTGGATCAAGAAGGCGGAGATCATAATCGAGCTGTACGTGTGGTGAACGAGGAGGTGCCGTCCGTTCGGCGCTAGATCGGGACGGATCGTGATGAGTTCGCGGGACGGATCGTGACGAGATCGCGGAACGGATCGTGATGAGTTCATGGGACGGATCATGATGAGATCGCAAGACGGATCGTGATGAGTTCGCGGGACGGATCGTGACGAGATCGCGGGACGGATCGTGACGAGATCGTGGGATGGATCATGATGAGTTCGTGGGACGGATCGTGACGAGATCGCGGGACGGATTGTGATGAGTTCACGGGACGGATCGTGATTGGATCGCGGGACGGATCGTGATGAGATCACGGGACGCACGGTGATTTGGATCGTGAAGATGTTAGACTACACCAACCGCGTTTCTTAACGCTTCCCTCTTAGCGATCTACAAGGGTATGTAGATCCACTCTCCCTCTCGTAGATGCTCATCACCATGGATAGATCTTGCGTGTGCGTAGGAATTTTTTTGTTTCCCATGCAACGTTCCCCAACAACAACTACTCCAACAATACTTCATCACTCTTGACGTCGACGAAATACTCAAGATGCAACCGGCGCCACACATGGAAGACGTCCTAGCTTGGGGCCCGGACCCGAGAGGCTTGTTCTCCGTCAGGTCTGCCTACAAGCTTGGCCTGGAGGAGAAACTTCGCACGTCTATGTGCGCCACGAGCAGGGCACCGGACGGCAACCGTGCCATCCGAAAGGCATTGTGGGGGTGCCCTGCTCCCCCGAAGGTACGCATATTTGGTTGGCGACTAGCTACGAACACTCTTGCGACAATGGAAAATAAAAAGAGTAGAACTATTGAAAAAACTGACATATGTGCTCTTTTTGGCATGGAACGGGAGGATACTTTGCACGCCGCTTGTAGATGTCCGATGGCCGGTGCTCTATGGGACGCCATGAGGGAGTCTTGGCCTATACCTGCCCGGGAGGAGATTCAGAACACCGGGACGGAATGGCTCCTGCACCTTCTTGCCGGCTGTGACGAAACTCAGCGGATGGTCATCTTGATGATATTCTGGCGCGCATGGCATTGCCGGAATGAGATCATGCATCACAAACCCGCACCACCAGTACAGGTGTCGACGCGCTTCCTCAACGGCTACATCAAGACTCTTCTAGGTATCAAACAACACCCCAAGGGTGATATAGAGAAGGGCAAAATGTGATTCAGCGAGCAACTCATGGACCCAAGGCCATGAAGCAAGCATAAAAAATGGTGGTCCGATGGGAGAAGCCTCCGGCTGGCTGGGCAAAGCTAAACATGGATGGTTCCTTCATGTTGGAAATATGCCCTAGAGGCAATAATAAAATGGTTATTATTGTATTTCCTAGTTCATGATAATTGTCTATTATTCATGCTACAATTGTGTTAACCAGAAACCGTAATACATGTGTGAATACATAGACCATCACATGTCCCTAGTGAGCCTCTAGTTGGCTAGCTCGTTGATCAATAGATGGTCACGGTTTCATGACCATGGACATTGGATGTCGTTGATAACGGGATCACATCATTAGGAGAATGATGTGATGGACAAGACCCAATCCTAAGCATAGCACAAGATCGTGTAGTTCGTTTGCTAAAGCTTTTCAATGTCAAGTATCATTTCCTTAGACCATGAGATTGTGTAACTCCCGGATACCGTAGGAATGCTTTGGGTGTGCCAAACGTCACAACGTAACTGGGTGGCTATAAAGGTACGCTACGGGTATCTCCGAAAGTGTCTGTTGGGTTGACACGAATCAAGACTGGGATTTGTCACTCCGTGTGACGGAGAGGTATCTCTGGGCCCACTCGGTAAGACATCATCATAATGAGCTCAATGTGACTAAGGAGTTAGCCACGGGATGATGTTTTACGGAACGAGTAAAGAGACTTGCCGGTAACGAGATTGAACAAGGTATGGCGATACCGACGATCGAATCTCGGGCAAGTACCATACCGATAGACAAAGGGAATTGTATACGGGATTGATTGAATCCCTGACATCGTGGTTCATCCGATGAGATCATCGTGGAGTACGTGGGAGCCAACATGGGTATCCAGATCCTGCTGTTGGTTATTGGCCGGAGAGGTGTCTCGGTCATGTCTACGTGTCTCCCGAACCCGTAGGGTCTACACACTTAAGGTTCGATGACGCTAGGGTTATAGGGAAAAGGTATACGTGATTACCGAAGGTTGTTCGGAGTCCCGGATGAGATCCCGGACGTCACGAGGAGCTCCGGAATGGTCCGGAGGTAAAGATTGATATATAGGAAGTCCAGTTTTGGTCACCGGAAAGTTTTCGGGCTCATCGGTAGTGTACCGGGAGTGCCGGGAGGGTGCCGGAGGACCCCCGGGAGGGGTGTGACGACCAAAGGACCACATGGGCTGTTAGATAAAGTGTGCCAGCCCTTATTGGGCTGGGCAAGACTTTTGCTAAAGGCCCATGCGGCTGGAGATAAGGAGATAAGGCAAAAAGGATTTAAAAGGAGGAGATCCACCTCCCTTGTGGGAGGTGGACTCTCCCTTTAATTCAGCCGGCCATCTCCTCTTTGGAGTAGAGGCCAAGCCAGCCCTCCACGTCCCTCCTCCTATATATACTTGAGGTTTTGGATGTTTTGAGACAGGATTTGATCTCTCTCTCTCACGGCGAAGCCCTACCTCTCTTCTTCCTCCTCCGCAGCGCTTAGGCGAAGCCCTGTCGGAATACCTTGCTACTCCACCACCACCACGCCGTCGTGCTGCTGTTGGAGCCCTTCCCCAACCTCTCCTTCCTCCTTGCTGGATCAAGGTGTTGGAGACGTCACCGGGCTGCACGTGTGTTGAACGCGGAGGTGCCGTCCGTTCGGCACTTGATCGGATCTACCGCGATCTGAATCGCTGCGAGTACGACTCCATCAACCGCGTTCTTGTAACGCTTCCGCTTAGCGATCTTCAAAGGTATGAAGATGCAATCTCTCCCCTCTCGTTGCTGGTTTCTCCATAGATAGATCTTGGTGAACGTAGGAAAATTTTGATTTACTACTACGTCTCCCAACAGTGGCATCATGAGCTAGGTCTATGCGTAGAATCTATGCACGAGTAGAACACAAAGCAGTTGTGGGCGTCGAGTTTGTTAATTTGCTTGCCGATACTAGTCTTATCTTGATTCGGCGGTATTGTGGGATGAAGCGGCCCGGACCAACTTTACACGTACGCTTACGTGAGACCGGTTCCACCGCCTGACATGCACTAGATGCATAAGGTGGCTAGCGGGTGTCTGTCTCTCCTACCTTAGTCGGATCGGATTCGATGAAAAGGGTCCTTATGAAGGGTAAATAGCAATTGGCAAATCACGTTGTGGTGTTGACGTAGGTAAGAAACGTTCTTGCTAGTAACCTATAGCAGCCACGTAAAAAACTTGCAACTACAAATTAGAGGACGTCTAACTTGTTTTTGCAGCATGTGCCTTGTGATGTGATATGGCCAAAGGATGTGATGTGATGCATTGTGATGTATGAATTGATCATGTTCTTGTAATAGGATTCACGACTTGCATGTCGATGATTATGACAACCGGCAGGAGCCATAGGAGTTGTCTTATTTATTGTATGACCTGCGTGTCAATCATAAACGCCATGTAATTACTTTACTTTATTGCTAAGCGTTAGCCATAGTAGTAGAAGTAATAGTTGGCGAGACAACTTCATGAAGACACAATGATGGAGATCATGATGATGGAGATCATGGTGTCGTGCCGGTGACAGTGATGATCATGGTGCCCCGAAGATGGAGATCATAGGAGCAAAATGATATTGGCCATATCATGTCACTATATTGATTGCATGTGATGTTTATCATGTTTACATCTTATTTGCTTAGAACGACGGTAGTAAATAAGATGATCTCTCAATAAAATTTCAAGAGAAGTGTTCACCCTAACTGTGCACCGTTGCTAAGGATCGTTGTTCCGAAGCACCACGTGATGATCGGGTGTGATAGGTTCTAACGTTCGCATACAACGGGTGTAAGCCAGATTTACACACGCGAAACACTTAGGTTGACTTGACGAGCCTAGCATGTACAGACATGGCCTCGGAACACGGAAGACCGAAAGGTCGAACATGAGTCGTATAGAAGATACGATCAACATGAAGATGTTCACCATGGATGACTAGTCCGTCTCACGTGATGATCGGACACGGGCTAGTTGACATGGATCATGTATCACTTGGAAGACTAGAGAGATGTCTGTCTAAGTGGGAGTTCATTAATTTGATTAAGTGAACTTAATTATCATGAACTTAGTCTAAAATTGTCTTTACAATCTATGATGTAGATCCAATGGCCAACGCGAATGTCACCCTCAATTTCAACGCGTTCCTAGAGAAAACCAAGCTGAAAGATGATGGAAGCAACTATGCGGACTGGGTCCGTAGCTTGAGGATCATCCTCATAGCTTCCAAGAGATTGTATGTCCTAGATGCACCGCTAGGTGACGCACCCGTTCTCCCAGCGGAACAAGATGTTATGAACACTTGGCAATCACGCTGCGATGATTACTCCCTTGTTCAATGCGGCATGCTTTACAGTCTAGAACCAGGGCTCCAAAAGCGTTTTGAGCAACACGGAGCATATGAGATGTTCCAGGAGCTGAAACTGGTTTTTCAAGCTCATGCCCGGGTCGAGAGATATGATGTCTCCGACAAGTTCTTCAGCTGTAAGATGGAGGAGCATAGTTCTGTCAGTGAGCACATCCTCAAGATGTCTGGGCTACACAGCCGCTTGACTCAGCTGGGGGTTAATATCCCGGATGACTCGGTCATTGACAGAATCCTCCAGTCGCTTCCACCTAGCTTCAAGAGCTTTGTGATGAACTACAACATGCAAGGTATGGAGAAGTCCATTCCTGAGTTGTACTCGATGCTGAAATCAGCGGAGGTCGAGATCAAAAGGGAGCATCAAGTGTTGATGGTGAATAAGACCACTAGTTTCAAGAAAGGCAAGGGTAAGAAGAACTTCAAGAAGGACGGCAAAGCTGTTGCCGCGCCCGGTAAGCAAGTTGCCGGGAAGAAGAAGAAAAATGGACCCAAGCCTGAGACTGAGTGCTTTTATTGCAAGGGTACCGGTCACTGGAAGCGGAACTGCCCCAAGTATTTAGCGGATAAGAAGGACGACAACATTAAAGGTATATGTGATATACTTGTTATTGATGTGTACTTGACCAGCGCTCGTAGTAGCTCCTGGGTATTTGATACCGGTGCAGTTGCTCACATTTGTAACTCCAAGCAGGAGCTGCGGAATAAGCGGAGGCTGGCCAAGGATGAGGTGACGATGCGTGTCGGGAATGGTTCCAAGGTCGATGTGATCGCCGTCGACACGTTACCTCTACATCTACCTTCGGGATTAGTTTTAAACCTTAATAATTGTTATTTAGTACCAGCTTTGAGCATGAACATTGTATCTGGATCTCGCTTGATGCGAGATGGCTACTCATTTAAATCCGAGAATAATGGTTGTTCTATTTATATGAGAGAAATGTTTTATGCTCATGCCCCGCTGGTCAATGGTTTATTTTTGATGAATCTCGAACGTGATGTTACACATGTCCATAGTGTGAGTACCAAAAAGTGTAAAGTTGATAACGATAGTCCCACTTACATGTGGCACTGCCGTCTTGGCCATATTGGTGTCAAACGCATGAAGAAGCTCCATGCTGATGGAATTTTGGAGTCACTTGATTTCGAATCATTTGACACATGCGAACCATGCCTCATGGGCAAGATGACCAAGACTCCGTTCTCCGGAACAATGGAGCGAGCAACTGACTTGTTGGAAATAATACATACCGATGTATGCGGTCCAATGAGCGTCGAGGCTCGCGGTGGCTACCGTTATGTTCTCACCCTCACTGATGACTTGAGTAGATATGGTTATGTCTACTTAATGAAACACAAGTCTGAAACTTTTGAAAGGTTCAAGGAATTTCAGAGTGAGGTCGAGAATCAACGTGACAGGAAAATAAAATGCCTACGATCTGATCGTGGCGGAGAATATTTAAGTCACGAGTTTGGCACGCACCTTAGGAAATGTGGAATTGTTTCACAACTCACGCCGCCCGGCACACCCCAGCGAAATGGTGTGTCTGAACGTCGTAATCGCACTCTATTGGATATGGTGCGATCTATGATGTCTCTTACCGACTTACCGCTATCATTTTGGGGATATGCATTAGAGACTGCCGCATTCACTTTAAATAGGGCACCGTCTAAATCCGTTGAGACGACACCGTATGAATTGTGGTTTGGAAAGAAACCTAAGCTGTCGTTTCTAAAAGTTTGGGGATGCGATGCTTATGTGAAGAAACTTCAACCTGAGAAGCTCGAACCCAAAGCGGAAAAGTGCGTCTTCATAGGATATCCCAAGGAGACTATTGGGTATACCTTCTACCTACGATCCGAAGGCAAAGTCTTTGTTGCCAAGAATGGATCCTTTCTCGAGAAAGAGTTTCTCTCGAAAGAAGTAAGTGGGAGGAAAATAGAACTTGATGAGGAAATTGTACCTCCACTCGGACCGGAGAGTAGCGCAGCACAGGAAGTTGTTTCTGTGGAGCCTACACCGGCTAGAGAGGAAGTTAATGATGATGATCATGAAACTTCAGATCAAGTTGCTATTCGAAGGTCCACCAGGACACGTTCCGCACCAGAGTGGTACGGCAATCCTGTCCTAGAGATCATGTTGTTGGACAACGGTGAACCTTCGAACTATGAAGAAGCGATGACGGGCCCGGATTCCAACAAATGGCTTGAGGCCATGAAATCCGAGATAGGATCCATGTATGAGAACAAAGTATGGACTTTGGTGGACTTGCCTAATGATAAGCGAGCCATTGAAAACAAATGGATCTTTAAGAACAAGACTGACGCGGATGGTAATGTCACCGCCTATAAAGCTCGGCTTGTCGCTAAGGGTTATCGACAAGTTCAAGGAGTTGACTACGATGAGACTTTCTCACCCGTAGCGATGCTAAAGTCAGTCCGAATCATGTTAGCAGTTGCCGCATTTTATGATTATGAGATCTGGCAAATGGACGTCAAAACGGCATTCCTTAATGGCTTCCTCAAGGAAGAACTGTATATGATGCAGCCGGAAGGTTTTGTCGATCCTAAAGATGCTAACAAGGTATGCAAGCTCCAGCGCTCCATCTATGGGCTGGTGCAAGCATCTCGGAGTTGGAACATTCGCTTTAATGAGGTGATTAAAGCGTTTGGGTTTGTACAGGTTTATGGAGAACCTTGTATTTACAAGAAAGTGAGTGGGAGCTCTATAGCATTTCTTATATTGTATGTTGATGACATGCTGATAATGGGAAATAATATAGAACTCTTGGAAAGTATCAAGGCCTACTTGAATAAGTATTTTTCAATGAAGGACCTTGGAGAAGCTGCTTACATATTAGGTATTAAGATCTATAGAGATAGATCGAAACGCCTCATTGGTCTTTCACAAAGCACATACCTTGAAAAGATATTGAAGAAGTTCAATATGCATCAGTCCAAGAAGGGGTTCTTGCCTGTGTTGCAAGGTGTGAGATTGAGTACGACTCAATGCCCGACCACGGCAAAGGATAGAGAAGAGATGAGTGTCATCCCCTATGCTTCAGCCATAGGCTCTATCATGTATGCCATGCTGTGTACCAGACCTGATGTGAACCTTGCCATAAGTTTGGTAGGGAGGTACCAAAGTGATCCCGGAGCGGAACACTGGACAGCGGTCAAGAATATCCTGAAGTACCTGAAAAGGACAAAGGACATGTTTCTCATATATGGAGGTGCCGAAGAGCTCGTCGTAAAGGGTTACGTCGACGCTAGCTTCGACACAGATCCGGACGACTCTAAGTCGCAAACCGGATACGTGTATATTTTGAATGGAGGGGCAGTCAGCTAGAGTAGCAGCAAGCAAAGCGTCGTGGCGGCATCTACATGTGAAGCGGAGTACATAGCTGCTTCGGAAGCAGCAAAGGAGGGAGTCTGGATGAAGGAGTTCATCACCGACCTAGGAGTGATTCCAAATGCGTTGGGCCAGATGACTCTACTCTGTGACAACACTGGAGCTATTGCCCTTGCGAAGGAGCCCAGGTTTCACAAGAAGACAAGACACATCAAGCGCCGCTTCAACTCCATCCGTGATTACATTCAGGAGGGAGACATAGATATTTGTAAAGTGCATACGGATCTGAATGTCGCAGATCCGTTGACTAAACCTCTCTCACGAGCAAAACATGATCAACACCAGAACGCTATGGGTGTTCGATTCATCACAATGTAACTAGATTATTGACTCTAGTGCAAGTGGGAGACTGTTGGAAATATGCCCTAGAGGCAATAATAAAATGGTTATTATTGTATTTCCTAGTTCATGATAATTGTCTATTATTCATGCTACAATTGTGTTAACCAGAAACCGTAATACATGTGTGAATACATAGACCATCACATGTCCCTAGTGAGCCTCTAGTTGGCTAGCTCGTTGATCAATAGATGGTCACGGTTTCATGACCATGGACATTGGATGTCGTTGATAACGGGATCACATCATTAGGAGAATGATGTGATGGACAAGACCCAATCCTAAGCATAGCACAAGATCGTGTAGTTCGTTTGCTAAAGCTTTTCAATGTCAAGTATCATTTCCTTAGACCATGAGATTGTGTAACTCCCGGATACCGTAGGAATGCTTTGGGTGTGCCAAACGTCACAACGTAACTGGGTGGCTATAAAGGTACGCTACGGGTATCTCCGAAAGTGTCTGTTGGGTTGACACGAATCAAGACTGGGATTTGTCACTCCGTGTGACGGAGAGGTATCTCTGGGCCCACTCGGTAAGACATCATCATAATGAGCTCAATGTGACTAAGGAGTTAGCCACGGGATGATGTGTTACGGAACGAGTAAAGAGACTTGCCGGTAACGAGATTGAACAAGGTATGGCGATACCGACGATCGAATCTCGGGCAAGTACCATACCGATAGACAAAGGGAATTGTATACGGGATTGATTGAATCCCTGACATCGTGGTTCATCCGATGAGATCATCGTGGAGTACGTGGGAGCCAACATGGGTATCCAGATCCCGCTGTTGGTTATTGGCAGGAGAGGTGTCTCGGTCATGTCTACGTGTCTCCCGAACCCGTAGGGTCTACACACTTAAGGTTCGATGACGCTAGGGTTATAGGGAAAAGGTATAAGTGATTACCGAAGGTTGTTCGGAGTCCCGGATGAGATCCCGGACGTCACGAGGAGCTCCGGAATGGTCCGGAGGTAAAGATTGATATATAGGAAGTCCAGTTTTGGTCACCGGAAAGTTTTCGGGCTCATCGGTAGTGTACCGGGAGTGCCGGGAGGGTGCCGGAGGACCCCCGGGAGGGGTGTGACGACCAAAGGACCACATGGGCTGTTAGATAAAGTGTGCCAGCCCTTATTGGGCTGGGCAAGACTTTTGCTAAAGGCCCATGCGGCTGGAGATAAGGAGATAAGGCAAAAAGGATTTAAAAGGAGGAGATCCACCTCCCTTGTGGGAGGTGGACTCTCCCTTTAATTCAGCCGGCCATCTCCTCTTTGGAGTAGAGGCCAAGCCAGCCCTCCACGTCCCTCCTCCTATATATACTTGAGGTTTTGGATGTTTTGAGACAGGATTTGATCTCTCTCTCTCACGGCGAAGCCCTACCTCTCTTCTTCCTCCTCCGCAGCGCTTAGGCGAAGCCCTGTCGGAATACCTTGCTACTCCACCACCACCACGCCGTCGTGCTGCTGTTGGAGCCCTTCCCCAACCTCTCCTTCCTCCTTGCTGGATCAAGGTGTTGGAGACGTCACCGGGCTGCACGTGTGTTGAACGCGGAGGTGCCGTCCGTTCGGCACTTGATCGGATCTACCGCGATCTGAATCGCTGCGAGTACGACTCCATCAACCGCGTTCTTGTAACGCTTCCGCTTAGCGATCTTCAAAGGTATGAAGATGCAATCTCTCCCCTCTCGTTGCTGGTTTCTCCATAGATAGATCTTGGTGAACGTAGGAAAATTTTGATTTACTACTACGTCTCCCAACACTTCATACATGGTGAGACCACGGGAGGGGCCGGAATGGTGCTGAGAGATGACACTGGAGCAGTCATTTTCTCTTCCTGCCAATACCTACGCTCGTGCTCCTCACCGATAGAAGCGGAGCTCGCAGCTTGCCTTGAGGGAACGAGCCTGGCGATTGCACACACAGAGAAGAATCTCATTATTGAGATGGACTGCAAGGAAGGGGTTGAGCAGCTGAATGATACTGGCACAAATAGATCATCCGTTGCTGGTCTAGTACCTGCCACTCGGAGACACAAATTCCTGTATGCTGGAAGGTCATGCAATGCCGCTGCACATTGCATGGCGCGGATGGGACGAAGCTCTCAACGCACTACTATCTGGTTTCAGTCCGGGCCAGATGATTTACGTATGATTTGTGAAAGCGAGTGTAATGACATCAATTAATTAATATATGTTCGTTTTCACCCGCAAAAAAAAACTCTGTTTTCCAAAAAAATTGTTCAGGACAAGAATCAAACTGGTTATGTTTCAAAGTCAAATATGTTTTCTTCAAAATATTCTTTGCACTGACTAGTATTTTTCTCTCCAAAAAATGCACTCGAGAAAAAGTAAAATAATTGTCAAGACAAACATCTCAATCTTTTGTTTTCTACAAAATATTCTTTATAGCAACATTGTTCCAATAATGATCTGTAAAAAAATCAAAGTAATTACAACAATCATGAAATCATGATGTTATCTTCAAAATATTATTTACAGGAACAACTATGTTTTTTTGTGAATGTCGACAATTTGGGTTTTCTAATAAATTTTGTAGAAAAACAACCCAATTTATTATGTACCGCGTTTACATACCCAAGTTTAATTTTCCAATGTTCTCTTGAGTTTCTGTTCAAAATGTTATTTACACCAAAATTCTCAAAGAACAAAACACAGATAAGCATATCCTACTTCACGTGGCGTAACGGTGGGGGCATGACGAGATTATTACCCCTGGGTAGGCCAAAGCAACGGGGTTCTCCTCCCCGCGTCGAAGAAAAAGTACGCGACCGGCTGGAGCATAGCCGGCTGGCTCGAGGATGGCTGGTCAAGGTACCGGCTCGGCCCCCGACTGGTTGGGCGTGACCGGCTGCCTTCGAGCCACCTCCTCCGTTGACCCCGGGGCGGACAAGCAACGTTCCGTCCCTCTGCGCGTGGGTATGGCGACACGACATGACCGCCACGACGGGTGTCAATGTAGCCACAGTGGCCGCTGACGCACGGGCGCGCATGGCTACAGTCCGACCGTCCAGGCCGCTGACTTTGATGACCACGACCGGGCGGGGCAACAGTGCCGGCAGGCCCCCGCCCACTCGATTACCTACTACGGCGTGGCTACAGTGCAGCCGGCCATACCGGAGGATTCGACCGGCTGGCGCTAGGCAACGCCACCCGGGCGACCCATGCCGTAGCATATGGGCATGGGCCAATCGTGGAGCCGGCTGGCGGGCCCTAGCGAACGATGGTACCGCGCAGCCGGTGGACCCCACGGGCAATAAGACGGCTCGAGAGGTGGGGCCCCTGGTCAACCGGAGAGGCTACCAGCCGAGCCCCTCGTTTCTGCACCTTAGGAATATTGTAAGGCCGAGGGTTGGCCTATAAAACCACCCGAGCTCCCCATGCAACGGGACGACTACTCTCACGCTTACACACCCACGGGATATCTCCCTTACACACATCCTCGCTAGTGGAGGAAGACGAGCCGGCTGCTCCTTCTTCCTCCTCTAGACTCAGCTCCAGGGGCAACCCTGTAAACACACCTATCCATCAACTAGACTGAGCAGGACTAGGGGCATTACCTCCCATGGAGGGTCCCGAACCTGGGTACATCGCGTGTCATCACCACTTGTGCCTAATCCTGCATCCAGAGCCCGTCGGCGTTCTTCAGCCCTAACCACCTACGATAAGCCTACCCATGGCATCTGTCGTGAGAAAACGACGATAGTTGGCGCCACCGTGAGGCCGTACGCGGCGCCGGCTGGATTCATGCTCCGGGCGGGACCCCTTCCCATTCCCCGCCGCCGCCGCACGTCCAGGCGAAACCGCGGGCTTGTGGGGCTTGCTTCGGTAGGCCCTGCGGGAAGCTCCGCTGACCTCACGCTCGACATCGACGCGCTCACCGAGTGCTTCAGCAGGCTAAGCCTTGCTGAGGCTATGGTCGCTGACGAGTACCCTAGCCAGGTGCTCGTCTACGCCGATCCGCCCACGGCTGTGGGCGCACTCGCTGTGACCCAGTCCAGCGGCTCCCAGGATCGCGTGGGGGCAATGGCCATCATCTCCTCCATCTCCTTAGGTCGTGCATGTGCGAGGCTAACGCCGCCACGGCCCGTGTCGGCACCTCCGAACCGCTCGGTGCGGCCCTCCGGGGCCTGAGCACCCCCATTGCCCCGGCGGCAAACCCCGACGGTGCCACGGCCGAGCTGGAGGTGGCTCGCCGCCTCTTGTTCGAAGACGCCAGTGCCCTCATGGCCACGCGACGCTGTATGGAGGCCGCTCAGTGGGAGTATGCCTCCGCCTATGGTCTCGCCCCGGCTGGCACCGAGCCCAACCGGCGTGGCGCTGTGCGCAACCGCGGGGGCGTGTCGCCAAAATACTGGGCGGTAACTTGCCCGTCTACAACACCCCTGCACCCAACCTGCGGGACCTCAAGGTAGCCTACGAGGATTTGGTTACCTTGGAGGGCGAAGAGCGTGCCGCCCACGAGCATCACATCAAGGACCTCATTGATGCC
Source organism: Hordeum marinum (assembly GCA_022496015.1). Taxonomy (NCBI): domain Eukaryota; kingdom Viridiplantae; phylum Streptophyta; class Magnoliopsida; order Poales; family Poaceae; genus Hordeum; species Hordeum marinum. The sequence continues at coordinate 438,725,932 of CM039674.1, forward strand.
GCTGAAGCGCAGCAGCATCTGCTCGCACCGGGCGGCGCCACCTCCGAAGGCCCCCGGCCCGAGCGCGAGGGCATGGGACTGCTAGCCGTTAGCCGGCTCAGCACTCTCCCCTCACGCCTCCGGCCACCGGGTCGAGGCGAACAACCTCGGCCCTCTCAGCTGCCGGGAAGCGAGCAGTCGGCTGTAAACAGCCGGCACATGAACGACCCACCTCGCAGCGGCCACCACCACGAGACATCGGCAGCCGACAGCTGGCGTAGCCGAGGGCATACACCACCCCCGCGACACGAGCCAGAACAATCGGTTCCGCCCACAGCGAGAATGATGCTCGCCTCCGCATCGACCGACTCATGCAGTCGGCCCTCCTCGAGGAGGAAGGCTCGATTGGCCCGGCCTGCTTTGGCCCTCGGATCCGCAACGAGCCGTTCCCAACCGGCTTCACACTTCCCCGAGACACCCCAAAGTATAACAGGGCCGCCAAGCCCGAAGACTGGCCGATCGACTACACCACCGCCGTCGGCATCGCGCGGGGCAACAAGCGCGTAGCCGTCCGCTACGCTCCCCTCATGCTGATCGGCTCAGCCCGCACCTGGCTGAACAGCCTAGCGGCCGACAACATCAACACCTGGATGGACTTCGAGGAGGCCTTTGTCCGCAACTTCACCGGCACCTACAAGCGGCCGACGGTCCATCCGGCAACTACCTCACTCGGTGGACCAAGCTCCGCAACTCCTGTGAGGGGTGCATGAGGTGTAGGCCATACAATACTTCATCGAAGGTTGTCGTGACGGCACCCCCCTCAAGCAGAAGCTTCTGTGCTCCGAGCCGGCTACGCTCGCTGAGCTCATGACCAAGTCATACAAATACACCACGGCCGACAACGCCATTCGGGTCAAGACGACCCTGCCTGCCAAGGCAGCATCGATGCCGGTGGCATCCCGACCGGCTGCCGACAACCGATAGCCGCAGAATAACAAACACAAGAACGACCAGCCGGGTCCCCGCTACGGGAGCTGGCAGGTCGCCACCATCGAGGAGCAGGAGCCGGCTGTCTTGTCTTCCAGCCAGTGCTAGCGCACTCGCAAGGCTGCTTGGGAGCCGAAGCTCACATTCGAGCAGATGCTCGACCTCCCCTGCAAGAATCACTCTAGAGCCAAGCCCTCCACGCACACGCTCTGGCAGTGCAGCTTCTCACAGTGATTGGCCCAGGGGGACGGCCTTCCGGCTCCTCCCGTGCCGCCTGCCAGTGCGCCGGCCCCGGCCCCAGTTGCCTCCCCGGCACCGGCTCCGGCTCCGGTCCAGAACGACGGTCGTCTACTCGACTAGTTCCCTAACCAGGACGGCTGCTATGTCGTCTTCACCTGTGAAGAGACGAGTAAACATGCTCAGCGCCGGCTCCATCGTGAGGTGAACGCCACCATGCCGGCGACTCCCCAGTTCATGCACTAGTTAGAGAGGCCGGTAACCTGGAGCCAGGTAGATCACCTCGTCGTGATGCTGAATCTCGGCAGCTACGCCCTGGTCCTTGACCCCACCATCGCTACCAAGAAGCGCACCTGCCGCTTCTCACTGGTGCTGATCGATGGTGGCAGCAACATCAACATCCTTTACCTCGACATGATGCACAAGCTGGGGTTGAAAATAGAAGACCTACAGGCGAGCCGGACTATCTTCCATTGCATCATGCCTAGGAAGTCCTTCTCCCCTGTCGGCAAGATCACGCTCGACGTCCTCTTCGGCGGACCCGAACACTTCCGCCACGAGTCGGTGCTGTTCGAGGTCGTGGACCTCGCGAGTCCCTACCACGCACTGTTGGGCTGGCCGGCCCTCGTGAAGTTTATGGCGATCCCTCATTACGCCTACCTCAAGCTCAAGATGCCGGGCCCCAAGGGAATCATCACCATCACGGGTGACTACAAGATGTCGCTCGAGTGCGCTCGGGACGGCAACCGGCTGGCCGAGGCCCTGGAGATAGCCGAGGAAAAGCGGTAGCTCAATTGGCTCGTGGCCCTTGCCGCCAGCCAGCCGGCCGTGCCGGCTCCGCCCTCGCAATCCATCGGTGAGGCCTCCTTCCAGCCGTCCAAGGACACCAAGCAAATCCCGCTCGACCCGGCCAACCCTGCCCAGAGCGTCACCATCGGCTCCCGCCTCGACAACAAATAGGAAGGCAAGCTCGTCGACTTCCTCTGTGAGAATCGAGACATCTTTGCATGGTCCCCCAAGGACATGCCGGGTGTTCTGAGGAAGTTCGCCGAGCACACACTACATGTTCGGCCGTACGTCAAGCCGGTCAAGCAACCCTTGCATCATTTCTCGGAGGAGAAGCGGCATACTATAGGGGAAGAGATCGCCCGGCTGCTCGCAGCCGGGTTCATCATGGAAGTTTTCCACCCGGACTGGCTGGCCAACCCAGTCCTGGTGCTGAAGAAGAACAAGACCTGGTACATGTGCATTGACTACACCAGCCTGAACAAGGTGTGCCCCAAGGACCCATTCGCCCTGCCACGGATTGATCAAGTCATCGACTCCATGGCCGACTGCGACTTGTTGTCCTTCTTGGACGCCTACTTCGGCTACCACCAGATCAAGCTGGATCCAGAGGACCGGCTCAAGACCTCCTTCATCACGCCCTTCGGGGCCTACTGTTACATCGCCATGTCCTTCGGCCTGAAGAACACAGGCGCCACCTTCTAGCGGTGGATGTAGAAGTGCCTCCTGCCTCAGATAGGCTGGAACGTCCACGTCTAGGTCGACGACATCGTCATCAAAACCAAGAAGCACTTTAGCCTCCTGGACGATCTCCGGGAGACCTTCATGAACCTACGCCAGTACAAGATCAAGCTCAACCCAGAGAAGTGCGTCTTCGGCGTTCCAGCCGGCCAGCTCCTAGGTTTTTTCGTGTCCGCCCGCGGCATCGAAGCTAACCCGGAGAAGATCAACGCGATCGAGCACATGCCCAAGCCTACCCAGCTCCGCGATGTCTAGAAGTTCATCGGCTGCCTCGCCTCGCTCAACCGGTTCATTAGCCGGCTGGGGGAGAAAGCCTTGCCCCTATATGGGCTCCTTACAAGAGAACCTTGGTCGAGCCGGGTCACACCAAGAAGCCGGGCATGTTCGACTGGCCCGACGAGGCGGACGAGGCCTTCCTGGCCTCAAGAAAGTTCTCACCCGCGCGCCCATCCTGGCCACGCTGGCTGAGAAGGAGCCCTTGCTCGCCTATATCACGGCGACCACTCGCGTCATCAGCGTCGTCTTGGTGGTCGAGCGGCTGGAGGAGGGCAAATCCCTGCCGGTCCAGCATCCCGTCTACTACCTCAGCGAGGTCCTTTCCGCCTCCAAACAGAACTACCCCCACTACCAGAAGATGTGCTATGGCATATACTTCGCCGCGAAGGTCAAGCAGTACTTTCAAGAGCACACGATCACCATGGTGAGCACGGCCCGGCTCGATGAGATCATGAGTAGCGGAGACTCCACCGGTCGGATCACTAAGTGGGTCATCGCCCTTACCGATCACGAGATCCGATACGAACCACGTACCGCTATCAAGTCAAAGGCGTTGGCCGATTTCCTCGTCGACTGGGCGGAGACGGAGTTTGTGCTGCCTCCCCCAGACTCCATGCATTGGCGAATGCATTTCGACAACTCAAAGATGCGGACCGGCCTGGGTGCTGGCATAGTCCTCTCCTCTCCCAAGGGTGATCATCTCAAGTATGCCCTCTAGATCCACTTCACCGCCTCCAACAACGTAGCCGAATACGAGGCCATCGTCCACGGCCTCCGGCTCTCCAAGGAGATTGGCATCAGGCGAATCCAGTGCTTCGGCGATTCCGACCTCGTGGTGTAGCAGGTCTCTGGCAAATGGGATGCTAGGGACGCCAACATGGCCAGCTATCGCTTCCTTGTACAACAACTCACCGACTCTTTCGAGGGCTTTGAGTTCCACCACATCCTGCGAGCGGACAAGGAGGCGGCCGACACATTGGCAAAAATCGGCTCCACCCGGCAGGCCATCCCAGCCGGCGTCTCCCTCGAGCGGATGCTCAAGCCGTCGATCATGCCTTCCCCAGAATCAGAGTCCATCTTCGTGTCGACTGATGCAGCCGGCCCATCGGCAGCTCCGGCTACCCCCTCGGCATCTTCGCCGCCAGCTCCCTCAACCTCGGCTGCCTTGCCGGCACCAGTTGAGCCGACTGCACCCGGGGCCGCTAGCTTCGCTGATGCGGCTGTCATGATGACAATCGACGCCCCTCCGGCCGTCCCCAACCCGACGGTTGACGAGCCGGCCCTGGAGGCTGACGAGCCGGTCTCGGGGATGGCGGGCCGGCCTCGGGGGCTGGTGAGCCGATCTCGGGGACTGATCATCCAGGCCCAGGGGCTCCCGAGCCGGCTCCCGTCTCGGCCCCCTCATGGGCCCAGCCCATCCTGGCATTCCTTCTACGCGGTGAGCTCCCCCCAAACGAGACTACGACGAGACAAATTCAGCATCGGGCCTCGGCATACAGCATCATCAACCATGAGCTCGTCCACCGCAGCACCACCGGTGTCTTCCAATGGTGTGTCGAGCCGCAAAAGGGTCAGGAGATCCTCCTCGACATCCACTAGGGTGAGTGCGGGCACCACTCCACCTCTAGAACCCTGATGGCCAAGGCCTTTCGCCATGGATTCTTCTGGCCAACCGCCTTGGAGGCGGCCAAAAAATTGGTCAACGAGTGCGAGGGCTGCCAATGCTTCAACATGCAAAGCCACCTGCCGGCGTCGTCCCTCCAGACCATCCCCCTCTCATGGCCCTTCGCCATCTAGGGGCTGGACACGGTGGGTCCCTTCAAGACCACACGAGGTGGCATGACCCATTTGCTGGTAGCTGTCGACAAATTCACCAAGTGGATTGAGACCCGACCGATCAAGAAGCTGGACGGCCCCACGTCCGCCCGATTTATCGACAACATCACGGTTCGCCATGGCGTTCCCCACAACATCATCACCGACAACAACACAAACTTTGCCAAGGGCACGCTCGCGCATTTCTGTTCCAAGCAGGGCATCCGAATCGACCTGGCCTCCGTCGCTCACCCACAATCAAATAGCTAGGTCGAGAGGGCAAACGGCCTAATCCTATCCGGCATCAAGCCCCGGCTCATAACACCACTGATGAGGTCAGCTGGCTACTGGGTCGATGAGCTGCCGGCTATCCTTTGGAGCCTCAGGACCACTCCCAACCAATCAACCGGCTACACGCCCTTCTTCCTTGTGTACGGGTACGAGGCGATCATCCCCACCGACATCGAGTTTGACCCGCCTCAGGTCGCCCTGTACATGGAGAAGGACGCAAAGGAGGCAAGAGAAGACGACGTCGACCTACTCGAAGAAGCCCGCGAGCTGGCCTTGAGCCGGATGGCCATCTATCAGCAGAAGCTCCAGCACTATCACAGCAAGCGGATCCGGCCGCTCTCCTTCCGCGAAGGGGACCTGGTGCTCAGGAGGATCCAGCAGACAGCCGGCCAACACAAGCTGTCCTCCCCATGGGAGGGCCCGCTCATCGTCAGCAAGGCACTGCACAACAACGCGTACTACCTAATATATGCCCAGAAGCCGCAGAAGCGCAAAAGAGACGCCTCCGGCGAGGAGTCCGAGCGCCCATGGAATGCAGCGCTCCTCTGTCCGTTTTACTGCTGAAAAACCAGTGTATGTATGTATCCCTTCCCTTTTGGGCTTATGAATGCAATGGGGGCCCCAGACTGGCTCTTGGGGCACGCCCTTTTCATTTCCCTTCAAGGTTTCCTCACTCACCGGCTCCCCGACCCGACTCCCGGGCCTGGGGCTCTCCGGCTAGTCCTAGGTCGCCTCTCTCGAAATCGACCAAGTAATGTGAGCTAAGCAAACCCTCCCACCCCTCCCAGCTATAGACCGGCTCTCGGCTGTCCGGCTGATGGGGCCTTAGGGCGGCAAAACTTAGCGCACATGAAAAATCGATCGCAAGGGGTTTGCCGGCTAGGTCTAGCCGGACCATCGCCTTGCCTCTGCCGCTCAACTTACTCAAAAACTCTTGCGGTTCCCAAGTTCGGAACCAACTCCCTCGAGGCGGACGCCCTGACCCAGCTACAGACCGGCTCACGGCTATCGGGCTGGCGGGGCCAAAACCAAAGGGGTAAAAGGGGCCGAGCAGACGGGACCAAAGGGGTAAAAAAGAGTAAGGACGAGCAGGCACGCAAGATAGGCAAACACATTAAGTATTCAAAGCGCAGAGTTAAAACAAAGGAGGCCCACGGCCATCACGGTTCATTACATTACTCCCTCAGTTGTTGGACTCGAGTCTAACATGCAGGAAAGATAACAAGAGAAAAGATAAACACGCCCCGAGGCTCAGTCCACTGGCGCATCGCCAGCCGGCACATCGCTGGGCGGCTCGGCTCTCGTCTCGGAGGTGGTCATGGCCTTCGGGTCAGCTTCCTTGGCTTTCGAGGCAGCCTCCACGGTCCTAGCCGTCTCGGCGCTGGAGTCGGTACTCTCATCGGCAACCTCCTCGTCCTTCGGACCTTGGGGGATGCTGAAGGAGTCTTGGCTGTCGGCTCGCCGTCCTCGCCAAGGGCCGGCAGGAGCTCATCCGGGTCGACGTACGACGTGAGCACATTGGCCCGGCGGACAAGGGCCGGCTCATGGGCCGCCCGCTCCTCGGCCGGCTTGTCCCGCATAGTGGCCAGCCAGCCCAAGTCCACACTGTGGTGCCACGAGGTGAGAAAATGGAGCACCATCTGCATGCCGTCTCGAGCCGCTGACACCTTCCAGACCTCGAGCCAGGCCACAACGTGCTCCATCCAGAAGGCCACGCGGTTCTCCCGAGCTCCTCCACGGCCCGGCCACAAGGGGCAATAGCCTCCTTGCCGGCCGTCTTCAGCCGCTCCACGCCCCGCTCGAGGTGGATCAACCAGTTTTCTATGGCAAGCCCAAGCTCCGCAATATCCCACGTGGTGTCCTCCTCGATGGAGCACTCGCGCAACCGGAGACACTCCTGGTGCTCCTCGATGGCACGCTCAGTGCGGCATTGGGTTTTCGGGAAGTGCCCTGAAGAAGGAAGGGAAGAAGGAAAAGAAGGCAAATCAAGAACAAGAACTGGCAAGAAAAAGACCGCCGGCTGAAAAGAGGAAAACGGGCACTCACACTCAAGGGAGTTGTCCACCTCGATGGCAAAGTGGAGTGATGAGTCCTTCTCGTATGCTAACACCGCTTCCGCCTCGATGAGGGAACCCTTATGCTCCTCGAGCATCCTCTCAAGGCGGGTCACCTCGCCTTGGAGGGTGGCGGTCCGCTAGGCGGCGTCAGCCGCCTCCTTGACGACCTTCTCCTTGGCCGTCACCTCCCGCGTCACGTCGGCCTTGAGGCGGTCTTGGGCCGCCTACCCGTCCACCAGCAGTGTGGCCAGCCTCTCCTAAGTGACCGCCTGGATGCCCTGCACCAGCCGATCCCGCTCGGAGACGGCCCCGGTCTTCTCCGCCTGGAGGGCGGTCAGCTTATCTGCAAAGCAAAGCGGGCATCAGCCGGTCATTCCATGCTCGCTTCGACTGCTAGGCAGCCGGCCCGGCTCTCGGGGGCTACGTGCCCCTCCCACAAGACTTGACATACCTTGCACCCGCGCCAGCTCCTCCTCTAGCCGGTAGAAGCCGTGCTTGCCGCTGGCATGGATAGAGGCCACCTCCTCGAACAACTTTTGCCGCTGGGAGTTCCCCTCCTGCCACATGAAGCCAGAATCAAAGGACGCACAAGGAGATCCGGCCCGGCTGCCTACCAGCTGGTCAGCCGGCCCGCATCTCGGGGGCTACACCCAGTGGGTGCGCTTGCGTGCCCCCACTAATTTTTTTTAACAAAGACAACAATGCTTACTTCCGCGCGCCGCAGGGTGGTGTCGGACGCCTCCGCGAACCGGGCCAGTTCCTGGCGGCACCGATCCAAGACGCTCCCCAACTCCCCGAACACGGGGACTGGGCCACCTGCCGAGGGAGCCGAAAGGGTTGGGATGCACGCCAGCACCTCCTAGTCCCGGATCACGTCCTACATGGACCTTCGGGCCCGACTGCTGTTTCCACCCGTCCCAACGCTTGCCACGGTGCCGGCTGCCGGGGGAGGGTTGATGACGGCGAGGGCCCGGGAATCGGTCCCCACTAGCCCCTCGCCTGGTGCCAGCGCTGCCTCCTCCTCTTGCCGGCCCAATGCGATGACCGCGATAGACGGCGCCTCCATCTCCATGGCAGGCGCCTCCGGTGCTGCCTCTGACGCCGCCTCCGGCGCCACCTCCGGGGCCGCTAGAGCCTCTGACGCATTGACTCGGGCCGACTCGGCCGCAGGTGGCGTCACGTCCGGCACCTCCGGCCTGGCCGCCTCGAGGAGCGGCTCCGTAGCTGTCGCCCCCGATCGGGCCGTCTCCTCCGCAAGCGGGGGCGCGGCCGGCTCCGTAGCCGCCCCTCATGGCTCGCTCGATGGGGGCCTCGACAGACGGGTTGATTCCGTCGTCGAGTCAGACGCCTGCATGGGGTCCACAGACCACCTCTGCCTCCCACCGCATGAAGTCTCGGAATGCGAGGCCCTGCCTTGCGTTCCGGACTTTGAGGCTCACAGCTCTACGAGCCTCCTCTTCTCCTCCCGCTGTGTGGCCGCGTGCTCGTGGGCCAGCCGGCCGGTGGCGGCCGTCGGGTCCATCCCCGAGTCCACTTCATGGAGCTCGATGGGGTCCCTATGACGCATAAGGGTCAAACACCCACCAACTCGCGACTCGGAAAGAAACACATGCAAGAAAAAGGAAGGTACTCACCCGGTGACGATGGGCAGAGCCCACTTGGTATGCGCCGGCGGCTTCCGTGCAACCACTTTCAACCGCTTATGGACAGGCGGCAGGGCCATCGGCTCCTCCTGAGCCGGCCTCTTCGCCCGGTTGGCAGCTCCGGCCGCCGGGGCTTGAGCTGGCCGCTCCTAGCTTCGCCCCCGCCAGCCCTGCTGAACTGAGGGGGAGGCGCGTTTAGGATCATCACATCATCGTCGTCATCAGTCTAGTCCCTGATCGTGGGACTGTTAGGGTACTCACCGGCTCCGCTGGGCTCTCCGGCTACGCCGGACCCTCCGGCTCCGCTAGGCCCGCCAGCTCCCGGATCAGCCGGCTCCTCGACCCCTCTCAAGGAGTCAACCCCCTCTTCAGGTGGGCCTTCCCGCTCGTAGTCTTCGGAGTCAAAGTTGTCGCGCTCCGCCTCAAAGATTTGGGGGTGGGTGGGTGGGTGGGCCATCCGACATGTTCTGTCGCACGAGCAACTGCGGTCAGCATGGAGGAGTAAGGTCTGATGCCGGCTATTGGCTGGGAAGAATCAAACAAAAAGAGCCGCCTCGACAAAACATACCAGGGGAGGTCGGTTGATGCAGTCGTATGGCTTCATGCTGAAAGTCCATGACACCGGCGCCAGCTTGAACGTTGTGATGGCATTCACCCGCGTCGCCACCTGAGCCGCCATGAGGTCGATGGTCGTCAGCCGACAGGGGTCCCGGCGGCCGGACATATCACAGATCCGATGCGGCCTCGTCGGGAGAGGCAACACCCAACGTGAGATGAAAGCCTCCACCAGATCGGAGGTGACAAACCCCTCTCCAGTCCTCAGCTGCACGAGCCAGCCGAGCTCCGCGAGAGCCACCCCGCGTGGGGCGGCTCCCGTCCAGTTGACTCCGGAGGATTGCGCGTTGACGAAGGGCGACAGCCGGATGTACTACTGCTGTGGGTTGGCATTCTTAACGTAGAAGAACGTCCGATGCCACCCCTTGACGGAGTTGATGAGGGAGAAGTGTGGGAAGCGCATGCCGCGGCAGCACACCGCCACGCCCCCGCAGGCGTTGCTCTTCAACGACTTGAGGTAGAAGAGAGAGTTGAAGAGGTCGAGGAAGGGAAGAATCCCCAAGTACCCCTCACACAGCGTCATGAAGCCGGCGAGGTAGAGGATGACGTTGGGGCCAAGATGGTGCGACTGTAGGTCGAACGTGTCCATCATCAGCCGGAAAAAGTGCCTCACCGGGAGCCCGAAGCCGCGGGAGAAATGCGAGAGGAAGACGACAAACTCCCCTGGCTGCGGCGCATGCACCACCTCGTCGCTCGGCGCGCGGGCAATCACATGCTCCGCTGGCGGTAGCATGCGCGCGCAGCAGAGGTCCGCGATGGCGTCCTCGGTGACCACGGATCCAGCCCAGCTTCCTCCGCGCCCTTCAGCCATTGCAACCGCGGGACAGCGCGCGAGCGCGGAGGAGCCGCGGCGCGCGAGGAACGAGGAAGACGAAGAGAAGAGGCAGCAAGGGGGCAAGTGGGGTGCGGGTACTATTGGAAATATGCCCTATAGGCAATAATAAAATGGTTATTATTGTATTTCCTGGTTCATGATAATTGTCTATTGTTCATGCTATAATTGTGTTAACCGGAAACTGTAATACATGTGTGAATACATAGACCACAACATGTCCCTAGTAAGCCTCTAGTTGGATAGCTCGTTGATCAATAGATGGTCACGGTTTCATGGCCATGGACATTGGATGTCGTTGATAACGGGATCACATCATTAGGAGAATGATGTGATGGACAAGACCCAATCCTAAGCATATCACAAGATCGTGTAGTTCGTTTGCTAAAGCTTTTCAATGTCAAGTATCGTTTCCTTAGACAATGAGATTTTGCAACTCCCGGATACCGTAGGAATGCTTTGGGTGTGCCAAACGTCACAACGTAACTGGGTGGCTATAAAGGTGCACTACGGGTATCTCTGAAAGTGTCTGTTGGGTTGGCACGAATCGAGACTGGGATTTGTCACTCCGTGTGACGGAGAGGTATCTCTGGGCCCACTCGGTAAGACATCATCATAATGAGCTCAATGTGACTAAGGAGTTAGCCACGGGATGATGTATTACGGAACGAGTAAAGAGACTTTCCGGTAACGAGATTGAACAAGGTATAGAGATACTGACGATGGAATCTCGGGCAAGCATCATACCGATAGACAAAGGGAATTGTATACGAGATTGATTGAAGCCCCGACATCGTGGTTCATCCGATGAAATCATTGTGGAGCATGTGGGAGCCAAGATGGGTATCCAGATCCCGCTGTTAGTTATTGACGTAGAGGTGTCTCGGTCATGTCTACATGTCTCCCGAACCCGTAGGGTCTACACACTTAAGTTTCGATGACGCTAGGGTTATAGGGAAATGGTATACGTGATTACTGAAGGTTGTTCAGAGTCCTGTATGAGACCCCGGATGTCATGAGGAGCTTCGGAATGGTCCGGAGGTAAAGATTGATATATAGGAAGTCCAGTTTTGGTCACCGGAAAGTTTTCGGGCTCATCCGTAGTGTACCGGGAGTGCCGGGAGAGTGCCGGAGGACCCCCGGGAGGGGTGTGACGACCATAGGACTTTGTGGGCCCTTAGAGGAGGTGTACCAGCCCTTATTGGGCTGGCCAAGACCTTCTAGAAAGGCCCATGCGGCTGGAGATCAAGGGATAAGGCAAAAGGAGTTTGAAAGGAGGGAGATCCACCTCCCTTGTGGGAGGTGGACTATTCCCTAGCTTCGGCCGAAGCCCTCCTCCTTGGAGGAGGGGCCAAGGCAGCCCTCCCTCTCCCTCCTCCTATATATATGCAAGGGTTTGGGCTGATTTGAGACACGACTTCTCTCTCTCTCGGCGCAACCCTACCCTTCCTCTTCCTCGTTCTCCGTAGCGCTTGGCGAAGCCCTGTCGGAGTTCACGTAGCTCCACCGTCACCACGCCGTCGTGCTGCCGGAGCTCTCCCCAACCTCTCCTTCCTCCTTGCTGGATCAAGGCGCAGGAGACGTTATCGGGCTGCACGTCTGTTGAAAGCAGAGGCGCCGTTGTTCGACGCTTAGATCGGAATCCAACGCGATCTGAATCGCTGCGAGTACGACTCCACCAACCGCGTTCTTGTAATGCTTCTGCTTAGCGATATTCAAAGGTATGAAGATGAAATCTCTCCCAACTCGTTGCTGGTTTCTCGTAGATAGATCTTGGTGACACGTAGGAAATTTTTCGATTTACTACTACGTCTCCCAACAGTGGCATCATGAGCTAGGTCTATGCGTAGAATCTATGCACGAGTAGAACACAAGTTGTTGTGGGCGTCAATTTTGTTAATATGCTTACCACTACTAGTCTTATCTTGATTCAGCAGTATTGTGGGATGAAGCGGCCCATACCGACTTTACACGTACGCTTACGTGAGACTGGTTCCACCGCCTGACATGCACTTTTTGCATAAGGTGGCTAGCGGGTGTCTGTCTCTCCCACCTTAGTCAGATTGGATTCAATGAAAAGGGTCCTTATGAAGGGTAAATAGCAATTGGCATATCATGTTGTGGTTTTGGCGTAGGTAAGAAACGTTCTTGCTAGAAACCTATAGCAGCCACGTAAAAACTTGCAACTACAAATTAGAGGACGTCTAACTTGTTTTTGCAGCATATGCCTTGTGATGTGATATGGCCAAATAATGTGATGTGATGCATTGTGATGTATGAGATTGATCATGTTCTTGTAATAGGATTCACGACTTGCATGTCGATGAGTATGACAACCGATAGGAGCCATAGGAGTTGTCTTATTTTATTGTATGACCTGCGTGTCAATCATAAACGCCATGTAATTACTTTACTTTATTGCTAAAACTTAGCCATAGTAGTAGAAGTAATAGTTGGCAAGACAACTTCATGAAGATACAATGATGGAGATCATGGTGTCGTGCCGGTGACAGTGATGATCATGGTGCCCCGAAGATGGAGATCAAAGGAGCAAGATGATATTGGCCATATCATGTCACTATATTGATTGCATGTGATGTTTATCATGTTTACATCTTATTTGCTTAGAAATACGGTAGTAAATAAGATGATCTCTCAATAAAATTTCAAGAGAAGTGTTCACCCTAACTGTGCACCGTTGCTAAGGATCGTCGTTCCGAAGCACCACGTGATGATCGGGTGTGATAGGTTCTAACGTTCGCATACAACGGGTGTAAGCCAGATTTACACACGCGGAACACTTAGGTTGACTTGACGAGCCTAGCATGTACAAACATGGCCTCGGAACACGGAAGACCAAAAGGTCGAACATGAGTCGTATAGAAGATACGATCAACATGGAGATGTTCACCATGGATGACTAGTCCGTCTCACGTGATGATCGGACATGGGCTAGTTGACATGGATCATGTGTCACTTGGATGACTAGAGAGATGTCTATCTAAGTGGGAGTTCATTAAATAATTTCATTATGTGACCTAATTATCAGAACTTAGTCTAAAATTATCTTTACAATCTATATTGTAGATCCAATGGCCAACGCGAATGTCACCCTAAACTTCAACGCGTTCCTAGAGAAAACCAAGCTCAAAGATGATGGAAGCAACTATGCGGACTGGGTCCGTGGCTTGAGGATCATCCTCATAGCTTCCAAGAAATTGTATGTCCTTGATGCACCACTAGGTGACCCACCCCTTCTCCCAGCAGAGCAAGACGTTGCGAACGCTTGGCATTCTCGCTGCGATAATTACTCCCTTGTTCAGTGCGGCATGCTTTACAGTTTAGAACCGGGGCTCCAAAAGCGTTTTGAGCAACACGGAGCATATGAGATGTTCCAAGAGCTGAAACTGGTTTTCCAAGCTCATGCCCGGGTCGAGAGATATGACGTCTCCGACAAGTTCTTCAGCTGGAAGATGGAGGAGAATAGTTCTGTCAGTGAGCACATCCTCAAGATGTCTGGGCTACACAACCGCTTGACTCAGCTGGGAGTTAATCTCCCGGATGACTCGGTCATTGACAGAATCCTCTAGTCGCTTCCACCTAGCTACAAGAGCTTTGTGATGAAATACAACATGCAAGGGATGGAGAAGTCCATTCTTGAGTTGTACTCGATGCTGAAATCAGCAGAGGTCGAGATCAAAAAGGAGCATCAAGTGTTGATGGTGAATAAGACCACTAGTTTCAAGAAAGGCAAGGGTAAGAAGAACTTCAAGAAGGACGGCAAAGCTGTTGCCGTGCCCGGTAAGCAAGTCGATGGAAAGAAGAAGAACAAGAATGGACCCAAGCCTGAGACTGAGTGTTTTTATTGCAAGGGTACCGGTCACTAGAAGCGGAATTGTCCCAAGTATTTATCGGATAAGAAGGACGACAACGTTAAAGGTATATGTGATATACTTGTTATTGATGTGTACCTAACCAGCACTCGTAGTAGCTCCTGGGTATTTGATACCGGTGCAGTTGCTCACATTTGTAACGCCAAGCAGGAGCTGCGGAATAAGCGGAGGCTGGGAAAGGACAAGGTGACGATGCGCGTCGGGAATGGTTCCAAGGTCGATGTGATCGCCGTCGGCACGCTACCTCTACATCTACCTTCGGGATTAGTGTTAAACCTTAATAATTGTTATTTAGTACCATCTTTGAGCATGAACATTGTATCTGGATCTCGCTTAATGCGAGATGGCTACTCATTTAAATCTGAGAATAATGGTTGTTCTATTTATATGAGAGAAATGTTTTATGGTCATGCCCCGCTGGTCAATGGTTTATTTTTGATGAATCTCGAACGTGATGTTACACATGTCCATAGTGTGAGTACCAAAAAGTGTAAGGTTGATAATGATAGTCCCACTTACATGTGGCACTGCCGCCTTGGTCATATTGGTGTCAAACGCATGAAGAAGCTCCATACTGATGGACTTTTGGAGTCTCTTGATTTCGAATCATTTGACACGTGCGAACCATGCCTCATGGGCAAGATGACCAAGACTCCGTTCTCCGGAACAATGGAGCGAGCAACTGACTTGTTGGAAATAATACATACCGATGTATGCGGTCCAATGAGTGTCGAGGCTCGTGGTGGTTACCGTTATGTTCTCACCCTCACTGATGACTTGAGTAGATATGGGTATGTCTACTTAATGAAACATAAGTCTGAAACTTTTGAAAGGTTCAAGGAATTTCAGAGTGAGGTAGAGAATCAACGTGACAGGAAAATAAAGTGCCTACGATCTGAACGTGGCGGAGAATATTTAAGTCATGAGTTTGGCACGCACCTTAGGAAATGTGGAATTGTTTCACAACTCGCGCCGCCTGGCACACCTCAGCGAAATGGTGTGTCTGAATGTCGTAATCACACTCTATTACATATGGTACGATCTATGATGTCTCTTACCGACTTAACTATAATTTTGGGGATATGCATTAGAGACTGCCGCATTCACTTTAAATAGGGCACCGTCAAAATCCGTTGAGACGACACCGTATGAATTATGGTTTGGAAAGAAACCTAAGCTGTCGTTTCTAAAAGTTTGGGGATGCGATGCTTATGTGAAGAAACTTCAACCTGAGAAGCTCGAACCCAAAGCGGAAAAGTGCGTCTTCATAGGATATCCCAAAGAGACTATTGTGTATACCTTCTACCTACGATCTGAGGGCAAAGTCTTTGTTGCCAAGAATGGATCCTTTCTCGAGAAAGAGTTTCTCTCGAAAGAAGTAAGTGGGAGGAAAATAGAACTTGATGAGGTAATTGTACCTCCACTCAAACCAGAGAGTAGCACAGCACAGGAAGTTGTTTCTGTGGAGCCTGCACCGGCTGGAGAGGAAGTTAATGATGATGATCATGAAACTTTAGATCAAGTTACTGTTGAACGTCGAAGGTCCACTAGGACACGTTCCGCACCAGAGTGGTACGGTAACCCTGTCCTGGAGATCATGTTGTTGGACAATGGTGAACCTTCGAACTATGAAGAAGCAATGAGGGCCCGGATTCCAACAAATGGCTTGAGGCCATGAAATCTGAGATAGGATCCATGTATGAGAACAAAGTATGGACTTTGGTGGACTTGCCTGATGATAAGCGAGCCATTGAAAATAAATGGATCTTAAAGAAGAAGACTGACACGGATGGTAATGTAACCATCTATAAGGCTCGGCTTGTCGCTAAGGGTTATCGACAAGTTCAAGGAATTGACTACGATGAGACTTTCTCATTCGTAGCAATGCTGAAGTCTGTCCGAATCATGTTAGCAATTGCCACATTTTATGATTATGAGATCTGGCAAATGGACGTCAAAACGGCATTCCTTAATGGTTTCCTTAAGGAAGAACTGTATATGATGCAGCTGGAAGGTTTTGTCGAGCCTAAAGATGCTAACAAGGTATGCAAGCTCCAGCGCTCCATCTATGGGCTGGTGCAAGCATCTCGGAGTTGGAACATTCGCTTTAATGAAGTGATTAAAGCATTTGGATTTGTACAGGTTTATGGAGAACCCTGTATTTACAAGAAAGCGAGTGGGAGTTCTGTAGCATTTCTCATTTTATATGTGGATGACATACTGATAATGGGAAATGATATAGAACTTTTGGAAAGTGTAAAGGCCTACTTGAATAAATGTTTTTCAATGAAGGACCTTGGAGAAGCTGCTTACATATTAGGTATTAAGATCTATAGAGATAGATCGAGACGCCTCATAGGTCTTAAAGCTTCTCCAAGCAGGTATAATCTATCCCATAGCTGATAGTAGATGGGTGAGTCCCGTTCACCGTGTCCCTAAGAAAGGAGGTATTAACGTTGTTCCTAATGATAAGAATGCGACCATTCCACAAAGAGTTGTCACTCGCTATAGAATGGTAATTGATTTTAGAAAATTGAATAAAGCTACTAGTAAAGATCATTACCCTTTGCCTTTCATTGATCAAATGCTAGAGAGACTATCTAAGCACACACACTTTTGTTTCCTAGATGGATATTCTGGTTTCTCTCAAATACCTGTGTCACAATCCGATCAAGAGAAAACCACCTTTACTTGCCCTTTTGGAACCTATGCTTATAGACGTATGCCTTTTGGTTTATGTAATGCACCTGCTACCTTACAAAGATGCATGACTGCTATATTCTCTGATTTTTTTGAAAAGATTGTGGAGGTTTTCATGGATGATTTTTCCGTTTACGGAACTTTTTTTGATGATTGCTTAAGCAAGCTTGATCGAGTTTTGCAGAGATGTGAACAAACTAATTTCATCTTGAATTGGGAGAAGTGTCACTTTATGGTTAAGAAGGTATTATCTTGGGGTATAAAATATCTGAACAAGGTATTGAGGTGGATAAAGCTAAAGTTCATGCAATTGAGAAAATGCCAAGTCCTAAAGATATTAAAGATATTTAAAGTTTCCTTGGTCATGCTGGTTTTTATAGGAGGTTCATTAAGGACTTCGCTAAAATTTCTAGGTCTCTTGCTAATATTTTTCCAAAGGATACTCCTTTTGTTTTTTATGAAGATTGTGTAGAAGCCTTTGAAACACTCAAGAAAGCTTTAACCTCTGCACCTATTGTTCAACCACCTAATTGGAACTCACCTTTTGAAATTATGTGTGATGCTAGTGATTATGTTGTTGGTGTGGTCCTAGGACAAAGAGTTGATAAGAAATTGAATGTTATCCATTATGCTAGTAAAACTCTAGAAAATGCCCAACGGAATTATGCCACTACTGAAAAAGGATTTTTAGCAGTTATGTTTGCTTGTGAAAAATTTAGATCCTATATTGTTGACTCCAAAGTTATTGTTCACACCGATCATGCTACTTTAAAATATCTTATGGAAAAGAAAGATGCTAAACCTAGACTTATTAGGTGGGTTCTTTTACTTCAAGAATTTGACTTACATATCGTTGATAGGAAAGGAGCTGAGAACCCCGTAGCTGATAGCTTATCTAGGTTAGAAAATATTCTTGATGACCCACTACCTATTGATGATAAATTCCCTGACGAACAACTAGCTGCAATAAGTATCTCGCACAACACACCTTGGTATGCTAATTATGCTAATTACATTGTCGCTAAATATATACCACCTAGCTTTACATATCAACAAAAGAAAAAAAATTCTATGACTTGAGACATTACTTTTGGGATGACCCACATCTTTATAAAGAAGGAGTGTGTCGGTGTCAAAACCGGCGGATCTCGGGTAGGGCGTCCCGAACTGTGAGACTAGAACCAATGGTAACAGGAGACGAAGGGGATACAGATTTACCCAGGTTCGGGCCCTCCTATGAAGGTAATACCTTACGTCCTGCTTGGATGTATTAATGATATGAGGTTACAGAGTTGATCTACCTCGATATCAAAGAGCTAACCCTAGATGAGTTGTTCTATATCCCTATAACCTAAAACCCTCCAAATTATATAGACACTGAGGGTATCTAGGGTTTACACATGGCCGGTTACACGCCAAAGATATAAACATGCCTATTTGCTACATTAAACGTGGAGCACAAGTCATACTTCCTGAAGCTTCCATCTTGGAGATAAGGTCTTCAATGAATCATGTGTTCGGTAAGTGGCCCATATAGTTCGGCCCATAGAAATAGGTCGGCCTCCTGAGGATCCCCTTAATCTAGGACTCCCGTAGTAGCCCCCGAACTTGCCTCCAAAGCCAAGGGTCTCAGCTTCAATTGCTTCATATAATCAGAGTCTTTGGCTTGCGAGGTGAGTTCTTTCTGCCGAACTTAGTTCAGCCTGCGATGACAAGTAGCTTTCCGCATAGTGGCGCGTCCGAACACTGTAAATAGGCTGGCCTTGAAGGCCAAACATCAAGGGATAAAATAATGTACCCCTGACAACCTCTCTAACGAAAGGTCATGGCCCATCACGACCGCTAGGCCAGTTACAAAAGCTCGATTCGTGGTTCGAGGCCATTTTAATCAATACGATCTATCAGTGTGCTGATCGTGCCCCGTTTTACACAGGATATGTTTAACCGCGCACATGCAACGGCTCGCATGTCTCGGGAAGTGGAGGGATTCACGGCGCAACTGGGGGAGGGCAAATCGATAAGCCTCATAAAAGGGGAAGAAAACCCCAAAGCCTATTCACGTTCCCCATTCGCCTACTCTGCGCCTCCGAAACATAGATCCAGATCTTCCGCCTCCCACCTCCAAGCTCACCAATGGCGGGCTCCAACGTCTAGTGGGTGGCTTCCACGGTCACCAACCGGGACATCCTCGACCTCAAGAAGGCCGGATACCTCTCTAATGACATCCCTCACCGTGCATCGGAGGAGGCCAAGTGATCCCCACTCCCCGGCCAAGCGAAAGTGTGGTATTCTTCCCCCACTTTATCAGGGGGTTGAGCTTCCCGCTCCACCCCTTCATCAGGGGGCTGATGTTTTTCTCGGCCTCGACTTCCACGACCCCCCGCCGAACTCTTTCATGCACATCTCAGCGTTTATCCTCGTTTGCGAGGCTTTCCTTCGAGTCGAGCCGCACTTTGGGCTATGGCCCAAAGTGTTCAATGTCAAGCCGAAGTTTGTCAGCGGGAAGCACGCAGACTGTGGCGGAGCTGTCATCGGCAAGCTCTCCCGCGTCGTGTGGGCATCAGGCACCTTCATCGACACCATTAAGGCGTGGCAGAAGGAGTGGTTCTACATCATAGAACCACGAGAAGAAGGTCAGCTTCCCCCTATCTAATTCAGATCCGGTCCCCCCACCAGATTAGCTTCATGACTCAAAAAGGGCCTTAGCTGGGGACCGAGCAAGGAGGTGAGCGACCTGCAGAAGCGCAATTTTGAGTTGGAATACTCTTTGTGCTTCACTTATATATTTTGAGTTGGGCAATTTCTCTCTATATGCTTCACTTGTATCTTTTAGAGCACGATGGTATTTTCGTTTTATAGAAATACTTGAACTCTCGTACCTCACTCAGACTATTTTGAGAGTTCCTAAAAACAGCATGGTAATTGGTCTAGGATTTGAAATTAGTCCTAATATGATAGGCATCCAAAAGGGATATAATAAAAACTTCCATATCATGTGCATTGAGTATTTATGAGAAGTTTGATTCCTTGAATAAAGTTTTGAGATATAAAGATGGTAATGTTAAGAGACATGTTAGAAAGTAAATTGTGATTTGGTAAAAATACTTGTGTAAAGGTTTGTGATTCCCGTAGCATGCACGTATGGTGAACCTCTATGTAAGGAAGTCGGAGCATCACTTGTTTATAGATTGTCAACCTTTCTGTGAGGGTCGGGGGGGGGGGGCGATGGTTGACTCCTACCAACCTCCCCCTAGGAGCATGCGTTTAATGCTTTTCTTCAATGACTAATAGACTTTTGCAATAAGTCTGTGAGTTCTTTATGACTAATGTTGAGTGCATGGATTATAGGCACTCTCACCCTTCCACTTTTGCTAGCCTTTCTAGTACCACACAACTTTCGCCGGTGCAACAAACACCTTCCTCAAAACAGCCACCATACACCTTCCTCAAAACAGCCACCATATATCTTTCCTCAAAACAGCTACGATACCTACCTATTATGGCAATTCCATAGCCATTCCGAGATATATTGTCGTGCAACTTCCACCGTTTCCTTTTATGACATGCACATCATCACTTCCATATTGCATATAGAGTCATATTTTGTCATCGGTATCGAATTGTAATTTTACTTTTGAGTTGTAAGTAAATATAAATGTGATGATTTTCATTATAGAGCATGTCCCATTTGACGAAAGGATGATGGAAGCTATGATTACCTTATTAGTAGGGATGAGAGTTAGAACTTTATGAAAATTAAAGGTGGCCAGCGAAGCCCAAATAAAAAAATAGAAATGAATAAAAGAGGCCTTAGATGTCCAACAAAAAAAAATGAGAGAAAAGAGAGAAGGGACATTGCTACTACCTTTTGCCACACTTGTGCTTCAAAGTAGCACCATGATCTTCATGTTAGAGAGCCTCCTATTTTGTAACTTTCATATTTCTAGTGGAATATTTTTTTCATGATGCACGTCCACTTAGTTTCTTTTTGAGCTTTCATACACTTATAGCTCTAGTGCATCCGTTGCATGTAAATTCCCACTCACTCACATTGATATCTATTGATGGGCATCTCCATATCCCGTTGATACGCCTAGTTGATGTGAGACTATCTTGTCCCTTTTCTTTGACAACCTCCACCACATTCTATTCCACCTATAGTGCTATATCCATGGCTCGCGCTCATGTATTGCGTGAGAGTTGAAAAAGTTTGAGAAAATGGGTGTGAAAACAATTGCTTGACTTTTCATCGGGGTTGTGCATGATGTAAATACCTTGTGTGGGGAAGATGGAGCATAGCGAGACAATATGATATTGTAGGGATAACTTTCTTTTGCCATTATATTTTGAAGAGATACAATTGGTTTGCTAGTATGATTGAAATGTTATTGTTTCTATATCAATATTAAGCTTTTGTTTTGAGTCTTATGGATCTAAATATTAATGCCACAATAAAGAATACTACTTGGATAAATATGTTAGGTAGCACTCCACATCAAAAATTCTGTTTTTATCATTTAACCACTCAAGGACGAGCAAGAATTAAGCTTGGGGATGCTGATACGTCTCCAACGTATCTATCATTTTTTATGATGGCATGTTATTATATTATCTGTTTTGGATGTTTTGTATGCATTAATATGCTATTTTATACTATTTTTGGGACTAACCTATTAACCTAGAGCCAAGTGCGAGTTTCTGTTTTTTCCTTGTTTTTGAGTTTTGCAGATATGGAATATTAAACGGAGTCCAAATGGAATAAAACCTTTGGAAGGAAATTTTTTGGAAGGAAACAAGTCATCGCACCTTGGAGTGCACATCAGGGGAGGTGTAAGGGCGCCACAAGCCTACTAGGCGCGACCCCCGCTAGACACACCTAGCAGGCTTGTCGCCTCCTGGCAGGACTACTAACCCTAATTCTTGGCCTATAAATATCCAAATATTCCCCCAACATCAGAACAAGCCCCGAAAATACTTTTCCACCACCGGAAGCCTCTGTTCCCGAGAGATCCAATCTTGGAGCCTTCTCCGCTAATATGTCGGAGGGGGAATCGAACACGGAGGGCATCTACATCAATTCCATTGCCCCTCCGATGATGCGTAAGTAGTCAACCATAGACCTACGGGTCCATAGCTAGTAGCTAGATGGCTTCTTATCTCTCTTTCATCTTCAATACCATGTTCTTCATGATCTACATGGAGATCTATCCGATGTAATCTTCTTTTGTGGTGTGTTTTTGAAGATCCGATGAATTGTGAGTTTTTGTTCAGATTATCCATGAATCTTATTTGAATCTCCTCCAATTTGTTATATGCATGATTTCATATCCTTGCAAATCTCTTCGAGTTATTGTTTTGGTTTGGCCAACTAGATTGGAAATTCTTGCAATGGGAGAAGTGCTTGGTTTTGGGTTCAATCTTGCAGTGTCCTCACCTAGTGACAAAGTAGGGGTAGCGAGGCATGTATTGCATTGTTTCCATGAAGGGTAACAAGATGGGGTTTTCATCATATTGCTTGAGTTTATCCCTCTACATCATGTCATCTTTCTTAATATGTTACTCTGTTCTTCATGAACTTAATACTCTAGATGCAGGTAGGAGTCGGTCGATGTGTGGAGTAATAGTAGTAGATGCAGAATAATTTTGGTCTACTTGTCACGAACGTGAGGCCTATATGCATGATCATTGCCTTCGATAACTACATGATTATTTGCTTTTCTATCAATTGCTTGACAGTAATTTCTTTACCCACCATGATATTTGCCTTCAAGAGAGAAGCCTCTAGTGAAACCTATGGCCCTCGGGTCTATTTTCCATCATATATTTTCAGATCTATACTTGCTGCAATTTGTTTACCTTTTATTTTCCACACTCGTTACATCTATCTCTATCGGATCTAATCCTTGCAAATAACCGTGAAGGGACTGACAACCCCTTTATAGCGTTGGGTGCAAGAGTTTGATTATTTGTGTAGGTGCATCCATTGGTGACTTGCTTGTTCCTCCTATTGGATTGATACCTTGTTTCTCAAAAACTAAGGGAAATACTTATCTACTTTGCTGCATCACCCTTTCCTCTTCAAGGGAAAACCAACACATGCTCAAGAGGTAGCACTACCCGACCTTGCGTGGCTTTACGACAGATGCCGGAACTTGCCGATCATCTTTGTAACTAAATTCGGCCGCCAGGGCCAGCGCACGTTCCCTAGCTCATAAAGATTGCTCCGTATTGCCGTTAACAGTGATGACCCATTTGGGGCCAGGTATCTTGAGCTTGAGGTATGCGTAATGCGGGACGACGTTGAAACGAGCGAACATTGTCCGGCCGAGCAGGGCGTGATAGCCGCTGCGGAAGGGCAAGATGTCGAAGATCAAGTCTTGCTACGAATGTTATCGGGCGAGCCGAACACAACTTCCAGGGTAACGGAGCCCGTGCATCGGGCTTCGACACATGGAATCACCCCTTTAAAGGTAGTGTTACTGGGTTTAATTCGTGATGGATCTATGCCCATCTTTTTCACTGTGTCTGAGTAAATCAGGTTAAGGCTACTTCCTCCGTCCATTATGACTTTTGTGAGGTGATACCCATCGATAATTGCGTCGAGGACAAGTGCGGCCTAACCCCCGTGACAGATACTAGTCGGGTGATCGCGCCGATCAAAGGTGATCGGATACACAGACCATGGGTTGTACTTCGGAGCCACGGGCTCTACAACGTAGACCTCTCGAAGGGCGCACTTCCTCTCCTTCTTGGGTATATGGGTGGCATATATCATGTTTACTGTCTTGACTTCCGAAGGAAATTTCTTTTGATTTCCACCAATTGGACCCCAAGGCTCATCCTCATCCTCGCTGTGAGGGCTCTTGCTTTGATCCTCAGGTGGGAGCTTGCCGACCTGTTTAAACACCCAACAATTGCGGTGTGTGTGGTTGGCGGGCTTCTCTTGAGTCCCGTGGATTTGGTAAGGCCTTTCCATGATTTTTTCTAGCGGAGTGGGTCCATCGCGATTGCCTTTAGGAGGCTTCTTCCGCTGTCCAGGACGAGAGTTGCGGAAGCCGGCATTAACGGCCATAGCATCGACGTCACTATTACTGTGCCGACGCTTGTTCTAGTTGCGCTTGGGTTTCCCGTTGCCATCCCGGATTTCGGAGGTTCCGGGCTCTTAGGAGTTGTGGCTGCGTCCTCCTAGCCGATTGTCTTCGCTCACACAAAAGTGGGTCATCAGGGAAGTAAGGGCGCACATAGTCTAAGGTTTATCCTAGCCGAGCTGGCGGGCCAGCCATTCATCCTGAATATTGTGCCGAAAGGAGGCTATTGCCTTAGCGTCTGGGCAGTCGACGATCTGGTTTTTCTTGGTCAAAAACCGATTCTAGAATTTCCTAGACGACACTCCGGGCTTCTGAACGACGTTACTTAGGTCGGAGGAATCCGGCGGCCGAACATAGGTTCCCTGGAAATTGGAGCAGAATGCATCCTCCAGGTCTTCCCAGCATCCGATGGAGTTTTCAGGGAGGCTGTTTAGCCAGTGTCGGGTTGGCCCCTTGTGTTTAAAGGGGAGGTATTTGATGGCGTGGAGATAATCTCCTCGAGCCATGTGGATGTGGAGGAGAAAGTCCTCAATCCATACGGTTGGGTCAGTTGTCCCATCATACTGTTCGATGTTCATGGGTTTAAACCCTTTCGGGAACTGATGCTGCATCACCTCATCCATAAAACACAGCGGGTGAGCGGCGCCTCGAACCCGAGCTATGTCGCACCTGTAATCGGCGTCTGTTCTGGCTTGGCTGCGTTCTCGGTCTCTGTTGTTACTTCGGTTGAGCCATGGTCTGTACCCATCCCGTATATCGGGTGAGTAGCCTCTGGATCCGTAGATGGATCTTGTGCGTCCTGCTTTGTGATCTAGGTCATCTCGCAGGTCAAACCTGTCATTGGGCTCTAATGGATCCTTTCCCCGTCTTCGGGGTATTGCCGGTCTAAACCGGTGTCATCAGTCGTCCGATCGCGCCCGCGAGGAGGGCGGTCTGGCTTGTCATACGGAGTATGTTTTGGAGATGGAGTATCGGTGAGCTCGTCGTCAAATTGCGGCAACATCCTTCTTCATGGATAGCTCTTGGGTTGGTCCGATAGATCGGTACCATGTCCTTCCTCAGCTGAGAGGACTCTTGTCCATAGATCATTGAGGCCATCCTGTTTGGCTTTAAGATACCATTCCTTAGCTTTCAGGCTTCGCGTCGTTGCTATGAGCTATTGTCTAAACAGTTCTTGATCTTCATGGTTATCAGGGATGTCAAAGTCATCGTCTGCCAGGATATCCTCCTCCTCGAGAGGGGGAGGTAGTTATCGGCCTTGGAACCATCGAAATCGTCGGGGTTACTCTGGTCCTCAGGCCTGTCCTACCCTCTAACGGGTGTTCGGGAATATCAGGGTCGCCGCGGTCCTCGGGGGTAACTCCGTCCCCGGTGCCGATAATGACTTTCCTTCCCTTTTTTCCTTTGGAATGCTTATGCGGTTTCCAGCGCCTTGACGGTGCGTCGCCCGACTTGTCCCCGTCATTATTAGGCGTTTTGTCGCCATTAGGAGTGTCCACCATGTAGACGTCATATGTTGAAGTGGCGGCCCATCGCCTGGTATTAACAGCGGTGGGGGTGCAATCCTCTTCATCCATGTATTCTGCCTCCTTGGAGGCATAGTCTAGCATGTCGGTTAAATCTTCGATTGTGGCTATCAAGTGGGTGGTGGGTGGGTCGACAAACTCGTCCCGATCTGTACTGTAGCCGATCTAAGCATAGATTAGCACTGAATCGTTGGAAATTTCCATTGATGACATCCGATCTAGTGCTTCATCGAATGCCGAGGGCTTTATCGGATCATACTGTTCGAAACTTTCGGAGTTGACCTCCGATGTGTCCGAACGAGAAGGGTGTTTGGCAAGAACGAGGGTCCGGCCTTTTGAAACTATGGTCGGTTCCGGACCAGGGGCGGGAACACCACCGTGGCTAACCTTATTGGTGTGACCAAAGAAGGAACTAGAGGTTAGAGCCTCAGAGTTTTTGGCGTGGCTAGTGAAGCCACAAGCCCGGTCAGAGACAAGTCACCCCGAGAATCCACGGAGAACTCTAGGTTCCCGAATCAGACCTATTGCTCACGGGGAAGCTCTCGACACGGCCTAGATGACCGGTCGGGTCGGCGTGCAGCACAACGCTACCGAAGGCGAAGATCTGTCCGGGGACGAAAGTGTCCATGTTGCAGACCTCTTCATTGATGACAAGGCGAGACATCAATCGCTTAAGCGCTCACAGAGGAACTCTCAATGAAAGCACCAATGTCGGTGTCAAAACCGACGGATCTCGGGTAGGGGGTCCCGAACTATGAGACTAGAACCGATGGTAACAGGAGACGAAGGGGACACAGATTTACCCAGGTTCGGGCCCTCCTATGGAGGTAATACCCTACGTCCTGCTTGGATGTATTGATGATATGAGGTTACAGAGTTGATCTACCTCGAGATCAAAGATTTAACCCTAGATGAGTTGTTCTATATCCCTATAACCTAAAACCCTCCGGCTTATATAGACGCCGAGGGTATCTAGGGTTTACACATGGTAAGTTACACGCCGAAGAGATAAACATGCCTATTTGCTACATCAAACATGGAGAATAAGCCGTACTTCCCGAAGCTTCCATCTTGGAGATAAGGTCTTCAATGGATCATGTGTTCGGTAAGTGGCCCATATAGTCCGGCCCATAGAAATAGGTCGGCCTCCCGAGGACCCCCTTAATCCAGGACTCCCTCAGAGTGGATGGTATTATTATACGTTGTGTACCTGAGCATGAACAAGAACATATCCTACAAAAATGTCATTCTGAAGCTTATGGAGGACATCATGCGGGAGATATAACTGCTCACAAGGTATTGCAATCTGGTTTTTATTGGCCCACTCTCTTCAAGGATGCCCGTAAGTTTTTCTTGTCTTGTGATGAATGTCAAAGTATTGGTAATATCGGTAAGCATCAAGAAATGACTATGAATTATTCACTTGTTGTTGAACCATTTGATGTGTTTTTTATTATATCTGACCTTTTCCTTCCTCTAACGGATACACTCATATTTTAGTTGTGGTTGATTATGTCACTAAGTGGGTAGAAGCTATTCCAACTAGTAGTGTTGATCAACACACCTCCATTAAAATTCTTAAAGAGGTTATCTTTCCAAGGTTTGGAGTCCCTAGATATTTAATGACTAATGGTGGTTCACATTTTATTCATGGTGCTTTTTAATAAGATGTTTGCTAAATATGATGTTAACCATAGAATTGCATCACCCTATCATCCTCAATCTAGTGGTCAGGTAGAACTTAGTGCTACCTGTTGAGCATGCGTTGGTTTTCCCTTGAAGAGGAAAGGGTGATGCAATGAAGTAGATAAGTATTTCCCTCAGTTTTGGAGAACCAAGTTATCAATCCAGTAGGAGGAACAAGCCAGTCACCAATGGATGCACCTACACAAATAGTCAGACTCTTGCACCCAACGCTATAAAGGGGTTGTCAATCCCTTCACGGTTATTTTCAAGGATTAGATCCGATAGAGATAGATGTAACGAGTGCGGAAAGTAAAAGGTAAATAAATTACATCAAGTATATATCTGAAAATATATGATGGAAAATAGACACGGGGGCCATAGGTTTCACTAGAGGCTTCTCTCTTGAAGGCAAATATCATGGTGGGAAAACAAATTACTGTCAAGCAATTGATAGAAAAGCGAATAATCATGTAGTTATCCAAGGCAATGATCATTCATATAGGCATCACATCTTTGACAATTAGATAGAAACGATCCTGCATCTTCTACTATTACTCCACACAACGACCGACTCCTACCTGCATCTAGGGTATTAAGTTCATGAAGAACAGAGTAACACATTAAGAAAGATGAAATGATGTAGAGGGATAAACTCAAGCAATATGGTGAAAACCCCATCTTGTTACCCTTGATGTCAACAATACAAATACGTGCCTCGCTAACCCTACTTTTTCACTGGGTGAGGACACCGCAAGATTGAACCCAAAACCAAGCACTTCTCCCATTGCAATAATTACCAATTTAGTTGGCCAAACCAAGCAAATAACTCTAAGGGACTTGCAAGGATATGAAATCATGCATATAAGAAATCACAGGAGATTCAAATAAGATTCATGGATAATCTAAACATAAACTCACAATTCATCGGATCTTGACAAACACATCACAAAAGAGGATTACATCGGATAGATCTCTATGAAGATCATTAAGAACATGGTATTGAAGGTCAAAGAGAGATAAGAAGCCATCTAGCTACTAGCTATGGACCTGTAGGTCTGTGGTGGACTACTCATGCATCATCGAAGGGGCAATGGAGTAGATGTAGATACCCTCCGTGATCGAAACCCCCTCCAGCAGATTACCAGAAAAGGCTCCAAGATTGGATCTCTCGGGAATGGAGGCTTCTGGCGGCGGAAAACTATTTGCGTGGCTCTTTTTGATGTTGCAGGAATATTTGGGTATTTATAGGCCAAAGAATAGGGTTAGGAGACCTGCAAGGAGGCGACAAGCCTGCTAGGCGCGGCCAGGGGTCCCGCGCCTAGCAGGGTTGTGGCGCCCTGGCTCCTCCCCTGACATGCACTCCAAGCATGGATGACTTGTTTCCTTCCAGAAAGATTCCTTCTGAAGGTTTTATTCTGTTTGGACTCCGTTTAATATTCCATATCTGCAAAACTCAAAAACAAGGAAAAAGTAGAAATTGGCACTTGGCCCTAGGTTTATAGGTTAGTCCCAAAAATAGTATAAAATAGCATATTAATGCATATAAAACATCCAAAACAGATAATATAATAGCATGCAATCATAAAAAATTATAGATACATTGGAGACGTATCAGCATCCCCAAGCTTAATTCCTGCTCGTCCTCGAGTAGGTAAATGATAAAAACAGAATTTTTGATGTGGAGTGCTACCTGATATATTTATCCAAGTAATATTCTTTGTTGTGGCATGAATATTCAGATTCGTAAGACTCAAAACAAAAGCTTAATATTGATATAGAAACAATAACATTTCAAGCATAGTAGCAAAGCAATTGTATCTCTTCAAAATATAATGGCAAAAGAAAGTTACCCCTACAATATCATATGGTCTAGCTATGCTCCATCTTCCCCACACAAAGTATTTACATCATGAACAACCACGATCAAAAGTCAAGCAATCATTTTCACAACTTTATTTTCCCAAACTTTTTCAACTCTCACGCAATACACGAGCACGAGCCATGGATATAGCACTATAGGTGGAATAGAATGTGGTGGAGGTTGTCAAGGAAAGGGAGAATATAGTCTCACATCAACTAGGCGCATCAACGGGCTATGGAGATGCCCATCAATAGATATCAATGTGAGTAAGTAGGGATTGCCATGCAACGGATGCACTAGAGCTATAAGTGTATGAAATATCAAAAAGGAACTAAGTGGATGTGCATCAAGAAGAAAAATTCCACTAGCTATATGAATGTGAAAAAATAGGAGACTCTCTATCATGAAGATCATGCTGCTACTTTGAAGCACAAGTGTGGCAAAAGGTAGTAGCAATGTCCCTTCTATCTTTTCTCTCTTTTTTGTTGGGCATCTAAGGCCTCTTTTATTCATTTCTATTTTTTTTATTTGGGCTTCATTGGCCTCTTTTATTTTTCATAAAGTCCAGACTCTCATCCCTACTAATAAGGGAATCATAGCTTCCATCATCCTTTCCTCACATGGGACATGCTCTATAATGAAAATTATCACACTTTTATTTACTTACAACTCAAAAGGAAAATTACAACTCGATACCTATGACAAAATATGACTCTATATGCAATATGGAAGTGATGGTGCATGTCATAAAAGGAAATGGTGGAAGTTGCATGACAATATATCTTAGAATGGCTATGGAAATACCATAATAGGTAGGTATGGTGGCTGTTTTGAGGAAAGATATATGGTGGATGATTTGAGGAAGGTATATGGTGGTTGTTTTGAGGAAGGTGTTTGGTATACCGGCGAGAGTTGTGCGGTAAATAGAAAGGCTAGCAAGACTGGAAGGGTGAGAGTGCATATAATCCATGGAATCCACATTAGTGAAAGCACATTTGCTCCCTTGGTGGTTTTGGTAATTAATAACAACATATAAGTCATTGAAGTAATGTTTCCACCAAGTATATTTCAGGAAAAGTTCATTGATGGGAATGGCAAAAGGATTGTGGAATTACCCCAAGATTTAAGGAAATAGGTTTGCCAAGCTTCAAGCAAAATGACTCTACATTTTACATTTGTGAGAAATCACTTTGAGTCTATTGGAAATCCAATACTATTAAAAGGGGGTAAAGTTTTGATGGTGAACAATATGCTCAAACGTGCACATGTGACAGTCACCAAAACATCCACATACTCTCCCACCAAAGTCTGTCCTAAACCAAATATGCCAAATCGGTGCAACCAACATTCCTATCCTGGTGCCACCGAGTTCCAAACCCTAGATAGACTCAACCAAACCCTAACACTTCGGTGTAGCCGACACTGCACTCGGTGCCACTGAGTTGGGTTGCCAACTTCCTGTTACAAAAGTTCTCATTTTCGGTCCGACCGAGAATGGTGAATCGGCGTCACCGAGATTGGTAAATCTGACCATTGGTCACCTTGTCGGTGAACCGAGAGTTATATATCGATCCATCCGAGATTCAAAAGTTGCCACTTTTACTCACTTCGATACCACCAAGATTTACACATCGGTGTCATCGAGTCGGACTTATTTGTGTAACAGTGGGATTTTTGGAGAAGCCTATATATACCGCTTCACCACTACCCACTCAAAAGAGAAGCACTCAGAACTATTCCATATCTATCCTACTCAGTTTTCTGAGAGAGAACCACCTACCCTTGTGTTGAGGTCAAGATCTTCCACTCCAACCTTATGGATCTTGATTTCTAGCCTCCCCAAGTTGATTTCCACCAATCCCATCTCTTCTACCAAGCCAAACCTGTGGGAGAGAGATTGTGTGTTGAGGAGTCTATCATCTTGAAGCACAAGAGCAAGGAGTTCATTGTCATTACCAAGCCTATTACCTTTTGGAGGGTGGTGCCTCCTAGATTGGTTAGGTGTCGCTTGGGAGCCTCCTACTTCGTGTTGTGGAGTGAACCAAGAAGTTTGTAAGGGCAAGGAGATCGCCTACTTCGTGAAGATATACCCATAGTGAGGCTAGTCCTTCGTGGATGGAAGCCGCATGGAATAGTCAAGGTTGCTTCTTCGTGGAACCCTTCGTGGGTAGAGCCCTCCGTGGACTCTCACGACCGTTACCCTCCGTGGGTTGAATACACCATGAACGTGGACATATGATAGCACCACCTATCGGAACCACGGGAAAAATCATTGTGTCATCACTTGTGTTTGCATTCCTAACACTCTCTTTACTTACATGTGCAATGTCTTTACTTTCCGCTGGTATACTCTTAGACATGCATATGTAGGGTGTTACTTGATATGCTATGAATGCTAAAACTTGCCAAGAATTAAAATTGGGAAAAAGGCAAAAGGTCAAGTAGTCTAATCCCCCCTATAGACCTACTTTTGATCATACAAGTGGTATCAGAGCTTTGGTCTCCATTGCATTGGTTTCACAACCTAGGAGAAGTATGGCGTCTAGTGAGGGAAGTTATCACCGTAGAGGTCCGTACTTTGATGACACTAATTTTGCTAGTTGGAAGCATAAAATGAAAATGCATTTGCTTGGTCATAATCCTGCCATTTGGGCTATTATTTGTGTTGGCTCGCAAGGTGAATTCTTTGCGTATGGAAAGGAACCAGATCATGAAGCATATGCGGATGAATTGAAGATGTTGCAAATCAACAAGCATGTGACATTATCTTCAACTACCTATGTCCTGAAGAATTCAACAAAATCAACCGTCCTGAACATGCAAAAGAGATTTGGGATACTTTGGTTGATATGCACGAAGGAACTGAGTCCGTGAGAGAATCCAAGTTAGATGTTCTTCAAGGTCAACTTGACAAGTTCAAGATGAAGGATGGTGAAGGAGTCGCTGAAATGTACTTGTTGGAAATATGCCCTAGAGGCAATAATAAATTAGTTATTATCATATTTCCTTGTTCATGATAATCGTTTATTATCCATGCTACAATTGTATTGATCGGAGACTTAAATGCATGTGTGGATACATAGACAAAACCATGTCCCTAGTATGCCTCTAATAGACTAGCTCGTTGATCAAAGGATGGTTAAGGTTTCCTAGCCATGGACATAAGATGTCATTTGATAACGGGATCACATCATTGACCCAAATTACAAACGTAGCATATGATCGTGTCAGTTTATTGCTGCTGTTTTCCGCATGTCAAGTATATGTTCCTATGACCATGAGATCATGCAACTCACTGACACCGGAGGGATACTTTGTGTGTATCAAATGTCGCAACGTAACTAGGTGACTATAAAGGTGCACTACAGGTATCTCCGAAGGTGTTTGTTGAGTTGGCATGGATCGAGACTGGGATTTGTTACTCCGTGTGACGGAGAGGTATCTCAGGGCCCACTCGGTAATACAACATCACAATGAGCCTTGCAAGAAATGTGACTAATTTTTAGTTGTGGGATCTTGTATTACGAAACAAGTAAAGAGACTTGCCGGTAACGAGGTTGAACTAGGTATGGAGATACCGACGATCGAATCTCGGGCAAGTAACATACTGAAGAATAAAGGGAACGTCATACGGGATTGATTGAATCCGTGACATAGAGGTTCGACCGATGAAGATCTTCGTAGAATATGTAGGAACCAATGTGGACGTCCAGGTCCCGCCATTGGTTATTTGCCGTAGAGGTGTCTCGGTCATGTCTACATAGTTCTCGAACCCGCAGGGTCTGCACACTTAAGGTTCGGTGACGTTTCGGTAGTGTAGAGTTATGTATGGTGGTGACCGAAGGTTGTTCGGAGTCCCGGATGAGATCTCGGATGTCACGAGGAGCTCCGAAATGGTCTGGAGGTAAAGATTCATATATAGGAAGTCCCAGTTTGGTCGCCGGAAAAGTTCCGGGCTCATCGATAGTGTACCGAGAGTGCCGGTAGTGTACCGGGAGAGGTATTTCGACCCAAGAAGCTTTATGGGATGTAGGAGGATGAATACCAGCCCTTAGTGGGCTGGTGGAAGTCCTACACAAAGCCCATGAGGCTGGGAAGAAAATACCAAAAGGAAAAAGGTGGAAAAGGCAAAAAAAGGGCCAAATAAGGAAGGAGTCCTAATCCTACTAGGAGTGGAGGAGGAGGACTCCTCCCTCCTTGGTTTGGCCGACCCAAGGGCTGCCTTTTTGGCAGCCAAGACTC
The DNA here is from genome assembly GCA_022496015.1 of Hordeum marinum. Lineage (NCBI taxonomy): Eukaryota > Viridiplantae > Streptophyta > Magnoliopsida > Poales > Poaceae > Hordeum > Hordeum marinum. The sequence goes on from CM039674.1 coordinate 438,759,187, forward strand.
CTCCTCCTCTCCTCCTATATATACTAGAGGATTTTAGGGTTTTGGCACAAGATTCCACGTGCCACCCGTTCCTCTAGTGCATAGCTTCTCCTCTAGATCGGTTTTCTGCAGTGCTTAGGCGAAGCCCTGTCGGAATAGCTCCACCACCATCGCCAGAGCACCGTCACGCTGCCGGAGAACTCTTCCTCCTCTCCGCCTCCTCTTGCTGGATCAAGACGGTGGAGATCGTCATCAAGCTGCACGTGTGCTGAACGCGAAGGTGCCGTCCGTTCGGTACTAGATCGGAAGAATCGTGATCAAGGCCACGGGACGTTCATGATCGGATCGCGGGACGGATCGTGACGAGATCGCGGGATGGTTCGTGATTGGTTCATGGGGCGGTTCGTGATTAGATCGCGGGATGCTCGGCGATTTGGATCGCGAAGAAGTTCGACTACACCAACCGCGTTTCTTAACGCTTCCCGCTTAGCGATCTACAAGGGTACGTAGATCCACTCTCCCTCTCGTAGATGCTCATCACCATGGATAGGTTTGCGTGTGCGTAGGAAATTTTTTGTTTCCCATGCGACGTTCCCCAACAGTGGTATCAAAGCTAGGTTGATGGTTCGATGAGATCTCGAGTAGAACACAAAAGGTTTGTGGGCGTTGATGCTTAGATTGCTTCCTCCCTTGGTCGTGTTTTGGTTCAGCGGTATTGTGGGATGAAGCGGCCCGGACCAACCTTACTCGTACGCTTATGAGAGACCGGTTCCCTCAACTGCACTTGTTGCAATAGATGGCTAGCGGGTGTCAGTTTCTCCTACTTTAGTTGGATCGGATTCGACAAAGGCGATCCTTGAGAAGGTTGAAAAGGAAACTAGTGTATCACCGTTGTGGTTTATGCGTAGGTGAGAATCGTTCTTGCTAGATACCCGTAGCAGCCACGTAAAACATGCAACAACAATTAGAGGACGTCTAACTTCATTTTGCAGGGTATGTTGTGATGTGATATGGCCAATTACATGATGTGATATATGTGATGTATGAGATGATCATGTGATGTATAGAATTTCATCACTTGCACGTCGATGAGTACCGCAACCGGCAGGAGCCATAGGGTTGTCTTTAATTATTGTATGACCTGCTTGTCAATCATTAAGCACTATGTAATGCTTTACTTTATCGCTAAGCAGTAGCAATAGAAGTAGAAGCATGGCTGGCGCCACAACCCCAATGGCAGCACATTGATGGAGATCAAGATGATGGAGATCATGGTGTTGTGCCGGTGACGATGGAGATCATGTCGGTGTTTTGAAGATGGAGATCTTAAACACAAGTTCATGGCCATATCATGTCACTTATGATTTGCATGTGATGTTAATCCTTTTTATGTACCTTGTTTTGCTTAGGATGACGGTGGCATTATAAGGCGATCCCTCGCTTAATTTCAAGATAAATTGTGTTCTCCCCGAGTGTGCACCGTTGCGAAAGTTCGTCGTGTTGAGACACCACGTGATGACCGGGTGTGATAGACTCTACATTCACATACAACGGGTGCAAGCCAGATTTGCACGTGCAGAACACTCGGGTTAAACTTGACGAGCCTAGCATGTACAGACATGGCCTCGGAACACAAGAGACCGAAAGGTCGAACAAGAGTCATATAGTAGATATGATCAACATAATGATGTTCACCATTGCAGCCACCTCAACTCACGTGATGATCGGACTTGAGTTGGTGAATTTGGATCATGTATCACTCGAATGATCGGAGGGATGTCAATTTGAGAGGGAGTTCTTGAGTAATATGATTAATTGAACTCATTATCATGAACATAGTCAATAGTGTCTTTGCAAATTATGTTGTAGATTACTAGCTCGCGCTGTAGCTCCCTTAAATTTTTATATGTTCCTAGAGAAATAGAGTTGAAAGATGTTGGTAGCAATATTGCGGACTGGGTCCGTGATCTGAGGATTGTCCTCATTGCTGCACAGAAGGCTTATGTCCTTAATGCACCGCTCGGTGCGCCACCCCCTCTAGCGTCGTCTGTAGATGTTGTGAACATCTGACAGGCACGTTTCGATGACTACTTGATAGTTTAGTGCGTCATGCATTACGGCTTAGAATTGAGGCTCCGAAACGTTTTGAATGTCACGGAACATATGGGATGTTCTAGGAGCAGAGATTGTGATCTCAGGCTCGTGCCTGTGTTGCGAGATATGAGATCTCCAACAAGATTCTTTGCCTGTAAGATGAAGGAGAATAGCTCAATCGTTGAGCATGTACTCAGATTGTCTGGGTACTACAATCACTTGAATCAAGTGGGAGTCGATCTTCCAGATAAGATAGTGATTCATATACTTCTCCAAGTCACTGTCACTAAACCTACTAGAACTTAGTGATGAACTATAAAACACCAGGGATAGAAGTATTGATCCCTAAGCTATTCGCGATGTTTGACACCGCGAAGGTAGAAATCAAGAAGGAGCTTCAAGTGTTGATGGTTAATCAAACCACTAGTTTCGAAAAGGGCAAGAGCAAGGAGGGAAACTTCATGGATAGCAAGTCAGTTGCTGCTCCAGTGAAGCAACCCAAAGTTGAACTCAAACCCGAGACTAAGTGCTTCTCTTATGATGTGAGAGGTCGCTGAAGCAGAACAACCCTAGATACTTGGTAGATAAGAAGGCTGGCAACATCGACAGAAGTATATTTGATATACGAGTTATTGCTGTGTACCTTTCTAGTACTCCTAGTAGCACCGGGGTATTGGATACCGGTTCGGTTGCTAAATGTTAGTAACTCGAAATAAAAGCTACGGAATAAACGGAGAACTAGCTAAGGGTGAGGTGACGATGTGTGTTGGAAATGTTTCCATGGTTGATGTGATCAACATCGCACGCTCTCTCTACCTTCAGGATTAGTGACGAACCTAAATAAATGTTATTTGGTGTTTTGCGTTGATCATGAACATGATTAGATCATGTTTGTTGCAATACGGTTATTCATTTAAGTCAGAGAATAATGGTTATTCTGTTTACATGAATAATACCTTCAATGGTCATGCACCCAGTGAGAATGGTTTGTTGAAATCTTGATCGTAGTAATACACATGTTCATAACATTGATGTCAAAAGATACAAAGTTAAATAATGATAGTACCACATACTTGTGGCACTGCCGCAAAATGTCATATTGGTATAAAGCGCATGAAGAAACTCCATGCTGATGGATACTTGGACTCATTCGATTTCGAATCGGTTGAGACATGCGAACCATGCCTCTTGGGCAAGATGACTAAAGGACCCCGTTGGATGGAGCGGGCAAGTGATTCATTGGAAATGATACATGTTGATGTATGCAATCTAGTGAGTCTTGTAGCCTGTAGTGGATATCGTTATTTTCTTACCTTCACTGATGATTTGAGTAGATATAGTGTATATTTACTTAATGAAACACAAGTCTGAATCGTTTGAAAGGTTCAAGCAAATTCAGAGTGAAGTTTAAGATCATCGTGACAAGAAGATAAAAATGACCGCGATATGATCGTGGAGGTGAGTATCTGAGTCACGAGTTTGGCATACAACTTAAGACAATGTGAAAGTTGTTTCACAACTAAACGCCACCTGGAACACCATAGTGTGATGGTGTGTCCGAACATCATAGTTATGCTCTATTGGACATGGTGCGTGCTATGATGTCTCTTATCGTTTTACTACTATAATTTTGGGGTTATGCATTAGAGACAACCACATTCACTTTAAATAGGGCACCATCTAAATCCGTTGAGATGACACCGTGTGAATTATGGTTTGATAGAAACCTAAGCTGTCATTTCTTAATATTTGGGGCTGCGACACTTGTGTGTAAAATGTTTTCACCTAATGAGGTCGAACCCAAGGCAGACAAATGCATCTTCATAGAATACCCTAAGATCAGTTGGGTGAACCTTCTATCTCAGATCCAAGTGCAAAGTGTTTGTTACTAAAACGGATCCTTTCTCGAGGAAAAGTTTCTCTCGAAAGAATTGAGTGGGAGGAAGATAGAACTTGATGAGGTTGTTAAACCTTTGTTCAACCAGAGAGTAGCGGAGCGCAGAATGTTGTTTCTATGAAGCCTACGTTAGTTGAAGAGGAAGTTAATGATGATGATCATGAAGCTTTAGGATCAAGTTACTATCGAACTTCGTAGGTCGACAAGGATGTGTACTGCTCCTAAGCGGTACGACAACCCTATCTTGGAGGTCATGTTGTTGGACAACGATGAACCTACGAGCTATGGAGAAGCGATGATGGGCCCGGATTCCGACAAATGGTTGGAGGCCATGAAATCTGAGATAGAATCCATGTATGAAAACCAAGTATAGACTTTGGTAGACTTGCTCGTTGGACGGCAGGTCGTTGAGTACAAATGGATCTTTAAAATGAAGACAGACGCTGATGGTAATTATCACCATTTGTAAAGCTCGACTTGTTGCAAAGTTGTTTGTGACAAGTTCAAGGAGTTGACTGTGATGCGACTTTCTCACTTGTAGCGATGCTAAAGTCTGTTGGAAATATGTTAGCAGTTGCTGCATTTTTCAATATGAAATCTGGCAGATGGATGACAAAACATCATTTCTTTAACGGTTTTACTTGAGGAAAGGTTGTATGTGATACAACCAGAAGGTTTTGTCAGTCCTAAGGATGCTAAAAGGTGTACAAGCTTCAGTGATCCTTCTATGGACTGAAGCAAGCATCTCGGAGTTGGAATATGCGCTTTGATGAGGTGCTCAAAGTTTTGAGTCTATGCAAAGTTTATGAGAAACTTGTATTTACAATAAAGTGAGTGGGAGCACTATAGAATTTCTAATAAGTATATGTGGATGACATATTGTTGATCGGAAATAATGTAGAATTTCTGGAAAGCATAAATGGTTGTTTGAAAAGTGATTTTCAAAGGAAGACCTGGATAAAGCTACCTAATTGTTGAGCATCAAAATCTATAGAGATAGATCAAAATGCTTGATGAGACTTTCAATAAATACATACCTTGACAAGATTTTGAAAGAGTTCAAAATGGATCAGTCAGAGAAAGAGTTCTTGCCTGATTTATAAAGGTGTGAAGTTGAGTAAGACTCAGAGCTCGACAATGGCAGAAGAAAGAGAAAAGACGAATGTCGTCCCCTATGCCTTAGCCATAGGCTCTGTGTAGTGTGCCATGTTGTGTACCGCACCTGTGTGTGCCTTGCCATGAGTCTGTCAAGGGGTACTAGAGTGGTCCAGGAGTGGATCACTGGACAGTGGTCGAAATTATTCTTAGTAACCAGAGGACTAAGGAGATGTTTCTCGATTATGGAGGTAATAGAGAGTTTGTCGTAAAGAGTTACGTCGATGCAAGCTTTAAACACCAATCCGGATGGCTCGTAGTAGCAATCTGGATACGTATAGTGGACCAGCCATTTGGTAAAGTACCAAGTGGAGTGTGGTAGCAGTGTTTATGGTTTGACATAGATTTGCAAAGTACACACGGATCCGAATGTTACAGACCCGTTGACTATAAGACCTCTCTCACATGCAAAGCATGATTGAACTCTAGAACTCATTGGGTGTTAGATTCATAACAATGCGAATCACATGGTGATGTGAACTAGATTATTGACTCTAGTGCAAGTGGGAGACTGTTGGAAAATATGCCCTAGAGGCAATAATAAATTAGTTATTATCATATTTCCTTGTTCATGATAATCGTTTATTATCCATGCTATAATTGTATTGATCGGAGACTTAAATGCATGTGTGGATACATAGACAAAACCATGTCCCTAGTATGCCTCTAATAGACTGGCTCGTTGATCAAAGGATGGTTAAGGTTTCCTAGCCATGGACATAAGATGTCATTTGATAACGGGATCACATCATTGGGAGAATGATGTGATGGACAAGACCCAAATTACAAACGTAGCATATGATCGTGTCAGTTTATTGCTGCTGTTTTCCGCATGTCAAGTATATGTTCCTATGACCATGAGATCATGCAACTCACTGACACCGGAGGGATACTTTGTGTGTATCAAACGTCGCAACGTAACTAGGTGACTATAAAGGTGCACTACAGGTATCTCCGAAGGTGTCTGTTGAGTTGGCATGGATCGAGACTGGGATTTGTTACTCCGTGTGACGGAGAGGTATGTCAGGACCCACTCGGTAATACAACATCACAATGAGCCTTGCAAGCAATGTGACTAATTGTTAGTTGCGGGATCTTGTATTACGAAACGAGTAAAGAGACTTGCCGGTAACGAGGTTGAACTAGGTATGGAGATACTGACGATCGAATCTCGGGCAAGTAATATACCGAAGAACAAAGGGAACGTTATACGGGATTGATTGAATCCTTGACATAGAGGTTCGACCGATGAAGATCTTCGTAGAATATGTAGGAACCAATGTGGGCGTCCAGGTCCCGCCATTGTTATTGGCCGTAGAGGTGTCTCGGTCATGTCTACATAGTTCTCGAACCTGCAGGGTCTGCACACTTAAGGTTCGGTGACGTTTCGATAGTGTAGAGTTATGTATGGTGGTGACCGAAGGTTGTTCGGAGTCCCGGATGAGAACCCGGACGTCACGAGGAGCTCCGGAATGGTCCGGAGGTAAAGATTCATATATAGGAAGTCCCAGTTTGGTCGCCGGAAAAGTTTTGGGCTCATCGGTAGTGTACCGGGAGTGCCGGTAGTGTACCGGGAGACCACCGGGAGAGGTATTTCGACCCAAGAGGCTTTATGGGCTGTAGGAGGATGAATACCAGCCCTTAGTGGGCTGGTGGAAGTCCTACACAAAGCCCATGAGGCTGGGAAGAAAATACCAAAAGGAAAAAGGTGGAAAAAGGCAAAAAAGGGCCAAATAAGGAAGGAGTCCTAATCCTACTAGGAGTGGAGGAGGAGGACTCCTCCCTCCTTGGTTTGGCCAACCCAAGGGCTGCCTGTTTGGCAGCCAAGCCTCCTCCTCCTCTCCTCCTATATATACTAGAGAATTTTAGGGTTTTGGCACAAGATTTTCAGCCACGTGCCACCCGTTCCTCTAGTGCATAGCTTCTCCTCTAGATCGGTTTTCTGAAGTGCTTAGGTGAAGCCCTGTCGGAATAGCTCCACCAGCATCACCGAAGCGCCGTCACGCTGCCGAAGAACTCTTCCTCCTCTCCGCCTCCTCTTGCTGGATCAAGACGGTGGAGATCGTCATCAAGCTGCACGTGTGCTGAACGCGGAGGTGCTGTCCGTTCGGTACTAGATCGGAAGGATCGTGATCAAGGCTACGGGACGTTCGTGATCGGATCGCGGGACGGATCGTGACGAGATCGTGGGATGGTTCGTGATTGGTTCGCGGGACGGTTCGTGATTAGATAGCGGGATGCTCGGCGATTTGGATCGCGAAGAAGTTCGAGTACACCAACCGCGTTTCTTAACGCTTCCCGCTTAGCGATCTACAAGGGTACGTAGATCCACTCTCCCTCTCGTAGATGCTCATCTCCATGGATAGGTTTGCGTATGCGTAGGAAATTTTTTGTTTCCCATGCGATGTTCCCCAACAGTACTCTAGGCTAGCTCTCATCACAAATGGGATTGCCGGCTTAGGAATGCGAAGAAATGACTGACAACTTCATCATCAAGAAGATACTTCGAGCTTTGGATGAGAGATATGACACCGTGTGCACATTGATCCAAATAATGCCCAAGTACAAAGATCTCAAACCAAGGGAAGTGGTTGGTAGAATTGTTTCTCATGAGATGACACTCAAAGACAAGGAAGACCTTCATCACAAGTCTAGCGGTGCTTACAGAGTCACAAGTGATGCTCCCGCTACCTCAAGCGGCAACCTTGTCACAAATGAAGAGATAAGCCTCATGGTCAATAAATTGAACAAGTTCTACAAGAATAGAAGCAAAGATCACAATTCTAACTCAAGATATGAAGAGAAGCGTTCATCAAGTCGTGATCGAAACTGCTACAATTGTGGGAAGCCCGGACACTACTCCAATGAGTGCATGGCTCCCTACAAATGAAGAGGAGAGACACCAAGAAGACGAAGCTCAAGAGATGAATCACCTCGAAGAGAGAGAAGGAGTAGAGATGATCGTTATGAACAAATACCCTCAAGGAGAAGTAGGGACTCGAAGAAGAAGGACAAGTACACCAAGAGATACTCAAGAACAAAGCATCAAGCTCATGTTGGTGAATGGGTTTCCGGTTCCGACTCCGACAACCACTCTGAGAGAAGCTATCACTCCAACTCCGACTATAGTCAAGATGATGGTGTTGCCGGAATTGAACTAGTGGCAACCAACTCCTATGACCTATTTGATTCACCAAATGAAGGAGGTGGAAGTTGCTTCATGGCTAGAGGACCCAAGGTATCACATCCCGAATATCTTGATTTCGATAGTGATGAAGATGACTTGCTTTACGATGATGACTTGTTGTGTGATCAACCTAGTGATGTTAATCATAATGAACTTGACATTTCTCATGCTAGTCAACATAAGTCAATTTATGATGATAAGATGAAAATAGAAGAACTAACCAAAGAACTCAATGCTCTTAAGTTAGCTCATGAATCTACTCGTGAAGATCATAGAGAGCTTGTAAGAACTCATGAGAAGCTGAGCTTCGAGAAGCTCAATTTGGAGCAAGAATATGAATTTCTTAAAGCTATCAATGACGATCTCCGAAAGATGACTTCATCTTATATTTCCAAATGACTACTCTTGTCTACATTCATGCCACAAGTCAAATCTAAGCAAACTAGTAACAAAGGAAAGAAAGGTTCTTCTTCTAGTAGCAACAATAAAAATGTTAAACCCTATGATGTTGCTCCTAGTAGTTCTATTGATTCCACTAATGATGATTCTCCTATACAAGTTACACTTGAGCAAGAAAATGCTTTATTGAAAGGAATTATAGAGAAAGGTATGTACAAGAGTCTTTAAGGGTACAAACAATTTGATGAGATTGTATGCAAGCATGGAGGATTCCGGAAGAATCGCGGTGTTGGCTACTTCAATGCTAATGGAGTTGAATGGGAAGAAGGTCAATATCCCAATCCCAAGTTTGTTCCTTAGAAGGAGAAGTATGAAAATACTCTTCCCAAGGGTACAAACACTCAATATGACCTTCCACCACAAGACAACAAGCTCAAGGGCAAGAACATGATCCAAGAGGACTTTGACTCTTATGAAGATGAATCCCAAGCTTTGGTGAAGTGGGCTCCCAAGGCTACCACAAGCTCAACTTCTACAAGTGCTACTTCAACACCAAGGATCCCCATCAACTTGCTGTGGATTCCCAAGAAGAAGAAGTAGAGAGTTCTTGAGGGGTGACTCCGCCAATGATATTCACTCATATTCATTATTGGCAAGATCTATTTGCAATCAACATCAACCCTATGCAATAGATTAAGGAGTCACACATTCCCTCCAAGGTAAGCAAGGGACAAGGTAATCAACAAATAAATGGACATCATTACACATGCTTTGCACTCCATGTCCATATATATACTTGTATTTGTTTCTTGTGTGTTGTGACTAACCCATATAGGTGAGAAGAGTAAGGAAACAACACGGATTCTCCCAACTCTTGGTGATCTTCATCAACCTTGAGCATCCATCACTACCTCACCAACATGAAGTCTTCATCAACAAAACCCAAGGTTAGTTTATCCCTCTTATGGGGGGATGTCACATCAAGGGGGAGCTTTACTCTAAGACTTGAGTCAAAGCATCTCTTAGTATGTGACAAACATTAAAAGCTTTATGTGAAAGTGGTAACCCCGCTTGTGCTTAAACGATGAGTATGACCTATGATCGAGTATTCTTACTTGGCTCCTAAGTCAAATACACATATATAGATGACATCGTCATCGCCCAAGTGCTTGTTAGATGCTATAGTATATGTGCATGTTTGCCATGATTTCATTTGACATCTTATTGTGTGAGCATGTTGGTATGCATTTATTTTCTCATTCGAGGATATCCAATTGTTGCTATTTGGCTTTTAATTTATCTTTTGCCAATTGGATATACAAGAATGCCTAGGACCACTTCTTTAGCTATCTATGCTTTCTCACCTCATATTCTATTCATGATGTATCACAAAATTTGAACAAGTGCTTTTCGATCCCTTTGTGTGTGGAGCACTCGGAGTTTCGTATCGACAAGGACTGACCATTAAAACCTCCCAACTGCATCTCGGTGGAACCAACCACAAAATCTCGGTCTCACTGAATGCCTAGGGTTGATCTGGTTTTTCAATCTCGGTACAACCGATTGCATTTTCTCGGTTACACCGAGTGTCCCTGTCAGCTGATAGTTGAGGCACTCGGTGACACCGAAAACTTAGAATCGGTGTCACCGACAGTGGTGGGTATATAACTCTGGACCCTGACGCTTTTGAAATTCCATCTTCAAACATCGCGCTCCAAAACCCTAAGCTGCCACTCCGAAGACCCCTGGTCGTCGCCCTTGTCTCCCTGTGCTCCTCCGCCCCTGGGAATCGTCATCGTCGATGAACTCCTCTCCCTCATCGCCGTCGTAGAGGATACATATTCGATCTCTATTGCACTCCATGTTCGATTCTTGCTCATTAGATCCTTGTAATTCATTGATACACCCTTTGCACATGTTCCTATCCTCTCAAATCCCCAAAATATCGCGATAGATGAGTTTTCTAGGGTTTTTGCCGTCTGCCCAATACATCTCGGTGGAACCGAAACGGAAATATCAATCTCACCGATATGATTTTCTATGAGGTTGAGAACTGACTCGGTGGAATCGAGTTGCTCTTTTCGGTTTGACCAAAAAGGCTCCCAAGTTTCGGTTAGAGAGTGAGTCAGTCTCGGCCCCACCGAAATTTCTGTTTCGGCTGCAACGATATCTATTTGACAGGATGCAAAAGCCTTGAAAATTTATTGCTCAAATTTCAAAAACCAACCTCATTTTGTGATGACTCATCTTCTTCTGCTCTCCTATACTCTATTCACAGGGTTAGTATGTCAGACTCAGAGGAGAGTCAAAATGTGGCAGAGCAGGGAGTTGATATGAGTTCTGAAACAAGCCCAGAAGGCGGTTCTTTCTCAGATCCAGGCACCCCCGGCTCTCATGGGTTGCCAAAGACTGGCACCTCCAAGAGCACCAAGCCTACAACTAAGAAGGTTGTTGCACAGAAGTCCAAAAGGACTACCAGGGACATTCCCGCTTCAGAAAAGAACAAAGGGAATGCCTCCAGAATGGAAGATGATGAGGACTTGACTACCTTGATGAAGCTCAGACCACATCTTCTAGTGCACGATGCCAGCCACCTAGTTGCTGAAGATATGAAGAAGCGGAAATACTCAGGCATGAGAGCCTGGAGATCCATAGATCCTTATGCTCAGAGGAGGAAGACTGCCATTGACTCTAGGTTTTACACCAGAGAGCAACAGGATTTCTATGAGACCGTTTTGCTTGACAAGAGCCCAGCTGTTAGCGACATGAGGTATGTTGATTGGAAGTTCATCAAAGACAATGTGGACTACTTCCCAAGTGTCCAAGACAACTTCCATTGCATTGGTCTGGATAAATTCATTGGCAAAGAGCTTACTGCATGGAACGACGAGATGATCATGCAATTCTACTACACTGCTCACTTCTACAGAGATGGTAGAAGTGTATGGATGACAGAAGGTGCTAGATATGAATCCACTGTAGAGGAATGGGCTGCTCTATTGGAAGTTCTAGACGCTCAGGAAGGAGATTTGGATGTATACCTTGAACCCAAGGCAAGTCAGTATGCCATGAAAGACATGTATACTCCTATTCCCATAGACAAGGTGCAATCACACAAGCTAGGATCCATCTATTATCTGCAAGCGGGCCTCCGGATTATCAACACTATTCTCAGGCATACCTTGATGCCCAAGTCTGGAGATGACAAGATGATCAGAGGCTAAGCCATCAACATGTTGATCCACCTTGATAGGAACACCAGGATTAGAGTAATGGATCTGATTGTTGAGACAATCAAGAGGGTTGTTGCTGACCAGAAGCGCTCATGCTGCTATGCACCCTACATCCAGTTGCTTGTCAATTCTTAGTTGGAGAAGCACATTTTTGCTCTTGATCACCCACATCTGCCCCTACAGCCAGAGTTCAAACATAACATTGTGGTGATGAACCTAGATCATCCCACATCTGCTACAACACAAGCAGAGGCAGAAGCTGTTCGAGCCGCTAGTGCTCAAGCCCCCAGATCCAGGAACGAGCAAATGGATCTTATGATCACAGCCGTCCAGGGCATGCAAAAGGATATCAAGGGAATTCTAGAGAACCAAAATAGCCTTGTGAGGATATTTGAGTTGAGGATCAAGGTGCTTGGTGACAAAGTGGACAAGGTTACAAAGACAGTGATTGAGCTCCAGAAGGAAGTTGACTCCGTGCACATTCCCCGGGTCTCCACTACCTCTTCTTCTTCTAATGATGATGATGTTTATGAGGAAGGATCACCTCTCAGGCCGGGCACCCAGTTCTTCACTCAGACTAGATCAACAAGAGTGCCTACTCCAGAATCGAGGTCCTCTTCATCAGCTCCAGCTCCTGCCAGCATAGCTCCTGCTCCATCAGCTCCTGTTCCAGCAGTGTCTACTCTAGCTCCATCCACGACATCTGTAGAGATATTCGCCGACGCCATGCTCTCGACTCCTTCAGCAACAACCGGAGGAGACCAGCCAAGAACGCTTAGATGGATACCTTTGAACTTTTTGGTAACTTGTTGCCAAAGGGAGAGAAGTGTATATAGATCATTAGGCTTCAAGAGAGAGAGAGAGGGTTTGGTATTTTGTTGCCTTTTCAAAACAATTTGTTTTGTTTGCCATGATACTCTTTTGTCTTGCTTGATACACGCTTGATGATGTTTGATCATACGCTTTGATGTGTGATGCTACTATTTCCTATCATCTTAAATGCTTATGTGATGATCATTCATCTTTGGTTGATTGTGTTGTTCTATGATATTCATTCCAATTACTCTCGCACACCACCAAGTGGTATGTGACATGTAAGAAGTGACCCATGTACCTAATCGATTGTGCATTTGCATTCAAACGCAAATTCAAAAATAATGCACAAATTTAGGAGGAGCTCTGCTTTTCACATACTTCTCAAAGTGACGACAATATTCATTGATTATATCTTTGTTGAAGCTTTTGTCTATATGTTGTCATCAATTACCAAAAAGAGGGAGATTGAAAGCACATTTGCCCCCTTGGTGGTTTGGGTAATTAATAACAACATATAAGTCATTGAACTAATGTTTCCACCAAGTATATTTCAGGAAAAGTTCATTGATGGGAATGGCAAAAGGATTGTGGAATTACCCCAAGATTCAAGGAAATAGGTTGGCCGAGCTTCAAGCAAAAGGACTCTACATTTTACATTTGTGAGAAATCACTTTGAGTCTATAGGAAAGCCAATACTATTAAAAGGGGGTAAAGTTTTGATGGTGAACAATATGCTCAAACGTGCACAAGTGACAGTCACCAAAACATCCACATACTCTCCACCAAAGTATGTCCTAAACCAAATATGCCAAATCGGTGCAACCAACATTCCTATCCCGGTGTCATCGAGTTCCAAACCCTAGACAGACTCAATCAAACCCAAACACTTTGGTGCAGCCGACACTACACTCGGTGCCACCGAGTTGGGTTGCCAACTTATTGTTACGCAAGTTCTCATTTTCGGTCCAACCAAGAATGGTGAATCGGTGTCACCGAGATTGGTAAATCTGACCGTTGGTCACCTTGTCGGTGCAACCAAGAGTTATATATCGGTCCATCCGAGATTCAAAAGTTCCCACTTTTAGTCACTTCGGTGCCACCGAGATTTACACATCGGTGTCACCGAGTCTGAGTTATTGTGTGTAACGGTTGGATTTTTGGAGAAGCCTATATATACCCCTTCACCACCACCCACTCGAAAGAGAAGCACTCAGAACTATTCCATACCTATCCTACTCAGTTTTGTGAGAGAGAACCACCTACCCTTGTGTTGAGGTCAAGATCTTCCACTCCAACCATATGGATCTTGATTTCTAGCCTCCCCAAGTTGCTTTCCACCAATCCCATCTCTTCTACCAAGCCAAACCTATGCGAGAGAGATTGTGTGTTGAGGAGTCTATCACCTTGAAGCACAAGAGCAAGGAGTGTATCGTCATTACCGAGCCTATTACCTTTTGGAGGGTGGTGCCTCCTAGATTGGTTAGGTGTCGATTGGGAGCCTCCTACTTCGTGTTGTGGAGTGAACCAAGAACTTTGTAAGGGCAAGGAGATCGCGTACTTCGTGAAGATCTACCCATAATGAGGCTAGACCTTCGTGGACGGAAGCCGCAATGGAATAGTCAAGGTTGCTTCTTCGTGGAACCCTCCATGAGTAGAGCCCTCCGTGGACTCTCACGACCATTACCGTCCGTGGGTTGAAGACTCCATGAACGTGGACGTACGATAGCACCACCTATCGGAACCATAGGAAAAATCATCATGTCATCACTTGTGTTTGCATTCCTAGCCCTCTCTTTACTTACATGTGCAATGTCTTTACATTCCGCTGCTATACTCATAGACATGCATGTGTAGGGTGTTACTTGATATGCTATGAATGCTAAAACTTGCCAAGAATTAAAATTGGGAAAAAGACCAAACTTTTATTTGTTCAAGTAGTCTAATCCCCCCTCTAGACCTACTTTCGATCCTACAATTAGTCATAAATAACTCACAGACTTATTGCAAAAGTCTATTAGTCATTGAAGCAAAGCTTTAAACACATGCTCCTAGGGGGGAGGTTGGTAGGACTTAATCATCGCACATCCCCGACCCTTACACAAAGGCCGACAATCTATAAACAAGTCATGCTCCGACTTCCTTACATAGCAGTTCACCATACGTGCATGCTACGGGAATCACAAACCAATACACAAGTATTTTTACCAAATCACGATTTACTTCCTAACATGTCTCTTAACATTACCATCTTTATATCACAAAACTTTATGCAAGGAATCAAACTTCTCATAAATACTCAATGCACTTAATATGGAAGTTTTTATTATATCCCTTTTGGATGCCTATCATATTAGGACTAAATTAGTAACCTAGACCAATTACCATGCTGTTTTTAGAAACTCTCAAAATAATATAACTGAGGTATGATAGTTCAAGTATTTCTATAAAACGAAAACACCACCATGCTCTAAAAGATATAAGTGAAGCATATAGAGCAAAATTTCCCAACTCAAAAGATATAAGTGAAGCACAAAGAGTATTCTAATAAATACACGATTCAGCATGTCTCTCTTAAAACATGTGTGCATAAAGGATGATTGTGTCAAACTAACAAAAAAGACTCATATCATACAAGACGCTCCAAGCAAAACACATATCATGCGGTGAATAAAAAAATAGCCTCAAGTAAATTTACCGATGGATTGAAGACGAAAGAGGGGATGCCTTCCGAGGCATCCCCAAGCTTAGGATCTTTGGCATCCTTGAATATGACTTAGGGTGCCTTGGGCATACCCAATCTTAGGCTCTTGCCACTCCTTATTCCATAGTCCATCCAATCTTTACCCAAAACTTGAAAACTTCACAACACAAAACTTAACAAAAAAACTCGTGAGATCCGTTAGTATAAGAAAATAAATCACCACTTTAGGTAGTGTTGTGAACTCATTATTTATTTATATTGGTGTTACCACTACTGTAATATAACTTCTCCATGGCTCATACCACATGATACATCCCAAAGATTCATCAAAATAAGCAAACAACTCAAAGAAAACAGAATATGTCAAAAACAGAACAGTCTGTAGCAATATGGAAACTTCGTATACTAATGTAACTCAAACAATTCTGAAAATTTAGGAAAACCTGGGAACTTTATATATAAATCTTTTGTAAAAAGATTCAGATCAATTCGACGCTCTGAAAAATTTATAAAATTCCCATACTAATCACAAAAGTTTTTGTTTTTCAGCAACATCAAATCAACAACTACCATAGATCACCCGAAAGGTTTTACTTGGCTCAAACCCTAATTAAAACACAAAAACACACTTACTAAAGATGTAATCATGTGGGAAACACTCAAAAATAAAAGAAAAATCAGAAGACAAAAATAAAATATGGTTGCCTCCCAACAAGCGCTATTGTTTAACGCCCCTAGTTAGGCAAAACACAATAGATTTAGGTATTGTCATAATAGAAGTAAGGGAGATCGTTCATTCTCATCTCGTACTCCCTTCTTTAAGCATATAATTTCCTTTATGGCAAGCAAAAATAATCAAAAGGGCTGAATTTAATAGGATAAGGATCCTCAAGATCAAGTGCGGGACGGATAGGTTCCTCCTTTGGCCCCTTATAGTGTATTATCCGTTCATCATTATAGGCTTTCCTTTGGGTAAAGGACATGAGACTTTTTCTAAGAATGGACTCTAGTCTGTTATTTTGTATAGCAAAATTATCATTAAGTTCAGAAATCTTATCAACCAAAACCTCGGTAGGGACCTTTTTTCTAAAATTTCATTATAAGCAACTTTATCTGAAGATCGTGGTCTCATTATCTCTTCTTGATTAAAAAGGATGTCCTCAATAGGGGGACATCCACCATTAATTTTGTAATGACCAAAAATTTCACTAGCCTATTTCATGATAAATCAAAACTCGTGGGCTAGGAATATAGTGGCGGCACGCTTAACAGAAGAATGCTGAATATTAGAGAACTCAAGAAAAATCATTTGTATGAAAGGGTGCATATGTAAGAATTCCCTCTCTGGTTCACTTATTAACAAAGTCATAGCATCCGCAAGAATATTAGTTTTATTGAGAATGGAAACTCCTAAGGTAGGGAGCGTTCCCGCACAAGTGAAGAAATCTTGAATAACACCTTTTCGAATGATATTACCACTACCTATGCGGAACCTTTTTGTATGAATGATAGTAGGTTCTTTTTTAGGGTTTTCATTATCAAGGTCATCAAAATTCCCCTCAATATTATTAATATCTTTTTCATTGGAGGTCTCCCTAGATTCCGACATGGTGGCAAAGCAAGAAATCAAGCACACAAGCAAACAAAAGGCAAATGAAAGAAGGGATAATAAAAAGGATAATAGTTTTGGTATTTTCTAAAAATCATTTTAGAAGTGGGGAAGAGGAAAACGAAAGGAAAATGGCAAATAAAGTAAATGCAACAGATGAGTTTGTGATGGCTACTTGTTAGGATTGATGTGTATCCTCCCCGGCAATGGCTCCAGAAATCCTTCTTGCTACCTATTGAGCATGCGTTGGTTTTCCCTTGAAGAGGAAAGGGTGATGCAGCAAAGTAGATAAGTATTTCCCTTAGTTTTTGAGAGCCAAGGCATCAATCCAGTAGGAGGAACAAGCAAGTCACCAATGGATGCACCTACACAAATAATCAAACTCTTGCACCCAACACTATAAAGGGGTTGTCAATCCCTTGACGGTTATTTGCAAGGATTAGATCCAATAGAGATAGATGTAATGAGTGCGGAAAGTAGAAGATAATAAATTGCAGCAAGTATAGATATGGAAATATGTTATGGAAAATAGACCCGGGGCCATAGGTTTCACTAGAGGCTTCTCTCTTGAAGGCAAATATCATGGTGGGTAAACAAATTACTGTCAACCAATTGATAGAAAAGTGAATAATCATGTAGTTATCCAAGGCAATGATCATGCATAGGCATCACATCCGTGACAAGTAGACCGAAATGATTCTGCATCTACTACTATTACTCCACACATCGACTGACTCCTGCCTGCATCTAGAGTATTAAGTTCACGAAGAACAGAGTAACACATTAAGAAAGATGAGATGATGTAGAGGGATAAACTCAAGCAATATGATGGAAACCCCATCTTGTTACCCTTGATGGCAACAATACAATACCTTCCTCGCTACCCCTACTTTATCACTTGGTTAGGACACCGCAAGATTGAACCCAAAACAAAGCACTTCTCCCATTGCAAGAATTGCCAATCTAGTTGGCCAAACCAAACCAATAACTCGAAGAGACTTGCGAGGATATGAAATCATGCATATAAGAAATCACAGGAGATTGAAATAAGATTCATGGATAATCTGAACATAAACTCACAATTCATTGGATCTTGACAAACACACCACAAAAGAGGATTACATTGAATAGATCTCCATTAAGATCATGAAGAACATGGTATTGAAGATCGAAGAGAGAGAAGAAGCCATCTAGCTACTAGCTATGGACCCGTAGGTCTCTGGTGGACTACTCACAGATCATCGGAGGGGCAATGGAGTTGATGTAGATGCCCTCCGTGATCGAAACCCCCTCTGACAGATTACCAGAAAAGGCTCCAAGATTGGATCTCTCGGGAACGGAGGCTTCCAGCGGCAGAAAAGTATTTGTGTGGCTCCTTTTGATGTTGCAGGTATATTTGGGTACTTATAGGCCAAAGAATAGGGTTAGGATACCTGCCAGGAGGCGACAAGCCTGCTAGGCGTGTCCAGGGGGCAGCGCCTAGCAGGCTTGTGGCGCCTTGGCACCTCCCCTAACGTGCACTCCAAGCTTGGATGACTTGTTTCCTTCCAGAAAAATTCCTTCCGAAGGTTTTATTCCGTTTGGACTCCGTTTAATATTCCATATCTGCAAAACTCAAAAACAAGGAAAAAATGGAAACTCGCACTTGGCTCTAGGTTAATAGGTTAGTCCCAAAAATAGTATAAAATAGCATATTAATGCATACAAAACATCCAAAACAGATAATATAAAAGCATGCCATCGTCAAAAATTATAGATACGTTGGAAACGTATCACTTAGCAATAGAGAAATAAAATTAATATTACAAAAACTATCATTAGGTCTCGTAAGAATTGGTCTAAGAAATTATATGATGCACTTTGGGCCTATATAAAAGCTTATAAAAATCCAATGGGTATGTCTCCATATAAAATGGTATATGGGAAGGCTTGTCATTTGCCTCTAGAAATAGAACATAAAGCATTTTGGGCAATTAAAGAACTCAACTATGATTTCAAACTTGCCGGTGAAAAGAGGCAATTTGATATTAGCTCGCTAGATGAATGGAGAACCCAAGCGTAGGAAAGTGCCAAGCTATTCAAAAAAAAAGTTAAAAGATGGCATGACAAAAGAATTCAAAAGCGGGAATTCAAAATAGGAGACCATGTTCTTTTGTTCAACTCTCGTTTAAGATTTTTTGCAGGAAAGTTTCTCTTGAAATGGGAAGGACCATATATTATCGAAGAGGTCTATCGTTCTAGATCTATCAAGATTAATAATACCAAAGGTACCAACCCGAAGGTGGTCAATGGACAAAGAATTAACCACTATATCTCAGATCCAAACCATGATACCGGAGGAGCACAAAAATTAAACCTTCTGGAACACTTTAGAATTGTTATAAATAGGAGGCACGTGATTCAGTAAGTAAACAAACTCCGAAAAATCCGCAAAAAAATTCCGTCAGTTTTGGAATATTTTAGAATTTTGGAAATAAACCGAAAGGTGATCGAGGTGAGCATGATACACCAGGGCATGCCAGGCACCCCTGGTCGTGCCCTGGTGGGTTATGCCCACCTCGCATGCCTTCCCGACTCTATTTTCCTTCCAAATACATGTTTCCCAAGAATAAAAATTCTCTATATACACCCCTGACTGTTTTGATGACCGTAGCATACAAAAATCCTTTGTTCTTGTTTCGTGTTGTCGTGGTGGGTTATGCCCACCTCGGATGCCTTCCCGACTCCGTTTTCCTTCAAATAACTTGTTTCCCAAGAATAAAATTCTCTACATATACCCCTGACTATTTTGATGACCATAGCGCACAAAAATCCTTTGTTCTTGTTTCGTGATGTTTTCCTGACAGATCTAAAAATATGCCGTCCCAAGATTCACACGGAGAGAGCCATGTTTATCCCTATGTTCCATACCCGAAGATCTATAGGGAGATTTACCCTTATATATGGACATCGGAGGAGGAAGAAGATGCTACCATGCAAGAAACAAAAGATGACAGGTCCAAGGAAGAGGATGATCCATTGCCTCAACCCGGAGACATGCATGTGGAATTCAGGAAGTCAAGCCTCCCTAGAAGATACAAACCTAAGGTCCAATTTATCCCGACTCGTTTTCTGCAGGAAAGCAAGGAGTCCCTATGCCAAAAAATATTAAAGCTTGAATTGGAGAATGACGATCTAAGGGAGGAAAACTTTATGCTTAAATATAAGTTAAAGAAGAAGGCTTCCTCTACACCTCCACCTTCTTCATCACCACCACCAAAGGAGACTTGAGCACACGGGTATGGGCACTCCCCTTGTCTTAAGCCAAGCTTGGGGGAGGTGGCCCAGTATCCTATCACCATAATTTTTATTCACCTTTACCTATTTTAGTTCGATCCTTAGTTTCCCTTTGCTTTAGTTGAATAAAATTTAGCATGATCTATTTTCATGTGTTAGTTCCGTGTCCTATCTATCTGTGTAATCGAGTAAAATTTATATAATAAAGTTAGTTTTGGTTTTTGCTTCTTTACTTTATGGTTGCAATCAAATAAAGGAAAAGAAACAAATTAAAAATCATATGCTAGTTTTATGGTGAGTAATGACATCACATAATGAAAAGTATAAGTAGTAAAATTTGTTGGAGATTGACAAGCATATCATTGGTCAATGATGCAATTAATGAAAGAATTAATAAGGGAAGAGAAGATTTACATGCAAATACACTATCTTGGACATCCTTGTGAGACCCATCAAATATTATATGTCAAAATTGTTGACGTTGGACGAGGAAGACAACGTAATGATTTATGTTTGTTCATATCCACATAGAAGTTATATTGTCATAGATCCTTTAACATGCAGTGCTTTCCCAATATCTTTGCTAGCCAAAAATTCTACACTAAGTAGAGATACTACTTGTGCATCCAAAAACCCAAACCAAACTCTTTCTTTGAGTGCCCACCACACCTACCTATGGATCCAGAAAGATCCTTCAAGTAAGTTATCATCGGTGCAATAAGGCAATAAAAAATTCTTCTAAAAGTGTTTTCATAAATTAGTGTAAGAGAAAATTGAGCTTTATACAAACTTATGATGGAAAAGTAATAAAAGCGATGGACTGCACAATAATGGTTGCTATCATAGGGGGGCAATATAGTGTGACGTTCTTTTACATTAAGGGATTGGGCAAACAAATCAATAAGTGCATGACAACCTCTACTTCCTTCTCCGAAGGGCCTATCTTTTATTTTTATGCGCTTACTTTTATGCGAGAGTCAAAGTATTCCTCCCTATTCCCTTTTTGTGTTTTCCTTTTGCAAGCATCACCCAGTTGAATATGGGTGGGCATGAGTTATTATTGTTGACATCACCTTTGAGGTGAGTGAGTTGGCAGGTGAAACTATAAGCCCCTATCTTCCTACGTGTCTTGTTGAAACTTTTTGTTCCTGTGTAGGCCGTGAGCATTAGCAATCATAGAAAACTAAATGATAGTTGAGTATGTGGACTTGCCAAAAGGCTCCGGCATGAGACCCTTCCTGAAAATATGATGAATTGTAGTTGCAAAGTTGACTAAGAACATAGTTTGTTGGTTCCTATAAGGTTTATGCTTCATACATATTTGTTGTGATGAATTGTTACTTGTTCATGAGAAGCCTTATGATAAAAATGCATTGCAATAAGTTCTTATGTTAGAATTTGTTGCTGTTATGTTACATGATGCTTCTATGTCTGTATTTTGTTTTTGTGGACACCTCTCTCTCAAACCATGTGGACATGATTTTCAATTTCGGCTTTCGCTTGAGGACAAGCAAGGTATAAGCTTGGGGAGTTGATACGTCCATTTTGCATCATGATTCCCTACTATTATTTACTTTGTTTTGTTCAATAATAATGCTTTGGGGAGTGATTGTAATGCCTTTTCTCTCATAATATGCAGGGTTTACACAAAAAAGGAGAATACCGGCAGCTGGAATTCTGGACCCAAGAAAAGCACGTCACAAATACCTATTCTGCACAACTCCAATGAAGCTGAAAATTTATGGAGATTATTTTTGTATTTAATAAAAATTACTGGAGCTGAAAACTACCAGAGGAGGGCCCCTAGGTGGGCACAACCCACCAGGGCGCGCCGTGATAGGTTGTGCCTAGCCTGGCCCGCTTTCGGTGCGCATCTTCTCGTATAAATTCCCCAAAAACCTACAAAATTAAGAGGAGAACTTTCGGGACGAAGTGCCGCCGCCTCGAGGCGGAACTTGGGAAGGAGCACTTTTCCCGTCCGGCGAAGCGATTCCGTCGGGGGAACTTCCCTTCTGGAGGGGGAAATCGAAGCTATCGTCATCACCAACACCCCTATCATCTTTGGGAGGCCAGTATTCATCAACATCTTCCACAACACCATCTCCTCTCAAACCCTAGTTCATCTCTTGTGTTCAATCTTTGTACGGGAACTTCAGATTGGTACCTGTGGGTGACTAGTAGTGTTGATTACCTTGCGTAGTTGATTACTATATGGTTCATTTGGTGGAAGATTATATGTTCGGATCCATTATGCTATTCATTTCTCCTCTAATCTTGAGCATGTTTATTATTTGTGAGTAGTTACCTTTGTTCTTGAGGACACGGGAGAAGTCATGTTGCGGGTAATCATGTGAATTTGATATGTGTTTGATATTTTGATGATATGTATGTTGTGATTCCCTTAGTGGTGTCATCTGAACGTTGAATACATGACACTTCACCATTCATGGGCCTAAGGGAATGCATTGTGGAGTAGTTATTAGATGATGGGTTGCTAGAGTGACAGAAGCTTAAACCCTAGTTTATGTGCTACTTCGTAAGGGGCTGATTTGGATCCACATGTTTAATGCTATGGTTAGACTTTGTCTTAATACTTTTCTCGTAATCATAAGTGGGTTTCTATTTCAAGTAATAACAGAACTTTAGCACCGGTCCACCCACATATCAAATTATCAAAGTAGCGAACATGAATCAAACCAACATGATAAAAGTGACTAGACGAAATTCCCGTGTACCCTCAAGAACACTTTGCCTATTACTAGTGATTGTTCTAACCTGTCATTTGCCTCAAAAGGATTGGGCTACCTTGCTGCACCTTGTTTACTGTTACGGTTACTTGATCGTTAGAAATTACCTTGCTATCAAACTATCTATTACCTACAATTTCAGTGCTCGTAGAGATTACCTTGCTGAAAACCGCTTGTCATTTCCTTCTGCTCCTCGTTGGGTTCGACACCCTTACTTATCGAAAGGACTACGATTGATCCCCGATACTTGTGGGTCATCAAGACTCTTTTCTGGAGCCTTTGGCGGGGAGTGAAGCGCCCTTGGTAAGTGGAAATCGGTAAGGAAAAACTTATACTACGTGCTGAAATTTATTGCTACTTGCTACTATGGAGAACAATCCTTTGAGGGGTTTGTTCGGGGTATCTTCACCTCGACCATAACCACAATTAGTTACCCCTCAACCTACAGCACCTACTGAACATGTTACTTATGATATTCCTTCAGGTATGCTAAAAAAACTTCTTCCTAAACCTTATGCGGGAGATGGAACTGAACACCTTGATATGCATCTTTTATATGTGAACGAAATATGTGGTTTATTTAAGCTTGCAGGTTTATCCAAAGATGAAGTTAAGAAGAAGGTTTTCCCTTTATCTTTGGAGGGAAAAGCATTCACATGGTATAGGCTATGTGATGATCTTGGATCGTGGAACTAGAATCGTTTGTAATTGGAATTCTATAAAAAGTTTTATCCTATGCATCTAGTTCCTCGTGATCAGAATTATATATATAATTTTTGGCCTCGTGATTGGGTTATTACCCCTAGGTAGGGCCTGTCATTTGCCTCAAAAGGATTGGGCTACCTTGCTGCACCTTTTTTACTGTTACCATTACTTGATCGTTAGAAATTACCTTGCTATCAAACTATCTATTACCTACAATTTCAGTGCTCGCAGAGATTACCTTGCTGAAAACCGCTTGTCATTTCCTTCTGCTCCTCGTTGGGTTCGACACTCTTACTTATCGAAAGGACTACGATTGATCCCCTATACTTGTGGGTCATCAAGACTCTTTTCTGGAGCCTTTGGCGGGGAGTGAAGTGCCCTTGGTAAGTGGAAATCGGTAAGGCAAAACTTATACTACGTGCTGAAATTTATTGCTACTTGCTACTATGGAGAACAATCCTTTGAGGGGTTTGTTTGGGGTATCTTCACCTCGACCATAACCACAATTAGTTACCCCTCAACCTACAACACCTACTGAAAATGTTACTTATGATATTCCTTCGGGTATGCTAAAAAAACTTCTTCCTAAACCTTATGCGGGAGATGGAACTGAACATCTTGATATGCATATTTTATATGTGAACAAAATATGTGGTTTATTTAAGCTTGCAGGTTTATCCGAAGATGAAGTTAAGAAGAAGGTTTTCCCTTTATCTTTGGAGGGAAAAGCATTCACGTGGTATAGGCTATGTGATGATCTTGGATCGTGGAACTGGAACCGTTTGCAATTGGAATTCCATAAAAAGTTTTATCATATGCATCTAGTTCCTCGTGATCGGAATTATATATATAATTTTTGGCCTCGTCATGGGGTTATTACCCCTAGGTAGGCCAAAGCTAGGGGGTTCTCCCCCCATTTCAAGAAAAACCATGCCACCGGCTGGTCCGCGACCGGCTGGCGTGCCGCTGACTGGCTCAAGGCCGGCTGACAGACAACTTGTAGGCTCACTGTCGGCTGACTCGTCGTCGGCTGCTCAAGGAGATGGCCGTCTGGCCTCCGTCCGACCTACGACCGGCTGCCCCATGACCGGCTCTCCTGTTGAACTTCAGACGGACAAGTCCCCGTCCTTTCCTTCTACGACCAACTACGTCGACTGGATAAGACCCCCACGACGGACCCCGGCATGGCCACAATGACTGTTGACACGCAGGCGCACATGGCTATAGTCCAGCTGGTCGTACCGCTGACCTTGGCTAACCGTGACCGGGCGAGGCAACAATGTCGGCACGCCTCAACCCACTCCATTACCTGCCCCCGCGTGGCTATAGTGCTGCCGGCCATACCGGAGACTTCGGCTAGCTGGTGCAAGGCGACACCATTTGGGCGTCCCCTGCCGCGGCAGGTGAGCGCGGGCCAATCATGGAGCCGGTTGGCAGGCCCCAGGGGGCAATGGGACCGCGTAGCCGGAGGGCCCTACAGACGACGAGACGGCACAGCGGGAGAGGCTGCCAGTCGGGTCCCCCCTCTCAAGTACTTTAGGGATATTGTAAGTCGGGGGGGTTGGCCTATAAAACCCCCCGAGCTCCCCCATGCATCGGGGACAGATGCACACGAAGGGACTCTCCACACACACACTCTCACGTAGCAAAGGAAGGGGAGCCGATTGCTCCTTCTTCTACCTCTAGACAACGGCTCGAGGAGCATCCTTGCAACCTCATCCACCATTCAACCTAGATCAAGCAGGACTAGGGGTATTACCTCCCAAGAAGGGCCCCGAACCTGGGTACATCACGTGTCCACCACCGCCTGTGCCTAATCCCGCTCCCGGAGTCCGTCGGCGTCCTTTCGGACCCAACCACTCTCGATAAGCCTACCCATGGCATCTGTCGTGAGAAAACGACAACAGTTGGCACCCATCGTGGGGCCGCCTGCGGCGCCGGCCGGAATCACGGTCCGGGCGGGACCCTTCACCATCTCCCCCGGCCGCCCCGCATCCGGGCGGAACTACTTGCCCGTGGGCCTTGCTCTTGCAGGACACGCGGGCGATGCTGCCGACCTCTCCGATGAGTGCCTCGGCAGCGACCCCGCACCTAACATTTCCGCGCTCACCGAGTGTGTCGGCCAGCTGAGCCTCACCAACGAGTCAGCGGCCAACGAATACCCTAATCGGGTGTTTGACTACACTAATCCGCCCACGTCCGTAGGTGCGCTCACCATGGGCGAGGCCAACAGCTCCCGCGTCCGCGCGGGGTTGATGGTCACCGCTTCCTCCACCTCTTCTGCCCGCACACGGGCCGAGGCCGATGCGACCAACGCCCACGCCGGAACCTCCGACCCGCTCAACACCACCGTTCGGAGTTTGAGCACCCCCATCGCTCCGACAGTGAACCCAGCCACCATCACAGACGAGCTGGAGGTGGCCCGCCGTCTTTTGTTTGAGGACGCCAATGCACTTGCATCCGAGCGATGCCAGATGGAAGCCGCGCAGCGGGAGTACATCTCCGCTTACGGTCTCACCCTGGCTGGCACCGAGCCTAGCTGGCGGGGAGCCGTGCGCGACCGCGGCCGTGTGGTCGCCGAAATCCTTGGCGGCAACATGCCCATCTATGAGACCCCTGTGGCCAACCCGTGGGCCGCCAAGGTAGCCTACAAAGATATGTCTGCCTTGGAGGGTGAGGAGCGTGCCTCGCACGAGCGGCACATCAAGGACCTCATCGACACCGCCAATGCGGAGCAAGCCGGGCTCATCCCCGGTGGAGCCATCTTTGAGGCCCCCCGTCCCGAGGGCGAGGGCACTAGGGCTGCTGGCCGACAGCCAACTCAGCACTCCAGCTCTCCTCGCCCCTCTGATCGGCGGGCCGAGGGAAGCAACGCTCGGTGCTCCTAGCTGCGCAGAAATAAGCAGCCGGCTGTCGACAACCGGCGCAATGACATACCGAATGGCGGCATCCACTGCAACGAGGCGTCGGCTGGCGGTAGCCAGCGCAGCCGCGGGCACACAGACCGTCTACGCTGATCTCGCGGCCCGGCTCGGACCGCGGGTCCCTCACAGCGAGAACGACGCGCGCCTCCACCTCGACCGGCTAGCATAGTCCGCCCTCCTCGAGGAGGAGGGTCCGATCGGTCTGGCATGCTTCGGCCCCCGCATCTGCAATGAGCCATTCCCGATCGGCTTCATGCTCCCCCGCAACACCCCAAAATACAACGGGGCCGCCAAGCCATAGGACTAGCTGATCGACTACACCACGGCGGTTGGCATAGCAAGGGGGAACAAGCGCGTAGCCATTCGCTATGCCCCCTCATGCTGATTGGGTCGGCCCACACCTGGCTGAATAGCCTGGCGGCCGGCAACATAAGCACCTGGATGGACTTTGAGGAGGCATTCGTCCACAACTTCACCGACAGCTACAAGCGGCCTGGTCGCCCCCGCAAACTGGCCATGTGCGTTCAGGGCCTGGACGAGGCCCTCCGCGACTACCTCACCCAATGGACCGAGCTCCGCAACTCCTGTGAAAGGGTGCACGAGGTGCAGGCCATCCAGTACTTCATCGAGGGTTGCCGTGATGAAACATACCTCAAGCACAAGCTCTTGTGCTCTGAGACGGCAACGCTAGCAGCCTCCTGGCCAAGGCGGACAAGTACGCCATGGCCGACTCCGCAATCCGGGTCAAGGTCAGCACGCCCGGGAAGGCAGCTCCGCCGCCAGCTACGTCACGACCGGCTGCCGACAACCGGCTGCCACAGAACAACAATCACAACGCCGACCAACCAGACTTCTGCTATGGGAGCCAGCAGGTCGCTTCCATCGAGGAAGAACAGCTGACTGCCCAGGATTCCGGTCAGCATCAGCGTGTCGGCAAGGCTTCCTGGCAGCCCAAGCTCACGATCAAGCAGATGCTCGACCTCCCCTGCAAACACCATTCCGGCGCCAGGCCGCACACACTCTGACAGTGCAGCTTTTCACAGTGGCTAGCCAGGGGGGAAGGCCTTCCGGCTCCCCCCATGCTACCTCTCTGCGCACCGGCTCCGGCTCCCGCGCCGACCCCAGCTCCGGCTCTGGCCTGGCAGGACCGCCGCCTGCTCGACCAGTTCCCCAATCGGGACAGCTCCTACGTCATCTTCACCACTGATGAGATGGACAAACACACTCGGCACCGGCTCCATCGCGAGGTGAATGCCACCGTACCAGCGACTCCCCAGTTCATGCACTGGTCCGAGAATCCACTTACCTGGAACCAGACTGACCACCTGACCGTGATGCCAAGCTGTGGCAGCTATGCCCTTTTCCTTGATCCCACCATTGTCTCCGAGAGATGCGCCTGCCGCTTCTCGCGGGTGCTGATCGATGGGGGCAGCAGCATCAACATCCTCAATCGCGACACCATGCTCAAGCTAGCCGGACAGTTTTCCACGGCATCGTGTCGGGGAAGTCCTGCACCCCCATCGGCAAGATCAAGCGCGACGTTCTCTTTGGCAGCCAGACCCATTTCCACCACGAACCGAGATGGTTTGAGGTGGTGGACCTCGACAGTCCATACCACGCGTTGCTGGGTCGACCGGCTCTCGTCAAATTCATGGCGGTCCCCCATTACGCCTACCTCAAGCTCAAGATGACGGGTCCCAAGGGCATCATCACCGTCGCTGGCGACTACACGATGTCGATCGTGTGTGCACGAGACGTCAGCCAGTTGGCCAGTCGATCATCGAGGAGAAGCGGCAGCTCGACCGGCTCGTGGCCCACACCTCTGGCCAGCCACCCATGCCGGCTCCTTCGTCCTCATCAGTCGGTGAGGCCTCGTTCCAGCCGTCCAAGGACACCAGGCAGGTGCCGCTCGACCCGGTCAATCCCAAGTAGTGTGTCACCATCAGCGCCCACCTCCACAGCAAATAGGAAGGCGAGCTCGTCGACTTCCTCCGTGAGAATTGGGCCATCTTCGCATGGTCTCCAAGACATGTCGGGTATTCCGAGGAAGTTCGCCGAGCACAAGCTTCAAGTACGGCCAGATGCGAAGCCGGTCAAGCAACCACTACGCCGTTTCTCCGAGAAGCGGTGTACTATAGGAGAAAAGATCGCCTGGCTGCTCGCAGCCGACTTCATCATGGAGGTGTTCCACCCGGATGGGCTAGCCAACCCAGTCTTGGTGCTGAAGAAAAACAAAACTTGGCGCATGTGTATCGACTACACAAGCCTGAAAAAGGCATGTCCCAAGGACCCGTTTGCCCTGCCGCGGATCGATCAAGTCATCGACTCCACGGCCGGCTGCGATCTGGTGTCCTTCCTGGATGCCTACTCCGGCTTCTACCAGATCAAGCTAGAGCCGGCCGACCGGCTGAAGACCTCCTTCATCAGCCCTTTCGAGGCCTACTGCGACATTCCCATGTCCTTCGACCTGAAGAAAGTGGGCACTACCTTTCAATGATGCATGCAGAAGTGCCTCCTGCCCTAGATACGCAGGAACGTCCACGTCTATGTTGACGACATCATCGTCAAGACCAAGAAGCACTTCAGCCTCCTCCACGATCTCCGAGAGACATTCACCAACCTGCGCGAATACAAGATCAAGCTCAACCCGAAGAAGTGCGCCTTCGGTGTCCTAGCCAGCCAACTCCTGGGTTTCTTCGTGTTCGCTCATGGCATCGAAGCTAACCTAGAGAAGATCATGGCGATCGAGCGCATGCCCAAGCCGACCTGACTCCACGATGTCCAGAAGTTCACTAGCTGCCTCGCCTCGCTTAAGCGGTTCATCAGCTGGGAAGGCCCTGCCCCTCTATGGGCTCCTGCAAAAGGCGGCTCTGGTCAAGCTGAGCTGCCACCCCACGAAGAAGCCGTCTATGTTTAACTGGCACGACGAGGCGGATGAGGCCTTCTGTGGCCTCAAACAGGCTCTCACCAGCGTGCCCATCCTGGCCGTGCTGGCTGAGAAGGAGCCCTTGCTTTCCTACATCGCGGTGACCACGCGCGTCATCAGCGTCGTCCTAGTGGTTGAGCGACCGGAGGAGGGCAAGATGCTGCCGATCCAGCGCCCCGTCTATTACCTCAGTGATGTCCTCTCCGCCTCCAAGAAGAACTACCCCCATTACCAGAAGATGTGCTACGACATATACTTTGCCGCTCATAAGATCAAGCAGTACTTCCAGGAGCATGTCATCACCGTGGTAAGCACGGTGCCGTTGGGCGAAATCATGAGCGGCCGGGACGCCACCGGCCGAATAGCCAAGTGGACCATTACTCTCACTGACTATGAGATCCGATACGAGCCTCGCACCGCCATCAAGTCACAAGCAATGGCCGACTTCCTCATCGACTAGGCCGAAACCCAATTCATGCCACCTTCACCCAACTCCACGCACTGGCGCATGCACTTCGATGGCTTGAAGATGCGAGTCGGCCTGGGAGCCAGTGTTGTCTTATCGTCTCCGAAAGGAGAATAAGTCAAGTATGCGCTTCAGATCCACTTCGCCGTCTCCAACAACGTGGCCGAATACGAGGCCCTCGTCCACGGCCTCTGGCTCGCCAAGGAGATCGGCATCCGGCGCATCCTATGCTTCGGTGACTCCGACCTTGTAGTACAGCAAGTCTCTGGCAAATGGGACGCCAGAGACGCCAAGATGGCCAGCTATTGCTTCCTTGTCCAACAACTCACCGGCTCCTTCGAGGGTTGTGAGTTCCATCACAGCCCTCGGGTGGACAACGAGGCAGCCGATATGCTGGCAAAGATCGGCTCCACCCGGCAGGCCATCCCAGCCGGCGTATCCCTCGAGCGGCTGCTCAAGCCGTTGATCAAGCCCTCCCTCGGATCGGAGTCCATCTTCATGCCAGCTAACGCAGCCGGCCCATCATCAGATCCGGCTCCCCGGTCGGCGCCATCAACGTCGGCTGCTCTGCGTTCAGCTACCCAGCCAGTACCATCAGCATCGGCTCCTCTACCAGCACCATCAACTCCATCTGCGCAGCCAGGGGCTGTCGAGCCGGCCACCCCCGCGGTCGCTGGCTCCGAGCCTGTGGCCTTCATGATGGCAATCGACGCCCCTCCCACTGCCTTGGTCCCAGGGGCTAGCGACCCGGTCCCGGGGACTGTTCAGCCAGCCCCGAGGGCTGGTCAGCTGGCTATGGGGGCCTCAGCCATCTCCGACGTTCCACTCGAGCCCGATCTGGCTCCCGTCTCGGCACCTTTGTGGGCCCATCCCATTCTGGTGTTCCTTTTGCGCGACGAGCTCCCCCCCCCCCCCCGCGACGCAGACGAGGCCCGATGGATCCAGCGTCGTGCCCCCACCTACAGCATCATCAACCATGAGCCGGTTCATTGCAGCACAACCGACATGTATCATCGTTGCATTGAGCCATAAAAGGGCAAGAAATCCTCCTCGACATCCACCAGGGCGAGTGCGGGCACCACGCTGCCTCTAGGACCCTGGTGGCCAAGGCGTTCCGCCACAATTTCTACTGGCCGGCCGCCTTGGAGGAGGCCAAGCAGCTGGTCGACAAATGTGAGGAGTGCCGGCGCTTCAGCTCAAAGAGCCATCTGTCGTCTATAGCCCTCCAGACCCCCCCCTCTCATGGCCCTTTCTCGTCTGGCGGCTAGACATGGTGGGACCCTCCAAGACCGCTTGAGGCGACATGAAACGTTTGCTGGTAGCTGTCAACAAATTCACCAAGTGGATCGAGGCCAGCCCAATCAAGAAGTTGTATGGCCCCACAACCGTCCGGTTCATCGAGGACATCACAGTCCGCTATGGCGTCCCCCACAGCATCATCACCAACAACGGCACGAACTTCGCCAAGGGCGCGCTAGCGTGTTTCTGCACCAAGCAAGGCACCCGGCTCGACTTGGTGTCCATCGCCCACCCATAGTTGAACGGACAGGTCGAGAGGGGAAACGGCCTGATCCTGGCCGGCATCAAGCCTCGGCTCGTGGCACCACTGGTCAGGTCAGCCGGCTGCTGGATCAAAGAGCTACCCACTGTCCTCTGGAGCCTCAGGATCACGCCCAGCCGGTCGATCAGCTACACCCCTTTATTTCCCGTATACGGGTCCGAGGCAATCATCCCCAATGACATCAAATTTGATCTTCCTCGGGTTGCCTTGTTTACGGAGAAGGACGCGAAGGAGGCAAGAACGGATGGCGTTGACCTCCTCGAGGAAGCCCGTGAGCTGGCCCTAAGCCAAACGGCTATTTACCAGCAGAAGCTCCGGCACTACCACAACAAGCGGATTCGGCCCCTCTCCTTTCGGGAGGGGGAGCTGGTCCTTAGACGAATCCAGTGCACAGCCGGCCAGCACAAGCTGTCCTTCCCATGGGAGGGCCCATTCATCATCAGCAAGGTGCTACATGACAACGCCTACTACTTAATAGACGCCCAGAAGCCACAGAAGCGCAAGAGAGATGCCTCGGACGAGGAGACGGAGCGCCCATGGAACGCGGAACTCCTCCGTCCGTTTTACTACTAAGATCACTGTATATATGTATCCTTCCCTTTTGGGCTTACGAATGCAATGGGGCCCAAGCCGGCACTTGGTGCATGCCCCTTTTCGATCCCTTCAAAGGTTTCTCATTATTTAAGCACGGCACCCAGGTCTGGCTCCCTGGCCCGGGGGCTCGCCGGCTCTTATCCGAGGCGGGCAAGTAATGTGAGTGAGCAACCTTTCGCTAGCCCCCTAACCAGCCACAAACCGGCTCCTGGCTGTCCGGCTGACGGGATCGCGGGGTAGGAAGGGACTCCTAACATGAAAGCCATTCAAAGAGTAGCAGTCGGACGGTTCCATCTGGACCACACTGTTTCTACCAACCAACCACTACCGGCTCGACCTAACTCTAGCCGAACGACTCTAAAAACCCGCTCATTTTCCCAAGGATGATGCCCCGTCCCTACCCCAGACCGGCTCCCGGCTGGCTGGCAGGCGGGATGGAAGTCGGAAGGAATCCTGGCATGAAACACAAGTAGAAAAGCAAAAGGCAAAGGAAGAGCCGGCACACATACATTTCACAAAGCTTACAAGTTAAACGACAAAAGGCCACAGGCCCGAGCTTCATTACAATACACCCCCAGTGGGTGGAAATGCGTCTTAAAATGAGTTTTGTAGCAAAAGGAAGAAAAAGAAAATGTGTGGGGCCACTCAGCCTACCGATGCATCACCGGCAGGCTCGGCGGTTCGCCGAGGAGAGGTCATGGCCTTCAGGTCTGCCTCCGTGGCCCTCGTAGCCTCGGTGTCGCCGCCAATGCTGGAGGTGGTGCTCTCGTCGGCGACCTCTTCATCTTCTGAACCATGCGGGTTGCCGAAGGAATCCATGGCAACCGGCTTGCCATCCTCGCCAAGAGCCGGCAGGAGCTCATTCGGGTCAAGATACGAGGCCAGCTCGTTGGCCTGACGGACAAGGGCACCCTCGCGGGCGGCCCGTTCCGCCTCCGGGACATCGCGCATCGTGGCCAGCCTGTCCAGGTCGACACCGGGATACCACGATGTGGCGAACCGGAGGGCCATCTGCGTGCCGGCTCGAGCCGCCGACACCTTCCAGACCTCGAGTCGGGCCACTTCATTCTTTAGCCACATCGCCACGTGGCTCTCCAAGGCCCCACGACCCGGCCATAGGGCTGCGATCACCTCCTTGCCGGCTGTCTTGAGCCGGTCCATGCTGTGCTGGATGTGGATCAATCGGTTCTCGATGGCCAGCCCAAGCTCCGCCATGACCCAAACGATGTTCTCCTCAACCTCTCGCCTGTGCTGCCGCAGGCACTCCCGGTGATCCGCCATGGCTCGCTCAGTGCGATGCTGGTTTCCGGGAACCGCTCTGGGGAAAGAAAAAGGATTTGGAAAATGAATCGAGAGAAAAGAAAACACAGCCGGCTAGGGAAGAAGCCAAAACTCACCTTGGAAGGCGTCGTCCATCTCGAGGGCGAAATGCAGTGCCGCATGCTTCTCCCTTTCCAGCGACGTCTCTGCCTGGGCGAGGGCGGCTCAGCACGCCTCAAGCTCGCTCTCGAGGCGGCTCACCTCGCCTTGCAGGGCAATGGTCAGTTGGGCAGCGTCGGCCGCCTGCTTGGCTGCGCCCTCATGGGCCATCACCTCCCACTGCAGCTCCACACTCAGGCGCTCCTGAGCCACCTGCCCGTCCACAACCAGGCCGGCTAGCCGGTCTTGCTCTGACGTGATCGGCTGGACATCCCGCGTCAGTCGGTCTCGCTCGGAGACCACCTCAACCTTCTTCCCTCGGAGGACATTCAGCTCCTCTGCGAAATTGACCGATAGCGGTTACCAAAAATGCACAAGATCCATGTCGGCAGCCGAGCAGCCAGACCGACTCTCGAGGGCTACCCACAATGGGTGCGCTCGCACACCCCCACTGGAACAAACGTACCTTGTGTCTTCCTCAGCTCTTCTTCCAGCCGGTAAAAGCCCTCCAGGCGCTGAAAACCCCCTGGCCGCACCTAGCAGGCTTGCCACCGCCTCGTGGCACCTCTTGATGTGAGATCGACGTCAAAAATTCCTATAAATATAAAAACCACCAAAAAGGTACCTAGATCGGGAGTTCCGCCGCTGCAAGCCTATAGATCCACGAAAAACCAATCGGCAGCCCGTTCTGTCACCCTGCCGGAGGGGGAAACCATCACCAGAGGCCATCTTCATCATCCCGGCACTCTCCATGATGAGGAGGGAGTAGTTCACCCTCGGGGCTGAGGGTATGTACCAGTAGCTATGTGTTTGATCTCTCTCTCTCTCTCTCGTGTTCTTGAGATGGCACGATCTTGATGTACCACGAGGATTATTGATATAGATGAATCATATGGAGTTTTCCTCTCTCTATCTTGTTATGATGAATTGAGTTTTCCCTTTCAAGTTTTCTTATCGGATTGAGTCTTTAAATATTTGATAACACTTGATGTATGTCTTGCGATGGGATATCCGTGGTAACAATGGGATGTTCTATTGATCTACTTGATGTATGTTTTGGTGATCAACTTGCGGATTCCGTGACCTTGGGAATCTGTGCATAGGGGTTGGCACATGTTTTCGTCTTGAATCTCTGGTAGAAACTTTGGGGCACTCTTTCAAGTTCTTTGTTAGTTCTCCGCTATTTGTGACTCTGGAGTGAACTCTTTGTCACACGAGAGGTACTTACATATGATTCAACTATGTCAATATTGTTGAGAGAAATTGCACTAGTGAAAGTATGGACCCTAGGCCTTGTTTCCAAGCATTTATACAATGTTTTGGTCGTTGTTTACTATTTGTTACCTTGCTGTTTTTGTATTTTTCAGATTACAAAAACCTATATCTACCATCCATATTACACTTGTATCACTATCTCTTCGCCGAACTGGTGCACCTATACAATTTACCATTGTATTGGGTGTGTTGGGGACACAAGAGACTCTTTGTTATTTGATTGGAGGGTTGTTTGAGAGAGACCATCTTCATCCTACACCAGCCACGGATTGATAAACCTTAGGTCATCCACTTGAGGGAAAATTGCAACTGTCCTACAAAACTCTGCGCTTGGAGGCCCAACACGAGTCTACAAGAACAAGGTTGCGTAGTAGACATCACTCCTCGAGAGCCGGGACCGGTCGCCGGCCGGCGGGGGCAGGACGGCGGGGACGCGAGCCGGCGCCTCCCAATCCTGGATCACATCCAGCATCGTCCTCCGGGACCGCCTCATCCTGCCGCTCTCCCCAGCGTCCACCGTGGTGCTATCTGCCGAGGGACGGGAACTAATCACAAGGGCACGGGAGTCAGCTCCTGCCAGCCCAACATCTGGCATTGCCGCCTCCTCATCCATACGGCTCGACGCAATGGTCGTGGCGTCCGGCACGTATCCCCCCTTAGCCGGCACAACGACCATAGCCGACTCGGCGGTGGGCGGCATCACCATCAGCTCCGCCTGCCGGGTCCCCTCCAGGACCGGCTCGAGGGCTTCTCCTCCCGGCCGGACCACTTCCGCCACGGGTGGAGACATGCCCATCTCTACAGTCAGCCCTCGTGGCTCGCTCGACGGAGGACTCGACATACGAGTCGATTTCGCCGCCGAATCCGATGCATGTGCGGGATCCACAGGCTGCCTCCGCCTCCCATCGCTCGAGGCCCCCAAGCGCGAGGGCCTGCCCTTCGCATCGGACTTCAAGGCTCACAACTCCGGGAGCCTCCTCTTCTCCTCACGCAGCATGGCTACGTGCTCTTGAGCTTGCCGGCTGGTGAGCTCCACCGGGCTTGCTGCTGACTCCACATCATGGAGTTCGATGGGGTTCCTAGGGCAAGCAAACCCTCACGCGCCCGCCGACACATAAAATCAAAAAGAAAAAACACCCACGAGAATCAGAATACTCACCTGGCGATGACGAGATGGGCCCACTTGGCCCGCACTGGCAGCTTCGCTATGACCGCCTTCACCCGTTTGCGAGTCGGCGGTTGGGCCGTCGGCTCCCCTTGAGCCGACCTCTTCTCCCGATGGGAGGTCTTTGCTGCCTGGCTGCGCGTCGGCCGCTCATCGATCTGCCCGCATGGCCCCCGCTGAGCAGTGGGGGGAGGCGCGTCCAGGATCCGGACATCATCGTCATCGTCATCGTCATCATTCCAATCTTTGATCGAGGGTCCGGAGGGGAACTCACCAGCCGCTCTAGATCCGTCGGCTCCCGGATCGCCTGTCGCGTCCTCCGCCTTGACCTCTTCTTAGGAGTCAACCCCCTCCTCGATGCCGCCTCCCAGCTCGAACTCCTTGGAGTCGGAGTCGGAGCGCTCTGCCTACAAAATCTGGGGGTGCGGGCTGTCTAGCGTGTTCGGTCGAACGAAAAGGTGCGGTCAGCGTGGTGTGTGAGCTCCGCAACCGGCTGGAAGAGCGCCAAGAGAAAGAAAAGTCACCTCAATTGGGCGTACCAGCGGTGCTGGATTGTCTTGGCTATACGGATCCTTGTCGTAGGACCAGGTCTCCGGCATCAACTTAAATTTGGTGATGGAGTTCACCCGCGTCACCACCCGGGACGGCGTCAGCTCGAAGGTGGACAGCCGGCAGGGGTCTCGGCAGCCGGACATGTCGTAGATCCCGTGCGGCCTCATCTAGAGAGGCAACACCCGACGGTCGATGAAGGTGGCCACTAGGTTGGACGCGACCAGCCCCTCTCCTCTTCTCATGGTCTGGAGATGGCCCAGCTCCCCGAGCACGGCTCCCGCATGGCTGATCCCTGACCAGATCACTCTGGAGGATGGGGCATTGACGAATGATAGCAGCCAGATGTAGTCCCGCTGCGGGTCGGCGTTCTTCACGTAGAAGAACGTCCGACTCCACTTCTTGATGGAATCGATGAGTTTGATGCGGGGGAACTGCAGGCCACGAGAGCACACCGCCACGCCCCTGTAGGCATATGGCTCATCACCGTACTTCGAGGCCTTGAGGTAGAAGAGCTTCTTGAACAGTTCCACAAAGGGGAGCAGCCTGAGGTAGCCCTCGCACAAGGTCATGAAGCTCGCGAGGTACAGAATGGCGTTCTATCCAAGGTGGAGCGGCTGGAGATCGAAGGTGTCCATCAAGAAAAGGAAGAACAATCTCACCAGCAAAACGAAGCCATGCGGGAAGTACCAAGCGAATACCACGTGCTCCCCCTCATTGGGCACGGGCACCACCTCATCGTCCGGTGGACGGGCAGTCACACGGTCCGCCGGCGGCAGCATACGGGCACGGCGGATGTGCTGTCGTCCTCTATGACGACGGAACCGCACCAGCAGCCAGAGGGCCCGTCGGCCATCGTTGTGGTGGTTGGCGTGGGGTGGCAAGCGAATGAAGTGGCAGCGCGAACAGTGCGAGCGGAGCGGCGGCACCGAACGATCAGTGAAGGCAAGACAAAGAAGATGATGGGATGGGGGAGCGCAACTGCCTCCGCCCCTCGCCCTTCCCTTTTAAATAAGGGGGCGACGCCCGGGAGGGTGGGGTTTAACTGCGCCCACTCCCCTTGGGGAACCCGCGAGATCGTGAGTGCCTCGGGCCGCGACCGCTGAGATTCGGGCGCTGGGGGTCTCGGCCTGCGGCCCGAGGCCTACTAGGCTACGCCCGCAGCCTAGAAGGCTAACCCCCAGGCGATTTCCTGTCTGCCCCCGAAGGCGGGCCCCATGGCATCATTACCCCCTGCATGGCGCACCGCGGGCTGGCATGGGAACGGAGTGGCTCGACGGGACCCGAGGCGTCGGGGGAGGCCGCCGGC
Organism: Hordeum marinum; assembly: GCA_022496015.1. NCBI lineage: Eukaryota > Viridiplantae > Streptophyta > Magnoliopsida > Poales > Poaceae > Hordeum > Hordeum marinum. Next base: position 438,797,173 of record CM039674.1, read on the forward strand.
TCGGCCGATCGTTCGTTCCACGTGAAAGATGTGCGCCATCTAATGAAGCCGCCGGCTCCCCCTCGTCAGAGAGACGCGGCCCCCTGCCGGCTTTGGGGACTACTGACGGGGTTATTACCCCTAGGTAGGCCAAAGCTAGGGGTTCTCCCCCCGTTTCAAGAAAAAACATGTCGCCACCTGGTCTGCGGTCGGCTGGGCCGCGACCGGCTAGCGTGCCACCAATTCGCTAAAGGTCGGCTGACAAATGGACGGCAGACTCACAACCGGCTGGCTCGTGGCCGGCTGCTCAAGGAGCCGGCCGTCTGGCCTCCGGCCGGCCTGCGGGCAGCTGCCGCGTGGCCGGATCTCCCGCCGACCTTCGGACGGACAAGCCCCCGACCTTTCCTTCTGTGACCAAGTATATCGACAATACAAGACCCCCACGACGGACCCCGGCGTGGCCGTAGTGATCGCTCACACGCGGGCGTGCATGGCTACAGTCCAGTCGGTCGTACCGCTGACCTTGGCTGACCGCGACCGGGCGAGGCAATGCTACCACTTGAGCTTGCGTTGGTTTTCCCTTGAAGAGGAAAGGGTGATGCAGCGAAGTAGATAAGTATTTCCCTCAGTTTTTGAGAACCAAGGTATCAATCCAGTAGGAGGAACAAGCAAGTTACCAATGGATGCACCTACACAAACAATCAAACTCTTGCACTGAATGCTATAAAGGAGTTGTCAATCCCTTCATGGTTATTTGCAAGGATTAGATCTGATAGAGATAGATTTAAACGAGAACGGAAAGTAAAAGGTAAATAAATTGCAGCAAAGTATTTCTGGTATTTTTGGTTTATAGATCTGAAAATATATTATGGAAAGTAGACCCAGGGGGCATAGGTTTCACTAGAGGCTTCTCTCATGATGGCAAGTGTTACGGTGGGTGAACAAATTATTGTCGAGCAATTGATAGAAATGCGAATAATTATGAAGATATCCAAGGTAATGATTATGCATATAGGGATCACGTCCGTGTCAAGTAGACTGAACGATTCTGCATCTAATACTATTACTCAACACATCGACCGTCTCCTGCCTGCATATAGAGTATTAAGTTCATGAAGAACACAGTAACGCATTAGGTAAGATGACATGACGTAGAGGAATAAACTCAAGAAGTATGATGAAAACCCCATCATTTTACCCTTGATGGCAACAATACAATACGTGCCTCACTACCCCTACTATGTCACTAGGTGAGGACACCGCAAGATTGAACCCAAAACTAAGCACTTCTCCCATTGCAAAAATTACCATTCTAGTTGGCCAAACCAAACCAATAACTCGAAGAGACTTGCAAAGATATGAAATCATGCATATAAGAATTTAGAAAAGACTCAAATAATATTCATAGATAATTTGAACATAAACCCAAAATTCATCGGATCTTGACAAACACACCGCAAAAGAGTACTACATCGGATAGATCTCCATGAAGAACATGGTATTGAAGAGCAAAGGGAGAGAAGAAGTCATCTAGCTACTAGCTATGGAACCGAAGGTCTGTGGTGAACTACTCACGCATCATCGAAGGGGCAATGGGGTTGATGTAGATGCCCTCCATGATCGAATCCCCCTCTGGCAGATTACCGGAAAAGGCTCCAAGATTGGATCTCATGGGAATCGAGGCTCCTGGCGGCGGACAAGTGTTTTCGTGGCTCCCTTCGGTATACAGGGAATATTTGTGAATTTATAGGCCGAGGAATAGGGTTAGCAGAGCTATCGTGGGCCCACAAGCCTAGGGGCAAGCCCTACCCCCTGGACGCGCCACTGTGACTTGTGGCCACACGGCGGCTCTCCCGACTTCACTCCAAGTCTTCTGGGTTGCTTCTGGTCCAAGAAAAATTATTCCAAAGATTTTATTCCGTTTAGTATTCCTTATCTGCAATACTCAAAAACAAGGAAAAACATAAACTGGCACTAGACTCTAGATTAATAGGTTAGTCCCAAAAATAATATAAAATAGCATATTAATGCATATAAAACATCCAAAACAGATAATATAATAGCATGGAACAATCAAAAATTATGGATACATTGGAGACGTATCACGCAACAGTGTTGGCACGCCTCAACCCACTCCATTACCTGCCCCCACGTGGCCACAACGTTGCTGGTCGTACTGGAGACTTCGGCCGGCTGGTGCAAGGCGACACCACTTGGCATGCCCATGCCAAGGCAGGTGAGTGCGGTCCAATCACGGAGCTGGTTGGCGGGCCCAAGAGGGTGATAGGACCGCGCAGCCGGTGGGCCCTACAGGCAACTAGACGGCGCAGCGGGCGGGCCCCCTGGCCAGCTGGAGAGGCTGTCAGCCGGGTCCCCCCCTCTCCAGTACTTTAGGGGTATTGTAAGCCGGGGTGTTGGCCTATAAAAAAAACCTAGCTCCCCCATGCATCAGGGACAGACGCACACAAAGGGACTCTCCACACACACTCTCACGTAGCAAAGGAAGCGGAGCCGGTTGCTCCTTCTTCTACGTCTAGACACCGGCTCGAGGAACATCCTTGTAACCTCATCCATCATTCAATCTAGATCAAGCAGGACTAGGGGTATTACCTCCCTCGGAGGGCCCCAAACCTGGGTACATTGTGTGACCACCATCGCACGTGCCTAATCGCGCTCCTGGAGTCCATCGGCGTCCTTTTGGCCCCAACCACTCTCGATAAGCCTACCCATGGCATCTGTTGTGAGAAAACAACGACACCTCGTGAAGGAGAAAGTATTGCTCTGGATTGGGGGAGTCTTAAGTCAATGTTATATTCATGCCCCAATCATGACATTCCGAGGGAAGTTATCATTCAAAAAATTTATGCTCGGCTTTCTCATAATGATCAATCCATGCTCAATACTTCTATATATTTCAAGTGGCATCTCTTAGGTAGAATTAAATGCAACTCTGAAGATTGGGAACCCAACAAAGTCAATGAGTCAGGTATAAAGCTTGAATTCGATTGTGTTATATCTTTTATGAATACCGATACTTTTCATAAGTTTAGCACTAAATATGGACTTGACTCTGAGATAGTAGCCTCTTTCTGTGAATCATTTGCTACTCATGTTGACCTCCCTAAGGAGAAGTGGTTTAAATATAACTCCCCTATTAAAGAAGAAATGAAAGAACTGGTCATAGCTTAAGAAAAACTATTCTTTACAATGTTGATCCAGTTGTGCCTACTGCTTATATTGAGAAACCACCTTTCCCTGTTAGGATAAATGAACATGCTAAGGTATTAACTATGGTTCGCAAAAGTAATATTAGAACACCTAATCCCTCTAAACAAATTAAAGTAGAACCTAGTGTTGCTATGGTTAAATATTTCTTGGTAGAAAATGTTGATGGGCATGTAATTTACTTCTGTGATGAAGCTACTAGAATTGCTAAACCTGGTGAGAAAGAACAACACAGACGTGTAATTGGCTTGCCTGTCATCTCAGTTAAAATAGGAGATCATTTTTATCATGGCTTATGTGATATGGGTGCTAGTGTGAGTGCTACTCCTTTTACCTTATATCAAGAAATTATGAATGGAATAGCACCTGATGAAACAGAAGATATTGATGTTACTATTAAACTTGCTAATAGAGACACCATCACACCACTTGGGATTGTTAGAGATGTTGCAGTCTTGTGTGTGAAAATAAAATATCCTACTGATTTTCTAGTTCTTGGTTCCCCACAAGATGACTTTTGTCCCATTATCTTTGGTAAACCTTTCTTGAACACTATTAGTGCTAAGATAGATTGCAAAAAGGAAACTGTCAGTGTTGAGTTTGGTGATGTGTCTCATGATTTTAATTTTTCCAAGTTTAATAGACAACCTCGTGATAGAGAATTACCTAATAAGGATGATATAATTGGTCTTGCTTCTGTTGTCATGCCACCTAATGATCCACTAGAACAATATTTTCTTGACCATGAAAATGATATGCACTTGCGTGAAAGAAATCAAATAGATCAAATTTTCTTCGAACAACAACCTCTCTTGAAACAGAATTTGCCTATTGAAACCCTTGGAGGTCCTCCTCCACCTAAAGGTGATCATGTGTTTGAATTGAAACAATTGCCTCACACTTTGAAGTATGCTTATCTTGATGAGAAAATGATATATCCTGTTATTATTAGTGCTAACCTTTCAGAACATGAAGAAGAGAGATTATTGAAAGTTCTAAGGAAGCACCGGGCTGCTATTGGATATACTCTTGATGATCTTAAGGGAATTAGTCCCACTCTATGTCAGCACAAGATCAATATGGAACCTGATGCTAAACCCGTTGTTGATCACCAACGGCGATTAAATCCTAAGACGAAGGAAGTGGTAAGAACTAAAATATTAAAGCTTCTCGAAGTAGGTATAATATATCCCATAGCTGATACTAGATGGGTGAGTCTCGTTCACTGTGTCCCTAAGAAAGGAGGTATTACCATTGTTCCTAATGATAAGAATGAACTCATTCCACAAAGAATTGTCACTGGCTATAGAATGGTAATTGATTTTAGAAAATTGAATAAAGCTACTAGGAAAGATCATTACCCTTTGCCTTTCATTGATCAAATGCTAGAGAGACTATCTAAGCACACACACATTTGTTTCCTATATGGATATTCTGGTTTCTCTCAAATACATGTGTCACAATCCGATCAAGAGAAAACCACCTTTACTTGCCCTTTTGGAACCTATGCTTATAGACGTATGCCTTTTGGTTTATGTAATGCACCTGCCACCTTTCAAAGATGTATGACTGCTATATTCTCTGATTTTTGTGAAAATATTGTGAATGTTTTCATGGATGATTTTTCCGTTTACGGAACTTCTTTTGATGATTTCTTAAGCAACTTTGATCGTGTTTTGCAGAGATGTGAACAAACTAATCTTGTCTTGAATTGGGAGAAGTGTCACTTTATGGTTAATGAAGGTATTGTCTGTGGGCATAAAAATATCTGAACGAGGTATTGAGGTGGATAAAGCTAAAGTTGATGCAATTGAGAAAATGCCAAGTCCTAAAGATATTAAAGGTATTCGAAGTTTATTTGGTCATGCTGGTTTTTATAGGAGGTTCATTAAAGACTTCTCTAAAATATCTAGGCCTCTTACTAATCTTTTCCAAAAGGATATTCCTTTTGTTTTTTATGACGATTGTGTAGAAGCCTTTGAAACACTCAAGAAAGCTTTAACCTCTGCACCTATTGTTCAACCACCTGAAGTGAACTCGCCTTTTGAAATTATGTGAGATGCTAGTGATTATGCTGTTGGTGTTGTCCTAGGACAAAGAGTTGATAAGAAATTGAATGTTATCCATTATGCTAGTAAAACTCTAGAAAGTGCCCAACGAAATTATGCTACTACTGAAAAATAATTTTTAGCAGTTGTGTTTGTTTGTGATAAATTTAGTTCCTATATTGTTGACTCCAAAGTTATTGTTCACACCAATCATGCTGCTATAAATATCTTACAGAAAAAAAGATGCTAAACCTAGACTTATTAGGTGGGTTCTTTTACTTCAAGAATTTAACTTACATATCGTTGATAGGAAAGGAGCTGAGAACCCTGTAGCTGATAACTTATCTAGGTTAGAAAATATTCTTGATGACCCACTACCTATTGATGATAGTTTCCCTGATGAACAACTAGCTGCAATAAGTATCTCACACAACACACCTCGGTATGCTGATTATGCTAATTACATTGTCACTAAATATATACCACCTAGCTTTACATATCAACAAAAGAAAAAAATTCTTCTATGACTTGAGACATTACTTTCGGGATGACCCACATCTTTATAAAGAAGGAATGGATGATATTATTAGACATTGTCTACCTGAGCATGAACAAGAACATATCCTATGAAAATGTCATTCCGAATCTTATGGAGGACATCATGCGGGAGATAGAACTTCTCAAAAGGTATTACAATCTGGTTTTTATTGGCCTACTCTCTTCAAGGATGCCCGTAAGTTTGTCTTGTCTTGTGATGAATGTCAAAGTATTGGTAATATCGGTAAGCGTCAAGAAATTCCTATGAATTAATCACTTGTTGTTGAACCATTTGATGTGTGGGTTTTTTATTATATGGGACCTTTTCCTTCCTCTAACGGATACACCCATATTTTACTTGCGGTTGATTATGTCACTAAGTGGGTAGAAGCTATTCCAACTAGTAGTGTCGATCACCACACCTCCATTAAAATGCTTAAAGAGGTTATCTTTCTGAGGTTTGGAGTCCCTAGATATTTAATGACTAATGGTGGTTCACATTTTATTCATGGTGTTTTTTCATAGTATGCTTTCTAAATATGATGTTAACCATAGAATTGCGTCACCCTATCATCCTCAACCTAGTGATCAGGTAGAACTTAGCAATAGAGAGATAAAATTAATATTACAACAACTATCAATAGATCTCGTAAGAATTGGTGTAAGAAATTAGATTATGCACTTCGGGCCTATATAACATCTTATAAAAATCCAATGGGTATGTCTCCATATAAAATGGTATATGGGAAGGCTTGTCATTTGCCTCTAGAAATAGAACATAAAGCATTCTGGGCAATTAAAGAATTCAACTATGATTTCAAACTTGCCGGTGAAAAGAGGCAATTTGATATTAGCTCACTAGATGAATGGAGAATCCAAGTGTATGAAAATGCCAAGCTATTCAAAGAAAAAGTAAAAAGATGACATGACAAAAGAATTCAAAAGCGGGAATTCAAAATAGGACACCATGTTCTTTTTCAACTCTCGTTTAAGATATTTTGCAGGAAAGTTTCTCTTGAAACGGGAAGGACCATATATTATCGAACAGGTCAATTGTTCTAGAGCTATCAAGATTAATAATGCCGAAGGTACCAACCCGAAGGTACTCAATGGACAAAGAATTAAGCACTATATCTCAGATCCAAACCATGACATCGGAGGAGCACATAAAAGAAACCTTCCGGAACACTTCAGAATTGTTATAAATAGGAGGTACGTGATTCGTCAAGTAAACGGACTCCGAAAAATCCGCAAAAATGTTATCTTTCAGTTTTGGAATATTTTAGAATTTTGGAAATAAACCGGAAGGTGATCAAGGTGAGCACAATACACCAGGGCGTGCCACGCACCCTTGGTCGCGCCCTAGTGGGTTGTGCCCACCTCGAATGCATTCCCGACTCCGTTTTCCTTCCAAATACTTTTTCCCAATAATAAAAAAATTCTATATATACCCCTGACTATTTTAATGATCATAGTGCAGAAAAATACTCTGTTCTTGTTTCGTGTTGTTTTCCTGACAGATCTGAAAATATGTCGTCCCAAGATCTAGACGGAGAGAGCCATGCTGATCCCTATGTTCCAGACCCGAAGATCTTTAGGGGGATTTACCCTTATCTATGGACATCGGAGGAAAAGAAGATGCTACCATGCAAGAAAGAAAAGATGACAGATCTGAGGAAGAGGATGATCCATTGCCTCAACCCGGAGACATGCATGTGGAATTCAAGCAGTCAAGCCTCCCTAGAAGATACAAACCTAAGGTCCAATTTATCCCGTCTCGTTTTCTGCAGGAAAGCAAGGAGGCCCTATGACAAAGGATGTTAAAGCTTGAATTGGAGAATGACGATCTAAGGGAGGAAAACTTTATGCTTAAATATAAGTTCAAGAAGAAGGCTTCCTCTACACCTCCACCTTATTCATCACCACCACCAATGGACACTTGAGCACCTGGGTATGGGCACTCCCCTTGGCTTAAGCCAAGCTTGGGGGAGGTGCCCCGGTATCGTATCACCACCATTTTTATTCACCTTTACCTATTTTAGTTCGATCCTTAGTTTACCTTTGCTTTAGTTGAATAATTTTTTAGCATGATCTATTTTCATGTGTTAGTTCCGTGTCCTATCTATCTATGTAATCGAGTAAAATTTATATAATAAAGTTAGTTTTAGTTTTTGCCTCGTTACTTTCTGGTTGCAATCAAATAAAGGAAAAGAAACAAATGAAAATCACATGCTAATTTTATGGTGAGTAATGACATCACATAATCAAAAATATAAGTAGTAAAATTTGGTCGAGATTGACAAGCATAGCATTGGTCAATGATGCAATTCATGAAAGAAATAATAAGGGAAGAGAAGATTTACATGCAAATACACTATCTTGGACATCTTTTATGATTGTGAGCCCCCATCAAATATTATATGTCAAAATTGTTGACGTTGGACGAGGAAGACAACGTAATGATTTATGTTTGTTCATATCCACATAGAAGTTATATTGTCATAGATCCTTTAACATATCGTGCTTGCCCAATATCTTTGCTAGCAAACAATCCGCACTAAGTAGAGATACTACTTGTGCATCCAAAAACCCAAACCAAACTCTTTCTTTGAGTGTCCACCATGATAATCCTCAAGTGCAAGGAATCATCGTAGCAATTTCCAAGGGTGGAAGTGATAAGTTTGGAGTGTCGAACACACAAGGAGCTAAAGATAAGATCAATATTCTCTCAAGTCCTATCTGCCATCGATACGACTCTACATACACCGAACGTTTGCTTCCATCTAGAAAGGAGAAATAAAACTACGTTCTGGGTATGAGGAGGATAGCTTTGCATGATATCGGAGAACTAGAATATAAAAATAGTTGTTGTTATCATAATACTACAATATGTTACAAATAGCGAGTGTGGAATAATGATGGGTCGGTGTGCGGAATTATCCTAGGCAATTGTTCACAAGATCCGAAATCGTCATTGCAATTCTATATGAGGGAGAGGCATAACCTAACATACTTTCTCTACTTGGATCATATGCACTTATGATTGGAACTCTAGCAAGCATCCGCAACTACTAAAGATCATTAAGGTAAAACCCAACCATAGCATTATAAGGTATTAAGTCCTATTTATTCCCATACGCAAACAACCTACTTACTCGGGTCTGTGCTTCTGTCACTCACGCAACCCACTATAAGAGAATCATAAGCATATTGCAACACCCTACAGCAAGGATCCCTCACACTAGCACTACACGGAGAGCACCATAGGATAGCACCAATAATAAAACATGCAACTCAAACCAATCATGATCATCAATCAACCAATAGGACAAAACTAATCTACTCAGAACATCATAGGATGGCAACACATCATTGGATCATAATATGTAGCATAAAGCACCATGTTCAAGTAGGTGATTACAGCGGGGTGCGGGAGGGTGGACCGCTAAAAGGAGATAAGGATGGTGATGAAGAAGCTGATATTGATGAACACGATCACCGCGGTGATGGTTCGCCCGATGGCACTTCGGCAGCACTGGGAGAGAAGGGGAGAGGATCTCCCCCTAGTGCTTCCTCCTTCATGGCCTCCCCCTCTGTGGGGAGAGGTTCTCCCTCTGGTCCTTGGCCTCCATGGTGTTGATGGCCCCTCCGGGACGATGAAGATGGCCTCCGGTGATGGTGACCCCCTCCGGCTAGGTGTCCGAGAGGGCCAAGATTGGTTTTTCGTGGCTCTGGAGGTGTGCGGTGGCGGAACTCCCGATCTAGGTTATGTTTTGGAGTTTCTGAAATATTTGACGATTTATAGAGCTGAGAGGGAGCTCGGTGGACTCCCGAGGGGCCCACAAGCCCGGTGGCCGTGAGTAGGGGTGGCCGCTCCCTTGGGTCTTGTGGCCCTCTCGTCCTTCCTCTCGGGTGACTCTTTGCTCCAGTAGTTTTTATATTTTCCAAAAATATTCTCCGTCAATTTTCAGCTCATTCCGAGAACTTTTATTTCTGCACAAAAACAACACCACGGTAGTTCCGCTGAAAACAGTGTTAGTTCAGGTTAGTTGTAGTAAAATCGTACCAAAATCATATGGAATTATTGTAAACATGGCATGAATACTTCATACATTATAGATACGTTGGAGACGTATCAGCATCCCCAAGCTTAATTCCTGCTCATCCTCGAGTAGATAACAAAGAAATAATTTATGAAGTGTGAATGCTAGCAAGTGCACAAGTTTGATCAATGACAACTCCAATCAATTTTTCTAGCATCAATATGTATCATCAATAGTAGCTCATCTCATAAAACTTCACATGATCAAGTAACAAGCTATTCACATGTTTAAAGTATAGACCAGAAAGTTTCTTGAAAACTAACAAACCATATTCCTAGTCATCGAACAATTGCAATTCATCTTATTTTCAGGAAGGGTCTATGTAAGAGCTTTGATTTAGCAAATTCCACATACTCAACTATCATATAGTCTTCCATGATTGTTTGCACTCAAAGCATATTTTTAGAACAAATGGCATCCATCAAACACAGAGAAAGAAAGGGGCTTAATGTTTCGCCTCCCAACTTATTTATCGTATAGATAATTGTGAACAATAATAATTCATGATCAAATACATTTGTGTGGATATATATGTCTTGATCATTCCCCAACACATGATGCTTGCCAAGTGGTAAAGGCGAAATATAGGAAGTGGTGAAGAACACCATGACTCTTGCATAAAGGTAAGTACTAGAAAATAAAAGATAGGCCCTTCGCAGAGGGAAGCAGAGGTTGTCATGCGCTTTTTGTTTTTGGATGCGCAAACTATTAATGCAAAGTAATGTCATGTTGTATTGTCCTTTGTGATAGCAACCTTTATTATGCAGTCGATCGCTTTTATTTCTTTGTCATCACAAATTCGTACAACGCTTATTTTCCCTTATAATAAAAGACCTTACATATTTAGGAGCAATTTTTATTGCTTTTTGCACCGATACCAACTTACTTGAAGGATCTTATTCAATCCATAGGTAGGTATAGTAGACTCTTATGACAAAACTGGTTTAATGGTGTTTGGATGCACAAGTAGTATTTCTACTTGGTGTGGAAGTTTTGCCTAGTATGTGGAAGCAAGCACCACATGTTGGAGGATCCATAACAATATAATTTCTATACAAATATACCCAAACATAACTCATTAAGTTGTCTTACTTGTCCAACTTCAACTAATTTGCTCAAGTTTGAAAATATTTAATGGGTGTTCACAATCATAAAAGATGTCCAAGATAGTATATTTATATGTGGAATCTCTCTTCCTTCAATATTCTTTCATGAATTGTTCAAGTGACCAATGCGGTGTTTGCTAACTTTCAATAATTTTCACCACCTATACCTATTATTTGTTAAGTCACTACTCCCCATGGGATAAGTATATGAAGCATTTTTAATTTCATATTTATGATATTCAATTCATTTAACCATTTACTCATAGGATATAAGTGAAGCACGAGAGTGAATGACAAACTACTCCAAAAAGATATAAGCGAAGATCAATGCATAGTTAATTAGATAAATATCCATCTGGGGACTCTCTCTTATTAAAAATTTCAGATACAAAGATTTTATTGAAACAACAAACAAAATTAAAATGGCACTCCAAGAATAGCATGCATCATGTGAACGAATAAAAATTTAGGCTCAACATAGGCTAACCAATATTGTTGATGAAGAACGGTGGGATGCATAGCATCCCCAAGCTTAGATACTTGAGAGTTCTTGAAATATTTTTTTGGGGTGCCTTGGGCATCCCCAAGCTTGAGATTTTGTATCTTGTTCAATCCTCTCATATCCCGGTTTCACCTATTCTCAAAAACTTAATCCACACAAAACTCAAAAAGAACTCGTGAGATAGGTTAGTACACATAAGAACAAATCAACACTTCATGTACTGCCAAGACAAGTTGCACAATAATTTTAAAATATTAGGTTCTGTATACTATCATTTCCACAACTTATATCTACCAATATAGGCTATGGAAACTATAGGATAAGTAGATAGCAAAATTATGACAGCAATTTGTCCAAACAGAATAGTCTGTAGTAATTTATAAAACCAGTGTACCTATGGAATTATCCAAATTGTGAAAATTTAGCACATGCTAAGGAATTTATATTAAAATACTGTGTAAAAAATTCAGAAACTTTATACTCTCCAGTAAAATATGAAAATTTAAACACTACAACGGAAGTTTCTATTTTTTACACAGCGCACATAAAACATGCCATGCAAGCATCCAAGGGAAATTCTTGGAAATTTTTATTGAAAAACAATATTATAAAAACACCTAACAGAGAACAAAAAATAAAATTATGCTCCAAGCAAAACTTATAATATGTGACGAATAAAAATATAGCTCCAAGTAAGATATACCGATAGTGTTGAAGACGAAAGAGAGGATGCCTTACGAGACATCCCCAAGCTTAGACGCTTGAGTGTTCCTTTAACATTACCTTGGGGGTGCCTTGTTAATCCCAAAGCTTGGGTTCTTGTCACTCTTTATTCCCCTCATATCGGTATCTCACCCAAAACTTGAAAACTTCAATCACACAAAACTTGACGAAACTTCGTGAGAAGGGTTAGTGTAATAAAGATAAATCATTCGCTTAGGTACTATCAAGACAAGATTCATAATTCTTCCCCCATTATACCTACTGTATTATATCATTACCATAATTTATATTACTCTATATAAGCTATAGGAACACTTGAAACAAGCAAACTATGCATGCAAAACAGAATCTATCAAAAAAAAGAATAATCTGTAAAGATCTGAATGATCACCATAATTTCCTGACTCTAAAAAATTCTGAAAACTTATGACATATCACAGAATTTGCATGGAAATGTTTTGTACAAATTTCAGAATTTTTTTAATCTCCAGTAAAATCAACAAATTAAAATACTGGACGCTAAAATTTCTGTTTTTGCACAGAATCAAACAAGCAAGTATCCATACTATCCCAAAGGATTTACTTGGCACTTTATGAAATGAAAGGCACAAAAAATGATTACTACAGTAGATTAATCATGTTAACACATCAAAACAGAAAGTAAAAGTATCGGGTTGTCTCCCAACAAGCGCTTTTCTTTAATGCCTTTTTAGCTAGGCATGATATTTCAATGATACTCTTCCAAGCCAAACTCCGATGATCATTATATTCATACTCAAAAAAATATAAGTGAAGTTCATATAGCATTCTTAATTAATATGTATTAACCAACATCCAAGCTCAAAATATATAAGTGAAGCATACGAAGCAATCTATAAAGCCATACTCAAAAGTTTTAAGTGAAGCACAAAGAGCATTCTCCAAATCCGTACTCAAAAGTTTTAAGTGAAGAACAAAGATAATTCTACAAATCCATCAAGGACTCTCTCATACTAGAAGGGATCATAAAGGAAACAACAAACATTAAAGATACATGTCATGTGAACAAAACAAAAACCGAGGTATACCGATAATTGTTCAACAATAAAGATGGGATGCCTTCCGGGGCATCCCCAAGCTTAGGGGCTTGAGTCTCCTTGAAATATTTACTTGGGGTGCCTTGGGAAACCCCAATATTGAACTCTTGTCTCTCCGTATTCTTCTTATACCGATACCTCCGCGATCTTCGAACACTTCATTCACACAAAACTTAACAAAACACTCGTGAGATCTGTTAGTATAATAAATCAAATTACTACTTTAAGTACTGTTGTGAACTCATTAAAAAATCATATTTGTATTATATCTACTGTAGTACCACTTCACCATGGTTCATACCCCCCGATACAAGCCATAGATTCATTAAAATAAGAGAACAATGCATAGAAAACAGAATCTGTTAAAAACAAAACAGCCTGTAGTAATCTGAAAACTTCCTATACTTCTGTAACTCAAAAAATCTGACCATTTAGGAAAAATTAAAAAAATGCATAGAAGTACTGTGTAAAAATTTCAGAAACTTTTGACGTTCGAGTAAAAAATTTAAATTCACGCACTACAGCCAAAGTTTCTATTTTTGCACTGCACACACCAAACAAGCAATCTAATCATCCTAAAATTTAATTTTGGCACATTGTTTTATAATACAATGGATATATACAAGGTGATAATTATTTTACATAATCTTCCATGAAAAATTCTACATTGTTTCCATGAGCATGAACACAAGTGTTCAAGGTCGACCCTCACTTCTCCAATGCACAACCTTCCAATCACTTCTCTTTTTGAAGAACTTCTTAGGCAAAAGGGACAAGTAGCTCTTTTTGTATTTTTTTTGTTTGTTTCACCCACCACTACAAAAAGTAAAAAGGGGAAATAAAATCTATTTAGTTCAGAAAGCAAACAAGCATACACGAGAATATCAACCCCACGCTATTGCTCCCCGGCAACGGCGCTGGAAAAGAGCTTGATAATCCCCAAGTGCAAGGAATCATCGTAGCAATTTCCAAGGGTGGAAGTGATAAGTATGGAGTGTCAAAACCACAAGTCGCTAAAGGTAAGATCAATATTCTCTCAAGTCATATCTGCCACCGATATGACTCTACGTACACTGAACGTTTGCTTCCATCTAGACAGGAGAAATAAAACTACGTTGTGGGTATGAGGATGATAGCTTTGCATGATATCGGAGAACTAGAATATAAAAATAGTTTCTATTATCATAATATTACAATATATTACAAATAGCGAGTGTGGAATAATGATGGGTCCGTGTGCGGAATTATCCTAGGCAATTGTTAACAAGATCGGAAATCATTATTGCAATTCTATATGAGGGAGAGGCATAAGCTAACATACTTTCTCTACTTGGATCATATGCACTTATGATTGGAACTCTAGCAAGCATCCACAACTACTAAAGATCATTAAGGTAAAACCCAACCATAGCATTATAAGGTATCAAGTCCTCTTTATTCCCATACGCAAACAACCTACTTACTCGGGTCTGTGCTTCTGTCACTCACGCAACCCACTATAAACGAATCATAAGCATATTGCAACACCCTACAGCAAGGATCCCTCACGCTTGCGCGACATGGAGAGCACCATAGGACAGCACCAATAAGAAAACATGCAACTCAAACCAATCATGATCATCAATCAACCAATAGGACAAAAGTAATCTACTCAAAACATCATAGGATGGCAACACATCATTGGATCATAATATGTAGCATAAAGCACCATGTTCAAGTAGGTGATTACAGTGGGGTGTGGGAGAGTGGGCCGCTAAAAGGAGATAAGGATGGTGATGAAGAAGGTGATGTTGATGAAGACGATCACTGCGGCGATGGTTCCCCTGATGGCACTCTGGCACCACCGGGAGAGAAGGGGAGAGGATCTCCCCCTAGTGCTTCCTCCTCCATGGCCTCCCCCTCTATGGGGAGAGGTTCTCCCTCTGGTCCTTGGCCTCCATGGTGTTGATGGCCCCTCCGGGGCGATGAAGATGGCCTCCAGTGATGGTGACCCCTTCGGTTGGGTGCTGGAGAGGGCCAAGATTGGTTTTTCGTGGCTCTAGAGGTGTGCGGCGGCAAAACTCCCGATCTAGGTTATGTTTGGGGTTTCTGGAATATTTGACGATTTATAGAGCTAAGAGGGAGGTCGGTGGACTCCCGAGGGGCCCACAAGCCTGGTGGTCGTGGCTAGGACCGCCCTGGGGCTTGTGGCCTCCTTGGCCTTCCTCTCGGGTGACTCTTCTCTCCAGTATTTTTTATATTTTCCAAAAATATTCTTCGTTAATTTTCAGCTCATTCCGAGAACTTTTATTTCTGCACAAAAACAACACCATGGTAGTTCTGCTGAAAACATCAGTCCGGGTTAGTTCTAGTAAAATCATACCAAGATCATATGGAATTATTGTAAACATGGCATGAATACTTCATAAATTATAGATACGTTGGAGACGTATCAACTACACCTACCTATGGATCGAGAAAGATCCTTCAAGTAAGTTTTCATCGGTGCAATAAGGCAATAAAAATTTCTTCTAAAAGTGTTTTGATCAATTAGTGTAAGAGAAAATTGAGCGCTATACGAACTTATGATGGCAAAGTAATAAAAGCGACAGACTGCATAATAAAGGTTGCTATCATAGGGGGCAATATAGTGTTACGTTCTTTTACATTAAGGAATTGGGTATACAAATCAATAAGTGCATGACAACCTATGTTTCCCTCTGTAAAGGGCCTATCTTTTATTTTTATGCACTTACTTTTATGCGAGAGTCAAAGTATTCTTCCCTATTCCCTTTTTACATTTTCCTTTTGCAAGCATCATGTGGTGAGGAAAGATCTACGCACATATAGCTAGTTGAATATGGGTGGGCATGAGTTATTATTGTTGACATCACCTTTGAGGTGAGTCAGTTGGCAGGCGAAACTATAAGCCCCTATCTTCCTATGTGTCTGGTTGAAACTTTTTGTTCATGGGTAGGTCGTGAGCGTTAGCCATCATAGAAGACTAAATGATAGTTGAGTATGTGGACTTGCCAAAAGGCTTCGACATGAGACCCTTCCTAGAAATATGATGAATTATAGTTGCAAGGCTGACTAAGAACATAGTTTTTTGGTTTCCAATAAGGTTTATGCTTCATAAATCTTTGGTGTGATGAATTGTTACTTGTTCATGAGAAGCCTTATGATAAAAAATGTATTGGAATAAGTTCTTATGTTAGAATTTTTTGCTGTTATGTTAATAAGCATGATGCTTCTATGTCTGTATTTTGTTTTTGTCGACACCTCTCTCTCAAACCATGTGGACATGCTTTTCAATTTTTGCTTTCGCTTGAGGACAAGCAAGGTCTAAGCATGGGGGAGTTGATATGTCCATTTTGCATCATGATTTCCTACTGTTACTTACTTTGTTTTGTTGAATAATAATGCTTTGGGGAGTGATTCTAATGACTTTTCTCTCATAATATGCAAGGTTTACACAAAAAGGGAGAATACCGACAGCTGGAATTCTGGACCCAAGAAAAGCACGTCACAGATACCTATTATGCACAACTCCAAAGAAGCTGAAAATTTACAGAGATTATTTTTGTATTTAATAAAAATTACTGGATCTGAAAACTACCAAAGGAGGGCCCCCACGTGGGCACAACCCACTAGGGCGCGCCTTGATGGGTTGTGCCTAGCCTGGCCCGCTTCCGGTGCCCATCTTCTCGTATAAATTCCGAAAAAACCTAAAAAAAATTAAGAGGAGGACTTTCGAGACGAAGCGCCACCGCCTCGAGGCGGAACTTGGGTAGGAGCACTTTTGCCCTCCAGCAAAGCGATTCCGCCGGGGGAACTTCCCTTCCAGAGGGGGAAATCAAAGCTATCATCATCACCAACACCCCTCTCATCTTTGGGAGGCCAATCTTCATCAACATCTTCGACAACACCATCTCCTCTCAAACTCTAGTTCATATGTTGTGTTCAATCTTTGTACCTGAACCTCAGATTGGTAACTGTGGTGACTAGTAGTGTTGATTACCTTGCGTAGTTGATTACTGTATGGTTTATTTGGTGGAAGATTATATGTCCAAATCCATTATGCTATTCAATTCTCCTCTGATCTTGAGCATTTTTATTAGTTGTGAGTAGTTACCTTTGTTCTTGAGGATACGGGGTAAGTCATGTTGCGAGGAATCATGTGAATTTGATATGCGTTTGGTATTTTGATGTTATGTATGTTGTGATTCCCTTAATGGTGTCATGTGAACGTCGACTACATGACACTTCACCGTTCATGGGCCTAAGGGAATGCATTGTGGAGTAGTTATTAGATGATGGGTTTCTAGAGTGACAGAAGCATAAATCCTAGTTTATGCGCTAATTCGTAAGGGGCTGGTTTGGATCCACATGATTAATGCTATGGTTAGACTTTATCTTAATACTTTTCTCGTAGTTTTGGATGCTTGCAAGGCGGTTAATCATAAGTGGGTTGTTAGTTCAAGTAATAAAAACACCTTAGCACCAGTCCACCCACATATCAAATTATCAAAGTAGCGAACATGAATCAGACCAACATCATAAAAGTGACTAGCCGAAATTGTCGTGTACCCTCAAGAACACTTTGCCTATTACCAGTGATTGTTCTAGCCTGTCCTTTGCCTCAAAAGGATTGGGCTACCTTGATGCACCTTTTTTATCGTTACCTTTACTTGATCATTACAAATTACCTTGGTATCAAACTATCTGTTACCTACAATTTCAGTGCTTGCAGAGATTACCTTGCTGGAAACCGCTTATCATTTCCTTCTGCTCCTCATTGGGTTCAACACTCTTACTTATCGAAAGGACTACGATTGATCCCCTATACTTGTGGGTCATCACAAATACACCAAAATGAAAGATTATTGCTTGACTCGGGTATGGGAGAGTGTTTCTCTTGATGCGGTGACTAACAACGATTAAAACGGCAAGAAATATTGACAACAAATTGAGGACCAATATCACAAGCTCGTGTCGTTTCCCTCGGGCCAGTCCATGAAATGAATTCCGAGCCGATAGATAATGATGAAGAAAACATGTAGCCTTCGGAGTGGATATTTGACGCAAGTGAGAAATGCCCCTCTTAGTGGATCCACGATCGATGACTACATGAGAAATGCCCCTCCTAGTTTTATTTGTATTTCACAATTCAAGATTTTTTTTCTGACTAGTCAAACTCACTCTTGAATCTTTTCCCGTGACTTGTAGGACCACATTACCAATGAATTATTCAAGCAAAGACCGGCGTTCAAGGATAGGTCGTTCATGCTTTGACATTGTTGGCTCTTTCTCAAGGATAGTAAGAAGTGAAAGTTGAGGGACAAGGAAGCTCCTCCAAAGAAAGGATCCCTTTTAATCTTGGAGTATGACGTAGATAGTGATAGTTCACAAAAGGGAGGAAGAAACAAGGGCAAGCCGGATGGAAATAGGAAGGAGAAAGAGATGGTGAAGAGGTTGACCAACGTTATTTCTTTGAGGGAGAAAATGTGAGAGTTTGTCTTAGTACGGATGATAGATTACTTGTTGGAAATATGCCCTAGAGGCAATAATAAATTGGTTATTATCGGATTTACTTGTTCATGATAATCATTTATTATCCATGCTATAATTGTATTGATCGAAACTCAGATACATGTGTGGATACATAGACAACACCACGTCCCTAGTATGCCTCCAATAGACTAGCTCGTTGATTAAACATGGCTATGGTTTCCTAGTCATGGACTTGAGATGTAATTTGATAATGGGATCACATCATTAGGAGAATGCTGTGATGGACAAGACCCAAACTACAAACGTAGCATATGATCGTATCAAACGTCGCAACGGAACTAGGTGATTATAAAGGTGCTCTACAGGTATCTCCGAGGGTGTCTGTTGGGTTGGCATGGATCAAGACTGGGATTTGTTACTCCGTGTGACGGAGAGGTATCTCAGGGCCCACTCGGTAATACAACATCACAATAAGCCTTGCAAGCAATGTGACTAAGTGTTAGCCACGGGATCTTGTATTACGGAATGAGTAAAGAGACTTGCCGGTAACGAGATTGAACTAGGTATAGAGATACCGACGATCAAATCTCGGGCAAGTAACATACCGAAGAACAAAGGGAACAACATACGGGATTAACTGAATCCTTGACATAGAGATTCGACTGATAAAGATCTTCGTAGAATATGTAGGAATCAATATGGGCATCCAGGTCCCGCTATTGGTTATTGACCATAGAGGTGTCTCGGTCATGTCTACATAGTTCTCGAACCCGCAGGGTCTTCACACTTAAGGTACGGTGACGTTTCGGTAGTATAGAGTTATGTATGGTGGTGACCGAAGGTTGTTCGGAGTCCCGAATGAGATCCCGGACGTCATGAGGAGCTCCTGAATGGTCCGGAGGTAAAGATATATATATATATATATATATGGGATAATAGAGTTTGGTCTCCGGAAGGGTTCCGGAATTCATCGGGAATAGTTTCGGATGTTTCCCGAAATGTTCGGGGTACAAGGACACTTTATTTGGGCCAAGGGGTAAAGCCCATGAGTCTTTAGGAAGGTGCAAAAGATGTTTTGCGGAGGCCAGGGGCCAGACGCCAGGGACCCTGGCGTCTGGGGCCAGACGCCAAGGACCTTGGCGTCTGGTCCTGGAGTCCGAGGAGGACTCTTGCCTTGTGGGCAAACCGACCTTGAGGACGATTTTTCTCCAAGTTTCGACCCTAGGGCTCAGCATATAAATAAAGGGGTGGGGATAGCACTTGGGACACATCAAGAAACCCTAAGCCACGTGTTGCCTCTCCTCTAGTTCATAGTTTCTCCTCTAGATCGGTTTCAGCGGTACTTAAGCGAAGCCCTGCTGGAATAGTTCCACCACCATCGCCGGAACACCGTCACGATGCCAGTGAAGTCGTCTACCTCTCCTCTCCCTCTTACTGGATCAAGATGGTGGAGATTGTCATCGAGCTGTACGTGTGCTGAACGTGGAGGTGCCGTCCGTTCGGCGCTAGATCGAAAGGACCATGATCAAGATCGCGAGACGATTCGTGATTGGATCGCGGGACGGATCGTGATTGGATTGCGGGACGGATCATGATGAGATAGTGGGATGCTTGGCGATTTGGATCGCGAATACGTTGGATTATATCAACCGCGTTTCTTAACGCTTCCCGCCTAGCGATCTACAAGGGTATGTACATCCACTCTCCCTCTCGTAGATGCTCATCACCATGGATAGATCTTGCGTGTGCGTAGGAATTTTTTTGTTTCCCATGCAACGTTCCCCAACAGTGGCATCTTGAGCTAGGTCTATGTGTAGATGAGATCTCGAGTAGAACACAAAGAGTTTGTGGGTGTTGATGCTTAGATTGCTTCCTCCCTTGGTCGTGTTTTGGTTCAGCGGTATTTTGGAATGAAGTGGACCGGACCAACCTTACTCGTATGCTTACGAGAGACCGGTTCCATCGACAGACGTGTAACTTTGTTGCACAAAGATGGTTGGCGGGTGTATGTCTCTCCTACTCTAGTTGGATCAGATCGACAAAGGCTGTCCTTGAGAAGGTTGAATAGCAATTTTGGTATCACCATTGTGGTTTATACGTAGGTGAGAATTGTTCTTGCTAGATACCCATAGCAGCCATGTAAAACTTGCAACAACAATTAGAGGACTTCTAATTTGTTTTTGTAGGGTATGTTGTGATGTGATATGGCCAATTACATGATGAGATATATGTGATGTATGAGATGATCATGTGTTGTATATAATATCACGACTTGCATGTTGATGAGTACGGCAACCGGCAGGAGCCATAGGGTTGTCATTAATTATTGTATGACATGCGTGTCAATCATTAAGCGCTATGTAATGCTTTACTTTATCGCTAAACGGTAGTAATAGTAGTAGAAGCATGGTGGGCGCAACAACCCCGATGGCGACATGTTGATGGAGATCAAGATGATGGAGATCATGGTGTCATGCCGGTGACGATGGAGATCATGTCGGTGCTTTAAGGATGGAGATTAAAAGCACAAGTTCATGGCCATATCATGTCACTTATGATTTGCATGTGATGTTAATCCTTTTATGCACCTTGTTTTGATTAGGACGACAGTACCATTATAAGGTGATCCCTCAATTAAATTTCAAGATGAATTGTGTTCTCCCCGAGTGTGCACCGTTGCGAAAGTTCGTCGTGTTGAGACACCACGTGATGATCGGGTGTGATAGACTCTATGTTCACATACAACGGGTGCAAGCTAGTGTAGCACATGCAGAACACTCGGGTTAAACTTGATGAGCCAAGCATGTACAGACATGGCCTTGGAACACAAGAGACCGCAAGGTCGAACATGAGTCATATAGTAGATATGATCAACATGATGATGTTCACCATTGAAACCACCTCAACTCACGTGATGATCGGACTTGAGTTGGTGAATTTGGATCATGTATCACTCGAATGACCAGAGGGATGTCAATTTGAGTGGGAGTTCTTAAGTAATTTGATTAATTGAACTCATTATCATGAACATAGTCAGTAGTGTCTTTGCAAATTATGTTGTAGATTACTAGCTCACGCTGTAGCTCCCTTGATTTTTTATATGTTCCTAGAGAAATAGAGTTGAAAGATGATGGTAGCAATATTGCGGACTGGGTCCGTGATCTGAGGATTGTCCTCATTGCTGCACAGAAGGCTTATGTCCTTAATGCACTGCTCGGTGCGCCACCCCCTCTAGCATCATATGTAGATGTTATGAACATCTGATAGGCACGTTCTGATGACTACTTGATAGTTTAGTGTGTCATGCATTACAGCTTAGAATTGAGGCTCCAAAACATTTTGAACGTCATGGAACATATGAGATGTTCTAAGAGCTAAAATTGGGATCTCAGGCTCGTGCCCATGTTGTGAGATATGAGACCTCCAACAAGATTCTTTGCCTGCAATATGAATGAGAATATATCAATCGTTGAGCATGTGCTCAGATTGTCTCGGTGCTACAATCGCTTGAATCGAGTGGGAGTTGATCTTCCAGATAAGATAGTGATTGATATAGTTCTCCAAGTCACTGTCACTAAGCTACTAGAACTTGGTGATGAACTATAAAATGCCAGGGATGGAAATAATGATCCCAGATCTGTTTGCGATGTTTGACACCATGAAGGTAGAAATCAAGAAGGAGCATCAAGTGTTGATGGTTAGTGAAACGACTAGTTTCGAGAAGGGCAAGGGCTAAGAGGGAAACTTCATGGATGGCAAGACAACTGTTTCTCCAATGAAGAAACCCAACGTTGAAATCAAACCCGAGACTAAGTGCTTCTATTATGAGGAGAATGGTCGCTGAAGTGGAACAACCCTAGATACTTGGTAGATAAGAAGGCTGGCAACGTCGACATAAGTATATTCGATATACGTGTTATTGATGTGTACCTTGGTAGTACTCCTAGTAGCACCTGGGTATTAGATACTAGTTCAGTTGCTAAATGTTAGTAATTAGAAATAAAAGCTACGGAATAAACGGAGACTAGCTAAGTGTGAGGTGACGATGTGTGTTGGAAATGTTTCCAAGGTTGATGTGATCAACATCGCACACTCTCTCTACCCTCGAGATTGGTGATAAACCTAAATAAATGTTATTTGGTGTTTACGTTGAGCATGAACGTGATTAGATCGTGTTTATTGCAATACAGTTATTCACTTAAGATAGAGAACAATTGTTATTCTATTTACATGAATAATACCTTCAATGGTCATGCACCCAATGAGAATGGTTTATTGAAATCTCGATCATAGTTATACACATGTTCATAACATTGATGCCAAAAGATGCAAAGTTAAAAATGATAGTACCACATACTTGTGTTACTGCCGCTAAAGGTCATAATGGTGTAAAGCGCATGAAGAAACTCCATGCTGATGGATCTTTGGACTCATTCGATTTCGAATCAGTTGAGACATGCGTACCATGCCTCTTAGGCAAGATGACTGGACCCCGTTTTCCAGTTTGATGGAGCGGGCAAGTGACTTATTGGAAATGATACATGTTGATGTATGCAATCCAATGAGTGTTGTAGCGTGCGGTGGATATCGTTATTGTCTTACCTTCACTGATGATTTGAGTAGATATAGTGTATATTCACTTAATGAAACACAAGTCTGAATCGTTTGAAAAGTTCAAGCAAAATCAGAGTGAAGTTTGAGATCATCGTGACAAGAAGATAAAATGTCTATGATATGATCGTGGAGGTGAATATCTGAGTTACGAGTTTGGTATACAACTTAAGACAAAGTGGAAGTTGTTTCACAACTCATGCCACCTGGACACCATAGTGTGATGGTGTGTCCGAACGTCCTAGTCGTGCTCTATTGGATATGGTGCGAACTATGATGTCTCTTATCGTTTTTCCACTATCGTTTTGGGGTTATGCATTAGACACAACTACATTCACTTTAAATAGGGCACCATCTAAATCCGTTGAGATGACACCATATGAATTATGGTTTGATAGAAACCTAAGATGTCATTTCTTAATGTTTGGGGATGCGACGCTTATGTGAAAAAGGTTTTCACCTAATGACCTCGAACCCAAAGCGGACAAATGCATCTTCATGGAATACCCTAAGAACATTTGGGTATACCTTCTATCTCAGATCCGAGTGCAAAGTGTTTGTTGCTAAAAACAGGCCCTTTCTCAAGAAAGAGTTTCTCTCGAAAGAATTGAGTGTGAGGAAGATAGAACTTGATGAGCTTGGTGAACCTTGTTTCAACCAGAAAGTAGAGCAGCGCAGAAAGATGTTTCTGTGGAGCCTACGTTAGTTGAGGAGGAAGTTAGTGATCATGATCATGAAGCTTTGGATCAAGTTACTATCAAACCTTGTAGGTCAACAAGGACGCATAATGCTCCTGAGTGGTATGGCAACCCTGTCTTAGAGGTCATGTTGTTGGACAACGATGATCCTACGAGCTATGGAGAAGAGATGATGGGCCCGGGTTCCGACAAATGCCTAGGAGCCATGAAATCCAAGAAAGGGTCCATGTATGAAAACCAAGTATGGACTTTGGTAGACTTGCCTATTGAACGACAGGTCGTTGAGTACAAATGAACCTTTAAGATGAAGACACGCTGATGGTGAATGTCACTATTTGTAAAGCTCGACTTGTCGCAAAGAAGTTTCCGCCAAGTTCAAGGAGTTGACTATGATGAGACCATCTTACCCATAGCGATGCTAAAAGTCTGTTGGAATTATGTTAGTAGTTACCATGTTTTTCAATTATGAAATCTGGCAGATGGATGCCAAAACATTGTTTCCTTCCTCGAGGAAAGGTTGTATGAGATACAACCGGAAGGTTTTGTCAGTCCTAAGGATGCTAAAAGGTGTGCGAGCTCCAACAATTCTTCTATGGGCTGGAGCAAGCATCTCGGAGTTGGAATATACGTTTTGATGAGGTGATCAAATTTTTTGAGTCTATACAAAGTTTATGAGAAGCTTGTATTTACAATAAAGTGAGTGGGAGCACTATAGAATTTTTGATAAACATATGTGGTTGGCATATTGTTGGTCGGAAATGATGTAGAATTTCTGGAAAGCATAAAGGGTTGTTTGAAAAGACTTTTTCAAAGGAAGACTTGGATAAAGCTACTTAATTGTTGGGCATCGATATCTATATAGATAGATCAAGACGTCTGATAAGACTTACATTGAGTACATACCTTGACAAGATTTTGAAAGTGTTCAAAATGGATCAATCAAAGAAAGAGTTCTTGCCTGATTTGTAAGGTGTGAAGTTGAGTGAGACTCAAAGCTCGACCACGGCAGAAGAAAGAGAAAGGACGAATGTTGTCCCCTATGCATTAGCCATAGGCTCTGTATAGTATGTCATGTTGTGTACCGCACCTGTGTGTGCCTTGCCATGAGTCCGTCAAGGGGTACAAAAATGATCCAGGAGCGGATCACTGGACAACGGTCAAGATTATCCTTAGTAACTAAAGGACTAAGGAAAGGTTTATCGATTATGGAGGTGATAAAGAGTACGTCGTAAAGAGTTACGCCGATGCAAGCTTTAACACCAATCCAGATGACTCTTAGTAAGCAATCCGGATACGTATAGTGGAGCAGCCATTTGGAATAGCTCCAAGTGGAGTGTGGTAGCAGTGTCTATAGTATGACATAGAGATTTGTAAAGTACACATGGATCTGAATGTCGCAGACCTGTTGACTAAGAGACATCTCTCACATGCAAAGCATGATCGAGCCCCAGAGCTCATTGGGTGTTAGATTGATAACAATGCGAATCACATGGTGATGTGAACTAGATTATTGACTCTAGTGCAAGTGGGAGACTATTGGAAATATGCCCTAGAGGCAATAATAAATTGGTTATTATCATATTTCTTTGTTCTTGATAATCGTTTATTATCCATGCTATAATTGCATTGATCGGAAACTCAGATACATGTGTGGATACATAGACAACACCATGTCCCTAGTATGCCTCTAATAGACTAGCTCGTTGATCAAAGATGGCTATGGTTTCCTAGTCATGGACATGAGATGTCATTTGATAACAGGATCACATCATTAGGAGAATCATGTGATGGACAAGACCTAAACTACAAACGTAGCATATGATCGTGTCAGTTTATTGCTACTGTTTTCTCCATGTCAAGTATTTGTTCCTGTGACCATGAGATCATGCAACTCACTGACACTGGAGGAGTACCTTGTGTGTATCAAACGTCGCAACGTAACTAGGTGACTATAAATGTGCTCTACAAGTATCTCCGAGGGTGTCTATTGGGTTGGCATGGATCAAGACTGGGATTTGTTTCTCCGTGTGACGGAGAGGTATCTTAGGGCCCACTCGGTAATACAACATCACAATAAGCCTTGCAAGCAATGTGACTAAGTGTTAGCCACGGGACCTTGTATTACGGAACGAGTAAAGAGACTTGCTGGTAACGAGATTGAACTAGGCATAGAGATACCGACGATTGAATCTCGGGCAAGTAACATACCGAAGAACAAAGGGAACAGCATACGGGATTAACTAAATCCTTGACATAGAGGTTCGACCGATAAAGATCTTCGTAGAATATGTAGGAATCAATATGGGCATCCAGGTCCCGCTATTGGTTATTGACCGTAGAGGTGTCTCGGTCATGTCTACATAGTTCTTGAACCCGCGGGGTCTGCACACTTAAGGTACGGTGACGTTTCGGTAGTATAGAGTTATGTTGGTGGTGACCGAAGGCTATTCGGAGTCCCGGATGAGATCCTGGACGTCACGAGGAGCTCTGGAATGGTCTAGAGGTAAAGATTGATATATGGGATAATAGTGTTTGGTCTCCGGAAGTGTTCCGAAAATCACCGGAAATAGTTTTGGATGTTTCCCGAAATGTTCAGGGTACAAGGACACTTTATTTGGGCCAAGGGGTAAAGCCCATGAGTCTTTAGGAAGGTGCAAAAGATGTTTTGCGGAGGCCCGGGGCCAGACGCCAGGGACCCTGGCATCTGGGGCCAGACGCCGAGGACCTTGGCGTCTGATCCTGGAGTCCAAGGAGGACTCTTGCCTTGCGGGCAAACCGACCTTGAGGAAGATTTTTCTCCAAGTTTCAACCCCAGGGCTCAGCATATAAATAAAGGGGCAGGGCTAGGACTTGGGACACATCAAGAAACCCTAAGCCACATGCTGCCTCTCCTCTAGTTCATAGTTTCTCCTCTAGATCGGTTTCAGCGGTGCTTAAGCGAAGCCCTGCTGGAACTGTTCCACCACCATCACTGCAACGCCATCGCGATGCTGGAGAACTCGTCTACCTCTCCACTCCCTCTTGCTAGATCAAGAAGGCGAAGATCGTCATCGAGCTATACGTGTGCTGAACGCGGAGGTGCCATCTGTTCGGCGCTAGATCAGAAGGACCGTGATCAAGATCGCGAGACGATTCGTGATTGGATCGCGGAACGGATTGTCATGATATCGCGGGATGGATCGTGATTGGATCGCGGGACGGATCGTGATGGGATCGCGGGACGCTCGGCGATTTGGATCGCGAAGACGTTCGACTACATCAACCGTGTTTCTTAACGCTTCCCGCCTAGCGATCTACAAGGGTATGTAGATCCACTCTCCCTCTCGTAGATGCACATCACCATGGATAGATCTTGCGTGTGCGTTGGAAATTTTTTGTTTCCCATGCAACGCTCCCCAACATTACTCATATAAATAAGTAATTATTTCTTTTCTGGGAGTCCATTTAGAATGAATTTCAAGCTTAAGCATGCTCAACTTTGAGAAATTTCAGGATGGGTGACCGACTAGGAAGTTGGTCCCAGGTGAGCATGAGTGAGGACAAAGTGCGCAGGAAATGCTATTGTTGATCTGTGGGGTCAGTCTAGATCTCACCAGGAGTAATGGCCCACATGAAAATTAAAATTTTCCTACGCGTAGAACATCCGAGGACACGCTAGATGGATCACTATGATAGAGGCTCCACACCTTCCCTTTCAATGTGAGTTTAATGACAATGAAACCTTAGCTTCATATGCTAATTGTATATATGATTACTATGATGTGGAACGAATAGAAGAATTTGTTGTTTTCAAGGGTTCTTATGAAATTGCTTCTTTGATTGAAAATTATGATGATGTTTCTTAAAAATCTGAAAATCTTGCCATACTTAAATATTGCTATGAGAATTATGAATACAATGCTGATATTATTAAATTTATTGAAAGAATGATCGCTGCCTTGGAATAGACTAGTATTTTTGTAGGAATCTATGGAAGAATAAATTATTGAAAGTGTGAGCTCATTAGATGAAAAAGATGAGGAGGAGAGCGAAGAACAAACGGAGGTAGAGAGGATTAGCTACCTGTGCCCACCTTCTAATGGGAGTAACTCTTAAACTCATACATTATTCAGTTCCCTTCGTGCTTACCGAAGCATGAATGCTATGATAATTGCTATGATCCTATGGATTCTTTTGAAATGCCCCTTTTTGATGAACTTGATGCTTGCTATGCCTGTTGCCAAGATACCAATATGAATTATGCTTATGGAGATTAACTTGCTATAGTTCCTTATGTTAAGAATGAAATTGTTGCTATTGCACCCACACATGATAGTCCTATTATCTTTTTGAATTCTCCAACTACACTATATCGGTGAAGTTTGCTCTTATTAATGATTATATTGATGGGTTGCGTTTTGCAACTACACATGATGATTTTGATGAATATAAGATGCATGTGCTTGCTTCTCATACTTGCAATTATTATGAGAGAGGAACTACATATCCACCTCTTTATGTTTCCAATACGATAAAAGTGCAAGAAATTGTTTATACTATGCATTGGCCTTTACTTGATGTGCATGAATTGTTCTTTTATGACATGTCGATGCATAGAAAGAAAGTTAGTCTTCATCACTGCATGATATATATTGATTTGTGCTCACTATTAAATTACAAATCATTGTTAATTAAAATTGGCTTTGATATACCTTGGGATCCGGGTGGATCCATTACTTGAGCACTTTATGTCTAGCTTAATGGCTTAAAAGAAAGCGCTGCCAGGGAGATGATAACCCACAAGTGTAGGAGGTCAGTTATAGCCTCTTTCGATAAGTAAGAGTGTCAAACCCAATGAGGAGATAAAGGTAGAACAAATATTTCCTCAAGTTCTATCGACCACCGATACAACTCTACGCATGCTTAACGTTCGCTTTACCTAGAACAAGTATGAAACTAGAAGTACTTTGTAGGTGTTGTGGGGTAGGTTTTCAAGATAATAAAGAACACGTAAATAAAAACTAGGGGATGTTTAGATAAAGTAACAATTAAGTTAGTTTAATGAGTGTGGAAAAGTGGTGGTAGGAGTTGCGGAATTGTCCCTAAGCAATTGACTACGTTACTAGACTGATAGCAAGTTTTATGTGGGAGAGGCCACTGCTAGCATGTCATCCCTTACTTGGAATTCTATGCACTTATGATTTGAACTATTAGAAAGCATACGCAACTACTAACATTCATTAAGGTAAAACCCAACCATAGCATTAAGATATATTGGTCCCCCTTCAATCACGTATGCATCAATTTCTATGATAGGCTGAAGCTACTATCACCCTTGCCCTCCAATACATAGCCCTACCAACATACAACTAACCCTATGGTGTGATCCACGTGCGTGCTCATATGATGGGAACCAAATGACATCAACATAACCACAAGCAAATTAAACCAATCATAGCAATTCACCAATAAACGATGGGACAACAAAAATCTACTCACACATTATGGCCACACATCATTGGATAATAATATGAAGCATAAAGAACCATGTTCAAGTAGAGGGTACAGCGGGTTGCAAGAGAGTGGACCGCTCTAGATAGATGGGGGAAGGTAATGGAGGTGTTGGTGAAGATGACGGAATTGTTGGAGTAGATCGCCGTCACGATGATGGCCCCGACAGCGTTCCGGCGCCTCCGGGAGAGCGGGGGAGAGAGCCACCCTCCTTCTTATTCTTCCTTGACCTCCCCTTAGATGGGAGGAGGGTTTCCCCTCTAGTCCTTGGCCTCCATGGCGGCGGAGGGGCGAGAGCCCCTCCGAGATTGGATCTCTCTCCGTGTTTCCTTCTGTTTCTGCGTTCCCAGATTCTGGCCTTTCACCGTTTCTTAAATTGCCGAAGATTCGTAACTCCTATTAGGCTGAAATTTTAACACGAGTTTTATCTGGATACTAGCTTTCTTGTGGCGAAAGAAGGGCCCTAACCGCCTTAAAGGGTGACCGCAAGCCAACCTGGCGCGCCCAGGGGGTAGGGCGTGCCCCTACGGCTTGTGGGCCCCTCGGGCATTGTCTCATGTTGATTCTTTTTCCAAAAAATCACATATGTTCCAAAAAAAATCTCATACGTTTTTATCGCGTTTGGACTTCCTTTGGTATGGATATTTTGCGAAACAAAAAACATGCAACAAACATGATCTGGCACTGGGCACTCGATCAATATGTTAGTCCCAAAAATAGTATAAAAATTGCCAAAACTATATAAAGTTGTAAAATATTGGCATGAAACAATCAAAAATTATAGATACAACGAAGACATATCAGGAGACAACCTGGAAGTTAGAGAGTTATTTTATTCTGTCGTGTGCTTTTATAATGTTTAAAAACAAAAAATGTAGAGGGGAACCTAAAACTTCACAAAAAGAAAAGTGAAAGTGAGAGGGACGAACATCGTGGAAATGGGGGGTGTCCTTGAAATTTTGTTCATGCGCAAGGAGGGGGGATCTCTCCCCCTCTCTCCTGGTGGCGCCGGAACACCACCGGGGCAATCATCGTGACGGCGATCTACACGAACAACCTCGTCGCCGTCAACAACAACTCTCTCCCCTTGTATGCGGTGTAACACCTCTCTTCCCCGCTAAAATCTCTACTTAAACATGGTGCTGAACTCCATATATTATTCCTAATGATATGTGGCTATCCTATGATGTTTGAGTTGATCTCGTTTTGTCCTATGGGCTAATTGACGATCGTGGTTGGTATGAGTTGTATGTTTTATTTTGGTGTTGTCCTATGGTGACCTCCGTGTCGCACCAACGTGAGGGGTCCCTATTGTAGGGTGTTGCAATATGTTCATGATTCTCTTATAGTGGGTTGCGTGAGTGACAAAATACACAAACCCGAGTAAGGGGGTTGTAGCGTATGGGAGCAAAGAGGACTTGATACTTAAGGCTATGGTTGGGTTTTACCTTAATGATCTTTAGTAGTTGCGGATGCTTGCTAGGGCTCCAATTATAAGTGCATATGATCCAAGTACGGAAAGTGTGTTAGCTCATGTCTCTCCCTGATATAAAATTGCAATAATGATTACTGGTATAGTTATCAATTGACTAGGAACAAATAACCTTCTTCTTTGACAAAAGCTTTCTACTAAACACCTAACTTTTATTATCTTGCAATATACTCGTAGTTTTATTCCCGCAAAGTACTTCTAGTTTTATTCATGCAAACTATCCTACCACCTACAAAATAGTTTCATACTTATTCTACGCAAAGCAAACGTTAAAGTGTGCATAGAGTTATATTAGTGGTCGATAGAACTTGAGGGAATATTTGTTCTACCTTTAGCACCTTGTTGGGTTTGACTCTCTTATTTATCAAAAAAAAGGCTACAAACGATCTCCTATACTTGTGGGTTATCAATGCTTCGACCAACAATGGTAATGGTGTTGATGCTTCGGTCGTTCAAAATAAGATGAATATGGTGCTCGTGATGCTATGGCCGGTGGTGGTGGCGACAATCTTGGCAACAATGATGTTGCTTGATTTGATCATGGCCAGATGTGCTCTGATCATGCTTTATTTTGTTTGATTGTGCTTTATAAGAATAAACCTGCTAGCTTTTCATATTGCGCGTGATTTTGGATGTAAACTTCTACGAGATGCTTATTTTGTATGAATTTCACGCATCAATTTGAATTATATAGCATGTCAATATTTGCGTGTAAAAAAGTTTAAGGTGCTCGTGCTTCGACACGGGAAATATATTGTAAACCATCGCAAATATTTTTGTGGGACGCCCATTTTTAGAGCATCTCTAGCAGACTCCGTGTAATGCCCCGACCCGCAAAATAACCGTCAAAATACGGGTCCGCACGAAAAAAGCTGCCCGATCAGACCCCATATCGGGCCGCGGCCTGTAAATTATTTTGCGGGGCATGGCGGAAGTTTGCCCTCAATGTTTAGATTCATGGGGAGGGAGGCCGACCTGAGCTCGCCCCTATCCGCAGCGAGATTTGGCGCGAGGAAAATTTCCATGCGATCGTTCCAGCTTCCCACCCCTTCGCCGCCATTGCCCCGCCTCCGCCCGCTCTGGTCCATCTTCCCCGGCCAATCTTCGCCGTCATGAAAGCCTCCCAGCCGTCCCCCGTCACCGTGGAAGTCGCGCACGTGCAATCCCTTCGACAGATCTTGTCGCCGGCCATGTCGCCCTCGTCAGTGGGTGTTTCAGTGTCGATGATGTTTTCCCATCAGGAGTTGGAACTAGTGGCACTGATGGTTTCAGTACGCCCGACGATGCTTTCGGTGCCGGAGTTGGAACAAGTGTCGGTGATGGACTCGTAGGCGACGATGGCATCAATGGTGGTGGTGCGAACTGAAGATCATGACGACGAGTGAAAAGCGACCAAGATGATGATAAACGTGGTCGTTACTTTTACATGAAGTCCTTTTGCGTTAGTCGTAGATTTTCTCTGAGATTAGATGCAAAATGCAACCAGGTTGGTCACTAAGCCAAAGCCTACAGAATTCCTTACTAACACCTTCTCTGGCTAGCAAACAGGCTCCTTGATTCCCTGATCGCCTAATCCAGGATGCTTTGAAACCATGGAGTGATCTCCCCAGCATTTTTATTTCTTCCATCTCCACGATCAGTCCGGCGATCGGCCCTGCCGGACTTAAATAGCTCCAGTTTGGATCGCCGGTTACACGACCTTACGACAGGCCAGTGGAGATACCCTGACCCTGTTCTTCGTCCCTGTACTCGGCTACCCGCCCTTCGAGCCTCTATGCCAAAACAGTTAAACAAAGCTCTTCAAGAAATAATATTTCCGGCATCTTAGTTTTCCTACCTAACCGTTTGCTACCTCAGCTACGTTATCGGCCTACATGAGATATTGCCTAACTCTTAGAGATAACTAACTTTTGCATCTCTGAGATCAAAAAAACATCTCTTCAATGGATGATGTAGACGTAAAAAAAAATCACATCTCCGCCCCCGCAAATGTAAACTACAACACCTCGCAATGTAAATTTGCATCTCCACCTCTAGGAGATATAAAAAAACGCAATCACCCTAGAGGTAAAAAACGCAATCACCCGTCAACTGCCCAACTTCCGTTCATTTCAATTCCGTGCGACAAGCCGCTGCCCGCCTAACTCCACCGCCGACCAAATCCGCAAAAAATCGACGTTGTTGCCACCCGCCCGACGGCCATCGGGCCGGCTGCAACTTCGCCCCTCGTTCCCTGCCTCCTGCCTCGCCAACCCGCCGCCCGCAGCCACCGCCGAATTGAAGCATCTACGGTGAGGTCTGCGATGGGCTAGGCTTCTTCCTAGCCTAGACCCGTCGTCGGAGTTAGGGGAGGTGCGCCACGCCACCCGCCCGCAGGCCGCAAGGCTCGGCCGCCTGCCGGCCGCGTCGAGCTCCCGCCTTCTTCTCTGTCGACGTGCGGCCATCTCCTCTGCCGAGCAATCGCCACCGCCCGCACCCGTCGTCGTCGAACGGCTTCCCAACCCGCAGAGCAGCTACAACGACCGCGTGGCCGGTTTTGCATCTCTAGTTTGCATCTTCTATTGGGGTTGCTTTTTTACATCTCCATTTTGCATCATTTGTTGAAGTTGGTCCTTTTTTGAAAACGCAAAAAACACTTTTTTTAATATGTAAATTTTAACAGCTCCTATTTCACATCTTCAAAATTGCATCTTATATTGAAGATGCTCTTAACATGATTGGGAGATAGTGAGCAATGATTGACTCAAAACCACTAGGCATTCGAAGCCAGTTTGAAACACCCGAGTGGGTCTGTTTTTTTGATCGGACACTAATCAATCCGCTCGCATGGGAGTTATAGACGGGTTTAAGACGTCTGTGTTAGATGTAAATCTCTTATCAAAAGAGAGCTCTTCAATCAACAAATGGTATTTCCGGCATCTCAGGGGCTTCCTACCTGACTGTTTGTTGCCTCAGCTATGTTGTCAGGCTACATAAGATATTGCCTAACTCTAACATGACTGGGAGATACTGAGCCATGATTGACTCAAAACCACTAGGCGTCCCCCGTGGCCACGTTGATAAACAAGGCAGAGCAATCAGATCTACGATCTCCCCAGTCAGGACGATGTTGATATCCTCCAAACTCCAGCCGACAGAGACAGCCGACTGTCACCGCGTATATGGTAACCAAGTCAACAGCTCTACACCATGTAGATGTAGGGAAGGTGAAGCCGCACCGGCGCACCGCACGAACCAGAGACGGTGAAAGCCGAGTCCATGCGGACACGCATTAATCGTGCTTGTTAATCAGCCATTACCCGAGCGAACCTTCCCCGCAGGCCGCAGCGGCTGCTGCGGCCGGCGGGGATCCGAAGCCGCCGCCGGCGTCGGTCCCGGCTGCTAAACCGGGACCCACGAGCCAGATAGGCAAGCGGAGGTACCTGTCGGCACCCGTGGATCTTTACTGCTCGGATAAATGGGAATGACGTGGAAGCGTTGAACGGCCGGTCAGCGTCTAGTCGGCCGGAGACAACTCCGACGTGGCGGCGAAAGGCGCACGTGCGGCGCGGCGGCGTTCGCCGCTCGTCCCCGTTCCCGTTCGACCAACTCTGGAGTTTGACGCCACCGGTGATCCTTGATTATTGCCGCCCGCATTAATCCCGGTCCTTTTCTGGACGCGCGAAATCCCTCCCCTAATCTTATCCTTTGACCGTCAGGCGTCTAATCTTCTGCCGGGTTCAGCTAATGCTCGGCTGTTGGCCCCGTGAATCTGATCTGAAGTAACTAAGGAGTACATCGGTGGTTGGTGGCTGCCAAGGTACTTTTGGTTGTTGTGTTAGGGAAGAAGTGACTTAATTTACACTGCAATGCGCATTGAGCCACTCATCTTTCTTGAGATTTCGAGCGGTGCTAGATTGTGCTTGGACTTCTGTCGGCATAAACGAAAAGCGATGCAGCTTTCCCTCTTTGAGATGCGGCTTTCGTCGGCTGTCAGATGTTAACTCGGTACCGCAGGAGACATATTGGCGCCGGTACGTCAGCGAAATGAACAGATCGTGTGCGGCAAGGAAAACAAGGTGCAAAACATTTTTTCATAAAAATACAAATAGGGTGAACACTTTGCATACGTATGAACCGAAGACTGAATGAGGAAAAGAAGAGATGTACGCAAGACAGTCTGAGAAAGAAAAAGAACAAAAGATCTCACATATAATTGTTAATATATAGCGAGATAAACATGTTATACCTTTCGACGGGCCAGTTGGTAGTAGGAGCGACGGCAGCAAAGGTCTTCTCGGTGGCCTTTTTCTCGGCTTCGAATTTCTCAACGGCGAGATGATCAGCTTTGTTAATGGTGGACATGGTGGCGATGAAGGCGACGTGGATGCAGATGATGATGTAGTGGACATAGACGAACGGCAACGAACAGTCACGTAGGAAACGCTACCAAAACACGTAATTATCCCTCTCTCGTCCAGGATCAGGAAAGGCAGGATTTCAAAGGCCTGCTCTTTCGTCAATCTTATGTGCGATGTGTTGGGGAACGTTGCATGGAAAACAAAATTTTTCCTACGCACACGAAGATCTATCCATGATGATGAGCATCTACGAGAGGGAGAGTGGACCTACATACCCTTATAGATCGCTAACCGGAAAGCGTTAAGAAACGCGGTTGGTGTAGTGGAACGTCTTCGCGATCCAAATCGCCGTGCGTCCCGCGATCCAATCACGATCTGTCCCGCGATCTAATCACGATCCGTCCCGCGATCCGATCACGATCCGTCCCACGAACTTGATCACGATCCGTCCCACGAACTTGATCACGATCCGTCTCACGAACTTAATCATGATCCTTCCGATCTAGCACCGAACGGACGGCACCTCCGCGTTCAGCACACGTACAGCTTGATGACGATCTCCACCGTCTTGATCCAGCAAGAAGGAGTGGAGAGGAAGAAGAGTTCTCCGGCAGCCTGAAGGCGCTCCGACGATGGTGGTGGAGCAATTCCGGCAGGGCTTCGCCTAAGCACTGCAGAAAACCGATCTAGAGGAGAAACTATGCACTGTAGGAACAGGTAGCACGTGGCTGAAAATCTAGTGCAAAAACCCTCAATACCACCAGTATATATAGGAGGAGAGGAGGAGAGGAGGCAGCTTGGCCTCCAAGCCTCCTAGGCTTCGTCCGAACTAGGAGAGGAGGAGTCCACCTCCTCCACTCCTAGTAGGATTAGGATTCATCCTTTTTTTTTGCCTTTTTCCACCTTTTTCCTTTTGGGTTTTCTTCTCCAGCCACATGGGCCTTGTGTGGGAGTTTCCACCAGTCCACTAAGGGCTGATATTCACTCTCCCACAGCCCATGAAGCCTCTTGGGTCGAAATACCCCTCCCGGAGGTCTCTCGGTACACTACCGATAAGCCCGGAACTTTTCCGGCGACCAAAACAGGACTTCCTATATATGAATCTTTACCTCCGGACCATTCCGGAGCTCCTCCTGACGTCCAGGATCTCATCCGGGACTCCGAACAAACTTCGGTCACCACCATACATAACTCTATACTACCGAAACGTCACACAACCTTAAGTGTGCAGACCCTGCGGGTTCGAGAACTATGTAGACATGACCGAGACACCTCTACGGTCAATAACCAATGGCGGGACCTGGATGTCCACATTGGTTCCTACATATTCTACGAAGATCTTTATCGGTCGAACCTCTATGTCAAGGATTTAGTTAATCCCGTATGATGTTTCCTTTGTTCTTCGGTATGTTACTGGCCCGAGATTCGATCGTCGGTATCTCCATACCTAGTTCAACCTCGTTACTGGCAAGTCTCTTTACTCGTTCCGTAATACAAGATCCCGTGACCAACACTTAGTCACATTGCTTGCAAGGCTTATTGTGATGTTGTATTACCGAGTGGGCCCTGAGATACCTCTCCGTCACACGGAGTAACAAATCCCAGTTTTGATCCATGCCAATTCAACAGACACCCTCGGAGACACCTGTAGAGCACCTTTATAGTCACCCAGTTACGTTTCCACGTCTGATACACACAAGGTACTCCTTCGATATCTGTGAGTTGCATGATCTCATGGTCTTAGAAACATATACTTGACATGCAGAAAACAGTAGCAATAAACTGACACGATCATAAGCTACGTTTGTAGTTTGGGTCTTGTCCATCACATCATTCTCCTAATGACGTGATCCCATTATCAAATGACATCTCATGTCCATGGCTAGGAAACCTTAACCATCTTTCAGTCAACGAGCTAGTTCACTAGAGGCATACTAGGGACATTGTGTTTGTCTATGTATCCACACATGTATCCAGGTTTCCAATTAATACAATTATAGCATGGATAATAAACGATTATCATGAACAAGGAAATACAATAATAAACACTTTGTTTATTTCCTCTAGGGCATATTTCTAACAGTCTCCCACTTGCACTAGAGTCAATAATCTAGTTCACATCACTATGTGATTTACATTGTAATGAATCGAACACCCATGCAGTTCTGGTGTTGATCATGTTTAGCCCTTGGAAGAGGTTTAGTCAACGGATCTGCAACATTCAGATCCGTGTGCACTTTGCAAATATTTATGTCTTTCTCCAAGATGTAATCGCGGATGGAGTTAAAGCGTCGCTTTATGTGTCTGGTCCTCTTGTGAAACCTTGGTTCCTTGGCCAGAGCAATGGCACCAGTGTTGTCACAGAATAGGTTCATTGGATTCAGTGCACTGGGCACTACTCCAAGATCTGTCATGAACTGCTTCATCCAGACACCTTCCTTCGCCGCCTCCGAGGCTGCGATATATTCCACTTCGCACGTAGAATCAGCTACCACGCTTTGCTTGGAATTGCACCAGCTTACCGCTCCCCCATTAAGAATAAATACGTATCCGGTTTGCGACTTAGAGTCGTCCGGATCAGTGTCAAAGCTTGCATCGACGTAACCCTTTACGATGAGCTCTTCATCACCTCCATAAATGAGAAACATTTCCTTAGTCCTTTCCAGGTACTTAAGGATATTCTTGACCGCTTGCCAGTGCTCCATTCCAGGATCACTTTGAAACCTTCCGGCCATACTTATGGCAAGGCTGACATCGGGTCTTGTGCACAGCATTGCATACACGATAGAGCCTATGGCTGAAGCATAGGGGATGACACTCATCTTTTCTCTATCTTCTTTAGTTACAGGGCATTGAGTCTTCCTCAACTTCACACCTTGTAATACAGGCAAGAACCCCTTCTTGGACTGTTCCATTTTGAACTTCTTCAAAACTTTATCAAGGTATGTGCTCTGTGAAAGTGCTATTAAGCGTCTCGATCTATCTCTATAGATCTTAATGCCTAATATGAAAGCAGCTTCTCCTAGGTCCTTCATTGAAAAACTCTTGTTTAAATATTCATTCACGCTTTCCAACATTTCTATATTTTTTCCAATCAGCAATATGTCATCCACATATAATACTAGAAACGCTATAGAGCTCCCACTCACTTTCTTGTAAATACAAGCTTCTCCGTAAACTTGTATAAACTCAAACGCTTTGATCACCTCATCAAAGCGCTTATTCCAACTCCGAGATGCATGCACCAGTCCATAAATGGATCGCTGGAGTTTGCAAACTTTGTCAGCATTCTCTGGATCGACAAAACCTTCGGGTTGCATCATATACAACTCTTCCTCAAGGAAATCGTTGAGGAACGCTATTTTTACATTCATCTGCCAAATTTCATAGTCAAAATAGGCAGCTATTGCTAACATGATTCTGACAGACTTAAGCATCGGTACGGGTGAGAAAGTCTCATCGTAGTCAACTCCTTGAACTTGTGAAAAACCCTTTGCCACAAGTCGAGCTTTATAGATGGTGACATTACCGTCTGCGTCTGTCTTCTTCTTAAAGATCCATTTGTTCTGAATGGCCTTTCGCCCTTCAGGTAATACTTCCAAAGTCCATACTTTCTTTTCATACATGGATCCCATCTCGGATTTCATGGCCTCTAACCATTTCTCGGAATCCGGGCCCATCACTGCTCCTTCATAGCTCGTAGGTTCATTGTTGTCCAACAACATGACCTCCAAGACAGGGTTGCCGTACCACTCAGGGGTAGTACACGGCCTTGTCGACCTACGAAGTTCAATAGTTGCTTGATCCGAAGCTTCATGATCATCATCATTAACTTCCTCTTCTACCGTCGTAGGTTCCACAGAAACATTTTTCTGTGCTGCGCTACTTTCTGGTTGAAGTAAAGGTTCAATAACCTCATCAAGCTCTATTTTCCTCCCACTCAATTCTTTCGAGAGAAACTCTTTCTCAAGAAATTTTCCGTTTTTAGCGACAAACACTTTGCCTTCGGATCTGAGATAGAAGGTATACCCGACTGTCTCTTTCGGGTATCCTATGAAGACGCATTTCTCCGCTTTGGGTTCCAGCTTTTCAGGCTGAAGCTTTTTGACATAAGCATCACATCCCCGAACTTTAAGAAACGACAACTTTGGCTTCTTGCCAAACCACAGTTCATATGGCGTCGTCTCAACGGATTTTGATGGTGCCCTATTTAAAGTGAATACAGCTGTATATAATGCATAACCCCAAAACGATAGTGGCAAATCAGCAAGAGACGCCATAGAACACACCATATCTAATAAGGTTCGATTACGACGTTCGGACACACCATTACGCTGTGGTGTTTCGGGCGGTGTCAACTGTGAAACAATTCCACACTATCTTAAGTGACTGCCAAACTCATAACTCAGATATTCACCTCATCGATCAGATCGCAGGAACTTAATCTTCTTGTTACGATGATTCTCAACTTCACTCTGAAATTGCTTGAACTTTTCAAATGTTTCAGACTTGTGTTTCATTAAGTAAATATACCCATATCTACTTAAGTCATCAGTGAAGGTGAGAAAATAATGATATCCACCACGCGCTGTAACTTTCATTGGACCGCACATATCAGTGTGTATGATTTCCAATAAGTCACTCGCCCATTCTGTTGTTCCAGAGAACGGCGTTTTAGTCATCTTGCCCATGAGGCATGGTTCACATGTGTCAAGTGATTCAAAATCAAGTGACTCCAAAAGTCCATCAACATGGAGCTTCCTCATGCGTTTTACACCAATATGACCTAAATGGCAGTGCCACAAGAAAGTGGTACTATCATTATCAATTCTACATCTTTTGGCATCAATGTTATGAACATGTGTGTCATCACTATCAAGATTCAATATGAATAAACCCCTAACATTGGGTGCATGACCATAAAAGATATTACTCATATAAATAGAACAACCTTTATTCTCTAATTTAAATGAGTAACCGTCTCGCAATAAACAAGATCCAGATATAATGTTCATGCTTAACGTAGGCACTAAATAACAATTATTCAGGTTCATCACTAATCCTGATGGTAATCCAAGAGAGAGCGTGCCGAAGGCGATCACATCAACCATGGAACCATTTCCCACGCGCATCGTCACTTCGTCCTTTGCCAGCCTTCGTTTATTTCGTAGTTCCTGCTTTGAGTTGCAAATGTGAGCAACTGAACCGGTATCAAATACCCAGGCACTACTACGAGAGCTAGTAAGGTACACATCAATAACATGTATATCATATATACCTTGTTTGTCGTTGGCCGCCTTCTTGTCAGCCAGGTACTTGGGGCAGTT
Organism: Hordeum marinum; assembly: GCA_022496015.1. Lineage (NCBI taxonomy): Eukaryota > Viridiplantae > Streptophyta > Magnoliopsida > Poales > Poaceae > Hordeum > Hordeum marinum. The sequence continues at coordinate 438,837,923 of CM039674.1, forward strand.
CCGCTTCCAGTGACCAGTTCCTTTGCAATGAAAGCACTCAGTTTCTGGCTTGGGTCCATGCTTGGGCTTCTTTGCAGGAGTAGCAACTACTTTGCCATCCTTCTTGGTTTTACCCTTCTTGCCCTTGCCCTTGACTTTACCATTTTTCTTGAAACTAGTAGTTTTATTGACCATCAACACTTGATGTTCTTTCTGGATTTCAGACTCAGCGACTTTTAGCATCGCAAACAGCTCCGCGACTGACTTGTTCATCCCGTGCATGTTATAGTTCATCACAAAGCTCTTGTAACTAGGTGGCAGTGATTGAAGAACTCTGTCAGTGATCGCCTCTGGCGGAAGGGCAATTCCCAACTCCGCTAGACGAGTTGAATACCCAGACATTCTGAGTATATGTTCACTGATAGACCCGTTCTCCTCCATCTTGCAAGCATAGAACTTATCGGAGGTTTCATACCTCTCGATCCGGACGTTCTTCTGAAAGATAAACTTCAACACCTAGAACATCTCATATGCTCCATGACGTTCAAAACGTCTTTGAAGTCCCGGTTCTAAGCCATACAATATTGCACACTGAACTATTGAGTAATCTCCAGTACGTGCCTCCCAAGCGTTCTTAACGTCTTCGGAGGTCATGTCTACTGGTTGGTCACCAAGCGATGCATCAAGGACATATGATTTCTGGGAAGCCGTGAGGATAATCCTCAGATTACGGGCCCAGTCAACAAAGTTACTTCCATCATCTTTCAGTTTAGCTTTCTCTAGAAACGCATTAAAATTCAGGGGTGCTACTGCGCGAGCCATTGATCTACAACATAAATATGCAAAGTTCACTTAGACTATTGTTCAAGATAATGAGTTTAGTTAATCAAATTACTAAAGCTCCCACTCAAATTAACATCCCTCAGGTCATCTGAGTGTCACATGATCCAAATCCACCAACTCAAGTCCGATCATCACGTGAGTTGAGGTGGCTTCAATGGTGAACATCATTATGTTGATCATATCTACTATATGACTCATGTTCGACCTTGCGATATCTTGTGTTCCGAGGCCATGTCTGTACATGCTAGGCTCATCAAGTTTAACCCGAGTGTTCTGCGCGTGCAACACTGGCTTGCACCCTTTGTATGTGAACGTAGAGTCTATCACACCCGATCATCACGTGGTGTCTCAACACGACGAACTTTCGCAACGGTGCACACTCGGGGAGAACACAATTTTATCTTAAAATTTAAGTGAGGGATCACCTTATAATGCTACCGTTGTACTAAGAATAACAAGGTGCATAAAAGGATTAACATCACATGCAATTCATAAGTGACATGATATGGCCATGAACTTGTGCTTTAGATCTCCATCTTGAAAGCACCGGCATGATCTTCATCGTCACCGGCACGACACCATGATCTCCATCATCTTGATATCCATCAACGTGTCGCCATCAAGGTTGTCACGCCCTGCATGCTTCTACTACTATTGCTACCGTTTAGCGATAAAGTAAAGCATTACATAGCGCTTAATGATTGACACGCAGGTTATACAATAATTAAAGACAACCCTATGGCTCCTGCCGGTTGTCGTACTCATCGACATGCAAGTCGTGAAATTCTATACATCACATGATCATCTCATACATCACATATATCACATCATGTAATTGGCCATATCACATCACAACATACCCTGCAAAAACAAGTTAGACGTCCTCTAATTGTTGTTGCATGTTTTACGTGGCTGCTACGGGTTTCTAGCAAGAACGATTCTCACCTATGCATAAACCACAACGGTGATACATAATTTGCTTTTCAACCTTCTCAAGGACCGCCTTTGTTGAATCCGATCCAACTAAAGTGAGAGAAACTGTCACCCGCAAGCCATCTAGGCAACAAGTTGCGTCGAGGGAACCGGTCTCTCGTAAGCGTACGACTAATGTTGGTCCGGGCCGCTTCATCTCACAATACCGCTGAACCAAAATCCGACCAAGGGAGGAAGCAATCTAAGCATCAATGCCCACAAACCTTTTGTGTTCTACTCGAGATCTCAACTACACATAGACCTAGCTCTGATACCACTGTTGGGAGACGTTGCATGGGAAACAAAAAATTTCCTACGCACACGAAGATCTATCCATGGTGATGAGCATCTACGAGAGAGAGAGTGGACCTACATACCTTTGTAGATCGCTAAGCGGGAAGCGTTAAGAAACGCAGTTGGTGTAGTCGAACGTCTTCGCGATCCAAATCGCCGTGCGTCCCGCGATCTCATCACGATCCGTCCCGCGATCTCATCACGATCCGTCCCATGAACTCATCACGATCCGTCCCGCGAACTCATCACGAACCGTCTCGCGATCTTGATCACGGTCCTTCCGATCTAGCGCCGAACGGACGGCACCTCCGCGTTCAGCACACGTGCAGCTTGATGACGATCTCCACCGTCTTGATCCAGCAAGAAGGAGTGGAGAGGAAGAAGAGTTCTCCGGCAGCTTGATGGCGCTTCGGCGATGGTGGTGGAGCAATTCCAGCAGGGCTTCACCTAAGCACTGCAGAAAACCGATCTAGAGGAGAAACTATGCACTTGAGGAACGGGTAGCACGTGGCTGAAAATCTAGAGCAAAAACCCTCAATACCACCAGTATGTATAGGAGGAGAGGAGGAGAGGAGGCAGCTTGGCCTCCAAGCCTCCTAGGCTTCGGCCGAACTAGGAGAGGAGGAGTCCACCTCCTCCACTCCTAGTAGGATTAGGATTCATCCCTTTTTTTTCCTTTTTGCCTTTTTCCACCTTTTTTCTTTTGGGTTTTCTTCTCCAGCCACATGGGCCTTGTGTGGGAGTTTCCACCAGCCCACTAAGGGCTGATATTCACTCTCCCACAGCCCATGAAGCCTCTTGGGTCGAAATACCCCTCCCGAGGTCTCCCGGTACACTACCGGCACTCCCGGTACACTACCGATAAGTCCGGAACTTTTCCGGTGACCAAAACAGGACTTCCTATATATGAATCTTTACCTCCGGACCATTCCGGAGCTCCTCGTGACATCCAGGATCTCATCCAGGACTCCAAACAAACTTCGGTCACCACCATACATAACTCTATACTACCGAAACGTCACCAAACCTTAAGTGTGCAGACCCTGCGGGTTCGAGAACTATGTAGACATGACCGAGACACCTCTATGGTCAATAACCAATGGCGGGACCTGGATGTCCACATTGGTTCCTACATATTCTACGAAGATCTTTTTCGGTCGAACCTCTATGTCAAGGATTCAGTTAATCCCGTATGATGTTCCCTTTGTTCTTCGATATGTTACTTGCCCGAGATTCGATCGTCAGTATCTTCATACCTAGTTCAACCTCGTTACTGGCAAGTCTCTTTACTCGTTCCGTAATACAAGATCCCGTGACCAACACTTAGTCACATTGCTTTCAAGGCTTATTGTGATGTTGTATTACCGAGTGGGCCCTGAGATACCTCTCCATCACACGGAGTAACAAATCCCAGTTTTGATCCATGCCAATTCAGCAGACACCCTCGGAGACACCTGTAGAGCACCTTTATAGTCACCCAGTTACGTTGCGACGTTTGATACACACAAGGTACTCCTCCGATATCTGTGAGTTGCATGATCTCATGGTCTTAGAAACATATACTTGACATGAAGAAAATAGTAGCAATAAACTGACACGATCATAAGCTACGTTTGTAGTTTGGGTCTTGTCCATCACATCATTCTCCTAATGACGTGATCCCGTTATCAAATGACATCTCATGTCCATGGCTAGGAAACCTTAACCATCTTTCAATCAACGAGCTAGTTCACTAGAGGCATACTACTGACATTGTGTTTGTCTATGTATCCACACATGTATCCATGTTTCCAATTAATACAATTATAGCATGGATAATAAACGATTATCATGAACAAAGAAATACAATAATAAACACTTTATTTATTGCCTCTAGGACATATTTCCAACACGATGGACGAGATGAAATCACCGGCGGCGACAACAGCAAAGGAACGAACAGTTTGATGGATTTCTGTGAAGACATATGTGATATGTTTTCCGTGGTTAGGGTTGGTGGACGCCTCACATATATAATGCGACCGCGTGAAGAGACGTGGTTTGAAACTACATCCGAGTCGGTAGCAGCCCACGATGTGATGTCTCAAATCATAACTTTTCTGTTAGGTACTTTGTTCCTGACTGACAAAAACGGGCGGAAAGGAGCGCACGGAACCACCTCGCTTCTTAAACTTCAATAGCATGTGGAAGAGACTGACTTGGAGCATCTTCAACACCCCAGGGAAAAAAGATTATTTTGACGCGCAAAAGGCCGCGCGACGCGCTTTGCACACACACGAAAAGTGGGTGCGCGAAAACGCGTGAGGCCCGGCGCGCGTTATAAAAGCCGTGTGCCTCTGCGCTTGCCAACCACTAGAACTCCCTCCCGTGATTTCTCGCCCGCCTCTTCCAGTGCCCCGTCGCCGACGCGCCTTGTCCCCCGCCTCTTCTAGCGCACCGCCGCCGCCGCCGCGCCCCCGGAGCAGCTCGGGCTATCGTGGCGTCCGCCTCTGTCCCTCCGGCGTGTATTACGTGGAGATTCGCTTCGGCAATACACACCTCGGGCTCGAAACCTTCGAACCGCCCACGAGGAGGACGAGGACTAAACATAAGAGCATCATTTTATCTATTTTTATTTAACATCGTATGAACTTGTTTGTGGTTTTGTTTATGAATTTGAATTTGAATTTGAATGTTTCCGTTGCGTCATATTTTTTCCAAGCGGCGGCTGAGTGCGCGCTGGATTTTACTGCACCTGGTGAAGAGCTACATCAACGCGCTAAATTTTGCAGCACCTTAAAAACGACCATCCTACTGCGCACGCTAAATCGTTATTTCGGGGTTACAATTTTTTTAGCGCGCCGAGCCGCCTGTTGAAGATGCTATTATAAGGAGGTTCAACTTCTTTTGCATTAACAGGATGGGACTAAACTTTTCAACATCTTGCCATGACATTTGCATGATCTTTTAGAGATTTTTTTTAAAATTGTTGGATGAGCCTAAAGTCTACTTATATTTGAACAAACGAGAATGCTATTTTCCAGTCGGCAGGAATTTAACAACAGATCCGAACGACCCGCGCAACGCACGATATGCATCGAACGGACCCGCTTTTCCTGCAGATCCCGCACGCGGACCCCGTCCACTCTTTCGTTTTAATCCCTCCTTCCTTTTAAATTCTTTCCTTCGTATCTTGATGATTATGCCCGCTTTTTCCTTCGTATCTTGATGATTATGCCCGCTCTTTCCTTATTTTCTGCTATTTGCTTCTATAATTTTTTAACGCTAAAAAAGGTGTGTGAGCTGGGACTTGAACCTGAAACCTTTGGTTGGGAACATAATCCTACAACCAACTAGACTAACAGCCCAATCATGCATGGATACTGAATTAGAAAGTTTTATGTCTGATCATGCACGCATCCGATTGACCACACATCAAGCGGTACCTCAACAACAAGTACCCTATAAACATTATACGTACGATTACCAACCAAGATATATCCCGATAGTTTCTATATATATAAATAACATGATAATATTCGCACTGGTACATGATAACTTAAATAAAAATGATCTGGTAACTTTGACCCCAAAAAAAGTTGCTTGAAACATACCCCAGTAACTTTTGCGTAAATTACGTGAGAACTTACGTATCACATACCTGGTAAATTACATATAAACACCATGATAACTTTGACCTGAAGAAAAAAAAGTTGTTCAAACATACTCCCTCACAACTTCTTTGTAAATAACATGATAATATATATACCACGATGTAATATCAACCTTGCTATGCTTTTTGTTACCAGGCTGCAAATGTTGAAATTATCAACCTTGTCATTTCTAAAGTTACCATGGTTCTCGCACTTTAGTTATAAGGCTTCTAATAATCTAGTTATCAGCCTTATCATGCTAAGTTATCATAGTTATCACGCTTTAGTTATCAGCCTTCTAATGATGCAGTTATCAACCTTATCATGCTAAGTTAGCATAGTTAGCATGCTCTAGTTATTAGCCTTCTAACGATGTAGTTATCATTTTTGGTTACCAGGGCGCTAACGTCGAAGTTACCAGGATGGTTATGTCATAGTTATGACGCTGCTTATGCCAAAGTTACCAAGCCTTAAATTAACTTTTTTTGCTAATATGGTAGAAAAAAGAGGGTCAAAACAACATTTTGCTTAGTAGACAACAAGTAAAGCTGGCTGAGTTAGTTGTCGGGTTTAGTACCTACTCAATAGACATGGGTTCAAGTCCCCTTTCTAGTGTCAGGTTGTCGGGTAACTCACACACCGCAGACCTGATAGCTTATGCATCCGGTATGGTCACTTTGGTGACGAGGGTGCCAAGGGGGAAGAGGGGTTGAAATATTCCATCAATACTTTTTATGTGAATAGCATGGTAACTCACACATTGTCGACCTGATAACTCATGTACCCCGGTTCTGTTAACTTTGGCGATGAGGGTGGGACGGAGGGAGTTGATGAAATGACCCCTCGATAACTTTTGTGTGAATAGCATGGTAACTCACACATCGCATACCTGATAACTTATGTACCCCGGACCTGATAACATTGGCGACGACGATGGGGGTGGGGAGTTGTTGAAACATATGATGATAACTTATGTGCAGATAACATGATATTTTACATATCGAAGACATGATAACTTATGTACACCACATGATAACTTTGACATATGTTCGCGCTCTAAAATATTTTAAAGTTTTGAAATCGGAAAGCATCTAAGATGACATCTGTTGGGGAACGTCGCATGGGAAATAAAACATTTCCTACGCATACGCAAGATCTATCCATGGTGATGAGCATCTATGAAAGGGAGAGTGGATCTACATACCCTTGTAGATCGCTAAGCGAGAAGCGTTAAGAAACGCGGTTGGTGTAGTCGAACGTCTTCGCGATCCAAATCGCCAAGCGTCCCGCGATCTCATCACGATCCGTCATGCGATCCAATCACAATCCGTCCCGCGAACTCATCACGATCCGTCTCGCGATCTTGATCACGGTCCTTCCGATCTAGCGCCGAACGGACGGCACCTCCGCGTTCAGCACACATACAGCTCGATGACGATCTCCGCCTTCTTGATCCAGCAAGAGGGAGCGAAGAGGTAGACGAGTTCACTGGCAGCGTGACGGCGCCGCGGTGATGATGGTGGAGCAATTCCGACAGGGCTTCGCCTAAGCACTGCAGAAATCCGATCTGGAGGAGAAACTATGCACTCGAGGAACGGGCAGCACGTGGCTAAAAATTCTGTGCAAAAAACCCTACAACCTCCAATATATATAAGAGGGAGGGAGGAGAGGACTTGGCGCAAGGGCCAAGCCTCCTTGGGTCGGCCGAAGTGGAGAGGAGAGGAGGACTCCTCCTCCAATCCTAGTAGGACTAGGATTCCTCCTTTTTTTTGCCTTTTTCCACCTTTTTCCCTTTGGGCTTTTCTTTCCAGCCGCATGGGCCTTGTGTGGGATTTCCACCAGCCCACAAAGGGCTGGTATTTACTCTCCCACATCCCATGTAGCCTCTTGGGTCGAAATACCCCTCCGATGGTCTCCCGGTACACTACCAGCACTCCCGATACACTACCGATGAGCCCGAAACTTTTTCGGCGACCAAAATAGGACTTCATATATATGAATATTTACCTCCGGACCATTCCGGAGCTCCTCGTGATGTCCGGGATCTCATACAGGACTCCTAACAACCTTCGGTCACCACCATACATAACTCTATACTACCGAAATGTCACCAAACCTTAAGTGTGCAGACGCTGCGGGTTCGAGAACTATGTAGACATGACCGAGACACCTCTACGGTCAATAACCAATAGCGGGACCTAGATGCCCATATTGGTTCCTACATATTCTACGAAGATCTTTATCGGTCGAACCTCTATGTCAAGGATTCAGTTAATCCCGTAAGATGTTCCCTTTGTTCTTCGGTATGTTACTTGCCCGAGATTCGATCGTCGGTATCTCCATACCTAGTTCAACCTCGTTACCGGCAAGTCTCTTTACTCATTCCGTAATACAAGATCCCGTGACTAACACTTAGTCACATTTCTTGCAAGGCTTGTTGTGATGTTGTATTACCGAGTGGACCCTGAGATACCTCTCCGTCACACGGAGTAACAAATCCCAGTCTTGATCCATGCCAACTCAACAAACACCCTCGGAGATACCTGTAGAGTACCTTTATAGTCATCCAGTTACGTTGTGACGTTTGATAGACACAAAGCACTCCTCCGATGTCAGTGAGTTGCATGATCTCATGGTCAGAGGAACATATACTTGACATGCAGAAAACAGTAGCAATAAACTGACACGATCATATGCTACGTTTGTAGTTTGGGTCTTGTCCATCACACCATTCTCCTAATGATGTGATCCCGTTATCAAATGACATCTCATGTCCATGGCTAGGAAACCTTAACCATCTTTGATCAACAAGCTAGTCTATTAGAGGCATACTAGGGACATGGTTTTATCTATGTATCCACACATGCATCTAAGTCTCCGATCAATACAATTATAGCATGGATAATAAACGATTATCATGAACAAAGAAATATGATAATAAATAATTTATTATTGCCTCTAGGGCATATTTCCAACAGTCTCCCACTTGCACTGGAGTCAATAATCTAGTTCACATCACCATGTGATACGCATTGTTATGAATCTAACACCCAATGAGTTCTGAGGCTCGATCATGCTTTGCATGTGAGAGAGGTCTTATAGTCAACGGGCCTGTGACATTCAGATCCGACTGTACTTTCCAAATCTCTATGTCAAACCGTAAACACTGCTACCACACTCCACTTGGTACTATTCCAAATGGCTGCTCCACTATACGTATCCAGATTGCTACTACGAGTCATCCAGATTGGTGTTAAATCTTGCATCGACGTAACTCTTTATGACGAACTCTTTATCACCTCCATAATCGAGAAACATCTCCTTAGTCTTTTAGTCACTAAGGATAATCTTGACTGTTGTCCAGTGATCCACTCCTGGATCACTTTTGTACCCCTTGACTGACTCATGGCAAGGCACACACCAAGTGCGGTATACAGCATGACATAATATAGAGCCTATAGCTAAGGCATAGGGGACTATGTTCATCCTTTCTCTTTCTTCTGCCGTTGTCGAGCTTTGAATCTCACTCAACTTCACACCTTACAAATCAAGCGAGAACTCTTTCTCTGACTGATCCATTTTGAACTCTTTCAAAATCTTGTCAAGGTATGTACTCATTGAAAGTCTCATCTAGCATCTTGATCTATCTCTATAGATCTTGATGTTCAACAATTAGGTAGCTTTATCCAGGTCTTCCTTTGAAAAACTCTTTCAAACAACCGTTTATGCTTTCCAGAAATTCTACATCATTTCCGAATAGCAATATGTCATCCACATATACTTATCAAAAACTCTATAGTGCTCCCACTCACTTTATTGCAAATACAAGTTTCTCATAAACTTTGTATAGATTTAAAAACTTTGATCACCTTATCAAAGTGTATATTCCAACTCCGAGATGCTTGCTTCGGTCCATAGAAGAATCACTGAAGCTTGCTCACCTTTTAGCATCCTTAGGACTGACAAAACCTTCTGGTTGTATCTCATACAACCTTTCGTTAAGGCAGGAAACGATGTTTTGGCATCCATCTGCCAGATTTCATAATTGAAAAATGCAGCAATTGCTAACATAATTCCAACAGACTTTAGCGTCGCTACGAGTGAGAAAGTCTCATTGTAGTCAACTCCTTGAACTTGTCGGAAATTTCTTTGCGACAAGTCGAGCTTTATAAATGGTGACATTCATCATCAGCGTCTGTCTTCATTTTAAAGATCCATTTGTACTCAAGGACCTGCCGTCCAACGAGCAAGTCTACCAAAGTCTATACTTGGTTTTCATATATGGATCCTTTCTCGGATTTCATGGCCTCTAACCGTTTGTCGGAATCCGGGCCCATCATCGCTTCTCCATAGCTCGTAGGTTCATCGTTGTCCAACAACATGACCTCCAAGACAAGGTTGTCGTACCACTCAGGAGCAGTACACGTCCTTGTCGACCTACGAGGTTCGATAGTAACTTGATCCGAAGCTTCATGATCATCATCATTAACTTCCTCTTCAACTAACGTAGGCTTCACAGAAACATCTTCCCGCGCTGCGCTACTCTCTGGTTGAACAAAGGTTCAACAACCTCATCAAGTTCTACCTTCCTCCCACTCAATTCTTTCGAGAGAAACTCTTTCTCGAGAAAGGACCCAGTTTTAGCAACAAACATTTTATGCTTGGATCTGAGATAGAAAGTTTACCCAACAATTTTTAGGGTATTCAATGAAGATGCATTTGTCCGCTTTGGGTTCGAGCTCATTAGGTGAAAACCCTTTTTCACATAAGTGTTGCAGCCCCAAACATTAAAAAATGACAGCTTAGGTTTCTATCAAACCATAATTCACACGGTGTCATCTCAACGGATTTAGATGGTGCCCTATCTAAAGTGAATGTAGTTGTCTCTAATTCATAACCCCAAAACGATAGTGGTAAAAGGATAAGAGACATCATAATTCGTACCATATCCAATAGAGCACGACTATGACGTTCGGACACACCATCACACTATGGTGTTCCAGGTGGCGTGAGTTGTGAAACAACTTTCACATTGTCTTAAGCTGTATACCAAACTCGTAACTCAGATATTCACCTCCACGATCATATCGCGAACATTTTATCTTCTTGTGACGATGATCTTAAACTTCACTCTGAATTTTCTTGAACTTTTTCAAACGATTCAGACTTGCGTTTCATTAAGTAAATATACACTATTATCTACTCAAATCATCAGTGAAGGTAAGAAAATAACGATATCCACTGGATGCTGCAAGACTCATTGGATTTCATACATCAACATGTATCATTTCCAATAAATCACTTGCTCGCTCCATCAAACCAAAAAACGGGATCCTTAGTCATCTTGCCCAAGAGGCATGGTTCGCATGTCTCAACCGATTCGAAATCGAATGAGTCCAAAGATCCATCAGCAAGGAGTTTCTTCATGCGCTTTATACCAATATGACATTTAGCGGCAGTGCCACAAGTATGTGGTACTATCATTATTAACTTTGTATCTTTTGGCATCAATGTTATGAACATGTGTATTACTACGATCAAGATTCAACAAACCATTCTCACTAGGTGCATGACCATTGAAGGTATTATTCAAGTAACAAAACAACCATTATTCTTCAACTTAAATGAATAATTGTGTTGCAATAAACACGATCTAATCACGTTCATGCTCAACGCAAAACACCAAATAACATTTATTTAGGTTCGTCACTAATCTCGAAGGTAGAGAGAGCGTGCGATGTTGATCACATCAACCTTGGAAACATTTCCAACACACATCGTCACCTCACCCTTAGCTAGTGCTCCGTTTATTCAGTAGCTTTTATTTCGAGTTACTAAAATTTAGCAACCAAACCGGTATCCAATACCCAGGTGCTACTAGGAGTACTAGCAAGGTACACATAAATAACACGTATATCAAATATACTTCTGTCGATGTTGCGAGCCTTCTTATCTACCAAGTATCTAGGGTTGTTCCGCTTTAGCGACCGCTCTTCTCATAATCTAAGCACTTAGTCTCGGGTTTGGGTTCAACTTTGGGTTGCTTCACTCGAGCAGCAACTGACTTGCTATCCATGAAGTTTTCCCTCCTTGCTCCTGCCCTTCTCGAAACTAGTGGTTTGACTAACCATCAACACTTGACGCTCCTTCTCTATTTCTACCTTCGCGGTGTCAAATATCGCGAACAGCTCAGGGATCATTATTTCTATCCCTGGCATTTTATAGTTCATCACCAAGTTCTAGTAGCTTAGTGATAGTGACTTGGAGAACTATATTAATCACTATCTTATCTGGAAGATAAACTCCCACTCGATTCAAGCGATTGTAGCACCCAGACAATCTGAGCACATGCTTAACGATTGAGCTATTTTCTTTCATATTACAGGCAAAGAATCTTGTTGGAGATCTCATATCTCGCAACACGGGCATGAGACTGAGATCCTAATTTCAGCTCTTAGAACATCTCATATGTTCTATGATGTTCAAAACGTTTCGGAGCCTCAATTCTAAGCCGTAATGCATGACGCACTAAACTATCAAGTAGTTATCAGAACGTGCCTGTCAGATGTTCACAACATCTAGAAACAACGCTAGAGGGGTTGGCGCACCGAGCGGTGCATTAAGGACATAAGCCTTTTGTGCAGCAATGAGGACAATCCTTAGATCACGGAGCCAGTCCGCAATTTTGCTACCATCATCTTTCAACTCTATTTCTCTAGGAACATATAAAAATTCAAGGGAGCTACAGCGTGAGCTAGTAATCTACAACACAGTTTGCAAAGACACTACTGACTATGTTCATGATAATGAGTTCAATTAATCATTTTACTTAAGAACTCCCACTCAAATTGACATCCCTCCAGTCATTCGAGTGATACATGATCCAAATTCACCAACTCAACTCCGATCATCACGTGAGTTGAGGTGGTTTCAATGGTGAACATCATCATGTTGATCATATCTACTATATGACTCATGTTCGACCTTTCGGTCTCTTGTGTTCCGAGGCCATGTCTGTACATGCTAGGCTCGTCAAGTTTAACCCGAGTGTTCTGCGCGTGCAACACTGGCTTACACCCGTTGTATGTGAACGTAGAGCCTATCACACCCGATCATCACGTGGTGTCTCAACACGACGAACTTTCGCAACGGTGCACACTCGGGGAGAACACAATTCATCTTGAAATTTAAGTGAGGGATCACCTTATAATGCTACCATCGTCCTAAGAAAAACAAGGTGCATAAAAGGATTAACATCACATGCAAATCATAAGTGACATGATATGGCCATGAACTTGTGCTTTTGATCTCCATCTTGAAAGCACCGGCATGATCTCCATCGTCACCGGCAAGACACCATGATCTCCATCATCTTGATCTCCATCAACGTGTCGCCATCGGGGTTGTCGCGCCCAACATGCTTCTACTACTATTGCTACCGTTTAGCGATAAAGTAAAGCATTGCATAACATTTAATGATTGACACGCAGGTCATACAATAATTAAAGACAACCCTATGGCTCCTGTCGGTTGCCGTACTCATCGACATGCAAGTCGTGATAATCTATACATCACATGATCATCTCATACATCACATATATCACATCATGTAATTGGCCATATCATATCACAACGTGCCCTGAAAAAACAAGTTAGACGTCCTGTAATTTTTGTTGCATGTTTTACATGGCTGCTACGGGTATCTAGCAAGAACAATTCTCATCAACGCAAAAACCACAACGGTGATACACTAGTTGCTTTTCAACCTTCTCAAGGACCGCCTTTGTCGAATCTGATCCAACTAAAGTGAGAGAAACTGGCACCCGCAAGCCATCTATGCAACAAGTTGCGGTTGAGGGAACCGGTCTCTCGTAAGCGTATGAGTAATGTTGGTCTGGGCTGCTTCATCTCACAATACCGCTGAACCCAAACACGACCAAGGGAGGAAGCAATCTAAGCATCAACGCCCACAAACTCTTTGTGTTCTACTCGAGATCTCATCTACACATAGACCTAGCTCATGATGCCACTGTTGGGGAACGTCGCATGGGAAACAAAAAAATTCCTATGCACACGCAAGATCTATCCATGGTGATGAGCATCTACGAGAGGGATAGTGGATCTACATACCGTTGTAGATCGCTAAGCGGGAAGCGTTAAGAAACGTGGTTGGTGTAGTCGAACGTCTTCGCGATCCAAATCGCCAAGCATCCCGCGATCTCATCATGATCTGTCCTGCGGTCCAATCACGATCCGTCTCGCGAACTCATCATGATCTGTCCTGCGAACTCATTACGATTCGTCTCGCGATCTTGATCACGGTCCTTTCGATCTAGCGTCGAACGGACGACACCTCCGCGTTCAGCACACGTACAGCTCGATGACGATCTCCGCCTTCTTGATCCAGCAAGAGGGAGCGGATAGGTAGACGAGTTCACCGGCAGCGTGACAGCGCCGCGGTGATGGTGGTGGAGCAATTCCGGCAAGGCTTCGCCTAAGCACTGCAGAAATCCGATCTGGAGGAGAAACTATGCACTGGAGGAACGGGCAGCACGTGGCTAAAAATTCTATGCAAAAAACCCTAAAACCTCCTGTATATATAAGAGGGAGGGAGGAGAGGACTTGTCGCAAGGGCCAAGCCTCCTTGGGTCGGCCGAAGTGGGGAGGAGAGGAGGACTCCTCCTCCAATCCTAGTAGGACTAGGATTCCTCCCTTTTTTTGCCTTTTCCCACCTTTTTCCCTCTGGGCTTTTCTTCCCAGCCGCATGGGCCTTGTGTGGGATTTCCACCAGCCCACAAAGGGCTGGTATTTACTCTCCCACAGCCCATGTAGCCTCTTGGATCGAAATACCCCTCCCGATGGTCTCCCGGTACACTCCCGGCACTCCCGGTACACTACCGATGAGCCCGAAACTTTTTCGGCGACCAAAATAGGACTTCCTATATATGAATATTTACCTCCGGACCATTCCGGAGTTCCTCATGATGTCAGGGATCTCATCCGGGACTCCGAACAACCTTCGGTCACCACCATACATAACTCTATACTACTGAAACGTCATCAAACCTTTAGTGTGCAGACCCTGCGGGTTCGAGAACTATGTAGACATGACAGAGACACCTCTACGGTCAATAACCAATAGCGGGACCTGGATGCCCATATTGGTTCCTACATATTCTACGAAAATATTTATCGTTCGAACCTTTATATCAAGGATTCAGTTAATCCCGTAAGATATTTCCTTTGTTCTTCGGTATGTTACTTGCCCGAGATTCGATCGTTGGTATCTCCATACCTAGTTCAACCTCGTTACCGACAAGTCTCTTTACTCATTTCGTAAGACAAGATCCCGTGACTAACACTTAGTCACATTGCTTGCAAGGCTTGTTGTGATGTTGTATTACCGAGTGGGCCCTGAGATACCTCTCCGTCACACGGAGTAACAAATCCCAGTCTTGATCCATGCCAACTCAACAGACACCCTCAGAGATACCTGTAGAGTACCTTTATAGTCACCCAGTTACGTTGTGACGTTTGATACACACAAGGCACTCCTCCGATGTCAGTGAGTTGCATGATCTCATGGTCATAGGAACATACACTTGATATGCAGAAAACAGTAGCAATAAACTGACACGATCATATGCTATGTTTGTAGTTTGGGTCTTGTCCATCACACCATTCTCCTAATGATGTGATCCCGTTATCAAATGACATCTCATGTCCATGGCTAGGAAACCTTAACCATCTTTGATCAACGAGCTAGTCTATTAAAGGCATACTAGGGACATGGTTTTATCTATGTATCCACACATGCATCTAAGTCTCCGATCAATACAATTATAGCATGGATAATAAACGATTATCATGAATAAGGAAATATGATAATAACTAATTTATTATTGTCTCTAGGGCATATTTGTAACAACATCACCCCCCCCTAATGCATGCACGTGCATGTGAAAAGAAGGCAGGAGTTACTAGTTTTTATGTCCCGATAATTCATGTGTAAACAACATGATAACGTGTGCATAACTAACGTGATAACTTGTGTAACAGACGCGTCGTAATTTTTTACTCGGGAAAAAAGTTCGTCGGAACGTATAAACATGGAAACTAGTTTTGAAGGTCTCGCCGCGACGATTTTTTAATGTAAAAACAGTTTCTTAAGCAACGGTTTAAGCTACCAAACGTTTTGAATTTTGAATTTTGTTGGAATCTTTATTGACATAAGCATTTTTGTCTCACATGCATGCATGCATAACTAATTATATCAGTTGAAGCTAATTAGGGTAGGGGATCACATGGACTGAAAAATTGTTGGGTTGCATAACTGCGTATCGTTCGGATATATTACTTAATATCCGACTAGTTGGACGTTCGTCGCGTCCTTCAACAAAATATGCACATGAATTGTGTATTTCCGTATTGATGCCAGTCGTGACACGCAGCTGTAAAAATGCGTAGTATATTATCTTGAGTTTCACGCAGCTGTAAAAACGCCGGTCAAAGCCGGTTCAAATCCACATAAAATTTAATTAAACATAAATAAATAAATAACGCGGTCGTTTGTCGTTTGCATCTCGCGCTGGCCCTACACATCGTCGTCGGAAGCGGTGAGTTCAATAAGCTCTGGCGTCGACCTAGCCCAAGGGAATGCAGCCTCCCACGCCTGAGCAGCGTCCTGCACCGGCGGCGCAGGCTGACGGGATCGCTCCTCCTCCTCTCGCTCCCCATGCTCCTTCTCCTCCGCCACCGCACACCTACGCTCGAGCGTCATCTGCTCTGCGGCCTTGACTCCCTCCCTCGCCGGTGCCAGCGGCTTGTGGTGCAGGAGATACTTGTGCTCCTGCTCCTCTGTGCACATATACCAGATGGGAGGCACGGACGCCCACACCTAGAGTTGACGCCAGAGCGGTCGACAAAGCTGGAGGAGGAGGAGGCACGACGCAGTCGCCCGTCGCGGACAACGCAAGGGCTTCATCGAGGCCTATCCAGCGCGCCTTCTCCTCGCGCCTGCTCTCCTCAATGGCGTAGGTCGTTGCCTCCTCGAGGGCGGCATGGTAGGCGGCCTCCTCCTCCTGCTCCTCTGGCTTCACTTCAGGGGGCGGTGGAGGGATAGCCTGATCGAACTGGACGCCATGGAGGCGCTCCTGCTCGTGCTTCAGGGCGAACCAAACCTCCCAGTTAGGGGAATCGGCCGCGTACATGGTGTGACGCTGCTGCTCCGGAGTGAGGAGCTCGCGCCGTCGGCAGACCTCTTCCGCGTGCGCGCGTGCAGACCGCGACACTGCTGGGATGGGGATGCGATCGGGGTCCAGATGCCAACAATGAAGAGGTTGACATCTGGGTAGGGCAGAGCTTGCGTGTACTGCCAGTGCCACCGAGTTTGGTGGACTGGGATGTACAGGCGCTCCCGCGGTGATGGCGTACCGTGACGGGGTGGCGCCGGCGTCCGGGACAAGCTTGCGCCTGGGGTGAGCTTGCCCTTGCCCTTGCTGAAGAAGCCCATGACGGATGGTTGCGCTGGCTGGCTAGGGTTTCGTGATCGTCACCGGGAGAGCAAGAGTGGCCAGATGTGGATGAGAAGGGGAAGTGGATGAGGCCGGCCTCGCCGCACGCTTCGGATTAAAAAGGACGACGACCGACAGCTTGCTGCCGCTGCGAGGTGGGCCCGATGTTGGTGGTCGCGTTTAATACGACCGTGGATGGTAGTTGTGTAGCCGGCATGTGGACCCGACGAGGATACGAAGAGAACGCGGGGCGCGTCCGGTTAGTGTCCGTGTAGACGCATTTAAGGCGCATTTAGGTCGGAAATGGGTCCATGCGGACATGAAGCGGATGCAAATTGAAAATGAGTCTCCGCGTTGGGCCATCGTTTTTATCTGCGTGGACCCAAACGAACATGAGCGAATGAAATGGGTCCTTCCCTTTCCCTTGAAGTTGCTCTTATAGATTTTTCTATAATTATTGGATGTGTTTAAAGTTCACCCAATACTTGAACAAAATCTGAACATGAATGGTTTATTTCCGTATTACGACGATGCCAGCCGTGGCACGCAGCTGTAAAAACGCCTTAGTATATTATCTTGAGTTTCACACTGGTTTTATATGTGAGATGACGGTCGACTACCAAACGCATGGACACAAAGCGAACCTGCGCAGGAGGACATGAATTCTGACACGGGACGGGACTAGGCTACGTACTCACCAAGTATGAAGAGCTACAGCTGGCCGTCACCGGACTTGCGCCCCAAACCAAGTTTTGGAGGTCGGCAACTGTTTCCTTGGTCCCGATCTCGAGGAGAGCGAGCGAGAAAGAAACACAAGCAAAACGCTACACCGCGTGGCCCATGCTACCGACAACCGACCACACCAAAACATGCCACAGCTAGCCTGCCTTCCTGGCCGGTGGCACCGTTTTTTTCTTTCTGTTAACACGGTGTGAAAAGCAGGAGAATACTCGAAACTCTGAACTTGCCTGAAATGGCACCACGCCTAGGCGACAACAGCTGGCCGCACACGAACGAAACGCAAACTCTATCGGTCCTTCGCCTCTACCGGACTTGACAAGTCGAAGAGCCGATATGCATGCACACGGAACCCATCTATTTCGTGTGAACTGTGAGGTCGTTTTTCATCATGCGTCCGAGAAGACAAGCTAGCTGTAGATAAAAAAAGAGAGAGAGAAACGACAGGAATGGCATTCACATTCTCCGTCCTATGTATGTAGTGCTATGATGCGTCCTCCGATCGCAGAAAAACAAACATAATTACTGGCGCGAGAGGCAGGAGTTTGAGTCCAACTGATGCACTCCCTCCTCCGACCAACCAGACTAGACAGTGCGTGCCGACCGCTGCTTGCGCGCCCTCAACAGACAGTTCGACGACAGGTTTGGGGCTTCCTCATCTCTCTAGTCTGACTGACTGATTGTTTTCACCCGGACGCCGGAGGCGCACATAAAAACAAGCGCTCGACACGACCGGCCATGCGCAAGTATGACGCAGGGGACTGCGACTTGGGGTGCAATCATGTCACGAATGATTAATCGGCCCAGAGAAATCATCGTAGGAGGAGGCTTGCGAAATGGCATTTACCCCGGCGCTGGTGCGAACAGGCGCAGCGGCCAACACGTCAGGGGAGTCAGGATAAATGCGAACTAATTTATTATTGGATGATTAAAAAAACAGTGGTATTTGTATTTTATCAAAGTTAAGTTTAGGTGTTCGGATTAATCATAAAATTACTTTAAGCTTTAAGACGATGCGCATTTAGTGAAAGGACACGTTTTCATTGATAACGAGACGAGTACGATAACTTCGTAAATTTTAAGATGATATGCCGACTGAGTCTTTCGAATATGCTTATACAGATAAGATATGCACGTAAGCGTTCATAGGTACAGTGGCGTTTTAATAGAAAGGCGTCAATAGGCTTAAGCCTACGCTCCAAAGTTCTATTTCAGCTAAATATAACATATGACCATTAATTGTAGTTTATTTACTAATTAGGTTTAATAAATTGATGTTTAAGCCTAACCTTTATTGTCACATTTGATTCCTCACTTCATAGGAATGAATGTGCACATATATGAACGTGTTAAGAAAAAAGTCGGGATGAAGGAAGCGTAAAGGGAACCTGCGTGACGGAGCGGGCGCACACGTGCCCGTGTGGTCTGGACTCTGCTGTAGGCCGGGCAGCGGCGCCGACTTCGCCCAGATATTTCATTAGTTTACCTTCCCTCAACACATTGGTATACTGTGTATGTATGTGGCTACTACACACGGTCGCCGGTGGTACCACCACTCGGCCACCTCTAAGAGCATTTCCAACCGCCCCTCAAGAGGCCCTTCAAAAAACGTCTTTTTACGCCGGCGATCGAAAATTGGCTCAGTCGTGTTTCATGAGCCCATTTTTTGTCGGTTATGGTCTAATTTAGCGTCGACGTATCCAGGCCGAACCCGACGCGTTGTGGACCCCTGGGGCTGCCGGGCGAAACGATTTGGCGTGAAAACGGGGGTGGGTCTGTCGAGTCACCGACCCCGAGCGCGCGTCGTCGTCCTCATCACCTCGGTTTCTCGGCGGGGAATCGAATCAATGCAAGGCTGCCACCGGTCGGCCTTTCATTGATGTCACGCCTTCACGAGCCGGCGTTCCCGGGCGACGCGGTCAGTACGGCGACGCTCGTCCACACCTCGCCTCCCACGCGTCCGCACGGTACCGCCCGCTCGCCGCTATAAAAGGCGACCTCGCCGGTGTTCGCCACACCTCGTCGCCTGCCCCCAATCCCACCCCTTTCTCTTCCCGGCGATCTCCTCCCCCCCCCTCCCGCAATGGCCGAGCGCTACCCTGGCGACGGCGTGGCCCGCAACGGCTTCGGCCGCTGGCACCTCCACGAGGACGAGGCCCGCCTGCTGTTCAAGGCGGAGTACCCGGCGGCGCCGGACATGCGGGCGCCTGGCGCCTGGAGGCTTAGCGCGGGCGGCGTCCCGTGCCACCGGTGCCCACTAGAGCCGAGCGGCGCTCCGAGATCGCCCGGATCCGGTCCACCCTGTCCGAGGAGCATCTCCGACAGCCGAGGTACGTCCCAGACAACACCTCCCTCTGGACGGCCTACTTCGAGCGCCGCTGCGAGGAGCAGCTCGCCTCCACCAACGATGGCCCCGCGCTCGGCCGCAACAACAGCGATGGCCGCCGTCTTTGGTGGGGTGTCCCCGGACGCACTCTTGAGGCCGTCCTCGAGCACATCGAGGGCAGCAACGAGCCGCGCCTCGGGTTCCCGGAGGCGACGTATGTCTCCCGTCGGAGGGGCTCGTTGTGGCATCCCCGGCGTATGGAGGCGCCGTCGTCGTCGTCCTCGTACTCCTCCGGCTCCCAGTCCTCCCACTCCTCCGACGCAACGCGCACGCCGCTCGTCGCCATTAAGGCCGAGCCTGGCTTGTTGTCGCCGCTCCGACGCAGCGGCCGCAGCGGCGGCGGCATCACCATCAACGAGGGCCGTCGCCGTGAGCCCTCACCTCCCCGAGGCCACCTCTGCCTTGTCAGGCCGAAGACGGAGCCTGGCATGCCGGCGGTGATCAAGCAGGAGCACCTGGCCATGGCCACCGCCGACAACGAGGCCGCCCTGAAATGGGCGCGGGACGACTACGTCCGGGAGGAGGTGGAGTGGCAGCGCCGGACCCTCGAGGAGATCGAGGCTCGCCACCGCGCCCGCCACGAGGAGGAGATCGCCGGCCTCATCATCCTCGACAAAGACAGCGACGGGGAGGCGCCCGGGACCTCCAACCCCGACCTGCACCGTCTCGACGACGCAGGGCAGGGGCTGCAGCAGGGACGGCGCCCGCGGCGCGCCGGACGGCGACGACGGTGACGGGGACGGGGACGACGGCAGCGACCATACCAACTTCTATAAGCTTCTCGGCATGTAGAATGCGACGCGCGGGCACGGGACGGCGACGACAGGACGGCGTAGTTTTTTTTAGCTTTTCTATTATATTTTAATAAAAATCAAACTTTTTAAACAATTTTAGACCGATTCTACGTATGTAATGGACCGAAAGCAGCGGTTTGGAGACGACTCCGAAGACACAACTGGAAAACCGAATCGTTCCCGACCGATTTTATCGGCTGCCCCAGGCGGCACTAATATCGATCCTTGGAGACCAACGACTGAACATGCTCTGATCCCCTATAAAACTAGCTTGGGAAGGCAGGGGCTCGATCCCGACGGAAGGAGCCGCTCTACTATAATACGAAAACGTAACCGCTCCAGACCCTCCCTCCCCCAGACGTCCATCATTTATCGGCCAATTAAGGACGAGAGGGGAGGAGAGAACCATTAGACGAACAATGGAGCAGCACCGCGTCTCATCCTCGCCGCTCCTGCTCTGCATCCTGCTGCTCTCGCTCTTCTTCTCAGGTGCGTGCTCTGCTCTGCTCTGCTTCCTTCTGCTCTCGAGCTTATTTCTTCCTGCTTGCACTGCATCTCCGCCGACGCCGCCATTGCTGTCGATCAATCTGGTGAACTGTTCTCCCATCCTCTCTGCGCTTCTGACATTGCGAATGCTTGCCCGTCGAGTTCTGCACACGATCAGCTGTTCATGCTCCAATTCCTAGTGCCGTTTCAAAGCTGTTTCCGCCACAATTCCGGGGGTTCCAGAACAACAAGAGCTCTCCAGCCATGAAGCGGAGCATGGGGATCTCAGATCCAGGGAAACTGCTTAGGGTTGCTCTTCCCATGACCGTACCTCGTCATTGTCGTAAGAGCTAATTTAGCCGCCTCGCTTTGTCAGCTTTGATGCGCGCGCATGTGACCCAGCTTCAAGTTTCCCGCGTCATCACAAGATTTGTTTATTCATTCATTGCGTAAACCAATACACCTTTTTCTTTGCGCACGCTGAAACCAATACACTTGCGAATTCATCCTTCTTCTCTGCCATGACTGCAATCGCAAACGTCATCAGTTGGAGTAGTAGTAGGCTGTCTATTTCCGATCGATTATTTTCTGCAAGTTGATCTCGAGACGAAAGAGACTGCCGACCTAAAACATTAGGTGGCTATATCTGAAAAGAGAAATTAGATTTCAAAAATGTTTTTTTTCTCTTCCAAAGAAGATATTTGCTTGGGAAACAATGGGGGTTGATGAGATTGCTCACGCACTGCTAACCTCGCCGTGCTTTCCGCAGTGGGCACAGTGTCGGCGCAGCAAAAGTTCGGCATCAACTACGGGCAGATCGCCAACAACCTGCCGGACCCGACGCAGGTGGCCAACCTGCTCCGGTCCATGAACGTCAACAAGGTGAAGCTGTACGACGCGGACCCCAAGGTTCTGACGGCCTTCGCCAACACCGGCGTGGAGTTCATCATCTCCGTGGGCAACGAGAACCTGCAGACCATGGCCACCAGCCCCGGCGCGGCGCGGCAGTGGGTGGCGCAGCACGTGCAACCCTTCATCCCGGCCACCCGCATCACCGGCATCATCGTCGGCAACGAGGTGCTGGGCAACAACGACACCACCATGGCGGCCAGCCTCGTGCCCGCCATGCAGGCCGTCTACGACGCGCTCGCCGCGCTCGGGCTCAGCGGCCAGGTGACGGTCTCGTCGGCGCACTCGGTGAACGTGCTCTCCAGCAGCTTCCCGCCGTCGTCCGGCACGTTCCAGGAGGGCGTGGCGCAGTACGTGAAGCCGCTGCTCGACTTCCACAGCAAGACGGGCTCGCCGTTCCTCATCAACGCCTACCCATTCTTCGCCTACAAGGGGAGCCCGGGGAGCGTGTCGCTGCCGTACGTGCTGTTCCAGCCCAACGCCGGCGTGCGCGACGGCGGCCTGGTGTACGACAACATGCTGTACGCGCAGATCGACGCGGTGTACGCGGCCATGAAGGCCATGGGGCACACGGACATCGGCGTGCGGATCTCGGAGACGGGGTGGCCGTCCAAGGGGGACGACGACGAGGTGGGCGCCAGCGCGCAGAACGCGGCGGCCTACAACGGCAACCTCATGCAGCGGATCGCCATGAACCAGGGCACGCCGCTCAAGCCCAACGTGCCCATCGACGTGTTCGTGTTCGCGCTCTTCAACGAGAACATGAAGCCCGGCCCGGCATCAGAGAGAAACTACGGGCTGTTCTACCCGAACGGCTCGCCGGTGTACGCGATCAACGCCGGCACCGCCGGGGCCGTGCCGGGGTCCGGTGGCTCCGGCGGGGGGTCGTCGGTAGGGCGGTTCGACCCGTACTCGTCACAGTCCATGTTCTCGTCCGCGTCCAGATTGGCGGTAAGAAGAAGATTATCTTCTTTGACGCCACTGCTGGTATTGCCCATGCTGTCAGCATTGGCATGCATGCTAAATTAAATTAATCTAGCGATTCATCACCATTCGTTGTATACGGAAACATGTAAATCAACCACGGGGCAGGCCGAGATTCTGAAATTCGGCACGATGGCGACCTCTGTCCCTGAAATTTTTCCCTTTCTCTTCTCTGATTATTCCCGCCCCAATGATCTCGAGAGGAAAGGGACGGCGATGGACGGGCGGGCATCGCAGAAAGCGCGGGCAATTCCTAGAGTGTTTGACTGGAGAAACACACTCCTAACCTAAGCACTTAGGCGGGAAAGGAAGAAAGAAATCGTGTCAGGGAATGTCAAGGCAGCAAAGCAATTCAACGTCGAGGTCTCGTGCTGTCGCCGAACAACACGAGGGAGAGCTCTGCCAGCTCGTAATCTGAATGAACTTTGCACGCCTAATCTTGTAGCTTGCAGATAACGTTAGCGACGGCGGTGGGTGTCATGCTCGCCGCATTATTCCTCCGGGCTTCCTCCACACGCACCACCACCACCACCACCGCACGAATGATTGGGGCTCCCTTCCGGCTACCGCATTGTCCAGCGCCTCTGACTCTGAGTTGTCTTCACCACTCACTCACCACAGCCGGCCGGACGATGGGCTTATTTTTGCTCACAAAGAGGTGCACATAGCTCGCTAACTCACCTCAAGCTCGTGCCCCTGACACGGTGGTTTAAGCTTGGTGCCAAATCGTGGTGGGAAAGTGGACGTGAGTACCGTGCGGCCAGAGGGAAACCCCAGCACAGCAGCGGCGGATTTGGGGGCGTGTCGCGCCCATGTCCGGTTAGGTAACAGGTCACGCAACGCAAGCAAGTTCCGGTGCGCCATGTGCCCATGTGGAACGATGGATCCTGTTGCGCGGCGTGCTCGGCTACAGGGACCGCGGATGGTTCCCTTCCCTCCCTGTTTGTTGAGAGCCATCGCTGGCTTGATGGGTCTGACTACCGTCTACCGGTACGCGCGCAATTATGCGCCTCGCATGCGCCACGGCGGCCTAGCTAACCAACCAAAGATTTGGGTGACGGCTCCGCCCAAACCACCGCGCACTCCACCGATCGGTCCAGACTCCAGAGCGTGACACCCCCTGCAAGAAGCCAACGATGGAGACCAGAGACGGCTCAGATGGAGACGGGGAAGGCATCGTCCTCGTCTGGCTGCGCCACGCTTGGCTATCCTGACGAGCGAGTTGTTGACCGCCCGCTCGATCACCGCCCGGCGTTCGTGTCATGCAGCGTAGGCGTCTAGCGCGCTAGTGGCATCCATTTGAGCGCTCCGAGCCAACCGACTCCGACGGTTCGGCCGCTCGTTCGAGATCTCGTGTCATCCCTGCCTCGTTGGCGACGCTGATCATGCGGACGTGGTGGCCCGTGGAATATCTAAGCCCTTTTGCTGGATATACTTTTTTTATATTCTCAAGTCGGTACTCAGTCTGCTGACTGCTCCATGTATGTAAGTAGTGTGCGAGTCTGTGGAAGGAGGCTTTATTCCCGGAATCGCAGCGTACAGTTATCTTTCTAGAAAAGAAAGATGTGTTGTGTAGGTGCTGCCCACCCATGTATGCCTGTCCCTGTAGCCTGTAGCGGTATATCTTTTCCTATTTTGTCGTTCAGATGCAAGCGCGCTTTTTCATTGGGGTGTGTACTGTGTGGCTTGACGCAGATGGGCCACATTGTTTTTGCGGCGATAATCGAGATGTGTGCCTGCTTCAGAACCTGTGTCTCTCAAGAAAACGGACGGTTCAGTCGAGTTTTGTGCTCAGTGTGCTCTTTTTTTTCCGTGACACCGGTGAAGGACAGAGTGTTTCTGGTTCTGAGTGGATATCAAAATCCATACTGTAGTTGCACTGACTGCGGAGGGGTGAGCTGTTAGAGCATCTCCCAGCGTGCCTAGCGACGCCACAAAACGTTTTAGCCGACGTTATTTTCGCCTTTGGGATAAGCTTTGCAGTCGTACCCTCGAGTTTTGACAAAAAGACATATGCAAATTTAAATGTTTTATTTTTCGCCACCCAAAAAACGATGCAATCCATGATCATGTCATGGTTTGGCGTCGGTCAATGCCATAATCGGCGTCCGGCGATCGCCACCACAGGTCCAGCGATCAAAACATATCAATAGTTCGGCGTAAAAAAGGGCGAGAGACATGCACGTAAACTCAAATGGCCACCTTGTCATCATCTCCCGGAGCGGCTGGAGAAGTTGGCGTAGGCGTAGGCGTCGCCGTCCGTGATGACGCGTCTGGCGCCGACGGTGCGGCCAGCGCCGGCATGAGGTTCAGGATGAGGTCACGCTCGGCCAAGTACCACGCCTTCATCAGCGGGTCCATGTCCGCCGTGATGCTCCCCATGAGGAACGCCAGGTCGGTGTTGCGCTTCTTTGCGGCGACGTTGGTCTGGAGGAGGTCGAGCTTGGCGTCCTGCTTCATCATCAGCGCCGACCACCTCGCCTCCGACTTCTCTTCCCTCAGTGTAGAGTGGGTCTTTTGCGTCGGCGATGCATTGCTCGATCGACGCCTGCAGCCGTTCGGCAGCCAGCGCGTTGTTCCTGGCCTTCTTCGCCTTCTTGTTCCCGTCTGGCCACCTTTCGGCCGCTCCAGCAACAGGCGCGTCCCGGCTGTACACGTCGTCCTTGTTGGCACGTGCAAGTCGGACCTCTGCCCATTTCTCGCACAACTCGATCTGGGTGAACACATGGAGGAACTTGAAGACCGAATCGATTACGCTGTCCTGGCGAAACAAGTCGAACATCCGGACCATCTGCAGCAAGAACAAGTGTCGGCGACCAAGGTGAAGGACGGCGAAGGCGAGCGTTTATTGACGTACCTGTTGTTCAACGTTCCGCCGCTCTTCGGGCGAGAGATGGCTTGTTCTTGGATCCCATGCCATTTGTTGCACGCTGTTTGGATGCTCACCCAATGGTTGGCCATGGCCTTGCCGCCGCGCTCCATGTGTGTGTCGGCGAACTCGGGGTCGACCAACTTACGCTCGTCGAACGCCGCCTTGATCCTGGTCCAGTATGTCTCGGTGTTCTGATTCGCGCCAGTGATCGGTGAGGGAGTCCTAGATTAAGGGGTTCTCGGATGGCCGACCTGTTTCCTATGGGCCGGACTATATGGGTCACAGAGTGACCATTGGGTAATTAAGGGTCCTGTTGCCAGGGTGGAAGCTTCAAGGAGCTGTGACGTGTTCTCCAAGTTGTCAGCCGTAGATAGGCATGTTTATCTCTTCGGCATGTAACCGACTATGTGTAAACCCTAGGTACCCCCCCCGACGTCTATATAAGCCGGAGGGCTTTAGGTTGTAGAAATAGAACAACTCATCTAGGGTTTAACTCTTTGATAGGTAGATCAACTTTGTGACCTACCCATCATCAATACAATCAAGCAGGACCTAGGGGATTACCTCCATAGGAGGGCCTAATCCTGGGTAAAACCTTGCCCCCTTCGTCTCCTGTTACCATCGATTCTAGTCTCATAGCTTGGGACCCCCTATCCGAGATCCGTTGGTTTTGACACTGACATTGGTGCTTTCATTGAGAATTCCGCTGTGAACAACGAAGGAATCGATGGCTCACCTCGTTGTGAGCAATGAGATCTGCATCCAGGGAACCCTTACCCCCGATGAGACTCTCACAGGCGGCAACATCTTGTCGCACGCGACCCGATCAGCCACTTGCCCAGATCGGATACTTTCCCCCGATCATAGAATCAGGTTCAGAACCTTAGAGTTCGTCGCTGATTCACGGGGATTACTCATCCCGATGGAACCTTCGACCCTTGAGGAGGATCCTGTAAGTCTCGACGCCTCAACGCCGAAGACATTGGGCTTCGCCCCCAACGGAGTCATCACCCTCGGGAAATCTAGAAAGCCCAATCCGACTGATGTGATCGGATCCATCATGGCTAGGTGGAACACGGAGGCGCCTTCGCACAACTCTGGAACCGCCACGCCGCATATTGACTCCACTCGGCCCAGCGACATGCGTCCCACCATCGCCTCGTTCTTAAACAAGTTGTTTGATCGGGTCGAGACCTTGCGTATGTCGGATGAACAGATTCCGGTCTATGGTCGGCTCGGGATTAAGCCCGGTGATAAGATTCATGTTCCCATGGTCACCCACCTTGTCGTTACCATCAAGTGTCCGGCGGAGGGCTTGTCCCATGATCGAAATTGAGAACAGTCTACACCTCGATCCCTGATCACCGAGACTTCATCGGCGAACCAGACACCAGGATTTGTTTTAAAGCCGGACCATCATCGGTCCAAGATCTATCACACAATTCGGAGTCCATGATTTCGAACACCCAATGTGGCGTGGGGTTGGATTTTTTCCCACCCACCACCGAAGACGATGATTCCAGTATCGCACCAAAGCCCGCATCTTCGGACTTTCGGGACATTAAACAACTACCAGGAGAATCAGTCCATCACTTTTGGGCCAGACTCCTACTCTCTAGAAGAAGAGAAAAATGTCTTAGTGACCAAGAGATAATGGCAACTTTCAGTAACAATTGCCATGATGAAGGGATTCTTAACGCCCTGGCTCGCCGACACATTCGTGACTTTTCCGAGCTATCCGACTTGGTACAAAAATAATGTGCCATGGAAAGCGCTTGGCAATCCGAGTGGTTATTTTCGGAACCAACTTTCCCTGAACACCGTAGTGGAGATCGGAAAAAGAGGATACCTCCAAAGTGGCCAGCCAGATTCGAACCCACCAAAAAAAGAAATAGGCCCCTCTCAGGGGTCAGTACTGTGCTTGACAAACTATTGGATAAACCTTGCCATATAGATTCCGTATTGCTGAACACGAGCCCGACTCACAGCCTTAGATCTTGCTAGGTTGTCAGGCAGGTCGCAAAGAGCGGTGAGACCATCCTTGAGGCGCTTCCACCAAATAGGCGCTCTTCATCATCGTCCGAATACAATGCCAAAGTTTTGATGGTCTATGAAACGTTCCCCTCAAGGAACAGAAGGAAAAGAGCTCTTAGAGAACTCGAATAGGTCTACCATGTGGCAACAACAAGTGCATGGTAAGACGTACCAATCACTTTCAGAGATACTGACTGACCAGCCATTCTTTCCGGTCATTCACCAGCCGCACTAGTTCTAAACCCCATCATTGACGGCTACAGGTTACATAAGGTGCTAATGGACGGCGGGAGTGGTTTAAACCTAATCTACGAAGGCACCCTGGAAAAAATGCAGTTCGACCGATCTCGCATCGAACATAGCAACACGACTTTCCGGGGAATTATTCCAAGGAAAGAGGCGCGCTGTTGATGACATATCACCCTGGACGTAGTGTTCGGACGCGCGAAAACTACCAATCCGAAGAGCTTCTCTTCCACATTGTGCCTTTCCCAAGTGGCTAACACTCCCTATTGGTACATGACGCCTTCACAAACTTCGAGGCTATACCCCATTATGGGTACATGAAACTCAAAATGCCAGGACCAAACGGGGTGATCACAATCACCAGTGATCCGAATATCGCCCTACGGGCCAAAAACAAAATGGCAACGCTCGTCCTCGAGGCACTCACCAAGACCTTCACGGCATAAGAACTAACTGCATTACGGTCAACAGTTGACAAGGACGACGTGATCCTCAGCAAAAGGCCCAAGCCCACGTCCTTTAGACCCGCAGAGGAAATCGTTAGGTTTCAAGTGCATCCGACGGACCCCAATAAGATAGTGTCCATAGGAGTTCAACTCGATCCCATAGTGGATGAGGCACTGCGAACCTTTTTGTGGGAAAATTGGGATATCTTTGCCTAGCATCCTTCAGATATGCCCGGAATCCCACGACGGCTTGCAGAACATAGTCTAAACATCATTAAAGGTTTCAAGCCCATTAAGCATACTTTGCGCTGCTTCTCCAAACCCAAACGACAAGCTATGGGTGAAGAATTAGCCAAACTGCTAGAGGCTGGATTCATTCGGGAGATTAAGCACCCCGAATGGTTGGCAAATCTGGTGATGGTACCAAAGAAAGATAAGTCCTGACGGCTATGCGTCGATTTTATAGACCTGAACAAAGCTTGCCCTAAGGATCCTTTCCCCTTACCGCGCATAGACCAGATCATTGATGCCACAGCCGAACACGATTCGTTGTGTTTCCTCGACGCTTATTCCGGATACCATCAAACCAAAATGAAGGAATCCAACCAAGCGGCAACCGCATTCATCACCCCTACGACCCATTCTGCTTTAACATGATGCCCTTTGGGATAAAAAACGCTAGGGCTACATACTAGCGCACGATCGAGACTTGTCTCACGACACAGGTTGGTAAGACGGTCGATGCATATGTGGACGACATGGTAATTAAAACCAAGCACGTCAGACGGTTGATCGACGACCTACGACAAACCTTTGCCAGCCTACACAAGTACAACATATGACTCAACCCGGAAAAGTGTGTATTCAGAGTTCCCTCTGGCAAGCTGCTCGGATTCATTGTCTCCCACACAGGAATAGAAGTGAATCCGACGAAGATCATGACCAATGAGCTAAAGCATGTCCAGAGGCTGGCAAGTTGTGTCGCGGCGTTAAGACGCTTTATATCCCGCCTCGGAGAGAATGCCTTACCGCTCTATAAGCTGCTAAAATAGACCAACAACTTTGAGTGGACCAACGAAGCAATGGCTGGGTTAGAGGAAATTAAAACACTATTGGCAACCAATCCCATACTCACAGCACCAGGCGCCGGTGAGCCCATGTTATTATACATATCGGCCACCAACCAAGTTGTTAGCGTAGTGCTCGTCGTTGAACGAGATGAGGAGGGACACACATTTCGGACTGAGAAGCCAGTCTATTACGTGTCAGAAGTACTAACGCAGTGCAAGTCTAGATACCCGCACTACCAGAAAATAGCCTACACAGTATTTATGGCATCGCGTAAACTCAGACACTACTTCCAAGAGTGTGCGGTAACGATAGCATCCGAAGTACCCCTGAACGACATAATCAACAACAGGGGCGCCACCGGCCGCATAGCCAAGTGGGCCATTGAGCTCATTCCCTTTGAAATAACCTACAAGCCACGCCGCGCCATAAAATCTCAGGTATTGGCAGACTTCCTAGCTGAATGGACCAAGGCCAAACTCCCCAAGGAATACAGTGCATACTCCCATTGGACAATGTACTTTCATGGATCAAAAACCTTGGCCGGACTGGGGGTCAGAGTTATCCTCACATCCCCTACAGGCAACAACGTGCGATACGTGTTGTAGATCATGTATGCCGACTCCAACAATGCAGCCGAATACGAAGCCCTTTTGCATGGTCTTCGGATGGCAGTATCAATGGGCATACGACGACTGGAGGTACGGGGAGACTCCAACCTGGCCATCTCCCAAATCAATGGCGAATTCGACGCCAAAAATCCGAAGATGGCAGCGTACAGGAATGCTGTCTTAAAAATTTCCGCATAGTTTGAGGGGTTGGAATTCCACCACGTCGCTCGCAACAACAACCAAGCCGCGGACGTACTGGCCCGCATGGGGGCTAAGCGCGACCCTGACCCAAGAAACACCTTCCTCGAGTGGCTCTTTAAGCCATCCGTGGTTTGGCAGGTGATCACAAGGGCGCCGGTCTAGATACGGCGGAAGAGGTTGTTCCCCCTATAAATGAACCAGACAATCGAATCAGCGGCGGCTCCGTAATGGATGAAATGCCTTCGGCCCATGAAGTCATGGCAATAATCACGCAATGGACAGAGCCCTTCCTCGCAATAACCGAGGCACCACAAGTATTTGGGAGAGAAGGACTTGGGCACTCTGTGTGCCCTTGCCATTGCATTTGGTGCATAGGTTTGAGTTCTCCACGGTAATACGTGGAAGTGAGAAGTTGAGAAGCTTATTACTCTTGGGTGTTTGAGCACCCTAGAGCTTGTTCCTCTTGGGTGCTTTGGTGCCCTAGACGGTTGGTGGTGCCTCAGAGCTCAATCATTGTGATGCAAAGCTCCGGGCAAGCTTCGAGGTCTCCAATTAGGTTGTGTAGATTGCCCCGAGCATTTGAGGTCACCTCGGAGCCACAATCCATTGTGGTGAAGCTTCTTGGTGTCGTTGGGAGCCTCCAATTCAGTTGTGGAGATTGCCCCAACCTTGTTTATACGGGTTCGGTGACCACCCTCAAGGGTCCCTTAGTGGAATCACGACATCTTGCATTGTGCGAGGGCGTGAGGAGATTACGGTGGCCCTAGTGGCTTCTTGGGGAGCATTGTGCCTCCACACCGCTCCGAACAAACATTAGCATCTGCAAGGGTGTGAACTTTGGGATACATCATCGTCTCCGTGTGCCTCGGTTATCTCTTACCCGAGCCCCTTTACTTATGCACTTCACTTTGTGATAGCCATATTGTTTCTTGTTTTATATCTTGCTATCACTTAGTTGTCTATATTGCTTAGAATAAGTTGTTGGTGTACATAGGTGAGCTTAGTTGTTTTAGGTTTTGTGCTTGACTAATTAAACGATAGTTTTATTCCACATTTGTTCAAGCCTAAACCGTAATTATTTGAACGCGCCTATTCACCCCCTCTAGGCGACATCCACGTCCTTTCAATTGATATCAGAGCTAGGTCTCTCATTATTAGGTTTAACAACCTAGAGAGTAAGGATGTCGACTAGGGGATTAGGATCATCAGACACTCTTAGTTTCAATGGCACAAATTTTGATGTTTGGGCAATTCGCATGCTTAATCTCTTTAGGGTCATGGACCCAAATTTAGACTGAATTGTAGATATGGTTTTTTCTCCTCCAAAGGATTCTCAACACATATCTTTAGAGGATGAGAAAAACTCTTATCTCAATGCTCAAGCTTCTAATGTGCTTTTTGATGCTTTGAGCTATGTAGTTATATTTCAACTAATGCCATTCCGGGATGCTCATGAGTTGTGGACAAAGCTTCAAGATAAATATGGTATGTCCAAGATTTGTAGGGATGATTGTGCTCCCTCCTCCTCCGGTCGTGTTGTCTTCTCAATTTCATCTACTTCACCTACATGTTGATTGCCGCAAGGTAATTATATGGTGAGTAGTGATGATCATTGTAATGATGATAGTGGGCTTATTTTTGATAATTCATCTTCACTATCTTATTGCAATGCTTCATCTTTGGACTTTAACACCTCAAGCACTTTAAATGTTTCATATGATTATGTTGATAGTCCTTGCATATCATGTACAAATTTCTTGACTACATCTCATGATGATATGCTTGCTATATCTTGTTGCCATGATAAAAATGTATCTATGTCCTCGAGTTGTTGTGCTAACAATGTAGAGGATACCCAACACTCCATGGAACAACATGTGGTCCAGAATGGTGCTTCAAGGGATCCTACATTGACGGGGTTATTACCCCTGGGTAGGCCAAAGCACCGGGGTTCTCTCCCCAACTTCAAGAAATTAGCGCGTGGTCGGCTGCTTACGTCCGGCTGGTGCGCAGTCGGCAGACGTGTTGCTGGCTGGGTCGAGGCCGGCTGGTCGAGGAGCTGGCCCGGCCCCCGGCCGGCTGGGCGCGGCCAGTTGCCTTCGAGCCGGCTCACTCATTGACCTCTGGGCGGACAAGCATCCATCCCATCCCTCTACGCATGGGTACGGCGACACGACACGGCAGCCACGACGGACGCCAATGTAGCCATAGTGGACGCTGACGCACGGGCGTGCGTGGCTATAGTTCAGCCGTCCGGGCCGCTAACCTTGGCGATCGCGACCGGGCGGGGGAACACTGCCGTCACGCCCCCGCCCACTCGATTACCTTCTCCGGCGTGGCTATAGTGCAGCCGGCCGTACCGGAGACTTCGGCCGGCTGGCACTAGACGACGACACCCGGGCAAGCCGTACCGTAGCAGGTGGGCGGGGGCCAATCGCGGAGCCGGCTGGTGGGCCCTAACGGGCGATGGAGCCGCTCAGCCAGTGGACCCTACGGGCGACAAGACGGCTCGAGGGGCGGGCCCCCCTGGTTAGCCGGAGAGACTGCCAGCCGGGCCCCCCACTTATGTACCTCAGGAATATTGTAAGCGGGGGGGGGGGGGGGGAGGGGTGGCCTATAAAACCCCTTGAGCCCCCCATGCAACGAGGACAACGGGTCTCACGTAAACACACCTACGAGACACCTCCCTCACACTCATACTCCATAGCATAGGAAGGTCAACCGGCTGCTCCCTCTTCCTCCTCTAGACACAGCTCCAAGAGCAACCTTGTAAACATACCCATCCATCAACTAGGCCAAGCAGGACTAGGGGTGTTACCTCCCACGGAGGGCCCTGAACCTGGGTACATCGTGTGTCTTCACCGCTTGTACCTAATCCCGCACCCGGAGCCCGTCGGCGTCCTCCGGCCCCAACCACCTACGATAAGCCTACCCATGGCATCTGTCGTGAGAAAACGACAACATTTGGCACCCACCGTGGGGCCGTATGCGGCGCCGGCCGGATTCATGCTCCAGGTGGGACCCCTCGCCATTCCCCGCCATCGCTGCACATCTAGGCGAAACCGCGGGCTTGTGGGGCATGCTCCGGTAGGCCCTACGGGCAGCTCCGTCGACCTAACGCTCGACATCGACGCGCTCACTAAGCGCTTCGGCGGGCTAAGCCACGTCGAAGCTCCGGTTGCCGACGAGTACCCTAGCCAGGTGCTTGTTTGTGTTGATCCGCCCAGGGCTGTGGGCGCACTCGCTGCGACCCAGTCCAACGGCTCCCACGATCGCGTGGGAGAAATGGCCATCATCTCCTCCACGTCCTACGGACATGCGCGGGCTGAGGCCGACGTTGCCACGGCCCGCGTCGGCACGTCCGACCCGCTTGGTGCGGCCCTCCGGGGCTTGAGCACTCCCATTGCCCCGATGGAAAACCCCGACGCCACCACTACCGAGCTTGAGGTGGCTCTCCGTCTCCTATTCGAGGATGCCAACGACCTCGTGGCCATGCGGCGCCGCATGGAGGCCGCTCAGCGGGAATACGCTTTCGTCTATGTTCTCACCCCGGCTGGTATTGAGCCCAGCCGGCGTGGGGCTGTGCGCGACCGCGGTCGCGTGGTCGCCGAAATCTTGTGCGGCATATGCCCATCTACGACACCCCCACAGCCAACCTGCGGGCCAGCAAGGTAGCCTATGAGGATTTGGCTACCTTGGAGGGCGAAGAACGTGCCGCCAGCGAGCATCACATCAAGGACATCATCGACGCTGCCGACACATAGCAACATTTGCTCGCGACAGGCGGTGCCGCCTCCGAAGGCCCCCGGCTCAAGCACGAGGGCACGGGGACTACTGGCCGTCAGCCGGCTCAGCACTCCTGCTCCCCTCGTGTCTCCGGTCACCGGGTCGGGGCAAGCAACCCCCGGCCTTCTCAGCTGCTGGGGAACGAGCAGCCGGCTGTAAACAGCCGGCGCACCAACGACCCGCCTCGCAGCGGCAGCCACCACAAGGCGCCGGTAGCCAGTGTAACCGCGGGCATATACCGCCCCCGCGGCACTAGCCGGAATGGTCGGTTCCGCCCGTCATCCTCCCCAAGCTCTCGGCCTGGCTCGGACCACGTGTCCCCCACAGCAAAAATGATGCTCGTCTCGGCATCGACCGGCTCGCGCAGT
Organism: Hordeum marinum; assembly: GCA_022496015.1. Taxonomy (NCBI): domain Eukaryota; kingdom Viridiplantae; phylum Streptophyta; class Magnoliopsida; order Poales; family Poaceae; genus Hordeum; species Hordeum marinum. Next base: position 438,873,085 of record CM039674.1, read on the forward strand.
CGACCCTCCTCGAGGAGGAGGGCTCGATTGGCCCGGTGTGTTTCAGCCCTCGGATCCGCAATCAGCCGTTCCCAACCAGCTTCATGCTCCCTCGAGACACCCCAAAATACAATGGGGCCACCAAGCCCGAAAACTGGCTAATCGACTACACCACCGCGGTCGGCATTGCCAGGGGAACAAATGTGTAGCCATTCGCTACGCTCCCCTCATGTTTATCGGCTCGGCCCGCACCTGGCTCAACAGCCTGGCAGCCGGCAGCATCAACACTTGGACGGACTTCGAGGAAGCCTTCGTTGGCAACTTCACCGGCACCTACAAGCGGCCTGGCCGCTCCCGTGAACTAGCCATGTGCGTTCAGGGGCCGGACGAGTCCCTCCGCGACTACCTCACCCGATGGACCAAGCTTTGCAACTCCTACGAGGGGGTTCATGAGGTACAAGCCATACAGTACTTCATCGAAAGCTATCATGATGGCACCCCCCTCAAGCACAAGCTCCTTTTCTCTGAGCCGGCCATGCTCACCGAGCTCATGACCAAGGAAGACAAGTACGCCACAGCTGACTCCGCCATTCGGGTCAAGACGCCGCCGCCGCCAAGGCAGCACCGACGCCGGCGGCACCCCGATCGGCTGCCGACAACCGGCAGCCGCAAAACAACAAGCGCAAGAAAGATCAGCCGAACTCCCTCTACGGGAGCCAACAGGTCGCCACCATCGAGGAACGGGAGCCGACTTCCCAGTCTTCCAGCCAGCGCCAGCGCACTGGCAAGGCTGCCTGGCAGCCCAAGCTCACATTGGAGCAGATGCCTGACCTCCCCTGCAAGAACCACTCTGGGGCCAAGCCGTCCACGCACACGCTCCGGCAGTGCAACTTCTCATAGCGACTGGCCCAGGGGGACGGCCTTCCGGCTCCTCCCGCGCCGCATGACCGCACACCGGCCCCGGCCCTAGCTGCCGCCCCGATGCCGGCTCCGGCTCTGGCCCAAAACGACGGTCGCCTGCACGACCAGTTCCCCAACCAGGACGGTTGCTACGTCGTGTTCACCAGTGAAGAGACGAGCAAACATGCTCAACGCCGGCTCCATCATGAGGTGAACGCCATCATGCCGGCAACTCCCCAGTTCATGCACTACTCGGAGAGGCCGGTCACCTAGAGCCGGGCAGATAACCCGGCTGTGATGCCAAGTCCCGGTAGTTATGCCCTGGTCCTCTACCCCACCATCGCCATCGAGAAGCGCACCTGTCGCTTCTCACGGGTGCTGATTGATGGTGGCAGCAGCATCAACATCCTTTACCTCGACACGATGCGCAAGCTGGGGTTGAAAACCGAAGACCCTCAGGCGAGTAGAACAGTTTTCCACGACATCGTGCCGGCAAAGTCCTACTCCCCTGTAGGCAAGATTGAGCTTGACGTCCTCTTCGGCGACCCCGACCACTTCCGTCGTGAGCCGGTGCTATTCGAGGTAGTCGACCTCTCAAGCCCCTACCACGCGTTGTTGGGCCGGCCGGCTCTCGTCAAGTTCATCGCGCTTCCCCATTACGCCTACCTCAAGCTCAAGATGCTAGGCCCGAAGGGAATCATCACCATCATGAGTGACTACAAGATGTCGCTCGAGTACACTCGAGACGGCAGCCGGCTAGTCGAGGCCCTAGAGATAGCCGAGGAAAGGCGACAACTCGATCGGCTCGTGGCCCTCGCTGCCAGCTAGCCGGCGGTGCGGGCTCTTCCCTCGCAGTCCGTCGGTGAGGCCTCCTTCCAGCCGTCCAAGGACACCAAGCAAATCCCGCTCGACCCGGCCAACCCCGCTTAGTGCATCACCATCGGCTCCCGCCTCAACAGCAAATAGGAAGGTGAGCTCGTCGACTTCCTCTGTGAGAATCGAGACATCTTTGCATGGTCCCCCAAGGACATGCCGAGTGTTCCGAGGAAGTTCGCCGAGCACAAACTACACGTCCAGCCGGACGTCAAGCCGGTTAAGCAACCCCTACGCCGTGTCTCTAAGGAGAAGCGGCATACTATAGGAGAATAGATCACTCGGCTCCTCGCAGCCAGTTTTATCATGGAAGTTTTCCACCCAGACTGGCTGGCCAACCCAGTCCTGGTGCTGAAGAAGAACAAGACCTGGCGCATGTGCATCGACTACACCAGCCTGAACAAGGCGTGCCCCAAGGACCCATTCGCCCTGCCACGGATCGATCAAGTCATCGAGTCCACGGACGGCTGCGATTTGTTGTCCTTCCTAGACGCCTACTCCGGCTACCACTAGATCAAGATGGATCCGGAGGACCGGCTCAAGACCTCCCTCATCCCACCCTTCGGAGCCTACTTCTATATCACCATGTCCTTCGGCCTGAAGAACGTAGGCGCCACCTTCCAACGATGCACGCAGAAGTGACTCCTGCCTAAGATAAGCAGGAACATCCACGTCTACATCGATGACATCGTCATCAAAATGAAGAAGCACTTCATGTTGGAAATATGCCCTGGAGGCAATAATAAATTGGCTATTATCATATTTCCTTGTTCATGATAATTGTTTATTATCCATGCTATAATTGTATTAATCGAAAACTCAGATACATGTGTGGATACATAGACAACACCATGTCCCTAGTATGCCTCTAATAGACTAGCTCGTTGATCAAACATGGCTATGGTTTCCTAGTCATGGACATGAGATGTCATTTGATAACGGGATCACATCATTAGGAGAATGATGTGATGGATAAGACCCAAACTAGAAACATAGCATATGATCATGTCAGTTTATTGCTACTGTTTTGTGCATGTCAAGTATTTGTTCCTATGACCATGAGATCATGCAACTCACTGACACCGGAGGAGTGCCTTGTGCGTATCAAACGTTGCAACGTAACTGGGTGACTATAAAGGTGCTCTACAGGTATCTTCGAGGGTGTCTGTCGGGTTGGCATGGATCAAGACTAGGATTTGTTACTCCGTGTGACGGAGAGGTATCTTAGGGCCCACTCGGTAATACAACATCACAATAAGCTTTGCAAGAAATGTGACTAAGTGTTAGCCACGGTATCTTGTATTACGGAACGAGTAAAGAGACTTGCTCGTAACGAGGTTGAACTAGGTATGGAGATGCCGACGATCGAATCTCGGGCAAGTAACATACCGAAGAATAAAGGGAAAAACATACGGGATTAATTGAATCCTTGACATAGAGGTTCGACCGATAAAGATCTTCGTAGAATATGTAGGAACCAATATGGGCATCTAGGTCCCGCTATTGGTTATTGACCATAAAGGTGTCTCGATCATGTCTACATAGTTTTAGAACCCACAGGGTCTGCACACTTAAGGTTCAGTGGCGTTCCGTAGTATAGAGTTATGTATGGTGGTGACCGAAGTTTGTTCGGAGTCCCGGATGAGATCCCGAACGTCATGAGGAACTCCGGAATGGTCCGTAGGTAAAGATTGATACATAGGAAGTCCTGTTTTTGTCACCGGAAAAGTTTCGGGCTCATCGGTAGTGTACCGGCAGTGCCGGGAGGGTACCGAGGGACCATTGGGAGGGGTGTCTCGACCCAAGAGGCTACATGGGCTGTGGGAGTAGGTAAATCAGCCCCTGGTGGGCTGGCCGAAGCGTTATCTAAGGGCCCATGCGGCTGGAGTGGTTTGAGAAGGAAAAAAAATCCAAAGGTGGAGAGGTGGAAAGAGTTTCCAAGTGGAAAGGAGGAATCCTACTCCTCCACCTCCAATTTCGGCCAGATTTTGAGGGTTTGAGGCTGCCTCCTCCCCTCCCTCCCTCCTATATATACTAGAGGATTTAGAGGGAAGAGCTAACCCTAATTGCCACGTGCTGCCCTCTTCTTCCTCTAGATCGTTTTCTCCTCTAGATCGGTTTTCAGCAGGGCTTAGGCAAAGCCATGCTGGAATTCCTCCACCACCATCGCCGCAACGCCATCACGCTGCCAGAGAACTCGTCTACCGCTCCGCTCTCTCTTGCTGGATCAAGAAGGCGGAGATCGTCATTGAGCTGTACGTGTGCTGAACGCGGAGGTGCCATCCGTTCGGCGCTAGATCGGAAGGACCATGATCAAGATCGCGAGACAGATCGTGATTAGATCGCGGGACGGATCGTGATAAGTTCGCGGGACGGATCGTGATTAGATCGCGGGACGGATCGTGATGAGATCATGGGACGCTCGGCGATTTGGATCGCGAAGACGTTCGACTACACCAACCGCGTTTCTTAACGCTTCGCGCTTAGCGATCTACAGGGGTATGTAGATCCACTCTCCCTCTCATAGATGCTCATCACCATCGATAGATCTTGCGTGTGCGTAGGAAATTTTTTGTTTCCCATGCAACATTCCCCAACAGTGGCATCATGAGCTAGGTCTATGTGTAGATGAGATCACGAGTAGAACACAAAGAGTTTGTAGGCGTTGATGCTTAGATTGCTTCCTCCCTTGGTCGAGTTTTGGTTCAGCGGTATTGTGGGATGAAGTGGCCCGGACCAACTTTACTCGTACGCTTACGAGAGACTGGTTCCATCAACTGACGTGTAACTTCGTTGCACAAAGATGGCTGGCGAGTGTCTGTTTCTCCTACTTTAGTTGGATCGAATGCGACAAAGGCGGTCCTTGAGAAGGTTGAAAAGCAACTTATGTATCACCGTTGTGGTTTTTGCGTAGGTGAGAATTGTTCTTGCTAGATACCCATAGCAGCCACGTAAAACATGCAACAACAATTAGAGGACGTCTAACTTGTTTTTGCAGGGTATGTTGTGATGTGATATGGCCAATTACAGGATGAGATATATGTGATTTATGAGATGATCATGTATTGTATAGAATATCACAATTTGCATGTCGATGAGTACGGCAACCGGCAGGAGCCATAGGGTGGTCTTTAATTATTGTATGACCTGCATGTTAATTATGAAGTGCTATGTAATGCTTTACTTTATAGCTAAACGATAGCAATAGTAGTAGAAGCATGGTGGCCTGGTGGGCGCGACAACCCCTATGGCGACACGTTGATGGAGATCAAGATGATGGAGATCATGGTGTTATACCGGTGACGATGGAGATCATGCCGGTGCTTTCAAGATGGAGATCAAAAGCACAAGTTCATGGCCATATCATGTCACTTACGATTTGCATGTGATTTTAATCCTTTTATGCACCTTGTTTTGCTTAGAACGACAGTAGCATTAAAGGTGATCCCTCACTTAATTTCAAGATAAATTGTGTTCTCCCCGAGTGTGCACCGTTGCGAAAGTTCGTTGTGTCGAGACACCATGTGAAGATCGGGTGTGATAGACTCTACGTTCACATATAACGGGTGCAAGCCAGTGTTGCACATGTAGAACACGTGGGGTAAACTTGACAAGCCTAGCATGTACAGACATGGCCTCGGAACACAAGAGACCGAAAGGTCGAACATGAGTCATATAGTATATATGATAAACATGATGATGTTCACCATTGAAACCACCTCAACTCACGTGATGATCGGACTTGAGTTGGTGAATTTGGATCATGTATCACTCGAATGACCGGAGGGATGTCAATTTGAGTGGGATTTCTTAAGTAATATGATTAATTGAACTCATTATCATGAACTTAGTCAGTAGTGTCTTTGCAAATTATGTTGTAGATTACTAGCTCATGTTGTAGCTTCGTAGAATTTCTATATGTTCCTAGAGAAATAGAGTTGAAAGATGATGGTAGCAATATTACGGATTGGATCCGTGATCTGAGGATTGTCCTCATTGCTGCACAAAAGGCTTATGTCCTTAATGCACCGCTCGGTGCTCCAACCCCTCTAGTGTCGTTTGTAGATGTTGTGAACATCTGACAGGCACGTTCTGATGACTACTTGATAGTTTAGTGCATCATGCATTACGACTTAGAATTGAGGCTCCGAAACGTTTTGAATGTCACGGAACATATGAGTTGTTCCAAGAGCTAGAATTAGGATCTCAGGCTCGTGCCGGTGTTGCGAGATATGAGATCTCTAACAAGATTCTTTGCCTGCAAGATGAAAGAGAATAGCTCAATCATTGAGCATGTGCTCATATTGTCTGGGGGCTACAATCGCTTGAATCGAGTGGGAGTTAATCTTCCAGATAAGATAGTGATTGATATAGTTCTCCAAGTCACTGTCACTAAGCTACTAGAACTTGGTGATGAACTATAAAATGCCAGGGATAGAAATAATGATCCCTGAGTTGTTCGCGATGTTTGATACTGCGAAGGTAGAAATTAAGAAGGAGCGTCAAGTGTTGATGGTTAGTAAAACCACTAGTTTCGAGAAGGGTAATGGCAAGGAGGGAAACTTCATGGATGGCAAGTCAGTTGCTGCTCTAGTGAAGCAACCCAAAATTGAACCCAAACCCTAGAGGCAATAATAAATTGATTATTATCATATTTCCTTGTTCATGATAATCGTTTATTATCCATGCTATAATTGTATTAATCGGAAACTCAGATACATTAGTGTATACATAGACAACACCATGTCCCTAGTATGCCTCTAATAGACTAGCTCGTTGATCAAAGATGGCTATGGTTTCCTAGTCATGGATATGAGATGTCATTTGATAATGGGATCACATCATTAGGAGAATGATGTGATGGACAAGACCCAAACTACAAACATAGCATATGATCGTGTCAGTTTATTGCTACAGTTTTCTGCATGTCAAGTATTTGTTCCTATGACCATGAGATCATGCAACTCACTGACACCGGAGGAGTGCCTTGTGTGTATCAAACGTCGCAACGTAACTGGGTGACTATAAAGGTGCTCTACAGGTATCTCCGAGGGTGGGATTTCTTACTCCGTGTGACGGAGAGGTATCTCAGGGCCCACTCGGTAATACAACATCACAATAAGCCTTGCAAGCAATGTGACTAAGTGTTATCCACGGGATCTTGTATTACGGAACGAGTAAAGAGACTTTCTGGTAACGAGGTTGAACTAGGTATGGAGATGCCGACGATCGAATCTCAGGCAAGTAACATACCGAAGAACAAAGGGAACAACATACGGGATTAATTGAATCCTTGACATAGTGGTTTGACCGATAAAGATCTTCATAGAATATGTAGGAACCAATATGGGCATCCAGGTCCCGCTATTGGTTATTGACCGTAGAGGTGTCTCGGTCATGTCTACATAGTTCTTGAACCCGCAGGGTCTGCACACTTAAGGTTCGGTGACGTTTCGGTAGTATAGAGTTATGTATGGTAGTGACCGAAGGTTGTTCGGAGTCCTGGATGAGATCCCGAACATCACGATGAGCTCCGGACTGGTCCGAGGTAAATATTGATATATAGGAAGTCCTGTTTTGGTCACCAGAAAAGTTTTGGGCTCATCGGTAGTGTACCGGGAGTGCAGGGAGGGTACCGGGGGACCATCGGGAGGGGTGTCTCGACCAAAGAGGCTACATGGGCTGTGAGAGGAGGTAAATCAGCCCCTGATGGGCTGGCTGAAGCCTTCTCTAAGGGCCCATGCGGTTGGAGTGGTTTGAGAAGGAAAAATCCAAAGGTGGAGAGGTGGAAAGAGTTTCCAAGTGGAAAGGAGGAATCCTACTCCTAATAGGATTGGAGTAGGACTCCTGTCATGCCCAAGATGCGCGCCTATCCATTTTAAGGCATGAGGACCTTGCAAGGGATAGAGGCGCATCTTGTCGTTCGCAAGTATAGAATCATTGCATCATACATTACAGAAGAGATGAGTATATAAGTTGGCTTACACTCGCCACATACTAAATTACAATCCTACACAGAGTTCAAATCATCAAGATGAAGACAGGGTCCGTCTACGGACGAAATTAAAAGATAAAACAGATGCAAATGATACTATCTCGCTATCCCAAAGATCATGACCATGGTCCTCTACTCATCCGGGTAAGTCACGTATATCATGCCTCTTTCCTCATCATATTCCCACTGGAGCTGGGTAAGATCATCCTGCACGTACTCATCTGTACCTATACCGGGAGGGTTGTAGTAATCTATGAGCGACAAGGACTCAGCAATTAAATGCCCGGGTACCAAGACTATTCAAGCTTAAAGTTTGGGATGGGGAATGTGTTTAGTTTGCAACAACACTAAGCAAATATGGTGACTAATCATACGTAACATGAAAATAATTATGAGTGGCCTACGATGATCGATCGAATCTAGTATGATCTCTATGAGATCCTGAACACTTACCTACGTCAATAATAACCCCATCGTATTCTCTCTCGGATCATGTTCACGAGCAGAGACGATCAAGGTTACTCAAACAGTTGGTGTATTTTATTTAGAGTTTACTTCAAGTTTACTATAACCGGGTGTCAAACAAATATCTAAGTTGCCACATAACCGCGGGCACGGCTTCTCGAAAAGATTTAACCCTGCAGGGGTGCTCCAACTAGTCCACCACAAATTAACCACACTCCACGGGAATAGCCTCGACCACGGATCTCGTGGCCATCATCGGTAATTCCAAAGGAATTCCAACACCTCGAGAAAACCCGAAGTAAGTCAGAGTCCACACGCAAGACACTTGATAAAGGTAAAACAAATCCAGCAAGACCTCCCGACGTGTTGACGAACCCAATAAGAGCCACGTATCTCGTTCTCAGGACACGACCGGATGAGCGCAGTGTACAGTGGCCTGATAGAAATCTCCCGAGTTGCCCCGGGTTGGCCCCGCACACGACTCTAGTTTGGACCAATACTCATGAGGAGCACTGGCCCCGGGGGGGGGGGGTTGATTAAGTATCCACGGGGTTGCAAAGCCCTATGCAAGTTTTATTAAGTTATTAGCAAATGTAGTACCAAAGTTGGGTCTTGCCAGACAAGTTTTAATCTCAACCGAATAAACAAGGGGGTCCCCATAACAACCCCGAGCATGTTAGGAGCGCAAAATATGGAAACATAACACCGGTAACAAGAAACTATGGCGGTAACATCGGAACAAAACACCAAGCAAAAGGCCAAACCTTCCACCAATACCAAGATATATATGTGCATTAAATTAAATAACATATAAATATTGTGATATCAAAATCCATGTTATCACATGGAACAACCTGCACCTGCAACTAAGAATGCTATAAGAGGGGCTGAACAACGGTAACTTAGCCAATCAAAGGTTTGGTAGGATGTGGAGGGTTAGAGGCTATGTTGGTAATTAGGAGGCTGATATCAAGTGGTAGGTAGCGCAATTGTAATGATAAGAGCATAATACTATCAAGCAAAAATAGTATCGGATCCGGGTACGATCATCTTGCCTGTTGGTTCTTTAGCGGAACAAGTAGCGGGATCCTCGTAGTGGTACTCTCCAGGATCCTCGTACTCAGTATCAACACTCTTGTCTACCCAAGAGAAACAGTAACAATAAACATACAACCAAGGTGCAATGCACAACCAAGATGATGCATGATTCATTTATAAGAATTAAACATGGCATTCCAAAACTAGTCATGTTTCACATGCAGAGTTTGTTTATTAATGAAGCTGGACAGAACCTAATGTCAAGTTATTTGAACATGCATGAACATGTCAAATATGGATGCATCATGCGAAATTGATAGAAATGCATATAAAGAACGCAAGAAACAAAGTTACGGTTCTCACGATACGCTCACGACAAGGTACGAAGGCAAGACACAAGACAACCAATACCATGGGCTAACTCTTGGCATTCCAAGGTAGCCACTGGTTAGGCAATGAAAAACCAACCACAACAGACTCAAAGATCAAAAAATTCCATGGAGTATAGCTCCCACAAGTCACAAAACACTACAACAAGCAATCTGCCACAAAACAGCAACATAGCAACTTACACAGCCCACAACATGAGCTATAGGAATCCTACAACCACAAACAAGATATTTCCAGAAACTACATAACATATACATCAACTTATCGAACTACACAATCTGCAAAGGAGGCACACATCAACAAGCATGAAGCTATCAAGTTGACATGATGAAACAGTTTTATGGGACTTAGTGAAAATAACAGTTTTTTTGGAATAGGAGTTAATAAAGTAGCAAGTTGACAACAGAAGTTAAATATGTTACATAGCAACTCTTGGCATGAAAATGAACAGGATGGTAGTAGACAACATCTACTCTAAAATACTAGCAATGAGCATGAGCAAATACTCAACAGATTACAAGTTGTCAACCACTCTACATGGCATAAAAATAACAGCATATTCTCAGACTTAGAAATATTTAGCATGTTGAAAACAGAAACATCAAGTTAGCTACTTTGCAGCATGTTTCCCACTTATATGGGTGATTCTCATGTTAAAAAAAATACCATGGCATAATAGATATAAAACACTAGCTCTTTCTAGTGGGCACATGCCCCAAAGCAAGCATGGATTAAATCATGCAAAAATGACAAAGCAGCATCACAACTGAAAATGACAGTTTTATAAACTTGCTCAAAAGTCAAATCTGAAAGCACCAATAGATTCATTGGTTCTTTTTACCCCAAAAACATGTGTCATACTCATATGTTCATGTGAAGCATCAAGGCACAAACTATACTAGTAAAATAGCATCTACTCTTATAAGTGATATATTACTCTAAAAGGCACATGAGCAAATATAGACATACCCAGTTTTAGAAACTTAGATAGAAATGGAAATGCTCTAACAATTCACAAAACATGCATATCTACCACAAAGGGGTAAGTCTAGTGGCGGAAACCCACTAGTTCCCCCCCACACACTCTACACACACACTACACACACATGCTCGATATATGCCCAAGGACTAAGAGCACAATACAACCATGACCATACCACCCAAGAGGGGATGTTCATCCACACACATACTCACATGCATGCTCATGGGTGTGGTGGTCATCCACACACATATGCTCACATATATGCACAATGCATATATGCATATGCATATGTATATGGCAACACACACACACACACACTCTCACAAGAACACATACATATATACAACATATATGTATACACACATGCACTACACACCTCTCATCCATACTTGCACTTGCAAACTCACATACACATGCACATGAGAACCACCACACACACTACACATAAGTGTGTATGCATGAAGCACACACACTCATATACACCCTACACATACATACACACACTCACTAAAATAAACAGATAAGGAAAACAACCACCCATACTTGCTTCCACACATACACACTACAAAAGAGAAAAACAAAAATAAAACAAAGAAAAAGAAAAACAACCAAAAATGGGGGAGGCTTCGGGCTCGAACCCATGACCACCTGGTCACTCCCCTAGCGCCCACCACTGCGCTATGCGCTCGACACTTAACAGAGGAGGGGCTCGGGCCCTCTAATACACGTACATTCACGCTACGAATCTCTAACGAAACTGAACCTCTTCACACACACGGCGACAGAGCAATGATGACGCAATTCTGGCGAGCACACGGTGGATCCGGCGATGCAAACGGCTCGCACGCAAAAGGGAACAACCGGGGTCCCATTCCCTTGCTCACCTTGCGATGAGGAGGAAGGAGGCGAGCGGCAAGTGCCCACCTTGCGACCGGCAGCGATTGACACAACGGCAACTACCCGACATCCTATGCGTGGAAGAAGGGAGCTATGGAGACCGCCTGCTCACAGAGGGGAAGGAGACAATGAGCCGGACAAGAAGGAGACGACGGAGGGGTCGGGGACGTGGCGAGGACGAAGAGGAAGGAACCGATGATGACCCGCTCCTTGCGGACGATGGTGACACCAACTGGCACCGCGGGGAGGTGCTCCTCACCTCCTAGCGGCGGGAATGGAACGTGGGTAGAACCCCCAAGCTCCACTCCATCACCATCGGGGACGAGACCCACCGGAGACGCGGCGACGGCGGCGATGACGACCGGCGACACTCTCTAAACTCTTTGAAATTTCCTTACCTGGCAGGGGGAAGAAGAGAGGGAGAAGGAAGAAGGAGGGGGAGATGGGAGCTGCGGCGGCGGGGAAGAGAGGAAACCTAGCCGAGGGGGCACGCACGCTAAGGGGGTGCTAAATACCCACGGGCTGACGGCGACGGCGACGGAAAAGGGGCACGATGGAGCTTCTCTGCCTCTCTGAACCTGACGGCAGGGGAACGGGAGCAGGTGACCGTCTGCTCGAGCGGGCTGGGCCACGGGAGAGGCGAGGCCCACCTGGCTCTCTCTCTCTCAAAACAAATAACAGAGAAGGTTTTTTAAACCTTTTTTTTTCAAAACCATCACACAAGGGAAAATATCCAGGGTAAAATAAAAGGTTTATGTGCAGAACAAAATTACTTTGGTAAAGTAAATAAAATGCAATATTAATAAAAATGTTAAAATGGTTTTTATGCCAGGTAATTTTAATTGTTTTTTAAAATAACAGCTCTTTTTATTTAACACCCCAATTACATAAAAGCCGAAAACAATAAAAGGCCAACACTCACATGCTCAAAACAATATAGGTTAGCACTTGAACATTTTTAAGCAATTTAATTTGCGAGTTAAATCTGTTTATAAAATCACATGGGAATAAAGGCATTAGGTTGGGGTTTTGTTGAAAAGAAAAAGAGAGGGGAAGAAGAAGAAGATTGCACCCATGATCCTAACACCTCACCGCACAAGTCACACTCACAACCACCACATCATTCAGGGACACATGAAAAACCAAACATGGCAAGATGAATGAAATGATGCATGATGCATGAATGCAAAACAACACATGGATGACAAGGTCCAAATCATTCATAAAGCTCATGACACAAGGTTCATACAAGAGATTACATGCCAATAAAGGTAGGGACAACGCTTGGGCCGTCACAACTCTCCCACACTACAAGAGGATCTCGACCCGAGATCTAGGAACGAAAGAAGTCTGGAAATTCAGAACGGAGAAGGTCCTCGCATTCCCAAGTAGCTTCTTTGTCAGAATGATGAGACCACTTCACCTTGAGGAATTTGATAGACTTGTTGCGAGTCTTACACTCAGTTTCTTCAAGAATTGCAACTGGATTCTCACGATAAGAGAGGTCTTCTTGGAGATCGATGTCTTGGAGGTCAATGGTTCGCTCAGGAGTCTTGAAGCATCTCCGGAGCTGAGAAACATGGAAGACATCGTGCACATTTGCGAAATTTGGAGGAAGTTGTAGTTGTTATGCAAGACCACCTCTCTTGCCAACAACTTTGAAAGGACCAACAAAACGAGGAACTAGCTTCCCTTTAATTCCAAACCGCTGAGTGCCCTTTATGGGAGAGACTCTAAGATAGACTAGATTACCCACTTGAAAGGAAACATCCCAATGTTTGTTACCATAATAACTCTTCTGTCGGGACTGAGCTGCTTTGAGGTTCTCGCGAATGGCATGGCACATTTCTTCTGCTTCAAAGATCATGTCATTGCCCAAAATCTAATGCTCACCGGTTTCAGACAAGTTAAGCGGGGTACAACACTTTCTGCCATAGAGAATCTCAAAAGGGGCCTTGCCTGAGCTAGCTTGAAAGCTATTGTTGTATGAGAATTCAGCATATGGAAGACAGTCTTCCCACTTCATGCCGAACAAAATCACACAGGCTCTGAGCATATCTTCAAGGACCTGATTGACTCTCTCAACTTGACCACTTGTCTGTGGATGGAACGCAGTGCTGAAACGAGTCTTGGTACCCATAGCAGTCTGGAAGGACACCCAAAACATGGAAGTAAAGAGGCTTCCACTGTCAGAAGAGATGATCTGAGGAATACCATGCAAAGATACTATCCTTGACGTATACAACTCCGCAAGCTGAGCTACCGAGATAGATTCTTTGACTGGCAGGAAATGAGCAACTTTTGACAGCTTGTCGATAACCACAAAGATGGCATCTTTGCCTCTCTTGGACTTGGGAAACCCAGTGATGAAATCCATCTCCACATGATCTAAATTCCACTTTGGGATAGGCAAAGGCTGAAGAACACCTGCTGGACGTTGATGCTCCGCCTTCACTCTGCGACAAATATCACACTCGTTCATGAACTGAGCAATTTCACGTTTCATGCGAGTCCACCAGAAGGCTTGCCTGAGATCCTGATACATCTTTGAACTGCTTGGATGAATGGATAGAAGAGAATTGTGTGCTTCGTCCATGATAACCTTTCTGAGATCACCTTTTGGAACCACAAGACGGTCCTCAAAGAACAAGGTATATTTGTCATGAACGCGAAAGCACTTATACTTCGGAATGCTGTTGGCCACACCTTTCTTCACTTTCTTCACCATAGCATCAAGAAGCGGCGCTTGGCGAACCTGATCTTCCAGAGTCGGAGAGACTTGAAGATTGGCAAGAAATCCTTGCGGAATCATCTGAAGGTTGAGCTTGCGGAAGGCTTCACAAAGCTCGGGTTGAAGAGGCTTCAAGATGAGACTATTGTAGTACGCCTTACGGCTGAGCGCGTCTGCAATGACATTTGCTTTCCCAGGAGTATACTCAATGCTTGGATTGAAGTCCTCAAGCATTTCCACCCAACGAGACTGTCGAAGATTGAGATTGGGTTGAGTGAAAATGTACTTCAAGATCTTGTGATCGGTGTACACCTCAACTGGTCTACCCAACAACAAATGCCTCCAAGTCATTAGAGCATGCACAACTGCCGCCAACTCAAGATCATGAGTGGGGTAGTTCTTCTCGACAGGCTTCAACTGAAGCGAGGTATAAGCAACAATCTTCTTGTCTTGCATGAGAACACCACCAAAACCCTGAAGAGAAGCATCACAGAAAACTTGGAAAGGCTTGGACTGCTCAGGAGGAACAAGAACTGGAGCTGAAGTCAGTCTCTGCTTGAGCGTATTGAACGCCACATCACACTCAGGAGACCAAACATACTTGACACTCTTCTGGAGGAGATTGGACAGAGGCTTAGCAATTTGAGAGAAGTTCTCCATGAATCTTCTACAATAACTAGCAAGCCCGAGGAAACTCCGAAGCTGCTTCACATTCTGAGGAGGTTCCCACTTCAAGATTGCCTCAACTTTCTCAGGGTGCACTTTAATTCCCTCGACAGAGATGACATGCCCAAGGCACACCACTTCATTGAGCCAAAACTCACGCTTCGAAAACTTGGCATAGAACCGATGTTCCCTTAACTTGTCAAGCACAAGGCGGAGATGCTCTGCATGCTCTTGTTCTGTCTCCGAGAACACAAGGATATCATCCAGATAGACCAAGACGAACTCATTCTTGAAAGGAGAGAAAATGAAATTCATCATTCTTGAGAAGGTTGGAGGAGCATTAGCAAGACCAAACGACATGACGGTGTACTCATACGAGCCAAAACTCGTCCTGAAAGTGGTCTTAGGAATGCCTTCTTCACGAATGCGAATCTGATGATAACCCATGCGAAGATCAAGCTTCGAGAAAACTTTGGCACCTTTCAGTTTTTCAAACAACTCATTGATGTTGGGAAGTGGGTACTTGTTTCTGATTGTCTTCTTGTTCAATGGACGGTAGTCGACACAAAGATGATCCATGCCATCTTCCTTCTTGACAAACAAAACACCACAACCCAAAGGAGAAGAACTTGGTTTGATCAGACCCAGACGTTCTTGCTCATCTAGCTGCTTCTTCAACTCTTTCAGCTCTTCGGGGCCAAGTTTATACCGGCGCTTGCAGACCGGTTCAGTTCCGGGCTCGAGATCAATCACGAACTCAACTGGCCGGTGTGGAGGCATTCCTGGCAATTCTTCTCGAAAGACATCTTCATACTCACAAACCACCGGAATTTGAGAAATCGCTGAGATTTCACCCTTCTCATTAAGAGCAAAGAGACGGATTGTGTCATCGCAAGCCGCGAAAATAATCACGTCTTCTGAAGGATGAGTCAGCTTGACTTCTTTTGCTTTACAATCAATATGAGCTTTATTCATAGCCAGGAAGTCCATGCCCAAAATGAGATCAATATCAGAATTACCGAGAACAATTGGAGAAGCCAGAAAAGAATAATTGCCCATCTTGATAGAAACATCCGGAACAATGCGATTGGAATTCAACATCTTACCGGGCGACACCACATACAAGGACTTAGGAAAATCTTGATAATCAAACTCATTCTTGACAAAGAAAGGGCGAGACATGAAACAATGCGATGCACCAGAATCAAATAGCACTTTTGCAAGAATTGAATTAACTAAGAGATTACCCATAATCACATCATTGGACTGCTCTGCTTCAGCTGCATTCACCATATTCACTCTTGCGGTCTTGGGATTATGCTTCACCATAGCATTGCTTGGAGGCTTGATAGGAGGAGGAGGCGGAAGACGCCGCTGGTTGCACTTGTTTGCATAGTGACCCTTCTGGCCACACTTGTAACAAGTCACCTCAGAAAGCAGACGTACATTGCCTGGAGGAGGAACAAGAACTGCCTTGGACGCCTGGGGTCTCTGCTGGAATCCTGGGTTGGCTGGGTGGGAAAAACCATGACCACCGAACTGCTTCTGCTGCCGAGGAGGACGAAATGGAGGAGGATTTGGCACCCAATACTTCTGCTGCTTGGGAACCATCTGAGAGCTGGAAGAAGACGGATATGAATCCCTTGAACGCTTATTTGAGTTCTCCAACTTGTGCTGAGTTGCCTCGACCTTCAAAGCCATGTTATAGAACTGATCAAACTCACGAGGCTCTTGAAGAACTAGGCCTGGCAGAAGCTCATCCTTGAGACCACCTCTGAACTGATAGATCATAGCCTTGTCATCTGGAACATCTTGCTTAGCATAGAGGGCTAGATTCTGGAACTCGATGTTGTACTGATAGACAGACTTGCTTCCCTGCTTCAGGTTCCTGAACTTCTCACGCATCTCCTCAACAAAGCTTGCCGGAATGTAATGAGCCCTGAAGTCACGACGGAAATCATCCCAAGTAACAACACGATCGCCCCTGGAATCCTTGTACTGCTGCCACCAATCAACTGTTTGACCCTTGAGCTGGAACGATGAAAATCTAACAAAGTCCTCTGGCCTGACATTGCTGCACTCAAAATGCTTACTCATATCACGAAGCCAATCATCAGCATCAAAAGGCTGCTCACAACAGGTGAAAGACTTGGGCTGGTTGGCAAGGAACTGATTGAACGTCGCAAACTGAGGTTGATTCTGAAAATTCCCTTGAAAACCTTGCTGGCCCTGCTCCCTTTCTTGCAACAGCCTGAGCAACATCTAAGTGCTTGCATTGGTTGCGGCCATCACAGCTTGCCAAGCTTCTAGAGGAGGAGGCGGAGGTGGCGGCGGCGGGGGTGGTGGTGGAACATCAGTCTACTCCTCACCATGACCCGGGTTGCTATGAGTTGGTGGAGCCATCTGAAGATGGACAAAACGCATCAACACCTCATTGATAAGATGAATCAAAAGCTGAATCAAATGCTTGAAAGAAATTGAACAAATAACATCACAGCCTTCCTACTGAAAAATTAGTAAGAATGCTTCCTTCGATTTATGATAACATCATCAGAAACTAGAAGCCACTTGCAATAACACAAAAGTATTGAGCTAAGCGCTCCGAAAAAATATATATGCCTACATACATCTGAAGAAGATAATCCTAGTAACTACAAGATTTCCCACCTATGAACTTCCGAAAACTTTCTGGTTATGCAATCCGGTGTGGGGGATCCAAGGAGGAAATATCTCACGCAACTAGCAATCCTACACTCCAACTGTATCCATCCTTCAACACATAACCAGAGGCTCTCGCAAATTCATCTACTCGAATCCACGAACTCACAACGATACTAAACCATGGTGGTACCTCGGACGCCTCCCCAGTACTGGGTGACTCCGACCTTATCTCACCACGATAATTATTGAAGTAATTTCGAACACTCTCCATCCTGAGATATCAAGGAGGCTGAACGATAACGATGTGCCAACATTCCCTGGAGCTCGACTCCCCGAAAGAAATCAAGTCAGACAAGAGGCACCAAGACAGAACCCTGTCACATCGGTATCATATAGACTCCAAAATACCCGCGTGATCCTATTTTTTTTTGAGCGAGAAGAGGAGTAGAATCAAAATTCCTAAGTCGGATACCTCACCAGCGCATAGAAGAGGAGTAAAAAGAATCCTACTCTTCGATATAACTAGACTCAAAATAGTTTTACTAGACTCGACTCGGCCAAGTTGGATCAAGCAAAGGTGCCTATCCATTTTAAGGCACGAGGACCTTGCAAGGGATAGAGGCGCATCTTGTCGTTTGCAAGTATAGAATCATTGCATCATACATTACAGAAGAGATGAGTATACAAGTTGGCTTACACTCGCCACATACTAAATTACAATCCCACACAGAGTTCAAATCATCAAGATGAAGATAGGGTCCGTCTATGGACGAAATCAAACGATAAAAATAGATGCAAATGATACTATCTCGCTATCCCAAAGATCACAACCATGGTCCTCTACTCGTCCGAGTAAGTCACGTACATCCTGCCTCTTTCCTCATCATATTCCCACTAGAGCTGGGTAAGATCATCCTGCACGTACTCATCTGTACCTGTACCTGGAGGGTTGTAGTAATCTGTGAGCCACAAGGACTCAACAATCAAGCGCCCGGGTATTGAGACTATTCAAGCTTAAAGGTTGGGATGGCGAATGTGTTTAGTTTGCAATAGCACTAAGCAAATATGGTGGCTAATCTTACGTAACATGAAAATAATTATGAGTGGCTTACGATGATCCATCGAATCTAGTATGATCTCTATGAGATCCTGAACACTTACCTACGTCAATCATAACCCCACCGTGTTCTCTCTCGAATCATGTTCACGAGCAGAGACGGTCACGGTTACTCACACAGTTGGTGTATTTTATTTAGAGTTTACTTCAAGTTTACTATAACCGGGTGTTAAACAAATATCCAAGTTGCAACATAACTGCGGGCGCGGCTTATCCAAAAGATTTAACCCTGCAGGGGTGCTCCAACTAGTCCATCACAAATTAACCACACTCCGCGGGAATAGCCTCGACCACGGATCTCGTGGCCATCATCGGTAATTCCAAAGGAATTCCAACACCTCGAGAAAACCCGAAGAAAGTCAGAGTCCACACGTAAGACACTCGATAAAGGTAAAACAAATCCAGCAAGACCTCCCGATGTGTCGACGAACCCGATAAGAGCCGCGTATCTCGTTCTCAAGAGACGATCGGATGAGCGCAACATATAGTGGCCTGATAGAAATCTCCCGAGTTGCCCCGGGTTGGCCCCGCACATGACTCTAGTTTCGACCAACACTCATGAGGAGCACTGGCCCCGGGGGGGGGGGGTTGATTAATTATCCGCGGGGTTGCAAAGCCCTATGCAAGTTTTATGAAGTTATTAGCAAATGTAGTACCAAAGTTGGGTCTTGCCAGACAAGTTTTAATCTCAACTGAATAAACAAGGGGGTCCCCATAAAGACTCCGAGCATGTTAGGAGTGCAAATATGGAAACATAACACTGGTAACAAGAAACTATGGCGGTAACAGCGGAACAAAACACCTAGCAAAAGGCCAAGCCTTCCACCAATACCAAGATATATATGTGTATTAAATTAAATAACAGATAAATATTGTGATATCCAAATCCATGTTATCACATGGAAC
Source organism: Hordeum marinum (assembly GCA_022496015.1). Classification (NCBI taxonomy): domain Eukaryota; kingdom Viridiplantae; phylum Streptophyta; class Magnoliopsida; order Poales; family Poaceae; genus Hordeum; species Hordeum marinum. The sequence continues at coordinate 438,892,685 of CM039674.1, forward strand.
AACCTGTACCTGCAACTAAGAATGCTATAAGAGGGGCTGAGCAGCGGTAACTTAGCCAATCAAAGGTTTGCTAGGATGTGGAGGGTTAGAGGCTGTCATGGCAATTAGGAGGCTGATATCAAGTGGTAGGTAGCGCAATTGTAACGATAAGAGCGCAATACTATCAAGCAAAAATAGTATCGGGATCCGGGTACGATCATCTTGCCTGTTGGTTCTTCAGTGGAACAAGTAGCGGGATCCTCGTAGTGGTACTCTCCTGGGTCCTCATACTCAGTATCAACACTCGCGTCTTCCCAAGAGAAATAGCAACAATAAACATGCAACCAAGGTGCAATGCACAACCAAGATGATGCATGATTCATTTATAAGAATTTAACATGGCAATCCAAAACTAGTCATGTTTCACATGCAGAGTTTGTTTATTAATGAAGCTGGATAGAACCTCATGTTAAGTTATTTGAACATGGCAAATATGGATGCATCATGCGAAATTGATAGAAATGCATATAAAGAATGCAAGAAATGGAGTTACGGTTCTCACGATACGCTCACGACAAGGTACGAAGGCAAGACACAAGACAACCATTACCATGGGCTAAGTCTTGGCATTCCAAGGTAGCCACTGGTTAGGCAATAAAAAACCAACCACAATAGACTCAAAGATAAAACAATTCCATGGAGTATAGCTCCCACAAGTCACAAAACACTACAACAAGCAATCTGCCACAAAGCAACAACATAGCAACTTACACAGCCCACAACTTGAGCTAGAGGAATCCTACAGCCACAAACAAGATATTGACAGAAACTACATAACATACACATCAACTTATCAAACTACACAATCTGCAAAGGAGGCACACATCAACAAGCATGAAGCTATCAAGTTGACATGATGAAATAGTTTTCTGAGACTTGGTGAAAATAACAGTTTTTCTGGAATCTGAGTTAATAAAGTAGCAAGTTGACACACATACTCACATACTACACACACATGCTCTATATATGCCCAAGGACATAAGAGCACAATACAACCATGAGCATACCACCCAAGAGGGGGTGTTCATCCACACACATACTCACATGCATGCTCATGGGTGTGGGTGGTCATCCACACACATATATGCTCACATATATGCACAATGCATATATGCATATGCATATGTATATGGCAACACACACACACGCTCACAAGAACACATACATATATACAACATATATGTATACACACATGCACTACACACCTCTCATCCATACTTGCACTTGCAAACTCACATACACATGCACATGAGAACCACCACACACACTACATATAAGGGTGTATGCATGAAGCACACACACTCATATACACCCTAAACATACATACACACACTCACTAAAATAAAAGATAAGGAAAACAACCACCCATACTTGCTTCCACACATACACACTACAAAAGAGAAAAAGAAAAATAAAACAAAGAAAAAGAAAAACAACCAAAAATGGGGGAGGCTTCGGGCTCGAACCCATGACCACCTGGTCATCTCCCCTAGTGCCCACCACTGCGCTACACGCTCGACACTTAACAGAGGAGGGGCTCGGGCCCTCTAATACACGCACACTCACGCTACGAATCTCTAACGAAACTGAACCTCTGCACACACACGGCGATAGAGCAACGGTGGCGTAATTCCAGCAAGCACACGGCGGATCCGGCGATGCAAACGACTCTCACACAAAAGGGAACAACCGGGGTCCCATTCCCCTGCTCACCTTGCGATGAGGAGGAAGGAGGCGAGCGGCAAGTGCCCACCTTGCGACCGGCGGCGACTGCCACGGCAGCAACTACCCAACGTCCTACGCGGGGAAGAAGGGAGCTACGGGGATCGGCTGCTCACCGAGGGGAAGGCGACAACGAGCCAGACGAGAAGGAGACGACGGAGAGGTCGGGGACGCGGCGACGACGAAGAGGAAGGAGCCGGCGACGACCCGCTCCTTGCATACGGCGGCGACGCCAACTGGCACCTCGGGGAGGTGCTCCTCACCTCCTAGCAGCGGGAATGGAACGTGGGGAGAACCCCCGAGCTCCACGCCATCACCACCGGGGACGAGACCTACCGGAGACGCGACGACCGCGGCGACGACGACCGACGACACTCTCTGAACTCTCTAAAATTTCCTTACTTGGCAGGGAGGAAGAAGAGAGGGTGGAGGAAGAAGGAGGGGGAGATGGGAGCTGCAGCGGCGGCAGGGAAGAGAGGAAACCTAGCCGAGGGGGCACGCATGCTGAGGGTGGGCTAAATACCCACGGGCTGACGTCGACGGCGACAAAAAAAAGGGGGACGGTGGAGCTTCTCTGCCTCTCTGAACCTGACCGCAGGGGAACGGGAGCAGGTGACCGTCTGCTCGAGCGGTCTGGGCCGCGGAAGTGGCGAGGCCAACCTGGCGCTCTCTCTCAAAACAAATAACAGAGAAGGTTTTTTAAACTTTTTTTTCAAAACCAGCACACAAGCGAAAATCTCCAGGGTAAAATAAAAGGTTTATTTGCAGAACAAAATTACTTTGGTAAAGTAAATAAAATGCACTATTTAATAAAAATGTTAAAATGATTTTTAGGCCAAGTAATTTTAATTGTTTTTTAAAATAATAGCTCCTCTTATTTAACACCCCAATTACATAAAAGCCCAAAACAATAAAAGGCCAACACTCACATGCTCAAAACAATATAGTTAGCACTTGAACATTTTTAAGCAATTTAATTGCAAGTTAAATCTGTTTATAAAATAACATGGGAATAAAGGCATTAGGTTGGGGTTTTGTTGAAAAGAAAAAGAGAGGGGAAGAAGAAGGAGATTGCACCCATGATCCTAACACCTCACCACACAAGTCACACTCACAACCACCACATCATTCAGGGATACATGAAAAACCAAACATGGCAAGATGAATGAAATGATGCATGATGCATGAATGCAAAACAACACATGGATGACAAGGTGCAAATCATTCATAAAGCTCATGACACAAGGTTCATACAAGAGATTACATGCCAATAAAGGTAGGGACAACACTCGTGTCATCAGCGTTCTCTTGGTGGTCGAGCGGCCGGAGGAGGGCAAATCCCTGCCGGTCCAGCGCCCCTCTACTACCTTAGAAAGGTCCGGCTCCAGGTAGAACTATCCCCACTACCAGAAGATGTGCTATGGCATATACTTCGCTGCCAAGAAGGTCAAGCAGTACTTCCAGGAGCACACCATCACCGTGGTGAGCATAGCCCCGCTCGGCAAGATCATGAGCGGCCGAGACTCCACCGGCCGGATTGCCAAATGGGTCATCGCCCTTGTAGACCACGAGATCCGGTACGAGCCGCGTACCGCCATCAAGTCACAGGCGTTGGCTGACTTCCTCGTCGACTGGGCGGAGATCGAGTTTGTGTCGCCTCCCCCGGACTCCACGCATTGGCGCAGGCATTTCAACGGCTCAAAAATGAGGACCGACCTGGGTGCTGGCATAGTCCTCTCCTCCCCAAAAGGTGACCAGCTCAAGTACGCCCTCAAGATCCACTTCGTAGCCTCCAAAAACATGTCCAAATACGAGGCCATCATCCACAGCCTCCGTCTCGCCATGGAGATCGACATCAGGTGCATCCTATGCTTCGACAACTCCGACCTCGTGGTGCAGCAGGTCTCTGGCGCTTGGGACGCCAGGGACGCGAACATGGCAAGCTACCTCTTCCTTGTACAATAACTCACTGGCTCCTTTGAGGGCTATGAGTTCCACCATGTCCCACGGGTGGACAATGAGGCGGCCGACACGCTGGCAAAGATCGGCTCCACCCGGCAGGCCATCCCAGCCGGCGTCTCCCTGGAGCGGCTGCTCAAACCATCAATCAAGCCTTCCCTAGAATCGGAGTCCATCTTCATATCGGTCGACGCCGCAGGCCCATCGGCGGCTTTGGCCGCCCCCACGACATCTTCGCCACCGGCTTCTCTTGCCCTGGCTGCCCTGCCAGTGCCGGTTGCGTCCGAAGCAGCCGGCTCCGATGCCGCGGCTGTCATGATGGCAATCGACGCCCCTCCTGTCGTCCCCAATTCGAGGGCTGGTGAGCCGGCCCCGGGGGTTGGCGAGCCGGTCCCGGGGACTGATCAACCAGGCCTGGGGGCTCCCGAGGTGGGCCCCGTCTCGGCTCCCTCGTGGGCCCAACCCATCCTGGAGTTCCTTCTACACGAGGAGCTCCCCTTAGATGAGGCCACGGCAAGACAAATCCAACGCCGAGCCTTGGCGTATAGCATCATCAATCGTGAGCTAGTCCACCGCAACACCACCGGTGTCTTCCAACGGTGTGTCGAGCCAGAAAAGGGTCTGGAGATCCTCCTCGACATCCACGAGGGCGAGTGCGGGCATTACGCCGTCTCCAAGACCCTGGTGGCCAAGGCTTTCCACCACGGTTTCTACTAGCCCACCGCTTTGGAGGCGGCCAAGAAGATAGTCGACGAGTGTGAGGGCTGCCAGCGCTTCAACACGCAGAGCCACCTACCGGCGTCGGCCCTCCACACCATCCCCCTCTCATGGCCCTTCGTCGTCTAGGGGCTGGACATGGTGGGTCCCTTCAAGACCGCACGAGGCGGCATGACACATCTACTAGTGGCCATCGACAAATTCACCAAGTGGATCGAGGCCCAACAAATCAAGAAACTGGACGGCCACATGGCTGTCCAGTTCATCGACGACATCATAGTTCACTACGGTGTTCCCGGTAGCATCATCACCGACAACGACACGAACTCGCCAAGGGTGCGCTCATGCGTTTCTGCTCCAAGCAGGGCATTCAGCTCGACCTGACCTCCATCGCTCATCCACAATCAAACGTCCAGGTTGTTGACACACGAACACATCATCGTGTACCCTCGACGCCGGGGGTGATGCACCGCAGCTCACGTCGAAGGAGGTCCGTCCGGCAGCGCGATACGCAAGACAGTCGGCGGATGCTTTTGTAGACCCGAAACCCCGCACGCCTGGGAGGGACCCCGCCAGGGAGTGCGGTGGCTATGGGCTACCCTAGGTCGATTCGCTCGCCCCTAGAGCCTCGGGATTCACAGCTCTCAAACGAAGAACAACGAAGAACGAGAGAAAAACGAAGAACGTAGATGAAAAAGTAGTATAGATTGTTTTGTTTGATTGTGTGTTGTTCAATCGGCCGTCACCCCCAATACATAAAAGAGGCGGCTGGACTTCTCGTACAAGCAAAGGATTCATCTAGGCTTTCCTTACAAGACAACTACATCAATTCACGTCCTAGAGTCCCAGTTCTAGTTTCACTCGGATTCAGCCCAAATCTGGCTCAGTCTTCTGTCTTGCTTCTTGCATGGGCCGTAGAATCTGCATATGACCTCCGATGGAGACGGTCCAAACATCAATTTTGTATGCCTCGACGAGGCCAACAATCCGTACGTTGATCACTTTCCCAAATAAAGACATCTTGAATACTCCACGAGGTCATCTTTAACTTCGAATCGAACTCAATCACGTAGCACACTGGACTGTCCGAGTGTTGTAGCGTCTCTCCAGGCCATATACTATCTCAGATGATAATGGCCTTAAAAGCAAAGTTGACCGTTTCGATGTTACGGACAACTTTGATGTTGAACACTTTTCCATCCGAGGCAATTTTGAACTTTCACTCAACCGGAACTTTCACTCGACCGAAACTTTCACTCGGCCGGTACTTTTCACTCGACCGGAACTTTCACTCGACCGGTACTTTTCACTCGGACGGTGACTCTCACTCGGATGGCAATTGCAATCGGCCAGTATTTTCACTGGACTGGTACTTTTCACTCGGACGGCAATTTCACTCGGCCGGACGAAAAACTTTTCACTCGACCGGACGGCAAACGTTTCACTCGGCCGGCAAACTTTCACTTGGTAGTCCCGAGTAAAACTCCAAGCTGATTTTGTTTTGCCTCTACAAGTTGCATAAGACCTCGGATTGAGAAGAATTATATATCAAAATCAATCGCCTTGATGACGCGAAACTTTTTCATGTTGAAAGGTTTTCCATCCGAGGACGTTTTGAGGGTCTAATGACTCGCGTGACCCATCAGACACGTGTCTGGTGGGACGCGCCATATTTTGCCTCCTTTGAGGGCTGCATTCCGATTGCTCTAACTTTTGCATACGACCTCGGATTGAGACGATTTATATATCAAAATCGATCAGCTCGACGAGACGAAGACTATCAATATATAACCTTCCTTTATTCGAGGTTGTCTTGGAGGCGTAATCGACCAAAAAGCACTCAGAACATCTACATGATAATCCAAGTGTAATTTGGCCCTTGAAATGATGCCGAATGGTGATGGTATAAATATCAAGGTTGTTTCATTCGGCAATATGAAATTTCTCATAGAAAAATCTGTTTCGTTTGAGTCCATCTTTACTGCATTTTGCACCGTGCCAAAATCATGTGTCAACACATGCCCCCCTGTTTTTCGGCAAAGCATGCCGAAAAATAATTTGCACCACGTTTGTTCTAAGGACGCTGTCAACACTCCATCGGCTTTGCATGCTAAGGACGACAATTATTATCGGCCATATGCTTAGGCACTCCTTGGGGATATTAGAACCGTTCGACGATACACCATTCTGGCTGTCGAACGATTATGACCATGCACCTCAAAGGAATACCGTCTACTATTCGGCAACACAAATGATCAAAGATCAAACTGTATATTAAGCCGTGTGCCAAACAATCTTGCTTCACTCAGATCCTGCAAATGACTGGCACTCGGATTTCTTCCAGTTAGCTTCCTGAATAGCACTAGATCCTTCATTACTGGCTGAATCGACTAAGGAGTCAGTCACATGTAGTTTTCCTGGCCGATTCAAAGATGAGTTAGCCATATTTTCCTCATGAGCCGAGTGAATAAATAAGTCGGCCATATGTGAATTGGCTACACCAAGCATCAGACTGTTCAGATGTGAAAAAACATGCTTCTTGTTGGATCAACTCCATCTGAAGTAATTTGAACAGTTTTGATAGGTCCATCTTCAGTTTTATCGATATTACCCGAGTGGCAATCCTCATGGATTTGAAATCACCCGGATTGCAACTTGATGCTTTAGGACCAGTCGGGTCATCACAAAGATTTTTAATCGGACATACCGACTGTATTTCACTCGGTTCGAACCTTGGCAATATTACCTAAATGATGATCCACTCGAATTCAGCTGAGATAGTAGCCTAATGGTTGGTGTACCAACATGACGAAATCTCAGTACGATAAATGAATATCGGCCATGCTTCCTCATCTCAAAGGATCTGGGGAACTTGCCCACCAAAGTGTGAATAGCCAAAATAAATCAGAAATTTCAGCTGGCGATAAATTGTTGGGCACAAACTCTGATGGGACAGTTGAAGAACATGGATGATGCACCGTCTGGAGTCTCATATTGTGACATGAAAATCGTTGTTTATGCCTACCGGCTTCATGCTTGTCCTCCCTTACTCCTGCAACGAGAGCCGTCACATCATTCTTGCCTTAACGGCTTCCTTTGGGGACCCACGCCATATTCCTCTTCTCCAGCTCATAGGCCCTAAGTCGCTTCAACTTCTTCTCTTGCGAATATGATAAGACGAGTGGGCATCTCGGCTGTGGCTTTGTTTTATGCACTGGCAAGTTTTTCATGGCTTTGGGAACCTCCAACTTGGCCTGTTGAAATTCAACAATTCGATCCTTGAAAGTTACACGCTTCATCTCCTTGCCTTTAGTAGCCAACATAGACTCAACTGGCTTTTTGTTGTCCGGAGTCGGATCTGAAAGAGCACACTTGCGGCCATCCTTTTTCACTCGGTAAATTTGCTTGACCACGTCCATCTTTTTCGCCAAGCTCTGGACCGATTCTTTTTGGTTGAGTCGGTCTTTAACATGTGGTTGTTTAACAAACAATGATCCTCTCAGAGCTGCATAATTTTGGTGAGCTGGTTTAGAATATGACAAATGGTGATCCCTCAATTTATACATGTCCCATGATTGATATGAATAATGGTCGGCATGAGGAGCTACGTATGACATCAGCATTGGTGGCCCAATAGGAGGATATGGAGTCAATTTCTTCCTTCGCCAATACCAGTATTCCGATTTATTCCTTGGGGGTGACTTCGATGCCTTTGTTTCACTCAGCCGATAAGCACTCTTCACCTCACTTATCTTCTAATATTTTTCCAATAACTGTGCGAAAGTGACTTTCGGCTTTTTACCTTTGTTCTTACCATGACCTTTGCTTTCTTTGGTTTTGAGTGCATCGGTCTTTGAATTTTCTTGTTGCCCCCGAGTGCTAGATGTGTCAGTTGTACCTTTGATGGAATTCCTGTCTTCAATATTATTGCTGATGCATTCACTTGAAGATTTGATCCCATCATCATTAGTGTATACCTGTCAGTCTTTGGATGAGCCAGCTTGAGGTAGCTGAGTCAACACTTGATCACCATCAAAACCAATCTGAGTCGACTAGACGCATGCTTGTGCCTCAGCGAGCTCCAATCGTCCTCTGTTGGCCGATTGTGTGGCTTGATGAATCACATTGTTTTCTTTGACATTCTGATCAAACGAACATTGCACTTGTTCTTGTTTTGACAGCTCGGCATCCTGATCAATTATAACAATAGGATTAGTCGGTGATTCACCGATGATGTGATCACATATGCCCGGACTGAAGGTAGACTGCTCATCCATTAACTGATATTGTGATACTGGCTCTGAAACAAAACAACCGAGTGGTGCCGACTTAACGTCATCCGACTCGGCTATGCATTGATTTTCGTCCTCCTTTCCCAATGCTCTCGAATCGGCTATCTTGGAGGACTTTGGACCTGGCTTTATGTTTCTGTAACAAAAATAATTACAGAATATATGTCTCATCTAAGACCAAATGTTAGCTAGGCATAAAACAAAAAAAAGTTGTCCATATGAATATAAAGTTTAGCCAACATGACGGGAACAACTTTGGCTGTGATAAGTTGTCACTATTAGCTTGTGTTAATGTTGCCATGTGTTGATCGACATGAATAGTGACAAGATTATTCCAAACAAATAGATTACTCATCTTGATTGGTCCTTCAAAATTAATTAGAATCTTGCTAACGGGTGGATCAACAATATGATTTTGACCGAATCGAAAATTGAGTAAACTGTCATCTAGGCGTACCTTTGTGAAGACGTTGGGAGGAGAAGATGGTTGCATAACTGGAACAATATCTTGCTCCACTTCTAAATAATTCTCCAATGCCCCTTCTTCTTCTTATGGATCTCGTGCATCATCACTTGGATTTCCCGTGTAGATTTCACTCACACTATCCGAATGGATCTCACTCAGACGCTCTTTATTAGCCGAACCTTGCGCAGCAACATGTTCTTGTTCTTGATGTTCATCGTTAATCGAACCGTGTTTGGCCATATTACTTTGTTCTTGATGCTCATCAATTTCTTTAGCACGAAACTCGTAGGGAAGCATGTAAGTTCCCTCACATCCAACAAAATCGAGCACGTCCAATTTGCTACATTTGTCATTCCTTTTCTCGGTGAAGCTTGCATCATCTGTTTTGGTACACTCTACAATAACTGGCTCGATGCACTCGACATTAGCCGGTGATGCACTCAGATGACTCAATGCACTCGGTTGACTTGATGCACTCGGAATTAACTGGTTTGATGCACTCGGTTGGCTCGATGCACTCGATATTGACTCTATGCACTCGACCTTGGCCGTCTCGGTGCTCAATCCGGTTTCAACCGAATCCATCATTGTCGTGGCTTTAAAGGAACCGTTTGACTCGGCTATAGACGAATTAGTCATATTTGACTCGGTTTCTACCGAATCAACCATATTAACCGAGTGAATCCTTTTTTGTGGTAAAATTGTTGATGCAATTCCTTGTGAGCTTTGGATTGACCTTGTCCATTCAGGCCACATATTTATCTTTAAATTCGTCTCTGCTTGGATTTGTCTTGCCCCCCAATGCTTTTAGGATCTTTCAGCAGTGAACTGATGTTGCCGAAATTTTGCAATTGTATAGGGGGTGTATGACACGCTACAATGATAGGTGAACACGTATGCACTGTTGTTGAACCATATTTCCTCTCGCCAATTTGGTCAATTGGCAACACATTGTCTTCTTGCAAAACCTTAGCTCTTATTGCCTCATAATCAGGTACCAAACCCTTATCATGTTGCTCAAGGCAAAGAGCAGTAATCTGCTTATTTCGGGCTAAACTTTTCAAAGCAGCCAAAGCCACCTCATCTTTTGCAATATTCCACACGGATGCTCCTGTAGAATCTCCACTCACTCAGCAACAACCATGAAGGTGAGATGAGTCATGAATATTTTTCTTTGCATATGCTGCTGAACAATTAACCCTATGCGGTGTGGTATAGGATGAGTGAGGATAACCGGCCAAATAGCTAATGGAAGCATGGTCGATTCCCCCATCCATCGGCATGTTGGGGGATGAACCCGCATATTGCGAGCCGGCTGTCGATGGACAAAACTGTGAAACACCCTCGTGTGCATGAGGTGTCTTATATTGATCACTCGAACTCATCGTGTTGTTCACCGGCATATTGAAGGGAGTTGCCGATGCACGAAAGTTCGGATCTATAAGTTGCATGTCACAATTATTTAATTCTCAAGCTTCTTCAACAGGATACTTAGTAGGCCTTTGCTTGTTAGGGCTAGCCGACATGGTATTCCCATCAAAGGATCTAGTGACAGCAATATAATGGCTATTTGCATCTACATTAGCAGATTTATGATACATGTTATCGTGTAGATTGCAGCCGCTTGATAACGCTCTCATCGTAGCAAGAACGGGCTGGAGACCGTTCAAAGCTTCGTCCCCAGTGGAGTCACCAAAAAGTGTGTTGACACACGAAAATGTCACTGTGTACACTCGACGCCGGGGGTGATGCACCGCAGCTCACGTCGAAGGAGGTCCGTCCGGCAGCGCGATACGCAAGACAGTCGGCGGACGCTTTTGTAGACCCGAAACCCCGCACGCCCGGGAGGGACCCCGTCAAGGAGTGTGGCGACTATGGGCTTCCCTAGGTTGATTCGCTCGCCCCTAGAGCCTCGGGATTTGCAGCTCTCAAACGAAGAACAACGAAGAACGAGAGAAAAACGAAGAACCTAGATCAAAAAGTAGTATAGATTGATTTGTTCCATTGTGTGTTGTTCAATCGGCCGTCACCCCTAGATATATAAGAGGCGGCTGGACTTCCCGTACAAGAAAAGGATTCATCTAGGCTTTCCTTACAAGAAAATTACATCAATTCACGTCCTAGAGTCCTAGTTCTAGTTCCACTCGGATTCAGCCCAAATCTGACCCAATCTTCTGTCTTGCTTCTTTCATGGGCCGTGGAATCTGCATATGACCTTCGATGGAGACGGTCCAAACATCAATTTTGTGTTCCTCGACGAGGCAAACAATCCATATGTTGCTCACTTTCCCAAATAAATGCATCTTGAATACTCCACGAGGTCATATTTAACTTCGAATCGGACTCGATCACGTAGCAGACTAGACTGTCCGAGTGTTGTAGCGTCTCTCCAGGCCGTATACTATCTCAGATGATAATGACCTTAAAAGGAATGTTGACCGTTTCGATGTTACGGACAACTTTCATGTTGAGCACTTTTCCATATGGGGCCATTTTAAACTTTCACTCGACTGGAACTTTCACTCGACCGAAACTTTCACTCGACCGGTACTTTTTACTTGACCAGAACTTTCACTCGACCGGGACTTTTCACTCGGACGGTGACTCTCACTCGGATGGCAATTGCACTCGACCAGTATTTTCACTAGACTGGTACTTTTCACTCGGACGGCAATTTCACTCGTCCGGATAGAAAAAATTTCACTCTACCGGACGGCAAACTTTCACTCGGAAGTCCCGAGTAAAACTCCAGGATGATTTTGTTTTGCCTCTCCAGGTCGCATACGACCTCGGATTGAGAAGAATTATATATAAAAATCAATCGCCTCGACGATGCAAAACTTTTTCGTGTTGAAAGGTTTTCCATCAGAGGATGTCTTGAGGGTCGAATGACTCGCGCGACCCATCAGACACGTGTCTGGTGGGCCCCGCCATATTTCGCCTCCTGTGAGGGCTGCATTCCGATGGCTCTAACTTTTGCATACGACCTCGGATTGAGACGATTTATATATCAAAATTGATCAGCTCGACGAGACAAAGACAATAAATATAGAACATTCCTTCATTTGAGGTTGTCTTGGAGGCGTAATCGACCAAAAAGCACCCAGAACATCTACATGACAATCCAAGTGTAATTTGGCCCTTGAAATGATGCCGAATGGTGATGGCATAAACATCAAGGTTGTTTCATTCGGCAATATGAACTTTCTCGTAGAAAAAACCGTTTCGTTTGAGTCCATCTTTACTGCATTTTGCACTGTGCCAAAATCAGGTGTCAACACAGGTCGAGAGGGCAAACGGCCAAATCTTGTCCGACATCAAGCCCCGGCTCGTAACGCTGCTGGTGAGGTCAGTCGGCTGCTGGGTCGACGAGCTGCAGGTTGTCCTTTGGAGCCTCGGGACCACTCCCAACCGATCAACTGGCTACACGCCCTTCTTCCTTGTGTACGGGTCCAAGGCGATCATCCCCACCGATATTGAGTTCGACTCGCCTTGGATCGCCCTATACACGGAGAAGGACACAAAGGAGGCAAGAGAAGATGGCGTTGACCTACTCAAAGAAGCCCGCAAACTGGCCTTGAGCCGGACGGCAATCTATTAGCAGAAGCTCTGGCACTATCACAGCAAGAAAATCCGTCCGCTCTCCTTCCGCGAAGGAGACTTGGTGCTCAGACGGATCCCACGGACAGCCGGACAGCACAAGCTGTCCTCCCCATGGGAGGGCCCGTTCATCATTAGCAAGGCGCTGCACAACACTGCGTACTACCTAATAGACGCCCAAAAGGCGTAGAAGCGCAAGAGAGACGCCTCTGGCGAGGAGACCGAGCGCCCGTGGAACGCGGCGCCATTCTGTCCGTTTTACTGCTGAAAAAACTAGTGCATGTATGTATCCCTCCCCTTTTTGGGCTTATGAATGCAATGGGTTCCCTAGGCCGGCTCTTGGGGCATGCCCTTTTCTTTTCCCTCCAAGGTTTTCTCCCCGACCTGGCTCCTGGGCCCGGGGGCTCTTCGACTGGTCCTAGGTCGCCTCTCCCGAAATCGACCAAGTAGTGTGAGCTAAGCAAACCCTCCCACCCCTCTCAGCTACAGAGCGGCTCACGGCTGTCTGGCTGACGGGGCTCCGAGGCGGCAAAACTTAACGCACATGAAAATTCGATCGCAAGGGGATTGCCGGCTAGGTCTAGCCGGACTACTGCCTTGCCTCTGCCACTAAACTTACCCTAAAAAACTCTCGCGGTTCCTGAGCTTAAAAACCGGCTCTCTCGAGGCGGATGCCCCGACCCAACTACAGACCAGCTCCCGACTGTCGGGCTGGCGGGGCCGAAACCAAAGGAGAAAAGGGGCTGAGCAGACGGAACCAAGGGAGCAAAAAAGGGTAAGTACAAACTGGCATGCATGATAGGCAAACACATTAAGCATTCAGCGCACAAACTTAAAATAAAGATAGGCCCACGACCATTACGATTCATTACATTACACCCCAAGTGGGTGGACTTGAGTCTAACGTGCAGGAAAAATAACAAAAGAAAAGATAAGACGCCCGGGGGCTTAGGCCACCGGTGCGTCGCCAGCCGGCACGTCTCGAGCCGGCGCGTCGCTGGGCGGCTCGACTCTTGGCCCGGAGGTAGTCGGAGCCTTCGGGTCAGCTTCCTTGGCCTTTGGGGCAACCTCCGCAGCCCCAACATTCTCAGTGCTCTCATCGGCGAACACCTCGTCCTCCGGACCATGGGGGTTGCCAAAGGAGTCCTCGGCCACCGGCTCGCCGTCCTCACCAAAGGCCAGCAGGAGCTCGTCCGGGTCGACGTACGACGCGCGCTCATTGGCCCGACGGACGAGGACCGGCTCGTGGGCCGCTCGCTCCTCAATTGGCTCGTCCCGCATATTGGCCAGCCGGTCCAGGTCAACGCCGCAGTACTATGAAGTGACAAACCGAAGTGCCATCTGTGCGCCGGCTCGATCCACCGACGCCTTCCAGACCTCGAGCCGGGCTACGGCGTGCTCCAGCCACAAGGCCACGCGGTTCTCGGGAGCTCCATGGCCCGGTCACAAGGCAGCGATGACCTCCTTGCCGGCCGTCTTCAGCCGCTCCACACCCCGCTTGAGTTGGATCAGCCAGTTCTCTTTGGCGAGCCCAAGCTCCACCATGTCCCAAGCGGAGTCCTCCTCGACGCAGCGCCCGTGCGCCCAGAGACACTCCCGGTGCTCCTCGACAGCATGCTCAACGCGACTCTTGGTTTCCGGGAAGCGCCCTAAGGAGGAAAGGGAAGAAGGAGAAGAAGGCAAATCAAGAATAAGAACTGGCAAAAAAAAGCAGCCGGGCGAAAAAAGAAAAACGGGTACTTCCACTCGAGGGAGTCGTCCAGCTCGATGGAGAAGTGGAGTGACCAGTCCTGCTGCGACACCAGCGTCGCCTCCGCCTTGGCAAGAGCCACCTTGCACTCCTCGAGCGTCCTCTCGAGGCGGGTCACCTCGTTTTGGAGGGTGGCGATGCGTTGGGTGGCTTCGGCCGCTTCCTTGATGGCCTTCTACTTGGCCGTCACCTCCCGTGCCATGTCGGCCTTCAGGAGGTCTTGGGCCGCCTGCCCATCCACCAGCTGGGCGCTGAGCCTGTCTCTCTCCTGGGTGAGCGCCTGGACGCTGTGGGCCAGCCGGTCCCGCTTGGAGACCGCCTCGGTCTTCTCCGCTCGAAGGGTGGTCAGCTCCTCCGCAAAGCAGAATAGGCATTAGCTGACGGGGTTATTACCCCTAGGTAGGCCAAAGCAACGGGGTCCTCCCCCTTTTGCTTCGAAGAAAAACTACGCGGACGGCTAGGGGATGTCCGGCACGAGCCGGTGCCGGCTGGCGCCCCCGCCGGTTGGACGAGGGGCCGGCTGGACCCTCGGCCGGCTAGGCATGTACGACTGCCTCCGTGCTGGCTCTTTCGTGGACCTAGGGACATACATGCGACGTCCCGTCCCTCTGCATGTGGGTATGATGACGTGACGCGACCGGCATGACGGGCGGCCCTGTGGCTACAATGCCCCCCATGCAACGGGGACGAACAAACGGATAAACGCACGGACGAACGATCATCTCCACACACACACACAATCCCTTCTAGTAGTGGAGGAAGAGGATCCAGATGCCCCTTCTTCCTCCTCTGGACACAGCTCCAGGAGCACCATTGTATCTACACCCATCCATCCAACTAAACCAAGCACGACTAGGGGTATTACCTCCCCGGAGGGCCCTGAACTTGGGTACGTCGTGTGTCATCACTGCTTGTGCCCAATCTCGCACCCGGAGCCCGTCGACCTCCTTCGGCCCCAACCACCTACGATAAGCCACCCTATGGCATCTGTCTGAGAAAACGTTGACAGCTGGCGCCCACCGTGGGGCCATACGCGGCGCCGGCAGGATTCATGCTCCTAGCGGGACCCCTCGCCATTCCCCGCCGTTGCCGCTCGTCTCGGCAAAACCATGGGGGGCTCGTGGGGATTGCTCTGGCACGCCCTGCGAGCAACTCCGTCGGCCTCACGGCCGACATCGACGCGCTCACCAAGCGCTTCGGCAGGCTCAGGCTCGCCGAGGCTCCAGCCGCTGACGAGTACCCCGCGGGGGTGCTCGTCTGCGTTGGTCCGCCCATGGCAGTGGGCGCACTCGTTGTGACTCAGTCCAGCGGCTCCCACGATCGCGTGGGAGTAATGGTCATCACCTCCTCCACCACTTCCGGACGGGCGCGGGTCGCGACTACCGCTGCCGCTGCCCGCGTCGGCACATCCGACTCGCTCATCATGGCCCTCTGGGGCCTGAGCACTCCGATCGCCGTGACGATGAACCCCGACACCGCCACGGCCAATCTCAAGGCAGCTCGTCGCGTCCCGTTCGAGGACACCACCGCCCTCGCGGCCATGCGGCACCACATGGAGGCGGCACATCGGGAGTACGCTTTCGCCTACGGACTCACCCTGGCTGGCGCCGAGCCCAGCCGGGATGGGGCTGTGCGTGACCGTGGTCGCGTGGTCGCCGAAATCCTCGGCGGCAAAATGCCCGTCTACGACACCCCCGCGGCCAACCTGCGGGCCCTCAAGGTGACCTATGACGAACTGGCCATCTTGGAAGGCGAAGAGCATGCCGCCCATGAGCGCCACATCAAGGAGCTCATCGATGCTGCTGATGCGCATCAGCATCTGCTCGCGACGGGCGGCACCACCACTAAAGGCCCCCAGCCCGAGCGCGACGGCACGGGAACTGCCAACCGCCAGGCAGCCCAGAACTCCTGCTCCGCTCGCGTCCCCGGCCGCCGGGACGGAGCAAACAACCCCCAGCCCTCTCAGACGCCGGGGAGCGAGCAGCCCGCTATCAGCAGCCGGCGCACCAACGAGCCGCCTCGGAGCGGCCACCACCATGAAGCGCCGGCATCCGGCATCCGGCGCAGCCATGGGCACATGTCGCCCCCACGGCACGAGTCGGGGCAGTCGGCGCCACCCACCGTCCGTCCCGAGCTCTCGGCTCGGCTCGGACCACGCGTTCCCCACAGCGAGAACGACGCTCGCAACCGCCTCAACAAAATCGCACAATCTGCCCTCCTCGAGGAGGAGGGCTCAATTGGTCCGACCTGCTTTGGCCCCCGGATCCGCACCGAGCCATTCCCAACCGGCTTCACACTCCCTAGGGACACCCCGAAATACAACGGAGCCGCCAAGCCCAAAGACTGGCTGATCGACTACACCACCGCGATGGGCATCGCTAGGGGGAACAAGCGCGTAGCCGTTTGCTATGCCCCCTCATGTTGATCAGCTTGGCCCGCACCTGGCTCAACAGTCTGGCGGCTGGCAACATCAACACCTAGACGGACTTCGAGGAGGCCTTCATCCGCAACTTCATCGGCACCTACAAGCGGCCCGGCCGCCCCCGTGAACTTCATCGACGAATCCCTCCGCGAGTACCTCACCTGATGGACCGAGCTCCGCAACTCCTGCGAGGGGGTGCACGAGGTGCAAGCCGTGCAATACTTCATCGAGGGCTGTCGGGATGGTACCCCTCTCAAACATAAGCTCCTATGCTCAGAGCCGGCCACGCTCGCCGAGCTCATGACCAAGGCGGACAAATACGCCACGGCCGATTCGGCCATCCGGGTCAAGACGACCCCACGTGCCAAGGCGACGACGACACCGTCCATGACCCGGGCGGCTGCCAAAACCGGTAGTCGCAGAACAACAAACGCAAGAACGACTAGTCTTTTGGCCAGCGCCAATACCATCGAGGATCAGGAGATGGCTACCCAGCCTTCCGGCCAGCGCCAGCGCACCGACAAGGCTGCTTGGCAGCCGAAGCTCACCTTTGAGCAAATGCTCGACCTCCCCTGCAAGAACCATTCAGGGGCCAAACCCTCTACGCACACGTTCCGGCAGTGCAGTTTCTCTCAGCGATTGGCCCAGGGGGACAGCCTTCCGGCTCCTCCCGCGCCGCCGGCCCGCACGCCGGCCCCGACCCAAGGTGCCGTCCCAGCACCGGCTCCGGCTCCGGCCCACAATGACGGTCGTCTAATCGACCAGTTCCCCAACCAGGATGCCACCATCGGCTCCAGCACCAGTGAAGAGACGGGCAAACACACTCAGTGCCAGCTCCGTCGTGAGGTGAATGCCACCATGCCGGCAACTCCCCAGTTCATGCACTGGTCGGAGAAGCCGGTCACTTGGAGCCAGCCAATCACCCTGCCAGGATGCCGAATCTCGGCAGCTATGCCTTGGTCCTCGACCCCACCATCGCCACCAAGGAGCAAACTTGCCGCTTCTCGCGGGTGCAAATAGATGGCGGCAGCAGCATCAACATTCTCTACCTCGACACGATGCACAAGCTGGGGTTGAAGATAGAAGACCTGCAGGCAAGCCGGACGGTCTTCCACGAAATCATGCCTGGGAAGTTCTGCTCCCCTGCAGGCAAGCCGGACGGTCTTCCACAAAATCATGCCTGGGAAGTTCTGCTCCCCTGTCGACAAGATCATGCTCGACGTCCTCTTAGATGGACCCAACCACTTCCACCGCGAGCCAGTGCTGTTTGAGGTCGTGGACCTTGCGAGCCCCTACCACGCGCTGTTGGGCCGACCGACTCTTATCACCTTCATGGCGGTCCACCATTATGCCTACCTCAAGCTCAAGATGCCGGGCCACAAGGGGATCATCATCATCAAGGGCGACTACAATATGTCGCTCGAGTGTGCTCGAGACGGCAGTCGGCTGGCTGAGGCCCTGGAGATCACCGAGGAGAAATGGCAGCTCGACCGGCTCGTGGCCCTTGCTGCCAGCCAGCCGGCCATGCCGGCTCCTCCCTCGCAATCCGTCGACGAGGCCTCCTTCCAGCCATCCAAAGACACCAAGAAAATCTCGCTCGACCCGGCCAACTCGGGTCAGTGAATCACCATCGGCTCCCGCCTCAACAGCAAATAGGATGGCGAGCTCGTCGACTTCCTCTGTGAGAATCGGGACATCTTTGCATGGTCCCCCAAGGACATGCCGGGTGTTCCGAGGAAGCTCGCCGAGCACAAAATACACGTCCGGCCAGACGTCAAGACGGTCAAGCAACCCCTGCGCCGTTTCTCCGAGGAGAAGCGGCATACTATAGGCGAGGAGATTGCCCGGCTGCTCGCAGCCTGGTTCATCATGGAAGTGTTCCACCCGGATTGGCTGGCCAACCCAGTCCTGGTGCTGAAGAAGAACAAGACCTAGCACATGTGCATTGACTACACTAGCCTGAACAAGGCATGTCCCACAGACCCGTTCGCCCTGCCGCGGATCGTTCAAATCATCGATTCCACGGCCAGCTATGACTTGCTGCTTTTCCTAGATGCCTACGCCGGCTACCACCAGATCAAGTTGGACCCGAAAGACCGGCTCAAGACCTCGTTCATCACGCCCTTCAGGGCATACCGCTACATAACCATGTCCTTCGGCATGAAGAACGCATGCGCCACCTTCCAACGGTGCATGCAGAAGTGCCTCCTGCCTCAGATAGGCAGGAATGTCCATGTCTACGTCGACGACATTGTCGTCAAGACCAAGAAGCATTTCAGCCTCCTCGATGACCTCCGGAAGACCTTCGCAAACTTGTGCGAGTACAAGATCAAGCTCAACCCGGAGAAGTGTGTTTTCGGCGTCCCCGCCGGCCAACTCTTGGGTTTCTTCGTGTACGCCCCCGTCATCGAAGCTAACCCCAAGAAGATCAGCATGATCGTGCGCATGCCGAAGCCGACCCGACTCCGCGATGTCCAGAAGTTCACCGGCTGCCTCGCCTCGCTTACCCGGTTCATCAGCCAGTTGGGGGAGAAGGCCCTGCCCTTCTACGGGCTCCTTCGCAAGACGGCTCAAATCGAGCCGGGTCAAACCAAGAGGTCGGGCGTCTTCGACTGGCCTGATGAGGAGGACGAGGCCTTCCGTGGCCTCAAGAAGTCTCTTACCCGCGTGCCCATCCTGGCCGCGCCGGCTGAGAAGGAACCACTACTCGCTTACATCACGACGACCACACGCGTCATCAGCGTCGTCATGGTGGTCGAGCGGCTGGAGGAGGGCAAGTCCCTGCCAGTCCAGCGACCCGTCTACTACCTCAGCGAGGTCCTCTCCGCGTCCAAGCAGAACTACCCCCACTACCAAAAGATGTGTTATGGCATATACTTCGCTGCCAAGAAGGTCAAGCAATACTTCCAAGAGCATACCATTACCGTGGTGAGCACGGCCCCACTCAGCGAGATCATGAGCGTCCGGGAGTCCACCGGTTGGATCGCCAAGTGGGTCATTGCCCTCGCCGATCATGAGATCCGGTACGAGCCGAGAACTACCATCAAGTCGCAGGCGTTGGCGGACTTCCTCGTTGACTGGGCCGAGACGGAATTCGTTCCGCCTCCCCCAGACTCCACGCATTAGCGCATGCATTTCGACGGCTCGAAGATGAGGACCGGCCTGGGTGCCGACATAGTCCTCTCCTCCCCGAAAGATGATAAGATCAAATACGCCCTCTAGATCCACTTTGCCGCCTCCAACAACGTGGCCGAGTACGAGGACATCGTCCATGGCCTCAGGCTCGCCAAGGAGATCGGCATCAGGCACATCCTCTGCTTCGGCGACTCCAACCTCGTGGTGCAGCAAGTCTTTGGCGAATGGGACGCCAGGGACGCCAACATGGCCAGCTACTGCTTCCTCGTACAACAGCTCACCGGCTCCTTTGAGGGTTGTGAGTTTCATCACGTCCCACGAGCGGACAACGAGGCGGCCGATGTGCTGGCAAAGATCGGCTCTACCTGGCAGGCCATCCCAGCCGGCCTCTCCCTCGAACGGCTCAAGCCGTTGATCAAGCCTTCCCTAGAATCGGAGTCAATCTTTGTGCCGGCGAGCGCTACCGGCCCATTGACGTTCCTGGCCGCCTCTCTGGCACCTCCGCCAACGGCTCCCGAACCGTCGGCCACCTTGCCGGTGCCAATCGAGCCGGCGGCGCCCGAGGCGGCCGACTCCTGCAACGCGGTCGTCATGATGACCATCGACCAGCCGGCCCTGGGGGCTGGCGAACTGGCCCCAGGGACTGATCTTCCAGTCCCGGGGGTTCTCGAGCCAGTCCCGGGGGCGGGCGAGCCGGTCTTGGGGGCTGATCAACCAGTCCCGAGGGCTCCCAAGCCGGCCCCCGTCTCGGCCCCTCGTGGGCCCAACCCATCCTAGCGTTTCTTTTGCAGGGTGAGCTACCTCTGGATGAGGCTTTGGGAAGGCAAGTCCAACGCCGGGCCACGGCCTACGGCATCGTCAACAATGATCTCGTCCATCACAGCACGACCGGCGTTTTCCAGCGATGCGTTGAGCCGGAAAAGGGTCTAGAGATCCTCCTCGACATTCACCAGGGCGAGTGCGGGCATCATGCCGCCTCCCGGACCCTGGTGTCCAAGGCTTGCCACCACAAATTCTTCTGGCCAACAACTCTTGAGGCGGCCAAGAAGTTGGTCGACGAGTGCGAGGGCTACGAACGCTTCAGCATGCAAAGCCACCTGCCGGCAACGGCCCTCCAAACCATCTCCCTTTCGTGGCCTTTCGCCGTTTGGGGGCTGGATATGGTGGGCCCATTCAAGACCGCTCGAGGCGGCATGACGCACTTGCTGGTGGCAGTAGACAAATTCACCAAGTGGATCGAGGCATGACCAATCAAGAAGCTGGACGGCCCTACGATCGTCCGGTTCATCAATGACACCACGGTGCACTACGGCGTTCCCCGTAGCATCATCATCGACAACAACACGAACTTCGCCAAGGGCGCACTCGCGCGCTTCTTCTCTAAGCAAGGGATCCGGCTCGATCTAGCCTCCGTCGCCCATCCATAGTCAAACGGCTGGGTCGAGAGGGCGAATGGCCCCATCCTGTCCGGCATCAAGCCCCGGCTCGTGATGCCACTGGTAAGGTCGGCCGACTGCTGGATTGATGAGCTGTCGGCCGTCCTTTGGAGTCTCTGGACCACCCCGAACCGTTTAACCGGCTACACTCCCTTCTTCCTTGTGTATGGGTCCAAGGCGATCATCCCCACCGACATCGAGTTCGATTCGCCTCGGGTCGCCCTATACACGGAGAAGGACGCAAAGGAGGCAAGAGAAGACGGCGTCGACCTACTCGAGGAAGCTCGCGAACTGGCCTTGAGTCGGACGGCGATCTACCAGCAGAAGCTCCGGCACTACCACAACAAGGGGATCCGGCCACTCTCGTTTTGCGAGGGGGACCTGGTCCTCAGGTGGATCCAACGAACAGCCGGACAACACAAGCTGTCCTCCCCATGGGAGGGCCCATTCATCATTAGCAAGGCACTGCACAACAACGCATACTATCTAATAGATGCCCAGAAGCCACAGAAGCGTAAAAGAGATTCCTCCGGAGAGGAGAAGAAGCGCCCATGAAACGCGGCCCTTCTGCGCCTGTTTTACTGCTGGAGGAACCAGTGTATGTATGTATCCCCACCCTTTTGGGCTTATGAATGTAATGGGCGCCCCAAGCCGGCTCTTACGACGTGCCCCGTTTCGTTTCCCTCAAAAGTGTTCCTCACTCACCGGCTGCCCGACCCGGCTCCCGGGCCCGGGGGCTAGCCGGCTGGACCTAGAACGCCTCTCTGGAAACTACCTAAGTAATGTGAGCTGACCAAACTTCCCCACCCTTGCCAGCTGCAGAACCGGCTCCCGGCTGTCCGGCTGATGGGGCCTCGGGGCGGCAAGGTTTGGCTCACACGAAAGGTCAAAACAAAAGGAGACCCCTTCTAGGCCCAGCCGGACCATCGCCGCCTCTCTACCACTCTACTTATCCGAAAAAGCCCTCGCGATTACTAAGTTTTGAACCGGCTCCCTTGAGGCGGACGCCCCGACCCAGCTACAGACCGGTCCCCGGCTGTCGGGCTGGCGGGGACAAAACCAAAGTGGAAAAGGAGCAGAAAGAAAAGAGTCAAGCAGGCAAAAAGGATAAGGATGAGGCGGCATGAGTAACAAGGCAAACACGGCAAACTATTCATGACATAAATGTTAAGGCAAAAGCGTCCCGCGGCCAGCATTTAGTTCATTACATAAACAACCCAAATTGGTGGATTCAAGCTTAACATGTAGGGAGAAAAAGAGCAAGATAAAAAAAACGCCCGGGGGCTCAGGCCGCCGGCGCGTCGTCAGCCGGCGTGCCCCCAGCCGACGCGTCGCGGGGCGTCTCGGTTCTCGCCTCGGAGGTGGTCGTGGCCTTCGGGTTGGCCTCCTTGGCCTTCGAGGCAGGCTCCTCGGTCTCGGCCGTCTCGCTGCTCAAGTCAGTGCTCTTGTCGGCAGCCTCATCATCCGCCGGGCCTTGGGGGATGCCGAAGGAGTCCTCGGGCAGCGGCACGCCATCCTCGCCAAGGGCCGCCAGGAACTCGTCCGTGTAGACATACGATGTGAGCTTGTTGGCCCGCTAGACAAGGGCCGGCTCGTGGGCCTCCCGCTCTATGGCCGGCATGTCCCGCATGGTCGCCACCCGGCCCAGATCCACGCCGTGGTAGCACGACGTGACGAACCGGAGCGCCATGAGCGCTCCGGCTCAGGCAGCGGACGCCTTCCAGTCTTCGAGGCGAGGGACGACGTGCTCCAGCCACTGAGCCATGCGGTGCGTCGGAGCTCCCCCGCGGTCCAGCCATAGTGCGGCAATGACCTCTTTGCCAGTGATCTTGAGCCGCTCCATGCTCCGCTCGAGATGGGTCATCCGCATCTTGACGGCGAGTCCGATCTCATCCACGTCCCACACGGCATCCTCCTCGATGGAGCGACCGCACTCCCAGAGGTACTCCCGGTGCTCCTCAACGGCGCACGAAGTGTAGTGACGAGTCTCCGGGAAGCGCCCTGGAAGAAAGAAGAAGAGAAGGAAAGAAAGGCAAGTTGAAACACAAGAAACGGTAAAGGGAAAAGCAACCGGCTAGGGAAGAGAAAAACCGGCACTTACCTTCGATCGCATCGTCCACTCCAGGGGCGAAGTTGAGCGCCGCCTTGCGCTCCGACTCCCGAGCCGCCTCCGACGCGGTGAGACAACCCCTGACGTCCTCGAGCGTCCTCCCGAGCCGGGTCACCTCGCCTTGGAGGGCGGCAGTCCTCAAGGCGGCGTCAGCCGCCTCCTTGACGGCCGTCTCCCGGGCTGCCGCCTCCTTTGCCGCCTCGGCCTTGAGCCGGTCCTAGGCCGCTTCCCCATCGACCAGTAGTGCGGCCAGCCGGTCCGTCTCCTGCGCGCCGCCTGGGCGTCTCGTGCCAGCCGGTCCCGCTCAAAGGCAAGCCCGGTCTTCTCCTCTCGAAGGGTGGCTAGCTCACCTGCAAGACACGACAGGCGTTAGCCGACTCCCAGGGGTTACGTGCCCCTCCCGCGAAGTGCAACTGACCTTGCACGCGAGCCAGCTCCTCCTCCAGGCGGTAGAAGCCATATTTTCCACGGTCGTGGATGGCGACCGCCTCCGCAAATAGCTTCTGCCGCAGGGAGGTTCCTTCCAGCCATAAAAAGGCAAAGGTCAAGACACACTCAAAAGAGATCCGGCCCGGCTGCCCGTCAGCCGGCCAGCCAGCCCGCATCTCGGGGGCTACACCCACTGGGTGCGCTCGCGTGCCCCACTGAAAATTCTAAGACAAAACAGCCGGCTTACCTCCGCACGCTGTAGGGCGGCATCCGCCGCCTCCACGAACCGGGCCAGCTCCTGCGGGCACCGGCCCAGGACACTCCCCAAGTCCGTGAAGGAAGGGACCGAGCCGCCTGCCTGGAGGGCCGGCAGGGCCGGCGCGCTTGCCAGCGCTTCCCATTCCCGGACCACCTCATGCATTGACCGCAGGGTCCTCCGGGCCCGGCCGCCACTGCCGCCCGGGCTTGCCGCGGCTCCAGCCGTCGAGGGCGGGTTGACGATGGCAAGGGGCCGTAAGTCGCTCCCCGTCGACGACCCGCCCAGCGCCGTCGCCGCCTCCTCTTCCCGCCGCTCCGGTGCATCGGTCACGACGGAGGGTGCTTCTACCTCCATGGCCGCCGAGACCTCCGGCACCTCGGCCCGGGCCGGCTCGGCCGCAGGCAGGGTCACCTCCGGCACCATAGGCCGGGCCGCCTCGGGAGCTGGCTCCGTCGTTGCCACCCTCGCCTGGGCCGTCTCCTGCACGGGCAGAGACGCTGGGAGGTCCATAGCCGCCCCTTGCAGCTTGCTTGACGGTGGCCTCGACATGTGGGTTGACTCCGTTGCCGAGTCCGACGCCCACAGAGGATCCACCGACCCCCTCCGCCTTCGGCTGCTCGAGGTCCCAGAGTGTGAGGCCCCTCCTCGCGTCCCGGACTTGGAGGCTCGCAGCTCCACGAGCCTCTGCTTCTCCTCCTGCTGGGTGGCTGCATGCTCACGGGCCAGTCGGCTGGCGGCATCCGTCGGCTCCCCCTCTGACTCCTCCTCGTGGAGCTCGACCTGTTCACTGCACGCCCAAGAACCGGTCATCAACCGGATCACGAGACGGAAGCAAAACTTACGCGAAATAAAGGACCTACGCAATGACGCGGGACAAGGCCTGCTTGGTGCGTGGCGGCGGCTTCTGCGCGGCCACCTTCACCCGCTTCGGGCCGGGCAGCAGGGCCGCCGCCCCCCTGAGCCGGCCTCTTCCCCCGGCCAGCCGCTTCGGCCTCTAGGGCTTGAGCCGGTCGCTCCTCGCTCCTCCGGTCCTGGCGCGCTGCGGGAGGAGGCCCGTTCAGAATCATCAAGTCGTCATCATCATCATCGTCATCCGTCCAGTCCTTGATGGAGGGGGCAAGAGGGAAGTCACCCGCTCCGCTAGGTTCTCCGGCTGCGCCGAACCCTCCGGCACCACCGGGAGCGCCGCCTCGCTAGTCCGCCGCCTCGTCGTCTCCTCCTGAGGAGTCCACCCCCTCCTCTAAGGGGCCTCCCATGTGGTAGTGTTCGGAGTCGGAATTTTCACACTCCGCCTCGAAGATCTAAGGATGCAGGCCGTTCGGCGTGTTCTGTCGCACCAGCAGCTGCGATCAGCACATTAAAGTAAGTTCTCTAGCCGGCTACCGGCTAGGGAATATCAAGCGGAAAGAAACCGACTCGATGAAAAACTTACCAGGGGAGGCCGGTTGATGCGGTCGTATGCCTCCATGCCGAAGGACCACGAGGCGGGCTTCATCTTAAACGCCGTGAGGGCGTTCACCCTCGTCGCCACCTAAGCTGGCGTCAGCTCGACGGTGGACAGCCGGCAGGGGACGTGCCGGCCGGACATGTTGCAGATCTAGTGTGGCCTCAGCTGGAGGGGCAACACCCGGCGCGAGATAAAGGCCACCACCAACTATACGGCGACCATCCCCTCGGAGCTCTTTAGTTGGGTGAGCCGGCCAAGCTCCTCCAGGGCCACGCCACGTGGGGCAGCCCCAGCCATTTTTGCTGGGAGGACTGCCTGTCCTCAAACGGCGACAGCCAGATGTAATCCGTCCTCGGGTCGACATTCTTCACATAGAAGAACGTTCGGTGCCACCCCTTGACGGAGTCAATAAGAGAGAGAGGGGGGGAAAGCGAGCGACGCCGTGGCAGCACGCCCCCGTCCCCCCGCAGGCGTCACTCTTCAAAGGTTTGAGGTAGAAAAGAGCATTGAAGAGTTCGTTGAAAGGAAGGATACCGAGGTACCCCTCGCACAACGTTACGAAGGCGGATAGATAGAGAATCGAGTTCGGGCCGAGGTTCTGCGGCTGGAGGTCAAAGGTATCGAGAAGGAGGAGAAAGAATATACTCACCGGGAGCCCCAAGCCCCGGGAGAAATGCCAGAGGAACACGATGTGTTCCCCTGGCTATGGCGCCGGTACTGTTTTGTCGCCCGGCGCGCATGCGACCACCCGCTCCTCTGGCAGGAGCATGCGCGCATGGCGGAGCACAACGATGTCTGCCTCGACCACGATGGAACCAGACCAGCTTCCGTTGCGTCCATCAGCCATCGCGGCGGCGATACGGCATACAAGGGTGGTTGCGTGCTTGGGTGCGGTGGCGTGCGATGGATAAAGAGTGGCAACGAAGACGGGCAACAAGGGGGCAAGTGAGGCGCGGGTACCTCCGCCTCCCGCCCTTCCTCTCCTTTTATAGAGGAGGCCACGACCGGGGGACGTGGGATTGATTGCGCCCACTCCCCCTGGAAACTCTGCGCGCGCGTGGGTGGCCTCGGGCCATAACGGCCACTTCGGGGCGCAGAAGATCCTAGCCTGCGCCCCGAGGCCTACTGGGCTACGCCTGGGTCCTAGCGGTCTAGGCCTAGGCGACGTCCCATCTTCCCGCATGCATGGGACCCACGGCATCATTACTCGCTGCGTGGCATGCCGCGTGCCGGCGTGGGTCCTAGGGTGGCACGCCGGTACCCGAGGCGTTGGGTCCAACGGCCGACCCGATTGCCCTTTCGCCTTCGAGCCGGAGGCGGGTATCGCTGAGGGGAAGCCACTGGCTCCCCACCGTCTGCCAGACGCGGGCCCCCGCCGGCTTCGAGGACTACTGATGGGGTTATTACCCCTAGGTAGGCCAAAGCAATGGGGTCTTCCCCCTTTCGCTTTGAAGAAAAACTACGCGGCCGGCTGGCCATGGGCGGCTCGGGGACGTCCGGCATGAGACGGTGCCGGTTGGCGCCCCCGCCAGTTGGACGAGGAGTCGGCTGGACCCTCGGCCGGCTAGGCATGGCCGGCTGCCTCCGGGCCGGCTCTTTCGTTGACGTGGGGACACACATGCAACGTCCCATACCTCTACGTGCGGGTACGACGACGCGACGCGACCGGCACGAGGGGCGGCCCTGTGCCTACAGTGGCCATTGATGCACTGCAGTGTGTGGCTACAGTCCGACCATCCCGGCCGCTGACCTCGGCGAGCGTGACCAGGCATGGGAACAGTGTCGGCATGCCCTCGCCACTCGATTACCTACCTCGGCGTGGCAACAGTGCAGCCGACCGTACCGACGACTTCGGCCGGCTGGCGCTAGACGACGTCCCTCGGGCGACCCGTGCCGCGGCAGGTGGGCGAGGGCCAATCGCAGAGCCGGCTGGCAGGCCCCAACGGGAGATGGGATCGCTCGATCGGCGGACCCCACCAACGACGGGACGGCATGAATGGCGGGACCCTCTAGCCAACCAGAGAGACTGACAGTCGGGTCCCCTCACCTTTGTACTTAGAACATATTATAAGAGCTGGGGGTGACCTATAAACCCCCTGAGCCCCCCATGCAATGGGGACGAACAAACAGACAAACACAAGGACGAACGATCATCTCCACACACAACCCCTTCTAGCAGTGGAGGAAGAGGAGTCGACTGCCACTTCTTACTCCTCTGGACACAGCTCTAGGAGCACCATTGTATCTACACCCATCCAACTAACTAAACCAAGCAGGACTAGGGGTATTACCTCCCCCAAAGAGCCCTGAACCTGGGTACATCATGTGTCATCACCGCTTGTGCCCAATCTCGCACCCGAAGCCCGTCGGCGTCCTTCGGCCCCAACCACCTATGATAAGCCACCCTATGGCATCTGTCGTGAGAAAACGACGACATCAGCCGGACATCCCAGGCACATTCCAGCTACCAGGCAATCGGCCCTGCTCTCGGGGGCTACATGCCCCCCCACCAGACGTGACATACCTCGCACCCATGCCAGCTCCTCCTCCAGCCGGTAGAAGCCGTGCTTGCCGCGGTTGTGGATGAAGACCGCGTCATCAAACAGCTTCTGCCGCTGGGAGTTCCCCTCCTACCACAAGAAGTCAAAATCAAAAGACGCACAAGGAGATCCGGCCTGGCTGTCCCATAGCCGGTCAGCCGGCCTGCATCTCGAGGGCTACACCGAGTGGGTGCGCTTGTGTGCCCCACTGAAAATTTCAACAATGACAACAACGCTTACCTCTGCGCACTGTAGGGTGGTGTCGGCCGCCTCCGCGAACTGGGCCAGCTCTTGGCGGCACCGATCCAGGACGCTCCCCAACTGCTCGAACATGGGGACCTGGCCGCCTGTCGATGGAGCCGGAAGGGTTGGGACATGCACTAGCGCCTCCCAGTCCAGGATCACGTCCTGCATGGACCTCCGGGCCTGACTATCGTCGCCGCCCGTCCCGACGTTCGCCAGTGTGCCAGCCGTCGGGGGAGGGTTGATGACGGCAAGGGCACGGGAATCGGTCCCCCGGCTACCCTCCATTCGGCGCAACCGCTGCCTTTCCCTCCTGCTGGCCCGACGCGACGACCGTCTCGGGGGCCGGCTCCATAGCCGTTGCCCTCGTTCGGGATGCCTCTTCCGCAAGAGGGGGGTGCAGTTGGCCTCGTAGCCGCCCCTCGGGGCTTGCTCGACGGGGGCCTCGACAGACGGGTCGATTCCGTCATCGAGTGGGATGCCCGCACGAGGTCTGTGGACCTCGTCCGCCTCCCGCCGCTCGAAGTCCCAGAATGCGAGGCCTCGCCTCGTGCTCCAGACTTCGAAGCTCGCTGCTCCACGAGCCTCCTCTTCTCCTCCCGCTGCGTGGCCGCATGCTCGTGGGCCAGCCGGCTGGCAGCGTCTGTCGGGTCTACTGTAGACTCCACATCGTGGAGCTCGATGGAGTCCCTGTGACACATAAGGGTCAAACACCCACCGACCTGTGACTCAGAAAGGAACACACGCAAAAAAGGAAGGTCACGTACCCGGTAACGACGGGCATAACCCGCCTGGAGCACGCCGGTGGCTTCTGCACTGCCACTTTCACCTGCTTATGGGCAAGTGGCGGGGCCGCCGGCTCCTCCTGAGTCGGCCTCTTCCCCCGGCTGGCGGCTCCGGCTATCGGGGCCTGAGCCGGCCGCTCCTCGCTCCGCTCGCACCGGCCCTGCTGAACTAAGGGGGAAGGCGCGTTTAGGATCATCGCATCATCATCGTCGTCATCAGTCCAGTCCCTGATCGTGGGACCGATAGGGTACTCACCGGCTCCTCTAGACTCTCCGGCTGCGCCGGACCCTCCGGCTCCACTGGGCCCGCCGGCTCCCGGGTCGGCCACCTCCTCGACTCCCCCCGAGGAGTCAACCCCATCTTCGGGCAGGCCTCCCCTGCTCATAATCCTCATAGTCAGAGTGGTCGCACTCCGCCTCGAAGATCTGGGGGTCTGGGCCATCCGGCGTGTTCTGTCGCACGAACAACTGCGGTTAGCACACAGAAGTAAGGTCGGATGCCGGTTGCCGGCTGGGGAGATTCAAACGAAAAGGGCCGCCTTGACGAAACGTACCAGGGGAGGCCGATTGAGGCAGTCATACGGCTCCTTGCCGAAAGTCCATGATGCCGGTGCCAGCTTGAACGTCGTGATGGCGTTCACCCGCTTTGCCACCTGAGCCGGCGTCAGGTCGACGGTCGTCAGCCGGCAGGGGTCCCGGCGGTCGGACATATCACAGATCAGGTATGGCCTCATCTGGAGAGGCAGCACCCGACACGAAATGAAGGCCGCCACCAGATCGGAGGCAACCAGCCCCTCTCCGGTCCTTAGCTGCAGGAGTTGGCCGAGCTCCGCAAGAGCCACTCCGCGTGGCGTGGCTCCCGACCAGCTCACTCCGGAGTGTTGGAAATATGCCCTAGAGTCAATAATAAATTAGTTATTATCATATTTCCTTGTTCATGATAATCGTTTATTATCCATGCTATAATTGTATTGATCGGAGACTCAGATGCATGTGTGGATACATAGACAAAAACCATGTCCCTGGTATGCCTCTAATAGACTAGCCCGTTGATCAAAGGTGTCTATGGTTTCCTAGTTATGGACATGAGATATCATTTGATAACGGGATCACGTCATTAGGAGAATGATGTGATGGACAAGACCCAAACTACAAATGTAGCATATGATCGTGTAAATTTATTGCTACAGTTTTCTGTATGTCAAGTATTTGTTCCTATGACCATGAGATCATGCAACTCACTGACACCGGAGGAGTACCTTGTGTGTATCAAATGTCGCAACGTAACTTGGTGACTATAAAGGTGCTTTACAGGTATCTCTGAGGGTGTCTGTTGGGTTGGCATGGATCAAGACCGGGATTTGTTACTCCGTGTGATTGAGAGGTATCTCAGGGCCCACTCGGTAATACAAAATCACAACAAGCCTTGCAAGCAATGTGACTAAAGTTTTAGCCACGGGAACTTGTATTACGTAACGAGTAAAGAGACTTGCCGGTAACGAGGTTGAACTAGGTATGGAGATCCCGACGATCGAATCTCGGGCAAGTAACATACCGAAGAACAAAGGGAACATCATACGGGATTAACTGAATCCTTGACATAGAGGTTCGACCGATAAATATCTTCATAGAATATGTAGGAATCAATGTGGGCATCCATGTCCCGCTATTGGTTATTGACCGTAGAGGTGTCTCGGTCATGTCTACATAGTTCTCGAACCCGCAAGGTCTGCACACTTATGGTTTGGTGACATTTTGGTAGTATAGAGTTATGCATGGTGGTGATCCAAGGTTGTTCGGAGTCTCGGATGAGATCCCGGACGTCACGAGGAGCTCCAGGATGGGCCGTAGGTAAATATTGATATATAGGAAGTCCTGTTTTGGTCACCAGAAAAGTTCCGGGCTCATCGGTAGTGTATCGGGAGTGCCGGGAGGGTACCTGGGGACCATCGGAAGGGGTATTTCGACCCAAGAGGCTACATGGGTTGTGGGAGAAGAATTACCAGCCCTTAGTTGGCTGACTGAAGTCCCACAAAAGGCCCATGCGGCTAGGGAAGAAAACCCAAGGTGGAAAGAAGGCAAAAGTGGGAAAATAAGGAAGGAGTCCTAATCCTACTAGTGGAGGAGGAGGACTCCTCGCTCCCACTACGGTCGAACCAGATTTGGCTCCTTGGGAGCTAAGTCTCCTCCCTCCCCTCCTCCTATATATACCAGAGGTTTTGAGGGCAGCCCTAATGCTAATTGCCACGTGCTGCCCTCTTCTTCCTCTAGATCATTTTCTCATCTAGATCAGTTTTCAACGGTGCTTAGGAAAAGCCCTACTGCAATTACTCCACCACCATCACCGCAACGCCGTCGCGCTGCCGGAGAACTCATCTACCTCTCCGCTCCCTCTTGCTAGATCAAGAAGGTGGAGATCATCATCGAGCTGTACGTGTGTTGAACGCGGAGGTGCCATCCGTTCGACGCTAGATCGAAAGGACCATGATCAAGATCGTGAGATGATTCATGATTGGATCGTGGGACGGATCATGATGAGATCGCGGGACGTATCATGATCGGATCGCGGTACGGACCGTGATGGGATCGCAGGACGCTCGGTGATTTGGATCGTGAATACGTTCGACTACATCAACCGCATTTCTTAATGCTTCCCGCTTAGCGATCTACGAGGGTATGTAGATCCACTCTCCCTCTCGTAGATGCTCATCACCATGGATAGATCTTGCGTGTGTGTAGGAATTTTTTTGTTTCCCATGCAACGTTCCCCAACACGAAGGAGTGTGTGTTGACAAAGGCCGACAGCCGGATGTAATCCCGCTGCGGGTCGGCGTTCTTCATGTAGAAGAACGTCCGATGTCAGCCCTTGACGGAGTCGATGATGCTGAAGTGCGGGAAGCGCATGCCGCGGCAGCACACCGCCGCGCCCTTGCAGGCGTTGCTCTTCAGCGCCTTAAGGTAGAACAACGCATTGAAGAAGTCAATGAAGGGTAGAATCCCCGAAGTACCCCTCGCACAGTGTCACGAAGCCCGCAATGTAGAGGATGGAATTGGGGACAAGGTGGTGCGGTTGGAGGTCCAAAGTATCCATCATCAGACTGGAAAGAAGTGGCTCACCGAGAGCTCGAAGCTGCGGGAGAAGTGTCAGGCGAAGACGACGAACTCTCCTGGCTGCGGCACGGGCTCCACCTCGTCGCCCGGTGCGTGGGCAATCACGCGCTCCATTGGCGGCGCC
Organism: Hordeum marinum; assembly: GCA_022496015.1. Lineage (NCBI taxonomy): Eukaryota > Viridiplantae > Streptophyta > Magnoliopsida > Poales > Poaceae > Hordeum > Hordeum marinum. Next base: position 438,925,271 of record CM039674.1, read on the forward strand.
ATGCGCCCACGGCAGAGATCCACGATGGCGGCCTCCATGATCACGGACCCGACCCAGCTTCCTGCGCGCCCTTCGGCCATTGCAACGGTGCGACGGCGTGCGAGCGCGGTTGCAGGCGAGAAGAGCAGCGGTGCGCGAGGGAGCGAAGAAGACAAAGAGAAGAGGAAACGAGGGGGCAAATGGGGTGCGGGTGCTTCCGCCCTCTCCCCTCCCTCCCCTTTTAAATGGGGAGGCCACAACCGGGGGATGTGGGGATTAACTGCGCCCACTCCCTCGGAATCTCCATGCATGCGCGGCCGTCTTGGGTCGTAATCGTCGCTTCTGGGCAGAGAAGATCCCTACCTGCGCCACGAGACCTACTGGGCTGCACCCGAGACCTAGCAGGCTAGGCCCAAGGTGACGTCCTGTCTGCCCGCATGCGCGGGACCCACACCATCATTACTTGCCGCGTGGCATGCAGCGGGCCGGCCCGGGTCATGGGGCCTCGCGACGGGACCCGAGGCGTCGGGTTCGGTTGCCGACCCGGCTGGCTTTGCAGCTTTGCGCCAAAGGTGGGTACCGCTGGGGAGAAGCCGCCGACTTCCCCCCGTCTGCCGGACGCGGGCCCCCGCCGGCTTTGGGGACTACTGATGGGGTTATTACCCCTGGGTAGGCCAAAGCACCAGGGTTCTCTCCCTCGCTTCAAGAAATTAGCGCGTGGCTGGTTGCTTACGATCGGCTGGTGCGCAATCGGCACACGCGTTGCTGGCTGGGTCGAGGCCGGCTGGTCGAGGAGCCGGCCCGACCCCCGGCCGGCTGGGCGTGGCCGGTTGCCTTTGAGCCGGCTCCCCTGTTGACCTCTGGGTGGACAAGCATCCGTCCCGTCCCTCTACGTGCGGGTACGGCGACATGACACGACAGCCACGACGGACGCCAATGTAGCCATAGTGGCCGCTGACGCACGGGCGCGCGTGGCTACCGTTCGGCCGTCCGGGCCGCTGACCTTGGCGATCGCGACCGGGCGGGTGAACAGTGCCGGCACGCCCCCGCCCACTCGATTACCTGCTCCGGCGTGGCTACAGTGCAGTTGGCCGTACAGGAGACTTCAGCCGGCTGGCACTAGACGATGCCACCTGGGCAACCCGTGTCGTAGTAGGTGGGCAGGGGCCAATCACGGAGCCGGCTGGCAGGCCCCAGCGGGTGATGGGACCGCTCAGCTGGTTGACCCTACAGGCGACAAGACGGCTCGAGGGACGGGACCCCCTTGTCAGCCGGAGAGGCTGCTAGCCGGGCCCCCCACTTATGTACCTCAGGAATATTGTAAGTCTCGGGGTTGGCCTATAAAAACCCCCAAGCCCCCCATGCAACGAGGACAACGGGTCTCGCGCACACACACCTATGGGACACCTCCCTCACACTCACACTCCATAGCATAGGAAGGTCAGCCGGCTGCTCGCTCTTCCTCCTCTAGACACAGCTCTAGGAGCAACCTTGTAAACATACCCATCCATCAACTAGGCCAAGTAGGACTAGGGGTGTTACCTCCCACGGAGGGCCCTGAACCTAGGTACATCGTGTGTCTTCACCACTTGTACCTAATCCTGCACCCGGAGCCCATCGGCGTCCTTCGGCCCCAACCACCTACGATAAACTACCCATGGCATCTATCATGAGAAAACGACGACATACATCATCATCTATTATTTCTCACTTTTGCCTTATGGCTAAGGCTTCAAAGGTGTCTCCTACTTTGAATCCCAATACATCTCACGACGATGATGTTGATGATAATGATGAAGAAAGTGATAATATTGCTTCCTTAAAACTTAAGGGAGAAATGGTTTTTAAAGCTTTTCATAAGAATAATATTGCTCGTCCCAACTTCATGGAAATCATGTCTATTGCCATTGAGGGCAAGAAATATATTGAGGAGTTGGAAGCTCATCTCGAGGAGCATGAGGCCACCATTGAGAAAATGGAAGGTCATGAATGTGATTACGCTAATGAGATCGCAGAGCTATCTCAAGCTCTTGAAAATGAACAAACCACCAAGGAATCTCTTGCAGAGACCTTTGCTCTAGAATTAACTAGATTAAAGGAATCCCATGAAAGAGCTCTCAAGGTGGCTAATGATTTTAGAACTAAAAATGATAAGCTTGAAGTTGCACATGCTAAACTCCTTGAGGACTTTGAGCACCTCGAAAATGGCTCAAGGGTCATTAAAAGTTCGCTCATTGAACTCACCGAGTCTCATGCTCAACTTAAAGTTCCATATGCTAAAGATCTTGCCAAGTTGCCTTCTCCTCTTGTTGTTAATCATGATGCTTGTGCTACTAACTCTATTTCTTGTGAAGCATCCATATTAAAGGAGAATGTTGAGCTAAGGGCTCCACTTGAGTTGCTATCTAGCAATTATGGGAAATTGGAAGAAAGTCATGAAAAGCTTTCTAGCTCTCATGGCGATCTTCTAGTATCTCATAATGTGCTAAAGATAGCTCATGAGGCTAGTACTACTAAGGTAACATCTAGTGAGTCTCATGTGGACATTAGCACTACATCTAGTAGAAATGCTTTATTGCCATGTGCTAGTCCTCATAGTTCATCTACTCATAATGTTGGTACATCTTGTGATGAATTACGTTCCTTGCCTTGTTGCTCTAACGATGAAGCTTATACTTCCTCCAGCACTTGTCTTGATTCTAAACATGTAGAGGAAATCGATGAGCTCAAGGCCCAAGTCACTTCTTTGAACAAAGACTTGGAAAACATTCATGAAGGGAAGTCCACACTCAGCAATATCTTGAGTGTGCAAAAACTCCCAAATGACAAAGGTGGGCTTGGATTCAACTCCAAGAAGAAGAAGAAGAAGAAGAAGAAGATGTCCACGAACTACAAGAACAACGGCCAAGAACAAGTCAAGAATTCGGCCAAGATTATTTGCTTCAAGTTCAAAATTGAAGGGCACCATGTTAGATCTTGCCCATTAAAGAAGAAGCCCCAAATTAACAAGCAACAAGGGAAGCGACCACAAGCTCAATCTCATGCTGAACAACAAGTTGAAGAAAGGCCTCTTCCCAAGAAGACCCAAGTCACCGCTCTTCAAGTTGAGAAATCAATTGAGAAGAAAGCAAAGGGTAAATGTTGCTACTTATGTCGTGAGAAGGGTCACTTCACTTCTTCTTGCACAAATGGTAACTTATCTAACCCAATCATTATTGATGATATCTATTCCCTTGGGAAGGATAAGCTTGGCAATGTGTTTGCCAAATGTGTTGGTACTCAAAGTGGTGTCAAGAAAAGAACCATTTGGGTAGCCAAGCTTATTGTGACTAACCTCTTAGGACCCAACTTGGTTGGGGACCAACAAGCTCAAACTTGATCAATAGGTATTGATGGAGGGCATTGGTGACTTGTCTACATTATGAATAATTAAGGGTTCTTCTTCATTCATATTGTCTCCAGCCAAGTCTCGTGGATCATCAAGTGTCTATCATATACCAATGTTCCTCCTTGTGGTAACTTGTACTTAAATTGTTTACATTGATAGTTACTTGTCCCTTTACATGTTGTGGTTTTGTATCTTGCATGTGTTTGTATATGTTGTGCTTCCTATTTGTTTATTCGGAGTAATCAAGTATGTCTGATGGGTTGCACATCATGTATGTGTTAGTCTTGTGTTGAGCCTTTTTGCATTTTGTTTGTATGTTAGTTGGCTCTTTTGAGATATTAATGGATTATCCCATTTTGGGGGAGTAATGTGCTTTGTGCACTTCACGATCCTCAAAATGTGTGTACATGAGGAATACCACTTAGTATTGATATTACAAGATTATCTAGGTTCTATGTGGTATGTCTTCTCATGGGAAATTCAAATTCTAAATGGTCCATTAATCATCTCTTGTTGTATTTCATTTTTCACTTGTTAATAACGTTGGGTTAGCACATTATGGGGGAGTAATATACTATGTGCATATTAAAAACCCAAAGAATGTGTACATTTGAGATATTTCCACTTAGAGTTGATATTATAATTTATCTTGTTCCTAGGTGGCATGTTAGCTCTACAAGTTTCATTTGCTTATGATTTACGAGTAAAGATGATGTTGGATCTATTTGCAATCTACCAATGGGAATTATTTCCAAATACTTATTGTCATTGACAATTGGTATTCCTTTAAGTGGTAGAGATTGCTAATCATCTTTACAAAGGATTTTATTTATCGTCTGTCTTCCTTGCCTCTTGTGGATCTTTTTCAGCATGTCTAGTGTTTCTATAGATATTGGGAAAGTGATGATCCCATCGTGTGCACTTTGTATTCAAATGCAAATTCTATATAATGCACATCTCTTGGGGGAGTTGTCCTATTTTCTGTAGAACACTCCCTTTATGTGTTCATCATAAAATCTTTTGATCTTCATCAAGTGTGTGTTGGTGGAATGTAAGCCTTCTATCTATGGTGCTTTGTGCCATCATGAAAATTTGCGGAGGGTTTGGTTTGTTTGGAACCTAGCTCTCTTTTGGGAACTTGATACCTCTGGTTTTCCTTCGATTGGTATATTGTTTACTTATATTTGGCATGTGTCAATGGATATATCATTCCTTGATGTATCTTTTAGTTGGTATTCGTCAAGTGGTAATTTTTCGTTTGGTATCTTATTTTCACTTGATACCCTATATTTTAGTATCTTAGCAACTGTGTGTTGATTTGATTCTTGAAAGCCTTGAGCATGCATATTTTCTACATGTACTTTCATTGGCATGTTCTCTTTCCTTGACCCAATATATAGGGGAGACTCCACTATGACATAAATTGGCTAAAGTGTGCATGAAATTCAGTTTCATATCTATATGCACATATTTATGTGGAGTTTTGTCCTATGTATTGTTGGCCCACTAACGTTTTGGTCCCAATGAGTTTGGGTACCACTTTGTTTGTGGTGTTGTTCTAGGAACAATTGGAGATACACTGGACACTCGGCTCACTTACAAAGAAGGTGTTGACACCATGTGCTTATTGGAGCCATACTAGGATGATCGATGAACCATTGTCTACTACATCATCCAATACTATCTCGGTAACAAGTATCTTCTTAATGCATACATTTATTGCGTTCAACCTTTTGTAGGTTGCATCATGGCATGAAGTTCTTGATTCATTCTTGTGATACTTGTTTCCTTTCTCAAAGCATCCCAACGATGACCTCTTGTTGCTAGTTGTGATGTCTTTAATGTTCGTATGCTGGGAGTTCATTTATGTACAATAAGAAAATACTAGGCCATGTGCTATGCTTTCAAGCAGATATCTTATTGGTATATTTATGACTTCCTTTTGGATATCTTGTCCATTCCTTCTTGTAACTATTTCATGTGTACATCATTCTTTGTGGATATATCATCATGGTTGTCCTCGACCTAGAATCTTATACACATGAGACAAGTTACATTTCTTTCACGTCCACCGTTGCATTCCCTTTTTATTTCCTTGGTGGTTTAGTGAAAGAATTTGTGTTGAGTGCGGATCTTATATCATTGCATCTTGATGCACTCTTTGGTGGTAAAGATTATTTTCCTCGTGCTTGTCTTCACGAGGGTTTTACCATCTCGATTTGTATCCCTCCTCTTGACAAGGCTATTATTTTCTATCTTCACCAGGGGTTGTCACAAGCTTTAGTTTTTAATTTTCTTCTTAGTAAGCTTGTGAACCCAGTAGCTAGTGGTTTGTGTGTGGGAAGGATATGTCTTGCACTTTATGTCTCATTTCATCAAGACTATGTTGATGCTTAACGCTCATCCTTATATTAATCCTCTCATTTTGGTTGAGCCTATTCTTTAACCTCTTATACTTGTTGCTCAACCATATGTTTGGTGCAAGTACTTTGCTTATTGGCTTATCTACTGCTACTTCTTGAGCATGCGTTGGTTTCCGCGAAGAGGAACGGGTGATGCAACAAAGTAGATAAGTATTTCCCTCAGTTGTTGAGAACCAAGTTATCAATCCAGTAGGAGATACAAGCAAGTACCCAATAGGTGTACCTACACAAAGAATCAAACTCTTGCACCCAACTCTATAAAGGGGTTGTCAATACCTTTAAGGTTACTTGCAAGGATGAGATATGATAGAGATAGATTGCTTGAACGGAAAGTAAAACAAAAGGTAAAAATAATGCAGCAAAGTATTTTTGGTTTTAGATCTGAAAGTAAAATATGGAAAATAGACTCGGGGGTCATAGGTTTCACTAAAAATAATGTACCTACTGAAAGTATTACGGTGGGTGAATAAATTACTGTCGAGCAATTGATAGAAAAGTGAATAATTATGAAGATATCCAAGGCAATGATTATGCATATAGGCATCACATCCGTGTCAAGTAGACCGAAACGATTCTACATCTACTACTATTACTCCACACATAGACCGACTCCTACCTACATCTAGAGTATTAAGTTCATGAAGAACAAAGTAACGCATTAGGTAAGATGACATGATGTAGAGGGATAAACTCAAGCAATATGATGAAAACCCCATCTTGTTATCCTTGATGGCAACAATACAATACGTGCCTTGCTACCCCTACTTTGTCACTAGGTGAGGACACCGCAAGATTGAACCCAAAACTAAGCACTTGTCCCATTGCAAGAATTACCAATCTAGTTGGCTAAACCAAACAAATAACTCGGAGAGACTTGCCAAGAGATGAAATCATGCATATAAGAATTCAAGAAGGACTCCAATAATATTCATGGTTAATCTAAACATAAACCCACAATTCATCGGATCTTGACAAACACACCGCAAAAGAGTATTACATTAGATAGATCTCCATGAAGATCATGAAGAACATGGTATTGAAGAGCAAAGAGAGAGAAGAAGCCATCTAGCTACTAGCTATGGACCCGAAGATCTGTGGTGAACTACTCACGCATCATCGGAGGGGCAATGGAGTTGATGTATATGCCCTCCGTGATCGAATCCCCCTCCCGCAGATTACCAAAAAAGGCTCCAAGATTGGATCTCTAGGCAACGGAGGCTTCTGGCAGCGGAAAAGTGTTTTTGTGGCTCTTTCTGATAATGATGGAATATTTGGGAATTTATAGGCCGAAGATTAGGTTTGGGAGAGATGATGTGGGCCCACAAGCCTGCCCGGCACGCCCGACCCCCTAGGCACGCCCCTAGGGCTTGTGGCCCCACGGTGGCTCCCCTGTCTTGGTTCTCAAGTCTCCTGGTTTCCTTTCGTTCCAAAAAAAATCATTCTGAAGGTTTTTATTCCGTTTGGACTCCGTTTAGTATTCCTTATCTGGAATTCTCAAAAACAAGGAAAAAACAGAAACTGACACTAGGCTCTAGATTAATATGTTAGTCCCAAAAATAATATAAAATAGCATACTAATGCATATAAACATCCAAAACAGATAATATAATAGCATGTAACAATCAAAAATTATAGATACATTGGAGACGTATCATCTACTTGCTTGCACTTTGTTGTGTGCTTATATTGATTTTTGGGGGAGTCATGATCCTATTTTGTGCACTTACATTCAAATACAAAAATTCTTAATTATGCACAAATCATGGGGAGCTCCTCTAGTTTCTTTGTAAACACTCTTTTGAACATATCATAATATCTTTTATTCATGTGGCTCATAGGTCCATGTGATTGATTGTTCAATTAGTATCTTTTGATTGCTTGCTTCACTCTGGTGTGTGTCTTTGTGCCATACGATCCTTTTTGCAATCTTTGGGCTCTTGATATAGTTTGTCTTTCTCCAACTACTTATCATTGGATTTGTGTATTTCTTTGCACACGTATTTTGAGAAATACAAACCTTTTGGAGGAACAACTATTATATTGGCTTTCTAAACTTTTTGCCCATTTTAGCAATCGATGACAATGGGGGATAAGTTTAGAGAGTTTTTTTGGAAAGCTTAGAGAATTTTGCTTTTATTGCTTAAGCATTTGCATCTCACATCCGTGCATTGCTTTGCATTTGTGTGTGCTTGGTTGTGCTTATTTCCTTATATAAACTCTCTTGAAAGTGGTTGTCATTAATTACCAAAATGGGGGAGATTGTAAGAGCACATTTCTCCATGTGTGTTTTTGGGTAATTGATGACAATCCCTATGGACTAATGGTTGCCTTGAGTTACATTCTAAGGATTTGTCCGTAGGTACTTCTTGAAGTCCATCTATTGGTTTCAAGGAGTTTATATGGTGACCAAGGTGGTATTCAAGGTGTTATCCAAAGATTGGTCATGTAAGAGTTAAGCTTACTACAAGCATGTCTAGAAGAAGAAGACTATGTGACCATTCACATTTACCTGCAAGACATCATCTTTATGAAGAGAAAAGATAAGATACAAGGTTGATCAAGACTAAGTCAAAGTGTGAACCAAGTTGATCAACACACAAAGCATACATGCACCGAGAAGGATCAAGTGATCCTATGGTATGGTAAGCATTGTCCATTAAGCTTTGTGTACTAACCCATGGTCTACGTGAGTGTTCTTTGTACGGTTAGGTATTTTTCCATGGGATTGCATCGAGAGGAAGATCCCATACAACCCATGGAATATGACAACAAGTGGTGATCGTCATCAAGGTTGCGATGTGCAAGTTCAAGTGAAGCATCACAAATAAATCATGCTTGTAGCTTGCCGTCCATTGTGGTGACAATGTACTTGTGAAGGTGTGCCGAAGAGTGACTCGCCCATAGTGGAGTATGGGGGAGCAATCAACTAGCCTTCATCGAGCCAACACAATCACGAAAGGTGGTCCAACTTGAGGGAGTCAAGATCGTCATTATCTAGCTCAAGTGGACTTCGTGCAAGGCAAAGGTTTTCCCTTCATAGGTTTTCTATTTTACTGGTCTCATGGTGATAGTTTGGAGACCGGGTTATAGGATCGATCGCCATACTATCAAGGGGGCTCACAAGTGAGTAGCTCGATCGTATCGTCTGTCAAGAGCTCAAACCATTGCATCCTTGCATCATCTTTCTTGATTCTTATTTGTATTTTATCCTTTTGAGTTTTTAGAGCCTGTGCTTATTCTCATGACAAGCTCTAGTACATCGAAAACAGATTTCATATGCTTCTTCTATTGCGTTTTCGGTGTTGGAGGTTTTACCGGTCTTATCCGAGGAAGGGTTGTCACCATTTTCTTATGGGCCTTTTGTCATTTGCTTCTTATTGATATTTCTATCAATATTGTGTTAGCCATGTCGTTAGCTTTCCAACAAACTTTGTTTCGTTGAGTTTGGAGTCCGTTTGCAAAAGTTGTGGCAGTTTTGGTGTTCTTAAAAGGCTGCAGCGGTACTACCGCGGCTAGAGCGGATGTAATTTTTTACTACCGCTCGAGAGCGGTACTACCGCGGCTCCAAGAGTGCTACTACCACTCCGGACCAAAATCTCGTGTTTTGTCCGTCGGTGGTAGGTACGTATGTACTTTTTTAATACCGCTTGCAAGCAGTAGTACCACTACCCTTTGCGGTAGTACCGCTCCTTGGAGCGGTAGTACCGCTCTGTGCAGGCTGTGAGCATAACGGTTGGACTTTTCCCCACCTATAAAAGGGGGTATTCTTCCCCATTGAACCTTATTGTTTGAGCTCGAGTTCCCCCCCCCTTTGTTGACCTTCTTCGAGCTTGCTAACTCTCAATCCCTCCAATGATTCTTGATAGTTCTTAAGGGAAAAGAGAGAGGAGATCTAGATCCACATTTCCACCAATCACTTTCTCCTCTAAGTGAGGGGAACCCATTGGATCTAGATCTTGGAGTTCTTCTTGTTCTTCTTCATTCTTCCTCTCATTTTCCTCCCTAGCATTAGTTGCTTTGGTGGTATTTGGGAGAGAAGGACTTGGGCACTTTGTGTGCCCTTGCCATTGCATTTGGTGCATAGGTTTGAGTTCTCCATGGTGATACGTGGAAGTGAGAAGTTGAGAAGCTTATTACTCTTGGGTGTTTGAGCATCCTAGAGCTTGTTCCTCTTGGGTGCTTTGGCGCCCTAGATGGTTGGTGGTGCCTCGGAGCTCAATCATTGTGGTGCAAAGCTCTGGGCAAGCTTCGGGGTCTCCAATTAGGTTGTGGAGATTGCTCCGAGAATTTGAGGTCACCTCGGAGCGACAATCCATTGTGGTGGAGCTTCTTGGTGTCGTTGGGAGCCTCCAATTCAGTTGTGGAGATTGCCCCAACCTTGTTTGTACAGGTTCGTTGACCGCCCTCAAGGGTCCCTTAGTGGAATCACGACATCTTGCATTGTGCGAGGGCGTGAGGAGATTATGGTGGCCCTAGTGGCTTCTTGGGGAGAATTGTGCCTCCACACCGCTCCAAACGGGGATTAGCATCCACAAGGGTGTGAACTTCGGCATACATCATCGTCTACACGTGCCTCGATTATCTCTTACTCGAGCCCCTTTACTTATGCACTTTACTTTGTGATAGCCATATTGTTTCTTGTTATATATCTTGCTATCACTTAGTTGTCTATCTTGCTTAGCATAATGACGGGGTTATTACCCCTAGGTAGGCCAAAGAAACGGGGTCTTCCTCCTTTCGCTTCAAAGAAAAACTACGCAGTCGGCTTGCCGTGTCGGGCTAGAGGGCGTCCGGCCCAAGCCAGCACCGGCTGTCGCCCTGGACGATTGGACGAGGAGTCGGCTGGGCCCTCGGCCGGCTAGGCATGGCCGGCTACCTCCGGGTCAGCTCTTCCACTGACCTGGGGACAAACATGCGACATCTCGTCCCTCTGCGCGCGGGTACGATGATGCGACGCGACCGGCACGACGGGCGGCCCTATGGCTACAGTGGCCGCTGACACATGGCGGCACGTGGCTATAGTCCATCCATCCCGGCCACTGACCTCGGCGATTGTGAATGAGCGTGGGAACAGTGCCGGCACGCACCTTGCCACTCGATTACCTGCCTCGGCATGGCTACAGTGCAGCCGGCCGTACCGACGACTTCGGTCGGCTGGCGCTAGACGATGCCCACCCGGCGGCCCGTGATGCGGCAGGTGGACGAGGGACAATCATCGGGCCGGCTAGCGGGCCCTAGCAGGAGATGGGACCGTTGGGCCGGTGGCCCCTACAAGCGACGAGACAGCACGAATGGCGGGGCCCTCTGGCCAGCCGGAGAGACTGCCAGCCGGGTCCCCCCACCTTTGTACTTAGAACATATTGTAAGAGCCGGGGGGTTCTCCTATAACCCCCCCCCCCGAACCCCCCATGCAACAGGTACGGACAAACAGAGACACGCACACACGAACGATCATCTCCCCATAGACAAGCCCTTCTAGCAGCGGAGGAAGAGGAGTCGGCTGCCCCTTCTTCCTCCTCTAGATACAGCTCTAGGAGCACTATTGTATCTGTACCCATCCATCTAACTAAACCAAGCAGGGCTAGGGGTATTACCTACCTCGGAGGGGCCTGAACCTGGGTGCATCGTGTGTCAACACCGCTTGTGCCCGATCTCGCACCCGGAGCCTGCCGGCGTCCTTCGGCCCCAACCACCTACGATAAGCCACCATATGGCATCTGTCGTGAGAAAACAACGACAGTTGGTGCCCATCGTGGGGCCGTACGCGGCGCCGGCCGGATTCATGCTCCGGGCGGGACCCCTCGCCATTCCCCGTCGTTGCCGCTCGTCCTGACGAAACCATGGAGGGCTCGTGGGGCTTGCTCCGGCACGCCCTGCGAGCAACTCCGTTGGCCTCACGACCGACATCGACGTGCTCACTGAGCGCTTCGGCAGGCTCAGCCTCGCCGAGGCTCCGGCCGCTGATGAGTACCCCGCGGGGGTGCTCGTCTGCGCTGGTCTGCCCATGGCAGTGGGCGCACTCGCTGCGACTCAGTCCAGCGGCTCCCATGGTCGCGTGGGAGTAATGGCCATCACCTCCTCCACCACTTCTGGACGGGCACGGGTCGCGGCTACCGCTGTCGCTGCCCGCGTCGGCACGTGCGACCCGCTCGGCGCGGCCCTCCGGGGCTTGAGCACTCCGATCGCCGCGACGGCGAACCCCGATACCGCCGCGGCCGATCTCGAGGCGGCTCGTCGCGTCCTGTTCAAGGACGCCACCGCCCTCGCGGCCACGTGGCGCCGCATGGAGGCGGCATAGCGGGAGTACGCTTCCGCCTATGGACTCACCCCGCCTGGCACCGAGCCCAGACGACGTGGGGCTATGCGTGACCGCGGTCGTGTGGTCGCCGAAATCTTCGGCGGCAAAATGCCCATCTACGACACCCCCGCGGCCAACCTGCAGGCTCTCAAGGTGGCCTATGATGAACTGGACACCTTGGAGGGCGAAGAGTGTGCCACCCATGAGCGCCACATCAACGAGCTCATCGATGCTGCTGATGCGTAGCAGCATCTGCTCACGACGGGCGGCGCCGCCACTGAAGGCCCCCGGCCCGAACGCGAGGACACGAGAACTGCCGGCCGCCAGGCGGCCCAGTACTCCTGTTCCCCTCGCGTATCGAGCTGCCGGGCTGGAGCAAACAACCCCTGGCCCTCTCAGACGCTAGGGAGCGAGCAGCCGGCGCACCAGCGAGCCACCTCAGAGCAGCCACCACCATGAAGCGCCGGCAGCCGGCAGCCGCCGCAGCATGGGCACACGCCACCCCTGCGGCATGAGTCGGGGCAGTCAACGCCACCCATCGTCTGTCCCTAGCTCTCGGCTCGGCTCGAAGCACACGTCCCACGCAGCGAGAACGACGCCCGCAACCGCCTCGACAGACTCGCACAATCCGCCCTCCTCGAGGAGGAGTGCTCGATTGGTCCGGCCTGCTGCGGCCCCCGGATCCGCACTGAGCCGTTCCCAACCGGCTTCACGCTCCCTAGGGACACCCCAAAATACAACGGGGCCTCCAAGCCCGAAGACTGGCTGATCGACTACACCACCGCGGTGGGCATCGCCAGGGGGAACAAGCGCGTAGCCGTTCGCTACGCCGCCCTCATGTTGATCGGCTCGGCCCGCACCTGGCTCAATAGCCTGGCGGCCGGCAGCATCAACACCTGAACGGACTTCGAGGAGGCCTTCGTCCGCAACTTCATCGGTACCTACAAGCGGCCTGGCCGTCCCCATGAACTCGCCATGTGCGTTCAGGGGGCCGGACGAATCCCTCCGCGACTACCTCACCCGGTGGACCGAGCTCCACAACTCCTGCGAGGGGGTGCACGAGGTGCAAGCCGTGCAAGACTTCATCGAGGGATGCCGGGATAGCACCCCTCTCAAACATAAGCTCTTGTGCTCTGAGCCGGCCACGCTTGCCGAGCTCATGACCAAGGAGGATAAATAAGCCACAGCTGATTCGGCCATCCGGGTCAAGACGACCCCGCCTACCAAGGCGACGATGACACCGGCCACAACCGGCAGCCGGAGAACAACAAATGCAAGAACGACCAGCCGAATCCCCGCTACGAGAGCTGGCAGGTCAATACCATCGAGGATCAGGAGCCGGCTGCCCAGCCTTCCGGCCAGCGCCAGCACACCAGCAAGGTTGCCTGTCAGCCGAAGCTCACCTTCGAGCAAATGCTTGACCTTCCCTGCAAGAACCATTCAGGGGCCAAACCGTCTACGCACACGCTCCGGTAGTGCAGCTTCTCACAGCGATTGGCCCGGGGGGATGGCCTCCCGGCTCCTCCCGTGCCGCCAGCCTGCGCGTCGGCCCCGGCCCAAGCTACCGCCCCGGCACTGGCTCCGGCTCCGGCCCAGAACGACGGTCGTCTAATCGACTAGTTCCCCAACCAGGAAGGTTGCTATGTCGTCTTCACCAGTGAACAGACGGGCAAACATGCTCAGCGCCAGCTCCGGCGTGAGGTGAATGCCACCATGCCGGCAACTCCCCAGTTCATGCACTGGTCAAAGAAGCCGGTCACTTGGAGCCAAGCCGCGCACCCTGCCGTGATGCCGAATCCCGGCAGCTATGCCTTGGTCCTCGACCCCACCATCACCACCAAGGAGCGAACTTGCTGCTTATCACGGGTGCTGATAGATGGCGGCAGTAGCATCAACATTCTCTACCTTGACACGATGCACAAGCTGGTGCTGAAGATAGAAGACCTGCAGGTGATCCGGACGGTCTTCCATGGCATCGTGCCTGGGAAGTCCTGCTCCCATGTCAGCAAGATCACGCTCGACGTTCTCTTCGGTGCAGCCGGCCACTTCCGCCGTGAGCCAGTGTTGTTCGAGGTTGTGGACCTTGCGAGCCCCTACGACACGTTGTTGGGCCGGCCGGCTCTCGTCAGCTTCATGGCGGTCCCCCGTTATGCCTACCTCAAGCCCAAAATGTCGGCCCGCAAGGGGATCATCACCATCAAGGGAGACTACAAGATGTCGCTCGAGTGCGCTCGAGACGGCAGCCGGCTAGCCGAGGCCCTGGAGATAGCCAAGGAGAAACGACAGCTCGACCGGTTCGTGGCCCTTGCTGCCAGCCAGCCGGTTGTGCCGGCTCCTACCTCGCAAGTCATCGGTGAGGCCTCCTTCCAGCTGTCCAAAGACACCAAGAAAATCCTGCTCGACCCGCTCAGTGCATCACCATAGGCTCCCGCCTCAATAGCAAATAGGAAGGCGAGCTCATCGACTTCCTCTGTGAGAATTGGGACATCTTTGCATGGTCCACCAAGGACATGCCGGGTGTTCCGAGGAAGTTCACCGAGCACAAACTCCACGTTCGGTCGTATGTCAGCCGACTCAACTCAAATATGCCCTCCAGATCCACTTTGCCGCCTCTAACAACGTGGCCGAGTACGAGGCCATCGTCCATGGCCTCCGGCTCGCCAGGGAGATCAGCATCAGGCGCACCCCCTGCTTCGGCAACTCTGACCTCGTGGTGCAACAAGTCTCTAGTGAATGGGACGCCAGGGACGCCAACATGGCCAGCTACAGCTTCCTCGTCCAACAGCTCACCGGCTCCTTTGAGGGCTGTGAGTTTCATCACGTCCCATGGGTGGACAACGAGGTGGCGGATGCGCTGGCAAAGATCGGCTCCACCCGGCAAGCCATCCCAGCCGGCGTCTCCCTCGAACAGCTGCTCAAGCCGTCTATCAAGCCCTCCTTGGAGTCAGAGTCAATCTTCGTGCCGGCGGGCGTCGCCGGCCCATCAACGACCCCGGCCGCCTCTCCGGCACCTTCACCATCGGCTCCCGAACCGTCGGCCGACCAGCCGGCTCCGATCGAGCCGGCGGCATCCGGGGCGGCCGGCCCTGGCAGCACGGCCGTCATGATGATCATCGACCAGCCGGCTCTGGGGGCTGGCAAACTAGCCCCAGGGACTGGCCAACCAGTCTCGGGGGCTCCCGAGCTGGTCCTGGGGGCTGGCGAGCCGGTCCTAGGGGCTGAACAACCAGTCCTGGGGGCTCCCGAACCGGCCACCGTCTCGGCCCCCTCGTGGGCCCAACCCATCCTGGCGTTTCTTCTGTGGGGCGAGCTGCCTCCGGACGAGGCTTTTGCAAGGCAAATCCAGCACCAGGCCATAGCCTACGGCATCATCAACAACGAACTCGTCCACCATAGCACTACCGGCGTCTTCCAGCGGTGCGTCAAGCCGGAAAAGGGTGTGGATATCCTCCTGGACATTCACCAGGGTGAGTGCGGGCATCATGCCGCTTCCCATACCTAGTGACCAAGGGTTTCTGCCATGGCTTCTTCTGGCCGACGGCTCTCGAGGAGGCCAAGAAGTTCGTCGACGAGTGCGAGGGCTGCCAACGCTTCAGCACGCAAAGCCACCTGCCAGCAACAGCCCTCCAAACCATCCCCTCTCGTGGCCTTTTGTCGTTTGGGGGCTGGACATGGTGGGGCCATTCAAGACCGCTCGAGGCGGCATGACGCACTTGCTGGATCGAGGCGCGACCAATCAAAAAGCTTTTCGGCCCCACGGTCGTCCGGTTCATTGACGACATCACGGTGTGCTACGGCGTTCCCCATAGCATCATCACCGACAACGACACGAACTTTGCCAAGGGTGCGCTTGCACGCTTCTGCTCCAAGCATGGAATCCGGCTCGACCTGGCCTTCGTCGCCCATCCGCAGTCAAACGGCCAGGTCGAGAGGGCAAACAGCCTCATCCTGTTCGCCATCAAGCCCCGGCTCGTGACGCCACTGGTAAGGTCGGTCGGCTGCTGGATCGACGAGCTGTCGGCCGTCCATTGGAGTCTCAGGACAACCCCGAACCATTCAACCGGCTACACTCCCTTCTTCCATGTATATGGGTCCGAGGCGATCATCCCCACCGACATCGAGTTCGATTCGCCTCGAGTCACCCTATACACGGAAAAGGACGCAAAGGAGGCAAGAGAAGACGGCATCGACCTACTCGAGGAAGCTCGCGAACTGGCCTTGAGCCAGACAGCGATCTACCAGCAGAAGCTCCGACAGTACCACAGCTAGTGGATCTGGCCACTCTCGTTCCGCGATGGGGACCTGGTCCTTAGGAGGATCCAACGAACAGCCGGACAACACAAGCTGTCCTCCCCATGGGAGGGACCATTCATCATCAGCAAGGGACTGTACAGCAACGCATACTATCTAATAGATGCCCAGAAGCCATAGAAGCGCAACAGAGATGCCTCCGGAGAGGAGACAGAGCGCCCATGTAACGCGGCCCTTCTGCGCCCGTTTTACTACTGAAGGAACCAGTGTATGTTTGTATCCCCACCCTTTTGGGCTTATGAATGCAATGGGCGCCCCAAGCTGGCTCTTGTGGCGCGCCCCGTTTTGTTTCCCTCAAAAATGTTCCCCACTCACCGGCTCCCCGACCCGGCTCGCGGGCCCGGGGGCTAGCCGGCTGGACCTAGAACGCCTCTCTGGAAACTGGCTAAGTAGTGTGACCCAGCCAAACCCCCCTACCCTTACCAGCTACAAGAACTGGCTCTCGACTGTCCAGCTGACGGGGCCTCGGGGCGGCAAGGTTTGGCTCACACGAAAGGTCAAAACAAAAGGAGACCCCTTCTAGGCCCAGCCGGACCATCGCCGCGTCTCTACCACTCTACTTATCCCGAAAAACCCTCGCGATTCCTAAGTTTTGAACCAGCTCCCTTGAGGCGGACGCCCCGACCCAGCTATAGACCGGTTCCCGGCTGGCGGGCTGGCGGGCTGGCGGGCCCAAAACCAAAGGGGAAAAGGAGTAGAAACAAAAAGAATCGAGGCGGGTAAAAAGGATAAGGACGAGGCGGCATGAGTAACGAGGCAAACATGGCAAACTATTCATGACATAAATGTTAAGGCAAAAGCAGCCCACGGCCAGCATTTAGTTCATTACATAAACACCCCCAGTGGGTGGATTCAAGCTTAACATGCAGGGAAGAGAAAGATAAAAAAACGCCTGGGGGATCAAGCTGCCGGCGCGTCGCTAGCCGGTGTTACCCCGGCCGGCGCGTCACGGGGCGGCTCGGTTCTCGCCTCAGAGGTGGTCGCGGCCTTCGGGTCGGCTTCCTTGGCCTTCGAGGCGGGTGTTGGGGAACGTTGGATGGGAAACAAAAAAATTCCTACGCACACGCAAGATCTATCCATGGTGATGAGCATCTAGGAGAGGGAGAGTGGATCTACATAACCTTGTAGATTGCTAAGCGGGAAGCGTTAAGAAACGTGGTTGGTGTAGTCGAACGTCTTCGCGATCCAAATCACCAAGCATACCACGATCTCATCACGATCCGTCCCGCGATCCAATCACGATCCGTCCCAGGAACTCATCACGATCCGTCTCGCGATCTCATCATGATCCATCTCGCGATCTTGATCACGGTCCTTCCAATCTAACGCCGAACGAACGGCACCTCCGCGTTCAGCACATGTACAGCTTGATGACGATCTCCGCCTTCTTGATCAAGCAAGAGGGAGCAGAGGTAGATGAGTTCTCTGGCAGCGCGACGGCGTTGCAGCGATGATGGTGGAGCTATTCCAGCAGGGCTTCGCCTAAGCACCGCTAAAAACCGATCTAGAGGGGAAACTGCGATCTAGAGGAGAGGTAGCACGTGGCTATTAGGGTTAGATTTTTCCTCTAAATCCTCTAGTATATATAGGAGGGAGGGAGGGAGGAGGCAGGATCAAACCCTCAAGGTTTGGTCAAAATTGGAGGTGGAGGAGTCCTACTCCAATCCTATTAGGAGTAGGATTCCTCCTTTCCACTTGGAAACTCTTTCCACCTCTCCACCTTTGGATTTTTTATTCCTTCTCAAACCACTCCAGCCGCATGGGCCCTTAGACGAGGCTTCGGCTGTTGGGGAATGTTGCATGGGAAACAAAAATTTTCCTACGCACACGAAGATCTATCCATGGTGATGAGCATCTACGAGAGGGAGAGTGGATCTACATACCCTTGTAGATCGCTAAGCGGGAAGCGATAAGAAACGCGGTTGGTGTAGTCGAACGTCTTCGCGATCCAAATCGCCGTGCGTCCCGCAATCCAATCACGATCCGTCCCGCGATCCGATCACGATCCGTCCCACGAACTTGATCATGATCCGTCTCACGAAATTGATCACGGTCCTTCCGTTCTAGCACCGAACGGACGGCACCTCCGCGTTCACAAACGTACAGCTTGATGACGATCTCCACCATATTGATCCAGCAAGAAGGAGTGGAGAGGAAGAAGAGTTCTCCGGCAGCCTGACGGCGCTCCGGCGATGGTGGTGGAGAAATTCCGGCAGGGCTTCACCTCAGCATTGCAGAAAACCGATCTAGAGGAGAAACTATGCACTGGAGGAACGGGTAGCACGTGGCTGAAAATCTAGTGCAAAAACCCTCAATACCACCAGTATATATAGGAGGAGAGGAGGAGAGGAGGCAGCTTGGCCTCCAAGCCTCCTAGGCTTCGGCCGAACTAGGAGAGGAGGAGTCCACCTCCTCCACTCCTAGTAGGATTAGGATTCATCCTTTTTTTCCCTTTTTGCCTTTTTCCACCTTTTTCCTGTTGGGTTTTCTTCTTCAGTGAATCTCGTATGATGTTCCCTTTGTTCTTCGGTATGTTACTTGCCCGAGATTCGATCGTCGGTATCTCCATACCTAGTTCAACCTCGTTACTGGCAAGTCTCTTTACTCGTTCTGTAATACAAGATCCTGTGACCAACACTTAGTCACATTGCTTGCAAGGCTTATTGTGGTGTTGTATTACCGAGTGGGCCCTGAGATACCTCTGCGTCACACGGAGTAACAAATCCCAGTCTTGATCCATGCCAACTCAACAGACACCCTCGGAGACACCTGTAGAGCACCTTTATAGTCACCCAGTTACGTTGCGACGTTTGATACACACAAGGTACTCCTCCGATATCTGTGAGTTGCATGATCTCATGGTCATAGGAACATATACTTGACATGCAGAAAACAGTAGCAATAAACTGACACGATCATAAGCTACGTTTGTAGTTTGGGTCTTGTCCATCACATCATTCTCCTAATGATGTGATCCCGTTATCAAATGACATCTCATGTCCATGGCTAGGAAACCTTAACCATCTTTCAATCAACGAGCTAGTTCACTAGAGGCATACTAGGCACATTGTGTTTGTCTATGTATCCACACATGTATCCATGTTTCCAATTAATACAATTATAGCATGGATAATAAATGATTATCATGAACAAAGAAATACAATAATAAATACTTTATTTATTGCCTGTAGGGCATATTTCCAACAGTCTCCCACTTGCACTAGAGTCAATAATCTAGTTCACATCACTATGTGATTTACATTGTAATGAATCGAACACCCATGCAGTTCTGGTGTTGATCATGTTTAGCCCTTGGAAGAGGTTTAGTCAATGGGTCTGCAATGTTCAGATCCGTGTGCACTTTGCAATATTTATGTCTTTCTCCAAGATGTAATCGCGGATGGAGTTGAAGCGTCGCTTTATGTGTCTGGTCCTCTTGTGAAACCTTGGTTCCTTGGCCAGAGCAATGGCACCAGTGTTGTCATAGAACAGGTTCATTGGATTAAGTGCAGTAGGCACTATTCCAAGATCTGTCATGAACTGCTTCATCCAGACACCTTCCTTCGCCGCCTCCGAGGATGCGATGTATTCTGCTTCGCACGTAGAATCAGCTACCACGCTTTGCTTGGAACTGCACTAGCTTACCGCTCCCCCGTTAAGAATAAATATGTATCCAGTTTGCGACTTAGAGTCGTCCGGATCAGTGTCAAAGCTTGCATCGACGTAACCCTCTACGACGAGCTCTTCATCACCTCCATAAACGAGAAACATTTCCTTGGTCCTTTTCAGGTACTTAAGGATATTCTTGACCGCTTGCCAGTGCTCCATTCCAGGATCACTTTGAAACCTTCCGGCCATACTTATGGCAAGGCTGACATCGGGTCTTGTGCACAACATTGCATACATGATAGAGCCTATGGCTGAAGCATAGGGGATGACACTCATCTTTTCTCTATCTTCTGCAGTTACTGGGCATTGAGTCTTACTCAACTTCACACCTTGTAATACAGGCAAGAACCCCTTCTTGGACTGTTCCATTTTGAACTTCTTCAAAACTTTATCATGGTATGTGCTCTGTGAAAGTGCTATTAAGCGTCTCAATCTATCTCTATAGATCTTAATACCTAATATGAAAGCAGCTTCTCCTAGGTCCTTCATTGAAAAACTCTTGTTCAAATATTCCTTCACGCTTTCCAGCATTTCTATATTGTTTCCAATCAGCAATATGTCATCCACATATAATACTAGAAACGCTATAGAGCTCCCATTCACTTTCTTGTAAATACAAGCTTCTCCGTAAACTTGTATAAACTCAAACGCTTTGATCACCTCATCAAAGCGCTTATTCCAACTCTGAGATGCTTGCACCAGTCCATAAATGGATCACTGGAGTTTGCAAACTTTGTCAGCATTTTCTGGATCGACAAAACCTTCGGGTTGCATCATATACAACTGTTCTTCAAGGAAACCGTTGAGGAACGCTGTTTTTACATCCATCTATCAAATTTCATAGTCGAAATAGGCAGCTATTGCTAACATGATTCTGACAGACTTAAGCATCGCTATGGGTGAGAAAGTCTCATCGTAGTCAACTCCTTGAAATTGTGAAAAACCCTTTGCCACAAGTTGAGCTTTATAGACGGTGACATTACCGTCCGCGTCTGTCTTCTTCTTAAAGATCCATTTGTTCTGAATGGCCTTTCGTCCTTCAGGTAATACTTCCAAAGTCCATACTTTGTTTTCATACATGGATCCCATCTCGGATTTCATGGCCTCTAACCATTTCTCGGAATCCAGGCCCATCACTGCTCCTCCATAGCTCATAAGTTCATTGTTGTCCAACAACATGACCTCCAAGACAGGGTTGCCATACCACTTAGCGGTAGTATGCGGCCTTGTCGACCTACGTGGTTCAATAGCTACTTGATCCGAAGCTTCATGATCATCATCATTAACTTCATCTTCTACCGTCGTAGCTTCCACAAAAACACCTTTCTGTGCTGCGCTACTTTCTGGTTGAAGTAAAGGTTCAATAACCTCATCAAGCTCTATTTTCCTCCCACTCAATTCTTCCGAGAGAAACTCTTTCTCAAGAAATGTTCCGTTTTTAGCGACAAACACTTTGCCTTCGGTTCTGAGATAGAAGGTATACCCGACTGTCTCTTTCGGGTATCCTATGAAGATGCATTTCTCCGCTTTGGGTTCCAGCTTTTCAGGCTGAAGCTTTTTGACAGAAGCATCACATCCCCAAACTTTAAGAAATGACAACTTTGGCTTCTTGCCAAACCACAGTTCATATGGCGTCGTCTCAACAGATTTTGATAGTGCCCTATTGAAACTGAATGCAGCTGTCTCTAATGCATAACCCCAAAAAGATAGTGGCAAATCAGCAAGAGACATCATAGAACACACCATAACTCATAAGGTTCGATTACGACATTCGGACACACCATTATGCTGTGGTGTTCCGGGCGGTGTCAACTGTGAAACAATTCCACACTGTCTTAAGTGACTGTCAAACTCATAACTCAGATATTCACCTCCTCGATCAGATCGCAGGAACTTAATCTTCTTGTTACGATGATTCTCAACTTCACTCTAAAATTTCTTGAACTTTTCAAACGTTTCACACTTGTGTTTCATTAAGTAAATATACCCATATCTACTTAAGTCATCAGTGAAGGTGAGAAAATAACGATATCCACCACGCGCTATAACATTCATTGGACCGCACACATCAGTATGTATGATTTCCAATAAGTCACTCGCCCGTTCGATTGTTCCAGAGAACGGCGTTTTAGTCATCTTGCCCATGAGGCATGGTTCACATGTGTCAAGTGATTCAAAATCAAGTGACTCCAAAAGTCCATCAGCATGGAGCTTCCTCATGCGTTTTACACCAATATGACCTAAACGGCAGTGCCACAAGAAAGTGGTACTATCATTATCAATTCTACATCTTTTGGCATCAATGTTAAGAACATGTGTGTCATCACTATCAAGATTTAATATGAATAAACCCCTAACATTGGGTGCATGACCATAAAAGATATTACTCATATAAATAGAACAACCATTATTCTCTGATTTAAATGAGAAACCGTCTCACAATAAACAAGATCCAGATATAATGTTCATGCTTAACGCAGGCACTAAATAACAATTATTCAGGTTCATCACTAATCCCGATGGTAATCGAAGAGAGAGCGTGCCGACGGGGATCACATCAACCTTGGAACCATTTCCCACGCGCATCGTCACTTCGTCCTTTGCCAGCCTTCGTTTATTCCGTAGTTCCTGCTTTGAGTTGCAAATGTGAGCAACCGAACCGGTATCAAATACCCAGGCACTACTACGAGAGCTAGTAAGGTACACATCAATAACATGTATATCATATGTACCTTGTTTGTCGTTGGCCGCCTTCTTGTCAGACAGGTACTTGGGGCAGTTTCGCTTCCAGTGACCAGTTCCTTTGCAATGAAAGCACTCAGTTTCTGGCTTGGGTCCATGCTTGGGCTTCTTTGCAGAAGTTGCAACTGCTTTGCCATCCTTCTTGGTTTTACCCTTCTTGCCCTTGCCCTTGACTTTGCCATTTTTCTTGAAACTAGTGGTTTTATTGACCATCAACACTTGATGTTCTTTCTGGATTTAGACTCAGCGACTTTTAGCATCGCAAACAGCTCGGCGACTGACTTGTTCATCCCGTGCATGTTATAGTTCATCACAAAGCTCTTGTAACTAGGTGGCAGTGATTGAAGAACTCTGTCAGTGATCGCCTATGGCGGAAGGGCAATTCCCAACTCCGCTAGACGAGTTGAATACCCAGACATTCTGAGTACATGTTCACTGATAGACCCGTTCTCCTCCATCTTGCAAGCATAGAACTTATCGGAGGTTTCATACCTCTCGATCCGGGCGTTCTTCTGAAAGATAAACTTCAACTCCTGGAACATCTCATATGCTCCATGACGTTCAAAACGTCTTTGAAGTCCCGGTTCTAAGCCATACAATATTGCACACTGAACTATTGAGTAATCTCCAGTACGTGCCTCCCAAGCGTTCTTAACGTCTTCGGAGGTCATGTCTTCTGGTTGGTCACCAAGCGGTGCATCAAGGACATATGATTTCTGGGAAGCCGTGAGGATAATCCTCAGATTACGGGCCTAGTCAACAAAGTTACTTCCATCATCTTTCAGTTTAGCTTTCTCTAGGAAAGCATTAAAATTCAGGGGTGCTACTACGCGAGCCATTGATCTACAACATAAATATGCAAAGTTCACTTAGACTATTGTTCAAGATAATGAGTTTAGGTAATCAAATTACTAAAGTTCCCACTCAAATTGACATCCCTCAGGTCATCTGAGTGTCACATGATCCAAATCCACCAACTCAAGTCCGATCATCACGTGAGTTCAGGTGGCTTCAATGGTGAACATCATTATGTTGATCATATCTACTATATGACTCATGTTCGACCTTTCGGTGTCTTGTGTTCCGAGGCCATGTCTGTACATGCTAGGCTCGTCAAGTTTAACCCGAGTGTCCTGCGCGTGCAACACTGGCTTGCACAACGTAGAGTCTATCACACCCGATCATCACGTGGTGTCTCAACACGACGAACTTTTGCAACGGTGCACACTCGGGGAGAACACAATTTTATCTTGAAATTTAAGTGAGGGATCACCTTATAATGCTACCGTCATACTAAGCATAACAAGGTGCATAAAAGGATTAACATCACATGCAATTCATAAGTGACATGATATGGCCATGAACTTGTGCTTTAGATCTCCATCTTGAAAGCATCGGCATGATCTTCATCGTCACCGGCACGACACCATGATCTCCATCAACGTGTCGCCATCGAGGTTGTCCCGCCCTGCATGCTTCTACTAATATTGCTACCGTTTAGCGATAAAGTAAAGCATTACATAGCGCTTAATGATTGACACGCAGGTCATACAATAATTAGAGACAACCCTATGGCTGCTGCTGCTTGCCGTACTCATCGACATGCAAGTCGTGAAATTTTATACATCACATGATCATATCATACATCACATATATCACATCATGTAATTAGCCATATCACATCACAACATACCCTACAAAAACAAGTTAGACGTCCTCTAATTGTTGTTGCATGTTTTACGTGGCTGCTACCGGTTTCTAGAAAGAACTATTCTCACCTACGCATAAACCACAACGGTGATACATAATTTTCATTTCAACCTTCTCAAGGACCGCCTTTGTTGAATACGATCCAACTAAAGTGAGAGAAACTGCCACCCGCAAGACATCTAGGCAACAAGTTGCGTCGAGGGAACCGGTCTCTCGTAAGCGTATGAGTAATGTTGGTCCGGTCCGCTTCATCTCACAATACCGCTGAACCAAAATCCGACCAAGGGAGGAAGCAATCTAAGCATCAACGCCCACAAATCTTTTGTGTTCTACTCGAGATCTCATCTACACATAGACCTAGCTCTGATACCACTGTTGGGGAATATTGCATGGCAAACAAAAATTTACCTACGCACACGAAGATCTATCCATGGTGATGAGCATCTACGAGAGGGAGAGTGGATCTACATACCCTTGTAGATCGCTAAGCGGGAAGCGTTAAGAAACGCGGTTGGTGTAGTCGAACGTCTTCGCGATCCAAATCGCCGTGCGTCCCGCGATCCAATCACGATCCGTCCCCCGATCCGATCACGATCCGTCCCACAAACTTGATCATGATCCATCTCACGAACTTGATCATGGTCCTTCCGATCTAGCACCGAACGGACGGCACCTCCGCGTTCAGCACACGTACAGCTTGATGACGATCTCCACCATCTTGATCCAGAAAGAAGGAGTGGAGAGTAAGAAGAGTTCTCCGGCAGGCTGACGGCGCTCCGGCGATGGTGGTAGAGCAATTTCGGCAGGGCTTCGCCTAAACACTGCAGAAAACGGATCTAGAGGAGAAACTATGCACTAGAGGAACGGGTAGCACGTGGCTGAAAATCTAGTGCAAAAAACCCTCAATACCACCAGTATATATAGGAGGAGAGGAGGAGAGGAGGCAGCTTGGACTTCAAGCCTCCTAGGCTTCGGCCGAACTAGGAGAGGAGGAGTCCACCTCCTCCACTCCTAGTAGGATTAGGATTCATCCTTTTTTTTGCCTTTTTCCACCTTTTTCCTTTTGGATTTTCTTCTCCAGCCACATGGGGCTTGTGTGGGAGTTTCCACCAGCCCACTAAGGGCTGATATTCAGTCTCCCACAGCCCATGAAGCCTCTTGGGTCGAAATACCCCTCCCGGAGGTCTCCCGGTACACTACCGGCACTCCTGGTACACTACCGATAAGCCCGGAACTTTTCCGGTGACCAAAACAGGACTTCCTATATATGAATCTTTACCTCCGGACCATTCCGAAGCTCCTCGTGACGTCCAGGATCTCATCCGGGACTCCGAACAAACTTCGGTCACCACCATACATAACTCTATACTGCCGAATCGTCACCAAACCTTAAGTGTGCAGACCCTGCGGATTCGAGAACTATGTAGACATGACCGAGACACCTCTACGGTCAATAACCAATGGCGGGACCTGGATCTCCACATTGGTTCCTACATATTCTACGAAGATCTTTATCAGTCAAACCTCTATGTCAAGGATTCAGTTAATCCCGTATGATGTTCCCTTTGTTCTTCGGTATGTTACTTGCCCGAGATTCGATCGTCGGTATCTCCATACCGAGTTCAACCTCGTTACTAGCAAGTCTCTTTACTCGTTCTGTAATACAAGATCCCGTGACCAACACTTAGTCACATTGCTTGCAAGGCTTATTGTGATGTTGTATTACCGAGTGGGCCCTGAGATACCTCTCCGTCACAGGGAGTAACAAATCCTTGTCTTGATCCATGCCAACTCAACAGACACCCTTGGAGACACCTCTAGAGCACCTTTATAGTCACCCAGTTATGTTGCGACGTTTGATACACACAAGGTACTCCTCTGATATCTGTGAGTTGCATGATCTCATGGTCATAGGAACATATACTTGACATGCAGAAAACAGTAGCAATAAACTGACACGATCATAAGCTACGTTTGTACTTTGGGTCTTGTCCATCACATCATTCTCCTAATGATGTGATCCCGTTATCAAATGACATCTCATGTCCATGGCTAGGATAACCATCTTTCAATCAACGAGCTAGTTCACTAGAGGCATACTAGGGACATTGTGTTTGTCTATGTATCCACACATGTATCCATGTTTCCAATTAATACAATTATAGCATGGATAATAAATGATTATCATGAACAAAGAAATACAATAATAAACACTTTATTTATTGCCTCTAGGGCATATTTCCAACATCGGCCAGCCCACCAAGGGCTGGTTTACCTCCTTCCACAGCCCATGTAGCCTCTTGGGTCGAAATACCTCTCCCGATGGTCCCCCGGTACACTACCGGCACTCCCGGTACACTACCGATGAGCCCGAAACTTTTCCGGCAACCAAAACAGGACTTCCTATATATCAATCTTTACCTCCGGACCATTCTGAAGCTCCTCGTGATTTACGGGATCTCATCCGGGACTCCAAACAACCTTCGGTCACCACCGTACATAACTCTATACTACCGAAACGTCACCGAACCTTAAGTGTGCAGACATTGCGGGTTCGAGAACTATGTAGACATGACCGAGACACCTCTACGGTCAATAACCAATAGCAGAACCTGGATGCCCATATTGGTTCCTACATATTCTACGAAGATCTTTATCGGTCGAACCTCTATATCAAGGATTTAGTTAATCCCGTATGATGTTCCCTTTCTTCTTCGGTATGTTACTTGCCCGAGATTCGATCGTCAGTATCTCCATACCTAGTTCAACCTTGTTACCAGCAAGAATCTTTACTCGTTCCGTAATACAAGATCCCATGACTAACACTTAGTCACATTGTTTGCAAGGCTTATTGTGATGTTGTATTACTGAGTGGGCCCTGAGATACCTCTTCGTCACACGGAGTAACAAATCCCAATCTTGATCCATGCCAACCCAATAGACACCCTGGGAGATACCTATAGAGCACCTTTATAGTCACCCAATTACGTTGCGACGTTTGATACACACAAGGTAATCCTCCGGTGTCAGTGAGTTGCATGATCTCATGGTCATAGGAACACATACTTGACATGCAGAAAACAGTACCAATAAACTGACACGATCATATGCTACGTTTGTAGTTTGGGTCTTGTCCATCACATCATTCTCCTAATGACGTGATCCCGTTATCAAATGACTTCTCATGTCCATGACTAGGAAACCATAGCCATCTTTGATCAATGAGCTAGTCTATTAGAGGCATACTAGGGACATGGTGTTGTCTATGTATCCACACATGTATCTGAGTTTCCGATCAACACAATTATAGCATGGATAATAAACGATTATTATGAACAAGGAAATATGATAATAACCAATTTATTATTGCCTCTAGGGCATATTTCCAATAGTCTCCCACTTGTACTAGAGTCAATAATCTAGTTCACATCACCATGTGATTCGCATTGTTATGAATCTAACACCCAATGATTTGTGGGGCTCGATCATGCTTTGCATGTGTGAGAGGTCTTATAGTCAACGGGTCTGCGACATTTAGATCCGTTTGTACTTTGCAAATTTCTGTGTCAAACTGTAAACACTGTTACTCCACTCGACTTGGTACTATTCCAAATGGCTGCTCCACTATACGTATCTAGATTGCTACTCCGAGTCATCCAAATTGGTGTTAAAGCTTGCATCGACGTAACTCTTTACGATGAACTCTTTATCTCCTCCATAATCGAGAAATATCTCATTAGTCCTCTGGTTACTAAGGATAATTTTGACAACTGTCCAGTGATCCACTCCTGGATCACTCTTTTACCCCTTGATAGACTCGTGGCAAGGCACACACCAGGTGTGGTAGACAACATGGCATAATATAGAACCTACGGCTAAGCCATAGGGGACGATATTCGTCCTTTCTCTTTCTTTTGCCGTGGTCGAGCTTTGAGTCTTACTCAACTTCACGCCTTACAAATCAGGCAAGAACTATTTCTCTGACTGATCCATTTTGAACTCTTTCAAAAACTTGTCAAGGTATGTACTCATTGAAAGTCTCCTCAAGCATCTTGATCTATCTCTATAGATCTTGATGCTCAACAATTAGGTAGCTTTATCCAGGTCTTCCTTTGAAAAACTCCTTTCAAACAACCCTTTATGCTTTCTAGAAATTCTACATCATTTCCGATCAACAATATGTCAACCACATATGCTTATCAGAAACTCTATAGTGCTCCCACTCACTTTATTGTAAATACAAGTTTCTCATAAACTTTGTATAGACTCAAAAACTTTGATCACCTCATCAAAGTGTATATTCAGCCTCCGAGATGCTTGCTTCAGTCCATAGAAGGATCACTGAAGCTTGCTCACCTTTTAGCATCCTTAGGACCAACAAAACCTTCTGGTTGTATCACATACAACCTTTCCTCAAGTAAACCGTTAAGGAAATGATGTTTTGACATCCATCTGCCAGATTTCATAATTGAAAAATCTAGCAACTGCTAACATAATTCCAATAGACTTTAGCATCGCTACGAGTGAGAAAGTCTCATCGTAGTCAACTCCTTGAACTTGTCGGAAACTTCTTTGCGACAAGTCGAGCTTTATAAATGGTGACATTCACCATCAACGTTTGTCTTCATTTTAAAGATCCATTTGTACTCAACGACCTGTCGTCCAACGAGCAAGTCCACCAAAGTCTATACTTGGTTTTCCTACATGGATCCTTTCTCGGATTTCATGGCCTCTAACCATTTGTCGGATTCCGGGCCCATCATCGCTTCTCCATAGCCTGTAGGTTCATCGTTGTCCAACAACATGACCTCTAAGACAGGGTTGTCATACCACTCAGGAGCAGTACACGTCCTTGTCGAACTACGAGGTTTGATAGTAACTTGATACGAAGCTTCATGATCATCTTCATTAACTTCCTCTTCAACTAACATAGGCTTCACAGAAACATCTTCCTGCGCTGCGCTACTCTCTCATTGAAACAAAGGTTCAATAGCCTCATCAAGTTATATCTTCCTCCCACCCAATTCTTTCGAGAGAAACTCTTTCTCGAGAAAGGACCCAGTTTTAGCAACAAACATTTTATGCTTGGATCTAAGATAGAAGGTTCACCCAACTGTTCTTAGGGTATTCTATGAAGATGCATTTGTCCGCTTTGGGTTCGAGCTCATTAGGAGAAAACATTTTCCACACAAGCGTCGCAGCCCCAAACATTAAAAAATGACAGCTTAGGTTTCTATCAAACCATAATTCACACGGTGTCAACCTAACGAATTTAGATGGTGCCCTATTTAAATTGAATGTAGTTGTCTCTAATGCATAACCCCAAAATTGTAGTAGCAAAACGATAAGAGACATCATAGCATGCACCATATCCAATAGAGTATGACTATGACATTCGGACACACCATCACACTATGGTGTTCCAGGTGGCGTGAGTTGTGAGACAACTTTCACATTGTCTAAAGTTGTATGCCAAACTCGTAACTCAGATATTCACCTCCACGATAATATTGCAGACATTTTTATCTTCTTGTCACGATGATCTTAAACTTCACTCTGAATTTGCTTGAACCTTTCAAACGATTCAGACTTGTATTTCATTAAGTAAATACACACTATATCAACTCAAATAATCGGCAAAGGTAAGAAAATAATGATATCCACCACACGCTACAAGACTCATTGGATTGCATACATCAACATGTATCATTTCCAATAAATCACTTGCCCGCTCCATCCATCCGGAAAACGGGGTCCTTAGTCATCTTGCCCAAGAAGCATGGTTCGCATGTCTCAACCGATTCGAAATCGAATGAGTCCAAAGATCCATCAGCATGGAGTTTCTTCATGCCCTTTATACCAATATGACATTTAGCGGCAATGCCACAAGTATGTGGTACTATCATTATTAACTTTCTATCTTTTGGCATCAATGTTATGAACATGTCTATTACTGCAATCAAAATTCAACAAACCATTCTCACTGGGTGCATGACCATTGAAGGAATTATTCATGTAAACAGAATAACCATTATTCTCTAACTTAAATGAATAACCGTGTTGCAATAAACACGATCTAATCACGTTCATGCTTAACGCAAAACACCAAATAACATTTATTTAGGTTCGTCACTAATCCCGAAGGTAGAGAGAGTGTGCAATGTTGATCACATCAACCTTGGAAACATTTCCAACACACATCATCACCTCACCCTTAGCTAGTTCTTCATTTATTCCGTAGCTTTTATTTCGAGTTACTAACATTTAGCAACCGAACCGGTATCCAATACCCAGGTGCTACTAGGAGTACTAGCAATGTACACATTAATAACACGTATATCAAATATACTTCTGTCGACGTTGCCAGCCTTCTTATGTACCAAGTATCTAGGGTTGTTCCGCTCCAGCGACCACTCTCCTCATAATCGAAACACTTAGTCTTGGGTTTGGGTTCAACTTTGGGTTGCTTCATTGGAGCAGCAACTGACTTGCCATCCATGAAGTTTCCCTCCTTGCCCTTGCCCTTCTTGAAACTAGTGGTTTTACTAACCATCAACACTTGATGCTCCTTCTTGATTTCTACCTTCACGGTGTCAAACATCGCGAATAGCTCAGGGATCATTATTTCTATCCCTCGCATTTTATAGTTCATCACCAAGTTCTAGTAGCTTAGTGGCAGTGACTTGGAAAACTATATCAATCACTTTCTTATCTGGAAGATCAACTCCCACTCGATTCAAGCGATTGTAGCACCCAGAAAATCTGAGTACATGTTCAATGATTGAGCTATTCTCCTTTATCTTGCAGGCAAAGAATCTTGTTGGAGATCTCATATCTCACAACACGGGCACGAGCCTGAGATCCCAATTTCAGCTCTTAGAACATCTCATATGTTCCATGATGTTCAAAATGTTTTGGAGCCTCAATTCTAAGCCGTAATGCAAGACGCACTAAACTATCAAGTAGTCATCGAAACACGCCTATCAGATGTTCACAACATCTACAGAGGGCGCTAGAGGGGGTGGCGCACCGAGCGGTGCATTAAGGACATAAGCCTTCTATGCATCAATGAGGACAATCCTCAGATCACGGACCCAAGTCCGCAATATTTCTACCATCATCTTTCAACTCTATTTCTCTAGGAACATATAAAAAACTCAAGGGAGCTACAGGGCGAGCAAGTAATCTACAACATAATTTGCAAAGACACTACTGAATATGTTCATGATAATGAGTTCAATTAATCATATTACTGACGAACTCCCACTCAAATTGACATCCCTCTGGTCATTTGAGTGATACATGATCCAAATTCACCAACTCAAGTCCGATCATCACATGAGTTGAGGTGGTTTCAATGGTGAACATCATCATGTTGATCATATCTACTATATGACTCATGTTCGAACTTTCGGTCTCTTGTGTTCCGAGGCCATGTCTGTACATGTTAGGCTCGTCAAGTTTAACCCGAGTGTTCTGCATGTGCAACACTGGCTTGCACCCGTTGTATGTGAACGTAGAGTCTATCACACCCGATCATCACATGGTGTCTCGACATGACGAACTTTCACAATGGTGCACACTCGGGGAGAACACAATTTATCTTGAAATTAAGTGAGGGATCACCTTATAATGCTACCGACATCTTAAGAAAAACAAGGTGCATAAAAGGATCAACATCACATGCAAATCATAAGTCACATGATATGGCCATGAACTTGTGCTTTTGATCTCCATCTTCAAAGCACCGACATGATCTCCATCATCACCGGCATGGCATCATGATCTCCATCATCTTGATCTCCATCAATGTGTCGCCATCGGGGTTGTCACGCCCACCATGCTTCTACTACTATTGCTACCGTTTAGCGATAAAGTAAAGCATTACATAGCGCTTAATGATTGACACGCAGGTCATATGATAATTAAAGACAACCCTATGGCTCCTGCCGGTTGCCGTACTCATCGACATGTAAGTCGTGATATTCTATACAACACATGATCATCTCATACATCACATATATCTCATCATGTAATTGGCCATATCACATCACAACATACCCTGCAAAAACAAGTTAGACGTCCTCTAATTGTTGTTGCGTGTTTTACGTGGCTGCTACGGGTATCTAGCAAGAACAATTCTCACCTTCGCATAAACCACAACGGTGATACATAATTTGCTTTTCAACCTTCTCAAGGACCGCCTTAGTCGAATCCGATCCAACTAAAGTAGGAGAAACAGACATCCGTCAGCCATCTTTGTGCAACGAAGTTACACGTTTGTCGATGGAACCAGTCTCTCGTAAGCATACGAGTAAGGTTGGTCTGGGCCGCTTCATCCCACAATACCGCTGAACCAAAACACGACTAAGGGAGGAAGCAATCTAAGCATCAACGCCCACAAACTCTTTGTGTTCTACTCGAGATCTCATCTACACATAGACCTAGCTCATGATGCCACTGTTGGGGAATGTTGCATGGGAAACAAAAAAATTCCTACGCAGACGCAAGATCTATCCATGGTGATGAGCATCTACGAGAGGGAGAGTGGATCTACATACCCTTGTAGATCGCTAAGCGGGAAGCATTAAGAAACGCGGTTGGTGTAGTCGAACGTCTTCATGATCCATATCATCGAGTATCCCGCGATCTCATCACGATCCGTCCAGCGATCCAATCACGATCCGTCCTGCGAACTCATCACGATCCGTCCCGCGATCTCATCATGATCCGTCTCGCGATCTTGATCAAGGTCCTTCCGATCTAGCGCCGAACGGACGGCACCTCCGCGTTCAGCACACGTACAGCTTGATGACGATCTCCGCCTTCTTGATCCAGCAACAAGGAGCGGAGAGGTAGATGAGTTCTCTGGCAGTGCGATGGCATTGTGGCGATGGTGGTGGAGCTATTCCAGTAGGGCTTCGCCTAAGCACCGCTGAAAACCGATCTAGAGCAGAAACTACGATCTAGAGGAGAGGTAGCACGTGGCTATTAGGGTTAGCTTTTTCTTCTAAATCCTCTAGTATATATAGAAGCGAGGGAGGGGAGGC
This sequence comes from Hordeum marinum, assembly GCA_022496015.1. Classification (NCBI taxonomy): domain Eukaryota; kingdom Viridiplantae; phylum Streptophyta; class Magnoliopsida; order Poales; family Poaceae; genus Hordeum; species Hordeum marinum. The sequence continues at coordinate 438,958,841 of CM039674.1, forward strand.
GGCAGCCTCAGACCCTTGAGGTTTGGTCGAAATTGGAGGTGGAGGAGTCCTACTCCAATCCTATTAGGAGTAGGATTCCTCCTTTCCACTTGGAAACTCTTTCCACCTCTCCACCTTTGGATTTTTTCATTCTCAAACCACTCCAGCCGCATGGGCCCTTAGAGGAGGCTTCGGCCAGCCTAGCAGGGGCTGGTTTACCTCGTCCCACCACCCATGTAGCCTCTTGGGTCGAAATACCTCTCCCGATGGTCCCCCGGTACACTACCGGCACTCCCGGTACACTACTGATGAGCCCAAAACTTTTCCGGTGACCAAAACAGGACTTCCTATATATCAATCTTTACCTCTGGACCATTCCGAAGCTCCTCATGAATTCCAGGATCTCATCCGGGACTCCGAACAACCTTCGGTCACCACCGTACATAACTCTATACTACCGAAACGTCACCGAACCTTAAGTGTGCAGACCCTGCGAGTTCGAGAACTATGTAGACATGATCGAGACACCTCTACGGTCAATAACCAATAGCGGGACCCAGATGCCCATATTGGTTCCTACATATTCTATGAAGATCTTTATCGGTCGAACCTCTGTGTCAAGGATTCAGTTAATCTTGTATGATGTTCCCTTTGTTCTTCGGTATGTTACCTGCCCGAGATTCGATCGTCGATATCTCCATACCTAGTTCAACCTCGTTACCGGCAAGTCTCTTTAGTCGTTGCGTAATACAAGATCCTGTGACTAACACTTAGTCACATTGCTTGCAAGGCTTATTGTGATGTTGTATTACCGAATGGGCCCTGAGATACCTCTCTGTCACATAGAGTAACAAATCCTAGTCTTGATCCATGCCAACCCAATAGACACCCTCGTAGATACCTGTAGAGCACCTTTATAGTCACCCAGTTAGGTTTTGATGTTTTATACACACAAGGTACTCCTCCGGTGTCAGTGAGTTGCATGATCTCAGGGTCATAGGAACAATTACTTGACATGTAAAAAATAGTAGCAATAAACTGACACGATCATATGCTACGTTTGTAGTTTGGGTATTGTCCATCACATCATTCTCCTAGTGACGTGATCCCGTTATCAAATGACATCTCATGTCCATGACTAGGAAACCATAGCCATCTTTGATCAACGAGCTAGTCTAATAGAGGCATACTAGGGACATGGTGTTGTATATGTATCCACACATGTATCTGAGTTTCCGATCAACACAATTGTACCATGGATAATAAACGATTATCATGAACAAGGAAATATGATAATAACCAATTTATTATTGCCTCTAGGGCATATTTCCAATAGCGGGCTCCTCGGTCTCGGTCGTCTCGCCGCTCGAGTCGGTGCTCTCGTCGGCAACTTCATCATCCGTCGGGCCTTGGAGGATGCCGAAGGAGTCCTCGGGCAGCGGCTTGCCATCCTCGCCAAGGGCCGGCAGTAACTCGTCCGCGTCGACATACGACGCGAGCTCGTTAGCCTGCTGGACAAAAGCCGGCTCGCGGGCCGCGCGCTCTGCGACCGGCACGTCCTGCATGGTCGCCAGCCGGCCCAGATCCACATCGCGGTACCACGACGTGACAAACCGGAGCGCCATCTGCGCCCCGGCTCGGGCAGCCAACGCCTGCCAGGCTTCGAGGCGGGGAACGGCATGCTGCAGCCACTCAGCCACGTGGTGCATCGAAGCTCGCCCGCGGCCCGGCCACAGCGCGGTGATGACCTCTTTTCCGGCGGTCTTGAGCCTCTCCATGCTCCGCTCAAGATGGGTCATCCGCATCTCGATGGCGAGCCTGATCTCGTCCATGTCCCACGCGGCATGCTCCTCGATGGAGCGACCGCACTCCCGAAGGTATTCCCGGTGCCCCTCAACAGCGCGCGTAGCGCGGCGATGAGTTCTCAGGAAGCGCCCTGGAAGAAAGAAGAAGAGAAGGAAAGAAAGGCAAATTGAAACACGAGAAAGGGCAAAGGGGAAAGCAACCGGCTAGGGAAGAGAAAAACCGGTACTTACCTTCGATCGCGTCGTCCTCTCCAAGGGTGAAGTTGAGCACCACCTTCCGCTCCAACTCTCGAGCCACTTCCGACGTGGCGAGGGAACCTCGGACCTCCTCGAGCATCCTCTCGAGCCGGGTCACCTCGCCTTGGAGGGCGGCGGTCCTCAGGGCGGCGTCAGCAGTCTCCCAGGCTGCCACCTCCTTCGCCGCCTTGGCCTTGAGCCGGTCCCGGGCCGCCTCCTCGTCGACCAGCACTGCGGCCAGCCGGTCCGTCTCTTGTGCGGCCGCTTGGACGTCTCGCGCCATCCGGTCTCGCTAGGAGACAAGTCCGGTCTTCTCCCTCTGAAGCATGGCCAGCTCACCTACAAGGCACAACGGGTGTCATCCGGCTCTCGGGGGCTACGTGCCCCTGCTACGAAGTGCAACTGACCTTGCACGCGAGTCAGCTCCTCCTCCAGGTGGTAGAAGCCGTATTTGCCGCGGTCATGGATGGCGACCGCTTCTGTGAATAGCTTCTGCCATAGGGAGGTTCCCTCCTATCACAAAAAAGAACAAGGTCAAGACATGCCCAAAAGAGATCCGGCCCGGCTGCCCGTCAGCCGGTCAGCCGGCCTGCATCTCGGGGGTTACACCCAGTGGGTGTGCTCGCGCGCCCCCACTGAAAACTCTAAGGCAAAGTAGTCGGCTTACCTTCGCATGCTGAAGGGCGGCGTCTTTCGCCTCTACGAACCAGGCCAGCTCCTACCAACACCGGTCTAGGATACTCCCCAGGTCCGCAAAGGAAGGGACGGGACCACCTGCCTAGGGGGGCTGGTAGGGCCGGCGTGCTTGCCAGCACCTCCCAGTCATAGACCACCTCCTACATCGACTGCAGGATCCGCCGGGCCCAGTCATCGCTGCCGCGCGGGCTCGCCGCGGCTCCAGCCGCCGGGGGCGGGTTGATGATGGCAAGGGGCCGGGAGTCGCTCCCCGCCAACCACCCGCCTAGCGCCGTCACCGCCTCCTCTTCCTGCCGCTCCGGCACGTCGACCGCGACAGAGGGGCCCTCCACCTCCATGGTCACCGCCTCCGGCGCCGCCTCCGATGCCGCCTCCGGGGCCGTCAGGACCTCTGGCACCTTGGCCCGCGCCGGCTCGACCATAGGTGGGGTCACCTCTGGCACCTCAGACTAGGCTGCCTTGGGAGCCGGCTCTGCCATCGCCGCCATCGCCTGGGTCGTCTCCTACGCGGGCAGAGGCACGGGCGGGTCCATAGCCACCCCTCGCGGCTCGCTCGATGGGGGCCTCGACATGCAGGTTGACTCCGCCGCCGAGTCCGATGCCCGTGGAGGATCCACCGACCCCCTCCGCCTACGGCTGCTTGAGGTCCCGGAGTGTGAGGCCCCTCCTCGCGTCCCGGACTTAGAGGCTCGCAGCTCCGCGAGCCTCCTCTTTTCCTCCTGCTGGGTGGCCGCGTGCTCGCGGGCCAGCCGGCTAGCGGCATCCGTCGGCTCCCCCGCTGGCTCCTCGTGGAGCTCGATGGGGTCACTGCAGCATCCAAGAATTGGTCATTAACCGGCTCGCGAGACGGAAGCAAAACTTACATGAAATAAAAGCCTTACCCAATGACAAGGGGCAAGGCCCTCTTGGCGTGTGGCGGCGGTTTCCGTGCGGCCACCTTCACCCGCTTTGGCCCGGGCGGCAGGGTCGCCGGCCCCTCTTGAGCAGGCCTCTTCCCACGGCCGGTCGCTTCGGCTGCCGGAGCCTGAGCCGGTCACTCCTCGCTCCTTTGATCCTGGCATGCTGAGGGAGGAGGCTCGTTCAGAATCATCAAGTCGTCATCATCATCATTGTCATCCGTCCCGTCCTTCATTGAGGGGGCAAGAGGGAACTCACCCGCTCCACTAACCTCCGGCTCTGCTGGGAGCGCCGGTTCGCGTGTCTGCCGGCTCGTCGGCTCCTCCCGAGGAGTCCACCCCTTCCTCCGGGGGCCTCCCGTCTGATAATCTTCGGAGTCGGAGTTTTCACGCTCCACCTTGAAGATCTGAGGGTGTGGGCCGTGCGGCGTGTTCTGTCGCACCAGCAGTTGCGGTCAGCATATCAAAGTAAGTTCTCCAGCCGGCTGCCGGCTAGGGAATATCAAACAAGAAGAAACCGCCTCGTCGAAGAAATTACTAGGGGAAGCCGGTTGATGCGGTCGTATGGCTCCATGCTGAAGGACCACTAGGCGGGCTTCAGCTTGAACGTCATAAGGGCGTTCACCCGCTTCGCCACCTGAGCCGGCATCAGCTCGACGGTGGACAGCCGGCACGGGTCGCGTCGGCCGGACATGTCGCAGATCTGGTGTGGCCTCAGCTGGAGGGGTGACACCCGGCATGAGATAAAAGCCGCCACCAGGTCGGCGGTGACCAGCCCCTCGGAGCTCTTCAGCTGCGCGAGCCGGCCAAGCTTCTCTAGGGCCACGCCGCGTGTGGCAGCCCCCAGCCAGTTCTGTTGGGAGGACTGCCTGTCCTCAAACGGCGGCAGCCGGATGTAATCCATCCTCGGTTCGACATTCTTCATGTGGAAGAACGTTCGGTGCCACCCCTTGACGGAGTCAATTAGAGAGAGGGGGAAAGCAAGCAATGCCGCGGCAGCACACTACCGTGCCCCCGCATGCGTCGCTCTTCAAAGGCATGAGGTAGAAAAGAGCATTGAAGAGCTCGATGAAGGGGAGGATGCCAAGGTACCCCTCGCACAACATCACAAAGGCGGAGAGGTAAAGAATCGAGGTTGGACCGAGGTTGTGCGGCTGGAGGTCAAAGGTATCAAGGAGAAGACGCAAGAAGATACTAACCGAGAGCCCGAAGCCTCGGGAGGTTGTGCGATGGATAAAGACTGGCAACGAAGATGGGCAGCAAGGGGGCAAGTGAGGCGTGGGTACCTCCGCCTCCTGCCCTTCCTCTCCTTTTATAGGGGAGGCCACGGCCGGGGGACGTGGGATTGATTGTGCCCACTCCCCCCGGAAACTCCGTGCGCGTGGGTGGCCGCGGGCCATAACGGCCGCTTCGGGGCACAGAGGATCCTATCATGTGCCCCGAGGCCTACTGGGCTACGCCTGGGTCCTACCGGGCTAGGCCCAGGCGACGTCCCGTCTCCCCGCATGCGTGGGACCCACCGCATCATTACCTGCCGCGTGGAGTTCCGCGTGCCGGTGCGGGTCCCAGGGCGTCGGGTCCGATGACTGACCCGGCTGCCCTTTCACCTTCGAGCCGGAGGCGGGTATCGCTGAGGAAAAGTCGTCGGCTCCCCACCGTCTGCCAGACGTGGGCCCCCGCCGGCTTCGGGGACTACTGACGGGGTTATTACGCCTAGGTAAGCCAAAGCAACGGGGTCTTCCTCCTTTCACTTCAAAGAAAAACTACGCGGTCGGCTAGCCGTGGCCGGTTGGAGGGCGTCCGGCCCAAGCCAGCACCGGCTGGCGCCCCGGACGATTGGACAAGGAGCCGGCTGGGCCCTCGGTCGATTGGGCATGGCCGGCTGCGTCCGTGCCGGCTCTTCCGTTGACCTAGGGATGGACATGCGATGTCCCGTTCCTCTGTGCACGGGTACGACGATGCGACGTGATCGGCACGACGGGCGGCCCTGTGGCTACAGTGGTCGCTAATGCACTACGGCACGTGGCTACTGTCCATCCATCCCGGCCGTTGACCTCGGCGAGCGCGACCGAGCGTGGGAACAGTGTCGGCACGCCCCTCGCCACTCGATTACCTGCCTCGGAGCCGGCCGTACCAACGACTTTGGCCGGCTGGCGCTAGACGACGCCCACCCGACGGCCTGTGCCATGGCAGGTGGGCTAGGGCCAATCATCGGGTCGGCTGGCGGGCCCTAGCAGGAGATGGGACCGCTCGGCCAGTGGCCCCTACAAGCGACGAGACGGCATGAATGGTGGGAGCCTGTGGCCAGCCGGAGAGACTGCCAGCCGGGTCCCCCACCTTTGTACTTAGAACATATTGTAAGAGCCGGGGGGTTGGCCTATAAAACCCCCCGAACCCCCCATGCAACGGGGACGGACAAACAGAGACACGCACATAGGAATGATCATCTCCCCATACACAACCCCTTCTAGCAGCGGAGGAAGAGGAGTCGGTTGTCCCTTCTTCCTCCTCAAGACACAGCTCCAGGAGCACCATTGTATCTGTACACATCCATCTAACTAAACCAAGCAGGGCTAGGGGTATTACCTCCCTCGGAGGGCCCCGAACCTGGGTACATCGTGTGTCATCACCGCTTGTGCCCAATCTCGCACCCGGAGCCCATCGGTGTCCTTCGGCCCCAACCACCTACGATAAGCCACCATGTGGCATCTATCGTGAGAAAACGGCGACACATAAGTTGTTGGTGCACATAGGTAAGCCTAGTTGTTTTAGGTTTTGTGCTTGACTAATTAAACGATAGTTTTATTCCGCATTTGTTCAAGCCTAAACCGTAATTATTTTACAGCGCCTATTCACCCCCCCCCCTCTAGGTGACATCCACGTCCTTTCACTTGGGGAGAACACAATTTATCTTGAACTTTAAGTGAGGGATCACCTTTAAATGCTACTATCGTCCTAAGAAAAACAAGGTGCATAAAAGGATCAACATCACATGCAAATCATAAGTGACATGATATGGGCATGAACTTGTGCTTTTGATCGTCATCCTTAAAGCACCGACATGATCTCCATCGTCACCGGCATGACACCATGATCTCCATCAACGTGTTGCCATCGGGGTTGTCGCGCCCAACATGCTTCTACTACTATTGCTACCGCGTAGCGATAAAGTAAAACATTACATAGCGCTTAATGATTGACACGCAAGTCATACAATAATTAAAGACAACCCTATGGCTCCTGCCGGTTGTCGTACTCATCGACATGCAAGTCGTGATATTCTATACAAAACATGATCATCACATACATCACATATATATCATCATGTAATTGGCCATATCACATCACAACATACCCTACAAAAACAAGTTAGACGTCCTCTAATTGTTCTTGCATGTTTTACATGGCTGCTAGGGTATCTAGCAAGAACGATTCAACCTTCTCAAGGACCACCTTTGTCGAATCCGATCCAACTATAGTAGGAGAGGCAAACACTCGCAAGTACTTCCAAGAGTGTGCGGTAAAACTAGCATCCGAAGTACCCCTGAATGACATAATCAACAACAGGGACGCCACCGGCTGCATAGCCAAGTGGGCCATTGGGATCCTTCCCTTTGAAATAACCTACAAGCCACGCCGCGCCATCAAATCTTAGGTATTGGCAGACTTCCTGGCTGAATGGACCGAGGCCAAACTCCCCAAGGAATGCAGTGCATACTCCCATTGGAAAATGTACTTTGATGGATCGAAAACCTTGGCCGGACTAGGGCTAGAGTTATCCTCACATCCCCCACAGGCGACAACGTGTGATACGTGTTGCAGATCATGTATGTCGACTCCAACAATGCAGCCGAATACGAAGTCCTTTTGTATGGTCTTCAGATGGCAGGGCATACGACGGCTGGAGGTACGAGGAGACTCCAACCTGGACAACTCCCAAATCAACGGCGAATTCGACGCCAAAACTCCAAAGCTGGCAGCATACAGGAATGTCGTCTTAAAAATATCCGCACAGTTCGAGGGGTTGGAATTCCACCATGTCGCTCACGACAACAACCAAGCCGCCGACGTACTGGCCCGCATGGGGGCTAAGCGCGAACCTGTCCCAAGAAACACCTTCCTGGAGCGGCTCTTTAAGCCATCCGTGGTTTGGTGGGATGATCACAAGGGCACCGGTCTAGATACAGTGAAAGAGGTTGTTCCCCCTATAAATGAACCAGACAATCGAATCATCGGCGGCTCTGTAATGGATGAAACGCCTTCGGCCCATGAAGTCATGGCGGTAATAGCGCAATGGACAAAGCCTTCCTCGTCTACCTTCTGTTGGGGAACGTTGCATGGGAAACAAAAAAATTCCTACGCACACGCAAGATCTATCCATGGTGATAAGCATCTACGAGAGGGAGAGTGGATCTACATACCCTTGTAGATCACTAAGCGGGAAGCGTTAAGAAACGCGGTTGATATAGTCGAGCGTCTTCGCGATCCAAATCGCTAAGCGTCCTGTGATCCCATAATGATCCATCTCGTGATCCAATAACGGTCTGTCCCACGATGCCATCACGATCCCTCCTGCGATCAAATCATGAATCGTCTCGGGATCTTGATCACGGTCCTTCTGATCTAGCGCCGAACGGACGGCACCTCCGCGTTTAGCACACGTCCAGCTCGATGATGATCTCCGCCTTCTTGATCCAGCAAGAGGGATCATATAGGTAGATGAGTTCTCCGGCACCGCGACGGTGCGGCGGCGGTGGTGGTGGAACTATTCCAGTAGGGCTTCGCCTAAGCACCATTGAAACGATCTAGAGGAGAAACTACGATCTGGATGAACTAGAGGGAGCACGTAGCAATTAGGGTTAGCTCTTCCCTCTAAATCCTCTAGTATATATAGGAGGGAGGGAGAGGAGGAGGCAGTCTCAAACCCTCAAAGGTTGGCCGAAATTGGAGGTGGAGGAGTCCTACTCCAATCCTACTAGGAGTAGGATTCCTCCTCTCCACTTGGAAACTCTTTCCACCTTTCCACCTTTGGGTTTTCCCACCCCAGTCACATGGGCCTTTAGTGGGGGCTTCGACCAGCTCACCAGGGGATGGTTTGTCTCCTCCCACAGTCCATGTGGCCCCTTGGATCAAGACACCCCTCCCGATGGTCCCCCGATACCCTCCAGGCACTCTCGGTACAGTACCGATGAGCCCAAAACTTTTCCGGTGACCAAAATAGGACTTCCTATATATCAATCTTTACCTCTAGACCATTCCGGAGCTCCTCATGATTTCCGGGATCTCATTCGGGACTCCGAAAAACCTTCGGTCACCACAATACATAACTCTATACTACTGAAACATCACCAAACCTTAAGTTTGTAGACCCTACGGGTTCGAGAACTATGCAGACATGACCGAGACACCTCTACGGTCAATAACCAATAGTGGGACCTAGATGCCCATATTTGTTCCTACATATTCTATGAAGATCTTTATCGGTTGAACCTCTATGTCAAGGTTTCAGTTAATCCCGTATGTTGTTCCCTTTCTTCTTCGATATGTTACTTGCCCGAGATTCGATCGTCGGTTTCTCTATACCTAGTTCAATCTCGTTACCGGCAAGTCTCTTTACTCGTTTTGTAATACAAGATCACGTGGCCAACACTTAGTCACATTGCTTGCAAGGCTTATTGTGATGGTGTATTACTGAGTGGGCCCTGGGATACCTCTCCGTCACACGGAGAAACAAATCACAGTCTTGATGCATGCCAACCCAACAAACACCCTCGGAGATACCTGTAGAGCACCTTTATAGTCACCTAGATTCATTGTGATGTTTGATACACACAAGGTACTCCTCCGGTGTCAGTGAGTTGCATGATCTCATGGTCATAGGAACAGATACTTGACATGCAAAAAACTATAGCAATAAACTGTCACGATCATATGCTATGTTTATAAATTGGGCCTTGTCCATCACATCATTCTCCTAATGATGTGATCTCATTATCAAATGAAATCTCATGTCTATGGCCAGGAAACCTTGACCATCTTTGATCAACGAGCTAGTCTACTAGAGGCACACTAGGGACATAGTGTTGTCTATATACCCACACATATATTTAGTTTCCAATCAATACAATCATAGCATGGATAATAAACGATTATCATGAACAAGGAAATATAATAATAACCAATTTATTATTGCCTCTAGGGCATATTTCCAACACCTTCTTCACAAGAAACTCCCCGACGACTAGACAGAGGTGCGGCACATAGTTCGGCGATCTAAGGCCTATAAAGTATATGAGGGGGGTTATACAAGAAAAGCACCACCGGAGTATTACAGCGGTGCATATCCGAGGAAGAAGGACGGGAGCTCCTAGCCGAAGTCCACGCAAGTATGGGCGGCCACCACGCCACGGCAAGAGCCTTAGTTAGCAAGGCCTTCCGAGCGGGTTTCTTTTGGCCTATAGCTCGGGCGGATGCCCAATTGCTTGTCAGACACTGCGTGGGTTATCAACCTTTTGCAAATCAAAGTCACATGCCCCCAATAGCTCTTCGGACTATTCCGATAACCTGGCCATTTGCGGTGTGGGGGCTAGACATGGTCGGACCCCTTAAAGGGGGGACCAAGAAAAATAAATACCTACTGGTCATGGTTGACAAGTTCACCAAATGGATAGAGGCAAAGCATGTTAAATCGGTCAAGTCCGGACCGGTAATCAAATTTATCTCCAGCATGGTACACCGCTACGGTGTCCCGCACAGTATAATAACGGATAATGGATCCAACTTCACGGCCCAAGAGGTCAAATACTGGTGCGCAAAAATTGGCATAAAGGTCGATCACGCATCAGTATATCATCCTCATACCAATGGACAATACGAACGAGAAAACGGCCTCATCACGAGCCGCATTAAACCACGTTTGGTACGATCTCTTCATGAGTCTGACTGCCATTGGGTGGAGGAGCTCGACTCCGTTTTATGGCGCGTGTGCACCACCTCAAACAGATCAACGGGATACACACCGTTCTTCATGGTCTACGGGGTAGAAGAAGTCCTCCCCTGCGACATTATTCACGATGCACCAAGGGTGCACATGTACGAGTAAAGGGAGGCCGCGTTAGATTGGCAGGACGACCTGGATGCCTTAGAAGGAGAGCGCGACATATCTCGGGCTCGCTCTACTTTTTACCAATAGCAGGCCAGACATTACCAGAGTAGGGAGGTCAGGGTGAAGCCATATAACGTAGGCGAACTCATCCTGCGGCTCCCGAAAAAGTAGAAGCATAAACTCAACCCCAAATGGGAAGGCCCCTTCATAATCGACGAAGTACTCGCGGGAGGAGCTTACCGTCTTCGGAGCCCATCGAACAACCGCCTTGAACCAAACCCATGGAACGCAACTCGTCTTCAGCGCTTCTACGGATAAACCGGTGTCGTCACATTCTCTACCCCTTTTTATTTCTTTCTTTTTCCCCCTCCCACTTTGCTATTTGGTAGGATTGAATTTTCCCCTTTTCTCCCTATGTTCGGTTTCAACCGACCTTGTACTAAAATTATCTCCCTAGGTCCTGCCATTGGTTATTGACCGTAGAGGTGTCTCGGTCATGTCTACATACTTCTCGAACCCGCAGGGTCTGCACACTTAAGGTTTGGTGACGTTTCGGTAGTATAGAGTTATGTATGGTGGTGACCGAAGTTTGTTCGGAGTCTCGGATGAGATCCTGGACGTCACAAGGAGCTCCGGAATGGTCCGGAGGTAAAGATTGATATATAGGAAGTCCCATTTTAGTCGCCGGAAAAGTTTCGGGCTAATCGGTAATGTACCGGGAGACCACCGGGAGGGGGATTTCGACCCAAGAGGCTTCATGGGCTGTGGGAGAGTAAATACCAGCCTTTTGTGGGCTGGTGGAAGTCCCACACAAGGCCCATGCGGCTGGGAGTAAAAGCCCAAAGGGAAAAAGGTGGAAAAAGGCCAAAAAAAGGAGGAATCCTAGTCCTACTAGGATTGGAGGAGGAGTCCTCCTCTCCTCCCCACTTTGGTCGACCCAAGGGCTGTCTTTTTGGCAGCCAAGACTCCTCCTCATCTCCTCCTATATATACTAGAGGATTTTAGGGTTTTGGCACAGAATTTTCAGCCACGTGCTACCCGTTCCTCTAGTGCATAGTTTCTCCTCTAGATCGGTTTTCTGCAGTGCTTAGGCGAAGCCCTGCCGGAATTGCTCCACCACCATCGCCGGAGCGCCGTCACGCTGCCGGTGAACTCTTCTTCCTCTCCACTTCCTCTTGCTGGATTAAGATGGTGGAGATCGTCATCAAGCTGCACGTGTGCTGAACGCGGAGGTGTCGTCCGTTCGGCGCTAGATCAGAAGGACCGTGATCAAGATCGCGAGACGGTTCGTGACGAGTTCGCGGGACGGATCGTGATGAGTTCGCGGGACGGATAGTGATCAAGATCACGAAACGGATCGTGATGAGTTCGCGGGACAGATCGTGATGAGTTCAAGGGACGGATCGTGATGAGATCGCGGGACGCTCGGCGATTTGGATCGCGAAGACGTTCGACTATACCAACCGCGTTTCTTAACGCTTCCCGCTTAGCGATCTACAAGGGTATGTAGATCCACTCTCCCTCTCGTAGATGCTCATCACCATGGATAGATCTTGCGTGTGCGTAGGAAATTTTTTGTTTCCCATGCAACGTTCCCCAACACTTCCTTCTATGAAGGCCCTTAACCGCATACTAGCATTCTGCGTACCTCTACCTACGATCTTCGTAGAATCCTGAAGAAAGGTATCATAGAGGTAGTATTTCCCTCGGAAGATGTTTCTTATGCTAAGCAGTAATATAACATATCTCTCTGTGTGCTTTCTGTCTGTTTTCACCACATGGCTGGATTGCCCAGTTCCCCAAACACAATTCACTCTTTTAGTGTGACAAATCACAAGGAACACTCCCCGTACTCTTCACACGGGAGGTAGAAGCCGATGGCCGGTTAAGACAAAGTTTACAACACACATGGAGTAACAACTCGATTGCTCTTACATAAGTAGGCATAATTACACATTCGACTGCTGATCAAGATTATCGACTATAGTGTCTAGGGAGCAGTCTTCTTGTGAAAGGCGGGCGGCAGGCATCACCTGGTCATACACTAGGTGGAGTGTCACTTCTTGTCCATCCGACCCCACGGGACCAACCCGAGCCACACACTCGGGATTAAGTCCGGTGTAGCGGGTCTTGATCATTGCCCATGCTTCTCGTGCTCCCTCCCGGCAAGCCGACGTCTTCCATAGCTCGAACCTACTTCGGGATCCCTTGAATTGATTAACTAGTTCGGTCATTCCTTCCGGAGGTTGTTCGGCAGGCCATAGCGCCTTTACTATGCTTTTCATTGCTTTACGAGCATGCTCGTGAAGAGCGGAAAGCTCTTTCTGTAGGTTCCCCCGGAAGGATCCGATCTCCTCTTCAGGATGCCTAGACAAGAGGCCCATACATAAGGCAAGGGCATGCTCATTTTGCTTTCTCTATAAGAAGTACTAGCTGAAGTTAGAATCACACTTACCAAACATGCCCCTTTGCTTTTTTTGGTTTTCTTTTTGGGCATGTGCCAATTGAGCTTTTAAATTCTCAATTTCTTCGGCCTTTGATTCTTTTCTTCCTAGAGGCGGTTCAAAACACGACAGCCAGCCTCGTGCTGGGACTCGGTGTACTGCTGAGCTTCTCGGGCTTCATCCAGCTCCTTTTGCATATGCCCTATTGATTCAGCTGCTAAACAGGATCCTTCCATCAGCATGGAAATTTGCTAGAAATTAGCAGCACTGGTATACTCACCATGGCCTCCCGGGTGCAGCTCTTCACTTGCTCCAGCTCTGCCTTCACAGATTGCACCTGTGATTGACTGTCCTCCAGCTCCTTGGCCAGTTGTTTGTTCTGTTGCTTTGAAGCTTGCATCAGCTGTAAAACAGCATAAAGACCCTTAATTCGGTTGTTCCAAACCAATTTAAGGCTCGGGGGCTACTGGGTTTACATGAGTGTTAGGGCTCTTGAAAACCAATTACTTACCTGCAAGCTAGCCGATATTAACTTTATGGCCTCGCCGAACCCAGCTCGGACAGCACCAATGTGCGCATCCGCTGTGCGTAGGGCTCCAAACTCTTGTTCGGAGAATACTGGGTGGCCCAGGGCCTCCCGTCGTCCCTGATGATTCATGGTGCTTCCCACTTCCGATTTGGTGACAGACACGGCATCGGCAGAATCGGTGGGAGCCGGATCGGCCATGGGGGGCTCGGTGGCAGGTTCGGCATGAGCCATAGATCTAGAATTTTGAGCATCATCGTGCACCTTGGCAACCTCTTTGGCGGGAGAAGACTGGGTGTTTCACCTGAGTATATCGGTGTAGTAACTGTAGTAAGGCTCTATTGATTGTGATAGTAAACGGACAGCCGAACAAAATACCTTTGGGTTGAGCGGGCGGACGAATTCGTCCTCGCAGCTGGCTCGTTGGTTGGGTCCCTGCTGGCTTTCGATCCGGGCACTGCTTCATTTGCCAGTGTATGGTGCGCGGATCGACAGCGCTTGGGAGCAGGGGCCGGCGCATTCGGGGCATTGTTGGACGCTTGCCTCTTGCTGGATGAACTCTTCTTCTTCTTCTCGTTTGTTGCGGGGACATAGAACGATCCAGGGTAATCGGCTATGATAGACACCTGAGATCGGTCGAGGCTCTCCTGATAAAGGACTCCATATTCAAACTAAATTAGAAGATCCGGGTCCTCGTGAAAACCCTGATCATCATCATGCGAATAGTCTTCAAGCTGGGGAGCCAGACAGTTGGTTGTCTCGATGAAACTACTCCATTCCTATTCACGTAAAGTTAAAAGGCTCCGGCCAAATAAAGGATGAAATGGAAACCCCCAAACTATGTTCGCAGAGGGGAAAGGCTTACCCACTCGATGGGGTTGTGGCTCGAGTATCCTTCCTTGGTCGACCGCCGAATAAAGTCCTCTTGCTCTCCTTTATATAGGTCGGTGAGTGCGTTGGCTAATGCCGTCTGATCAACGGGACCTTGTCTTCGGGAGCACGTGGTGTCACTTGTCCCATCGTAGCACCATAAGGGATGTATCCTCTGCTGGAGGGGCTGCACGCATCGGGTGATGGCGGCGGCCGTGACATCGATCATGGTTAGGCTGTGGTGGCTAAGTATCCGCACCTGGGCTATTAGGCGCTGCACCTGTACGTTGTCCTCTTGGGACGAACTCTTCGGCCGCCAGTTGTACCTTTTCTTCAAAGGGCCGTCAGAGTATTTGGGCAGGCCTCTCCGAGCTGGCTCGAACAGGGGGGCGTCTTCAATATAAAACCATTCCGAAGTCCACTCTTCGGATTCCTTCGGTGTACCCACCGGATACCCCGTCCCTGCTATGCGTCACACTTCGGCTCCACCGACCTCCAAGATTGTATTGTCCCGAGTTCAAGGGACAAGGCAGAAATATTTCCTCCATAGGTCGAAATACGCCTCGCAGCCCAGGAACATCTTGCAAAGGGCTACGAAGCCTGAGATGTGCAGGATAGACCCTGGGGTGAGGTGATGGAGTTGGATCCCATAGAATTCCAGCAATCCCCTCAGGAACGGATGGATGGGAAGACCGAGGCCCCACAGAAGAAAGGGCACGAAGCATACGCATCCCCCCTTTGAGAATTAGGGAAAGGCTCTGTGAAAACTTCGTTGTTGTAAGAAGATAACCCTACGTGGGTCACCGACAGATCTGAAGAAGGGAAATACCCCTGGGTCTCCACATTGCGCAGCCACATGAGCGATACGGAGTAGCTGGTCCAGTCCCCGGGACGGGAACCATACGGGCGCGAGGAAGAGCTAGGGGCGCTCGCCATGTTTTTCGTGGTGATCTTCCGCTAGGAGTTTTTTCCGATGGGGAGGAGGAGAAGGATGTGGTCTAAACCACGACTCTATTTGTTTAAATGGGTGTAGCCACCATTACGGGAGGGCAACACTGTAAAAAGTCGCTGAACCGCTCGCCTCCCCACGACGCGCGAAAATCGAGGAACGCTGGTGGTTATTGTAATGGACCTAAAAAGCTCGTGATGCTTGGGATTTTGCCGATGACTGGTCGGTTGCCGAACAAGAAGCAGTATGGGACTCGCCTTGCAAGCTGAAGATTATGAAGGTTATCTGGATATACATGGGCGTTGAAGACTTGTCCGGGGGCTACTGAGGGAGTCCTGGATTAAGGGGTCCTCGGATGGCCTACCTGTTTCCTATGAGCCGGACTATATGGGCCACAGAGTGACCATTGGGTGATTAAGGGCCTCGTTGCCAGGGTGGAAGCTTCAAGGAGACGTGGCGTGTTCTCCAAGTTGTCGACCGTAGATAGGCATGTTTATCTCTTCGGCATGTAACCGACTATGTGTAAACCCTAGGTACCCCCGGCATCTATATAAGCTAGAGGGCTTTAGGTTGTAGAAATAGAACAACTCATCTAGGGTTTAACTCTTTGATCTCGAGGTTGATCGACTTTGTAACCTACCCATCATCAATACAATCAAGCAGGACCTAGGGTATTACCTCCATAGGAGGGCCTGAACCTGGGTAAAACCTTGCCCCTTCATCTCCTGTTACCATCAATTCTAGTCTCACAGCTCGGGACCCCCTACCCGAGATCCGTCGGTTTTGACACCGATAATCGGATCGTGGCTGACTAGCTTCCACACTTCGGCGAGGCACACCTCTTCCTTCGATGTCCACTTGATGCAAGGCTAGGTCGGCTTCCCGTTGGCAGACCTCGGCTTCTTCTTTCTTCCTTTGCCCCTCGCTGGCGCCGGTTCGGCTCCACTGACTCTTCCTCCTCCATCTCCTCCTCCTCAGCCTTGTCGTGGTCAATGTCGTCCATTTCCCCGATGTCCTCCACCTCTTGCGTGCTGAACCCGGGGCATGCTGCGGTCGTGGCGGAGCCGGTGTTGATGATATCCTCCATCTCGGCCTTGCCAGGCGCGAAAGGCAGGGGGACGCGTCGCAGAGCCGTCATGGAGGAGCCGGAGTACGTCGTCGATGGCGTGTAGCCGTACTAGGCGTTCGGATGGCCGACGGAGAAGGCGAAAGGCGTGCGTGGGAAGGTGATGTTTGAGTTGAACCCACCGAGGGCGTCTCCATCGACGTACTCCGGAGAGGGCGCGTAATCGCCCTTCCCCCCCTCCCACGCCAGCACAGGGAAGTTGGGGTTGGCCGGCGACGCGACGCTCTACTAGCTACCCCACGCGCCTCGCGGGAACTGGCCGGCCTGCTGCTGCCTCGGGAAGATCGACCGCTAAGACGACGCCTCCTGCTCCGCCGTCGCTGCCGCATCCCTGGCTTTCTTCATGAGAAGCCTGTTCCGGCGGTTGGCGATCACCGCCCCCCTTCGGTCGACATCGGCCTTCCACTACGCGTTTGTGAAGCCTGGCGGCCTTGGCATCGGCGCACGGGCCTTGTGAGGCTTGGCGACGGCAGAGGTGAAGGCTTGGCGAGGGGCGGCGTACTTCTTCGACGGCATGGCGGCGGAGGGAGATGGAGGGAAATGAAGAGAATGGCAGGGAAACGGCGGGACGGGGCGGGAAAAAAGAGAAAACAGCGGGAAGTAGCAGCCGTGTCACCAACAGCTCGGCCCCACGCGGGATCGCCGACCCAAAAAAAAGGGCCCAACCGACGAAAAACGACGTCCCAAGAGGCGATTGGGACAATTTTTGTCCGCCGGCGGTTAAAAAAAAGGCGTGTTTTTTTTGGGATGCTCTATTAGAAGAGTAAATGTCAAAATTCAGAGAGTTTGTTAGTGTAAAAAACTCAGATAATTGGCAGTTGTTCTTTTTTGGGGGGCCGCTCTCGGTTAACTTCCCTTGTTTTTTTTTTTTTTTTTTTGAGAAAAGGTTAACTTCCATTGATGTTATGGGTCTGTGGGAGTAAAAGGTGGCTTCATCAGTACATTATTGGGCCTGGTGGGAAGATATTGAAGTCTTAATGCTTTTCTAGAAAGGCAAGTCTGTCTGGGGTCAAAGCCCATATGTTTTGGGATCTCCATAGCTCAACTGACGACAAGAAAGCTCACAGTTTGTACTTACATTCGTTACTAAAAAAAAACTTACATTCGTGTTTTATGTTTAAACTTTATAGTCTAGCATTTGAGTGGGAAGACTCGGGGCATACTGGTAGAAACCACTGATGGTGATGTAGTCATACTGGTAGAAACCACTGATGGTGATGTCGCCAGCTCGGCTTCTAATTTCCCTTCCGTTTTGATTTTTTAATAGTCTAGCACTAGCTGTTCATCAGGTTCCCCTCTAGGCTGCAAGCCAATATATCTGCAACACATGCACACTCTAGGCACACCTTTACAACTAAAACTGTCTGGAAACTAGAAACTTTTAGGTAAAAAAAGAGAGAATTGGCACCGACATGGAGTTTTTAATCTCAAACTCATATGCACCCGTATGAACAATAAAATCCAAAAAACATTCCCTTTAAAAAAACTGACCTTTTTTGTAATAAACATTTCACGTTCATGAAAAATTTGGTGATAAATTGACATTCATTAAGGTCAGGGAAAAAAACAAATTGAATGGTCCAAAAATACTAGTTTTGCAAGTATTTTTGAGCATCGCTTTTTTGCCCAACGTCCGCAAATGTCATACCATCACAATTTTTTGCACGTAGCTAAAGCATTCATCAATGTTTATCACACAAAGAAATCAAAATGTTTTGTTTTTTTGCAACTATTTTCCAATTTTACTGGTCAATACTTTCACAATTGTGTATAGTTGATTAACATTGTGGCACTAACACAAATCACTTTGGAACATAGTTTCTTTTATTCCTTTTGCAGGGGAACGCACAGCCGTAAATGGGGAGATCATAAGCGTCTATATCGTCAAATAAATTTTCAAACATAGTTGTCCTTAGGGGTGATACCGGATCGGGTTCGGACGGACAATCCTTATACCATATCATATTTTATATTTATTTTCAGATTTGGAAGCAGAACAGATGATATTGGATTGTGTGGATTCAGACATGGTGGCATCAGGTAAAAAACAATCATTTATCATATTCATATACAAGGAATATATGAATACTTTAAACAAAAATAATACATAAAAATGAGCAAATGTTAATGCTTATGCACTGTAAAAACACATAAAGCACTAGATGTTATTAAAATAAGCCATATAAATCACTAACAAGCATATGTCTAGTCTCATAAGCAAACATAGCATTCATGTGTTCTTGGGCACTTGTTCTTGCTTTTTTAGGCGTTGTTCTTGGTTAATAGATGGTTTCATCAGTACAATACTCGGCCTGGTGGGAAGATATTAAATGGAGCCTTCATGCTTTTATAGAAAGGCAAGTCTGTCTATGGTTAAAGCCCATACTTTTTGGGCTCGCCATGGCTCAATGGACGACAAGAAAGCTCACAGTGTGTACTTACATTCTGTTACTCTTAAAAAAAACTTACATTTGTGGTTTATGTTTAAACTTTAAAGTCTAGCATTAGCTGTTCATTAGGTTCACCTGTAGGTTGCAAGCTAATATATCTGCAATACATACACAATCTAGGTTGCACCTCTATCAATTAAACATTGTGTGAAACCAGAATATTTGTAGGGTAAAATAAGAGACAAATTGGCACGGACATGGAGTTTTCTAATCTCGAACACATATGCACCCGGAACAACGGTAAGAATAAAAAAATATTTTTTGTAATAAAAATGCTCTGATTTTTTGTAATAAATATTTTGCGTGCGTGCAAAATTTGGCGATAAATTGAAATTCATGGAGATCAGAAACAAAATTGAATGATCCAAAAATAGTAGTTTTTGAAGCATTTTGCAGCATCATGTTTTTTTCCTCAACGTCCACAATTGTCTATCCCTTTCAATTTTTGCATGCAGGTAAAGCATTCATCAATGCTTATGACAAAAAAACAAAATGTTTTATTATTATTTTTCTAACTTTACTATTCATGAGGGTGCATGCGAGCTCGAGATTAGAAGAGCACTTTCACGGTTATGTATAGTTGATTGACATTGTGGCACTAACACACATCACTTTGGAACATAGTTTCTTTCTTTCTTTTTGTGGGGACGCAAAGCCGTAAAAGGGGGGGGGGGGTCAAAGCATATATATCATCAAATCAATTTTCGAACGTAGTTTTCCTTAGGGGTGAAATCAGATCGGATTCAAAGGGGTAATACTTATCATATCATATTTCATATTTATTTTCAGATTTGAAAGCGGAACAGATGTGAATTCGAATACCGGATTGTTCGGAATTAGACATGGTATGGTAACAGAATATTGGATTCTGCGGATTCGGACATGGTACGGTAACGGAACGGTGTCGGCTCGAAAACGGTCATTTATCATATTCATATACGAGGAATACATAAATACTTTAAACTAAAATTATATATAAACAATGAGCAAATATTAATACTTATGCACTGTAAGAACACGTAAAGCACGTTATTAAAATAAGCCAAATAAATCACTAACAAGTATATGTCTTGTTTCATAAGCAAAGATATCATTCACGTATTGCTAGTTAAATGTTTGAAACTTCACCCATAAATCGGTTTCGGAATTTAAGAGGTCGGATTATCCGGCGAGAGAAAACGGATTTTCTAAATGCGACATCCTTCCTCCATTCCAAAATAAGTGTCGTAATTTTAGTTTAAATTAGTAATACCATATCCTATACCGTATCGGCTCAGTCAGATTCGGATTCAAATCGGATTGTAGTCGGATGTAAAAAATCTCTTGTCGTATCCTATAAAAACCTGAGTTGTGGTTGCATGTCGCCCCAGATGGCTGCTGGCTATACAGATTGTTATCCTATCACTTCCATAACTAAAGCTCCCTTTTCCACAGCAAAAGAAAAGCAGATTCGGATACCGGTTTGGCCGGAAATTTCCTAAGCATTTTCACCCTTAGTTGTCCGGCCTGGAGGGAAAGTATCCTTCCTGTCTCGTTGCTTTTTTTATTACTTTTTTTTTTTGAGAAGAACTGTGTGTGGGGGGGGGGGGGGGGGGGGGGGTGAAAGGCCAGTCTAAGGCCTAAAGCCCATATGTTCTGGGCTCGCATAACGCGGCTGGCGACAAGAAACCTCATAGTGTGTACTTTATGTCCCTGCTTTATGGTTAAAATCTGCAGAAGCATTAGCTGTTCTTTAGGTTCCTCTCAAAAGCCTTCTCAAAAAAATACATAAAAAGCATTCCCATAAAAAACTTTTGTTTGCCGGTAGGACTACACCGAAGAATCCAACGGCACGAGCTGTTTCCCGGAAGGGCCTCGTTGGTCAAATCAACAGTGTTTGTAGTGAAATTTTGTTCTGGCGAATGGAGCCAGCTGTGGTAGCAAACGATCTGTTCCAAGGCTGTGGGAAGCAGAGTTCGTCTTCCTCTCTAGCTCTGACGGCCCGCGGGTGGAAGCCTCTTTCATGTCTGAACTGTTTTGGCTCCAGGCACGCCAGCCAAACGTTCAATGGTCCATGCCAATCTTTGATACCGTCTGCTTCAAAAAAAAAGAAATCTACCGTAGGCCGTAGCAGTAGCAACCATGCGTGCGAAGCCACCATCCTCAAAGGCGACGGCGACGGCGACCCGGCCGCGTCCTGCCCGGCGCCAGCCGCTAGCGGACGGTACATGTTGGATGCAGACGCCAACGGCGTGTAGAACAGCGGCAGCGGGTAGCACTACTACACACCACTGTGGTGTGGCGTCGACGGGCGGACCGGCGGCGGTGCCGGGTTTTGCACGCCGCGAAGTCCCCTGGTAAATCACGTCTGAAACTCCCAAATCATGGCATGGCGGCCACATGCGGCTCGAAATTCAGCAGTCATTTGTCCGTTCCATAACGCCTCACATGCATGGACCATACGGAGACGGGAGGAGGAGGAAACACGAACGGGACACCTTGTGTGCACGTTCCTGCCATTATTTCAGGGTGGTGGTGGTGGTGGTGGTATGTACATCGCCCATGCATCGACACCGACGACACGGCTGCAACACGCACGCAGCAACAACATAAACAAGTTGGGTCCGTGGAGCACGACGGTCCCAAGCGCAAGACTCCAAGCAGCAAACGACCACGGAAATTCATTCCAAAACTCGCATTTCTAGGCCAGTCACCGGTCACCACCCTACCCCCCTACCCCGAGCCCATGGGCGCGGCTCGAGCTCGAGCCCACCTATTGGCGACCGGGCGCCGTCACTGACAGCGGGGGCCACCATGCAGGCATCCCCCGCTTGTATCCCCTTGGCGCCTCGCCTCTTCCCGCCTCTGCCTCGGCTAACTTACCGGTGGTCGGGCCCAGTGCTCGGTCTCGTGGCTCTCGTGCTTCTTCTCCTCCTCCGCCGCCGGCTCGCCGGAGAAGGCCTCCGCGGCCGCCGCGGCTGCGAGCGCCTCCTCTCCCCACGTGGCGGCCCTTCTCCCGGACTTGAACTTCCGCATTGCCGCCACGCTCGGCTCCTTCTCCTCCTCCTCGTCGTCGTACCCGTCCTCCTCCAGCGCCATCTTCTTGCCCGCGGCGCCACCGAATCCTCGGGAGGCGCAGCCACCGCCGCACCGGAACACGGCCGCCACCCCGCGCCACCATCTGCGCTGGCGCCGCCGCCCGCACCTCTCCCTGTCGGACAGCACCTTCCCGATGCAGGACACCTTGGGCGACCGCGGCTCCTCGCCGGTGCCGCCAGAGCGCTTGTCGGGCAAGATCCGGCCCTGCGACGGCTGGCGCCGGGTGAAGGCCGGGCGGATCCTGGCCGGCAGGCCGAAGAAGGTGGCGGTGGCCGCGGCCGGGCCGCCCGCGATGCGCGCGGAGTTGGAGCGCGCCTTGAGCGGGACGGGGTTGCAGGCGCCGCCCGCCGCCGCCGACGACTTGGGGTTGGTGCTCCCCTTGGTGGAGTCGTCCCTCTCGTATATCGGGTTCAGCTCCGAGAAGGCCGCGTCGTCGCCGATGCGGATGGTTATAGACTCCGGCGGGAAGTCGTGGTCCGGCGCTGGCGGCGGAGGCAGCCGCCGCGGCGGCGAGGCGTCCCCGCTGTCGCCGCCCGCGATGACCGTCTCGCACGACACCTTCCTGTCCCCGGCGCCCGCGCCCGCGCCGCCGCACACCAGGCTCTCCAGGTCGACCTGAGGCATCGCCCACGGTCCCGCCAGACCAGCTACGCACCCCGTGAACTCGGCGTGGCAGCGGCGAGCGCCCGGCAGGGAGAGGGGCAGGAGGCTGGCTGGTATCTAGGAGCAGGGAGAGTGATAAGCGGACGCCACCACACGCTGCTTCCCTTAAAAATTCGGAGGTGGAGGGCGGGGCGAGGCCCAGAGCGGATGCATCAGATCAGAGGCTGTCGAATAGTGGTGCCACCTCTGAAACGAAAACGAACTCCAATAACGGATCTCGACTATTTGTCTCCTCAAAACAGCACTATTTACCGACTTGAACGGAGTAACTAAGCACTACTGATGAGATTTTTCTAGGTAGGACACTGTACGGCCATGAGAAGCTTAACAGTGCAGCAGAAGATCACTGTAAAATCTCCTACGATTTGGCTAATTAATTAAGCATTATGCAGCTGTGCAGCCAATAGTTTATCAGGCAGAATGGCGTGAGAGACAGAGGCATGAGTGAGCACAGCGATTTCGTGCCGATCTGGAGGGGAGCCTCTCCGACAGAGCCCATTTTCTCCCGTGGCCCTCCCAGTTAACAAGCTTATAGTCTTCTCGTTTCCGAGTGGAAAGGCCACTGATCCGCCTCAGACCGATCTGTCTTCTAGTTGAGCTGCGCTGCGGCAGTGCCCACCGGTGTGATCAACACCAACGCCAGTGCTTCAAATTTCGAAAATTAAACAACGGTTGAGCCTGCAGATTCGGGCCTGTGCGCAACTGTTTTTTCAGTTAAAAAGCAGTTCAGCACCACTCGTCTGATAAAAATGCCAAGCACATAGCACAGTTCATGTAGTGGTATCAGTTACCATATGCTGCACTGGACAGACGGGTTGAACTTCTGCAGAAACAACCAGACATTATCTTTCCCTTTTTACCGGGATCAAAAGTACGACTTGAGGGGGTAAATCTGCAGGGAATGAGGTCATGAACAGAAACGAGATGGGGCTGGGCTGACGCTCAGTAAATAAAAGGAATCAAGGGCAGTTCCTTTGGCACAAGGCGCTGCTGACCGGCGATCACATGGCTGTGTCGGAGAAGGCATCAGGCAGAGGCAGGGAGGGCACCTACCCAATCTGTACTATTCTGCTGCCATTGCTGCAGATTGAGCACCAGATTTTGCTCCTAAACATGCTGATTTTGCTCATTCAGCTAGCAGCCTAGCCCTAGTAGATTAGCTTGAAAGGGGCTGATGACAGATGTAACACGTCACCTTGTGAATCCTACCAAGACAAGACAATGATAGGAAAAAGATATCTGAATGACCCTAGGCAGCTATGCCATCAGCCTGCTGATTGCCAAGCAGACAAAGATTTTTCGAAAAAGGAGACAGTGATTTATATCGGTAGTACCAAGCAAAGAAAATGCAGACAGTGATTTTTCTAAAATGATTCATGTACTAGATGAAACCGAGCTGCATCCTCAGTCCATAGTCAAACATTGGTCAACAGCCCCCACAAGCTCACAAGATCCCAAGGGATCCAAATTATTGCACTCTCAGTCCCATCAAGAGATACACGTCAAGAAACAGCGACGAATGGGACGAGGAACAAAATTAAGATCAAGTACCAGATATGATAAAGTAAAGGAATGGAAAACCACATGACTGGGGAGGCGCAAGAGCATATCTTTACAACTTGTTTTTGAAAAGAAGATGCATCGATCTTCATTCCAAACAGCTCCCGGCCTTGGGAAACACAGCCCCACAGGCTGCCGTGGGGTCTGAATTTGTGTACTCCCGTCGCTGATTTGCATTATCAAACAGCGACGAATGGGACGAGGAACAAAATTAGCATCAAGTGATAGATATAAGATGTAAATGAATTGAAGAAGAATACAGGCCAAATGGGCCCCCAATGCAATCAATTTGTTGTGCCCACAAACCTTCCTGAATGCTTGCGGGTTAATATGGGCACAACTAAGGTATCACATCAAACATTTGTAAGATGGAACATCAAGGTACACCTTTGTACGGCTGAAAAAAAGGTACCCCCTCCGTTCCAAAATACTTGTCATGGTTCCAAAATACAGCCCCCACAAGCTCACAAAACCAAAACCACGACAAGTATTTTGGAACGGAGGGAGTACACCTTTGTAGTATAGTACTCCCTCTGTTCGGATACATATGATGCATTTTAATTTGTTAAGACAAGGTTTTGAACAACAGTTACTACATTAGTGATCCCTAGTACGTTCCTTTTTATTAGGTGTATTTTTTTAGATAAATTCTAAATTATTAGGTGTATTTCCTTTTTACCCTAGTAGTGACTAGTAGATGCCAATTATAGCCTTCCCAAATTGAGAAGATCATTAATCAGCCATTTGAAATCACTCATCTAATCAATGTTGTAACCAGGATCACCAGTCCCAAATTATCCTCAAATCAGTGTCCTGGTCAATGTGCACGAAAAAATACACCTAAAAAAGGAATAATATATGACACAATATCGATGTCTTTAGATTCATATTCAAAACTACCAGTGTACGACTGCAGCTTTGTAACACATAAGTCGCAAATAAATGGAGCAAATGTTGGTCAAAGTTTGTCTTAACTAACTAAAAATGAAAACACACCCTTTAAATCCATACTGACAGAGTTGATTATAATGCATGCCAAAGTAAATTACAGGAATTTAAGTCTTTCAAGCATCACTGAAATATGTGACAACTAACAATGCAAGTGTCAAAATTTTAGGCATTTTCAGCATTGATAATGTCTCCAAATGAAGCTTGGATGAGTAAGTTCATTGGTATAAATAAAACCTAACAGAACTAAAACATAGTGGAACTGTTGATCTGACATATACACATAATATTTTGATGTTTCCGATCAAAATATTCATAAAGATCTCAACAGCAAAGGTTCGGATTTTAGTGGCTAAGAGGGACTTTGGGGGAACTAGCAATCGGTTTGAGCTATTGAACACAAGATAACTGCAAAGATAGGTCAAAATAGTTCGCTATAAAGGATCAGGAATTTTGTGAGGAATAATGCGGAAATAAGGTAAGGGAAGTTTGATAATGGAATGTTTCCGGCATAAAAATGTCGCTGGAGTGAACTCTTTGATGAGTACATTAAAATTCCTACCACCATCATTTATGATTTACAATACACAATTTTACGAAAGCTCAAAAAACAGTAGGTAACAACAATGTCAAGGCCACTGCTAGCATGCTGGTTGAGCTTTCTGTTTCAGAGGACCATGCTTTTTTCTCTTCCAAATCCAATTCAGCAGCTATACTACCCCAACAGTGCATAATACAGCATGTTAGTTCAGACTTCTCTATCAAATTCTCAAAACAGTGCATACTATACTACCCCAATAGTGATAGTTCAACAGAGGATATAGAGATGAAATATCAGTATTAGCAAGAACTATATGATGAGTAGTACATGAACTACCACAATGAAACATTGTACTATATATTTAGACCGGCAGTGAGAAACACAACAAATCCGATGCGAAATGGCTAGAAAAAAGGGTAAACATACATGAACCACAACAATTTAAACATTCTCCAAAATCATCTCTGGTATGAACATAGAGTTCTATTCCAACTTTTTGGGGGCGAGATCCCACCATTTCTTTAGGTCCAGGATCAGAGTAAACAGAGGCAAGGAATGCCTCGATCTCGAACGATGCAGGGATTGTTCTGTAACTCGTAACGTTTCAAGTCAAGAAGTTGCCTAAGGGACCTTACTCTTCACGGCGGGGAGGGGGGCTTGGCCGGCCCAGTCGACGTCGGCGGCGGGGGCTGCTGCAGGGGAGGAGGTGGGGTAGCAGCAGAGGCGGCCTGCGACTCCTCGGCGGCGGCGAGCTGGCGGAGGCGGGCCTGGAGGGCGCGGACGCGGTCCTCGGTGCGGCGGAGCTTGCACCATCGCCAGGTGATGTACGCGCCGAGCCCGCCGTAGACGAGGATGTAGGAGCCCCACACGTACGGGTACGTCTCCGCGTGCTCTTTCGTGCTCCTCCATTGCTCCCGCAGCTTCGCGATCAAGCTGCCTCCAGCCCCCTCCGCGCTCACCGCCGCCGGCGGCGGCGCGTCCTCACCGTTCCCGGGAGTCGCCATTGGTGGTGCGCTACTTCTTCGCCTTGGGTCCTAGGGCAAGTGGGAATGGCCGAATTGGTCGGGTAATTTGGCCCAGGCTAGAATGGACCCTGTCATTTTGCCTCTCTTGCATATACGTGGGCTGGGCTACACCGCGGGCTGAAACTTCTTGCTTAAAATATTGCGTCTATAACCAAGCCCGAATCCTATTCCCCTTTTGTTTTTGAGGGGCAAATCCTATTCCCGTGTGATTTATTTTTGGTAAGAACTCGATTATGTTTTTATAGAGAAAGTATTAACATATTGAATACCAAATACTTCGATCACCGGCAACATATTTTGCAACACATGTACTAGTAATCTACCCAAAGAAATGTATTTAATGAAAACATCTACTCCCTTCGATTTATATTAACTGTAGGAGCCTTAGTACCACTTTCGTACAAAGTTGTAGTAAAGCTCTGATAATTAATATGAATAGGATGGATTAGTAGATATGAATATCCATGAAAAGTCTGTACTTTCTTTATGAAATAGTATTACTCTAAATCAATCCAGGTGATTCGACCGATGCACTAATTGAATCATCTAGGTGCACATAGCATGTTATGAGGGTCATAGATTTTTATTTTTTTAAGACCCGAGGGCCTTAGATGGGCATGTGCGAGTTGTGTGCTCGCACAGGGCCCCTAAACCATAGGGACCCAAATTTGGTCCAAATCTATTTAAGTCCATAGAAATAAAATAGTGCAAATCCATTCGAAGGGCATGTAGACCTGATGGTAGGTTCCCGTTGCGGGCCTTGTGCTCTTGCAGCTGGTTGAAAGCAAAAAGCCTCATGTATGGCACGTCACAAATTCTATTTGACATGTGTTGCATTAAACTGATAGCGCTTTGCAAAGGCGAGCAACACGATGGGCCGCTTATGTAGAAAGTGCACCTAGAACCGCATAAACAAGTTTTATCATTCTTTTACCAATTTCCCTGTTTCTTTTTTTCTGTTTCTTTTCCTTCATTATTTCCTTTTTTATGTTTTGTGCATCTTTTTCTTTCTCAATTTGAATTTTCGTATTATTATTATTATTACTTTGACATTCAAAAAAATAAATATTAAAAAATTGTTTCTGCTTTTTAAAAATTCAAATATTTTAAGTTTTCTTCATATATTCATAAAATATTCGATTCTGTAAAAATATATTCGGGATTTTCATAAATTGTTCATGTTTTACAAAAAAAGTTCAAAATTTGGAAAAGTAATTGAGTTTCACAAAACATTCAAGAAAATTGGAATAAAATTACATTTGAAATTACAATTTGGATCCGTGTCGGTTGGGGGGGGGGGGTCTTAAAGATTTGTGTTGTATTATAAGTTGTAAAGCTCGCTAGCTCAACGATTAGTAACATGTTGTAGCTAGGACGTGATGGTTGGTACAATCACATGATAGGGGTCTCTTTTCTTTGAGGCAAACTAGTGAAACTTTATTAAACCGTCACAATGTTTACAAAGACGAAAAGAAGATCTCCTGGTTGGCCTAACCAGACACGGCGGCCAACTCCAAGAGAGAGTGCATGTTTTGCTAGATTGTGAGCTTCAACATTTGAGCTTCTAAACTTATGTACTATATTACATAACTAAAAATCAAAGACTGAGCTATTATTTCATGTAAGACTGCTCCATAGACAGCGGAGCTTCCATGCCCGAGATTGTCAACCACAGTCTTGTAATCCGGGGAGAGTGCCAAAGCTTCTCTGATCTCCATTGTTGGCAATAAGCCGTGGCGACAAGTTGGGTGCGGCGTGCGTGGGCGCACGCTGGGCGTGTCCGGTGCGTCGAGTCCGCAATGTAAGCGTGCGTGTGTGCATGTGTGTTTTTTAGGTGCGGCCGTTAGTGAGCCGCGGAGGGGGTGCGTTGAGCTGGTCGAGCGCGGGCTCGTCGTGCCCGGACGTGTGCGTGCATGTCGGGGGGGCACGGGCAGAACTGGCGGACCAGGCACTCGACGTGGATGGGGTCGTAGGTGTGCGCCCGGCACGACCTCGTGTGTAATAACCCCGCGGCGGGTATTGTAACACCATGGCCTGGCATCGAGTTCGTGCTCGAGGAATAGTGGAAGCCGTTCGTGCGGCGGTGGCGTTCGTGCACCGAAAACCCCCTGTGTCCCCCTCTCTATCTTCCTCCTCCGGTTCGTGTCATAGAGAGATCAGAGCAGAAGAGCGGAGGTGAGCTGGGATGAGGCCACGGTTACAACATCCATTGCTTTTAAAGTTAGAGGATCTGTGAATGTACCTGAAAACCAACACCAAAGCACCCAAAAAAATTCCATCTCGATCCCGGCACTCTGCAACAATAGCCCCAAAGCCACCCCTGGTTGACATCGTTGCATCTACGTTGATTTTGGTGCACTCCTCCACGGGCGGCAGCCATTTGTGTGGGTTTGGAACAGCTTGGGCCACCTGTTTATGAATTTTATTGTTGACAAGCTGCAGTTCTGCCAAGTAGCTCGTGATGAGTCCATAGATCGCATGGGGAGACTGAAAAATCTCTTCATAGATTGCCTTTCGCCTGGCGCCCCTGATCGCTCATGCAGTTACAACCAAACAAGCAAAATCATCAGCATTTAGTATTTCATGCCATGCAAGCAGCCAGTCCTTCGGGCTTTCATGTTGATTCTCACTCATTTTCTCGACCAATTTCTCGAGCGCAAGGGCCCATATACTCCTCGGCATGGTGCTAAAGTGCTGGATCGCGGCCTATCGCTACCTTCATGGACCGACCCAGTCGTAGACCTTTGTGCGTCGCAGGCGCCTTTTTTTTTTGAGCTAAAATATATGATCACAGACTGTCGCTACCTTCATGGGTCAGCCCAATCGTATAGCCCATGTGCGTGCGGGTGACAATCTGCCGCAGTGAGCGGCACATAGGAGCTCTCATGGCACGCCACAGGTGATTCCGCTTGGGAAATGAATCCATGATCCATCAGCAATTTGCGAAGCAGGCAAGCATCCGACCTCGCTTGATTCACATGGCTCGGCGCCAGTAGACACCGCCGTCGGTGAGCGGAAACCCATTTTTAGTCCTTTCTTACGATACAACCTTATTTAAGTTTTTATTTTTGATTATATTAGCGAGTATATACAGTAATGGAAAATATATCTTTTATGGTCACTTCACCGTGGTAAAAAAAATATTGGATAATTATACTATTTTCCATCATTGTTGATATGTGCACTGGTTTATTACTTTTTCATTTTCAATTTTCCCTCTATAGTCAAATTGTTTGGGGAAGATAGTTGTCTTGTAACTCATGTTGTCACGAGTCAAAGATTTTCAAGATAGATGTTTCTTCAAAAAATCATGGTACATTCTTTTTCTATTTTTATTGTCACGATAAACTTATGATTTAACGAGTTTAGGGCATTAATATATGTTGATTTGGTTCATCAAACACAAATAATCATGTATTCTACAAATAGGAAGAATGATTTTCCTGTAAACCGTAAGAAGAGAAAAACTAGAAACTTCAGTCCAACTCCAATCTCAAAAGGGTACTCTTGATAGATTTGTTGTGAAAAAAATTGCGAGCTACTCCCTCCGTCCCATAATGTAAGACGTTTTTTGACTCTAGTGTAGTGTCAAAAAACGTCTTACGTTACGGGACGGAAGGAGTAACTACGAAAATCAGGCTCCAAATGCTAATATTGATGAGGTGATGATGTAGTAGAGGTTGAGGCTCCATGTCATAATAGATTGTACTAAATAACCCATATTTAAAGTTATACAATCAAGTGAAATTAAGCTTATGCCATATTTTTTTATATTGAGGGCCCCATTTTGTAACTCGCACAGAGGCCCAAATTTCTTGGAGACGGCCCTGCTCGTTGTTCTAAGCAAGTGATAGTTCATAGCTTTCAGTGTAAGAATACTATGCTCAGTAATGCATTTCTCCTTCTCGTTCAGTATAGTCCTTCCCACTAGCACCTTTCCATCCACCAGGTTCTGTCCATGCTTCGTGGCCGCTCTACTAACGTGTTACTAAAGGGAGCATGCTCCCATGCTCCAGGAGCTTGTGGACCATTGGATCTGAGATCTAACGGTGATCTCATGTGCTAAGGCAAATTTTCCAAAAAAAACTTTAGGAGTGCTTTAATTACACACAGATCTAGGGCCTTCTAATATCCAATGGTTGAGCTTGCTCTAGAGCACTTGATCTTAAATGCTACGGGAGCACTTGATACTCTCTCCTTTGGGCGGGGGGTAGCCATGGATAGAGTTAAACCCTCTTCTCAATGTCACATCCAATGTCTATGTTGTTCCTCGCTCAATGTGTGTTCCATGTTCCTCCTATCGTTGACCCTACTTCTCACATCTGAAAGTGCTCACTTGCCATCTCCTCAAGCAGTAACAAAACAAAGGAGTCCTCTAATGCCATCGAACTCGGGGGAAGATGGAAACATATGAGAATGGGTTACGACTGGGATCCAGCAAGTCGGGATTTGTCGCTAATGACCACGGGGTGGTGACGTCGATACTCTAAAATGAAGCTTGGTGATTTATATTTTTTTATGCTGCAAATGTTAATTTGACACGCTGCAAGCTCATGAGTGTTTTGTTGCGAACACTAAGGCGACATGTTGTGATGACTCTTGGGTGTCTATTGCAAACACAAGGGTGACATGATGTGATGACTCTCGGGCATCTATTGCAAACACAAGGGTGACATGGTGTGGTTATCTGGGGTGTCTTCTCCAAATGTTATTTTTCATACTGCAAGTGTGTTTTTTGTTGTGGTGTCCCAAAAACTGGCACCATGCTGCAAACATGGATTTTTCTTGACGGTTTGCTTTGACAAATAGTTATTTGTACACGATAAATTTTGCATGTGTGCATTTCAAATAATGGGATTTTGTTTTGCATGTTTTGTCTTGCTGCAACGAAAATATTGGGATGATGTTGGAAACGTTAAAAAAAGGTCACAAGCGAGAGTTATCTGCTGCAAGGATCGGACGGCCTGGATCACGAAATTAAGTCAAAACAGACGGCTCGGCAGCATAGAAATTACCCCCCGTGCACCGACGTCTAGCACTATCCATAATATCAATCCTTTTTTTTTTTGCTGGTACCATAATATCAATCCGAAGTTGCCAAAAACAGCAAACCTACTGGAAAATCATGTACATCAAGCAACCCTTGTATTTGTATGCACTCGTGCCATACATGTAAATATGTCGTTCTTTTTTTAATCAGAGTAAATATACCGTTCTGATATGGCCATGTTATTCCAATTTTATTTGGCGTTCTAGTCAAGGTTACGAAATTTCGTGAAGACGTCTGCTTCCGCGACAGAAAAATTCCAACAGCGAACCGACGTTTCGTTCCGATTGAGGGCAGGAAATATCTTCGGCATGCTTAACCTGCCATATGCACATACACATTCCAAATCTCAAATTGTTTTCATAAGTACTTCCATATATTGATGTTCTCATTCCATAAATCTATCTGCAATGCATATACTGTACATATATAAATCTAGCTAGCCACACCGTGGTCGATCGTGCTCGTATATGCGCTTCCTCTCTCATCTTGAACTCTCGATCCGCCGGCGCGCTAGCTAGCACGATGACGGCCGCTCGCTCCATGGCGGTGCTCATGGCCGCCGTCGTGGTGGCCTCGGCCCTCTTCGGACCGCCGACCTTCACCGCCGCCGCCCACTGCGACGTCCAGAAGGACCTCGTCATATCGCAGGGCCTCGGCGATCCTCAGAGGGACGGCTCGGCGATGTACAGGGTGACCGTGACGAACCAGTGCGTCGGCGACGAGCGCACGGGCAGGCCCTGCGTCATCTCCAGGATCCGGCTGCAGTGCGGCAACTTCCGCTCCGTCATCCCCGTCGACCCCAAGGTGCTCCGCGTCGTCATCCCCGGCGTCTGCCTCCTCAACGCCGGCCACTCCATCCCGCAGGACCGCAACGTCTCCTTCGTCTACACCAGCTACGCGCGCGAGGACCTCTACGTCCTCTCCGCCGTCTGCAGCCCAGGATATTGATGTCGCTTTTGTTCTCCTCAGCTGGCGTGTGTGTAATCTTTAGAGTTCAGACAGGGGTGTGAATTTTTGTAGATATGCAATACTTATCTCATGTTTAGATGTGTTTTAACATAACCGTTTTTGCAGTAGTAGAAACGATGATGTTTAGATGTGTCCGAAGAGATGCCGTTCATGTGGACTTTAGCGCAGGCGTGGTTTACTTAGTTGTAGTGGTTTCGTCACTGTGTTTACTCTGTAAGTGTTTTTGTGCACTCAATAGATATTGTGTTCTTTGCATAATCTTGATCGATGGCCTATATTTTGCTACCCCTTGTGGGTGTAACACATAGTTTAAGAGCAGTCCTAATGCTTAGATATACTTCTTGGTGGATTTTTTCTTTTGCATGCACTATCCTCAAAATAAAATAAAATAGCATGAACTATCGATGTAAAGATAGACAAAGATACAAATTTGTATGAAATAAAATATCACGGTGATTGTCGACGAACGATGCCTCCAATTTTACATGAAAAGTCCCTGCAAAACAAAAATTACACGCCAAGACCAATTATCAACAGATGGATTTTTTTGGCAGTTTTCTGTAATTTGAATGATCATCCACCAAAATATAGGAACTCCACAAGAAACAAGCTACAACTTTACATGGAAAAAGACATTAGGTGGATAAAAATACAAGTACTTGATATGTGAATTCACATGAAAGAAGATTGAATTTTGAAATATTTCAATTGAGAAAAGGCAGTTCAATTATGACTATACTAGCAAAACTGCCCATGCGTTGCAACGGTAAGAAAAAAAATCATAGAACCCTAACTAAGGTCCATATTCATGTTTTCCTTGGTAGTTTGCTAGCTCGAAGAAAACATAGACAAAAACAATTAGGGCAGAATACTATTAGCCATTATTTAGTTCAAGAAATTTACAAAAAAGGTTGCTATCACAAATGAATTTACCATGAACACTAAGGTTCAAAGAACAACAGTTGCCCCAGGATTTTTTCAATAATTAGCAAATTAGAGGCCAAGTACTCATTCTATGAAACTTTACACTGAACAAATGCACGATTAAGTTCTCAAACAGCAAATCAGCCTTTTTAAGTATTGTACACCCTTTTTTTTTGTTCCAGTAACCTGACAATCTGCCTTTCTAAGAATTTCATAAAAAACGTCTTTTACTTCACATAGAATGAAAATTGCTTTGTTTTGTGCAAATAAAAAGTGCACATAACAATTTTGTTTCCGTGTCAAAAATAGTTCTGAATTAGCATACATATTGGATTTGCAATCAATAGCTTATCAACAAGGCGTTCAAGCGTCCAAGTTGTAACTCAAGTGACACGCCATTATATTAGATTGAGCGTGAACCATGAGTGTGCTAAACTGATTTTCACCGGTTGAAGCCACGACTGTTGCGCCGGGCACTCTGTGAAGTCGGTAAGATCAAGCTCGCGCCTGCGTCCGATCTGAGATGCATGTTGTTTGATATATATTTGCCTGTCGTCTTGCCTTTAATTATATATGAGTGCAGCGTCTCCATATCCTCCCGCATGGAATCCCATTAGTTAGAGACCTCGTCTGCATTTTATTTAAGCATGCATTAGCTGTTGGAGACCTCTTTTTGAGTATTCATCCTCTGCTTATTATTTTTCGACACAGTTCCTTGATGCCCAGCAAATCCGAAGACGTATATAAATCGAGAGAATTGGGTGTAAAAAGGTGAGGCGGGACAATTCATTACGTGGGTCAACCTACTTTTGTAAATAACACAATCTAGCCCAACGGTAGCAATGCTAGTAATTGTGCATGAGGTTATGTGTTCGAATCATTGCACTAGCGCTATTTTTGCTATATTTATGGAGTGCGGGTTAAACATAAAAAAAATACGAGGATTTTTTTACAAAACGTACACGACGGTGAACCCGACGGAAGCAATAGCCACTTTATTATTAGGGAAAGATATATGCCTGTGACAATCTGGTTTCCTTGATTTTCATATGAAATCCAAAATCCTTAGAAAACTTGTTGGAATCTAATTTCTCATAAAATTATATTATACTAGTAGAAACAAAATAGTACTATATGCCTCTCCTTTTCAGAAATACAAAATACAACACATAAATATTCACTCTTATTTTACGAAACAGCTCACACAATATATGTTGAAGATTCGAGTCACGAATCTGGACAAGTCACACTCCACCTCGTAGGAAGACATATGTATGCATTTTTATGTATCGTTATGTGGTTTAAATAGCTAATCAATCTATAGAGAAAAATTGACATTTTTCTAGAAAAGGAAAACAAAATGACATAGCTCATAAAGGAAATCACATTGTCTTTTTTCTCATATTATCTCGCCTTAATCAAAAATCCGCCGCTAAGAAAACATTGTTCAAAGATCGACTGAACTAGCTGGTTTGCATCTTAGGATCTCCTTCCGAAATTTTATATTAAGATACCAAGATCCCTAAATTTGAAGTCTCCTAGTGCTGCAGATGTTGTGGGGCCGCTGGGGCCCGTTTCTAAGTATGTGTTGTCTTGAGGGTTCCTATTTTTTCTTTTTGGTTTTGTTTCTCTTCTATATTTCTTATTTCCTTTTTACATATTAATTCATGAACATTTATGAAATTTTTGAACATATGTTTTTTAAAATATTTTTCTAAATTCGTGAACATTTAGAAACTGTAAATATTTTTAAACTCATGTATATTTGTAAAGTTCATGAATTTTGTCAAGCCCGTAAATTTAAAATTTGCAAATCCATTTCAAGTTCGTATTTTTTTATCCAATCCATGCATTTAATGAAATTGTGATAATCTAAAAAAAATATGTTTTCTATTTTTCAGAAACATAGAATTCAAAGAGTTTTTAGAATCCATGAACATACTTTGATTTAAGAAAACTTTTCAAAATTATATGATAGCCGATTTCTTATAAGATAGCAAGGCAGCAAGCGAAAAAAATGCTAAGCAGAAGAATGGAACAGAGAGCTAAGCTCAGCGAATGAATTAATATGTAACTTATAGCAGCAATCATTGTTCATCCCATGTGTAACTTATAGCAGCAATTCCATGAGTTTTAGCGTGGAATAGGGGATCCCAAGCGCGAGAGCTATACGTGGTTCCTCGTATTGGTTCCTCTGACGTCTTGACAATAACGGCCTGGTAATACTATAGCTGAGCGTGACTTTTTTCTTTGGGTTTTTTGTCAGTTTTTCAATGTTGTGTGTTGGTTGCTTTATTTGCCTTTTGTTTTGTTTTGTTTTTTATTTTCTATTTTCCATTTTGTTTTTATTTACTTTTTTGGTGGGTTGTCTTTGCTTCTTTCTTGGGTCTTCTTTTATTTCATGTTCTTACCTTTTGAAATTTCATGTCTAATTTTTGAAGACATATTGTACATTTTCTGTACATTAAGAACATTTTACATACACATAAATTTTATAAATACATGTTATTATTTTCGAAATATATGTTTTTAATATTTTTCGAATATATTCTAAAATATTGAATATACATTAATATTTCTATTTAACGGTAAAAATAATTAAAATTATGTGAAAATTTTATTTTTTGTAATAAAATTACAATCATATTTCTGAAGCGCGCGAACATTCTTTAAAATGTAATGTATATTTTTTAAAATTCTATCAAATATTTTTAGGGATTACATGAACACTTTTATATATCTATAACATTTCTTGGAAATGTCATATGTATTTTGTTGAAACTCGTGAACTTTTTGAAATGTCACGTGCATTTTTTTAATGGTTCATACATTTTCAAAAAGTCGAGTGAACAGGGTTTTTTTGCACTGCATTAATAGTCTTTTAGATGCATGGTGAACACTTTAAATAAATTATTAAATTAGTTTTCATAATATATGCATTATGTTTTTTCCAAAATATAAACAAAAGTTTTAAAGAAAAATTACATGTCTTGGTTACTATGCCGGCCCATTAGTGGCACACTGTAAGCAACGTGATCCTCTATCTCTACTCCTAATTGGGGAGTTGGTAGCTTTCGTTCTGAGTTTATTTTTGTTCGGTTTTTGTCCCTCCGCCCATCAACCATATTTATTAATGTATTTATGTGAAAGAATCAATCAAAATTAATTGTAATGAATATTGAAAGATCAAATTTGAATTAATTAACCTTACCATATGTTGCTCAATCACATTTATTAATATTTTCATACATCATTAAATTACATTAGTTAACATTCCGTTTCAGGTTATTTTCATCTCCCCTTACATCTTCATCTGTTTTTTCCTTATTCAATCATCATATATTTAGTGATGTGTTTATGTAAAATAATCAATCAATATTATTTTCTAATGAATCTTTAAATATCAACTCGGAATTAATTAATCTTATCATAAATTGTTCAATCCCATCTTTACTCCTGAAGGAGCAGTCTGCGGAGGTGATGGTTAGTCGGTACGTCGTTCGTTCGTCCCGTTGTTTGTTTCGTCCCGTGTCTCACTTAAAAAAAAGAGAACCTCCACATCTGCTCTCATAATCTTCTCTATCTACCAAATCAATCGCTTCGTTCTTCGGCTGCCTCCTCCTCTCCCTTCGTCCTTCGACAACGCCAATGGCCACACCTCATGTTGATCGCCACAAATCTAGCGTCCCCTCGCCTTCATGTGTCTACCTTGCACACGTCCCCATCCCAACCACCCGTTGTCTCGCCCGGCCTATCCCTGCCGGTCTTCGTCTTGACTGGCGCCACCAAGACGATTCCGGATCCACGCCGGTCCATCACCTCCGACACGTCCACTGCAGGTCGCCGTGTGGATGCTTAGAGGGGGGGGTCAAGGATGGGTCACAGTACCTACAAATAATTCAGATGGGTGCGATCGCTAACGGTTAGGGCGGCGATAGCCTGATGCTGAGCGACAGCTAGATGTGGGCGCCCATCAAAACATCGGCATGGTAGAGAAGGTGTTGTATTGGGGAGTGGACGCCGCTGGGGCGCAAAGGTAGGGCCTTGCCGACAAGGACCATGGGTCGTGTTGGGAGACGTAGTAGTAAATCAAAAATTTCCTACGCGTTCACCAAGATCCATCTATGGAGAAACCAGCAACGAGCAAGGGGAGAGTGGATCTTCATACCTTTGAAGATCGCTAAGCGGAAGCGTTACAAGAACGCGGTTGATGGAGTCGTACTCGCAGCGATTCAGATCGCGGTAGATCCGATCAAGTGCCGAACGGACGGCACCTCCGCGTTCAACACACGTGCAGCCCGGTGACGTCTCCAACACCTTGATCCAGCAAGGAGGAAGGAGAGGTTGGGGAAGGGCTCCAACAGCAGCACGACGGCGTGGTGGTGGTGGAGTAGCAAGGTATTCCGACAGGGCTTCGCCTAAGCGCTGCGGAGGAGGAAGAAGAGAGGTAGGGCTTCGCCGTGAGAGAGAGAGATCAAATCCTCTCTCAAAACATCCAAAACCTCAAGTATATATAGGAGGAGGGACGTGGAGGGCTGGCTTGGCCTCTACTCCAAAGAGGAGAGGGTCGGCCGAATTAAAGGGAGAGTCCACCTCCCACAAGGGAGGTGGATCTCCTCCTTTTAAATCCTTTTTGCCTTATCTCCTTATCTCCAGCCGCATGGGCCTTTAGCAAAAGTCTTGCCCAGCCCAATAAGGGCTGGCACACTTTATCTAACAGCCCATGTGGTCCTTTGGTCGTCACACCCCTCCCGGGGGTCCTCCGGCACCCTCCCGGCACTCCCGGTACACTACCGATGAGCCCGAAAACTTTCCGGTGACCAAAACTGGACTTCCTATATATCAATCTTTACCTCCGGACCATTCCGGAGCTCCTCGTGACGTCCGGGATCTCATCCGGGACTCCGAACGACCTTCGGTAATCACGTATACCTTTTCCCTATAACCCTAGCGTCATCGAACCTTAAGTGTGTAGACCCTACGGGTTCGGGAGACACGTAGACATGACCGAGACACCTCTCCGGTCAATAACCAACAGCGGGATCTGGATACCCATGTTGGCTCCCACGTACTCCACGATGATCTCATCGGATGAACCACGATGTCAAGGATTCAATCAATCCCGTATACAATTCCCTTTGTCTATCGGTATGGTACTTGCCCGAGATTCGATCGTCGGTATCCCCATACCTTGTTCAATCTCGTTACTGGCAAGTCTCTTTACTCGTTCCATAATACATCATCCCGTGGCTAACTCCTTAGTCACATTGAGCTCATTATGATGATGTCTTACCGAGTGGGCCCAGAGATACCTCTCCATCACACGGAGTGACAAATCCCAGTCTCGATTCATGCCAACCCAACAGATACTTTCGGAGATACCCGTAGTGCACCTTTATAGCCACCCAGTTACGTTGTGACGTTTGGCACACCCAAAGCATTCCTACGGTATCCGGGAGTTGCACAATCTCATGGTCTAAGGAAACGATACTTGACATTGAAAAGCTTTAGCAAACAAACTACACGATCTTGTGCTATGCTTAGGATTGGGTCTTGTCCATCACATCATTCTCCTAATGATGTGATCCCATTATCAATGACATCCAATGTCCATGGCCATGAAACCGTGACCATCTATTGATCAACGAGCTAGTCAACTAGAGGCTCACTAGGGACATGTTGTGGTCTATGTATTCACACATGTATTATGGTTTCCGGTTAACACAATTATAGCATGAACAATAGACAATTATCATGAACAAGGAAATACAATAATAACCATATTATTATTGCCTCTAGGGCATATTTCCAACAGTCTCCCACTTGCACTAGAGTCAATAATCTAGTTCACATCACCATGTGATTAACACTTACATCACCATGTGATCATATCATCATGTGATTAACACCCAATAAGTTCTGGGGTTTGTTCATGTCCTGCTCGTGAAAGAGGTTTTAGTCAACGGGTCTGCGACATTCAGATCCGTGTGTACCTTACAAACTTTCCATGTCATATTTGTAGATACTGCTCCCACGCTCCACTTGGAGCTATTCCAAATGGCTGCTCCACTATACGTAGCCAGATTTCTACTAAGAGTCATCCGGATTGGAGTTAAAGCTTGCATCATCGTAACCCTTTACGATGAACTCTTTATCACCTCCATAATCGAGAAATATTTCCTTAGTTCTCAAGTTACTAAGGATAACTTTGACCGTTGTCCAGTGATCCACTCTTGGATTACTCTTGTACCCCTTGACAGACTCATGGCAAGGCACACACAGGTGCGGTACACAGCATGGCATACTATATAGAGCCTATGGCTAAAGCATAGGAGATGACACTCATCTTTTCTTTATCTTCTGCCGTGGTCGGGTATTGAGTCTTACTCAATTTCACACCTTACAATACAGTCAAGAACTCCTTCTTTGACCCATCTATTTTGAACTCCTTCAAAAACTTGTCAAGGTATGTCTTCGTCGAAAAAACTTATCAAGCGAATTGATCTATCCCTATAGATCTTGATGCTCAATAAAATAGTAGCTTTATCTGGGTCTTCCTTTGAAAAAACTCTTTTCAAACAACCCTTCATGCTCTTCCAGAAATTCTACATCATTTCCGATCAATAATATGTCAACTACATATTCTTATAAGAAATTCTATAGTGCCCCCACTCACTTTCTTGCAAATACAAGTTTCTCATAAACTTTGTATAAACTTAAACACTTTGATCACCTCATCAAAGCATATATTCCAACTCCGAGATGCTTGCTCCAGTCCATAGAAGGATCGCTGGAGTTTGCATATTATTAGCATCCTTAGGATTGACAAAATCTTCTGGTTGTATCACATACAACTCTTCCTCACAGAAACCATTACGGAAACCTTGTTTTGTCATCCATCTGCCAGATTTCATAATCGAAAAATGCAGCAACTGCTAACAAAATTTTAATAGACTTTTAGCATCGCTACAGATGAGACAATCTCATTGCAGTCAACTCCTTGAACTTGGCGGAAACTTCTTTGCGACAAGTCGAGCTTTATAAACGGTGACATTTCACCATTAGCGTCTATGTTTATCTCAAAGGTCCATTTGTACTCAATGACCCGCCATTCAACAGGCAAGTCTACCAAAGTCCATACTTGGTTTTCATACATGGATCCTTTCTCGGATTTCATGGCTCCTAGCCATTTGTTGGAATCCGGGCCCACCATCGCTTCTCCATAGTTCGTAGGTTCATCGTTATCCAACAACATGATTTCCAAGACAGGGTTGTCGTACTACTCAGGAGCAGTACGCGTCCTTGTCGACCTACGAGGTTCAATAGTGACTTGATCCGAAGCTTCATGATCATCATCATTAACTTCCTTTTCAACTGAGTAGGCTCTACAGAAACATCTTTCTGTGTTGCGCTATTCTCTGGTTGAAACAAAGGTTCAACAACCTCATCAAGTTCTATCTTCCTCCCACTCAATTCTTTCGAGAGAAACTCTTTCTCAAGAAAGGACCCGTTCTTAGCAACAAACACCTTTTGCGCTTGGATCTGAGATAGAAGGTATACCCAATGTCTCATTAGGGTATTCTATGAAGATGCATTTGTCTGCTTTGGGTTCGAGCTCGCTAGGTGAAAAACCCATTTTCACATAAGCGTCGCAGCCCCAAACATTAAGAAATGACAGCTTAGGCTTCTGTCAAACCATAATTCTCACGGTGTCATCTCAACAGACTTAGATGGTGCCCTGTTAAAGTGAATGGATTTGTCTTTAATGCATAACCCCATAATGATAGTGGTAAAACGATAAGAGACATCATAGTACTCACTATATCCAATAGAGCACGACTACGACGTTCGAACACACCATCACACTATGGTGTTCCAGGAGGCGTGAGCTGTGAAACAATTTCCACATTGTCTAAAATTGCATACCAAACTCGTAACTTAGATATTCACCTCCATGATCATATCATAGACATTTATCTTCTTGTCACGATGATCTTTAACTTCACTCTGAAACTCCTTGAACCTTTCAAACATTTCAGATTCGTGTTTCATTAAGTAAATATCCCCATATTTACTCAAATCATCAGTGAAGGTAAAGAAAAACAACGATATCCACTGTGTGTTTCAACACTCATTGGACCACATACATCAACATGTATTATTTCCAATAAGCCACTTGCCCGCTCCATCATATTGGATGACGGGGTCTCAGTCATCTTGCCCAAGAGGCATGGCTCGCATGTCTCAACCGATTCAAAATCGAGTGAGTCAAAAATCCATCATCATGGAGTTTCTTCATGCGATTTATACCAATATGACATTTAGCGGCAGTGCCACAAGTATGTGGTACTATCATTATTACCTTTATATATTTTTGGTACCAACGTTATGAACATGTGTACTACTACGATCATGATTCGATAAACCATTCCGAGTGGGTGCATGACCATTGAAGGCATTATCCATGTAAATAGAATAACCATTATTCTCTAACTTATATGAATAACCGTATTGCACTAATCATGATCTAATCACGTTCATGCTCAACGCAAACACCAAATAACATTTATTTAGGTTTATCACAAATCCCGAAGGTAGAGAGAGCGTGCGATGGTGATCACATCAATCTTGGAAACACTTCCAACACACATCGTCACCTTTCACCTAGCTAGTCTCCGTTTATTCCGTAGCTTTTATTTCGAGTTGCTAGCACTTAGCAACCGAACCGGTATCCAATACCCAGGTGCTACTAGGAGTACCAGCAAGGTACACATCACTAACACGTATATCAAATATACCTCCATTGACATTACCAGCCTTCTTATCTACCAAGCATCTAGGGTTTTTTCCGCTTCAGCGAACATTCT
Organism: Hordeum marinum; assembly: GCA_022496015.1. Lineage (NCBI taxonomy): Eukaryota > Viridiplantae > Streptophyta > Magnoliopsida > Poales > Poaceae > Hordeum > Hordeum marinum. The sequence goes on from CM039674.1 coordinate 439,001,549, forward strand.
CCTCATAACAGAAGCACTTAGTCTCGGGTTCGGGCTCAACCTTGGGTTTCTTCACTAGAGCAAAAACTGGCTTGCCATTCCTGAAGTTTTCCCTTCTTGCCCTTGCCCCTTTTGAAACTAGTGGTTTAACTTAACCATCAACACTTGATGCTCCTTCTTGATTTCTACCTTCGTGGTGTCAAACATCACGAACAACTCAGGGATCATCTTATCCATCCCTGGCATGTTATAGTTCATCACGAAGCTCTAGTAGCTTGGTGGCAGTGACTTGGAGAACTGCATTAATCACTATCTCATCTGGAAGATTAACTCCCACTTGATTCAAGTGATTGTAGCACCCAGACAATCTGAGAACACGCTCACCGATTAAGCTATTCTCCTTTATCTTGCAGGCAAAGAATCTTGTTGGAGGTCTCATACCTCTCAACATAGGCACGAGCTTGAGATCACAATCTCAGCTCCTAGAACATCTCATATGTTCTATGACGTTCAAAACATTTTGAAGCCTCAATTCTAAGCCGTAATGCATGACGCACTGAACTATCACGTAGTCATCAAAAAGTGCCTGTCATATGTTCACAACATCTACAGACAACGCTTGAGGGAGTGATGCAGTTAGCGGTACATCAAAAACATAAGCTTTCTGTGCAGCAATGAGGACAATCCTCAGATCACGGACCCAGTCCGCATTATTGCTACCATCAACTTTCAACTTACTTTTCTCTAGGATTGTATCAATAAAACTGTGGAGCTACAGCGCGGGCTATCTATGACATAATTTGCAAGGACATTTTTAGACTAAGTTCATGATAATTAAGTTCACTTAATCAAATTATTAATGAACTCCCACTTAGATAGACATCTCTCTAGTCTTCCAAGTGATACATGATCCATGTCAACTAGCCCGTGTCCGATCATCACGTGAGACGGACTAGTCATCCATGGTGAACATCTCTATGTTGATCGTATCTTCTATATGACTCATGTTCGACCTTTCGGTCTTCCGTGTTCCGAGGCCATGTCTGTACATGCTAGGCTCGTCAAGTCAACCTAAGTGTTTCGCATGTGTAAATCTGGCTTACACCCGTTGTATGCGAACGTTAGAACCTATCACACCCGATCATCACGTGGTGCTTCGGAACGACGATCCTTAGCAACGGTGCACAGTTAGGGTGAACACCTTTCTTGAAATTTTATTGAGAGATCATCTTATTTACTACCGTCGTTCTATGCAAATAAGATGTAAACATGATAAACATCACATGCAATCAATATAGTGACATGATATGGCCAATATCATCTTGCTCCTATGATCTCCATCTTCGGGGCACCATGATCATCACTGTCACCGGCACGACACCATGATCTCCATCATCATGATCTCCATCATTGTGTCTTCATGAAGTTGTCTCGCCAACTATTACTTCTACTACTACAGCTAACGTTTAGCAATAAAGTAAAGTAATTACATGGCGTTTATGATTGACACGCAGGTCATACAATAATATAAGACAACTCCTATGGCTCCTGCCGGTTGTCATAGTCATCGACATGCAAGTCGTGAACCCTATTACAAGAACATGATCAATCTCATACATCACAATGCATCACATCACATCCTTTTGGCCATATCACATCACACGGCATATGCTGCAAAAACAAGTTAGACGTCCTCTAATTTGTAGTTGCAAGTTTTTACGTGGTTGCTATAGGTTTCTAGCAAGAACGTTTCTTACCTACGTCAAAACCACAACGTGATATGCCAATTGCTATTTACCCTTCATAAGGACCCTTTTCATCGAATCCAATCCGACTAAGGTGGGAGAGACAGACACCCGCTAGCCACCTTATGCAACTAGTGCATGTCAGGCGGTGGAACCGGTCTCACGTAAGCGTACGTGTAAGGTTGGTCCGGGCCGCTTCATCCCACAATACCGTCGAATCAAGATAAGACTAGTAACGGCAAGCATATTAACAAAATCGACGCCCACAACTGCTTTGTGTTCTACTCGTGCATGGATTCTACGCATAGACCTAGCTCATGATGCCACTGTTGGAAGACGTAGTAGTAAATCAAAAATTTCCTACGCGTTCACCAAGATCCATCTATGGAGAAACCAGCAACGAGCAAGGGGAGAGTGGATCTTCATACCTTTGAAGATCGCTAAGCGGAAGCGTTACAAGAACGCGGTTGATGGAGTCGTACTCGCAGCGATTCAGATCGCGGTAGATCCGATCAAGTGCCGAACGGACGGCACCTCCGCGTTCAACACACGTGCAGCCCGGTGACGTCTCCAACACCTTGATCCAGCAAGGAGGAAGGAGAGGTTGGGGAAGGGCTCCAACAGCAGCACGACGGCGTGGTGGTGGTGGAGTAGCAAGGTATTCCGACAGGGCTTCGCCTAAGCGCTGCGGAGGAGGAAGAAGAGAGGTAGGGCTTCGCCGTGAGAGAGAGAGATCAAATCCTCTCTCAAAACATCCAAAACCTCAAGTATATATAGGAGGAGGGACGTGGAGGGCTGGCTTGGCCTCTACTCCAAAGAGGAGAGGGTCGGCCGAATTAAAGGGAGAGTCCACCTCCCACAAGGGAGGTGGATCTCCTCCTTTTAAATCCTTTTTGCCTTATCTCCTTATCTCCAGCCGCATGGGCCTTTAGCAAAAGTCTTGCCCAGCCCAATAAGGGCTGGCACACTTTATCTAACAGCCCATGTGGTCCTTTGGTCGTCACACCCCTCCCGGGGGTCCTCCGGCACCCTCCCGGCACTCCCGGTACACTACCGATGAGCCCGAAAACTTTCCGGTGACCAAAACTGGACTTCCTATATATCAATCTTTACCTCCGGACCATTCCGGAGCTCCTCGTGACGTCCGGGATCTCATCCGGGACTCCGAACGACCTTCGGTAATCACGTATACCTTTTCCCTATAACCCTAGCGTCATCGAACCTTAAGTGTGTAGACCCTACGGGTTCGGGAGACACGTAGACATGACCGAGACACCTCTCCGGTCAATAACCAACAGCGGGATCTGGATACCCATGTTGGCTCCCACGTACTCCACGATGATCTCATCGGATGAACCACGATGTCAAGGATTCAATCAATCCCGTATACAATTCCCTTTGTCTATCGGTATGGTACTTGCCCGAGATTCGATCGTCGGTATCCCCATACCTTGTTCAATCTCGTTACTGGCAAGTCTCTTTACTCGTTCCGTAATACATCATCCCGTGGCTAACTCCTTAGTCACATTGAGCTCATTATGATGATGTCTTACCGAGTGGGCCCAGAGATACCTCTCCATCACACGGAGTGACAAATCCCAGTCTCGATTCATGCCAACCCAACAGATACTTTCGGAGATACCCGTAGTGCACCTTTATAGCCACCCAGTTACGTTGTGACGTTTGGCACACCCAAAGCATTCCTACGGTATCCGGGAGTTGCACAATCTCATGGTCTAAGGAAACGATACTTGACATTGAAAAGCTTTAGCAAACGAACTACACGATCTTGTGCTATGCTTAGGATTGGGTCTTGTCCATCACATCATTCTCCTAATGATGTGATCCCATTATCAATGACATCCAATGTCCATGGCCATGAAACCGTGACCATCTATTGATCAACGAGCTAGTCAACTAGAGGCTCACTAGGGACATGTTGTGGTCTATGTATTCACACATGTATTATGGTTTCCGGTTAACACAATTATAGCATGAACAATAGACAATTATCATGAACAAGGAAATACAATAATAACCATATTATTATTGCCTCTAGGGCATATTTCCAACAGGTCGTGCCATGATGTCCTCCCGCCGCGACAAAGCACGCCATCTCCTTCTTATTGGGGAACGTTGTATGGGAAAAAAATTCCTACGCACACGCAAGATCTATCCATGGTGATGAGCATCTACGAGGGGGAGAGTGGATTTACATACCCTTGTAAATCGCTAAGCGGGAAGCGTTAAGAAACGCGGTTGATGTAGTCGAACGTCTTTGTGATCCAAATCGCCGAGCGTCCCGCGATTCCATCACGATCCGTCCCGCGATCCAATCACGATCCGTTCCGCGATCTCATCACGATCCGTCCCACGATTCAATCACGAATCGTCTCGCGATCTTGATCACGGTCCTTCCGATCTAGCGCCGAACGGAGGCACCTCCGCGTTCAGCACACGTACAACTCGATGACTATCTTCGCCTTCTTGATCTAGCAAGGGGGAGTGGAGAGGTAGATGAGTTCTACGGTAGCGCAACGGCGTTGCGGCGATGGTGGTGGAGCTATTCCAGCAGGGCTTCGCCTAAGCACCGCTAAAAACCGATCTAGAGGAGAAACTATGATCTGGAGGAGAGGTAGCACGTGGCTATTAGGGTTAGCTTTTTTCTCTAAATCCTCTAGTATATATAGGAGGGAGGGAGGGGAGGAGGCAGCCTCAAACCCTCAAGGTTTGGTCGAAATTGGAGGTAAAGGAGTCCTACTCCAATCCTATTAGGAGTAGGATTCCTCCTTTCCACTTGGAAACTCTTTCCACCTCTAAACCTTTGGATTTTTTCCTTCTCAAACCACTCCAGCCGCATGGGCCCTTAGAGGAGGCTTCGGCCAGCCCACCAGGGGCTGGTTTACCTCCTCCCACAGCCCATGTAGCCTCTTGGGTTGAGACACCCCTCCCGATGGTCCCTCGGTACCCTCCCGGCACTCCCGGTACACTATCGATGAGCCCGAAACTTTTTCGGTGACCAAAACAGGACTTCCTATATATCAATCTTTACCTCCGGACCATTCCGGAGCTCCTCGTGACATCCGGGATCTCATACGGGACTCCGAACAACCTTCGATTACCACCATACATAACTTTATACTACCGAAACGTCACCGAACCTTAAGTGTGCAAACCCTGCGGGTTCAAGAACTATGTAGACATGACCGAGACACCTCTACGATCAATAACAAATAGCGGGACCTGGATGCCCATATTGGTTCCTACATACTCTACGCAGATCTTCATCGGTTGAACCTCTATGTCAAGGATTCAGTTAATCCCGTATGTTGTTCCCTTTGTTCTTCGGTATGTTACTTGCCTGAGATTCGATCGTCGGTATCTCTATACCTAGTTCAATCTCGTTACCGGCAAGTCTCTTTACTCGTTCCGTAATACAAGATCCCATGGCTATCTCTTTAGTCACATTACTTGCAAGGCTTATAGTGATGTTGTATTATCGAGTGGGCCCTGAGATACCTCTCCGTCACACGGAGTAACAAATCCCAGTCTTGATCCATGCCAACTCAACAGACACCCTCGGAGATACCTGTAGAGCACCTTTATAGTCACCCAGTTACGTTGCGACGTTTGATACACACAAGTTACTCCTCCGGTATCAGTGAGTTGCATGATCTCATGGTCATAGGAACAGATACTTGACATGCAGAAAACTGTAGCAATAAGCTGACACAATCATATGCTACGTTTGTAGTTTGGGTCTTGTCCATCACATCATTCTCGTAATGACGTGATCCCGTTACCAAATGACATCTCATGTCCATGACTAGGAAACTACAACCATCTTTGATCAACGAGCTAGTCTATTAGAGGCATACTAGGGACATGGTGTTGTCTATGTATCCACACATGTATCCGAGTTTCCGATCAATACAATTATAGCATGGATAATAAACGATTATCATGAACAAGGAAGTATGATAATAACCAATTTATTATTGCCTCTAGGGCATATTTCCAACACTTCTCTAGTTAAGACCCCACTGCAGCGGGTTGCTTTTCTTTGCAGGGTGAGTATCCATATCAATTTTGCCACTCCCTCTCCTTCTCTATTGACTATGTTTTGAAAATTTGGGGAGACCCTCCTAATGTTCTTGGGTGCTAGCGGAATGATATAATGATATTTTTCTAGGACTCTGGGTTAGTTCCAAATGCCCAACCACCTTATAAGCCAAAATCAACCTCTTGGATTTTATTTTGAAGATAAATTGATTTGATAATCATTCTTTTCTTCATATTACAAAGCAAACTTAGCCCAGAAACTAGCTACATCTTAATCATATAAATCCCCCTTTAAAGTATTCCGAATCAAAAAGTGTGAGTGTTAAACCATATTGTTATAGGAGATGCCTGGCTTCCCCTCAAATAATGATGCGGCAAAGGAATATAGTGCAAACATTTTTACCAAAAAGCTTCTATTGGATTTCTTGAATGAAACTCAAAACAATTCAAGGTATATTGCAGATGACATTGTAATTAATTATCAGTTCTTGATGTCTTTTGTGAATGGTCATCGTCCTATAAATGATTGTACTCTAGAATTCCTTTGTTCTTTTTCCTAATAATATATTTCTTGCAAATTTGGTTTTCGCAGAATAGTAAAATCTTATACTAATATTTCAAGATCTTTACACCTAAAGTTTTTGGCTATCAAAACCTCACAGTGCCAGAGTATGAGAAAACAAGGTCCTGAAGGAGAATATGCAAAGGTAGAGTCTATTATACCATGTGCAAATTAGACTTCTAATACCATGGTGCACTCAGCTCTTGATAGACTTTTCTCATGTAAATATTAGTACTAGAAGAATTGTTCGTCTAACTTTCAGTTTAATAATTTTGCAGCTCGGAGTGGATAAGAGATGATGCAACCAAAGTCACTCTTTGGTATTCCTTTATTTTAGCCTTCCCTTTTCATTGGTGTACAGGAGACCATTACCATCATTACTTTCCAAACTTGTATTATCAAGTACTCGTTTTTTTATTTCAGTCCTTCCCTTCTCCCTCCACGCGATCTGGATTTTTTACGCTGGAAACAAAGTGGATATGTTGACCTCCTTTATGATGAAGGCATCGTTCTATGGAGATCAACTTTTGTTTTCCAAGATCTGATTTAGTTGACGTGTTTAGATTTAGTGGTCACTTCTCAGTAAATTTGATGATGACGTGATATATATGTCTATGAATTTCCAGTTTTTCCTTTGTGTTCAAGTATCTATACTAAAGGTTATAGTACAAAACTTCCATTTAAATCGTACCCGTGCGACAAATTATCTGGTTACAATTTTGTAGAGAATGGTCACCAAACTAAAAGAGAAGCAAACTTTTTATTAAGTTATTAAACAATGAAGTTTCCATACTTTGATATTAGCAACTAATAACATCTAGAGGTTGCTTGAAGCTACTGACATGATAACTTTGAGAGGTGATACTTATTCACTTCTTATTTTCATAGGCTTATCTATCTAATTAAGTGAACATAATCTCTAATATGTGCCCACAACTGTAGGTTCCAAAGTGTAGTTGATTGTTCATTATCGCCACATTATGCTAACTAACTACTGATGCTACTTCATACCTCTCCCGTTATAACTCAACATATGATTACTGACTCATGCTTTCATGTCTACATCTTTTGGTGTATAGTTTATAGTTTATAGCAAACCAAATTATGAATCAAGTCTTCATCTCTGAAGCTCATAAGAGTGGTCGGTTTTCAGTGTCTTTAAAGGAAATGCACCAAGCTTTGTACTGGAAGATTATCCTAACATGGGATTTTTTTTCTTGGTTGAACATGGTAGCCTTTATTATTACTTTTAGAGAAGATGTACACAGTTAGGGTATATAACTATATTCTTACTCTGCTTGGTGCCGGTAAGATCAATGTTCCACAAGGCTAACTGATTTGTTAAATTGTTTTCAGTTTCAGATGTCAAAATGATAAATTGGTGCATCAACACCTTTGAACTGAAACCTAAATTAAGATATACCTTTATGTTGGTCTAAAGCCATCAATTTTTTTATTTTTTTTATAGAAAATAGAAATCACCCTTTGGTTATTTAGAAATTAAATTAAACTACAAATATAGTCCACGGCATTAGGGCAAATAGAGTAGCTTACCATGTGTATGGTTTTCAAGAAAAGAATGATAGAATAACCAGAAAAATCCAGTATGGAATTGGATGGGCTCCCCTCCCCGGTAAAATAATTTGCTTTCACATACATTATATATTTTATACGGACATCATATAGTGATTTTTAATGCACAATTGATTTTCCTCTATAATAGAATTTGTAAGGAATCTAACATGTCATTTGTTCTGAACTCAGAATGGTGCATCGAGCAGACAAATATATGCACTATATCCCGAGGGACAACGCAAAATGTGAGTTTTTTATGGCATAATATCAGCCATTGTTCTAAATGATCTCTTTACAACTCAAGATACTGAGAGAAATATAAGTTCAATATTTGCATCATGCAGTCTTTCTACTACAATTCAGAGAGAAATATCAATCCATCACGCGGGACAATGCAAGAAAACATGTCCCACATGACTATTCTTTTACCGCGCACTTCATTGTCGCTTTCAATGTTCCCAGCAAGCCACGCGTATCCTCAGATGGCAATCTGATGGGTACATCTGATAGGCCGATGTGAATCAAACTTGCACCACCGATATGTGCATGTCCATGAAGGCTAATATGGCTTTGCACTTTGCTGTTAACCTTTAATTATTAATTTGTTTGACCTGCAGTTCGCAGTAGAGAGGTGGTCGAATTTGTGTTGTGTCTATATAATATATTTACTGCAGATCCGCAATCTGGTGGGTTAATACTAATAATTCTTGAGTGTTTTCTACCTTCCCAATTTTGTATGCATATTTGGTCTGCTAAATATTACACGTGCTCAATCTCAAATTCTTAGTGTGACTGTAACCAAACAAGCCATGCATAACAATAGCATTGTGTGAACGGATGAAGGCAAGGTATTCCCATAAAAGAAACAGATGAAGGCAAGGTATATCATTCTAAAAAAGGCAAGGCATACCATTATGCTGCATTGCTTAATGTCTAGTGCTCTATGTTTTCCCTATAGAACACAATTTTCTGTACGTGTGGCATACTATAACTCATTTAGGTAAGACTAACGGACTACCGCCCACTACTACTTACTGATCTTCTGTTCATATTACTCCTTTGATGATACCTTTGTAGGATAATGGTTAATCTAATCCCAAAACAATATACATGTGCTTAGTTTATATTTACTTTTACAACAGTTGAAGGACAAAAGAAGTTTAGGAATGTCGTTGTTGAATGTATATACAGTTTGATTCTCTCTTAAAGAAACAAATTAACTAAATTCCTTCGGATGATACATTAATTTGTGGGTTCACTGACATGCATGTGGTAGGCTTCCCTATAGTTTTTTTTTCTCCTTTTGCTTCTCAGCACTGTAGTACTTTAATTAAACTCTCTATGAATGAAATGTAGAAGATACATTGAAAACAAAGTTTGTATTTATTTGATATGGACTAGATTAACCTTTTCCCAAGAAATATGATGCATGCGCGATATTGAAATCGTCAACACACCAATGTCATTTGTAGAATCCTAATAAGTCTCACATGTCTTTAGTACTTCTAATTAGCTTTTTTTTACAGCAGTACTTCTAATTAGTTTATGGTAACACAAAACTATTGGCTTCTGATTTTCCTTCTTCAAACATGCATGTGGGTTTAATTTTCTATGTAGATTTTGAGGTGCAACGTAATTTACTTGGCATGTATATTTTTGGAATGATAGTTGTTACTTTGGTCGATGACATGGTCTCTAAAATGCTTCTTTGAACTTATGCATCTAAATAGTTTAGAAGATACTGGCTATCATAGATCAACACGGAGGATATCATTGTGTAAGTTTTGAAATGTGAAATAATAATTAATTGTAATATAAATGCAAGGAACTACTTTCGAAGCACCGTCTTCAAATAAATCATCATACCTAAGAGAAATTGAAAGATAAACATGATATTTATTCCATCATGGCCAATTAATAATAGACCAAGGCAGAAGCAACCTTTCTTACCGCTTACCTACTAAACTTAATTTGTTAAACATACGAGTTGTGTTTTGATAACAAAAATTGTTCATATGAAGAACTGAAATCAACTTATACAGGGTACATAACTGGGAGCTTATATAGGCACCATCACCAAGTGAGTTAGGAACAAGTGGAGAGAGAGGGATAGAGAAAAAGAGACGACCTTAATCATTTGTTTTATTTATTTATATGTATTATAGCCCGTAGCAACGCACGAGCGTTCTACTAGTTTGACATAAAACGAGACATAGACACACTACCTCTCAAGGAACTCACACAATGACCATGGGTTGACTCAGAGACTAATTTCTAAGGACACAATAACGACACACTGAATAACTGCATTGTTCTCTACTTCTCTCAGAGCAAATATCATCGTTAGCAGCACCCCAACATGATAAACGAACAAAAAAACATCAACATAACAAAAGTAAAACTCAAGCATGCAGATAAAACAAGATCGAGACAACCGACCGGAATAACCTACTAGAGAAAAGAAAAATCCCATGAGTGAAGAACGACACGACGAAGCACGTTAACGTCTAGTTTTTTTTTTCTTGGCAAATTCTAGTTTTAGCAGTTTTAATGAAACGCTGTTTTGTTCCAAACGAGTTCAGAGAAGCCCTGATTCCTGACGCACGGCGTGGATTAGAACATGCGTTCACGCTTCATCCCCCGCGCCTTCTTCAATCGGCCGGCCGGACTGCCATTCCAGTGTGTGGTTTAAATGGGCGGACGGAGTCATGGGCCACAACACAGCTCGATGAGCCACGGCGACCAAGCAATTGGCAGCTGCGGCATTTGGGTTCTACTCCGTGTCACTGCGCACGTTGGAGGGCGGAGGCCGTCGATGGGGAACGCGCCGCTGCGGGAGCCATGTGGCATGTGGGGTGCGTGGCCTGGGTGGGCGAACGGCGAAAGACCGGGTCGACGAAATTTATCGGGCTCCGTAGCGGCGCGACGCGGTCACGCGGGCACTGCCAGTGGCCAAATGTCACGGTGCGGCGTCCGCTCTCCGCTGGGTCGCTGGACTCGTCGAGTCGCTGGCCATGGTCAGACCGACACGCATGCTTTGACTCTTTTCTTTTGACGTTTTGCATTGGGTCATCATGGCCTGTTATAAATCAGCCATGGTTGTTTGGAATCATCAGCCTTGCTATCCCTAGCTGGTAGCTTTTGGTCTGATAGCATGGTAGCAGTAGGCGGCCCATGCATTACTTTGTTCTTTATTTAGTTCATAAGGTTTGGTGAAAAGGGCTCGAATATATTTTTATAAGGTTTATCAGGAGTATAAAACATCTCCAACGTAATAAGAATTACACCAAGATCCATGACCTAATAAGCGACCACTGCCATCGTCCGAAGGAATAGTAAACAATGCCGTTTCTTTATCGGAGCCGGTCTATTTTATTGATGACACACGGGATTTTATTTTGCACGTGTCTCGGGGTGTTGGATTTTTGTTAGTAGGCCTTTGGTCTAAAATCTAAAACTCATTCTTACATGGTTGTGTGTGAGGTGTGAGTGAGACTAATGTTTAGTCCTGTACTTCTAGGTAGGAGAGAGTTGCATCATCTTATAAAGTGAGCTCTTTTAGCACTTGTATGAGAATGAGAAGAAAAGAGGTCCTCGCACACTCCTCCGCCGCCCGCCGCGCCGCAACGCGGGTTGCAGGTTTGAGCCGAGCCGAGACGCGTCACAATCTGAGACGTCGGGTCGTGGGTTGTTACCGACTCGGACGTGAGTCCAGTCCACGTCTCTCTCGGACGCGTATATATACGCGAGGTCCCTACCAACCCTAGCCACCGTCACAGACAGCAGGCCTCCGGAACCCCCGCCTCTTGTGATCCTGTATGGGAAAGGGGTGCTTAGGTTTTTTGGGGAGCGCACTCGCGCAACTGCTCGCACCAACTACTTCTCGGACGACGTCTTCTTCTCGAATCTCGACAACCTCTTCATCAACGACATGGTCGACAACACCAATGCTGGCGGTTCTGCTCCTGCTGCATCGTATGCAAACTTGTCCTCTCTGTTTGAGATCATGCTATAATTTTTATGTCTAGTTTGTGTTGTAGATTTAATCTATTCGCCTACTATTCTAGTCTGCATGATTAGTTCAATCTCTGCTATTGTCGTTATGATTTATTTACTGTTTATTCGGATTAAATCTTGTAGTAATTTGCTTATATACTCAACAATCCAAAAACCTGATTATAAGCAATTTACTCCAAGTGATTTTGTTGCACATCTAAAGCCGCTCACCTTCAAGGGGTGCAATATAAGAGGTGGCGCACGAGAGCACTCCACTGATTTCAATCTATGTACTGCTGTGACACCATCAAGGGCAAGCCTAAGGGCGATCTTAATCCTGCATAGCAGGAAGCTTTTGAGAGGATTGATACTCTCTTCAAGGGCGCCCTTCTGAGTGTTCTTGGCGATTTCATTGTGGATTCGTATATGTCGTTTGACAACGACAAGGACATGTGGGATGCGCTCGAGGCCAATTTTGGGGCCTCAGACGCTGGCAGCGAGCTGTATGTCATGGAGCAATTCTATGACTGTAAGATGACTGATGAGCGCTCGATTGTTCAACAAGCTCATGAGATACAATCACTCGCGAAGGAACTTGAGTACTTCAAGAGTGTATTGCCAGACAAGTTTGTGGCCGGTGGCATCATTGCCAAGCTTCCACCTTCGTGGAACAATTTTGCTACTTCTCCGTAACACAAGAGACAAGAGTTTTCCGTTTCAGATCTCATTGGATCTCTTGATGTTGAAGAGAAGGTGTCGTGGTTTTGTCACGACAGATGTCCGAAGACTTAGGTTCGAGGTCATCGCTAAAGCGGTGGATTCAAAGGGGTTGATCGGGACGAAAGACACGAGTGTACCCAGGTTTGGCCCTGCGGGAAGAGGTAAAAGCCTACATCCTACTTTGTGTGTATTGATTGGAGTATCGATTACAAGGCAGCGTATTCGCTTAACCTAGCTCTCGATGGATTGGTTTCTGTCCCTAAGCCATCCCTGGGTCTTGCCTTTATATAGGAGGTCAAGGACCTGGGTTACACAAGTCCCAAACCGACTCTCACAACGTGTCTGGGCCTGTCTCTAAGCCGCCTTGCCTCCTTTGGCAAGCCGTCTCCGGGTGGCTCACCCGCCCAGGTCTTACGCCATCTCCTGTCTCTGGGCCTCCGTCTCAACCCATCTAGTAAGCCACCATGCGGCCTAGCCTTCCTCTTTCGGCCCACTTGATAGCGAGCCGTCAGGTATGACCTGGCCCCTCCTGTGCGGGTCTTACCAAGGGGTTATATCCCCAACATTAGGCCCCAGATTGCTTTGAGCCTGTCCATGTCAATCTTCCATTTCATTTGGCGGCGAGTCTTACGTCCTTGTTACCTGCAAGAAAAGAATTTCATAACTTTCTAAAACTGTCAAAAAGATGGATATGCCAAAAAGATTCTGTGACGTCCGCAACGGATCCTCTCATTAAAATTGTCGGCCTGAAAATCGAGGCGTCCCCTTCGGTCAATCATCATTTCGCCTCCTCGATTCCCGCAAGCACTATTTTGCCATCGCATCTCATAAATAGGGACACGATGGAGTCTTTTCTCTTTCCGCCACCCCCGTATTCTTCTTCTTCCTCTCAACGCTTCACTCCTCCGGAGCTCCGCCGTGCCGACCGGACCTCACCATCGTCCTCAACGCCGATCGCTGCATCAACAGAGTTAGTCCAGAGTTTCGTCCGCGCCGACCACATCCGCGAGGTACTCCTCTCTATCCTCGCCAGATCTACAAGCACCTCATTTGAATCCCCTCGAGTTCATCGGGTTTCCATTAGCGTTCTTCGTTGTTCATTAGATCGTTCGTCATAATGTAGCTTGATAATCAATCCCTGGAATCTCGCAATGTTGTTAGTCCATCGCGGCTACCCATGCGGAGCCAATAGTCACTCGTTATAGATCTGGATCTCCACTCTCATCCGCGTGATAGCTGCCTGTTCTTCCACTGCTGTTTTTAGGGTTTGGATATATTTCTTTTTTATCCTCGCCTGCAGATCCATAGCCATGGTTGTGATATGTGAAACCTGTTTGTTTGCACTTAGTAATATTTGTAGCACAATCTTTCCCACTTAACCCGCCATCGAGTTACCGGCCTTCCGATGAAATGTACTGGCGACTTAGCATCTCACTATTATGTTAACCACTCCCGTCTTGATTGTTTGGTGTTTCTAACCCGCCGCATCCTGCACCTTTCATAGTTTGACCCGCACCACGTCACGAGCACCTTCATCCTATGATTGGGCCGACTCTGGAGTGACCGAGCAATTCTTGCTTGAGTTCGTAGAGATGGGCTCATTGCCGGCTCAGGATGTCATCCACTGGCGGGTTCATGGGTTAGAGAAGAGGTCCACCCCTAAAGAGGGGGAGGTTTTTATATTCGCTCATCACCTCCTCCGTGGTTTCAGCCCCCCGGGTCAAAAAAATTCCGAGATGTCCTCCACTTTTTCAAGCTTCACCCTCAAGATATTGCCCCAAATTCTATCACCAACATGTGCAACTTCCAAGTACTATGTGAAGTTTACCTGCAAGAAGAGCCGTCTGTTGACCTCTTCCGTGACTTCTTCTATGCCAACCGCCAAATAGAAGTGGCGACTGGACCAAGCTTGGAGCTCGACGGCGTCTCCATCTAGAGACGAAGAGATCTGGCTTATCTGGCTGCCCTTTTGCCAAGCCACCCCAAAGATTGGAATAGGACTTGGTTTTATTGCAAGGACACCTCTCCAGAAGGAGAAAATCCACTGCCGGGTTATCGCCCTACCTGACATTGTACTTCCACTGAACTTCCAGACCGGATGTCTGCCGCAAAACGAGTGAAATATGCTCCGGCTTTTGCAAAGATCAAGGCCCTCCTGGCGAACGGCTTAATTGGAGTCGACTTAACCCGCTACTTGGTCTCATGGAAAGTTTTACCACTAAGCCGGCGTGACCGGCTTATGTGCGAATATGCAGGCGACGCAAATGATCCTCTGTGTTTCAACCACACGCCCGTCACAGAAAAAATGTCAACTTTGTTGTTAAACTACTTCTCCGTGAAACCCAGGAGGCTTGCAACACAATCGGGTTAAGACCCTTCTGCGTTGCAAACCCAGATCCGGATGTAAGAAGCGACCTTCTTTTCAAAACTTCTCATTCCTGTCTTAACCTTATACCTGGCATCTTTAACTCTTTTGGTGGCTCTTCATACTGGCCGACTCTAACTTCTGGAATAAGAAATACACTCCCCCCCTCATGAAGAAGAAGTCTCAGGAGGTTAACGCCCGTGGCCATAAGAAGAAAACTTTGGCTCAAGGACTGCTTGCACTGAACGACTCACAGGTAGAAAACGTGATTCCCTTAACTGTCTCTTTACGCAACTTACTCACGTCGTTTGTACACAGGAGAAGACAGAAACGAGTCACACTAATGCCCCTGAGGTACTCCGACTCAAAGGTCTTACCGCGAGAGAAAATACGGCGGGTCATTCGAAAAGTTCCTTTTTCGCATCCTCTTGCTTACTTAGACCCCGAATTTCCTTTGAAAAAGCAACATCATGACTCGCGACATCAGACCCGGAGCTCCGACTCTGAAGATCTTATGGCCGGCTTACCACACTCCCCGGCTCCGTGGAAACAATTGGCTGAGGTGCTCTTTTTACCAAGTCTTAATATCCGCCTTATAATCCTGTACTGTCACCTTATTCTTGTACCTTATTATCTTAATTTTATAGGAGTCGCCCCCTTCGTCCGGCGACTCAACTGCCTCCAAGCTTCCTCCTATGAAGATCAACCCAGAGTATGTCTTTTACCTTGCAGTGCGTGTATTATCTTTTCCCTGCACCACGTATGTCTTTTACCTTGTAGTGCATGTATTATCTTTTCCCTGCACCACATAATAACTCCTTTTACTTCCAGGGATCAAGCAAAACGAAGGAAGACAGGCGGGTCGACCGTTCTTGCTATGGCCCAAAAGCCGGAATCTGTTGAGTCGGCTCCTTCCACTCCCGTTGAACCTTCTAAAGCTAATAAAGATGCACCTGAGCGCACTCCTCCACCTTCAGAGCCGGGGGATCACCGCATGATAGCTCCTAAGAGTCCAACGGTTGACCCTAAGCCGCCCATTCCTTCAACCGCCATCGAAGATCCGTCTCATTCTGACATTATCATCACCGGGACAGGTTATCAATCTCCTACACCTCATGTGTTGACAAAACACGCCAGCAAGATTTACACTTGCTCTCCAGAAAAACTTGACTTCGGATTTCTCGTGTTAGAGAAAATGTCTACGGATGATCTGCATGCCGGTTATTTGAATCGTCTTTCTGCTAGCCGCAACATGGATTCCAGACTTGTTGGATTAATGAAGAAAAAATATGAGGTACTCTCCTTAGCTTGTTTTTTCCCTTATACCTTTATGTAGACCCCAAGAGCCAGTTTGATATCGCAAATAATGAACCGTGTCTTTCGAATCTTGTCATACTGTAAAGAACTTAGACTGTAGCCCCCAAGTAATAGGTTAGAACACATATAAGCCAGTACTTACTTGAAATATAGTTCCAAGTGTAGCCCCCAAGTCCGGGTCATTATGAAAATGATGAGCCAAAACTTCCCTTGTTAAAAAGCTCGGTGGGTGTAGCCCCCAAGTCCAGGTCATTATGAAAATGGTGAACCAG
Organism: Hordeum marinum; assembly: GCA_022496015.1. NCBI lineage: Eukaryota > Viridiplantae > Streptophyta > Magnoliopsida > Poales > Poaceae > Hordeum > Hordeum marinum. The sequence continues at coordinate 439,018,142 of CM039674.1, forward strand.
AATTTCTATGCAAACTTGGAGACAAAATATAGACATTAGCCCCCAAGTGCCAAGTATATTGCTTGTAATCTGCTTGGGACTTGTATCATAATAGCTTCCTCATTGCCTTATCCCAGCGACTTAACTTTTATAATCTGCCACTTGTACAATGCAGGAGGCATTAGATGCAGCTGAGTCTGAGCGAGCCGATTTAGGGGCAAATCTGATCACCCAACAAATCGCCTGAGCCACAGTAGAAGAAAAATTATGGGTGGTTGTTGAAAAACTTGAAAAGCTCCAAATTGACTTTGCCACATATAAGGAGACTATAGAATCTGAACAAGCCGCCCCGTCAAAGCGTGCAAACGATACCGAGGAGCAGCTTAAGCTCACGGTAGAAGAATTGAAAACTCTCAAGGGCCATATATCCGAGATGATTGCCGCTATCTTTGGTAAGTATGCACGGCTTAGAAAAATTCCCATGTCAAGTCAAAAATATCTTTCGAGCGGCTTATCCTCAAAATTTTCTTTGCAGGTGAGAGAAGCCACTAGTTATCCTCTGATAGCTTGATGAAGCTGAAGGCAATATACGGTTGATGGAGCAACTGTACAGTGGATCCCTCTGCACCACCAAAGCCTTGATGACTGCCAAGTATGTTCCCAAGTTCATGAAGGGGGTCATAGAAGTCTTATCCACTCTTCCAAAGTAGATTGAAGAGCTGAGGTGATCATCCGCTAGGAAGGGGGCAATAGCCGTTCTAAGTTGGTCCCTGGCCTTTGCTCCTTAACTGACTGCCGAACAGATGATGAAAGGCTTCCCGTCAAAAAAGGATGACGGCTCAGATTTTACTGAAGTTGAATATGCCAAATGCATAAAGGCCTCCAGGGTACTTGCTTCCACCCTTGTTGACGAGATGGATCTAACTCCCTACCACACGGCTTACGATGTAAACAATCAACGTCTATGTTGCCCAACCTTTGAAGCCAGGGACTTGATCCCTGCACGTCGTAAGACGCTCTTTGCCCCTGAAGTTGATCTGTCTCCTCTTTTTGATGAAGTTGAGTTCGAAGCCTTATTAAACTACAAGTGGGATGTGGATAATCTTCAGATCAAAGAGCGCGAAGACCCAACGCAGGATGACCCGTCGGCAATTTAGAACTTTTTTATTCTTGACTGACTGTAACCCGGCCTGCTGAGCCGTCGGTATTTGGAAGTGTATGAAAAACTTTAAGTCCTTCATATTTTGAGCTCCTGGAGAGCTTTGTAATAGGCGTAGCAGAAACTTGATTGCCCCAGCCATGCCATCTTGCACACATGACGTTACAATCATCTTATGCACTTATAATCTGCCTTGCATTCTTCTCACAATGCCTTTCACCATACTTAACAGCAGTTCATCTTTCAGATATAAAAACCTGCAAAAGTAAACAAGACAGAATAGTTGCATTTTCATAAGGGAGGCTTGAAAAAGCATAACCCGGAGATGTTAAAATCCGTTGTAGCCTTGCTTCTTCTTTCATAATCTTGCTCTGACCCGGTTTGGTAAACCGGCATGATATGTAAATATGATGCAATGCATGGTGTAATGTATGATGGAATGCACGATGCAATGTATGATGCAATGTATGATGTTCTTGCTTTCTTTTTTGTTTTCAAAAACTCATATGATGGTTCTTCCTGGATGGACTCGATGCTTGAACTCATACGAGTGCAGGGTCTCTAATGAGAGTGACCATCAACTCCTTTGAGCGCCTCAGGGTCTCTAGGCGAGATTAACTGATAAGAGCGCGACGAACCAGAAAGAGACACATCTGCTGGTTCTATTGGGTGGACTCATTGCTTGAACTCATAACAATGCTCAGTTTCCAGGCGAGATTGAAGAGCGCAACGTCCCAGAAAGAGACATGGACGTTGGTTCCGCTGGGTGGACTCACTACTTGAACTCATAACAATACTCGGTTTCCAGGCGAGGATTGAAGAGCGCAGCGTCCTAGAAAGAGACACAACAAGGCATGAGTATCCCTAGGGCCTAGAAGCCCCTCTCACATGACACACTCCACCATTTGAACCTTAACCAGTGCTTAGGGTCTCCTGGCAAGATTAATTGTCCAGTACGTTGGACAGACAGTGTCTCTAAGCAGTGATTAACTGGTACGAGTTCGGCGGGTCACCTGTTGGAGAGGCATCAAAAGGGGGTAAGTTTACAACTCGCTGCACCCCTAATGATCTGGTTGATGGAGTCAACATTTGGGTCCACGACCCGACTTACAGTGGCTGAAAAGCCTAATCGAGAGGGTTGAAGCTTAACCCGGTGGGTTGAAAGCCCCCAACCGACCTTGTCAATGATATCAACTTGTGCGCCATTTTGTGAGCCGCCGTCTTGTGGATCGCCAACTTGTAAGTCGCCGTCCTATAAGCCGCCGTACAACATTGTTGTTTTGGCTGAAGAGCCGATCAAGAGGGTGAGCAAGCTAAACCCGGTGGGTTGGAAGCCCCCAAGTGACCATGTAGTAGTGTTCATCTTTGCACAAATCTGTAATGCAAAAGAAAAACGGCAAAGGCCCCGGCTTGCAGGGATGCCAACTTTATTACATGAGAAATATAGATACATATGTAAAAAGATGGGAGTCGATGACTCAAGTACAGTAAGGCCGCAGATGAGCGATATTCCACGGCCGGTGGGTCTCCTGTCCAGAAGTACATGACTCATCTTGTACGTCAATGAGATAATATGACCCATTGTTCAGACTTCTACTGACCACGAAAGGTCCTTCCCAAGGGGGAAATAGCTTGTGTGCATCCGTCTGATCTTGAATCAAACGTAACACCAAGTCGCCTTCTTGGAACGTCCGGGTCTTGACTCTATGGCTATGATAGCAACGTAGGTCTTGTTGATAAATCACCGACCGAGCTGCTGCAAGATCGCGAGCTTCGTCGAGAGCGCGTCCTGGCACATCGTCTCATTATCAGCTTCCACGTAAGCCGCCACCTGTGGCGAATCATGATGTATGTCGCTTGGTAAAATGGCCTCTGCACCGTAAACCATGAAGAAAGGTGTATATCATGTTGATCTGTTAGGTGTAGTATTGATACTCCAGAGGATGGAGGGTAGCTCCTCAACCCAACAGCCCGGAGTTCATTGTAAAGGAACCATAAGCCGGGGCTTGATACCTCTCAAGACTTCCTGGTTAGCTCGCTCCACCTGACCATTGGATTATGGATGAGCAACAACGGAGACATCAAGCCAGATGTGCTCAGTTTCGCAGAATGCCTTCATAGCCCCCTTGGATAGATTTGTTCCATTGTCCGTGATGATACTATGAGGATAGCCAAAACGGTAAATCAATTTTTTTACAAACTGAACTGCCGTGGCTGCATCACATTTAGTAACCGGCTCATCCTCCACCCACTTGGCAAACTTGTCCACTGTCACCAAGAGATGGGTCTTTTTATCCTTAGACCTCTTAAAAGGTCCAACCATGTCAAGCCCCCAGACCGTGAATGACCAAGTGATTGGAATCATCCGCAATTCTTGAGCCGACACGTGGGCACGTCTTCCAAACTTCTAACACCCGTCACACTTGGCAAATAGGCCCTCTGCGTCCTTATGAGCCGTCAGCCAAAAGAAACCATGTCGGAAAGCCTTGGCCACCAAGGATTTTGAGCCGGCGTGATGTCCGCAATCACCGACGTGTATTTCATTTAAAATCTCCCTGCCCTCTTCAGGAGAAACACATCGTTGGAAGACACCAGTGACATTGTGCTTATGCAATTCACCATTAACGATGGTCATGGACTTGGATCGCCTCACAATTTTCCATGCTAGAGTCTCGTCCTGAGGCAACTCGCCGCGAGTCAGGTACGCCAAGTACGGTAATGTCCAATCCGGAATAACGTGCAGAGCCACCACCAGCTGCCCTTCCGGGTCAGGTATAGCCAGATCCTCCTCTGAAGGTAGCTTAACAGACGGGTGATATATCACATCTAAGAAAACATTAGGCAGCACCGGCTTACGTTGAGAGCCCAGTCTTGATAATGCATCAACTGCCTCGTTCTTGCGGCGATCAATATGATCCACCTAATAACCCTTGAAATGACCAGCAATCATATCCATCTCCTAACGATAAGCCGCCATCCATGGGTCCTTGGAGTCCCATGTGCCTGAAACTTGCTGAGCTACAAGGTCTGGGTCGCTGAGGCATCTAACCCGGCTCAAATTCATCTCCTTGGCCACACGGTGGCCATGAAGCAAGGCTTCATACTCAGGTGCATTGTTAGTACAAGGAAACATCAGCCTCAGCACATAACAAAATTTATCACCTTTGGGAGAAGTTAAAACAACTCCAGCCCCTAATCCCTCCAACTGTCTGGACCCATCGAAGTGGATTGTCCAGTATGTATTGTCCGGCTTTTCCTCAGGTGATTGACACTCTGTCCAATCATTTATCAAGTCCACCAATGCCTGAGACTTAACAGCCGTGCGAGGCACATACTTTAGATTAAGTCACCCAAGCTCCAACGCCCACTTAGCAATCTTGCCTATAGCTTCCCCGTTTTGAATCATTTCACCTAACGAGGCAGAGCTAACCGCAGTGATCGGATGTCCAAGGAAGTGATGCTTCAACTTGCGGTTCGCCATGAACACCCCGTATACCAGTTTCTGCCAATGCGGATACCTTTGCTTAGATTCTATGAGAAACTCACTAACATAATAAACCGGCCTCTGAACCGGGTACTCTTTTCCCGCCTCCTTGCGCTCTACTACAATCGTGGCGCTGACAACCCTGTTGTTAGCCGCCACGTCGAGGAGCAAAGGCGGAGCAACCAAAATCGGCGGCTCAACCAATTGCTTTTTGAGCGCCTCCAGGGCTTCATCCACAACCTTACTCCATACAAAGTCATTCGTCTTTTTCATCATCTGGCATAGAGGAATAGCCTTCTCGCCCAGGTGGCTGATGAAGCGGCTTAAAGCAGTAATTTGACCCGCCAAGCGTTGCACATCATTGACGCTCGCCGGCTTATCCAGTGACGTGATGGCCTTTATCTTCTCCGGGTTAGCATCAATCCCTCGTTCCGAAACCAAGAAACCCAGGAGTTTACGTGCAGGAACTCTGAAAACACACTTTGTCGAGTTAAGCATCATCTTGTTGTTGGAAATATGCCCTAGAGGCAATAATAAATTAGTTATTATTATATTTCCTTGTTCATGATAATCGTTATATTATCCATGCTATAATTGTATTGATCGGAGACTTAGATGCATGTGTGGATACATAGATAAAACCATGTCCCTAGTATGCCTCTAATAGACTAGCTCGTTGATCAAAGATGGTTAAGGTTTCCTAGCCATGGACATGAGATGTCATTTGATAACGGAATCACGTCATTAGAAGAATGGTGTGATGGACAAGACCCAAACTACAAACGTAGCTTATGATCGTGTCAGTTTATTGCTATTGTTTTCTGCATGTCAAGTATATGTTCCTATGACCATGAGATCATGCAACTCACGGACATCGGAGGAGTGCCTTGTGTGTATCAAACGTCGCAACGTAATTGGGTGACTATAAAGGTGCTCTATAGGTGTCTCCGAGGGTATCTGTTGAGTTGGCATGGATCAATACTAGGATTTGTTACTCCGTGTGACGGAGAGGTATCTCAGGACCCACTTGGTAATACAACATCACAATAAGCCTTGCAAGCAATGTGACTAAGTGTTAGTTATGGGATCTTGTATTATGAAACGAGTAAAGAGACTTGCCAGTAACGAGGTTGAACTAGGTATGGAGATACCGACGATCGAATCTCGGGCAAGTAACATACCGAAGAACAAAGGGAACATCATACGGGATTAACTGAATCCTTGACATAGAGGTTCGACCGATAAAGATCTTCGTAGAATATGTAGGAACCAATGTGGACATCCAGGTCCCGCCATTAGTTATTGACCGTAGAGGTGTCTCGGTCATGTCTACATAGTTCTCGAACCCGCAGGGTCTGCACACTTAAGGTTTGGTGACGTTTTGGTAGTATAGAGTTATGTATGGTGGTGACTGAAGGTTGTTTGGAGTCCCGGATGAGATCCTAGATGTCACGAGGAGCTCCAGAATGATCCGGAGGTAAAGATTCATATATAGGAAGTCCTGTTTTGGTTGCCGGAAAAGTTTCGGGCTCATCGATAGTGTACCGGGAGTGCCGGTAGTGTACCGGGAGACCTCCGGGAGGGGCATTTCGACCCAAGAGGCTTCATGGGCTGTGGGAGAGTGAATATCAGCCCTTAGTGGGCTGGTGGAAACTCCCACACAAGGCCCATGTGGCTGGAGAAGAAAACCCAATAGGAAAAGGTGGAAAAGGGAAAAAAATAGGGGACGAATCCTAGTCCTACTAGGATTGGAGGAGAGTCCTCCAATCCTAATAGGTTCGGCCGACCCTATGGGGCCTTGGCCCTTGCGCCAGCCCTACTCCTCCCTCTCTCCTATATATATTGGTGGACTTGGGTGATTTGCACCTGAGTTTACGGCCACGTGCTACCCGTTCCACCGGTGCTCCTCTAGATCGAATTTCTGCAGTGCTTAGGCGAAGCCCTGCCGGAATTGCTCCACCACCATCGCCGCAGCACCGTCACGCTACCGGTGAACTCTTATTCCTCTCCACTTCACCTTGCTGGATCAAGACGGTGGAGATCGTCGTCAAGCTGTACGTGTGCTGAACGCGGAGGTGTCGTCCGTTCGACGCTAGATCGGAAGGACCGTGATCAAGATTGTGAGACGGACCATGATGAGATCACGATACGGATCGTGATGAGATCGCGGGATGGATCGTGATGAGATCGCGGGATGGATCGTGATGAGTTCGCGGGACGGATCGTGATTGGATCGCAGGACGGATCGTGATGTGATCGCGGGACGCTCGGCGATTTGGATCACAAAGATGTTCGACTACACCAACCGCATTTCTTAACGCCTCCCGCTTAGCGATCTACAAGGGTACATAGATCCACTCTCCCTCTCGTAGATGCTCATCACCATGGATAGATCTTGCGTGTGCGTAGGAATTTTTTTGTTTCCCATGCAACGTTCCTCAATAGTGGCATCATGAGCTAGGTATGTGTAGATGAGATCTCGAGTAGAACACAAAAGGTTTGTGGGCGTTGATGCTTAGATTGCTTCCTCCCTTGGTCGGATTTTGGTTCAGCGGTATTGTGAGATGAAGCGGCCCGGACCAACATTACTCGTACGCTTACGAGATACCGGTTCCCTCAACTGCAACTTGTTGCATAGATGGCTTGCGGGTGCCAGTTTCTCTCACTTTAGTTGGATCGTATTCGACAAAGGCGGTCCTTGAGAAGGTTGAAAAGCAACTAGTGTATCACCGTTGTGGTTTTTGCGTAGATGAGAATTGTTCTTGCTAGATACCCGTAGCAGCCACGTAAAACATGCAACAACAGTTAGATGACGTCTAACTTGTTTTTGCAGGGTATGTTGTGATGTGATATGGCCAATTACATGATGTGATATATGTGATGTATGAGATGATCGTGTGATGTATAGATTATCACGACTTGCATGTCGATGAGTATGACAACCGGCAGGAGCCATAGGGTTGTCTTTAATTATTGTATGAGCGGCGTGTCAATAATTAAGCGCTATGTAATGCTTTACTTTATCGCTAAACGGTAGCAATAGTAGTAGAAGCATGGTGGGCGCGACAACCTCGATGGCAGCACGTTGATGGAGATCATGGTGTCATGCCGGTGACGATGGAGATCATGCCGGTGCTTTCATGATGGAGATCAAAAGCACAAGTTCATGGCCATATCATGTCACTTATGATTTGCATGTGATGTTAATCCTATTATGCACCTTGTTTTGCTTAGGACGACGGTAGCATTATAAGGTGATCCCTCACTTAATTTCAAGATAAATTGTGTTCTCCCCGAGTGTGCACCGTTGCGAAAGTTCTCCGTGTCGAGACACCACGTGATGATCGGGTGTGATAGACTCTACGTTCACATACAACGGTTGCAAGCCAGTGTTGCACATGCAGAACACTCAGGTTAAACTTGACGAGCCTAACATGTACAGAAATGGCCTCGGAACACAAGAGACCAAAAGGTCGAACATGAGTCATATAGTAGATATGATCAACATGATGATGTTCACCATTGTAACCACCTCAACTCACGTGATGATCGGACTCGAGTTGGTGAATTTGGATCATGTATCACTCGAATGACCGGAGGGATGTCAATTTGAGTGGGAGTTCTTAAGTAATATGATTAATTGAACTCATTATCATGAACATAGTCAGTAGTGTCTTTGCAAATTATGTTGTAGATTAGTTGCTCACGCTGTAGCTCCCTTGAATTTTTATATGTTCCTAGAGAAATAGAGTTGAAAGATGATGCTAGCAATATTGCAGACTGGCTCCGTGATCTAAGGATTGTCCTCGTTGCTACACAGAAGGCTTATGTCCTTAATGCACCGCTAGGTGCGCCAACCCCTCTAGCGTCGTCTGTAGATGTTGTGAACATCTGACACGCACGTTCAGATGACTAGATAGTTGAGTGCGTCATGCATTACGGCTTAGAATTGAGGCTCCGAAACGTTTTGAACGTCACGGAACATATGAGATGTTCTAAGAGCTGAAATTAGGATCTCAGGCTCGTGCCCGTGTTGCGAGATGTGAGATGTCCAACAAGATTCTTTGCCTGTAATATGAAAGCGAATAGCTCAATTGTTGAGCATGTGCTCAGATTGTCTGGGTGCTACAATCGCTTGAATCGAGTGGGAGTTGATCTTCGAGATAAGATAGTGATTGATATAGTTCTCCAAGTCACTGTCACTAAGCTACTAGAACTTGGTGATGAACTATAAAATGCCAGGGATAGAAATAATGATCCCTGAGCTGTTCGTGATGTTTGACACTGCGAAGGTAGAAATCAAGAAGGAGCATCATGTGTTGATGGTTAGTAAAACCACTAGTTTCGAGAAGAGCAAGGAGGGAAACTTCATGGATGGCAAGTTAGTTGCTGCTCCAGTGAAGCAACCCAAAGTTGAACTCAAACCCGAGACTAAGTGCTTCGATTATGAAGAGAGCGGTCGCTGAAGCGGAACAACCCTAGATACTTGGTAGATAAGAAGGCTGGCAACGTCAACAGAAGTATATTTGATATACGTGTTATTGATGTGTACCTTGCTAGTACTCCTAGTAGCACCTGGGTATTGGATACCGGTTCGGTTACTAAATGTTAGTAACTCGAAATGAAAGCTACAGAATAAACGGAGAACTAGCTAAGGGTGAGGTGACGATATGTGTTGGAAATGTTTCCAAGGTTGATGTGATCAACATTGCATGCTCTCTCTACCTTTGGGATTAGTGAAAAATCTAAATAAATGTTATTTGGTGTTTTGCGTTGAGCATGAACGTGATTGGATCATGTTTATTGCAACATGGTTATTCATTTAAGTTAGAGAATAATGGTTATTTTGTTTACATGAATAATACCTTCAATGGTCAAGCGCCCAATGAGAATGGTTTGCTGAAACTTGATTGTAGTAATACACATGTTCATAACATTGATGCCAAAAGATACAAAGTTAATAATAATAGTACCACATACTTGTGGCACTGCCGCTAAATGTCATATTGGTATAAAACGCATGAAGAAACTCCATGCTGATGGATCTTTGGACTCATTCGATTTCGAATCGGTTGAGACATGCGAACCATGCCTCTTGGTCAAGATGACTAAGGACCCCGTTTTCTGGTTTGATGGAGCGGGCAAGTGACTTATTGGAAATGATACATGATGTATGCAATCCAGTGAGTCTTATAGTGTGCGGTGGATATTGTTATTCTCTTACCTTCGCTGATGATTTGAGTACATATAGTGTATATTTGCTTAATGAAACACAAGTCTGAATCGTTTGAAAGGTTCAAGCAAATTCAGAGTGAAGTTTAAAGATCATCATGACAAGAAGATAAAAAATGTCTACGATATGATCGTCAATATGAATATCTGAGTTGCGAGTTTGGCATACAACTTTAGACAATGTGAAAATTGTTTCACAACTCACGCCACCTGGAACACCATAGTGTGATGGTGTGTCCGAACTTCATAGTCATGCTCTATTGGATATGATGCATGCTATGAATGTCTCTTATCATTTTGTTACTATAATTTTGGGGTTATGCATTAGAGACAACTACGTTCACTTTAGATAGGTCACCATCTAAATCCGTTGAGATGACACCGTGTGAATTATGGTTTGATAGAAACCTAAGCTGTCATTTCTTAATGTTTGGGGCTGCAAACACTTATGTGAAAAAGGTTTTCACCTAATGAGCTCGAACCCAAAGCGGACAAATGCATCTTCATAGAATACCCTAAAGACAGTTGGGTAAACCTTCTATCTCATATCCAAGCATAAAGTGTTTGTTGCTAAAACTGGGTCCTTTCTCGAGAAAGAGTTTCTCTCGAATGAATTGAGTGGGAGGAAGATAGAACTTGATGAGGTTGTTGAACCTTTGTTCAACCAGAAAGTAGCACAGCGCAGGAATTTGTTTCTGTGAAGCCTATGTTAGTTGAAGAGGAAGTTAATGATGATGATCATGAAGCTTTGGATCAAGTTACTATCGAACCTCGTAGGTCGACAAGGATGTGTACTGCTCCTGAGCGGTATGACAACCCTGTCTTGGAGGTCATGTTGTTGGACAACGATGAACCTACGAGCTGTGGAGAAGCGATGATGGGCCCGGATTCCGACAAATGGTTAGAGGCCATGAAATCCGAGAAAGGATCCATGTATGAAAACCAAGTATAGACTTTGGTAGACTTGCTCGTTGGACGGTGGGTCATTGAGTACAAATGGATGTTTAAAATGAAGACAAACACTCATGGTAAAAGTCACCATTTGTAAAGCTCGACTTGTTGCAAAGAAGTTTACAACAAGTTCAAGGAGTTGACTATGGTGAGACTTTCTCACTCGTAGTGATGCTAAAGTCTGTTGGAATTATGTTAGCAGTTGCTGCATTTTTCAATTATGAAATCTGGCAGATGGATATCAAAACATCGTTTCCTTAACGGTTTACTCGAGGAAAGGTTGTATGTGATACAACCAGAAGGTTTTGTCAGTCCTAAGGATGCTAAAAGGTGTGCAAGTTTCAATGACTCTTCTATGAACTAAAGCAATCATCTCGGAGTTGGAAAATGCACTTTGATGAGGTGATCAAAGTTTTGGAGTCTATACAAAGTTTACGAGAAACTTGTATTTACAATAAAGTGAGTGGGAGCACTATAGAATTTCTGATAAGTATATATGGATGATATATTGTTGATCAGAAATGATGTAGAATTTCTGGAAAGCATAAACGGTTGTTTGAAAGGAGTTTTTCAAAGGAAGACCTGAATAAAGCTACCTAATTGTTGAGCATCAAGATCTATAAAGATAGATCAAGATGTTTGATAAGACTTTCAATGAGTACATACCTTGACAAGATTTTGAAAGAGTTCAAAATGGATTAGTCAGAGAGAAGTGTTCTCGCCTGCTTTGTAAGGTGTGAAGTTGAGTGAGACTCAAAGCTCGACAACGGCAGAAGAAAGAGAAAGGGCGAATGTCGTCCCCTATGCCTTAGCCATAGGCTCTGTATAGTATGCCGTGCTGTGTACCACACCTATGTGTGTGCCTTGCCATGAGTCCGTCAAGGGGTACAAGAGTGATCCAGGAGTGGATCACTGGACAGCGGTCAAGATTATCCTTAGTAACTAAAAGGCTAAGGAAATGTTTCTCGATTATGGAGGTGATAAAGAGTTCATCGTAAAGAGTTACGTCGATGCAAGCTTTAACACCAATCCAGATGACCCGTAGTAGCAATCTGGATACATATAGTGGAGCAACCATTTGGAATAGTACCAAGTGGGGCGTGGTAGCAGTGTTTACAGTTTGACATAGAGATTTGCAAAGTACATACGGATCTGAATGTCACAGACCCGTTGACTATAAGACCTCTCTCACATGCAAAGCATGATCGAGCCCCAAAACTCATTGGCTGTTAGATTCATAACAATGCATATCACATGGTGATGTGCACTAGATTATTGACTCTAGTGCAGGTGGGAGACTGTTGGAAATATGCCCTAGAGGCAATAATAAATTAGTTATTATTATATTTCCTTGTTCATGATAATCGTTTATTATCCATGCTATAATTGTATTGATCGGAGACTTAGATGCATGTGTGGATACATAGATAAAACCATGTCCCTAGTATGCCTCTAATAGACTAGCTCGTTGATCAAAGATGGTTAAGGTTTCCTAGCCATGGACATGAGATGTCATTTGATAACGGGATCACATCATTAGAAGAATGGTGTGATGGACAAGACCCAAACTACAAACGTAGCTTATGATCGTGTCAGTTTATTGCTACTGTTTTCTGCATGTCAAGTATATGTTCCTATGACCATGAGATCATGCAACTCACGGACATCGGAGGAGTGCCTTGTGTGTATCAAACGTCGCAATGTAACTGGGTGACTATAAAGGTGCTCTACAGGTGTCTCCGAGGGTGTCTGTTGAGTTGGCATGGATCAATACTAGGATTATTTACTCCGTGTGACGGAGAGGTATCTCAGGGCCCACTCGGTAATACAACATCACAATAAGCCTTGCAAGCAATGTGACTAAGTGTTAGTTACGAGATCTTTTACTACGGAATGAGTAAAGAGACTTGCTAGTAACGAGGTTGAACTAGGTATGGAGATACCGAAGATCGAATCTCGGGCAAGTAACATACCGAAGAACAAAGGGAACAACATACGGGATTAACTGAATCATTGACATAGAGGTTTGACCGATAAAGATCTTCGTAGAATATGTAGGAACTAATGTGGACATCCAGGTCCCGCCATTGATTATTGACCGTAGAGGTGTCTCGGTCATGTCTACATAGTTCTCGAACCCGCGGGGTCTGCACACTTATGGTTTGGTGAAGTTTTGGTAGTGTAGAGTTATGTATGGTGGTGACCGAAGGTTGTTCGTAGTCCCGGATGAGATCCCAGACGTCAGAGGAGCTCCGGAATGGTCCGGAGGTAAAGATTCATATATAGGAAGTCCTGTTTTGGTCGCCGGAAAAGTTTCGGGCTCATCGGTAGTGTACCGGGAGTGCCAGTAGTGTACCGGGAGACCTCCGGCAGGGGTATTTCGACCCAAGAGGCTTCATGGGCTGTGGGAGAGTGAATATCAGCCCTTAGTGGGCTGGTGGAAACTCCCACACAAGGCCCATGTGGGTGGAGAAGAAAACCTAATAGGAAAAGGTGGAAAAAGGGAAAAAAGGGGACGAATCCTAGTCCTACTAGGATTGGAGGAGAGTCCTCCAATCCTAATAGGTTCGGCCGACCCTATGGGGCCTTGGCCCTTGCGCCAGCCCTCCTCCTCCCTCCCTCCTATATATATTGGTGGACTTGGGTGATTTGCACTTGATTTTACGGCCACGTGCTACCCGTTCCATCGCTGCTCCTCTAGATCCGTTTTCCGCAGTGCTTAGGCGAAGCCCTGCCGGAATTGCTCCACCACCATCACCGGAGCGCCGTCACGCTGCCGATGAACTCTTCTTCCTCTCCACTTCCTCTTGCTGGATCAAGACGGTGGAGATCGTCATCAAGCTGTACGTGTGCTGAACACGGAGGTGCCGTCCGTTCGGCGCTAGATCGGAAGGACCGTGATCAAGATTGCGAGACAGATCGTGATGAGATCGCGGGACGGATCGTGATGAGATCGCGGGACGGATTGTGATGAGATCGCGGGACGGATCGTGATGAGTTCGCGGGATGGATCGTGATTGGCTCGCGGGACGGATCGTGATGTGATCGCGGGATGCTCGACGATTTGGATCGCGAAGATGTTCGACTACACCAACCGTGTTTCTTAACGCTTCCCGCTTAGCGATCTACAAGGGTATGTAGATCCACTCTCCCTCTCGTAGATGCTCATCACCATGGATAGATCTTGCGTGTGCGTAGAATTTTTTTTGTTTCCCATGCAACGTTCCCCTCCACTTGTAGACCCGTAAGTTGTCGAACGTCTCCTTCATATCGTCGAGCAACGTCTCCTTCTTCCTTGATTTAACCACAATGTCGTCCACGTAAGCATGAACATTGCGCCCAATCTGACTGTGAAGGCAATTCTGCACAAACGTTGGTAAGTCGCGTGTGCACTCTTGAGCCCAAAAGGCATAGATACATAACAGAAAGCCCCAAAAGGTGTTATAAACGATGCCTTCTGCTATCTTTAACTGCCATCTTGATTTGGTGATAACCTAAATAGGCGTCCAGGAAACATAAACTCTCACAACCCGTCGTTGCATCAATAATTTGGTCGATACGAGGGAGAGCAAATGGGTCAACTAGACAAGCCTTATTAAGATCCGTGTAATCTATACACACACGCCATGTGTCGTTCTTCTTAAGCACCAGCACGGGATTTGCTAACCACTCCGGGTGAAATACTTCCATGATGAACCCTGCCGCAAAGAGCCAGGCCACCTCCTCTCCAGTCGCTTTACGTTGCTCTTCATTGAAACGGCGGAGGAACTGTTTGATCGGTTTAAACTTAGGATCCACATTAAGGTGGTGCTCAGCGAATTCTAGCGGTACACCCGGCATGTCAGATGGCTTCCATACGAAGATGTCCCGATTCTCACGGATGAATTCGACGAGCGCGCTTTCCTATGCGGGGCCCATGTTAGCCCTGATAGTGAACTATTTTGATGAGTTGCCCGGAGTAAAATCCTCCAGTTTTGTGTCATCCGCCGCAAACTTCAAGGACGGCTCAGACTCCGTACTGGGCTTCTTCAACGGAGTCATGTCCGCAGGGTCGACGTTATCCTTGTAGAACTTGAGATCTACTTCCGTGCAACTTGATTCCGCATAAACCGCGACTCCTTCCTCACACTAAATGGCCACCTTCCGATCGCCATGCACTGTGATCATTCCATTCAGGGCCGGTATCTTAAGCTGCAGATAGACATAACATGTCCTGGCCATAAACTTTCCAAAAGTCGATCTGCCAAACAGAGCATGATACGGGCTCTTAATTTTCACCACTTCGAACCACAAGGTCTCCACCCTGTAATTGTACTCATCTCCAAATGCCACCTCTAGGGAAATCTTCCCCACCGGGTAGGCCGACTTACGTGGCACCACCCCATGAAAAACTATCGACGACGACTTAAGAGACTTTTCAGTTAACTCCATCCGCTAGAAGGTGTCGTAGTATAAGATATTGATGCTGCTACCACCATCCATAAGTACTTTTGTAAACTTATAACTCCGACCTGAGGAGCTACCACCAGAGCCAGGTGACCCGGATTATCAACTCGCGGTGGGTGATCCTCCCGGCTCCACATGATTGGGTACTCCGACCACTTCAAGTATCATGGGAGAGCCGGTGTGACCGCATTAACCGCTCTCTTGTGCAACTTCTAATCCCACTTGTCAAGGCTCGTAGTGAAGACATGATACTGTCCCCCGCTCAGTTGCTTCGGGTTGCTTTGGCACCCTGACTGATTATTTTGCTGCTGGACACCATTACTCGACTGCTGATGATGACCTCCCTGATTTCCTTGACCATGGTAACCTGGACCTGACCCACTGGCACCGAAACCGGCTCTTGAGCCGCCCGGACCTAAACCGCCTGACGAGCCGTTACCATTACTACGGCGTTGATGAAGGATGTAATCTCGGAACTGCCGCATAATGTTGCACTCCTTCCATATATGGATTGCCAGCTTATCCGTCCGGCTGTGCGCTGGGCAAGGCCTATTGAGCGCCTCTTCCAAGTTGAAAGGCTGAGGTGCCTTATCCTTGTTGAACGGCGACCTAAAATTTCCATTGCCCTAGAACGACTATTCCTGGCATTGGTGCTTGCCACTAACTCTGACCCGCCGTCCGAGTTCTTCCGTTTGCCCTGGTTGCCGTTTCCAACCCCGTTCTGTTGTCGACTCTTGCCATTGTTGCTCTTCTTACCCTGGGCTGATTTCTCATCATCGGAGCTCGGGTCTTTAGTGGTATCTGAATCTGCATATTTGGTGAGAGCCGTCATGAGCTCACCCATATCCTAACAAGAACGCTTTAGCCGCCAAAGCTTCTTATTAAGGGGTATGAAGTGATAGTTCCTTTCCAAAATTAGAACCGCCTGAGACGCTCAAATATTCTCCGATGAGTGTATCACCGTCGAAACATGCCAGACCCAATGATGGGCCCGCTCACCTTCCTGCTGCACACAGTGACCAAGATCCACAATCTATAGGAAATATGCCCTAGAGGCATAATAAATTGGTTATTATCATATTTCCTTGTTCATGATAATCGTTTAATATCCATGCTATAATTGCGTTGATCGGAAACTCAGATACATGTGTGGATACATAGACAACACCATGTCCCTAGTATGCCTCTAATAGACTAGCTCGTTGATCAAAGATGGATATGGTTTCCTAGTCATGGACATGAGATGTCATTTGATAATGGGATCACGTCATTAGGAGAACGATGTGATGGACAAGACCCAAACTACAAACGTAGCATATGATCGTGTCAGTTTATTGCTACTGTTTTCTACATGTCAAGTATATGTTCCTATGACCATGAGATCATGCAACTCACTGACACCGGAGGAGTACCTTGTGTGTATCAAATGTCGCAACGTAACTGGGTGACTATAAAGGTGCTCTACAGGTATCTTCGAGGGTGTCTGTTGGGTTGGCATGGATCAAGACTAGGATTTGTTACTCCGTGTGATGGAGAGGTATCTCAGGGCCCACTCGGTAATACAACATCACAATAAGCCTTGCAAGCAATGTGACTAAGTGTTAGTCACGGGATCTTGTATTACGGAACGAGTAAAGAGACTTGCCGGTAACGAGGTTGAATTAGGTATGGAGATACCGACGATCGAATCTCGGGCAAGTAACATACCGAAGAACAAAGGGAACATCATACGGGATTAACTGAATCCTTGACATAGATGTTTGACCGATAAAGATATTCGTAGAATATGTAGGAACCAATATGGGCATCCAGGTCCCGCTATTGGTTATTGACCATAGAGGTGTCTCGGTCATGTCTACATAGTTCTCGAACTCGTAGGGTCTGCACACTTAAGGTTCGGTGATGTTTCGGTAGTATAGAGTTATGTATGGTGGTGACCGAAGCTTGTTCGGAGTCCCAGATGAGATCCTGGACATCATGAGGAGCTCCGGAATGGTCTGGAGGTAAAGATTGATATATAGGAAGTCCTGTTTTGGTCGCCGAAAATGTTTCGGGCTCATCGGTAGTGTACCAGGAGTGCCGGTAGTGTACCGGGGGACCATCGGGAGAGGTATTTCGACCCAAGAGGCTACATGGGCTGTGGGAGGAGGTAAACCAGCCCCTGGTGGGCTGGACGAATCCTCCTCTAAGGGCCCATGCGACTGGAGTGGTTTGAGAAGGAAAAAATCTAAAGGTGGAGAGGTGGAAAGAGTTTCCAAGTGGAAAGGAGGAATCCTACTCCTAATAGGATTGGAGTAGGACTCCTCCACCTCCAATTTCTAACAAACCTTGAGGGTTTGAGGCTGCCTCCTCCCCTCCCTCCCTCCTATATATACTAGAGGATTTAGAGGAAAAAGCCAACCCTAATAGCCACGTGCTACCTCTCCTCTAGATCGCAGTTTCTCCTCTAGATCGATTTTTAGCGGTGCTTAGGCGAAGCCCTGCTAGAATAGCTCCACCACCATCGCTGCAATGCCATCACGCTTCCGGAGAACTCATCTACCTCTTCGCTCCCTCTTGCTGGATCAACAAGGTGGAGATCATTATCGAGCTGTACGTGTGCTTTACGCGGAGGTGTCGTCTGTTCGGCGCTAGATCGGAAGGACTGTGATCAAGATCGCGAGACGGATCGTGATGAGACCGTGGGACGAATCGTGATGAGTTTGCGGGACAGATCATGATTGGATCGCAGGACGGATCGTGATGAGATCACGGGATGCTTGGCGATTTGGATCGCGAAGACGTTCGACTACACCAACTGCGTTTCTTAACGCTTCCCGCTTAGCAATCTACAAGGGTATGTAGATCCACTCTCCCTCTCATAGATGCTCATCACCATGGATAGATCTTGCGTGTGCGTAGGAAATTTTTTGTTTCCCATGCAACGTTCCCCAACACAATCATCATAGGTTGCTTGCAGGTTCCTCTAAAATTCTTGATAAAGCGTGCTTTCAACTCAGCCCAAGACGTGATGGTATTAGGCGGCAAACCCTTCAACGAAGTGCGGGCCGGTCCTTCTAACATCATGATGAAGTACTTCGCACAAACCGCCTCACCAACATCCAGCATCTCCATGGCAAGCTCATAACTTTCGATCCAAGCCTGCGGGGGTAGATCGGTCATGTAGTTAGGCACCTTCCGAGGCCCTTTGAAGTCCTTAGGCAAACGTTCATTCCTTAAATCCGTCATGAGACATGGCACACCAACTCCCCTGGACAAAGTGCAGACGGGGGAGGGGGGGGTGTTGGCGCCGGCTCGGGAATCTCCAGGTAATCCATCACCGGTGTTGATCCACACTGAGTCCAACCCCTATCCATAATCCCATGAACCTCCCTTTCAGGCATGTTATCATTGGGCGGGTTCCGCCTCTGCTCACTGCTGGAAACCGCCGGCGACTCTATGTGGCGGCTGTAGCTACGGTTGTGAGCCGGCATACAGTGCACTCGGTTCCGGCTATATGTATAGTTCTCTTGCTGAGCCACCGCTGTCTGCAACAGACTAATTGCGTTTCGCGCCTCTTTAGCGAACGACGTTGCTTCAGCTAAGGGGAGAGCGTCAAGCCTAGCAGCCGCCGCTATCATGTTTTCCACCGGGTTAGAGTAATGGCCGGGCGGCATCATGAAGCGTCGCGGCAGGGTCCTATTCCTCCGCGGCGGGTCTAGCTGCCACGGTGCCTCCGTGGCCCGGGTTACCATCGACGACGTACTTGGTCCGGCCCCAGGAGTGTTGAAGAGATTTCAAGGCTGAATAGGGAGACCAACTTGGGTCCTCCTACGATGAATCGCCTTTGAAGCTCGCTGGTCCAGGCTAAAACGGAGAGCCTCCGCCCTCAAGCGTTCCGACTCAACATTCGTCTAAACCCGTAGTGCATTGATATCCTCCTAGGCCTGAGCCATCTGTCCCTTGATCCGGTTAATCTCGGCATTGCACTCTGCCTGGTTTTCGGTCATCACCTTTGTAGCCATCAGGGTCGCTAGCTCAACCATAAGTTCCAGTAAAAGTTGAGCCGGCGGCTTAGGAGGCTCAGCATCAAGCATGGTCGCTCTTGCCGCCACTCTGGACATTGTGTCGTTAAAAGCCGGCGTCAGGCCTGCCATGAACACGGCGGCTCGGCTCGGTGGGTCATAGGGCTCCGAAATACTATCACCATTGGCATAGCCCCTAACCCGCCATCGTGAAGCTGATACATTGACTCTGCATCCCCGCTGGAGGATCCTTCATCCGAGAAAGCCAAGGTTTCTCCTCCTGATACAGAATCTCTCTTGTCCTGGGTCAAGCCGACGAAAACACCCTTCTGCCCGGGTTGAACACGGGCGGGTATCATGCGTCGGGATGGCTCGATGAGGTCGGTGCAAATGTCCAGCCCGGGTGTGGATCCGTCGAGCTTGCCAATGAACACGTGCATCTTGCCAATAGGAACCCGGTACCCGTACTCGATTGAGCCGGCCTCCGCCCCCCATCTTGAATCGTCGATGTAGAGCTTGCCGTGGCGACTCTTCGTCATCAAGCCGACGATGTATCCTTTGATCCTTGGGAGAGAGCCCTTTGAGAACTCAACACCACCGCGCGCTAGCCCCATGGTAGGCGCCAACTATCGTGGTTTTGTCACGGCAGATGTCTGAAGACTTAGGTTCGAGGCCATCGCTAAAGCGGTGGATTCAAAGGGGTTGATCGGGACGAAAGACACGAGTTTACCCAGGTTCGGCCCCTCGGGAAGAGGAAAAAGCCTACGTCCTGCTTTGTGTGTATTAATTGGAGTATCGATTATAAGGGAGCGTATTCGCTTAACCTAGCTCTCGATGGATTGGTTTCTATCCCTAAGCTGTCCCAGGGTCTTGCCTTTATATAGGAGGTCAAGGACCCGGGTTACACGAGTCCCAAACCAACTCTTACAACGTGTTTGGTCCTGTCTCTAAGCCGCCTTTCCTCCTTTGGCAAGCTGTCTCCGGGCGGCTCACCCGCCCGGGCCTTACGCCATCTCCAGTCTTTGGGCCTCCGTCTCATCCCATCTAGTAAGCCGCCATGCGGCCTAGCCTTCCTCTTCCGGTCCACATGATAGAGAGCCGCCAGGTATGACCCAACCCCTCCTAGGCGGGTCTTACCGTGGGGTTATATCCCCAACAGAAGGTGAGGGCAAAAGACACACGTGCTCGAGTTGTTGAGGCAGATTCTAGTGCCCACGTGGTACATAAGAAGAACTTCCATCTCAACAAGCCCCAAAACAACAAGAACAAATATCAAGGCAAAGGCAAATTTGTTGCAAAGAAAAAGCCATCACCCTATACCAACTTCGAGATGGAAGTTGGTATAGGGTGACGGCTTGTTCTTTACAACAAATTTGCCTTTGCCTTGAGATTTGTTCTTGTTGTTTTGGGGCTTGTACTACAAGCAGAAATTTAAAACAACCTCAAGCATAAGACAAGATATTGGCAGTTTTAGCATACATAATTAGTCTATGACACCCAACACATGCAAGTCATCAAGTATAGCAGCAAAAAGTAAAGACATTGCACATGGAAGTAAGGAGTAAAGATAGAGGGATCAAACGCATGAAGGACACAAGATTTTTCCCGCGGTTCCGATAGGTGGCGCTATCATACATCCACGTTTATGGAGTCTTCAACCCACGGAGGGTAACGGTCACGAGAGTCCACGGAGGGCTCTACCCACAGAGGGTTCCACGAAGAAGCAACCTTGACTACACCATGATGGCCTACATCCACGGAGTACTAGCCTAACTCGGGGTAGATCTTCACAAAGTAGGCGATCTCCTTGCCCTTACAAACTTCTTGGTTCACTCCACAACACGAAGTAAGAGGCTCCCAAGCGACACCTAACCAATCTAGGAGGCACCACCCTCCAAAAGTTAATAGGCTTGATTGTGTCGATGAACTCCTTGCTCTTGTGCTTCAAGATGATAGACTCCTCAACACACAATCACTCTCTCATAGATTTGGCTTGGTAGAAGAGATTGATTGGGTGGAAAGCAACTTGGGGAGGCTATAGATCAAGATTCATATGGTAGGAATGGAATGGCATGATCTCAACACATGAGTAGATGGCTCTTTCTCAGAAAATCAGTAGGTATGAGTGGGGAACTGTTCTGAGTGCTTCTCTTACGAGTGAGTGGTGGTGGAGGGGTATACATAGGCATCTCCAAAAATCCAACTATTACACACAAAATGACCAGACACCGATGAGTTAATCTCGGTGGTACCGAAGTGACCAAAAGGTGGCAACTTTTGAATCTCGGTGAGACCGATATGGGAATCTCAGTTGCACCGATAAGGTGACTGACGGTCAGAATGTCCAATCTTGGTGATGCCGATTCAACGATCTCGGAGGGACTGAAATTGTGAACTTGCATAACAGAAAGTTGGCATCCTAACTCGGAGGCACCGAATGTAGAATCGGTTGCACTGGAAAGCTAGGGTTTGGCTGAGTCTGTCCAGGGTTTGGAATCGTTGGCACCAAGTGGAAAATGTTGGTTGCACCGATTTTGAATATTTGGCTTTGGACAGACTTTTGTGGAAGAGCTTGTGGGTGTATGTGGTGACTATCACTTGTGCACGTATGAGCATTTTGTTCAACAACAAAACCTTTTCCCCTTTTAATAGTATTGGCTTTCCTATGGACTCAAAGTGATTTCTCACAAAGTAAAATGAAGAGTTCTTTGCTTGAAGCTTGGCCAATGCTATTCCTTCTCCTTCTTCTCTTCATGGGGATACTCTCCACAGTCCTTTTTGCCAACCCATCTCTCTCTATGGACTTTATCTGAAATACACTAGGTGAAAGTATTATTCCAAGAGATAATGTATGTTGTCGTGAATTTCAAAACCACCAAGGGAGCATATTGTGATTCAATCTCCCTCTTTTTGGTAATTGATGATAACGTACAATCAAAGCTTCAAATAAAGATATGCATGTATATAATGAAGACTTTGAGAGACACCTGACTTAGACTTGCTCCCCCCAAATGTGTGCAATCCATTTAAGGATAGTTTCTTTGGAATGCATGGACACACATGTAGTAGAAAGGATAAAAATGAGTCATGTGTATCGTTGCTATATGCATCAAATGTATGTGAATGAGATGTATCCTCGTTCAATACTTCACTCTTGCAAACAATATGTGCAAGAAGCAAGAGATCATCTTGATCAAACATATGATGCATCTACTTACCTTGAGTTCTTGAGCATTCTGGTAGTACAAAAACACTTGAGAAAACAATGTTAGGAAACACAAGAGGATTCTACTAATCAAAGGCAATAAAACTCAAAATTAAACACTATATCTTGGTACTTTAAATATAGAGAACATATAGAACATAGTATTCTTTAGAATTGATATGTCTCCAAGATCATTTAGAAATTTCTCCCCTTTAGATATGAAAATGTTGGATCATCCTCTCCCCCTGGATCTTAGCATGTAGATATTGGGATTGGATAGGATGAGAAAATTCTTCTCCCCTACTTTGGTATTCTCCCCTTGTAAATGTAAGTGTAAACTTGATATTCTCCTCTCCCCCTAAATTATATCTCCCCCTTTGCATAAGCATGTATCTCCCTTTTTAGCTTTGAAGCTTTGTATATCTCTCCCCCTTTGGAATTAATTTCCAAAAAGGTCAGACATAGGGTCAGATATGGGGATCATTGAATAAAATGGGATCCTTGAGAACAAGGGTCATTGAATGCAGGAGTCATAGAAAATGAAAAACAGGAATTTTTTTGAGGGAATCACTAAAATTAATTTCTCTCCCTCTGGATAAACTGATATCTTGCAGAACTTCTCCTCCTTTAAGTTAGGGATACTTGAATGTCTTTCTCCCCCTTTTTTAAATGATCATCGAAGGATGGAGAAAGTACATAAAGGAAAACAAGGAATATTTCCAACTACAAGCACAAACAGAAATATGACAGAAAGTCGGCGGCTCCGATACAGATTTGTCGGTGATACCGAGGTAATGTTATGCAGTTCATCTGCTAAATCAGCAGAACCGAGTTCTTTGTATCGGAGGCTCCGAGGTGTAACTCAAAAACTTGGATGAATTTTCAAATTTTGCAGAATTTCCATACTTGGCAAAGTAACAATTTGAACAAAAGACTAAGGTATAAATGAAAATCAAACAAGAAGAGAATCAAAAGATTTGTACCAATTGCGAATATTTACACATAGGTATCAACTAGTAAAGATTTGAGTGGTTCCAAGAAATTTTGCTATTTGAGAGTGAACCAACCAAAAACTTAACTAGATGATGGGCGGTGACTAGGTCACCTATATTAGAGTATATTGACTTAGGAGCCAAGCAAGAATGCTTGATCATAGGTCATACTCATCGTTAAGCTCAAAATGGGGTTACCATTTTTCGATTAAGCATTTTAATGTCATCATATCACTTGAGTTGCTTTAGCTCATGACTTGGAGTAAAGCCTTTTTGAAGGATATGAATACATACCTTTGAGTGATATTGTTGAAGTAGATTGTAGGTGAACTTGATGAGGATGCTCGAAGTTGATGAAGATCATCTTGAGTTGGGAGCAATCCTTGTTGTTTTCATTCACTCTTCACCTAGATAGGTTAGTCACGCAAGGAAAAACATGATATATCCAAATGATATGATACCAATCTGAGATTTAGCAATTAAGGGACATATGTCAAGGATATGTTTTGTTGTCTTCTTCCTTCCATCATCAAAGCGAGGTTGTGGATACTTGGTCATGACAAGATTGCTCAAGATAAGAGTTGATGGCAATCTTGTGGAGTGTAGTTCTTACAAGTACCTACAGAAGGGTTAGATGCAAGACAAGGGAGCATAGAATTCCAAGATATGATATTCAAGGTAATAGCATGGAATAATCAATGAAGCTCATCCCCTTGCATGCATCCGAGTGAGCATAGCTCAAGTTTGAAGCATCAATGATGTTCAACTAACTCCTCAAGTGGCAAAAAACTTTTTCATCAAGTGGCTTAGTAAAGATATCGGCCAATTGCTTGTTAGTACGAACATGTTTAAGATTAATATCTCCTTTGGCAACATGATCACGAAGGAAATGATGTCGAACTTGAATATGCTTGGTTCGAGAATGTTGCACGAGATTATGACCAATCTTAATAGCACTTTCATTGTCACAAAGTAAGGGCACATTTTTAACATAGATTCCATAATCTTTAAGCGTTTGTGTCATCCATAACAATTGCGGACAACATGATCCAGTAGCAATATATTCAGCTTCGGTGGTAGATAGAGATACCGAGTTTTGTTTCTTGGAAGACCAAGACACAAGAGATCTACCAAGAAATTGACATGTACCCGAGATGGATTTTCTATCAACCTTGTCACCGGCATAGTCCGAGTCGGAGTAGCCAACAAGATTAAAGGAAGATCCCTTGGGATACCAAATGCCAAAGTTTGGTGTATGAATAAAGTATCTCACAATACGTTTCACAACCTTAAGATGACATTCTTTAGGTCCAGCTTGATATCTAGCACACATGCAAACACTAAGCATAATATCGGGATGGGAGGCACATAGATAAAGCAACGAACCAATCATTGATCGATAAACCTTTTGATCAACCGGTTCACCCTCCTTAGTGAGATCATCGTGTCCGCTAGTGGGCATGGGAGTGTTCATACCTTTGCACTCTTGCATGTTGAACTTCTTGATTAAGTCCTTTGTGTACTTTGTTTGAGATATGAATGTACATTCTCTCGTTTGCTTGATTGTAGAGCAAGAAAGAATTTCAGTTCACACATCATAGACATCTCATACTTCTCTGACATCAACCTTCCAAATTTCTCACTGAATTGTGGGTTAGTAGATCCAAAGATAATATCATCCACATAAATTTGGCACACAAATAATTCACCATTAACTCTGTTTGTGAATAAGGTTGCGTCAATTTTACCAATTTCAAATCCTTTTTCAATAAGAAACTTTGTTAGGCATTTATACCAAGCACGAGGAGCTTGCTTAAGACCATATAAAGCTTTGCGAAGTTTGTAAACATGGTCATGTTTCTTAGGATTTACAAAACAAGGTGGTTCCTTAACATAGACCTCTTCTTCAATATCACCATTTAAGAATGCACTTTTAATGTCCATTTGGTAAAGCGTGATATCATGGTGATTAGCATAAGCAAGAAGAATTTTAATGGCTTCTAGTCTAGCAACAGGGGTGTAGGTCTCACCATAGTCCATACCTTCGACTTTCGTATGTCCTTGAGCTATGAGGCGAGCCTTGTTGCGTACAACTTGTCCGTCTTCATCTTGCTTGTTGCGAAAACCCGTTTCGTGTTGATGACGTTTTGCTCGTCCTCGGGTTTCTCCATGAGTGTCCACACTTCGTTCCTTTCGAAGTTGTGAAGCTCTTCATGCATAGCATTCACCCAATCCGCATCTTCAAGAGCTTGTTCTACCTTCAAAGGTTTAATGCTAGAGATGAAAGAATAATGCTCATAAAAGTTATCCAAGCGACTTTTAGAGCGAGTGATCCTCCCGATTTGTATATCACCAAAGATTTGGCTTAGGGGATATTTCTTGGTAACTTGTGCTCGAACTCGGGTGAGCTTCCGATTGTTGGATGGTGGAGCTTCTTCTTCTTCATCATCTCCTTTGTCTTCATTGTTGTTGAAGGTGTCGTTCCCTTGAGGTGGTGGTGAAGGAGGTTGCGGTGGATCTGCAAGATGTACTTCCTCCTCCTCTTCATCTCGTCATGTACCACTTGTGGATGCTTCTATGTCATGTTGTCGGTAGCCTTGGTCCAAAGTAGGAGCTTCCACTTGGGTTGATGAAGTACTTTCCTTCACCTCTGTGGGGCGAATCTTGCCGATGGGCAAGTCTTGGATAGCTTCCGAAGGATCTTTATCACCTACATCTTTTGGTAATTATTTGACTTGTGAACCATTAGACACATAAAGCTTCACATCTACCGTCTCTTCAACTTTTCGAGTGAAGTTGTTGTAGACACGGTAAGTGTGAGAGATTGACCCATAACCAAGTAACAAACCTTCATGAGATTTGGGAGCAAATTTAGCACGGCGATGCTTATCGAGAATGTAACACTTGGAGCCGAATACTCGAAAGCATCCAACTTTGGGTTTGTTATCGATGAGAAGCTCGTATGCCGTTTTACCGAGAAGCTTGTGCAAGTGAAGTCGGTTTTTGGCATGACATGATGTTTCCACGGCTTCTGCCCAAAAGTGTCTTGGTGTCTTGTATTCGTCAAGCATCGTTCTTGCCATCTCAATGAGGGTTCGGTTCTTTCTCTCAACAACTCCATTTTGTTGAGGCATGTACGTAGCCGAGAACTCATGTTAAATACCCTCTTCGTCAAGGAAGGTATCCACATGGGTGTTCTGGAACTCCGATCCGTTATCACTTCAAACCTTCTTGATCTTCACTTCAAACTGATTTTGCACTTTGCGTGCGAAGTTCTTGAAGATCTTTTGTACCTGCGACTTATCATCAAGAAAGAATACCCACGTAAATCTGGAAAAATCATCAACTATAACTAGACCATAGGAATTTCCACCGAGACTCCTGTAAGCATTGGGACCAAAAAGATCCATGTGAATTAACTCGAGGGTCTCCTAGTAGTCATGATATTCTTAACAGGATGACTTCCACCTACTTGCCTTCCCACTTGACAAGCGCTACAAAGTCTATCTTAATCAAAGATAACATCTTTAACACCAAGAATGTGATCGCCCTTGATAAGCTTATCTAGATTGCGCATGCCTACATGTCCAAGCCTTCTATGTCATAGCCAACCTTTAGATGATTTTGGAATGAGATAAGTACAAGGTTGGGACTTTTTAGTGAAATCAACAATGTATAGATCACTTCTACGAATACCGGTAAATAAAATTTATGATCATCAAATCGAAACACTTGGCAATCTACTTTAGTAAATAGCACATTGAAGCCAAAGTCTGCTAGTCTAGATATGGAAAGAAGATTGTAGCCAAGGTATTCAACAAGCATCACATTTTGAATTGAGCTATCATGAGATATTGCCACCTTACCAAGGCCAAGTACCTTACCCTTAGAGTTGTCTCCAAAGGTCACGTACCTCCGAGGACCTTGATTAGGCGTGATCTCTTGGAACATGTCTTTATCACCAGTCATGTGATCCGTGCATCCACTATCGAGAATCCACTCTTTTCCGCTGGACATGTAATTCTTGAAGTTCACCATTAGACTTAGATTCCTCATGATCTTGTCATGCTCGATGTCGAACAGCTCATCTTCATCATAGTATCCATGTTCCACATTGTCATCATGAAGTGGGAAATCCTCGTCATAAAGAGCAAGATATTCATTAGAATTGTGATCATGACAATGTTCAAGTCTATGAATGTGAAGTGCTTCTATAATGATATTATTGATAGTTGTGACATCTCCTTTAGCACGCATGAGATCACATAGCTCAAATAGGCATTTATCAAAGTTTTGGATCACTAGGCTTCATTTTGTGAAAAGCAATGGTTTTATGGAGAGTTTCATCAAGATTTCCTAATGAAAGATTTGGATATTGTTTCTCCAAATCAGTCAACAAAGTATAAGCACATGCAAAGTTCTTCAATTAGAAAGCATGA
Organism: Hordeum marinum; assembly: GCA_022496015.1. NCBI lineage: Eukaryota > Viridiplantae > Streptophyta > Magnoliopsida > Poales > Poaceae > Hordeum > Hordeum marinum. Next base: position 439,046,033 of record CM039674.1, read on the forward strand.
ATCTTGGTAAGCCTCTAACAATAAGATTGACAGTCCTAAGGTCACCAAGCATGTTAATTTCCTCTTCATGTGTGGGATGCAACTCATCAATGGGGAGCACATAGGGATCTTCAATATGTTTTCTCAAATGGAATTTATCAAATAGATCAATCATGACATTCTTCCATTGACTATAGTACTCTCCATCAAGAATAAGCAATTTACTCCAAGTGATTTTGTTACACATCTAAAGATGCTCACCTTCAAGGGGGTTCCATATAAGAGGTGGTGTACGAGAGCACTCTACTGATTTGAATCTCTGTACTGCTATGACACCACCAAGGGCAAGCCTGAGGGCGATCTTAATCCTGCACAACAGGAAGCTTTTGAGAGGATTGATACCCTCTTAAAGGGCACCCTTTTGAGTGTTCTTGATGATTTCATTGTGGATTTGTATATGTCATTTGACAACTACAAGTACATATGGGATGCGCTTGAGGCCAAGTTTGGGGCCTCAGACGATGGCAGCGAGTTGTACGTCATGGAGCAATTCTATGACTATAAGATGGATGATGAGTACTCTATTGTTCAATAAGCTCATGAGATACAATCACTCGTGAAGGAGCTTGAGTACTTCAAGAGTGTATTGCTAGAAAAGTTTGTGGCCGGTGGCATCATTGCCAAGTTTCCACCTTCGTGGAACAATTTTTCTACTTCTCCGAAACAAAAGAGACAGGAGTTTTCCGTTTCGGATCTCATTGGGTCTCTTGATGTTGAAGATAAGGCGAGGGCAAAAGACACATGTGCTCGAGTTGTTGAGGGAGCTCCTAGTGCCCACATGGTACATAAGAAGAACTTCCATCTCAACAAGCCACAAAACAACAAGAACAAATCTCAAGGCAAAGGGAAATCTATTGCAAAGAACAAGCCATCACCCTATACTAACTACAACTCCATCTCAACAAGCCCCAAAACAACAAGAACAAATCTCAAGGCAAAGGCAAGTTTTTTGCAAAGAACAAGCCGTCACCCTATACCAACTTCCATCTCGAAATTGGTATAGGGTGACGGCTTGTTGTTTGCAACAAATTCCCCTTTGCCTTGAGATTTGCTCTTTTTGTTTTGGGGCTTGTTGAGATGGAAGTTCTTCTTATTGTAAGATCACTAGAAGTGTATGTCTAGAGGGGGGAATAGACTACAAGCAGAAATTTAAAACTACCTCAAGCATAAGACAAGATATTGGCAGTTTTAGCATACATAATTAGTCTATGACACCCAACACATGCAAGTCATCAAGTATAGCAGCGGAAAGTAAAGACATTGCACATGGAAATAAAGAGTAGATATAGAGAGATCAAACGCATGAAGGACACAAGATTTTTACCATGGTTCTGATAGTGGCATTATCGTACATCCACGTTTATGGAGTCTTCAACCCATAGAGGGTAATGGTCACGCGAGTCCACGAAGGGTTCCACGAATAAGTAACCTTGACTATACCATGATGGCCTATGTCCACGGATGACTAGCCTAACTCGGGGTAGATCTTCACAAAGTAGGCAATCTCCTTGCCCTTACAAACTTCTTGGTTCACTCCACAACACGAAGTAGGAGGCTCCCAAGAAACACCTAACCAATCTAGGAGGCACCACCCTCCAAAAGGTAATAGGCTCGATTGTGTCGATGAACTCCTTGCTCTTGTGCTTCAAGATGATAGACTCCTCAACACACAATTACTCTCTCATGGATTTGGCTCGGTAGAAGAGATTGATTGGGTGGAAACCAACTTGGGGAGGCTCGAGATCAAGATTCATATGGTAGGAATGGAATGGCATGATCTCAACACATGAGTAGGTGGCTCACTCTTAGAAAATTAGTAGGTATGAGTGGGGAACTGTTCTGAGTGCTTATCTTACGAGTGAATGATGGTGGAGGGCTATATACAGGCATCTCCAAAAATCCAACTGTTACACACAAAATGACCAACTCGATGACACCGATGTGTTAATCTGAGGGATCGCTAGAAGAGTGTCTAGAGGGGGGTGAATAGACTACTAGCAGTAAATTAAAACCTAACCTTTTTCCAAGTTAATTGGTTGGCAGATTTTAACAGTTTTAGCAAGTCTAGCAAGTCTATATACCCTACAGATGCATGTGAACAAATATAGCAGCGGAAAGTAAAGACAATGCACATGAAGTAAAGAGATGAGATGAGGAGATCAACGCAATTGGAGACACAAGGATTTTTCCCATGGTTCCGATAGGTGGTGCTATTGTATGTCCACGTTCATGGAGTCTTCAACCCATGGAGGGTAACAGTCGCGAGAGTGCATGAAGGGCTCTACCCATGGAGGGTTCCACGAAGAAGCAACCTTGACTATACCATGATGGCCTACGTCCACGGAGGACTAGCCTTACTATGGGTAGATCTTCACAAAGTAGGCGATCTCCTTGCACTTACAAACTTCTTGGTTCAACTCCACAAAACGAAGTAGAAGGCTCCCAAGCGACACCTAACCAATCTAGGAGGCACCACCCTCCAAAATGCAATAGGCTCAGTAATGTCAATGAACTCCTTGGTCTTGTGCTTCAAGGTGATAGACTCCTCAACACACAATCACTCTCTCACATTTTTTTGCTTGGTAGAAGAGATGGGATTGGTGGAAAGCAACTTAGGGAGGCTAGAAATCAAGATCCATATGGTTGGAGTGGAAGATCTTGACCTCAACACAAGGGTAGGTGGTTCTCTCTTAGAAAACTGATAGCATAGGTATGGAATGGTTCTGAGTGCTTCTATTTTGAGTAGGTGGTGGTGAAGGGGTATATATAGGCATCTCCAAACATGCAACCATTACACACAAAATGACCAACTTGGTGACACTGATGTGTTAATCTCGGTGGTACCGAAGTGACCAAAAGGCGGCAACTTTCGAATCTCGATGAGACCGATAGAGGAATCTCGGTTGCACCGATAAGGTGACCAACGGTCAGAATGCCCATTCTCGGTGACGCCGATTCAACAATCTCGGAGGGACCGAAACTGTGAACTTGCAAAGCAGAAAGTTGGCAGCCCAACTCGGTGGCACCGAAAGCAGTATCGGCTGTACCGAAGGGTTAGGGTTTGGCTGAGCCTGTCTAGGGTTTGGAATCGGTGGCAATGAATGTGGAATGTTGGTTGCACCGATTATGTTTGTTTGGCTTAGGACAGACTTTGGTGGGAGAGTCTGTGGGTGTCTTTGGTGACTATCACTTGTGCACGTATGAGCATTTTGTTCACCAACAAATCTTTGCCCCCTTTTAATAGTATTGGCTTTCCTATGGACTCAAGGTGATTTCTCACAAATATAAAATGTAGAGTCCTCTTGCTTGAAGCTTTACCAATCCATTTCCTTGCATCTTGGGTATTCCATAAACTCTTTTTGCCAACCCAACTCTCCATGGACTGATGTCTGAAATACACTAGATAAAAGTATTAGTCCAAGAGACAATGTATGTTGTCATGAATTATCAAAACCACCAAGGGAGCATGTTGTGATTTCAATCTCCCCATTTTTGGTAATTGATGACAACATACAATCAAAGCTTCAAATAAAGATATGCGTGAATATAATGAAGACTTTGAGAGACACATGACTTAGATTTGCTCCCCCTAAATGTGTGCAGTCCTTTAAAGGATAGTTGCTTTGGAATGCATGGACACACATATGGATGAAGGGATATAAGGAGTCATGTGTATCTTGGCTATATGCATCAAAATATATGAATGAGATGTATCCTCGTTCAAGAGTTCAATCTTGCAAACAATATGTGCAAGAAGCAAGAGATCATATTGATCAAAGATATCATGGATATACTTACCTTGAGTTCTTGAGCATTTTAGTTGTAGAGACACACTTGAGAAAACAATGTTAGGGAACACAAGAGTATTCTACTAATCAAAAGCAATAGAACTAAAAGGATACCAAGATATGGAGAACATATAAAATATGATAATCCTTAAGAGTAATATGTCTCCCTTTTTAGCATAAATTCTTTAGAGCTTTCTCCCCTTAGATATGAAAGAGTACTTCATCCTCTCCCCCTGAATCTCAGGATGTAGATATTGGGATTGGATAGGGTGAGAAAAGTCTAAAGTGAAGAGTCAAATAAAATAGGCAAGAACATTATTGAGAGCTTGAAATTTTCTCCCCCTTACTTTGCTATTCTCCCCTTGTTTATATAAGTGTGAACTTTTGATATTCTCCTCTCCCCCTAAATCATATCTCCCCCTTTGCATAAGCATGTAACTCTCCCTTTACCATGAAGCTTTGTTCTTCTCCCCCTTTGGCATTAATTTCCAAAAAGGTCAAAGTTAGGAGTAGGTATAGGGATCATTGACAAGGAAGGGATCCTTGAGAACAAGGGTCATTGAGTTTAAGGTTCATAGAAAAGAACTGAGGGAATCATTGAATGTAACTTCTCTCCCTGTGGCAAATATTTGTCTTCTCTTCCTTGGAGCTAGGGATCCTTGAACAAATAATTTCTCCCCCTAAGTGTTGTTTGTTCTTATTCCCCCGCTTTTTTTTCTTTTTATGAGGGATCATTGAAGTAACAAAAAACAGATAAGATAAGAAAAACCAATGAGTGACTCCGAGGCAGATAGATCGGTGGTACCGAGATTTTGTAGTGCAGCTTGTCTACAATTTCAGTAGAACCGAGATATCTGAGTCGGCGACTCTGAGGCTAAATCGGAAAGAAAAGAATAAGGGACCAAGCTTCTGATTTCAAAGTGTCAAAAGAAAATATTTTCAAAGGAAATAGAAAAGGGCATCATTTAGAAAGGATTTAAGTGGTTACTAGAGATCATGCAAATAGAGTACTAACCACACGAGAATCTTAACTAGATGGTGGGCGGTGACTAGGTCACCTATATTAGAGTATATTGACTTAGGAGTCAAGCAAGAATACTTGATCATAGGTCATACTCTACGTTAAGCTCAAAATGGGGTTACCATTTTTCGATTAAGCATTTTAATGTCTTCATATCACTTGAGTTGCTTTAGCTCATGACTTGGAGTAAAGCCATTTCAAGGATATGAGAGCATACCTTTGAGTGATGTTGATGACGTTGCTCGTAGGTGAACTTGTTGAGGATGCTCGAGGTTGATGAAGATCATCTAGACTTGGGATCAATCCTTCTCGTTCTAGTTCACTTGTTACCTACAAGGGTTAGTCATGCAAGGAAGAATAATAGGTATATCCATTTCACATGATATCAATTGAGATTTTGCAATAAAGATCAAGTAAATGTCAAGGATATGTTTTTGTTATCTTCTTCCTTCCATCATCAAGAGGGGTTGTGGATACTTGGTCAAGACAAGATTTCTTATAATTGGAGTTGGTTGCAATCTCGTGGAATGAAGTTCTTCCAAATACCTACAAATGGTTAGATGCAATACAAGGCAGTATAGGATTCCATGGCATAGGATATCATGTTAGCAATATCACGAAAGTATCAAGAGATCTCATGCCCTTGCAAGCATCCGACTGAGTCTAGCTCAAGTTTGAAGCATCAATGATGTTCAACTCACTCCTCAAGTGACAAAAAGTTTTCTCATCAAGTGGCTTAGTAAAGATATTGGCAAATTGCTTGTTAGTGCGAACATGCTTAATATTAATATCTCCTTTGGCAACATGATCACGAATGAAATGATGTCGAATTGAATATGCTTAGTTCGAGAATGTTGCAAAGGATTATGACCAATCTTAATAGCACTTTCATTGTCACAACGTAATGGAACCTTTTTAACATGGATTCCTTAATCCTTAAGCATTTGTGTCATCCATAGTAACTACGAACAACAAGATCCATCAGCAATATACTTATCTTCGATAGTAGATAGAGATATCGAGTTTTGTTTCTAGGATGACCAGGACACAACAGATCTACCTAAAAAATTGACAAGTACCCGAGGTGGATTTTCTATCAACCTTGTCACCAACATTGTCCGAATTGGAATAGCCGACAAGGTTAAAAGAAGATCCCTTGGGATACCAAATGCCAAAGTTTGGTGTTTGTATCAAGTATCTCACAATATGTTTCATGGCCAAAAGATGACACTCCTTAGGTGCAGCTTGATATCTAGCACACATGCAAACACTCAGCATAATATCAGGTCGAGATGCACATAGATATAACAATGAACCAATCATAGATCGATAAACTTTTTGATCAACCGGTTCATCTTCCTTGGTTAGATCAACATTTCCAATAGTTGGCATGGGAGTTTTCATACCTTTGCACTCTTGCATGTTGAATTTCTTGATCAAGTCCTTGGTATACTTAGTTTGAGAGATAAAAGTTCCTTCTCTTGATTGCTTGATTTGCAATCCAAGAAAGAATTTCAGCTCACACATCTTTGACATGGCATACTTCTCATACATCAACCTTCCAATTTTTTCACTAAATTGAGGGTTAGTGGAGCCAAAGATAATGTCATCCACATAGATTTGGCACACAAATAGTTCTCCATTAACTCTCTTAGTGAACAAGGTTGCATCAATTTTACCAATTTCAAAACCTTTTTCAATGAGAAACTTCGTTAAGCATTTGTACCAAGCATGAGGGGCTTGCATAAGACCATAAAGGGCTTTATGAAGCTTGTAAACATGATTAGGTTTCTTAGGATTCACAAAACCAGGTGGTTGCTTAACATAGACCTCTTATTCAATTTCACAATTTAAAAATGCACTTTTAATGTCCATTTGATAAAGCGTGATACCATGGTAATTAGCATAGGCAAGAAGAATGCGAATAGCTTCAAGTCTAGCGACGGGGGCATAAGTCTCACCGTAGTCCATACCTTCGACTTGAGTATATCCTTGGGACACAAGACATGCCTTCTTGTGTACGACTTGTCCGTCTTTGTCTTGCTTCTTCCGAAACACCCATTTGGTTCGGATGATGTTGTCCTCATCCTCGGGCTTCTCCACGAGTGCCCAACCTTCGTTCCTTTCGAAGTTGTGAAGCTCTTCATGCATGGCGTTCACCCAATCCGCGTCTTCAAGAGCTTGTTCTACCTTCAAACTCTAGATGCTAGATATGAATGAATAATGCTCACAGAAGTTAGCTAGACGAGTTTTAGAGAGAGTGATTCTCCCGGTTTGGATATCTCCAAAGATTTGGTTTAGGGGATGGTTCTTGGTCACTTGTGCTCGAACTCGGGTCAGCTTCCAATTGTTGGATGGTGGAGCTTCTTCTTCATCATCATTTCCTTCGTATTTGTTGTTGTCAACGTGGTCATCTCCTTGAGGTGGTGGTGAAGGAGGTTGTGGTGTATCTTCATGATGTACCTCCTCCTCCTCTTCATCTTGTCGTGTACCGCTTGTGGATGCCTCCATGTCATGTTGTGGTTCACCTTGTCGTGAAGTAGGGGCTTCCACTTGAGTTGATGAAGTACTTTTTTTCACCTCCATGGGATGAATCTTGCCGGTGGGTAGATGTAGGATAGCTTCCAAAGGGTCCTTATCACCTACATCATTTGGCAATTGTTCGATTTGCGAACCATTAGATTCATCAAACTTCACATCTACCATCTCTTCAACTTTTTGAGTGAAGTTGTTGTAGACACGGTAAGTGTGAGAGTTCGATCCATAACCAAGTAGGAATCCTTCATGAGATTTAGGAGCAAATTTAGTACGACGATGCTTGTCAAGAATATAGCACTTGGAGCAAAATACCCGAAAGTATCCAACCTGGGTTTGTTACCAGTGATTAGCTCATATGCCATTTTACCGAAAAGCTTGTGCAAGTAAATTCGGTTTGAGGCATGACATCTTGTTCCATGGTTTCTGCCCAAAAGTGTCTTGGCGTCTTGTATTCATCAAGCATCGTTCTGGCCATCTCAATAAGCGTCCTGTTCTTCCTCAACAACTCCATTTTGTTGAGGCATGTACGTAGCCGAGAACTCATGTGAGACACCTTGTTCATCAAGAAAGGTATCCACGTGGGTGTTCTTGAACTCCGATTCGTTATCGCTTCGAACCTTCTTGATCTTCACTTCAAATTGATTTTGTGCTTTGCGAACGAAGTTGTTGAAGATCTTTTGAACCCGTGACTTATCATCAAGGAAAAATACCCACATAAATCTGGAAAAATCATCAACTATAACTAGACCATAGGAATTTCCACTGAGACTCTTGTAAGCATTGGGACCGAAAAGATCCATGTGAAGTAACTCTACTGGTCTCCTAGTAGTCATGATGTTCTTAACAGGATGACTTCCACCTACTTGTTTTCCTTCTTGAAAAAGCACTACAAAGTCTATCTTTGTCAAATTTAACATCTTTAACACCAAGTATATGATCACCTTTGATTAGCTTATCTAGAATGCGCATGCCTACATGTCCAAGTCTTCTATGCCAAAGCCAACCTTTAGAGGATTTGACAATTAAACAAGTGCGAGGCTGATACGTCCATTTTGCATCATGTTTTCTTGCTGTTATTTATAATTTTTTATCCATAATAATCCTTTTTGTAGTAATTCTAATGCCTTTTCTCTCATAATTTGCAAGTAACACACCAAGACGGAGAATTCCGGCAGCTGGAAATCTGGACCTGGAAAAGCTACGCCAGGCTACCTATTCTGCACAACTCCAAACAAGCTGAAACTTCACGGAGATTTTTTATGGAATATTTAAGAATTACTGGAGCAAATAACTATCAGAGGGGGGCCACCAGGTGGGCACAACCCACCTGGCAGGCCAGGGAGCCCAGGCGTGCCCTGGTGGGTTGTGCCCTCCTCGGCCCACCTCCGGTGCCCATCTTCCGGTATATAAGTCGTTCTGACCTAGAAAAAATAAGGAGGAGGCTTTCGGGACAAAGCTCCGCCGCCTCGAGGAGGAACTTGGACAGGAGCACTTTTGCCCTCCGGCGGAGTGATTCCGCCGGGAGAACTTCCCTCCCGGAGGGGGAAAGCATCGTCATCATCATCACCAACAACTCTCCCACCTTGGGGAGGGAAATCTTCATCAACATCTTCAACAGCACCAACTCCTCTCAAACCCTAGTTCATCTCTTGAGTTCAATCTTGTTGCCGGAACTATAGATTGTTGCTTGTGGGTGACTAGTAGTGTTGATTACGTCTTGTAGTTGATCACTATATGGTTTATTTGGTGGAAGATTATATGTTCAGATCCATTATGCTATTTAATACCCCTCTGATCTTGAGCATGATTATTATTTGTGAGTAGTTACTTTTGTTCTTGAGGTCACGGGAGAAATCATGTTGAAAGTAATCATGTGAATTTGATATGTGTTCGATATTTTGATAGTATGTATGTTGTGATTCCCTTAGTGGTGTCATGTGAACGTCGACTACATGACACTTCACCATATTTGGGCCTAAGGGAATGCATTGTGGAGTAGCAATTAGATGATGGGTTGCGAGAGTGACACAAGCTTAAACCCCAGTTTATGCGCTATTCCGTTACGGACCGAGTGGATCCAAAAGTTTAATGCTATGGTTAGAATTTATTCTTAATATTTTTCTCGTAGTTGTGGATGCTTGCGGGAGGGTTAATCATAAGTAGAAGGTTTTTTCAAGTAAGAGCAGCACCTCAGCACCGGTCCACCCACATATCAAATTATCAAAGTACCGAACACGAATTAAACCAACACGATGAAAGTGACTAGATGAAATTCCTGTGTACCCTCAAGAACACTTTGCTTATCATAAGAGACCATGTTGGCTTGTCCTTTGCCTCAAAAGGATTGGGCTACCTTGCTGCACTTTTATTACTATATTCATTACTTGCTCGTTAAAAATTACCTTGCTATCAAACTACTTCGCTACTTATAATTTCCGCACTTGCAGACATTACATTACTGAAAACTACTTGTCATTTCCTTTTGCTCCTTGTTGGGTTCGACACTCTTTACTTATCGAAAAGAGCTACAATTGATCCCCTATACTTGTGGGCCATCAGAGGCTTGAATCTCTTAGTGAAATCAACAATGTATAGATAACCTGTACGGAAACTAGTAAAGATCATTTTATGATTATCTTGACGAAACACTTGGCAATCTACTTTTGTGAATAACACATTGAAACCAAAGTTGGCAAGTCTAGACACGGAAAGAAGATTGTAGCCAAGGGATTCAACAAGCATAACATTTTGAATAGAGCTATCATGGGATATGGCCACCTTACCAAGGCAAGTACCTTACCCTTAGAGTTCTCTCCAAAGGTCACATACCTTCGAGGACCTTGATTAGGTGTGATCTCTTGGAACATGTCTTTATCACCAGTCATATGATCCGTACATCCACTATCGAGAATCCACTCTTTTCCTTCGGACATATAAGCCTTGAAGTTTGCCATGAGACTTAGATTCTTCATGATCTTCTCATACTCAATGTCGAACAACTCATCTTCACCAAGGTAGTCATGTTCCACATTGTCATCATCAAGTGGGGAATCCTCATCATAAAGAACAAGAGATTCATTAGAATTGGGATCATGACAATGTTCAAGTTTATGAATGCGAATGGCTTCAAAGATAATGTTGTTGATAGTGGTGACATCTCCTTTAGCACGCATAAGATTACGGAGCTCAAATAGGCATTTATCAAAGTTTGGATCACTAGGCTTCATATTATGGAAATCAACAGTTTTATGAAGAATGTCATCACGATTTCCTAAAGAAATATTTGGACATCGTTTCCCCAAATTAGTCCATAAGGTATAGGCACATGGAAAGTTCTTCAATTGAGAAAGCACGAATCTTGGTAAACCTCTAACAATAAGATTGGCAGTTCTTAGGTTACCAAGCATGTTAATTTCCCCTTCGTGTGTGGGATGCAATTCATCAATGGGAGGCTCATATGGGCGCATAACATATTTGCTCAATTAAAATTGATTAAACAGCTCAAGCATCAAAGTTATCCATTGACTATGATACTCTCCATCAAGAATAGGCACTCTACAACTCAAACTCCCTATACTAGTCACATCCATCTTCCTCCTTGGTGATTAAACCGATGCAATGGAGACCAATGCTCTGATACCAACTGAGGGATCACTAGAAGAGTGTCTAGAGGGGGGTGAATAGACTACTAGTAGTAAATTAAAACCTAACATTTTGCAAGTTAATTGGTTGGCAGATTTTAACACTTTTAGCAAGGCTAGCAAGTCTATATACCCTACACATGCATGTCAACAAATATAGCAGCGGAAAGTAAAGACATTGCATATGAAGTAAAGAGATGAGATGAGGAGATCAAACACAATTGGAGACGCAAGGATTTTTCCTGTGGATCCGATAGGTGGTGCTATCGTACATGCACGTTCATGGAGTCTTCGAACCACGAAGCATAACGGTTGCGAGAGTCCACGGAGGGCTCTACCCACGGAGGGTTCCACGAGGAAGCAACCTTGACTATACCATGACGGCCTACGTCCACGGAGGACTGGCGTTACTATGGGTAGATCTTCACGAAGTAGGCGATCTCCTCGCCCTTACAAACTTCTTGGTTCAACTCCACATCCCGAAGTAGGAGGCTCCCAAGCGACACCTAACCAATCTAGGAGGCACCACCCTCCAAATGGTAATAGGCTCGATAATGTCGATGAACTCCTTGCTCTTGTGCTTCAAGATGATAGACTCCTCAACACACAATCACACTCTCACATATTTGGCTTGGTAGAAGAGATGGGATTGGTGGAATGCAACTTGGGGAGGCTAGAAATAAAGATCCATATGGTTGGAGTGGAAGATCTTGACCTCAACACAAGGGTAGGTTGTTCTCTCTCAGAAAACTGATAGCATAGGTATGGAATGGTTCTGAGTGCTTCTCTTTTGAGTAGGTTGTGGTGAAGGGCTATATATAGGCATCTCCAAAAATCCAACCATTACACACAAAATGACCAACTTGGTGACACCGATGTGTTAATCTCAGTGGTACCGAAGTGACCAAAAGGTGGCAACTTTTGAATCTCGATGAGACCGATAGAGGAATCTCGGTTGCACCGATAAGGTGACCAACAGTCAGAATGCCCATTCTCGTTGATGCCGATACAACAATCTCGGAGGGACCGAAACGGTGAACTTGCATAACAGAAAGTTGGCAGCCCAACTCGGTGGCACCGAAAGCAGTATCGGCTGTACCGAAGGGTTAGGGTTTGGCTGGAGCCTGTCTAGGGTTTGGAATCGGTGTCAATGAATGTGGAAAGTTGGTTGCACCGATTTTGTTTTTTTTTGGCTTAGGACAGAATTTGATGGGAGAGTCTGTGGGTGCCTTTGATGACTATCACTTGTGCACGTATGAGCATTTTGTTGACCAACAAAAGTTTACCCCCTTTTAATAGTATTGGCTTTCCTACGGACTCAAGGTGATTTCTCACAAATATAAAATGTAGATTCCTCTTGATTGAAGCTTTGCCAATCCATTTCCTTGCATCTTGGGGTATTCCACAAACTCTTTTTGCCAACCCAACTCTCCATGGACTAATTTCTGAAATGCACTAGATAAAAGTTTTAGTCCAAGAGACAATGTATGTTGTCATGAATTATCAAAACCACCAAGGGAGCATGTTGTGCTTTCATAATCCCGGTGGTACCGAAGTGACCAAAAGGTGGCAACTTTGGAATCTCGGTGAGACCGATATAGGAATCTCAGTTGCACCGATAAGGTAACCAGTGGTCAGAATGTCCAATCTCGGTGATGCCGATTCAACAATCTCGGAGGGACTGAAATAGTGAACTTGCGTAACAGAAAGTTGGGAGCCTAACTAGGTGGCACCGAATGCAGAATCGGTTGCACCAAAAAGCTAGGGTTTGGCTGATTCTGTCTAGGGTTTGGAAATGGTGGCACCGAGTGGAAAATGTTGGTTGCACCGATTTTGAATATTTGGCTTTGGACAGACTTTTGTGGAAGAGCTTGTGGGTGTATGTGGTTACTACCACTTGTGCACGTATGAGCATTTTGTTCACCAACAAAACCTTACCCCCTTTTAAATAGTATTGGCTTTCCTATGGACTCAAAGTGATTTCTCACAAAGTAAAATGAAGAGATCTTTGCTTGAAGCTTGGTCAATTCTATTCCTTCTCCTTTTTCTTCATGGGGATACTCTCCACACTCCTTTTTGCCAAGCCATCTCTCTCTATGGACTTTATATGAAATACACTAAGTGAAAGTATTAGTCCAAGAGATAATGTATGTTGTCATGAATTATCAAAACCACCAAGGGAGCACATTGTGCTTTCACTTATGTACCATGTGGGCACTAGAAGCTCTCTTAACAACTCGATTTGGGTATAGCGACTGCAAGCCTTCTCCAACTCCATATGATGCTAGTGTGTTGCTTCGAAAGAATCGACAGATTGCTAGAGATCAACTGAGGTATTATCAGATTATTGGCTCCCTTATGTATTTGGTGAGTGCCATGAGGACTGACATCTCGTTTGCTGTGAGTAAACTAAGACGGTTTATTTCAAACCTGAGAGATGATCATTGGCATGCGCTTGAGAGAGTTATGCACTATTTGAAAGGCACTGCGAGCTATGGGATTCACTACACGGGGTATCCGAGGGTACTGAAGGGTTATAGTGACTCAAACTGGATATCTGATGCTAATAAGATTAAGGCCACAAGTGGTTATGTTTTTACAATTGGTGGTGGCGTTGTTTCATGGAAGTTTTGCAAGAAGACCATCTTAACGAGGTCAACTATGGAAGCAAAACTCGCATCATTAGACACAACCACTATTGAAGCAGAGTGTCTTCATAAGCTCTTGATGGACTTACCTACGGTTTAAAAACCAATACCAGCTATCCTAATGAATTGTGATAATCAAACCGTGATAATAAAGATAAACAATTATAAGGATAATATGAAGTCCTCAAGTCATGTGAAGAGGAGATTGAAACCTGTCAGAAAATTGAAGAACTCCGGAGTTATTGTGTTGTATTATATCCAAACGTCTAAAAACTTGGCAGATCCATTCACAAAGGGTTTATCACGTAATGTGATAGAAAATGCATCGATGGAGTTGGGTTTGAGACCCACCATATGAGTTTTCCATAGTGGTAACCCACTCCATGTGATCGGAGATCCCATGGATTAGAAGTGGGAGACAAGTTGTCGGACAGCTGGAAGGAGAGTGTCCTTATATTTGTTATCCCACTCCGTGAAGATGCAATACTCTCATAATCTCCATGGTAGGTTGATACTTATCTTCATGTGTTCCAAGTGGCTTGTTTGGGTAAGCAGAGATGTTGTCCTACACAGCATGTCCCGAGGAACAGAGCTATATGAATTTGACTGTTAAACTTTGCAGTCTATGAGAATTGGGTGTTCTCTAATAAATTCATGGAAGGCCGTGGAGTATGAAAGCTTTGCGAGTGGGACTAATGTTTAAGGCATAGTCTTCACCTGAGGGAAAGCCTTGCGGCAGCTAAGTATCGGTCAAGGATTTGTGTCAAACTAGTCCCACAGAAAGCTTGTAGTTCAAGGCATAGTCTACTATTCAAGTTGTGATCTATTGTAGCATAAAATTCTAAATGAAAGTTCAACTTAAAAATCTCCATTAAGCACTGGTATGTAAACAATGTTGTGGAACTAAATGCCGAGATGTGCCAATGAGACTTTGTGGGGAATTGTTGGATTTTTGCTAGTAGGCTTTTGGCCCAAAGCCCAACTAAAATAAGAAATTCTCATGGCCTATTCTTGCACGGTTGTTGTGTGTGATGTGAGTGGGACTAGTATTTAGTCACTTACTGCTAGTTTGGAGAGAGATGCACCATCTTATAAGGTAAGCTCTTCTAGCACGTGTACGAGCATGAGAAGAGAAGAGGCCCTCGCACACTCCTCCTTTGCCGCCTGCCTCGCAATGCCATGCCTTGTCACGACGCGCCGTAGGTTGCGGGATTAAGAGAAGCCAAGCTCATACCTACGGGCTTATTTTTGCCAGTCAGGAATGAGAGTCCCTAACAAATGCGCCACGATTTGAGATGTCAAATCGTGGGCTATTACCGACTCGGACATGGGTCCCATCCACGTCTTTCTACCTGGACGCGCATATATACGTGAGGTCCCTGTCAACCCTAGCCACCGTCACAACATATGGTTTTGCACCGTCTCCCAAGTTCATCTCTTGATTTCAATCTTGTTGTCAAAACTATAGATTGTTGCTTGTGGGTGACTAGTAGTGTTGATTACGTCTTGTAGTTGATCACTATATGGTTTATTTGGTGGAAGATTATATGTTCAGATCCATTATGCTATTTAATACCCCTATGATCTTGAGCATGATTATTATTTGTGAGTAGTTACTTTTGTTCTTGAGGTCATGGGAGAAATCATGTTGCAAGTAATCATGTGAATTTGATATGTGTTCGATATTTTGTTAGTATGTATGTTGTGATTCCCTTAGTGGTGTCATGTGAACATCGAATACATGACACTTCACCATATTTGGGCCTAAGTGAATGCATTTTGGAGTACAATTAGATGATGGGTTGCGAGAGTGACAGAAGCTTAAACCCTACTTTATGCGCTATTCCGTAAGGGACCGATTGGATCCAAAAGTTTAATGCTATGGTTAGAATTTATTCTTAATACTTTTCTCGTAGTTGTGGATGCTTGCGGGAGGGTTAATCATAAGTAGGAGGTTTGTTCAAGTAAGAGTAGCACCTAAGCACCGGTCCACCCACATATCAAATTATCAAAGTACCGAACACTAATTAAACCAACGTGATGAAAGTGACTAGATGAAATTCCCGTGTACCCTCAAGAACGCTTTGCTTATCATAAGAGACCGTTTTGGCCTGTCTTTTGCCTCAAAAGGATTGGGATACCTTGCCGCACTTTTTTTGCTATATTCTTTCTTGCTCGTTACAAATTACCTTGCTATCAAATTACTTCGCTACTTACAATTTCAGCACTTGCAGACATTACCTTAGTGAAAACTACATGTCATTTCCTTCTGCTCCTCGTTGGGTTCGACACTCTTACTTAACGAAAAGAGATACAATTGATACCCTATACTTGTGGGTCATCAAGGCTATTTTCTGGCGCCATTGCCAGGGATCGAAGTGCCTTTGGTAAGTGGAATTTGGTAAGGAAACATTTATATAGTGTGCTGAAATTTATTGTCACTTGCTACTATGGAAAACAATCCTTTGAGGAGTTTGTTCGGGGTATATTCACCTCGTCCGAAACCACAATTAGCTACCCCTCAACCTACTGCACCTACTGAAAATATTGAATATGATATTCCTTCGGGTATGATAGAACAACTGCTAGCTAATCCTTATGCAGGAGATGGAACTGAACATCCTGGTATGCACTTGATATATGTGGAACAAATTTGTCGATTGTTTAAGCTTGCAAGTTTACCCAGGGATCAAGTTATGAAAAAGGTTTCCCCTTTATCTTTGAAGGGAAAAGCATTGGCATGGTATAGGCTATGCAATGATATTGGATCATGGAATTGGAATCATTTGAAATTGGAGTTCCACCGGAAATTTTATCCTATGCATCTAGTTCATCGTGATCGGAATTATATATATAACTTTTGCCCTCGTGAAGGAGAAAGTATCGCTCTATCTTGGGGGAGGCTTAATGCCATGTTATATTCATGCCCCAATCATGAGCTCTCTAGAGAAATTATTATCAAGAATTTTTATGCTCGGCTTTCTCGTAATGATCAAACCATGCTTGATACTTCTTGTGTTGGTTCTTTTATGAAGAAGACTATTTAATTCCAGTGGGATCTTTTGGAAAGAATTAAACACAACTCTGAAGATTGGGAACTTGATGAAGGTAAAGAGTCAGGTATTAAACTTAAGTATGATTGTGTTAAATCTTTTATGTATACTGATGCTTTTCAAAAGTTTAGCACTAAATATTGATTTGACTCTGAGATAGTAGCCTCCTTTTGTGAATCATTTGCTACTCATGTTGAACTCCCTAAGGATAAGTGGTTTAAATATCACCCACCTATTAAAGAAGAAACTAAATAACTAGCACTAGTTAAATAAGAAACTATACTCTATAATGTTGATCCAGTTGTTCCTTCTGCTTATACAGAGAAACCACCTTTTCCTGTTAGGATAAAGGAACATGCTAAAGTTTCAACTGTAGTTAACAAAAGCTATATTAGAACACCTAAACCTAAAGAAAAAATTAAAGTAGAACCTATCATTGCTATGGTTAAAGATCTCTTGGAAGAAGATATTGATGGGCATGTTATTTACTTCTGTGAAGAAGCCGCTAGAATTGCTAAACCTGATAGAAAAGATAACCATAGACCTATTGTGGGCATGCCTATTATTTTAGTTAAAATAGGAGATCGCTATTATCATGGTTTATGTGACATGGGTGCTAGTGTGAGTTCTATTCCTTACACTTTATATAAAGAGATTATGAAAGACATAGCACCTGCTGAGATAGAAGAAATAGATGTTACTATTAAACTTGCTAATAGAGACACTATATCACCACTTGGGATTATTAGAGATGTTGAAGTCTTGTGTGGGAAAATAAAATATCCTACTGATTTTCTTGTTCTTGGTTCCCCACAAGATGATTTCTGTCCCATTATCTTCGGTAGACCTTTCTTGAACACAATTAATGCTAAGATAGATTGTAAGAAACAAACTGTGGGAGTTAGTTTTCGTGATGAGTCTCATGAGTTTAATTTTTCCAAGTCTAGTAGAAATCATCATGAAAAAGAATTGCCTAGTAAGGATGAATTAATTGGTCTTGCTTCTATTGTTGTACCACCTACTGATCCTTTAGAAAAATATCTGCTAGACCATGAAAATGATTTACATATGCATGAAAGAAATGAAATAGATAAAGTTTTCTTTGAACAACATCCTCTGCTTAAACACAATTTACCTATTGAAACTCTTGGAGGTACTCCTCCACCTAAAGGTAATCCTATGTTTGAATTAAAACAAATGCCAGACACTTTGAAATATGCTTATCTTGACGAAAAGAAGATATATCCTGTTATTATCAGTGCTAACCTTTCAGAACATGTAGAAGAAAGATTATTGAAAGTTCTAAGGAAGCACCGGGCTGCTATTGGATATACTCTTGATGATTTAAAGGGCATTAATCCCACTCTATGTCAGCACAAAATCAATATGGAACTTGATGCTAAACCAGTTGTTGATCACCAACGACGGTTAAATCCGAAGATGAAAGAGGTGGTAAGAACGGAAATATTAAAAATTCTGGAAGCAGGTATAATCTATCCTATAGTTGATAGTAGATGGGTAAGGCCTGTTCATTGTGTTCCTAAGAAAGGAGGTATTACTATTGTTCCTAATGATAAAAATGAACTTATTCCACAAAGAATTGTTACACGCTATAGAATGGTAATTGATTTTAGAAAATTAAACAAAGCAACTAGAAAAGATCATTACCCTTTGCCTTTTATTGATAAAATGCTTGAAAGATTATCTAAGCACACACACTTTTGCTTCCTTGATGGATATTCTGGCTTTTCACAAATACCTATATCACAACCTGATCAAGAAAAGACCACTTTTACTTGTCCTTTTGGAACCTATGCTTATAGACGTATGCCTTTTGGTTTATGTAATGCACCTGCTACCTTTCAAAGATGCATGATGGCTATATTCTCTTATTTTTGTGAAAAGATTGTTGAGGTTTTCATGGATGACTTCTCTGTTTATGGGAAGTCTATTGATGATTGTTTAAGCAATCTTGAGCGAGTTTTGTAGAGATGTGAACAAACAAATCTTGTCTTGAATTGGGAGAAGTGCCACTTTATGGTAAATGAAGGCATTTTCTTGGGTCATAAATTTTTTGAAAAAGGTATTGAAGTGGACCAAGCTAAGGTTGATGCAATTGAGAAAATGCCATGTCCTAAAGATATAAAAGGTATTCGTAGTTTCTTAGGTCATGCTGGTTTCTATTGGAGATTTATCAAAGACTTTTCTAAAATTTCTAGGCCTCTTACTAATCTCTTGCAAAAGGATATCCCTTTTGTTTTTGATTATGATTGTCTTGAATCCTTTGAAACAATCAAGAAAGCCTTAATCACTGCACCTATTGTTCAACCACCTGATTGGAACTTGCCATTTGAAATTATGTGTGATGCTAGTGATTATGTTGTTGGTGATGTTCTAGGACAAAGAGTTGATAAGAAATTGAATGTTATTCATTATGCTAGTAAAACTCTAGACAGTGCTCAAAGAAATTATGCTACTACTAAAAAAGAATTCTTAGCAGTTGTGTTTGCTTATGATATATTTAGACCTTATATTGTTGATTCCAAAGTAACTGTTCACACACACCATGCTGCTATTAAATATCTTATGGAAAAGAAAGATGCTAAACCTAGACTTATTCGTTGGGTTCTCTTGTTATAAGAATTTGATTTACATATCATTGATAGAAAAGGAGCTGAGAACCCCGTAGCTGATAACTTGTCTAGGCTTGAAAATGTGCTTGATGACCCACTACCTATTGATGATAGTTTTCTTGATGAGCAGTTAGCTGCAATAAATGTTGCTAATAGTACTCCTTGGTATGCTGACTATGCTAATTACATTGTTGCTAAATATTTACCACCTAGATTTACTTACCAACAAAAGAAAAAAATTCTTCTATGATTTAAGACATTACTTTTGGGATGACCCACATCTTTATAAATAAGGAGTAGATGGTATTATTAGACGTTGTGTACCTGAGCATGAATAGGGACAAATCCTACGGAAATGTCACTCCGAGGCTTATGGAGGGCATCATGCTGGAGATAGAACTGCTCATAAGGTATTGCAATCTGGATTTTATTAGCCTACTCTCTTAAAGGATGCCCATAGGTATGTCTCATCTTGCGATGAATGTCAAAGAACCTAATATCGGTAAGCGTCAATAGATGCCTATGAATTATTCCCTAGCTGTTGAACCATTTCATGTTTGGGGATTTGATTAGATGGGACCTTTTCCTTCCTCTAATGGGTATACACATATTTTTGTTGTTGTTGATTATGTTACTAAATGGGTAGAAGCTATTCCAACCAGAAGTGCTGATCACAACACCTATATTAAAATGCTTAAGGAAGTTATTTTCCCAAGGTTTGGAGTCCCTAGATATTTAATGACTGATAGTGGTTCACACTTTATTCATGGTGCTTTCCATAAAATGCTTGCCAAGTATGATGTTAACCATAGAATTGCATCACCCTATCATCCTCAATCTAGTGGTCAAGTTAAACTTAGCAATAGAGAAATAAAATTAAGTTTGCAAAAGACTGTCAATAGGTCCAGGAAGAATTGGTCTAAGAAATTAGATGATGCACTTTGGGCTTATAGAACAGCACATAAAAATCCTATGGATATGTCTCCTTATAAAATGGTTTATGGAAAAGCTTGTCATTTGCCTCTTGAGTTAGAACATAAAGCATTTTGGGCAGTTAAAGAGCTCACTTATAATTTCAAACTTGCTGGTGAGAAGAGGTTATTTGATATTAGCTCATTAGATGAATGGAGAACCCAAGCTTATGAAAATGCAAAATTATTCAAAGAAAAAGTCCAAAGATGGCATGACAAAAGAATTCAAAAGCATGAGTTTGAAGTCGGAGAATATGTTCTTTTGTACAACTCTAATTTTACATTTTTTGCAGGGAAGCTCCTCTCGAAATGGGAAGGCCCATATGTCATCGAGGAGGTTTAGCGGTCTGGTGCCATCAAAAATAATAATTCTGAAGGTACTAACCCGAAGGTTGTCAATGGATAACGAATAAAGCATTATATCTCAGGTACGCCTATTAATGTTGAAAGTAATATTATCCAAACTTTGACACCGGAAGAACACATAAAAGAGTCCTTCCGGAACACTCTAGAATCGTGAAAATAAGGAGGTACGTGATACGGTAAGTAAAAGGACTCTGAAAAATGCGCAAAAATATTTTCTGACAATTTTGGAAATAAAGAAACTCCAACGAAGCGTCCCCTAGTGGGCACAAGACACCAGGGTGCGCCAGGCAAGCGTCTGGCGCGCCCAGGTGGGTTGTGCCCACCTCGGACACCTTCCGTACCCCGTTTTTATTCCATGTACTTGTCCTCCAAGATAAAAAAATCTATATATACTTCTCGAACCTATTGATCACCGTATCGTGGAGAAATCATCTGTTCTCTTTTTCCCTTGCTGTTTTCTATCAGATCCCATCTATCATGGCTGCTTCAAGCTCCTCCAAGGACAAGTTCTTCAAGAACATCATCAACCCATATCTTCGGGAGGTGGTGCAGCACCCTCAGGTCATTGAGATGCATGAGGGGGTGCTGCACCTTCGCTATGTTCCCTGTCCCAAGGGGACGGGAACCATGGAGTCTAGGCTTGAAGCTGTGGAGCAAGATGTCTTCCGGTGCAAGGGGATGGAGGAGCGTGGACTGCATGCCAATCACCTCATGATCACGGAACTCTCTTGTGATCTCAAGGTGGATGGCAAGCCATAAAGGACATCGTCTTCATCTTCAACAGGCAAATCAACTTCCTCCAAAGCCAGATCTATGACCTCCAGAACCAAGTCTTTGAATATGAGGCAAGGTTTAAAGGTATGAGTTTGGCTTCTAGTTGCAGGACCCATGAGACTCACTCTTCCTCTCATGATGGTGGACCACTGCCATGGAAGTCCAAGGACAGGACTTCTACTTCACCACCATCATCTTCTTCACCACCAAAGGAGAACTGAGTATCAGGTATGGGCACTCCCCTTGGATTCCGCCAAGCTTGGGGGAGGTGCCCCGGTATCGTATCATCCCACTATCTTTTTTGCTTTTACTTATCTTAGTTCAATCTTTTGCCTAGATGAAATAAAGTTCAATTCGATCCTTTCTTATTTGAGAGTTTGCTTAGTGATCTATCATTGTAGTCGTGTGCAAGTTATATGATAAAGTTTAGTTTGAGTTTTTGCTTTCTTTACTTTCATGTTGCAAATAAAGAAAAAGAAACAAGAAAGAAATGAAAGAAAGGAAATAAATCAATAAGATCATATACTAATCCTATGGTAGGTGATGGCACCACATAAGGAAAAGTGTAAGTAGGAAATTTTATTAGAGATTGACAAACATAGCATTAGTCAATGATGCAACTCATGAAAGAATTAATAAGGGAAGAGAAGATTCACATATAAATATACTATCCTAGAAATCTTTTGTGATTGTGAGCCCTCATTAAAATATTATATGCCAAAATTGTTGACGTTGGACAAGGAAGAGAACTTAATGGTTTATGTTTGTTTATATTCACATAGAAGTCATATTGTCATAGATCCTTTAACATGTGATGCTTGCCCCCCTACCTTTGCTAGCCAAAAATTCCGCACTAAGTAGAGATACTACTTGTGCATCCAAAAATCCTTAAGCCCAAATCCTATTTTCAAGAGTCCACCATACCTACCTATGGATTGAGCAAGATCCTTCAAGTAAGTTGTCATCGGCGCAATAAGGCAATAAAAATTGCTTCTAAAAGTGTAAGATCATTTAGTGTAAGAGAAAATTGAGCATTGTACGAACTTGGATGACAAAGAATAAAAGTGCCAGACTGCATAATAAAGGTTGTCATCTTAAGGGGCAATACAATGTGACGTTCTCTTGCACTAAGGGATTGATCATACAAACAAATAAGCGCATGGCAACCTTCGCTTCCCTCTGCGAAGGGCCTATCTTTACCTTTTATGCAAGAGTCAAAGTTTTTCTCAATTCCTTTTATTTTTCTCCTTTGGTAAGCATAATGTGGTGAGGAAAGATCTAGGCACATATGTCCAGTTGAATATAAATAGCATGAGTTATTATTGTTAACATCACCCTTGAGGTGACGATGTTGGGAGGCGAAACTATAAGCCCCTATCTTTCTATGTGTCCGGTTGAAACGTTTTGCTCATGGGTACGAGGAGAGTGTTAGCAATCATAGAAGACTGTATGATGGTTGAGTACGTGGACTTGCCTAAAGGCTCCGATACGTGACCCTTCCTGAAAAGATGATGAATTGTAGTTGCAAAGTTGACTGAGAACATAGTTTTTTGGTTTCTAATAGAGTTTTTGCTTTATACTTCGATTGTGTGATGACCTATTACTTATTCATGAGAAGTATATGATAAAAGTCCTATGTTTAATTTTGTTGTTGTTATAATAATCAACATGATGCTTCTATGTCTGCATTTTGTTTTTATCGACACCTCTCTCTCTCAAAGCATGTGGACTTGTTTTTCAATTTCGGTTTTCGCTTGAGGACAAGCGAGGTCTAAGCTTGGGGGAGTTGATACGTCCATTTTGCATCATGTTTTATTGCTTTTATTTACAATGTTTTTATCCATAATAATGCTTTTTGGAGTAATTGTAATGCCTTTTCTCTCATAATTTGCAAGGAACACACCAAGAGGGAGAATTCCGACAGCTGGAAATCTGGACCTGGAAAAGCTACGTCGGGCTACCTATTCTGCACAACTCCCAACAAGCTGAAACTTCACGAAGATTTTTATGGAATATTTAAGAATTACTGGAGCAAATAACTATCAGAGGGGGCCCACCAGGTGGGGACAACCCACCTGGGCACGCCAGGGAGCCCAAGCGCGCCTTGGTGGGTTGTGCCCTCCTTGGCCCACCTTCGGTGCCCATCTTCTGGTATATAAGTCGTTCTGACCTAGAAAAATAAGGAGGAGGCTTTCGGGATGAAGCGCCGCCGCCTCAAGGCGGAACTTGGGCAGGAGCACTTTTGCCCT
This sequence comes from Hordeum marinum, assembly GCA_022496015.1. Lineage (NCBI taxonomy): Eukaryota > Viridiplantae > Streptophyta > Magnoliopsida > Poales > Poaceae > Hordeum > Hordeum marinum. Next base: position 439,069,754 of record CM039674.1, read on the forward strand.
CCGGCGGAGCGATTCCCTCCCGGAGGGGGAAATCATCGTCATCGTCATCATCAACAACTCTCCCATCTTGGAGAGGGCAATCTTCATAAACATCTTCAACATCACCAACTCCTCTCAAACCCTAGTTCATCTCTTGAGTTCAATCTTGTTACCGGAACTATAAATTATTGCTTGTGGGTGACTAGTAGTGTTGATTACGTCTTGTAGTTGATCACTATATGGTTTATTTGGTGGAAGATTATATGTTTAGATCCATTATGCTATTTAATAACCCTCTGATCTTGAGCATTATTATTATTTGTGAGTAGTTACTTTTGTTCTTGAGGTCACGGGAGAAATCATGTTGCAAGTAATCATGTGAATTTGATATGTGTTCGATATTTTGATAGTATGTATGTTGTGATTCCCTTAGTGGTGTCATGTGAACGTCGACTACATGACACTTCACCATATTTGGGCCTAAGGGAATGCATTGTGGAGTAGCAATTAGATGATGGGTTGCGAGAGTGACAGAAGCTTAAACCCCAGTTTATGCGCTATTCCGTAAGGGACCGATTGGATCCAAAAGTTTAATGCTATGGTTAGAATTTATTCTTAACACTTTTCTCGTAGTTGCGGATGCTTGCGGGAGGGTTAATAATAAGTAGGAGGTTTGTTCAAGTAAGAGCAGAACCTAATCACCGGTCCACCCACATATCAAATTATCAAAGTACCGAACACGAATTAAACCAACATGATGAAAGTGATTAGATGAAATTCCCGTGTACCCTCAAGAACACTTTGCTTATCATAAGAGACCGTTTTGGCCTGTCCTTTGCCTCAAAAGGTTGGGATACCTTGATGCACTTTTGTTACTATAGTCTTTACTTGCTCGTTACAAATTACCTTGCTATCAAGCTACTTCGCTACTTATAATTTCAGCACTTGCAGACATTACGTTGCTGAAAACTACTTTTCATTTCCTTCTCCTCCTCGTTGGGTTCAACACTCTTACTTATCGAAAAGAGCTACAATTGATCCCCTATACTTGTGGGTCATTAGAGGCTTGGATATCTTAATGAAATCAACAATGTATAGATCACCTGTACGGAAACCGGTAAAGACCATTTTATGATTATCTTGACGAAACACTTGGCAATGTACTTTCGTGAATAACACATCGAAACCGAAGTCGGCAAGTCTAGACACGGAAAGAAGATTGTAGCCAAGGGATTCAGCAACCATAACATTTTGAATAGAGCTATCATGGGATATGGCCACCTTACCAAGGCCAAGTACATTACCCTTAGAGTTGTCTCCAAAGGTCACATACCTTAGAGGACCTTGATTAGGTGTGATATCTTGGAACATGTCTTTATCACTAGTCATATGATCCATACATCCACTATCGAGAATCCATTCTTTTCCTCCGGACATATAATCCTTGAAGTTTGCCATGAGACTTAGATTCTTCATGATCTTCTCATACTCGATGTCGAACAACTCATCTTCACCAAGGTAGTCATGTTCCACATTGTCATCATCAAGTGGGGAATCCTCATCATAAAGAACAAGAGATTCGTTAGAATTGTGATCATGACAATATTCAAGTTTACGAATGCGAATGGCTTCAAACATAATGTTGTTGATAGTGGTGACATCTCCTTTAGCACGCATAAGATCACGGAGCTCAAATAGGCATTTTTCAAAGTTTGGATCACAAGGCTTCATTTTGTGGAAATCAACACTTTGATGAAGAATGTCATCAAGATTTCCTAAAGAATATTTGGACATCATTTCTCCAAATTAGTCCATAAGGTATAGGCACATGGAAAGTTCTTCAATTGAGAAAGCATGAATCTTGGTAAACCTCTAACAATTAGATTGACAGTTCTTAGGTTACCAAGCATGTTAATTTTCCCTTTGTGTGTGGGATGCAATTCATCAATGGGAGGTTCATAGGGGTGCATAACATATTTGCTCAATTGAAATTGATTAAACAGCTCAAGCATCAAAGTTATCCATTGACTATAATAGTCTCCATCAAGAATAGGCACTCTACAACTCAAACTCCCTATACTAGTCACATCCATCTTCCTCCTTGGTGATTAAACCGATGCAATGGAGACCAATGCTCTGATACTAATTGAGGGCTCACTAGAAGAGTGTCTAGAGGGGGGTGAATAGACTAATAGTAGTAAATGAAAACCTAACATTTTGCCAAGTTAATTGGTTGGCAGATTTTAACAGTTTTAGCAAGGCTAGCAAGTCTATATACCCTACACATGCATGTCAACAAATATAGCAGCAGAAAGTAAAGACATTGCACATGAAGTAAAGAGATGAGATGAGGAGATCAAACGCAATTGGAGACGCAAGGATTTTTCCTGTGGTTCCGATAGGTGGTGCTATCGTACGTCCACGTTCATGGAGTCTTCAACCCACGGAGGGTAACGGTCGCGAGAGTCCACGGAGGGCTCTACCCATGGAGGGTTCCACGAGGAAGCAACCTTGACTATACCATGACCGCCTACATCCACGGAGGACTAGCCTTACAAACTTCTTTGTTCAACTCCACAACCTGAAGTAGGAGGCTCCCAAGCGATACCTAACCAATCTAGGAGGCACCACCCTCCAAAAGGTAATAGGCTCGGTAATGTCGATGAACTCCTTGCTCTTGTGCTTCAAGATGATAGACTCCTCAACACACAATCACTCTCTCACAGATTTCGCTTGGTAGAAGAGATGGGATTGGTGGAAAGCAACTTGGGGAGGCTAGAAATCAAGATCCATATGGTTGGAGTGGAAGATCTTGACCTCAACACAAGGGTAGGTGGTTCTCTCTCAGAAAACTGATAGGATAGGTATGGAATGGTTCCGACTGCTTCTCTTTCGAGTAGATGGTGGTGAAGGGGTATATATAGGCATCTCCAGAAATCCAATCGTTACACACAAAATGACCAACTCGGTGACACCGTTGTGTTAATCTCGGTGGTACCAAAGTGACCAAAAGGTGGCAACTTTTGAATCTCAGTGAGATGATATAGGAATCTCGGTTGCACCGATAAGGTGACCAACGGTCAGAATGCCCATTCTCGGTGACGCCGATTCAACAATCTCGGATGGGACAGAAACCGTTGACTTGCGTAACAAAAAGTTGGCAGCCCAACATGGTGGCACAGAAAGCAGTATCGGTTGTACCAAAGGGTTAGGGTTTGGCTGAGTGTGTCTAGGGTTTGGAATCGGTGGCACCGAATGTGGAATGTTGGTTGCACCGATTTTGTTTGTTTGGCTTAGGACAGACTTTGATGGGAGAGTTTGTGGGTGTATTTGATGACTATCACTTGTGCACGTATGAGCATTTTGTTGACCAACAAAACTTTACCCCCTTTTAATAGTATTGGCTTTCCTATGGACTCAAGGTGATTTCTCACAAATATAAAATGTAGATTCCTCTTGCTTGAAGCTTTGCAAATCCATTTCCTTGCATCTTGGGGTATTCCACAAACTCTTTTTGCCAACCCAACTCTCCATGGACTAATGTTTGGAATGCACTAGATAAAAGTATTAGTCCAAGAGACAATGTATGTTGTCATGAATTATCAAAACCACCAAGGGTGCATGTTGTGCTTTCATAAGCTCGGTGGTACCGAAGTGACCAAAAGGTGACAGCTTTGGAATCTCGGTGAGACCGATATAGGAATCTTGGTTGCACCGATAAGGTGACCAGCAGTCAGAATGTCCAATCTCGGTGATGCTGATTCAACAATCTCGGAGGGACCAAAATAGTGAACTTGTGTAATAGAAAGTTGGCAGCCTAACTAGGAGGCACCGAATGCAGAATCGGTTGCATCGAAAAGCTAGGGTTTGGCTGAGTCTGTTTAGGGTTTGGAATCGGTGGCACCGAGTGGAAAATGTTGGTTGCACCGATTTTGAATATTTGGCTTTGGACAGACTTTTGTGGAAGAGCTTGTGGGTGTATGTGGTGACTACCACTTGTGCACGTATGAGCATTTTGTTCACCAACAAGACCTAACCCCCTTTTTAATAGTATTGGCTTTCCTATGGACTCAAAGTGATTTCTCACAAAGTAAAATGAAGAGTTATTTTCTTGAAGCTTGGTCAATTATATTCCTTCTCCTTCTTCTTCATGGGGATACTCTCCACACTCCTTTTTGCCAACCCATCTCTCTCTACGGACTTTATATGAAATACACTAGGTGAAAGTATTAGTCCAAGAGATAATGTATGTTGTCATGAATTATCAAAACCACCAAGGGAGCACATTGTGCTTTCACTTATGTACCATGTGGGCACTACAAGCTCCCTTAAAAACTCGATTTGGGTATAGCGACTGCAAGCCTTCTCTAACTCATATGATGCTAGTGTGTTGCTTCGAAAGAATCGGCAGATTGCTAGAGATGAACTGAGTTATTATCAGATTATTGGCTCCCTTATGTATTTGGTGAGTGCCATGATGACTGACATCTCGTTTGCTGTGAGTAAACTAACATGGTTTATTTCAAACCCGAGAGATGCTCATTGGCATGCGCTTGAGAGAGTTATGCACTATTTGAAAGGCACTGAGAGCTATGGGATTCACTACACAGGGTATCCGAGGGTACTGAAGGGTTATAGTGACTCAAACTGGATATCTGATGCTGATAAGATTAAGGCCACAAGTGGTTATGTTTTTACAATTGGTGGTGGCGTTGTTTCATGGAAGTTTTGCAAGAAGACCATCTTAACGAGGTCAACTATGGAAGCAAAACTCGCATCATTAGACACAACCACTATTGAAGCAGAGTGTCTTCATAAGCTCTTGATGGACTTACCTATGGTTGGAAAACCAATACCAGCTATCCTAATGAATTGTGATAATCAAACCGTGATAATAAAGATAAACAGTTCTAAGAATGATATGAAGTCCTCAAGTCATGTGAAGAGGAAATTGAAATATGTCAGAAAATTGAAGAACTCCGGAGTTATTGTGTTGGATTATATCCAAACGTCTAAAAACTTGGCAGATCCATTCACAAAGGGTTTATCACGTAATGTGATAGAAAATGCATCGATGGAGTTGGGTTTGAGACCCACCATATGAGTTTTCCATAGTGGTAACCCACTCCATGTGATCGGAGATCCCATGGATTAGAAGTGGGAGACAAGTTGTCGGACAGCTGGAAGGAGAGTGTCCTTATATTTGTTATCCCACTCCGTGAAGATGCAATACTCTCATAATCTCCATGGTAGGTTGATACTTATCTTCATGTGTTCCAAGTGGCTTATTTGGGTAAGCAGAGATGTTGTCCTGCACAGCATGTCCCGAGGAACAGAGCTATATGAATTTGACTGTTAAACTTTGCAGTCTATGAGAATTGGGTGTTCTCTAATAAATTCATGGAAGGCCGTGGAGTATGAAAGCTTTGCGAGTGGGACTAATGTTTAAGGCATAGTCTTCACCTGAGGGAAAGCCTTGCGGCAGCTAAGTATCGGTCAAGGATTTGTGTCAAACTAGTCCCACAGAAAGCTTGTAGTTCAAGGCATAGTCTACTATTCAAGTTGTGATCTATTGTAGCATAAAATTCTAAATGAAAGTTCAACTTAAAAATCTCCATTAAGCACTGGTATGTAAACAATGTTGTGGAACTAAATGCCGAGATGTGCCAATGAGACTTTGTGGGGAATTGTTGGATTTTTGCTAGTAGGCTTTTGGCCCAAAGCCCAACTAAAATCAGAAATTCTCATGGCCTATTCTTGCACGGCTGTGTGTGTGATGTAAGTGGGACTAATATTTAGTCCCTTACTGCTAGTTTGGAGAGAGATGCACCATCTTATAAGGTAAGCTCTTCTAGCACGTGTACGAGCATGAGAAGAGAAGAGGCCCTCACGCACTCCTCCTTTGCCACCCGCCTCGCAACGCCATGCCTCGTCACGATGCACCGCAGGTTGTGGGATTGAGCCGAGCCGAGCTCATACCTACGGGCTTATTTTTGCCAGTCAGGAATGAGAGTCCCTAACAAACGCGCCACGATCTGAGATGTCAATTCGTGGGCTGTTACCGACTCGGACGTGGGTCCATTCCACGTCTTTCTACCCAAACGCGCATATATACATGAGGTCCCTGTCAACCCTAGCCACCATCACAACATATGGTTTTGCACCGCCTCCCAAGTCTTCTCCATCCCTTCTTCACCGCGAGAAGGGACAACATGCCTCCGGAACCCCGCCTCTTGTGATCCCGTACAGGATAGGGGTGATCAGGTTTTGGGGGAGCGCACTTGTGCGACTGCTGGTGGCAACTACTTCTCAGATGACGACTTCTTCCCTGATCTCGGCATCCTATTCATCAACAATATGGCCAACAACACCACACTCGCGGTTCTGCTCCTGTTGCACCGTATACAATATTTTCCTCTTTGTTTGAGATCATGCTAGAATTTCTATGTCTTGTTTGTGCTATAGGTTTGATCTATTTGTCTACTAAACTAGTTTGTATGATTAGTTCAATCTCTGCTATTGCCATCATGATTAGTTTTTGTTTATTCGGATTAAATCTTGTAGTAGTTTGCTCATATACTCAACACAAAAGTGCAGTCGTCGTCATTAAACCTTTGAATTGACCTGAAGTGTCTCATAACAAATCTTGTCGTCTTGCATGAGTGGCCAGAAACCATAGCCTCATCGTCCCAAGGAGATGACGGGAATCTACACCATAGCTCCGTTGAATTCGTCTGAATGAACAAACTTGAGGAGGATCCGAGTCCGAAAGGCTAAGTCAAAGATGAAGCGTTTGTTGGGTTAAGTGACATGTAACACTTGTAAACAAATATTTCTACCGCATAAACAAACGTGTTCTGGAGATAAATCACAAGTTTACCAAAGTCCCTCATCGGGAGTAGGGTCGGAGTAGAACGTCGAGCAATGCAGACATTCTTCTCTTCCTTTGTGGTTGATCAGCAAAGCATGAATCCAATGAATGGTTTGTTGATGTGGTATAGATGCATCGCCTCAAATGTATCTGTGTGCAAGGAAAAATATTATCCTACGAGTTTCTAAATATGATGGCACAACCTAAACACGAAAAATGGTGATAGCTAGGTTAACATAAAATCTCATGAACTATGGAATAAACCAACAACTTCAAGGGCAGCTCTCTACAATTTATATAGACGTTCCTCCAAGGTCTCGACACTCGAGGACTCTTAGATGTTCCATACAACTCATGGGTAACCAAAACAGAAAAAAGCCAACCGCACCTCAGCACGCCTGTGACCAAGAAAGAAAACAACAACACACGTGCCAAACAGAGTGCCACAACCTTATCCACACAGGCCACCACATGACAGACTTGTTGGAAATATGCCCTAGATGCAATAATAAATTGGTTATTATCATATTTCCTTGTTCATGATAATCATTTATTATCCATGCTATAATTGTATTAATCGTAAACTCACATACATGTGTGGATACATAGACAACACCATGTCCCCAGTATGCCTCTAATAGACTAGCTCGTTGATCAAAAGATGGCTATGGTTTCCTAGTCATGGACATGAGATGTCATTTGATAACGGGATCACATCATTAGGAGAATTATGTGATGGACAAGACCCAAACTACAAACTTAGCATGTGACCCGTAGGGTCTGCACACTTAAGGTTCGGTGACGTTTCGGTAGTATAGAGTTTTGCATGTTGGTGAACGAAGGTTGTTCGGAGCCCTGGATGTCACGAGGAGCGCCAGAATGGTCCGGGGGTAAAGATTGATATATAGGAAAGAGGTATTTGGGTTCGGGAAAAGTTTCGAGCACTACCGATAGTGTACCGGGAGTGACGAATGGGTTTCGGGGGTCCACCGGGAGGGACCCACCCACCTCGGGGGGGCACATGGGCCCAAGAGGTGGCGCACCAATCCCTAATGGTCTGGGAAGCCAGCCCCATAAGGCCCATGCACCCAAAGAGGAGGAAAAGGTGGCAGTGGGAGGAGTCCTTGTTGGACTAGGACTCCTCCCAGCGCACCACCTCTTGTAGGAGGTGGACCCCACCACCCTGGCCGGCGGCCAAGTCCTAGGGGAAACCCTAGGGCGCCTCCCCCCACCCCTTCCTCCTATATATACTAGAGGTTTGAGGGCAGCCCTACACAAGAAAAAGCCACGTGCTACCCTCTTCTTCCTCTAGATCTGTTTTCTCCTCTAGATTAGTTCTGCGGTGCTTAGGCGAAGCCCTGCAGGATTAGTTCACCACCACCACCACCATGCCGTTGTGCTTCCGGAGAACTTATCTACTGCTCCACTCCCTCTTGATGGATCAAGAAGACGAAGATCATCATCGAGTTGTATATGTGCTAAACGCAGAGGTGTCGTCCGTTCGATGCTAGATCGAAAGGACCGTGATCAAGATCGCAGGACGGATCGTGATGGGATCGCGGGACGGATCATGATTGGATCACGAGATGGATCATGATGGGATCGCGTGACGCTCAGCGATTTGGATCGCGAAGACGTTTGGCTACATCAACCGTGTTTCTTAACGCTTCCCGCTTAGCAATCTACAAGGGTATGTAGATCCACTCTCCCTCTCGTAGATGGTCATCGCCATGGATAGATCTTGCGTGTGCGTAGGAATTTTTTTGTTTCCCATGCAACGTTCCCCAACAAGACTTGCCACAAAACAAACACCCGCGCTCACAAATACACATGGCCATGCAAAGCTATAGCATCACAGGTACAACATAACCGATTAAAGCATCACCATACCACCCCCAGAACATGCACGTCCCCAGTGCACACATATGCAACACGACGCCATTGATTAAACAAAAACACACAAATAAAAACAACTAACCCACAAAAAATATGCATAGAACAAGAAACAAAATACAAAAGGTTTCCTGCAAATAGCTCAACAACAAAGCAACATAAATCACACTTTAAAAACCACTTCACTCCCAACCAAATAGAAAACAAAATAAACACGCACAACCACAACGACACCGTCATGTTTCCCTACTAGTTGTAGTTTATTTGGCTAAATCACCACCCTTTCCAGGTGGAAGCTACGAGTTCGAGAACCGTTAGTCCCAAACTAGGATTCAATAAATGATAGATTCATATACTAGTAGAATAACAAACATTAGAACAGGCCTCACAAGCGGCTATGTCCCCAAGTTACAAAACCATCATTGATAATCAAGTGGCAATGGTTATTTCTCTGGTCGAGGCGATTAAAAATTTCGAAACCATCTATAGTAATTGGCTGAGGCAGTTAGAAAATCAGAACCACTTGTAGTTCTTAAGTCTCTGCTACCGCATGAGTTGACCACATGTGTTGATAAATCACCTATCGTACATGTTTCATATGCCCTCATTTATCACATTGTTCATCACCCCCACATTTTAGATCTAACACAGCTCTTGCCGTGTTGCGTGTTTCCATGTTGTGTGGCCATTGTTGTTGTCGTAATGCGTAAATTGGACTAAGTTTAGGGCCGAGGTTCCCCATATCTAATAGTCACAAAATCCACCATACAAAAAATTGAACATAGCTAACACTTGCACTATAACCATGCCACCGCTATATCTATGATAAGTTTTCAGGTTAAGAAGCAGAAGGCTATCAAGGCACACTAACCTTAAGTGAATCAAAACCTTCTCGTTACTTCAGTTTAAATAACCGAGTTTCTTATGCTTCGGATTTATCTCTATGTTGCCCGAGGACGATCAAGTTTAAGGTTGGGGGAGTTGATGAGTGATATTTTTACACTCATTTCAACCTTGTTTAAACTGAGATATTTCAATTAAATAGATATATTCACCCCAACATTATCACTAATGACTAATGAATGCAAATGATTCCACAAATCCTCTCTTTGATATTTCCCATAGGAAATTGCTAAAAAGGGAAGAAATTATGCGGGAGAAAGGAAAGCAAGGAAGGTGGAGAAGAAATAAGTCATGAGGAGCCAACCAGAGTCAAAGAAGGCGTTCCATGAGACCGCACGTGCTAGCATGAGCGGTCATTTGGTGTGGAAACCAAGGCAGCTCATCCACCTAAACAACTTTTATAAAGGGGACCCCGTCGAAATGTCAACAGAACAGCGTTGAGCACAGCCATAACCTCTTCACCACCATCTTCATCCACAAACCCCAGGCACCTCCATTTTCATCCCCATAGCCATCTCCACCTCCATAGTTCTCTCTCATCTAGTTCATACTTGTAATCGTGCATCGCACAAGGCATCCATTGTAAGACATATTGCAATCAATCAATCCCAAGATGTGTTCTTCAATGTTTTCTTCTCGTGATATGATTTCCATGTGTGAGTAGTCTGGTAAGGTATGGGGTGAGGCACGAGCCTTGCAGCCCTAGGTATTTGGTGAAGGGATCAATGGAAGTCTTTGACACAATGTCTTGTATGCGTGAAATAAAAATTGTTTAATGAAGTGTCTCTTGTCTTGTCCGTGACCTTCATCCCTGCAGGTACCTAGGATCATGGAGATTGGGCACCAGTGAGGCTAGGAGCAAGGGGACCATGAAGTGTTATACCGAACACCGGTAATAGTAAGGCTTAGTAGGGTAACATGGATCGTACCCTTGGGGATTCATGAGGTGTAGTCATTAAACACCCAATGCTTTTGTATAATATTATTATCATATTATCGGGGCAACCCCACGAGACGTATAGGGCCTTTGGTAGGACGACTGATTCTTGATGCAGGACTCGAGCCGGTCAAGATGTTATCTGGCCACATCCCCACTCCGATATGAAGCAAGCACCTGTTGATGGGTAACTTCCCAAGCACAAACAAATATCATTTTTGATTCTGCCAGCATGTTGGAAATACGCCCTAGAGGTAATAATAAATTAGTTATTATCACATTTCCTTGTTCATGATAATCGTTTATTATCCATGCTAGAATTGCATTGATCGGAAACTCACAAACATGTGTGGATACATAGACAACACCATGTCCCTAGTATGCCTCTAGTAGACTAGCTCGTTGATCAAAGATGGTCAAGGTTTCCTGGCCATAGACATGAGATGTCATTTGATAATGGGATCACATCATTAGGAGAATGATGCGATGGACAAGACCCAAACTGTAAACGTAGCATATGATCGTGTCAGTTTATTGCTACAGTTTTCTGCATGTCAAGTATTTGTTCCGATGACCATGAGATCATGCAACTCACTGACACCGGAGGAGTACCTTGTGTGTATCAAATGTCGCAACGTAACTGGGTGACTATAAAGGTGCTCTACAGGTATGTTCGAGGGTGTCTGTTGGGTTGGCATGGATCAAGACTGGGATTTGTTACTCCGTGTGACAGAGAGGTATCTCAGGGCCCACTCGATAATACAACATCACTATAAGCCTTGCAAGCAATGTGAATAAAGAGTTAGCCATGGGATCTTGTATTACAGAACGAGTAAATAGACTTACCGGTAACGAGATTGAACTAGGTATAGAGATACCGACGATCGAATCTCGGGCAAGTAACATATCGAAGAACAAAGGGAACAGCATACGAGATTAACTGAATCCTTGACATAGAGGTTCAACCGATAAAGATCTTCGTAGAATATGTAGGAACCAATATGGGCATCCAGGTCCCGCTATTGGTTATTGACCGTAGAGGTGTCTCGGTCATGTCTACATAGTTCTCGAACCCGCAGGGTCTACACACTTAAGGATCGGTGACGTTTCGATAGTATAGAGTTATGTATGGTGGTGATCGAAGGTTGTTCAGAGTCCCGGATGAGATCCCGGACGTCACGAGGAGCTCCTAAATGGTCCAGAGGTAAAGATTGATATATAGGAAGTCTTTTTTTGGTCGCCAGAAAAGTTTCGGGCTCATCGGTAGTGTACCGAGAGTGCCGGGAGGGTGCCGGGGGACCATCGGGAGGGGTGTCTCAACCCAAAGGACCTCATGGGCTGTGGGAGGAGTCAAACCAGCCCCTGGTGGGCTGGTCTAAGCCCCCACTAAGGCCCATGCGGCTGGGGGTGGGAAAAACCCAAAAGGTGGAGAGGTGGAAAGAGTTTCCAAGTGGAAAGGAGGAATCCTACTCCTAATAGGATTGGAGTAGGACTCCTCCACCTCCAATTTCGACCAAACATTGAGGGTTTAAGGCTGCCTCCTTCCATCCCTCCCTCCTATATATACTAGAGCATTTAGAGGGGAAAGCCAACCCTAATTGCCATGTGCTGCCCTCTTCTTCCTCTAGATCATAGTTTCTCCTCTAGATCGGTTTCAGCAGTGCTTAGGTGAAGCCCTACTGGAATAGCTCCACCACCATCGCCGCAACATCGTCGTGCTGACGAAGAACTCATCTACCTCTCCGCTCCCTCTTGCTGGATCAAGAAGGCGGAGATCGTCATCGAGCTGTACGTGTGCTAAACGCGGAGGTGCCATCCGTTCGGCGCTAGATCGGAAGGACCATGATCAAGATCGTGAGACGATTCATGATGGGATTGCGGGACGGATCGTGATGGGATCGCGGGAAGGATCGTGATTGGATCGCGAGATGGATCGTGATGGGATCGCGGGACGCTCGGCGATTTGGATCACGAAGACGTTCGACTACATCAACCGCATTTTTTAACGCTTCTCGCTTAGCGATCTACAAGGGTATGTAGATCCACTCTCCCTCTCGTAGATGCTCATCACCATGGATAGATCTTGCGTGTGCGTAGCAAATTTTTTGTTTCCCATGCAACGTTCCCCAACAGTGGCATCATGAGCTAGGTCTATGTGTAGATGAGATCTCGAGTAGAACACAAAGGAGTTTGTGGGCGTTGATTCTTAGATTGCTTCCTCCCTTGGTCGTGTTTTGGTTTAGCGGTATTGTGGGATGAAGTGGCCCGGACCAACCTTACTCGTACGCTTACGAGAGACCAATTCCATCGACTGACGTGTAACTTTGTTGCACAAAGATGGCTGGCGGGTGTCTGTTTCTCCTACTTTAGTTGGATGGGATTCGACAAAGGCGGTCCTTGAGAAGGTTGAAAAGCAACTTATGTATCACTTTTTTTGCGTAGGTGAGAATTGTTCTTTCTAGATACCCGTAGCAGCCACGTAAAACATGCAACAACAATTAGAGGACGTCTAACTTGTTTTTGCAGGGTATGTTGTGATGTGATATGGCCAATTACATGATGAGATATATGTGATGTATGAGATGATCATGTATTGTATAGAATATCACGACTTGCATGTCAATGAGTACGTCAACTAGCAGGAGCCACAGGGTTGTCTTTAATTATTGTATGACCCACGTGTCAATAATTAAGCGCTATGTAATGCTTTACTTTATCGCTAAACGGTAGCAATAGTAGTAGAAGCATGGTGGCCGTGACAACCCCGATGGCGACACGTTGATGGAGTTAAAGATGATGGAGATCATGGTGTCATGCCGGTGACGATGGAGATCATGTCGGTGCTTTAAGGATGGAGATCAAAAGCACAAGTTCATGGCCATATCATGTCACTTATGATTTGCATGTGATGTTAATCCTTTTTATGCACCTTGTTTTGCTTAGGACGACGGTAGCATTATAAGGTGATACCTCACTAAAATTTCAAGATAAATTGTGTTCTCCCCGAGTGTGCACCGTTGCGAAAGTTCGTCGTATCGAGACACCACGTGATGATCGGGTGTGATAAACTCTACATTCACATACAATGGGTGCAAGCCAATGTTGCACATGCGGAACACTCGGGTTAAACTTGACGAGCCTAGCATGTACAGACATGGCCTCAGAACACAAGAGACCAAAAGGTCGGACATGAGTCATATAGTAGATATGATCAACATGATGATGTTCACCATCGAAACCACCTCAACTCACGTGATGATCGTACTTGAGTTGGTGAATTTGGATCATGTATCACTCGAATGACTAGAGGGATGTCAATTTGAGTGGGAGTTCTTAAGTAATATGATTAATTGAACTCATTATCATCAACATAGTCAGTAGTGTCTTTGCAAATTATGTTGTAGATTACTAGCTCGCGATGTAGCTCCCTTGAATTTTTATATATTCCTAGAGAAATAAAGTTGAAAGATGATGGTAGCAATATTGCGGACTGGGTCTGTGATCTGAGGATTGTCCTCATTGCTGCACAGAAGGCTTATGTCCTAAATGCACCGCTCGGTGCGCCACCCCCTCTAGCGTCGTCTGTAGATGTTGTGAACATCTAACAGGAACGTTTTGATGACTACTTGATAGTTCAGTGTGTCATGCATTAAAGCTTAGAATAGAGGCTCCAAAACATTTTGAAACATCACGGAACATATGAGATGTTCTAGGAGCTGAAATTGGGATCTCAGGCTCATGCCCGTGTTGTGAGATATTAGATCTCCAACAAAGATTCTTTGCCTGCAAGATCAAGGAGAATAGCTCAATCGTTGAGCATGTGCTTAGATTGTCTGGGTGCTACAATTGCTTGAATCGAGTGGGAGTTAATCTTCCAGATAAGATAGTGATTGATATAGTTCTCCAAGTCACCGTCACTAAGCTACTAGAACTTCGTGATGAACTATAATTATTCCAGGGATGGAAATGATGATCCCTGAGCCATTAGCGATGTTTGACACCGCGAAGGTAGATATCAAGAAGGAGCATCAAGTGTTGATGGTTAGTAAAACCACTAGTTTCGAAAAGGGAAAGGGTAAGGAGGGAAACTTCATGGATGGCAAGACAGTTGCTGCTCCAGTGAAGCAACCCAAAGTTGAACCCAAACCCGAGACCAAGTGCTTCTATTATGAGGAGAGCGGTCGTTGAAGCGGAACAACCCTAGATACTTGGTAGATAAGAAGGCTGGCAACGTCGACAGAAGTATATTTGATATACGTGTTATTGATGTGTACCTTGCTAGCACTCCTAGTAGCACATGGGTATTGGATACCGGTTCGGTTTCTAAATGTTAGTGACTCGAAATAAAAGCTACGAAATAAACAAATACTAGCTAAGGGTGAGGTGACGATGTGTGTTGGAAATGTTTCCAAGGTTGATGTGATCAACATCGCATGCTCTCTCTACCTTCGGGATTAGTGATGAACCTAAATAAATGTTATTTGGTGTTTGCGTTGAGCATGAACGTGATTAGATCGTGTTTATTGCAATACAATTATTCATTTAAGTCAGAGAATAATGGTTATTCTGTTTACATGAATAATACCTTCAATGGTCATGCACCCAATGAATGGTTTGTTGAATCTTGATCATAGTAGTACACATGTTCATAACATAGATGCCAAAAGATACAAAGTTAATAATGATAGTAGCACATACTTGTGGCACTGCCGCTAAATGTCATATTGGTGTAAAGTGCATGAAGAAACTCAATGTTGATGGATGTTTGGACTCATTTGATTTTGAATCGTCTGAGACATGCGGACCATGCCTCTTGGGCAAGATGACTAAAACCACGTTTTCCGGCTTGATGGAACAGGCAAGTGACTTATTGGAAATGATACATATCGATGTATACGGTCCAATGAGTGTTGTAGCGTGCGGTAGATATCATTATTTTCTTACCTTCACTGATGATTTGAGTAGATATAGTGTATATTTACTTAATGAAACACAAGTCTGAATCGTTTGAAAAGTTCAAGTAGAATCAGAGTGAAGTTTGATATCATCGTGACGAGAAGATAAAATATCTATGATATGATCGTGGAGGTGAATATCTAAGTTACGAGTTTGGTATACAACTTAAGACAATGTGAAAGTTGTTTCACAACTCACGCCACCTGGAACACCATAGTGTGATGGTGTGTCCGGACGTCGTAGTCATGCTCTATTGGATATGGTGCGAATTATGATGTCTCTTATCGTTTTGGGGTTATGCATTAGAGACAACTACATTCACTTTAAACAGGGCAACATCTAAATCTGTTGAGATGACACCATATGGTTTGGGAGAAACCTAAGCTGACATTTCTTCAAGTTTGGGGCTATGATGCTTATGTGAAAAGGGTTTTCACCTAAAGAGCTCGAACCCAAAGCGGACAAATGCATCTTCATAGAATACCCTAAGAATAGTTGGGTATACCTTCTATCTCAGATCCGAGTACAAAGTGTTTATTGCTAAAACTGGGTCCTTTCTCGAGAAAGAGTTTCTCTCGAAAGAATTGAGTGGGAGGAAGATAGAACTTGATGAGGTTGTTGAACCATTGTTTCAACCAGAGAGTAGCGCAGCGCAAAAAGATGTTTCTGTGGAACCTATGTAAGTTTAAGAGGAAGTTAATGATGATGATCATGAAACTTCAGATCAAGTTACTATCAAACCTTGTAGGTCGACAAGGACGCGTACTTCTCCTGAGTGGTACGGCAACCCTGTCTTGGAGGTCATGTTGTTGGACAACGATGAACCTACGAGCTATGGAGAAGCGATGATGGGCCTGGATTCCGAAAAATGGTTAGAGGCCATGAAATCCGAGAAAGGATCCATGTATGAAAACCAAGTATAGACTTTGGTAGACTTGCCCGTTGGATGGCAGGTCGTTGGGTACAAATGGACCTTTAAGATAAAGACAAACGCTGATGGTAAATGTCACCATTTATAAAGCTCGACTTGTCGCAACAAAGTTTCCGACAAGTTCAAGGAGTTGACTGCGATGAGATTTTCTCACTCGTAGCAATGCTAAAGTCTGTTGGAATTAAGTTAGCAGTTGTTGCATTTTTCAATTATGAAATCTGGCATATGGATGTCAAACCATCGTTTCCTTAACGGTTTTACTTGAGGAAAGGTTGTATGTGATACAACCAGAAGGTTTTGTCAGTCCTAAGGATGCTAAGAGGTGTGCGAGCTCCAATGATCCTTCTATGGGCTGGAGCAAGCATCTCAGAGTTGGAATATACACTTTGATGAGGTGATCAAAGTTTTTGAATTTATACAAAGTTTACGAGAAACTTGTAGTTACAATAAAGTGAGTGGGAGCACTATAGAATTTCTAATAAGTATATGTGGAAGACATATTGTTGATCGGAAATAATGCAGAATTTCTAGAAATCATAAAGGGTTATTTGAAAAGAGTTTTTCAAAGGAAGACCTGGATAAAGCTACTTAATTGTTGGGCATCGAGATCTATAGAGATAGATCAAGACGCCTGATGAGACTTTCAATGAGTACATACCTTGACAAGATTTTGAAAGATTTCAAAATGGATCAATCAAAGAAAGAGTTCTTGCCTGATTTGTAAGGTGTGAAGTTAAGTGAGACTCTAAGCTCGACCACGGCAAAAGAAAGAGAAAGGACATAGGTCATCCCCTGTGCCTTATACATAGGCTTTGTATAGTATGCCATGCTGTGTACCGCACCTGTGTGTGCCTTTCCATGAGTCCGTCAAGGGGTACAAAATTATCCTTAGTAACTAAAGGACTAAGGAAATGTTTCTCTATTATGGAGGTGATAAAGAGTTTGTCGTAAAGAGATACATCTTTAACACCAATCTAGATAAGTCTTAGTAGCAATTTGGATACGTATAGTGGAGTAGCCATTTGGAATAGCTCCAAGTGGAGTGTGGTAGCAGTGTCCACGGTAAGACATAGAGATTTGCAAAGTACACATGGATCTGAATGTCGCAGACCCGTTGACTAAAAGACCTCTCTCACATGCAAAGCATGATCGAGCCCCAGAACTCATTGGGTGTTAGATTCATAACAATGCGAATCACATGGTGATGTGAACTAGATTACTGACTCTAGTGCAAGTGGGAGACTGTTGGAAATATGCCCTAGAGGCAATAATAAATTATTTATTATCATATTTCCTTGTTCATGATAATCGTTTATTATCCATGCTAGAAATGTATTGATCGGAAACTCAGAAACATGTGTGGATACATAGACAACACCATGTCCCTAGTATGCCTCTAGTAGACTAGCTCATTGATCAAAGATGGTCAATGTTTCCTGGCCATAGACATGAGATGTCATTTGATAACGGGATCACATCATTAGGAGAATGATGCGATGGACAAGACCCAAACTGTAAATGTAGCATATGATCGTGTCAGTTTATTGCTACAGTTTTTTGCATGTCAAGTATTTGTTCCTATGACCATGAGATCATGCAACTCACTGACACCAGATGAGTACCTTGTGTGTATCAAACGTCACAACATAACTGGGTGACTATATGTTGGAAATACTCACTGACACCAGATTCGCTACACCGTGTGACGGAGAGGTATCTCAGGGCCCACTCGATAATACAACATCACTATAAGCCTTGCAAGCAATGTGACTAAAGAGTTAGCCACGGGATCTTGTATTACAGGACGAGTAAAGAGACTTACCGGTAACGAGATTGAACTAGGTATGGAGATACCGACGATCGAATCTCGGGCAAGTAACATACCGAAGAACAAAGGGAACAGCATACGGGATTAACTGAATCCTTGACATAGAGGTTCAACCGATAAAGATCTTCATAGAATATGTAGGAACCAATATGGGCATCCAGGTCCCGCTATTGGTTATTGACCGTAGAGGTGTCTCGGTCATGTCTACATAGTTCTCGAACCCGCAGGGTCTGCACACTTAAGGATCGATGACGTTTCGATAGTATAGAGTTATGTATGGTGGTGATTGAAGGTTGTTTAGAGTCCCGGATGAGATCCCGGACGTCACGAGGATCTCCGAAATGGTCCAGAGGTAAATATTGATATATAGGAAGTCTTGTTTTGGTTGCCAGAAAAGTTTTGGGCTCATCGGTAGTGTACCGAGAGTGCCGGGAGGGTGCCGAGGGACCATCGGGAGGGGTGTCTCAACCCAAAGGACCTCATGGGCTGTGGGAGGATTCAAACCAGCCCCTGGTGGGCTGGTCTAAGCCCCCACTAAGTCTCATGCGGCTGGGGGTGGGAAAAACCCAAAAGGTGGAGAGGTGGAAAGAGTTTCCAAGTGAAAAGGAGGAATCCTACTCCTAATAGGATTGGAGTAGGACTCCTCCACCTCCAATTTCGACCAAACCTTGAGGGTTTAAGGCTGCCTCCTCCCATCCCTCCCTCCTATATATACTAGAGCATTTAGAGGGGAAAGCCAACCCTAATTGCCATGTGCTGCCCTCATCTTCCTCTAGATCATAGTTTCTCCTCTAGATCGGTTTCAGCAGTGCTTAGGTGAAGCCCTGCTGGAATAGCTCCACCACCATCGCTGCAACATCATCGCATTGCCGAAGAACTCATCTACCTCTCCGCTCCCTCTTGCTGGATCAAGAAGGCGGAGATCGTCATCGAGCTGTACGTGTGCTGAACGCGAAGGTGCCATCCGTTCGGCGCTAGATCGGAAGGACCATGATCAAGATCGTGAGACAATTCGTGATGGGATTGCGGGATGGATCGTGATGGGATCGCGGGAAGGATCATGATTGGATCGCGAGATGGATCGTGATGGGATCGCGGGACGCTCGGCGATTTGGATCGCGAAGACGTTCGACTACATCAACCGCGTTTTCTTAACGCTTCCCGCTTAGCGATCTATAGGGGTATGTAGATCTTCTCTCCTTCTCGTAGATGCTCATCACCATGGATAGATCTTGCATGTGTGTATGATTTTTTTGTTTCCCATGCAACATTCCCCAACACAGCAATACATAGTTGTAAGCATTAATATTTCATCCATGTACCTTCTTTTTATTATAAGTGTTTGAATCACAATTTACTTGTTGATCCGGTCAAAAGATGGATGTGACACTTTGGCAAAAGCTTGCTAGAGATCATTGCTTCAAGGGAATCTTCCTCTCATGGGCTCGATGTCGAGGGTCACATCTCGGGAAATAGGTGTGGGATACTCGTTCTTGTTCCAATATTGGATCAATAAAAAGGAGATATGATATGTCGCCTCGTCCATCTCCATGTACGCAGCTTCTAACTCCGCTTGGCATTGGCGGTACCGCCAATGGCCACGGCGGATCTTGCGGGCGGAGCGGTAGGACCGAACAATGCCTCCTGTTCGTGCATGTCGACGTCCGACACAATGGATGTGTCAACGGCGAGCAACTCCTCTGCGCGCCGGTGCTTGTCGTGGAAATGGAGGTTGTAGGCCTGGTTGGCCTACACCTGTCGGAACTTGGCCTCCCGCTCCTCCGCAGCATGTCCGCGTAGTGGGCATGGGCCTCACCGATGGTGATGTCGGCATGCACCGGCGAGGACGGTGGCACCGACTCGTCCTCGGATGTGTCCTCCGTCTGCCTAACGGCCTGCCAGGCGGCAGCAATGACTGTCATCTCCTTCTTCTGCTTGGACGAGAGGCTGTCCCAGAGGGCTTTGGAGCGCGAGGAGGCCATGTCGAGCATGGTGCGGCGAGGACAAAGGAATCAAAGAAGGATGATTGCGGCTATGGCTAGGGCTGGAGTTTATATAGCGGGTAGATGGCAATGGGTCACAGCGGTGTGGTTAATGGTGGGCGACGAACGGACGGGTGGCACTGAATTAGGTTCCTCCGCAATCGCATATCATTAATGTAGGGAGAGGGATCGACGAGGTATCGTTTGAACATGGAGCAGTCGCTTGCACCTGTAAGCGGCATGGGGGACGCTCTCTCGGTCGATGCGTCGCTTCAACCCGTGAGAGGTCGCGTCCGCTCTGGCCGGGCATGAATGCAGCACTAGCGCTCTAGAGCGGAGCTGACCGTTTCGGACAGGAAGCTCGCGCAGGGAGGGAGGGGTTAATGGTGGGCCACGGTTGACAGACACGGATGTGGCAATGGTCTGGAAGCCTGCCCCCCCTCCCCCCCCCCCACACACTTTGTCTTCAAATTGCGAGGAAAAACACGTCCGGACCGCTCGGTGGACCAATACAGGACTGTGTTGGGTAACAAAACACGTTCAGACTGCATGTTCCTCATATATGTGACGGTTTGAGGACCGGCGTTGAAGATACTCTAAGATCTTTGTATGCCGTTCTTGGTGTGTAGAAAATTTAAGAAGTGGTCCAAGTGGGTTGTCAAAATCCTACGTTTTTCATCCCAAACTGACACCAAAGAAGAAGTAATTCCTCTTTTCTTTTGCAACATTCCTTTAAACCAAATGCGTGAATATCACCACCGTGAGAAAAAAAATCTGTTCCCTTGTCTTTCTACTCCTCCCGCTTTTCCTTTGAACCAAAGGTGACCTACGGAAAATTTAACAATCCCATTCCTGTGACAAAACCAACACTACGATCGAAAACTTAGAAGCATGCCGTGGAGTAGTACTTCGCTGCTAATTAAGCCAACCAAAAAGTCCGTTCTGCTGGTACTAGTTTGCTTCGGCCTGTGCTGCCTTGGCTTCATCGGGAGGCAATGGGACACCACTAGATGCCAATCAACCTGGTCGTCCACTGAGTCGAGGGGTGTCTAACCGGACAATGATTCTAGATGCCGATCAGGTAACCATCAAATTCCAACGACTGGCGAGTATCTCGCATAAAAAAGACAACAAGCACAAGTCCTCAGACCACAATGATTTCAGATTTCTCTCTACAATGGCACGTAGTCGTACTCCCTCGTTTTGGTTTCTCCGGCCGTAGGACAAATAACTCCACCAGCAATCCAGCATGCGGTACCGCCGTGCTACTCATAATTTGGTGGCCATTTGTCAACGAGCGTTTAAAGTGGGGATTTGCGAATAATAAACCTATGCATGTGGTCCAATTACAAGGCACTTAATTCTTTTGATTAATTGTAGTAATCACCACAGAGTGATTGACGTCTCTTTTTCTTTGGGCACTGCTAGGTGCCGGTCACAAGATCTTGACCGGGTGGCCTTTTGGACCGTTTGATTGGGCCCGCTCGGGCTGTTGGATTTGCGTGGTCTTTCTTTCACATTCCGCTTTCGCCTTTTGCACCCTGAGTCAACTAGGCAAACAAAACATCGGCCCGACCCCCAAAGCCCGGACTCTCTTTGTCACCGGCCCTCGCCTGGACGTTCTTCCGGCCACCGCCCGTCCGTTGGCCGCAACTCACTAGTTGCAGCTCACCGTCGATGTTGTCATAATCGCAGTTTGTTGCTCGGCTGTAGCATTTTATATTGCTGGTTGCATCAACTCATCTCGTCGATAGCAGCATGATATCGCTGCCTTACAGTCTCCTGTCACCGTAACACAATCTCATGCTTGTAGCAACCCATGTCCAGTCATGTCGTCGGTTGTAGCTCGACACGTTGTCACTCGCAACATAGTTGCGCCTGTTATCGCGGCTCACAGTTGTGTCTGTTGTCGCGGCTCAGTGCCAAAAAGTTGTCAATTGTTGGTCGTAGCACCTTTATTGCTGGTTGCAGCAATACCGTTTGTCGGTCATAGCCGAGTCGTCCACCGATCATAGCTTCCCCGACACTGGTTGTTCCCTCCGCTAACTGCCAATTCAGCAATCATCGGGCGCATTCCCAACATACTTGTCTGCCAGTCCCAGCATCCGGATTGCCGGAATGCAGCATCACCGAGGCGCGATCCCAACATGGGGCGCAGTGGTGCACCACCGCTACAACTTCATCTTTTACCAGTTCCAACACAACCCCACGCTGGTTGTAGCTTGAAGCAACGCATGTCACAACAGCCACGTCTGGCCCGCAAAATCTCCATCGTGCCGCATAAACCCCGATGGTATCGCACGACCCGACGCACGGCTTCGCGACATGTTGTGGCACCGGTCGCACCATCTCTCAAAGGGTTTGCAACAACAACCTCCTTGTAGCTTTGTAGTGGATTATTCATAGCAGTGGGTAGACGAGCGCATTGGTAGTGGTCCGGGTGGAGGTGGAGAGAGAGAGGAGAGGATGCACATCCATGGTGGCTCGAGGGGAGGAGGGGGACGAGCGATGGAAGAGAAGATATGTGAGGGGAGAAAATTAGCGAATGAGAAGCTTCATGATTGGATAAGGGCGAAGAAAAATATATGATGGGGCTAGGAGAAGAGCGACATGTGGGATGTGTGATAGTAAAGAGGGGCACACAAGAACGTTACAATCTGATGACTCGTGTGCGATCGGTTCGAAGATGTGGCCGGTCGGTCGATTAGAAATATTTACCTTTTTATTTCTTTTAATTGTTTAATGATGATTAGTTAAATAATGATGATGCCTTTTTTAACTACCATGATACAAAAAGGTTATCCGTTTTCACTTTCTTCCTCCCAAACTCCCAAAAGATTACCATTTTCAGGGACATGACAATATCAAATTTTGTGAGCATATTTTTCATTCAAGCATTCCATCAAGACCCGAGAAAAAAAATCCATGTTTGTACCTGATGCATTGTGATGTGCATAACTTAAAGCTGAAAAGAAAACTTGAAGTGTAATATTCAGTCTGGCAATATTTCTCTAAGGAAAAACATGTTTGTGTACAATATTTTCTTAACTAAAAAATAACCTAAACACCATCAAATACTCAAAAACATGTAAATCAGATGCGATTATAGTCAACTAGTTAATATTTTATTAACTAGAAAATGACCTGAAAACCATCAAATACTCAAAAACATGTAAATCAGTTGAGATTATAGTCAACTATAGTTAATATGGCTTAATATATTTTCATTACATTTTGACAATTGCTTCCGTTAACACCATACCAAGTTAGGATATGAGGCTTCCGCATTAGTAGTGGATGAGTACCATACTAATAGTGCATGTTTATAAGATAATCATCCGCAATTTTTTTATGTCACTTTGCAATGTTATGCAAGTCTAGATAGTAAGTATCGATGTGTTATCAAGTGTACTAGCATGCAAGTCTAACATGATAATAAACCATATATTATAACCTGATAACCAAATGCAAATAACCAAACCATAACAAGACACATACATCTTGTAAATAACCAAACCATAACATGGAAATTATTGATAGGAAAATAAGTCAACAAACCATATCAATTTGGTCCTAGTGAGAGTGTATTGTGAATTGGATACACCGATCGAGAAGAAAACACAATCATGAAAATTCAAAAGCTTAGAATGTTGTTGATGTCTTGCTCGCATGCACTCATAGGGTCGCTTGGTTCATCCGACGCATGCGTTAGGCATGGATGGCCAAAGGGGGGGCACGCGACAAGGTTAGGACGCGACACAACAATGAAGATACCACCAAACTAGAGAATGGAACAACGAACTCTGTGGGGTCATTTTGGTTCGAAAATTCATTTTGTGTGTGGATCGTATGACGCGAAGCTCATCTCTGGTATCTTCAGTTTGAGCTTTGCGTCGATCGTTTCTGTTCTTTGCTTCATTTTGTCACGTCTTACCATTAACACCATTGGTTGCTTAAGATCTGACAGTACCCCACCCGAGCCCGAGTAACAGTCCACCAGTAACAACACCCAAACCATCACACACTTTGTTCCGAAGCAAATCAGCAGCATCCTCTACCCCCTCTTCAGCTCTTCTATTTGACAGCTCCTCTTCTTCCTGACGGCGACAGCAGAGAATCTGATCCCCTCCATCGCAAAACCCAGACGGACAGACACAAGACAGCACCAAAACGGCCGTCCCCCGAGCCGGGCCCCACACCCCCTCCCCCCTCCGGCCTCCGCCAACTTCGCCCCGCGCCCCAACGCAGCGACGCAGCGCGACTCAACTCAACACTCCCCCAACCCCTCGCCAGTCGCCACCTCCCTCCGGCTCCTCTCCCCAGAGCAGAGCTACCCCCAAACCCTCCCTCTCCCCGGCCCGGCTCCCGATGGGCAATTGCTCCCCCTCCCCGCGCCGCCGCCGCCCGTCGCCGGCCGGCTCCCCGCCCTCCCACTCCAGCGCGGCCTCCGGCGGCGCGAGCGGCGGCGCCACCACCGTGTCCCCGTACGCGCTCGCCAGATCCCCCTCCGTCTCCGTCTCCGTCGACCCGGAGGCCGAGCGGGAGCGGGAGGGCGTGGTCCGCGTCTACGGCTCCGACGGCTGCCCCGTCGCGTGGCGCCTCCGCGTCGCGCTGCTCTACAAGGCGGCGGCGCCCGTGCACTTCACGCCGTCCGAGGCGGCCCCGCTCGGCCGCCCCGTGCTCCGCCTCTCCGCCGCCGACCCGGAGCTCTGCGGCGCCGCCAACGACCTGCTGCGCCACGTCGACGCGCGCTTCGAGGGCAAGCCCCGCGTCGCGCCGCCCGAGCGCCCGCCGTCCGCGCGGGCCTCGCTGGCGGCCGCGGCCGCCGAGGAGGTGGCCGAGATGGTGCGGCTGCAGCACCGCAGTGCGGAGCGCCACCTGGAGGGCGTGGCCGCCAAGCTGGCGGAGATGGTGAAGAAGGGGGGGAAGAAGGCCGGCAAGGGGAGGAACGTGGTGGAGGGCGCCGAGGTGCGGAGGCTCGGGAAGTGGTACGGGGATGCCATGGAGGTGATGCTGGAGCACGCCAGGATGGAGGAGAGGGTGCTTTTCCCCGACATCCAGAGGGCTTCGTTCCCAGGTCAATTTCAGCTCGATCCCATTCCCCACTCTTTCCAACATTTCCGCTCTGCACACCTAAATTTCGCTTGCTGTTCGTGAGGATTTTGTTTGTGCATTGTCGCTTCATTCTCAATCTACCTTCAGAAATGATTTCTGAGAGAGTTTTGACCTATAGGTGCATTACCAATTGGGTGTTTTCCTCACTGTCGTCTTCTGCATTTCCCTGTCCCTTTTGACAATCTAGGTGCATTCACCGCCTATGGGCAACTGCTCAGTTTCCCTACCATAAATTGCTTTCTACCGGCCGTGTACTCGTGCTGGTGAATTTTCATGGATTTGCAGAATCGGCCGTGACAGGAAGGGATAGAGATGGGGGCGTTCTTTTCTTTTCGATCAAAAGGTTTCTGGTTCCTTTACCTTTGTAACTGTGCATGAACATTTTCTCTCATCCGATTGGTAAACGAACAAGGTAACAGAAGATAGTGATGTCGTGTAGTAGAGCAGAAGCTACTGGCAGAAAAATGCCCTTGTCATTTTCCATCCAAGTGCAAAACAAAATACAAAACATGGGGCGTTGCGAGAATCGAACTCACGACCTCCCGCACCCGAAGCGGGAATCATACCACTAGACCAAACGCCCTTGTTGCTCTCCTCGATCCAAGAGCTTAATTAACCAGTTGTTTAATCACGCCCATATGATTGAGTGACTGCAGCCTAATCTGATCCCAACTATTTTATTTTATGCGCAGGGGTGTGCGATAAGGTTCAGGAGCAGCACGGGAAGCACCTGCCCATGATGAACGGAATCAAGGAGGATATAAAAACGCTTCTGACGCTGGAGCTGGGCAGCCCCCTCTTCTATGAAGTGCTGGTCAACCTCTCCGTCCGCCTCAAAGCGTTGCAGGTACATGCTCTTTTGTGCATTTGGTGGTTATTATACTAATTGCATTTGGTGGCTGTTTCATCTCGCTTATTCTGCTTATCGCATTACTATTCTGTACTCAGCGTTGCTTGTGAAATCTTGCAAGTTTGTATTTGAACTGTACTGCTAGTAGGTTTGAACATCAGATATCGGGAAGAATCGGCGACATACTAGTGCAGGTGGCTTTGGAATTGTGCTAATATGTAAAGTCATTTCCCGGAGGGTGATATGCAAACTTCACCTTTTGTGACTTGCAAGGCTTGTCTACTGCCTTCAGGCAAAAGTGCCACCAGTAAATTGTTGGTGTGGATGTTATCCTCTCCTAATCAGTACCCCTTTAGCTAATGACCTGACAAGAGATACTTTCAGAAAAGTAGTAACCGAAAGTGAAGTACAATGATGAGAGTTCACCTAGTCCCACGAGAGAAAAAAAATACTGATTCCTTGCGTCTTCCATGGAAAAGTTGGTTGTGTTGCACTACTGTCCCTTGGCACTTTTGGAAGATCATGTGGCCCTAGATATGGGCCACTACCAACCTGTTTGCTCTGTAAAACTTCATAGTTTTAGCAGCACATTGTGTAGGGTTAATTTCAGTGTTCAAGTTGGATAATGGATACAAACCCACTACCATGGCAGTTGCATACAGCTCTACTACCACATCACTACATTAGTATTGTGTGAGTGGAAAGTTTAGGCGAAAGCAGGGTGCAGCCTGGCCTGACCTGTTTACCTTGTAAGATTTGCTTTCGAGGAATTCAATGGCACATGTAGGGTTGAGTTAGTGTCATAACTTCGAGAATTGGATAGAGATCCTCCACCATTGCTATTGCGTACAGCTCTACCACCGCACTAGAGTTTTGGTCCTGGAAAGTTGTGAGAAGAGTCAGCCTGGCCGAAGCTACAGTGTGCAGCCTGGCCTAGGCAATTAACTGAATTAAGAAAGTTGCTTTTCAAGACACTGGATTTTAGCTGTTTATTCTCACTACAGCTAAGTCTATCAACATGTGCCTACCAAGCTGATGAAAGGAGCTTACGTAGCTCAGCGAACTGCTTAGTTCATACATGTTGTTATCATCACGAGCACTTCCATGAATGCTTCGCCACTTGAACGTGAGATTAGTCACATATCTTACTTACACACTTGCTACAAACACTTGCCACTTGGTGTAAGCTGTTGGACCGCACCCACTGTGTAGTACCTTGGCATCAAGTAGTATGCAGACAACGGTGGTTTCATTATTCCAATGAAAATTTCGAGACATCAAAATAGAGTTGCTGATCGTCTAGCGAACTACCGGAGATTAGAGTGTAGCACAAGCTTGATGGCTACAGAATTGCCCTCCTTGTATCGTTGTGCTTCTTCCAGCTGACCGTGGCTCTGATCACATGGAATAAAAACTCTTTTACTTCAAAAAAAAAGAGAATGATTGATTTAAACATGTTCATGCTAAAATAATGCGAAAGATGTACCTAAATATTTGGAAATGATCTCCTCTGCTCTGATATATATATCATTATATCTTCTCTATGATACTACATTATATCCTTATCTGGTAACTTTTAAATATTTGTTGTATATTGAACTTCTGAAAATATCGAATGGTTACATAAGAGCAAGACATCACAAATCTATGCCTATAACTGCATAAAACATGATATTTTTCATTGTTGGTGTGGATCTGAAATTAATCAAACACTGGCAGGATCACACCAAGGAGCACTTCAAGGAGGAAGAGAAGGATATGCTCCCACGACTGGAATCGGTACGGCGGATGCAGCGCGAGGAGGGGAACGTTCCTGACAAGTCTAACTCAGGATGGGCATCGGAGGCCATGGGCACAATGGAGATGACGCACTCGAAGCTCTTCCCCTTCTTCATGACCGGGCTCATGCCTCAGGAGGCAGTGCAGTACCTCGACCTGGTGTGCAGATGCACCAAGAACACCCGGCATCTGGTCTCCATGCTCCGATCGCTCGCGGAGCGCCTGGAGGACGCGAACCCGTCGATAATCCACAACAACCCCACACGACTATATGAGCACCTACTTGTAAAATCCCCATAAGCTTCAGATCCACCAAAAAATCTTCACGTGCCACGTAAATCCCCTCTTCTTTTCTCTTGTGTGGAGTGCAGCCATGTAATTCTTGGGTTTATTGGGTGAAAGCGTGCATATCTATCTTATCACTCCGAAGTGTGCAAGGGAAATGAAAATTTGGAGTGATAGCAATGGCAGCGGTATTTTTACTGACGTGCTTAGTTTATTCATTGTTTCTGGGTGTTGGTGGATTGATAATGACCTGATCCGGCAAGGCCATGGCTATTCAGATCTGATCTGTGATCTACGATCTGTAAGGTGATAAAATTCTTTGGGTTGACAAGTTCATTTTGGTGATATTGATACGATTTTGACTGATGCAGACTATTCAACCTGGCCAGTTGACAGACCATCAGTTTATCTGGTGATGGATTAGGGCAGGCAACCTGAAAAATGAGTTTGTGATACGATCAGTTCTGATAGCAGCTAAACAAAGGGACCACTTGGTAATCAGTTGCCTCATTTCTTTTTGCTGAAAATCAGTCGACCCCCCTCTCCCGTCAAAAGTTCTTTCTCCTCACTTTAGACATTTCTAACTAAACTCCTAAATCTTAACTCAAACATTAATACTTCAAATGTCGGGTTTAAAAAAAACATGAACCTAACACACTTATAAAGTTCTAAAATTTAAATCCCTATTTTTCTTTTTGCACTCATCATTGAACTAAAAGCATGAAACTTTACTAGTTCGTGAGAACTGACCCAAACAAGAAGAAAAAGACGATTACACAATTCAACGGAGACACGGCTTCACTGACTGCTACTACAGGTGCACTCAATATCTTTTCCATCTCCTTGTGTTCATTGCCATCTTTCTAAAGACACTTGCTTCTTCTATGCCTTCACATGAAGAATTTTTCACATTGTCTCATTTGTCATCTGATGTCTACTATACAACTTTATTCTCGTAGACTTTGTTAACCCTTCAAGCGCAGAGTTTTGTAAAACAACAACAAATTTCGTTTAGGTGGATGTCCTAAGATTTATCATCTGTGAGAGATGTAGGACGAAGATGATTCATTCTCAAATAATCCCGCAATCAAATACAAAGAGTCGCTTGTGTCCCCATTCCCCAACATACCTAATATAATTGTCACTTGTATATGTGGAATATGGATGGTAGAAATATGCTTTTATAATTTGAACAATTAAAAACAGCAAAGTAGTAAATAACCGAAAACAAGCACGATACCCCAATGCTTAGAAACGAGGCCTTTGGTTCATAATTTCGCTAGTGCAATCTCTCAACACCTTTTTTTGGAAGGCATCATTAACATAATTAAATCACATGAAAATCCCTTAAAGTGCGGCAAATAATCACTTCAAAATCTCTATTCCTATCAGAGAAAGTAGGATGAACTGGCGTAGTAGTAAATCATCTCAAAGTTGTGTTTTCAATCAATCTTATGAACCACCCCAAAGTGGCAAGAATGGTCCTAGAGATCGTACTAGGACAACATCATATGATACACATCAATCAACTCTAATGTCACATAGAGACCCCCAATATCACCACGAGTATCATACAATTAAAAACGAAAATTGGCATTGGGCACTAGATTAATATGTTAGCCAATAAAAAAATTTATATATAGTATATAAAAATGATAATATTATGACATTTAATAATAAAAAATTATAAATAAGTTGAAGACGTATCATCATCTCATCTCTAGCAGCTTCTGCACTAGCATCTAATGGACCTCTACGAATCAATATATCAATGTATTCTTCTTCTCAATATCAAAATTTGCAACCTTTTTGCATAACATTTAGCTCATATTGCTTGAAAATGAAGAACTGCAACTATCCAAGCATTAACCTTTTCCCCTTCAAACAGTTGTAGAAGACCCATCTACGGTGTTTTCCACCGTGGGCACCCGACGCAACACCTTCCGCCAACTGTCGTCGCATTTTATTCGTAGGAGTGGTGAGCCGACAAATTCTTGAGCGACCACAGTGGAGCGCACACCAGTGGCGTAAGAGGACATGTTGACATGAAGCGAGAGCTCCGGGTGGCTGCGCAGTTTCGCTCCCGGTGAAATGCAGCTCTGTGATGCCCTTCTCACCAACGAGCTCGTGGCAGCGGCAGGCCACGAGAGAATCGATGTGGGCCGAGAGGTTAGTGGGGGCTGCGGCATGAGTGTGTGGTGAACAATGAAGGCAAGGAGGGCGGCGTCAGCATGGAGGTTACCAAGCATGGGAGAGAGGTGCATCCATACAGGAGAAGAAAATCTTTCATTCAGAACATGTTTTGATTGCTCAACTTTAAGAGTCGGCGGGAAATTTTAAAAAAATTGAGCAGCTAAACCTTTTGATATTTTGACTAGATGCAACTTAAATCCCAAAGGTAATATAGCGAGCAGTTAAACCCTATTAGGAGTTGGGCTAGAGATGCTCTTAGCCTCTTAGTAATTAGATGGCTGATTTCTCTCTCTCTATATAACATTCTTCTTCATCCCTCCTCACACATCCTCCACCCTGGCGGCGATGCCATAACTAGCCATGTCATCCCCGCCTTTGGCGAAGCTTGCCCTCACCGACATTCTTATTGACGGTGTTTCCATCTAATTCGATGTATGAGAAATATAGGTTCTAGTCGCCATCCAAGTCCCGCGTTTTCTCAAATCTCCAGACAACTGATGTTTGTCAGTGTATTCTATCATCAAGCAGTACATTATAAGAACATATACACCGGGCTTGTCAAATCCGACAAGCTATACGTCCACGGGCAAGCTCAGGCAACGGTGACAAGGCAATCCTCAAATCGCCACATTCACAACCGTGCATCTCAAATCCAGTACTCTATATCCATACTAAAGCATGCAACGCGAAACAAAACTACGTAGATCATCGAACGAACATAGAAATGCACATAATCCACATTTTGATCTCCAAAAAAATCATCATAGTTCACATAATTCACAAAACCGACGAACAAATTATAAACTAGATTACTAATAATGGAAATAAACGAGGAGAGACGACAAAGCATCACCACTTCCTTGCTGGCCCTTTGCCATTTTGGTCACCAGTGTTGTTGCAGGCGTCCGGATAGGCGTCGACGATAGGAGGTGGGTCATTGTAGCCATCGTCGTCAGAGCCGTCAGTAATTTCAAGAGGTTTCAATGAAGCCCGTCATCCTTCAGATGACGCGGGCCTTCTCCCTCTTCAGCTTGATCGCTCTTGCTGCCACCATCGCTGCCTCCACCACCTTGGGCACGAGTAATCCAGCCCTAGGAGGAGCGCCTTCGCATTTTTCTGACAAAGCTGACATGCTCCCGTCTGCTTCGTCGTAAGCGAGCGACTGTAGGCCATCGCCCTCTCCATAGCTCATTGCATCTCGTGGCGGGCGATGCAAACCTCCAATTTGTGCCTGCACGTCCGTGACGCCAGTGGAGCAGGACCCGCTGCTGTCCCTTGTGGACCAACAGTTAGAGGGTTAGGATTGTGATGCGGAGCGGGTGCATCGCAGGCCAACAGCGTGGAGCTCTATACGGTGCGGGACGTGCCGGCTCCGGCATCGGCATTGTGGCAACGGGCGACAAGAGACGGAGCAGAGTTGGAGCTGCACCACGTGTCCACCCACGAATGCTGCAGCGTGACGTGGAGGGTCAGCTCCTCCCCGTCGCCTGCCGCATCGCGATTGAATGTGTCCCAGTTGTCGCCAGATGCATCGCCTTTGACATTGCCGGAGCTGGCATGATGGACAGTGTCGGGGGGATTATCCCCGGGTAGGCTCAAGGAGACGACTCGACATTTTAAAACATCGGGGGACCCACCCGCGGTATGCAAAGCCCCTCGAATCAACAAGACAAACAAAGAAGTGAGCTGACGACACTGTAGTTGACGACACTGTGGGCGTTCAGGAAGGACAGCAAGTCGCATCCGGCCGTGGAGTCGATGACTTGATCGATCCACGGCAGGGCGAATGGGTCCTTGGGGCACGCCTTGTTCAGGCTGGTGTAGTCAATGCACATGCGCCAGGTCTTGTTCTTCTTCAGCACCAGGACTGGGTTGGCCAGCCAGTCCAGATGGAAAACTTCCATGATGAACCAGGCTGCGAGCAGCCAGGCGATCTCTTCTCCTATAGTACGCCGCTTCTCCTCCGAGAACGGCGTAGGGGTTGCTTGACCGGCTTGGCGTCTGACCGGACGTGTAGTTTGTGCTTGGCAAACTTCCTCGAAACACCCGGCATGTCCTTGTGGGACCATGCAAAGATGTCCGATTCTCACGGAGGAAGTCGGCGAGCTCGCCTTCCTATTTGCTGTCGAGGCGGGAGCCGATGGTGACGCACTGAGCGGGGTTGGCCGGGTCGAGCGGGATTTGCTTGGTGTCCTTGGATGGCTGGAAGGAGGCATCGCCCATGGACTGCGAGGGGGGAGCCGGCACGGCCGGCTGGCTGGCAGCAAGGGCCATGAGCCGGTCAAGCTGCCGCTTCTCCTCGACGATTTCCAGAGCCTCGGCTAGCCGGCTTCCGTCTCGAGCGCACTCGATCGACATCTTGTAGTCACCCGTGATGGTGATGATTCCCTTGGGGCCCGACATCTTGAGCTTGAGGTAGGCGTAATGGGGGATCGCCATGAACTTGACAAGGGTCGGCCGGCCCAACAACGCGTGGTAGGGACTTGCGAGGTCCAACGACCTCGAACAGCACCGGCTCGCGGCGGAAGTGGTCGGGTCCACCGAAGAGGACATCGAGCGCGATCTTGCCGATAGGAGAGCAGGACTTCCCAGGCATGATGCCATGGAAGACTGTCCGGCTCGCCTGTAGGTCTTCTATCTCCAGCCCCAGCTTGCGCATCGTGTCAAGGTACATGATGTTGATGCTGCTGCCATCATCTATCAGCACCCGTGAAAAGCGGGAAGTGCGCTTCTCGGTGGCAATGGTGGGGTCGAGGACCAGGGCATAGCTGTCGGGACTCGGCATCATGGCGGGGTGATCCGCCCGACTCCAGGTGACCGGCTTCTCCGACCAGTGCATGAACTGGGGAGTTGCCGGCATGGTGGCGTTCACCTCCCGATGGAGCTGACGTTGAGCATGCTTGTTCGTCTCTTCACTGGTGAAGACGATGTAGCAACCATCCTGATTGGGGAATTGGTCGTGAAGATGACCGTCGTTTTGGGCCGGAGCCGGCGCCGGTGCCGGGGCGACAGCTGGGGGCGGGGCCGACGCGCGGGCAGGCGGCATGGGAGGAGCCGGAAGGCCGTCCCCCCGGGCCAATCATTGTGAGAAGCTGCACTACCGGAGCGTGTGCGTAGAGGGTTTGGCCCCTGAGTGGTTCTTGCAGGGGAGGTCGAGCATCTGCTCAAAGGTGAGCTTCGGCTGCCAGGCAGCCTTGCCAGTGCGCTGGCACTGGCTGGAAGACTAGGCAGCCGGCTCCTGCTCCTCGATGGTGGCGACCTGCCGGCTCCCGTAGTGGGGATTCGGCTGGTCGTTCTTGCTTTTGTTGTTCGGCTGCCGGTTGTCGGCAGCCGGCCTGGACGTCGGCGGTGTCGTTGCTGCCTTGGCGGGCGGGGTCGTCTTGACCCGGGTGGCTGAATCAAGCATGGCGTACTTGTCCGCCTTGGTCATGAGCTCAGCGAGCGTGTCCGGCTCGGAGCACAGGAGCTTGTGCTTGAGGGGTGCCATCCCGACAGCCTTCGATGAAATACTGTATGGCCTACACCTCGTGCACCCCCTCGCAGGAGTTGTGGAGCTCGGTTCACCAAGTG
The DNA here is from genome assembly GCA_022496015.1 of Hordeum marinum. NCBI lineage: Eukaryota > Viridiplantae > Streptophyta > Magnoliopsida > Poales > Poaceae > Hordeum > Hordeum marinum. The sequence goes on from CM039674.1 coordinate 439,103,826, forward strand.
AGGTAGTTACTGAGGGACTCGTCGGGCCCCTGAACGCACATGATGAGTTCATGAGGGCGGCCAGGCTGCTTGTAGGTGCCGGTGAAGCTGCGGACGAAGGCTTCCTCGAAGTCCGTCCAGGTGTTGATGCTGCCGTTGGCCAGGCCATTGAGCTAGGTCCGGGCCGAGCCGATCAGCATGAGGGGAGCATAGCGAACGGCTATGCGCTTGTTTCCCCTGGCGATGCCGACCGCGGTGGTGTAGTCGATCAACCAGTCCTCGGGCTTGGCGGCCTCGTTGTACTTCGAGGTGTCTTGGGGGAGCGTGAAGCCGGGTGGGAACGGCTCGTTGCGGATCCACGTGCCGAAACAGGCCGGGCCAATCAAGCCTCCTCTTCGAGGAGGGCTAACCATGCAAGCTAGTCGATGCGGTTGCGGGCGTCGTTCTCGCTGCGGGTACACGCGGCCCGATCCGGGCCGAGAGCTTGGGGGCGGATGACGGGCAGAACCGGCCGTTCCGGCACGCACCGCAGGGGTGGAGTGTGCCCGCGGCTGCACCGGCTGTCGTCCGCCGATGCCTCGTGGCGGCCTCTACGAGGCGGGTTGTTGGTGTGCCGGCTGTAAACAGCCGGCTACTCGCTCCCCGGCAGTTGAGAGGGCTGGGGGTTGCTTTCCTTGACCCTGCGGCCGGAGACGCGAGGGGAGCAGGAGTGCTGAGCCGGCTGACGGCCAGCAGTCCCCACGCCCTCGCGTTCGGGCCAGGGGCCTTTGGACGCGGCATCGCCAACCGCGAGCAAATGCTGCTGCGCGTCAGCGGCGTCGGTGAGGTCCTTCATGTGACGCTCACGGGCGGCACGTTCTTCGCCCTCCAAGGTAGCCAAATCCTCGTAGGCTGCCTTGAGGGCCTGCAGGTTGGCTGCGGGGGTGTCGTAGACGGGCATTTTGCCGCCTAGGATTTTGGCAACCACGCGACCGCGGTCACGCACAGCCCCATGCCAGCTGGGCTTAGTGCCAGCCGGGGTTAGACCATAGGCGGAAGCATATTCCCGCTGGGCGGCCTCCATGCGGTGCCGCGCGGCCGCGAGGGCGGTGGCGTCCTCGAACAGGACGCGGCGAGCCGCCTCAAGCTCGGCCGCGGCGGCATCTAGGTTTGCCATCGGGGCAATAGGGGTGCTCAAGCCCCAGAGGGCCACACCGAGCGGGTCGGAGGTGCCAACGCGGGCCGCGGCGGCGTTAGCCTTGGCCCGCGCATGCCCGGAGGAGGTGGAGGAGATTATGGCCATTGCCCCCACGCGATTGTGGGAGCTGCTGGACTGGGTCGCAGCAAGTGCGCCCACAGCCGTGGGTGGACCAGCGCAGATGAGTACCTGGCTGGGGTCCTCGTCAGCGACCGGAGCTTCGGCGAGGCTGAGCCTACCGAAATGCTCGGTGAGCGTGTCAATGTCGCGCGCGAGGGGTCCCGCCCGGAGCAAGCCCCACGAGCCCGCAGTTTCGCCTGGACATGCGACGACGGCAGGGAATGTCAAGGGGTCCCGCCCGGAGCATGAATCCGGACGGCGCCGTGTATGGCCCCACGATGGGTGCCAACTGTCATCGTTTTCTCATCACAGATGCCATGGGTAGGCTTATCGTAGGTGGTTGGGGCTGGAGGACGCCGAAGGGCTCCGGGAGAAAGAATAGGTACAAGTGGTGGTGACACATGATGTACCCAGGTTCAGGGCCCTCCGTGGGAGGTAATACCCCTAGTCCTGCTTGGTCTAGTTTGATGGATGGGTGTGTTTACAGGATTGCTCTTGGAGCTGAGTCTACAGGAGGAAGAGGGAGCAGCCGGCTCGCGTTCCTCCCCTACCAAGTGTGAGAAAGCAGGAGGTGTCCCGTGAGAGTGTGTGTGAGAGTTGTCCGTCCCCGTTGCATGGGGGGCTCGGGGGGTTTTATAGGCCAATCCCCGGCTGACAATATTCCTAAGGTACAAAGGTGGGGGGTACCCGGCTGGCAGCATCTCCGATTGACCAGGAGGTCCCGCCCTTCAAGCCGTCTCGTCGCCTGTAGGGTCCACCGGCTGCGCGGTCCCGTCGCCTGCTGGGGCCCGCGCAGCCGGCTCCGCAATTGGCCCTCGCCCACCTGTCGTGGCACGGGCCGCCTGGGAGGAGTCGCCTAGTGCTAGCCGGCCGAAGTCTCCGGTATGTCCGGCTGCACTGTAGCCATGCCAGGTTAGGTAATCGAGTGGACTAGAGCGTTCCGGCACTATTTCCCCGCCCGGTTGCGCTTGCCAAGGTCAGCGGCCTAGACGACCAGACTGTAGCCATGCGCACCCGTGGGTCAACGGGCACTGTGGCTACAATGATGCCCGTCGTGGCGGTCACGTCTTGTCGCTGTACTCGAGCGCAGAGGGACGGGACATTGCATGTCCGTCCCGAGGTCAACAGAGGAGACGACCTGGGGGCTGCCGGCCGCACCCAGACGGTCGGGAGTCGAGCCGGCTCCTCGACAAGCCGTCCGTGTTGCCAGCCGGCGACAGCTCGAGCCGGTGACAGCTCCAGCCGGCCGTGGACAGCCGGTCGCATAGTTTTTCTTTGAAGCGAGGGGGGGAGGGGAGGGAAGAACCTTGTTGCTTTGGCCTACCTAGGGGTAATAACCCCGTCAGTAGTCCCCGAAGCCGGCGGGGGCCTGCGTCCGATAGACGGAGGGGAGCCGGCGGCTTCCCTCCAGCGGTACCCGCCACCGACGCGAAACCAAAAGGCCAGTCGGGTCGACGGTTGGACCCGATGCCTCGGGTTCCGGCACGTCGCTCCGGGTCCCGGGCCAGCCTGCTGTGCGCCACGCGGCGGGTAATGACGTTGTGGGCCCCGCGCACGCGGGGAGATGGGACGTCGCCCTGGGCCTAGCCCGCTAGGCCTTGGGCGTAGCCTAGTAGGCCTCAGGACGCAGGCCAGGATCCTCTGCGCCCCGAAGCGGCCGTTACGGCCCGAGCCGCCCACTCGTGCGCGGAGTTTCCGGGGGAGTGGGCGCAGTTAATCCCCACGTCCCCCGATCGTGGCCTCCCCATTTAAAAGGGGAGGAAGGGGAGGGGCGGAGATACCCGCATCCCCTTTGCCTCCTTGCTTCTTTCCTATTTGCCTTCCTCGCCCCCTTGCGTGACACCACTCCCGAGCCCGCAAATGCGCCTGCACGCTGCCCTTTTGCCGCAATTGCCGATGGGCACGGAGGAAGCTGGGCCGGATTTGTTGTCGACGAGGAAGCCATCGCGGACCTCCATCGCGCGCGCATGCTGCCGCCGGCGGAGTGTGTGATCGCCCGTGCGCCGGGCAACGAGGTGGTGCCGGCACCGCAGCCAGGGGAGCACGTCGTCTTCCTCTGGCATTTCTCCCGTGGTTTCGGGCTCCCAGTGAGCCACTTCTTCCGGTTGCTCATGGACACCTTCGACCTTTAGCCGCACCACCTCGGCCCGAAGGCAATCCTTTACCTCGCCGGCTTCGTGATGCTGTGCAAGGGGTACTTGGTGGTCCTCCCCTTTCTTGACTTCTTCAACGCCCTCTTCTACCTCAAGGCGCTGAAGAGCAGTGCCTGCGGGGGCACGACGGTGTGCTGCCGCGGCACCGCGTGCTTCTCGCCCTTCTCCCTTATTGATTCCGTCAAGGGGTGGCATCGGACATTCTTCTCCGTGAAGAACGCCGACCCAAGCCTGGACTACATCCGGCCGCTGCCGTTCATCAACGCACAGTCCTCCGGGGTGAACTAGCCGGGAGCCGCCCCGCGTGGTGTGGCTCTGGCGGAGCTCGGCCGGCTCGCACAGCTAAAGAGCGCTGAGGGGTTGGTCGTCTCTGATCTGGTGGCAGCCTTCATCTCATGCCAAGTGCTGCCTCTCCACTCGAGGCCGCACCGGATTTGCAACATGTCCGGCCGTCGGGGATCCCCTACTGGCTAACGACTGTCGACCTGACGCCGGCTCACGTGGCGACGCGGGGGAACGCCATCACGACGTTCAAGCTGGCGCGGGCGTCGTGAACATTTGGCATGGAGCCGTATGACTGCATCAACCGTCCCCCCTGGCATGTTTCATCGAGACGACTTCTTTCTATTTGATTCTTTCCAATCGACGGACGGCAGCGGACCTTACTTCCCCGTGCTGACCGCAGCTATTGGTGCGACAGAACACGCCGGACGACCCGCACCCGCAAATTTTCGAGGCGGAGCGCGACCACTTTGACTCCGAAGATTATGAGTGGGGAGGTCTGCCTGAAGAGAGGGTGGACTCCTCGGGAGGGGTCGAGGAGCCGATAGACCAGCGAGCCGGCAGGCCCAGTGGAGCCGGAGGGTCCGGCGCAGCTGGGGAGCCCAGCGGAGCCGGCAAGTTCCCTATTGGTCCCACAATCAAGAACTGGACAGATGATGATGATGTTGGAAATATGCCCTACAGGCAATAATAAATTAGTTATTATCATATTTCCTTGTTCACGATAATCGTTTATTATCCATGCTATAATTGTATTGATCGGAGACTTAGATGCATGTGTGGATACATAGACAAAACCATGTCCCTAGTATGCCTCTAATAGACTAGCTCGTTGATCAAAGATGGCTATGGTTTCCTAGTCATGGACATGAGATGTCATTTGGTAACGGGATCACATCATTAGGAGAATGATGTGATGGACAAGACCCAAACTACAAACGTAGCATATGATCATGTCAGTTTATTGCTACTGTTTTCTGCATGTCAAGTATATGTTCCTATGACCATGAGATCATGCAACTCACTGACACCAGAGGAGTACCTTGTGTGTATCAAACGTCGCAACGTAACTAGGTGACTATAAAGGTGCTCTACAGGTATCTCCGAGGGTGTCTGTCGGGTTGGCATGGATCAAGACTAGGATTTGTTACTCCGTGTGACGGAGAGGTATCTCATGGCCCACTCGGTAATACAACATCACAATAAGACTTGCAAGCAATGTGACTAAGTGTAGGCCACGGGATCTTGTATTACGGAATGAGTAAAGAGACTTGATGATAACGAGGTTGAACTAGGTATGGAGATACCGACGATCAAATCTCGGGAAAGTAACATACCGAAGAACAAAGGGAACACCATACGAGATTAACTGAATCCTTGACATAGAGGTTCGACTGATAAAGATCTTCGTAGAATATGTAGGAACCAATATGGGCATCTAGGTCCCGCTATTGTTTATTGACCGTAGAGGTGCCTCGGTCATGTCTACATAGGTCTTGAACCCGCAGGGTGTGCACACTTAACGTTTGGTGACGTTTCGGCAGTATAGAGTTATGCTTGGTGGTGACCAAAGGTTGTTCGGAGTCCCGGATGATACCCTGGACGTCATGAGGAGCTCCGGAATGGTTTGGAGGTAAATATTGATATATAGAAAGTCCTATTTTGGTCACCGGAAAAGTTTCAGGCTCATCGGTAGTGTACCGGGAGTGCCGGTAGTGTACCGGGAGACCATCGGGAAGGGTATTTCCACCCAAGAGGCTACATGGGCTGTGGGAGATTGAATGCCAGCCCTTAGTGGGCTGGTGGAATTCCTACACAAGGCCCATGCGGCTGGGAAGAAAAGCCCAAAGAGAAAATGTGGAAAAAGGCAAAAAGGCAAAAAAAATAAGGAGGAGTCCTAGTCCTACTAGGATTGGAGGAGGAATCCTCGTCTCCTCCTTGATTCGGCCGAACCAGGGGCTGGTCCCTTGAGGGCCAAGCCTCGTCTTCTCTTCCTCTTATATATACTAGAGGTTTTAGGGTTTTTTCACCAGATTTTCAGCCACGTGCTACCCGTTCCTCTAGTGCATAACTTCTCCTCTAGATCGGTTTTCTACAGTGCTTGGGCAAAGCCCTACCGAAATTACTTCACCACCATCGCCGTGGCGCCGTCACGCTGCCGGAGAACTCATCTACCTCTCCGCTCCCTCTTGCTGGATCAAGAAGGCGGAGATCGTCATCAAGTTGTACGTGTGCTGAGCGCGGAGGTGCCGTCCGTTCGGCGCTAGATCAGAAGGACTATGATCAAGATCGCGAGACGGATCGTGATGAGATCACGGGACGCTTGGCGATTTGGATCACGAGGACATTCGACTACACTAACCGTGTTTCTTAACGCTTTCCGCTTAGCGATCTACAAGGGTTTGTAGATACACTCTCCCTCTCATAGATGCTCATCAACATGGATAGATCTTGCGTGTGCATAGGAAATTTTTTGTTTCCCATGCAACGTTCCCCAATAGTGGCATCATGAGCTAGGTCTATGTGTAGATGAGATCTCGAGTAGAACACAAAGAGTTTGTGGGCGTTGATGCTTAGATTGGTTCCTCCCTTGGTCGTGTTTTGGTTCAGCGGTATTGTGGGATGAAGCGGCCCGGACCAACATGACTTGTACGCTTACGAGAGACCGGTTCCCTCAACTACAACTTGTTGCAAAAGATGGCTGGCGGGTGGCAGTTTCTCCTACTTTAGTTGGATCGGATTCGACAAAGGCGGTCCTTGAGAAGGTTGAAAAGCAACTTATGTATCACCGTTGTGGTTTATGCGTAGGTGAGAATTGTTCTTGCTAGATACCCGTAGCAGCCACGTAAAACATGCAACAACAATTAGAGGACGTCTAACTAGTTTTTGCAGGGTATGTTGTGATGTGATATAGCCAATTACATGATGTGATATATGTGATGTATGAGATGATCATGTGTTGTATAGAATATCACGAGTTGCATGTCGATGAGTACGACAACCGGCAGGAGCCATAGGGTTGTCTTTAATTATTGTATGAGCTGCATGTCAATCATTAAGCGTTATGTATTGATTTACTTTATCGCTAAACGGTAGCAATAGTAGTACAAGCATGATGGGCGCTACAACCCCAATGGCGACAGGTTGATGGAGATCATGGTGTCATACCGGTGACGATGGAGATCATGCCGGTGCTTTCAAGATGGAGATCAAAAGCACAAGTTCATGGCCATATCATGTCACTTATGATTTGCATGTGATGTTAATCCTTTTATGCACCTTGTTTTGCTTAGGACGATTGTAGCATTATAAGGTGATCCCTCACTTAATTTCAAGATAAATTGTGTTCTCCCCGAGTGTGCACCATTGCGAAAGTTCGTCGTGTCGAGACACCATGTGATGATCGGGTGTGATAGACTCTACGCACATACAACGGGTGCAAGCCAGTGTTGCACATGCAGAACACTCGGGTTAAACTTGACGAGCCTAGCATGTACAAACATGGCCTCGGAACACAAGAGACCGAGAGGTCGAACATGAGTCATATAGTAGATATGATCAACATGATGATGTTCACCATTGAAACCACCTCAACTCACGTGATGATCGGCCTTGAGTTGGTGAATTTGGATCATGTATCACTCGAATGACCAGAGGGATGTCAATTTGAGTGGGAGTTCTTCAGTAATATGATTAATTGAACTCATTATCATGAACATAGTCAGTAGTGTCTTTGCAAATTATGTTGTAGATTACTTGCTCGCGCTGTAGCTCCCTTGAATTTATGTATGTTCCTAGAGAAATAGAGTTGAAAGATGATGGTAGCAATATTGCGGACTGGGTCCGTGATGTGAGGATTGTCCTCATTGCTGCACAGAAGGCTTATGTCCTTAATGCACCGCTCGGTGCGCCAACCCCTCTAGCGTCGTCTGTAGATGTTGTGAACATCTGACAGGCACGTTTTGATGACTACTTGATAATTTAGTGCGTCATGCATTACGGCTTAGAATTGAGGCTCCGAAACGTTTTGAACGTCATGGAACATATGAGATGTTATAAGAGCTTAAATTAGGATCTCAGGCTCGTCCCCGTGTTGCGAGATATGAGATCTCCACCAAGATTCTTTGCCTGCAAGATGAAGGAGAATAGCTCAATTGTTGAGCATGTGCTCATATTGTCTGGGTGCTACAATCGCTCGAATCGAGTGGGAGTTGATCTTCCAGATAAGATAGTGATTTATATGGTTCTCCATGTCACTGTCACTAAGCTATTAGAACTTGGTGATGAACTATAAAGCGCCAGGGATAGAAATAATGATCCCTGAGCTTTTCGCGATGTTTGACCCGCGGAGGTAGAAATCAAGAAGAGGCATCAAGTGTTCATGGTTAGTAAAACCACTAGTTTTGAGAAGGGCAAGGGCAAGGAGGGTAACTTCATGGATAGCAAGTCAGTTGCTGCTCTAGTAAAGCAACCCAAAGTTGAACCCAAACCCGAGATTAAATGCTTCGATTATGAGGAGAGCGGTCGCTGAAGCGGAACAATCCTAGATACTTGGTAAATAAGAAGGCTGGCAACGTCGACAGAAGTATATTTGATATACGTGTTATTAATGTATACCTTGCTAGTACTCCTAGTAGCACCTGGGTATTGGATACCGGTTCGGTTGCTAAATGTTAGTAACTCAAAATAAAAGCTACGGAATAAACGGAGAACTGACTAAGGGTGAGGTGACAATGTGTGTTGGAAATGTTTCCAAGGTTGATGTGATCAACATCGCACACTCTTTCTACCTTCGGGATTAGTGACGAACCTAAATAAATGTTATTTGGTGTTTTTCGTTGAGCATGAACGTGATTAGATCGTGTTTATTGCAACACGGTTATTCATTTAAGTTAGAGAATAATGGTTATTCTGTTTACATGAATAATACCTTCAATGGTCGTGCACCCAGTGAGAATGGTTTGATGAATCTTGATCATAGTAATACACATGTTCATAACATTGATGCCAAAAGATACAAAGTTAATAATGATAGTACCACATACTTATGGCACCGCCGCTAAATGCCATATTGGTATACAAGGCATGAAGAAACTCCATGCTGATGGATCTTTGGACTCATTCGATTTTGAATCGGTTGAGACATGCGAACCATGCCTCTTGGTCAAGATGACTAAGGACCCCGTTTTCTGGTTTGATGGAGCGGGCAAGTGATTTATTGGAAATGATACATGTTGATGTATGCAATCCAATGAGTCTTATAGCGTGCGGTGGATATCGTTATTTTCTTACCTTTACTGATGATTTGAGTAGATATAGTGTATATTTACTTAATGAAACACAAGTCTGAATCGTTTGAAAGGTTCAAAGCAAATTCAGAGTGAAGTTTAAGGTCATCGTGACAAGAAGAAATGTCTGCGATATGATCGTGGAGGTGAATATCTGAGTTACGAGTTTGGCATACAACTTTAGACAATGTGAAAGTTTTTTCACTACACCCGCCACCTGGAACACCATAGCGTGATGGTGTGTCCAAACGTCATAGTCGTGCTCTATTGGATATGGTGCGTGCTATGATGTCTCTTATCGTTTTGCTACTATAATTTTGGGGTTATGCATTAGAGACAACTACATTCACTTTAAATAGGGCACCATCTAAATCCGTTGAGATGACACTGTGTGAATTATGGTTTGATAGAAACCTAAGCTGTCATTTCTTAATGTTTGGGGCTGCGATGCTTGTGTGGAAAAATGTATTCACCTAATGAGCTCGAACCCAAAGCGGAAAATGCATCTTCATAGAATATCCTAAGAACAGTTGGGTGAACCTTCTATCTCAGATCCAAGCATAAAATGTTTGTTGCTGAAACTGGGTCCTTTCTCGAGGAAAAGTTTCTCGAAAGAATTGAGTGGGAGGAAGATAGAACTTGATGAGGTTTTTGAACCTTTGTTTCAACTAGAGAGTAGCGCAGCGCAGAAAGATGTTTCTGTGGAACCTACGTCAGTTGAAGAGGAAGTAAATGATGATGATCATGACGCTTCGGATCAAGTTACTATCGAACCTCATAGGTCAACAAGGATGTGTACTGCTCCTGAGCGGTACGACAATCCTGTCTTGGAGGTCGTGTTGTTGGACAATGATGAACCTACGAGCTGTGGAGAAGCGATGATGGGACCGGATTCTGACAAATGGTTAGAGGCCATGAAATCCCAGAAAGGATCCATATATGAAAACCAAGTATAGGCTTTGGTAGACTTGCTCGTTGGACGGCAGATCGTTGAGTATAAATGGACCTTTAAGATGAAGACAGACGTTGATGGTGAATATCACCATTTATAAAGATCGACTTGTCGCAAAGAAGTTTCCGCCAAGTTCAAGGAGTTGACTACGATGAGACTTTCTCACTCGTAGCGATGCTAAAGTCTGTTGGAATTAAGTTAGCAGTTGCTGCAATTTTCAATTATGAAATCTGGCAGATGGATGTCAAAACATCGTTTCCTTAACGGTTTACTTGAGGAAAGGTTGTATGTGATACAACCAAAAGATTTTGTCAGTCCTAAGGATGATAAAAGGTGAGCAAGCTTGAGTGATCCTTCTAAGGACTGAAGCAAGCATCTCGGAGTTGGAATATACACTTTGATGAGGTGATCAAAGTTTTAGAGTCTATACAAAGTTTATGAGAAACTTGTATTTGCAATAAAGTAAGTGGGAGCACTATAGAGTTTCTGATAAAGTATGTGTGGATGACATATTGTTGATCGGAAATAATGTAGAATTTCTGGAAAGCATAAACGGTTGTTTGAAAGGTGATTTTCAAAGGAAGACCTGGATAAAGCTACCTAATTGTTGAGCATCAAGATCTATAGAGATAGATCAAGATATTTGATGAGACTTTTAATGAGTACATACCTTGACAAGATTTTGAAAGAGATCAAAATGAATCAGTCAGAGAAAGAGTTCTCGCCTGATGTGTAAGGTGTGAAGTTGAGTGAGACTCAAAGCTCGACAACGGCAGAAGAAAGAGAAAGGACGAACGTCGTCTCCTATGCCTTAGCCATAGGCTCTATATTATGCCATGCTGTGTACCGCACCTGGTGTGTGCTTTGCCATGAGTTTGTCAAGGGGTACAAAAGTGATCCAGGAGTAGATCACTGGACAGCGGTCAAGATTATCCTTAGTAACTAAAAGACTAAGGAGATGTTTCTCGATTGTGGAGGTGATAAAGAGTTCGTCGTAAAGAGTTACATCGATGCAAGCTTTAACACCAATCCGGATGACTCACAGTAGCAATCTAGATACGTATAGTGGAGCAGCCATTTGGAATAGTACCAAGTGGAGTGTGGTAGCAGTGTTTACGGTTTGACATAGAGATTTGCAAAGTACACACGGTCTAAATGTCGCAGACCCATTGACTATAAGACCTCTCTCACATGCAAAGCATGATCGAGCCCCAGAACTCATTGGGTGCTAGATTCATAACAATGTGAATCACATGGTGATGTGAACTAGATTACTGACTCTAGTGCAAGTGGGAGACTGTTGGAAATATGCCCTATAGGCAATAATAAATTAGTTATTATCATATTTCCTTGTTCATGATAATCGTTTATTATCCATGCTAGAAATGTATTGATTGAAAACTCAGAAACATGTGTGGATACATAGACAACACCATGTCCCTAGTATGCCTCTAGTAGACTAGCTCTTTGATCAAAGATGGTCAATGTTTCCTGGCCATAGACATGAGATGTCATTTGATAACGGGATCACATCATTAGGAGAATGATGTGATGGAAAAGACCCAAACTACAAACGTAGCATATCATCGTGTCAGTTTATTGCTACTGTTTTTTGCATGTCAAGTATATGTTCCTATGACCATGAGATCGTGCAACTCACTGACACCGGAGGAGTACCTTGTGTGTATCAAATGTCGCAACATAACGGGGTGACTATAAAGGTGCTCTACAGGTATCTCTAAGGGTGTCTGTCGGGTTGACATGGATCAAGACTGGGATTTGTTACTCCGTGTGACGGAGAGGTATCTCAGGGCCCACTCGGTAAGACAACATCACAATAAGCCTTGCAAGCAATGTGACTAAGTTTTAGCCACAGGATCTTGTATTACGGAACAAGTAAAGAGACTTGCTGATAACGAGGTTGAACTAGGTATGGAGATAACGACGATCAAATCTCGGGCAATTAACATACCGAAGAACAAAGGGAACATCATACGGGATTAACTGAATCCTTGATATAGAGGTTCGACCAACAAAGATCTTCGTAGAATATGTAGGAATCAATATGGGCATCCAGGTCCCTCTATTGGTTATTGACCGTAGAGGTGTCTCGGTCATGTCTACATAGTTCTCGAACCCGCAGGGTCTGCACACTTAAGGTTTGGTGACGTTTCAGTACTATAGAGTTATGCTTGCTGGTGAACGAAAGTTGTTCGGAGTCCCGGATGAGATCCCGGACGTCACGAGAAGCTCCGAAATGGTCTGGAGGTAAAGAATGATATATAGGAAGTCCTATTTTGGTCACCGGAAAAGTTTCGGGCTCATCGGTAGTGTACCGGAAGTGCCGGTAGTGTACTGGAAGACCATCGGGAGGGGTATTTCGACCCAAGAGGCTACATGGGTTGTGGGAGAGTGAATACCAGCCCTTAGTGGGCTGGTGGAAGTCCCACACAAGGCCCATGTGGCTGGGAAGAAAAGCCCAAAGAGAAAAAGGTGGAAAAAGGCAAAAAGGCAAAAATAAGGAGTCCTAGTCCTACTAGGATTGGAGGAGGATTCCTCCTCTCCTCCTTGATTCGGCCAAACCAAGGGCTGGTCCCTTGAGGGCCAAGCCTCCTCCTCTCTTCCTCTTATATATACTAGAGGTTTTAGGGTTTTTGCACCAGATTTTCAGCCACGTGCTACCCGTTCCTCTAGTCCATAGTTTCTCCTCTAGATCGGTTTTTTATAGTGCTTAGGCGAAGCCCTGACGGAATTACTCCACCACCATCACCGTAGCACCGTTACGCTACCAGAGAACTCGTCTACCTCTCCGCTCCCTCTTGCTGGATCAAGAAGGCGGAGATCGTCATCAAGCTGTACGTGTGCTGAACGCGGAGGTGTCGTTCGTTCGGCGCTAGATCGGAAGGACCGTGATCAAGATCGCGAGACGGATCATGATGAGATTGCAGGACGGATCGTGATGAGTTCGCGGGACAGATCGTGATTGGATCGCGGGACAAATCATGAAGAGATCGCGGGACGCTCGGCGATTTGGATCGCGAAGATGTTCGACTACACCAACCGCGTTTCTTAACGGTTCCCGCTTAGCTATCTATAAGGGTATGCAGATCCACTCTCCCTCGTAGATGCTCATCACCATGGATAGATCTTGTGTGTGCGTAGGAATTTTTTCCCATGCAATGTTCCCCAACAGATGATGACGATGACGATGATGTGATGATCCTGAATGCGCCTCCCCCTTAGTTTAGCAGGGCCGGCAGAGCGAGGAGTGGCCGGCTCAAGCCTCGACGACAGGAGCCGCCAACCGGGCGAAGAGGACGGCTTAGGAGGAGTCGATGGCTTCACCGCCCGCCCATAAGCGGGTGAAGGTGGCCACACGGAAGCCGTTGGCGTGCGCCAAGCAGGCTTTGGCCGTCGTCACCGGGTAAGTCTTTTTCTTTTTCGTGCGTGCATTTCCTTCCGAGTCGCGAGCCGCTGGGTGTCTGAACCTTATGCACCATAGGGACCCCATCAAGATCCACGAAGGGGAGTCGGTGATGGACCCGACGGACGCCACCAGCCGGCTGGCCCGCGAGCACGCGGCCACCTAGTGGGAGGAGAAGAGGAGGCTCGTGGAGATACGAGCCTCAAAGTCTGGAACGCGAGGCGGGGCCTCGCACTCCAAGACTTCGAGCAGCGGGAGGCAGAGGAGGTCCGCGGACCCCGTGTGGGCGTCGAACTCGGCGGCGAAATCGACCCGTCTGTCAAGACCCTCATCGAGCGAGCCACGAGGGGCGGTTATGGAGCCGCCTGTTCCTTCGTCCGTGGAGGAGGCGGCCCGAACGATGGCGGCGGCTACGGAGCCGGCCCCCGAGGCTACCCGGCCGGAGGCGCCGGTTGTGGCTCTGCCTACGGCCGAGCCAGCCCGGGTCGACATGCCGGAAGCCCCAGTGGCCCCGGAGGCGGCGTCAGAGGCAGTGCCGGAGGCGGCGACCATGGAGACAGAGGCGCCGTCCATCGCTGTCGTTGTGTCGGGCCGGCGGGAGGAGGATGCGGTACTAGCGCCGAGCGGTGGGCCAGCGGGGACCGACTCCCGGGCCCTCGCCGTCATCAATCCTCCCCTAGCGGCCGGCAGCATGGCGAGCACCGGGGCGAGAGGCAGCGACGGCCGGGTCTGGAGGTCCATGCAGGACGTGCTCCGGGACTGGGAGGCGCTGGAACGTGTCCGGACCCTTCCGGCTCCCCCAGCCAATGGCCTAGTTCCCGCACTCGGGGAGCTGGGGAACGTCTTGGACCGATGCCGCCAGGAGCTGGCCCGGTTCGCATAGGTGGTCGACGCCACTCTACGGCATGTGGAGGTAAGCGTCGTCGTCTTTATCGAATTTTTCAGTGGGGGCGCGCAAGCGCACCCACTAGGTGTAGCCTTCGAGATGCGGGCCGGCTGACCGGCCGACGGGCAGCTGGGCCGGATCTCCTTGAGCGATTTTTGACCATGGCTTCATGTGGCAGGAGGGGAACTCCCAGCGACAGAAGCTGTTCGAGGAGGTGGTCTCCATCCACGACCGTGGCAAGCACGGCTTCTACCGGCTGGAGGAGGAGCTGGCGCGGGTGCAAGGTATGTCAAGTTTTGCGGAAGGGGCACGTAGCCCCCGGGAGCCAGGCCGGCTTCCTGACAGCCAGAGCGTGTGTAGGAAGTCTAGATGACGCCTGCTTTGTCTTGCAGACGAGCTGACCGCCCTCCGGGCGGAGAAGACTGGGGCTGTCTCCGAGCAGGACCGACTGGCGCAAAGCGTCCAGGCGATCAATCAGGAGAAGGACCGGCTAGCCATGCTGCTGGCAGATGGGGAGGTGGCACAGGACGGCCTCAAGGCCGACGTGGCGCGGGAGGTGACGGCCAAGGAGAAGGCCGTCAAGGAGGCGGCTGACGCCGCACGGCGGACCGCCTCCCTCCAAGGCAAGGTGACCTGCCTCGAGAGGAAACTCGAGGAGCTTAAGGGTTCCCTCGTCGAGGCGGAGGCGGCATTGGCATCGGAGAAGCATTCATTGCTCCACTTTGCCATCGAAGTGGACGACTCTATCGAACGTAAGTGTCCTTTGTCTTTTTTCCAGCCGGTTGCCTTTTTCCTTGCTGGTTCTTGTTCCTGATTTGCCTCTCTCTCCTTCTTCCCTTTCTTCTCTTAGGGCGCTTCCCGGAAACTCGCCGCGCTGAGCATGCCGTCGAGGAGCACCGGGAGTGTCTTCGAGTGTGCGGGCGCTCCATCGAGGAGGACACCGCGTAGGATGTGTCGGAGCTTGGGCTTGCCATTGAAAACTGGTTGATTTACCTTGAGCGGAGCGTGGAGCGGCTGAAGACGGTCGGCAAGGAGATCATTACCGCCTTGTGGTCGGGCCATGGAGGAGTTCCGGAGAACTGCGTGGCCTTATGGTTGGAGCACGTCGTGGCCCGCCTCGAGGTTTGGAAGGCGTCGGCGGCGCGAGCCGAAGCGCAGATGGCACTCCGGTTTGTAACTTCGTGGTACCGCGGTGTGGACCTGGACTGGCTGGCCACCATGCGGGACGAGCCAGCCGAGGAGCGGGCGACCCGTGAGCCAGCCCTTGTCCGCCGCGCCGTGGAGCTCGCATTGTACGTCGACCCAGACGAGCTCCTGCCGGCCCTTGGCGAGGACGGCAAGCCGGTGGCCGAAGACTCTTTCGGCATCCCCAAGGTCCGAAGGACGAGGAGGTTGCTGACGAGAGTACCGACTCCAGCGACAAGACGGCTGGGACTGCAGAGGCCGCCTCGAAGGCCAAGGAAGCCGACCCAAAGGTCGTAGCCTCCTCTGGGATGGGAGTCGAGCCGCTTAGCGATGCGCTGGCTGGGGGCGCACCGGCTGGCGACGCGCCGGTGGCCTGAGCCCCGGGCGTTTTATCTTTCTTTCTCTTTCCTGCATGTTAGGCTTAAGTCCACCCACTGGGGGTGTAATGTAATGAAGCATGATGGCAGTGGGCCTATTTTATCTTATAATTCGTATCATGAATGTCTGATGTGTTTGTCTTATTGTGCGTGCTTGCTCATCCTTACCCTTTTTTGCCCTTTTGATTTCGCCTGTTCTGCCCCTTTTCCCCTTTGGTTTCGGCCCCGCCAGCCCGATAGCCGGGAGCCGGTCTGTAGCTGGGTCGGGGCGTCCGCCTTGAGGGAGCCGGTTCTGAACTTAGGAATCGCGAGGGCTTTTTAGGATAAGTAGAGTGGCAGAGGCGAGGCGGTGGTCCGGCTGGGTCTAGCCGGCATCTCCTTTGCAATCAATCTTTCGTGTGTGCTAAGCTTTGCCGCCCTGAGGCCCCATCAGCCGGACAACCGGGAGCCGGATCTGTAGCTGGGAGGGGTGGGAGGGCTTGCTTGGCTCACACTACTTGGTCAATTTTTGGGAGAGGCGACCTAGGACCAGCTGACGAACTCCCGGGCACGGGAGCCGGCTCAGGGAGCCGGTGAGTGAGGAGACCTTCGAGGAAACTAAAAGGGTGTGCCCCAAGAGCCGGCCTGGGGCATCCGTTGCATTCATAAGCCCAAAAGGGGAGGGATACATACATACACTAGCCTTTTCAGCAGTAAAACGGACGGAGGAGAGCCGCATTCCATGGGCGCTCGGTCTCCTCGCTGGAGGCATCTTTTTGCGCTTCTGCGGCTTCTGGGCGTCTATTAGGCAGTACGCATTGTTGTGCAACGCCTTGCTGACGATGAACAGGCCCTCCCATGGGGAGGATAGCTTGTGTTGTCCGGCTGTCCGTTGGATCCGCCTGAGCACCAGGTCCCCTTCATGAAAGGAGAGCAGTCGGATCAGCTTGCTGTGGTAGTGCCGGAGCTTCTACTAGTAGATTGCCGTCCGGCTCAAGGCTAGTTCGCGGGCTTCTTCGAGTAGGTCGACACCGTCTTCTCTTGCCTCCTTTGCGTCCTTCTTCGTGTATAGGGCGACCCGAGCTGAGTCGAACTCGATGTCGGTGGGGATGATCGCCTCAGACCCGTACACAAGGAAGAAGGGCGTGTAGCCGGTTGATCGGTTGGGGGTGGTCCTGAGACTCCAAAGGACAGCCGGCAGCTTGTCGACCCACCAGCGATGTTACGAGCCGGGGCTTGATGTCGGACAGGATGAGGCCGTTTGCCCTCTCGACCTGGCCGTTTGACTGTGGATGAGCGACGGAGGCCAGGTCGAGCCGGATTCCTTGCTTGGAGCAGAAGTGCGCGTGCGCGCCCTTGACGAAGTTTGTGCTGTTGTCGATGATGATGTTGTGGGGAACGCCATAGTAGACCATGATGTCGTCGATGAACCGGACGGCCGTGGGGCCGTCTAGCTTCTTGATTGGTCATGCCTCGATCCACTTGGTGAATTTGTCGACAACCACTAGCAAATGTGTCATGCCGCCTCATGCGGTCTTGTAGGGACCCACCATGTCCAGCCCCCAGACGGCGAAGGGCCACGAGAGGGGGATGGTCTGGAGGGCCGATGCCGGCAGGTGGCTCTTTGTGCTGAAGTGCTGGCAGCCCTCGCACTTGTCGACCAATTTCTTGGCCGCCTCGAGAGCAGTGGGCCAGTAGAAGCCGTGGCGGAAGGCCTTGGCCACCGGGGTCCTAGAGGCGGCGTGATGCCCGCACTCGCCCTGGTGGATGTCGAGGAGGATCTCCAGACCCTTTTTCGGCTCGACGCACTGCTGAAACACGTCGGTGATGCTGCGATGGATGAGCTCGTTGTTGATGATGTTGTACGCCGAGGCCCGGCACTGAATTTGCCTCGCCATGGTCTCGTCCCGGGGGTGCTCGCCATGTAGAAGGAATGCAAGGATGGGCTGTGCCCAAGAGGGGGTCGAGACGGGGACCGGCTCGAGAGCCCCCGGGCCCAGATGATTAGTCCCCGGGCCCAGCTCGCCAGCCCCCGAGGCCGGCCGGTCGATTGTCATCATGACATATGCATCATTGGAGCCGGCGGCCTCGGATGCAGCCAGCTCAACTGGTTCCGCCAAGGCGGCCAAGGTTGACGGAGCCGATGGTGAAGGTGCCGAAGAGACAGCCAGGGCCACCGATGGACCGGTGGCGTCTGCCGGCACAAAAATGGATTCCGATTCTGGGGAAGGCTTGATCGATGGCTTGAGCAGCCGCTCGAGGGAGACGTCGGCTAGGATGGCCTGCCGGGTGGAGCCGATCTTTGCCAGCGTGCCGGCCGCCTCGATGTCTGCCCATGGGACGTGGTGGAACTCACAGCCCTCGAAGGAGCCGGTGAGCCGTTGTACGAGGAAGCGGTAGCTGGCCATGTTGGCGTCCCTGGCGTCCCATTCGCCAGAGACCTGCTGTACCATAAGGTCGGAGTCGCCGAAGCATAGAATGTGCCTGATGTCGATCTCCTTGGCGAGCCGGAGGCCATGGACGATGGCCTCGTACTCGGCCACGTTGTTGGAGGTAGCAAAGTGGATCTGGAGGGCGTACTTGAGCTGGTCACCTTTTGGGGAGGAGAGGACTATGCCGGCACCCAGGTGGGTCCTCATTTTTGAGCTGTCGAAATGCATGCGCCAATGTGTGGAGTCCGGGGGAGGCGGCTCGAACTCGGTTTCTGCCCAGTTGACGAGGAAGTCGGCCAATGCCTGTGACTTGATGGTGGTGCGAGGTCCGTATCGGATCTCGTGATCGGCGAGGGTGATGACCCATTTGGCGATTTGGCCGATGGAGTCCCGGCTGCTCATGATCTCGCCGAGTGGGGCCGTGCTCACCACGGTGATGGTATGCTCCTGGAAGTACTGCTTGACCTTCTTGGCAGCGAAGTATATGCCGTAGCACATCTTCTGGTAGTGGGATGTAGTTCTGCTTAGATGCGGAGAGGACCTCGCTGAGGTAGTAGACGGGGCGCTGGACCGACTGGGACTTGCCCTCCTCCGGTCGCTCGACCACCAAGACGACACTGATGACGCGAGTGGTCGCCGCGATGTAGGCGAGCAAGGGTTCCTTCTCGGCCGACGCAGCCAGGATGGGCGCACGGGCTAGAGCTTTCTTGCGGTCACGAAAAGCCTCGTCTGCCTCGTCGGGCCAACCAAACATGCGTGGCTTCTTGGTGTGACCCGGCTCGACCAGAGCCGTCTTGCGAAGGAGCCCGTAGAGGGGCAGGGCTTTCTCCCCCAGCAGGCTGATGAACCGGCTAAGTGAGGTGAGGCAGCCGATGAACTTCTGGACATCCCGGAGCCGGGTCGTCTTGGGCATGTGCTCGATTGCGCTGATCTTCTCTGGGTTAGCTTCGATGCCGCAGGCGGACACGAAGAAACCCAGGAGCTGGCCGGCCGGAACGCCGAAGACGCACTTCTCCGGGTTGAGATTGATCTTGTATTCGTGCAGGTTCACGAAGGTCTCCCGGAGGTCGTCGAGGAGGCTGAAGTGCTTCTTGGTCTTGATGACGATGTCGTCGACGCAGACATGGACGTTCCTGCCTATCTGAGGCAGGAGGCACTTCTGCATGCACTGCTGGAAGGTGGCGCATGTGTTCTTCAGGCCGAAGGACATGGTAATATAGCAGTAGGCCCCAAAGGGCATGATGAAGGAGGTCTTGAGCCGGTCTTCCGGATCCAGCTTGATCTGGTAGTAGCCGGAGCAGGCGTCCAAGAAGGACAGCAAGTCGCAGCCGGCCATGGAGTCGATGACTTGATCGATCCGCGGCAGGGCAAATGGGTCCTTGGGGCACGCCTTGTTTAGGCTGGTGTAGTCAATGCACATGCGCCAGGTCTTGTTCTTCTTCAGCACCAGGACTGGGTTGGCCAGCCAATCCGGGTGGAAAACTTCCATGATGAACCAGGCTACGAGTAGCCAGGCGATCTATTCTCCTATAGTACGCCGCTTCTCCTCCGAGAAACGGCGTAGGGGTTGCTTGACTGGCTTAACGTCCGGCCGGACGTGTAGTTTGTGCTCGGCGAACTTCCTCGGAACACCCGGCATGTCCTTGGGGGACCATGCAAAGATGTCTGATTCTCACGGAGGAAGTCGACGAGCTCGCCTTCCTATTTTCTATCGAGGCGGGAGCCGATGGTGACGCACTGAGCGGGGTTGGCCGGGTCAAGCGGGATTTCCTAGGTGTCCTTGGACGGCTAGAAGGAGGCCTCGCCGACGGACTACGAGGGGTGAGCTGACACGGCTGGCTGGCTAGCAGCAAGGGCCACGAGCCGGTAAACTGCCGCTTCTCCTCGGCAATTTCCAAAGCCTCGGCCAGCCGGCTTCCGTCTCGAGCGCACTCGATCGACTTCTTGTAATCGCCCGTGATGGTGATGATTCCCTTGGGGCCCGACATCTTGAGCTTGAGGTAGGCATAATGGGGGACCGCCATGAACTTGACAAGGGCCGACCGGCCCAACATCGCGTGGTAGGGACTTGCGAGGTCCAACGACCTCGAACAGCACTGGCTCGCGGCGGAAGTGGCCGGGTTCGTCGAAGAGGACGTCGAGCGTGATCTTGCTGACAGGAGAGCAGGACTTCCCACGCACGATGCCATGGAAGACTGTCCGGCTCGCTTGTAGGCCTTCTATCTTCAGCCCCAGCTTGCGCATCATGTCGAGGTACAGGATGTTGATGCTGCTGCCACCATCTATCAGCACCCGTGGAAAGCGGTAAGTGCGCTTCTCGGTGGCAATGGTGGGGTCGAGCACCAGGGCGTAGTTGCCGAGACTCAGCATCACGGCGGGGTGATCCGCCCGACTCCAGGTGACCGGCTTCTCCGACCAGTGCATGAACTGGGGAGTTGCCGGCATGGTGACGTTCACCTCACGATGGAGCCGACGTTGAGCATCTTTGCTCGTCTCTTCACTGGTGAAGACAACATAGCAACCGTCCTGGTTGGGGAATTGGTCATGAAGACGACCATCGATTGGGGTCGGAGCCGGAGCCGGCACTGGGGCAGCAGCTGGGGCCGGGACCGGCGTGCGGGCAGGCGGCACGGGAGGAGCCGGAAGGCCGTCCCCCCTGGCCAATTGCTGTGAGAAGTTGCACTATCGGAGCATGTGCGTAGAGGGTTTGGCCCCTGAGTGGTTCTTGCAAGGAGATAGAGCATCTGCTCGAAGGTGAGCTTCGGCTGCCAGGCAGCATTGCCAGTGCGCTGGCGCTGGCTGGAAGACTTGGCAACCGGCTCCTGCTCCTCGATGGTGGCGACCTACCAGCTCCCGTAGCGGGGATCCGACTGGTCATTCTTGCGTTTGTTGTTCTACGGCTGCCGGTGTCATTGCTGCCTTGGCGGGCGGGGCCGTCTTGACCCGGATGCTGAATCAGCCATGGCGTACTTGTCCGCCTTGATCATGAGCTCGGAGCACAGGATGTAGCGACCCGACCTGAAAGGTCGAATCTCCGGTGTTTCTGTACCATCCCAAGATCATGCTGGTACACACACGGTACATCAATGTATATATCAACGGGAAATCACACACCATTAATTTCTCGAAATCTCATATCGAGTCCTTTATTACAATAAGGATTACAATAAAGTGGCTGAAGGTCAACTCATGAGATAAACTAAACCAAAGTCTTGCGGAAGCTTCATAGGCAGTTGAGTCCATCTGACTCAAAGGGCATCTCACCGAGCGTAGAGCGTATCCTCACTCCTGGTCGGAAAAGTACTCTGCAACATGATACGTTGCAGCCGTATAGGTCAGCATATTGAATATGCCGGCAATGTCACAAAAGAGGGGGTGTAAAGTAATCATCTATTCTATATGCATATATGGCAGGTGGGGGTAGTATGTTTTTGCATAAAGCCAAATTTTTCCTACAACAAGAGAGGGCAAAAGCATAATTACTACAATGTTGGTTGATTAATGAGATGGTTCCACCAACCAATTCTCATACCCAAGTTGACATTAATACCCACATCAATGTAATTAATTGTGTTGAGAGTTCCAGATAGTTTCAGTTCCTTTGGCTCAAACTGTCCATGACCGTGGACATGGCTAATCGATTAGGTTTGGGTACTCTACAGAGTTTTGCACACCTTCCCCACAAGATTTTATCACCTCCGTTGGATTTCTCGCACTCCAGGGTGTTTGAGAAACGGATGACCAAAACATGGTCTTCTAAAGGGTTTCCCCGAGACTTTGTCGGTGCCCATCCTTTCCTACCATTCTTCTACATCTCGTAGCACCACCTGTCCGGGGTCACCACGATATCCAACCAAGCCAGAGCCCATAATGGCTTGTGGCTGTGCAGGTAATCCTTGGGTCTTGAAGCATCCATCCATCTCTTTGTGCCTGGGTGGACCTTTCCGCATGAATACTGGCACTTCTCCAGCATCATCTAGGCTAACCACTGGTTTCTCTAGGGCGCCGTTCAACCATCATCCACCCAGAGGTATGTTGAAAACTCGGAGTCTTGAAGACCTGATCATCATGTAGGTCTTGAAATTATTAACTCACAACTCTCATGAATCACACAACCAACCCCGTCTACTAATAGCATAGCAAAATTTAAAACAACGTTTCCCGGGGCCAATGTGTCAAAGGTTTGAGGTGTGCCTACCACATGATACTACATCAAGTAACCAAGTTTCCAAATTACCTACTTTGCATGCAATTGGGGGGATGGTAGAACTAATGCAATAAAACATAGGTATACATGGTCAAAGTGACTTGCCTTGCTGACGATCCTCGTAATCAAGTGACTCTAGATAACAAGCTTCGCACTCCGAATGATCTAACGAATCAAACGAGAGCACACCATAAGCATAAACACAATACAATTCATTCAACAGCAAGGTAAACAAATGCTTCAACAAACAAAAGCACAATCAAAAAGAAGAATCACTTAAAGTATAAGACTCTAAAATTTTTGGTGTCAAAATCTATACTAAGACATAACAAGTCAAAAATTTGTTTGGAACAACTAGGCATTTAGATAACAGAAAAGTAAATACAAAAATTTATTTGAAAACAAAAAGTATTTTCATTATAAATTTTTTTGTGCAAAAAGAGTTACTACAAAACTTTTTTCTAAACAATATAAATGGTGAAAACAAGATGTACCTATTGAAACTAGAGCACAAAACAATTTGTAAAAATATATTTTATTAATAGAACATAATACACCTAATGTTGAATCAACAGAACCTAATGAAATCTGAACACAAAAGTTAAACTAATTCAGGTTCAAATTAAATAAAATCAATTTAATTAAAATCTATTAAGAACTAAACAGCTTCTGTTTTTGTTAAAAACAGTAACCAAATTCATCCTAAAAAATCTCAAACTATGTAGAATGATAGGTCTAACTAATACAAAACAGTGGCAAAAAGATTCACTCAAAAATATATTTTTAAGCTCTAGTTATACAGATTTTAGTAATTTAAACAAATTTGATTAGATTCAAAATTTAAAGGTCAAATTTGAAATCTAAGCATACAGACATGAACTACAACAAATTTGTGAACTAATGCAAAAAGAATCAACTAAAAACACCAAATATTTTAAAAGATATGATAAAAACAAAACAGAATACATTCTGTTTTCTAAAACAGAAAAGAAAAAGAAAAACTTTCTATCGATCGGACAGGGTCTACGTGGCATGCTGTGATTGGCCACGAGGGCGTGTGTGCGGGAGCTAGCGAGCGGACGACCGACAACTAACGCGTACCGGTTCGTATATTAAATAGATCTAATCTCGCGCATTGACTACGGATCCGACGGCTACGGGTGGAGGTGATGGCTTACAGAGAGGGGGTCGGGGTCTTCGGCGAGGTCGACGGCGGCCGGTGGTCGGAGGTGCTCGGGGACGACGGTGCGGTGGTCGGGGGCGGCGCCCGAAGGCTTTAAACGGCGGCGGCGAGGCTCCGGCGTCGATTGGTGGCGTCGGAGGGGGCTGGGGGTGAGTGTGGTGACGTGCACGAGCTCAGGGACGTCCGGTTGGGTGCCGAACTCCGACGAGGTCTGGGGCAGCGCTCCGGCGAGGGAAAAGGGGGTTTCGGGTGTGGAACAAAGAGAGGTGAGGGTTGGGGTTTATATAGGGGCGGTGCGGTGGTCGGGGAGGGCACGAGGGGCGAGATCCGCGGAGAGGGATCTCCGGCGACGGTGGTCGGGCGCGGGGAAGGGGATGAGCGCGCTGACGCCGCGGTCGGACGGTGGATCCCGCGCGTGAGTGAGGGTGAGAGGCGTGGTTAGCGCGTCGGTGGCCGACCCGGAGTAGTTTCGGGAATTAAAGACTGTGGGCCGGCGTGTTTCTATTTAAAACGTTTCCTTTTCTATTTCCAGAGCAGTAAAAACTCTTGTAATGCATTCAAAATATATCCAAACATAGGAAATATATATATCAAAATGATCAGGAGAATTAATGCTATTTAATGAACGTTTTTCCTCTGTCATATTGAATATCTTTTTAAATTTTATTTTTAGAAAAATGCCTAATTGATTTTAAATCCTTTTGAGATAAACTTTCAAATAAATCCCTGGTTTTATTGCTCAAATATTTCACCAAGATGCCCCTGGTGTGGAGTGTCATGTTACTCCCCTCTTTCTTTGAACATTTCCAAAGGTTTTCAAATAGGTGAAACAAATACATGGGAAAATAGAAATGGCCTTTCAGAAAATCAAAAGAAGCACTTCAACAAATTCATTACATTCAAACAAAATGATGATAATGCATAGCTATATTTCATAACATTCCAAAATGAAATTTTGGGATGTTACAAACCTACCCACCTTAAGATGAATCTCGCCCTTGAGATTCGGGTTGGCTAGAAAATAGGTGTGGGTGGTCTCTACGAAGATCTTCTTCGCGCTCCCAAGTGGCTTCTTCCTCGGTGTGGTGACTCATAGAACCTTACAGAACTTGATGGCCTTGCTTCGGGTAACACTATTGGTAGTCTCGAGGATTCTGACAGGCTTCTCCTCGTAGGTCTATTCACTGTCAAGTTGTATGGCCTCTAGGGGCACTGTGTCTCTCAAAGGAATATCAGCCATCTCAGCATGGCATTTCTTCAGCTAGGAAACATGGAAAACATCATGAACTCCGGACAGTCCTTCCGGCAATTCCAACTTGTATGCAACTTCACCTCTACGTTCCAGAATTTTGTAGGGGCCTATGAATCTGGGTGCTAACTTTCCTTTAACACCAAACCTCTTGATTCCTCGAAGTGGGGACACACGAAGATATGCTCGATCTCCCACTTCATATGTCACCTCCTTGCGTTTGTTATTAGCATAGCTCTTCTGCCTGGATTGAGCTATCTTGAGTCGGTCTCGAATCAGTTTGACCTTTTCTTCAGAATCTCGGATAAGATCGGGACCAAAGAGTTTTCGGTCTTCAACACCATCCCACATCAATGGTGATCTGCACCTTCTTCCGTATAAAGCTTCGAAAGGGGCCATCTTCAGACTAGTCTGATAACTATTGTTGTACGAGAACTCTGCGTAAGGTAAGTTGTCATCCCAACTGGACCCATAGTCTAGCGCACAAGCTCTCAACATGTCCTCGAGAATCTGGTTGACTCTCTCAGTCTGTCCATCGGTCTGCGGATGAAAAGTTGTACTGAACTCTAGCCTTGTACCCAAAGTTTCATGTAGTTGATGCCAAAACTTTGAGGTAAATTGTGTTCCTCTATCTGACACGATACTCCTCGGAACTCCATGCAGACATATGATCCTGGTCATATATATCTTGGCTAACTTAGCACTGGTATAGGTGGTATTCATTGGAATGAAATGAGCCACCTTGGTCAAGCGATCGACCACTACCAGATGGAATCATATCCTGAACGGGTCCTAGGTAGTCCTGTGATGAAGTCCATACCAAGCTTATCCCATTTCCACTCGGGTATTGGCAAAGGTTGGAGTAACCCTGCTGGTTTCTGATGTTCCGCCTTTACTCGCTAGCAAACATCACATACCGCAACATGTTTGGCAATATCTTTCTTCATACCTGTCCACCAGTAACTTTCCTTCAAATCCAGGTACATCTTGGTGTTGCCTGGGTGTATCGAGTATGGTGAATCGTGGGCTTCTTGAAGTATCAACTTCCTGAGCTCTGGGTCATTGGGCACATAGATTCGGTTCTCAAACCATACAGTACCCTATTCATCTTCACGAAAGTCTTTAGCCTTTCCTTCCTTCATTCTCTGCTTTATCTCAGCTATCTCCTTGTCCGATTTCTGGGCTTCACGAACTTTTTCGGTCAAGGTGGACTGAATCTCTAGTGTGGCAACATATCCTTGTGTAACTATCTCTAACCGAAGCTCTCTGAGATCATTGGTTAACTCCTGGGGTAATCCTCCGGCTATGAGTGTGTTCACATAACTCTTCCGACTCAAAGCATCTACCACAACATTTGCCTTTCCTGGATGGTAATGTAATCTCATGTCATAGTCCTTGATTAACTCTAACCATCTCCTCTGTCTGAGGTTCAACTCCTTCTGTGTGAAGATATACTTCAGTCTCTTATGATCAGTGTACACATCACAACTATTTCCGATAAGGAAATGTCTCCAGGTCTTGAGTGTGTGCACTACGGCTGCTAGTTCCAAATCATGGGTGGCATAATTCAACTCATGGGGTCGTAGCTGTCTGGATGCATATGCTACAACTTTTCCCTCCTGCATGAGTACTCCTCCAAGTCCTTGACGTGATGCGTCACAATAAACCTGGAAGTCCTTCCAGATGTTTAGCAGTATCAACACTGGGGCTGTGACCAAACGTTTCTTCAACTCCTGGAAACTGGCCTCACATTCCTCAGTCCAGATATACTTAGACTCTTTCTTCAACAGCTTTGTCATGGGCTTGGCAATCTTTGAGAAATTCTCAATGAATCTCCGGTAATATCCGGCAAGTCCGAGAAAACTGCGGATCTCCTTAACTGAGGTGGGTGACTTCCACTCAGTGACTGCTTCAACCTTAGCGGGGTCTACTGCTATTCCTTCTCCGGAAATAATGTGTCCAAGGAATCCGACTTCCGTCAGCCAAAATTCACATTTACTGAACTTGGCATATAACTGATGCTCTCTAAGCTTCTCCAGAACTAAACGCAAGTGCTCCTTGTGTTCTTCCTCGCTCTTGGAGAATATCAAAATGTCAGATGAACACCACGACAAACTTGTCCAAATATTCCATAAACACCTTGTTCATCATGTTCATGAAGTAGGCAGGAGCATTAGTCAAACCAAAGGACATGACTGTATACTCATATAAGCCATACCTTGTGGTGAAGGCTGTTTTGGGTATATCCTGTTCATGAATCTTTAGTTGGTGATACCCTGATCGAAGACCGATCTTGGAGAATACTTTGGCGCCTACTAGCTGATCAAATAGGTCATTAATCATCGGCAGAGGGTACTTATTCTTGATAGTCACCTCGTTTAATGCACGATAATCGACCACCATCCTCAAGGTTTTATCTTTCTTCTCCACCAAAAGAACTGGGGCTCCCCAAGGTGAAGAACTTGGGCGAATATATCCCTTATCCAATAACTCCTTAATCTGCTTCTTGATTTCTACTAAATCATTTGCGGGCATCCGATAGGGTCTCTTGGAAATTGGGGTGGTTCCTGGTAGTAGCTCTATAAGAAACTCAATCTACCTATCTGGTGGCATGCCTGGTAATTCCTCCGGGAATACATCTGGAAAGTCTTGTACAACTGGCACTTCCTCGTGAACAACTCCTGTGAGGGAATTTAACCGAGAACTCATCTGTGTGCGTCGGGATACATACTTAATCCTCTTGTTCTCTGGAGTGGTGAGTGAAATTGACTTGCTGGGGCAATCAAGGTTTCCTTCATACTTGGTCATCCAATCCATGCCTAGGATTACATCCAATCCCTGGGATTCTAAGACGATCAGGTCGGTAGGAAAAACATGGTTTCCTATGTGGAGTTTTAAGGCGTGGCATTCTATCCCTGCCATCATCATACCTCCTAGGGAATTGACCTTAACGGGCTGACTAAGGGTTCTGGTGGGTAAACCATACTTTTCCACAACTACCCTTGAGATGAATGAATGAATTGCACTAGAATCAAAAGGTACCATAACTGGACGTGAATGCAATAAAAACTTACCAACCACAGTCTCGGGCTGATCATAGACTTCTTCCACATCAAGGTGGTTCACCTGAGCACGAGGAAAAGGATTTGGCTTCTTAGCTGCGGAGTTGCCGTTGTTGTTGCCATTTCCATTTCCTTGCTTGTTCTGAGGGCATTCAGTGGCATAGTGCCCTGTCTTCTGACACTTGAAACAGGTGATATGGTTCAGATCCTTCTGAGCTGGAGCGGGACGGTGTTGATTGCCATTCCCACTTCCATTACCATTCTTGAAGTTGCCATTGTTGGGACGATTATTCCCATTTCCTCCATGGATATGGCCTCCATGGTTGTGCACGGGATGAGTGTGTCCTCCATACTTACTGGTCCCTGATCCGGTATTTCCTGAGTACGGGGAGTAGCGGGGCTTCTGATGAGCTCCAGAGTTAGACTTCCCCTGTGCATACTTCCTCTTGCGGTTCTCGATTTGCCGCTGCTTCCCCTCCAAGATTGGGGCCTTGTCTACCAGCTCCTGGTAGTTGCTGAAAGTAGTCACCATCAGCTGCACGCTCAACTCATCGTTGAGTCCTTCCAAAAACTTCTCCTGTTTGGCTACATCATTGCCACATCTCCTGGTGCATAACGAGCCAATGTGCTGAAATCATCCATATACTGGGCCACGGAACGGTTCCCCTGGCGTAAGTTGCGAAACTCACACTTCCTCAGACTCATGGCTCCAGCGGAGACATGAGCGGTGCGGAAAGCTAGCTTGAACTGCTCCCAAGTCACACCAGCAATGGGGTATGTGGTGGTGTAATTCCCACCATGAAGCTGCTGGTCCCTCCAGTTGATGGGCGGCAAAGCGCACCTTTTCAACCTCAGTGCATCCAGCGGTGGTGAGTTCCCTCTCCATCTTGCGAAGCCAATCATCTGCCACAATGGGCTCAGTGCTGCTGGAGAAAGTTGGTGGATTCAGCCTCAGAAAATGGGTGAGGTTGTCGCCTTGAGGTGGAGGGTGGTTGTTGTGGTTGTTGGTCTGATTCTGAATCAATAACTGCATCAGGGTGTTCTGCTGCTGGAGAAGTTGTGTGAGTTCCGGCGGGAAAGTGAAGTCGGGCTCACGTCGCGGAGGCATCTTGCTGTTTTCAGAGGGGTGAGAATTTAGAATAGAACAAGGACATAAAAGAAAATTCACTACCCATATGCAATGCAGCAAACATATCACACCAAACACTCATTCATTTATTCAACTCAAGGTTCAAACATCGAGATACAAATCTCCAAATCAAACTAAGCATCGACCTACGCTTTAACGACGAAAATAAAGATACAACGGGGCATAACTAAAGTTCTCCTCAAAAGTACATGGTGAAGTGGCCTCCTCCGGTGGTGCTCTCCTCATAGTCGTCATCGTTGCTGATCAAGGGAGCCATGTCTCCTTTTGGATGGAGATTTTCACCCATGTCCATCTGTTCCTCTAGAGTTGCAATGCGAGTGTTCAGCTTATCGATCCTATCTAAGAGATCCTTCACTTCATACTCATGCTCGTACTTGGCTTCCCGTAGGTCAGCTTCGAGGTCAATCTCGCGGTTCATCAGCCTCTTGATCGTCTTCGTGTCGGCACGTACCCGAAGCTCCAAGGTCCTGTTGTGCGTCTCCAAAGTCTGGATATAGGAAATGGTGGTGTCTTCAGTGGGAGTGGTTATGATATTTCCATTGGCATCCCTGCGACAAACCACGCTGAGTCCTGGTGAAATGGGTCCTCCCATGTATTCCTCCTGAATACGTCCAAGGGCGTAGTGAATTGCCATGTCTCTCCCAAGTATCCACCTGGGTCCCACAAACTTGAAGTCGATGGGTTCCTTATGATTTCCAAAGGTCTTCCCGGGGATGTGCACCTCGATCCTGTAGCGTCCGTCTTGTGGAAAAGACATGATAGGAGTCCCGGTGATGCTCGACAAGGCAATCCTTATGTCCTTGATGATCCTTATCAGCTCCTTGCGAAAGGGCATCATCGCGTCAGGCTGACAAAACTCCGTGATCAAAACTGGGATGAAGGTGGCCATCTATAAATTTTGAAATAAATCGTAGGGAAGTCAGAAATGAGTAGACGAGAGTATACAAATTTTAAAGACAAAAGAGAAATAAATCCTAAGGCTTTTCCAATCCTAGAGGTTACGTCCTATGGTCAGCGTGTGCTCTGATACCATTTCTGTAGCGACCCGACCTGAAAGGTCGAATCTCCGGTGTTTCTGTACCATCCCAAGATCATGCTGGTACACACACGGTACATCAATGTATATATCAAAGGGAAATCACACAGCATTAATTAATCGAAATCTCATATCGAGTCCTTTATTACAATAAGGATTACAATGAAGTGGCTGAAGGCCAACTCATGAGATAAACTAAACCAAAGTCTTGCGGAAGCTTCATAGGTAGTTGAGTCCATCTGACTCCAAGGGCATCTCACCGAGCGTAGAGCGTATCCTCACTCCTGGTCGAAAAAGTACTCTGCAACATGATACGTTGCAGCCGTATAGGTCAGCATATTGAATATGTTGGCAATGTCACAAAAGAGGGGGTGTAAAGTAATCATCTATTCTATATGCATATATGGCAGGTGGGGGTAGTATGTTTTTGCATAAAGCCAAACTTTTTCCTACAACAAGAGAGGGCAAAAGCATAATTACTACAATGTTGGTTGATTAATGAGATGGTTCCACCAACCAATTCTCATACCCAAGTTAACATTAATACCCACATCAATGTAATTAATTGTGTTGAGAGTTCCAGATAGTTTCAGTTCCTTTGGCTCAAACTGTCCATGACCGTGGACACGGCTAATCGATTAGGTTTGGGTACTCTACAGAGTTTTGCACACCTTCCCCACAAGATTTGATCGCCTCCGTTGGATTTCTCGCACTTCAGGGTGTTTGAGAAACGGATGACCAAAACATGGTCTTCTAAAGGGTTTTCCCGAGACTCTGTCGGTGCCCATCCTTTCCTACCGTTCTTCTACATCTCGTAGCACCGCCTGTCTAGGGTCACCACGATATCCAACCAAGCCAAAGCCCATAATGGCTTGTGGCTGTGCAGGTAAGCCTTGGGTCTTGAAGCATCCATCCATCTCTTTGTGCCTGGGTGGACCTTTCCGCATGAATACTGGCACTTCTCCAGCATCATCTAGGCTAACCACTGGTTTCTCCAGGGCGCCGTTCAACCATCATCCACCCAGAGGTATGTTGAAAACTCGGAGTCTTGAAGACTTGATCATCATGTAGGTCTTGAAATTATTAACTCACAACTCTCATGAATCACACAACCAACCCCGTCTACTAATAGCATAGCAAAATTTAAATCAACGTTTCCCGGGGCCAATGTGTCAAAGGTTTGAGGTGTGCCTACCACATGATACTACATCAAGTAACCAAGTTTCCAAATTACCTACTTTGCATGCAATTGGGGGGATAGTAGAACTAATGCAATAAAACTTAGGTATACATGGTCAAAGTGACTTGCCTTGCTGACGATCCTCGTAATCGAGTGACTCTAGATAACAAGCTTCGCACTCCGAATGATCTAACAAATCAAACAAGAGCACACCATAAGCATAAACACAATACAATTCATTCAACAGCAAGGTAAACAAATGCTTCAACAAACAAAAGCACAATCAAAAAGAAGAATCACTTAAAGTATAAGACTCTAAAATTTTTGGTGTCAAAATCTCTACTAAGACATAACAAGTCAAAAATTTGTTTGGAACAACTAGGCATTTAGATAACAGAAAAGTAAATACAAAATTTTATTTGAAAACAGAAAGTATTTTCATTATAAAATTTTTTGTGCAAAAAGAGTTACTACAAAACTTTTTTCTAAACAATATAAATGGTGAAAACAAGATGTACCTATTCAAACTAGAGCACAAAACAATTTGCAAAAAAATATTTTATTAATAGAACATAATACACCTAATGTTGAATCAACAGAACCTAATGAAATCTAAAAACAAAAGTTAAACTAATTCAGGTTCAAATTAAATAAAATCAATTTAATTAAAATCTATTAAGAACTAAACAGATTTTGTTTTTGTTAAAAACAGTAACCAAATTCATCCTAAAAAATCTCAAACTATGTAGAATGATAGGTCTAACTAATACAAAACAGTGGCAAAAAGATTCACTCAAAAATATATTTTTAAGCTCTAGTTATACAGATTTTAGTAATTTAAACAAATTTGATTAGATTCAAAATTTAAAGGTCAAATTTGAAATCTAAGCATACAGACATGAACTACAACAAATTTGTGAACTAATGCAAAAAGAATCAACTAAAAACACCAAATATTTTAAAAGATATGATAAAAACAAAACAGAATACATTATGTTTTCTAAAACAGAAAAGAAAAAGAAAAACTTTCTATCGATCGGACAGGGTCTACGTGGCATGCTGTGATTGGCCACGAGGGCGTGTGTGCGGGAGCTAGCGAGCGGACGACCGACAACTAACGCGTACCGGTTCGTATATTAAATAGATCTAATCTCGCGCATTGACTACGGATCCGACGGCTACGGGTGGAGGTGATGGCTTACAGAGAGGGGGTCGGGGTCTTCGGCGAGGTCGACGGCGGCCGGTGGTCGGAGGTGCTCGGGGACGACGGTGCGGTGGTCGGGGGCGGCGCCCGAAGGCTTTAAACGGCGGCGGCGAGGCTCCGGCGTCGATTGGTGGCGTCGGAGGGGGCTGGGGGTGAGTGTGGTGACGTGCACGAGCTCAGGGACGTCCGGTTGGGTGCCGAACTCCGACGAGGTCTGGGGCAGCGCTCCGGCGAGGGAAAAGGGGGTTTCGGGTGTGGAACAAAGAGAGGTGAGGGTTGGGGTTTATATAGGGGCGGTGCGGTGGTCGGGGAGGGCACGAGGGGCGAGATCCGCGGAGAGGGATCTCCGGCGACGGTGGTCGGGCGCGGGGAAGGGGATGAGCGCGCTGACGCCGCGGTCGGACGGTGGATCCCGCGCGTGAGTGAGGGTGAGAGGCGTGGTTAGCGCGTCGGTGGCCGACCCGGAGTAGTTTCGGGAATTAAAGACTGTGGGCCGGCGTGTTTCTATTTAAAACGTTTCCTTTTCTATTTCCAGAGCAGTAAAAACTCTTGTAATGCATTCAAAATATATCCAAACATAGGAAATATATATATCAAAATGATCAGGAGAATTAATGCTATTTAATGAACGTTTTTCCTCTGTCATATTGAATATCTTTTTAAATTTTATTTTTAGAAAAATGCCTAATTGATTTTAAATCCTTTTGAGATAAACTTTCAAATAAATCCCTGGTTTTATTGCTCAAATATTTCACCAAGATGCCCCTGGTGTGGAGTGTCATGTTACTCCCCTCTTTCTTTGAACATTTCCAAAGATTTTCAAATAGGTGAAACAAATACATGGGAAAATAGAAATGACCTTTCAAAAAATCAAAAGAAGCACTTCAACAAATTCATTACATTGAAACAAAATGATGATGATGCATAGCTATGTTTCATAACATTCCAAAATGAAATTTTGGGATGTTACACAGGAGGTTGTGCTTGAGGGGGGTGCTGTCCCGACAGCCTTCGATGAAGTACTGTATGGCATGCACCTCGTGCACCCCCTCGCAGGAGTTGCGGAGCTCGGTCTACCGAGTGAGGTAGTTGCGAAGGGACTCATTCGGCCCCTGAACGCACATGGCGAGTTCACAAGGGTGGCCAGGCCACTTGTAGGTGTCGGTGAAGTTGCGCACGAAGGCTTCCTCGAAGTCCGTCCAGGTGTTGATGCTGCCGTCTACCAAGCTGTTGAGCCAGGTCCGTGCCGAGCCGATCAGCATGAGGGGAGCGTAGTGAACGGCTATGCGCTTGTTTCCCCTAGCGATGCCGACCGCGGTGGTGTAGTCGATCAGCCAGTCCTCGGGCTTGGTGGCCCCATTGTACTTCGGGGTGTCTCGGGGGAGCATGAAGCCGGTTGGGAACGACTCATTACGGATCCGCAGGCTAAAACAGGCTGGGCTAATCGAGCCCTCCTCGAGGGCTAACTACGCGAGCTGGTCGATGCGGTTGCGGGCGTCGTTCCCGCTGCAGGGGACACGCGACCCGATCCGGGCTGAGAGCTCGGGGCGGATGGCGGGCGGAACCGACCGTTCTGGCTCGCGCCGCAGGGGTGGAGTGTGCCCGCGGCTGCGCCGGCTGGCGGCCGCCGGCGCCTCGTGGTGGCCGCTACTAGGCGGGTTGTTGGTGAGCCGACTATTAACAGCCGGCTGCTTGCTCCTCGGCAGCTGAGAGGGCCGGGGGTTGCTTGCCTCGACCCGATGGCCGGAGACGCGAGGCGAGTAGTAGTGCTGAGCCAGCTGACGGCCAGCAGTCCCCGCGCCCTCGCGTTTGGTCTGGGGGCCTTCGGAGCCGGTGCCGCCAGCCGTGAGCAAATGCTGTTGCGCATCAGCGGCGTTGATGAGGTCCTTGATGTGATGCTCGCGGGCGGCACGTTCTTCGCCCTCCAAGGTAGCCAAATCCTCGTAGGCTACCTTGAGGGCCCGCAGGTTGGCTGCGGGGGTGTCGTAGACGGGCACTTTGCCGCCTAGGATTTCGGCAACCACGCGACCGCGGTCGCACACAGCCCCACGCCGGTTGGGCTCAGTACCAGCTAGGGTGAGACCATAGGCGGAAGCGTATTCCCGCTGGGCGGCCTCCATGCGGCGCCGCGTGGCCATGAGGGCGATAGCGTCCTCGAACAGGACGCGGCGAGCCGCCTCGAGCTCGGCCGCGGTGGCATCAGGGTTTACCGTTAGGGCAATAGGGGTGCTCAAGCCTCGGAGGGCTGCACCAAGCGGGTCGGAGGTGTCGACGCGGGCCGCGGCGGCGTTAGCCTCGGCCCGTGCACGTCTGGAGGAGGTGTAGGAGATGATGGCCATTGCCCCCACGCGATCATGGGAGCTGCTGGACTGGGTCGCAGCAAGTGTGCCCACAACCATGGGCGGACCAGCGCAAACGAGTACCTGGCTGGGGTACTCGTTAGCGCCCGGAGCTTCGGCGAGGCTGAGCCTGCCGAAACGCTCGGTGAGCGAGTCGATGTCGCGCGCGAGGTTGATGGAGCTGCCCACAGGGCGTGCCGGAGCAAGCCCCACGAGCCCGCGGTTTCGCCTGGACATGCGGCGATGGCGGGGAATGGCGAGGGGTCCCGCCCGGAGCATGAATCCGGCCGACGCCGCGTACGGCCCCATGATGGGCGCCAACTGTCATCGTTTTCTCATAACAGATGCCATGGGTAGGCTTATCATAGGTGATTGGGGCCGGAGGACGCCGGCGGGCTCCGGGAGCGAGATTAGGTACAAGCGATGGTGACACACGATGTACCCAGGTTCAGGGCCCTCCATGGGAGGTAATACCCCTAGTCCTGCTTGGTCTAGTTTGATGGATGGGTGTGTTTACAGGGTTGCTCCTGGAGCTGAGTCTACAGGAGGAAGAGGGAGCAGTCGGCTCGCCTTCCTTTGCTACCAAGTGTGAGAAAGCATGTGGTATCCCGTGAGAGTGTGCGTGAGAGTTGTCTGTCCCCGTTGCATGGGGGGGCTCGGGGGGTTTTATAGGCTAACCCCTGGCTTACAATATTCCTAAGGTACAAAGGTGGGGGACCCCGCTAGCAGCCTCTCCGGTTGACCAGGGGGTCCTGCCCTTCGAGCCGTCTCGTCGCCTGTAGGGTCCACCGGCTGCGGGGTCCCATCGCCTGCTGGGACCCGCCAGCCGGCCCCGCGATTGGCCCTCGCCCACTTGCCGCGGCACGGGCTGCCTGGGAGGCATCGCCTAGTGCCAGCCGACCGAAGTCTCCGGTACGGCCGGCTGCACTGTAGCCATGCCAGGGCAGGTAATCGAGTGGGCAGGGGCGTGCCGGTACTGTTTCCCCGCCCTGTCACGCTCGCCAAGGTCAGCAGCATGGACGGCCGGACTGCAGCCATGCGCCCCCGTGTGTCGGTGGCCACTGTGGCTACAATGATGCTCGTCGTGGCGGTCACGTCTTGTCGCCGTACTCGAGCGCAGAGGGACGGGATGTTGCATGTCCGTCCCGAGGTCAACGGAGGAGGCGGCCTGGGGGCAGCCGGACGCACCCAGCCGGGCGGGAGTCGAGCTGGCTCCTCGACCAGCCGTTTGTGTCGCCAGCCGGTGACAGCTCGAGTCGGCCACGCTCCAGCCGGCCGTGGACAGTTGGTCACATAGTTTTTCTTTGAAGCGGGGGGAGACCCTGTTGCTTTGGCATACCCAGGGGTAATAACCCCGTCAAAGCCTCATGGCTCTCCTCCCCAAACAGCTCCAGGAGCAACCATGTACCAAATATACCACAG
The DNA here is from genome assembly GCA_022496015.1 of Hordeum marinum. Lineage (NCBI taxonomy): Eukaryota > Viridiplantae > Streptophyta > Magnoliopsida > Poales > Poaceae > Hordeum > Hordeum marinum. The sequence goes on from CM039674.1 coordinate 439,140,092, forward strand.
TTATACAGATATGCAGGAGTAGGGGTATTATCTCTCCGGAGAGCCGCGAACCTGGGTAAAGCACTGCGTGCTATTCGCATACCCGCCCCGGATCATCAACGTCAGCCTTGCCCTCACCTCGATAAGCCACCCTATGACATCTGCCGTCTTGCGTGACCCCCCATGAGAAAACAACGACAGACATAGAGGTGGAGATGATTGGATTGGAGAAAGGGAGGAGAAGAGACAAAGCGAAGTGAGTGAGCTAAGGTTTGCTCGGGGTGGTGTTTTTGTCAGGACAAAGTGGTGTTGCGGTGGACCAGCATGGGTCGGGCTAACATGATGGACGAGTTCGAATGCGCTCAGGCCTCCTCATATCCGCCCCATATTTGGGTCGGATATGAGGGGTGCTAGACAGCTCGGCCGGTTCGGAATCGGTTTGAGGTGTCCGACTCGGTTGGCTTTTGTTTGCCGGTAAATGACCGGTTCGTCCATCCGGACATTTGAGACTGGTTTGAAACGTTCGGCTTTAGATACTCTAAGGGCGAATTTGGTTGCCCGCATGTGGCCCAACCAGGCCCGCGTGAGAAGGAAATGGGTTGTTTGGTTAGCTGCATACACGGTTGGCCTTGCATAGCACGAAACATAAAGCACCTCTGGGCCTAGCTCGCTGGAAACGCTCAGATCGGCAGTTTCTTGCGAGCCAGGCCGAGGCGAGCGCAAGCGAGCAGGCCCTTGCACGAGTGGAGACGGGAGGGATGCGAGGTGATTAAGTGAGGTCTTCTTCAACCTCTAGTAAGCTTCTCTCTAATCTCCTCTCTTTCTTGTCCCTCTGATCTACACAACGGTGCTTCGATTCGGGGTAAGCTCTACACGAAAAAATGCACCTCGATGCTATGGTTCCATTCAGGCGATCGGTTCGTAGTTTCATCGGCCGAAAGTTCTTTATTTTGTGTTCCCGTTTGGAGCTATTCTGGACGAATTTTGTTAGATTCATCGTCGCGCTATCGATCTTTTGAAATCTCCTTTGACCAACAACCTAATCTCACAGTTCCGCACAACATTCATGTTGTAAGTTTTTAGTTTCGACGATCGTAGCTTCATCTCTCCTTGAACAGCAGTCTAGTGCACTCACGCCGCCATGTCGAGCTCCATCTCTCCTCTGCGGGGTCGATCATCTTGGCCTCCTCTTGGCCTCCTCTCTCTCGTCCCACTACACTGGAGTCGTTTCCGACATCAATCATCTCGGCCTCCTCTCTCGTCCTACTGCACGGACGATACCATGGCGCGAGCATTGCATTCTCCTCCCGCGTCCATTGTCTTTGCGCGAGCACCGCAACTAACTCGCCGACGGTTTCGCTCGCCATGCCGCCGACGGGGTCGCTCGCCCATGACTCCATGCTCGTCATGTCGGACACGGCGCCATGGCCACTATCCACTGCAGTCGCCATGGTCCGGCGCACACTGCATTTCTTCTCCCCTTCCTCTGCTAGCTCTTAACCCTGTGTGCTAAGTGCAAGTGCTAGCTCTTAATCATACCCCATGCGGGCAACCAAACATCGTGTAGTTGTATGCGCCAAGACAATGCAGGCAACCAAACAACGTGCCAAAGTTCATCCGTAATGTAGGAAGTCCATATGCAGGCAACCAAACAATTTGCAGATGTCGCATATGAGACTATTTTTCCAGAGACAGGCTGAATGAAGAAAAATATGCAACGCAAGTACTGTAGTCGAAAGCAGCCAAACACGCCCTAAATCCCACATGAAAGTGCAACGTCAATGGCGTGATGGATCAAACGGGGTCCAAGTTTATTATCGAAAGGACCAGTACTCTTCGAATCTAGTACCCACAACAATTTAGCTGGAGGTAAGTCGCATGAAAATGAAATTATGGCAAGTCGATATCTATTGCGAAGGACCGGGAGCAAGCCGGGACACCGGCAAGGCCTCGGCCAGGAATGAGTTGTATCCGGCGGCGAGTACGAAACTTGACGGTTCGGGGGCAGGGGACGGGGGACCTGAAAAATCTGGTGGTTCGCCGGTTGGTTTAGAGGGATGTTTGGAGCCACGCCAGCACGGTGGTGGGTGATGATGAGGGAAGGATGGGGCGATGAAGCTGGCGCGGGAGCGCCGGGGCCGTGAGTGGCAGTAGTGCGTGGGGCGTTCCGGGAGGTCCGGAGCATATTGTCTGGAACTAGCTATCCTCTTTAGTTAAGTGTTTATTCCCATTTTTTTGGTCCCCTGTTTCTGGCCCTTTGTGCTTCTGTTGTATACCTGCTAGTTTACGTTTGTATCATTTGTAATGGTTGTGGCTTATAATTTATAAAACGAGACGAAAGTCTTTTTCGGTGGTGCGTGGGGCGGTCTGGGGAAAGAGAGGAACAAGAAGGCTGGAGGTTGAAGATGGACATCCGATCATTCATTTTACATCTCAAGGGTCGCAACAAATCGACTGATCCAAATTGGCCAGTCCCACGTACAGTCTTCATAGTTTCTCATCGCCCGCGTTGCATCCTTCGTGTAAAATCCGCTTCACCTTGTCGAACATCTCCTGTATCTGCTTCCTGGAATGCAGAGGAGAAGGGTACATGCACGCGCAGTCCAGCTGCCCGTCCCTCATAGAGTCGAACACGCCGACCGACGGGCCGATGCCGTGCACGGTGGCGCAATCGAGGTACTCCTCCACGCCAGCCTTGCTCTGCAGGTCAGACAGGTCGTGGTAGGTGACCGGCTCCTCGAACACGGAGACGAGCGCCGTCCGGAGCGCCGACGCCGTCGTCAGCTGCGGGTTCTCGATGGCCCGGCACATGAGGAAGTTGAGGTCGGCGGTGTCGGTGAGGTGCTTCTTGCTGTTCTTGGCATTGATGTAGGAATCATGGCACCTCTTGGCCAGCGCCCACAGCCCCTCATCCCCGTGTATCTTGTGGGTGTTGGTGATGGCTGAGTAGAAGAACCCTGCAACGAGTAACAGCGTCAGAGCTGTTCGGTTTGATGATTTGAAGATATCTCCTAGCTAGCACATCAGCACGATCACAACACATAATGTCATGATAAATTTTGAAAGTTGTTTGTTTCAAGGACTAACCAACGTTGCGATCATCCAAAACTGGTTCAAGAAATTGGCGGCAGTTCATCAGGGTCGCCACAGAGTATGTCTCTTGCTGGCCACTTTCCAGATTCTTTGACTGCCGTGCAGCTAGCAGCGTGGCGGCAGCCATGGCCGAGCAAAGCTTCACCCCGTTCTCCTTGCACGCCTAAATGAAAATGTGCAAAGTACCAGTAATCTATACTGCTCTGTTACATAACGTAGTGCATATAAATTTTCAGGATAGTCAAATTTTATAAATTTTGATCAAGTTTATAGAGAAAACTATTTATATCTATAATATCAAATATATACAATATGATAGTACGTCTTGTTATGTATTTGAGGATATGTATTTGATATTGTAGATGTATCAAGTTTATAATATTTGATTTCTTTAAAAATTTATATGCACTACATTGTGAAACGAAGGAGTGCGTGCTTCTCAAATGTAATACTGTCGCACCAATGTGGTTTAGTACTAGAAGTGATGAGATGACGCAAACTCACATCGAGCAGGCGCGTCGTGTCCTCGCGGCCGAACGCGAGGCGCACCATCTGCGTCGACCTGGCCGTGCCGGTCTCCACGAAGGGCAGCGTCGACGTGCGCAGCCCGTTGATGGAGTAGCCCACCATGTCCACCCCACGCGCCCAGAACGGCTTCCACGCGTCCTTCTGCGGTATCCTGTCCTCCAGCCCCGCCTCCACCGCCGCCTCCTCCTCCTCCGGGTCGCCCGCGCCGCCCAGATGTGCCAGGAGCTCCCTCAGCAGCGCCGCAGACGCCGCGCGGTCGCAGGCGGCCGTGTGGATCCGGACGAACAGAGCCGCGCCGCCCGCTGGCGGCGGCAGCTCGTAGAGCGCGGCGAAGAGCACCGGCGCACCGTCGAGCCCGGGGTCCGACGCCCACGGGTTGCTGTTGAGCTCGCGCTCGATGAGGGAGTCGAAGTCGAGCGTGGACGGTTGGGGCGCGAGGGCGAGCTGCGGCGTGGGAGAGGGGAACGCGAGGGTGGGGCTGGAGGTGGAGGCCGCACGAAGGTGGGCGCGGAGGACAGGGTGCGCGCTCTGGAGTGAGCGGACCGCGGCCCCGGCCGCGGCGGCACCGCGGCGCGAGAGGCGGAGCGCGAGGAGCGTGGTGCCGGTGCCGCCCGGCACGGCGCGGCACCAGCTGTACTCCGTGCCACACACCGCGCGGGCACGCCACGCCGCTGCGCCGGGCTCGGCCGTGGCCGCATGCTCCATCCCGGGATCCATGCCGAGAATGGTCGTGGTCGTGGCCGCCGCTGCTGCGAATGGCAAGCTGGCGTTTGCCGGTTCAGATGTGCCTGGTTGGTGACTGGTCGGCTCCGGCGGTGTGACGCCTTGTCAGCTCTTTCGTTTTGTAGTGCTCCGTCCGTCCGTCCGTCCGTCCGTGCTATGACGACGACGAGATTCCTTGTAGTGTATAAAAATCCGTGGCCAGAATGGGACGTTTGCACAGTACGAGATAGCATGTCGACGACGAGAGAGCAGGGCAACATTGTGTGGTCGTCACACGGAGACGGACCGGAGAGGGACACGATGGTGCGGTGCATTCCATGATTCCAGAGTTTCTCTTTCTCTCATCGATCGGTCAGCACGATTATGAATTTCTATGCGTTCTTTGCAGTTTTTTAAATGGATTCGACTGTGTTACAACAAGACTTGTTACGGTACATCATACGACCGCTGGTCCAAAGTAGTAGTGAATTATCTTGACCGTTGATTAGCTGGGTAGTTTGGTCATTTGTTTGTTTCATAATCCGTCGACGACAGCGCTGGCGACCGTGACGGCGTCGCAACACCTACGTTTCGCTTGGTCCGTCATGTTGACGGTTCTCATCATGGGTCATGTATGAGTGCACCTCTTTGCCGGGGTACGCTGTACCTCGAGTTTTCCGTCTAGACAAGTACAGCGTGAGACCATCGTTCATGTCTGGGAGGAGTTCCACTTCCTGTATTGGCTACTTGTCATCATTAGGACGCACTTCGCTTGTCACAATGGGTTCATCTGATGTGTTCCTACAAAATTAGACCGGTCCCTGATTTTGTGCAGCGGTTCATATGCACCGGTTCCGAACTATGTCTTTGGTCATTAAGTTGGGTTGCCCAACTCCTGTGCTTGCCCCTTTATGTTCCGTTCGTTCGGCTAAAAGGGCAAAGGGAGCATCCCCGCGATTGTGTTTTCGGATAGTCCAGTTAAGCACCTCAGGGGAGAAAGCCGAAAACGGACTGTCATAGTGAGCGTGATCCGATCTGTGAACCCCAAGGTAGAAGTATTATACTTCAACCCTCGTAAGCGGTTATTCCGTGTTACGACGAGCTTGCCCTTTGCGCAAATATTATGATGTTGGCTTCGGCCTCGGTTCGTTCGAACATCACAACACTTCGGGGGCTAATCGTACGCTTCCCGCAACCCTTTTCGCGCCCCTTCGGTTCAGTGAAAGAAATAAAGCAATATAGTCTGATTGCCTAGTCTGTCGCACTTCTCCGCCTTCGGGTTCCAATAATATGGCTAAGGGACACAGTGCATTGGCATAGGCACCCCATGTAGTATCTACGTGGGGGTTGAAGCCAACGACTCGCATCTTTCAGTATTAAACAACCATACAGGAGCAAAACCATATAAGAGCGGATACTAATATCATTGAAAGTGATAACATGTCTTCGAACGTAGTACAAGCTCATTCAAATATTGTTTCACCCAACACTGCGATGCTATCACCTGCGTACTCTCCATCACTCCATCAAAGTAAAGTTGGAGGCGTCGGTGCTCCATTCCGGGCAGCGGTGGGTCAGTGGTGACCTTCATCGGATTGAGCCCCAACTAGTATACTTTGGCTTTGGCAAGGGCCATCCGGACTCCTTCGATGCAACAATACAATACGTGCCTCTCTACCCCTACTATGCCACTGAGTGAGGACACCGCCAGATTAAACCCAGAACCAAGCACTTCTGCCATTGCAAGAATTACCAATCTAGTTGGCCAAACCAAACCAATAACTCGAAGAGACTTGCAAGGATATGAAATCATGCAAATAAGAATGCAAAGGAGATTCAAATAAAATTCATGGATAATCTGAACATAAATTCACAATTCATTGGATCTTGACAAACACACCACAAAAGAGGATTACATCGGATAGATCTCCATGAAGATCATGAAGAACATGGTATTGAAGATCAAAGAGAGAGAAGAAGCCATCTAGCTACTAGCTATGGACCCATGGGTTTGTGGTGGACTACTCACGCATCATCGGAGGGGGCAATGGAGTTGATGTAGATGTCCTCCGTGATCGGAACCCCCTTCGGCAGATTACCAGAGAAGGCTCCAAGATTGGATCTCTCGAGAACGGAGGCTTCCGGTGGAGGAAAAATATTTGCGTGTCTCTTTTTGGTGTTGGGGGAATATTTGGGAATTTATAGGCCAAGAATTAGTGTTAGGAGACCTGCCGGGAGGCGACAAGCCTGCTAGGTGCGGCTAGGGGCGCGCGCCTAGCAGGCTTGTGGCTCCCTGACACCTCCCTTGCCATGCACATAATTCCTATTTGCATCAATAAGAACATCATTAATCCTTCCCATAGGTTTCTTAATAGTGAAATCCGCAAGATGCAAATTTAGAGAGCAATCATCAAGATCATGGTAACCTAGCACATCACATAAAGTTTTCTGAATCGTGGAAACACTAGCACCCAAATCACACAAATCATGGCACTCATAATCTTTGATTTTAATATTTATGGTAGGTTCCCACTCATAATGAAGCTTTCTAGGTATAGAAACTTCTAACTCAAGTTTTTCTTCAAAATATTTCATCATATCATCAACTATATGTTTAGTAAAAGCCTTATTTTGACTATAAGCATGAGGAGAATTCATCATGGATTGCAACAAGGAAATACAATCAATCAAAGATCACCTATCATAATTAAAGTCCTTGAAATCCAAAAGAGTGGGTTCATTGCTATTTAAAGTTTTGACCTCTTCAATCCCACTTTTATCAATCTTAGCATTAAGATCTATAGACTCCGAATCATTGGACGCCTTTTAACTAAAGTTGAATTATCTCCAGTCCCATCATTATCAAGATTTATATTGGAAAACAAAGATTCAATAGGAGTCACATCAATCACTTTAAGATCTTCATCATTATTATCGCGAGAAAACACCTTTTCAAGCCATTCACACTTAACACGTATTCTAGCGGTTCTTTCCTTACTTTCATCAATAGAAATTATCATAGCTTTTAAAGACTCATTAATATCATGCTTGGGTGGAGTATATCTAACTTTCAAATAATCAATCTCAAGAGAAATTCTATCAACGTTCCCAACCAAATCGTCAATCTTGAGCACTTTTTCTTCAACAGTATCATTAAAAACATTTTATGAACCAATAAAATCTTAACAATATTCTCAAGGTCAGAGGGCATCTTATTATAATTTCCTTAATAATTGTTGTAGGAATTACCATAATTATTAGAGGAATTACTAGGAAACGGCCTAGGGTTGAAATTAGCTCTATACGCATTGTTACCAAAATTGTTCCTACCAACAAAATTCACATCCATAGATTCATTATTATTTCCAATCAAAGAAGACAAAGGAATATCATTAGGATCAATAGGAGCACTCTTGCTAGCAAACAATTTCATCAATTCATCCATCTTTTCACTCAAAGTATTTATTTCTTCACTAGCATGCAAATTTTTACTAGTAGGAGATCTTTCGGTATGCCATTGATAGTAGTTTGTCATGATATTATTTACGAGTTTAGTAGCTTCTCCTAACATGATTTCCATAAAAGTACCACCCGCGGCTGAATCTAAAAGATTTCTAGATGCAAAATTCAATCCTGCATAAAAAAATTGTATAATCATCCATAAACTCAAACCATGTGCAGGGCAATTCCTAATCATTATTTTCATCCTCTCGCATGATTGTGCAACATGCTCATGATCAAGTTGCTTAAAATTCATTATATCGTTCCTAAGGGAGATGATCTTAGCGGGCGGAAAGTACTCGGAGATAAAAGCATCTTCACACTTATTCCATGAATCAATACTATTTTTAGGCAAAGATGAAAACCAAGTTTTAGCACGATCACGTAGCGAGAACGGAAATAGCTTCAATTTAACAATATCATTATCCACATCTTTCTTCTTTTGCATATCACACAACTCAATCGAAGTATTTAGATGGGATGCGGCATCTTCACTAGGAAGGCCAGAAAATTGTTCTTTCATAACAAGATTAAGCAAGGCAGCATTGATTTCATAAGATTCCGCACTAGTGTCAGGAGCAATGGGGTACTAATAAAATCATTATTAGTAGTATTGGAAAAGTCACACAACTTGGTATTCTCAGAATTCGTGACAAAGCAAGCAATCTAACACACAATAAAACGAAAGAAGGCGAATAAAAAGGCAATTCTTTTTGGTATTTGCTGAAAATCATTTTAGAAGTGGGGGAGAGGAAAACGAGAGGCAAATGGCAAATAATGCAAATGCAATAGATGAGTTTGTGATGGGTACTTGGTAGGCTTGATGTAAATCTCCTTGGCAACGAAACCAAAAATTGGCAAGTTGATGTGAGAGATCTTGTCTTGACTTGCTATGTATCCTCCCCGACAACGGCGCCAAAAATCCTTCTTGCTACCTCTTGAGCTTGCGTTGGTTTTCCCTTTAAGAGGAAAGGGTGATGCAGCAAAGTAGATAAGTATTTCCCTCAGTTGTTCAGAACCAAGGTATCAATCCAGTAGGAAGAACGAGCAAGTCACCAATGGATGCACCTACACAAACAATCAAACTCTTGCACCCAACGCTATAAAGGGGTTGTCAATCGCTTCATGGTTATTTGCAAGTATTAGATCCGATAGATATAGATGTAAACAAGAACGGAAAGTAAAAGATAAATAAATTGCAGCAAGGTATTTTTGGTTTATAGATCTAAAACTATATTATGGAAAGTAGACCCAAGGGCCATAAGTTTCACTAGAGGCTTCTCTCTTGAAGGCAAATATCATGGTGGGTAAACAAATTATTGTCAAGCAATTGATAGAAAGCGAATAATCATGTAGTTATCCAAGGCAATGATCATGCATATAGGCATCACATCCATGTCAAGTAGACCGAAACGATTCTACATCTACTACTATTACTCCACACATCGGCCAACTCCTGCCTGCATCTAGAGTATTAAGTTCATGAAGAACAGAGTAACACATTAAGAAAGATGACATGATGTATAGGGATAAACTCAAGCAATATGATGAAAATCCCATCTTGTTACCCTTTATGGCAACAATACAACACGTGCCTCGCTACCCCTACTATGTCATTGGGTGAGGACACCGCAAGATTGAACCCAAAACCAAGCACTTCTCCCATTGCAAGAATTACCAATCTAGTTGGGCAAACCAAACCAATAACTTGAAGAGACTTGCAAGGATATGAAATCATGTAAATAAGAATTCAGAGGAGATTCATGGATAATCTGAACATAAACTCACAATTTATCGGATCTTGACAAACACACCACAAAAGAGGATTAGATCGGATAGATCTCCATGCAGATCATGAAGAACATGGTATTGGAGATCAAAGGGAGAGAAGAAGCCATATAGCTACTAGCTATGGACCCGTAGTTCTATGGTGGACTACTCACGCATCATCGGAGGGGCAATGGAGTTGATGTAGATGCCCTCCGTGATCGAAACCCACTCCGATAGATTACCGAAAAGGCGCCAAGATCGAATCTCTTGGGAATGGAGGTTTCCGACGGCAGAAAAGTATTTGCGTGGCACTTTTTGGTGTTGGGGAATATTTGGGAATTTATAGGCCAAGAATTAGGGTTAGGAGACCCGCCGGGAAGCGACAAGCCTGCTAGGCGCGGCCAGGGGGCCCCGCACCTAGCAGGCTTGTGGCTCCCTGACATCTCCCCTACCGTGCATTCCAAACTTGATTGATTTGTTTCCTTCCAAAAAATTCCTTCCAAAGGTCTTATTCCGTTTGGACTCCGTTTAATATTCCATATCTACAAAACTCAAAAACAAGGAAAAAACAGAAACTGGCACTAGGCTCTAGATTAATAGGTTAGTCCCAAAAATAATATAAAATAGCATATTAATGCATATAAAATATACAAAATAGATAATATAATAGCATGCCATCATAAAAAATTATAGATACATTGGAGACGTATCACTTGCTCATGAAGACCTCGGGCATCTGAGGAAGCTCGTCATAGGAATATACAAGCCAAGTTTATTATATGAAAATGTAATTCCCACTAGCATATGGAAGTGTCAACATAGGAGACTCTCTATATTAAGAACGTGGTGCCACTCTTGAGGCACAAGTGTGGTAAAGGATAGTAGCAAAGTCCCTTCTCTCTTTTCTCTCATTTTTTTATGGCGGGCTTTTCTCTTTTTTTGCCTCCCCCATTTTATGTTTTTTTATATGGTGGGCTCATTTGGGCTCCCCCATTTTTATTTCATTTTTCGTCCGGAGTCTCATCCCGACTTGTGGGGAATCATAGTCTCCATCATCCTTTCCTCACTGGGACAATGCTCCGATAATGATGATCATCACACTTTTATTTACTTAGAACTCAACATGAATAACTCATAGGAAGATATGACTCTGTATGAATGCCTCTGGCAGTGTACAAGGATGTGCAATGATCTAGCATGACATGTATCAAAAATATGAAGAACGGTGGCTTTGCCACAAATACTATGTCAGCTCTATATGATCATGCAAAGCATTATGATGATGAATGAACTAGTCATATGAAGTGACGATGAAATTTGCATGGCAATATATCTCGGAATGGCTATGGAAATGCCATAATAGGTAGGTATGGTGGCTGTTTTGAGTAATATACAATGAGGATTATTTGGAATAGAGCGTATCATGTCACGGGGTTTGGATGCATCGGCGAATATTTGCACCGATCCTCGAGGTGAGAAGGTGTAGATGCGTATGTCCATGGTGTCACATTAGTCATAAAGAACTCACATACTTATTGCAAAGTTTTATTAGTTTTATCACAAATCAAAGTACGCCTCACATGCCCCGAGGGATGAGGTTGGTAGGAGTTATCCATCGCACACCCCCGACTCAAAACAACGCTAGGATTTGAACAAGGAATATAAATGCTCACACATCATCACCGAACCTCTTTAATTTTTAGATGAATAGCAAGTTAACACCTATTAATCTCTACACTTCTACAAATAAATTTTTTTGGATTCAAACCTTTTTCATATTACTACATCAATGTCATTAATCAACAACTTCTCTACATGTGCTACACGATGGTTTTGATTATCATTCATTGAATACCTAATATTCTTGGACTAGTCTTATGGCCCATGAAAATTACCGTCACTATTACTCAGATCTCAAACAAATATAAGTGAAGAATGAGAGCATATTATTTCTATAAAATCTACACGCTGCCATGCTCAAAAAGATATAAGTGAAGTACTAGAGCAACTGCCTAGCTCAAAAGATATAAGTGAAGCACATAGAGTATTATAGCAAATTATCATGAAGGTGTGTATCTCTCAAATAGGGTGTTTCCATCAAATGATGATTGTGAAAAACTGAAATCAAAAGCAAACAAAAGCAAAAATGCTCCAAGCAAAACACATATCATGTGTTGAATAAAAATATAGCTCCAAGTGACATACCGATGGATTCAGACAAAAGAGGGGATGCCTTTCGGGGCATCCCCAAGCTTAGACGCTTGATTCTCCTTAGAATTATACTTGGTGTCCCTCAGGCATCCCCAATCTTGGTCTCTTGCTACTCCTTATTCCGTAGTCCATCGTGATCACACCCAAAACTTGAAAACTTCAATCACATAAAACTCAACACAACCTCGTGATATCCGTTGGTATAAGAAATATATTGCATACTTGAGGTACTGTGATAAATTTATTAAAATTAATTTTTTCATAATAGGTACTGTATTCTAACTTCCCCATGGCTTACATCCCCCTGATATAGTCCATGGCATAATCAAAACAAGCAAACTATGCAAGCAAAACAGAACCTGTTTAAAACAGAACAATCTGTAGCAATCTGTAAAGAGCCCATACTTCTGTAACTCTAAAAATTCTAAAACATTAGGAAAACATAAATAATTTGTATGTAAATGCTGTGTTAAAATTTCAGATCATTATCATGATTCGGTAAAAAATGACAATTCCTGCACTGGAGTCAAAGTTTCCGTTTCAGATTCAGCATCGTTTCATCCCATCTTGTGAGTCATCCCAAAGGCTTATTTGGAAGAAACACTAATTAAAACATAAAAACACAATCATTACAGATTAAAAAATCATGTTATCACACAAAAACAGAAAGTAAAAACAAAAATAAAGATACATATTGGGTTGCCTCCCAACAAGCGCTATTGTTTTATGCTCCTAGCTAGGTATAATGCATAGTTTCAAGTGTTGTCATCTTTGACATTCAACCCATAGGTAGCTCTCATGATTAATTCATAAGGTGGTTTAATTCTCTTCCCAGGTAAGTGTTACATCCCCTTCTTTAATGGTAATTGGAATCTTATGTTTCCCTCTTTCATATCAATAATTACACCTATAGTTCGTAAAAATGGCCTTCCAAGTATGATGGTACAAGAAGGATTGCAATAAATATCAAGCACAATGAAATCTACACACACATAATTTTTTTCAATAGTAAGCACATCATTAATTCTACCTAAAGTTTTCTTGATGGTAGAATCAGCAAGATGCAAGTTTAGGGAGCACTCTTCAATATTAGTGAGACCAAGCGCATCACATAAAGTTTTGGGTATAGTTGAAACACTGGCACCAAGGTCACACAAAGCATTGCATTCATATTTATTTATCTTTATTTTTATATTAGATTCCCACTCATCATGCAATTTTCTAGGAATAGAAATTTCAAGCTCAAGTTTCTCATCATAAGCTTTTATCATAGCTTCTACTATATGTTCGGTAAAAGCTTTGTTTTGTTCAAGAATTGGGTGAGATAATAATGGATTGCATAAAGGAAATACATTCTACTAAATAGCATTTATCATAATTAAAGTCCTTGTAATACAAGATAGTGGGCACATCACTAGTTAAAGTTTTGACCTGTCCAAACCTACTTTTTTCAGTTTAGCATTAGAATCATCACCCTCCAAGTAAATGGGACGCTCCTTAACTAAATTTGACTCATCTGTAGTCCCTTTATAATTTATATTCATATATGTAAACAAAGATTCAATAGGATAAACACCAATCATTTTAAGATCTTCATCATGATTCCGATAAAAAACGGGTGGAAGAGCTTTTTCTATGAATTCTCGCTTAGCTCTCAACTTAGCGGTACTCTCCTTACTTTCATTAATAGATAATTGGATAGATTTAATAATATCATTAAAATCATGCTTGGGTGGAAAACACTTATTTTTAGGAGTTTCAACATCAAGAGCAATTCTATCCATGTTTTTAGCCAAAGTATCAATCATATGCAACTTTTCTTCTACCGTAGTGTTGAAAACCTTTTGAGAATTTATAAATTATTTAATTGTGTTCTAAAGATAATAAGGTATCCTATTATAATTTTTAGAAGCATTTCCATATGAATTACCATAAAAATTCCATAGTTGTTAGAGGAATTACTGGGATACGGTCTAGTACTAAAATTTCCTCTATAAGTATTGTTGTTGAAATTATTTTGCGAGATGAAGTTCACATCAATAGCGTCATTATTTTTCTCAATAAAAGTAGACAAAGGCATATCATTGGGATCAACATTAGCATTTTTATTAGCAACCATATTCATAAGAGCATCCACTTTTTCACTTAAAGTAGTGATTTCTTCAACAAAATTTACCTTGTTAACAGTTGAAGCTCTTTCGGTATGCCATTGAGAATAATTTTTCATAATGTTGTCCATAAGTTATGTGGCCTCTCCTAAGGTCACATCCATGAAGGTACCACCTGCGGCAAAATCTAGAAGATTTCTAGACACAAAGTTTAGTCCAACATAGAAATTTTGGATAATCATCCACAAGTTTAAGCCATGAGTTGGACAATTTCTTATCATCAATTTCATTCTCTACCAAGCTTGAGCAACATGTTCTTGATCTTGCTGTCTAAAATTCATTATTTGATTTCTAAGGGATATAATCTTAGTAGGAGGAAAATACTTGGCAATAAAAGCATCTTTACACTTATCCCACGTTGCAATACTATTACGAGGTAAAGATGAAAACCAAGCTTTAGCTTTGCCTCTTAGTGAAAAGGAAATAATTTTAATTTCACAATATCATTATCCATATCCTTTTTATTTTGCATATCACATAATTCAACAAAGGTATTAAAATGTGATGCGGGATCCTCATTAGGACTTCCCGAAAATTGATCTTTCATGACAAGATTGAGCAATGCAGCATTAATATCAAATGCCCCCGCACTAGTGGCAGGTGGTATAGGATTACTAATAAAATAATTATTATTAGTATTTGAGAAATCACACAACTTAGTAGTATATTTAGACATGGTGACCGGACTAGCAAAACAAGCAAGACAAGCAAACTAGTAACTAGCAAAGGTAAATATTTTTGTATTTTCGTTTTTTATGAGACAAACTAAATATAACAACAAATAAAAAGAAGAACAAGTGAATGAAATTTTGTATGGATTTACTTGATAGTTGGTGGTGGTATTCCTCGACAACGGCACCAAAAATCCTTCCTGATACTCGTGATCTGCGTTGGGTTTTCCATGAAGAGGAACGGGTAATCACAACACAAAGTGGGTAAGTATTTCCCTAAGTTATGGAACCAAGGTTTATAGAACCAATAGGAATATCAATCCTCAACCGTCTTCAACGGCTGCACACAAAAGAACAAACAACTTGCACCCAACGCCGGCAAGAGGGTTGTCAATCCCCTTGATCTCGTTATTTGCAAGCAAGTGAGTCATGTAGATAATTTTAGATAATAGTAAAGTGCAAAATAAAATATAAGATGATAAATAACAGAAAGATAATGATAGCATTTGTGAATTTATAAGTTAATAGACCCGGGGTCATAGAGTTCTCTAGTGGCATCTCTCATAAGCAAAGCTTACAGTGGGTATACAAATTACTGTTGGGCAATTGATAGAAAAGCAAATAATTATGCGATGGTCATGACATTGATCATGTTTATATAGGCATCACGTCCATAAGAAAATAGGCCAACTCCTGCCTGCACCTACTACTATTACCCCACTTCAAGAGCGCTTCTATACTTGCCTCTCTATGTATTAAGTTCATGACAAACGGAGTAATGCTTGGATAATGATGACATGATGTAGACAAAGTAAACTCAAATAATATGAATAAACCCCATCGTTTTATCCTTAGTAGCAAAAACACAAAGATGCAACTTGTCCCCTTCTGTCACTGGGATATAGAAACTCGCCAGGTTGAACCTACTACAATGCACCATTCCCACCGAAGTAATGTACTTCTAGTTGGTAAACTATCTTAATAGAAGGGAGATCATTATGAAGCTATCATGATCATCATATAAGAATCATATTAATCAGGTTTGACTCAAACACTTTACATGAATAATTTGAACATATACTCAAAATTCATCAGATCCCAACAAACACACCATACAAAGGGATTACATCGGATAGATCAAGGCAAAGAGGCGATGAACATTGTATTGAAGATCAAGAGAGAGAGATATTTCCATCTAGGTACTACCTACGGAACCGTAGGTCTACAGTGGCAACAAGGTTGATGGAGAGGACCTCCGTGATTGATCTCCCCTCCGACAGGGTGCCGGAACGGAGGTGTAGATGGCCTCCCGTCGGAACAGAGGCTTGCGGCGGCAGAAAAAGTGTGTTAGGAGCGCTTCTGGTGTTTTTAGGGTAGATGTGAATGTATAGGCCAGAGAACGACGTCGGGGGACATTCCAGGGGACCACCACATATATGTCTGCCCCCCCTAGAAGGCACGGCTGGATATGTGGTGGGCCCATCATGCATGGCCTAGCCCTCCTCCGAATCGTCTAGGTCTTGTATTGGTCCAAAAAAAATCACCAAAAAGTTTCATGGCAATTGGACTCCGTTTGGTATTGTAACTGTGAAAAGGCAAAAACACACAAAAAACAGGAACTCGCACTAGGCGTTAGGTCAATAGGTTAGTGCTCAAAATATTATAAATTGGTAAATAAATACCCAAAAAGTATCCTAGAACAATAATATATCAACATGGAACAATAAAAAATTATAGATACGTTGGAGATGAATCATGCACCAACCTGCTCTGTTTTCAGCACCAAAAATTCTGAAATATTCTAGAAAAAATCATGTTAAAATTTTGTGGCAATCTGAGACTTTTTTGGGGCATTTTTCTATTGCACAAGAAATTCAGAAAACAGGATAATCATGGCATTTTATTCTTTGTAACTAAAAATAACAGAGAGTAAACAAATGATACAGAGAGTTGTGCTTACTAAATTCAACAACCTCATGTCTTTCAAAAAGGATCAATTAATAAGGTTGATCCAGTCTTATCAATAACCGTTTCCAGTTGACATGAAACCGAAGAATTTTCGTATAGCACTAAATTACCTCAATGGGGATGTACTTGTCCCCAACAATAAGAATAACATATTCTTCTTGATATTAGGAAGAACTAATTTAAAATCACTAATGATGATTGTGGCACTTGGTTCAATGACATTAATATTCTTAACCAAAGTTTGCTTCTTCGAAAAATGCACAATATGTTGTTTGCCATTGACGTGACAAGTAATCTTGCTTTTGTTGCAATCAATAACAGCCCATGCAGTATTTAAGAATGGTCTACCAAGGATAATCGACATGTTGTCGTCCTCGGGCATATCGAGAATAAAAAAGTCTATTAAGATAGTAACACTTGCAATCACAACAGGAATATCCTCACAAATTCCAATAGGTGTAGCAGTAAATTTGTGAGCCATTTGTGAATAAATATCAGTAGGTGTAAGCTTATTCAAATCAAGTCTTTTATATAGAGAGAAATGCATAACACTAAAACAGCTCCTAAATTACATAAAGCAGTTTTAACATAGATTTGTTTAATGGAGCAAAGGTATTGTGGGTATACCAGGATCTCCCATCTTTTTAGGCACTCCACCATTAATTCTCTAGGAATAATTAGCAAGCATAGTAGCAATTTCAGTTTCGGGTATTTTTCTCTTGTTGGTAATAATATCCTTCATATACTTAGCATATGGAGGCATTTTTAAAATATCAGTCAAGCGAGTGCATACAAATACAAGTCTAATCATCTCAGCCAAGCGTTCAAACTCCTCCTTGTCCTTAATCTTGGAAGGCTTACAAGGGAATGGCATGGGTTTTTGAACCCAAGGATCTCTTTCTTTTCCATGTTTTCTAGCTACAAAATCTTTCTTCTCATAGCGTTTTTAGGATGTGGGTTATTAAGATCTTCAGTAGGTTCTATTTCCACATCGTTGTCAGGTTCTTCATTACTATCTGGTTGAGCATCTTCATGAACATCATCATTACTATTCTCATTATCACTAAGTGAACGTTCAATGCCAGATTGTGTTTCAGCATAAAAATAATATAAACATCATTATAATTCTCAGCAGGTTTTTCTATAACAGGTTCACTAGCAGCAGGCAGAGTCCTATCATTTTTTCCTTTTTCTTTTTAGATGGACTAGGTGCACTATCATTAATTCTCTAAGAATCCTGTTCAATTCTTTTAGGATGACCTTCCGGAAAGAGAGGTTCCTAAGTCATTCGTCCTCTTCTATTCATAACTCTAAGAGCATGGTCATTCATATTATCATTTATTTCAGCAAGCAAATCATTTTCTAACTTAGCAACTTGGTCTAGTTGAGTATGAACCATGGAAGCATGTTTACCTTGACCCTTAATATCATTAGCAATTCTAAACATCAAGTCACTCAAGCGATCTATCATCATAGCATTACGTCTTAATTGATCTTTGACATAGTTATTGAAATGCTCTTGCTTAACAATGTTGTTATAAAATTCATCCATTCATCGACTAGGATTCTTAGTATAAGGTATATCATTTTCATTAAAGGTATAGAGATATTTTACCTCTACTACCTATGTCGGGGTGTCAAGTCCATGTATTTCTTCGACAGGTGGTAATTTCTTGACATCTTAAGATTTAATACCTTTTTCTTTCATAGTTCTTTTGGCTTCTTGCATATCTATAGGACTAAGGAATAGAATACTTCTCTTCTTTTTAATAGGTTTCGGTGGTGGCTCAGGAAGTGTCCAATTATCAGCATTTTGCAATATGTTATTCAATAACTTCTCAGCTTGTTCAACGATTCATTCCCCAAAAACACAACCAACACAACTATCTAGGTAGTCCCTAGAAGCATCGGTTAGTCCATTATAAAAGTTATCAAGTATTTATTTTTTCTTAAGAGGGTTATCAGGCAAAGCCCTTAATAGATGAAGAAACCTCCCCCAAGCTTGAGGGAGGTTCTCTTCCTCAATTTGCACAAAGTTAAATATTTCTTGTAAGGCAGCTTGTTTCTTATGAGCAGGATTTTTTTAGTGAAGTAATATATCATATCCTGGGGGCTACACACACAACTAGGAGCGAGAGTGAGGAACCATTCCTTATCCTCGCCTATTAGCAAGAAAGGAAAAAAGCTTAAGGATATAATAGTAGCTCGTCTTTTCCTCACTAGTAAACAAGGCAACAATATCATTCAGTTTAGTAAGATGTCCAACAACAGTTTCAGTTTCATAACCATGGAAAGGATTAGATTCTACCATAGGGATTAACTTAGGATCAATAGAGAATTCATAATCCTTATCAGTGACAAATATAGGAGAAGAAGCAAATTTAGGACCACGTTTCATTTTCTCCATCATAGATATTTTTTCAATTTGCATAGTAGTTTCTTCAAATAACCTCTATCATTACAATAAAGAAAGTCCCTATCTATCTCCCCGTCCATAACATAACCTTCAGGTACATCAAGTAATTCATATCTATTAGGAGAGTGAGGTGTAATATGTGATTCAAAATCTTCATCAGTTTCAACATTTTCAAGTTCTCTAGTTTTAGCAATATGAGCATCACATAATTCACCCAATGGCAGGGTTTCAATTTCATCAAGAATAAAATTAGTATCATCATTAATTTCAGAAGTAGCATCATCAGGTTCATACGATATTTTAGAAAAAGCAACAGGTGGTGGTGTTATAAGCTGATTTAAAAAAGTAAGTGAATCAAAAGCAGAGCTAGATGGAAGTTCCTTACCTCCTATCGTTTGAGAGGGAACGATCCTCGTCCGAGTATCTTTCAGATTCTTCATAGTAACAATTATATATCCTCAAGTGAACACAATAAATAGAGCTATGCTCCCCGACAACGGCGCCAGGAAATAGTCTTGATAACCCACAAGTATAGGGGATCGCAACAGTCTTCGCGGGTAGTATTACACCCTAATTTATTGATTCGACACAAGGGGAGCCAAATAATATTTATTGGACTTAGAAGTTGAGTTGTAAATTCAAACACACTTGGGATATCTCTCTGAAGCGAAGATTTTAGTAGCACAACGAAACAGTAGTAGTGACAATAATAGTAGTAGTATTGTAACAGTTGTGACAGTAGTAGCATCAATAGTAACTTAGGAAGATTTAGTATATGTAAAGCGTAAGAACGTGGATTGGTCATGGATAATGACTTAGATGACATCAATCATGTAACAGTTACATACTTGAGAGACACCGAACTAGCTCCAATTCATCAATATAATGTAGGCATGTATTCTGCATATAGTCATACGTTTTTGCGATAAGAACTTGAATGACATGTTTTGTCCTATCCTCCTGTGGAAGCGGGGTCCTATTGGAAACTAAGGGACATTAAGGCCTCCTTTTAACAGAGAACCGAAACAAAGCATTAACACATGGTAAATACATGAACTCTTCAAACTACGACAATCATCATAAAGAATCCCAATTATTATGACCTTGGGGTATGCGGATCAAGACACGTAATAGGTTCATAAAACTTGCAAGAAAGGATCCAAATCACTCTTATATTCATGAAAAAATAATAGGTTTAGATCTAAAATGATGGCACTCGGACCCTAGTGACAAGCATTAAGCATAGCAAAGTCATAGCAACATCAATCTGAGAACATAGTGGATACTAGGGATAAAGCCCTATCAAAAAATGCGATCACATGATCAATCTCATCCAATCCCATCACCATCCAACAAGCCTACCAAGGAATTACTCACTCCCGATGGTGAGCATCATGGCGGTTTTGATGACGAAGGGTTGGTGATGACGAGTGCGATGAATCCCCCTCTCCGGAGCCCGAAACAGACTCCGGACTAGCCCTCCCAAGGAAGAACAAGATGTGGTGGCGGCTCCATCTCGTAAAACGAGAATAAATCTTCTCTCCAATTTTTCTCTGAATATGTGAATTTATAGGATTGTAATTAGGTTCGGGGAGCCACGTGGGCCCCACAAGCTATCAAGGCTTACCCTGACGGCTTGTGGCCCACAGGCAACCCCCTCTGGTACTTATTCGCTTCATAATTCCTCATATATTTCAGAAATAATCACAAAAAGTTTCGTCTGATTTCGAGAGCTTTTATTTCTGCACAAAAATAACACCATGGTAGTTCTGCTAAAAACAACGTCAGTCCGGATTAGTTCCATTCAAATCATGCAAATTAGAGGACAATACCAGATCAAAAGTGTTTGGAAAAGTAGATATGCTTGAGACGTATCATTATTTTACAACTACCTAGCCATTTCAGCGCACACGGTTCAAGCAATTAAGCGTGTGCGATCTAGAGCGGAAAGCACACACAACTTATAGCGAAACTGCGTGTGATCCATAGGAAAAGCACACGAGATATAAACTGAAATGTTGTTGATGCATAAGAAATCGCAGACGATTTGCAACATTTCTAAGTGTGCGTAGAAGCTCCTCGATCGTTTGCGATAGCACCTTATCTCATATGTGAGCCAATAGGAAATCGTGCCCGATGCAAAGATGACCCCACACGTAACTTGGCTGGGAAATATGTGCGATGATATCATGCATAGAAGACGATTGCTAGAGAAAACTCGTGTGCGATGATGCATATATCACACACAATTTTTATGATCGCCCGTGTGGATTAGGTAATGATTCGCAAACGGTTAAAGGTTAAACACTGTTTGTTTTCCATGAGCAATTAGACACGTTTGACTCGTGATAGAGGTGTGTGATTGATCCCCAATCACATACGTACGACCTAAATATAGTGTGTGCGATATGTTCCCGCACCACGCACGATTATATTGGGCAGAACGTCTGCACCATCCGTCACCATCCCCGACGATTTTTCCGTGTCATGTGGGATAGACCCCTCTATCGCCCACACATGCAAGACAATGGTTTAAACATTCGTTGCAGAAAGGGATTAAAAACCGTTTATATAACACATCGCTACACCAGTGTATCATTGCCTAAGGATATGATGCCAAACCATGCAGATGAGGAATCAACTCCCATGACATGTACTATTGGTCCTAAGGATATGATGCCAAACCATGCAGATGAGGAATCAACTCCCGTGACATGTACTATTGGTAACCTTAGGCAATGATACACTGGTGCAGCAAAGTAAGTCAACTTTGAGTCCACCTCTTCTTTGTCGATGAACATGACTTAAATGTAGTTAGAGTCCATATAGTTTAGAACAGCTTTATTGATATTAGTGCAAAATAGTACAAGCAACAATCCCCGGTCCTACCATCATTTCCTACTACATGCATATCGTCGAAGCCTAGCTTATGACGTAACTCCGCTGCCTTATCTTTATTCATGTGAGTTCCGACAAGAATATCATGTTTGCTCTCACCCTCTCCTGGATTTCCATGAGCCCATGTATTGTCATGGCCGATAGCATGCCACGACAGTTCCACCTGAATGTTCTCAATATACCTTATTAGTAATTCAAGATACTTTTTTAAGAAAAAGGTACCATCGAAGCCCTTAGTTTATGCAATATATCATATTTATGTATGAAAAATTATTTGTACAAATAATATAAAATACGTATTTCAAATGAATTTTTCATGGAAATCACTTTGGGTACATATATTGTTAGTGAGGTATATCGAATATAGTAAAGAGGTACAATCGTTTCATATATGTGGTATATAAGGAGCATAAGTACGTGCTCCTAGGAGGATCGCAATTATTTCCTATATGTATTACACGGGAGACGAAAATACAAGAGGCAATGAGATATGATAGCTCGGCTCTAGCGTAGCCCCTGAAGGGTGACGCGAGAGCGACTAACCCTAGCAGTCACCGGTACTCCTTCCCCTTCCCGCCATAACCCGCTGCAATGCATCCGCGAATGTCAGTTGCGGCGAGCCTGGCTGCCTTGCGTCAACGCAGGGGGCATCGGAAGTCTCGACGGCGGCTATGATCGAGATGGCGGCATTGATTTGTCCGGTGAATGGGAGCTGCGAGTGTTGCCCGTCCCAAGTGGTCGTCGGGGCGGTGATAGGACCGAGGAGTCTCCTTGCGACGGGGTCGCTTCAGCGGTCGCGGCAGGTTAGGATTTCGCTCCCTAATTGCCGGATCATCCATCCCTTGCCAACTCTACATGCGCCCTCCTCCTCGTCACCAATACATGACTGTTTTTGAGCTGTGGTGATGGGAGGTCATGGAAGGGGGAAACCCCTAGTCGAACATTCGGTTTCCCCCCTCCCCCCACCTCCTTCTCCACCAATTCCCTGGTTGAGAATCTTGGTTGTGTCTGGCCGGCGATGGCAGTGTTATGGCATCATGAATCGTCCTCAAGGTGCGAATTTGGGGTGCATGAAGGTTGTGGACGTGTTCTCTGTTATCAGGCTTCTGATGCGATTGTGTGCCACCTTTGGGGTCACTGATCTTGGAACTAAAGGTGTTACTGCGCAATCTTTGTGGTTCCCTGCTTGGTCGATCCACGAGCTGCTGATCGGTGATACGATGCCCTCTGCCTGGGTAAAGGGAAATAGTGGTCTTCCCTTCGACATCGAGTGTGATGAGATAGTGGTCTCTCCCCTCACCGTGCCTTAGTTGACTTACTGGTATGGCATGTGCTTATTTCGTGATTGTGTCTTTCTCGCTTCATATTGTTGGATGAGTTGTCGTCAGCTTCTTCAATCCCCGATCCTGTTCTACGATGAGTTCTTCCTTCGGCTTGATCAAGCCGCTTCCTTCCATGGCGGGCGTGGTCATCCCCCCTACTCTGTT
Organism: Hordeum marinum; assembly: GCA_022496015.1. Classification (NCBI taxonomy): domain Eukaryota; kingdom Viridiplantae; phylum Streptophyta; class Magnoliopsida; order Poales; family Poaceae; genus Hordeum; species Hordeum marinum. Next base: position 439,163,484 of record CM039674.1, read on the forward strand.
TTGTAGTAGCTGTGTCATTTGTTCCTCGCATGTAATTTTTCAACTTGCTGTCAAGCTTGCATCTCTTCTTTTACAACACTATTGTATTCTAGCCGGTTGTTGGCGTTGTTACTTTGAAGTTGGCCAGATTGTTTTTTCTCCAAAAGAAAAGACAAACTACCCTTTAAGGTTTTTAGGGATGAATTGTACCGAAACAAAGTTATCTCTCTTTATCCATGCAAAAAAAAAGTTATGTATTTTTATGTTGTTGTACACTTGAAAATAATAATGCAGGAAATGGTTTGATGATGTGGCGACGTGGGTGACGGTCATCACTCCGTTGCCCCCTTCGTTTCTCGCAGGGAAGACTATGCGCAGTTTTTATCCTTCGCATCTTGTGGGTTGCTCCCATCGTGTAAAATCCGCTTCACCTTTTCAAGCACCTCCTGTATCTGCTTCCTGGAGTGCAGAGGCGAAGGGTACATGCACGCGCAATCCAACTCTCCGTCCCTGACAGAGTCGAACACGCCGATTGACGGTCCGATGCCGTGCACGGTGGCGCAGCACACGTAGTCCTCCACACCAGCCTTGCTCTGCAGATCAGCCAGATCATGGGTGGCCGGCTCGTCGAACATGGAGACGAGCGACGTCCGGACTGCAGAGGCCGTTGTCAGCTGGGGGTTGTCAATGGCCCGACACATCAGGAAATTAATGTCTCGGATGTCGGTGAGGTGCTTGTTGTTGTTCTTGGCGTCGTTGTAGGCATCATGGCACCTCATGGCCAGCGCCCACAGCCCCTCCTCTCTATTTATCTTGTACGTGTTGGGGATAGCAGAACAAAAAAACCCTGCAACGATTCACAGTGTCAAGTTGTTGCAGTAGAATTTTTCTCCTAGCTAGTAATTTTTCTACCACGGACAGGGCATGATGCTTGCTTTATAAATAAAAACAAGACATAACAGAGAGTAGATTTTTTTTACCGTGCACAGGACATCGATCCTCCGTCCGATGATTGCTTTACAAAAAATAATGAGACCTACCGGGGCACCTACCGGGAGTAGCCCTTAATAAAAGCTGGTGAAGATAAACCAGGAGGTCGGTAGTTCGAATTTTATTTCATGCACCTGTTTTTTTAAGGTTAAAAAACGAAAAATATATTTAAATGGGACAAGCCCAGGACGAAGGGGTTGTGGACCGGTTTGTGAGACGCTACCCCCGTATAGCGCATACGTATACGACGAAAGATTCACACAAAAAAACTATACAACGGACGACCCATCATACATTTATATTACTCTTTGCACGTTTATTAGTAAGGCTGCATCGGACCGGGGCTATTTTTATAGAAGCCGAGGCATTCGGCGAGTACAAGACTAACGTTGGTGTATAGCAAACACACCCGCTTCGCTAGCCACCCGAGCGGTGCTCAATCCTTGGATAGTTGCTTTTATGATTCATGCTAATTTCTTGAAGTTGTCAACATAAAATCTCATTTCATAACTTTCTTTTTATTTTTTTCTTGCTTCAGAGTATATAATCGTGTTTCATTTTTGACTAACAAATAAGAATGCTCTTATTTTAAATTGTAGCATTTGTGGATGCATGCCGATGCGCAATGACACATCATGATGCACTTTGAAACAAGAGGAAAATCTAATACTCCACGGTATAGTACAGTACCGTCAGGGGCGAAGCTAGCAATATGGCATGGTTTGGCAGCCGCCGTACCTAAACTGCCGTCATAATACGTATATATACCAGTATTAGTCCAACACAATTCTCTGGTTTTGGACGTGCGCCTCTTGTTGGGCTTGTTTGCTGTAGATTGGGTGAATGTGGCGGGCTGTGCGCGTGGGCTGGGCTGACTTGAACCAGCAAAGAACGATCTCCCGACTGCTCGGCTTCGACTGCTTGGCTGATTACGAGTCGTTCGTGACTTGCGAGAGACGTGGAGGCGGCAACGCTCAGAGGATACTAGGGCACGGCCGCACGGGCGAAGAGCAGCCGGCGGTCAGTACGTCGTGGACACGAACCTGTGACTGGCCGGCGACAATCGGCAACACGGAATCTATGAGGCCGCGATCGGCAAGGGCAGCGACCGGCGACTTGGCGAGTCCGCGTCACTGCATGGGCTTGCAGATGGCGCTGCCATGACCGAAGAAGGATAAAACATGTAACAAAAGGTATAATTCCGTCGTCCTTTCCCCCCTCATCGCATCAGTTGAATTGTGACGTTGCTTGCTCGAATCATTTTAGGTATGTATTCATTTTAACTATCTTCACATGTATGATGTGGTTTCTATCATTATATCCTACTATAGTTACTAACTCGTTATTTAAATTTATGCCCATCTAGGTAATATAGATGATACATTGGCAATTGATCATCCATGTAATCTTCATCAAGTGAGGTATTTCGAGTGCCAGTACTTAAGTTTTGATTTTGGTTGTACGTGTTGAACACCAAGTAACATATTTCTTAGTATTCTAATGGGCGCTTCCATAGTTAAGTTGTACCTTTTTCTTTTCTTCATACACTTTGCCATACCTTTAAATTATTCCTGCGTTCGCCCCTAAGTACTGTAGGAGTATAACACTTTGAACCAGGTAAATTTAAATATTATATAAATAATAATAAAAGTAACATAACTCTCAAAGCAATTAAGGACATTCCGTGCACGGTATAATACACAGTATCATTTTTTCCAACTACACGGTACTATGTTGAATTGTTCTAGTAGCTTTGCTTCAAGGACTCACCAACGTTGTGATCATCCAAAGCTGGCACGAGAAACTCGCGGCAGTTGGCGAAGGTTGTGACGGAGTACGTCTCTTGCTGGCCGCTGTTGGACAGCTTCTTCGACTGCCATGCAACTAGCATCATCGCCGCGGTAATGGCTGAGCAAAGCCTCACCCCGTTCTCCTTGCACGCCTAGATGGATGATTATGTGAAAAGAACCAATGATCTATGTGTCCTGGAAGGAAGCAAGTTGAACTAGTAACTCACTTCGAGCAGCCGCGTCGTCTCCTCGCGGCCGAACCCGAGGCGCACCATCTCCGTCGACCTCGCCGTGCCGGTCTCCTCGAACGGCAGCGTGGACGTGCGGAGCCCGTTGACGGAGTAGCCCACCATGTCCACCCCACGCGCCCACAACGGTTTCCGCGCGGTCTTCTTCGGTATCCTCTTCTCCAGCCCCGCCTCCACTGCCGCCGCCTCCTCCTTCACCTCCGGGTCGCCAACACCCGCGCCACCCAGCAGCGCGAGGAGCTCCCTCAGTAGCGCCGCCGACGCCGCGCGGTCGCACACAGCCGTGTGGATGAGGACGAACAGCGCCGCGCCTCCCGCGGGCGGCGGAAGCTCGTAGAGCGCGGCGAAGAGCACAGGGGTACCGTCGGGCTCTGCGGACGCCCATGGGTTGCGGTTGATCTCGCGCTCGAGGAGGGAGTGGAAGTCCAGCGCGGATGGCTGAGGCGCGAGGCTTAACTGCGGCGCGGAGGAGGGGAAGGCGAGTGTGGGGCTGGAGGGGGTGCCGCGGAGGTGAGCTCGGAGGACGGGGTGAGCGCTCTGGAGGGAGCGGACCGCAGCTTCGGCCGCCGCGCCGCCGGGCGAGAGGCGGAGCGCGATGACCGTGGTGCCGGTTCCGCCGGGAGCGGCGCGGCACCAGCTGTACTCCGTGCCGCACACCGCGCGGGAGCGCCACGCCTCTGCGCCGGTCCTGGAGTCCATGCTGCTACGGCGGGTCGGTGGGTCGGCGTGCGCGTTTGCCCGTTTGGATCGGCGATGCTCCGGCGGTGTGGCGCTTTGTCAGCTGTGTCTGTATCTTGGCGCGGAATGGCGCGACATTTATAGCGGCTCCAAGGGCAAAACCTGGAGAGAGACAGGCCGCGCTTCGACACTACTCACAACGTAAGACGGCATGGGTTCGTCCCACGGAGAGAGGCATCCCTTTCTGCTACGTGATTGTCGACTTTAAGCGTGCTTGCGTCGGATTAGCTGCCGCTATTGTATTCGAAAGGTACGGATATCTTCCACCCGACTGCTGGACTGCACGAAGTTGCCACGGTTCATCATGGAGCGCCACACGATGCAACTGCGATTAAATGCTGGGAGCAGTCCTAGTTTGGTAAAACCCTGTTTAGCCAAAGCTGGCTGCTAGGCGCCAGCAGCATGACGAGGATTCAGAACGATGCCCGAGCCGTCCGATTTGGGTTCTTGTCAGATCGAATCTGACATCTCCCCGCATGCTAAAACTCAAACATCCACCTCTTCTCGCTCCCAGCCGTTTGCCACCCGCTCATCGCCCTGGCGGCTTCGTAATAGCATCTAAGTCGAACATTGTAAATATGACCTCCTAAATATCTATAGACGTGTCCAGTCGGTGACCGAGCGTGTCCCGTATTTATACGTTTACGCAGTCATATTCTTCATTTTCTCCCTCATATGTCCGGTCACTTGGACACGATTCATGAAGAGGAAGAGAGAGAAAGAAAAGAATAAAAAAAAAGTAGTCCGGAGTGGGGTCGCGTCTTACGTGATGGACTGACCGGGCGCGTCCGGACACGTCCGCAAGCCCTCATATCCTCCCCATATTTGTGATGAATATGTGGGTTCACAGACAATCCGAACGTATAGGGATGATATGAGAGGTCCGGTTGAATCATTTTTTCTTTCTCTCTCCTGTCTGATCACTGATCGGGCGCGTTCGTGGACGTATGAAGGGTCATTTGAGGTGTCCGGCTGTAGTTGCTCTAACTGCTCTATGTTTGTAAGCTACAATAATGAAAAAATATGAGAAATTGTACAACATATGGAATTGTACTTCACTTTGGGTGGGGAATTTGATCCCTACATCCCTGTGCAATTGCCCACGATTCCCACCACTAATCCATGCATGTTTTTCTTAAACCTAAGTTCACTTATGTATCCTACGGGTCTTAATATTGAGTTCAATTTCTAGTTTTACTAAACTTCGAATGAGCTATATATTCTAACTAATTTTCTTATATAGGTTATTGTAGCTTATTACAAACTCGATAGAGAACTATTAAAAAACATTGTAAAAAATATTGGTACTATGAGTGGGACAACAAAAAAACTGTGAAGACATTGGGCAATCCATCAATTTTATTAGTTATATTCAGTGCTTTCAGAATACCTATCATACTGGTCCCAATGGTCATTTATATGTGTCACTTCTGGACACTTTGACCAAGTCCAACATAAAAATCAAACTACAGTTAATAAATCAGTTGAATTCTGATGACCCAACAAGTATAGGAGATTTATTATAGACCTTTTTCATCTTTCGATAGTGTCGAACAAAACAAAAAATTGGTTGATGGTAGAAATCACTGTAAAAGTTACAAAGGTTGTTTGATGGTTTATTTGATCACGTGAATATCTAGACCATGATGGTGCGCATTGCCTTACCCATCGATTTTTCCAATAGAATGGCATGTATTTTATAAATGGGTGCGTGAAATATGTAAAATAAAACTGCAAAGAAATGTGGTATGAAGAGAGTAATCATTAATGAATGAAGGAGTATGATATTAATCAGTAATAGAATATGAAATGTAAAGTATCGAAGAGGAGAATTGGGAAACATGTTTTGTCTTGGGTCTAATGGGAAAGCTGGTTTGAGTTTGGGCCTCAGCTGTGTTAAATGTGGCTATGAATAGTGATAATTGCTTTATAAATAATTTTTAACTAATTAGGTAGATAATGGGTTAATTCAGATGACCTTAGAAAGGGCCGGTTCTTTTGGGTGGTTCAAAAATTAAGTTGCCTCTCGCGTGTTTAAAAAATAAGTCACCTACTAAATTTGTTGAGACTTCTAACCTAGCTATCCCAGGACTAGTTTAGAATCCCCAATAAATAACGGAGGCGTTATGGGAGAAGCTAGGTAGGGGCGGCTTATTTTTTAAGCTGTCAAAAGAACTGACCCTAAACTAAAACATGAGTTGTTTGGTCCTTGTAAACAAAAAAAATTGTGATGCTATAATACCAGGTGGTATTCTATGTGGAAACATATATGACGACTATTATTTCGCTTTCCACAATACCACATATGTAACAACAACTACTACAGAATCTAAATAATCACGAAGTACCAATTCAAAATTACCAACTGCAAGGCATAAGTTGCAACACACTCCCTGCTGCAATTTATATGACCAGGAGGCGGAAAATCATTTTTTAGAGAAAAGGCATAAAGCTCGACTTCAACTTAATGAATCCATCGACCGACTAGGATACAACACTGCTGATACAAAGGCCAAAGCTTGAAGAAAAACTGAAAAATAACATGCGGCACTCACTCACAATCCAGAACTACAAACTGGAGCGATGATGAGCAGGACACCACAGCAGCGAAACCAGGATCAATCCATCAGAGAGCTCAACACAAACTACAATGGCGGAGGACCTAGAAGCCTAGAGAAACCAGGCTGATGGAGAAAAGCATCATCTCAAATGCTTGTCACCCCGAGCCAATGCTGGAGGGGGGTGTCAGTTCGCCTCTATGTTCGAGCCGTGCCACAACACGTGGATGTTGTACACCAACCAACTGCACAAAGCCAAACTAGACATAGAGTTGTTGAAGGATTGTACGGGAACCGCGTCGCCACCACCATTGCCATTATCCCGGAGACCAGAGCACCACCGCTGCCACCAAACACCTTGCGACGAGACCAGAATCTCCCCTTCCATTGAAAAACGCCTCCAAGGAAGACCGAGACGCCATAGCGCCACCACCATTTGGCCACCAAGGCCAAGGCTTTCACTCGTGCGCGTGGGGGGGGGGGGGAGGGGTGATGTGGAAGCCTGACATGCCCTTAGAAGGGAGATAGACATCGGAGCACCGCCGTCATCGGGGTCAGTAGGAGGTAGATTGGGGGGGTTTCCCCGTTCCAGGACGTCCACCACCCCTCCCTCGTGTGCCAGATCTGGCAGCCCATAGGAACAGGACCAGATCGGTAGGGGAGGACCATGGCGAAGGAGAGGGGAGTGGGAAGCAGAGCAGCCGAAGCCGCAGATGTAACCCACAATATCGACGAGGTTGTCGGAAACATGACCTACAGGCAATAATAAATTGGTTATTCATATTTACTTGTTTATGGTAATCGTTTATTATCCATGATAGAAATGTATTGACCAAAAACTTAGATACATGTGTGGATACATAAACAACATCGTGTCCCTAGTGAGCCTGTGCTACCTCTTGAGCTTGCGTTGGTTTTTCCTTGAAGAGGAAAGGGTGATACAGCAAAGTAGATAAGTATTTCCCTTAGTTTTTGAGAACGAAGGTATCAATCTAGTAGGAGTAACAAGCAAGTTACCAATGGATGCACCTACACAAACAATCAATTCTTGCACCCAAGGCTATAAAGGGGTTGTCAATCCCTTCATGGTTATTTGCAAAGATTACATCTGAAAGAGATAGATGTAAACGAGTGCAAAAAGTAAAAGGTAAATAAATTGCAGCAAGATATTCTTGAGTTTTTTAGTTTATAGATCTGAAAGTATATGATGGAAAATAGACACAGGGGCCATAAGTTTCACTAGAGGCTTCTCTCTTGAAGGCAAATATCATGGTGGGTAAACAAATTACTGTCAAGCAATTGATAGAAAAAGAAATAATCATGTAGTTATCCAAGGCAATGATCATGCATATAGGCATCATGTCCGTGACAAGTAGACCGAAACGATTATGCATCTACTACTATTACTCCACACATCGACCGACTCCTGCCTGCATCTAGAGTATTAAAATCATGAAGAACCGAGTAACACATTAAGAAAGATGACATGATGTAGAGGGATAAACTCAAGCAATATGATGAAAACCCCATCTTGTTACCCTTGATGGCAACAATACAATACATGCATCACTACCCCTACTATGTCGCTGAGTGGGGACACCGCAAGATTGAACCCAAAACCAAGCACTTCTCCAATTGCAAGAATTACCAATCTAGTTGGCCAAACCAAACCAATAACTCAAAGAGACTTGCAAGGATATAAAATCATGCAAATAATAATTCAGAGGAGATTCAAATAAGATTCATGAATAATTTGAACATAAACTCATAATTCATCGGATCTTGACAAACACACCACAAAAGAGGATTACATCGGATAGATCTCCATGAAGATCATGAAAAACATGGTATTGAAGATCAAAGAGAGAGAAGAAGCCATCTAGCTACTAGCTATGGACCCATAGGTCTGTGGTGGACTACTCACGCATCATCGGAGGGGCGATGGAGTTGATGTAGATGCCCTTCGTGATCGAAACCCCCTTTGGCAGATTGCCGGAAAAGGCTCCAAGATTGGATCTCTCGGGAATGGAGGCTTCTGGCGGCGGAAAAGTATTTGTGTTGCTCTTTTTGATGTTGCGGTAATATTTCAGTATTTATAGGCCAAGAATTAGGATTAGGAGACCTGCCAAGAGACGACAGGCTCGCTAGGCGCAGCAAGGGGGGCGCCTGGCAGGCTTGTGGCCTCGTGGCACGTCCCCTCGCATGCACTTCAAGCCTAGATGATTTGTTTCCTTCCGGAAAAATTCCTTCCGAAGGTTTTATTCCGTTTGGACTCCGTTTAATATTCCATATCTGCAAAACTCAAAAACAAGGAAAAAACAGAAACTAACACTTGGCTCTAGATTAATAGGTTAGTCCCAAAAATAATATAAAATAGCATATTAATGCATATAAAACATCCAAAACAGATAATATAATAGCATGACATCATCAAAAATTATAGATACATTGGAGACGTATCAACCTCTAGTAGACTAGCTCGTTGATCAAAGATGGTTAAGGTGTCCTAACCATAGATATGAGTTGTCATTTGATAATGCGATCACATAATTCGAAGAATGATGTGATGTACAAGAACCAACCGCAAGCTTAGCATATGATCGTATCAATTAAGTTTATTGCTATTGCTTTCTTCATGTCAAGTATCTGTTCCTAAGACCATGAGATCATGCAACTCACTAACACCCGAGGAATACCTTGTGTGCTATCAAATGTCACTTGGTAACTCGGGTGATTATAAAGGTGCTCTATAGGTATCTCGGACTGTGTCTTTTGGGTTGGCGTGAATCGAGACTGGGATTTGTCACTCCGTATGGCAGAGAGGTATCCCTGGGCCCTCTCGGTAATACAACATCACAAGAAGCTTGCAAGCAATGTGACTAATGGGTTATTCATGGGATCTTATATTATGGAACGAGTAAAGAGACTTGCTGGTAACGAGATTGAACTAGGTATGGAGATACCGACGATCTAATCTCGGGTAAGTAACATACCGACGGACAAAGGGAACTGCATATGGGATTGACCGAATCCTTGAATCGTGGTTGAGCCAATAAAGATCTTCGTGTAATATGCAGGAACCAATATGGGCATCGAGGTCTTGCTATTGGTTATTGACCGAAAAGGTGTCTCGATCTTGTCTACATGATTCTCGAACCCATAGGGACCACATGCTTAATGTTTGGTGACGCTAGAGTAGTATTGGGATGTGTACATTGGTGGCCAAATGTTGTTCGAAGTCTCGGATGAGTTACCAAGCATGATGAAGGGCTCTGGTATGGTCTGGATGTAAAGATTCATATGTGGGAAAGTTGTATACAGACTTCGGAATAGTTTTGGGCACTTCCGATAGAGTACCAGGAGTACCAGAAGGGTTCTAGGGGTCCATCGAAAGGGGTCGATCCGCCCTAGAGGTCCACATGGGATGAGAGGGAGGCGCACTATCCCCCGGTGGGATGGGTGCCTCTTGTCCCTAGGGCCATATGACTAGGGATGGTGGAGGGGAAACCCTAAGGGGGTGCCCCTTTGCTTGGGCTCCACTCCACCCCCTAGGGCTGCCACCCCCTCCCTTGGTGGAGGGGCTAGGAATAGCGCCCCTCCCCCTTGTCCCTATATATAGTGGAGGAGAGGGATGGCAGCCACACCCAAGCCCCTAGCACAACCCTCCCTCTCTCCCTACTCTGTTTTCTCCTCCGATTGTGTTTTCGACAGTGCGCAGCAAAGCCCTGCTGGGATAGCACCACCACCATCGCCGCCACACCGTCGTGATGCCGACGATCCCATCTACTACACTGTCTTTGCTTGCTGGATTGAGGACGCGGAGACATCATCGAGCCGCAGGTGTGATGAACACGGAGGTACCATCCATTCGACACTAGATCAGACCGGATCACGATTGGATCGTGAAGAGTACGACTACATGAGTGTTATATACTCTTCCGCTTAACGGTCTACAAGGGTACATAGACACACTCTTTCTCTCTCATTGGTATGCATCTCCATAGATAGATCTTGGGTGTTCGTAGGAATTTTTTAATTTTCCATGCTTTGTTCCCCTACAGTGGCATCATGAGCTAGGTCTATCTATAGATGATATGCACAAGTAGAACACAAAGAAGTTGTGGGCATTGATGGTCAGATTGCTTAACTCCCTTGTCTTATCTGGATTCGAAGATATTGTGGGATGAAGTGACCCGGACCAACTTTATTTATCCTCGCACAAGAGATCGGTTCCACCGACTGACATGCAACTTGTATTGCATAAGGTGGCTAGTGGGTGTATGTATCTCCCACATTAGTTGAATCTGATGACAAAGGCAATCCTTGTAGAAGGTTAAAAGGCAACTTGATTATCACTGTTATGACTTTGCTTAGGTAAGAATGGTTCTTGCTAGTTGCCCATAGTAGCCACGTAAAACTTGCAACAACAAAGTAGAAGACGTATAACTTGTTTACGTGATTTGATATATGTTGATGTATGAGATGATCATGTTTTGCAATAGTTATCATGACTTGCATGTCAATGAGAAAGGCAATCAGCAGAAGCTATAGGTTTGTTTTTAATTTATTGGATGACCTGCGTGTTAATCATTAAACGCCATGTAATTGCCTTACTTTATCGTTGTGCATTAGCAATAGTTGTAGAAGCAATAGTTGGCGAGATAACCACACAATGACACGATGATGGAGATCATGGTGTCATGCCGGTGACGATGGAGATCATGTCGATGCTTTGGAGATGGAGATCAAAATCACAAGACGATAATGGCCATATCATCTGTAAGGGCATATTTCTACCCTAGTGGTTTTGGTGGTTGATGACAATGCTTTTGTGGACTAACCATGTGCATTAAGATTTCAAATATTATGAGGTAGCACAAGACGGTTATTTCCCCTGAGTGATTAAAAATATAATACGGTTACATTCTGATGATTTAGTGTTGGTGGACTTGAGTCATAGGAAAATCCGTACTATCAAGATGGGGTCCGCATTTGGAAAGGTTGGGTGGAATCAACACGTACACATTTGCACCACTCTCCTTTCCCGGCAATCTGGAGCTTCTGACCTTTTCCTAATATCCTGAGTTTCTTTTAAGTGGAACTACCGCATTGCAGAGCAGTAGTACTGCCCTAGCGGTACTGCTGCCCTACAGTACTAAGGCCAATTCTGCTTACTTTTTCTTTCTGGTGCTCTTGTTTCCATAGAGCGGAAGTACCACTCTAGTGGTTCAGGCATTCACGTGCGTCTACACACCCATTGTGTGGTGTTTGGTGCCCCGCGCCACTCGAGTGGAAGTAGGGCGACAGTAGAAGTGGTAATACCATGCTGCCCTCCTGTACTTCAGCTGGGTCCACCTCTCCTACAAAACCAAGTGGAAGTACCGCTGACAGGAGTGGTAGTACCGCTCTGGCGGCACTACCGCCTCCCTGACTGTGTGAGCTATCTGGGTGGCATGGACTATTGGTGAGAGCGGAAGTACCACTTGTTGGGGAATGTTGCATGGGAAACAAAAAAATTCCTATGCACATGCAAGATCTATCCATGGTGATGACCATCTATGAGAGGGAGAGTGGATCTACATACCCTTGTAGATCGCTAAGCAGGAAGCGTTAAGAAACACGGTTGATGTAGTCGAACGTCTTCACGATCCAAATCGCCGAGCGTCCTGTGATCCCATCACGATCCATCTCGCGATCCGATCACGATCCTGTTGGAAATATGCCCTAGAGGCAATAATAATTTAGATATTATCATATTTCCTTGATTCATGATAATCGTTTATTATCCATTCTAGAATTGTATTGATCGGAAACTTAGATACATGTGTGGATACACAGACAACACCATGTCCCTAGTATGCCTCTAATAGACTAGCTCGTTGATAAAAGATGGTTAAGGTTTCCTAGACATGGACATGAGATATCATTTGATAACGGGACCACATCATTAGGAGAATGATGTGATGGACAAGACCCAAACTATAAACATAGCATATGACCGTGTCAGTTTATTGCTACAATTTTCTGCATGTCAAGTATCTGTTCCTATGACCATGAGATCATGCAACTCACTGACACCGGAGGAGTACCTTGTGTGTATCAAAAGTCGCAACGTAACTGGGTGACTATAAATGTGCTCTAGAGGTATCTCCGAGGGTGTCTGTTGGGTTGGCATGGATCAAGACTAGGATTTGTTACTCCGTGTAACGGAGAGGTATCTTAGGGCCCACTCAGTAATACAACATCACAATAAGCCTTGAAAGCAATGTGATTAAGTGTTAGCCACGAGATCTTCTATTACGGAATGAGTAATGAGATTTGCCGGTAACGAGATTTAACTAGGTATGAAGATGCCGACTATTGAATCTCGGGCAAGTAACATACTGAAGAAGAAAGGGAATAGCATACAAGATTAACTAAATCCTTGACATAGAGGTTCAACTGATAAAGATCTTCGTAAAATATGTAGGAACCAATATGGGCATCTAGGTCCTGCTATTGGTTATTGACCGTAGAGGTGTCTCGGTCATGTCTACATAGTTTTCGAACCCGTAGGGTGTGCACACTTAAGGTTCAATGACGTTTTGGTAGTATAGAGTTATGTATGGTGGTGAACGAATGTTGTTCGCTATCCCAGATGAGATCCCGGACGTCACGAGGAGATCCAGAATGGTTCGAAGGTAAAGACTGATATATAGGAAGTCCTGTTTTGGTCGCCGGAGAAGTTTCGGGCTCATCGGTAGTGTACCGGGAGTGCCGGGAGGGTGCCGAGGGACCATCGGGAGGGGTGTCTCAACCCAAAGGACCTCATGGGCTGTAGGAGGATTCAAACCAGCCCCTAGTGGGCTGGTCTAAGCCCCCACTAAGGCCCATGCGGCTAGGGGTGGGAAAAACCCAAAAGGTGGAGAGGTGGAAAGAGTTTCCAAGTGGAAAGGAGGAATCCTACTCCGAATAGGATTGGAGTAGGACTCCTCCACCTCCAATTTCGACCAGACCTTGAGGGTTTGAGTCTGTCTCCTCCCCTCCCTCCCGCCCTCCTATATATACTAGAGGATTTAGAGGGGAAAGCCAACCCTAATTGCCACGTGTTGCCCTCTTCTTCCTCTAGATCTGTTTCTCCTCTATATTAGTTCTGCGTGCTTAGGCGAAGCCTTGCATGATTAGTTCACCACCACCGCCACCACGCCGTTGTGCTGCTAGAGAACTCATCTACCTCTCCTCTCCCTCTTGCTGGATCAAGAAGGCAGAGATCGTCATCGAGTTGTACGTGTGCTGAACGCGGAGGTGCCGTCCGTTCGACGCTAGATCGGAAGGACTGTGATCAAGATCGTGCGACGATTCGTGATTGGATCGCGGGACGGATCGTGCTGAGATTGCGGGATGGATCGTGATTGGATTATGGGATGGATCGCGATGGGATCGCTTGACGCTCAGCGATTTGGATCGGGAAGACGTTCGACTACATCAACCGCGTTTCTTAACGCTTCCTGCTTAGCGATCTACAAGGGTATGTAGATCAACTCTCCCTCTCATAGATGCTCATCACCATGGATAGATCTTGCGTGTGCGTAGGAATTTTTTTGTTTCCCATGCAACGTTCCCCAACAGTGGCATCATGGGCTAGGTCTATGTGTAGATGAGATCTCGAGTAGAACACAAAGGAGTTTGTGGGCGTTGATGCTTAGATTGCTTCCTCCCTTGGTCGTGTTTTGGTTCAGCGGTATTGTGGGATGAAGCGGCCTGGACCAACCTTACTCGTACGCTTACGAGATACCGGTTCCATTGACTAACGTGTAACTTTGTTGCACAAAGATGGCTGGCGGGTGTCTGTTTCTCCTAGTTTAGTTGGATCGTATTCGACAAAGGCGGTCCTTGAGAAGGTTGAAAAGCAACTTATGTATCACCGTTGTGGTCATTGCGTAGGTGAGAATTGTTCTTGCTAGATACCCGTAGCAGCCACGTAAAACATGCAACAACAATTAGAGGACATCTAACTTGTTTTTGCAGGGTATGTTGTGATGTGATATGTGTTGGAAATATGCCCTAGAGGCAATAAATAAAGTGTTTATTATTATATTTCCTTGTTCATGATAATCGTTTATAATCCATGCTATAATTGTATTGATTGGAAACACATTACATGTGTGGGTAAATAAACAACACTTTGTCCCTAATATGCCTCTAGTGAACTAGCTCGTTGGTCAAAGATGGTCAAGGTTTCCTAGCCATTGACATGTGATGTCATTTGATAATGGGATCACATCATTAGGAGAATGATGTGATGGACAAGACCCAAACTACAAACGTAGCATATGATCATGTCAGTTTATTGCTATTGTTTTCTTCATGTCAAGTATATGTTTCTATGACCATGAGATCATGCAACTCATGGACACCGGAAGAGTTCCTTGTGTGTATCAAACGTCACAACGTAACTGGGTGACTATAAAGGTGCTCTATAGGTATCTCTGAGGGTGTCTGTTGGGTTGGCATGGATCAAGACAGGGATTTGTTACTCCGTGTGACGGAGAGGTATCTCAGGGCCCACTCGGTAATACAACATCACAATAAGCCTTGCAAGCAATGTGACTAAGTGTTAGTCACGGGATCTTCTATTACGGAATGAGTAAAGAGACTTGCCGGTAACAAGGTTGAACTAGGTATGGAGATACCAACGATCGAATCTTGGGCAAGTAACATACCGAAGAACAAAGGGAACATCATATTGGATTAACTGAATCCTTGACATAGAGGTTCGACCGATGAAGATCTTCGTAGAATATGTAGGAACCAATATGGACATCTAGGTCCCGCTATTGGTTATTGACCGTAGAGGTGTCTCGGTCATGTCTACATAGTTCTTGAACCCGCAGGGTCTACACACTTAAGGTTTGGTGACGTTTCAGTAGTATAGAGTTATGTATGGTGGTGACTGAAGGTTGTTCGGAGTCCCGAATGAGATACCGGATGTCATGAGGTGCTCCGGAATGGTCCGGAAGTAAAGGTTGATATATATGAAGTCCTATTTTGGTCGCCGGAAAAGGTTCGGGCTCATCGGTAGTGTACTGGGAGTGCCGGTAGTGTACCGGGAGACCATCGGGAGGGGTATTTCGACCCAAGAGGCTACATGGGCTGTGGGAGGATGAATACCAGCCTTTAGTGGGCTGGAGGAAGTCCCACAAAGGGCCCATGCGGCTGGGAAGAAAAATCCCAAAAGGAAAAAGGTGGAAAAAGGTAAAAGGGTTAAATTAGGAAGGAGTCCTAATCCTACTTGGAGTGGAGGAGGAGGACTCCTCCCTCCTAGTTCAGCCGACCCAAGGGCTGGCTCCTTGGGAGCCAAGCCTCCTCCTCCTCTCCTCCTATATATACTAGAGGGTTTTAGGGTTTTGGCACTAGATTTTCAGCCACGTGCTAGCCGTTCCTCCAGTGCATAGTTTCTCCTCTAGATCGGATTTCTGCAGTGCTTAGGCGAAGCCTTGCCGGAATAGCTCCACCACCATCGCCGAAGCACCGTCACGCTGCCGGATAACTCGTCTACCTCTCCACTCCCTCTTGCTGGATCAAGAAGGTGCAGATCGTCATCAAGCTGTACGTGTGCTGAACGCGGAGGTGCCGTCCGTTCGGTGCTTGATCGGGACGGATGGTGATTGGATCGCGGGATGCTCGGCGATTTGGATCTTGAAGACGTTCGATTACACCAACCGCGTTTCTCAACACTTCCCGCTTAGCGATCTACAAGGGTATGTAGATCCACTCTCCCTCTCGTAGATGCTCATCACCATGGATAGATCTTGCGTGTGCGTAGGGATTTTTCTGTTTCCCATGCAACATTCCCCAACAATATGGCCAATTACATGATGATATATGTGATGTATGAGATGATCATGTTTTGTATAGAATATCATGACTCGCATGTCGATGAGTACGGCAACCGACAGAAGCCATAGGGTTGTCTTTAATTATTGTATGACCTGCGAGTCAATCATTAAACGCTATGTAATGCTTTACTTTATCACTAAACGGGAAATAATAGTAGAAGCATGGTGGGCGCGACAACCCCGATGGAGACACGTTGATGGAGATCATACCGGTGCTTTATAGATGGAGATCAAAAGTACAAGTTCATGGCCATATCATGTCACTTATGATTTGCATGTGATGTTAATCCTTTTATGCACCTTGTTTTGCTTAGGACGATGGTCCCTCACTTAAATTTCAAGATAAATTGTGTTCTCCCCAAGTGTGCACCGTTATGAAAGTTTGTCGTGTTGAGACACCACGTGATGATCGGGTGTGATAGACTCTATGTTCGCATACAATGGGTGCAAGCCAATGTTGCACATGCGGAACACTCGGGTTAAACTTGACGAGACTATCATGTACAGACATGGCCTCGGAACACAAGAGACCGAAAGGTCGAACATGAGTCATATAGTAGATATGATCAACATGATGATGTTCACCATTGAAACCACCTCAACTCAAGTGATGACCGGACTTGAGTTGGTGAATTTGGATCATGTATCACTCGAATGACCGTAGGGATCTCAACCTTGTGGAGGAAAATGCTAAGTTGAAAGAGCAACTTGAGAAAGGCCTTGTGACATGTATTCAAGGTGAGAAGAATCTCAAAGAACTTTTGAGCAATCAAAAAGAAGTTGTAGAAAAAGAAGGGATTGGGTTTGCACCCAATTCTAAGAAGAGGAAGTTGAAGACAAAACGACCCCTCCCGCTCAAGGAAACCTTTGTAAAGTGGGGAAGTTTACTCATGAGAAGAAGAAGGACAAGGTTGTGGGTGGTAATGCCAAGTAGGGCAAGAATACCCCCTCCAAGAAAGCCGGCGATTTTAACCCCTCTTATGTTTTATGTCGTGATAGTGATGGGCATGTTTATGAAAAATATGTTGTTTCTTCTTATGAGTACATTGAATCTTCTATTTGGGTTCCTAAGACCCTTGTTAATAACACTAAAGGACACATTAAAGAATGGGCACCTAAATCCAAGCATTGATCTATTGTAGGAGTTTGCCTCCGGAGGAGTGTCATGGTTGCTTTATAGTGGAGCAACAAATCATATGTCTGGAAGCAAGGATTTGGTGGTGGATGTCCTAACCGACACATCTTTGGCCACTCAAGTCTCCTTTGGTAATGACACAATTTCAAAGGTATTGGGTCTTGGTAAGGTGGTTATCTCTCCAGACCTAACCATTCAGAGAGTCATGCTTATTGACACCCTTTCATACAATTTGATTTCCGCTCGTCAACTTGCACTCATGGGTTTGAGTACTTTCTTTCGCATTGATTCCGTGGTACTTTTGTGGAGCAAGACTCGTAAAGTAGCCTTTGTTGGGCATGTCAAAAACAGTCTCTATGTGGTCAACTTCTTGGAGCAACCCACTAAGACCGCGACTTGCCTAATGGCTAAAGTTGATGTGGGATGGCTTTGGCATCGCCATCTAGCTGCTACTTCTCGAGCATGCGTTGGTTTCCCATGAAGAGGAACGGTTTGATGCAGCAAAGTAGATAAGTATTTCCCTCAGTTTCTGAGAACCAAGGTATCAATCTAGTAGGAGATACAAGCGAGCCACCAATAGATTTACATGCACAAGGAATAAAACTCTTGCACCCAACTCTATAAAGGGGTTGTCAATCCCTTCATGGTTATTTGCAAGGATGAGATCTAGTAGAGATAGATATAATAGGATGCTTGAACGGAAAGTAAAACTAAAAGTAATAATAGGGCAGAAAGTATTTTTGGTTTTAGATCTGAAAATATAATATGGAAAATAGACCCAAGGGCCATAGGTTTCACAAGATGGCTTCTCTCATGATGGCAAGCATTACGGTGGGTGAACAAATTACTATCGAGCAATTGATAGAAAAGCGAATAATTACGAAGATATCCAAGGCAATGATTATGCATATAGGCGTCACATCCGTGACAAGTAGATCGAAACGATTATGCATCTACTACTATTACTCCACACATCCATCGACTCTGCCTGCATCTAGAGTATTAAGTTCATAAGAACAGAGTAACACACTAAGTAAGATGACATGATGTAGAGGGATAAACTCAAGCAATATGATGAAAACCCCATCTTTTTACCCTTGATGGCAACAATACAATATGTGCCTCGCTACCCCTACTTTGTCACTGGGTGACGACACCGCAAGATTGAACCCAAAACTAAGCACTTCTCCTATTGAAGAATTACCAATCTAGTTGGCCAAACCAAACCAATAACTTAAAGAGACTTGCAAAGATATGAAATCATGCATATAAGAATTTAGGAAAGACTCAAATAATATTCATGGATAATCTAAACATAAACCCACAATTCATCAGATCTCGAAAAACACACCGCAAAAGAGTATTACATCGGATAGATCTCCATGAAGATCATGAAGAACATGGTATTGAGAAGCAAATAGAGAGAAGAAGCCTTCTAGCTACTAGCTATGGACCCGTAGGTCTATGGTGAACTCCTCACGCATCATCGGAGTGGCAATGGAGTTGATGTAGATGCCCTCCGTGATCGAATCCCCCTCCGTCAGATTACCGGAAAAGGCTCCAAGATTGGACCTCTCGGGAACGAAGGCTTCTGGCGGCGGAAAAGCGTTTTCGTGGCTCGTTCTGATAATCATGGAATATTTGGGTATTTATAGGCCGAAGATTAGGGTTAGGGGAGTTTCCAAGGGCCCACAAGCCCGCCCTGCGTTGATGGCCCCCCTGGCCGCGACAAGCGGGCTTGTGGCCCCGTGGCAGCTCCTCTACCTTGGTTCTCAAGTCTCGTGGCTTCCTTTTATTCCAGAAAAAATCATTCCAGAGGTTTATTTCCATTTTTACTCCGTTTAATATTCCTTATCTGCGAAACTCAAAAACAAGGAAAAAACAGAAACTGACACTAGGCTCTAGATTAATAGGTACTCTGCTTATTCATTTGAGTACTCTAACCCTCGCCTTGTGAAACAAAGCACACTTGCTTGAATGCCTCCCTTATCATATGGTGCTCACAGAATGATGAAATCTTTTCCACCCCTCCAGATGTGGGTGGTGAAGAAATCGAACTAATTTATTATACAGGGTCAGGTCTCTAGATGAAATTGAACATCTGATGAATTTGCTGGAGA
The DNA here is from genome assembly GCA_022496015.1 of Hordeum marinum. NCBI lineage: Eukaryota > Viridiplantae > Streptophyta > Magnoliopsida > Poales > Poaceae > Hordeum > Hordeum marinum. Next base: position 439,182,920 of record CM039674.1, read on the forward strand.
CCCGAGGAAATGCTTGAAAGGACGCAAGCTAACCATGAGGAAATGAATTCTTCATTTCTCACGTCCTCACACTACTTGCTTACTATCTTGTGTGATGAAATTCTGTCTAATGAAATTGATGTCATATTCTTCACTTGAATCATATGAGTTCGTAAGTGGTACTAATTCATCTGCAGGATGATACTCCAAAAGCTACTGAGTGGGTCCTCGATAGTGGATGCACAAACCACATGACTGGTGACTAGAATCTACTAATGAATTTTCCACTTGCTCCATCTCATCTGAAGCATATCACCTACGCAGACAAAGGAAAAAGGAAGGTATTGGGTCTAGGTAAGGTTGCAATCTCAAAGGACCGAACCATGGATAAGGTGATGCTTGTCGAATCCCTTGGGTTCAACCTTATGTCTGTCTCAATGCTTTGTGATCTTGATATGATTGTCGTATTTGGAAAATATCGTTGTGTTGTCATCATGGAATCTGACAATTCCAAAGTCTTCGAAGGCTTTAGGAGAGGAGGCTTGTATATTGTTGATTTTCTACAGGTCCTCAGCCTGCCACATGATTACTTGCAAAGTCCTCAGAAGGCTGGCTATGGCATCGACAACTTGGACATTCCGGTATGTGGAACTTGCACATGCTCTTGAAGAAAAAGCATGCCATTGGCATCGAAGGTGTCAAATTCCTCAAAGACCACCTCTGTGGTGCATGTGAGTCTGGAAAGATGACCAGATCCAAGCATCCCTCGAAGACAATCATGACCACGACACGACCTTTTGAATTGCTTCACGTGGATCTCTTTGGCCCCACTCATTACTCCACACTAACAAATTCTTCAAGTTTGTATGGCTTTGTCATTGTTGATGATTACTCTCGTTACACTTGGGTGCATATTATTCTGTACAAGACTGAAGTGCAGGATGTCTTCAGACGATTTGCTTCAAGGGCCTCCACCAACTTCGGCGTCAAGATCAAGCATATTAGGAGTGATAATGGGACTGAGTTCAAGAACACTAATCTTGATGAATACCTTGATGAACTTGGTATTACTCATGAGTTATCTTCCCCTTATACTCCTCAGCAGAATGACGTCGTGGAGCACAAGAACAGGACTCTAGTTGAGATGGCTTGCACCATGCTTGATAAATACAAGACTCCTCATCGCTTCTGTCCTGAGGCAATTGATACTGCATGCCACATCATCAACAAGGTATATATTCACAAATTCTTCAAGAAGACTTCGTATGAACTTATGACTGGCAAGAAACCCAATGTAAGTTATCTCAAAGTGTTCGGCGCAAAATGCTGGATTAGAGATCCTCACCACAGTTCTAAGTTTGCACCGAAAGCACATGAAGGTTTTATGCTTGGTTACGGAAAGGACTCGCACACCTACAGAGTCTTCAACACCTACCATCACAAGGTTGTTGAAACTGTAGATGTGCGGTTCGATGAAACTGATGGCTCACAAAGAGAGCACCTGCCTTCTGTGTTAGATGAACAGTCTCCTGAGGAATCCATTAAGCTGAAGAAAACTGAAGATATCATACCCACTGAGGAAGTCATTCCAACGAATGAAGACTTTCATGTTCATACAACTAAAGAAAATGGTGTTGAAGGAAGTCCTCAGCCACGTCAACCTGCTCATCCTAGAGTTGCAAATGAAGTGCAGATTGACAAAATCATTGATGACATCAATGCACCAGGTCCCCTCACTCGCTCAAAAGCTTCACATTTAACTAACTTTTGTGGGCACTTTGCCTTTGTCTCTATCATAGAGCCCACCAAAGTTGATGAAGCATTCAATGAGCCTGAGTGGATTCAAGCTATGCAAGAGGAATTGCATCAGTTCATGCTCAACAACGTGTGGGAACTTGTCAAGCGGCCAGATCCTCGCAAAGATAATATCATAGGTACCAAGTGGATCTACCGCAACAAGCAAGATGAAAATGGCCTTGTGGTGAGGAATAAGGCTCATCTTGTAGCTCAAGGCTACACACGGGTTGAAGGAATTGACTTTGATGAAACATTTGCACCTGTTGCTAGACTTGAAGCCATTCACATATTGCTTGCTTATGCTAACCATCATAATATCATATTGTATCAAATGGATGTGAAAAGTGCATTCCTCAATGGTAAGCTTGAGGAATAAGTATATGTTGCTCAACCCCCAGGTTTTGAAGACCCTAAGCATCCTGACAAAGTCTTCAGACTCAACAAGGCCCTCTATGGCCTCAAGCAGGCCCCTTGGGCATGGTGCGACACTCTGAAGGAATTCCTCATGAAGAAAGGCTTCAAACCCGGTTCACTCGACCCAACTCTTTTCACAAAATCCTATGACAATGAACTATTCATATGCCAAATATATGTAGACGATATTATCTATGGCTGTACTGACAAACATTACAGTGGTGAATTTTCCTATATGATGAGTGAAGAATATCAAATGTCTATGATGGGAGATTTGAAATTCTTCTTAGGTCTTCAAATTTGTCAGCAAGACAATGGCATCTTTATCTCCCAAGAGAACTACCTCAAGGATGTTCTGAGGAAATTCGACATGCAAGATTGCAAAGGCGTCAAAACTCCAATGCCTTCAAAAGTCCACCTTTGCACTGATGAAAATGGTAAAGATTTCGATCAGAAGGTATACCGCTCCATGATTGGCTCATTGTTGTATCTATGTGCATCTAGGCCTGATATTATGCTAAGTGTTTGCATGTGTGCCCGATTCCAAGCAACACCGAAGGAATCACACCATAAGGCTGTGAAACATATTCTTCGATACTTAGGTCACACACCAACACTTGGATTATGGTATCCCAACGGCTCAAATCTTCACCTCGTGGAATACTCTGATGCTGACTATGCTGGAGATCATGTGGATCGCAAGTCAACCTCAGGCACATGTCATTTTCTCAGACGTTCCTTAGTCTGTTGGTCCTCGAAGAAGTAGAGCTATGTCTCACTCTCTACTGCTGAAGCTGAGTACATTGCTGCTAGCTCATGTTATGCTCAGCTACTATGGATGAAGCAAACCCTCAAGGACTACGACATCAAGTTGAAGAATGTGCCTCTCTACTGCGACATAGAGATTGCCATCAAGATTGCTTACAACCTAGTTCAGCACTCCAAGACCAAGCACATTCAGATTCGTCATCACTTTCTTCTAGATCATGTACTCCAGGGCCACATCTCCATCGACCACATCCCCACTGAAGAACAACTGGCCGGTATCTTCACAAAGCCCTTGGATGAAAAGAGATTTTTCAAGTTGCGGTGTGAGCTAAATATCTTAGAATCTTCGAATGTTCTTTGAAAAAGGACACACATCCTAACACTTATGCAAAATTGATGACTTAGATGTGCAACACACGAAGTAACGTTTTTCTTCAATCAATGAAGAATAACCCTCTAAGTGTGAAGAAATTAATGAATAATTTGATTCTCAGAACCCTACGACAATTGTACGTGGTGTCTAAAATCATCATTCTTATACGGTGGGTCACGTCACCAACCAAAGTTGAAATTCTTCAAAATTGAGTTTTTCGTCATTTTGCAAATTCCACAAATTTTCAAATTCCTCAACTTTTCAAATTCTTCAAACTTTGAAACTCATGTTCTTCATTGACTATATATATATATATATTTGAGTTTTCAATGTCCTCAACAACATTCACTTATTGCTAATTCTTTAAGTTAATTTTCATCTAAGTGAATGTGATCGGACCCCTTCCTCCTCTATGCTAAACTCAACCCAGTCTGTTCACAAATTCTTCATATGCGTTCTAATTTGAAACTCGTTCAAAGTCTTCACTGTGTCCTTGACAGCTGAAGAATTTGCAAACGAAAACTTTGAAATTTTCACTATCAAAATGTTCAGCGATTCCCGCTCAAACGGTTCCGATTCCCGCGACTGGATAACCCACGATCCCCCACTATCGCCACTTCTCAGTACGTGGGTGACACCTGTCGCGTGGAGAGCAAGGGTCAGGGGCAATCCTGTCCAAAATCTTCTGGCGGATTGGTTTTCACTTCCACTATAAATACCCCCTCCCTTCAACTGTGCTTTGGTTACTCCTCATCTCTACCCTCTCTCTCCCGAGCTCCAACCCAGCGCCGTTGCTGAAATCATCGCCGCCGGTGTGGAAGAGCTTCACTGCCTTGACCTCACCGTCATCGTACTCACATCGGCCATGGAAGTCCTCATCCCACCGCCATTGTAGTTGTCTTCCTCTGCCAAGCTAGGGCATGGGAGATCTGAACTGACGAACTTACCAATCTCATCTCTCAGTTCGCCATGTTCTTCACCAGGGTTAATAAAATTTATTTTTACTGCCCTTGTTTGATCTTCGAATGCTCTTCATATTCCTCAAAACGTGTTTATTCTTCATGAATCTTATTCTAAGGCACCTTACATCTTCATATACTTGATGATTTTCCCTAAGTAATGATTTTCTTCAAGATTCCTCAATTTTGTGAATCCTCAAAATTTACACAAGTCTGGAACCTAAGACAAAGAACACTTAGTGAAATTCCTCAAGACACCCATGGTCAAATTCCTCACCTATTTCTATTTTAAAATACTTCTGAGAACGCATATGACCTCTTAAAATTCCTCGCACCTATACTATGTTCATAGGTAGAACATGTCCACTGATGAATCACTAGGTTCTCATCAACTTAACTCATTTGCAACGTTCCTTGAGGAAATACTGTGTACTTCTTCAGAGTCCTCAAGAGTTCAAATTCCTCAGGTGAAGAAAATGGCTGACGAAAAGAAACCTTAGAACGGTGTAAAGAAGCCAGATGTGCACACTGCTTTTGAGATTCCAGATGAATTGTATGAGGAATACTGCACACCCGATGAAGAAACTCATGGCAAAGAAACGACCAAGCAGAGAAAAATTCATCTACAGAAAATTTAGAGGAGATGGGCAAGGGAATGGAAGGAATATCGTTATGTAATTCCTAAATACATGATGAAATTTGCTGTGAAACCTCCTTGCAGTAGGCCTCCCCTGGCTCAAAATCAAATTGCTGACCCCACTAGCCTCAAGACTGGTGAGGACTTTCCTCATATGTGGGAGCACAGCAAGCCAAGCTGGCGAGGAAAGCCAAAGAGGCAGTGAAGAAATTCAATGAAGATTCTACTGCTGCTGCCTCTGCCGGAGCCTCTGCAAGTGCTCCAAAGAAATCAATGATGAAGAAAGCTGTTGTGAAGACAAGTTCTTCAACCTCAAAACCATCACAACAGATTCCTCAAGTCCAAAGGCCTCAGATGCTGGTACTGGTGCTGCTTAGTCCTCAGCTGCAGCTACAAAGTCCTCAACCCCAGTGCATCTGGCATCATGTAAGAGGACTGAGGGATTCAGAAAAGTTCCAAAGATCCCGGCAAGCCCCTCTACTACAGCAAAGTCTTCAACCAGCCCTACAGTGTTGAAGCTGAAGAAAACTGCTGGACGAGGTCAAGGAGCAAGTCCTCACTCAAGAAAGGCTATGGTAACCATACCCTCAGGATCTGAGGATGATGATGATGAAGCTGATGATGAAGAATTGGAAGAAGTCATCAGGCAAAGTCAGCAGAGGGCTGCTATAGCCAAGGGCAGCTCTGTTCCTCTCATGCTGGATCCCAAGATGATCCTCAACTTCATCGATATATGGCATGAAGATCCAAACACCCCACATTTTCACTGAATCTGCCTCTTGGTGTGGATCATGTCCTCACCCACTTCATCTCTAAAGAAAAATGGAAGAGAGAACAAGCTCTAAGAGCTAAAAGGAACAGGGCTCCAAAAGAAAAGTTTCTAAGAGAAAATGTGATGAACTTGACCCCAAATCAACTCGTCACAGTTCGGTCTGAAATTCGCACACTCTGTGAGGATCAAGAAAGGTATGATGCTGAATGGAAGGGCACCAAGGTGAGATTCGCCAGGGCTGCTCAAGCTGTTGTGAAGGATCACAACACTAGGGTTGCAGCTCGATCGCAACCACAAAATCCTCAGCCTGATGAAATTCCTCAAGCTGCTGATGAAACTGCTCAGCCTGATGAAAATGCTTCTGTACCAGAAGCAACAGTCAACACTGCTGAAGAAATTCAGACCTCTGATGACCATGCCAGGACAACCACTACTATTGTGCCTCGAGAAACTGAAAGGCCACCTGAAGCTTTTGCTGCGCCTGAAGAACCTGAACCCACTAGGGCGACTACATTAGTCGTGCCTGAAGAAGCTAAAGCTAAAGAGGAGAAGACTCTTAAGAGAAAAACATCCGATACAGAATCCTCAGCTGTGAAGAATTTTAAGACTATGCCAAGTTCTTCAACTGGACCCATTGATGCTCCACCAATCTCCTGTGCACCTACCTATCAACTTGCACCATTTGGGGTTGACTATGTCGTCCCAGATGAAGAAGATGAAGATCATTCTGCTGCTTTGACAGAGCAAATTGATGAAGAAAGTGAAGTTGAAGACAATGCTTCAACTCCAAAGGTATCATCGCCCCAGCCTCAGTTCACTACTGAAGAGGCTGGAGTTGAAGAAATTGATGAGGACGTAGACATTGGCAATACAACGCCTATCATCAATGATGAATATTGGGAATCAGCACACCCAAATTCACCAACGACTACTCCTCTGACAAAGATTCCTCAGTCACCTGCTCCGACTGAAGAAATACATGAAGAATATGCCGATCTGACCACCCAAGTCACCGAAGAAATTCCAGCTGCAACAACTGATGACTTTGCTGCTCCACCCGAAACTGAGGAACCAGCTCTCCAGATTGTTCAAGTTCCTCCCATGCCAAAGGAGATCAAGGGTCGCTTCAAGCCAAATCTTCAGCCAAAGCCAAGGATGCCATTCAAAGGCTCAGCGCGCCCCAAATTCCTCAAGAGCAATTTCTTCAATGAGCGCATGTTCTTCACAGTTCCAAATCCTTATGAATTTGCAAGGACCGGTCATAGCAGATTCTAGACGGCAACTCAGCTCAACTACTATGCATCAGTCCTGTTCAAGAAGAAGAAAGTCTTCGAGCACCACCAAATTCCTCATGCGGACATGGAAACACTTCCATCGTTCACACCGGTGCTCCAAGTTCTTCACGATGCAGACATTCTTCCTTTCTGCATCGACTTCTGCGACTGGATTGAGGAAATCATCCTTCAGTTCTATGCCACACTGCATATCAGTGGAAATGCTTCAGACATCAACTCTTGGGTTTTGGACTGGATGACAGGATCAACTCACTTCACTGCTCAAGCTTCTGAATTGCTTCAGTGTGTACTAGTTCCAATTCCCTCAGATGAAGCTTGCAGACTGTTTGATGAACCTGCTCTTCCGAATCAGCTGATGCAAGTGCTGATGAAGACATTGCCTCCTGGACAGCCTCAACGGAAAACCTTCCTTATGAAGGATTTTCTATATGTGCCCAGGACGGTCTACCACATACTCACAAATACTCTATGTCCTCAGAAGGGCCACAATTCTGAAGAAGAAAAAGTGGAGGGAGTCATGAAGAATATGCTCTTCAACATCATTCACGGGATTCCCATCGACTTACACGATTTCTTCATGAGGACATTGGCCAATGCTGCTTTAGCTCCATTTGAACAGAAGCCTTATGCGCCTTGGATCATGAATTCATCAGGGCAAAGTCCTTAGTTCCCTTCAAGGCTGATTTCCAGAACCACTTTGGCTTCCTACCTCCAATCGAAGTCATCAAGAGCACAATTGACTCAGTGGAAGGAAAAGGCAAGGCTGTCATTGATGAAGGCACTCGTCCATTGGATGGCAGTTTCGCAAAGCTGCTTCCTTCTCCACCAATGATGACACTGCAACTCAGGACTCCGAAGCAAAGGCCTCAGCTCACAAACCTCAAGAGTCTACCCCTCGTGTGATGACGAGCTGCTAATAAGTCTTCATCAGAAGATCGATCGCAATCACAAGTGGGTGAAGCATCAACTTGGTTACATTGTGCAAAACATGACTGTGACGCAGAACACTGTGAAGAGGAATCACTACTATGCGCATGAAAACCTCAACCGCACTTGGGCCATATTGTCTCACCTCAAGTCTTCTAAAGAACTGAATGAGCTAGATCTTGAAGAACATCCTGACTGGGCTCGTCGACCATAGAAGAAATTCAAGAAAGTCCAAGTTCCTCTGATGGTCACAAGTTCATATTCTTCATCTCGAGAGCGATATGAAGATGAAGACATTGATGACACTGTGGCAGGCCCTGTATCAACAAACGACCCCGACAACGCTAGCGCTCCTTCCTCACCAACACGATGAAATTCTTCAAAGGGGCGTTAGTCCTCACTTTTCTTCCCTTTTTGTCTTCGATGACAAAGGGGGATAAAATTTGAGTTAGTCTTCAAGCGGGTCTCTACATATGGGCTATTTTTTGTTTAAGTTATAACTCTCGCTCTTCTGAAAATTTTGTTGGTTCAGTTGTAAACTTAAGTCCGATGGTGGTCTGACACTTTTGAACTATTTCCTTGCATCTTTATTTCCTCAAGTACCTTAATGCATACATGCTGAATTTCGCCAGACACCATTTTTCCTCACACATTTCAAATTCTTCATATCATATGTTCAAATGCGTGTATGAATTACAATATATAGGGGGAGTTCTCCATGTTTTAACCTGCCATGTGCATTTGCTGTACAAAGCAAATTCCTCAAATATGCACATCTTCAGGGGGAGTTCTTCTATATCTTGCAATCAAATTCCTCAAACTCTGTACTTTCACTTCATATGTTTATCCCCGTTGAAAACTTAACCTATTTGTTATCAATCACCAAAAAGGGGAGATTGTTAGTGCATGTAGTGCCCCTTAGTGATTTTGGTGTATTGAAGACTTATAGGTTAATGCACTAATGTGTTTGTGAGTGTACACATGCTCTATAAGTCGATGAGGAGTTTGATATATCCGAAGATTATCGACCCCTAAAAATGTATGTCTTCAACTGAAGACTTTGCTGAAGACTTTTGTGAACACTTTGTGAAGACTTTGAAAATGAAGAAGTTGGTGTGACCTTGAAGATATGAACGAGGAATATGAAGCGTGAAGACTTTTGTTTTCGTAGTTTCATTTCGTTTCTTTGAGTCATAGGAAACACCGTACCGTTAAAGGGGACTGAGGTAATACCATGGAAAATTTCTAACTGATGCTCAACTCCAAAATCCTCAACCTATACAATCCTTCGAGTGAAGCCTTTGGAAATCTCTTACAGTTCAGACAAGTTCTTCAGTGACAGAGACGAAGTTCTTCTGGTCTCTGAGGAAATTGACCTGACTGAGGAGTTAGGATTTCGCCAATGCGAATTGCCTACAAGTGAGGAACATGATAAGCCTGAGGACTTTCATAGTTCAAAATTCCGATCGTTGCTGTGCTTAGCACCAGCTGTCCCCAATCATTCTTATCCACATAACGGTCATATCATTGGGGGCATTTATGTCTTATCATGTCAGGTTGCACCCTGGCTATAAATAGCTACCCCCCACAACCACTAGTTGGTTGGCTGCTCCGAGAGAGAATTGACACTTGTCATTTGAGAGAAACCCATCCTCCGAGGACTTTGAGAGAAAATCATTAGTGAGGAAAATCCCACAACCAAACCACCAAACCCATAGTGATTGAGAATCACTGAAGAAATTCCTGTGTGGATCCGACGCTTGTTACCTTTGAGGACTGTGCATCCTCCAGACGGTTAGGCGTCATGGTCTAGTGCTCCTGCAGTCAATTGGGGATCATGAAGTGACCTTGGTCTAGAGCATCCAACAGTAAAGTGTGGATCGCTGGGTGACCAGTTTGTGAGGGTTTTGGAAGTCTACCCTGAAGACTTACCACGAGTGTTGGGCAAGGACTGTGTGACCTTAGCTCAAGGAGAATACGGTAAGGACTGTGTGTCCTGGGACTATGTGTCCTTTGGTTTAAATACCAGGCCGCTCCAAACCAGACGTACGACATCACAACAGTTGGAACTAGGTCATCAAACCATTGCCTTCATCGAGCTATCTGGATCTATTTCCTCAACCCTTCTATTCCTCATATACCTGTTGATGAAATTGATTGTTACTGTTTGAAGAATTTGACTGAAGACTTTCACAAATTCCTCACCTCAAATTCTTCAAGTTACCTTGTTCATCACTGCTTATCCTGTATCATGCTACTTACTATTTGTGCATGTTTCATTTCATCATGAAGACTATGCTGTTACTATGTTCCTCATGCACTTGAGTACTTATTCCGCTGCTAGTTATTCATCACATTTCAAATTCCTCAAAGTTGAAATTCCTCAAGTGATGAATTTGTAAAAATCACCTATTCACCCCCTCTAGTCGATATAACGCACTTTCATAGATCAATGCCTTCTCCTCCAAAGCCTAGAGCATCATCAAGTTTCGGTGACTAGGGAGAGAGATTGGGCAAGAATCTGCCGAGGAGCAACAATGGAGCTTTGGGGGAAAAGAGGTGAGGTCTGTTTGGAGAAGAAGACCCACCTATATAGGTGGGGAAAATATGTCTGTTTTATGCTCACAGGTCATGCATAAGCGGTAGTACCACTCAGGGGAGCGGTACTTATGCTTGCACCAAAAGTTCGCACCACCCACACAGCTGACAAGGTCAGGGAGGTGGTACTGCCGCAAGAGAAGTAGTACCGCTCCTGCGAGTGGTACTTCCGCTTGGCGTTGTAGGAGAGGTGGACCCAACAAAAGTACATGAGTGCAACATGGTACTGCCGCTTATACTACCACCCTATTTGCACTCGAATGGCGCGGGGCCACAAGACACCAGACAGCGGGTCTCTGGCCGCACGCGAATGACTGGACCACCAGAGCGGTACTATCGCTCCGTTGGAGCGGTACTTCTGCTCTATGGAAATAAGAGCACTGGAAATAAGAAGTGAGCAAAAGTGGCCTCAGTACTGCAAGGTGGCAGTACTAATGGGGTGGAACTACCACAATACTTCTGCTTACAAGAAACTGAGGATATCAGGAAAAGGTGAGAAGCTCCAAAGTGCGAGAAAAGGAGAGTGGTGCAAATGTGTACGTGTTGATTCCACCCAACCTTTCCAAATGCGGACCCCCTCTTGATAGTACGGATTTTCCTACAACTGCGGTCCACCAACACTAAATTGTCAAAAAGTAACCGTCTTCTCTTTTTAATCACTGAGGGGAAATAACCGTCTTGTGCCACCTAATAATCTCTTAAAGCTTAATGCACACGGTTAGTCCGCAAAAGAATTATCATCAATCCCCAATACCACTAGGGTTGAAATATCCCCTTACAATATCCCCCTTTTTGGTGGATTGATGACAATGAGGGATTTGCACAGAGGATATCATAAGAATTTAAGCAAACCCCAACATCTATAATATATAGACGGGCTCCTGGTAGATGTGTGCACTATTCTTAGATATGATTTTGGAATGCAAAGTACACACACTAGGATCAACACCCCCTATATTTTGTAGACCGACAACTACTTGCATTAGTAGAATGAATGATAAGCTTGAATGCAAGATAAGATATGTGAGCATAAGCATAGGACACAATATAAGCATAACTCGCATTCTAATACATAAGAGTAAGTAGGAGAGGTACCATATGTTGGAAATATACCCTAGAGGAAATAATAAAATGGTTATTATTGTATTTCCTTGCTCATGATAATTGTCTATTGTTCATGCTATAATTGTGTTAACCTCAAACCGTAATGCATGTGTGAATACATAGACCACAACGTGTCCCTAGTGAGCCTCTAGTTGGCTAGCTCGTTGATCAATAGATGGTCACGGTTTCATGACCATGGACATTGGATGTCGTGGATAACAGGATCATATCATTAGGAGAATGATGTGATGGACAAGACCCAATCCTAAGCATAGCACAAGATCGTGTAGTTCGTCTGCTAAATCTTTTCCGGTGTCAAGTATCATTTCCTTAGACCATGAGATCGTGCAACTCCCGGATACCGTAGGAATAATTTGGGTGTGCCAAAAATCACAACATATTTGGGTGGATATAAAGGTACACTATAGGTATCTCCAAAAGTGTTTGTTGGGTTGGCATGAATCGAGACTAGGATTTGTCACTCCGTGTGACGGAGAGGTATCTCTGGGCCCACTCGGTAAGACATCATCATAATGAGCTCAATGTGACTAAGGAGTTAGCCACGGGATGATGTGATACGGAATGAGTAAATAGACTTGTCGGTAACGAGATTGAACCATGTTAGGGATACTGATGATCGAATCTTGGGTAAGTATCATACCAGTAGACAAAGGGAATTGTATACGGGATTGATTGAATCCCCAACATCACGGTTCATCCAATGAGATCATTGTGGATCATATGGGAGCCAACATGGGTATCCAGATCCCGCTGTTGGTTATTGACTAGAGAGGTGTCTCGGTCATGTCTACGTGTCTCCCGAACCCGTAGGGTCTACACACTTAAGGTTCGATGACGCTAGGGTTGTTGGGAAATAGTGTACGTGGTTGCCAAAGGTTGTTCGGAGTCGCGGATGTGATCCCGGACATCATGAAGAGCTTCGGAATGGTCCGGAGGTAAAGATTCATATATAGGAAGTGATATTTTGGTCACCAGAAATGTTTCGGGAATTACCGGTAACGTATCGGGACCATCGGAAAGGTTCTGGGGGTCCACCAAGTGGGGCCACTAGCCCTAGAGGGCTGCATGGGCCGCAAGTGGGAGGGAACCAGCCCCTAGGTTGGCTGGTGCACCCCCCACAAGGGCCCAAGGCGCAGCTGAAGTGGGAGGGGGGCAAACCCTAGGGTAGATGGGCCCTAAGGCCCACCCTAGGGCAGCCGCACCCCTTTCCCTCTTGGCCGCCGGCCAGATGGGATCTGGAGGCTGCCGCACCACCCTAGGGTGCAGCCCTCCCTCCTCCTCCTCCTATATATAGTGGAGCCCTTGGGGCAGCGGAAGACACACATCTCTCTCTCCCACGACGCAGCCCTACTCCTCCCTCTCCTCGTCCTCCGTAGTGCTTAGCGAAGCTCTGCTGGAGTACCATGCAGCCCCACCGTCACCACGCCGTCATGCTGCCGAAGCTCTCCCTCAACCTCTCCTTCCTCCTTGCTGGATCGAGGCATAGGAGACGTCATCGGGCTGCACGTGTGTTGAACACGGAGGCGCCGTTGTTAGGTGCTTAGATCGGATTCCACCGCGATCTGAATTGCTGCGAGTACGACTCCACCAACCGCGTTCTAGTAACGCTTCCGCTTTGCGATCTTCAAAGGTATGAAGATGCACTCTCCCCACTCATTGATGGTTTCTCCATAGATAGATCTTGGTGAACGCATAGATTTTTTTGATTTACTACTACGTCTCCCAACAGTGGCATCATGAGCTAGGTCTATGCATAGAATCTATGCACGAGTAGAACACAAAGTTGTTGTGGGCGTCGATCTTGTTAATTTTCTTACCACTACTAGTCTTATCTTGATTCGGCGGTATTGTGGGATGAAGCGGCCTGGACCAACTTTACACATACGCTTACGTGAGACCGGTTCCACCGCCTGACATGTACTTGTTGCATAAGGTGGCTAGCGGGTGTCTATCTCTCCCACCTTAGTCGGATTGGATTCGATGAAAAGGGTCCTTATGAAGGGTAAATAGCAATTGGCATATCACGTTGGGGTTTTGGCGCAGGTAAGAAACGTTCTTGCTAGAAACCTATAGCAGCCATGTAAAACTTGCAACTACAAATTAGAGGACGTCTAACTTGTTTTTGCAGCATATGCCTTATGATGTGATATGGCCAAAGGATGTGATGTGGTGCATTGTGATGTATGAGATTGATCATGTTCTTGTAATAGGATTCACGACTTGCATGTCGATGAGTATGACAACCGGCAGGAGCCATAGGAGTTGTCTTATTTTATTGTATGACCTGCGTGTCAATCATAAACACCATGTAATTACTTTACTTTATTGCTAAACGTTAGCCATAGTAGTAGAAGTAATAGTTGGCGAGACAACTTCATGAAGACACGATGATGGAGATCATGGTGTCGTGCCGGTGACAGTGATGATCATGGTGCCCCGAATATGAAGTACATTCCTGAGTTGTACTCGATGCTGAAATCAGCGAAGGTCGAGAGCAAAAAGGAACATCAAGTGTTGATGGTGAATGGACCACTAGTTTCAAGAAAGGCAAGGGTAAGAAGAACTTCAAGAAGGACGACAAAACTGTTGCCGCGCCCAGTAAGCAAGTTGCCGGGAAGAAGAACAAGAATGGACCCAAGCCAGAGACTAAGTGCTTTTATTGGAAGGGTACTGGTCATTGGAAGCGGAACTGCCCCAAGTACTCAGCGGATAAGAAGGTCGGCAACGCTAAAGGTGTATGTGATATACTTGTTATTGATGTGTACCTAACCAACGCTCGTAGTAGCTCCTAGGTATTTGATACCGGTGCAGTTGCTCACATTTGTAACTCCAAGCAGGAGCTGCGGAATAAGCGGAGACTTGCAAAGGACAAGGTGACGATGCACGTCGGGAATGGTTCCAAGGTCGATGTGATCGCCGTCGGCATGCTACCTCTACATCTACCTTCGGGATTAGTTTTAAACCTCAATAATTGTTATTTAGTACCAGCTTTGAGCATGAACATTGTATCTGGATCTCATTTGATGCGAGATGGCTACTCATTTTAAATATGAGAATAATGGTTGTTTTATTTATATGACTGAAATGTTTTATGTTCATGCCCCGCTGGTCAATGGTTTATTTTCGATCAATCTCGAACGTGATGTTACACATGTCCATAGTGTGAGTACCAAAAAGTATAAGGTTGATAACGATAGCCCCACTTACATGTGGCACTGCCGCCTTGGTCATATTGGTGTCAAACGTATGAAGAAGCTCCATGCTGATGGACTTTTGGAGTCTCTTGATTTCGAATCATTTGACATGTGCGAACCATGCCTCATGGGCAAGATGACCAAGACTCCGTTCTCTAGAACAATGGAGTGAGCAACTAACTTGTTGGAGATAATACATACCGATGTATGCGGTCCAATGAGCGTCGAGGCTCGCGGTGGCTACCGTTATGTTCTCACCCTCACAGATGACTTGAGCAGATATGGGTATGTCTACTTAATGAAACACAAGTTTGAAACCTTTTAAAGGTTCAAGGAATTTTAGTGTGAGGTAGAGAATCAACGTGATAGGAAAATAAAGTGCCTACGATCTGATTGTGGCGGAGAATATTTAAGTCACGATTTTGGCACACACCTAAGGAAATGTGGAATTGTTTCACAACTCACGCTGCCTGGCACACCTTAGCGAAATGGTGTGTCTGAACGTCGTAATCACATTCTATTGGATATGGTGCGATCTATGATGTGTCTTATCGACTTACCGCTATCATTTTGGGGATATGCATTAGAGACTGCCGCATTCACTTTAAATAGGGCACCATAAAAATTTGTTGAGACGACATCATATGAATTATGGTTGGAAAGAAACCTAAGCTGTCGTTTCTAAAAGTTTGGGGATGCGATACTTATGTGAAGAAACTTCAACCTGAGAAGCTCGAACCCAAAGCAGAAAAGTGCGTCTTCATAGGATACCCCAAGGAAACTATTGGGTATACCTTCTACCTCAGATCCGAAGGTAAAGTCTTTGTTGCCAAGAATGGATCCTTTCTAGAGAAAGGGTTTCTCTCGAAAAGAGTAAGTGGGAGGAAATAGAACTTGATGAGGTAATTGTACCTCCACTCGAACCGGAGAGTAGCGCAGCACAGGAAGTTGTTTCTGTGGAGCCTATACCGGCTGGATAGGAAGTTAATGATGATGATCATGAAACTTCAGATCAAGTTACTATTGAACGTTGAAGGTCCACTAGGACACGTTCCGCACCAGAGTGGTACGGCAACCCTGTCCTGGAGATCATGTTGTTGGACAACGGTGAACCTTCGAACTATGAAGAAGCGATGACGGGCCCGGATTCCAACAAATGGCTTGAAGCCATGACATCCGAGATAGGATCCATGTATGAGAAAAAAGTATGGACTACGGTGGACTTGCCTGATGATAAGCGAGCCATAGAAAACAAATGGATCTTTAAGAAGAAGACTGAAGCGGATGGTAATGTGACCGTCTATAAGGCTCAGTTTGTCGCTAAGGGTTATCGACAAGTTCAAGGAGTTGATTAAGATGAGACTTTCTCACCCGTAGCGATGCTGAAGTCCGTCCGAATCAGTTTAGCAATTGCCGCATTTTATGATTATGAGATCTGGCAAATGGATGTCAAAACGGCATGCCTTAATGACTTCCTTAAGGAAGAACTATATATGATGTATTCGGAAGGTTTTGTTGATCCTAAAGATGCTAACAAAGTATGCAAGCTCCAGGGCTCCATCTATGGGCTGGTGCAAGCATCTCGGAGTTGGAACATTTGCTTTAATGAGGTGATTAAAGCGTTTGGGTTTATACAGGTTTATGGAGAACCCTGTATTTACAAGAAAGTGAGTGGGAGCTCTGTAGCATTTCTCATATTATATGTGGACGACATATTGTTGATGGGAAATGATATAGAAATTTTGGAAAGTGTAAAGGCCTCCTTGAATAAATGTTTTTCAATGAAGGACCTTGGAGAAGCTGCTTACATATTAGGTATTAAGATCTATAGAGATAGATCAACACGCCTCATAGGTCTTTCACAAAGCACATACCTTGAAAAGATATTGGAGAAGTTCAATATGGATCAGTGCAAGAAGGTGTTCTTGCCTGTGTTACAGGGTGAGAGATTGAGTACGACTCAATGCCCGACCACGACAAAGGATAGAGAAGAGATGAGTGTCATCCCCTATGCTTCAACTCTAGGCTCTATTATGTATGCCATGCTGTGTACCAGACCTAATGTGAACCTTGCCATGAGTTTGGTAAGGAGGTACCAAAGTGATCCCGGAGCAGAACACTCGACAGTGGTGAAGAATATCCTGAAGTACCTGAAAAGGACAAAGTACATGTTTCTTGTATATGGAGGTGCCGAAGAGCTCGTCGTAAAGCGTTATGTCGATGCTAGGTTCGACACAGATCCAGGCGACTCCAAGTCGCAAACCGGATACATGTATATTTTGAACGGAGGGGCAGTCAGCTGGTGCAGCAGCAAGCAAAGCGTCGTGGCGGCATCTACATGTGAAGCGGAGTACATAGCTGCTTTAGAAGCAGCAAAGGAAGGAGTCTGGATGAAGGAGTTCATCACTGACCTAAGAGTGATTTCCAATGCGTCGGGCCCGATGACTCTATTCCGTGACAATGCTGGAGCTATTGCCCTTGCGAAGGAGCCCAGGTTTCACAAGAAGACAAGACACATCAAGCACCACTTGAACTCCATCCATGATTACGTTTAGGAGGGAGATATAGATATTTGGAAAGTACATACGGATCTGAATGTCACAGATCCGTTGACTAAACCTCTCTCACGAGCGAAACATTATCAATACCAGAACACTATGGGTGTTCGATTCATCACAATGTAACTAGATTATTGACTCTAGTGCAAGTGGGAGACTGTTGGAAATATGCCCTAGAGGCAATAATAAAATGATTATTATTGTATTTCCTTGTTCATGATAATTTTCTATTGTTCATGCTATAATTGTGTTAACATGAAACCGTAATGCATGTGTGAATACATTGACCACAACGTGTCCCTAGTGAGCCTCTAGTTGGCTAGCTTGTTGATCAAGAGATGGTCACGGTTTCATGACCATGGACATTGGATGTCGTTGATAACGGGGTCACATCATTAGGAGAATGATGTGATGGACAAGACCCAATCCTAAGCATAGCACAAGATCGTGTAGTTCATCTGCTAAAGCTTTTCCAATGTCAAGTATCATTTCCTTAGATCATGAGATTGTGTAACTCCCGATACCGTAGGAATACTTTGGGTGTGCCAAACGTCACAACGTAGCTAGGTGGATATAAAGGTACACTACAGGTATCTCCGAAAGTATATGTTGGGTTGGCACGAATCGAGACTGGGATTTGTCACTTCGTGTGACGGAGATGTATCTCTGGGCCCACTCGACAAGACATCATCATAATGAGCTCAATGTGACTAAGGAGTTAGCCATGGGATGATGTGTTATCTAACGCGTAAAGAGACTTGTCAGTAACGAGATTGAACAAGGTATAGGGATACCGACGATCGAATCTCGGGCAAGTATCGTACCGGTAGACAAAGGGAATTGTATATGGGATTGATTGAATCCCTGACATCGTGGTTCATCTGATGAGATCATCGTGGAGCATGTGGGAGACAACATGGGTATCCAGATCCTGCTGTTGGTTATTGACCAGAGAGGTGTCTTGGTCATGTCTACGTATCTCCCGAACCCGTAGGGTCTACACACTTAAGGTTCGATGACGCTAGGGTTATAGGGAAATAGTGTATGTGGTTACTGAAGGTTGTTCGGAGTCCCAGATGAGATCCTGGACGTCACGAGGAGCTCCGGAATGATCCAGAGGTAAAGATTCATATATAGGAAGTGAGATTTTGGTCACCGGAAATGTTTCGGGAATTACCGGTAACGTACCGGGACCACCAGAAGGGTTCCGGGGGTCCACCAAGTGGGGCCACCAACCCCAGAGGGCTGCATGGTCCGCAAGTGGGACGGAACCAGCCCCTAGGTTGGATGGTGCACCCGCCACAAGGGCCCAAGGTGCACGTGAAGTGGGAAGGGGGCAAATCCTAGGGCAGATGGGCCCTAAGGCCCACCCTAGGGAAGCCGCACCCTTCTCCCTCTTGGCCGCCGGCCAGATGGGATCTGGAGGCTTCTGCACCAACCTAGGGTGGGAACCCTAGGGCGCAGACCTCCCTCCTCCTCCTCCTATATATAGTGGAGCCCTTGGGGCAGCCGGAGACACGCATCTCTCTCTCCCACGGCGCAGCCCTACTCCTCCCTCTCCTCGTCCTCCGTAGTGCTTAGCGAAGCTCTGCCGGAGTACCACGCAACTCCATCGTCACCACGCCGTCGTGCTGCCAGAGCTCTCCCTCAACCTCTCCTTACTCCTTGCTGGATCAAGGCGCAGGAGACGTCACTGGGCTGCACGTGTGTTGAACGCGGAGGTGCCGTTGTTCGACGCTTAGATCGGATTCCACCACGATCTGAATCGCTGCGAGATGACTCCACCAACCGCGTTCTAGTAACGCTTCCGCTTTGCAATCTTCAAAGGTATGAAGATATACTCTCCCCATTTGTTGCTGGTTTCTCCATAGATAGATCTTGGTGAACGCGTAGAATTGTTTTTGATTTACTACTACGTCTCCCAACAACATATGTCTTACACCATAATAAAGTACTCACAAGTCTGGACAACATAAACCAAAGAAAGCAAATAAACGTGTTCATGAGAGAGAAAATGCACAGATAAAAGTAAACACTCGTGACTCAACAAATGCCAAGAGCTTCTCTAGCAGACCCCTTAAAATCGCAAAATGTAAAACTCAGATATGGGTTGAAAAAAGGCATTTTAAAGGTCCATTTTAGGTGCGGCCGAACAGATACTGTAAAACAAACTATAAAACTGGGATAAAGAGCTCCTTCCTCTAGTCCGACGGCCGCCGTCCCTTCCCCTAGTAGATCATGCCGGCTACGCCGTCCGCGCCGAACCCCGTTGGTCACGCCCCGTCGCTCGTCGGTCGTGCCCCGTCGCCCGTAAGTAGCGCCCCGTCCCCACTGGCCGCACCCCATCACCATGGCGGCCGTGCCCAACCTTGCCGGTCGCGCCCCGTCGTCCGCCGGCTACACTCTGCTCCTTTGCTAGCCGCACCGGCCGAGCCGTGCCCCTTTGCTGGACGCATCGGGAGGATTCTGGCATCCAGGATGAGGTCATGGGAGGCCACGGTGAGGTCAAGCTCGTCCAATTCGAACCGGTGGCAATCGATTGCGGAATCTAGCGACCTTCTCCGGTGTGCGGTGATGAACTCCGACGAGTTTAGGGTGGATTCCGGCAAACTTCATGGCGGCGTGTTTGCTCCGACGAGGTTTGACCCTTAAGTTTGGTCTTCCAACCTTGAGATATAAGGGTTTCTGGTATGGATTTTCCGTGCCCCTTAAAAAATTACGGGTTGGATCACTTTTACGGTTTTTGTTCTAGACACTTTTTTTGATCAAAACTGTAAAACACAACTTTTTTTACGGGTTTGAACTGCTGGAAATATGCCCTAGAGGCAATAATAAATTAGTTATTATCATATTTCCTTGTTCATGATAATCTTTTATTATCCATGCTATAATTGTATTGATCGAAGACTTAGATGCATGTGTGGATACATAGACAAAACCATGTCCCTAGTATGCCTCTAATAGACTAGCTCGTTGATCAAAGATGGTTAAGGTTTCCTAGCCATGGACATGAGATGTCATTTCATAATGGGTTCACATCATTAGGAGAATGGTCTGATGGACAAGACCCAAACTACAAACGTAGCATATGACCGTGTCAGTTTATTGCTACTATTTTCTGCATGTCAAGTATATGTTCCTTTGACCATGAGATCATGCAACTCACGGACACCGGAGGAGTGCCTTGTGTGTATCAAATGTCGTAACGTAACTGGGTGACTATAAAGGTGCATTACAGGTATCTCCGAAGGTGTCTGTTGGGTTGGCATGGATCAAGACTAGGATTTGTTACTCCGTGTGACGGAGAGGTATCTCAGGGCCCGCTCGGTAATACAACATCACAATAAGCCTTGCAAGCAATGTGACTAAGTGTTGGCCACGAGATCTTGTATTACAGAACGAATAAAGAGACTTGATGGTAATGAGGTTGAACTAAGTATATAGATACCGACGATCGAATCTCGGGCAAGTAACATACCAAAGAACAAAGGGAAACATCATACGGGATTAACTGAATCCTTGACATAGAGGTTCGACCGATAAAGATCTTCGTAGGATATGTAGGAACCAATATGGGCATCCAGGTCCCGCTATTGGTTATTGACCATAGAGGTGTCTCGGTCATGTCTACATAGTTCTCGAACCCGCAGGGTCTGCACACTTAAGGTTTGGTGACGTTTCAGTAGTATAGAGTTATGCATGGTGGTGACCAAAGGTTGTTCGGAGTCCCGGATGAGATCCTGGACATCACGAGGAGCTCCGGAATTGTTCGGAGGTAAATATTGCTATATAGGAAGTCCTGTTTTGGTCGCCGGAAAAGTTTCGGGCTCATCGATAGTGTACCGGGAGTGCCGATAGTGTACCGGGGGACCATCGGGAGGGGTATTTCGACCCAAGAGGCTATATGGGCTATGGGAGAGTAAATACCAGCCCTTTTTGGGATGGTGGAAGTCCCACACAAGGCCCATGCGCCTGGGAAGAAAAGCCCAAAAGGAAAAAGGTGGAAAAAGGCAAAAAAAAGGCCAAATAAGGAAGGAGTCCTAATCCTACTAGGAGTGGAGGAGGAGGACTCCTCCCTCCTTGGTTTGGCCGACCCAAGGGTTGCCTCTTTGGAAGCCAAGCCTCCTCCTCCTCTCCTCCTATATATACTAGAGGATTTTAGAGTTTTGGCACAAGATTTTCAGCCACGTGCCACCCGTTCCTCTAGTGCATAGCTTCTCCTCTAGATCGGTTTTCTGCAGTGCTTAGGCGAAGCCCTGCCGGAATAGCTCCACCACCATCGCTGCAGTGCCGCCACGCTACCAAAGAACTCTTCTACCTCTCCCCTCCCTTTTGCTGGATCAAGAAGGCGAAGATCATCATCAAGCTGTACGTGTGCTGAACGCGGAGGTGATGTCCGGTCGGCGCTAGATCGGAAGGACCATGATTAAGATCGCGAGACGGATCGTGATGAGTTTGCGGGACAGATTGTGATGAGTTCGCGGGACGGATCATGATGAGATCGCGTGACGGATCGTGATGAGTTTGTGGGACGGATCGTGATTGGATCACAGGACGGATCGTGATGAGATCGCGGGACACTCGGCGATTTGGATCGCGAAGACGTTCGACTACACCAACCGCGTTTCTTAACGCTTCCCGCTTAGCGATCTACAAGGGTATGTAGATCCACTATCCCTCTCGTAGATGCTCATCACCATGGATAGATCTTGCGTGTGCGTAGGAAATGTTTTGTTTCCCATGCAACGTTCCCCAATAGTGGCATCATGATCTAGGTCTATGGGTAGATGAGATCTCGAGTAGAACACAAAGAGTTTGTGGGCGTTGATGCTTAGATTGCTTCCTCCCTTGGTCTTGTTTTGGTTCAGCGGTATTGTGGGATGAAGCGGCCCGGACGAACATTACTCGTACGCTTACGAGAGACCGGTTCCATCGACCGACGTGTAACTTCGTTGCACAAAGAAAGCTGGCGGGTGTCTATTTCTCCTACTTTAGTTGGATCAGATTCGACTAAGGCAGTCCTTGAGAAGGTTGAAAAGCAACTTATGTATCACCGTTGTGGTTTATGCGTAGGTGAGAATTGTTCTTGCTAGATACCCGTAGCAGCCACGTAAAACATGCAACAACAATTAAGATTTTGGTCTAACTTGTTTTTGTAGGGTATGTAGTGACGTGATATGGCCAATTACATGATGTGATATATGTGATGTATGAGATGATCATGTGATGTATAGATTATCACAACTTGCATGTCGATGAGTACGGCAACCGGCAGGAGCCATAGGGTTGCCTTCAATTATTGTATGACCTGCGTGTCAATCATTAAGCGCCATGTAATGCTTTACTTTATCGCTAAACGGTAGCAATAGTAGTACAAGCATGATGGGCGCGACAACCCCAATGGCGACACGTTGATGGAGATCAAGATGATGGAGATCATGGTGTTGTGCCGATGATGATGGAGATCATGCCGGTGCTTTCAAGATGGAGATCAAAAGCACAAGTTCATGGCCATATCATGTCACTTATGATTTGCATGTGATGTTAATCCTTTTATGCACCTTGTTTTGCTTAGGACGACGGTAACATTATAAGGTGATCCCTCACTTAAATTTAAATATAAATTATGTTCTCCCCGAGTGTGCACCGTTGCGAAAGTTCGTCGTGTTGAGACACCACGTGATGATTGGGTGTGATAGACTCTATGTTCACATACAACGGGTGCAAGCCAGTGTTGCACATGCAGAACACTCGGGTTAAACTTGATGAGCCTAGCATGTACATACATGGCCTCGGAACACAAGAGACCGAAAGGTCGAACATGAGTCATATAGTAGATATGATCAACATGATGATGTTCACCATTGAAACCACCTCAACTCACATGATGATTGGACTTGAGTTGGTGAATTTGGATCATGTATCACTCGAATGACTGGAGGGATGTCAATTTGAGTGGGAGTTCTTAAGTAATATGATTAATTGAACTCATTATCATGAACATAGTCAGTAGTGTCTTTGCAAAACTGTGTTGTAGATTACTAGCTCACACTGTAGCTCCCTTGAATTTTTATATGTTCCTAGAGAAATAGAGTTGAAAGATGATGGTAGAAATATTGCGGACTGGCTCCGTGATCTGAGGATTGTCCTCATTGCTGCACAGAAGGCTTATGTTCTTAATGCACCACTCGGTGCGCCAACCCCTCTAGCGTTGTTTGTAGATGTTGTGAACATCTGACAGGCACGTTCTGATAACTACTTGATAGTTTAGTGCATCATGCATTACAACTTAGAATTGAGGCTCCGAAACATTGTGAACGTCATGGAACATATGAGATGTTCTAAGAGCTGAAGTTAGGATCTCAGGCTCGTGCCCGTGTTGCGAGATATGAGATTTCCAACAAGATTCTTTGCCTATAAGATGAAGGAGAATAACTCAATCGTTGAGCATGTGCTCAGATTGTCTGGGTGCTACAATCGCTTGAATCGAGTGGTAGTTGATCTTCCAGATAAGATAGTGATTGATATTGTTCTCCAAGTCACTGTCACTAAGCTACTAGAACTTGGTGATGAACTATAAACGCCAGGGATAGAAATAATGATCCCTGAGCTGTTCGCGATGTTTAACACCGCGAAGGTAGAAATGAAGAAGGAGCATCAAGTGTTAATGGTTAGTAAAAACACTAGTTTCGAGAAGGGAAAGGGCAAGGAGGGAAACTTCATGGATAGCAAGTTAGTTGCTGCTCTGGTGAAGCAACCCAAAGTTGAACCCAAGCCCGAGACTAAGTGCTTCGATTATGAGGAGAGCAGTCGCTGAAGCGGAACAACCCTAGATACTTGGTAGATAAGAAGACTGGCAACGTCGATAGAAGTATATTTTATATACGTGTTATTGATGTGTACTTTGCTAGTATTCCTAGTAGCACCTCGTTATTGGATACCGGTTCGGTTGCTAAATGTTAGTAACTCGAAATAAAAGCTAGAGAATAAACGGAGAACTAGCTAAGGGGAGGTGATGACGTGTTTTGGAAATGTTTCCAAGGTTGATGTGATCAACATCGCACGCTCTCTCTACCTTCGGGATTAGTGACAAATCTAAATAAATGTTATTTGGTCCTTTGCGTTGAGCATGAACGTGATTGGATTGTGTTTATTGCAACACAACTATTCATTCAAGTTAGAGAATAATGGTTATTCTGTTTACATGAATAATACCTCCAATGGTCAAGCACCCAGTGAGAATGGTTTGTTGAATCTTGATAGTAGTAATACACATGTTCATAACATTGATGCCAGAAGATACAAAGTTAATAATAATAGTACCACATACTTGTGGCACTGCCGCTAAATATCATATTAGTATAAAACGCATGAAGAAACTCCATGCTGATGGATCTTTGGACTCATTCGATTTCGAATCGGTTGAGACATGCGAACCATACCTCTTGGTCGAGATGACTAAGGACCCCATTTTTTGGTTTGATGGAGCAGGCAAGTGACTTATTGGAAATGATACATGTTGATGTATGCAATCCAATGAGTCCTATAGCGTGCGGTGGATATCGTTATTTTCTTACCTTCACTGATGATTTGAGT
The DNA here is from genome assembly GCA_022496015.1 of Hordeum marinum. Taxonomy (NCBI): domain Eukaryota; kingdom Viridiplantae; phylum Streptophyta; class Magnoliopsida; order Poales; family Poaceae; genus Hordeum; species Hordeum marinum. The sequence continues at coordinate 439,207,912 of CM039674.1, forward strand.
AGATATAGTGTATATTTGCTTAATGAAACACAAGTCTGAATCGTTTGAAAGGTTCAAGCAAATTCAGAGTGAAGTTTAAGTTCATCGTGACAAGAAGATAAAAATGTCTATGATATGATCGTCGAGATGAATATCTGAGTTGCGAGTTTGGCATACAACTTTAGACAATGTGAAAATTGTTTCACAACTCACACCACCTGGAACACCATAGTGTGATGGTGTGTCCGAACGTCATAGTCATGCTCTATTGGATATGGTGCATGCTATGATGTCTCTTATCATTTTGTTACTATAATTATGGGGTTAAGCATTAGAGACAACTACATTCATTTTAAATAGGGCACCATCTAAATCCGTTGAGATGACACCATGTGAATTATGGTTTGATAGAAACCTAAGCTATCATTTCTTAATGTTTGGGGCTGTGACACTTGTGTGGAAAATGTTTTCACCTAATGAGCTCAAGCCCAAAGCGGACAAATGCATCTTCATAGAATACCCTAAGAACAGTTGGGTGAACCTTCTATCTCAGATCCAAGCATAAAATGTCTGTTGCTAAAACTGGGTCCTTTCTCTAGAAAAAGTTTCTCTTGGAAGAATTGAATGGGAGGAAGATAGAACTTGATGAGGTTGTTGAACCTTTGTTCAACCAGAGAGTAGCGCATCGGAGGAAGTTGTTTTCTGTGAAGCCTACATTAGTTGAAGAGGAAGTTAATGATGATGATCATGAAGCTTCGGATCAAGTTACTATCGAACCTCGTAGGTCGACAAGGATGTGTACTGCTCCTGAGCGATACGACAACCCTGTCTTGGAAGTCATGTTGTTGGACAACGATGAACCTATGAGCTATGGAGAAGCGATGATGGGCCCGGATTCCGACAAATGGTTAGAGGCCATAAAATCCGAGAAAGGATCCATGTATAAAAACCAAGTATAGACTTTGGTAGACTTGCTGGTTGTACGGCAGGCCATCGAGTACAAATGGACCTTTAAGATGAAAACAGACACTGATGGTGAATGTCACCATTTATAAAGCTCGACTTGTCGCAAAGAAGTTTAGGCAAGTTCAAGGAGTTGACTGCGATGAGACTTTCTCACTCGTAGCGATGCTAAAGTCTGTTGGAATTATGTTAGCAATTGCTGCATTTTTCAATTATGAAATCTGGCGGATGGATGTCAAAACATCGTTTCCTTCCTCAAGGAAAGGTTGTATGAGATACAAACGGAGGTTTTTGTCAGTCCTAAGGATGCTAAAAGGTGTGCAAGCTTCAGTGATCCTTCTATGAACTGAAGCAAGCATCTCGGAGTTGGAATATACACTTTGATGAGGTGATCAAAGTTTTTGAGTCTATACAAAGTTTATGAGAAACTTATATTTACAATAAAGTGAGTGGGAGCACTATAGAGTTTCTGGTAAGCATATGTGGTTGATATATTGTTGATCGGAAATGATGTAGAATTTCTGGAAAGCATGAACGGTTGTTTGAAACAAGTTTTTCAAAGGAAGACCTGGATAAAGCTACCTAATTGTTGAGCATCAAGATCTATAGAGATAAATGAAGAAGCTTGATGAGATTTTTCAATAAGTACATACCTTGACAAAGTTTTTGAAAGAATTCAAATTGGATTAGTCAAAGAAAGAGTTCTCGCCTAATTTGTAAGGTGTGAAGTTGAGTAAGACACAATGCCCAGTGACTGTAGAAGATAGAGAAAAGATGAGTGTCATCCCCTATGCTTCAGCCATAGGCTCTATCATGTATGCAATGTTGTGCACAAGACCCGATGTCAGCCTTGCTATATGTATGGCCGGAAGGTTTCAAAGTGATCCTAGAATGGAACACTGGACAGCGGTCAAGATTATCCTTAGTAACTAAAAGACTAAGGAGATGTTTCTCGATTATGGAGGTGATAAGGAGTTCGCCGTAAAGAGTTACGTCGATGCAAGCTTTAACACCAATCCGGATGACTCGTAGTAGCAATCTGGATACGTAAAGTGGAGCAGCCATTTGGAATAGTACCAAGTGGAGTATGGTAGCAGTGTTTACGGTTTGACATAGAAATTTGCAAAGTACACACGGATCTGAATGTCGCAGACCCGTTAACTATAAGACCTCTCTCACATGCAAATCACGATCAAGCCCCAGAACTCATTGGGTGTTTGATTCATGACAATGCGAATCACATGGTGATGTGAACTAGATTATTGACTCTAGTGCAAGTGGGAGACTGTCGGAAATATGCCCTAGAGGCAATAATAAATTAGTTATTATCGTATTTCCTTGTTCATGATAATCTTTTATTATCCATGCTATAATTGTATTGATCGGAGACTTAGATGCATGTGTGGATACATAGACAAAACCATGTCCCTAGTATGCCTCTAATAGACTAGCTCATTGATCAAAGATGGTTAAGGTTTCCTAGCCATAGACACGAGATGTCATTTGATAACTAGATCACATCATTAGGAGAATGGTGTGATGGACAAGACCCAAACTAAAAACGTAGCATATGATCGTGTCAGTTTATTGCTACTGTTTTCTGCATGTCAAGTATATGTTCCTTTGACCATGAGATCATGCAACTCATGGACACCGGAGGAGTGCCTTGTGTGTATCAAACGTCGCAACGTAACTGGGTGACTATAAAGGTGCATTACAGGTATCTCCGAAGGTGTCTGTTGGGTTGGCATGGATCAAGACTGGGATTTGTTACTCCGTGTGACGGAGAGGTATCTCAGGGCCCACTCGGTAATACACCATCACAATAAGCCTTGCAAGCAATGTGACTAAGTGTTAGCCACGGGATCTTGTATTACAGAACGAGTAAAAAGACTTGCCGGTAACGAGGTTGAACTAGGTATATAGATACCGACGATCGAATCTCGGGCAAGTAACATACCGAAGAACAAAGGGAAACATCATACAGGATTAACTAAATCCTTGACATAGAGGTTCGACCGATAAAGATCTTCGTAGAATATGTAGGAACCAATATGGGCATCCAGGTCCGGCTATTGGTTATTGACCGTAGAGGGGTCTCGGTCATGTCTACATAGTTCTCGAACCCGCAGGGTCTGCACACTTAAGGTTTGGTGACGTTTTGGTAATATAGAGTTATGCATGGTGGTGACCGAAGGTTGTTCGGAGTCCCAGATGAGATCCTAGACGTCACGAGGAGCTCCGGAATGGTTTGGAGGTAAAGATTGATATATAGGAAGTCCTGTTTTGGTCGCCGAAAAAGTTTCGGGCTCATCGGTAGTGTACTAGGAGTGCCGGTAGTGTACCGGGGGACCATCGGGAGGGGTATTTCGACCCAAGAGGCTATATGGTCTGTGGGAGAGTAAATACCAGCCCTTTGTGGGCTAGTGGAAGTCCCACACAAGGCCCATGCGGCTGGGAAGAAAATCCCAAAAGGGAAAAGGTGGAAAAAGGCAAAAAAAAGGGCCAAATAAGGAAGGAGTCCTAATCCTACTAATAGTGGAGGAGGAGGACTCCTCCCTCCTTGGTTTGGCCGACCCAAGGGATGCCTCTCTGGAATCCAAGACTCCTCCTCCTCTCCTCCTATATATACTAGAGGATTTTAGGGTTTTGTCACAAGATTTTCAGCCACGTGCCACCTATTCCTCTAGTGCATAGCTTCTCTAGATCGGTTTTCTATAGTGCTTAGGCGAAGCCCTACTGAAATAGCTCCACCACCATCGCCGCAGCGCCGTCATGCTGCCAAAGAACTCTTCTACCTCTCTTATCCCTTTTGTTGGATCAAGAAGGCGAAGATCGTCATCAAGCTGTACGTGTGCTGAACGCGGAGGTGTCATCCGTTCGGCGCTAGATCGGAAGGACCGTGATCAAGATCGCAAGATGGATCGTGATGAGTTCGCGGGACAGAACGTGATGAGTTTGCGGGACGGATCATGATGAGATTGCGAGACGGATCATGATGAGTTCGCGGGACGGATTGTGATTGGATCGCGGGACGGATCATGATGAGATCGCGGGACACTCGACGATTTGGATCGTGAAGACGTTTGTAGTTGACTACACCAACCGCATTTCTTAACGCTTCCTGCTTAGCGATCTACAAGGGTATGTAGACCCACTCTCCCTCTCGTAGATGCTCATCACCATGGATAGATCTTGCGTGTGCGTAGGAAATTTTTTGTTTCCCATGCAACGTTCCCCAACATGAACACTTATATGGGGTCTGCTAGAGATGCTCTAAGCACTCTCTCCCCCTTTGGTATCGAGACACCAAAAGGGGCACAGAGGACTAAAACGATCCAGAGTGATGGTAAGCTCATGATAGCCATCAATGGTCGGGCACATCATCATCCTCCTCATCTATAGCAGCAGGCACATCCTCCTCTGACTCAGCCCATGGGCAATTCTTCTTGATCAACTTGTCCTCATCACCGATCCTGTCCTCATACTCTTCTACGAACCTCCAGACCAATCTTCCTCATAACAAACTTGTCACGTCTGCGAGCCTTCTTGGCCACCACATGTGCCTTGTACTGACCCTTGACCTGGAAGCAGAGAAGGTTCTTCATATTTGCCGAGAGCTTGGTGGTTCATGATTGAACAATCTCAGATGGTGGAGCATGTGTAATCTGGCTCTGACTCATCATCAAAATCGGTGAGGGCAATCTCAGGACCACAAGCCGCAATGCCCCAATGCTCCTTCACACGGAGCTTAAGAATATTGTGATGCACCAAGTTGTCAGTCACAAGGAGCTCGCCAGGGAACAAAGCAACCCAAGTATCCTCAATCAGCTTAAAGATATAGGGGGCATAGATGGGCACCTTCCTGTCAAGCATAGCTGAACGAAGCTCCCTCCACATAATGTGGGAAACATCCAAAGTAGAGTCTTTGCCCCTCTCCTTTATGCACATCAGCAACAGATTTACAAGATATGAGTGTACCTGATCCTTGTTCCCAACTCAAGGAAAAAGAGTATTAAGAAATATACGATGCATAATATCCAATAATGGGATGAGCTCAGTGTGTGTACCCTTTCCAGTCTGCACCACCCTGGAATAGCGAATCGGTGTCGACTTGTGAATTGGCACAATGTCAATGTGTGGCCTGGGACCAATAGGCAGATCAAGCCCCTCATCAGTATATCCCAAGGAGTTCATGAAGGCCTCCCAGTTGGAATTCAACACTCTACCACGAGTCATCCATGTCAAGCTCCTTACATCATCATTGTGAAAGTGCACGATGGCATAGAACAGAGCCACATTCTCGATATCAAAGTCCTCATTGAAACTGATGATGGGAAACAGACCCCAATGTTGGCATCGAGCATGAGCTTCAGCGAAGTACTCGGTGTGAGGACATCTTCTCATGTAGTCTGTGTCAATAGACTTGATATCCACAAAGAGGTTCATCTTGTTCTTCAAAACACCAACATATATGAGAGATTACTCCTTGGTCCAGAAGGGACGACCAACAAACACCTACTCCTAAGGATGGCGATATGGATTGAGCTGACAAAACTCAACAAACTCCTTGCCAGACATATCGTGAGGAGGGGTGGCATCCTTCTTCTTGCTAACAGTCTTCTTCACACTTTACCGCTGAGGTTGAGCACTAGAACTAGGCTTGGCAATCTTAGAAGTGTGGAACCGCTTTGAACTAAAATACGTCTAGGATTTGTGCAGTGAGCTGAAGGATTCGAGCTACCATCACCTAGAACCAAAAGAAAGAATGAGGGAAACAACAAGTGTAAAGCCATTGTGTAAGCCAAAGAAATCAAAGGTAGTGCACAAGCCATAGTACCGTGCCCAGCAACGGTAGTACCGCCGAAGTATAAGCGGTAGTATCATTGGTATAGGAGCGGTAGTACCTTCTAGGTAGCAGCGGTAGTACCGCCCAGACTACAGAAGACTTTCCGCGGCACGGATCTGGTAGTATCGGTTACATATAATTCAACACTTCTGTGGACATCGACTACTATCCTATCTCTCAATCATTTCCCATCCAACTCATGTGCCTAAAGTTTGTGGAAAATCAAAGGAAACTGCAACCATTTCAACAGATCCAAGATTCAAGAATAAAATTAAAATAGGAAACGAAAGAGGGCAATAGCGATGTCCATGGCACGAGGAATACGGGGGGATCAATCCCACCGGACGGAAACGCGAGAAATGGCACAGAATCGAAGAGATTGAGCCGGCCTCCAGGGCAAAATTTCGTCGCCTGAGAGATAGGGCTCGTGGAGGGGAGAAGTGAATGCGTCTGGGGGAGTTAGAACTCCCCATTCCCATCACTTAACCCGTGTCAGAAGGCTCGAGGCGGTAGTACTGCGGGCTGGAGCGGTAGTACCGCTAGAGCGGTACTACCGGCTAGACCCAACGGTAGTACCGCTTGCGACCAACAACATAGCCATGACAATAATGATAAGAGGACTTATGCAAAGAGAAGAGACACCCCAAGGTACAAATAAGGCAGAAAGACGTGGAAGCATACTTAGAGTGACATAAATAAGAAAAAATAAGCTCTCAAACTAGACAATACCTCACTAGGAGGGGGCGATGGCCAAAGCCACCTATGTTTGAGTCAATTGGTATGGCACCACGAAGATTTTAAGCTTGGGCCCAAGACCAAAACACGTCTTTGAAGCACAAGCACCATGAAAATGGTTAATGTGAAAGATTTGATCAATTTATGCATATTAATGGGAGGGATAGTCCATTGAGGGAACAACACCCCCTATGTCCATGCCTACATCTAAACAAGACATAATGGTGAGTGTGGTGGGGTGTGCAATAATTCAAGCCACATTGCTCAAATCAATGATATTTAGGTCATGCCTTAACTCACTAAATCTTGCTTCATCCAGTGGCTTCAGGAAGATATCTACAAGTTGCTCATTAGTATTGACATGAATAAGATTAATCTCTCCATGCTTGATATGCTCCTGGATGAAGTGATGACAAATCTCAATATGCTTCGTATTCCAATGTTGAACCAGGTTTTTCGAGATCTTGATCATGCTTTCATTGCCATGCTAAAGAGGCACTTTGTCACAAGTGACACCATAATCCTTTAAAGTTTGCCTCATCCAAAGAATCTGTGCACAACAGCTAGCAGCGGCTACATACTTGGCCTCCATAGATGAGAGAGAAACACAATTTTGTTTCTTAGAAGACCAACTTACGAAAGAGCGACCAAGGAATTGGCACCCTTTGGAAGTTGACTTCCTCTCACACGGTCTCCAACAATTTATATGATCTATTGGACTAACCTATTAATCCAGTGCCGAGTGCCAATTTCTGTTTTTTCTGTTTGTTTTGTTTCATAGAAATTCCATATCAAACGAAGTCCAAATGCAATTTTTTACGTAGATTGTTTTGGAATATTTGTGAATTTTGAGAAGTGGAAACAACACAAACGGTGGCCCACAACAAGCACAAGACACCAGCGCGCGGGCTAGGGCCCAAACGCACCCTGGTGGGTGGTGCCCACCTTGTATGTCGGTTGGAGCTCTCCTTCGGCCACAAGAAATCTATTTTTTGGATACAATTGCACTCAAAATTACAGAACGATCGGATTTACGGATATCCGGGAATATAAGAAACGGTTTTCGGCCATAAAATAGGAACGCGAAACAAAAGAGAACAGAGAGGGAGATCCAATATTGGAGGGGCTCCCGCCCCTCCACCGCTATGGAGGCCATGGACCAGAGGGGGAACTCTCCTCCCATATAGGGAGAGTCCAAGGAAGAAGAATAAGGAGGGGGGCTCTCTACCCCTCTCTCCCGGTGGCACCGGAACGCTGCCAGGGTAATCATCGTGACGACGATCTATATCAAAACTCTTGCCGTCATCAACACGAATTCTCCCCCCTCTATGTAGTGGTGTAACACCTTTCTTCCTCGCTCTAATCTCTACTTAGACATGGTGCTCAACTCCATATATTATTTCCCAATGATACTTGGCTATCCTATGATGTTTGAGTAGATCTCTTTTGTCCAACGGGTTAATTGCGATATGATGTTATGGATGTGAGTTGTATGTTGATATGGTGCTGTCCTATGGTGCCCTCCGTGTAGTGCAAACGTGAGGGATCCCCGTTGTAGGGTGTTGCAATATGTTCATGATTTGCCTATAGTGGGTTGCTTGAGTGATAGAACAATAAACCTGAGTAGGTGGGTTGTTGCGTATGGGAATAAATAGGACTTGATACTTAATGCTATGGTTGGGTATTTACCTTAATGAACTTTGGTAGTTGTGTACGCTTGCTAGAGTTCCAATCATATGTCCATATGATCCAAGTACGGAAAGTGTGTTAGCGTATGCCTCTCCCTCATTGCATATAACCAGTATCTATCATATTATAGGCAATTGCCTATGGACAATTTTCTCTTGAGTTACACAAAAATCTTGCTACAAAACAATTTAGTTTTATTGTTCTTTTATGAAAACAGCACCTAACTTTTATTTCCACGTCCTTTATTTTCTTGCAAAGTACTTCTAGTTTCATTCCCGTGAAGTAGCTTCATACTTGTTCTAGGTAAAGCAAGCATTAGCTTGCATAGAGTTGTATCGGTGGTTGATAAAACTTGAGAGAATATTAATTCTACCTTTAGGTCCTCATTGGGTTTGAGACTTTTACTTGTCGAAAAAGGCTACAAACATTCCCCTACACTTGTGGGTTATCAAGACATTTTTCTGGCGCCGTTGCCGGGGAGCAATATCATGGGGTGAATATTCTTGTGTGTGCTTGTTTGCTTTATGACTAAGTAGTTTTTATTTTGTGCTCTTGTTTTCTATCTTTATATATGTGTAGGTAACACAAAATACCAAAAATAAATAGATGTACTTCATGTTCCAAAAGTTGAGGAACCACTAGTATTCCATACTACCGAAGAATATTACTTGGATCATGTTCCATCCATTTGTGCTCGTGCTGAAAACCCAACTAGCTTAGTTGAGGGAAAATCATTAAATGATGATGCTCATTATGTGCGACACCGCATATCTCAAAAAGGGAAACTCTTGTGGCCTCAAATTAATACTTTGTGTTTCTATGCTTGGAATCTATGTGAAATTTATGATTTTACTTGTTGTTCCGAAGAAATAAAAAACACCTTCCCTACAAATGTGTGTTTAAGGATAATGAAATACTATCTGCTTATGCCAAGGGGGCCTATTGTTATTTTGATGTTGAGAAAATTGAAGAATTTGTTGCTTTTAAGGGTGCCTATGAAATTGTTTCTTTGATTGAAAAGTATGATTCTACTCTTTATGAATCTGAATTTTTTTCCATATTTAAATATTGCTATGAAAACTATGCTTCTAATACTTATCTCAATGTATTTATTGAAAGAATGACTGCTGCCTTGGAGGAGACTATTTGCAGGAATCTATGGAAGAGGAAGGTGCTGAAATTGTGAGCTCATTAGATGAAAAAGATGAGGATGAGAGTGAAGAACAAAAGGAGGAAGAGCGGATCAGCTACCCATGCCCACCTTCTAATGAGAGTAACTCTTCAACTCATACATTGTTTAATTACCCTTCGCACATTCCGAATGATGAATACTATGATGATTGCCATCATCCCTTGGATTTGTTTGAAATATCCCTTTTTGATGAACTTGATGCTTGCTATGCTTGTGGCCATGATGCCATTATGAACATGCTTATGAAGATGAACTTGCTATAGTTCCTTATGTTAAGCATGAAATTGTTTCTATTGCACCCACACATGATAGTCCTACTATCTTTTTGAATTATCCCAACTACACTTTATCAGAGAAGTTTGCACTTATTAAGGATGACATTGATGGGTTGCATTTTACCACTACACATAATGATTTTGATGAATATAATATGCATATGCTTGCTTCTCGTACTTTCAATTATTATGAGAGAGGAACAACATCTTCACCTCTCTATGTTTCCAATACTATAAAATTGCAAGAAACTTTTTATACTATGCATTGGCCTTTACTTAATGTGCATGAATTGTTCTTCTATGACATGCTAATGCATAGGAAGAGAGTTAGACTTTGTTGTCACATGATATATATCAATTTGTTCTCACTACTAAATTATAAAACCTTGTTAATTAAAATTGGCTTTGATGTACCTTGGGATCCGGGTGGATCCATTACTTGAGCACTTTATGCCTAGCTTAATGGCTTTATAGAAAGTGCTCCCAGGGAGATAACCCGGAAGTTTTAAAGAGTCATTATATCCTATTGTGTGCTTTTGTATTACATTGTGCCAAGATTTGCCTTTAGGATGATTCATAAGATGAGTAGAAACAATGCTGAATCTGTAACACAACCTTTGATTCCAGTGCGCGAATTTTCATATTTTTACTGGAGAGTGATAATGAGATGAACTTTTAACACAGTATTTTAAAAAAATCTTTAAGTTTTCCTAATTTTTCAAAATTGTTGGAGTTACAGAAGTATGGTCAAAGTTCAAATTACTACAAACTGTCTTGTTTAAGACAAATTTTGTTTTTGATGCATTGTTTTGCTTGTCTTGATGAAACTATCAATTTTATCGGTGGTATAAGCCATGGAAAAGTTATAATACAACAAGTCTAATGCAAATATAAAATACGAACGGGTTTGCAACAATACTTAAAGCAGGAATTTGCTTTGTTATACTAACGGATCTCACCAGTCTTCTGTTAAGTTTTGTGTGGATGAAGTGTTCGAACATCGAGGAGGTGTCGATATGAGGAGAAGGAGGAGAGGCAAGATTTCAAGCTTGGGGATGCCCAAGGCACCCTAAGTAAATATCCAAGGAGACTCAAGTGTCTAAGCTTGGGGATGCCCCGGAAGGCATCCCGTCTTTCTTTAACAAGTATCTGTATGTTGTCATTTTCGTTTCATTCATGTGATATGTGTAAATCTTGCAACATCTTTTGCGTTTAGTTTTTACTTTTATTTTATTCACCATGGTGGTATGAGATAGTCCATGGTCGATTTATAGAATGCTCATTGCACTTCACTTGTATCTTGTGAGTATGGCTTTATAGAATGCTTCATGTGCTTCACTTATATTATTTGAAGTTTTGATTGCATGTTTCTCTTCACATAGAAGACCGTTATTCTTAGAATGCTCTTTTGCTTCACTTATATTTATTAGAGCATGGTATTTTGTAGAAAAAAATTTAAACTCTCTTGCTTCACTTATATCTATATAGAGAGTCAACAAGAATTGGTCATTTACATGGTTAGTCATAAAATCCTACATAAAACTTTGGGATCACTGAATATGATATGTTTGATTCCCCGCAATAGTTTTGCAATATAGATATGATAATATGTGGGAGGTACTACTGGAGGATCGTTTTTAGTAAGATATTGGTGTTAGGTTTGTGATTCTCGAAGCATGCACGTATAGTCTCCCGTTATGCTAGGAAGTTGGAGCACAATGTATCCTTGATTGTCCATCTTTGTGTGAAGGTCGGGGGCGCGCGATGGTTTACTCCTACCAACGTCCCCCTAGGGGCATGCATAGTAATACTTTTCTTCGAGGGATAATAAATTTTTGCAATAAGTATGTGAGTTATTTATGACTAATGTGAGTTCATAGATTATATGCACTCTTACCTTTACGCAATTTGCTAGCCTCTACGGTACCGCGCATTGCCCTTTCTCACCACGAGAGTCGGTACAAACTTCAGCAGTGCATCCAAACCCTATGATATGATACGCTCTATCACACATAAACCTTATTATATCTTACTCAAAACAGCCACCATACCTATCTATTATGGCATTTCCATAGCCATTCCGAGATATATTGCCATGCAACTTGCACTACTTTCATTTTGACGACTTGAGCATTCATTGTCATATTGCTTTACATGACCGTAAGATAGCTAGCATGATGTTTCCATGGCTTGTATGTTTTTTTGATATCTTTGCTATGCTAGATCATTGCACAACATTCCTATAGAGTCATATTGTGTTCTAGGTATCGAGTTGTAATATTGAGTTATAAGTAAATAGAAGTGTGATGATCATCATTATTCATTATTAAAGCATGTACCAGTGAGTAAAGGATGATGGAAACTATGATTCCACCACAAGTCGGGATGAGGCTCCAGACAAAGAAAAAAAGAAAAAAGGAAAAAAAACAAAAAAGAGAAATATATATAGAAAAAAGAGAGAGACAAAGAGAGAAGGGGCATGCTAATTCCACGCTTGTGCTTTAAAGTAGCACCATGTTTTTCATATATAGAGTCTCCTATGTTGTCACTTTCATATACTAGTGGGAATGTTTCATTATAGAGTTAGATGGACACCCACTTAGTTTTCATATTGAGCTTTCATACACTTATAGCTCTTAGTGCATCCGTTGCATGGCAATCCCTACTCCTGGTATTGATATCTATTGATGGGCATCTCCGTAGCCCGTTGATTGCTGAGTTGATGCGAGACTTTCTTATCCATTTTTACACCTTTGAAACCTACAACCATATTCTATTCCACCCATAGTCTTATATCCATGGCTTGCGCTCATGTATTGCATGAGAGTTGAAAATGCTGAAGTGCGTTAAAAAGTATGAACAAATTTATTGGCTGACACCGGGGTAGCACATGATTTATACTTTGTGTTAAGAAGACAGAGCATGACAAGGCAATATGATTTTGTAGGGATAACATTATTTAGCCTTAATATGTTGAAAGACATGATTGTTTGTTGGGATGCCTGAGTATTAAAGTCTTTATGTCAAGACTAGAGTATTGCTTTGAATCACTCATGTCTTAATATTCATGCCATAATTAGATATATGATCAAGATTATGCTAGGTAGCATTCCACATCAAAATTATCTTTTTTTATCACTTACCTACTCGAGGACGAGCAGGAATTAAGCTTGGGGATGCTGATATGTCTCCATCGTATCTATAATTTTTGATTGTTTCATGCCAATATGATAAAACTTTAACATACTTTTGGCAACAATTTCTATGATTTATTGGACTAACCTATTGATCCAGTGCCCAGTGCCAGTTCCTACTTTTTTATGTGTTTATTGTTTCGCAGAAATTCCATACCAAACAAAGTCCAAACGCGATAAAAATTTACGGAGTTTTGTTTTGGATTATTTTTGAATTTTGAGAAGTGGAATCAATGCAAACGGAGTCCCACAACAAGCACAAGACACCAGAGCGCGGGCTAGGGCCCAAACGTGCCCTGGTGGGTGGTGCTCACCTCATATGTCGGTTGGAGCTCTCCTTCGGCCACAAGGAAGCTAATTTTTGGATAAAAAATACCTCAAAATTTCAGTACAATCAGATTTATGGATCCCTCGAAATATAAGAAACGATTTTCGGCCAGAAAAACGGGAACGCGAAACAGAAGAGAATAGAGAGGGAGATCCAATTTCGGAGGGGCTCCCGCCCCTCCGCCGCCATGGAGGCCATGGAACAGAGGGGAAAATCTCCTCCCATCTAGGGGGAGGCCAAGGAAGAAGAAGGTGGGCTCTCTCCCGCAATCTCCCGGTGGCGCTGGAATGCCGCGGGGCAATCATCGTGACGGCGATGTACATCAACAATCTTGTCGTTTGCAACACCAACTCTATCCCCCTCTATGATGTGGTGTAACACCTTTCTTCCCCTCTCTAATCTCTACTTAAACATGGTGATCAAGTCCACATATTATTTCCCAATGATATTGGGCTATCCTATGATGTTCGAATAGATCTCTTTTGTCCAACGGGTTCATTGTAATATGATTTTTCGGATGTGAGTTGTACGTTGATATGGTGCTGTCCTATGGTGCCCTCCTTGTCACGCAAACGTGAGGGATCCCCACTATAGGGTGTTGCAATATGTTCATGATTTTCCTATGGTGGGTTGCTTGAGTGACAGAAGCATAAACCCGAGTCGGTGGGTTTTTGCGTATGGGAGTAAAGAGGACTTAATACATAATGCTATGGTTGGGTATTTACTCACATGTCTCCAACGTATCTATAAGTTTTGCTTGACCCGTGCTGTTATATTGTCAATCTTGGATGTTTTACAATCATTTTATAGCAACTTTATATCATTTTTTGGGACTAACCTATTGACCTAGTGCCAAAGTGCCAGTTGCTGTTTTTGCTTGTTTTTTTACTTCGCAAACAATTAATACCAAAAGGCGCTGAGGGGATTTTTGTGGATTTTTTATGGACCAGAAGGAAGGCCATGGGCCAAAGAACACCCAAGGAGGGGGCATAGGGTGGCCACGCCCCACCAGGGTGCGCCAGAGGCCCCTGGCGCGGTTTGGTGGCTCGTGTGCACCTCGGTCACCCCCTTAACCGACTATCGAGCCTATAAATTCGCTGAAAATCCAAAAACCCTAGGAGAGTCGACGAAACACAAGTCCAGCCGCCGCAAGTTCCAGAACTGCGAGATCCAATCTATACACCATTACGGAGGGGTTCATCTTCATCATAGGTGCCTCTCCGATGATGCGTGATTAGTCCACCATAGACCTTCGGGTCCATAGGCAATAGCTAGATGGCTTCCTCTCTCTCTATGTTTCTCAATACAATGGTATGTTGGGGATCCACTTGATGTAATGACTTTTGCGATGTGTTTGTTGGGATTCGATGAATTTTGAGTTCATGATCAGTTTTTATCCATTAATATGATTTGAGTCTTCTTTGATCTTTATTTGCATGATTACCTATAGCCTCATATTTCTTCTTAGAATCTTTTGTTTAGTTTGGCCAACTAGATAGATTTTTCTTGTCATGGGAAGAGGTGCTTTGTGATAGGTTCGATCTTGCGATGTTCTTTCCCATTGACAGAAGGGTAAGCAAGACACACATGTATCGTTGCCATTAAGGATAACAAGATGGGGTCTATTCCTACATGAATAGATATTGTCTACATCATGTCATCGTTCTTATTTCATTACTCCGTTTCTCCGTGAACTTAATACACTAGATGCATGCTGCATAGCGGTCGATGTGTGGAGTAATATAAGTAGATGCAGAATTGTCTAGGTCTACTTGTCTTGGGAATGATGCTTATATAATGATGATTGCTTGGATATCATCATGACTATTTGATCTTCTATCAATTGCACAATAGTAATTTGTTCACCCACCGTGCACTATACTCATGAGAGAAGCCACTAGTGAAACCTATGGCCCCGGGTCTAATTTTCAAACAAATTGCTTTCCGATCTACTATTTGCACTTTTTGTTTTCAGATCTATAAAATCAAAAACCAAAAAATACCTTGCTGCACTTTTTGTTTATCTATTTTATTTGGTGTTCTTGCGAGATCTATTTGCTAATACTATCACTACCTAATCTACCATATTACCATGGAGAGCTTGACAACCTCTCTTTTGAGTCGGGTTGCAAGTATTTGTTGTTTGTGTGCAGGTGATGTCTACGTGGGTGCATGATCTTCCTCTACGGATTGATACCTTGGTTTCATAAACTAAGGGAAATACTTACCGTCGTTGTGCTTCATCATCCCTTCCTGTTTGCGGAACTACCGACATAGTCTCAAGTCATTTCAAAGGAATTTCTGGCGCCGTTGTCGGGGAGGAAGCAATCGCATCTACCAGATCTCTTGTTTGCTTGCAATCTTGTTTGCGTAGTCATGACGCCTCAATGAAGGTATTATGATTTTCCCTACCTGAATATTTTGCCTGTGATTGAAAAAAGTACCAAAGAATATCTGACTACGCAATTTGAGCATAATAAATATTTCACCGAGGAGCTTAAAGAACACTACTGCAGTAGAGGCTATAACAAAACAACTTGATGATATTAGTAGGGAAGTTGCTAATCTCCAAACTAAGTATGCTCATACTGAAAATTTGCTAGGAAAAA
Source organism: Hordeum marinum (assembly GCA_022496015.1). Lineage (NCBI taxonomy): Eukaryota > Viridiplantae > Streptophyta > Magnoliopsida > Poales > Poaceae > Hordeum > Hordeum marinum. The sequence goes on from CM039674.1 coordinate 439,223,725, forward strand.
TATCTGATGCACAAGCTACTTTAGTGAATCAAATGGGCGGTAAACCAATTTCTCTAGAAGATAGCAATGATGAAGATCTTAATGATTGGTGTTTGCTCTATTGATTCCTTGTTTAGTAATGTTAAAATTGATGATCAAGGGACTGAAGAAGAGTCAACTTTAGCTAGAGGGCATCCCAATGATTTGGAGGGTGAAAATCTTGATGAATTTTTTGATAAAAGTGGGTTTGGAGAGGTCAAAACTTTAACTAGTGATGTGCCCACTATTTTTTATTACAAAGACTTTAATTATGAGAGTTGTTCCTTGGTTGATTGTATTTATTTGCTGCAATCTATGATAAATTCACCCCATGCTTATGAAAAAAATAAAACTTTTACTAGACATATCGTTGATGCCATGAAGAAATCCTTAGAAGAAAAGTTGGAATTAGAGATTTCTATTCCTAGAAAATTACATGATGAGTGGGAACCTCCCATTAAAGTCAACATTAAAAATTATGAATGCTTTGGTTTGTGTGATTTTGGTGCTAGTGTTTCCACAATTCCGAAATCTCTATGTGATGTGCTTGGTCTTACCAATATTGAAGAATGTTCTCTTAATTTGCACTTGGCGAATTCCACTATTAAAAAGCCTTTGGAAAGAATTAATGATGTTCTTGCTCTTGAAAATAGGAATAATGGGCCCATTGATTTTTAAAAGTGCGTTATATCGACTACATGGGGTGAATAGGTGATTTTTATAAATTCATCACGGAGGAATTTCAACTTGACGAATTTGAAATGTGATGAATAACTAGCAGTCGAATAAGTACTTAAGTGCATGAGAAACATAGCAATAGCATAGTCATCATGATGAAATAAAACATGCACAGATTACACGTAGCGTGATACAGGATAAGTAGGTGAGGAACAAGGTAACTTTAAGAATTTGAGGTGAGGAAATTGTGAAAGTATTTAGTCAAATTCTTCAAATAATAAGGATAAACAAGTATACAAGGAAATGAAAGGGTTGAGGAAATAGAACTAGGTAGCTCGATGACGATAATGATTTGATGACCTAGTTCCAACTGTTGTGACAGTCGTACGTCTAGTTTGGAGCGGTCTAGTATTTAAACCAGAGGACACACAGTCCCAGGACACACGGTCCTTATCGTATTCTCCTTGATCTAAGGTCACAAAGTCCTTGCCCAACACTCGTGGTAGGTCTTCACGGTTGACTTCCAAAACCCTCACAAACTGGTCACCCAAGGATCCATAGTTGACTGCTAGATGCTCTAGACAAAGGTCACTCCGTGATCCCCAATTGACTGCAGGATGCACTAGACCATGACGCCTAACCGCCTGGAAGATACACAGTCTACGAAGGTAAGAAGCGTCGGTTCTACACAGGAACAATCTCTTTAGTGATGCTCAATCACTTTGGGTTTGGTGGTTTGGATTTGGTTTTTTCCTCATTGATGATTTTCTCTCAAAGTCCTCGGAGGATGGGTTGCTCCCAAATGACAAGTGTCAGTTCTTTCTTGGAGCAGCCAACCAACTAGTGGTTGTGGGGGTGGCTATTTATAGCCAGGGTGCAACCTAACATGATAAGACATAAATGCCCCCAATGATATGACTGTTATGTGGATAAGATGATTGGGACAGCTAGCGCTAAGCACAACAACGATCGGAATTCCAAACTATGAAAGTCCTCTGGCTTATCATATTCCTCACTTTTAGGCAATTCGCACCGGCGAAATCCTAACTCCTCAGTCAGACCAATTTCATTAGAGACCAGAAGAACATCGTCTCTGTCACTGAAGAACTTGAATGAACCGTAAGAGATTTCCAAAGTCTTCACTTGAAGGATTGGATAGGTTGAGGTTTTTGAGTTGAGCATCAGTTGGAAATTTTCCTTAGTATTATCTCGGGGTCGTTTAACAGTATGGTGTTTCCTATGACTCAAAGAAAGGAAATGAAACTACGAAAACAAAAGTCTTCATGATTTATCATCCTCGTTCATATCTTAAAGGTCGCACCAACTTATTCATTTTCAAAGTCTTCAGGGAATACCAAAGTCTTCAGCAAAGTCTTCACCAAAGTCTTCAGCTGAAGACATACATTTTTAGGGGTCGGTAATCTTCAAATATATCAAACTCCTCATCGACTTATAGAGCCTGTGTACACTCACAAACACATTAGTTACTTAACATATAAGTCTTAAATACACTAAAATCACTAAGGGGCACTAGCTTCACTTACAATTTTAATTTTCTTGAAATTGATTGCAATCCGTCTTGTCCTATCATACTTGGTAGACCGTTTTTACGCACTATAGGTGCTCTGATTGAAATGAAAGAAGGCAATATTAAGTTTTAGTTTCCCCTTAGAAAGGGTATGGAACACTTCCGTAGAACAAGAATTAAGCCACCATATGAATAAATCATGAGGGCCTTTTATGGAGTGAAAACTAAGGATGACAATACTTGAATCTATGTGGTATGCCTAGCTAGGGGCGTAAAATGATAGCGCTTGTTGGGAGGAAACCCAATGAATAAATCAATTTTTATCGTCTTCATTTATTTTTTTAGTTTTTTCACAATTATTATTATGTTATTATTCTGTTTTTATGTTTTATTTAGCGTTTCTGCCAAGTAATTCCTTTAGGATGATCCATAAGATGAGTAAAAACAATGCTAAATCAGAAACAGAAATTATGTTCCCAGTGCACGAATTTTTTTTTACTGGAAGGATATATTGAGCTGAAATTCTAACACAATATTTCTATATAATTTTTTTACCTTTTCCTAATTTTTCAGAATTTTTGGAGTTACAAAAGTACGGGTAGAGTTCAGATTACTACAGACTGTTCTGTCTGAAACAGATTCTGTTTTCATTGCATTGTGTGCTTGTTTTGATGAATCAATGGCTTGTACTGGGGGGTATAAGTCATGATAAAGTTACAATACATTAGTTGTAATGCAATAATAAAATATGAATGGGTTTACAACTGTACCTAAAGTGGTAATTTGCTTTATTATACTAACGGTTCTCACGAGAATTTTGTTGAGTTTTGTGTGATTGAAGTTTTCATGTTTTGGGTGAGATCACGATGGATGAAGGAATAAGGAGTTATAAGAGTCAAATATTGGGGGTAATACATCACCACAACATAATATCCAAAGAGTATCAATAAACTAAGCTTGGGGATGCCCCAAGTGGCATCCCTCTTTCTTCTAACCATCGGTATACTACTTGGAACTATATAATTTTTTGTCACATATCATGAGTTTTGCTTGGAGTGTATTGTATCATTGCTTGTTTTATTTTGTCATTTTCATTTGTATCCTTGATTTACACACCTATTTGACACAGCAAAAATATTCTATGACTTGTTAGAATTGCTCTTTATGCTTCACTTAAATCTTTTGAGCAAAGGAATTGCTCTAGTGCTTCACTTATATCTTGTTGAGCACGGCGTGCTTTTACATGTTTGAAGAAATGCTATCATACTTCAATTATATTAATTTGAGAGTTTTTAAATTTGAATAAATCCTCTCATGCTTCACTTATACTATTTTGAGAGATGAAACTTGTATGCTCATGTTCCTCACCTGTATGCATGTGAGCTTGTCAAAAGCAAATGCAATATATGAAAATAGTCCCAAAGTGATAGATATTCAAGAGGGATATAATAAAAACTTTCATGAAGATCATTGGACAGATTAAAATTGATTCTTTTTAATAGTTTTGAGACATTACAATAGTGATATGTGAGTTATTTTGATGAGTAATTATGCTTAGTAAGAATGTTGGTGTTAAGGTTTGTGATTCCCTATGCATGCACGAAAGTCAATAGTTGTGCTACAAAATTATATCCTACATATGGTGCATTATTCAGTGTTAGTTATGGTTAATTCTTGCTTATGTGATTTTTCGTTTCTTGGTTGTATGCTTCTGAATATTTTGCTAGACTTCACTTGTACTAAGTAGAAATACTACTTCCGCATCTAAAATCCTTAAAACCAGTTTTGCCATATGAGTCCGCTATACCTACCTATATACGGTATTTCCATGTCGTTCCAAGAAAAATTGTATGTGCCATCTCTAGTTGTCAAAATAAATTTTCCTTTTTGTTTTTTTCATACTACTCATGAAACGGTAGGGGGTGACCAATATTTTTCCATGCTAGATGTGTTATTCTCAAGATGAGTGTTTATTCACTTGTCATTGCACGAGAGCATGGTGATAATAGGGATACCCAGTCCCGAAATGAAATGAAAAATAAAAAAAAATTTACTTTATATCAAATAATAAATCACTTGGAAAGTGTTGGTGTGTATGGCAACCGTGGATTCGGCTAGCCATGGAAAGTGAAAGTATGGTGGAAAAAGGAATAAACTTTATTTTCTGTTTTGGAACCGCCTATGATGCATCTAGTGTGGAAAGATATTGAGATCTTTTGGTCGTTTTTGTTGACAGGAAAGGCATGCCACCCAAAATATTTTCAATCTTTTCTCCATCAATTTAAACACTTGCGCTCTGGCACCTCTAAAAATCCCTACTTCCCTCTGCGAAGGGACTATCTATTTACTTTATGCAATTTTTATTTTTCAATTTGAGTCTCCATCTTCTCTTATAAAGCACCAACCAAGGGTCACTATGATCACACTTGAGCATTAGGTGTATCTAATATTTGAGTGTGCATTGTGAATGGGTCAATGATTGAGTATGATGGGCTAGGGATATCTTGCTTTAGCGTTGATATTTTGAAAGACGTCGTTGCTTGTTGATATGCTTGAGTATTAAAGTTTTCATGTCAATACTAGACTATTGATTTGAACCATATAAAAAGTCCAAATGTCCATGCTATAAAGAAAAATATTATATGATGAACATGTTAGGAAGCATTCCACATCAAAAATATTGTCTTTATCATTTACCTACTCGAGGACGAGTAGGAATTAAGCTTGGGGATGTTGATACGTCTCCAACTTATCTATAATTTTTGCTTCTTCCATGTTGTTATATTATCAATCTTGGATGTTTTACAATCACTTTATAGCAACTTTATATAATTTTTTGGGACTAACCTATAGACCTAGTGCCAAAGTGCCCATTGCTTTTTTTTGCTTGTTTTTTACTTCGCAGAAAATCAATACCAAACGGAATCAAAACGCTGTGGCGATTTTTTCGATTTTTTATGGACCAGAAGGACGGCCATGGGACAAAGAACACCAGAGAAAGAGGCCCAGATTGGCCATGCCCCCACCAGGGAACGCTAGAGGCCCCTGGCGTGGCTTGGTGGCTTGTGGGCACCTCGGGCACCCCCAACCGACTATCGAGCCTATAAATTCCTAGAAAATCCAAAACCCTAGGAGAGTCGACAAAACACAATTCCAGCCGCCGCAAGTTCCAGAACCGCGAGATCCAGTCTAGACACCATTACGGAGGGGTTCATCTTCATCATAGGTGCCTCTCTGATGATGCGTGAGTAGTCCACCATAGACCTTCTTGTCCGTAGGTAGTATCTAGATGGCTTCCTCTCTCTATGTTTCACAATACAATGGTCTCTTGGAGATCCACTTGATGTAATGACTTTTGCGGTGTGTTTGTTGGGATCTGATGAATATTGAGTTCATGATCAATTTTTATCCATGATTATGATTTGAGTCTTCTTTGATCTCTTATTTGCATGATTACGTGTAGCCTCGTATTTCTTCTTCAAAACTTGGTTTAGTTAGGCCAACTAGATCGATTTTTCTTGCCATGGGAAGAGGTGCTTTGTGATGGGTTCGATCTTGCGGTGTTCTTTCCAAGTGACAGAAGGGGCAGCAAGTCACACATGTATCGTTGCTAGTAAGGATAAAAAGATGGGGTCTATAACTACATGAATAGATCTTGTCTACATCATGTCATCATTCTTATTGCATTACTCCGTTTCTCCATGAACTTAATACACTAGATGCATGTTGTATAGCGCTCGATGTGTGGAGTAATAGAAGTAGATGCAGAATCATTTTGTTTTACTTGTCTTGGACGTGATGCCTATATAATGATCATTGCCTGGATATCGTCATGATTATTTGATCTTCTATCGATTGCCCAACAGTAATTTGTTCACCCACCGTGCGCTATACTCATGAGAGAAGCCACTAGTCAAACCTACGGCCCCGGGTCTAATTTTTCAACATGTTGCTTTCCGATTTACTATTTGCAAAAAATAAATCAGATCTATAAAACACCAAACCCAAAAATACCTTGATGCACTTTTTGTTTATCTATTTTATTTTCTGTTCTTGAAAGATCTATTTGCAAAACTATCACTACCTAATCTATCATATTACCATGGAGAGCTTGACAACCTCTCGTTCGCGTCAGGTTGCAAGAATTTGTTGTTTGTGTGTAGGTGTTGTGTACGTGGGTCTGTGATCTTCCTCTACGGATTGATACCTTGGTTTCATAAACTGAGGGAAATACTTACCATCGCTGTGCCGCATCATCCCTTCCTATTTGGGGAACTACCAATGCAGTCTCAAGCCACGTCATTTACCTTAATGATCTTTAGTAGTTGCGGATGCTTGCTAGATTTCCAATCATAAGTGCATGTGATCCAAGTACGGAACATGTGTTAGCGTATGCCTCTCCCTCATTCCATATAACAAGTATCTATCATATTATATTCAATTGCCTATGGACAATCTTTCTCTTGAGTGACACAAAAAGCTTGCAACAATATAATTTACTTTTATTTTTCTTTTATTAAAACAACACCTAACTTTTATTTCCACGCCCTTTATTTTCTTGACAAGCACTTCTAGTTTTATTCCCATGAAGTATTTTCATACTTTTTCGAGGTAAACCAAGCATTAGCGTGCATAGCGTTGTATTGGTGGTCGATAAAACTTGAGATAATATTAATTCTACCTTTAGCTCCTCGTTGGGTTCGACACTCTTACTTATCGAACAGGGCTACAAAAGATCCCCTACACTTGTGGGTATACACCCAACAGGTCGGCGCACGAGGAATGAGCTGACGACCCGAGGACCCCTTACTCCCGGACTCCCTCAGTAGCCCCCGAACTAGCCTTCAACCCCGAGGAATGAAGTCTTCAGCAGCTTCACGCGTCCATGGTATTCGGCTTGAGAGGTGAGTTCCCTCTATGTTCAGCAGATCTTAACTCGGCCCTTAACGATGCTGTGTCTTCCAAAACATGATTTGTTTATTCCGATGGCAAACGCTCGAGTGTGAATAGTAACCATACCTGACAATCTTTCTGATGAAAAGCCTCAAGAGCCTGTTATGAAAACTCGATTCGTGACTCGAGGCCGCTTTTCCAGCGGCACACCCCATTAATAAAAAAATCATGCTGCGTATTTCGTGGGATACGAGCAATTACATGGGTAACCTCGTGCGCATATAACGACACAATTGCTTTGGGGGTCCCGCAACCCGCGACAGTAAAAGAGGACCCTTGGTGTTATGGCCTCCCATAAAAGGGAGAAAACCCACCAAGGTCTCACTACGCCTCCAAATTCGACTCCATCTCGCACCTCAGCCTCAAGCGCCTAGATCCGTTTCTTCCTCCTCCTTCCAAGCCACCCTTCTTGAGTTCACCCATGGCCGGCTCAGGCTCGCAAGGCAAGTGGGAGGCCTCGTGCGTCACCTACAAGGACATCTAGGAGCTCAAGGTCCCTAGGTACCTCTCGCCCAACATCCCCCACCGCCCTCCAGAAGAGGGCCAAGTGGTGCCAACACCGAAGATAGGCGAGAGAGTAGTGTTCATCCCCCATTTCCTTCGAGGATTGGGTTTCCCTCTCCACCCCTTCATTAGGGGGCTGATGTTCTTCTACGGTTTAAATTTCCATGACCTCCCCCCAAATTATTTTATGAATATCTCGGCCTTCATCATCGTCTGTGAGGCCTTCCTATGAGTCCAGGTGCACTTCGGCCTATGGCTCAAGGTCTTCAATTTGAAGCCGAAGATGGTTAGCGGTCAACATGTTGACTGCGGCGGGGCTGTAATAAGCAAGCTCCCGCAGGGCGGGTGGCCGGATGACACCTTCATAGGCACCGCGAAGGTCTTGCGAAAGGAGTGGTTTTACATCACCAAACCATGGGACACGAGTTAGTCGGCGCTGGCCGAACTCAGATCTGAACCCCCACCCCCTGCGAGGCTAACCTCGTGGATCCAGAAGTGCCTCGACTGGGGATTCGCCCCTGAAGTGAAGGCGCTTGAAAAGCGCATCAACAAGATGGTGGAGGCCAACATCGAGCTGACCAACATGGTCGAGGTCATGCTCCGCCGCTGCGTCCTACCCTCCCAACGACGAAAGACCCTGGTGTGGGCCTACAAGCTCGGGGACCGGGTCACCATGCACAAATTCTTTCACACAACCCACGAGAAGTTGTGGAAAGTATTCTTCAAGCCCTAGAAGGAATGGTCGGTTGAAGAAGAAGACATCGGCTTGGACGCCGACACTCTGCCCTTGAAGGTATGATATGATTTACTATTGCGTTCCAAATTGTAATCCTCATCAATGATTTAACACCTCCTCTCCTTGCCCTTGCAGAGCTGGCTAGAGAAATCCGTGCGAATCAACGGCCCAGCCCCCTTTCCCGAAGTCCCCAGGTCGCCCTGCTGACGATGATGCTGGTCGTATCGACATACGCGGTGCCATAAAAGAAGGAGAAGAAGGAGGAGGAGGAGGTCCGCGAGGGCCTCCGCCCTAGGGATCCTCCGGATACCAAGTCCGGAGAGTCCCAAGACTCCTCCGCACACGAGGAGGAGCACGCATAAGATGGGGTAGAGATCGACTCTCCCCATACAAGGAAGAGGTCCGTGCCTGAGGACGCTGAGGAGGATCTTCCTCTCCTTACCCCGAAGAGGTCGCGCAGGCCCAAGGTGATTCTAGCGGATGATTGCCCGGATTCCGATGAGGATTCCTGAGCTTTCGAGAGGCTCACCCGAAGGAACCACAAGGTCAAGCCCCTAGCTTAGAGGTATGGAATCTGGATATCGTCTGGCTTATCCACATTGGTTTTCCAAAACTAACTTGTTCAGTTGCTTTCATGATGCAGTCCGGCCCGAGACCTCCCGACCGAACATGTCTCAGATGGGGAGTCTCCACTGACCGAGCTGGCGGAGGGCGGGCTGGCGTCTCGCACCATGCCTCATTTGGCCACAGGCAAGGCTGCAGAGGTGGTATCCCGTTGGACCCCTCGACACCGAACACCGGGGTCGAGACGGTGATGGCCAAGGTGCACACCTTGTCCATCAAAGGCAAAGAGGTGTTGGCTGAGGATCATGCCTTGACCACCCAGGTCCACGAGGTCAAACCCCTCCCGGTGGATAAGGAGGGGGGCCGTAATTCGCCGAGGCTCCCTTCCCAGTCGACTCCGAAGGCTTTAGTGCCTCCTACGTCATCGACCCTACCTCCCCAAGGAGGGGGAGAAGTGCCACCGCCAGTGCCGCCCATGACCGAGCGAACCGTGGCTGGGTGGATGGCCATGATGGAGGAGGCATTGTCTGACTCCTCCATTGCCAAAGATCACTGCACCTTTATGGGTGCGGTTCTAAAAAGTATTCACTTCGTCGACAACGGACTAAAGGAAACCTTCACTAGTTTATTGGTGGGCTTAAAGGTAAGCCATGCTCTTTTTCATATGGATGAATTTTATCTATGTGGTCATGAATTCCTTATGGGTATAGTAGCCCCCGAGCCATGAGTGAGTTTGGAAAACTCACCTTGGATCCTAGAAATGTAGGCATATAGTTCGGCATCGAATAACCCAAACTCCTGCTTATGTATAAGTTTGTTTTTTGCGGGCCTCGTCCTCGGCCAAGGCATCCAATACCCTTGAACTGGCCGAGCTGAACCGGAAGCTCCAGAGCTCAGATGAGGAACTGGACCATTTGAACAAAGGTTCAATGAAGTACAAGTTCGGTTTTAACCGTAGTTGCTGATACATCTCCAACATATCTATAATGAATGAAGTATTCATGCCATGTTTACAATAATTCTATATGATTTTGGTATGATTTTATTAGAACTAACCCGGACTGACGCTATTTTCAGCAGAACTACCATGGTATCGATTTTGTGCGGAAATAAAAGTTCTCGGAATGGGCTGAAAATTTAGGAAGAATATTTTTGGAAAATATAAAAAATACTGGAGCGAAAAGACACCGGATAAGAGTCCTGAGGGAGTCACAAGCCATCAGGGCGCGGCCACCCCCTGGTCGCGCCTAGATGGCTTGTGACCTCCTCGGGAACCTTCTGGACGTGGGACCAACGCCAAATACTCCTATAAATACCCAAACTTCCGAAAGGAAACCTAGATCGGGAGTTCCGCCACCGCAAGCCTCCAGAGCCACGAAAAACCAATCAGAAGCCCGTTCCGGCACCCTGTCGGAGGGGGAAACCATCACTGGAGGCCATCTTCGTCATCTCGACGGTCTCCAAGACGAGGAAGGAGTAGTTCACCCTCGGGGCTGAGGGTATGTACCCGTATCTATGTGTTTGATCTCTCTCTCGCGCGTTCTTGAGATGGCACGATCTTGATGTACCGCGAGCTTTATTGATATAGATGAATCATATGGAGTTTCCCCTCTCTATCTTATTGTGATGAATTGATTTTTCCCTTTGAAGTTTTCTTATCGGAATGAGTCTTTAAGGATTTGAGAACACTTGATGTTTGTCTTGCAATAGGATGTTCTATTGATCCACTTGATTTATCTTTTGGTGATCAACTCACGGGTTCCGTGACCTTGGGAATCTATGCATAGGGGTTGGCACATGTTTTCATCTTGAATCTCCGGTAGAAACTTTGGGGCACTCTTTGAAGTTCTTTGTGTTAGATTGAACATGATGAATCTGAAATTTTGTGATGCATATGGTATAATCAAGCCCATGGGTACTTGTGGTGACATTGGAGTATCTAGGTGACATTAGGGTTTTGGTTGATGTGTGTCTTAAGGTGTTATTTTAGTACGAACTCTAGGGCTGTTCGTGACACTTATAGGGATAGCTCATAAGATTGATTGAAAAAGATAACTTTGAGGTGGCTTCGTACCCTAAAATAATTTCTTCATTAGTTCTCCTCTATTTGTGACTTTGGAGTGAACTCTTTGTCGCACGAGAGGTATTTACATATGATTCAACTATGTCAGTATTGTTGAGAGAAATTGCACTAGTGAAACTATGAACCCCAGGCCTTGTTTCTAAGCATTGCAATACCATTTGTGCTCACTTTTATCATTATTTACCTTTATTTTTTATATTTTCAGACTACAAAAACCTTTATCTACCATCCATATTACATTTGTATCACTATTTGTTCGCTGAACTAGTGCACCTATACAATTTACCATTGTATTGGGTGTGTTGCGGGACGCAAGAGACTCTTTGTTATTTGGTTGCAGGGTTGTTTGAGAGAGACCATATTCGTCCTAAACCTACCATGGATTGATAAACCTTAGGTCATCCACTTAGGGGAAAATTGCTACTATCCTACAAAACTCTGCGCTTGGAGGCCCAACACGAGTCTACAAGAAGAAGGTTGTGTAGAAGACATCAAGCTCTTTTTTGGCGCCGTTGCGGGGGAGGTGAGTGCTTGAAGTTATATCTTTAGATCTTGCAATAAAATCTTTTTGTTTTTTGTTTTTCACTAGTTTGGTTTTATAAAAGGAAACTACAAAAAAATTGGAATTGAGGTTGCCTCATATGCTTCATCTTTTTAATGTCTTTCGTGAAAATGATGGAAAGAAAAATTATGCTCAAGTGTTAGAAGAAGAAGTTATTAAAATGTTTGGCTCTAAATCTTTGAGTGATGAGAATGATAGAAATATTGTTAGTATAAATTCTCTAAATATTCATGATGATAATTATATGCAAAGACACAAGCTTGGGAATGATATGTTTGATGAACAAGATATTTTTAGTCCCCCAAGTTTTGATGAGCAAATTTATTATGATTATGGCATGCCTCATATATATGATGATTATGATGATGACACGTATTCTATAAAGAGTGATAGTAACCATGAAACTTGTCATCATGATTTTAATATTCGATGTGGTTATGTCAATCAGGTGTCACATGATAGTTATTTTGTTGTGTATACTCGCACGATTAGTCATGGGAAGAAATTTTCTTGTGTGGAAAGTAGTAAAATTTCTATGCTTGTAGATTGTGAAAGAATGATTTATGTGCTTGTTATATTGTGTAATTAGTTCATGATGCTACTGAAAATTATTATGAGGGGGGAACTTATGCTTGTAGGAATTACAATAATATCAAGTTTCCTCTCTATGTGTTCAATATTTTGAAGTTGTGCTTGTTTTGCCTTCCTATGCTAGTTGATTCTTGCTCCCATAAATTGTTTGATCACAAAATCCCTATGCATATAAAGTGGGTTAGACTTAAATGTGCTTGTCATGAGATTCATGATGCTTTTTTGCATGTTTCAATTATTATTCCTCTACGAGCATCATTGAAATCATCATGCCTAGCTAAAAGGCATTAAAGAAAAGCGCTTGTTGGGAGACAACCCAACACTTTAACATTCTGTTTTGATGTGTTAACATGATTAAGCTACTATATTAATCATGTTTTGTGTCTTTTATTTCAATAAAGTGCCAAGTAAAGCCTTTGGGATAGTGTGGATACTTGCTTGTTTGATTCCTGCAAAAACAGAAAGTTTTGCGTCCAATATATGTATTATATGATTTTATTGGTGCGTCAAACCATTATGAAAATTTTACACAACATTTATATCAAAATTCCTTGAGTTTTACTAATTGTTTAGAATTTTTAGAGTCCAGGAAGTAGGGTGATCATTCAGATCTTTACAGACTGTTCTATTTTTGACAGATTCTGTTTTGCATGCATAGTTTGCTTTTTTCAACTGTTACAATAGCTTATATTGAGTAATATAGATTGTGGGAATGATGGAATACAATAGGTATAATGTGGGAATAATTATGAATGTTGCCTCGACAGTACCTAAGTGAATGATCTAACTTTATTACACTAACCCTTCTCACGAAGTTTCGTTAAGTTTTGTGTGATTGAAGTTTTTAATTTTGGGTGAGACACCGATATGAGGAGAATATGGAGTGAAAATAAACTAAGCTTGTGGATTCCCAAGGCACCCCAAGGTAATATTAAAGGAAGAATCAAACGTCTAAGCTTGGGGATGCCCCGGAAGGCATCCCCTCTTTCGTCTTCAAGATTATCGGTATATCTTACTTGGAGCTATATTTTTATTCATCACATAATATGTGTTTTGCTTGGAGCGTCATTTTATTTTGATGTTATATGTTAGATGCTATTTATAATCTTTTTTTCAATAAAAAGTTCCAAGAATTGCCTTAGGATGCTTGCATTGCATGTTTTGATTTGTGCTGGGTAAAAACCGAAATTTCTGCTGTAGTGTTTGAATTTTTATATTTTACTGGAATGTGCAAAGTTTCTGAAATTTATACATAGTATTTTAATATTATTTTTTTAGAATTTGATAAAGTTTCAGAATTGTTTGAGTTAAAAAAGTAGACTGTTTGCATAAATTTCTACAGACTATTCTGTTTGGACAGATTGCTGTCATAGTTTTGTTATCTACTTATCCTATAGTATCCATAGCCTATATTGGTAGATATAAATTGTGGAATGATAGTATAAAGTACCTAATGTTTGAAAATTATTAGTCAACTTGTCTTGGCATTATATGAAGTGTTGATTTACTCTTATGTGTACTAACTTATCTCACGAGTTCTTTTTGAGTTTGTGTGGATGAAGTTTTTGAGAATAGGTGAAACCGGGATATGAGAGGATTGAAAAAGATACAAAAGCTCAAGCTTGGGGATACCCGAGGCACCCCAAGTAAATATTTCAATAAGTCTCAAGCATCTAAGCTTGGGGATGCTACGCATTCCACCTCTCTTCATCACCAATTATCAGTTAGCCTATGTTGAGCCTAATTTTTTATTTGTCCACATGATATGTGCTATTCTTGGAGTGCTATTTTTTGTTTTTCTTGTTGTTTAAATAAAATACTCAGATCTGAAAATCTTTATTAAGATAGAGAGAGAGAAAGTCCTCACTTATATACTTAATTGTTTACCTACTTATTGACCTTCACTTATATCTTTTAGGATTACTTTGTCTTTTACTCTAGTGCTTCACTTATATCTGTGTAGAGCACGGTGGCGGATTCATTTTGTAGAAATTGATGAACTCTCATACTTCACTTATGTTACTTTTAGAGTCTCTACACAGCATGGTAATTTTTAGGTTATGAATTTAGTCTTAATATGATAGGCATCCAAGAGGGATATAATAAAAACTTTCATATAAAGTGCATTGAGTATTATGAGAAGTTTTATTCCTTGCATAAAGTTTTGAGATATAAAGATGGTAATATTAAGAGTCATGTTAGGAAGTAATTGTGAATTGGTAAAAATACTTGTGTAAAGGTTTGTGATTCCTGAAACATGCATGTATGGTGAACCGTTATGTAAGGAAGTCGGAGCCTGATTTGTTTATTGATTGTCAACCTTTGTCTGATGGTTGGGAGCGCGCGATGGTTTACTCCTACCAGCCTGTCTCCTCGGGGAATGCGTTTAATACTTTGCTTCGATGACTAATAGACTTTTGCAATAAGTATGTGAGTTCTTTATGACCAATGTGAGTCCATGGATTATATGCACTCTCACCTTTCCACTTTTGCTAGCCTCTCTAGTACTGCACAAATTTCGCCAGTGCATTAAACCCACCATTTATTCTTCCTCAAAACAGCCACCATACCTACCTATTATGGCATTTCCTTAGCCATTCTGAGATATATTGCCATGCAACTTCCACCGTTCCATTTATTATGACACGGACCATCATTTTCATATTCCTTTGCATGATCGTAAGATAGCTAGCATGATGTTTTTACGGCTTGTCCATTTTTTGATGTCATTTGCTATGCTAGATCATTGCACGTACTAGTACACCGCAGGAGGCACTCATATAGAGTCATATTTTGTTCTAAGTATCGAGTTGTAATTCTTGAGTTATAAGTAAATAAAAGTGTGATGATCATCATTGTTAGAGCATTGTCCCATGTGAGGAAAGGATGATGGAAGCTATGATTCCCTCACATGTTGGGATGAGTCTCCGGACTTTACAAAAAAACAAAAGAGGCCAGAGAAGCCCAAATATAAAAAAGATGCCAAAGATGCCTACCAAAAAAGATTAAAAATAATGAAAATAAAGAAATAAAAAATGAGAGAAAAGAGAGAAGGGGCAATGCTACTATCTTGTACCACACTTGTGCTTCAGAGTAGCACCATGTTTTTCATATAAAGAGTCTCCTATATTGTCACTTTCATATATTAGTGGGATTTTTCATTATAGAACTTGGCTTGTATATTCCAATGTTAGGCATCCTCAAATTGCCCTAGGTCTTCGTGAGCAAGCGAGTTGGATGCACACCCACTTAGTTTCTTTTTGAGCTTTCATACACTTATAGCTCTAGTGCATTCGTTGCATGGCAATCCCTACTCACTCACATTGATATCTATTAATGGGCATCTCCATAGCCCATTGATATGCCTAGTTGATGTGAGACTATCTTCTCCTCTACTTCGCAATCTCCACCATATTATAGTCCACCTATAGTGCTATATCCATGGCTCACGCTCATGTATTGCGTGAGAGTTGAAAAGGTTTGAGAACATAAAAGGTGTGAAACAATTACTTCACCTGTCATCGGGGTTGTGAATGATATAAATACTTTGTGTGGGGAAGATGGAGCATAGCTAGACCATATTATTTTGTAGGGATAACTTTCTATTGCCATGTTATTTTGAAGAGACACAATTGCTTTGTTAGTATGCTTGAAATATTACTATTTTTATGTCAACATTAAGCTTTTGTTTTGGGTCTTATGGATCTAAACATTCATGCCACAATAAAGAATATTACCTGGATAACATTCACACTTCATAAATTATTTATTTTATCATTTACCCACTCGAGGACGAGCAGGAATTAAGCTTGGGGATGCTGATACGTCTCCAACATACCTATAATTTATAAAGTATTTATGCCATGTTTACAATAATTCTATATGATTTTGGTATGATTTTATTAGAACTAACCCGAATTGACGTTGTTTATAGCAGTACTACCATGGTGTTGTTTTTGTGCAGAAATAAAAGCTCTTGGAATAGGATAAAAATTTATGGAGAATATTTTTGGAAAATATAAAAAATACTGGAGCGAAAAGATACCAGAGAAGAGTCCCGACGGAGTCACAATCCATCAGGGCGCGACCACCCCCTGGTCGCGTGTAGCTAGCTTATGACCTCCCTGGGAACCTTATGGACATGGGACCAATGCCAAAGACTCCTATAATTACCCAAACCTATGAAAAGAAACCTAGATCGGGTGTTCTGTCGTCGGAAGCCTCTAGATCCATGAGAAACCAATCGGGAGCCCGTTCCGACACCTTGTCGGAGGGGGAAACCATCACCGAAGGCCATCTTCATCATCCCATCTGTCTCCATGACGAGGAGGGAGTAGTTCACCCTCGGGGCTGAGGGTATGTACGAGTAGCTATGTGTTTGATCTCTCTCTCTCTTGTGTTCTTGAGATGGCACGATCTTGATGTACTACGAGCTTTATTGATATATATGAATCATACGGAGTTTTCCCCTCTCTATCTTCTTGTGATGAATTGAGTTTTTCCTTTGAAGTTTCTTATCGGATCGAGTCTTTAAGGATTTGAAAACACTTGATGTATGTTTTGCGATGGGATGTTCTATTGATCCACTTGATGTATGTTTTGGTGATCAACTCGCGGGTTCCGTGACCTTGGAAATCTATGCATAGGGCTTCACACATGTTTTCTTCTTGAATCTCCGGTAGAAACTTTGGGGCACTCTATGAAATTCTTTGTGTTGGATTGAACATGATGAATCTGAAATTGTGTGATGCATATCATATAATCAAGCCCATGAGTACTTGTGGTGACATTTAAGTATCTAGGTGACATTAGGGTTTTGGTTGATGTGTGTTTTGGTTGATGTGTGTCTTAAGGTGTTATTTTAGTACGAACTCTAGGGATTTTCGTGACACTTATAGGGATAGCTCATAAAACTGATCGAAAAAGATAACTTTAAGGTGGTTTCGTACCCTAAAATAATTTCTTCGTTAGTTCTCTGCTATTTGTGAATTTGGAGTGAACTCTTTGTCGCACGATAGGTATTTACATATGATTCAACTATGTCAGTATTGTTGTGAGAAATTGCACTAGTGAAAGTATGAACCCTAGGCCTTGTTTCTAAGCATTGCAATACTGTTTTGCTCACTTTTATCATTAGTTAACTTGCTATTTTTAGATTTTCAGATTACAAAAACCTTTATCTACCATCGATATTGAACTTGTATCACTATCTCTTCGCCGAACTAGTGCACCTATACAATTTACCATTATATTGGGTGTATTGGGGACACAAGAGACTCTTTGTTATTTGGTTGTTTGAGAGAGATCATCTTCATCCTACACCTCCCACGGATTGATACACCTTAGGTCATCTACTTGAGGAAAATTGCTATTGTCCTACAAAACTCTGCACTTGGAGGCCCAACATGAGTCTACAAGAAGAAGTTTGTGTAGTAGACATCAGTTGCCTAGTTTATTGCTTTTCTTATTAATGGGTATTATCCCGAATTTTGGGTCCTGATCTTGCTTCTCATTATGCCCTGAGCTTCAAGCGCAGAGGTCAAAAACCTCAAGGCCAAACTCTGCAGGGCCAAACAGGAGGCTGCTGACCAGAAGGCGGCAGCCGGTAAGGCAGCTGTCGAGCTAAGCTCGCTAAAGGTGGAGAGCGGCATGCATGAGGCTCAAGTAGCTGAGGTCCAACAGGAGCTCCAGGATGCCAGCGCAAAGTGCGAGGCTATGGAGCAAAGAGTCAAAGACTAGTCGACCGAGCTAACCGCGCTTAACTCCGACCTTAAATCGGAGCGCGTTGAGAGGCGGTTCTTCAAAGAAGAAATTCGCCAAGTCAGGTTGATCACGGATGGTAGTCCATACTTAATGCTATGTGCCTTTGGTGGAAAAACAGGTTCGCCTTTCTTACACGGCCGTGGCATTCCCCAAGCGCCTTTATGGACCTCCCGAGGAGCGCGGAGGACGCGGTGAAGCACTTTGCAGTCCGAGATGGGGATCTGGAGGAGAGACTGTTCTGGGGACAGTTTGAAAATCCCGAGTCACATCCCCTTCTCAGCTATCAGATGAAGCAACCGATACAGCTACACAGGATGGCGGAGCCGGCCCTATAGGACATCTTCATCCAGCTATGGCCTACGGAGCCGCTGGTGAGCAGCCATTTCGCCCTGTTGTAGAAGCTTCACGATGCCGTCCCGTGGATTGAGGCCGTGAAGCATTTGGTGTGTATACAGGGAGCATGGATCGCGTTTGCGCGGACCATGATGCACTGTCCACGGGTTAAGCCAATTGAGATGGACATCACGCCCCCGCCTCCTAGGGTGCTCAGTCTATATAGACCGAGTGCCCAAAAAATGTAATGTATGAGTGAGGGTGTGATACGTCCATTTTGCACCATGTTTTACTACTATTATTTATAATGTTTTTTATGCATAGTAATGCTTTGGGAGTAATTATAATGCCTTTTCTCTCACAATTTTCAAGGTTTACATCAAGATGGAGAATGCCGGCAACTAGAATTCAGCACCTTGAAAAAGCACGTCATAGATACCTATTCTGCACAACTCCAATGAGGCTGAAAATTTATGAGGACTTTTTATTCAATAAATGAAAATTACTGGAGCTAGAAACTCCTGGAGGGGGTCCACCTACCAGGGCACGGGTGCCTTATCTAGCATGCCCTGGAGGAATTTCGGGATGAAGCGCCGCCGTCTCGAGGTGGAACTTCGGCAAGAGCACTTTTGCCCTCCGGCGGAGCGATTTCGCTGGGGGAACTTCCCCCCCGAAGGGGGGAAATCGAGGCCATCGTCATCACAAACAACCCTCTCATCACAGGGATGCCATTCTTCATCAACATATTCAACATCACTATGTCCTCTCAAACCCTAGTTCATCTCTTGTGTTCAATCTTTGTACCGGAACCTCAGATTGGTACATGTGGGTGACTAGTAGTGTTGATTACCTTGTGTAGTTGATTGCTATATGGTTTATTTGGTGGACGATTATATGTTCAGATCCATTATGCTATTTAATACCCCTCTAATCTTGAGCATGAATATTATTTGTGAGTAGTTACCTTTGTTCTTGAGGTCACGAGAGAAGTCATGTTGCAAGTAATCATGTGAACTTGATATGTCTTCGATATTTTGATGACATGTATGTTGTGATTCCCTTAGTGGTGTCATGTGAACATCGACTACATGATACTTCACCATCCTTGGGCCTAAGGGAATGCATTGTGGAGTAGTTATTAGATGATGGGTTGCTAGAGTGATAGAAGCTTAAATCCTAGATTATGTGCTACTTTGTAAGGAGCTAATTTGGGTCCACATGTTTAATGCTATGGTTAGATTTTGTCTTAATACTTTTCTTGTAGTTGTGGATGCTTGCGAGGGGGTTAATCATAAGTATGTTGTTAGTTAAGGTAAGAACAATGCCTTAGCACCGTTCCACCCACATATCAAATTATCAAAGTAGTGAACACGAATCAAACCAACATGATGAAAGTGACTAAATGAAATTTCCGTGTACCCTCAAGAACACTTTGCTCATCATAAGAGAGAGTTTTGGCCTATCCTTTTCCACAAAAGGATTGGGCTACCTTGCTGCACTTTACCTATTGTTCCCGTTACTTGCTCGTTACAAATTACCTTGCTATCAAAACACTTGCTACTTACAACTTCAGTGCATGCAAAAATTACCTTGCTGAAAACCGCTTATCATTTCCTTGTGCTCGTCGTTGGGTTCGACACTATTACTTATGGAAAGGACTATTATTGATCCCCTATATTTGTGGGTCATCAAGACTCTTTTCTGGCGCCGTTGTCAGGGAGTGAAGCGCTCTTGGTAAGTGGAAATTGGTAAGGAAAAACTTATACTACAAGCTGAAATTTATTGTCACTTTTTACTAATGGAAATTAATCCTTTGAGAGGTTTGTTCGGGGTATCTTCACCTCCACCGGAACCACAGTTAGTATCCCCTCAACCTACATCACCTAGAGGAAATATTGGTTATGAAATTCCTTTGGGTATATTAGAATAACTGTTAACTAGTCCTTATGTAGGAGATAGAACTGAACATCCTGATATGCACCTAATCCATGTGGAAGAAATTTATGGACTTTTTCAGCTTGCAGGTTTACCCGGAGATGAAGTAAATAAGAAGGTTTTCCCTTTCTCTTTGAAGGGAAAAGCCTTCACATGGTATAGGCTATGTGATGATATTGGATCATGGAACTGGTATCGTTTGAAATTGGAATTCCACCAAAAGTTTTATCCTATGCATCTAGTTCATCGTGATCGGAAGTTTATATATAATTCTTGACCTTGTGAAGGATAAAGTATCTCTCTAGATTGGGGAGGCTTAAGTCAATGTTATATTCATGCCCCAACCATGACATTCTGAGAGAAGTAATTACTCAAAAAATTTATGCTCAGCTTTCTCATAATGATCAAACCATGCTTGATGCTTCTTGTACTAGTTCTTTCATGAAGAAGACTATTGAATTCAAGTGGGATTTATTGGAAATAATTAAACGCCACTCTAAAGATTGGAAACTCGACAAAGGTAATGAGTTAGGTATTAATTTTGAATTTGATTCTGTTAAATATTTTATGAGTACCGATGATTTTCACAAGTTTAGCACTGCATATGGACTTCACTCTGTGATAGTAGCCCCATTTTGTGAATCATTCACTGCTCATGTTGATCTCCCTAAAGAGAAGTGGTTTAAATATCATCCCCCTATTAAATAAGAAATTAAAGAACTAGTCATAGCTAAATAAGAAACTATTATTTACAATGTTGATCCAGTTGTGCCTATTTCATACATTGAGAAACCACCTTTCCCTGTTAGGATAAAGGAACATGTAAGGTATCAACTGTGATTCGCAAAATTAATATTAGAGCACCTAAGCCCTCTGAAAAAATTAAGGTAGAACCTAGTGTGGCTATGGTTAAAGATGTCTTGGTAGAAAATATTGATGGGCATGTCATTTACTTCTGTGATGAAGCTGCTAGAATTGCTAAACCCGATGAAAAAGACAAACGTACACCCCTAGTTGGCTTGCATGTTGTCTCAGTTAAAATAGGATATCATTATTATCATGGCTTATGTGATGTGGGTGCTAGTGTGAGTGCTATTCCTTTTACCTTATATCAAGAAATTATGAATGACATAGCACCAACTGAGATAGAAGATATTGGTGTTACTCATAAACTTGCTAATAGAGGCACTATCACACCACTTGGGATTGTTAGAGATGTTGAAGTCTTGTGTGCAAAAATAAAATATCTTACTGATGTTCTCGTTCTTGGCTCCCCACAAGATGGTTTTGTCCCATTATATTTGGTAGACCTTTCTTGAACGCTGTTAATGCCAAGATAGATTGTCAAAAATAAACCGTCAGTGTTGAGTTTGGTGATGTGTCTCATGAGTTTAATTTTTCCAAGTTTAGTAGACAACCACGTGATAGAGATTTACCTAGTAAGGATGAAATAATTGGTCTTGCTTCTATTGTCGTTCCTCCTACTGATCCACTAGATCAATATTTGTTAGACCATGAAAATGATATGCACTTTCGTGAAAGAAATGAAATAGATAAAATTTTCTTTGAACAGCAACCTCTACTGAAACACAATTTGCCTATTGAAACTCTTGGAGGTCCTCCGCCACCTAAAGGTGATCCTGTGTTTGAACTAAAACAATTGCCTGACACTTTGAAGTGTGCTTATCTTGATGAGAAAAAGATATATCTTGTTATTATCACTGCTAACCTTTCAGAACATGAAGAAGAAAGATTATTGAAAATTCTGAGGAACCATCGGGCTGCTATTGGATATACTCTTGATGATCTCAAGGGCATTCGTCCCACTCTATGTCAACACAAGATTAATATGGAACCTGATGCTAAACCCGTTGTTTATCACCAACGACGATTGAATCCCAAAATGAAAGAAGTGGTAAGAACTAAAATATTGAAGCTTCTGGAAGCAGGTATAATCTATCCCATAGCTCGTAGTAGATGGGTGAGTCTTGTTCATTGTGTCCCTAAGAAAGGAGGTATTATTGTTGTTCATAATTATAAAAATGAGCTTATTCCTGAAAGAATTGTTACTAGTTGTAGGATGGTAATTGATTTTAGAAAAATATATAAATCTACTAGGAAAGATCATTACCCCTTGCCTTTTATTGATCAAATGCTTGAAAGATTATCTAAGCAGACACACTTCAACTTCCTAGATGGATATTTTGGTTTCTCTCAAATACGTATGTCACAATCTGATCAAGAGAAAACCACCTTCACTTGTCCTTTTGGAACATATGCTTATAGACGTATGCCTTTTGGTTTATGGAATGCACCTGCCACCTTTCTAAGATGTATGACTGCTATATTCTCTGATTTTTGTGAAAATATTGTGGAGGTTTTCATGGATGATTTCTCCATTTACGGAACTTATTTTGATGATTGCTTAAGCAACCTTGATCGAGTTTTGTGGAGATATGAACAAAATAATCTTGTCTTGAATTGGGAGAAGTGCCACTTTATGGTTAATGCAGGTATTGTCTTGGGGCATAAGGTCTCTGAACGAGGTATTGAGGTGGATCAAGCTAAAGTTGATGAAATTGAGAAAATGCCATGTCCTAAAGATGTCAAAGGTATTCGAAGTTTCCTTGGTCATGATGGTTTCTATAGGAGGTTTATTAAAGACTTCTCAAAGATTTCTAGGCCTCTTACTAATCTTTTGCAAAAGGTTATTCCCTTTTTTGATGATGATTGCATAGAAGCCTTTGAAACACTAAAGAAAGCCTTAACCACTCACCTATTGTTCAACCACCTGATTGGAACTTGCCTTTTGAAATTATGTGTGATGCTAGTGATTATGCTGTTGGTGTTGTTATAGGACAAAGAGTTGATAAGAAATTAAATGTTATCCATTATGCTAGTAAATCTCTAGACAATGCCCAAAGAAGTTATGCTACTACTTAAAAAGAATTTTTAGCAGTTGTGTTCGCTTGTGATAAGTTCAGACCTTACATTGTTGATTCCAAAGTTACTGTTCACACTGATCATGATGCTATAAAATATCTTATGGAAAAGAAAAATGCTAAACCTAGACTCATTAGGTGGGTTCTTTTGATTTAGGAATTTGATTTACATATCATTGATAGGAAGGGAGCTGAGAACCCCGTAGCAGATACCTTGTATAGGTTAGAAAATATTCTTGATGACCCACTACCTATTTATGATAGTTTCCTTGATGAACAACTGGCTGCAAGAAATATCTCTCAAAATACTCCATGGTATGCTGATTATACTAATTACATTGTTCCTAAATATATTCCACCTAGTTTCACAAACCAACAAAAGAAAAAAAATCTTCTATGACTTGAGACGTTACTTTTTGGATGACCCACATCTTTATAAAGAAGGAGTAGATGGTATTATTAGGTGTTGTGTACCTGAGCATGAACAGTAACAAATCCTATGGAAATGTCATTCCGAAGCTTATGGAGGGCATCATGCTAGAGATAGAACTGCTCACAAGGTATTACAATCTGATTTTTATTGGCCTACTCTCTTCAAGGATGCCCGTAAGTTTGTCTCATCTTGTGATGAATGTCAAAGGATTGGTAATATTGGTAAGCGTCAAGAAATGCCTATGAATTATTCACTTGTTGTTGAACCATTTGTTTTTTGGGGTTTTGATTATATGGGACATTTTCCTTCCTCTAATGGGTACACTCATATTTTGGTCGTTGTTGATTATGCCACTAAGTGGGTATAAGCTATTCTAACTAGTAGTGCTGACCATCATACTACCATTAAAATGCTTAAAGAGTTATCTTTCCGAGGTTTGGAGTCCCTAGATATTCAAGGATTGATGGTGGTTCACACTTTATTCATGGTGCTTTTCGTAAAATGCTTGCTAAATATGATGTTAACCATAGAATTGCATCACCCTATCATCCGTAATCTTAGTGGTCAAGTTGACTGAGCAATAGAGAACTAAAATTGGTATTACAAGAAACTGCCAATAGGTCTCGAAAGAATTGGTCTAAGAAATTAGATGGCACACTTTGGGCTTATAGAACAGCTTATAAAAATCCTATGGGTATGTCTCCATATAAGATGGTATAGGGGAAATCTTGTCATTTGCCTCTAGAGTGAGAACATCAAGCATTTGGGGAAATTAAAGAACTAAATTATGACTTTAAACTTGCCGATGAAAAGAGGTTATTTGATATTAGCTCGTTAAATGAATGGAGAACCCAAGATACTGAAAATGCCAAGCTATTTAAAGAAATGGTTAAAATATGGCATGACAAAAGAATCAAAAAGAAAGAATTCAAAGTTGGAGAATATGTTCTTTTGTACAATTCTTGTTTCAGATTTTTTGCAGGAAAACTTCTCTCCAAATGGGATGGACCCTATGTTATCCAAGAAGTTTATCCCTCTGGATCTACTAAGATTAATAATACCAAAGGTACCAACCTAAAGGTGGTGAATAAACAAAGAATTAAACACTATATCTTAGGTACGCTTATTAATGTTGAAAGCAATGTTATCCAAACCATGACACCGGAGGAACATATAAAAGAAAGCTTCTGGAATGCTCCAGAATCATGAAAATAAAGAGGTACATGATACGGTAAGTAAACAGTCTCCAAAAAATCCAATAATAATAATTTGTATCACTTTTGGAATATTTATTAATTTGAGGAATAAAAAAATAAACTGGAAGGTATCCGAGGAGGGCACGACACACTAGGGCGCGATTGCCATCCCTGACGCACCCTGGTGGAACGTGCCCACCTCAGGAACCTTCCGGACTCTGTTTTCCATTCGTTTGCTTGGTTTCCAAGAATAAAAATCATCTATATATACCCCTCGACTGTTTTGACAACCGCATTGCGAGATTTTCTTTTGTTCTTATTTCGTGTTGATTTCTTGTCAGATCTAAATTCCCATGGCTTTCTCAAGTTCCCCCAAGGACATGTTCTTCGAGAAGGTTATCAACCTATACCTGCTGGAGGTGATGAAGCACCCTCAAACCATTGAGATACGTGAGGGGGTGCTCCACATCTGAGATGTTCAGGTGCCCAAGAAGACGGGAAGCATGGAGGCCAGGCTGGAAGCAGTGGAGCAAGACGTCTTCATGTGCAAGGGGGTGGTGGAACGTGGACTCAGTGCCAACCACTCCATGACCACAGAATTCACCCGTGACCACATGGTGGATGGCCAGTCCATGAAAGACATAATCTTGAACTTCAACGAGCAAATTAACTTTCTTCAGAGTCAAATCTATGATCTCCAAAATCAAGTTTTTGAATATGAAGCGAGATTTAAGGGTATGAGTTTAGCTGCCAATTGCAGGACTCCAGGGACTCGTGCATCAACTTTCAATTGTGAACCCTTGCCCTGGAAGCCGGAGGACAAACCTACTACCGCTTCATCACCACCACCTTCATCATCACTAGCACCAAAGGAAACCTGAGTACACGGGTATGGGCACTCCCCTTGGCTTGAGCCAAGCTTGGGGGAGGTGCCCCGGTATCGTATCACGATCACTTTTTACCTTTGCTTTTTTATTTTGATCCTTAGCCCTTTAATGCTTTAGTTTAATAAAAGTTTAGTGTGATTTATTTTCGATTGTTAGTTTTGTGATCTATCTATCTATGTAATCGAGCGAGAGTTATATAATAAAGTTTAGTTTGAGCCTTTGCCCTGTTACTTTCTTGTTGCAATCGTGATAAAACAAAATAAATGAGAAAATATCATATGCTAATCTTATGATGAGTAATGACATCACAATAAAGAAAAGTATTAGTAAAAATTTTTGGAGATTGGCAAACATAGCATTAGTCAATGATGCAATTCATGAAAGAATAAATTAGGGAAGAGAAGATACACATGCAAATACACTATCATGAAATGTTTATGATTGTGAGCCCCCATTAAATACTATATGCCAAAATTGTTGGAGTTGGACAAGGAAGACAACGTAATGATTTATGCTTGTTCATATTCACATAGAAGTTATATTGTCATAGATCCTTTAGCATATGGTGCTTGCCCAATATCTTTGCTAGCCAAAAATTTCACACTAAGTGGAGATGCTACTTGTGCATCCAAAAACCCAAAACCCAAACTCATGTTTGAGAGTACGCCGTACCTACATATGGATTGAATAAGATACTTCAAGTAAGTTGCCATTGGTGCATCAAGGCAATAAAAATTGCTGCTCAAAGTGTTGGATCAATTAGTGTAGGAGAAAATTGAGCGTTGCACAAACTTGTGATGGCAAAGTAATAAAAGTGACGGACTGCATAAGAAAGGTTGCTATCACAAGAGGCAATGCAACGTGATGTTCTTTTGCGCTAAGCGATTTGGCATACAAACTAAAAAGCGCATGACAGCCAATGCTTCTCTCTGTGAAGGGCCTATCTTTTACTTTTATGTACTTACTTTTATGCAAGAGTCAAAGTATTTCTGCTATTCATTTTTAGTTTTCTCCTTTGGCAAGCATCATGTCGTGAGGAAAGATTTAGGCACATATGACTAGTTGGATATGAGTGATCATGAGTTATTATTGTTGACATCACCCTTGAGGTGAGTATGTTGGGAGGCAAACTATAAGCCCCTATCTTTCTATGTGTCGGGTTGAAACTTTTTGTCCATGGGTATGTTGTGAGTGTTAGCAATCATAGAAGACTAAATGATGGTTGAGTATGTGGACTTGCCAAAAGGCTCCAACATGAGATCCTTCCTGAAAATATGATGAATTGTAGTTGCAAAGTTGACTGAGAACATAGTTTGTTGGTTTCCAATAAGGTTTATGCTTTATACTTCCACGTTGTGATGAATTGTTACTTGCTCATAAGAAGTTAATAGATGTTGCTATGAAATAAAAGTTTTATGAGAAAGTGTGATGTTAGTTTTTGTTGTGGTTATAATAATAAGCATGATGCTACTATGGCCATATTTTGTTTTTATCGACACTTCTCTCTCAATCCATGTGGGCATGATCTTTGATATCGGTTTTTGCTTGAGGACAAGTGAGTTATAAGCTTGGGGGAGTTGATACGTACATTTTGCACCATGTTTTACTACTGTTATTTATAATGTTTTTATGCATATAATGCTTTGGGGATTAGTTCTAATACCTTTTCTCTCACAATTTGCAAGGTTTACATCAAGAGGGAGAATGCCAGCAACTGGAATTCAGCACCCTGAAAAAGCACGTTAGGGATACCTATTCTGAACAAGTCCAATGAAGCTGAAAACTTCCGGATATTTTTTATTCAATAAATGAAAAATACTGGAGCTCGAAACTTCCGGAGGGGGCTACTAGGTGGCCACGCCCCACTAGGGCGCAGGTGCCACCCCTGGCGTGCCCTGGTGGAGCGTGGGCACCCAGGCCCACCTCCGGAGCCCTCATTCTGGTAAAAAATCCGAAAAACCCGAAAAAAATATGGAGGATTTTCGGGATGAAGCACCGCCGTCTCGAGGTGGAACTTTGGCAGGAGCACTTTTGCCCTCCAGCGGAGCGATTCCGCCAGGGGAACTTCCCTCCTGAAGGGGGAAATCGAGGCCTTCATCGTCACGAAAAACCCTCTCATCGTGGGGAGGCCAGTCTTCATCAACATCTTCAACATCACCATCTCCTCTCAAACCCTAGTTCATCTCTTGTGTTCAATCTTTGTACCGGAACCTCAGACTGGTACATGTGGGTGACTAGTAGTGTTGATTACCTTGTGTAGTTGATTCCTATATGGTTTATTTGGTGGAAGATTATATGTTCAGATCCATTATGATATTTAATACCCCACTGATCTTGAGCATGAATATTATTTGTGAGTAGTTACCTTTGTTCTTGAGGTCATGGGAGAAGTCATGTTGCAAGTAATCATGTGAACTTGATATGTGTTTGATATTTTGATGACATGTATGTTGTGATTACCCCAGTGGTGTCATGTGAACGTTGACTACATGACACTTCACCATCCTTGGGCTTAAGGGAATGCATTTTGGAGTAGTTATTAGATGATGGGTTGCTAGAGTGACAAAAGCTTAAACCCTAGTTTATGCGCTACTTCGTAAGGGGCTGATTTGGGTCCACATGTTTAATGCTATGGTTAGACTTTGTCTTAATACTTTTCTCGTAGTTGCGGATTCTTGTGAGGGGGTTAATCATAAGTAGGTTGTTAGTTCAAGTAATAACATCACCTTCACACCGGTCCACCCACATATCAAATTATCAAAGTAGCGAACACGAATCAAACCAACATGATGAAAGTGACTAGATGAAATTCTCGTGTACCCTCAAGAACACTTTGCTCATCATAAGAGATAGTTTTGGCCTGTCCTCTGCCACAAAAGGATTGGGCTACCTTGCTGCACTTTACCTGTTGTTACCATTACTTGCTCATTTACAATTTCAGTGCTTGCAGAAATTACCTTGTTGAAAACCCTTTATCATTTCCATCTGCTTCTCGTTGGGTTCGACATTGTTACTTATCGAAAGGACTACGATTGAGCCCTTATACTTTTGGGTCATCATGGTGTTATCATTATAACCTAAAGAAAATTATGTTTTATTATGCTTGTCCCGAATATATGATATTATGTAGTGTTTTGGCTCCTGTGTGGCCGTTTTAATCTGAAATTTGTGAGTCATCAGCTTTATCACCCATGTAGATACCATGAGGGGTGTTTCGAGCTCCGCACTGGGTCCTTAGCCGATATGTCAGTGCCCATAGGCGGTAGTGAGGGAACGAGGCAATCAGACTTTTTGCTTTAGCGCTTTCACTTAGCCTTAGGAGCTCGAATGGGGGCCCTGTGACAAGCTCGAGTGTTTTGTGGTAGTCTGTTCGGCCAACGCTTGAGACTAGTACCACATGGTTTGGAAAGGTACAAACCCTTCGTATGACACGGGATAATCTCCATCGATTCTTAGTTTGACACTTAGCCCAGATCGCAGACCGGCTCTCTCTTATTATGACTATTAATTTTTGGCTTTCTCCACTAAGTTATTCGCCAGACCAGATGGGGATACAATCGCAGTGGTTCTCCCTTTTGCCCTTTTAGCCGAACACGCGAAATGTAAAGGGGCAAGCACAGGGCAGGGCAACCAACTATTGACCTAAGATATAATTCAGAACCGATGCATATAATGTGATATCCGAGATGCCGAATGTGCAAGACATAGTAACGTGGTGATGGTTTGGGTCTTTTAATTATACCCCATCCCTCGGTCTATTAGCACATTGCACCTATGGAAAATTTATCTATGTGGCGTAGGTATGCGGAAAAACAAGTTGTGTAATAGAAATAATGAAAGTAGGGGCATCTGTAATAATCTTATGATTCATAATGGCGAGGCGGCTATTATAGGTAATTCTTGTTGTGAAAGAAAAAAGAAAAAACAATCTTTTACACGATCACATTTTTAGTCGGGGTCCTCGATGGGTGGTTTGATGTCATCCTTGGGCCTGGCTACGTGCTGTTGCCCTCGAGTGGGGAGTTGCGGAACCTCTTGAGGCTAGTTGCTGCTTGGCGGATGGACCTTGAGGGGTGTGTGAGAAGCCTCCATAGATTGTGTCGGCCCTACGCTTAGTAGATCGTTAATGGTATCTCGCCTCTGGCCAGAGAAGTGATTGGACTGTAGTTTGGTTAGGCCAGATATCCAATCCTTGGAAGTAGATCCTCACAGCTGCCCATGATATTTTAAGAGCAAAACTGTGTCTTCGAGGGATATACCTGACGGGTAGTTGGGCCATGCTATGAGGTGAAGCTGGCAGGTCCGATGGAGCTCAAGCTCGCTTGCGACCCTGTCGTGTGTTGGAGGTAGATTGGGACCCTGGTGCTTCGTTGTCGTATTGGCATTCAGCAGCTAGGGCCACTGTGTATTTTCGATCCGGAGAGAGCGCTTTGCATTGCCATTGACGGTGATGACTCCCTTCAGCCTCGGCATCTTGAGCTTTAGATAGGCGTAATGAGGAACGATGTTGAAGCGAGCGAACATTGTGCAATCGAGCACACATGGTAGCCGCTGCGGAACAGTACAATGTCGAATATAAAGTCTTTGCTGCGGAAGTTATCGGGATACCCGAACACCACTTCTAGTGTTATAGTGCCGGAGCAGAGGGCTTCAACGCCCGGAATAACTCCTTTGAAGTTAGTGTTACTGGGTTTAATCCTGACGGATCTATGCCCATCTTTTTCCCCATGTCTAAGTATATCAGATTAAGGCTACTTCCTCCATCCATGAGGACTCTAGTGAGGTGATATCCATCAATCATAGGATCCAAGACAAGGGCATATGATCCTCCGTGATAGATTCTGGTCGGATGGTCCCTATGATCGAAGGTGATTGGGCAAACTGACCATGGGTTGAATTTTGGGGCTACATGCTCTATGGCATAGAACTCCCGAAGGGCGCGTTTCCTCTCCTTCTTCGATATGTGTGTGACATATTGCTACTTCTTGAGCTACTGTTGGTTTTCCCTTGAAGAGGAAAGGGTGATGCATAAAAGAAGATAAGTATTTCCCTCAGTTGTTGAGAACCAAGGTATCCATCCGGTAGGAGGAACAAGCAAGTCACCAATAGATGCACCTACACAAACAATCAAACACTTGCACCCAATGCTATAAAGGGATTGTCAATCCCTTCACGGTTACTTGCAAGGATTAGATCAAGGATTAGATCTGGTAGAGATAGATAGGAAAGTTTGCGAGAAGTAAAAAGGTAAATAAATTGCAGCAAGGTATTTTTGGTATATAGATCTGAAAATACAATATGGAAAATAGACCTGGGGGGCATAGGTTTCACTAGAGGTTTCTCTCTTGAAGGAAAATAACCTAGTGGGTGAAAAAATTACTATTGAGAAATTGATAGAAAAGTGAATAATTATGAAGATATCCAAGGCAATGATTTTGCATATAGGCATCACATCCGTGTCAAGTAGACCGAAACGATTCTTCATGTACTACTATTACTCCACACATCGACCGACTCCTTCCTACATCTAGAGTATTACGTTCATGAAGAACAAAGTAACGCATTACGTAAGATGACATGATTTAGAG
Source organism: Hordeum marinum (assembly GCA_022496015.1). Taxonomy (NCBI): domain Eukaryota; kingdom Viridiplantae; phylum Streptophyta; class Magnoliopsida; order Poales; family Poaceae; genus Hordeum; species Hordeum marinum. Next base: position 439,255,019 of record CM039674.1, read on the forward strand.
GGATAAACTCAATTAATATGATGAAACCCTCATATTTTTATCCTTGATGGCAACAATACAAATACGTGCCTCGCTACCCCGACTATGTCACTGGGTGAGGACACCGCAAGAGTGAACCAAAAACTAAGCACTTCTCCCATTGCAAGAATTACTAATATAGTTGGCCAAACCAAACCAATAACTCGAACATACTTGCAAATATATGGAATCATGCATATAAGAATTCAGAAAAGAGTCAAATAATATTCATGGATAATCTGAACATAAACCCACAATTCATCGGATCTCGACAAACACACAACAAAAGAGTATTACATCGGATAGATCTCCATGAAGATCATGAAGAAAATGCTATTATAGCACAAAGAGAGAGAAGAATCCATCTAGCTACTAGCTATGGAACTGAAGGTTTGTGGTAAACTACTCACGCATCATCGGAGGGGCAATGGAGTTTATGTAGATGCCCTCCGTGATCGAACCCCCTCCGGCAGATTACCGGAGAAGGCTGCATGGTTGGATCTCTCGGGAACGGAGGCTTTCGGTGGCAGAAAATTATTTTCGTGGCTCGCTTTGGTATTGGGGGAATATTTGGGAATTTATAGGCCGAAGAATAAGGATAGGAGACGTGCTGGGGGGTGGTCGAGCCCCACTGGCTTGTGACCTCCTGGCAGGTCTCTTTCCTTCCCCTCCAAGTCTGTTAGATGTCTTCTGGTCGAGGAATAATGATCGCAGAGATTTTATTCCATTTGGACTCCATTTAATATTCCTTATTTGCAATACTCAAAAACAAGGAAGAAACAGAAACTGACACTAGGCTCTAGATTAATAGGTTAGTCCGAAAATAATATTAAATGGCATATTAATGCATATAAAATATCCAAAATAGGTAATATAATAGCATGGAACAATAAAAAATTATAGATACGTTGAAGACGTATCAGCATCCCCAAGCTTAATTCCTGCTCGTCCATGAGTAGGTAAATGATAAAAACAAAAAATTTGATGTGCAATGCTACCTAACATATTTATCCATGTGATATTATTTATTGTGGCATGAATATTCAGATCCATAAGATTCAAAACAAAAGTTTAATGTTGACATAGAAAAAGTAATACTTCAAGCATACTAACAAGGCAATTGTGTCCTTTCAAAATTACATGACCTCAGAAAGTTATCCCTACAAAATCAAATGGTCTCACTATGCTCCATCTTCCCCACACAAAGTATTTTAATCATGCACAACCCCGATATCAAGTCAAGCAATTGGTTCACACCTTTTATGTTCTCAAACCTTTTCAACTCTCACGCAATACATGAGCATGAGCCATAGATATAGTACTATAGGTGGAATAGAATATGGTGGACGTTGTGAGGAAAACAAGAAGATAGTCTCACATCAACCAGGCGTATCAAAGGTCTCTGGAGATGCCCATCGACAGATATCAATGTGAGTGAGTAGGGATTGCCATGCAACGGATGCACTAGAGCTATAAGTGTATGAAATCTCAAAAAGAAACTAAGTGGACGTGCATCATGATAAAAAATTCCGCTAGTTATATGAAAGTGACAAAATAGGAGAATCTTTATCATAAATATCATGGTGCTACTTTGAAGAACAAGTGTGGAAAAAGATAGTAGCATTGTCCCTTCTCTCTTTCTCTCATTTTTTATTTTGGTGGGCATCTTTAGCCTCTTTTAAATTTTTTATTTGGGCTTCATTGGCCTCTTTTATTATTTGTAAAGTCCGGAGACTCATCCAAACTTGTGAGGGAATCATAGCTTCTGTCGTCCTTTTCTCTCACGGGACAATGTTCTAATAAAGATGATGATCACACTTTTATTAACTTACAACTCAAAAAAAAATACAATTCGGTACCTAGAACAAAATATGACTCTATATGAATGCAATATGAAAGTGATGGTGCGTGTAATGCAAAACAAAACGGTGGAAGTTGCATGGAAATATATCTCAGAATGGCTATGGAAATGCCATAATAGGTAGGTATGGTGTCTGTTTTGAGGAAAGGTATATGGTGGTTATTTTGAGGAAGGTGGGTTTATCGCACCAGTGAAAGTTGCACGGTATTAGAGAGGCTAGCAAAGGTGGAAGGGTGAGAGTGCGTATAATCCATGGACTCAACATTAGTCATAAAGAGCTCACATACTTATTGCAAAAGTTTATTAGTTATCTAAGCAAAGTATTAGATGCATGATCCTAGGGGAGAGGTTGGTAAGAGTTAACCATCGTGCGCTCCCGACCCTCACACAAAGGATGGCAATCATTAAACAAATCATGCTCCGACTTCGTTACATAACAGTTCACCATACGTGCATGCCATGGAAATCACAAACTTTAACACAATTATTTCTACCAATCCAAAATTACTCACTAGCATGACTCTAATATCACCATATTTATATCTGAAAACTATATGCAAGGAATCGAACTTCTCATAGTATTCAATGTACTTTATATGAAAGTTTTTATTATATCCCTCTTGGATGCCCACTATATTAGGACTAAATTCATAACCTAAACCAATTACCATGCTGTTTAAAGACTCTCAAAATAATATAAGTGAGGTACGAGAGTTCAGTTATTTGTATAAAATAAAACACCACCGTCCTCTAAAAGATATAAGTGAAGCACTAGAGCAAAAATGCCTAGCTCAAAAGATATCCGTGAAGCGCATATAGTATTCTAATAAAATCATGATTAACATGTGTCTCTCTCAAAAGATGTTTGTATCAAGGATGATTGTCGCAAACTAAAAAATCAAAGACTCATATCATACAAGATGCTCCAAGCAAAACACATATCATGTGATGAATAAAAATATAGCCTCAAGTAAATTTACCGATGGATTGAAGACGAAAGAGGGGATGCCTTCCGAGGCATCCCCAAGATTAGGCTCTTTTGTGTCCTTGAATATGGCTTCAGGATCCTTGGTCATGCCCAAGCTTAGGCTCTTGCCACTCCTTATTCCATAGTCCATCAAATCTTTACCCAAAACTTGAAAACTTCACAACACAAAACTCAACAGAAAACTCGTGAGATCCGTTAGTATAAGAAAAGTAAATCTCCACTTTAGGTACTATTGTGAACTCATTCTTTATTTATATTGGTATAATATCTACTGGTTTCTAGCTTATCCATGGTTCATACCCCCTGATACATCCCATAGATACATCAAAATAAGCAAACAACACAAAGAAAACAAAATTTGTCAAAAACATACCAATCTGTAGCAGTCTATATACTTCGAATACTTATGTAACTCCAAATTTTTTGAAAAATTAGGTCAATCAGGGAAATCTGTATGTTATTCCTGTGTAAAAATTCCAGACTTATTAGACACTTTGATAAATTTATAAAGTTCCTGTACTGGGCGCAAAAGTTTCTGTTTTTCAGCAAGATCAAATCAACAATCATCATAAACCATCCCAAAGGTCTTACTTGGCTCAAAAACTAATTATAGCACCAAAACACAACTACTACAGAGGTAATAATGTGTTAAACGCTCAAAAATAGAAGCAAAAATAGAAACATAAAAATAAAAATGGGTTGCCTCCCAACAAGCGCTATTGTTTAACGCCCCTAGCTAGGCATAACACAATAGATCTAGGTATTGTCATCTTTGTATGCAATCCAAAAGTAGATCTCATAATAGATTAATAAGGACATTTTATTTTTTTCTAGTAAAGTTTTCCATGCGTTTCTTTAACGGAAATTGGAATCTAATATTTCTTTCTTTCATATCAACAATTGCACCAATCTATATCAAGAACAGTGAAATCTATGGGCACATAATTAATATTTGCAACAATAAGAACATCATTAATCCTTCCCATAGGTTTATTAATAGTGGAATCTGCAAGATGCAAATTTAAAGAGCAATCATCAAGATCATGGAAACATAGCACATCACATAAAGTTTTCGGGATCGTGGAAACGCTAACACCCAAATCACACAAAGCATGGCACTCATAATCTTTAATTTGAATCTTAATAACAGGTTCCCACTCATCATGAAGTTTTCTAGGGATAGAAACTTCCAACTTAAATTTTTCTTCAAAATATTTCATCATAGCATGAATGATATGTTTAGTAAAAGCCTTATTTTGATTATAAGCATGCGGAGAATTCAACATGGATTGCAACAAGGAAATACAATCAATCAAAGATCAGCTATCATAATTAAATCCCTTGAAATCCAAAAGATTGGGTTCATTGCTATTTACAGTTTTGACCTCTTCAATCCCACTTTTATCAATCTTAGCATTAAGATCTATAAACTTTGAATCATTGGGACACCTTTTAACTAAAGTTGACTCATATCTAGTCCCATCTTTATCAAGATTCAAATTATAAAACAAAGATTCAATAGGAGTCACATCAATGACTTTAAGATCTTCATCATTATTATCAGGAGAACACACCTTTTCAAGCCATTCATGCTTAGCATGTATTCTAGTGGTTCTTTCCTTACACTCATCAATAGAAGTTCTCATAGATTTTAAGGACTCATTAATATCACGCTAAGATGGAGTAGATCTATTTTTCAAAGGATCAATCTCAAGTGAAATGCTATCAATGTTCCTAGCTAAATCATAAATCTTGAGCAATATTTCTTATACCATAGCATTGAAAACCTTTTGTGAACCAATAAATTATTTAATATTATTCTCAAGATCAGAGGGCATCTTATTATAATTTCCATAAGAATTGATATAGGAATTACCATAATTAGTAGAGGAATTACTAGGAAACTCCCTAGGGTTGTAATTACCTCTATACGCGTTATTACCAAAATTGTTCCTACCAAGAAAATTCACATCCATAGATTCATTATCATTTCCAATCAAAGAAGACAAAGGCATATCATTAGGGTCAATAGGATAACTCTTACTAGCAAACAATTTCATCAATTCATCCATATTTTCACTCAAAGTATTTATTTCTTCAATAGCATGCACCTTTTTACTAGTAGGAGATCTTTCGGTATGCCATTGAGAATAATTTGCCATTATATTATCTACGAGTTTAGTAGATTCTCCTAATGTGATTTTCGTAAAAGTACCACTTGCGACGGAATCTACAAGATTTCTAGATGCAAAATTCAATCCCGCATAAAAAATTGTATAATCATTCATAAACTCAAACCATGCGCGGGGCAATTCCTAATCATTAATTTCATCCTCTCCCAAGATTGTGCAGCAAATCATGATCAAGTTGTATAATCGTTCCTAAGGGAGATGATCCTCGTGGGCGGAAAGTACTTGGAAATAAAAGCATATTTACACTTATTCCATGAATCAATACTATTTTTAGGCAAAGATGAAAACCAAGTTTTAGCACGATCTCGTAGCGAGAATGGAAATAGCTTCAATTTAACAATATGATTATCCACATCCTTCTTCTTTTGCATATCACACAACTCAGCAAAATTATTTAGATGGGATGCGGCATCTTCGCTAGGAAGGTCGGGAAATTTTTCTTTCATAACAAGATTAAGCAAAGTGGTATTAATTTCATAAGATTCCTCACTAGTGGCGGGAGAAATTGGAGTACTAATAAAATCATTATTATTAGTATTGGAAAATTAACACAACTTGGTATTCACTTGAGTCATACTGAAAAATAAAGCAATCTAGCACACAAGCAAACAAAAAGCAAACGAAAAGGCAAACGGAAGATGGGCGAATAAAAAGGCAAATCTTTTTGGTATTTTCTGAAAATCGGTTTAGAAGTGGGGGAGAGGAAAACGAGAGGCAAATGGCAAATAATGTAAATGCAAGAGATGAGTTTGTGATGGTTACTTGGTAGGCTTGATGTAGATCTCCCTGGCAATGGCGCCAGAAATTGGCAAGTTGACGGCAGAGTTCTTGTATATACTTGCTATGTATCCTCCCCGACAACGGCGCCAGAAATCCTTCTTGCTACTTCTTGAGCTTGTGTTGGTTTTCCTTTGAAGAGGAAAGGGTGATGCAGCAAAGTAGATAAGTATTTCCCTCAGTTGTTGAGAACCAAGGTATCAATCCGGTAGGAGGAACAAGCAAGTCACCAATAGATGCACCTACACAAACAATCAAACACTTGCACCCAACGCTATAAAGGGGTTGTCAATCCCTTCACGATTACTTGCAAGGATTAGATCTAATAGAGATAGATAGGAAAGATTGCGAGAAGTAAAAAGGTAAATAAATTGGAGCAAGGTATTTTTGGTATATAGATCTGAAAATATAATATGGAAAATAGACCTGGGGGCCATAGGTTTAAACTAGAGGCTTCTATCTTGAAGGAAAATAACACGATGGGTGAACAAATTACTGTCGAGCACTTGATAGAAAAGCAAATATTTATGAAGATATCCAAGGCAATGATTATTCATATAGGCATCACGTCAATGTCAAGTAGACCGAAACGATTCTGCATCTACTACTATTACTCCACACATCGACCGACTCCTGCCTGCATCTAGAGTATTAAGTTCATGAAGAATAGAGTAACGCATTAGGTAAGATGACATGATGTAGAGGCATAAAGTCAAGCAATATGATGAAAACCCCATATTTTTATCCTTGATGGCAACGATACAAATACGTGCCTCGCTACCCCTACTATGTCAGTGGGTGAGGACACCGCAAGATTGAACCCAAAATTAAGCACTTCTCCCATTGCAAGAATTACCAAACTAGTTGGCCAAACCAAACCAATAACTCAAATAGACTTCCAAATATATGAAATCATCCATATAAGAATTCAGAAAAGACTCAAATAATATTCATGGATAATATGAACATAAACCCACAATTCATCAGATCTTGACAAACACACCGCAAAAGAGTATTACATCGAATAGATCTCCATGAAGATCATGACGAACATGGTATTAAAGCACAAAGAGAGAGAAGAAGCCATCTAGCTACTAGCTATGGACCCGAAGGTCTATGGTAAACTACTCACGCATCATCGGAGGGGCAATGGAGTTTATGTAGATGCCCTCCGTGATACAACCCCCTCTGACAGATTACCGGAAAAGGCTCCAAGATTGGATCTCTCGGGATCGGAGGCTTGCGGTGGCAGAAAATTATTTTCATGGCTCCCTTTGGTATGGGGGAATATTTGGGAATTTATAGGCCGAAGAATAGGGTTAGGAGACCTGCTGGGGGGCCACAAGCCTATGAGGCGCGGTCAGGGGGGTGGTCGAGCCCCCTGGCTTGTGACCTCCTGGCAGGTCTCTTGCCTTCCCCTCCAAGTCTGGTAGATGCCTTCTGGTCCAAAAAAATCATCGCAAAGGTTTTATTCTGTTTGGACTCCATTTAATATTCCTTATCTGCAATACTCAAAAACAAGGAAAAAACAAAAACTCGCACTAGGCTCTAGATTAATAGGTTAGTCCCAAATATAATATAAAATAGCATATTAATGCATATAAAACATCCAAAACAGATAATATAATAGCATGGAACAATCAAAAATTATAGATACGTTGGAGGCGTATCATATATATCATATTCTAAGTTTTTACCTCTCGAAGGAACTGCTTTTGGCCTCCGTTGGTCCGACCTCGAGGCTCTTCGTCGTCATCGCTGTGTGGTCCTTTGCCCTCCTCCTCGGTTGCTAATTTTCTAGCATGTCAAAACACCCAATTTGATGGTTGGTCTGCGTGGTAGGCTTGTCCGGGGTGCCATGTATCTGGCAAGGCCTCTCCATGATTTTTTCCAGCGCGGTAGGTCGATCCATGTTTCCTTTAGAGGGCTTCCTTTGTTGGTCGGGCTTCGAGTTGCATAATCCGGCATTTACAGTTGTATCATCGGCGGCCCCGTTGTTGTGGGGGCGTTTGTTCTTGTTGCCCCGCAGCTTGTCGTTTCCATCCCACGTTTCTGAAGTGCCCGGGTCTTTGGGATTATGACCACGGAGGGCTAGCCAGTTGGCTTCGCTCGCGCAAATGCGGGTCATGAGTGCGGTGAGGGCAGACAATGTCCTCGGCCAGTCCTGGTCGAGCTGTCGAGCAAACCATTCATCCCAGATATTATGCCTAAAGTAGGCTATTGCCTCAGCATCTAGACAGTCGACAATCTAGTTTTTCTTTGTTAGGAACCTGTTCTAAAACTGTCGGGCTGACTCGCCCTCCTTCTAGACGACATTCTTAGGTTAGAGGAATCTGGAGGCCGGACATAAGTGCCCTGGAAGTTAGACCGAAAGGCATCCTCAAGATCCTCCCAACTTCCAATGGAGTTTTTTGGGAGGCTGTTTAACCAGTGCCTAGATGGGCCTTTGAGATTTAGCACTAGGTACATAATGGCATGGAGGTCGTCTCCCCTGGCCATATGTATGTGGAGAAGGAAATCTGTGATTCACACGACACGGTCTATTGTCCCATCATATTGTTCGATATTTATGGGTTTAAACCCTTCAAGTAATTGGTGCTACATGAGCTCGTCGGTGAAGGACAATGGATGGGCGGCGCCTCTGACCCGGGCCACATTGTGCTGGAATTCGGCTTCTGATGCCCAGTGTCGTTCTTGTTCTCGGTTGTTGTGGGTAACCAAGGTTGGTCTCCATCCCATCTAGCGGGGGAGTATCGTCTAGATCCATAGATGGATCTGGTGTGGCATGCACTATAATTCAGGTCATGTCGCAAGTCGTGTCGATCCCTATGCCGTAGTGGATCCTCCCCCCTCATACGGGGTAACTCTGGTATGTATTCGAGATCCTTGGCCGTTTTGTATCTTACTCAAGGGGGGAGATCCGGCTGGTCATGCTTTGTGTATCTAGGAGGTGTGCACTCGAGAGCCTCGTCCTCGAATTGGGGAAGCAAATGTAGGCACGGATAACTCCTGGTTTGGTCCAGACGCTCAGTGTCGTACCCTTCTTCGGCTGCGAGGACCTCCAGCCATCTATCATTGAGGGTGTCTTGCTCAGCTTAAAGCTGCCGCTGCTTGGCCTTTAGGCACCGGGCGGTGTCTAGACGTCGTCGCCTAGAGCGTTCTTGGTCTTGTGGATTCTCAGGGATGTGGAAATATTCATCTTTGAGGCTATCGTCCTTGTTGACCAAGGGGAGATAGTTGTCATCCTTGGAATTATCGGGGTCCTCGGGGTCATAGGGCTTCTTGAGGTTTTCCTGTGGTTTCCCTAGGGCTTCGAGGTCCTCGGGGTCTGCTGGTGTATCATTTTATCTAATGCCCATGATGATTCCCCTCCCTTTGCTCGCCTTGGACTGCTTGCGTTGCTTCCAGTGCTTCGACGGCTCCTCGGATCTATCACCGTTCTGCTCGGGGGTGATATCATCCTTGTTGGTGGGTGTATCCACCATGTAGACATCCTAAGAGGAGGTGGTAGTCCAACATCCCATACTGATAGGGGCCGGGGTGTCGACCTCATCATACATGTCGTCCATCCCATCGGAGTCGTAATCTAGAAGGTTGGTTAAATCTTCGATAGTGGCTACCAAGTGGGTGCTGGGTGGGTGGTGAAATTATTCATGATCCAACCTCAACCCGAACTAAACATGGGTTGGGCTTCGGTCCTTCGCGATCACCAACGACTAGATCCGGTTTAGCGTCTCATTCATCTTCGAGGGGATGACCGGGTCCATCTCTTGAAGGTTTCCCGGAGTATCGTCCGGAGTGTCCTCGAAGAACGGGTGTCTGGCGAGGGCTAGATTAGGGTGTTCAGGCTCTATGGCCGGATCCAAATCAGACACTGCTCCCCGACAGAGGGAAATCCGAGCAAGGGATCCAAAGTTAAGGTTTCGGAGTTGCCAGACTCGTCGGACAACACTAAGAGCCCAACGGAGAATTCCAGGTTCTTGGAGCTGGTTTCCCTGATCGACGGAAAAGGTTCAAATCTGGCTGAGACAACCAGTTGAGTCAGCTTGCAGCGTGATCCTGCCGAAGGTGAAGACCTCCCTGGGAACGAAGATGTCCCCGTTGTAGATTTGATCACTAAAGATTAGGTGAGCCATCGACCTTTCTAGTGATCTCATAGTGGAACTATCAATGAAAGCACCAATGTCGGTGTCAAAAACGGCAGATCACGGGTAGGGGGTCCCGAGCTGCGGACCTTAGATCGATGGGTAACAGGGGGGAAGGAGACAGTGTTTACCCAGGTTCGGGCCCTCGTGAGGACGTAAAACCCTACGTCCTTCTTGATTGTATTGATGTGTATGGATATTACAAAGTTGATCTACCTCGTGATCGTCTAAGCTAAACCCTAGATGTGTTCACATGTCCTCTACGATTGGGGATCCTTTGGTTTATATAGACACCGGGGGGGCTAGGTTTCCATACAACCGACCTTTTGCAAGGGATATATACGCAGATCCTATCTTTGCAACTTGGAAGCCACACCATTCTCTAGAGCTTTCCTTCCTGGATATGGGATCGTTCACGGTTCAGTTCTTCAACAGGTCATCCCAATAGGTCGGCCCATGAGGAACGAGCTGACGGCCCGAGGACCCTTAGTCCCGGACTACCACAACTCTCAAGTTGGCATTTGAGTGGCATGAGAGTGTCGGCCTTGGTCGGCTTGAGATCATCCAGCTTGAACCTCTTGAGCATGTCTTGAGTGTATTTAGCTTGGTTGATGAAGGTTCCTTGACTTCCTTGCTTGACTTCAAATCCAAGGAAGAGCTTCAACTCTTCCATCATAAACATCTCAAACTCTTTGGTCATTAGCGTGGCAAACTCATCAGTGAAAGCTTTGTTAGGACAACCAAATATAATATCATCAACTTATAGTTGGCATATGAACAATTTCTCTTTAACCTTCATGAAAAGAGTGGGATCGATTTTCCCAATTTCAAACCCACAATCTTGCAACATCTTGGTAAGGTGCTCATACCATGCATGTGGGGATTGTTTAAGGCCACGGAGTTCTTTATCAAGAACATATACATGATTGAGGAACTTAGGATCCTCGAACCCCGGGGGTTGCTTGACATATACCAACTCCTTGAGTGGACCATTAAGAAATGCACTCTTCACATCCATTTGATATAATTTGAAATCATGATGAGAGGCATATTTAAGCAGCGTGCGAGTAGATTCAAGGTGATCAATGGGAGAAAAAGTTTCACCATAGTTAATACCCTCGACTTGCGAGTAGCCTTGTGCCCCAATCTTGCCTTGTTGCGAGTGACAACACCGTTCGCATCTTGCTTGTTCTTGAAAGTCCATTTGGTTCCAATGACATTGTGATTTTCCTTTGGTCTTGGCACCAAACGCCACACTTTTTTGCGCTCGAAGTTGTTGAGTTCATCATGCATGGCTTCAAGCCATTCAGTGTCCTCAAGCGCATCTTGTACCTTTAGGGGTTCAATGCAAGGAACAAATGCATGATGTGCACAGAAGTTTGTTAATTTACTACAAGTGGTTATCTCTTTATTAAGGGCTCCGTAGGTGTTCTCCAAAATGAGTTGTTTATGTTTAAGCTTGGAAGCAATCTTGGCAGCTCATATTTCTAAGATCTCCTCCATGGAAGGTTGAGGAGCATCATCTTGACGATCTTTAGTGCCATCATGAGATTGCTCCTGATCTTGAGCTTGCTCGCGAGAGTGAACTTGATCTTGGGCATCACTTCGTGAATCACCATCATCATGAGGTCGATCTTGCCCTTGATCTTGTTAACTTGGTTGAGGGCCTTCACTTTGTTCTTCCGAAGAGTGTGGGTCTTGTGTTGGTGATGGTTCCACTTGTGTAGAACATTGTCCTTCTCCTTCTGCCACAAGGGGTTCATATCCGGTTAGGAAGTGCCCCGGACCCATTCTTCTTATGGCTTAGGGAGGAATTTCATCACCTATATCACAAAGACCAGTTTTCTGCACTTGGGATCCGTTATTTTCATCAAACTCTGTGTTACACATCTCCTTAATGAGTCCACTGGACTTGTTGAGAACACGGTAACCATGAGTGTTTGTAGCATACCCAAAAAAATATGCTCTCTTGAGCTCTATGTTCAAATTTAGACACGAGCACCTTTCTTGAGAATGAAACACTTACAACAGAACACACGGAAGTAGTTACCGGTAAGTATTTCACATAGAGTCTTGTTCAAGCCTTTGCGGAGGTAGAGCCGATTAGATGCATGACACACAGTGTTGATGGCTTTGGCCCAAAAGTTGTACGGGGATTAGAATTCTGCCATCATGGTCATTGCCGCATCCGTCAACGTCCGATTCTTCCTCTCTGCAAAACCATTTTATTGAGGGGCATAGGGTGCAGAGTATTGATGTTGGATCCCCTCATCACTCAGAAACTCGTCCAAGGTGTAGTTCTTGAACTTGACGTTGTTGTTACTTCTAATCATCAATATCTTTGCATTATGTTGGCTTTGAGCTTCATTTGCAAAGTCAATGACGGTTTGTTGGGTCTCACTGTTCCTCTTGAAGAAATACACCCATGTGTATCTTAAGTAATCATACATAATCACCAAGCAACACTTTCTTCCCCCAGGACTATCCAAAGATGGAGGACCGAAGAGATCCATGTGAAGGAGCTCCAAGGGCCTCTTTGGGTAGATGGTAGTCATGGGTCGGTGAGACTTCCCTTGTAGCTTTCCTTCGATACAAGCATTGCAAGCATGATCTTTGGCAAAACTCACATTTGTTAGTCCAAGAATGTGATCCCCTTTGAGAATACTTTGCAAAGATCTCATATTGACGTGGGCTAGTGATACGTCTCCAACGTATCTATAATTTTTTATTGTTCCATGCTATTATATTATCTATTTTGGATGTTTTATATGCATTAATATGCTATTTTATATTTTTTGGGGACTAACCTATTACTCTAGAGCCTAGTGCCAGTTTCTGTTTTTTCCTTGTTTTTGTGTTTCGCGGATAAGGAATATTAAACGGAGTCCAAACGAAATAAAACCTCCGAAATGATTTTTTCTGGAATAAAAGGAAGCCACGAGACTTGAGAACCAAGGAAGAGGAACTGCCACGGGGCCACAAGCACACTTGCCATGGCCAGGGGGGCCACCCGCGCCGGGCAGGCATGTGGGCGCCTGGCAACTCCCCTAACCTTAATCTTCGACCTATAAATACCCAAATATTCCATCATTATCAGAACGAGCCACGAAATCACTTTTCCGCTGCTAGAAGCCTCCATTCCCGAGAAATCCAATATTGGAGCCTTTTTCCGGTACACTACAGGAATCAAGCACTTTGCCGTCAGCCATCTCGGACGGCAAAGGCATGCATCCCGGATGGCAAAGGCTTTGCCGTCCGCCAGCAGACGGCCAACCGTCCGGCTGAATAAGCCGCGGTAAAGGGCGTTTTGCCATCTGCTGACAAACGGCAAAGACCTTTGCATCTTTTCCGTCTGTGAGTAGACGACAAAGGGCATGGACGACACACGTGGCAACTTAGGTCCATTAAGGGCTTAACGGCGTGCTTTGCCGTTCGCTGGTAGATGGCAAAGACCTTAGTTCTTTGTTGTCTACCAGCGAATGACAAAGCACCTGTTACTTTGTCGGCCTAGGTGGGTTCTTTGCCGTCTGCTGGCGGACGACAATGAACTAAGGTCTTTGCCGTCTGCCAGCGAATGGCAAAGAACCCACCTAGGCCGGCCTAGTGCTACCCCAGGTTGCACAGGTAGCTGCCACGTGGCAGCTTTGCCGTCTGCTGGCTGACGGCAAAGCTCTTTTCCGTCCGCCAACAGACGGCAAAGTGGCTATATAGCCCCTGTTTTTTCTGTTTTTTCTTAAAATCATTCAATTTGACAGAATATCACATATATATCTAACATATCAACAATACAAGTTTCCAACAAGCATACCAACAATTAGTTTCAACAAGCATACCAACAATAAGTTCCAACAACATATCCAACATACAAGTTTCCAACAACATATCCAACGTACAATGGTTTCCAACAACATATCCATACATACATATCCAAAACAAGTTTCCAACAAGTTTCCATAAACAAAAAGGAAGCACAAGTAGAAGAGTACACTCGATCAATGCAAGCTTCCTCATCTATAGCAAATCTGCAAATTAGGAAAGATGAAAGTTAGAAGAAGAAGAGGACTAGGTAGAAGAAAAGGAAGAAAAAGAAGAAGAAAAAGAAGAAGAAGAAGAAGAAGAAGAAGAAGAATTTATCTTCTCTTTCTTTTTCTCCTCTCCTCTCCTCTTCTCCAAGGTAGTAATGCCATTTTCTAGCTAACTAAGCATATCAAGTCATTTTGGAGGAAAAATGCGAAGTATAGGTCATTTTATAGCTACCCTAGGTAGAATATATCATTTTGGAGGTAAGTAAGGTTATTATGTCATTTTTGAGGAAAATAAGCTAAGTATAGGTCATTTTGGAGCTAAATAAAGGTTATTATGCCATTTTTTACCTAATTGAGCTAATTATGTCATAAATGAACTAGGTAAGCTAATTATAGATCATTATTGAGCTATCCTAGGTAGTTATGCCATTTTGTACCTAAGTGAGCTAATTATGTCATAAATAAACTAGCTAAGATAGCTATAGATCATTATTGAGCTATCCTAGGTAGCTATGCCATTTTCTAGCTAACTCAGCATATCAAGTCATTTTGGAGGAAAAAATGCTAAGTATAGGTCATTTTAGAGCTATCCTAGGTAGAATAAATCATTTTGGAGGTAAGTAAGGTTATTATGTCATTTTTGAGGAAAATAAGCTAAGTATAGGTCATTTAGGAGCTAAGTAGGTCATTTCTTAAGCTAACTATGCATTTGTTAATGAAAACACTTGGGAAAACTTACCATCATCACGGAGGCGGAGGACCGGTAGGGTTTGCGCCAGGGTGAGACGTAGAAGGACCAGTTGGAGTTACGGCAGACGTAGAAGGATCGGTCGATGCTTGTCGGGAGGCACGCTGCACCAAAGATCATTTGCAATGTCTCCTTAGCATGATGCAACTCAAATGTGAATACTAGTAACTAATGACCATTCAAATGAAACTCACCATGGGTGTTATAGCAATATGGGGCATAGACGGAGGGTTCTAGCCATTGTTCTGGCACACGGTCTGCACATTTTGTTTTCACGAGTCATTCATATTAGTTAGTGATGAAACGAACATTACGTGCATGATTTGGCTAATATGCAGGAGAAACTTACCACGAGGAGCTCGTATAGGGCCTGGTGAGACGCGTCATTCCGGCTCCTCTCCTCCTCCAACAGCCGAGCCGTCCTCTCCTCCATGTCCCTCTCCCTCTCCGCCGCCTGCCTGTTTGCCTCCGCCAGAAGCTCCTGGGCCCTAGCCTCAATGGCGAGCTCCATTGGACGTGGACGAGGCCTTATCTCAGGATCAGAGCTCGTCTGGTGCTTCTTGATCTCCAGGAGAGTTCTAGGACAACGTATCAGTCCATCCCCAATAGCTATCGAGCCATGGGGCCTCCCGCCACCAAATATCATCACGAGCTCTGGATCAAAAGGACTCTGGCTCGGGTTGAAGTCCTCCCCTTTCCTCGCCTTCCCCTCATCTCTATACCTCACGAGCTTGTTGTGGGAGGAGATGTTGCTGAAGCTCTCTGGATGATCGAGGTCATCCTCAGAGAATGCCTTGGCCTTCTTGTACGAGGCAGTATGGGCCATGGCATAGAGGTCAAACAGAGGTGGCGCCTCCTTCTTGTTTTCGCGTGCCTAAAAGAGAGGAACAAAATATTAGTTAAGGGCTCAAGCTAGCATGAAGAATGAAATTACATGAATCATGAAGCAAACCACATACCAAGTTATCCCCGAACTCAAACAGGTTGGAGCTCCCTTGATGGTGTGGCACACCTCTCATTTGGGCACGCTTATCCTTGGCCTTGTTGTGTTCGGCTAGCCATTGGGGAGAGCACCACTCATCCACCAATGCCTCCCAACATTCCATCCTATCCGCACACCATCTCGGGGGCACCTAAGTTAGACAAGAGAAATTTCAGCGCTACGCCTACGAATCAAATCAAAGAAACTAAGTACAAGGCCTTAAGGATAGATAATTACCTTCATTAACTTCTCCTTACTCAGATAATTTTTGCGGCACTTCTTCTTGGACCTCTTAATGTTAGTCGAGGCATAGTAGTCTTGAATAGCCTGCACCCGAGCCTCCTGCCATAAGTTCTGAAGTAGGCGCTTGCAGTCGGCTTCGAGAACAACAGCCGCTTTTGCCTCGTCTTCCTCAAGACACCTGTAGAAGGTCTTCAATCAAATAAGACAACACTGATTAGTACAATCACTAGGTGTTGTTGATTTTTAACTCTGTAAAGGAGAAACTACCCAAAAGCAACGGATCACAATGTCAGCCACCGTCTCGCAAAAGACACCGTCGACCATCTCCTCCGGCGGGGCCGGGGTAGCCATGTACATCTCCCAAGTTAGTGCTACCTGTGGAGCCTCACCGGGCAACTGGACCTTCCCCAGGAAGTGGTGCCAGAGAAGCACACCATGGACCTAGTTGGGCTTGCGGACACCACGCTCGTATTTCCAACCCCTGCAGTATGACAAGGTCAACACATTAGATATTAATTTGAAGAAACATGAAGGCAAAAGGTCAAAAAAGAGTAAATGCACTTACTTCTCCGCATTATGCGCAATCAACCACCTCTGCTCGTGGGTCGTCGGCACGGGCGGGAGCTTTGTACAACCACGCTGGTAGACCTTCTTGCCCTCCTCAACCAGCTCGCCCTCGCTATAGGTGTCTTTAGAAAAGTTGTCCTCGCCACCATCAGCATGGCCACTAGCCTCCGGAGTCACGTGGGATGAAGACTCTTGGACCCGAGTCTCTTGGGACGAAGACTCTGGGACCGGAGTCTCCTGGGAAGAAGGCTCGGTGACCCAAGGCTCATCGACCCGAGGCTTGTGGACTGGAGTCCGAGACGGGTCCAAGTCAGATGGGTCCACCTGAGATGGAGCACTCCTGTGTCGGGAGAATCAGCTGGGGGTGGCGCCGAGGAAGGCGCAGCAGCCTTCCTACCTCTAGCACCTCTCTTCGTCTTCGCCCGACCTCTCCCGGTCGAAGAAGAAGCGCCCGCCGGTGTATGCATGCTATGTACCAGCGCTCTCCAGAGTTGCTGGGGTGGAATAACAGCACCCCTCCCAGCACGCGCCGAGGAAGGAGGCTCAGAGCGCTCTCGACCCGAGCCCACCATCTGTCAACACCTGCAATGACAAAGAGTGAATGAAATTAGTTAAACATAAAAAAATTGAATACCTAATAACATGAACTAATTAATAATATATGTACATAATAATAATTGAATACCTCACATTACTAATATTAATATTCATCGTCTATATATGCTCCGGGATTAATAAATGCATAATCATCATCACTATCAGTAATGATGTGCTCATTAGCATCATCAATAAATGCATCAACATGTGGAAGGCCTCTATATAATCGGTCAAGCATTGTTAGGTCATCCGCAGCAGTAACCTCTTCTTCTTCCGTCTCTTCTTGTTCCGGCTCAGGGGTGAAGTCGGGTTCACTGTCGCTGTCGACCTCAATGTTCTCGGCTGAAGTAGAGAAATTCTTGAAACATTTTTTGGAAACATGTGTTTCTTGGAAGAATTCTCCTTCATATGTGTTTGGGTTAATGTGAGGTTCATAATCATCTTCATTGAGGGGAGGTGGTCTAGAATGTGGCGGCACATCATAAACGACATCCCAACCTTTCAAATTTGGATCCGTTTGGCAGGCCCACGGTAGATAGAAAATGTGGGTTGCCTCTTGAGCCATAATATAGACATCGGGAACATCTAAATGGGTGCTTTGTTTGATTTCGACTAGCCCTATATGTTCATGAGTCCTTCTAGTCTCCTTCGGCTGGAACCAATAACATTTGAAGACTACGCCGTTTGGTGGGTTTTCACCAAAGAATGTAAGTTCATAAATTGCTTCAACTCTTCCATAATACTCGACCCCTCCTTCGCCTACAGTGGAGACACAACAATTTGTAGACTTTCGGTCGGTCATAGATAGCTCTTTGCCAAAAGTACGAAAGCGATACCCGTTGATGTCGTATTTGTCAAATGAATGGACCTTATAGTCAAAAACCATTAGCGACTTGTCTCAATTCGGAGTCGATAGACTCTGCATTATCCTACAAGTTTAATACGAAAAGATTGTTGCATTAGCCGCAAACTAGGCGAAGAAAGGAAATCGTCTAATTAATGGAAATGACCTTTTGCTTGAACCAAGAGATGAAATCGGGATAGCCGCATCCATGCTTTGCCAGAAGCTCATACTCTTTGATGGAATCCTTTTGGATTACCGCTCCATCCGTGAATTTGGCAACGTATCGACTGTATCACATATCCAGGAATAAGAGCATTTCAAAGGAATTAGAAGATGTGAAACAATGTACCGAGAACTTACTCGATGTACGGCCGCACTTCTGTTAGGTTGTTGAAGATATACAATGAAATGGTCCGCAATTCTTCGACATCCAACGCTATTGATTTTGAAGCACCGACTGGTGCGAGCTTCCCTTTGAATAGGCTGAGGTTGGATTGACCATTTTCATGGTCTCCATCATTGTACCGAGGCTTCGGATTATGCAAATGACGATTCTTGGCTTTGTAGTGTGCAGTCACGAAGTTTGACGCCTCCCCAGTAATGAATGCCTCGTCCATCGATGCTTCAACTCTACGTTTATTTTTACATTTTGCTCAAATTGTCTTCTGCATCCTCTCAGTTGCGAAGCACCAACGATTTTGCATGCCCCCCCCCCAATCTTGCCTCGGTCGTGAGATGCAAAATCAAATGCTACATTGGATTAAAGAAGCCTGGTGGAAAGATCTTTTCTAACTTGCAGATCAACTCCGGCGCCAACTCTTCCAGTTCGTCTAGCACATCAGGTGATAATTCTTTTGCACAAAGAGAACAGAAGAAATAGCTGAGCTCTGCTAGTACTAGCCATTCATCCTTAGGGATAAATCCACACAACATCACCGGCATTACCCACTCAAGCCATATGTGCCAATCATGACTCTTGAGACCACATATTTTTAATTTGTCAAGACTCGCTCCCCTCTTTAGATTCGTTGCATACCCATCGGGGAACATCAACTGCATTTTCACCCACAAGACCATTTCTCTCATAGTTCGCCTTCCAAGATTTAACCATGCCTTTGCCTTCCTCCAGTTCTTCTTTCCTTTCGGTTGTCGAATGTTTTGTAACGGTCTATCACATAGAGCCTCTTGGTCGACTCTAGCCTTAGGATTATCCTTCGACTTCCCCTCTATGCCGAACAATGTACCAAAAAGGGCCTCCGCGATATTCTTTTCAGTGTGCATCACGACGATGTTGTGTGGGCAAAGGAGGTCTTTAAAGTAAGGCAGATCCCACAAACATATCTTGTGAGTCCAGGCGTGTTCCATATTATACCCTTTGAAATACCCTGGACGATCTGGATCCGTCTCGAGAGCGTTTATCTGATCCAAGATCTGTTGGCCTGTCAACACAGGTGGTGCAGTGTGTTTGACAACTCTACCTTTGATGAAATTCTTCTTGTCTTTTCTGAACTTTTGGTCAGGATCCAGGAACTGTCTATGCATGTCGAAGAAAGAAAACTTGCAACCCGCCTCCAGCCAATGGAACTGAAGAGCTGCCTTGCATGTGGGGCATGGAAACCTTCCATGCACACACCAGCCAACGAATAGCGCATACGTCGGCAAGTCATGCATCGAGTACATGTACCACACATGCATTTTGAAGTTCTTTTTTGTAGCAACGTCGTATGTCTTGATCCCATTATCCCAGGCTTCTTGCAATTCATCCTTAAGCAGTTGCATGTACACATTCATATTCTTCCCCGGATATTTGGGACCTGGAATTATCAACGTCAGGAAAATGTTCTTTCTTTTCATAATCTCTCCGAGGGGGAGATTGAGTGGAATGACAAATACAGGCCAACAACTGTATTGTGCTGCCATCATACCATACACATTGAACACATCCGTGCTTATGGAAACTCGAGGATGCCTTGGATCTGCTGCTTTATCCTTATGTAATGCATCGAAGTGCTTCCACGCAAAAGCGTCTGAAGTGTGTCCCAACATCTGATTCCCATCTGCATCTAGTTCTGTTCTTTTGCCCAATTTATGCCACGTCATCTATATGGCCGTATCTTTGACCATGAAAAGACGTTGAAGTCTTGGTATGATTGACAGATACCGAAGAACATTAATGGGGATTTTGGTATGACTCTCCTCACCCATACCGTTGTCTACCAGAACATACCTGGAAGCATTGCAAATGGGGCAATAGTTCAAGCCCGCATACTCAAGCCTAAATAAGGCACATCCATTCTCACAGACATCTATCTTCTCATAGGGCATCTTAAGCGCACGTAGGATTTTTGTCCGACTGTTACAAGTTTGGTGGCAATAATGGCCTTTGGGTAGAAAGCGTCCAACTATTGTCATGATCGCGTCGTAGCATTCTCTGCCTAGGTTGAACTGAGCCTTCAGAGCCATTACTTGCGCGACGGCATCTAGCTGACAAAGATTCCTCCATCTCATCGTCCGAATCCCGAGCATCATCAAAGTCTTGCACCATGTCTTCGATCCCGGTACCATGCTCGTCGGTGCAACGACGAACCACCTCAACTCTGTCACGTTCGGCAGACTCATCATGAAATGTCCAGACCGTATAATTAGGCGTAAAACCCTACTTCTGCAGGTGTTTGATCATTTCAAACTCTGACGTCTTCTTACAGTTGTCGCAATCGACACAAGGGCACCAGGTTGTTTTCTGTTCATTTGCAAATGCGACTCTCACAAACTCCTTGGTTTTTGTTATCCATTCACGAGTCATGTCTTTCTGACAAGTGTGACCGGTGTACATCCACCCACGATCACTCATCTTGCTTAGCTACTGGACACATAAAAAATATATACATAATTCAGCAAACCATATTCATCAGTTAATAGAGTTTGTCAGTTTTATTACGTCGATGCAACCTAGACACTAGTAGGTAAACATAGGTCCTAATCCCACCCGAGTATGTGTAGATTGGGTTCGTTTTCCCATGCTTTGCTCTGGAATCGATGCACAATTTCGGCAGCACCTCCCCGCTATTCTCCTGATACACGTCTCGGCAATAAGCAGAGAGGATGTGTACCCGGAGAACAACAGGGAGGCACTGACGAAATTCTGCATCGGATCCGGAGCAGAGCATATGGGAAAACGAACCCAATCTACACATACTCGGGCTGTCCATGGATTCCGTTGGACAATTCAAAAAAATCACGGTTATAAAATATGCTACTGAATGCATATTTATAGATGCAACCCTTTCGAACGGGAGACGCATAGTGCTCACGCATACTGATGATTGAAGACACCTATAGCTAGCAAGTTTCATCGGTACAAAGACCGGCATAGAAGAAATGAAGGGGGTAAGAGGAGATGTCATTTGTGCTCACCCACGGACGCAGAGGCGAAGCTTGTCAACCGCATGGGGAGGTCGTCGAACACCAAACCCTCGTAGTGACGAAACAACTACACATTTAAATCCACCTGATCAACATAAATATGATGTTATGTATAACAAAATCAAAAAAATATATGACCTAACTCATAATTCACAAATATATGACCCGTGTCGTGTCGGGGTCGGGGTGTCGGGGGTGTCATGTCGGGGTCGGGGTATCAGGGGTGTCGTGTCGGGGTCAGGGTGTCGGGGGTGTCGTGTCGGGGTTGGGGTGTTGGGGGTGTCGTGTCGGGGTAGGGGTGTTGTGTCATGGTTAGGGGTGCCATGTCAGGGTATCAGGGTGTCGTGTCGGGGTCGGGGTGTCGTGTCGGGGTCGGGGTGTCGTGTCGCGGTCGGGGTGTCGGGGGGTGTCGTGTCAGGGTTGGGGTGTCCGGGGTGCCGTGTCGGGGTGTCATGTCGGGGGTCAGGTTGTCGGTGATGTCGTGTTGGGGGCGATCCTTGACTCCTTTTCCTCTCGATCCTTGACCCTTGACAATCTAAATAAACCTAAACTAAATCTAGCGGGGGGGGCTAAACTGAACCTAAACTAAACCTAAAACTAAAGTAAACCTAAACTAAAGCTAAAATTAGACCTAAACCTAAACCTAATTAAACAAAATCTAAATTATACCTAATTTAAACAAAATCTAAATTAAACAAAATCTAAATTAAACATTAAAAAAAGAGGGCAGACTCACCTTGGGCGGCGGCGGCAGGGGTGGGGGCGGCCAGCGGCAGGAGCGGGGGTGGCCGTCGGCCGGCTGCAGGGGCGGGGGCGGGGGCGGCCGGTGGCACGGGGGACGGCGGCGGCGTCCGGTGGCACGGGGGGGGGAGGAGCTCGGTCACGAGGGAATAGGGGGTGCAGGGGCGGTCATCGGCCGGCTACAGGGGCGGGGGCGGGGGCGGCCGGTGGCATGGGGAGCGGCGGCGGCGGCCGGTGGTATGGGGGAGGGGGCGGCGGCGGCTCGGGCACGAGGTGTGGGGGTGCGGGAAGGGGAGAGAGAGAGGGGAGAGAGGGGTGGGGCGCACTGACAGGTATACTAAGGCTCTTTGTTGTCTGCTAGCGGGCAGCAAAGAGGTTTTGTCGTCCGATAACAGACGACGAAGAAGAGGGTGACGGCAATGAGATCTTTGCCGTCAGCTCTTTCTTTGTCGTCAGTTTTATTTCAGCTGATGGCAAAGACCTTCTTCGCTATCAGTTGGCAGACGACACAGATCCTGATTCCAGTAGTGGTAATCTGCCGGAGGTGGATTCGATCACGGAGGGCATCTACATCAACTCCATTGCCCCTCCGATGATGTGTGAGTAGTTCACCACAGACCCACAAGTCCATAGATAGTAGCTAGATGGCTTCTTCTCTCTCTTTGCTTCTCAATACCATGTTCTTCATGATCTTTATGGAGACCTATCTGATGTAATACTCTTTTACGGTGTGTTTGTCGAGATCCAATGAATTGTGGGTTTATGTTCAGATTATCCATGAATATTATTTGAGTCTTTCCTGAATTCTTATATGCATGATTTCATATCTTTGCAAGTCTCTTCGAGTTATTGGTTTGGTTTGGCCAACTAGATTGGTAATTCTTCCAATAGGAGAAGTGCTTGGTTTTGGGTTCAATCTTGCGTGTCCCCACCCAGTGACAAAGTTGGGGTAACGAGGCATGTATTGTATTGTTGCCATCAAGGGTAAAAAGATGGGGTGTTCATCATATTGTTTGAGTTTATCCCTCTATAGGATGTCATCTTACTTAATGCGTTACTCTGTTCTTATGAACTTAATACTCTAGATGTAGGCATGAGTCGGTCGATGTGTGGAGTAATAGTAGTAGATGCAAAATCATTTTGGTCTAGTTCTCACGGACATGATGCCTATATTCATAATCATTGCCTTGGATATCTTCATAATTATTCGCTTTTCTATCAATTGCTCGACAGTAATTTGTTGACCCACTGTAATACTTGCCATCATGAGAGAAGCCATCTAGTGAAACCTATTGCCCCCGGGTCTATTTTCCATATTATATTTTCAGATCTAAAACCAAAAACACCAAAAATACTTGATGCAATCTTTTTACTTCCAGTTTTACTTTCCGTTCAAGCATCCTATTATACCTATCTCTACTAGATCTCATCCTTGCAAATAACCGTGAAGATATTGACAACCCCTTTATAGCATTGGGTGCAAGAGTTTGATTCCTTGTGCAGGTATATCTATTGGTGGCTCGCTTGTATCTCCTACTGGATTGATACCTTGGTTCTCAAAAACTGAGGGAAATTGAAAGTGCGTTATATCGACTAGAGGGGGTGAATAGGCGATTTTTACAAATTCATCACTTGAGGAATTTTAAATGTGAGGAATAACTGGCAGTGGAATAAGTACTCAAGTGCATGAGGAACATAGCAATAGCATAGTCATCATGATGAAATGAAACATGCACAGATTACAAGTAGCGTGATACAGGATAAGCAGGCGAGGAACAAGGTAATTAGAAGAATTTGAGGTGAGGAATTTGTGAAAGTCTTCAGTCAAATTCTTCAAACATAAACGATCAATTTCATCAACAAGTATACGAGGAATAAGGGGGTTGAGGAAATAGAACCAGGTAGCTCGATGAATACAATGGTTTGATGACCCAGTTCCAACTACTGTGACAGTCGTATGTCTGGTTTGGAGCGGCCAGGTATTTAAACCAGAGGACACACAGTCCCAGGACACACAGTCCTTAGCGTATTCTCCTTGAGCTAAGGTCACACAGTCCTCGCCCAACACTCATGGTAAGTCTTCAGGGTAGACTTCCAAAACCCTCACAAACTAGTCACCCGGCGATCCATAATTTACTGTTGGATGCCCTAGACCAAGGTCACTTCGTGATCCCCAATTGACTGCAGGATGCACTAGACCATGACGCCTAACCATCTGGAGGATGCACAACCCTCAAAGGAAACAAGCGTCGGTTCCACACAGGAATTTCTTCAGTGATGCTCAATCACTTTGGGTTTGGTGGTTTGGTTGTGGGTTTTTCCTCAGTGATGATTTTCTCTCAAAGTCCTCGCAAGATGGGTTGCTCTCAAATGACAAGTGTCAATTTTCTCTCGGAGCAGCCAACCAACTAGTGGTTGTGGGGGTGGCTATTTATAGCCAGGGTGCAACCTGACATGATAAGACATAAATGCCCCCCATGATATGACCGTTATGTGGATAAGATGATTGGGGACAGCTGGCGCTAAGCCCAGCAATGGTCAGAATTTCGAACTATGAAAGTCCTCAAGCTTATCATGTTCCTCACTTGTAGGCAATTCACACTAGCGAAATCCTAACTCCTCAGTCAGATCAATTTCCGCAGAGACCAGAAGAACTTTGTCTCTGTCACTGAAGAACCTGACTGAACCGTAAGATATTTCCAAAGGCTTCACTCGAAGGATTGTATAGGTTGAGGATTTTGGAGTTGAGCATCAGTTGGAAATTTTCCTTAGTATTACCTCGACCCCCTTTAACAATACGGTGTTTCCTATGACTAAATGAAAGAAAATGAAACTACGAAAACAAAATTCTTCACGCTTCATAGTCCTTGTTCATATCTTCAAGGTCACACTAACTTCTTCATTCTCAAAGTCTTCAGGGAATTATCATAGTCTTCAGCAAAGTCTTCACCAAAGTCTTTAGTTGAAGACATACATTTTTAGGGGTCGGTAATCTCCGGATGTATCAAACTCCTCATCGACTTATAGAGCCTGTATACACTCACAAACACATTAGTTCCTTAACTTATAAGTCTTCAATACACAAAATCACTAAGGTGCTCTAGATGCACTAACAATCTGCCCTTTTTGGTGATTAATGGCAAATAGGTTAAGTTTTCAACGGCGATAATAATATTAAGTGTAATTATTGAGTTTGAGGAATTTGATTGTAAGATATAGAAGAACTCCCCTGAAGATGTGCATATTTGAAGAATTTGCAACATGGAGAACTCCCCCTATATCTTGTAATTCATACACGCATTTGGACATAAGATATGAAGAATTTGAAATGTGTGAGGAAAATTGTAAGGAAAATGGTGTCTGACGAAATTCAGCATGAATTCATTAAGATACTTGAGAAAATAAACATGAGAGGAAATAGTTCAAAAGTGTCAGACCACCATCGAACTGAAGTTTACAACTCAATCAACCAAAGCTTCAGAAGAGCGAGAGTTGTAAATTAAACAAAAATATCCCATATATAGAGACCCGCTTGAAGACTAACTCAAATTTTCTCCCCCTTTGTCATCGAAGACCAAAAGGGACGAAAAAGTGAGGACTAACGCCCCTTTGAAGAATTTCATCGTGTTGGTGAGGAAGGAGCGCCAGCATTGTTGGGATCGTCTATCGATGCAGGGCCTGCCGCAGTGTCGTCAATGTCTTCATCCTCATTGCGCTCTCGAGATGAAGAATATGAACTTGTGACCATTAGAGAAACTTGGACTTTCTTCAATTTCTTCTATGGTCGACGAGCCCAGTCAGGATGTTCATCAAGATCTAGCTCATACAATTCTTCAGAAGACTTGTGATTGCGATCGACCTTCTGATGAAGACTTATTAGAAGCTCGCGATCAATCAGCACAGGAGGGGTAGACTCTTGAGGTTTTTGAGCTGAGGCTTTTGCTTCTGAGTCCTGAGTTGCAGTATCATCATTGGTGGAGAAGGAAGCAGCTTTGCGAAACTATCCATCCAATGGACGAGTGCCTTCATCAATGGCAGCCTTGCCTTTTCCTTCCACTGAGTCAATTGTGCTCTTGATAACTTCGATTGGAGGCAGGAAGCCGAAGTGGTTCTGGAAATCAGCCTTGAAGGGAACTGAGGACTTTGCCCAGATGATTTCATGATCCAAGGTGCATAAGGCTTCTGTTTAAATGGAGCTAAAGCAGCACTAGCCAATGTCCTCATGAAGAAATCGTGGAAGTTGATGGGAATCCCATGAATGATGTTGAGCAACATATTCTTCATGACTCCCTCCACTTCCTCTTCTTCAGAATTGTGGCCCTTCTGAGGACATAGAGTGTTCGTGAGAATGCGGTAGACTGTCCGTGGCACATACAGCAAATCCTTCATTAAGAAGATTTTCCGTTGAGGCTTTTCAGGAGCCAATGGCTTCATCAGCACTTGCATCAGTTGATTTGGAAGTGCAGGAATTGTCACTCGGACAGACTGAAGCAATTCAGATGCTTGAGCAGTGAAGCAAGTTGATCCAGTCATCCAGTCCAACACCCAGGAGTTGATGTCTGAAGCATTTCCACTGATGTGAAGTGTTGTATAGAACTCAAGAATGAGTTCTTCATTCCAGTCGCAGATGTCTATGTAGAAAGGAAGAATGCCTACATCATGAAGAACTTGGAGCACCAGCGTGAATGATGGAAGAGTTTCCATGTCACCATGAGGAATTTGGTGGTGCTCTAAGACTTTCTTCTTTTCGAACAAGACTGATGCATAGTAGTTCAGTTGAGTGGTAGTCCAGAATCTGCTTCGTCCGGCCCTTGCTGAGTCATAGGGATTTGGACCAGTGAAGAACATGCGCTCACTGAAGAAATTGCTTTTGAGGAATTTGGGGCGTGATGAGCCTTTGAGTGGCATTTTGGGCTTCGGTTGAAGATTTGGCTTGAAGCGGCCCTTAATTTCCTTTGGCATCGGAGCAATTTCTTTAGACTGAAGAATTCGTAGAGTTGTTTCCTCAGTGGCTGGTGGAGCAACAATGTCATCAGCTATTGCAGCTGGAGTTCCTTCAGTGGCATTGGCGGCCAAGCCAGCAGATTCTTCATGAATTTCTTCAGTCTCGGCTGGGGACTGAGGAATTAGTGACAGAGGTGTGGTCATTGGGGAATTTGGGTGAGTAGATTCGCAATATTCAGCATTGATGATTGGAGTTGTATTGCCAATATCCATATCCTCACCAATTTCGTCAACTCTAGCCTCTTTAGTAGTGAACTGAGGCTGGGGCGATGATACCTGAGGAGTTGAAGCATTTTCTTCAACTTCAATTTCTTCATCAATCTACTGTCGAAGCAACAGAATGATCTTCATCTTCTTCATCTGGGATGACATAGTCAACCCCAAATGGGATAATTTCATAGGCAAGTGCAGAGGAGATTGGATTAGCATCAATGGATCAAGTTGAAGAACCTATCACAGTCTTCAACTTCTTCATAGCTGAGGACACTAACGCTGATGCTTTTCTCTTTAGAGTCTTTTCCTCAGCAGCCGTAGCTTCTTGAGGCACGACTAATGCAGTCGTCCTGGTGGATTCAGTTTCTTCAGGCGCAGCAAAAGCTTCAGTTGGC
Organism: Hordeum marinum; assembly: GCA_022496015.1. Lineage (NCBI taxonomy): Eukaryota > Viridiplantae > Streptophyta > Magnoliopsida > Poales > Poaceae > Hordeum > Hordeum marinum. The sequence continues at coordinate 439,282,782 of CM039674.1, forward strand.
CTGGCAGTTTCTTCAGGAACAATAGTGGAGGTTTTCCTGGCATGTTCATCAGTGGTCTGATGTTCTTCAGCAGCGCTGGCTGTTTCTTCAGGTGCAGGAGCATTTTCTTCAGTAGGCTGAGCTTCTTCAGCCGCAGGAGCATTTTCATCAGCAGGCTGAGCAGTTTCATCAGCTTGAGGAATTTGAGGTTGCGATCGAGCTGCAACCCTTGTGTTGTGGTCCTTCACAGCAACTTGAGCAGCCCTAACGGCTCTCACTTTATTGCCTTTCCATTCAACATCATACCTTTCTTGATCTTTAGAGAGGGAGCGAATTTCAGACTGAACTGTGACGAGTTGATTTAGGGTCAAGTTCATCACATTGTCTCTCAAAAACTTTTCTTTCCGAGCCCTGTTTCTCTTAGCTCTCTGAGCTTGTTCTCTTTTCCATTATTCTTCAGATATGAAGTGGGTGAGGACATGGTCCACACCAAGAGGCAGGTTTAGTGAAGAAAGTGAGGTGTTTGGATCCTCATGCCATATATCAATGAAATTGAGGATCATCTTGGGGTCCAGCATGAGAGGAACAGAGCTGCCTTTGGCTATTGCAGCCTTTTGCTGGCTCTCTCTGATGATTTTTTCAAGTTCTTCATCATCAGCTTCATCATCATCCTCAGATCCTGAGGGTACCGTTGCCACAGCTTTGCTTGTATGAGGACTTGGTTTTTGACCTCGTCCAGCAGTTCTCTTCGGTTTGAACAATGTCGGACTTGTTGAAGACTTTGTTGTAGAAGAGGAGTTGGCTTAGATCTTTGGAACTTTTGAGAATCCCTCCACCCTCTTGCATGATGCCAGATGTACAGGGGTTGAAGACTTTGTAGCCGCAACAGAGGATTGCGCAGCAATAGAGCCAGCTGCTGAAACCTTTGAAGACTGAGGTCTTTGAACTTGAGGAATCTGTTGTGATGACTTTGAAGTTGAAGAAGTTGGGCTCACACCTGATTTCTTCATCATCGATTTCTTCGGAGCACTAGATAAGGCTCCGGCAGTGGCAGCAGCAGCAGAGTCTTCATTGAATTTCCTCACTTCAGCTTCTGCAACTCTCTGCAGTTTGAGTTGATGCTTTTGCCATTCATCTGGAAAGTCTTCACCCCGAGCAATTCTTGAGGGATCAACCTCTTGATCATCAGCTGGAGGAGGCCTATTGCATGGGGGTTTGAGTGCGGATTTCTTCATGTATTTGGGAGTAACATAGCGATACTTCTTCCATTCCCTCGCCCATCTGCGTGCAATCCTCTGAATTCTGATTTTCATCTGTTCTTTTGTCTCTTTGCCATGAATGGCTTCATCAGGTGTACAGTAGCGAGCATACAAATAATCAGGTATCTCAAACGGTATTTTGTTCAGCCATCTTTCCACCTTTTTGAGGTCTCTTTCCGTCAGACATTTTCTTCAGCTGAGGAATTTGAACTCTTGAGGACTCTGAAGAAGTACACAGTTTTTCCTCAAGAGACGCTGCAAATGAGTTAAGTTGATGAGAACCTAGTGATTCATCAGCGGAGCTGTTGTACCTGTGAACAGAGTATAGGTGTGAGGAATTTGAAGAGGTCATATGCGTTCTCAGAAATTTTTCAATAAAAATAGGTGGGAGGAATTTGACCATTGGTGTCTTGAGGAATTTCACTAAGTGTTCTTTATCTTAGATTCCAGAGCTGTGCAAATTTTGAGGATTCACAGAATTGAGGAATCTTGAAGAAAATCATAACTTAGAGAAAGTCATCAAGTGTACAAACATGTAAGGTGCTTTAGAATGAGATTCTTGAAGAATAAATACCTTTCTGAAGATTTGGGAAATCTTGAAGATCAAATAAGGGCAGTAAAAATAAATTTTATTTACCCTGATGAAGAACATGACGGACTATGATATGAGATTGAAGAAGTTCGTCAGTCCAGATCTCCCACACCCTAGCTTGGCCGAGGAAGACAACTACAGCGGTGGCGGGATGAAGACTTCTGCGGGCTGATGCGATTACGGCGACGGCGAGGTCGAGGCAGTGAAGCTCTTTCACACCGGTGTCGATGACTTTAGCAGCGGCGCTAGGTTGGAGCTCGGGAGAGAGTAGATATGAGGAGTAACCGAGCACTATGGAAGGGGAGGGGGTATTTAGAGTGGAGGTGAAAACCAATCCGTCCGAAGATTTTGGACAAGATTGCCCCTGACCCTTGCTCTCCACGTGACAGCTGTTACCCACTTACTGAGAAGTGGTGATAGTGGGGGATCGTGGGTTATCCAGTGGCGGGAATCGGAACCGTTTGAGTGGGAACCGCCAAAAATTTTGATAGTGAAAATTTCAAAGATTCCGTTTGCAAATTCTTCAGTTGTCAAGGACAAAGTGAAGACTTTGAATGAGTTTCAAGGTAGAACACATATGAAGAATTTGTGAAAAGTCTGGGTTGAGTTTAGCATAGAGGGGAAAGGGTCCGATCACATTCACTTAGATGAAAATCAACTTGAATAATTAGCAATAAGTGAATGCTATTGAGGACATTCAAATCTCAAATATATAAGTATGTAATCAATGAAGAACATGAGTTTCATAGTTTGAAGAATTTGAAGAGTTGATGAATTTGAAAAGTTGAGGAATTTGCAAACTTGAGGAATTTGAAAATTTGAAGAATTTGCAAAATGACGAAAAGACTCAACTTCGAAGAATTTCAACTATGGTTGGTGGTGTGACCCACCGTATAAGAATGATGATTTCAGACACCGCGTACAATTGTCGTAGCGTTATGAGAATCAAATTCTTCATTAATTTCTTCACACTTAGAGAGTTATTCTTCATTGATTGGAGAAAAAACGTAACTTCGTGTGTTGCACATCTAAGTCATCAATTTTGCATAAGTGTTAGGATGTGTCTCCTTTTTCAAAGAACATTTGAATATTCTAAGATATTTAGCTCACACCGCAACTTGCAAAATCTCTTTTCATCCAAGGGCTTTGTGAAGATATCGGCCAGTTGTTCTTCAGTGGGAATGTGGTTGATGGAGATGTCACCCTTGAGTACATGATCTCGAAGAAAGTGATGACGAATCTGGATGTGCTTGGTCTTGGAGTGCTGAACAGGGTTGTAAGCAATCTTGATGGCACTCTCATTGTCACAATGGAGAGGCACATTCTTCAACTAGATGTCGTAGTCCTTGAGGGTTTGCTTCATCCACAGCAACTGAGCACAGCATGAACCAGCAGCAATGTACTCAGCTTTAGCAGTAGACAATGAGACGCAGTTCTGCTTCTTCGAGGACCAATAGACTAAGGATCGTCCGAGGAAATGACATGTGCCTGAGGTTGACTTGAGATCCACATGATCTCTAGCATAGTCAGCATTAGAGTATCTGACGAGGTGAAGATTTGAGCCATTGGGATACCATAATCCAAGTGTTGGTGTGTGAGCTAAGTATCGAAGAATACGTTTCATAGCCTTATGGTGTGATTCCTTCGGTGTTGCTTGGAATCGGGCACACATGCAAACAGTCGGCATCATATCAGGCCTAGATGCACACAGATACAATAATGAGCCAATCATGGAGCGATATACCTTCTGATTGAAATATTTACCATTTTCGTCAGTGCAGAGATGGCCTTTTGAAGGCATTGGAGTTTTGATGCCTTTGCAATCTTGCATGTCGAATTTCCTCAAAACACCCTTGAGGTATTTCTCTTGAGATATGAAGATACCATTGTATTGCTGACGAATTTGAAGACCTAAGAATAATTTCAACTGTCCCATCCAAGACATTTGATATTCTTCACTCATCATATAGGCAAATTCATCACTGTAACGTTTGTTAGTACAGCCAAACATAATATCGTCTACGTATATTTGGCATATGAACAGTTCATTGTCATAGGATTTTGTGAAAAGAGTTGGGTCGAGTGAACCGGGTTTGAAGCCTTTCTTCATGAGGAATTCCTTCAGAGTGTCGTACCACGCCCGAGGGGCCTGCTTGAGGCCATATAGGGCCTTGTTGAGTCTGAAGACTTTGTCAGGATGTTTAGGGTCTTCAAAACTTGGGGGTTGAGCAACATATACTTCTTCCTCAAGCTTACCATTGAGGAATGAACTTTTCACATCCATTTGATATAAGATGATATCATGATGGTTAGCATAAGCAAGCAATATGCGAATAGCTTCAAGTTTAGCAAGAGGTGCAAAAGTTTCATCAAAGTCAATTTCCTCAACCTGTGTGTAGCCTTGACCTACAAGATGAGCCTTATTCCTTACCACAAGGCCATTTTCATATTGCTTGTTGCGGTAGATCCACTTGGTACCTATGATGTTATGCTTGTGAGGATCTGGCGGCTTGACAAGTTCCCACACATTGTTGAGCTTGAATTGATGCAATTCCTCTTGCATAGCTTGAATCCACTCAGGCTCCTTGAATGCTTCATCAACTTTGGTGGGCTCTATGATAGAGACAAAGGCAAAGTGCCCACAAAAGTTAGTTAAATGTGAAGCTTTTGACCGAGTGAGAGGACCTGGTGCATTGATGTCATCGATGATTTTGTCAATCTGCACTTCATTTGCAACTCTTGGATGAGCAGGTTGACGTGACTGAGGATTTTCTTCAGCATCATTTTCCTCAGGTGTATTAGCATGAATGTCTTCTTTCGTTGGAATGACTTCTTCAGTGGCATGACATCTCCAGTAGCATTTAGCTTAATGGATTCCTCAGGAGATTGTTCATCTAACACAGAAGGTAGGTGCTCTCTTTGCGAGCCATCAGTTTCATCGAACCCCACATCTACAGTTTCAACAACCTTGTGGTGGTAGGTGTTGAAGACTCTGTAGGTGTGCGAGTCTTTTCCGTAACCAAGCATAAAACCTTCATGTGCTTTCGGTGCAAATTTAGAACTGTGGTGAGGATCTCTAATCCAGCATTTTGCACTGAAGACTTTGAGATAACTTACATTGGGTTTCTTGCCAGTCATAAGTTCATACAAAGTCTTCTTGAAAAATTTGTGAAGATATACCCTGTTGATGATGTGGCATGTCGTATCAATTGCCTCAGGCCAGAAGCGACGAGTAGTCTTGTATTCATCAAGCATGGTGCAAGCCATCTCAACAAGAGTCATGTTCTTGCGCTCCACGACGCCATTCTGCCGAGGAGTATAAGGGGTAGATAACTCATGAGTAATACCAAGTTCATCAAGATATTCATCAAGATTAGTGTTCTTGAACTTAGTCCCATTATCAATCCTGATATGCTTGATCTTGACGCCTAAGTTGGTGGAGGACCTTGAAGCAAATCGTCTGAAGACATCCTGGCACTTCAGTCTTGTATAGAATAATATGCACCCAAGTGTAACGAGAGTAATCATCAACAATGCCAAATCCATACAAACTTGAAGAATTTGTTAGTGTGGAGTAATGAGTGGGGCCAAAGAAATCCATGTGAAGCAATTCAAAAGGTCGTGTTGTGGTCATGATTGTCTTTGAGGGATGCTTGGATCTAGTCATCTTTCCAGACTCACATGCTCCACAGAGGTGGTCTTTGAGGAATTTGACAACTTCGATGCCAATGACATGCTTTTTCTTCAAGAGCATGTGCAAGTTCCTCATACCAGCATGTCCAAGTTGTCGATGCCACAGCCAGCCTTCTGAGGACTTTGCAAGTAAGCATGTGGTAGGCTGAGGACCTGTAGAGAAATCAACAATATACAAGTCTCCTCTCCTAAAGCCTTCGAAGACTTTGGAGTTGTCAGATTCCATCATGTCATCACAATGATATTTTCCAAATACGACAATCATATCAAGATCACAAAGCATTGAGACAGACATAAGGTTGAACCCAAGGGATTCGACAAGCATCACCTTATCCATGGTTCGGTCCTTTGAGATTGCAACCTTACCTAGACCCAATACCTTCCTTTTCATTTGTTTGCATAGGTGATATGCTTCAGATGAGATGGAGCAAGTGGCAGATACATCAGTAGATTCTTGTCACCAGTCATGTGGTTTGTGCATCCACTGTCGAGGACCCACTCAGTAGCTTTTGGAGTATCATCCTGCAGATGAATTAGTAGAACTTACGAACTCATATGCTTCAGAGTGAAGAATATGACATCAATTTCATCAGACATGATTTCATCACACAAGATAGTAAGCAAGTAGTGTGAGGACGTGAGAAATGAAGAATTCATTTCTACAAGGTTAGCTTGTGTCCTTTCAAGCATTTCCTCGGGTCTCCAAAAAATTCATCAAATGTTTAAGTTCATCTGGAGACCTAACCCTGCATAAGAAATTAGTTCAATTTCTTCACCACCCACATATGGAGGGGTGGCAAAGACTTCATCATTCTGCGAGCACCATATGGAAGGGATTCATTGAAGTAAGTGCACTTCGTTTCACAAGGCAAGGGTTAGAGTATTCATATGAATCAGCAAAGAAATTCTTCGATGACTTATGAACATAATGGTTTGAAGAATAATGCACATATTCATAACTCTTAAATTTTCCCTGCGAAACAGATGCATTACCATGAGAATGATATTTTTGACCATTTGAGGAATTTGATCCAAGTGAAGACTTTGGTCCATATGAGGAATTTGATCTAGGGTTCCTGTTCTTCATGAGTGGTGTCATGAGGACATTTGCTTGAAGATTTTTTAGGTAGCTCTTGGGAACCTAGATTTTCTTCATAGGAGAACCATTCCTGTAGTTAGTTCCAACAAATCTAGCAAATACTTCACCTTTCGGATTTTTGAAGAATCTGTAGTTGGAGTCAAGTGACTCATCAGAGGAATATGAAGTTTCACAAGTAAAGCCAGATAAAGTGGATGGATCTAGAGGAGGTCCTTTCACAGCAACCCATGAGGTTTTGGGGTACTGCTCAGGTGTCCAGTAGGATCCATAAGCATTGAGTTTCCTCACAAAGGCAATACCCTCTTTCCTAAGGTTCCTGTTCAGAATCTGCTTTTTGAGGACATCGCAGAGGGTTTGATGTCCTTTGAGACTTTTGTACATGCCTGTCACATACAATTCCTTTAACCCTGCATTTTCGTCAGTGATACTTGTGGTATCCTCATATGAGGAATTTGAGACCACTGGAATAGTTGAAGAATTTGCAGCAATAGAAGCATTTGAACATTCAGGTGAAGAATTAACAGTTTCTCGTTCGATGCATTTCAAACAAGGTGGAACAAATTCTTCCTGAGCGGTACTAATCTGTTGAGCCAGTAAGGAATCATTTTCCCTTTGGAGATCCTCATGTGACATCCTCAGTTTCTGGAGATCTTGCTTTCTTTGAAGAAATTCATAAGAAAGCTTCTCATGATCGGCTAAGAGGTCATTATGATGACTCTAAAGGTTATCACACTTTGTGTGAAGACTTTTGAGATCGTCAGACAGAGTTTGAGTCCGATCCACTTCATCGTTCAACACATCATCACTTTTGTCGAGCATTTTGTGAAGCTTTTCAAGTGCACTTTGTTGCTTAGTGGCAAGTTTAACAAGTTTAGCATAGCTAGGTTTCACAAATTCATCAGATTCACCTTCACTTGATTTAGAAGAGGAATGATGTTTGTGTACCCTTGAGCCTTTTGTCATGAAGCAATAGGTGGGAGCATAATCATCATTGCTGACGTCAGAGTTGTTGGAGTAGTCATATTCTTCATCGTTGAAGATGGACTTGCTGACGAAAGCAGTAGAGAGAGCAAGGCGAGCGACACCAGATTCTCATTCCACCTCAGATTCTTCCTCTTCTTCATATTCTTCAGATTCTTCCTCAAAATCCATTTCCTTGCCGATGAATGCTCGAGCCTTTCTGGAACCATTCTTCTTGTGCTTTCAGAACTTTCAAGATGAGGACTTTGCAGATGAGGACTTTGAAGATTTCTTCCTTTTCTTCGAGTCATCAGAACTATCATCATTGTATTCCTTCTTCTTCTTTGATTCTTTTTCCCAGAGAGGACAGTCAGAGATAAAAGTGACCAGGCTTCTTGCAATGATGACAGGTTCTTTTCTTGTAGTCTTCTAAGGAATCTGATTTCCTCAAGCCACTTTTTGATGAATTTCCAAATCCACCTCTCCTTGAGAACTTCTGGAATTTCCTCACGAGCATTGCCAGTTCCTGACTTGGTTCTTCAGGATCACCAAAGCTGCTATCAGAATCTTCTTCTTCGGATGAGGAAATTTCTTTTGCCTTTAGAGCACGAGATCTTCCATAGCTTTGCCCGTAGAGGTCTCTCTTCTCAGCTTGTTGGAATTCATGAGTATTGAGTCTCTCAAGAATATCGGCAGGATCAAGTGACTTGTAGTCTTCATGTTCTTGAATCATCAAAGCCAGAGTATCGAATGAGGAGTCAAGAGATCTTAGCAGTTTCTTCACCACTTCATGGTCAGTGATATCGATGGCACCCAGTGCTTGAAGCTCATTGGAGATATCAGTGAGATGATCAAAAGTTTGCTAAACATTTTCATTGTCAAGTCTCTTGAAGCGGTTGAAGAGATTGCGAAGAACATCAACACGAGATTCACGTTGAGTGGAAACACCTTCGTTGACTTTGGACAGCCTATCCTAGATAAGCTTAGCAGTCTCCAAAGCACTCACTCTGCCATACTGACCTTTGCTCAGATTGCCACAGATGCTATTCTTCGCTTGAGAGTCAAGTTGCTTGAATCTCTTCACATCGGCAGCAGTAACAGTGGGAGTGACAGAGGGCACACCATCTTCCACAACGTACCAGAGATCGTTGTCAATAGCTTCAAGGTGCATACACATCTTGTTCTTCTAGTAGGGGTAGTCTGTCCCATCAAAGGTAGGACACCCCGCAGAAACCTTGATCATACTTGTAGTCGACATAACTAGAACTCCAGGTGGTTAAACCAAAATAACATAGAGCAAGGGAGTACCCGCTCTGATACCAATTGAAAGTGCGTTATATTGACTAGAGGGGGGTGAATAGGCGATTTTTACAAATTCATCACTTGAGGAATTTCAACTTTGACGAATTTGAAATGTGATGAATAACTAGCAGCAAAATAAGTACTCAAGTGCATGAGGAACATAGTAACAGCATATTCTTCATGATAAAATGAAACATGCACAAATAGTAAGTAGCGTGATACAGGATAAGCAGTGATGAACAAGGTAACTTGAAGAATTTGAGGTGAGGAATTTGTGAAAGTCTTCAGTCAAATTCTTCAACCAGTAACAATCAATTCCATCAATAGGTATATGAGGAATAGAGGGGTTGAGGAAATAGAACTAGATAACTCGATGAAGATAATGGTTTGATGACCCAGTTCCAACTGCAGTGACAGTCGTACGTCTGGTTTGGAGGAGCCTGGTATTTAAACCAGAGGACACACAATCCTTACCGTATTCTCCTTGAGCTAACATCAGACAGTCCTCGCCCAACACTCGTGGTAAGTCTTCAGGGTAGACTTCCAAAACCCTCACAAACTGGTCACCCAACGATCCACAATTTATTACTGGATGCTGTAGACCAAGATCACTTCGTGATCCCCAATTGAGTGCAGGAGAATTAGACCATGACGCCTAACCATTTGGAGGATGCACAGTCCTCAAAGGTAACAAGCATCGGATCCACACAGGAATTTCCTTAGTGATGCCCAATCACTATGGGTTTGGTTGTTTGGTTGTGGGTTTTTCCTTACTGTTGATTTTCTCTCAAAGTCCTCGAAGGATGGGTTGCTCTCAAATGACAAGTGTAAGTTCTCTCTCGGAGCAGCCAACCAACTAGTGGTTTTGGGGGGTGGCTATTTATAGCCAGGGTGCAACCTGACATGATAAGACATAAATGCCCCCAATGATATGACCGTTATGTGGATAAGAATGATTGGGGACAGCTGGCGCTAAGCACAGCAACGGTCGGAATTTTGAACTATGAAAGTCCTTAGGCTTATCATGTTCCTCACTTGTAGGCAATTCGCACTGGCGAAATCCAAACTCCTCAGTCAGATCAATTTCCTCAGAGACCAGAAGAACTTGTCTGAACCGTAAGAGATTTCCAAAGGCTTCACTCGAAGGATTGTATAGGTTGAGGATTTTGGAGTTGAGCATCAGTTGGAAATTTTCCTTGGTATTACCTCGGACCCCTTTAACAGTACGGTGTTTCCTATGACTCAAAGAAAGGAAATGAAACTACGAAAACAAAAGTCTTCACGCTTCATATTCCTCGTTCATATCTTCAAGGTCACACCAACTTCTTCATTTTCAAAAGTCTTCACCAAAGTCTTCACAAAGTCTTTAGCAAAGTCTTCAGTTGAAGACATACATTTTTAGGGGTCGATAATCTCCGGACATATCAAACTCCTCATCGACTTATAGAGCCTGTGTACACTCACAAACACATTAGTGTCTTAACCTATAAATCTTCAATACATCAAAATCACTAAGGGGCACTAGATGCACTAACAATCTACACGTCCACCAAGAGAAATTTGATCCCCCCACTAATCCCTTGCAGATCTTGTTACTCTTGGGTGTTTGAGCACCCTAGACGGAACAGGTCGCCTCGAATCCATATTCCATTGTGGTGAACCATCGTGGTGTTGTTGGGAGCCTCCAATTAAGTTGTGGAGATTGCCCCAACCTTGTTTGTAAAGGTTCGATCGCCGCCTTCAAGAGCACCACTAGTGGAATCATGACACCTCCTCATTGTGTGAGGGCGTGAGGATAATATGGTGGCCTTAGTGGCATCTTGGGGAACATTGTGCCTCCACACCACTCCAACAGAGACATACTTCCCTTCAAAAGGAAAGAACTTCGGCAACACATCCTCGTCTTCACCAGTTCCACTTGTGGTTATTTCTTACCTTTACTTTGTGCAAGCTTACTTCCGTAGTATATCTTACTTGCTTGCTTGTTGTTGTTATTGCTAGTATCATATAGGTTGTTCACCTAGTTGCATATGTAGACAACCTATTTGTTGCTTAACCTAAATTGACAAGAAAAGCTAAAAACTGGTAGTTGCCTATCCACCCCCCTCTAGTCAACCATGTCGATCTTTTCATCATGTCACATTGATTTGCATATCATGTTATCTTTTATGCATCTTATTTTTCTCAGGACCTCAGCTATCTTATAAATTAAATATTAAAAAGACTCGATTCTTAAAATGGGCTCAAATTCTAAAAAATCACAATGTGGACAATGTTTTGGCTGAAGCATTCCTAATTTCTACCAAAATCAGGTTAAAAACTAAAAAATAATCTTAAATTGTAAAATTTGGCTTCTTAGAAAACTTAGCACACCGATTTTCAAATTTGGACAATATTTTTAGATTCAGTCAAATTTTCTTTAAAAACACATTTTTTTCAAAAAAACAAATCTGGAAAAATTATTGTACTTCAAACATCTTAAAATGATCAACTTGGGAAAGCTTTGACACATTTAGCCCATCCTTTCAAAATTTCTCCACTACTTTGTCTCTATGACTAGTGGAGCCTCGTCATCTGATTTGTGTTTAACTGGTTAATTTGTGTTGTTTATAGCGATTAGTCTTGAAGTTGTAGTTTTTTATTAAAATCCCCTAGAGTTGACGTTTTGTGTTACGTCAACCCCTAGAATTGTGTATGTGTGCAATTCCTCACAAAACTATGCCTTTCTCTACTGATATGGTCATGGAGTTAATAAGTTGTCTCTAATTCTCCCATTATTTAGCCATACTTTCCAATAGAGTTTAGTAGTTCTTCTAGATGGTCATCTGCCACCCTTCTTTTGATATCTAGCACAATGGCCTGCTTGGTATGGTCACCTCCAATGTCAACCCGCAAATTCCATCCCGCATCCATCCGCGGACAGGGGAAACCAGTCCATGAACACGGATAAAGGAGACGACCATCCAACATTGCCCGCATATATCCGACCCCAAATTTTTAAGGCCCACACGTTCAAGACGCATATATATAGTCTAAAATGGTTCAAATGTTAAAATGCAAGGGTAGTTATAATATACATAGTCTAACATAGTTCAAGTGTTTAAATGCAGCGGTAGTTATAATTTAAAAAGTTTAAACATTACAATCCAGCGCTGTTGTCCCCCTTAACCACCTGCAAATACTCAACCAGATCTTCCTTTAGTTGCTCATGAGTTGCTCAATGCCGAATTTGTTAATGCATTTGAACATAGTCTTCAAATGTGGACAAATTTTGGTTGAGAAGTTCGATAGGACCACCCATCTTGTCAAACTCAAGACCCGCGACATCATTCTCACTCATCCTCCACAATCATGTTGGGCATGATCACGCAACAAGTCATCACCTCCCACAAGGTCTCTGGATCCCATTCTTTAGCAGCTCCATGAAAAACTACAAAATGTGCATAAAACTCCAAATGCTCCCTCAACATACTTTCTAGCTTCTTCTTATATTTGGACAAAGTGAGACTTATTCTAGCCAACTGTTTTAGAGATATTGTTGATGAAGGTAGCTCACGGAGGATAGATATCGCCAACTAGAGACTAGCCCATTTTGTACTCATGCCCATTGAAAGTATAGTGGCAAGGAGGAGCTAGCATCGCAAACAATGGTGATCACGGCAGCACATTGATTTCATTCTAAGACCCAACCATGCCAAAGAAAGCGTGCCAAACCCAAAGATCATGTGATACAACTGCTTCAAGAATGATGGTGGGCTTCTTAACATGGCCCTCATATTGCCCTTGTAAAGCCTCTGAGGAGTTCTTCCATTTCATCAATGCATGGAGTCAAGAGATCCGAGCAAACCTAGCCACCCTCGTGCTTTCGAGATTGTCAAGAGCCTCTCAGTGTCCTCCACAGTTGGTTCTCTCCGGTATTGATGTCCAAACACCTCGACCACGTCAGTAGCAAACCTAACCATGGCATCTTCACATGTGCTCTCGGACATCAGTAGGTACTAGTCCCATGAATCAGTGGTCGTGCCATATGCAAGCGTACGTAATGCAGCCATGCACTTCTGGTAACCAGAGAAACCAACGACGTCTTTCTTCAAGATGAAGTAGTCATCAAAGGATCGGGTGTCATGGAAGAAAGAGTCGAAGACTTTTTCTCGCATCTAGAAGCGCCACCGAAAATTGTTAGCAAAAAGGGAATCTAGGGCAAAGTAGTCACCCATGAGCGTCAAACGGTCGCGTGCCAGGTTGTGGTTGAGCACACGATGAGCCTTGATCGATCCCTTGAAATTGAGAACATGCTCCTCCACACGCTCCGCATCTGCGAGCACCGTCTGCATCATCGCCATCTCATCCATGTGGTCCTTCTCGTCGGGCGACAACATATTGCCCATACATGTACTCCATATTCGAATTCATTGCTTCAAACAAGAAGGGGCCAAAAAAATAGCTCGGACAATTCGCCGAATAGTTGCCAGGCATGGTGAGCATCGTAAAGCGGATTGTACCTACGCGACGGTCGAAGAAGAGTTGTGGAACAATGGCAGAGGAGAAGCAACATGAAGTCCGGGTGTACCGTTAGAGGCGACAGGATCGTAGAGTTCCGTCAGGGGTGTGGCGTGGCGGCCAGGGTGATGGAGCGATGTCGAAGGCAAGAGAGGGGAGAAAATAAAAGTATGAAGACGTGGGGTCCGGGACAGGTTTTGGTTGGGGTTCCGGTTCGGGCATGGGTATCAGAGTCCTACGTGGCTCTTGTCTGGACTCCCGCAAAGCCTCCCCCTCCCTGCCCCCCAATTTGTCTCGTGTTTGCCGAAAAAAGTACATTCAAACCACTCGACAGACCGATACATTGCCCGAGTTGGATAACTAGGCACGTCCGAACCGCAATGTTCAACCGATTGCAAGTGGTTTGAGGGTCCGTTTTGGAAATGCCGAAGGCAACGTTGTGGAGCCTTGGAAATCTTCCTGCAAAATAAAGTTTCCATGCACGCTTCCATAACGAAGTCTTTGCAGCATCTCCAATCAGTCTTCTAGCAAAAAATTTGGAAAATGGGATTCACATTCCTCAGTTCTTGCTAGAAATGTTAAACTCATGTCATTTTCTAAAAGTAATAATAAAAGCAACAACAAAAACATCATGAGTAAACATGAATGAATGGGTAACTCAATCTCGTTTTATTTTATTCGTTACTAAGTACACATATATCCTAACGGCGGCTAGATTTGTTATTGGAAAAAGTCCAAAATAAACCTTGAACTTGTAGAGGAAAGATAAATCGAACCTTCAATTCCCAATCCCTGAAATCAAAACATTAAACTCTCTGATCTTGGTCTATTTTGAACCTTGCGAGTATTTCGCCGGGAATCGCTGGTGTGGCAAGTCAAATCGGGCCAGCCCATTAGAACAGTCGCTCACGTCTGCTCTGCCATGGTTTAACCAATTCTTTTACGCATGTCTAATTTTTATCAGTACAATTTTAAAACGCACATGAAATATTTTCAATACATTTTCAATATTTTTCAAATATATTATGTACACTTTTGTAAGGTACATGTTTTCAACTTTATTTTGGATACACGGTAACGTTTGCCAAATGCATGTTTAACATATTCAAATATATTAACATTTTGCCAAATACACATTTGTTCAGGTTTTAAGAGTTGCTCTCATTTTTTAAATTTTCAAAAAGTGTTTGGACTTTAATTTTTTTTATCAGTTTTCGAAACTTGTTCCCATTTATTGAAAAAAATCATGTTTTAAAAAGTGTTCGCTTTTTCAAAATGGATGGTTAAACTTCAGCAGGAGCTGGTTGCAAGTTTGACTCTCCGGATTGTCTATTTTTTGTGTATTTTTAAGTCACGCATTATGAAAGAAGGGGGAAAAAGTCGCTTCGTACGGGGTAGACCGTCCCAGTCGCGTCCACAATCAATAATTGTCAATTGTTTTTGATATTTTTACGGTCACGTATTACAAAAAGAAAAAAAGACAAGAAAAAACGAAAACAGAAAAACATCTCACTTTGCGCATGTAATATTTTCTTAATACATGTTTTCAGCACTTTTTGAATACACGGTGACATCTTTTGAAATAGACGATGTACAATTTTTTCATGACAATAAACCATATTTTTAAAGTTTCCTATTTTTTCCTGAAAAATATATTTTTGAATACACGGTTACATTTTTTAAACTTCCCTCAGAAACTTTTCAAAAAAAACATCCCGAAAAAACACTAGCTTTTATAGCAATTCCTCAAAAATATCAAAATATTTTAGAAAAATGTGAATAATTTTGAAATGTCGAGTTTTCCAAAATACAAACAATTTACGAAATTCTAAAAATATTATTTGAAAATGTGACACAATTTATGAAAATCAGAAACATTTTTCATAGCATGTGAAAAACTGTTGGAATTCTGAACATTTTTGACAAATGTGTTTTT
The DNA here is from genome assembly GCA_022496015.1 of Hordeum marinum. NCBI lineage: Eukaryota > Viridiplantae > Streptophyta > Magnoliopsida > Poales > Poaceae > Hordeum > Hordeum marinum. The sequence goes on from CM039674.1 coordinate 439,298,102, forward strand.
TTTAAATCGTGGACAGTTTTTAAAACTTTGTATACAATTTCAAAATTACAAACATTTTTTAGAGATAAAAAAGGAAACTGAATTTGGTCCAAAAACAGAAAGTAGGAACATTTCTTAACTTCTAAACATTTTTAGAAATGTGCGAACATTTTTTAAACTTCACAAATTCTTGTTGTTGGGTAGTGGCCCGGCCCAAATTGTTACCCGTGAGAGTAGCAGGTTGTTTCGGTCGGGATTGTATTAATCCCAGTGTGCCAAACAGGTCCGAGGTCTAAAATAGAACGGAATTGCAAGTTTAGAGTGTCAATTTTCGGGATTCAAAATTCAGGATTTGATTTAACTTTTGTCTACAACTTCATAGTTTGTTTTGGATTTTTTTCCTTTGTTATTTGGCAAGCGTCATGCATGTCTACTCCTCGGCTCTAATATTCAAGGGAGGGATGCTCTGCGCGTTGTTGAACACGTTGCCAGGATCAGCTACCGTCTTAGCACGAACCAGCCGGTCGAAGTTCTCTCCGAAGTACGCCTCCCCCCACGACGACCTCGCACGAGCCACCGCCTGCGCGGACGACCCGCCGGCAGCGCGCGTCCAGTTGTTCACGCCCAGATCGAGGTCGAGGTAGTTGACATACGCAGCGCGGGGATCCTTGGACACGAAGGGGGTCATGTACTTGTAGAACGACCTGAGCCATCCGATGTACTCCTCCGCGCGGGCTACCTGCGACCGGTCCCAGGTCACGCCGTACTGGATACTGTACAGGTTCCCGGCGCGGTGGGGGAACGGCGTCTCGGCTCTCCTGATCCGCGCCATGGCGCCGCCGTAGGGGTCTAGCTGGATGGACCCGATTGGCCCGGTCGACAGGTAACGGACGATCTCAACCATGTCGTGCCTCGAGATCGGTGCTTGCACGTAGTCGGACTTGCTCTTGGAGTACTGCTTTGGCTGGCGACGCCGGTTCGTCAGGTCCTCCACGGTGCTCAGACCGGCGAACTTGGCTGTCGACTCGACCCAGCTCATTTCTGAGAGGTCTAGCTCGGTTAAGCCCAGCTCAGGAAAGCTTTGGCTGAGCACCGACATGGCATGCTCTTTTGACGCTAGCACTTGACCGGTGAAGGAGATGGAGACGTTGTTGTCCGTCGACCCGGTAGGAGCATACACGGAGAGATAAAACTCGTCCGGTAGACTGGCCCCGACATACTGCCACCTGTGAAGCAACCCGGCAATGAGTTCGACCGGACCGGACCGGCCGACGGTGAACACGGTGACATTGCGAGGAACCGGAACGAGCCGGAGCTTCCAAGCGTACACCACACCCCAGCTCCCTCCGCCGCCGCCTCGGATCGCCCAGAACACGTCGTCTCCCATTGCAGTCCGGTAAAGGACCCTGCCGTCCGGTCCGATGAGCGCCGCGTCCAGCACGTTGTCGGCGGCGAGCGCAAACCTCCGGGACAGAAGCCCGAACCCGCCGCCAGAGACGTGCCCCCCTAGACCAGTGGTCGACCCCGACCCGGCTGGGAACGCTAAGGACTGGCTGGAACGGCCAACGGCGTAGTACAACTCGCCCACCGTCGCTCCAGCCTCGGCCCAGGCAGTGGCCGAGCCCGGGTCGACCCGGACACGGTTCAGGTTCGCGATGTCGATCACCACGAAAGGTACGTGGTTCTCCGTGGTGTAGGACAGCCCCTCATAGCTGTGCCCGCCGCTGCGCACGCGTATCGCCAACGAGCTGGCGCGGGCGCACAGGATGGCTCGCCTCAGCTCATCTCTCGACTCCGGGAGGACAACGGCTGCGGGCCCGGCGACGTTCGGGAGCGTGAACCGGAGGTTGAAGATGGAGGAGTTGAGCAGCCCGGCGTAGGCCGGAGACGTGGGCAGGGAGAAGCTGCTGACGCCGTTGGAGACGAGGCAGGAGGAGAAGTTGCTCGCCGTGGCCACGACGCCGGAGCATGGGCTCCGATGAAGTGACAAGAGGAGGCAGACTAGCTGGAGGAGAGTCGCAACGGAACGCATTGTCGTTTGGTGAGATCGAGAAATGCTCGTTGATAATGTGCTAGTGTATTTGTATGTGGGTGGTGCCTGGACTGAAAATGGTTGTAGTTAGTTTCCATGGAAGTTCGATAATTAATCAAGTTACTTCGTCAAGGACGGCGTTGCATCCTGCCATTGTGATATAGCATATGCTCTCCTTGGATTTGCCTCCCCGGGTAGGAGTATTCAAATGCCTAAACAAGATCTTCGAAGGATTCCTCTTGTGTGGATCCGAGGATGCCAAAAGAGGGCACTGTGTAGTGGCATGTGAGCAAGTTTGTTGACTGGTGGAGTTTGGGGCCTTGGGATTCGTAACATCCAATTTACTTAAGAGCATGGTTAATAGTATAGCCAGCTGCTACTATAAGCCATTGTGATGTCATCTATAACTCATCTTATAGTTAACATGTATTAAAAGAGTGTACTATTTTTTTATCATGTTGTCCGCCTTTCACTCTCACAAAATGTCTAGGAGCATGTGCTAGAGCTGGCTCTTCACGAAGAGCCCGCTTAACTTCTCTCTTCTTTTCTTTTCTCCAACTAAGTAACAATATACTAGTTTATTTGTTACAGCCTGCTGACTCAGCACTATTGTACTTGCTCTAATCAAGCCTTGTGCATCCGATGGATCTCGAAGAGAAAAAGAAATCTCAGGCCCTTCCCAATGCTCGAGGCATGTTTAAGTCAAGTACACATAAAATCGCACCTGCAAAAAAACAGTAGGCAAAAAAAAATCTAAGAGACGATCCTAAGCGCAGGTATATCAGTGAAAACACAATTATCAGTCTACAACTAATTAAAGAGAAATGCTGCACGTACGGACATTTACTTAAGTTTACAGGCTGGTTCTTTAGTTGGCATGTTTTAATTGGATTAAGGGTGAGGGCCGGGCCCCATCCGGGTGAAAATCAAGGGGGCAGTGAAGAGAAGTTAAGGAAGGGTCCGGAGATGTCATGTAACAATCCGTATGTGTAGCATTTTTGACTAATTAAATGACAGTAATGTTAATTGGATACCATCCGAAATTTGGGACTTGCCAGATGCACGTGGTTCTAAATTAATGTAGGATAAAAATGATTTTCGGTATAGTTTTCCTCGTGACGGCCGAGGACACCGTGATAATTGTGATATTTCTACTTGGGACACATTTTATTTGACAGTTTACCGGAACGTTGTCATCATCCTAGATTACATGTCCATGAATCTTTAAGCCACCGAAGGCATCACGTCATATCGCTCAAACGGTTCTCTGTGTCGTGGCCTCTAGCAAACTCCCCCCGCCCGTTCATATTGTTCAGTTAGTGCCCATTCCCTCTCCTGTTCATTCCCCATCTCCTCCTCCTTTCCGTTTTCTCTACTCGCGACAGATTTCTTTGTGTGGCGGCGCGTTGCCCACCAATCAAGCGCCTCTTCTTGTCGATAACAAGGCTTCGTCCCCGGGTGTAACATTGTTGCTAACGGTGGAGATAAGTGTCTAACCTCATTCGTTTTTTGTCATGTGAGTTTTCCGTGTTGCCGTGTTGCTTGAAGACTCGAGCCGGTGATCATGGTGAAAGCGGCGGGCATCGATTCAGTCATCAGCGTCGATTTTTCACGCCAAAACGGTGGGTGGATTTCTTAGTTTCGTTGGGGGGGGTGATGTCTGTGTGGTGGGATAGGGTTTCGGTGCACGCGACTTGTTGGTCCGCGGTTGGCATCAGCGACTTATAGTGCGGTGACGACGGCGATGGCCAATCTTTTTTTCAATGATGCATCTCGATTTAGTAGTTGGGTGGGCATTTTCATTGTGTTTTTGCCATGACCAGATTTGTAGGTGGGGTGTAACCACCATGTTTTTTTATTGTAGGGACTAGGGTAAATTGCCATGTGTCACTAGTGAAGAAATGGCTTGTCACAACTCTTATTCGTGACGCGTCATTTCTTACCAAGCCAGCACTAATATTCCCAAATAGTGCTAGCGTTGGCTAAATTTGAATGCCATAGCAATTTTTTTAATGCCGGTGTTGCACATTAGGCCCAACATTACACATTGGGCTCATTAGGCCTACGTCAGCACTAGTCGGCTTTAAAAGCCCCGTCACAGTGAAAAAACGTATTCTTTTGTCCCCACTCTTGACCCCCAACTTCACTCGTTCTCCTCTCAATCCCCACCGTTGCCCCACTCGTCGCCGCTGCCTGACGCATTCTGTATCTGCCCCGCCCGACGCCGCCCGCACACATCCTCGCCCCCGAGCACCTCCGTGGTAAGTCTAGCGCCCGACTTATCTCACATTTCTAGTCTTCCAACGAACATGCCAGCTGCAATTAATCATTTTATTAGGACTACAGGATGTGGAGCGTGTTGGCGTCTCCTGTTGTGTATTTTTTACCCTAACATATGAATCATGTGAAGGTGGTAATTAAATAGTATGATTAGTCACTTATTTCACAAAATATTGGGCCGCTTTGGTCATTTTTTAATTTGGTACTGTCATATGGATTACAAGTTTACAAGCCTACCAAGCTTTCAAAGTGGTATAGAAAAAAAAATAGGTATCTACTCTGATAGTAAAAAGGTAGAAGCTAAAAATGTACTTCTTAAAGAACAAGGACTTGATGTTGTATCAGGGGAACACATTTATTTAATGGAAAATACTATTTAGTTTCTCATCTGGATAGCAAAACTAGTGTTGCGAAATGAACCCTTATTTTTTGAGTCAAGTCAATCAAGAAAAGTTCTCCACAATCCTAATTTTAAAGTTAAGAATTGTTTCTATCAGTTTCTTGCTTCTTCTTTTCAACTCACGTAATCGCTAATAATTGTTTACATAGCAAAAAGAAGCAAACAACATGAAGATGATTAAGGATAATCAGCTATTATGAAGCAAAAAAGAAGCAAACACCGTGAAGATGGTTAAGGATAATCAGCTATGACGATAGAGATTGCAAATTTATACTTTTTTCAAAGATAGATTTATAACAGCATATTAAAAATTCTATAAAAATGTATTTAAAGAAACATTGATTATACACTCTAAATAATAAACAATCTTAAAAAAAAGAATTATTATCGTTTGTGTTTCTATTTGATTTGTTCGATGCTTCTTCATGTTAATTTTAGAAGATACTTCTTCTTTTCATGCATTAAAGACTCCTATGGCCTTCATTCTTTAGCCAAACAGCATGGGCGACTCTAGCATCTAGGTAGGCTCCTCTGATCACTAGTCGGGGTATGCCGAAGATAAAGGCAATGTGAGCACCAACCAGGTAACTAAGGTTACAAAAAACATGCATGAGCATTGCAAACATCCATATTTCTAACCATTAATTAATTGTTGATGATTTGAAACCCTTGCCACACATACGTATTAGGCCCGCCTTCTCGAGCACCCATTGTGCAGCACACATGTTACGACGTGATCAATCACGAGTTGATCGCTGATAATCCATAAGTATAGAGGATCACAACAGTTTTCGAGGATAGAGTATTCAACCCAAATTTATTGATTCGATACAAGGGGAGCCAAAGAATATTCTCGAGTATTCGCAGCTAAGTTGTCAATTGAACCACACCTAAAAGACTTAATATCTGCAGCAAAGTATTCAGTAGCAAAGTAGTATGAAAGTAATGGTAATGGTAGAAAAAGTAACAATAGCAGTTTTGTAGTGATTGTAACAGTAGCAACAGAAAATTAACTTAGCAAAGATCAATATGTGAAAAGCTCGTAGGCAATGAATCAGTGATGGATAATTATGTCGGATGTCATTCATCATGCAAAAGTTATAACATAGGGTGATATAGAACTAGCTCCAATTCATCAATGTAATATAGGCATGTACTCCATATATAGTCATACGTGCTTATGGAAAAGAACTTGCATGACATCTTTTGTCCTACCCTCCCGTGGCAGCGGGGTCCTAATGGAAACTAAGGGATATTAATGCCTCCTTTTAATAGAGAATCGGACCAAAGCATTAGCACTTAGTGAATATATGAACTCCTCAAACTACGGTAATCACCGGAAAGAATCTCAGTTATTGTCACCCTGGGGGATGTGGATCAGAACTCGTAATAGGTGTCTACAACTTGCAATATAGAATCAAGAACACATATATATCCATGAAAACATAATAGGTTCAGATCTGAAATCATGGCACTCGGTCCCTAGTGACAAGCATTAAGCATAGCAAAGTCATAGCAACATCAATCTCAAAACATAATGGATACTAGGGATCAAACCCTAACAAAACTAACACGATTACATGATAAATCTCATCCAACCCATCACCGTCCAGCAAGCCTACGATGGGATTACTCATGAACGGCGGAGAGCATCATCGAATTGGTGATGAAGGATGGTTGGTGATGACGATGGCGTCGATTTCCCCTCTCCGGAGCCCAAAACGGACTCCAAATCTAGCATCCCGAGGAAGAAGAGGAGGTGGCGGTGGCTCTATATCGTGAAACGCGATGAACTCTTCTCCTTGATTTTTTATCCATGAATAGGAATATATAGGGTTGGAACTGAGGTAAGAGGAGCCACAGGGGGGCCCACAAGCTTGTCAGGCGCGACCAGGGGGGTGGCCGCGCCTAGTGGGCTTGTCACCTATGGGTGGCCCCCCTCCGGTTGATTCTTTCGCCAGTATTTTTTATTAATTCCAAAAATAATCTCCGTAAATTTTCAGGACGATCCGAGAACTTTTATTTATGCACAAAAATAACACCAAGGAAATTCTGCTGAAATAGCGTCAGTCCGGGTTAGTTCCATTCAAATCATGCAAATTAGAGTCCAAAACAAGGGCAAAAGAGTTTGGAAAAGTGGATACGATGGAGACGTATCAACTTCCCCAAGCTTAACCCATTGCTTGTCCTCAAGCAATTCAGTTGATAAACTGAAAGTGACAAAGAAAAACTTTTACAAACTCTGTTTGATATTGTTGTTTGTAAATATGTCTAACTGATGTTCAGATTCCAGCAAAGATTATAGATTAACCATGTTCACAATAGCATTTAGGTCTCACATTTACTCATATCAATGACATAATCAACTAGCAAGCAATAATAATAACTCTCGTATGACAACACTTTTATCAAAACAATCATGATAAAATATGATATAATGGTATCTCGCTAGCCCTTTTTGAGACCGCAAAACATAAATGCAGAGCACCTCCAAAGAACAAGGGCTGACTAGACAGTGTAATTCATGGTAAAAGAGATCCAGTCACACTCATACTCAATATCAATTAATAGCAAAACATACAAATGACGGTGGTGCTCTCTAACCGGTGCCTTTTATAAGAGGATGATGACTCAACAATAAAGTAAATAGATAGCCCCTTCGCAGAGGGAAGCATTGATTTGCAGAGGTGCCAGAGCTCGACCTTTTAAAATATGAATGAGTAACAATTTTGAGCGGTATGCTTTCATTTTCATAATAATGACCAAGAGATTTCACCATTCTTCATGCTAAATACATTATAGGTGGCTCCTAAACAGAATGATAAAGTTTTTACTCCCCCTCCACCAATCAATCACACTCCACGGCGAGCCAAATTTACGGGTACCATCCATACAAACACAATCCTGGGGAGTTTTGTTTCTTTATATTTTGATTTGATTTTGAGCATGGAACTGGGCATTCCGAATACCAGCCATTTTCTCGTGAATAATAGTGAATCAACACATATCGTGAGAATAAACCACCTAGCATGGAAGATACTGACCTTCCCCAGTCGCTACATGAGCGATTCGGGCATATAAAACATAATAATTATTTGAAGGTTTAGAGTTTGGCACATGCAAATTTACTTGGAACGGAAGGTGAATACCGCATATAGGTAGGTATTGTGGACTCAAATGGAACAACTTTGTGTTTGAGGAATTGGATGCACAAGCAGTATTCCCGCTTAGTACAAGTGAAGGCTAGCAAAAGACTGGGGAGCGACTAACTAGAGAGCGACAACAGTCATCAACATGCTTTGAGATTAACCAACATTGAGTGCAAGCATGAGTAGGATATAAATCACCATGAACATAAATATCGTAAAGGCTATGTTGATTTTGTTTCAACTACATGCATGAACATGTGCCCAGTCAAGCCACTTGAATCATTTAGAGGAGGATACTGATAACCCACAAGTATAGGGGATCAGTTGTAGCCTCTTTCGATAAGTAAGAGTCTCGAACCCAATGAGGAGCTAAAGGTAGAAAAAATATTCACTCAAGTTCTATTGACCACCGATATGTTGGGTTCTACCGTAGGTGCATCGCATGCAAATTCAAATTTTCCTACGCGCAGAACATCCAAGAACATGCTACGGAGATGGATCACAGATTGTTACCACTAGACGCCCTGTGCCGTGCAGCGGAAGTAGAGCTGGGGCAGCGCATTCGTGTGGTCCGTCTCCTCCTCGTCCGATCTCCCTCGAACATCCGATCCGATCTCCCTCAAACATCAGGTCGCCGTATCCCACGTACAAGTTCGCCAGAGCGGCGCAAGTGCACCGCCTCTAATGGTATCCGTGCATGCAGGAGGAACACCCTGGTGGCGGACTGCTAGGTCCAATCACAAGATCGGCGACAGCTAGTGGAGGTGGCTAGTTGCAACTCATGCAAAGCCCTAATAACGGCGCCGAAGCGATCAATCGGATGTGTGTGCCGCACCTCCACTATATATAGGCATCCGGCACGGGCTCAACTCTTGGGTCTCGCATGGATCCTAAAGCCCACGTGTTCCTTCCCTTAAGCGTGCGACCCTTTATGTTCTCGTCCACTTGGTCGTGAGTCAGATCACATCCGACTCGACCAGTCGGTAGCGGCCTCTAGCAAGACGTGCCGGATCCAAGTGTCCGATGAAGCTGGTTAGGCGAACCTGTACTTCACACTTATGTTCCCTTTGCCACACGATATATGTTCTCGTGCACAAGGCGACATGGTCATCCTTGTTGTAGTACGACCTCTTTCTTGTTCTGGTGAATCCGACCAACATTCAGATTATCTCATAATCCTCATCACATGGCCATGCTTATCCAGGTCGGATCACCAGTGGGGCCCAGAGTATATCTCTCCTAGTAGGAGGGGCAAATCCCATCTTTCTTGACCATGCCTTGCAACATGGCTCTGGACAAGCCCGAAACCTACCTTTGTAACCACCCAGACATGGAGTAGCGTTTGGTCGGCCCAAAGCAAGTCTGTCACCATCCCGAGTACATGCGCTAGCTCAAGTCTTAGGACATAGAATGTATGTTGTACTAGAGACTTACAGATGACATATCGTTGCGTCTCATAGTTGGGTCTATCCAGCTCAGACCTTATCTCGACTCGGATCCGACTTGTCGAATCCAACCAGACCTTTCTGAGTCCATATTATCCGGCTATCATCCAATGCTACATGGTCAGTGAGACCGAACCATCCACCGTGTCATATGCTAGTCTTATTAGTTGCGCGTCCACACAACCCTTTCGACTAGGGACCATTTAGGACAGTTATCATACAATGCATAGTCTCACAAACAAGTCACGTACTTGTTAATACACATCAATGATAATGTCCAAGGACTATCTTTTATTCATAAACACATAGGAAATATCATCATACATGATTGCCTCTAGGGCATATCTCCAATAGTCTCCCGCTTGCACTAAAGTCAATCAAATAGACATCGAATGCCCATAGCTCTAACGTGCCTGGTCTTGTGATATTTTTGGTCTATGTGCCTGGTCTTGTGGTGTTGTCTCGGCTCCTTGGCCTATGCGATGGCACCTGAATTATCGCAATAAACGTCCAACAGTTTTGACCAGCCCGGGAACACACCAACATCTTCCAAGAACTTCCGAATCCAAACACCTTCCTTTGCGGCTTCACAAGCCGCAATGTATTCGGCCTCTGTTGTGGAGTCGGCCATCGTATCTTGCTTGGAACTCGTCCAACTCACTGCTCCTCCATTCATGACATACACAAATCCAGTTTGCGATCGACAATCATCCCTATCAGTTTGGAAAGTAGCATCAGCGTAACACTTTACGCAGAGATCCTCCTCACCTTCATAAACTAGGAACATCTCTTTAGTCCTTTTCACGTACTTCAAGATAGTTTTCACCGCTGCCCAGTGACTCTCACCTGGGTCGGCCTGGTATCTGCTTGTTAAGCTTATTGCATAGGCAACATCAGGCCATGTGCATAGCATGGCATACATGATGGATCCAATTGCCGAGGCATATGGAATCCTACTCATCCGGTTTCACTCATCAAAAGTTATAGGACTCCGAGTCTTGCTTAGCCTTACACCATGTGAGACAGGCAAGAACCCTGTCTTGGCCTCACTCATGTTGAACCTCTTCAACACTTTGTCTATGCACGTGCTCTGGCTCAAGAAGAGAAGCCTCCTCGATCTATCTCTATAGAGCTTGATGCCTAAAATGTACACTGCCTCTCCAAGGTCTTTCATTGAAAACTTGCCATTCAATGATTCCTTGACTGAGTTCAGCATCGAAACATCATTTCCGATCAGCAGTATGTCATCCACATACAAGGTCAAAAATACTACCGAGCTCCCACTAGACTTCTTGTATAAACAATAGTCCTCTTCGTTCTTGATGAAACCAAGGTCAACGATGACCTCATCAAAACGAATGTTCCAACTCCGAGCTGCTTGCCTCAATCCATAAATGGATCTCTCGAGCTTGCATATTTTACCAGCGTTAGTTGGATCGACAAAACCTTCAGGTTGTATCATGTATACATCCTCTCTTAGATTTCCATGAAGGAAAGCCGTTTTGACATCCATCTGCCATATCTCATGATCGAAATATGCAGCTATAGCTAGTATGATCCTCACCGACTTTAGCATCGCTACTGGCGAGTAGGTCTTGTCATAGTCAATTCCTTGAACTTGTCCATAACCTTTAGCGACAAGCCGAGCTTTGTGAATCTGAACATTTCCATCCACATCGGTTTTCTTCTTAAAGACCCATTTGCAACCAATGGCAACTACGCCAGGTGGCAGATCAACCAAGTCCCAGACTTGATTCTCATCCATGAACTTTAGCTCGGATCTCATGGCCTCTAGCCATGCCTCGGAATCTAGGCTCACCATCGCTTCCGCATACGTTGCCGGCTCGTCGCTTTCCAACAACAATACATCGTGCATTCTGCGCAATCTTTCCGACCTCCGTGGCTCCGGTGCCGACTCCACTACGGGTACCCTGATCAACTCCGATATGATCTCATCACTAGCCGGGTCATCCCAGAGTGGATCTCGAATTTCTTCGAGTCACACCATTCTCCCACTGGCCTCCCAATTGAGAAACTCTTTCTCTAGGAAAACCCCGTTCCGAGCAACAAACATTTTGTTCTCTTCTCGGTTGTAGAAGCTATATCCCAAGGTTTCCCTCGGATATCCCATGAATATGCATTTATCCGACTTGGGTGTAAGATTGTCCGACATGAGTCGCTTGACAAATGCTTCACAACCCCAAATCTTCAGAAAAGACAAACTAGGAGTCTACCCAGTCCACATCTCATGTCGTGTCTTGTCTACGGATTTAGATGGTACCCTATTAAGTGTGAAAGCTGCAGTTTCTAGAGTGTATCCCCAGAATGACAAGGGTAAATCCGATTTGCTCATCATCGACCAGACCATGTCCAACAAGGTTCGATTTCTCCGTTCTGACACACCGTTTCTCTGCGGCGTACCCGGAGGTGTGAGCTGAGGTACTATACCTCGGCTTTTCACATGATTATCAAACTCCTGGCTCATGTACTCACCTCCACGATCTGACCGTAGAAGTTTTATCGTCTTGCCGAGCTGATTTTCAACCTCATTCTGAAACTCTTTAAACATTTCAAAAATTTCTGACTTGTGCCTCATCAAATAGATATATCCATATCTACTCAAGTCGTCGGTAAAAGTCACGAAGTACTGATAGCCACCTCTGGCCGTTGTGCTCATTGGACCACACACATCACTGTGTATAAGCTCCAACAGCTCGGACGCCCTCTTGCAACTCTTTGCAAAAGGAGACTTAGTCATCTTTCCTACCAACCATGATTCACATGTCTCGAACGACCCGAAGTCGGACGAAGTTAGGAGTCGATCATCATGGAGCTTCTTCATGCGTTTCATACTAATGTGTCCAAGCCGACAATGCCAGAAGTATGTCAGATTTATCTCATTAGGCTTATGCCTCTTGACATTCACGTTATAGACCGGTTCCATTTCTAGATTTAAAATAAATAACCCATCTACTATGGGTGCATAGCCATGGAACATTCCATTCGAATAAAATGAACAACCATTATCCTTTATAATAAATTTGTAACCTTGACTCACGAAACATGAGGCAGAAATAATGTTCTGACTAAGTGCGGGAATGTAATAAAAATTATTCAATTCCAATATAAATCCAGAAGGAAGCTTGAGCTGCATCGTGCCGACCTCCAACGCAGAAACTCTTGCTTTGTTGCCAACCCTGATGTCAATCTCCCCTTGTGCTACATGCCTAGTTCTTACCAGACCCTGCATCGAGTTGCAAATATGAACAACCGATCCGGTATCAAATACCCAAGAGCTACTAGGTATGTCAACAAGGTAAAAGTCTATAACATATGTAACTAGTGTAGCTTTGCGTGAAGAAGCATCTCCGGCCTTCTTGCTGTGCTCAGCAAGCCACTTGCTACAGTTCCTCTTCCAGTGACCAGCTTCCTTGCAGTGAAAGCAAATGGTCTTTGAGTTCGGTCTGGACTTTGGCTCAGCGGCAGAGACAACCTTCTCCGTGCCCTTTGTCGTACCCTTTTTCTTGGACCAACTCTTCTTGAACTTAGCCGAGTTCTGCACCATCAACACTTGATGCGTGCCTTTCTTAATATCTTGCTCTGCCACCTTGAGCATCCCATGCAATTTAGTGAGCTTCTTATCCATGCCATGCATATGATAGTTCGACACGAATGTCCTATAGCTAGGTGGAAGAGAACCCAAAATTGCATCCGTGGACAGCTCGTCCCCAAGTGGGAAGCCTAACCGATCCAAATCTTGCACATACCCGATCATCTTGATCACATGCGGGTTCAGTGGATCACCCTCCTTCAGCTTACAATCTGTCAGGGACTGCCAGACATTGAACCTTTCGGTCCTAGCCTGCACCTGAAACATGCTCTTCAAACTCTCGATCGTATCGAAAGCCTGAATGTTTTCGAAATGTTGTTGCAAATCGGGCTCCATACAAGCCTGCATGAGGCAGCTGATCTCATTTGATTCATCAACGAGTTTCTGGTGGGCATTCTTGGTTGTGGCATTAGCATTCTCGGCAGGTTCTTCTGGAAGTGGATCCTCTAGAACATGTTCATTTTTATCGTTCTTGAGAACAATTATGAAATTTCTATACCAGGTGGTAAAGTTTGTTCCATTTAGTCTATCCTTTTCCAGAATTGATTTCAATGCAAAGTTGGGCTGAGCAGGTGGTGCCATTGATCTACAACAGAACATATGCAATCACTAAGCAATGTGTTTATGTGGAGTAATTCAAGCCTTAAACGGAACTACTCCCACTGAAGTTGGCATCCCTCCACAAACTCTCAATGATTCAGGACCCGTCTAGCGCGAGCGACTAGTGAGCTTTAGCATCACTGCTAGCCAACTTGCCTATTCGGTAAGCAACATCTTGATAATCGCATCTCTCTATGACTCCTGTGGGTCGGGTATGTATCTTATACCCCGGCTCCCAACCTTCTTTTCCACAAGGCCCAAAACCGTTTTGATAGCCTTGTCAAGTTAACCTGATGCGGTGCATGTCTGTGTCCGACACGAACCCTCCAGTTCAAGGACACCTAGTAGCACCTCAATTTTATGAGCCCACTACCAGACGTACTTGACGTGCGAAGGTGCAACATCCGGAATGGCAATGTGCTTGATATTAATGAGGGATCTTTCTACCATACTTAGATGCATAGAAACAAGAAGCAATATCAATCACATATAAACATAAATATGTGAAATAGTATGGCTCCTTCATGGACATCCTTCCAGGTCGGCTCCAACTCCGATGACCAAGGCAGAACTCCATTTTGTCCGTCTCGCCGGGACACTAAAACCTCGAACTTGATCTCTGTCCTCCAACTACTACAACTAGTAATAAATTTACAGAGAATCACAAGTCGACACGCAGGTCGTTATACAATATAATGACAGCACTTTGGCTCCTACCGTCTGACAATCATGACACGCAGGTCATGTTAAATTACACACATGCATCACATACATATGAGCCGTACTATTCGCATCAAACCTGCAAAACAAACTTATGCATAGAATCATATTCTACCGTTTTGTGTGATCGTGTACGAAATACAAGGCGCTACGCACATGGTGGCCCCTCGCGGGTGCGGGCAGTGCCCGACATTTTCGGAAATCACAGATCGCATCTGCACTCTGATCATGCCGAATTTTCTGGTCTGACCGATCTCATCGATCATCGTGAACCCAATTCATATTTATGTTTCACGGTTAACCCCGATGGCGGATACCGACCGGTAGGGGTAGGTTGTGACATGACCTCATCGATTCCGATTGATAGAAAACATAGCCTCAACAATCCCGATGTACAGTTGATCTCATCAACCGTGCACATAGCCGATCTCATGAACGACGACATATCACATCCACCGCCACCACATATCACATATGCTACCAATCTAAATCCAAAACCCTATAGCAGAGGCTCTAGTACCACTGGTGGGTTCTACTGTAGGTGCATCGCATGCAATTAAAATTTTCCTACGCGCAGAACATCCAAGAACATGCTACGGAGATGGATCATAGATTGTTACCACTAGACGCGCAGTGCCGTGTAGCGGAAGTAGAGTTGGGTCAGCGCGTTCGTGTGATCTCCCTCGAATAGCCGGTCTCCGAATCCCATGTACAGTTTCACCGGAGCGGTGCAAGTGCACTGCCTCTAACGGTATCCGTGCGTGCAGGAGGAACACCCTTGCGGCGAACTGCTAGGTCCGATCACACGGTCGGCGGCGGCGAGTGGAGGTCGCTAGTTGCAACTCATGCAAAGCCCTAGTGACGGCACCAAAGCGATCAACCGAATGTGTGTGTGCTGCACCTCCACTATATATAGGCATCCGGCACGGGCTCAACTCTTGGGCCTCGCACGGATCCTAAAGACCACATGTTCCTTCCCTTAAGCATGCGACCCTTTAGGTTCTCGTCCACTTGGTCGCAAGTCAGATCACATCCGACTCGACCGGTCGTTAACGGCCTCTAGCAAGACATGCCGACTCCAAGTGTCCGATGAAGCTGGTTATGCGAACTTGTACTTCACACTTCTGTTCCCTTTGCCACACGATATATGTTGTCGTGCACAAGGCGACACGGTCTTCCTTCTTGCAGCACGACATCTTTCTCATTCTGGTGAATCCGACCAACATTCGGATTATCTCATAATCCTCATCGCATGGCCATGCTTATCCAGGTCAGATCACTAGTGGGGCCCAGAGTATATCTTTCCTGGTAGGAGGGGCAAATCCCATCTTGCTCGAGCATGTCTCGCAGCATGGCTCTGGACAAGCCCAAAACCTACCTTTGTAACCACCTAGTCACGGAGTAGCGTTTGGTCGGCCCAGAGCAAGTCTGTCACCATCCCGAGTACATGCGCTAGCTTAGGTCTTAGGACATAGAACGTATTGTTGGGAGACGTAGTAGTAAATCAAAATTTTCTACGCGTTCACCAAGATCTATCTATGGAGAAACCAGTAACGAGAAGGAAGAGATTGCATCTTCATACCTTTGAAGATCGCTAAGCGGAAGCATTACAAGAACACGGTTGGTGGAGTCGTACTCATAGCGATTCAGATCGCGGTGGACTCCGATCTTAGCACCGAACAATGGTGCCTCCGTGTTCAACGCACGTGCAACTCGATGACGTCTCCTACGCCTTGATCTAGCAAGGAGAAAGGAGAGGTTGAGGGAGAGCTCCGGCAGCACGACATCATGGTGACGGTGGAGCTGCGTGGTACTCCGGCAGAGCTTCGCTAAGCACTACGGAGGATGAGGAGAGGGAGGAGTAGGGCTGCATCGTGGGAGAGAGAGATGCGTATCTCCGGCTACCCCAAGGGCTCCACTATATATAGGAGGAGGGAGGGCTGTGCCCTAGGGTTTCCACCCTAGGGTGGTGCGGCAGACACCAGATCCCATATGGCCGGCGGCCAAGAGGGAGAGGGGTGCGGCTGCCCTAGGGTGGGCCTTAGGGCCCATCTGCCCTAGGGTTTCCCCCCTCCCACTTCAGCTGCGCCTTGGGCCCTTGTGGGAGGCACACCAGCCGACCTAGGGGACTGGTTCCCTCCCACTTGCAGCCCATGCATCCCTCTAGGGCTGGTGGCCCCACTTGGTGGACCCCCGGAACCCTTCCGGTGGTCCCGGTACGTTACCGGTAATTCCCAAAACATTTCCGGTGACCAAAACCTCACTTCCTATATATGAATCTCTACCTCCGGACCATTCCGAAGCTCCTCGTGATGTCCGGGATCTCATCCGGGACTCCGAACCACCTTCAGTAACCACGTACACTATTTCCCTATAACCCTAGCGTCATCGAACCTTAAGTGTGTAGACCCTACGGGTTCGGGAGACACATAGACATGACCGAGACACCTCTCCGGTCAATAACCAATAGCGGGATCTAGATACCTATGTTGGGTCCCGCATGCTCCGCGATGATCTCATCGTATGAACCACGATGTTGGGGATTCAATTGATCCCGTATACAATTCCCTTTGTCTACCGGCATGATACTTGCCCGAGATTCGATCGTCGGTATCCCTATACCTTGTTCAATCTCGTTACTGAAAAGTCTCTTTACTCGTTCCGTAACACATCATCCCGTGGATAACTCCTTAGTCACTTTGAGCTTATTATGATGGTGTCTTACCGAGTGGGCCCAGAGATACCTCTCCGTCACACGGAGTGACAAATCCCAGTCTCGATTCGTGCCAACCCAACTGACACTTTCGAAGATACCTGTAGTGTACCTTTATAGCCACCCAGTTACGTTCTGATGTTTGGCACACCCAAAGTATTCCTACCGTATCCGGGAGTTGCACAATCTCATGGTCTAAGGAAATGATACTTGACATTGGAAAAGCTTTATCAGACGAACTACACGATCTTGTGCTATGCTTAGGATTGGGTCTTGTCCATCACATCATTCTCCTAATGATGTGATCCCGTTATCAACGACATCCAATGTCCATGGTCAAGAAAGCATGACCATCCATTGATCAACGAGCTAGCCTACTAGAGGCTCACTAGGGACATGTTGTGGTCTATGTATTCACACATGTATTACGGTTTCCGGTTAACACAATTATAGCATGAACAATAGACAATTATCATGAACAAGGAAATACAATAATAACCATTTTATTATTGCCTCTAGGGCATATTTCTAACAGTCTCCCACTTGTAGTAGAGTCAATAATCTAGTTACATTGTGATGAATCGATTACCGATAGCATTTTGGTGTTGATCATGTTTTGCTCGTGAGAGAGGTTTAGTCAATGGATCTGCGACATTCAGATCCGTATGTACTTTACAAATATCTATATCTCCCTCCTGAATGTAATCATGGATGAAGTTGAAGCGGCGCCTGATGTGTCTTGTCTTCTTGTGAAACCTGGGCTCCTTGGCAAGGGCAATAGCTCCAATGTTATCACAGAATAGAGTCATCGAGCCCGACGCATTGGGGATCACTCCTAGGTCGGTGATGAACTCCTTCATCTAGACTCCTTCCTTTGCTGCTTCCGAAGCAGCTATGTACTCCGCTTCACATGTAGATGCCGCCACGACGCTTTGCTTGCTGCTGCACTAGCTGACTGCCCCTCCGTTCAAAATATACCTTATCCGGTTTGCGACTTGGAGTCGTCCGGATCTGTGTCGAAGCTAGCATCGACGTAACCCTTTACGACGAGTTCTTCAGCACCTCCATATATGAGAAACATGTCCTTTGTCATTTTCAGGTACTTCAGGATATTCTTGACCGCTGTCTAGTGTTCCGCTCTGGGATCACTTTGGTACCTCCCTACCAAACTTATGGCAAGATTCACATCAGGTTTGGTACACAGCATAGCATACATAATAGAGCCTATGGCTGAAGCATAGGGGATGACACTCATCTCTTCTCTATCTTTTGCCGTGGTCGGGCATTGAGTCGTACTCAATCTCACACCCTATAACACAGGCAAGAACCCCTTCTTGGACTGATCCATATTGAACTTCTTCAATATCTTTTCAAGGTATGTGCTTTGTGAAAGACATATGTGGCGTTTCGAACTATCTCTATAGATCTTAATACCTAATATGTAAGCAGCTTCTCCAATGTCCTTCATTGAAAAAAATATATTCAAGTAGACCTTTACACTTTCCAAAAGTTCTATATCATTTCCCATTATCAGTATGTCATCCACATATAATATGAGAAATGATACAGAGCTCCCACCCACTTTCTTGTAAATACAAGGTTCTCCATAAACCTGTACAAACCCAAACGCTTTAATTACCTCATTAAAGCGAATGTTCCAACTCCGAGATGCCTGCACCAACCTATAGATGGAACTCTGGAGCTTGCATACTTTGTTAGCTTCTTTAGGATCGACAAAACCTTCCGGCTGCATCATATACAGTTCTTCCTTAAGGAAGCCATTAAGGAATGCCGTTTTGACGTCCATTTGCCAGATCTCATAATCATAAAATGTGGCAATCACTAACATGATTCGGACAGACTTCAGCATCGCTACGGGTGAGAAAGTCTCATTGTATTCAACTCCTTGAACTTGTCGATAACCCTTAGTGACAAGCCGAGCCTTATAGATGGTCACATTACCATCCGCGTCAGTCTTCTTCTTAAAGATCCATTTATTTTCAATGGCTCGCTTATCTTCAGGCAAGTCCACCAAAGTCCACACTTTGTTCTCATACATGGATCCTATCTCAGATTTCATGGCTTCAAGCCATTTGTTGGAATCCGGGCCTGCTATCGCTTCTTCATAGTTCGAAGGTTCACTGTTGTCCAACAACAAGATCTCCAGGATAGGGTTGCCGTACCACTCTGGTGTGGAACGTGTCCTAGTGGACCTTCAACATTCAATAGTAACTTGATCTGAAGTTTCATGATCATCATCATTAACTTCCTCTCCAGCCGGTGTAGGCTCCAAAGAAACAACTTCCTGTGTTGTGCTACTCTATGGTTTGAGTGGAGGTACAATTACCTCATCAAGTTCTATTTCCCTCCCACTTACTTCTTTCAAGAGAAACTCTTTCTCGAGAAAGGATCCATTCTTGGAAACAAAGACTTTGCCTTCGGATCTGAGGTAGAAGGTATACCCAATAGTCTCTTTGGGATATCCTATGAAGAAGCACTTTTCCTCTTTGGGTTCAAGCTTCTCAGGTTGAAGTTTCTTCACATAAGCATCGCATCCCCAAACTTTTAGAAACGACAGCTTAGGTTTCTTTCCAAACCATAATTCATACGGTGTCGTCTCAATGGACTTTGACGGTGCCCTATTTAAAGTGAATGCGGCAGTCTCTAATGCATATCCCCAAAATGATAGCGGTAAGTCGGTAAGAGACATCATAGATCGCACCATATCCAATAGAGTGCGATTACGATGTTTAGACACACCATTTCGCTGAGGTGTGCCCGGCGGCGTGAGTTGTGAAACAATTCCACATTTCCTTAGGTGCGTGCCAAACTCGTGACTTAAATATTCTCCGCCACGATCAGATCGTAGGCACTTTATTTTCTTGTCACGCTGATTCTCTACCTCACTCTGAAATTCCTTGAACCTTTCAAAGGTTTTAGACTTGTGTTTCATTAAGTAGACATACCCATATCTGCTCAAGTCATCAGTGAGGGTGAGAACATAATGGTAGCCACCACGAGCCTCGACGCTCATTGGACCACATACATCGGTATGTATTATCTCCAATAAGTCAGTTGCTCGCTCCATTGTTTCGGAGAACGAAGTCTTGGTCATCTTGCCCATGAGGCATGGTTTTCATGTGTCAAATGATTCGAAATCAAGAGGCTCCGAAAGTCCGTCAGCATGGAGCTTCTTCATGCGTTTCACACCAATATGACCAAGGCGGCAGTGCCACATGTAAGTGGGACTATTATTATCAACCTTACACTTTTTGGTACTCACACTATGGACATGTGTAACATCACGTTCGAGATTCATCAAAAATAAACCATTGACCAGTGGGACATGACCATAAAACATTTATCTCATATAAATAGAACAACCATTATTCTCAGATTTAAATGAGTAGCCATCTCGCATCAAGCGAGATCCGGATAGAAATTTCATGCTCAAAGATGGTACTAAATAACAATTATTGAGGTTTAAAACTAATCCAGAAGGTAGATGTAGAGGCAGCATGCCGACGGCGATCACATCGACCTTGGAACCATTCCCGACGCGCATCGTCACCTTGTCCTTTGCCAGCCTCCGCTTATTCTGCAGCTCCTTCTTGTAGTTACAAATGTGAGCAACTGCACCGGTATCAAATACCCAGGAGCTACTACAAGCGCTAGTTAGGTACACATCAATAACAAGTATATCACATATACCTTTAACGTTGTTGGCCTTATTATCCACTGAGTACTTGGGGCAGTTCTGCTTCTAGTGACCGGTACCCTTGCAATAAAAGCACTCAGTCTTAGGCTTGGGCCCATTCTTGTTCTTCTTCCTCGCAACTTGCTTACCAGGCGCGGCAACAGCTTTGTCATCCTTCTTGAAGTTCTTTTTACCCTTGACTTTCTTGAAACTAGTGGTCTTATTGACCATCAACACTTGATGCTCCTTTTTGATCTTGACCTCCGCTGATTTCAGCATCGAGTACAACTCAGGAATGGACTTCCCCATACCCTGCATGTTGTAGTTCATCACAAAGCTCTTGTAGCTAGGTGGGAGCGACTGGAGGATTCTGTCAATGACCAAGTCGTCTGGGAGTCAAGCGGTTGTGCAACCCAGACATTTTGAGTATGTAAAAGTGCGTTATATCGACTAGAGGGGGGCTAAATAGGTGATTTTTACAAATTCATCAGTTGAGGAATTTCAACATTGAGGAATTTGAAATGTGATGAATAACTAGGAGCGGAATAAGTACTAAAGTGCATGAGGAACATAGTAACAACATAGTCTTCATGATGAAATGAAACATGCACAAATTGTAAGTAGTGTGATACAGGATATGCAGTGATGAACAAGGTAACTTTAAGAATTTGAGGTGAGGACTTTGTGAAAGTCTTCAGTCAAATTCTTCAAACAGTAACAATCAATTTCATCAACAGGTATATGAGGAATAGAGGGGTTGAGGAAATAGAACCAGATAGCTCGATGAAGACAATGGTTTGATGACCCAGTTCCAACTGTTGTGACAGTCGTATATCTGGTTTGGAGCGGCCTAGTATTTAAACCAGAGGACACACAGTCCCAAGACACACAGTCCTTACCATATTCTCCTTGAGCTAAGGTCACACAGTCCTTGCCCAACACTCGCGGTAAGTCTTCAGGGTAGACTTCCAAAACCCTCACAAACTGGTCACCCGACGATCCACAATTTACTGCTAGATGCTCTAGACCAAGGTCACTTCGTGATCCCCAATTGAATGCAGGAGCACTAGACTATGACGCCTAACCGTCTTGAGGATGCACAGTCCTCAAAGGTAACAAGCATCGAATCCACATAGGAATTTCTTCAGTGATGCTCAATCACTATGGGTTTGGTGGTTTGGTTGTGGGTTTTTCCTCACTAATTATTTTCTCTCAAAGTCGGAGGATGGGTTGCTCTCAAATGACAAGTGTCAGTTCTCTCTCGGAGCAGCCAACCAACTAGTGGTTGTGGGGGTGGCTATTTATAGACAGGGTGCAACCTCACATGATAAGACATAAATGCCCCTAATGATATGACCGTTATGTGGATGTTATGATTGGGGACAGCTGGCGCTAAGCACAACAATGGTCAGAATTTCGAACTATGAAAGTCCTCAGGCTTATCATGTTCCTCACTTGTAGGCAATTCACATTGGCGAAATCATAACTCCTTAGTCAGATCAATTTCCTCAGAGACCAGAAGAACTTCGTCTCTGTCACTGAAGAACTTGTCTGAATCGTAAGAGATTTCCAAAGGCTTCACTCGAAGGATTGTATAGGTTGAGGATTTTGGAGTTGAGCATCAGTTGGAAATTTTCCTTAGTATTACCTCGGCCCCCTTTAATAGTACGGTGTTTCCTATGACTCAAATAAGGCAATGAAACTATGAAAACAAAAGTCTTCATGCTTCATATTCCTCGTTCATATCTTCAAGGTCACACCAACTTCTTCATTTTCAAAGACTTCACAAAGTCTTCACCAAAGTCTTCACAAAGTCTTCTACAAAGTCTTCAATTAAACACATACATTTTTAGGGGTCGATAATCTCTGGTTATATCAAACTCCTCATCAACTTATAGAGCATGTGTACACTCACAAACACACTAGTGCCTTAACCTATAAGTCTTCAAAACACCAAAATCACTAATGGGAACTAGATGCACTAACAATCTACCCCCTTTTGGTGATTGATGACAAATAGGTTATGTTTTCAACGGGGATAAACATATGAAGTGAAAGTACTTAGTTTGAGGAGTTTGATTGCAAGATATAGAAGAACTCCCCCTGAAGATGTTCATATTTGAGGAATTTGCTTTGGACTGCAAATGCACATGGCAGGTTAAAACATGGAGAACTCCCCCTATATCTTGTAATTCATACATGCATTTGAACATATGATATGAAGAATATGAAATGCGTGAGGAAAATGGTGTCTGACGAAATTAAGCATGTATGCATTATGGTACTTGAGGAAATAAACATGAGAGGAAATAGTTCAAAAGTGTCAGACCACCATCGGACTTAAGTTTACAACTCAATCAACAAAAGCTTCGGAAGAGCGAGAGTTGTAACTTAAACAAAAATAGCCCATATATAGAGACCCGCTTGAAGACTAACTCAAATTTTCTCCCCCTTTGTCATCAAAGACCAAAAGGGACGAAAAAGTGAGGACTAATGCCCCTTTGATGAATTTCATCGTGTTGGTGAGGAAGGAGCGCCAGTGTTGTTGGGGTCATCTATCGATGCAAGGCCCGCCGTAGTGTTGTCAAGTGAAGAATATGAACTTGTGACCATGAGAGGAACTTGGACTTTCTTGAATTTCTTCTGTGGTCGACGAGCCCAGTCAGGATGTTCATCAAGATCCAACTCATACAGTTCTTCAGAAAACTTGAGGTGAGACAATATGGCCCAAGTGCGGTTGAGGTTTTCATGCGCATAATAGTGATTCCTCTTCACAGTGTTCTGCGTCACAGTCATGTTTTGCACAATGTAAGCAAGTTGACGCTTCACCCACTTGTGATTGCGATCGACCTTCTGATGAAGACTTATTAGAAGCTCGCGATCAGTCATCACAGGAGGGGCAGACTCTTGAGGTTTTTGAGCTGAGGCTTTTGCTTTTGAGTCCTGAGTTGCAGTGTCATCATTGGTGGAGAAGGAAGCAACTTTGTGAAACTGTCCATCCAATGGACGAGTGCCTTCATCAATGACAGCCTTGCCTTTTCCTTCCACTGAGTCAATTGTGCTCTTGATGACTTTGATTGGAGGCAGGAAGCCGAAGTGGTTCTGGAAATCAGCCTTGAAGGGAACTGAGGACTTTGCCCTGGTGAATTTCATGATCCGAGGCGCATAAGGCTTCTGTTCAAATGGAGCTAAAGCAGCATTGGCCAATGTCCTCATGAAGAAATCGTGTAAGTCTATGGGAATCCCATGAATGATGTTGAAGAGAATATTCTTCATGACTCCCTCCGCTTCTTCTTCTTCAGAATTATGGCCCTTCTGAGGACATAGAGTATTTGTGAGTATGCGGTAGACCGTCCTGGGCACATATAGCAAATCCTTCACAAGGAAGGTTTTCCATTGAGGCTTCCTAGGAGGCAATGTCTTCATCAGCACTTGCATCAGCTGATTCGGAAGTGCAGGCTCATCAAACAGTCTGCGATCTTCATCTGAGGGAATTGGAACTGGTACACACTAAAGTAATTCAGAAGCTTGAGAAGTGAAGTGTGTTGATCCTGTCATCTAGTCCAAAACCCAGGAGTTGATGTCTGAAGCATTTCCACTGATATGCAGTGTGGCATAGAACTGAAGGATGATTTCCTTATTCCAGTCGCAGATGTCGACGCAGAAAGGAAGAATGCCTGCATCATGAAGAACTTGGAGCACCGATGTGAACGATGGAAGTGTTTCCATGTCCGCATGAGGAATTTGGTGGTGCTCGAAGACTTTATTCTTCTCGAACAGGACTGATGCATAGTAGTTGAGTCGAGTTGCTGTCCAGAATCTACTACGACCGGCCCTTGCAGAGTCATAAGGATTTGGACCTGTGAAGAACATGCGCTCATTGAAGAAATTGCTCTTGAGGAATTTGGGGCACGCTAAGCCTTTGAATGGCATCCTTGGCTTCAGTTGAAGATTAGGCTTGAAGCGGCCCTTGATCTCCTTTGGAATGGGAGGAACTTGAACAATCTAGAGGGCTGGTTCCTTAGTTACAGGAGGAGCAGCAAAGTCACCAGCTATTGCAGCTGGAATTTCTTCAATGATTTGGGTGGTCTGATTGGCAGATTCTTCATGTATTTCTTTAGTCGGAGAAGGTGACTGAGGAATCGTTGTTAGAGGAGTAGTCATTGGTGAATTTGGGTGTGCTGATTCTCAATATTCATCATTGATGACAGGCGTTGTATTGCCAATGTCTATGTTCTCATCAATTTCTTCAACTCCAGCCTCTTCAGCAGTGAACTGAGGCTGGGGCGATGGTACCTTTGGAGTTGAAGCAATGTCTTCAACTTCAATTTCTTCATCAACCTCCTCCGTCGAAGCGACAGGATGATCTTCATCTTCTTCATCTGGGATGACATAGTCAACCCCAAATGGTACAAGTTCATAGGCAGGTGCAGAGGAAATTGGTGCAGCATCAATGGGTCCAATTGAAGAACTTGGCATAGTCTTCAACTTGTTCACAACTGAGGATTCTGACATTGATGCTTTTCTCTTGAGAGTCTTTTCCTCTGCAGTTTCAGCTTTTTCAGGTACGACTGATGCAGTCGCCCGGGTGGGTTCAGGTTCTTCAGGCGTAGCAAAAACTTCAGCTGGCCTTTCGGTTTATTTAGGCACAACAGTGATCGTTGTCCTGGCAAGGTCATTAGTGGTCTGAGTTTCCTCAGTAGCACTGGTCATTGCTTCTGGTGCAGAAGCATTCTCATCAGCAGTCACATCAGGCTGAGCAGTTTCATTAGCAGCCTGAGGAATTTCATCAGATTGAGGATTTTGTGGTTGCGATCGAGCTGCAACCCTAGTGTTGTGATCCTTCACTACAACTTGAGCAGCCCTGACGAATCTCACCTCAGTGCCCTTCCATTCAGCATCATACCTTTCTTGATCCCCAGAAAGTGTGCGAATTTCACACTGAATAGTGACGAGTTGATTCGGCGTCAAGTTCATCACATTGGCTCTCAGAAACTTTTCTTTCTGAACCTTGTTCCTCTTGGCTATCAAAGCTTATTCTCTCTTCCATTTTTCTTTAGAGATGAAGTGGGTGAGGACATGATCCACACCAAGAGGCAGATTCAGTGAAGAAGTGGAGTGTTTGGATCTTCATGCCATATCTCGATGAAGTTGAGGATCATCTTGGGATCCAGCATGAGAGGAACAGAGTTGCCCTTGGCTATAGCAGCCCTCTGCTAACTTTGCCTGATGATTTCCTCCAATTCTTCATCATCAGCTTCATCATCATCATCCTCAAATCCTGAGGGTAAGGTTACCACAGCCTTTCTTGTGTGAGGACTTGGTCTTTGACCTCGTCTAGCAGTTTTCTTCAGCTTCAACACTGTAGGGCTAGTTGAAGACTTTGCTGTAGTAGAGGGGCTTGCCGGGATCTTTGGAACTTTTGTGAATCCCTCAGTCCTCTTACATGATGCCAAATGCATTGGGGTTGAGGACTTTGCAGCTGCAGCTGAGGACTGAGCAGCAACAATACTAGCATCTGAGGCCTTTGTAGGTTGAGGCCTTTGGACTTGAGGAATCTGCTGTGATGGTTTTGAGGCTGAAGAACTTGTTTTCATAGCAGCTTTCTTCATCATTGATTTCTTCGGAGCACTTGCAGAGGCTTCGGCAGAGGCAGCAGCAGAATCTTCATTGAATTTCTTCACTGCCTCTTTGGCTTTCCTCGCCAGCTTGGCTTGCTGCTTCTCCCACATATGAGGAAAGTCCTCACTAGTCTTGAGGCTAGTGGGATTAGCAATTTGATTTTGATCTAGGGGAGGCCTGCTGCAAGGAGGTTTCACAGCGAATTTCATCGTGTATTTAGGAGTTACATAACGATATTCCTTCCATTCCCTTGCCCATCTCCTCTCAATTTTCTGTAGACGAATTTTCTCTACTTGGTCGTTTCTTTGCCATAAGTTTCTTCATCAGGTGTGCAGTATTCCTCATACAAATCATCTGGAATCTCAAAAGTAGTGTGCACATCTAGCTTCTTTCCACCTTTCTGAGGTTTCTTTTCGTCAGTCATTTTCTTCATTTGAGGAATTTGAACTCTTGAGCACTCTGAAAAAGTACACAATTTTTCCTCAAGGAATGCTGCAATGAGTTAAGTTGATAAGAATCTAGTGATTCATCAGCGAACATGTTTGTACCTGTGAACAAAGTATAGGTGCGAGGAATTTGAAGAGGTCATGTGCGTTTTCAAAAATTTTAAAAATAGGTGAGGAATTTGACCATGGGTGTCTTGAGGAATTTCACTAAGTGTTCTTTGTCTTAGGTTCCAGAGTTGTGCAAATTTTGAGGATTCACAAAATTTAGGAATCTTGAAGAAAATCATTACTTAGGGAAAATCATCAAGTATATGAAGATGTAAGGTGCTTTTAGAATAAGATTCATGAAGAATAAACACCTTTTGAGGAATATGAAGAGCATTTGAAGATCAAACAAGGGCAGTAAAAATAAGTTTTATTTACCCTGGTGAAGAACACGACGAACTGAGAGATGAGTTGGGAAGTTCGTCAGTTCAGATCTCCCACGCCCTAGCTTGGTAGAGGGAGACAGCTACAACAGCGACGGGATGAAGACTTCCACGACCGATGTGAGTACGGCGACAGCGAGGTCGAGGCAGTGAAGCTCTTCCACACTGGCATTGATGACTTTAGTGGCGGCGCTAGGTTGGAGCTCGGGAGAGAGTAGAGATGAGGAGTAACCGAGCACTGTTGAACGGAAGGGGGTATTTATAGTGGAAGTGAAAACCAATCCGCCCGAAGTTTTTGGACAGGATTTCCCCCGACCCTTGCTCTCCACGCGACGGGTGTCACCCACGTTCTGAGTAGTGGAGATTATGGGGGATCGTGGGTTATCCAGTCATGGGAATCGGAACTGTTTGAGCGGGAATCACCGAAAAAATTTATAGTGAAATTTTAAAGTTTTTGTTCGCAAATTCCTCAGCTGTCAAGGACACAGTGAAGACTTTGAACGAGTTTCAAAGTAGAACGCATACGAAGAATGTGTGAATAGACTGGGTTGAGTTTAGCATAGAGGGGAAAGGGTCCGATCACATTCACTTAGAGGAAAATCAACTTGAATAATTTAGCAATAAGTGAATGTTGTTAAGGACATTGAAAACTCATATATATATATATATAGTCAATGAAGAACATGAGTTTCAAAGGTTGAAGAATTTGAAAAGTTGAGGAATTTGAAAACTTGAAGAATTGGAAAAATGACGAAAAACTCAATTTTGACGAATTTCAACTTTGGTTGGTGGCATGACCCACTGTATAAGAATGATGATTTCAGACACCGAGTATAATTGTCGTAGGTTTCTGAGAATCAAATTCTTCGTTAATTTCTTCACACTTAGAGAGTTATTCTTCATTGATTGAAGAAAAACGTTACTTCATGTGTTGCACATCTAAGTCATCAATTTTGCACAAGTGTTAGGATGTGTGTCCTTTTTCAAAGAACATTCGAAGATTCTAAGATATTTAGCTCACACCGCAACTTGCAAAATCTCTTTTCATCCAAGGGCTTTGTGAAGATATTGGCCAGTTGTTCTTCAGTGGGGATGTGGTCGATCGAGATGTCGCCCTTGAGTACATGATCTCGAAGAAAGTGATGACGAATCTGGATGTGCTTGGTCTTGGAGTGCTGAACTGGGTTATAAGCAATATTGATGGCACTCTCGATGTCGCAGTAGAGAGGCACATTCTTCAACTTGATGCCATAGTCCTTGAGGGTTTGCTTCATCCATAGTAACTGAGCACAACATGAGCCAGCAACAATGTACTCAGCTTCAACAGTAGAGAGCGAGACAAAGTTTTGCTTCTTCAAGGACCAATAGACTAAGGATCGTCCAAGGAAATGACATGTGCCTGAGGTTGACTTGCGATCCACACGATCTCCAGCATAGTCAGCATCAGAGTATCTGACGAGGTGAAGATTTGAGCCCTTGGGATACCATAATCCAAGTGTTGGTGTGTGAGCTAAGTATCGAAGAATATGTTTCACGACCTTATGGTGTGATTCCTTCAGTGTTGCTTGGAATTAGGCACACATGCAAACACTCAACATAATATGAGGCCTGGATGCACATAGATACAATAATGAACCAATCATGGAGCGCTATACCTTCTGATCAAAATCTTTACCATTTTCATCACTGCATAGGTGGCCTTTTGAAGGCATTGGAGTTTTGACGCCTTTGCAATCTTGCATGTTAAATTTCCTATGAACATCCTTGAGGTACTTCTCTTGGGAGATGAAGATGCCATTGTCTTGCTGATAAATATGAAGACCTCAGAAGAATTTCAACTCTCCCATCATAGACATTTGATATTCTTCACTCATCATATAGACAAATTCATCACTGTAACATTTGTCAGTATAACGAAAGATAATATCGTCTACATATATTTGGCATATGAATAGTTCATTGTCATAGGATTTTGTGAAAAGAGTTGGGTCGAGTGAACCAGGTTTGAAGCCTTTCTTCATGAGGAATTCCTTCAGAGTGTCGTACCATGCCCGAGGGGCCTGCTTGAGGCCATAGAGGGCCTTGTTGAGTCTGAAGACTTTGTTAGGATGCTTAGGGTCTTCAAAACCTGGGGGTTGAGCAACATATACTTCTTCCTCAAGCTTACCATTGAGGAATGCACTTTTCACATCCATTTGATATAAGATGATATTATGATGGTTAGCATAAGCAAGCAATATGCGAATAGCTTCCAGTCTAGAAACAGGTGCAAACATTTCATCAAAGTCAATTCCTTCAACCTGTGTGTAGCCTTGATCTACAAGACGAGCCTTATTCCTCACCACAAGGCCATTTTCACCTTGCTTGTTGCGGTAGATCCACTTGGTACCTATGATGTTATGTTTGCGAGGATCTGGCCTCTTGACAAGTTCCCACATGTTGTTGAGCTTGAACTGATGCAATTCCTCTTACATAGCTTGAATCCACTCAGGCTCCTTGAATGCTTCATCAACTTTGGTGAGCTCTATGCTAGAGACAAAGGCAAAATGCCCACAAAAGTTAGTTAAATGTGAAGCTTTTGAGCGAGTGAGGGGACCTGGTGCGTTGATGTCATCGATGATTTTGTCAATCTGCACTTCATTTGCAACTCTAGGATGAGCAGGTTGACGTGGCTGAGGACTTCCTTCAGCAACGTTTTCTTCAGGTGTATCAACATGAAAGTCTTCATTCGTTGGAATGACTTCCTGAGTGGGTATGATATCTTCAGTTGCCTTTAGCTTGATGGATTCCTTAGGAGACTGTTCATCTAACACAGAAGGCAGGTGCTCTCTTTGCGAGCCATCAATTTCATCGAACCGCACATCTACAGTTTCAACAACCTTGTGATGGTAGGTGTTGAAGACTTTGTAGGTGTGCAAGTCCTTTCCATAACAAAGCATAAAACCTTCATGTGCTTTCGTTGCAAACTGAGAACTGTGGTGAGGATCTCTAATCCAACATTTTGCACCGAAGACTTTGAGATAACTTACATTGGGTTTCTTGCCAGTCATAAGTTCATATGAAGTCTTCTTGAAGAATTTGTGAAGATATACCTTGTTGATGATGTGGCATGCAGTATCAATTGCCTCAGGCCAGAAGCAACGAGGAGTCTTGTATTCATCAAGCATGGTGCGAGCCATCTCAACAAGAGTCCTGTTCTTGTGCTCCACAATGCCATTCTGCTAAGGAGTATAAGGGGCAGATAACTCATGAGTAATACCAAGTTGATCAAGGTATTCATCAAGATTAGTGTTCTTGAACTTAGTCCCATTATCACTCCTAATATGCTTGATCTTGACGCCGAAGTTGGTGGAGGCCCTTGAAGCAAATCGTCTGAAGACATCCTGCACTCCATTCTTGTACAGAATAATATGCAGCCAAGTGTAACGAGAGTAATCATCAAAAATGACAAAGCCATACAAACTTGAAGAATTTGTTAATATGGAGTAATGAGTGGGGCCGAAGAGATCCATGCGAAGCAATTCAAAGGGTCGAGTCGTGGTCATGATTGTCTTCGAGGGATGCTTGGATCTGGTCATTTTTCTAGATTCACATGCACTGCAGAGGTGGTCCTTGAGGAATTTGACACCCTCAATGCCAATGACGTGCTTTTTCTTCATGAGCATGTGCAAGTTCCTCATACCCGCATATCCAAGTTGTCGATGCCACAACCAGCCGTCTGAAGACTTTGCAAGTAAGTATGTGGCAGGTTGAGGACCTGTAGAGAAATCAACAATATACAAGTCTCCTCTCCTAAAGCCTTCGAAGACTTTGGAATTGTCAGATTCCATGATGACAACACAATGATATTTTCCAAATACGACGATCATATCAAGATCACAAAGCATTGAGACAGACATAAGGTTGAACCCAAGGGATTCAACAAGCTTCACTTTTTCCATGGGTTGGTCCTTTGAGATAGCAACCTTAATAAGTCCCAATACCTTGCTTTTTCCTTTGTCTGCGTAGGTGATATGCTTCAGAGGAGATGGAGTGAGTGGCAAATTCATCAGTAGATTCTTGTCACCAGTCATGTGGTTTGTGCATCCACTATCGAGGACCCACTCAGTAGCTTTTGGAGTATCATCCTACAGATGAATTAGTACAACTTACGAACTCATATGCTTCAGAGTGAAGAATATGACATCAATTTCATCAGATAGGATTTCATCACACAATATAGTAAGCAAGTAGTGTGAGGATGTGATAAATGAGGAATTCATTTCATCATGGTTAGCTTGCGTCCTCTCAAGCATTTCCTCAGGTCTCCAGCAAGTTCATCAGATGTTTAGTTTCATTTGGAGACCTGACCCTGCATAAGAAATTAGTTCAATTTCTTCACCACCACATCTGGAGGGGTGGCAAAGCGTTCATCATTCTGCGAGCACCGTATGATAAGGGAGGCATTGAAGCAAGTGCGCTTCGTTTCACAGGGCGAGGGTTAGAGTACTCAAATGAATAAGCAGTGAAATTCTTAGAGGACTTATGAACATAATGGTTTGAAGAATAATGCACATATTCATAACTCTTAGATTTTCCCTGCGAAACAGAAGCATTAGTGCGAGAATGATATTTTTGACCATTTGAGGAATTTGGTCCAACTGAGGACTTTGGTTCATATGAGGAATTTGATCTGGGGTTCCTATTCTTCATGAGTGATGTCGTGAGGACATTCACTTGAAGATTTTGTAGGTAGCTCTTGGGAACCCAGATTTTCTTCATAGGATAACCATTCCTACTGTTACTTCCAACAAATATAGCAAATACTTCACCTTTCTGATTTTTGAAGAATTTGTAGTTGGAGTCAAGTGACTCATCAGAGGAATATGAAGTTTCACAAGTAAGGCCAGATAGAGTGGATGGATCTACAGAATATCCTTACGCAGTAACCCATGAGGTTTTGGGGTACTGCTTAGGTGTCTAGTAGGATCCATCATCATTGAGTTTCCTCACAAAGGCAATACCCTCTTTACTCAAGGTTCCTGTTCAGAATCTACTTTTTGAGGACATCGCAAAGGGCTTGATGCCCTTTGAGACTTTTGTACATGCCTATCACATACAATTCCTTCAACCCTGCATTGTCGTTAGTGATACTTGTAGTTTCCTCAGATGAGGAATTTGAGACCACATGAATAGTTGAAGAGTTTGCAGCAATAGAAGCATTTGAACATTTAGGTGAAGAATTTGCAGTTTCATGTTCGATGCATTTCTAACAAGTTGGAACAAATTCTTCTTGAGCGGTACTGATCTGTTGAGCCAGTAAGGAATCGTTTTCCCTTTGGAGATCCTCATGTGACACCCTCAGTTTCTGAAGATCTTGCTTTCTTTGAAGAATATCATAAGAAAGCTTCTCATGATCAGATAAGAGGTCGTTATGATGACTCTGAAGGTTATCATACTTTGTCTGAAGACTTTTGATATCATCAGACAGAGTTTGAGTCCGATCCACTTCATGGTTCAACAGATCATCGCTTTTGTCTAGCATTTTCTTAAGCTTTTCAAGTGCACTTTGTTGCTTAGTGGCTAGTTTAACAAGTTTAGCATAGCTAGGTTTCACATATTCATCAGATTCAGCTTCATTTGATTTAGAAGAGGAATGATGTTTGTGTACCTTTGATCCTTTTTCCATGAAGCAATAGGTGGGAGCATAATCATCATTGCTGACGTCAGAGTTGTTGGAGTAGTCATATTCTTCATCATTGAAGATGGACTTGCTGACGAAAGCAGTAGCGAGAGCAAGGCTAGCGACACCAGATTCTGATTCCTCCTCAGATTCTTCCTCTTCTTCATATTCTTTAGATTCTTCCTCGGAATCCATTTCCTTGCCGATGAATGCTCGAGCCTTTCTGGAACAATTCTTCTTGTGCTTTGAGGACTTTGAAGATGAGTACTTTGCAGATGAGGACTTTGAAGATTTCTTCTTTTTCTTCGAGTCATCAGAACTATCCGCCTTGTATCTCTTCTTATTTGAATCTTTTTCCCAGAGAGGACAGTCAGAGATAAATTGATCGGGCTTCTTGCAATGATGACAGGTTCTTTTCTTGTAGTCTTCTGATGAATCTGATTTCCTCAAGCCACTTTTTGTTGACTTTCCAAATCCACCTCTCCTTGAGAACTTCTGAAATTTCCTCACGAGGATTGCGAGTTCCTGACTTAGTTCTTTAGGCTCACCAAGGCTGCTGTCTGAATCTTCTTCTTCGCACGAGGAAATTGGTTTTGCATTCAGAGCACGAGATCTCTCATAGCTTGGCTCGTAGAGGTCTCTCTTCTCAGCTTGTTGGAATTCATGAGTATTGAGTCTCTCAAGAATATCAGCAGTATCAAGTGGCTTGTAGTCTCCATGTTCTTGAATCATCAAAGCCAGAGTATCGAATGAGGAGTCAACAGATCTTAGCAGTTTCCTCACCACTTCATGGTTAGTGATATCGGTGGCACCCAGTGCTTGAAGCTCATTGGAGATATCAGTGAGACGATCAAAAGTTTGCTGAACATTTTCATTGTCAAGTCTCTTGAAGCGGTTGAAGAGATTGCGAAGAACATCAACACGAGAGTCACGTTGAGTGGAAACACCTTCGTTGACTTTGGACAGCCTATCCCAAATAAGCTTAGCAGACTCTAAAGCACTCACTCTGCCATACTGACCTTTGCTTAAATGGCCATAGATGATATTCTTCGCTTGAGAATTGAGTTTCTTGAATCTCTTCACATTAGCAGTAGTAACAGTGGGAGTGACAGAGGGCACACCATTTTCC
This sequence comes from Hordeum marinum, assembly GCA_022496015.1. NCBI lineage: Eukaryota > Viridiplantae > Streptophyta > Magnoliopsida > Poales > Poaceae > Hordeum > Hordeum marinum. The sequence goes on from CM039674.1 coordinate 439,332,014, forward strand.
ACAACGTACCAGAGATTGTTGTCAATAGCTTCAAGGTGCATACGCATCTTGTTCTTCCAGTAGGGGTAGTCTGTCCCATCGAAGGTAGGACACCCCGCAGAAACCTTGATCATACCTACGGTCGACATAACTAGAACTCCAGGTTGTTAAACCAAAATCACACAGAGCAAGGGAGTACCTGCTCTGATACCAATTGGAAGTGCGTTATATTGACTAGAGGGGGGGTGAATAGGCGATTTTTACAAATTCATCACTTGAGGAATTTCAACTTTGAGGAATTTTAAATGTGATGAATAACTAGCAGCGGAATAAGTACTCAAGTGCATGAGCAACATAGTAACAACATAGTCTTCATGATGAAATGAAACATGCACAAATAGTAAGTAGTGTGATACAGGATATGCAGTGATGAACAAGGTAACTTGAAGAATTTGAGGTGAGGAATTTGTGAAATTCTTCAGTCAAATTCTTCAAACAGTAACAATCAATTTCATCAACAAGTATATGAGGAATAGAGGGGTTGAGGAAATAGAACCAGATTGCTCGATGAAGACAATGGTTTCATGACCCAGTTCCAACTGCTGTGACAATCGTACGTCTGGTTTGGAATGACCTGGTATTTAAACCACAGGACACACAGTCCCAGGACACATAGTCCTTACCGTATTCTCCTTGAGCTAAGGTCACACAGTCCTCGGCCAACACTCGTGGTAAGTCTTCAGGGTAGAGTTCCAAAACCCTCACAAACTGGTCACCCGACGATCCACAATTTACTACTAGATTCTCTAGACCAAGGTCACTTCGTGATCCCAAATTGACTGCAGGAGCACTTGTCCATGACGCCTAACCGTCTGGAGGATGCACAGTCCTCAAAGGTAACAAGCATCGGTTCCACACAGGAATTTCTTCAGTGATTGTCAATCACTATGGGTTTGGTGGTTTGGTTGTGAGTTTTTCCTCACTAATGATTTTCTCTCAAAGTCCTCGGGGGATGGGTTGCTCTCAAATGACAAGTGTCAGTTCTCTCTCGGAGCATCCAACCAACTAGTGGTTGTGTGGGGTGGCTATTTATAGCCAGGGTACAACCTGACATGATAAGACATAAATGCCCCCAATGATATGATAGTTATGTGGATGTTATGATTGGGGACAACTGGCGCTAAGCACAACAATGGTCGGAATTTCGAGCAATGAAAGTCCTCAGGCTTATCATGTTCCTCACTTGTAGGCAATTCGCACTGGCGAAATCCTAACTCCTCAGTCAGATCAATTTCCTCAGAGACCAGAAGAACTTCGTCTCTGTCACTAAAGAACTTGTCTAAACCGTAAGAGATTTCCAAAGGCTTCACTCGAAGGATTGTATAGGTTGAGGATTTGGCGTTGAGCATTAGTTGGAAATTTTCCTTAGTATTACCTCAGCCCCCTTTAACAGTACGGTGTTTCCTATGACTCAAATAAGGAAATGAAACTATGAAAACAAAAGTCTTCATGCTTCATATTCCTCGTTCATATCTTCAAGGTCACACCAACTTCTTCATTTTAAAAGTCTTCACAAAGTCTTCACCAAAGTCTTCACAAAGTCTTCAGCAAAGTCTTCAATTGAAGACATACATTTTTAGGGTCGATAATCTCCGGATATATCAAACTCCTCATCGACTTATAGAGCCTGTGTACACTCACAAACACATTAGTGCCTTAACCTATAAGTCTTCAATACACCAAAATCACTAAGGGGCACTAGATGCACTAACAGTATGTGCTCACTGATAGAACTATTCTCCTCCATCTTACAGCTGAAGAACTTGTCGAGAAAACATATCTCTCGACCCGGGCATGACTTTGGAAAAACAGTTTCAGCTCTTGGAACATCTCATATGCTCCGTTTTGCTCAAAACGTTTTTGAAGCCCCGGTTCTAAACTGTAAAGCATGCCGCACTGAACAAGGGAGTAATCATCGCAGCGTGACTGCCAAGCATTCGCAACGTCTTGGTCCGCTGGGAAAATGGGTGGGTCACCTAGTGGTGCATCAAGGACATACAATATTTTGGAAGCTATGAGGATGATCCTCAAGCCACGGACCCAGTCCGCATAGTTGCTTCCATCATCTTTCATCTTGGTTTTCTCTAGGAACGCGTTGAAGTTGAGGGTGACATTAGCGTTAGCCATTGGATCTACAATATAGATTGTAAAGGCAATTTTAGACTAAGTTCATAATAATTAAGTTCAGATAATCAAATTATTTAATGAACTCCCACTTAGATAGACATCTCTCTAGTCATCCAAGTGATACATGATCCATGTCAACTAGCCCGTGTCCGATCATCACGTGAGACGGACTAGTCATCCATGGCGAACATCTCCATGTTGATCGTATCTTCTATACGACTCATGTTCGACCTTTCGGTATTCCATGTTCCGAGGCCATGTCTGTACATGCTAGGCTCATCAAGTCAACCTAAGTGTTTCGCATGTGTAAATCTGGCTTACACCCGTTGTATGCGGACGTTAGAACCTATCACACCCGATCATCACGTGGTGCTTTGGAACAACGATCCTTAGCAACGGTGCATAGTTAGGGTGAACACATTTCTTGAAATTTTATTGAGAGGTCATTTATTTACTACCGTCGTTCTAAGCAAATAAGATGTAAACATGATAAACATCATATGCAATCAATATAGTGACATGATATGGCCAATATCATCTTGCTCCTTTGATCTCCATCTTCAGGGCACCATGATCATCACTGTCACCGACACGACACCATGATCTCCATCATCATGATCTCCATCATCGTGTCCTCATGAAGTTGTCTCGCCAACTATTACTTCTACTACTACGGCTAACGTTTAGCAATAAAGTAAAGTAATTACATGGCATTTATGATTGACATGCAGGTCATACAATAAAATAAGACAACTCCTATGGCTCCTGTCGGTTGTCATACTCATCGACATGCAAGTCGTGAATCCTATTACAAGAACATTATCAATCTCATACATCACAATGCATCACATCACATCCTTTGGCCATATCACATCACAAGGCATATGCTGCAAAAACAAGTTAGACTTTCTCTAATTTGTAGTTGCAAGTTTTTACGTGGCTGCTATAGGTTTCTAGCAAGAACGTATATTACCTACGCCAAAACCACAACGTGCTATTCCAATTGCTATTTACCCTTCATAAGGACCCTTTTCATCAAATCCAATCTGACTAAGGTGGGAGAGACAGACACCCGCTAGCCACCTTATGCAACAAGTGCATGTCAGGCGGTGGAACCGGTCTCACGTAAGCGTACGTGTAAAGTTGGTCCAGGGCGCTTCATCCCACAACACCGCCGAATCAAGATAATACTAGTAGTGGTAAGCAAATTAACAAGATCGACACCCACAATTGCTTTGTGTTCTACTCGTGCATAGATTCTACGCATAGACCTAGCTCATGATGCCACTATTGGGAGACGTAGTAGTAAATCAAAAAATTCTATGCGTTCACCAAGATCTATCTATGGAGAAACCAGCAACGAGAAGGAAGAGATTGCATCTTCATACCTTTGAAGATCGCTAAGCGGAAGTGTTACAAGAACACAGTTCGTGGAGTCGTACTCGTAGCGATTCGGATCGCGGTGGACTCCGATCTTAGCGCCGAACAACGGCGCCTCCGTGTTCAACACACGTGCAGCCCGGTGACGTATCCTACGCCTTGATCCAACAAGGAGGAAGGAGAGGTTGAGGGAGAGCTCCGGCATCACGACGGCGTGGTGACGGTGGAGCTGCGTGGTACTCCGGAGGAGCTTCGCTAAGCACTTGGAGGATGAGGGGAGGGAGGAGTAGGGCTGCGTCGTGGGAGAGAGAGATGCGTGTCTCCGGTTGCCCCAAGGGATCCACTATATATAGGAGGAGGAGGAGGGAGGGCTGCGCCCTAGGGTTTCCACCCTAGGGTGGTGCGGCAGCCACCAGATCCCATCTGATCGGCGGCCAAGAGGGAGAGGGGTGCGACTGCCCTAGGGTCGGCCTTAGGGCCCATCTGCCCTATAGTTTGCCCCCTCCCACTTCAGCTGCATCTTGGGACCTTGTGGGGGGCGCACCAGCCCACCTAGGGGCTGGTTCCCTCCTACTTGCAGCCCATGCAGCCCTCTGGGGCTGGTGGCCCCACTTGGTGGACCCCTGGAACCCTTCCGGTGGTCCCGGTACGTTACCGGTAATTCTCAAAACATTTCCAGTGACCGAAACCTGACTTCCTATATATGAATCTTTACCTCCGGACCATTTTGGAGCTCCTCGTGGTGTCTGGGATCTCATCTGGGACTCCGAACAACCTTCGGTAACCACGTACACTATTTCCTTATAACCCTAGCGTCATCGAACCTTAAGTGTGTAGACCCTACGGGTTCGGGAGACACGTAGACATGACCGAGACACCTCTCCGGTCTATAACCAACAGCGGGATCTGGATACCCATGTTGGCTCCTGCATGCTCCACAATGATCTCATTGGATGAACCACGATGTTGGGGATTCAATCAATCCCGTATACAATTCCCTTTGTCTACCGGTATGATACTTGCCCGAGATTCGATCGTTGGTATCCCTATACCTTGTTCAATCTCATTACCGGCAAGTCTCTTTACTCGTTCTGTAACACATCATCCTGTGGATAACTCCTTAGTCACTTTGAGCTCATTATGATGATGTCTTACCGAGTGGGCCTAGAGATACCTCTCCGTCACACGGAGTGACAAATCCCGGTCTCGATTCGTGCCAACCCAACAGACACTTTCGGAGATATCTATAGTGTACCTTTATAGCCACCCAGTTACGTTGTGATGTTTGGCACACCCAAAGTATTCCTATGGTATCCGGGAGTTGCACAATCTCATGGTCTAAGGAAATGATACTTGACATTGGAAAAGCTTTAGCAGACAAACTACATGATCTTGTGTTATGCTTAGGATTGGGTCTTGTCCATCACATCATTCTCCTAATGATGTGATCCCGTTATCAACGACATCCAATGTCCATGGTCATGAAATCGTGACCATCTATTGATCAACGAGCTAGCCAACTAGAGGGTCACTAGGGACATGTTGTGGTCTATGTATTCACACATGTATTATGGGTTTCGGTTAACACAATTATAGCATGAACAATAGACAATTATCATGAACAAGGAAATACAATAATAACCATTTTATTATTACCTCTAGGGCATGTTTCCAACACGTATGTTGTACTAGAGACTCACAGATTACCATCATTGTGTCTCATAGTTGGGTCTGTCCAACTCAGACCTTATCTCGACTCGGATCCGACTATGTCGAATCCGACCAGACCTTTCTGAGTCCATATTATCTGGCAAGCATCCAATGCTACATGGTCAGTGAGACCGGACCATCCACCATTTCATATGCTAGTCTGATTAGTTGTGCGTCCACACAACCCTTTGGGTTAGGGACCATTTAGGACAGTTATTATACAATGCATAGTCTCACAAACAAGTCATGTACTTGTTAATACACATTAATGATAATGTCCAAGGACTATCTTTATTCATAAAAACATAGGAAATATCATCATACATGATTGCCCCTAGGGCATATCTCCAACACGATACAACTCTATGCACGTTTAACATTCGCTTTACCTAGAACAAGTATGAAACTAGAAGTATTTTATAGGTGTGACGGGATAGGTTTGCAAGAAAATAAAGAATACGTAAATAAAAACTAGGGGCTACTAAGATAAAGTAACAATTAACTTAGTTTAACGAGTATGGAAAAGTGGTGGTAGGAGTTGCGGAATTGTCCCTAGGCAATCGATAACTAGACCGGTCATCATTATTGCAATTTTATATGAGGGAGAGGCATAAGCTAACATACTTTCTCTACTTGGATCATATGCTATTATGATTGGAACTCTAGCAAGCATCCGCAACTAATAAAGATCATTAAGGTAAAATCCAACCATAGCATTATAAAGTACCAAGTCCTCTTTACTCCCATATGCAACAACCCACCTACTCGGGTTTATGCTTCTGTCACTCAAGCAACCCACCATAGGCGAATCATGAACACATTGCAACACCCTATAGCGAGGATCCCTCACGCTTGCGCAACATGGAGAGCACCATAGGACAGCACCAATAATAAAACATGCAACTCAAACCAATCATGATCATCAATCAACCCATTGGACAACAAAAATCTACCCAGACATCATAGGATGGCAACACATCATTGGATAATAATATGAAGCATAAAGCACCATGTTCAAGTAGAGGGTACAGCGGGTTGAGTGAGAGTGGACTGTTGTAGATAGATGGGGGAAGGTGATGGAGCTCTTGGTGAAGATGACGGGTTTGTTGGAGTAGATCGTCATCACGATGATGGCCCCGATGGCATTCCGGCGCCACTGGGAGAGACGGGGAGAGAGACCCCCCTCCTTATTCTTATTTCTTGACCTTCCCCCTAGATGGGAGAAGGGTTTCACCTCTGGTCCATGGCATCCATGGTGGCGTAGGGGCGAGAGCCCCCCCCCCCCCCCCGAGATTGGATCTCTCTCTCTCTGTGTTTCCTTCTATTTCTGCGCTCGCAGATTATAGCCTTTCACTGTTTCTTAAATATCCGGAGATCCCTAACTCTGATCGGGCTGAAACTTTGAGGGGATTTTTATTATAAAAATATCTTACTTTCGGCAAAAGGAGAGATCCAACCGACTTAAGAGGTGGTCACAAGGGCCTAGGGCTCTGCCAGGGGGTAGGTCGCGCCTAGCAGGCTTGTGACCTCCTCGGGCATCGTCTCGCGTTGATTCTTTTTCCCAAAAATCACATGTATTCCAAAATAAATCTTTGGAAGTTTTTATTGCATTTGGACTTTGTTTCATATGGATTTTCCGCGAAACAAAAAACATGCAACAAACAGGAACTGGCACTGTGCACTAGATCAATACGTTAGTCCCAAAAATAGTATAAAAAGTTGCCAAAAGTATATGAAACTTTTAGAATATTGGCATGAAACAATCAAAAATTATAAATACGACGGATACGTATCAGCATCCCCAAGCTTAATTCCTGCTCGTCCTCGAGTAGTAAATGATAAAAAAGATAATTGTTGATGTTCAATGCTACCTAGCATAATCTTGTTCATATGATCTAATCATGGCATGAATATTAAGACACGAGTGATTCAAAGCAATAGCCTATTATTTGACATTAAGACAATAATACTTCAATCATACTAATAAACCAATTGTATCTCTTCAAAATATAATGACAAAAGAAAGTTATCCCTACCATATCATATGGTCTGGCTATGATCCATCTTCTCCACACAAAGTATTTATATCTTGCACAACCCCGATGACAAGTCAAGTAATTGTTTTCACACTTTTATTTTCTCAAACCTTTTCAACTCTCATGCAATACATGAGCGTGAGCCATGGATATAGCACTATAGGTGGAATAGAATATGGTGGAGGTTGTGAATAAAAAGGAGAAGATAGTCTCACATCAACTTGGCGTATCAAGAGGCTATGGATATTCCCATTAATAGATATTAATGTGAGTGAGTAGGGATTGTCATGCAACGGATGCACTAGAGTTATAAGTGTATGAAAGCTCAAGAAGAAACTAAGTGGGTGTGCATCCAACTTGCTTGCTCATGAAGACCTAGGGCAATTGGAGGAAGACCGTCATTGGAATATGCAAGCCAAGTTATATAATGAAAAATTCCCACTAGTATATGAAAGTGACCAAATAGGAGACTCTCTATCATGAAGATCATGGTGCTACTTTGAAGCACAAGTGTGGAAAAAGAATAGTAGCATTGTTCCTTCTCTCTTTTCTCTCTTTTTTTATTTTTTATTTTTGATGGGCATCTAAGGCCTCTCTTTTTTTATTTGGGCCTCGTTGGCCTCTTTTATTTTTCATAAAGTCTGGAGTCTCATCCCAACTTGTGAGGGAATCATAGCTTCCATCATCCTTTCCTCACATGGGACAATGCTCTAATAATGATGGTCATCACACTTTTATTTACTTACAACTCAAGAATTACAACTCGATATCTAGAACAAAATATGACTCTATATGAATGCGTCCGACGGTGTAGCGGGATATGCAATCATCTAGCATAGCAATTGACATCAAAAAACTGGACAAGCCATGAAAACATCATGCTAGCTATCTTACAATCATGCAAAGCAATATGAAAATGATGGTGCGTGTCATAATAAACGGAACGGTGGAAGTTGCATGGCAATATATCTCGGGATGGATATGGAAATGCCATAATAGGTAGGTATGGTGGATGTTTTTAGGGTGGATATATAATGGGTTTAAAGCACCGGCGAAAGTTGCACGGTACTAGAAAGTCTAGCAAAGGTGGAAGGGTGAGAGTGCGTATAATCCATGGACTCACATTAGTCATAAAGAACTCACATAATTATTGCAAAAGTATATTAGTCATCGAAGAAAGGTATTAGACGCATGCTGCTAGGGGAGAGGTTGGTAGGAGTTAACCATTGCGCGCTCCTGACCCTCACACAAAGGTTGACAATCAATAAACAAATCATGCTCCGACTTCCTTACATAATGGTTCACCATACGTGCATGCCACGGAAATCACAAACCTTTACACAAGTATTTCTACCAATCAAAAATTACCCACTAGCATGACTCTAATATCACCATCTTTATATTGCAAAACTATTGCAAGGAATCAAACACATCATATTCAGTGATCTACAAGTTTTATGTAGGATTTTATGACTAACCATGTGAATGACCAACTCCTGTTAACTCTCTAAATAGATATAAGTGAAGCATGAGAGTTTAATTCTTTCGATAAAAGATATTCCCATGCTCTAACAAATATAAGTGAAGCAAAAGAGCATTCTACAAATGGCAGTTTTCTATGTGTAGAGAAACAGGCAGTCGAAACTTCAAATGATATAAGTGAAGCACATGAAGCATTCTATAAAGCCATACTCAAAAGATATTAGTGAAGTGCATGAAGCATTCTATAAATCGACCAAGGACTATCTCATACCATCATGGTGCATTATTAAAAGAAAAAGAAAAAGAACACGACGCTCCAAATTTACGCATATCATGTGACGAATAAAAATATAGCTCCAAGTAAAATTACCGATGGTTGTTACAAGAAAGAGGGAGTGACTTCCGGGTCATCCCCAAGCTTAGTTTCTTGGGAGTCCTTGAATATTACATTGGGGTGCCTCGGTCATCCCCAAGCTTAGTTTCTTTCCACTCCTTGTTCCTTCATCCATCGTGATCTCACCCAAAACTTGAAAACTTCAATCACACAAAACTTAACAAAACCTGTGTGAGATATGTTAGTATAATAAAACAAATCATCACTTTAAGTACTGTTTCCAACCAATTCATATTTTGTATTTTCATCTTAGCTACTATAATATAACTTTTCCATGGTTTATACCACTTATACAATCGATAATTTCATCAAAACGAGCAAAACAATGCATTAAAAACAGAATCTGTCAAAAACAAGACAGTGTGTAGTAATCTGAGTATTCACCATACTTCTGTAACTCCATAAATTTTGAAAAATTAGGACGTGGTAAAAACTTTGTATAACAGTATTTTGTAAAATTTCAGAATTTTTGCACGGTCCATTAAAATATAGAAATTCAAACACCGCAGAAAAAAGTTTCTATTTATTCACAGTACATATCAAACAAGCAATTTAAACATCCTAAAGGTAACTCTTGGCACATTATTTGTATAATACAATGGATTTATACAAGGGGATAATTAATTTTTTGAAAAGTTTTTGTAATCAAGATTCACAAAGTTTCCATGGGCATGAACAAAGTTCAAGGAGCTCCCCCACTTTAACGTTGCTTATCCTTCTTACTTTCACTTCTCTTTTTGAAAAAGTTTTAGGTTCCCCTCTTTATTTTATTTTGTTTTTGAACTATATAAAAGCACAACAGAATAAAATGACTCTCTAAAACTTCCAGGTTGTCTCCCTGGTAGCGCTTTCTTTAAAGCCATTAAGCTAGGCATAAAGTGCTCATGTAATGGATCCACCCGGATCCCAAGGTATATCAAAGCCAATTTTAATTAACAATGATTTTTAATTTAGTAGTGAGAACAAAGTAATATATTTCATGGAACAATGAAGTCTAACTCTCTTCCTATGCATCGGCATGTCATACAAGAATAATTCATTCACACTAAGTAAAGGCCAATGCATATCATACATAGTTTCTTGCAATTTTATTGTATCGGGAACATAGAGAGTTGAACATGTAATTCCTCTATCATAATAATTGCAAGTAGGATCAGCAAGCACATGCATATTATATCTATCAAAATCATCATGTGTAATAGTAAAAGGCAACTCATCTATCTAATCATTAATAAGTGCAAACTTCTTTGATATAGTGTAGTTGGGACTATCATGTGTGGGTGCAATAGCAACCATTTCATGCTTAACATAAGGAAGTATAGCAAGTTTATCTTCAAAAGCATAATTCATATTGGCATCATGGCCACAAGAATAGCAAGCATCAAGTTCATCAAAATGGGATATTTCAAAAGAATCCAAGGGATAATAGCAATCAACATAGCATTCATCCTTCGGTAAGCACTAAGGGAAATTAAACAATGTATGAGTTGAAGAGTTACTCTCGTTAGAAGGTGGGCACGGGTAATCCGCTCTTCCTCCTTTCGTTTTTCGCTCTCCTCGTCATCTTTTTCATCTAATGAGCTCACAGTTTCAGCAATTTCTTCTTCCATAGATTCCTGCAGAATATTAATCTCTTCCAAGGCAACGGTCATTCTTTAAATAAACTATTTAACATAAGAATTAGAAGCATAGTTTTCATAGCAATATTTAAGGATGGCAAAAAAATTAGATTTGTAAAGAGTAGCATCATACTTTTCAATGAAACAAGCAATTTCATAGGCACCCTTAAAAGCAACAAATTCTTCAATTTGTTCAACATCATTATAGCAATGGGCCTCTTTGGTGTAAGAGGATAATATTTCATTATCATTAAACACACATTGGTAGGGAAGGTGTTTTTAGCTTCTTTAGAACAACAAGTAAAATCATGCAATTCACACAAGTTCCAAGCATAACAACACAAAGTATTAATTTGATGCCACAAGAGTTTCCCTTTCTGAGATATTCGGTGTCGCACATAATGAGCATGCTCATTTAATGACTTTCCCTCAACTAAGCTAGTTGGGTTTTCAGCACGAGCACAAGTGGATCGAAGATGACCCAAGTAATATTCTTTGATGGTACGGAACACTAGTGGTTCCTCAACTTTTGGAGCAGCAAGTACAACTAATTTTTTTGGTATTTTATGTTTCCTACCCATATCTAAAGATATAAAACAACTTCAAAAGGCAAATAAAATCTACTTAGTGATAAAGCAAACAAGCACACACGAGAATATTCACCCCACGCTATTGCTCCCCGGCAATGGCGCCAGAAAAAGGTCCTGATAACCCACAAGTATTGGGGATCAATTGTAGCCTCTTTCGATAAGTAAGAGTGTCGAACTCAACGAGGAGATAACCATAGAACAAATATTTCCTCAAATTCTATCGACCACCGATACAACTCTATGCATGCTTAACGTTCGCTTTACCTAGAACAAGTATGAAACTAGAAGTACTTTGTAGGTGTGACGGGATAGGTTTGCAAGAAAATAAAGAACACATAAATAAAAACTAGGGGCTGCTAAGATAAAGTAACAATTAAGTTATTTTAATGAGTGTGGAAAAGTGGTGGTAGGAGTTGCGGAATTGTCCCTAGGCAATCGATAACTAGACCGGTCATCATTATTGTAATATTATATGAGGGAGAGGCATAAGTTAACATCCTTTCTCTACTTGGATCATATGCACTTATGATTGGAACTCTGGGAAGCATCCGCAACTACTAGAGATCATTAAGGTAAAACCCAACCATAGAATTATAAGGTATGATGTCCTCTTTACTCCCATATGCAACAACCCACATACTCGCGTTTATGCTTCTATCACTCAAGCAACCCACCATAGGTGAATCATGAACACACTGCAACACCCTACAGCGAGGATCCCTCACGCTTGCATGACACGGGGAGCACCATAAGACAGCAGCAATAATAAAACATGCAACTCAAACCAATCATGATCATCAATCAACCCATTGGACAACAAAAATCTACCCATACATCATAGGATGGCAACACATCATTGGATAATAATATAAAGCATAAAGCACCATGTTCAAGTAGAGGGTACAGCGGGTTGCGGGAGAGTGGAACATTGTAGATAGATGGGGGAAGGTGATGGAGGTGTTGGTGAAGATGACAGAGTTGTTGGAGTAGATCGCCATCACGATGATGGCCCCGGCGGCGTTCCGGTGCCACCGGGAGAGAGGGGGAGAGAGACCCCCTCCTTATTATTCTTCCTTGACCTTCCCCCTAGATGGGAGAAGGGTTTCCCCTCTGGTCCATGGTCTCCATGGCATAGGAGGGGCGAGAGCCCCTCCAAGATTGGATCTCTCTCTCTGTTTCCTTCTGTTTCGACGCTCCCAGATTCTGGCCTTTCACAGTTTCTTAAATATCCGGATATCCGCAACTCTGATCCGGCTGAAATTTTCAAGGGATTTTTACTATAAAAATATCTCCCTTGCAGAAAAAGGAGAGCTCCAACCGACTTAAGGGGTGGTCACAAGGGCCTAGGGCGCGTCTAGGGGGTAGGTCGCGCCTGTCAGGCTTGTGACCTCCTTGTAGGAGATATGCCCTAGAGGCAATAATAAATGTTATTGATTATCTCCCTGTTCATAATTAGGTTTATGTTCCATGCTATAACTGCTATGGTTCTCGAGTCTACAATAACCACAAGGCTTGAAGGAAGACTCATATGCACGTGTGGAATAATAAATAGTAAATTGTATTCCTAGTCTGGCCTCTAAGAATGGCTCAAGTATTGTATGATGATCCTGTTTTCCTGATCATGGGCATGGCTATGCCGACAATTTTGAGGGCACAATGTTAGAAGAACATTTGTGTTAAATCAGCCCGAATTGATGTTATGCTATGAGATACATTCATCATAAGTTAATGGTTAATAACACAGAGAAGTTAATGTTTGCATAATTCCTTAGACCATGAGAGTATCGAGTTTCTTCATGCTTGCTTCATGAACTTTGGGGTTTGTTAAATGTCATCCGTAAATGGGTGGCTATTACGGCGGCTTACGGGTTCATGGAAAAGTATGTCAAGTAACTTGATAGCTCAAGATTGGGATTAGCTCCTCCGACGATGGAGAGATATATCTGGGCCCTCTCGGTGTTATGGTATCCTTCATCGTCTGGCCAGACACTTTGTGATTTGATCACGGGGATGTCGGAACACGGGAACGAGAAAAGAGAACAACACCGGTAACGTGGTAACTGGCATAGTGGACAAGTTGTTGATCCACGGGGATGCCAACATGTCTCACCTCGGGTATTTGTAACATATCGCTAAGCAACATGAATAGCATACGGCAACTGGAGGTTCACTCGAATATTCATTCGTGTGGGTATAGGGGTCAATATGGGTGTCCACGGCTCTGATGTTGATCATTGATCAGAAGGGGTTCCAGGTCATGTCTATGCTTCACCGAACCTATAGGGTCACACGCTTAAGGGTCATCTATCTACTGAATACTAGACAAGGAGTCCGAGAGAAAGTCACTAAAATAGTTTCGGAGACAGCGGAAAAGTTCCGGAGAGAACACCGAACAAGTTTCGGTAAAACCGAAAAGTTGTTTCGAATAAAACCATTGATCCAAAAATATTTCGGCAAGCACCAGGAATGTTTTGGAGGTTGCCAGATCGGTCTGGTAATTTCTGGATTTTTTTTGGAGAAAAAACCGGAAAAGGATTTTGAAGCTGCCGGAATTGTTTACCAGGTAAACGAAGATGGTTTTAAATTAAACCACCATACCAGAAATGTTCCGGAGCGTGTCCAGATAATTTTAGAGGGTGCCGGAAATGTTCTGGGACCTTCCAGAATTTTTCAGAAGTAATAGTCACGGAAAACATCTTGTCCCAGCGTGAGGGGACAAGATCCCACGTTTCGTGGGGCTGTTTTGGGGCACCTCCCTTTTGGGGGGTCGCCCCTTGTGGCTGGACAAAAGGAGTTGGGGCCCCCCATGGTGGGGGCAGCCTCCACAAATTGTGGAGAGTGTTGGGAGGAAGGTAGGGCCCCATGGGGGAACACCATGGACAAGGGAACATGTTTTCTCCATGTTTGGTGGGAACATGCTTCCTTGTTTTGTGGGTGCTTGTCATGTGGCTGAAATTTCAGCCACCCCACCCCCTCCTTCCCTTATAAAAGGAGGTGGAGAGGAGCTATCCATGACCACTCCAACTCTCATACACATGCCATGCATTATCTGGCTTCTTCTCTCCCTCCCACAGAAAGAGTTTCATAGAGCTGAAAGGCTGTGTGGGTTCCGGTGGGAACTAGTTCTGGATGGCGAAGCCCTGCCAGATAGATGACACCGTATGTGAGCAACTCTGTAGAGAGATCATAGTTTCGGTCTTTGTTCAAGAGTGCCTCCCGAAGGGCTGTCTGTGTGACCGTCCGAGTTTTGGAGGTCCTCCCGAAGGGCTGTCCGAGTGACAGTCCAAGTTTCGGAGGTCCTCCCGAAGGGCTGTCCGCGACATCATCCGGGGGACTGTCCGACCGCCTCCCGGAGGGCTATCTGTGGGGCAGATGAGGGTATACATCCTCGCAGTTAGGAGGTTGTAAAATCCTAGCTGCGGGGATCTGCACCGCCGTTCGTCATCGACTCTACTTCCGCTGCGCTATGAGTTAGTGATGAAAGTGATCAAACCTTGTGTGCAGTCTCCATAGTGGTCATGGGCTGGTGCGTAGGTCGAATTTTTTTTGTTTTCTGCTGCGTTACCTAACACTCCTCGGGCATCGTCTCGCGTTGATTCTTTTTCCCAAAAATCACATATATTCGAAAAAAATCTTCGTAAGTTTTTATCGCGTTTGGACTTTGTTTGATATGGATTTTCGGCGAAACAAAAAACATGCAACAAACAGGAACTGGCATTGGGCACTGGATCAATATGTTAGTCCCAAAAATAGTATAAAAAGTACCCAAAAGCATATGAAAGTTGTAGAATGTTGGCATGAAACAATAAAAAATTATATAAACGACAGAGACGTATGAGATACCATCCTATCATACTACATCACAACCATTTTAATATGCATGTTGGCACTCAAGACAAATCATTATCCACTCTTAGCTAATTAAGCATGGCATGAGTAACTATGATCTCTAATTGTCATTGCAAATATGTTTCACCCATAATGAACTGAATTTGGAACGATGAGCGAATCATAGTTACAAAAGCAAAATAGGTCGACTTCATTCCATATTTTCTCCATCTCAATATTTTCATCATATTTTGTCATTATTGCCTTTCACTTGCACGATCGAACGGTATGAATAATAATAAGAGTGCATGTGCATTGGACTAAGCTGGAATCTGCAAACAATAACTCAAAGGAGAAGGAAAGGCAATATGGTCTCTCTAATAGATTAACAATAATGCATATCAGACCCACTCGACATTTTCATTGCGGTCTTCTCCGTACGACCCAAAGTAAGAAAATTCAAAACTAGAACAAGAAAAACTATTTACACGGGAAAGCTCCCAACAAGCAAAAGAACAATGAGAAATATTTTTGGATTTTCTTTTAATACTACGACTAAAGAAACTAGAATATAAAGCTAGAACTATTTTTTTGGATTTTCTCAAAGTTAATTAAACACACAAGAAGAAAGTGGAAAGAATAAATAAACTACCATGGCTGGTACAATGAAAAAGTATGAACACTGACTCTAAGATGAGTGTGTTAACATAAATGTGATGTATGTGAGAAATGCATACTCCCCCAAGCATAGGATTTCGGTCTAAGTTGGACAAGGGCCATGGCTAGAAATAACCCTCTCCTGGATACTCCGGAGGGTCCTCAAGGTTCCATTCGTTGGCGAGCTCCTGTGGCTCCCACTAAAAAATGGCTCTGGATACAGATAAAAGGCTGGTGTCGGTTTAGGTGTTGGGGGTTGTGACAGACCCCAATATCTGTAAATGTCGTCGGGCATAATAGTGTACCTGCCGAAATGTATATCGAACAAGGAAGAAGCAGGCAGAACAATAATCTCACAAGTACCCTGACTAAATACCACGTTATAAAGCAGCCTCCTATCATCATTCTTCCTAATAACATCATGTGTTACCATACTGTCATAGTCTAAAAATTTCGAGGGTAGCAGCATCTCTTCTTCCTCGTCCAGCCTAAAGGGTATCACAAAGTGTTTGGATAGACAAGATGCATAGATACCTCCGAATATGGGCCCCCTCGAACGGTTTAAGTTCCACCGTTGGGCCACCATAGCGCCCAGACTAAAAGTTCTATCATCAAATAAAGCGTGGCGAAGAATGGCGAGGTCGGGAGCACTAAGGCCTCCACTCTCCCCACAACCAACTAAACATCTTCTCGCAAATAATTAATAATGACGTAGAACAAAAAAATGTACACTAGCTGCTCTTGCCTTTGACACCCCTCTCTCTTCTCCTACCATGACTGCGGCAATAAAATCTTCCATATCTCTAGGACGTGGTTCCGTGATGCTGCCCTCATAGGGTATTTTGCAAACTTTTCAAAAATCGTAGAGGTTCATTTTCTTAGGCACATCATATAAATGAAATTCTACCATAGGAGGGTCTTCCCTATAATGAAAGTGAAAATTTTGCACAAAGGTATTAATGAGCAAGAGGTACTGGTCACACTTATCGTGGAGGAAGTTGGTGATGCCTACCTTCTCAGCCAAATAATAGAAATCTTCATAAATTCTAGACGACCTCAAGAATGCATCACTTGGCCATTCACATGGCCGAACTTCTGCGACGTGAGGAAGATTGTACCTAGACTTCTTCTTCATCTCATTTTCATCTTCTATAGAACCTCGGCTTGACGAGTCCCTTATCAATCTCCTCAACATTTCTCTTTCTGGAAAATTCTGAAATTTTTAGTGACTCAAAGTAAAGGTGAATAAAACTCAACAAAACTTATAGCAACTACTCCCACAAGTGCCTAAAGCCTATATCATGCATCAAAAATACCTGGAACCATACAAATTTCACATGCAAGCTCAAGAACAAGGTCACCACAACAGCATAAATTTGTAATATATATAGCACTAGAACAAAACTAATTGGACCATTGGAGGAGTCACATACCGAAGAATAATCTCCTAAAACAGTTTTGCGAAAGGAGATTTGCACAAGGAGATCGAAGATGGCCACAAAATGAACTAGAACATGAGTTTGAGGAATGGTGGGATTTTTTCTAGAGGAAGACGAAGTGGATGGTCTCTAGAATAAGTGAAGGGGGCCTACGTAGCCGCGTCCTGTGGTCTTGTGACCCACTGGTGCAACCCCCTGATGTGTGCTCAGTGCCAGATATTTTGAAATGTTCCAGAAAAAATCATACTACATTTTCAGGGCATTTGAAGAACTTATATTTTCAAGTCATTTTTCTATTGCATGGAAAACTCAGAAAATACAAAAATAATAGCATTTTACTTTATTTAATCTAACTAACAGAAAGTAAAGGATGGGTACAAAAAGTTGTGGTTTCTAAATTCATCCATCTCATGCTCATCAAAAGGAATCCATCAATAAGGTTGATCAAGTCTTATTAACAAACTTTGTTCGAGTAGCATGAATCTAGAGAATTTTCAAATAATACTAAGTTATCTCAATGGGGATATGCATATACCCAAAAATAAGTATATCATATTTCTTCTTAACAGTAGGAAAAGGGAATTCAAAGTCTCCAATAATAATCATTGGAATTTTTTCAATGGAGTTGATACTATGAACTTGGGGTTGTTTCTTCAGAAAGTGTACCGTATGCTCATTACCATTGATATGAAAAGTGACATTGCCCTTGTTGCAATCAATAACAGCCCCTACAGTATTCAAAAAGGGTCTACCAAGGATGGTCGACATACTATCGTCCTCGGGAATATCAAGAATAAAAAAGTTCGTTAGGATAGTAGCATTTGCAACTATGACAGGCACATCCTCACAAATACCGATGGGTAAAGCAGTTTCTTTATCGGCCATTTGCAAAGAAATTCTAGTAGGTGTCAACTTATTCAAATCAAGTCTACGATATAAAGAGAAAGGCAGAACACTAACACCTGCTCCCAAATCACATAAAGTAGTTTTAACATATTCCCATTAATGGAGCATGGTATAGTTGGTATTCCTGGATCTCCTAATTTCTTTTGTATTCCACCCTTAAAAGTATAATTAGCAAGCATGGTGGAAATCTCAACTTCCGGTACCTTTCTTTTATTAGCCACAATTTCTTTCATATACTTAGCATCAGGAAACTTTTTCAGAATACCAGTCAAGCGCATACGCAAAAAGACGGGTCCAAGCATTTCAACAAAGCGCTCAAAATCCTCATCATCCTTTTTCTTGGATGGTTTAGGAGGAAAGGGCATGGGTTTCTAAACCCATGGTTCTCTTTCTTTATCATGCTTCCTAGCAACAAAATATATTTTTTCATATATTTTATTCTTATGTTGTGGGTTATCAATATCAATAGCAGGTTCAATCTCCACATCATTATCATTACTAGGTTGAGCATCAACATGACATCATCATTAATATTATCACTAGGCACATGTTCATCACCATATTGTGTCTTAGCATCAGAAACACAAATATCATTTGGGTTTTCAGGTGTATCTATAACAGGTTCAATAGTAGCATGCAAAGTTCTATCATCATCCTTTTTCCTCTTATTACCAGAACGACTAGGTGCATCAGTATTACTCCTTTCAGAATCTTGCTCAATTCTCTTAGGAGGGCCCTCAGGATACAAAGATTCCTAGGTTATTCTACCACCTCTAGTCACAACTCTAACAGAATAATCATTGGTCTTACTATTCATCTCATTAAGAAAAATCATTTTGTGCCTTCAATACTTGTTCTACTTGAGTAGTTACCATGGAAGCATGTTTACTGATATGCTTAAGATCATTGATAGTTCTACTCATATAATCACCCAAGCGACCAAGAATGTAAGCAATATGTTTCAATTGTCTACTAAGATAAGCATTATAATTTTCTTGCTTAATAACAAAGTTATCAAACTCATCCTAGCATTGGCTAGCAGACTTATTATAAGGAATACCACCTTCATCAAATCTAGGGAGAGAACTTACCTCTACTACCTGTGTCGGGTTATCAAGACCATGTATTTCTTCAATAGGTGGTAGATTCTTAACATCTTCAGCTTTAATAAAAAAATTCTTTCATAGATTTCTTTGCCTCTTGCATATCTTCAGGACTGAGAAATAGAATACATCTTTTCTTTGGAGTTGGCTTCGGAGGTGGTTCGTCAATAGTCCAATCACTATCATTGCTCAATATATTATTCAATAGTAGTTCAGATTGTTCAACAGTTCATTCCCTGAAAACATAACCACCACAACTATCTAGGTGGTCCCTAAAAGCATCGGTTAGTCCATTATAAAAGATATCAAGTATTTCGTTTTTCTTGAGAGGATGATCAGGCAAAACATAAAGTAATTGGAGAAGCCTCCCCCAAGCTTGTGGGAGATTCTCTTCTTCAATTTGCACAAAAATAAATATTTCCTTCAAGGCAACTTGTTTCTTATGGGCAGGAAAATATTTTTCGGAGAAGTAATAAATCATATCCTGGGGACTAAGCACACAACAAGGAAAAGAGAATTGAACCATATCTTAGCATCACCCTTTAATGAGAAAGGAAACAACTTAAGGATATAGTAATAATGAATTTTTCCCTCATGAGTAAACAGGGTGGCTATATCATTCAGTTTAATAAGATGTGCCACAATAGTTTCAGATTCATAACCATGGAAAGGATCAGATTCAACCAAAGTAATTAACTCAGGATCAACAGAGAATTCATAATCCTTATCAGTAACAAAGATAGGTGAAGTAGCAAACTTAGGATCATATTTCATTCTATCATTCAAAGATTTTTCTTTCCATTTGCATAGCAATTTTTTAAGATCATCTCTATATTTACAAGCAAGAATGTTCCTAGATACCTCTCCTTCCATAACATAACCCTCAGGTATATCAGGCAATTCATATCTAGGAGAGCTAGATCTAGCAGGTATCTCTTATTGTTCAGTTTCAATAATTTCATAAGTTTCAGAAGTATCATCAGTTTCAGCATTGACTCTAGCAATTTGTTCGTCAAGAAATTCACCGAGTGGCATAGTATTATCAAGCAAAGTATCATCATAAGCATCATGAATAGCAGAAGTGGCATCATCAATTACTTGCGACATATCAGAATTACTAGCAGGTGGTGGTGTCACAAACTTACTCATAAAAGAAGGTGAATCAAGTGGAGATCTAGATGGTAGTTCCTTACCTCCCCTCATAGTAGAGGGATATATCTTGGTTTTGGGATCTTTCAGATTCTTCATAGTGATCAATAGATATAAATCCCAAGTGACTCGGAGAATAGAGCTATGCTCCCCGGCAACGGCGACAAAAAAAGGTCTTGATAACCCACAAGTATAGGGGATCGCAACAGTCTTCGAGGGTAGAGTATTCAACCCAAATTTATTGATTCGACACAAGGGGAGCCAAAGAATATAATTGAGTATCGCAGCTCAGTTTTCAATTCAACCACACCTGAAAGACTTTGTATCTATAGCAAAGTGTTCAGTATCAAAGTAGTATGGAAGTAACAGTAACGATGGCAAAAGTGATAGTAACAGTTTTGTAGTGATTGTAGCAGTAGCAACGGAAAAGTAATTTAGCAAAGATCAATATGTGAAAAGCTCGTAGGTGATAACCCACAAGTATAGGGGTCGCAACAGTTTTTGAGGGTAGAGTATTCAACCCAAATTTATTGATTCGACACAAGGGGAGCCAAAGAATATTCTCGAGTATTCGCAGTTGAGTTGTCAATACAACCACACCTGAAAGACTTAATATCTGCAGCAAAGTATTCGGTAGCAGAATAGTATGGAAGTAATGGTAACAGTAGCAAAAGTAACAGTAGTACTTTTGTAGTGATTGTAACAATAGCAACGGAACAGTAACTTAGCAAAGATCAATATGTGGAAAACTCATAGGCAATGGATCGGTGATGGATAATTATGTTGGATGTCATTCATCATGCAACAGTCATAATATAGGGTGACACAGAACTAGCTCCAATTCATCAATGTAATGTAGGCATGTATTCCATATATAGTCATACGTGCTTATGGAAAAGAACTTGCATGACATATTTTGTCCTACCCTCCCATGGCAGTGGGGTCCTAATGGAAACTAAGGGATATTAAGGCCTCCTTTTAATAGAGAACCAAACCAAAGTATTAGCACTTAGTGAATACATGAACTCCTCAAACTACAGTAATCCATGTAAAGAATCCCAGTTATTGTCACCCTAGGGGATGCGGATCATAACTCATAATAGGTGTATACAACTTGCAACATAGGATCAAGAACACATATATACTCATGAAAACATAATAGGTTCAGATGTGAAATCATGGCACTCGGGCCCTAGTGACAAGCATTAGGCATAGCAAAGTCATAGCAACATCAGTCTCAAAACATAGTGGATACTAGGGATCAAACCCTAACAAAACTAACTCGATTACATGATAAATCTCATCCAACCCAACACCGTCCAGCAAGCCTACGATGGGATTACTCACGAATGGCAAAGAGCATCATGGAATTGGTGATGAAGGATGGTTGGTGATGACAATGGCATTGATTTCCCCTCTCCGAAGCCCAAAACAGACTCCAGATCTGGTCTCTCGAGGAAGAACAGGAGGTGGCGGCGGCTCCGTATTGTGAAACGCGATGAACTCTTCTCTCTAATTTTTTTCTCTGCGAATAGGGTTATATGGAGCTGGAGAGGAGGTCGGAGGAGCCACGAGGGCCCCACAAGCCTGCTAGGTATGGCCAGGGGTGACCACGCCTAGTAGGCCTGTGGCGTGCAGGTGGCCCCCCTCTGGTTGATTCTTGCGCCAGTATTTTTTATTAAATCCAAAAATATTCTCCGTAAATTTTCAGGACGATCCGAGAACTTTTATTTCTACACAAAAATACCACCAAGGCAATTTTGCTGAAAACAACGCCAGACCGGGTTAGTTCCATTCAAATCATGCAAATTAGAGTCCAAAACAAGGGCAAAAGAGTTTGGAAAAGTGGATACGATAAAGACGTATCAACTCCCCAAGCTTAACACATTGCTTGTCCTCAAGCAATTCAGTTGATAAATTGAAAGTGATAAAGAAAAACTTTTACAAACTCTATTTGATCTTTTTGTTGTAAATACGTCTAACTGATGTTCACATATTCAGCAAAGATCATGGACTAACCACGTTCACAATAACATTTAGGTCTCACATTTACTCATATCAATGACATAATCAACTAGCGAGCAATAATAACAACTCTCGGATGACAACACTTTTATCAAAACAAGAAGAGGAAAACTATTTACATGGGAAAGCTCCCAACAAGTAAAAGTAGAATGAAAAAACTTTTTGGGGTTTTCTTTTTAATGCTACAACTAAGCAACTAAAAAATAAAGCTAGAACCAATTATTTTTTATTTTTATCAAAGTTAAATAAACACACAAGAAGAAAGTGAAACAAGAAAATAAACTACCATGGATGATACAATGAAAGAGTATGAACACCAACTAGTAAGATGAGTGTGTGAACATGAATATAAAGTCAGTGAGAAATACATACTCCCCAAAGCTTAGACTTTTGGCCTAAGCTGGTCTATGGCCATGGCTGGAAAGAGCTCCCTCCCGGATACTCAAGAGCATCTTCATAGTTCCATTGGTTGGCGAACTCCCGCGGTTCCCACTGAAAGACTGGCTTTGGGTATGGATCAAGGGATGGTGCCGGCTTTGGAAGGGGGGTTGCGTTAGACCCAAATATCTGTAAATGTCTCCGGGCATAATGGTGTACCTGCCTGAGCGAATATCGAACAAAGAAGAAGCAGGCAGAGTAATAACTTGATAAGTACCCTGGCTAAAAACTAAGTTGTAAAGCAGCCTCCTATCATCATTTTTCTTAATAACATCATGGGCTACCATACGGTCATAATCTAAAAACTTCATGGGTAGCAGCCTCTCATCTTTCCCATGAAGCCTAATGGGTATCTCAAAATGTTTAGCTAAACGAGATGCATAGATACCTCCGAATATGGGCCCCTTCGAACGGTTGGTGTTCAACCATTGGGCCACCATAGCACCCAGACTAAAGGTTCTATCAGCAAATAAAGCATGGCGCAAAATGGCGAGGTCAGGGGCACTAAGACTTCCACTCTCCCAGTAACCAACTAAGCATCTTCGCGCAAATAATGAATAATAGCGCAGCACAAGAAAATGTAAACTAGCTGCTCTTGCCTTTGACATGCCTCTCTCTTCCCCTATAGTGACTGCGGCAATAAAATCTTCCACGTCTCGAGGACGTGGTTCCCTGATGCTGCCCTCATAGGGTATTTTGCAAACTTTGCAAAAATCATAAAGGTTCGTTTTCTTAGGCACATCATATAAGTGAAATTTTACTGTAGGAGGGTCTTCCCTAGAATGAAAGTGAAAATTTTGCACAAAGGTATTCATGAGCAAGAGGTACTGGTCATACTTATCGTTGAGGAAGTCGGTGATGCCTGCATTCTTGGCCAAATAATAGAAATCTTCATAAATTCCGGCCGCCCTCAAGAATGTGTCACACGGCCCTTCACATGGTCGAACTTCTGTGATGCAAGGAAGATTATACTTGAGTTTCTCCCTCATTTCATTTTCATCTTCCTTAGAACTCTGTCTTGAAGAGCCTCTTAATAATCTCCTCAACATTTCTTTTTCTGAAAAATTCTGAAATTTTTAGAGACTCAAAATAAAGGTGAACAAAATTCAACAACACTCATAGCAACTACTCCCTCAAGTGCGTAGAGGCTATATCATGCATCAAAACTACTTGGGACCATACAAATTTGACATGCAAGCTCAAGAAAAAGGTCACCACAGCAGCAAAAATTTGCAAAATGTAAAGCACTAGAACAAAAACTAATTGGACCATTGGAGGAGTCACATACCGAGGAACAATCTCCCAAAATAGTTTTGCGAATGAAGCTTTGAGCAAGGAGATCGAAAATGGCATCAAAATGAGCTAGAACACGAGTTTGAGCAATGGTGGGATTTTTTCTAGAGGAACATAAAGTGGATGGGTGCTGGAATAAGTGGAGGGGGAACGTGGGACCCACAAGCCTGCTAGGCACCTCTAGGGGGTGGTCGCGCCTTGGGGGCTTGTGGCCCACTAGTGCACCTCCCTGAAGTGGGCTCAGTGCCAGAAATTTTTAAATATTCGAGAAAAAATCATACTCCATTTTCAGGACATTTGAAGAACTTTCAATTTTAGGTCACTTTTTTATTGCATGGGAAACTCGGAATATAGGAAAAACATGGCATTCTTACTTAATTTAATCTAACTAACAGAAAATAAAAGTTGGCTACAGGGAGTTGTGCTTTCTAAATTCGTTCATCTCATGCTCATCAAAAGGAATCCATTAATAAGGTTGATCATGTCTTATTAACAAACATCATTCGAATAACATGAAATAGAAGAATTTCCAAATAACACTAAGTTACCTCAATGGGGATATGTATATCCCCAACAATAAGTATATCATATTTCTTCTTGACAGTAGGAAGAGGGAATTCAAAGTCTCCAATAATAATCATTGGAATTTTTTCAATAGAGTTTATACTGTGAACTTGAGGTTGTTTCTTCGAAAAGCCTACCGTATGATCATTACCATTAATATGAATAGTGACATTGCCTTTGTTGTAATCAATAACGGACACTGCAGTATTCAAAAAGGGTCTACCAAGGATGATCGACATACTGTCATCGTCGGGAATATCTAGAATAACAAAGTACGTCAAGATAATAGCATTTGCAACTACGACAGGTACAACTTCACAAATATCGATAGGTAGAGCAGTTGATTTATCAGCCATTTGCAAAGAGATTTCAGTAGGTGTCAACTTATTCAAATAAAGTCTACGATATAAAGAGAAAGGCATAACACTAACACCAGCTCCAAAATCACATAAAGCAGTTTTAACATAATTCCCCTTAATAGAGCATGGTATAGTTGGTATTCCTGGATCTCCTAATTTCTTTGGTACTCCACCCTTAAAAGTATAATTAGCAAGCATGGTGGAAATTTCAACTTCCGGTATCTTCGTTTTATTAGTTACAATATCTTTCATATACTTAGCATAAGGAGACATTTTCAGAACATCGGTCAAGCGCATACGCAAAAAGACAGGTCTAAGCATTTCAACAAAGCGCTCAAAATCCTCATCATACTTTTTCTTGGATGGTTTAGGAGGAAAAGGCATGGGTTTCTGAACCCATGTTTCTCTTTCTTTACCGTGCTTCCTAGCAATAAAATCTCTTTTATCATATCTCTTATTCTTAGGATGTGGGTTATCAAAATCAACAGCATGTTCAATCTCCACATCATTATCATTACTAGGTTGAGCATCAACATGAACATCATCAGCAATATTATCACTAGGCTCATGTTCATCACCAGATTGTGTCTCAGCATCAGAAACAGAAATATCATTTGGGTTTTCAGGTGTATCTATAACAGGTTCACTAGCAGCATGCAAAGTAATATTATCATCCTTATTCCTCGTATTATTGGGACGACTAGGTGCATCAATATTGCCCCTTTGAGAGTCTTGCTCGATTCTCTTAGGATGGCCCTCAGAATACAAAGGTTCCTCGGTCATTCTACCACCTCTAGTCATAACTCCAACATAATTATCATTGTTCTTACTATTCATCTCATTAAGCAAATCATTCTGTGCTTTAAGTACTTGTTCTACTTGAGTAGTTAACATGGACGCATGTTTACTAATAAGTTTAAGATCATTGATAGTTCTGCTCATATAATCACCTAAGCGATCAAGCATGAAATCATTATGTTTCAATTGTCTACTAACATAAGCATTAAAATTTTCCTTCTTGACAACAAAATTATCAAACTCATCCAAGCATTGGCTAGCAGACTTATTATAAGGAATATCGCTTTCATCAAATCTACAAAGAGAATTTACCTCTACTACCTCTGTCGGGTTATCAAGACCATGTATTTCTTCAATAGGTGGTAAATTCTTAACATATTCATCTTTAATAACTTTTTCTTTCATAGATTTCTTTGCCTATTTCATATCTTCAGGACTTAGGAATAGAATACCTCTTTTCTTCGGAGTTGGCTTCGGAGGTGGTTTGGTAATAGTCTAATCATTATTGTTGCTCAATATATTATTCAATAGTATTTCAGCTTTTTCAATAGTTCTTTCCCTGAAGCATCGGTTAGTCCATTACAAAAGATATCAAGTATTTCATTTTTCTTGAGAGGATGATCAGGCAAAGCATTAAGTAATTGGAGAAGCCTCCCCCAAGCTTGTGGGAGACTCTCTTCTTCAATTTGCACAAAGTTAAATATTTCCTGCAAGGCAGCTTGTTTCTTATGGGCAGGAAAATATTTTCCACAAAAGTGATAAATCATATCCTGGGGGCTATGCACACAACCAGGAGCAAGAGAATTAAACCATATCTTAGCATCACTCTTTAACGAGAAAGAAAACAACTTAAGGATATAATAGTAACGAATTTTTTCCTCGTGAGTAAATAGGGTGGCTATATCATTAAGTTTAGTAAGATGTGCCACAACAGTTTCAGATTCTTAACCATGGAAAGGATCAGATTCAACCAAAGTAATTAACTTAGGATCGATAGAGAATCATAATCCTTATCAGTAACAAAGATACGTGAAGTAGCATACTTAGGATCATATTTCATTCTAGCACTCAAAGGCTTTTCTTTCCACTTGCATAGTAATTTCTTAAGGTCATCTCTATGATTACAAGCAAGAAATTCCCTAGCTAACTCTCCTTCCATAACATAACCCTCGGGAATATCAGGCAATTAATATCTAGGAGAGCTAGGTCTAGCAGGTGTCTCAAAGTGTTTAGTTTCAATAATTTCTTTAGTTTCAGAAGTATCATAATTTTCAGCATTGACTCTAGCAATTTGTTCATCAAGAAATTCACCCAGTGGCACAGTATTATCAAGCAAAGTATCATCATAATCATCATGCATAGCAGAAGTGGCATCATCAATTACTTGCAACATATCAGAATTACTAGCAGGTGGTGATGTCGCAAATTTACTGATAACAGAAGGTGAATCAAGTGCAGAGCTAGATGGCGGTTCCTTACCTCCCCTCGTAGTAGAGGGATAGATCTTGGTTTTTGGATCTTTCAGATTTTTCATGGTGATCAACAAATATAAATCCCAAGCGACTCAAAGAATAGAGCTATGCTCCCCGGCAACGATGCGAGAAAAAGGTCTTGATAACCCACATGTATAGGGCATCGCAATAGTTTTTGAGGGTAGAGTATTCAACCCAAATTTATTGATTCGACACGAGGGGAGCCAAAGAATATTCTCGAGTATTAAAAGCTAAGTTGTCAATTCAACCACACCTGAAAGACTTAATATCTGCAGCAAAGTATTCAATAGCAAAGTAGTATGGAAGTAATGGTAATGGTAGAAAAAGTAACAGTAGCAGTTTTGTAGTGATTGTAACAGTAGCGACGGAACAGTAACTTAGCAAAGATCAATACGTGGAAAACTCGTAGGAATTGGATCGGTGTTGGATAATTATGTTGGATGTCATTCATCATGCAACCGTCATAACATAGGGTGACACAGAACTAGCTCCAATTCATCAATGTAATATAGGCATGTATTCAAATATATAGTCATACATGCTTATGGAAAAGAACTTGTATGACATCTTTTGTCCTACCCTCCCATGGCAGCGGGGTCGTAATGAAAACTAAGGGATATTAAGGCCTCCTTTTAATAGAGAACCAGACCAAAGCATTAGCACTTAGTGAATACATGAACTCCTCAAGCTACGGTAATCATCGGAAAGAATCCCAGTTATTGTCACCCTAGGGGATGCGGATCATAACTCGTAATAGGTGTCTACAAATTGCAAGATAGGATCAAGAACACATATATATTCGTTAAAACATAATAGGTTCAGATCTGAAATCATGGCACTTAGGCCCTAGTGACAAGCGTTAAGCATAGCAAAGTCATAGCAACATCAACCTCAGAACATAGTGGATACTAGGGATCAAACCCTAACAAAACTAACTCGATTACATGATAAATCTGATCCAACCCATCAACGTCCAGCAAGCCTATGATGGGATTACTCGCGAACGGCGGAGAGCATCATGGAATTGGTGATGAAGGATGGTTTGTGATGACAATGGTGTCGATTTCTCCTCTTAGGAGCCCAAAACGGACTCCAGATCTGGTCTCCCGAGGAAGAACAGGAGGTGGCGGCGGCTCCATATCCTAAAAAGGTATTAAACTCTTATCTATGATTTTTTGCTCCGTGAATAGGGTTATATGGAGTTGTTGGAAATATGCCCTAGAGGCAATAATAAATTAGTTATTATCATATTTCTTTGAGGTAATAACACCGGTGGTGCTCGAACTTGTCGTGAATGTTCACTTTAGTGCATAAACTTGCAAAATACGTCGAACTGGTTTTAAAACTTGACGCGAGCATGCAAATACGGTGCTAATGCTATTTGTAGATGTAAAGTGTGCTGACATGGTACTATATTGGACCGACGTGGCATATGGTCCACTTGTACTAAGGAAATACATGTAAATTATAATCACACTAATATGCATGCTACCGACATTCTTGTGGTATTAATAGTGATCTCGTGATATACAAATATTTGTGTGCATATTTTTTTTAAATATATTAAAAAGGACCCATGACATGTCATGAATTATAAATATTCGTGGTACATAAATAATAACATCCTGGTGGACAAATATTCATGTGCACACAATATAAATATATAGATGTATGCAATAAACTAACATACTAAAAGTGATGCTATAAGTTAAAAAAATATTAACATATTAATTGTAAAATACTATTTTAAATATAGTGAATACAAACATTTTTGCACATGCATGGCTTATATTTAATTTGAAAAAATGAAGGATAACAACATTTACTAAATACTTACTAATATTCACTCGTGTATAATTTCGCTCATGGCATGTATTATTAATATTATATCATGTAAATATAATCGACGAGTGAATATTCATATATGCACTTTAAATTATAAATTACGAATAATCTTTAGTTATAAAAACATTCTCTTACACAACATACTTATGAATTATAAAATGTGTGTATAGTTATTCAAATGTTTGAATAATTAAAATAATATTCACATAGTGTAATTTAAAAAATATTTATATTATATTACACAAACTTTTTATTATAAATTTTTTCAGTTATGTTAATATTTTTAAAATAATACGTGAATATTCTAAAAGGTACATTATTTTTATTAAAAGTTAGTTATTCTAGTTATATATATAATATTTATAACTATTAATACCACACATATAATTGATCTTTATTCTTATTACTGTGATTTATATTTTAGACAGAGATTGCATGTTTTTTTTAAGTGAACGTGTGCTAAATGGCCGCACGACTCCAACGAATTTAAATAGTAGAAGCTTTTATTTCGACAATACATTAGATCTAATGGGGGAAAATAGTAGAAGTCTATCCGATGGATTGGCTAGCACAGATAGCTCACACTCTTCACTTCCTGAGGTCGAACCCTGGTGTTCATCAATTTTTATTTTATTTTTATTCTGTACCAACAGACAGGGCCCGCTTGTTATATGGACAGAGTATTTAGCTAAAATTATGGTTCATCTCTACAAGTGAACCCCATGCCACGTGAGCAAAATATGGTGCCATGTCAGCACACTTTACGTCTATGAATGTGATTAGCACCGTATTTGCATGTCATGGCAAGTTTTAGAACCAGTTCGACGTATTTTTTAAGTTTAGGCACTAAAGTGAACATCTGTGCCAACTTCGAGCACCAGTGGTGTTATTACCTCCATTTCCTTGTTTATGTAATCGTTTATTATCCATACTACAATTATATTGATCAGAAACTCAGATACATATGTGGATACATAGACAACACCATGTCCTCAGTATGCCTCTGATGGACTAGCTCGTTTATCAAAGACGGTTAAGGTTTCCTAGCCATGGACATGAGATGTCATTTTATAACGGGATCACATCATTACGAAAATGATGTGATGGACAAGACCCAAACTATAAACATAGCATATGATGGTGTCAGTTTATTGCTACAGTTTTCTGCATATCAAGTATCTGTTCCTATGACCATGAGATAATGCAACTCACTAACACTGGAGGAGTATCTTATGTGTATCAAACATCGCAACGTAACAAGGTCACTATAAAGGTGCTCTACAGGTATCTCCGAGG
The DNA here is from genome assembly GCA_022496015.1 of Hordeum marinum. Taxonomy (NCBI): domain Eukaryota; kingdom Viridiplantae; phylum Streptophyta; class Magnoliopsida; order Poales; family Poaceae; genus Hordeum; species Hordeum marinum. Next base: position 439,362,584 of record CM039674.1, read on the forward strand.
GTGTCTGTTGGGTTGGCATAGATCAAGACTGGGATTTGTTACTCCGTGTGACGGAGAGGTATCTCAGGGCCCACTCGGTAATACCCACAGGGTCTGCACACTTAAGGTTCGGTGACGTTTCGGTAGTATTGAGTTATGTATGTTGGTGATCGAAGGTTGTTCAGAGTCCCGGATGAGATCCTGGATGTCATGAGGAGCTACATAATGGTTTGGAGGTAAAGATTGATATATAGGAAAGTGGTATTTGGGTTCCGAAAAAGTTTCGGGCACGACCTGTAGTGTACCGGGAGTGACAAAAGGGTTCCGGGGGTCCACCGGGAGGAGCCCACCCACCCCGGGGGTCACATGGGCACACCAGCCCATAGTGGGATGCGAAACCGACCACATAGGGCCCTTGCACCCAAGGGTAGGTGGGGAGGTGCCTTGGAGGAGAGGGAGACCTCCCTAGGGCGCCCACCTCCCTTGTGGGAGGTGGACTCCTCCCTATCTTGGCCGGTCAGCCCTCCTTGGAGGAGGGGCCAAGGCTGTGCCCTAACTACCCCTTCCTCCAATAAATATAGAGGGAGAGGGAGGGCATAACAACCCTAAGGCATAGGCGCATCCCTCCCTCTCTCCCTAGATCTATTTCTCGTCCAAAATGCGTCTGCGACAGTGCTTGGCGAAGCCCTGCTGAGATTGCTACACCACCACCGCCACCATGTCGTTGTGCTACCGGATAACTCATCTACCTCTCTACCCTTGCTTGCTGGATCAAGGAGGTGGAGATCATCATCGAGTTGTACGTGTGTTGAACGCAGAGGTGCTGTCCGTTCGGCACTAGATCGGAAGGACCACGATGGGATCGCGGGGCGGCTTGTGATGAGATCGCGGGACGGATCATGATTGGATCATGAAGACGTTAGACTACATCAACCGCATTTCTTAACGCTTCCACTTAGCGATCTACAAGGGCATGTAGATTCACTCTCCCTCTTATAGATGCTCATCACCATGGATAGATCTTGCGTGTGCGTAGGAAAAATTTCGTTTCCCGTGCAACGTTCCCCAACAGTGGCATCGTGAGCTAGGTCTATGTGTAGATGAGATCTCGAGTAGAACACAAAGGAGTTTGTGGGTGTTGATGCTTAGATTGCTTCCTCCCTTGGTCGTGTTTTGTTTTAGCAGTATTGTGGGATGAAGCGACCCGGACCAACCTTACTCGTACGCTTATGAGAGACCGATTTCATCGACTGACGTGTAACTTCGTTGCACAAAGATGGCTGGCGGTTGCCTATTTCTCCTAATTTAGTTGGATCGGATTTGACAAAGGCGTCCCTTGAGAAGGTTGAAAAGCAATTTATGTATCACCGTTGTGGTTTTTGCGTAGGTAATAATTGTTCTTTCTAGATACTCGTAGCAGCCACGTAAAACTTGCAACAACAATTATAGGACATCTAACTTGTTTTTGCCGGGTATGTTGTGATGTGATATGGCCAATTACATGATGAGATATATGTGATGTATGGGATGATCATGTATTGTATAGAATATCATGACTTGCATGTCGATGAGTACGGCAATCGGCAGGAGCCATAGGGTTGTCTTTAATTATTGTATGACCTGCGTGTCAATCATTAAGCGCTATGTAATGCTTTACTTTATTGCTAAGTGGTAGCAATAGTAGTATGAGCATGGTGGGCGCGACAACCCCGATGGAGACACAATGATGGAGATCATGGTGTTATGCGGTGACGATGGAGATCATGCCAGTGCTTTGGAGATGGAGATCAAAAGCACGAGTTCATGGCCATATCGTGTCACTTATGATTTGCATGTGATGTTAATCCTTTTATGCACCTTGTTTTACTTAGGACGATGGTAGCATTATAAGGTGATCCCTCACTTAAATTTCAAGGTGAATTGTGTTCTCCCCGAGTGTGCACCATTGAGAAAGTTCGTTGTGTCAAGACACCACATGATGATCGGGTGTGATAGACTCTACGTGCACATACAATGGGTGCAAGCCAGTGTTGCACGTGCAGAGCACTTGGGTTAAACTTGACGAGCCTAGCATGTACATACATGGCCTCGGAACACAAGAGACCAAAAGGTCGAACATGAGTCATATAGTAGATATGATCAACATGATGATGTTCACCATTGAAACCACCTCAACTCACGTGATGATTGGACTTGAGTTGGTGAATTTGGATCATGAATCACTCGAATGATCGGAGGGATGTCAATTTGAGCAGGAGTTCTTAAGTAATATGATTAACTGAACTCATTATCATGAACATAGTCAGTAGTGTCTTTGCAAATTATGTTGTAGATTACTAGCTCACGTTGTAGCTCCCTTGAATTTTAATATGTTCCTAGAGAAATAGAGTTGAAAGATGATGGTAGCAATATTGTGGACTGGGTCCGTGATATGAGGATTGTCCTCATTATTGCACAGAAGGCTTATGTCCATAATGCACCGCTTGGTGCCCCACCCCCTCTAGCGTCGTCTGTAGATGTTGTGAACATTTGACAGGCATGTTTCGATGACTACTTGATAGTTTAGTGCGTCGTGATTTACGGCTTAGAATTGAGGCTCCAAAAATAAGGACAATCATAGAACATATGAGATGTTCTAAGAGCTGAAATTGGGATCTCAGGCTTGTGCCCGTGTTGTGAGATATGACATCTCCAACAAAAGTCTTTGCCTGCAAGATGAAGGAGAATAGCTCAATCGTTGAGCATGTGCTCAGATTGTCTGGGTGCTACAATCGCTTGAATCGAGTGGGAGTTTATCTTCCAGATAAGAAAGTGATTGATATAGTTTTAAAAGTCACTGTCACTAAGGTACTAGAGCTTCGTGATGAACTATAAAATGCCAGGGATGGAAATAATGATCCTTGAGCTGTTCGCGATGTTTGACACCGCGAAGGTAGAAATCAAGAAGGAGCATCAAGAGTTGATGGTTAGTGAAACCACTAGTTTTGAGAAGGGCAAGGGCAAGGAGGGGAACTTCATGGATGGCAAGTCAGTTGCTGCTCCAGTGAAGCAACCCAATGTTGAACCCAAACCCGAGAATAAGTGCTTCTATTATGAGAAGAGTGGTCGCTGAAGCGGGACAACCCTAGATACTAGGTAGATAAGAAGGCTGGCAACGTCGACAGAAGTATATTTGATATACGTGTTATTGATGTGTACCTTACTAGTATTCCTAGTAGCACCTGGGTATTGGATACCGGTTCGGTTGCTAAATGTTAGTAACTCAAAATAAAAGCTACAGAATAAACGAAGACTATCTAAGTGTGAGGTGACGATGTGTGTTGTAAATGTTTCCAAGGTTGATCTGATTAACATCGCACGCTCTCTCTACCTTCGGGATTAGTGACAAACCTAAATAAATATTATTTGGTGTTTGCGTTAAGCATGAACATGATTAGATCGTGTTTATTGCAATACTGTTATTCATTTAAGTGAGAGAATAATGGTTATTCTGTTTACATGAATAATACCTTCAATGGTCATGCACCCAATGAGATTGGTTTGTTGAATCTTGATCGTGGTAATACACATATTCATAACATTGATGCCAAAAGATGCAAAGTTAATAATGATAGTACCACATATCTCTGGCACTGCCGCTAAATGTCATATTGGTATAAATCGCATGAAGAAACTCCATGCTGATGGATCTTTGGACTCACTCGATTTCGAATCGGTTGAGACATGCGGACCATGCCTCTTGGGCAAGATGACTAAAGACCCCGTTTTCATTATGATGGAGTGGGCTAGTAACTTATTGGAAATAATACACGTTGATGTATGTGATCCAATGAGTGTTGTAGCGTGCAGTGGATATCGTTATTTTTCTTACCTTCACTGATGATTTAAGTATATATGAGTATATTTGCTTAATGCAACACAAGTCTTAAACGTTTGAAAAGTTCAAACAAATTCAGAGTGAAGTTTAAAATCATCGTGACAAAAAGATAAAAATCGTGGAGGTGAATATCTGAGTTACAAGTTTGGCATACAACTTTAGACAATGTGAAAGCCACCTGGAACACCATAGTGTGATGGTGTGTTCGAACGTCATAGTCGTGCTCTATTGGATATGGTGCGTACTATGATGTATCTTATCGTTTTGCCACTATCGTTTTGTGGTTATGCAATAGAGACAACTGCATTCACTTTAAATAGGGCACCATCTAAATCCGTTGAGATGACACCGTATGAATTATGATTTGATAGAAACCTGAGCTGTTATTTCTTAATGTTTGGGACTGCGACACTCATGTGAAAAAAGGTTTTCACCTAATGAGCTCGAACCCAAAACGGAAAAATGCATCTTCATGGAATACCCTAAGAACAGTTGGGTATACCTTCTATCTTAGACCCGAGCACAAAGTGTTTCTTGCTAAAATGGGTCCTTCTCGAGAAAGAGTTTCTCTCGAAAGAATTGAGTGGGAGGAAGATAGAACTTGATGAGGTTGTTAAACCTTTGTTTCAACCAGAGAGTAGCGCAGCACAGAAAGATGTTTCTGTGGAGCCTACGTTAGTTGAATAGGAAGTTAATGATGATGATCATGAAGCTTCAGATCAAGTTACTATCAAACCTCGTAGGTCGACAAGGACGCATACTACTCCTGAGTGGTACGGAAACCCTGTCTTAGAGGTCATGTTGTTGGACAAAGATGAACCTACGAGCTATGGAGAAGCGATGATGATCCCGGATTCCGACAAATGGTTAGAGGCCATGAAATCCGAGAAAGGATCCATGTATGAAAACCAAGTATAGACTTTGGTAGACTTGCTCGTTGGACGGCAGGTCATTGAGTACAAATGGACCTTTATGATCAAGAGATACGCTGATGGTAAATTTCACCATTTATAAAGCTCGACTTGTCGCAAAGAAGTTTTCGACAAGTTCAAGGAGTTGACTACGATGAGAATTTCTCACTCGTAGCGATGCTAAAGTTTGCTGGAATTATGTTAGGAGTTGTTGCACTTTTTCAATTATGAAAGCTGGCAGATGGATGTCAAAACATCGTTTCCTTAGCGGTTTACTTGAGGAAAGCTTGTATGTGATACAACCAGAAGGTTTTGTCAGTCCTAAGGATGCTAAAAGGTTTGCTAGCTCCAGCAATCCTTCTATGGGATGGAGCAAGCATCTCGGAGTTGGAATATACGTTTTGATGAGGTGATCAAAGTTCTTGGGTTTATACAAAGTTTATGAGAAACTTGTATTTACAAGAAAGTGAGTGGGAGCACTATGGAATTTCTGATATGTATATGTGGTTACCATATTGTTGATCAGAAATAATGTAGAATTTATGGAAAGCATAAACGGTTGTTTGAAAAGAGTTTTCAAAGGAAGACCTGGATAAAGCTATCTAATTGTTGGGCATCAAGATCTATAGAGACAGATCAAGATGTCTGATAAGACTTTCAATGAGTACATACCTTGACAAGATTTTGAAAGAGTTCAAAATGGATCAGTCAAAGAAAGAGTTCTTGCCTAATTTGTAAGGTGTGCAGTTGAGCGAGACTCAAAGCTCGACCATGGCAGGAGAAAGAGTAAGGACGAAGGTCGTCCCCTATGCCTTAGCCATAGGCTCTATATTATGCCATGATGTGTACCGCACCTTGTGTGTGCCTTGCCATGAGTCCGTCAAGGGGTACAAAAGTGATCCAGGAGTGGATCACTGGACAACGGTCAAAATTATCCTTAGTAACTAGAGGGCTAAGGATATGTTTCTCGATTATGGAGGTGATAAAGAGTTCTTCGTAAAGAGTTACGTCGATGCAAGCTTTAACACCAATCCGGGCGACTCTTAGTAGCAATCCGAATACGTATAGTGGAGCAGCCATTTGGAATAGTTCCAAGTGCAGTGTGATAGCAGTATTTACAGTATGACATAGAGATTTGAAAAGTACACACGAATCTGAATATCGCAGACCCGTTGACTAAAAAGCATCTCTTACATGCAAAGCATGATCAAACCCTAGAACTCATTGGGTGTTAGATTCATAACAATGTGAATCACATGGTGTTGTGGACTAGATTATTGACTCTAGTGCAAGTGGGAGACTGTTGGAAATATTCCCTAGAGGCAATAATAAATTATTTATTATCATATTTCCTTGTTCATGATAATCGTTTATTATCCATGCTAGAATTGTATTGATCGGAAACTCACATACATGTGTGGATACATAGACAACACCAAGTCCCTAGTATGTCTCTAATGGACTAGCTCGTTGATCAAAGATGGTTAAGGTTTCCTAGCCATGGACATGAGATGTCATTTGATAATGGGATCACATCATTAGGAGAATGATGTGATGGACAAGACTCAAACTATAAACGTAGCATATGATCGTGTCAGTTTATTGCTACTGTTTTCTGCATGTCAAGTATCTGTTCCTATGACCATGAGATAATGCAACTCACTGACACCGGAGGAGTACCTTGTGTGTGTCGAACGTCACAACGTAACAAGGTGACTATAAAGGTGCTCTACAGGTATCTCCGAGGGTGTCTGTTTGGTTGGCATGGATCAAGACTGGGATTTGTTACTCCGTGTGACGGAGAGGTATCTCAGGGCCCACTCGGTAATACAACATCACAACAAGCCTTGCAAGCAATGTGACTAAAGTGTTAGCCACGGGATCTTGTATTACAGAACGAGTAAAGAGACTTGCCGGTAACAAGATTGAACTAGGTGTAGAGATACTGACGATCGACTCACGGGCAAGTAACATACCGAAGAACAAAGGGAACATCATACGGGATTATCTGAATCCTTGACATAGAGGTTCAACCGATAAAGATCTTTGTAGAATATGTAGTAGCCAATAAGGGCATCTAGGTCCCTCTATTTGTTAGTGACCATAGAGGTGTCTCGGTCATGTCTACATAGTTCTCGAACCCGTAGGGTCTGCACACTTAAGGTTCGGTGACGTTTTGATAATATTGAGTTATGTATGTTGGTGACCGAAGGTTTTTCAGAGTCCCGGATGAGATCCTTGACGTCACGAGGAGCTCCGGAATGGTCCGGAGGTAAATATTGATATATAGAAAAGTGGTATTTGGGTTCCGAAAAAGTTTCGGGCATTACCGGTAGTGTATCGGGACTTACGAAAGTGTTCCGGGGGTCCACCGGGAGGGGCCCACCTACCCAGGGGGGCACATGGGCCTAAGTGGTTGCGCACAAGACCATAGTGGGGTGGGAACCGACCACATAGGTCCCTTGCGCCCAAGGGTAGGTGGGCAGGTGCCTTAGAGGGGAGGGGGACCTCCCGAGGGCGCCCACCTCCCTTGTGGGAGGTGGACTCCTCCCTATCTTGGCCAGCCAGCCCTCCTTGGAGGAGGGGTCAAGGCTGCGCCCTACCTACCCCTTCGTCCTATAAATAGAGAGGGAGAGGGAGGGCAGCACAACCCTAAGGCATAGGTGCAGCCCTCCCTCTCTCCCTAGATCTGTTTCTCCTCCAAAATGTGTCTATGGCAGCACTTGGTGAAGCCCTGCTGAGATCGCTACACCACCACCGCCACCATGCCGTTGTGCTGCCGGAGAACTCATCTACATCTCTACCCTCGCTTGCTAGATCAAGGAGGTGAAGATCGTCATCGAGTTGTACGTGTGTTGGACGCGGAGGTGCCGTCCGTTCGGCACTAGATCGGAAGGACCACGATGGGATCGCGAGACGGCTTGTGATGAGATCACGGGACGGATCGTGATTGGATCGTGAAGACGTTCGACTACATCAACCGTGTTTCTTAACGCTTCCGCTTAGTGATCTACAAGGGTATGTAGATTCACTCTCCTTCTCGTAGATGCTCATCACCATGGATATATCTTGCATGTGCGAAGGAAATTTTTTGTTTCCCGTGCAACATTCCCCAACACCGACACCATAGGTATTCAAAATATTGATGGTGTTGTCTCTATACTTGGGCAGATCTCGTGCCGGGCCAGGCCAAAAAAGCCCGGTGCTAAAAACCCAGGCCCGAGACCGGCTCAGCCCGGCCACCGGGCCTAGTTTTTGGGCGCGAGCCGGCCCGAGCCCAAAAAAATGCCGGCCAGGCACGGTAGCCCTGGCTCGACTAGGCGTAATTTCCAGTTTCATCTGGCCCGAGCCCGGCCTGGCTCGACCACTGGGCTTAAAATCTAGGCCCAAGCCCGGCCCGTGGGCAAGGTCGGGCCGGGCCAGGTCGGGCTTTTTCGGGCTGGGTCGGGTCGGGCCCACCGGGCTGGGCTGCCCATGGCCAGGTCTGGTCGTCTCCAATGCCACCACTAAATTATAACAGTGGCGCCATATTGATGGTGTCGGATGTTCACGCTAGCAAATCCCTTTTTGCCACGCCATAGGTAGGCTTTTCTTCACCATTGTGTGTTAGAAGGGGGGACTCCCATGCATGTTAGAGGGGGTGGGATGGGGAAACTGCCATGTGTGTTAGAGGGGGGCTACAATGCATATTAGAGGAGGTGGGATGGGGGAGACTACCATGCGCGTGTTTGGAGGGTGATTTGGGAAAACAGCCATGTGTATTTCGTTGGGCAATTTTGAGAAAATGCCATCCGTGCACAGAGGAGTGATTGGGAAAACCGACATGTGTGTTTTACATAGTGGATTTGGGAAAACTATCATGCTTTTTTAACACATGTGGACTTGATGTGAAGTAAACTATCATGTGTTTTGTTAAATTTGCAAGGAGCATAACTGCCTATTGTGCCACTACCGAGGCCACTATTTTGTATGCATGTTAGTGTGTAAACAGCAGTAAGTGTTTTTGCCTTCGTGATTTGTCTATATTTAGTTTCAGGTGTGTAACTGTCATGTTACGACATAGGTGGTTTTCATGAGTATAACTGACATGTTGTGATATGGCTAGCACTAGTCCGAACACCCCTTACTACTCCTGGAATGCCCATCTGTAGTGGGCATTAAAATCCCATGAATGGCGAGCGATGCTCTAAGGGGCGTCCGCCACTGATTTCCCACCACTACTAACATGACAGCAGTGGCGGACGTGTTCACCACTAGAGATGTTTGTACCTATAGCGGCCGCCGACGGTCTTGCTAGTGATATATTGTGGCAGGAAAAAAGGGAGGTGATGCCATGGCAGTGTTTTTGGTTGTAGTGACAACTTCTTTTCGTTTAATAGTAATACTGGTATCGTAAATCATATATAGTACAAATCGATAATGCACTTCAGTTAAACAACTTTGTAATGTTCAATGCTCTTCCACATAACAATATAGGCATACAACATATATGTTAAATAAAGTGCTAGTACTTTTTAAAGTATGCGTACCGTATTGGGATCAACACAGACACTGCTACGGGGACTAGGGGACATCGCACCACAGATAAAAGCCGTTGGTAGCCTCTCCTTCGTGAATATGCAGTAAAAACGCTTTTACAGCTTCTCTCATTAAGTTGTGACAATCTATCCAACTAGCACCACTGAAATACGTTTGGGCCTTTATGGTGACACTAAGGGCAAGGGTATGCCTTTTTTAACAAGGCCATCTTAATGTGAATTGTGCCCTCCACATCCATGGACAGGTTCGTCACACGCATGAACTCAGCCCTTCCCCAACAGGGATGCGCTGAGCATAATTGAAAGAAAACAATAATTAAACAATTTTGGGTGCAAATTTATATATGTGAGCAACTTTTCGACCACAACACTAGTTGAATTACAACGTACCCGAAGATCTATGTAAATTTCATTGCAAGTGAGGTTTAACCTTGCATGCTTGGTTTGTTGCCTATCATTCATGTTTAGAAATTAAATAGAAATCACATAGTTGATTGCATGATGTTACAGTATAACCATATACAATAATGATTAAAATTTATGGATCGGAGAAAAAATTGGGCATGACTTTTACTAAAAAATGAAAATACTAAGTGACAAAAATGTAGCAAAACCAAAATTAATCAACGCTTAGCTATAATTTGAGCATTCATTTTGAAGCATTGCATAGTTTGTGCATTATGTATGGATAAGACACCAATAGACTAAAAGGTTGTCAAGTAAGTTCAGATGAAACGCTCCATTTGATGCACGGTTGCGTACCGGCTGCAGGTCAGCTTTCAATAAGTATATATGAATCGATCAAATTTGTTTTAACTCGGAAATACATGTTAAGTATGGTGGTATCCGGACGAATTTCATACCAAAAGATAATGTATGTGTTTCTTACCAACTCACCATATAAAATAAAGTATAAAGTTTGTGTTTCTTATCAAATCACCACTCACTAAAACGTCACCAATCTATCCAATGCTTCCAAACAAATGCAACAAGACCACGGGAACAACTCAGACATCACATATATAATGAATTTTGGCACATGCACCGTAATAGCTAACATACATACATATTACGAACATTGAGCAAAATGGAAGTCCCCTTTAATAGTAGAGATTACTTCGTCTAATTACCATGTACTTCCTCTGTACGGAGTGACTACCAAAACCGAATTAACCATATACCAAACGTTACATAGTGTCCCATTATACAAAAAGCGAATTAACCGCATACAAAAATCGAACGCCAATCCTAGATATTTTGATATGGAAAAAAAATTGTTGTCGTCGTTTCCTCACAACAGATGCCATAGGGTGGCTTATCGGTGGTGTTGGGGCCAAAGGACGCCGATGGGCACCGGGTGCGAGATTGGGTACAAGAAGGTGGAGACACGTGATGTACCCAGGTTCGGGGCCCTCCGTGGGAGGTAATGCCCCTAGTCCTGCTTGGATTCGTAGGATGGATGGATAAGTATACAGAGGTGCTCCTAGAGCTGTGTTCGGAGGAGGAAGAAAGGAGCACCCGGCTCGTCTCCCTCTGCTAATGGGAAGGGTATGAGGGCTCCCTATGTGTCTGTTCTTGATCAGGGGTTCCGTCCCCCGTTGCATGGGGGGATCAGGGGGGTTTATAGACCAACCCCACGGCTCTTACAATATGATTTAGGTATGAGGGTGGAGGGACCCGGCTGGCAGCCTCTCCGCCTGGCCAGGGGGTCCCGCGGCTTGTATTGTCTCGTCGTGGGCGGGGCCCGCTGGCCGAGCGGTTCCATCCCTGTTGGGACCCGCCGACGGGCGCCGCGATTGGCCCTCCCCCACCTGCCTCGGCACGGGCCGCCCGGGGAGGCGTCGCTTAGCGCCAGCCGGCCAAGGTCGTCGGTACAGCAGGCGACATTGTAGCCACGCCGGGGCAGGCACTCGAGTGGCGGAGGCGTGCTAGAACTGTTCCCCGTCCGGTCACGCTCATTGAAGTCAGCGGGCCAGATGGATGGACTGTAGCCATGCGGGACAGCGCGTCAGCAACCACTGTGGCCACAGGGTCGCTCGCCCCGCCAGTCATGTTGCGCTGTCGTACCTGCGGACAGGGAGACGGGACAGGGCGTGTTCGTCCCCAAGTCAATGGGCTGCCCGGCTCGTGGGCAGCCGGCTGCTTGGCCAGCCGGGTGGGAGCACGCCCGGCCGCTAGGCTAGCCGGGCGAAACGCCAGCCGAAGACGGCTCGTGTGGCGTGTCCCTAGTCGACCTCGTCCAGCCGGCCGATTGGTTTTCTTCGACGCGGAGTGGGGAGGACCCCGTTGCCTTGGCCTACCCCGGGATATAAACCCTGTCAGTAGCCCCCGAAGCCGGCGGGGGCCCACGTTCGGCAGACGGTGGGGTGCCGGCGGCTTCCCCCCAGCCTAGCCCGCCTCCGGCCCGAAGGCGAAGGGGTAGCCGGGCCAGCTACAGGACCCGACGCCTCGGGTTCTGGCGCGTCGCTCTGGGGCACGCGTCGGCGCGCGACTTGCCACGTGGTGCGTAATGATGCGCTGGGCCTCCCGCATGCGGGGAGACGGGACGTCGCCCAGGCCTAGTACGGTAGGGCCCAGGCGTAGCCCGGTAGGCCTCGGGGCTGAGGCCGGATCCTCTGCGCCCCGATATGGCCGTTACGGCCCGAAGCGACCCACTCGCGCGGGATTTCCAGGGAACATGGGGGCAGACGATCCCACGTCCCCGGTCGTGTCATCCCCTATAAAAGGGGAGGGAAGGGCATGGGCGGAGGTACCCACGCCCCACTTGCCCCCTTGCAGCCCTTCTCGCCATTGCTCCTCGCTTCTTAACCTCGCCTCCCCTCATGCTGCCGCGCTCGAGCCCGCGCACGCGCCCGCACGCCGCCCCACCGCTGAGATGGCCGACGGACGCGGCGGTAGCTGGGAGGATCCTTCATCACTGATGCCGATTTCGAGGAGCTTCACAAGGCGCGGATGCTGCCGCCGCCCGAGCGGGTGGCCGCCCGTGCGCCGGGCGGTAAGCTGGTGTCGGCGCCGCAGCCAGGGGAACGAGTAGTGTTCCTCTGGCACTTCTCCCGGGGCTTCGCGCTCCCGGTGAGCAACTTCTTCCGCCTCTTCCTTGAAACCCTCGACCTTCAACCCCACAATCTTGGTCCCAATGCCATCTTGTATCTCTCTGCCTTCATGGCGTTGTGTGAGGGGTATCTGGGAGTTCCTCCTTTTCTTGGCCTCTTCAACGTGCTATTCTATCTCAAGCCGTTGATCAACAACGCGTGCGGGGCCACCGTAGTTTGCTGCCGCGGTGTTGCCCGCTTCCCTCCCCTTTCTTTGATTGACTCCGTCAAGGGGTGGCACCGCACATTCTTCTATGTGCAGAATGTCGACCCGGCGACGAACTACATCGGTCTGCTGCCGTTTGAGGACCGCCAGTTGTCCCAGCAGAACTGGCCGGTGTCGGCCCCGCGCGGCGTCGATCTGGAGGAGCTGGGCCGGCTCGGGGAGCTGAAGAGCTCTGAGGGGCTGGTTTTCTCCGACCTGCTGGCGGCCTTCATATCGCGACGGGTGTCGCCTCTTCAGATGAGGCAGCACCGGATCTGCGACATGTCAGGCCGGCACGACCCCTGCCGGCAGTCCACCGTAGAGCTGACGTTGGCTCAGGTGGCGAAGCAGGTGAACGCCCTCACGACGTTCAAGATGAAGCCCGCTTCATGGTCGTTCGGCATGGAGCCATATGACCGCATCAATCGGCCCCCTGGTAAGTCTTCTTGTAGAGGTTTGTCTTTTGCTCGATATCCCCAACCGACAGCTGATGGGAGAACTTATGATGGGGTGCTGACCGCAGTGGCTGGTGCGACAGAACACCCCTAATGGCCCACATCCGCAAATCTTTGAGGCGGAGTGGGTGGAGTCTGATTCCCGGGACTTCCTGACGGGAGGTCCCGCGGAAGAGGGTGTGGACTCCTCCGGGGAGGCCGACGAGCTGGCGGGTCCACGAGGCGGCGCTCCCGGCGGAGCCAGAGGTTCCGGAGCAGCCGGGGGACCCGACAGAGCGGGTGAGTTCCCTCTTGGCCCCACCATCCGCGATTGGACGGACGACGACGACGATGATGATGATGATGAGATAATGATCCTCGATGGATCTCCTCCTGCAGTGCGCCTGGACCGGAGGACCGAGGAGCGCCCGCCTCGAGGCCCGGCCGCCGAGCCGGCTGGCAGGGAAAAAATGCCGGCCCAGGAAGGGTCGGCGGCTCCACCACCCGACCCGAAGTGGGTCGAGGTGGCTGCGTGGAAGCCGCCGCCTCGTGCCAAGCGGGACCTGCCCCTCGTCGTCGCGTAAATCCTCTGTGCTTCTTCCCTTGTTTTTTTTTCGACTTTCGAACCGGTCAATGACCGGGGCTTGGATGCCGCAGTGACCCCATCGAGCTCCAAGAGGAGGGGGCACCCGATGAGCAGGCGGACGCCGCCAGCCAGCTGGCCCGCGAGCATGCGGCCACCCTGAGGGAGGAGAAGAGGAGGCTCGCGGAGCTGCGAGCCTCCCGGTCCAGCACGCGGGGAGGGGCCACATGCTCCGGAACTTCAAGCGGCTGGCGACGTAGGGGGGCGACCGAGCCGCCGCGGGCCTCGGACTCAGCGGCGGAGTCCACTCACATGTCAAGACCCTCCTCTGGCGAGCCACGAGACGTGGCCATGGATCTGCCACACCGGAGATGGTGACGGAGCCGCCCCCCGAGGCGGCTCGCCACGAAGTGCCGGAGGTGACCCCGCTAGCTCCCGAGCCGGCCCAGGAGGAGGTGATCCCGCCGGCTCCGGAGGCGACGCCGGCGGAGGCGGTCGTTATGGAGGTGGAGCGGCCCTCCGATGCTACTGACGCGCCGGAGCGGCCAGCAAGTGAGGCGGCGACGGCGCCCGGCGGGGGGCCAGCGGGAGGCGACTCCCGGTTCCTCACCGTTATCAACCCGCCCCCAGTGGCCGAAGCCGCGGCGAGCCCGGGCGGTAGCGGCGGCTGTGCTCGGCGAGTCCTGCGATCGATGTAGGAGGTCAACCATTGGGAGGCGCTAGCGAACATGCCGGCCCTACCAACGCCTCCGGCAGGCGTCCCGGTCCCCTCCTTTGGGGATCTAGGGAGTGTCCTAGACCGGTGCCGGCAGGAGCTGGCCCGGTTCGCGGAGGCAGCGGACACCGCCCTTCGGCGTGCTGAGGTAAGCTTCTCCTTCCGTCTTTAGTATTTGTAGTGGGGGCGCGCAAGCGCACCCACTGGGTGTAGTCCCCGAGATGCGGGCCGGCTAACCAGATGACGGGCAGCCGGGCCGGATCTCCTTCGAGCGCGTTTTTGACGTTCTCCCCCTTTTGCAACAGGAGGGAGCCTCCCTACGACAGAAGCTCTTCGCAGAGGCGGTTGTCATCCACGACCGCGGCAAGTACGGCTTCTACCGTCTAGAAGAGGAGCTGGCCCGTGTGCAAGGTGAGTTGCATTTTGCGGGTGGAGGCATGTAGCCCCCGGGGGTCGGCGGCTTTACGCCTGTTTTACTGATGCTATCATTGTTACGCAGGTGAGCTGGCCGCCCTTCGGGAGGAAAAGACCGGGCTCGCCGTCGAGCGGAACCGGCTGGCGCGGGATGTCCAGGCGGCCGCGTAGGAGACGGACCGGCTGGCCGCGCTTCTCTTTGACGGCGAGGCGGCCCGCGACCGGCTCAAGGCCGAGGTGGCGAAGGAGGTAGCGGCCCAGGAGGCGGCCGTCAAGGAGGCGGTTGACGCCGCCTTGAGGACTTCCGCCCTCCAAGGCGAGGTAACCCGCCTCGAGAAGTCGCTCGAGGAGGCCAAGGGCTCCCTTGCCGCCTCGGAAGTGGCTCGGGCGGCCGAGCGGGTGGTGGCGCTCAACTTCGCCATCAGTGTGGATGATGCGATCGAAGGTAAGCGCTTGTTTCTTTCTTTTTCGATTGGTTGCCTTCTGCTTGCCGCCTCTTTGTGATTCATCTGGTTTTCCTTCTCTTCTTCCCTTCTTCCCCTCAGTGCGGTTCCCGGAGACCCACCACCGCGCCGCGTGGTCCATTGAGGAGCACCGGGAGCACCTCCGGGGGTACGGCCGCTCCATTGATGAGCATGCCCTGTGGGATGTGGACGAGATCGGGCTTGCCGTCGAGATGCGGATGACCCATCCCGAGCGGAGCATGGATCGGCTCAAGGCCGCCGGCAAGGAGGTCATCGCCGCGCTGTGGCCGGGCCACGGACGAGCTCCGACGCATCGCGTGGCGCTGTGGCCTGAGCATGCCGTCTCCCGCCTCGAGGCTTGGAAAGCCTCGGCCACCCGAGCCGGAGTGCAGATGGCGCTTCGGTTCATCACTTCGTGGTACCGGGGGGTGGACCTCGCCTGGCTAACAACGATGCGGGACGTGCCGGCCGCGGAGCGGGAGGCTCGCGAGCCGGCCCTTGTCTTGCGGGCGAACGATCTCGCGTCATATGTCAACGCGGATGAGTTCCTGCCGCCCCTTGGAGAAGACGGCAAGCCGCTGCCCGAGGACTCCTTCGGCATCCCCTAGGGCCCGGACAACGCCGAAGTTGCCGATGAGAGCACCGACTCGAGCGGCGAGACGGCGGAGACTGAGGAGGCTGCCGCAAAGGGCAAGGCAGGCAACCCGAAGGTCGCAATCACCTCTAGGACGAGGACCGAGCCGCCTCTCGACGTGTCGGCTGGCGATGCACCGGCTAGCGACGCGCCGGTGGCCTGAGCCCACGGGCATCTTCCTGTTTTGCTCTTTCTTTTTCTTCTTTCCTACACTTTGAACTTGCATTTGATCCACCCACTGGGGGTGTGTATGTAATGAATTGAACGCCGACCGTGGGCCGCTTTGCTTGACGTTATGAATACTTTGTGTTTTATGCCTTATGAATCTTGCCGCATCCACCTTACCCCTTTTTCACCCGCCACGCCCCTTTGCACTTCTACTCCGTTTCCCCTTTGGCCTCAGCCCCGCCAGCCCGACAGCCGGGAACCGGTCTGTGGATGGGTCGGGGCGTCCGCCTCGAGGGAGCCATTTCAAAACTTAGGAATCGCAGAGGATTTTTTCGGGGTAAGTGAAGCAGCTAGAGACGCGGCAAGGGTCTGGCCAGGCCTAGAAAAGATCCTTTCCCGTTTCGGCCTTTGGTGTGAGCCGAACCTTGCCACCCCGAGGCCCCATCAGCCGGACAGCCGAGTGCCAGTCTATAGCTGGTAAGGGTGAGGAGGCTTTGCCGGCTCACATTTACTTAGTATTTTTTGTGGAGACACACTTCTGGGTCCAGCCGGCTAGCCCCCGGGCCCGGGAGCCGGACCAGGGGGGTGAGTGTGGAAAGCTTTGAGATAAACGAAACAGGGCGCACCCCAAGAGCTGGCTTGGGACGCTCATTGCACTCTTAATCCCAAAAGGACGGGGATACATACATACGTTGGTTTTTCCTTAGCAGTAAAACGGGCGCAGGAGTGCCGCGTTCCATGTACGCTCGGTTTCTTCGCCAGAGGCGTCTCTGTTGTGCTTCTGTGGCTTCTAGGCGTCTATTAGATAGTACGCATTGTTGTGTAGCGCCTTCCTGACGATGAACGTGCCCTCCCATGGGGAGGACAGCTTGTGTTGACCGGCGATTCATTGGATCCATCTAAGGACCAGGTCCCCCTCGCGGAATGAGAGCGGTCAGATCCTCTTGCTGTGATAATGCCGGAGCTTCTGTTGGTAGATTGTCATCCGGCTCAAGGCTAGCTCGCGAGCCTCCTCAAGCAGGTCGACACCGTCTTCTCTTGCTTCCTTGGTGTCCTTCTCCGTGTATAGGGCGACCCGAGGCGACTCGAATTCGATGTTGGTGGGGATGATCGCTTCGGACCCATACACAAGAAAGAACGGGGTGTAGCCGGTTGAGCGGTTAGGGGTGGTCCTGAGACTCCAAAGGACGGTCGGCAGCTCGTCGATCCAGCAGTCGGCCGACCTGACCACCGGAGTCATGAGCCAGGGCTTGATGCCGGATAGGATGATGCCCTTTGCCCTCTCGACCTGGCCGTTTGATTGCAGATGAGCGATAAACGCCAGGTCAAGTCGGGTCCCTTGCTTGGTAGCAGAAACGCGCGAGCGTGCCTTTGGCAAAGTTGGTGTCGTTGTCGGTGATGATGCTGTGGGGGACGCCGTAGCATACTATAATGTCATCGATGAACCGGACGGCCGTGGGGCCATCCAGCTTCTTGATGGGCCGTGCTTCGATCCACATGGTGAATTTCTCAATGGCCACCAGCAAGTGCGGCATGCCGTCTCGAGCGGTTTTGAAGGGGCCCACCATGTCCATCCCCCAAACAACAAAGGGCCACGAGAGGGGGATGGTTTGGAGGGCTGTTGCCGCCAGGTAGCTTTGTGTGCTGAAGCGTTGGCAGCCCTCTCATTCGCCGACCAATTTCTAGGCCGCCTCGAGAGCCGTGGGACAATAGAAGTTGTGGCAGAAAGCCTTGGCCACCAGGGTCCGGGAGGCAGCATGATGCCCGCACTCGCATTGGTGGATGTCGAGGAGGATCTCTTGGCCTTTTTCCGGCTTGACACACCGCTAGAAGACGCCGGTGGTGCTGCGGTGGACGAGCTCGTTGTTGATGATGCTGTAAGCCGAGGCCCGGTGCTGGATCTGCCTAGCCAGAGCCTCGTCCGGAGGCAGCTCGCCTTGTAAAAGGAACGCCAAGATGGGCTAGGCCCATGAGGGGGCTACGACGGCAGTCGGCTGGAGAACTCCCGAGGCTAGTTGATCAGCCCCTGGGACCGGCTCGCCAGCCCCCGGGACCTGCTCGGGAGCCCCCGAGGCCGGTTGGTCAGCCCCCAGGCCAGGCTCGCCGGCCCCTGGAGCCAGTTGTTCGATGAACATCATGACGACCGTGTCATCGGGTCCGTCCGCTCCGGGTGCCGCCAGTTCGATCGGGGTCAGCTGGGCAACCGACGATTTGAGAGCCGACGACGGAGTTGCTGGGGAGGCGGTCGGCGCCGTTGATGGGCCGGCGGCGCTTGCTGGTACGAAGATTGACTCGGACTCTGGGGAGGGCTTGACCGACGGCTTGAGCAGCCGCTCGAGAGAGACGCCGGCCGGGATGGCCTACCGGGTGGAGCCGATTTTTGCCAATGCGTCTGCCGCCTCGTTATCCGCTCGGGGGATATGGTGGAACTCGCAACCCTCGAAGGATCCGGTGAGTTGTTGCACGAGGAAATGGTAGCTGGCCATGTTGGCATCCGTGGCATCCCATTCGCCAGAAACTTGCTGCACCATAAGGTCGGAGTCGCCAAAGCAGAGGATGCGCCTGATGTCGATCTCCTTGGCAAGCCGGAGGCCATGGACGTAGGGGTTGCTTGACCGTCTTGACGTCTGGCCGGCTGTGTAGTTTGTGCTCGACGAACTTCCTCGGAACACCCGGCATGTCCTTGGGGGACCATGCGAAGATGTCCCGATTCTCACGGAGGAAGTCGACAAGCTCGCCTTCCTATTTGCTGTTGAGGCGGGAGCCGATCATGACGCACTGAGCCGGGTTGGACGGGTCGTGCGGGATTTGCTTGGTGTCCTTGGACGGCTGGAAGGAGGCCTCGCTGGTGGATTGAGAGGGAGGAGCCGGCACGGCCGGCTGGCTGGCGGCGAGGGCCACAAGCCGGTCGAGTTGTCGCTTCTCCTCGGCGATTTCCAGGGCCTCGGCCAGCCGACTACCATCTCGAGCGCATTCGAGTGACATCTTGTAGTCTCCCTTGACGGTAATGATTCCCTTGGGGCCCGACATCTTGAGCTTGAGGTAGGCGTAGTGCGGGACCGCCATGAAGCTGACTAGAGCCGGCCGACCTAGCAGCGCGTGGTTGGGCTTGCGAGGTCCATGACATCGAACAGTACTGGCTCGCGGCAGAAGTGGCTGGGTCTGCCGAAGAGGACGTCGAGCGTGATCTTGCCTACAGGGGAGCAAGACTTTCCAGGCACGATGCCGTGGAAAACCGTTCGGCTCGCCTATAGGTCTTCTATCTTTAGCCCCAGCTTGTGCATCATGTCGAGGTAGAGGATATTGATGCTGCTGCCACCATCTATCAGCACCCGCGTAAAGCGGCAAGCTCGATCCTTGGTGGCGATGGTGGGGTCGAGGACCAAGGCGTAGCTACCGGGATTCAGCATCACCGCAGGATGGTCGGCTTGGCTCCATGTGACTGGCTTCTCTGACCAGTGCATGAACTGGGGAGTTGCCGGCATGGTGGCGTTCACTTCACGGCGGAGACGGCGCTCCGCGTGCTTGCCCGTCTCTTCACTGGTGAAGACGACGTAGCAACCATCTTGGTTGGGGTACTGGTCGACTAGGCGATCGTCGTTTGGGGACGTTGCCGGTGCCGGGGTGGCAGCTTGGACCGGGGCCGGCGCATGGGCTGGCGGCACGGGAGGAGCCGAAAGGCCGTCCCCCGGGGCCAATCGCTGTGAGAAGCTGCACTGCCGGAGCGTGTGCGAGGAGGGTTTGGCCCCCAAGTGATTCTTGCATGGAAGATCGAGCATTTGCTAGAAGGTGAGCTTTCGCTGCCAGGCAGCCTTGCCGGTGCGCTGGCGCTGGCTGGAAGGCTGGCAGCCGGCTCCTGATCCTCGATAGTGTTGACCTAACGGCTCCCGTAGCAGGGATCCGGCTGGTCGTTCTTGCGCTTGTTGCTCTGCGGCTGCCGGTTATTGGAAGCTCGCCGGGCCGCGGCCGGCATCGTTGCTTCCTTGGCCGGCGGGGTTGTCTTGACCCGGATGGCCGAGTCAGCCGTGGCGTATTTGTCCGCCTTGGTCATGAGTTTGGCCGGCGTGGCCGTCTCGGAGCACAGAAGCTTGTGCTTAAGAGGGGTGCCGTCCCGGCAACCCTCGATGAAGTATTGCACGGCTTGCACCTCATGCACTCCCTCGCAGGAGTTGCGGAGCTCGGTCCACCGGGTGAGTTAGTCGCAGAGGGATTCGTCCGGCCCCTGAACGCACATAGCATGTTCACGGGGCCGGCCAGGCCGCTTGTAGGTGCCGGTGAAGTTGCGGACGGGCCTCCTCGAAGTCCGTCCACGTGTTGATGCTGCCGGGCGCCGGGCTATTGAGCCAGGTGCGGGCCGAGCCAATGAGCATGAGGGGGGCGTAGCGGACGGCCACGCGTTTGTATCCCCTGGCGATGCCCACTGCAGTGGTGTAGTCGATCAGCCAGTCTTTTGGCTTGGCGGCCCCACTGTACTTCGGGGTGTCCCTAGGGAGCATGAAGCCCTTCGGGAATGGCTCGGTGCGGATCCGGGGGCCGAAGCAAGCCGGGCCGATCGAGCCCTCCTCCTCGAGGAGGGCGAATTGCGCGAGTTGGTCGATTCGGTTGTGAGCATCATCCTTGCTACGGGGGACGCGTGGCCCGAGCCGGGCTGAGAGCTCGGGGCAGATGGTGGGCGACGTTGATTGCCGCGACCCGCGTTGCGGGGGTGGTGTGTGCCCCCGGCTGCACCGGCTGCTGGATGCCGGCGCTTCGCGGTAGCGGCCGCTACGAGGCTGCTTGTTGGTGTGCCGGCTGCTAACAGCCGGCTGCTCACTCCTCGGCAGTTGGGAGGGCCGGGGGTCGTGCGTCTCGATCCGACGACCGGAGACGCGAGGGGAACAGGATACTACGCCGCCTGGCGGCTGGCAGTTCCCGTGCCCTCGCGCTCGGGCCGGGGGCCTTCAGCGGCGGTGCCGCCCGGCGTGAGCTGATGCTGCTATGCGTCAGCAGCATCAATAAGCTCCTTGATGTGGCGCTCGTGGGCGGCACGCTCTTCGCCCTCCAAGGTGTCCAGTTCCTCGTAGGCCACCTATAGGGCCCGCAGGTTAGCTGCGGGGGTGTCGTAGACGGACATTTTGCCGCCGAGGATTTCGGCGACCACGCGGCCGCAGTCGCGCACGGCCCCACGCAGACTGGGCTCGGCGCCAGCCAGGGTAAGGCCGTAAGCGGAGGCGTATTCCCGCTGCGCCGCTTCCATGCGGTGGCACATGGCGGCGAGGGCGGTGGCATCCTTGAAGAGGATGCGACGAGCCGCCTCGAGGTCGGCCACGGCGGTATCGGGGTTTGCCGTCGGGGCGATCCAGGTGCTCAAGCCCTGGAGGGCCGCACCGACCGGGTCAAACATGCCGACGCGGGCGGCAGCAGCAGTGGCCGTTACCCGCGCCCGTCCGTAGGCGGTGGAGGAGGTGATGGCCATCACCCCCTCACGATCACGAGACCCGCTAGGGCGGGCCGCAGCGAGTACGCCCACGGATGTGGGCGGGCCGGTGCAGACGAGTACCCCCGCGGGGTACTCACCCGCGACCGGAGCCTCGACAAGGTTGAGCCTGCCGAAGCGCTCAGTGAGCGCGTCGATGTCGGCCGCTAGGCCGTCGGAGTCGCCCGCAGGGCGTGCCGCAACAAGCCCCACGAGCCCCCCACGGTTTCACCGGGCCGAGCGGCGGTGGCGGGGGATGGCGAGAGGTCCCGCCTGGAGCATGAACCCGAAAGGCGCCGCGGATGGCCCCACGGTGGGCGCCAACTGTCGTCGTTTCCTCACGACAGATGCCATAGGGTGGCTTATCGGTGGTGTTGGGGCCAAAGGATGCCGATGGGCTCCGGGTGCGAGATTGGGTACAAGAAGGTGGAGACACGCGATGTACCCAGGTTCGAGGCCCTCCGTGGGAGGTAATGCCCCTAGTCCTGCTTGGATTCGTTGGATGGATGGATAAGTATACACAGGTGCTCCTAGAGCTGTGTTCGGAGGAGGAAGAAAGGAGCAGTCGGGTCATCTCCCTCTGCTACTGGGAAGGGTATGAGAGCTCCCTATGTGTGTGTTCTTGATCGGGGGTTCCGTCCCCGTTCCATGGGGGGCTCGGGGGGTTTTATAGGCCAACCCCCCGGCTCTTAGAATATGATTTAGGTACGAGGGTGGAGGGACCCGGCTGGCAGCCTCTTCGCCTGGCCAGGGGGTCCCGCGGCTTGTATTGTCTCATCGTGGGCGGGGCCCGCCGGCCGAGCGGTTCCATCCCTGCTGGGACCCGCTGAGGGGTGCCGCGATTGGCCCTCCCCCACCTGCCCCGGCATGGGCCGCGCGGGGAGGCATCGCTTAGCGCCAGCCGGCCGAGGTCGTCGGTACGGCTGGCAGCACTGTAGCCACGCCGGGGCAGGCACTCGAGTGGCGGACGCGTGCGGGAACTATTCCCCGTCTGGTCACGCTCACTGAGGTCAGCGGCCCGGATGGATGGACTGTAGCCATGCGGGACGGCGCGTCAGCGACCACTGTCGCCACATGGTCGCTCACCCCGCGAGTCATGTTGCGCTGCCGTACCTGCGGACAGGGAGATGGGACAGGGCGTGTCCATCCCCAAGTCAATGGGCTGCCCGGCTCGTGGGCAGCCGGCTGCTTGGCCAGTCGGGCGGGAGCACGCCCGGCCGCTAGGCCAGCCGGGCGAAACGCCAACCGGAGACGGCTCATGTGGCGTGCCCCCAGCCGGCCTCGTCCAGCCGGCCGATTGGTTTTCTTCGAAGCGGAGTGGAGTGGGGAGGAGTGTTGGAAATATGCCCTAGAGGCAATAATAAATTAGTTATTATATTTCCTTGTTCATGATAATCGTTTATTATCCATGTTATAATTGTATTGATCGGAGACTTAAATGCATGTGTGGATACATAGACAAAACCATGTCCCTAGTATGCCTCTAATGGACTAGCTCGTTGATCAAAGGATGGTTAAGGTTTCCTAGCCATGGACATGAGATGTCATTTGATAACGGGATCACATCATTAGGAGAATGATGTGATGGATAAGACCCAAACTACAAACATAGCATATGATCGTGTCAGTTTATTGCTACTGTTTTCTGCATGTCAAGTATATGTTCCTATGACCATGAGATCATGCAACTCACGGATATCGGAGGAGTGCCTTGTGTGTATCAAACGTTGCAACGTAACTGGGTGACTATAAAGGTGCTCTACAGGTATCTCCGATGGTGTCTGTTGAGTTGGCATGGATCGAGACTGGGATTTGTTACTCCGTGTAACGGAGAGGTATCTCGGGGCCCACTCGGTAATGCAACATCACAATAAGCCTTGCAAGCAATGTGACTAATTGTTAGTTGCGGGATCTTGTATTACGGAACGAGTAAAGAGACTTGCCGGTAACGAGGTTGAACTAGGTATGGAGATACCGACGATCGAATCTCGGGCAAGTAACATACCGAAGAACAAAGGAAACGTTATACGGGATTAACTGAATCCTTGACATAGAGGTTCGACCGATAAAGATCTTCGTAGAATATGTAGGAACCAATGTGGACGTCCAGGTCCCGCCATTGGTTATTGACCGTAGAGGTGTCTCGGTCATGTCTACATAGTTCTCGAACCCGCAGGGTCTGCACACTTAAGGTTCGGTGACGTTTCGGTAGTGTAGAGTTATGTATGGTGGTGACCGAAGTTTGTTCGGAGTCCCGGATGAGATCCCGGACATCACGAGGAGCTCCGGAATGGTCCGGAGGTAAAGATTCATATATAGTAAGTCCCACTTTGGTTTCCGGAAAAGTTTCGGGCTCATCGGTAGTGTACCGGGAGTGCAGGTAGTGTACCGGGAGTGCCGGTAGTGTACCGGGAGACCTCCGGGAGGGGTACTTCGACCCCAAGAGGTCCATGGGCTGTGGGAGATTATTAACCAGCGCTTAGTGGGCTGGGAAAACAGCCACAAAGGCCCATGGCGCAGGAGAGAAAGTCCTAAAGCAAAAAGTGGAAAATCAGCCAATAGGAGGCAATCCTACTCCAACTAGGATTGGAGGTGAAGTAGGATTGCTTCCCACCTCCTATTTCGGCCGACCAAAAGGCCTTGGCTGCCTCTCCTCTCCTCTCCTCCTATATATACTAGTGGATTGGGTGGTTTTTGGACAGAATTTCCGGCCACGTGCTATCCGTTTCACCGGTGCACAGTTTCTCCTCTAGATCGGTTTTCCGTAGCGCTTAGGCGAAGCCCTGCCGGAATCACTCCACCACCATCACCGGAGCGCCGTCACGCTGCCGGTGAACTCTCTCTCCTCTCCACCTCCTCTTGCTGGATCAAGACGGTGGAGATCGTCATCAAGCTGCACGTGTGCTGAACGCGGAGGTGCCGTCCGTTCGGCGCTAGATCGGAAGGGCCGTGATCGAGATCGTGAGACGGTTCGTGATGAGATCGCGGAACGGATCGTGATGAGTTCGCGGGACAGATCGTGATCAAGATCGTGAGACGGATCGTGATGAGATCGCGGGACGGATCGTGATGAGTTCACGGGACGGATCGTGATTGGATCGCGGGACGGATCGTGATGAGATCGCCGGACGCTCGGCGATTTGGATCGCGAAGATGTTCGACTACACCAACCGCGTTTCTTAACGCTTCCCGCTTAGCGATCTAGAAGGGTACGTAGATCCACTCTCCCTCTCGTAGATGCTCATCACCATGGATAGGTTTGCGTGTGCGTAGGAAAATTTTTGTTTCCCATGCGACGTTCCCCAACAAGGAGGTCATGGCGGCGGGGAGAGGCCACGCGGGGATGCACGCTACCACGTGACGTGAATGGGTGTGACTGTGGATAGCTGTCGTGGGAACGATTTCGGCAATAGAAGAGAGGTAGGATAAAGGAGCATGGTCTATCAAAATGCAAACGGGTGACACAAGTGTTTTTAAGGAGTTCGGGCCTGTCACGGTGCGGATAACAACCCTATGTCTTGTGCTCGAGAGAGGCTTTCTATGATGTTTGTAGGAACACGGTATTACAAGGAATATTTGAGAGAGTTTGGAGAGAGATGGGAGAATGAGAGAATGTCCTAAGCCTGGTAATGAGGGTGGCTTATACATAGTGCACTACCCCTCACCTTCTATGTTACAAGTTGAAGAATCAGTGCAACCCACTAGAAGAGCCTCATTATTAACCACTACGGAGGTGATGCCTGATCCGCCATGCTGATTGGTAGTTTTCATATACCCGAGTGAGTTATGCGGTATCATCCGAGTAATGTTGATCTAAATGTCGTTCGAGTAGATAGAATGTTCGACATACGAGTAAATTCCTATAAGGTATGAAATTGGTCTAGGTCCCTCTATCATATGGACCCTATGCTTTATGATTCTTTAAGCCCTCATGGGCGAACCTATTATGTACATCCACAACATTAACCCCTGAATCGGTTAAGATATTATAAAATGAGTTTGTGGAAGACATGATTTGGTTCGAGTGATTACCGAAATACTAAACGAATGTCATCAAGCTTCCTAACAACCAAGATTTGAACAAAATCTCGACAAATTCAAGTATTGATGCTTCCCGACTAATCGGGGATAGAGGACTACGAGGAGAAACTTGGTGGCACTCAATCATCTTCCGGGATAGGCTGACTAGCAATCCGAGTGAGGATGTGTCATTAAACCCGAGTAGCAAGATAGATTCATGGAATGACTCACCAGACGGACGCCATTCATTATCCTCGATGAACGCCGATGCGAGCTCACTCTAGGTCCAAGTTCATGAGTTTTACGTTTTGGATCCTAGAAGAAGGTCCAAACAAGCCCATGGAGGGACGTTAGACTCCCCCGGTGTAGTTCATAGGAATGATTCCATTTTGA
The DNA here is from genome assembly GCA_022496015.1 of Hordeum marinum. NCBI lineage: Eukaryota > Viridiplantae > Streptophyta > Magnoliopsida > Poales > Poaceae > Hordeum > Hordeum marinum. Next base: position 439,388,466 of record CM039674.1, read on the forward strand.
TAGATAAATAAATCTGCGAAGGAGCATTGAACTCACCCTATATAACGACTCTTTCGAGTGATTCATAATTGGCTGTTGGAGGATTCGTAGATTGAATTTGTTAAACGTGGAACATGCTCGAGTAGTCGTGAGGATGGACTCTTAGAGTTAGTCTCTCGAACATTGGAGGATAAAGGTTAATCACAAGAATGGGTTTGGTGATAGTCGTCCATCTCTCGGAAGAGACTGGCTCGTGATGGGAGTATCAAAAATTGAGTAATAAGCTTGACGTACACATCCATATTGTGTAGCCCTCGAGCCTGTGTCGGATAAGATCAGTCGAACAGACTATTCAAGGTTTCTGCTCTGTGCGCTCGACACCAACGGCGGAGGTCCGTTACGGCCTGGGGCTTTCGTTTCTCATTACTACGAAGTGCCCCCTGGATCGGACACTGCAACCCGGCTAAGAATCAGGCACAATGCACCAACCAACAAACCGATCTTCGTGAACCACCTCCGCCGCTTATCAGTTCATGTGGTGTGTAGCTTCCTGTGGTGTTTTCGTCCAAAAAAACGTTGTTGTGTGCTTCATCTCAACCAGCCGATGGAGCCACGACGCACAGCCTCGAGCCCTCGACGCTGTTGAGACATTGCTGAGGAGAATGCAAGGAAGTTAGAGTCCAGTCTTTCGAATGTCCATGGATGCTGATTGGACACGTCACAAAAAAAAATTGTGCATCTGAACTTTTCGTATATAAAATTTTAAAACCACGCAACTCCGGCTCCAGCTGATCCGGAGCTGGCGCCGCCTCCACCTTCGCATCGAGTACGATGAAAAGCATGTCGGTTGCCGTCCGCTCTTGGCGGATGAACTGTCGGTTGGTCTTCACATATGCCCTCATCCTGAATGAACTTTAGGGCCTGCTGTTCCGCCATCTTGGCTGCCACGTGGCGTTCACACCCGTATCGAATAAGACCATCATTGGACTATTGGGTTTCCCAACGATTCCATTTGGGACCCGACCGTCAGCCGACGTGGCAAACGCGTCCGGTCGCGTCCGAGCCTTCCCATATCCGCCTCCTATTTGGCCTGGACTTGAGAGATGTCACTTAGTCCGGACGTTTGAGGCATGTTTGGGGCACATGTCTTTGTCGTTTTTTATAAATGATCACTGACCGGATCGTCCGTCCGGACGTTTTTAAAGGGTTTGAAGTGTCCGACTGTAGATATTCTTAGGAGGAGCTCCGCGCACCAGTTGTGATCGGTGGTTTATTGAATTGGACTATTTGTTCTCTTAGTACCAATTGCCTACTATAGAATCTTTTTGTCTCATCCCCCCTCTTAAAAAAACATTTTTGCCTAGCTCCACCACTTTTCGACACGTTAAATGTCTTTATCATGGAACTGGGACAATAAGGCGAATCATCGTGCACCCGAACACGATAAATATCTTTATTCTGGAGCTGAGTTAGTCGGTCTGATATTCATATGTTCGACATGGTAAATGATTTTAATCTGGAATTGAATCAATGCGACTGACCTTCATGCACTCGCGGTTGTAAATGATTTCTGCCTGGAACTGGGTTGATCAGGCGAATCTTCATACACTCAGCATGGTAAATAACTTCAGTCTGGAATTGGGTGCATCAGGGCAATCTTCATGCGCTCTGCACAGTAAATAACTTCAGCCTGAAACTGGGTCGATCAGGCGAATCTTCGTGCGTTCGGCACTGTAAATAACTTTTGTCTTGAAACTGACGGTTGGAGAAAAAGTTCGACATTGCAGGGAGTAACCATTTCAGTCGTACTTCTTTCGTTGACCTGAAAGCATTTGTTAAATAGAAACAAGCAAAAGAGAAGAGAAAATATTATGATACTCATACAAAAAAGGCGAGTGAAAATATTATGCGTGTTTTAGCCCCCGAATCAGTTAAGATTTGTAGAACAAATTTGTGGAAGACATGATTTGGCATGAGTAATTACGGAAAAACTCTGTGCCCGTCATCACGCTTTCGAACAACCAGGATTTGAACTAAATCTCCACAAATTTTGGTATTGGTGCTTCCCGACTGATCGGGAATACTTGATTATGAGGAGAAACTTGACGGCACTTGATCATCTCCGGGAGGAGGCTGACTTAGAGACAAGCATGGATGTTCATAAAAAAACCGAGTAGCGATACTAGTGCATGGTCTGACTCTCGAAAATATGTCATTCGGTATCCCGGAGGAACGCCGGTACAAGCTAACTCCAAGTCCAAGTTTATGAATTTTGTGCCTTGGAGCCTAGAAGAAGGGCCAAGTAGATCCGCGAAGGAGTGTGGAACTCATCCTAAGTAGTCTCCAGAGATGACTCGAGATAATGATTCGGGTGTTCCAGCCCCAGCCAGGTAACCATTTTTTAGAAAATATGATTCACATTCGTGACCCCTTGCTTGAAATGTTAAATTCATGTTATTTTCATAGAAATATAATAAAAGTAACTCAATCATGTCTTATCCTATATACTTAAATGAGAGTGATTGTGTCTTTGGCTGCATGTATCTGTAAAGTCTTTACGACATTGTGTTGTTGTAAAGGCTAAGTGTAATTCATATCTTCACGATATTAATATATTCTTTTTGTTAAAAATATCACAACATCATTAATTACGGATAGGATAAGGCATACCTCAACATGCAACCATGCAAGAAAAAAGATCCACTATCACATGCAACCATACATAGAAAAATATTTTTCATTTTATTATTCTACTTATATATAATTCAAATATAGTAATTCATATGTATTTGGGTCTGGCTAGGTCTCAGTCAAGATTTAACCAAGTCTCGATCAAATGATATACTATGTAAAAAGAAGAAAGAAAAATGAAAAGAATTTTTTTGTACGAATAATGCAATAGTATCGATTAAAACATAACAAAGTCTCAATCGACTGAGAGTAAACAAAACAGATATTTTTTCTTTTTTGCGAATCAAACAAAACTGATATTGCAATCATTCCAGCAACAACCGTGCGAGGTATCATCTTGTTTTATTCGTTATTGAGTACATATCTCTCAGGGCCAGATTTATTTCACAAACATTATATGTCTACTCCTCGGCTCTAAATATTCAAGGGAGGGATGCTCTGCGCGTTGTTAAACACATTGCCAGGATCGACCACCGTCTTAGCACGAACCAGCCGGTCGAAGTTCTCTCCGAAGTACGCCTCCCCCCACGACGACCTCGCACGAGCCACCGCCTGCGCGGACGACCCGCCGGCAGCGCGCGTCCAGTTGTTCACGCCCAGATCGAGGTCGAGGTAGTTGACATACGCAGCGCGGGGATCCTTGGACACGAAGGGGGTCATGTACTTGTAGAACGACCTGAGCCATCCGATGTACTCCTCCGCGCGGGCTACCTGCGACCCGTCCCAGTTCACGCCGTACTGGATGCTGTACAGGTTCCCGGTGCGGTGCGGGAACGGCGTCTCCGCTCTCCCGATCCGCGCCATGGCCCCGCCGTAGGGGTCAAGCTGGATGGAGCCGGTCGGCCCGGTCGACAGGTACCTGAAGATCTCTGTCATGTCATTCCTCGAGATTGGTCCTTGCACGTAGTCGGACTTGCTCTTGGAGTACTGCTTTGGCTGGCGACGCCGGTTCGCCAGGTCATCCACCGTGCTCAGGCCGGCGAACTTGGCCGTCGACTCCACCCAGCTCATTTCTGAAAGGTCTTGCTCGGTTAAGCCCAGCTCAGGAAAGCTTTGGCTGAGCACCGACAAGGCATGCTCTTTTGACGCTAGCACTTGACCGGTGAAGGAGATGGAGACGTTGCCGTCCGTCGACCCGGTAGGAGCATACACGGAGAGATAAAACTCGTCCGGTAAACTGGGCCCGACATACTGCCACCTGTGAACCAACCGGGCAATGAGCTCGACCGGACCGGTCCGACCGACGGTGAACGCTGTGACGTTGCCAGGAACCGGAACGAGCCGGAGCTTCCAAGCGTACACCACGCCCCAGCTCCCGCCTCCGCCGCCCCGGATCGCCCAGAACACGTCTTCGCCCATTGAGCTCCGGTCAAGGACCCTGCCGTCCGGGGTGATGAGCGCCGCGTCCAGCACGTTGTCGGCGGCGAGCGCAAACTTCCGAGACAGAAGCCCGAACCCGCCGCCGGAGATTTGGCCGCCTAGACCAGTAGTCGACTCCGACCCGGCCGTGAATGCCAAGGATCGGCTCGACCGCCCCACGGCGTAGTACAACTCGCCCACCGTCGCTCCCGACTCGGCCCGGGCCGTGGCTGAGCCCGGGTCGACCCGGACGCGGTTCAGGTTCGCGAGGTCGGACACCACGAACGGCACGTGGTTCTCCGTGGTGTAGGACAGCCCCTCGTAGCTGTGCCCGCCGCTGCGCACGCGGATCGCCAGCGAGCTGGCGCGGGCGCACAGGATGACTCGCCTCACCTCATCCCTCGACCCCGGGAGGACAACGGCCGCTGGCCCGGCGACGTTCGGGAGCGTGAACCGGAGGTTGAAGATGGAGGAGTTGAGTAGCCCGGCGTAGCTCGGAGACGTGGGCAGGGAGAAGTTGGTGACGCCGTTGGAGACGAGGCAGGAGGAGAAGTTGCTCGCCGTGGCCGCCGCCGCACCGGAGCATGGGAGCCGATGAAGTGACAAGAGAAGGCAAAGCAGCTGGAGGAGAGCTGCAACGGAATGCATTGTGTCGTTCGGTGAGATCGAGAGATGCTCGTTGATGTGCGAATATATGCGGGTGGTCTGTGTCGTCTGGATTGAAAATGGCTGTAGTCTTGTATAGATGGTTTTCATGGAAGTTTGGAAATTAATCTTCCTTGTGCCGTACGTACGTGAAATTAAGCTTCTTCTTGGTCTAAATTGAGACGATCGATGAGAGAGACGTAACCTGCCTTTTCTAATAAAACAAAAGAGGCCATTGAACTATCGTAAAGTTATATAACCGTTGTCTAGTCGAGATTTGTTACTTCTGCATAGAGGAAAACGACGGCACATGATTAAGACGAGATTGCGTAATCTTAGGGAGTTTGACATGAGATTGTTATACCGAAAACGCTAGGCCGGCACGAAAAGCTACGTAAGTTTTCATCCCTGACCAATAAATCCTTCTCTGATTTCATCTAGTCAAAAAATGTCACTTAATTCTTTACGTTGATCACATAAGACCTGTTATGTAGGTGTAGCATTGCTCTTTCTCGCCTTACTTTTCCATCCCTCTCTCCAGTTCGCTAGCGCAATTATGGCGTCGTATGCATTGCATGTGGGTTAGTTTGAACTTTCAACTGCTAGGATTTCAAATAGAGGCAAAGTTTTGCATCGGCATTAATTAAGAAGAAAAGAATTATCTAATTAATTAACAAAAAGTCAGGCAAAAGCTGTCATAATTTTGCCCACTCATGCGAACTACCCTGAAACTATGAAGGCACATGATCACCCAGCAAACACACCCACACAAAATTACTGCAACCACCATAAATTTGGGTCACAAGGGTACAAAAGGAACTCCAACGGTCCACAAGAACTTGAGAAGAATCTAACAACACACACATCTAAGCCCACAATAGTGCTGAGTTTTGACATACCAACCAAATGCGGTAGAATAAGACCCGTGATCCTATTGTGTGTCGATTTTTATTTTTATTTCGTTGAGAAACACAGACGCAACTCACGTGGAAATAATCTAACGGGTAGATATAAAGTAGCTCAGAGGAAACTGCCCCCGTGTAGTCCACATGGGACACTCGGGTAGCTACTTGCTCCGATTTTCCCATAGCCATCCATGTGCGTCCTTTCCTCGCCGCCGCTGGTTGGCACCATTGGGTTTTCATGTGCCGCTGACGACGATGGCGGGGTTCCATTCCCACGATCCGTTGTGCGGCGTCTGGCAAGATGCATGTAGCGGCTAGAGGTTGTGCAGACAAGTTACAGCAGCGGTGCCAGTCGTCCTCGCAGGGCTAGATCAAGTGGATGCATTGTTGGGATGGTCATATCAGCGCCATAGTGCCTACTTCTACGGTCATGGATGTCGTTAAGGGGTGCCATCTCCACTGAATGTAGCCACACTAGGATCCATGCCACTTAACCACTTATGTCCCCGAATGAAGGCGATCCTGCAGAAGTTGACATATAAAATCTAAATTTTCAAGAGAAGCGACACTTTCCATAGGGGAGTGATCCACGCAAGGGTCGACGCATGACATAGGGCACGAAGTCCCAAACCGATAGAGAAAACCCCCCCGATGAGGCCATGTGCCGAGGCACGATGTCCAAAGGGCCTGATAGCATCGCCGGGAGGGCCGTCCTCAAGAAATCCGAAGCAAAGGTCTACTCAGAGCAAAATATTTGTTGAAATGGTATGTTCCAATTCCCATTGTCGAAGGATGAGGAAACCAACAACATCGGATCCAGCAAAAAAGCCCTGGGTATGCGGCACGTTATGGGAACCTCGCAAGCCATGGGCCCAGCTAGAAGATGATCCCATCTACATTGTCTATGGATATGCTTGTAACTAAGAAAATCTCATGCTTGATCGATTGAAGAGACTTTTACAACTGGGAGCCCTCCCTTTGATCACAAGCCAGGAGCGGACGACCCTACATATTTTATCCCTTGTCGACCTAAAGATTTTGCGTTTTATCCCTTGCAGATTGCTCGTGGCAAATAAAAAATTCGAGGAGAGTCAGATTTCAGGACAGAGAAATTCCAAAAGAATACTGCTTGAGGAGAGATCCAATCTGAGAGGGGGTCCTCGCCCTCTAGGGGCATGGACATCATGGACCAAAGGGGGGAGGCCTCTCACCACCTAGTGGAGGCCAAGATGGATGAGGAGGAGGGGGGGCCTTTTCCCCTATCTTTCATGGCGGTGGAGTTCCACCAAGGGAAGCATCATCATTGTCATCGTCTCCACCACATCCGTCAACTTCACAATCATCTCCATCCCTATCTCCAACCTTTGTTATCCCCTACTTGAACATGGTGTTTGATGTTATAAATCATATCCAGTGATGGGTTGCATTGCTATCACATCTAAGTATATCCCTTTTGTCCCACCATTGATTGGTGATCTATTATGATTGATATGAGTTGTATGTTATGATATGGCTTTGTTATTTAGTGCCTGATGTATGAGAACACGTGTATGTTGGATCACACTTTAGGGTTTGTATAGTGTGATAATTGGCTTAGTATGGATGGTCTGAGTGACAGATATTAATGTGCCCTGGGTTTGCTTGCATGAGATATAGGATATGTAGATCTTAATGTTATAGTTGGGTTTTACCTTAATAAATTCTTAGTAGTTGCAAATGTTTGATAGGGTTTCCATCATAAGTACATGTGACCAATGGAATTTGTAGCATGTTCGAATATGCCTCTCTCACATATAAAACTACAACAAATGATTATTGGTCTAGTATCGGCCAATTGTCTAGGGACAATTTCGCAATTTCTACCACCGCTAATCCACATTGGCTTTCCTTAGACTTACATAATATATTTTACTGAAAAATCTAGGCCAAACAACATTTGGTGTACGTAGGGTTGTTCTAGTGGCAGATAGAACCTCGTAGAATACAAATCCAATGTTTAGCTTATTTTTCATTCGACACTCCATACTTTCCATCATCACTATGAAATGTTACAATACTCTCTGCACTTGTTAGCGATGGTCGTCGTGCTAAGTCTTCATAGGACCAGAGCAGTAACCATCGCCAATGAAGAGAGTTGTAGACTGTAAGGATCAAAATTGTAATCAACCAAATGAAGACTACATCCAAATAGATCCACTAAAAACTCGACTGAATCTCGCAAGATCCAATGGAGATACACCTCCATGGGCCCTCCAAACAAGGCTAGACGCACCATTGGGATGAGGATCGAACGTGGGAGACATTATTCCTACAAGATCGAGAGCAATGACCCTCCCACCGATGGCCGGTGGGGGTGAGGTCCTCTACACCTTCATAGCCGAAAGGCCATCGGAGGCAAGGGAGACCAATGGTGATGCAGACCAGAGGAGGAGGAAACATGATCTCCTTGAATCTTTATTGGGGAGGAGAAAATAAGTCTTAAGACATTTTTTTGAAAAGGAGGGTGACCCCGGGCCTCTGCATCTCGGAGATGCATGCAACCACTTACTAATTATTCACAACGACCATACAAAGTAATACATCGTGACAATTTGGCATGTGAGAAATGAAATAGTGCATGCAAAACCGGCGCCACCCATTGATGTTTCAGCCTGATTCTTGTTGATCTACTTGGAATCACTAACTACTCTGAAGCTAGACCCCAACGCAGATTTTGTAAAAGGGAATATGATTGCAACCCCTATCGTTCAGTTGATTCAACAAGCACGTGATTACACTATGCCGGGTGGCATCTCTTGGCTTCCTCCAAGCCAAGGTTGTGTGAAACTCAACATAGACGGCTCGGTCCTTGATGGAGTTACGGGGACGCGTATGGTTCTTTGAGACCACCTCCGCAAGATAATTTTCTGCTCATATAGACACCTTGCAGAACTCCGCCTATGTTGTCTCAACATAGCCGGTCCCAAGCCCGGGTAAAGGAGGAGGGTTGTGATAGGCTTGGCGAGCCAACATCAAAACTCGACCACTCTTATGGAGATGAAACCCAAAATATTTTCGTTGGGGTGTAACCCTCTCAGCGACGCGCCACATCGGAACCTAGGTGTGGTGGAAAATGGGCAAGGGTCGGGCCATCACCCCCTAGGTGGCGCGCCATATCGTGATTGGGATACGGTGGCAAGTGAGCAAGGATCGGGTCGTCGCATCCTTATTGGCGTGCTACATCGGCGCCCGGGTGTAGTGGAAAATGAGCTAGGGTCTTCGCATTTGACTCTACGAGTGCGGAGGGTAAGGAATCTAGTTGAGCCTAGGAGGATTCGCTTAGGTAGCTAGAACGTAGGGTCTTTGACAGGTAAGCTTCGGAAGGTAGTTGATGCGGCGGTGAGGAGAGGCGTTGATATCCTTTGCGTCCAAGAGACCAAATGGAGGGGATAGAAGGCGAAGGAGGTGGAGGGTACTGGCTTCAAGCTGTGGTACACGTGGACGGTTGCAAACATAAATGGAGTGGGCATTTTGATCAGCAAGAGTCTCAAGTATGGAGTGGTAGACGTCAAGAGACGTGTGGACCGGATTATCCTGGCCAAGCTGGTAGTTGGCGACTTAGTTCTCAACATTATTAGTGCTTATGCCCCGCAAGTAGGGCACAATGAGAACACCAAGAGGGAGTTCTGGGAAGGCCTGGAGGACATGGTTAGCAGTGTACGATTGGCGAGAGGCTCTTCATAGGAGGAGACCTTAATGGCCACGTGGGCACATCTAACACAGGTTTTAAAGGGGTGCATGGGGGATTTGGCTATGGCATCAGGAATCAAGAAGGAGAAGATGTCTTAAGCTTTGTGCTAGCCTATGACATGATCATAGCTAACACCCTCTTTAAGAAGAGAGAATGACATCTAGTGACTTACAGTAGTGGGCAACACTCTAGCCAAATTGATGCCATCCTCTCGAGAAGAGAAGACAGGCGTGCATGCCTGGACTGTAAGGTGATACCTGGAGAGTGTTGTCCGTCAGCATAAGCTTGTGGTTGTTGACGTCCGCTTTTGGATTCATGTCAAGCGGGATAAGCATGCCAAAGTTGCTAGAACAAAGTGGAGGAAGCTCAAGTGGGAGGTAGCTCAGGCGTTCAAGGAGAGGGTCATTAAGGAGGGCCCTTGCGAGGAAGGAGGTGATGTAGACACCATGTGGATGAATATGGCGACTTGCATTTGTAAGGTGGCCTCAGAGGAGTTTGGAGTGTCCAGGGAAAGTAGAAGAGCAGCTAAAGATACCTGGTGGTGGAACAATGATGTCTAGAAGGCAATTAAGGAGAAGAAAGATTGTTTCAGACACCCATATATGGATAGGAGTGCAGACAACATGGAGAAGTACAAGATGGCAAAGAAGGCCGCAAAGCAAGCTGTGGGTGAAGCAAGGGGTCGGGCGTATGAGGACCTCTACCAACGGTTAGGCATGAAGTAAGGCGAAAGGGACATCTATAAGATGGCCAATATCCGAGAGAGGAAGACGAGGGATGTTAACCAAATCAAGTGCATCAAGGATGGAGCAGATCAACTTCTCGTGAAGAACAAGGAGATTAAGCATAGATGGCAGGAGTACTTTGACAAGTTGTTCAATGGGGAGAGTGAGAGATCAACCATTGATCTGGACGACTCCTTTGATGATACTAGCAGGCGTTTTGTGCGGCGAATCCAGGAGTTGGAGGTCAAGGAGGCTTTAAATAGGATGAAAGGAGGCAATGCGATGGGCCCTGATTGTATCCCCATTGAAGTGTGGAGAGGCCTCGGGGACATAGCAATAGTATGGCTAACCAAATTGTTCAACCTCATTTTTCAGGCAAACAAGATGTTGGAAGAATGGAGACAGAGTATATTAGTGTTGGGGAACATTGCATGGGAAACAAAAAAATCCTACGCACACGCAAGATCTATCCATGGTGATGAGCATCTACGAGAGGGAGAGTGGATCTACATACCCTTCTAGATCGCTAAGTGAGAAGCGTTAAGAAACGCGGTTGATGTAGTCGAACGTCTTTGCGATCCAAATCGCCGAGCGTCCCGCGATCCCATCATGATCCGTCCCGCGATCCAATCACGATCCGTCCCGCGATCTCATCACGATCCGTCCTGCAATCCAATCACGAATCATCTCACGATCTTGATCACGGTCCTTCAAATCTAGCGCCGAACAAACGGCACCTCCGCGTTCAGCACACGTACAGCTCGATGACGATCTCCGCCTTCTTGATCCACCAAGAGGGAGCGGAGAGGTAGACGAGTTCTCCAGCAGTGTGATGGTGTTGCGGCGATGGTGGTGGAGCAATTCCAGCAGGGCTTCACCTAAGCACCGCCGAAACCGATCTAGAGGAGAAACTACGAACTAGAGGAGAGGCAACACGTGGATTAGGGTTTCTTGATGTGTTCCAAGTGCTAGCCCCGCCCCTTTATTTATATGATGAGCCTTGGGGTCGAAACTTGGAGAAAAATCCTCCTCAAGGTCGGTTTGCCCGCAAGGCAAGAGTCCTTCTCGGACTCCAGGACCAGACGCCAAGGTCCTCGGCGTCTGGCCCTTGGCCTCCACAAAACATCTTTTGCACCTTCCTAAAGCCTCATGGGATTTACCCCTTGGCACAAATAAAGTGTCCTTGTACCCTAAACATTTCAGGAAACATCCGAAACTATATCCGGTGTATTCCGGAACCCTTGTGGAGACCAAACACTATTATCCCATGTATCACTCTTAACCTTCAGACCATTCCGGAGCTCCTCGTGACGTATGGGATCTCATCCGGGACTCCGAACAACCTTCGGTCACCACCATAGATAATTCTATACTACCGAAACGTCACTGAACTTTAAGTGTGCAGACCCTGCGGGTTCGAGAACTATGTAGATATGACCGAGACACCTCTACGGTCAATAACCAATAGCGGGACCTAGATGCCCATATTGGTTCCTACATATTCTACGAAGATCTTTATCGGTCGAACCTCTATGTCAAGGATTCAGTTAATCCCGTATGTTGTTCCGTTTGTTCTTCGGTATGTTACTTGCCCAAGATTCGATCGTCGGTATCTGTATACCTAGTTCAACCTAGTTACCGGCAAGTCTCTTTACTCATTCCGTAATACAAGATCTGTGGCTAACACTTTAGTCATATTGCTTGCAAGGCTTGTTGTGATGTTGTATTACCGAGTGGGCCCTGAGATACTTCTCCGTCACACGGAGTAACGAATCCTAGTCTTGATCCATGCCAACCCAACAGACACCCTTGGAGATACCTTTAGAGCACCTTTATAGTCACCCAGTTACGTTGCGAAGTTTGATACACACAAGGTACTCCTCCGGTGTTAGTGAGTTGCATGATCTCATGGTCATAGGAACAGATACTTGACATGCAAAAAACTGTAGCAATAAACTGACATGATCATATGCTACATTTATAATTTGGGTCTTGTCCATCACATCATTCTCCTAATGATGTGATCCCGTTATCAAATGACATCTCATGTGAATGGCTAGGAGACCTTGACCATCTTTGATCAACGAGCTAGTTTACTAGAGGCATACTAGGGACACGGTGTTGTCTATATACCCACACATGTATTTAGGTTGCAATCAATACAATTATAGCATGGATAATAAACAATTATCATGGACAAGGAAATATGATAGTAACTAATTTATTATTGCCTCTAGGGCATATTTCCAACAATTAGTACCAATCTTCAAGAACAAGGGGGATGTTAAGAGTTTTACTAATTACCATGGAATTGAACTGATGAGCCATACAATGAAGCTATGGGAGAGAGTCATTGGGCAACGCTTAAGAATAATGGCAAGCGTGACCAAAAATCAGTTTGGTTTCATACCTGGGAGGTCGACCATTGAAGTCGTTTTCTTGGTATGAAAAATTATGGAGAGATATAGGGAGCAAAAGAAGGACTTGCATATGGTGTTCATTGACTTGGAGAAGGCCTATGATAAGATACCACGGAATGTTATGTTGTGGGCCTTGGAGAAACACAAAGTCCCAACAAAGTACATTACCCTCATCAAGGACATGTACGATAATGTTGTGACAAGTGTTCGAACAAGTGATGTCGACACTAATGACTTCCCGATCAAGATAGGACCACATCAGGGGTCAGCTTTTAGCCCCTATCTTTTTGCCTTGGTGATGGATGAGGTCACAAGGGATATACAAGGATATATCCCATGGTGTATGCTCTTTGCCGATGATGTGCTGCTAGTTGATGATAGTCGGGTGGGGGTCAACAGGAAGTTGGAGTTATGGAGGCAAACCTTGGAATCGAAGGGTTTTAGACTTAGTAGGTCTAAAACTGAGTACATGAGGTGTGCTTTCAGTACTACTAGGCACGAGGAGGAGGATGATGTTATCCTTGATGGGCAGGTGGTGCCTCAAAAGGATACCTTTCGGTATTTGGGGTCAATGTTGCAGCAGGATGGGGATATCAATGAAGATGTGAACCATCGAATTAAAGTCGGATGGATGAAGTGGCACCAAGCTTCTGGCATTTGCTGCGACAAGCGGGTGCCACAAAAGCTTAAAGGCAAGTTCTATAGGACAGCGGTTCGACCTGCAATGTTGTATGGCGCTGAGTGTTGACCGACGAAAAGGCAACATGTGCAACAGTTAGGTGTGGCGGAGATGCGCATGTTGAGATGGATGTGTGGCCACACAAGGAAGGACTGAATCCGAAATGATGACATACGAGATAGAGTTGGGGTAGTGCCAATTGAAGAGAAGCTTTTCCAACATCGTCTGAGATGGTTGGGGCATATTCAGCGGAGGCCTCCAGAAGCCCCAGTGCATAGCGGAGGACTCCAGAAGCTAAAGCATGCTGATAATGTCAAAAGAGGCTGGGGTAGACCGAACTTGACATGGGAAGAGTTTGTAAAGAGAGATCTGAAGGATTGGAGCATCACCAAAGAACTAGCCATGGACAGGGGTGCGTGGAAGCTTGCTATCCATGTGCCAGAACCATGAGCTGGTCGCGAGATCTTATGAGTTTCACCTCTAGCCTAACCCAAGTTGTTTGGGACTAAAGGCTTGGTTGTTCTGGTTGTTCTAGACACCTTGCAGATTGTGATGATGTCTTGAAATTCGAACTGCTTGCTATTCGGGAAGGGATCGTGTTGGCTTTCAAGTGGATTAACCTTCCCATCGATATTGAGTCAGACTATGTAGAGGCTATTAATATGTTGAGAAGAGATGGGGGAAACTTTTCAAAGCACTCCTAAATCATTAGAGAGATCCAAAAAATTATGGGGAAAGAGACTCTTATATTACTCATATTAGTCATAATGGCAAGTGTGCTAGCCATGCCATGGCTAATTTTGATAGAACACATGGCCGAACCATGGTTTACTTAGGTTCTGGGCCAGATGAGGTTTTGAACATTGCCACGCATGATTGTAATCCCTAATATTGAGTAATGCAAGAGTTTATTCGCAAAAACAAGTAATACATCAATATTTCTGAAGTTGACATCTTGGCAACATCTACCGCTACTCCTATCCATTGATCAAGGGGGCAAAAGGTGTGATACGAATACCCAGACCTCTCACCTAAGCCTACCATCTAAATACGGAAGCCCCAACCAAGCCACATACCAGGTCTGGGGCACAAACCGGTCCGAGCACTCATAGGTTGTTGCCTCCATCTTCCCTCGATCCATCTTCAGAGCAGATACTAACGCATCAACCTCGTTAGGCCTACTAGCGATCCCACCATGACGTCAAACAACACCTCCTCCCTACGCGCTTCCATCATCACACATCCATTGTCAAGGCCCCGCTGCGCCATGCCACTAAGACTCCACATCATCGATGTGTCACATGGAACGACAGTCCACCATAGATGTCATCCTGTGGTCCCTCGATCCTATGCATACCTCCAAGAATGACGACCCCAAGAGGGATACAACACAAGAGCATCGCCGTCATTCGATCGACCGATCTAGGGTTTCCCCCGAAGATGGCGTATAGGGGTCTAGACCTTCTCTGCGGTGATGCCTTCAAGAAGGGGATGAGGCAGAAAACGCCTCCATCGCGGGCCTTAGCAACGATCCAAGAGTAGGGTTTTCACCTAGATCCGCTCGAGGAACCTTCATCTAGCCTTGTGTGCACGGGACTGCCACCAATCACCGCCACCATGCATGAAGCAAGCCACGCCAGCTAGATCAGATCTAACCGTAGGCCAGACCACATGTACAGTTGATCCATCCACCAGGCCCTCCATGCAGCCATCACTGATCCGAGATCCGACCGGACAAGAGATGACTGCCACCGGCACGAGGCCGGAACCCGACCAGTCGCGCCTCCACATGTTGGGGGGCATCAAACCCCAAGCTGTTTGAGAAAAGGACAGACCCCCACCACTATCATCTGCCCCGGCTTAGCCCGATGGTATCACGTGGCAAAGAATAGGAGGGACTAGATCGGATCTCGACGATGACTAGGGTAGCGGCCCGCTGAGTCGCCAAAGGGGGGAGCTACGCTGGGGGGCGAGTTGGATTCTTTGACCTGTGGCTGGAGAATGGATATGGTGGTCATTGCGATGATGGTATCTATCTGTATGGTCTTAATGTATCATGGAAGGGGTGTTTCTACTCCATGAAACTGTCCATGAGATGAAGGCTAGGAAAAGAAGTGGGATTTTACTCAAAATTGATTTTGAGAAAGCATATTCTCAAGTGAAATGGGCTTTCCTTTACGAGATGACGCGGGCTAAGAATTTTGGGGACATGTGGTGTGATTGGGTGATGAAGGTAGTTAGAGGAGGTAGAGTGGAAGTAAAGGTTAATGATCATATAGGTCCATATTTTGAAACACACAAAGGGGTGAGATAGGGAGACCCCTTTTCACCCCTTTTGTTTAATATCATATCTGAAGTTTTGAACATCCTAGTGAAGAAGGCACAAGAATAAGGACTGGTTAATGGCCTCATGGCGTCGTGGCGTTAGAGCCGACCGCATTGGATGCCGCCGGCTGAACCGGTGAAGCTGGTGCCGACAAGGCAGCCGAGGTCGATGGAACTGGTGGCAAAGGTGCCGGGGGAGCAGCCGGAGCCGTTGGCAGGCCGAAAGCGTCAGCCAGCACGAAGATGGACTCTGATTCTGAGTAAGGCTTGATCGATGGTTTGAGCAGCCGCTCGAGGGAGACGTCGCCTGGAATGGCCTGCCGGGTGGAGCCAATCTTTGCCAGCGTATGGGCTGCCTCGTTGTCCGTGTTGGAAATATGCCCTAGAGGCAATAATAAATTAGTTATTATCATATTTCCTTGTTCATGATAATCGTTTATTATCCATGCTATAATTGTGTTGATCGGAAACTCACATACATGTGTGGATACATAGACAACACCATGTCCCTAGTACGCCTCTAATAGACTAGCTTGTTGATCAAAGATGGCTATGGTTTCCTAGTCATGGACATAAGATCTCATTTGGTAACGGGATCTCATCATTAGGAGAATGATGTGATGGACAAGACGCAAACTACAAATGTAGCATATGATCGTGTCAGTTTATTGCTACTGTTTTCTGCATGTCAAGTATATGTTCCTATGACCATGAGATCATGCAACTCACTAACACCGGAGGAGTACCTTGTGTCTATCAAACGTTGCAACGTTACTGGGTGACTATAAAGGTGCTCTACAGGTATCTTCGAGGGTGTCTGTCGGGTTGGCAAGGATCACGACTGGGATTTGTTACTCCGTGTGACGGAGAGGTATCTCAGGGCCCACTCGGTAATACAACATCACAATAAGCTTTGCAAGCAATGTGACTAAGTGTTACCACGGGATCTTGTATTACGGAACGAGTAAAGAGACTTGTCGGTAATGAGGTTGAACTAGGTATGGAGATACCGATGATCGAATCTCGGGCAAGTAACATCCCGAAGAACAAAGGGAACATCATACGGGATTAACTGAATCCTTGACATAATGGTTCGACCGATAAAGATCTTCATAGAATATGTAGGAACCAATATGGGCATCTAGGTCCCGCTATTGGTTATTGACCATAGAGGTGTCTCGGTCATGTCTACATAGTTCTCGAACCCGCAAGGTCTGCACACTTAAGGTTTGGTGACGTTTTGGTAGTATAGAGTTATGTATGGTGGTGATCGAAGGTTGTTCGGAGTCCCGGATGAGATCCCGGACATCACGAGGAGCTCCGGAATGGTCCGGAGGTAAAGATTGATATATAGGAAGTCCTATTTTGGTCGTCGGAAAAGTTTCGGGCTCATCGGTACTGTACCGGGAGTGTCGGTAGTGTACCGGGAGACCATCGGGAGGGGTATTTCCACCCAAGAAGCTACATGGGCTGTGGGAGAGTGAATACCAGCCCTCAGGGGGCTGGTGGAAAACCCACACAAGGCCCATACGGCTGGGAAGAAATGTCCAAAGAGAAAAAGGTGGAAAAATGCAGAAAGGCAAAAATAAGGAGGAGCCCTAGTCCTACTAGGATTGGAGGAGGAATCCTCCTCTCCTCCTTGGTTCGGCCGACCCAAGGGCTGGCTCCTTGGGAGCCAAGCCTCCTCCTATCTTCCTCCTATATATACTAGAGGTTTTAGGGTTTTTGGCACTAGATTTTCAGCCATGTGCCACCCGTTCCTCTAGTGCATAGTTTCTCCTCTAGATCGGTTTTCTGCAGTGCTTAGGCGAAGCCCTGCCGGAATTACTCCACCACCATCGGCGTGGCACCGTCACGCTGCCGAAGAACTCGTCTAACTCTCTGCTCCCTCTTGCTAGATCAAGAAGGCAGAGATAGTCATCAAGCTGTACGTGTGCTGAACGCGGAGGTGCCGTCCGTTCGGCGCTAGATCGGAAGGACCGTGATCAAGATCGCGAGATGGATCATGATAAGATCGCGGGACAGATCGTGATGAGTTCGCGGGACGGATTGTGATTGGATCACGGGACGTATCGTGATGATATCGCGGGATGCTCGGCGATTCGGATCGCGAAGACGTTCGACTACACCAACCGCGTTTCTTAACGCTTCCCGCTTAGCGATCTACAAGGGTATGTAGATCCACTCTTCTTCTCGTAGCTGCTCATCACCATGGATAGATCTTGCATGTGCGTAGGAAAATTTTTGTTTCCCATGCAACGTTCCCCAACAGTGGTATCAAAGCTAGGTCTATGTGTAGATGAGATCTCGAGTAGAACATAGAGTTTGTGGGCGTTGATGCTTAGATTGCTTCCTCCCTTGGTCGTGTTTTGGTTCAGCGGTATTGTGGGATGAAGCGGCCCGGACCAACATTACTCGTATGCTTACGAGAGACCGGTTCCCTCAACTGCAACTTGTTGCAACTGATGGCTGGCGGGTGGTAGTTTCTCCTACTTTAGTTGGATCGGATTCGACAAAGGCGGTCCTTGAGAAGGTTGAAAAGCAACGTATGTATCACCGTTGTGGTTTATGCGTAGGTGAGACATGTTCTTGCTAGATACCTGTAGCAGCCATGTAAAACATGCAACAACCATTAGAGGACGTATAACTTGTTTTTGCAAGGTATGTTGTGATGTGATATGGCAAATTACATGATGTGATATATGGTGATGTATGAGATGATCATGTGTTGTATTGAATATCACGACTTGCATGTCGATGAGTACGGCAACCAGCAGGAGCCATAGGGTTGTCTTTAATTATTAGATGACCTGCGTGTCAATCATTAAGTGCTATGTAATGCTTTACTTTATCGCTAAACGGTAGCAATAATAGTACAAGCATGATGGGCGCAACAACCCCAATGGCGACACGTTGATGGAGATCATGGTGTCGTGTCGGTGACGATGGAGATCATGTCGGTGCTTTCAAGATGGAGATCAAAAGCACAAGTTCATGGCCATATCATGTCACTTATGATTTGCATGTGATGTTAATACTATAATGCACCTTGTTTTGCTTAGGACGACGGTATCATTATAAGGTGATCCCTCACTTAATTTCAAGATAAATTGTGTTCTCCCCGAGTGTGCACCGTTGCGAAAGTTTGTCGTCTCGAGACACCACGTGATGATCGGGTGTGATAGACTCTACGTTCACATACAACGGGTGCAAGCCAGTGTTGCACATGCAGAACACTCGGGTTAAACTTGACGAGCCTAGCATGTACAGACATGGCCTCGGAACACAAGAGACCAAAATGTCGAACATGAGTCATATAGTAGATATGATCAACATGATGATGTTTACCATTGAAACCACCTCAACTCACGTGATGATCGGACTTGAGTTGGTGAATTTGAACCATGTATCACTCGAATGACCGGAGGAATGTCAATTTGAGTGGGAGTTCTTGGGTAATATGATTAATTGAACTCATTATCATGAACATAGTCAGCAGTGTCTTTGCAAAATTATGTTGTAGATTACTAGCTCACGCTGTAGCTCCCTTGAATTTTTATATGTTCCTAGAGAAATAGAGTTGAAAGATGATGGTAGCAATATTGCGGACTGGGTCCGTGATCTGATAATTGTCCTCATTGCTGCACAGAAGGCTTATGTCCTTAATGCATCGCTCGGTGCGCCAACCCCTCAGTGTCGTCTGTAGATGTTGTGAAAATCTGACAGACACGTTCTGATGACTACTTGATAGTTTAGTGCATCATGCATTACGGCTTAGAATTGAGGCTACGAAACGTTTTGAACGTCACGGAACATATGAGATGTTCTAAGAGCTGAAATTAGGATCTCAGGTTCGTGCCCGTGTTGCGAGATATGAGATCTCCAACAAGATTCTTTGCCTACAAGCTGAAGGAGAATAGTTCAATCGTTGAGCATGTGCTCAGATTGTCTGGGTGCTACAATCGCTTGAATCGAGTGGGATTTGATCTTCCAGATAAGATAGTGATTGATATAGTTCTCCAAGTCACTGTCACTAAGCTACTAGAACTTGGTGATGAACTATAAAACGCCAGGGATAGAAATAATGATCCCCGAGCAGTTCGCGATATTTGACACCGCGAAGGTAGAAATCAAGAATAAGCATCAAGTGTTGATGGTTAGTCAAACCACTAGTTTCGAGAAGGGCAAGAGCAAGGAGGGAGACTTCATTGATAGAAAGTCAGTTGCTGCTCCAGTGAAGCAACCCAAAGTTGAACCCAAACCCGATACTAAGTGCTTCGATTATGAGGAGAGCGGTTGCTGAAGTGGAACAACCCTAGATACTTGGTAGATAAGAAGGCTGGCAACGTCGACAGAAGTATATTTGATATACGTGTTAATGATGTTTACCTTGCGAGTACTCCTAGTAGCACCTGGGTATTGGATACCAGTTCGGTTGCTAAATGTTAGTAACTTGAAATAAAAGCTATGGAATAAACGGAGAACTAGCTAAGGGTGAGGTGACGATGTGTGTTGGAAATGTTTCCAAGGTTGATGTGATCAACATCGCATGCTCTCTCTACCTTAGGGATTAGTGACGAACCTAAATAAATGTTATTTGGTGTTTTGCGTTGAGCATGAACGTGATTAGATCGTTTTTATTGCTACACGGTTATTCATTTAAGTTAGAAAATAATGGTTATTCTGTTTACATGGATGATACCTTCAATGGTCATGCACCCAGTGAGAATGGTTTTTTGAATCTTGATCGTAGTAATACACATGTTCATAACATTGATGCCAAAAGATACAAATTTAATAATTATAGTACCACATACTTGTGGCACTACCGCTCAATGTCATATTGGTATAAAGTGCATGAAGAAACTCCATGCTTATGGATCTTTGGACTCATTCGATTTCAAATCGGTTGAGACATGCGAACCATGCCTCTTGGGCAAGATCACTAAGGACCCCTTTTCCAGATGGATGGAGAGGGCAAGTGATTTATTGGAAATGATACATGATGATGTATGCAATCGAGTCAGTCTTGTAGCATGCAGTGGATATCGTTATTTTCTTACCTTCACTGATGATTTGAGTAGATATAGTGTATATTTACTTAATAGAAACGCAAGTCTGAATCGTTTGAAAGGTTCAAGCAAATTCAGAGTGAAGTTTAAGATCATCGTGACAAGAAGATAAAAATGTCTGTGATATGATCGTAGAGGTGAATATCTGAGTTACGAGTTTGGCATACAACTTTAGACAATGTGAAAGTTGTTTCACAACTCACGCCACCTGGAACACCATAGTGTGATGGTGTGTCCGAACGTCATAGTCGTGCTCTATTGGATTTTGTGCGTGCTATGATATCTCTTATCATTTTGCTACTATAGTTTTGGGGTTATGCATTAGAGACAACTACATTCACTTTAAATAGGGCACCATCTAATTCCGTTGGGATGACACCATGTGAATTAAGGTTTTGATAGAAACCTAAGTTGTCATTTCTTAATGTTTGGGGCTGCGATACTTGTGTGGAAAATGTTTTCACCTAATGAGCTCGAACCCAAAGCGGACAAATGCATCTTCATAGAATACCCTAAGAACAGTTGGGTGAACCTTCTATCTTAGATCCAAGCATAAAATGTTTGTTGCTAAAACTGTGTCCTTTCTCGAGAAAGAGTTTCTCTCGAAAGAATTGAGTGGGAGGAAGATAGAACTTGATGAGGTTGTTGAACCTTTGTTCAACTACAGAGTAGTGCAGCGCAGGAATTTGTTTCTGTGAAGCCTGCATTAGTTGAACAGGAAGTTAATGATGATGATCACGAAGCTTCGAATCAAGTTACTATCGAACCTTGTAGGTCGACAAGGATGTGCACCGCTCCTGAGCGGTACGACAACCCTATCTTGGAGGTCATGTTGTTGGACAACGATGAACCTACGAGCTATGGAGAAGCGATGATGGGCCCGGATTCCGACAAATGGTTAGAGGCCATGAAATCCGAGAAAGGATCCATGTATGAAAACCAAGTATAGACTTTGGTAGACTTGCTCGTTGGACAGCAGGTCGTTGAGTACAAATGGATGTTTAAAATGAAGACACACACTCATGGTAATTGTCACCATTTGTAAAGCTGGACCTATTGCAAACAAGTTTACGACAAGTTCAAGGAGTTGACTGCGATGAGACTTTCTCACTCGTAGCGATGCTAAAGTCTGTTGGAATTATGTTAGCGTTTGATACATTTTTCAATTATGAAATCTGGCAGATGGATGTCAAAACATCGTTTCCTTAATGGTTTACTTGACGAAAGGTTGTATGTGATACAACCAGAAGGTTTTGTTAGTCCTAGGGATGCTAAAAGGTGTGCAAGCTTCAGTGATCCTTCTATGAACTGAAGCAAGCATCTTGGAGTTGGAATATACACTTTGATGAGGTGATCAAAGTTTTTGAGTCTATACAAAGTTTACGAGAAACTTGTATTTACAATAAATGAGTGGGAGCACTATAGAATTTCTGATAAGTATATGTGGATGACATATTGTTGATCGGAAATGATGTAGAATTTCTGGAAAGCATAAACGGTTGTTTGAAAAGTGTTTTTGAAAGGAAGACCTGGATAAAGCTACCTAATTGTTGAGCATCAAGATCTATAGAGATAGATCAAGATGCTTGATGAGACTTTCAATGAGTACATACCTTGACAAGATTTTGAAAGAGTTCAAAATGGATCAGTCAGAAAAAGAGTTCTCGCCTGATTTGTGAGGTGTGAAGTTGAGTGAGACTCAAAGCTCGACAACAGCAGAAGAAAGAAAAAGGACAAATGTCATCCCCTATGCCTTAGCCATAGGATCTGTATAATATGTCATGCTGTGTACCGCACCTGTGTGTGCCTTGCCATGAGTCCGTCAAGGGGTACAAGAGTGATCCAGGAGTGGATCACTGGACAACAGTCAATATTATCCTTAGTGACTAAAAGACTAAGGAAAGGTTTCTCAATTATGGAGGTGATAAAGGGTTCATCGTAAAGAGTTACGTCGATGCAAGCTTTAACACTAATCCGGATGACTCTTAGTAGCAATCTGGATACGTATAGTGGAGCAGACATTTGGAATAATACCAAGTGGAGTGTGGTAGGAGTGTTTATAGTTTGACAT
The DNA here is from genome assembly GCA_022496015.1 of Hordeum marinum. NCBI lineage: Eukaryota > Viridiplantae > Streptophyta > Magnoliopsida > Poales > Poaceae > Hordeum > Hordeum marinum. The sequence continues at coordinate 439,411,067 of CM039674.1, forward strand.
AGCGATTTGCAAAGTACATATGGATCGGAATGTCACAGACCCGTTGACTATAAGACCTCTCTCACATGCAAAGCATGATCGAGCCCCAGAACTCATTGGGTGTTAGATTCATAACAATGCGAATCACATGGTGATGTGAACTAGATTATTGACTCTAGTGCAACTGGGAGACTGTTGAAAATATGCCCTAGAGGCAATAATAAATTAGTTATTATCATATTTCCTTGTTCTTGATAATCGTTTATTATCCATGCTATAATTGTGTTGATGTGAAACTCACATACATGTGTGGATACATAGACAACACCATGTCCCTAGTACGCCTCTAATCGACTAGCTCGTTGATTAAAGATGGCTATGGTTTCCTAGTCATGGACATAAGATGTCATTTGGTAACGGGATCTCATCATTAGGAGAATGATGTGATGGACAAGACCCAAACTACAAACGTAGCATATGATCGTGTCAGTTTATTTCCATTGTTTTCTGCATGTCAAGTATATGTTCCTATGACCATGAGATCATGCAACTCACTAACACCGGAGGAGTACCTTGTGTGTATCAAACGTCGCAATGTAACTGGGTGACTATAAAGGTGCTCTACAGGTATCTCCGAGGGTGTCTGTCGGGTTGGCATGGATAAAGACTGGGATTTGTTACTCCGTGTGACGGAGAGGTATCTCAGGGCCCACTCGGTAATACAACATCACAATAAGCCTTGCAAGCAATGTGACTAAGTGTTAGCCACGGGATCTTGTATTACGGAACGAGTAAAGAGACTTGCCGGTAACGAGGTTGAACTAGGTATGGAGATACCAACGATCGAATCTCGGGCAAGTAACATACCGAAGAACAAAGGGAACATCATACGGGATTAACTGAATCTTTGACATAGAGGTTCAACCGATAAAGATCTTCATAGAATATGTAGGAAACAATATGGGCATCCAGGTCCCGCTATTGGTTATTGACCATAGAGGTGTCTCGTTCTACATAGTTCTCGAACCCACAGGGTGTGCACACTTAAGGTTTGGTGACGTTTCGGTAGTATAGAGTTATGTATGGTGGTGACCGAAGGTTGTTCGGAGTCTCGGATGACATCCCGAATGTCACTAGGAGCTCTAGAATGGTCCGGAGGTAAATATTGATATATAGGAAGTCCTATTTTGGTCGCCGGAAAAGTTTCGGGCTCATCGGTAGTGTACCGGGAGTGCCGTGAGTGTACCGGGAGACCATCGGGAGGGCTATTTCGACACAAGAGGCTACATGGGCTGTGGGAGAGTGAATACCAGCCCTCAGGGGGCTGGTGGAAAACCCAAACAAGGCCCATGCGGCTGGGAAGAAAAATCCAAAGAGAAAAAGGTGGAAAAAGGCAAAAAGGCAAAAATAAGGAGGAGTCCAAGTCCTACTAGGATTGGAGGAGGAATCCTCCTCTCCTCCTTGGTTTGGACGACCCAAGGGCTGGCTCCTTGGGATCCAAGCCTCCTCCTATCTCCTCATATATATACTAGAGGTTTTAGGGCTTTTGGCACTAGGTTTTCAACCACGTGCCACCCGTTCCTCTAGTGCATAGTTTCTCCTCTAGATCGGTTTTCTACAGTGCTTAGGCGAAGCCCTGCCGGAATTACTCCACCACCATCGCCGCGGCGCCATCACGCTGCCGGATAACTCGTCTACCTCTCTGCTCCCTCTTTCTGGATCAAGAAGGCGGAGATCGTCATCAAGTTGTACGTGTGTTGAACGCGAAGGTGTCGTCCGTTCGGCGCTAGATCAGAAGGAGCGTGATCAATATCGCCAGACGGATCATGATGAGATTGCGGGACGGATCATGATGAGTTCACGGGACGGATTATTATTGGATCGCGGGATGGATCGTGATGAGATCGCGGGATGCTCGGCGATTTGGATCGCGAAGACGTTCGACTACACCAACCGTGTTTCTTAACGCTTCCCGCTTAGCGATCTACAAGGGTATGTAGATCCACTCTCCCTCTAGTAGATGCTCATCACCATGGATAGATCTTGCGTGTGCTTAGGAAATTTTTTATTTCCCATGCAACGTTCCCCAACAGTCCACCCGCGGGATGTGGTGGAACTCACAACCCTCGATGGAGCCGGTGAGCTGTTGGACGAGGAAGTGATAGCTGGCCATGTTGGCGTCTTTGGCTCCCATTTTCCAGAGACCTGCTGCACCATGAGATCGGAGTCACCGAAACACAGGATGCGCCTGATGACAATTTCCTTGGCGAGCCAGAGGCCGTGGACGAGCGCCTCGTACTCGGCCACGTTGTTGGAGGCAGAGAAGTGAATCTGGAGTGCGTACTTTATTTGCTCACCCTTTGGAGAGGAGAGGACTATGCCGGCACCCAGGCCGGCCCTCATCTTCGAGTCGTCAAAATGCGTGCGCCAATGCATGGAGTCTGGAGGAGGCGAAACGGACTCGGTCTTCGCCCAATCGACGAGGAAGTCGGCCATCGCCTACAACTTGATGGCAGTACGTGCCTCGTACCGGATCTTGTGGTCGGCGAGGGCGATGACCCATATGGCAATCCGGTGGTGGAGTCCCAGCCACTCATGATCTCCCTAAGCGGGGCTGTGCTCACCACGGTGATGGTGTACTCCTGGAAGTACGGCTTGACATTCTTGGCAGCAAAGTAGATGTCGTAGCACATCTTCTGGTAGTGGGGGTAATTCTGCTTGGAGGCGGAGAGGATCTCGTTGAGGTAGTAGACAGGGCGTTGGACCTGCAGGGACTTGCCCTCCTCCGGGCGCTCGACCACCAGGACGACGCTGATGACGCGTGTGGTCACCGCGATATAGGCGATCAAGGGCTCCTTCTCAGTCGGCGCAGCTAGGATGGGCACGTGGGTGAGGGCCTGCTTGAGGCCGCGGAAGGCCTCGTCCGCCTCATCGGGCCAGTCGAACATGCCCGGCTTCTTCATGTGGCCCGGCTCAACCAAAGTCGTCTTGAGAAGGAGCCCATAGAGGGGCAAAGCTTTTTCCCCCGGTCGGCTGATGAACCGGCTATGGGAGGCAAGGCGGCCGGTGAACTTCTGGACGTTGCGGAGCCGGGTCGGCTTGGGCATGCACTCGATCGCGCTGATCTTCTCCGGATTAGCTTCGATGCCGCGAGCAGACATGAAGAACCCCAAGAGTTGGCCGGATGGGATGTCGAAAACACACTTCTCTGGGTTGAGCTTGATCTTATATTCGTGCAGGTTCGCAAAGGTCTCCCGAAGATCGTCGAGGAGGCTGAAGTGCTTCTTGGTGTTAACGACGATGTCATCAATGTAAACGTGGATGTTCCTGCCTATCTGAGGCAGGAGGCACTTCTGCATACATCACTGGAAGGTAGCGCATGTGTTCTTCAGGCCAAAGGACATGGTGATGTAGCGGTAGGCCCCGAAGGGCGTGATGAAGGAGGTCTTGAGTCGGTCGTCTGGGTCCAGCTTGATCTAGTGGTAGCCGAAGTAGGCGTCCAAGAAAGATAGCAAATCTTAGCCGGCCGTGGAGTCGATGACTTGATCGATCCGCGGCAGGGCAAATAGGTCCTTGGGGCACGCCTTGTTCAGGCTGGTGTAGTCGATGCACATGCGCCAGGTTTTATTCTTCTTCATCACCAGGATTGGGTTGGCCAGCCAATCCGGGTGGAAAACTTCCATGATGAAGCCGGTTGTGAGCAGTTGGACGATCTCTTCTCCTATAGTGCACCGCTTCTCCTCAGAGAAACGGTGTAAGGGTTGCTTGACCGGTTTAGCGTCCGGCCGGACGTGTAGCTTGTACTCGGCGAACTTCCTCGGAACACCCGGCATGTCCTTACCACGCAAAGATGTCCCGATTCTCACGGAGGAAGTCGATGAGCTCGCCTTCCTATTTGTTATCGAGGTAGGAGCCGATGGTGATGCACTGCACGGGGTTGGCCGGGTCGAGCGGGATCTGCTTGGTGTCCTTGGACGGCTGGAAGGAGGCCTCGCCGATTGACTGCAAGGGAGAAGCCGGCATGGCCGACTGGCTGGCAGCAAGGCCACGAGCCGGTCGAGCTATCGTTTTTCCTCGGCTATCTCCAAGGCTTCGGCCAGCCAGCTACCGTCTCGGGCGCACTCGAGCGACATCTTGTAGTCTCCTGCGATGGTGATGATTCCCTTGGGGCCCGGCATCTTGAGCTTGAGGTAGGCATAGTGGGGGACCGCCATGAACTTGACGAGAGCCAGTCAGCCCAGCAACGCGTGGTACGGACTCTGGAGGTCCACTACCTCGAACCATACCGGCTCGCGGCAAAAGTGACCGGGGCCGCCAAAGAGGACGTCAAGCTTGATCTTGCAGACAGGGGAGCAAGACTTTCCCGACATGATGCCATGGAAAACCGTCCGGCTCGCCTGGAGGTCTTCTATTTTCAGCCCCAGCTTGCGCATCGTGTCGAGGTAGAGGATGTTGATGCTGCTGCCTCCATCAACAACACCTGTGTGAAGCGGCAGGTGCGTTTCTCAGTGGTGATGGTGGGGTTGAGGACCAGGGCATGGCTGCAGGGGCTCGGCATCACAGTCGGGTGGTTAGCCCGGCTCCAGGTGACCGGCTTCTCCAACTAGTGCATGAACTGGGGAGTTGCCAGCATGGTGGCATTCACCTCACGATGGAGCCGACGCTGATCATGTTTGCCCGTCTCTTCACAGGTGAAGACGACGTAGCAACCATCCTGGTTGGGGAATTGGTCGTGCAGGCGACTGTCGTTCTGGGCCAGAGCCGGAGCCGGCGCCGGGGCGACAACTGGTGTGAGGGCCGACGCGCGGGCAGGCGGCACGGGGGGAGCCAGAATGCCGTCCCTTGGGCCAATCGCTGTGATAAGTTGCACTGCCAGAGCATGTGCATGGAGGGCTTAGCCCTAGAGTGGTTCTTCTAGGGGAGGTCGAGCATCTCCTTGAACGTGAGCTTGGGCTGCTAGGCAGCCTTGCCAGTGCGCTGGCGCTGACTGGAAGCTGGGCAGTCGGCTCCTACTCGTCGATGGTGGCAACCAGCCGGCTCCCACAGCGGGAGTCGGGCTGGTCATTCTTGTGTTTGTTGTTCTGCAGCTGTTGGTTGTCGGCAGCCGGTCGGACGCCACCGGCGTCGGTGTTGCCTTGGCACGCGGGGGCGACTTGACCCAAATGGCGGAGTCAGCCATGGCGTACTTGTCCTCCTTGGTCATGAGCTCGGCTAGCGTAGCCGGCTCAAAGCACAGGAGCTTGTGCTTGAGGGGAGTGTCGTCGCGACAGCCTTCGATGAAGTATTGTATGGCATGCACCTCGTGCACCCCCTCACAGGAGTTGCGGAGCTTGGTCCACCGGGTGAGGTAGTCACGGAGGGACTCGTCCAGCCCCTGAACACACATGGCCAGTTCACGGGGGCGGTCAAGCCACTTGTAGGTGCCGGTGAAGTTGCGGAAAAAGGGTTCCTCGAAGTCCATCCAGGTGTTGATGCTGCCGGCCACCAGCTTGTTGAGCCAGGTGCGGGCCAAGCCGATCAACATGAGGGGAGCGTAGCGGACAGTTACGCGCTTGTTCCCCTTGGCGATGCCGACTGCGGGGTGTAGTCGATCAGCCAGTCTTCAGGTTTGGCGGCCCTGTTGTACTTCGGGGTATCTCGGGGGAGCGTGAAGCCGGTCGGGAACGGCTCGTTGCGGATCCGGGGGCCGAAGCACGCCGGGCCAACCGAGCCCTCCTCCTCGAGGAGGGCCGACTCCTTGAGCTGGTCGATGTGGAGACGACCGTCATTCTCACTATGGGGGGACACGCGGTCCGAGGCTGGCCAAGATTTCGGGACGGATGGCAGGTGGGATCGACCGCGCCGGCTCGTGCTGCGGAGGCGGTGTGTGACCGCAGCTGCGCCGACTATCGGCAGCCGGTGCCTCGTTGTGGCGGTTGCTGTGAGCTGGGTTGTTGGTGTGTTGGTTGTTCACAGCCAGCTGCTCGTTCCCTGGTAGCTGGGAGCACCGAGGGTTGCTTGCCTCGACCCGCTGGCCGGAGACGCAAGGGGAGCAGGAGTGCTAAGCCGACTGGCAGCTAGTAGTCCTAGTGCCCTCACCCTCGGGCCGAGGGTCTTCGGAGGCGACTCTGCACGCCGCGAGCTGGTGCTGCCATGCGTCGGCGCGTCGATGAGGTCTTTGATGTGATGCTCACGAGCTGCATGTTCTTCTCCCTCCAAGGTAGTCACATGTTCGTAGGCTACCTTGGCAGCCCGCAGGTTGGCCACGGGGGTGTCATAGACGGGCATGTTTCCGCCCAAGATTTCGGCGACCACGCGCCCGTGCTCGTGCATAGCCCCATGCCGGCTGGGCTCGGTGCCAGCCGGGGTGAGACCATAGGCAGAGGCGTACTCCCGCTGAGCAGCCTCCATGCGGCGCCGCATGGCCACGAGGGCACTGGCGTCCTCGAAGAGGAGGCGGCGAGCCGCCTCCAGCTCAGCCGTGGCGACGTCGGGGTCTGCCTCCAGCTCAGCCGTGGCGACGTAGGGAGCCATGCCTACGTCGAAGCGATGGGGGTGCTCAGGCCCCGAAGGGCTGCGCCGAGCGGATCGGAGGTGTCGACGTGGGCCGCGGCGGTGTTGGCCTCGTCCCGTGCTCGGCCAGGCGAGGTGGTGGAAGTGATGACCATCACCCCGACGCGGAGGCCGTTGGACTTGGCAGCCACAAGTGCACCCACAGCCGTGGAAGGGTCGACGCAGTCGAGCACCCGGTCGGGGTACTCGTCGGCCGCCGATGCTTCGACAAGGCTTAGCTTACCAACGCACTCGACGAGCGAGTCGATGTAGAGCCTAGGGTCGACATCGCTGCTCGTAGGGCCTGCCAGAGCAAGCCCCATGAGCATGCGGTTCCGCCTGGACGCGCGGCGGACGAGGGAGGTGGTGAAGGATCCTGCCCGGAGCGTGACTCTGGCCGGCGCCGCGTACGCCCCCACGGTGGGCGCCAACTATCGTCGTTTTCTAACGACATGTGCCATGGTAGGCTTATCGAAGGTGGTTGGGGCTGGAGGACGCCGACGGGCTTCAGGTGCGGGATTAGGCACAAGCGGTGATGACATGCGATGTACCCATGTTCAGGGCCTTCCGTGGGAGGTAATACCCCTAGTCCTGCTTGGTCTAGTTGATAGATGGGTATGGCTACAAGGTTGCTCCTGGAGTTGTTGTCTAGATGAGGAAGAGGGAGCAGCCGGCTCGCCTTCCTCTGCTACGTGGGTGATTGTGTGGGAAGTGTCCCATGGATGTGTGTGCGTGAATCCGTCATCCCTGTTGCATGGGGGGCTCGGGGGGTTTTATAGACCAACCCCCCGGCTTACAATATCCTTAAGAAACTAGGTGGGGGACCCGGCTGGCAGCCTCTCCGGCTGGCCAGGGGGTCCCACCTCTTGAATCGTCTCCTCGTCCATAGGTTCCACCGGCTATGTGGTCCCATCACTCACTAGGGCCCGCCAGCCGGCTCTACGATTGGCCAGCACCCACCTGCTATGGCATGGGCCGCCCGGGCGGCATCGTCTTGCGCCAGCCGGACGAAGTCTCCGGTACGACCGGCTGTACTGTAGCCATGCCGGGGCAGGTAATTGAGTGGGCGGAGGCATGCTAACACTGTTGCTCCGCCCAATCGCGACCAGCCAAGGTCAGCGGTACGACCGGCTGAACTGTAGCCACACGCACCCGCGTGTCAGCGATCATTGTGGCCACATCGGGCCCATCGTGAGGGTCTCGTCTTGTCACCGTACCCGTGTGTAGAGGGATGGGACGGGAGCTTGTCCATCCAAGGGTCAAAGGAGGAGCTAGTATGAAGGCAGCCGACTGGGGCCGGGCCGGCTCCTCGGGCAGCCGGCCTCAAGCCAGCCGGCAACGTGCCTGTCGGTCGCGCGCTAGCCAGCCGGGAAGCAGCCTACCACGTGCTTTTTCTTGAAGCGGGGAAGAGAACCCCGTTGCTTTGGCCTACCCAGGGGTAATAACCCCGTCATGTATTGAAACATAACCTAGCCCCAGCCTGCGGATTATGCTCAATGCTTCATCATAAGACCTGGGAACACAGCTATCAGGGAGTTGCAAGGTCAAAAGGTGGAGTATCGCGTTAAATGCAGCATTGCTAATCCGGTAGAAAGACTTGATGTGTAGTAACTTCATGATGAAGGTAAATCTTGAAAAATTACCCCCTTCATGAGTTGCGCGCTTCGCCTCCTCTAACACCTCAGCAAACATCGACTTCTGTCCATCAACACGATCTTCAGCATCGTACAGATCCCTCAATAGGTCAGGAATCCTATCATCTTCATGCCCATCCTCTTCCTCCAAACCAGCATTCTCTCGCAACATCTTTTCCATAAAATCAATGCCAGCATCACCACCACCCATCATATGAGGGGCATGTGTATCAGCTTCAATATGTTGAGGTAGTCCGTCTAAAGGTTCTCCATGATATATCCATCTATCATATGTGTTGGCCATCCCATTAAGAAGCAGATGATGTTCCACTCTTCTGTGAGCTTTACTTGAATGGTTGATGCATTCGTAGCATGGGGAAATGAAAGCACATTTGCTCCCTTGGTGGTTTTGGTAATTAATAGCAACATATATGTCATTGAACTATTGTTTCCACTAAGCATATTTCAGGGAAAGTTCAATGGTGGGTTGGCAATGGGATTGTGGAATACCCCAAGATGCAAGGAAATAGATTGGCAAAGCTTCAAGCAAAGGACCCTACATTTTATCTTTTGTGTGAAATCACTTTGAGTCCATAGGAAAGCCAATAAAATTAAAAGGGGGTAAGGTTTTCTTGGTGAACAAAATGCTCATAGGTGCCCAAGTGATAGTCACCACATACACCCACAAGCTCTTCCACAAAAGTTTGTCCAAAGCCAAATAATCAAAACCGGTGCAACCAACACATTCCACTCAGTGCCACCAATTCCAAACCTCAGACAGACTCAGCCAAAACCCTAGCTTTTCGGTGCCTCCGAGTTTGGGTTGCCAACTTCCTGTTACGCAAGTTTAAAAAATCGGTCCCTCCAAGTTATGTGAATTGGCATCACCGAGATTGGCAATCTGACCATTGGTCACCTTATCAGTGCAACCGAGTTTTATGTCGGTCTCACCGAGATTCAAAAGTTGCTACCTTTGAGGCAACTCGGTACAACCGAGATTTACACATCGGTTCCACCGAGTCTGACTTATTAGGTGTAACGGTTGGATTTTTGGAGATGCCTATATATACACCACCACTCACTCGCAAAAAAAGCACTCAGAATAGTTCCCCACTCATACCTACTAATTTTCGGAGAGAGAGCTACCTACTCATGTGTTGAGATCATGCCATTCCATTCCAACCATATGAATCTTGATCCCTAGCCTCCCTAAGTTGCTTTCCACCCAATCAATCTCTTCTACCAAGCTAAATCTGTGAGAGAGTGATTGTGTGTTGAGGAGTCTATCATCTTGAAGCATAAGAGCAAGGAGTTCATCGACACTAGCGAGCCTATTACCTTTTGGAGGTGGTGCCTCCTAGATTGGTTAGGTGTTGCTTGGGAGCCTCCTACTTCATCTTGTGGAGTGAACCAACAAGTTTGTAAGGGCAAGGAGATTGCCTACTTCGTGAAGATCTACCCCGAGTTAGGCAAGTCCTCCGTGGACGTAGGCCATCATGGTATAGTCAAGGTTGCTTCTTCGTGGAACCCTCCATGGGTAGAGCCCTCTCTGGACTCTCGCGACTGTTCCCTTCGTGGGTTGAAGACTCCATGAACGTGGACGTACGATAGCACCACCTATCGGAACCACTGGAAAAATCATCGTTGCACTAATTGTGTTTCCTCTTCTACCCTCTCTTTACTTACATGCTTGTCTTTACTTTCCGCTGCTATACTCTTAGACATGCATGTGTAGGGTGAACTTGACATACTATGAAGGCTAAAATCTGCCAAGAATTAAAATTGGGAAAAAGTAATTTTTTATTTGGTCAAGTATTCTAATCCCCCCCTCTAGCACAACCTAGAAGAGTATGGCGTCTAGTGAGGGAAATTATCACCGTAGAGATCCATAGTTTGATGGCACCAATTTTGTTAGTTGGAAGCACAAAATGAAAATGCATTTGCTTGTTAATAACCCTGCTGTTTGGGTTGTTGTTCGTGTTGGTGTGCAAGGTGAATTCTTTGCGGAAGGAAGGGAACCCGATTGCGAAGCAATTGTGAATGAATTGACGATGTTACAACTCAATGCTCAATCATGTGACATTATCTTCAACTACCTATGCCCCAAAGAATTCTACAAAATCAGCCGTCTTGAGAATGCAAAAGAGATTTGGGACACTTTGATTGATATGCATGAAGATATAGAATCTGTGAGAGAATCGAAGTTGGATGTTCTTCAAAGTCAATTTGACAAGTTCAAGATGAAGGATGGTGAAGGAGTTGTTGAGATGTACTCTAGGCTAGCTCTCATCGCCAATGAGATTATCGGCTTAGGAAGAGAAGAAATGACGGAAAAATTCATCATGAAGAAGATACTTCGAGCTTTGGATGATCGATATGACTCCGTATGCACATTGATCTAGATGATGCCCAACTACAAAGATCTCAAGCCAACGGAAGTGATTGGTAGAATTGTTGCTCATGAGATGACACTCAAAGGCAAGGAAGAGCTTCACCACAAGTCTAGCGATGCTTACAAAGCCACAAGTGATGCTCCCGCTTCCTCAAGCAACAACCTTGTCACAGATGAAGATATAAGCCTCATGGTCAAGAAATTCAACAAGTTCTACAAGAATAGAAGCAAAGATCGAAGCTCCAACTCAAGATATGAAGATAAGCGTCCGTCCAGTCATGATAGAAACTGCTACAATTGTGGGAAGCCTGGACATTGCTTGAATGTGTGCATGGCTCCTTACAAAAGGAAAGAAGAGTCAACAAGAAGATGAAGCTCAAGAGACAAGTCACCTCGAAGAGAGAGGAGGATTAGGGATGATCGTTATGAACGAAGACCCTCAAGGAGAAGTAGGGACTTGGAGAAGAAGGACAAGTACACCAAGAGCTACTCAAGACATCAAGATCATGTTGGTGAATTGGTTTCCGGCTCCGAATCTGACAACCACTCCGAGAGAAGCTACCACTCCAACTCCGACTATAGTCAAGATGAAGGTGTTGCCGGACTTGCTCTAGTGACAACCGACTCCTACGACATATTTGATTCACCAAATGAAGGGAGTGGATGTTGCTTCATGGCTAAAGGCCCCAAGGTATCACACCCCGAGTATCTTGATTTCAATAGTGATGAAGATGACTTGTTCATTGAAGATGACTTGCTATTTGGCAAATCTAGTAATGTTAGTCAAGGCGAACTTGCTAGTACTCACTCTAGTCTAGATAAGTCATGCGATGATGATAAGTTGGAAATAGAACGACTAACTCAAGAACTAAACACTCTTATGTTAGCTCATGAGTCTACTCTACGAGATCATAGAGAGCTTGGAAGGACACATGAGAAGCTCCGCTTCGAGAAGCTCAACTTAGAGCAAGAGCATGAGTTCCTTAAAGCTATCAATGATCATCTTAGAAATAAGACTTCCTCTTATCTAGCCAAATGACTTCTCTTGTCTACGTTGATGCCACAAGTTAAGTCTAAGCGAGCTAATAACAAAGGATATAAAGGTACTTCAACTAGTAGCAATAAAAATGATAAATCCAATGATATTGCTTCTAGTAGTTCTATTGATCCTACTAACTCTTCTCTTAGCCAAGTTACACTTGAGCAAGAAAATGAACTTTTGAAAGGGATTATAGAGAAAGATATCTACAAGAGTCTTGAAGGTTGCAAACAATTTGAGGATATTGTACGCAAGCACGGAGGATATCGGAAGAATCATGGTGTTGGTTACTTCAAAAGGAGTTGAATGGGAAGAAGGTCAATATCCCAATCCCAAGTTTGTTCCTCAAAAGGAGAAGTATGAAAATACTCTCCCCAAGGGAACAAAGGCTGAAGATGACCTTCCACCACAAGACCCCAAGCTCAAGGGCAAGAACAAGCTTCAAGAGGACATTGACTCATATGAAGATGAATCACGAGCTTTGGTGAAGTGGGATCCCAAGGCTACTACAAGCTCAACTTCTACAAGTGCTACCTCAACACCAAGGATCCCCATCGACTTGATGTGGGTCCCCAAGAAGAAGAACTAGATAAGTTCTTGAGGGGTGACTCCGCCAATGAAATCCACTCATATTCATTATTGGCAACAACTAGTTGCAATCAACATCAACATCATGCAATAGTTTAAGGAGTCGCACATTCCCTCAAAGGTAAGCAAGGGACAAGGTAATCAACAAATTAATGGACATCATCATATATGCTTTGCACTCCATGTCCATAGATATCCTTGTATTTTTCTCTTGTGTGTTGGACTAACCCATGTAGGCGAGAAGAGTAATGAAACAACGAGGTTTCTACCAACTCTTGGTGATCTTCATCAACTTTGAGCATCCACCACTAGTTCACCTACATGAAGTCTTCATTGACAAAACCCAAGGTTCGTTTATCCCTCCTATGGGGGGATGTCACATCAAGGGGGAGATTTACTCTAAGACTTGAGTCAAAGCATCTCATAGAATGTGACAACATTAAATGCTTTATGTAAAAGTGGTAACCCCACTTGTGCTTAAACGATGAGTATGACGTATGATCAAGTATTCTTACTTGGCTCCTAAGTTAATATACTCATATATAGATGACTCCATCATCGCCAGAGTGCTTGTTAGATGCTAATGTGTTTGTGCATGTTTGTCATGATTTCATTTGACATCTTATTGTGTGAGCATGTTGGTCTGCATTTATTTTCTCATTCGAGGATATCCAATTGTTGCTATTTGGCCTTTGATTTTTCAGTTGCCAATTGGATATACAACAATGCCTAGGACAACTCCTTTGGCTATATATGCTTTCTCACCTCATATTCTATTCATGTTGCATCACAAAATTTGAACAAGTACTTTTCGATCTCTTTGTGTGAGGAGCACTCGGAGTTCCGTATCGACAAAGGACTGACCATTAAAACCTCCCAAGTGCATCTCGGTGGAACCAATTCAAAAATCTCGGTCTCACCGAATGCCTAGGGTTGATCTGGTTTTTCAATCTCGGTACTTCTGATTTCATATTCTTGGTTACACCGAGTTTCCCTGTCAGCTGACAGTTGTGAAACTCAGTGACACCAAAAATATCAAATCGGTGTCACTGACAGTGATGGGTATATAATCATTGGACCCCGATGTTTTGAAATCCACTCTTCAAGCATCGCGCCTCCAAAATCCTAACTGTCGTTCCGAAGACCCCTGGTCATCCCCTTGCTTCCCCGAGCGCCTCCACCGCTGGGAATCGCCACCGTCGACATATTATACTCCATCGCCAAATTAGGGTATGAATTCGGCCCCCTCTCATGCTCCTCTTTCCAATTCATGCGCAATAGGGACTTTTCCTAGTCTAGCCATTGTTTTAGATTGTTCCATGCAAAAGAAATCTCCATTAGATAGAGAATGATTGATTTTCTAGCGTTTGCCTTCTGCCCGATGAAACTCGGTGGAACCAAAGTGAGGAAATCAGTGTCACCGATTTGTATGTATGTGTTGCTGAGAACTTTCTCAGTGAAACCGAGTGCTTCCTTTCGGTCTCATCGAAAGGGGTGCCAAGTTTCGTCTTAGGAGAAAGTCTGTCTTGGTAGCACCGATATTTTTGCTTTGGCTGTATCGATTTTCCTATGATAGAATGTAAACTTTGAGAATCTTTTGTTTGAACTTTCAAAATCTCTGCATTTTGTGATGACTTATCCTATTCCACTCTTCTATACTCTATTCACAGGGTCATACATGTCAGGTTCAGAAGATAGCCAGAATCTGCAGGAGCACAATGTTGAGATGAGTTCACGCACTAGTCCTGAGACCAGTTCTTTCTCAGATCTAGGCACTCGTAGTTCTCATGGGTTGCCTAAGGCTGCAACAAGGACAAGGAAGAGGCTCAACTCGGATGAAGAAGATTCTGATTTCATGCCAGAGGAAGTTCTTGCTAAGAAGCAAGAGAAAGTTGCAAGGAAGTCCACCAATGGGGCTACCTTATCTAAGAGGGTAGTCAATAAAATTTATGCACCTCCGGAGACTTTCAGAGCACATGAGAGTGCTAGAGCCACTATGTCTATTGAGATCCCTAAGAAATCTTTGCCTAAGAAGGCAAGAGAGAAGAAGACAGCCAGGAAGAGGATCGTCCGTGTTATGGGCAGGCCTACCTCTATGTATGAGGATCCATAGGAGGTTGTTGGTTCTATTGCCTAGGAGGAAGAGTAGGAACATGTGGTCAAGGCCCCTCCCAATAAGAAGGTAAAGAAGCTTATGGGAGATGCTATGCCTAAGCCTGGCCCCTCCAAGAGCACCAAAGCTGCATCCAAGAAAGCTGTTGCACAGAAGTCCAAGAGGACTACTAGAGATATACTTGTTGCTGAGAACAACAAGACATCCACTTTCAGAGAAGCAGATGATGATGATGATGATGATGATGATGATGCTATGTCAGTCTTGATGAAGCTTACACCTCACCTTCCAGAACATGATGCAAGCCACCCAATTGCTGAGGATATGAAGAAGAGGAAGGATTCAGGTCTGAGGGCATGGAGAGCCATTGATCCATATGCCCAAAGGAGAAAGACTGTTGTGGACTACAGGTTTTATACCAAGGATCAGCAAGACTTCTATGAGAACATCTTACTTGGCAAGAGTCTTGCAGTCAGTGACATGAGATATGTTGACTGGAAGTATATCAAGGATAATGAGGACTACTTTCCATGTGTCCAAGACAACTTCCACTGCATTGGCCTAGACCAGTTTGTTGGGAAGGAGTTCACTGCTTTTCGAATGATGAGATGATCATGCAGTTCTATTCCACTGCTCATTTTATGGAGATGGCAGAATTGTCTGGATGATTGAAGGAGCAAGATATGAATCTACTGTTGATGAGTGCGATACCATCTTAGGAGTCCCAGAGGTTGAGGATGGTGACTTGGATGTTTATTCTAAATCTAAGGAGAGCCACAATGCTATGAAGGACATGTACACTGCTATTCCGGTTGCTAACTTGCAGTCTCACAAGTAAGGATCCATTTACTTCCTTCAAGCAGGCCTCCATACCATGAACACTATCCTGAGGCATACCTTGATGCCCAAGTCTAGAGATGAGAAGATGATTCATGGATACTCCATCAACATGCTCATCCATCTTGATAGTCACACGAGGATTCGAGTGATGGATTTGATAGTTGAGACTGTGAAGGGGGTTGCTACTGAGCAGAAGCGCTCATGCTGCTATGCACCCTATATTAAGATGCTTATCAACTCCAAACTTGAGAAGTACATCTTTGCTCTGGATATACCCCACTTGCCACTTCAGCCAGATTTTGAGGACAATGTTGTGGTGATGGAACCAAACCATCCCACATCAGTTGCAGCTCGGGCACAAGCTTAGGCACAATCAGAGGCAACTAGAGCCACTAGTGCTCAGGTCCCCAGATCCAGGAACGAGCAGATGGATCTCTTGATCTCCATTGTCATGGACATGAAGAAAGACATCAAAACCATCATGGACACTCAGGAGAGCCTTGTGAACATTATTGAGGATAGAGTGAAAACTCTTAATGACAAGGTAGATGGGTTGACTAAGACAGTCAATGAACTGAAGAAGGAGGTTGATGAATCTCCTATCCGTCACACCTCTTCAGAATCCGAGTCTGATAATGATGAGGATAGTGCACCTGTCAGGATGACTGCCCAGTTCACGACTAAGGCCAGGACACCTATAGTGCCAGCTCCGAAGACAAGGCCTTCATCTTCTGCTCCAACCACAGTGACATCAGCTCCAGTGCCTCCAGTATCTACTCCATCCAGGACATCAGCAGAAGTCTTCGCCGACGTAGTTCTCTCGACTCCGACATCAACTACCGGAGGAGATCAACCGTAGAAGAACGATTAACTATATCTTTTCGAGCTTTTTGGTAACTTGTTGCCAAAGGGGGAGAAGTTGTATATAGACCTTAGGCTTCGAGTGACAGAGCGTTTGCTTTTTATTGCTATTTTACAAAACATTTGGTCTTTTGGTTTGGATGTGAGATACTTTTGTGTGTGTTTGATCATACAATGTTATGTGTTTTGCTACTCTTTCCTATCTTTTGTTGATTATGTGATGATCACTCACTTTGCTTGATGTGTTGTGCTATGTTGTTAATTCTCAATACTCTCGCACACCACCAAGTTGTATGTGACATGGAAGAGGTGCCCTATGTACCTAATCGATTCTGCATTTGCATTCAAATGCAAATTTAAAAATAATGCACAAATTTAGGGGGAGCTCTTACTTATCACATACTTCTCAAAGCGACAATTATATTCATTGATTATATCATATGTCGAAGTTTTGATCTATATGTTGTCATCAATTACCAAAAAGGGGGAGATTGAAAGCACATTTGCTCCCTTGGTGGTTTTGGTAATTAATAACAAGATATATGTCATTGAACTAATGTTTCCACTAACATATTTTAGGAAACTTTCAATGATGGGTTGGCAAAGGGATTGTGGAATACCCCAAGATGCAAGGAAATAGATTGGAAAAGCTTCAAGCAAAGGACTCTACATTTTACCTTTTGTGAGAAATCACTTTGAGTCCATAGGAAAGCCAATACTGTTAAAAGGGGGTAAGGTTTTGTTGGTGAACAAAATGCTCATACGTGCACAAGTGATAGTCACCACATACACCCACAAGCTCTTCCAAAAAAGTCTGTCCAAAGCTAAATACTCAAAATCGGTGCAACCAACACATTCCACTTGGTGCCACCGATTCCAAACCTCAGACAGACTCAGCCAAAATCCTAGCTTTTTGGTGCAACCGATTCCGCTTTGGTGCCTCCGAGTTTGGGTTGCCAACTTCCTGTTATGCAAGTTTACAAAATCGGTCCCTCCGAGTTTTGTGAATTGACGTCACTGAGATTGGCAATCTGACCGTTGTTCACCTTATCGGTGCAACCGAGTTTTATGTATCGGTCTCACCAAGATTCAAAAGTTGCTACCTTTGAGGCAACTCAGTACAGCCGAGATTTACACATCGGTTCCACCGAGTCTGACTTATTAGGTGTAACAGTTGGATTTTTTTGAGATACCTATATATACCCCTCCACCACCAATCACTCGCAAAAAAAGCACTCAGAACAGTTCCCCACTCATACCAACTGATTTTATGAGAGAGAGCTACCTACTCATGTGTTGAGATCATGCAATTCCATTCCAACCATATGAATCTTGATCTCTAGCATCCCCAAGTTGATTTCCACCCAATCAATCTCTTCTACCAAGCCAAATCTTTGAGAGAGTGATTGTGTGTTGAGGAGTCTATCATCTTGAAGCACAAGAGCAAGGAGTTCATGGACACTATCGAGCCTATTACCTTTTGGAGTGTGGTGCCTCCTAGATTGGTTAGGTGTCACTTGGGAGCCTCCTACTTCGTGTTGTGGAGTGAACCAAGAAGTTTGTAAGGGCAAGGAGATCGCCTACTTCGTGAAGATCTACCCCGAGTTAGGCTAGTCCTCCGTGGACATAGGCCGTCATGGTATAGTCAAGGTTGCTTCTTCGTGGAACCCTTCATGGGTAGAGCCCTCCGTGGACTTTCGCGGTTGTTCCCTTCGTGGGTTGAAGACTCCATGAACATGGACGTACGATAGCACCACCTATCGGAACCACGGGAAAAATCATCGTGTCAACAATTGTGTTTGCTCTTCCTACCCTCTCTTTACTTACATGATTGTCTTTACTTTTTGTTGCTATACTCTTAGACATGCATGTGTAGGGTGTGCTTGACATACTATGAATGCTAAAATCTGCCAAGAATTAAAATTGGGAAAAAGGAGATTTTTATTTGGTCAAGTAGTCCAATCCCCCCTCCCCTCTAGCACTACTTTCGATCCTACAACAAAGAATGACAACATCCTTGGCAAAATTTTCCCGGACAACTTGGATGAATTCATCAACTCCTTTCATATGTTCTTCCGAAAGACTTCTAACTCCTTCTCTAATCAGGATTCTTTCCATCTCCCGAAGACAACAATTGTTGCAACTTAGCAAATCAATCTAAGTGCATCAACTTTAATTAAGAAAATGGATGGCAGTAATGGCAGCTAAAAATCCAGGAAATAAGGTAGGCACCCAACTTTATATACTAACTGCCTAACCACAACATTCACCTGCTGGGGAACGTTGCATGCGAAACAAAAAATTCCTACGCACACGCAAGATCTATCCATGGTGATGAGCATCTACGAGAGGGAGAGTGGATCTACATACCCTTGTAGATCGCTAAGCGGAAGCATTAAGAAACGCGGTTGATGTAGTCGGATGTCTTTGCGATCCAAATCGCCGAGCATCCCGCGATCCCATCATGATCCATCTCGCAATCCAATCACGATCCGTCCCGCGATCCCCTCACGATCTTGATCACGGTCCTTCCGATCTAGGGCCAAATGGACGACACCTCCTCATTCAACACACGTGTAGCTTGATGACACCTTCACCTCCTCGATCCAGTGAGCGAAGGTGAAGTAGTAGATGAATTCCGGCAGCACAACGTCGTGGTGATGGTGGTGGTGAAGAACAACCTCCGTAGGGCTTCGCCAAGAACCATGGAAACTATGACGGAGGATAAACTAGAGGGACGGGGTTACTGGCACACGGCTTGGGGATTCTTCATGTGTTCCAGGTGCTAGTCCCGCCCCTTTATTTATATGCTGAGCCCTGGGGTCGAAACTTGGAGAAAAATCCTCCTCATGGTCGGTTTGCCAGCAAGGCAAGAGTCCTCCTCGGGCTCCAGGACCAGACGCCAAGGTCCTTGGCGTCTGGCCCCAGACGCCAAGGTCCTTGGCGTGTGGCCCTAAACGCCAGGGTCCCTGGCATGTGACCCCTGGCCTCCGCAAAACACCTTTTGCACCTTCCTAAAGACTCATGGGCTTTACCCCTTGGCCCAAATAAAGTGTTCTTGTACCTCCGAACATTTCGAGAAACATCCGAAACTATTTCGGTGAATTCCGGAACTCTTCCGGAGACCAAACACTATTATTCCATATATCAATATTTACCTCCAGACTATTCCAGAGCTCCTCGTCATGTCCGGGATCTCATCCGGGACTCCGAACAACTTTTGGTCACCAACATAATAACTCAACTATACTTATATCGCACAAAACGTTAAGTGTGTAGACCCTGCGGGTTCGAGAACTATGCAGACATGACCGAGACACCTCTACGGTCAATAACAAATAGCGGGACCTGGATTCCCATATTGGTTCATACATATTCTACGAAGATCTTTATTGGTTGAACCTCTATGTCAAGGATTCAGTTAATCTCGTATAATGTTCCCTTTGTTCTTCGGTATGTTACTTGCCCGAGATTCGATCGTCGGTACCTCTATACCCAATTAAATCTCGTTACCGGCAAGTCTCTTTACACGTTCCGTAATACAAGATCATGTGGCTAACACATTAGTCACTTTGCTTGCAAGGCTTGTTGTGATGTTGTATTACCGAGTGGGCCCCGAGATACCTCTCTGTCACATGGAGTAACAAATCCCAGTCTTGATCCATGCCAACCCAACAGACACCCTCGGAGATACCTGTAGAGCACCTTTATAGTCACCCAGTTACATTCCGACGTTTGATACACACAAGGTACTCCTCCGGTGTCAGTGAGTTGCATGATCTCATGGTCACAGGAATAGATACTTGACATACAGAAAACTATAGCAATAAACTGACATGATCATATGCTATGTTTATAGTTTGGGTCTTGTCCATCACATCATTCTCCTAATGATGTGATCCCGTTATCAAATAACATCTCATGTTCATGGCCAAGAAACATTAACCATCTTTGATCAACGAGCTAGTCTTCTAGAGGCATACTAGGGACACAATGTTATCTATATACCCACACATGTATTTAGTTTCCAATCATTACAATTATAGCATGGATAATAAACGATTATCATGAACAAGAAAATATAATAATAACTAATTTATTATTTCCTCTAGGGCATATTTCCAACAGTCTCCCACTTGCACTAGAGTCAATAATCTAGTTCACATCACCATGTGATTTACATTCTTATGAATCTAACACCCAATGAGTTATAGGGTTCGATCATGCTTTGCATGTGAGAGAGGTCTTTAGTCAACGGGTCCGCGACATTCAGATCTGTGTGTACTTTGCAAATCTCTATGTCATACTGTAGACACTTCTACCACACTCCACTTGGAATTATTCCAAATGGCCGCTCAACTATACGTATCTGGATAGCTACTTAGAGTCATCCGGATTGGTGTTAAAGTTTGCGTAGACATAACCCTTTATGATGAACTCTTTATCACCTCCATAATCGAGAAATATTTCCTTAGTCCTCTAGTTACTAAGGATAATTTTGACCACTGTCCAGTGATCAACTCCAAGATCACTCTTGTACCCCTTGACAGACTCATGGCAAGGCACACACATGTGCGGTACACAGTATGGCATACTATAGAGTCTTACTCAACTTCACACCTTACAAATCAGGCAAGAACTCTTTCTTTGACTGATCCATTTTGACCTCTTTCAAAATCTTGTCAAGGTATTTACTCATTGAAAAATCTTATCAGGCGTCTTGATCTATCTCTTATAGATCTCGATGCCCAACAATTAAGTAGCTTCATTCCAGGTTTTCCTGTGAAAACTTCCTTTTCAAACAACCCTTTATGCTTTCTAGAAATTCTACATCATTTCCGATCAACAATATGTCATCCACATATGCTTATCAGAAACTCTATAGTGCTCCCATCACTTTATTGTAAATACAAGTTTCTAATAAACTATGTATAGACTCAACAACTTTGATCACCTTAACAAAGCGTATATTCCAACTCCGAGATGCTTGCCCTAGCCCATAGAAGGATCACTGGAGCTTGCACACCTTTTAGCATCCTTAGGACTGACAAAACCTTCTGGTTGTATCTCATACAACCTTTCCTCAAGGTAGGAAACGATGTTTTGACATCCATCTGCCAGATTTCATAATTGAAAAACGCAGCAACTGCTAACATAATTCTAACAGACTTTAGCATCGCTACAAGTGAGAAAGTCTCATCGCAGTCAACTCCTTAAACTTGTCGGAAATTTCTTTGCGACAAGTCAAGCTTTATAAATGGTGACATTTACCATCAGCGTATGTCTTCATCTTAGAGGTCCATTTGTACTCAATGACCTGCCGTTCAACGAGCAAGTATAATGTAACAGCCCGGGGCCGACGCTCTAGAAGATTCCAGACGATTCCCCTTTTATTTCCATTCTCGTTTGTGATTCGTCTGGCTGTAGCATTCATCATCGCATCATCCGCATCATCTGCATTGCGTCGTCACCTGTTTTCGTAAACTTGCATCCGTTCATAGTCGTCGGTTCTCGTCATTCTTGTCGTTGCCCGTTTCGAGACCAACCACACATGCACGCGCCCGCGGCATCGTTTTAAAACTGTTTTAAAAGGCGCGCTAAATATATTCTAAGACTGGGTCGAAACTTGGCGTGCGGTCTTATTATAGTGTAGGTAGACCGCCCATAGAATTTCATCGCGTTCCGAGTTCGTTTGATCCCCCGTCGGTCATCTATAGCAGTGCGGTCATCGGTATTTCATCACACGTTTCTCGGTGTTTTAAAACCTTCGTGTCACGGGCCGCACTTCCCTCTCTTCCCCACCTAGCCCTTCTACACAGCCATCGTAGCCCCCCTCCGCTTCCGGACTGTTGAATCGACATCCGACGGTCCAAAAACGGACAGAGACCGTCATCCTGTTGGAAATATGCCCTAGAGGCAATAATAAATTAGTTATTATCATATTTCCTTGTTCATGATAATTGTTTATTATCCATGCTATAATTGTATTGATCGGAGACTTAGATGCATGTGTGGATACATAGACAAAACCATGTCCCTAGTATGCCTCTAATAGACTAGCTCGTTGATCAAAGATGGTCAAGGTTTCCTAGCCATTGACATGTGATGTCATTTGATAACGGGATCACATCATTAGGAGAATGATGTGATGGACAAGACCCAAATTACAAATGTAGCATATGATCGTGTCAGTTTGTTGCTACTGTTTTCTGCATGTCAAAGTATGTGTTCCTATGACCATGAGATCATGCAACTCACTAACATCGGAGGAGTACCTTGTGTGTATCAAACGTCGCAACGTAACTGGGTGACTATAAAGGTGCTCTACAGGTATCTCCGACGGTGTCTGTTGAGTTGGCATGGATCAAGACTGGGATTTGTTACTCTATGTGACGGAGAGGTATCTCAGGGCCCACTCGGTAATACAACATCACAATAAGCCTTGCAAGCAATGTGACTAAGTGTTAGTCACGGGATCTTGTATTATGGAACGAGTAAAGAGACTTGCCGGTAACGAGGTTGAACTAGGTATGGAGATATCGACGATCGAATCTCGGGCAAGTAACATACCGAAGAACAAAGGGAACATCATACGGGATTAACTAAATCCTTGACATAGAGGTTCGACCGATAAAGATCTTCATAGAATATGTAGGAACCAATGTGGACATCCAGGTCCCGCCATTGGTTATTGACCATAGAGGTGTCTCGGTCATGTCTACATAGTTCTCGAACCCGCAGGGTCTGCACACTTAAGGTTTGGTGACGTTTCGGTAGTATAGAGTTATGTATGGTGGTGACCGAAGGTTGTTCGTAATACCAGATGAGATCCCAGACATCACGAGGAGCTCCTGAATGGTCCGGAGGTAAAGATTCATATATAGGAAGTCCGATTTTGGTCGCCGGAAAAGTTTCGGGCTCATCGGTAGTGTACTGGGAGTGCCGGTAGTGTACCGGGGGACCATCGGGAGAGGTATTTCGACCCAAGAGGCTACATGGGCTGTGGAAGGGTGGAAACCAGCCCTTAGTGGGCTGGTGGAAGTCCTCTAAGAGGCCCATGTGGCTGGACTTGAGAAAGAAAGAAAAAAACTGCAAAAGGTGGGAATAGACTCCAAGTAGGAAAGGAGCAATCCTAGTCCTACTAGGATTGGAGGAGGACTCCTCCAATCCTCCTTGCGCAAGAGGCAAGGCAGGGATGCCTTGTGCGCCAGCCCTCCTCCTCCCTCACACTTATATATACTGGAGGTATTGGGTGTTTTGCACTTGAGTTTACGGCCACGTGCTACCCGTTCCACCGGTGCTCCTCTAGATTGGATTTCCGTAGTGCTTAGGCGAAGCCCTGCCGGAATTGCTCCACCACCATCACCGGAGCACCGTCACGCTGCCGGTGAACTCTTCTCCCTCTCCACTTCCTCTTGCTGGATCAAGACGGTGGAGATCGTCATCAAGCTGCACGTCTGCTGAACGCGGAGGTGTCGTCCGTTCGGCGCTAGATCAGAAGGACCGTGATCAAGATCGCGAGACTGTTTGTGATGAGTTCACGGGACAAATCATGATGAGATCGCGGGACGGATCGTGAAGAGATCGTGGGACGGATCGTGATGATTTCGCGGGACAGATCATGATTGGATCGTGGGACGGATCGTGATGTGATCGCGGGACGCTCGGCGATTTGGATCGCGAAGATGTTCGACTACACCAACCGCGTTTCTTAACGCTTCCCGCTTAGCGATCTACAAGGGTACGTAGATCCACTCTCCCTCTCGTAGATGCTCATCACCATGGATAGATCTGTGTGTGCGTAGGAAATTTTTTGTTTCCCATGCGACGTTCCCCAATAGTGGCATCATGAGCTAGGTCTATGTGTTGATGAGATCTCGAGTAGAACACAAAAGGTTTGTGGGCGTTGATGCCTAGATTGCTTCCTCCCTTGGTCGGATTTTGCTTCAGCGGTACTGTGAGATGAAGCGGCCCGGACCAACATTAGTCGTACGCTTACGAGAGACCGGTTCCCTCGACCGCAACTTGTTGCATAGATGGCTTCCGGGTGCCAGTTTCTCTCACTTTAGTTGGATCGGATTCGACAAAGGCGGTCCTTGAGAAGGTTGAAAAGCAACTAGTGTATCACCGTTGTGGTTTTTGCATAGATGAGAATTGTTCTTGCTAGATACCCATAGCAGCCACGTAAAACATGCAACAACAATTAGAGGACGTCTAACTTGTTTTTGCAGGGTATGTTGTGATATGATATGGCCAATTACATGATGTGATATATGTGATGTATGAGATGATCATGTGATGTATAGATTATCACGACTTGCATGTCGATGAGTACGGCAACCGGCAGGAGCCATAGGGTTGTCTTTAATTACTGTATGACATGCGTGTCAATCATTAAGCGCTATGCAATGCTTTACTTTATCGCTAAACGGTAGCAATACTAGTAGAAGCATGGTGGGCGTGACAACCCCGATGGCGACACGTTGATGGAGATCATGGTGTCATGCCGATGACGATGGAGATCATGCCGGTGCTTTCAAGATGGAGATCTAAAGCACAAGTTCATGGCCATATCATGTCACTTATGAATTGCATGTGATGTTAATCCTTTTATGCACCTTGTTTTTCTTAGTACGACGGTAGCATTATAAGGTGATCCCTCACTTAAATTTCAAGATAAATTGTGTTCTCCCCGAGTGTGCACCATTGCAAAAGTTCGTCGTGTTGAGACACCATGTGATGATCGGGTGTGATAGACTCTACGTTCACATACAACGGGTGCAAGCCAGTGTTGCACGCGTAGAACACTCGGGTTAAACTTGACGAGCCTAGCATGTACAGACATGGCCTCGGAACACAAGAGACCGAAAGGTCGAACATGAGTCATATAGTAGATATGATCAACATGATGATGTTCACCATTGTAACCACCTCAACTCACGTGATGATCGGACTTAAGTTGGTGAATTTGGATCATGTATCACTCGAATGACCAGAGGGATGTCGATTTGAGTGGGAGTTCTTAAGTAATATGATTAATTGAACTCATTATCATGAACATAGTCAGTAGTGTCTTTGCAAATTATGTTGTAGATTACTTGCTCGCGTTGTAGCTCCCTTGAATTTTTATATGTTCCTAGAGAAATACAGTTGAAAGATGATGGTAGCAATATTGCGGATTGGCTCCGTGATCTGAGGATTCTCCTCGTTGCTGCACAGGAGGCTTATGTCCTTAATGCACCACTCGGTGCGCCAACCCCTCTAGCGTCGTCTGTAGATGTTGTGAACAACTGATAGGTATGTGCTGATGACTACTTGATAGTTTAGTGCGTCATGCATTACGGCTTAGAATTGAGGCTTCAAAACGTTTTGAACGTCACGGAACATATGAGATGTTCTAAGAGCTGAAATTAGGATCTCAGGCTCGTGCCCGTGTTGTGAGATATGAGATCTCCAACAAGATTCTTTGCCTGCAAGATGAACGAGAATAGCTCAATCGTTGAGCTTGTCTGGGTGCTACAATCGCTTGAATCGAGTGGGAGTTCATATTCCAGATAAGATAGTGATTGATATAGTTCTCCAAGTCACTTTCACTATGCTACTAGAACTTGGTGATGAACTATAAAATGCCAGGGATAGAATTAATGATACCTGAGCTGTTCACGATGTTTGACACCGCGAAGGTAGAAGTCAAGAAGGAGCATCAAGTGTTGATGGTTAGTATAACCGCTAGTTTCGAGAAGGGCAAGGGCAAGGAGGGAAACTTCATGGATGGCAAGTCAGTTGCTGCTCCAGTGAAGCAACCCAGAGTGGAACCCAAACCCGAGACTAAGTGCTTCAATTATGAGGAGGGAGGTCGCTGAAGCGGAACAACCCTAGATACTTGGTAGCTAAGAAGGCTGGCAACATCGACAGAAGCATATTTGATATACGTGTTATTGATGTGTACCTTGCTTGTACTCCTAGTAGCACCTGGGTATTGGATACCGGTTCGATTGCTAAATGTTAGTAACTCGAAATAAAAGCTACGGAATAAACGGAGAACTAGCTAAGTGTGAGGTGACGATGTGTCTTGGAAAAGTTTCCAAGGTTGATGTGATCAACATCGCACGCTCTCTCTACCTTCGAGATTGGTGACGAACCTAAATAAATGTTATGTGCTGTTTTTGTGTTGAGCATGAACGTGATTAGATCATGTTCATTGCAACACGGTTATTCATTTAAATTAGAGAATAATGGTTATTCTATTTACATGAATAATACCTTCAACGGTCATACACCCAGTAAGAATTGTTTGTTGAAACTTGATCGTAGTAATACACATGTTCATAACATTAATGCCAAAAAGATACAAAGTTAATAATGATAGTACCACATGCTTGTGGCACTGCCGCTAAATATCATATTGGTATAAAGCGCATGAAGAAACTCCATGCTGATGGATCTTTGGACTCATTCGATTTCGAATCGGTTGAGACATGCGAACCATGCCTCTTGGTGAAGATGACTAAAGGACCCCGTTTTCTGTTTTGGTGAAGCGGGCAAGTGATTTATTGGAAATGATACATGTTGATGTATGCAATCCAATGAGTCTTGTAGCGTGCGGTGAATATCGTTATTTTCTTACCTTCACTGATGATTTGAGTAGATATAGTGTATATTTGCTTAATGAAACACAAGTCTAAATCGTTTGAAAGGTTCAAGCAAATTCAGAGTGAAGTTTTAAGATCATCATGACAAGAAGATAAAAATGCTTGCGATATGATCATGGAGGTGAATATGTAAGTTACGAGTTTGGCATACAACTTTAGACAATGTGAGAATTGTTTTCACAACTCACGCCACCTGGAACACCATAGTGTGATGATGTGTCCGAACGTCATAGTCATGCGCTACTGGATATGGTGCATGCTATGATGTCTCTTATCGTTTTGTTACTATAATTTTGGGGTTGTGCATTAGAGACAACTACATTCACTTTAAATAGGGCACCATCTAAATCCATTGAGATGACACCGTGTGAATTATGGTTTGATAGAAACCTAAGCTGTCATTTCTTAATGCTTGGGGATACGACGATTGTGTGGAAAATGTTTTCACCTAATGAGCTCGAACCCAAAGCGGACAAATGCATCTTCATAGAATACCCTAAGAATAGTTGGGTGAACCTTCTATCTTACGTCCAAGCATAAAATGTTTATTGCTAAAACTGGGTCCTTTCTCGAGAAAAGGTTTCTCTTGAAAGAATTGAGTGGGAGGAGGATAGAACTTGATGAGGTTATTGAACCTCTGCTTCAACCAGAAAGTAGCGCAGCGCAGAAAGATGTTTCTGTGAAGCCTACGTCAGTTGAAGACGAAGTTAATGATGATGATCATGAAGCTTTGGATCAAGTTACTATCGACCTACGAGGAAAATAGAACTTGATGAGGTTATTGAACCTTCACTTCAACCAGAAAGTGGCGCAGCACAGAAAGATGTTTCTGTGAAACCTACGCCAGTTGAAGAGGATGTTAATGATGATGATCATGAAGCTTCGGATCAAGTTACTATCGAACTTCGTAGGTCGACAAGGACGTGTACTGCTACTGAGCGGTACGACAACCCTGTCTTGGAGGTCATGTTGTTGGACAACGATGAACCTACGAACTATGGAGAAGCGATGATGGGCCCGGAAACCAACAAATGGTTAGAGGCCATGAAATCCGAGAAAGGATCCATGTATGAAAACCAAGTATAGACTTTGGTGGACTTGCTCGTTGGACGGTAGGTCGTTAAAGTACAAATGGATTTTTAAAATGAAGACAGACACTGATGGTAAATGTTACCATTTGTAAAGCTCGATTTGTTGCAAAGTAGTTTATGACAAGTTCAAAGAGTTGACTGCGATGAGACTTTCTCACTCGTAGCAATGCTAAAGTCTGTTGGGATTATGTTAGCAGTTGCTGCATTTTTCAATTATGAAATCTGGCAGATGGATGCCAAAACATCGTTTCCTTCCTTAAGAAAAGGTTGTATGAGATACAACCAGAAGGTTTTGTCAGTCCTAAGGATGCTAAAAGGTGTGCGAGCTTCAGTGATTCTTCTATGAATCGAAGCAAGCATCTCGGAGTTGGAATATACACTTTGATGAGGTGATCAAAGTTTTTGAGTATATACAAAGTTTACGAGAAACTTGTATTTGCAATAAAGTGAGTGGGAGCACTATAGAGTTTTCGATAAGTATATGTGGATGACATATTGCTATTCGGAAATGATGTAGAATTTCTGGAGAGCATAAACGGTTGTTTGAAAAGAGTTTTTCAAAGGAAGACCTGGATAAAGCTACCTAATTGTTGAGCATCAAGATCTATAAAGATAGATCAAGATGTTTGATAAGACTTTCAGTGAGTACATACCTTGACAAGATTTTGAAAGAGTTCAAAATGGATTAGTCAAAGAGAAGTGTTCTCGCCTGCTTTGTAAGGTGTGAAGTTGAGTGAGACTCAAAGCTTGACCATGGCAGAAGAAAGAGAAAGGACGAATGTCGCCCCCTATGCCTTAGCCATAGGCTGTGTATAGTATGTCATGCTGTGTACCGCACCTGTGTGTGCCTTGCCATGAGTCCGTCAAGGGGTACAAGAGTGATCCAGGAGTGGCCTCGGAACACAAGAGACCGAAAGGTCGAACATGAGTCATATAGCAGATATGATCAACATGATGATGTTCACCATTGAAACCACATCAACTCACGTGATGACCGGACTTGAGTTAGTCAATTTGGATCATGTATCACTCGAATGACCGGAGGGATGTCAATTTGAGTGGGAGTTCTTAAGTATTATGATTAATTGAACTCATTATCATGTACATAGTCAGTAGTGTCTTTGCAAATTATGTTGTAGATTACTTGCTCGTGTTGTAGATCCCTTGAATTTTTATATGTTCTTAGAGAAATAGAGTTGAAAGATGATGGTAGCAATATTGCGGACTGGGTCTGTGATCAAATTTGTCCTCATTGCTGCATAGAAGGCTTATGTCCTTAATGCACCGCTCGGTGCGCCAACACCTCTAGCGTCGTTTGTAGATGTTGTGAACATCTGACAGGAACGTTCTGATGACTACTTGATAGTTTAGTGTGTCATGCATTACGGCTTAGAATTGAGGCTCCGAAATGTTTTGAACATCACGGTACATATGAGATGTTCTAAGAGCTGAAATTAGGATCTCAGGCTCGTGCCCGTGTTGCGAGATGTGAGATCTCCAACAAGATTCTTTGCCTACAAGATGAAAGAGAATAACTCAATGGTTGAACATGTGCTCAGATTGTCCGGGTGCTACAATTGCTTGAATTGAGTGGGAGTTGATCTTCCAGATAAGATAGTGATTGATATAGTTCTCCAAGTCACTGTCACTAAGCTACTAGACCTTGGTGATGAACTATAAAATGCCAGGGAATGAAATAATGATCCCTGAGCTGTTCACGATGTTTGACACCGCGAAGGTAGAAATCACGAGGAGCGTCAAGTGTTGATGGTTAGTCAAACCACTAGTTTCGAGAAGGGCAAGAGCAAGGAAGGAAACTTCAAGGATAGCAAGTCAGTTGCTGCTCCAGTGATGCAACCCAAAGTTGAACCCAAACCCAAGACTAAGTGCTTCGATTATGAGGAGAGCGGTCGCTGGAGCGAAACAACCCTAGATACTTGGTAGATAAGTAGGCTGGCAACGTCGACAGGAGTATATTTGATATATGTGTTAATGATGTGTACCTTGCGAGTACTCCTAGTAGCACCTGGGTATTGGATACCGGTTGGGTTGCTAAATGTTAGTAGCTCGAAATAAAAGCTACGGAATAAACGGAGAACTAGCTAAGGGTGAGGTGACGATGTGTGTTGGAAATGTTTCCACGGTTGATGTGATCAACATCGCACGCTCTCTCTACCTTCGGGATTAGTGACGAACCTAAATAAATGTTATTTGGTGTTTTGCGTTGAGCATGAACATGATTAGATCGTGTTTATTGCAACACGGTTATTCATTTATGTTAGAGAATAATGGTTATTCTGTTTACATGAATAATACCTTCAATGGTCATGCACCTAGTGAGAATGGTTTGTTGAATCTTGATCATAGTAATACACATGTTCATAACATTGATGCCAAAAGATACAAAGTTAATAATAATAATACCACATACTTGTGGCATTGCCGCTAAATATCATATTGGTATAAAACGCATGAAGAAACTCCATGATGATGGATATTTGGACTCACTCGATTTCGAATCGGTTGAGACATGCGAACCATGCCTCATGGGCAAGATGACTAAGGACCCCGTTTTCGGTTTAATAGATCTCATGGTTCTCCTCCGAGTTTTTTGCGACGTTTGATACACACAAGGTACTCCTCCGATATATGTGAGTTGCATGATCTCATGGTCATAGGAACATATACTTGACATGCAGAAAACAGTAGCAATAAACTGACACGATCATAAGCTACGTTTGTAGTTTGGGTCTTGTCCATCACATCATTCTCCTAATGATGTGATCCCATTATCAAATGACATCTCATGTCCATGGCCAAGAAACCTTAACCATCTTTCGATCAACGAGCTAGTTTACTAGAGGCATACTAGGGACATTGTGTTTGTCTATGTATCCATGTTTCCAATTAATACTATTATAGCATGGATAATAAATGATTATCATGAACAAGGAAATACAATAATAAACACTTTATTTATTGCCTCTAGGGCATATTTCCAACAGTCTCCCACTTGCACTAGAGTCAATAATCTAGCTCACATCACTATGTGATTTACATTGTAATGAATCGAACATCCATGCAGTTCTGATGTTGATCATGTTTAGCCCTTGGAAGAGGTTTAGTCAATGGGTCTGCAACATTCAGATCCGTGTGTACTTTGCAAATATTTATGTCCTTCTCCTCGATGTAATCACGTATGGAGTTGAAGCGTCGCTTTATGTGTCTGGTCCTCTTGTGAAACCTTGGTTCCTTGGCCAAAGCAACGGCACCAGTGTTGTCACAGAACAGGTTCATTGGATTCAGTGCACTGGGCACTACTCCAAGATTTGTTATGAACTGCTTCATCCAGACACCTTCCTTTGCCGCCTCCAAGGCTGCGATGTATTCCGCTTCGCACGTAGAATCAGCTACCACGCTTTGCTTGGAACTGCACCAGCTTACCGCACCCCCGTTAATAATAAATACGTATCCGGTTTGTGACTTAGAGTCGTTCGGATCAGTGTCAAAGCTTGCATCGACGTAACCCTTTACGACGAGCTCTTCATCACCTCCATAAACGAGAAACATTTCCTTAGTCCTTTTCAGGTACTTCAGGATATTCATGACCGCTTGCCAGTGCTCCATTCCAGGATCACTTTGAAACCTTCCGACCATACTTATGGCAAGGCTGACATCGGGTCTTGCACACAGCATTGCATACATGATAAAGCCTATGGCTAAAGCATAGGGGATGACACTCATCTTTTCTCTATCTTCTGCAGTTACTGGGAATTGAGTCTTACTCAACTTCACACCTTGTAACACAGGCAAGAACCCCTTCTTGGACTGTTCCATTTTGAACTTCTTCAAAACTTTATCAAGGTATGTGCTCTATGAAAGTTCTATTAAGCGTCTCAATCTATCTCTATAGATCTTAATGCCTAATATGAAAGCAGCTTCTCCTAGGTCCTTCATTGAAAAACTCTTGTTCAAATATTCCTTCATGCTTTCCAGCATTTCTATATTGTTTCCAATCAGCAATATGTCATCCACATATAATACTGGAAACGCTATAAAGCTCCCAATCACTTTCTTGTAAATACAAGTTTCTCCGTAAACTTGTATAAACTCAAACACTTTGATCACCTCATTAAAGCGCTTATTCCAACTCCGAGGTGCTTGCACCAGTCCATAAATGGATCGCTAGAGTTTGCAAACTTTGTCAGCATTCTCTAGATCGACAAAACCTTCGGGTTGCATCATATACAACTCTTCCTCAAGGAAACCGTTGAGGAATGCTATTTTGACATCCATCTGCCAAATTTCATAGTCAAAATAAGCAGCTATTGCTAACATGATTCTGACATACTTAAGCATCGCTACGGGTGAGAAAGTCTCATCGTAGTCAACTCCTTGAACTTGTGAAAAACCCTTTGCCACAAGTCGAGCTTTATAGACGGTGACATTACCGTCTGCGTATGTCTTCTTCTTAAAGATCCATTTGTTCTGAATGGACTTTCGCCCTTCCGGTAATACTTCCAAAGTCCATACTTTGTTTTCATACATGGATCCCATCTCGGATTTCATGGCCTCTAACCATTTCTCGGAATCCAGGCCCATCACTACTCCTCCATAGCTCGTAGGTTCATTGTTGTCCAACAACATGACCTCCAAGACAGGGTTGTCGTACCACTCAGGGGTAGTACGCGGCCTTATCGACCTACGAGGTTCAATAGCAGCTTGATCTGAAGCTTCATGATCATCATCATTAACTTCCTCTTCTATCGTTGTAGGTTCCACAGAAACATCTTTCTGTGCTGCGCTACTTTCTAGTTGAAGTAAAGGTTCAATAACCTCATCAAGCTCTATTTTCCTCCCACTCAATTCTTTCGAGAGAAACTCTTTCTCAAGAAATGTTCCGTTCTTAGCGACAAACACTTTGCCTTTGGATCTGAGATAGAAGGTATACCCGACTGTCTCTTTCGGGTATCCTATGAAGACGCATTTCTCCGCTTTGGGTTCCAGCTTTTCAGGCTGAAGCTTTTTGACATAAGCATCACATCCCCAAACTTTAAGAAACGACAACTTTGGCTTCTTGCCAAACCACAGTTCATATGGCGTCGTCTCAACGGATTTTGATGGTGCCCTATTTAAAGTGAATGCAGCTGTCTCTAATGCATAACCCCAAAATGATAGTGGCAAATCAGCAAGAGACATCATAGAACGCACCATATCTAATAAGGTTCAATTACGACGTTCGGACACACCATTACGCTGTGGTGTTCCGGGCGGTGTCAATTGTGAAACAATTCCACACTGTCTTAAGTGACTGCCAAACTCATAACTCAGATATTCACCTCCTCGATCAGATCGTAGGAATTTAATCTTCTTGTTACGATGATTCTCAACTTCACTCTGAAATTGCTTGAACTTTTCAAATGTTTCAGACTTGTGTTTCATTAAGTAAATATACCCATATCTACTTAAGTCATTAGTGAAGGTGAGAAAATAACGATATCCACCATGCGTTGTAACATTCATTGGACCGCACACATCAGTATGTATGATTTCCAATAAGTCACTCGCCCGTTCCATTGTTCCAGAGAATGGCGTTTTAGTCATCTTGCCCATGAGGCATGGTTCACATGTGTCAAGTGATTCAAAATCAAGTGACTCCAAAAGTCCATCAGCATGGAGCTTCCTCATGCGTTTAACACCAATATGACCTAAACGGCAGTGCCACAAGAAAGCGGTACTATCATTATCAACTCTATATCTTTTGGCATCAATGTTATGAACATGTGTGTCATCACTATCAAGATTCAATATGAATAAACCCCTAACATTGGGTGCATGACCATAAAATATATTACTCATATAAATAGAACAACCTTTATTATCTGATTTAAATGAGTAACCGTCTCGCAATAAACAAGATCCAGATATAATGTTCATGCTTAACGCATGCACTAAATAACAATTATTCAGGTCCATCACTAATCCCGATGGTAATCGAAGAGAGAGCGTGCCGACGGCGATCACATCAACCTTGGAACCATTTCCCACACGCATCGTCACCTTGTCCTTTGCCAGCCTTTGTTTATTCCGTAGTTCCTACTTTGAGTTGCAAATGTGAGCAACCGAACCGGTATCAAATACCCGGGCACTTCTACAAGAGCTAGTAAGGTACACATCAATAACATGTATATCATATATACCTTGTTTGTCGTTGGCCGCCTTCTTGTCAGCCAGGTACTTGGGGCAGAT
Source organism: Hordeum marinum (assembly GCA_022496015.1). Taxonomy (NCBI): domain Eukaryota; kingdom Viridiplantae; phylum Streptophyta; class Magnoliopsida; order Poales; family Poaceae; genus Hordeum; species Hordeum marinum. The sequence continues at coordinate 439,445,036 of CM039674.1, forward strand.
CCGCTTCCAGTGACCAGTTCCTTTGCAATGAAAGCACTCAGTTTCTGGCTTGGGTCCATGCTTGGGCTTCTTTACAGGAGTAGCAACTGCTTTGCCATCCTTCTTGGTTTTACCCTTCTTGCCCTTGCCCTTGACTTTGCCTTTTTTCTTGAAACTAGTGGTTTTATTGACCATCAACACTTGATGTTCTTTCTGGATTTCAGACTCAGCGACTTTCAGCATCGCAAATAGCTCGACGACTGACTTGTTCATCTCGTGCATGTTATAGTTCATCACAAAGCTCTTGTAACTAGGTGGCAGTGATTGAAGAACTCTGTCAGTGATCGCCTCTGGTGGAAGGGCAATTCCCAACTCCGCTAGACGAGTTGAATACCCAGACATTCTAACTATATGTTCACTGATAGACCCGTTCTCCTCCATCTTGCAAGCATAGAACTTATCGGAGGTTTCATACCTCTCGATCCGGGTGTTCTTTTGAAAGATAAACTTCAACTCCTGGAACATCTCATATGCTCCATGACGTTCAAAACGTCTTTGAAGTCCCGGTTCTAAGCCATACAATATTGCACACTGAACTATTGAGTAATCTCCAGTACGTACCTCCCAAGCGTTCTTAACGTCTTCGCAGGTCATGTCTTCTCGTTGGTCACCAAGCGGTGCATCAAGGACATATGATTTCTGGGAAGCCGTGAGGATAATCCTCAGATTACGGGCCCAGTCAACAAAGTTACTTCCATCATCTTTCAACTTATCTTTCTCTAGGAACGCATTAAGATTTAGGGGTGCTACTGTGCGATCCATTGATCTACAACATAAATATGCAAAGTTTACTTAGACTATTGTTCAAGATAATGAGTTTAGTTAATCAAATTACTAAAGCTCCCACTCAAATTGACATCCCTCAGGTCATCTGAGTGTCACATGATCCAAATCCACCAACTCAAGTCCAATCATCACGTGAGTTGAAGTGGCTTCAATGGTGAACATCATTATGTTTATAATATCTACTATATGACTCATGCTCGACCTTTCGGTCTCTTGTGTTCCGAGGCCATGTATGTACATGCTAGGCTCGTCAAGTTTAACCCGAGTGTTCTGCGTGTGCAACACTGGCTTGCACCCGTTGTATGTGAACGTAGAATCTATCACACCCAATCATCACGTGGTGTCTCGACACGACGAACTTTCGCAATGGTGCACACTCGGGGAGAACACAATTCATCTTGAAATTTAAGTGAGGGATCACCTTATAATGCTACCATCGTACTAAGCAAAACAAGGTGCATAAAAGGATTAACATCACACGCAATTCATAAGTGACATGATATGGCCATGGACTTGTGCTTTAGATCTCCATCTTGAAAGCACCGGCATGATCTCCATCATCACCGGCATGACACCATGATCTCCATCATCTTGATCTCCATCAACGTGTTGCCATCGGGGTTGTCACGCCCAACATGCTTCTACTACTATTGCTACCGTTTAGCGATAAAGTAAAGCATTACATAGAGCTTAATGATTGACACGCAGGTCATACAATAATTAAAGACAACCCTATGGCTCCTGCCGGTTGCCGTACTCATCGACATGCAAGTCGTGATAATCTATACATCACATGATCATCTCATACATCACATATATCACATCATGTAATTGGCCATATCACATCACAACATACCCTGCAAAAACAAGTTACACGTCCTCTAATTGTTGTTGCATGTTTTACGTGGCTGCTACGGGTATCTAGCAAGAACAATTCTCATCTACGCAAAACCACAACGGTGATACACTAGTTGCTTTTCAACCTTCTCAAGGACCGCCTTTGTCGAATCTGATCCAACTAAAGTGAGAGAAACTGGCACCCGCAAGCCATCTATGCAACAAGTTGTGGTCGAGGGAACCGGTCTCTCGTAAGCGTACGAGTAATGTTGGTCCGGGCCGCTTCATCTCACAATACCGCTGAACCAAAATCCAACCAAGGGAGGAAGCAATCTAAGCATCAACACCCACAAACCTTTTGTGTTCTACTCAAGATCTCATCTACACACAGACCAAGCTCTGATACCACTATTGGGGAATGTTGCATGGGAAACAAAAAATTTCCTACGCACACGCAGATCTATCCATGGTGATGAGCATCTACGAGAGGGAGATTGGATCTACATACCCTTGTAGATCGCTAAGTGGGAAGCATTGAGAAACACGGTTGGTGTAGTCGAACGTCTTCGCGATCCAAATCGCCTTGCGTCCCGCGATCCAATCATGATCCGTCCCACAAACTTGATCACGATCCGTCCCACGAACTTGATCACGATCCTACCGATCTAGCACCAAATGGACGGCACCTCCGCGTTCAGCACACGTATAGCTTGATGATGATCACCACCATCTTGATCCAGCAAGAAGGAGTGGAGAGGAAGAAGAGTTCTCCGGCAGCCTGACGGTGCTCTGGCGATGGTGGTGGAGCAATTCCGGCAGGGCTTCGCCTAAGCACTTCAGAAATCCAATCTAGAGGAGAAACTATGCATTGGAGGAACGGGTAGCACGTGGCTAAAAATCTAGTGCAAAACCCCTAAAACCTCCAGTATATATAAGAGTAGAGGAGGAGAGGCGGCAGCCTTGGCTTCCCAAGCCAAGGGCGTTGGCCGAACCAACTAGGATTAGAGGACTCTCCTCCAATCCTAGTAGGACTAGGATTCGTTCCTTTTTTTCCACCTTTTCCTATTGGGTTTTTTCCTCCAGCCACATGGGCCTTGTGTGCGAGTTTCCACCAGCCCACTAAGGGCTGATATTCACTCTCCCACAGCCCATGAAGCCTCTTGGGTCGAAATACCCCTCCCGGAGGTCTCCCGGTACACTACCGGCACTCCCGGTACACTACCGATGAGCCTAAAACTTTTCCGGTGACCAAAACAGGACTTCCTATATATGAATCTTTACCTTCAGACCATTCTGGAGCTCCTCGTGAAGTCCGAGATCTCATCCGGGACTCCGAAAAACCTTCGGTCACCACCATACATAACTCTATACTACCGAAACGTCACCAAACCTTAAGTGTGCAGACCCTGCGGGTTCGAGAACTATGTAGACATGACCGAGACACTTCTACGGTCAATAACCAATGGCGGGACCTGGATGTCCACATTGGTTCCTACATATTCTATGAAGATCTTTATCGGTCGAACCTTTAAGTCAAGGATTCAGTTAATCCCGTATGATGTTCCCTTTGTTCTTCGGTATGTTACTTGCCCGAGATTCGATCGTCGGTATCTCCATACCTAGTTCAACCTCGTTACTTGCAAGTCTCTTTACTCGTTCCGTAATACAAGACCCCAGAACTAACACTTAGTCACATTGCTTGCAAGGCTTATTGTGATATTGTATTACTGAGTGGGCCCTGAGATACCTCTCCGTCACACGGAGTAACAAATCCCAGTCTTGAGCCATGCCAACTCAACAGACACCCTCGGAGACACCTGTAGAGCACCTTTATGTTGGGGAACGTTGCATGGGAAACAAAATTTTCCTACGCACATGCAAGATCTATCCATGGTGATGAGCATCTACGAGAGGGAGAGTGGATCTACATACCTTTGTAGATCGCTAAGCGGGAAGCGTTAAGAAACGCGGTTGGTGTAGTCGAACATCTTCGTGATCCAAATCGCTGAGCGTCCCGCGATCCAATCACGATCCGTCCCATGAACTCATCACGATCCATCCCGCGATCTCATCACGATCTGACCCGTGAACTCATCACGATCCGTCCCGCGAGCTCATCACGAACCGTCTCGCAATCTTGATCACGGTCCTTCCGATCTAGCGCCGAACGGACGACACCTCCGCGTTCAGCACACGTGCAGCTTGATGACGATCTCCACCGTCTTGATCCAGAAAGAGGAAGTGGAGAGGAAGAAGAGTTCACCGGCAGCATGACGGCGCTCCGGTGATGGTGGTGGAGCAATTCCGGCAGGGCTTCGCCTAAGCACTGCAGAAATCCGATCTAGAGGAGCACCGGTGGAACGGGTAGCACGTGGCCGTAAAATCTAGTGCAAAACACCCAATACCACCAGTATATATAAGAGGGCGGGAGGAGGAGGGCTGGCGCCAAGGCTGCCCTTGCATAAGGAGGATTGGAGGAATCCTCCTCCAATCCTAGTAGGATTAGGATTCCTCCTTTCCTACTTGGATTTTATTTCCACCTTGGCTTTTTTTCTCTCTTTCTCAAGTCCAACCGCATGGGCCTCTTAGAGGACTTCCACCAGCCCACTAAGGGATGGTTTCCACCCTCCCACAGCCCATGTAGCCTCTTGGGTCGAAATACCTCTCCCGATGGTCCCCCGGTACACTACCGGCACTCCCGGTACACTACCGATGAGCCCGAAACTTTTCCGGCGACCAAAATAGGACTTCCTACATATGAATCTTTACCTCCAGACCATTCAGGAGCTCCTCGTGATGTCCGGGATCTCATCCGGGACTCCGAACAACCTTCGGTCACCACCATACATAACTCTATACTACCAAAACGTCACCAAACCTTAAGTGTGCAGACCCTGTGGGTTCGAGAATTATGTAGACATGACCGAGACACCTCTACGGTCAATAACCAATGGCGGGACCTGGATGTCCACATTGGTTCCTATATATTCTACGAAGATCTTTATCGTTCGAACCTCTATGTCAAGGATTCAGTTAATCCCGTATGATGTTCCCTTTGTAATTCGGTATGTTACTTGCCCGAGATTCGATCGTCGGTATCTTCATACCTAGTTCAACCTTGTTACCAGCAAGTCTCTTTACTCGTTTCGTAATACAAGATACCGCGACTAACACTTAGTCACATTTCTTGCAAGGCTTATTGTGATGTTGTATTACCGAGTGGGCCCTGTGATACCTCTCCGTCACACGGAGTAACAAATCCCAATCTTGATCCATGCTAACTCAACAGACACCCTCGGAGATACCTATAGAGCACCTTTATAGTCACCCAGTTACGTTGCGACGTTTGATACACACAAGGTACTCCTCCTATGTCAGTGATTTGCATGATCTCATGGTCATAGGAACACATACTTTGACATGCAAAAAACAGTAGCAATAAACTGACATGATCATATGCTACGTTTGTAGTTTGGGTATTGTCCATCACATCATTCTCCTAATGATGTGATCCCGTTATCAGATGACACCACATGTCAATGGCTAGGAAACCTTGACCATCTTTGATCAACGAGCTAGTTCACTAGAGGCATACTAGGGACAGAGTGTCATCTATTTACCCACACATGTAATGTGTTTCCATTCAATACAGTTATAGCATGGATAATAAACGATTATCATGAACAAGGAAATATGATAATAACTAATTTATCATTGCCTCTAGGGCATATTTCCAACAGTCTCACACTTGCACTAGAGTCAATAATCTAGTTCGCATCACCATGTGATTCACATGGTTATGAATCTCACACCCAATGAGTTCTGGGGCTCGATCATGCTTTGCATGTGAGAGAGGTCTTATAGTCAACGGGTCTGCGACATTCAGATCCGTGTGTACTTTGCAAATCTCTATGCCAAACTGTAAACACTGCTACCACACTTGGTACTATTCCAAATGGCTGCTCCTACTATACGTATCCAGATTGCTACTACGAGTTATCCAGATTGGTGTTAAAGCTTGCATCAACGTAACTCTTTACGACAAACTCTTTATCACCTCCATAATTGAGAAACATCTCCTTAGTTTTTAGTTACTAAGGATAATATTGACCGTTGTCCAGTGATCCACTCCTGGATCACTCTTGTACCCCTTGACGGACTCATGGCAAGGCACACACAGGTGCGGTACACAGCATGGCATACTATACAGAGCCTATGGCTAAGGCATTGGGGACGACATTCGTCCTTTCTCTTTCTTCTATCGTGGTCGAGCTTTGAGTCTCACTCAACTTCACACCTTACAAAGCAGGCGAGAACACTTCTCTCTGACTAATCCATTTTGAACTCTTTCAAAATCTTGTCAAGGTATGTACTCATTGAAAGTCTTATCAAACATCTTGATCTATCTTTATAGATCTTGATGCTCAACAATTAGGTAGCTTTATCCAGGTCTTCCTTTGAAAAACTCTTTTAAAACAACCGTTTATGCTCTCCAGAAATTCTATATCATTTCCGAATAGCAATATGTCATCCACATATACTTATTAGAAACTCAATAGTGCTCCCACTCACTTTATTGCAAATACAAGTTTCTCGTAAACTTTGTATAGACTCAAAAACTTTGATCACCTCATCAAAGTGTATATTCCAACTTCGAGATGCTTGATTCATTTCATAGAAGAATCACTGAAGCTCGCACACCTTTTAGCATCCTTAGGACTGACAGAACCTTCTGGTTGTATCTCATACAACCTTTCCTTAAGGAAGGAAATGATGTTTTGGAATCCATCTGCTAGATTTCATAATTGAAAAATGCAGCAACTACTAACATAATTCCAACAGACTTTAGCATCACTACGAGTGAGAAAGTCTCATCGCAGTCAACCCCTTGAACTTGTCGTAAACTACTTTGCAACAAGTCGAGCTTTACAAATGGTAACATTTACCATCAGCGTTTGTCTTCATTTTAAAGATCCATTTGTACTTAACGACCCGCCGTCCAACGAGCAAGTCCACCAAAGTCTATACTTGGTTTTAATACATGGATCCTTTCTTGAATTTCATGGCCTCTAACCATTTATTGGTTTCCGGTCCCATCATCGCTTCTTCATAGTTCGTAGGTTCATCGTTGTCAAACAACATGACCTCCAAGACAAGGTTGTCGTACCGCTCAGTAGCAGTACACGTCCTTGTCGACCTACGAAGTTTGATAGTAACTTGATCTGAAGCTTCATGATCATCATCATTAACTTCCTCTTCAACTGACGTAGGCTTCACAGAAACATCTTTCTGCGTTGCGCCACTTTCTGGTTGAAGTAAAGGTTTAATAACCTCATCAAGTTCTATTTTCCTTGTAGGTCGATAGTAACTTGATCCGAAGCTTCATGATCATCATCATTAACTTCCTCTTCAACTGACGTAGGCTTCACAGAAACATCTTTCTGCGCTATGCTACTTTCTGGTTGAAGCAGAGGTTCAATAACCTCATCAAGTTCTATCCTGCTCCCACTCAATTCTTTCAAGAGAAACCCTTTCTCGAGATAGGACCCAGTTTTAGCAACAAACATTTTATGCTTGGATCTGAGATAGAAGGTTCACCCAACTGTTCTTAGGGTATTCTATGAATATGCATTTGTCCGCTTTGGGTTCGAGCTCATTAGGTGAAAACATTTTCCACACAAGCGTCGCAGCCCCAAACATTAAGAAATGGTAGCTTAGATTTCTATCAAACCATAGTTCACACGGTGTCATCTCAACGGATTTAGATGGTGCCCTATTTAAAGTGAATGTAGTTGTCTCTAATGCATAACCCCAAAATTATAGTAACAAAACGATAATAGACATCATAGCACGCACCATATCCAATAGAGCACGACTATGACGTTCGGACACACCATCACACTATGGTGTTCCAGGTGGCGTGAGTTGTGAAACAACTTTCACATTGTCTAAAGTTGTATGCCAAACTCGTAACTCAGATATTCACCTCCATGATCATATCGCAAACATTTTTATCTTCTTGTCACGATGATCTTAAACTTCACTCTGAATTTGCTTGAACCTTTCAAACGATTCAGACTTGTGTTTCATTAAGTAAATATACACTATATCTACTCAAATCATCAGTGAAGGTAAGAAAATAATGATATCCACCGCATGCTACAAGACTCATTGGATTGCATACATCAACATGTATCATTTCCAATAAATCACTTGCCCACTTCATCAAAACAGAAAACGGGGTCCTTAGTTATCTTGACCAAGAGGCATGGTTCGCATGTCTCAACCGATTCGAGATCGAATGAGTCCAAAGATCCATCAGCATGGAGTTTCTTCATGCGTTTTATACCAATATGACATTTAGCGGCAGTGCCACAAGTATGTGGTACTATTATTATTAACTTTGTATATCTTTGGCATCAATGTTATGAACATGTGTATTACTGCGATCAAGTTTCAACAAACCATTCTTACTGGGTGCATGACCATTGAAGGTATTATTCATGTAAATAGAATAATCATTATTCTCTAACTTAAATGACCGTGTTGCAATGAACATGATCTAATCACATTCATGCTCAACGCAAAACACCAAATAACATTTATTTAGGTTCGTCACTAATCTCGAAGGTAGAGAGAGCGTGCGATGTTGATCACATCAACCTTGGAAACATTTCCAACACACATCGTCACCTCACACTTAGCTAGTTCTCCGTTTATCCCGTAGCCTTTATTTCGAGTTACTAACATTTAGCAACCGAACCGGTATCCAATACCCAGGTGCTACTAGGAGTACAAGCAAGGTACACATCAATAACACGTATATCAAATATACTTCTGTCGACATTGCCAGCCTTCTTATCTACCAAGTATCTACGGTTGTTCCACTTCAGCGACCTCTCTCCTCATAATTGAAGCACTTAGTCTCGGGTTTGGGTTCAACTTTGGGTTGCTTCGCTGGAGCAGCAACTGACTTGCCATCCATGAAGTTTCCCACCTTGCCCTTGCCCTTCTCGAAACTAGTGGTTATACTAACCATCAACACTTGATGCTCCTTCTTGATTTCTACCTTCGCGGTGTCAAACATCGCGAACAGCTCAGGGATTATTAATTCTATCCATGGCATTTTATAGTTCATCACCAAGTTCTAGTAGCTTAGTGAAAGTGACTTGGAGAACTATATCAATCACTATCTTATCTGGAAGATGAACTCCCACTCGATTCAAGCGATTGTAGCACCCAAACAATCTGAGCACATGCTCAACGATTGAGCTATTCTTGTTCATCTTGCAAGCAAAGAATCTTGTTGGAGATCTCATATCTCGCAACACGGGCATGAGCCTGAGATCCTAATTTCAGCTCTTAGAACATCTCATATGTTCCGTGACGTTCAAAACGTTTCGGAGCCTCAATTCTAAGCCATAATGCATGACGCACTAAACTATCAAGTAGTCATCAGAACGTGCATGTCAGATGTTCACAACATCTACAGACGACGCTAGAGGGGTTGGCTCACCGAGTGGTGCACTAAGGACATAAGCCTTCTGTGCAGCAACGAGGACAATCCTCAGATCATGGAGCCAGTCTGCAATATTGCTACCATCATCTTTCAACTCTATTTCTCTAGGAACATATAAAAATTCAAGGGAGCTACAGCGTGAGCAAGTAATCTACAACATAATTTGCAAAGACACAACTGACTATGTTCATGATAATGAGTTCAATTAATCATATTACTTAAGAACTCACACTCAAATTGACATCCTTCCGGTCATTCGAGTGATACATGATCCAAATTCACCAACTCAAGTACGATCATCACGTGAGTTGAGGTGGTTGCAATGGTGAACATCATTATGTTGATCATATCTACTATATGACTCATGTTCGACCTTTCGGTCTCTTGTGTTCCGAGGCCATGTCTGTACATGCTAGGCTCGTCAAGTTTAACCCGAGTGTTCCGCATGTGCAACACTGCCTTGCACCCGTTGTATGTGAATGTAGAGTCAATCACACCCGATCATCACGTGGTGTCTCAACACGACGAACTTTCGCAATGGTGCACACTCGGGGAGAACACAATTCATATTGAAATTTAATTGAGGGATCACCTTATAATGCTACAGTCGTCCTAAGCAAAACAAAGTGCATAAAAGGATTAACATCACATGCAAATCATAAGTGACATGATATGGCCATGAACTTGTGCTTTTGATCTCCATCTTGAAAGCACCGGCATGATCTCCATCGTCACCGGCAAGACACCATGATCTCCATCATCTTGATCTCCATCAACATGTCACCATCGGGGTTGTCGCGCCCAACATGCTTCTACTACTATTGCTACCATTTAGCGATAAAGTAAAGCATTACATAGCGCTTAATGATTGACACGCAGGTCATACAATAATTAAATACAACCCTATGGCTCCTGCCGGTTGTCGTACTCATCGACATGCAAGTCGTGATAATCTATACATCACATGATCATCTCATACATCACATATATCACATCATGTAATTGGCCATATCACATCACAACATACCCTGCAAAAACAAGTTAGACGTCCTCTAATTGTTGTTGCAAGTTTTACGTGGCTGCTACGGGTATCTAGCAAGAACAATTCTCATCTACGCAAAAACCACAACGGTGATACACTAGTTGCTTTTCAACCTTCTCAAGGACCGCCTTTGTCGAATCTGATGCAACTAAAGTGAGAGAAACTAGCACCCGCAAGCCATCTATGCAACAAGTTGCGGTCGAGGGAACCGGTCTCTCATAAGCGTATGAGTAATGTTGGTCCGGGCCACTTCATCTCACAATACCGCTGAACCAAAATCCGACCAAGGGAGGAAGCAATCTAAGCATCAACGCCCACAAACCTTTTGTGTTCTATTCGAGATCTCATCTACACATAGATCTAGCTCATGATGCCACTGTTGGGGAACGTTGCATGGGAAACAAAAAAAATCCTACGCACACGCAAGATCTATCCATGGTGATGAGCATCTACGAGAGGGAGAGTGGATCTACATACCTTTGTAGATCGCTAAGCAAGAAGCGTTAAGAAACGCGGTTGGTGTAGTCGAACATCTTCGCGATCCAAATCGCCGAGCGTCCCGCGATCACATCATGATCCGTCCCGTGATCTAATCATGATCCGTCCCACAAACTCATCACGATCCGTGATCTCATCACGATCCAACCCATGAACTCATCACGATCCGTCCCACGAGCTCATCACGAACCGTCTCACGATCTTGATCACGGTCCTTCCGATCTAGCGCCGAACGGACGGCACCTCCGTGTTCAGCACACGTGCAACTTGATGACGATCTCCACCGTCTTGATCCAGCAAGAGGAAGTGGAGAGGAAGAAGAGTTCACCGGCAGCGTGACGGCGCTCCGATGATGGTGGTGGAGCAATTCCGGCAGGGCTTCGCCTAAGCACTGTAGAAATCCGATCTAGAGGAGCACCGGTGGAACAGGTAGCACGTGGCCATAAAATCTAGTGCAAAACACCCAATACCACCAGTATATATAAGAGGGAGGGAGGAGGAGGGCTGGCGCCAAGGCTGCCCTTGCGCAAGGAGGATTGGAGGAATCCTCCTCCAATCCTAGTAGGATTAGGATTCCTCCTTTCCTACTTGGATTTTATTTCCACCTTGGCTTTTTTTCTCTCTTTCTCAAGTCCAGCCGCATGGGCCTCTTAGAGGACTTCCACCAGCCCACTAAGGGCTGGTTTCCACCCTCCCACAGCCCATGTAGCTTCTTGGGTCGAAATACCTCTCCCGGTGGTCCCCCGGTACACTACCGGCACTCCCGGTACACTATCGATGAGCCCGAAACTTTTCCGGCGACCAAAATGGGACTTCCTATATATGAATCTTTAACTCCGGACCATTCAGGAGCTCCTCGTGACGTCCGGTATCTCATCCGAGACTCCGAACAACCTTCGGTCACCACCATACATAACTCTATACTACCGAAACGTCACCAAACCTTAAGTGTACAGACCCTGCGGGTTCGAGAACTATGTAGACATGACCGAGACACCTCTACGGTCAATAACCAATGGCAGGACCTGGATATCCACATTGGTTCCTACATATTCTACGAAGATCTTTATCGGTCGAACCTCTATGTCAAGGATTGAGTTAATCCTGTATGATGTTCCCTTTGTTCTTCGGTATGTTACTTGCCCGAGATTCGATCGTCGGTATCTTCATACCTAGTTCAACCTCGTTACCGAAAAGTCTCTTTACTCGTTCCGTAATACAAGATCTCGTGACTAACACTTAGTCACATTGCTTGCAAGGCTTATTGTGATGTTGTATTACCGAGTGGGCCCTGAGATACCTCTCCGTCACACGGAGTAACAAATCCCAGTCTTGATCCATACCAACTCAACAGACACCCTCGGAGATACCTGTAAAGCACCTTTATAGTCACCCAGTTACGTTGCGACGTTTGATACACACAAGGTACTCCTCCGATGTCAGTGAGTTGCATGATCTCATGGTCATAGGAACACATACTTTGACATGCAGAAAACAGTAGCAATAAACTGACACGATCATATGCTACGTTTGTAGTTTGGGTCTTGTCCATCACATCATTCTCCTAATGATGTGATCCCGTTATCAAATGACATCACATGTCAATGGCTAGGAAACCTTGACCATCTTTGATCAACGAGCTAGTTCACTAGAGGCATACTAGGGACAGAGTGTCGTCTATTTACCCACGCATGTAATGTGTTTCCATTCAATACAATTATAGCATGGATAATAAATGATTATCATGAACAAGGAAATATGATAATAACTAATTTATTATTGCCTCTAGGGCATATTTCCAACACTTTATAGTCACCCAGTTACGTTGCGACGTTTGATACACACAAGGTACTCCTCCGATATCTGTGAGTTGCATGATCTCATGGTCATAGGAACATATACTTGACATGCAGAAAACAGTAGCAATAAACTGACACGATCATAAGCTACGTTTGTAGTTTGGGTCTTGTCCATCACATCATTCTCCTAATGATGTGATCCCGTTATCAAATGACATCTCATGTCCATGGCCAGGAAACCTTAACCATCTTTCGATCAACGAGCTAGTTTACTAGAGGCATACTAGGTACATTGTGTTTGTCTATGTATCCACACATGTATCCATGTTTCCAATTAATACAATTATAGCATGGATAATAAACGATTATGATGAACAAGGAAATACAATAATAAACACTTTATTTATTGCCTCTAGGGCATATTTCCAACACTTACCTTCACTGATGATTTGAGTAGATATAGTGTATATTTACTTAATGAAACACAAGTCTGAATTTTTGAAAAGTTCAAGAAAATTCAGAGTGAAGTTTAAGATCATCGTGACAAGAAGATAAAAATGTTTGCGATGTGATCGTGGAGGTGAATGTCTGAGTTACGAGTTTGGCATACAACTTTAGACGATGTAAAAGTTGTTTCACAACTCACGCCACCTGGAACACCATAGTGTGATGGTGTGTCCGAACGTCATAGTCGTGCCCTATTGGATATGGTGCGAACTATGATGTCTCTTATCGATTTGCCACTATAGTTTTGGGGTTATGCATTAGAGACAACGACATTCACTTTAAATAGGGCACCATCTAAATCCGTTGAGATGACACCGTGTGAATTATGGTTTGATAGAAACCTAAGATGTCATTTCTTAATGTTTGGGGCTGTGACGCTTGTGTGGAAAAATGTTTTCACATAATGAGCTCGAACCCAAAGCGGACAAATGTATCTTCGTAGCATACCCTAAGAACAGTTGGGTATACCTTCTATCTCAGATCCAAGTGCAAAGTGTTTGTTGCTAAAATGGGTCCTTTCCCGAGAAAAAGTTTCTCTCGAAAGAATTGAGTGGGAGGAAGATAGAACTTGATGAGGTTGTTGAACCTTTGTTTCAACCATAGAGTAGCGCAGCGTAGAAAGATATTTCTGTGGAATCTACGTCAGTTGAAGAGGAAGTAAATGATGATGATCATGAAGCTTCGGATCAAGTTACTATCAAACCTCGTAGGTCGACAAGGATGTGTACTACTCCTGAGTGGTACGACAACCCTATCTTGGAGGTCATGTTGTTGGACAACGATGAACCTGCGAGATATGGAGAAGCGATGATGGGCCCAGATTCCGACAAATGGTTAGAGGCCATGAAATCCAAGAAAGGATCCATGTATGAAAACCAAGTATAGACTTTGGTAGACTTGCTCATTGGACGGCAGGTCATCGAGTACAAATGGACCTTTTGAGATGAAGACAGACGCTGATGGTGAATGTCACCATTTATAAAGCTCGACTTGTCACAAGGAAGTTTCCGACAAGTTCAAAGAGTTGACTGCGATGAGACTTTCTCACTCGTAGCGATGCTAAAGTATGTTGGAATTATGTTAGCAGTTGCTGCATTTTTCAATTATGAAATCTGGCAGATGGATGTCAAAACATCGTTTCCTTAACGGTTTACATGAGGAAAGGTTGTATGTGATACAACCAGAAGGTTTTGTTAGTCCTAAGGATGCTAAAAGGTGTGCAAGCTTCAGTGATCCTTCTATGGACTCAAGCAAGCATCTCGGAGTTGGAATATACACTTTGATGAGGTGATCAAAGTTTTTGAGTCTATACAAAGTTTATGAGAAACTTGTATTTACAATAAAGTGAGTGGGAGCACTATAGAATTTCTGATAAGTATATGTGGATGACATATTGTTGATCGGAAATAATGTAGAATTTCTGAAAAGCATAAACGGTTGTTTGAAAAGTGATTTTCAAAGGAAGACCTGGATAAAGCTACCTAATTGTTGAGCGTCAAGATCTATAGAGATAGATCAAGATACTTGATGAGACTTTCAATGGGTACATACCTTGACAAGATTTTGAAAGATTTCAAAATGGATCAGTCAGAGAAAGAGTTCTCACCTGATTTGTAAGGTGTGAAGTTGAGTGAGACTCAAAGCTCAACAACGGGAGAAGAAAGAGAAAGGACGAATGTCGTCCACTATGCCTTAACCATAGGCTTTTTATAGTATGCAATGCTATGTACCGCACCTGTGTGTGCCTTGCCATGAGTCCGTCAAGGGGTACAGGAGTGATCCAGGAGTGGATCACTGGACAGCGGCCAAGATTATCCTTAGTAACTAAAAGACTAAGGAGATATTTCTCGATTATGAAGGTGATAAAGAGTTCATCGTAAAGAGTTACGTTGATGCAAGCAAACTGGATGTCACTCGGATCTGAATGTCGCAGACCCGTTGACTATAAGACCTCTCTCACATGCAAAGCATGATCGAGCCCCAGAACTCATTGGGTGTTAGATTCATAACAATGCGAATCACATGGTGATGTGAACTAGATTACTGACTCTAGTGCAAGTGGGAGACTGTTGGAAATATGCCCTAGAGGCAATAATAAATTAGTTATTATCATATTTCCTTGTTCATTATAATCGTTTATTATCCATGTTATAATTGTATTGATCGAAGACTTAGATGCATGTGTGGATACATAGACAAAACCATGTCCCTAGTATGCCTCTAATAGACTAGCTCGTTGATCAAAGATGGTTAAGGTTTCCTAGCCAAGGGCATGAGATGTCATTTGATAACGGTATCACATCATTAGGAGAATGGTGTGATGGACAAGACCCAAACTACAAACGTAGCATATGATCATGTCAGTTTAATGCTACTGTTTTCTACATGTCAAGTATTTGTTCCTATGACCATGAGATCATGCAACTAACTGACATCGAAAGAGTGCCTTGTGTGTATCAAACGTCGCAACGTAACTGGGTGACTATAAAGGTACTCTACAGGTATCTCTGAGGGTGTCTATTGGTTTGGCATGGATCAAGACTGGGATTTGTTACTCCGTGTGATGAAGAGGTATCTCAGGGCCCACTCGGTAATACAACATCACAATAAGCCTTGCAAGCAATGTGACTAAGTGTTAGTCACGGGATCTTGTATTACGGAACGAGTAAAGAGACTTGCCGGTAACGAGGTTGAACTAGGTATGGAGATACCGACGATCAAATCTCGGGCAAGTAACATACCGAAGAACAAAGGGAACATTATACGGGATTAACTGAATCTTTGACATAGAGGTTCGACCGATAAAGATCTTCATAGAATATGTAGGAACCAATATGGGCATCCAGGTCTTGCTATTGGTTATTGACCGTAGAGGTGTCTCGGTCATGTCTACATAGTTCTCGAACCCGCAGGGTCTGCACACTTAAGGTTTGGTGACGTTTCAGTAGTATAGAGTTATGTATGGTGGTGACCGAAGGTTGTTCGGAGTCCCGGATGAGATCCTGGATATCACGAGGAGCTCCGGCATGGTCCATAGGTAAAGATTGATATATAGGAAGTCCTAGTTTGGTCGCCGGAAAAGTTTCGGGCTCATCGATAGTGTACCGGGAGTGCCGGTAGTATACCGGAAGACCATCGGGAGGGATATTTCGACCCAAGAGGCTACATGGGCTGTGGAAGAGTGAATACCAGCCCTTAGTGGGCTGGTGGAAGTCCCACACAAGTCCCATGCGGTTGGGAGAGAAAACCCAAAGAGAAAAAGGTGGAAAAAAGGCAAAATAGGGAGGAATCCTAGTCCCACTAGGATTGGAGGAGGAGTCCTCCTCTCCTCCTTGATTTGGCCAAACCAAGGGCTGGTCCCTTGAGGGCCAAGCCTCCTCCTCTCTTCCTCCTATATATTCTGGAGGTTTTAGGGTTTTTGGCACTAGATTTTCAGCCACGTGTTGCCCGTTCCTCCAGTGCATAGTTTCTCCTCTAGATCAGATTTCTGCAGTGCTTAGGCGAAGCCCTACCGGAATAGCTCCACCACCATCGCCGGACCACCGTCACGCTGCCGGAGAACTCTTCTACCTCTTCGCTCCCTCTTGCTGGATCAAGAAGGCGGAGATCGTCATCAAGTTGTACGTGTGCTGAACGCGGAGGTGCCGTCCGTTCGGCGCTAGATCGAAAGGACCGTGATCAAGATCACGAGACGGATCATGATGAGATCGTGGGATGGATCATGATGAGTTCGCGTGACGGATCGTGATTGGATCGCGGGACGGATCGTGATGAGATCGCGGGATGCTCGGCGATTTGGATCGCGAAGACGTTCGACTACACCAACCGCGTTTCTTAACGCTTCCCGCTTAGCGATCTACAAGGGTATGTAGATCAACTCTCCCTCTCGTAGATGCTCATCACCATGGATAGATCTTGCGTGTGCGTAGAAATTTTTTTGTTTCCCATGCAACATTCCCCAACAGTTTACCCCCCCCCCCCCCGTCTTCCTTTTGCTATTTTAGGTCATGTTTTGCTTTAGGGGGCGTGCTATGCGTCGGACAACGGATCTTTAAAAAAGATCCGTCGCCTCACCTCGTGAGCCGTCGATTGTCTCACGTGAGCCGTCAGTTTCTCTGCACTAGTTTCCTGCAACAACATTCTTGTTGCGGAAACTTCTCTTCTTTAATTTCCTGCAACAAAACCTTTATTGTGAAATTTCTTTTTTTCTCTCTAATTTTCTGCAACAAGTCCTGTGTTGCAAAACCTCTTATTCTCAAATTTTCTACAACAAAAGCTTTATTGTGAAATCTCTCTTTTTTTCTCTAATTTTCTGTGACAAATCCTGTGTTGCAAAACCTCTTATTCTCAAATTTCTGAAACAAGATACTTGTTGCAAAAATTGAAACACATCTCCCGCCGCGTCTATTTTCTATAATAAGACCCTTGCTAAAAAAATGCAACAACATCTCCAACAACATCACGGAATCTTCTACCGTCGTTCCGCAACAACATTGTTGTTGCAGAAACTTGGAGTGGATGTGAAAGTTGGGCGTTGTGGTATGGCTGCTGCTAGCGCTCGTGTGGTCCCAGGACGGTGGTGAGGTAGATGCCGCTCCATGCAGATCGTTCGATCCAAAACAAGTCTGAGGGTCACGGAGGAGGTCGATGCGCGCACAAACATCCACCGGTCGAACGACAACGTTTTCCTTTTTTCAATGGAAATCGACGAGGAGGCTCGTTGAATTATAAGGGAGGATTAAAATAGGAATGCCTTATCAACCATTGTATATGTCCTAGTAGTAAACCTCGTAATCTAGCTAAGGCAGCGCCTTTTCTGTATGTTGGCCGGCATGTTTGGCTCTTTTTCACCCTAAATTTTATTTAAATGTTTACAAACATTATGCGTGAATAAATCAACATATGGAGAGTACCGAAGCAAAGTTATGTATGGTTGTGCACTTCAAATGTTTTGGTGCTTTGGCAACGTATAGGTGGGGGTCATCATTTCGTTCCACCCTTCGTGTAATGCAGTGCAGGGAGGGACTACGTGCAGTTTTCATTCTTGTCATCACTTGGGTTGCTCCCTTCGTGTAAAATCATCTTCACCTTGTCAAGCAGCTCCTGTACCTGCGTCCTGGAATGCAGAGGAGAGGGGTACATGCACGCACAATCCAACTCGCCATCCCTGATAGAGTCGAACACGCCGATCGATGGGCCGATGCCGTGCACGGTGGCGCAGCAGACATGGTCCTCCACACCAGCCTTGCTCTGCAGATCAGACACGTCGAAGGTCGCCGGCTCCTCGAACACGGAGACGAGTGCTGTCCGGAGCGCGGAGGCCGTAGTCAGCTGAGGGTTCTGGATGGCCCGGCACATGAGGAAGTTGAGGTCGCGGATGTCCGTGAGGTGCTTCTTGTTCTTCTTGGCGTCGCTGTAGGCATCATGGGCTCATGGCACCTCTTGGCCAGCGCCCACAGCCCTCCCTCTCTATTTATCTTGTGGGTGTTGGTGATGGCGGAGTAGAAGAATCCTGCAACGATTGTGTCAACTGTTGCTTGAAAATTTCTCCTAGCCCCGAGACTACACGATATATTAATTCTTCTAGCTTCAAGGGCTCACCAACGTTGTGATCATTCAAAGGTGGCTTAAGAAACTCGCGGCAGTTGATGAGGGTCGCAACGGAGTACGTGTCTTGCTGGCCGCTGTTGGGCTGCTTCGTCGATTGCCGTGCAGCTAGCAGCGTCGCCGCAGCCATGGCTCAGCAAAGCCTCACTCCGTTCTCCTTGCACGCCTAGATGATCATGCATGTGAAAAGAACCAGTGATCTGTATGATGCAGTACCAATGTGTGTGCGCGCGTGTGTGCCTAGATGATCATGGTGCAGTACCAATGTGTGTGCGCGCGTGTGTCCCGTGGAAGCAAACTCACATCGAGCAGCCGAGTCGTGTCCTCACGGCCGAACCGGAGGCGCACCATCTGCGTCGACCTGGCCGTGCCGGTCTCCTCGAACGGCAGCGTGGACGCGCGGAGACCGTCGATGGAGTAGCCCACCATGTCCACCCCACGCGCCCACAACGGCTTCCGCGCGTCCTTCTTTCCGTATCCTCTTCTCCAGCCCCGCCTCCGCCGCCGCCGCTTCCTCCTTCACCTCCGGGCCGCCAACACCCGCGCCGCCCAGTAGCGCCTCGGACGCCGCGCGGTCGCACACGGCCGTGTGGATCAGGATGAACAGCGCCGCGCCGCCCGCGGGCGGTGGGAGCTCGTAAAGCGCGGCGAAGAGCACCGGTGCACCGTCGGGCCCGGGCGCGGCGGCCGCCCACGGGTTGCGGTTGATCTCGCGCTCGAGGAGGGAGTGGAAGTCGAGCGCCGATGGCTGAGGCGCGAGGCGTAGCTGCGGAGCGGAGGACGAGAAGGCGAGGGTGGGGCTGGAGGGGGTGCCGCGGAGGTGGGCTCGGAGGACGGGGTGAGCGCTCTGGAGGGCGCGGACCGCGGCTTCGGCCGCCGCGCCGCCGCGCGAGAGGCGGAGCGCGATGAGCGTGGTGCCGGTTCCGCCTGGAGCGGCGCTGCACCAGCTGTACTCCGTGCCGCACGTCGCGCGCGAGCGCCACGCTGCTTCGCTGGTACCGGAATCCATGCTGCTGTTGGTACAGAGAGTTGCTGGATCGGCGATGCTGCGTCGGGTTGCTGTGCCGGAATGAAACGTGCCGATGGATTGCGGAATGGCACGACATTTGTAGCAGCTCCAAGGGCAAAACCGCAACCCCCAGAGAGGGGGGGGGGGGGGGGGAGCGGCGTTGCAGAGACCGGGTTATCAAAAAAAAATATATACTTCAAAGTTTCAGAAAATATCAATCTATTTTATACAAATACATATGCATGTTTGTCAAGTATGTAAAAAGTTTCATCAGGTAATTCCGTTATTTGCATGCTACGCAAAAAAATAAACATGTGGCCCAAAAACAACAAAGAGAAAGCCTAATTCAATCTGTATATTTATTATCTTTGATCTGTGATACGTTTCGAACGTTCGGTATGTTATGATAGATCCGAACGATTCCAATCAAATGAAAAAGCAACCGTAATAGTGTGAACAGAGAGCGAACGATCACAACCCAAACGAATCTTTTCCTGCCTTTAATTGGTGCATGCATGCAGGAAAAAAAACAAAATAACTGATGTCAGCAAAGATTTCTTCTAAACTTAAAATTCAAAATATTTTGTAGCGCAAACCCTTGCTCCGATCGAAAGTAGATCACATGTTAATATGTTCTGACGATATTTTTTTTTGAGCAAAAGTTACCACATATGAACTAAGTAAGTTAACAACTCTGTTGTGTATATGCTATCATGCTATTTACACAGAATTTATAGGCGTATGTATTATCGACAATTTTTTCCACGGGTAAAAAGTTAGCACAGTGTTTGTACGGAAGTTATCATCTTGCTATTTACACATAAAGTTATTCGGGGTATGTTGTTAACAACTTTTTTCCCGGGGTCAAAATGTTACCGCGGTGTTTGTATGTGAGTTATGAGTCATGTTGTGCCTGTATTATCATGTTATTCACATAGATATTAGCGTGACATATTTTTTAATATATGTTTCCATGAAAAAAGGAAGATGTTGCGGTAGCTTAAACAGTTTGTCCGATTCAAAATCTGTTTTCCAAGTGAGACTTCTAAAACCTGATCCTATGTTAGTATGTTACGCCGACCTTTTTTTGTCAAGAAGTTGCCACACCTAGGCTACCTAAGTTATAGCTTTGTTGTGCATATATTACCATGATATTTTACACATGAGTAACCGGGGAGGGGTGTTTTTCAATAAAAAATCTTGCGTCAAAAAGGTTACCATGCATGGATGAAGTAAGTTATCAACTCTGTTGCGCGTGTATGACCATGCCTTTTACACATCAGTTATCAGGGATGTTTTTCAACAACGTTTTCCCGTGTTAGAAAAGTTACCATGGAGCTGAGTAAGTTATCAGCTCTATTGTGCATGTATTACCATGCTAGTTACACAGAAGTTACCACATTTATGGTTTTTAACAAACTTTTATCCCCGATCAAAAGTTGTCGTGATATTTCTAGTGAATTATCAGCTTTGTTGTGTGCATATTACCATATTCCTTGCATAAAAGTTATCGGGTGTATTTTTCATCAACTTTTTCCCTCGGGCCAAAATTTATTGCTATATTTGCATATGTCTTATCAGTTTTATTGTATGTATATTACCATGTTATTTACACATCAGTTATTAGAGATGTTTTTCAACACCTTTTAACCTCGGGGCAAAAAGGTTACCACGCCTGAACTGAGTAAGTTATCAGATCTATTGTGCGTATATTACCATGTAACACAGAAATTGTCAAGATTATGTTTTTGAATAAACATTTATGAAAGATTCAAAAATTATCGTGGTATTTGTAGTGAGTTGTCAACTTTGTTGTGTATATAATATCATGTTATTTGCATAGAAGTTGTGGGGGTCCGTTTTTCAACACCCCCACCCCATGGGTCAAAGTTATCGCGATATTTGTGCGTAAGTTATCATGTTTTCTGGTGCTTATATCATCATACTATTTACACATCAATTACCGGACGTGTGTGACAACACCATTTTTCCTTGGCCAAAAGTTACCATGCCTGGACTGAGTAGGTTATCATCTCTGTTGTGCATATATTACCATGCTATTTACACATAAATTATCGATGATATATTTGAACAAACCTTTTGTCGATGAAAGTTATCATTGTGTTTGTATGTAAGTTATCGGGTGTGTGGTCTGCAAATTATTATGCTATTTACATATAAATTATCAAAGTTTCGTGATCAACGGATCTAAATCGAACTAGTCGAATAAACAAGAAGGTATGCATGTGAAGGACAATGAATGAAAGGAAACAAATCATCTCATAAAAATGTGTCAATTTGGCGTGCTAAGAAATGCATCATGCCTAAAATGATTTGTGAATGTGACAGGGGATAAAACAAAAAATGGTCTGCAACACAAGCACTACACCACGCACCAGATTTCTTTACCATTGTGTATTAGAAAAGGTCACTTTCACGACACGCACTTGAAGACAAGCAAAAGAAAAACAAACATGACTTTTTTTCTTGCAAAATAGCAACATGAATAGCAACCCCATCTAAGTGTTTGCGAAAGCGATAACACATTTCACAAATAAAAGAAACTGAAAAAGAATGCTTTTTGGCTTATACCGAAATAGTAAAAGGTTAAGTATCATGCTCCTATCTCGTCGAACAACAAACAAGACAGTTTGAGTTGGTTAGTGCATAGCTGGGGCACTTCACGGGCGTGGGTTTGAGTCCCCATTTAGGTGATTATTTTTTTTCTCGCATGAAACTTGAAAAATCACGATCTTGACTGGGCCAGGCCGGTGATCGTGCGTGGGAAAAAAAAATTGGGTATGTGTATCCAAGACGTTCGGAAAATACAAAAGTCGTTTATCTTTTTTGTATACATTACATGTGAACATATATGTTCATGAAATTTGGTATGTGTATACTACAAGTATACATCTATCTATATACTTTTCTCAGAATTTTTCAATATGTGAAAATAGTATTTTTACCGAAAAATAAATAAAGAGTTGTATAGAGCTCTGCAATGTTTTTTCGCGTGCTTCGAGGTACTCAACGCAGCAGTCAGCATTGGATAGCAAGGGCACGAGAGGGCCGTACTGTGAGCTCGTGCCACGGAGAGGGACTTGGAAAGTTGGAAGTCCCGGCTGCTGCTTTTCTGCTATGTGGCTGTCGACTTTAAGCGCACTTCCTGCTAATTAACTGCTAATGTTCCATCGATGTACTCGAAAGACAGGTACGCATATCTTCCACCGGACTGCTGCACTGCACAGCACAGCACAGCTGCCACGTTTTGTCAAGGAGAGCCACACAGTGCAACTGCGATTAAGTGCTGGAACGAGACGCCAATTAGGCTGTGTGTGAAGCTAGCATATGGTATCCATCACAAGAGAACGCTGATCATCATGTATTCTAGTATCAGAGAAACTACTGTGCAGACGACAGTTGCCGGCCGAACTCCGATGGAGGTTTCAACGGCTATTCACTTCTGCTCAACGCATGGACGTCGTGCGATAATTGTCCAGAATTTGTCATGTGTGTAGCAGCGTTCTTCTATCAGCAGTGCTCACCGGCGAAACCATCATACATTTGCCCTTCGAAACCAGAGCACGCTACATCACTTCCATGATGCATCCACTAATACTGGCAAGAAGAGAGCGTAGAATCATCAAAAAAATCACTTTTATTAACAGAAAGCACAAAATGCTCTCATTCAATCGCAATAAGAGAGCATGAATAAGCATCCTTCGTGTGGTCAAACGCGACAAGACGCACTGTCACAAGGCTGGAGTTGATAGTAAAAAAAAACATGTCAGTTTTAAACAGCGGAGAGAAAGTTAGGCGTCATGATCTCGAGCAGCCCCTTGGGGTTGTCCACGTGAACCCAATGGCCGGAGTTGGGGAGGACGTGGAGTGACACTTTCCCCGCGTCAGGTTTGCTGCCTCTCCTCGAGAGTGCTTTTAGCCCCTGGACATCCTCAGGGTGCCATCGATCACTGAGCTCTGCCTGTACTATTGAGATCTCCAAACCCTTTGGTGGGTTCTCCAGCAGTGCCCAGTAGCTTCTATCTCTGAAAAGTAACATTAACTTAACTCAGCTTGAAGCTTTGAATACTGCAACACGTTGAATGTGTTTGGATGATGCAGGATTACATAACAGCTAGTTCACCAATCAATTGAAGATACAAACACAGGCCAATAATCAGACAAGAGCAAGTGTTGCAGAAGTAAAAGATAAACTGATTGTTACCTGTAAGAATTAAACATGTCTGTGGCAGCCTGAAGATCAAAAGCCCAGGTCACATGCTCATTGTCCTTCTTCAAGTTGCTACCAATCCAGTCTGAAAGTGACTTGGAGAACCCCAGGCTGACCATGTGGTCCACAACCCACCTGATAGCAAACAGACATAACATTAAGAATCTGAAGAAAAGTGAATCATTTAGTAGTTCATGCTAAATATCTTGAAAGGGCCAAAATGTTAGCTCTGCTCCTTCAAGGCTTCAAGAGTAAGTTAGTGCAATATAATCGTTGGACCAGGCAGGCGTCAACCATTTTACCATAGAGGACCATGCTTCCTACTCGCCCGAACATATATCTAATGTTTGGATATTAAAAATTACTCGCCCTGAGCATCAAAGTAACCAAGCCAGTTGATATTCTAAATGCATGGTGTGTTTAAGGTTATTTTAGTGCTTTGAGTATCTAGCGAACTTTTGATTCCACGCACACCCTTCCGGCGCATGGTTACACACACTATAGCCTAGAATTTACCATGTACTGGCTTTGGAATACAAATTAACTAGAATTATGAATATAACAAATTATCATTTGTTGTTCTGCCATTCCATCTTTCGGCATTGTTATTAGCCTTTGCGCCATGCACTCATACACCACAAAGTTTGCACATGAATCTTTTTTGTGTGATGGGCCACTACATTAATGTTTGTTCATCATGTACGCACTAGATTTGTTTGCTGATACCCCCTATTCAATAAAATGAACAGATTGAATCATACACTTTAAATTAATATTTCAAATGGATTAGAAAGCAAAGAAATACAGTATATCTTATCGAGGGAATGTAAACGAATTACTTGCGCGATGGAAGCGATGAAGGAAGACTTGCTAGTGTTTGCAAAACCCGTTCAACTTCGCCATCACTGTTATCTATTTTTACTTCTCCAGGGACAGAATCAAGCACCCAGAGCTGTTCTGCATCAAAGGAAATAAATGAGACAGTGGTACACATTCTTTATTCCCTTGACCCAGTAATGTTCAGTAAACGTGACCAATCGAAATAATAGGGGGATAAAGATGATGCCAAGAACAATAAGCAATAAATTGTCGTTCTCACTACAGAATCACAACAAATTCTCCAGAGTTTGTACTGGGATGCTATATTAGGATATCTTGCATGACTCAAAGCATACTTTACTTTGTGACACATAGTGAACTACATGGTTCTTGTTTCCTTCGTGTCACCTTTTTCATATGTAACAGTAGAATTTTCTACATCAATACTTCATGCCTATGTAAATAAGTAGCATACACTGCACCTACTGTAAGTTGCAAAAATCACACAATTTATGCAGAAGAACTAATAAAACAATTGGCAAACAGAGGAACTAATATGTTAGAACCAACCACGTGAACGTTAAAAATAACTCACTGAACCTGTTTGGGAAGAGCAGCAGATTCTCCGTAATCACCACGGGAGCAGCTCTCTGCGAAATCCAGTGCGACCTTTCCACCCATGGAGTGACCCACGACGACATCCGGCCATGTCCAGCCCCGAGCCTTCACCAAATCAGCAAGATCCTTGGCCGCACTCGACATATCATGGGGCGGGCTCAGCCCTTTGATCCTGGCTGAGCTCCCATGGTTCCTCAGGTCCACAAGAACCATCTTCCACTCTATAAACACATACACACACATACAAATCTCAAAATTCAGGTCTCTAAACAAACTCCTGGCCTGTGAGCAAACTGTACCAAATGCCGGGCACATTGACGATTCTCCAATGTTCAATGGATACCACAACGATAAGTAGCGGTGGTGCTAAGTGCTAACTTGCTAAGCTAAGAGATATACGCATTTAATGAAGGGGGGGGGGGGGGGGTGTTCTGCGGGAGTTACCGTCGGAGGGGGAGCGGTCGCGGAGCTGGGAGGCGAGGGTGCGGGAGAAGGTGCGCCAGTTGCGGCCGGAGCCCAGGAGGCCGTGGAGGACGAAGGCGGTGGCGGTGGGCGGCTTCTCCGGGGAGAGCTGGATCTCGTGGAAGGCGAGGGTTTCGGCCTGCTGGGCAGCGTCCGAGTGGACGGGGGAGGAGAGGAGCAGGCGCCAGGGAGACCAGGCGGCGGGGGAGGAGAGGAGGCGCGAGCGGAGCGAGGAGGATGCTCTGACGGACGCCGCCATGGCCGATCGCTCCGCCGTGACCTCGAGGCGACGCCGCGATGGAGGCTGCCGAGCCAAAGAGTATACAGAACGAACAGAAAAAATGGAAAAATAAGTTGCAGACAGGGGCAAAAAGAATGACAGCTGTGGGATTTGAACCCACGCCCTTTCGGACCAGAGCCTAAATCTGGCGCCTTAGACCACTCGGCCAAACTGTCGTTGATGTACGAACGGAGCTAATAGTCTTCTTAACCAAAACCTAAATACAGGCTTGCCAGACGCTCCACCGAACCACGAGACAAGAAGAGGCCCCGACCAACCAAATTTTTGTCTAGGCGGTGCCAGCTGGTCCGTCCATTTCTCATCCCCGCCGGTTAATCGGGTGCACTCGTCAACCGGCCCTCGTATTGTACTCTCTCAAGCCTGAATCTCCATCCTGCCTCCCCTTCCCAGAAAGAAAAAACATGGCGGCTGCGACTGCAAGGCAGCTGCTGGTCCACAGGATCACCTCCTCCTGCTCCTCGGGGACGCTTCCCAAGCACACCTCCAGAAGCCATGGCCTCTCTGCTTACAGCTCCAGGTGCTTCAACAAGGCCGGGAAGCTCCCCAGTTTCAGGGCGAGGGTGTCCGTGAAACCGCCGCGCGCCGTGCCGGGGAAGGGCGGCATTGTGCCGGCCGACGATGACGGGGTCAGCCTCGGCACCGTGAAGCTGCCCGCCAACATCGACGTCGCTCGGTTCGAGGGGTTGCTCTTTCAGGTCAGCGCTAAGCTTTTTTTTTTTTTTTTGAGCCGTGTTGGAGTAAGATGTCTGGCTGGCCTTCAGGTGAATTGCTTGGTGTATAGTACAATTCAATACACCCAAGTTGCTTGAAGGTCAGACATTTTATATTGCTTGCGGTATTGAATTGGGCCAAGTAGAACTGATGTTTATGTTGAACCTGTTTTTTCTTTGAAATCTTCATGTTGAACTTGTTTGTTTGGCAGTGGGGGAACAGTCTCTGCCAAGGCGCCATGTTGCCACTGCCAGTGCCTATCAAGGTAAGGCAACCCCGGGGCCAACGATATGGTTTCAATTGATACTTCAGATTTCTCAGCTGTACAAATTTTTCATGTGGAAACAGGTGGACAAGGTGGAGGGCGGGATCAGGCTAGGGTTCATCGGGATCGACGACGGCGCAACCTCGCTGCTGGCCTACATCGACTGCTTGGTGTCTCCGGCGACGGACGGCTCCGGGTTTGTGTTCCGAGCAATCAGGAACGGTGCTATGAAGGACATGGAGCCGCCTGGGGAGCCCAGGATCATGAGGAGCCTCCTTATGGCGCTTCAGAAGTCCATTCAGATTGCACGAGTTTGACAAGCCTGTTCAGATGCTGCAAGTATGACACTGAAGAAGGAACATGATGCAGCAGGATTTGCCTGTTGATACTACTTGTAAACCCTATTATTCAAGGTCTCCTTTCATGTTTCTCTTGCAGAGGAAGTAAAGCAAAACAACTCCACCGTCTTCTCTTTATTCATAAATACTTCCTGAAGGACTCCAATAGTTAGACTAATTGGTCGAAAATTTGAGTTACAGAGTACACACTCACACGGTAAAGAAAAGATGTCAATATAACAACTGGAGCATTGTCAACCATCACTTTTTAAGTATACATGAACCACTGTCAAATTGGGCTGGAAAAAATCAGCCTAAAACTCAAAGGGCCACCCACTATCTCAAACACAACGGGCAAACACAGTTTCGATTATGAAATGGAACACGCCTCTAGCTTTGGGAGGACGCTGCGCCACGCATCAGCAATGTCTTTAGCTAACTTTGCTTGACCTTTGGCAAACTCATGGAATGCAAGTCCAATATCAGCTGTTTTCTGCTCCTGGAATCGCGCAAGCTCGTCATTCATTACACTAACTATGTGCTCGTACCTCTTTGTAGCCTCCTCACTGGCTGCTTTCAACTGTGTTTATTCACAACAAAACACCGGTCAAACAAACTATTCATTCACAATTTCTGCTTGCTTGACATAGTTCCTTACAATTAATACTTACCTCACTGAACTCAGTTTCCGACTCGGAAAACTTATCAGGGTTCATGAACTTCATTTTTTCACTGCAGTAAGAACAGGATGAGAAATTTTCCAGGTAATAGTAGTACAGAATAAACATGAGATCAACACTACAAGGAACTTACACCCTGTGTTGTGCTAAGAGTTTAGAGATTTTATTATTTAACTGTGGAATTTTTAAATTGGTAAGCCCAGTTTTGATTAGTTATTATCCTGAAAGGTGAAAGAACTCCCTTAGGACATTTTCCCAAAACTATTACACCATATCACCGAGCACGAAATATGGAACTTGCAATATGCAATACATACAGGTTAAGCTCTTTATACTTCCTCTCCTGGTCCAAGTCAAAGTGCTGCCTGAAAGCATTGGCTCGATCAAGCATAGTGGCCTGCCATGACCATGAGAAAATTAGTCATGACCTCAATTTGCTTTGACATTTCTTCAACATTAATAGATGGAAGAGAAAGAAACTCACCTTTATTGACTGCACAGCACGCACATAATCTTTCAAAGGTTCTTCAAAGTTAAAGAGAAGGTTGTCTGCCTGTAGTAACAGCATATCGACAGCATTAGGTAATAGAAGTACTAACTACTAAATGAATGGTCATATGGTATTAATAATGAGGTGGTACTATCCTAACAGGTTATTGATTACCTCCCTTTGCAGCTTTATTGACAACATTTCTGACTTCGAACCAACTTCAGAAAACACTTTCTCCAACGAATCCCCTTCGCAGGCGCCTAAAAGCTTAATCGCTTTCCCAAAGTCCGCCAATGATTGCCCAAGTTCTAATGAAAGAAAATCAGAATGGTGTAATTGGTCTTGCAATTCAGTTAAACACTACATAACCAAGAGCAAGTTGAGACATTGTTAACAGCCTCTGAAGCAGCATTGTGCTCAGTATGATACCATGCACCCGGTCATCAATTTCTATCCTTTGAAAGACCAAACTTTTAACAAACATAACATTTTACTGCTACTCAAGAAAGTTTTTTTAGGATCAAGATTTACCTCTGTGCCTTTTTACAAGGCGAAATGCTTGTTTCTGGGCCTCTGCTAGATGATTTTCGAGCTCAAATATGTAATGTTTAAGCTTCTCATATTCAGGAGTAGATTCTTCCACTGGCTTTTCTTTTCCCAGAACAACATCACTGACTTTTGACTGTACGTCCTACAGAAGTGATCACCAACTATTAAATAGTAACTGCAAATTCAATATTAACAAAGGAAGGGGGGGGAGGGCTTGTAACCGGTAATATCAAGGACATCTTACTGAGCAATGAAGGAGCCATACCTTAAACATCTGTATGAAATCTCCCGGCTTCTTAAATATACCAGTCTCATAAGACCTTGCTCTATCCATTTTCTGTTTCATGCACGTGAAAAACAAAGCAATAACATGAGCTGAAGGGATGCCATCAGCAACTGGAGTTTCTGGTGGATTCTTATCAATTATGCAGTGAAAATACTCTTATTTTATATAGTTCCTTGAAAATTTCAGTGCCACAGCAATAATAATCAAATCACTGGAGGACGAAATATATGCCAGTCGGACCAAGAGTTACTTGATTATTAACAGGTACCTAAGTGAACAATATGATAAGAATACAGTAATACATGCAACTTATAATTCGTATGTCAAAAGTATCTGCAAAATAGTTGTGAAGAATCAAAAAACTTAGCTAACATTAAATAACTATATAGATTAAAAGTTGTCAAGTAATTGTAGAACTGAGCTTATGCAAATACTTCACCTCTTCATCTGCCTGCAAAAATGTCCTCAAATCTTCGCTTTGCTTAAGTTCAGGGTGTGAAGCTAGTCTGTTGATGAATAGGTCCAGAGCTTGGCGCCTCAATTCAATGAATTCTTTGCTAAACCGGAATTTCTCTAGAGCAAAGAAACAACAGCTCGGTAAGCAATAAAACACAATATTGGCACTACAGTGGTCGATATATTTATGTTACTCTGCAGGGAATATATGGGATAGATTGTTGATAAAATTACAATTTCTCATATTACCAACAGCATTCTTCTCTGGAAGAGGAGGTATAAAAATGCCTTTGTACTTCTCAGCTAGCCGATCATGCAGCCACTCAAAATCACTATAGCGCCGGATAACAATTTTCTCTGCTCCCTCGAATTCAGGTAGGTTAGTCTACAGAGGTAAATATTAGCAAATTAGTAAACCAGTAGCAGCACAACCAGCATATAGCCAAAAAGGAATAAATATACATATTCTCAAAGAAGTAGATGTGATACAGCTCCTAGATAGCAAGCAAGCACGAGACAAATATGGAGAGAAAAGTAACACAAGTGCTGGAGGTTAAGTCAATAGCCTAAACAAATGGGTATGAATTAACGATAGAACGAGTTGCTACAATCTTGCTATGTTGCTTGAATGAATTAGAAAACTCATCCGTATTTAGAATATGTTAAGTATACAGACAGATTTAGGCGTGAATAGGTGTGAGCAATGCAACAGAGGGTGCTTCCTCAGAATCATTTGATTATGGAACTGAAGTATTTCCTTTTTAAGCAAAGAAAAATTTTGTTGTGTTCCTTTTTTCTTCAAACCATGCAGGAGAGCTACATATAAATAATTAAGAAAGGCTGGAAGTGCAGAACATAGTTGAAGGGTTACAGCTAGACAATCAAACCGACCACATAAACAACTACAAACAACCCAAAGGTGATCTAAGGCAGGAGGGCGACCAATCCCTGCCACTCAACCCTAGAGCCCTAGAAAAAATGATGGAGACCGTGGCTTTGTTATTGAAGATTCTTTGTGTTCCTTCCATATAATCGACTCAATCAAGATAATAATAAAAACTATTAGAACCTTCGCCGAAATCGGGCGGGGCAGGGATTAAACACAGTCTATTTTGTGCGATCCAACAGACACCGTCTTCGCATTGTCCTAATGCTCCATAGCTGTTCTCTATTGCAACTTCACGACAACATTCAGAACTACTCAATGTCCTGTAGTTTTCTTTCGTCATACTTGGCTCTACTAATTAGAGAGAACCTTTTAAGAGCTTTCCGGATCCTACTCAGAGGCCGTAACACTGAGTTCATTAATTACTCGACTGTTACTAATTTCCAATGTCGGATCTAAATTAAGAAACCAGAGTCCATAAATTGAGCTCCGCTATTCCAGCCTGACTGACACCTAATAGCGGGCAAAAATTTGCTCTAGGAACTGGCATCACCACATGGACATAAGGAAGTCATCAATTCGAACAGTACCACACCAAAAACTACTGAATCTGGACTGAATCGAAGTAACCGGCAGGTTGGGGACTTGGAACAGAGAACGAGTCGGGTGACCTTGGTGATGACGCGGTAGGAGATGTAGGACTGGACGCCGGTGCCCATCTTGACGGGATCCGTGACGCAGATCGACAGGAACGGCGCCCCGGCCGCCGCCCCGGGCGACCGCGGGCTCTGCGACTGGCTCCTCTCCTGCGAGAGCGCATGGATAGACAGATAGATTCAGTGCAAAAATTACCGGCCGAGCGCGCGGGTGGGTGGCAGCGGGGCGGGAGAGGGGCGGCGCAATTTACCGCGGAGATCATGGCGAGCTTCCCCTGCGAGGCCTCGTCTCCTCGTTGCGGCACGGCGAAGCTACGGGAACGAGGAGAGGGCGACTTGGGAAGAAAACGAAGAGGATTCTCTTTTTCTTAATTTTTCTCGTGAACGCTTCCGCTAGTTACGAGATTACTGCTGGGACGTCGATGGATCTGGGCCCTAATAAATCCGTTTTGGCCCAGCTCCGCGGCTAATCGGCCTGCCACAACTCGTGGTTCAGACCGGCCCATCATACTTTTTCCTAATAATGATATAATCAACAAAATATGGAACCAAATATTCTTTGCGTCTCCAAGAAAGAAAGAAAATTATCACACGAAAAAGTGCTTAACTTGCTTCTAAATAGTTCCGACTTAGTTTGTGTTCTGACGGTGTGTTGTTTGCTATCCACGGGGAGTGAGTAGAGGTGGGTCTTCATCGTCTGAACCCTTTGATTTAACTGTGTGAGGTGTTGGTTCCTTTGCACAATAGAGAATGTGTTTTCTTTCTTGATGGAGCGGTGCTTTCCTGCATCGTCGGGAAACTCTCTTTGTCCCTAAGAACTTAATGCGACGGTAAGGTGTGTTCATTGCGCGGACGGCCCGGAGGGTTAAAGTACTATCAAAAAAACTGAAGAAAAATTCACCTGATGGAGTCCTTGTGGTGGCAATGACGTTGCTACAATGAAGTTCTTTCTCATGTGGGTGGTCCTTGTAGAGAACATCCCCTTATAACTATTTAGAATACCCCGCCGCCTAGAGCTCGATGATGGTGGCGTTGTTAACCTTTGAGGGAACCCATTGCCCTTTTCAGATCCACGTCAGCAATTGCAGCAGAAATGTGTGAGCTTGGTGGAAGGGTTTGAGGGCACTAAGAGCGGAGGAGGTTTCGGTGCTAGAGCGGGAAGAGAGCGTGGGCAAAAAGAATTAACTGACCCCAAACCTCTATAGGCTGGTAAGAGGTGAAGAGTCCCCTTAACTGTGGCGAGAAAATCGCCACGTTTCGGCTGGATCAAGCTGTTGTGGATGCATGGGGGTAAAACAATCGATTGATGATATCCCCTAAAACACGGAGCATGACCTCTTCTGTTTTGATATGACGTGCCAAGAGTCGCCTAGAATCGCGATTTGAGTAAGTAGTGATCGATATACATGATATCATAAAGTAGGACGTTTCGAAAAAAGTTGGCAGTACCTTGCTGCTAGACACACCTATGCTTCTAGCCCTCGGTGCTTACTTTGGACAAGGGAAGATCTGGCGCGGTTGCTTGGGACTAGACCATTGAACTTGCCTACCAAGCCGAAGACTATTGACCCAAGGACGTTTATCCAAAGTCAGATGTCATCTCCGGCTTCGAAGACAAGTTCGGGGCTACTAAGGGAGTCCTGGACTAGGGGGTCCCAGCCAAGCTGGTCTAGTCCATGGGCCGGACTGGAGGCCCATCCAGGAGGAAGGACTTCAGAGGCCCTAGGATGGGGCGTGAGCATATCAGATTCTATCGAAGACTTGGCGTGTACTCCAAGAAGGATGATTCATTCGGCATGTACCGTAGGTGATAACCGACATTCATGTAACCCTAGATACAACTGATGCCTATACAAACTGGAGGGTTTAGCCCGTAGAGGATACCCAAACACATCATCATCACCCCCGGGGTTTAGACCACAAACATACGATCTCGAGGTACATCAATTTTGTACTTGCTACACCAATAATACAACAAGAGCAGTATGTATGGTGTTACCTCCATAAAGAGGGCCTGAACCTGGGTAAAATACGGTGTGTTCCTTGTCTCCTGTTACCCATCGATCTAATCTCACAGCTCGGGCCCCTATCCGAGGTCTGTCGGTTTTGACACCGACACTAAGGAATCTAAGGCCAGTTTGGAACGCAGGATAGGAAAAACACAAGAATAGAAAACACCTCCATGATATGCGAGATTCGAAAAACACGGGGAATATGACAAACACAAGATCGGCATATTAAACTCCTCTCAATCCTACATGTTTTTGGTTTGTTTGATTGCAACATAGAAAAAACAACGGATTCTTTCAAAGACGTTTGAGTGGATGTTAGAAATCACATGGGAAGTAGTTCAAAGAAGGAGAGATTCCTATATGATTCAATCCTATGAAGCAAACAACCAACATAGAAAGGATTTTAATCCTCTGAAATTTCTATGAAAATCATTTGAATCAAAGGAGCCTGGAAACTGCAGGAATTATAAGCCATGTCTTATAGATTCCTACATGATTTTTAAATGCATGAATTGTACAACATAGTTGTGTGAATGCTCCACACAAAATTTACAAGATTTGTTTCTTTGGGATAGAGAGAGAAAGACGAGGAGAGGTTAAGACACATTTGAAAGGAAGTGAAAACACTAGGTTTGAGCAAATGTTTACAATCCCCTAAAATGTGAAGGGAATGAAGGATCACTATAGGAATTTCAAAGTCAATCTTACAATCCAAAGGACACATATAAAATTTTCCTATAGGATTCCATTTATGTGAAATCCATGTAATTCTTTTTGTTTCAAATGGAGCCTAAACCTTCAAAACTCATATATAATTCATTTGAATCAAAGGAGCTACGGTATTAAACACTAGTGCTCCATGCATATATACATCACTTAGCGTGTCTCCAATATAAGATGTAGATGCAAACAAACTAACCTTTACATCACCAAGGCTCAAAAAATGCTGCTCCAACACATGATCTAGATGCCAAAAAATAACATATTCATCTTGAGGAGATGTAAAATACAATACTCAGCGATGCAAATTTACATCTCCACCTACAGGAGGTGTAAAACTTCAGTCGCGCGCCAACCGCCACTTCATTTCAGTTTCCCCCACCCGCTCGACGCCCGCCCGCCTCCGCCGCCGACGATTTCTGGCCAGAAACGTTGCCACTGTCGCCCGTCCGTCCATCCTTGACCCCACCGGCTATCCCCGCCGCGAAGCCGCAGCAACCAAGGGGCATCCGATTTGAGCCTGTCCCTCCATACTTTCGCCTCCTCGTCGCTCGCCCACCGCGCCATGCTGTCGTCATCCCGTTGTCAGATCCGACCGCTCCATCGCCCCCGCCACAGGTTCCGCCGTTGCCTGCCTCCAAATAGGCCGCTTCTTCGTCGTCGAATTGTCGCCGTGCCGATTCGAGCTGCACACCCGCCGTCACTTTTTTGCCGCCAGATGCGATCTTCTCACACCGCACGGCCGTCACCCTGCCAACCCGCCACGACCAATCTGTCTGTCGATTCATAGCCGCGTCGGCGGTCATTCGACCTCC
Organism: Hordeum marinum; assembly: GCA_022496015.1. Taxonomy (NCBI): domain Eukaryota; kingdom Viridiplantae; phylum Streptophyta; class Magnoliopsida; order Poales; family Poaceae; genus Hordeum; species Hordeum marinum. Next base: position 439,479,974 of record CM039674.1, read on the forward strand.
CGCCCCTGCACTCTACCTTTCGGCTCTCGTCGCTCGACCGCCGACGCTTCTCCCGGCTCTTGGCGCTCGACCGCCGATGCTTATGCCGACTAGTTTTACATCTTTAAATACATCGTCTGTTGGAGTAGGAGATTTACATCACCAATATACAATCGTTTGTTAGAGTTGGCTCTTTTTCAGAGATGTCTTTTGATGATGGAAATTATACGACACCTATTTTTACATCTTTAATTCTGCATAATCTATTCAAGATGCTTTCAGCGATATACATATGTGGCTAAATGTTTAGAAGAATGATTTTGCTAAAGCACATATAGATGCGTCATAAGTATTGCACATTCAAATCCTATAACATTGATTTTAGACGGAGATTCGTGTGGGTATTTCTTTTCCTTTTCTTCTTTTTATTTTTAAATAGTTGTTTAAGTCACTTAGACGTGCAATACTAACTAGGACAGATGCGCACACAAATCAGCTAGTACCAAGAATATAACAAAAAGAAGAAGAAAAAACTCTGAATCCCTGCCGTCGAAGTACTGCACGGATCTGAAAACCCCAGCAGGATAACCTTGGTGGCTCCGTTCTTCCCCAAAGGGCAGCAGAGTCCACCAAACCCGCGGACCCACCGAAGTACGCGCCGGCACGCATCCCTCCCTTACTGCGCTGCCGGATCGCCGCCTCCCCACCGGTGACGTCTGCCGTCACACGCGAATCCGTCGCCAGCCGTTACACCGCCCGTCTGCCCGCACAGCCTCGCCTCGCCATGGATCGTGCGCGCCACAAGAGCTCGCCCAGCTCCGAGCGCTTCCTCGGCTCCTTCCTCCCCCGCGCGCCCGCCGGCGACCAGCCCGCCTCGGCGGCCTTCGAGCTCGACGAGGACGACCTCTTCGGCTCGGGGGTCGGATCTCCCGAGCGGCCGCAGCCGCAGCCGCCGCGCCGGCCCCTGCTCATCTCCTCCATCCGCGCCGCAAACCCTAGCCCCCGCCTCCGCCGCCCGCCTGGGGGCATCCTCGAGGCCCTTCCCGAGCGCTTCGGGCCTCTCTCGCCGCCCCCGCCCGCTTCGTCCGCATCGACGTCCCCCGCGTCTCCTGCGACGGCCCTTCCGCGCATGATCCCCGCCATCCCCCGCCCGGCGCCGGCGCCGGCGATGCACATGCCGCAGTCCGCACCGGTGAATGTGCCGATAGCGCGGCTGCGGCGACCGCCGTTCGAGGCGTTCGCGAGTGAACCGGATGAGGAGGACGACGACGAGGAGATGCTGCCGCCGCACGAGATGGTGGCGCGCTCGCGGGCGCGGGAGTCGCCAATGACGACCTTCTCGGTGCTGGAGGGCGCTGGACGCACGCTCAAGGGGAGGGACCTCCGCCAGGTACGCAATGCCGTGTGGCGGAAGACCGGCCTGCTCGATTGAGCCATTGCGTTTGCATTTGCATTCGGCAGCCGCCTTCACCTGCAGAGATTGAGTTTGTATGCTTGAATTGTTTTGTACATTGCGCGTGATCAGGTGTTAATTTTAGTTACACCTGTAAAATGTGTGTGTATTACTCATCATTACTATTATTTATGAACTCTATTTGACATTGAACTATTCGGTATGGATTAAGATAATTGTGTTCTTATGGATGTTTCTGTGCTAGGTATAGGAAAGTTATGTTTTATCGATCCTTACCATGGTTATGTTTGACACTCTGTGGTTTAATGTCAAAACGATATAAACTTGGACATATTTTGAGAGAACTTTCTTTGGTACACCCCCTTTAGAAGACTTTACGGATTTTGATGCAGATTCGAAGGTAACCCTTCAATTGAAAAGAATAATATAATCTTTTGTATTGTATCCAAATCAATCTATTTAATACGTTTAATCAGCACGGTAATATGACAATAGCCTTTTAAGTAATTTCTAAGATTCGTATAACTTTGTGTGTGTGTGTGGGGGGGGGGGGGGGGGGCTACCAAAGTAAAACTCATTTTGTGATGTAGATTACGTTGCACTGCAGTTTATGGAGCTGGATTCTTTACCTGAGCTTGTTAGTGACTGCAACCTTAGTAGCATTGAAGAAGATAGTTTTGCAGTTCTTTTCGCCGATGCGATTCTGCATAATATGGATAGTTTCCACTTTCCACCTCATATTGGGTAGTTCTTAGATTGATCGTTGGTTGTAAACCCATTTCTATCGTGCATGCATTGTCTATCCTATTTAAGTTTTCACATAGGATGCGGAAATAGATCACTGGTGCAATATTGTTCAGGTTTTCTGAATTTTACTGCAGTTGATGGTGCTGTTCAGTATTTTAGAATGTTGATTATTATAGTTTAATTATAAACTTAAGAGTATTAAGATACCAGACTTGGTCAAAGATACACAATCAGGCAGTGGACTGATTTTAGTCTAAACCTAGGCTTAGAATTTATTCGGAACATAGCCGAATGCTATCTTTTATGTATGCCAGATCGTCAGGTCTGTGGAGTGGGACCATGATTCTTAATCACCCCAAAAAAAACGACTAGCTGTTGAAATGGTTCAAGCAAACAAAAGCATGACTTAATGGAGCTCCATGAACTCCCACTTGTTTTTTCAAGGAACACTTGTTACCTTCCCAGCTATATGAGCTAGGCACTGGTTATGAGTATATCTTAGATCTTAATAGAAAATTGGCAATGATGTGTTGATGATCTTCTTCTTACTATCCAGGAGTTGTCCATCTATTCCATATCTGGAATATATGGCTCTCAGCCACTAGAGCAACGGTCAAATCTTTGTTCTCTTTCATTAAATGCTTTGTTTGCATACTCTGTATTGGGCCGGTCATAAAGGTGCATATACTCATTCGATATTCAACATCCCATTACTAGCACTTGGACAGTTAAAGAAGAGGAAATGTGGTGGAGCTTTGCTACAATGCTACCAGAGTAGAACTTTTAGCAGTGGAATGGATTTCGTTGTGAATACAAGTCTGGTCTGACCACTAAAATCTCACATTGTCTGACCTTGCACTTGTGAAGCTTTTATTCAGTTGTGGAGTCCCTGTGCGGCTGTGCCCATGCGACGAAGATGCTTATCTTATCCATCGACTGATGTCAGTAGGTGAAAGGAGTCCACTGGATCTTGCTGTAACTGTGTCGCCACTGAAAGGAGTCCACTACGACAGATTCTTGGCTTCTGGCTCTGTCGTTTGCAACAGAATTGAGGGCTGGAACTGGATACATATGGTCAGTGCAATGAGGCTGGGGTTGCACCGTAGGAGGATGTGTTTGCCGTTGTGTTTAGATTCTGGCTGGGTGACTGGGCGTGGAGAACTAGGGCGTGTTTGGTCCATTTGCATGTTTGACCCAGTTGTGCCTGGTTGAGCATATGTGGGTAAAAAAAATCAACATCTACATGTTGATTGGTTGCCTGCATCGTAGCGTGGCCTCCTCGCTCCGCGTTTGGTTGCTCGCATTGCATGTGCTCACACGAGTGTATGTTGTTTGGTTGCCTATAAGCACAAAGTTGTGCTTATCTTGTATCCTACTTGGTGAACTTACTCATTACTACAACACCTTACACACGAGCACACCAACATCATAACACTGCAATGGCGATGAACTGGATGAAGATGATGAGATTTAGTCCAAATTGACGATCCACCTTGCCAACGTCAACCTTGTTGCATGCGTGCTCTCTCACGAACTCTGGCTACCGTTGATAAACCCTGAAACTTGTTGGCTGCAAGCTTCCCATGAACTGTAAACCTCTGAAGTCCTTCAGACAAACACTGTATACCATTTGCCCTAACAGTGCAAAAAAGAGAAATAAGTTGAAGCAACAAGTATTGGAACACACAAGCTATGGAGCACTCCACGAGCAAGCAATGAAGCAGAAGAGCATAGTAAGCATGCATGATCATACGACGTAGCAAGTTCAACCTACCACTACTATGGTGTCATCCTACCACCACATCCAAAAGAGGGTGTAATCCTATCATCGCAAGTTCGTGATCAATGTGAGGATTGTCGTAAGGGATTAATATATATCACCTCACCAAAATATATAAACCATAAGATTGTTTTCAAGCCGTAAGCCCATAACTACACAAAATATACGTCGTCATCGTCATCGTCGTCCTTGTCACCATCGTCATCGCCGTCGAGGATCATGTACGTCGTTGTCACCAGCAGAAGCAACACTAGTGGCAGTGCTTGCCCACCCAGAGCACCCTATGTGCCTCTACCATGGCAACAAACCCAACACTTTGGGCTTTGTTTTCCAGCAGGTGACTGAGAGCCACCATGGGAGCCTTTGGGTTGAAGCCAACTTGCTCCATGACAACACCGTAGAGGTCAGGGTGGACGTCGACCGTCTTGCTCTCCCTGATGGCGGTGGCCACTTCCTTTACTACGCGAGTCATGTCGCTAAAGACGGTCAACTCCTCCTCCTCCATGAAGCCTGCCTGCTCCCTTTTCCTATCAACCACGGGAACATGCTCACCATCCTTCTTAGGAGCATCGATGTTGATGGTGTCTGACTCCTGGGTGTTTGGATAGTCAGGCATCGGGGGCATCGGCGAGCCAAGCGGCTGTCTAGAGCCCATGCCATGGTTGCCGGTTGCGAGCCTTAAGGAGAAGATCTACTGCATCTGATGGTAGTCCTGGATAGGTGTGTTGAGGAACTCTGCGTCCTTGGGGTGAGCCTAAGAAAGAAAGAGTGGTGGTTAGTTAGTCCGACAATGGCTCATAGGCTTAAACAGCTGATCAGTTACAAATGACATGGTTTGTGAGCTAAACGCGATGTGGTCTTGGTACTGCTCTGCCTTCAATAAGATCGTGCAACTCTCCTCATCCTATGAAGCACTGTTGAGGTCTCTCAGCTTGGAGGAGATGATCCACCTCGCTCTCCACTTCCTCAGGTGGTTGTACACCTGCGTCGAGGTGACCTTTTATCCACAAAACTCAAATACTTGCTTTGACACAGAGTTCAAGTGCACCTCCTTAACCCCTTGTCAGTCCTCACTTTATTAGATATGATCTTCACACATCTTGTTAACCACAAAAGTGGAGAGGAACGATTGCCATTTCATGCTGCATCCCCTGCCATCCTTCTTCTCGTTCGCGACCACCCTTCGACCAGTCACATGAGATAGAACATTGAGCTGAGCCAGCACAAATGGAGGAACTATAGGCGACACCTCGAAAACCTCTGAATCAAGAGGCATTAGGTCGATGTTAGGCTGGGAGTGCTCGACATAGGACGGCGGGAACTGGCTCTTGGGTGGCACGATGGCCAGACTAAACTCTTGTGTGCTCATGTCCTACAAATGTAAGTGTCATCAAAAGCTCAACAAACTACACATCGACAATACGTACTAACTGTAAACATGGAAAACACACTACACATTGATGGTATAAACAAAAAGTAAAACATGCACACATGGATGATCTAGTTCAAACTGTAGGAGATATGCCCTAGAGGCAATAATAAATGTTATTGATTATCTCCTTGTTCATAATTAGGTTTATGTTCCATGCTATAACTGCTATGGTTCTTGAGTCTACAATACCCACGAGGCTTGAAGGAAGACTCATATGCACGTGTGGAATAATAAACGGTAAATTGTATTCCTAGTCTGGCCTCTAAGACTGGCTCAAATATTGCATGATGATCCTGTTTTCCTGATCATGGGCATGGCTATGCCGGCAATTTTGAGGGCACAATGTTAGAAGAACATTTGTGTTGAATCGACCCGAATTGATGTTATGCTATGAGATACATTCGTCATAAGTTAATGGTAAATAACACAGAGAAGTTAATGTTTGCATAATTCCTTAGACCATGAGAGTATCGAGTTTCTTCATGCTTGCTTCATGAACTTTGGGGTTTGTTAAACGTCATCCGTAAATGGGCGGCTATTACGGCGGCTTGCGGGTTCATGGAAAAGTATGTCAAGTAACTTGATAGCTCAAGATTGGGATTTGCTCCTCCGACGATGGAGAGATATCTCTGGGCCCTCTCGGTGTTACGGTATCCATCATCGTCTGGCCAAACATTTTGTGATTTGATCACGGGGATGCCGAAACACGGGAACGAGAAAAGAGAACAATACCGGTAACGAGGTAACTGGCATAGTGGACAATTTGTTGATCCACGGGGATGCCAACATGTCTCACCTTGGGTATTTGTAACATATCGCGAAGTAACAGGAATAGCACACGCAACTGGAGGTTCACTCGAATATTCATTCGTGTGGGTATAGGGGTCAATATGGGTGTCCACGGCTCCGACGTTGATCATTGATCGGAAGGGGGTTCCGGGTCATGTATATTCTTCACCGAACCGATAGGGTCACACGCTTAAGGGTCATCTATCTACTGAATACTAGACAGTGTAGCGACCCGACCTGAAAGGTCAAGTCTCCGGTGTTTCCGTACCATCCCAAGATCATGCTGGTACACACACGGTACATCCATGTATATATCAAAGGGAAATCACACAGCATTATATTAATCGAAATCTCATATAAAGTCCTTTATTACAATAAAAATTACAATAAAGTGGCTAAAAGCCAACTCATGAGAAATATCTAAATCTTGCGGAAGCGTCGAAGGTAGATGAGTCCATCCGACTCCAAGGGCATCTCACTGAGCATAGAACGTGTCCTCACTCCGGGTCGGAAAAGTACTCTGCAACATGATACGTTGCAGCCGTGTAGGTCAGCATATGGAATATGCCGGCAAAGTCACAAGAGAAGAGTGAAAAGATAATCATCTAGTCTATATGCATATATGGCAGGTGGGGTGGTAAGTTTTGCGTAAAGCCAATTTTTCCTACATCAAGAAAAGGGGCTAAGCAAAACATTACTAAGTTGGTTGATTAATGAGATGGTTCCACCAACCAATTCTCATACCCAAAATTATTAAATTCCCACATCATCATATTATTTGTGTTGAGAGTTCCGGAAGTTCCAATTCCTTTGGCTCAAGTCGTCCATAACCGTGGACACGGCTAATCGATTAGGTTTAAGTACTCTGCAGAGTTTTGCACACGTTCCCCACAAGATTTGGTCGCCTCCGTTTGATTTCTCGCACTTCAAGGTGTTTGAGAAACGGATGACCAAAACATGGTCTTCCAAAGGGTTTCCCTGCGACTTTGACGGTGCCCATCCTTTCCTACCGTTCTTCTACCTCTCGTAGCACCGCCTGTCCAGAGTCACCACGATATCCAACCAAGCCAGAGCCCATAATGACTTGTGGCTGTGCAGGTAAGCCTTGGGTCTTGAAGCACCCATCCATCCCTTTGTGCCTGGGTGGACCTTTCCGCGTGAATACTGGCCATCTCCAGCATCACCTAGGCTAACCACTGGTTTCTCCAGGGCGCCGTTCAACCATCATCCACCCAGAGGTATGTTGAAAACTTGGAGTATTGAAATCTTGATCATTATGTAGGTCTTGAAATTATTAACTCTCTCAACTCTCATGAATCACACAACCAACCCCGTCTACTAATAGCATAGCAAAAGGTAAAACAACGTTTCCCGGGGCCAATGTTGTCAAAGGGGGTTGAGAGAGGTATCTACCACATGATACTACTACAATGTAACCAAGTTTCCAACTAACCTATCTTGCATGCAACTGGGGAGATGGTAGAACTAATGCATATAAAACATGGGTAAAACATGATCAAAGTGACTTGCCTGATTGATGATCTTCGTACGTGAGTGACTCTAAGTAACAAGCTTCGCACTCCGGATAATCTAACAAAACAAACAATGCACTCAAATAAGCATACAACCAAAATAAGTACTCATAACATTCAGCAAAGAAGTACTAAACAAACAAGGCAAACAATGCACAAAAGTCTCTAGCAAGAAAAACACACAAAGTTTTGTTTTCCAAAAGGTGAGGGATGAAAACACTACTGACATAATAAAACTATTTTGAAATGACAAGACAATTGTTGTCAGCAAAGAAACAATAGCATATTTTATTAATAAACAGAATATAATCAATTTAAGTTTGTTGGGAAAACTTTAGTAGAGTTTATACAAGTTTGTGATAAACACTATATGAATCAACTATGGTTATACTAACAAAAAGAATTAAAACTAAACTTATTATTTTGTTAACAAAACATGTTCTTACAGAAAATAACTTACAAATAAATTTGTCTTAGAAAACAGAATTAATTATACAAAACTTATTTGAAAACAAAACTATTACTAGTTAGTTGTTTTAATCAAATTATGCCTATTTGAAAAGAAGTTGTGATTCCTATGTTAAATGAAATTAAACTAGGCAAATTTATATTTTTATTAACAGTAAGTGAAAACACTAAATGTTTACTAACAGAACCTAATAAACAAATAAAACCAAATTCTAAATCAAACTAATCAAAATTAAGTTTATAAAACTATATTATAATAATAAGCAGATTCTGTTTATAGCTAAAACACTATTAAAAATCATCCTAAAAATCCTCAAACTAAACATGGAGATAGTCCTAACCAATATCTAACAGTGACAAAAAGAATCATATCAAAATCTATTTTCAAACTCTAGTTATTCAGATTTGAAGATTTTGAGCAAATTTGATTAAATTCAAATTTTATAGTTCAAATTTGAAATTTAAAAGTACAGGGTGAAACTACATGAAAAATGTGAGCTATTGCAAAAAGAATCAACTCAAAACACTAAACTGATTAAAAGATATAGCTAAAACAAATTTGGAATACATTCTGTTTTCTGAAAAACAAAACTGAAAAGAAAACTAAAGAACGGTCGACTAGGGTGACGTGGCGACCAGTGAGTGGCTGAGGTGGGTGTCCGAGCGGTGCTTCGGGCGGTCAACCGATCCTAAACAGAAAACGGTTCGGGAATAAGTGACTTCTAATCTGAGCCGTTGGGTTTGGATCGGAGGGAGGGAAATGCTCACGGTGTAAAAGTCGCCGGCGTGGGGAAACTCCGGCGAGTCCGGAAGTGGTGAACGCGACGGCGAGGAGTTCCGGTGGTCGGGGAGGACGAGGAAGTGGTTCGGGCGACGGCGACGGTTCTCCGGAGTCGATTGGTGGCGACGGCGAGGCGAATGGTGGTCGGGGGTGGTGGCTACGGTCGACGGCGACTTCCGGTGGTGGTGGAACTCCGACGAGCAATCGACGGCGTCTCGGTGAGAGAGAAAAGGGGGCTCGGGGGGGAAATGGATGCGGGGCAGTGGGGCTCTTATATAGGCGCTCGGGGGGTGCGGGGAGGAGAGAGGGGAGAGATCCGGTGAGGGGGGGAGCGACCGGCGTCGGGTCCGGCGCGCGCGGGGGAGGGAGAAGACGATGACCGAGCGAGGGAAACGGTCGGATGAGTGGGGTCCAGCGTCAGAGAGAGAAAGGGGCGCCCGTTGCGCGCGGTCGGCCGGCTCGTAGTTATTGCGCGAATAAAACCTATGGGCCGGCCCATTTAATACCGGAAACGGTTACCGTTACTGTTTAATAATTTCCAGAGACATTCAAAAACTTTTAAAGCATTCAAATCGTCTCTAAATATAGGGGTATTATATATCAAAATTAACAGAATAATAAATGCTATTTAATGAACATTTCTATTCTGTCATTTGAACACTTTGAAAAAAATATTATTTTCAGAAATTGCCTAATTGTTTTTAGATCCTTTTTTGCAAATATTTTCAAAATAACCCCTGGTTATTTTGTTCAAATAATTCACCAATTAGACCCTGGTGTGGAGTGTCATGTTACTCCTCTCTTATTTTGAACATTTAACCAAAATTTCAAATAGGGGAAGCAACATAGGGAAAAGTAGAAAGGACTTTCAGAAAAATCAGAAATGGCATTTCAACTAACACATACAATCAAGCAATGGTGATGATAGATGCATAGCTATATTCATAACATTCCAAAATGGAATTTTGGGATGTTACAGACAGGGAGTTTGAGAGAAAATCACCGAAAAAGTTTCGGACACCGGAAAAGTTTCGGACAGCGGAAAAGTTCCGCAAAGAGAACACCGGAACAGTTTCGGTAAAACTGAAAAGTTGTTTCAGGGGATACCATTAAGTCAAATTGGTTTCGGCACATGCCTGATAATTCTTGGAGGGTGCCAGAATCATTCTGGAAACTTTTGGGAATTTTCCGGAAGAAAAACCGGAAATGTTCCGGAGCTGCCGGAACCGCTTCAGATGCTTTTCGCAGATGAAAATCACTAATCCAGAATTGTTCCGGATCGCATTGAAAATTATTTTAGTGGGTGCTGGAAATGTTCTAAGCCCACATAAATATTTTCAGTTCAAACGGACACTGAAAAATGTCGTCATGAATAGTGAAAGTGCCTTTTGGATTACTTTATTGGAAACACTATTGCAAATAGTGGAAACACTATTAGGGGATGATGCAGGCATGGTGATGCAGGCATAGTGATGCAGGCATGGTGATGCAGGCAACACTATTTGGAGGCTTTCCCTTTCTGTCCTTGTGGTGTGCTCACCTCATGGGCATTTTGGTAATTCCAAGTCCCATCCTTCCCCTTGGTTTTCCTATAAATAGAGGTGAATGGGCTGCCCACAAAACTCACTCCTTCTCACATACAAGTGCCATTACAATGATCTGGCTTCTTCTCTCCCTCCCAGCGAAATAGTTTCGTAGAGCCGAAAGGCTGTCTGGGTTTCGGCAGGAACTAGTTCTAGACGGCGAAGCCCTGCCGGATAGATGACACCGTATGTGTGCAACTCTATAGAGATATCGTAGTTTCGGTCTTAGTTCGAGAGTGCCTCCCGAAGGGCTGTCCGTGTGACCTTCCGAGTTTCGAAGGTCCTCCTGAAGGGCTGTCCGAGTGACAGTCCAAGTTTTGGAGGTCCTCCCGAAGGGTTATCCGCGACACCGTCCGGGGGACTGTCTGACCGCCTCCCGGAGGGCTGTCCGAGGGGCAGATGAGGGTATACATCCTCGTGGTTGGGAGGTTGTAAATCCTAGCTGCGGGGATCTGCACCGCCGATCGTCATCGACTCTACTTCCGCTGCGCTACGAGTCGGTAACGAAAATGATCAAACCTTGTATGTAGTCTCCATAGTGGTCCTGGGCTGGTGCGTAGGTCGGATTTTTTTTGTTTTCTGCTGTGTTACCCTACAGTGGCATCAAGAGCCGTGCTATGTGTAGATGCAGGTTGCGATCTAGAATACATAGAGATGTATGGGTGTTGCACAATATAATTAGGTAGTAGATGAGATCTATTGCTGAAAATTATTTGTGCGGGTAGCATATGAAATCTGTTACCCGATGTTCCTTTTGCTTCCCCTGAATTTGCATAGTCCTGATCTTGACGGAATGGTCGAATCTCACAAAGTTCTGGCAATCCGCGATCCTTTCATGCTGCTCCTGAGTATGCTGATTGACAGATCAACGAAGTGCTAACAGTTCTTTGGGTTCCGCCATAGTTGAGAAAGATGGATGTTTTGCAGACGAAAGGGCAATGCAGATGTGATCTGCACGGGGGTCACGCGTATGACGAAGTTTAGTATGGGGCTCGAAATTTTATTATCTCGTGTTTTATACACCCTAGAAAGTTAATCTAGCAACTTGAATTATCATACTTGATGATGGACGTTGGTAGATTCGGTTTGTTTCAAAACCTTAGAAGCCACGTAAAACAAGTTTTTGCATGAACCGATTAGAGGCGTCTAACTTGGTTTTGCAGGATGGTTTGCATGTGCATATGATGTGGTATAGCAATGCTCATATTAATTTGATTATGTATGAGATGACTATATGATGTAATATTAACATGACCTGCGTGTCATGATTCGGCATGATGGCTGGAGCCATATGATTGTCACTTTAATGACATGCGTGTCAACCTTAAGTAATGCACTTATTTTATTAGCTATAGAGATAGCAATATTATCTGGTGCATCGACAAGGTGGTGGCAATCTTCGCGAAGGTGAACACCGACGCGAATGCCAAAGACGAAGGAATGAAAGACTTCTCCGTCAGAAAGGGCTATACCATATCATGTTATTATGAATTGCCTGAGATGTTTATCCCTCTTGATGCACCCTTCTTGATTGCGCGGTAGTCGCTTTTTATTAGGGTGATCTCTCACAAAATATCAAGTAGTTAGTGTTCTCCGAAGTGTAGCACCGTCACGACACCTATCTCTTCGGTGTATCACATGGTTACATGGGTACAAACGATTAGAGAAGTGTGAGGCGGGTGAGTTGAGACCTCGCAGCGAGATCACTTGGTTGTCTTGACGTTCAGGCATGAAAGTCATGAGCTCGGAACACACGCATCGAAAGATGAACAAGAGTCACATAGAGATGTGTTTGGCAAGTTGGCCTACCGATTGCAATGCTCGTCACTTGAGATGGATACATCCTTGGCGTTGAATTGTAATTTGGATCTTGAATCACTCACAATAAATTATGAGAGATATTGATTTGAGTGGGAGCGCACTGTAGAATTAAACTTTTTTAATTCTCAGTGCAATTAATTTTGAACAATGTCTAAGTGTGATTTGCATAATAGTTGTAGAATAATGGCTCGCGTTTCCACCTTCCCTATTAAAATTAAATAGCTGTTAAATATCTGGTTAAAACTTTACGGTTGGTAACGTAATGCGAGGATTGTCCTCAAGAGTGCCGAGAAGGACTTTGTCCTATCGCATGCTTTTGGTATTCTCCCGCTAATGCTATGGATCATATGACTCTCGTCCTTCGATCCAAAAGCTAGAATTCCGTTTCAGTCAAAGTGCAATATGTTTGCTTCCATGAGACCCGAACTTCGAAAGTTTGGATAGTTATGTGATATTCATGGAATCTGAAAATCATTTTTAGAGACAGACAAAGGCTAAAAGATATGAGATATCCAAAGCAATGTTTGTTTGCAAACTACTAGTAAAGAAGTTTACTATGCATTAGACTGATAAGAGAGGGATCCAGGAGAACGCCTGTCATATGATGAAAGGTGAATAAAACAACAACTTAAAGAGAAAGGAAGTGTTTGAAGGGTGTTAGTGAGACTTTCATGCCTAGGAAGTCCGGAGCTAACGCCACTCTTAAGTTGGGTGCTTCTTCTGAGAGTAGGAGAAATACTAAAAGTTAAACTGTTAGAAGTATAATGGCAAAAGGAAAGAAGACTGGAATATCCAGCTCCTGTATGAATGTCATACAAAGTTTTCGATGTATAGAAGGCTGGTCAAAGATATAGTTCTTGTGAATTATGGTTAAACATGTTAATCACTAATTCTTGGGTATTGTGAGTTAATCACAAAGATACCCGCTCGATTGCATTCTGTTGCAACTCGATGTAAGAACTACTATGGCCCGAAAGACTAGCCAGGGATGAGGTTTAGATACACGCAGGGAACATAGTAAATGTTACTATGCCTTCCATCGGTGTATTCCTATGTATTAAGTTTCATAATTCATTTTAGAGTTTCACACTGTAGCCCTTTGCATAAGGTATCTTGCAAGAAGGTTGTTCATAAGAGAACTTTTCATGTTCGGTGTTATGAATAACATAAGAGTCATACTTTCATTATGAATGAGACGTATGTTATGAATATTGATAATATTACATTACCTCTGGGTTTACTTTTATAATTCATTTTAGAGTTTCATACACTCTAGCCCATTGCACAATGTTTGTTGCAAAAGAGTTGTTCATAAAAACAACAATTGTTGTTCAGTATTATGAATAACATGAAGGGCCATGCTTCCATCCTAGATGGGATGTATGTTATGAATATGGATGGAAATATGATACATCCATAACACCGACGCTAAATGTCGCAAGACTAAAAGAATACCACATATGTGTGGCACTGGATTTGGTCACATTGGAGAAACCCGCATGGAAAATTCCATTATGATGGATTTTGAAGTCGTTTGATTTTGAATCATCTGACACTTGCAACTTTCCTCCAAAAGGTGAACTAACTAAAATACCGTTCACAGGCCATAAGGAACGAGCAAAGAACTTATTGGTGATCATACATTTGATGTATGTAGTCCGATAAGTGTTGTTGCAAACAGTGGATTTGTCTACCTTCAAAAATGACTCAAGTAGATATATGGATATTTACTTGATGAGACGTAAGTCTGGATCTTTTGAAATCATTCGAAAGGTTTTCAAAAATGAAGTAGAAGTTATTGTACCAAGAAAATTATGTTTCTGCAATTTGGTCGCGGAAAGGAATATTTGAGTTACAAGTTTAGCGAATGTCTGATGAGTTGTGAAAAGAGTTTCATAACTTGCACCTCCCGGAACACCACTGCAGGTGGAAAGTCCGTGAAGATGTAATCAAACCATTTATGACATGGTAAGATCAAAGATGACATAAATAGATTTGCCATTACCCCTTTTATAGAGTGATGCTTTAGAGACTGCGACTTTTACACTGAAAAGAGATCCATCAGGTCTGTTGAAATGACGCCATGGTATGGTACGCCCAACCATGTCATATCTTTTCTTAACATTTGGAATATGGGGCTTGTGTAAAAGGTTACAAACATATTCCAAATCAGACAAGTGCTACTTTGTATGGTTATCCCAAGTCATTGGGTATTCCCCCACCACTATACCGAGGCAAAGGGTTTTGCCACAAAACGGTATGCTTTTAAAGAGAATAGTTCTTACAAAAGGTGAGTGGGAGGACAGTACAACTCGACGAGATAACCAGTATCTTCGTCATCAGTTCAAAGAAAAGAAACCTTGGAAGTGATTCTGTTGTTTCCTACTACGACTGATACGGAAGTCTCTACAATAAAATGTATGGACTTCGGTCAAACGTGCAGCTGAACCACGTAGGCAAAGCTCGTGCAAACCTATCAGGTGCGCAAACGAGATATTGTTGTTAGACAACAGTATACCTACAATACACAAGGAAGCGTTGATGGGCCCTGACTCCGGGATTGGCTAAATGCCAATACAATCCGAGATAGTTTCCATATAAGTGATTCAAGATTAAAACCTTGATACACCTTTCAGAGGACTTAGAGTCTGACGAATATTTATGGAACTAAAAACTAATATGGATAAAAAATTGTTTTATCCATAAAGCTCGACTTGTTGAAATAACAAGTTCAAGGAGTTGACTACGATGAGGTTGTTTCACCGTAGCGATGCTTAAGGTCGGTTCGGGTTGAACTAGCAATTAATACATATATCAATCATGAGATATGAAACATGGATGACAAAAGGATTTCCATCTGATGGAAATGAAACCTAGGACTTGTATGTGATACAGTCCAAAGTAATTTGTCGATCCAGAGGATGCTAGTAAGTATGCAAACTTCAGAGTTCCAACAATGGACAGAAGAGAGCAAAATGGAGTTGGAATCTTCATGGTTTGATGAAATGGTCAAAAAGGGTTTTTGACTTCATCAATGGGTAACAAAGATGCTTGTGATTCAAGAAAGTAAGTGGGAGCATAATAATATTTCTAAAACGTTGTGTGCTTGACACATTGTTAATTGGAAATGAATTTCTTGAAACGAATTAAGACTTCATTTGAAAATAGTTTTTCGATGAAGTGCTTAGGCTAAATAGCCTCAATATTAGGCATGATGATCTATGCAGATAGATTTACCTAATGGGGCTAAGCTATGAATACATATTGACAAGATGCTACAACTTTTTAGCATTTAAAACGCCAAGGAGTGATTCTTGCCGAAGTCACATGGAAAGAGTTTTTGCAAGACTCGGTGTCCTAAAACACTGATGAGTAAAATACATGATGGAGATTCCACACACTCTTGTGTTTGGATTAATCATGTATTCCATGGTATGTAAAACAACCAGATATGTCCGATACTCCAAAGTTGTTGCGAGTATGGATACCAAAGTATCAAAGTACTGATCATAGGACAACAGTGAAAGATGTCATTAAGTGCTAGAGTAGTACTGATGACATGGTTTCTCGCAAGAAGAGATTATGAAGTGCTCGTTGTAAGTAATTACATCGATACAGTCTTCATCAATGCTCCATGCGATTTTCGATTTAAGTTAAGGGTTTTGTGTAATACACAATATGGTGGCACGGTAGTTGGATATTGTTCCAAACAAGATACTGTGGCGAATTCTGTAACAAAGGCTAAGTATGTTGACGCTTTGGAAGCGACAAAGAAGTTGTTGAATCATATAGTTCATTCATGAACTTAGTATGGTTCCAAGATGGCTTTGGTCTATGAGACACTATTGCAGATAGTTGCTCCATAGCTCAGTCTGAGGAATCAGGTTTCGACCAATGATTCACACATATGCAAAGCCAAGTTCACACAAAATACGAATTTTGTGATAGCGTGAAAACGCGAGGATATGCATAGTTACACACGGAGCTGAAGTTGTCAGATCCGTTGGACATCAGGCTATACCACAAGCGAAGCATATTTTACACCAGTATGCCATAGGTGTAAAGTGCATTAGCATTGACAAGATTATTGACTCTAGTGCAAGTGGGAGTCTGTAGGAGATATGCCCTAGAGGCAATAATAAATGTTATTGATTATCTCCCTGTTCATAATTAGGTTTATGTTCCATGCTATAACTGCTATGGTTCTTGAGTCTACAATAACCACGAGGCTTGAAGGAAGACTCATATGCACGTGTGGAATAATAAACGGTAAATTGTATTCCTAGTCTGGCCTCTAAGACTGGCTCAAGTATTGCATGATGATCCTGTTTTCCTGATCATGGGCATGGCTATGCCGGCAATTTTGAGGGCACAATGTTAGAAGAACATTTGTGTTGAATCGACCCGAATTAATGTTATGCTATGAGATACATTCGTCATAAGTTAATGGTAAATAACACAGAGAAGTTAATGTTTGCATAATTCCTTAGACCATGAGAGTATCGAGTTTCTTCATGCTTGCTTCATGAACTTTGGGGTTTGTTAAAGGTCATCCGTAAATGGGTGGCTATTACGGCGGCTTGCGGGTTCATCGAAAAGTATGTCAAGTAACTTGATAGCTCAAGATTGGGATTTGCTCCTCCGACGATGGAGAGATATCTCTGGGCCCTCTCGGTGTTACGGTATCCATCATCGTCTGGCCAAACATTTTGTGATTTGATCACGGGGATGCCGGAACACGGGAACGAGAAAAGAGAACAATACCGGTAACGAGGTAACTGGCATAGTGGACAAGTTGTTGATCCACGGGGATGCCAACATGTCTCACCTTGGGTATTTGTAACATATCGCGAAGCAACAGGAATAGCACATGCAACTGGAGGTTCACTCGAATATTCATTCGTGTGGGTATAGGGGTCAATATGGGTGTCCACGGCTCCGATGTTGATTATTGATCGGAAGGGGGTTCCGGGTCATGTCTATGCTTCACCGAACCCATAGGGTCACATGCTTAAGGGTCATCTATCTACTGAATACTAGACAGGGAATCTGAGAGAAAAACACCGAAAAAGTTTCGGACACCGGAAAAGTTCCGCAGAGAGAACACCAGAACAGTTTCGGTAAAACTGAAAAGTTGTTTCAGGGGATACCATTAAGTCAAATTGGTTTCGGCACATGCCTGATAATTCTTGGAGGGTGCCAGAATCATCCTGGAAACTTTTGGGAATTTTCCGGAAGAAAAACCGGAAATGTTCCGGAGCTGCCGGAACCGCTTCAGATGCTTTTCGCAGATGAAAATCACTAATCCAGAATTGTTCCGGATCGCATTGAAAATTATTTTAGTGGGTGCTGGAAATGTTGTAAGCCCACATAAATATTTTCAGTTCAAACGGACACTGAAAAATGTCGTCATGAATAGTGAAAGTGCTTTTTGGATTACTTTATTGGAAACACTATTGCAAATAGTGGAAACACTATTAGGGGATGATGCAGGTATGGTGATGCAGGCATGGTGATGCAGGCATGGTGATGCAGGCATGGTGATGCAGGCAACACTATTTGGAGGCTTTCCCTTTATGCCCTTGTGGTGTGCTCACCTCATGGGCATTTTGGTAATTCCAAGTCCCATCCTCCCCCTTGGTTTTCCTATAAATAGAGGTGAATGGGCTGCCCACAAAACTCACTCCTTCTCACATACAAGTGCCATTGCAATGATCTGGCTTCTTCTCTCCCTCCCAGCGAAATAGTTTCGTAGAGCCGAAAGGCTGTCTGGGTTCCGGCAGGAACTAGTTCTGGACGGCGAAGCCCTGACGGATAGATGACACCGTATGTGTGCAACTCTGTAGAGAGATCGTAGTTTCGGTCTTAGTTCGAGAGTGCCTTCCGAAGGGCTGTCCGTGTGACCGTCCGAGTTTCGAAGGTCCTCCCGAAGGGCTGTCCGAGTGACAGTCCAAGTTTTGGAGGTCCTCCCGAAGGGCTGTCCGCGACACCGTCCGGGGGACTGTCTGACCGCCTCCCGGAGGGCTGTCCGAGGGGCAGATGAGGGTATACATCCTCGCGGTTGGGAGGTTGTAAATCCTAGCTGCGGGGATCTGCACCGTCGATCGTCATCGACTCTACTTCCGCTGCGCTACGAGTCGGTAACGAAAATGATCAAACCTTGTATGCAGTCTCCATAGTGGTCCTGGGCTGGTGCGTAGGTCGGGAAATTTTTGTTTTGTGCTGCGTTACCCTACACAAACATCACTAATCATGGATACATATGGATGATCTTGTTCAACACTTGCACACTACCATACCATACATATAAGCATACTACCAATTCATCCATGAACATATAAGCATACTACCAATGCATCCATGAACATCCAAACATACTATCAATCCATCCATGAACATTCAAGCATACTACCAATCCATCCATAAACATCCAAGCATACTGCCAAACCATCCATGAACATCCAACAAACAATCACGGAAACAACCCCTAGCATGCTTCAAATCCATCCCAACTAGCTACTGCAACATCAGAGTCGAATAGATCATCCAGATCTAGCTAGAACTAGTAGAGGGGAGGGGGTCATTGAACTTACAAACGCCATCGATGGAGCCACTGGAGTGGTGCGACACGAAGGAGGTAGCCGGAGTAGCTGTGTCGCTTACCTCATTGTCGAAGTGGATCCATCTCAAAGTGAGAGCTCGAGGGGGGTGGGGGGTGGCGGAGTTCTAGTGTGCCGGTCACCCTGGCTATATAGCGCGATCGTGAATCGGCGGGCGGTGACGTGAATTCATCTCGCCGTATTTTCGGCAACACGCCATCGGTCCTGCCATCTCCCTGCCCGCAGCTGCAGAGCGTGGCGTTCCCCTCCCCTGCATCGTCCCAGCCTGGCTCGCTAGAAACTATCGATTTGGCTGTTCCTAGCGGGCCTGGCTGAGCACTACTTTAAGGTTTCTACGGGCCAAGATTTGTATGCGGGTCAGGCAACCAAACCGGCCATTTTCTTCCCCCACTAGCTTGGTTGAGGCTAATGCAGGTAACCGAATGTGTACTTAGAGATCTTGCGTGCCAATTCACAACTGCAGCCAGCGTCTGTGAGGAACTATCAGCTTGGAATAATCCGTAGTTGCCAGAAAGCATAGATCCAAGGTCTCTGTTGAGTTTCAGAGCCAAGAGCTTGACCCATGGAAGTGGCCAGTTGCTCTCCGTTGAGGCCAACTTACTACGCATGACCCTATCTGGTCCGTGCGTGTCCATTTTGGCCCAAATGGACCAACATGATGGCCCAATCCACAACCCTATCCGTAAATATGGTCTGTTTGGCGACCGACTCGTCGCATTTCTGGCGCAAACACACATCCAGTTTGCTTCCACACAGATACTGAATGGACGCCCACACGCCCGCTACTTGTTCACATTGGGTCCACGTGTCAGTCGTCCACCTACCTCCCACCATCGAATTTATGACACACGTGTGTGGCCCCGTCTGTCAGCCACCCAGCCGCTCGGTCGTCATCCTTCTTAATACGGAAGCCATGAACCGGGTAGTCCACAACTTTCACTTTCAAACCCGTCTACCTCCTCAAGCCACGACACGAGCGAGCAAACCCTAGCCCGACCATCGCTCTTCCACTTCCTCTCCTCCACCTCCTCGCGCGACGACCATGGGGAGGATTTGGATCAGCAAGGAGAAGCACAACCACGAGGCTAGGTCGTCCTTCGGTCGTCGTCGCTCCACCAGCTCCGTGTCGCCCGCGTTTACCATCTTGTTGCTAGCCCCACAACATAGTAGACCCTACATCAACGCCGACATCTGCATGCATTATTGGGAGACGGCGACGCCACTCCTATGGAGCGATGCCCGCCTCCACAACAATTGGCATCTCCTCGCGGACTGGGTGCCCATCCCATCAATCCCGGTGAGTGGTGCGCCTGCCGTGAGGAGATCGACCGGCGCCGCGCCCGCCTGCCACCAGATCTGCTCTATGATCGCTGGTAAGCTGTAGATTCGTCTTTATGGGATACATGGCTCCACGACGAGCACGGTCTGCGGCGGCAATCCTTTTTTGATGGTCGTCCTTCGAGCCCTCGGCGGCCGTGTCCTGCACGCCACGCGCATGGTTTGAACCCATCCCAAACGCGCGGGCGTACGAGGGTGCATGGCCTCACACCGAAGCCATCTCTATCCCCATTCCTGCCACCACCACCTCCCATGACCGGTGAGGAGGAGGTGGAGCTCATGAGATGGGTGATGGAGGACTCCATGAGCGCCCACGACGAGCGCTAATGGGAGGGCCTCAAAACCCAGTTGACCCTCTCCGCGATTGGCGACGTCGCCATCCCGGAGTTGGACATGACGTCAAGGAGGAGGAGGAGGTGGTGGAGGAGCCCCCATCGCCATGTGGAACCCGCGCTTGGTGAGCTAGAGGTGGACATTGTCGTCCATGGCGGCGGAGATGGCCAACTAGGTGGGTGCAGAGAAATGGGCGCCCACGCCGCCACGGTTACTTGAGCCGTCCCGCCATGGGAAAAAGTGGTGTAGGCGCCTCCGGTCAAGCTGCCACCATAGGGGTCACCAATCCACCTCTGGACGCCACCTCCGTAGGTTCACCTCACCATGGAGGACGACGAGGACGGCGACGCGTGAAGACGACGGCGACATCCAAGACGACCACGACGCGGTGTATAATCTATCATTTTCTTAATGTTTTTTTAGTTTAAGTTAAGTTTAAATGTGCGTTCGGGACTAGTTTGAACAACTTTAAATTTATGTTGATTTCTAATTATGTTTCATGCGTGTTCTTTAAAATGTGCATGCGGCTTTTATTCAAAGTGTAAGTCGGACAAGTTACAATGCTACCGCACATTGGATGCACCGATCGGCAGACGGACAATACCGGACATGTGCGTCTGTTCTGCCGTTCTAAACGAAGAAATCCAAATAAAATGGACGTTCGTTTAAGATGGTGCGTAGGAGTTGTCCTGACGCTGTGAAATCCAAGGACAGCACGGACCTCTCGAGAGTAGTTTGCAGAGCGACTTGTGCTAACATCATCTATCCAGACTTAGCAAATCTGCCTCCCTAAGCGTGGTTTTGGCCCTTCGAAAATCCTGCTGAACAACCATGCTTCTCATATCTCACCCACAAATCCAAAGAATTACACATGAATGTCACCAAAGAATTGAGTAACCCACAAATCCATGCACGTCTGGCGTACACATGAATATCACAGAAGAACTTAGTAGTTTCACAATTTAAACATAGTTCAGACTTCAAAAACATACTTCAAACATAAAATTTATTTGAAGTGCATAATTCAAACTTTAAACTCGGTTTCCTCCATGATTTGTGGATCCACATACACTCCACAAAATCATTGAGTAGCTAAACACACCATTAATCTTGGAGATTTTTTTTTGAAACGAAGGCAAAAGATTTGCCTCATATATTAAATAAGGTAGAAGAGAGTTTGTTACAACATACATGTCACGGCATGTCAATTATTCTCGCAATAAAAAGACCCTATCTTTTTTGCCCCGGCTATGATCCAAAGGTTTGCTTCGTCGACGATTGAGTTGAGAAAGATTTGTGGAGGCGCGCTCTTGTGGTGAAACACTCGTGCATTACGCTCGTTCCAAATGACCCACGACACAAGCATGGTGATCGAGGCCTTAGCTTTTCGGTCAGCGGAGCCCCTGGCACTCATGCTAGCCCACCATGCCTCCACGGAGTCGAACAAGCGCCATGAAGATGTGTCCATGTCGTGGATGCGAAATTTGTGAATGGCCAGTCTCTAGAGCCTGAGAGTGAAATGGCCCCGAAAGAAAATATGAGCACCACATTCCCGAACACCCCTGCATAGGGGGCAAAGGCCGCAATTCGGCCAGCCTCGCCTCTCCAGTCTGTCGGCCGTCCATATTCTGTCCTGAAGCGCGGGCCAAGCAAAGAACTTGACCTTCGATGGAGCCCAAGCCTTCCACACAATTTGGTCCATGAGTGAGAGAACCAGCCCCAGAAACTGCGCATTATAGGGAGAGGTCACGGAGTAAAGGCCCGAGACCGTGTGCTTCCAAAGGATGTCATCCTCAGCAAACTCATCGAGATGCACCTCATGCAGGAGCATCCAGAGGGTGAAGAATTGTGCAACATGGTCGGTGGTGACCATAGCGGGCGATCTGGTTTTGAGGATCCATGTGTTTTCCTTAAGGGCCTCCCGCACTTTCCAATTCTTCCACGCGGATGCCTCGTAGATGAGTGGAGCAATGTCTTTAGGCTTGCATCCGAGAAGCCAGGGGGAGTCCCAAAATGGCGTCTTTGCACCATTCCCAACCGTGATGGTGGTGCAAGCATAGAAAAAATCGAGGTCTTCGTCATCACATGGGTTTCCACGCCCGACCCACAACTTTGTGGGCTCCTTCCACTCATACCACGACCACCTCAAACGCAAGGCCCGGGCAAACTTGTTGGTGTTGAGGATCCCCAACCCACCATAGGCGAGCGGCCTGCTGACAATGTCCCAGTTGACCTTGCATTTTGCACCGGTAGTCTTATCCAATCTAGACCATAGGAAGGCTCTTTCGACCTTGTCAATACTTTGGAGGATGGAGGTTTGGATTACCAATGGCGTGATAAAGTAGACCACTTGGGAAGCGAGGACCGACTTGACCAGTGCGGCGCGGCCAATGGTGGTGATGCTTTGGCCCTCATATGTTGGCAATCTGCTTGCCACTTTATCCACCAGAAATTGCAGGTCAACGAGCTTTAGCTTCCACACAGAAAGTGGTAGCCCCAAATAACGCATAGGAAATGAAGTCCTAATAGCTGGCAGCCCCTGAGTGATGTGTCCCAAGTCAAGATTACCGCAGCGAATGGGAACCATAGAGCTTTTCTGGAAGTTAGTGCATAGCCCGGTGACATCACCAAAACCTCGTAAGATAGCGGCTAGGTTGTCCACATCCCTTGTGACTGGAGCAACAAACACCGCCACGTCATCCGCATAGAGCGAGGTACGCACCATGACCCCTTGCCCTTGAATTTTATGAAGTAGCCCCTTTCTTGTTGCCACGTCCAGGATTTGCTTCAAAGGGTCAATTGCTATGACAAAAAGGAGGGGGAGATGGGGTCCCCTTGATGTAGCCCCTTCCCATGCTTGATGGGGGTACCCGCCACCCCATTGAGGAGAATCCTCGAAGATGAGGAGCAGAGGAGGGCTGAAATCCACTCTCGGAATTTGCTAGGGAATCCTCGCCTCTGCAAGAGATCAAGCAAATACTCCCACCTGACAGAGTCAAAGGCCTTGCGAATGTCCGGCTTGAAGAGGAGGGAGGGTGTTTTGCTCTTGTAGAGGCGCCGCGCGAGGTTCCTAACACACATGAAGTTATCATGGATGCTTCTAGTTTTGATAAATGCACTTTGGGCATTGGAGACGAGAGTAGGCATGTGCGGTCCAAGTCTGACGGCGAGCACCTTCGCAATGATCTTGGCGATCGCATGGATGAGGCTAATGGGTCTATAGTCGACGATGCTCTCAGCCCCGTCCTTCTTAGGAAGAAGCACAATATTTGTGGAGTTGAGCCAGTGCAGGTTTGTTGTGTTGAGGGAGTCAAAGCGGGCAATCACCCTCATCAGGTTGTGTTTGATGGTTCCCCAACACCTTTTGAAGAAAAGACCCGTGAAGCCATACGGCCCAGGCGTCTTGTCCCCCGGCATGCTATTAATCGCCTCGATGACCTCCACCTCAGAAAAGGGGGAGTCAAGGTCGTGCAAATCATGCGACTCCAGATTGAGCTCCTCCCAGTTGAAGTCCATCATGCTTTGGCTTCCTCTTTTCAGAGCATGCGAGAAGTGGTCATTGATTATCTTCTCTTTTGCAATGTGCTCGGTAACCCACCCTTGATCATTCATAATACGGTGGATGTGGTTTTTTCTCCTTCTTGCGTTAACCCGCCGATGAAAAAACTTAGTGTTGGCATCTCCTTCCTTGATGTTAGCTATTCTGGCACACTGTATCTTCCGTGCCTTCTCTAGCATGGCCAAGCTAATGACCCTCCTTTTAAGGCGAGCCCGGAGATCACGCTCCTCGGGGGAGAGTTGTCTTCCCTCCCGAGCAATGTCGAGGCGGAGGATGACCAAGAGAGCGGCATGAAGGTGGAGCTTAGCCCTATAGAAGAGGCTCCTGCTCCACTCCGTGAGGCGTGTCGCCGTTTTCTTGAGCTTATGGAAGAGGATGATATAAGGCTTGTTGTGAGGAACAGGCTCCGCCCAGGCCTTTTGGACCACCTCATTGAAGTCGGGCATAGAAACCCAAAACTTCTTGAATTTGAAGGTCCTAGGCCTCCTAGGCCCCTTATCCTCAGCAAGTAGAAGCGGGCAATGGTCTGAGAGGGACGAAGAAAGTGCATGGAGCATGTGGTCGTTGAAGGTCGTGTCCCACTCCGAATTGCAAAAGAAAGAGTCAAGCTTGCATAGGGTTGGGTTCGACCTCTCGTTACTCCAGGTAAACCTCCTATTTTGCAGATGGATTTCTCTGAGCTCGCAAGAACTAAGGCATGCACGGAACCGATTAATTCGGCTGCAGCTGACGTTCCTCTTGTTTTTATCCCTAGCCCGAAATATCTGGTTAAAATCCCCGAAGGTGAGCCAGGCCACCCCAGCAGGTGGCTTCTAGGAAATGAGCTTGGCAAAGAACCCGTCTTTGAGCGAGCCATCGGTGGGGCCATAAACGGTGGTTAGCTTAAAACGCACATTGGAATCCCTCACATGAATCATGGACGAGAGGCAGAAGGTTGTGGTGACGATGTAGGTCACCTCCACCAGTGTGTCATCCCAGAGAAGTATAATGCCCCCATGGGTACCATTTGCCAGGCGCTGCGCGAAGTTACGAAGCCTATGGCCTCCTAAGAAAGCGGCTGTGAACTGGTCGATGTTATCGAGCTTCGTCTCTTGGAGACAGACCACATGGCAGGAAGAGGATGCCACCGTCGCGTTGACCTATTGGAAATATGCCCTAGAGGCAATAAATAAAGTGTTTATTATTGTATTTCCTTGTTCATGATAATTGTATATTATCCATGCTATAATTGTATTAATTGGAAACATGGATACATGTGTGTATACATAGACAAACACAATGTCCCTAGTATACCTCTAGTGAACTAGCTCGTTGATTGAAAGATGGTTAAGGTTTCCTAGCCATGGACATGAGATGCCATTTGATAACGGGATCACATCATTAGGAGAATGATGTGATGGACAAGACCCAAACTACAAACGTAGCTTATGATCGTGTCAGTTTATTGCTACTGTTTTCTGCATGTCAAGTATATGTTCCTATGACCATGAGATCATGCAACTCACAGATATCGGAGGAGTACCTTGTGTGTATCAAACGTCGTAACGTAACTGGGTGACTATAAAGGTGCTCTACAGGTGTCTCCGAGGGTGTCTGTTGAGTTGACATGGATCGAGACTGGGATTTGTTACTCCGTGTGACGGAGAGGCATCTCAGGGCCCACTCGGTAATACAACATCACAATGAGCCTTGCAAGCAATGTGACTAATTTTTAGTTGCGGGATCTTGTATTACGGAACGAGTAAAGAGACTTAACGGTAGCGAGATTGAACTAGGTATGCATATACCAACGATCGAATCTCGGGCAAGTAACATACCGAAGAACAAAGGGGACATCGTACGGGATTAACTGAATCCTTGACATAGAGGTTCGACCGATAAAGATCTTCGTAGAATATGTAGGAACCAATGTGGACATCCAGGTCCCACCATTGGTTATTAACCGTAGAGGTGTCTCGATCATGTCTACATAGTTCTCGAACCCGGAGGGTCTGCACACTTAAGGTTTGGTGACGTTTCGGTAGTATAGAGTTGTGTATGGTGGTGACCAAAGTTTGTTCGGAGTCCCGGATAAGATCCTGGAAGTCACGAGGAGCTCCGGAATGGTTCGTAGGTAAAGATTCATATATAGGAAGTCCTAGTTTGGTCGCCGGAAAAGTTTCGGGCTCATGGGTAGTGTACCGGGAGTGCCGGTAGTGTACCGGGAGACCTCCGGGAAGGGTATTTCGACCCTAGAGGGTCCATGGGCTGTGGGAGAATAATAACCAGCCCTTAGTGGGCTGGTGTAACAGCCACAAAAGGCCCATGGCGCCAGGAGGAAAAAGCCCTAAAGAAAAAGGTTGAAAAAGGGCCAATAGGGAGCAATCCTAGTCCAACTAGGATTGGAGGAGGAGTAGGATTCCTCCTCCTTTGATTCGGCCGAAGCCTCCTTGGCTTGGAGGCAAGGCTTCCTCTCCTCCTCCCTCCCTCCTATATATACTAGTGGATTGCTAGGGTTTTGCACTAGTTTTTCCGGCCACGTGCGACCCGTTCCACCGGTGCATAGTTTCTCCTCTAGATCGTATTTCCGCAGCGCTTAGGCGAAGCCCTTCCGGAATTACTCCACCATCGCCGGAGCGCCGTCACGCTGCCGGCGAACTCTTCCTCCTCTCCACCTCCTCTTGCTGGATCAAGACGGTGGAGATCGTCATCAAGATGCACGTGTGCTGAACGCGGAGGTGCCGTCCGTTCGGTACTAGATCGGAAGGATCGTGATCAAGGACACGGGATGTTCGTGATTGGATCGCGGGACGGATCATGACGAGATCGCGGGACTGTTCGTGATTAGATCGCGGGACGCTCGACGATTTGTATCGCGAAGACGTTCGACTACACCAACCACGTTTCTTAATGCTTCCCGCTTAGCGATCTACAAGGGTACGTAGATCCACTCCCCCTCTCATAGATGCTCATCACCATGGATAGGTTTGCGTGTGCGTAGGAATTTTTTTTGTTTCCCATGCGACGTTCCCCAACATTGGCATCATGAGCTAGTTGATGGTTCGATGAGATCTCGAGTAGAACACAAAAGGTTTGTGGGCGTTGGTGCTTAGATTGCTTCCTTCCATGGTCGGATTTTGGTTCAGCGGTATTGTGAGATGAAGCGGCCCAGACCAACATTACTCGTACGCTTACAAGAGACCGGTTCCCTCGACGCAACTTGTTGCCTAGATGGCTTGCGGGTGGCAGTTTCTCTCACTTTAGTTGGATCGGATTCGACAAAGGCGGTCATTGAGAAGGTTGAAAAGCAAATTATGTATCACCGTTGTGGTTTATGCGTAGGTGAGAATCGTTCTTACTAGAAACCTGTAGCAGCCACGTAAAACATGCAACAACAATTAGAGGACGTCTAACTTGTTTTTGGAGGGTATGTTGTGATGTGATATGGCCAATTACATGATGTGATATATGTGATGTATGAGATGATCATGTGATGTATAGAATTTCACGACTTGGATGTCGATGAGTACGGCAACCGGCAGGAGCCATAGGGTTGTCTTTAATTATTGTATGACATGCATGTCAATCATTAAGCGCTATGTAATGCTTTACTTTATCGCTAAACAGTAGCAATAGTAGTAGAAGCATGAAGGGCGTGACAACCTCGATAGCGACACATTGATGGAGATCAAGATGATGGAGATCATGGTGTCGTGCCGGTGACGATGAAGATCATGCCAGTGCTTTCAAGATGGAGATCTAAAGCACAAGTTCATGGCCATATCATGTCACTTATGAATTGCATGTGATGTTAATCCTTTTATGCACCTTCTTATGCTTAGTACGGCGGTAGCATTATAAGGTGATCCCTCACTTAAATTTCAAGATAAAATTGTGTTCTCCCCGAGTGTGCACCGTTGCGAAAGTTCGTCGTGTTGAGACACCATGTGATGATCGGGTGTGATAGACTCTACGTTCACATACAATGGGTGCAAGCCAGTGTTGCACGCGTAGAACACTCGGGTTAAACTTGACGAGCCTAGCATGTACAGACATGGCCTCAGAACACAAGAGACCGAAAGGTCGAACGTGAGTCATATAGTAGATATGATCAACATAATGATGTTCACCATTGAAGCCACCTCAACTCACGTGATGATCGGACTTGAGTTGGTGGATTTGGATCATGTGACACTCAGATGACCTGAGGGATGTCAATTTGAGTGGGAGCTTTAGTAATTTGATTAACTAAACTCATTATATTGAACAATAGTCTAAATGAACTTTGCATATTTATGTTGTAGATCAATGGCTCGCGCAGTAGCACCCCTGAATTTTAATGCGATCCTAGAGAAAGCTAAACTGAAAGATGATGGAAGTAACTTTGTTGACTGGGCCCGTAATCTGAGGATTATCCTCACGGCTTCCCAGATATCATATGTCCTTGATGCACTGCTTGGTGACCAACCAGAAGACATGACCTTCGAAGACGTTAAGAACGCTTGGGAGGCACGTACTGGAGATTACTCAATAGTTCAGTGTGCAATATTGTATGGCTTAGAACCAGGACTTCAAAGATGTTTTGAACGTCATGGAGCATATGGGATGTTCTAGGAGTTGAATTTTATCTTTCAGAAGAACGCCCGGATCGAGAGGTATGAATCCTCCGATAAGTTCTATGCTTGCAAGACGGAGGAGAACGGGTCTATCAGTGAACATATACTCAGAATGTCTGGGTATTCAACTCGTCTAGCGGAGTTGGGAATTGCCCTTCCGCCAGAGGCGATCACTGACAGAGTTCTTCAATCACTGCCACCTAGTTACAAGAGCTTTGTGATGAACTATAACATGCACGGAATGAACAAGTCAGTCTCCGAGCTGTTTGCGATGTTAAAAGTCGCTGAGTCTGAAATCCAGAAAGAACATCAAGTGTTGATGGTCAATAAAACCACTAGTTTCAAGAAAAATGGCAAAGTCAAAGGCAAGGGCAAGAAGGATAAAACCAAGAAGGATGGCAAAGCAGTTGCTACTCCTGCAAAGAAGCTCAAGCATGGACCCAAGCCAGAAACTGAGTGCTTTCATTGCAAAGGAACTGGTCACTGGAAGTGGAATTGCCCCAAGTACCTGGCTGACAAGAAGGCGGCCAACGACAAACAAGGTATATATGATATACATGTTATTGATGTGTACCTTACTAGCTCTCGTAGTAGTGCCTGGGTATTTGATACCGGTTCGGTTGCTCACATTTGCAACTCAAAGCAGGAACTACGGAATAAACGAAGGCTGGCAAAGGACAAAGTGACGATGCGCGTGGGAAATGGTTCCAAGGTTGATGTGATCGCCATCGGCACGCTCTCTCTTTGATTACCATCGGGATTAGTGATGAACCTGAATAATTGTTATTTAGTGCCTGCGTTAAGCATGAACATTATATCTGGATCTTGTTTATTGCGAGATGGTTACTCATTTAAATCAGAGAATAAAGGTTGTTCTATTTATATGAGTAATATCTTTTATGGTCATGCACCCAATGTTAGGGGTTTATTCATATTGAATCTTGATAGTGATGACACACATGTTCATAACATTGATGCCAAAAGATGTAGAATTGATAATGATAGTACCACTTTCTTGTGGGACTGCCGTTTAGGTCATATTGGTGTAAAACGCATGAGGAAGCTCCATGCTGATGGACTTTTGGAGTCACTTGATTTTGAATCACTTGACACATGTGAACCATGCCTCATGGGCAAGATGACTAAAACGCCATTCTCTAGAACAATGGAACGGGCGAGTGACTTATTGGAAATCATACACACTGATGTGTACGGTCCAATGAATGTTACAACGCGTGGTGGATATCGTTATTTTCTCACCTTCACTGATGACTTAAGTAGATATGGGTATATTTACTTAATGAAACACAAGTCTGAAACATTTGAAAAGTTCAAGCAATTTCAGAGTGAAGTTGAGAATCATCGTAACAAGAAGATTAAGTTCCTACGATCTGATCGAGGAGGTGAATATCTGAGTTATGAGTTTGGCAGTCACATAAGACAATGTGGAATTGTTTCGCAGTTGACACCGCCCGGAACACCACAGCGTAGTGGTGTGTCTGAACATCGTAATCGAACCTTATTAGATATGGTGCGTTCTATGATGTCTCTTGCTGATTTGCCACTATCGTTTTGGGGTTATGCATTACAGACAGCTGCATTCACTTTAAATAGGGCACCATCAAAATCCGTTGAGACGACACCATATGAACTGTGGTTTGGCAAGAAGCCAAAGTTGTCATTTCTTAAAGATTGGGGATGTGACGCTTATGTCAAAAAGCTTCAGCCTGAAAAGCTGGAACCCAAAGCGGAGAAATGCGTCTTCACAGGATACCCGAAAGAGACAGTCGGGTATACCTTCTATCTCAGATCCGAAGGCAAAATGTTTGTCGCTAAAAACGGAACATTTCTTGAGAAAGAGTTTCTCTCGAAAGAATTGAGTGGGAGGAAAATAGAGCTTGATGAGGTTATTGAACCTTTACTTCAACTAGAAAGTAGCGCAGTGCAGAAAGATGTTTCTGTGGAACCTACGACGGTAGAAGAGGAAGTTAATGATGATGATCATGAAGCTTCGGATCAAGCAGCTATCGAACCTCGTAGGTCGACAAGGCTGCGTACTATCCCTGAGTGGTATGGCAACCCTGTCTTGGAGGTCATGTTGTTGGACAACAATGAACCTACGAGCTATGGAGGAGCAGTGATGGGCCTAGATTCCGAGAAATGGTTAGAGGCCATGAAATCCGAGATGGGATCCATGTATGAAAACAAAGTATGGACTTTGGAAGTATTACCTGAAGGGCAAAAGGCCATTCAGAACAAATGGATCTTTAAGAAGAAAAGAGACGCGGACGGTAATGTCACCGTCTATAAAGCTCGACTTGTGGCAAAGGGTTTTTCACAAGTTCAAGGAGTTGACTACGATGAGACTTTCTCACCCGTAGCGATGCTTAAGTCTGTCAGAATCATGTTAGCAATAGCTGCATATTTTGACTATGAAATTTGGCATATGGATGTAAAAACAGCGTTCCTCAACGGGTTCCTTGAGGAAGAGTTGTATATGATGCAACCCGAAGGTTTTGTCGATCCAGAGAATGCTGACAAAGTTTGCAAACTCCGGCGATCCATTTATGGACTGGTGCAAGCATCTCGGAGTTGGAATAAGCGCTTTGATGAGGCGATCAAAGCGTTTGAGTTTATACAAGTTTACGAAGAAGCTTGTATTTACAAGAAAGTGAGTGGGAGCTCTATAGCATTTCTAGTATTATATGTGAATTACTCCACCATCGCCGGAGCGCCGTCACGCTGCCGGCAAACTCTTCCTCCTCTCCACCTCCTCTTGCTAGATCAAGACGCTGGAGATCGTCATCAAGCTGCACGTGTGTTGAACGCGGAGGTGCCGTCCGTTCGGTACTAGATCGGAAGGATCGTGATCAAGGACACGGGATGTTCGTGATTGGATCGCGGGACGGATCATGACGAGATCGCGGGACTGTTCGTGATTAGATCGCGGGACACTCGGCGATTTGGATCGCGAAGACGTTCGACTACACCAACCACGTTTCTTAACGCTTCCCGCTTAGCGATCTTCAAGGGTACGTAGATCCAGTCCCCCTCTCGTAGATGCTCATCACCATGGATAGGTTTGCATGTGCGTAGGAATTTTTTTGTTTCCCATGCGATGTTCCCCAACATGACTGTCGAGCGCCGGTCCGGACAATTCAGGCCCCAAACATTCCAGCTGAGAAAATATATCGGTTGTGCTATCATTATTTAACCACAGGAGCCCTGAAGCAAAACGGCTGGAGCTGGACGGAGATAAACTGAAGCTTAGTTGAGTTGATAATATGGATAGATGGCCTACACGGCACATAGCACACTAACACACACACTGGACTGATACATGGCACATAGCCAGAACACACTTTGATCTCTTCCCTACACGTGAGCTTATCCCAACACCTAAAAAAACTCCCTGGATGCATATCAGGCTGTACAATCATTGGAAAACGATCAACCCATTACAAGAGCAGCAGCTCAGGTTGCTACGAGTTGTAGCTAGACCTCCGCTATAGGTCTCTCCAGGTCAAGAGCAGCACCACCTCCATGCGCCAGCAGTGCCTCCTCCACTGCGACAACGCTGTCATCATCAATCTTGAAGAGCCCCTCATGGCAGTGAGCACCTCCGGCGACAGATGCTCCTTGAAGCGGTCTGTGAAGGCGTCTAGTGCTGTGGTTGTGACATCTTCACCGTCCTTGACGATGCCAAGCGAACGACACACAAGGATTTCAGCCGCCCCAGTCACGGGTGTGGCCTTTGGACGGTTTGCGGCCCTTGTACTATGCAGCGAGATTGCACCACCAACCTTGGAGATGGAGACACCTGCCATGGTCTTCCGACGAGCTCGAGGCAGAGTTGGTGCAGGGACGGGGGGGGGGGCAGAATGGCCTCCTGTTGTTCTTCAAACAGAGGTGCCAGGCACTGGAGCCCAACAGCCCCACAGGCTGCGTCCCTTCTATGGCGTACGGGCGATGGAGTGCGACGCATCGGACCACATGATAGCAGGGGCGGCGTTGGGGATGCCTCAAACCCCGGGGGCCTGGAAGGCGATGGCACCGGCAGTAGCATCATCGATGGCGTGCAAAGCTGGAGCAGAGCTTGGTCAGGTGCATCAGGAAGCATCGGATCAGACCGGGCTTCATTCCTCTTGGATGCAGGAGGCGGGGGGAGGACAGAGGTTGGCGATGATGGCGGCGAGGATCATGTCATGAGAGCCTCCTAGGAGAGACGCCTGGCAGCACGCGGCGAGGGATGGCGTGCACTGGAGCAACCGCGCACAGGCTGCAACGGCGCAACCAGAACAGGCTGCATCTCGATGACGCGAGCCGCGTCTTCGCTGGAGGAACCAGACCCACGTAGAATGACAGGCGCCTCCACCGCATGGCGACGACCGTCTCGATCGCGGCCAGCCTCCTCCCGGTGCCCGTCGCGCCCATCACCGCGGCCGTGATCCCGCAAGGCATCCCGTGGCTGCCTCGAGAGGCTATGCCTTTGGCGAGCTCCCCACCCTTCATTGTTGCGGGGACCGTCATGCCCCCTTCGGTCCCTGTCGTTGCGGCGCCTGTCTTGGTCATCATCGCGGTCGTGTCTACGGTTGTTGTCGGGGCGGGAGATGCGTTCCCGCAGGCCGCGGGCCCGTCGCTCGCCGTCGACGATGCCCTTGTTGAAATTGTAGCCCTTGGACACGATCCTAGCACCTCGTGTCAGGTCTTCATGGACCGACAAGTGGATGATGACACGCTGCTCCAGTCCACGCCGGCCAACAGCCGGCTGGTTGCCCGCACGGGCAGGCAGAGTCACCTAGTTGACGCATGGGATGTTTGCCGGGGACGCCTTCCATGCCCAGACTCCTAGCATCTCGCAGTCAGTCTTGAGCTTCGATGGCGGCTCAATGTAATCGATGGAGCAACCCGACCCGATGGCCTGTGCAACGGCGTGTTCATCCCACGCATGCAGTGGCAACCCGTCCAGGCAG
Source organism: Hordeum marinum (assembly GCA_022496015.1). Taxonomy (NCBI): domain Eukaryota; kingdom Viridiplantae; phylum Streptophyta; class Magnoliopsida; order Poales; family Poaceae; genus Hordeum; species Hordeum marinum. The sequence continues at coordinate 439,513,718 of CM039674.1, forward strand.
AGACGGACGTGGTGAACGAGGTCCACGCTTGCAGAGTGGTCCTCCAGGCGCCACGAGCGCAGCTGCAGCCGTGTCCCACGGAACAACAGGTCCCTGCGCCCCGTCGCGTCGACACAATGGTGCTGGTGGAAGAACCGGACAAGGTAGGCCTCCGGGAAGTGCTTAGCGACATCAACATCCCCTGGCAGCGTGCCGAGCTCGGAGACGATGGCAGCGGCGATATCCTTCGTGCTTGCCCGCAGGTCCCGGTCCAACCATGCCACCATAGCATGCGAGCCCAAGAGCGCAGCCTCCTGGTGCATGGTCGGCATCCCATGGATGACCGTGAACACCTCAGCAGGCCTCTGTGAGTGGTCACCGGACCAGGCCATAGCAGGGGCGGGGCACGACCGGCGTGCAGGCTGAGGCGGCGACGAGGTGCGGCCAGCAAGCACACGAGTCGGAGCCAGGTGGAGAGGGCGCACGGACTGGGCACCCGGCCGAAGGTGAGGGGCCGGCTTGTTCAAACAGGATCTTGGAGATTCTGATGCATATGTAGAAAATCTAACAACCATGTGCTTTCCCCATCCGAACCATCTCACCAGCGGCATTAGCGGTGGTACCTAGTGCAAGAATCCTCATAGTAGCCGTGCACTTCTGCTTAACAGAGAATAAAAGTTGTCCGTAACAATCCCTGATGAGCTTGAAATATGAATCATGTGCCCCTATTTCCTCCACCATGCATAAGAACACAAGTTTGCCCATAAGGAACCATGCATCAGAGAATGTTGGTACGGGTTGGAAGTAGTCCTTGAAGAGCAGTATCCTCCGTCGATCCTATCCTGGTTCAAGACAGTTTTCCCTCTGATTGAACCTTTGAAGTTTAGAATATGCTCAGCCCCCTGTCCATTTTCTCATGGATGCCCATTATCATCAACATCTTGACATTTTCGTCCGGTTCAAATGAATCAAAAGTTTCCTTTTGCATTAGCTCATCAAGCTCCATATTCCTCATCCGGTGAACCATCCGAATCCATAATTTTCCTGCAAACAAATATAAAAAACTGATCGGACAATTTGTTGAACATGCAGAGGGCAAGGTGCAGTCCGCGGTACAACGTCAGAGCGGCGAGATGACCAAGAAGGAGGTTTGTGGCGGTGGCGGTGGTATTGAGGGGTTTGGACGGCGATAGAGCTATGGTGGCGGCGGAGTTAGTGGAGGGCCTTGGCGGACTAGGGAGAAGAGAGAAGCAAATGGCTCGTCCGACAATGTCCGGGAGGGGGAGGGATTGATGCAAATTGTGGTGGGTCCTGCCCGTCGGATCCAACGCGACGAACGCATCCGGGTACGTTTGGGCCTCCTCATATCTGCCTCAGATTTAGGTTAGACGTGAGGTGTGCCGGTCAGGCAGACGTATACTCTTGGTTTGAGGAGCCCGACTGGGTCATATTTTTGTGACTGGTTGCTCTCCTGGTTCATAGCCAGAAATACATAGGACTAGAAAAATCATAGAAAATAAGATTACATGTATCTCAATTTTTATAGAAAAATATTTATAAGGAACAACATGTCATTTGAATCATATGATATGATATTTTTCATTGAGTGTAGACTTATATCTTTTTTTTCTTTGAAGTGTGAAGGACTTGTTCATATCATATACATAGGAAATCCATCTTGCAAACCAAAAGCTCCAAATGAATTTTTCCTATAAAAATTACTATCCTTTGGAATTCCAACAAAATTCCTGTAAACCAAAGAAAACCTTAAACATGTGAAACACTGAATGAGTCCTACTCTTGGCGACTTATTTAGAGCATATATAACCAAACCCTCCACTTCGTTCGAACGATGTTCATGCTATCTGCAAACTCCTAAATGATGTCCAGGCTATCTAGAAACTTCTAAATCCAGTCCATGTGTGTGTGGGGGGAGGGGGGAATAAAAGGGTGTCCGTGCATATTGTTGCGTCGGATTTGATTCACACGGACCATGTTTTCTCTTTCTTTGTTCTTTCTTTCCTATCTGATGGGATCACAAATCACCCCTACTAAATGTATGCATATGTTCAAATAATTCTTTTTAGGGAAAATCTAAATAACAGTGTGTTCACGGAGTCCTTCCCATGCGACGGCTCGCATAGCACCGCGTGAGCAGCGAAATCGTTTTATTTTTCTATAGGTACCGAACAGTAGAGTATAGCTGCACGGCCATTGGAATCTTTTCTGCTCTAATAGTACTACGTTGTTGTGTCGATGATCACTAGGGTGCGAATCACATTGATTTCGGTGCTACACTAACACCCACATTGATGTGCTACCACTACTAGGGAAAATCCTACCAGTAGCACAAGTGTGTATCAGTAGCGCGGGCTACTGATACGGCGCTACAGCTAACTTGTATCAGTAGCACGTGTTGGCCCGTGCTGCTGCTATACATGGTAGCAGTAGCAAGCTTTATCGGGACGCGCTGCTGCTAATAGCTGTAGCGCTCTACAGTAAGCCGCGCTACTGCTAATAGTTGTAGCGCTCCACAGTAAGCCGCGCTACTGCTAATAGCTGTAGCGCTCTACATTAAGCCGCGCTACTGCTAAGTGCGCGTTGCTGCCAACTTTACTCCGGTCGCTACTGCAAGTTTTATTAGTTTTTGAATTTTTTCTACATATTTATTTTGTATTTGTCGGGGGGATGACCCCCGGTACACCAAAGACGGCGAGTCGGACGGGGGTGCCCGCCCGCCCAGGCCGGCTGCTCCGCTCGGCCTGCTGCGCTAGCCAGCTGGCTGCCAGTTGCGCATGCCAGCCGGCTGGCCCGAAGTCAACCACGACGTCGCATCCGACGCGACACCGACAAGACGGCCATACCATGGGCACTATTGCTGATAAAGCAAACACTATAGCGTGACACCTCCAATAGTGTAGTTGGTGGGTGGGCCACCACCCATCATGCCCACTCACCTAGCTTTGGGTGTAAGCTACCCTCACCTATATATACTAGCACACATCCATCCATCCATGGGGGTCACGTCTACACACTCAGGAGAGAAGGCCACTCACGAGATGGAGCACTCTCATGCCCACTTGCTAGCTAGCTCTCACACACACGCTAGCTCTCTCACACATGAGGTATGCAGGAGACGGTGAGCACTCGACCACGACTCTCATTTCAATACAGCTCTAGGAGCAACTCTGTACCAAATGTACCACATATATACAGACATGCAGGAGTAAGGGCATTATCTCTCCGGAGAGCCCCGAACCTGGGTAAACCACCGCGTGCTATTCGCATACTCGTCCCGGACCATCCACGGCAGCCTTGCCCTCACCTCGATAAGCCACCCCATGGCATCTGTCGTCTCGCGTGACCCCCATGACAAAACCACAACAATATTTGTACAAGCTTTATACAATAATCTCTAGCATATCATACAAATAGTCTCATCAAATCATGTCATCATCATAATAATCATCCAACACAAGGTGGTCTCTTGTCATCATCTCGAAAATAGCAATACAACTCTCGAATACTTGCAACTACATCGTCATCCGTCTAAACAATGATATACACGAGAAGAGATATCACTATGAGTGAGAGCGGAACTATGCTGTACATGAGGCGGCGCTTATGAGTCCTCTCTCGCGCTAGCGTGAACCTCAAGTAACTAGCTTCTGCTTCTTGTCTGCTTTTGAAGCCTTTATGGCTGGCGCCTGACACCTACTCCACTTGCGCCTGATACTCGGGCCACTCGTCGTACACTCCCGGAACCTTCCCTTTGTACATGACATAGCACTGCTTCTTCGCAATCAAGAATCTAGGTACCTGTTAGAGATGCATCTTTATCAAGAGAATGTACAATCATATGCAACAAAATATACTTGAGCAACACGAAAAACAAAGGTTTAGCAACTAGATGCAACATATAATAAACATAAATAATCAACGCAGTTTCATCGTATGCAAACTAATTAACGAGAGTCACGCAGGTCATTGTACCCAAACTAACAAATCACTAGAACTTCCATCCTTCCGTATCATCGAGGATGCACCCTAGCTTCTTGAACGGTGCGAGGTCCTGAAGTTGCATGCCTATGCGACGTCGGATGTCAGCTCGCGATATAGGGCCATGGTGGAACATCCCCTTCTCTTCGATGACTTTTTCATGATGATCGTCGCAATGTCCCTCTGGATGCAAAAGAAGTCATCTCTAAGTCTATAATCTGCTTCTCCTTGAGATTCTACCCACTTGCGGATATGATCATCATTTCTTGTTGTCATGCGAAGCTTTTGGTGATCCCTTCTGAACTCCATCATGAGTTGGAGGAGGTAGAATCCATCGTTCCTACTTGGTTTCGAGACATGGATGCATTAGAAGTTAGTTTTAAGTGAGAAACCCGTCTTGCGGTTCCTTTGTTTCCTGGTCTATAGGTGACCACCCCTCAAACTGAAGCCTTGGAGAGCATCATATAGAATATTCATTACATGGGTGTAGTCCTTCTTCTCGTAGTTTCTGGTAGGGTCAAAATACACGAGGTGGGAGACTCGCGGGTAAATAACGATAAGGATGTCACGCCCGTTGCTGCGAGGAAAACAACACCTCAAATTATTCTTCATATGAGCGAGAAGGAACGATTGAAATATACGAAAGGGTTGTTTGACACTGACTTACTTTGGATGATAAGGCAGGAGGACAATTTCCTGGTCCTGATTCTGTTCCATGATTTTTTCGAGGTACTCCCTAGCAGTTTTCCGCTCGAAGTCACCGAGACTCAAGAAGGACTCGTGCATGTAGTATGGATCTGCCACACAGATCTGTGAGACTTCTTCTCTCTTCATGACGGAGCTCATATGTAGTGCAAAAAGGTGGATAATTGTAAAATCGAGCCACCTTGTTAGAAATATCTTGAAGATATGCTCAAATCGCAGGAAGAACACCTCCATGGGCCGTGTGTCGATGTAGCACTTCCCTTCAGGCACACGAGCCGCGTATGTCGGATATCCTAGATCCTTCAAGGCTAGTAGGCTTTTCTCAGTCGACATCACATGGTCGTGCAATCTCTTGAGATCCCCTGGTATTGCCTCCAGCGGTTTTGGCGGTAGCATTGGCTCGACCATGACATGGAACATGGCCACACCTTTGACGGGTACACGCTCTTCAAAATCCGTCGTCTGGCTGCTATGTGCTCTGGCTTGTTTGTAGGCAACAGAGCCTTTCTTCGCCGGTCTCCTCCTCTCATTTTTCTTGGGCTGACCTTCCATACCCTTCCTTAACCCCTGCCCCAGTGTTGTCGGGCTAAGCACTGTACGACCCCTAGCTAGTTGAGCCTGTGTTGAGACGACATCTTTAGGCGTGTCCTGTGAGGATTGCATGAAGAGAGACTTCTTGTAATCAACTCTGCTAGGACGTTCCTGCCCAGGCAGATCATCCATCTCATCAGCATGCTAATAGCCCGAGTCGTCATATGGCTGACTCATCAATTTAAGTCATCTTCATAGGCGCATGTATTGAGGAACCGAAGAGGGTCCTCGTCCATCTCATCATCCATTCTTTGTTTTACGGGGGCGATTACATCATGCATTATTGGACCCCCTTCCTCGCGTCGTCCGCTGCTCTCACCCGACACTACAGGCACTGGTAATTGCGTAGGCGGGGTGGTGGTGTTTATACCTGCTTGCTGATGTGTGGTTATTAGTGTGCTCTCGGCCGGCTCCAGATGAAGAAGATTCTTTAGCCATAGCAGCACCCAACCCTTGCAGTTTCCAAGCCGCGACGGGGTCTCGTTGTCCTCTCCCCCTAGCCGTACTGGAGGAGGCAAATCCTCGTGCCCTGATTTCACACTCGACAAGGTAACCCTAAAGGGCCCACCGGGTATCGGCTTGCCGTGGAACGTGAGTTCCAAGGGCTTCGTTATCACCGCCTTTCCCACGCCCACCTTTCGTCCTTTGATCAAGTAGAGTATCGTGCACGGGGTTTCGTCGGCCTACAAAGACATGTCTGCGGCGTAAAACATCTGAAAGGCAACGAAAACGAAATATTCTAGATATATGTTGGTGCGACATGTAATTACTGTGAGGGCGTTGAGCTCAGCCAAAGACAAAGGCCCGCCTAGCGCGCCAGAGACTAAGGACGGGCTGCGATGAGCGGGTGCGGGAGTAGACGCGGTTGCGTAAGTAGGTGATGGTGTTGTTGTGTTGTTCACCGAGTTGCTCCCGATGAAGCTGGGCATGGGGAAATCATCTACGTCTTGTGTGGATTTTCGTTCAACCAGTTCATGATAGCCGGGATCAAGTTAGTAGCGAAATCATTTCTGCAGGCATCTACAGCTACAACGACTGCCTGCTGTAGCAACTCATTTTTCTCCTCGGCTGTTTTTCCGCGTCCTTAGCTGCTTTTTTCTTGAACGCAAGCTTCACCTTCTCGTTGATGTCCGCCTGACTGAACTTCTTTTTCTGCTTCTTGGCCTCCGGGCCCTCGTTGTAAAAGAACTTCCATGTGGCGCCTTCTCCGGCGCCGTGCACACGTCCATATTGCGGTCGCTTGTCCAAAGGGAGTCCCTTAAGTTCGTTCAAGGCCCGATTGAGAGGGGTGTCCCACTTGGGCCTCATCGACGAAGACTAGCCTTTGTCTGCAAGCTTGTGTTGCTTGTCCTGCAGAAGGAATGTGAACCATTTACGAATGTGTAGTCGACTTGATCATAAGCTAAATGTAAGGTGGTAAAAGAATAATTACCAGTATTCTAATCAATTCCTCGTGATCTTGTCCGTGTAAAAAACCTTATTTTACTTGTCCCACTTGTAGCGGGCCCTGATGAAGTCACACTTCAAGGGGTTGGTGAACTTCGCGAAAGGGTCGGGGAGACCCGCGGCTTCACGTTCTACATCCTCCTTATCCCATATGGGCCTTTTGCCAAGGTAGCCACGGCTTCTGAGGCGTTGGTTCCCTGTGTTCCTTTGCTGAAGGCTCTTGAATTTCGCAGCCTTAGCCTTGGCTGCCTCGGTAGCACAAGTGTCCTTGAACTTTTGGAACTCCTCTTCCGTAAGTGTCAGATTTTCTTCCATAATCTTGGATAGGGGTTCCTCAGCCTCAATAGCTCGTTTCACCCTCCCTTTCCAGGAGGACAAATCATTGCTGAATATGCCCATGACGTGATTGTTAAACTTTTTCATCTTTGGATCATCCCACGGGTGTTCTATGTCTTCATCCCGGTCGGGGAACTTGAATCTCTTGTGCAGCTTTGTTAGGAGCAACTGCTTCAAATGTTCTTTACCCCTTAAGTCATCGTCGTTGATGCTCGCGCATTCCCGTAGGATGCATCCGACTTGGTTCCCGTAGCACTTGAGAGGTTCTTTCGGCTCTAATGGCTCAAACTTACCAGGGGCCATCTTTGTGGTCACGAGTGGTCCAATGCCGAGTTTGTTCAATTTTCGTATCCTCTGCTTCTTCTTTTCAGTAGCGGCTTTGGCGCCGGTACCTTCCCCACCGGTATCTTCCCCACCGATACCTTCCCCGCCCGTCTCGGCGCCTTCATCGGTGCCAAGCACCGTTAGTGTCGATGTTGGCGTCAGTACCATCATCGAGGCCGCCCTGCAAACCTTAACTGTGCTTAGCAGACAAAAAGTCGAGGTACTATTATTCACCCTTATAATCCATCTCGTGTGCATTATGGTCAGAAGGTCCGGTTTCTTCGTTGTTCGACATGTTTTCTACGATGAAGTCTCCTTGTTTAATACTTAAACTATAATAAAAAATGAGTAGTGACATAAAAAAAGGTCTATGGTTTGCCACAATGCCGTTTCCCAGCAAATCCCGGCACTCGATATGCCTACTTTCTAGAAAAAGTCATGCCAAAATTCACGGGAAATTTCGGCATGACCTTTGCTAAAAAGTGGACATATCGAGTGACTGAAATTCACCGGAATAAAAATGAATCAACATACCGGCGAAAGATAGGCCACTCGGATCATTTACCCTGCACATAACCAATAATTTCCTAACATCACATGTCCAAATTCCAAACAACACATGTCCAAATCACATGTCCACATATCATATGTCCACTTGAAATTTGCATATAACAACAAGAAAAATATAGAACTTGAAGAAAATGCAATAAGTCCTTTTTCTTCACAATATTTGAAACTAAATTCAGCATACCTAAATTTCTGTCCTAATTTCAAACCTAGCTAAATTTTTGTCCTAATTTGAAAAGCTAATTAATTTCATACTAGTTAACTAGGTTCATACCACCTAATATGTCCTAGGGTTCATACTAATTCACATAGGATTATCTATTTTATATTTAAATAGCAACAATTGTTTTAACTAAAAAAATTAAATATGTAGGTGTGTGTTAACTACACCTAAAACACCTAAAATACCTAGAATTCATTTAACCCATACTAATTCTGTTTTTCAACTAGGGTTCATACCAACTAATTAACTATAGGGATCATACTAGCTATTTCATAAACACATTTTCTGAAATTTGAATTCAAAATGTTCCGAATTTTTAATTCACAATATCATTTCCTAACACCAACCTAATTCACCTACTATTTTCAATTATAAATTAAACCTAGCTATTTCATGAACCCTAGAACCTAACTACATGAACCCTAGAACCCTTAGGCACACACAAAGAGAGAGATAAGGAGTAGAGGACTTACAAGGGGCTAGGGGAAACATCGGCGGCGAGGTGGAGCTCAAGGGAGATGCCGACAGCGAGGTAGTGCTTGGGGGAGGCGGGTGCGGGTGGAGGAGCGGGCGGCGATGGAGGGCGTCGACGGACGGGGCGCGGGCAGGCAACGGAGGGCGACGGCAGATGGGGCGTGGGCAGGCGACGAAGGGCGATGGCATCGTTGGAGGAGAGGGATCGAATGGGGAATGGGATGGAGGAAAGAAGTAGAGGAGGAACCCACAGTAGCGTGTTTCTATAAAACGCGCTATAGCTAAGGTAGCTATAGCGCGTTTTAGGAAAAAGCGCTACTGCTACCTAACATAGCTATAGCGTGTTTTAGGAAAACGCGCTACTGCTATCACCCCTCAACTAGAGCTACTGCTCTTCTTTTCTTTTCCTGTTTGTTTCTTCTATTTTCTTTTTCTTTTATTTTCTTCTTTTTCATTTTTTCCGAGAGTAGGAACAAAGGGAAGGTGATACAATGTATATAACTAAGGCGATATATATTACATCATTTGACATTTAAGTGTGTATACAAAATAGGAACATGTACATTACATCATTTGACCCATGCATAAGGGTTAACTGTGTACACAAAATAGTAACATATATATTACATCATTTGACAGATAATGGTTTCTCGATCAGCATCGATGTTTTTGTTTTTGAGTGAGCTTCTTTCCCTTCTTGTTCGTAGACGAATAATTGAGCCCCTCATAGTGACTTTTCCTTTTCTATGGAGTACGATCTTTCTTAGGTAATGTAGTATTGATTCTTATTTTGATGTATACTTGATCGTCATCATCATCTTCCCTCATTGGGTTGTCGTACTGGTCATAGTCTTCCTCGTTGGCAACTCCATCCATTCCTATGATGTTCCTTTTGCCTCTCCTCACGACAACATGGATGGAGATTGCTCGGGTCGGTTATGAAGAAGCATTGTTTCACGTCCTTAGAGTGTACCCATGGCTCATTTTTTGCGATGGCGTTCACGGTAGCGCTCTTGGCATCGGGTATAGTCATGGTAGTGAAATACCGGTTTTCTCTTTTGACATTCTTAGCCCATCTAACACGGAACATCATCGCGTCGTGCAGTCCAGAGTAGTCAAGCTCCTAGATCTCCTTGACCCTTCCATAAAATCTCTCACTTGCGCCATTGTCGCTGTGATCATGCATTCCATCGTTACCCCTGAGTTCTGAAAATCACTGTTCATATCTTTGGCCTCCGTGTAGAACGTGTATCTGTTGATATCGTATGCTTGATAGGTCGCGAGGTTGGCCAAGGGGCCATGTGCTAAGGGCGTATATGAGCAATCCGTCCTTAGAATCCTCTTTTGGGGATTAGCAAGAATATGCTCTTTGAACCAATGCAGAAAAGTGGAATTGTGCTCTCTAGTAACTTCGGCGTCCGTCCTGCATAGCCCCTGGTCACGATACTTCTTTGCGATGGTTTCTTTGTGCAATGTAACGAAAGGATCTACCTCATATAGGTGTTGTATAACTACTAAGTTTGCTTTGTCAAAGTCGTTGTGTCGATTCGAGTAGGCCACATGCAGTTCCCTACAACCGTTGGAGTGACCTTCTTCTTCGAGCCTCCCAAGGTGCTTCTTAACGGGCATACCAACACCAGGCCGGTCTCCGCCATATAGATAATTCTCATAGAAAGGGACGCACTCTTGCATCAGATAGCCGTGGACGATGCTTCCATCCGGATGGGACATGTTATGAACGAATCCTTTGATGACCCCATTCATCCTCTCGAACGACATCATGTTGTGCAGGAATGATAACCCCATGTCTATTATGTCATTCACAATATGGACACACAGATGCACCATGACATCAAAGAACGCGGGCGGGAAGTACATCTCAAGCTCATTTAGTGTCACAATGATCTCTTCATGTAGCCTTCGGAGCTGCTTCACACTAATCGACTTTTGAGAGATGACGTCAAAAAAGTTACAGAGACCAATAAGCGTGTCACGGACGTGCTTGTCCATTATCCCTCTAAGGGCAACAGGTAGTATCTGTGTCATCATCACATGACAGTCATGGGACTTGATCCTGCTAAACTTTTTCTTCGTCGTGTCTAGAAATTTGCTTACCATCCCGCAGTAACCGGAACTAACTTTGATTTCGGTAAGGCACTTGAAGAATTGATCGATCTCAGCCGGACTTAAGGTAAAGCAAGAAGGGGGGCAATAATCCTCTTCCTTCACTTTTTTGCCCTTCTTCTCATGCGCCTCTATCTCCATCTCTGTCTCCTCTGTTTTTACGGGGCGGCATGTGCAGATCTGCCCTAATATTCAAATCTTGCAAGTCTCTTCTTGCCTTCGACACATCCTTGGTCTTATCCGGCATGTTCATCAGTGTCGCAAGCAAGCTCTCAAGGACATTCTTACATATATGCATTTGATCAAGGCAATGTGGCATGTCGAGTTTGTGCCAGTACTCCAAGTCCCAGAAAACAGACCTCGTCTTCCATACCTCCAGCAGCAGCTCTCGCGCCTTTTTTATCGTCTTTCCCGGCGTGGGGCACTGTTCCCAGTTTTTCAACAACTCATCGATTTCGGCATCGCTCCGCTTACGTGAGGTCCTCGATGTTCAGCCTCACCATTGAATAGATCTCCACGGTTTCTCCACGGGTCGTCCTTCTCAAGCCATCTTCGATATCCCATGTACATGATTTTCCCAGACCCGCCATCTTTCATTGGCGTTAGCTGATGGGACGTCGTATCATCCATGCACCGTGTGCATCCGCAATATCCGTGGCACACCTGTCCTGCGACATATCCGTAACCAAGATAGTCGTGCACCGTTGTGATCAGCGTGACTCTCATATAGTGAAAGTGCATTATATTGACTAGGGGGGTGAATAGGAAATTTTACAAATTCATCACTTGAGGAATTTCAACTTTGAGGAATTTGAAATGTGATGAATAACAAGCAGCGCAACAAGTACTCAAGTGCATGAGGAACATGTCAACAACATAGTCATGATGCTGAAATAAACATGCACAAATTACAGGTAGCGTCATACAGGATAAGCAGTGATGAACAAGGTAACTTGAAGAATTTAAGGTGAGGAAATTGTGAAAGTCTTCAGTCAAATTCTTCAAACATTAACGATCAATTTCATCAACGAGTATACGAGTAATAGAGGGGTTGAGGAAATAGAACCAGGTAGCTCGATGAAGACAATGGTTTGATGACCCAGTTCCAACTGCTGTGACAGTCGTACATCTGGTTTGGAGTGGCCTGGTATTTAAAACAGAGGACACATAGTCCCAGAACACACAGTCTTTACCATATTCTCCTTGAGCTAAGGTCACACAGTCCTCGCCCAACACTCGTGGTAAGTCATCAGGGTAGACTTCGAAAACCCTCACAAACTAGTCACCCGGCGATCCACAATTTACTGCTGGATGCTCTAGACCAAGGTCACCTCGTGATCCCCAATTGACTGCAGGATGCACTAGACCATGACACCTAACCATTTGGAGGATGCACAATCCTCAAAGGTAACAAGCGTCAGTTCCACACAGGAATTTCTTCAGTGATGCTCAATCACTTTGGGTTTGGTGGTTTGGTTGTGGGTTTTTTCTCACTTATGATTTTCTCTCAAAGTCCTCGGGGGATGGGTCGCTCTCAAATGACAAGTGTCAGTTCTCTCTCGGAGCAGCCAACCAACTAGTGGTTGTGTGTGTGGGGGTGGCTATTTATAGCCAGGGTGCAACCTGACATAAGACATAAATGCCCCCAATGATATGACCGTTATGTGGATGTTATGATTGGGGACAGCTGGCGCTAAGCACAGCAAGGGTCGAAATTTTGAACTATGAAAGTCCTCAGGCTTATCATGTTCCTCACTTGTAGCCAATTCGCACTGGCAAAATCTTAACTCCTTAGTCAGATCAATTTCATAAGAGACCAAAAGAACATCGTCTGTCACTGAAGAACTTTACTGAACTGCCAAAGATTTCCAAAGGCTTCACTCGAAGGATTGGATAGGTTGAGGATTTTGGAGTTGAGCATCAGTTGGAAATTTTCCTTAGTATTACCTCGGCCCCCTTTAACAGTACGGTGTTTCTTATGACTCAAAGAAAGGAAATGAAACTACGAAAACAAAAGTCTTCACGCTTCATAGTCCTCGTTCATATCTTCAAGGTCACACCGACTTCTTCATTCTCAAAGTCTTCAGGGAATACCAAATTCTTCAGCAAAGTCTTCACCAAAGTCTTCAGTTGAAGACATACATTTTTAGGGGTCGATAATCTCCGGATATATCAAATTCCTCATCGACTTATAGAGCATGTGTACACTCACAAACAAATTAGTTCCTTAACCTATAAGTCTTCAATACACCAAAATCACTAAGGGGCACTAGATGCACTAACAATCTCCCCTTTTTGGTGATTGATGACAAATAGGTTAAGTTTTCAACGGGGATAATACTATGAAGTTTAAATACCGAGTTTGAGGAATTTGATTGCAAGATATAGAAGAACTCCCCTTGAAGATGTGCATATTTGAGGAATTTGCTTTGGACTACAAATGCACATGGCAAGTTAAAAACATGGAGAACTCCCCCTATATCTTGTAATTCATACACGCATTTAACAAATGATATGAAGAATTTGAAATGCATGATGAAAATGGTGTTTGACGAAATTCAACATGCATGCATTAAGATATTTGAGGAAATAAGCATGCGTAAAGCAGTTCAAAAGAGTCAGACCACCATCGAACTTAAGTTTACAACTCAATCAACAAAAGCTTCATAAGAGCGAGAGTTGTAACTTAAACATAAACAACCCATATATAGTGACCCGCTTGAAGACTAACTCAAATGTTCTCCCCCTTTGTCATCGAAGACCAAAAGGGACGAAAAAGTGAGGACTAACGCCCCTTGAAGAATTTCATCATGTTGGTGAGGAAGGAGCGCCAACGTTATCGGGGTCGTTTGTCGATGCAAGGCCTACCGCAGTGTCATCAACGTCCTCAGCTTCATCCGTCTCACACGATGAAGAATATGAACTTGTGACCATCTGAGGAACTTGAACTTTCTTGAATTTCTTCTGTGGTTGACGAGCCCAGTCAAGATGTTCCTCAAGGTCCAGCTCCTTCAGTTCTTCAAAAGTATTGAGATGAGGTAGAACGACCCAAGTGCGGTTGAGGATTTCATGCACATAGTAGTGTTTTTTCTTCACTGAGTTCTGCGTCACAGTCATGTTCTGAACTATGGAGGCCAACTCAAGCTTCACCCACTTGTGATTACGATCGACCTTCTGATGAAGACTTATGAGAAGCTCACGATCAGTCATCACATGGGGGACAGACTCTTGAGGTTTTTGCACTGAGGCCTTTGCTTCTGAGTCCTAGGTTGCGGTGTCATCATTGGTGGAGAAGGATGCAGCTTTGCAAAACTGTCCATCCAATGGACAAGTGCCTTCATCAATGATAGCCTTGCCTTTTCCTTCAACTAAGGCAATTGTGCTCTTGAGGACTTCAATCAGAGGCAAGTAGCCGAAGTGATTCTGGAAGTCCGCCTTGAAGGGAACTGAAGACTTTGATCTGATGAACTTCATGATCCAAGGTGCATAAGGCTTTAGTTCAAATGGGGCTAGAGCAGCATTCACCAATGTCCTCATGAAGAAATCATGGAAGTTGATGGGAATCCCATGAATGATGTTGAATAGCATATTCTTCATGACTCCCTCCACTTCCTCTTCTTCAGAGTTGTGGCCCTTCTGAGGACATAGAGTATTGGTGAGAATGCGGTAGACCGTCCTGGGCACATAGAGAAAATCCTTCACAAGGAAAGTTGTCCATTGGGGCTTTCCAGGAGCCAAAGGCTTCATCAACACTTGCATCAGTTGATTTGGAAGATCAGGTTCATCAAACAGACGACGAGCTTCTTCTGAAGGAATTGGCACTCGGACAGATCGAAGTAATTCAGATGCTTGAGCAGTGAGATGAGTTGATCCGGTCATCCAGTCCAAGACCCAGGAGTTGATGTCAGAAGCTTCGCCTCTGATGTGTAGAGTGGCATAGAATTGAAGAATGAGTTCTTCATTCCAATCGCAGATGTTCATGCAGAAGGGAAGAATTCCTGCATCGTGAAGAACTTGGAGCACCAGTGTGAATGATGGAATTGTTTCCATATCAGCATGAGGAATTTGATGGTGTTCGAAGACTTTCTTCTTGTCGAATAGAACAGATGCATAGTAATTCATGTGAGTGGCAGTCCAGAATCTTCTTCGACCGGCCCTTGCTAAGTCATATGGATTAGGACTAGTGAAGAAAATGTGCTCATTGAAGAAATTGCTTTTGAGGAATTTGGGGCGCGTTGAGCCTTTGAATGGCATCCTGGGCTTCGGCTGAAGATTTGGCTTGAAGCGGCCCTTGATCTTCTTTGGCATGGGAGGAATTTCTTTAGACTGAGGAATTTTTGGAGTTGTTTCCTCAGTGACAGGTGGAGCAGCAAAGTCATCAGCTGATGCAGCTAGAATATCTTCAGTGACTTTGGCAATCAAGTCATCAGATCCTTCATGAATTTATTCAGTCTGGGCTGGGGACTGAGGAATCTGTGACAGAGGGGTAGTCACTGGTGAATTTGGGTGAGCAGTTTCCCAATATTCATCGTTGATGATAGGAGTTGTATTGCCAATGTCTACATCCTCATTAATTTCTTCAATGCCGACCTCTTCAGCAGTGAACTGAGGCTGGGGCGATGATACCCGTGGAGTTAAAGAATTTGCTTCAACTTCAATGTCTTCATCAATATGCTCTGTCGAAGCAGCAGAATTATCTTCTTCATCTTCTTCATCTGGGATGACATAGTCAACGCCAAATGGAATGATCTCATAGGCTGGTTTTGAGGAGAGTGGAGTGGCATCTAATGGTTCAGTTGAGGACTTTGGTAGAGTCTTCAACTTCTTCACAGCTGAGGAAATTGAAGTTGAAGCTTTTCTCTTTATTGCCTTCTTCTCAGCAGCCTTAGTTTTCTTCACTTCTGATGCAGAAGGAAGGTTGATTGTCTTCACCTTTGATGATTTTGCTGTTTCAGCTGAAGGTGAAGATGGTACAGTTTCTTCAGGCACAACAAAAGCTTCAGCTGGCCTGTCAGTTTCTTCATGCACAATAGTGGAGATTGTCCTGGTATGTTCTTCAGCGGGCTGACTTTCTTTAGCCGCACCGACAGTCTCTTCAGTTGGCTGAGCAGATTCATCAACTTGAGGAATTTGTGGTTGTGAACGATATGCAACCCTTGAGTTGTGATCAGTGATGACCTTATCAGCTATGTTGACAAAGCGAACCTTTGCGCCTTTCCAATCAACATAATATGCATTGAATTCCTCACTAAGGTCTTTGATCTCAGATTGCATCGTCACAAGTTCCTCAGGAGATAGATTCAGAAGATTCTTCTTCAAGTAATTCTCTTTCTTGTACTAAGCCTTCTTGGTTTGTCTGGCCTTCTTATACTTCCATTTTTTTCCGCTCTGAAAGCTGTGAGGACATGATCGGGACCAGGAGGCAGTTTCAAGTCATCAATGGGCGTTTTGGGATCCTTGTGGCAGATATCAATGAAGTTAAGCACTTGTTTTGGATCAAGCAGAAGAGGAATTTGAGATCCCTTTGCTTCAGCCACTCGTTGTTGCTTGTTTTTGATGATTGCTTCTAGTTCCTCATCATCGGCTTCATCTGAGGATTCTGATGGTATTGTGAACGCCACCTTCTTGGGTTGAGGACTTGGTCAAATGCCTCGTCCGACAGTTGCTTTCATTTTCTTTAGAGAAGGACCGCTTGAGGAATGTGCTTGGGCTGAAGAACTTGCTGATGTCCCTGAAGCAATTGAGAATCCTTTAGTCCTTTGGCATGAGGCAAGATGCACAGGCATTGAGGACTTAGCACTAGCAGCCGAGGACTGAGCAGCAACCGTACCAGTAGCTGAGGCCTTTGAGAGCTAAGGCCTTTGAGGTTGAGGAATCTACTGTGATGATTTTGAAGATGAAGAATTTGGTTTCACAGCAGATTTCTTCATCATTGATTTCTTTGGAGCACTTGCAGAGGCTCTAGTAGTGGCAGCAGCAGCAGAGTCTTCATTGAATTTCTTCACTGTAGCTTCGGCAGTTCTCTACAGTTTGAGTTGACGCTTTGCCCACTCTGTGGGAAAGTCTTCACCGCGAGCAACACTTGTGGGATCAACCACTTGATCATCAGCTGGAGGAGCCCTATTGCAAGGGGGTTTGAGTGCGAACTTCTTCATATATTTGGGAGTAACATAGTGATACTCCTTCCATTCCCTCACCCACCTCCGTTCAATCCTCTAAATTCTGATATTTCTCTGTTCTTTTGTCTCTTTGCCATGTATGGATTCATCGGGTGTACAATAACCAGCATACAGATGTTCAGGAATCTCAAAGGCATTATTTTGTTCAGCTTTCTTCCCACCTTTCTGTGGCTTCTTCCCATCAGCTATTTTCTTCAGCTGAGGATTTTGAACTCTTGAAAATTCTGAAGAAGTGCACAGTTTTTCCTCAAGAAATGCTGCAAATGAGTTAAGTTGATGAGAACCTAGTGATTCATCAGCGAACATTTTGTACCTATGAACAAAGTATAGGTGCGAGGAATTTGAAGAGTTCATCTGCGTTCTCAGAAATTTTTCAATAATATCAGGTGTGAGGAATTTGACCATGGGTGTCTTGAGGAATTTCACTAAGTGTTCTTTCTCTTAGGTTCCAGAGTTGTGCAAATTTTGAGGATTCACACAATTGAGGAATCTTGAAGAAAATCATAACTTAGGGAAAATCATCAAGTGTATGAACATGTAAGGTGCTTTAGAAAGAGATTCTTGAAGAATAAACACCTTTGTGAAGATTTAGGAAAACTTGAAGATCAAACAAGGGTAGTAAAAATAAATTGTATTTACCCTGGTGAAGAACACGACGAACTGAGAGATGAGATTGAGGAAGTTCGTTAGTCCAGATCTCCCACGCCCTAGCTTGGCAGAGGGAGACAGCTACAACGGCAGCGGGATGAAGACTTCCGCGGCCGATGTGAGTACGGTGACAGAGAGGTCGAGGCAGTGAAGCTCTTCCACACCGACGTCGATGATTTTAGCAGCGGCGCTAGGTCGGAGCTCGGGAGAGAGTAGAAGTGAGGAGTAACCAAGCAAAGTGAAAGGGGAGGGGTATTTATAATGGACGTGAAAACCAATCTGTCTAAAGATTTTGGACCAGATTGCCCCTGACCCTTGCTCTCCTCACGACAGGTGTCACCCACATTCTGAGTAGTGGTGATAGTGGGGGGTTGTGGGTTATCCAGTCGTGGGAATCGGAACTGATTGAGCGGGAAACGCCGAAAATTTTGATAGTGAAAATTTTAAGTTTCCGTTCGCAAATTCTTCGGTTGTCAAGGACACAGTGAAGACTTTGAACAAGTTTCAAAGTAGAACGCATATGAAGAATTTGTGAACATACTGAGTTGAGTTTAGCATAGAGGGGAAAGGGTCTGATCACATTCACTTAGATGAAAATCAACTTGAAGAATTAGCAATAAGTGAATGTTGTTGAGGACATTGAAAACTCAAATATATAAGTATATAGTCAATGAAGAACATTAGTTTCATAGTTTGAAGAATTTGAAAAGTTGATGAATTTGAAAAGTTGAGGAATTTGAAATTTTTGAAGAATTTGCAAAATGACGAAAAACTCAACTTTGAAGAATTTCAACTATGGTTGGTGGCGTGACCCGCCGTATAAGAATGATGACTTCAGACATCACGTACAATTGTCGTAGGGTTTTGAGAATCAAATTCTTCATTAATCTTCACACTTAGATGGTTATCTTCATCGATTGAAGAAAAACGTTACTTCATGTGTTGCACATCAAAATCATCAATTTTGCATAAGGGTTAGGATGTGTGTCCTTTTTCAAAGAACATCTGAAGATTCTAAGATATTTAGCTCACACCACAACTTTCAAAATCTCTTTTCATCCAAGGTCTTTGTGAAGATGTCGATCAGTTGTTCTTTAGTAGGGATGTGGTCGATGGCGATGTCGCCCTTGAGTACATGATCTCGAAGAAAATGATGACGAATCTGAATGTGCTTGGTCTTGGAATGCTGAACTAGGTTGTAAGCAATCTTGATGGCACTCTCGCTGTCACAGTAGAGAGGCACATTCTTCAACTTGATGACGTAGTCCTTGAGGGTTTGCTTCATCCACAGCAACTGAGCGCATCATGAACCAGCATCAATGTACTCAGCTTCAGCAGTAGATAGTGAAACACAGTTCTACTTCTTCGAGGACCAACAGACTAAGGATCGTCCGAGGAAATGACGTGTGCCTGAGGTTGACTTGCGATCCACACGATCTCCAGCATAGTCAGCATCAGAGTATCCGACGAGGTGAAGATTTGAGCCCTTGGGATACCATAATCCAAGCGTTGGTGTGTGAGCTAAGTATCGAAGAATATGTTTCATAGCCTTATGGTGTGATTCCTTCGGTGTTGCTTGGAATTGGGCACACATGCAAACACTTAGCATAATATCAGGACTAGATGCACATAGATAAAATAATGAGCCAATCATGGAGCAATATACCTTCTGATCGAAATCTTTACCATTTTCGTCAGTGCCGAGGTGGCCTTTTGAAGGCATTGGAGTTTTGACGCCTTTGCAATCTTGCATGTCGAATTTCCTCAGAACATCCTTGAGGTATTTCTCTTGAGATATGAAGATGTCGTTGTCTTCCTGACGAATTTGAAGACCTAAGAAGAATTTCAACTCTCCCATCATAGACATTTGATATTCTTCACTCATCATATAGGCAAATTCATCACTGTAACGTTTGTTAGTATAGCCAAAGATAATATCGTCTACGTATATTTGGAATATGAACAATTCATTGTCATAGGACTTTGTGAAAAGAGTTGGGTCGAGTGAACCGGGTTTGAAGCCTTTCTTCATGAGGAATTCCTACAGAGTGTCGTACCACGCCCGAGGGGCTTGCTTGAGGCCATAGAGGGCCTTGTTGAGCCTGAAGACTTTGTCAGGATGCTTAGGGTCTTCAAAACCTGGGGGTTGAGCAACACATACTTCTTCTCAAGCTTACCATTGAGGAATGCACTTTTCACATCCATTTGATATAAGATGATATTATGATGGTTAGCTTAAGCAAGCAATATGCGAATAGCTTCAAGTCTAGCAACAAGTGCAAAAGTTTTATCAAAGTCAATTCCCTCAACCTATGTGTAGCCTTGAGCTACAAGACGAGCCTTATTCCTTATCACCAGGCCATTTTCATCTTGCTTGTTACGGTAGATCCACTTGGTACCCATGATGTTATGCTTGCGAGGATTTGGCCGCTTGACAAGTTCCCACACATTGTTGAGCTTGAATTGATGCAATTCCTCTTGCATAGCTCGAATCCACTCAGGCTACTTGAATGCTTCATCAACTTTGGTGGGCTCTATGATAGAGACAAAGGCAAAGTTCCCACAAAAGTTAGTCAAATGTGAAGCTTTTGAGCGAGTGAGGGGACCTAGTGCATTGATGTCATCGATGATTTTGTCAATCTACACTTCATTTGCAACTCTTGGATGAGCAGGTTGACGTGGCTGAGGATTTTCTTCAGCACCATTTTCTTCAGGTGTATCAGCATGAATGTCTTCATTCATTGGAATGACTTCCTCAGTGGGTATGATGTCTTCAGTAGCCTTCAGCTTAATGGATTCCTCAGGAGACTGTTCATCTAACACAGAAGGTAGGTGCTCTCTTTGCGAGCCACCAGTTTCATCAAACCGCACATCTACAGTTTCAACAACCTTGTGGTGGTAGGTGTTGAAGACTTTGTAGGTGTGCGAGTCCTTTCCGTAACCAAGCATAAAACCTTCATGTGCTTTCGGTGCAAATTTAGAACTATGGTGAGGATCTCTAATCCAGCATTTTCCACGGAAGACTTTGAGATAACTTACGTTGGGTTTCTTGCCAGTCATAAGTTCATACGAAGTCTTCTTGAAGAATTTGTAAAGATGTACCCTATTGATGATGTGGCATGCAGTATCAATTGCCTCAGGCCAGAAGCGATGAGGAGTCTTGTATTCATCAAGCATGGTGCGAGCCATCTCGACAAGAGTCATGTTCTTGTGCTCCACGACGTCGTTCTGCTGAGGAGTATAAGGGCAGATAACTCATGAGTAATACCAAGTTCATCAAGATATTCATTAAGATCGGTGTTCTTGAACTCAGTCCCATTATCACTCCTGATATGCTTGATCTTGACGCTGAAGTTGGTGAAGGCCCTTGAAGCAAATCATCTGAAGACATCCTGCACTTCAGACTTGTACAGAATAATATGCACCCAAGTGTAACGAGAATAATCATCAACAATGACAAAGCCATATAAAATTGAAGAATTTGTTAGTGTGGAGTAATGAGTGGGGCCAAAGAGATCCATGTGAAGCAATTCAAAAGGTCGAGTAGTGTTCATGATTGTCTTCGAGGGATGCTTGGATCTGGTCATCTTCCCAGACTCACATGCACCAAAAAGGTGGTCCTTGAGGAATTTGACACCTTCAATGCCAATAACGTGCTTTTTCTTCACAAGCATGTGCAAGTTCCTCATACCAGCATGTCCAAGATGTTGATGCCACAACCAGCCTTCTGAGGACTTTGCAAGTAAGCATGTGGCAGGCTGAGGACCTGTAGAGAAATCAAGAATATACAAGTCTCCTCTCCTAAAGCCTTCGAAGACTTTGGAGTTGTCAGATTCCATGATGAGAACACAGTGATATTTTCCAAATACGACAATCATATCAAGATCACAAAGCATTGAGACAGACATAAGGTTGAACCCCAGGGATTCGACAAGCATCACCTTATCCATGGTTCGGTCCTTTGAGATTGCAACCTTACCTAGAACCAATACCTTGCTTTTTTTCCTTTCTCTACGTAGGTGATATGCTTCACATGAGATGGAGCAAGTGGCAAATTCATCAGAAGACTCTTGTCACCAGTCATGTGGTTTGTGCATCCATTGTCGAGGACCCACTCAGTAGCTTTTGGAGTATCATCCTGTAGATGAATTAGTACAACTTACGAACTCATATGCTTGAGAGTGAAGAATATGACATCAATTTCATCAGACATAATTTCATCACACAAGATAGTAAGCAAGTAGTGTGAGGACATGAGAAATCAGGAATTCATTTCTACAAGGTTAGCTTGCATCCTTTCAAGCATTTCCTCAGGTCTCCAGCAAATTCATTAGATGTTTAAGTTCATCTGGAGACCTGACCCAGCATAAGAAATTAGTTCAATTTCTTTACCACCCACATCTGGAGGGGTGGTAAAGAGTTCATCATTCTGCGAGCACCATATGAGAAGGGAGGCATCGGAGCAAGTGCGCTTCGTTTCACAGGGCGAGGGTTAGAGTACTCATATGAATAAGCAGAGAAATTCTTCGAGGACTTATGAACATAATGATTTGAAGAATAATGCACATATTCAGAAATCTTAGATTTTCCCCGCGAAATAGAGGCATTAGCACGAGAATGATATTTTTGACCATTTGAGGAATTTGGTCCAAGTGAAGACTTTGGTTCATATGAGGAATTTGATCCGGGGTTCCTGTTCTTCATAAGTGGTGTCGTGAGGACATTCACTTGAAGATTTTGTAGGTAGCTCTTGGGAACCCAGATTTTCTTCATGGGTGAACCATTCCTGTAGTTAGTTCCAACAAATCTAGCAAATACAGAGGAATATGATTTTTTAAGAACTTGTACTTGGAGTCAAGTGACTCATCAGAGGAATATGAAGTTTCACAAGTAAAGCCACATAAAGTGGATGGATCTACAGGGGGTCCTTTTGCAGCAACCCATGAGGTTTTGCGGTACTGCTCAGGTGTCCAGTAGGATCCATTAGCGTTGAGTTTCCTCACAAAGGCAACACCCTATTTCCTAGGGTTCCTTTTCAGAATCTGCTTTTTGAGGACATCACAAAGGGTTTGATGCCCTTTGAGACTTTTGTACATGCTTGTCACATACAATTCCTTCAACACTGCATTTTCATCAGTGATACTTGTGGTATCCTCAGATGAGGAATTTGAGACCACTGGAATAGTTGAAGAATTTGCAGCAATAGAAGCATTTGTACATTCAGGTGACGAATTAGAAGTTTCACGTTCGATGCATTTCAAACAAGGTGAACAAATTCTTCCTGAGCGGTACTGATCTGTTGAGCCAGTAAGGAATCGTTTTCCCTTTGGAGATCCTCATGTGACACCCTTAGTTTCTCAAGATCTTGCTTTCTTTGAAGAAATTCATAAGAAAGCTTCTCATGATCGGCTAAGAGAGCATTATGATGACTCTGAAGGTTATCATACTTTGTCTGAAGACTTTTGAGATCGTCAGACATAGTTTGAGTCCGATCCACTTCATCATTCAGCAAATCATTGCTTTTGTCTAGCATTTTCTGAATATTTTCAAGTGCACTTTGTTGCTTAGTGGCAAGTTTAACAAGTTTAGCATACCTAGGTTTCACATATTCATCAGATTCACCTTCACTTGATTCAGATGAGGAATGATGTTTGTGTACCTTTGAGCCTTTTGTCATGAAGCAATAGGTGGGAGCATAATCATCATTGCTGACGTCAGAGTCGTTGGAGTAGTAATTTTATTCATCGTTGAAGATGGACTTGCTGACGAA
This sequence comes from Hordeum marinum, assembly GCA_022496015.1. NCBI lineage: Eukaryota > Viridiplantae > Streptophyta > Magnoliopsida > Poales > Poaceae > Hordeum > Hordeum marinum. The sequence continues at coordinate 439,537,083 of CM039674.1, forward strand.
AGCATTAGCAAGAGCAAGGCTAGCGACACCAGATTCAGATTCCACCTCAGATTCTTCCTCTTCTTCATATTCTTCAGATTCTTCTTCAGAATCCATTTACTTGACAATGAACGCTCGAGCCTTTCTGGAACCATTCTTATTGTGCTTTGAGGACTTTGAAGATGAGGACTTAGTAGATGAGGACTTTGAAGATTTCTTCTTTTTCTTCGAGTCATCAAAACTATCATTCTTGTATTTCTTCTTCTTCTTTGAATCTTTTTCCGAGAGAGGACAGTTCGAGATAAAGTGACCAGGCTTAAGGTTTGATGACGCTAGGGTTATAGGGAAATGTTGTACGTGGTTACCGAAGGTTGTTCGGAGTCCCGGATGAGATCCCGGACGTCACGAGGAGCTCCGGAATGGTCCGGAGGTAAAGATTGATATATAGGAAGTCTAGATTTGGTCACCGGAAAGTTTTCGGGCTCATCGGTAGTGTATCGGGAGTGCCGGGAGGGTGCCGGAGGACCCCAGGAGGGGTGTGACGACCAAAGGACTTCGTGGGCCCTTAGAGGAGGTGTACCAGCCCTTATTGGGCTGGCCAAGACCTTCCGTAAGGGCCCATGCGGCTAGGGATAAGAGATAAGGCTGAAAAGGATTCAAAAGGAAGAGATCCACCTCCCTTGTGGGAGGTGGACTCCTCCCTAGGTTCGGCCGAACCTCTCCTCCTTGGAGGAGGGGCCAAGGCAGCCCTCCCTCTCCCTCCTCCTATATATATCCAAGGTATTGGGGCTGATTTGAGACATGACTTCTCTCTCTCTTGGCACAACCCTACCCTTCTTCTTCCTCGTTCTCCGTAGCGCTTGGCGAAGCCCTACCGGAGTCCACGTAGCTCCACCGTCACAACGCCGTTGTGCTGCCGGAGCTCTCCCTCAACCTCTCCTTCCTCCTTGATGGATCAAGGCGTAGGAGACGTCATCGGGATGCACGTGTGTTGAACGCGGAGGCGCCATTGTTCGGCGCTTAGATCGGAGTCCACCGCGATTTGAATCGCTACGAGTACGACTCCACCAACCGCGTTCTTGTAACGCTTCCACTTAGCGATCTTCAAAGGTATGAAGATGCAATCTCTCCCTACTTGTTTCTGGTTTCTTCATAGATAGATCTTGGTGACATGTAGGAATTTTTTTGATTTACTACTATGTCTCCCAACAGTGGCATCATGAGCTAGGTCTATGCGTAGAATCTATGCACGAGTAGAACACAAAGCAGTTGTGGGCGTCAATCTTGTTAATTTGCTTACCACTACTAGTATTATCTTGATTCGGTGGTATTGTGGGATGAAGCAGCCCGGACCGACTTTACACGTACGCTTACGTGAGACTGGTTCCACCGCCTGACATGCACTTTTTGCATAAGGTGGCTAGCGGGTGTCTATCTCTCCCACCTTAGTCGGATTGGATTCGATGAAAAGGGTCCTTATGAAGGGTAAATAGCAATTGGCATATCACATTGTGGTTTTGGCGTAGGTAAGAAACGTTCTTGCTAGAAACCTATAGCAACCACGTAAAAACTTGCAACTACAAATTAGAGGATGTCTAACTTGTTTTTGCAGCATATGCCTTGTGATGTGATATGGACAAAGGATGTGATGTGATGCATTGTGATGTATGAGATTGATCATGTTCTTGTAATAGGATTCACGAATTGCACGTCGATGAGTATGACAACCGGCAGGAGCCATAGGAGTTGTCTTATTTTATTGTATGACCTGCGTGTCAATCATAAACGCCATGTAATTACTTTACTTTATTGCTAAACGTTAGCCATAGTAGTAGAAGTAATAGTTGGCGAGACAACTTCATGAAGACACGATGATGGAGATCATGGTGTCGTGCTGGTGACAGTGATGATCATGGTGCCCCGAACATGGAGATCAAAGGAGCAAGATGATATTGGCCATATCATGTCACTTTATTGATTGCATGTGATGTTTATCATGTTTACATCTTATTTTCTTAGAACGATGGTAGTAAATAAGATGATCTCTCAATAAAATTTCAAGAAAGGTGTTCACCCTAACTGTGCACCGTTGCTAAGGATCGTTGTTCCAAAGCACCACGTGATGATCGGGTGTGATAGGTTCTAACGTTCGCATACAACGGGTGTAAGCCAGATTTACACACGCGAAACACTTAGGTTGACTTGACGAGCCTAGCATGTACAGACATGGTCTCGGAACACGGAAGACCGAAAGGTCAAACATGAGTCGTATAGAAGATACGATCAACATGGAGATGTTCACCATGGATGACTAGTCCGTCTCACGTGATGATCGAACACGGGCTAGGTGACATGGATCATGTATCACTTGGATGACTAGAGAGATGTCTATCTAAGTGGGAGTTCATTAAATAATTTGATTATGTGAACTTAATTATCATGAACTTAGTGTAAAATTGTTGTTACAATCTATATTGTAGATCCAATGGCCAACGCTAATGTCACCCTCAACTTCAACGCGTTCCTAGAGAAAACCAAGCTGAAAGATGATGGAAGCAACTATGCGGACTGGGTCCGTAGCTTGAGGATCATCCTCATAGCTTCGAAGAGATTGTATGTCCTTGATGCACCGCTAGGTGACCCACCCATTTTCCCAGCAGACCAAGGCGTTACGAACGCTTGGCAGTCACGCTGCGATAATTACTCCCTTGTTCAGTGCGGCATGCTTTACAGTTTAGAACCGGGGCTCCAAAAGTGTTTTGAGAAACACGGAGCATATGAGATGTTCCAAGAGCTGAAACTGGTTTTCCAAGGTCATGCCCGGGTTGAGAGATATGACGTCTCCGACAAGTTCTTTAGCTGTAAGATGGAGGAGAATAGTTCTGTCAGTGAGCACATACTCAAGATGTCTGGGTTACACAACCGCTTGACTCAGCTGGGAGTTAATCTCCCGGATGACTTGGTCATTGACAGAATCCTCCAGTCTCTTTCACCTAGCTACAAGAGCTTTGTGATGAACTACAACATGCAGGGTATGGAGAAGTCCATTCCTGAGTTGTACTCGATGCTAAAATCGGCGGAGGTCGAGATCAAAAAGGAGCATCAAGTGTTGATGGTGAATAAGACCACTAGTTTCAAGAAAGGCAAGGGTAAGAAGAACTTCAAGAAGGACGGCAAAGTTGTTGCCGCGCCCGGTAAGCAAGTTGTCGGGAAGAAGAACAAGCATGGACCCAAGCCTGAGACTGAGTGCTTTTATTGCAAGGGTACCGGTCACTGGAAGCGGAACTGCCCCAAGTACTTAGCAGATAAGAAGGTCGGCAACATTAAAGGTATATGTGATATACTTGTTATTGATGTGTACCTAACCAGCGCTCGTAGTAGCTCCTAGATATTTGATACCGGTGCAGTTGCTCACATTTGTAACTCCAAGCAGGAGCTACGGAATAAGCGGAGGCTAGCAAAGGACGAGGTGACGATGCACGTCAGGAATGGTTCCAAGGTCGATGTGATCGCCGTCGGCATGCTACCTCTACATCTACCTTCGGGATTAGTGTTAAACCTAATTAATTGTTATTTAGTACCAGCTTTGAGGATGAACATTGTATCTGGATCTCATTTGATGCGAGATGACTACTCATTTAAATCTGAGAATAATGGTTGTTCTATTTATATGAGAGAAATGTTTTATGGTCATGCCCCGCTGGTCAATGGTTTATTTTTGATGAATCTCGAACGTGATGTTACACATGTCCATAGTGTGAGTACCAAAAAGTGTAAGGTTGATAACGATAGTCCCACTTACATGTGGCACTGCCGCCTTGGTCATATTGGTGTCAAACGCATGAAGAAGCTCCATGCTGATGGACTTTTGGAGTCTCTTGATTTTGAATCATGTGACACGTGCGAACCATGCCTCATGGGAAAGATGACGAGAACTCCGTTCTCCGGAACAATGGAGCGAGCAACTAACTTGTCGGAGATAATACATACCGATGTATGCGGTCCAATGAGCGTCGAGGCTTGCGGTGGCTACCGTTATGTTCTCACCCTCACTAATGACTTGAGCAGATATGGGTATGTCTACTTGACGAAACACAAGTCTGAAACCTTTGAAAGGTTCATGGATTTTCAGAGTGAGGTAGAGAATCAACGTGACAGGAAAATAAAGTGCCTATGATCTAATCGTGGCGGAGAATATTTAAGTCACGAGTTTGGCAGCACCTAAGGAAATGTGGAATTTTTTCACAACTCACGCCGCCTGGCACACCTCAGCGAAATGGTGTGTCTGAACGTCGTAATCACACTCTATTGGATATGGTGCGATCTATGATGTCTCTTACCGACTTACCGCTATCATTTTGGGGATATGCATTAGCGACTGCCGCATTCACTTTAAATAGAGCATCGTCAATGTCCATTGAGACGACACCGTATGAACTATGGTTTGGAAAGAAACCTAAGTTGTCGTTTCTAAAAGTTTGGGGATGCGATGCTTATGTGAACAAACTTCAACCTGAGAAGCTCGAACCCAAAGCGGAAAAGTGCGTCTTCATAGGATATCCCAAAGAGACTATTGGGTATACCTTCTACCTCAGATCCGAAGGCAAAGTCTTTGTTGCCCAGAATGGATCCTTTCTCGAGAAAGAGTTTCTCTCGAAAGAAGTAAGTGGGAGGAAAATAGAACTTGATGAGGTAATTGTACCTCCACTCGAACCGGAGAGTAGCGCATCACAGGAAGTTGTTTCTGTGGAGCCTATACCAGCTGGAGAGGAAGTTAATGATGATGATCATGAAACTTCAAATCAAGTTACTATTGAACGTCGAAGGTCCACTAGGACACGTTCTGCACCAGAGTGGTATGGCAACCCTGTCCCGGAGATCATGTTGTTGGACAAGGGTGAACCTTCGAACTATGAAGAAGCGATGGCGGGCCCGGATTCCAACAAATGGCTTGAGGCCATGAAATCCGAGATATGATCCATGTATGAGAACAAAGTATGGACTTTGGTGGACTTGCCTGATGATAAGCGAGCCATTGAAAATAAGTGGATCTTTAAGACGAAGACTGACGCGGATGGTAATGTAACCGTCTATAAGGCTTGGCTTGTCGCTAAGGGTTATTGACAAGTTCAAGGAGTTGACTATGATGAGACTTTCTCACCCGTGGCGATGCTGAAGTCTGTCTGGATCATGTTAGCAATTGCCGCATTTTATGATTATGAGATCTGGCAAATGGACGTCAAAATGGCATTCCTTAATGGCTTCCTCAAGGAAGAACTGTATATGATGCAGCCGGAAGGTTTTGTCGATCCTAAAGATGCTAACAAAGTATGCAAGCTCTAGCACTCCATCTATGGGCTGGTGCAAGCATCTCGGAGTTGGAACATTTGCTTTAATGAGGTGATTAAAGCGTTTGGGTTTGTACAGGTTTATGGAGAACCCTGTATTTACAAGAAAGTGAGTGGGAGCTCTGTAGCATTTCTCATATTATATGTGGATGACATACTGATAATGGGAAATGATATAGAACTCTTGGAAAGTGTAAAGGCCTACTTGAATAAGTGTTTTTCAATGAAGAACCTTGGAGAAGCTGCTTACATATTAGGTATTAAGATCTATAGAGATAGATCAAGACGCCTCATAGGTCTTTCACAAAGCACATACCTTGAAAAGATATTGAAGAAGTTCAATATGGATCAGTCCAAGAAGGGGTTCTTGCCTGTGCTACAGGGTGTGAGATTGAGTACGACTCAGTGCCCGACCACGGCAAAAGATAGAGAAGAGATGAGTGTCATCCCCTATGCTTTAGCCATAGGCTCTATTATGTATGCCATGCTATGTACCTGACCTGATGTGAACCTTGCCATAAGTTTGGTAGGGAGGTACCAAAGTGATCCTGGAGCGGAACACTGGACAGCGGTCAAGAATATCCTAAAGTACCTGAAAAGGACAAAGGACATGTTTCTCGTATATGGAGGTGCCGAAGAGCTCGTCGTAAAGGGTTACGTCGATGTTAGCTTCGACACAGATCCGGACGACTCCAAGTCGCAAACCGGATACGTGTATGTTTTGAACGGAGGGGCAGTTAGCTGGTGCAGCAGCAAGCAAAGCATCGTGGCGGCATCTACATGTGAAGCGGAGTACATAGCTGCTTCGGAAGCAGCAAAGGAAGGAGTCTGGATGAAGGAGTTCATCACCGACCTAGGAGTAATTCCAAGTGCGTCGGGCCCGATGACTCTATTCTGTGACAACACTGGAGCTATTGCCCTTGCGAAGGAGCCTAGGTTTCACAAGAAGACAAGACACATCAAGCGCCACTTCAACTCCATCTGTGATTACATTTAGGAGGGAGATATAGATATTTGTAAAGTGCATCCGGATCTGAATGTCGCAGATCCGTTGACTAAACCTCTCTAACGAGCAAAACATGATCAACACCAGAATGCTATGGGTGTTCGATTCATCACAATGTAACTAGATTATTGACTCTAGTGCAAGTGGGAGACTGTTAGAAATATGCCCTGGAGGAAATAATAAAATGGTTATTATTGTATTTCCTTGTTCATGATAATTGTCTATTGTTCATGCTATAATTTTATTAACCGGAAACTAGAATGCATGTGTGAATACATAGACCACAACGTGTCCCTAGTGAGCCTCTAGTTGACTAGCTCGTTGATCAATAGATGGTCACGGTTTCATGACTATGGACATTGGATGTCGTTGATAACGAGATCACATCATTAGGAGAATGATTTGATGGACAAGACCCAATCCTGAGCATAGCACAAGATCGTGTAGTTCGTTTGCTAAAGCTTTTCAATGTCAAGTATCGTTTCCTTATACCATGAGATTGTGCAACTCCCGGATACCGTAGGAATGCTTTGGGTGTGCCAAACGTCACAACGTAATTGGGTGGCTATAAAGGTACACTACGGGTATCTCTGAAAGTGTCTGTTGGGTTGGCACGAATCGAGACTGGGATTTGTCACTCCGTGTGACGGAGAGGTATCTCTGGGCCCACTCGGTAAGACATCATCATAATGAGCTCAATGTGACTAACGAGTTAGCCACGGGATGATGTCTTATGGAATGAGTAAAGAGACTTGTCAGTAACGAGATTAAACAAGGTATAGGGATACCGACGATCGAATCTCAGGCAAGTATCATACCGCTAGACAAAGGGAATTGTATACGGGATTGATTGAATCCCCGACATCGTGGTTCATCCGATGAGATCATCGTGGAGCATGTGGGAGCCAACATGGGTATCCAGATCCTGTTGTTGGTTATTGACCGGAGAGGTGTCTCGGTCATGTCTACGTGTCTCCCGAACCCGTAGGGTCTACACACTGAAGGTTCGATGACGCTAGGGTTATAGGGAAATGTTGTACATGGTTACCGAAGTTTTTTCGGAGTCTCGGATGAGATCCGGACGTCACAAGGAGCTCCAGAATGGTATGGAGGTAAAGATTGATATATAGGAAGTCCAGTTTTGGTCACCGGAAAGTTTTCGGGCTCATCGGTAGTGTACCGGGAGTGCCGGGAGGGTGCCGGAGGACCCCGGGAGGGGTGTGACGACCAAAGGACTTCATGGGCCCTTAGAGGAGGTGTACCAGCCCTTATTGGGATGGACAAGACCTTCCAGAAGGTCCCATGCGGCTAGAGATAAGAGATAAGGCTGAAAAGGATTCAAAAGGAAGAGATCCACCTCCCTTGTGGGAGGTGGACTCCTCCCCAGGTTTGGCCGAACCTCTCCTCCTTGGAGGAGGGGCCAAGGCAGCCCCCCCTCTCCCTCGTCCTATATATATCCAAGGTATTGGGGCTGATTTGATACACGACTTCTCTCTCTCTCTCGGCGCATCCCTACCCTTCTTCTTCCTCGTTCTCCGTAGCGCTTGGCGAAGCCCTGCCGGAGTCCACGTAGCTCCACCGTAACCACGCCGTCGTGCTGCCGGAGCTCTCCCTCAACCTCTCCTTCCTCCTTGATGGATCAAGGCGTAGGAGACGTCGTCGTGCTACATGTGTGTTGAACGCGGAGGCGCCGTTGTTCGGTGCTTAGATCGAAGTCCACCGCGATCTGAATCGCTACGAGTACGACTCCACCAACCGTGTTGGGGATATAACCCCACAATATGACCCGCCTTAGAGGCTCCGGTTCATATTGATGACTTGTAAGCTGGCCCATGGGTGAGCCGTAAGACTGGTGGCCCAAGAAGATAGACGGCTCAAGATGTGGGCCGCATGATGACCCAGACGTAGAAGACCCGGGTGTGTAAGCCGCCTTAAGGACAACTTGGATAGAAAGATAGAAAGAGACTCGGAGTCACAAGAAGACCCGGATAGATAATTGTAAAGACCCGGTGGTCCTGACCTCCTATATAAAGGCAGACCCGGGGCGACTTAGAGGATAGGTTATCGAGAACTAGGTCAAGCTTCTAGCTCCTTGTAATCGATACACAAGCAATACAAACACAAGCAGGACGTAGGCTATTACCTCGACTTGAGGGGCCGAACCTGGGTAAATCCATGTCTTTCGTCCCGATCAACCCCTTTGAGTCCACCCCGTTAGCGATGGCCTCGAGTCCAAGTCCGTTCACCCGGACATCTGCCGTGATAAATCCACGACAGTTGGCGCCCACCGTGGGGCTAGTGCTTGATGGTGTTGATTTCTCAAAGGGCTCTCTCCCAGGGCTCGAGGGATATGTGGTTGGAAGGATGAGCAAGAGTCGCCACGGTCGGCTCTACATCGACGACGCCGGCTGGGGGCTTGATGCTGATTCTGTGGAGTATGGATTCCGGGTTCTGTTTGGCGGGATCCAGGTTTTCATTGGAAAGGTTGATGGATCTACACCCAGGCCGGACATCTGCACCAACATCGTCGAGCCGACTCGGCGTCTCCAATCTGCGAGTGGTGTGCGGCCTGCCCATGCCCATCCAGGTCAAAAGCATGTTCTCGTGGGCTTCACTCAAGGTATGGACCTGGAAGCGTCTGGGTCACAGGGAACTCTTGTTTACTTGGAAGATGAGTCCTCTAGTGGGGAGACAGAGTCAGTGTATCGGCTCGGTAATGGTGGCCTTGGGGGCTACTACGACACCTATTCTGAGGTAGAGGGCTTTGAGTCGGATACTCCGGGGCCCCCGGTTCATGCGGCGGTGTTCATGGCGGGATCAGCTCCAGCCGCCGGTCACACAGCTGCGGGAGCCGCCGCAGCGGGTGATAGCCCACCGCCGCCAGCTCAGGTTCTAGTGGAATTGATGGACGAGCTTATAGCTCTCATGGCCACGGAAGTAACACTGGATAATCAAGCAGCCCGGAATCTAGAGGTGGCACGGATCAAGGGCCGGATGGCAGAGGAACGACAAAGGATGGCTGAGCTTAAGATCCGGATGGAGGAAGAAGCGGAGCGTATCAAGGCAGATACTTTCCATCTGGAGCTGGAACAAAGGTCAGCAGCCGCGGTGCACTGGAGGAGGCATCAATCCCGTCTACCAGAACGTTATGAAGCAAGGAACCTATTTAATACCCCTGGTGTGGGGCGGGTTGCGGGCGCGCTGGAAAGCCGCCCGATGGAACGCCCGGCAACTCAACCACCCCAGCATAACCAAACTTCACCTAGAGCTTTTCCGACACCAGTGGGTCATTACTCTAACCCGGTAGAGAACATGGTGGCGGCGGCCACCCGGCTTGGGACGATTCCCATCCCAGATGAAGCACCCTTTGCGGAGGACGTGCGAAACGCCATTGGATATTTACAGACGGCCATGGCCCAGCAAGAGAGATATGCTCACAGCCGGAGCCGGGTTCACTCTACCCCCTCCCGGGTCGAAGTTTCAGCCGGCGCTACGAGTCGCCGGCGTGTTCTAGCAGTCATCCACGTCGGGGACCATCGGAGGATGAGCAGGCGGCTCTAGATGCACAAGCCCTCGCGGACCGGGCGAGGAACAGGCGAGAGGCGGAGATAGCGGCAACCCTTCCAGAGCCAGCGCTTTCCGTCCCAATGGGAGTAGTTAGTACCAGAGCCGTAGGGGTGCCATGTTTAACTCCGGCTCTGAGAAGTGAACGACTACCGAAAGATTTTAAGGGGCCTCGAAAAGTTCTAAATTACACAGCTGATCTACCCCCTGAGTCTTGGGTTGAGAGTTATGAGCTGGCCATGGAGATGTTGGACGTCAGTGAGGTGGTATGTGCAAAATATTTCATCATGATGCTTGAGGGTCCGGCTCGCACATGGTTGAAAGGTCTGCCGCCTAACACGATATGTTCATGGGCGGAGCTGAGAGCGAAGTTTATTAAGAATTTTCAGGGGACCTGTAAGCAGCCTATGACCATTGTAGACTTGGACCATTGTGTTCAACAGGAAAATGAATCGGCCCATCATTGGGTCCGGCGGGTGTTGACCATTATTCACTCTTCAGAGCAGATCATGGCGGCTCAAGTGGTGCTTATTCTGGAAAAGAACTGTCATTTTGTTCCATTGAAACAGAAGCCGGATAACACATATTGGACTATACACTTTGATGGGTCCAAGCAGCTAGAGGGGTCTGGTGCAGGGGTTGTTCTCACCTCCCCGAAGGGTGACAAGTTTTGTTATGTGCTCCGGTTAATGTTTCCTTGTACTAATAATGCAGCTGAGTATGAGGCACTGCTCCATGGTCTCAGAGTCGCTAAAGAGATGAACTTAAGCCGGGTCAGATGTTTAGGCGACTCAGATCTTGTGGCTCAGCAAGTTTCAGGTACTTGGGACTCCAAGGATCCGCGGATGGCGGCTTATCGATAGGCGGTTGATATCATTGCCGGTCACTTCAAGGGGTACCAGGTGGATCATATTGATCGTCGCAGGAATGAGGCGACTGATGCCTTATCACGGTTAGGTTCTCAACGAAAGCCGGTACCACCTAATGTTTTTCTGGACGTATTGCATCATCCGACTGTCAAGATACCCTCTGAGGAGGATCTGGCTATTCCTGACCCAGAGGCGGAATTGGTGGCGGCTCTGCATGCTATCCCAGACTGGACTATTCCTTATTTGGCGTATCTGACACGCGGCGAGTTGCCTCAGGAGGAGGATCTGGCCAGGAAGATCACCCGGCATTCTAAGTCTATGATGATTATCAATGGTGAGTTACATAAGTGTAGTGTGACGGGTGTCTTTCAGCGCTGCATCTCACCGGAGGAGGGCCGACAGATCTTGAGTGAAATTCATGCTAGCGACTGTGGACATCATGCCAGGTCAAAATCTTTAGTGGCCAAGGCTCTTCGACATGGGTTTTTCTAGTTGACGGCTCACAAGGATGCAAAAGACTTAGTCCGTAAGTGTGACGGCTGTCAGAAGTTTGGCCGGCGTGCTCACGTTCCGGCTCAAGAGTTGAGGATGATACCAATCACTTGGCCGTTTGCGGTCTAGGGGCTTGATATGGTAGGACCTTTCAAGAGATCCAAGGATAAGAAAACACACCTTCTGGTGGCGATTGATAAATTTACTAAGTGGGTAGAGGCAGAGCCGGTCAGCAAATGTGATGCGGCTATAGCGGTTCAATTTATTAAGAAGCTGATCTATCGCTTTGGTTACCCGCACAGTATCATTACGGACAATGGAACAAATCTATCCAAAGGAGCTATGAAAGCGTTCTGTGAGAAGGAGCATATCCGACTTGATGTTTCAACCGTGGCACATCCATAGTCTAATGGTCAGGCGGAGCGAGCCAATCAGGAAATTTTAAGAGGAGTCCAACCACGGCTCATGGTTCCTTTGAAGCGGACACCCGGATGTTGGGTTGAGGAGTTGCCTTCCGTCTTATGGAGCATCAGAACTACCCCTAACATATCTATAGGTTTCACGCCTTTCTTCATGGTGTATGGTGCTGAGGCGGTTCTACCCAGCGATATCCGGCACGACTCACCAAGGGTGGCGGCTTATGTTGAGACGGACAATAAGGTAGCACGCCAAGATGCGTTGGACGCCCTGGATGAAGCACGAGAGTTAGCAGCAGCCAGGTTGGCAATTTATCAACAAGACCTGCGACGCTATCATAGCCACAAGGTGAAGACCCGGACGTTCCAGGAAGGTGACCTGGTGCTCCGGTTGATTCAAGACCAATCTGGAACGCATAAGTTATATCCACCATGGGGGGGCGCTTTTGTGATCAGCAGAAACCTTAACAATGGGTCATATTACCTCATTGATATCCGAGATGAGTCGGAAACCGCGGGTCAAGAGACGTTGCAGCCATGGAATATCGCGCATCTGCGACTATACTTTACTTAGCAGGCGTTGAAAGCCGCTATCATTGTATATATCATGTTTACATGAGTAAAAGCTAGCATCCCCACAAAGACTGGGGCCTCTGCTCTTATGTATATCTTTGTGCAATCAAGATGAAATTTTTCCGGCTCAAAAATTTGAGTTGAAGTGGTTTGTTTGCCGTCAAAACGGCTGATCTATCATCCGGCTTTATACCCTATCAAGCGTTGTTGCAGGGAGGCTTCTTGACTTCGGGTATAGCTTACATCTCCCCTGCATAGTCTGCTTTTACGCTGTTGCAAGGAGGCTTCTTGCCTTCGGGTATAGCTTACATCTCCCTTGCACAGCCGGCGTTATGCCCAATTAAGCACTGCTGCAAAGAGGCTTCTTGCCTTCGGGTATAGCTTACATCTCCTTTGCACAGTCAGCTGTTATTAAACTATTGCAAGGAGGCTTCTTGCCTTCGGGTATAGCTTACATCTCCCTTGCACAGTTGGCTTTATGCCTAGTTTGGTTACATTAAGCGTTGTTGCTGATGGAGGCTTCTTACCTTTGGTATAGCTTACATGACCCTAAGACAACAGCGTGTACACCAAATTCTAGTTGCTTATCAACTGCGGCCATCAAAGGGGGCTTCTTACCGACGGGTATCGCTTATCTCACCCTAATGGCTGGCTTTATGCCACTTCCGGTTACTTATTAACCGCGGTTGTCAAAGGGGGCTTCTTACCGACGGGTTCGCTTATCTCACCCTAACAACCGGCGTTTACGCCAAAACTCAGTTGCTTATCAACTGTAGCTCTTGAAAGAGGCTTCTTGCCTTCGGGTATAGCTTACATCTCCTTTCAAACAGCCGGCTTTATGCCGTCTCAGGCTAATTATTAGCCGCGGCTATCGATGGAGGCTTCTTGCCTTGGGCTATAGCTTACATCTCCCATCGACAGCCGGCATTCGCACATACAACATTTGCTGTTAAAAGGAGGCTTGTTACCGTCATGTATAGCTTACATTACCCTTCATACAGCCGGCTTTGGGCCGCTTCCAGTTCATCAATAGCCGCAGTTGTCGATAGAGGCTTCTTACCATCACGTATAGCTTACATTATCCTAAGACAACCGGCTCCTTAATGGATTCATCCGACAAGAGCCGGAGCCATGTTGCTCCAGTTGACAAAATTCAAGTTTTCAAAAATATTATCTGGCTCTAATCTTCTGGAGAAGGAATGACGTCTTCAAAGACAAACACCCCTCATCAGAAAAGCTCAAGGTATATTTATGCAAAGGAGCGATCAATCAATGGAGAGCCGGCAACACATCAAATTGAAACACGAAGAGACGGAAAGTATACACAAAGATATGGAAATATATACAACCGACACTATCTTTAGAACGGCAGAGTCATCCTTAAGCTATTACAAAAATTGCTGTCAGAAGGAGGAAAGGCATTACCAAGTTTCAACCGCCCACGACGGGTCATTGCATGAGCCATTGCTCAGAAGGTTACAAAATGCAAAGTCAGACGACCCGATCATCCTGCTCCGGCTCTTCTACTGGCTTCATCTGGAGAGTTTCCAAATCCCAGCTGCAGTCAGCCAGCGCGGCGAAGGACCCTTCTTCAAGAAAGGGAGACGTGTCGAGATCATTAGGAAAGAGTTCCTTACTGTGGGCGGGTGTTAGAGATTTCCACTCGTAGAGAGGCCCGCGGATCCTCTTATCCTCGCCATCATAAGCCGCCTGGTAGACATTTAAGTTGGCTTCATCTGCAAGTATAGACGCCAAGAAGCGGGAGTCCTTGACACACTGGATGTAGTCCGCCTTTGTGAATTCTGAGCCGTTGTCTTTCTTTGATGGATAGCCATCCATCATTTCAGCCGGCGTCAGCTCAGGGGCGAAGGCCAGAGCCCGGCTCAATCCGACGACTGCTCCTTGACGAAAAGCTGATTTCTTCAGTTCTTCAATTTGTTTTGGCATGGTGGAGAAGAGTTCCAAGACCCCTTTCAGAGCGGTGGGGATCTTCTCCTTATATTGAACACTCTTGATCGTGAAGATGGCACCGCGGTATAGTTGTTCCGCAAAGGTGTAGATGGCCTTCAGTGGCAGAAGGCTATCAGAAGCCAACTGCCGGCTCCTGGGACCTGGATAAGCCGGATAAAGCTAATGAGTCGCCAGTTTTCAATAGCAATGTTAAAATACAAAGTAAAACAGAAGCTTACCAAATAGGGTGGCTGACATCTTCGCTATGTGCCGCTTCAGGCCTTGGAGTTCCTCCACCACATCTATAAGCCGCTGGTCGGCGTCGTCCGCCCGTTTGGTCAGAGCGGCCATTTCAGATTCTGCCGTCTCTTTCAAAGAGGTAATCTCAGCAGTGGCATTGGCCAGCTCCTCAGAGAGAAGCCGACACTTTTTGTCAGCAATGCTTCGGGCTTCTTGTTGAGCCGCCAAGTTGGCCTTCAGATCCGTCAACTGAGACCCGGCTTCGTTTAGGGCTTCCTATAGCACATCAAAATACAGGATAAGTCGCCAAAATATAGGACGAGTGCTATAAGCGAATTTTTGCAAGTCTCAAACATATTGCAAGCAATATATTTGACACTTGGGGGCTAATGTATATTTGCTTTTTTAGTATGCAGTACAGTTCCGGTTCATCTCCTTCGAAGTTAATCCGGAACTTGGGGGCTACAATTTGGCTCTTCAAAGACTACTTCTGATAGAAGTTAATCCGGAAAGGTACCTCATATTTGGTTTTCATCAAAGTCACCAGCCGAAGCTCCAAGTCACGGCTGGTATTTAGCCGGTTCATATATCCGGCATGGAGCTCATCAGCTGTCATCTTCTCGTACGAAGAATCAAAGTTTAAGTTCCTCGAGGCCTCTAACGGTTCGGTATGTTTAGTCGGCACATGAGCTGGAGGCGTCTGCTGAGCTGACCCGGTGATGACAACGTTCGGGGTTGCAGGAGTTTTTGCAGGAGTCGGCAGCTTGGAAGGAGCTCTGGGGGGACTCTCCATAATGACATCTTCAGCGGCCGGCTCCGCAGAGGCAGCCGGTGGAGTTGCTTCCGGATGAACCTCCTCCGGGTGTTCGATTTCCTGGTATTGGATGACAGGGCCGGGGGAGTGCTTGTTGGTCTTACGACGCTTCGCTTGAGCACTGCAAACTGGAAAGAGCAACATTTGAAGAGGTTACTATCATATTAAGAGCCGGAGATCCGGATGCCATGATAAAGAATACTTATAGCAGATTGATCTTGGGCGGTGGTAGAACTGACGCCGAAGAGTCGCCAGAGGATGGGGTTTTCTAAAAGAATGAAACAGGAAAAATGAGAAAGCATCAAGATTACAAAGGAAAGACAAAGAAAAGTAGAGACGTAAACCTCCGCGGGGCGCTTCTTGGGAGCCAGAGAGTTTGGTAACCCGGACACGAGCTCAGTAGAGCTGGTACTCTGAGTCTGTCGACGCTCGGCTTGCTGTTGCTTTTTCAAAAGAAAGTTGGGACATACTTCTTCTTCCAAAAGTCTGAGTCGGCCTAGAAAAGTGACCCAAAAAAGGGGAATGAATCAGCAAGTTACAAGCAACATACAAGAAACGGACGTGAAGAGATCAACTTACGTCTGGAGCGGGGTTAGTGACGTAGAAAGGCGCCAGCCCGATGGTGCTGCAGGAGCCGGAGGCTTCGTGAAGAAGACTCCGGACGATCATGGCGATATCATCCTCTGTCAAGGTCGATTTGCTGAAGCACAAGGAGATGTCATACTTGCCTTCGTACTCGCACATTAGCCGGCCCCTGCGGCTTAAGGGCATGATCCGCCAAGAAACCCAGCAACGGATCAGATCTATTCCTGTTAATCCGTTGGCCATGAGCGCCTTGAGCCTGGCATGAGCCGGTTCAAACTTGGCGCGTTCTGATACTGAGAGCCGGCCCGGAAGTTCCAAATCTGTCTTGAGCCGGGAAGCACGATAACCCGGCAAGGGGCATTCACCCTCAGGAGAAGTATCCTTGCGGTAGAACCAGGTTTTATTCCAGTCCTTTGGGTGACTCGGCATCCTCATAGCCGGGAAGGTAATGTCTCTGCGCCGCTGAATAGAAATCCCTCCAAGCTCCAAACTCGGACCGCCCTTCACCTCAGTTTGGCAGTTGGCATAGAAGAACTCCCGAAAGAAACCAACAGACGCTCTAGACTGCAGAAAAGCTTCATAGAGAACTTGGAAGTTGCATAATTCGAGATAGAGTTGGGGGCCAAGTCTTGAGGGTGCAGCTTATACAAATGAAGAACGTCCCGGAAAAATTTAGAGTCGGCCGGCACGAACCCTTGCTCAATGTGGTCGATGAAAATGACTACTTCTCCTTTCTTGGGTGCAGGTCGGGTCTCATTACCCAGAACCCGCCAGTGAAGAACCTCATTGGGAGGGAGAGTGCCTGCTTCAACAAGATCTTCTAAATATTCTTCCGTGACGCAGGAGCCAACCCAGTTGCATGAGTTGGACGCACGAGACATGACGGCGGCTTAACTACTGTACAAAGGAGATAAAGACGGCAACTCAAGAACAAGCAGGAATCTACGGTGGCTTACAATTTTAAGGACTCTACGATATCATGCTTCCGTCCGGGTGACAAGAGCCGAACGTGGGTTTGCGACTCATCCAGGGAAAGGAAGATTGAAAATCGGCTAAGTCCTAAAAAACAAATTCCGCAAACTATTGCTATGGCTACGGATCTAGAAAAAAGGAGGAAAAGATTTTATCCCGACCTAGCGACGAACATCAGAAGGAAAGAAATGGACCGCAGCCATCGTGGTCCACGCATTGCATGCGGCCGGCCCGTGCAGGGCGACGAAGTGAGCGCACGTTCTAAAAATGCCTACGGCGTCGGGGTATACCCGCAGGTGGGGGCGCCGGAGCCCGAGCGGCGGCGGCGGAGCTCCTGGTGAAAACCCTAGTACGATGGTGGTGATCTTAAAAACAGGAGAACTCACCTGAGAAGGCGCGGTGGAGGCGGAAGAATCTCTGGTACGTTCAGGGTGATGCGGCGGCCAAGTTGGGGACGATGTACGGACGGTGCCGGAGCAAAGCTCGAAGACGCTGGGGCGGCGACAGGAAGAAGAAGAAGAGGCACGAGCGGGAGGATGAAAAGCTTCGACCCGCACGAGTCATATTTAAAGAAGGAACGAGGAAGGCGCGAAAATCTAGGCAACGACAACATTTGACCGAGGCGGACCCTCGATTCTCGGGATGACTGTTAATGAAAGATTCGGTGATATGTCAGCAGATCTCATGACATCACGCCGGGTCATTTCCGGGCAGCTCGCAAAAAATCAGAAGAGAAGGATGAAGTGAGCAAGCTCAATTCAACCTGGGGCCTAATGTTGGGGATATAACCCCGCAATATGACCCGCCTTAGAGGCTCCGGTTCATATTGATGACTTGTAAGCCGGCCCATGGGTGAGCCGTAAGACTGGTGGCCCAGGAAGATAGACGGCTCAAGATGTGGGCCGCATGATGGCCCGGACGTAGAAGTGTTGGGGAACGTTGCATGGGAAACAAAAAATTTCCTATGCACACGCAAGATCTATCCATGGTGATGAGCATCTACGAGAGGGAGAGTGGATCTACATACCCTTGTAGATCGCTAAGCGGGAAGCGTTAAGAAACGCGGTTGGTGTAGTCGAACGTCTTCGCGATCCAAATCGCCGAGCGTCCCGCGATCTCATCACGATCCGTCCCGCGATCCAATCACGATCTGTCCCGCGAACTCATCACGATCCATCCCGTGATCTCGTCATGATCCGCCTCGCAATCTTGATCACGGTCCTTCCGATCTACCGCCGAACGGACGACACCTCCGCGTTCAGCACACGTACAGCTTGATGACGATCTCCGCGTTCTTGATCCAGCAAGAGGGAGCGGAGAGGTAGAAGAGTTCTCCGGCAGCGTGATGGCGCTGCGGTGATGGTGGTGGAGCTATTCCGGCAGGGCTTCGCCTAAGCACTGCAGAAAACCGATCTAGAGGAGAAACTATGCACTAGAGGAACGGGTAGCACGTGGCGGAAAAATCTGTGCCAAAACCCTAAAATCCTCTAGCATATATAGGAGGAGAGGAGGAGGAGTCTTGGCTGCCAAAAATCCAGCCCTTGGGTCGACCAAAGTGGGGAGGAGAGGAGGACTCCTCCTCCAATCCTAGTAGGACTAGGATTCCTCCTTTTTTTGGCCTTTTTCCACCTTTTTCCCTTTGGGCTTTTTCTCCCAGCCGCATGGCCCTTGTGTGGGACTTCCACCAGCCCAAAAAAGGCTGGTATTTACTCTCCCACAGCCCATGAAGCCTCTTGGGTCGAAATACCCCTCCCGGTGGTCTCCCGGTACACTACCGGCACTCCCGGTACATTACTGATTAGCCCAAAACTTTTCCGGCGACCAAAATGGGACTTCCTATATATCAATATTTACCTCCGGACCATTCCGGAGCTCCTCGTGACGTCCGGGATTTCATCCGGTACTCTGAACAACCTTCGGTCACCACCATACATAACTCTATACTACCGAAACGTCACCGAACCTTAAGTGTGCAGACCCTGAGGGTTCGAGAACTATGTAGACATGACCGAGACACCTCTACAGTCAATAACCAATAGCGGGCCCTGGATGACCATATTGGTTCCTACATATTCTACGAAGATCTTTATCGGTCGAACCTCTATGTCAAGGATTCAGTCAATCCCGTATAACGTTCCCTTTGTTCTTCGGTATGTTACTTGCCCGAGATTCGATCGTCGGTATCTCCATACCTAGTTCAACCTCGTTACCGGCAAGTCTCTTTACCCGTTCCGTAATACAAGATCCCGTGGCTAACATTTAGTCACATTGCTTACAAGGCTTGTTGTGCTGTTGTATTACCGAGTGGGCCCTGAGATACCTTTCCGTCAAACGGAGTAACAAATTCCAGTCTTGATCCATGCCAACCCAACAGACACCCTCGGAGATACCTGTAGAGCACCTTTATAGTCACCCAGTTACGTTGCGACGTTTGATACACACAAGGCACTCCTCCGATGTCTGTGAGTTGCATGATCTCATGGTCACAGGAACATATACTTGACATGTAGAAAACAGTAGCAATAAACTGACACGATCATATGCTACGTTTGTAGTTTGGGTCTTGTCCATCACATCATTCTCCTAATGATGTGATCCCGTTATCAAATGACATCTCATGTCCATGGCTAGGAAACCTTAACCATCTTTTGATGAACGAGCTAGTTCACTAGAGGCATACTAGGGACAGAGTGTTGTCTATTTACCCACACATGTAATGTGTTTCCATTTAATACAATTATAGCATGGATAATAAACGATTATCATGAACAAGGAAATATGATAATAACTAATTTATTATTGCCTCTAGGGCATATTTCCAACAAGAAGACCCGGGTGTGTAAGCCGCCTCAAGGACAACTTGGATAGAAAGATAGAAAGAGACTCGAAGTCACAAGAAGACCCGGATAGATAATTGTAAAGACCCGGTGGTCCTGACCTCCTATATAAAGGCAGACCCGGGGCGACTTAGAGGATAGGTTATCGAGAACTAGGTCAAGCTTCTAGCTCCTTGTAATCAATACACAAGCAATACAAACACAAGCAGGACGTAGGCTATTACCTCGACTTGAGGGGCCGAACCTCGGTAAATCCGTGTCTTTCGTCCCGATCAACCCCTTTGAGTCCACCCCGTTAGCGATGGCCTTGAATCCAAGTCCGTTCACCCGGACGTCTGCCGTGATAAATCCACGACAAACCGCGTTCTTGTAACGCTTCCGCTTAGCAATCTTCAAAGGTATGAAGATGCAATCTCTCCCCACTCGTTGCTGGTTTCTTCATAGATAGATCTTGGTGACACGTAAGATTTTTTTTGATTTACTGCTACGTCTCCCAACAAATTCCTCAAACAGTAACGATCAATTTCATCAACGAGTATACGAGGAATAAAGGGGTTGAGGAAATAGAACCAGGTAGCTCGATGAAGACAATGGTTTGATGACCCAGTTGCAACTGCTGTGACAGTCGTACATCTGGTTTTGAGCGCCCTGGTATTTAAACCAGAGGACACATAGTCCTACAACACACAGTCCTTATCGTATTCTCCTTGAGCTAAGGTCACACAATCCTCGCCCAACACTCGTGGTAAGTCTTCAGGGTAGACTTCCAAAACCCTCACAAACTGGTCACCTGACGATCCATAATTTATTGTTGAATGCTCTAGACCAAGGTCACTTCGTGATCCCCAATTGGCTGCAGGATGAACTAGACCATGACGCCTAACCGTCTAGGGATGCATAGTCCTCAAAGGTAAAAAGCGTCGGTTCCACACAGGAATTTCTTCAGTGATGCTCAATCACTTCGGGTTTGGTGGTTTGGTTGTGGGTTTTTCCTCACAGGTGATTTTCTCTCAAAGTCCTCGGAGGATGGGTTGCTCTCAAATGACAAGTGTCAGTTCTCTCTCGGAGTAGCCAACTAACTAGTGGTTGTGTGGGGGGTGGCTATTTATAGCCAGGATGCAACCTGACATGATAAGACATAAATGCCCCCAATGATATGACCGTTATGTGGATGTTATAACTGGGGACAGCTGGCGCTAAGCACAGCAACGGTCGGAATTTCGAACTATGAAAGTCCTCAGGCTTATCATGTTCCTCACTTGTAGGCAATTCGCACTAGCGAAATCCTAACTCCTCAGTCAGATCAATTTCACCAGAGACCAGAAGAACGTCGTCTCTGTCATTGAAGAACTTGACTAAAATGCAAGAGATTTCTAAAGGCTTCACTCAAAGGATTGGATAGGTTGAGGATTTTGGAGTTGAGCATCAGTTGGAAATTTTCCTTAGTATTACCTCAGCCCCCTTTAACAGTACGGTGTTTCCTATGACTCAAAGAAAGGAAATGATACTACGAAAACAAAAGTCTTCACACTTCATAGTCCTCGTTCATATCTTCAAGGTCACACCGACTTCTTCATTCTCAAAGTCTTCAGGGAATACCAAAGTCCTCAGCAAAGTCTTCACCAAAGTCTTTAGTTGAAGACATACATTTTTAGGGGTCGATAATCTCCGGATATATCAAACTCCTCATCGACTTATAGAGCCTGTGTACACTCACAAACACATTAGTTCCTTAACCTATAAGTCTTAAATACACCAAAATCACTAAGGGGCACTAGATGCACTAACATATAGAAATACTCGCCTTTGCTGGCGTCCCATGTCTTGGCCGGTGTTTTCCATAACGTGTCTAACTCCTCTTGAAGTAGCCCTAGATAAAGATTAATATTATTTCTCGATTGCTTCGGCCCTTGAATCTGCATGCTCATGTGTATGTACTTCGACTCTAGGCACAACCAGGGGGATATTGTACATCCATAGAAACACGGGGCATGTGCTATGGTTCGTGTTCTGGTTACCAAACAGATTCATGCCATCGGTACACGCATCAAGCACGATGTTCCTTGCATCACATGCGAAATATCGATATTCGTCGTTGAATGCTTTCCACTAGCTTCCATCCACGAGGTGTCTCGGCTTTGGATCATCTCCATCATCGGGCTTTGTCCTCTCCGCATGCCAACGCATGAGCTTCGCTTCCTTGGGATCTACAAAATAATATTGCAGACATGAGTGATCAGTAAGTACCATACAACTTTCTGGGGAGATTTCTTCCCGGCCTTCTTGTATCGAGAAGCATTACACACCGGACAACTAGTTTTCTCCGCATGCTCCTTCCGATAAATTATGCAACCGTTGATGCATGCATGGTATCTAACATGCGATAGATCAAGAGGGCACACGATGTTCTTGGCCTCATCCACACTAGTAGGACATAGATTCCCCGTGGGAAGAACATCCTCTAGGTACTTGAGAAGCTCATCGAGGCTAGTGTCGGTCCATTTGTTTTTACCCTTCGTCTACAGAAGTTCGAGCGTGAAACTCAGCGGGCCACCTTGGGATCGCAACCATCATACAATGGAGTGTTGGAGTCTACCACCGATTGCCGCAGCTTGGCCTGCTCTCTAGAAGAAGCTCTATTGGTACTCGTCTCCTTGCGAAGTAGTTCTTCAACATGAGGGTCCCGCACGATTGAACTTAGTACTGACGAAGTGTGCAGTGTGGAGTCCACGTTTTCTCTGTCGCCATGTCCGACCTCTTCTTCGCCGCCATGTCTGGCCTCTTCCCCGCCGCCATGTCCGACCCCTTCTCTGCCGGCATTATCGGTCATCTCTTCGCCTTGCCCCGTGTCATCATTGCTTGCCCATCGACATCCTCCTCCTCATCATCATCATATTCAATTATCCACCGAGTATAGCCATCCATGAAACCAGTCATGAGCAGGTGCGCCAGCACACGACCAGCCTCATAGGGGTCAAACCAAACTCCCCCTTTGCATCTTCGACACGGACATATAATCTCTGTTCGGTTATTTTCATTCATGTCCTGCACCGCCGACCGCAACCACCTTTCCACCATTGTTCCACTGACCATCATGAGCGCATGCACGGTAATAATAAACAAATTAATTATAAAAATGCATGCATGCATCAAAGTCATACAAAAATTCGGCATGACCTTCCCTAAAAATAGGACATATAGAGTTTTCCCGAAATTTGCCAAAATGGAAATAAATCGACATTTCGGCAAAACATAGGCAACTCAAGCACAATTCGGAGGCAACTCATGCCACACACACAATTTCCATCATATCGCCCGATTATGCCATATCACACACATACACATATTTCCATTCTTGCAAAAGCACAAATTTTTAATCACCTATCTCGAGATCGAGCATGGTGATAATGACGTCGATCGGTGTTGCCACACACCTAGACAAATCTTACTTATTGACATGGATAGATCTAGTTAGGGAGGTACATAGGTCACTTCACTAAATGCTAGATCTACCTAGCTAGTTTAGGAAGGAGATGAGTTCAACTACCTAGTGGAGGGGGAAGGAAAAAGAGAAAGGAAATGCATTAATGGATGTGGTGTGTTAGCCAGGAGCAATAAAAAGAGAGAGAGGGAGGTAGAAGAAGGAGAGTAATGGGGGAGAAGTTGTGAGGAAGAAGCAAAGTGAGGGAGAGAGGAGGTGGTAGCTAGGGGAAAGTGAAAGAAGAGAGGATGGGGGAGGGGGAGGAAAAAGGTGGTGGGTGCGGTTTAGCAGTAGCGATGGGTGGTAAAACGCGTTGCTGCTAAAAAGATAGCAGCAGCGCGCCCCTAGGAGATACGCTACTGCTAAGTGGGGCCCGCCATGTGGCCAGGTTCAAACTTAGCCGTAGCGCCCTACCCAAAAAACACGCAACTACTATTCTATTAGCAGTAGCGCGGTTATGTAGGACGTGCTACTACTAAACCTAGCCTGATGGTAACAATGGGGCAATATTAGAGTAGCACTTTTATTAATGTCGCGCTACTGCTAAGTAGTTAGCAGTAATGCATGTTCTGGACGCGCGCTACGGCTATGTAGTAGTAGCAACGCTTTTTATCCAGCGCTACTGCTAAGGTTCTGTGTATAAGGTTTTCCTTAGTAGTGTGCAGACTTTGCGACACTAGTGTACTGACTTCTTCTTCAATGGACATCATATTAACAACTTTTGTAATCTAGGGATTACTTAAACATGATAACAAGCATTGGAGGTGACACACTAAGCATTTTAGAATTTGGCAAACGAGTACTAGTAATTTGGCAACTAAGCTTTTCCTAAACTGGCGACCGAGTATTCACAATCTGACAACTGAAGATGATAACTGGCGACTGAGTATCCACAATCTGACAACTGAAGATGATAAACTGACGATCAGTATCCACAATCTAACAACTGAAGATGATAAACTTGGTGGCAACTAAGTACTTTTTATTTCCTGACAACTAAGTAATTTGTGTTTACTGGCAACTAAGTATGGTTAACATGACAACAAATAATTTTTATTCTGACAACTAAGTACTTGTCATTAATAGGAACTAACCACTAGCATCTTGACAACTAAGTTTTTGTAAAATTGGCAACTATGCAATTTTAAGCTACTAGTAGTAGTACTAGTACTAGTACTAACCAGATGCATTTAGCTAGTGAATAAGGGCTGCAAACACATGTTTTGTGTGTGACACTTTTTCTGCGGGTTTCATGTGTGACGTTTTAGGTACAATGCACACTTTCGTTATGCCATCTGCATATCCTTCTAGCCCATGCTGCCGTGTGCTAGAATCTGGATACCATGTGGCACATGGTTCACATGAAGAAAAAATGGCAATTAAGTTAATTTTTTCGGGCAAATAAGTGGTAAATATTATGACAAGTAAGTCCAAAAGTGTGGCAATTATGGATGGATAAAAAAGTTCTCGAAACATGTCAACATAGAGTCTAGTTTTAAAGATCTCGTTGCGTCAAAGTCAATGGTGAAAACGGATCGTCAATTAAATTAACGATTTTAGAGATAAAACTTTTTAAGTTTCAAGGCAATAGAGAGAATCTTGATGACGTCATTGCATGCATGCATGATAGGGAGAGGTAATTAGCCGCCAAGACTCACATGTGGCTCCGCTGTGTAGTTAAGTCCTTTTTTTATTAACACAATACGTATGCAAACATTTATATATATGCGTATACACTCATTCGTATGAACGCATACATGCAAACCCTATTTCTATGAGCACCTCCGAGAGACTGATCAGACATATCATCTTAAGATTTACGAAGTCACCGTAGGCGTCTCGTCGTCGACGAGAACATCTCCTCCCACTGAATGCACATCATCGTAAATCCCAAAATAAATTCAGAAATAATACGAGCATCAATACTTGAAACCTGGTGGACTGGGGATACCACTACACTTCTAACCATCCAAGCACAGATTAGTTCGTCATATGTCCAGATAATTGGGATGATATGGTTGTGTACATGAACAAGGGGCTCAAAGCGAACACGTTCAGGCTCCACAAACATACGAGGGCCAAATTAGCCCATTGTAGTCGAGGCACCACTTGTGCGTAGTGAATTCTCATGCAACAGTTTTCTCACATGACATTACTTGAAAACAAGAAACCTCATCCGACACAGCGCTATGCTTTGCCGGACCGAGGGACGAACAAACGTGAATGTCGTCGTCCCAGGATAGGGATACGGGCAACTCCAACGCAGGTAACCAAATCTACTTCAAATGCCTAAACCGGATAGTCCGAACACTTTTGTCATCCAAGGAGGACAGTGGATCTACTCCTATTGGACGCTTACTGCGTCAAATACCGCCCCAACGCATAGGCTAATCCACGATTGGGATGTCCCACTCAAAGACACGAAGCTAACTGTGTTAATTCCACGAAAAATAAACCAAAAAAGAAACCCTCTGTTTGGAGGATTCGATCTCGTGATGTACGGCTCATCGACGAGTGACGTTAGCCAATAGAGGGTATGACTGCTAGTGGAATATTTTAGCGCAATTGTTTTAAGAATTCACTCGAGCGGGATATTTAATGCAGCCTCATTTTTTTACTGTACTGTATAGTATTTTTAAGAATTCTTTCGAAAACATGGACAATATTTTGAAACAATGTGATTTCTTTACGAAATTTCTGTACATCTTTTTTTGAAAAAAGGAAAATAAAAACGCTAATATTAATATTATAAGAACAAATATTTTGAAAAATGAAAATATTCTTTTATAGAGAACATTTTTTGAAATTCCTCAAACATTTTTTCAAATTAGTGAACAAATTTCTAAAAGACTTCTCGAATTTATGAATATTTTTGAAAATGAGATCGTTTTCTAAAATTCCTGAAAAATATTATTACAAAAGTAACAAAATTTGTAAACAAGATTTTTTTTTTAAATTACGATTTTTAAAAATTCCACAAACATTCTTTGCATTTGTATTTAAAAAAAGAACTAATTTTGAATTTCTTGACAATTTTTGGAACGAGAATAATTTTTGAATTTGACAAATTCTTAAAACACAAACATTTTCTCAAATGTTGAACAATTTTTGAAAAGAAGTGAGCAATTTTTTAGATTCTATTTGTTTCCTAATTTTTGAAAAATTTATAATTTTCGACTAAATTTGAAAATTTAAAGATTTTTTAAAAATCCGTACAAATTTGGGTATACTAGAATATTTTTATATATGTTTTGTTCGGGAACATTTTTTGAAACTCACGAAGAAAACTTGAAAATGTGAAGAGTTTTTAAAACTTGCATACATATTTTGAAACTTCCGAACAAAAATTCAAACATGAACATTTTTTGGAATTTGCAAAGAATTCTTTAGGTAGAAACATTTATTGAAACTCGCAACAAAAATTGGAAACATGAATTTTTTTTTAAAATTAGTGAACAAATTTTGAAATGGGGAGATTTATTGAAACTCCCAAACATAATTTGAAAACGTGAACATTTTTTTAACTTATAGTCCTTTTTTGAAAAGTGTTTTTTTGTAATATGGGAACAATTTTTCGAAAATTAATAACTTTTTTTGAATCTGTGAAAATAATAATAACAAGAATATTTACGAACTTTTGAACATTTTTAGTATTTTAGAAAATAAATTGTAATTCTTAAGAACAAAAAGAAAATATAAAGAGAAGAAAATATAATTGAAAAATGAAATAAAGAAACGGAAAAAAAGAAAGAAAAAGAAAATAAATAGAGAAAAGAAAAAACAAACAAACAGAAAAACCAGTGAAAACCCGGTTCAAGAACCTTCTAGAAGGTTCTCAAAATTGAATTATGTAGGTCGTGCGCTATGTCGTAATTGGACCGGCACATCTTGATTGCTAGGTCATTCGCCTCTGCGCGAAAAGCAGCGACAACTTAACGCAAAAAGTGTTAAATAGGAAATTCCGTCTCGATGTTCAAACTTCATCAAACCGCATCAAACTGGGAGGTTTGACGGAGTCCGGATGTCCGTCTAGCCCACTGTTAGTTGGATCATTTTTTTTTCATTGCGTCTCACATCGTTTTTCATCTTGATCTGCCTTTCCTTCTATCAACAATAGCCCATTGTCTGAATTTGGTGATATGATTGGATGAATAACATCCCGACATTGTCCATGGATACATTCGAACGAGTATTCGCAGACATTTGGTGATGTCTATGTATAATAATCTTACATACCGTAATTAAATAAATGTATCTTCAATGTCGGTCTATAAATTTCCTAAGGCATCCGTTTGCAAATAGGGGCTTCAGTCCGCGAACACAGATGCGGAAACTGGACATTCAACGTTGCCCACATATATTGCAAACACTTCTTTAACAAACTCGACGAATTTCATGCAAACACATGGGCGTTTCGTATAAACATGACCAGATTCATGCAAACACGACGGAATTACATTTAAACATTTTGAACATAGGACAAAAAGAAATTCGACCCTAAACCTACACTATGCCGACGGCCGACGGCCGAGTCCTTATTGTTCTCTTCTTGGGACAACCTCCTTCATTCAGCGTCTCCATGAGCACCGACGATAAGACCGGTGAAATGAAGGTGCGATCTCCGGCGAGTAAGAGCATAACATGGGAGACGGACCGGACCACATGAGACACAAGACCCTGCCACCTCCCATGCCCTACTCATCCTCGGAGGAGTGTGTGCCTTGTCCGTCTCTAGTGGACGTGAGGTCCATGATGGAAACAGAGGCGCCGACACAATCCTGGTCCCATTGGTTCGCCAAAAATTCATCGATGGCACGTAGGAAGCGACCTGGCGTTGTTCTCGTCCGCAATCGCCTACAGCTGCGTCTTCGCGACGGATGTTCCTGGTGAGCGGGGGCTTGAGCATGGACGGACTCGTAGATCTTGCGCCGCTCCTCGACGAAGTTAGGGTTCTCCACGGCCTCCTCGCTCGTGCACTCGCCATCAATTTGGCCCTCCGCTAGCAGGTGTTACTCGAGATGGAACAAGTTGTATCGTTGTTCCTCCTGTGCCTGCTGGAACACCGATGTAGGTGTCGGCGCAGGCTGCTCCTTCGCCATGGCGACGTTGAAGTGCGTCTGCGCCTACTCCATGGTGAAGCCGACATGGACAGGCACGGGCTCTGGTGCTTTGCCGTCGGTGCTTGTCTCCATCATGGGGTCGTCCTCGTCGTCGAAGACCTCGGACGAGCTAGCAGGCATGCCAGTCTCGATTCGTCCGACATGGTGGCTCTGTCAGGCGCCGCAAGGGTGGCTACCTCGTGCTTCATCTTCATCGGAAGGCTCTCCCACAAAGCGTTGTCGCCTGCAGTCATGGCGGTTGTGGTGTAGGGAAAGAGGATGTGAAGCAGATTATGTCGTGGTGCAGAGTTAGCTGGGTGTGAGCGCCTTTGAATAG
Organism: Hordeum marinum; assembly: GCA_022496015.1. Taxonomy (NCBI): domain Eukaryota; kingdom Viridiplantae; phylum Streptophyta; class Magnoliopsida; order Poales; family Poaceae; genus Hordeum; species Hordeum marinum. Next base: position 439,565,645 of record CM039674.1, read on the forward strand.
CGGATTCTGATGAAGCCAGGCATCCAGGTGCGTCAATGCGCCATATCGGAGTAAGTTTCTCGACCGACGAGCCTGCTTAATGACGGCATACTGACGTACATGGTAAATATCTGTCCCGTCATGTCCAACGATGTCTCTCTGGCATTGAATAAGCACAGACATCAGGACGCGTCGCTGATGACACCCTCGATTGACGCACCTCTTCAATGGCTTAGCTAGTGAGAGGTCATGTCCGTTCTAGGCCAGTTTTAATATGAATGGGCCATTCTACGTTGATATGAATGAAGACAACTGACGTCGGGCCAAACATCGCGGTCGTTGGATTGAAAGGGCGGAAGAGACGAACCAGGCTTTGAGAAATAGGCGTTGTAGTGACATGGACGTCAGCAAAGGCCCTACAGTATACTCCCTTCGTTTCACAATGTAGTGCGTCTTCGCTTTTCGAGGTTGAACTTTGACCATGAATTTAACCAACAAGACCGATTGCGATGTGATAAAAATTATATCACTGAATTCTTATCGAAAATACGAATTCAGTGGTATAGTTTTTGCTCCCGCCGCAATCGGTCTCGTTGGTCAAATTCATGATCAAACTCAGATTTTAAAAAACAATGGAATGGAGGGAGCAGGAGCTTTTTCCCGCGTGGCGACCGTGTCCAAGGCACGTACTACTACGTACGAGCTGTGTCAGTGTCACGTCGGCGTGCAGTTCAATATTCCCCGCGTCTCTCTCGATCTGTTCTTGAATGGATCCGATGACTTCCGTCAGGTCCCTCCGTGGATCTGGTCGCGCGCGTTGAGGTGCCCTACACGGCCGGCGCTGTACCAAGTACACCACATACAGTGTGGAGCGTGGTACCGGCCCTCTACCTGACGTGCCGTCGCCTCCTGCGCGAACCCGCTCCTGTCTCCGAGGCTGAGCCAGCGACGCGGCGAGTCCGGCGTGCCGCATTGATCGCGACCCAATCGGCCGTGCCGTCACTGGACAGCAAGTGAACCCCTTTGACAGGTTCTTGCTCCATCGTGTAAAAACAGAATAGAGGGCTGGGACTGGATCGCCGAGAGCAAGAAAATGACGGACCAGGAAGTGTTGGCTGCCGTGCCGCAGACAAGTGCAGCCAGCATCTCTGACAACAATCAATCAGGTCGGTATAACCCGCGGTTGCCAGAAAAAACGCAGCCAGACCCAACGTCTCTCTCCGGTTTCAGAGTCAAGGGCTTGACGCATGGAAGTGGCCGGTTGCTCGCGCTCTGGCGCGGTGAAATTCCAAAGACAGCACATTCGACGTGGACATCTTCAGAAGAACCTGCACCAGACGTTTAAAACAGTGAATCGGCCGCACTCTTCATCGTGAAAACTGAAAAGGAGGCGTGATTCGTTGCGTGGCAGATTCTTCACCCAGGGTTTTCTCGCACGGCACCGCTCAGAAACAAAAATCCTAACCCGACACAGTGACATGCTGCCAGACTCACAGTCTCACAGACACAAATGGCGCCGTCGCGGGTAGGGCAGGGTATAACCAGGAGCTGTTGCCCGTGTACCGACCGCGTCCAAGGCAGGTATAGTTACGTACGAGCCGTGTCAGGTCGGCGTGAAATTCGAGATTCCCTGCGTCCGTTCCGATCTGGTCTCGCACTCGCAGGACCCATACGTTCGGAATTCGGGTCCGGTGACTTCGGTCGGGTCCGTCCGTAGATTTGGTCGTTCCTCCCGCTACCCATCATTACCCTTTCTTTGCCGCCTCCTGCGTGCCGCATTGCCCCGGCCCCGGCGCGCGCCGATGCCGGGCCGGCGACGCGGGGAGTCCCTCCGCCTCCGCGTGCCGCATTGACCGCGACCACATGCATGCTCTGGCCCGAAGCTCTTAAAGCGAACGGCAGACGCGGGCGGTCTCCTCAATCGATCTGCTCGTCGTCGTCCTCGTCCTCGTCCTCGTGCAGGACTCCATACAATCCATCGTGCGGTATACTGGCTAGAGTGAGCAACGTCGCCGTCGAGCTGAGCTGGTGCCTACCGGCGAGCCGCGGTGCTGCCATGGGAGGGAGGGACAGGACCCGGTCGGGTGCATGACCGGGTCTCGCTGGCGGTCTGCCCGGCCGCGCGGGCGGGCGGGCGGAGCTCGTACGTGACGGCTGACGGGTGCGGAACTGATAGGCACGGGGTGATGGGACAAGGGTGGGTGATGATGGGTTATGTTCCATGTAACGTACGTACTTTGCTTGGTTGATGGCTTGATGCCCTCGACTTGACATTGACGTGGCCACGTTGATATGGGAGTACTAACAAGGTCATGCCACGTGGACATGAAGTTTCTACACCTGAGCTCATATGCTCCTGGCATGAACAGTAAAATATATAAAATATAAAAATATTTTAAAAATTCTGAATTTTTTATGGCATACTTTAAGAAATGTTTGTTGTGCCTGGAAAATTTCATCACGAAATGACATTGGTGGAAGACGCGGTACAAAAAAAAACAAAATCGATGCTCTATAAATGTTACTTTCAAACGTATTTTGGAGCTTTGGTTTTGTTTTTTCTCCATGACTTCCAACAATATGATTTCATGATGAAATTTTGCATGCATAGCAAATATTTCTTAAAGTATACCAAAAAAATTCAGATTTTATTGAAATGTTTTACTATTTTATTTATTTTACTGTTCACACCCGGAGCATATGAACTCAGGTGTACAAAGAAACTTTCCATGCCACGTCCACTAGTAGCCAACTAAGACCATATAACAGTGTCCGCAAACTGGATTATGGGCAAAATAGCCGTCGATTTGCGAAACGAAGGATTTTTCCCGGCCCAAATAGATCCTAAAATTGGTTATGCCTGGTTTTTTCTATGGGATCCCGAATTCGCGAACCCATTTTCTTCATACCTATTAGATTTCATCCATTTTGCCAGTTCCTCTTTACCTTGGCACGAAGGCATTTTCGGGCGCTTCCGTTCACGCCTTCACTCCTTGCTGCCGCCGTCCAAAACCCCGCCCCTTGTTGCTGCCCTCGGCTAGCCCGTGCCTACCGAAAGCTCCACAGCTTCGCGCCGCATGCATTCCACCTAGTTTCGGCAGCGGGGTGCCCATTTGTGTCTGCAGCTCGCGGCTGCCGTCGGCATCATGGATCGGCCCTAGAGCTCGACGCGTGGGCTTGTAGCAGGCGGATCCGGTTGGTTCCGACGCCGGTGAGCATCCGAATTTGTGGGGCTCGTCCGCACGCATCAGAGGAGGGGGCGGCTTTGAAGGAGAAGAAAGGGACGGCGCGGCGCGGCGCGCCATTGCTTTGGCTGGTGGGGGTAGAAGAAAGTGGTTGCATGACTCGGCTTTGCTTTCCCCAAGGTATGTCCAACACCCAAGGGTTTGTGCTCGATTTGGCCGGACTAGGTTCACGTGAAATTCATGGGCGTTTTGTGTGCATTTTTTAGACGGATTGGAGTTCGTCCTTGTCGTCTTTGTCCGACAATTCGGACATAGAAGAGATGATCATCGACGACCATGTCGACAACCTACTATTGTTGCATCTCATAGAGGAATTTGAAGCAGGGCCGAAGAAAAAGCTACAGGGATCCATGGCCGGCCGGCTATGCATTCCCCGCAACCAAGGTCTGAGTGACCAAATGCTCATGAAGGACTACTTCACCGAGGTACTGACATATCCGGTTCACCTCTTTCGTAGGTAATATCAAATGTGTAGGTCACTTTTTGTCTGCATCGCTAAGGCTTGTGAGCAAATTTGTCGTTTTTTTCACTCGGAATAGGAATGTCGTCGGTTTGATTGGTTGTAATGCATATCAAAAAATATCGGTGGCGATGAAAGCTATTCAAACAAACATACCACCATCCAATGTGTATGTGTCTTAACGAAGACATCGATCCGTGTTTTTGGCCGAGAGTACCTACGGGCTCCAAACAAAGAAGACACAAAGAAGCTCATGGCAATGAACGAAACAAGAGGATGCCCAGGAATGCTAGGTAGTATTGGTTGCATGCATTGGAGGTGGAATAACTGCCCGATGACTTGGCTAGGGTAATACAACGACCATAAACGTAAACCCACCATCATGCTTGAAGCTGTGGCTTCAAAAGACCTATGGATTTGGCATTGCTTCTTTGGATTGCCTGTATCTCCCATTGATATCAATGTTTTACAATGGTCTCGTCTATTTGCTCAACTAGCTAGTTAGAAAGCTCTAGCTTGCAACTATATCATCAATGGACATGACTATACCATGGTGTACTATCTTGACGATGATATTTATCCTTCATGCTCAAAATTCGTGAATACCGTTGAAATCTGTAATTTGTTCTATACTATGCAAAATTTGCGGTACTGCGAGCCTTTTGTCTCAAAACAGATCCCGTAAACGCGTCCCAAAAAAATTGCGGAGTGGTTATACGACATCTGTTTTATCAAAACGCTCGCGACACCGCCCTACAACAAGTTTTGTGGGCCGGTCGGTTGCGAGATCTGTTAGAGATGCTCTAAGGAGTAAGGACCGATTTAAAGTGCTTCGGATCAAGCCGGTCAGGAATACTTGATTGCTACCACACACACTCTAAGAATATTGATATGAGACCAACAACACCTAATAATGATACACTATTTCCTTTTCTTTTAAGTTTAAGGCCACCTTGATTCGTAATAATATGAATATCCTAGAAACTGAAAAATAATAGAAAGTGAGATGACATGTATCTCATTTTATGAGAAAAAAGATGTCATTATACGGATAGGATAGGATTTCTTTCCCATTGAGTCTAGACTAAAATTTTCATTTAAAATTTGAAGAATTTATGTTTGTCCTACATAGGAATAACAATCCATTCCTACATACCAAATAGCTTCAAAGGAATTTTTTCTTTGAAAATTATATACAACAAAATTCCTAGGAAGCAAAGGAGGCCTAAATCTAATTAAGTTCCTTCCTATGGAAAATCAAGGTGCAAGGTGTTGGAGAGTTGATACGTCTTTGATGTACTATATTTTTAGGGCCATTTGCGTTTTTATCCCTAACGCGAACCACCTACTCATATATGCTTCTAATTTAAAAGCCTGCTCAAATTTGCCCCTTCGCCGTTAGGTACCCTTATAGAAATGCCCTTCTGCTCCGTTACCGTCCGGTCAAAGAGCTTTGACCGTCCTGAAAAAATTAGCAAGAAAAATCTAAAAAATATAAAATTTTGTGAGATCCAAAATACTCATGTGCGTAAGGTGTCTGCAAATTTTTGTGCTATTTGGACATTCTAGGAGCTCGTGGCGAGGAAAAACAGTTAATCAGTACTCTTGTGAATAGTAATTTTGAAATAAAATAGCAAGAAAATTCAAAAAAAATATGAAATTTTTTGGCCTCGAAGAGGCTTGGGTGCACAAGGTGCTTGCAAGTTTTTGTGATCAAACGACATGCGGGGAGCTCTAGCAAAAAAACAATATAGTCATTTTTTCCAAAGTTTTTTCCCGAGCCAATTTTTGTTTTTTTCTCCACAAACTTCTAAAGTGTCCAAACACACAAAAAAATTGCACACAACTTGCAGACCCGAGCCTCTTTGATGCCAATTTTTTTTTCATATTTGTCTGAATTTTCTTGCAATTGTTTAGAATTTACTGTTCACAAGCGTACATATTTACTGATTTTTCTTTGCCACAATCTCCTGGAATGTCAAAACAACACGAAAATTTACACGCATCTTATGAACTTGAGTATCTTTGATCCCACAAAATTGCAGATTTTTTTTGCTATTTTTTTCAGGAAGGTCGAAGCCCTTTGAGCGGACGGTAACGTCGTAAAAGGGCATTTCTGTAAGGGCACCTAACGGCGGAGGGGCAAATTTGAGTAGGCTTTGAAATTAGGGGCAAATATGAGTAGTGGGTTCCAGTTAGAGACACAGATGTAAAAGACCCTATTTTTATTGTTAAATGCTATTATATTATTAATTTTGTATGCTTTATATTTCATTATATATATATATATATTATGTACTAACCTATTAATTAAGCCCCAATACGAGTTTCTATTTTTTTGCATGTTTTTGTTTCGCAGAAAAACCATACCTACCAAAGTTCAAACAAGATAAAACTTTACGGTGATTTTTCTTGAAACATAAGAGACCCTAGAATCTTCGGGGGAGGAAGAGAAGACCCACAAGGGCCCACACATCCAGGTCGGTGCGCCGAGGGGGTTAGGGGCGCCCCTGACTTATGGGCACCCCATGGCTCCGATTGACCTAATTCTTAGCATATAATTCACATATATTCTGAAACTCTCGGAGCGAGAACAAAAATAATTTAGCGCTGCCGCAAGCCTCTGTTCCACCGCAATTTGATCCGGAGCCCTTTTTCGGTACTCTGCCGGAGGGGAAAATCATTGGGGGCCATCTTCATCAACCTTGATGCTTCCATGATGATGTGTGAGTAATTTCTTCAAGACATATGGGTCCATAGTAGTAGCTAAGTGGCTTTCTCTCTCTCTCTCTCTCTTGATGTTTAATATAATGATCTTCTCTAAGAATAATCCGATGTAATCTTTTGCGATGCGTTTGTTAGGATCCAATGAATTGTGGATTTATGATCAGATTATTCATTGACGTATTTTGAAATGTTGAGCCTTCTTTATCAAGTCATTTTATAGCTTTGTATTTCTCTCGGGTCTATAGGTCAGCTTTGGCCATGTTTGATGTATTTATCTTCAGCGGGAGATGTGCCTTGTAGTAAGTTCAATTTTGCGCCAATGATAGAAAGGATAAGGGCACATATTTGTATTGTTGTACTAAGGATTGAACGATGGGTTTGATCACATTTGTTGATCTTATTCTGTCTACATTATGTAATCTTGCTTATTTCATTAATCTATTTGGCATGAACTTAATACTTTGGAATGCATGCTGAATAGCGGTCTTAGGGTGGGGTAATAGTAGCAGACGCCAGTAACTTTAATTATCTACTTATCACACACATAATGCCTCTCTAATGATTATGTCATGGATGATCTTCATAATTATGTGCAATTCCGTCAATTGCCCAACAGTAATTTACTTACCCATCGCTATTCTGCTTTCGAGACAGATGCCACTAGTGAACCTATGGTCTCAGGGTTCATTCTCAATTAATTTGCAAATTTCTATTATTTCTATCATTATCACTATCTGGCTTTAATCTTCTAACTAGGAGTGATGACCTCCTAGTCTTTGGCCGGTGCAAACAATTGTTTTGTTTATGTGGTGCCTCCTACTGGTTTTATAAACCTTCGTTCTTAACTAAGGGAAATACTCTCTGCTATTGTGCCACATCACCCTTCCTATTCGGAGAAATCCAACACATCCTCCGGGAGTAGCAAGGGTCGATTGGACTAAATTGACATTCATGTTTTTTAAAGGAAGAATACTTGCGGTCTTTGCATCAAGGTGATGCATGCAACAATATTTATTAATTTATTCATCAGAGTCTCACAAGATGAATACAAAGTTCAATCCAAAGCCTCATTCGAGACGAACAAAGTCGCTACACCTACAAGTATAAAGGTGTGCCCTGACCGCATCAACATACACCATATAATCGAGTGGCCTTACGAAGCCGCCCGCCTGGCAAGCTGAGTGTACCAACTAGTCTAGGCATACCACAACACGCATCACATGTGCACGCTCTAGGATCCACCACCGCCATCTTCCTATTGGGGAACGTTGCACGGGAAACAAAAAATTCCTATGCACACGCAAGATCTGTCCATGGTGATGAGCATCTACAAGAGGGAGAGTGGATCTACATACCCTTGTAGATCGCTAAGCAGAAGTGTTAAGAAACACGGTTGATGTAGTCAACGTCTTCACGATCCAATCACGACCCATCCCGCGATCTCATCACGAGCCGTCCCGCGATCCCATCGTGGTCCTTCCGATCTAGTGCCGAACGGACGACACCTCCGCGTTCAGCACATGTACAACTCGATGACGATCTCCGCCTTCTTGACCCAGCAAGAGGGAGCAGAGAGGTAGATGACTTCTCCGGCAGCGCGATGGCACGGCGGCGGCGATGGTGGAGCTGATCCGGCACGGCTTCGCCAAGCACTACAAAATCAATCTAGAGGAGAAACAGATCTAGAGGAAGAAGATGGCAGCACGTGGCAATTAGGGTTAGGGGCTGCCCTCAAAATCCATAAATATATATAGGAGGAAGGGGAGAGGAGGAAGCCTTGGCCTCTACTCCAAGCAGGTTCGGCCGAACCAAACAAGGGAGGAATCCACCTCCCACAAGGGAGGTGGAATCCTATTAGGACTCCTTCCTAATTTGGATATTCCTTCCCCCCTTTGGTTTTTTCCTTTCCCACTCTTTTCTAGCCGCATGGGTCTTGTAGGGCTGGTTTGCCCAGCCCACTAAGGGTTTTTGCAACACCCTCAGGCCCATGTGGCCTCCTGGCGTGGGTGGCCCCTCCTGCACTCCCGATACACTACCAAAAATACCCGAAACTTTCTCGATGGCCAAAACGGGACTTTCTATATATTAATCTTTACCTCAGGACCATTCCGGAGCTTCTCATGACGTCCGGAATCTCATCCGAGACTCCGAACAAACTTTAGTCACCAACATACATAACTCAACTATACCGAAATGTCACAGAACCTTAAGTGTGCAGACCGTGCGGGTTCGAGAACTATGCAGACATGACCGAGACACCTCTACGGTCAATAACCAATAGTTGTACCTAGATGCCCATATTTATTCCTACATATTCTATGAAGATCTTTATTGGTCGAACCTCTATGTCAAGGATTCAGTTAATCCCGTATGATGTTCCCTTTGTTCTTCGGTATGTTACTTTCCCGAGATTCGATCGTTGGTATCTCTATACCTAGTCCAATCTTGTTACTGGCAAGTCTCTTTACTCGTTCCGTAATACAAGATCACGTGGCTAACTCTTTAGTCACATTGCTTGCAATGCTTATAGTGATGTTGTATTATCGAGTGGGCCCTGAGATACCTCTCCGTCACACGGAGTAACAAATCCCAGTCTTGATCCATGCCAACCCAATAGACACCCTCGGAGATACTTGTAGAGCACCTTTATAGTCACCCAGTTATGTTGCAACGTTTGATACACACAAGGTACTCCTCCGGTGTCAGTGAGTTGCATGATGTCATGGTCATAGGAAAATATACTTGACATGCAGAAAACTGTAGCAATAAACTGACACGATCATATGCTACGTTTATAGTTTGGGTCTTTTCCATCACATCATTCTCCTAATGATGTGATCCCGGTATCAAATGACATCTCATGTCCATGGCCAGGAAACCTTGACCATCTTTGATCAAGGAGCTAGTCTAATAGAGGCATATTAGGGACATAGTGTTGTCTATATACCCACACATGTATTTAGTTTCCAATCAATACAATTATAGCATGGATAATAAACGATTATCATGAACAAGGATATATAATAATAACCAATTTATTATTGCCTCTAGGGCATATTTCCAACAGTCTCCCACTTGCACTAGAGTCAATAATCTAGTTCACATCACCATGTGATTTACATTGTTATGAATCTAACATACAATGAGTTCTGGGGTTCGATCATGCTTTGCATGTGAGAGAGGTCTTTACTCAACGGGTCTGCGACATTCAGATCCATGTGTACTTTGAAAATCTCTATGTCATACTGTAGACACCGCTACCACACTCCACTTGGAGCTATTCCAAATGGATGCTCCACTATACGTATCCGGATTTCTACTCAGAGTCATCCGGATTGGTGTTAAAGCTTGCATCGACGTAACCTTTATGACGAACTCTTTGTCACCTCCATAATCAAGAAATATTTCCTTAGTCCTATAGTTACTAAGGATAATTTTGATCGTTGTCCAGTGATCCACTCCTGGATCACTCTTGTACCCCTTGACCGACTTCATGGCAAGGCACACACAGGTGTGGTACACATCATGGCATACTATGCAGAGCATATGGATAAGTCATAGGGAACGACCTTGGTCCTTTCTCTTTCTTCTGCCATGGTCGAGCTTTGAGTCTCACTCAACTCCACACCTTACAAATCAGACAAGAACTCTTTCTTTGACTAATCCATTTTGAACTATTTCAATATCTTGTCAAGGTAGGTTCTCATTTCAAAGTTTTATCAAGTGTCTTGATCTATCTCTACAGATCTTTATGCTTAATATAATAGTAGCTTTATTCGGGTTTCCCTTTGAAAAAAACTCCTTTCAAACAATCCTTTATGCTTTCCAAAAATTCTACATTATTTCCGATCAACAATATGCCAACCACATATACATATCAGAAATTCTATAGTGCTCCCACTCACTTTCTTGTAAATACAAGTTTCTCATAAACTTTGTATAAACTCAAAAAACTTTGATCACCTCATCAAAGCGTATATTCCAACTCCGAGATGCTTGCTCTAGTCCATAGAAGGATTGCTGGAGCTTGCATACCTTTTAGCATCCTTAGGACTGACAAAATCTTCTGGTTGTATCACATACAACTTTTCCTCAAGTAAACCGTTAAGGAAACGATGTTTTGACATCCATCTGCCAGATTTCATAATTGAAAAATGCAGCAACTGCTAAAATAATTCCAACAAACTTTTAGCATCGCCACGAGTGAGAAAATCTCAACGCAGTCAACTCCTTGAACTTGGTGGAAACTTCTTTGCGACAAGTCGAGCTTTATAAATGGTGACATTCACCATGAGCGTCCGTCTTCATCTTAAAGGTCCATTTGTACTCAACGACCTGCCGTTCAATGGGAAAGTCTACCTAAGTCCATACTTGGTTTTCATACATGGATCCTTTCTCGGATTTTATGACTACTAGCCATTTGTTGAAATCCGGGCCCACCATCGCTTCTCCATAGTTTGTAGGTTCATCATTGTCCAACAACATGACCTGCAAGACAGGGTTGCCATACCACTCAGGAGCAGTATGCATCCTTGTCGACCTACGAGGTTCGATAGTAGCTTGATCCGAAGCTTCATGATCATCATCATTAACTTCCTCTTCAACTAACGTAGGCTCCATAGAAATATCTTTCTACACTGCGCTACTCTCTGGTTGAAACAAAGGTTCAACAACCTCATCAAGTTCTATCTTCCTCCCACTCAATTCTTTCGAGAGAAACTCTTTCTCGAGAAAGGACCCGTTTTTAGCAACAAACACTTTTGCCCTCGGATATGAGATAGAAGGTATACCCTACTGTTACCTTATGGTATCCTATGAAGATGCATCTTTGCGCTTTGGGTTCGAGCTCATCAGACATAAGTGTCGCATTCTCAAACTCTGAGAAATGATAGCTTAGGTTTCTACCAAACCATAATTCATACGGTTTCATCTCAGTGGATTTAGATGGTGCCCTATTTCAAGTGAATGTTGTTGCCTCTAATGCATAACCTCAAAACGACAGTGCCAAACGATAAGATACATCATAGTACGCACCATATCCAATAGAGCATGAGTATGCCATTCGGACGGACCATCACACTATGGTGTTCCAGGTGGCGTGAGTTGTGAAACAACTTTCACATTGTCTTAAGTTGTATACAAAACTTGTTACTCAGATATTCACCTCCATGATCATATCGTAAACATTTTTATCTTCTTGTCATGATGATCTCAAACTTCACTCTGAATTTGCTTGAACCTTTCAAACATTTCAGACTTGTGTTTCATTAAGTAAATATGCCCATATCTACTCAAATCATCAATGAAGGTAAGAAAATGACGATATCCACTGCACACTACAACACTCATTGGACCACATACATCAACATGTATTACTTCCAATAAGTTACCAGCCCGCTCCATCATACCGAAAACAAGGTCTTTAGACATCTTGCCCACGAGGCATGGTCCGCATGTCTCAACCGATTCGAAATCGAATGAGTCCAAAGATCCATCAACATGGAGTTTCTTCATGCGATTTATACCAATATGAAATTTAGCGGCAGTGCCACAAGTATGTGGTACTATCATTATTAACTTTTTATCTTTTGGTATCAATGTTATGAACATGTGTATTACTACGATCAAGATTCAATAAACCATTCCCATTGGGTGCATGACCATTGAAGGTATTATTCATGTAAACAGAATAACCATTATTCTCTAACTTAAATGAATAATTGTATTGCAATAAACATGATCTAATCATGTTCATGCTCAACGCAAACACCAAATAACATTTATTTAGGTTTATCACTAATCCTGAAGGTAGAGAGAGCGTGCGATGGTGATCACATCAACCTTGGAAACACTTCCAACACACATCGTCACCTCACCCTTAGCTAGCCTCCATTTATTCCGTAGCTTTTATTTCAAGTTACTAACATTTAGCAACCAAACCGGTATCCAATGCCCAGGTGCTACCAGGAGTACTAGCAAGGCACACATCAATAACACGTACATCAAATATACTTATGTCAACATTGCCAGCATTCTTATCTACCAAGTATCTAGGGTTGTTCCGCTTCAGCGACCGTTCTCCTCATAATAGAAGCACTTAGTTTCGGGTTTGGGTCAACCTTGGATTTCTTCATTGGAGCAGCAACTGACTTGCCATCCATGAAGTTTCCCTCCTAGCCCTTGCCCTTCTCGAAACTAGTGGTTTCACTAACCATCAACACTTGATGCTCCTTCTTGATTTCTACCTTCGAGGTGTCAAACATCACGAATAGCTTAGGGATCATTATTTCCATCCCTGGCATTTTATAGTTCATCACGGAGCTCTAGTAGCTTAGTGACAGTGACTTGGAGAACTATATCAAGCACTATCTTATCTGGAAGATCAACTCCCACTCGATTCAAGCGATTGTAGTACCCAGACAATCTGAGCACATGCTCACCGATTGAGCTATTCTCCTTCATCTTGTAGGCAAAGAATCTTGTTGGAGGTCTCATACCTCTCAACACGGGCACAAGCCTGAGATCCCAATTTCAGCTCTTAGAACATATCATATGTTCCCTCACGTTCAAAACATTTTGCAGCCTCAATTCTAAGCCATAATGCATGATGCACTGAACTATCAAGTAGTCATCAGAACGTGCATGTCAGATGTTCACAACATCTACAGACAATGCTTGAGGGGGTGGCACACTGAGCGGTGCATTAAGGACATAAGCCTTGTGTGCAGCAATGAGTACAATCCTCAGATCACGGACCCAGTCCGTATTATTGCTACCATCATCTTTCAACTTACTTTTCTCTAGGAACGTATCAATAAAACAGGGGAGCTACAACGCAAGATATCTACAACATAATTTGCAAAGACACTTCTGAGTATGTTCATGATAATGAGTTCAATTAATCATATTACCTAAGAACTTCCACTCAAATTGACATCCCTTCGGTCATTCGAGTGATACATGATCCAAATTCACCAACTCAAGTCTGATCATCACGTGAGTTGAGGTGGTTTCAATGGTGGACATCATCATGTTGATCATATCTACTATATGGATCATGTTCGACCTTTCGGTCTCTTGTGTTCCGAGGCCATGTCTGTACATGCTAGGCTCTTCAAATTTAACCCGAGTGTTCTGCATGTGCAACACTGGCTTGCACCTGTTGTATGTGAACGTAGAGTCGATCACACCCGATCATCATGTGGTGTGTCGACACGACGAACTTTCGCAACGGTGCACACTCGGGGAGAACACAATTTATCTTGAAATTTAAGTGAGGGATCACCTTATAATGCTACCCCCGTCCTAAGCAAAACAAGGTGCATAAAAGGATTAACATCACATGCAAATCATAAGTGACATGATATGGCCATGAACTTGTGCTTTTGATCTCCATTTATAAAGCACCGGCATGATCTCCTCATCACCGGCATGTCACCATGATCTCCATCATCTTGATCTCCATCAATGTGTCGCCGTCGGTATTGTCGCTCCTACCATGCTTATACTACTATTGCTACTGTTTAGCGATAAAGTAAAGCATTACAAAGCGCTTAATGATTGACACGCAGGTCATACAATAATTAAAGACAACCCTATGGCTCCTGCCGGTTGCCGTACTCATCGACATGCAAGTCGTAATATTCTATACAAAACATGATCATCTCATACATCACATATATCTCATCATGTAATTGGCCATATCATATCACAACATACCCTGCAATAACAAGTTCGACGTCCTCTAATTGTTATTGCATGTTTTACGTGGCTTCTACATGTATCTATCAAGAACGATTCTTACCTACGCAAAACCACAACGGTGATACACAAATTGCTATTAAACCTTCTCAAGGACCACCTTTGTCGAATCCGATCCAACTAGAGTAGGAGAGACAGACACCCGCCAGTCATCTTTATGCAACAAAGTCACATGTCAGTCAATGGAACCGGTCTCTTGTAAGCGTACGCGTAAGGTTGGTCCGGGCCGCTTCATCCCACAATACTGCTGAATCAAAAACGACCAAGGGAGGAAGCAATCTGAGCATCAACACCCACAAACTCTTTTGTGTTCTACTCGAGATCTCATCTACACATAGACCTAGCTTTGATACCACTGTTGGGGAATGTTGCACGGCAAACAAAAATTTTCTTACGCACACGCAAGATCTATCCATGGTGATGAGCATCTTCCAGAGGGAGAGTGGATCTACATACCCTTGTAGATCTCTAAGCGGAAGCATTAAGAAACGCGGTTGATGTAGTCGAACGTCTTCCCGATCCAATCACGATCCGTCCCGCGACCTCATCACGAGCCATCCCGCGATCCCATCGTGGTCCTTCTGATCTAGTGCCGAACGGACGGCACCTCCGTGTTCAGCACACGTACATGTCGATGACGATCTCCACCTTCTTGATCCAGCAAGAGAGAGCGGAGAGGTAGATGAGTTCTCAGGCAGTGCGATGACATGGTGGCGGTGGTGGTGGAGCTGATCCGGCAGGGCTTTGCCAAGCACTACGGAATCAATCTAGAGGAGAAACGAATCTAGAGGAAGAAGAGGGCAGCACGTGGCAATTAGGGTTAGGGGCTGCCCTCAAAATCCATCAATATATATAGGAGGAAGAGGAGAGGAGGCAACCTTGGCCCCTACTCCAAGTAGGTTTGGCCGAACCAAACAAGGGAGGAATCCACCTCCCACAAGGGAGGTGGAATCCTATTAGGACTCCTTCCTAATTTGGATTTTCCTTCCCTCCTTTGTTTTTTTTCCTTTCCCACTCTTTCCTAGACGCATGGGCCTTGTAGGGATGGTTTGCCCATCCCACTAAGGGCTGGTGCAACACCCCTCAGGCCCATGTGGCCTCCCGACGTGGGTGGCCCCTCCCGATGGCCCTTCGGCACTCCCGGTACACTACCGGAAATACCCGAAACTTTTTTGATGGCCAAAACGGGACTTCCTATAGATCAATCTTTACCTCCTAGACATTTCGGAGCTTCTCGTGACATCTAGGATCTCATGCAGAACTCCGAACAACCTTCGTTCACCAACATACATAACTCAACTATACCGAAACGTCACAGAACCTAAGTGTGCAGACCTTGCAGGTTCGAGAACTATGCAGACATGACCGAGACACCTCCACGATCAATAACCAATACCAGGACCTGGATGCCCATATTGATTCCTACATATTCTACAAAGATCTTTATCGGTAAAACATCTGTGTCAAGGATTCAGTTAATCCCGTATGATGTTCCGTTTGTTCTTCGGTATGTTACTTGCCCGAGATTCGATCGTCGGTATCTTTATACCTAGTTCAATCTCATTACTTGAAAGTCTCTTTACTCGTTCTGTAATACAAGATCCCGTGGCTAACTCTTTAGTCACATTGCTTGCAAGGCTTATAGTGATTTTGGATTACTGAGTGGGCCCTGAGATACCTCTCCGTCACACAGAGTAACAAATCCCAGTATTGATCCATGCCAACCCAACAGACACCCTCGGAGATACCTGTAGAGCACTTTTATAGTCACCTAGTTATGTTGCGACGTTTGATACACACAAGGTACTCCTCCGGTGTCAGTGAGTTGCATGATGTCATGGTCATAGGAACAGATACTTGACATGCAGAAAATTGTAGCAATAAAATGACATGATCATATGCTATGTTTATAGTTTGGGTCTTGTCCATCACATCATTCTCCTAATGATGTGATCCCGTTATCAAATGACATCGCATGTCCATGGATAGGAAACCTTTACCATCTTTGATCAACGAGGTTAGTCTACTAGAGGCATACTAGGGACACAGTGTTGTCTATATACCCACACATGTATTTAGTTTCCAATCAATACAATTGTAGCATGGGTAATAAATGATTATCATGAACAAGGAAATATAATAATAGACAATTTATTATTGCCTCTAGGGCATATTTCCAACACTTCCGTCGTCCCATCTTCAACATGGATCATTGCATAGATCTTGCTACTCCCATTTGTCGTCAACATCATCACGACTACAGACATCGCCATCAGTCTGCACGCTTCCATCAAACCACGTTCAACGCCAAGAATCCACTGCTCCATGCCACTGATACCCGCCGTCCTCAATCTGGTCGATTTGACACCGCTCCACCTGTTGGCCCCTCTAGTGAGTTGATGGCTTGAGAATTTGCGATGTTTTTCATAGTGATTTCCATTTGGTTTCATTGGATTTTTGTTACTCTTCGGATATTTCTAATGCTAATCCAACAAAAGAGAGGAAAATCTACTTTGTCCTTTGGATGGAAGGAAATATCATATTTAGAAGGAAACCAAAGGAGATTGCTAAAATCAAGGCAATTGGACCAACTTTCCTAAAGAGAGCATTGTCAACAAACGCACCAGAGTGAAAGACGACCATCCATACAACGGAATACACTCGTTTGAGCGATCGTTTGTAGTACCCATGACTCCTCCTCATATATAAAAGAAACTTTAGTGAAGGGACTACGAGGAAAAGAGAACCCTAGCCGCCGCCACACCATCCAGAACAGGAGAAGGGAGGATCTGGAGAACTCACGAGGATCATCGTAGTTTTTAATCCTTTCATACCCATCATCATCATCACCACCTTCACTATTGTAGGAGGGATTGGAACTTTTAATCGCTACTCCATCTCATCTGAGATCAAGACTATTTGAGTACCATTTCATCTAATTGTGCATCCCCTCAATATTATCGATATGGTTTTCATGTTTTCTCTCTCTTTAGTGATTGATTCCCCTCTTATGATGCATGAGTAATTTAGGTGTGGGAGATGTAGGTTAGTGGTAGATTGATATGTACCTAACCTATATGTTATCATTTGAATTCGAAGTAGTATGATCTATTTACTATGTTATTATATTGTAGTGAACCCTATGCGTGTTGTTCAATTTAAGGGCCCAGACAACATGATCTCAAGACATACAAAGGTAACACATATTGTTTAGGAACTCTATGAGCTCTGATGTGACGGGTGGAAGGATATATGATAACCGAAGACAATATGAGATAACGGTGATCCATTAAACTTAATGCTTGGTTCCTGCCTTATGACCTTAATTGTGGAAACGACCACTTTGTGGCAGCAGAGAAGTAGGATCATAGAATGAAATGTAATCCCTAGTGGAGGAGTTTCATGACTCTAGGGAGATCCGCCTATAGAAAGTTTATATCAAATACTATGATTACAATACAAGGTAACTGGTAATACCATCGTACTGGCACAATTTATATATTCTTACCATGATCTGAAATCTCTCCACACCTATTCTCTTCATTACAGGAAACACCCACCCTTTACATTTAAGCTATTGTTATTTACTTTCATTAGTTATTTAGTAGACCCCTTTAAACACTTTCAAGCATTACTTCCAAGCATACTTAGTTTACCCGGGACAGTAATAGTATTTGCAGAATCTCAAGCATTACTTCACACAAGATTTGTGACACCCTGTGTGTGACATAAACGCCTCCATAAACACTCTCATACCCTCTTTGTTGGACGATGACTCATTGGGATACTTCTACGAAAGTGCTACACTACCTTGTTTGGTGTGCAGGTACCAAGGCTTTTTCTGGCGCCATAATCGGGCAGCTAAGAGTAGAGTATTTGTTTCGTAATAGTTTTTGCAGGTATTCTTATTGTAGATGCTTCTTGTAACACACACGGGATCTACTCACTCAGGGAGAATGTATTTACTAGATTACATTACTCGTTTTCCTCTGTAGCAGCAAGCTTCATTAATAGAAAAATACAAAAATGGTGAGATACTTGAGCTTAACACTTTGTTCACAGAAATGATGATTACTCAAAAGCCAAAGAATAATATTAGGGATCATTGTGCTCTAGTACTTGTTTCTATATCTCCTATAGTTAATCCTACTAATTATGCTCAAGAGTATTCGATTGTGTGTGATCTGATTGTAGAGGTAAGAAAACATGATTTTGCAGGAACTGAAGGGGAAGATCCTCAAGCACATTTTATGATGTTTGACACTCTATGTGGGACATTTAAGCTAAAAGATGTTTCAGGAGAATTTGTGCTATTGAGACTCTCTGGGTTTTCTCTAAAATATGATGCTGAGAAGTGGTATAATCGATTGCCTCGAGACAGTATAACCAGTTGGATTATGTGTGCTGAAAAGTTTATGGCTAAATTCCTTCCAAGCTCGAAGATTACTAAATTGAGAAGGAAACTCACTTTATTTTTCCAAGAAGACGGTGAAACACTATATAAAGCTTAGGAGAGATACTACTAAATATGTTATACTAAATATGTTCTATCATGGAATTAATGGTGAAGCAAAATCCATTCTTGATCTAAGTGTAGGTGGACAATTTATGTCATTGACCCAAGAAGAAGGAAGGGGACATATTGATGTTGGAGATATGCCTAGAGGAAATCATGTATAATGATATTTCCTATGTGTTTATGAATAAAGATAGTCTTTGGACATTATCAATGATGTGTATTAACAAGTACGTGAATTGTTTGTGAGACTATGCATTGTATGACGACTGTACTAAAATGGTCCCTAGTCGAAATGTTTTTCTGGAAGCACAACCAATTAGACTATAATATGACACGGTGGATGGTTCGGTCTCACTGAACATGTAGCATTGGATGCTAGCCGGATAATATGGACTTAGAAAGATTTGGTCGAATTCGAGGTAGTCGGATTCAAGTCGAGATAAGGTCTGAGTTGGACAAACCCAACTATGAGATGCAATGATAGGTCATCTCTGAGTCTCTAGTACAACATACGTTCTATGTACTAATACCTGAGCTAGCGCATGTACTCGGGATGGTGATAGACTTTCTTTGGTCCAACCACATGCTACTCCGTGACTAGATAGTGATAACCCACAAGTATAGGGGATCACTATAGTTTTTGAGGGTAGAGTATTCAACCCAAATTTATAGATTCAACATAAGGGGAGCCAAAGAATATTTGAGAGTATTAGAAGGTGAGTTCTCAATTCAACCACACCTAGAGATAAATATCTGCAGCAAAGTGATCAGTAGCATAGTAATATGATAGGTTGATAGCAGTAGTAGCAGTAACAATAGCGGTAACAATAGCTGTAGTGATTTTGTAGCAAGTGTAATAGTAACAGCAACAGTAGTAACTTAGCAAGAACAATATGTGAAAAGGTCCTAGGCACTAGATCGGAGATTGGTTGGATGATATTCATATAATAGTCATAACCTAGGGTGACACAAAACTAGCTACAGTTCATCAATGTAATCTAGGCGTGTATTCCGTATATAGTCAGACGTGCTTATGGAAAAGAACTTGCATGACATCTTTTGTCCTACCCTCCCGTGGAAGCGGGGTCCATAAGGAGACTAAGGGATATTAAGGCCTCCTTTTAATAGAGAACCAAAACAAAGCATTAGCACTTAGGGAATACATGAACTCCTTAAACCACGGTCATCACCGTGAAATAGCCCAAATATTGTCACTATGGGGTTGACGGATCATAACCCGTAATAGGTGTTGGAAATATGCCCTAGAGGCAATAATAAATTAGTTATTATCATATTTCCTTGTTCATGATAATCGTTTATTATCCATGCTATAATTGTATTGATCGGAGACTTAAATGCATGTGTGGATACATAGACAAAACTATGTCCCTAGTATGCCTCTAATGGACTAGCTCGTTGATCAAAGGATGGTTAAGGTTTCCTAGCCATGGACATGAGATGTCATTTGATAACGGGATCACATCATTAGGAGAATGATGTGATGGATAAGACCCAAACTACAAATATAGCATATGATCGTGTCAGTTTATTGCTACTGTTTTCTGCATGTCAAGTATATGTTCCTATGACCATGAGATCATGCAACTCACGGATATCGGAGGAGTGCCTTGTGTGTATCAAACGTCGCAACGTAACTGGGTGACTATAAAGGTGCTCTACAGGTATCTCCGATGGTGTCTGTTGAGTTGGCATGGATCGAGACTGGGATTTGTTACTCCGTGTGACGGAGAGGTATCTCAGGGCCCACTCGGTAATACAACATCACAATGAGCCTTGCAAGCAATGTGACTAATTGTTAGTTGCGGGATCTTGTATTATGGAACGAGTAAAGAGACTTTCCGGTAACGAGGTTGAACTAGGTATGGAGATACCGAAGATCGAATCTCGGGCAAGTAACATACCGAAGAACAAAGGGAACGTTATACGGGATTAATTGAATCCTTGACATAGAGGTTCGACCGATAAAGATCTTCGTAGAATATGTAGGAACCAATGTGGACGTCCAGGTCCCGCCATTGGTTATTGACTGTAGAGGTGTCTCGGTCATGTCTACATAGTTCTCGAACCCGCAGGGTCTGCACACTTAAGGTTCGGTGACGTTTCGGTAGTGTAGAGTTATGTATGGTGGTGACCGAAGGTTGTTCGGAGTCCCGTATGAGATCCCGGACGTCACGAGGAGCTCCGGAATGGTCCGGAGGTAAATATTCATATATAGGAAGTCCCATTTTGGTCTCCGGAAAAGTTTCGGGCTCATCGGTAGTGTACCGGGAGTATCGGTAGTGTACCGGGAGTGCCGGTAGTGTACCGAGGGACCTCCGGGAGGGGTATTTAGACCCCAAGAGGTCCATGGGCTGTGGGAGAATAATAACCAGCCCTTAGTGGGCTGGGAAAACAGCCACAAAGGCCCATGGCGCAGGAGAGAAAGTCCTAAAGCAAAAAGTGGAAAATCAGCCAATAGGAGGCAATCCTACTCCAACTAGGATTGGAGGTGAAGTAGGATTGCTCCCACCTCCTATTTTGGCCGACCCAAAGGCCTTGGCTGCCTCTCCTCTCCTCTCCTCCTATATATACTAGTGGATTGGGTGGTTTTTGGACAGAATTTCCGGCCACGTGCTACCCGTTCCACCGGTGCATAGTTTCTCCTCTAGATCGGTTTTCTGCAGCGCTTAGGCGAAGCCCTGCCGGAATTGCTCCACCACCATCACCGGAGCGCCGTCACGCTGCCGGTGAACTCTCTCTCCTCTCCACCTCCTCTTGCTGGATCAAGACGGTGGAGATCGTCATCAAGCTGCACGTGTGCTGAACGCGGAGGTGCCGTCCGTTCGGCGCTAGATCGGAAGGACCATGATCGAGATCACGAGACGGGTCGTGATGAGATCGCGGAACGGATCGTGATGAGTTCGCAGGACAGATCGTGATCAAGATCATGAGACGGATTGTGATGAGATCGCGGGACGGATCGTGATGAGTTCGCGGGACAGATCGTGATCAAGATCGTGAGACGGATCGTGATGAGTTCACGGGACGGATCATGATGTGTTCGCAGGACGGTTCGTGATTGGATCGCGGGACGCTCGGCGATTTGGATCGCGAAGACGTTCGACTACACCAACCGCGTTTCTTAACGCTTCCCGCTTAGCGATCTACAAGGGTATGTAGATCCACTCTCCCTCTCGTAGATGCTCATCACCATGGATAGGTTTGCGTGTGCGTAGGAAAATTTTTGTTTCCCATGCGACGTTCCCCAACGGTGGCATCATGAGCTAGGTTGATGGTTCAATGAGATCTCAAGTAGAACACAAAAGGTTTGTGGGCGTTGATGCTTAGATTGCTTCCTCCCTTGGTCGTATTTTGGTTCAGCGGGATTGTGAGATGAAGCGGCCCGGACCAACATTACTCGTACGCTTATGAGAGACCGGTTCCCTCGACGCAACTTGTTGCCTAGATGGCTTGCGGGTGACAGTTTCTCTCACTTTAGTTGGATCGGATCCGACAAAGGCGGTCCTTGAGAAGGTTGAAAAGCAATCTATGTATCACCGTTGTGGTTTATGCGTAGGTGAGAATCGTTCTTGCTAGATACCCGTAGCAGCCACGTAAAACTTGCAACAACAATTAGAGGACGTCTAACTTGTTTTTGCAGGGTATGTTGTGATATGATATGGCCAATTACATGATGTGATATATGTGATGTATGAGATGATCATGTGATGTATAGATTATCACGACTTGCATGTCGATGAGTACGGCAACCGGCAGGAGCCAGAGGGTTGTCTTTAATTATTGTATGACCTGCATGTCAATCATTAAGAGCTATGTAATGCTTTACTTTATCGCTACGGTAGCAATAGTAGTAGCAGCATGCAGGGCGTGACAACCCCGATGGCGACACGTTGATGGAGATCATGGTGTCATGCCGGTGACGATGGAGATCATGCCGGTGCTTTCTAGATGGAGATCAAAAGCACAAGTTCATGGCCATATCATGTCACTTATGATTTGCATGTGATGTTAATCCTTTTTATGCACCTTGTTTTGCTTAGGACGACGGTAGCATTATAAGGCGATCCCTCACTTAATTTCAAGATAAATTGTGTTCTCCCCGAGTGTGCACCGTTGCGAAAGTTCGTCGTGTTGAGACACCACGTGATGATCGGGTGTGATAGACTCTACGTTCACATACAACGGGTGCAAGCCAGATTTGCACGCGCAGAACACTCGGGTTAAACTTGACGAGCCTAGCATGTACAGACATGGCCTCAGAACACAAGAGACCGAAAGGTCGAGCATGATTCATATAGTGGATATGATCAACATAATGATGTTCACCATTGAAGCCACCTTAACTCACGTGATGATCGGACTTGAGTTGGTGAATTTGGATCATGTATCACTCGAATGACCCGAGGGATGTCAATTTGAGTGGGAGTTCTTAAGTAATATGATTAATTGAACTCATTATCATGAACATAGTCAAAGTGTCTTTGCAAATTATGTTGTAGATTACTAGCTCGCGCTGTAGCTCCCTTGTATTTTTATACATTCCTAGAGAAATAGAGTTAAAAGATGTTGGTAGCAATATTGCGGACTGGGTCCGTGATCTGAGGATTGTCCTCATTTCTGCACAGAAGGCTTATGTCCTTAATGCACCGCTCGGTGCGCCACCCCTTCTAGCGTCGTCTATAGATGTTGTGAACATCTGACAGGCACGTTTCGATGACTACTTGATAGTTTAGTGCGTCATGCATTACGGCTTAGAATTGAGGCTTGGAAATGTTTTGAACATCACGGAACATATGAGATGTTCTAGGAGCAGAGATTGTGATCTCAGGCTCGTGCCTGTGTTGCGAGATATGAGATCTCCAACAAGATTCTTTGCCTGTAAGATGAAGGAGAATAGCTCAATCGTTGAGCATGTACTCAGATTGTCTGGGTACTACAATCGCTTGAATCAAGTGGGAGTTGATCTTCCAGATAAGATAGTGATTGATATAGTTCTCCAAGTCACTATCCCTAAAGCTACTAGAACTTAGTGATGAACTATAATACACCAGGGATAGAAGTATTGATCCCTGAGCTGTTCGCGATGTTTGACACCGCGAAGGTAGAAATCAAGAAGGAGCGTCAAGTGTTGATGGTTAATCAAACCACTAGTTTCGAAAAGGGCAAGAGCAAGGAGGGAAACTTCATGGATAGCAAGTCAGTTGCTGCTCCAGTGAAGCAACCCAAAGTTGAACTCAAACCCGAGACTAAGTGCTTCTATTATGAGGTGAGAGGTCGCTGAAGCGGAACAACCCTAGATACTTGGTAGATAAGAAGGCTGGCAACATCGACAGAAGTATATTTGATATACGAGTTATTGATGTGTACCTTGCTAGTACTCTTAGTAGCACCTGGGTATTGGATACCGGTTCGGTTGCTAAATGTTAGTAACTCGAAATAAAAGCTACGGAATAAACGGAGAACTAGCTAAGGGTGAGGTGACGATATGTGTTGGAAGTGTTTTCAAGGTTGATGTGATCAACATCGCACGCTCTCTCTACCTTCAGGATTAGTGACGAACCTAAATAAATGTTATTTGGTGTTTTGCGTTGAGCATGAACATGATTAGATCATGTTTATTGCAATACGGTTATTCATTTAAGTTAGAGAATAATGGTTATTCTGTTTACATGAATAATACCTTCAATGGTCATGCACCCAGTGAGAATGATTTGTTGAAATCTTGATCGTAGTATTACACATGTTCATAACATTGATGTCAAAAGACACAAAGTTAATAATGATAGTACCACATACTTGTGGCACTGCCGCTAAATGTCATATTGGTATAAAGCGCATGTAGAAACTCCATGCTGATGGATATTTGGACTCATTCGATTTCGAATCGGTTGAGACATGCGAACCATGCCTCTTGGGCAAGATGACTAAAGGACCCCGTTGGATGGAGCGGGCAAGTGATTCATTGGAAATGATACATGTTGATGTATGCAATCTAGTGAGTCTTGTAGCGTGCAGTGGATATCGTTATTTTCTTACCTTCACTGATGATTTGAGTAGATATAGTGTATATTTACTTAATGAAACACAAGTCTGAATCATTTTAAAGGTTCAAGCAAATTCAGAGTGAAGTTTAAAGATCATCGTGACAAGAAGATAAAAATGACCACGATATGATCGTGGAGGTGAATATCTGAGTTACGAGTTTGGCATACAACTTAAGATAATGTGAAATTTGTTTCACAACTAACGCTACCTGGAACACCATGGTGTGATGGTGTGTCCGAACATCATAGTCATGCTCTATTGATATAGTGCATACTGTGATGTCTCTTATCGTTTTACTACAATAATTTTTGGGGTTATGCATTAGAGACAACTACATTCACTTTAAATAGGGCATCATCTAAATCCGTTGAGATGACACCGTGTGAATTATGGTTTGATAGAAACCTAAGCTGTCATTTCTTAATATTTGGGGCTGTGACACTTGTGTGGAAAATATTTTCACCTAATGAGGTCGAACCCAAGGCGGACAAATGCATCTTCATAGAATACCCTAAGATCAGTTGGGTGAACCTTCAATCTTAGATCCTAGTGCAAAGTGTTTGTTGCTTAAACGGATCCTTTCTCGAGTAAATGTTTCTCTCGATAGAATTGAGTGGGAGGAAGATAGAACTTGATGAGGTTGTTAAACCTTTATTCAACCAGAGAGTAGCGCAGCACAGAAAGATGTTTCTGTGAAGCCTACGTTAGTTGAAGAGTAAGTTAATGATGATGATCATGAAGCTTCAGGATCAAGTTACTATCGAACTTCGTGGGTCGACAAGGATGTGTACTGCTCCTAAGTGGTACGACAACTCTGTCTTGGAGATCATGTTGTTGGACAATGATGAACCTACGAGCTATGGAGAAGCGATGATGGGCCCGGATTCCGACAAATGGTTAGAGGCCATGAAATCCGAGATAGGATCCATGTATGAAAACCAAGTGTAGACTTTGGTAGACTTGCTCGTTGGACGGCAGGTCGTTGAGTACAAATGGATCTTTAAAATGAAGACAGACACTGATGGTGAATGTCACTATTTGTAAAGCTCGACTTGTTGCAAAGATGTTTGTGACAAGTTCAAGGAGTTGACTACGATGAGACTTTCTCACTCGTAGTGGTGCTAAAGTCTGTTGGAATTATGTTAGCAGTTGCTGTGTTTTCAATTATGAAATCTGGCAGATGGATGTCAAAACATCGTTTCCTTAACGGTTTACTTGAGGAAAGGTTGTATGTGATACAACCAGAAGGTTTTGTCAGGCCTAAGGATGCTAAAAGGTGTGCAAGCTTCGGTGATCCTTCCATGGACTGAAGCAAGCATCTCGGAGTTGGAATATACGCTTTGATGAGGTGATCAAAGTTTTGATGTTTATACAAAGTTTACGAGAAACTTGTATTTGCAATAAAGTGAGTGGGAGCACTATAGAATTTCTGATAAGTATATGTGGATGACATATTGTTGATCAGAAATAATGTAGAGTTTCTGGAAAGCATAAAACGGTCATTTGGAAAGTGATTTTCAAAGGAAGACCTGGATAAAGCTACCTAATTGTTGAGCATCAAAATCTATAGAGATAGATCAAGATGCTTGATGAAACTTTCAATGAGTTTATACCTTGACAAGATTTTGAAAGAGTTCAAAATGGATCATCCAGAGAAATAGTTATCGTTTGATTTGTAAGGTGTGAAGTTGAGTGAGACTCAAAGCTCGACAACGGCAGAAGAAAGAGAAAGGACGAACGTCGTCCCCTATGCCTTAGCCATAGGCTCTATATTATGCCATGCTGTGTACCGCACCTATGTGTGCCTTGCCATGAGTCTGTCAAGGGGTACAAGTGTGGTCTAGGAGTGGATCATTGGACAGCGGTCGGAATTATCCTTAGTAACCAGAGGACTAAGGAAATGTTTCTTGATTGTGGAGGTGATAAAGAGTTCGTCGTAAAGAGTTACGTCGGTGCAAGCTTTAACAGCTATCCGGATGAATAGTAGTAGCAATCTGGATACGTATAGTGGAGCATCCATTTGGAAATAGTACCAAGTGGAGTGTGGTAGCAGTGTTTACGGTTTGACATAGAGATTTGCAAAGTACACACGGATCTGAATATTGCAGACCCGTTGACTATAAGACCTCTCTCACATGCAAAGCATGATCGAGCCCCAAAACTCATTGGGTGTTAGATTCATAACAATGCGAATCACATGGTGATGTGAACTAGATTATTGACTCTAGTGCAAGTGGGAGACTGTTGGAAATATGCCCTAGAGGCAATAATAAATTAGTTATTATCATATTTCCTTGTTCATGATAATCGTTTATTATCCATGCTATAATTGTATTGATCGGAGACTTAAATGCATGTGTGGATACATAGACAAAACTATGTCCCTACTATGCCTCTAATGGACTAGCTCGTTGATCAAAGGATGGTTAAGGTTTCCTAGCCATGGACATGAGATGTCGTTTGATAATGGGATCACATCATTAGGAGAATGATGTGATGGATAAGACCCAAACTACAAACATAGCATATGATCGTGTCAGTTTATTGCTACTGTTTTCTGCATGTCAAGTATATGTTCCTATGACCATGAGATCATGCAACTCATGGATATCGGAGGAGTGCCTTGTGTGTATCAAACGTCGCAACGTAACTGGGTGACTATAAAGGTGCTCTACAGGTATATCCGATGGTGTCTGTTGAGTTGGCATGGATCGAGACTGGGATTTGTTACTCCGTGTGACGGAGAGGTATCTCAGGGCCCACTCAGTAATACAACATCACAATGAGCCTTGCAAGCAATGTGACTAATTGTTAGTTGAGGGATCTTGTATTATGGAACGAGTAAAGAGACTTGCCAGTAACGAGGTTGAACTAGGTATGGAGATACCGACGATCGAATCTCGGGCAAGTAACATACCGAAGAACAAAGGGAACGTTATACGGGATTAACTGAATCCTTGACATAGAGGTTCGACCGATAAAGATCTTCGTAGAATATGTAGGAACCAATGTGGACGTCCAGGTCCCGCCATTGGTTATTGACTGTAGACGTGTCTCGTCATGTCTACATAGTTCTCGAACCCGCAAGGTCTGCACACTTAAGGTTCGGTGACGTTTCGGTAGTGTAGAGTTATGTATGGTGGTGACCGAATGTTGTTCGGAGTCCTGGATGAGATCCCGGACATCACGAGGAGCTCCGGAATGGTCCGGAGGTAAAGATTCATATATAGGAAGTCCCAGTTTGGTTTCCGGAAAAGTTTCGGGCTCATCGGTAGTGTACCGGGAGTGCCGGTAGTGTACCGGGGGACCTCCGGGAGGGGTATTTCGACCCCAAGAGGTCCATGGGCTGTGGGAGAATAATAACCAGCCCTTAGTGGGCTGGGAAAACAGCCACAAAGGCCCATGGCGCAGGAGATAAAGTCCTAAAGCAAAAAGTGGAAAATCAGCCAATAGGAGGCAATCCTACTCCAACTAGGATTGGAGGTGAAGTAGGATTGCTCCCACCTCCTATTTCGGCCGACCCAAAGGCCTTGTCTGCCTCTCCTCTCCTCTCCTCCTATATATACTAGTGGATTGGGTGGTTTTTGGACAGAATTTCCGGCCACGTGCTACCCGTTCCACCGGTGCATAGTTTCTCCTCTAGATCGGTTTTCTGCAGCGCTTAGGCGAAGCCCTGCCGGAATTGCTCCACCACCATCACCGGAGCGCCGTCACGCTGCCGGTGAACTCTCTCTCCTCTCCACCTCCTCTTGCTGGATCAAGACGGTGGAGATTGTCATCAAGCTGCACGTGTGCTGAACGTGGAGGTGCCGTCCGTTCGGCGCTAGATCGGAAGGACCGTGATCGAGATCACGAGACGGGTCGTGATGAGATCGCGGAACGGATCGTGATGAGTTCGCAGGACAGATCGTGATCAAGATCGTGAGACGGATTGTGATGAGATCGCGGGACGGATCATGATGAGTTCGCGGGACAGATCGTAATCAAGATCGTGAGACGGATCGTGATGAGTTCACGGGACGGATCATGATGTGTTCGCGGGACGGTTCGTGATTGGATCGCGGGACGCTCAGCGATTTGGATCGCGAAGAAGTTCGACTACACCAACCGCGTTTCTGAACGCTTCCCTCTTAGCGATCTACAAGGGTATGTAGATCCACTCTCCCTCTCGTAGATGCTCATCACCATGGATAGGTTTGCGTGTGCGTAGGAAAATTTTTGTTTCCCATGCGACGTTCCCCAACAATAGGTGCATGTGACTAGGCAAGATCAGATCAAGAACATAGATATAATGATGATAACATAAACGGTTCAGATCTAAAATCATGTCACTTGGTCCCTAGTGACAAGCATTAAGCATGGCAAAGTCATAGCAGCATCAATCTTAGAACATAGTGGATACTAGGGATCAAGCCCTAACAAAACTAACTCGATTACATGATGAATATCATCCAACTCCTCATCGACCATCAAGCCTACAAAGGAATTAGTCACTCCCGATAGGGAGCATCATGGAATTTGCGATGGAGAAGGGTTGATGATGACGAAGACCAAAGATTCCCCTCTCCGAAGCCCCAAACACACTCCAGATCTAGCCTCCCGATGAAGAACAGGAGGTAGTAGCGGCTCCGTATTGTGAAACGTGGTAAAAACTTCTCTCTAATTTTTTTCTCTAGAAAAATGTGAATTTATAGCGTTGGAATTAGGGTCGAGGACCCATCACGAGGCGTCCACCCTCCACCAGGCCGCGCCAGAGGGACCTGATGCACCCTGGTGGGGGGTGGGCCCCCTGGGCCCCCTCTTAGGTAGCTTCTGGCTCCATAATTCCTTACATATTCCAAAATAAATCTCCAAAAAATTCCATTCCATTCCGAGAACTTTTATTTCTGCATAAAAACAACACCATGGTAGTTCTGCTGAAAACAATGTCAGTCCGGGTTAGTTTCATTCAAATCATGCAAATTAGAGTAAAAAAAGAGCAAAAGTGTTAGGAAAAGTAGATATGTTGGATACGTATCAGGTAGTTACAAAGGTAGGTTTCGGGCTTGTCCAGACCCATGCTGCGAGACATGGTCGAGCAAGATGGGATTTGCCCCTCCTACCAGGAGAGATATACTCTGGGCCCCTCGGGTGATCCGACCTGGATAAGCATGGCCATGTGATGAGGGTTATGATAATTCGAATGTTGGTCGGATTGACCGAAATGATAAAGAGGTTGTGCTTCAACAAGGATGACCATGTCGCCTTGTGGACGACAAAATAAATTGCATGGCAAATAGAACAGAAGTGTGAAGTATGGGTTCACCTAACCAGCTCCATCAGACACTTGGAGTAGGCACGCCTTGGTAGGGGGCGCTACCAACTAGTCAAACTGTATGTGATCTGACTCACAACCAAGTGAACGAGAACCTAAGGGGTTGCACGCTTAAGGGAAGGAACACGTGGGCTTTAGGATCCATGTGAGGCCCAAGAGTTGAGCCCGTGACGGATGCCTATATATAGTGGAGGTGCAACACACCATCTGGTTGATCGCTTCAGCGCTTTCATTATGTTTTGCATGTGTTGCAAGTAGCCACCTCCACTCGCTGCCGAACTATGTGATCATACCTAGAAGTCCGCTGGACGGTGTTCCTCCTGCACACGCGGATACCATTAGAGGCGGTGCACTTGCGCCGCTCCGGCGAACCTGTATGTGTGATCTGACGACCGACTATTCGAGGGATATCAAACTGGCTGTTCGAGGGAGATCGAACGAGGTGCAGACGGACCTCGTGCACGCGCTGCACCAAACCTACTTCTATTGCACGACACTGTCGTCTAGTGGTTACAATCTGTGATCCATCTCCGTAGCAAGTTCTTGAATGTTCTACGCGTAGGAAAAATTTAATTTGCATGCGATGCACCGACGATAGAACCCAACAATTGAGAAGATTGTATCCGCACAAGAGCAATTGAATATTGATGAACCTATCAAACCAACTAGAAAGGTATACCATATTGAAGATATGGAAGAATTCAAGAAGGTAACTCAAGAGGAAGGTAAGCCTGTTGAACAAGTTATCAATCAAAAAGTGGATATATTCAGTATTTATCGTCAGGAAGATAAGCTTCAAGATACGATGAACAAGTTTAAATTCCAGCAATATAACTTCAACATAGACCTTCGAAGATGTATCCATCATAATGAAAAGGTAATAGCATATATCTAACGAGCGATAGATGGGCTAAGTCAAGCGGTAAAGAATCTTGATAAACACTCTTGTATGATAGAGACCTAATGTATTCAAATCTCCGAGACTCAGGCTTTGATTATTGCTCAATTAGATAAGCCCGTCTCTACTAATGAAATATCTACTCGTAGTGGTAAATGAACACAGGATCCCAGAGGTACGAAAAGGTATGAAAGAGAGCAAGAACAAAGAAGAATAGAGAGCAAAAGCCAAACTCAAGAGAATATAGAATTGCTCTTTGGTGAAGAACAACCTGAAGAACAGGTCCATCAAGATACA
Source organism: Hordeum marinum (assembly GCA_022496015.1). NCBI lineage: Eukaryota > Viridiplantae > Streptophyta > Magnoliopsida > Poales > Poaceae > Hordeum > Hordeum marinum. The sequence goes on from CM039674.1 coordinate 439,596,911, forward strand.
GAGATAGATGAAACAGAAGTTGACTCTGATGCAGAAATAACTTATGGCAATAACAATGAAGAAGAAACTCCGAAAGTAGAAGAAGAGGAAGAACCTAGGGTGGAAAGGAGTAACCAACCACCTAATCCAACAAATAAGGTTGGTGGCCAAGCAAAAAAAACAAAGAGAAAGGTAAGGAGAAGGAGGAAGATAAAGGTAAATCTAAGAAAACTCTTCCTTATCCCAAGGCTATAAGACCACCTTCAAATGATGCATTATACTCCTCTTTTCTTCAAGCCACAGCTGATCTTAAAATGTCAATGCATGTGACTAATATGTTAAGGATTCCTACTTTTTCTAAGTTCATGCATGATGTTGTCAATAATAAAAGGAGTATGACTCTGAAGGAACACGTTGCCATGATAACGGAGTATCCGTTCGATGAAAAGATACCAGAGAAACTGGGAGACCCAGGTAAGCCCACTATATCTTGTTCTATTGGTAATCTTGATATAAATATTGCTCTTTGTAATGTAGGAGTAGGGGTAAGTGTGATGCCTCTAACTCTTTAGCACAAGTTGAATTTATCAGAGTGTATACCTATAGGTATAACTCTGTAGATGTGATACGGGGAAAGCCCGTGTGGGTCGATCTTTCACGAATTGGAGGGGGATTCCACGAAGAAAACGAAGAACACGAAGAACACGAAGGGGACATCACAAGAGGAAACACTCAAGAATAGGTCCAATCACACAACCACTAGACTCACCACACACAAGATCCACAAGGTACATGAACAACAAAAGGAAAGAAGGATACATGGTAGAGTTCATCTCAAATCCCATGGGGAGATGGGGCCTTGATATCCCGGAGGATCTTCCCTCAAGAGGGGCCTTGGTATCCCGGAGGATCTTCCCTCGAGAGGGGCCTTGGTATCCCGGAGGATCTTCCCTCGAGAGGGGCCTTGAAATCCACTAGGGATCTTCTCCTATAGAGGCATCTCCATGGGAGAGGTAGTGGAAGGAGCTAGGCTCAACTATCTAAGAGCAAACCATAGCTAACCCTAGAATGGATGTGGGAGAAGAGTATATATTGTCCTAGGCACTAAGGGGTAAGTGAGAGGGGGGATACATGGGCTTCGGGCCCGTCCGTGCGCGCAGGCAGGCTGGTAGTACCGGAGGTTGGACCGGTTGTACCGGTCTTGAGACATCAACCGGTACAACCGGGGTTGCACCGGTCTTAAACCGCACCAGAACAAAATGCTAGCCGGGGGTCGCGTGGTTGTTGTTGGTGGTTGCCCAGTTGTACCGCCTGGTCGGTTTTTGACCGGTTGTACCGCCAACTCCAGTGTTGGCACAACTCCTCTTCTTCCTTCTCTTCTTCCACGCTTCCCTCGCGGATGGTGTAGTTGTACGTAGGTGCTGGCACTCCTCCTCATCATCCGTGGAGCTCCGACAATACCTATGCATGCACATGGGAGGAGTGTCAAGTAGTATACCATCCTTGAAGGGATCAAGTGAACACGTGTAAAGGAGATGATTCACCATTATGTATGGGAAGTAGATCTCACACGTGTCACTTGCCAAACGGACTCTTGCCATGGTGATGGCCATAGGATGCTCCGCACATCCCCTCCCCCCGGGAAAGATCCGTCCTCTGATCAAGATCGAAATCACCATGGGAAGGAGATGGCGTCACCTTGTAGAAGTGGACGAGCACCAAGCTTGCAGCATCATCAAGCTCTGAAGGGGCACTTTCCCATGTATCACCGTCTAGGAATTCCTTCAATAGGAGCAAACACGACAACACTTGGAAAAACAAATGTGGTTAGTGTTAGTGCATAACCAAGCATTCAAGTGGTGAATCACCGCACAAGTGTTATCATTATGCATAACATATGGTGTGACAAGGGGATGTGGCATGGCATGTAAGCATACAAATTGAGCACAAACAATGCAAGCATGGAAACAAGGATGCCTATGTGAGGTAGGGATGGTAATATGTGAGTCAATAGAACAAGCATCTACCTCAAGGTCATACTAATCATGCACGATGTAATGAATGAAAGGTCTATGATAGGCATAGGAATCATTCACAACACCAAGTAGAACGAAGGGTTTACACACATGGTGCAACCCAAAGTGCAAGATAATCCAAGCATAATGTGCACATGGTGTAGTGAAGATAGTGAGGCGCTCAACACAATAGAAACAACAAGTGTTCAACATGTGTGAGGTAATCAAGTCAAGCATGTAGCAATCAATGTGCAAATCATGGCAATGGTTGTCATCAACCGCATAAAAGGATCACATCGGTGATGCAACATAAGCAAGCATAGTGATCATGTCATGCAATCTAGTAGTGCGAAGATGCAACATACTAGAGAAAATCAAGGCAATCATTTCATATGAGCAAATAATAGGCATAGACAATGCACATGACATAATGCAAGCACGAGAACAAAACATGATCAATAAATCGTCATAGGCACGGGGCACAAAGCAAACATGACAATAGCAAGTAATATCTACACCAAGCTTGCGAATACACATACAAATATGAGAAGCAAGCATCATGTGTGATGCAAAGCATGGGTCACAAATGCATGGGAAGGACATATAAATGAGCATATCATGAAAAGTGAACATGGCAATATGGACATAATAAGTGTAATGAGCGAGAAACCATAGCCATGTGAGAGCCATGTAGAAGAGGTGCGCATAGTTCTTGTGTGAGGGGAATGGTTGGAGACTCATTCGGGTGAATCCCAAAGCATCTGTGCTCTCAAGAGCTCGTTTCGTCAAATAATGGGATTGTGAGGTTAACGAGTGTTCATGAGTACCTACACACAACAAAGACAAAGGAAAAAAGGTATATGTATACATCATCCGTTAGGATGTGCATGTGCTTGTGTTCGTTAGCACGAAGTTTCCAAGGCTTAAATAAATGAGATGTGTGGTATAGGAATACGTCATGCATCATGCAATTATAATTATTATGCTCAACATGATTGGGACACAATTTATAGCAAGTATGTAGCACAAGCATTTTATGCATATCAATGGCAAACATATTGTGCACACAAGTATGGGGAGCATGCAAAGTGTAGTATGGAACACAATCTCCTAATATATATGAGGAAACTATGGGGGTCTCCTCATGTGCAATAGCGGAAGCATAATTCGGAGAATATGGACAACATCCAAAACAATGCATGTCCAAAGCATGGTGTTCATGGCATGACATATGAGAACAATTGTGCAAATGATGCAAAGAGAGCATGGCAATGTCATCACAAGAAAAGCAAATGCCAATAACCATGGGCTTATCACTATGCCATATGTGCAAACTGTATTTATTTTAATGGCATACGCATAGTCACTATGGTGAGATTGCAAAGATGCAATATGGGAAATTTCACGCATAGCATATGACAAGTCAAGCGGATTGTCAAACATGATGTGACCAATAGAGTTTTCACATGGTATCCTATGGAGTATAGCATCACAACTAGGTAAGTCAACATGCTCATCATCATATTCATCATAAATAGGGGGCACATCTAAGCGTGAAGAATACATAGCATGTGAAGTATCCATAAGGTGATCAACTTCATGCAAGCAATCGATGTCCGCTAGTGGGACAAGAGCATCACCTTCACCTATGTTACCTTTTTCGTTCCACTCATGTGATGTAGGTGTGGTGGCATAGACCAACTCGTGGTCATCTTCATCATAATGAAACCATGTGTGTGTGGGGGGGGTGCATCAGCATCCACCATGGCCATCGTCTTGTCCAAAGGAAGGACGAAGTCGTCGAGGATCGGCGTGTCATCGTGTATGGGACCTAGCACCAAATGAGAAGACACAATAGAGGTAGAGGTTAAGTTGTTAGAAATTGAAGTGGCTGCACATGCCCTATCAACTACCTCACTCTCTCTATGTGGTGGTGGCTCACACACTCCCTCCAAGTATGTGCACTCAAACTCACATATAGTGGAGTCACTCATCTCACTCAAGTGGTGGGGGTTGTGGATCTCCTCACATGGGAATTGTGGCAACTCAACATGTATGGGCTAGTGGTGAAGGCACTCTCACTCTCAATATGGTGGCAAAAGTCTCTCAACTCATCTTCAAACGCCGCCGTGGTCGAAGGGAATCTCCCATGCTCAACCATCTCGTCACCGTCGCCGTGGATGAAGGCCGAAGATGGCACATCATCACTCTCCTCCATGACCGAAGGGAAAATCCCATGCTTGATCATCTCACTCTCACCTCCAAAGATGGAAGCGTCATCCTTGCTCACCACCTTGTCGCTTGCCTCCAAAGCATGTTCCTTGAGTGGATCCATAGTCGTAGTCGTCGCCGCGCCGTCTTCAAAAAGAGTCATGGTAGACTCGGCACCGTCAATGCCACAAAGAGGGTTGGCGGGGAAGTCGGACTTAGGAGTGTCGTCTTGGAGCTCGTCGGGCTTGGGCATCTTGGTGGTACCATCCTCATGCTCGTCGTTGTGGTGCTTGGTCAGTGTGAAGTGTGCGCAGGGTCGAGTAGTCTTGGCCTTGAGTTCTTGTGCCACCTTGAGAGCACCAATGTAGAGTCCGTCAAGAGACTCGTAGTTGTTGTCAAAGATAGGCTTGGCGATGTCGTTGTTCAATCCCACCATGAAGTAGAACTTCATCCAGATGGGGTCGATCACGCCGGCTCGTCGCAAGGCTTTCTTCATCATCATGAAGTACTTGTCAATGGACTTGGATCCATGTATGGTGTTCTCCAATTGGCGTTGAAGATGTTCCGTGTAGGTGGAAGGCACAAACTTTCGCCACATCACTTTCTTCGTCTTGGACCAACTCATGTTGAAACTCTTCGAAGATGTGTGAAGCCACCATGTCGACGCGTCACCGTGGAAGTTTCTTGTGGCACACTTCACTTGATCTTCGGAAGGGACTTGAAGTAACTTGAGGTAGTGGTCCATCTTGCGCTCCCAATCGAGATACTCCTCGGGGTCTTGACTCCCATAGAATGGAATGTCATGGTAGAAGTCGAGGTCGTAGTAGCTCATGGAGGTCACGGATGTGAGCTTGGGGAGATTCTCCTTAAGTGCTTGTTGGCGAAGATGCCTCGTGTCCAAAGGTGAAGATGCCTTGAAGTCGCTTGGCGAAGATTCCAAGGTAGGTGGTGAGGTCATTGAGCGGTGGTTGGTGTCGAGCTCGTGACCTTCACACTTGTTCTTTATTGGACGCCTTGATGTTGGCGTCGTTATTTCTTCATGTCATTGATGCTGTCGATGCCGGTGTGATCTTGCCGGAGATGGTTGCTTGGGAGCACGTGCACTTGAGCGTCTTCTCGAAGATGATGAAGAACCCTTGCGGTCCTTGATGAGGACCTTGAGCTCCTCCATTTGAGCGTGCATCTTGGCGTCGATGATGTTCTTCATGGCATCAAACTCGTCGTTGTTGTCGTAGATCGAAGTAGATGTGCTTTGCCTAGCCATCACAAGACTCGAGCAAAGGTGAGTGGGAAATGAGATAAACAATACCAAGATACCGTTCCCAAAGTTGAGGATGTATCCCATTTCACTCAATGTGACTTGAGAGAGTAGTGGAAATGGTACCGGACTTGTTCACTCACACCTACAAGATAAAAGCTTATCGAGTGGCTCGGTTAGGACAAGTGGCACAAAATTCAAGCAAAATGAAGTCCAAGATATTCTAAATGTTGAAATAAATCCAATGGACTCAAAATGCAAAGCTAGAGATCACAAATATAGAGGAGGGCAAAAGAGAAACACACCCGGTGGGATAATGAGGCTTGTGCAACTATAGGGATGAGCAAAGCTCGTGTTGCACAAACACAAGGAGAGACGCTAGCTTATTGCACGTTTGGGCATGATTCACCACTTGGCACCAATCCTATTCATGCAAGCATACGTTTCCTATTCATGTATCCTCATGCACAAGTATCTCTTTTCTTGCTCAACTCTTTGCTTATAAGCTTTGATCTTTCGTTCTTGCTTAGAAGATTTTCTTTCTTTCTTTTTTGACTCTTCTCTTCCTTTCCACTATTCTTATTGAGCCTCAACCAACTATATGAGATAAATATCGTAAGATATGCACGGGAGCAAGCAATTGCACTATATGATATTTCCAATGATGCAACAATATGATATCGCATCACTATGGTGCACAAGTTTTCGCGAAGCCCGACAATACTCGGATAGCTAGTCTGAATAGGTATGAAGGTAATCGCAAAGATGGTGTGGCTAACAATATGTAATGGAAAGGAAGGTAAAGTGTATGATGGAATGTATACCTTCTTCACACTTAACCTTTCACGAAGTCGGGGTGAACCGACCTTGCTTTCGGTTGAAGATGGTCTCAAAGGATGGATGGTCGTCGTCGATGTCGAACGTCGGTGGTTGATGTAGATGATGGACCGATACAAGTCACCAGTGGTGGATGAATATGTAACCATCCCTAAGTAGCCAAAACACCTTAGGAGACTCAAATCACAACTCAAGCATCCACAAATGCAAAGGGAAACCAAATGGGTTAGGTTGCGGAAGACTATAGTGGTAATGCGGATGATATGGTGGAGGGCCTAGGCAAACTTGCCAAAATTTGAAAAATATGATGAAGTCAAATGGTGGTAAAACCAATATGAGGAGCTCCGGCACGTCGATAGCTTTCAAACGATCCAAAGAACACCCAAATTGGAGTTCGAGAGTGGAAGTTATGGTGAAAATAAAAATCAGCTGAAGTCAGGAACTGGGATGGACGGTTGTACCGCTCAGGTGGGGCGGTTGTACCGCTCCTGGAGCGTCCTGGAGGTGTCAAAAGTGAATTAGCGGTTGTACCGCTATGGGGGGCGGTTGTACCGCTCCTGGAGCAGTTGTACCGCTTGGTGGGGCGGTTGTACCGCAAATATCGGGCAACTTATCCAGATCTGAGCACGAGGTGGACTTGGGGCGGACCAAAATCGAAATTTGGACCAAATTGAAGGGGAAACAAAAAAATAGGTGATGGGGACACAAAGGGGAGTGGATATACTTGCTAAACACTCGATCCAAGTATCAAAATCAACAAAAACTCACAAGAACAACAAATCACAAGAAAATTTTTGGGGCTATTTTTGTGGGGATTTTTCAAAATTGGGACGAAATCAAACAAAATTAAGGCTAGAAAACAAAGGGGGACTCCAAATTCGTGAGAAACGTGGCTCATGATACCAATATGATACGGGGCAAGCCCGTGTGGGTCGATCTTTGACGAATTGGAGGGGGATTCCACGAAGAACACGAAGGGGAAATCACAAGAGGAAACACTCAAGAACATGTCCAATCACACATCCACTAGACTCACCACACACAAGATCCACAAGGTACATGAACAACAAAGGGAAAGAAGGATACATGTTATACTTCATCCCAAATCACATGGGGAGATGGGGCCTTGATATCCCGGAGGATCTTCCCTCGAGAGGGGCCTTGGTATCCTGGAGGATCTTCCCTCGTAAGGGGCCTTGACATCCACTAGGGATCTTCTCCTATAGAGGAATCTCCATGGGAGAGGTAGTGGAAGGAGCTAGGCTCAACTATCTAAGAGCAAACCAAAGCTAACCCTAGAATGGAGGTGGGAGAAGAGTATATATAGTCCTAGGCACGAAGGGGTAAGTGAGAGAGGGGATGCATGGGCCTCGGGCCCGTCCATGCGCGCAGGCAAGCTGGTAGTACCGGAGGTTGGACCGGTTGGACCGGTCTTGAGACATCAACCGGTACAACCGGGGGTGTACCGGTCTTAAACCGCACCAGAACAGAATGCTGACCGGGGGTCGCGCGGTTGTTGGCGGTGGTTGCCCGGTTGTACCGCCTGGCTGGTTGTTGACCGGTTGTACTGCCAACTCCAGTGCTGGCACAACTCCTCCTCTTCCTTCTCCTCTTCCGCGCTTCCCTCGCGGATGGTGTAGTTCTATGTAGGTGCTGGCAGTCCTCCTCATCATCCGTGGAGCTCCGGCAATACCTATGCATGCACACCAAAGGAGTGTCAAGTTGTATACCATCCTCGAAGGGATTAAGTGAACACGTGTAAAGGAGATGATTCACCTTTATGTATGTGAGGTAGATGTCGCACGTGTCACTTGCCAAACGGACTCTTGCCATGGTGATGTCCATAGGATGCTGCACATCAAGATGTGAGACAAGTACAAAAAGAAGCCAGTGTGAATGCCTGAAAACATTCCGTTGAGATTGGACGAGCATGTTATACCTATTGATTTTATTATTCTTGACATGCCCAAAGATGGAAAATTATCAATTATCCTTGTTAGACCATTTTTGAATACTGCAGATGCATCGCTAGATTGCTCGGAAGGGAAGGTAACCTTTAGAATATGTGAGGAGGAAATAGGCAAGTACTTCCCTAAGAAACTAGGAGCCATGGAAAAGTATGTGTTGCTGCCTAAATGATTGTTTATGGTGAGCAGAGAAAATCCACGACCACATGATACTTGATAAAATACCGAGGTAAGAGGTTGAGCTAGGAAACCTAAAAACGATTGGGGCGAAAGGGCTTACTCATCGCGGGGGTACCGGCTCCTCCTCCTCAGCCTCGCCCCCGGGCGGCAGCAACCATTGCGCCTTTGGAGCTGACGGATGTCTCCTCCTGAGGCCTCGGCGGGCGGAGTGTCCCCTCACGACGGAGGGATCTCCATGCCAAGGGCCCCTCCTCGGGGGGGGGGGGGGGGAGCAGGCTGCCGGGACCCGAGCGGCCGCTGCCGCCGCTTGTTGACGCAAGGCCGGTGGAGGCCCCGATGCGTCGCTCACAGTGCCGCCTTCGCCCCCACTCCGACGCCCTCGCCGCCTTCGAGCACTAGTGCCAAGCCTATGACTTGGTGGGCTGGTTTCAGCACAAAGGATCTGAACATGTAGACTACACTTACTTCACATAAAACCCAATAATAAGTATGTACGGTAATTATTAAGTAGTGACCAATCAATCTTTATTAAGAAGTACACAGATAAAGAGGTAAAAAATATGGTCACCTAAAAATGAAGGGAGTACCAAATTATGCCGGTTAAACAAAAATATGTAAAATTAGTATAAAGTTGAGATATTTATTTTAGGCCGGAGGGAGTATAAGTCTTACTCGACTAAGATTTTTTTGATGTCTAGCCGATCTAAAAATGTTGGACTCTTTAGATTCTACATTTAATCTGGCACGGCGCATACAGTAGCTTTTTTGCTTGGACGCTCGTGCTTGACTTGTCAAAGACTACACTAGCAACAAGGACAGATAAGTGTAGTTTACGTCGGAACGCGCGCGCGAGGTTGGTCTTGAATCCGTCAGTTCGAAGACTCGCTGTGCACGTCGTAGCCCGATGACTTGCTGACGCGTTCTGGAAAGGGAATAGAAAGGATCGAGCTCATGGCTGGATGAGACGACTGCAATTTGGGGCACGCACCTTGGAGCTTACGGCACAGGCCGGTATCATGGCTGTTATTAGCGCTTGTGTTTTTGTTGCCAACTCGTTGATTAGGGCACGTAGTCTACATCCGGTAGTAACTTCTAAGCAGAACCGTCCAAATTCTCACTTTTTGTAGAACCTGGGATGGCATACTTAAGCTTGATTGTGCTATAAATCTTAATCTGGAATTACAAAAACAAGCAATCTCTCCTTTGCTACATGTATATTGGACAAAAGTGTTACTGTTTATATGACATTGTTGTAAGTATATGTAAGTGTCTATGCTAATAGTACGTACGAAATGCTACATAATGTCTGCCCTAATTCGTACAAAAATGCAGACAGAAGCAATGACATGATGTCTGTCTTATTTCGTGTGAACATAGGACCCTTGACTTTACCCTTCCAAGTGTCCACCAGGATATCAAGTCTCTCTCCAGTGGCCAGTAGTCTATTCACGACAGATGTATAGTACTAGCTCTAATAGTAGTTTTATTCTTGTCACTTCCCATGCGTTGTTTAGGGCCTGTTTGCATCCTCTGTAACACTATCATCTATGATACGAAACTTTTTAGTTTTAAAGAGGCCATATTTAATTAATGTTTTCAATTAAAATTGGATCATCCGGTTTTGATCGGGTTCAAACCTCAATTCTTTTATACTATACACTATGTTTTCTAATTTTGAGGCCTCATGAATAATTAAGGTATTCAATTAAAAATTGGGTCATCCGATTTTAACCGGGTCAACAATTTCTCAAATTCTTCCATTCAATTCTTTTTATTTACTATGTTTTCTAATTTGGAGCTCTTTCATTCAATTGAGATATTCAATTTTAAATTTGGTTTACGATTTTGACAATACCAATGATTTTTTAAATCATTCTGCAGCAACAGGCTTAAAAACATATCAAACCTACGCATCCTCCCACCATTTAGAAAAAGAAGGGTCACCATATGATATTGTAGCACCAATATAGTATATGCGATCACCTAAATAAAAATTTCACCACATAAATATAAGTTGGTTAGCGGATAACACATAATCACAACACGAAAGGACCACCAAATCAACGCATTATAAACAAGTACAAAACACACCCTATCATCTCCCCCATCCGCCGACTAAATATTCCATTGGGTTTTTAGAAAATCAAATTTCTTTAACTTTCACCAAGTTCAGAGACAAAATATCGACATCCACTATATAAAAACAAAGAAATATGAAAATTCATTTCATGACGAATCTAAACATACTATTTCGATATTATGAATTTGATATATATCTCTACAAATTCTATCAAACTTAAAGGCTTGGCTTTTAAAAAAGTAATACATCTTACATTTTGAAACAAAGTTATTTTTTAAGAAACCAACAACACCAACGGTGTAGCAAGGCGCACCCAACCCTTCTAGTGCTCCCTAATTTTAAAGAATCCACATTTAATTGAGGTCTCCAATAGCTCTTCATTCAATTCTTTTATAATATACATTATGCTTTCTAATTTTTAAGGTCTCACAATTAACGAGGTCTTTATTTTAACCGGATCAACAATTTGTGAAGGAGCTCTCCCATTTAATTATATATGTTCCCTAATTTTGAAGCCTTTTTATTCAATTGAGGTATCCCATATTGTATTTGCTTTATGATTTTGATCAGATCAACAACTTTTCAAATCAATCAAAAACTGGCATATAAAAACATATCAATCCCGAGCACCTTGACACCATCTAGAAAAAAGAAGTATCACCATGTAATATTGCAACAACGATATAGTACATGAAGCCACCGCCGCAGATCTTTTCACACATAAATATATGTTAGTTAGCGGATAACACAGAACTACACCACGAAATGCCAATGAAGTCACCACATTATAAATGTAAATAAAACACACTCCATCATCTCCCCCACTTGCCAAACTAAATATTCCAACAATTTCAAAATATAAGGGGTACTGGTGTTTTGGAAAGTCATTTTTTAACTTTGACCAAATTCGAAGCAAAATACTCACATCCGCATATTAAAAAAAGGGTATGGAAATTCCTTTCATGATGAAACTAATCATACCGGTTTGATATTATGAATTTTGATATATTTATCTATAAATTTGATCAAATTTAAAAGGTTTGACTTTTCAAAAAAATAATACACCTTATATTGTGAAAAAGATTGATAAGGTTTTTTAAGAAACCCAACAACACCAACGGCGAAGCAAACACACCCAACACTTATAGTGACTACCAAACCTGACCTTGCCAAAAAATTGGCCGACTCACACAATGTTGTAGCTGTTTGGATAGGCATCCAAAAAATCGGCTTGCCCAACAACCTTCCATGTAATTTGTGCCAACTCATAGACGAGATTAGGGCGTGAAAATGCTGCGCCAAAATTTTGGCGCCTTTACTCTGATTGTTATGGTGGCCCTTCATCGTGCATGCATTTTAACATAAGTCCATTTTTTTTGTAACAAATCAATGACGCTTTTCGTTCGATGGACGAACCCTAGATCCACCTTTCCTCCAGCTTGCCTCCCCATCGGTGTTCCCTCCCGCCGCCACCGTCTTGGCTCAGCAGGCTCTTCCCGCGCGGCGGTAGCGGTGGCGAGCCATTCTTTCCACGCGTGTCGTCGTTTTCTTACGGCAGATGCCATAGGGTGGCTTATCGGTGATGTTGGGGCTATTGGACGCCGATGGGCTCCGGGTGCGGGATTAGGTACGAGAAGGTGGAGACACGCGACGTACCCAGGTTCGGGGCCCTCCGTGGGAGGTAATGCCCCTAGTCCTGGTTGGATTCGTTGGACGGATGGATAAGTATACAGAGGTGCTCCTGGAGCTGTGTTCGGAGGAGGAAGAAAGGAGCAGCCTGCTCGTCTCCCTCTGCTACTGGGAAGGGTATGGGAGCTCCCTACGTGTGTGTTCTTTATCGGGGTTCCGTCCCCGTTGCATGGGAGGCTCGGGGTTTTTTATAGGCCAACCCCCCGGCTCTTACAATAAGATTTAGGTACGAGGGTGGAGGGACCCGACTGGCAGCCTCTTCGCCTGGTCAGGAGGTCCCGCGGCTTGTATTGTCTTGTCGTGGGCAGGGCCCGCCGGCCGAGTGGTCCCATCCTTACTGGGACCCGCCGACGGGCGCCGCGATTGGCCCTCCCCCACCTGCTTCGGCACGGGCCGCCTGGGGAGGCGTCACCTAGCGCCAGCCGACCGAGGTCGTCGGTACGGCCGGCGGCACTGTCGCCATGCCGGGGCAGGCACTCGAGTGGCGGAGGCATGCTGGAACTGTTCCCCGTCCGGTCGCGCTCAGTGAGGTCAGCCGGCCGGACGGATGGACTGTAGCCGTGCGGGACGGCGCGTCAGCGACCAGTGTGGCCACAAGGTCGCTCGCCCCGCTAGTCATATTGCACTGCCGTACCTGCGGTTAGGGAGACGGGACAGGGCGTGTCTGTCCCCAAGTCAACGGGCTGCCCGGCTCGTGGGCGGCCGGCTGCTTGGCCAGCCGGGCGAAACACCAGCCGGAGATGGCTCGTGCGGCGTGTCCCCAGCCGGCCTCGTCTAGCCGACCGATTGGTTAATCTTCGAAGCGGAGTGGGGAGGACCCCGTTGCCTTGGCATACCCCGGGATATGAGCCCTGTTAGTAGCCCTCGAAGCCGGCAGGGCCCACGTCCGGCGAACGGTGGGGTGCCGGCGGCTTCCCCCCAGCCAAGCCCGCCTCCGGCCCAAAGGCAAAGGGGCAGCCGGGCCAGCTACAGGACCCGACACCTCGGGTTCTGGCGCGTCGCTCCAGGGCACGCGCCAGCACGCGACTTGCCACGCGGCGCGTAATGATGCGCTGGGACCTGCGCACGCGGGGAGACGGGACGTCGCCTAGGGGCCGGGGCCGGATCCTCTATGCCCCGGTACGGCCTGAAGCGACCCACTCGCGCGGGATTTCCGGCGAACGTGGGCACAGACGATCCCACGTCCCCGGTCGTGTCCTTCCCTATAAAAAGGGAGGGAAGGGCAGGGGGCGGAGCTACCCGCGCTCCACTTGCCCCCTTGCAGCCCTTCTCGCCATTGCTCCTCGCTTCTTGACCTCGCCTCCCCTCGTGCTGCCGCGCTTGAGCCCGCGCACGCGCCCGCACGCCGCCCCACCGCTGAGATGGCCGACGGACGCGGCGGCAACTGGGGAGGATCCTTCGTCACCGATTCCGATACTGGGAGGCTGCGCAAGGCGCGGATGCTACCACCGCCTGAGCGGGTGGCCGCCCGTGAGCCGGGCGGCGAGCTGGTGCCGGCGCCGCAGCCAGGGGAACGGGTAGTGTTCGTCTGGCACTTCTCCCGGGGCTTCGCGCTCCCGGTGAGCAACTTCTTCTACCTCTTCATTGAAACCCTCGACCTTCAACCCCTCAACCTCGGTCCCAATGCCATCTTGTATCTCTCTGCCTTCGTGGCGTTGTGCGAGGGGTATCTGGGAGTTCTTCCTTTTCTTGGCCTCTTCAACGCACTTTTTTATCTCAAGCCGTTGATCAACAACGCATGCTGGGGCATCGTGGTGTGCTGCCGCGGCGTTGCCCGTTGCCCTGCCCTTTCTCTGATTGACTCCGTCAAGGGGTGGCACCACACATTCTTCTACATGCGGAACGTCGACCCGGCGATAGACTACATCGGGCTGCCGCCGTTCGAGGACCGCTAGTCGTCCCAACAGAACTGGCCGACGTCGGCCTCGTGCGACATTGCTCTGGAGGAGCTGGGCCGGTTTGGGGAGCTGAAGAGCTCTGAGGGGCTGGTCGCCTCCAATCTGTTTGCGGCCTTCATATCGCGTCGGGTGTCACCTCTTTAGATGAGGCCGCACCGGATCTGCGACATGTCAGGCCGGCACGACCCCTGCCGGTAGTCCACCGTGGAACTGATGCCGGCTCAGGTGGCGAAGCGGGTGAACGCCCTCACGACGTTCAAGCTAAAGCCCGCTTCGTGGTCGTTCGGCATGGAGCCGTATGACCACATCAACTGGCCCCCCTGGTAAGTCTTCTTGTTGAGGTTTGCCTTTTGGTTGATATCCCCAGCCAGAAGCCGGCGGGAGAACTTATGATGGGGTGCTGACCGCAGCGGCTGGTGTGACAGAACACCCCAGACGCCCCGCATCCGCAAATCTTCGAGGCGGAGCGGGTGGACTCCGACTCCCGGGACTTCCTGACGGGGGGTCCCGCTGAAGAGGGTGTGGACTCCTTCGGGGAGGCCGACGAGCCGGCGGGGCCGCGAGGCAGTGCTCCTAGCGGAGCCGGAGGGTCCGATGCAGCCGGGGGACCCAGCGGAGCGGGTGAGTTCCCTCTTGGTCCCTCTATCCACGATTGGACGGACGACGACGACGACGATGATGATGAGCTGATGATCCTCGATGGACCTCCTCCTGCAGCGCGCCCGGACTGGAGGAGCGAGGAGCACCCACTTCGAGGCCCGGTCGCCGAGCTGGCCGTCAGGGAAAAAAGGCCGGCCCAGGAGGGGTCAGCGGCTCCACCGCGCGACCGGAAGCGGGTCAAGGTGGCTGCGCGGAAGCCACCGCCTCGCCCCAAGCGGGCCTTGCTCCTCGTCGTCGCGTAAGTCCTCTGTGCTTCTTCCCTTGTTTTTCTTTCCTGTTTTCGTCTTTCGAGCCAGTCGATGACCAGGGCTTGGATGCCGCAGTGACCCCATCGAGCTCCAAGAGGAGGGGGCACCTGATGAGAAGGCGGACACCGCCAGCCGGCTGGCCCGCGAGCACGCAACCACCCTAAGGGAGGAGAAGAGGAGGCTCGCGGAGCTGCGAGCCTCCCAGTCCGGCACGCGGGAAGGGGACGCATGCTTCGGAACTTCAAGCGGTCGGCAACGCAGGGGAGTGACCGAACCGCCGCGGGCCTCAGACTCAGCGGCAGAGTCCGCCCGTCTGTCAAGACCCCCCTCCGGCGAGCCGCGAGACGTGGCCATGGATCTGCCGCCGCCCTTGCTTGCACGGGAGATGGTGACGGGGCCGCCCCCTGAGGCGGCTCGACATGAAGTGCCAGAGGTGCCCCCGCCAGCCCCCGAGCCGGCTTGGGACGAGGTGATCCCGCCGGCTCCGGAGGCGACGCCGGAGGCAGTCGTTGTGGAGGTGGAGCGGCCCTCTGGCGCGACCGACGCGCCGGAGAGGCTGATAGGTGAGGCGGCAACGGCGCCCGGCGGGGGGCCGGCGGGAGACGACTCCCGGTCCCTCGCCGTTATCAACCCGCCCCCAGCGGCCGGAGCCGCGGCGAGCCCGGGCAGTAGCAGCGGCCGTGCTCGGCGAATCCTGTGGTCGATGCAGGAGGTTAGCCGGGATTGGGAGGCGCTGGCGAATGTGCCGGCCCTACCGGCGCCTCCGCCAGGCGGTCCGGTCCCCTCCCTTGGGGATCTGGGAAGTGTCCTGGACCGGTGCCGGCAGGAGCTGGCCTGGTTCGCGGAGTTAGCGGACACCGCCCTTTGGCGTGCTGAGGTAAGCTTCTCCTTCCGTCCTTAGTATTCTTAGTGGGGGGCACGCAAGCGCACCCACTATGTGCAGCCCCCGAGATGCGGGCCGGCTGACCGGCTGACGGGCAGTCGGGCCGGATCTCCTTCGAGCACGTTTTTGACGTTCTCCCCCCTTTTGCAATAGGAGGGAGCCTCCCTGCGGTAGAAGCTCTTCGCGGAGGCGGTCGCCATCCACGACCGTGACAAGCGCGGCTTCTACCGTCTGGAGGAGGAGCTGGCTCGTTTGCAAGGTGAGTTGCATTTTGCGGGTGGATGCGTGTAGCCCCCGGGGGTCGGTGGCTTTATGCCTGTTTTACTGATGCTATCCTTATTACGCAGGCGAGCTGGCTGCCCTTCGGGAGGAAAAGACCGGGCTCGCTGCCGAGCGGGACCGGCTGGTGCGGGATGTCCAAGCAGCCGCGTAGGAGACGGACCGGATGGCCGTGCTGCTGGTCGATGGCGAGGCGGCCTGTGACCGGCTCAAGGCCGAGGAGGCGAAGGAGGCTTCGGCCCGGGAGGCGGCCGTCAAGGAGGCGGCTGATGCCGCCTTGAGGACTGCCACCCTCCAAGGCAAGGTGACCCGCCTCGAGAAGTCTCTCGAGGAGGCCAAGGGCTCTCTTGTTGCCTCGGAAGGGGCTCGGGCGGCCGAGCGGGCGGCGGCGCTCAACTTCGCCATCAGTGTGGATGATGCGATCGAAGGTAAGCGCTCGTTTCTTTCTTTTTCGATTGGTCGCCTTCTCCTTGCGCCTCTTTGTGCTTCATCTGGTCTTTCTTTTCTTCTTCCCTTCTTCCCCTCAGTGCGGTTCCCAAAGACCCATCGCCACACCGCGCGGGCTGTTGAGGAGCACTGGGAGCACCTCCGGGGGTACGACCACTCCATTGATGAGCACGCCCCGTGGGATGTGGAGGAGATCGGGCTCGCCGTCAAGATGCGGATGACCCATCTCAAGCGGAGCATGGAGCTGCTCAAGACCGCCGGCAAGGAGGTCATTGCCGCGCTATGGTCGGGCCGCAGAGGAGCTCCGACGCATCGTGTGGCGCTGTGGCTTGAGCATGCCGTCTCCCGCCTCAAGGCCTGGAAAGCCTCGGCCGCCCAAGCCGGAGCGCAGATGGCGCTTCGGTTCGTCACTTCGTGGTACCGGGGGATGGACCTCGCCCGACTAGCGACAATGCGGGACGTGCCGGCCGCAGAGCGGCAGGCTCGCCAGCCGGCCCTTGTCTTGCGGGCGAACGAGTTCGCGTCGTATGTCGACACGGATGAGTTCCTGCCGCCCCTTGAAGAAGAAGGCGAGCCGCTGCCCGAGGACTCCTTCGGCATCCCCCATGGCTCGGACGACGCCAAAGTTGCCGACGAGAGCACTGACTCGAGCGTCGAGATGACGGAGACCGAGGAGGCCGCTGGGAAGGGCAAGGCGGCCGACCCAAAGGCTGCGAGCACCTCCGGGACAAGGACCGAGACACCTCTTGACGTGCCGGCTGGCAACACACCGGCTGGCGACGTGCCGGTGGCTTGAGCCCCCAGGCATCTTCCTGTTTTGCTCTTTCTTTTCTTCTTTCCCGCACTTTGAACTTGGATTCGATCCACCCACTGTGGGTGTGTATGTAATGAATTGAATGCCGGCCGTGGGACGTTTTGCTTTATGTTATGAATACTTTGTGTTTTATGCCTTATGAATCTTGCGCCCTTCACCTTACCCCTTTTTCACTCGCCACGCCCCTTTGCACTTCTACTCTGTTTCCCCTTTGGCCTCAGCCTCGCCAGCCCGACAGCCGGGAGCCGATCTGTGGCTGGGTCAGGGCGTCCGCCTCGAGGGAGCCGTTTCAAAGACTTAGGAATCGCGGAGGGTTTTTTCGGGGTAAGTGAAGCGGCTAGAGACGCGGCAAGGGTACGGCCGGGCCTAGAAAAGGTCCCTTCCCGTTTCGACCTTTGGTGCGAGCAGAACCTTGCCGCCCCGAGGCCCCGTCAGCCGGACAACCGGGTGCCGGTCTACAGCTGGTAAGGGTGGGGAGGCTTGGCTGGCTCACATTTACTTAGTCTTTTCTGCGGAGAGACACTTCTAGGTCCAGCCGGCTAGCCCCCAGGCCCGGGAGCCGGACCGGGGAGCCGGTGAGTGTGGAAAGCTTTGAGATAAACGAAACGGGGCACGCCCCAAGAGCTGGCTTGGGACACCCATTGCATTCATAATCCCAAAAGGATGAGGATACATACATACGTTGGTTTTTCCTTAGCAATAAAATGGGTGTAGGAGTGCCGCGTTCCATGGACGCTCCGTTTCTTTGCCGGAGGCGTCTCTCTTGTGCTTCTGTGGCTTCTGGGCGTCTATTAGATAGTACGCATTATTGTGTAGTGCCTTGCGGACGATGAACGGGCCCTCCCATGGGGAGGACAGCTTGTGCTGACCGGCGGTTCGTTGGATCCGTCTGAGGACCAAGTCCTCCTCGCGGAATGAGAGCGGCCGGATCCTCTTGCTGTGATAATGCCGGAGCTTTTGCTGGTAGATTGCCGTCTGGCTCAAGGCTAGCTCGCGAGCCTCCTCGAGCAGGTCGACGGCGTCTTCTCTTGCTTCCTTGGCATCCTTCTCCGTGTATAGGGTGACCCGAGGCGAGTCGAATTCGATGTCGGTGGGGATGATCGCCTCGAACCCATACACGAGAAAGAACGGGGTGTAGCCAGTTGAACGGTTAGGGGTGGTCCTAAGACTCCAAAGGACGGCGGGCAGCTCGTCGATCTAGGAGCCGGCCGACCTGACCAGCGGAGTCATGAGCCAGGGCTTGATGCCGGATAGGATGAATCTGTTTGCCCTCTCGACCTGGCCGTTTGATTGCGGATGAGCGACGGAGGCCAGGTCGAGCCGGGTCCCTTGCTTGGAGCAGAAACATGCGAGCGCGCCTTTGGCAAAGTTGGTGCCGTTGTCGGTGATGATGCTGTGGGGGACGCCGTAGCGTACCGTAATGTCATTGATGAACCGGACGGCCATGGGGCCGTCCAGCTTCTTTATGGGCCATGCTTCGATCCACTTGGTGAATTTGTCCACGGCCACCAACAAGTGCGCCATGCCACCTCGAGCGGTTTTGAAGGGGCCCACCATGTCCAGTCCCCAAACAGCAAAGGGCCACGAGAGGGGGATGGTTTGGAGGGTTGTTGTCGGCAGGTGGCTTTGCGTGCTGAAGCGTTGGCAGCGCTCGCACTCATCGACCAATTTCTTGGCCGCCTCAAGAGCCGTGGGCCAATAGAAGCCGTGGCGGAAAACCTTGGCCACCAGGGCCTAGGAGGCGGCGTGGTGGCCCACTCGCCCTGGTGGATGTCGAGGAGGATCTCTTGGCATTTTCCCAGCTCGACACACTGCTGGAGAACGCCGGTGGTGCTGCGATGGACGGGCTCGCTGTTGACGATGCTATAAGCCGAGGCCGGCGTTGGATCTGCCTATCCAGAGCCTCGTCCGGCGACAGCTCGCCTAGTAGAAGGAACGCCAAGATGGGCTGGGCCCATGAGGGAGCTGCGACGGCAGCCGGCTGGAGAGCTCCTGGGGCTGGTTGGTCAGTCCTCGGGACCGGCCCGCCAGCCCCCGGGGCCTGCTCGGGAGCCCCCGAGGCGGGTTGGTCAGCCCTCGGGCCCGGCTCGCCAACCCCTGGAGCCGGCGGGTTGATGACCATCATGACGACCGCATCGTCGGGCCCGCCTCGGGTGTCGCCAGTTCGACCGAGGCCAGTTGGGCAACCGACGGTTCGAGAGCCGACGACGGAGTTGCTGGGGAGGCGGCCGGCGCCGTTGATGGGCCGACAGCGCTTGCTGGCACGAAGATTGACTCCGACTCTGGGGAGGGCTTGACCGACGGCTTGAGCAGCTGCTCGAGAGAGACGCCAGCTGGGATGGCCTGTCGGGTGGAGCCGATTTTTGCCAATGCGTCCGCCGCCTCGTTATCCGCCTGGGGGCTATGGTGGAACTCGCAACCCTCGAAGGAGCCGGTGAGTTGCTACATGAGGAAACGGTAGTTGGCCATGTTGGCATCCCTGGTGTCCCATTCGCCAGAAACTTGCTGCACCACGAGGTCGGAGTCGCCGAAGCAGAGGATGCGCCTGATGCCGATCTCCTTGGCGAGCCGGAGGCCATGAACGATGGCCTCGTACTCCACCACGTTGTTGGAGGCTGCAAAGTGGATCTGGAGGGCGTACTTGAGCTGATCACCTTTCGGGGAGGAGAGGACTATGCCGACACCCAGGCCGGTCCTCATCTTTGAGCCGTCGAAGTGCATTCGCCAATGCGTGGAGTCCGGGGGAGGCGGGACGAACTCCGTCTCTGCCCAGTCGACGAGGAAATCCGCCAATGCTTGCGACTTGACGGCGGTTCTCGGCTCGTACCGAATCTCGTGATCAGCGAGGGCGATCACCCACTTGGCAATCCGGCCGGTGGAGTCCCGGCCGCTCATGATCTTGCCGAGCGGGGCCGTGCTCACCACGGTGATGGTGTGCTCCTGGAAGTATTGCTTGACCTTCTTGGCAGCAAAGTATATGCCGTAACACATCTACTGGTAGTGGGGGTAGTTCTGCTTGGACGCGGAGAGGACCTCGCTGAGGTAGTAGACGGGCCACTGAACCGGCGGGGCCTTGCCCGCCTTCGGCCGTTCAACCACTAGCACGACGCTGATGACCCGGGTCGTCGCGGCGATGTATGCGAGCAGGTTCCTTCTCAGTCGGCACAGCCAAGATTGGTGCGCGGGTGAGAGCCTTCTTGAGGCCACGGAAGGCCTCGTCCGCCTCGTCAGGACAGTCGAAGGTGCCCGGCTTCTTGGTTTGACCCAGCTTGATGAGTGCTGTCTTGTGGACGAGCCCGTAGAGGGGCAGAGCCTTCTCCCCCAGCCGGCTGATGAACTGGCTGAGCGAGGCAAGGCAGGCGGTGAACTTCTGGACGTCGCGGAGCCGGGTCGGCTTTGGCATGCGCTCGATCGCGCGGATCTTCTTAGGGTTAGCATCGATGTCGCAGGCGGACACGAAGAAACCCAAGAGTTAACCGGCGGGGACGCCGAAGACACATTTCTCCGGGTTGAGCTTGACCTTGTATTCACGTAAGTTCGCGAAGGTCTCCTGGAGGTCGTCGAGGAGGCTGAAATGCTTCTTGGTTTTGACAACGATGTCATCGACGTAGACGTGGACGTTCCTGCCTATCTGAGGCAGGAGGCACTTTTGCATGCACCGTTGGAAGGTGGCGCCTGCGTTCTTCAAGCGGAAGGACATGGTGATGTAGCAATACGCCCCAAAGGGCGTGATGAAGGAGGTCTTGAGGCAGTCTTCTGGGTCTAGCTTGATTTGGTGGTACCCAGAATAGGCATCCAAGAAGGACAGCAAGTCGTAGCCGGCCGTGGAGTCGATAACTTGATCGATCCGTGGCAGGGCGAATGGGTTCTTGGGACACGCCTTGTTCAGGGTAGTGTAGTCGATACACATGCGCCAGGTCTTATTTTTCTTTAGCACCAGGACGGGGTTGGCCAACTAGTTTGGGTGGAAAACTTCCATGATGAACCCGGCCGCGAGCAGCCGGGCGATCTCTTCTCCTATAGTGCGCCGCTTTTCCTCGGAGAAGCGGCATAGGGGTTGCTTGACCGGCTTGACGTCCGGCCAGGCGTGTAGTTTGTGCTCGACGAACTTCCTCGGAACACCCGGCATGTCCTTGGGGGACCATGCGAAGATGTCTCGATTCTCACAGAGGAATTCAACGAGCTCGCCTTCCTATTTTCTGTTGAGGCGGGAGCCGATCGTGACGCACTGAGCCGGGTTGGCCGGGTCGAGCGGGATCTGCTTGGTGTCCTTGGACGGCTGGAATGAGGCCTCGCCGGTGGATTGCGAGGGGGGCGCCGGCACGGCCGGCTGGCAGGCGGCAAGGGCCACGAGCCGGTCGAGTTGCCGCTTCTCCTCGGCGATCTCCAGGGCCTCGGCCAGCCGGCTACCATCTCGAGCGCATTCGAGCGACATCTTGTAGTTTCCCTTGACGGTAATGATTCCCTTGGGGCCTGGCATCTTGAGCTTGAGGTAGGCGTAGTGCGGGACCGCCATGAAGCTGACTAGAGCCGGCCGACCTAGCAGCGCGTGGTAGGGGCTTGCGAGGTCCACGACCTCAAACAGTACTGGCTCACGACAGAAGTGGTCAGATCCACCGAAGAGGACGTCGAGCGTGATCTTTCCTACACGGGAGCAATACTTCCCACGCACGATGCCATGGAAAATCGTCCAGTTCGCCTGCAGGTCTTCTATCTTTAGCCCCAGCTTGTGCATCGTGTCGAGGTAGAGGATATTGATGCTGCTGCCACCATCTATCAGCACCCGCGTAAAGCGGCAGGCTCGATCCTTGGTGGCGATGGTGGGGGTCGAGGACTAAGGCGTAGCTGCCAGGATGCGGCATCACTGCGGGATGGTCGGCCTGGCTCCACGTGCCCGGCTTCTCCGACAAGTGCATGAACTGGGGAGTTGCTGGCATGGTGGCGTTCACTTCACGTCGGAGCCGGCGCTCCGCGTGCTTGCCCGTCTCTTCACTGGTGAAGACGACGTAGCAACCGTCTTGGTCGGGGTACTGGTCGACTAGGCGACCGTCGTTTTGGGCCGTTGCCGGTGCCAGAGCAGCCGCTTGGACCGGGGCCAGCGCACGGGCTGGCGGCATGGGAGGAGCCGGAAGGCCGTCCCCCTGGGCCAATCGCTGTGAGAAGCTACACTGCCGGAGCGTGTGCGTGGAGGGTTTGCCCCCCGAGTGATTCTTGCATGGAAGATCGAGCATCTGCTCGAAGGTGAGCTTCGGCTGCCAGGTAGCCTTGCCGGTGGGCTGGCGCTGGCTGGAAGGCTGGGCAGCCGGCTCCTGATCCTCGACAGTGTTAACCTACCGGCTCCCGTAGCGGGGATCCGACTGGTCGTTCTTGCGCTTGTTGCTCTGTGGCTGTCGGTTGTCGGCAGCTGGCCGGGCCACGGCCAGCGTCGTTATCGCCTTGGCCGGCGGGGCCGTCTTGACCTGGATGGCTGAATCGGCCGTGGCATATTTGTCAGCCTTGGTCATGTGTTCGGCCAGCGTGGCCGGCTCGGAGCACAGAAGCTTGTGCTTGAGAGGGGTGCTGTCCCAGCAACCCTCGATGAAGTATTGCACGGCTTGCACCTCATGCACTCCCTCGTAGGAGTTGTAGAGCTCGGTCCACCAGGTGAGGTAGTCGCGGAGGGATTCGTCTGGGCCCTGAACACACATAGCAAGTTCACGGGTCCGGCCAGGCCGCTTGTAGGTGCCGATGAAGTTGCAGACGAAGGCTTCCTTGAAGTCCGTCCACGTGTTGATGCTGCCGGCCGCCGGGCTGTTGAGCCAGGTGCGGGCCGAGCCGATGAGCATGAGGGGGGCGTAGTGGACGGCCACACGTTTGTTTCCCCTAGAAATGCCACTGCGGTGGTGTAATCGATCAGCCAATCTTCTAGCTTGGTGGCCCCGTTGTACTTCGGGGTGTCCCTAGTGAGCGTGAAGCCTTTCGAGAGTGGCTCGGTGCGGATCCGGGGGCCGAAGCAAGCCGGGCCAATCGAGGCTTCCTCCTCGAGGAGGGCGGATTGCACGAGTTGGTCGATGCGGTTGCGAGCATCATCCTTGCTACGGGGGGGTGCGTGGCTTGAGCAGGGCTGAAACCTCAGGGCGGATGATGGGCGGCATCGATTGCCGCGACCTGCGTTGCGGGGGTGGTGTGTGCCCCTGGCTGCGCCGGCTGCCGGATGCCAGCGCTTCGCGGTAGCGGCCGCTACGAGGCGGCTCGCCGGTGCGCCGGCTGCTAACAGCCGGCTGCTCACTCCCCGGCGGCTGAGAGGGCCGGGGGTCGTGCGTCTCGATCCGACGACCGGAGACCCGAGGGGAACCGGAGTACTGCGCTAGCTAGCAGCCGACAGTTCCCGTGCCCTCGCACTCAGGCTGGAGGCCTTCAGCGGTGGTGCCGCCTGCCGCGAGCTGATGCTGTTGTGCGTCATCAACATCGATAAGCTCCTTGATGTGGCGCTCGTGGGCGGCACGCTCTTCGCCCTCCAAGGTGTCTAGTTCCTCGTAGGCCACCTTTAGGGCTTGCAGGTAAGCTATGGGGGTGTCGTGGATGTGCATTTTGCCACCGAGGATTTCGGCGACCACGCGGCCATAGTCGCGCACGGCCCCACGCCGGCTAGGCTCGGTGCCAGCCGGTGTAAGGCCGTAAGCGGAGGCGTATTCCCGCTGCACCGCTTCCATGCGGCGGCGCGTGGCAGCGAGGGCGGTGGCATCCTCGAAGAGGGTGCGACGAGCCGCCTCGAGGTCGGCCGCGACGGTATCGGGGTTTGCCGTCGGGGCAATCAGGGTGCTCAAGCCCCGGAGGGCCGCACCGACCGGGTCGGACGTGCCAACGCGGGCGGCAGCGGCGGTGGCCGTTACCCGATCCCGTCCGGAGGCGGTGGAGGAGGTGATGGCCATCACCCCCTCACGGTCATGGGACCCACTAGGGCGGGCCGCAGCGAGTACTTCCACGGCCATGGGTGGGCCGGCGCAGACAAGTACCCCCACAGGGTACTAACCCGTGGCCGGAGCCTCGGTAAGGCTGAGCCTGCCGAAGCGCTTGGTGAGCGCGTTGATGTCAGCCGCTAGGCCGTCGGAGTCGCCCGTAGGGCGTGCCGCAGCAAGCCCCACGAGCCTTCCACGGTTTCGCAGGGCCGAGCGGCGGCGGCGGGGAATGGCGAGAGGTCCCTCCCGGAGCATGAACCCGAACGACGCCGCGGATGGCCCCACGATGGGAGCCAACTGTCGTCGTTTTCTCATGGCAGATGCCATAGGGTGGCTTATCGGTGGTGTTGGGGCCATTGGACGCGGATGGGCTCCGGGTGCGGGATTGGGTACGAGAAGGTGGAGACATGCGACGTACCCAGGTTCGGGGCCCTCCGTGGGAGGTAATGCCCCTAGTCCTGCTTGGATTCGTTGGACGGATGGATAAGTATACAGAGGTGCTCCTGGAGCTGTGTTCGGAGGAGGAAGAAAGGAGCAGCCGGCTTGTCTCCCTCTGCTATTGGGAAGGGTATGGGAGCTCCCTACCTGTGTGTTCTTTATTGGGGTTCCGTCCCCGTTGCATGGGGCCCTCGGGGTTTTTTATAGGCCAACGCCCCCGGCTCTTACAATAAGATTTAGGTACGAGGGTGGAGGGACCCGGCTGGCAGCCTCTCCGCCTGGTCAGGGGGTCCCGCGGCTTGTATTGTCTCGTCGTGGGCGGGGCCCACTGGCCGAGCGGTCCCATCCCTGCTGGGACCCACCGACGGGTGCCGTGATTGGCTCTCCCCACCTGCTCCGGCATGGGCCACCCGGGGAGGCGTCGCCTAGCGCCAGCCGGCCGAGGTCGTCAGTACGGCCGACTGCACTGTAGCCACGCGGGGGCAGGCACTCGAATGGCGGAGGCGTGCTAGAACTGTTCCCCGTCCGGTCGCGCTCAATGAGGTCAGTGGGCCGGACGGATGGACTGTAGCCGTGCGGGACGGTGCGTGAGCGACCACTATGGCCACAGGGGTGCTCGCCCCGCTAGTCATATTGCACTGTCGTACCTGCGGTCAGGGAGACGGGACAGGGCGTGTTCGTCCCCAAGTCAACAGGCTGCCCGGCTCGTGGGCGGCCGACTGCTTGGCTAGCCGGGCGGGAGCACGCCCGGCCGCTAGGCCGGCTGGGCAAAACGCCAGCCGGAGATGGCTCGTGTGGCGTGTCCACAGCCGGCCTCGTCTAGCCGGCCGATTGTTTAATCTTCGAAGTGGAGTGGAGAGGACCACGTTGCCTTGGCATACCCCGGGATATGAGCCTCGTCAACGCGCGCGTATGGGGGTGTGGGCCTGATGACCCACAAGTATAAGGGATCTACCATACTCCTTTCGATAATTAAGAGTGTCGAACCCAACGAGGAGCAGAAGGAAATTACAAGGGGTTTCCAGTAAGGTATTCTCTGCAAGCACTGAAATTATCGGTAATAGATAGTTTTGTGATAAGATAATTCATAACGAGTAACAAGTAATAAGTGTAGCAAAGGTGCAGCAAGGAACCCCAATCCTTTTTGTAGCAAATGATAGGCCTGTATGAACTCTTATATAAAGAAAATCTCTCCCGAGGACACATGGGAATTTTTGTAAAAGCTAGTTTTCATCATGCTCATTTAATTCGCGTTCGTTACTTTGATAATTTGATATGTGGGTAGACCGGTGCTTGGGTGCTGCCCTTACCTGGACAAACCTCCCACTTATGATTAACCCCTATCGCAAGCATCCGCAACTCCAGAAGAAGAATTAAGGTAAACCTAACCATAACATGAAACATATGGATCCAAATCAGCCCCTTACGAAGCAACGCATAAACTAGGGTTTAAGCCTCTATCACTCTAGCAACCCATCGTCTACTTATTACTTCGCAATGCCTCCCCTAGGCCCAAATAATGGTGAAGTGTTATGTAGTCGACGTTCATATAACACCACTAGAGGAGAGACAACATACATCTCATCAAAATATCGAACGAATACCAAATTCACATGATTACTTATAACAAGAATTATCCCATGTCCTCAGGAACAAACGAAGCTACTCAGAAAGCATGTTCATGTTCAAGGTCAGAGGAGTATTAATTATCATAAAGGATCTGAACATATGATCTTCCACCAAATAAACCAACTAGCATCAACTACAAGTTGTAATCAACACTACTAGCAACCCACAAGTACCAATCTGAGGTGTTGAGACAAAGATCGGATACAAGAGATGAACTAGGGTTTGGAGAGGAGACGGTGCTGGTGAAGATAATGATGGAGATTGACCCCCTCTCGATGAGAGGATCATTGGTGATGACGATGGCTTTGATTTCCTCCTTCGGGAGGGAAGCTTCCTCGGCAGGATCGCCCTGCTGGAGCTCTAGATTGGTTCTCCCCAAGTTCCGCCTCGAGACGGCGGCACTTCATCCCGAAAGCTCTCTCATCTTGACTTTTTCTAGGTCAAAACGCTTCAGATAGGAGATGATGGGCGTCGGAGGAGCCACAGGGGCCCCACAAGCCTGCTGGTGGCCCCCCTCTGGTTGATTCTTGTGCCAGTATTTTTTATTAATTCCAAAAATATTCTCCGTAAATTTTCAGGACTTTTGGAGTTGTGTAGAATAGGTATCTTAGATTTGCTCCTTTTCCAGTCCAGAATTCCAGCTGCCAGCATTCTCCCTCTTCATGTAAACCTTGTAAAATAAGAGAGACAAGGCATAAGTATTGTACCATAACGTGTAATAATAGCCCATAATGCAACAAATATCAATATAAAAGCATGATGCAGAATGGACGTATCAGGGCCCCCCTAATGGCGGCGTTGCTGCTTGGCCAGTGGTGGCGTGGCTCGACGGCAGGGATCCCTCGGGCCTCGGGTGCCCTTGACGTAACGGCGTGCTCGTTAGACGCAGGGCGGCATGGTGGTGCGGTGGCCGACGACGCCCGCTCGACCCAGATTTGGGTCCTTTTGGGCCCCATCTGGACTGGGGCGGGGTGGTGGTTCGGGGCGCGATGACATGGCTCCCTGGTGGTGGTGGCAAGGCGGCGACGGGCCGTGGGTGGTGTCGGCTTCGCCGGTTGACATTCAACAACAGGGCGGCAGGGGCTGTTCGGACCCATTTGTGCCTGGCCGGGCTAGTGGGGTCCTGGTAGGTCCTTGTCTTTGCGTCCAGTCTGCTCCGTGATGACGGTGGAGGATGTTCCCTCATGCCTGCTTAGTTGCAGATGCCTTGGAGCCCGCTGTCTCCTCACCATCCCTCCAGAACTCGTGTCGGTGCCGCAGTGAGATGCCGAAGTTAGTTTGGTGATCGTGGTGGCATAGGCTGGTGGGCGGTAGGTTTGGTGGTGCACTATGTATCGTCCAGGGTGGTGGTCATGGTTGTTGTTTTGGGTCGGGAGAAATCCCTGGCAGCTCATCCGACACCGATGCGGTACACCTATGGGCGCCATCGAACCTTCCCGAAGGTCGTCGGGTATACCCCTTACACACTGCCCTCTGCATATCGGGGGAAACCCTATGACTTTTCCGGGCAGCAACAATGTCGTTGTTGCATTCCTTCTTGAAGGTATTTCTCGATACACGATGATTCAGAGTTCTAGGAGGGTGCTAGAACTTCTCCAGAGGATGCATGGGTTGCCTGTCATCGTCACGATGGATCCTTGCTACCCGCCACTGTCTCCAAGCCTCATCCACCCAAATGGCATTATTGAGATAGGGAAGTGGTCGTTTCAGTGCCTACCTCTCCATCAACTTCTAGCTAGAAGCCCTGATACCATCACCATTGTTTTCCATATGCCCCTCTTGCCAATACACAACTCCAAAATGATGCCCTCGAAGATGGAGACGATGAAAACACGTCGTCATCATCCAATCACACACACATAGGGTTCCCCGAAACTACTTAGATGGAGGACCATGATCATCACCTCGACGATGCCATCAAAAAGGGAGCATTCGAGAGTGTCGTCATCGTCAGCTCCGGCCATGACCAGGGACAAGGCTTTTGCCTAAATCAACCTTGCAAGTCTCACAGCATGCACATGCCCGCATAACTTTGAATTAAAGGAACACCCTGGTGTCGCTCCTATGGCCTGATATTATGGAAATGCTAGCCGTAGGTAGCATCCCTCATCCTTAGCTTGCTGCCGCCGACACACGTCGTCAAGCAAAGCCTGTTGGTGGCTGGTGGCGACGGGTATTTACTCACGTGATCTAGCTCGGCATGGCTCCTTGTGGATGCGTGTGTTGGTCAAGCATGGCTGTGTTGCGTGACTCCTTGGTGGATGTGTGTGCTGGTCAAGCATGAGGGTTTGCCTTACTCCTATGATTCAGCATCTGTGGTTATGGTTGTGGTGTCCTATACACCACGACTCGAAAGTGTTGTGTACAAATATACCTGGCCTAACAAAACCCGTGGCAGAAAACCTAGGCCCAAGCCCGGCCTGGCTCGGCCATCAGGCCTAGATTTTAGGACCAAGCCCTCCTCGCTAGTGAAAAAACCCGTCGGTCCTTGGGCATCGACCGAGTATCTTCCCTAAATTGCAAAAACCATAAGCCCGAACTCGGCCCGGCCCGGCCATCAGGCTTAAAATCTAGGCTCGAGCCCGACCCATGGATAAGGTCCGGTCGGGCTTTTTCGGTTCGGGTCGGGCCGGGTTTCCCTTGACCAGGGCTATGTACAGACCATCATTGGATAAGTGTAGCAGCATCCGGCCGGCCGTGCAGTTTTCTCTAGTGGCAAGGAAGTTTCTGCTGCTCGAGCACGACATCGATGTTGGTTCCAAGGGGAGTTTTTTTGCAAACAACCAGGGCTTGGCCCAGATCCGACAAGATGGTAGTGCAGGCATGCAGGAAGCATCCCGTGCTTGCGTGCTAGTGGACTGGTTGGAGCGTTATGAGCGACCGCATGCAACAATTCTTTAGTATCCAAAAAAGAATAAAAGAATGATAAAGAATATTTAAGAAACGGAGGATATATCCCGGCCTCTTCATTTGGCCGATGCATACATCCATTTTATTAATTATTCACAAAAGTATTATAAAGTAATACATAAGTAAGCCTGAAGCCACTATCTTGGCAACACCCGTTGCTACTCTTATCCCCTTAATGAAGAGGTGCCGAATGTCTGAGTCGAATACCGAACACACATCACACCAAAGTCTAACATCAAAAGTCGGATGCCCCAGCCAAGCCACAATGCCGGGATTGGGTCATATACCGGTCCAACACACTCTTAGAGGACACCACTGCTGTCTTCCACCAATCTATCTCCAGAGCAGGTATTGACGCACCGACCTTGCCAGGCCTGTCATCGATGCCACCATGACACCAGACAACACCACCATCCTGCACGTATCCATCCACACACGCCCATCATCGAAACTCTGCAGTGCCATGCCATCGGGATCCGTTGTCGGCCTTGCAGTAGATGTAACATGGATCCTCCTCTTGGCCCCTCCAGCCAGCACTTGGTCCAAAACAGTGCCCCAAGGAGGGAGAACGACATCAAAGGTGTTGTCATCGTCCGATCCTATAGACCCAGATCTATGGTTTTCCTCGGAACATCTTGATCGAGTTGACGTGAGCTGCAACAAAGATGCCTCGAGAAGGAAACAACATCAGAGAGCTACCATCGTCCGCCAAGATCGAAGTCAGGCACGGTTTTCACCGGAAGCCACGCCGTCCCGATCTTGCGGCTGGCTGGAATCATGTGGAAGGCATAAGTAGTGTACCATAACATGTAATAACAGCCCATAATGCAATAAATATCAATATAAAAGCATGTTGGAGAATGGACATATCAACTCCCCCAAGTTTAGACCTCGCTTTCCCTCAAGCGAAAGCCAAGATCGATGAATATGATCACATGTTTAGAGATAGAGGTGTCGATAAAATAGAATACGAACATGAGGGCATCATGATCAACTTCTGAACAGCAATACTCATTGTATGAGATTCTTTATATTAGAGTAACAATTCATTCACAAGATAAAGTACGAGATAAGAACTCTATTGACAACCAACAAACTATGATCTCAGTCATTGAAGCAATTGACAATTTATCATAACATCGGAAATAGTCAATATAAGAGGTTGTAAAGCAAATTCACATACTCAATCATCTTTTAGTATTTTACAATTGCTAGCACTCACGCGGTACCCATGAGGTCAAAGCTTCAATCAAACATAGAGAAATATAGGGGCTTATAGTTTTGCCTCCCAACTATTCACCTCAAGGGTGATGTCAACAATAATAACTCATGAGCACCCACATCCGAGTGGGTATATAAGTCCAGATCATTCCCCAACACATAATGCTTGCCAAGAGAGACGGAATATAGGAAGTGGTGAAGAACACCATGACTCTTGCATAAGGGTAAGTACTAGAAAGTAAAAGTAAAAGTAAAAGTAACAGATAGGCCCTTCACAGAGGCAAGCAGAGGTTGTCATGCGCTTCTTATTTTTGGATGCACAAACTCTTAATGTAGAGGAACACTACGTTGTATTGCCCTTTGTGATAGCAACCTTTATTATGCAGTCCGTCGCTTTTATTTCTTCACTATCACAAGTTCGTACAACGCTTATTTCCCTTACAATAAAATATCACACATATTTAGGAGCAATTTTTATTGCCTTATTGCACCGATGGCAACTTACTTGAAGGATCGTACTCAATCCATAGGTAGGTATGGTGGACTCTCATGGCAAAAACTGGGTTGAGGTGTTTGGATTCAAAAGTAGTATCTCTACTTGGTGCGGAAGTTTGGATAATGTGAGGTGGAAGCAAGCACCACATGTTGGAGGATCTAAAACCATATAACTTCTATAAGGATGCAAGCAAACATAACCTATTATGTTGTCTTCCTTGTCCAACACCAACTTCTTGGCATGTAATATTTTAATGAGTGGTCACAATCATAAAAGATGTCCAAGATAATAAATTTATATGTGAATCTCTCTTTCTTTATCACTTCCTTTCGATTGCACCAATGGCCAATTACTATGTTTGTTAACTCCCAACAAATTTCAATCACCATACTTTTTATATGTGAAGTCATCACTCCCCAAAAGATCACTATGTATTCTCTTTTCTATTGTTTGCTTATACTTTATTGCTTTCAAGAGCATATTAATCTAGCAAAGGCCTCATTATCAAAACTACTTTTTATTATATAACTCTTGGACTTGCTTACATAAGGGGAGCAAAAGCAACAACTAAAAGGTAGATCATACTAAAACTTTTATTCTACTAGATCAAAGCAAAAACAAAAAGGATCGAACTAGGAAAGATAAAAACAAAAGGAAAAAGGACAGAAAAGGTGTGGTGTGATAAGATACCGGGGCACCTCCTCGAAGCTTGGCACAAGCCAAGGGGAGTGCCCATACCCATGTATTCAGGAGTCCTTCTTCGGAGGTGATGGTGGTGGAGTTGTTGATGAGGCTGGTAGCTTATTCAATTTCCTCTTGAGCATGAAATTTTGTTCCCTTAGGTCATCTACTTCCTGATCGAGCTTCAATATCCTTTGACATAATTCTTCTTTACTCTCTTGTAGAAAACGAGAAGGGATAAATTGAACTTTGGGTTTTCTCCTTGTGTTTGGGAGCCTTGATTTCCTGAACTCCACGTACATGTCTCTTAGTTGAGGCATAGGAGTCTCCTCTTCATCTGAGCATCTTCTTGGTACTTGTCTTCTTGTTCCTCCTCCAAGAATAATCCATAAGGATCCAGGTCCCCATAGAGCTTGGGATTGGCAAGATAATGCGATATGTAGCTCTCCCCATCAGACTCTTTGAGACATCATCTTGCTCTAAATCTGCTGCAGAAACGGCTCAAAATGAAAACAAGAGGTATTGTCGTGATACGAAAGTCGAAACCTTCGGGAGATTATATAATGAATTTTTGCTGACCCGAAGGGATGTTCCACAAGAAAACGGAGTTCGGGGGATGCACGGGGTGGTGACAAGCCCCCTAGGAGCGACCAGGGGGTGGCCATGCCTAGCAGGCTTGTCGCCTCCCCGTGTGTCCTTCGGACTGCTTTTTTATTTTCCTAATTTTTTAAGTATTCCAAAACTAAGTAACATTGTCATTGGAAAACTTTTGGAGTCGGTTTACTTACCGTACCACGTACCTATTCCTTTTCAGAGTCTGAAACGTTCTGGTAAATCTCCCTAATATGCTCTTCAGGATTTATGATATTGATAACATTGGTTTCAACATTAATGGGAGTACCTGAAATATAGTGTTTGATTCTTTTCCCGTTTACCACCTTCGGATTTGTGGCTTCAGTGTTGTTAATCTTGATGGCACCAGAATGATATACCTCCTTGACGATGTATGGTCCTTCCCACTTATAGAGAAGTTTTCCTGCAAAAAATCTTAACTGATAATTGTATAGCAATACATGATCACCTACATTGAATTCACACTGTTGTATCCTTTTATCATGCCATCTCTTAACCTTTTCTTTAAAAAACTTGGCATTCTCATAGGCCTGGGTTCTCCATTCATCGAGTGAGCTAATGTCAAATAACCTCTTCTCACCAGCAAGTTTGAAATAATAGTTGAGCTCTTTGAGTGCCCAAAAAGCTTTATGCTCTAGATCTAGAGGTAAGTGACATGCTTTACCATAAACCATTTTATACGGAGACATACCCATAGGATTCTTGTAAGCAGTTCTATAAGCCCATAATGCATCATCAAGTTTCTTAGACCAATTCTTCCTATATCTATTAACCGTCTTTTGCAAGATCAATTTAATTTCTCTATTGCTTAATTCTACTTGACTAGACTGAGGATGATAAGGAGATGCAATTCTATGATTGACATCATACTTAGCAAGCAATTTACGGAAATCACCATGAATAAAATGTGAACCGCCATCAGTCATTAAATACCCGGGGACTCCAAATCTAGGGAAAATAACTTCTTTAAGCATCTTAATAGAGGTGTTATGATCAGCACTACTAGTTGGAATAGCTTCTACCCACTTAGTAACATAATCAACAACAACTAAAATATGAGTATACCCGTTGGACGTTGGAAAAGGTCCCATATAATCAAAACCCCAAACATCAATTGGTTCAATAACAAGAGAGTAATTCATAGGCATTTCCTGACGTCTACTAATATTGCCAATTCTTTGACATTGATCACATGACAATACAAACTTATGAGCATCCTTGAAGAGAGTAGGCCAATAGAATCCAGATTGTAATACCTTATGTGTAGTTCTATCTCCAACATGGTGTCCTCCGTAGGCCTCGGAATGACACTTCCATAGGATCTGTTCCTGTTCATGCTCAGGTACACAACATCTAATAAAACCATCTACTCCTTTATAAAGGTGTGGGTCATCCTAGAAGTAATGTCTTAAATCATAGAAAAACTTTTTATTTTGTTGGTATGTGAAGCTAGGCGGTATAAATTTAGCAACAATGTAATTAGCATAATCAGCATACCAAGGAGCATTATGAGAAGCATTTATGATAGATAATTGTTCATCAGGAAAGCTATCATCAATAGGTAGTGGGTCATCAAGAACATTCTCTAACCTAGATAAGGATGGCAATTTTACCCATGGGTATGGGTACCCGTGGGTACCGTACCCGCATGGGCAGGGTATGGGCACACTTTCATACCCACGGGTAGTACCCATACCCTACCCATTAAGTCATGGGTAGGGTACGGGTATATCCTTGTACTCGCGGGTATACCCATACCCTGCCCGCTTGTGAACTAATGGTAAGTTGTTGTCAATTAATCACTAATTTGTCATGTGACTCATCTACTCCTATTAACTTATGAGTATGTCATGATTTCTAAATTTTGATAACTGTCATGTAGTCATCTACCTATTACTGAGTTAAGATAATTGATTGTTTTGTCAAATGTGCTATCAATGAGTGTAAAATTATGAACAACTTGTGTACTATTTGTTCTACCCGTTGGGTACCCAATGGGTATGGGTACCCGACGAGTATGGTATGGGTAAAGTTTCACACCCATGGGTACGGGTGTGGGTAGAATTTTGTACCCATTGACTATACGGGTATGGGTATGGTATTCCTCTACCCTGCCCATACCCTGCCCATTGCCATCCTTAAACCTAGACAAGTTATCTTCTACGAGGTTATCAGCACCCTGTCTATCAACAATATGCAAATCAAATTCTTATAGCAGAAGAACCCACCTGATAAGTCTAGGTTTAGCATCTTTCTTTTCCATGAGATATTTAATAGCAGCATGATCAGTGTGAGCTGTTACTTTAGAATCAACAATATTGGGTCTAAACTTATCACAAGCGAACACAACTGCTAAAAATTCCTTTTCAATGGTAGCATAGTTTCTTTGAGCACTCTCTAGAGTTTTGCTAGCATAATGAATAACATTTAATTTATTATCAACTATTTGTCCTAGAGCAGCACCTACGACATAGTCACTAGCATCACACATAATTTCAAAGGGTAAGTTCCAATCAGGTGGTTGAACAACAGGTGCAGAAATCAAAGCATTCTTGAGAATTTCAAAAGCTTCTACACAATCATCATCAAAAATGAATGGACCCTCTTTTTGCAAAAGATTAGTGAGAGGCCTAAAAATCTTAGAGAAATCTTTAATAAATCTCCTATAGAAACTAGCATGACCAAGGAAATTTCTTATAGCTCTGATATCCATAGGATAGGACATTTTTTCAAGGCATCAACTTTAGCCTTGTCAACTTCAATACCGCTTTTAGAAATTTTATGTCCCAAGACAATGCCTTCATTCACCATAAAGTGGCGCTTCTCCCGATTCAAGACAAGATTAGTTTCTTCACATCTTTGTAAAACTCGATCAAGGTTGCTCAAACAATCATCAAAATAAGTTCCATAAACGGAAAAATCATCCATGAAAACCTCAAGTCCTCAACAATTTTTTCACAGAAATCAAAGAATATAGCATTCATGCATCTTTGAAATGCAGCAGGTGCATTTCATAAACCAAAAGGCATACATCTATAAGCAAAGGTACCAAAAGGGCAGGTAAAGGTGGTCTTTTCTTGGTCCTCTTATGACACATGTATTTGAGAGAAACCAGAATAACCATCTAGAAAGCAGAAATGTGTGTGTTTAGATAATCTTTCTAGCATTTAATCAATAAAAGGTAGAGGTTAATGATCTTTCCTAGTAGCTTTGTTCAACTTCCTAAAATCAATCACCATTCTATATCCTGTAACAATTCTTTGCGGGATCAATTCATTTTTATCATTAGGAACTACGGTAATACCTCCTTTCTTAAGGACACAATGAACTGGACTAACCCATCTACTATCAGCAATAGGGTAAATGATACCTGCCTCCAGAGGCTTTAATATTTCATTTCTTACCACTTCCTTCATTTTAGGATTCAACCGTCGTTGGTGGTCAACAACTGGTTTAGCATCAGGATCCATTTTAATTTTGTGCTGACATAGAGTCCTTAAGATCATCAAGAGTATATCCAATAGCAGCACGGTGCTTCCTCAGAGTTTTCAATAATCTATGTTCTATATGCTCTAAAAGGTTAGCACTAATAATAACAAGATATATCTTCTTTTCATCAAGATAAGCATATTCGAAGTATCTAGTAATTGTTTAAGCTCAAACACGGGATCACCCTTGGGTGGAGGAGGATCCCAAAGTATTTCAACAGGCAAGTTGTGTTTAAGAATAGGATGCTGATCAAAGAAAATCCTATCTATTTCATTCCTTTCATTCATATGCATGTCATTTTCATGGTCTAGCAAATATTGCTCTAAAGGATCAGTAGGAGGCACAACAATAGAGGCAAGACCGGTAATTTCATCCTTACTAGGCAGTTCTTTATCATGGGGTTGTCTACGAAATTTAGAGAAATTAAACTCATGAGACGTATCCCCAAAACTTACGGTAATCGTTTCCTTCTCACAATCTATCCTGGCATTAGCGGTATTCAAGAAGGGTCTACCAAATATAATGGTACAAAAATTATCTTGTGGGGAACCAAGAACAAGAAAATCAGTAGGATACTTTATTTTCCCACACAAGACCTCAACATCTCTAATAATCCCAACAGGTGATATTGTGTCTCTATTAGCAAGCTTAATTGTAACATCAATTTCCTCTAACTCAGCTGGTGCAATATCCTTCATATCTCTTTATATAAGGAAAAGGGAATTGCACTCACACTAGCACCCATATCACATAAGACATGATAACAATGATATCCTATTTTAACAGAAACAACATGCGTGCCAACAACGAGCCTATGTTTATCTTTAGCATCAGGTTTAGCAATTCTAGCAGCTTCATCACAAAATTGAATAACATGCCCATTAATATTATCAACCAAGAGATCCTTAACCATAGCAATACTAGGCTCAACTTTAATTTGCTCAGGGGGTGTAGGAGTTCTAGCAGAGCTCTTACGAACCACAGTTGAAGCTTTAGCATGATCCTTTATTCTAACAGGGAAAGGTGGTTTCTCACTATAAGAAGTGGGAATAACAGGATCAACATTATAAGTAATAGTTTTCTATTCAACTTTAATAGGTTTAACTACTTTCACTTCAATGGGAGGATGATATTTAAACCACTTCTCCTTAGGGAGATCAACATGAGCAGCAAAAGATTCACAAAAAGAAGCTACTATCTCAGAGTCAAGTCCATATTTAGTGCTAATTTCACGAAAAGCATCGGTGTCTATGAACGATTTAACACGATCAAACTTAAGGTTCATACCTGACTCCTTACCTTCGTCGAGTTCCCAATCTTCAGAGTTGCGCCTAATTCTTTCCAATAAATCCCATTTGAAGTCAATATCCTTCTTCATATAGGAACCAACAAAAGAAGTATCGAGCATGGATTGATCATTATGAGAAAGCCGAGCATAAAAATTCTGAATAATAATTTCTCTCGAGAGCTCATGATTGGGGCATGAATATAACATTGACTTAAGCCTCCCCCAAGCTTGAGCGATTCTTTCTCTTTCATGAGGCCAAAAATTATAAATATAATTCCGATCACGATGAACTAGATGCATAGGGTAGAACTTATGATGAAATTCCATCTTCAATCGGTTGTAGCTCCATGATCCAATATCATCACATAGCCTATACCATGTCAATGTATTTTCCTTCAAATATAAAGGAAAAACCTTTTAATTAACGTGATCCTCAGGCATACCTACAAGCTTAAATAATCCACAAACTTCATCCACATAGATTAGAGTTAAATAAGGATGTAGTGTTCCATCTCCTGCTTAAGGATTAGCCAGCAGTTTCTCTATCATACCCGAAGGAATTTCATAATAAATATTTTCAGTAGGTTCAGTAGGTTGAGGGACAACTCTTTGTGTTTCCGTCTGAGGTGAAGATACCCCGAACAAGCCCCTCAAAGGATTACTTTCCATTGTGACAAGTGACAGTAAATTTCAGCACACTATATAAAATTTTCCTTACCAGATTCCACTTACCAAAGGTGCTTCACTCCCCAGCAACGGCGCCAGAAAAGAGTATTGATGACCCACAAGTATAGGGGATCTATCATAGTCCTTTCGATAAGTAAGAATGTCGAAGCCCAACGAGGAGCAGAAAGAAATGACAAGCGGTTTCCAGTAAGGTATTCTCTGCAAGCACTAAAATTATCGGTAAAAGATAGTTTTGTGATAAGATAATTCGTAATGAGTAACAAGTAACAAGTGTATCAAAGGTGCATCAAGGTAGCCTAATACTTTTTATAGCAAAGGACAGGCCTGGACTAACTCTTATATAAAGCAAAGCGCTCTCGAGGACACATGGGAATTTCTGTGAAGCTAGTTTTCATCATGCTCATTTAATACGCATTCGTTACTTTGATAATTTGATATGTGGGTGGACCGGTGCTTGGATGCTGCCCTTACTTGGACAAACCTCCCACTTATGATTAACCCCTATCGCAAGCATCCGCAACTACGAAAGAATAATTAAGGTAAACCTAACCATAGCATGAAACATATGGATCCAAATCAGCCCCTTATGAAGCAAAGTATAAAGTAGGGTTTAAGCTTCTGTCACTCTAGCAACCCATCATCTACTTATTACTTCCCAATGCCTTCTCCTAGGCCCAAATAATGGTGAAGTGTTATGTAGTCGACGTTCATATAACACCACTAGAGGAGAGACAACATACATCTCATCAAAATATCGAACAAATACCAAATTCACATGATTACTTATAACAAGACTTATCCCATGTCCTCGGGAACAAACGGAACTACTCACAAAGCATGTTCATGTTCAAGGGCAGAAGAGTATTAATTATCATAAAGGATCTGAACATATGATCTTCCACCAAATAAACAAACTAGCATCAACTACAAGGAGTAATCAACACTACTAGCAACCCACAGGTACCAATCAGAGGTGTTGAGACAAAGATCGGATACAAGAGATGAACTAGGGTTTGGAGAGGAGACGGTGCTGGTGAAGATGTTGATGGAGATTGACCCCCTCTCGATGAGAGGATCGTTGGTGATGATGATGGCTTTGATTTTCCCCTCCGGGAGGGAAGTTTCCCCGGCAGGATCGCCCTGCTGGAGCTCTAGATTGGTTCTGCCCAAGTTCCGCCTCGAGACGGCGGCGCTTCGTCCCTAAAGCTCTCTCCTCTTGATTTTTTCCAGGTCAAAACACTTCATATATGAGAAGATGGGCGTCAGAGGAGCCACAGGGGCCCCACAAGCCTGCTAGTGCCCCTTGGTTGATTCTTGCGCTAGTATTTTTTATTAATTCCAAAAATATTCTCCGTAAATTTTCAGGACTTTCGGAGTTGTGCAGAATAGGTATCTCAGATTTGCTCATTTTCCATTACAGAATTTCAGCTACCGGCATTTTCCCTCTTCATGTAAACCTTGTAAAATAAGAGAAAAAGGCATAAGTAATGTACCATAACATGTAATAACATCCCATAATGCAATAAATATCAATATAAAAGCATGATGTAGAATGGACGTATCAGCCCCCCTAATGGCAGCGTTGCTGCTCAGCCAGTGGTGGTGTGTCTTGACGGCGGGGATCCCTTGGGCCTCGGGTGCCCTTGACGCAACGGCGTGCCCATTGGACGTGGGGTAGCATGGTGGTGCGGTGGCCGGCGACGCCCGCTCGAC
Source organism: Hordeum marinum (assembly GCA_022496015.1). Classification (NCBI taxonomy): domain Eukaryota; kingdom Viridiplantae; phylum Streptophyta; class Magnoliopsida; order Poales; family Poaceae; genus Hordeum; species Hordeum marinum. The sequence goes on from CM039674.1 coordinate 439,636,479, forward strand.
CCAGATTTGGGCCCTTTTGGGCCCCAACTGGGTTGGGGCGGGCTAGTGGTTCGGGGCGCGACGACGTGGCCCCCTAGTGGTGGTGGCGAGGCGGCGATGATCCGCGGGTGGCGGCGGCTTCACCGGTTGACAATGAACAACAGGGCGGCAGGGGCTGTTTGGACCCATTTGTGCCTGGCCAGGCTAGTGGGGTCCTGGTAGGTCCTTGTCTTCGCGCCTAGTCTGCTCCGTGATGGCGGTGGAGGATGTTCCCTCATGCCTGCTGAGTTGCCGATGCCTTTGAGCCCGGTGTCTCCTCACCATCCCTGCAAATCTCGTGTCGGTGCCTTAGTGAGATGGCGAAGTTAGTTTGGTGTCCGTGGTGGCATAGGCTGGTGGGAGGTAGGTTGGGTGGTGCACTACGTATCGTCCAGGATGGTGGTTGTTGTTTTGGGTTGGGAGAAATCCATGGCGGCTCGTCCGGCACCGATGCGGTACACCTATGGGCGCCATCGAACCTTCCTGAAGGTCGTCGGGTATACCCCTTACACACTGCCCTCTGCGTATCGAGGGAAACCCTATGACTTTTCCGGGCAGCAGCGGTGTCGTTGTTGCATTCCTTCTTGAAGGTATTTCTCGATACATGACGATTCAGAGTACTAGGAGGGCGCTGGAACTTCTCCGGAGGATGCAGGGGTTGCCTGTCATCGTCACGATGGATCATTGCTACCCGCCACTGCCTCCAAGCCTCATCCACCCAAATGGCATTGTCGAGATAGGGAAGTGGTCGTTTCAGTGCGTACCTCTCCATCAACCTCTAGCTAGAAGACCTGATACCATCACCACTATTTTCCATATGCCCATCTTGCCAATGCACAACTCCGAAATGATGCCCTAGAGGATGGAGACGATGTAAACACGCCGTCATCGTCCAATCACACACATATAGGGTTCCCCGAAACTGCTTAGATGGAGGGCCATGATCATCACCTCGATGATGCCATCAAAAAGGGAGCATGCGAGAGTGTCTTCATCGTTAGCTCCGGCCATGACCAGGGACAAGGCTTTTGCCTGAATCAACCTTGCAAGTCTCACAGCATGCATATGCCCGCATATCTTTGAACTAAAGGAACACCCTGGCGTCGCTCCTTTGGCCTGCTATGGTGGAAATCCTAGCTGCCGATAGCATCGCTCATCCTTAGCTTGCTATCGCCGACACACGTCGTCAAGCAAAGCCTGTTGGTGGCTGGTGGTGGCGGGTATTCACTCACGTGATCTAGCTCGGCATGACTCCTTGTGGATGCGTGTGTTGATCAAGCGTGGCTGTGTTGCGTGACTCCTTGGTGGATGTGTGTGCTTGTCAAGCATGAGGGCTTGCCTTACTCCTATGATTCGGTGTCTGTGGTTACGGTTGTGGTGTCCTGTACACCACGACTCGAACGTGTTGTGTACAAATATACCTGGCCTAACAAAGCCCGTGGCAGAAAACCCAGGCCCAAGCTTGGCCTGGCTCGGCCGTCAGGCCTAGATTTTAGGACCAAGCCCTCCTCGCCGGTGAAAAAACCCAACGGGCCTCGGTCATCGGGCTGTGTATCTTCCCTAAATTGTAAAAAACCATAAGCCCGAACCCGGCCCGGCCCGGTCATCGGGCTCAAAATCTAGGCCCGAGCCCGGCCCATAGACAAGGTCAGGTCGGGATTTTTCGGTTCGGGTCGGGCCGGGTTTCCCATGACCAGGGCTATGTACAGACCATCATTGGATAAGTGTAGCAGCACCCGTCCGGCCACGCAGTTTTCTCTAGTGGCAAGGAAGTTTCTGCTGCTCGAGCGCAACATCGATGTTGGTTCCAAGGGGAGCTTTTTCTGCAAACAACCAGGGCTTGGCCCAGATCCGACGAGATGGTAGTGTAGGCATGCAGGAAACGTCCCATGCTTGCGTGCTAGTGGACTGGTTGGAGCATTATTACTGACCGCATGCAACAATTCTTTAGTATCCAAAAGACAATACCAGAATGATAAAGAATATTTTAGAAACGGAGGATATGTCCCGGCCTTTTCATTTGGACGATGCATGCAGTCATTTTATTAATTATTCATAAATTTTTTATAAAGTAATACATCAGTAAGCCTGAAGCCACTATCTTGGCAACACATGTTGCTACTCTTATCCCCTTAATGAAAAGGTGCCGAATGTCCGAGCCGAATACCGAACACACATCGCACCAAAGTCTAACATCTAAAGTCGGATGCCCTAGCCAAACCACAATGCCGGGATTGGGTCATATACCGGCCCAACGCACTCTTAGAGGCCACCGCTGCTATCTTCCACTGATCCATCTCTAGAGCAGGTATTGACGCACGGACCTTGCCAGGCCTGTCATCGATGCCACCACGTCACCAAACAACGCCACCATCCTGCACGTATCCATCCACACACGCCCATCATTGAAACTCTGCAGTGCCATGCCACCGGGATCCGTTGTTGGCCTTGCAGTAGATGTAACACCGATCCTCCTCTTGGCCCCTCCATCTAGCACTTGGTCCAAAACTATGCCCCCACGAGAGAGAACGACATCGAAGGTGCTGTCATCGTCTGTTCCTATAGACCCAGATCTATGGTTTTCCCCGGAACATCTTGATCGAGTTGACGTGAGCTGCAACAAAGATGCCTTGAGAAGGAAACAACGTCAGATATGCTGCCATCGTCCGCCAAGACCGCAGTCAGGCGCGGTTTTCACCTGAAGCCGCGTCGTCCCGATTTTGCGGCTGGCTGGAACCGTGCGGAGCCTCGCCATGAAGACGTATGCCGCCGTAAGTACTCCAGCAGAGATCCTGCATCCCCTCATCGGAGCCTTCATCGTGCCGCCGACCATCCACTTGAAGAATCGACGATGGATCTGTATGGGATGTAGATTCACGGCCGCCGCCATGCCTACCTTCGCTAGCACCATCAGCCATGTGGTCATCGTTTGGCGCCACATGGCCAGGGTGATGGCCTAGCCATAGTGCGAAGCCTCCAGCCCGAGGTGCCCCAGCCGCCTCGAGTGTTGCCACCGCCTTTTCCTACCTGAGCGCCTTGGCACCAGGCGTTGCCGCCACCGCGGCCAACGCCAGTGGGAGCGGCCACAAGATATTTCTCTGTGGAGTGGGGTATGGCGGCGTCGGGGTCTGATCCCCCTGGCGCTGCCCTTGGGGTGGCGGTGCTGAGGGGCTCGGGAGGGGGTCCTTTATTTTTATTTCTATGGAAACGGGGGCATATCATTCTTTTGATGACTTCTCTTGGCTCAAACCAAAAATTTAGTGGGGCAAGTTGAGGCTCAAACCAAACAGCCCCTTAGTTCTTCCCGTCTAGCCAATTTCGTGAAAGAAGCTCATGCATCAAACGTGCACCGCAGAGCATAGAGCAAGTCAATCTAAGAAAGAGACAAGAGATTCGGCTGTTTAAGGACCGGTTCAGAAATTACGACGTCACGGTCAGTTTTGAAAAGACTAGAGCTCCTTAATGCGCCACTGGCCTACGATACTGGAGCTGATGTAAATCAGGAAGATCAGCCTCGTGGATACTCAATGTGATCATCCAAATTTTGGTAAATCCAATAGTGTGTCAAATCTGAATACTCAGTTAGTATTCGTCACATCAATCACTCGCAGGTTTACTGGTTAGCGGTAGCACTGTTTCGTCACATCAATCCACGACTCAAATTTAGTTGAATTGATGTTTTATTTTTATTTTCTGGCTGCGACCCTGATTTAGAGTAGAAACTGTCAATTGTTGTATTTCATATATATCAGATAACGATTGTAAAGTGCTTCTTATTTCAAGATAGATTATTTGAGTTAGATATGACATCCAAATTTCACCATTTGGCATGGATGGTGAGCTTTCTCATAAACAATGAACGATTAAAAAAAGATATGACCTTCAAATTTGAGTGGATATTTTCTTAAGCCTAATCCTAGCTTCTTGGGACCAATCGCCTCATGCATATGGAAACATATGTTATAGGATATACTGGTACTTATGAAGAATTGGACAATTTAGTGACCTGTTAAGGTGTAGGTAGTACATTTCCTATCTTTTTTGTAGCGAAAACGAGTTCATCCGCAGGTTATTCTCATGAAGCAGTAAGTCAGACCACATAGATTGAGATTAAAAAAAGTAAACTAGGTTGGAGGGTAGAAAGATCCTCGTTACAGCTTCCAACCAAGCAACGAAACCAAACCGAAGCCTACCGAATACTCCCTCTATTCCATAAGGTAGCGTGTCTGCGTTTTTCGAGATTTAAAATTAATTATAGATTTAACCAACAAGATCAATTGTGTCCGGAGCAATAATTATATCACTGAATTCGTATCGAAAATACAAATTCGATAGTATAATTTATGTTGTCGTTGTAGTCGGTCTCGTTAGTTAAATTTATGGTCAAACTTAGATCTCGAAAAGGACAAACACACTACATTATGAAATGGAAAAAGTACTCGAGAGGGATAAATGCGCACTGATACAAGCATATATCACGACACTCAGAATACCGACACCATATAGGCGCCCTTAAAGTGATAGTAGATGTCAAGATCCTTGTTGAAGCTTCTATGGAGTCACATGTTTTTGCGAAGATGCAGAAAGAAGGACAATAATTGAATTTAAAACTTAAAGAGTTGTTTTCTGCCTATGCGTGGCTTTCAAAACTCAATGGATCCACCTTAAAAGTGAAAACAAAATCTATAAACAAACACGTCTAAGAAATCTATTTACTAAGTATATAACTAATGTGTTACTCATAACATAAAAGTAATAATTTGTATAACAATTGCAGTCTTGAAAAAATGATCATGATGTAAAATATATCCATTCTTGGTGGACTACGCTATCACCAACCCATAGTTCATCTAGCGATCTATAAATCTTTGCCTGATAGTCTAGGGAGGTAATCACTTTAGACGGTCGAGTGTAGCCAATAGGAGGGTCAACACCAAGGACGAAGAATGAATTAGCGGTTGAGATCTTAAGCGGCAGGAGGTAGAAATATATCCGACGAGCGATAGTAAACACAATTGGCCGGGGGCAACAGATGATGCCATGAACATAACACATGTAGGGTTGATAACTCGCAACTAGAGGGGACTAGTTGTAAATCTTTTCGATGTGTAGAGTATCGAACCGAATGAGGAATAGAAAGAATTGGTGCATAGAAATTAGATAAGAATTACAGAAAAAGCTGAAAAGAGAGTCCGTCGTGTGTTTTGATTGATTGAATGGTTACAAGTATTAAAAAAACAATGAAAATAAATAGTGCAACAAAAAATCTAATATGTAAATGGTGGAAGGTAGAAATATATCCGACGACCGAGAGTAAACACAATTGGCCGGGGGCAACAGATGATGCCATGAAGATAACACGTGTAGGGTTGATAACTCGCAATTGGAGGGGACTTGTTGTAAATTCGATATGTAGAGTATCGAACCGAATGAGGAATAGAAAGAATTGGTGCATGGAAATTAGATAAGAATTACAGCAAAAGTTGAAAAGGGAATCAGTCATGTGTTTTGATTGATTGAATGGTTACAAGTATTGAAAAAACAATGAAAATGAAGAGTGCAACAATAAACATAATCCTTAATTGTAAGGATGAACGAGTTTTGTTTTGATATGGATTAGATAGTTGTTGAGGTCAACATAAATTATCATCTACTTGTTAAGCCAATGTTCATTTGCATTGACTTTTGTTGCTTTAATGTTGGCACATGCATATAACCCACGAGGATTTTGTTGCATAGGAATTACTTGTTAAGCTTATATGTCTTCCATACCAGTGACTCACATATAGTTTAACAAGCATATGCAATTACTAAGAATGACAAAGACAAAGTATAATCATAGCTTTAAGATCCGGAGACCCTGTTCGACACCCATGTTGTAATTTATATGTTTATAGAACAATATTATGTCACCCTCGCCTCTTATTGTAGAAATATGAACATGGATGCGCGTGATTACAAGTTTGTACTCCATGGAAATGCTAGTTGGACGGAATTGCTGAGTAGAACCAACCATTTTAAGTTCACAAAGGTGAAAGCTAAGCTTATGCATTTGATAAAAAAATTGCGTTTCTTCTTTGTACTTGTTGGCGTCCTGGGAATAGGTGTACCTAGACTTGCCTGCCTGCGGCCCAGGGCGTGGTCCGTTTCGAAGCTCCGTACGTCCCAGCACGGTTTCACTCAAGACAAGGCCCTCATGAGAGCCCCGCCCTCACGAGGAGGATAATGCCAAGGCTCCCGGAAGGAGGAGGCCTCACCAAGTCCCCTCCTGAGCGACGGAGATCCCTATGCAATACTCGGCCTTGGAAGGTCAAGAAAGAGGCAAGACGGGCCAGGCGAGCACCAACGCGCGCAAAGGAGACAATTTCCTCTTTGGTGCAAAGGAGGCAAAGATGTACACAGGTTCCCGAGGTGTCCCAGCAAAGGTTTCCATTTCGGTGCAAAAAGACCAGGCCAGCGGGCTCAGCAGGATGGATGTCATCATCGAGCCCACCTCTACATCACCATCGGCTACTTTGCAGGCGAAGACCACCTTTCGTCAGGATAAGGGTGTACTCCTTGTCCCCCTTCGAATTTTGCCATTGTGGGATCCCTTCCCTCCATTGCAATAAGGGAAGAGGACCCGAGCCATTATAATTAGAGGCTAGGCAGCTCTGTAGAACGAACGGCCACAGAGACAGATCGAACATCACTCGAGCACCCTCGCGAGGTTAACCACCACTGTACTAGTTCGTCCACAAACCTTCTTGTGAGCCAATCCACCAAAGGTAGGAGCAGGGTTTTACGCTTCGCAGCGGCCCGAACCTGGGTAAATCCTCGTGTGCTAGTCCTCTTCTCGTGATTAAGTGAGTTCACCGGGCTAGGTTGTCGGGCGGTGACCTTGAGGCTGGAGATGGGGGGGGGGTCTTCATATACGCCCCTGAGTTCGAACCTCTTTGGGTTTTGTGGAGCTTGAAATCCGACAGTACCGGCCTATTTTCTTTTGTGTGATAACCACTAGAGTCGAGGATGACTCCTTTTCAAGAGGGAGAGAATGACGATGACATGAAAACTGATGGTCCTTTAGAGTTGAAGATGACTCCTTCTTAGGAGGGGGGGGATGGTGAGGACATCCCAACCTTTAATGGTACACCAAATATCATCATTGGTCCAATCACAAGAAATTGTGTAAGGAAAGCACATAATCAGGTGAATGCTAACTTGAGTTTATCATATGACCTTGAAAGCATGGTTGTGCCTTCACCTCCATTGTTGTTTGTTGAACTCAGGTGCAATATGGAAGAAGGCCAATGAACTCTTTAGTACATGCGGAACAAGTGTTTTATGATGAAGAGCACAAAGTTGGGAGTTCATGAGGAAATAAGTTGCCTGTTGAAGAAACTATGTTTCAATTCTGATGAAACAATGTTTTGGACGAGTTTTGCGGCCCTAGCTTGCGAAAGATTTCTAGATCTCGGGGTGGCTGCTGAAGAAACATTGCTCTGGCGAGCGATGTTTGTTCGGGAAAATCCATACACACATTAAACAGGGGATATCTGGAAGCTACCTTATTAATTCCAGAAGCTAGTTCAGTTTCACACCAAAGCTGGTTTCATGTCACACCTAAGCTGATTCGCAAAGCTAGTTTTCTTTCACACCTATCCAGAGGGTTGTCCCTAATATAAATAGGCTAGCTCTTCCCTTCATTGAGGAATTATGCATTTTCTTTCAAAAACCAAAGACATATAAATGTACCTTTCGGGTGATCCATGTGGCATATGTCGCGAGGCATGGTTATCCAAGATGGGATTCACTCCTCCAACTCAGAGAGATACTCTCTAGGCCCTCTCGGGTGATCCGATTCGGCATGCATGGTCATGCGACTTGGATTAAGTGTGTCTGGTCCGAGAATCTATATCACGGTTTCGAGAAGAGAGGTTGAGCTTGACAACATATATTGTGAGGTAAAATAAATATTGCATACAAGACATTATCAAGGTTCGTGAAATGACTTTACACACACATGGGAGTTGACGCGTTCTGATAGGAGCCACTACTAGCCATCGACTCGAGCTGTGTCCATGTGTATGTGAATCTATAGGGTTATAGACTTAAGGGGTGGAACCTAATTTAGATTAAGATCCGAAATAGACTCGAGTTAGAGCTATAATGGGCTTGTAGCATAGATGTCCGTTAAGGAGGAGAGTGGGCTACATGATGTAGGGTTGATCCTCTCCACGTCTAATATTGCCCATTCAAATCTAACAATCTGACGAGTGACACTGCTCCTCGTACATGTGAATACCTTGGGGGCATCGTGTTGCTAGGATGAACGGTTCGAGGGAACCATCACGAGCTGCTCGAGGAATTCACGAGAAGGAGACGTGGACACACTTCACCAACTCATCTTATGTTGTAATGACTTAGTGTCTTGTGGAAAACTCGATCTGGTAATCTATCCCCAATGGTATGATCTTTGTTGCACAACAATTTTTTTTATTTTTCAATATCGTACCATACCGCATGCCCCAACAGTGGCATCAAATCCTTTTCTATGCAGTGTTAGATTCGGGGATTGGCATATGTGGTATGCAGATTGGTTATGGTGATAGTCGATATGATTGGTTGTACATGACAATTTGAAGATTGGTTTCTAATCTAGTTTTTGTGGTGGTGTTGCACCGTTCACGATATGACTTACCCCTACTGGTCGTTTTACACCATGAAGGTAGATTGTGGATCATAATTTTGGGTGCAAGATGCAAAGATAACTATAATTGACCGAGTCAGAACAACAATCAACACCGCGAAGATATGATTTGTGCTAAAATGACCATAACTTGGTCGTACAAACTCTGATGGATCTTTCGATAGCCATGCCAACCATTACTCCATGTCATGCCGAAGTACGCTAGAAGAAAGGTATGGCATCTTCACACCTTATACCATTTCCACGGTTGTCGAGGAGCACCCATGAAGTGCCATGGATCTAGCCGCTGCCACTCGACACTGACGCAAACTGACATGCAACATCCACCATGACTCCTGGGTTCCTACCTCGGCATCCTCATGTGATCTAGCTCAAAGCCAATGCATCCTTTACTACCATTGTGAGAAGCACTCGTAAGATCTGACCTATGGTGATGAGAGGTAAACACCATTATTCCTCAAGCTAGGAGGAGACACCGGTGCGACCATGCCCACCCGTACCATGATCCTCCCCTTGCATATCATTGGCATAGTATTTTTACTAGAATTTTCCGGTCTCTGGAAATGCCATTTTTCGTTAAAACTTGTCCTATTTCCAGTTGCGGCAGGGTGTCCAGTCCTTCATATGTAAATATGAAAATGAGAGGAATAAACATCAAATGCTCAATACATGTTTTAATATGTTTGGTAAATGTGAAAATTACTTTGTAAAATTATCATGGAAAATTCACGGATCTACAAGGCATGATAGACAATGAGAAAAGTGAGGACACTGGAATGAAATGAAAATATGCAAAAATGGTAGGGGATGGCTTGCCATTTCGGTCTCGGGCAGGATCTCTAGCGTCGGTAGAATGATAATGAACGGTGGAAAGGGTTTTATTATTATACTAGTTGATTTAGGTATTTTGCTAGTTGATTTGGTAGCAGTAGTACTAATTTTAGGTATAAATGATAAAATAAGTGTTAGAACTCTTACACCTGATATTACATGTAACTAATTACTTGGATGAGTATTTATCTATGACAATGAAGATCAAGATATTAGTGGTAAAAAAAGATATTTCTACCCTCTTATTACTTTTTATTTCGGAATGACATACCATGATAAATAAATAATGGTTTATACTAATGCAAACATATTTACAGTAAATGAAGTATACTTGGTGATAAGAACTTAAAAGCTTTATGTTGTAAAAAATATATGTTATGTACTTATTAGGACATCGTGGATAGTCCATTTGGTGTCCTACTGTAATGCAATGAAATATGAAGCTCATATTAGATATCTAATTTGGATAACGTGAATAAGTACACAAAGCTTTAGTTGTATGACACTAGTGAAATTTCATATAGAAATGGAATGATAGCAATGTAGTTGAAATCCAGTCATGTTTAGGTAGAACACGAATTGAAACAAATGAAAATGAATATTGGCCTACTCCATTTTCAAAATAGAACAATGGTGTTACCCCACTTCTTTTTAGTAAGGTATTCCTCTTCATTTCGGTATTACGAGCCTTCTTCCATGAACCATCTTATTGAAGCTAGAGAACAAAAAATTTCAAGTATTTATGTTGAAAACAAAGCAAAAGTCTCATCGCAAGTTTGAAGAGAGTTTTTTTACTAATAAAGTCCAAAAAGATCCACAAAAGAGTTTTTTACTTATCAAATCCAAAAAGATCCACTTTAAACGTAGAAAAATGAAAAACAAGCAAATATAATTTATTATCGGGGCGCAACATTTAGTAAGAATGGAAATGAAATAATTGGTATGGCGGCTGCAAGTTAAAAATGCGACCATGCATGATATATTTTAATTCATGGGAACTACAAAAACATCAACACAAAGTATGTGATTGTCAAGGAAGACATCAACTTGAGAAGGGATTTGAATGAGCTAAGAGGCAGGTCGACATATATAATGAGGTCAAATTAACTAGCAATAAAGGTGTATAGGCTTCCGGAGTCTGAAAATATGTGATGACTATAGCCACAAGGGGCAGTGAGTACACGGGAGAGGCAAACCGTACACGGTGAGACGAAGCTGAGGCACGTGGTGAGTGCGCACACAAAAGTGTGAGTGAGATGACAATACGAGAAAGAGATGGTAGGAGTAGAAAATGGGCTTGGCAGACGAGTCTCGACATAGAGCTATTAAGTGTTAAATTGTAATTGTGAGATCCAACGGTTGAGAGCGGTCATCTGCGAAAACTACCATGTTGGCCACTCCAAACTAGTAAGAGAAATTCTAAAGGTGTTGCATATTAGCTCGGACACGATAATAACTACATGTATGGTGATTTTAGTTAAAAAAAAGCTGGTCTAACAGAGTTTCTATCGCACACTCCATCGGCATAATTTTTGGAGGGTGCTCCAAATCCAGCCCACATGCGTCCGTATTTTCAGGTTGGGGCGAATTTGGAACACACTTCGTCCCAAAAGGGTCCGATGCGAGAGATATTCCTCCTCCCACTCCTCTAACCATCCAAAGATCCTGCCAACAACGCCATTCATTCCGCCCCTAACTCGAGGTTCCAAAATATGGAGGTCATGGACCTCTTCCTCTGAAGTTCGATGACGGCAAGAAAGATGATGGTGATGAACAGGAGAGAAGGGTTGGAAGTCTCACTCCGGTGTCTAGCATGGGGCGGTCCAATGGGAGGAAGAGATCAAAGGAGGTGGAAACGATGAATGACAAGATCGATGAGTTGGCAAAGTCAAGGAAGGAGTTGGCAGAGAAGAGGAAACAACAAATGATGGAGTTGGAGGAGAGGATGTTATGAAAGAAGAAGGCGAGATTTGAGGCTATGATCGAAAGTAAAAGACCCAAGGACACGATGGATATCTGCTTCAACTTGAGAATAAAACGGTTAATGCAGTGGAAGATAGCCAAGAAGAACCAATTGATGATGTTAGATACAACTACCATGCATGGATGTCACATCAAAATCATTTTGGGAGATGAAGCGGAGATCGTGCATTCTAGGATGCCATTGAGACGCCAACGCACCGGAGGAGTGGACGATGGACACATGGCAGACTGTGATACGTGATTTGTACATGCCAGTGAATGTGTGCATGATGCTTCATGTTTTATTCATGCAATTTTCTTAATTTCGTTAAGTAACCCGTGCATGAATTAAAATGAAATGTTGTTCCTCCAAGTGTGTGATGTTGAAGGATGAAATAAGGAAAACAAAATTTGAAGATTGAGATATGGCGACTTTGTGCTTACACATTATATCCGTAGCCATGTTTCAAAATGGTCTTGGAGGCTAGAGTTGCTATCATCTGCAGTTAATTAAGGTTCCACCGCGTTAATTAACGATCTCGCCCCACCGTGTTGCACCACGTCATGAGCAGTAACCGGTGATGTCATTTGCAGGACCATTCCCGGCAGCGAACCGAGTATGATTAAAGGTGCACTAATGGTAGTGAAAGATGGAAGATATGAACGGCAAACTCGCGACTTAGCAATGGCTGGTCCTGACCAAGTCCTCCCCGCCACTAAACTAACCAGCCCGGCCACGTCCACCAGCCTTCTCTCTCCTCGTTCCCGCACGGAGCCAGCCCCACTCCCACCACACCACGCCAGCCATGAGAAATTTCGCCGCCCTAGCAAGCAGCTCAGCGTCGTCGCCCCGTGTCAACCATGACATGATCCACCTCCCGCGCGTGCTTCCCCATATATACATGCGAGAGCGCACGCGCTCACACCTCTCCTCCTCACCATCCCACAGATCACGCCTCAATAAGTTCGGCGATCAGCTCCGATCCCTGCAACCGTAAGCAAGCTTGCTTCTCCGGCCACGCGCACGCTTCCGTATAACCCAGTCGATCTCACGCGCGGCTTGGGATCTCGCCGGCGGCTTAGTCGTTAGGGCTCTCTCCCTAAACTCACCCGCCGAGAGGCCCGAGACTGGCCGGCCGGGTAAAGTACAAGGCGGCGCCATATATATACGCCGGAGACTGTCATGGCTGACGGGCTGCCTCCGGGGTACCGCTTCTACCCGACGGAGGAGGAGCTGATATGCTTCTACCTGCGCAACAAGCTCGACGGCAGCCGCGGCGACATCGAGCGCGTCATCCCCGTCGTCGACGTGTACTCCGTCGACCCGTTGCAGCTCTCAGGTAGGACCATCTATCATCGACGTAACCATATGGATTGCTGCGTACGTACAGTGCGTTGCGTCATGCCGCCTCTTACCTGTGCACATACGCAGAGATCCACGAGAGGCTGCGCGGCGGCGGTGGAGGCGAGGGGGAGCCATGGTTCTACTTCTGCGCGCGGCAGGAACGGGAGGCGCGCGGCGGGCGGCCGAGCCGGACCACACCGTCAGGGTACTGGAAGGCGGCGGGCACGCCCGGGGTCGTCTACTCCGCCGACCGCCGGCCCATCGGGCTGAGGAAGACCATGGTGTTTTACCGCGGCCGCGCGCCGTCCGGGACCAAGACCAAGTGGAAAATGAACGAGTACAGAGCATTCCAGCACGACCACGAGCACGACGGTGCCGGCGCACCCACGGCACCCGGCTGTCCCCGCGCCGCCGCGCCACCTAACCGCCCTCCGCAGGTAATACTCGATGTCATTCACATGTCCATCTCCATATGTATCACACAGACATGGCTGTCACTTCTGGCGCCGGATACGTGCCGAAAACGAAAAGCAGCTTGCAACTAGCAATTCATCTGGGCATAGGTTTCAGATTGTGTGTGGTGCTGATAGATAGTGCCAATTAACATGGGATGCTCATCATGACAGCCCCACCTACATCTACATGCATGTTGTTACGATAACTTATTTTTCTCGTGTCACATCTTGGCATGCAAGTTGCTGATAAGCTATTCATCCATATATATGTGAGATTGAGAAAGATAATTATTGTACGAATCTGTAGTCTGATGTGAACTTGTATTGTTTTGTAGCTGAGAAGCGAGTTCAGCTTGTGTCGACTTTACACAAAATCTGGGACCCTGCGGCAGTTCGATCGGCGGCCGGTTGCCGCTACTGCAGGCGGTGCCGCCGGTGACATTCCAGGGCCATCCACGGCAGCCACCGCGTCGCCCGAGGACGGTGACGGCTCTGGTGGATTCATGCAGCCGCTTGAGGATGATCTGATGGAGGGAGCTGGCGGTGATCCTTACGGAGACGATATTGCCACATTGGCTGCTCTTCTCTACTGGCCTACGGACTAAGATTACACATTTGTTTCGCAGATCAGATCTTTAGTAGCTTCGCCTCTATTGGGTATTATTTAGTAGAGAAGAAAGAATACTCTATCTAAATCTGTAAAACATAAAATTCTGGACAAAGAATGATCTATGAATTTGAACACTTGCTAATTTGTACCGTGAATTGTAACAGCAAAAAAGGGAGGAAAGGGGAGTGACTATTTCTTAGTCGATTTAGAAATAACCATTTACCAATCGACATGCATATCCGTTTGATGAAGACCTCATCGCTGTGCACTTGCTGACAGTGGTTGTATCCAATGGTTCTTAGCATCAACTTCGAAATAGTTATTTGACTTATTTCTCAGTTGCCTCGAGGAATAGCAAAACGTGAGAAAAAAAATCTACCTTTAATCTCAAAAGATCAAAACGTGAGAAGTGAGGTGGGTTGAGCATGCAATATGTGACAAAAGTGTAAATGCATGGAAACCCCAGTAATCAAAGGCTTAGAGCAACTCCAACCGGCCCAACCATTTCGTCCGTCCGCATCCGTTTGGATCGTCGCGGACAGAAAAGATTGCCCAACGCGCCGACCCAAACGGACACGCGTCCGTTTTTTGTCCGCCCGCGACCCATTTGCGGTCCAAATTTGGGTCGCATTTGCGTCGGCGCGGACACAAAACGGAAGCGCGCGTCGTACGCCCTTGTCCTCCATCTGGCCTGCATGTCGGCAGCACAACACCATTCCCTCTGTCCTCTATTCGGCCCCCGCCACTAGGCCGCCTCCCCCTCCTGCCATCGCCGCCCATTTTTCATCGATGCCGCCGACCATCCGTGCCCCTCCTCCCCACGCCGCCGCTGCCCCGTTCCACTGACCTCGACAGCCTCCCTTGACACCGCCACCGTCCGCTTCGCCGGCTCCTTCCACGACACCCGCAAGCTGTTCGACAGTTTGCCCCAAGGTACAAATGGACTCAGACGACGAGTTCTTTTTCTACAATGTTCTTATGGACTCGGATGATTCTTCATCCGACGACGAGGAGATCGTGGCAGCTGCCTTGGCCATCCATGACCACCTCGGTAGGCAGCGGCCTATGTTCAGGGGCCCTATACCGGGGCATACGCCGACGTTGAATCGTAACTGGGAGAGTGGCCATGTCCTACTCTAGAATGACTACTTCGAGACCCCGAGTCCCCTCTACAAACATCACATATTCCGGCGTCGTTTCCATATGGCCAGGCATGTGTTCAATCGTATTTGGGAGGGGGTTGTGAAGTATGACAAGTATTTCGAGTGCAAGAGAGATGCACTTGGAAATCTTGGTTTCTCCTCTTACCAGAAATGCACTGCTGCCATTTGGATGCTTGCATACGGAGTTCCCGGTGATCTCATTGATGAGTATGTCCGGATGAGTGAGTCCACCTACCTTGAGTCCACGTATCGTTTTTGCAAGGCTGTCATAGCTGTGTTTGGCCCAGAGTACTTGAGAGAGCCAAATGCTGCTGATACAGAATGATTGTTGGCGATGAATGCCAGCAGGGGGTTTCCTTGGATGCTTGGTAGCATAGACTGTATGCACTGGCAGTGGAAGAAATGCCCTTCTGTTTGGCAGGGGCAGTACACAGATCATGTGGGAAAATGCACTGTGATATTTGAGGCTGTTGCTTCACAAGATCTATGGATTTGGCACTCTTTTTTCGGCATGGATGGATCTCATAATGATATCAATGTGCTCCAGCGGTCTCCAGTGTTTGCTAGGATGACTGAAGGCAATGCCCCGCAGGTCGATATTGAGATCAATGTCCATCACTACGACAAGGAATATTATCTAGCTGATGGTATCTATCTAGAGTGGACAATTCTTGTCAAGACAATCTCCAACCCCCAAGGAGAGAAGAAAAAGGGATTTGCCCAAGAGCAAGAGAGTTCTAGGAAGGATGTTGAGCATGCCTTTGGTGTTCTGCAATCTCGATGGGGCATTGTCCGACACCCTGCAAGAACTTGGAGCACATAGAAGCTTTGGGAGGTGATGACTGCTTGTGTAATCATGCACAACATGATCGTAGAGGATGAGCGTCCAGAACGCCTGTGCGACCAGGGGTTTCAGTTTCAGGGTATCAATGTTGAGCCTCAGCATGCCGACCCAGCAACGTTTGCACAGTTCGTCGAGTTTCATCATGAGATGCGTGATTGGCGGACTCACAGGCAGCTGCAAAATGATTTGGTGGAGCACATGTGGGTTCATGTTGGTAACCAATAAAAGTATCGATATTCTATTATTTGAAATGAATTTTGAAACAATTTAATATTCATTTGGTTTGTAATAACTATGCCATATTTATGTGTTTTTACAATTATTTGGTGTGGTCCCTGGCATGTGTTTGCCGGCCACTAGCATGTCACCGACGCGAAAGCTGCCTGGAATGGCATGACCACGGGCCTTATTATTTGAAAACTGAAAATTACGGACGCAAAATGGGTCCACGTGTTGGGCGACCGGCCGTCCCTTTTAGAAAGGGGGGGGGGGGGGGGGGGCGGAGGCCGACCTAAACGGACAAAAGACGGATAAACCGCGCGTCCGTTTGGGTCGTCCGATTGGAGTTGCTCTTAGCCATGCGGGAGATCAGACAATTTTCCCAACCGCTAGGCACAAAGTGTGTACTCTAAGTTAGAAATATATCCTAGATAAGCAAGTACAAGAAAAAAGACATGTTAGAAATAGATCCGAAATACAAACTGAAAATAATGAAGTAGCTTTTATAAAATATCATTGTATTTACCTCTTTTTATCAATCATCCAAAAAATATTCCCCCCTTCTCGATTTTTTATGATTTTCCAGTATTTATTGAGAAACATATATTTTTTTCCTAAACTATCATGATTTTAAAATATTTGAATATTTTAGTTATTTTCTTCATTGTTCTTCCTTCTTTTTTGTTATGATAATCCCTTTCTCGATTAGTCTCACATGCATGAAAAATAGAGCCAGACATCTTTAAATCATTATTACTTAGGTGAGGCACACAATCTATAAGGTTTAGACTGTTGAGTGTCAAGTTAGATTGATTTAAGTAGATGGACCACAAGTAAATTTTACCATTGTCGAACATTCTTTTCTCAATAATACCACGTCATCCCAGTTTACTAGGCCTGCATGTATCTTCAGGTTGAAAATTTAACCAATATAATAGAAATTATATATTCCCAAATTTATACCACTGGAAAATATACCATTTAAAGTGTCTAATGATATATTTTCTGTGATATACAAATTATACTATTTTGATCAAATTATTATCTAGGGATACACACAGGCCAGGTAAACCAAAATTACAAACCAAAAAGAAGGTACTATGCTACTAGAACATAACATGATATGAGGAAAGCCATTGTACCATGAATGCAATATTTAGGCTCCACATAATGTTCAACTAAGTCGGTAACTATTTTAATTTTTGGGTCATGTACGGCGAGGCTTGAGGATGAGCGTATATATAATTTTTGTCATATATTTATGGTAGTGAGTTTTAAAAGGCAAACATAGTCAAATATACGAAAGTTTTTCTAAATGGAGGCAAAAGATTTGCCTCATCAATTAATTAAATAGAAGATAATTATCCAGTTAATTAAAGAAAAGTCAGATAAAAACTGATACAAATCAACTACATGTGAATTACTCATGGAGCATGCAACACCATAAACGCATGATGAGCTCGACAATCATACCTAACACACAATGACCACTAACCCCCTTCGGGGACGTCCGATAAAATATCCGAAAGTTTCACTTCTACATATACGACATGTTTTAGAGAACCAGATGCATATATTGATTTTTTTATCTATAAAGAGACTACATTAATACTCTTTTTTATGGAAATATTGATATTTTCATATCGATGATCCTCTTTTTTTTTGTAAGATTCTTTGATTAGAAAATAAATGTACAAATGCATGAGTCGATATAGAGGGCAAGATATTCGCCTCATTTATCTAAATTTCTATCGGATTTTGCTTGAATGCTACACCAAAGTCTCATGTCTTCGGGGTTTGAGTTGACCGAACGAAAACCTGGTTCCGCCAAGATTAGTTTAGTCGGCAGGACCTCCACAGCATCTTGTTGCATGTGTTGCATGAAATCAACGTGCGCAAAAGAGAAGTCATCAATGTTAGAAACTCTCGTCGTCCATTGACAATCGAGCCACCGAATGTTCCGGGAGAGATTTGTGTGGACCGGAATGGCTTTACCATCCGCCAACACTGTTGTTTAGGTCAGTCTTGTCTGCGTCTCCTCATGTGTACAAAATCCCCATGATCTACACAGTAAGTTCCATGCATCGGCAAGGGTCTCTCTAATTTGAAACGTGCCTAGATAAGTTGCCGCCAGACTGATAGCGGTAGGTCAAGTTGTGAAGTCCACGTATATTGTTTTTACCTCATGGCTTTATTTATGCACTATCAAAGATCGTTACATCCTTTAGATGTGCTTTAGCAAACCCCTAATTAGTAACACTCTTTTACAACAAAAACTTGTAACTCTTTCTGGAAATCCATTTAAAGCATCTACAATCAGACTTGACAAATCCGCTCCCTATACACCCGCCGATTCATCTGCACACGTTCGCGGACGCATCCAGCCGTCCCTCATATCTTGTGCCTGGCCGCATCATATCTCTAATCCGGACTCTCAAATCCATGCGCGTTCATCATACACGCCCTTCACCATACGCAAAAACAATTGTTTCCTCATGATAAAATGACGATGAAATCATGGATCATGTGGAAAAGTTCAGATTAGAGCAAAGTAGTTCTTGTGCGGCAGCTTTGCTCAGAAGACTCTATCCCAATTGGAGCAAAGTAGTTCTTGTGTAGCAAAGTAGTTTGAATTCGTCGAGGAGAAGAACTCATCTCGAATAATTTTATCAAGCTCTGTTGGTCCATACTCCTCGTCTGATGAACCATCCGAATTCATTGTTTTCCCTACAAATAAATCACAAAAAAATGGATTAGACAATGTGTCGAACACATAGAGCGCAAGGGGCAGCCCGAGTGTCGGTGTTCTGGGACCGGGGGTACCCAGACTTGCTTGCCCACGGCCCAGCGCGTGGCCCACCACCATGGCCCGATACGTCCCAGCGTCAAGTTCCACGAGTCAAGACCCTCGCGAGAGCCCCCCCCGCCTCGCGAGGAGGACGACGTCAAGACCTCCGGAGAGTGGCATCCCCCAGGCTGCCTCCCGAGGAGCGGAGATTCCTATGAAAGTGCCCAACCTACCAAGGACGGGATGATGTTCGTTCTGACGACGAAGCCAAGCGGGCGCGAGCAGGCGCAGGAGGAGGATAGTTTCCTCTTTGGTTCTAAGGAGGCAAGGACATATGCGGGTTCCCAGGGAACCCTCCAAAGGTTTCCTTCCCGGTGCAACGAGACCGAGACCATGAGCTCAGCACGATGGATATCATCGCCGAGCCCACCACTGCGTCACTCCCCGAAGCTTTGCAGGCGAAGACCAGCTTTTGTTAGGATAGGATGTAACTCATGTCCCCTTTCAAATTTGGCCATTGTGGATCCCTTCCCGCCTGTGCAATAAGGAAAGAGGGTCGTGGCCCTATAAATAGCCACCCACTCCCATCGTAGAAGGCAGGTTGAGTAGAGCTAGTTCATCACCACCAAAGGTCCTCGTGAGCCCACCCCACCACTATACTAGTTCATCCTAGCCTCCTCGTGAGGCCAATCCACCACAAAGTAGGAGTAGGGGTTTACACCGCAAGGTGGCCCGAACCTGGGTAAATTTCCGAGCCCACTTTATTCCTCGCTTGCATTCGCTTGTCCTAGATAGGCCATAGGATGACAAGCTTGAGACCTTGAGCCAGTTTAGATCATCGCACACGCCCCAGTGTTCGAACCTCGTGGGTTTTGCGGAGCCCCAAATCGGACATTTGGCACGCCAGGTAGGGGCGCGTCAAAATCTTGTCCGGTTCAACCCCGTCTCCGCTCCGTCGCTCCCATGGCCGACGCACGCCGAGTTCGTGCCGAGCGCAGAGCCGCTCACGTCGCACAGATGGAATCTATGGGCTGCAGCGCCCCACGTCGCTCCATCTCCCCCGAAGCTAACGCCGCTACCGGCCCGGCTGCACAAGAGCGGCAGGACTCGTGGCTGCCACCTTCCGTGCAGCGCAATGGCTACACCACCACTTTCTCCCCTGTTCCTGACATGGCCTCGTCCTCCCACTCTCGCCGCGGACCGGCGAACCACCAACGACTTCTACGAAGACTGGCTAGGTTGTATCGCCGAGCTCGTCGACGCTGTCGATGAGGCCCCAACACCTTCCAACTCGCTTCGAACCAAACCCTTCCAAGCGGCCGACGCGGCCCACGACGCGCCTCCTCCTTCGTCCCTGCAAAGCGCCGACATCGAGCCCAGGCGCGAAGCGTGCCCCTGGGACCCGCCATGCATGGCACCAGCACGCTCGAGAGAGGAGGTGAGCTGCCAGGTGGTGGCTCGACCGCAAGGTGACGTGCGCGTGCTCCGCACGCTGCATCGCCAGCACCCAGGCTGCGCATCGCTAGAGGTGGCGGATGGCGGACATCAAGACTAGGATCCACCAGTCCATGCTATGTCGAAGAGCGACTGAGCCTGCCGCGCCTTCACCTTGGAGCTGTGCCGTGTCATCTGGCCCAATAGGTTCACGACATGCCTCCGCGCTACGATAGCACCAGCGACCCCACAAAGTTCCTTCAGCTCTACTCGTTGAGTATCGAGGCGACAAGTGGCGGCGACAAGGTGTTGGAGAACTGGTTCCTGATGGCTCTGAAGGACGGCGCACGCTCCTGGCTCCTCAACCTCCCAAAGGAGTCGATCTCCTCTTGGGAAGGGCTTCGGTAGCACTTCATCGCCAACTTCCAGGGCACCCGGGACCGCCCTCCAATGGTGAACGACCCACGACGCGTGAAGCAGCAGGAAGGAGAGACCCTGCACAAGTACGTACATCGCTTCACAAGCGTCCGCCTCAAGATTCCAAAGGCGTCAAATGAAGACATCATCTCGGTGTTCACCTACGGCCTCAGGGACCTCAGGATGAGAGAGGAGCTTGCCATCCACGATGACCTGTGCTCAGCTCTCGAGATGTGCAACCTGGCGAGCAAGTGCACGAAGGCCGAGGCGGGCCGCCTCTCCCTCCGTGAGCTTCCGGAGGCGGACCCCGAGGACAAGAAGGCCAAGTCCAAGGAGGTGAGGCGCAAAAACCCCACCATGCTAGTAGCAGAGCCCGAGACAAAGCGCGACCGAGCCTAGGAAGAACCTCCCAAGATCAACTACCCGTACTGCATTTTCCACTACACCAACACCCACAACACCAATGACTGCCAAGAGCTCAGGGAGCTCCGCGACGAATGCCTAGGTCGCCGCCCCGGCAACGAGTGCGGTGGTCGTGGCTACGGCCGTGGAGTAGGCCGTTAGGACAACCGCGACCCGTGACAGGATTGTCGCGACTAGTCTCATGAGGACCGCTCGCGTGACTAGCCTTGTGAGGATCACTGGCATGACGAGCCACACGATGGACCCTAGCATGATCAACCACGTGAGGCCCGTCCTCAGGACAGGACCCGCCTCCCTCTGCCACCGCCTTCACCAAGGAGGAACGACGATGACCAAAGGGATGATGTTGCTGGGGGCTTCGAGGAGCCTCGTGCGATTGCCTTTATCCTGGGCGGCGCTCAGGCCCAAGCCTCCAACCGCATCTTCAAGCGGTTCTCTTGCAAGGTGAACACCGCCGTCCCGAAGCTTGAGGCCACTCGTCTGCTCAAGTGGTCAAATTGGGCCATCACCTTCGACTCCAAGGACCAGCTCAAGTGCTCAGCTACCGCGGGAACGCTCCCTTTGCTCTACACACCCATCATCAGCAATGTCCTCGTCACCTAGACCCTCATCGACGGCGGTGCTGGACTCAATGTCCTCTCCATCGAGACCTTCAAGTCATTCTAGGTGCCCTACGACCAGCTCCTGCCGACCAGGCCCTTCTCAGGAGTGATCGATGGTTCCACCACACCGCTGGGGAAGGTGCGCCTCTCGGTTACCTTCGGCATGCGCGAGAACTACCGCACCAAGCTCATCGACTTCGACGTCGCCCACATCGGCCTCCCGTACAACGCCATCCTCGGGTACCCTGCCCTTGCCAAGTTCATGGCATCTGTTCACCATGGCTACAAAGTCCTCAAGATGCCGGGATGCCATGGCATCATCACGGTCGCCTGCGACAAGAAGGATGCTGTCTGCTCCCTTGAGCATGCCTAACAGGTCGTGTTAGCCGCAAACTCTGACAAGGAGCACGACGTCCTGCCTCCCGAGGACACACGCAAGAAGCTAAAGCACCTCCTCCCAAAGAGTTGCCTGGGGGTTGGGACCTCCACCGCCGGCGTCCCAGGCCCTGCGCCCGGCACCTCCCTCAGGGCAGGTTTGGGGGTTTCCACCTGGGAAGCCTCAGGCCTGACCGGAGTGGCGGGGGAGGAGCTCAGGCATAACCCGAAGGCATGCTTCGACGCGTGACCCCGCAAGTAGGAAGTAAGGCGCGAGGCACCAGGAGCAAGAGAGTTCATCAGCAACGCGATCAAGGAGCTTCAGGAGGCGCAGGGCATGCACAGTGAACATCGTCCTACGCGACCCAGAGCAGCAGCAGTCCCCGACAACACGCTGTGCGTCTGCGTCGACATCCCGGGCCTTACTAGGGCCTCATCACAGGGCCTACTCTAGCCATCGCGTGTCGGGCATAGTGGGGGCTTCTCATGCAGCTGCATCCGCATGCCCTTCGGCCTCATGAACATGGGCGCTTCGTACCAGCGCTTCATGCACACCGCCCATGCGTCTCATGAGCCCTGACACCGTGCGGTTCTTCAAGATGTGCCAGGCCCTCGCGAGCCCCTCGAGCCTCCAGAGCACTCCAGCTCATGACGATCAAGCCTCGGCGACTTCCCTGACGCTTCCACAGCGTTGACCCCACGTGACTTTTGGTTTGTTCAATTGAGGGCGCCCCTCGGGCTGCATTATCCTCGGGCTGCTAGGCCCCATCCACGTAGCTGTATCATTTTGCGCATGCACCAGACTGATTCTGCATACCACGAATTTCCTAAGTATTCCAACTGCATGCCCGGTGCTTCATCACCATGAATGTCGCTGCTCCCTTACAATCTTGCCTTCGACCGCCTCATGATTAAGGGCTCACACGGCGCCTGTGCTCGGGTCATTTCCTGCAGCGCTGATAAGCCCAAGCGGCTTAGCTCTGTCTCGCGGGCAAGCCCCATGTACGTCACCTCTTCAAGGCCCTTGGTGCTTGTCCTCACGTTAGCTAATCGAATGTGGGTGAGTCAAGGCGTGCTGCCCGGTTCCGATAACTGATGCTCGGCGCTTTGTCGTCGCGGGAGCCACGCTGAAAGCACATTTGCTCCCTTGGTGGTTTTGGTAATTAATAACAACATATAAGTCATTGAACTAATGTTTTCACCAAGTATATTTCAGGAAATGTTCAATGATAGGATTGGCAAAAGGAGATTGTGGAGAAACCCGAAGATGCAAGGAAATAGGTTGGCCAAGCTTCAAGCAAAAGGACTCTACATTTTATATTTGTGAGAAATCACTTTGAGTCCATAGGAAGCCAATACTACTAAAAGGGGGTAAGGTTTTGTTGCTGAACAATATGCTCAAACATGCACAAGTGATAGTCACCAAAAACATCCACAAACTCTCCCACCAAAGTCTGTTCTATACCTAACACTCAAAATCGGTGCAACCAACTTTCCCACTTCGGTGTCACCGATTCCAGAACCTAGACAGACTCAAGCCAAACCCTAGCCACTTCGGTGCAACCGATTCCATACCGGTGCCACCGAGTTTAGGTTGTCGACTTTATATTACGCAAATTCACATTTTCGGTCCCACCGAGAATGTTGGATCGGCGTCACCGAGATTCAAAATCTGACCATTGGTCACCTTATCGGTGCAACCGAGTTTCCTATATCGGCTTCACCGAGATTCAAAAGTTGCCACCTTTTGGTCACTTCGATACCACCGATATTAACATATCGGTGTCACCGAGTTGGTCATTTTGTGTGTAACGGTTGGATTTTGGGGATGCCTATATATATACCCCTTCACCACCACCTACTCGAAAGAGAAGTACTCAGAACTATTCCATACCTATACTATCAGATTTTCTAAGAGAGAACCACCTACCCTTGTGTTGAGATCAAGATCTTCCACTCCAATCATATGGATCTTGATTTCTAGCCTCCCCAAGTAGCTTTCCACCAATCCCATCTCTTCCACCATGCCAAATCTATGAGAGAGTGATTGGGTGCTGAGGAGTCTATCATCTTGAAGCACAAGAGCAAGGAGTTCATCGTCATTACCGAGCCTATTACCTTTTGGAGGGTGCTGCCTCCTAGATTGGTTAGGTGTCACTTGGGAGCCTCCTACTTCGTGTTGTGGAGTGAACCAAGAAGTTTGTAAGGGCAAGGAGATCGCCTACTTTGTGAAGATCTACCCATAGTGAGGGCAGTCCTTCGTGGACGGAAGCCGTATGGAATAGTCAAGGTTGCTACTTCGTGGACCCCTATGGGTGGAGCCCTCCGTGGACTCTCGCGACCATTACCCTCCGTGGGTTGAAGACTCCATAAACGTGGATGTACGATAGCGCCACCTATCGGAACCACAGGAAAAATCATCGTGTCTACAACTGCGTTTGATCTTCCTACCCTATCCCTTCTATACATGCTTGTTGTTACTTTCCGCTGCTATATACTCTTAGACTTGCATGTGTAGGGTGTACTTGACTTGCCATGAAATGTTAAAAACTTTCAACCCTAAAACTTGTTATAGGCAAAACTTTTAATTGGTCAAGTAGTCTAATCACCCCCCTCTAGACATACTTTCGGTCCTACAAGTGGTATCAGAGCTCCTGTCTCCAGTGCTTAGGTCTCACAACCTAGGAGAAGTATGGTGTCTTGTGAGGGAAGTTATCACCATAGAAGTGTATACTTTGATGACACTAATTTTGCTAGTTAGAAGCACAAAATGAAAATGCATATTCTTGGTCATAACCCCGCTGTTTGGGATGTTGTTCGTGTTGGCTTGCAAGGTGAGGTCTTTGCGGATGGACAGGAACTAGATCGTGAAGCGACCGTGGATGAATTGAAGATGTTGCAACTCAATGCTCAAGCATGCGACATTCTCTTCAACTGCTTATGCCCCAAGAATTCAACAAAATCAGCCGTGTTGAGAATGCAGAAGAGATTTGGGATACTTTGGTTGATATGCACAAAGGAACCGAGTCCGTGAGATAATCCAAGTTAGATGTTCTTCAAGGTCAGCTTGACAAGTTCAAGATCAAGGATGGTGAAGGAGTCGCAGAGATGTACTCTAGGCTAGCTCTCATCATCAATGAGATTGCTAGCCTAGGAAGCGAAGATATGACCGACAAATTCATCACCAAGAAGATACTTAGAGATTTGGATGAGAGATACGATACCATGTGCACATTGATCCAAATGATGCCAAACTACAAAGATCTCAAGCCTACGGAAGTCATTGGAAGGATTGTTGCTCATGAGATGACACTCAAAGATAAAGAAGAGCTTCATCACAAGTCTAGCGGTGCTTACAAAGACACAAGTGATGATCCCGCAACTTCAAGCAACAACCTTGTCACCAATGAAGAGACAAGCCTCATGGTCAAGAAATTCAACAAGTTCTACAAGAATAGAGGCAAAGAAAGAAACTCCAACTCAAGATATGAAGAGAAGCGTTCGTCAAGTCGTGACCGCAATTACTACAATTGTGGGAAGCCTGGACACTACTCAAATGAGTGCACGACTCCCTACAAAAGAAGAGAAGAGTCACCTCGAAGACGAATCTCAAGAAATGAATCACCACAAAGAGAGAGAAGGAGTAGAGATGATCGTTATGAACGAAGACACTGAAGGAGAAGTAGAGATTCGGAGAAGAAGGACAAGTACACCAAGAGCTACACAAGAAGAAAACATCAAGCTCATGTTGGTGAATGGGTTTCTGGCTCCGACTATGACAACAACTCTCAGAGAAGCTATCACTCCGACTCCGACCATAGTCATCATGATGGTGTTGCCGGAATTGCTCTAGTGACTACCAACTCCTACGATCTATTTGATTCACAAAATGAAGGGAGTGGAAGTTGCTTCATGGCTAAAGGCCGCAAGGTATCACACCCCAAGTATCTTGATTTTGATAGTGATGAAGATGATTTGCTTTGTGATGATGAGTTGCTTTTTGATAAAACTAGTGATGTTGATCAAAATGAACTTGATAATTCTCATGATAGTCAAGATGAGTCGTTTGATGATAAGATGAAAATAGAACAACTAACTAAAGAACTAAAAACTCTTAAGTTAGCTCATGAATCTACTCTCGAAGATCATAGAGAGCTTGTGAGAACTCATGAGAAGCTACGCTTTGAGAAGCTCAACTTGGAGCAAGAGCATGAGTTTCTCAAAGCTATCAATGACGATCTCCGAAACAAGACCTCATCTTATCTAGCCAAACGACTACTCTTGTCTACTTTCATGCCTCAAGTTAAAACTAATCAATCTAGTAACAAAGGCAAGAAAGGTTCTTCATCTAGTAGCAACAATAAAAATGCTAAACCCAATGATGTTGCTTCTAGTAGTTCTATTGATACCACTAATGATGATTCTCTTAGCCAAGTTACACTTGAGAAAGAAAATGCTTTATTGAAAGGAATTATAGAAAAGGGTATCTACAAGAGTCTTGCCGGATGTAAGAAATTTGAGGAAATTGTACGCAAGCACGGAGGATACCGAAAGAATTATGGTGTTGGCTACTTCAACGCTAATGGAGTTGAGTGGGAAGAAGGTCAATATCCCAAGCCCAAGTTTGTTCCTCAAAAGGAGAAGTATGAAAATACTCTTCCCAAGGGGACAAACACTCAAGATGACCTTCCACCACAAGACCACAAGCTCAAGGGAAAGAACAAGCTTCAAGAGGACATTGACTCATTTGAAGATGAACCCCTAGCTTTGGTGGAGTGGGTTCCCAAGGCTAATTCAAGCTCAACTACTACAAGGACTACTTCAACACCAAGGATACCCATCAACTTGATGTGGGTCCCCAAGAAGAAGAACTAGAAGGTTCTTGAGGGGTGACTCCGCCAATGAAATTCACTCACATTCATTATTGGCAAGGACTTTTTGCACTCAACATCAACTCAATGCAATAGTTCAAGGAGTCACACATTCCCTCAAAGGTAAGCAAGGGAAAAGGTAATCAACTAATCAATGGACATCATAACATATGCTTGCACTCCATGTCCATAGATATCCTTGTATTTGTCTCTTGTATGTTGGGACTAACCCATGTAGGTGAGAAGAGAAAGGAAACAACAAGGATGCTCCCAACTCTTGGTGATCTTCATCAACATTGAGCATCCAGAACTACCTCACCAACATGAAGTCTTCATCAACAAAACCCAAGGTTAGTTTATCCCTCTTATGAGGGGATGTCACATTAAGGGGGAGCTTTACTCTAAGACTTGAGTCAAATCATCTCTTAATATGTGACAACATTAAATGCTATATGAAAAAGTGGTAACCCCACTTGTGCTTAAACGATGAGTATGCCCTATGATCAAGTACTCTTACTTGGCTCCTAAGTCAAATACTCATATATAGATGACTTCGTCATCGCCAGAGTGCTTGTTAGGTGCTAGAGTGTTTGTGCATGTTTGTCATGATTTCTTTTGACATCTTATTGTGTGAGGATGTTGGTCTGCATTTATTTTCTCATTCGAGGACATCCAATTGTTGCTATTTGGCTTTTGATTTATCTTTTGCCAATTGGATGGACAAGAATGCCTAGGACCACTCTTTAGCTATCTATGCTTTCTCACCTCATATTCCATTCATGCTGCATCACAAAATTTGAACAAGTGCTTTTTGATCCCTTTGTGTGTGGATCACTCGGAGTTCCGTATCGACAAGGACTAACCATTAAAACCTCCCAAGTGCAACTCGGTGGAACCAACCCCACAATCTCGGTCTCACCGATTGCCTAGGGTTGATCTGGTTTTCAATCTCGGTAACACCGATTTCATATTATCGGTTACACCGAGTTTCCCTGTCAGCTGACAGTTGTGGAACTCGGTGACATCGAAGACATAAAATCGGTATCACCGATAGTGAAGGGTATATATGTTGTGGACCCCAACGCTTTGAAATTCAATCTTCAACGTCGCGCCTCAGAAACCTAAGCTGCCACCTCGAGACCCCTGGTCGTCGCCCTTGTCTTCCCGAGCTCCTCCGCCACTGGGAATCGCCGCCGTCGATGAAATCTACTCCATCGTCGCCGCCGTAGAGCATCCGCGCCAAGCTAGGTTACAGATTCGATCTCTAGTGCGCTCCCCATCTGATTCTTGCACATTAGATACTTGATTATCATCTTTACACCCTTTTCTCATATATCCATCCACTTAAATCTGCAAAATCTCGAGTTAGATGGATTTTCTAGGGTTTTGCTATCCGCCCGATATATCACGGTGGAACCGAAACGAAAATACCGGTCTCACCAATATGCTTTTCAGTGTGGTTGAGAACTGACTCAGTGGAACCGAGCGGCTCTTTTCGGTCCTACCGAAAAGGCTGCCAAGTTCCTGTTAAGGAGTTAGTTTGTCTCGGCCCCACCAAAAATTTCTTTTCGGCTGCACCGATATGTATGTGACAGATTGCAAAACTTTTTGAAAACTCATTGCTTAAATTTCAAAAACCAGCCTTATTTTGTGATAACTCATCTACTTCTGCTCATCTACACTGTATTCACAGGGTCAGTATGTCAGGCTCAGAAGATAGTCAGAATGTGCCAGAGCAGGGAGTTGATATGAGTTCTGGAACAAGCCTAGAAGCCAGTTCTTTCTCAGATCTAGGCACCCCCAGATCTCATGGGTTGCCCAAGGCTGCCAGCAGAACCAGGAAGAAGTTGATCTCATATGAACAAGATTCAGACTTTGTCCCTGGGGAGATTCTTGCTAAGAAGCAAGAGAAGGCTGCAAAGAAGTCAGCAATTGAAGCTACTTCCTCTCGAAGAGTTGTCAGCAAAATTTATGCACCAGCTTCTACCTTCAAGGCTCATGAGACTATAAGAGCAATAATGTGAGTTGAGGTCCCCAAGAGAGCTATGCCTAAGAAGGCAGGGGATAAAAAGTCCACGAAGAGGATCATTCATGTGATAGGAAGGACTACTTCCATGTATGAAGATCCAGAGGAAGCATCTGGTGCTGCTGCTGAGGAAGAGGAGGATGAGGCAGCTACAAAGGCTCCTCCCAAGAAGAAGGCAAAGAAACTTATGTCTGATGCTATGCCTAAGACCAGCACATCCAAGAAGGCTGCTGAGAAGCCTAAGAGGACAACCAGGCAGATTCCAGCTTTTGAGAAGAACAAAGGAACTGCTTCCAGAGTTGAAGATGGTGATGACTTGACAACATTGATGAAGCTCAGACCACACCTTACATTACACAATGCCAGATACCCACTAGTTGAGGACATGAAGAAGAGGAAGGACTCAGGATTGAGGGCATGGAGAGCTATTGATCCTTATGCCCAGAGGAAGAAGACTGCTGTGGACTACAAATTGTATACCAGAGAGCAATAGGATTTCTATGAGACTGTGCTCTTTGACAAGAGTCTAGCTATCAGTGATATGCGGCACATTGATTGGAAGTTCATCAAGGAGAATGAGGACTACTTTCCAAGTGTCCAGGACAACTTCCACTGCATAGGTCTGGATGAGTTTGTTGGCAGAGAATTCACAGCTTGGAATGATGAAATGATCATGCAATTCTACTCCACTGCACACTTCTAAGGAGATGGTAGAATTGTATGGATGACTGAAGATGCAAGGTATGAATCAACTATTGAAGAATTGGATAATATCTTAGGAGTTCCTGAAGCACAGGATGGTGACTTGGATGTCTACTCAGAATCCAAGGCTAGCCACAATGCTATGGCTAACATGTACAAGGAGATCCCTGTTGTAAATGTGAAGTCTCACAGGCTAGGATCAATCTACTTTACCCAGGCTGGCCTCCGCACTATCGACACCATTCTAAGGCATAACTTGATGCCCAAGTCAGGAGATGACTAGATGATCCGAGGCCACTCCATCAACATGTTGATCCACCTTGACAGTCACACCAAGATCAGAGTCATGGATCTGATTGTTGAGACAATCAAGAGGGTTGCTGCTGACTAGAAGCGCTCCTGCTGTTATGCACTCTACATCCAGATGCTCATCAACTCAAAATTGGAGAAGCACATTTTTGATCTAGATCGTCCACATTTGCCCCTACAGCCAGATCTCGAGGACAATGTTGTGGTGATGGATGCTGATCATCCCACTTCAGTTGCAGCTCAGGAGGAAGCAGAGGCAGTTAGAGCCACTAGTGCTCAGGTCCCTAGATCCAGGAGCGAGAAAATGGATTTGTTGATAACATCTGTTCAGGGCATGCAGAAGGACATTAAGGGGATTCTAGACAACCAGATCAGTCTTGTCAGGATCTTTGAGACCAGAATCAAGACCCTTACTGATAAGGTGGACGGGCTGACTAAGATAGTCACAGAGCTTCAGCATGAAGTTGACTCCATGCACATCCATTGGGTCTCTTCTACTTCAGATGAGGACGATGATGATGATGATGAGGATGAATCACCACTAGGGCCAGACACTTAGTTCACCACTCAGGCCAGATCAGCCACAGTGCCTGCACAAGACTTGAGGCCCTCTTCACCAGCTCCTGCCACTATGCCAGTGTTGGAAATATGCCCTAGAGGCAATAATAAATTAGTTATTATCATATTTCCTTGTTCATGATAATCGTTTATTATCCATGCTATAATTGTATTGATCGGAGACTTAGATGCATGTGTGGATACATAGACAAAACCATGTCCCTAGTATGCCTCTAATAGACTAGCTCGTTGATCAAAAGATGGTTAAGGTTTCCTAGCCATGGACATGAGATGTCATTTGATAACGGGCTCACATCATTAGGAGAATGATGTGATGGATAAGACCCAAACTACAAACATAGCATATGATCGTGTCAGTTTATTGCTACTGTTGTTTGCATGTCAAGTATATGTTCCTATGACCATGAGATCATGCAACTCACGGATATCAGAAGAGTGCCTTGTGTGTATCAAACGTCGCAACGTAACTGGGTGGCTATAAAGGTGCTCTACAGGTATCTCCGATGGTGTCTGTTCAGTTGGCATGGATCGAGACTGGGATTTGTTACTCCGTGTAACGGAGAGGTATCTCGGGGCCCACTCGGTAATGCCACATCACAATAAGCCTTGCAAGCAATGTGAATAATTGTTTGTTGCGGGATCTTGTATTACGGAACGATTAAAGAGACTTGCCGGTAACGAGGTTGAACTAGGTATGGAGATACCGACGATCGAATCTCGAGCAAGTAACATACCGAAGAACAAAGGGAACGTTATACGGAATTAACTGAATCCTTGACATAGAGGTTCGACCGATAAAGATCTTCGTAGAATATGTAGGAACCAATGTGGACGTCCAGGTCCCGCCATTGGTTATTGACCATAGAGGTGTCTCGGTCATGTCTACATAGTTCTCGAACCCGCAGGGTCTGCACACTTAAGGTTCGATGACGTTTCGGTAGTGTAGAGTTATGTATGGTGGTGAGCAAAGTTTTTTCGGAGTCCCGGATGAGATCCGGATGTCACAAGGAGCTCCGGAATGGTCCGGAGGTAAGGATTCATATATAGGAAGTCCTGGTTTGGTTTCCGGAAAAGTTTCGGGCTCATCGGTAATGTACCTGGAGTGCCGATAGTGTACCGGGAGGCCTCCGGGAGGGGTACTTCGACCCCAAGAGGTCCGTGGGCTGTGGGAGAGTATTAACCAGCCCTTAGTGGGCTGGGAAAACAGCCACAAAGGCCCATGGCGCAGGAGAGAAAGTCCTAAAGCAAAAGGTGGAAAATCAGCCAATAGGAGGCAATCCTACTCCAACTAGGATTGGAGGTGAAGTAGGATTGCTTCCCACCTCCTATTTCGGCCGACCCAAAGGCCTTGGATGCCTCTCCGCTCCTCTCCTCCTATATATACTAGTGGATTGGGTGGTTTTTGGACAGAATTTCCGGCCACGTGCTACCCGTTTCACCGGTGCACAGTTTCTCCTCTAGATCGGTTTTCCGCAGCGCTTAGGCAAAGCCCTGTCGGAATCACTCCACCACCATCACCGGAGCGCCGTCACGCTGCCGGTGAACTCTCTCTCCTCTCCACCTCCTCTTGCTGGATCAAGATGGTGGAGATCGTCATCAAGCTGCACATGTGCTAAACGCGGAGGTGTCGTCCGTTCGGCACTAGATCGGAAGGACCGTGATCGAGATCGCGAGACAGTTCGTGATGAGATCGCGGAACGGATCGTGATGAGTTCGCGGGACAGACCATGATCAAGATTGTGAGACGGATCGTGATGAGATCGCGGGATGGATCGTGATGAGTTCACGGGACGGATCGTGATTGGATCGCGGGACGAATCGTGATGAGATCGCGGGACGCTCGGCGATTTGGATCGCGAAGATGTTCGACTACACCAACCGCATTTCTTAACGCTTCCCGCTTAGCGATCTACAAGGGTATGTAGATCCACTCTCCCTCTCGTAGATGCTCATCACCATGGATAGGTTTGCGTGTGCGTAGGAAGTTTTTTGTTTCCCATGCGACATTCCCCAACAGTGGCATCATGAGCTAGGTTGATGGTTTGATGAGATCTCGAGTAGAACACAAAAGGTTTGTGGGCGTTGATGCTTAGATTGCTTCCTCCCTTGGTCGGATTTTGGTTCAGCGGGATTGTGAGATGAAACGGCCCGGACCAACATTACTCGTACGCTTACGAGAGACCGGTTCCCTCGATGCAACTTGTTGCTTAGATGGCTTGTGGGTGACAGTTTCTCTCACTTTAGTTGGATCGGATCCGACAAAGGCGGTCCTTGAGAAGGTTGAAAAGCAATCTATGTATCACCGTTGTGGTTTATGCGTAGGTGAGAATCGTTCTTGCTAGATACCCGTAGCAGCCACGTAAAACATGCAACAACAATTAGAGGATGTCTAACTTGTTTTTGCAGGGTATGTTGTGATGTGATATGGCCAATTACATGATGAGATATATGTGATGTATGAGATGATCATGTGATGTATAGAATTTCACGACGTGCATGTCGTTGAGTACGGCAACCGGCAAGAGCCATAGGGTTGTCTTTAATTTTTGTATGACCTGCGTGTCAATCATTAAGCGCTATGTAATGCTTTACTTTATCGCTAAGCGGTAGCAATAGAAGTAGAAGCAGGGCTGGCGCCACAACCCCAATGGCAACGCATTGATGGAGATCAAGATGATGGAGATCATGGTGTTGTGCCGGTGACGATGGAGATCATGCCGGTGTTTCGAAGATGGAGATCTTAAACACAAGTTCATGGCCATATCATGTCACTTATGAATTGCATGAGATGTTAATCCTTTTATGCACCTTGTTTTGCTTAGTACGGCGGTAGCATTATAAGGTGATCCCTCACTTGAATTTCAAGATGAACTGTGTTCTCCCCGAGTGTGCACCGTTGCGAAAGTTCGTCGTGTTGAGACACCACGTGATGATCGGGTGTGATAGACTCTACGTTCACATACAATGGGTGCAAGCCAGATTTGCACGCGCAGAACACTCGGGTTAAACTTGATGAGCCTAGCATGTACAGACATGGCCTCGGAACATGAGAGACCGAAAGGTCGAACATGAGTCATATAGTAGATATGATCAACATAATGATGTTCACATTTGCAGCCACCTCAACTCACGTGATGATCGGACTTGAGTTGGTGAATTTGGATCATGTATCACTCGAATGATCGGAGGGATGTCAATTTGAGTGGGAGTTCTTAAGTAATATGATTAATTGAACTCGTTATCATGAACATTGTCAAAGTGTCTTTGCAAAATATGTTGTAGATTACTAGCTCGCGCTGTAGCTCCCTTAAATTTTTATATGTTCCTAGAGAAATAGAGTTGAAAGATGTTGGTAGCAATATTGCGGACTGGGTCCGTGATCTGAGGATTATCCTCATTGCTGTACAGAAGGCTTATGTCCTTAATGCACCGCTCGGTGCGCCACCCCCTCTAGCGTCGTCTATAGATGTTGTGAACATCTGACAGGCACGTTTCAATGACTACTTGATAGTTTAGTGTGTCATGCATTATGGCTTAGAATTGAGGCTTCGAAACGTTTTGAATGTCACGGAACATATGAGATGTTCTAGGAGCAGAGATTGTGATCTCAGGCTTGTGCCTGTGTTGCGAGATATGAGATCTCCAACAAGATTCTTTGCCTGTAAGATGAAGGAGAATAGCTCAATCGTTGAGCATGTACTCAGATTGTCTGGGTACTACAATCGCTTGAATCAAGTGGGAGTTGATCTTCCAGATAAGATAGTGATTGATATAGTTCTCCAAGTCACTGTCACTAAAGCTACTAGAACTTAGTGATGAACTATAATACACCAGGGATAGAAGTATTGATCCCTGAGCTGTTCGCGATGTTTGACATCGCGAAGGTAGAAATCAAGAAGGAGCGTCAAGTGTTGATGGTTAATCAAACCACTAGTTTCGAAAAGGGCAAGAGCAAGGAGGGAAACTTCATGGATAGCAAGTCAGTTGCTGCTCCAGTGAAGCAACCCAAAGTTGAACTCAAACCCGAGACTAAGTGCTTCTATTATGAGGTGAGAGGTCGCTGAAGTGGAACTACCCTAGATACTTGGTAGATAAGAAGGATGGCAACATCGACAGAAGTATATTTGATATACGAGTTATTGATGTGTACCTTGCTAGTACTCCTAGTAGCACCTGGGTATTGGATACCGGTTCGGCTGCTAAATGTTAGTAACTCGAAATAAAAGCTACGGAATAAACGGAGAACTAGCTAAGGGTGAGGTGACGATGTGTGTTGGAAATGTTTCCACGGTTGATGTGATCAACATCGGACACTCTCTCTACCTTCAGGATTAGTGACGAACCTAAATAAATGTTATTTGGTGTTTTGCGTGGAGCATGAACATGATTAGATCATGTTTGTTGCAATACGGTTATTCATTTAAGTCAGAGAATAATAGTTATTCTGTTTACATGAATAATACCTTCAATGGTCATGCACCCAGTGAGAATGGTTTGTTGAAATTTTGATTGTAGTAATACACATGTTCATAACATTGATGTCAAAAGATACAAAGTTAAATAAAGATAGTACCACATACTAGTGGCACTGCCGTAAAATGTCATATTGGTATAAAGCGCATGAAGAAACTCCATGGTGATGGATATTTGGACTCATTCGATTTCGAATCGTTGAGGCATGTGAACCATGCCTCTTGGGCAAGATGACTAAAGGACCCCGTTGGATGGAGCGGGCAAGTGATTCATTGGAAATGATACATGTTGATGTATGCAATCTAGTGAGTCTTGTAGCATGCAGTGGATATCGTTATTTTCTTACCTTCACTGATGATTTGAGTAGATATAGTGTATATTTACTTAATGAAACACAAGTCTGAATCATTTGAAAGGTTCAAGCAAATTCACAGTGAAGTTTAAAGATCATCGTAACAAGAAGATAAAAATGACTGCGATATGATCGTGGAGGTGAATATCTGAGTCACGAGTTTGGCATACAACTTAAGACAATGTGAAAGTTGTTTCACAACTAAACGCCACCTGGAACACCATAGTGTGATGGTGTGTCCGAACATCATAGTTATGCTCTATTGGACATGGTGCGTGCTATGATGTCTCTTGTCGTTTTACTACTGTAATTTTGGGGTTATGCATTAGAGACAACTACATTCACTTTAAAAAGGGCACCATCTAAATCTGTTAAGATGACACCGCGTGAATTATGGTTTGATAGAAACCTAAGCTGTCATTTCTTAATGTTTGGGGCTGCGACGCTTGTGTGGAAAATGTTTTCACCTAATGAGGTCGAACCCAAGGCGGACAAATGCATCTTCATAGAATACCCTAAGATCAGTTGGGTGAACCTTCTATCTCAGATCCAAGTGCAAAGTGTTTGTTGCTTAAACGGATCCTTTCTCGAGGAAATGTTTCTCTCGAAAGAATTGAGTGGGAGGAAGATAGAACTTGATGAGGTTGTTAAACCTTTGTTCAACCAGAGAATAGCGCAGCGCAGAAAGATGTTTCTGTGAAGCCTACGTTAGTTGAAGAGGAAGTTAATGATGATGATCATAAAACTTCAGGATCAAGTTACTATCGAACTTCGTAGGTCGACAAGGATGTGTACTGCTCCTAAGCGGTACGACAACTCTGTCTTGGAGGTCATGTTGTTGGTCAATGATGAACCTACGAGCTATGGAGAAGCGATGATGGGCCCGGATTCCGACAAATGGTTGGAGGCCATGAAATTCGAGATAGGATCCATGTATGAAAACCAAGTATAGACTTTGGTAGACTTGCTCGTTGGACAGCAGGTCGTTGAGTACAAATGGATCTTTAAAATGAAGACAGACGCTGATGGTAATTGTCACCATTTGTAAAGCTCGACTAGTTGCAAAGATGTTTGTGACAAGTTCAAGGGGTTGACAGCAATGAGACTTTCTCACTCGTAGCGATCCTAGAGTCTGTTGGAATTATGTTAGCAGTTGCTGCGTTTTCAATTATGAAATCTGGCAGATGGATGTCAAAACATTGTTTCCTTAACGGTTTACTTGAGGAAAGGTTGTATGTGATACAACCAGAAGGTTTTGTCAGTCCTAAGGATGCTAAAAGGTGTGCAAGCTTCGGTGATCCTTCCATGGACTGAAGCAAGCATCTCGGAGTTGGAATATACGCTTTGATGAGTTGATCAAAGTTTTTGAGTTTATACAAAGTTTACGAGAAACTTCTATTTGCAACAAAGTGAGTGGGAGCACTATAGAATTTCTGATAAGTATATGTGGATGACATATTGTTGATCGGAAATAATGTAGGATTTCTGGAAAGCATAAATGGTTGTTTGGAAAGTGATTTTCAAAGGAAGATCTGGATAAAGCTATCAAATTGTTGAGCATCAAGATCTATAGAGATAGATCAAGATGACTTGATGAGACTTTCAATGAGTACATACCTTGACAAAGATTTTGAAAGAGTTCAAAATGGATCAGTCAGAGAAAGAGTTCTCGCCTGATTTGTAAGGTGTGAAGTTGAGTGAGACTCAAAGCTCGACCACGGCAGAAGGAAGAGAAAGGACGAACGTTGTCCCCTATGCCTTAGCCATAGGCTCTGTATAGTATGCCATGCTGTGTACCGCACCTGTGTGTGCCTTGCCATGAGTCTGTCAAGGGGTACAAGTGTGGTCCAGGAGTGGATCACTGGACAGCGGTCGGAATTATCCTTAGTAACCAGAGGACTAAGGAAATGTTTCTTGATTACGGAGGTGATAAAGAGTTCGTCGTAAAGAGTTACGTCGATGCGAGCTTTAACACCTATCCGAATGACTAGTAGTAGCAATCTGGATACGTATAGTGGAGCAGCCGTTTGGAAATAGTACCAAGTGGAGTGTGGTAGCAGTGTTTACGGTTTGACATAGAGATTTGCAAAGTACACACGGATCTGAATATCGCAGACCCGTTGACTATAAGACCTCTCTCACATGCAAAGCATGATCGAGCCCCAGAACTCGTTGGGTGTTAGATTCATAACAATGCAAATCACATGGTGATGTGAACTAGATTATTGACTCTAGTGCAAGTGGGAGACTGTTGGAAATATGCCCTAGAGGCAATAATACATTAGTTATTATCATATTTCCTTGTTCATGATAATCGTTTATTATCCATGCTATAATTGTATTGATCAGAGACTTAGATGCATGTGTGGATACATAGACAAAACCATGTCCCTAGTATGCCTCTAATAGACTAGCTCGTTGATCAAAAGATGGTTAAGGTTTCCTAGCCATGGACATGAGATATCATTTGATAACGGGGTCACATCATTAGGAGAATGATGTGATGGATAAGACCCAAACTACAAACATAGCATATGATCGTGTCAGTTTATTGCTACTATTTTCTGCATGTCAAGTATATGTTCCTATGACCATGAGATCATGCAACTCACGGATATCGGAAGAGTGCCTTGTGTGTATCAAATGTCGCAACGTAACTGGGTGACTATAAAGGTGCTCTACAGGTATCTCCGATGGTGTCTGTTGAGTTGGCATGGATCGAGACTGGGATTTGTTACGCCGTGTAACGGAAAGGTATCTCGGGGCCCACTCGGTAATGCAACATCACAATAAGCCTTGCAAGAAATGTGAATAATTGTTAGTTGCGGGATCTTGTATTACAGAACGAGTAAAGAGACTTGCCGGTAACGAGGTTGAACTAGGTATGGAAATACCGACGATCGAATCTCGGGCAAGTAACATACCGAAGAACAAAGGGAACGTTATACGGGATTAACTGAATCCTTGACATAGAGGTTCGACCGATAAAGATCTTCGTAGAATATGTAGGAACCA
Source organism: Hordeum marinum (assembly GCA_022496015.1). NCBI lineage: Eukaryota > Viridiplantae > Streptophyta > Magnoliopsida > Poales > Poaceae > Hordeum > Hordeum marinum. Next base: position 439,674,981 of record CM039674.1, read on the forward strand.
ATGTGGACGTCCAGGTCCCGCCATTGGTTATTGACCGTAGAGGTGTCTCGGTCATGTCTACATAGTTCTCGAACCCACAGGGTCTGCACACTTAAGGTTCGGTGACGTTTCGGTAGTGTAGAGTTATGTATGGTGGTGACCAAAGTTTGTTCGGAGTCTCGGATGAGATCCCAGACGTCGTGAGGAGCTCCGGAATGGTCTGGAGGTAAAGATTCATATATAGGAAGTCCCGGTTTGGTTTCCGGAAAAGTTTCGGGCTCATCGGTAGTGTACCGGGAGTGCCGGTAGTGTACCGGGAGGCCTCCGGGAGGGGTACTTCGACCCCAAGAGGTCCATGGGCTGTGGGAGAGTATTAACCAGCCCTTAGTGGGCTGGGAAAACAGCCACAAAGGCCCGTGGCGCAGGAGAGAAAGTCCTAAAGCAAAAGGTGGAAAATCAGCCAATAGGAGGCAATCCTACTCCAACTAGGATTGGAGGTGAAGTATTATTGCTTCCCACCTCCTATTTCGGCCGACCCAAGGGCCTTGGCTGCCTCTCCTCTCCTCTCCTCCTATATATACTAGTGGATTGGGTGGTTTTTGGACAGAATTTCCGGCCACGTGCTACCCGTTTCACCGGTGCACAGTTTCTCCTCTAGATCGGTTTTCTGCAGCGCTTAGGCGAAGCCCTATCGGAATCACTCCACCACCATCACCGGAGCGCCGTCACGCTGCCGGTGAACTCTATCTCCTCTCCACCTCCTCTTGCTGGATCAAGACGGTGGAGATCGTCATCAAGCTGCACGTGTGCTGAACGCGGAGGTGCCGCCCGTTCGGCACTAGATCGGAAGGACCGTGATCGAGATCGGGAGACAGTTCGTGATGAGATCGCGGAACGGATCATGATGAGTTCGCGGGACAGACCGTGATCAAGATCGTGAGACGGATCGTGATGAGATCGCGGGACGGATCGTGATGAGTTCACGGGACAAATCATGATTGGATCGCGGGACGGATCGTGATGAGATCGCGGGACGCTCGGCGATTTGGATCGCGAAGATGTTCGACTACACCAACCGCGTTTCTTAACGCTTCCCGCTTAGCGATCTACAAGGGTATGTGGATCCACTCTCCCTCTCGTAGATGCTCATCACCATGGATAGGTTTGCGTGTGCGTAGGAAAAATTTTGTTTGCCATGCGACATTCCCCAACAGCCAGCTCCATCAGCTTCATCAGCTCCATCAGCTCCATCAGCTTCTGCTCCATTAGTGACCACTCTAGCTCCATCCACGACATCTGCAGAGATCTTCGCCGACGCTGTCATCTCGACTCCTTCATCAACAACTGGAGGAGATATGCCCAAGAACATTTAGATATATGCCTTTGATCTTTTTGGTAACTTGTTGCCAAAGGGGGAGAAGTGTATATATATCTTTAGGCTTCGAGCGAGAGAGCATTTTGCTTTATTGCTTTTCAAAACATTTGGTTCTTTTGGTTTGATGTGAGATACTTTTGTGTGATCATACATTGTTATGTGATGAGATGCTTCTATTTCCTATCATCTTAATGCTCATGTGATGATCATTCACCTTTGCTTGATTGTGTTGTGCCATGTTATTCATTCTAAATTATTCTGGCCCACCACCAAGTTGTATGTGACATGGAAGAAGTACCCCATATACCTAATCGATTGTGCATTTGCATTCAAACACAAATATAAAATAATGCAAAAATTTAGGGGGAGCTCTTGCTTATCACATACCTCTCAAAGCAACGATTATTTTCATTTGATTTTATCATATGTCGAAGCTTTGATCTACGCTTGTCATCAATTACCAAAAAGGGGGAGATTGAAAGCACATTTGCTCCCTTGGTGGTTTTGGTAATTAATAACAACATATAAGTCATTGAATTAATGTTTCCACCAAGTATATTTCAGGAAATGTTCTATGATAGGATTGTCAAAAGGAGATTGTGGAGAAACCCCAAGATGCAAGGAAATAGGTTGGCCAAGCTTCAAGCAAAGGGACTCTACAGTTTATATTTGTGAGAAATCACTTTGAGTCCATAGGAAGCCAATACTATTAAAATGGGGTAAGGTTTTGTTGGTGAACGATATGCTCAAACATGCACAAGTGATAGTCGCCAAAAACATCCACAAACTCTCCCACCAAAGTATGTTCTAGACCTAACACTCAAAATCGGTGCAACCAACTTTCCCACTTTGGTGCCACCGATTCCAGAACCTAGACAGACTTAAGCCAAACCCTAGCCACTTCGGTGCTACCGATTCCATACCGGTGCCACCGAGTTTAGGTTGCCAACTTTCTGTTACGCAAATTCACATTTTCGGTCCCACCGAGAATGTTGGATCGGCGTCACCGAGATTGGAAATCTGACCTTTGGTCACCTTATCGGTGCAACCGAGTTTCCTATATCGGCTTCACCGAGATTCAAAAGTTGCCACCTTTTGGTCACTTTGGTACCACCGAGATTAACACATCGATGTCACCGAGTTGGTCATTTTGTGTGTAACGGTTGGATTTTTGTGGATGCCTATAGATATACCCCTTCGCCGCCACCTTCTAGAAAGATAAGCACTCAGAAATATTCCATACTGATCCTATCAGATTTTCTGAGAGGGAACCACCTACCCTTGTGTTGAGATCAAGATCTTCCACTCCAATCATATGGATCTTGATTTCTAGCCTCCCCAAGTAGCTTTCCACCAAACCCATCTCTTCCACCATGCCAAATCTGTGAGAGAGTGATTGGGTGCTGAGGAGTCTATCATCTTGAAGCACAAGAGCAAGGAGTTCATCGTCATTACCGAGCCTATTACCTTTTGGAGGGTGGTGCCTCCTAGATTGGTTAGGTGTCGCTTGGGAGCCTCCTACTTCGTGTTGTGGAGTGAACCAAGAAGTTTGTAAGGGCAAGGAGATCGCCTACTTCGTGAAGATCTACCCATAGTGAGGGCAGTCCTTCGTGGATGGAAGCCGTATGGAATAGTCAAGGTTGCTACTTCATGGACCCTTATGGGTGGAGCCCTCTGTGGACTCTCGCGACCGTTACCCTCCGTGGGTTGAAGACTCCATAAACGTGGATGTACGATAGCGCCACCTATCGGAACCACAAGAAAAATCATCGTGTCTACAACTGCGTTTGATCTTCCTACCCTATCCCTTCTATGCATGCTTGTTGTTACTTTCCGCTTCTATATACTCTTAGACTTGCATGTGTAGGGTGTACTTGACTTGTCATGAAATGCTAAAAACTGTCAACCCTAAAACTTGGTATAGGCAAAACTTATAATTGGTCAAGTAGTCCAATCACCCCCCTCTAGAGATACTTTCGGTCCTACACACCCGCCGGATGTTTTTCCTCGGGATGGTCACATGAGAAGACTGGGCACGGCATATGTGCTCGGGTCCATCCCTGCAGCGTCGAGAAACCCAACGGCTGAGCTCTGTTTGGCAGCCTGGCCCTGCACACGTCACCTCCTGGGGCCATTGGTGTTCGGCCTTCTCATGCGATGGCCTCTAGAGATTCGTTCGGTGCAGGTTACACACACACCACAGGTCCTGCAAGAGCGCCTTGCGCTACACAAGTTCAGAAGAGCGCCTCATGCTGCAAGAGTTCATAAGAGCACCTTGCGCTATAAATTCAGGCGCAACCCACCTTTGAGGTAGGGCCTCGTGAGTCCCATGCTGGCTCACGAGTGCCCAGATACACCTCCAGTTCAACCGTGCAAGCCAGGAGTGCGAACTTATTGGGTTTTACACGCCCGGAGACTCTCACACAGAGCTCGCTTCGCACGCCCAAGTGGAAGCCCCATGCTCCGCGCTGGCAGACGACACTGTCGCTCAGCGGCTATGCCCATGCCCAATGGAAGCCCCATGCTCCGCATTGGGGGATAAACAACTGAGGGTGCCCTAGTGGTCTCACCAACCTTAGGATGGCCTCCCGGCTCTTTGCACAGCCCCGTCACGCAGTGTTTCCCTAGAAAGCATGCGAGAGGGGGCTGGTCGGGGGCCACGCGCAAGGATGGGCTGGCGTGAGCCACGTCACCAGGTTCTGGCACCTGGTCTTCTCACGTCCCTCCCAGGTAAATGCTGGCAAGTAAAGGTACGAACTCACCTCACGGACATCGCTCATACGTCAAGAGGGACCCCTGAGCATCCCGACTCAGGGGCCCCACTGGTCACGTAGCCCCTCACCCCTTGGTCACGTCCTGGCGATCCGGACGACCCAACGGCGGACGAGGTATGCGCGGGTTTGGGCCCTACCGACGCATAGCACTAGGCGCTCCAAATCTATCCTGGCGTCGTCATGTTTCCTTCGTGATTGTTGCTCGCATGTCAAGGGGGACCCCTGAGCATCGTGACCTAGGGGCCTCACTGGTCACGTAGCCCCTTGCCCCTTGGTCTCGTCCTGGCGATCCAGATGACCCAACAACGGACAAGGTGGGATTGCGCCCTACCGACGCAGAGCACATAAGCAAACAGGAAGGAAGTAGGGCACGGGAGGAAATCATGAAATTCAAAGAAAATTCGAGCAATTATTACAGCCACCGAATATCTTGTGAATTCAAAGTCTTACGCCACCACGAGGCATGATAAATCTTGCTGGGAAAGACCTAGGAGGAGGGGCCACCACTGCCGTGGCCGTCGTCGCCAGTTGTCCCAGCCACGGCAAGCTCGTCATCCACGTCACCTTCGCCGTCATTGCCACCGGTTGCCTCCCGCACCGGGGGCTTAACAGCGGCAATGCAGGCAAACTTCTTCACCAGCGCGTGCAGCGGATCCTTCAGGGTCGCTTTCGCAGCAGCGCAAGACTCAGGAGCAACCGGGACGAGCACCGTGTCGAAGCTAAACCCGGGCTCATGAAGGTAGAGCTGACTGAAGACCCGTGTCACGGCCGTGGCGAGGAGGTCGCGGCTCTCGTCCTCCAGAATGGTGTCCACCTTGATGGAGGCACCCTCGATAACCTCGGCAAGTTTGATGGAAAGCCCCCCGTAGCCGGCCTCGGGAGTCACCAAAGGCTCCCGAAATCCCCCCTACGGATGGAGCGCAACGACTTGTGAAGATTGAATTCAAGGGAGGGGAAGGCGTCGCACTCCGCGGACGCCTTCTCCTCAGCAGCGATAAGGGTCCTCTCCCTGGCCTCCTGTTGAGCCGCCACCTCGGAAGCGTGCCGGGCATGGGACACCTGGGCTTCCTCCACCTCTGCCTTCAACATGGTCAGGCGGTCGCTCTCCTTAGCTTGAGCGTCGGCCATACGGGACAGCTCGTAATTGCGGCCGACAAGCTTCACCTCGCGAGCCTTGAGGGTCTCCTCCTGCTCGAGGAGCCGTTGCGTGAGCGCTGTTTGCTCCTCCTGGGAGGCCTTCAGGCTTGCTTCCGCCTCCCCGCGGCGCATCCCGGAAGAATCTACCTCAACCCGTGCTGCATCTCGGGCCGCCTTGGCTTTAGCGGCCTCCTCCTCGCTCTTTGCAATACCAGCCTAGGCTCGATCCCAAGCCTTTCAGATGGCCCGCTCGGCCTGGGACCACCCAGAAATGAGCCCCAGGTGTTCCCTCGTGAGGCGACTCTCGACATCTTGGAGGTTGGTTGGAGAAAGTCAAGCTTGGTGTATGCCTCGTCCAAGGCACCAGACTTGATAAAAGGACCACAATGCGAGATCCAAACCAGGAGGCGATGCTGACACATCGGTGGGCGTAGTGTCCAAAGGATGGATGGCATGACTGTCTTGAGGAGCCGGGGGCTCCAAGTTCTCCTCTATCATGGCAAGCGCGGACGACTTCACAGCCGGCTAGCCAACGGGGGCTGGCTCCTCCTGAGGCTTCACCGCTACACCCTCAGGTGTGGATCCCACCTACAAGGGGCAGGGAGCTGCCTCCTCCACCAATGCTAGGGTTGTTGCGGCTGCGGTAGAGGGTGCCGCCCCTGGCGACCAGTCCTCCAAGAGCCACACCTGGCTGGTGCGTGCCTTCATTGCGGCCCGAGTCAGGTGACACCCCGAGGACAGGGGGCTCCCTCGGCTCAACGCTCGCTTTCCTCCTCTTCGGCTCGACCTCGATCCTGGCCATCAAGAGGGGGAGGACCGTGAGCAAATCCACATTTCAAGATCATCCAGAAGCAAAGAAAGGCTACTTATATTGGGGAGTGTTGCATGGGAAACAAAAAATTTCCTACGCACACGCAAGATCTATCCATGGTGATGAGCATCTACGAGAGGCAGAGTGGATCTACATACCCTTGTAGATCGCTAAGCGGGAAGCGTTAAGAAACGTGGTTGATGTAGTCGAACGTCTCCACGATCCAAATCACCGAGCGTCCCACAATCCCCTCACGATCCATCTCCCGATCCCCTCATGATCCGTCCCGAGATCCCATCACGATCCGTCTCGCGATCCCATCACGATCCGTCCCGTGATCTAATCATGATCCGTCACGCGATCCAGTCGCGGTCTTGCCGATCTAGCACCGGACGGAAAGCACCTCCACGTTCAGTACACGAACAACTCGATGACGATCTCTACCTTCTTGATCCAGCAAGAGGGAGTGGATAGGTAGGTGAGTTCTCCGACAACACAACGTCATGGTGGTGGTGGCGGTGAACTAATCCGGCAAGACTTCACCTAAGCACCACAGAACTAATCTAGATGAGAAACTAATCTAGGGAAGAAGAGGGCAGCACGTGGCAATTAGGGTTTGCTCTCCCTTCTAAATCCTCTAGTGTATATAGGAGAGAGGGAGGGGAGGAGGCAGCCTCAAACCCTCAAGGTTTGGCCGAAATAGGAGCTGGAGGAGTCCAACTCCAATCCTACTAGGAGTAGGATTCCTCCTCTCCACATGGAAACCCTTTCCACCTTTCCTGCTTTGGGTTTTCCCACCCCTAGCCGCATGGGCTTAGTGGGGGTTCGGCCAACACACTATGGGCTGGTTTGACTCGTCCCACAGCCCATGAGATCCTTTGAGTCGAGACACCCCTCTCGATGGCCCACGGTACCATCCCAACACTCCCGGTACACTACCGAAGTACCCGAAACTTTTTCTTTGATCAACGAGCTAGTGTATTAGAGGCATACTAGGGACATGGTTTTGTCTATGTATCCACACATGCATATAAGTCTCCGATCAATACAATTATAGCATGGATAATAAACGACTATCATGAACAAGGAAATATGATAATAACTAATTTATTATTGCCTCTAGGGCATATTTCCAACAGTCTCCCACTTGCACTAGAGTCAATAATCTAGCTCACATCGCTATGTGATTTGTTATGAATCTCACACCCAATGAGTTGTGGGGTTCGATCATGTTTTGCATGTGAAAGACGTTTTAGTCAACGGGTCTACGACATTTGGATGTGTGTATACTTTGAAAATCTCTATGTCATATTGTAGACACTGCTACCACGCTCCACTTGGAGATATTCCAAATGGCTAGTCCAAATTCGTGTTAAAGCTTGCATCGACGTAACCCTTTACGACGAACTCTTTGTCACCTCCATAATCGAGAAATATTTCCTTAGGACTCTTGTTACTAAGGATAATTTGATCGCTCTCTAGCGATCCACTCCTGGATCACTCTTGTACCCCTTGGCAGACTCATGGCAACGCACACACAGGTGCGGTACACAACATGGCATACTATATAGAGCCTACGGATAAAGAATTGGGGACGACCTTCGTCCTTTCTCTTTCTTATGTCATGGTCGAGCTTTGAGTCTCACTCAACTCCACACCTTACAAATCACGCAAGAACAACTTCTTTGACTGATCCATTTTGAACTCTTTCAAAATCTTTTCTAGCTATGTACTCAATGAAAGTCTCATCAAGCATCATGATCTATCTCTATAGATCTTGATGCCCAACAATTAGGTAGCTTTATCCAGGTTTTCCTTTGTAAAACTCTTTTCAAACAACCGTTTTTGCTTTCCAGAAATTCTACATCAGTTCCGATCAATAATATGTCAACCACACATGTTATCAGAAATTCTATAGCACTCCCACTCGCTTTCTTGTAAATACAAGTTTCTCATAAACTTCGTATAAACCCAAAAACTTTGATCACCTCATCAAAGCATATATTCCAACTCCGAGATGCTTTCTCCGGCCCATACAAGGATTGCTGGAGCTTGCACACCTTTTAGCATCCTTAGGACTGACAAAACCTTCTGGTTGTATCACATACAACCTTTCTCAAGTAAACCGTTGGGGAAACGATGTTTTGACATCGAGCTGCTAGATTTCAAATTGAAAAATGTAGCAACTGCTAACATAATTCCAACAGACTTTAGCATCGCTAATGGTGAGAAAGTCTCATTATAGTCAATTCCTTGAACTTGGTAAAAACTTCTTTGCGACAAGTTGAGCTTCATAAATAGTGGCATTCACCATTAGCATATGTCTTCATCTTAAAGGTCCATTTGTACTCAACGACCTGCCGTTCAACGAGCAAGTCTACCAAAGTCCATACTTAGTTTTCATACATTGATCCTTTCTCGGATTTCATTGCCTCTAACCATTTGTTGGAATCCGGGCCCATCATCGCTTCTCCATAGTTCATAGGTTCATCATTGTACAACAACATGACCTCTTAGACAGGGTTGTCGTACCACTCAGGAGCAATACGCGTCCTTCTCGACCTACGAGGTTTGATAGTAACTTGATCCGAAGCTTCATGATCATCATCATTAACTTCCTCTTCAACTTACGTAGGATCCATAGAAATATCTTTCTGCACTGCGCTACTCTTTGGTTGAAACAAAGGTTCAACAAACTCATCAAGTTCTATCTTCCTCCCAGTCAATTCTTTCGAGAGAAACTCTTTCTCAAGAAAGGACCCATTTTAGCAATAAACACTTTGTGCTTGGATCTAAGATAGAAGGTTTACCCAACTATTACGTTAGGGTATTCTATGAAGAAGCATTTGTCTGCTTTGGGTTCGAGCTCATTATGTGAAAACACTTTTTCACAAAAGCATCGCAGCCCCAAACATTAAGAAACAATAGCTTAGGTTTCCGCAAAACCAAAATTCATACGGTGTCATCTCAAAGGATTTAGATGGTGCCCCTTTTAAAGTGAATGTACTTGTCTCTAATGCGTAACCCCAAAACGTTAGTGGCAAATCGATAAGAGACATCATAGTTTGCACCATATCCAATAGAGCACGACTACGACGTTCGGACACACCATCATACTATGGTGTTCCAGGTGGCGTGAGCTATGAAACGAATTCCACATTGTCTTAAGTTGTATACCAAACTCGTAACTCAAATATTCACCTCCACGATCATATCATAGACATTTTATCTTCTTGTCATGGTGATCTCAAACTTCACTCTGAATTGACTTGAACTTTTCAAACGTCCCAGACTTGTGTTTCATTAAGCAAATATACCCATATCTACTCAAATCATTAGTGAAGGTAAGAAAATAACGATATCCACCGCACACTACAACACTCATTGGACCGCATACATCAACATGTCTCATTTCCAACAAGTTAACTTGCCCTGCGCTATCATATTGAAAATGGGGTCTTAGTCATCTTGCCCACGAGACATTGTCCGCATGTCTCAACCGATTCGAAATCGAATGAGTCCAAAGATCCATCAGCATGGAGTTTCTTCATGCGCTTTACACCAATATGACATTTAGCGGCAGTGCCACAAGTATGTGGTACAATCATTATTAACTTTGCATCTTTTCGCATCAATGTTATGAACATGTGTATTACTACGATCAAGATTGAATAAACCATTCTCATTGGGTGCATGACCATTGAAGGTATTATTCATGTAAATAGAATAACCATTATTCTCTAACTTAAATGAATAACCGTATTGCAATAAACATGATCTAACCACGTTCATGCTCAACGCGAGCACCAAATAACATTTATTTAGGTTCATCACTAATCCGATGGTAGAGAGAGCGTGCGATGGTGATCACATTAACCCTGGAAAACACTTCCAACACACATCCTCACTTCACCCTTAGCTAGTCTCCGTTTATTCCATAGATTTTACTTCGAGTTACTAATGTTTAGCAATCGAACCGGTATCTAATACCCAGGTACTAGTAGGAGTAGTAGCAAGGTACACATCAATAACACGTATATCAAACATACTTCTATCGATGTTGCCAGCCTTCTTATCTACCAAGTATCTAGGGTTGTTCCGCTTCAGCGAGCGTTCTTGTCATAATAGAAGCACTTAGTCTTAGTTTTGGGTTCAGCCTTGGGTTTCTTCACCAGAGCAGCAACTGACTTGCCATCCATGAAGTTTCCCTCCTAGCCCTTGCCCTTCTCGAAACTAGTGGTTTCATTAACCATCAACACTTGATGCTCCTTCTTGATTTCTACCTCCGCGGTGTCAAACATCGCGAATAGCTCATGGCTCATTATTTCTATCCCTAGCATTTTATAGTTCATCACGAAGCTCTAGTAGCTTAGTGAAAGTGACTTGGAGAACTATATCAATCACTATCTTATATAGAAGATCAACTCCCACTCGATTCAAGTGTGTGTAGTACCCAGACAATCTGAGCACATGCTCACCGATTGAGCTATCCTCCTTCATCTTGCAGGAAAAAAAATCTTCTTGGAGGTCTCATACCTGTCAACACGGGCACGAGCATGAGATCCCAATTTCAGCTCTTAGAACATCTCATATGTTCCATGACGTTCAAAACATTTTGGAGCCACAATTCGAAACCGAAATGCATGACGCACTGAACTATCAAGTAGTCATCAAAACGTGCGTGTCAGATGTTCACAACATCTACAGACGACGCTTGAGGGGGTGGCGCACCGAGTGATGCATTAAGTACATAAGCCTTATGTGCAGCAATGAGGACAATCCTCAAATCACGAACCCAATACGCATTATTTCTACCATCGTTTTTTTCTCATGATAGATGCCATGGGTAGGCTTATCGAGAGTGGTTCGGGATGAAGGATGCCGACGGGCTCCGGGAGCAGGATTAGGAACAAGCGGTGAGGGACACACGATGTACCCAGGTTCGGGGCCCTCCGTGGGAGGTAACACCCCTAGTCATGCTAGTCTAGTTAGATGGTGGATGATGTTACAATGGAGCTCCTTGAGCTGTTGTCTAGAGGTGGAAGAAGGAGCAGCCGACTCCTCTTCCTTTGCTATGTCAGAGTGTGAGATGGGGAAATTCCTTCGTGCTTGTGTGTGCGCTCTCTCGATGCATGGGGGCCTCGGGGGGTTTTATAGGCCAACCCCCAACTTAAAATATTGCTAAAATATTGAAAGGGGGACTTGGTTGGCAGCCTCCCCAGCCGGCCAGGAGCCCCACCAGCCGCGTCGTCTCGTTGCCCGTAGGACCCGCCGGTTGCGTCGTCCCATCGCCAAGTGGGGCCTGCCAGTTGGCTGTTCAATTTGTCCGCGCTCACCTGCCGTGGCACGGGCCGCCCAAGCGTTGTCACCTTGCGCCGGCCGTTTGAAGTCTCCGGTACGGTCGGCAACACTATAGCCATGCGGAGGCAGGTAATGGAGTGGGCAGGGTCGTGCCACCACTTTTGTCTCGCCCGGTCACGATCAACCATGGTCAGCGGTACGGTCGGTTGCTATAGCCGCGCCAAGGTCCATCGCGGGGGTCGTGTCTTGTCGGTGTACTTGGTCCCAATGAGAGGGGACGGGTGCCTGCTTGTCCAAAGATCAGCGGAAGGGCCGACCGCGGTGCAACCAGCCGCAGGCTGGCTAGTGGTCAGGGGGCTAGCCTACTTCAGCTGGTCATGGGCTAGCCGGCAGCAGGCCTGCTGGCTGTCCACAAGCCGAACTTCGGCCAACCGACTTTGGGTTCGCCAGCAACACGCTACCCAGTCGTGGACCAGCCGGTTGTATGCTTTTTCTTCAAAAGGGGTGAGAACTCCCTAGTCTTTGGCCTACCTAGGGGTAATAACCTCGTTAGTAGTCCCCGAAGCCGGTGGGGCCCCACGTCCCTTTGATGAGGGGGAGCCAGTGGCTTCATCTGGTGGCGTCCACCTCTCATGCGGGATCAATCGACCGGTCGCGTCGGCGATCGCTCCTGATGCCTTGGGCCCCGTCGTCCTGCTTTGGGCTCCGTCCTGGATCGCGGAACGTAGCGCGGGACGTAATGATGCCGAGGGCCCCGCCCCTGGGGCCGACAGGACGTCGCCCTGGGCTAGCCTGACAATCCGCAGGCATAGCCCAGTAGGCCTCGCACCGCAAGTTGGGATCCTCTGTGCCTGGACCCCTGGATTCCCAGGGGGAGTGGGCGCAGTTAATCCCCACATCCCTCGGGCGTCGCCCCTTATTTATAAGGGGAGGGGGAGGGGCGGATGCACTTCGTGCACCCCCACCCGATCATCTTCTTCCTCTCGTTGTCTGCCGCTCGGCTCACACTACCGCTCCGCTCACCTGTCACACCGCGTCGATTGCTGTAGAGATGGTCGATGGACCCTCCAGCAGCTAGAGTGGCTCCGTTGTCACGGAGGAGGACATCGCGACCTCCGCCGTTCCCATATGCTGTCGCCGGTGGATCGTGTGGCTGCCCATCCGCCGGGCAGCAAGGTGATGCCCGAGCCACGGGAGGGGGAGTTTGTGGTGTTCGCCTGGCACTACCTTCTCGGCTTCGGCCTGTCGGTGAGCCAATTGTTCTAACTTCTCATGGATACATTTGATCTTCAGCAGCACCACCTCGGGCCCAACGCCATCTTCTATCTTTTGAGCTTCGTGACCCTCTGCGAGGGCTACCTCGGGCTCCTCCCCATCATGGAGTTGTTCAAGAAGCTCTTCTACCTCAAGGCTCTAAGGAACGGTGACGAGCCATACGCCTGCAGGGGCGCGATGGTTTGCGTTCGTGGCTGACTATTCCCTTGCATCACCCTCATCGATTCCATCAAGAAGTGGAATCAGACGTTCTTCTACATGAAGAACTTCGACCCGTAGTGGGACTACATCCGGCTGCCGGCCTTCGTCAACACCCCGTCCTCTAGGGTGAACTAGACGGGCGAGGGCCCGCCTGGAGCCGTGGTCGGGGAGCTGGGATGGCTCCAAGCCATGAGGAGCGGGGAAGGACTAGTCGTGGCCGACTTGGTGGCCGCCTTCATTGATTGGCGGGTGCTGCCCCTCTAGCATAGGCTGCACCGGATTTGTGACATGTCGGGCCGGCAGGACCCCTGCCGGATGTCCACCTTCGAGCTGATGCTGGCCATGGCGGCGAAGCGGTGAACGCCATCACCAAATTCAAACTAAAGCGGGCGACCTGGTCCTTTGGCAAGATGTCCTACAGTCAACATGACCCAACGCCCCCGGTACGCCCCGTCGAGGTAACTTCCCTTTCTTCCGTGTTTTTCCAGCCGGCTCCCCTGCTCACACGTTGTGCTAACAGCAGCACTTTGTTCGACAGAACACACCGAACTGCCTGCACCCCTAGATATTCCAGGTGGAACGTGCTGAGTGTGACCCTAGTGGACTTCGAGCTGGGAGGCAGTGCCGAGGAGGAGGTCGACTCCTCGAGAGAGGGCGAGGCAGATGAGGCGATGGGCGACCCGGGAGCCGGCAGGTCTAGAGCGGCTGGTGAGTTCCCTGCCAGACCGTCGATCAAAGATTGGACTCACGATGATGACGATGATGATGATGTCTGTATCCCAGACGCGCCTCCCCCGATAGCTCGGTGGGGGCCATGCAGGCGAAGCGAGGAGTAGCTGGCTCGTGGCAGATGGCTGAGGCCTCCGGTCAGGAGAACAGGCCGGTTCCAGGGCAGCCATCGGCTCAGCCGTCGGGTCGCAAGAGAACGGGAGCGGCCGTTGCAAAGCCGCTGGCACGGGCCAAGCAGGACCTTCCCATTGTCGCCGCGTGAGTACTTCTAGTTCTTGGGGGTTTCTTCAAGTTTGTGGGGCGGCGAGCGCCTGAGGGTTCGGCCTTTGTTTGTTCCAGGGATGCCATCGAGCTCCACGACACAGAGTTGACTGCCGACCCGGTGGAGCCCACTAGCCGGCAGGCCCAGGAGCATGCGGCCACGTTGCGGGAAGAGAAAAGGAGGCTCGCGGAGTTGCGAGCCTTGAAGACAGGAGCAAAGGGCGGGCCCTCGTGCTCGGGTGCCTCGAGTGATAGAAGGCGGAGGCGGCCCACAGACCTGGCGTGCGCGACGGACTCGGATGTCGAGGCCTCCATCGGACGAGCCGCAGGAGCCGGCCGTGGAGACGGCCATGGCTCCGCCCATTGTGGAGGTGACCCAGCCAGCGGGAGCGGTTCCTAAGCTAGCTTAGGAGAGGGCCCACCAAGCGGGGGCTGTAGTGACTCCACCCACCATCGAGCCGGCCCCGTCCGACGTGTCGGTCGCACTAGCTGTGACAGAGACGGTGTTGGGGAACGTTGCATGGGAAACAAAAAATTTCCTACGCACACACAAGATCTATCCATGGTGATGAGCATCTACGAGAGGGAGAGTGGATCTACAGACCCTTGTCGATCGCTAAGCAGGAAGCGCTAAGAAACGCGGTTGGTGTAGTCGAACATCTTCGTGATCCAAATCACCGAGCATCCCGCGATCACATCACGATCTGTCTCGCGTTGCAATCACGATCCGTCCTGTGAACTCATCATGATCCGTCCCGCGAACTCATCACGATCTGTCCCGCGATCTCATCACGATCCACCCCGCGAACTCATCATGATCTATCCCGCGATCTCATCACGATCCGTCCCGCGAACTCATCACGATCCGTCTCGCGATCTTGATCACGGTCCTTCCGATCTAGCATCGAATGGACGGCACCTCCGCGTTCAGCACACGTACAGCTTGATGACGATCTCCGCCTTCTTGATCCAGCAAGAGGGAGAGGAGAGGTAGAAGAGTTCTCCGGCAGCATGATGGCGCTCCGGAGATGGTGGTGGAGCTATTCTGGCAGGGCTTCGCCTAAGCACTGCAGAAATCCGATCTAGAGGAGAAACTATGCACTAGAGGAACGGGCAACACGTGGCTAAAAATTCTGTGCCAAAACCCTAAAATTCTGGGTCGGCCGAATCTAGTGGGATTGGAGGATTCCTCTTCCAATCCTAGTAGGACTAGGACTCCTCCTTATTTTTGCCTTTTTTGCCTTTTTCCACCTTTTTCCTTTTGGGCTTTTCTTCCCAGCTGCATGGTCCTTGTGTGGGACTTCCACCAGCCCACTAAGGGCTGGTATTCATCCTCCCACAGCCCATGTAGCCTCTTGGGTCGAAATACCCTCCTGATAGTCTCCCGGTACACTACCGACACTCCCTGTACGCTACCGATGAGCCCAAAACTTTTCCAGCGACCAAAATAGGACTTCCTATATATCAATATTTACCTCCAGACTATTCCGAAGCTCCTCGTGACGTCCGGGATCTCATCCAGGACTCCAAACAACCTTCGGTCACCACCATGCATAACTCTATACTACCGAAACGTCACCGAACCTTAAGTGTGCAGACCCTGCGGGTTCGAGAACTATGTAGACATGACCGAGACACCTCTACGGTCAATAACCAATAGCGGGACCTGGATTCCCATATTGGTTCCTACATATTCTACAAAGATCTTTATCGGTCGAACCTCTATGTCAAGGATTCGGTTAATCCCGTATGATGTTCCCTTTGTTCTTCGGTATGTTACTTGCCCGAGATTCGATCGTCGGTATCTGCATACCTAGTTCAACCTCGTTACCGGCAAGTCTCTTTACTCGTTCCATAATACAAGAACCCGTGACTAACACTTAGTCACATTGCTTTCAAGGCTTATTGTGATGTTGTATTACCGAGTGGGCCCTGAGATACCTCTCCATCACACGGAGTAAAAAATTCCAGTCTTGATCCATGCCAACTCAACAAACACCCTCGGAGATACCTGTAGAGCACCTTTATAGTCACCCAGTTACATTGTGACGTTTGATACACACAAGGCACTCCTCCGGTATCCGTGAGTTGCATGATATCATGGTCATAGGAACATATACTTGACATGCAGAAAACAGTAGCAATAAACTGACACGATCATATGCTATGTTTGTAGTTTGGGTCTTGTCCATCACACCATTCTCCTAATGATGCGACCACATTTATCAAATGACATCTCATGTCCATGGCTAGGAAACCTTAACCATCTTTGATCAACGTGCTAGTGTATTAGAGGCATACTAGGGACATGGTTTTGTCTATGTATCCACACATGCATCTAAGTCTCCGATCAATACAATTATAGCATGGATAATAAATGATTATCATGAACAAGGAAATATGATAATAACTAATTTATTATTGCCTCTAGGGCATATTTCCAACAGTCTCCCACTTGCACTAGACTCAATAATCTAGTTCACATCACCATGTGATTCGCATTGTTATGAATCTTACACCCAATGAGTTCTGGGGCTCGATCATGGTTTGCATGTGAGAGAGGTCTTATAGTCAACGGGTATGCGGCATTCAGATCCGTGTGTACTTTACAAATCTCTATCTCAAACCGTAAACACTGCTACCACACTCTACTTGGTACTATTCCAAATGGCTGCTCCACTATATGTATCCAGATTGCTACTACAGGTCATCTGGATTGGTGTTAAAGCTTGCATCGACGTAACACTTTACGATGAACTGTTTATCACCTCAATAATCTAGAAACATCTCCTTAGTTTTTTAGTTACTAAGGATAATCTTGACTGCTATCCAATGATCCACTCCTGGATCACTCTTGTACCCCTTGACAGACTCATGGCAAGGCACACACAGGTGCGGTACAGAGCATGGCATACTATACAGAGCCTATGGCTAAGGCATAGGGGACGACATTCGTCCTTTCTCTTTCTTCTGCCGGGGTCGAGCTTTGAGTCTCAGTCAACTTCACACCTTACAAATCTGGCGAGAACACTTCTCTCTGACTAATCCATTTTGAACTCTTTCAAAATCTTGTCAAGGTATGTACTCATTGAAAGTCTTATCAAACATCTTGATCTATCTTTATAGATCTTGATGCTCAACAATTAGGTAGCTTTATCCAGGTCTTCCTTTGAAAAACTCTTTTCGAATGACCGTTTATGCTTTCCAGAAATTCTACATCATTTCCGAATAGCAATATGTCATCCACATATACTTATCAGAAACTCTATAGTGCTCCCACTCACTTTATTGCAAATACAAGTTTCTCATAAACTTTGTATAGATTTAAAAACTTTGATCACCTTATAAAAGTGTATATTCCAACTCCGAGATGCTCGCTTCAGTCGATAAAAGGACCACTGAAGCTTTCTCACCTTTTAGCATCCTTAGGACTGACAAAACCTTCTCGTTGTATCTCATACAACCTTTCCTTAAGGAAGGAAACCATGTTTTGGCATCCATATTTACCTCCGGACCACTCCGGAGCTCCTCGTGACGTCCGGGATCTCATCCGGGACTCCGAACAACCTTCGGTCACCACCATGCATAACTCTATACTACCGAAACATTACCGAACCTTAAGTGTGCTGACCCTGCGGGTTCGAGAACTATGTAGACATGACCGAGACACCTCTACGGTCAATAACCAATAGCGGGACCTCGATGCCTATATTGGTTCCTACTTATTCTATGAAGATCTTTATCGGTCGAACCTCTATGTCAAGGATTCAGTTAATCCCGTATGATGTTCCCTTTGTTCTTCGGTATGTTACTTGCCCGAGATTCAATCGTCGGTATCTCCATACCTAGTTCAAACTCAATACCAACAAGTCTCTTTACTCGTTCCGTAATACAAGATCCCGTGACTAACACTTAGTCACATTGCTTGCAAGGCTTATTGTGATGTTGTATTACCGAGTGGGCCCTGAGATACCTCTCCGTCACATGGAGTAACAAATTCCCGTCTTGATCCATGCCAACTCAACAGACACCCTTGGAGATACCTGTAGAGCACCTTTATAGTCACCCAGTTACATTGCGACGTTTGATACACACAAGGCACTCCTCAAGTATCCGTGAGTTGCATGATCTCATGGTCATAGGAACATATACTTGACATGCAGAAAACAGTAGCAATAAACTGACACGATCATATGCTATGTTTGTAGTTTGGGTCTTGTCCATCACACCATTCTCCTAATGATGTGATCCCATTTATCAAATGACATCCCATGTCCATGGCTAGGAAACCTTAACCATCTTTGATCAACGAGCTAGTGTATTAGAGGCATACTAGGGACATGGTTTTGTCTATGTATCCACACATGCATCTAAGTCTCCAATCAATGTAATTATAGCATGGATAATAAACGATTATCATGAAAAAGGAAATATGATAATAACTAATTTATTATTGCCTCCAGGGCATATTTCCAACAGACGGTGCCAGAGATAACGGTCGGTGGGAGGAGCGAGCCGGACCAGCCGGCTGTCAAGTCGGTCCGGTAGGTGGTGGAGCCGTCAACGCCGACTCCAAAGGAGCCCGAGGCTGGCTCCCGCGCCCTCGTGGTTGCTGCCAACCTCCTGCCAGCCAGTGCCGTAGCGGGCGGCAGGGCGAGCCGGTCAAAGAGGACCATGCTGGACGTGATTCGGGACTAGGAGGCACTGGCTTGCGCGACAACCATCCTGCCTCCGCCAGCCAGCGACCAGGCCCTCGTTCTTGGGGAACCGGACCCCGTCCTGGCGCAGTGTCATGAAGGGCTGGCCAGGTTCGCGGAGGCTCCCGACGGCGCCCTACGGCGCGCAAAGATAGGTTTCCTTAGCTCGCGTCGAGTTTTCAATGCCGGGCATGAGCGCACACACTGGATATAGCCCCCGAGATTCGAGTTGGCTGGCCGGCCACCCGGCAGCCGGGCCGGATCTTCTTTTGCTTGTTTAACTTTGGCCTCCTGGTGCAGAGCAGGCATGGAGCATCAAGCGGCAGGCGCTTTTCGATGAGGCAGTTGCCATTCACAACCGAGGCAAGTCCGGCTTCTACCATCTTGAGGAGAGTTGAAGAGGACGCGAGGTATGCTCGTTTAGTGGGGGTGCGCGAGTGCACCTACTGGGTGTAGCCCCTGAGAGTTGGGCCGGCTGCTTGGTAGCCAACTCGAAACTTTTGGGCCTTTGGTAACCTGGGTTGATCTTTTTGCGGAGGAGCTGGAGGCCCTGACTTCAATTTGGTACAAGAGGGACAAGGTGGCCTCCGAGCGGGACCGGCTGGCGTGGGATCTCTAGGCGATTTTGTCGCAGCGGGACCGGTTGGCCGGCCTAGTCGTGGATGGGCAGGCGGCCTAGGAGCGCCTGAGCGCGAAGCTACAATGGGAAGTTTGGCCCGAGAGGATGCCACCAAGCAGGCGGCCGACGCCACCCAGCGGTCCACCACTCTCTAGGGTGGGGTGACTCGCCTCGAGAGTGAGCTTGAGGCACATGGGGCCGCTCTTGCCCGGCAGAGGCGGTGCTGGACAGGGAGCGGAACGCTGGCCTTCAATTTGCCCTGGAGATGGATGATGCCTTCCAGCGTGAGTTTTGCTTTCGAGTCTTCTTCCTCTGTAGACTGCCTTTATCTTGCTTTCGACTCGTTTGTTGATTCTTTTCTTTTCTCAGACCGGAGACCCAATGCAGTGCTGAGCAGGTCGTGGCGGATCACCGGGAGTGCCTGCGGTAGCATGGGCAGGAGATTGAGGAGCATGCCGGCTGGGACATGGCGGAGCTCGGGTTGGCCATTGAGAACCGGCTGATCCATATTCAGCGCTGCATGGACCGGTTCCACACGACCGGCAAGGATGTGATCTTGCCCCTCTGGCCAGGTCGTGAGGCCCCGGTGGGCCATGTGGCATTGTGGCTAGAGAACGCGGTGGCTCGGCTAGAGGTTTGGAAGACGGCGGCGGTCGTGCCGGGGCGTACATGGCCCTTTGGTTCGTTACGTCGTGGTACCCCGACGTCGACTTGAACCGGCCAGTCACGATGCGCGAGGTTCCCGAGGCGGAACGGGTTGCACATGAAGGCGCCCTCGTCCGTCGAGCCAATGAGTTGGCCTCGTACGTCGACCCGGACGAGCTTCTGCCGGCGCTTGTCGAGGACGGCGAGCCGGTTGCTGAGGACTCCTTCGGAAGTCCCCAATGACCCGAAGATGAGGAAGTTGCCGACGAGAGCACTACGTCCAGTACTGGCAGCAACACCGAAGCCACAAAAGTCATGGAGGCGGACCATAAGGCCGCGACCTCCCTTGAGTGGCCTGTTGAGCCGGCCGGTGATGCAGCGGCAGCCTGAGTGGCCCTGCGTACTTTGTATTGTTTTTTTCTTGAAAACTTGTTTAATTAAGTCGCATTTCCACCCACTGGGGGAGTATTATAAAGACTCCTCGGTCTGTGGCCTTTTCTTTTAACTTGCTTGAAGTTTGAAATGTTTTCGTGCCGGCTCCTCCTTTGCCCTTTGCCTTTTCACTCGTATTTCACGCAAGGATTCCTTCCGGGTTCCGCCTCGCCTATCGGCTAGCCAGGAGCCGGTCTGGGACTGGGACAGGGCATCATACTTGGGAAAAACGAGCGGGCCTTAGAGTCTTCCAGCTAGGGTTGGGGCAAGCCAACAGAGGCTAGTTTCTAGAGGTAATATGATCTGCCTGGACCTGTCCGGGTGCTACTCGTCAAACGTCGTTCGTGTGATAAGTTCCTTCCTACCCCGTGGTTCCGCCAGTTGGACAGCCGGGGGCCGGTCTATGGCTGGGTAGGGGTAGGGACAGGTTGCTTGCTCACAGTACTTGTTCGCCTCGGAGAAGAGCCGGAGAGCCCCCAGGCCAGGGATCCAGACTCGGGTGCCTTGCTTAAAAGATGACAAGCCCTTGAAGGAATTGTAAAGGGGCATGCCCCAAGTGCTGACTTGGGGCCCTTATTGCGTTCATTAGGTTCCAATAGAAAGGGAAGATACATACATACACGGGTTTTTTCTTAGCAATAGAACGGTCGAAGGAGTGTTGCATTCCATGGGTGCTCTGTCTCCTCACCGGAGGCGTCCCTTTTGCGCTTCTGTGACTTCTGGGCATCAATCAGGTAGTATGCGTTGTTGTGCAATGCCTTGCTGATGATGAACAGGGCCTCCCATGGGGAGGACAACTTGTGTTGGCCAGCTGTTCGCTAGATCCATCTGAGCACCAAGTACCCCTCACAAAAGGAGAGGGTCCAGATCCGGTTGTTGTGGTAGTACCGGAGCTTATGCTGGTAGATAGCCATTCGGCTGAGCGCCACCTCGCAGGCCTCCTCGAGGAGGTCGACACCATATTATCTTGCCTCCTTTGCATCCTTCTTCGTATACAGGGCGACCCAAGGCGAGTCAAACTCGACGTTTGTGGGGATGATCGCCTCGGACCCGTATACGAGAAAGAAGGGGTGTAGCCAGTCGACCAGTTGCGCGTGGTCCTAAGGCTCTAGAGGATAGCCAGTAGCTCATCGATCCAGCAGTCGGCTGACCGTACGAGGGGTGCCACGAGCCGGGGCTTGAGGCCGGCTAGGATCAGGCCGTTTCCCTTTTCCGCCTGGGCGTTTGACTATAGGTGGGCCACCGACGCGAGGTCGAGCCGAATGCCCTCTTGGGAGCAGAAACACGCCATTGCCCCCTTGGCAAAGTTCGTGCCGTTGTTAGTGATGATGCTGTGGGGAATGCCGTAGCAGACGATGATGTCCTAGATGAACCGAATGGCGGTGGGGCCGTCCAGCTTCTTGATGAGCCTTGCCTCTATCCACTTGGCGAACTTGTCGGCTGCCACGAGCAGATGAATCATGCCGCCTCGTGTAGTTTTTAAAGGTCCTACCATGTCTAGCCTCCAGACGGCAAAGGGCCACGAGAGTGGGATGGTCTGGAGGGTTGTTGCGGGCAGGTGCCTCTGCGTGCTGAAACGCTAGCACCACTCGCACTTGTCGACCAGCCGATTGGCCTCCTCCAAGGCCGTCGGCCAGTAAAAGCCGTGGCGGAACACCTTGGCCACCAGGGTCCTGGAGGCGGCGTGATGCCCGCACTCGCCTTGTTGGTTGTCGAGGAGGATTTCTTGCCCCTTCAATGGCTCGATGCAACATTGGAAAACGTCGGTGGTGCTGCGATGAACCAGCTCACGGTTGATGATGCTATAGGTAGGAGCCCGACACTGGATATGTCTTGCTGTGGCTTCATCAGGGGGATCTCGCCGCACAAGAGGAACGCCAAAATGGGCTGGGCCCATGAGGGAGCTGAGACAGGAGCCGACTGGAGCTCAAGTGGGGTGTCGTAGGCAGCTCGAGCCCTCAGGTCCGGCTGACCAGTCCCCGGGACCGGCTCGCCAGCCCCTGGGGCCGGCTGACCAGTCCCCGGGACCGACTGACCAGTCTCTGGGACTAGTACGCTAGTCCCCGAGACTGAGACATTAGGAGGGGCATTGATTTCCATCATGACGTTCATGGAACCGGAGCCGGCCGTTGCGGGGGCGTTGGAGGTTGGATACGATGTGCCTGGCACGGCAGCCGGACCTAGTGGTGCCGGCCGGGCAGCCGGGCCCGACGGCACCGACAGAGAAGCCACGGCTGATGGTGCCGGCTTGGCACCTGGATCCATTGAAGAGTCGACGGTGTTGGCCGGCACGAAGATAGACTCTGATTCAGGGGAGGGCTTGATCGAAGGTTTGTGCACCCTCTTGAGGGGTCACTAGAAGAGTGTCTAGAGGGGGGGTGAATAGACTAGTAGCAGAAAATTAAAACCTAACCTTTTCCCAAGTTAATTGGTTGGGAGATTTTAACACTTTTAGAAAGACTAGCAAGTCTATATACCCAACACATGCATGTCAACAAATATGGCAGTGGAAAGTAAAGACATTACACATAAAGTAAAGAGTTGAGATATGGATATCAAACGCAATTGGAGACGCAAGGATTTTTCCCGTGGTTCCGATAGGTGGTGCTATCGTACGTCCACGTTTATGGAGTCTTCAACCCATGGAGGGTAATGGTCGCGAGAGTCCATGGAGGGCTCCACCCATAAGGGTCCATGAAGTAGCAACCTTGACTATTCCATAACGGCTTCCGTCCATGAAATACTAGCCTTACTATGGGTAGATCTTCACGAAGTAGGCGATCTCCTTGCTCGTACAAACTTCTTCGTTCAACTCCACAACACTAAGTAGGAGGCTTTCAAGTGACACCTAAGCAATCTAGGAGGCACCACCCTCCAAAAGGTAATAGGCTCGGTAATGACGATGAACTCCTTGATCTTGTGCTTCAAGATGATAGACTCCTCAACACACAATCACGCTCTCATAGATATGGCTTGGTAGAAGAGATTGATTGGGTGGAAATCAACTTGGGGAGTCTAGAAATCAAGATCCATATGATTGGATTGGAAGATCTTGACTTCAACACAAGGTTAGGTGGTTCTCTCTCGGAAAATTGGATGGGGCAAGTATGGAATAGTTCTGAGTGCTTCTCTTTCGAGTAGGTGGTGGCGGAGGGGTATATATAGGCATCTCCAAAAATCCAACCCTTACACACAATAAGTCATACTCGGTGGAACCGATGTGTGAATCTCGGACGTACCAAAGTAACTTAAAGTTAGCAACTTTTGAATCTCAGTGAGACCGATATAGGAATGTCGGTTGCACCGATAAGGTGACCAACGGTCAGAATGTCCAGTCCCAATGATGCTGATCCAACAATCTCAGAGGGACCGAAACTGTGAACTTTCATAATAGAAAGTTGGTAGCCCAACTCGATGGCACTGGTATGGAATTGGTTGCACCGAAGTGGCTAGGGTTTGGCTGAGTCTGTCTAGGGTTTCGAATTGGTGGCACCGAGTGTGGAATGTTGGTTGCATCGATTTTGAGTATTTGGCTTAGGAAAAAATTTCGTGTGAGAGTTTGTGGGTGTTTTTGGTGACTGTCACTTGTGCACGTATGCACATTTTGTTCACCAACAAAACCTTAGCCCCTTTTAATAGTATTGGCTTTCCTATGGACTCAAAGTGATTTCTCACAAATATAAAATGTAGAGTCCTCTTGTTTGAAGTTTGGCCAACCTATTTCTGCTCCTTCTTCCTCATGGGGATACTCTCCACACTCCTTTTTGCCAACCCAACTTTCCATGCACTATTATCTGAATTACACTAGATAAAAGTATTAGCCAAGAGACAATGCATGTTGTCATGAATTATCAAAACCACCAAGGGAGCATGTTGTGCTTTAAATCTCACCCTTTTTGGTAATTGATGACAACATACAATCAAAGCTTCAAATAAAGTTATGTGTGGATATAATGAAGACTTTGAGAGACACATGACTTAGATTTGCCCCCCCCCTAAATGTGTGCAGTCCTTTAAAGGACAGTTGCTTTGGAATGCATGGACACACATATAGTATAAGGGATATAAGTCATGTGTATCTTGGCTATATGCATCAAGTATATGGTAATGAGTTGTATCCTTGTTCAAGACTTCACTCTTGCAAACAATATGTACAAGAAGCAAGAGATCATCTTGATCAAAGATATGATGCATATACTTACCTTGAGTTCTTGAGCATTCTAGTAGTGGAAACACACTTGAGAAAACAATGTTAGGAAACACAAGAGTATTCTACTAATATAAACACAATAGAACTCAAAGATACCAAGATGTGGAGAACATAT
Organism: Hordeum marinum; assembly: GCA_022496015.1. Classification (NCBI taxonomy): domain Eukaryota; kingdom Viridiplantae; phylum Streptophyta; class Magnoliopsida; order Poales; family Poaceae; genus Hordeum; species Hordeum marinum. Next base: position 439,699,542 of record CM039674.1, read on the forward strand.
AGAAGATAGTATTCTTTTAAAATTGATATGTCTCCAAGGTCACTTAGAACTTTCTCTCCTTAGATATGAAAGTAGTAGTTCATCCTCTCCCCCTGAATCTCAGCATGTAGATATTGGGATTGGATAGGGTGGGAAAATTCTAACATGAGAAATCAAATGAAATAAACACATCTTATCCAAAACATATTTTCTCCCCCTTTCTTTGGTATTCTCCCCTTATTTATATAAGTGTGAACTTTTGATATCCTCCTCTCTCCCTAAATCATATCCCCCCTTTGCATAAGCATGTAACTCTCCCTTTAGCATGAAGCTTTGTTATTCTCCCCCTTTGGAATTAATTTCCAAAAAGGTCAAATTTAGGAGTAGGTACAGGGATCATTGACAAGGAAGGGATCCTTGAGAACAAGGGTCATTGAAAGTAAGGTTCATAGAAAAGAACTGAGGGAATAATTGAAGGTAACTTCTCTCCCTATGGCAAATATTAGTGAGGTCTTGTTGAGTCTTCTCCTCCTTTGCGCTAGGGATCCTTGAATAAAGAATCCCCCCCTATGTTTTTCTTGTTATTCTCCCCTAATGTTTTTTTGATGTGTAGAAGGGATCATCAAAGTAACAAAAGAAGAACAGATAAGAGAAATACAAATCGATGACTCCGAGACAGATAGAACGGTGGTACCGAGATTTTGTAGTGCAGCTTGTCTGCAATTTCGGTAGAACCGAGATATCTGAGTTGGCGGCTCCAAGGCTTAAAACAGAAAGAAATGAATAAGGGACCAAGTTTCTATTTTCAAAGAGTCAAAAGAAATATTTTCAAAGAGAAAGTGAAGGACATCATCTAGAGAAGATTTGAGTGGTTACGAGAGAACATGCAAATAGAGAACAAACCGCAGAAGATTTTTAACTAGATGATGGGCGGTGAATAGGTCACCTATATTAGAGTATATTGACTTAGGAGTCAAGCAAGAATACTTGATCATAAGTCATTCTCTACGTTAAGCTAAAAATGGGGTTACCATTTTTCGACTAAGCATTTTAATGTCTTCATATCTCTTGAGTTTCTTTAGCCCATGACTTGGAGTAAAGCATTTTCAAGGATATGAGTGCATGCCTTTGAGTGACGTTGACGACGTTGCTCATAGGTGAACTTGTTGAGGATGCTCGAGGTTGATGAAGAACATCTTGAGTTGGGAGCAATCCTTCTCGTTCTAGTAAACTTGTTACCTACAAAGGTTCGTCATGCAAGGAAGAACAATAGGTATATGCATTTGACATGATACCAATTGAGATTTTGCAATAACGATCAAGTATATGTTTTTGTTATCTTCTTCCTTTAATCATCATGAGGGGTTGTGGATACTTGGTCAACACAAGATTGCTTATGATTGGAGTCGGGAGGCAATCTTGTGGAATGAAGTTCTTCCAAGTTCCTACAAACGGTTAGATGCAATACAAGGGAGCATAGAATTCCATGGCATAATATAATATGTTAGGAATATCATGGAAGTATCAATAAGGCTCATGCCCTTGCAAGCATCTGAGTGAGTCTAGATCAAGTTTGAAGCATCAATGATGTTCAACTCACTCCTCAAATGACAAAAAGTTTTCTCATCAACTGGCTTAGTAAAGATATCGGCCAATTGCTTGTTAGTGTGAACATGCTTAAGATTAATATCTCCTTTGGCAACATGATCACGAAAATGATGTTGAACTTGAATATGCTTAGTTCGAGAATATTGTGCAAGATTATGACCAATCTTAATAGCACTTTCATTGTCACAAAGTAATGGAACATTTTTAACATGGATTCCATAATCCTTAAGCGTTTGTGTCATCCATAGTAATTGCGCACTAAAAGATCTAGCATTAATATCATCAGCTTCGGCAGTAGATAGAGATACCAAGTTTTATTTCTTCGAGGACCAAGACACAAGAGATCTACCTAAAAATTGGCAAGTACCCAAGGTGGATTTTCTATCAACCTTGTCACCGGCATAGTCCGAATCAGAATAGCCAACAGGGTTAAAAGAAGATCCCTTGGGATACCAAATGCCAAAGTTTGGTGTTTATATCAAGTATCTCACAATACGTTTCACGGCCAAAACACGACACTCCTTAGGTGTAGCTTGATATATAGCACACATGCAAAAACTAAGCATAATATCGGGACGAGATGCACATAGATATAGCAATGAACCAATCATAGATCGATAAACCTTTTGATCAACCGGTTCATACTCCTTAGTAAGATCAACATGTCCACTAGTTGGCATGGGATTTTTCATACCTTTGCACTCCTGCATGTTGAACTTCTTGATCAAGTCCTTGGTATACTTAGTTTGAGAGATGAAAGTTCCTTCTTTTGATTGCTTGATTTGCAGTCCAAGAAAGAATTTCAACTCACACATCATGGACATCTCATACTTCTCGGACATCAACCTTCCAAATCTTTCACTAAATTGAGGGTTAGTGGAACCCAACATAATATCATCCACATAGATTTGGCACACAAATAATTCAACATTAACTCTCTTAGTGAACAAGATTGCATCAATTTTACCAATTTCAAAACCTTTTTAATGAGAAACTTCATTAAGCATTTGTACCAAGCACGAGGGGCTTGCTTAAGACCATAAAGGGCTTTACAAAGCTTGTAAACATGATTAGGTTTCTTGGGATTCACAAAACAAGGTGGTTGCTTAACATAAACCTCTTCTTCAATTTCACCATTTAAAAAGGCACTTTTAATGTCCATTTGATAAAGCGTGATATCATGGTGATTAGCATAGGCAAGAAGAATGCGAATAGCTTCAAGTCTAGCGACGGGGGCATAAGTCTCACTATAGTCCATACCTTTGACTTGACTATATCCTTGGGCCACGAGACATGCCTTGTTGCGTACGACTTGACCATCTTTGCCTTGCTTGTTTCGAAACACCCATTTGGTTCCAATGATATTGTGCTCATCCTCGTGCTTCTCCAAGAGTGTCCACACTTCGTTCCTTTCGAAGTTGTGCAGCTCTTCATGCATGGAGTTCACCCAATCCGTGTCTTCAAGATCTTGTTCTACCTTCAAGGGCTCAATGATAGAGATGAAAGAATAATGCTCACAAAATTTAGCTAGATGAGTTTTAGAGCGAGTGATTCTCCCGGTTTGGATGTCACCATAGATTTGGTTTAGGGGATGGTTCTTGGTCACTTGTGCTCGAACTCGGGGTAGCTTGGGCTTGTTAGATGGCGGAGCTTCTTCTTCTTCATCATCATCTCCTTCATCTTTGTTGTTGTTGACGGTGTTGTTCCCTTGAGGTGGTGGTGATGTAGGTTGTGGTGGATCTTCATGATGTACTTACTCCTCTTCACCATCTTGCCATGTACCGCATGTGCATGCCTACATGTCATGTTGTGCTTCACCTTGTCGTGAAGTAGGGGCTTCCACTTGAGTTGATAAAGTACTTTCCGTCACCTCCATGGGATGAATCTTGCTGATGGGTAAATCTAGGATATCATCCGAAGGGTCGTTATCACCTACATCATTTGGCAATTGTTCGACTTGCGAACCATTAGATTCATAAAAATTCACATCTATCGTCTCTTCAACTTTTCGAGTGAAGTTGTTGTAGACATGGTATGATTGGGTTATTACCCCTGGGAAGGCCAAAGCACCGGCATTCTCTCCTCCGCTTCAAGAAATTAGTGGGTGGCCGGCTGCTTACGGCTGGCTGGTGCGCAGCCAGTAGGCGCGTTGCGAGCTGGGTCGAGGCCGGCTGATCGAGGAGCCAGCTCCCCCGTTGACCCTCGGGCAGACATGCTTGCGTCCCATCCCTCTGCACGCAAGTACGGCGACACGATGGGACGCCCACGACACATGCCAGTGTAGCCATAGTGGCCGCTCGCGCGTAGGCGCGTGGGGCTATAGTTCAGCCGTCCAGGCCACTGACCTTGGCGACCGCGACCGTGTGGGGGAATAGTGCCAGCACGCCCCGCCCACTCGATTACTTGCCCCAGCATGGCTACAATACAGCTGGCTGTACCGAAGACTCCGGCCGGTTGGCACTAGATGATGCCACCCCGGGCGACCTGTGCCATAGCAGGTGGGCGAGGGCCAATCACGGAGCTGGCTAGTGGGCCCCAGCAGGCGATGGGACTGCTCAGCTGGTGGACTCTACGGGCGACCAGACGACTCGAGGGGCGGGACCCCCTGGTCCGCCGGAGAGGCTGCCAGCCGAGCCCCTCACTTATGTACCTCAGGAATATTGTAAGCCGGGGGGCTGGCCTATAAAACCCCCCGAGCCCCCCTCATGCAACGAGGATGACGAGTCTCACACACACACCCCTACGGGACACTTCCCTCACTCTCACACTTCATAGCATAGGAAGGCGAGCCAGCTGCTCCCTCTTCCTCCTCTAGACACAACTCCAGGAGCAACCTTGTAAAATATACACATCCATCAACTAGACCAAGCAGGACTACGGGTGTTACCTCCCACGGATGGCCCTGAACCTGGGTACATCATGTGTCTTCACCACTTATACCTAATCCCGCACCCGGAGCCCGTCAGCGTCCTTCGGCCCCAACCACCTACGATAAGCCTACCCATGGCATCTCTCGTGAGAAAACGACGACAGTTGGCGCCCACCATGGGCCGTACGCGGCGTCGGTCGGATTCATCCTACGGGCAGGACCCCTCGCCATTCCCCGCTGTCGCTACATGTCTAGGCAAAACCGCGGGCTCATGGGGCTTGCTCTGGCAGGCCCGGTGGGCAGCTTCGTCGACCTCACGCTCGACATCGACGCATTCACCAAGCGCTTTGGCAGGCTAAGTCTTGTCGAAGCTCCGGTTGCCGATGAGTACCCTAGCCAGGTGCTCATCTGCGCCGATCCGCCCATGGTTGTGGGCATACTCGCTGCGACCCAGTCCAGCGGCTGCCAGGATTGCATAGGAGCAATGGCCATCATCTCCTCCACCTCCTTTAGACGCGCGCGGGCCGAGGCCAAAGCCGCCAAGGCCCGCGTCGGCACCTCCGACCCGCTCGGTGTGGCCCTCCAGGGCCCGAACACTTCCATTGCCTAGATGGCAAACCCCAACACCGCCACGGACGAGCTCGAGGCGGCTCGCCGTCTCCTGTTCGCAGACACCGGTGCCCTTGTGGCCACGCGGCGCCATATGGAGGCCGCTCAGCAGGAATACGCTTACGCCTACGGTCTCACCCCGGCTGGCACTGAGCCCAGCCGACGTGGGGCTGTGCGCGACCGCGGCCACGTGGTCGCCGAAATCTTGGGCGGCAACTTGCCCGTCTATGACACCCCCACATCCAACTTGCGGCCCGCCAAGGTAGCCTACGAGTATTTGGCTACCTTGGAGGGTGAAGAACATGCTGCCCACGGGCGTCACATCAAGGACCTCATCGACACCGCCGACGCGCAACAACATCTGCTCGCGGCAGGCAGTGCCGCCTCCGAAGGCCCCCGGCTTGAGCGTGAGGACACGGGGACTGCTGGCCATCAGCTGGCTCAGCACTCCTTCTCCCGTCGTGTCTCCGGGTGCCGGCTTGGGGCAAGCAACCCCCGGCCTCCTGAGCTGTCGGGGAACAAGCAGCCGGCTGTAAACAGTCGACGCACCAATGACCCGCCTCGCAGTGGCCGCCACCACAAGGCACCGGCAGCCGGCAGCTGGCGCAACTGTGGGCATACGCCACCCCCATGGCGCGAGCCAGAATGGTCGGTTCCGCCTGTCATCCGCCCCGAGATCTCGGCCCGGCTCGGACCACGTGTCCCCCACAACGAGAATGATGCCCGTCTCTACATCGACCGGCTCACGCAGTCGGCCCTCCTCGAGGAGGAGGGCTCGATTAGCCCGGCATGTATCGGCCCTCAGTTCTGCAACGAGCCATTCCCGACCGGCTTCATGCTCCCCCGAGACACCCCAAAGTAGAACGGGGCCGCCAAGACCGAAGACTGGCTGATCGACTACGCCATCGCGGTCGGCATCGCCAGGGGGAACAAACGCGTACCGGTTTGCTACGCTCCCCTCATGTTGACCGGCTCGGCCCGCACCTGGCTCAACAGCCTGGCGACCGGCAGCATCAACACTTGGACGGACTTCGAGGAAGCCTTCGTTCGCAACTTCATCGACACCTACAAGCGGCCTGGCCGCCCCCATGAACTAGCGATGCGCGTTGAGGGGCCAGACGAGTCCCTCCGCGACTACCTCACCCGGTAGACCGAGCTTCGCATCTCTTGTGAGGGGGTGCATGAGGTGCAAGCCATACAGTACTTCATCAAAGACTGTCATGACGGCACCCCCCTCAAGCACAAGCTTTTGTGCTCTGAGCCAGATACGCTCGCCGAGCTCATGACCAAGGAGGACAAGTATGCCATGGTTGACTCCGCCATTCGGGTCAAGATGACCCCGCCCGCCAAGGCAGCACCAACACCGGTAGCATCTCGACCGGCTGCTGACAACTGGCACCCGCAGAACAACAAGTGCAAGAATGACCAGACGGACACCCGCTACGGGAACCGGCAGGTCGCCACCATCGAGGAACAGGAGCCAGCTGCCCAGCCTTCTAGCCAGCGACAGCGCACTAGCAAGGCTGCCTGGCAGCTCAAGCTCACGTTCGAGCAGATGCTTGAACTCCCCTGCAAGAACCACTCCGGGGCCAAGCCCTCCATGCACACGCTCCTGCAGTGTATCTTCTCACAACGATTGGCCTGGGGGACAACCTTCCAGCTCTTCCCGCGCCGCTTGCCCACGCGCCGAAACCGGCCCCAGCGGCCGCCCCAGCGCTGGCTTCGGCTCTCGCACAAAACGATGGTCGCCTGCACGACTAGTTCCCCAACCAGGATGGTTGCTATGTCGTCTTCACCGGTGAAGAGTAGAGCAAACATGCTCAACGATGGCTCCACCGTGAGGTGAATACCACCATGCCGGCAACCCCCCAGTTCATGCACTGGCCGGAGAAGTCGGTCACCTAGAGCCGGGCAGATCATGTGTCCGTGATGCCAAGTCTTGGCAGCTATGCTCTGGTCCTCGACCCCAACATCACCACCAAGAAGCGTACCTGCCGCTTCTCACGGATGCTGACTGGTGGTGGCAGCAGCATCAACATCCTTTACCTCGACACGATGCGCAAGCTGGGGCTTAAAACAGAAGACCTGCAGGTGAGACGCACAATTTTCCATGGCATCCTGCCTGGAAAGTCCTGCTCCCCTGTCGGCAAGATCACGCTTGACATCCTCTTTGGTGGCCCCGGCCACTTCCGCCGTGAGCCTGTCGGGACCCCGATCCTAAGTCATATGAATCCAGACTGTAACATATCACATCACTTTGCGGCCTCACGCATGGCAAGCTCCATGGCAGCAGCCTTACCTTTGCCGGGACCGTTTGCGTCTTTTGGCTCACGTATGTGAACATGTCGCTGGCAATCAAACGACAGAGAACCCGGGCCCACATGACTAGTCATAGAACCCAAGTGGCACATCCATACGGAAACAGGCATACGTAACCTAACAAAGCAGGTGTCGGCCTCAAGCGTGTGTAGACGAGTCATAGCAAGCTACAAGGACTCCATTACGCCATGAGACATAAATGCCATCACTACACGTAGACGAGTCATAGCAGGCTATGGGGATTCCATTACACTGCGAGACATTTCCCCGAAGGGACAGACACAACAGCAAAGAAGGATACATGCCGGTCAATCAATGTGTCCGGAGCAGTAGCAAGCTACCATGGCTCAGTGGAAGCACAAAGAGGCAGTTTCCTATAAAGAGTACTACTAAAGGCACACAACTAGGTGTCGGATCCCATACATACCGTTGCACGTCACACGTACGCGTGACATGCCCGATATGCATAGATACAACCATGGCATCACAACATAACCATACAACAACTTTTATTTACGAGGCTCAGACGAGCCTTTCATAATATGTTCTTATAGCTAGGGGTCACATGATCAAGTCATACAAACAAGTTCATACAAACCAAGCAGAAGCATAAGATGTCTGAGTACAGACAGATGAAAGGGTAAAAAGGCACATGGCCTGCCTATCTACAGCCCGCCACAGGCATAAGTTCGTAGCTGGGACACCAGCTATTCGGCATCGTGGACATCTAGAAAGAACCCACCTGATGGGTCCTGGGTCTCATCTGCAACATTAAGTAAGCAAACATGAGTACAAATGTACTCAGCAAGTCTTTAAAGCAGACCTAGACTATTCATGCTCATGTATCAACAAGGGGGATGGTGGAGTTTACGCAGCAATGCCAGCTTTGACTCTTGGCTACCCTACACTACCCAATTTTAACTCTTTGTTTAAATTTTAGATATCGCACACGAGTCCACTAACTCCATGACAATACACCACCACGGATTCACTTCCCTCTCCTGGGAGAGTGCCATCCACGGTACTCACACTTGTCTTGATATTTTTATGAGCATCCATTTGATTATCTATGAACAACATAAGTTTTCCAAGTAGCCCATATCTGTTGACGCAACTATTTGAATAGTTTCAGACCTTGCAGGGTCGCACTTCTTCACACACGCTCTCGCCACTTATAGCTGTGTGCTCATAAAACCAGGCACCTCGCCAACCTTCAAGCGGAAGCCCAGCGAGGGAGTCGGCCACGACCGTCAATCACATATGAGCTCTAGTCCAGGCTATCGCCTATTTGAGACTGAACCCGCACGGAAGTCTGACTGAAGTTTCCACTACGGCCCCAAACGATGTGCACAGGGTTCCCAAGCCCACCATTCGGGTGACCCTTGGTACACCGTGCCACTGCCTACCGCGTCGTAACCCACCCCTAGAGTCAGCGCTACACACGGCCTCCAGCATACTATAAACACCAGAAACTACTTGCAACTCCTGGACTAAGGACTAAGCGACTGATAAGTCGAGCGAGGTCGAGTTACCAGAACCCAATGCATGGTAGTAGCTAGTCTTGGATGACAAACACGGAACTCAGTTCCTAAGAACGGTCCCAATGAGACAACCCGCTATGTACTCCTACATAGCCTCTCATCGCTACCTTTACCAAATCGGATTCGTCATAAGCTTATCACATCGAAACAACAATGTTCCACTCCAGTTCATCACCCAGATGAATCACACCTGTCAGAACTCTAAGCATAGCAAGCAGAGCAGGCAAGTAAGCTAAGCACATCATGGCACAAGCATCTACCAGGTATGCTAGGTTGCAAGGTTTAGCTATTTACTATGACAATGACAGGTTATGCAAAAGAATAGGTTCTTCTACCGTGTAAGACATACACATGAGCGTTTATCCTAATGCAATAAACAAGAGCAGGAGCGAGAGAGTGGGATGTTATCGGAATGATCAAGGTGGTTGCTTTCCTTGCTGGGTAGTGGAAAGGTTCTCTCCTTCGCTGAATACTCGGGGGTATCCTCAGAAGCAGGGCCTACTGCAATGCAGATAAATAGCAATCAATACATGCAAGTGCAACAATATGATGCATGATCATGACATGGTAGCATGGATGGATGATATAATGCAACTAGTGTCCAAGTTATTTGAAGTGAGTTTGAATATATGTTGAAAATCGTTCTTCATTTTAATATCCATATTTTAACCTATTAGCAAATGTCTATGTTCTTCTACATAGGTTGCTCTAACAGCATGACAAAAGCACCATTGGATTCATTGGATTTTTGTGATAAATTTTCCTATATAATTTATTTTCATCTGATTTACAGATTAATTTATATGAATTTTAAAAGTTTTAAATAATTTCTGGAATTATTTTTAAACTAGAAAAGTAATAATGGCGTCAGCCTGACGTCACCACGACGTCAGCTGGTCGGCTGACCAGGCCAGGTCAAACCTGACGTGCGGGGCCCGCACGTCAGTGACACAGGCTTAATTCCCATGTTGTCCAGGGTTTGACCCGCATTTGGGGCCCACTGGTCAGCGGCTGGAGCCTAATTAATTAGGGGGATTAGCCCCTGATGGTCGGCCACGTCAGCGCCCACCGGAGCGGGGCCGGTGGCGACCATCCACACGGTGGCGACTCGCCGGAATCGCCCCTCCAGCGACCATTTGGCGCGTGGAGGGCACCGGGAGATAGCCCATGCACGTGCGCGTCTAGCAGGGCAGCGGAGAGGGCTCGGGGCCGCCAGAGACGACGACCATGTCGAGCTGAGCGGCGGCGACGGCTCGGGCAGGACCGGCTACGGCACTACGGGCTGCGGGAGGCGGAGCTAATGGTGGCTACGGGGTCCTGGGAGCTCTACGAGCACGAGCCCATGGCCAGGAGCGAGCTTTGGCCGTTGTGGCCATGGCTACGCCATGTCCGGCGGCGAGCTCCGCTCGTCTCTGGCGACCGACGGGGGCTAGAGAAGGGGAACGACGTCGGGACTAGGGGGAATGGTCTAGGGCCTCACTGGAGGGGCTTCTGGCACCGTAGCGTGGTCGGGCACGCAGGGAGGGTGGCGAATCACCGGCGTCTTCAGTCCGGCGAGAGGGGGAGCAGAGGAGAGGGAGAGGGGGAAATGGCGAGGGGGAAACGGCTCGGCGGCGGCTGAGCCTATCCTCTTGCCAACGCAACGAGTAGGCGGCCAGGCAGGCAAGGAGGAGGTGGCCAGCGCGTGGCCACCGCCGGCTGCGGGGCCAGCACGCAGCTGCTTCTCCTCCTGGCAGGAGGAAGAAGACGCTGCTGCCCCTGTGGGCTGGGCCTCTTCTTCAGGTAAGCCCAGGTGGGCTTTCTTCCCCTTTTTTATTTCAATTCTTTTCTAACTTCTGATATTTGTTTTATTTTAATTTCAGGCACATATGCTATTTTAAAATATCCCAAATACTTAATATATTGAAGTTTGAATATTTCAAACTTATCCAAAAAGTTTCAGGATATATTGAGGACTAAACTAATGATAATGCTTTATTTGATATTTTCAGTAGCTTTATCATTTATTTTTAAATTGCTTCAGTTGTTCAAATATTTAAAATGACCCCTGTTATAACCATGTCCATATTTATTAGACATAGGGAACATTTTTAAAGGGCATTTTGGATTTGTTGAACTTTCACCAACTTTGAATTATTTTGATTCAATGTGAACTTGGGGTTTCTTTTAGTCCCCATTTCATGTTGATGCAAAATTGAAACATGATGCAACACCCATGCTATCCTATGATATCTAGCTAGGGATGTGACAACTCACCCCCACTCAAAAGAATCTCGTCCCGAGATTTCAAAGTCGTCGGGAAAAGCGCGGGGTACTCTAGTCGAAGAAGATCTTCTCTTTCCCATGTGGCCTCCTTTTCAGAATGGTGTGACCACTGAACCTTTAGAAACTTGAGGTTCCGACGCCGAGTGGTATGCTCAGCTCTATCAAGAATACGAACAGTGTATTCTCGATATGTAAGGTTATCTTGGAGATCAAGCGCTTCGTGGTCTACTTCACGGATAGGGTCCAAGAAGCAACGCCTGAGTTGCGAGACGTGGAAGACATCATGAACCTTGGAAAGATGCGGCGCTAGTTCCAATTGGTAGGCAACCTCTCCTCGTTTAGCAAGAATGCAAAAGGGTCCAATGTAAGGAGGAGCCAACTTGCCCTTGATACCGAATCGATGGGTACCCTTCAGAGGTGTAACCCGAAGGTAAGCCTTCTCGTCAATTTCATAGGTCACAGCCTTATGATGGCGATCATATTGGCTCTTTTGACGAGATTGGGTTGTTTTCAACTTTTCACGAATAATGCGAACTTGCTCCTTTGCATCCTGAACTTGCTCCTTTGACAAAGAGTTGCCTTTCTCCGGTTTCTGACCAGTTAACAGGTGTTCGACACCTTCGGCCATAGAGAACTTCAAAAGGGGATTTGCCCAAGCTTGATTGATAAGTATTGTTATATGCAAATTCGACAAATGGAAGACATTTCTCCCAGTTCATACCAAAAGATATAACACAAGCTCGGAGCATGTCTTCGAGAATTTGATTGACTCGCTCAACTTGACTACTTGATTGCGGGTGGAAAACAGTGCTAAGGGATAGATGAGTCCCCATAGCGGTTTGAAAACTTCCCCAAAATCGGGAAGTAAAGATACTTCCACGGTCTGAGTTAATCTCCATGAAGAGAAACTATTTGAGAAACATATAACTCCGCCAGCTGGCTAGCAGTTATACTCTCCCGAAGAGGAAGAAAATGAGCCACTTTGGAAAGGCGGTCGATGACCACACAGATAGCATTATTCCCTATCTTGGTCCTGGGAAATCTGGTAATGAAATCCATACCGACCTTATCCCATTTCCATTTGGGAATAGCTAAAGGTTGAAGGGTGCCAGCAGGCCTTTGATGTTCTGCTTTCACGTGACGACAAACGTCGCAATTAGCAACGAACTGGGCAATTTCTCTCTTCATCCTAGTCCACCAGAACCTCTGGCGTAGGTCCTGATACATCTTGGTACTACCCGGATGAACTGTGAGAGGAGAATCATGAGCCTCCTCAAGGATCAACTGTCTTAAGCGTGTGCTCTTGGGAACCACCAACTGATTCTGGAAGAACACAACACCATCATCGTCCTTGGAGAAATCTTTAGCATTTCCGCGAGCGATATTCTCCTTAATCCGGGATATACCCTGATCATATTTATCCTTAAGATTAGGTTTCGCCACCAGGTTGGATAGGAATCCTTGAGGAACAATGTGGAGGTATAACTTCCGAAATTCCTCATGGAGAAATGGTTGACCTTGTTGTAACATCAGGTTGTTACAGTAAGACTTATGACTTAGTGCATCGGCCATGACATTGGCTTTCCCCGGGGTGTAAGTTATCCCTAAGTCGTAATCTGTATTCAACTCAACCCACCGTCTTTGCCTGAGATTCAAATCCGGCTTGGTGAAAATATATTTCAGACTTTGGTGATCAGTGTAAATTTCGCAACGATTACCTAGAAGGTAATGTTGCTAGGTTTTCAGTGCATGGACCACAACTGCAAGCTCAAGATCATGTGTTGGATAATTATCCTCATGTGGACGCAACTATGGAGATGTGTATGCAATCACATGACGATCTTGCATGAGAATGCAACCTAATCCTTGTCGCGAGGCATCGCAATAGATAACAAAGTCCTTAGAGAAGTCTGGTGGCACCAGAACGGGAGCACAGGTCAGTCGTCTTTTCAACTCCTAAAAACTGTGCTCGCATTGTGGGGTCCACTCGAACTTTTTTGTCTTTCTTGAGGAGTTCAGTCAGAGGTTTTGCAACCTTGGAGAAATTCTCGACAAAGCGGCGACGATAGCTCGCTAAGCCAAGGAAACTCCAAACTTGCTTAACCGATTCAGGTTGAGTCCAATCAAGGACAGCCTGAACTCTCTCGGGATTGACAGCAATACCTTTACCAGAGATCATGTGGCCTAGATAGGTCACTTCTGGCAACCAAAATTCGCACTTGGAGAATTTGGCGTACAGACGGTGCTCTCGAAGTTTCATCAATACCAGCCTTAGATGCTCGACGTGTTCCTGTTCGTTCTTCGAGTAGATGAGTATGTCATCGAGGTAAACCATGACGAATTTATCCAAATAATCCATGAAGGTCAAATTCATCAAACGAGAAAAAGTGTCTGGGGCATTGGTTAAACCGAAGGACATGACGGTGTACTCGTATTGGCCATAACGAGTAACAAAAGCCGTTTTTGGAATGTCCCCATTTCTAATTCTGATTTGATGGTATCCCAACCTCAAATCCATTTGGGAAAAGACAGAGGATCTAGTGAGTTGATCATACAAATCGTTGATCCTAGGGAGCGGATACTTGTTCTTAATGGTGACTAGATTCACTGGCCGATAATCCACAACCATCCGATCCGATCCATCCTTCTTCTTGACAAAGAGAACGGGACAAGCCCAAGGAAAAGAACTAGGGCGGATGAAACATTTCTTCAAAGCCTCATCGAGTTGGATCCTAAGCTCGGCTAGTTCTAAGGGTGCCATCTTATAGGGTCTTCTGGCTATTGGGACAGTCCTTGGAATAAGCTCTATCACAAACTCAACATCTCTGGTAGGAGGAATTCCTGGCAGTTCTTCTAGAAAGACATCCGGAAATTCATGGACTACCAGAATATCTTCTAACTCTGGAAGAGGGCTAGCATTGAGGGAATAGAGTTGGCGCTTGGCTGCTCGAGTGGAGACATTAACTATCTCACCTGATGGATGTGTAAGTTGAACATTCCTAGTGTGAGTGTCAATCTTAGCATAGTGGGCTTTCATCCAATCCATGCCTAGAATGATATTGATGTCCGAAGACTTGAGGGCTATCAAAGATGCTAGGAATACTAGCCTATCCACCAGAATTTCATTATCATGGCTCATTCTAGAAGTTTGCCACTTTGAACCAGGAGTCTGAACTACTAAAGGAGTAGGCATATCACAAAAAGACATGTTATGCAACTGTGCATAACTTTCTGAGATGAAAGAATGAGATGCCCCAGTATCAAATAGAACCGATGCTGGATGACTATTTACAAGGAGCGTACCTAGGATAACATCAGGATCCTCAGTGGCTTCCTGAGCAGAGACATAATTCACTCGTCCACGAGCAGGAGCTGGCTTCACATAGAAGGCTTTTCCCGACTTCCCATGTCCAGCCGGCTTGGCATTAGCCTGAGGACAATCACGAGAGTAGTTTCCTGGTTCTCCACATTTATAGCAGACCACGGTGGCATGGGGAGCAACATTGGCAGGCGGACCTCCAAAGGACCTGGCTGGAGGGTTGGGCTGAGCTGGACGAGGCGCCTGGAAGGATGGCCTCGTGGTGTATCTTGGCGGCAGAGCTGCGTTGGGCACCTAGACCCGGCGTTTGTTGGAGCCCAAGCCAGATGCGGGGCTGAAGTCATGGTTATGCTTTCTCATGGCCTCATAGTCAATCTGTCCAGTCTCGGCATTGATAGCCTTGTTGATGAGAGCCTAGAAGGTTGTGCACTCATGCAAGCGTAGGTCTCAACAGAGCTTAGGATTAAGTCCCTTGCGGAACCTAGCTTGCTTCTTAGCATCAGTTGAAACTTCCTCCGGAGCATAGCGAGCAAGATTGCCGAACTCATGACTATAGGCATCCACTGACAGTCTGCCCTGGGTGAAACCATAGAATTCCTCTCTCTTGCGATCCATCAGCCCTTCCGGGATGTGATGGGTACGAAATGCTACACTGAATTCTGCCCAAGTTAGTGCGGGGCTTGCGGGACGCATGGCTTCATATATTTCCCACCACAGATTTGTGGGTCCTTCCACGAAGTAGGTTGCAAAGGTCACCTTGTTGGCCTCGGACACATTGGCAGCCCGGATCTTACAAAACATGCTGGTCAGTCAGTCATCTGCGTGAAGTGGGTCGACCGAATGATGATACTTAGGTGGGCATAGCCCTACGAAATCACCGAGTGACACGCCATCATTGAGATCATTGTGGGAAGCACACGCTGTGTTCTGCTAAATTCGTTCCAATAGCCTGTTGGTCTCTCTCTCTTGTTCCTTTCGGCTTCAAGCATCACTTCTGCCAAAGAAGGAGCATGTGGCAGCCTCTTGCCTTGGTTGGCTTCCCTCGCGCTGCTCGGGGGCAGGCACAGGGTTATTCCTAGTTGCCACCATCCCAGGAAAACAAACCCATAGCTTAAACATAGAGGACATCAACTCTAAGACACAAGATAAGGAATGTACTGGACAACATGGCATGCAGGGTAAACATCCAACAACATGGAAACATCAACTGCCCTATGAACACCATGATTCATACAAACCATGACATAGTTCAGTACAAGCCCAAGTTGAAAACAAACTACAGAGAGATGACACAACTCATCGGAGGCATTACAAGCTTCCTATACATGATCTATCTACACCTCCGGAACTCAACTCTCAACCTTGGTCATATCCCGCAAGACACGCAGGATTGTGGCGATACGACTACTAACATACTAGTACTAACATCCACGTACTCAAGCATCGCCATAGAACACCTCGTACAGGTTACCCCCGTGACCCGGGAGCTGAACCTGAGGATCTGGAAACACTCCAGCCTGTGATCCCTGGAAACCGTACGGACACGGATGTAGCCTTGGTCCCCTTGCTGGCGGCAACAGCGGTCCTCGAAGAGGGGTCATGCCTCCAACATCGGGCCAGTCTACGCATTGTGGCAGATGAGTCTGCGATGGGGTCAGCATCTCCAAATCTCCATAGCCTGTCTACACGACAGGTGCCAACTGCGTCAGGGCTATCCAAAGACGTGCACGGGTAGCATAAAGCTCCATGCGAATGGCACGTGCATCACGATCCCTATTCTCCAATAGTTGAGCAGTCACCTACAGCCTGGGATCCTCATGGGAATGATCATAGTAGGCTGTGCTAGGATAACCATCCTCTCCTCCCATTGAAGCAGGAACATAGCAGAACTCCGTGTTCTGAAGCAGAGCATGGTGAAACCTCATGATAGTCAGCATGGTGTAGGCTGCCTCCTGAACTGCCATATCTATGGTGACACCTAATCCATAAGTTTAGTGAAGTGGCTCTGCAGCTCCAGGATATGATGGATATATCTTAACAGTACATAGATACTGACTCTGGTTGAAATCTCGATACTATTCCTCCATTGTGTACTCTGGGTACCAACGGTAGCCAGCCTCCATCATAACTCTAACCAACATGGCCGTGTGACCCGGTACATTGATGCACCTGGTCAGACAGACCACCTGACAGGAAGGACGAGGGGGCATCTAAAACAGAGAATGATGCAAAGACATTAGAGACTCTAGCAGAAATTGGACAGCATAACGGCTGTAATTGCTCAAAAAGGATTTTGAGACAACTATAAAAGATTGGGAAAGCATAACCACTCGACTTTCTAGACTCAAATCTCTTCTCCATCTGTTTGTCATAGCAACAATACTTGAGTACCGACATTCTCTTGCAAACAAGCTAGCTAGTAGTCCATGGCTAGTAACTCGTCAACCTAAGCAATAGATGAGAAGCCTAGTTCTTATCCCCGTAGAAAAGATGAGAAAGACTCAGCATAGAATAACTTGAGAAGAGGAGTAAAAAGAGCCTTACGTTCCCTTCCACAATCAATTCCCCTACTTTTTTATCGTGTTTCTAGACTCAACTTCGATCGGTTTGGCTTGGTAGTCCTACAGTCAGTTAGGCTCTGATACAAACACTGTCGGGACCCTGATCCTAAGTCATATGAATCCAGACTGTAACATATCACATCACTTTGCGGCCTCACGCACGGTAAGCTCCATGGCTACAACCTTACCTTAGCCGGGACCGTTTGCGTCTTTTGGCTCACGTATGTGAACATGTCGCTGGCAATCAAACGACAGAGAACCCGGGCCGACATGACTAGTCATAGAACCCAAGTGGCACATCCATACGGAAACATGCATACGTAACCCAGCAAAGTAGGTGTCGGCCTCAAGCATGTGTAGACGAGTCATAGCAAGCTACAAGGACTCCATTACGCTGTGAAACATAAATGCCATCACTACACGTAGAAGAGTCGTAGCAGGCTACGTGGACACCATTACACTGCAAGACATTTCCCCGAAGGGACAGACATAGCAACAAAGAAGGATACATGTCGGTCAATCAATGTGTCCGAAGCAGTAGCAAGCTACATGGCTCGATGGAAGCACAAAGAGGCAGTTTCCCGTAAAGAGTACTACTAAAGTCACACAACTAGGTGTCAGATGCCATACATACCGTTGCACGTCACACGTACGCACGACATGCCCGATATGCATAGATACAACTATGGCATCACAACATAACCATACAACAACTTTTATTTAAGAGGCTCAGACGAGCCTTGCATAATATGTTCTTACAGATAGGGGTCACATGACCCGACACTCAAGTCATACAAACAAGTTCATACAAACCAAGCGGAAGCATAAGCTGTCTGAGTACAGACAGATGAAAGGGTAAAAAGGCACATGGCATGACTATCTACAGCCCGCCACAAGCATAAGGTTGTAGCTGGGACACCAGCTATTCGGCATCGTCGACATCTAGAAAGAACCCACCTGATGGGTCCTGGGTCTCATCTGCAACATTAATTAAGCAAACATGAGTACAAACATACTCAGCAAGTCTTTAAAGCAGACCTAGACTATTCATGCTCATGTATCAACAAGGGGGGTGGTGGAGTTTATGCAGCAATGCCAGCTTTGACTCTTGGCTACCCTACACTACCCAATTTTAACTCTTTGTTTAAATTTTAGATATCGCACACGAGTCCACTAACTCCATGAAAATACACCACCACGGATTCACTTCCCTCTCCTGGGAGAGTGCCATCCACGGTACTCACACTTGTCTTGATATTTTTATGAGTATCCATTTGATTATCTATGAACATCAAAGTTTTCCATGTAGTCCATATCCGAGGACGCGGCTATTCGAATAGTTTCATACCCTGCAGGGGTGCATTTCTTCACACACGCTCTCGCCACTTATCCTTGTGTGATCATAAAACCAGGCACCTCGGCAACCTTCAAGCAGAAGCCCAGTGAGGGAGTCGGCCACGACCGTCAATCACATAAGACCTCTAGTCCAGGCTATCATCTATTTGAGACTGAGCCTGCACGGAAGTCCGGCCGAAGTTTCCGCTACGGCCCCAAACGATGTGCGCAGGGTTCCCAAGCCCACCAATCGGGCCCAAACTGATAAGTCGAGAGGGGTCGAGTTATCGGAACCCAATGCGTGGTAGTAACTGGTCTTGGATCACTAACACGAATCTGAGTTCCTAAGAACGGTCCCGATGATGCAACCCGCTATGTACTTCTACATAGCCTGTCATCGCTACCTTTACCAAATCGGGTTCGTCATAAGCTTATCACATCGGAACAACAATGTTTCACTCCATTTCATCACCCAGATGAATCAGACCTGTCATAACTCTAAGCATAGCAAGCATAGCAGGTAAAGTAAGCTAAGCACATCATGGCACAAGCATCTACCGGGTATGCTAGGTTGCAAGGTTTAGCTATTTACGGTGACAATGACAGGTTATGCAAAAGAATAGGTTCTTCTACTGTGTAAGACATACACATGAGCGTTTATCCTAATGCAATAAACAAGAGCAGGAGCGAGAGAGTGGGATGTTATCGGAATGATCAAGGGGGGTTGCTTTCCTTGCTGGGTAGCGGAAAGGTTCTCCCCTTCGTTGGAATACTCGGGGGTATCCTCAGAAGCAAGGCCTACTGCAATGCAGATAAATAGCAATCAATAAACGCAAGTGCACCAATATGATGCATTATCATGACATGGTAGCATGTATGGATGAGCTAATGCAACTAGTGTCCAAGTTATTTGAAGTGAGTGTGAATATAGGTTCAAAATCGTTCTTCATTTTAATATCCATATTTTAACGTATTAGCAAATGTGTATCTTCTTCTACATACGTTGCTCTAACATGCATGATAATAGCACCATTGGATTCATTGGATTTTTCTGATAAATTTTCATATATAAATTATTTTCATCTTATTTACAGATTAATTTATATGAAATTTTAAAGTTTTAAGTAATTTATGGAATTATTTTTAAACTGGAAAAGGATTAATGGCGTCAACCTGACATCACCACGACGTCAGCTGGTCGGCTGACCAGGCCAGGTCAAACCTGACATGTAGGGCCCGCACGTTAGTGACACATGATTTCTTCCCCTTTTTTATTTCAATTCTTTTCTAACTTCTGATATTTGTTTTATTTTATTTTCAGGCACATATGCTATGTTAAAATATCCCAAATATTTTATATAATGAAGTTTGAATATTTCAAACTTATCCAAAAAGTTCCAGGATATTTTGAAGACTAAACTAATGATAATGATTTATTTGATATTTTCAGTAGTTGTATCATTTATTTTTAAATTTCTTCAGTTTTTCAAATATTTAAAATGACCCCTGTTATAACCATGTCCATATTTATTAGACATAGGGAACAGTTTTAAAGGGCATTTTGGATTTGTTGAATTTTCACCAACTTTAAATTATTTTGATTCAATGTGAACTTGGGGTTTCTTTTAGTCCCCATTTCATGTTGATGCAAAATTGAAACATGATGCAACACCCATGCTATCCTATGACATCTAGCTAGGGATGTGACAGAGCCGATGTTGTTCGAGGTAGTGGACCTCGCGAGTCCCTACCACGCGCTATTGGGCCGTCTGGCTCTCGTCAAGTTCATGGTGGTCCCCCATTATGCCTACCTCATGCTCAAGATGTCAGACCCCAAGGGAATCATCACCATCACGGGAGACTACAAGATATCGCTCGAGCGCGCTCGAGACGGCAGCCGGTTGGCCGAGGGCCTGGAGATAGCCGAGGAAAAGCGACAGCTCGACCGGCTCGTGGCCCTCGCTGCCAGCCAACCGGCACTGCTGGCTCCTCCCTCGTAGTCCGTCGGTGAGGCCTCCTTCCAGTCGTCCAAGGACACCAAGCAGACCCTGCTCGACCCAGCTAACGCCGCTCAGTGCGTGACCATCGGCTCCCGCCTGAACAACAAATAGGAATCTGAGCTCGTTGACTTCCTCCGTGAGAATCGGGACATCGTTGCACGGTCCCCCAAGTACATGTCGGGTGTTCCGAGGAAGTTCGCCGAGCACAAACTACACGTCCGGCCGGACGTCAAGCCGGTCAAGCAACCCCTACGGTGTTTCTCTGAGGAGAAGCGACATACTATAGGAGAAGAGATCGCCCGGCTGCTCATAGCCCGCTTCATCATGGAAGTTTTCCACCTGGACTGGCTGGCCAACCTAGTCCTGGTGATGAAGAAGAACAAGACCTGGCGCATGTGCATAGACTACACTAGCCTGAACAACGCGTGCCCCAAGGACCCATTCGCCCTGCCGCGGATCGATCAAGTCATTGACTCCACGACCGGCTGCGATTTGCTATCCTTCCTGGACGCCTACTCCGGCTACCACCAAATAAGGCTAGATCCGGAGGACCGGCTCAAGACCTCCTTCATCACACCCTTCGGGGCCTAATCCTATATCCCCATGTCCTTAGGCCTGAAGAACGCAGGCGCCACCTTCCAGCGGTGCATGCAGAAGTGCCTCCTGCCTCAGATAGGCAAGAACGTCCACGTCTATGTCAATGACATCGTCGTCAAAACCAAGAAGCACTTCAGCCTCCTTGACGATCTTCGGGAGACCTTCGCGAAGTTCCGCAAGTACAAGATCAAGCTCAACCCGGAGAACTGTGTCTTCGGCATCCCAGCCGGCCAGGTCTTAGGTTTCTTCGTGTCCGCCCGCGAAATCAAAGCTAACCCAGAGAAGATCAGTGCGATTGAGCGCATGCCCAAGCCAACCCGGCTCTGCGATGTCCAGAAGTTCACCGGCTGCCTCGCCTCGCTCAGCTGGATCATTAGCCGGCTGGGGGAGAAAGCATTGCCCCTCTATGGGCTCCTTCGCAAGACGGCTCTAGTCAAGCCGGGTCACACCAAGAAGCCGGGCATGTTCGATTGGCCTGACGAGGCGGACAAGGCCTTCCGCGGCCTCAAGAAAGCTCTCACCCGTGCGCCCATCCTGGTCGCGCCGGCTGAGGAGGAGCCCTTTCTCACCTACATCGCGGCGACCACTCGCATCATCAGCATCATCTTGGTGGTCGAGCGGCCGGAGGAGAGTAAGTCCCTGCCGGTCTAGTGCCCCGTCTACTACCTCAGCGAGGTACTCTACGCCTCCAAGCAAAACTACCCTCACTACCAGAAGATGTGATATGGCATATACTTCGCCGCCAAGAAGGTCAAGCAGTACTTCCAGGAGCACACCATCACCATGGCGAGCACGGCCCCGGTCGGCGAGATCATGAGGGGTCGGGACTCCACCGGCCGGATCGCCAAATGGGTCATCGCCCTCGCCGACCACGAAATCCGGTACGAGTCACGTACCGCCGTCATGTCGCAGGCACTGGCCGACTTCCTCATCGACTGGGCGGAGACCGAGTTCGTGCCGCCTCCTCTAGACCCCACGCGTTGCCGCATGCATTTCGACGGCTCAAAAATGAGGACCGGCCTGGGTGCCGGCATAGTCCTCTCCTCCCCAAAAGGTGACCAGCTCAAGTACGCCCTCCAGATCCTCCAGCTCAAGTACGTGGCCGAATACGAGGCCATCGTCCCCGGCCTCCAGCTTGCCAAGGAGATTGGCATCAGGCGCATCCTTTGCTTCGGCGACTACGACCTCGTCGTGCAGCAGGTCTCTGGCAAACGGGACGCCAGGGACGCCAACATGGCCAACTACTTCCTCCTCGTATAGCAACTCACCGGCTCCTTCGAGGGTTGCGAGTTCCACCACGACCCATGGACGGACAACGAGGCGGCCGACACGCTGGCAAAGATCGGCGCCACCCGGCAGGCCATCCTAGCCGACGTCTCCCTCGAGTGACTGCTCAAACCATCAATCAATCCTTCCCCAGAGTCGGAGTCCATCTTCGTGTCGGCCGCCGCCGCGGGCCCATCGGCGGCTCCGGCCGCCGCCACGACATCTTGGCCACCGTCTCCTCCCACCCTGGCTGCCCTGCCGGCGCCGGCTGAATAGGCCCAGTCGCCTACGTCTGAGGCATCCAGCTCCGACGCCGCGGCTATCATGATGGCAATCGATGCCCCTCCTGTCGTCCTCAATCCGGGGGCTAGCGAGCCGGCCCCGGTGGCTAACGAGCCGGTCCTAGGGACTGATCAAGCAGGACCGGGGGCTCCCGAGCCAGCCCCTATCTCGGCTCCATCGTGGGCCCAACCCATCCTGGCGTTCCTTCTATGTGGGGAGCTCCCCCCGGACGGGGCCACGGCAAGACAAATCCAGCGCCGGGCCTCGGCTTATAGCATCATCCTCGTCCTCCGCAGCACCACCGGCGTTTTTCAACGGTGCGTCGAGCCAAAAAAGGGTCAGTAAATCCTCCTCGATATCCACCAGGGCGAGTGCGGGCGCCACGCCGCCTCCAGGACCCTGCTGGCCAAGGCTTTTCATCATGGTTTCTACTGGCCCACCGCTTTGGATGCAGCCAATAAGCTGGTCGACGAGTGCGAGGGCTGCCAGCGCTTTAGCACATTGAGCCACCTACCAGCATCGGCCCTCCAGACCATCCCATCTCGTGGCCCTTCACCATCTGGGGGTAGGACATGGTGGGTCCCTTCAAGACCGCACGAGCCGGCATGACACATCTACTGGTGGCTATCGACAAATTCACCAAGTGGATTGAGGCCTGGCCAATCAAGAAGCTGGACGGTCCCATGGCCGTCCGGTTCATTGACGAGATCACGGTTCTCTACAGCGCCCCCCACAGCATCATCACACACAATGGCACGGACTTTTCCAAGAGCGCGCTCGCGCGTTTCTGCTCCAAGTAGGGCATCTGGCTCGACCTGGCCTCCGTCGCTCATCCATAGTCAAACAGCCAGGTCGAGAGGGCAAACAGCAAAATCTTGTCCGGCATCAAGCCCCGGCTCGTAACACCGCTGGTGAGGTCAACCGGCTACTAGGTCGACGAGCTGACGGCTGTCCTTTAGAGCCTCTGGACCACTCCCAACCGATCAACCGGCTACACGCCATTCTTCCTTGTGTACGAGTCCGAGGCGATCATCCCCACCGATATCGAGCTCGACTCGCCTCGGGTCGCCCTATACACGGAGAAGGACACAAAGGAGGCAAGAGAAGACAGCGTCGACCTACTTGAAGAAGCCCACGAACTGGCCTTGATTCGGACGGCAATCTACCACCAGAAGCTTCGGCACTACCACAGCAAACGGATCCAACCCCTCTCCTTCCGCGAAGGGGACCTGGTGCTCAGGCGGATCCAGCGGACAGCCTGTCACACCCTGTGCGTGTATCACTTGTTATGCTTGGATTTATAAAATTTGGAGCCAATTAAAACTTTTTCACTGCTTGTGCTTGTTCGAATTATTGCTTGTTGCTTGTTTGGTTGTTTGTGTATGGCACTCATAGATTCTATCCCTCTTCATACTCATCTTCCTTGACCCAAACTTCTTGCCCAATGATCATGCCATGTGAATAGTTCCAAAACTATTTTTATCAAATTTTATTTTGAACAAAAAGGATTTATCCAAACTAGGTTTTCAAAACCCCCTAAAATGAGGTTTGCACTGCAAGTCCTCAACTTGGGTGGATGCTTCTTCCCCAAAGGCTTTACTTCAAACCTACTATATTTATGAGTTCCCAAAACCACCAAATATAAATTTTAAAGATTATTTTAATATTTTATTTAAAGGTTTTTTCTTAAGCTAGAAATGGTTTTTCATAGGGGAAAATTATTTAAATGCTTTCAAAATATTTGAGAAAATTTAGGGAAACTCAGTGGACATATATTTTCCATATATGTGAGTTTCACACATGGTCATGTTCAAATTCACGGGCAAAACCCCTCTAAACCCTTTCTGTCCAAATAAAGCTTTTGGAATATATCTATAAGAAATATTCTCAATAAATTCCATGAAAATTCCAGGAAGTTAACACTATCATAGGTGATGATCTTGCAAAGTTTCATCTCAATCCACGTTGAATTGATTCATCAAACTAATCCAAACCCCTCCCTATCCAGATTAAAATTTGAACAACTTTACATTGTGAAGTTTCTCCCCTTGACCCCAAACTTTTTGGACATGTTCCAATCACCAAATAATGATGCTAAACTAAGTGGTGCATCAAGGGTATTGGCTTACCATAACTAGATCTACAGAAACCAGATTTTGTTGATTTCTAGGGTTTCACAAAGTTACATTGTAATATTTCATGAAACCATCTCAAACTTGGTGATTAGGCCTATTTCTAACCACCATTTGACCCTATCAAATCTCATGGCAAGAAAAGTCCATTTGCTTGCCCTAATACCCATCAAACACCTTCTGCATGTTTTGTAAAATCATGTTTTGACCACCTTTTACTATTTCCCTTGCCTCCAAATTTTTACCACACCCTTCTCCGGTGTTCAATCACCTCCAGTAAAAATATCAGGTCCCTAAGACAGTGGAAGATGGGGTAAAGCCCCCATTTTCACCTCTGGACAACCCTGGCAGGAGCATTTTTACTTCTCCCCTCTCATTTCTTTTCTCCCTTGATTATCCCCTAGCTTATCCTAGCCCTTGGGCATCTCCAGAAACCCTAAGACACTAATGGACACGCTGGTGCCCATTTTCTATGCCGTTGCCTGTCATATGGGCGGTCTGGAGCGCGCTAGAGTGTGCTCCCGCACTGTAGCCACCCTCATCCCGATCCCCCGACCACCTGGGGATGCGGGACCATGTCCCCCGACCGCCCCTTGACGTCTGCAAAGTGCCAGGAGGTCGGGCCCCTCTTCCCTGCTCCTCTGATGTCCCCCTTAGCTCGCGCACGACACCGGCCGAGTGCTCCAATGGCCAAGCTCGCACGCGCACGCCTCTGGTCCCCCTTGGCTGCCCTCCTCCTGTCCGCAGGCGCGGATCGAGTCCACGACCACCGCTGACATGGCCCGGGGCGTCTGTGTGGCTCGTGACGATGCCCTCGTCCTCACCGGCGCACCAAGACCACGGTACACCGGCGCCTGACTATAAAAGCCCTCCCCCAAGCTCCTCATGCTCTCCCCTCGCTCCCTCCTCCCATCAGTCACTCCTCCGTCCCCAGCCCCCTTCATTTTTGTGGACGGGAGCTCGAACCCGAGTCGGAAACCCTCGCCGCCGAGCGGGTTCCTCCTCGTCGGTGATTCCCTCCACGCCGGCGACCCCCTCAGCCACCCACCGACACGCGGGAAGACGATGAGCGCGTCTCTGCCCTTTGCTTGAGCCGTCGTGGCCTGAGACCCCGCCGGTGAGCCCCCTCTGCTCCCTGTCGCGAGGTGAGGGATGATAGGTGGGGCCAACCTATCACACCCTCACCCTTCCCCCTCTCGCTGTGAGGTTGGGCCCGCTGCCGTTTCCCCCTTGGGCCGGCTCAGCTGCGATGCTTTTGGCCCGAAAGGGCATAGTGCCATTATTCTTTTTCTTTTTCTCCCCGTTTTCTAAAAATTCCACAGACCAAAAAATAAATCCAAATCCAATTATTTTTCCACCTAAATTCCTAGAATATTCCATAGAATTTAATAGTGCCATTTGTGAAAAATGTTGAAAACTTTTTATGCACTAATTTATTTTAAAACCCATTTTTTGCACCTTTTTGCCTCTGTTCAATAGTTTCCAAATTTTTTTTGCATAACAAAACCTTAAACAAATTCTTTTAGTATAGTTTTTAGTATTTATCAGAGTTGGTTAGCATTTTCAATATTAGCTTTGTGTGCTTTGTTTTTGTGTGATGCTTATTTTTATCGCCATTATTCGCGACGAGAGATTGCGCTATTGACGAGGGAGTTGGACCTAAAGACTTTGAAGACCCCGAAGACTTTGTTGAGCCAGGCAAGCAGCCCTTTGACCATGTTAAGAAACCATTTTCATTGCATGTCATATAGCACTTTACTATCGTTATACTTGATCATGTGGAGTAGTGACCACTCCGGTGGGTTGCTTTCGACACTTTTACCATTGACACTTGCATCGTGCATGACCCTAGCACCTTATGAGGGTACTGCGGGTGGGTGTACATAGGATCCTAATAGATGCTACGCAAGTGGGTTGGGATTTTATGCATAGTGGTGGGAAGGAAGAGATGATTTCAAAGACTTTTCAGAAACCCCGTCGGGTGCCACTATGCCCGAGGGAGATGATGATGAGTTGGATGACCACTTGAGAAAGAAGTGGTGTACCGAAAAAAGTGAGTGCGTGTGTGGTTTTCAAAAACGGATTGGTGTAAGTTGCGACCATTATTCCAACCTTACATGTACGACCATGATACCCCTTATGGGCACGATACCCCCTATGGGAAGGGGCTTTGTTGATTGCAATGGTTGGTGCTAGTAGGGAGCCCACATTACTAGTGGCGAGAGTGAAGTGATCACTCTCGAGACGGGGTCGTCCCGGAAGTGGAAGGCCATGCGTTGTCTTTGCAGGCACCGGGCACACCATTGTGTGCCCTCATGGATGATACGTGTGATGTATATCATGAGGGATGGCACCAACGAGTGGACTCTTTGTCTACTATCTCCATGGGAAATACAATGTTCGGGAGCTTACCTTGGTATGTTATATACCACAAGTCGCGGATGACACGGAAGTTCCCCGAGTCTTGTGGGTAAAGTGCACAAACCTCTGCAGAGTGTGAGACTATTCGAATAGCTGTGTCCACGGTCAAGGACAGTTGGATGACCGCTCTTGTGCTATGTCCAAATGTTTTCACAAACTGGTATGTGTGTGTGTGTGTGTTGGTGACAAAGATGTTACTTGAGTTAAGTCCGATAATTTAGCATGACGATTGACTAAGTCCGATGATATCTATAACTTGTTCATATGGATATCTACAAACTGTTGATGCATGCTTATCTAGTTACTTGACCATGTCATTGCAATCAAAATTATCTTTCTGCAAAATACCTATTAGTGTCATATCATGCGTCGTTATTACCTTCTTCCAAACATGGGTTGCTTGCGAGTACATTCAAAGTACTCATTGGCTTTCCATTGGTTATTGAATTGGCCAAGCATGGAAGAACAGGAGTATGTTGAAGAGTTCGTTGGTGACGAGCATGCGAACTAGGACGCTTCCTAGTCAGGATGCCTATAAGTTTAAGGTAGATGGCATGGGATCACGCATTCGATCAAGATTTCTACTGCTTGTTGAGTTTATGTATTTAGCCCTTGTGTCCCTACCTTTGTAAGACTAGACCTTCATGGTCTTTATTTGTGTAAGACGCTAAATGTGGATGTAAGACTCTTGTTATTCAGCTTCTGTATGTTTAGTGAGCATTGATCTCTGGCATCACTATACACGTGCACTCAGTGATCACGACTTATGAGTTGGGGTCCCCACAGATCTGGTATCAGAGCCATCTTGACTGTAGGAAACCCTTAGTTAGCATGGACGTTAGTTAGGATAAAACTGTTTTCAAAACTACACCTAGCACCTATACTTAGGAATTCTGTACTATTTACCTCTTCTATTCTTTACACAACACTCTGTTGAATCTCCTTCCTTCAAACCTTTGTAGATGGCCGTCATACCTGAAGCCTTCCTGACATCCGGCTTTCCCTTACTCCTTGTGGATAGCCTAGAGAAGTGCCAGTTTCGCCAACCACCCATTTCCTCTACCACGAGCACTGGGTCGATGCCGTCACGAAGGAGTACGATGTGGATGTCTTCATGAAGGCAAACGACTCCCCAACCAGTTGGTTCTTTGAAGGACCACGGATGGAGACCATGATACTCGTAGTCGAGTCAGCTGCACGCAAGGCACTTCTGCACCTATGAGACATCATTTTAGAGATGGCTGACGAGTCGGCTACTCGCTACCTTCCCTTAACAAGGGATGACCATGGCGAGAGTTGGACACTGATTCCATCCAAGGAGGATGGCACACCACTTAGGTTCCAGACCTACTTCAGCCTCTCCGCTGATAGTCTGGTTCACCACTTGATTAAGGAGTCCGTGAAGCTTCGCGAGGAACTTCACCACACTCGAGAGCTACATCGGCAAGCCAAGATGAAGCCAGACAAGATCAACAAGGATGGAGCCCTCGAGGGATAACCATTTGTCGCTTACAGAGGGGGAGTACCCCCAGCTAGAGATGCACCCACACGTCGTCATCACATGAGTGCGAAGGAGTACCATGAGCTCTTCACTGACCCGCCAGCAAGCGTCGTCGGGATGGGCCTCCTCGCTCCCCGACCCCTTCGACTGGGAATGATGCCCGATCAGATGATGAACAAGAGGAAGACCCGGAGGAGCGTGACTACGAGACCGAGCACTCCACCACCTGAGTCCGAGAACCCCTAGGGTAGGATCAGTCATCTACCCCTCATGCGAAGTCGAGTCCGTGTAATGGTTCATATGAAATCATGTGTGCTTGTTGATTGTTTTGCTGTTTGTGTTCCGATGCAAGTCACGCTTTTGCCTTAGGCAACCTGTAAGCGACTCCATCGTCTATATTATCTTAACATATGTTGGTCTTTCGACCTTTGGTTTACCACACTTTCACTCGACCAACCCCCTCAAGCGTGCTTTTTCATTGTTGCTTTCCCTCTCGTCTATCCCAGTTGTTTGAGTTGGCTGCTCCAAACAGAATGGTGACTGCTACCCGCAATAGCTCCTTCACCAACCTTGAAGCCGGCAACTCAAGCCAGCAGCAAGGAGCTGGTGGGGCTGCTCACGCTGGAGGACGCCAGGAGCAGCCACAAGGCGACATTCCCCCGCCACCACCTCCACTGGAGAACATGACCATAGCTCAGTTTTTCCAAGTTCTTCGGGAGGAGCGCTATGCCAACAATGCTGCTATTCAATAGATGGCTCAGGGCCTTGTGAACAACCAGCAGCAAGGCAGGAACGACAATGGCTACACCACTCTATTTGAGTTCATGAGGAATTTGCCCCCAACCTTCACTGAGATTGTTGAACCCGTGGACGCTGACGACTGGATCCGCACCATCGAGGACCTCCTTGCACTGGTCAATTGCAATGAGGACCATGAGAAGGTGCTGTATGCCTCTCACTGCCTTGGAGGTCCCTCCCGAGCTTGGTGGGATGGATTCAAGGTCATGCAAGGTGACCGTGTGATCACTTGGAATGACTTCAAGGAAGGATTCCACACTGCCCATATTCCTTCTGGGATCATGGCTATCAAGAAGAGAGAATTCCGAGCGCTAAAGCAAGGAAGTGGCTCTGTCAAGGAGTACGTGGAGAGGTTCAACCTGCTGTCAAGGTATGCACCTGAAGATGTCAACACGGAGGCTGCCAAGAAGGAACGCTTCATGGAAGGAATTCAACAAACCCTGCAGTATCAGCTCATCGTCTGCGACTGTTGTACCTTCTTCGACGTGGTGAACAAGGCCCTCATGCTGGAAGATAAGCATCATGCCATAGACGACACTCGCAAGCGCAAGATGATCAACAAGGGTAGCTCCAGCAACCAGAAGCCTCGCCCCTGGCAGCCAGCCCCAGCCAAGTCGGCCTATAAGCCACAGCAGGCTAGATCTCCTGCGCCTCGTCCGAGCTACCAGCCTCAGCAGTATGCCAATCCCAGGCCAGCCTACAACAACCCCAATAATAACAACGGTGGCAGGAACTACAACAACAACCCTAGGCAAGTCACTTGTTTTGGATGTGGTCACTCTGAACACATCTCTAAGCTATGCCCCAATAAGAAGCCAGATGCCCCGCACCCCAATGCGCCAAACCAAGGTCAAGGTCGTGGAGCACCCCCAAGGAACCCAGGTCCCCGCAACCAGCCCAACAATGGCAAGGGTCGTGTGAATCACATCACCGCAGAGGAAGCCCAGGAAGACCCGGACGTCATATTGGGTACATTCCTCGTCAACTCAACCCCAGCAATAGTATTGTTTGATTGTGCAGCTTCACATTCTTTTGTCACCCAAAAGTTTGCATTAGAGAGTGGCATGAAACCTACACCCCTGGGTAGTCATATGTTGATACAAACCCCAGGATCAGTTATGAAGTCTGGGATAGGTTGTAAAGGAGTGGAGATTAAGATCAATGGGGTAGACTTCCTAGGAGACCTCATAGTTCTGGATTCACCGGGCTTGGACGTCATCCTTGGCATGAATTGGTTGACCAAGCACCAAGGATTGTTAGACTGTGCCAAGAGGATTGTCATCATGACCAATAGCCAAGGAGTGGAAGTTAAGTATGTTCCCAACCCTACCTCCACTCAATCCCCTTAGGCTAACTGTCTATCGGGAATTGAGTTGGATCAAGTGCCGGTGGTATGTGAATACCCGGATGTATTTCTTGATAAGCTTCTCGGGATGCCTCCCGACTGCGACATTGAGTTCATCATTGATCTTACGCCTGGATCAAGGCCCATCTATAAGAAGCGCTATAGGATGGGGTCCGAAGAGTTGGCTGAATTGAAGAAGCAACTGGCAGAGCAATTCAGAAAAGGATTCATTCACCCTAGTGCCTCTCCGTGGGGATCGCCTGTTCTATTTGTGTGAAAGAGGGACGGAACTATCAGACTCTGTGTCGATTACCGATGTCTCAATGAAGTCACAATAAAGAACAAGTACCCACTCCCCAAGTTTGAAGACATGTTTGATCAGCTAAACGGGGCCAAGGTGTTCTCCAAGATCGACCTCAGGTCTAGGTACTATCAGCTGAAGATCAAGCCCCAAGACATTCCGAAGACGACATTTGTAACCCGGTATGGAATGTATGAGTACACGGTCATGTCCTTTGGGTTAACCAATGCCCCTGCCTACTTCATGTACCTCATGAACAAAGTCTTCATGGACTACTTGGACAAGTCCATAGTCATCTTCATTGATGACATACTCATCTTCTCCAAGTCTGAAGAAGAGCACGAGGAACACTTGAGATTGGTCCTAGATAAGCTTCGATAGCACCAGCTTTATGCCAAGTTCAACAAGTGTGAATTCTGGCTGCATGAAGTTGGATTCTCGGGTCATGTGTTGACTGTAGAAGGATTATCACTAGATCCTGCCAAGATTGAAGCCATGACTGAATGGCAATCCCCAACCACCGTGAAGAAAGTCAGGAGCTTCCTTGGACTTGCGGGATATTACCGCAAGTTTGTGGAAGGATTCTCGAGCATTGCCCGACCCATGACCCAACTCTTGAAGAAGGACAAGAAGTTTGAATGGACAGCTAAGTGTGAGGAAAGCTTCGAGGAGCTCAAGAAGAGATTGAACACAACCCCAGTTTTGGCCACCCCCGATATTCACAAGGAGTTGGTGATATATTGTGATGCATCAAGAACCGGGCTTGGAGGTGTTCTGATGAAAGATCACAGAGTCGTAGCATCTCTATCCAGGCAGCTACGTCCTCATGAAGAGAACTACACTACACATGATCTTGAGTTGGCAGCCGTGGTTCATGCCTTGAAGACATGGCGACATTACCTTCTGGGAAAGCAATGTGAGATATACATAGACCACAAGAGTTTGAAGTATATTTTCACCCAAAGGGAATTGAACATGAGGCAGTGAAGATGGCTAGATTGATCAAGGATTATGTCCTCAGTGTTTAATACCAGCCCGACAAGGCCAACGTGGTAGTAGATGCCTTAAGAAGAAAGGCGTGTTCCTTGAATGCCATGATTAAGGAAAGGCTACCCGCCCTATATGAAGAGCTTGAAAGCTTCGGCTTGGAACTGGTTGCACCTGGATTCCTCGCCAACCTCGATGCAAAGCCTACCTTGATGGATGATATCAAAGAAGCTCAGAAGGGACACGAGAGCATTGAAGGCATCAAGAGGAAGATCAAGGCAGGCAAGGCCCCCGGATTCTCAGTAGATGGACAAGGAGTTGTATGGTTCAAGAATCGCATCTGCCTACCCAACAAAGAGGAGCTCAAGAACTTGATCTTCCAAGAAGCTCATGACACTCCATACTCCATCCATCCTGGAGGAACCAAGATGTACCAAGACCTCAAGGCAAGATTATGGTGGCATGGCATGAAGCGGGAGATAGGCACCTTTGTCGCCAAGTGTGATATATGCCAGAGAGTCAAAGCTGAGCACCAGCGGCCCGCTGGGCTATTGCAACCTCTCAAAGTGCCTAAATGGAAATGGGACAAAGTCGGGATGGATTTCATCACCGATTTACCAATGTCAAGTAAAGGACATGATTCCATTTGACTCATTGTCGATCACCTGACTAAAGTGGCCCACTTCATTCGTGTTAAGACAACCTACAATGGGAACCAATTGGCCAACCTCTACATCAACTGGATTGTGAGCCTCCACGGAGTTCCTAAGGAGATTGTATTGGACCAAGGCACCCAGTTCACCTCAAGGTTCTGGAATAGGTTCCAAGAAGCCTTGGGAACTAAGCTCTCCTTCAGCACTACTTTTCACCCCTAGACCGGTGGGAAAATAGAATGAGTAAATCAGATACTCGAAGATATGCTGTGCGCTTGTGTTTTGGCATATGGAGCTAAGTGGGAAGATTGCCTACCGTTCGCCAAGTTCTCCTACAACAACAGCTATCAGTCGAGTCTATAGATGGCACCATTTGAGGTGTTGTATGGACGCAAGTGCCGTACTCCCCTCAACTAGTCAGAGACCGGACTAGGGCTAGTCTTTGGCCCAGATATCCTTCGTGAGGCAGAAGAACAAGTTCAACTCGTTCGAGAGCGATTCGAGACTGCCAAGATTAGGCAGAAGAGCTACGCCAACTCTCACCACCGGGACATGAGTTTCCGTTTGGAGACCATGTTTACCTCCATGTCATGCCTCTCAAGGGAACCAAGCATTTCCACGTCAAAGGAAAGCTGGCACCAAGATACATCGGCCCCTTGAACATCACCGCAATGCGAGGAGAGGTTGCCTATCAGCTATAGCTACCTTCCGATCTATCAGGTGTGCACAACGTCTTTCATGTGTCACAACTCCGGAAGTGTCTCCAAGTTCCCAACCGCCCCGATCTCTACAAGGATATCGACCATCAAGCCTTCGATCGTCAGCTAGACATCACTTCTTGTGAGAGGCCGGTTCGCATTTTGGATGAAGCCGAGTGCACCATCAAGTACTTCAAGGTCCAGTGAAGCAACCACACTAAAGCTGAAGCAACCTGGGAGCGTGAAGACTATCTTAGATCTGAGTTCCCTTATCTTTTTAGTGCTTAGCCTAGGAATCTTGGGGACGAAATTCTTGTAAGGGGGGTAGGTATGTCACACCCTATGCTTGTATCACTTGTTATGGTTGGACTTATTAAATTTCGAGCCAATTAAAACTTTTTTAGTGCTTGTGCTTGTTTGAATTGTTGCTTGTTGCTTGTTTGGTTGTTTGTGTATGGCACTCATAGATTCTATCCCTCTACATGTTCATCTTCCTCGACCCAAACTTCTTGCCCAATAATCATCACATGTGAATTGTTCCCAAAACTATTTTTATCAAATTTTATTTTGACCAAAAAGGATTTATCGAAACTAGGTTTTCAAAAATCCCTGAAATGAGGTTTGCACTACAAGTCCTCAAATTGGCTGGATCCTTCTTTCCCAAAGAATTTACTTCAAACCTACTATATTTATGAGTTCCCAAAACCACCAAATATTAATTTTAAAGATTATTTTAATATTTTGGTTAAAGGCTTTTTCTTAAGGCCAGCAATGGTTTTTCATAGGGGAAAATTATTTAAATGCTTTCAAAATATTTGAGAGAATTTAGGGGAACTTAGTGGACATATATTTTCCATATATATGAGTTTCACACATGGTCATGTTCAAATTCATGGGCAAAACCCCTCTAAACCCTTTCTGTCCAAATCAAGCTTTTGGAATATTTATATAAGAAATATTATCAATAAATACTAGGAAAATTCTAGCAAGTTAACACTATCATAGGTCATGATCTTGCAAAGTTTCATCTCAATCCAAGTTGATTTGATTCATCAAACTTATCCAAACCCCTCCATGTCCAGAGTCAAATTCGAACAACTTTACATTGTGAAGTTTCTCCCCTTGACCCCAAACTTTGTGGACATGTTCTAATCACCAAATAATGATGCTCAACTAAGTGGTGCATCAAGGGTATTATCTTAACATGGCTAGATCTACAGAAACCAGATTCTGTTGATTTCTAGGGTTCCACAAAGTTACATTGTGAACTTTCATCAAACCATCTCAAACTTGGTGATTAGACCTATTTCTTACCACCATTTGACCCTGTCAAGTCTCATGGCAAGCAAAGTCCATTTGCTTGCCCTAAGCCCCATCAAACACCTTCTGCATGTTTGGTAAAATCATGTTTTGACCACCTTTTACTATTTCCCTTGCCTCCAAATTTTACCACACCCTTCTCTAGTGTTCAATCACCTCTAGTAAAAATCTCAGGTCCCTAAGACACTGGAAGATGGGGTAAAGCCCCCATTTTCACCTTTGGACAGCCCTGGTAGGAGCATTTTTACTTATCCCCTCTCATTTATTTTCTCCCTTGCATATCCCTTAGCTTCTCCTAGCCCCTGGGCATCTCCAGAACTCCCAAGACACTAATGGACATGCTGGTGCCCATTTTCTATGCCGTTGCCGGTCATATGGGCGCTCTGGAGCGCGCTACAGTGCGCTCCCGCACTATACCCGCCCTCATCCCGAGCCCCCTGACCACCTGGGGATGCGGGAGCATGTCTCCCGATCGCCCCTTGACGTCCGCAAAGCACTAATAGGTCGGGCCCCTCTTCCCTCCTCCTTTGATGCCCTTCTTAGCTCGCGCACAGCACCGGTCGAGTGCTCCAATGGCCAAGCTCGAACGCGCACGCCTCTGGTCCCCCCTGGCTGCCCTCCTCCTGTCCGCGGGCGCGGACCGAGTCCACGACCACCGCAGACATGGCCCGGGGCGTCCGTGTGGCTCGTGACGAGGCCCTCGTTCTCACCGGCGCACCACGACCATAGTACACCGGCGCCTGGCTATAAAAGCCCTCCCCCGAGCTCCCCCTGATCTCCCCTCGCTCCCTCGTGCCCAGCCCCCTTCATTTTCGTGGTCGGGAGCTCGAACCCGAGCCGGAAACCCTCACCGTTGTGCGGGTTCCTCCTCACCGGTGATTCCCTCCACGCCGGCAACCCCCTCAGCCACCCACCGATGCGTGGGAAGACGCTGAGCGAGCCGGTGCCCTTCGCTTGAGCCGCCCTGGCCTGAGCCCCCGCCGATGAGCCCCCTCTACTCCCTGTCACGAGGTGAGGGATGACAGGTGGGGCCCACCTGTCATACCCTCACCCCTCCCCCTCTTGCTGCCAGGTTTGGCCCGCGGGCAGGTTTAAATATAAACCTGCCGCGTGCACCGGTCGCCCTAGTCCGGTTCCCCCTTGGGCCGGCTCGGCTACGATGCTTTTGGCCCGAAAGGGAACAATGCCATTTCTTTTCTTTTTCTCCCTGTTTTCTAAAAATTCCACACACTTGAAAATAAATCCAAATCCAATTATTTTTCCATAGAATTTAATAGTGCCATTGTGAAAAAAATTGAAAACTTTTTATGCACTGATTTATTTTAAAACCCATTTTTGGCACCTTTTTGCTTGTGTTCATTAGTTTTAAAAAATGTTTTTCATAACAAAACCTTAAAGAAATATTTTTAGTATAGTTTTTAGTATTTATCAGAGTTGGGTATCATTTTCAATATTAGGTTTCTGTGCTCTATTTTTGTGTGATGCTTATTTTTATCGCTATTATTTGCGACGATAGATTGCGCTATTGGCGAGGGAGTTGGACCTAAAGACTTTGAAGACCTCGAAGAGTTTGTTGAGCCAGGAAAGAAGCCCTTTGACCATGTTAAGAAACCATTTTCATTGCATGTCATATAGCACTTTACTTTCGTTATACTTGATCATGTGGAGTAGTGACCACTCCAATGGGTTGCTTCCGACACTTTTACCGTTGACACTTGCATCATGCATGACCCTACCACCTTATGAGGGTTATGAGGGTGGGTGCAGATAGGATGTTAATAGATGATATGCAAGTGGGTTGGGATTTTATGCATAGTGGTGGAAAGGAAGAGATGATTTCAAAGACTTTTCGAAAACCCGTTGGGTGCCACCAATGCCAGAGGGAGATGATGATGAGTTGGATGACCACTTGAGAAAGAAGTGGTGTACTTGAGCAAGTGAGTGCGTGTGTGGTTTTCGAAATAGGATTGGTGTAAGTTGCGACCGTTATTCCACCCTTACATGTATGGCCACGATACCCCGTATGGGAAGGGGCTTTGTTGATTACTATGGTTGGTGCTAGCGGGGAGCCCACATTACTAGTGGCGAGAGTGAAGTGGTCACTCTTGAGACAGGGTCGTCCCGGAAGTGGAAGGCCATGCGCTGTCTTTAGAGGCACCGGGCACACCGTTGCGTGCCCTCATGGATGATACGTGTGATGTATATCATGAGGGATGGCACCAACCAGTGGACTCTTTGTCTAGTATCACCATGGGAAAGACAATGTTTGGGTGCTTACCTCGGGTATGTTATATACCGCCAGTCATGGATGACACGGAAGTTCCCCAAGTCTTGTGGGTAAAGTGTGCAAACCTTTGTAGAGTGTGAATCTATTCGAATAGTCGTGTCCACGGTCAAGGACAGTTGGATGACCGCTCTTGTGCTACGTCCAAATGTTTTCACAAACTGGTCTATGTGTGTGTTGGTGACAAAGATGTTACTTGAGCTAAGTCCAATAACTTAGCATGAAGATTGACTAAGTCCAATGACTTAGCAGAATGAATGAACATGAGATGTTCAACCCCTGAATCATGATGATATCTATAACTTGTTCATACAGATATCTACAAACTGTTGATGCATGCTTATCTAGTTACTTGACCATGTCATTGCATTCAAAATTAGCTTTCTGCAAAATACCTATTAGTGTTATATCATGCATCGTTATTACCTTTTTCCAAACATGGGTTGCTTGCGAGTACATTCAAAGTACTCATTGGCTTGCCACTAGTTATTTAATTTGCCAGGCATGGAAGAACATGAGTACGTTGAAGAGTTCATTGGTGATAAACATGTGAACTAGGACGCTTCCTAGTCAGAATGCCTATAGGTTTAAGGCAGATGGCATGGGTTCACCCATTCGATCAAAATTTCCGCTGCTTGTTGAGTTTATGTATTTGGCCCTTGTGGCCCTACCTTTCTAAGACTAGACCTTCATGGTCTTTATTTGTGTAAGACGCTAAATGTGGATGTAAGACTCTTGTTATTCAGCTTTTGTGTGTTTTGTGAGCATTGATCTTTGGGATCACTGTACACGTGCACTCGATGATCACGACTTATGAGTGGGGGTCCCCACATAGCCGGCTAGCACAAGTTGTCCTCCCCATGGGACGGCCCGTTCATCATCAGCAAGGCGCTGCACAACAACGTGTACTACCTAACAGACACGCAGAAGTCGCAGAAGCGCAAGAGAGATGCCTCTGGCGAGGAGACCGAGCGCCTATGGAACGTGGCGCTGCTCCGTCCGTTCTACTGCTGAAAAAAACAGTGTATGTATCCCTCCCCTTTTGGGCTTATGAATGCAATGGGTTCCCTAGGCCGGCTCTTGGGGCATGCCATTTTCGTTTCCCTCCAAGGTTTTCTCCCGATCGGCTCCCAGACCCAGCTCTCGGGCCCGGGGGCTCTCCGGCTGGTCCTAGGTCGCCTCTCTCAAAATCGACCGAGTAGTGTGAGCTAAGCAAATCCTCCCACCCCTCCAAGCTACAGACCGGCTCCCGGTTCTCCGGCTGACGAGGCCACGGGGCGGCAAAACTTAGCGCACACGAAAATTCGATCGCAAGGGGGTTGCCCGCTAGGTCTAGCCGGACTACCGCCTCGCCTCTGCCACTCAACTTACCCCAAAAATCTCGCGCGGTTCCTAAGCTCAAAACCGGCTCTCTTCAGGCGGACTCCCCGACCCACCTACAGACCGGCTCCCGGCTGTCGGGCTGGCGGGGCCGAAACCAAAGGAGAAAAGGGGCCGAGCAGACGGAACCAAGGGAGCAAAAAAGGGTAAGGACAAACCGGCATGCATGATAGGCAAACACATTAAGCATTCAGCACACAAACTTAAAATAAAGAAGGCCCATGGCCATTACGATTCATTACATTACATCCCCAGTGGGTGGACTGAAGTCTAACGTACAGGAGAAATAACAAAAGAAAAGATAAGATGCCTGGGGGCTCAGGCCACGGGCGCGTCACCAGCCGGTGCGTCGCCAGCCGGCGCATCTCCTTGTCCTCCGTACCTTGGGGGTTGCCGACCAAAGGAGAAGAGAAGCTTGTGCAAGTAGAGTTGGTTTGTGGCATGACATGCTGTTTCCATGGTTTCTGCCCAAAAGTGTGTTGGTGTCTTGTATTCGTCAAGCATCGTTCTGGCCATCTCAGTAAGCGCCTGGTTCTTCCTCTCAACAACTCCATTTTGTTGAGGCGTGTACGTAGCCGAGAACTCATGTGATACACCTTCTTCGTCAAGAAAGGTATCCACATGGGTGTTCTTGAACTCCGATCCGTTATCGCTTCAAACCTTCTTAATCTCCAATTTAAACTGATTTAGCGCTTTGCGTGCGTAGTTCTTGAAGATCTTTTGAACATGTGACTTATCATCAAGGAAGAATACCCACGTAAATATGGAAAAATCCTCAACTATAACTAGACCATAGAAATTTCTACCGAGACTCTTGTAAGCATTGGGACCTAAAAGATCCATGTGAAGTAACTCGAGTGGTCCCCTAGTAGTCATGATATTCTTAACAGGATGACTTCCACCTACTTGCTTTCTAGCTTGACAAGCACTACAAAGTCTATATTTGTCAAAGATAACATCTTTAACACCAAGTATATGATCACCTTTGATAAGTTTGTCTAAATGACGCATGCCAACATGTCCTAATCTTATACGACAAAGTCAACCTTTAGAGGATTTAGCAATTAAACAAGTGCAAGGCTTGGATCTCTTAGTGAAATCAACAATGTATAGATCACCTCTACGGATACCGGTAAAGACCATTTTATGATTATCTTGACGAAACACTTGGTCTACTTCCATGAATAACACATTGAAACCGAAGTTGGCAAGTCTAGATACGAAAAGAAGATTGTAGCCAAGAGATTCAACAAGCATAACATTTTGAATAGAGCTATCATGGGATATGGCCGCCTTAGGAAGACCAAGTACCTTACCCTTGGAATTGTCTCCAAGCGTTACGTACCTTTGCGGTCCATGGTTTGGTGTGATCTCTTCAAACATTTCTCTATCTCCGGTCATATGATCGGTACATCCGCTATCGAGAATCCACTCTTTTCCTCCGGACATGTAATCCTTGAAGTTTGCCATCAGACTTAGATTCTTCATGATCTTCTCATACTCGATGTCGAACAGCTGATCTTCATCATCGTAGCCATGTCCCACAGTGTCATCATCAAGTGGGAAATCCTCGTCATAAAGAACAAGAGATTCATTAGGATGGTGATCGTGAAAATGTTGAATTTTATGAATATGAAGGGCGTCTATAATGATATTGTTGATAGTTGAGACATTTCCTTTAGCACGCATGAGGTCTCTAAGCTCAAATAGACAATCATCAAACTTATGATCACTAGGCGTCATATTGTGAAAGCCAATAGTTTTATGAAGAATTTCATCAAGATTACTTAATGAAAGATTTGGATATCGTTTCTCCAAATCAGTCCACAAAGTATAAGCACATGCAAAGTTCTTCAATTGAGAAAGCACGTATCTTGGTAAGCCTCTAACAATAAGATTGATAGTTCTAAGATTGCATAGCATATCAATTTCCTCTTCGTGTGTGGGATGCAAGGGATCAATAGGAGGCTCATAGGGACGCATAACATATTTGCTCAATTGAAATACACTAGATAAAAGTATTAGTCCAAGAGACAATGTATGTTGTCATGAATTATCAAAACAACCAAGGGAGCATGTTGTGCTTTCACCGCTCGAGGGAGACGCCGGCTGGGATGACCTGCCAGGTGGAGCCAATCTTTGCCAGCATATCGGCCACCTCGTTGTCCGCTCAGGGGAGGTGGTGGAACTCGCAGCCCTTAAAGGAGCTGGTGAGCTGCTGGACGAGGAAGCGAAAGCTGGCCATGTTGGCGTCCCTGGAGTACCATTCGCCAAAGACCTGTTGCACCACGAGGTCGGAGTCGCCAAAGCAGAGAATGCGCCAGATCCCGATTTCCTTGGGCTGTCGAAGGCTGTGGACGAGCGCTCCATACTTGGCCATGTTGTTGGAGGCGGCAAACAGGATCTGCAGTGCGTACTTGAGTTAGTCCCCCTTCGGGGATGATAGGATGATGCCGACTCCCAGGCCGGTCCGCATATTTGAGTCGTCAAAGTGCATGCACCAATGCGTGGAGTCCGGGGGAGGCGGCACGAACTCGGTTTCGGCCTAGTGACTTGGTGGCAGTGCACGGTTCGTACCGATTCTCGTGGTCGGCGAGGGCAGCCCGTGGCATCTCAGCCGCTCACGATCTCACCGAGCGGGGCCGTTCTCACCACGGTGATGGTGTTCTCCTAGAAGTACTGCTTGACCTTCTTGGCGGCGAAGTATATGCCGTAGCATATCTTCTGGTAGTGGGGGTAGTTCTACTTGGAGACGGAGAGGACCTCGTTGCGGTAGTAGACGGGGCGTTGGACCGGCAGCATTTTGCCCTCCTCCAGCCGCTTCACCACCAGCACGACATTGATTACGTGGGTGGTCACTGCGATGTATGCGAGCATTGGCTCCTTCTCAGCCTGAGCCACCAGGACGGGAGCGCTAGACAGCACGCGCTTGAGGTCGGAGAACGCCCCGTCCGCTTGGTCGGTCCACTTGAACTTGGGTGTCTTCCTCCTGAGCTAGTAGAGGGCCATTGCCTTCTCCCCCCAGCCGGCTGATGAACCGGCTGAGCGAGGCACGGTAGTCGGCGAACTTCTGGATGTCGCGGAGCTTGGCCGGCTGCTACATGCGCTCGATGGCCCTAATCTTCTCTGGGTTAGCTTCAGTGTCACGAGCAGACACGAAGAAACCCAGGAGCTGGCCGGCTGGCATGCCAAAGACACATTTCTTCGGGTTAAGCTTGATCTTGTATCTGCTCAGGTTAGTGAAGGTCTCTAGGAGATCATCGAGGAGGATTAAATGCTTATTTTTCTTGACAACGATTTCATCCACGTAGACGTAGATGTTCCTGCCGACCTGAGGCAGGAGACACTTCTGCATGTAGTGTTGGAAGGTAGCGCCCGCGTTCTTTAGGCCAAAGGAGATGGTGATGTAGCAGTAGGCCCCGAAAGGGGTGATTAAGGAGGTCTTCGGCCAGTCTGCTAGATCCAACTTGATCTGGTGGTAGCCTGAGTACGCATCCAGGAAGGATAACAGATCGCAGCTGGCCGTGGAGTCGTTGACTTGGTTGATCCACGGTAGGGCGAACGGGTCCTTGGGACATTCCTTGTTCAGGCTCGTGTAGTCGATACACATGCGCTAAGTCTTGTTCTTCTTCAGCACCAGGACTGGGTTGGCCAGCCAGTCCGGGTGGAATACTTCCATGATAAAGCCGGCTGCGAGCAGCCGGGCGATCTCTTCTCCTATAGTATGCCGCTTCTCCTTGGAGAAACGGCACAGGGGTTGCTTGACCAGCTTTGCATCTGGACGCACATGAAGTTTGTGCTCAGCGAACCTCCTTGGAACACCCGACATGTCTTTTGGAGACCACGCAAAGATGTCCCGATTCTCACGGAGGAAGTCGACGAGATCACCTTCCTATTTGCTGTCGAGGCAGGCGCCGATGGTGATGCACTGCTTGGGGTTGGCCGGGTCAAGAGGCACTTGTCTGGTGTCCTTGGACGGCTGGAACGATGCCTCGACGGCCGGCTAGGACGGAGGAGCCAGCATGGCCGGCTAGCCAGAGGTGTGGGCCACAAGCTGGTAGAGCTTTTTCTTCTCCTCTTCTATCTCCTAGGCTTCGGTCAGCCAGCTGCCGTCGCACGCACATATGACCGACATCTTGTAGTCGTCGTTAATGGTGATGATGCCCTTGGGACCCGGCATCTTCAGCTGGACGTAGGCGTAATGGGGGACCGCCATGAACTTGATGAGGGCTGGCCTGCCCAGCAGCGCGTGGTAGGGACTTTCGAGGTGCACTACCTCGAACAATATCGGTTCACGGCGTAGGTGGCTCTGGCCTCCGAAGAGAACGTCGAGATCAATCTTGCCGATGGGGGTGCATGATTTTCCTGGCACGATGACATGGAAAACCGTCCGGCTCGCTCGCAGGTCTTTCTCCTGGAGCCCAAACTTGAGAATCATGTCGCGATAACGGATCTTGATGCTGCTGCCCCTGTCGATCAACACCCACGAGAAACGGCAGGTGCGTCTCTTGGAGATGATGGTGGGATCGAGGACGAGGGTATAACTACCAAGGCTTGGAATTACGGCAGGGTGGTCCGCCCGGCTCCAGGTAACCGGTTTCTCGGACCTGTGCATGAACTCGGCGGTTGAAGGCATGGTGTCATTCACCTCACGCCGGAGCCGGCACTGGGTGTGCTTGTCCGTCTCCTCACTGGTGAAGACGACGTAGGATCTGTCCTGGTTGGGGAGCTCATCGAGCAGGCGGACGTCGTCCGGGGCCGGAGCCAGAGCCGGCGGCAGCGCACACAAAGGCGGGACCGGAGGAGCCGGAAGGCCTTCCCCCAGGACCAACCATTGTGAGAAGTTGCACTCCTGGAGCGTATGCGTTGACGCCTTGGCCTCAGAATGATGCTTGC
This sequence comes from Hordeum marinum, assembly GCA_022496015.1. NCBI lineage: Eukaryota > Viridiplantae > Streptophyta > Magnoliopsida > Poales > Poaceae > Hordeum > Hordeum marinum. The sequence continues at coordinate 439,742,808 of CM039674.1, forward strand.
AGGGAAGGTCGAGCATATGCTCGAAGGTGAGCTTGGGCTGCCACCCGGCCTTGCCGGTGCGCTGACACTAGCTAGAAGCCTGGGCAGTCAGCTGCTCTTCCTCGATGGTGGCGACCTGCCGGTTCTCATAGCGGGAATCCGGCTGGTCGGTATTGCACTTGTTGTTCTGTCGCTGCCGGTTGTCGGCAGCCGGTAGTGATGGAGCCGTCGATGGGGCTGCCTTGCCGGACGTGCTGACCTTGACCCGCATTGCGGAGTCGGCAGTGGCATACTTGTCCGCCTTGGCCATGAGGTCTACCAGGGTTGCTGGCTCGGAGCACAGGAGCTTGTTCCTGAGGTGGGTGCTGTCGCGACAACCCTCGATGAAGTACTGGGTGGCCTCCACCTCGTGCACTCCTTCGCAGGAGTTGCGGAGCTTGGCCCATCGGATGAGGTAATCACAGAGGGCCTCGTCTGGGCCCTGAACTCACATGGCTAGTTCGCGGGGGCAGCCGGGCCGCTTGTAGGTGCCGGTGAAGTTGCGGACGAACGTCTCTGTTGGAAATATGCTCTAGAGGAAATAATAAATTAGTTATGATCATATTTCCTTGTTCATGATAATCGTTTATTATCCATGCTAGAATTGTATTGATCGGAAACTCAGATACATGTGTGGATACATAGACAACACCATGTCCCTATTATGCCTCTAGTAGACTGGCTCGTTGATCAAAGATGGTGAAGGTTTCCTGGCCATAGACATGAGATGTCATTTGATAACGGGATCACATCATTAGGAGAATGATGTGATGGACAAGACCCAAACTGTAAACGTAGCATATGATCGTGTCAGTTTATTGCTATAGTTTTCTGCATGTCAAGTATCTGTTCCTATGACCATGAGATCATGCAACTCACTGACACCGGAGGAGTACCTTGTGTGTATCAAACGTCGCAACATAACTGGCTAACTATAAAGGTGCTCTACAGGTATCGCCGAGGGTGTTTGTTGGGTTGGCATGGAGCAAGACTAGCATTTGTTACTCTGTGTGACGGAGAGGTATCTCCTACCCACTCGGTAATACAACATCACTATAAGCCTTGCAAGCAATGTGACTAAAGAGTTAGCCACGGGATCTTGTATTACGGAATGAGTAAAGAGACTTTCCGGTAACGAGATTGAACTAGGTATAGAGATACCGCCGATCGTATCTCGGGCAAGTAACATACCGAAGAACAAAGGGAACATCATACGACATTAACTGAATCCTTGACATAGAGGTTCAACCGATAAAGATCTTCGTAGAATATATAGGAACAAATATGGGCATCCAGGTCCCGCTATTGGTTATTGGCTGTAGAGGTGTTTTGGTCGTGTGTGCATAGTTCTCGAACCCGCAGGGTCTGCACAATTAAGATTCGGTGATGTTTCGGTAGTATAAAGTTATGTATGGTGGTGACCGAAGGTTGGTGCAGAGTCCCAGATGAGATCCCAGATGTCACGAGGAGATCCGGAATGGTCTGGAGGTAAAGATTTATATATAGGAAGTCTTGTTTTGGTCACCGGAAAAGTTTCGGGCTCATCGGTAGTGTATCGAGAGTCCCGGGAGGGTGCCGGGGGACCATAGGGAGGGGTGTCTCGACCAAAAGGACCTCATGGGATATGGGAGGAGTCAAACCAGCCCCTGGTGGGCTGGACTAAGCCCCCACTAAGGCCCATGTGGCTAGGGATGGGAAAAACCCAAAAGGTGAAGAGGTGGAAAGAGTTTCCAAGTGGAAAGGAGGAATCCTACTCCTAATAGGATTGGAGTAGGACTCCTCCACCTCCAATTTCGACCAAACCTTGAGGGTTTGAGGCTGCCCCCTCCCCTCCCTCCCTCCCTCCTATATATACTAGAGGATTGAGAGGGAAGAGCTATCCCAAATTGCCACGTGCTCCCTCTACTTCATCTAGATCGGTTTTCTCCTCTAGTCTAGTTCGGTGGTGCTTAGGCGAATCCCTGGCGGAATAGTTCCACCACCATCTCTGCCATGTTGTCGCTCTGCTGGAAAACTCATCTACCTCTCCTCTCCCTCTTGTTGGATCAACAAGGCAGAGATCATCATCAAGCTGTACATGTGCTGAACGGGGAGGTGTAGTCCGTTTGGCGCTAGATCGGAAGGACCGTGATCAAGATTGCGAGACAATTCGTGATTTGATCGCGGGACGGATCATGATGGGATAGCCGGACGGATATTGATCGGATCGCGAGATAGATCGTGATGGGATCGCGGGACGCTCAGCGAGTTGGATTGTGAAGACGTTCAACTACATCAACCATGTTTCTTAACACTTCCCGCTTAGCGATCTACAAGGGTATGTAGATCTACTCTCCCTCTCGTAGATGCTCGTCACCATGGATAGATCTTTGCGTGCGCATAGGAAAATTTTTGTTTCCCATGCAACGTTCCCCAACGGCCTCCTCGAAGTCCTTCCAGGTGTTGATGCTACCAGCCGCTAGGCTGTTTAGCCAGGTGCGGGTTGAGCCGATTAGCATGGGGGGGACGTAGCGCACGGCTACGCGCTTGTTTCCCCTGGCTATGACGGCTGCAATGGTGTAGTCAATCAGCCAGTCCTCTGCCTTGGCAATGTCGTTATACTTCAAGGTGTCGCGTGGGAGGGTGAAGCCGGTTGGAAACGGCTCATTGCGGATCCGGGGGCCGAAACACGCTGGGCTGGTCGAGCCCTCCTCCTCCTCGAGGAGGGCCGACTGCGCCAGCTGGTCGAGGCGGAGACGCGCGTCGTTTTCGCCATGGGGGACCGGCGGTCCAAGATGGGACGCGAGATCGGCGTGGTCGGCCGGCGGGGGAGGCCGTGTCGGGTCCCGTCGTGGAGGCGGGGTGTGTCCGTCGCTGTGTCGGCTACCACCAACCGACACCTCGTTGCGGCGGTTGCCGCCAGCCGGGAGGTCGTTGTGTCGGATGCTCATAGTTGGCTGCTCATTCTCGTACTGCTCGAGACGCCGAGCATGGCTTCCCTCGGCCCGCCGACCGGAGGGGCGAGGGGAGATGGAGTGTTGGGCCGGCTGACGGACAGCAGCCCCAGTGCCCTTGCCCTCGGGACAAGGAGCCTCGGAGACGGCTCCAACGGGGTTGAGCCCGGCTTGCTACGCAATGGCTGTGTCGATGACGTCCTTGATGTGCTGCTCGAGCAAAGCGCGCTCCTCACCCTCCAAGCTAGCCAGGTCCTCGTAAGCTACCTTGGCGGCCCGCAGGTTGGCCACGGGGGTGTCGTAGATAGGCAGACTGCTGCCGAGGATCTCCGCAACCATACGGTCGCGGTCACGTACAGCCCCACGCCGGCTGGGCTCGATGCCAGCCAAGGCGAGGCCATAAGAGGAGATATACTCACACTATGTGGCTTCCATCCGGTGCTGCTCGGTCGCAAGGGCGTTGGCATCCTCAAACAGCTGTCGGCGGGCCACCTCCGTCTCGGCGATGTCGGTGGCCGGGTTCGCCATTGGAGCGATGGGGGTGCTCTGACCCCAAAGGGTAGCATCGCACGGGTCGGAGGTACCGGCATAGGCGGCGGCCGCGTCAGCCTTGGCTCGCGCTCCGCCAAAAAAGGTGGAGGAGGTGCTGACCATTACCCCCGTGGGGATGTGGGAGCCGTCGACCTCACCTGGGGTGAGTGCACCCATGGATGAGGGCACGTCGATGTAGGCAAGTACCTGACTAGGGTACCCGTCGGCTGCTCGCTCGTCGGTGAGGCTTAGCATGCCGACGTGCTTAGTGAGCGCGGAGATGTCGATCGGAGGGTCGCTGCCAAGGCCGACAATGTTGCCCGTAGGGCCAGCGGGAACAAGGTCCCAGCCCGCGGGAGCAATCCCCACGAGCATGCAGTTCCGCCCAGACGTGGGGCGGCCGAGGGAGGTGGTGGGGCGCCCAGACGTGGTGGGCGCCAACTGTCGTTGTTTTCTCATGACAGATACCATGGGTTAGCTTATCGAGAGTGGTTGGGGCTGAAGGGCGCCGATGGGCTCCAAGAGATAGATTAGGTACAAGCGGTGAGGGACACACGATGTACTCGGGTTCGGGGCCCTCCGTGGGAGGTAACACCCCTAGTCCTGCTAGTCTAGTTAGATGGTGGATGATGTTACAATGGAGCTCCTTGAGTTGTTGTCTAGACGTGGAAGAAGGAGTAGCTAGCTCCTCTTCCTTAGCTACGTGAGAGTGTGATATGGGGGAAATTCCTTCGTGCTTGTGTGTGCGCTCTCTCGATGCATGTGGGCTCGGGGGTTTCATAGGCCAACCCCCCGACTTACAATATTCCTAACACACTGAAAGGGGGACCTGGCTCGCAGCCTCTCCAGCCAATTAGGGGGCCCACGTGCCGCATCGTCTCATCGCCCGTAGGGCCTGCCGGCTGCGTGGAACCATCGCCAACTGGGGTCTGCCAGCCGGCTCTTTGATTGGTCCATGCTCATCTGTCGCGGCACAGGCCGCCCAAGCGGTGTCGCCTTGCGCCAGCCGGCCGAAGTCTACAGTATGGCCGGTAGCACTGTAGCCATGCGAAGGCAGGTAATGGTGTGGGAAGGGGCGTGCCAGCACTGTTACCTTGCCTGGTCGCGATGAACCACGGTCAGCGGTACGATCGGTCCAGCTGTAGCCATGCGTGCCCACGCGTCATAGGTCCAGTGTGGGTGTCGCTTCTTGTCAGTGTACTTGGTCGCAGTGAGAGGGCACGGGTGCCTTCCTTTCCAAAGGTCAGCGGAAGGGCTGACCGCGGTGCAACCAGGCGCATGCTGGCCAGGGTTTGGGTGGCTGGCTCCCTGATCAGCTGGTCGTGGGCCAGCCGGCAGCGGCCTTGTCGGCTGTCCACCAGCCGGCCTTCGGCGAGCCGGCCGTGGGTTCGCCAACATCATGCCAGTTGGTCACGGACCAGCCGACTGTATGGTTTTTCTTCAAAAGGGTGAGAACTCCCTAGGCTTTAGCCTACCTAGGGGTAATAACCCCATCAGCTACCATCATCTTTCAACTCTATTTCTCTAGGAACATATAAAAAATTCAAGGTAGCTGTAGTGCGAGCTAGTAATCTACAACATAATTTGCAAAGGCATTTTGACTATGTTCATGATAATGAGTTTAGTTAATCATATTACTTAAAAATCCCAAATAAATTGACATCCCTCTGGTCATTTGAGTGTCACATGATCCAAATCCACCAACTCAAATCCGATCATCACGTGAGTTGAGGTGGTTTCAATGGTGAACATCTTCATGTTGATCATATCTACTATATGACTCATGTTCGACCTTTCCGTCTTTTCTGTTCTGAGGCCATGTCTATACATGCTAGGCTCATCAAGTTTAACCCGACTGTTCTGCACGTGCAACACTGGCTTGCACCCATTGTATGTGAATGTAGAGTCTATCACACCCGATCATCACGTGGTGTCACGACACGACGAACTTTCGCAACAGTACACACTCGGGGAGAACATGATTTATCTTGAAATTTAAGTGAGAGATCACCTTATAATGCTACCGTCAACCTAAGCAAAAAAAGATGCATAAAAGGATTAACATCAAATGCAAATCATAAGTGACATGATATGGCCATGAACTTCTGCTTTTGATCTCCATCTCCAAAGCACCGACATGATCTCAATCGTCACCAGCAATGACACCATGATCTCCATCATCTTGATCTCTATCAATGTGTCGCCATCGGGGTTGCCGCACCGGCTAATGCTTCCATGACTACTGCTGACTCATAGCAATAAAGTAAAGCAAAAATGGCAAAAATAATTAAAGACAACCCTATGGCTCCGGCAAGTTGCCGTACTCATCGACATGCAAGTCGTGATATTCTATACAAAACATGATCATCTCATACATCACATATATCTCATCATGTAATTGGCCATATCACATCAGAACATACCTTGCAAAAACAAGTTAGACGTCCCCTAATTGTTGTTGCAATTTTTACGTGGCTGCTATGGGTATCTAGCAAGAACAATTCTCACCTATGCTAAACCACAACGGTGATACACAAATTACTATTCAACCTTCTGAAGGACCGCCTTTGTCAAATCCGAGCCAACTAGAGTAGGAGAGACAGACACCCGCCAGCCATCTTTATGCAACAAAGTCACATGTCAGTCGATGGAACCGGTGTCTCATAAGCAAACAAGTAAGGTTGGTCCGGGCCGCTTCATCCCAAAATACCGCTAAATTAAAAACCGACCAAGGGAGGAAGCAATCTGAGCATCAATACCCACAAACTCCTTTGTGTTCTACTTGTGATCTCATCTACACGTAGACCTAGCTCATGATGCCACTATTGGGGAAGATTGCAGGGGAAACAAAAATGTTCCTACGCACACGCAATATCTATCCATGGTGATGAGCATCTACGAGAGGGAGAGTGGATCTACATACCCTTGTAGATCGCTAAGCGGGAAGCGTTAAGAAACACGGTTGATGTAGTCAAACGTCTTCGCGATCCAAATCACTGAGCGTCCCGCGATCCCATCACGATCCATCTCGCGATCCAATCATGATCTGTCCCGCGATCCCATCAAGATTATCCCACGATCCAATGACGATTCGTCCCGTGATCTAGTCGCGGTCCTTCCGATCTAGCGCCGAACGGACGACACCTCCACGTTCAGCACACGTACAGCTTGATGACGATCTCCGCCTTCTTGATCCAGCAAGAGGGAGAGGATAGGTAGGTGAGTTCTCCACCATGCACAATGGTGTGGTGGTGGTGGTGGTGGTTAACTAATCCGAAATGGCTTTGCCTAAGGATCACACAACTAATCTAGAGGAGAAACTGATCTAGCAAAGAAGAAGGCAGCACGTGGCAATTAGGGTTGGCTCTCCCTTCTAAATCCTCTAGTATATATAGGAGGGAGGGAGGGGAGGAGGCAGCCTCAAACCCTCAAGGTTTGGCCGAAATAGGAGGTGGAGGAGTCCTAATCGAGTCCACCTAGGACTAGGATTCCTCCTCTCCACTTGCAAACCCTTTCCACTTTTCCTCCTTTGCGTTTTTCCCACCCCTAGCTGCATGGGTCTGCCTCCCCTTAGTGGGGGGTTCGGCCAACCCTTAGTGGCTGGTTTGACTCCTCCCATAGCCCATGGGGTCCTTTGGGTCGAGACACCCCTCGCACTGGCCCCCCGTACCCTCCCGACACTCCCGGTACACTATCAAAGTATTCAAAACTTTTACAGTGACAAAAACAGGACTTCCTATATATCAATATTTACCTATGGAACATTCTAGGGATCCTCATGACATCAAGGATCTCATCCGGGACTCCGAAAGACCGTCGGTCACCACCATGCAAAACTCTACTATACTGAAACGTCACTGAACCTTAAGTGTGTAGACCCTGCGGTTCGAGAACTATGTAGACATGACCGAGACACCTCCACGGTCAATAACCAATAGCGGGACATAGATGCCCATATTGGTTCCTACATATTCTATGAAGATCTTTATCAGTTGAACCTTTATGTCAAGGATTCAGTTAAACCTCTATGACAAGGATATGTACCTAGGGTAGGGTCCTAGGCCTGGCTTATATACCCTACCTAAGGACACTGCATTGGGAAAGCTTAAGGACCACAAGAGAGATTCCGATGTGATTCACCATGGCGTTCAAGTCACTCGACAATCAATCCATTCGGTAGATCCTTCCTCCACTCGACAGTCACCTGTCACTCGGACGAGCCCGCTTCCAGTCGACACTAGAAGACCAGAAGTCACCCCTGAGAGACCAACAGGCAGGTGTTAGGCCACTCACCTTTAATAGCCATTATGTGTACGTTACCAGTAACGCTAGTATTTATACCCATGATCGGACCATTGGATGTCTGGCAATTATGTGGGGCAGTGAACTCTATATAAGCCACCCCTCCCCTTTGGCACAAGGGTTTGCAACCTTTGTAATCTCTATTCTCCACACGACAAAGCTCGAGAGCACTAAGATGTAGGGATGTTACCTCCACGAGAGGGGCCTGGACTCATACATCCGTGTCTACATACTCGCCGTAGCTAGGACTCTGCCCTCTCCTTTCGAACCCCTACCTTCTACTCATAGGTTCGTTCCAACAATAGTTGGCGCCTACCATGGGGCAGGCGTCTAAGCGACTTCCCATGCGGTTGCGTTTTTATCCCTTCGTCATGTCTTCCGGCGGTGTTTTTGTTGGGGAACGTCGCATGGGAAACAAAAAAAAATCTACGTTCACACAAGACCTATCCATGGTGATGAGAATCTACGAGAGGGAGAGTGGATCTACGTACCCTTGTAGATCGCTAAGCAGGAAGCGTAAAGAAAAACACGGTTGGTGTAGTCGAATGTCTTCGCGATCCAAATCGCCGAGCGTCCCCCGATCCAATCATGATCCATCCCGATCAAGCACCGAACGGACGACACCTCCGCGTTCAGCACACGTACAGCTTGATGACGTTCTCCGCCTTCTTGATCCAGCAAGAGGAAGCGGATAGGTAGAATAGTTCTCTAGCAGCGTGACGACACTCCGGCGATGGTGGTGGAGCTATTCCGGTAGGGCTTCGCCTAAGCACTGCAGAAATCCGATCTAGAGGAGAAACTATGCACTAGAGGAACGGGTAGCATGTGGCTGAAAATCTTGTGCCAAAACCCTAAAAACCTCTAGTATATATAGGAGGAGAGGATGAGGAGTCTTGGCCCTCAAGGAGCCAGCCCTAGGCTTCGGCCGAACCAAGAGGGAGTCCTCCTCCTCCTCCACTCCTAGTAGGATTAGGACTCCTTCCTTATTTTAGCCGTTTTGCCTTTTTCCACCTTTTTCCTTTTGGGCTTTTCTTCCCAGCCGCATGGGCCTTGTGTGGGACTTCCACCAGCCCAATAAGGGCTGGTATTCATCCTCCCACAGCCCATGTAGCCTCTTGGGTCGAAATACCCCTCCCGATGGTCTCCCGGTACACTACCGATGAGCCAGAAACCTTTCTAGCGACCAAAATAGGACATCCCATATATCAATCTTTACCTCCGGACCATTCTGGAGATCCTCATGACGTCCAAGATCTCATCCGGGACTCCGAAAAACCTTCGGTCACCACCATACATAACTCTATACTATCGAAATGTCACCAAACCTTAAGTGTGCAGACCCTGCGGGTTCAAGAACTATGTAGACATGACCGAGACACCTCTACGGACAATAACCAAAAGTGGGACCTGGATGTCCATATTGGTTCCTACATATTCTACAAAGATCTTTATCAGTCGAACCTCTATGTCAAGGATTCAGTTAATCTCGTATGATGTTCCCTTTGTTCTTCGGTATGTTACTTGCACGAGATTCGATCGTCGGTATCTTCATACCTAGTTCAACCTCGTTACCGGCAAGTCTCCTTACTTGTTCCGTAATACAAGATCCCGTGACTAACACTTAGTCACATTGCTTGCAAGGCTTATTGTGATGTTGTATTACCGAGTGGGCCCTAAGATACCTCTCCGTCACACGGAGTAACAAATCCCAGTCTTGATCCATGCCAACCCAACATACACCCTCAGAGATACCTGTAGAGCACTTTATAGTCACCTAGTTAAGTTGCGACGTTTGATACACACAAGGCACTCTTCCGGTGTGCATGAGTTGCATGATCTCATGGTCATAGAAACATATACTTGACATGCAGAAAACAGTAGCAATGAACTGACACGATCATATGCTACGTTTGTAGTTTGGGTCTTGTCCATCACATCATTCTTATAATGATGTGATCCCGTTATCAAATGACATCACATGTCAATGGCTAGGAAACCTTGACCATCTTTGACCAACGAGCTAGTTCACTAGAGGCATACTAGGGACAAAGTGTTATCTATTTACCCACACATGTAATGTGTTTCCAATCAATACAATTATAGCATGGATAATAAACGATTATCATGAACAAGGAAATATAATAATAAACACTTTATTTATTGCCTCTAGGGCATATTTCCAATAATTTTCGCTCTAGGCCACGAGATCCATTTCGGCATGGCTACAAGTAGCGCCTCTTGATGTTGAGGCGCTCCCAGTTCGCGGGGCTACGCACTTCCGAGCGATTTCTTGTTGCGTGCTTCTGCAGCAGCCGTCGACTCCATATTCATCGGCTTTCCCCGCTGTTTGTCATCGCAAGCGACCCGGTTGCTCACGACTCCAGCTGTGACAGCCCAAGTGTTGTCCCTACCTTATTTGGCATGTAACCCCAATGTATGAACCTTGTGCCATGAGCTATGTATATGTTGCACCTTGTTCCATGTGTTATTTTGCATTCATATATCATATCATCCATCGTAGAATTCATTTTGCATGCTTGCTTTCATGTGTCTTTGGATGTTGTGATTGGTTGTGGTGTGGTTTTGTGTTGGGTTGGTGTTGAGTGTGGTTGGAGTCATGTGTGCACTCCTCTTCTTCTTCCCCTCTCTTTTCTCTATCAACATCACCTTCCATCCCCTCCCCTTCTCTTCATATTAACTTATGAGCAGAATTAACTTGCTGTTTAAATTGTTTAAAAATGTTCAAGAGGTGGCCCTAATATTCTTACTAATTTAGAGCATGTTCATTGTTGTGGTTGGGGATTGGTTGTTTTTGTATTTTAATTAAACAGGAGCTGCCCTTTAATTTAAGCATTAAAATAACTTGCTAAATAATTCAACTTAATATTTTTATTAAATGGAGCACAGTATTTTCTTCTCAAATATATTTTTGTTTTGCACTAGAGAATTTTATTTGTCTCTGGGGATTTATTTCAATGTGGCTGCTTTTTAAAATGGAAAACCTCCTCTTATTCCTGAGAGAGAGAGAGCTACCAGTAGGCCTCCTGCCCTCCCAAGCGCAGCCCAGTAGCTCCCACAGGCCTAGTCGCCCAGAGCATTCATTCTCTCCCAGCTCTGTACGGCAGAGCATCCAGAGGAGCCACGTCGGCTTGCCGATGATTTGACGGCCGTAGCGAGTCCCTCCGCTCCTTTTAGCGCGTCCCCGGTGCCCTAGCTCCTTCCCTCTCTCTATTCCTCCCCTTTTCCTCACCATGCCGCCGCCAGGTAAGCTGCCCTAGCCATGCCGTCGCCATGTTCGCCATGCTCCGGCCGAGCAGCAGCTCGCGGCCGGAGGTAGTTCCTCGCCGCGCCCCCGTCGCTCTGGTGCGTGGGAAGGAGTCCCTTGTTCCCCCTCTTCTTCCTCGACGCCCAAAGACGCCGGCCCTTCCTCCCCATCGTCGACCTCGCCATCTTCTTCCCCTGCAGCCCCAGATCACGAAGTCGCCGGCTTTCTCCGCTTCGTCTCCGCCGTCTTAGCGCGTCCCCGACCGTGTCTCCGTGTCCTAGGTAGTGGAGGTATACCCCTCCTTCCATTCCTCTCGCCTGCTTCATTGTTAGACGCTTGTGTGCGTAGAGACGTTCATGCCAACTTCACGCTCTCGGTGCTTTGCCCTTAGATGCAGCATGCGTACTATTTTGTGGTGCTTTCGTTCTTGCTCCTCGCGCGCCATAACGTTGTCCCTCACACTCCTAGGGGAATTCCGCACCCCCGCCGGCTGTTCCCCTCGCCGGAGATGGCTGGATCTAGCCCCGTGCGGCTGCCGTTGCTCTGTCCCGGTGGCTCGTTGAAATTCAGTTTCGTCAGACTTTTGCGTGCTATGTGTGTATTAGTGGTGCAGCTTCCATTCTCTGTTAACATGCGTAGAGCTAGCAGAGGGGTTGGCTCTGGGGAGACAACCAGCAGGTTGTGGGTTTGAGCCCAGGCTCCCCCCTTTTTTGTTTAATTTCTTTTCTTTTGATTCTTTTGTTTTATGACCTGATATAGGTATGTGTTGTGTGCGTGTAGTTGTTTTTTTCTTGTTGATCTATATGTATGTGTGTATGCCATGAATAGTGTAGGAGACATGAATTGGCCTTTGTGCATGTGAGTGTATTTGGTGTGTGGATTTATACATAAGTGCATGTGTGGCTGTTTTTTTTCTTTTCCTAGTGTATGTGCATGTGTGTGAATGACATATGCACATGTAGAGTGTGTAGGTGCACATGTGGGAGGTGTAGTGCATGAGTATGCTCTTGTGCTTGTGTATGTATGTGAAGAGTGAGTGTGTGTGTGGCCACCTACATATGCAATGCATACATGCATTGAGCATATATGTTTTCTTATGTGTGTGGAGGCACACCCACACTCATGATCTTGAGGGTGTGTGAGAGTGCCAAGTGCATTTGTGTGATTGTAGTGTATGTGAGTAGAAGTAGAGATGGTGTAGGTGACTAGTGGTATATTCACTTGACACACCCCTCTTGCTAGTATGCTTGCTAGCATAATTCATTTCTATTGCCTTGCTACCTTGTTTACCATGAGAATCACCCATATAAGTGGGAAAAGAGCTGCTTAGTTGCATTCTTTAAGTTTCTGTTTCAGCATGCTAAAAACCGCTAAGTCTGGAAATCTGCTGTTATTTTTTTTGCCATGAAGAGTGTGTGACATCTACTGATATGTTTGGAATTTGCTCATGCTCAGTGCTAGTTAGTTGTAGTAGTCATTGTCATATGCCATCCTGTTAATTTTCATGCCAATAGGAGCTTGCTAGCACATTTAACCAGTACTGTCAACTTGCTACTTTACTAACTCAGATTCCAGAAAACTGAAATGTTCACTAAGTCCCAGAAAACTGTTTCATCATGCCAACTTGGTTGATCCATGATTATTGATGTGTGCCTCCTTTGCTGGTTGTATAGTTGGCTAAGTTGATGCGGGTGTTGAGTAAATTCTGTCAATATCTTGTTTGTAGCTGTAGGGTTCCTGTAGCTCAAGTTGTGAGCTTCAGAAGTTGCTATGTTGCTGTTTTGTGGCAGATTGTGGGTTTATTGTTTTGTGCCTTGTGGGAGCTATACTCCATGGAATTGGTTGATTCTTGAGTCTATTGTGATTGGTTTTTCATCACCTATCCAGGGGCTACCTTGGAATGCCAAGAATTAACCCAGGTCTTGGTTGACTTGTGTTTTTCCTCCGTACCTTGTCGTGAGCGTATCGTGAGAACCGTAGCTCTGTTTCTTGCGTTCTTTATATGCATTTATATAGATTTTGCATGATGCATCCATATTTGCAATGTTCATGCATGTATAAATAACTTAACATGAGGTTCTGTCTAGATTCACTAATTTACAAACTTGCATGTGAAACTTGACTAGTTTTGGATTGCCATGTTAAATTCTTCGTAAAATGAATCATGCGTCATCTTGGTTGTGAATTGCACCTTGGTTGGAGATTTATTTCCTGTTTCTCTTGGGTAGACACGAGTGTCTATACTAAGTTCGAGGATCCAGGAGAGTACCACTACGAGGATCCCACTACATGTTCCGCTGAAGAACCAACAGGCAAGATGATCGTACCCGGATCCCGATACTATTTTTGCTTGCTAGTTTCTCGCTCTTATCGTTAGAATTGCGCTACCTACCACTTGATATCATCCCCCATGTTGCCATGACAGCCTCTAACTTCCACATCCTAGCAAACCTTTGATTGGCTAAGTTACCGCTGCTCAGCCCCTCTTATAGCGTTCTTAGTTGCAGGTGCAGGTTGTTCCATGTGATAACATGGAGTTGAATATCACAATAAATTCTGTTATTTAATATAAGGCACATATATATCTTGGTATTGGTGGAAGGCTTGGCCTTTTGCTAAGTGATTTGTTCCGCTGTTACCACCATAGTTTTCTTGTTACCGGTGTTATGTTTCCATACTTTGTGCTCCTAACACGCTCGGGGTTGTTATGGGGACCCCCTTGTTTATTCGATTGAGATTAAAACTTGTCTGGCAAGACCCAACTTTGGTACTACATTTGCTAATAACTTCATAAAACTTGCATAGGGCTTTGCAACCCCGTGGATAATTAACCAACAACCCGGGCCAGTGCTCCTCATGAGTGTTGGTCCAAAATGGGCTGCCTGTGGGGCCGCCTCGAGGCAACTTGAGGATTGGTTTTCCCTGTAGCTAGTCCCATCTGTCGTGTCCTGAGAACGAGGTACGCGGCTCTTATTGGGTTCGTCGACACGTCGGGTGGTCTTGCTGGGTTTGTTTTACCTTTATCGAATGTCTTGCGTGTGGACTCTGACTTTTTTCGGGTTTTCTCGAGGTGTTGGAATTCCTTTCGAATTACCGATGAAGACCATGAGATCCGTGGTCGAGGAATTCCCGCGGAGTGTGGTTATTTGTGATGGACTAGTTGGAGCACCCCTGCAGGGTTAAATCTTTCGGAAAGCCGTGCCCGCGGTTATGTGGCAACTTGGATATTTGTTTAACACCCGGTTATAGTAAACTTGAAGTAAAATCTAATTAAAATACACCAACTGTGTGAGTAACCGTGATCGTCTGTGCTTGTGAACACGGTCCGAGAGAGAACATGGTGGGGTTATGATTGACGTAAGTAGGGGTTCAGGATCTCATAGAGATCATACTAGACTCGATCGTTCTTCGTAGGCCACTCATATTTATTTCATGTTGCGTAAGCTGGCCACCATATGTGCTTAGTGATGCTGCAAACTAAACACTTACCCCATCCCAACCTTTAAGCTTGAATAGTCTTGGTACCCGGGCACATGATAGCTCAGTCCTCTGTGGCTCACAGTTTACTACAACACTCCAGGTACAGGTTCAGATGAGTACGTGCAGGATGATCTTACTCAGCTCCAGTGGGAGTATGATGAGGAAAGAGGCAGGATGTACATGACGTATCCGGATGAGTAGAGGACCTGGTCGTGATCTTTGGGGCAGCGAGATAGTTTCATTTGCATCTGTTTTATCGTTTGATTTCGTCCGTAGTCGGACCCTGTTTTCATCTTGATGACTTGAACTCTGAGTGGAATTGTAATTTACCATGTGGCGAGTGTAAGCCAACTTGTATACTCATCTCTTCTGTAATGTATGATGCAATGTTACTATACTTGCTAACGGCAAGATGCGCCTCTATCCCTTGCGAGGCCCTCATGTCTTAAAATGGATAGGTGCGCATCATGGGCGTGACACCAGCGCTGGGTCAGGCATGTAGCGTCTCGCCAAATTTCTTCTCCACAGATTGTGGCGATCGAGCCCGTCGAGTTCCTTCTTGGCATGTTCGAATCGGACTCCAATTAGTCTGACGATCCTTCCAAGTGCAAGAGTTGCGATCCTGCAGTGGAGGTCCTTATGGCTGGTTCCCATCAAAGCCCGCCGCCGGGCTTTGGCCGCGGCAAGCGGGAAGCTGGCGGACTGTCGAGTGAACAGTTGTGCCGCGATGGAGAGGTCGTTCATACTCCCATCGTTGGTACGACCGCCGAGGCCCAAGCCTTGGAGGCCACATGCATATGGCTTGAAGAGCTTCAGAGAGAACTCGACGAGCGTGCTCGCCACTGTCCACCAGTTTCCAGTCAACGTCAGCGACAGCTGTTTCCGACTGGATCTCACAACAATGTTGAGGTATACCGTACTCCTATGTTAAACGTTGCAGCTGCTGCTAGGATAGTAGATTGCATTCAATCTTCACGGTCAGAGGCTGGTAGAGGGTTGATGCAGATTAGAGCATTGCTGGATGCAGCGCAGCGTCAGAATTCTGTTGTTTCGCAATCGCACAATAGGATACATAGTAACTCACCAAAGGCAGAGATTGTTCAGTTGGTGCATAGTCCTGGATCTCCCTTGCGCTGAAGGGGCGGAGGTTTTCATGAAGATTTGTTGCACCGTGATGACCACCGTCGAGTGCCCACTCCTCCGCAGAGTGGTCCACACGTGCCCTGGCACCAGGACGAAAGGCGCTCGTTCGGTGATGAGCAGAATGCTAGGTTTGATGCTCGTGATCTCCTCACTCAGAGGCGGATCGACAGAGGCAAAGCCCACATAGATGGACAGGATAGAGATTTACCGAGTGGCAGATGGCTATGGTTGAGCTGGAAGAATACAAGAAGAGTGCTGACCCTACTGATTTGTTGCGTGCTAAGAAGCCTGCTTCCGAGTCAGCATTTCAGTCGGCAGGAGAAGGGAAGAAATTACACATCCACTCGACAGGTTCCATTGCCGCGCCGACCAATATATCATCAACACTCGACAGCAAATAGGAAGCCGAGGTCATCCAGTTCCTCCGTGAGAACTGGGATATCTTCGCATGGAAGCCTGCTGACATGCAGTGGGTTCCCAGGGAGCTGGCTGAGCACCGACTGAGAGTTGACCCGAAGGCCAAGCCCGTAAAGGAGCATTTGCATCGATCTACGCCAGAGAAGCGTAAAGCAATCGGCGAAGAGGTGGCTCGTCTCTTGCAAGCCAAGTTCATTCGGGAGATTTACCACTCCGAGTGGCTCTCGAATGTTGTCATGGTTCTCAAGAAGGACAAGTCACTACGCATGTGTATTGACTTCAAGCATATCAATCGGGCCTTCCCGAAGGATCATTTCCCGCTCCCCCGCATAGATCAGATTGTTGACTCGACTGCGGGATGCGAGCGTTTGTCGTTTCTAGATGCTTACTCCGGGTGCCATCAGATGCGTCTGTTTGGCCCAGATGAAATAAAAACAGCCTTCATCACCCCATTTGGGTGTTTTTGCTACATCGTCATGCCAGTCGGTTTGAAAAATGCTGGCGCTACTTTCATGTGCATGATTCAGAAGTGTTTACTCGACCAGATCCCTCAGAATGTCGAGGCGTACATGGATGATATTGTCGGCAAGTCCCGCAAAGGTTCTCACCTGCTGGCTGACTTGGCCAAAACTTTCACCAATCTAAGGAGGTATGATATAAAGCTGAATCCGGCTAAGTGTACTGTCGGTGTCCCTGGCGGCAAGTTACTCTGTTTTCTCGTTTCCAAACGAGGGATCGACGTCAACCCTGAGAAAATCAGCGCCATTACCCGAATGAAGACTCCTGTGCGAGTGCACGATGTGCAGAAGCTCACAGGTTGCTTGGCAGCATTGAGTCGATTCATTTCTCATCTCGGTGAGAAGGCATTGCCTTTGTACCGACTGATGAAAAAGTCGGACATGTTCGAGTGGACTCTAGAGGCTGAAGCAGTGTTTGTCGAGCTCAAAGCCCTGCTCTCCACCCAGCCGGTGCTTGCTGCTCCTCGCAGCAAAGGGCCCTTGCTCCTATACATCGCGGCTACTAATCAGGTCGTCAATACAGTGTTAACTAACAAGCGGGAAGAGGAGGGCAAGGCTTACAAAGTCCAACGTCTAATCTATTACGTGTATGAAGTATTGACTCCTTCGAAACAAAGATATCCTCACTACCAGAAGTTGCTTTATGGTATTTATCTGTCAGCAAAGAAGGTGGCACATTATTTTTAGGAACACTCGATTTCAGTCGTCAGCGATGCTCTGTTATCCGAGACTCTCAACAATCGGGACGCAACTGGTCAAGTGGCTAAGTGGGCAATCGAGCTCCTATTCTTTGACATCAAGTTTAAAGCCAACAAAGCGATCATGTCTTAGGCACTTGTAGATTTTATGGCCAAGTGGATTGAACAGCAATAGCCAATCCAGGTTCATTTGGCACATTGGAACATGTTTTTCGATGGCTCTAAAATTTTGAATGGGTCTGGTGCTAGTGTTGTCTTAGTATCTCCAGAGGGCGACAAACTCAGTTATGTCTTGCAAATTCACTTCAATTCCTCCAACAATGAAACAGAATATGGAGCACTTTTATATGGGTTGTGCAAGGCTATCTCACTCGGTGTCAAGCGCCTGATGGTTTATGGCGACTCAGATTTGGTGATCAATCAAGTGATGAAAGAGTGGGACATTTGAAACCCCGCTATGACTGGATACTGCAGTGCTGTTAGAAAGCTTGAGAAGAAATTTGAAGGTTTGGAACTTCATCATGTTCCCCGATTGAAGAATCAAGCAGCTGATGAACTGGCAAAGAATGGATCCACTCGACAACCTATCCCTAGCAAAGTGTTTTTAGACCACCTCCATACTCCTTGAGTACAGGAAGATCCTTTCACCGAAGAGCCCCGCAAGCTATGAGCTCCACCGATCCGACTGAAGTCGATGTCCCTATAGTTACTGATTTAGTCATGGAGATTTTGGTCGTCATTCCCGATTGGATGATGCCATATATTGCATAAATCCTAAGACAAGAACTCTTGAAAGACGAGACAGAAGCATGACAGATCGTGCGCAGGTCGAAAGCTTTTACTGTGATCAGGGATCAGCTATTCAGAGAAAGCGCGGCCGGCATGACGCAGCGTTGCATTTCCCCTAAAGAAGGTCGAGTGATTCTGGATGAAATCCACTCTGAAACTTGTGCCCATCATGCGTCCTCACGAACAATCGTTGCTAAAGCATACCGAGCTGGTTTCTTCTAGCCACGGGCCAATGAGATGGCCAAAGACATTGTCGATCATTGTGAGGAGTGCCAGTTCTATGGAAACTTATCCCACAAGCCGGCGTCGGCTCTGAAGACAATCCCCCTTGCCTGGTCGTTTGATGTCTGGGGCCTAGACATGGTTGGTCCCTTTCGTACTGGAAAAGGCGGATCCACTCATTTGCTCGTTGTAGTCCACAAATTTACAAAGTGGATTGAGGCCAAGCCAATAAAGAAATTGAACTCTTGTAGGACGGTCACATTCATGAGGGAAATAATTTTCCAATACGGCGTTCCCCACGGCATCATCACGGATAATGGCACCAACTTTGACTCGGAAGAATTCAGATACTTCTGCACCTCCTAAGGCACTCGGGTGGATTATGCTTCCGTTGCACACCCCCAAACTAATGGTCAAGTTGAGCGAGCTAACCGCCTCATCCTGCAAGTTTTGAACCCTTGTCTCATGCGTGACTTGGATCATGCCGTCGGAGCCTGGGTGACAGAGTTGCCATCTGTTTTATGGGGCCTGAGAACAATGCCTAATCGGTCGACTGGACGGACTCCTTTTTTCCTGGTCTATGGAGCTGAAGTTTTCCTGCCGAGTGATTTGTTTCACAACTCTCCCCGAGTGGAACTTTATTCTGAAGCCGAAGCTGAACATGCAAGACAGGACGGCGTAGACCTCCTGGAGGAAGAGCGAGGAAGAGCGAGAGATGACACTGATCCGGACCACAGCTTATCAGCAAGATCTGTGACGCTTCCATGCAAAAATTGTTAAGAGTCGATCGTTTCATGAGGGAGATTTGGTTCTCCGAGTTGATCAACACCAACCCCACAAGCTCACTCCTGCGTGGGAGGGTCCTTCGTCATCACCAAGGTGTTGAACAATGGAGCTTATCACCTGTACAACCTCAAGAAGCATATTGACGAGTCGCGAGCCTGGAACGCAGATTTTCTCCGGCGTTTCTATACTTAGGAACGGAGTCGTTTTGATGTAATAAAAATATTTCAGAGCATGTCATATATGCAAGTTTGACTTCTGCAGTCTTTTCGTCGACTCCGATCAAGTAATTTCTCGCTTGGGATCACTCCGAGTGTTGAGCAATCCTCACACTCGGGGGCTTAGCTATGAACATGCTTTCGCCTAAGTTAAAAAACTGCCAAGTGGATAGCAGTCCATTCACTCGGAAACTTAGCTACGAACCAGTGTTCGCCTAAGTTCAAAACTATTCCGAGTGTCGAGCAATCCTCACACTTGGGGGCTTAGCAGCGAAACATGTTTTTTCCTAAGATTAAAACCTTGCCGAGTGGATAGCGTTCCATTCATTCGGAAACTTAGTTGCGAATCAGTCTTAGCCTAAGTTCAAAATTACTCCGAGTGTCGAGCAATCCTCATACTCGGGGGCTTAGTTGTGAAACATGCCTTCACCTAAAACTAAAACCTTGCCAAGTGGATAGTGTTCCATTAACTCGACGGCTTAGTTGCAAACCAATCTTCGCCTAAGTTCAAAACTATTCCGAGTGTTGAGAAATCCTCACACTCGGGGGGCCTAAGTCAAAAACAAATTCAGTCGAACAAATGATTCAAAACCAAATACGGATATATTCAGAGGCTTCATCGCAGATAAGTGTTTCGCATGCAAACGAACTTGCTCAGGCTTAAGGCCTGAATGGTGTTTTTAGGTTGATACATTTCCACTCGGCATACCAAGGCAAATAAAGTTTTCCCATGAATCAAGTTTATCAAGCACCCGACAGGCTTGTTGGCTCGACGAATGTGTCCAAGTCGATTCCATCTGCAATCCTCGTAGCTACGTCGATGAAGGTCTCCATGAAGTCTTCAAACTAAAGCTTCTTCGTATTCATTACTCGGAGCTCCTTCAACTTCTCCTCCCTTGCCTCCTTGCTCTTACGAGGGAGAGCGCCACATCGACTCCGTAGCAGGCGGTAGATTTCTTCCAGGCCTGCACTCGATTGGGAAGGTCATTAAGCCATGCCATCATGGATGTAAGATCGAGCTGAAGGGTGTCTTCGGGCCACAATTCTTTGCCGATCTTCTCCATCACAACTTTCAGTCGGAGGACATATGGTTGAACGCCCTAGAGTCTGATGTTGATTCGGAACATGTTCATGGCCACTCCATCACCAACAGGTGACTTCGTGGGATCCAAATTGGGCTCGATTTGTTATTTTCCTTCTCAAAGTCCTGGCAAAATTCTATTGGGAAGAAGGAATGAGAGGAGGTTTAATGAAATATAGTCGTCAAGGATTTTATGAAGTTCAGTCAACAGGGATAGTTACAGTCCGCACTCGCTCCAAACTGCTGTTGGAGACCTCCAAGTCTACTCGCAGCTGGTTCCTTTCCTCCTCGAGGTCCTTGTACTATGCGCCAAGTTCGCAAGCTCTATGAAATCAACAAAGAATAAATTCAGTCAACAAGAAACACCTACACTCCCGAGTGCAGAAGGTCAAAAACAGTAGACTAGGTGGCGCACCCCGCCCCACCCCACTACCCTGAAGTAGCGTCATATCATGGTTGATGAAAATAACATCCATGAAACCTGCATTCAGGAGAGGAAGAATTCAAGAAAAAGTCCACCCAACCTGTCGAGTGGCTCGTGTACCCCGCATATCGTAAACAACCCTGAGTTCAAGATGGTCTCTATCAGACCCCCGCCAGTGAAAGAACTCGACGGCGGTCTCGGGGACTACACCCAGTGGGTGCACTCAGAGTGCCCCTACTGGATCTGCCAACTCTTGATCTGTCGAGTGACCCGTCAACCCCACTCTGTACCTTTTAAGTAGCATCATATCATGTTTGATGAAATGATGTCCATGAAACCCATAAGGTAGCTTCGGTGTGGGACGACTAAGAAGAAAAAAAGTGCACTCGACATGTCGAGTGGTAAGCGTACTCCGCGTACGACAAAAGTCCTGAGTTCAAGTTTTTAAGACTAGTGCTCATTGTCTATGATCAATAGTAGCCTCGGGGACTACACTCAGTAGGTGCACTCAGCGTGCCCCCACTGGTTCCTAAAACATTCGACAAGGTCCGCCCTGTCTGAGCATTCGACGGTCTCTATCAGACCCCCGCCAGTGCAAGCACTCAATGGCGGTCTTGGGGACTACACCCAGTGGGTTCACTCAGAGTGCCCCCACTGGATCTGCCAACTCTCGATCTGTCGAGTGGCAGGGAATAAAAAACGTGCGCAAGCATATGAATATCGTCTCTTCTAAGACCCCTGCCAGTGCAAGCACTCGACAACGGTCTCGGGGACTACACCCAGTGGGTGCACTCAGTGTGCCCCCACTGGACAGAAATCTACTCGATTAAGACCTGATCTATTCGAGTGGAGAACTTTCAAATATCATAAAAGTGGAAAAGACCCACTGGGTGTACAATCAAAGAAGATAGGAATTCAACCAGAAATGTACTTACAATCGAACTTACTCGGACATTGGTGCGAAGCGTTGTGCTAGCATCGTAAGCCAACTTGCTGGCCTCATACGCCTCTTTGGTGCACACCAGCATCTATTACACCTAGATCATGGCCTCCTTTGCGGCTCCAGTCTGGTCCTCCTGAACACGGCGCAGAGGAAAAGCAGTCACCGGCGAGATCGACGTTGTGGCTGGGACAGTCGAGGTAGTCTGAGGTGGTATGGTTGGAGTCGACGTCACAATGGTCAAAACAGCTGGTAGAGCACTCGACAGCGGTACCGCAGGATCGGCTCTGACACGTGTCGATTCGCTTATTCCCTGGGAGGATCCAGCAGTCGACCGTTGAGTTCTTTGGGCGTGTACCCGTGGGGCGCCTAAGGTCTCACCTTCACCCCCGGTACCCCGAGGTTATTCTTCGTCATCCTCCATTTGAATGATTTCTGCAAATACCAATCGGCGATATGGATTTTTGCAATCGACGAACTTGAAGAATGAGAGCTGCATAAGGATTAAGTTTACCTCTCTGAGAAGTGGCTGCATCGGCAGTATCCACATCCAGTTGCTCCTCTCCGTCCCGTGGAGGCGATGTCATTGAGGTAGCGGCACTGGTAGACCAAATCCCACTCGGTGAAAAGGAATTAGAAGTTGCAATCGACAACGAAAGATGAAAGCAAACACTTATGTTGAGATGACTCGCACAGCCATCTTCATGTGGGGCAGAGCTTTGTGAGGTTTTCCTGTATTGGGCTTGGGCTGCTTCGCCGATCGTTCGCCCGATTCGACGGTCGAGGGTCGGTCTCCCTTTGGTTTCCTTTCACTTAGAATCGGGGCTTTGTCCGCAGTAGTGGCAGGGTCCTAACGTGACTCTCCTCCTCATTCTCACCCAAGTCCTCATATTCATCTTCACTGTCATAAACTCAGTCGATGTCCACACTATCACCATTGCTTTCCCCACTGTCTTCGGCTGGCTCCCGTTAGGCACAGGCGAGTGCATGTGCATCCACTCCTGCATGTTTCAAACAGTGAAGTCAGTCAACAGTTCCATCAATCACTCGACAGAATAGAACGACAGTCGATAGGACAAGAGTTACCAGATTCTTTGGCGGATTTGCAACTGAGTAGGGTTGGACCCTCTTCGCACCCAGAGGGTTGTCAGAAGCTCCGGTGATACTGCGAAGCCACTACTTGACAGTTTTTGTGAAACCTCCTTCGGGTGTGTCCTGGTCGAATCCTCAGGACCGGCATAATTCCACATAGTGATCCCTTGCTTGGAGAGGGTGGATCCGTTGACTGAGGAATGTCTCCAAGAGATCCATACCAGTGACTCCACCACGGATAAGGGCCCCTACAGCATCCACCAAGATTCCGACCTGGACTTTTCCCCTTCCAACACCTTCAAGGACTTGGGAACGGCTGGACAATCTAACGTGAAGGGAGAAAGGTCAGTCGACATATTAGGAGAAGCTACATCCTTGCAATAAAACCAGATCAACTGCCAACCTGTAACCGATTCGGGAACACTCATGGAAGGAAAAGAATTACGAGCTCTCTTTTCGATTCCTAGACCCCCACATAGCTGGCCTACATGAGTCTTTCCATCCTCAGGGTGGGCCTTTTTTACCGTCTGAGATCTAAAGGTGAAAATGTGCTCGAGCAGTCCCCAGTGGGGAGAGCAGCCCAAGAAACACTTGCACAGAGTGATGAAGACAGACAAGTAGGAAATTGCATTTGGAGGAAAGTGATGGAGCTGAGCTCCGAAGAAGTTCAAAAATCCTCTGAAGAATGATTGGGGAGGCATGGAGAAACCTCTTTCGACGTGGGAAAGGAGAAGAACCCGCTCTCCCTCGCGCTGCTCCGGCTCGCGCTCCCCCTCCAACAGCCTCGAAGCACCGTCCACCACGAGCCCATTGACGACAAGGTTGTCGACATCCGCGGTGGTGACTGTCAATGGGAGAAAGTCGCCCTGGATCCACCCCGGCGGCGCGGTGAACCAAACGGTCGAGGGATTCTTGGCCTTCCCCTTTGCGACTCCCTTCTTGGCATGCTCTAGCTTCTTCGTGGATACCTTCGTCCTCGCGGCAGTAGAGTTCGTCGGAGCAGAGCAGAGTGGGGAGTTGGAGATGAGGGAGGCAGAGGAAGAGAGGAGATTTGGGGGAGAAACACTACGCGAGCTGCGGTGCATCGGGATTTATACCCTGCCTAGTGCCTTACTGACGTGTGGGCCTCCAAGATCCCCGCATATCCCAAATGCAGACGGCGCCCTGTACGTGGAGAAATGAGCGGCACAAAAATCGAGGCATCATGCTATCACTTGCCCCGATCATGGCGTCATCTTTGCGGACACGCGAGCTTCCTAAATATTCGTGTCCCGCAAGATCCGGGCCTGATAGAGCGACCCGTCACATCCAGTGATCCTTTCAGGTCGCTCGGAATTAAATTGACATTGACGTTCACTCGGACACTTTCAAGACAGAATCGATCCGGGCGAATGACGAAGAATTCAGTCGACGCATGTTTTGTTATAGCCCCGAAAATCATTCGGAAGATTTGGTGCCCTGTTTCGAACTGGCATTGATACACCCCTTCACCACTCGAACCCTGATCCATTCGGGGGCTAATGACGAGGATGTGTACCTAGGGTAGGGTCCTAGGCCTGACCTATATACCCTACCTAAGGGCACTTCATTGAAAAGCTTAAGGACCACAAGAGAGATTCCGACTGGATTCACCATGGCGTTCAAGTCACTCGACAATAAATCCGTTCAGTAGCTCCTTCCTCCACCCGACAGTCACCTGTCACTCGGACGACCCCGGTTCTAGTCGGCGCCAGAATATCAGTTGTCGCCCCTGAGAGACCAACAGGCAGGTGTTAGGCCAGTCGTCTTTAATAGAAATTATGTGTACGTTACCAGTAACGCTAGTCTTTATACCCACGATCGGACCCTTGGATGCCTGGCAATTATGAGGGGCAGCGAACTCTTTATAAGTTGCCCCTCCCCTCTGGCATAAGGGTTCGCAACCTTTGTAATCTCTATTCTCCACACGATAAAGCTCCAGAGCACTGAGACGTAGGGCTATTACCTCCACGAGAGGGGCCTGAACTCATACATCCGTGTGTACATCCTTGTCGTAGCTAGGACTCTTCCCTCTCCTTTCATACCCCTACCTTCTACTGTCAGGTTCGTTCCCACGACACCTAAGCACCGCATAACTAATCTAGAGGAGAAATTGATCTAGCAAAGAAGACAGAAGCACGTGGCAATTAGCGTTGGCTCTCCCTTATAAATCCTCTAGTATATATAAGAGGGAGGGAGGGAAGGAGGCAGCCCCAAACCCTCAAGGTTTGGCCGAAATAGGAGGTGGAGGAGTCCTACTCCAGTCTAGCTAGGAGTAGGATTCCTCCTCTCCACTTGGAAACCCTTTCCACCTTTCCTCCTTTGCGTTTTTCCCACCCCTAGCCGCATGGGGCTACCTCCCGTGAGTGGGGTGTTCAGCCATCCCTTAGTGGCTGGTTTGACTCCTCCCACAGCCCATGAGGTCCTTTGGGTCGAGACACCCCTTGCGCTGGGCCCCCGTACCCTCCCGACACTCCCAGTACACTACCGAAGTACCCGAAACTTTTTCGGTGACCAAAACAGGACTTCCTATATATCAATATTTACCTCTGGACCATTCTAGAGCTCCTTGTGACATCCAGGGATCTCTTTCGGGATTTCGAAAGATCTTCGGTCACCACCATACATAACTCTACTATACCGAAACGTCACCGAACCTTAAGTGTGCAGACCCTGCGGGTTCGAGAACTATGTAGACATGACCGAGACACCTCCACGGTCAATAACCAATAGCAGGACCCAGATGCCCATATTGGCTCCTACATATTCTATGAAGATCTTTATAAGTTGAACCTCTATGTCAAGGATTCAGTTAATCCCGGACGTTGTTCCCTTTCTTCTTCGATATAGTTACTTGCCCGAGATTCGATCGTCGATATCTCTGTACCTAGTTCAATCTTGTTACCGGCAAGTCTCTTTACTCATTTAGTAATACAAGATCCCTTTGATAACACTTTAGTCACTTTTCTTGCAAGGCTTTTGTGATGTTGTATTACCGAGTGGTCCCTGAGATACCTCTCTGTCACACGGAGTAACAAATCCCGGTCTTGATCCGTGCCAACCCAACAGACACCCTCGGAGATACCTGTAGAGCACCTTTATAGTCACCTAGTTACGTTGGAACGTTTGATACACACAATGTACTCCTCTGATGTCAGTGAGTTGCATGATCCCATGGTCATAGGAACAAATACTTGACATGCAGAAAACTATAGCAATAAACTGGCACGGTCATATGTTATGTTTATAGATTGGGTCTTGTCCATCACATCATTTTCCTAATGATGTGATCCCGTTATAAAATGACATCTCATGTCCATGGCTAGGAAACCTTGACCATCTTTGATTAACGAGCTAGTCTATTAGAGGCATACTAGGGACATGGTGGTGTCTATGTATCCACACATGTATCTGAGTTTCCGATCAAAATATTCTAGCATGGATAATAAACGATTATCATGAACAAGGAAATATGATAATGACTAATTTATTATTGCCTCTCGGGCATATTTCCATCAACTTACTCCTCGCGTGCAACCCACTTCCTCTTCAGCTCCACCTCGACGCAAGTTGGGACGCCCCCGCTCCCCTTCGACACAGTCCTGGCTGTGCCCAGGGGGTGTACTAGGTTTTCCGCACCAACCCCTGATGCGGTGTCGCCGCCTAGAGAAGTGTGGAGGGCGCCCAGGGGATCCGTGGCCGGCGGGCCCGTTTCTGCCCGGGCGGCGGCTGCCTTGCCTCCCGACGGCAGCGCGGGCTGAGATGAGCCCAACATCTCGGTCGCCTTGCTGGGACGCGAGGAGTCCTCTGGAGGGTATGCAATTGCGTGCTTCTTTGGGGTCGCCCAGATGGACAACCGGGCGGTCTTGGCGAAGGCCCCGACTCCCCGGGCACCCTGGCAAAGCGCTGGAAGCCAACGACCGGGACTCGTCATCGGTTTCGTCGTCAAGGTTGGAGAGGAGCATGCTCTGCGTTGGAAGGGATGCCTCCTCTTTGTCATCCACAGTATCCTATGAATCCCCCTCGCCACTGGTGTCGCCTGAGGACACTAGCCCGGGGGATTGGGATGGTCAGGTGGCGTGAGTCCCAAGTCGTCGAAGTCAGGCATGGAGGAAGCTAGAGTCGTGCCATCGTCACGATGGTACAGCGGGGCGTGGGCCTCGGGAAGATCCTCGGGATCACCATTGAGAAGGATGTTTAGGGACCTGTCACACTCCTCGCGTGTCAGGTTGGCGGATCCGAGCCTGATGTCGTCCCCCCTGCCTGTGTACTCCCACATGGGTTTCGTGTGTTGCTGGAGCGGCGCCAGCCGTTGCGTCACGAATTCCTTCACCATCATCGCCCCGGCCGGCTTCCTAGCATCCATGTTCGAGAAGATCCGCCTCGAGACAGGCACCGTCCGAGGGTCAGTGAGCTTCGCGGAGGCCCACCCGTGAGTCTTCTCCAGCAGTCTCGTCGGAAGCTCTAGATGTGGGTCATCCCCCTTGACATCTAAGAAGACCCAGTGGTGTCGGTAGCCTTACACCTTCTTCCCAGCCTTCAGGAGCATGTTGCCGCTCTGAACCGCAATGAAGGAGGTGCTCCCCGACCGTTGCACGCGATCATGAAGCCGCATGCTGAAGTAATGACCGAAGAGGGCCACGGAAGGCCTCACACCCATGATGGCCTCAGAGTAG
This sequence comes from Hordeum marinum, assembly GCA_022496015.1. Classification (NCBI taxonomy): domain Eukaryota; kingdom Viridiplantae; phylum Streptophyta; class Magnoliopsida; order Poales; family Poaceae; genus Hordeum; species Hordeum marinum. The sequence goes on from CM039674.1 coordinate 439,770,356, forward strand.
AAAGCGAAGATCGACATGAGCAAGATGGAGTTGGGCTGACGGTGGAGAGCCTGGATCCTGTAGTGCGCAAGGATGGCGGGGAAGAACCCGAAGAAGGGCAGGACGAGCCAGCAGAAGATACTGTGGAGGAAGAACGGGTAGACCATCTTTGCCAGGGTGCGCTGCTCCATAGAGCTGCACCAGATCAAGGTCTCACCCCACTCGTTGGTGTCTCCTGTAGTCAGCGGGAGCGCCGAGCTGAGGTCGCCCTCCTTGGCAATGGAAGATGTCGTGAGCGCGGAGAGGGAGAAGAGGGAGCCGAGGCTTGAGCCTCGTGCTTCGTCTTCCCGTCGGGCGCCATTTGCAGGATCTCAAAAGCAGGAGAGCAAGAGGAAGGAAGATTCTGCATCAAGACTTGGAGGAGTTTCTCGCGACAGAAAGGGGGTCTGAGCAAGAGAGCAAGGCATGGAGAAAAAGGGTAATGATGGCTTTGCAGTGGGCACTTGGCTTTTGTCATCCTAGACAGATGCCGAGGCAATTTGAGGCGGGGCCGTTCGCTCCATGTCACGCGCCACGCGTCGAGTCCGACCCACTGGTGATTAGGGTCCCGCAACGCTTCACCGTTCGTCCCTCACCTTCGTCTTGAAACCAGGGTCAGCATGCCTTGGGCCTAGGGCTACTATTGGCGTCCTGGGACCGGGGGTACACAAACTTGTCTGCCTACGGCCCAGGACGTGGCCCACCACCATGGCCCGGTACGGCCCAATGGCAAGTTCCACGAGTCATGACCCTCACGAGAGCACCCCGCCTCGCGAGAAGGACGGCGTCAAGATCTCCGGAGAGTGGCATCCCCCTAGGATGCCTCCCGTGGAGTGGAGATTCCTATGCAAGTGCCCAACCTCCCGAGGATGGGATGACATGGGTTCCAATGACGAAGCCAGGCAGACACCAGTAGGCATGGGAGGAGGATAGGTTCCTCTTTGGTGCTAAGGAGGCAAGGACATATGCGTGTTCCCAAGGAATCCCCTAAAGGGTACCTTCCCGGTGCAACGAGACCGAGACCACAAGTTCGGCAAGAAGGATGTCATCGCCGAGCCCACCATTGCGTCACCCCTGAAGCTTTGTAGGCAAAAACCACCTATAGTCAGGATAGGATGTACCTCCTATCCCCTTTCAAATTTGTCCGCTATGGATCCCTTCCTGCTTGTGCGATAAGGGAAGAGGACTGTGGTCCCTATAAATAGCCACCCACTCCCATTGTAGAAGGCAGGTTGACTAGAGCTAGTTCATCACCACCAAAGGTACCCACCACTATGCTAGTTCATCCTAGCCTTTCATGAGGCCAATCCACCACAAAGCAAGAGTACGATTTTACACCGCAAGGTGGCGCGAACCTGGGTAAATCTCCAAGTCCAATTTCTTCCCCGCTTGCATTCGCTCGTCGTAGCTAGGCTGTAGCGTGATAAGATTGAGACTTTGAGATGGTTTAGATCCTCATACAAGCCCTAGTGTTTGAACCTTGTGGGTTTTGCGGGCCCCAAATCCGACAGCGAGAGTTGTCGGACATACCGTACTGGCGTCCTAGCCGATAATGATGTCTATGGTGGGGAGCTCGGGAGAGAGGACTGATGTGCCAAACCTGGCGGCGCAGAGGCTCGGGATGGCTGCAGAGCAAGGGTGTGGGTGGAGCTACGAGACATATGGTGTGGAGGAGGAAGAAGTCAGGACAGGGCAAATGGATCCAATAATCCGAGGAGGTAGATTTAGAGCAATTTGTGGTGGGCTAGACTTGTCGGTTATGACATGGCGGATGCGTCCGGGCGCACCTGGGCATCCCCATATCTGCACAATTTTTTCAGTGGATATGAGGGGTGCTGGTCAGCCCGGGCATTCGAGACCTGTTTGAGGCATCCATCTGGGTCGATTCTTTTTGATCAGTCTATGACCGAACTATCCATCGGGGGGTTTGAAGCGGGTATGGGGTCCCGACTTTAGGTGCTCTTGGTGGATGATCTTTTACTGCATTCGTTGCGCCGACTCTGAGATTCTTCTATCAATTGGTAATCCATGTGTTTTGAGCATGTCTAGAAAAAACATGCCCCTTTGATTTAAAAGGGTATGTCCAAATTATTAGCCATATGCTCATGAGAAATCGGTAAACTCTGGCATGTTTGGATCTATGAAATATTAATGTTTTCATCTATATTGAGTGCCTCAAACTCCCCTGATATGTTTGGGAGGACAGCTTGGCTACTCTGTCAAAAAATCTCGTTCCAAATGGGAGACTGAAATGGCTGATCGACACCCCTTATATAAAGCCCAAACATGGGGTGATAAAGGGAGGCAAGTTCCGGTGTCGAATCTGGCATATCTCGCAGTAGGGGTCCTACGCTAGGCTCTTGGAGTGATGGTAACATGGGCACATGATTTTACCCAGGTTCGGGCTCTCTCAAGGAGATAGTACCCTACGTCCTGCTTTTCATTGTATTGATATGAGGATAGTACATAGTACAAGTATCTACCACGAGATTGTAGTAAGGAATATGAGATGTAATGTAATGATCTATTGACTAGCCTGGCCTCGGTTTATATATGCACCATAGGCCTAGGGTTTAGAGGAGTCCTTGTCTTGTGCACCAAGTCTTGTGGAATCTCCCTTGTATGCATCATGGGCTCTCCAGACTAGCCCATTAGTGAATCACCCTGGGGGTCCTCGGCCCTACCCACTGGTCGGGAGACGACGTGGTGAGTACCCCCCTAGTCCAGGACACCGTTAGTAGCCCCCTAAACCGGTCTTCAAGTTAAGGACACTCCTCGGTTCTTCCGAATAATTATTCGTCTTTGATCGTCGGTCTTGAAAACTGGTTCAACAAATCTTCCCATGTCTGATCTTGAGGATCGCCGAGCTGAATCCGAAGAGTTTACAAGTCGGCATCCGAGGAGCCCCTTTAAGTTATCGACCTTTATCAAGGCCTTGTAATTTTTTACACCACACCTAGGGTTTGAAGTGTTTCCCGTGTGGTGGTGTCCTCTTGCGTCCGAGCTCCAACGCCGAACTGCATCTGAGGTGTCTTTTTGTAGCCAAGCTCCAATGTTGATCTGCATCTGAGCGCCAATGACGGGTTGCGTCCGAGCTCCGACACCGGATTGTGTCCGAGGTATCTTTTTGCAGCCGAGCGCCAACACCATTCGGCGTTCAAGGTATCCTCTTGCGTCCGAGCTCCAACGTCGGGCTTCATCCGAGGTATCATAGATTACCTTGGCCTCTGAAAATTTGAATGAGTCCATCCGAGCTTAAACGCCAGAATAGTCTTCTATGGAACTAACCATTTGAATCCGAGCTTTATGTCGGATAGCTTCCCATCTCCAATGCCGGACTGTATCCGAGCTCTAACGATGGTCAGCGTCCGAGGTATCATAAACTAGCTTGGACCTTAAAAATTGAAGGAATACATCCAAGCTTAATCTCGTAAATGCTCTCTATGGAGCCAGCCACTTGCGCCCGAGCTTTATGACGGACTGCTTTTGAGGTGGTGCACCACCCCAACTGTCGGCTGATTTTTGCGGACATTTTCGATTGGTGCAATTTATTCTCTACCGAGATATATATAGCCAGCAGCCCTCAAGGTGTGTGTCGATCTAAAACCCGAGAGGCACCTGAAGGATGACATAAAACCGCTGATCCCTGTAGCCCCTGAGGCTCAGGTGGATTTGAAAAATCGTACTAAGGATCAACTCCTAGCTCGGCAGCATACTTCAGAACACAAAAGCGGTGTACACAGACCTCGAGACTCAGGTTGGGTGCGGCCAACCAACCCAAGGATCATTATCTCCTCGGAAATTGTATTACACTAAAATTTTCTGCATTGAATTTCTAATGTAGTAGCCCCCGAGCATTAATTTGGGCATGGGTGATCGAACTAAGCATCGACATTTTTTTGACACAAACTTTGTTACGTTTGACACAATTTATAGCTTAATTTGGGGAATGTTCCCGAAATCTATGGTCTTTAATGAACCGAAATTTTCACTTTCGTCATTGCTGACCAATTATATTCTTACGATGGCTAGCTTTCGGCTTCACCCAGTCTAAGGTACTAACCCGGATGACTCGGAAGTAACGATCACAGAGGTGCTCCTTTTACCTCCTAGCCGAACAATTGGGAACGTGGGGGGTAAGCACAGGAGCCAGGCAACCCAGCTTGGTTAAAATATTAAGTAAAATTGATGCATATTTATGGCTTTGTAATGATGATTATGGAAGGCAGCACTCGCATATTGGATATAAATTATTTAATGCTATATGCTATTTTGACTCCTTTGTGACTGTTTATCATTTGAGAGTGGCCCATCGTCGGCTTCTACCCCTTTGTAAATGCTACGTAGGGTGTTTCCGCAGTAACAAAACAACCCATAGCCGATGTCTTGGTGCCCGGAGGCCATTGTTTTAATGGAAACGAGGCAATCAGATATCTAGGATTTATAACTTTCATTTAGTCACATGATCTTAAAGTTTGGGAGGCCAGTTACTGGCCCCCGATTAGTGTTCGGTGTTAGCCGAGGTCAAGCCATTAACACTTCAGCCAATTTTATGAACGGCCCATGGGGTAACCTCTGTCGGTCTATAGTTTGACAGAGTCATTGGATTGCTGACCAGTTAGCGCTCAATGTGACAACTAGTTTTTGGCTTTCTCCACTGAGGTACTTAACCAATAGAATCGGAAGTACAATCACAGTGGTTCTCCCTTTGCACACCTAGACGAACAAAGCGAAATGTATGACGAAATCACAGGAGCAGGCAACCCAACTATTGACCGAAGACACAATTCGAAACTAATGCATATAGAGGAATATGCGAGAAGCCAAGGTGGAGGTCGACAGGGAAGATGCCAAAAAGCAGGCCAAAAAAGATTTCCCGAGCTGAATTATTATGTGGGGCACCTCGGTCAAGATGATGTCCCTCCTCCTAAAAAAACATAGAAATAGCTTAAAAGTGCCATAAGCTCGAAAAGCCAAAAAAAATTACGTAAAAACTTTGACATTCGAACTAAATCAAGTGTTTTGGTGCCAATTCTAAAATTGGTCTTAAAATTAACATGTGCTTCGGTCGTGCTTTAACATGACACATCCGATATCTTAGACTTCAAGCGGGTCAACCTTTGGCTTCAGCCTCCATATCCCAAGGGCGAAGTGTTTCTCTGAGGCCTGTTTAGCGAACTAAACTCAAACGGCTTTAGAGAGGAACTAGGCTACCCGGCTATTGACCAAACACTTGTGTCAGAAAAAGGAGTAGTAGATAAAGACTTTGCAAGACCAAGAAGAAATCATTTACTATAAAATGGCTCATACAAATTTAAGACCCCCAAGTGACTTGGGTAAAATAATTTTATGCATAATGATTGTATGTACCGAAGTACTAATATCATATATGTCTTCGCCCGAACTTTAAACGTGTCTTAACCGACCATCGTCTTCTCCCACTTTCGCAAGGGACGAAAAGTGTTATCTACTATGCCATCCGAGGATATCGGAGGTGTTTTGAATAACCAGGCAATCAGGCCATTAGGCTATAACATACAAAGTGTGCCCAAGGAACTTATGCCATATTACTATTTAACGTAAGAAGCATCTTCAAAGAAAATAGTTCCGCCAACGGTTCCTTTCTTTGGGTTCTCATGATTACCATGAGGGGTGTGCAATTGATTTATGTATGCTTGTCTTTCGTCATGGTCGACCATAGTCGAAAACAGTAAGTGCACTAGCTTTCATCTTCACCTATCCTAGGTACGAGTTTGGATGACCCGGTCGTAACAATCGCAGAGGTGCTCCCTTTACTCCCTAGCCGAACAATCGGGAACGTAGGGGTAGGCACACGAGCAAGGCAACCCAGCTTTGCAGAACACTTAAGTCAACATGATACATATATTGGCGTAAACACAAACAAGGAAGGGTGCGATACATTAATAATCATATGCAAGAGGAATGGCTTCATAAAGGAAGCCCCCAAGTAAACGGGGTATTTGAATTTGTTCGTAACAAAGAAAGTTTTGACAAAGAAATTTTTTCGCAAACAACTTTTTGTCAAAAAAGTATAATGCTTGGTCGAACCGAACAAAATTGAAAAAAGTGAGCATGAAAGCGACTTAGCTGGTTAATGTGCTTGTGACATGTGCCGAGCTTGTAGTGGGTCAAGGTCCTAACCCCCAAGCCGGTCACGAGGTAGACGAAGAAGATCTCGGCTTGATGAAGTGACAACACAACACTTCCGAAGGCCGGGGAGAAACCCTCGGGCGAGTCGAGCGGACGGAGTAGTTCGGCAGCGTGACGGCGAAGCCCCCAGTCCGTCGGCCATGTCGATGACACAATTTGGTTGATGGAGTCGGGACAATGATGTAGACACGCCAAGGTGATCGCGTGACATAGACGAAGCCGATTACCTGTGCACACAATATAGTGCAAGCCAAGAGTAATAATAAATAAAGGTAATAATATATTTTGAAAAAGTTCTTCTACTTAGTTAATTTAAGTGAAGCAAATAACTAAAGGAAGCCTGGGCGCCGGGGTGCCTGAATGAAGAGTTCGGCTTGACGAAGTGGCGACGCTGCACGGTCGATGTGGCGAGATGAAGTCATTGGTCTAGTTAACATGGCGAAGCTGTGATCGGCGGACGCCGAAGTCTCATGCAGGTCGGCTAGTGACACCAAAGTCTCATGCCACCTGATGTGTTCAAGCAGGTCGGCTGGTGACGCCGAAGTCACATGCTAGCTGATGTGTTGAAGCAGGTCGGCTCGTGACGCGGAAGTCCCCGGAGCAGGTTGATCAAGGGATGCCAAAGCCCCGGTCTAGCCGAGGTGACGAAGCAGGTCGGCTGGTGGCGCCGAAGTCTCAGGCTAGCCGAGGTGTCGAAGCAGGTTAACTAGTGAGGCCGAAGTCTCACGCCAGCCGAGGTGTCAAAGCTGGTAGGCTGGTGATGCCGAAGTCTCACGCCAGCCGAGGTGTCGAAGCTAGTTGGCTGGTGACGTCGAAGTGTCCGGAGCGAGTTGATGAAGGGATGACAAAACCCTTGGTCTAGCCGAGGTGACAGAGAAGATCTGTAAGGTGACCTTAGAGTCCCATGCTAGTCGGCGTGGTGGACGTCAATTTGAAAAAGTAACGGCACGGCGCCGACGCATGTCGGAATTTGTGATGAGGTCGATGCTGGCTTGATGAAGCAATGAAGCGCCCAACCTGTATAATCCGCGGATAACGAGGTTCGCTTGAAGATTATTCGGCCCTCACGATGCCGAACTCTTGGTCGGATGACCGAGATGATGAGAAAATTTCCTTCAAAAAGAATGTCTGACAACCCGTTCATGAAAAAGATGAACTCGGGTTTGATTCATTTTCGCGCAGAAAATAGATCCAAAATTCGTTGTACTAATTGGATGTTTCTCGGAGTTTGGACGGTTGGATCGAGATGAAATTTTGAGGGGCAGTCGGTACAGGAATTCCGCCGCCGATAAACGGTGGGATTTTCCAATGGACGTCTGAGCTAGATGCTGGACTCCTCGCCCTAAACTCATCCACATGCTCGTCCAGATTCGACGGGGCTTCAGTAGATCGGAGATTGCCAGAGATTCCTCCACCGGAACGCGAGGAAATTTTGCAGGATTGTTCTAGACTCAATTCCGCATAATTCTACCGAAGGAATCGTCAAAACGACACTCACGGAGGCGAGGACGATGAACACGAATCTGGTGTCTAGAAAAACCGCATGATCGCGCGAGGGCAATGCTGATGTTGAGCCCTCGAGCACCATGGAGGATTCTTCCATGATCTTGGTTGAGATTGGAGTTGATGTTGATGAAGACACCCATCCGATCTATATGATCCAACGTGGAGCATCGTCCTCGGCATAGCCAAGGTGACCAGTCAAGTCAGCGACGAAGATGCCGACGTTGACGATGTAGCTCGGTTCCGACGCGTAGACCGCGATGAAGCCAATCTGAATTTCCGTCGCACTGTGGCGATTACCCAGCAGGCTCTCAATGAAAGCACCAATGTTGGTGTCAAATCTGGCATATCTCGTAGTAGGGGTCGTAAGCTAGGCGTCTTGGAGCGATGGTAACATGGACACAGGATTTTACACAGGTTCGGGCTCTCTCAAGGAGATAATACCCTACGTCCTGCTTTTCATTGTATTGATACGGGGATAGTACATAGTACAAGTATCCACCACAAGATTGTAGTAAGGAATATGAGATATAATGTAATGATCTATTGACTAGCCTGGCCTCGGTTTAAATATGCACCGTAGGCATAGGGTTTGGAGGAGTCCTTGTCTTGTGCACCATGTCTTCTGAAATCTCCCTTGTATGCATCATGGGCTCTCCGAACTGGCCCATTAGTGAATCGTCTTGGGGTCCTCAGCCCGACCCACTGGTCGGGAGACGACATGGTGAGTACCCCCTAGTTTAGGACACCATCAGCAGGGTGTGTCCATAACATCGTATCCGGACCACGCTAGCCCACCAGAATCCATATATATCCATCTCCATCCGTTCCCCAAACCAAACCCAAGCCACTCCATTCCACCACCCAAGCTCCCTTCCGGCATTCTCTGGCTTGGTGGGTAACGAATCTAAGTCCTACAACTCCAGATAGGTCGACTCTGAGCTCATCCCCCACGACCCCGAGGAGGATATCACCATACTGCATGCACTCCGTCACTCCTGGGAGGAGGCCGCTCGAAGGCAACGCTCGGATGCATGAATTGCATCAGCTCAAATGACACATGAATCCACCGCGAGATGTGTCGTTGCTGCCTCACCGAAGGCGGTGTCGTCCACTTGAGAGGTGGAGTCGCATTCTACAATGCCTCGTACGATGCACTAGTCCATGCGCCGCGACCACATTATTCGATTCACAGGTACATATGTTCAAGAATAACATAAGCACCAAATAAATAATGATGAACCGTGGTTGCATATACTTGTATTAAAGACGGTAAAGAAAGAGGCTGACATTTTGGTTGTTGTACAAGGTGAAACTGAATGCCCATATTATTTCCTGTTCCATGTTGAATGCACGCACGACGCTAGTTCAACCCCTTGTGATGGCGAACCGCCCATCCGTCATTGTCTTCATGAGCACATCTAGATAGTCATTGTAACATGGTAGAAATATTTTAACCTTTGCACATCCGCCAATCATGTGTTTGAGTTGTTGGGGAATGTTGCATGGGAAACAAAAAAACTCCTATGAACACCAAAGATCTATTTATGGAGATCAACAACTACAAGAGGGAGAGTGGATCTACATACCCTTGTAGATCGCTAAGCGGAAAGCATTAAGAAACATTGTTGATGTAGTCAAATGTTTTCACGATCGAATCATGATCCGCCCCGCGATCCAATCACGATCCGTACCAATCTAGCGCCGAACGGACTGTGCGTTGATACTCGTGATCTACGTTCGGTTTTCCGTAGAGAGGAACGGGTTATCGCAACACAGAGTGGGTAAGTATTTCCCTCAGTTATGAAACCAAGGTTTATCGAACCAATAGGAATACCAATCCTTACCATCTTCAGCGGCTGCACACAAAAGAACAAACAACTTGCACCCAACGCTAGGAAGAGGGTTGTCAATCCCGTTGATCTCGTTATTTTCAAGCAAGTGAGTTGTGTAGATAATTGTGGATAATTTTAAATTGCAAAAAATAAAAGCAAATAAATGACAGCAAGGTAATCAAAGCATTTGTGAATATATATAAGTGAATAGACCCGGGGGGCGTAGAGTTCTCTAGTGTTATCTCTCATAGAAATAGCATACGGTGGTAAACAAATTACTTTTGGGCAATTGATAGAAAAGCAAATAGTTATGCATTTTTCATGACAATGATCATGTGTATATAGGCATCACATCCATAAGAAAATAGGCCGACTCCTCCTGCACCTATTACTATTACTCCACCCATTGACCGCTATCCAGCATGCATCTACAGTATTAAGTAAAAGAGAGTAATGCTTGGAGAACATTGACATGATGTAGACAAAGTAAACTCAATCAATATGAATGAACCTCGTCGTGTTATCCTTAGTAGCAGCAACACAAAAATGCAACTTCTCCCCTTCTTTCACTGGGATATAGAAACTCGCTAGGTTGAACCTACTACAACGCACCACACCCACGGAAGAAATATCAATCTAGTTGGCCAAACTATCTCAATAGATCGGTGAGCATTATGAAGCTATGATGATCATGCAAATAAGAATCTTAGTATTCATATTTGACTCAAATACTTTTACTGCATAATCTGAACATAAACTCATAATTCATCGGATCCCAACAAACACACCATACAAAGTGATTACATCGGATAGATCAAGGCAAAGATGCGATGAACATTGTATTGAAGATAAAGAGAGAGATATTGCCATCTATGTACTACCTATGGACTCGTAGTTCTGTGGTGAACTACTCGCACATCATGGTGAGGGCAACAAGGTTGACGAAGAGGCCCTCCGTGATCGATCTCCCCTCCGACAGGGTGTCGAAACGGAGGTGTAGATGGCCTGCCGCCGGAACAGAGACTTGCGGGGGCGGAAAAGGTGTTTCGGGAGCGCTCTTGGAGTTTTAAGGGTAATTGTTAATTTATAGGCCAAAGAGGGCCATCGGGAGGCCCCCGAGGGGCCACAAGCCATCAGGGCGCCCCCCTAGTGCTATGACCCGTTGCACTGTGGGTCCCTCGTGGCTCCTCTATCCTCCCTCCAAAGCTTCTAGGTCTTCTTTTCTTCCAGAAAAATTTATAAAAAAGTTTTGTGGCAATTGGACTTCGTTTGGTACTATAAACATGAAAAGCCAAAAACATGCAGAAAACAACAACTGGCATTGGGCACTGGGTCAATAGGTTAGTGCTCAAAAATATTATAAATTTGTAAATAAATACCCAAAAAGTATCCTACAATCATAATATATTAGCATGGAACAATCAAAAAATATAAATCCATTGGAGACGTATCAGCATCGGCAAGCTTAATTCCTGCTCGTCCTCGAGTAGGTAAATGATAAAAACTGAATTTTTGATTTGACGTGCTACCCATTATGTAATCTTTGGTATGTAGGCTCATTGAGAAATGATGAATTAGCAAACAACAACATGGTAATATTTATAAGTATAAGATTAAAATCATTGATTTTTCAAAGTATATGATCCTAAAAGAATGTTTGCCCCTAGTCATCTTATTATATTGGCAAGGCATGACTCCGTCTTCACCACATAAATACAAATGTTAAGCACCACGGTGTCCAAGTTAGGAAATTGGATTGTACTTTTTCAATATGTATCAACTTTTTATTCTTCACGCAATACATGAGCGTGAACCATTGGACATAGCATATAGGTGGTATAGAATATAATGGTAGATATGAAAAGAGTAAAAGGTGGAGAAGATAGTCTCACATAAACTGGGTGTACCAACGAGCTATGGAGATGCTCATCGATAAATGTCAATGCAAGGAGCAGGGATTGCCATGCAAATGATGCACTAGAGCTATAAGTGTACGAAAGATCAATTGAAGCTAAGTGAGGTGTGCATCCAACTTGCTTGCTCATGAAGTCCTCGGGCATTTGAGGAAACTCGTCATCAGAATATACAAGCCAAGTTTATTATATGAAAAGGTAATTCCCACTAGCATATCGAAGTGTCAACATAGTAGACTCTCTATATGAAGAAAATTGTGCCACTTTGAGGCACAAGTGTGGTAAAGGATAGTAGCAAAGACCCTTCTCTCTTTTATCCCCTTTATTTTTTATTTTTTATGGTGGCATTTTCTCTTTTTTTTGCCTCCCTCATCCTTTTTTTATGGTGGGCTAATTTTGCCTCCCCAATTTTTATTTTATTTTTCATACAGAGTCTCATCCCGACTTGTGGGCGAATCATGGTCTCCATCATCCTTTCGTTACTGGTACAATGCTCTAATAATGATGATCATCACACTTCTATTTACTTATAACTTAATATGAACAACTGATAGGAAGATATGACTCTGTATGAATGCCTCTAGCAGTGTACCAGGATATGCAATGATCTAGTGTGACATGTATCAAAAATGTGAGGAACGATGGCTTTGCCACAAATACTATGCCAGCTTTATATCATCATGCAAAGCACTATGATGATGAACGAACTAGTCATGCAAAGTGACGATCGAATTTGCATGGCAATATATATCAAAATGGCTATGGAAATGCCATAATAGATAGGTATGATGGCTGTTTTGAGGAATATATAACGAGGTTTGGATGCATCGGCGAAAGTTCCACCGATCATCGAGGTGAGAATGGGCTATGTACTATACCGAAGAGGCTAGCAAATATGAGATGGTGAGAATGCGTGTGTCATGGTGTCACATTAGTCATAAAGAACTCACATACTTATTGCAAAGTTTTATTAATTTTATCACAAATCAAAGTACTCCTGGCATGCCTCGAGGGAGGAGGTTGGTAGGAGTTAACCATCGCGTGCCCCCCACTCAACAACACTAGGATTTCAATGAGGAATATAAATGTTCACACATCATTGATACGTCTCCAACGTATCTATAATTTTTTGATTGTTCCATGCTATTATATTATCTGTTTTGGATGTTTTATATGCATTAATATGCTATTTTATATTATTTTTGGGACTAACCTATTAATCTAGAGCCAAGTGTTAGTTTTTGTTTTTCCTTGTTTTTGAGTTTCGCAGATAAGGAATATTAAACGGATTCCAAACGGAATAAAACCTTCAGAAGGAATTTTTCTAGAACAAAAGGAATCTATGAGACTTGAGAACCAAGGCAGAGGAGCCACCGTGGGGCCACAAGCCCTAGGGGCGCGGCCAGGGGGAAAGCCGCGCAGGGCAGGCTTGTGAGCCCATGGCATCTCCCCTAACCCTAATCTTTGGTCTATAAATTCCCAAATATTCCATCATTATCAGAACAAGCCACGAAAACACTTTTCCGCCGCCAGAAGCCTCCGTTCCCGAGAGATCCAATCTTGGAGCCTTTTCCGGTAATCTGCCGAAGAGGGATTCGATCACGGAGGGCATCTACATCAACTCCATTGCCCCTCCGATGATGTGTGAGTAGTTCATCACAGACCTACGTGTCCATAGCTAGTATCTAGATGGCTTCTTCTCTCTGTTTTCTTCTCAATACCATGTTCTTCATGATCTTCATTGAGATCTATCCGATGTAATACTCTTTTGCGCTGTGTTTGTCCAGATCCGATGAATTGTGGGTTTATGTTCAGATTATCCATGAATATTATTTGAGTCTTTCCTGAATTATTATATGCATGATTTCATATCTTTGGAAGTCTCTTCGAGTTATTGGTTTGGTTTGGCCAACTAGATTGATAATTCTTGCAATGGGAGAAGTGCTTAGTTTTGGGTTCAATCTTGCGGTGTCCTCAGCCAGTGACAAAGTAGGGGTAGCGAGGCACGTATTGTATTGTTGCCATAAAGGGTAAGAAGATGGGGTTTTGATCATATTGCTTGAGTTTATCCCTCTACATCATGTCATCTTACTTAATGCATTACTCTGTTCTTCATGAACTTAATACTCTAGATGCAGGCAAGAGTCGGTCGATGTGTGGAGTAATAGTAGTAGATGCAGAATCATTTCGGTCTACTTGACACGGGTGTGATGCCTATATGCATAATCATTGGCTTGGATATCTTCATAACTATTCGCTTTTCTATCAATTGCTCGACAGTAATTTGTTCACCCACCGTAATACTTGCCATCATGAGAGAAGCCATCTAGTGAAACCTATGGCCCCGGGTCTATTTTCCATATTATATTTTCAGATCTAAAACCAAAAATACTTGCTACCCTATTTTTACTTTTAGTTTTACTTTCCGTTCAAGCATCCTATTATATCTATCTCTACTAGATCTCATCCTTGCAAATAACCGTGAGGGATTGGCAACCCCTTTATAGCGTTGGGTGCAAGAGTTTGATTCCTTGTGTAGGTACATCTATTGGTGGCTCACTTGTATCTCCTACTGGATTGATACCTTGGTTCTCAAAAACTGAGGGAAATACTTATCTACTTTGCTGCATCAAACCGTTCCTCTTCACGGGAAACCAATGCATGCTCGAGAAGTAGTAAGAAGGATTTCTAGCGCCGTTGCTGGGGAGATACATAGCAAGTCAAGATAAGAACTCTCTCTTCAACTTGCCAGTTTCTGGTTTGGTTGTGGGGAGATCTACGTCAAGCCTACCAAGTACCCATGACAAACTCATCTCTTACATTTACATTATTTGCCATTTGCCTCTCGTTTTCCTCTCCCCCACTTCACCAACTTGTCGTTTTATTCGCCATCTCTTTCTCGTTTGTCTTTTTCTTGTGAGATCTTTTGTTTGCTCGTGTTGCCATGTGCCTTCTATTTGCTTGCATCTTTTCTTGCCAAAAATCTATTGATATGGATACTCATCCACTTGCCAATCTTTTCAAAAGATCAAATTATGATGAACATATTGCTAGTGAGTTGAGTGCACTTGATTATCTCTGTGAAGTTTTGTTTGAAAATCATGAATTTGGAAATTTTGATGAAGTATTGAAAGAAGAAATTCATAAGGAGATTCATGAGAGTTCCTTGAGTGAAAAGCATGATTTCCATGTTGTTAGTATGAATTCTCTAAATATCCATGATGCTAATGATATGCAAAACCACAAGCTTAGGGATCGTATGCTTGATGAATATGATATTATTTGTTGCCCAAGTTTTGATGATGACACGTATGCTATAATTGATGATGGAAATAATGCTTTATTTGATAATTATATTGTGAAATTCCTTCATGATGCCACTAAAAATTATTATGAGGGAGGAACATATGCTTTTATGCATTTCAATAATATCAAGTTTCCTCTCTACGTGTTCAAACTTTTGAAGTTATGCTTGTTTTGCCTCCCTATGCTAGTTGATTCTTGTTCCCATAAATTGTTTGATCACAAAATCCCTATGCATAGGAAGTCATTTAGACTTAAATGTGTTTTTCATGCTATTCAGGATGCTCTTTTGCATATCTCAATTACTATTTTTTATGTGAGCATCATTGAAATCATTATGCCTAGCTAGGGGCCTTAAACAATAGCGGCTGTTGGGAGGCAACCCAATTTTATTTTGCTTTCTGATTTTTGCTTCTTCTTTGGTGTTTTTTGCAAATTATTAATTCTGTATTAATTGTGTTTTTGTGTTTTGATTAGTGTTTGAGCCAAGTAAAACCTTTGGGGTGATCTATGGTAGATGTTGATTTGATCCTGTTGAAAAACCGAAACTTTTGCGCTCAGTCCAAGAATTTTCCAAATTTTTAAGAACATAGAATTCATCTGAAATTTTTAGAAAGGATTTAAATACAAATTTCCCTGGTTTTAATAAATTTTGCAGGATTTTTAAAGTTCCAGAAGTATTTGAAGTTTACAGATTGCTACAGATTGTTTTGTTTTTGACAGATCTTATTTTCCTTGTGTTGTTTGCTTATTTTGATGTATCTATGGGCCATATCGGGGGGTATGGGTCATGGAAAAGTTAGAATACATTAGGTATTTCACAAATATAAATAAATAATGAGTTCACAACAGTACCTAAAGTGGTGATTTGTTTTTCTTGTACTAACAGATCTCATGAGTTTTCGGTTGAGTTTTGTGTTGTGAAGTTTTCAAGTTTTGGGTGAAGATTTGATGGATTATGGAATAAAGAGTGGAAAGAGCCTAAGCTTGGGGATGACCAAGGCACTCCAAGTCATATTCAAGGATACCAAAAAGCCTAAGCTTGGGGATGCCCCGAAAGGCATCCCCTCTTTTGTCTTCAATCCATCGGTAAATTTACTTGAGGCTATATTTTTATTCACCACATGATATGTGTTTTGCTTGGAGCGTCTTGTATGATTTGAGTCTTTGCTTTTTAGTTTGCCACAATCATCCTTGATGCACACATCTTTTGACAAAGACACACTAAATCGTGAATTTGTTAGAATACTCTATGTGCTTCACTTATATCTTTTGAGCTAGGCAATGTTTCTCTAGTGCTTCACTTATATCTTTATAGAGCATGGTGGTGTTACATTTTATAGAAATTATTGAACTCTGGTTACTCACTTATATTATTTTGAGAGTTTCTTAAAACAGCTTGTTAATTTGTCTAGGTATTGAATTTAGTCCTAATATAATGGGCATCCAAGAGGGATAAAATAAAAACTTTCATATTAAGTGCATTAACAACTATGAGAAGTTGGACTCCTTGCATATAGTTTTGAGATAATAGGTATGGTAATATGAGAGTCATGCTAGTGAGTAGTTTTGAATTGAAGAGATACGTGAGTTAAAGCTTGTGATTCTCGTAGCATGCACGTATGGTGAACCGTTATGTAACGAAGTCGGAGCATGATTTGTCTAATCATTGTCGACCTTTGTGTGAGGGTCGGGAGAGCGCGATGGTTAAATCCTACCAACCTATCCACTAGGAGCATGCATCTAATGCTTTGTTTGATAACTAATAGACTTTTGCAATAAGTATGTGAGTTCTTTATGACTAATGTGAGTCCATGGATTACACGCACTCTCACCCTTCCATCTTTGCTAGCCTCTCTAGTAGTGCGCAAGGTACATCAAACCCTCCTTCCTCAAAACAACCACCATATATTCCTCAAAACAGCCACCATACCTACCTATTATGGTATTTCCATAGCCATTGTGAGATATATTTCCATGCAACTTCCATCATGTAGTTTTTCTATGACTTGCATCATCACTTCATATTGCATATAGAGTTATATCTTGTCATAGGAATCGAGTAGTAATTTCTTTTTCTTTGAGTTATACATAAATAAAAGTGTGATGATTTTTCATTAATAGAGCATTGTCCCATTAGATAAAAGGATGATAGAGGCTATGACTCCCTCACAAGTTGGGACGAGTATTTTTACTTTACAAAAAATAAAAGAGGCCAGCGAAGCCCAAAAAAAACTAAAAGAGGCCAAAGAAGCCCACCAAAAATAATAATAATAATGAGAGAAATAGAGAAGGGACAATTGCTACTACCTTTTTCCACACTTGTGCTTCAAAGTAGCACCATAATCTTCATGATAGAGAGTCTCCAATTTTGTCACTTTCATATAACTAGTGGATATTCATTATGCACGACCACTTAGTTTTCTTTTTGAGCTATCATACACTTATAGCTCTAAGTGTATTTGTTGCATGAAAATCCCTACTCATTCACATTGATATCTATTTACGAGCATCTCCATAACCCATTGATATGCCTAGTTGATGTGAGACTATCTTCTCCTTTTTCCCTTGCACCTCCTCCATAGTCTATTCCACCTATAATGCTATATCCATGGCTCACGCTCATGTATTGCGTCAGAGTTGAAAATTTTTGAGAACACCAAAAGTGTGAAACAATTTCTTGGCTTGTTCATCAGGGTTGTGCATGATCTAGATACTTTGTGTGGGGAAGATGGAGCATAGCCAGACCATATGATTTTTTAGGGATAACTTTCTAAGGCCATGTTATTTCGAAAGGACACGACTACCTTGTTGGTGTCCTCGAAGTATTACTGTTTTTATGTCAATATTAGACTATTGTTTTGAATCTTACGGATCTGAATATTCATGCCTCAGTAAAGAATATTACATGGATAAATATGTTATGTAGCATTCCACATCAAAAATTCTGTTTTTATCATTTCCCTACTCGAGGACGAGCAGGAATTAAGCTTGGGGATGCTGATACGTCTCCAATGTATCTATAATTTTTGATTGTTCCATGATATTATATTATCTATTTTGGATGTTTTATATGCATTAATATGCTATTTTATATTATTTTTTGGACTAACCTATTAATCTAGAGCCTAGTGCCAGTTTCTGTTTTTCCTTGTTTTTGAGTTTCGCAAATAAGGAATATTAAACGGAGTCCAAACGAAATAAAACCTTCGGAAGGAATTTTTCTGGAACAAAAGGAATTTACGAGACTTGAGAACCAAGGCAAAGGAGCCACCGTGGGGCCACAAGCCCTAGGGGCGCGACCAGGGGGTAGGCCGTGCCGGGTAGGCTTATGGGCCCATGGCAGCTCCCTTAATCCTAATCTTCGGCCTATAAATTCCCAAATATTTCATCATTATCAGAACGAGCCACGAAAACACTTTTCCGCCGCCAGAAGCCTTCGTTCCTGAGAGATCCAATCTTGGAGACTTTTCAGGTAATCTGTCGGAGGGGGATTCGATCACTGAGGGCATCTACATCAACTCCATTGCCCCTCTGATGATGCGTGAGTAGTTCACCACAGACCTACAGGTCCATAGCTAGTATCTAGATGGCTTGTTCTCTCTCTTTGCTTCTCAATGCAATGTTCTTCATGATCTTCATGGAGATCTATCCGATGTAATTCTCTTTTGCGCTGTGTTTGTCGAGATCCGATGAATTTTGGGTTTATGTTCAGATTATCCATGAATATTATTTGAGTCTTTCTTGAATTCTTATATGCATGATTTCATATCTTTTCAAGTCTCTTCGAGTTATTGGTTTTGTTTAGACGACTAGATTGGTAATTCTTGCAATGGGAGAAGTGCTTAGTTTTGGGTTCAATCTTCCGGTGTCCTCACCCAGTGACAAAGTAGGGGTAGCAAGGCACGTATTGTATTGTTGCCATCAAGGGTAAAAATATGGGGTTTTCATCATATTTCTTGAGTTTATCCCTCTACATCATGTCATCTTACTTAATGCATTACTCTGTTCTTCATGAACTTAATACTCTAGGTGCAGGCAGGAGTCGGTCGATGTGTGGAGTAATAGTAGTAGATGCAGAATCATTTCAGTCTACTTGACATGGACATGATGCCTCTGCATAATAATTGCCTTGGATATCTTCATAACTATTCATTTTTTATCAATTGCTCGATAGTAATTTGTTCACCCATCGTAATACTTGCCACCATGAGAGAAGCCATCTAGTGAAACCTATGACCCCGGGTCTATTTTCCATATTAAAATTTCATATACAAAACCAAAAATACCAAAAATATTTGCTTCCCTATTTTTACTTTTAGTTTTACTTTCCGTTCAAGCATCCTATTATATCTATCTCTACTAGATCTCATCCTTGCAAATAACGTGAAGGGATTGACAACCCCTTTATAGCGTTGGGTGCAAGAGTTTGATTCGTTGTGCAGGCACATCTATTGGTGGATCGCTTGTATCTCCTACTAGATTGATACCTTGGTTGTCAAAAAGTGAGGGAAATACTTATCTACTTTGCTGCATCAAACCGTTCCTGTTCACGGGAAACCAACGCATGCTCGAGAAGTAGCAATCATCACCGTGCATCTTTAATTTTTAGATCTATAACAAGTTAACACAGCTCTTAATATCAACACTTCCACGAATCAACAATTGTGTACTCACAACTTTTTCATATTACGACATCAATGTCATTGACCCACTACTTCTCTATATGTTCTACATGATGGTTTTGATTATCATTCATTGAATACCTAATATTTTTGGACAAGTCTTATGACCCATGAAAATTACCATCACTATTTATTCGGATCTCAAACAAATATAAGTGAAGAATGAGAGTATTATTTCGATAAAATCTACACGCCACTGTGCTCAAAAAGATATAATTGAAGTACTAGAGCAACTGTCAAGCTCAAAAGATATAAGTGAAGCACATAGAGTATTCTAGCAAATTATCATGAAGGTGTGTCTCTCTCAAATAGGTGTGTCTAGAAAATGATGATTGTGCCAAGCTAAAAGTAAAATCAAACAAAATCAAACGACGCTCCAAGCAAAACACATATCATGTGATGAATAAAAATATAGCTCCAAGTGACATACCTCTCCAAGCAAATTCTTTGATAGAATTTACCTTCTTACCAGTTGCAGCCCTTTCGGTATGCCATTGAGTGTATTTGTCATTATGTTGTACAGAAGTTTTGTGGCCTCTCCTAAGGTCACATGCATAAAGGTACCACCTGCGGCAGAATCTAGAAGATTTCTAGAGACAAAGTTTAGTCCAGCATATAAATTTTGGATAATCATCCACAAGTTTAAGCCATGAGTTAGACAATTTCTTATCATCAATTTCATTCTCTCTCAAGCTTGTGCAACATGATATTGATCTTGTTGTTTATTTGATTTCTAAGGGATATGATCTTAGCAGGAGGAAAATACTTGGCAATAAAATCATCTTCCCACGTTCCAATACTATTACGAGGTAAAGATGAAATCCAAGATTTAGCTTTATCTCTTAGTGAAAAAGGAAATAATTTTAATTTCACAATATCATTATACATATCATTTTCTTTTGCATATCACATATTTCAACAAAGGTATTGAGATGTGATGCGGGGTCCTCGTTAGGACTTCCCAAAAATTGATCTTTCATGAAAAGATACAGCACTGCAGCATTAATATCAAATGCATCCACACTAGTGGCGGGTGGTATAGGAGTATAATAAAATTATTATTAGTATTATTTGAGAAATCACACAACTTAGTAGTATCTTGAGATATGGTGACCACGCAAGCATAGCAACAAGCAAGACAAGTAAAGTAGCAAGAGCAAACTAGAAGTAAACAAGTAACAAGCAAAGATAAATATTTTTGATTTTTGATTTTATTACACACTAAATATAACAAAAAATAAAAAGAATAACAAGTGAATGGAATTTTGTGTGAAGTTACTTGATAGTTGGTGATGGTATTCCCCAGTAACGGTGCCACAAATCCTTCCTGATACTCATGATCTGCGTTGGATTTTCCGTGAAGAGGAATGGGTCATCGCAGCACAAAGTAGGTAAGTATTTCCCTCAGTTATGAAGCCAAGGTTTATCGAACCAATAGGAATACCAATCATCACCTGTCTTCAGCGGCTGCACACAAAAGAACAAATAACTTGCACCCAACGCCGGTAAGAGGGTTGTCAATCCCGTTGATCTCGTTATTTGCAAGCAAGTGAGTTGTGAACATAATTGTGGATAATGTAAATTTCAAAATGAAATAAAATAAAATAAATAACATAAAGGTAATGAAAGCGTTTGTGAATATATATATATAAGTTAATAGACCTGGGGGCCATAGAGTTCTCTAGTGGCATCTCTCATAGAAATAGTATACTGTGGGTAAACTAATTATTGTTGGGCAATTGATATAAAAGTGAACAGTTATGCGGTTTTCACGGCAATGATCATGTGTATATAAGCATCACCTCCATAATCAAAGAGCCCGACTCCTGCCTACACCTATTACTATTACTCCACCAATCGACCGCTATCCAACATGCATCTAGAGTATTAAGTAAAATAGAGTAATGCTTGGAGAACATTGACATGATGTAGACAAAGTAAACTCAATCAATATGAATAAACCTCATCGTTTTATCCTTAGTAGCAGAAAAAACAAAGACGCAACTTGTCCCCTTATGTCACTGGGATATAGAAACTCACCGGGTTGAACCTACTACAATGCACCACTCCCACAGAAGAAATATCAATCTAGTTGGCCAAACTATCTCAATAGATCGGAGAGCCTTACGAAGCTATGATGATCATGCAAATAAGAATCTTTGTTTTCATATTTGACTCAAATACTTTTCATCAATAATCTGAACATGAACTCACAATTCATCGGATCCCAACAAACACACCATACAAAGGGATTACATCAGATAGATCAAGGCAAAGATGTGATGAACATTGTATTGAAGATCAAGAGAGAGAGATTGCCATCTAGGTACTACCTACGGACTCGTAGGCCTGTGGTGAACTACTCACACATCAAGGTGAGGGCATCAAGGTTGATGGAGAGGCCCTCCATCATCGATCTCCCCTCTGACAGGGTGCCAAACGAGGGTGTATAAGGCCTCCCATCAAAACAGACACTTGCGGCGGCGGAAAGAGTGTTTTGGGAGTGCTCTCAAAGTTTTAAGGGTAATTGTGAATTTATAGGCCAGAGAGGGGCATCGGGAGGCGCCCGAGGCGAGCACAAGCCATCAGGGCATGCCCCCTGGTGGCGCACCATGTTGGCTTGTGGGTCCCTCGTGGCTCCCCTGTCCTCCCTTCGAAGCTTCCAGATCTTATTTTTGTCCATAAAAAATCATAAAAAAGTTAAGTGGCAATTGGACTTCGTTTGGTACTGTAAACCTGAAAAGCCAAAAACATGCAAAAAACAACAACTGGCACTGGGCACTGGGTCAATAGGTTAGTGCTCAAAATAGTATAAATTGGTAAATAAATACACAAAAAGTATCGTAATATTATAATATATTAGAATGGAACAATCAAAAATTATAGATACGTTGAAGACGTATCACACCTCCGCGTTCAGCACACGTACAACTCGATGACTTCTCTGTCTCCTTGATCCAGGAAGCGAGGGAGGAGTAGCAGATGAGTTCCCTGGCAGCACGACAGCGTGGTGGCGATGGTGGTGGAGCTATCCCGGTAGGGCTTCACCAAGCGCTACCACAACGAACTAGAGGAGAAACGCCTTTTGCCAAAGAAAAACCTGCTTCCTGACACGATTGCTTGTCTAGAGAGAGAGGGAGGGCTGCCCAATGGCTTATGGTGTGGCTGCCCTCCCTCTTCTCTCATATATTTAGGGGGAGGGGTGGAGTCCGACTTCCCTAGGGTTTCCCCTATGGTCTTGGGTGGTGGTCAAGGGGCATCCTTGGCCACCTAGGTAAGGGGCGGCAACCACCCTTGGGCCTGCCCTAGCCCTGGTTGCATCAGCCTTGGGGTGGAGTGCACGGCCAGCCCACCAGGGGCTAGCGCACCACCCCTCGTAGTCCATGGGGCCCTCCAAGCAGGTGGAAACTCCCGATGGACCCCTAGAACCCCTTCCAGCACCTTTGGCAAAATCAAGTGAATCCCGAAACCCGAATACCAACTTCCCATATATAACTCTTTAGCTTCGGACCATTCTGGAACTCCTCTGACGTCCAGGATCTCATCTGGGACTCCGAACAACCTTCGGTCACTAACATATGTAACTCAACAATACTATATCGTTAGTGAACGTTAAGTGTGCAGACCGTGCGGGTTCGAGAGTGATGTAGACATGACCGAGAAACTCTCTGGTCAATGACCAATAGAGGGAACTGGATGCCCATATTGGTTCCTACACATTCCACGAACATCTTTATCGGGCAAACCATGATGTCAAGGATTCAATCAATCCCGTATTCAGTTCCCTTTGTCCATCGGTATATTACTTGCCTAAGATTCTATCGTCGGTATCTCCATACCTAGTTCGATCTCGTTACCGACAAGTCTCTTTACTCGTTTTGTAATACAAGATCACGTGACTAACTCCTTAGTCACATTTCTTGCAAGCTTCTTGTGATGTTGTATTACCAAGTGGGCCCAGAGATATCTCCGTCATACAGAGTGACAAATCCCAGTATCGATCCACGCCAACCCAACAGACACCCTCGGAGATACTGATACGTCTCCATCGTATCTATAATTTTTGCTTGTTCCACGTTGTTATATTATCAATCTTATATAGCAACCTTATATCATTTTTTGGGACTAACCTACTGACATAGTGCCAAAGTGCCAGTTGTTATTTTTGCTTGTTTTTTACTTCGCAGAAAATCAGTACCAAATTAAGCCAAAACACCATGAAAAATTTTGGAGAATTTTTTTGGGCCAGAAGACACCATATGGGCCAGAGAAGTGCCACAGAGGAAGGATGAGGTGGGGAACACCCAACAGGGCACGCTAGAGGCTCCTAGCGCGGCCTGGTGGCTGATGCCCACCTAGGAACCCCCCCCCCCCCCTCTGCCAACTATTGCTTCTATAAATACTCAAATATTCAAAAAAAAACTTGGGCAGTCGACAAAACACAATTCCAGCTGTCGCAAGTTCCAGAACCTCGAGATCCAATCTAACTGTTGGAAATATGCCCTAGAGGAAATAAATGAAGTGTTTATTATTGCATTTCCTTATTCATGATAATCGTTTATTATCCATGCTATAATTGTATTAATTGGAAACATGGATACATGTGTGGATACATAGACAAGCAAAATGTCCCTAGTATGCCTCTAGTGAACTAGCTCGTTGATTGAAAGATGGTTAAGGTTTCCTAGCCATGGACATGAGATGTCATTTGATAACGGGGTCACATCATTAGGAGAATGATGTGATGGACAAGACTCAAACTACAAATGTAGCTTATGATCGTGTCAGTTTATTGCTACTGTTTTCTGCATGTCAAGTATATGTTCCTATGACCATGAGATCATGCAGCTCACAGATATTGGAGGAGTACCTTGTGTGTATCAAACGTCGCAACGTAACTGGGTGACTGTAAAGGTGCTCTACAGGTGTCTCCGAGGGTGTCTGTTGAGTTGGCATGGATCAAGACTGGGATTTGTTACTCCGTGTGATGGAGAGGTATCTCAGGGCCCACTCGGTAATGCAACATCACAACAAGCCTTGCAAGCAATGTGACTAATATGTTAGCCACGGGATCTTGCATTATGGAACGAGTAAAGAGACTTGCCGGTAACGAGGTTGAACTAGGTATTGGGATACCGATGATCGAATCTCGGGCAAGTAACATACCGAAGAACAAAGGGAACGTTATACAGGATTAACTGAATCCTTGACATAGAGGTTCGATCGATAAAGATCTTCGTAGAATATGTAGGAACCAATGTGGACGTCCAGGTCCCGCCATTGGTTATTGACCGTACAGGTGTCTCGGTCATGTCTACATAGTTCTCGAACCCGGAGGGTCTGCACACTTAAGGTTTGGTGACGTTTTGGTACTATAGAGTTATGTATGGTGGTGACCGAAGTTTGTTCGGAGTCCCAGATGAGATCTTGGACATCACGAGGAGCTCCGGAATGGTCCGGAGGTAAAGATTCATATATAGGAAGTCCCAGTTTGGTCATCAGAAAAGTTTCGGGCTCATCGGTAGTGTACCGGGAGTGTCGGTAGTGTACCGAGAGACCTTCGGGAGGGGTATTTCGACCCAAGAGGCTTCATGGGCTGTGGGAGAGTATTAACCAGCCCTTTGTGGGCTGGTGGAATAGCCACACAAGGCCCATGCAGCAGGAGAGAAAAATCCCAAAGAGAAAATTGGAGAAAAAGGCAAAAAAAGGAAGAGTCCTACTCCTACTAGGAGTGGAGGAGGAGTAGGACTCCTCCACCTTGGCCGGCCGACTCCTAGAGGACCTTTGCCTTGAGCCAAGGGCTGCCTCTTCTCTCCTCCTATATATACTGGTGGAATAGAAGGGTTTTGCACAGAATTTACGGCCACGTGCTACCCGTTCCACCGGTGCTCCTCTAGATCGGTTTTCCGCAGTGCTTAGGCGAAGCCCTACCTGAATCACTCCACCACCATCGTCGGAGCGCCGTCATGCTGCCGGTGAACTCTTCCTCCTCTCTGCCTCCTCTTGCTGGATCAAGACGGTGGAGATCATCATCAAGTGGCACGTGTGCTGAACGCGGAGGTGTCGTCCGTTCGGTACTAGATCGGAAGGATCGTGATCAAGGCCATGGGACGTTCGTGATTGGATCGCGGGATGGATCATGATGAGATCGCAGGACGGTTCGTGATTGGTTTGCGGGACGGTTCGTGATTAGATCGCGGGACGCTCGGCGATTTGGATCGCGAAGAAGTTCGACTACACCAACCGCGTTTCTTAACGCTTCCCGCTTAGCGATCTACAAGGGTACGTAGATCCACTCTCCCTCTCGTAGATGCTCATCACCATCGATAGGTTTGTGTGTGTGTAGGAAATTTTTTGTTTCCCATGCGACGTTCCCCAACAGTGGTATTAGAGCTAGGTTGATGGTTCGATGAGATCTCGAGTAGAACACAAAAGGTTTGTGGGCATTGATGCTTAGATTGCTTCCTTCCTTGGTCGTGTTTTGGTTCAGCGGTATTGTGGGATGAAGCGGCCCGGACCAACCTTACTCGTATGCTTATGAGAGACTGGTTCCATCGACCGATGTGTAACTTCGTTGCACAAAGATGGTTGGCGGGTGTATGTTTCTCCTACTTTAGTTTCCCATGCAACGTTCCCCAACAGTGGTATCAGAGCTAGGTCTATGTGTAGACGAGATCTTGAATAGAACACAAAGAGTTTTTGGGCGTTGATGCTTAGATTGCTTCCTCCCTTGGTCGTGTTTTGGTTCAGCAGTATTGTGAGATGAAGCGGCCCGGACCAACATTACTCGTACGCTTACGAGAGACCGGTTCCCTCGACGCAACTTGTTGCCTAGATAGCTTGCGGGTGGCAGTTTCTCTCACTTTAGTTGGATCGGATTCGACAAAGGCGGTCCTTGAGTAGGTTGAAAAGAAAATTATGTATCACCGTTGTGGTTTATGCGTAGGTGACAATCGTTTTTGCTAGAAACCCGTAGCAGCCACGTAAAACATGCAACAACAATTAGAGGACGTCTAACTTGTTTTTGCAGGGTATGTTGTGATGTGATATGGCCAACTACATGATGTGATATATGTTATGTATGAGATGATCATGTGATGTATAGAATTTCACGACTTGCATGTCGATGAGTACGGCAACCGGTAGGAGCCATAGGGTTGTCTGTAATTATTGTGTGACCTGCGTGTCAATCATTAAGCGCTATGTAATGCTTTACTTTATCGCTAAATGGTATAATTTGTAGTAGAAGCATGCAGGGCGTGACAACCTCGATGGCGACACGTTGATGGAGATCAAGATGATCGAGATCATGGTGTCGTGCCGGTGATGATGAAGATCATGTCGGTGCTTTCAAGATGGAGATCTAAAGCACGAGTTCATGGCCATATCATGTCACTTATGAATTGCATGTGATGTTAATCCTATTATGCACCTTGTTATGCTTAGTACGACGGTAGCATTATAAGGTGATCCCTCACTTAAATTTCAAGATAAAATTGTGTTCTCCCCGAGTGTGCACCGTTGCAAAAGTTCGTCGTGTTGAGACACCACGTGATGATCGGGTGTGATAGACTCTATGTTCACATACAACGGGTGCAAGCCAGTGTTGCACACGCAGAACACTCGGGTTAAACTTGACGATCCCAGCATGTACAAACATGGCCTTGGAACACAAGAGACCGAAAGGTCGAACATGAGTCATATAGTAGATATGATCAACATAATGATGTTCACCATTGAAGCCACCTCAACTCACGTCATGATCGGACTTGAGTTGGTGGATTTGGATCATGTGACACTCAGATGACCTGAGGGATGTCAATTTGACTGGGAGCTTTAGTAATTTGATTAACTAAACTCATTATGTTGAACAATAGTTTAAGTGAACTTTGCATATTTATGTTGTAGATCAATGGCTCGCGCAGTAGCACCCCTGAATTTTAATGCGTTCCTAGAGAAAGCTAAACTGAAAGATGATGGAAGTGACTTTGTTGACTGGGCCCGTAATCTGAGGATTATCCTCACGGTTTCCCAGAAATCATATGTCCTTGATGCACCGCTTGGTGACCAACCAGAAGACATGACCTCCGAAGACGTTAAGAACGCTTGGGAGGCACGTACTGGAGATTACTCAATAGTTCAGTGTGAAATATTGTATGGCTTACTACCGGGACTTCAAAGACGTTTTGAACGTCATGGAGCATATGAGATGTTCCAGGAGTTGAAGTTTATCTTTCAGAAGAACGCCCGGATCGAGAGGTATGAAACCTCCGATAAGTTCTATGCTTGCAAAATGGAGGAGAACGGGTCTATCAGTGAACATATACTCAGAATGTTTGGGTATTCAACTCGTCTAGCGGAGTTGGGAATTGCCCTTCCGCCAGAGGCGATCACTGACAGAGTTCTTCAATCACTGCCACCTATTTACAAGAGCTTTGTGATGAACTAGAACATGCACGGGATGAACAAGTCAGTCGCCGAGCTATTTGCGAGGCTAAAAGTCGCTGAGTCTGAAATCCAGAAAGAACATCAAGTGTTGATGGTCAATAAAACCACTAGTTCCAAGAAAAATGGAAAGTCAAAGGCAAGGGCAAGAAGGGTAAAACCAAGAAGGATGGCAAAGCAGTTGCTACTCTTGCAAAGAAGCCCAAGCATGGATCCAAGCCAGAAACTGAGTGCTTTCATTGCAAAGGAACTGGTCACTGGAAGCGGAAATGCCCCAAGTACCTGGCTGACAAGAAGGCGGCCAACGACAAACAAGGTATATATGATGTACATGTTATTGATGTGTACCTTACTAGCTCTCGTAGTAGTGCCTGGGTATTTGATACCGGTTCGGTTGCTCACATTTGCAACTCAAAGCAGGAACTACGGAATAAACGAAGGCTGGCAGAGGACGAAGTGATGATGCGCATGGGAAATGGTTCCAAGGTTGATGTGATCGCCGTCGGCACGCTCTCTCTTCGATTACCATCGGGATTAGTGATGAACCTGAATAATTGTTATTTAGTGCCTGCGTTAAGCATGAACATTATATCTGGATCTTGTTTATTGCGAGACGTTTACTCATTTAAATTAAAGAATAAAGGTTGTTCTATTTATATGAGTAATATCTTTTATGGTCATGCACCCAATGTTAGGGGTTTATTCATATTTAATCTTGATAGTGATGACACACATGTTCATAACATTGATGCCAAAAGATGTAGAATTGATAATGATAGTACCACTTTCTTGTGGCACTGCCGTTTAGGTCTTATTGGGGTAAAACGCATGAGGAAGCTCCATGCTGATGGACTTTTGGAGTCACTTGATTTTGAATCACTTGACACATGTGAACCATGCCTCATGGTCAAGATGACTAAAACGCCGTTCTCTAGAACAATGGAACGGGCGAGTGACTTATTGGAAATCATACACACTGATGTGTGCGGTCCAATGAATGTTACAACGCGTGGTGGATATCGTTATTTTCTCACCTTCACAGATGACTTAAGTAGATATGGGTATATTTACTTAATGAAACACAAGTTTGAAACGTTTGAAAAGTTCAAGCAATTTCAGAGTGAAGTTGAGAATCATCATAACAAGAAGATTAAGTTCCCGCGATTTGATCGAGGAGGTGAATATCTGAGTTATGAGTTTGGCAGTCACTTAAGACAGTGTGGAATTGTTTCACTGTTGACACCGCCCGGAACACCACAGCGTAATGGTGTGTCCGAACGTCGTAATCGGACCTTATTAGATATGGTGCTTTCAATGATGTCTCTTGCTGATTTGCCACTATCGTTTTGGGGTTATGCATTACAGATAGCTGCATTCACTTTAAATAGGGCACCATCAAAATCCGTTGAGACGACGCCATATGAACTGTGGTTTGGCAAGAAGCCAAAGTTGTCGTTTCTTAAAGTTTGGGGATGTGATGCTTATGTCAAAAAGCTTCAGCCTGAAAAGCTGGAACCCAAAGTGGAGAAATGCGTCTTCACAGGATACCCGAAAGAGACAGTCGGGTATACCTTCTATCTCAGATCCGAAGGCAAAGTGTTTGTCGCTAAAAACGGAACATTTCTTGAGAAAGAGTTTCTCTCGAAAGAATTGAGTGGGAGGAAAATAGAGCTTGATGAGGTTACTGAACCTTTACTTCAACCAGAAAGTAGCGCAGTGCAGAAAGATGTTTCTGTGGAACCTACGACGGTAGAAGAGGAAGTTAATGATGATGATCATGAAGCTTCGGATCAAGCAGCTATCGAACCTCGTAGGTCGACAAGGCGGCGTACTACCCCTGAGTGGTACGGCAACCCTATCTTGGAGGTCATGTTGTTGGACTACAATGAACCTACGAGCTATGGAGGAGCAGTGATGGGCCCAGATTCCGAGAAATAGTTAGAGGCCATTAAATCCGAGATGGGATCCATGTATGAAAACAAAGTATGGACTTTGGAAGTATTACCTGAAGGGCGAAAGGCCATTCAGAACAAATGGATCTTTAATAAGAAAAGAGACGCGGACGGTAATGTCACCGTCTGTAAAGCTCGACTTGTGGAAAAGGGTTTTTCACAAGTTCAAGGAGTTGACTACGATGAGACTTTCTCACCCGTAGCGATGCTTAAGTCTGTCAGAATCATGTTAGCAATTGCTGCATATTTCGACTATGAAATTTGGCAGATGGATGTAAAAACAGCGTTCCTCAACGGGTTCCTTGAGGAAGAGTTGTATATGATGCAACCCGAAGGTTTTGTCGATCCAGAGAATGCTGACAAAGTTTGCAAACTCTGGCGATCCATTTATGGACTGGTGCAAGCATCTCGGAGTTGGAATAAGCGCTTTGATGAGGCGATCAAAGCGTTTGAATTTATACAAGTTTACGAAGAAGCTTTTATTTACAAGAAAGTGAGTGGGAGCTCTATAGCGTTTCTAGTATTATATGTGGATGACATATTGCTTAATGGAAACAATATAGAAATGCTAGAAAGCGTGAAGGAATATTTGAACAAGAGTTTTTCAATGAAGAACCTAGGAGAAGCTGCTTTCATATTAGGCATTAAGATCTATAGAGATAGATCGAGACGCTTAATAGCACTTTCACAGAGCACATACCTTGATAAAGTTTTGAAGAAGTTCAAAATGGAACAGTCCAAGAAGGGATTCTTGCCTGTATTACAAGGTGTGAAGTTGAGTAAGACTCAATGGCCAGTAACTGCAGAAGATAGAGAAAAGATGAGCGTCATCCCCTATGCTTCAGCCATAGGCTCTATCATGTATGCAATGTTGTGTACAAGACCCGATGTCAGCCTTGCCATAAGTATGGCCGGAAGGTTTCAAAGTGATCCTGGAATGGAGCACTGGCAAGCGGTCAAGAATATCCTTAAGTACCTGAAAATGACTAAGGAAATGTTTCTCGTTTATGGAGGTGACAAAGAGCTCGTCGTAAAGGGTTACGTCGATGCAA
Source organism: Hordeum marinum (assembly GCA_022496015.1). NCBI lineage: Eukaryota > Viridiplantae > Streptophyta > Magnoliopsida > Poales > Poaceae > Hordeum > Hordeum marinum. Next base: position 439,801,233 of record CM039674.1, read on the forward strand.
GCTTTGACACTGATCCGGACGACTCTAAGTCGCAAACCGGATACGTATTTATTCATAACGGGGAGCGGTAAGCTGGTACAGTTCCAAGCAAAGCGTGGTAGCTGATTCTACGTGCGAAGCGGAATACATCGTAGCCTCGGAGGCGGCGAAGGAAGGTGTCTGGATGAAGCAGTTCATGACAGATCTTGGAGTAGTGCCCAGTGCACTGAATCCAATGAACCTGTTCTGTGACAACACTGGTGCCATTGCTCTGGCCAAGGAACCAAGGTTTCACAAGAGGACCAGACATATAAAGCGACGCTTCAACTCCATCCGCGATTACATCTTGGAGAAAGAAATAAATATTTGCAAACTGCACACGGATCTGAATGTTGCAAACCCGTTGACCAAACCTCTTCCAAGGGCTAAACATGATCAACACCAAAATTACATGGGTGTTCGATTCATTACAATGTAAATCACATAGTGATGTGAACTAGATTATTGACTCCAGTGCAAGTGGGAGACTGTTGGAAATATGCCCTAGAGGCAATAAATAAAGTGTTTATTATTGCATTTCCTTGTTCATGATAATCGTTAATTATCCATGCTATAATTGTATTAATTGGAAACATGGATACATGTGTGGATACATAGACAAACACAATGTCCCTAGTATGCCTCTAGTGAACTAGCTCGTTGATTGAAAGATGGTTAAGGTTTCCTAGCCATGGACATGAGATGTCATTTGATAACGGGGTCACATCATTAGGAGAATGATGTGATGGACAAGACCCAAACTACAAACGTAGCTTATGATCGTGTCAGTTTATTGCTATTGTTTTCTGCATGTCAAGTATATGTTCCTATGACCATGAGATCATGCAACTCACAGATATTGGAGGAGTACCTTGTGTGTATCAAACGTCGCAACATAACTGGGTGACTACAAAGGTGCTCTACAGGTGTCTCCGAGGGTGTCTGTTGAGTTGGCATGGATCAAGACTAGGATTTGTTACTCCGTGTGACGGACAGGTATCTAAGGGCCCACTCAGTAATGCAACATCACAACAAGCCTTGCAAGCAATGTGACTAATATGTTAGCCACGGGATCTTGCATTACGGAACGAGTAAAGAGACTTGCCGGTAACGAGGTTGAACTAGGTATTGGGATACCGACGATCGAATCTCGGGCAAGTAACATACCGAAGAACAAAGGGAACGTTATACGGGATTAACTGAATCCTTGACATAGAGGTCCGACCGATTAAGATCTTCGTAGAATATGTAGGAACCAATGTGGACGTCTAGGTCCCGCCATTGGTTAGTGACCGTAGAGGTGTCTCGGTCATGTCTACATAGTTCTCGAACCCGCAGGGTCTACACACTTAAGGTTTGGAGACGTTTCGGTATTATAGAGTTGTGTATGGTGGTGAACGAAGTTTGTTAGGAGTCCCAGATGAGATCCTGGACATCACGAGGAGCTCCGAAATGGTCTGGAGGTAAAGATTCATATATAGGAAGTCCCAGTTTGGTCGCCGGAAAAGTTTCGGGCTCATCGGTAGTGTACCGGGAGTGCCGGTAGTGTACAGGGAGACCTCCGGGAGGGGTATGTCGACCCAAGAGGCTTCATGGGCTGTGGGAGAGTATTAACCATCCCTTAGTGGGCTGGTGGAATAGCCACACAAGGCCCATGCGGCAGGAGAGAAAAAGCTCAAAGAGAAAATTGGAGAAAAAGGCAAAAAAAAAAGGAAGAGTCCTACTCCTACTAGGAGTGGAGGAGGAGTAGGACTCCTCCACCTTGGCCGGCCGACTCCTAGAGGCCCTTTGCCTTGCGCCAAGGTCTGCCTCTCCTCTCCTCCTATATATACTGGTGGAATAGAAGGGTTTTTCACAGAATTTACGGCCACGTGCTACCCGTTCCACTGGTGCTCCTCTAGATCGGTTTTCCACAGTGCTTAGGTAAAGCCCTGCCGGAATCACTCCACCACCATCGCCGGAGCACCGTCACACTGCCAGTGAACTCTTCCTCCTCTCCACCTCCTCTTGCTGGATCAATACGGTGGAGATCATCAGCAAGCCGCACGTGTACTAAACGCGGAGATGTCGTCCGTTCGGTACTAGATCGGAAGGATCGTGATCAAGGCCACGGGACGTTCGTGATTGGATCGTGGGACGATCGTGACGAGATCGTGGGACGGTTCGTGATTGGTTCGCGGGACGGTTCGTGATTAGATCGCGAGACGCTCGGCGATTTGGATCGCGAAGAAGTTCGACTACACCAACCGCGTTTCTTAACGCTTCCCGCTTAGCGATCTACAAGGGTACGTAGATCCACTCTCCCTCTCATCGATGCTCATCACCATGGATAGTTTTGCGTGTGCGTAGGAAAATTTTTGTTTCCCATGCAACGTTCCCCAACACTAACACCATCAGGGAGGGATGCATCGTATTCATGGGTGCCTCTACGATGATGCGTGTGTAGTCCACCATAGACCTACGGGTCCGTAGGCAGTAGCTACATGGCTTCCTATCTCTCTTTTGTTTCTCAATACAATGGTCTCTTGGAGATATATTTGATGTAATGACTTTTGTGGTGTGTTTGTTGGGATCCGATGAATTTTGAGTTCATGGTCAGTTTCTATCCATGAATATGATTTGAGTCTTCTTTGATCTCTTATTTGCATGATTACTTATAGCCTCGTATTTCTTCTTCGAATATTTGGTTTAGTTAGGCCAACTAGATCGATTTCTCTTGCCATGGGAAGATGTGCTTTGTGATGGGTTCAATCTTGCGGTGTTCTTTCCGAGTGATAGAAGGGGCAGAAAGACACACATGTATCCTCGCCATTAAGGATAACAAGATGGGGTCTATTTCTACATGAATAGATCTTGTCTACATCATGTCACCGTTCTTATAGCATTACTCCATTTCTCCATGAACTTAATACACTAGATGCATGCTGGATAGCAATCGATGTGTGGAGTAATAGAAGTAGATGCAGAATCGTTTCGGTCTATTTATCTTGGACGTGATCCCTATATAATGATCATTGCCTGCATATCGTCATGATTATTTGATCTTCTATCAATTGCCCAACAGTAATTTGTTCACACACCATGTGCTATACTCATGAGAGAAGCCACTAGTGAAACCTACGGCCCCGGGGTCTACTTTTCCAACATACTGCTTTTCGATCTATCTTTTCATCGTGTTTGTTTTCAGATCTATTAATCCAAAAACCCAAAAATACCTTGCTACACTTTTTGTTTACCTAGTTTATGTTGTGTTCTTGCGATATCTATTTGCCAAAACTATGACAACCTAATCTATATTTTTATCATTGAGAGCTTGACAACCTGTCTTACGCATCGGGTTGCAAGTATTTGTTATTTGTGTGCAGGTGTTGTTTACATAGGTGCTTGATCTTCCTCTATAGATTGACACCTTGGTTTCTTAACTGAGGGAAATACTTACCGTCGCTGTGCTGCATCATCCCTTCCTCTTTGGGGAAATACCGACACAGTCTCAAGCCATGTCAAAGGAATTTATGGCACCATTGCCGGAGAGGAAGCAATCTCTCTAGTGTGCCAATCTTGGGTGTCAGGGAGACATCGTCAACATCTACCAGGTTCCTAATCACAAATCTCATCTCCTTGCAATTTACATTATTTACTATTTGCCTCTCGTTTTCCTCTCCCCCACTTCACAAATTTGCCATTTTAATCGCCTTGTTTTTCGTTTGCCTTTTTCTTGTCGGATCTCTTGTTCATCTACCTTTTTTACTATGGCTAGTTCTTCTGTTATTGCGTGTACCCCCGAGAATGAGGTTCTTAAATTGAAACAAAGTGGAGGTGAGAGTCTAAAAGATGCTTGGTATAGGATTTGCAGCGCTCATAATAGATCTTTTCATAAGCAGTTCACTGTTGTTCTTTTTGCTGTTTTTATGTGAGTATCACCACTTGGTTTAGATTCGTCCTGGATATGATTACCAGTGGGAATTTCTTGATGTGCCCTACTTTGGATGCTTATAATGCAATGGGAAATTTAGTGGGTTCCCCACCTATCATTATCAATGAAACGATTTTAAGTCCTCAGCATGTTATGAAAAGGTTGGATGCTATTGAAAAGAAAGGAAAAACATTGAAAATTTAGATAAAAGGATGCATAATCTTGCTAATAAAATTGGGTCAAAGGCGGGAGATGCTCTTAAAGTACTAAAGGAAAGAAGAACTCGTAGTCAGTAAAAGAATAGAAGAGAGCCCCGCTATAATTGATAAGTTGGAAGAAATCTTTAGCAATTTGAGCTCGGCTTTTTCTACACTTAAGACTATTGAAAAAACTCCTACTAGTAAAACTTGCAAGGTTACTCATGCCCCTAAGAATAAAGGTGCACCCTCTAGTAACAATGAAGATATTACAATTATTAGTATCCATCCCAAATTTTTTTGAAGTGATGAGTAACCCAGATTGCAACTTGTGATATACTCGTGCATGTTATATATGCATAACCTAGCTCTGAAACCACTGTTGGGGAACGTTGGATGGGAAACAAAAAAATCCTACAAACACCCAGGATCTATCTATGGAGATCAACAGCTACGAGAGGGAGAGTGGATCTACATACCCTTGTCGATCGCTAAGAGGGAAGCATTAAGAAACGTTGTTTATGTAGTCGAATGTCTTTGCGATCCAATCATGATTCATTCTGATGATCAAATCATGATCCATCCCGATCTAGCGCCGAACAAATGGCACCTCCGCATTCAGCACATGTACAGCTCGATGACATATCTGCCTCCTTGATCCAGCAAGCAAGGGCGGAGTAGTAGATGAGTTCCCCGGCAGCACGTCGGTATGGTGGCGGTGGTGGCGGAGCTGTCCTAGCAGGGCTTCACCAAGAGGTACCACGATGAACTAGAGGAGAAACTATCTAGAGAGAGAGGGAGGGCTGCGCAGTGGCTTATGGTGCAGCTAGCCTCCCTCTCCTATCAGATATATAGGGCGAGGGGAGGAGGCTAGCCGCCCTAGGGTTTCCCCTAGTGTCTTGGGCGGCGGCCAAGGGGCACCCTTGGCCCCCAAGGCAAGGGGCACAATCACCCTTGGGCCTGCCCTAGCCTTGGCCGCATGGGCCTTGGGGTGGAGTGCTCAGCCAACCCACCAGGGGCTGATGCACCACCCCTCACAGCCCATGGGGCCCTCCGAGCAGGTGGATCCTCCTGGTGCAACCCCGCAGAACTCCTTCCGACAGCTTTGGCAAAATTCGGTGAATCCCAAAACAATTTCAAAACCGAATACCCACTTCCCATATATAAGTATTTACCTCTGGACCATTTTGGAACTCCTCGTGATGTCCGGGATCTCATCTGGGACTCCGATCAACCTTCGGTCACCAACATATATAACTCAACAATATTATATCATCACCGAACGTTAAGTGTGCTCTTGCGGGTTCGAGAATGATGTAGACATGACCGAGACATTCTCTGGTCAATAACCAATAGCGGGACTTGGATGCCCATATTGGTTCCAACACATTCCATGAAGATCTTTATTGGTCGACCCACGATGTCAAGGATTCAATTAATCCCGTATGCAGTTCCCTTTGTCCATCGGTATGTTACTTGCCCGAGGTTCAATCGTTGGTATCTCCATACCTATTTCAATCTCGTTAATGGCAAGTCTCTTTACTCGTTCCGTAATACAAGATCCCATGACTAACTCCTTAATCACATTGCTTTGCAGGCTTCTTGTGATGTTGCATTACCTAGTGGGCCCAGAGATACCCCTCCGTCATACGGAGTGACAAATCACAGTCTCGATCCACACGAACCCAACATAAACCCTCGAAGATACCTGTAGAGCACCTTTATAGCCACCCAGTTACGTTGTGATGTTTGGTACACACTAGGCATTCCTCCAGTGTCAGGGCATTGTATGATCTCATGGTCGAAGGAATAGATACTTGACATGGATAAAGTAGTAGCAATAAACTAACACGATCAAATACTATGCTTATGGTTGGGTCTTTGTACATCACATCATTCTCCAAATGATGTGATCCTGTTATCAAATGACAATTCATGTCTATGGTTATGAAACCTTGACCATATTTGATCAACGAGCTAGTCTAGTAGAGGCTCACTAGGGACACAGTGTTTGTCTATATATCGAGACATGTATTTGAGTTTCTGATAAATAAAATTCTAGGACGGATAATAAACGATTATCATGAACAAAGAAATATAATAATAACCACTTTATTATTGTCTCTAGGGCATATTTCCAACAATCTTAAGTAAACTTCTTTGACAACCACTATAGACGAAAATATTTAGACATTATCATCTAACAACTCATTGTGGGCAGTAAAACAAGGATAGAGAGTTCTTAGTTACCATCATGCAGTTAACTGTTGTCTTGGATAAAGTGTAAATAAATAGTTTAATTGCCATATTTTGTCTCATTTTGCTCACGATCTTTATTAGTTTTCTCACTTGATGCTTGTTCATGAAAAAGGGTCGAAGCACGGACCTTTACTAGTGACACATGTACCTACAAGCAAAAAGTTAATATTAGAAGCTAAATTGAAATTTCACAATGATGTAGTATAATACTCCATCTGTCCCATTATATAAGATCTTATTACATCCAATATACTCACATATTGGATGTATTAACATCTTATATTATGGGGTGGAGTGGGTATATATAAGCCATGTAATGAAAATAACTTTGATGGAAAACAATAGTTGTTCCCAATATTGTCCTGGTAAGTACATGGAGGGGATTTTAAGTATAATAGAATACACATCAACGAAATATATCCATGGTGAACAACATGATCTCAAAATGATAGCTTCAGTGTGTAGGTTTGAGCACACTATTTAAGCAAATAAGAAGTGAAAAGGTGTGTTAATTCCAATAGGCTTAACATTTAACAACAACAAAATATAGTCAGTGAAAGTCGTATTGTGCAGATTGAACTACACTAGTTACTGTTACATAAAAGTGGAAAGACATATGCTCACTACAACAGGCTTAACAACATCCAAATATAGTCATTCATAGTTGTATTGTTGGAATTGCATAGAACGTATCTTGTGCTTAAACATAAAATTGTATGATTGAACATCAAGTTGTGAAAAACAGGAAATAATGGGTGTGTTAACTACACATGGCTTAACACGAATCACATATGACCGTTGAAACCGGTATTGATGAAATTGAACTGCACACTCCATACTCGCACATATAGAACATCACAATGTGAATAACTGAAATAAACAAGGCATACTATATAGCAATTTAAACTGGAAAAATGCTCACTACAAACAACCAAACAACCAAAAATAGTTAAACAAGGCATATGGTCACTACAGCAGGCTTAACAAAAACCAAATAGTCACTCATAGTATTATTGAAATTGCATAGAACATATCTTGTGCTTAAACATCATATTATATAATTGAAAATCACATCATGAAATAACTACAATATAAACAATGGTCATGTTAACTACACCAGGCTTAACAGGAACCACATACAGACATTAAAATTGGCATTGATGAAATTGAACTACGCGGCCCATACTTGCACATAAAGAACATCATAATATGAATAAGTGAAATAAACAAGGAATATTATATAGAAATTTAAATTATACATATTCTCACTACAAACAACCGAATAAACAAAAATAATTAAATACGGTGTATGCTCATTGCAATAGGCTTAACATCAACAAAATATAGTGATTCATAGTGGTATTGTTGAAATTTCATAGAACGTAGCTCGTGTTTAAACATCAACTTGTATAATTGAACATCACATTGTGAAAAAAACTGAAAAAAAAATAGTGAGCATGTAACTACACTAGGCTTAATAATAACCAAATTTGGCCGTTGAAACTGGTATTGATGAGATCGAACTGCGGAGTCGTATTGCACTTTTGAACATTACATTTTGTATGATTGAAATAATTAAACATGACATTGTTAAAACATAGTATGGCAAAGCTACTAGCACAATCATATGTTGTTTCCCCCTTTGATGAGGCATGACAAAACAAATCATAGTTTCCTCACTTGTCACAAATGGGCTCCTTCCCATTGGAAGAACACGGACTCTAGGCGCGCTCCCTGTTTTCAAAATGGGTGATAAATGGGTGATAAGCCACAAGTATAGGGGATCGTTTGTAGCCCTTTTCTATAAATAAGAGTGTCGAACCCAGCGAGTAGCTAAATGTAGAATTAGTATTCTCGTAAGTTCTAGCGACCACAGATACAGCTCTACGCGCAACAATGTTCACTTTGCCTAGTGAAAGAAATAAAGTACTTTGAGGGAATAAAACTAGAAGTACTTTGTAGGTGTAATAAGATAGGTTTGAAAGATAATAAATAACACATAAATAGAAGTTAGGTGCTCTTTATATAAACAATAATTAGGTTAGTATAGAGAGTGTGGAAAAGTGTGATAGGATTTGCGAGATTTTCCTAGGCAATTGATAACAAGATCGGTAATCATTATTATAATTTTATATGAGCGAGAGACACAAGCTAACATACTTTCCATACTTGGATCATATGCCTTAAGGAACTCTAGCAAGCATCTGCAACTAAAAAAGACCACTAAGGTAAAACCCAACCATAACTATATAAAGTCCCCTTTATCCCATATGCAAGAATTCGCTTAATCGGGTTTAAGTTTCAGTCACTCTTGCAACCCACTATAAGCGAAAGATGAACATATTACAATACTCTGCAGCGGTAATCCCTGATACGTCTCCAATGTGTCTATAATTTTTTATTGTTCCATGCTGATATATTATCATTCTAGGATACTTTTGGGGCATTTGTTTACCAGTTTATAATTTTTTTGAGCACTAACCTATTGACCTAGTGCCCAGTGTCGATTGTTGTTTTCTGCATGTTTTTCACTTTTCAGGTTTATAGTACCAAACAAAGTCCAATTGCCATGAAACTTTTTGATGATTTTTTATGAACCAAAAGAAGACCTGGAAGCTTAGAGAAGAATCGGGAGGCATACGAGGGACCCACCACACATCAGGGCGTGCCCTGGGGGGCGCCCTGATATGTGGTGGCCCCCTCGTGCGTCTCCCGACGTCCTTCTCTGGCCTATAATTCTCTAATACCCCCAAAACTATAATGGAGCTTTCGGAACTCTTTTTCCGCTGCACAAGTTTTTGTTCTGACGGCATAACATCTAGAGCTTCGTTCCAGTACCCTACCGGAGGGGGGATCGATCACGGAGGGCCTCTTCATCAACGTTGCTACCCTCATGATGATGTGTGAGTACTTCATCACAGACCTAAGGGTATGTAGGTAGTACCTAGATGGAAATATCTCTCTCTCTTGATATTCAATACAATGTTCATCGCGTATTTGCCTTGACCTATCCGATGTAATCCCTTTGTATGGTGCATTTGTTGGGATCCAATGAATCGTGATTTTATGTTCAGATTATTCATGAAAAGTATTTGAGTCAAACCTAAATACTAAGATTCTTATTTGCGTGATCATTATAGCTTCGTAATGCTCTCTGATCTATTGAGATACTTTGGCCAACTAGATTGATAATTCTTTAGTGGGAGTGGTGCATTGTGGTAGGTTCAACCAGAAAAGTTTCTATATCTCAGTGACAAAGTAGGGGACAAGATATGTCATTGTGTTGCTGCTACTAAGGATAAAACGATGGGGTTAACTCATATTGATTGAGTTTACTTTGCCTACATCATGTCATCGTTCTCCAAGCATTACTTTGTTTTACTTAATACTCTAGATGCATGTTGGATAGCGGTCGATGAGTGGAGTAATAGTAATAGGTGCAGGCAGAAGTCGGCCTATTTTGTTATGGACGTGATGCCTATATACACAGGATCATTCTCGTGAAAATCGCATAACTGTTTGCTTTTCTATCAATTGCCCAACAGTAATTTGTTTACCCACCGTATGCTATTTCTATGAGAGAAGCCGCTAGAGAACACTACGGCCCCGGGGTCTATTCACTTATATATTTAAAAACGCTGCTACTACCTTGCTGTTATTTATTTGATTTATTTTATTTTGCAATTTACAATTTCTACACAACTCACTTGCTTGCAAATAATGTGATCAAGGGGATTGACAACCCTCTTGCCGGTGTTGGGTGCAAGTTGTTTGTTATTTTGTGTGCAACTACTGAAGACGGTTGAGGATTGGTATTCCTATTGGTTCGATAAATCTTGGTTTCATAACTGAGGGAAATACTTACCCACATAGTGCTGTGATAACCCGTTTCTCTTCATAAAAAACCCAAGGCAGATCACAAGTACCCACCCCCCACATGTGCGTGGCACGGAAGGCACTATAGGACAGCACCATAGAACATAAAACGCAAACTATTCAAGATTATCAATCAACCCATAGGACAGAAAAATCTACTGAAACATCATAAGATCACTACACATCATTGGATGATAATGTATATAATAAAGCACCATGTTCAAGTAGGGGGTACAACAGGTTGCGGGAGAGTGGAGTGATGATAATAGATGAGGGAAGGTGTTGGTGGTGTTAAGGAAGACGACGGAGTTGTTGATGTAGATCGTCGTCGCAACAATTCCCCTGGCGACTCTTTGACGCCATCGGAAGAGAGGGGGTTGAGCCCCCCTCCTTCTTACTCTTGATTGGACTCCTCCCTAGATGCGAGTAGGATTTCCCCTGTGGTCCTTAGCCACCATGGCTCTCAGAGGGGAGGATCCCCCACCAAGACTGGATCTCTCTTTCTATTTCTTTTATGTTTCACGGCCCTATTTTTTGGCCCTTCACCATTTCTTATATTCCCAAATATCTGTAACTCCGACTGGGCTGGATTTTTAACATGGTTTTTACCTGGATATTAGCTTCCTTTCGCACGAAGGAGAGTTCCAACCAATTTACAGGGTGGCCACAATCTCATCCGGTTCGACCTAGGGTAGGGGCGCATCATTTCATCTTGTGGGTCCCTCGTACACCGTCTTGCGTTGATTCTTTTCCCAAAAAATTGCATATGTTACAAATGAAATCACCGTGAAATTTATTGCATTTGGACTTCGTTTGATATGGATTTTCTAGGAAACAAAAAACCTACAAAAAACAGGAAGTGTCACTAGGCACTGGATCAATATGTTAGTCCGAAAAATAATATTAGTTGTTGCCCAAAGTGTGTGAAAGTTGTAGAATAATGTCATAAAACAATAAAAAAATATTGATACGACAGAGGCGTATCAATGGGCTATTTCCCCTTGAAAGAGCATGGCTATAGGGTACCCTCCCTGATGTCATAGATGGGTCCTTTCCCCTTGAAAGAGATGAATAGGGTGCCCTTGTCATGGTCATGGTCGATGAGGTTGGACTTGGCAGATCAGGATCCCAAGCCACCAGTGTAGAATGTGTCATTCAGAAATGACAAAAGGATCTCGATGGTGATGAAGGATGGAAATTCTTGACCACGGGGTGGACGAGATAAGTGGTGGGGCCATCGAGGAAATCGATGGCGGTTGAACCCGAGGCGTTGGGGTGGGGCACTTAACCTTTGACATAGTCCACTCCAAGTTGTCATTATTAACAAGATTGATGTCGTAGCAGGCTCCCAAGAGATACAGAAATACTAGAGACCATTGATTTCAAGCCTCTATCCATGCAACATAGTCACCTTCCTCGACGGCCACATCGCCGTCATCCATCGAAGAGGCCCTAGTAGATTTCTTTTTTGTCAAATGCTCCTGAGCTCCATGAGAAGTGTATCCGGGCTTGGGCTATTACAATCTGGAGTGGGGAATGGGGATATGTGAGAAAGGAGGGGTTTGGCAGATGTCATCTAAGAAATTCAGGGCAGTGACGATATGAAAATCGGTGGGTAACTAATAACCCACAAGTATAGGGGATCGCAACAGTCTTCGCGGGTAGTATTTCACCCTGATTTATTGATTCGACACAACGGGAGCCAGAGAATATTTATCAGCCTTAATAGTTGAATTGTCAATTAAACCACACCTATGATGTCTCTCTGCAGCAAAGTTTTAGTAGCACAACAAATGATAGTAGTAATAGTAACAACAATAGTGACAGCGGTAATCTTGTAGCAGTTGTGACAGTAGCACCAACAATTGTAACTTAGCAATTTTAGTATTGTAAAGCGTGGACACATGGATTGGTGATGCATAATGGTTTATATGGCATCAATCATGTAACAGTTAGATACTAGGGAGACACAAAACTAACTTCTATTCATCATTGTAATGTAGGCATGTATTCCGTATATAGTCATACGTGCTTGCAATAAGAACTTGTATGCCATCTTTTGTCCTACCCTCCCAAGGCAGTGGGGTCGTAATGGAAACTAAGGGATATTAATGCCTCCTTTCAATAGAGAACCGGAACAAAGAATTAACACATGGTGAATACATGAACTCCTCAAACTACGACAATCACCAAGAATAATACCAATTATAGTCACCTTTGGTATGTGGATCATCACACATAATAGGTGCATAAAACTTGTAAGATTGGATCCAAATTACTCTTATATTCATGAAAACATAATAGGTTCAAATATTAAATCATGGCACTCGAACCCTAGTGACAAGCATTAAGCACGGCAAAGTCATAGCAACATCAATCTCAGAACATAGTCGATACTAGGGATCAAGCCCTATCAACTTAACTTGATTACATGATCAATCTCATCCAATCCCATCACCGTCCAACAAGCCTACAAAGGAATTACTCGCTCCCGGTGGTGAGCATCATGGCAGTGTTTATGAAGAAGGGTTGGTGTTGATGACGGTGATGAATCCCCCTCTCCAGAGCCCAAACGGACTCCAGATCAGCCCTCCCGAGGAAGAATACGAGGTGGCGACAGCTCCATCTTGTAAAACAAGATGAAATCTTATTCTTGATTTTTTTCCTCTGAAGATGTGAATTTATAGGAATGGAACTAGGGTCGGGGGAGCCACATGGTCCCCACAATCTAACAAGGCGCGCCCACCGTGGTGAGCATCATGGTGGTGTTAATGAAGAAGGGTTGGTGATGATGACGGCGATGAATCCCCCTCTCTGCAGCCCAAACGGACTCCACATCAGCACTCCCGAGGAAGAACAGGAGATGGTGGCGGCTTCGTCTAGTAAAACGCGATAAAATCTTCTTCCTAATTTTTCCTCCAAAGATGTGAATTTATAGGAGTGGAATTAGGGTCGGGGGAGCCACGTGCGCCCCACAAGCTAACAGGGGGCGCCAGGGGAGAGGGTGTGCCCAGTTACCTTGTGGCTCACAAGAAACCCATCTCCGATGGTTCTTCGCTACAAAATTAATTATATATTCAAAAAATAATTCACAAAAAGTTTCGTCCAATTTCAGGAACTTTTATTTCTGCACAAAAGTAACATTAAGGTAGTTCTGCTGAAAACAACATTAGTCTGGGTTAGTTCCATTCAAATCATGCAAATTATAGTCCAAAACCATAGCAAAAGTGTTTGGAAAAGTAGATACGTTTGAGATGTATCAACTCCTCCAAGCTTAACTCATTACTTGTCCTCAAGCAATTCAGTTGATTAGCTGAAAGTGATAAAGAAAACAATTACAAACTCTTTTGTTCTCGTTGTTATACACATGCTTAGCTAGTGTTCAAGTTTTCAGCATAAATAATAAATAACCATATCCATGATAACAATTAAACACCATATTCGCTCATATCAATACATAACCAGCTAGCGAGCAATAATAAGATATCTCACATGCCAACAATTTGTCAAAACATTCATGATATAATATGATGACATGGTATTTCTCTAGACCTTTCTCAGACCGCAAAAAATTAATGCAGAGCACCTCTGAGGTTCAAGTAGCGAGTAAACATTATAATTCGGGATAAAAAATATCCAATCATGCTTACATCCAACATTAACTATACTCAATGCATAAGAATGACAATAGTGCTCTCCAGTCTGGTGCTTTTAGTAAGAGGGTGATGACTCAAGAATAATATAAAACTAAATAGGTAGGCCCTTCACAGAGGGAAGCATTGATTTGCAAAGGTGTCATAACTCAAGGTTTAAAACTAGATTGAAATTATAGTATTGGGTGGTCCGCTTTTCCTGTCAACGTCAAGACAAAGTATTTCAATATCTTCCATCTCAAACACATTATTGGTGGTTCTCAAGCGGAATTGTAAAGTTTACTCCCATCCACCATACATACACAAGCCATGTCTTACTGAATCCATGGGTGTCTTCCAACATTTCAACTCTCCCGGGAGTTTTGTTTAATTATTTTGATTTTGCAGGACTGGGCATCCTTTGATTTTGCAGGAATGGCAGCCTCTGTCATGCAATGGCAGGCAAATAGAGGCCCATCATGATAATAAACCACTTAGCATGGAAGATACTAGCCGCTCCATGAGCGGTACAAGCGCACAAAACAGATTTTTATTTGAATAGTAAAGTTTACTCCTATCCACCATCCATACACAAACCATGGCTGACCGAATCCACGGATATCTACCAACATACACTATCCGAAGGAGTTTTGTTTAATTTATTTGATTATGAAAGACTGGGCATCCTTTTACCATCCTCTCTCATGCAATGACGGCGAATAAACGACTGTTCTGAGAATAACTTGTTTAGCATGGAAAATATTGACAGCATCGTCACTCCATGAGCAAGACGAGTGCATAAAATGGATATCTATTTGAATTAGATATGGAACATTTAAATTTACTTGGAACAGTAGGGTAATACCGCATATAGGTATGTATGGTTGAATCATGTGGAAAAACTTGGTTTAAGGATTTTGGATGCACAAGCAGTATTCCCGCTTAGTACAGGTGAAGGCTAGCACTAGATTGAGAAGCGGCCAGCTAGAGAACGAAAACGGTCATAATCATGCATTGTGGATAATTAACATTGAACATAGCATGAGTAGGATATGAACACTCTGAATTTAAACATCATGAAGGTTGAATTGGTTTTGAATCAACTACATGTTTGCACATGGGCCAAGTCAAGTCGCTCGAATTACTCAGAGGGAAATACCATACTAGCATACCACATCATAACCATTTTAATGCATGTTGACACATAAGATAAATCACTATCCACGCCTAGCTATTTAAGCATGGCGTGAGAAACTATAATCTCTAATTATCATCATAAACATGTTCACTCATGATATACTGAATCGAGATCGAACGAGCTAAACATATTTACAGAAACGGAAAAAAAAAGAGTTCATACCAGCTTCCTTTACCACGAACACTTCAGCAAATATCGTCATTATTATCTTTCACCTACATGACCGAAGGATGTGATAATAATAATAGTACAAGTGTGTCATGGCCTCAGATAGAATCTGCAAGACAATTTTATACAAAGGAGAAGATGATGTAATATTGCCTCTTTGTTAGACCAACAATAATGCCTATGAGAACCACTCACCATTTTCATTGTGGTCTTATCCTTTCAACGACTCAAATAAAAAGAAAAGAAATTCAGAGAAACACACTGAAATATTTTTTGAGTTTTTGGTTATCTTAAGAAAGCAAATAAACAAAGGGAAACAAGAACGAGAAAAAATATTTACACGGGAAAGGTCCCAACATGCAAAGGAAATCTTTTTTGGTTTGATTTTAATACTACAACTAATTAAATGGGAAAAACCAGAAAAAACGAGAAATATTTGTGGGTTTTCAAAGTTTTTCAAACACACAAGAAGAAGGCGGAAAAATAAAGCTAACAAGGTTATACGATGAAAGAGGATGAGCACCGACAATTTATATGAAGTATGTGAACATGAATGTAATGTCGGTGAGAAGTACGTACTCCCCCAAGCTTAGGCGTTTGAAGTAACAATCCGAGACCGATGCTCCAGATGATTCTCCATTTATTTCGTTGTCGCCATAATTCGCATTGCATCGGCACTCTGTCGCCATCATTTTTCAAAACATGCATCCGCTCGTAGTTGTCGGTTCTCCCCTTTCTTGTCAACGGCCGTTTCGAGAACAAACACACGTGCACGCGCCCGTGACATCATTAAAATATTGTTTTTAAAAGTGTGTATAAAACATTCTTGGAATGGGTTGAAAGTTGGTGTGCGGTCATAATATATTGTAGGTACAAAGCCTGCCAAATTTTGTCGCATTCGGAGGTCGTTTGATACCCGAACTGCTAAACCTAAAATGACACTAGTAGTCGGCTTAAATCGCGGATATTTTCTATTTTAAAAACCCTTTCATGGACCACAAACTTCCCTCTGTTCTCAGCCCAATACTCTAACATAACCCATCTAGATCCACCTAATGCCTAGCCATCACCGGAACCATTCGATTTCGATCGGAGGGTCGAAAATCGGACTAAAGCCACCCAAAACCTAAACCCTAGCAACCCCTACTGCAAAAAGACGCCTTCCCCTTCCATTCTTAGAGCATCTCCAGCCGTTGCCCACCCTCCCCCCAAGGAGCCTAAATAGCACCGCCTGGGGCCAAGTCGGTGCTAAAATCGGCCTGGGGGGCTAGTTTTCCCAGCCGCCGCCCCGCGGGCGCCCCCCAACCGCTGCTTTTGGCCCAGTATGGGCACAGAGTTGGCCCAAATTCGGCCTAGATTTGGCACTATTTCGGCATTACTTTGACAAACTCGGTGCAAATTCAACAAAAAACTGAATATTCATCATAGAAATCAATAAAAATCAAATAGTTCAATGAAGCAAGTTCCAACATAAATTAAAACAAGTCGAGCTAGGCATTGCCCTTGAGCCTCCATAGGTGCTCCACCAGATTGTACTGTAGTTCTTGATGCACTTGTGGATCCCGGATCTCCTGGCGCATATTCAGGTAGGCAGTCCATGTTGCTGGTACCTGGTGATCAACAACTGCAAGAGGTCCCATCTTGTGATATGGTTCAGTGTCAAACACTAGCTCTTCCTACTCGCTCTCAATGATCATGTTGTGCAAGCAGACACAGCAATTCATGATCTCCCACATTTTCGTTTTCAACTAGGTCATAGCGGGGTATCGGACAACAGAAAATCGCGCTTGGAGCACACCAAATGCTCGCTCGACATCTTTCCTGCAAGCCTCCTGCCACTTTGCAAAGTGTGCCTTCTTTGGCGCCATAGGTTTTGAGATAGTCTTCACAAATGTGGACCATCTCGGATAGATACCATCTGCTAGATAGTATCCCTTCTTGTAGTGGCGCCCATTGACCTCAAAGTTCACCGAAGGAGCATGACCTTCAACAAGCTTGGCGAAGACATTCGAGCACTGCAAGACGTTGATATCATTGTGAGTTCCTGGCATACCAAAGAAGGAGTGCCAAATCCATAGGTCATGTGTGGCTGCTGCCTCAAGTACCACACTATAACCACCTTTGGCGTCTTTGTACATCCCCTGCCAAGCAAATGGGCAGTTTTTCCACGACCAATGCATGCAGTCGATGCTTCCAAGCATCCCAAGAAATCCTCTTGATGCATTTTGTTCTAGGATCCGAGAAGTGTCTTCAACATTGGGTGATCGCAAATACCATGGTCCAAACACTGCCACCACTACCCCGCAGAACTTGTATAGATACTCAATGGTGGTGGAATTGGCCAATCGCCCATAGTCTTCTTGTATGTTCGCGGGAGCTCCGTATGCAAGCATCCTCGTAGCTTGGGTGCATTTCTGGAGCGAGGAGAATCCAACTGTGCCAGCGCAATCCTTTTTGCAAACAAAATAGCTGTCAAACTTCCGAGCGGAATTAACAATCCTGAGGAAGAGCTTTCGGTTCATCCGGTAGTGACGCCGAAATACTTTCTCATCGTGCAATGGACAGTCGGCGAAGTAGTCGATGTAGAGCATGCAATACTCCTCCATCTGCTGCCTCTGCTTGCTCTTGCGTCGGCGCGACACCGAGCCACCTTGCCGGGGCTTGTCATTGTTGACGAACAAGCCGGCCAGCGAGGCTGGTATCATGAGGTGCTCCTCGTCGACGGCGTCGGCCTCGGCTTCTTCCTCCAACAGGGCCGCGAACGACTCCTTATCGTCCGAGTCCATGGCCGAGCAGGCAACACGACGAACACCTCATCGACGTGGCGTGCGAGCACCTGCCGACGCCCTACGGGCATGGCTCGTGTCGGAGGACGTTGAAGGGCGAGGGTCGGGGAAGCAAAATCCGACGAGGGGGTGAAGGGGCGGTCAAAGGAGGCCTTCTATCGACGGCGCAGTGGCCGTGAACAGGCGAGGGGCACCGGGATCGGAACAGGGGAGAATGCGGGGGGAAAACTCGGGCGAGGGAAAAGGACAAGATTCGCCTGACACTGGTGTCCCACACGCCATCATGTTACCGCTGGAGAAAGAGGCCCCCAGCGCGCTGAGTTTGCCGGCCCAAAAAAGGGCTCAAACCGACGAGAAACGGGGTCCTGGAGACGCGACTGGACTGCTTTTTTGGCGCCGGCGATAAAACAGACGCCCGAGGAAGCCTGTTAAGGCCGCGGGTGGACATGGTATTAGCCTTCACCTAACTCCTCCCCTCAAATTCCATGTCATCCATTCCGACCGTCGCCACTTATCGTTGTCAGCTCCACCCAACACCTTCGTTGTGGCCAATAAGGGGGGGGGCACGTCACCTCCCCCCCTCCCTGTTGTGGCCTACAAAGCCCATCTAGGGCCCGCTCGGGCCCGAACCAGCCGCCGCCGCCCCGAGTGGAGCCTGTGGCTCCTACCTCCGCCTCACTGCCATCCAGCCGAGCTCCCTCGCGCTTACACCCCTTGTTGACCCCAACGGAGCCGCCCACCAGCCGGAGCCTTGCACGCGACCTCCAGGACAAACCTGGCCAAACAGGTCGGGCTTAACGGGCTGGCCCAGCGGTATGCCACGCCGGCCCGGCACGCGGCCCGGCCCGACACGAGCTAAACGGGCCGTGCCAGGCCCGCGGCCCGCCTTGGGCTGTGCCTGGGCCACCACCACCAGCACGCGGGCCGGCACGACACAGCCCGATTACCTTTTTTTTATATGGCCCAACAAATAAAAATAGACTAAAAACGCCCAATGCGTCAAATAATAGGCGTATTAGCAGGCCTGGCGTGCCGACGGGCCGGCCCAATTAGCAAACGGGTCGTGCCTAGACCGTAAGGCTGCGCACGCGGACCGACACGGCACGGCCCGTATACTAATCATGCCGAGGCGGGTAGTGTCGTGACAGGCACGTTTTATGGCGGGCCGGGACTGGCCGGACCGGGCCGGCCCGTTTGGCCAGGTCTGCTCCAGGATGGCCTCTCCATCCCCTGCTTCTCCTTCCTCCCATTCTCTTTGGGTCTGTTTGGTCGCTTGTATAGACCTAGCTTAGTTGTTCTTTTCTCAACCATGCTCAGTGTAGACATGCTGAGTCCATGCAGTTGGCCTTGTTTGGCAGTGATTTATGCACTGAGACATGCTGAGCCAAGACTTTGTTTGGCAGCCTGCATATGTTTAGACATGCTGATTTGTTTTTTGAAATTTTCAAATTCTGAAGATTTTTTGAAATTTGAACATATTTGTAATTCTGATAACTTTAAAAAATTAATCAAAATTTGAAATTCTGAATATTTTATAAAAAAAACAAAAATTGAAATTCTAAACATTTTTTGAAAATTTAAACAAATTTTTAATTCTAAACATTTTTTGAAATTTTATTTTTTTGAACTTCTGAATGTTTTTAAAAAATATTTAAATAAAACCTGGATATTTTTTTGAAAATTAAACAACATTTGAAATTCTGAACATTTTTTGCAAATTTAAACAATTTCAAAATTTTGATTTTTTTTAAAAATTGGGACAAATTTTGAAATTCGAAATGTTTTTCGAAAATTTAAACAAATTTTGAACTTTTGAACTTTTTTTAAAATTGGAACAAATTTTGAAATTCTGAATGTTTTTTTGGAAATTTAAACAAATTCCGAAATTCTAAACTTTTTTGAAAATTGGAACAAATTTTGAAATTTTGTACTTTTTTTTAGAGGGTCAGGACCAGCATGGTTGCCTCCATGCACCCTATTTGGGGTGCATGAGATGGGCATGGTTGAGGGCCCTTTTATGCATCACATGGACATAGCTCAAGTGAGCCCATGCACCCTACCAAACAAGCAAAAGTAGGTCCGATTGGGAACTTTTGCCCTCATGCACCCTTCATGCACCCTACCAAACACACCCTTTATCTCCCTCATAGCCTTTCTCCCCTCCTCTGTGTCCAGTTGCGGGAACAGCCACTGAAGCCCGGTGTCGCCACCACCAGGAACCGGACGGATTCGTCAAGCCTTGCCCAGATCCGGCGTTCCCAGCCCCAGATCTTCCCATTCTGACCTCGAGCCTCGCCTCCCGGAGCTCCAAGCTGTCGTCGTTCACTGCCATGGCCACCTGCCCCTCCCGCATCATACGCCTGCACGGGACGACGACGTGCGCCCGAGCGCTCGGCCTCCTTCACCCGCGTGGGCCACCGACAGCACCAGGCCCAACCACGCCCATCGCCCGCGTTGACAGAGCCGACCCACAGCATACCAGCCCAAGTCAGCCATAGACAAGTCCCATCTCGCCCTCGACCTAGTGACCGCTAGTTGAGCGCCATTTGCCTATTCTACGCTCGTGCCTTGTTTTGCTAAGTTGCGCTCGTTGCTGTTAGCCTAATTGACATATTGCTATATTACGCTCAGTGTACAGTATAGACCCAGAGATGTCAGTTTCGGCCCATCCATGTTTTTTTAGGTTCTATGAATTTATCTATTTATCCAGAGATTATAGATTTACAGAATAGTCCCTCATGTTCATCCTTTTTATATCTCACAAACCGTGCATCGGATTAAAATGTTTTGAATATGCAAAATGCTTAGAATTTTGTGTAGATTCATAATTTTCAAATTTCATACATGATAAAAATGTTTAAAATTTCTGTTTGATTAAATTTGGTGTTCAAATGGTTTATATCATAACTAATTAAACGTAGCTCCGATTAAAATGATCCCCATATGTAACTTGACTAGAAAAATGTGTAAAATAACATTGTGCACTTTATTTTCCTGTTTAACAAATATTAAATGTGTATAGGAAAGATCTGTACCAAATTCATAATTTGCATATGGGGTCATTCCGAAAATGCTATATGTTGTTTCTGAACTCATTTAAAAGGCCTAGATGATGTAGTTGTGTA
This sequence comes from Hordeum marinum, assembly GCA_022496015.1. Classification (NCBI taxonomy): domain Eukaryota; kingdom Viridiplantae; phylum Streptophyta; class Magnoliopsida; order Poales; family Poaceae; genus Hordeum; species Hordeum marinum. The sequence continues at coordinate 439,822,405 of CM039674.1, forward strand.
TCTTCACCTCTTGCCATGATGAATACCATTTAAAATGATTGTTTAGTTAAGCAATATTAACCACATTTCGCGTAATGTGGAGAGTTATTATTTTGTTTTATGTATGGTCCCTTCTCCATTTAAAATTATTTTAATTCCATGACCACCCATGTTAAACAATATTTAATATTGATGATTACGTAAAAGAGAGTGAACTAAATGATTCGAACATGGAGTTTTTTCAATATGCAACTCGTTGCATATTGAACTTCACTTAATTTGTAGTGTTTGATTGTTGCATCTTGTCATGCCATGCCTATTTAAACTTGACATGCATCATCCTTGTTTGGGCATCATGTCATGAATATGTTGTGGTGTTTACTATATCATTTTTTTTCCGGATTTTTCTTCTCCTTGCTAGAGTTTTGACCCGTTTCGGAGTGTGAAGATCCATTCGACTACACCTTGTTCGTCCACTTCATGGATTTTTTTTTCTTCTTTCAAGCGGGATCTCGGACAAGATGACCATTTCCCTAGATACCACTATTATCATTGCCATGCTAGTTGTCTCATTTGTATTGCTATGTCTCACTACCTACCACTTGTTTCTCAAGCCTTCCAAAATGCCATGATAAACCTCTAACCCTACACGTCCTAACAAACCATTATTTGGCTATGTTGCCGCTTGCTCTGCCCCTTCTTATAGCATTGCTAGTTGTAGGTGCAGGTTGTTTCCATGTGATAACATGGATATCTTGGGATATCACAATATTCTTTCTATTTAATTTAATACATCTATACACTTGGCAATGGGTGGAAGGCTCGGCCTTTTGCCCAGTGTTTTGTTCCACTCTTGCCGCCTTAGTTTCCGAGTATCGGTGTTATGTTCCATATTGAGAGCTCCTAACATGCTTGGCGTTATTATGAGGACCCCATTGATAATTTGTTTTGGGATAAAATCTAGCAAGGCCCAACATTGGTACTATATTTGCTCAACATAATGATACTGAACACCGTTAGTAATGCATACGTAATTAGCGCTACCCGCGGATTAATTCAACATAATACAGGTGGGGGCTAGTGATGATGGCGTTGGTCCCAAATTGGCTACCTGCGGGGCCACCACGAGAAAACTCGGGGATTGGTTTTGCTCGTAGCTAGACCCATCGGATTGTGTCCTGAGAACGATATACGCGGCTCCTATCGGGTTTGTCGACACGTCGGGCGGCCTTGCTGGATTTTTTTTACCTTTCTTAAATGTCTTGTGCACCGGGACTCTGAGGATACTTTGGGCTATCTCGAGGTTAAGGTTTTCTGACACATCTTGTGGTTAGTTTGTGATGGATGAGTTGGAGCACCTCGATAGGGTTAAATCTTTCTGAAAGTCGTGCCCACGGTAATGTGGCAACTTGGAAATTTTATAATATCTCGTGATAGAAAACTTGAAGTAAACTTAATTAAAATACACCGACCGTGTGTGTAACCGTGACCGACACTTTTCCAGGGAGTTCGGAAAGAGGACATGGTGGGGTTATGTTTGACTCGTATAGGTGTTCACGATCAATTCTTGATCATTACTAGTTTACGATCGTTTATGCATATGTCACTCTTCTTATTCTTGTACTCGTAAGTTAGACAATCAAATAAATGATTAGTGCTTGATGCAGCCTCACCACTTAACCATACCTCACCCATTAAGCTTTGCCAGTATTGATACCCTTGGAAATGAGATTGCTGAATCCCCGTGGCTCACAGATTACTACAACAACAGTTGTAGATATAGGTAATGCAATGCTTTGATGTGAGAGCGATGCTTTTTGATTTGGAGTTCTTATCCTGCATCACCAATCATAGGATGGGTTCTAGGCCGGTAGACTAGGATTAGCAAGGATGGATGTCGCTTTATTGTTTGATTTCTGTAGTAGTCGGACCCTGCTCTTCTGTATGGTGATTGAATGTATTGTTGTTTGAGATGATCATGATTTAGCTTGTGGCGAGTGTAAGCCAATTCCATATACTTAGTGATAACCCACAAGTGTAGGGGATCGTTTGTAGCCTTTTTCTATAAATAAGTGTCGAACCCAACGAGGAGCTAAAGGTAGAACAGATATTCCCTCAAGTTCTACCAACCACCAATACAACTCTACGCACGCTAATGTTTACTTTACCTAGAACAAGTATGAAACTACTTTGTGGGAATAAACCTAGAAGTACGTCGCATGAAAATAAAGGATGTGGATATAAAAGTTAGGTGTTGTTTAATAAAAGAACAATAAAAGTAAATAGTTTAGTAGAAAACTTTTTGTGTAACGCAAGAGAAAGATTGTCCCTAGGAAATTGAATATAATATGATAGATATTAGTTATATGCAATGAGGGAGAGGCATATGCTAACACACTTTTCGTACTTGGATCATATGCACTTATGATTGGAACTCTAGAAAGCATTCACTCTTTACTCCCATATGCAACAACCCACCTACTCGGGTTTGTGCTTCTATCACTCACGCAACCCACCATAGGCAAATCATGAACATATTGCAACACCCTACAGCAGGAATCCCTCACGTTTGTGCTACACGAAAAGCACCATAGGACAACACCATATCAACATACAACTCATATCAATAACATCATACCACAATTGACCCATAGGACAAAAGATATCTACTCAAACATCATAGGATAGCCAAATATCATTGGTAAATAATATATATGGAGTTGAGCAACATATTTAAGTAGAGATTACAATGGGGAAGAGAAGTGTCACACCGCTGCATAGAGAAGGAGAGATTTGTTGTTGACACTTATGGGTGGAGTGTCAAAGATGACAACACTTGAAACAATGCATTATGCCTAGCTAGGCGCATAAAACAATGGTGCTTGTTGGGAGGAAACTCAATAGTTATCTTTATTTTTACCTTCTAGTTTCTGTTTGTGTGTGATAAAATGATTGTTTCCTCTTTAATGATTGTGCTTTTATATTTTATTAGTGTTTGTGCCAAGTAAATCCTTTGGTATGACTCACAAGATGAGTAGAATTGATACGGTGCAAAAACAGAAACTTTAGTCTTCGGCGCAGAATTTCTCTGATTTTATTGGAACGTCTTTTTAATCTGAACTTTCTACACAATATTTATATACAAATTATTAAGGTTTGAATAATGTTTCAGAATTTTTAGAGTTAATAAAGTAAGGGTTATTTACAGATCTTTACAGACTATTTAGTTTTAAACAGATTCTGTTTTCGCTTGCATAGTTTGTTTGTTTTGATGATGCTATGGATTGTATAGGGGTAAATGTTGGAAATATGCCCTAGAGGCAAGAAATAAAGTGTTTATTATTATATTTCCTTGTTCATGATAAACGTTTATTATCCATGCTATAATTGTATTTATTGGAAACACATTGCATGTGTGGATAAATAGACAACATTTTGTCCCTAGTATGCCTCTAGTAAACTAGCTCGTTGATCAAAGATGGTCAAGGTTTCCTAGCCATTGACATAAGATGTAATTTGATAACGGGATCACATCATTAGGAGAATGATGGGATGGACAAGACCCAAACTAAAAATGTAGCATATGATCATGTCGGTTTATTGCTACAGTTTTCTGCATGTCAAGTATATGTTCCTATGACCATGAGATCATGCAACTCATGGACACCGGAGGACTGCCTTGTGTGCATCAAACATCTCAATGTAACTGGGTGACTATAAAGGTGCTCTACAGGTATCTCCGAGGGTGTCTGTTGGGTTGGTATAGATCAAGACTGGGATTTGTTACTCCGTGTGACGGAAAGATATCTTAGGGCCCACTGGGTATCCATATCCCGCTGTTGGTTATTGACCGTAGAGGTGTCTTGGTCATGTCTACATAGTTCTCGAACCCGTCTGCACACTTAAGGTTCGGTGACGTTTCGGTAGTATAGAGTTATATATGGTGGTGACCGAAGGTTGTTCAGAGTCTCGGATGAGATCTCGGACATCAGGAGGAGCTCTGAAATGGTACGGAGGTAAAGACTGATATATAGGAAGTCCTGTCTTGGTCGTTGGAAAAGTTCCGGGCTCATCGGTAGTGTACCGGGAGTGTCGGGAGGGTACCGGGTGACCATCAAGAGGTGTATTTCGACCCAAGAGGCTACATGGGCTGTGGGAGGATAAATACCAGCCCTCAATGGCCTGGCCAAAGTCCCACACAAGTCCCATGCGGCTGGGAAGAAATTCCAAAGTGGAAAAGGTGGAAAAAAGGCAAAAAGGTGGAAATAAGGAAGGAGTCCTAATCCTACTAGGAGTAGAGCAGGAGGACTCCTCCTCTCCACTTCGGCCAAACCAAAGAGGGGCTGGCCCTTGCGCCAAGCCTCCTCCTCCTCTCCTCCTATATATACTAGAGGTTTTAGGGGTTTTGCACTAGATTTTTCGCCACGTGCAACCCTACCCTCTAGTTCGTAGTTTCTGCTCTAGATTGGTTTCAGCTGTGCTTAGGCGAAGCCCTGCTAAGATTACTCTGTTGGGAGACGTAGTAGTAAATCAAAAAAATTCATACGATCACCAAGATCCATCCATGGAGAAACCAGCAACGAGAGGGGAGAGATTGCATCTTCATACCTTTGAAGATCGCTAAGCGAAAGCGTTACAAGAACGCGGTTGGTGGAGTCGTACTCGCAGCGATTCAGATCGCGGTGAATTCCGATCTTAGCGCTGAACAACGGCGCCTCCGCGTTCAACACACGTACAGCCCGGTGACGTCTCCTATGCTTTGATCCAGCAAGGAGGAAGGAGAGGTTGAGGGAGAGCTTCGGCAGCACGACGGCGTGGTGACGGTGGAGCTACGTGAACTCCAGCAGGGCTTCGCCAAGCGCTACGAAGAACGAGGAAGAGGAAGGGTAGGTCTGCGCCGAGAGAGAGAGAATTCGTGTCTCAAATCAGCCCAAACCCGTTCATATATATAGGAGGAGGGAGAGGGAGGTCTGCCTTGGCCCCTCCTCCAAGGAGGAGAGCTTCGGCCGAACTAGGGGGAGAGTCCACCTCCCACAAGGGAGGTGGATCTCCTCCTTTTAAATCCTTTCAGCCCTATCTCTTGATCTCCAACCGCATGGGCCCTTATAGAAGGTCTTGGCCAGCCCAATAAGGGCTGTCACACCTCCTCTAAGGGCCCACAAAGTCCTATGGTCGTCACACCCCTCCCGGGGGTCCTCCGGCACCCTCCCGGCACTCCCGGTACACTACCGATGAGCCCGAAAACTTTCTGGTGACCAAAACTGGACTTCCTATATATCAATCTTTACCTCCAGAACATTCTGGAGCTTTGACGTCCGAGATCTCATCCGGGACTCCAAACAACTTTCGGTAATCACGTATACCATTTCCCTATAACCCTAGCATCATCGAACCTTAAGTGTGTAGACCCTACGGGTTCGGGAGACATGTAGACATGACCGAGACACATCTCCGGTCAATAACCAACAGCGGGATATGGATACCCATGTTGGATCCCACATGATCCACGATGATCTCATCGGATGAACCACGATGTCGGGGGTTCAATCAATCCCGTATACAATTCCCTTTGTCTATCGGTATGATACTTGCCCGAGATTCGATCGTCGCTATCTCTATACCTTGTCCAATCTTGTTATCGGTAAGTCTCTTTACTCGTTCAGTAATACATCATCCCGTGGCTAACACCTTAGTCACATTGAGCTCATTATAATGATGTCTTAGCGAGTGGGCCCAGAGATACCTCTCCGTCACACGGAGTGACAAATCCCAGTCTCGATTCGTGCCAACCCAACAGACACTTTCGTAGATACCCGTAGTGCACCTTTATAGCCACCCAGTTATGTTGTGACGTTTGGCACACCCAAAGCATTCCTACGGTATCCGGGAGTTGCATAATCTCATGGTCTAAGTAAACGATGCTTGACATTGAAAAGCTTTAGCAAACGAACTACACGATCTTGTGCTACGCTTAGGATTGGGTCTTGTCCATCACATCATTCTCCTAATGATGTGATCCCGTTATCAACGACATCCAATGTCCATGGTCATGAAACCGTGACCATCTATTGATCAAGGAGCTAGTCAGCTAGAGGCTCACTAGGGACATGTTGTGGTCTATGTATTCACACATGTATTACGGTTTCCGATTAACACAATTATAGCATGAACAATAGAAAATTATCATGAACTAGGAAATACAATAATAACCATTTTATTATTGCCTCTAGGGCATATTTCCAACAGTCTCCCACTTGCACTAGAGTCAATAATCTAGTTACATTGTGATGAATCGAACACCCATAGCAATCTGGTGTTGATCATGTTTTGCTCGTGAGAGAGGTTTAGTCAATGGATCTGGGACATTCAGATCCGTATGCACTTTACAAATATCTATATCTCCCTCCTGAATGTAATCACGGATGGAGTTGAAGCGGCGCTTGATGTGTCTTGTCTTCTTGTGAAACCTGGGCTCCTTCGCAAGGGCAATAGCTCGAGTGTTGTCACAGAATAGAGTCATCGGGCCCGACGCACTTGGAATTACTCCTAGGTCGGTGATGAACTTCTTCATCCAGACTCCTTCCTTTGCTGCTTCCGAAGCAGCTATGTACTCCGCTTCACATGTAGATGCCGCCACGACGCTTTGCTTGCTGCTGCACCAGCTGACTGCCCCTCCGTTCGATACATACACGTATCCGGTTTGCGACTTGGAGTCGTCCGGATCTGTGTCGAAGCTAGCATCGACGTAACCCTTTACGACGAGCTCTTCGGCACCTCCATATACGAGAAACATGTCCTTTGTCCTTTTCAGGTACTTTAGGATATTCTTGACCGCTATCCAGTGTTCCGCTCCGGGATCACTTTGGTACCTCCCCACCAAACTTATGGCAAGGTTCACATCAGGTCTGGTACACAGCATGGCATACATAATAGAGCCTATGGCTGAAGCATAGGGGATGACACTCATCTCTTCTCTATCCTTTTCCGTGGTCGGGCATTGAGTCATACTCAACCTCACACCTTGTAACACAGGCAAGAACCCCTTCTTGGACTGATCCATATTGAACTTCTTCAATATCTTTTCAAGGTATGTGCTTTGTGAAAGACCTATGAGGCATATCGATCTACCTCTATAGATCTTAATACCTAATATGTAAGCAGCTTCTCCAAGGTCCTTCATTGAAAAACACTTATTCAAGTAGGCCTTTACACTTTCCAAGAGTTCTATATCATTTCCCATTATCAGTATGGCATCCACATATAATACGAGAAATGCTACAGAGCTCCCACTCACTTTTTTGTAAATACAGGGTTCTTCATAAACTTGTACAAATCTAAATGCTTTAATCACTTCATTAAAGTGAATGTTCCAACTCCGAGATGCTTGCACCAGCCCATAGATGGAGCGCTGGAGCTTGCATACCTTGTTAGCATCTTTAGGATTGACAAAACCTTCCAGCTGCATCATATACAGTTCTTCCTTGAGGAAGCCATTAAGGAATGTCGTTTTGACGTCCATTTGCTAGATCTCATAATCATAAAATGCGGCAATTGCTAACATGATTCGGACAGACTTCAGCATCACTACGGGTGAGAAAGTCTCATCGTAGTCAACTCCTTGAACTTGTCGATAACCCTTAGCGACAAGCCGAGCCTTATAGACAGTCACATTACCATCCGCGTCGTCTTCTTCTTAAAGATCCATTTATTTTCAATGGCTCACTTATCATCAGGCAAGTCCACCAAAGTCCACACTTTGTTCTCATACATGGATCCTATCTCGGATTTCATGGCTTCAAGCCATTTGTCGGAATCCAGGCCCGCCATCGCTTCTTCATAGTTCGAAGGTTCACCATTGTCTAACAACATAATCTCTAGGACAGGGTTGCCGTACCACTCTGGTGTGGAACGTGTCCTAGTGGACCTTCGACCTTCAATAGTAACTTGACCTGAAGTTTCATGATCATCATCATTAACTTCCTCTCCAACCGGTATAGGCTTCACAGAAACAACTTCCTGTGTTGCGCTACTCTCCGGTTCGAGTGGAGGTACAATTACCTCATCAAGTTCTATTTTCCTCCCACTTACTTCTTTCGAGAGAAACTCTTTCTCGAGAAAGGATCCATTCTTGGCAACAAAGACTTTGCCCTCGGATCGTAGGTAGAAGGTATACCCAATAGTCTCTTTGGGATATCCTATGAAGACACACTTTTCCGCTTTGGGTTCGAGCTTCTCAGGTTGAAGTTTCTTCACATAAGCATCCCATCCCCAAACTTTTAGAAATGACAGCTTAGGTTCCTTTCCAAACCACAATTCATACGGTGTCATCTCATCGGATTTTGACGGTGCCCTATTTAAAGTGAATGCGGCAGTCTCTAATGCATATCCCCAAAACGATAGCGGTAAGTCGGTAAGAGACATCATAGATCGTACCATATCTAATAGAGTGCGATTACGATGTTCAGACACACCATTTCGTTGAGGTGTGCCAGGCGGCGTGAGTTGTGAAACAATTCCACATTTCCTTAGGTGCGTGCCAAACTCGTGACTTAAATATTCTCCGCCACGATCAGATCGTAGGCACTTTATTTTCCTGTCACGTTGATTCTCTACCTCACTCTGAAATTCCTTGAACCTTTCAAAAGTTTCAGACTTATGTTTCATTAAGTAGACATACCCATATCTACTCAAGTCATCAATGAGGGTGAGAACATAACGGTAGCCACCACGAGCCTCGACACTCATTGGACCGCATACATCGATATGTATTATTTCCAACAAGTTAGTTGCTCGCTCCATTGTTCCGAAGAACGGAGTCTTGGTCATCTTGCCCATGAGGCATGGTTCGCACGTGTCAAATGATTCGAAATCAAGAGACTCCAAAAGTCCATCAGCATGGAGCTTCTTCATGCGTTTGACACCAATATGACCAAGGCAGCAGTGCCACAAGTAAGTGGGACTATCGTTATCAACCTTACACTTTTTGGTACTCACACTATGGACATGTGTAACATCACGTTCGAGATTCATCAAAAATAAACCATTGACCAACGGGGCATGACCATAAAACATTTCTCTCGTATAAATGGAACAACCATTATTCTCAGATTTAAATGAGTAGCCATCTCGCATCAAGCGAGATCCAGATACAATTTTCATGCTCAAAGCTGGTACTAAATAACAATTATTAAGTTTAACACTAATCCCAAAGGTAGATGTAGAGGTAGTGTGCCGACGGCGATCACATCGACCTTGGAACCATTCCCGACACGCATCGTCACCTTCTCCTTTGCCAGCCTCCACTTATTCCGTAGCTCCTGCTTGGAGTTACAAATGTGAGCAACTGCACCAGTATCAAATACCCAGGAGCTACTACGAGCGCTAGTTAGGTACACATCAATAACAAGTATATCACATATACAGTTGTTGTCCTTCTTATCTGCTAAGTACTTGGGGTAGTTCCGCTTCCAGTGACCGGTACCCTTGCAATAAAAACACTCAGTCTCAAGCTTGGGTCCATTCTTGTTCTTCTTCTTCCCGACAACTTGCTTACCGGGCGCGGCAACAACTTTGCCGTCCTTCTTGAAGTTCTTCTTACCCTTGCCTTTCTTGAAACTAGTGGTCTTATTCACCATCAACACTTGATGCTCCTTTTTGATCTCAACCTCTGCTGATTTTAGCATCGAGTACAACTCAGGAATGGACTTCTCCATCCCTTGCATGTTGTAGTTCATCACAAAGCTCTTGTAGCTAGGTGAAAGCGACTGGAGGATTCTGTCAATGACCGAGTCATCCGGGAGATTAACTCCCAGCTGAGTCAAGCGGTTGTGTATCCCAGACATCTTGAGGATGTGCTCACTGACAAAACTATTCTCCTCCATCTTACAGCCGAAGAACTTGTCGGAGACGTCATATCTCTCGACCCGGGCATGATCTTGGAAAACCAATTTCAGCTCTTGGAACATCTCATATGCTCCGTGTTGCTCAAAACGCTTTTGGAGCCCCGGTTCTAAACTGTAAAGCATGCCGCACTGAACAAGGGAGTAATCATCGCAGCGAGAATGCCAAGCGTTCGCAACGTCTTGCTCTGCTGGGAGAAGGGGTGGGTCACCTAGTGGTGCATCAAGGACATACAATTTCTTGGAAGCTATGAGGATGATCCTCAAGCCACGGACCCAGTCCGCATAGTTGCTTCCATCATCTTTCAGCTTGGTTTTCTCTAGGAACGCGTTGAAATTTAGGGTGACATTTGCGTTGGCCATTGGATCTACAATATAGATCGTAAAGACAATTTTAGACTAAGTTCATGATAATTAAGTTCACGTAATCAAATAATGAACTCCCACTTAGATAGACATCTCTCTAGTCATCCAAGTGACACATGATCCATGTCAACTAGCCCGTGTCCGATCATCACGTGAGACGGACTAGTCATCCATGGTGAACATCTCCATGTTGATCGTATCTTCAATACGACTCATGTTCGACCTTTAGGTCTTCCGTGTTCGGAGGCCATGTCTGTACATGCTAGGCTCGTCAAGTCAACCTAAGTGTATCGCGTGTGTAAATCTGGCTTACACCCATTGTATGCGAACGTTAGAGCCTATCACACCCAATCATCACGTGGTGCTTCGGAACAACGATCCTTAGCAACGATGCACAGTTAGGGTGAACACTTTCCTTGAAATTTTATTGAGAGATCATCTTATTTACTACCGTCGTTCTAAGCAAATAAGATGTAAACATGAGAAACATCACATGCAATCAATATAGTGACATGATATGGCCAATATCATCTTGCTCCTTTGATCTCCATCTTTCGGGCACCATGATCATCACTGGCACTGGCACGACACCATGATCTCCATCATCATGATCTCCATCATTGTGTCTTCATGAACTTGTCTCACCAACTATTACTTCTACTACTATGGCTAACGTTTAGCAATAAAGTAGAGTAATTACATGGCGTTTATGATTGACACGCAGGTCATACAATAAAATAAGACAACTCCTATGGCTCCTGCCGGTTGTCATACTCATCGACATGCAAGTCGTGAATCCTATTACAAGAACATGATCAATCTCATACATCACGATGCATCACATCACATCCTTTGGCCATATCATATCACAAGGCATATGCTGCAAAAACAAGTTAGACGTCCTCTAATTTGTAGTTGCAAGTTTTTACGTGGCTGTTATAGGTTACTAGCAAGAACGTTTCTTACCTACGCCAAAACCACAACATGATATGCCAATTGCTATTTACCCTTCATAAGGACCCTTTTCATCGAATCCAATCCGACTAAGGTGGGAGAGACAGACACCCGCTAGCCACCTTATGCAACAAGTGCATGTCAGGCGGTGCAACCAGTCTCACGTAAGCGTACGTGTAAAGTCGGTCCGGGCCGCTTCATCCCACAATACCGCCAAATCAAGATAAGACTAGTAGTGGTAAGCATATTAACAAAATCGACGCCCACAACAACTTGTGTTCTACTCGTGCATAGATTCTATGCATAGACCTAGCTCTGATACCACTGTTGGGAGACGTAGTAGTAAATCAAAAAAATTCCTACGATCACCAAGATCTATCCATGGAGAAACCAGCAACGAGAGGGGAGATATTGCATCTTCTTACCTTTGAAGATCGCTAAGCGGAAGCGTTACAAGAACGCGGTTGGTGGAGTCATACTTGCAGCGATTCAGATCGCGGTGAATTCCGATCTCAGCGCCGAACAACGGCGCCTCCGTGTTCAACGTACCTACAGCCTAGTGACGTCTCCTACGCCTTGATCCAGCAAGGAGGAAGGAGAGGTTGAGGGAGAGCTCCAGTAGCACGACGGCGTGGTGACGGTGGAGCTACGTGAACTCCCGCAGGGCTTCGCCAAGCGCTACGGAGAACGAGGAAGAGGAAGGGTAGGGCTGCGCCGAGAGAGAGAAGTCGTGTCTCAAATCAGCCCAAACCCTTGCATATATATAGGAGGATGGAGAGGGAGGGCTGCCTCGGCCCCACCTCAAAGGAGGAGAGCTTCAGCCGAACTAGGGGGAGAGTCCACTTCCCACAAGGGAGGTGGATCTCCTCCTTTTAAATCCTTTCAGCCCTATCTCTTGATCTCCAGCCACATGGGCCCTTCTAGAAGGTCTTGGCCAGCCAAAAAAGGGCTGGCACACCTCCTCTAAGGGCCCACAAAGTCCTATGGTCATCACACCCCTCCTGGGGGTCCTCCGGCACCCTCCCGGCACTCCCAGTACACTACCGATGAGCCCGAAAACTTTTCGGTGACCAAAACTGGACTTCCTATATATAAATCTTTACCTCCGGACCATTACGGAGCTCCTCGTGACGTCCGGGATCTCATCCGAGACTCCGGACAACTTTTGGTAATCACGTATACCATTTCCCTATAACCCCTAGCATCATCGAACCTTAAGTGTGTAGACCCTACGGGTTCGGGAGACATGTAGACATGACCGAGACACCTCTCCGATCAATAACCAACAACGGGATCTGGATGCCCATGTCGGCTCCCACATGCTCCACGATGATCTCATCGGATGAACCACGATGTCGGGGATTCAATCAATCCCGTATACAATTCCCTTTGTCTATCGGTATGATACTTGCCCGAGATTCGATCGTCGGTATCTCTATACCTTGTTCAATCTCGTTATCGGCAAGTCTCTTTACTTGTTCCATAATACATCATCCCGTGGCTAACTCCTTAGTCACATTGAGCTCATTATGATGATGTCTTACCGAGTGGGCCCAGAGATACCTCTCCGTCACACGGAGTGACAAATCCCAGTCTCGATTCGTGCCAACCCAACAGACACTTTCGTAGATACCCGTAGTGCACCTTTATAGCCACCCAGTTACGTTGTGACGTTTGGCACATCCAAAGCATTCCTACGGTATCCGGGAGTTGAACAATCTCATGGTCTAAGGAAACAATACTTGACATTGAAAAGCTTTAGCAAACGAATTACACAATCTTGTGCTATGCTTAGGATTGGCTCTTGTCCATCAAATCATTCTCCTAATGATGTAATCCCGTTATCAACGACATCCAATGTCCATGGTCATGAAACCTTGACCATCTATTGATCAACGAGCTAGTCAACTAGAGGCTCACTAGGGACATGTTGTGGTCTATGTATTCACACATGTATTATGGTTTCCGATTAACACAATTATAGCATGAACAATAGAAAATTATCATGAACTAGGAAATACAATAATAACCATTTTATTATTGCCTCTAAGGCATATTTCTAACATACTCCACCACCATCGCTACAGCACCGTCAGGCTGCCGGAGAACTCATCTACCTCTCCGCTCCCTCTTGCTGGATCAAGAGGCAGAGATCATGATCAAGCCGTACGTGTGCTGAACGCGGAGGTGTCGTCCGTTCGGTGCTAGATCGGGACGGATCATGATTCGATCGCGTGACGCTCAGCGATTTGGATCGCGAAGACGTTCGACTACATCAACCGCGTTTCTTAATGCTTCCCACTTAGCGATCTATAAGGGTACGTAGATCCACTCTCCCTCTCGTAGATGCTTATCACCATGGATAGATCTTGCGTGTGTGTAGGAAATTTTTTATTTCCCATGCAACGTTACCCAACAGTTGTATCAAAGCTAGGTCTATGTCTAGATGAGATCTCGAGTAGAACACAAAGAGTTTGTGGGAGTTGATGCTTAGATTGCTTCCTTCCTTGGTCGTGTTTTGGTTCAACGGTATTGTGGGATGAAGCGGCCCGGACCAACCTTACTCGTACCCTTACGAGATACCGGTTCCATCGACTGACGTGTAACTTCATTGCACAAAGATGGATGGCGGGTGTCTGTTTCTCCTACTTTAGTTGGATCGGATTCGACTAAGGCAGTCCTTGAGAAGGTTGAAAAGCAACTTATGTATCACCGTTGTGATTTATGCGTAGGTGAGAATTGTTCTTGCTAGATACCCGTAGCATCCACGTAAAACATGGAACAACAATTAGAGGACGTCTAACTTGTTTTTGTAGGGTATATTGTGATGTGATATGGCCAATTACATGATGAGATATATGTGATGTATGATATGCTCATGTGTTGTATAGAATATCATGACTTGCATGTCGATGAGTACGGCAACCGGCAGGAGCCATAGGGTTGTCTTTAATTATTGTATGACCTGCATGTCAATCATTAAGCGCTATGTAATGCATTACTTTATTGATAAAAGGTAGCAATAGTGGTAGAAGCATGGTGGGTGTGACAACCCCGATGGCAACACGTTGATGGAGATCAAGATGATGGATATCATGGTGTCGTGCCGGTGATGATGGAGATCATGCCGGTGCTTTCAAGATGGAGATCAAAAGCACAAGTTCATGGCCATATTATGTCACTTATGATTTGCATGTGATGTTTATCCTTTTATGCACCTTGTTTTGCTTAGGACGACGGTAGCATTATAAGGTGATCCCTCACTTAAATTTCAAGATGAATTGTGTTCTCCCCGAGTGTGCACCCTTGCGAAAGTTCATCGTGTCGAGAGACCACGTGATGATCGGGTGTGATAGACTCTACGTTCACATACAACGGGTGCAACCAATGTTGCACATGAAGAACAGTCGGGTTAAACTTGACGAGCCTAGCATGTACAGACATGGCCTTGGAACTCAAGACACCGAAAGGTCGAACATGAGTCATATAGTAGATATGATCAACATGATGATGTTCACCATTGAAACCACCTCAACTCACGTGATGATCGGACTTGAGTTGGTGAATTTGGATCATGTGACACTCAGATGACCTGAGGGATGTCAATTTGAGTGGGAGCTTTAGTAATTTGATTAACTAAACTCATTATCTTGAACAATAGTCTAAGTACCCTTTGCATAGTTATGTTGTAGATCAATGGCTCGCGCAATAGCACCCCTGATTTTGATGCGTTCCTAGAGAAAGCTAAGTTGAAAGATGATGGAAGTAACTTTGTTGAATGGGCCCATAATCTAAGGATTATCCTTACGGCTTTCCAGAAATCATATGTGCTTGATGCACCGCTTGGTGACCAACCCAAAGACATGTCATTCGAAGACGTTAAGAACGCTTGGGAGGCACGTTCTTGAGATTACTCAATAGTTTAGTGTGCAATATTGTATGGCTTAGAAACTGGGACTTCAAAGACGTTTTGAACGTCATGGAGCATATGAGATGTTCCAGGAGTTGAAGTTTATCTTTCAGAAGAATGCCCAGATCGAGAGGTATGAGACCTCCGATAAGTTCTATGCTTGCAAAATGGAGGAGAACGGGTCTATCAGTGAACATATACTCAGAATGTATGGGTATTCGACTCGTCTGGCGGAGTTAGGAATTGCCCTTCCGCCAGAGGCGATCATTGACAGAGTTCTTCAATGACTGCCACCTAGCTACAAGAGCTTTGTGATGAACTATAACATGCACGGGATGAACAAGGCAGTCGCCGAGCTGTTTGCGATCTGAAAGTCGCTGAGTCTGAAATCCAGAAAGAACATCAAGTGTTGATGGTCAATAAAACCACTAGTTTCAAGAAGAATGGCAAGGGAAAGGGTAAGAACGGTAAATCCAAGAAGGATGGCAAAGCAGTTGCTCCTGCTGAAAAAGAAACCAAAGACTGGACCCAAGCTAGAAACTGAGTGCTTTCATTGCAAGGGAACTGGTCACTTGAAGCGGAACTGCCCCAAGCACCTGGCTGACAAGAAGGCGGCCAACAACAAACAAGGTATATATGATATACATGTTATTGATGTGTACCTTACTAGCTCTCGTTGTAGTGCCTGGGTATTTGATACCGGTTCGGTTGCTCACATTTGTAACTCAAAGCAAGACCTACGGAATAAAAGGAGGCTGGCTAAGGACGAAGTGACGATGCGCATGGGAAATGGTTCCAAGGTTGATGTGATTGCCGTCGGCACGCTCTCTCTTCGATTACCATTGGGATTAGTGATGAACCTGAATAATTGTTATTTAGTGCCTCCGTTAAGCATGAACATTATATCTGGATCTTGTTTATTGCGAGACGATTACTCATTTAAATCAGAGAATAATGGTTGTTCTATTTATATGAGTAATATCTTTTATGGTCATGCACCCAACGTGAGGGGTTTATTCATATTAAATCTTAATAGTGATGATACACATGTTAATAACATTGATGCCAAAAGATGTAGAGTTGATAATGATAGTACCACTTTCTTGTGGCACTGTCGTTTAGGTCCTATTGGTGTAAAACACATGAGGAAGCTCCATGCTGATGGACTTTTGGAGTCACTTGATTTTGAATCACTTGAAACATGTGAACCATGCCTCATGGGCAAGATGACTAAAACGCCGTTCTCTGGAACAATGGAACGGGCAAGTGACTTGTTGGAAATCATACATACTGATGTGTGCGGTCCAATGAATGTTGCAACGCGCGGTGGATATCGTTATTTTCTCACCTTCACTGATGACTTAAGTAGATATGGGCATATTTACTTAATGAAACATAAGTCTGAAACGTTTGAAAAGTTCAAGCAATTTCAGAGTGAAGTTGAGAATCATCGTAACAAGAAGATCAAATTCCTATGATCTGATCGAGGAGGTGAATATCTGGATTATGAGTTTGGCAGTCACTTAAGACAGTGTGGAATTGTTTCACTGTTGACACCGCCCGGAACACCACAGCGTAATGGTGCGTACAAACGTCGTAATCGAACCTAATTAGATATGGGGCATTCTATGATGTCTCTTGCCGATTTGCCACTATCGTTTTGGGGTTATGCATTAGAGATAGGTGCATTCACTTTAAATAGCGCACCATCGAAATCCGTTGAGACGACGCCATATGAACTATGGTTTGGCAAGAGGCCAAAGTTGTCGTTTCTTTAAGTTTGGGGATGTGATGCTTATGTCAAAAAGCTTCAGCCTGAAAAGCTGGAACCCAAAGTGGAGAAATGCGTCTTCATATGATACTCGAAAGAGACAATTGGGTATACCTTCTATCTCAGATCCGAAGGAAAAGTGTTTGTCGCTAAGAACGGAACATTTCTTGAGAAAGAGTTTCTCTCGAAAGAATTGAGTGGGAGGAAAATAGAGCTTGATGAGGTTACTGAACCTTTACTTCAACCAGAAAGTAGCGCAGCGCAGAAAGATGTTTTTGTGGAACCTACAACAGTTAAAATGGAAGTTAATGATGATGATCATGAAGTTTCGGATCAAGTTACTATTGAACCTCGTAGGTTGACAAGGGTGCGTACTGCTCCTGAGTGGTACGGCAACCCTGTCTTGGAGGTCATGTTGTTGGACAACAATGAACCTACGAGCTATGGAGGAGAGATGATGGTCCTGGATTTCGAGAAATGGTTAGAGGCCATGAAATCCGAGATGGGATCCATGTATGAAAACAAAGTATGGACTTCAGAAGTATTACCTGAAGGGCAAAAGGCCATTCAGAACAAATGGATCCTTAAGAAGAAGACGGACGCGGACGGTAATGTCATCGTCTATAAAGCTCGACTTGTGGCAAAGGGTTTTTCAAAACTTCAATGAGTTGACTACGATGAGACCTTCTCACCCGTAGTGATGCTTAAGTCTGTCAGAATCATGTTAGCAATAGCTGCGTATTTCGACTATGAAATTTGGCAGATGGATGTCAAAACAGCGTTCCTCAACGGTTTCCTTGAGGAAGAGTTGTATATGATGCAACCAGAAGGTTTTGTCGATCTAGAGAATGCTGACAAAGTTTGCAAACTCCAACGATCCATTTATGGACTGGTGCAAGGATCTCAGAGTTGGAATAAGCGTTTTGATGAGGTGATCAAAGTGTTTGGGTTTATACAAGTTTATGGAGAAGCTTGTATTTACAAGAAAGTGAGTGGGAGCTCTATAGCGTTTCTAATATTATGTGGATGACATATTGCTGATTGGAAACAACATAGAAATGCTAGAAAGCATGAAGGAATATTTGAACAAGAGTTTTTCAATGAAGGACCTAGGAGAAGCTACTTTCATACTAGGCACTAAGATCTATAGAGATAGATCAAGATGCTTGATAGCACTTTCACAAGATAGACAACACTTTGTCCCTAGTATGCCTCCAGTAAACTAGCTCGTTGATCAAATATGGTCAAGGTTTCCTGGCCATTGACATAAGATGTCATTTGATAACGGGATCACATCATTAGGAGAATGATGGGATGGACAAGACCCAAACTATGAACGTAGCATATGATCGTGTTAGTTTATTGCTACAGTTTTCTGCATGTCAAGTATATGTTCCTATGACCATGAGATCATGCAATTCACGGACACCGAAGAAGTTCCTTGTGTGTATCAAATGTCGCAACGTAAGTGGGTGACTATAAAGGTGCTCTACAGGTATCTCCAAGGGTGTCTGTTGGGTTGGTATGGATCAAGATTGGGATTTATTACTCCGTGTGACAGAGAGGTATCTCAGGGCCCACTCGGTAATACAACATCACAATAAGACTTGCAAGTAGTGTGACTAAGTGTTAATCACGGGATCTTGTATTACGGAACGAGTAAAGAGCTTGCCGGTAACGAGGTTGAACTAGGTATGGTGATACCGACGATCGAATCTCGGGCAAGTAACATACCGAAGAACAAAGGGAACATCATACGGGATTAACTGAATCCTTGACATAGAGGTTAGATCGATAAAGATCTTCATAGAATATGTAGAAACCAATATGGGCATCCAGGTCCCGCTATTGGTTATTGACCGTAGAGGTGTCTCAGTAATGTCTACATAGTTCTCGAACCCGCAGGGTCTGCACACTTAAGGTTCGGTGACGTTTCAGTAGTATAGAGTTATATATGGTGGTGACCGAAGTTTGTTCGGAGTCCCGGTTGATATCCCGGATGTGAGAAGGAGATCCGGAATGGTCCGGAGGTAAAGATTGATATATAGGAAGTCCTGTTTTGGTCGCCGAAAAAGTTCCGGGTTCATTGGTAGTGTACCGAGAGTGCCGGGAGGGTACCGGGTGACCATCGGGAGGTGTATTTCGACCCAAGAGGATACATGGGCTATGGGAGGATAACTACCAGCCCTTAGTGGGCACAAATTCCCACACAAGGCCCATGCGGCTCGGAAGAAATTCCAAAGTGGAAAAGGTGGAAAAAAGGCAAAAAGGTGAAAATAAGGAAGGAGTCCTAATCCTACTAGGAGTGGAGGAGGAGGACTCCTCCTCTCCACTTCGGCCGAACCAAAGAGGGGATGGCCCTTGCGCCAAGCCTCCTCCTCCTCCTCTCCTCCTATATATACTAGAGGTTTTAGGGTTTTTGCACTAGATTTTCAGCCACGTGCAACCCTACCCTCTAGTCCGTAGTTTTTCCTCTAGATTGGTTTCAGCTGTGCTTAGGCGAAGCCCTGCTGAGATTACTCCACCACCATCGCTGTAGCACCGTCATGCTGCCGGAGAACTCGTCTACCTCTCCGCTCCCTCTTGCTGGATCAGGAAGGCGGAGATCGTCATCAAGTCGTACGTGTGCTGAATGCGGAGGTGTCGTCCGTTCGGTGCTAGATCGGGACGGATCGTGATTGGATCGCAGGATGCTCGGCGATTTGGATCGCGAAGATGTTCGACTACATCAACCGCATTTCTTAACGCTTCCCGCTTAGCGATCTACAAGGGTACGTAGATCCACTCTCCCTCTCGTAGATGCTCATCACCATGGATAGATCTTGCGTGTGCGTAGGAAATTTTTTGTTTCCCATGCGACGTTCCCCAATAGTAAAAGTCATGGATAAGTTACAATATAGTATGTATTATTAAATAATGAAATATGAATCAATGTATAGCAGTACTTGAAGTATTTGATATGTTGCTTGCACTAACAGATCTCATGAAGTTTTGTTGAGTTTTGTGTGATTGTAGTTTTCATGTTTTGGGTGTTATCACGATGGACAAAAGAATAAGGAGTGGCAAGAGCCTAAGATTGGGGATTCCCAAGTCAACCCAAGGTAATATTTTTGGCAGACTTAAGCATCTAAGCTTGGGATGCCCCGGAAGGCATACCCTCTTTCGTCTCAATCCATCGGTATGTCACTTGGAGCTATATTTTTATTCGTCACATGATATGGGTTTTGCTTGGAGCGTCGTTTGCTTTTCTTTGCTTTTAATTTTAGTTTGCCACAATCATCATTTGATGGACATGCCTATTCGAGAGAGAGATACACACCTTCATCATAATTTTCTAGAATACTCTATGTGCTTCGCTTATATCTTTTGAGCTTAGCAATTGATCTAGTACTTCACTTATATCTTTTTGAGCATGGTGGCGTATAGATTTTGTAGAAATAATTGCACTCTCTTTACTCACTTGTATTTGTTTGAGAGTTAATAAATAGTGATGGTAATTTTCATGGGTCATAAGACTAGTACAAAAACAATAGGTATTCAATGAGTGATAATCAAAACCATCATGTAGCACATAAAAGAGAAACCTTGGGTTAAGGATATTGATGTGGTAATATGAAAAAGGTGTGAGTGCATCATTGTTGATTTGTAGAAGTATCGATATTAGGACGTGTTAATTTCCCATTTTTTAAATATTAAAAAGGCATGGTGGGGATGTGTAGGCATTTCTATTCCTCGTTGAAATCCTAGTGTTGTTTCGGGTTGGAGGCGCGCGATGGCTAACTCCTCCCAACCTCCTCCCTTGGGGCATGTGAGTAGTACTTTGATTTGTGATAAACTAATAAAACTTTGCAATAAGCATATGCGTTCTTTATGACTAATGTGAACCCGTGGACATATGCAATCTCACCATCTCATATTTTGATAGCCTCTTCGGTACCGTGCATTGCCCATTCTCACCGTGAGGATCGGTGCAAACTTCGCCGGTGTATTCAAACCCCATGACATGATACGCTCTGTCACACATAAGTGTTCTTATATTTTTCCTCAAAACGGCCATCATACCTACCTATTATGGCATTCCCATAGCCATTCCGAGATATATTCCCATGCAAATTCCAACATTACTTCATATGACTAGTTCGTTCATCATCATATTGCTTTGCATAATCATATAGAGCTGACATACTATTTGTGGTAAAGAAACCGTTCATCATATTTTTTATACATGTCACGCTAGATCATTGCACATCATGGTACACTGCCAGAGGCATTCATATTGAGTCATATTGTTTCAGAGTTCTTCATATCAAATTTTCCTGTTGAGTTGTAAGTAAATAAAAGTGTGATGATCATCATTATTAGCGCATTGTCCCAGTGAGGAAATAAAATTGGGAGAGGCCAAATGAGCCCACCATAATAAAAAATGAGAGAAAAAGAGAAAAGGGACTTTGCTACTATCCTTTACCACACTTGTGCCTCAAAGTGGCACCTTGTTCTTCATGTAGAGAGTCTCATGTTATGTCATTTTCATATGTCAGTGGGAATCACTTTTTCATTATTATAAAATTGGCTTGTATATTTCGATGACGGGCTTCCTCAAATGGCTGAGGTCTTCATGAGCAAGCAAGTTGGATGCACGCCTCACTTAGCTTCAGTTGAGCTTTTGTACACTTATAGCTCTTGTCCATCATTTGCATGGCAATCCTTACTCCTTGCATTGACATCCAATGGGCATCTCCATAGCCCGTTGATATGCCTAGTTGATGCGAGATTTATTCTCCACTTTTTACCCCTTCTATATCTACCACCATATTCTATTCCACCCTTATGATATGTCCATGGTTCACGCTCGTGTATTGCATGAAGAATAAAAAGTTGATGCACACTAAGAAGGTACGATCCAATTGCCTGACTTGGACACCGTGGTGCATGATATTTCTCTTGATGTGGTGAAGATGGAGCCATACCTTGCTAATATGATAAAATGAATTGGGGGTAAACATTATTTTATAATCGTATACTTTGAAAGATTGGTGATTCTGCTGCTTGTGCCTATAAATATTACTATGTTGATGTTTGTTAATTCACCGTTTCTCAATAAGAATACACGCAAAATATTAAATATTGGGTAGCATGTCACATCAAAAAATTTGTTTTTACCATTTACCTACTCGAGGACGAGCAGGAATTAGGCTTGGGGATGCTGATATATCTCCAACATATCTATAATCTTTGATTGTTTCATGCTATTATATTATCATTCTAGGATACTTTTTGAGTAATAATTTACCATTTTATATTATTTTTTAGCACTAACCTATTGACCTAGTGCCCAGTATCACTTGCTGCTTTCTGCTTCTTTTTTACTTTTCAGGTTTACTATACCAAATGAAGTCCAATTGCCCTGAAACTTTTTTATGATTTTTTCTTTACCAAAAGAAGATCTAGAAGCTTCAGAAGAAGACCGGAGGCCACACGAGGGACGCACAAGGCAACAGGGTGTTGGGTTCTACCGTAGGTGCATTGCATGTGAATTAAAAAAAATCCTACGCGCAGAACAACCAAGAACTTGCTACGGAGATGGATCACACATTGTTACCACTAGACGCGCAGTACCATGCAGTGGAAGTAGAGTTGGGGCAGCGCGTTCGTGTGGTCCTTATCCTCCTCGTCCGATCTCCCTCAAACAGCTACTCCGATCTCCCTCGAACAGCCGATCGCCGGATCCCACATACAGGTTCACCGGAGCGGCGCAAGTGCATCGCCTCTAACGGTATCCGCGCGTGCAGGAGGAACACCTATGCGGCGGACTGCTAGGTCCAATCACACGGTCGGCGGCGGCGAGTGGAGATGGCTAGTTGCAACTCATGCAAAGCCCTAATGACGGCGTCGAAGCGATTAACCGGATGGGTGTGCCGCACCTCCACTATATATAGGCATCCGGCACGGGCTCAACTCTTGGGCCTTGCATGGATCCTAAAGCCCACATGTTCTTTCCCTTCAGCGCGCAACCCTTTAGGTTCTCGTCCACTTCGTCGTGATTCAGATGACATCTGACTCGACCGGTTGGTAGCAGCCTCTAGCAAGACGTGCCGACTCCAAGTGTTCGATGAAGCTGGTTAGGTGAACCTGTACTTCACACTTCTGTTCCCTTTGCCACACGATATATGTTGTCGTGCACAAGGCGTCATGGTCATCCTTGTTGCAGCACGACCTCTTTCTCGTTCCGATGAATCCGACCAACACTTCGGATTATCTCATAATCCTCATCGCATGGCCATGCTTATCCAGGTCGGATCACCCAAGGGGCCCAGAGTATATCTCTCCTCATCGGAGGGTCAAATACCATCTTGCTCGACCATGTCTCGCGGCATGGGTCTAGACAAGCCCGAAACATGCCTTTGTAACTACCCAGTCACGGAGTAGCATTTGGTCAGCCCAAACAAAGTCTGTCAGCATCCCGAGTAGATGCGCCAGCTCAGGTCTTAGGACATACAATGTATGTTATACTAGAGACTCACAGATGACCTATCGTTGCGTCTCATAGTTGGGTCTATCCAACTCAGACCTTATCTCAACTCAGATCCGACTATGTCGAATCCGACTAGACCTTTCCGAGTTCATATTATCCGGCTAGCATCCAATGCTACATGGTCAGTGAGACCGGACCATCCACCGTGTCATATGCTAGTCTAACTGGTTGCATGTCCACAAAACCCTTTCGACTAGGGACCATTTAGGACAGTCGTTATACAATGCATAGTCTCACAAACAAGTCACATACTTGTTAATACACATCAATGATAATGTCCAAGGACTATATTTATTCATAAACCCATAGGAACTATCATCATACATGATTGCCTCTAGGGCATATCTCCAACACAGGGCACGCCCAGGGGGTGGCCACGGCCTGATGGCTTGTCCCTCCCTAGCAGGTCTCCTGACCCTGTTCTCTAGCCCATAAATTCACATATATTCCAAAAAACCTAGAGGGCATCCTGAAACATTTTTTCTGCCGCCGTAAGTCTCTGTTCCGACGTGATCCCATCTGGAGCTCCATTCCAGCACCCTACCGGAGGAGGGATTGATCATTCAGGGCCTCTTCATCAACCTTGTTTCTCTCATGGTGATGTGTGAGTAGTTCACTACAAACCTATGGGTTCGTAGTTAGTACCTAGATGGCTATCACTCTCTCTTTTGATCTTCAATACAATGATCATCGCATCTTCGCTTTGATCTATCCAATGTAATTCTTTTGTACGGTGCATTTGTTGGGATCCGATGAATTATGGGTTTATGTTTCAGATTATTCATGAAAACTATTTGAGCCAAACCTGAATATTAAGATTCTTATTATCATGATCATTATAGCTTCGTAAATCTCTATGATCTATTGAAATAGTTTGGCCAATTAGATTGATATTTCTTCAGTGAGAGGAGTGTGTTGTAGTGTGTTCAACTTGACGGGTTTCTATATCCAAGTGGCAGAAGGGGACAAGATACGTCTTTGTGTTGTTGCCACTAAGAATAAAACGATGAGGTTAGTTCATATTAATTGAATTCTCTTTGTCTACATCATGTCATCGTTCTCTTAGGATTACTATGTTTGTCATGAACTTAATACGTAGAGAGGCAAGCATAGAAGCGCTCTTGAAGTGGAGTAATAGTAATAGGTGCAGGCAGGAGTCGGCCTATTTGCTTACGAACGTGATGCCTATATATACATGATCATTATCATGAATATCACATAACTATACGTTTTTCTATCAATTGCCCAACAGTAACTTGTTTACCCACCGTATGTTGCCTACATGAGAGATGCCGCTAGGGAAAACTATGGCCCCCGGGTCTATTTACTTATATATTTAAAAATCATATATTTACCTTGCTGCCATTTATTTGCTTTTATTTTATTTTGTAATTTATAATTATCAACACACTTCACTTGCTTGCAAATAACGAGATCAAGGGGATTGACAACCCTCTTGCCTGCGTTGGGTGCAAGTTGTTTGCTCTTTTGTGTGCAGCCGCTAAAGATGGTTGTGGATTGATATTCATATTGGTTCAATAAACCGTGGTTTCATAACTGAGGGAAATACTTAGCCGTATTGTGCTGCAATTACTCGTTCCTCCCTAGGAAAAACCCAATGCGGATCATAAGTATCACCAACATGCATGAAGGATTTTCACCAACCGCCTCCTCCACCATCCTCGGCCGACCTAGGTTATGGTTCACCTCGTCTTGATGACTTTTAATTTCTGCATAGCTAGGTTATCTATGTTACATGATTTTTTGTGTCGAGTATTGATTGATATGTATGTTGGGTGTGCTTTTTAGTTTCCACTAGCTTTTGGATCGCTAAACCATCAACCCGTTTATGTGAACTTGGTGTGTACATCAAACAAATATGCATCCATGTGTTGGGCGCGATAGTTTTTTGTTCCATTTTCTCATTTACATGTTTCCAAGTAATGCTAGTTATGTTTCCATAGAATCTTTTCCATGCTTCGTACTTACCTTGCTTCTTAATTGTAATATATATGCTTCTGGCCACTAAAATGTTTGCTTCCATTGGAAAAAAATTAAGACGTGGTGAATTGTTTGTGTTGGAGACACGAAAGAGAAAACATACTCATGTTGGTCCCAAGTTACTTTACTTCCATTTTTAATGTTACAAGCTTCCACTTTGATACCAACAATCTTTGATTTAGAGCCTCCGTATTTCCTAGGTACATACATGTGCTTCTTATGTATTGATCGATTGCGGCACTATAACTGCACTTCTCAGTTTAGTATTGTTATTTCATGGGTATAGATACCATCTGAATATAAATTAGATTGCATCAAGTGTGTGTGTGCATCCTATCCCTGAACCAGTGGTTCACTTTGTCACCTCACTGGCAGTAGGCGTGTCTGACACCACCAAGCCATGGTGCATCCTCAATGTTGTTCTATGCTTTTGTTTCTTTTGCGATCGTGAAGTATATGTATAGAAATATGGCATTTTATATTGTACAATTGGGGTTTAAATCTATTCATGGTTTAGTGTGTTCTTATTTAAATTGATAACTATGTTGATTTCATGTCTTTGCACACTTTTGTTTGATGTAAGCTCACAAAACAACCAATCGATTTTGCTGAAATTGGTTTGTTTATCACAAATTTTTGCACCTAGATCTTTGGTGCAAGCACACTATTTCATGTTCTAAAGTTTCTGATAGGTATTATATTTGTTGTTGATGGTTCTATCTTATTCTTTGCTCTCCATTTCTAATATATTTTATCAACACTGTTGTAAACCATACATAGCCCTTGTGCTTCCTTCATGGCATTGTTATCTCTGACAATGCTTCCCAGATGGATTCCGCCACCGCCCCACTTGACACGGTACCCAATCCACCTTGTCGATGCATCTCCCACCGCCCATTGTTTACTCTCTTCCTACAGCACCGATGGGCTTCGTCTTCCTGTCTGTGTGGCCAAATAGACTACCGGCCTTGGCTGTGCATCCCGATCCTTGTGGGTAGGTATCTAATTTGTTAATATGCATGCCTCTCATATGTATTTCTAGTAACACAATAGTTGTGGCCATTCCTCTTCATATATGCTTCCATTATACTAAAATTTGGTTTGACCAATACCATACGTGATTCCTTACTTGTGTTTAAAATTTACATCAGGCAATGCTAGTAGGCCATGCTTGTCTGCATGCATGTATGTGTATCATGTCCTACATTCTTCCACTATTAACCTTTGTTGATTTCATGCATCCAAGCATACAGATATGCTTAGTATTAGCTGATGGGTTTATGATTTCTTTTCCAAATTTGCATGCTTCCAATTGAGATGAGTTGTGTTGAGATGGCCATGTATTATACTTCTGATGATGTGTTTGGTTAGACTTTTGCAGCCAACTTCTCGCTTTTCAAAGCTATGAGCTAACCAAAGGGAGAAAATGACAGGTAGAAGTTGCAAAAGCTACAACTTCCTCGTAGTGTAATTTTTGAAGCAGATTATCCCCAACTTCAATAACGCATTTTTAGTTGTCCCCTGGATGTTGCATGGTATTTACCCACCTTTGCCACTGGAAAGTCAAAAAAATCGTTCTATTCCCCCCGAGCGCTGGTCAGCCACGAGAGGAGGCCTCGTCCACGCAAGAAAAAACTGCTCAATCCCCTTTGAACCGAGCGACAGCTAGGGTTCTAGCCGACACCGCCCATCCATCACCGTGTGCGCAGCCGCCGACGCCGCCTCCCGCATCCGCCGCCCCGCTGCTACCTCCTCCCTCCTCCACTGTCCATCAAATCTCCTCCTTCCTCAAGTACCTACATGGACCATCAGACCAGCAAAGGCCATTGCCCCTCAATCGACGCGTTCCCTGCCGTCGGCGTCGCCTCCAGCCGCCCGCCGCAACCCCCTCTCTCCATTCATTTACTGCTCCCACTTCCCATATCCCCCTCTTACCTCCTGTAGCAAGTAAAAAATTCTATGTTGGCACTAACCGAATTCATGTGAAGTGATGAACAGTCGATGGTTTATGATATATTGATACATATTGTCTATCAAATTGTTGTATATTTTGATGCATATTGTTTCTTACTCCCTCTGTTCCTAAATATAAGACCTTTTAGAGATTCCACTATGAACTACATACGGATGTATGTAGTCATATTGTAGAGTGTAGATTCACTCATTTTGCTCCGTATGTAGTCTATAGTGAAATCTTTAAAAGGTCTTATATTTAGGAACGGAGGGAGTATATTGTTGTCTATTGACGTAAAGTGGACAATTTTTTGATATTTTGATGCATATTGCTTGTCATATTATTGTATATTGACGTAAAGTGGACAAAATTTGTTTGATGCATATTGCTTATCATATTGTTGTATATTGATGGAAAGTGCGTGAAATTTTGATAGTACTACTTCATATTGTTGTATGTTGTTGTACGTTTATTGATGAATACTTGTTTCATTTTCATGTACATTGGATGGTTGCTTGCTGCAGATTGCTATGTAATTGCTTGTTGGACCATGCATATTGATAGCATGAACAATATTCGTAGTAGGATTACTGTAGTACGGTCAATTTGCATATACACTCGGGTCCAGGGGCATTACAGACAATACACAGTCAAATCTATAGTTTCACAGTCGTTTTAACCGAACAGTCTCCAACTTTTCCACAACAGCTTCTTCACAGATATTTTTCCACAACAGCTTTTTAAGAATATGCAACTCAACCAAACACAACCTTATTTGTTATAAAGATTCTAAATTATACTACATATGCTTCTTCGGTCTCTATAGCTAGTTTACTTTCGTATTTTCTGGCACTTTTACATATTTGTTGTCATTATTATCACAGTTGTAATATGACACGCTCCCATATGATATGACATATGGTTTCTTGGTCTATGTATTTTGCTTTCATAGATTACTCACATGTTTTTTAATAAATGCTAGTTTAACACACTTTATATGTTTTCAATTCACTAGAAATAATGAAGCAGGCGGAAGCGGATCGTACTAAAACAAGCCGAAGCATACCATACTAAAACGGGGTGAATCAGAGAAAATAGTGCATGCACTAAGAAGTGTGATGTCACTTGAATCTGACCCCACAATGAAGACGACCACACCCTAGATGAAGAGAAGCAAGTCTATAGTCTATAGGAAACATAGCACATGAACTTAAAATCATTGTACTATTATCGCTTTGAAGGAAGCAAAATTTGTAGCACATGTAGATAGTGTATGAACGGGTGAAGCATGGAAACAAACTTATGTTGGGTTAGAAGCAAAATAAATTTAGTGATAAACACTTTTGTATTGGATGGAAGCAAAGTTTTCTGGTCTTGCAAACATGATAAGAATAATACATGGACACAAAAATTTGAATTCTTGGATGCAAGGTTCTGTTACCTGGAAGCAAAGTTCTTGGACCTAAAAATTTCGGTCCAACCAAACTTTAATTCCAATAGAAGCAAACTGTCTAGCATGTGGATGCAATTTTATGTTGCGTTGGAACCAAAATAAAATATTGCACTACGTCAATGGAAATTTGATGTGCATGAGAAGCAAATTTTACTAGCATCTAAAAAGAAGTTTAGGCCATCTAAATGAGCTAGCACTGTGCGAGGAATTCTGGGCGATAGAAGCAGTAGAAGGCATGCGTGCGTTTCGAAAAAAGTTATGGCTGAAAGCATGTAAAATAAAAAGGAATCGGTTGTTAATCCCAGCCTAGATTGTCCTTCTGATCCAACGCCTGCTATGATACTAATCCAACGGTCATTAAGGTCAGATGGAAACAAATAATCAATGGTTTGATTCCTTCTGTCACTCATCATCAATTGCATTTGCATCCTTTTTTTTCTCCAATAAATACCGAAACGCCGGGATGTTTGATTCCCGGTCTCATTTTGTCAAGTTAAAATTTGGCAGCCAGAGTTTAGTTGGCATGCATTTAATTTTTGTCACAATTTGACTTGCCACACTTTATTGTCCTTGTGATCCACTTGTCATATAGTCAAATTTTATGCCAATTTACTGAAGTTTGACGTTTGATTTTTCAATCACATTTTGTGACTTGTCATACTTTAATGACTTCCCATACTTCGTTTTGACAAAATTAATCTCAAAGCCCGTCGCACACCAAACTCAACCCCGACGAGGAAACCCAGGAAAAACCATCGGAAGCAGCAAACCGCCTTCCCATATTCTATTCCCTGCACCCGGCCGGCCGACCTCCGTTTCACCTTTACCGCCGCGGCCGCGCTGTCCAGCGCGCACACGCGTCACCCATCGGGCGCCACGCCACCCCCAACCCCCACCGGAGCGCGCCCCTGCACGCCCAAAACGTGTGCGCCCGCGCGCGCGCAGCCGAATGAACCCGAACCCACCGCCGGATTCCCCGCTCCGGTTCCGGCAGAGCCGAGCCCGGGTGCGCCCGTCGCCGATCTTTATAAAGCAGAATTCCGTTCCCACGCGCAACGAACCAAACAAACAGCCACACGGCGCCGCCCACCCATCCCGTCCGTCCACCAGCACACGCAACGCCAGCCCCCGACCCGTGCCAGTTAATTGGCGCAGCGCCGCGCACTTGGCGCCGTGGTGTCGTGTCGTCGTCTCAGCAGGGAAAAGAGTCAAGGACGCGGAGGCCATGGATTTCTACTACCAGCAGGCCGGGCCGGCCGCGCCGGCGATGGCGAGGAGGCCGTGGGCCAAGGAGGAGGACAAGGTGTTCGAGGCCGCGCTGGTGATGTTCCCGGACCACGCGCCGGACCGGTGGGAGCGCGTCGCGGCGCGGCTCCCGGGGCGCACCCCGCAGGAGGCCTGGGAGCACTACCAGGCGCTCGTCGCCGACGTCGACCTCATCGAGCGTGGCGCGGTGGACACGCCCGGCTGCTGGGACGACGACGACGGCGACGACGACGACCACGGCTGCCCCACTGCGGCCGGCCGCGGCCGCCGCGCCGGCAAGCCCCGCGGCGAGGAGCGCCGCCGCGGCATACCCTGGTCCGAGGAAGAGCACAAGTACGTACGCATACCCAAAAGCAAAGTATCTATGTACATCATTCGCTGTTGCTGTTCGAGATTCTTCCGGCGATCTTTCCGCATTGCTTCGTTGTTCAAGCGGAGAAGCCAACGAACTCCTAGGCCCCAGCTGGCGCGTGGGCCCGACCTGCCAGCGACCCAGTCGCAGCCACCTTGACTCTTCTTCTGTGTACGTAAAGCGATTGACTCTTCTTCCTTGTTGGATGCGTGTGCGCGCAGGCTGTTCCTTGACGGGCTGGAGAAGTACGGGCGGGGCGACTGGAGGAACATCTCGCGGTTCGCGGTCCGGAGCCGGACGCCGACGCAGGTGGCCAGCCACGCGCAGAAGTACTTCATCCGCCAGGCCAACGCCGCCACGCGCGACTCCAAGCGCAAGAGCATCCACGACATCACCACCCCTTGACCCGCGACCATCCACGTCGACGGCGACCCACTCCCTTGTTTAATCCCCACCGCTCCCATAATCTTATCCTAGTCTACTTACATGACGACGTGTACATTATATCCTACCACCACTAGTGGTACTTAGCCTTAGTAAGACTCTGACGAACAACTTGTTTAATCGGACGGAGGCGAATGGTTTAGGGTCTAGATTTTACTATCAGAACTAATGGAGTTTGACGTGGCAAAAAAAGATCGTGCCTAGGTTTAAGTCGACGCGGATGCAGGCGTCGCTGTTCCTATGGATTGTGATTCTGTAGCATGGTGTCGCGGCTGGACTGGATAATATTGTACAGTGATGTGTTCCAGTCCAGGAGATGAGTGACATGTGTTGCCGGTGATGGACACGCGCGCGTCTGGGACGTGTGTTTCGTCGTCGGGCCAACTTCTCTGTGCCATAAACGGCACGTGTGTGACTGGTGCGCGACACTTGTCAGTGTCCAACCTTCCAGGGCTTCTTTCTGTCTGCAACGCACCGCCGTACAGAGGTCACGCCCCACAAACAGAAGATACCCCTCCGTCGTCGAGAAAAGGCAAGAGCTCTGCCAAATTCATTAATTTATATAAAGAAAAACCAAAGATACAAAATGGTTTGATTTATGAGGAAACTATAAACCGAAAATCGCACCAATAGTAAGGGACATTCATGGGAAAACACAAAAAAATGAAAATAATAATGCTCATGAATGTGTTCACACATCAGATCTCCGTAGAACTTCAGTGATAGATCGCCCATACAGCAACAAATACTACAACTACGGCTTGATCCCCTATAAATACGCAAAAAAACAGTACTACGCAATAAAAAATCTCCTCAAAGATGGTAGACCTTGTTGAACTCAGTCCAATTGAACTGTATTAAGCGTATATACACATGAAACTGTAGTACAGAAGTAATCAAAATTCAGCCAGAGATGATGTTACAAGATCAGATAAATAGACATAAGAGTATCATAGCAAAAATAAAAATAAAAATCTACATGCACTTCCGCGAACTATCTAAATTCTCTTAAGAATCCAAGAAAACATGACAAGGGTGTTCAGAATCAAAGAAAACAGATCATGATGACAGCGCAAATGCTGAAGTCAATCAGCATAGCCTCAGACGCCTTCTGTGCCAGAAGCCCGAGCTCCAGCATCAGCCCTAAACCATCAGAGCCAAGGCTGATGCCGGCCTGTCTGCCCCTCGCATTGGGGTCCCTGTTCTCCATCAGCAACGACATGACGATGGTCACGTTTGTTATGATGAGGAACAGGAGGGGCCTCGTACAAACCAGTACTCTGGAGATGGTACCACCAACATCCAGCCCCCAGTTCGAAAGAACCACCATGAAGGCAATGATGATGGATGCCAAGCAGCGGCTGAACTCTGTGGCTGCAATGGCCTGCGTGATCTCTTGCGGCGTGAAATCCACGAGTTGCTTCAGAGTTTCCAGAGACCAAGATGGGTCGTCTGTTTCGTTAGGCTGGGTTGGAGGCACAGATCTGGGTCTCGTTTCCACCTCCCTCGGAGGCACAGATCTGGGTCTCATTTCCATCTCCCTCTTAGGCTGCGCACTTACTGCTCCATAATCATAGGTCCTCTTGTTGAGGGTTTCATCATCATGGCTCCGCAGCAACGGCGGCTCATATGCCGGCTGGATTTCAGGAACTGCACTGCTCGCCTTGAGTTTTAGGAGTAGGTCGCCTTCGCTACTGTGGCTTTTATGCTTGGCTTGTAGAGGCTGGACTTGGCTGGACTTAGTACCGATGCCACCTTCAAATTGCTGAGCTGAAGCAGTGGAACTAAGCGGTGAATCTGCAAGATGCAACTACTTTGGTCACATAGTGTTTAAGAAGCCATAGACTATGTTTTAACATCTACACACATTTGTATGAAATAAAGCAAATAGCATTCAAATGGTTCATCTGGCATCAACTAATAAGGTAAGAAATAAGAGTGCAAGGAGAGTCTATAAGCAATTAATCGTGTGCTTACCGTGAGTTTATAATGGACAGACAAGGAGAATTATGGACCAGAAAGCAATCTAATGAGCAGAAGACGATGTTGTAATAGATAGGTGACATCGATACGAGACACAAAGACACAAAGAGTTGCTCATAAAACTAGCAAAACATAGATAAGGTCAGTTTGATAACTGATTAATGATTATTTGATTAAGATCCAACGTAGAGGATTCTCTTAATGGCAACTTTTCTAAGGAGATACACAAAGAGGTGGTCAATAAGCTGCTGCAGCGATGCTCTATACTTTCTGGTTTGCGGAGAAGGTTCTCATGAGACGGTTTAAGCCATATATACCACCAACACACCTTAATCAACGAGGTACAGTGATGCATACGGCGAATTTTGCAAACCTATTCCCGGAAAGACCCATCGATACTTTGGGTAGAAGCTCCTCCTGAATGGTTTGGCCATATACCAACAAAAATTCGCGTCCTATTAGGCAGAGAAAACATGTGAAGAAGAACAAGGCTATGCATCCAACATAATCTCCGCTTCCACACTCTAAATTACGAAATTCTCATGACGCGTGATCCGGGAACCTAAGATTCCGCGGTAGGAAACCTGCAATCCATGATTTGTACCTGGTACCAGATACTATTCTAAATCCAACAACATAGCCTGCAACGCATAAGCAGCGAGAATCCACCGAAACACAACTCAGTGGTCAATTCCTAAACGCGGCTACAATCTAGCCCAATCAATCTGACATGAGCGCAACAGGGAGGCGATCTGGATATAAGAAATCGGTCCGCTGCGGTGGTGGTTACCTGGGAAGGGGTCGGGGGGCAGGTCGCGCGTCTGGCCGGTGATGAAGGCCAGGCGATCTGATCCCCTCTCGACCAGCCGGCGGCGGCGCGTGCTTGCCCTCGGGGCGCCCTCCATCGCCTCCGTCCCTCGTCGCGCGTGCACGCCCAGGCCACTACTTTCTCTCCCCCTGCTCCACCCCCTCGCCTCTCCTTTCTTTTCCGAATTCTATTCTCTTTTCCTTGAAGCGGAATTATTCGGTATACGCTTCACTAGGCCAGAAAAGAACCCCATAAAAACCAGCCCGCCTTGGCCGATAGTAAGCCCGGCTCTACTGGGCCTAAGCCCAGCTCTACTCGGCCTACACGGCCCAAATAGGCCACGAAAGTTGCCCACGAGGCCCACAAAGCACGTGATCGTCCAGACGTCCAAACCGCGCGTGTCTCTGCTCGTAGGTAGACTGTAGCCAATTTACTCGTGGCCGATTCTTCTCTGCATCCCCCAAAAAAAAGAAATATCTTCTCTGCATTTTCCGTACAGGTGCAGCCCGAGCAATGCTACACATACAGGGTTTTACAGGAGTTTACAGGATAAATTTTATGTGTCAGCTTTTGATTGGGTGTTAGTTGGGGCAGGGGCCCACCCACATGAAAATTAGAGGGGGGATGTTTATTATGTTTGGGAGGAGTCCGTAACAACCTGTAAAGCCCCGTACATGTAGCATTTTTGGTGCAGCCCTGTCGTCGGTGTGCATCGCACGCCACCTCCTCTTTCTTTTCTTCTCCCGGCGCTCGCGCATAAATCTCCAATTAAAAGATTCTGGCGGGACGTAAAGGCCGCCACATGCCGCGGGTGCAGGGCACCAGCTATACGTGGTTCATTGACTTATCTCTGTGACTCATTAAAACCGGCCATACGATGCATTTTCGCCCGATTATTGGTGCTCGAGTCGTGTCTGTCAAGCGAACCAGTGCGCATTTATACGCTCAACTGGCCCGAGTTATATGGCCGGGCCGCAGTTTAGAAGAACGCCGGATTTGGCTCAAGAAAAGGACGTCAATTTCGTCGGTTGTTTTTTAAATAGAGACAAAAGATTTACCTCATTCATTAATTAAGGAGAGTTTAGAGTACATGAGGATCGGCTTTACATCATAGCCAGTCAATAAAAAATCTTCACACTACTCTCGCAGCATGATGATACTCAGATGTTTTGTCCTTGCGGTGACCCAAGTTTCGGCCTCCTCCTAGATGAGCTTAAGTATGTAATGCGGTGGCGTTGATTTCTTCCGGAAGACTCTGGCATTTCTCTCATTCCAGATGACCCAGTAGACAAGCATTGTGAGGGAGGCGATGGCTTTTTTGTTGGCAGTATTAAGCTTCGACAAGGTAGTCCACAACCCCTTGATGTTGCGCTCCGTCCTCCACGTGTTCATATCCAGCACTCCCAATCCTAACCAACTTTTCACCATTCTCCAGATGCGCAGTGTGAAACGGTACTGAAAGAAGAGGTGGATTGTCGTCTCGTTGGCCCGTCTGTAAAGGGTGCACAAGCCGCGGTTCTCGCATCCCCTTTTATGTAGCCTATCCACGGTCCAAATCTTGTTTTGGATAGACAACCATGAGAAGAATTTGATCTTGGGAGGGGCCCAAATCTTCCAGATGGTCTTGTTCATGTCAGTGGACATCGATCCCAAGAATTGGGCTCGATAGGCAGAGCTCGCCGAGTACTCACCATTTGCCTCAAATTTCCAGATAATGTCGTCCTCCACATTAGTGTGCGGTTGGATGCCTTCCAGCCGTCTCCAAAGGTCCACGTACTCCATAATGTGGTCGGCCGTAAGAATGGTGGATGGGTTAATCTTGTGCACCCAAGCCATGTCTTGCATGGCTTCCTGTACGCGCCAAGTTTTGCGCCTGTAGGCCTCGAAGATGAGTGAGGCGATATCCTTAGGTCTTTTTCCTCCCAACCATGGTGCGTCCCAAAACGGCGTCTTCTTTTCGTTCCCCAAGGTGATGACAGTGGAGGCATAGAAGAGGTTCATGTCCACCTCGGAGCAAGGGTTACCCAGACCGACCCAAAGCTTGGACGGGTCTCTCCACGCCACCCAAGGCCATCTGAGCGTGAGGGCCCTCGCGAATTTACCCAAGTGAAGAACTCCAAGCCCACCAAGCTGAGTGGGATGACAGACAGTCTCCCAGTTAACCTTGCATTTTGCTCCTGAAGTTGTGTCACAATAAGCAGCCCAAAGGAATGCTCGCTCAATCCTGTTAATGCTACGAGTCATGCTAGGAGGAATCATGAGCGGAGTAATGTGGTAGATCACTTGGGAGGTGAGGGCCGATTTCACCAAGGCCATCCGCCCAATCGTTTTGTAATGTTTCTCCCCTGCCATAGAGGCAATCTGGCCGCCACCTTGTCCTCAAGGTGCTGGAAGTCGACTCTTCCGAGCTTGTAGATAGAGAGGGGTAGGCCCAGGTACCTCAGCGGAAAGGTCACCCGCATGGCAGGCAGACTGCGCAGAATGTCGTCTAGGTTCAGGTGCCCACATCTGATAGGAACCACTGAGCTTTTATGGAAGTTATTTGACAGCCCGGTGACCTCTCCGAAGGATTCGAGAATGGCTGCAAGGTTGCCGACGTCCTCCGCAGTCGGCAATATGAAAATCACAGCAGCATCAGCATAGAGGGAGGTACGAACAGGCGATCTCCTTCCTCGGAGCTTTTGAAGGAGATTTTTGCTCATGGCTACATCGAGGAGGTGCTGAAGCAGGTCCATAGCAATGACGAAAAGCAGGGCGGAGGGGATCCCCCTGCCTCAGCCCAGCAGCATGGTAGATCGGGGGCCCGACGATACTGTTGAGGAGAACGCGCGATGAGGAGGTGCAGAAAAGGGCGGCAATCCAATCCCGGAACCGGTCCGTGAAGCCCAAACGACAAAGAAGATCCAAGATGTAATCCCACCTCACTGAGTCAAAGGCCTTCCGGATATCCAATTTGAACATCATGGTTGGGGTTTTGTTACGGTGTAGCGTGCGCGTAAAGTTTCTGACGAACATGAAGTTGTCATGAATGCTCCTCTTTTTTATGAGTGCACTCTATGCATTGGAGACGAGGCCGTCCATGAATGGGGTTAGATGGACCGACAACACCTTGGCAATAATCTTGGCGATGGCGTGAATGAGGCTAATGGGACAGAAGTCTCCAATCTCTTCCGCTATGTCCTTCTTTTGAAGCAGAGCAATATTCGCCGAATTAAGACAGTGGAAGTTGGACGCCTGAAGGTTGCTGAAAGAGTGGATAACTTGCATGGTGTCATCCTTGACAGTGGGCCAACACTTCTAGAAAAATATGCCAGTGAAGCCATCCGGTCCCAGTGCCTTCTCACCTGGCAAGAGATTTATTGCAGCATGCAGTTCCACCTCCGTCATGGGGGCATCAATGCCGGCGAGGTCAACCATCCTCAGGTTGAGATTCCCCCAGTTTAGGTCCTTACGGCGGGGAAGACTTCCTCCCAAAGTTCCCAAGAAGTGATCATGAATTACTTCCTCTTTGTCCTTGTGGTCCGTGACCCAACCACCATTTTGCTTGGGTCTGAGACTATGGTTCTTCCTCCTACGACCGTTGACTCTAAGATGGAAAATTTTGGTGTTGGCGTCACCCTCGCGGATATTTGGATGCGAGCACACTATTTTTTCTAGCCCTTTCCAGCACTGCAAGTGAGATGACTCGACGCTTCAGGCGACTTTGGAGATCCCCCTCAGCCACGGAGAGAGGGCGCGATTCTTAGGCAATGTCCAGCCGGAGGTTGATGAGAAGGGCGGCATGCAGATGAAGCTTAGCTTTAGAGAATAGACCCTTGCTCCACTTTGCTAGCACCCGTCCAGTGTGCTAAAGCTTGTGAAAAAGTTGTTGGCATGGCTTGGTGTGCACACAAGGATCCGCCCAGGCTTTGAGCACGATGTCCTTGAAGACTGGAAGACAAGTCCAGAAATTCTCGAACGTGAAACATCTCGATCGCTTCGGACCTTTGGCATCGGCAAGGAGTAGGGGACAGTGGTCGGAAAGCAATGAGGGAATGGCATGGAGCACGTGAGAGCCGAAGTGTATGTTCCATTCCACATTACAGTAAACTGAGTCGAGTTTGCACAGAGTGAGGTTTTGCCGCTCATTTCTCCAAGTGTAACGACGGTTCTGGAGGTGTATTTCTTTGAGTGCATAGGAGTCTAGAGCATCCCGGAAGCGGTTGATGCGGATGAAGTTGACATTCCGGTTATTTTTATCTCGAGCTCTAGAAATTTGATTGAAGTCACCCATGGTGACCCATTTGGTACCCGCGGAAGGCTTTTGGGCAATGAGATCGTTGAAAAACTCGTCCTTTCTGCTAGATGCCGTAGGGCCGTAGGCGGTTGTTAATTTGAATGAGGTCCCAGAGCTAAGTACTTCAACAGCCACTGACAAGCAAAATTCTGTGGCGTGAACATCAGAGATACTGACAATGCCCTCATCCCAAAGCATGAGGATGCCACCACGAGTGCCCACCGAAGGCCGTTGCGCAGAACTCCGAAGACGATTTCTGTCGAGGAAGGAGGCAATGAATTGATCCACATTCTCCAGTTTGGTTTCCCGGAGACAAACAATGTGTCAAGAGGAGGAAGCGATTGTTTCATGCACTGTCACGCGTCTATGAGGGTCATTAAGCCCGCAAACATTCCAGGATAGAAAGTTGATTTCTTGTTGTTCTGTCATGAGGAAACTATGAGCTCATGGCTTCAAAGCAGCACACCCAGAAGGGTTGCAACACAGGGGCGCAGGCATGTGCAAGCGAGTATTGGGGCTCGGGAGATGGAAGGCACTAGGAGCAAGCGGTCTTCATTGCAACAAGAAATAAACTGGCATGGATACATTCAGCCACTCCATCATAGTGAGCCAAAACAGGGATACAGGGATACATCTAGTGTTGAGGCCCCAAGAGCCAGGAATTAAGCTGACTAACATAAGAACGTAAACACTACTAGGTTATGTACAGGCAACAGGAACCATCAGGCCTCTACAGTGGTCGCGGCCGCAGCATGATCTAGAGCTGCCTGGCCGCCACGCTTGATCGGGGCATCTTCAATTGTTGTTGCCTCCTCGTCGTCAACATTGAAGAGAGCCCAGAGCGCCGATAGCACTGCCGGCGACAGTTCGTGCCGGAAGCGCTTGCTTAACTCGTCAAGGGCATCTTTGGTGATGTCCTTGCCATCTTGCACAATTCCCAAGCTCCGGCGAACAAGCCGCTGAGCCTCAACCGAGACCGGGGCAGTAGCCCGGCGGTCCTTAGCACGTGCAGTGTGCGCTGCAGAGAGAAGCAGGGGTCGGAGTTGATGGAGACACCGGCCAGAGTCTTCCATATGGTCCTCTGCACCCGCGTGAGAGCAGGGGGTGCAGGTAGGATCGCCGCCTCAGGCTGCGTGAGGAGCGCGCCGAGGCCGTCATTGGCGCCAGTAGCAGGCGACGGGCTAGAGGTGAGCGGAGTCGTCTGGGACTCGGCCTGGATTGGCGAGCAGGGTGGGGTGCCCTCAAAGCCTGGTGGGCGGGGCGGGGTTGAGGATGGAGCAGCCGCTGCCAAGGCCGGGCCATCAGTAGAGTCTTCTATCAGGGCGGCCGTCTCAGGCATGATCACAGGGGATGGCAGCGTCAGGAGGACGGACGTGGGGGACAGGAAGCACGCCACGTCCAGGGGATGAGTGCAGCACGAGGAGCCGCCCCGAGGGCTCTGGGAGGGCTGCTGGAGGAGTCAGGTGCATTGGCTTGCCGGCTCTGTCTCCATCACGGCCATCACGGTCGTCGCGGCCCGTGCGCTGGTCTCTGTGACGCTCAGGGTCCTAAGCGCGGGAAGTGCGTGAGCGGCTGCGCCCAGGCCACCTTGTGGCCCTGTCGTCGCGCTCGTGCTCACAACCACGCCGCGCGTCGTCTTCATCATCGTCATGGCGGCGGCGGTCGACATCTTCGCGTGGCTCATCTTGCGTGTCCGACGGCGCCCGCTCGCCGTCGACGACGCGGTGGTCCCAGGTGTGCTTGTAGATGTCTGCAACAGCCATCGGATCGTCGTCGTTGTCCCTCGAGAAATTCTCATGGAGCCCCAAACGGACGAGCACCCTGTAGCGGAGACGACGCCTTTCACTCCCCCGCCTTTTGGCACGCCTTGTAGCCAGAGAGAGCTGCATCACCATCGGGATGCAGCTCGGGCTCGTCGTCCACGCCCAGATGGGAAGCATGTGCACATCCTCCATGTGAGTGGAGCGCGGGAGCATGTAGTCCAGCTCGCTGTCGACGCCGATGACGCGGCTGATGGTGTCTCCGTTCCAGGCGTGCAGAGGGATTCCCTTCAAGCTTAGTTGGACGTGGTGCTAATCGATCAGCAAATTCTTAAGAAAAAAAATGCTAATCGACCAGCACTTGCACAAAGTCTAATCATCAAACAGGTAAACAAAGAATGGGAGAAAACACGTATCCAGACGAAGAAGAGAATGAGAGAACACATGTTTCATATAGGATTGAAACTATAAGTTTCTGCACCAACAGTCCGGCCAAATTCCGCTCATCACATTTTATTCTTATTTTCTGAAAAACAAGGGAAGGGTAAGGGTCCAAATTTATCGAGGTGCACCAAGGCACTAATGTATGACAAAACAACACATCTTTTAATTGTATGGTGCTTGTGCGTGTGTGTATGCCTTCATATGATTGAATGCATATAAATATGTATGAGCATCTACGTCTGTAATGCGTTAAAAAAATCTTCTAGAAAGAGCTTAAAATACTTATTGTTCATTTTTGCTATTTTTTAGGGCCATAATGTTCTCTCTTCTCAGTTGATTTTGATTGGTCTAAAAGTATGAAGTGTATTTCTTCTATTTCATATTTTCAGAAACTTATGAAGTGTATTTTTTAGATATGTAAGGTCAGTGGCGGATCCAAGACCTAGGCTTCGGGCAGGCCCCGTGCATGAAGAATGCATACTTCGTTCAATGTAGCATCTGAGGTACCATAGCGGCACTGTAGCGGGCATGGGGCCAGGGCTTGGCCCAATTCTGGCTCCACCCCTTATAAGGCGGGTTTATATCTCTTTAGGTTCAAAAATATTAATATTTTATTCATAAAAGTTGCATTATGTTACACTTTTTTAGCAATATGTTGCAATTTTAATCCTATTCATTTTATGGTATCGGGATAAAACCACTCCATGAACTATCTAATATTTAGTTCTCCTTGTTTACAATATGTTTTGCTTATTAATCATTGTTCATATATTGATACACATCTCGTCTGGTTCCACCAATCATATGGGGTGACCAAACCAGTATACATTGTTGTGTTGGATCTAGGGCTGTCTGTATCTCGGTTGTGTGTATCTCTATGAGATTCGGATGCATGCATATATTAAATTAATAACATGATGACTGAACTAAAAATGTGTATACTTTATTCTATTTTAACCATGCTAAACCCCTTTTCGTCAAAGCATAACGGAAATACAAGTCCATCCAAGATAGTTCAGGATACGGAAAAGGGAAGAAGCGAGTTTAACGCACCACCGTGAAACCAAGTGCAGATGCTCGCAATCGAAACACCTGCCATGGGGCGAAAACCCAATGGGCCCAAATAACTAACCTATCAAGTTCAAAACCAACAAAGTAACAAATGCTCACGTGGGAGTGAAGTTCACGAGCTACATAGCTCAGAGTCGAACAAACGAGAACAACGGAAGATCGTAAAAGTGCCAAATCCTCAACACAACAAGCACACAACAACGTCAACCATATCACCAGCATCGACTGTCGTTACACAAATCTCTTGATGTTTTTGGTGTTCTCCTTCCGCATCATCGCCCAGCGTTCTAGGGCAGCCCTTTCATCAGTCTTCAGTAGCCCTGCCCATGAGATTAGGTTCAAACAGTCCGCAAACACCACATCAAAGGGAGACTTAGGATGTTTAAACTCCAAGGCAGCACGAGTACGGCAATTCCACATAGCCCAACAAACAATAGCAAGACCAGGCGTTTAAAAAATTCTCCATTAGGCAAAAAAATGTAACATCGAGAATAAAATTCTCAACCACCTTTCAGAGTTGAATGGGGAGAATGGTCCAGTTCATACCACTAAAGAAATGTTGGAAGTGGACACCTCTTTTTACAAAAAGTTATTTGGGTTTGAGGATAAACATAACATTAATTTGGGGCCTTCCTTCTGGAAGGAAGATGAAATGGTTACTGAGGAGGAGAATGTGCTTCTTTAGAGAAACTTTTCTGAAGAAGAGATTAGGGAGGCCATTTTTGGGTCTTATGCACATGGTGCCCCTGGCCTTGATGGGCTCTCATTCTTATTTTACCAGACTTTCCGGGATGTTATTAAGTCTGACTTTATGGCCTTAGTCAGAGATTTTGAAGCTGGCACATTAGAGCTGCATAGATTGAACTTTGCATTAATGTGCTTATTCCTAAAGAGGTTGATGCTAAAGATATGAAGAAATTCAAGCCTATCAGTCTTAGTAATTGTGTTGTTAAAATACTTTCTAAAGCTATGACTAATAGGGTTTCCCTTGTTGGACATAGAATAGTCTCTCCTAATCAAACTGCCTTCATTAAAGGTAGATTTATATCAGAGGGTGTGGTTATGGCCCATGAGGTTATTCATGAGGTGAAGAAATCAGGTACCCAGGGTTTGGTGCTAAAATTGGATTATGAGAAAGCCTATTATAAAGTTAGCTAGGAGTTTTTATTTGACATGCTCAAATCTAGATGTTTTGGTAATAAATGGATTTCCTGGAATAAAATTAATGATGAGACAGGCCCCACTTAGGGGGGAGGGCTTAAGCAAGGGGACCCTTCTTCCCCTCTTCTTTTTAACTTGGTGGCAGGTGCTTTTTCTAAAATTCTTCAAAAAGTAGTAGATCAAGGATTGATTGCGGGGCTTTTGCCTCGGGTTATCCCAGGAGGTGTTGTTAGCCTGCAATACGCGGATGCCACTATCCTGTTCTTGGAAAGTTCTATCGAAAAACCCAGGAACTTTAAATGGTTGTTGTCATGCTTTGAGAACCTGTCAGGCGTGAAGATAAACTTCCACAAAAGTGACCTTATGACCATTAACGTGGATGTAGATATAGCTAAAGATTATGCCTAGATATTCTACTGCAAGCTGGGTACCTTTCCTATCAAATACCTAGGACTGCCTTTGCACTATGACAAATTGAAGAGAGAAGACCTACAACCGTTGATTGATAGGATCATTAAAGGTTTGGTGGGATGGATGGGGAGATATCTCACATGTAGGGGTAAAATTGTGATGTCATGTGCTTGCATTATTAGTATTCCTGCATATCTTATGGCCATGATGAAATTTCCAAATGGGCTATTAATGCAATTAATTCCCAAATGGCCCACTTTTTCTTGGGGAACATGGGTGATCAACACAGATATCACCTTGCCAATTGGGGTATGATTACTAGGAAAAAAGGAATTTGGGGGACTTGGTATCCCTAACGTTAAAGAGTTTAACATGGCCTTGTTGGCCTCGTGGGGGAAACGATACTATGATAGTTCTGATAAGGACTCGAAAAAGATCATCTCTTATAAGTACAGAGTTAATGCCCCTAATATTCTTTGGGCCAAAGGGGACACTGGCTCTAGTTTTTGGAAGACAATCACTTGGGCTTTTTCTGCTTCCAAAAACTTTTATAGATGGAAATTAGGTAATGGTAAAATGGTTAGCTTCTGGCATGACACATGGGCTGGGGATTGTTCCCTAAAAGTGCAGTTCTAGGATCTGTTTAAGATATGTAGTCAACCAGATTGCACAGTGGCTCAAATTTGGGACGGTGTCAATTTGGAGTTGACATTCAGAAGACGTGTAGATCAAGTTGGGGTAGATATGTGGAATCGATTGGTTGAGCTGGTGCACCAATTCCCTCTTATTGAGGAAGAGGATATCCCTATTTGGGTGCTAGAACCTAATGGTGTGTACTCAGTCAGATCAATGTATGCTAAAATTAACTTTGCGTGTATAGTTTTTGCTATTGGGGACAA
The DNA here is from genome assembly GCA_022496015.1 of Hordeum marinum. Lineage (NCBI taxonomy): Eukaryota > Viridiplantae > Streptophyta > Magnoliopsida > Poales > Poaceae > Hordeum > Hordeum marinum. The sequence continues at coordinate 439,866,099 of CM039674.1, forward strand.
GTTATGGAAAGTAGTGTGTCCATAGAATATTCATGTCTTTCTCTAGTTGTGCATTTATAATAAGGTCCTTACCAGAGATAATATAATAAAACGTAGACATGTTGAGGAAGTCACTTGTTTGTTCTGCGGAGAGGATGAATCTGTTCAACATCTTCTCTTTGATTGCGTGGTTGCTCAACAGCTTTGGGACTTTGTCTCTGGATGTTTCCTAGTTGAGAAAATTTCTAGTTTTGATGATATTGTTTCCTTGTGGATTAATCCCAAGAGAAACCTGGTGATTAATATGGTTACTGTTGCCTCCTTGTGGAGTATATGGAAACTAAGAAATGAGTTCTATTTTCAGGGACGTACATGGAGAAGTGTCAAATGCATTCTTGCCAAGTTAAATGCTCGCCTGAAACAATGGAAAGTGCTATGCAACGATGCACAGGCCATGTTATTGCAAAGATGCATCCTCCTGCTGAACAAACGTCTTGGAGAGGTGCTGCGGATTGCATGGAGATGAGGTCGGAGGCGTCGTGGTGCCGTCGCTAAGGAGTCTGGCATCTGCACATGCTTTGATCTTCGTTCGTATGGTAGCTTAGCTTTGGGTACTCAATGCTCTAATAAGTTAGGCTTTTGAGAGAACTTTTGCTCTCAAGCAACTTTCGTTTTTCTTGTCGTAGTAGACCATGTGCCTTTAAGGCCAGTACCGCTGTTTGACTGCTTTGCTTCATGATATAAAATGGGGCAGGGGGAAACCCCTTTTTATCAAAACAAATTATTAGGGCCCAAATCAGTGTTCAGCATCGAGCCAATTGTGCGCCAGGCCACCTTGGCCACCGAACAAAGGAAAAAAGGAGTGTTGAGATGTTTCTCTACAATCACATAACGAGCATTTTGGGTTTCCAGCCCAATTATTTCATTTCATGACATCTCTGGTAAGCACAACATCCTGGAAAAGTAATCACAAGAAGCTTTGAATCTTCACAGGTATTTTTGCCTTTATATTCGCCAATAATCACAACCAGCCAGATCTTTTTCTAGGTACTTGTCGTGGGAACGAGCCTGACAGTAGATGGTAGGGGTACGTAAGGAGAGGGCAGATTCCTAGCTATGGCGAGGGTGTACACACAGATGTATGATTTCAGGCCCCTCTCGTGGAGGTAATAGCCCTACGTCTCAGTGCTCAAGAGCTTATGTCGTGTGGAATATTGAGATTACAATGGTTGCGAACCCTTGTTCAGGAGGGGAGAGGCGGTTTATATAGAGTTCGCTGCCCCTCATAATTGTTGGGGAACGTCGCATGGGAAACAAAAAAATTCCTACGTTCACGCAAGACCTATCCATGGTGATAAGCATCTACGAGAGGGAGAGTGGATCTACATACCCTTGTAGATCGCTAAGCGGGAAGCGTTAAGAAACGCGGTTGGTGTAGTCGAACATCTTCGCGATCCAAATCGCCGAGCGTCCCGCGATCCAATCACGATCCGTCCCGATCAAGCACCGAACGGACGGCACCTCCGCGTTCAGCACACGTACAGCTTGATGACGATCTCCGCCTTGTTGATCCAGCAAGAGGGAGCGGAGAGGTAGAAGAGTTCTTCAGCAGCGTGACGGTGCTTCGGCGATGGTGGTGGAGCTATTCCGGCAGGCTTCGCCTAAGCACTGCACAAATCCGATCTAGAGGAGAAACTATGCACTGGAGGAATGGGTAGCACGTGGCTGAAAATCTTGTGCCAAAACCCTAAAAACCTCTAGTATATATAGGAGCAGAGGAGGAGGAGGCTTGTCCCTCAAGGATCCAGCCCTAGGCTTCGACCGAACCAAGAGGGAGGAGTCCTCCTCCTCCACTCCTAGTAGGATTAGGACTCCTTCCTTATCTTAGCCTTTTTTTGCCTTTTCCCACCTTTTTCCTTTTTGGGATTTTCTTCCCAGCCGCATGGGCCTTATGTGGGACTTCCACAAGCCCACAAAGGGCTGGTGTTCATCCTCCCACAGCCCATGTAGCCTCTTGGGTCGAAATACCCCTCCCGATGGTCTCCCGGTACACTACCGGTACTCCCGGTACACTACCGATGAGCCCGAAACCTTTCCGACGACCAAAATAGGACTTCCTATATATCAATATTTACCTCCAGACCATTCTGGAGCTCCTCGTGATGTCCGGGATCTCATCCGGGACTTAGAACAACCTTCGGTCACCACCATACATAACTCTATACTATCGAAACGTCACCAAACCTTAAGTGTGCAGACCCTGTGGGTTCGAGAACTATGTAGACATGACCGAGACACCTCTACGTTCAATAAACAATAGCGGGACCTAGATGTCCATATTGGTTCCTACATATTCTATGAAGATCTTTATCGGTCGAACCTCTATGTCAAGGATTCAGTTAATCCCATATGATGTTCCCTTTGTTCTTCGGTATGTTACTTGCCCGAGATTCGATTGTCGGTATCTCCATACCTAGTTCAAACTTGTTACCGGCAAGTCTCTTTACTTGTTCCTTAATACAAGATCCTGTTACTAACACTTAGTCACATTGCTTGCAAGGCTTATTGTGATGTTGTATTACCGAGTGGGCCCTGAGATACCTCTTCGTCACACGGAGTAACAAATCCCAGTCTTGATCCATGCCAACCCAACAGACACCCTCAGAGATACCTGTAGAGCACCTTTATAGTCACCCAATTACGTTGTGATGTTTGATACACACAAGGCATTCCTCCGGTGTCTGTGAGTTGCATGATCTCATGGTCATAGAAACATATACTTCACATGCAGAAAACAGTAGCAATAAACTGACACGATCATATGCTACGTTTGTAGTTTGGGTCTTGTACATCACATCATTGTTCTAATGATGTGATCCCGTTATCAAATGACATCACATGTCAATGGGTAGGAAACCTTAACCATCTTTGACCAACGAGCTAGTTCACTAGAGGCATACTAGGGACAAAGTGTTGTCTATTTACCCACACATGTAATGTGTTTCCAATCAATACAATTATAGCATGGATAATAAACGATTATCATGAACAAGGAAATATAACAATAAACACTTTATTTATTTCCTCTAGGGCATATTTCTAATAGTCTCCCACTTGCACTAGAGTCAATAATCTAGTTCACATCACTATGTGATTTACATTGTAATGAATCGAACACCCATGCAGTTCTGGTGTTGACCATGTTTAGCCCTTGGAAGAGGTTTAGTCAATGGGTCTGCAACATTCAGATCTATGTGCACTTTGCAAATATTTATGTCCTTTTCCTCGATGTAATCGCGGATGGAGTTGAAGCGTCGCTTTATGTGTCTGGTCCTCTTGTGAAACCTTGGTTCCTAGGCCAGCGCAAGGGCACCAGTGTTGTCACAGAACATGTTCATTGGATTCAGTTCACTGGGCACTACTCCAAGATTTGTCATGAACTGCTTCATCCAGACACCTTCCTTTGCTGCCTCCGAGGCTGCGACGTACTCCGCTTCACACATAGAATCGGCTACGACGTTTTGCTTGGAACTGCACCAGATTACCGCTCCCCTGTTGAGAATAAATACGTATCCGGTTTGTGACTTAGAGTCATCCGGATCAGTGTCAAAGCTTGCATCAACGTAACCCTTTATGATGAGCTCTTCATCACCTTCATAAACGAGAAACATTTCCTTAGTCCTTTTCAGGTACTTAAGGATATTTTTGACCGCTGCCCAGTGCTCCATTCCAGGATCACTCTGAAACCTTCCAGCCATACTTATGGCAAGGCTGACATCGGGTCTTGTGCACAGCATTACATACATGATAGAGCCTATGGCTGAAGCATAGGGGATGACACTCATCTTTTCTCTATCTTCTGCAGTTACTGGGCATTGAGTCTTACTCAACTTCACACCTTGTAACACAGGCAAGAACCCCTTCTTGGACTGATCCATTTTGAACTTCTTCAAAACTTTATCAAGGTATGTGCTCTGTGAAAGTGCTATTAAGCGTCTCGATCTATCTCTATAGATTTTAATGCCTAATATGAAAGCAGCTTATCCTAGGTCCTTCATTGAAAAACTCTTGTTCAAATATTCCTTCACGCTTTCCAGCATTTCTATATTGTTTCCAATCACCAATATGTCATCCACATATCATATTAGAAACGCTATAGAGCTCCCACTCACTTTCTTGTAAATACAAGCTTCTCCATAAACTTGTATAAACTCAAACGCTTTGATCACCTCATCAAAACGCTTATTCCAACTCCGAGAAGCTTCACCAGCCCATAAATGGATCACCGGAGTTTGCAAACTTTGTCAGCATTCTCTGGATCGACAAAACCTTCTGGTTGCATCATATACAACTCTTCCTCAAGGAAACCGTTGAGGAACGTTGTTTTGACATCCATCTGCCAAATTTCATAGTCGAAATAAGCAGCTATTGCCAACATGATTCTGACAGACTTAAGCGTCGTTACAGGTGAGAAGGTATCATCGTAGTCAACTCCTTGAACTTGTGAAAAACCCTTTGCCACAAGTCGAGCTTTATAGACGGTGATATTACCATCCGTGTCTGACTTCTTCTTAAAGATCCATTTGTTCTGAATGGCCTTTCGCCCTTCAGGTAATACTTCCAAAGTCCATACTTTGTTTTCATACATGGATCCCATCTCGGATTTCATGGCCTCTAACCATTTCTCACAATCCGGGCCCATCACCGGTCCTCCATAGCTCGTAGGTTCATTGTTGTCCAACAACCTGACCTCCAAGACAGGGTTGTCGTACCACTCAGGAGTAGTACGCGCCCTTGTCGACCTACGAGGTTCAATAATAGCTTGATCTGAAGCTTCATGATCATCATCATTAACTTCCTCTTCTACCGTCGTAGGTTCCACAGAAACATCTTTCTGCACTGCGCTACTTTCTGGTTGAAGTAAAGGCTCAATAACCTCATCAAGATATATTTTCCTCCCACTCAATTCTTTCGAGAGAAACTCTTTCTCAAGAAATGTTCCGTTCTTGGCGACAAACACTTTGCCTTCGGATCTGAGATAGAAGGTATACCCGACTGTCTCTTTCGGGTACCCTATGAAGACGCATTTCTCCACTTTGGGTTCCAGCTTTTCGGGCTGAAGCTTTTTGACATAAGCATCACATCCCCAAACTTTAAGAAACGACAACTTTGGCCTATTACCAAACCATAGTTCATATGGTGTCGTCTCAACGGATTTCGATGGTGCCCTATTTAAAGTGAATGCAGCTGTCTCTAATGCATAACCCCAAAACGATAGTGGCAAATCAGCAAGAGACATCATAGAACGCACCATATCTAATAAGGTTCGATTATGACGTTCGGACACACCATTACGCTGTGGTGTTCCAGGCGGTGTCAACTATGAAACAATTCCACACTGTCTTAAGTGACTGCCAAACTCATAACTCAGATATTCACCTCCTCGATCAGATCGCAGGAATTTAATCTTCTTGTTACGATGATTCTCAACTTCACTCTGAAATTGCTTGAACTTTTCAAAAGTTTCAAACTTGTGTTTCATTAAGTAAATATACCCATATCTACTTAAATCATCAGTGAAGGTGAGAAAATAACGATATCCACCACGCGTTGTAACATTCATTGGACCGCACACATCAGTATGTATGATTTCCAATAAGTCACTTGGCCGTTCCATTGTTCCAGAGAACGGCATTTTAGTCATCTTGCCCATGAGGCATGGTTCACATGTGTCAAGTGATTCAAAATCAAGTGACTCCAAAATTCCATCAGCATGGAGCTTCCTCATGTGTTTTACACCAATATTTCCTAAACGGCAGTGCCACAAGAAAGTGGTACTATCATTATCAACTCTACATCTTTTGGCATCAATGTTATGAACATGTGTGTCATCACTATCAAGATTCAATATGAATAAACCCTTCAAATTGGGTGCATGACCATAAAAGATATTACTCATATAAATAGAACAACCTTTATTCTCTGATTTAAATGAGTAACCGTCTCGCAGTAAACAAGATGCAGATATAATGTTCATGCTTAACGCAGGCACTAAATAACAATTATTCAGGTTCATCACTAATCCCAATGGTAATCGAAGAGAGAGCATGCCGACGGCGATCACATCAACCTTGGAACCATTTCCCACGCGCATTGTCACTTCATCCTTTGCTAGCCTTCGTCTATTCCGTAGTTCCTGTTTTGAGTTACAATTGTGTGCAACCGAACCGGTATCAAATACTCAGGCACTACAACGAGAGCTAGTAAGGTACACATCAATAACATGTATATCATATATACCTTGTTTGTCGTTGGCCGCCTTCTTGTCAGCCAGGTACTTGGGGCAGTTCCGCTTCCAGTGACTAGTTCCTTTGCAATGAAAGCACTCAGTTTCTGTCTTGGGTCCATGCTTGGGATTCTTTACAGGAGTGGCAACTGCTTTGCCATCCTTCTTGGTTTTACCCTTCTTGCCCTTGCCCTTGCCCTTGCCATTCTTCTTGAAACTAGTGGTTTTATTGACCATCAACACTTGATTTTGTTTCTGGATTTCAGACTCAGCGACTTTTAGAATCGCAAACAACTCGGCGACTGACTTGTTCATCCCATGCATGTTATAGTTCGTCACAAAGCTCTTGTAACTAGGTGGCAGTGATTGAAGAACTCTGTCAGTGATCACCTCTGGAGGAAGGGAAATTCCCAACTCCACTAGACGAGTCGAATACCCAGACATTCTGAGTATATGTTCACTGATAGACCCGTTCTCCTCCATCTTACAAGCATAGAACTTATCGGAGGTCTCATACCTCTCGATTCGGGCATTCTTTTGAAAGATAAAATTCAACTCCTCGAACATCTCATATGCTCCATGACGTTCAAAACGTCTTTGAAGTCCCGGTTCTAAGCCATACAGTATTGCACACTGAACTATTGAGTAATCTCCAGAACGTGCCTCCCAAGCGTTCTTAACGTCTTCGGATGACATGTCTTCTGGTTGGTCACCAAGCGGTGCATCAAGGACATATGATTTCTGGGAAGCCATGAGGATAATCCTCAGATTACGGGCCGAGTCAACAAAATTACTTCCATCATCTTTCAACTTTGCTTTCTCTAGGAACGCATTAAAATTCAGGGATGCTACTGCGCGAGCCATTGATCTACAACATAAATATGCAAAGGTTACTTAGACTATTGTTCAAGATAATGAGTTTTAGTTAATTAAATTACTAAAGCTCCCACTCAAATTGACATCCCTCGGGTCATCTAAGTGTCACATGATCCAAATCCACCAACTCAAGTCCGATCATCACGTGAGTTGAGGTGGTTTCAATGGTGAACATCATCATGTTGATCATATCTACTATATGACTCATGTTCGACCTTTCGGTCTCTTGTGTTCCGAGGCCATGCTAGGCTCGTCAAGTTTAACCCGAGTGTTCTGCATCTGCAACACTGGCTTGCACCCGTTGTATGTGAACGTAGAGTCTATCACACCCGATCATCACGTGGTGTCTCGACACGACGAACTTTCGCAACGGTGCACACTCGGGGAGAACACAATTCATCTTGAAATTTAAGTGAGGGATCACCTTATAATGCTACCATCGTCCTAAGAAAAACAAGGTGCATAAAAGGATTAACATCACATGCAAATCATAAGTGACATGATATGGCCATGAACTTGTGCTTTTGATCTCCATCTTGAAAGCACCGGCACGATCTCCATCGTCACCAACACGACACCATGATCTCCATCATCTTGATCTCCATCAACATGTCGCCATCGGGGTTGTCGCGCCCATCATGCTTGTACTACTATTGCTACCATTTAGCGATAAAGTAAAGCATTACATAGCGCTTAATGATTGACACACATGTCATACAATAATTAAAGACAACCCTATGGCTCTTGCTGGTTGTCGTACTCATCGACATGCAAGTCGTGATATTCTATACAACATATGATCATCTCATACATCACATCATGTAATTGGCCATATCACATCACAACATACCCTGCAAAAACAAGTTAGGCGTCCTCTAATTGTTGTTGCATGTTTTACGTGGCTGCTACGGATATCTAGCAAGAACAATTCTCACCTACACATAAACCACAACGGTGATACATAAGTTGCTTTTCAACCTTCTCAAGGACCACCTTAGTCGAATCCGATCCAACTAAAGTAGGAGAAACAGACACCCGCCAACCATCTTTGTGCAACGAAGTTACACATCGGTCGATGGAACCGGTCTCTCGTAAGCATACGAGTAAGGTTGGTCCGGGCCGCTTCATCCCACAATACCGCTGAACCAAAACATGACCAAGGGAGGAAGCAATCTAAGCATCAACGCCCACAAACTCCTTGTGTTCTACTTGAGATCTCATCAACACATAGACCTAGCTCATGATGCCACTGTTGGGGAACGTCGCATGGGAAACAAAAAAATTCCTACGTTCACGCAAGACCTATCCATGGTGATGAGCATCTACGAGAGGGAGAGTGGATCTACATACCCTTGTAGATCGCTAAGAGGGAAACATTAAGAAACGCGGTTGGTGTAGTCGAACATCTTCGCGATCCAAATCACCGAGCGTCCCGTGATCCAATCACGATCAAGCACCGAACAGACGGCACCTCCGCGTTCAGCACACATACAGCTTGATGACGATCTCCGCCTTATTGATCTAGCAAGAGGGAGCGAAGAGGTAGAAGAGTTCTCCGGCGATGGTGGTGGGGCTATTCCGGCAGGGTTTCACCTAAGCACTTCAGAAATCCGATCTAGAGGAGAAACTATGCACTAGAGGACGGGTAGCACGTGGCTGAAAATCTTGTGCCAAAACCCTAAAAACCTTTAGTATATATAGGAGCAGAAGAGGAGGAGGCTCCCTCAAGGAGCCATCCCTAGGCTTCGGCCGAACCAAGAGGGAGGAGTCCTCCTCCTCCACTCCTAGTAGGATTAGGACTCCTTCCTTATCTTAGCCTTTTTTTTTCCTTTTTCCACCTTTTTCCCTTTTGGGATTTTCTTACCAGCCGCATGGGCCTTATGTGGGACATCCAACAGCCCACAAAGGGCTGGTATTCATCCTCCCACAGCCCATGTAGCAGCTTGGGTCGAAATACCCCTCCCGATGGTCTCCCGGTACACTACCGATGAGCCCGAAACCTTTCCGGCGACCAAAATAGGACTTCCTATATATCAATCTTTACCTACGGACCTTTACGAATCTCCTCGTGACGTCCAGGATCTCATCCGGGACTCTGAACAACCTTCGGTCACCACCATACATAACTCTATACTACCGAAATGTCACCAAACCTTAGGTGTGCACACCCTACGGGTTCGAGAACTATGTAGACATGACCGAGACACCTCTACGGTCAATAACCAATAGCAGAACCTGGATGTCCATATTGGTTCCTACATATTCTGCGAAGATCTTTATCGGTCGAACCTCTATGTCAAGGATTCAGTTAATCCCGTATGATGTTCCCTTTGTTCTTCGGTATGTTACTTGCCCGAGATTCGATCACCGGTATCTCCATACCTAGTTCAACCTCGTTACCGGCAAGTCTCTTTACTCGTTCTACAATACAAGATCCCGTGACTAACACTTACTCACATTGCTTGCTAGGCTTATTGTGATGTTGTATTACCGAGTGGGCCCTGAGATACCTCTCCATCACACGGAGTAACAAATCCCAGTCTTGATCCATGCCAACCCAACAGACACCCTCAAAGATACCTGTAGAGCACCTTTACAGTCACCTAGTTACGTTGCGATGTTTGATACACACAAGGCACTCTTCCGGTGTCCGTGAGTTGCATGATCTCATGGTCATAGAAACATATACTTGACATGCAGACAAAAGTAGCAATAAACTGACACGATCATATGCTACGTTTGTAGTTTGGGTCTTGTCCATCACATCATTGTTCTAATGATGCGATCCCATTATCAAATGACATCACATGTCAATGGCTAGGAAACCTTAACCATCTTTGACCAACGAGGTAGTTCACTAGAGGCATAGTAGGGACAAAGTGTTGTCTATTTACCCACACATGTAATGTGTTTCCAATCAATACAATTATAGCATGGATAATAAACGATTATCATGAACAAGGAAATATAATAATAAACACTTTATTTATTGCCTCTAGGGCATATTTCCAACAATAATTACTCCGCATCTAAGGGTCCGATTGTGGGGTTAAAGTCTGTCGTTACTGGTAACGTACGTAATAAATGCTACTAATGACAAAGGACTAATGACCACCCGTTGGCCTCCTGATGGTGGCTCCTGGTCTTCTGGTGTCGACTATGAATGAGGTCTACCAAGTGCCAGGCGACTGTCGAATGAAGGAAGAAGACTCCGAGTGGATTGAATGTCGAGTGAACAATTAAGGCATCAAATCTTCCGAATGATATTCGGGGCTTCAACGAAACTTGCGTCGATTGAACTCTGAGTATTGACGTCAATTCAGGATCAACACGTGAAATCTTCTGAATGATATTCGAGGCTTCAACGAAACTTGCGTCGATCGATCTCTTATTCATTCGCCCGGATCCATTTAGCCTTGAAAGTGTCTGAGTGGATGTTCAATGCCTATTTTGCTCTGGGTGAACTGAAAGCATCTTTGGAGGCGACGGTCAGTCTGTCAGACCCGGCTTTTGCGGGATACGAAAATTTGGGAAGCGCACGCGCATGCAATGATGACGCCACGATCAGGGCAAGTGGAGGCACGACGCCTCGATTTTCGTTCCGGTCATATTGCCATGTACTAGGCGCCGTCAACGGTTGGCGTGTGCGGTGATCTCGCGGGGCCCACTGGTCAGCGGGACACTCGGCGGAGTATAAAGTTTCATGCGCCCCGGTTTGCATAGTACCTCCGCCCATTCTTTCTCCTTTCCTCCGCCTCCTCTGCCTCCAACGCCCCACTCCGTTCCTCCCCGACGACGTCCGCCACGCTGATGACGAAGAACACGATGGAGAAGTTGGAGCGGGCGAAGAAGGGGGCGACGAATGTCAAGGGCAAGAATCCCTCGACCGCTCGGTTCACCGTGCCGCCGGGATGGATGCAGGGTGACTTCCTCCCTTCGGTGGTCACCCGCGAGGACATCGATGGCTTGGTTTTCGACGGGCTCTTGGCAGAAGGAGCTTCGAGGTTGCTGGAGGGAGAGCACGAGCAGGAGCCGCGCGACGGGGAGCGAGTCCTCCTCCTCTCCCATGCCGAAAGAGGTTTCTCCATGCCCCTTCATCCGTTCTTTAGAGGGTTCCTGAATTTCTTTGGTGCTCAGCTGCATCATTTCCCACCAAATACCATCGCATACTTGTCGACGTTCGTAACTTTGTGCGAGTGCTTCCTGGGGTGTCCTCCCCACCGGGGACTCTTTAAGAACATTTTTACGATTAGATCTCAAATGGTGAAGAAAGCAGACCCGTCGAATGGAAAAACTCATGTGCTGCAGCTGTGCGGGGGTTTGTGGCTTCACAAGAGAGCGCAACGTTCTTTCCCTGCCATGACTTTCCCTGAATCAGTTAGAGGCTGGCAGTCGACTTGGTTCTATTGCAAGGACACAGCTTCACTCAACATGTCGACTGGCCTTCCCCCCTACACATCTGACCGCCCATCTGCCCCCAAGTCCCTAAAGGTGACTGAAGAGGAACAAGATTAGGTGGCGACCTTGGTGGACGCCATGGTGAAATTGGTCCGGGGTGGAGTGACTGGCCTGGATCTGTTGGAGAGTTTTCTCAGTCGACGGATTCAGCCTCTCCAAGCCAGAGATCACACCATGTGGCATTATGCGGGCCTAGAGGACTCGACCAGGACGCATCTAGAGGAGGTTCCGCAAAACACTGTTGAGCAGTGGCTTCGCAACATCACCAGGGCGTGAGACAACCCCGTGGGAGCCAAGAGGATCCTCCCTTACTCAGCCGAGAACCCGCCGAAGAATCTTTTAAGTTGCACTTTGTCGACTGAAGTACTTGTATTGTCGAGTGATATACATTGATTTTTAGACGGACTTCCTTGTTGGAATTATGCAGGAATGGACAAACTTGCACTCGCCAGTTCCCAATGGGAACCAACCTGAAGATGGCGTAGTGAGCGAAGGTGGCAGTGTGGACGGCGACGGTCCCTCTTGTTGGAAATATGCCCTAGAGGCAATAATAAAATGGTTATTATTGTATTTCCTTGTTCATGATAATTGTCTATTGTTCATGTTATAATTGTGTTAACCGGAAACCATAATACATGTGTGAACACAAAGACCACAACAGGTCCCTAGTGAGCCTCTAGTTGACTAGCTCGTTGATCAAAAGATGGTCACGGTTTCATGACCATGGACATTGGATGTCGTTGATAACGGGATCACATCATTAGGAGAATGATGTGATGGACAAGACCCAATCCTAAGCGTAGCACAAGATCGTGTAGTTCGTTTGCTAAAGCTTTTCAATGTCAAGTATCGTTTCCTTAGACCATGAGATTGTGCAACTCCTGGATACCGTAGGAATGCTTTGGGTGTGCCAAACGTCACAACGTAATTGGGTGGCTATAAAGGTGCACTACGGGTATCTCCGAAAGTGTCTGTTGGGTTGGCACGAATCGAGACTGGGATTTGTCACTCCGTGTGACGGAGAGGTATCTCTGGGCCCACTCGGTAAGACATCATCATAATGAGCTCAATGTGACTAAGGATTTAGCCACGGGATGATGTATTACAGAACGAGTAAAGAGACTTGCCGGTAATGAGATTGAACAAGGTATAGATATACCGACGATCGAATCTCGGGCAAGTATCATACCGATAGACAAAGGGAATTGTATAAGGGATTGATTGAATCCCCGACATCGTGGTTCATCCGATGAGATCATCGTGGAGTATGTGGGAGCCAACATGGGTATCCAGATCCCGCTGTTGGTTATTGGCCGGAGAAGTGTCTCGGTCATGTCCACGTGTCTCCCGAACCCGTAGGGTCTACACACTGAAGGTTCGATGACGCTAGGGTTATAGGGAAATGGTATACGTGATTACCATAAGTTGTTCGGAGTCCTGGATGAGATCCCGGACGTCACGAGGAGCTCTGTAATGGTCCGGAGGTAAAGATTGATATATAGGAAGTCCAGTTTTGGTCACCGAAAAGTTTTTGGGCTCATCGGTAGTGTACCGGGAGTGCCGGGAGGGTGCCGGAGGATCCCCGGGAGGGGTGCGACGACCATAGGACTTCGTGGGCCCTTAGAGGAAGTGTGCCAGCCCTTTTTGGGCTGGCCAAGACCTTCTAGAAAGGCCCATGTGGCTGGAGATAAGAGATAGGCCTGAAAAGGATTCAAAAGGAAGAGATCCACCTCCCTTGTGGGAGGTGGACTCCTCCCTAGGGTCGGCCGAACCTCTCCTCTTTGGAGGAGGGGCCAAGGCAGCCCTCCCTCTCCCTCCTCCTATATATATGCAAGGGTTTGGGTTGTTTTGAGACACGACTTCTTTCTCTCTCGTTGCAGCCCTACCCTTCCTCTTCCTCGTTCTCCGTAGCGCTTGGCGAAGCCCTACAGGAGTTCACGTAGCTCCACCGTCACCACGCCGTCGTGCTACCGTAGCTCTCCCTCAACCTCTCCCTCCTCCTTGCTGGATCAAGGTGCGGGAGATGTCACCGGGCTGTACGTGTGTTGAACGCGGAGGCGCCGTTGTTCGGCGCTAAGATCGGAATCCACCGCGATCTGAATCGCTGCGAGTACGACTCCATCAACCGCGTTCTTGTAACGCTTCCGCTTAGCGATCTTCAAAGGTATGAAGATGCAATCTCACCCCTCTCATTGTTGGTTTCTCCATGGATAGATCTTGGTGATCGTAGGGAATTTTTTGATTTACTACTACGTCTCCCAACAGTGGTATCAGAGCTAGGTCTATGCGTAGAATCTATGCACGAGTAGAACACAAAGCAGTTGTGGGTGTCGATTTTGTTAATTTCCTTACCACTACTAGTATTATCTTGATTCGGCGGTATTGTGGGATGAAGCGTCCCGGACCGACTTTACACGTACACTTACGTGAGACTGGTTCCACCGCCTGACATGCACTTGTTGCATAAGGTGGCTAGCGGGTGTCTGTCTCTCTCACGTTAGTTGGATTGGATTCGATGAAAAGGGTCCTTATGAAGGGTAAATAGCAATTGGCATATCACGTTGTGGTTTTGACGTAGGTAAGAAACGTTCTTGCTAGTAACCTATAGCAACCACGTAAAAACTTGCAACTACAAATTAGAGGATGTCTAACTTGTTTTTGCAGCATATGCCTTGTGATGTGATATGGCCAAAGGATGTGATGTGATGCATTGTGATGTATGAGATTGATCATGTTCTTGTAATAGGATTCACAACTTGCACGTCGATGAGTATGACAACCGGTAGGAGCCATAGGAGTTGTCTTATTTTATTGTATGACCTGCGTGTCAATCATAAACACCATGTAATTACTTTGCTTTATTGCTAAACGTTAGCCATAGTAATAGAAGTAATAGTTGGCGAGACAACTTCATGAAGACACAGTGATGGAGATCATGATGATGGAGATCATGGTGTCGTGCCGGTGACAGTGATGATCATGGTGCCTCGAAGATGGAGATCAAAGGAGCAAGATGATAATGGCCATATCATGTCACTATATTGATTGCATGTGATGTTTATCATCTTTACATCTTATTTTCCTAGAACGACGGTAGTAAATAAGATGATCTCTCACTAAAATTTCAAGAAAGGTGTTCACCCTAACTGTGCACCGTTGCTAAGGATCGTTGTTCCGAACCACCACGTGATGATCGGGTGTGATAGGTTCTAACATTCGCATACAAAGGGTGTAAGCCAGATTTACACACACGAAACACTTAGGTTTACTTGACGAGCCTAGCATGTACATACATGGCCTCGGAACACAGAAGACTGAAAGGTCGAACATGAGTCGTATGGAAGATACGATCAACATGGAGATGTTCACCATGGATGACTAGTCCGTCTCACGTGATGATCGGACACGGGCTAGTTGACATGGATCATATGTCACTTGAATGACTAGAGAGATGTCTATCTAAGTGGGAGTTCATTAAATAATTTGATTATGTGAACTTAATTATCATGAACTTAGTCTAAAATTATCTTTACAATCTATATTGTAGATCCAATGGCCAACGCGAATGTCACCCTTAATTTCAATGCGTTCCTAGAGAAAACCAAGCTGAAAGATGATGGAACCAACTATGCGGACTGGGTCCGTGGCTTGAGGATCATCGTCATAGCTTCCAAGAAATTGTATGTCCTTGATGCACCACTAGGTGACCCACCCCTTGTCCCAGCAGAGCAAGACGTTGCGAACGCTTGGCAGTCTCGCTGCGATGATTACTCCATTGTTCAGTGCGGCATGCTTTACAGTTTAGAACCGGGGCTCCAAAAGCGTTTTGAGCAACACGGAGCATATGAGATGTTCCAAGAGCTGAAACTGGTTTTCCAAGCTCATGCCCGGGTCGAGAGATATGACGTCTCCGACAAGGTTCTTCAGCTGTAAGATGGAGGAGAATAGTTCTGTCAGTGAGCACATCCTCAAGATGTCTGGGCTACACAACTTCTTAGCACAAGATCGTGTAGTTCGTTTGCTAAAGCTTTTCAATGTCAAGTATCGTTTCCTTAGACCATGAGATTGTGCAACTCCTGGATACCGTAGGAATGCTTTGGGTGTGCCAAACGTCACAACGTAACTGGGTGGCTATGAAGGTGCACTACGGGTATCTCCGAAAGTGTCTGTTGGGTTGGCACGAATCGAGACTGGGATTTGTCACTCCGTGTGACGGAGAGGTATCTCTGGGCCCACTCGGTAAGACATCATCATAATGAGCTCAATGTGACTAAGGAGTTAGCCACGGGATGATGTATTACAGAACGAGTAAAGAGACTTGCCGGTAATGAGATTGAACAAGGTATAGAGATACCGACGGTCGAATCTCGGGCAAGTATCATACCGATAGACAAAGGGAATTGTATACGGGATTGATTGAATCCCCGACATCGTGGTTCATCCGATGAGATCATCGTGGAGTATGTGGGAGCCAACATGGGTATCCAGATCCCGCTGTTGGTTATTGGCCGGAGAAGTGTCTCGGTCATGTCCACGTGTCTCCCGAACCCGTAGGGTCTACACACTGAAGGTTCGATGACGCTAGGGTTATAGGGAAATGGTATACGTGATTACAAAAAGTTGTTTGGAGTCCCGGATGAGATCCCGGACGTCACGAGGAGCTCTGTAATGGTCCGGAGGTAAAGATTGATATATAGGAAGTCCAGTTTTGGTCACCGGAAAGTTTTTGGGCTCATCGGTAGTGTACCGGGAGTGCCGAGAGGGTGCCGGAGGATCCCCGGGAGGGGTGTGATGACCATAGGACTTCGTGGGCCCTTATAGGATGTGTGCCAGCCCTTTTTGGGCTTGCCAAGACCTTCTAGAAAGGCCCATGTGGCTGGAGATAAGAGATAGGGCTGAAAAGGATTCAAAAGGAAGAGATCCACCTCCCTTGTGGGAGGTGGACTCCTCCCTAGGGTCGGCCGAACCACTCCTCTTTGGAGGAGGGGACAAGGCAGCCCTCCCTCTCCCTCCTCCTATATATATGCAAGGGTTTGGGCTGTTTTGAGACACGACTTCTTTCTCTCTCGGTGCAGCCCTACCCTTCCTCTTCCTCGTTCTCCGTAGCGCTTGGCGAAGCCCTGCCGGAGTTCACGTAGCTCCACCGTCACCACGCTGTCGTGCTGCCGGAGCTCTCCCTCAACCTCTCCCTCCTCTTTGCTGGATCAAGGTGCGGGAGACGTCACTGGGCTGTACGTGTGTTGAACGCGGAGGCGCCGTTGTTCGGCGCTAAGATCGGAATCCACCGTGATCTGAATCGCGGCGAGTATGACTCCATCAACCGCGTTCTTGTAACGCTTCCGCTTAGCAATCTTCAAAGGTATGAAGATGCAATCTCATCCCTCTTGTTGCTGGTTTCTCCATGGATAGATCTTGGTGATCGTAGGAATTTTTTTGATTTACTACTACGTCTACCAACACCTCTGACTCTAAGGACGAATATGAAGACTCCGGCGAAGAACAAGAAGTCGAGTCACCTCCCCGACACAAAGGACGCACCAAGTCCTGCTAGGATCCGGCAGCTATTGAGGACAGGGCTCCGGGCCGTAGTGAGAAGAACCCGAAGCGGAGTCGCCCTTCAACTGTTGAGTCGAGTGAGAGGCTGGCCAAGCAGCCCAAGCAAATCACGACCAAACCTCGCAAGGCTCTGCCTCGCATGAGGATGGTTGTACCTGTCGTCTCCACGTAAGTATTTATTTTCGAATTCTTTCTGTCGACTGTGACCTTGAGTTGTAGCTAACCGAGTGTTGTTCGATCCGTCAGAGCTGCTACGTCTGTAACCTCGCCTCATCGAGACGGAGGGAAGGCGATGGACATTGACATTACTAACGCTGCCACTTCTCATAGAGGTTAATAAGTTCTTGATTCATCCGAATGGGACTCGTCACTTGCAAAAGTTAACACTGTCGGTTGATGTTGCAGAGATCATCCAGCTGGAAGACGACGAGGAACACCTAGACATTTCGAGCACCCGCACCCAAAGAGCTTCATCAGCGCAGACGCTTCAGTGTTTGACTGCAGAGTCCTCCCAGGGGATAGGACGACACAAATCGGAGCTAAACCTGCAGTACCTCTGTCGAATGCCCCTCTAGTTGTCTCGACCATCGTGACATCGACTCCAATCGGACCTGCTCAGACTGCTTCAGCTTCCCCACCAACTATGCTGATCCCGCCTATGACGGCTTTCTCTTTGCATCGCGTCCTGGAAGATCAGACCGGAGCTGCGAAGGAGGCTATGATCCAAGCAGAGCAGATAATGCTATGAACCAAGGAGGCATACGAGGCCAGCAAGCTGGCTTACGATGTCAGCGCAACCCTCCGGACCAATGTCCGAGTAAGTTCGATTGTAAGTATATTTCTGAATGAATTCCTATCTTTTCTTGACTATACACCCACTGGGTGCTTACTGTCCACTCGTAGAATGTTTGAAATTTCTCCAGTCGAATAGGTCAGGTCGTAGTCGAGTAGGATTTGGATTGATAGTACGCGTGGTACTAGAGTCACTCGACATGTCGAGTGCATTTTTTTCTAACGAGTTACTCGACGGATCAAGTGTTAACCGTCTCAGTGGGGGCACTCTAAGTGCACCCACTGGGTGTAGTCCCCGAGACCACTGTCGAGTGCTTGTATCGGCAGGGGTCTTAGAGCTTGTCGTATGCTTGATACGTTTTCCCTTGGCCACACCACTTCGCAGCTACTTTGTAGGTTCCATGGAAATCGTTGACAAACCATGATATGACACTACATAAGGATAGACTGCACTTCACAGAGTGGGGAGGGGCGTGTCGGTCGACGGATAGAGCGACGGATGTTTTCTGCCACTTGACTGATCGAGAATTGGCGGATCCAGTGAGGGCACGCTAAGTGCACCCACTGGGTGTAGTCCCCGAGACCGCTGTCGAGTGCTTGCACCGGCAGGGGTCTTAGAGTTTGTTGTATACGGGATACATTTTTCCTTTGGTCACACCACTCCGAAGCTACCTTGTAGGTTTCATGGATATTATTAATAAACCATGATATGACGCTACATAAGGATAGATTGAACTTCACAGAGCAGGGAGGCGCGTCACTCGACGGGTCGAGTGACGGGTGAGTGTTCTGACAGGGCTGACCTTGTCGAACGTTTTAATAATCAGTGAGGACACGCTAAGTGCACCCACTGGGTGTAGTCCCCGAGGCTACTGTTAATCGCAGACGATAAGCAGTAGTCTTGAAAACTTGAAATCAGAATTTCCATCGTACGCGGAGTACTGGAGTCACTCGACATGTCGAGTGCATTTTTTTCTAACGAGTTACTTGACGGATCGAGTGTTAACCGTCTCTGTGGGGGCACTCTTAGTGCACCCACTGGGTGTAGTCCCTGAGACCGTTGTCGAGTGCTTGCACTGGCAGGGGTCTTAATAGAGACTGCTTTGAATTTGTTTACGGCACGCGGAGCACCAGGGTCACTCGACTTGTCGGGTGGAATTTTTGCTTGAATTCTTCTTCCCCTGGACATGGACTTCATGGGAATCATAGGTCAACCATTATATGACCCTGTTCCAAGGTAGTAAGACAGTCATTCGATGGTATTCATAGCCTAGTCGACCGTCCTTGGCCTTACTCGCCGATTGAATTTCTTTCTTTCGTTGGTTTCAGAGGGCTTGTGAACTTGTGACGCAGTACAAAGATCTTGAGGATGAGAGGAACCGGCTACGTGTGGATCTGGAAGCCTCCAACAATGCTCTGGAGCGAGCGCGTGCTGAGCTAAAGTCTCCGGGAGGTAATTATTGTCGACTTTTTGTATTCCCACCTTCACTTTTCATGTTTTGAACCGAGTGCTCTCACTCGAACAGACGTGCGCAATGAAAATCGTCGACTCCAAGCGCGACTCAACAATGTTGTTTCTTTATATTCCATGAAGAAGGTACTAGAGGAGAAGGACAAAACACTCGCCGACGCCCATTGGGTGGCCAGGGACAAGGCCGAAGTTGTAGATCGGAAGCTGGCAGCCACCAAGAAGCTGGAGGAGGAGAACGCAAAGCTGAAGCAGGAGCGTGCGGACCTCGTCAAAAGGGCCGAGCAGCTGAACAAAAGGAGCAACGGCCTGGAGAAGCACTTGGGCGAATTCTCGAGGAAGATGTATATCCTGCTCGACGGTGAGTGTTTCTTGTCGACTGAAGTTTGTGAAATCTTTAAAGGTCATAGCTTACCGATTCTCCTCCCATTCCAACTCTTCAACACAATTCCGCCAAGACTTCGAGAAGGAGACAGAGGAGGTTGAGCCCAATCTGGATCCCACTAAGTCACCTGTCACAGACGTAGTAGCCATGAACATGCTCAAACTCAATTTCCGGCTCCAGGGCGTCTAGGCATATCTTGTCCGACTGAAATCTGCAATGAAGAGAATTGACAAGGAGCTGTGTCTTGAGGACACCCTTCAGCTCAACCTGAACTCCATGATGGCTCGCCTGAACGAATTTCCAAGTCGAGTGCAGGCCTCGAAGAAATCTGTTGCTCGCTGCGGAGCCGACGTGACGCTATCACTCGTTAGGGTCCACTGCAGGTACGTGAGGGAAGAGAAGCTGAAGGAGCTCTGGGTGGTTAACACGAAGAAACTCTAGTTTGAGGACTTCACGGAAACCTTCATCAAAGCAGCCACCAGAATCACTGATGGCATCGACTTGGACACTTTTGTCAAGCCAGACAGCCCGTCAGATGCTTAAAAAACTTGGTCTTTGGAAGAAATACTTTCATTCGCCTCGGTATGCCGAGTGGAATTGTATCCCTTAAAACTTCATTCAGGCCTTAGGCCTGAGCACATTTGCTTCTTTACGAAACGTTTATCCATGATTTAACCTTTGGATTTTATTCGTATTTGGCCTTCAATCGTTTGTTTGACTGAGTTTGTTTTTAGGCTTAGGCGAAAACATGTTCGCAGCTAAGCCCCCGAGTGTGAGGATTGCTCACCACTCAGGATATGTTTTATCCTAAGCGAAGATGAATTCGCAAATAGGCCATCGAGTGAATGGTTTACTATCCACTCGACAGGGTTTTTAACTTAGGCGAAACGTGTTCGCAGCTAAGCCCCCGAGTGTGACGATTTCTCATCACTCGAAGTAGTTTAGAACTTAGGCGAATGTCGATTCGTAGCTAAGCTGTTGAGTGAATAGACTGTTACCCACCCGACAAAGTTTTTAATTTAGGCGATTCGCAGCTAAGCCCCCGAGTGTGAGGATTGCTCATCATTCGGAGTAGTTTAGAACTTAGGCGAATGTTGATTCGCAGCTAAGCTGTCGAGTGAATGGACTATTATCCACCCGACAAGGTTTTCAACTTAGGGGAAACATGTTCGCAGCTAATCCCCCAAGTGTGAGGATTACTCATCACTCGGAGTAGTTTAGAACTTAGGCGAATATCGATTCGAAGCTAAGCTGTCGAGTGAATGGACAGTTATCCACCCGACAAGGTTTTTAACTTAGGCGAAACATGTTCGCAGCTAAGCCCCCCGAGTGTGAGGATTGCTCATCACTCGGAGTATCTTTGAACCTAAGTGAAGACGGATTCGCAAATAGGCCGTTGAGTGAATGGACTGCTATCCACCCGACAGGGTTTTTAACTTAGGCGAAAGCATGTTCGCAGCTAAGCCCCCGAGTGTGACGATTGCTCATCACTCGGAGTATTCCCAAGAATGAAACTGTATGATTGGAATCGACAATGTATATTGCAGAAATGTGAATTGCATTGATGAAGTATTCTTATTACATCAAAGGATTCTTCTGTCTCAAGTATAAAAACACCGAAGCAGATCTGCATTCCAGGCTCGAGGCTCGTCTATCCGCTTCATGAGATTGTACAGATGATAGGCTCCATTGTTTAGCACCTTAGTGACGACGAAAGGACCTTCCCATGCAGGAGCAAGCTTGTGAGGTCGGTGTTGATTCACACGAAGCACCAAGTCTTCCTCATGAAACGAACGACTCTTGACATTCTTCACATGGAAGCGCTGCAGGTCCTGCTGATAGGCAGTAGTCCGGATCAAAGCCATCTCTCGTTCCTCCTCCAGAAGATCTACACTGTCTTGCCTGGCCTGTTCAGCTTCAGCCTCAGAATACAAGTCCACTCGAGGAGAATCGTGAAACAAGTCACTCGGCAATACGGCTTCAACACCATAGACGAGGAAGCAAGGAGTCCGTCCAGTCGACCGATTTGGAGTAGTTCTCAGGCCCCATAACACAGACGGAAACTCAGTTACCCAGGCACCAACGGCATGATCCAGGTCGTGCATGAGATGAGGCTTAAGACCTTGCAAGATGAGGCCATTGACTCACTCGACTTGCCCATTGGTTTGTGGGTGAGCGACAGATGCATAATCTTCCGAGTCAAAATTAGTGCCATTGTTTGTGATGATGCTGCGTGGAATGCCGTATCGATAAATTATCTCCCTCATGAATGTGACCGCCGTGCGGGAGTTCAGCTTCTTCATTGGCTTGGCTTCTATCTACTTGGTGAATATGTTGACTTCTACCAGCAAGTGAGTGGATCCTCCTTTTCCGGGTCAAAAGGGACCAACCATGTCGAGTCCCCAAACAACAAACGGCCAGGCAAGAGGAATTGTCTTCAGAGTAGATGCCGACTTGTGTGACAAGTTTGCATAGAACTGGCAACCATCACAATGATCAACGATGTCTTTAGCCATCTCATTAGCTCGTGGTCAGTAAAAACCAGCTCGGTATGCTTTAGCGACAATCGTCCTTGAGGACGCATGGTGGCCGCAAGTTCCCGAGTGAATCTCGTCTAGAATCAGTCAAACTTCCTCGGGGGAATTGCAGCAATGTGTAACACCAGTCGCACTCTCTCTGAACAGTTGATCTCCCATCATAGTGAAAGCTTTGGACCTGCGCACAATCTGTCGAGCCTCTGTTTCATCTTCAGTGAGCTCTTGTCTAAGGATATAGGCAATGTAAGGCACAGTCCAATCGGGAGTGATAACCAGAATCTCCATGACCAGGTCAATCACTACAGGGACATCGACTTCTGTCGGGTCAGTGGAACTCAAAGCTTGTGGGGGCTCTTCGGTGAAAGGATCTTCTTGAACCAAAGGAGTGTGCAACTGCTCCAAGAACACACCGCTGGGGACATGCCATTGAGTGGAACCAATCTTGGATAGCTCATCGACCGCCTGATTTTTCAGTCGGGGGACATGATGAAGTTCCAGGCCTTCGAATTTCTTCTCCAACTTTCGGACTGCATTGCAGTATCCAGTCATAGCGGGGTTTCGAACATCCCACTCTTTCATCACTTGATTCACCACCAGATCTGAGTTGCCATAAACCATCAGGCGCTTGACGCCGAGTGAGATAGCCATGCGCAATCCATACAAAATGGCTTCATACTCTGCCTCATTGTCGGAGGAATCGAAGTGGATTTGCAAGACATAGCTGAGCTTTTCACCCCTGGGAGATATCAAGACAACGCCAGCACCGGACCCATTCAACATTTTGGAGCCGTCAAAGAACATTGTCCAATGCGTCGAGTGAACTTGGATAGGCTGTTGTTGTTCAATCCACTCGGCCATGAAATCTGCCAATGCTTGGAACTTGATTGCTTTTTTGGCTTTGAATCTGATGTCAAAGCGTCCAAGCTCGATTGCCCATCTAGCCACTAGACCTGATGCGTCTCGATTATTGAAAATCTCGGACAAAGGAGCATCACTAACGACTGAAATCAAGTGGTCTTGGAAATAATAGGCCACCTTCTTCGCTGATAGGTAAATACCATAAACCAGCTTCTGATAGTGTGGATATCTTTGCTTTGAGGGGGACAAAACTTCCGAGGCATAATAGACTGGCCGCTGGATTTTATAAGCTTTACCCTCCTCTTCCCGCTCGACAGTTAGCACTGTACTGATGACCTGATTTGTGGCCGCGATGTACAGGAGCAAGGGCTCTTTGCTCGCAAGAGCGTCAAGCACCGGCTAGGTGGAGAGCAGGGCTTTGAGATCAACAAATGCTGCTTCGGCTTCGGGAGTCCAGTCGAACGTGTCGGACTTCTACATCAATTGATACAAAGGCAAAGCCTTCTCACCAAGAGGAGAAATGAATCGACTCAATGTTGCCAAGCAACCTGTGAGCTTCTGAACGTCCTGCACTCACACGGGAGTCTTCATTCGGGTAATGGCGCTGATTTTCTCAGGGTTGACATTGATCCCCCGTTCGGAAACGAGAAAACCGAGCAACTTGCCGCCAGGGACGCCAAAAGTACACTTGGCCGGATTCAGCTTTATGTCGAATCTCCTCAGATTGGCGAATGTTTCGGCCAAGTAGGCCAGCAGGTCGGAACCTTTGCGGGACTTGACCACTATATCATCCATGTACCCCTCGACATTTCGAGGGATCTGGTCGAGTAAACATTTCTGAATCATGCGCATAAAAGTTGCGCCAGCATTTTTGAGACCGAATGGCATATTAATGTAGTAGAAACACCCAAATGGGGTGATGAAAGCCGTATTTATTTTGTCCGGGCCATATGGACAGATCTGATGGTACCCAGAGTAAGCATCCAGAAATGATAAACGCTCGCACCCCGCAGTCGAGTCAACAATTTGATCTATGCGGGGGAGCGGAAAATGATCCTTCGGGCATACCAGATTGAGATGTTTGAAGTCAATGCACATACGCAAAGACTTATCTTTCTTTGGCACCATCACAACATTCGAGAGCCACTCGAAGTGGTAAATCTCCCGAATGAACTTGGCTTGCAAGAGACGGGCCACTTCTTCGCCGATTGCCTTGCGCTTCTCCACCGCTGAATGACGCAAATGCTCCCTGATGGGTTTGGCTTTCAGATCCACTCTCAGACGGTGCTCAACCAGCTCCCTGGGAACCCCCAACATGTCAGCAGGCTTCCATGCGAAGATATCCCAGTTCTCATGGAGGAACTGGATGAGCTCGGCTTCCTATTTGTTGTCGAGTGTTCATGAGATATTCGTCAGGGCAGCAGTAGGATCTGTCGGGTGGATGTGCACCTTCTTCACTTCCCCTACCGACTGAAACACTGACTCAGAATCCGGCTTCTTTGCACGGAGCAAATCAGCAGGGTCAACGGTTTTCTTGTACTCTTCCAGCTTGACCATGGCCATCTGGTGATCGGCGATCTTGGAGCCTTGCTGGAGGCACTCTTCGGCCCACTGTCGATTGTCAGTGATCGTGATCACGCCCTTAGGGCTTGGCATCTTCAACTTGAGATACACATAACATGGTCGGGCCATGAAACGTGCATATGCGGGTCAACCCAAAATGGCATGGTAGGCACTCTGGAAATCCACGACTTCAAACGTCAGCTTTTCTTTTCGGAAATTTTTGTCATTCCCGAATGTCACATCCAATGCTATCTGGCCGAGTGACTTGGCCTTCTTCCCTGAGATGACCCCGTGAAATTGCATGTTGCTTTCACTCAGTCGGAACATCGGAAGGCCCATCCCTTTCAGGGTATCCGCATAGAGAATGTTCAGGCCGCTGGCACCGTCCATGAGGACCTTTCTGAGTCGAGTGCCCCCCCCCACCGGATCAACTACCAGAGCCTATCAACCAGGAGTGGCCACATGTGCAGGATGGTTTGTTTGGTCAAATGTGATAGCATATTGGGACCACTTGAGGTAGGTGGGGATAGCCGGTACAGCCATGTTGACTTCTCTGTTGATGACTTTCAGACGACTCTTGCTCTCGACATCAGCAAAAATCACAAGTGTAGTAGTGACATCTGGGAATGTTTATTTATCTTCATCTTCATCACCCTTCTCAGGAGATTTATCACTCGACGGGTCCCCCTTGAACTGCTGGATAAGGGTCCGACACTGTCGAGTGGTGTGCTTGGGCAAAATCACATTGCCTTCCGCATCTTTCCTCGTGTGAATTACACACGGCAGATCCATGATATCAGTTCCTGACTGATTTTTCCCTTTCTTGGGGACATACTGTGCTTTAGCTTTGCCCTTGTTTTTTGACTAAGTCGCCAATGCTGCCGCTTCTGCTTGAACCGGATCTTCAGCTTTTCGCTTCTGTTTCCGATTGTTACTACCACCAGCTCCATTGGCGACTGCCTTTCCTTTGCTGCTACGAAGGCGGTCTTCTTCCTCGCCATTGGTGTACCGAGTGGCGATCTCCATCATCTTGCCGAGTGAAATATCACCCATTCACCCAAACTTTAGATATAGCTCTCTGTATCTCACACCGGCCTTGAACGCATAAACACCTTGGTGTTCCGACACATTCTCCACTGTATGATGTAGAGTGGACCACCACTGAATATAATCTCTCAAAGTTTCATTGGGCTTCTGGACATAGTGATGTAAGTCGACCAGACCTGCCGGGCGCTTGCAGGTGCCCTCAAAGGTTCGGACAAACACTCGGGCAAGATCTTCCCAGTAATGTATATTGGAAGGAGCCAAACAATTCAGCCAAGCTCGAGCCGAACCATCTGACATCAAGGACAGGTGCTTCATTGCAACATTGTCATTTGCGCCACCAATTTGCACAACCACTCAGTAATCATCTAACCAAGTCTCTGGCTTTGTCTCGCCAGTAAACTTTCCGATCCCGTCCGCCAACCTGAAGTTGGGGGGAATCTCTGCAGAACATATGGCTCTGCTGAAACACTCAGGACCAGAAACCATAGCTGAGCTACCACTCGGAAAATCTCTGTCATGTCATTCTCTGTGGGCTCTGCCCCTGTCAATACGCTTCTGAACAAGGAGGTCGCGGGCGTCAAAACCCGCATTCCGCTCATCACCGAAGGAGCGCCTATCGTCCTGGCGCCAGGGCGCATACTGACCACTCCGCGGAGGAGTGGGCACTCGACGGTGGTCTTCACGGTGAAACTGATCTCTGACCTGCTCTTCACGGAAACCACCGCCCTGATGGCGCAAGGGCGATCCAGGGCTGTGTGCTAACTGAACGGTCTCCGCCCTGTATGAATTGTTGTGTATCCTATTACGGGACTAAGAAACTACTGAATTCTGACGCTACACTGCATCTAACAGTGCTCTGATATGCATCAACCCTCTTCCAGCCTCTAACCGTGACGGCTGAATGGAATCTTCTATCCTAGCAGCATTAGCAACATTTAACACAGGAGTTCGATATACCTCAACGTCGTCGTGAGATCCAGTCGGAAACAGCTGTCGCTCATGTCAACTGGGACGTGGCGGGCGCTAGCGAGCGCGCTTATCAAGTTCCGCCTGGAGCTCTTCCAAACGAATGCGTGCGGCCTCCAAAGCTTGAGCCTCGGCAGTCACGCCGATGATGGGAGTATGAAGAACCTCCTCCTCGTGGCGCGGCTCCTCATTTGACGAACCGCCAGCCTCGCGCCTGCCACGGCCAAAGCCAGGCGGTGAACTCTGATGAGAGTCCGCCATCAAGACCTCCGCTGCGGGATCGCGTCTTTCGCACTCGGAAGGCACGTCGGACGGATCGGAATCCGACTCGAACACGTCGTGAAGGGACTCGGCGGGCACGAGTGCTACAATCTGCGGAGAAGAAGTTTGACGCGCCACTGCGTGTTTGACCCAACGCTGAAGTCTTGAACGGACGGACCGCTTGCAACCGCGAACAGCGAGGGGAGCCGACATGTAAGGAGTCGAAGGCTGACGCAGCAACACGCCACAGGAACTCGCACGGAAGTGCGCGGCCCCACGGACCAGGAGCGCCTCGACATCGAGAGGCGCTTCCTGGAGCCATGTCAAATCGTCAGTGATGAAGGTGAGCGCTCCGAAACGGATCTCGTGGCCCAGAGCAAAAAACACCGCCGGAAGACATGTCGAAGGATGAAAAATGCAACCTCGCCGGAAGTACCTTAGATGCCTGCCCCACGGTGGGTGCCAATTGTCGTGGGAACGAGCCTGACAGTAGATGGTAGGGGTACGTAAGGAAAGGGCAGAGTCCTAGCTACGGCGAGGGTGTACACACGGATGTATGAGTTTAGGCCCCTCTCGTGGAGGTAACAACCCTACGTCTCAGTGCTCATGAGCTTATGTCGTGTGGAATATTGAGATTACATTGGTTGCGAACCCTTGTGCGGGAGGGGTGGCTTATATAGAGTTCGCTGCCCCTCATAATTATCCCGCATCTAAGGGTCCAATCGTGGGGTTAAAGTCTACCGTTACTGGTAACGTACGTAATAAATGCTACTAATGACGAAGGACTAACGACCGCCCGTTGGCCTCCTGATGGTGGCTCCTGGTCTTCTGGTGTCGACTGTGAATGAGGTCTACCGAGTGCCAGGTGACTGTCGAGTGAAGGAAGAAGACTCCAAGTGGATTGAATGTCGAGTGACTTGAACATCTCATGGAATCCACTCGGAAGCTTATGCTTGATTGCCTAGGACCCTATCCTAGGTACATATCCTCGTCAGTACTCATACATGGACTTGGTCGTAAAAGAGTGTTTAGTGCCAAGGGACCATTCAGCCACATCGGAATTATTGGGTAGATTCATGCCATCGATCACAGGCCAGATATCTCTCCACTGATCAGGAAGATCGGAGTATAGTCCTTGTCTACACAAATCACTAGTAGATTGTGTTCGCAATTGAACCACAATGGCATCGGGGAAATTACAACTCTGAATAGCAAAGGGAGTCTGTCACAACAGAAATATTATTGCCAGTAGTATCTTTCCTGAGCCTATTAACTTTTCCCTATTTGACTACAACCTTTCTTCCAACCATGTAGTATTCTATAACTTTCACGAGGGAATTCCAAACAGGAGAATCAATGAACCTGCTTTTACCATCAGCTGGAGAGCATCTCTTTAGATACTTGGCACCAACAATATCCGATATAAACTTTTACCTTTGTCAAACTTCCACCACCATTTTACTAGAAGGCTAATGTTGTTTCCGTTGAAAATCCTAACCCCCTATTAGCTTACAGGAACAAGCATGAGACCATTTCACCATGTGATATCGTGTTTTGCATTTTCCCCAAAACTGGAAGAACTTTCTCCTGTGTTTATCAAGTTTGTCAATAAAGGATTTGGACCAGAGGAGCATTGACAACTGCCCCCCCCCCCCCCCCGCGCGCAAAGAGGCATGTTATCGATCCAAACCCCATATCTTGTAAGATATCTGGTAACAATGAATTCCGAAGGGTAGAGTAACTTACTAGGACTCCTACATATTTCATAGGGAAGTGCCCAAATGACGACCAAAGAGATCCGCGTGCTGATTTGAAATGACATCGTCGCCACCAAAAAAATTATTTTGCTTTTCTAGAGATTGGTTTTCAAACCTGACATGGCTCAAACATATACAAAAGGAGTTTTAGGTTAACAACTTTGTCCAAGTCATGCTCAATACATAGCACTATATCGTCAACGTACTGTAAAATGGCAACATTGTTGTCAATCAAATCATGTGATAGCCCAGTAAGCAGACCAGAAGTTTGTGCATTCATAACCTTTTTTTTGCAGAAAAGCATTCATAACCATATTAGAGAGGCATTCAGCTGCAAATTGAACAAGAAAGGAGATAAGGGATCGCCCTAATGAACGCCTTTGTGGCTCTGGAAGTAAGCTCCGGTGACATTGTTAAGCGTGACACTAAGAGTCCCACTATGAAGCATTTTTCATATAATTTATCCTATTATATTATTATATAAGTGTTTCATACATAGTTGTATGTTGGGATGGCATATTTGCATGTTACAAAAATAGCCTAATGAGGATCGCCTATTTAATTATATAGGATACAATGATACACCATGCCAAAAGAAAAACAGTTTGATGCAAATATAAAGGTCAATGAAAAGTGTTTTTTTTTGCAGATTTGATATTTTTCTCTGTGTTTTTACATTGTTATTTACTGGCCAAGTTGCATATCTTCTTTTTCTTTACGGGGAAACTTGCACATCATTAAACCTACTGATGTGTAATTTCTGGGCAAACATTTTTAGACCTATTATTTGGCATTGTTATTTTAAATGTACGCCTAGCTTGTCAAAATGTAGATTAAAAAAAACTTCTACAACCAATCTCACTACTAACAAAAATGTTCCGCGGACGCGTTTGTTTTAGAAACACCTATAACTTTATTCATACTCATAACAATTATAGCTACCCTAAGAATTACAATGAAATATCTTGAAAACGCCTTCTTCGCGGTATCAATCTATGTTCGAAGAAATACTCCAAATACTTTGGTAAAGAGGCTGCAATCAGACCGGAGCAACAATGTTGTCACTTTTTCACCCGCACGAACATTACCAATAATGGTTTTTGAAAGCGCCTTGAGTTGCATATCCAAAAAGATGGGAAGCCTTGATTGATGAACGTATTTGGGTCAGGGATGATCCACTAGAAGTACATGTCGTCGGATCACTATATCTTCACCATGTGTCGATTAAAGATTTCACCTCCACAAAGAATCAAGCCAACAAAAAAAAGTTTGGCACGACAACATAAACTCGTCAGATCCGAATGGTGTTCAAAGGTAGAAAACTCTAACCTCATGACACCGCCAAAAGAACAAGAGGAAATTTATTCTCACAAAAGTATGATGATCACTAGAGGTTGACAAAGAACATAGAGATCTTGAAGATTTGAGGTCCCCCTCACCTCTCAGCGCCAAGAAGGCAGTTGGAGGCAAGGGGACCTAAATATCTCAGATGATGGTTGCGACGGTAGAGAAACCCTCACGAGGCTCGATAGGACGTGTTTGGTAGGCTGCAACAAGCCCAACTAGGCTCTCACGGGCTACGAACTCACCTGTTTTGTTGTCTGGCCTGTACGCAGAAACTGCCTCACACGAAACTTAAGGGCGTGTTTGGTTGCTTGCATTAAGTCCAACCAGACCCACGTGGGAAGAAATCAGGTTGATTGGTTGCCAGCATACACTATTGGACATGTCTCTCGAGGCACCTCTCGGCCTGTCTCCCGAGGCACGCTCGAACGAAAGTTTCTCACGAGTCACGCCCGCGCGATGCACGTGGGCGGCACGCGGGGGGTGCACGCGAGAAGCCACCCTCAAGAATTTGTGTTGCTTCCCGAAGCACCGACAATTATTACCCTCATCTTCTCACACCACTCTCTCTCCCCTCTTCCCATGCTCACCGACGACAGTGGCAACGTGCAGCAGATCGGAGAACAACAAATCGACCCCCAACCCGTTCACCGGTATTCGCACCGGCACTTCGACAATGGCGATAAGCACTTTTCCCCCTCCACAAGTACTACTTCCCATTCGATCCGAATTTAGGTTTGACCCGTGATAGGGAATCGGGAATCGGGGTAAACACCATGGAAGTGATCATAACATCTTCATGACTACCGGTGGATATGAGGTCCCCAATCCGGATTGAGTACAATAGGAATGGGGATTAGGGTTCATCTTACATAGTGCACACAGATCTTAGCCTTGGGACCCTGGAGGCGGTTGGAGCAGCGGTTAGCCTTGGCCTTGGTCTTCTCCTCGAGCCGCACCACTGTCTCTTCTTCATCACTGGAGTCCAGCTCAACTGGCATGCTTCGGTGTCCTGGCTCCGGCGCCCCCACAGTCATCGCCACCGCATCTTCTTCTTCTACCTCAATATCCACCGGTTCTTGATCCTCGTCCAACGGCACCACCACAATCTTTGTGATGAAGTACACTGTGACACGATGGTCATGAGGACGTCGGTACTGCCTGTACTTGGCCCACTTTGCCCTTTGTCCAACGTCGCCGGAGTCGCCCTGATTCAGGGCCCAGCGAAGTGTGTCGACGTACATAGCGCCCTTCGCTGGGTCAGGAATCAGTGTCTTCAACTCCTCCGGCATCGTCTTTTTTACCACAACTTCTGACTCTTTGTGCAGGTCTGCCATGATGTTGAAGTTTGAGCACACTTTCATGGTGTTCTCTAACTTGGTGCGGCCGAGCAAGCATCGTAGGAAGAAATCCCTCCATCTAATGCCCCAAGGGAAGAAGTTGGGGATGGTTTTTGTGTTGGGGTTGGGGTTCGACTTGTTGTTGGAGTTCATGGCGTTGGTTGGAGGAAAAGTGAGAGACACAGAGGTGATGGGTAAGTGTTGACCATCAAGCCGCAATCAATAGGCCTTTCATGACACATCATGCAACCTAAAGTGTATGCAGGCAACCAAACTAGATGCACATGTTAGTTTTGTGCCTGCTTTATCTCAGTCGGTCTTTCTTGAGCGAGGCTCCACGGGCTAGTCTCGCCAGGAACCAGGCCCACACGGAACGCTCAGATCGACCGTTTTTTAGATGCATGCTCGGCCTAGTGAAATTTGCACTACGAAGAAAATACAAGTTGGGTTTGATGCAGGGTACCAAACAAAATGTAGTATACACTGAAACAGACTTCACTGACCCGGGCTTCACTAAGCCGAGCTTCGCAGGCCAGGCTCCGCTAAGAAAGTAACCAAACACGTCGTGAGAGATGCATGCTCCAGAAAGACGAAAGGACGGCAGGACTCCCCATCCAGCCTCCACATCCTTGAGCTTGAAGGGGATTGACCTGACCGGAGCATCAATGGCGGCTGTTCTCGTATTAATGAAAGCCACCACCACCCGCCGTCCCCCATTATATAACGCAGCTAGCTAGCTAGGGGAGAGGCTCATGACAAATACTCGTACCCAGCAATAGTTGTACGCAACCACGCGGAGAGCTCCAATCCACCAGCACGTCGTCCATCGTACCGCTCCCTCACTCCGCCGCATACCCTTCGGCAAGTTTAAGTCCAAGGTAACGCCCGCATCGTGCCGGCTCGTGCGATGTCATGTGTCTCCCACGCCCCGCTCACTATATATGCGGCGGCTCCTGTATAGCTATCCATTTCTGTGTGTTGTGAGGTCGGGACACCAATGTCACCGTCACCATCGTGCAGCTGCGTGCAGTGAGAGGGGCGACGAGCGGCGGAGATCGACGATGAGCAGGAACGGCGGCAAGGTGTCGAAGCTGGAGAGCCTGAGGCTAAGCCTGTCGAGGGCGCGGGGCGGCGGCGGCGGGCAGTCGTCTACCACGGCGCGCCCGGGCGGCGGCGGCGGCGGCGTGAACGGCGCCATCAGCACGTCGCCGCGGCGTCTGTCCTCCTCCTCGTCGTCCACCGCGTCGCCGCCGAGCTCGTGCGTGTCGTCGGAGGGCAGCCCGGACGCGGCGGCCGGCGCGCCCATGGTCCTGGCGGGCTGCCCCCGGTGCATGATGTACGTGATGCTGTCCCGGGAGGACCCGCGGTGCCCCCGCTGCCACAGCGCCGTGCTGCTCGACTTCAACGACGACCAGCCGCACCGCCCACGCCAGCGCCGGTGAAGCCGTCGCCGATCTCAGTTCGTTCCTTCAAGTCGTCTCGTAGTAGCTTCACCATCCGTGATCGAGTTAATTTTGTTTACTTCTCGGAGAGAATAATTAAAAAGAGAGACGTGCCAACCACGTCCAATAAGTATTAGTCATCTCTACCCAGCACAAATCAATTTTGTTCAGATGTTCTCGCGCCACTACATTAGTTACCCATAGAATGGCAACTTTAATTACTCTGGAGATGACAACTCTAGTTATTCCGGATAGCAATTGTAGTTATAGAAGCATGGCAACTCTTTCTGTTTTGGTTAATTATAGTTAGGGGTAACACTTTAATTACCTAGGAATAGTTGCCATATGTGCGTTTACCTAGTTATCGTGTGTGGTTCAATCATAGTTACCACGTATGGTTAATCATAGTTGTCATGTGTGTTTATCTGGTTGCCATGTACGCGCGGCTGCAGTTGCCATCTAGCAACGAATCGTAGTTACCATGTGTGTTTACGTAGTTGCCACGTACGTGTACTGCAGTTATCATCTAGCAACATACGAGCGATGTATGGGCGAAGAGCAGTTTGCCCACACATGGTGAACTAGGTGATGGATGTGTGGGCAGAAACCGGTTCACCCATGCGACGCAGCTGGCAACCGCACGCTGTAGGTCGCGTGGACGAACTCTCTAACGCCCACACACACCATGATGCCTACATGACACAAAAAATCTATCAAGATTTGCCAAGATTCGTGCAAATATGAATGGACGACCATCCATACATGTGGACGAGTTGCAAACGCCCACACGTGTGGGCGTTAGTGTTTTCAAAGATTTAAGTCTACTCTGTCATGAGCATTTGAATTGAAGTAGTAATGGTTCCTTGAAAAAAAAAGAATTGAAGTAATGCTCCTGTCCCCTGTCCTGCCATATCGACATAAATAAGTGGTATGCTCAAGCAATGCAGCGTGATTGGCGAAATGCATAGATGAGCATTGAGTTGTAGTGGTTCATTGGTTTCCAGGGTTTAACTCTGTGGTAGTGCCTTCCTTCAGGTTTAAGAGCATTTACAGCCGGACCCTTGTATATCTTTTTCAAATGTTTGGACAGGCCGCCCGATCACTGACCGGTCATAAAATATATACTTAGTTGGTCTTCTTAAATGAGTTTTAAATATCCGGGCTAACCGGCATACCTCATATCCAGCCCAAATATGGGACGTATATGGGGAACCTGGGCATGCCTACCATGTCGACCTGACAGCATGGTCCCACGCGGACTCGGCCGGAAACCCGACGGTCCAACGACCGCCTCGATCGCCGACACGGTGTGAATGTCACGTGGCACCGCTCCGGCTCCCTGTCCTTATCAATAACCGGCTATTTAACGGTCGGCGTCCCTTAGCCCTAGCACATCCACCTCCTTCCTTTCGCCGCCGCCACCCGAACCCGCCAACCATGCCCTCACGCCGTCGGCACTACACGATCCATCACTATCACTAGCTCCTTGAGCAGGTCCGGATTCGGAGGAGGATTTCGAGGAGGACGAGGAGGTGAAGAAGGAAGAGGAGGAGGAGCTGGGATGGAAAAGGACAAGGAGCAGGAGCAGGTGAAGGAGGCGCCGCCGTTAGATGTGGGGGAAGACCATCAAGATCCGATGGCGGAGGTGCCGCCGCTAGCTATGGCCTGTGGGGGAGGACCAGCAGGAGCTGATGGAGGAGGCGTCGCCGCTGGATGTGGAGAATGAGGAGGTACCGATGGTCGTGGATCTGTGGCCGGAGCAACTGGGCATCCTGAACTCCATCCGCTCGGAGTCGGCTACGGAGGCCACGCGTCTTCGCCGACAGCAGATGGAGGCAACGCGGGTGGCGCAGGCGGCTCAGGCTCCGGCACAGGAGGCGGTGCACGCGGTTCATGCCATCTCCGGCGAGGAAGAGTAGTATAGTACGTAGTATGTAGGATTCATTTTACATGCTTTGTATGGATCTAGAGGATGAAATATGAGAGAGTTGGATGTGAAATAGCAGATTAAAGGCGTGACCGATCAGTATCCGCGAACGCGCCCGGACGCGTCGACGTGCGTTTGTGGGGTCGGATTTGTAAGGTCCGGTTGTAGATACTCCGAGCCGTGCAAAATTTACTTGTATATATGCTGGTGACCACAAAGATTGGATTTTTCTTGAAGCCAAGAAATATTATGTTTGAAGTAAACTGTCATCAAACCAGCATCAAAATGAGGCCATCCTTGACTAGGTTTCATCACAGTTGCCCGAAAACGAAAATCATGATGGTTGAACCTAAGAAAACCGATGTGTTAAGAATCAAGACTTAAACTCTAGCAGATTCAAACTTAAAAAAAAATCTCTAGCAGATTCTTTAAACCCAATACCCTCTAACAATTTATCAAAAATAGAGAAAATTCACTAACAAATTCTCTAAGGGGTCCTCTATCCCCCCCCCCAAAAAAACTTTTAGAGGGTCCGCTAGATACGGAACATATAAGAGCATCTCCAACAGCCGCGCGAAAAGACGCGTGCACGCGATAAACTGTCACTTTAGCGCGCGCGCGACATTTTCGCGTGCTCCAGCGGTGGCGGGAAAGTAACGCGTGCGGAAAACGATTACGCGCGCGCGGGAAAAGGTGGCAGCTCGCGCGCTAGATTTGGCGCGCCGCTTCCGGCGCGCCTATAAATTGCGGCGCTCGCCATGCGACCTCCACACTACCACGCGTGCTCTCCCCGCTCCTTCTGCCGCTTGCTTGCCGCTTCCTCGCCCCGCCACCACCGCGCCACCATGCCGCCGCGCCGCCGGGGATCATTTGGCTACCGCGGCGTCCGCGAGCGCCCCGGCGACACCTACTACGCCAAGATCCGGTCCGACGGACTCGGCCACGGCACGTTCGGGGCCACACACGAGGCCGCCCACACGTACGACGCGGCAACGTGGCACCTAGAGAGGCCTCAGTGGCAGATGAACTTCCGCGACGTCTACACGCGCGAGCAGGCGTAGGTCGTCGCCCCCTCCGCCTCGTCTTATCACGGCCAGGATCGTGCGGAGCACCTTCGGCGACAGCGCCGCCTCCTCGTCGCCGAGGAGGACGAGCGAGCCATGGCGGAGTGGCGCCGACGGCATGCGGAGGACGTCGCCAACGAGCGCGCCTATTGGGCGGAAAGGACGGCAAGGCGCCGCGCGGAGCGGGCGGACATGCATCGACGGAAGGCACTGGCGGTATCGCAGTGCTCTGCCGTTGAAGCAGGTGGGTAGTCGATCTTCACGATAGACGATAATCGTTGGCATGACATATGGATCTCTACCTCGGACAAAACCACCGAGGATGACGATGAGGACGACTCGTAGTAATTCTAGTTTGCACCGTAGTTTTTATCTATCGAACTATGTAAAATATCTATGTATCGTTTTTATCTATGAATGTATCATTTTATCTAAAAAATATGTATGCATCTAGTTTAGACTGTTCGTGCGAGAGCACGCGCGCTGTATTTTAGCGCGTGTGCTGAAGTTACGCGCGCTAGCTAAATTTTAGCCTGGCTGTTGAAGCCAGCGTTGACCGTCGCGTTTTTCTAGACGATGAACGCGCTGTAAAGTAATTTTTAACGTGTCCGCGCGTTACGCGGCTGTTGAAGATTCTCATAGGCATTCTATATTGATGGTTTTTGGGCGGGAGGAAAGTTTCAACTCCCGTCTAGCCACCCCACCGCCTCATCGCTCCCCTTCGGTCAAGCGTAGCTTCCGTCTGTCCCCTTTTTTACCGAGCCCTTGTAATTATGAAATCATCCATGCGAGCTACCGCCTTGAGGAAGTGTTGGCGCCGACAAAATTTAGGAATAGACTTTGTTCAACATCACCCCATCACAAACACAGTACATGGTTCAAATTGGAATTCACTTTTTCCCAGGAAATTGGCAACCTTATAGCGATTTTTCAATCGTTGCCATATACAAAACGGTGCTAAAAAACTACTCCCTCGGTCCTATAATGCACTAGATTATAGGACGGGTTTTTTATATTAATATAATGTTAAAATACGTTTTATATTATGAGACGAAGTAAGTAACAGATCTCTTGAAATCCATGATAATATTTTCTTTCCCGAACCCCTGTCCAACTCAGACGCCTCTAATTGCTCCACGCCTCAGTCTTGCACATGCACGCCAAATCTTCCAACCCAAGTGGAACTCCTCGTTACCACGAGCGGATCCAGTGACATCCCCCCTGGGCCCTAGCCCCCTAAGAACACGATTAAACTACGGGTCACGTCGGCGACACCGTCACCGTTCGGAGCTGCCCCCCACGTTTCGGCCGCGAAAACCTCCTGGCCACACCGACGGACGGCGAAGGACGGCGCGGCGAGGAGGACATGAAAAATGCCGCCGGGTGGTCAGCCAGAGCTCATTGAAAGGGGAAGCGCGATCAATCCCTCCTTTAAGCCGCATGAATGCACGAGTAATTGGAGGCAGCTGCGAGGCGCGAGGTGGTGTCAGGCGATTAAACCCGAGCCCCCGCCCCCCGCGCGCCAACCCTGCCGCTTCAATGCACTGCTCGAAGAAGAAGGCACGGCGGCAGCCCTGCTCTGTTGTTACCGCCATGCCATGCAGCTGCAGCGAGCAATACACCGAGTTAAGTC
Organism: Hordeum marinum; assembly: GCA_022496015.1. Taxonomy (NCBI): domain Eukaryota; kingdom Viridiplantae; phylum Streptophyta; class Magnoliopsida; order Poales; family Poaceae; genus Hordeum; species Hordeum marinum. The sequence continues at coordinate 439,903,638 of CM039674.1, forward strand.
CGTGTCCTCTGCCTAACACTTTGCCAACTGGAGTCGTAAGTAGTGCTGGTATAATGTGGTACTCCTTCCTGTCCTTTTTACTTCCGCATATTAAATTTTGGTTAAGTCAAATTTTACAAAGTTTAACCAAATTTGTATTAAAAAATATCAATATCTACAATGTCAAATATATATAATATGAAACTACATTTCGTAAAGAATCTAACAACATTGATTTGACATTGTGAATGTTAATATTTTTTTCTATAAGTTTAATCAAAATAGAGATACTTTGATTTTGACCAAAACTTATATGCAGACTAAAAAGAATTGGATGGAGTATTTAGTAATACCAGCAGTTCTGCTACTTACCAAGCGTACGTACCGGGCTACCGGCACTGTCGACGATCTCTCTCCGTGTGATTGTGATGGCCAACATCCAAGTCAATTTCAGTTTCTGATACGAACAAAGAAGGGCTGTACTTGTTCTAAGCAACTCGCATCCGTCAATCAGACAAAAAAAACTGCACTTACTGAGCATTGGCTCACTTGCCAGCTACTATCTGAAAATGAACAATCAAGTAGTAGTAGTATGACTGAATCACGGCGTCTTAGTCATCAGTGGGGTGCACTGAATGACTGAATCACGGACAGCTCTTGCTTAAACCCTCCTCCTAAACTGTCTGCTGCTAACCTCACGACAATTAATTAAAGGATTGAACAATGTAGTATAGTGTCCAGAGGAAAGTACTGTATTTAAGGGCTCATGAATCGCGGTTATTGCGTGGGCAGGGTTACAGATCAGGCCGATGACCTGTTGCGGCCATCTGGCTATGTAAATGCCATGGTGGTCAGGTCAGTGTGCCGCACTGCCGCTTTAGATGCTGACAACAGAGGCAAAACTGTTGCTGGTGGCTGCCGCGTAGTACAAGTACCGTTCCATGGCTGTCCGCCAGGATGCTTGCTTGCTTGAGGAGCCAGCAACTTGATAAAATACTTCCTCTGTTCCAAATTATAAGGCGTTTTGGTAGGCTAAAATTTGGGACAGAGGTAGCAGTAGCATATTGCATAGGAACCAGGTTACCTATGGAACTGGAACGAACACATGACAGTGCACGAGTGAAAAAAAAATCCGTATGAACCAGGATTGTTAAGTCGAGACGTTGAGCAATTTGTAAGGTGAACCAGCATGCAAGCAGTTACATCCAGCGTGATTCAGCTCAGCCCAATCAAACCAACAGCATGAGAGAGATGAAATATCTACTCCCCAAGGGCAGAGCCAGGATTTGGGTATAGGGGAAGGGGGGAGGGGGAAGCCAAGTAGATTGACAAAATTCAGTGCCAAAAATAATTATAAAAAACAAGGTTGAGAACTTGCACATCGGTCTCATTAACAATTTTAGTATGTCAATTCAAAGAAACTGACTTCGAAAACGAATTAATTTTAATGGTGTTTGACATCATTTTTTCTCTTCGGAGTTGATGAATTTCAGTTTTATAAGAAACCGTCTTGAAAAACAAATTAATCTTAAAAGTGTTTGGCAGTGCCTTTTCTATTCATAGTTGATGAATTTCAATTTCAGAAATTAGCTATATTGTATACAGTACACATAGAATTTTTTTGCATCACAAATAGGAACTCGTAGAAGATGTACATACAAGATATTAATTCTTTTCTTTTGCGAAGAAGATATTAATTCTTGATAGCATTCAAATCACAAAATAAAACAAATACAATTTGATGTATAATTTCAACACTGATACAAGATGAGAATTGAGAAAGATATGTGTATGTTAACCTGGTAGTTCGTTAGCTGAAGTAATGAAGTATGTTGTGTCGCTAACTCGCGGTACAAATCAGATCTTGAGCGGCGGATAAGGGAGATCAAAGGCATATGCGTATACGAGACATGAGGATGGCAAGGGCACACGACGGCAGCGGCGTCTAATCATACCAACGTAGACCTAATCATCCACCAGAGCTTCTTTGCTGATCTGGACGCTAGTGGGCTTTTATTATGGGCCTTTTAATCCTTTCTTATGTGTACATACGCTGAGATTAGGAGGGGCCAGCTATGCCTGTACGTATGATTTATCTCTCGTCGTTCACACCGGTTTGAAGTATCGGTCGATGGTTTTGGAGGGGGGGAGGGGGGCTCGTCCTGTGGCTCCGCCTCTTTAAACTAATATAATATAAGAGCTTTTAGATTATTAAAGTAGCGTTTTTAGATTATTAAAGTAATGTTTTTAGATGTTCTTATATTAGTTTATCGAGGGAGTACAAAACATGCAGTTTCCAAACCCTGGTAAATTAATGTAGTACAACCAAAGCTGGTGCCTGATGATCCAAAGCTGGTTATATGTTGCCAACTCGGTATCCTTCAAGATGAACAATGTCTTCACCTCATTCAAACAGGTAAAATGTGTCAAAAATAGGTGAAAGCGTTTCAACCCTATATGCAGGGCCGCATGGGTATATATTGATGTGTGAGAGATCTCTCTCGAGAGTACAGATGGGTTCGGTAGTGCAGGGCATACCGAGAGATATTACATGAGATTGAGGGAGATAGAGATAAGAGATAAGTCATAAGTTAAACTACCTCTAACAACTCCTAGATACTATCCTTGCCGCACAAGCCTACCATGCTAACTAAGTTACATATTTAACACCTTTCCTTAATCAGAACTTGGACAAGTTAAGATTATGCTTGAACTCTTCAAATGGTCTTGTAGGCAATGCTTTTGTAAACCCATCTGCAACTTGATCTTTTGAATGCACAAACCGAATTTCCAATTCCTTGCTAGCAATCCTTTCTCGAACAAAATGACAATCAATTTCAATATATTTGGTTCTTGCATGAAAGACAGGATTAGCACACAAGTATGTGGCACCAAGATTATCACACCAGAGACAAGGCGTTTGTGTATGATACATCCCAAGTTCTCTCAGAACAGATTTTACCCAAATGATCTTTGCAGTTGCATTTGCTAATGCTTTGTACTCTGCCTCAGTACTTGACCTGGAAATTGCAGCCTACTTTTTAGCACACCATGATATGAGGTTAGGTCCAAAAAATACTGCAAAGCCACCTATTGAGCGTCTGTCATCTGGGCATCCAGCCCAGTCTGAGCCAGAGAAAGCATTAACAAGAGTAAATGATGATTTATTGAAGGCAAGTCCAAAACTCAAGGTACCCTTCACATATCTTAGTATGCGTTTGGCAGCAGTCCAATGTGCAGAGGTGGGAGCATGCAGAAATTGACATACTTTATTTACCGCAAAGGAAATATCAGGTCTGGTGAGAGTTAAATACTGAAGTGCTCCTACCAAGCTCATGTACTTGGTGCCATCATCTTGATTCAAGGGCTCACCTTCCTCAAGAGACAATTTTCCTGAGCTGGACAATGGTGTTGGTGAGGATTTGCAACCCTGCAATCCAACTCTGTGCAAAAGATCAGTTGCATATTTTTCTTGGGAGAGATGAAGACCATCACCTTCCCTGCTTCTCTTGACCTCTATGCCAAGAAAGAAGTGCAAGTCTCCCAAGTCTTTGAGAGCAAATGTTGAGTTCAAGTCTTTCAATAGGGTTGTCACTGCTTCAGGAGATGAGCTTGTAACAATGATATCATCGACATATATAAGCACAAATATAGATGTACTTGACTTATTATAAATAAACAAGGACGTATCAGATTTTGAGGGAACAAAACCAAGTGCTTGCAGCTTTGAGCTCAAACGAGAGTACCATGTCCTGGGAGCTTGTTTCGTCCATAGAGTGATTTGTCAAGTTTGCACGCATGAGAGGGTTTGTTTTTATCCTCAAACCCAGGAGGTTGTTTCATGTACACTTCCTCTTCCAGAACACCACGAAGAAACGCATTCTACACATCTAGCTATCGAAGACACCATCCTCTGGATACAACAATGGATAAAACAAGACGAATAGTAGCAGCTTTTAACAACATGACTGAATGTATCTTCATAATCTATGCCATACCTCTGCTTGAAACCTTTTGCAACTAGCCGAGCTTTATAATGGTCTATTGTACCATCTGAATTTTTCTTTATTCTGAACACCTACTTGCAATCAATTACATTTTTACCTCGATGTGCCGGAACCAAATGCCAGGTTTTATTTCTGTGAAGAGTTTGAAACTCCTCTTCCATGGCCTTCTTCCAATTGGAATCCTTGCATGCTTCTTGAAAGGTAGCATGTTCACCTGTTGAACAAGTTAGACCATACTTAACTTTGTAATTTATGATGAGGAACGTTGCATGGGAAACAAAAAAGTTCCTACGCACATGCAAGATCTATCCATGATGATGAGCATCTACGAGAGGGAGAGTGGATCTACATACCCTTATAGATCACTAAGCGAGAAGCGTTAAGAAATGCGGTTGATGTAGTCAAACGTCTTCGCGATCCAAATCGCTGAGCGTCCTGTGATCCAATCACGATCCGTCCCGATCTAGAACCGAACGGACGACACCTCCGCGTTCAGCACACGCATAACTTGATGAAGATCTCCGCGTTCTTGATCTAGCAAGAGGGAGCGGAGAGGTAGACGAGTTCTTCGGCAGCGCGACGGCGTTGCGGTGAAGGTGGTGGAGCTATTCTAGCAGGGCTTCGCCTAAGCACTGCTGAAACCGATCTAGAGGAGAAACTACGGACTAGAGGAGAGGTCAACACGTGGTTAAATTTCTATATCAAAACCCCTCAAAACCTCTAGTATATATAGAAGGAGGGGAGGAAGGAGACTTGCCCCCCAAGGGGCCAGCCTTGGTTCGGCCGAAGTGGGAGGGAGGAGTCCTCCTCCTTTTCCCACTTGGGCCTCTTTTTCCACCTTGGGTTTCCTTCCCAGCCACATGGGCCTTCCATGGGACTTCGGCCAGCCCACTAAGGGCTGGTATTCCTCCTCCCACAGCCCATGTAGCCTCTTTGGTCGAAATACCCCTCCCGATGGTCCCCCGGCACCCTTTCGGCACTCCCGATACACTACCTATGAGCCCGAAACTTTTCCGATGACCAAAACATGACTTTCTATATATCAATCTTTACCTCCGGACCATTCCCGGGCTCCTCGTGATGTTGCCCATGTAGTCTGCTTTCTTCATTGTTTTGTGCTGCTTTTGTGTGTTATCCTGCAATATCACAAGGCTCAAATGAAAGGTTAGGAGGGTTAGTCACATGATCATAATTATTATCATCCCCTTGATGAAACCCGGTTAAGTGAGATGGAAGAAGGAGTATTTCTTGACGAAGAAGGGCACCGTCATTAGGATGTAGATGAGCAAATGGGAAAATGGTTTCATCAAAAACTACATCTCGTGAAATATAGATACGGCCAGTGGAGACATCTAGACACTTGACATCCTTGTGTTGTGCACTGTAACCCAAAAACATGCATTGTTTGGAGGGAAACATGAGTTTGGGAGTATTGTAAGGGCGTAGATTGGGCTAGCAAGCACACCCAAAAACACGAAGAGATTGATAATCCGGGTGAGTATGAAGGAGGCATTGCATGGGGGTTTCATTGTTAATGACACGACTAGGCAGCATATTGATGAGGTGGACAGTAGTAAGAAAAGCCTCATCCCAAAATTTAAGAGGCATGGACGCACTGGTAAGAAGAGCAAGTCCTACCTCAACAATGTGCCTATGCTTACGTTCAACTGTCCCATTTTGTTGATGTGCATGGGGGCATGAAACATGATGAGAGATGCCAAGTTGACGAAAAAAGAATTCAACTTCTCATATTTACCACCCCAATCAGATTGGCAGTGATGATTTTACTATCAAACTTGCGTTCAACAAGTGTTTGAAACTAGTGAAAAACTTGAACACATCGGAATGTTTTTTAGAAGATAAATCCAAGTAAACTTACTAAAATCATCTATGAAACTGACATAGTAGGTGTGTCTTCCGACAGAAGAGGGGGCCGGACCCCATACATCAGAAAAAATAAGTTCAAGTGGTTTGGTAGAAACACTAGTGGAAACATGATATGTCAATTGATGAGATTTTGCTTTCTGACATGAATCACAAATTGTTTCGACATCTCGCTCCCCAACACACGGGAGTTGATTATTTCTAAGCACTTGTTGAACAATAACAAAAGACGGATGTCCTAATCTAGCATGCCACCTTTCAGATGAGATTTTGATGACACTAAAGACTTGTTTATTGAAGCTTCTAAACTGAGGAAATAGTGGATAGAGCCCATGCACACATCTACCTTTGTAGATTATTCTCCTCGTGACTTGATCCTTGATCAAAAGAAGTAGGGGTGAAACTCAAGAAAAACATTGTTGTCGAGAGCAATGCGATGAACAGAAAGGAGATTTTTGCAAGTTTGTGGAACATGCAGAATTTTATTGAGATGTAAATCTTTATGAGGGGTTGAAATAATTGAATGGCCAACGTGATCTATCTCCATACCTTCTCCATTAGCATTGTGGACTTGATCATGGCCTCGATACATCTCATGCATGGTTACCTTCTTGAGCTCATGGGTAATGCGATCGGTGGTGCCGGTATCGGCATACCAATTTGTGTCAACACCATATGACGTGTCCGCCGCTGTTGCAACTTTTTTTGTTGCGAATTGTTCTCGACATAGCGCCAATCACAATCCTTTGCAATATGGTTATTTTCTAGCAGATTTGACACTTATTCTCATACTCATCATAACTTTGAAAAGAACGCCCCCTGTTGTTGTTGTAGAAGGGATGTCACTGCTGGAAGTTGTAGCTGCCGCCGTTCTGGTAGGTGTTGTTGCTGCCGCCAGGTTGGTAGTGGCCTCCGCCACCACCGCCGGCCTGATGGTAGTTGTTGTTGCCACTGTTATGGCCGCCATTGCCAACGCCCCTTCCTCCTTGGACGCCACCGCAGTAGCCTCCTCCACCACTACCTTGGGAGTTCCAATAGTTTCGGGGAGGGCCACCACAGCCTCGAGAGGTGGCGTTGGTAGACGATTTGAAAGTGCCTGCTCCGGTTCCTTGGAACATCTCCATCCTTTGATCAAAGTTGGAGATCATGCCGAAGAGTTCATCTGTGGAATGAGGGTCAGTTTGCACATCTAGAGCTGAGATAAGGGGTTGATATTCCATGTCTTAGCCTAAAATAATGAAAGAGATCAACTCCGCTTCGAGAAGGGGTTTGCCAGCCGCCGTTAGTTCATCCGAAAGAGCACACATCTGCCAAAAATAGGCAGTCGCGCTTTGAAATCCTTTTTGGGCATTGGAGAGGGATTGACGATAGTTGTTGACACAGGATCTAGACTGGCCTGAAAACATGTTTGACAGAGCAGACCGGATGGCATGCGAGGTTTCTAAGGAAGCTACTTGCACTAGCACTTCTTTGGAAAGGTTGCGGAGTAGGTAGGCGACGATTTGTTGATCTTGGATGAGCCATGGAGTATAGGCAAGATTTGGATTGGTTTGATCCTTCCCTTCGGTGTTTTTAGTGGTGATGGTTTTTGGAGGTTCGGCAATGGTTTTGTCTATGTACCCATATAACCCTGCTCCCATGATCTGGGAACGAGCTTGGGCTCTCCATAGGACGTAATTGGTTCTTGTGAGAGGCTCAAAGATGGTATTGTTCAGGACGGTGGAAAAGGTTTGGCTAGAGGAGGACATGGTCGGGTGGTAGGCTTGGTTGGTGCGGTGGAGAAGATGATTGTGCGGTGTTTGATCGATGGAGAGGATGCTTGCTAGATGTGGGGGAAGAGGGAGGCTCTGATTACCATGTCAAAATAGGAGGAAGCGTCTCAACCCTATACATAGGGCCTCATGGGTATATATTGATGTGGGAGAGAGATCTCTCGAGAGTACAGATGGGTTCGGTAGTGCAGGGCATACTGAGAGATATTACATGAGATTGAGGGAGAAAGAGATACAAGATAAGTCATAACTTAAACTACCTCTAACAACTCCTAGATACTATCCTTGCCGCACAAGCCTACCATGCTAACTATGTTACATGTTTAACAAAATGCTCATACCTTGTTAGTTCCGGCACGGAAAAGCAATTAGCAGTTTCGTAAGCAAGGCTAAAAACGGAATGATGAAAGTAACTGCAGAAGCCTGGGTGCCCCTGATAGGTTCTAAGCACTCGTACCACCATATAATATCTGCAGCCAGGTTTAGAGACGCTAAAGAAAAAAGATAACTGCAAAAAAAGTTCCAGAACTCGTGCTGATGAGCGTCCCGTATCAAGCCGCAAAGATGTATGGTCCTCCTGAGAAGAGGAGAATTTTTAGAAAATCTGGTGGACTAGTTCGCCACGACAACAATCACTTCCGATCAGAATAGAACATGCTGGGGTACACCCAAAGGTTCTATGGGTACCGCAACATATTTCTTGCGAACACAAGGTCACGACTGGTGGATGGATCCTCCTTCACAAGATTCGGCTCATCACCGAACCATCGTACAATCCAAGGTTGAGACTTATGAGTGTAGTACAAGCAGTTGCTTCTCCCTCCCCATCGTTCTGGGTTTATGCAAGAAAATGATGGGTTCCTAATGTCAGCTGCAACGAAGATTGCCCAATTGTCTAGTTTCTTCATCTATACCCATTTTGCAGGATTGGTAGACATGTCAAGGCGATGGAGTGTATAGAAGCCTGGTCTCTGCAATAGGCTTAATAGAGAATAGCAAACCATCAGAAGCATATCGCGGCAGACCACTAGAAATGGTTTCGAATGAATGCTTGGGATCTTGCCGCAGCACCACTCTGTTGGTAGCTCTTGCAGGCCAAGCTGGGGCGCCAACTGCAAAGTGTACATATTGATATGATTATCTATGGCAATGAACCGACCATTTAATTCCACAATCTGCTCTATTCGAAGATTAGAAAGCTTGAGTTCACACCAAGCGTCACTTCCAACTGGCCAGTCAAACAGGGGGGTTTCTGTACTCACAAGGAAGTGTGAGTTGGGTGATGCAAGTGGAGCAGTCAGAGTGCTACAATACTATGGCTCATTCACATTGTGGTACAACTCAGGGAGACATGGGGGTGAAACTTCTGCACCACTAAATGCATCAATAACAAGACAATGTCCGTGGTGGAAGAAGATGAGCTGAACATAGGAAGAACCAGCAAAATAAAATTTCTGTAGAATTCCCTCACGTATTTGGCAGTGATAGTTGGTGTGTGGGTTGGATGGATCAACTAAGTTAAATCTATGAGGCTTGGAATGACCATTGCTAGGAGGCTGGATGTAGGGGTTTAGTCGGATGAGGATAGGAGGGCATGAGAAACACAAGGTAGATTTGGATGGGTATGAGAAGAAAGCGGCACGCCAAGGGTGGCAGGTGGCAACAAAGGCAAGAAGGTCAATAGAGGAGTCCAAGGTAGCAACAATTGAGTGCAAAAGATCATCTGGGAGGTCTGCCCAGCCTTGGAGATTGGACACAACAAGGCGTTTGGACATAGAGGTAATCCACTGTTTGTTGGTGTTGTGCATGAGGAAAAACTCTCTACAAAACACAATAAATTCAAGGCCAGAAGATTAAAAAGATGAGCTGGTGAAACTATGAAAAATAGAGGTAGAAAGTTTGCTAAAACTACAGATAAGCATATGTTGTTGATCATATCTAAGTAGTTAACCATACATAACCGCATACACTCTTGTATACTAAGGAACTTGTTCTACACATGTGCAAATATGGGTTTCATTAGGGAAATTTATTGAACGACAATCATGCAGCAATGTAGCGACCCGACCTGAAAGGTCGAATCTCCGGTGTTTCCGTACCATCCCAAGATCATGCTGGTACACACACGGCACATCAATGTATATATCAAAGGGAAATCACACAACATTATATTAATCGAAATCTCATATCGAGTCCTTTATTACAATAAAAATTACAATAAAGTGGCTGAAAGCCAACTCATTAGAATGTCTAAATCTTGCGGAAGTGTCGAAGGTAGATGAGTCCATCTGACTCCAAGGGCATCTCACCGAGCGTAGAACGTGTCCTCACTCCTGGTCGGAAAAGTACTCTGCAACATGATACGTTGCAGCCGTGTAGGTCAGCATATGGAATATGCCGGCAAAGTCACAAGAGAGGGGTGAAAAGATAATCATCTAATCTACATGCTTATATGGCAGGTGGGGTGGTATGTTTTTGCGTAAAGCCAATTTTTCCTACATCAAGAGAGGAATAAGCAAAAATTATTACTAAGTTGGTTGATTAATGAGATGGTTCCACCAACCAATTCTCATACCCAAAATTGTTAATACCCACATCATCATATTAATTGTGTTGAGAATTCCGAATGTTTTAGTTCCTTTGGCTCAAGTCGTCCATGACCGTGGACACGGCTAATCGATTAGGTTTGAGTACTCTGCAGAGTTTTGCACACGTTCCCCACAAGATTTGGCCGCCTCCGTTTGATTTCTCGCACTTCAGGTTGTTTGAGAAACGGATGACCAAAACATGGTCTTCCAAAGGGTTTCCCTGCGACTCTGTCGGTGCCCATCCTTTCCTACCGTTCTTCTACATCTCGTAGCACCGCTTGTCCAGGGCACCACGATATCCAACCAAGCCAGAGCCCATAATGACTTGTGGCTGTGCAGGTAAGCCTTGGGTCTTGAAGCACCCATCCATCTCTTTGTGCCTGGGTGGATCTTTCCGCGTGAATACTGGCCATCTCCAGCATCACCTAGGCAAATCCACTGGTTTCTCCAGGGTGCCGTTCAACCATCATCCACCCAGAGGTATGTTGAAAACTCGGAGTCTTGAAATCTTGATCATTATGTAGGTCTTGAAATTATTAACTCTCCCAACTCTCATGAATCACACAACCAACCTCGTCTACTAATAGCATAGCAAAAATAAAACAACGTTTCCCGGGGCCAATGTTGTCAAAGGGGTTGAGAGGGGGTACCTACCACATAATACTACAACAATGTAACCAAGTTTCCAACTAACCTATCTTGCATGCAATTGGGGAAGATGGTAGAACTAATGCATATAAAACATGGGTAAACATGATCAAAGTGACTTGCCTGATTGATGATCTTCGTACGTGAGTGACTCTAAGTAACAAGCTTCGCACTCCGGATAATCTAACGAAACAAACAAGCACTCAAATAAGCATACAACAAAATATTGTAATTCACAACCATCAACCAAGAACTAGTAAACAATCAAGACAAAACAATGCACAAATCACAAGTAAGAAAAACACACAAAGTTTTGTTTACTAGGAGGTGATTGCTAAAACACTACTATCATAATAAAACTATTTTGCAATAACAAACAATTGTTGACAGCAAAATATTTTATTAATAACAGAATTGAATTCAGTAAAGTTTGTTGAGAAAAACTTTAGTAAAGTTTTTTTTTAAAGTTTTGATAAACACTATATGAAACAACTATAGTTTTACTAACAAAAGGGCAAAAGAAAACTTATTACTTAATAGCAAAACATGTTCTTAACAGAAAATAATTTACAAATAAACTTGTTTTAGAAAACAAAATTAAATTATATAAAACTTTGTTGAAAGAAAACTATTACTAACTAGTTGTTTTAATCAAAATAAACCTATTTGAAAAGAAATTGTGATTCCTATATTAACAAAGAAATAAACTAAACAATTTTATATTTTTATTAACAATAAGTAAAACACTAAATGTTTAAATCAACAGAACCTACTAAACAAATTAAAACTAAATCTAAGTTAAACTAACTAAAACTAAGTAAATAAAACTATACTATAATACTAGGCAGATTCTGTTTATAGCTAAAACACTAACAATGATCATCCTAAAAATCCTCAAACTAAACATGATGATAGTCCTAACTAATACCAAACAGTAGCAAAAAGATTCATGTCCAAATCTATTTTCAAACTCTAGTTATTCAGATTTGAATGATTTGAGCAAATTTGATTCAATTCAAATTTTATAGTTCAAATTTGAAATTTAAAAGCACAGGGTGAAACTACATGAAAAATTTGAGCTAATGCAAAAAGAATCAACTCAAAACATTAAATAGATTAAAATATATAAGCAAAACAAAAATCAGAACAGGTTATGTTTTCTAAACAAAAATCAGAAAAGGTGAAATATCTACCGGACGGCCAGGGGTGACGTGGCACTATCCTATTGGCTGGCTAGCGCGTGTGTTGGATGGTTGCGGGCGGTCGACCGGACCGAAAAGGAAAATGTTTCGGGGATTAAATTGATCTAATCTGGGTCGTGGATTTTGGATCCAAGGGTGGAGATGAGCCCGAAGATTTTACCGGAGGGGAGGTGGACTCCGGCGATGGTGACGGCGACCGGTGGTCGAAGACGTTGCCGGAGGGGTCCCCGGTGGTCGAGAGATGCAGCGAAGGGGTTCAGACGACGGCGGGCGAGGTCCGGCGTCGAACGGAGGGGTCGGAGAAGGGCGAGGGTGACCGAGGCGATGGCTACGGGCAATGAGAGCTCCGGTTGTGGAGGCAACTCCGGCAAGTGATTTAGCAGTGTTCTGGCGACGGGAGAGAGGGGATTCGGGGGAAATGGATGCGGGGAGTGGCCGGTACTTATAGGGGGTGTGGGGAGTGCGGGGAAGGAGAGAGGAGAGAGATCCGGGAGGGGGAAAGAAACGGCCGGCGAGGTCCGGTGCGTGCCGGGGGAAGGAGAGGGATGATCGGTCGGGCTAACGGCCGGTCGGGGGTGGGGCCCGGTGTCAGTGAGAGGGAGGGCGAGGTTTCCGCGTCGGTCGGCCGGCGCGTATTGAATTCGCGAATAACTGCCCGTGGGCCGGCCCGTTTTAATTCTAAAACCGTTACTGTTTTCTGTTTAATGTTTTTTCAGCGATATTCAAAAGCTTTTACAACATTCAAACCATTCATAAATATAGGGGTATTATATATCAAAATTAACAGAATAATAAATGCTATTTAATGAACATTTTTATTCTGTCATTTGAACAATTTGGAAAAAAATAATATTTTCAGAAATTGCCTAATTGTTTTAAAATCCTTTTTGCAAATATTTTCAAAATAACTCCTGGTTATTTTTGTTCAAATAGATCACCAAGATGACCCTGGTGTGGAGTGTCATGTTACTCCCCTCTTATTTTGAACATTTTACCAAGATTTCAAATAGGTGAAAGCAACTTAGGGAAAGTAGAAAGGGCTTTCAGAATTTTAGAAAGAACATTTCAAAAAACACATACATTCAAACAATGATGATGATGGATGCATAGCTATATTTCATAACATTCCAAAATGAAATTTTGGGATGTTACAAACCTACCCACCTTAAGATGAATCTCGCCCTCGAGATTCGGGTTGGCTAGAAAATAGGTGCGGGTGGTCTCTACGAAGATCTTCTTTGCGTTCCCAGGTGGCTTCTTCCTTAGTGTGGTGACTCCACAGAACCTTACAGAACTTGATGATCTTGCTGCGGGTAACTCTGTTGTTAGTCTCAAGGATTCTTATAGGCTTCTCCTCGTAGGTCAGATCATTGTCAAGTTGTATGGCCTCTAGGGGCACGGTGTCTCTCAAAGGAATATCAGCTATCTCAGCATGACATTTCTTCAGCTGGGATACATGGAAAACATCATGGACTCCGGATAATCCTTCCGGCAATTTCAGCTTGTATGCAACTTCGCCTCTACGTTCAAGAATTTTGTAGGGGCCTATGTATCTGGGTGCTAACTTTCCTTTAAATCCAGATACATCTTGGTATTGCGTGGGTGTATTGAGTAAGGTGAATCGTGGGCTTCCTGAAGTATCAACTTTCTGAGCTCTGGGTCATTGGGCACATAGATGCGGTTCTCAAACCACAGAGTTCCTTGCTCATCCTCACAAAAACCTTTAGCTTTACCATCTTTCATTTTTTTCTTAATCTCAGCTATTTCCTTGTCTGTCTTCTGAGTTTCACGAATTCTTTCGGTCAAGGTGGACTGAATTTCCAGTGTGGCAACATATCCTCTTGGAACTATCTCTAGCCTGAGCTCTTTGAGATCATCGGCTAACTCTTGGGGTAATCCTCCCGCTGTGAGTGTGTTTACATAAGTTTTCCGACTCAAGGCATCGGCTACAACATTGGCCTTACCTGGATGGTAATGTAATCTCATGTCATAGTCCTTGATTAACTCTAACCATCTCCTCTGTCTGAGGTTCAACTCCTTCTGCGAGAAGATATATTTCAGGCTCTTATGGTCGGTGTAAACATCACAACTATTTCCGATAAGAAAATGTCTCCAGGTCTTGAGTGCATGCACAACGACTGCTAGTTCCAAATCATGGGTGGCATAATTCAACTCATGAGGTCGTAGTTGTCTGGATGCATAAGCTACAACCTTTCCATCTTGCATGAGTACTCCTCCAAGTCCTTGACGTGAAGCATCACAATAAACTTGGAAGTCCTTCAGAATATTGGGCAAAATCAACACTGGGGTTGTGACCAAACGTTTCTTCAACTCCTGGAAACTGGCTTCACATTCCTCAGTCCAAACATACTTGGATTCTTTCTTCAACAACTCTGTCATGGGCTTGGCTATCTTTGAGAAATTCTCAATGAGTCTCCGGTAATATCCGGCAAGTCCGAGGAAACTGCGGATCTCCTTAACTGAGGTGGGTGACTTCCACTCGGTGACGGCTTCAACCTTAGCGGAGTCTACCGCTATTCCTTCTCCGGAAATAACATGTCCAAGGAATCCGACTTCTGTCAGCCAAAATTCGCATTTGCTGAACTTGGCATATAACTGATGCTCTCTTAGCTTCTCCAGAACTAAACGCAGATGTTCCTTGTGTTCTTCCTCGTTCTTGGAGAATATCAAAATGTCATCGATGAACACCACGACAAACTTGTCCAAATATTCCATGAACACTTTGTTCATCAAATTCATGAAGTAGGCAGGAGCATTAGTCAAACCAAAGGACATGAAAGTATACTCGTACAAGCCATACCTTGTGGTGAAAGCTGTTTTGGGTATATCCTGTTCACGAATCTTCAGTTGGTGATACCCTGATCGAAGATTGATCTTAGAGAATACTTTGGCGCCTACTAGCTGATCAAACAAGTCATTAATCATCGGCAGAGGGTACTTGTTCTTGATAGTCACCTCGTTCAAGGCACGATAATTGACTACCATTCTCAAGGTTTTATCCTTCTTCTCCACCAAAAGAACTGGGGCTCCCCAAGGTGAAGAACTTGGGCGTATATAACCTTTGTCCAATAACTCCTTAATTTGCTTCTTGATTTCCAACAGATCATTTGCGGGCATCCGATAGGGTCTCTTGGAAATTGGGGCTGTCCCTGGTTGTAGCTCTATTAGGAACTCAATCTCCCTATCTGGTGGCATGCCTGGTAATTCTTCCGGAAATACATCCAGAAAGTCTTTTACCACAGGTACTTCCTCCTGAACAACTCCTGTGAGAGAATTTAACCGAGCACTCATACGTGTGCGTCGGGATACATACTTAATCCTCTTGGTCTCCGGGGTGGTGAGTGAAACAGACTTGCTAGGGCAATCAAGATTTCCTTCATACTTGGTCATCCAATCCATGCCTAGGATTACATCCAATCCCTGGGATATGCACCTCGATCCTGTAGCGTCCATCTTGGGGAAATGACATGATAGGAATCCCGATGATGCTCGGCAAAGCAATCCTTACGTCCTTGACAATCCTCATCAGCTCCTTACCAAAAGGCATCGTTGCGTCAGGCTGACAAAACTCCGTGATCAACACTGGGATGAAGGTGCCCATCTATAAATTTTGAAATAACCGGAGAGAAATCAGAAATGAGTAGATGAGAGTATAAGAATTTTAAAGACAAAGAGATACAATCCTAAGGCTTTCCAATCCTAGAGGTTACGTCCTACGGTCAGCGTGTGCTCTGATACCATTTCTGTAGCGCGACCTGAAAGGTCGAATCTCCGGTGTTTTCGTACCATCCCAAGATCATGCTGGTACACACACGGTACATCAATGTATATATCAAAGGGAAATCACACAGCATTATATTAATCGAAATCTCATATCGAGTCCTTTATTACAATAAAAATTACAATAAAGTGGCTGAAAGCCAACTCATGAGAATGTCTAAATCTTGCGGAAGTGTCGAAGGTAGATGAGTCCATCTGACTCCAAGGGCATCTCACCGAGCGGAGAACGTGTCCTCACTCCTGGTCGGAAAAGTACTCTGCAACATGATACGTTGCAGCCGTGTAGGTCAGCATATGGAATATGCCGGCAAAGTCACAAGAGAGGGGTGAAAAGATAATCATCTAATCTACATACGTATATGGCACGTGGGGTGGTAAGTTTTTGCGTAAAGCCAATTTTTCCTACATCAAGAGAGGAATAAGCAAAAATTATTACTAAGTTGGTTGATTAATGATATGGTTCCACCAACCAATTCTCATACCCAAAATTTTTAATACCCACATCATCATATTAATTGTGTTGAGAATTCCGAATGTTTCAGTTCCTTTGGCTCAAGTCGTCCATGACCGTGGACACGGCTAATCGATTAGGTTTGAGTACTCTGCAGAGTTTTGCACACGTTCCCCACAAGATTTGGCCGCCTCCGTTTGATTTCTCGCACTTCAGGTTGTTTGAGAAACGGATGACCAAAACATGGTCTTCCAAAGGGTTTCCCTGCGACTCTGTCGGTGCCCATCCTTTCCTACCGTTCTTCTACATCTCGTAGCACCGCTTGTCCAGGGCACCACGATATCCAACCAAGCCAGAGCCCATAATGACTTGTGGCTGTGCAGGTAAGCCTTGGGTCTTGAAGCACCCATCCATCTCTTTGTGCCTGGGTGGATCTTTCCG
This sequence comes from Hordeum marinum, assembly GCA_022496015.1. Lineage (NCBI taxonomy): Eukaryota > Viridiplantae > Streptophyta > Magnoliopsida > Poales > Poaceae > Hordeum > Hordeum marinum. The sequence goes on from CM039674.1 coordinate 439,920,411, forward strand.
CGTGAATACTGGCCATCTCCAGCATCACCTAGGCAAATCCACTGGTTTCTCCAGGGTGCCGTTCAACCATCATCCACCCAGAGGTATGTTGAAAACTCGGAGTCTTGAAATCTTGATCATTATGTAGGTCTTGAAATTATTAACTCTCCCAACTCTCATGAATCACACAACCAACCCCGTCTACTAATAGCATAGCAAAAATAAAACAACGTTTCCCGGGGCCAATGTTGTCAAAGGGGTTGAGAGGGGGTACCTACCACATAATACTACAACAATGTAACCAAGTTTCCAACTAACCTATCTTGCATGCAATTGGGGAAGATGGTAGAACTAATGCATATAAAACATGGGTAAACATGATCAAAGTGACTTGCCTGATTGATGATCTTCGTACGTGAGTGACTCTAAGTAACAAGCTTCGCACTCCGGATAATCTAACGAAACAAACAAGCACTCAAATAAGCATACAACAAAATATTGTAATTCACAACCATCAACCAAGAACTAGTAAACAATCAAGACAAAACAATGCACAAATCACAAGTAAGAAAAACACACAAAGTTTTGTTTACTAGGAGGTGATTGCTAAAACACTACTATCATAATAAAACTATTTTGCAATAACAAACAATTGTTGACAGCAAAATATTTTATTAATAACAGAATTGAATTCAGTAAAGTTTGTTGAGAAAAACTTTAGTAAAGTTTTTTTTTAAAGTTTTGATAAACACTATATGAAACAACTATAGTTTTACTAACAAAAGGGCAAAAGAAAACTTATTACTTAATAGCAAAACATGTTCTTAACAGAAAATAATTTACAAATAAACTTGTTTTAGAAAACAAAATTAAATTATATAAAACTTTGTTGAAAGAAAACTATTACTAACTAGTTGTTTTAATCAAAATAAACCTATTTGAAAAGAAATTGTGATTCCTATATTAACAAAGAAATAAACTAAACAATTTTATATTTTTATTAACAATAAGTAAAACACTAAATGTTTAAATCAACAGAACCTACTAAACAAATTAAAACTAAATCTAAGTTAAACTAACTAAAACTAAGTAAATAAAACTATACTATAATACTAGGCAGATTCTGTTTATAGCTAAAACACTAACAATGATCATCCTAAAAATCCTCAAACTAAACATGATGATAGTCCTAACTAATACCAAACAGTAGCAAAAAGATTCATGTCCAAATCTATTTTCAAACTCTAGTTATTCAGATTTGAATGATTTGAGCAAATTTGATTCAATTCAAATTTTATAGTTCAAATTTGAAATTTAAAAGCACAGGGTGAAACTACATGAAAAATTTGAGCTAATGCAAAAAGAATCAACTCAAAACATTAAATAGATTAAAATATATAAGCAAAACAAAAATCAGAACAGGTTATGTTTTCTAAACAAAAATCAGAAAAGGTGAAATATCTACCGGACGGCCAGGGGTGACGTGGCACTATCCTATTGGCTGGCTAGCGCGTGTGTTGGATGGTTGCGGGCGGTCGACCGGACCGAAAAGGAAAATGTTTCGGGGATTAAATTGATCTAATCTGGGTCGTGGATTTTGGATCCAAGGGTGGAGATGAGCCCGAAGATTTTACCGGAGGGGAGGTGGACTCCGGCGATGGTGACGGCGACCGGTGGTCGAAGACGTTGCCGGAGGGGTCCCCGGTGGTCGAGAGATGCAGCGAAGGGGTTCAGACGATGGCGGGCGAGGTCCGGCGTCGAACGGAGGGGTCGGAGAAGGGCGAGGGTGACCGAGGCGATGGCTACGGGCAATGAGAGCTCCGGTTGTGGAGGCAACTCCGGCAAGTGATTTAGCAGTGTTCTGGCGACGGGAGAGAGGGGATTCGGGGGAAATGGATGCAGGGAGTGGCCGGTACTTATAGGGGGTGTGGGGAGTGCGGGGAAGGAGAGAGGAGAGAGATCCGGGAGGGGGAAAGAAACGGCCGGCGAGGTCCGGTGCGTGCCGGGGGAAGGAGAGGGATGATCGGTCGGGCTAACGGCCGGTCGGGGGTGGGGCCCGGTGTCAGTGAGAGGGAGGGCGAGGTTTCCGCGTCGGTCGGCCGGCGCGTATTGAATTCGCGAATAACTGCCCGTGGGCCGGCCCGTTTTAATTCTAAAACCGTTACTGTTTTCTGTTTAATGTTTTTTCAGCGATATTCAAAAGCTTTTACAACATTCAAACCATTCATAAATATAGGGGTATTATATATCAAAATTAACAGAATAATAAATGCTATTTAATGAACATTTTTATTCTGTCATTTGAACACTTTGGAAAAAAATAATATTTTCAGAAATTGCCTAATTGTTTTAAAATCCTTTTTGCAAATATTTTCAAAATAACTCCTGGTATATGCACATAAAATAACTCCTGGTATATGCACATAAAATAACTCCTGGGATTAGAAAAACAACACATGCTCCTTGTTTTGCCTAGTGGTGCGCATAAGATAAGCAGTTCTGGCTAGTGATAATATAGGTATATGCACATAAAATATTTATCTATACCCTAAGTTTGTTTTCCATTTGCACGTAGTCTCGATCATTCAAATTAAAGATGGGTCTTATATGCCACCAATCCATCCCATCCAAGGCCTTGTTTGGTAGTAGTAACGGAACTAATCCCCTAGTGGAATAAATCCCTTAGGCCTTGTTCGGTTACACCTCTTCTCAAGAGGATTGGAGGGGATTGGGATGGATTTTGACTTGTAGGGGATTATATCCACCTCAATCCCTATCAAACCCCTCCTAAATACCTCTCAACAGAACAAGGCCAATCCCCTCAATCCATGGCTAGACTCAATCCCCCTCTCAAGATTTCATTTGGTTCTTCCAAACTCGTTCCTAATAAGATGTAAATGGCATAATAATTTCTTAGCAACAAGTACCATCTATATCAAGACCAAAACCAGTGGATCAGCCACGATCTGTTCTAGAATATCCATAGATGCTAAATGAATTGTTATTGCCACACAGAAACTAATGGATCTGTCATGTCCCAACCTATGATTGGGTTAAGAACATGATGGTCCACTCGGAAATAATAGGAAATGGGGTGAGAAATCAGAGGAATCGGAGTATGGGATGGGGATCAGCCAAGCATGAGATGAGAAAGGAGACGGATTGAAGGAAGGAGAAGGCTACTACCTTGTTTCATTTTCTGATCGATGCCTCCATCAGGATTACAAACACAATACTTATACTCCAACTACCAAACCCACACAATGGTGGTCCATGACCCATATTGAAGCCCAGGTCCAGGTTAAACGCCCCTTGGTGACAGCCCATAGGTGGGGTGTTACACTCTTCCTCCCTTGAAATTCGGCTTGCCCTCAAGCCAATGATGAACATTCTTGAATCAGGAGTACCGCCCTACTCATCTAGTGGAAGAACCACTCCACCTGGATCATATCATAGTAGTATGTTCTTGGGGGTGACCGTACTGCTAATCACAAGCTGATGAAAGAAATTACAATCAATCACAAGTTGATGAAAGAAATTACAATCCTCCCCACTAGTGTGCTTGGTAGTGTTCAGTCCTCCCAACTCAATGCCAATTTCTGAATATTTCCTATTGCACCACCAGAAGGACCATGCTGCCATGTGCATAGCTGCACCTTTCCCTTCGCCTGCAGGCGGGACAACAAAGAAACAAGCAGTTGTGTAATGGGTTGGATATGTTGCAACAACATGACTGTAGTTCCTATAGTCCCTGGAGGTTGTTGATGACTCACAACTTTGCTAATGTGAAGGAAGACAATGAACTGAGAGTTGAAGCGCCTAGCTAAACCATCTCTATAGAATTCAAGTGCTAAGAGAAAGTGTCTAGAAAATGTTACACCATTGTACTCATAGTTGTGATAAGACCAAATTATGGTGACCATATCTCCCAGAATCCAGTTGGTCTGATATTCATTAGTACAATCATCAAAAGTAGAGCAACATAGTAAACAAGGCTTGGGATCAAAGACATGCACCCTTTATTTTGTTTCCGCTCGATCAGCTAGCATGAGATAGAGGAAGTGAGAATCAACCAGTTGGAGAGTACCCTGGTCATGCACATGAGATACAAAGGAAATTTGTAGTTGCCATTGGACTATAGATCACAAAAGTCCAGAACCCCATTGAATAACATAGAGTGTCTTGACTCCAGCCATAATCTCTGGATCCCATGTCCTGATAGCATGTCTAACCAGTGTCCAGAACAAGGGTGAGCCAATTCCATAATTGCAGACACTATGTACAATATGTTTTGCATGAAGTTTAGAAACCAAAGCAGTAGAACCTTTGCCCCAACTTGTTTGCAAGCACCATTGACACTGTTTGGCCATGCCATGTACCGAATGCATTTCTTAGGCATGACAACATAGTACCAAACACCCCAGCCTGATTAGACCGATACCAAGGAATCGACAGAAAAACCCATGCATCAAAGTGTGGCGAGCTAGTCACCATGTTGCTACTTCATTGTGGATCTGGCCATGGTTTGTGCTCAATCAATGGTGCAACTAGAACAATGATGTACGTCTCTGCATCAATGTAGCCCATCGGAACCACCAAGGGATAGGCAATCATGTTCATATTATCAGGGCCATGCACATGAACAATGAAGCAAATCTTCAGTTGCCCTTGAACTGTAATGCTTAAAAGTTCGGTGTTCCACTGAGTAACATATAGTGTCATGAGAGTTTCAGGTTCCATACTACTTGGATGCTGCCCACATGAGAAAGCATATACAGTTGTGCTAGCAAACTTCAATGATAATTATTCTAGGTTCATTAGTGCATAGCAGATTGTGGAATCACTACTGTATGCATTTCTTGCCAGTAAACTGTATCAATTGAACAAAAATTTAGTGGTTGAAATGACATGAGAGATACCGTTAACTCCTCTCAAGATTAACTGAGCATAATTGAACATAGTTTCACATTATTCACTACTATTAGGAGGTTCAGCCGGTGGTCGATCAAAAGATAAAAATGCCATTCAATAGTCACCAATTCAGTGTACTTGTCGAATAGGAGGTATGTACACAAAAGTGCAGATTTCCACTTAAGCACCAAATTCAAAACCTCACCGGTAGCATGGAACTTGTTGCGAGCTTCAAAAATTGTACAGGCCAGCTGCACATATTGATTATGTGGGCACCATTTCTTAAGTATCTGAAATACATCATCCATCCTCAAGTGACCTTGTCGCCATGAGCTAACTAAAGGAAGGGAAAAATGTTGTGCACCAATGGACAAAATGTCAACTGCATGCACCATATACCAAATGGCCTTGCATGCCTCACGTGCGGCTAGTACCATATTTTTGGAACTTGATTTCATGTCTGAACCTGAAGCTATTAGACACTCGCACACGAGATCTAGTAACTCTGACTTTCTTGCATGATCAATAAAATTGTGGAGATTTTCTTCAGTTCGATTTAGTCTCATAGAGGAGAAAACCAATTTCAACACAAGGGTAACCTAAGATAACATCACAGAAGGACTTGCAGCTGACTCCCGCGACATTCGGACACAACCCAGATTCACCTTGACATGGAGCGGTGCCAAGGTCAAACAGGGAACCACATACCTACTCGACACAGTGACGACGCTTGATGGCGGCTCGGTAATATTGCCCCGAGTTGTATTGATATGCTTGCTGACGAATGAAGGCCATGGCTCTGATACCAAATTTTCATGTCCCAACCTATGATTGGGTTGAGAACATGATGGTCCACTCGAAAATAACAGGAGATGGGGTGAGAAATCAGAGGAATCGGAGTATGGGATGGGGATTAGCCAAGCATGACATGAGAAAGGAGACAAACTGAAGGAAGGAGAAGGCTACTGCCTTGTTTCATTTTTTGATCGATGCCTCCATAAGGATTACAAACACAATACTTATACTCCAACTACAAAAACCACACAATGGTGGTCCATGCCCCATATCGAAGCCTAGCTCCAGGTTAAACGCCCCATGGTGACAACCCATAGGTGGGGTGTTACAGGACACCCTTGCTTTTTACCAGATTCCAAATGCCAGAATTGCAAGGTGGTACGTCTCCATCGTATATACTTTTCCAAACTCTTGTGCCCTTGTTTTGGACTCTAATTTGCATGATTTGAATGGAACTAACCCGGACTGACGCTGTTTTCAGCAGAATTGCCTTGATGTTATTTTTGTGCAGAAATAAAAGTTCTCGGATTGATATGAAAATTTACGGAGAATATTTTTGGAATTAATAAAAAATACTGGCGAAAGAATCAACCAGAAGGGGGCCATCCATAGGTGGCAAGCCTGCCAGGCGCGGCCACCCCCTGGCCGTGCCTAGCAGGCTTGTGGGCCCCCTATTGCTCCACCAACCTTCATTCCACTCCTATATATTCCTATTCGCGGATAAAAAAATCAAGGAGGAGAGTTCATCACGTTTCACGATACGGAGCCGTCGCCACCTCCTGTTCTTCCTCGAGAGGCCAGATCTGGAGTCCGTTTTGGGCTTCGGAGAGGGGAAATCAACGCCATCGTCATCACCAACCATCCTTCATCACCAATTCCATGATGCTCTTTGTCGTTTGTGAGTAATTCCATCGCAGGCTTGCTGGACGGTGATGGATTGGATGATATTTATCATGTAATCGAGTTAGTTTTGTTAGGGTTTGATCCCTAGTATCCATTATGTTCTCAGATTGATGTTGCTATGACTTTGCTATACTTAATGCTTGTCACTAGGGCCCGAGTGTCATGATTTCAGATCTGAACCTATTGTGTTTTCATGAATATATATGTGTTGTTGATCCTATCTTGCAAGTTGTATACACCTATTACGAGTTATGATCCGCATCCCCCACGATGACAATAACTGGGATTCTTGCCGGTGATTACCGTAGTTTGAGGAGTTCATGTATTCACTAAGTGCTAATGCTTTGGTCCGGTTCTCTATTAAAAGGAGGCCTTAATATCCCTTAGTTTCCATTAGGACCCCGCTGCCACGGGAGGGTAGGACAAAATATGTCATGCAAGTTCTTTTCCATAAGCATGTATTACTATATATAGAATACATGCCTACATTATATTGATGAATTGGAGCTAGTTCTGTGTCCTCTTATGTTATAACTATTGCATGATGAATGCCATCCGACATAATTATCCATCACTGATCCATTGCCTACGAACTTTCCACATATTGATCTCTACTAAGTTACTTCCTCGTTGCTACTGTTACAATCACTACAAAACTGCTACTGTTACTTTTGCCATCGTTACCATTACTTCCATACTACTTTGCTACTGAATACTTCGTTGCGTATATTAAGTCTGTTAGGTGTGGTTGAATTGACAACTCAGCTACGAATACTCAAGAATATTGTTTGGCTCCCCTTGTGTAGAATCAATAAATTTGGGTTGAATACTCTACCCTTGAGAACTGTTGCGATCCCCTATATTATCACAAGGCATCATCTAGGAGCAGGATTAATTTGTTAAGCAAGAAAATTTTAATGCTTATGTTAGTAGATAATTGAAATATAATGCTTTCATGCTTGATTGCTTAGGTGATTATATGAGTAGAACTATCAATGATCTTAAACTGATTAGTAAACATGCTTCCATGGTAACTACTCAAGTAGAAGAAGTACTTAAGGCACAAAATGATTTGCTTAATGAGATGAATAGTAAGAACAATGATCATTCTGTTAAAGTTGTCACTAGAGGTGGAATAATGACTCAGGAACCTTTGTATCCTGAGGGCCACCCTAAGAGAATTGAGCAAGATTCTCAAAGGAGTAATATTGATGCACCTAGTCACTCCAGTAATAAGAGGAACAAAGACGATGATAGAAGTTTGCATGATGCTAGTGAACCTATTATAGATACACCTGAAAACCCAACTGATATTTATGTTTGTGATGCTGAGACACAATCTGGTGATGAACATGAGCCTAGTGATAATATAATTATGATGTTCATGTTGATGCTCAACCTAGTAATGATAATGATGTGGAGATCGAACCTGGTGTTGATCTTGATAACCCACAACCTAAGAATAAAAGATATGACAAAAGAGATTTTATTGCTAGGAAGCATGGTAAAGAAAGAAAACCATGGGTTCAGAAACCGATGCCTTTCCTCCTAAACCATCCAAGAAAAGGATGTTGAGGATTTTGAGTACTTTGTTGAAATGCTTAGACCTGTATTTTTGCGTATGCGCTTGAATGATATTCTGAAAATGTCTCCTGATGCTAAGTATATGAAAGATATTGTGACTAGTAAAAGGAAGATACCGAAAGCTGAAATTTCCAGCATGCTTGTTAATTATACTTTTAAGGGTGGATTACAAAGAAATTAGGAGATCCGGGAATACCAACTATACCATGCTCTATTAAAGGGAATTGTGTTAAAACTGCTTTATGTGATTTGGGAGCTAGTGTTAGTTTTATGCCTTTCTCTTTATATCGTAGACTTGATTTGAATAAGTCGACACCTACTGAAATCTCTTTGCAAATGGCTGATAAATCAACTCCTCTACCTATCGCTATTTGTGAGGATGTACCTGCCATAGTTGCAAATGCTACTACCTTAACAAACTTTGTTATTCTTGATATTCACGAGGACGATAGTATGTCGATCATCCTTGGTAGACCCTTTTTTAATATTGAAAGGGTTGTTATTGATTGCAACAAAGGTAATGTCACTTTTCATATTAATGGTAATGAGCATACGGTACACTTTCCGAAGAAACAACCTCAAGTTCATAGTATCAACTCCATTGAAAAAATTCCAACGATTATTATTGGAGACTTTGAATTCCCTCTTCCTACTATCAAGAAGAAATATGATATACTTATTGTTGGGGACATGCGTATCCCCATGGAGGTAACTTAGTGTTATTCGAAAATTCTTCGGTTTCATGTTATTCAAAAGAAGTTTGTTAATAAGACTTGATCAACCTTATTGATGGATCCCTTTTGATAAGCATGAGATGGATGAATTTAGAAAGCACAACTTTTTGTACCTAACCTTCACTTCCTGTTAGCTAGATTAAATTAAGTAAAAACACTATTATTTTTCTATTTTTCGAGTTTTCCGTACAATAGAAAAATGACCAGAAAATAAAAGTTCTTCAAATATCCTAAAAATGGAGTATGATTTTTTCTGGAATATTCAAAATATCTGGCACTGAGCACACAATAGGGGGCTGCACCAGTGGGTCACAAGCCCACAAGGCGCAGCCACCCTTCACTTATTCCAGCACCCATCCACTTCATCTTCCTCCAGAAAAAATCCCACCATTGCTCAAACCTATGTTCTAGCTCATTTTGTTGCCATTTTCGATCTCCTTGTGCAAAGCTTCATTCACAAAATTGTTTTGCGAGTTTGTTCTTTGGTATGTGACTCCTCCAATGGCCCAATTAGTTTTTGTTCTAGTGCTTTATATATTGAACTTTTTTGCTGTCGTGGTGACCATGTTCTTGAGCTTGCATGTCAAATTTGTATGGTCCCAAGTAGTTTTGATGCATGATATAGCCTCTAGGAATTTGTGGGAGTAGTTGCTATGAGTTTTGTTCACCTTTATTTTGGGTCACTATAAAATTCAGAATTTTTCAGAGTAAGAAATGTTGAGGAGATTCTTAAGAGGATCTTCAAGCCGGAGTTCTAAGGAAGATGAAAATGAGATGAAAAAGAAACCCAAGTATAATCTTCGTCGCGTCGCAGAAGTTCGACCATGTGAATGGCTGAGTGACACATTCTTGAGGACGGCCGGCATTTGTGAAGATTTCTATTATTTGGCTGAGAATGTAGGCCTCACCGACTTCCTCGACGATAAGAGTACCTCTTGCTCACGAATACCTTTGTGCAAAATTTTCATTTTCATGTTAGGGAAGACCCTCCTACGGTAGAATTTCACTTATATGATGTGCCTAAGAAAATGAACCTTTATGATTTTTGCAATTGCAAAATTCCACAATGGGGCAGCTATAGTGATCCGCACGAAACTTAATATAATGATTTTCTTGCTACCATTACCGTCGGAGAAACTAGAAATATTACACAGGCTACCGTGGGGAGCATTCATTTTCCTGCTATACATTATTTTGCTCTATTCATAGGTAGATGTATTAATGGTAAAACTGAGCATAGCCACCTTTGTGCTACCGATCTCAGTATTCTTAAGAGTGCAATAATGGGTGATAGGCGATATAACTTAGGAGCCGTTATTGCTACAAGATTGCATAATAATGCTAAGAATGGAGATTTCTTTGGTGGGATTGATGTCACTGTTGGGGAACGTCGCATGGGAAACAAAAAATTTCCTACGCACACGCAAACCTATCCATGGTGATGAGCATCTACGAGAGGGAGAGTGGATCTACATACCTTTGTAGATCGCTAAGCGGGAAGCGTTAAGAAACGCGGTTGGTGTAGTCGAACATCTTCACGATCCAAATCGCCGAGCGTCCCGCGATCTCATCACGAGTCGTCCCGCGATCCAATCACGATCCGTCCCACGAACTCATCACGATCCGTCCCGCAATCTCGTCATGATCTGTCCCGCGATCTCATCATGAATCGTCTCGTGGCCTTGATCACGATCCTTCCGATCTAGTACCGAACGGATGGCACCTCCGCGTTCAGCACACGTGCAGCTTGATGACGATCTCCACCGTCTTGATCCAGCAAGAGGAGGTGGAGAGGAGAGAGATTTCACCGACAGCATGACGGAGCTCCGGTGATGGTGGTGGAGCAATTCCGGCAGGGCTTCGCCTAAGCACCGCGGAAAACCAATCTAGAGGAGAACCGGTGGAACGGGTAGCACGTGGCCGTAATTTCTGTGGAAAAACCCTCTATTCCACTAGTATATATAGGAGGGAGGGAGAGGCAGCCTTGGAGACATCCCAAAGCCTCCTAGGATTTGGCCGGCTAGAGGGGGAGGAGTCCTACTCCTCCTCCACTCCTAGTAGGAGTAGGACTCTTCCTTTTTAGCCCTTTTTCCACCTTTTCCTTTAGGACTTTTGCCTCCTGCGCCATGGGACTTATTGTGTCTGTTCCTCCAGCCCAATAAGGGCTGGTTATCACTCTGCACAGCCCATGGACCCTCTGGGGTCGAAATACCCCTCCCGGAGGTCTCCCGGTACACTACCGGCACTCCCGGTACACTACCGATGAGCCCGCAACTTTTCCGGCGACCAAACTGGGACTTCCTATATATGAATCTTTACCTCTGGACCATTCCGGAGATCCTCATGACGTTCGGGATCTCATCCGGGATTCCGAACAACCTTCGTTCACCACCATACATAACTCTACACGCGTCACCAAACCTTAACAGTGCAGCCCTGCGGGTTCGAGAACTATGTAGACATGACCGAGATACCTCTACGGTCAATAACCAATGGCGGGACCTGGACGTCCACATTGGTTCCTACATATTCTACGAAGATCTTTATAGGTCGAACCTCTATGTCAAGGATTCAGTTAATCCCGTATAACATTCCCTTTGTTCTTCGGTATGTTACTTGCCCGAGATTCGATTGTCGGTATCTCCATACCTAGTTCAACCTCGTTACCGGCAAGTCTCTTTACTCATTCCGTAATACAAGATCCCGCAACTAACAATTAGTCACATTTCTTGCAAGGCTCATTGTGATGTTTTATTACCGAGTGGGCCCCGAGATACCTCTCCGTCACACGGAGTAACAAATCCCAGTCTCGATCCATGCCAACTCAACAGACACCATTGGAGATACCTGTAGAGCACCTTTATAGTCACCCAGTTACGTTGTGACGTTTGATACACACAAGGCACTCCTCCGATATCCGTGAGTTGCATGATCTCATGGTCATAGGAACATATATATTGACATGCAGAAAACAGTAGCAATAAACTGACACGATCATATGCTATGTTTGTAGTTTGGGTCTTGTCCATCACGTCATTCTCCTAATGATGTGATCCCGTTATCAAATGACATCTCATGTCCATGGCTAGGAAATCTTAACCATCTTTTGATCAACGAGCTAGTCTATTAGAGGCATACTAGGGACATGGTTTTGTCTATGTATCCACACATGTATCTAAGTCTCCGATCAATACAATTATAGCATGGATAATAAACAATTATCATGAACAAGAAAATATGATAATAACTAATTTATTATTGCCTCTAGGGCATATTTCCAATAGTCACTCGTGTAGCTAATTATCTTGGGGTACCCATACGGGGAAATAATATTGAATTACCACCTGCTTTTCTTGATTATGAGGCTTTGGTATGTTTTCAGTTTCTTGAAAGGAACGAAGAATCCCTCCAATACCGACTAAGTTTCGATAGACATCGTGCTGTATATGTTACCCTTCCTGCTCCTGCCTTCTTTAACTTTCAGGAAAAACAGAGATACTTTATAACAAGAGAGGAGGCAAACGAGTACGAGCGAAATGCGGAAGCCGCTCGCCTCCATGCCCCAGTACAACCCCAACTATGACTTTGGATATCATTCGGGCCAGCCATGGCCCTAGACCAACTTAGGCCAAAAGCCTAAGCTTGGGGGAGTACGTATCTCTCACTGATATTACATTCATGTCCACATACTCATCTTAGTAGTCGTTGTTCATACTTTTTTATTGTACCATCCATGGTAGTTTATTTCTTTTATTTATTTTTTGCTTTCTTCTTGTGTGTTTAATTAACTTTGAGAAAAATTCAAAAAATTAGTTATAGCCTTACCTTCTAGTTTGCTTAGTTATAGCATTAAAAGAAAACCCCAAAAGATTTTTCGTTCTTCTTTTGCTTGTTGGGAGCTTGCCTGTGTAAATAGTTTTTCTCATTACACTTTTCATTTTTCTTTCTTTGGGTCATAAGGAGAAGACCACAATGAAAATGTTGAGTGGATCTTATATGCATAATTGTTTATCGATCAGAGAGCTCATATTACCTTGTCTTCTCCATTGAGTTATTGTTTGCAGATTCCAGCTTAGTCTAATACACGTGCACTCTTATTATTATCCACACCATTCGGTCATGCAAGTGAAAGGCAATAATGACGATATTTGATGAAAAGATTGAGATGACGAAAAGCTGGTATGAACTCGACCTATCTTGCTTTTGTAAATTTGATTAGCTCATCGTTGCAAATTCAGCTCATTATGGGTGAAACATATTTGCAATGACAATTAGAGATTATAGTTACTCATGCCATGCTTAATTAGCTAAGAGTGGATAATGGTTTGTCTTGGGTGCCAAGATGCATATTAAAATGGTTGTGATGCAGTATGGTGGGATGGTATCCTCCTCTAAACGATTCAAGTGGCCTGACTTGTCACATGTTCATGCACGTAGTTAAAACAAAATCAACATAGCCTCTACGGTATTTATGTTCATGGTGATTTATATCCTACTCATGCTTGCATTCAATGTTGGTTAATCTCAAAGCATGTTGCTGACTGTGTTGCTCTCTAGTTGGTCGCTCCCCAGTCTTTTGCTAGCCTTCACTTGTACTAAGCGGGAATACAATATTGGTTAATATCAAAGCATGTTGATGACTCGGATGGTAGCCTTCACTTGTAGCTCTCCATCGTATCTACTTTTCCAAACTCTTTTGCCCTTATTTTGGACTCTAATTTGCATGATTTGAAAGGAACTAACCTGGTCTGACGTTGTTTTCAGTAGAATTTCCTTGGTGCTATTTTTGTGTAGATATTAAAAGTTCTCGGATTGATCTGAAAATTTACGGAGAATATTTTTGGAACTAATAAAAAATATTGGCGAAAGAATCAACCGGAGGGGGGGGCACCCATAGGTCGCAAGCCTGCCAGGCATGGACACCCCCCTAGTCGCGCCTAGTAGGCTTGTGGCCCCCCTGTTGCTCGACCGACCTCAATTCCACTCCTATATATTCCTATTCGCAGAGAAATAAAATCAAGGAGAAGAGTTCATCGCATTTCACGATACGGAGCCGCCGCCACCTCCTCTTCTTGTTGGGAGACGTAGTAGTAAATCAAAAAAATTCCTATGTGTTCACCAAGATCTATCTATGGAGAAACCATCAACGAGAGGGGAGAGTGCATCTTCATACCTTTGAAGATCGCAAAGCGCAAGCATTACAAGAACGCGGTTGGTGGAGTCGTACTCGCAGCGATTTAGATCGCAGTGGATTCCGATCTTAGCGCCAAACAATGGCGCCTCCGCGTTCAACACACGTGCAGCCCGGGGACGTCTCCTACGCCTTGATCCAGAAAGGAGGAAGGAGAGGTTGAGGGAGAGCTCCGGCGGCACGACGGCATGGTGACGGTGGAGCTACGTGGTCTTCGGCAGGCTTCTCCAAGCACCGTGGAGAACGAGGAAGAGGAAGGGTAGGGCTGCGCCGAGAGAGAGAGAGAGAACTCGTGTGTCTGGCAGCCCCCAAAACCCCACACATATATATAGGGGGAATGAGGAGGGGTGTGGCAGCCCTAGGGTTCCCTAGGTGGGCCTAGGGCCCATCTGCCTCTAGGGTTTGCCCCCTTCCCACCTCAAGCTGCGCCTTGGGCCCCTTGTGGGGGCGCACCAGCCCACCTAGGGCTGGTTCCCTCCCACTTGTGGCCCATGCAGCCCTTCGTGCCGGTGGCCCCACTTGGTGGACTCCCGGAACCCTTCCGGTGGTCCTGGTACGTTACCGGTGATGCCCGAAACTCTTGTGGTGACCAAAACCTCACTTCCTATATATGAATCTTTACGTCCGGACAATTATGGAACTCCCCGTGACGTCCGGGATCTCATCCGAGACTCCGAACAACCTTCGGTAACCACGTACACTATTTCCCTATAACCCTAGCGTCATCGAACCTTAAGTGTGTAGACCCTATGGGTTCAGGAGACACGTAGACATGACTGAGACACCTCTCTGGTCAATAACCAACAGCGGGATCTGGATACCCATGTTGGCTCCCATATGCTCCATGAAGATCTCATCGGATGAACCATGATGTCGGGGATTCAATCAATCCCGTACACAATTCCCTTTCTCTACCGATATGATACTTGCCCGAGATTCGATCATCGGTATCCCTGTACCTTGTTCAATCTCGTTACCGGCAAGTCTCTTTACTTGTTCCGTAACACATCATCATGTGGCTAACTCCTTAGTCACATTGAGCTCATTATGATGATGTCTTACCGAGTGGGCCCAGAGATACCTCTCCGTCACACGGAATGACAAATCCCAGTCTCGATTCGTGCCAACCCAACAAACACTTTCGGAGATACCCGTAGTGTACCTTTATAGCCACCCAGTTACGTTGTGACATTTGGTACACCCAAAGCATTCCTACGGTATCCAGGAGTTGCACAATCTCATGGTCTAAGGAAACGATACTTGACATTAGAAAATCTTTAGCAGACGAACTGCACGATGTTGTGCTATGCTTAGGATTGGGTCTTGTCCATCACATCATTCTCCTAATGATGTGATACCGTTATCAACGACATCCAATGTCCAAGGTCATGAAACCGTGACCATCTATTGATCAATGAGCTAGTCAACTAGAGGATCACTAGGGACATGTTGTGGTCTATGTATTCACACATGTATTACGGTTTCCGATTAACACAATTATAGCATGAACAATAGACAATTATCATGAACAAGGAAATACAATAATAACCATTTTATTATTGCCTCTGGGGCATATTTCCAATAGTCTCCCACTTGCACTAGAGTCAATAATCTAGTTACATTGTGATGAATCGAACATCCATAGCATTCTGGTGTTGATCATGTTTTGCTCGTGAGAGAGGTTTAGTCAACGGATCTGCGACATTCAGATACATATGTACTTTAAAAATATCTATATCTCCCTCTTGAATGTAATCATGGATGGAGTTGAAGCGGCGCTTGATGTGTCTTATCTTCTTGTGAAACCTGGGCTCCTTTGCAAGGGCAATAGCTCCAATGTTGTCACAGAATAGAGTCATTGGGCCCGACGCATTGGGAATCACTCCTAGGTCGGTGATGAACTCCTTCATCCAGAATCCTTCCTTTGCTGCTTCCGAAGCAGCTATGTACTCTGCTTCACATGTAGATGCCGTCACGACGCTTTGCTTGCTGCTGCACCAACTGACTGCCCCTCCGTTCAAAATATACACGTATCCGGTTTGCGACTTGGAGTCGTCCGGATCTATGTCGAAGCTAGCATCGACGTAACCCTTTACAGCGAGCTCTTCGACACCTCCATATGTTGCGAAACGTCGCATGGGAAACAAAAAAATTCCTACACACACGCAGATCTATCCATGGTGGTGAGCATCTACGAGAGGGAGAGTGGATCTACATACCCTTGTAGATCGCTAAGCGGGAAGCGTTAAGAAACGCGGTTGGTGTAGTCGAACATCTTCGCGATCCAAATCGCCGAGTGTCCCGCGATCTCATCACGATCCGTCCCGCGATCCAATCACGATCCGTCCCGTGAACTCATCACGATCCGTCCCGCGATCTCATCATGATCCGTTTCACGATCTTGATCACGATCTGTCCCGCAAACTCATCATGATCCGTTCCGCAATCTCATCACGAACCGTCTCGCGATCTCGATCACGGTCCTTCCGATTTAGCGCCGAACGGAGGACACCTCCGCGTTCAGCACACGTACAGCTTGATGACGATCTCCGCCGTCTTGATCCAACAAGAGAGAGAGGAGAGGTAGAAGAGTTCACCGGCAGCGTGATGGCGCTCCGGCAATGGTGGTGGAGCTATTCCGGCAGGGCTTCGCCTAAGCGCTGCAGAAATCCGATCTAGAGGAGAAACTATGCACTAGAGGAACGGGTAGCACGTGGCTGAAAATTCTGGTCCAAAACCCTAAAATCCTCTAGTATATATAGGAGGAGAGGAGGAGGAGTCTTGGCTGCCAAAAATCCAGCCCTTGGGTCGACCAAAGTGGGGAGGAGAGGAGGACTCCTCCTCCAATCCTAGTAGGACTAGGATTCCTCCTTTTTTTGGCCTTTTTCCACCTTTTTTCCCTTTGGGCTTTTTCTCCCAGCCGCATGGGCCTTGTGTGGGACTTCCACAAGCCCACAAAAGGCTGTTATTTACTCTCACACAGCCCATGAAGCTTCTTGGGTCGAAATACCCCTCCCGGTGGTCTCCCGGTACACTACCGGCACTCCCGGTACATTACCGATTAGCCCGAAACTTTTCCGGCGACCAAAATGGGACTTCCTATATATCAATATTTACCTCCGGATCATTCCGGAGCTCCTCGTGACGTCCGGGATCTCATCCAGGACTCCTAACAACCTTCGGTGACCACCATACATAACTCTATACTACCGAAACGTCACCGAACCTTAAGTGTGCAGACCCTGCGGGTTCGAGAACTATGTAGACATGACCGAGACACCTCTATGGTCAATAACCAATAGCGGGCCCTGGATGACCATATTGGTTCCTACATATTCTACGAAGATCTTTATCGGTCGAACCTCTATGTCAAGGATTCAGTCAATCCCGTATAACGTTCTCTTTGTTCTTCGGTATGTTACTTGCCCGAGATTCGATCGTCGGTATCTCCATACCTAGTTCAACCTCGTTACCGGAAAGTCTCTTTACTCGTTCCGTAATACAAGATCCCGTGGCTAACATTTAGTCACATTGCTTGCAAGGCTTGTTGTGATGTTGATATTACCGAGTGGGCCCTGAGATACCTCTCCGTCAAACGGAGTAACAAATTCCAGTCTTGATCCATGCCAACCCAACAGACACCCTCGGAGATACCTGTAGAGCACCTTTATAGTCACCCAGTTACGTTGCGACGTTTGATACACACAAGTCACAACTCCGATGTCAGTGAGTTGCATGATCTCATGGTCATAGGAACATATACTTGACATGTAGAAAACAGTAGCAATAAACTAACACGATCATATGCTACGTTTGTAGTTTGGGTCTTGTCCATTACATCATTCTCCTAATGATGTGATCCCATTATCAAATGACATCTCATGTCCATGGCTAGGAAGCCTTAACCATCTTTTGATCAACGAGCTAGTCTACTAGAGGCATACTAGGGACATTGTGTTGTCTATGTATCCACACATGTATCTGAGTCTCCGATCAATACAATTATAGCATGGATAATAAACGATTATCATGAACAAGGAAATATGATAATAACTAATTTATTATTGCCTCTAGGGCATATTTCCAACAGTCTCCCACTTGCACTAGGGTCAAGAATCTAGTTCACATCACTATGTGATTCGCATTGTTATGAATCTAACACCCAATGAGTTCTGGGGCTCGATCATGTTTTGCATGTGAGAAAGGTCTTATAGTTAATGGGTCTGCGACATTCAGATCCGTGTGTACTTTGCAAATTTCTATGTCAAACCGTTAACACTGCTACCACACTCCACTTGGTACTATTCCAAATGGCTGCTCCACTATACGTATCCAGATTGCTACTACGAGTCATCCAGATTGGTGTTAAAGCTTGCATCGACGTGAATCTTTACGACGAACTCTTTATCACCTCCATAATCGAGAAACATCTCCTTAGTCTTTTAGTTACTAAGGATAATCTTGACCGCTGTCCAGTGCACCATTCCAGGATCACTTTGAAACCTTCCGGTCATACTTATGGCAAGGCTGACATCGGGTCTTGTGCACATCATTGCATACATGATAGAGCCTATGGCTGAAGCATAGGGGATGACACTCATCTTTTCTCTATCTTTTGCAGTCACTGGGCATTGAGTCTTACTCAACTTTATACCTTACAAATCAGGCGAGAACTCTTTCTCTAACTGATCCATTTTGAGCTCTTTCAAAATCTTGTCAAGGTATGTACTCATTGAAAGTCTCATCAAGTATCTTTATCTATCTCTATAGATCCTGATGCTCAACAATTAGGTAGCTTTATCCAGGTCTTGCTTTGAAAAACTCTTTTCAAACAATCCTTTATGCTTTCCAGAAATTCTATATCATTTCCGATCAACAATATGTCAACCACATATGCTTATCAGAAACTCTATAGTGCTCCCACTCACTTTATTGTAAATACAAGTTTCTCGTAAACTTTGTATAGACTCAAGAACTTTAACCACCTCATCAAAGTGTATATTCCAACTCCGAGATGCTTGCTTCAGTTCATAGAAGGATCACTGAAGCTTGCACACATTTTAGCATCCTTAGGACTGACAAAACCTTCTGGTTGTATCACATACAACCTTTCCTCAAGAAAGGAAACGATGTTTTGGCATCCATCTGCCAGATTTCATAATTGAAAAATGCAGCAACTGCTAAAATAATTCTAATAGAATTTAGCATCGCTACGAGAGAAAGTCTCATCGTAGTCAACTCCTTGAACTTGCCGGAAACTTCTTTGCGACAAGTCGAGCTTTATAAATGGTGACATTCACCATCAACATCTGTCTTCATTTTAAAGATCCATTTGTACTCAACGACCTGCCGTCCAACGAGCAAGTCTACCAAAGTCCATACTTTGTTTTCATACATGGATTCCATCTCGGATTTCATGGCCTCCAACCATTTGTCGGAATCCGGGCCCATCATTGCTTCTCCATAGCTCGTAGGTTCATCGTTGTCGAACAACATGACCTCCAAGACAGGGTTGTCGTACCGCTTAGGAGCAGTACACATCCTTGTCGACCTACGAAGTTCGATAGTAACTTGATCCTGAAGCTTCATGATCATCATCATTAACTTCCTCTTTAACTAACGTAGGCTTCACAGAAACATCTTTCTGCGCTGCGCTACTCTCTAGTTGAACAAAGGTTTAACAACCTCATCAAGTTCTATCTTCCTCCCACTCAATTCTTTCGAGAGAAACTTTTCCTTGAGAAAGGATCCGTTTTAGCAACAAACACTTTGCACTTGGATCTGAGATAGAAGGTTCACCCAACTGTTCTTAGGGTATTCTATGAAGATGCATTTGTCCGCCTTGGGTTCGACCTCATTAGGTGAAAACATTTTCCACACAAGTGTGGCAGCCCCTCAAATATTAAGAAATGACAGCTTAGGTTTCTATCAAACCATAATTCACACAGTGTCATCTCAACGGATTTAGATGGTGCCCTATTTAAAGTGAATATAGTTGTCTCTAATGCATAACCCCAAAATTATAGTAGTAAAATGATAAGAGACATCATAGCACGCACCATATCCAATAGAGTATGACTTATGATGTTCGGACACACCATCACACTATGGTGTTCCAGGTGGCGTTAGTTGTGAAACAAATTTCACATTGTCTTAAGTTGTATGCCAAACTCGTAACTCAGATATTCACCTCCACGATCATATCATAGTCATTTTTATCTTCTTGTCACGATGATCTTAAACTTCACTCTTAATTTTCTTGAACCTTTCAAACGATTCAGACTTGTGTTTCATTAAGTAAATATACACTATATCTACTTAAATCATCAGTGAAGGTAAGAAAATAACGATATCCACTGCATGCTACAAGACTCACTGGATTGCATACATCAACATGTATCATTTCCAATGAATCACTTGCCCGCTCCATCCAACGGGGTTTTTTATTTATCTTTCCCAAGAGGCATGGTTCGCATGTCTCAACCGATTCGAAATCGAATGAGTCCAAAGATCCATCAGCATGGAGTTTCTTCATGCGCTTTATTCCAATATGACATTTAGCGGCAGTGCCACAAGTATGTGGTACTATCATTATTAACTTTGTATCTTTTGACACCAATGTTATGAACATGTGTATTACTACGATCAAGATTTCAACAAACCATTCTCACTGGGTGCATGACCATTGAAGGTATTATTCAGGTAAACAGAATAACCATTATTCTCTAACTTAAATGAATAACCGTATTGCAATAAACATGATCTAATCATGTTCATGCTCAACGCAAAACACCAAATAACATTTATTTAGGTTCGTCACTAATCATGAAAGTAGAGAGAGCATGCGATGTTGATCTCATCAACCTTGGAAACATTTCCAACACATATCGTCACCTCACCCTTAGTTAGTTCTCCGTTTATTCCGTAGCTTTTATTTCGAGTTACTAACATTTAGCAACCGAACCGGTATCCAATACCCAGGTGCTACTAGGAGTACTAGCAAGGTACACATCAATAACTCGTTATATCAAATATACTTCTGTCGATGTTGCCAGCCTTCTTATCTACCAAGTTTCTAGGGTTGTTCCGCTTCAGCGACCGCTCACCTCATAACAGAAGCACTTAGTATCAGGTTTGAGTTCAACTTTGGGCTGCTTTACTGGAGCAGCAACTGACTTGCTATCCATGAAGTTTCCCTCCTTGCTCTTGCCCTTCTCGAAACTAGTGGTTTGATTAACCATCAACACTTGATGCTCCTTCTTGATTTCTACCTTCGTGGTGTCAAACATCGCGAACAGCTCAGGGATCAATATTTCTATCCCTGGCGTTTTATAGTTCATCACTAAGTTCTAGTAGCTTTAGTGAAAGTGACTTGGAGAACTATATCAATCACTATCTTATCTGGAAGATCAACTCCCACTTGATTCAAGCGATTGTAGCACCGAGACAATCTGAGCACATGCTCAACGATTGAGCTATTCTCTTTCATCTTGCAGGCAAAGAATCTTGTTGGAGATCTCATATCTCGCAACACGGGCACGAGCCTGAGATCCTAATTTCAGCTCTTAGAAACATCTCATATGTTCTGTGACGTTCAAAACGTTTTGGAGCCTCAATTCTAAGCCGTAATGTATGACGCACTAAACTATCAAGTAGTCATCAGAACGCGCCTGTCAGATGTTCATAACATCTACAAACGACGCTAGAGGGGTTGGCGCACCGAGCGGTGCATTAAGGACATAAGCCTTGTGTGCAGCAATGAGGACAATCCTCAGATCACGGACCCAGTCCGCAATATTGCTACCATCATCTTTCAACTCTATTTCTCTAGGAACATATAAAAATTAAGGGAGCTACAGCGTGAGCTAGTAATCTACAACATAATTTGCAAAGACACTATTGACTATGTTCATGATAATGAGTTCAATTAATCATATTACTTAAGAACTCCCACTCAAATTGACATCCCTCCGGTCATTCGAGTGATACATGATCCAAATTCACCAACTCAAGTCCGATCATCACGTGAGTTGAGGTGGCTACAATGGTGAACATCATCATGTTGATCATATCTACTATATGACTCATGTTCGACTTTTCGGTCTCTTGTGTTCCGAGGCCATGTCTGTACATGCTAGGCTCATCAAGTTTAACCCAAGTGTTCTGCACGTGCAACACTGTCTTGCACCCGTTGTATGTGAACGTAGAGTCTATCACACCCGATCATCACGTGGTGTCTCAACACGGCGAACTTTCGCAACGGTGCACACTCGGGGAGAACACAATTTATCTTGAAATTTAAGTGAGGGATCACCTTATAATGCTACCATCGTACTAAGAAAAACAAGGTGCATAAAAGGATTAACATCACATGCAAATCCTAAGTGACATGATATGGCCATGAATTTGTGCTTTTGATCTCCATCTAGAAAGCACCGGCATGATCTCCATCGTCACCGGCATGACACCATGATCTCCATCAACGTGTCGCCATTGGGGTTGTCACGCCCTGCATGCTTCTACTACTATTGCTACCGTGTAGTGATAAAGTAAAGCATTACATAGCGCTTAATGATTGACACGCAAGTCATACAATAATTAAAGACAACCCTATGGCTCCTGCCGGTTGCCATATTAAACGACATGCAAGTCGTGATAATCTATACATCACATGATCATCTCATACATCATGTAATTGGCCATATCATATCACAACATACCCTGCAAAAACAAGTTAGACGTCCTCTAATTGTTATTGCATGTTTTACGTGGCTGCTACGGGTATCTAGCAAGAACAATTCTCATCAACGCAAAAACCACAGCGGTGATACACTAGTTGCTTTTCAACCTTCTCAAGGACCACCTTTGTCGAATCCGATCCAACTAAAGTGAAAGAAACTGCCACCCGCAAGCCATCTAGGCAACAAGTTGTTTCGAGGGAACCGGTCTCTCGTAAGCGTACGAGTAATGTTGGTCCGGGCCGCTTCATCTCACAATACCGCTGAACCAAAATCTGACCAAGGGAGGAAGCAACCTAATCATCAACGTCCACAAACCTTTTGTGTTCTACTCGAGATCTCATCTACACATAGACCTAGCTCATGACGCCACTGTTGGGAAACATCGCATGGGAAACAAAAATTTTCCTCCGCACACGCAGATCTATCCATGGTAATGAGCATCTACGAGAGGGAGAGTGGATCTACATACCCTTGTAGATCGCTAAGCGGGAAGCGTTAAGAAACGTGGTTGGTGTAGTCGAACATCTTCGCGATCCAAATCGCCGAGTGTCCCGCGATCTCATCACGATACGTCCCGCGATCCAATCACGATCCATCCCGTGAACTCATCACGATCCGTCCCGCGATCTCATCACGATCCGTCTCACGATCTTGATCACGATCTGTCCCGCGAACTCATCACGATCCATTCCATGATCTCATCATGAACCGTCTCGCGATCTCGATCACGGTCCTTCCGATTTAGCGCCGAACGGACAACACCTCCGCGTTCAGCACACGTACAGCTTGATGACGATCTCCGCCGTCTTGATCTAGCAAGAGAGAGAGAGGAGAGGTAGAAGAGTTCACCAGCAGCGTGATGGCGCTCCGGCGATGGTGATGGAGCTATTCCGGCAGGGCTTCGCCTAAGCGCTGCAGAAATCCGATCTAGAGGAGAAACTATGCACTAGAGGAACGGGTAGCACGTGGCTGAAAATTCTGGTCCAAAACCCTAAAATCCTCTAGTATATATAGGAGGAGAGGAGGAGGAGTCTTGGCTGCCAAAAATCCAGCCCTTGGGTCGACCAAAGTGGGGAGGAGAGGAGGACTCCTCCTCCAATCCTAGTAGGACTAGGATTCCTCCTTTTTTTGGCCTTTTTCCACCTTTTTCCCTTTGGGCTTTTTATCCTAGCCGCATGGGCCTTGTGTGGGACTTCCAACAGCCCACAAAATGCTGGTATTTACTCTTCCACATCCCATGAAGGCTCTTGGGTCGAAATACCCCTCCCGGTGGTCTCCCGGTACACTACCGGCACTCCCGGTACATTACCGATTAGCCCGAAACTTTTCCGGCGACAAAAATGGGACTTCCTATATATAAATCTTTACCTCCGGACCATTCCGGAGCTCCTCGTGACGTCTGGGATCTCATCCGGGGCTCCGAACAACCTTCGGTGACCACCATACATAACTCTATACTGCCGAAACGTCACCGAACCTTAAGTGTACAGACCCTACGGGTTCGAGAACTACGTAGACATGACCGAGACACCTCTACGGTCAATAACCAATAGCGGGCCCTGGATGACCATATTGGTTCCTACATATTCTATGAAGATCTTTATTGGTCGAACCTCCATGTCAAGGATTCAGTCAATCCCGTATAACGTTCCCTTTGTTCTTCGCTATGTTACTTGCCCGAGATTCGATCGTCGGTATCTCCATAGCTAGTTCAACCTCGTTACCAGCAAGTGTCTTTACTCATTCCATAATACAAGATCCCGTGGCTAACATTTAGTCACATTGCTTGCAAGGCTTGTTGTGATGTTGTATTACCGAGTGGGACCTGAGATACCTCTCCGTCAAACGGAGTAACAAATTCCAGTCTTGATCCATGCCAACCCAACAGACACCCTCGAACATACCTGTAGAGCACCTTTATAGTCACCCAGTTACGTTGCGACGTTTGATACACACAAGGCACTCCTCCGATGTCAGTGAGTTGCATGATCTCATGGTCATAGGAACATATACTTGACATGCAGAAAACAGTAGCAATAAACTGACACGATCATATGCTACGTTTGTAGTTTGGGTCTTGTCCATCACATCATTCTCCTAATGATATGATCCCGTTATCAAATGACATCTCATGTCCATGGCTAGGAAACCTTAACCATCTTTTGATCAACGAGCTAGTCTACTAGAGGCATACTAGGGACATTGTGTTGTCTATGTATCCACACATGTATCTGAGTCTCCGATCAATACAATTATAGCATGGATAATAAACGATTATAATGAACAAGGAAATATGATAATAACTAATTTATTATTGCCTCTAGGGCATATTTCCAACACCATATACGAGAAACATATCCTTTTTCCTTTTTAGGTACTTCAGGATATTCTTGACCGTTGTCTAGTGTTCCGCTCCGGGATCACTTTGGTACCTCCCTACCAAACTTATGGCAAGGTTCACATCAGGTCTGGTACACAACATGGCATACATAATAGAGCCTATGGCTGAAGCATAGGGGATGACACTCATCTCTTCTCTATCCTTTGCCATGGTCGGGCATTGAGTCGTACTCAATCTCACACCCTGTAACACAGGCAAGAACCCCTTCTTGGACTGATCCATATTGAACTTCTTCAATATCTTTTCAAGGTATGTGCTTTGTAAAAGACCTATGAGGCGTTTCGATCTATCTCTATAGATCTTAATACCTAATATGTAAGCAGCTTCTCCAAGGTCCTTCATTGAAAAACATTTATTCAAATAGGCCTTTACACTTTCCAAAAGTTCTATATCATTTTCCATCAACAATATGTCATCCACATATAATATGAGAAATGCTACAGAGCTCCCACTCATTTTCTTGTAAATACAGGGTTCTCCATAAACCTGTATAAACCCAAACGCTTTAATCACCTCATTAAAGTGAATGTTCCAACTCCGAGATGCTTGCACCAGCCCATAGATGGAGCGCTGGAGCTTGCATACCTTGTTAGCATCTTCAGGATCGACAAAACCTTCCGGCTGCATCATATACAGTTCTTCCTTAAGGAAGCCATTAAGGAATGTCGTTTGACTTCCATTTGCCAGATCTCATAATCATAAAATGCGGCAATTTCTAACATGATTCGGACGGACTTTAGCGTCGCTATGGGTGAGAAAGTCTCATCGTAGTCAACTCCTTGAACTTGTCGATAACCCTTAGCGACAAGCCAAGCCTTATAGACGGTCACATTACCATCCGCGATAGTCTTCTTAAAGATCCATTTATTTTCAATGGCTCGCTTATCATCAGGCAAGTCCACCAAAGTCCATACTTTGGTCTCATAGATGGATCCTATCTCGGATTTCATGGCTTCAAGCCATTTGTTGGAATCCGGGCCCGCCATCACTTCTTCATAGTTCGAAGGTTCACCGTTGTCCAACAACATGATCTCCTGGACAGGGTTGCCGTACCACTCTGGTGCGGAACGTGTCCTAGTGGACCTTCGACGTTCAATACTAACTTGATCTGAAGTTTCATGATCATCATTATTAACTTCCTCTCCAGCCGATGTAGGCTTCACAGAAACAACTTCCTGTGCTGCGCTACTCTCCGGTTCGAGTGGAGGTACAATTACCTCATCAAGTTCTATTTTCCTCCCACTTACTTCTTCCGAGAGAAACTCTTTCTCGAGAAAGGATCCATTCTTGGCAACAAAGGCTTTGCCTTCGGATATGAGGTAAAAGGTATACCCAATAGTCTCTTTGGGATATCCTATGAAGACACACTTTTCCACTTTGGGTTCGAGCTTCTCAGGTTGAAGTTTCTTCACATAAGCATCGCATCCCCAAACTTTTAGAAACGACAGCTTAGGTTTCTTTCCAAACCATAATTCATACGGTCATCTCAACGGACTTTGACGGCGCCCTATTTAAAGTGAATGCGGCAGTCTCAAATGCATATCCCCAAAATGATAGCTCTAAGTCGGTAGGAGACATCATAGATCGCACCATATCCAATAGAGTGCGATTACGACGTTCAGACACACCATTTCGCTGAGGTGTGCCAGGAGGCGTGAGTTGTGAAACAATTCCACATTTCCTTAGGTGCGTGCCAAACTCGTGCTTAAATATTCTCCACCACGATCAGATCGTAGGCACTTTATTTTTCTGTCACGTTGATTCTCTACCTCACTCTGAAATTCCTTGAACCTTTCAAAGGTTTTAGACTTGTGTTTCATTAAGCAGACATACCCATATCTGCTCAAGTCATCAGTGAGGGTGAGAACATAACGGTAGCCACCGCGAGCCTCGATGCTCATTGGACCACATACATCGGTATGTATTATCTCCAATAAGCCAGTTGCTCGCTCGATTGTTCTGGAGAACGTAGTCTTGGTCATCTTGCCCATGAGGCATGGTTCGCACGTGTCAAATGATTTGAAATCAAGAGACTCCAAAAGTCCATAAGCATGGAGCTTCTTCATGCGTTTGACACCAATATGACCAAGGCGGCAGTGCCACATGTAAGTGGGACTATCGTTATCAACCTTACACTTTTTGGTACTCACACTATGGACATGTGTAACATCACGTTCGAGATTCATCAAAAATAAACCATTGACCAGTGGGGCATGACCATAAAACATTTCTCTCATATAAATAGAACAACCATTATTCTCACATTTAAATGAGTAGCCATCTCGCATCAAGTGAGATCCAGATACAATGTTCATGCTCAAAGCTAGTACTAAATAACGATTATTATGGTTTAAAACTCATCCCGAAGGTAGATGTAGAGGTAGCGTGCCGACAGCGATCACATCGACCTTGGAACCATTCCCAACGCGCATCGTCACCTCGTCCTTTGCCAGCCTCCGCTTATTCTGCAGCTCCTGCTTGGAGTTACAAATGTGAGCAACTACACCGGTATCATATACCCAGGAGCTACTACGAGCGCTGGTTAGGTACACATCAATAACAAGTATATCACATATACCTTTAACGTTGCCGACCTTCTTATCCACTAAGTACTTGGGAAGTTCCGCTTCCAGTGACCGGTACCCTTGCAATAAAAGCACTCAGTCTCATACTTGGGTCCATTCTTGTTCTTCTTCCCGGCAACTTGCTTACCGGGCACGGCAATAGCTTTGTCGTCCTTCTTGAAGTTCTTCTTACCCTTGCCTTTCTTGAAACTAGTGGTCTTATTCACCATCAACACTTGATGCTCCTTTTTTATCTCAACCTCCGCTGATTTCAGCATCGAGTACAACTCAGGAATGGACTTCTCCATACCTGCATGTTGTAGTTCATCACAAAGCTCTTGTAGCTAGGTGGAAGCGACTGGAGGATTCTGTCAATGACTGAGCCATCCGGGAGATTAACTCCCAGCTGAGTCAAGCAGTTGTACAACCCAGACATTTTGAGTATGTGCTCACTGACAGAACTATTCTCCTCCATCTTACAGCTGAAGAATTTGTCGGAGATGTCATACCTCTCGACCCGGGAATGAGCTTGGAAAACCAGTTTCAGCTCTTAGAACATCTCTTCCCGTGTTGCTCAAAACGCTTTTGGAGCCCCGGTTCTAAACTGTAAAGCATGCCGCACTGAACCAGGGAGTAATCATCACAGCGTGACTGCCAAGCGTTCGTAACGTCTTGGTCTGCTGGGAAAATGGGTGGATCACCTAGCGGTGCATCAAGGACATACAATCACTTGGAAGCTATGAGAATGATCCTCAAGCTACGGACCCAATCCGCATAGTTGCTTCAATCATCTTTCAGCTTGGTTTTCTCTAGGAACGCGTTGAAGTTGAGAGTGACATTAGCGTTGGCCATTGGATCTACAATATAGATTGTAAAGACAATTTTTAGACTAAGTTCATGATAATTAATTTCACATAATCAAATTATTTAATGAACTCCCAATTAGATAGACATCTCTCTAGTCATCCAAGTGACACGTGATCCATGTCAACCAGCCCGTATCCGATCATCACGTGAGACGGACTAGTCATCCATGGTGAACATCTCCATGTTGATCGTATCTTCTATACGACTCATGTTCGACCTTTCGGTCTTCCATGTTCCGAGGCCATGTCTGTACATGCTAGGCTCGTCAAGTCAACTTGAGTGTTTCGCGTGTGTAAATCTGGCTTACACCCGTTGTATGCCAACGTTAGAACCTATCACACCTGATCATCACGTGGTGCTTCGGAACAACGATCCTTAGCAACGGTGCATAGTTAGGGTGAACACATTTCTTGAAATTTTATTGAGAGATCATCTTATTTACTACCGTCGTTCTAAGCAAATAAGATGTAAACATGATAAACATCACATGCAATCAATATAGTGACATGATATGGCCAATATCATCTTGCTCCTTTGATCTCCATCTTCGGGGCACCATGATCATCACTGCCACCGGCACGACACCATGATCTCCATCATCGTATCTTCATGAAGTTGTCTCGCCAACTATTACTTCTACTACTATGGCTAAAATTTAGCAATAAAGTAAAGTAATTACATGGCGTTTATGATTGACACGCAGGTCATACAATAAAATAAGACAACTCCTATGGCTCCTGCCGGTTGTCATACTCATCGACATGCAAGTCGTGAATCCTATTACAAGAACATGATCAATCTTATACATCACAATGCATCACATCACATCCTTTTATCCATATCACATCACAAGGCATATGCTGCAAAAACAAGTTAGACGTCCTCTAATTTGTAGTTGCAAGTTTTTACGTGGCTGCTATAGGTTTCTAGCAAGAACGTTTCTTACCTACGCCAAAACCACAACGTGATATGCCAATTGCTATTTACCCTTCATAAGGACCCTTTTCATCGAATTCAATCCGACTAAGATGGGAGAGACAGACACCCGCTAGCCACCTTATGCAACAAGTGCATGTCAGGCGGTGGAACCGGTCTCATGTAAGCGTACGTGTAAAGTTGGTCTGGGCCGCTTCAACCCACAATACTGCCGAATCAAGATAAGACTAGTAGTGGTAAGCAAATTGACAAGATCGATGCCCACACCAACTTTGTGTTCTACTCGTGCATAGATTCTACGCATAGACCTAGCTCATGATGCCACTATGGGAGACGTAGTAGTAAATCAAAAAAATTCCTACGTGTTCACCAAGATATATCTATGGAGAAACCAGCAACGAGAGGGGAGAGTGCATCTTCATACCTTTGAAGATCGCAAAGCGGAAGCATTACAAGAACGCGGTTGGTGGAGTCGTACTCGCAGCAATTCAGATCACGGTGGATTCCAAACTTAGTGTCGAACAACGGCGCCTCCGCGTTCGAAACACGTGCAGCCCGGTGACGTCTCCTACGCCTTGATCCGGCAAGGAGGAAGGACAGGTTGAGGGAGAGCTCCGGCAGCACGACGGCATGGTGACGGTGGAGCTGCGTGGTCTCTGGCAGGGCTTCGCCAAGCACCACGGAGAACGAGGAAGAGGAAGGGTAGGGCTGCGCCGAGAGAGAGAGAGAACTCGTGTGTCTGGAAGCCCCCAAAACCCCACATATATATAGGGAGATGGAGGAGGGGTGCGGGAGCCCTAGGGTTCCCTCCCTAGGGCTGGCGGCCAACCCTAGATCAATCTAGGGCGGCGACCAAGGAGGGAGTGGGAGGGGCGGCGACCAAGGAGGGAGTGGGAGGGGCGGCGCCCTAGCTGGGCCTAGGGCCCATCTGCCTCTAGGGTTTGCCCCCCTCCCACCTCATGCCGCGCCTTGGGCCCCTTGTGGGAGCGCACCAGCCCACCTAGGGCTGGTTCCCTCCCACTTGTGGCCCATGCAGTCCTCCGGTGCTGGTGGCCCCACTTGGTGGACCCCCGGAACCCTTCCGGTGGTCCCGGTACGTTACCGGTGACGCCCGAAACTCTTCCGGTGACCAAAAACTCACTTCCTATATACGAATCTTTACCTCCAGACCATTCCGGCACTCCTCGTGACGTCCGGGATCTCATCCGGGACTCCGAACAACCTTCGGTAACCACATACACTATTTCCCTATAACCCTAGAGTCATCGAACCTTAAGTGTGTAGACCCTACAGGTTCGGGAGACACGTAGACATGACCAAGACACCTCTCCGGTCAATAACCAACAGCGGGATTTGGATACCCATGTTGGCTGCCACATGCTCCACGACAATCTCATCGGATGAACCACGATGCCGGGGATTCAATCAATCCCGTACACAATTCCCTTTGTCTACCGGTATGATACTTGCCCGAGATTCGATCGTCGGTATCCCTATACCTTGTTCAATCTCATTACCGACAAGTCTCTTTACTCATTCCGTAACACATCATCCCGTGGCTAACTCCTTAGTCACATTGAGCTCATTATGATGATGTCTTACCGAGTGGGCCCAGAGATACCTCTCCGTTACACGGAGTGACAAATCCCTGTCTCGATTTGTGCCAACCCAACAGACACTTTTGGAGATACCCGTAGTGTACCTTTATAGCCACCCAGTTACGTTGTGACGTTTGGTACACCCAAAGCATTTCTATGGTATCCGGGAGTTGCACAATCTCATGGTCTAAGGAAACGATACTTGACATTAGAAAAGCTTTAGCAGACGAACTACACGATCTTGTGCTATGCTTAGGATTGGGTCTTGTCCATCACATCATTCTCCTTATGATGTGATCCTGTTATCAACGACATCCAATGTCCATGGTCATGAAACTGTGACCATCTATTGATCAACGAGCTAGTCAACTAGAGGCTCACCAAGGACATGTTGTGGTCTATGTATTCACACATGTATTACGGTTTCCGGTTAACACAATTATAGCATGAACAATATACAATTATCATGAACAAGAAAATACAATAATAACCATTTTATTATTGCCTGTAGGACATATTTCCAACACTTCTTCCTCGGGAGGCCAAATCTGGAGTCCGTTTTGGGCTCCGGAGAGGGGAAATCAACGTCGTCGTCATCACCAACCATCCTTCATCACCAAATCCATGATGCTCTCCGCCGTTTGTGAGTAATTCCATCGTAGGCTTGCTGGACGGTGATGGGTTGGATGATATTTATCATGTAATCGAGTTAGTTTTGTTAGGGTTTGATCCCTTGTATCCACTATGTTCTCAAATTGATGTTGCTATGACTTTGCTATGCTTAATGCTTGTCACTAGGGCCCGAGTGCCATGATTTCAGATCTGAACCTATTATGTTTTCATGAATATATTTGTGTTCTTGATCCTATCTTGCAAATTGTAGACACCTATTACGAGTTATGATCCGCATCCCCCAGGGTGACAATAACCGGGATTCTTTCCGGTGATTACCGTAGTTTGAGGAGTTCATGTATTCATTAAGTGCTAATGCTTTGGTCCGGTTCTCTATTGAAAGGAGGCCTTAATATCCCTTAGTTTCCATTAGGACCCCGCTGCCACGGGAGGGTAGGACAAAAGATGTCATGCAAGTTCTTTTCCATAATCACGTATGACTATATATGGAATACATGCCTACATTATATTGATGAATTGGAGCTAGTTCTGTGTCACCATATGTTATAACTGTTGCATGATGAATGCCATCCGACATAATTATCCATCATCGATCCATTGCCTACGAGCTTTCCACATATTGATCTCTGCTAAGTTACTTCTCTGTTGCTACTGTTACACTCACTACAAAACTGCTACTGTTACTTTTTGCCACCGTTACCGTTACTTCTATACTACTTTGCTACTGAATACTTTACTGCAGATATTAAGTCTTTCAGGTGTGGTTGAATTGACAACTCAGCTGCGAATGCTCGAGAATATTCTTTGGCTCATTGTGTCGAATCAATAAATTTGGGTTGAATACTCTACCCTCAAAAACTGTTGCGATCCCCTATACTTGTGGGTTATCACAAGGCATCATCTAGGAGCAGAATTAATTTGTCAAAAAGGTAACTATAACGAAGTAACAAACACAAAGTACTCTTGCCTGTGAGGAACGAACTTGTTAGTAGGTACCTTGGCATGAATGGGGTAAGAGGAAAAAGAGAGCCATGGGAAGACTACCAAGTCCGGTGAGACTGCCATGGTGGCAGCTGCGGTTGTAGTTGCAAGTGCAACCCTAGGAGTGGGGATACAAGTAGATGGTGAAGTACGCACGTGGTGGCGAGGCCTCTGGCTGACGAGCACGACAAGTGGAGAGGTGGAGGGAGCCGCCAGCATGGTGGTGGAGAGGTTAAGGGCGAGCTCACCACAGGAAGAGGGGGATCTCATAGGAGAGACCACCGCCGTCAAATGTGTCGCTCGCGGCTCTGAGCCCCCTGTTTCTTGCGCTGCTACTTGCTGGTACCGTCACCTCCAATGGATTCATTCCACGGGTGGAAGGCAATTGTTTCACGCCCGGTGGATCAAAGAGGATGGACGTAGTCTTTTTTTTTTGAGATAAAGGATGGACGTAGTCTGGGTCGGGAATTTCCCCTCTGCATCCCAAACCAAACACCCAACTTGTGACCCATGTGGAATAAATCCGAGGCGGAAAGGAACACGTGGATTGGGCTATGATCCCGGGTAATCCACCTTTTTTTGTTTTTCTTTATTTTATTTTGGGGTTTTATTTCCTTTTCTTTTACGTTTTACATTTTTCTAATTTCCATTTTTATTTTATTTTCTGTTTTCCATTTACATTATTGTTTTTCCAATTTTGAGAAAATCTTAAGTTCTTTAACATTATTTAAAATGGCAACCATTCTTAAAACCGTCAACATTTTCTAATTCACCATATTTTTTTTCGAAATCATGAACGCTTTTCGTCAATTCCCGAACATTCCCTTAAATCATGAATATTTTTGAAATTGTGAATTTTCAACAGTATGAACATTTTATAAATCATGAACAATATTTCAAGATCGCGATTTTTAAATTCGTGAACAATTTGTTAACAATATATTAAATGGTGAATATTTTTCGAATTTGCAATTTTTTTGAAATCGTGAACTTTTTTTGTATTATGATATTTTTAAAATTCACAAAAAATTAAACTGGTGCAAATTTTTAACAATTTTTTAAACATTCACTTCAATTGTGAACATTTTTTGTATTCATGAACATTTTCTGAAATCATGAACGTATTTTGAAATAATGAAAAAAATTGTGAATATTTTTTACAAATTCACGAACATTCACTTAGAACGTGAACATTTTTCTTAAAATCGTGAAAAATTTTATTCTTTTTTTAAAATTGCAGCTTTTTGGAAATTTATAACTTTTTGATATCCTAAGTTATTAAAAAAAGGGAAAAATAGTGGCGTCCCCGCCCGCAGTTTGGCCGACCCAGAAAAGGCTGGACGATGTTTTTCTTGTTAGGTCTGGATTTGGAGGCAAATACACACGTCGGATAATAGCTGGGAGAGAGGGATAGAGTGTATGCCTTGTAGAGGGGGATAGAGTGGCTGCCCAAGGCGTTGGTTCCATTTTTCTCCCGTCTGCCTGGTGTTTGTCGGATATTTGTGCGCCTTACAGGCTCCAATGGCCCATTCTGAACATAGACAAAAAGAGAAGTTTTATGGCCCATTATGAACATGGAAATTTTAACTAATAATTCTCTAGGGGACATAAATATTTTAATGGGGTTTTATTTGGTAAACACTAATACCAAGTTAAAAAATCAGCTCAAAAAAAGTAAAAAAAAATCGTGATTATTTTTTAGCCAATAGGACTTTTTTGAACTTTAAGTCAATAAACTTAGTATAGTTGAACCGGTTTTCAGAAAACATGTGCATGGGAGGGGGAAAATTAAAACGGGAAGGGAAGGGTGCACAGTGGCTGAGCTTGAAAACAAAAGTTGGGCGGGCCAAACGAAAGAGACGCACAATTTTTTTGAATTTCACTGTCAACCATTAACCATCAACTATTAAGTTAGCTCATACAAAAAAGTTGAGATATTAGACATGGACATCAGATTTTTGCTCTTCCATGCTTCCAAAATCTTCATAGCTGTCGTTCTCCAATTCAAGCGATGTAAAACATGATCTTCCTCAACTTCAGTTATCTCATGTTTTTTCTGTTTTTTCTTTCCCATGACTACCCATATTGCAATTTGAATAAGATCAAAACTATATAAAATGTACGGAACTGAAAAAATTCAAGGCATTAATTATCAATTTGGGAATTTGGGGAAAGATACTGCTCCCTCTGTCAGTTTACAAGCCATGTGCGTAGTTTTAGGCCATTGACCTGACTAACCAAATATGCGTTATCTATCAAAAAAAGTATATCATTAAATTTTTAAGCGGATGTAGTTTTTAAACATATATTTTTCATCACATATGATACATATTTAACTAGTTAAATTGTTAACCTAGAACTACGTGCATGTCCTTTAAACTTAGTTGAAGAAGTAGTTAACCTGCTTCAATGCATGTGCAGCCGTGCATGGGGCTCATGTGCGAGCACTGGGCTGGTAGCCTGGTACAACGCCACGGCCACGCGGATGTCGCCGATCCTCTCGCTACAGGCTGATGCCCCTGTGTGCGCGATGAAAGATCCACGAAGGGACGAAAGATTCCGGTGGACAGCATCTGCTCATTGCTTCGTGAGACGACGAGAGATGCCGACGGGCGACTACATGCTCGAGATTTAGAGAGGACGGGGAATGCACCGCCTGGTTACTGGACTCCAGCTGCGTCTGGCTGGGATGCATATATAAAAAATATGTCAATTTCCTGGGCAGGCCACAACCCGGTTTGGCCCCTACGAAGCTCCGCCCCTGGGTGCACATGGCCTAGGTTGGGCCAAAGAACGTTACACTTTGTTATTTATTTTGAAAGTATGTCTCAAAAAAAGTTTATTTTGAAAGTATGAGAAACTTTGCCCTTAAAAAGGAAAGAAAGTATGAGAAACTCTACGGTCCCTAAAAAAGAAAGAAAGTATGAGAAACTTTACGAAACGATTCCCGAAACTTTATTATGTGACTGTTGCTACGCGTCAACTGTCTGATCTTCCCGCGGGATCTGCCAGGTCGTTAGCCACACGATTGACTTTGTTAGCTAGACTTGTCAGCCGCATGATTCGTCCGTCCCACCCCTAAAAAAAGATCTGTCTGTCTCTTCAGTTATTTCCTCCGCCGCTTCAGACTGCACGGCCCAAGCTTCATATATCACGTGGCCATCGAGCCCCAACTAGCTAGTTTTTTCTTAAGGGAAACTAGCTAGTTACCCCTATTTTGTTATACCAACGCCGTACATGTACAACACATAGTTCCCTCAAAAAAAATGTACACCGCATAGCTAAGTGCTTGTAGTCGTGTAGCCAGCCAACAATGCTTATGCCGCATGGTTCTAGTATACCGGTGACGTCAATGTTGTAAAAGAGTATGAAATAATTCTGCATATACTAAAAACTATTTCCTTCGTTTCTAAATATAAATCGGATGCGCATAAATCGGATGCGCGTCGCTACCATCCCAATGCTCTCAGAAGAGCCTCGTTTTGCTCCATATGTAGTTCATAGTAAAAACTCTAGAAAGACGTATATTTAGAAACGGAAGAAGTATCTCTATTGCACAAGAAGGTTCAAGAATGATTATAACATATACAAAGTGAAATGCAAGCTGTCATGGTCACTGAATTAATTTTGTCTTGCAACTAAATTATGTATGATTGTATCTAAGGTCCACGACGCAAGGCTTGAGTTGCAGCCACAACAGAAATAAGAAGATTGTTGCCGCTCTGGTGGTGAACTTTGCCACATAGGAGAGAAAAAACTATGGCAACCTTGTAGCGACGCTCATCCGACTTGCAGCATCGCCGGTGAGTGATTTTATATGCACATGTCGAATCTATCACATCGAGAGTCGAGAGTCGTTCGGCCTCACACGATAGTCGTTCGATTTGGGCCGTCGCAATCGTTCATCTATGACCCGTTTTTGCAAAATGTCCCATGTTGCGCCCGGGGTTGTAACATGACGCATGTTATGCTAGCTTTGCAATCGCTCCTCATATGTCCAAACCTTTTCTCACTGTTATAACATGCCTCCAAACCCATGTTGCAACCCACCTTTTGTAACATGACCCATGTTGCGCTAGGGGGTTTGCAACATGACCCTTGTTGCACTCACGTTGCAACGTAGTTGCGACCCATCGTTAGCAACATGAACCATGTTGCGCTCGGGGATTTGCAAAGTCAACCTTGTTACGCTTGCATTGCAACATGTCTTAGCTTTGATCCATCGTTAGCAACATGACTCGTGTTGCGCTCAGGGGTTTATAACATGATCCATGTCGTGCTAGCATTGCAAAACACTCCATGGTTATCCCTCGACCTAGTCAGTTCGCAACCCAACCTATGTAGCACTCGGATATCTAGCAACACATCCCATATTGTAAAAAGCGCGCGTGTGTAGTGGGGATTATTGTGTGCCGCACGATCAAAGGTTGATCGGGCGGTCATCAAGGTGGTCGACGCACACTCAGTAATCAGCTGATTAAGCGCGTCACGTGTGCGGCTTGTAGAAGCATCGACCATCCTTGTAGCTCATGGCCATTTTGCACCAATGCTGACAGTTTTTACAA
Source organism: Hordeum marinum (assembly GCA_022496015.1). Lineage (NCBI taxonomy): Eukaryota > Viridiplantae > Streptophyta > Magnoliopsida > Poales > Poaceae > Hordeum > Hordeum marinum. The sequence goes on from CM039674.1 coordinate 439,957,794, forward strand.
CATCTTTTCGGCTTTTCACTTGCAACAACGGGTGTTCAGCATCGCAACATCGTCACCCCGCTTGCAGCATGTCAATTTATCTTGCAACAATGGGTGGTTGGCCTTACAATGTCACCATACAATACATGCCTCTACTCTAACTACAAAATTATGATACATGCCTCTACCCCAACTACATCTTCGCCTCTACATGCTAGAGCATTAGGGCATCTCCAAAGCTGTCCTACAAATGTCTCTGGTATATGATCGTTTTTATGTCTGGACGTGGTCCGTAGATATGACGCGGGAGGGAGCTATCCAATGCTAATCACAAAGTATCCGATTGGAGGAGAAAAGGTAGGTAAGGACCATACATGTGGTCAGATATTTGTGGTTTAGTATCTGGTTGGAAGGAGAAACAGAAGAGGGGTGCATGCATGTACGGTCGGGAGAAGAGAGAGAAAAGAGGGACCATGCATATGATTGGTTAAGTTCATGTTCAGAATCTTGCAAAGCCCCCAACATTTGTCTCCTGGATACCGAAATTCGTATAGCTAGACTGCTAAGCGGACATATACAAGTTTCAGTTGAATAACAAAAATAATCCAAACACTATGGTTTGGACATATAATAAAGGTTTGAGGGTTGGTTTTGTTGGAAATATGCCCTAGAGGCAATAAATAAAGTGTTTATTATTATATTTCCTTGTTCATGATAATCGTTTATTATCCATGCTATAATTGTATTAATTGGAAACACATTACATGTGTGGGTAAATAGACAACACTTTGTCCCTAGTATGCCTCTAGTGAACTAGCTCGTTGATCAAAGATGGTCAAGGTTTCCTAGCCATTGACATGAGATGTCATTTGATAACAACATCACATCATTAGTAGAATGATGTGATGGACAAGACCCAAACTACAAACGTAGCATATGATCGTGTCAGTTTATTGCTATTGTTTTCTGCATGCCAAGTATATGTTCCTATGACCATGAGATCATGCAACTCACGGATACCGGAGGAGTGCCTTGTGTGTATCAAACGTCGCAACGTAACTGGGTGACTATAAAGGTGCTCTACAGGTATCTCCGAGGGTGTCTGTTGAGTTGGCATGGATCAAGACTGGGATTTTTACTTCGTGTGACGGAGAGGTATCTGAGGGCCCACTCGGTAATACAACATCACAATGAGCCTTGCAAGCAATGTGTCTAAGTCTTAGTCACGGGATCTTGTATTACGGAACGAGTAAAGAGACTTGTCAATAACGAGGTTGAACTAGGTATGGAGATACCGACGATCGAATCTCAGGCAAGTAACATACCGAAGAACAAATGGAACAGCATACAAGATTAACTGAATCCTTGACATAGAGGTTCGACCGATAAAGATCTTCGTAGAATATGTAGGAACCAATATGGGCATCCAGGTCCCTCTATTGGTTATTGATTGTAGAGGTGTCTCGGTCATGTCTACATAGTTCTCGAACCCGCAGGGTCTGCACACTTAAGGTTTGGTGACGTTTCGGCAGTATAGAGTTATGTATGGTGGTGACCGAAGGTTGTTTGGAGTCCCGGATGAGATCCCGGACGTCACGATGAGCTCTGGCATGGTCCGGAGGTAAATATTGATATATAGGAAGTCCTATTTTGGTCGCCGGAAAAGTTTCGGGCTCATCGGTAGTGTACCGGGAGTGACGGTAGTGTACCAGGAGACCTTCGGAAGGGGTATTTCGACCCAAGAGGGTCCATGGGATGTGGGAGAGTGTTTACCAGCCCCTATTGGGCTGGTGGAAGTCCCACACAAGGCCCATGCGGTTTGGGAAAAAAGGCCCAAAGAGAAAAAGTGGAAAAAGGCAAAAATAGGGTGAATCCTAGTCCTACTAGGATTGGAGGTGGAGTCCACCTCCTCCACCTGGTTCGGCCGACTCCTTGGAGGCTTGGCCCTTGTGTCAAGCCACCTCCTCTCTTCCTCTTATATATACTGGAGGTTTTAGGGTTTTTGCACAGAATTTTCAGCCACGTGTTGCCCGTTCCTCCAGTGCATAGTTTCTCCTCTAGATCGGATTTCTACAGTGCCTAGGCGAAGCCATGTCGGAATAGCTCCACCACCATTGCCGGAGCACCATCACGCTGCCGGAGAACTCTTCTTCCTCTCCGCTCCTTCTTGCTGGATCAAGACGGCGGAGATCGTCATCAAGTTGTACGTGTGCTGAACGCGGAGGTGCCGTCCGTTCGGCGCTAGATCGGAAGGATCGTGATCAAGTTCGTGGGACGGATCATGATCAAGTTCGTGGGACGGATCATGATCAAGTTCGCGGGACGGATCATGATTGGATCGTGGGACGGATCATGATTGGATCGCGGGACGCTCGGCAATTTGGATCGCGAAGACGTTCGACTACACCAACCGCGTTTCTTAACGCTTCCCGCTTAGCGATCTACAAGGGTACGTAGATCCACTCTCCCTCTCGTAGATGCTCATCACCATGGATAGATCTGCGTGTGCGTAGGAATTTTGTTTGTTTCCCATGCGACATTCCCAACAGTGGCATCATGATCTAGGTCTATGTGTAGATGAGATCTCGAGTAGAACACAAAAGGTTTGTGGGCGTTGATGCTTAGATTGCTTCCTCCCTTGGTCGGATTTTGGTTCAGCGGTACTGTAAGATGAAGTGGCCCAGATCAACATTACTCGTATGCTTACGAGAGACCGGTTCCCTCGACTGCAACTTGTTGCATAGATGGCTTGCGGGTGCCAGTTTCTCTCACTTTAGTTGGATCGGACTCGACAAAGGCGGTCCTTGAGAAGGTTGAAAATCAACTAGTGTATCACCGTTGTGGTTTTTGCGTAGATGAGAATTGTTCTTGCTAGATACCCGTAGCAGCCACGTAAAACATGCAACAACAATTAGAGGACGTCTAACTTGTTTTTGCAGGGTATGTTGTGATGTGATATGACCAATTACATGATGTGATATATGTGATGTATGAGATCATCATGTGATGTATAGATTATCACGACTTTCATGTCCATGAGTACGGCAACCGGCAGGAGCCATAGGGTTGTCTGTAATTATTGTATGACCTGCGTGTCAATCATTAAGCGCTATGTAATGCTTTACTTTATCGCTAAACGGTAGCAATAGTAGTGGAAGCATGTTGGGCACGACAACCCCGGTGGCGACACGTTGATGGAGATCAAGATGATGAAGATCATGGTGTCATGCCGATGACGATGGAGAGCATGCCGGTGCTTTCTAGATGGAGATCAAAAGCACAAGTTCATGGCCATATCATGTCACTTATGAATTGCATGTGATGTTAATCCTTTTTTGCACCTTGTTTTGCTTAGGACGACGGTAGCATTATAAGGTGATCCCTCACTTAATTTCAAGATAAATTGTGTTCTCCCCGAGTGTGCACCGTTGCGAAAGTTCGTCGTGTTGGGACACCACGTGATGATTGGGTGTGATAGACTCTACATTCACATACAACGGGTGCAAGCCAGTGTTGCACGTGCAGAACACTCGGGTTAAACTTGACGAGCCTAGCATGTACAGACATGGCCTCGGAACACAAGAGACCGAAAGGTCGAACATGACTCATATAGTAGATATGATCAACATAATGATGTTCACCATTGAAGCCACCTGAACTCACGTGATGATCGGACTTGAGTTGGTGAATTTGGATCATGTGACACTCAGATGACTTGAGGGATGTCAATTTGAGTGGGAGCTTTAGTAATTTGATTAACTAAACTCATTATCTTGAACAATAGTCTAAGTAAACATTGCATATTTATGTTGTAGATCGATGGCTCCCGCAGTAGCACCCCTGAATTTTAATGCTTTCCTAGAGAAAGCTAAGTTGAAAGATGATGGAAGTAACTTTGTTGACTGGGCCCGTAATCTGAGGATTATCCTCACGGCTTCCCAGAAATAATATGTCCTTGATGCACCTCTTGGTGACCAACCAGAAGATATGACCTCCGAAGACGTTGAGAACGCTTGGGAGGCACGTACTGGAGATTACTCAATAGTTCAGTGTGCAATATTGTATGGCTTAGAACTGGGACTTCAAAGACGTTTTGAACGTCTTGGAGCATATGAGATGTTCTAGGAGTTGAAGTTTATCTTTCAGAAGAATGCCCGGATCGAGAGGTATGAAACCTCCGATAAGTTCTATGCTTGCAAGATGGAGGAGAATGGGTCTATCAATGAGCATATACTCAGAATGTCTGGGTATTCAACTCGTCTAGCGGGGTTGGGAATTGCCCTTCCTCCAGAGGCGATCACTGACAGAGTTCTTCAATCACTGCCACCTAGTTACAAGAGCTTTGTGATGAACTATAACACGCACGGGATGAACAAGTCAATCGCCGAGCTGTTTGCGATGCTAAAAGTCGCTGAGTCTGAAATCCAGAAAGAACATCAAGTGTTGATGGTCAATAAAACCACTAGTTTCAAGAAAAGTGGCAAGGTCAAGGGCAAGGGCAAGAAGGGTAAAACCAAGAAGGATGGCAAAGCAGTTGCTACTCCTGTAAAGAAGCCCAAGCATGGACCTAAGCCAGAAACTGAGTACTTTCATTGCAAGGGAACTGGTCACTGGAAGCGGAACTGCCCCAAGTACCTGGCTGACAAGAAGGCGGCCAACGACAAACAAGGTATATATGATATACATGTTATTGATGTGTACCTTACTAGCTCTCGTAGTAGTGCCTGGGTATTTGATACCGGTTCGGTTGCTCACATTTGCAACTCAAAGCAGGAACTACGGAATAAACGAAGGCTGGCAAAGGACAAAGTGACGATGTGCATGGGAAATGGTTCCAAGGTTGATGTGATCGCCGTCGGCACGCTCTCTCTTCGATTACCATCGGGATTAGTGATGAACCTGAATAATTGTTATTTAGTGCCTGCGTTAAGCATGAACATTATATCTGGATCTTGTTTATTGCAAGACGGTTACTCATTTAAATTAGAGAATAAAGGTTGTTCTATTTATATGAGTAATATCTTTTATGGTCATGCACCCAATGTTAGGGGTTTATTCATATTGAATCTTGATAGTGATGACACACATGTTCATAACATTGATGTCAAAAGATGTAGAGTTGATAATGATAGAACCACTTTCTTGTGGCACTGCCGTTTAGGTCATATTGGTGTAAAACGCATGAGGAAGCTCCATGCTGATGGACTTTTGGAGTCACTTGATTTTGAATCACTTGACACATGTGAACCATGCCTCATGGGCAAGATGACTAAAATGCCGTTCTCTGGAACAATGGAACAGGTGAGTGATTTATTGGAAATCATACATACTGATGTGTGCGGTCCAATGAATGTTACAGCGCGTGGTGGATATCGTTATTTTCTCACCTTCACTGATGACTTAAGTAGATATGGGTATATTTACTTGATGAAACACAAGTCTGAAACGTTTGAAAAGTTCAAGCAATTTCAGAGTGAAGTTGAGAATCATCATAACAAGAAGATTAAATTCCTGCGATCTGATCGAGGAGGTGAATATCTGAGTTATGAATTTGGCAGTCACTTAAGACAATGTGGAATTGTTTCACAGTTGACATTGCCCGGAACACCACAGCATAATGGTGTGTCCGAACGTCGTAATCTAACCTTATTAGATATGATGCGTTCTATGATGTCTCTTGCTGATTTGCCACTATCGTTTTGGGGTTATGCATTAGAGACAACTGCATTCATTTGAAATAGGGCACCATCGAAATCCGTTTAGACGACGCCATATGATCTGTGGTTTGGCAAGAGGCCAAATTTGTTGTTTCTTAAGGTTTGGAGATGTGATGCTTATGTCAAAAAGCTTGAGCTTGAAAAGCTGGAACCCAAAGCGGAAAAATGCGTCTTCATAGGATACCCGAAAGAGACAGTCAGGTATACCTTCTATCTCAGATCCGAAGGCAAAGTGTTTGTTGCTAAGAACGGAACATTTCTTGAGAAAGAGTTTCTCTCGAAAGAATTGAGTGGGAGGAAAATAGAGCTTGATGAGGTTATTGAACCTTTACTTCAACCAGAAAGTAGCGCATCGCAGAAAGATGTTTCTGTGGAACCTACGACGGTAGAAGAAGAAGTTAATGATGTTGATCATGAAGCTGTGGATCAAGCTACTATTGAACCTCGTAGGTCGACAAAGCCGCGTACTACTCTTGAGTGGTACGGCAACCCTGTCTTGGAGGTCATGTTGTTGGACAACAATGAACCTACGAGCTATGGAGGAGCAGTGATGGGTCCGTATTCCAAGAAATGGTTAGAGGCCATGAAATCCGAGATGGGATCCATGTATGAAAACAAAGTATGGACTTTGGAAGTATTACCTGAAGGGCGAAAGGCCATTCAGAACAAATGGATCTTTAAGAAGAAGACGGACGCGGACAGTAATGTCACCGTCTATAAAGCTCGACTTGTGGCAAAGGATTTTTCACAAGTTCAAGGAGTTGACTACGATGAGACCTTCTCACCCGTGGCGATGCTTAAGTCTGTCAGAATCATGTTGGCAATAGCTGCTTATTTCGACTATGAAATTTGGCAGATGGAGGTCAAAACAGCGTTCCTCAACGGTTTCCTTGAGGAAGAGTTGTATATGATGCAACCAGAAGGTTTTGTCGATCCAGAGAATGCTCACAAAGTTTGCAAACTCCAGCGATCCATTTATTGGCTTGTGCAAGTATCTCGGAGTTGGAATACGCGTTTTGATGAGGTGATCAAAGCGTTTGAGTTTATACAAGTTTATGGAGAAGCTTGTATTTACAAGAAAGTGAGTGGGAGCTCTATAGCGTTTCTAATATTATATGTGGATGACATATTGCTGATTAGAAACAATATAGAAATGCTAGAAAGCATGAAGGAATATTTGAACAAGAGTTTTTCAATGAAGGACCTAGTAGAAGTTGCTTTCATATTAGGCATTAAGATCTATAGAGATAGATCGAAACACTTGATAGCACTTTCACAGAGCACATACCTTGATAAAGTTTTGAAGAAGTTCAAAATGGATCAGTCCAAGAAGGGATTCTTGCCTATGTTACAAGGTGTGAAGTTGAGTAAGACTCAATGCCTAGTGACTACAGAAGATAGAGAAAAGATGAGTGTCATCCCCTATGCTTCAGCCATAGGCTCTATCATGTATGCAATGCTATGCACAAGACCGGATGTTAGCCTTGCCATAAGTATGGCCGGAAGGTTTCAAAGTGATCCTGGACTGGAACACTGGGCAGTGGTCAAGAATATCCTTAAGTACTTGAAAAGGACTAAGGAAATGTTTCTTGTTTATGGAGGTGATGAAGAGCTCGTCGTAAAGGGTGAGGTCGATGCAAGCTTTGACACTGATCTGGATGACACTAAGTCACAAACCGGATACGTATTATTCTCAACGGGGGAGCGGTAAGCTGGTGCAGTTCCAAGCAAAGCGTGGTAGCCGATTCTACATGTGAAGCGGAGTACATCGCAGCCTCGGAGGCGGCGAAGGAAGGTGTCTGGATGAAGCAGTTCATGACAGATCTTGGAGTAGTGCCCAGTGCACTGAATCCAATGAACCTGTTTTGTGACAACACTGGTGCCATTGCTCTGGCCAAGGAACCAATGTTTCACAAGAGGCCAGACACATAAAGCGATGTTTCAACTCTATCCGCGATTACATCGAGGAGAAGGACATAATATTTGCGAAGTGCACACGGATCTGAATGCTAAACATGATCAACACCAGAACTGCATGGGTGTTTGATTCATTACAATGTAAATCACATAGTGATGTGAGCTGGATTATTGACTCTAGTGCAAGTGGGAGACTGTTGGAAATATGCCCTAGAGGCAATAAATAAAGTGTTTATTATTATATTTCCTTGTTCATGATAATCGTTTATTATCCATGATATAATTGTATTAATTGGAAACACATTACATGTGTGGGTAAATAGACAACACTTTGTCCCTAGTATGCCTCTAGTGAACTAGCTCGTTGATCAAAGATGGTCAAGGTTTCCTAGCTATTGACATGAGATGTCATTTGATAACGGGATCACATCATTAGTAGAATGATGTGATGGACAAGACCCAAACTACAAACGTAGCATATGATCATGTCAGTTTATTGCTACTATTTTCTGCATGTCAAGTATATGTTCCTATGACCATGAGATCATGCAACTCACGGATACCGGAGGAGTGCCTTGTGTGTATCAAACGTCACAACGTAACTAGGTGACTATAAAGGTTCTCTACAGGTATCTCCGAGGGTGTCTGTTGAGTTGGCATGGATCAAGACTAGGATTTGTTACTCCGTGTGACGGAGAGGTATCTCAGGGCCCACTCGGTAATACAACATCACAATGAGCCTTGCAAGCAATGTGTCTAAGTTTTAGTCATGGGATCTTGTATTACAGAACGAGTAAAGAGACTTTTCAATAACGAGGTTGAACTAGGTATGGAGATACCGACGATCGAATCTCGGGCAAGTAACATACCAAAGAACAAAGGGAACATCATACATGATTAACTGAATCCTTGACATAGAGGTTTGACCGATAAAGATCTTTGTAGAATATGTAGGAACCAATATGGGCATCCAGGTCCCGCTATTGGTTATTGACCGTAGAGGTGTCTCGGTCATGTCTACATAGTTCTTGAACCCGCAGGGTCTGCACACTTAAGGTTTGGTGACGTTTCGGTAGTATAGAGTTATGTATGGTGGTGACCGAAGGTTGTTCGGAGTCCCGGATGAGATCCCGGACATCACGAGGAGCTTCGGAATGGTCCGGAGGTAAAGATTGATATACAGGAAGTCCTATTTTGGTCACCAGAAAAGTTTCGGGCTCATCGGTAGTGTACCGGGAGTGCCGGGAGTGTACCGGGAGACCATCGGGAGGGATATTTCGACCCAAGTGGCTCCATGGGCTGTGGGAGAGTGTTTACCAGCCCTTAGTGGGCTGGTGGAAGTCCCACACAAGGCCCTTTGGGAAAAGGCCCAAAGAGAAAAAGTGGAAAAAGGCAAAAATAGGGTGAATCCTAGTCCTACTAGGATTGAAGGTGGAGTCCACCTCCTCCACCTGGTTCGGCCGACTCCTTGGAGGCTTGGACCTTGTGCCAAGCCTCCTCCTCTCTTCCTCTTATATATACTGGAGGTTTTAGGGTTTTTGCACAGAATTTTCAGCCACGTGCTGCCCGTTCCTCTAGTGCATAGTTTCTCCTCTAGATCGGATTTCTGCAGTGCTTAGGCGAAGCCCTGCCGGAATAGCTCCACCACCATCGCCGGAGCGCCGTCACGCTGTTGGAGAACTCTTCTTCCTCTCTGCTCCTTCTTGCTAGATCAAGATGCCGGAGATTGTCATCAAGCTGTACGTGTGCTGAATGCGGAGGTGCCATCCGTTCGGCGCTAGATCGGAAGGATCGTGATCAAGTTCGTGGGACGGATCGTGATCAAGTTCATGGGACGGATCGTGATCAAATTCGCGGGACGGATCGTGATTGGATCGCGGGACGGATTGTGATTGGATCGCGGGACGCTCGGCGATTTGGATCGCGAAGACGTTCGCCTACACCAACCGCGTTTCTTAACGCTTCCCACTTAGCGATCTACAAGGATACATAGATCCACTCTCCCTCTCGTAGATGCTCATCACCATGGATAGATCTACGTGTGCGTAGAATTTTTTTTGTTTCCCATGTGACGATCCCCAATAGGTTTTGAAGATGGCTTTAGACCTCTTGCCAGTGGCAAAAATCTCACAACATCTCCAACTCCGGCTTGTTACATTCACAACTCGACTTTAGCCAAGGTAACAACACTAAAAAATATCTCTACAGACAGGATCAGCTATGAAATTAGGAAACCTCTGATGGTCTCCAAGCTCAAGTGTACCGTATCTCTAGGGACCTCAATGGTGTGCCTCATAATTGTGCCCATCAGGTTCTCAACCGATCCCTATCTGCTATCTCATTTCATAGACGTTGCCCTGTAGTTCAGTCCCTATCTCATTTCATTTACGAAGCCTTTGTAACCCATGTTGGAATCTTCTTCAAGAAGTGTTGGGGAATCATCAAACATACAGTCATGACGGTCATTCAACGTTTCGATTCCCTTCACACCTCCACCCTGCAATGGGTGAATTCCGCCAATGTTGTTCTCCTACCTAAGAAGGAGGGTGCGGTGTGCATCTTTGACTATAGACCTATCAGTCTCATCCATGCCCTCGCAAAAATTATTGCAAAGGTCCTATTGCTTCGGCTTGCTCCCCTCATGGATGATCTTGTCTCCAACGCTGAGAGTGCTTTCATAGAGAGACGTAGTATCCATGACAACTTTATGTGCGTTCGAAATTTTGCTAAGCGGTTACACAAGTGAAAGACCCCCACTCTACTCTTCAAGCTGGACATTAGAAAGGCCTTTGACTCCGTTAAATGGGAATACATTTTGGATCTCCTCCAGAGTATGGGGTTCCCGGACAAGTTTCGGCTTGGATTGCAGCGTTGCTTTCCTCGTCTTCGTCTCGCATTCTCTTGAACGGGATCCCCGGTCCCCCCATCAAGCACGGTGCTGGGTTTCAGGGAGACCCCATTTCCCCTCTACTTTTTGTCATCGCGATTGACCCACTATATAAGATCCTAGAGTTGGCAACCCGGAAAGGTCTTCTTCACAAGATTCGTGGGCGAGGGCCCATGGTGCGAACCTCCCTATATGCGGATGATGCTATCGTTTTTGTGGCTCCTATCAAAACGGACATCGACAACCTTGCGTCCATATTGAGAGGTTTTGGGGACGTGACTGGCCTATGTACCAACTTTCAGAAAAGCTCCGTCGTGCCAATTCGATGCAATCAACTTAACCTTGGGTACATACTACAGAGCATGCCGGCAACTCGTGCTACCTTCCCGGTGAAGTATCTTGGTTTTCCACTCTCCGTTTGGCAACTTAGGAAGGTGGATTTCCAATACCTTGAGGACAAGGCGACTAGAAAATTGGGCACATGGGACGGCAAAAATATCACTGCTATTGGTCGCACGGCACTAGTCAAGTCGGTCATCTCCTCCCAAGCAATTTACTCAATCACGCCTCTCGTCGTGCCTTCAAGCACGCTCAACAACCTTGATAAACTCGAGAGGGCGTTCCTATGGTCCGGCACGGAAAATACAACGGGAGCCAAGTGCAAAGTGAATTGGCAAATGGTTTGCCGACCAAAGGAGTATGGGGGTCTAGGGGTTCTCAACACTGACAAGTTTGCACGTGCCTTGCGTCTTCGATGGCTATGGTACGAGTGGAAGGCGCCCCACAAGCTTTGGGTGGGCTTTGGTAACCCTTGCACTAACGACGACCTCGAGTTTTTTTACGCCTCTACAACTATCACCGTTGGTGACGGTGCAAGGACACCGTTCTGGGACTCTCCTTGGTTGCTTGGGCGGAAGCCCAAGGATATTGCACCGTTAATCTTCGAGGCGTCAAGGAGGAAACATTGGAAGGTGCGGGACGCACTCAAAGGAAATGCTTGGATTCTCAAAATAAACCCCAACACCACTTTCACAGTTGGCCACATTCGCGAATTCTTCACTCTTTGGATGCTTGTTCATGACTTCCACCTTGATGAGCATGCCGAAGACGATATCATTTGGAAGCACGCAAATGATGGGACCTACTCGGCGGCCTCCGCATGTAAGGCTCGGTTCCTTGGTTTGACACTCTCTCCCATGGATCACATGGTTTGGAAGGCTTGGGCCCCCCAAGGTTAAATTCTTCTCTTGGCTAGCTCTACAAGACCGTATTTGGACGGCCGATCGGTTGGAGAAGCGCGGTTGGACAAACTGTGGTCTTTGTCAACTATGCAAAAGAGAACAAGAAACGGGGCCACACCTATTCTTCAAGTGCCGGTACACGCTTAGGCTCTGGAGATCTATCATTGACAAACTGGGGCTACCTTAGGTCAACATCTCCTAGTGGCATCTTGATGAATCCGTCAATGAGTGGTGGGATAAACAAACCGATAACCGAAGCCCAAATTGGCATGCCATGACCTTCTTCACTATGCTCATCTCATGGAACATTTGGAATGAACGGAATGCTAGAGTGTTTCGTCAAAAATTTGCGCCCGTCTGTTCTTCTTACTTTCATCCTAGAAAAGGCAAAATTATGAGTTATTGCCGGCGCAAAAAAACTTGGGACCGTAATTTTATGCGAGTAATTGTCATGTTATTACCGTGGAGGGTCCTATAAAAGTCTAAACTCTATTCTCTTCTTATTTAATAGACGAGACAAATCTTGTGCCTCCGTTTCAAAAATGTTGTAAACTGCTTTGGAGCTGAATACATGGTGCCTTCCGCGCCCTTCTTCAACATTCAAAAAAAAAAAACTACGATTACCGAATCACAGTTGGAACGACGAAATTCTGGGCAGGAATTTTCAGAGCACCTGTACCGCCAATGCCGGGCTTCCCTATTCACCACGTAACACGCTTCGCCGCGCGTGGCCTCGCTCGCTAGTCACTATTATTGCAGGCTGTTCCCCGTGGATTCGTCGTGGATTCGCGCCACGCCGCCGAAGGCCGAACACACCGACGACAAGCTGTCGGGCCGTGAACATCGGATCACCTGTCTTTTCGCCGGCCTGCTTCCATTCCTACTCTCGTCCAGGTCCAGCAAACGGCGCCTACGGGAGCTGTAGATGGACTAAACTGGACGGGACGATAGCAGCAGCACAGTGGCCCTTGTAGGTTGTAGCCGATGGAGCAACCGCTCCCAAACCCACTTTGGCTCCAGCGCCCTGTGCATCTAACCCGCCACCATCACCTGAAAATCCCCTCTGCTCTCGTACGGTTCACTGCCCGAAACCGGCCGAGTTTTCATGATTTGTATCGCGTCCACCATTTTTGGCTCATCTCTGGCCACTCCACGGCGGTACCACCTGAGAATCGTCGTCGCGCTCGGCTTCCCCGAGGTACAAAGACTGCGATTGACAGGTACTCAGAGTTGTAGTACTATAAACGAGTACCCAGAACGAGCCGGTGCGCGCATGAATACATGACATGACACCTACATGCTGCATGCATCGGCACAGCCGTCCGTCAGCGTATGGCAGCAGCGGGTCAAAACGGGTCCGGATGGCATGGCTCACATCGCCGGAGCCCCGCCCCCATCATGAGCCCCTGCCTCGGCCCCGTCGGACGCCGCGCCGGCCATGATCGCTGATCAGCTGGCCGCAGAGGCGGCAGCGCCGCTGTACGCGCGCAAGCAGCCACATCGCCGCGTTTCTCGCGCCATGCAAGGCCGCAGAGCGTGCGTGCGACGGGCTAGGTGCCCGGCCGCGGCAGCCATGCGTGAAGAGCTCTCCGCTGCACGCTCAGGCCTTCAGTGCCTTTTCGGCTTGTCCCACTTGATACGGCGCGCAGCGGCACAGCCAAACAGTGCGTGTGCATGCGCCATGGTTTTTGGGTTTCAAACAGTACGTGGGTGGTAATTTTCTGTTTATCGCTCAGGGTCTCAGATGGTGGACAGTGTGTTCTGGCCCGTAGCAGCGGCGGGCACTGGTCACTGCCATGGACAAATGTAATCATGTCCACGGCCGAAGAGTCAGTGGCAGCATTCATGGAGATGGAGCCCTGCCCTGGCGAGGCCGAGGATCGACCTTGCATGGGACGGCGCAAGAGAGCCTGCCCAGCTGCTGCCTAGCTACTATACAAGACAAGCCTGGCCTCCTTGTGGACTGTGGCGATCTTTTCCGTGGATTTTGCGTCCGACCCCTGTGCTGGTTTGCCGTGGCCTGCCCTGCGGCTAGAAAGTGGGGGTTATACACGGGCCAGTACATTTGCATTGCCTGAGCCGGCCGCCTGCATGAGACGAAAATGTTCATAAAGAAAACACGAGACTTGACGAGAATTAGAAGGGACTTCTTTTTATCAAAGAGGGGCTACCCCTCCGATTTCTCTTAAAGAAATGATTAGGTTCAAGCCCTAAGGCCAACTCCAACGCTGCAACTCCATCCTGCATGCCCGAGTCCGTCTGGGAATAAACGGACACAACAGGCCTCCCAACGCGCGGCCACAAACGGACGACGGTCCGTTTTCTGTCCGCTTTCGACCCATTTCCGACCCAAGTTTAAGCCGAGTTTGCGGCCAAACAGACAATGCGCAGACGGACGGTACGCGCGCCCTTGTCCTTCCCTGGCACGATCGTCGATGGCACAGCCGGCCACTTTCCCTCCTTTTTCTCCAAAACCCTCCCGCGCCACGACCTCCACTCTCCCGCGCCACGACCTTCACTCTCACGCACCTCGGCCGTCCCCCTCCCTCCACCATGGTCGACGACGCGAATCCCGGCGACACACCACCTGTCGCCGGGCCCGTGGCGAAGCCTGCGAAGAAGAATCCTGTGAAGAGGAAGTCTCGTGAGGATCTCATGCCGGCGGAGGCCGCCAAACTCGCCAAGGAATCGGCCAAGAGGAAGGATCGATGAGCTGTGGCAAAGGAGAAGAAGGCCGCCATGCAGTACGCTTCCGAGTGTGCCATGCAGCACTAGACCGACATCGACGACAATGAGTCCATCGGCTCCAAGGCGCACGCCCTCCTCATGATGGGTTTGGCCCGCCCCCCGCCGGCCGCGACCGGCACAGGCTCGTCGGCCTATCGATTGCCACAACACAGTTCCCCGAGCCCATCCGTGTCACACGACACGCCGAATTTTCGTGCTCCGTCGCCGCACGGCCACCAATGACGACACAAAAATCAAGGAGGTGGCACTAGCGCTCATGATCGTCGACAAGAATAACATGTCATCGGAGAGAAAGCCTTGGTTCACGAACCAACTTAAGGAGATGTTCGCCCGTGACGGTATGATCTAGGTGAGACCTCGGCCGCGATGACGGACCTTTTTGAAGGCTGGCTCCTATGCCGGTCGCTGGCTTTGTTGCCGGCGACAAAACTTGTCCATTCTGAAGGCTGGCTCCTGTACCGGCCGCTGGCTTTGTTGCCGGCGTGAACATATCTTTTTGAAGACTGGCTCCTGTGTCGGGCGCAAGCTTTGTTGCTAGTGTCAGAATGTAGGCCGCCGGCTGTGTTGCCGACCGGCGTGAACTAGTGCGAACCGCGGCCGCGGCTACCTTTGTTTCTCACTTTTGCATGACACGGGGACAAGAGGCGGTCGAAATGCGTCCGCGCATTGGGTGCACGACCGTCGCATCCACGCATCCGGGCGGACACGGACCCATTGCCACCCCCAAATGGACGAAAAGCGAACGAAACAAACGTCCGTTTGGGGTCGCGCGTTGGAGTTGGCCTAATACAATCTAGCAGCAACTATCATACACAAAATGGTTATGATCATGACGAGTTAATTGCACAAAAATACCACTTTAAAAGCTAGGTTTGCATATATCGCCCGTCTACGAATTCGTGGAAGAAAGCATTGATTGGTGGGTGATTTTGATGCATAAAACATTGATTGGCAGACTAGTCCATCTTGATGATGATTATGACATGTGGGTCCTGTATTTGCCAACGTGGCATGACGGTTCACAAGAGATGGCATTAGACGAAGCTAGACAAGATGAGCGCAGTCGTCTTTCCCTTATTTTCCGAATATGGCGGTGGCAGAGGGGATGGTGCAGGATGCAGTGGTGGTGGCGGAGACCTCGAGCCACTAGAGGAGGTCCGTGAGAGCTTGAATCTTACCCAACTAGCATAGACTCAAAATCCGCAACCATCGCTCAAACACGCGACAGGGTATGCTCTCGCCCGGGCTATCAAGGCAACTTCGATAGGTCGGCGTATGACTGCTACTTGTGAGTTGCGTTGAGTTTTTTCCGAAAGAGCAAGGGTGAAGCAATATAGTAGCGATAAGTATTTCTCTCAGCGAGAACCAAGGATATCGAACCAGTCGAAGAAACACGACAATTTGCATCAGTAATACATGCACACACAAAACCAAACACTTACACCCAATGCGACAAGAGGGTTGTTAAACCTCTTGAATTGTTACTCGTAAGGATTACTTCTGATAGTGATAGATAGATAAAAGTAAAAATAAAATAAAAATAAAGTAAATAAATTACAACAAAGTTTTTAGGTTCTTGTAATATGATTTGAATAGACCCGGGGCCCATAGTTTTTGTTGGAAATATGCCCTAGTGGCAATAATAAATTAGTTACTATCATATTTCCTTGGTCATGATAATCGTTTACTATCCATGCTATAATTCTATCGATTGGAAACTCAAATACATGTGTGGATACATAGACAACAAAGTGTCCCTAGTAAGCCTCTTCTAGACCAGCTCGTTGATCAAAGATGGTTAAGGTTTCCTAGCCATAGACATGAGTTGTCATTTGATAATAGGATCACATCATTAGGAGAATGATGTGATGGAGAAGACCCAACCGTAAGCATAGCATATGATCGCGTTAGTTTATTGCTACCGCTTTATCCATGTGAAGTATCTGTTCCTACGACCATGAGATCACGCAACTCCCTGACACCGTAGGAATGCCTTGTGTGTATCAAACGTCACAACATAACTGGGTGACTATAAAGGTGCTCTACAGGTATATCCGAGGGTGTCTGTTGGGTTGGCATGGATCAAGACTAGGATTTATCACTTTGTATGATGGAGAGGTATCGCTGGGTCCACTCGGTAATACATCGTCATAAGAAGCTTGCAAGCAATGTGACTAAGGAGTAAGTCACGGGATCTTGTATTACGGAATGAGTAAAGAGACTTGCCGGTAACAAGATTGAACTAGGTGTGAAGATACCACCGATTGAATCTCGGACAAGTAACATACCGATGGACAAAGGGAACTGTATACGGGATTGCTTGAATCCTTGACATTGTGGTTCGACCGATAAAGATCTTCATAGAATATATGGGAACCAATATGGGCATCCTGGTCCCACTATTGGTTATTGATTGTAGAGGTGTCTCGGTCATGTCTACATCATTTTGGAACCCGTAGGGTCTGCACACTTAACGTTCAATGACTATTTGGTATTGTTGAGTTATATATGTTGGTGACCGAAGGTTTTTCGAAGTCCCATATGAGATATCGAACATCACGAAGTGCTTCAGAATGGTCCGAAGGTAAATATTAATATATGGGAAGTCATATTTTGGCTACCAGAAAAGTTTTGGGTTTTTGCGGTATTGTACCGGGAAGCTTCCGGAAGGTTCCAAAGGGTTCGGAGGAGTTCGGAAGGGTCCGTCCAGCCCCTAGGACGTGCATGGGATGTAAGGGGGTGTACAATCCTTGTTGGGCCATTTCCCCAAGGGCTCATGTGGCTAGGGGGTAAGAAACCCTAAAGGGGAAGGCACCTAGGAGGTGCCTTGGGGAGGGAGGACTCCTCCCTCCTTGTCGCCGCCCCCTTCCTTGGAGGAAGGGCTTGGGCTACGCCCCATCTACCCCCTTCCTCCTATATATATAGAGGAAGAGGGAGGGAATCCATGTTGGGGAACGTTGCATGGGAAACAAAAAATTTCCTACGCACACGCAAGATCTATCCATGGTGATGAGCATCTACGAGGGGGAGAGTGGATCTACATACCCTTGTAGATCGCTAAGAGCGAAGCGTTAAGAAATACGGTTGATGTAGTCAAACATCTTCGCGATCCATATCGCCATGCGCCCCGTGATCGAATCACGATCTGTCCCGCGATCCAATCACGATCCGTCTCGCGATCCTGTCGCGGTCCTTTCGATCTAGCGCCGAACGGACGACACCTCCGTGTTCAACACACGTACGGCTCGATGACAATCTCCACCTTCTTGATCCAGCAAGAGGGAACAGAGAGGTATATGAGTTCTCCGGCAGCACAACAACATGGTGGTGGTGGTGAACTAATCCAGCTGGGCTTCGCCTAAGCACCGCAGAACTAATCTAGAGGAGAAATGATCTAGAGGAAGAAGTGGGCAGCACGTGGCTATTAGGGGTAGGGTTGCCCTCAAAATCATCTAGTATATATAGGAGGGAGGGAGGAGGCAGCCTCCCTAGGGTTTACCCTTGGGTTCGGCCAAAGTGGAGGAGGTGGAACAGTCCACCTCCAATCCTACTCCAAGTAGGATTCCAATCCTACTTGGAATCCTTCCCCCCACTTGTTTTTTTCCTTTTCCCACATCCTAGCCACATGGGCCTTGGTGGGCTGGTTTCCCCAGCCCACTCAGGGCTGGTGCACCATCCCTCAGACCCATGTGGCCTCCCGGCGTGGGTGGCCCCTCCCGATGGTCCCTCGGAACCCTCCCGGCACCCCCGGGACACTACCGAAGTACCCGAAACTTTTCCGGCGACCAAAACGGGATTTCCTATATATCAATCTTTACCTTCGGACCATTCTGTATCTCCTCGTGATGTTCGTGATCTCATCCAGAACTCCGAACAACCTTCGGTCAGCACCATACATAACTCTATACTACTGAAATGTCATCGAACGTTAGACCCTGCGGGTTCGAGAACTATGTAGACATGACCGAGACACCTCTACTGTCAATAACCAATAGCGGGACCTGGATGCCCATATTGGTTCCTACATATTCTATGAAAATCTTTGTTGGTTGAACCTCTATGTCAAGGATTCAGTTAATCCCGTATACTGTTCCCTTTGTTCTTCGGTATGTTACTTTCCCGAGATTCGATCGTCGGTACCTCTATACCTAGTTCAATCTCGTTATCGGCAAGTGTCTTTACTCGTTCCGTTATACAAGATCTCGTGGATAACACATTATTCACATTGCTTGCAAGTCTTATTTTGATGTTGTATTACCGAGTGGGCCTTGAGATACCTCTCCGTCACACAGAGTAACAAATCCCAGTCTTGATCCATGCCCACTAAACAAACAACCTCGGAGATACCTGTAGAGCACCTTTATAGTCACCCAGTTACGTTGTGACGTTTGATACACACAAGGCATTCCTTCGGTGTTAGTGAGTTGCATGATCTCATGGTCATAGGAGCGGATACTTGACATGCAGAAAACTATAGCAATAAACTGACACGATCATATGCTATGTTTATAGTTTGGGTCTTGTCCATCACATCATTCTCCTAATGATTTGACCCTGTTATCAAATGATATCTCATGTCTATGGCTAGGAAACCTTGACCATCTTTGATCAACGAGGTAGTCTATTAGAGGCATACTAGGGACACAGTGTTGTCTATGTACCCACACATGTATCAGAGTTTCCAATCAATACAATTATAGCATGGATAATAAACGATTATCGTAAACAAGGAAATATGATAATAACCAATTTATTATTCCCTCTAAGGCATATTTCCAACAATCTCCCACTTGCACTAGAATCAATAATCTATCTCACATCGCTATGTGAATTACATTGAACCTCACACCCAACGAGTTTTGGGGTTCGATCATGTTTTGTATGTCAAGGAGGTTATTAGTCAATGGATTTGCGACATTCAGATCCGTGTGTTCTCTGCAAATCTCTATGTCATACTGTACATACTGCTACTACGCTCCACTTGGAGCTATTGCAAATGACCGCTCCACTATACGTATCCGATTGCTACTTAGAGTCATCCGGATTGGTGTTAAAGCTTGCATCGACGTAACCCTTTACGACGAACTCTTCATCACCACCATAATTGAGAAATATTTCTTTAGTCCTCTAGTTACTAAGGATAATTCTGACCATTGTCCAGTGATCCACTCCTAGATCACTCTTGTACCCCTTGACAGACTCATGGCAAGGCACACAACGAGGTGCGGAACACAACATGGCATACTATATAGAGCCTATGGCTAAGGCATAGGGGACTACCTTCGTCCTTTCTTATGTCATGGTCGATCTTTGAGTCTCACTCAACTCCACACCTTAGAAATCAGGCAAGAACTCCTTTGACTGATCCATCTTGAACTCTTTCAATATCTTGTCAAGGTATGTGCTCATTGAAAGTATTATCAGATGTCTTGATCTATCTCTAGAGATCCTGATGCCCAATATTTAAGTAGCTTCATTCCATGTCTTCCTTTGAAAAACTCCTTTCAAACAACCCTTCATGCTTTCCAGAAATTCTACATCATTTTCGATCACCAATATGTCATCCACAAATACTTATCAGAAATTCTATAGTGCTCCCACTCACTTTCTTGTAAATACAAGTTTGTCATAAACTTTGTATAAACCCAAAAACTTTGATCACCTCATCAAAGCGTATATTCCAACTCCAAGATGCTTGCTCCAGCCCATAAAATGATCGATGGAGCTTGCATGCCTCTTAGCATCCTTAGGAATGACAAACCTTCTAGTTGTACCACATACAACCTTTCCTCAAGGAAACCGTTAAGAAACGATGTTTTGACATCCATCTACCAGATTTCATAATTGAAAAATGCAACAACTGCTAACATAATTCCAACAGACTTTAGCATCGCTATAGGTGAGAAAGTCTCACCATAGTCAACTCCTTGAATTTGTCGGAAACTTCATTGCGACAAGTCGAGCTTCATAAACGGTGTCATTCACCATCAGCATTTGTCTTCATCTTAAAGGTCCATTTGTACTCAACGACCTGCCGTTCAATAGGCAAGTCTACCAAAGTCCATACTCGGTTTTCACACATGGATCCTTTCTCGTATTTCATGGCTCCTAGCCATTTGTTGGAATCCGGGCCCATCATTACTTCTCCATAGCTCGCACGCTCATCGTTGTCCAACAACATGACCTCTAAGATAGGGTTACCGACCACTCAAGAGCAATACATGCCCTTGTCGACCTACGAGGTTCTATAGTAACTTGATCCGAAGCTTCATGATCATCATCATTGACTTCCTCTTCAACTAATGTAGGCTCCACAAAAACTTAGCCTCACTATGGGCAGATCTTCACGAAGTAGGCGATCTCCTTGCACTTACAAACTTCTTGGTTCACTCCACAACACGAAGTAGGAGGCTCCCAAGCGACACCTAAACAATCTAGGAGGCACCACCCTCCAAAAGGTAATAGGCTCAATAATGATGATTAACTCCTTGCTCTTGTGCTTCAAGATGATAGACAACTCAACACACAACCTCTCTCTTACAGGTTTGGCTTGGTAGAAGAGATGGGATTGGTGGAAAGCAACTTGGGGAGGCTAGAAATCAAGATCCATATGATTGGAGTGGAAGATCTTGACCTCAACACAAGGGTAGGTGGTTCTCTCTCAAAAAATATGATAGGATAGGTATGGAATAGTCCTGAGTGCTTCTCTGTCGAGCAAGTGGTGGTGAAGGGGTATATATAGGCATCCCCAAAAATCCAACCGTTACACACAAAATGACCAACTCGGTGACACCGATGGGTTAATCTCGGTGGTACCGAAGTGACCAAAAGGTGGCAACTTTCGAATCTCGGAGGGACCGATATACAATTCTCGGTTGCACTGATAAGGTGACCAACGGTCAGATTTCCAATCTCGGTGACGCTGATCCAACATTCTCGGTGGGACCGAAAATGTGAATTTGCGTAACAAAAAGTTGGCAACCTAAACTCGGTGGCACCGGTATGGAATCGGTTGCACCAAAGTGGCTAGGGTTTGGCGGAGTCTGTCTAGGTTCTGGAATCGGTGGTACCAAAGTGGGAAAGTTGGTTGCACCGATTTTGAGTGTTGGGTATAGAACAGACTTTGGTGGGAGAGTTTGTGGATGTTTTTGGTGACTATCACTTGTGCACGTTTGAGCATATTGTTCACCAGCAAAACCTTACCCCTTTTAATAGTATTGGCTTTCCTATGACTCAAAGTGATTTCTCACAAATATAAAATGTAGAGTCCTCTTGCTTGAAGCTTGGCCAACCTATTTCCTTGCATCTTGGGGTTTGTCCACAATATCCTTTTGCCAATCCTCTCATTGAACATTTCCTGAAATATACTTGGTGGAAACATTAGTTCATTGACTTATATGTTGTTATTAATTACCAAAACTACCAAGGGAGAAAATGTGCTTTCATCTGCACACTTAACGTTGAATAGCAATTTCTGTGCCCGTGTCTCCTACTGTAGTTGGATTGGATTCGACAAAGGCGGTCCTTGAGAAGGTTGAATAGCAATTTCTGTATCACCGTTGTGGTTTTGCGTAGGTAAGAATCTGTTGGAAATATGCCCTAGAGGCAATAATAAATTAGTTATTATCATATTTCCTTGTTCATGATAATCGTTTATTATCCATGCTAGAATTGTATTGATCGGAAACTCAGATACATGTGTGAATACATAGACAACACCATGTCCCTAGTATGCCTCTAATAGACTAGCTCGTTAATCAAAGATGGTCAAGGTTTCCTGGCCATGGACATGAGATGTCATTTGATAACGGGATCACATCATTAGGAGAATCATGTGATGGACAAGACCCAAACTAGAAACATAGCATATGATCGTGTCAGTTTATTGCTATAGTTTTCTGCATGTCAAGTATCCGTTCCTATGACCATGAGATCATGCAACTCATTGACACCGGAGGAATACCTTCTATGTATTAAACATCGCAACGTAACTGGGTGACTATAAAGGTGCTCTACAGGTATCTCCGAGGGTGCCTGTTGGGTTGGCATGGATCAAGACTGGGATTTGTTACTCCGTGTGACAGAGAGGTATCTCATTGCCCACACGGTAATATAACATCACAACAAGCCTTGCAAGCAATGTGACTAAAGTGTTAGCCATGGGATCTTGTATTACGAAATGAGTAAAGAGACTTACCTATAACGAGATTCAACTAGGTATGGAGATACCGACGATCGAATCTCGGACAAGTAACATACCGAAGAACAAAGGGAACAACATACGGGATTAACTCAATCCTTGACATAGAGGTTCGATCGATAAGGATATTCGGAGAATATGTAGGAACCAATATGGGCATCTAGGTCCCGCTATTGGTTATTGACCGTAGAGGTGTCTCGGTCATGTCTACATATTCTTGAACCCACAGGGTCTGCACACTTAAGGTTCGGTGACGTTTTGATGGTTTTGAGTTATGTATGTTGGTTACCTAAGGTTCTTCGGAGTCCCGGATGAGATCCCAGACATCACAAGGAGCTCCAGAATGGTCCGAAAGTAAACATTGATATATAGGAAGTCCCGTTTTGGCCACCGGAAAACTTTCGGGCTCATCGGTAGTGTACCGGGAGTGCCGGGAGGGTGCCGGGGGACCATCGGGAGGGGTGTCTCGACCCAAAGCGCCTCATGGGCTGTGAGAGGAGGCAGACCAGCCCCTGGTGGGCTGGCCGAAGCGTCCCCTAAGGTCCCATATAGCTGGGTGAAGGAAAATGCAAAAAGGGCCAAATTAGGAAGGAGTCCTAATAGGATTCCACCTCCCTTGTGGGAGGTGGATTCCTCCCTTGCTCCTTCGACCGAAGCCCTACTTTGAGTAGGGGGCAAGGCTTCCTCCTCTCCCCTTCCTCCTATATATATTGAGGGATTTTGAGGGCAGACCCTACCACTAATTGTCACGTGCTGCCATCTTCTTCCTCTAGATTTGTTTCTCCTCTAGATTGATTCCGTAGTGCTTGGCGAAGCCCTGCCGGATCAGCTCCACCACCACCGCCACCATGCCGTTGTGCTGTCGAAGAACTCATCTACATCTCTGCTCCCTCTTGCTGGATCAACAAGGAGGAGATCGTCATCAAGCTGTACGTGTTCTGAACGCGGAGGTGTCATCCGTGCGGCGCTAGATGAGAAGAACCATGATTGGATCACGGGACGAATTGTGATTGGATCGCAGGATGGCTTGCGATTTGGATTGCGAAGACGTTTGACTACATCAACCGCGTTTCTTAACGCTTCCTGCTTAGTGATCTACAAGGGTATGCAGATCTACTCTCCCCCTAGTAGATGCTCATCACCATGGATAGATCTTGTGTGTGCATAGAATTTTTTTTGTTTTCCATGCAACGTTTCCTAATAGTGGTATCAGAGCTAGGTCTATGTGTAGATGAGATCATGAGTAGAACACAAAGGAGTTTGTGGGCGTTGATTTTCAGATTGCTTCCTCCCTTGGTCTTTTCTTGGTTCAGCGGTATTGTGGGATGAAGCAGCCCGGACCAACCTTACTCGTACGCTTACGAGAGACCGGTATCATCGACTAATGTGTAACTTTGTTGCACAAAGATGGCTGGCGGGTGTTTGTCTCTCCTACTCTAGTTGGATCGGATTTGACAAAGTTGGTCTTTGAGAAGGTTGAATATCAATTTGTGTATCACCGTTGTGGTTTTTACGTAGGTGAGAATTGTTCTTCTAGATACCCGTAACAGCCATGTAAAACATGCAACAACAATTAGAGGACGTCTAACTTGTTTTTGCAGGGTATGTTGTGATATGATATGGCCAATTACATCATGATATATATGTGATGTATGAGATGATCATGTTTTGTATAGAATATCACAACTTGCATGTCGATGAGTACAGCAATCGGCAGGAGCCATAGGGTTGTCTTTAATTATTGTATGACCTGCGTGTCAATCATTAAGCGCTATGTAATGCTTTACTCTATCACTAAGTGGTAGAAATAGTAGTAGAAGCATGGTGGGCATGACAACCCCGATGGCAACACAATGATGGAGATCAGGATGATGGAGATCATGGTGTCATGCCGGTGATGATGGAGATCATGCCGGTGCTTTAAGGATGGAGATCAAAAGCACAAGTTCATGGCCATATCATGTCACTTATGATTTGCATGTGATGTTAATCCTTTTATGCACCTTGTTTTGTTTAGGATGACGGTAGCATTATAAGATGATCCCTCACTTAAATTTCAAGATAAATAGTGTTCTCCCCGAGTGTGCACCGTTGCGAAAGTTTGTCATGTCGAGACACCACATAATGATAGGGTGTGATAGACTCTACGTTCACATACAACGGGTGCAAGCCAGTGGTGCACGTGCAGAACACTTGGGTTAAACTTGACGATCCTAGCATGGATAGACATGGCCTCGGAACACAAGAGACCGAAAGGTCGAACATGAGTCATATAGTAGATATGATCAACATGATGATATTCACCATTGAAACCACCTCAACTCACGTGATGATCGGACTTGAATTGGTGAACTTGGATCATGTATCACTCGAATGACTGGAGGGATGTCAATTTGAGTGGGAGTTCTTAGGTAATATGATTAATTGAACTCATTATCATGAACATAGTCAAAGTGTCTTTGCAAATTATGTTTTAGATAGCTCGCACTGTAGCTCCCCTGTTTTATTGATACTTTCCTAGAGTAAAGTAAGTTGAAAGATGATCGTAGCAATAATGCGTACTGGGTCCATGATCTGAGGATTGTCCTCATTTATGCAAAGAAGGCTTATGTCCTTGATGCACCGCTCAGTGCACCACCCCTCAAGCGTTGTCTGTAGATGTTGTGAACATCTGACGGGCACGTTCTGATGACTACTTGATAGTTCAGTGCGTCATGCATTACAGCTTAGAATTGAGGCTCCAAAACGTTTTGAATGTCACAAAACATATGAGATGTTCCAAGAGCTGAAATTGGGATCTCAGTCTCGTGCCCGTGTTGAGAGGTATGAGACCTCCAACAAGATTTTTTGCCTGCAAGATGAAGGAGAATAGCTCAACCGGTGAGCATGTGCTCAGATTGTCTAGGTACTACAGTCGCTTGAATCGGGTGGGAGTTGATCTTCCAGATAAGATAATGATTGATATAGTTCTCCAAGTCACTTTCACTAAGCTACTAGAGCTTTGTGATGAACTATTAAATGAAGGGATGGAAAAAAATGACCCCGAGCTATTCGCGATGTTTGGCACCGCGCAGGTAGAAATCAAGAAGGAGCATCAAGTGTTGATGGTTAGTGAAACCACTAGTTTCGAGAAGGGCAAGGGCTACGAGGGAAACTTCATGGATGGCAAGTCAGTTGCTGCTCAAGTGAAGAAACCCACGGTTGAACACAAACCCGAGACTAAGTGCTTCTATTATGAGGAGAACGGTCGCTGAAGAGGAACAACCCTAGATACTTGGTAGATAAGAAGGCTTGCAACGTCGACATAAATATATTTGATATATGTGTTATTGATGTGTACCTTGCTAGTACTCCTAGTAGCACCTGGGTATTGGATACCGGTTCGGTTGCTAAATGTTAGTAACTCGAAATAATAGCTACAGAATAAACAGAGAGTAGCTAAGGGTGAGGTGACGATGTGTGCTGGAAGTGTTTCCAAGGTTGATGTGATCAACATCGCACGCTCTCTACCTTCGGGGTTAGTGACGAACCTAAATAAATGTTATTTGGTGTTTGCGTTAAGCATGAATGTGATTAGATCTGTTTATTGCAATACTTTTATTCATTTAAGTTAGAGAATAATGGTTAGTCTGTTTACATGAATAATACCTTCAATGGTCATGCACCCAATGAGAATGGTTTGTTGAATCTTGATCGTAGTAATACACATATTCATAACATTGATGCCAAAAGATACAAAGTTAATAATGATAGTACCACATACTTGTGGCAGTGCCGCAAAATGTCATATTGGTGTAAAACGCATGAAGAAACTCCATGTTTATGGATCTTTGGAGTCTTTGAATTTTGAATCGGTTGAGACATGCGGACCATGCCTCTTGGGCAAGATGACTAAAACCCCGTTTTCCAGTTTGATGGAACGGGCAAGGGACTTATTGAAAATGATACATGTTGATGTGTACAGTCCAATGAGTATTGTAGCGTGCAGTGGATATCGTTATTTTCTTACCTTCACTGATGATTTGAGTAGATATAGTGTATATTTACTTAATGAAACACAAGTCTGAATTGTTTGAAAAGTTCAAGCAAAATGAGAGTGAAGTTTGAGATCATCATGACGGGAAGATAAAATGTCTATGATATGATCATGGAGGTGAATATCTGAGTTACGAGTTTGGTGTACAACTTAAGACAAAGTGGATGTTGTTTCACAACTCACACCACCTGGAACACCATAGTGTGATGGTGTGCCCGGACGCTGTTGTCATGCTCTATTGGATATGGTGCGAACTATGATGTCCCTTATCGATTTACCACTATCATTTTGGGGTTACGCATTCGAGACAACTACATTCACTTTAAAAGGGGCACCATCTAAGTCTTTTGAGATGACACCGTATGAATTTTGTTTTGGCAGAAACCTAAGTTGTCATTTCTTAATGTTTGGGGCTGCTACACTTATGTGAAAAAGGGTTTTCACCTAATAAGATCGAACCCAAAGCGGACAAATGCATCTTCATAGAATAGCCTAACGTAACAGTTGGGTGAACCTTCTATCTTAGATCCAAGCACAAAATGTTTGTTGCTAAAACGGGTCCTTTCTTGAGAAAGAGTTTCTCTCAAAATAATTGAGTGGGAGGAAGATAGAACTTGATGAGGTTGTTAAACCTTTGTTTCAACCAGAGAGTAGCGCAGCGTAAAAAGATGTTTGTATGGAGACTACATCAGTTGAAGAGGAAGTTAATGATGATGATCATGAAGCTTCAGATCAAGTTACTATCGAACCTCGTAAGTCAAGAAAGGACGCATACTGCTCCTGAGTGGTATGGCAACCCTGTCTTAGAGGTCATGTTGTTGGACAACGATGAACCTACGAACTATGGAGAAGCGATGATGGGCCCGGATTCCAACAAATGGTTAGAGGCCATGAAATCCGAGAAAAAATCCATTTATGAAAACCAAGTATGGACTTTGGTAGACTTGCCCATTGAACGACAGGTCGTTGAGTACAAATGGACCTTTAAGATGAAGACAGATGCTGATGGTGAATGTCACCATTTATAAAGCTCGACTTGTCGCAAAGAAGTTTCTGCCAAGTTCAAGGAGTTGAATACGATGAATCTTTCTCACGCGTAGTGATGCTAAAAGTCTATTGCAATTATGTTAGCAGTTGCTGCATTTTTCAACTATGAAATCTGGCAGATGGATGTCAAAACATCATTTCCTTAACGGTTTTCTTGAGGAAAGGTTGTATGTGATAAAACCAGAAGGTTTTGTCAGTCCTAAGGATGCTAAAAGGTGTGCAAGCTCTAGCAATCTTTCTATGGGCCGTAGCAAGCATCTCGGAGTTGGAATATACGCTTTGATGAGGTGATCAAAGTTTTTGGGTTTATACAAAGTTTACGAGAAACTTGTATTTACAAGAAAGTGAGTGGGAGCACTATAGAATTTCTCATAAGTATATGTGGTTGAGATATTATTGATCGGAAATGATGTAGAATTTCTAGAAAGCATAAACGGTTGTTTGAAAAGAGTTTTTCAAAGGAAGACCTGGATAAAGCTACCTAATTGTTGGGCATCAAGATCTATAGGGATAGATCAAGATGCTTGATGAGACTTTCAATGAGTACGTACCTAGACAAGATTTTGAAATAGTTCAAAATGGATCAGTCAAAGAAGGAGTTCTTGCCTGATTTGTATGGTGTGGAGTTGATTGAGACTCAAAGCTTGACCACGGCAGAAGAAAGAGAAAGGACGAAGGTCGTCCCCTATGCCTTAGCCATAGGCTATATATAGTATGCCATGTTGTGTATCGCACCTCTGTGTGCCTTGCCATGAGTTTGTCAAGGGGTACAAGAGTGGTCCAAAAGTGGATCACTCGACAGCGGTCAAAATTATCCTTAGTAACTAGAGGGCCAAGGAAATATTTCTCGATTATGGAGGTGATAAAGATTTCGTCGTAAAGGGTTACGTCGATGCAAGCTTTAACACCAATCCAGATGACTCTTAGTAGCAATCCGGATACGTATAGTGGAGTATCCATTTGGAATAGCTCCAAGTGGAGCGTGATAGTAGTGTCTACAATATGACATAGAGATTTGCAAAGTGCACATGGATCTGAATGTCATAGACCCATTGACTAAAACCTCTTTCACATGCAAAACATGATCGAACCCCAGAACTCATTCGGTGTGAGATACATAATAAATCACATAGCGATGTGAGCTAGATTATTGACTCTAGTGCAAGTGGGAGACTATTGGAAATATGCCCTAGAGGCAATAATAATTTAGTTATTATCATATTTCCTTGTTCATGATAATCGTTTATTATCCATGCTAGAATTGTATTGATCGGAAACTTAGATACATGTGTGGATACATAGACAACACCATGTCCCTAGTATGCCTCTAATAGACTAGCTCGTTAATCAAGATGGTCAAGGTTCCCTGGCCATGGACATGAGATGTCATTTGATAATAGGATCGCATCATTAGGAGAATGATGTGATGGACAAGACCCAAACTATACACATAGCATATGATCGTGTCAGTTTATTGCTATAGTTTTATGCATGTCAAGTATCCGTTCCTATGACCATGAGATCATGCAACTCACTGACACCGAAGGAATACCTTGTGTGTATCAAACGTCGCAACGTAATTGGGTGACTATAAAGGTGCTCTACAGGTATCTCCGAGGGTGTCTGTTGGGTTGGCATGGATCAAGACTGGCATTTGTTACTCCGTGTGACGGAGAGGTATCTCAGAGCCCACTCGGTAATACAACATCACAACAAGCCTTGCAAGCAATGTGACTACAGTGTTAGCCATGGGATCTTGTATTACAGAATGAGTAAAGGGACTTGCTGATAACGAGATTGAACTAGGTATGGAGATACCGACAATCGAATCTCGGGCAAGTAACATAACGAAGAACAAAGGGAACAACATACGGGATTAACTAAATCCTTGACATAGAGGTTCAACCGATAAGGATCTTCAGAGAATATGTAGGAACCAATATGGGCATCCAGGACCTGCTATTGGTTATTGAACATAGAGGTGTCTCGTTCATGTCTACATAGTTCTTGAACCCGCAGGGTCTACACAGTTAAGGTTCAGTGACACTTCGGTAGTATTGAGTTATGTATGTTGGTGACTGAAGGTTGTTCGGAGTCCCGGATGAGATCACAGACGTCACGAGGAGCTCTGTAATGGTCTGGAGGTAAAGATAGATATATAGGAAGTCCCATTTTGGCCACCGGAAAAGTTTTGAGCTCATCCATAGTGTACCGGGAGTGCCGGGAGGGTGCCGGGGGA
Source organism: Hordeum marinum (assembly GCA_022496015.1). Classification (NCBI taxonomy): domain Eukaryota; kingdom Viridiplantae; phylum Streptophyta; class Magnoliopsida; order Poales; family Poaceae; genus Hordeum; species Hordeum marinum. The sequence continues at coordinate 439,987,805 of CM039674.1, forward strand.
CCATCGGGAGGGGTGTCTCGACCCAAAGGGCCTCATGGGCTGTGAGAGGAGGTAGACCAGCCCCTGGTGGGCTGGCCGAAGCCTCTCCTAAGGGCCCATGCGGCTGGGGTGAAGGAAAAGGCAAAAAGGGCCAAATTAGGAAGGATTCCTAATAGGATTCCACCTCCCTTGTGGGAGGTGGATTTCTCCCTTGTTGCTTCGGCCGAAGCCCTACTTGGCATAGGGGACAAGGCTTCCTCCTCTCCACTTCCTCCTATATATATTGAGGGATTTTGAGGGCAACCCCTAACCCTAATTGCCATGTGCTGCCCTCTTCTTCCTCTAGATCTGTTTCTCCTCTAGATTGACTCTATAGTGCTTGGCGAAGCCCTGCCGGATCAGCTCCACCACCACCGCCACCATGCCGTTGTGCTACTGGAGAACTCATCTATCTCTCTGCTCCCTCTTGCTTGATCAAGAAGGCGGATATCGTCATCGAGCTATACGTGTGCTAAACGCGGAGGTGTCATCCGTTTGGCGCTAGATCAGAAGAACCGTGATTGGATCGCGGGACGGGACGTGATTGGATCTCGGGATGGATCATGATGGGATCACGGGACGGCTTGCGATTTGGATTGTGAAGATGTTCGACTACATCAACCGCGTTTCTTAACGCTTCCCGCTTAGCTATCCACAAGGGTATGTAGATCCACTCCCCCTCGTAGATGCTCATCACCATGGATAGATCTTGCGTGTGCGTAGGATTTTTTTGTTTCCCATGAAACATTCCCCAACAGAATTGTTCTTGCTAGATACCCATAGCAGCCACGTAAAACATGCAACAACAATTAGAGGACGTCTAACTTGTTTTTCCAGGGTATGTTGTGATGTGATATGGCCAATTACATGATGAGATATATGTGATGTATGAGATGATCATGTTTTGTATATAATATCACGAGTTGCATGTTGATGAGTACGGCAACCGACATCAGCCATAGGGTTGTCTTTAATTTATTTTTGCCATTTTTTGCTTTACTTTATCGCTATGAGTTAGCAACAGTCGTAAAAGCAACAGTTGGCGTGACAACCTCATGGCGGCACATTGATGGAGATCAAGATGATGGAGATCATGGTTTCATGTCGGTGACTATGGAGATCTTGTCGGTGCTTTGGAGATGAAGATCAAAAGCACAAGTTCATGGCCATATCATGTCACTTATGATTTGCATGTGATGTAATCCTTTTATGCACCTTGTTTTGCTTAGGATGACGGTAGCATTATAAGGTGATCCCTCACTAAAATGTAAAGATAAAATTGTGTTCTCCCCGAGTGTGCACCGTTGCGAAAGTTCATCGTTTCGAGAGACCACATGATGATCGGGTGTTATAGACTCTACATTCACATACAAGGGGTGCAAGCCAGTGTTGCACGTGCAGAACACTCAAGTCAAACTTGACGAGCCTAGCATGTACATACATGGCCTCAGAACATAAAAGACCGAAATTCATGAGTCATATAGTATATATGATCAACATGAATATGTTCACCATTGAAACCACCTCATCTCACGTGATGATCGGACTTGGGTTGGTGAATTTGGATCATGTATCTCTCGGATGACTGGACGGATGTCAATTTGAGTGGGAGTTTTGAAGTAATATGATTAACTAAACTCCTTATCATGAACATAGTCTAAAGTTGTCTTTGCAAAATTATATTGTAGATCAATAGCTCATGTTGTAGCTCCCTTGTGTTTTTAATATGTTCCTAGAGAAAATAGAGTTCAAAGTTAATGGCAGCAATTATGCGGACTAGGTCCGTGATGAGAGGATTGTGCTCAGTTGCTGCACAGAAGGCTTATGTTCTTGATGCACCGCTTAGTGCGCCACCCCCTCTAGCGTCATCTATGGATGTTTTGAACATCTGACAGACACGTTTTGATGACTAGTTGATAGTTTAGTGCGTCTTGCATCAAGACTTACAATTCAGGCTTCAAATACGTTTGAACGTCATGGAGCATATGTGATGTTCCAAGAGCTGAAATTTGATTTCAGGCTCATGCCTGTGTTAGAGGTGTGATACCTCAAACAAGATTCCTTGCCTGCAACATGAAGGAGAATAGCTCAATCGATGAGCATGTACTCAGATCGTCTAGGTGCTACAATCGCTTGGATCGAGTGGGAGTTGATCTTACAGATAAGATAGTGATTGATATAGTTCTCCAAGTCACTGTCACCAAGCTACTAGAGCTTCGTGATGAACTATAAATATGCCAAGGATGGAATAGATGACCCCTGAGCTATTCGCGATGATTGACACCGCGAAGGTAGTAATCAAGAAGGAGCGTCAAGTGTTGATGGTTAGTAAAACCACTAGTTTTGAGAAGGGCAAGGGCAAGGAGGTAAACTTAATGGATGGAAAGCCAGTTGCTACTCAAGTGAAGAAACCCAAGGTTGAACCCAAACCCAAGACTAAGGGCTTCAATAATGAGGGGAATGGTCACTGAAGCGGAACTCCCTAAATACTTGGTAGATAAGAAGGCTGGCAACATCGTCAGAAGTATATTTGATATACATATTATTGATGTGTACCTTGCTAGTACTCCTAGTAGCACCTGGGTATTAGATACCGGTCAATTCCTAATGTTATTAACTCAAAGTAAAAGCTACGAAATAAACGGAGACTAGCTAAGGGTGAGGTGACGATGTGTGTTGAAAGTGTTTTCAAGGTTGATTTGATCACCATCGCACGCTCTCTATACCTTCGGGATTAGTGATGAACCTAAATAAATCTTATTTGGTGTTTGCATTGAGCATGAGCGTGATTAGATCGTGTTATATCAATACGGTGATTCATTTAAGTTAGAGAATAATGGTTATGCTGTTTACATGAATAATACCTTCAATGGTCATGCACCCAGTGAGAATGGTTTACTGAATCTTGATCGTAGTAATACACATATTCATAACATTGATACCAAAAGATACAAAGTTAATAATGATAGTACCACATACTTGTGGTACTACCGCTAAATGTCATATTGGTGTAAAGCACATGAACTTTGTGATGATGACTTGCTTTGTGATAAAACTAGTGATGTTGATCAAAATGAACTTGATAATTATCATGCTAGTCAAGATAAGTCATTTGATGATGATAAGATGAAAATAGAACAACTAACTTAAGAACTAAACACTCTTAAGTTAGCTCATGAATCTACTCTCGAAGATCATAAAGAGCTTGTGAGAACTCATGAGAAGCCACGCTTCGAGAAGCTCAACTTAGAGCAAGAGCATGAGTTTCTCAAAGCTATCAATGACGATCTCCGAAAGAAGACCTCATCTTATCTAGACAAACGACTACTCTTGTCTACCTTCATGCCTCAAGTTAAAACTAAACAATCTAGTAACAAAGGCAAGAAAGGTTCTTCATCTAGTAGCAACAATAAAAATGCTAAACCCAATGATGTTGCTTCTAGCAGTTCTATTGATTCCACTAATGATGATTCTCTTAGCCAAGTTACACTTGAGCAAGAAAATGCTTTATTAAAAGGAATTATAGAAAAGGGTATCTACAAGAGTCTTGTCGGATGTAAGCAATTTGAGGAAATTGTATGCAAGCATGGAGGATACCTTAAGAATCATGGTGTTGGGTACTTCAACACTAATGGAGTTGAGTGGGAAGAAGGTCAATATCCCAAGCCCAAGTTTGTTCCTCAAAAGGAGAAGTATGAAAATGCTCTTCCTAAGGGGACAAACACTCAAGATGACCTTCCACCACAAGACCACAAGCTCAAGGGCAAGAACAAGCTTCAAGAGGACATTGACTCATATGAAGATGAATCCCTAGCTTTGGTGGAGTGGGTTCCCAAGGCTACTTGAAGCTCAACTACTACAAAGGCTACTTCAACACCAAGGATCCCCATCAACTTGATGTGGGTTCCCAAGAAGAACTAGTAAGTTCTTGAGGGGTGACTCCGCCAATGAAATTCACTCACATTCATTATTGGCAAGAAATTTTTGCACTCAACACCAACTCAATGCAATAGTTCAAGGAGTCACACATTCCCTCAAAGGTAAGCAAGGGACAAGGTAATCAACAAATCAATGGACATCATAACACATGCTTTGCACTCCATGTCCATAGATATGCTTTTATTGGTCTCTTGTGTGTTGGGACTAACCCATGTAGGTGAGAGGAGTAAGGAAACAACAAGGATGCTCCCAACTCTTGGTGATCTTCATCAACATTGAGCATCCACAACTACCTCACCAACATGAAGTCTTGATCGACAAAACCCAAGGTTAGTTTATCCCTCTTATGAGGGGATGTCACATTAAGGGGGAGCTTTACTCTAATTCTTGAGTCGAAGCATCTCTTAGTATGTGACAACATTAAATGCTTTATGAAAAAGTGGTAACCCCACTTGTGCTTAAACGATGAGTATGACCTATGATCAAGTACTCTTACTTGGCTCCTAAGTCAAATACTCATATATAGATAACCTTGTCATTGCCCAAGTGCTTGTTAGATGCTAGAGTGTTTGTGCATGTTTGTCATGATTCTTTTGAGATCTTACTATGTGAGCATGTTGGTCTGCATTTATTTTCTCATTCAAGGACATCCAATTGTTGCTATTTGGCTTTTGATTTATCTTTTGTCAATTGGATGGACAAGAATGCCTAGGACCACTATTTAGCTATCTATTCTTTCTCACCTCATATTCCATTCATGCTGCATCACAAAATTTGAACAAGTGCTTTTCGATCCCTCTATGTGTGGAGCACTCAGAGTTCCGTATCGACAAGGAGTAACCATTAAAACCTCCCAAGTGCAACTCGGTAGAACCAACACCACAATCTCGGTCTCACCTATTGCCTAGGGTTGATCTGGTTTTCAATATCGTTAACACCGATTTCATATTCTCAGTTACGCCGAGTTTCCCTATCAGCTAACAGTTGTGGAACTCGGTGACACCGAAAATATAAAATCGATATCACCGACAGTGAGGGGTATATATGTTGTGGACCCCGACGCTTTGAAATTCTATCTTCAACATTGTGCCCCACAACCCTAAGATGTCGCCCCAAGACCCCTCGTCATCGCCCTTGACTTCCCGAGGTCCTCCGCCGCTGCGAATCGCCACCGTCGACGTAATCTACACCAACGTCGCCGTCGTAGAGGATCCGCGCCAAGCTAGGGTATGGATTCAATCTGTAGTGTGCTCCCCATCCGATTCTTTCACATTAGATTCTAGATTATCATCTTTGAACCCTTTGCTTAGATATTCATCCACAAAAAACTGCAAAATCTCGAGTTAGATGGATTTTCTAGGGTTTTGCTGTCCGCCTGATACATCTCGGTGGCACCAAAACGGAAATATCGGTCTCACCGATATGCATTTCTGTGAGGGTGAGAACTAACCCGGTGGAACCGAGTAGCTCTTTTCGGTACTACCGAAAAGGCTGCCAAGTTTCTGTTAACGAGTTGGTCAGTCTCGGTCTCACCGAAAAATTCTTTTTGGTTGCACCGATATGTATTTGACAGATTGCAAAATTTTTGAAAACTCATTGCTCAATTTTCAAAATCCAGCCTCATTTTGTGATGATTCATCTCCTTCTGCTCATCTACACTCGATTCATAGGGTCAGCATGTCAGGTTCGGAAGACAGTCAAAACAGGTCAGAGCAGAGAGCAAACATGAGTTCAGGCACAAGCCAGGGCCCAGTTCATTCTCAGATCCAGGCACCCCTAGCTCTCATGGGTTGCCCAAGACTGCCACCAGAACCAGGAAGATGTTGAACTCAGAGTGAAGAGGATTCAGACTTTGTGCATGAGGAGATGCTTGCTAAGAAGCAAGAGAAGGCTGCCAAGAAATTGCAACTGAAGCTACTTCCTCAAGAAGGGTTGTGAGCAAAATATATGCACCAGCTTCTACCTTCAAGGTTCATGAGACTGCCAGAGCAGCAATGTCTATTGAGATCCCAAAGAGAGCTATGCCCAAGAAGGCAGGAGAGAAAAAGGCCAGGAAGAGGATCATTCATGTGACTGGAAGGCCTACCTCCATGTTTGAGGATCCTGAAGAAGCTACTGCTGCTGAAGAAGAGGAGGTTGAGCTAGCTACAAAGGCTCCTCCCAAGAATAAGGCAAAGAAGTTGATGTCTGATGCTATGCCTAAGACCAGCACATCCAAGAAGGCTGCTGAGAAGCCCAAGAGGACAACTAGGGAGATTCTAGCTTCTGAGAAGAACAAAGGAACTGCTTCCAAAGTTGATGATGTGGATGACTTGACAACACTGATGAAGCTGAGACCACACCTCCTAGTTCATAATGCCAGCTACCCACTAGCTGAGGACATGAAGAAGAGGAAGGACTGAGGACTGAGGGCATGGAGAGCTATTGATCCTTATGCCCAGAGGAAGAAAAGAGTTGTGGACTATAGGTTCTATACGAGAGAGCAGCAGGATTTCTATGAGACTGTGCTCTTTGACAAGAGTCCAGCTGTCAGCGATATGCGATACGTTGATTGGAAGTACATCAAGGAGAATGAGGACTACTTTCCAAGTGTCCAAGACAACTTCCATTGCATAGGTCTGGATGAGTTCGTTGGCAGAGAATTCACAGCATGGAATGACGAGATGATCATGCAGTTCTACTCCACTGCACACTTCTATGGAGATGGTAGAATTGTGTGGATGACTGAAGGTGCAAGATACGAATCAATAGTGGAAGAATAGGCTGAGATCTTAGGAGTTCCTGAAGCACAGGATGGTGACCTTGATGTCTACTCAGAATCCAAGGCTATCACAATGCTATGGCCCATATGTACAAGGAGATCCCTGCTAACAAAGTGAAGTCTCACCAGCTAGGGTCTATTTACTTTCTCCTGGCTGGCCTACGCACTATCAACACCATTCTGAGGCATACTTTGATGCCCAAGTCAGGAGATGACAAGATGATCCGAGGCCACTCCATCAACTTGTTGATCCACCTTGACACTCACACCAGGATCAGAGTCATGGACTTGATTGTAGAGACAATCAAGAGGGCTGCTGCTGATCAGAAGCGCTCATGCTATTATGCACCCTACATCCAGATGCTCATAAACTCAAGACTGGAGAAGCACATCTTTGCCCTAGATCACCCACATTTGCCCCTACAGCCAGATCTCGAGGACAATGTTGTGGTGATGGATTCCGATCATCCCACTTCAGCTACAGCTTAGGCAGAGGTAGAGGCAGCAAGAGCCACTAGTGCTCAAGCCCCTCGATCCAGGAGTGAGAAAATGGATCTATTGATATCATTAGTTCAGGGCATGCAAAAGGACATTAAGGGTATTATGCACAACCAGAACAGTCTTGTCAGGATCTTTGAGACCAGAATCAAGACCCTTACTGATAAGGTGGACGGGCTGATGAAGATAGTCACAAAACTTCAGCATGAAGTTGACTCCGTGCAGATCCCTCGGGTCTCTTCTACTTCAGATGAGGATGATGATGATGATGAGGATGATTCACCTCTAGGGCCAGGCACTCAGTTCACTACTCAGGCCAGATCAGCCACAATGCGAGCTCCAACAGCTCCATCAGCTCCATCAACTTCAGCTCCATCAGTGACCACTCCAACCCCATCCACGACGTGTGCAGAAATCTTCGCCGACGCTGTTATCTCGACTCCTTCATCAACAACCGGAGGAGATATGCCCAAGAACGCTTAGATATATGCCTTTGAACTTTTTGGTAACTTGTTGCCAAAGGGGGAGAAGTGTATATAGATCTTTAGGCTTCGAGCAAGAAAGCAATTTGGTTTTTATTGCTTTTCAAAAACATTTGGTTCTTTTGGTTTGATGTGAGATACATGTGTGTTATGCTACTATGTTATGGGTGATGCTACTATTTCCTATCATCTTAATGCTCGTGAGATGATTATTCACCTTTGTTTGATTGTGTTGTGCGTTGTTATTCATTCTAATTATTCTCGCACACCACCAAGTTGTATGTGACATGGAAGAAGTGCACCATATACCTAATCGATTGTGCATTTGCATTCAAACGCAAATTCAAAATAATGCACAAATTTAGGGGGAGCTCTTTCTTATCACATACTTCTCAAAGTGATGATTAATTTCATTGATTTTATCATATGTCGAAGCTTTGATCTATACGTTGTCATCAATTACCAAAAAGGGGGATATTGAAAGCACATTTACTCCCTTGTTGGTTTTGGTAATTAATGACAACATATAAGTCATTGAACTAATGTTTCCACCAAGTATATTTCAGGAAATGTTCAATGAGAGGATTGGCAAAAGGAGATTGTGGACAAACCCCAAGATGCAAGGAAATAGGTTGGCCAAGCTTCAAGCAAGAGGACTCCACATTTTACATTTGTGAGAAATCACTTTGAGTCATAGGAAAGCCAATACTATTAAAAGGGGGTAAGGTTTTGTTGGTGAACAATATGAGCAAACGTGCACAAGTGATAGTCACCAAAAACATCCACAAACTCTCCCACCAAAGTCTGTTCTATACCCAACACTCAAAATCGGTGCAACCAACTTTCCCACTTTGGTGCCACCGATTACACAACCTAGACAGACTCTTCCAAACCCTAGCCACTTTGGTGCAACCGAGAATTCACATTTTCGGTCCCACCGAGAATGTTACGCAAATTCACATTTTTGGTCCCACCGAGAATGTTGGATCGGTGTCACCGAGATTGGAAATCTGACCGTTGGTCACTTTATCGGTGCAACCGAGAATTGTATATCGGTCCCTCCGAGATTCGAAGGTTGCCACCTTTTGGTCACTTTGGTACCACCGACATTAACCCATCGGTGTCATCGAGTTGGTCATTTTGTGTGTAACGGTTGCATTTTTGGGGATGCCTATATATACCCCTTCATCACCACTTGCTCGACAGAAAAGCACTCACGACTATTCCATACCTATCCTATTAGATTTTCTGAGAGAGAACCACCTACCTTTGTGTTGATGTCAAGATCTTCCACTCCAATCATATGGATCTTGATTTCTAGCCTCCCCAAGTTGCTTTCCACCAATCCCATCTCTTCTACCAAGCCAAACCTGTAAGAGAGAGATTGTGTGTTGAGGAGTCTATCATCATGAAGCACAAGAGCAAGGAGTTCATCGTCATTATCGAGCCTATAACCTTTTGGAGGGTGGTGCCTCCTAGATTGGTTAGGTGTCGCTTGGGAACCTCCTACTTCGTGTTGTGGAGTGAACCAAGAAGTTTGTAAGGGCAAGGAGATCGCCTACTTCGTGAAGATCTACCCATAGTGAGGCTAGTCCTTCGTGGACGGAAGCCGTAATGGAATAGTCAAGGTTGCTACTTCGTGGACCCTTTTGGGTGGAGCCCTCCGTGGACTCTCACGATCGTTACCCTTCGTGGGTTGAAGACTCCATAAACGTGGATGTACGATATCGCCACCTATCGGAACCACGGGAAAAATCATCGTCTCTACAATTGCATTTGATCTTCCTACCCTATCCCTTCTATACATGCATGTTGTTACTTTCCACTGCTATATACTCTTAGACTTGCATGTGTAGGGTGTACTTGACTTGCCATGAAACACTAAAAACTGCCAACCCTAAAACTTGGCATAGGCAAAAGTTTTAATTGGTCAAGTAGTCTAATCATCCCCCATCTAGACCTACTTTCGGTCCTACAATAGACCCTACGGGTTCGAGAACTATGTAGACATGACCGAGACACCTCTACGGTCAATAACCAATAGTGGTACCTGGATGCCCATATTGGTTCCTACATATTCCACGAAGATCTTTACCGATTGAACCTCTATGTCAAGGATTCAGTTAATCTCGTATGTTATTCCCTTTGTTGTTTGGTATGTTACTTGCCCGAGACTCGATCGTCGGTATCTCTATACCTAGTTCAATCTCGTTACCGGCAAGTCTCTTTACTCGTTTCGTAATACAAACTCCCATGGCTAACACTTTAGTGATATTGCTGACAAGGCTTGTTTTGATGTTGTATTACCGAGTGGGCCCTAAGATACCTCTCGGTCACACGGAGTAACAAATCCCGGTCTTGATCCATGCCCACTCAACAAACACCCTCGGAGATACCTGTAGATCACCTTTATAGTCACCCCGTTATGTTGTGACATTTGATACACACAAGGTATTCCTCCGGTGTCAGTGAGCTGCATGATCTCATGGTTATAGGAACAAATACTTGACATGCAGAAAACTATAGCAATAATCTGACACGATCATATGCTACATTCATAGTTTGGGTCTTGTCCATCACATAATTCTCCTAATGATGTGACCCTATTATCAAATGACATCTCATGTCTATGGCTAGGAAACCTTGACCATCTTTGATAAACGAGCTAGTCTATTAGAGGCATACTAGGGACAAAGTGTTGTCTATGTACCCACACATGTATCTGAGTTTCCAATCAATACAATTATATCATGGATAATAAACGATTATCATAAACAAGGAAATATGATAATAACAAATTTATTTTTGCCTCTAAGGCATATTTCCCACAAGCCACACCCCAAGGCATAGGTGCACCCCTCGCTCTCTCCCTAGATTTGTTTCTCCACCAAAAACGCATATGCGGCAATGTTTAGCGAAGCCCTGCTAAGATTGCTCCACCACCACCGCCACTACGATGTCCCGCTGCCAGAGAACTCATATACCTCTCCTCCCTTGATTGCTGGATCAAGAAGGTGGAGACTTCATCGAGCTGTACGTGTGCTAAACACGGAGGTGCCGTCCGTTCGGCGCTAGCTCGGGACGGATCGTGATTGGATCACGGGACGGATTGTGATTTGGATGGTGAAGACGTTTGACTACATCAACCGTGTTTCTTAATCCTTCTCGCTTAGAGATCTACAAGGGTATCTAGATCCACTCTCCCTCTCATAGCTGTTGATCTCCATAGATAGATCTTGGGTGTTCATAGATTTTTTTGTTTCCCATGCAACGTTCCCCAACAGTTTTCACTAGAGTCTTCACTCTCGAACACATAACATACGATGGATAAACAAATTACTATTGGTCAATTGATAGAAAAAAATGTAGTTATGTGGTTCTACCGTAGGTGCATTGCACGCAAATTATAATTTTCCTACATGCAACACATCCAAGAACATGCTACGGAGATGGATCACACATCGTTACTGTTGGGGAACATTGCATGGGAAACAAAAAAAATTCCTACACACACGCAGATCTATCCGTGGTGATGAGCATCTACGAGAGGGAGAGTGGATCTACGTACCCTTGTAGATTGCTAAGCGGGTAGCATTAAGAAACGCGGTTGGTGTAGTCGAACGTCTTCGCGATCCAAATCGCCGAGTGTCCCGCGATCTCATCACGATCCGTCCCGCGATCCAATCAAGATCCGTCCCGTGAAGTCATCACGATCCATCCCGCGATCTGATCATGATCCGTCCCGCGAACTCATCACGATCCATCCCGCGAACTCATCACGATCCGTCTCGCGATCTTGATCACGGTCCTTCCGATCTAGCACCGAACGGACGACACCTCCGCATTCAGAACACGTACAGCTCGATGGCGATCTCTGACTTCTTGATCCAACAAGAGGGAGTGGAGAGGAAGAAGAGTTCACCGGCAGCATGACGGCGCTCCAGCGATGGCGGTGGAGCAATTCCGGCAGGGCTTCGCCTAAGCACTACGGAAATCCGATCTAGAGGAGCGCCGGTGGAACGGGTAGCACGTGGCCGTAAAATCTAGTGCAAAACACCCAATACCACCAGTATATATATAGGAGGGAGGGAGGAGGAGGGATGGCGCACAAGGCAGCCCTTGCGCAAGGAGGAGAGGAGGAATCCTCCTCCAATCCTATTAGGATTATGATTCCTCCTTTCCTACTTGGAATCTATTTCCACCTTGGCTTTTGTTTTCTCTTTGTCAAGTCCAGCCGCATGGGCCTCTTAGAGGAATTTCACCAGCCCACTAAGGGCTGTTTTCCACCCTCCCACAGCCCATGTAGCCTCTTGGGTCGAAATACCTCTCCCGATGGTCCCCCGGTACACTCCCGGCACTCACGGTACACTACCGATGAGCCCGAAACTTTTTCGGCGACCAAAATAGGACTTCCTATATATGAATCTTTACCTCTGGACCATTCCGGAGCTCTTCGTGACGTCCGGAATCTCATCCGGGACTCCGAAAAACCTTCGTTCACCACCATACATAACTCTATACTACCGAAACGTCACCAAACCTTAAGTGTGCAGACCCTGCGGGTTTGAGAACTATGTAGACATGACCAAGACACCTCTACGGTCAATAACCAATGGCGGGACCTGGGTGTCCACATTGGTTCCTACATATTCTATGAAGATCTTTATCAGTCGAACCTCTATGTCAAGGATTCAGTTAATCCCGTATGATGTTCCCTTTCTTCTTCGGTATGTTACTTGCCCAAGATTCGATCGTCGGTATCTCCATACCTAGTTCAACCTCGTTACCGGCAAGTCTCTTTACTCGTTCCGTAATACAAGATCCCGTGACTAACACTTAGTCACATTGCTTGCAAGGCTTATTGTGATGTTGTATTACCGAGTGGGCCCTGAGATACCTCTCCGTCACACGGAGTAACAAATCCCAGTCTTGATCCATGCCAACTCAACAGACCCCCTCGGAGATACCTATAGAGCACCTTTATAGTCACCCAGTTACGTTGCGACGTTTGATACACACAAGGTACTCCTCCGATGTCAGTGAGTTGCATGATCTCATGGTCATAGGAACACATACTTTGACATGCAGAAAACGGTTGCAATAAACTGACACGATCGTATGCTACATTTGTAGTTTGGGTCTTGTCCATCACATCATTCTCCTAATGATGTGATCCCATTATCAAATGACATCACATGTCAATGGCTAGGAAACCTTGACCATATTTGATCAACGAGCTAGTTCACTAGAGGCATACTAGGGACAGAGTGTTGTCTATTTACCCACACATGTAATGTGTTTCCATTTAATACAATTATAGCATGGATAATAAACGATTATCATGAACAAGGAAATATGATAATAACTAATTTATTATTGCCTCTAGGGCATATTTCCAACAGTTACCACTAGATGCATAGTGCCATACAGCGAAAGTAGAGTCGGCGCAGCACGTTCGCGTGGTTTGTCTTCTCCTCGTCCGATCTCCCACAAAGAGTCGATCGCCGGATCCTCTCCCTCGAACAGTCGGTTGTCCCATCCCACGTACAGGTTCGTCGGAGTGACGCAAGTGCACCGCCTCTAACTGTATCTGTGCGTGCAGTAGGAACCAAGTCCTAGACTTGATTGTCATCGATGGACTTTAACTCGGATCTCATGGCCTCCAACCATGCCTTGGAATCTAGGCTCACCCTCACGTCCACGTAGGTGGCCGGCTCGTCGCTTTCTAGCAACAACACGTTGCACGCTCTGTGCAATCTTTTGGGCCTCCTTGGCTCCGGTGCTGACTCCACTACGGGTTCTTTGACCGACTCCAGTATGATCTCATCACCAACCAAGTCATGCCTGAGTGGCTCTCGAATTTCTTCGAGTCGCACCGTTCTCCCACTGGCTTCCCGATTAAGAAACTCTTTCTCTAGGAAAACCTCGTGATACGTATCCAATGTATCTATAAGTTTTGATTGTTCTATGCTGACATATTATCATTCTAGGATACCTTTTGGATATTTATTTACCAATTCATAATATTTTGGAGCACTAACCTATTGACACAGTGCCCAGTGTCAGTTCTAGTTTTCTGCGTGTTTTTTCCTTTTTCAGAGTTACAATACCAAACGGAGTCCAATTGCCATGAAACTTGTTGGTGATTTTTTTGACCAATACAAGACCTAGAAGCTTTAGAGGAGGGCCAAGAGGTGCACCAGGGGCCCACCATGAAAGTGCGTCATATCGACTAGAGGGGGGGTGAATAGGCGATTTTTACAAATTCATCACTTGAGGAATTTCAACTTTGAAGAATTTGAAATGTGATGAATAACTAGCAGCGGAATAAGTACTCAAGTGCATGAGGAACATAGTAACAACATAGTCTTCATGATGAAATGAAACATGCACAAATAGTAAGTAGCGTGATATAGAATAAGCAGTGATGAACAAGGTAACTTGAAGAATTTGAGGTGAGGAATTTGTGAAAGTCTTCAGTCAAATTCTTCAAACAGTAACAATCAATTTCATCAACAGGTATATGAGGAATAGAGGGATTGAGGAAATAGAACCAGATAGCTCGATGAAGACAATGGTTTGATGACCCAGTTCCAACTGCTGTGATAGTCGTACGTCTGGTTTGGAGCGGCCTGGTATTTAAACCAGAGGACACACAGTCCCAGGACACACAGTCCTTACCGTATTCTCCTTGAGCTAAGGTCATACAGTCCTCGCCCAACACTCGTGGTAAGTCTTCAGGATAGACTTCCAAAACCCTCACAAACTGGTCACCCGGCGATCCACAATTTACTGCTGGATGCTCTAGACCAAGGTCACTTCGTGATCCCCAATTGACTGCAGAAGCACTAGACCATGACGCCTAACCGTCTGGAGGATGCACAGTCCTCAAAGGTAACAAGCGTCGTATCCACACAGGAATTTCTTCAGTGATGCTCAATCACTATGGGTTTGGTGGTTTGGTTGTGGGTTTTTCCTCACTGATGATTTTCTCTCAAAGTCCTCAGAGGATGGGTTGCTCTCAAATGACAAGTGTCAGTTCTCTCTTGGAGCAGCCAACCAATTAGTGGTTGTGAGGGTGGCAATTTATAGCCAGGGTGCAACCCGACATGATAGGACATAAATGCCCCCAATAATATGACCATTATGTGGATAAGAATGATTGAGGACAGCTAGCGCTAAGCACAACAGCAGTCGGAATTTCGAACTATGAAAGTCCTCACGCTTATTATGTTCCTCACTTGTAGGTAATTCACACTGGCGAAATCCTAACTCCTCAGTCAGATCAATTTCCTCAGAGACTAGAAGAACTTCGTCTCTATCACTAAAGAACTTGTCTGAACCGTAAGATATTTCCAAAGGCTTCACTCGAAGGATTGTATAGGTTGAGGATTTTGGAGTTGAGCATCAGTTGGAAATTTTCCTTAGTATTACCTCGCCCCCTTTAATAGTAAGGTGTTTCCTATGACTCAAAGAAAGGAAATGAAACTATGAAAACAAAAGTCTTGACGATTCATAATCCTCGTTCATATCTTCAAGGTCACACCAACTTCCTCATTCTCAAAGTCTTCACAAAGTCTTCACAAAGTCTTCACAAAGTCTTCACCAAAGTCTTCAGTTGAAGACATACATTTTTAGGGGTCGATAATCTCTGAATAGATCAAACTCCTCATCGACTTATAGAGTCAGTGTACACTCACAAACACATTAGTGCCTTAACCTATAAGTCTTCAATACACCAAAATCACTAAGGGGCACTAGATGCACTAACACACCACATATCCAGTCGCCGCCTGGGGGGACAGATGTGTGGTGCCCCCTGGAGCCTCTCCCGACGTCGTTCTGTGGCCTATAAATTCCCATCTACCCTAAAAATTCCAAAAGCACTCCTGAAACACTTTTGACGCCGCCAAGAGTCTTTGCTCCGACGGGAGGCCATCTACACCTTTGTTCCGGCACCTTGCCCGAGGGGAGATCGATCACGGAGAGCCTCTTCATCAACCTAGCTTCCCTTATCATGATGTGTGAGTAGTTCACCACAGACCTACGGGTCTGTAGTAGTATTTGGATGACAATCTCTCTCTCTCTCTCTCTCTCTCTCTCTCTCGATCTTTAATACAATGTTCATCGCATATTTGCCTTGATCTATCTGATGTAATCCCTTTGTATGGTGTGTTTGTTGGGATCCAATGAATTGTGGGTTTATGTTCAGACTATTCATGAAAATTATTCGAGTCACTTCTGAAATATATTGATTCTTATGTGCATGATCAACATAGCTTCGTAATGCTCTCCGATCTATTGAGATAGTTTGGCCAACTAGATTGATATTTCTTAAGTGGGAGTGGTGCGTTGTAGTAGGTTCAACCTGACGAGTTTCTGTATCCCAGTGACAGAAGGGGACAAGTTGCGTCTTTTTGTTGTTGCTGCTAAGTATAAAACGATGGGGTCTATTCATATTAGTTGAGTTTACTTTGTCTACATCATGTCATTATTCTCCAAGCATTACTTTGTTTGTCATAAACTTAATACGTAAAGAGGCAAGCATAGAAGCGCTTTCAAAGTGAAGTAATAGTAGTAGGTGCATGTCACGCCCATGATGTGGTCCTATCCTTATTTTGGCACGAGGGCCTCGACAGGAATAGAAGCGCATCTCATCGTATTGCAAGAATGGATATCATTACAAGCACATGCACAGAAGAGAGGAGTATATGAAATTGGCTTACACTCGCCACAAGCTACATCAGAGTCACATCAATACAACATCATACTCAAACATCATACAGAAGAGTAGGGTCCGACTACGGACGAAAACAAACGACAAAATGACATCCATCCTTGCTATCCCAGGCTGCCGCCTGGAACCCATCCTAGATTGATGAAGAAAAGAACTCCAATCAAACAAGCATCGTGCTCATGTCAAATCATCGCATTACCTGTACCTAGAACTGTTGGTGTAGTAATCTGTAAGCCATAGGGGACTCAACAATCTCATTTCCAAGGGTATCAAGACTATTAAAGCTTAATGGGTGAGGTATGGTTAAGTGGTGAGGTTGCAGCAAGCGACTAAGCATTTATTTAGTGGCTAACTTACGAGTACAGAAATTAAAGTATGGTGGTCCACGCACAACAGACGTGAACTAGTAATGATCACTAACTGATCTTAAACACCTACTTACGTCAATCATAACTCCATCGTGTTCTCTCGCGGATAAGGACTCACGAGAAGAGACAGTCACGGTTACACACACAGTTGGTGTATTTTATTTGAGTTTACTTCAAGTTTGCTATGACCGGGTGTTAGACAAAGTATCCAAGTTTGCCACATAACCGCGGGCACGGCTTTTCGAAAGATTTAACCCTACAGGGATGCTCCATCACAAGTTCGCTATAAAAAGGGCTGAGCAAGCAGGAACGTAGCCAAACAAAGGTTGCTGGGATGTGAAGGGGTTAGAGGCTTTCATGGCAATGTTGGAAGGCTTGTCAAACAAATGGTGGGTAGCGAGACATAACGATAAAAGCGGGACAACTAGCATAGCAATAATAGTAGTGGTATCCAGGGAAATGTGTCATCTTGCCTGAGATCCCGTTCGGAAGAAGAACGAGTCCATGAAGAAGACGTGCCAACGTAGTCGAACGAATCCTCACACTATGAATGCTTTCGGAACTCTATCGAGAAGGAACAATCCGAAAACAACAATCAACACATGGTACACCACAACATATGTATGGCATGATACGCAAACAAATATGATGCATGTCCGGTTTAATTTTGCAAGGCATGTCAAGCACAATAATCAACTTCTACACATTAGGTGAAGCTCAATATGCAATGACGAAACTTCACATTCGAATTATTTAGTTCACTCTATTTAGGTACACGACAATATTAAATGTTGTTAAACATGGCAAGAAATGAAGCATAAGTAAACTATCTATCTAGGCATCTTAAATGAGTCCGCAAACAACTCATAGCATTTCCGAAATGTTCCCACATGCATATTTTCAGTTTGGGACAGATCTGAAATACACATGTTTTATATTCATTAAACAGCAAAATAAAGTGTGTCATAAGATTCTACACGTTTTTAGTCAAGTTACATATATAAAACATTTGCATCGGAGGTACGGTTAATTAGTTATGCAATAAACCATTTTAACATGGCATTAGGCAAAGTAATGCAAACAACAAGTTTAGACATTTTTAACATGTGTGAAAGTTGGATATTATGAATCTACACGTAATTCTACACATCTTACATATATGACGTGATTCAATCCGATGCACGGTTGAATTTAGATGACTTTAACAAAATGCAACATTATACTAAAATATGTGCAGTTTTTTTTAAATGAAACTGAGAAAGAAAATCAGCAAAACGGAGGACATGGGATGGGGTTAACCACTCTCAAGTACAACAAAAAAAAGGCTAGAATTAGTAGAAAAACAATGGTTCCTGGGATTTGATCCTTGAACCACTAGGACAACGAATTGGGCTGCTACCAGTTCGGCTAATTGTAGACTTGTGATGAAACCATGCATTGGCTGAAGTTGAAGGAGGCAAGTCGTGACCAGGGAAAACACAGAAACGGGCCTGGTTGTTCTCTGTACTTGCGACAGAGGAGTGCACGAACACCCGACGATTCTCAGCGATGCTTGCATAGATCAGGGCGATGCGAGTGAGTGTGCGTGTGTGTGGGACAGAACAAAATCAAAATAAAACTACAATAAAAAAATAGGAGTGGTTGGGATTTGAACTCCAAACTCCTTGGTTAGTGAGCACAGCGCTTGACCAGCATGCTGCCCTGCGTGTGAGTATAAACAAACAGGGCGCGGCTCATTTTAAGCTGGGCAAGACAGAGTCTTCCCCATGGAAGCACGATGCACTGCCGGTCTCCGGCGAACTCTGACGTGCAGATGCAACAGCGACTAGCAATGCAAAGCAGCGGCGGGCATGCGGAAATGGTGTGGGTGCGCGCGTGCATGTGACGGAGCTACGAGAGGCTGGCTCGCCTCGGCTGCGAGCGACGAGGCAAGGCAGGGCTGCTGGGCGCTCACCTATGGCTCGGGGTCGGCGGACAGGGGCGAAGCAAAGGCGGGTCGCTGCTACGCGCGTGTAGCTGGGCCGGCTCGGAAGCAGCTGGGCTTGATCTCGTCGGACGCGGCGTCAATCTCCCATCAGCAGCCATGGAAAAGCTCCAACTGTCAGGCTCCTGGTTCACATACACAGGGATGGAGTTAAGAAAGAGAGGGAGGCCGGTGGAGAAGAGAAAGTGAGAGAAGGATAGAAAGGCAGCAGGGAGCGGCTGCGTGACCTAGGACTCCGGTGGCCAGCTGCTCGAGGCCGGAGGTTGCTAGCTGCTCGGGATCGAGCTCAGCTCGATCTGAACCTTGGGGTCGCCATAGGGCTGCGCTGGTTGGCCGGGCGGAAATAAGGGCGATGGTCGGAGGCAATCTAGTTGGTTGGGCAGAGGGGAATTGGAGTGCGGCGGCGCTGAAACAAAAGAGGGAATCCCTAAAAATTAGGGTTGGTCTAGAGATGACTAGGGTCTATATACATAGAGAGAGATGGGACTAAGATGGGATGAATTGCGTCCGTCCGATGACGATCTGACGGTCAAGTCAGAGAGGTGGGTTGGCTGAGTTTGGTGGCTGTGTAGAGTAGCCATGGGCTGAGATGAGAGGAAGATTGTGGCCGGTGACACAAGGTTTTAAAACACCGAAAATGTTCGATAATAAATCGATGGCTGCACTGCAACGACTGACCGATGGGGTACCAAACGAACTCGGAATGCGACGAAATTTCGCAGACGGTCCACCTACAATATAATAAGACCGCACGCCAGGTTTCGACCCAATACAAGATTACTTTTCGCGCGCTTTAAAAACGGTTTTTTAACGATGCCGCGGGCGCGTGCGTGTGTGGTTGGGCTCGAAACGGTCGACACCACGAACGGAGAGAACCAGCAACTACCAACGGATGCAAGTTTCAAAAACGAGTGACGATGCTATGCAGATGATGCGAATGATGCGATGATGAATGCGACAACCACATGAACCACAGACGAGAACGGAAAAAATGAGGAATCTTCTGGAGCGTCGGTTTCGGGCGGTTACAGTGCAGGTAGGAGTCGGCCTATTTGCTTATGGATGTGATGCCTATATACACATGATCATTGCCGTGAATATTACATAATTATTCGCTTTTCTATCGATTGCTCAACAGTAATTTGTTTACCTACCGTATGCTTTTCTTATGAGAGACGTCACTAGAGAACTCTACGCCCCCGGGGTCTATTCACTTATAAATTAACAAATGCTATCATAAACTTTCTGTTATTTATTAACTTTCATTTTATTTTGCACTTTACTATTATCTACAATTATCTACATAACTCACTTGCTTGCAAATAACGAGATCAAGGGGATTGACAATCCTCTTGCCGGCGTTGGGTGCAAGTTATTTGTTCTTTTGTTTGCACCCGCTGAAGACGGTTGAGGATTGGTATTCCTATTGGTTCTATAAACCTAGATTTCATAACTGAGGCAAAATACTTACCCACTTTGTGCTGCTTTTACCCGTTCCTCTTCACAGAAAACCCAACGCAGATCACTAGTATCAGGAAGGATTTCTAGCGTCGTTGTTGGGGAGTACCATCACCAACAATCAAGTAACTTTGCACAAAATTTCATTCACTTCTTATTCTTTTTATTCGCTGCTATCTTTAGTTTGTCTCATAAAAATCAAAACTACAAAAATATTTATCTTTGCTTGTTGCTAGTTTAGTTCTTGTTTACTTCACTAGTTTGCTAGTTTGCTTGTCTTGTCTCTAGTTTGCTTGCTTGCCTAGCTATGCTATCTTATTCTTTATCACAAAATAACTTAAATTAAAAAAAAATGGATCCTCATTCGCTTGCTAATCTTTTCAAAGGACCCGATTATGTTGGAACAATTGCTAGTGAGAGTTCACTACATTATCTTTATGAGATATTGCTTCAAAATCATGAATCTAAAAATTGTGAAATTTATAAAGTGATTCATGATAGTTCCTTGAATGAAAAGCATGATTGCCATGTTGTTTGTATGAATTCTTTGAATATACATGATGCTAATGATGTGCAAAACCACAAGCTTGGGGATGCTATGCTTGATGAAGATGATATTTTTTGTCTCGCAAGTTTTGGTGTTCAAATTCATTATGATTGCATACTTCCTATTTATGATGAATGCAGTGATGACACATATAGTATAATTGGTAATGATAACCATGAAACTTGTCATCATTATTTTAATATTCAATTTTGTTATGACAATCAAGTGTCACATGATAGTTATTTTGTTCAGTTTGCTCCCACTTCCATGAGTGAAAAGGAGTTTTCCCATGTGAAGAGTGATAAATTTTCTATGCTTGTAGATCATGAAAAGAATGCTTTATGTGATAGATATATTGTAGAATTCCTTCATGCTGCTACTGAAATTTTTTATGAGGGGGGAACATATGCTTGTAGGCATTGCAACAATATCAAGTTTCCTCCCTATGTGTTCAAAGTTTTGAAGTTATGTTTGCAGTGTCATCCTATGCTAGTTCATTCTTGCTCCCATAGATTGTTTGCTCATAAAATTCCTATGCATAGGAAGTATGTTATACTTAAGTGTGTTTGTCATATGTCTTATGATGCTCTCTTTGTCTTTTATGTGAGCATCATTATTATCCTAAACCTATCTTGATGGTTATAAAGAAAGAGCTTGTTGGGAGACAACCCAATAGTTATTTTTTAATTTAAGTTTTTATAAGATAACGTGATTGTTGCCTCTGTCATGATTATGATTTTATGTTTTAATTAGTGTTTGCGCCAATTAAATCCTTTGGGATGACTCACAAGATGAGTAGAAACGATGCTGAATCTGAAACATAAACTTTGACTCCACTCTAGGAACTTTCATTTTTTACTGGAGCGTGATACTGAACTAAAATTTTAACACAATATTTCTATACAAATTTTTGACGTTGTACTCATTTTTAGAATTTTTACAGTTTCATAAGTATGGTATCTTTACAGACTGTTCTGTTTTAAACAAATTCTATTTTGCTTGCATAGTTTGCTTGTTTTGATTATGCCATGGATTATATGAGGGGATATAAGTCATGGAGAAGTTAGAATATTGTACATATTATGAAAAAATGATTTTTGAATCAATTTATCACAGTACCTCAAGTATGCAATATGTTTCTTATACCAACGAATCTCACGAAGTTTTGTTGAGTTTTGTGTGATTGAAGTTTTCATGTTTTGGGTGTGACCACGATGGACTTCCGAATAAGGGGTAGCAAGAGCCCAAGCTTGGGGATTTCCAAGGCACCCAAATTATAATTCTAAGGAGACTGAAGTGTCTAAGATTGGGGATGCCCCGGAAGGCATCCCCTCTTTCGTCTCAATCCATCGGTATGTCACTTGGAGCTATATCTTTATTCATCGCATGCTATGTGTTTTGATTGGAGCATCGTTTACTTTTGTTTGCTTTTACTTTAAGTTTGTCATAATCATCATTTCTTGGACACACCTATTTGAGACAGACATGTCTTCATGACAATTTTCTAGAATACTCTATGTGCTTCACTTATATCTTTTGAGCTAGGCAGTTGCTCTAGTACTTCAATTATATCTTTTGAGCACGGTGGCATGTAGATTTTATATAAATAATATGCTCTTGTTATTCACTTATATTTGTTTGAGAGCTGAGTAATAGTGATGGTAATTTCCATGGGTCATAAGACTAGTCCAAGAATAATAGGTATTCAACGAATGATAATCAAAACCACCGTGTAGAACATATAGGGAAGTTGTGGGTTAATGACATTGATGTGATAATATGAAAAAGGTGTGAGTACAAAATTGTTGATTTGTAGAAGTGTCGAGATTAATAGGTGTTAACTGCTATTCATCTAAAAATTAAAATGGCATGGTGATGATGTTTGAGCATTTATATTCCTCGTTAAAATCCTAGTGTTGTTTTGAGTCGGGGGCGCGCGATGGTTAACTCCTACCAACCTCCTCCCTCGGGGCATGCAAGGAGTACTTTGATTTGTGATAAAACTAGTAAAACTTTCAATAAGTATGTGAGTTCTCTATGACTAATGTGACACCATGGACATACACATCTTCACCTTCTCATATTTGCTAGCCTCTTCGGTACCGTGCATAGACCATTCTCACCTCGAGGATCGGTGCAAATATTCATCGGTGCATCCAAACTTCGCGACATGATACACATTGTTGCACATAAGCCTCATTATATCTTCCTCAAAACAGCCACTATACCTACCTATTGTGTCATTTCCATAGCCATTTCGCGGTATATTGCCATGCAAATTCCACCATCACTTCATATGACTAGTTTGTTAATCATCATAATGCTTTGCATGATCATATAAGGCTGACATAGTATTTGTGGCAAAACCAGTGTTCTTCATATTTTTGATACATGTCATGCTAGATCATTGCACATCCTGGTACACTGCCAGAGGCATTCATACAGAGTCATATCTTCCTATCAGTTCTTCATGTTGAGTTGTAAGTAAATAAAAGTGTGATGATCATCATTATTAGAGCATTGTCCCAGTTAAGAAAAGATGATGGAGACTATGATTCCCCCACAAGTTGGAAAGAGACGAAAATGAAATAAAAATGGGGGAGGCCAAATCAGCCCACCATAAAAAAAGAAAATGGGGGAGGCAAAAAAAGAGAAAAGGCAACCATAAAAAACTGAAATGAGAGAAAAGAGAGAAGGGACTTTCCTACTATCCTTTACCACACTTGTGCCTCAAAGTGGCACCTTGTTCTTTATATAGAGAGTCTCCTATGTTGACACTTCCATATGCTAGTGGGAATTACCTTTTCATATAATAAACTTGGCTTGTATATTCCTACGACGGGCTTACTCAAATGCGTGAGGTCTTCCTGAGCAAGAAAGTTTGATGCACACCCCACTTAGCTTCATTTGATCTTTCATACACTTATAGCTCTAGTGCATCATTTAGATTCCTGGATTAGGGGGTCCTCGAGCGGACATCGGATGATCGAAGAACACCTACAACAGATGGAAGCCTCAAGGAGTCATGATGTATTCTCCAAGTTATTAGCTGTAGTTAGGCATGTTTATCTCTTCGGCATGTAACCGACCATGTGTAAACCCAGGACACCCCCGGAGTCTATATAAGCCAGAGGGTGCCGGGGGTATAAAGGGACAACTCATCTAGGGTTAGCTATACGATCTCGAGGTAGATCAACTCTGTAACCCCTTACATCATCAATACAACCAAGCAGGACATATGGTATTACCTCCATAGGAGGTCCCGAACCTGGGTAAACTCATGTCCCCTTCGTCTCCTGTTACCGTCGATTCTAGTCTCATAGTTCAGGCCCCCTACCCGAGATCTGCCAGTTTTGACACCGACATTGGTGCTTCCATTGAAAGTTCCTCTGTGAGTGCCGAAGGAATCGATGGCTCACCTCATCACAAATAGCAAGATCTGCATCGAGGGGACTCTTGCCCCCGATGATAGTTTCATCGGCAACGACATCTTGTCACATGCCAGCTCGATCGATCGTCATGGCCAGACTGGAAGGTTTCCCCCCAATCAGAGTATCAAGTTCGAAACCTTAGAGTTTGTGGCTGATTCATAGGGAACACTCGTTCCAATGGAACCCTCAACCTTCAAAGAAAAACGTGTAAATCTGGATGCTTTGACGTCCAAGACATCAGGTCCCATGAAGGAACGGAACAGAGATCCGCTCCGGCGTAACTCTCGAACCATCACACCACATGACGAATCCACTCGTATCAGCGACACGCACCCCGCCATCGCCTTGTTCTTAAACGAGTTGTTTGATCAGATCAAGCAATGCGTATATCTGATGAGCAGGTTCCGATTTATGATCAGCTCGGGATCAGACCCGATGATAGGGAGATTCATTTCCCTCCGGTCACCCACCTTATCGCTACCATCGAGTGTCTGGCTGCGGATTCTGCCCGACAGCTGGAATTAAAAACCATCTATACTCCAGTCCTCAAGCTCCAAGACCCTGTCGGTGAATTAGAGGCGGGGATTCGCTCTAAAGATGGACCGTCACCTGTCCGGAATCCTTCGCACAATTTGGAAAGTACAGTTCCAAACATTCGTTGCGACAACGAACCAATTTTTTTCCCACCGACCGCCCAAAACAATCATCCAAGTATCGCACCAAACCCCATGTCTTCGGACTTTCGGGATATCAAGCAACTACAAGGAGAATCAGTCCACCACTTTTGGGCAAGACTCCTACTCGCCAGGAGCAGAGTAAAAGGTCTTAGTGACCAAGATGTAACGGCAATTTTCATTCGCAATTGCCATTATGAAGGGATTCTTAATGCCCTGGCCCACCGACGCATAAGCAACTTTTCGGAGTTATCCGAATTGGTACAAAAGTACTATGACATGGAGAGTGTCTAGCAATCCGAGCGGTTGTTCTTGGAACCAATTTTCTTCGAACACCCTAGAGGAGCTCAGAAAAAGAGGATACCTCCAAATTGGCCAGCCAGGTATGAACCCGTCGAAAAAAGAAACAAGCCCCTTTCAGGGACCGTCACTGTCTTCGACGGAATTTTGGATAAACCTTGCCCCATAAATTTTGTGTTGTTAATCATGAACCCAATGTACAGCCTCCGAGCTTGCGGGTTGTCACACAAGTCGCAAAAATTAGTGTGGCCATCCTCAACACACCTCCGTCGAGTAGACGCTCTCCTTCGCCGCCCAGATTTAATGCCGATGTCCTGATGGTCTATGAGATCTTCCCCTCGAGGAACAGGCGTAAAAGAGCTCTTAGGGAGCATGAGCAAGTCTACCACATGGCAGCCACTAGCTCGTGGGCAGACGTACCGATTACTTTCGGGGACACTGACCAGCCGCCCATTCTTCCCGGTCATTCACCGGCCGTTGTAGTATTGAATCCCATCATTGGTGGATACAGGCTACATAAAGTGCTAATGGATGGCGGCAGTGGTCTTAACCTCATATATGAGGCCACTCTAGACAAAAAATGCAGTTCGACCGATCCCGCATCGAATATAGCAACACAACCTTCCGGGGAATTATCCCAGGGAAAGAGGCACGTTGTTCCGGATGTATCATCCTGGACATTGTGTTTGACACGCGCGAAAACTACCGATCCGAAGAACTTCTCTTCCACATCGTACCCTTCCCAAGTGGCTATCACGCCCTATTGGGACGCGACGTCTTTACAAAGTTCTAGGCTATACCCCAGTACGTGTACATGAAACTCAAAATGCGAGGAGAAAATAGAGTGATCACGATCGCCAATGATCCGAACATAGCCCTTCGGGCCGAAAACAAAACGGCAACGCTCGCCCTCGGGGGACTAGCAGAAAATTTTGTCATCGAAGAGTTGACTGCCCTACGGTCGACAATTAATAGGGACGATGTGATCCATAGCAAAAGGCCCATGTCCACGTCCTTTAAACCCGCAGAGGAAATCGTTAAATTTCAGGTACATCCAACGGACCCCAATAAGACAACGTCTAACGGAGCCCAGCTTGATCCCCTCATGGAAGAGGCATTGCAGAATTTCCTCCGCGAGAATTGGGACATTTTCGCCTGGCATCCTTCCGATATGCGTGGAATCCCACGACGGCTCGCCGAACATAGCTTAAACATTATTCTAGGCTTTAAACCCGTGAAACAGACTTCGCGCTGCTTCTCCGAGCCCAAACGGTAATCCATGGGTGAAAAATTAGCCAAACTGCTCAAGGCTAGATTTATTTGGGATATTAAACACCCCGAGTGGCTAGCAAACCTGGTGATGATACCGAAGAAAGACAAGTCCTAGCGTCTGTGTGTCGATTTCAAAGACCTCAACAAAGCATGCTCCAAGGACCCTTTCCCCTTACCATGCATAGACCAGATCCTCGATGGCACAGCCGGACATGATTTGTTGTGTTTTCTCAACGCTTACACCGGGTACCATCAAATTAAAATGAAGGAATACGATCAAGCGGCTACTGCATTCATCACCCCATACGGGCCATTCTGCTTCAACATGATGCCTTTCGGGCTAAAAAACGTTGGGGCCACATAGGAGCGCATGATCCAAACCTGTCTCGCGACACGGGTCGGTAAGACTGTCGAGGCATACATGGATGATGTGGTAATCAAAACCAAACACATCGGCCAGTTGATTGACAACTTACGTCAAACCTTTGCTAGTCTAAGCGAATATGATATACGGCTCAATCTGGAAAAATGTGTATTCGGAGTTCCCTCTGGTAAGCTGCTTGGATTCATCGTCTCCCACAGAGGAATAGAGGCAAATCCAACAAAAATTTGTGCTCTATCAGAACTTGCAATCCCCATAGAGCTGAAGCATGTCCAGAGGCTAGACGAGGGTGTAGCAACGTTAAGCTGCTTTATCTCCCGCCTCGGAGAAAAGGCTTTGCCGCTCTATAAGCTGCTGAAACGGACCAACAATTTCGAATGGACCGATGAGGCAGCGACTGCGTTAGAAGAAATCAAAACACTACTGGCAACCAATCCCATACTCACGGCACCAAGCGCCGGTGAGCCCATGTTGTTATACATATCGGCCACCAACAAAGTCATCAGTGTGGTGCTCATCGTTGAACGAGGTGACGAGGGACATAAATTTCGTACTCAGAAACTGGTATATTATGTGTCAGAGGTGCTAACGCAGTGCAAGTCTAGATGCCCACATGACCAAAAAATAACCTATACAGTATTCATGGCGTCGAGGAAACTCAGACACTACTTCCAGGAGTGTGTGGTAACAGTGGCATCGGAAGTCCCCCCCGAATGATATAATCAACAGCAGGGACGCCACCAGCCGCATAGACAAATGGGCCATTGAGCTCCTTCCCTTTGAAATAACCTACAATCACACCACACCATTAAATCTCAGGTATTGGCGGACTTCCTGGCTGAATGGACAGAGGCCGAACTCCCCAAGGAGTATAGTGCATACTCCCATTGGACAATGTACTTTGATGCATCCAAGACCTTGGCCGGTCTGGGGGCTGGAGTTATTCTCACATCCCCCACAGGCGACGATGTGCGATACGTGTTGCAAATCATGTATGCTGACTCCAACAATGCCTTCGAATATGAAGCTCTTCTTCATGGTCTTCGGATTGCGGTACCAATGGTCATACAATGGCTAGAGGTACAGGGAGACTCAAACTTGGCCATATCCCAAATTAACGGCGAGTTCGACGCCAAAAATCTGAAAATGGCGTCATATAGAAATGCCGTCCTCAAGATATCTGCTCGGTTAGAGGGATTGGAATTCCACCACGTTGCTCGAGACAACAACCAAGCCACCGACATACTAGGTCATATGGGAGCCAAGCGCGATCCCGTCCCGAGAAACATCTTCCTTGAGGAGCTCTTTAAGCCCTCCGTAGTTTGGCAGGATGATGACAATGGCACCGGTCTGAATATGGTAGACGTAGTTGTTTCCCCTATAAACGAGCCAGATGATGGCATTATTGACGGCTCCACGATGAATGAGACGCCCTTGGATCATGAGGTAATGGCAGTAATTGTGCCATGGACAGAGCCCTTCTTCGTTTACCTTCTTCACAAGGACCTCCCCGACGATCAAACTGAGGCACGCCGCATAGTTCGGCGATCCAAGGCCTACAAAGTACCCGAGGGTGAGTTATACAAGAAAAGCACCATCGGAGTATTACAGAGGTGTATATCCAAGGAAGAAGGATGGGAGCTCCTCGCCGAAATCCATGCAGGCATGGGCGGGCATCATGCCGCGGCAAGATCCCTTGTCAGCAAGGCCTTCCGAGCCGGCTTCTTTTGGCCTACAGCTCGGACGGACACCCAGTCACTTGTTCAAGTATGCGTTGGGTGTCAACTCTTTGCAAATCAAAGTCACATAACCCCAACAGCTCTTCGAACTATTCCGATCACCTGGCTTTTTGTGGTCTGGAGGCTGGACATGGTCGGACCCCTTAAAGGGGGAACCAAGAAAAATAAATACCTACTAGTCATGGTTGACAAGTTCACCATAGTACACCGTTACGGTGTCCCACATAGTATAATAATGGATAATGGATCCAACTTCACAGCCCAAGAGGTCAAGGACTGGTGCGCAAAAATGGACATAAAGCTTTATTATGCATCGACCTATCATCCGCAGACCAATGGACAGGTCGAGCGAGCAAACGGTCTCATTATGAGCGGCATCAAGCCACGTTTGGTCCGATCTCTTCACAAGTCCGACTGTCATTTGGTGGAGGAACTCAAGTCCGTTCTTATGGGGCCTGCGTACGACCCCGAACAAATCAATGGGTTACACATGGTTCTTCATGGTCTATGGGGCAGATGCAGTTCTCCCTTGCAATATCATCCGCGACACACCAATAGTGCGCATGTACGAGGAAAAGGAGGCCGAGTTGGATCGGAAGGACGACTTAGACGCCTTGGAAGGGAAGTGGGACATAGCTCTGGCTCGTTCCACTATTTACAAACAACAAGCTCGACGGTACCAAAGTAGGGAGGTCAGGAAAAAAGCATACAACGTAGGAGAACTCGTCCTACGGCTCCCGGAGAAGCAGAAGCACAAACACAACCCCAAACGGGAGGGTCCTTTCATCATCGACGAAGTGCTCACGGGAGGGGCCTATCATTTGCGGAGTCCACCCGATAACCGCCTTGAACCAAACCCATGGAACGCAGCTCGTCTTCGGCGCTTCTACGGATAAACCGGTGTCGCCTAAACTCCTCCACATTTTTCCTTTTTTCCTATTGTTATTTTTTTTATTTTTTCCTTTTCCCTTCCCACTTTGCTATTTTACAGGGCCAATGTCTTTTCTTATCCTATGTTCAACTAAACCAATCTTGTACTAACAGGAATCGGCGTACACCATAAAGTGTTAAATCCGAACACAGCACGTGGGGGCTTCTTCTAATAGCCAAACTTTTTATTTTGCTCATACTTACCGGGCGCACATGTTTCTTTTGTCATGTTCTAGCCATTATATGCATCAATTCAAACTAAGACTTGGCCAAGCCGGGTTGCCTCGCTCCTGTGATTACTCTCTACGTTCCCGATTGTTCGGCTAGAGAGTAAAGGGAGCACCTCTGCGATTGTTATGACTGGGTCATCCGGACACGTACCTCAGACGGGTGAGGCCGAAAGCTAGCTATCTTACATAGACAATTGGTCGGCTATGACAGAAACACCTTATACTTCTCTGGTCGTTATTACCGTTGTTTGGGTCCTTTTTCCCAAAGGACAATCAGCCGCATACTGCAAGTATGCGGACTTCTATCTACGCTCTTCATAGAGCCCCGACGAAAGGTATCGATAGAGGTACTATTTTCCTCGGAAGATGTTTCTTATGCTACGTCGTAATATAACATATCTTTCTGTGTGCTTTCTATCTGTTCGCACCACATGGCCAGATTGCCTGGTTCCCCGAATACCGTTCGCTCTTTCGCGAGGGAAAATTAAGAAGGAACGCTCCCGAGCTCTTCGCACGGGAGGGAGAAGACGATGGCCGGTTAAGACAAAGTTGACAACACGGATTGTTTATACATACGTACATATAAATTACATGTGCGGCTATTGATCGATATTATCAATTATTGTGTTAAGGGGGTAGTCCGCTTGCGAAAGATGGGTGGCTGGCATCACCTGGTCATATACCAAGTGGAGAGACACTTCTTTTCCATCCGATCCCACGGGACCAACCCATTCCATATGCTCGGGGAGAAGTCCGGTGAAATGGGGCTTGACCATTGCCCACGCTTCCCGTGCTCCCTCCCAGCAAGCCGAAGTCTTCCACAGCTCGAACCTATTTCGAGCCCCCTTAAGTGGATCCACGAGTGCGGCTAGCCTTTCAGGTGGCTGTTCGGTGGGCCATAATGCCTTCACCAACCCTTTCATTGCTTTTTGCACGCGCTGATGGAGAGAGGTCAGCTCCTTCAGTAGGTCTCCTTGGTATGATTCGATCTCCTCTTCGGGATGCCCGGATAGGAGGCCTGCACATAAGATAACAACGCGCTTACTATTATTCCCTACATCAGAAATATTTGCTGATAGTGGAGTCGTACTTACCGAACATGCCACTTTGAAGCTTTCGGTTCTCTTCTTGAGCTTAGGCCAATTGAATCTTCAAACTCTTTATTTCTTCGGCCTATTTTTGTATGACAAATCAGCCATCCTAGTGTCGAGACTCCGCATACCTCTGAGAATCCCAGGCTTCTTCTAGCTGCCTTTCCATATGTCCTGTTGACTCGGTTGCTACACGAAATCAGTATGTCAGGCACGATGATATATAAATATTAGCAATAAATGCATACTCACCATGGGCCTCTCGCGTGAAGCTCTTTACTTTTGCTAGTTCGTCCTTCACGGATTGTACTTCCGTGCGGCTCTCGTCGAGTTCCTTGGCCAATTGCTCAGACTGTTGCTTTGAGGCCTGCGTCAGCAGTCAAATAGTGTGAAGATCCTTAATTCGTTTGTTCTAGAACAAATTAAGGCTCGGGGGCTACTGGGCTTACACAAATGTTCGGATTCTATAAAATCCGATCACTTACCTATATGTTGGTTGTTATCAACTTCATAGCTTCGACGAATCCAGCTCGGGCGGCGCCAAGGTGCGCACCCGCCGAGCGTAGGGCGCCGAACTCCTGATCGGAGAAAATTGGGTGCCGCATGGCTTCCCATCGTTGCCGATGATGCATGGCACTCTCCACCTCTGATTTGGTGACGGGGACACCACCACCAGAGTCGGCGGGCGCCGGATTAGACACGGGGACTTTTGTAGCAGAAGCCACATGGGTCGTGGCTCGGGAGCTTCAAGCATCTCCGAACACCCGGGTACCCTTTCGGTAGGAGAGGATTGGGTGTTTCGCCTAAGGTTTTTAATGAAACGAGCTGCTATGGGAATCTACTAATTACAATGATAAGCGGGTAACCGAACAATGTACCTTCGGGATGAGAGGGCAGGTGGATTCGTCCCCATGTCCGGCTCCTTCACAGGGTCCCGGTTGGCCTCTGATTCGGCCGCAGCTTTGGTTGTCGGCATATGACGCGTTGATCATCGATGCTTGGGGTCGGGACCGGCACGTCCGGGGCGCTCTTGGTATCTGGCCTCTTGCGGGAGGTGCTTTTCTTCTTGCTCGTGGTAGGGATGTAGAATGACCCGGGGTAGTCAACTATGATAGCCACCGCGGTCTGGACGATGTTGTCCTGGAAATATACTTCGTTCTCGAAGTCAGGGAGAAGATCCGGGTCCTCGTTGAAACCCAGATCGTTGTCGCATGAATGGTCCTTGGGCTGAGGAGCCGGACAGTTGACTGTCTCAAGGAAACCCCTCCATTCATGTTCACACCAAGCCTTGGTCAAATAGAGTGCGAAATGGAAACCCCGAACTATTTCATGATTAAAAGAGAAAGGCTTAGCCATTCGATGGGATTGTGGGCAGAATATCCTTCCTTGGTTGACCACCGAACGAAGTCTTCTAGCTCTCCTTTGTAGAGATCGGCAAGTGCGGCGGCCAACGCTGCCGGATTGGCAGGACCTTGCTTTCGGGAGCGTGTGGCGTCGCTTGTCTTGTTGTATTGCCATAGAGGGTGTACCCTCTGTTGGAGGGGCTGCACACACCTGGAGATGGCGGCGGCAATGACGTCGATCATGGTCAGTCGGTGGTGGACAAGCATCCGCACCTGCGCAGCTAGACGTCGCACTTCGATGCTTTCCTCCTGGGATGTGCCAGTTGTACCTCTTCTTCGGGAGAATGTCAGAGTATTCGGGAAGTCTTGTCCAGGTTGGCTCGAACAGGGGTACATCTTCAATACAGAACCACTCTGAGGTCCATTCTTCGGACTTCTATGCCCGTCGGATAACCCGTCCTCGCTATGCGGCACACTTCGTCCCCACCGACCTCTAAAATTGTCTTGTCCCGAGTTCGGGGGACGAGCTAGAAGTATTTCCTCCACAAATCGAAATGTTCTTCACACGCCAAGAACATCTCGTAGAGGGTGACGAAGCCTGAGATGTGTAAGACTGACCCTGGAGTGACATGGTGGAGTTGGATCCCATAGAACTCCAGTAACCCCCTCTGGAGTGGTTGGATTGGAAACCCAAGGCATTGGAGGAGGAAGGTGACGAAGCACACGCGCTCCCCCTTGTTAGGGTTCGGGAAACGCTTGTCAAAAACATCGTCGCCATAGGAGAAGAGACCTACGCGGGTCGTCGCCAGATCTGATGATGGGAGATACCCCTGGATCTCCAGATTACGGAGCCACAGGAGTGTAAGAACATCTGGTCCAATCTCCTGGGCGCGAGCCATAGGGACGTGCAGAGGAGCTGGGGACTGCTACTTCTCGAGCATGTGTTGCTTTCCGTGAAGAGGAACGGGTGATGTAGCAAAATAGATAAGTATTTCCCTCAGTTGTTGAGAACCAAGGTATCAATCCAGTAGGAGATACAAGCAAGTCCCCAATAGGTGTACCTACACAAAGAATCAAACTCTTGTACCCAATGTTATAAAGGGGTTGTCAATCCCTTTAAGGTTACTTGCAAGGATGAGATCTGATAGAGATAGGCTGCTTGAACGGAAAGTAAAACAAAAGGTAAAAATAATGCAGCAAAGTATTTTTGATATTTTTGGTTTTAGATCTGAAAGTATAAGATGGAAAATAGACCCGGGGGCCATAGGTTTCACTAGAGGCTTCTCTCATGGTAGCAAGTATTACGGTGAGTGAACAAATTACCGTCGAGCAATTGATAGAAAAGATAATAATTATGAAGATACCCAAGGCAATGATTCTGCATCTACTACTATTACTCCACACATCGACCGACTCCTGCCTACATCTAGAGTATTAAGTTCAAGAAGAACAGAGTAATGCATTAGGTAAGATGACAAGATGTAGAGGGATAAACTCAAGCAATATGATGAAAACACCATCTTGTTATCCATGATGGCAATAATACAATACGTGCCTCGCTACCCCTACTTTGTCACTGGGTGAGGACACCGCAAGATTGAACCCAAAACTAAGCACTTCTCCCATTGCAAGAATTACCAATCTAGTTGGCCAAAACAAACCAATAACTCGAAGAGACTTGCTAAGATATGAAATCATGCATATAAGAATTCAGAAAAGACTCAAATAATATTCATGGATAATCTGAGCATAAACCCACAATTCATCGGATCTTGACAAACACACCGCAAAAGAGTATTACATCGGATAGATCTCCATGAAGATCATGAAGAACATGGTATTGAAGAGCAAAGAGATAGAAGAAGCCATCTAGCTACTAGATATGGACCCGAAGGTCTGTGGTGAACTACTCACGCATCATCAGAGGGGCAATGGAGTTGATGTAGATGCCCTCCGTGATCGAATCCCCCTCCGACAGATTATTGGAGAAGGCTCCAAGATTGGATCTCTCGGGAAGGGGGGGCTTCTGGAGGCGGAAAACTGTTTTCGTGGCTTGTTCTGATAATGATGGAACATTTGGGAATTTATAGGCCGAAGATTAGGGTTAGGAGAGCTGTCGTGGACGCACAAGCCTGCCCGGCGTGCCCTACCCCCTAGGCGTGCCCCTAGGTCTTGTGGCCCCATGGTGGCTGCCCTGGCATGGTTCTCAAGTCTCCTGATTTCCTTTCGTTCCATAAAAAAGCATTTCGAAGGTTTTGTTCCGTTTGGACTCTGTTTAATATTCCTTATCTGCAATTCTCAAAAACAAGGAAAAACAGAAAATGGCGCTAGGCTCTAGATTAATAGGTTAGTCCCAAAAATGATATAAAATAGCATATTAATGCATATAAAACATCCAAAACAGATAATATAATAGCATGGAACAATCAAAAATTATAGATACGTTGGAGACGTATCAGGGACGTTGACCATGTTTTGCGTGGAGCTTCCGCTCGGAGTTTCTTTCGACAAGGAGGGAGAGAATGTGGTCTGAGCCACAATTTTGTTTGATTAAATGGGTTGGTGCCCCTGTTGCGGAGGGGCAACGTTTTAAAAATTACTGACCAGTCGCCTCTTCATGACACGCGAAAGTCGAGGAACACGCGTAGTTATTATAATGAACCTGTGCCCGCGACGCTTGAGATTTAACCGAAGACTAGTCGATTGCCTAACAAAGAAGGATGAGGGACTCGCCTCGCAAGCCAAAGACGACGACATGAGGAGATCGACCGGATATAAATCAACATTGAAGGCTACTCCGGGGGCTACTGAGGGAGTCCTAGATTAGGGGGTCCTCGGATAGCCGACCTATTGTTTATGGGCCAGACTTTATGGGCTGCAAAGCGGACATCGGATGATCGAAGACCATCTACGCCAGATAGAAGCCTCGAGGAGCCATTACATATTCTCCAAGTTATTAGCTGTAGTTAGGCATGTTTATCTCTTCGGCATGTAACTGACCATGTGTAAACCCAGGACACCCCCGACGTCTATATAAGTCGGAGGGTGCCGGGGGTATAGAGGGAGAACTCATCTAGGGTTAGCTATACGATCTTGAGGTAGATCAATTATGTAACCCCTTACATCATCAATACAACCAAGTAGGACGTAGGGTATTACCTCCATAGGAGGGCCCGAACCTGGGTAAACTCGTGTCCCCTTCGTCTCCTGTTACCGTTGATTCTAGTCTCACAGTTCGGGACCCCCTACCCGAGATCCGCCGATTTTGACACTAACACCCTACTCCTCGAATTGATATCTATCGATGAGCATCTTCATAGCTCGTTGGTACACCTGGTTAACACGAGACTATCTTATCCACTTTTTACCTCATTGATACCTACCACCATATCTATCGACAAGAGAACGTGATAGTTCATCACATTTTTCAACGAAAACAACCAGTGTCACATAATTCACCTGCTTTTCTAGCCTAGGAGATACACCACAAATCTAACAAGCGAGGACGACAATGTAAAGCTGTCTTGACGAAGTGCAAAATTTAGAGCCCTTGAATGGTTCACAATTGTAAGAGAAAAATAGTTGATAACGATTTGTGTCGGTGCATTGAATAAAACCTTGGGTTAAAATCTAGGACGATTTTGGCACACATTTTTTTACAACGAGTGTCAATGAATTTGCCTGATTTGCTAGTTCATGAGCTATGATATGCATCTAGCTAGCACGAATGACAACTGAAAGTTGCCATGGTGATAGTACAAAAATGTAGTGCAGGTTGATGTCTTTGAACATTTCATTGTTATAACACGTATAGTCAATGTTGATCTGTGTCGATGAATTGAGTGAAACCCTTTGTGACAATCTTTCCACGAATTTCTTATGTGCATTTTGTTCATTCTTCTGTAATATAAATCTAAGTCGTTTGCCCTCACGAAGATGGATCTTTCTCTCTCTCCCCTTATCCTTAGCCTAGGGAGAAGATTGTCCAGGAATTTTTCATGCGAGGAGACAACAAAGTGGAATCCTAATGTGGTTGGTTTGGTGAAGCGGAATGTTCATGTCATAATGTGTCGAATTAATTGCCTTCGTGTAAGTTGTGGCATTAGCATTGTGATGGTGTTAGCCGTTGTTGCATTTGAAACGTGTAGCGCGATGGGGGAGGGGGGTGTCAGCATATTAATATCGTGAGATTTTGCCTTTTGGCACAAATCTATAACTATAAATAGCATGCTAATTCTTCTAATAAGTTCTTCACCCATACTGCTGACCAGTACGTGAAGTGTAAAACTGAGTAGCATGGTAAATATTTATTTTTTGCAGAAATCTGCAACATTTTAAAATTGCAGGAAAATTCCATTAGTGCGAAGATAAACACTAACCTATTGACACAGTGCCCAGTGCCAACTCTTGTTTTCTACGTGTTTTTGCCTTTTCAGAGTTACAATACCAAATGGAGTCCAATTGCCACAATACTTTTTGGTGATTTTTTTGGACCAATGCAAGACCTAGAAGATTTGGAGGAGGGACAGGAGGTGCACCAAGGGCCCACCACGTATCCAGCCGTCGCTTGGGGGGCGCGACCAGATGTGTGCTGGCCCCTTGGAACCTCTCGCGGCGTCGTTCTCTGGCCGCAAGTCTCTATTACGACGGGAGGGCATCTACACCTCCGTTTCGGCACCTTGTCAAAGGGGAGATCGATCACAGAGGCCCTCTTCATCAACCTTGTTGCCCTCACACTTTGTAAGTAGTTCACCACAGACCTACGATTTTGTAGGTAGTACCTAGATGGCAGTCTCTCTCTCTCTCTCTCTCGATCTTCAAAACAATGTTCATCGCATCCTTGCCTTGATCTATCCGATG
Organism: Hordeum marinum; assembly: GCA_022496015.1. Lineage (NCBI taxonomy): Eukaryota > Viridiplantae > Streptophyta > Magnoliopsida > Poales > Poaceae > Hordeum > Hordeum marinum. The sequence continues at coordinate 440,024,849 of CM039674.1, forward strand.
TAATCCCTTTGTATGGAGTGTATGTTGGGATCCGATGAATTGTGGGTTTATGTTCAGATTATTCATGAAAACTATTTGAGTCACTTCTAAAATATTATGATTCTTATGTGCATGATCATCATAGCTTTTCAATGCTCTCCAATCAATTGAGATAGTCTGGCCAACAAGATTGATATTTGTTTAGTGGGAGTGGTGCGTTGTAGTAGGTTCAACCTGACGAGTTTCTATATCCCAGTGACAGAAGGGGACAAGTTGCATCTTTGTGTTTTGCTACTAAGGATAAAATGATGGGGTCTATTCATATTAGTTGAGTTTACTTTGTCGACATTATGTCATTATTCTCCAAGAATTACTCTGTTTGTCATGGACTTAATACGTAAAGAGGCAAGCATAGAAGAGCTCTTGAAGTGGAGTAACAGTAGTAGGTGCAGGCAGGAGTCTGCCTATTTTCTATCAATTGCCGTGAACATCGCATAATTATTCACTTTTCTATCAATTGCTCAACAGTAATTTGTTTACCCACCGTATGCTTTGCTTATGAGATATGCCACTAGACAACTCTACGCCCCCCAGGTCAATTCACTTATAAATTCACAAACGTTGCCATTACCTTACTTTTATTTATTACCTTTTATTTTATTTTGCACTTTACTATTATCTACAATTATCTACACAACTCACTTGCTTGCAAATAACGAGATCAAGGGGATTGACAACCCTCTTGCCGGTGTTGGGTGCAAGTTGTTTGTTCTTTTGTGTGCACCCGCTGAACACGGTTGAGGATTGGTATTCATATTGGTTCGATAAACCTTGCTTTCACAACTGAGGGAAATACATACCCACTTTGTGTTGTGATCACCCCTTCCTCTTCACGGAAACCCCAACGCAGATCACGAGTATCACCCCGTTCCGAGCAACAAACACTTTCTTCTCCTCTCGGTTGTAGAAGTTGTATCCCAATGTTTCCCTCGTATATCCCACGAATATGCATTTATCCAACTTGGGTGTAAGTTTGTCTGACATGAGTCGCTTGAAAAATGCTTCACGACCCTTGATCTTTAGAAAAGACAAACGAGGACTCTTCCCAGTCCACATCTCATGTGGCGTGTTGTCTACGGATTTTGATGGTACCCTGTTAAGTGTGAAAGCTGCAGTTTATAGAGCGCATCCCCAGAATGACAAGGGTAAATCTAGTTTTCTCATCATCGACCGTACCATGTCCAACAAGGTTCGTTTTCTCCGTTCTAACACGTCGTTTCTTTGCGGCATACCCGGAGGTGTGAGCTGAGGTATTATACCTCGACTTTTCAGATGATCATCAAACTCTTGGCTTATGTACTCACCTCCACAATCTAATCACAGAAGCTTTATCGTCTTACTGAGCTGATTTTCAACCTCGTTCTAAAACTCTTTGAACTTTTCAAGAGTGTCTGATTGGTGCCTCATCAAATAGATATATCCATATCTACTCAAGTCATCGGTAAAAGTCACGAAGTACTGATAGCCACCTCTGGCCATTGTGCTCATTGGAGAACACACACACCGTGTATAAGCTCCAACGGCTCGCATGCCCTCTCGCCACTATTTACAAAAGGAGACTTAATCATCTTGCCAAGCAAGCATGATTCGCATGTCTCGAACGACCCGAAGTCGGACGAAGTGAGGAGTCCATCAGCATGGAGCTTCTTCATGCATTTTACAGTAATGTGTCCAAGCCGACAATGTCAAAATTATGTCAGATTTATCTCATCAGGCTTATGCCTATTGACATTCACACTATAGACTGGTTTCATTTCTAGATTCAAAATAAATAGCCCATGTATAATGGGTGCATAGCCGTGGAACATTCCATTCAAATAAAGTGAACAACCATTGTCCTTTAAATTGAATTCATAACCCTAACTCATCAAACATGAGATAGAAATAATGTTCCTACTAAGGGCGGGAAGATAATAACAATTATTCAATTACAATATAAATCCGGAAGGAAGCTGGAGCTACATCGTGCCGACCTCCAACGCAACAACTCTTGCTTTGTTGCCGACCCTGATGTCAATCTCCCCGTGTGCCACAAGCCTAGTACTTACCAGCCCCTACACCGAGTTGCAAATATGAACAACCGATCTGGTATCAAATACACAAGAGCTAATAGGTATGTCACCAAGGTTAATGTCTATAACATATGTAACAAGTGTACCTTTACCTGAAGAAGCATCTCTAACCTTCTTGCCATACTCAGCAAGCCACTTGCTACAGTTCCTCTTCCAGAGACCAACTTCCTTGCAATGAAAGCAAATGGTCTTTGAGTTCGATCTGGACTTCGGATCAGCGGCGGAGACAACCTTCTTCGTGCCCTTTGCCTTACCCTTTTTCTTGGACCAACTCTTCTTGTACTTTGCCGAGTTCTGCACCCTCAACACTTGATGTGTGCCTTTCTTAATATCCCGCTCTGCCACGTGAGCATCCCATGCAATTCAGCGAGCTTCTTATAAATTCCATGCATATAATAGTTTGAGATGAACGTCCCATAGTTAGCCGGAAGAGAACCCAGAACTGCATCAGTATCCAGCTCATCCAAGAGCGTGAAGCCCAATCGATCCCAAGCTTGCATGTATCCGATAATCTTGATCACATGGTGGCTCAGTGGATCACCTTGCTTCAACCTACAATCCATCAAAGATCACCAAACATTGAACCTTTGGGTCCTACCCTGCACCTGAAACATGCTCTTGAGACTCTCAATCATATCGAAAGCCACAATGTCTTCGAAATTCTGTTGCAAATCGGGCTCCATACAAGCCAACATGAGGCAGCTGATCTCATTCGATTCATCAATGAGTTCCTGGTAGGCATTCTTGGTTGTGGCATTAGCATTATTGGCAGGTACCTCTAGAAGTGGATCCTCTAGAACATGTTCCTTTTTATCGTGTTTGAGAACAATTCTCAAATTTCTATACTAGGTGGTAAAGTTTGTTCCATTCAATTTATCCTTTTCTAGAATTGAATTCAACGCAAAGTTTTGAGCAGGTGGTGCCATTGATCCACAATAGAAAATATGCAATCACTAAGCAATGTGTTTATGTAGAGTAATTCAAGCCTTAAACATAACTATTCCCAGTGAAGACGGCATCCCTTTGCCAACTCTTAGTGATTCAGGATCCGACTAGCGCAACGGACTAGTGAGCTTTAGCATCACTGCCAGCCAACTTGCTTATCTGGTAAGCAACTCCTTGCTAATTGTATCTCTATATGACTCCTATCGGTCAGGTAGGTATCTTATACCCCGGATCCAGACCTTCTTTGCCACAAGGCCCAAAACTGTTTTGATAGGTTAACCTGATGCAGTGCATGTCCATGTCCGACACAAACCCTCCAGATCAAGGACACCTAGTGTGTCATGGTTTTGTAACGGCAGATGTCCGAATACTTAGGTTCGAGGCCATTGCTACGGAGGTGGACTCAAAGGGGTTGATCGGGACGAAAGACACGGGTTTACCCAGGTTTGGTCCCTCGGGGAGAGGTAAAAGCCTACGTCCTGCTTTGTGTATATTGATTGGAGTATCGATTATAAGGGAGCGTATTCGCTTGACCTAGCTCTCGATGGATTGGTTTTTGTCCCTAAGTCGTCCCCGTGTCTTGCCTTTATATAGGAGGTCAAGGCCCCGGGTTACACGAGTCCGAAACCGACTCTTACAACGTGTCTGGTCCTGTTTCTAAGCCGCCTTGCCTCCTTTGGCAAGCCGTTTCCGGGCAGCTCGCCCGCCCGGGTCTTACACCATCTCTTGTCTCTGGGCCTCCGTCTTAGCCCATCTAGTAAGCCGCCATGTGGCTTATCCTTCCTCTTCCGGCCCACTTGATAGCGAGACGCCAGGTATGACCTGGCCCCTCCTGGGCGGGTCTTACCATGGGGTTATATCCCCAACATTAGGCCCGAGATTGATTTGAGCATGTGCATGTCAATCTTCCATTTCATTTGGCGACGAGTCTTACATCCTTGTTACGTGCAAGAAAAGAATTTCATAACCCATCGTGACGTCACTTATGGATATGCCAAAAAAGATTCAGTGACGTCCACAACGGGTCCTCTCATTAAAACTGTCGGCCCGAAAATCGAGGCGTCCCATTCGGTCAATCATCATTTCACCTCCTTGATTCTCGCGTGCACTGTTTTGCCATCGCATCTCATAAATAGGGCCACAAGGGGGTCTTTTCTCTTTCCACTGCCCCCGTCTTCTTCTTATTCCTCTTGATGCTTCACGCCTCCGGAGCTCGGCCACGCTGACCAGACCTCACCGTCGTCCTCAATGTCGTCCGCTGCATCAACCTGAGTTAGCCCAGAGTTCCGCCCGCATCCGCAAGGTACTCCTCTCAATCCTTTCCAGATCTGCAAGCACCTCATTTGAATCCCCTAGAGTTCATCGGGTTTCCATTAGCGTTCTTACCGTTCATTAGATCGTTCGTCGTAATGTAGCTTGATAATCAGTCCCTGGAATCTTGTAATGTTGTTAATCCATCGCGGCTATCCATGCGGAACCAATAGTCACTCGTTTATAGATATGTATCTCCACTCTCCTCCGCACAATAGCTGCCTGTTCTTCCACTGTAGTTTTTAGGGTTTGGATATATTTCTTTTTTATTCTTGCCTGCAGATCCATAGCCATGGTTCTGATATGTGAAACTTGTTTGTCTGCACATAGTAATATTTGTAGTACAATCTTGCCCACCTAACCCGCCATCGAGTTACTAGCTCTTCCGATGAAATGTACTGGCGACTTAGCATCTCACTATTATGTTAACCACTCCCATCTTGATTGTTTGGCATTTCTAACCCGCCGCGTCCTGCACCTTTCACAGTTTGACCCGCACCATGTCACGAGCAGCTTCATCCTGTGATTGGGTCACCTCTAGAGTGACCGGGCAATTCTTGCTTGAGTTCATAGAGACGGGCTCATTGCCGGCTCAGGATGTCATCCATTGGCGGGTTCCTGGGTCAGAGAAGAGGACCACCCCTAAGGAGGGGGAAGTTGTTATATTCGCTGATTACCTCCTCCGCGGTTTTAGCCCGCGCGGCTCAAAAAAATTCCGAGACGTCCTCCACTTTTTCAAACTTCACCCTCAAGACATTGCCCCAAATTCTGTCACCAACATGTGCAACTTCCAATTCCTGTGTGAAGTTTACCTGCAAGAAGAGCCCTCCGTCGACCTCTTTTGTGATTTCTTCTACATCAACCACCAAACAGAAGTGCGGCTGGACCAAGCTTGGAGCTCGACGGTGTCTCCATCCACAGACGGAGAGATGTGGTTTATCCGGCTGCCCTTTTGCCAAGCCACCCCAAAGATTGGAATAGGACTTGGTTTTATTGCAAGGACACCTCTCTAGAAGGAGAAAATCCACTGTCGGGTTATCGCCCTACCCGGCTCTATACTTCCACTGAACTTCTAGACCGGATGTCTGCCACAAAATGAGCAAAGTATGCTCCGGCTTTTGCAAAGATCAAGGCTCTCCTGGCGAATGGCTTAACTATAGTCGACTTAACCCGCTGCTGGGTCTCGTGGAGAGTTTTACCACTAAGCCGGCGTGACTGGCTTATGTGCGAATATACAGGCGACATGAATGATCCTCTTTGTTTCAACCGCACGCCTCTGATAGAAGAAAATGTCAACTTTTCTGTTAAACAACTTCTCCGTGAAACCCATGAGGCTTGCAACAAAATCGGGTTAAAGCCCTTCTGCATCGCAAACCTAGCTCCAGATGTAAGAAGCGACCTTTTTTTCAAAACTGCTCATTCGTGTCTTAACCTTATACCTGGCACCTTTAACTCTTTTGGTGGCTCTTCATACAAGCCGACTCTAACTTCTGGAAGAAGAAATATGTTGGAGATATGCTCTAGAGGCAATCATGTATGATGATATTTCCTATGTGTTTATGAAAAAATATTGTCCTTGGACATTATCAGTGATGTGTATTAACAAGTACGTGACTTGTTTGTGAGACTATGCATTGTATGATAACTGTCCTAAATGGTCCCTGGTCGAAAGGATTGTGTGTACGTGCAACTAATCAGACTAGCATATGATACGGTGGATGGTTCGGTCTAACTGACTATGTAGCATTGGATGCTAGCCGGATAATATGGACTCGAAAAGGTCTGGTTGGATTCGATATAGTCGGATCCGAGTCGAGATAAGATCTGAGTTGGACAGACCCAACTATGAGACACAACGGTAGGTCATTTGTGAGTCTCTAGTACAACATACATTCTATGTCCTAAGACTGGAGCTGGCATATGTACTTGGGATGGTGACAGACTTGCTTTGGGCCGACCAAACGCTTCTCCGTGACTAGGTAGTTACAAAGGTAGGTTTCGGGCTTGTCCATACCCATGCTGCGAGACATGGTCGAGCAAGATGGGATTTGCCCCTCCGATCACGAGAGATATACTCTGGGGCCCTCGGGTGATCCGACCTGGATAAGCATGGCCATGCGATGAGGATTATGAGATAATCCGAAGTGTTTGTTGGATTCACCGGAACAAGAAAGAGGTCATGTTGCAACAAGGATGACCATGTCGCCTTGTGCACGACAACATATATCGTGTGGCAAAGGGAACAGAAGTGTGAAGTACAGGTTCGCCTAGCCATCTTCATCGGACACTTGGAGTCGGCATGTCTTGCTAGAGGCTGCTACCGACCGGTGGAATCGGATGTCATCTGACTTGCGACTAAGTGAACGAGAACCTAAAGGGTCGCGCGCTTAAGGGAAGGTACACGTGGGATTTAGGATCCGTGCGAGACCCAAGAGTTGAGCCCATGTCGGATGCCTATATATAGTGGAGGTGCGGCACACCCATCCGGTTGATCGCTTCCGCGCCATCATTAGGGCTTTGCATGAGTTGGAACTAGCCACCTCCACTCGCCGCCACCGACCGTGTGATCGGACCTAGTAGTCCGCAACACGTGTGTTGCTCCTCCACGTGCGGATACCGTTAGAGGCGGTGCACTTGCGTCGCTCCAGCGAACCTATACGTGGGATCCGATGACCGGCTGTTTGAGGGAGATCGGACGAGGAGGAGATGGACCACATGAACGCGCTGCCCAACTCTACTTCCGCTACACGGCAGTGCGCGTTTAGTGGTAACAATCTGTGATCCATATCTGTAACATGTTCTTGATTGTTCTGCGCGTAGGAAATTTTAATTTGCATGCGATGCACCTGCAGTAGAACCCAATAGTGGTATCAGAGCCTCGGTTTGAGATTTGGATTCAAGTCGGATGCATATTTGATATGTGGAGGTGGGGGATGAGATACTTCATCATTCATGACATCGGCTATGTGCACGGTTGATGAGATCAACTGCACATCGGGATAGATTGAGGCTATGTTTTCTATCAACTGGAATTCATGAGGTCATGACACAACCTACTCCTATCGGTCGGTATCTTCCATCGGGGTTAACCATGAAACGTAAATCCAAATAGGGTTCGCGATGATCGATGAGATCGGTCAGATCATAAAACTCGGCGTGATCGAAGTGCAGATGCGATTTGTGATTTCGGCGTGATTGGGGCCGCCATGTGCGTAGCGCCTTGTATTTTGTACACGATCACACAAACCGGTAGAATGTGATTCTATGCATAAGTTTGTTTTGCAGGTTTGATGTGAATAGTATGGCTCATATGTATGTGATGCATGTGTGTAACTTAACATGACCTGCGTGTCATGATTGTCAGCCGGCAGGAGCCAAAGTGTTGTCATTATATTGTATAGCGACCTGTGTGTCCACTTGTGATTCTGTGGAAATTCATTACTAGTTGTAGTAGTGGGAGGACAAAGATCAAGTTCGAACCTTTGGTGTCCCGGCGTGACGAACAAGATGGAGTTCCTCCTTGGTCATCGGAGTAGGAACCGGCCATGGAAGGACGCCCATGAAGGAGCCATACTATTTCACATATTTATGTTTGTATGTGATGGATATTGCTTCTTATTTCTATGGATGTTAGTATGGTAGAAAGATCCCTCATTAATATCAAGCATATTGCCATTCCGGATGTTGCACCTTCGCACGTCAAGTACGTCTGGTAGTGGGCTCATAAAATTGAGGTGCTACTAGGTGTCCTTGAACTGTACGGTTCGTGTCGGACACGAACATGCAGTGTATCGGGTTAATTTGACAAGGCTATCAAAATGGTTTTGGGCTTTGTGGTAGAGAAGGTTGGGAGCCGGGTACCAAACCGACAGAAGTCCTATAGAGATACGATTAGCAAGGTGTTGCTTGCCAAATAGGCAAGTTAGCTAGCAGTGATGCTAAAACTCACTAGTCGCTCGCGCTAGACGGGTCCTGAATCACTCAGAGTTTGCGGAGGGATGCCGACTTCAGTGGGAGTAGTTCTGATTAAGGCTTGATTTACTCAACATAAACACATTGCTTAGTGATTGCCTATTTTCTGTTCTAGGTCAATGGCACCACCTGCTCAACCCAACTTTGCATTAAAATCAATTCTGGAAAAGGATAAACTGAATGGAACAAACTTTACTACCTGGTATAGAAATCTGAGAATTGTTCTCCAGGACGATAAAAAGGAACATGTTCTAGAGGATCCACTTTGAGAGGAACCTGTCGAGAATGCTAACGCCACAACCAAGAATGCCCACCAGAAACTCGTTGATGAATCAAGCGAGATCAGCTGCCTCATGCTGGCTTGTATGGAGCCCGATTTGCAACGGCATTTCGAAAACATTCAGGCTTTCAATATGATCGAGAGTTTGAAGAGCATGTTTCAGGTATAGGCTAGGACCGAAAGGTTCAATGTCTGGCAGTTCTTGATGGATTGTAAGCTGAAGGAGGGTGATCCACTGAGCCCGCATGTGATCAAGATGATTGGGTACGTGCAAGCTTTGGATCGGTTAGGCTTCCCACTTGGGGACGACCTGTCCATAGATGCAATTTTGGGTTCTCTTCCACCTAGCTATGGGACGTTCGTCTCGAACTATCATATGCACGACATGGATACGAAGCTCACTGAATTGCATGGGATGCTCAAGGTGGTAGAGCAAGATATTAAGAAAGGCACACATCATGTGCTGATGGTGTAGAACTCGGCTAAGGTCAAGAAGAGTTGTTCCAATAAAAAGGGTAAGGCAAAGGGCATGGAGAAGGCTGTCTCCACCGTTGAGCCAAAGTCCGGACCAAACTCCAAGACCATTTGCTTTGACTGCAAGGAAGCTGGTCACTGGAAGAGGAATTGTAGCAAGTGGCTTGCTGAGCACGTCAAGAAGGCCGGAGATGCTTATTCAGGCACAGGTACACTTGTTACATATGTTATAGACATTTACCTTGCTGACATACCTAGTAGCTCTTGGGTATTTGATACCAGATCGGTTGTTCATATTTGCAACTCGATGCAGGGGATGGTAAGAACTAGGCGTGTGGCACAAGGGGAGATTGACATCAGGGTCGACAACAAAGCAGGAGTTGCTCCGTTGGAGGTCAGCATGATGCATCTCAAGCTTCCTTTTGGATTTATTTTGGAATTGAATAATTTTTATTACATTCCCGCACTTAGTCGGAACATTATTCCTACCTCATGTTTGATGAGTCAAGGTTATGAATTCAATATAAAGGACAATGGTTGTTCATTTTATTTGAATGGTATATTCCATGGCTATGTACCCATAGTAGATGGGTTATTTATTTTAAATCTAGAAACGGAACCAGTCTATAACGTGAATGTCAAGAGGCATAAGCCTAATGAGATAAATCCAACATACTTCTAGCATTGCCGGCTTGACACAATAGTCTGAAATGCATGAAGAAGCTCCATGATGATGGACTCGTAATCTCGTCCGACTTTGGGTCGTTCGAGACATGCGAATCATGCTTGCTAGGCAAGATGACTAAGTCTCCTTTTGCAAAGAGTTGCGAGAGGGCGTCCGAGCTGTTGGAGCTTATACAAAGTGATGTGTGTGGTCCAATGAGCACAACGGCCAGAAGTGGCTATCAGTAGTGAGTTTTACCGACGACTTGAGTAGGCATGGATATATCTATTTGATGAGGCACAAGTCCGAAACTTTTGAAAAGTTCAAAGAGTTTCAGAATGAGGTTGAAAATCAGCTCGGCACGATGATAAAACTTATATGATCAGATTGTGGAGGTGAGTACATGAGCCAAGAGTTTGATAATCATCTAAAAAGCCGAGGTATAGTACCTCAGCTCACGCCTCCGGGTACGCCGCAGAGAAATGGTGTGTCAGAATGGAGAAATCGAACCTTGTTGGACATGGTCCAGTCGATGATGAGCAAATCGGATTTACCCTTGTCATTCTAGGGACACGCTCTAGAAACTGCAGCTTTCACACTTAATAGGCTACCATCAAAATCCGTAGACAAGACACCACATGAGATGTGGACTGGGAAGAGTCCTAGTTTGTCTTTTCTAAAGATTTGCGGTTGTGAAGCATTTGTCAAGCTACTCATGTCGGACAAGCTTAGTCGGATAAATGCATATTCGTGGGATATCTGAGGGAAACCTTGGGATATAACTTCTACAACCGAGAAGAGAACAAAGTGTTTGTTGCTCAGAACGGGGTTTTCCTAGAGAAATAGTTTCTCAGTCGGGAGGCCAGTGGGAGAACGGTGCGACTTGAAGAAATTCGAGAGCCACTCGGGGACAACTCGGTTGGTGATGAGATCACACCAGAGTCGCTGAAAGAACCCCTAGTGGAGTCGGCACCGGAGCCATGGAGGTTGGAAAGATTGCGTAGAGTGTGTGACGTTTTGTTGCCAAGAAGCGATGAGCCGGCCACGTATGCGGAAGCGATGGTGAGCCCAGATTCCAAGGCATGGCTAGAGGCCATGAGGTCCGAGTTAAAGTCCATGGATGACAATCAAGTCTCGAACTTGGTTGATCCGCCACCTGGCATAGTTGCCATTGGTTGCAAATGGGTCTTTAAGAAGAAAACCAATGTGGATGGAAATGTTCAGATCCATAAAGCTCGTCTTGTCGCTAAAGGTTATGGACAAGTTCAAGGTATTGACTACGACAAGACCTACTCGCCGGTAGCAATGCTAAAGTCGGTGAGGATCATACTAGCTATAGCTCCATATTTCGATTATGAGATATGTCAAATGGATGTCAAAACGTCTTTCCTTCATGGAAATTTAAAAGAGGAAGTATACATGATACAACCCGAATGTTTTGTTGATCCAACTAACGCTGGTAAAATATGCAAGCCCAAGAGATCCATTTATGGATTGAGGCAAGCAGCTCGGAGTTGGAACATTTGTTTTGATGAAGTCATCGTTGACCTTGGTTTCATCAAGAACGAAGAGGACTATTGTTTATACAAGAAGTCTAGTGGGAGCTCGATAGTATTTTTGATCTTGTATGTGGATGACATACTGCTGATCGGGAATGATATTTCGATGCTGAACTCACTCAAGGAATCATTGAATGGCAAGTTTTCGATGAAAGACCTTTGTAACGACCCGAACGTGATAAGATTCGGTGTCTCTGTGCTTACTGTGCTAGTCCCTGGATCAATAGCTAGCACACACAGTACAAAATGAAATACCAAGAATAATCCACATGTCAGAAGTATTACATTGCAGATCGAGAGTTTAATTTATTACACCATGCTTAGCTCGAAGGCTAGTTCAAAATAAAACACAACGGAAAACATAAAAGATAACTGTGGAGTCCCAACAACACCACTGGAAAAGCTGAGTGTAATCATCGTAACCCTATGCGCATCACTCACACGTCGTTTAAAAATCCTGCAACATAAAACGTTGCAGCCACAAAGGGTCAATACTTTGAATGTATTGGCAAATCACACCAAAATTGTTATAACAGACCTACCATATCTATATGCAAGGATATGACAAAGGAAAGGATGATGGTTTGTTTTTGCAGAAAGCTGATTTTATCTTACTTCTACCTACTATTCAAGTATTTAATATTTACTAGACTTTAGTTCATTAATTGTTAAACTGGACTGCCTCCAATTTGACCCGCGTATGAGAGCCTCCGAGGATCATAGGTATAACTAAGCCCACTTCACATTTAATTGTATTGAAGTGATAAGATCTTGCAGAGGTTTCAAGTCTTGCTGCTCAAAATTGTCCATAACCGGGGGACACGGCTAATCATGATTAGTTCTTTACACTCTGCAGAGGTTAGTACGCTTTACCCACTAGACCCAACCCAAAGATTGAGACGAAGTCTTTCAGAAATAGTCACCTAGTCCCAAAGGAGGCCCGTACCAACTATCCCGCTACATTTGCTGGCACATCCGGACAAGGTTTCCACAACTGATCAACTAAGCCAGAGCCCATATTAGTGAGTGGTCCCACATGGAAGCTACTTGATATGAAACATGTTCAACCTTTTTAAATCTGGACGGCATTCCCCACTGTTCGTGAGTCATGTAGAGCCTCCCGGAGGATACATACTTGTCGACTGGTCCCAACATACCAATTCACCCAGATGATTCATTAATTAAATATTAATAATGCAGAGCCTCTCGGAGGATACAATAAAATACATGTTGTTATATTAATCATTACTTACTTCACTCACAACTTCCATGTGACACACAAAACCCAATCCATGTCTACCATAGCAAGGCTAAGCAATAACTGCAATATAACGGTACCCAATATGGCGACCAGGATTATGAGGATCAGATTAGCATATGGCTATCCTAACTGGGTTTAGCATATCATACAAACATAACAATTCCTACACATGCAATATAGTAGTGTGACATAGAACTAGATGCATAGAAAATAATAGGATGAAGGATGATCAAAGGTGTAACTTGCCTTATTCCTTGTTCTCAAACTCGCACTCTTGACAATAATTTGCCTCGCACTCCGGACAATCTACACGTTTCAAACAACACAACAAATCAATCATCACACTCAAATAACATCAAATAAAACCAACAGCAAGAAATCATTTTTTTAATTCAAACAACAGTAGCATAATAGTAGGTGAAAATCAGCTACAACCTAATAGAATCATAATGCAAAAAGAATCACTTGAATTGGATCAACGGTTTGAAAGATGTGGCCTCCAGAAGGTTCAAATTAAATTTGAATGAATTGAAATTTAAACAGTGCAAAAGTGTGAAATTTTGGTTCTTTTGGATTCTACTGATAAACATGACCATGTAGGAAAAGGAATCGATGAATTTGGAGTTGCAGATCTCAAGTTATAAGCAAAACAAAATTTGAATAAAATTTGTCCAAAACTGCTCGAAGTGTTGTTGTGGTTACTGTAGCATCGCCACGTGGCGCAACATGAGTGGCTGGCGCCTATCCACTCCGAAGCTTAACCAACGAACATCCGCAATATAACAAAAAATGGTTCGGAGAAAAAAACAAATGGTGATCTAATCTCTGTCGTCGTTGTGCGATCGGACGGATGGGAGACGCTCACCGGAGAAAACAGAGGAGATGCGTCACCGGACTTGAAGCAGAACGGTGCTGGCGGCACGGGCTTTGATGATGCGCTCGCTACGGAGGTCAGATGGACTCGGGGAGATGCGTGTATGACACGGCGTTGCACAACAGTCTCGTAGGTCTCCTCTCGTCGATGAGGGCCTCTGCTCGTGGTCGCCCTGTCCGACTAGAGCAAAAGCAGCGACGACATCTTGCTTTAGGAGTCGTTCGTGCGCTCGTCTCTACGGGTTCCTGTGTGATTTTAGGATTTAGAGAGGTATAGGGGATCATTGAAGACTCGTTGGGCCAGCAGGTGAGAAATAGCAACTCACGACGACAATGGAATCGACCGGCAGGAGCTCCTGGTAGTGGCGGACATAGGCAAGATCCGATGGGGATCTACAGGGCACGGGATGAGGAAGTTTTTGCAAAAATTGGTAGAGTAGGACGTGGGGAATATTTATAATGAGGTGGGAGTGCAGGAGAGGCAAGAGATCGATCGAATCGATCGAAATTGGATCGGGAGTGGGGTGTCTCTCGTGCATGAACAGGAAACCGGCTGGAGATAGGAGATGACAAGGCGGGCCCCATGCGTCAGTGGGTAGAGGAAGAAAAATAGAATAAGGAGAGCTACGGGTGGGCTACTCTAAGCGGAAATGGGTCGGCCTCTAGCTATGCGCGTGTGGCCCAACATGAACAAAAATGCGGTTCAAACAATTAACTTCGAACAGAAGTCCATTTTGGCTAAAATAAAATAGATGATGACTTCGTAAAAATAAAATAAACACTAAGTAAAACATAATAGTAGTTCTATCAAACAATTAACATTTTTTCCAAGTTGAATAGTATGCAAAATATTTTTATGCAATCGGTGTAAATAAAAAGGCACTAAAACCAACTATAAAAAATAAATATGTTGTAAAATTTCAAAATAAATACTGTAAACTCAAGATAACATTGTTAGCATTTTCCAACTATATCTAACAGGGGAGAAGTCATATTATCTCCACTCCAAATATTTTGCCTTGAGTGGGAAAACACTTTGAATACTTAGAAAATTTAAAATATGCATTTGAATCATGAAGATAAAGAATGATTCCTATTAACATTCCAAATCCAAAAATTTGGGATGTTACAACCTTGGAGAGGTTGTGTACATTTTAGGCACCAAGATCTATAAAGATAGATCGAGGAGGCTGCACGGCTTAAGCCAGAGCACGTACATAGATAAATTGTTGAAGAGGTTCAACATGAGTGAGGCCAAGAAAGCGTTCCTGCCCGTCTCACATGGTATAAGGCTAAGCAAAATTCAGAGTCCTACGACTTCCGATGAGCGAAACCGGATGAGTAGGATTCCATATGCCTCGGCAATTGGATCCATCATGTATGTCATGCTATGTACATGGCCTGATGTTGCCTATGCAATAAGCTTAACAAGCAAATACCAGGCCGACCCAGGTGAGAGTCATTGGGCAGCGGCGAAAACTATCTTGAAGTACCTGACAAGGACTAAAGAAATGTTCCTAGTTTATGGAGGTGAGGAGGAGCTGTGCGTAAAGGGTTACGCTGATGCTAGTTTCCAAACCGACAAGGATGATTGTCGATCGCAAACTCGATTCGTGTATGTCATGAATGGAGGAGCATTGAGCTGTACGAGTTCCAAGCAAGATAAGGTGGTCGACTCCACAAAAGAGGCCAAATACATTGCGGCTTGTGAAGCTGCAAAGGAAAGTGTTTGGATTCGGAAGTTCCTGGAAGATGTTGGTGTGTTCCCGGGCTGGTCAAACCGTTGGACCTTTATTGCGATAATTCAGGTGCAATCGCACAGGCCAAGGATCCAAGACAACACCACAAGACCAGGCACATAGACCGAAAATATCACTTGGTACGAAAGCTCGTACAGAAAGGTGATACCAATTTGTGCAAGATTCATACAGATGTAAATGTTGAGGATCCGTTGACTAAGCCGCTTCTACAACCCAAGCATGAGGGGCACGTTAGAGCTATGGGCATTCGATGTCTATTTGATTGACTCTAGTGCAAGTGGGAGACTGTTGGAGATATGCCCTAGAGGCAATCGTGTATGATGATATTTCCTATGTGTTTATGAATAAAGATAGTCCTTGGATATTATCAGTGATGTGTACTAACAAGTACGTGACTTGTTTATGAGACTATGCATTGTATGATAACTATCCTAAATGGTCCCTGCTCAAAAGGGTTGTGTGGACGCGCAACTAATCGGACTAGCATATGACAAGGTGGATGGTTCGGTCTCACTGACCATGTAGCATTGGATGCTTGCTGGATAATATGGACTCGTAAAGGTCTGGTCGGATTTGACATAGTCAGATCCGAGTCAAGATAAGGTTTGAGTTGGACAGACCCAACTATGAGATGTAGCGATAGGTGATCTGTGAGTCTCTAGTTCAACATACGTTCTATGTCCTAAGACCTGAGCTAGTGCATGTACTTGGGATGGTGACAGACTTGCTTTTGGCCGACTAAATGCTACTCCATGACTGGGTAGTTACAAAGGTAGGTTTCGGGCTTGTCCAGACCCATGCTGCGAGACATGATCGAGCAAGATGGGATTTGCCCCTCCTATCAAGAGAGATATAGTCTGGGGCCCTCGGCTCATCTGACCTGGATAAGCATGGCCATGTGATGAGGATTATGAGATAATCCGAAGTGTTGATAGGATGCACCAAAACGATAAAGAGGTCGTGCTGCAACAAGGATGACCATGTCGCCTTGTGCACGACAACATATATCGTGTGGCAAAGGAAACAGAAGTGTGAAGTACAGGACCATCTTCATTGGACACTTGGAGTCGACACGTCTTACTAGAGGCTACTACCGACCGGTCGAGTCGGATGTCCCCTGACTTGCAACCAAGTGGACGAGATCCTAAAGGGTCGCGCGCTTAAGGGAAGGAACACATGGGCTTTACGATCCATGCAAGACCCAAGAGTTGAGCCCGCGCCGGATGCCTATATATAGTGGAGGTGCGTCACACCCATCCGGTTGATCGCTTTGGTGCCATCATTAGGGCTTTTCATGAGTTGCAACTAGCCACCTCCACTCGCCGCTGCCGACCGTGTGATCGGGCCTAGCAGTCCGTCGCACGGTGTTCCTCCTGCACGCGTGGATACCATTAGAGGCGGTGCACTTGCGCCGCTCTGGCGAACCTGTACATGGGATTCGGCGACCGGTTGTTCGAGGGAGATCGGACGAGGAGGAGACACACTACACGAACGCGCTGCCCCAACTCTACTTCCGCTGCGGCACTGCGCGTCTAGTGGTAACAATCTGTGATCCATCTCTGTAACATGTTCTTGGTTGTTCTGCGCGTAGGAAATTTTAATTCACATGCGATGCACCTAAGGTAGAACCCAACAAAATACACTCCCCCTGTGAAGAAGAAGTCCCAGGCGGTTAATGCTCGTGGCCATAAGAAGAAAACTTCGGCTCAAGAACTGCTTGCACTAAATGACTTAGAGGTAGAAGACTTGATTCCCTTAACTGTATCTTTATGCAACTTACTGACGTTGTTTGTACACAGGAGGAGACGGAAATGAGTCACGCCAATGCCCCTGAGGTAACTTACATTTCCTCCGACACAGAGGTCTTACCGTGAGAGGAAATACGGCAGGTCGTCCGAAAAGTTCCTTTTTCACATCCTCTTGCTTACTTAGACCCCTAATTTCCTTTGAAAAAGCAACAACACGACCCGCGACGTCAGACCCGGAGCTCCGGCTCTGAAGATCTTATGGTCATCTTACCAAACTCCCTGGCTCCTCGGAAACGACTGGCTGAGATGCTCTTTTTACCAAGTCTTAATATCCGCCTTATACTCCTATACTGTCACCTTATTCTTGTACTTTATTATCTCAATTTTATAGGAGTCACCCCCGTCGTCCGGCGACTCAACTGCCTCCAAGCTTCCTCCTATGAAGATTAACCCAGAGTATGTCTTTTACCTTAGAGTGTGTGTATCGTCTTTTCCCTGCATCGGGTAATAACTCTTTTTACTTCGAGGGCTCAAGCAAAACTGCCCAAAAGCCGGAATCTGTTGAGTCGGCTCCTTCCACTTCTGCCAAACCTTTTGAAGTTAATAAGGATGCACCTGAGCGCACTCCTCCACATTCAGAGCTGGAGGATCACCTCATGACAGCTCCTGAGAGTCCGATGGCTGACCCAAAACCGCCCAGTCCTTCAACCGCCGTCGAAGATCCATCTCATCCTGACATTATCATCACTGGCATGGGTTATCAATATCCTACACCTCATGAGTTGACAAAACACGCCAGCAAGATCGACACTTGCTCTCCAGAAAAACTTGACATCGAATTTCCCGTGCTAGAGAAAATGTCTGCAGATGGCCTGCATGCTGGTTACTTGAACATCTTTTTGCCAGCCGCAACATGGAATCCAAACTTCTTGGATTAATGAAGAAAAAAATATGACGTACTCTCCTTTTCTTGCTATTTCCCTTATACCTTTATGTAGCCCCCAAGAGCATGTTTAATATTGCAAATAATGAACCGGGTCTTTCAAATCTTGTCATACTTTAAAGAACTTAGTCTGTAGCCCCCAAGTAACGGGTTAGAACACATATAAGCCGGTACTTACTTGAAATACAGATCCAAGTGTAGCCCCCAAGTCTGGGTCATTATGAAAATGATGAGCTGGAACTTCACTTGTTAAAAAGCTCGGCGGGTGTAGCCCCCAACTCCGGATCATTATGAGAATGATGAGTCGGAATTTCTATGTAAACTTGGAGAGAAAATACACACATTAACCCCCAAGTGCCAAGCATATTGCTTTCAATCTGCTTGGGACTTGTATCAGAATAACTCCATTATTGCTGCATCCTGGTGACGTTAACTTTAATGATTTGCTACGTATACAACGTAGGAGGCATTAGATGCAGCTGAGTCTGAGCGAGTCGACTTAAGGGCAAATCTTACCACCCAACAGACCGCTCGAGCCACAACAGAAGAAAAATTATGGGTGGCTGTTGAAAAGCTTGAACAGCTCCAAAATGACTTTGCCACATATAAGGAGACTGTCGAATCTGAACAAGCCGCCTTGTCAAAGTGCGCAAACGACACCGAAGGGCAGCTTAAGCTCACGACAGAAGAATTGAAAACTCTCAAGGGCCATATATCCAAGATGACCGCCACTATCTTTGGTAAATATGCACGTCTTAGAAAATTTCCATGTCAAGTCAAAAATATCTTTCGGGCGGCTTATCCTCGAATTTTTCTGTGTAGGTGAGAGAAGCCGCTTGTTATCCTCTAATAGTTTGATGAAGGTGAAGGCAGTATACAGTTTGACAGAGCAACTGTACAGTGGAGCCCTCTGCACCGTCAAAGCCTTGATGACTGCCAAGTATGTTCCCAAGTTCATGAAGGGGGTCATAGAAGTCTTATCCATTGTGTCCCAACAGATTGAAGAGCTGAGGCGATCATCTGTCAGGAAGGGGGCAATCGCCGCTCTAAGCCGGTCCCTGGCCTTTGCTCCTGAACTGACTGCCGTAGAGATGATGAACGACTTCCCATCCAAAAAGGATGATGGCTCAGACTTTACTGAAGCTGACTATGCCAAATGCATAAAGGCCTCCGGGGTACTTGCCTCCACCCATGTCGACGAGATGGATCTAACTCCCTACCAGGCGGCTTACGATGCAAACAATCAACGTCTTCTCTGCCCAACCTTTGAAGCCAGGGACTTGATCCATGCATGCCATAAGCCGCTCTTTGCCCCTGAAGTTGATTCGTCTCCTCTTTTTGACAAAGCTGAGTTTGAAGTCTTATTAAACTAGAACTAGGATGTGGATAATCTTCAGATCGAAGAGCGCGAAGACCCGGCGCAGGATGACCCGCCGGCAAGTTAAAACTTTGTTATTCTTGATTGACTATAGCCTGGCCTGCTGAGCCACCGAGATTTGGAAAAACTTTAAGTCCTTCATCTTTTGAGCTCCTGGAGAGCCTTGTAATAGGCATAGCAGAACTTGATTGCCCCAACTATGCCAACATGCAAACATGACTTTAGAATCATCTTTATGCACTTTTTATCTGCCTTGCATTCTTCTTACAATACTTTCATCATACTTAACAGTTGTTCATCTTAAGAGATAACACTTTATCTTTCACAATCTTGCTCTAACCCGGTTTGGCAAGACGGCATGATATGTAAGTATGATGCAATGCATGATGTAATGTATGATGGAATGCACGATGCAATGTATGATGCAATGTATGATGTTCTTCCTTTTCTTTTTGTGTTGATAAACTCATATGATGGTTCTTCCTGGCTGGACTCGATGCTTGAAATCATACCAGTGCAGGGTCTCCAACGAGAGTGATTGTCAACTCCTTTGAACGGCTCAGGGTCTCGAGGCAAGATTAACCGAAGAGAGCGCAACAAACCAGAAAGAGACACATCCGCCGGTTCTGCTGGGTGGACTCACAGCTTGAACTCATAACAATGCTCGGTTTCTAGGCGAGATTGTAGAGCGCAACGTCCTAGGAAGAGACATGGGCACCGGTTCTGCTGTATGGACTCGCTGCTTCAACTCATAACAATACTCGGTTTCCAGGCGAGGATTGAAGAGCGCAGCATTCCAAGAAGAGACACAGCCAGCCATGAGTATCCCTAGGGCCCATAAGCCCCCTCTCACGTGACACAGTCCGCCGTTTGAACCTTAACTAGTGCTCAGGGTCTCCTGGCGAGGTTAACTGTCCGGTATGTTGGACAAATAGTGTCTCTAAGCGGTGATTAATTCGTAAGAGTTTGGCGGGTCACCTGTTGGAGAGGCACCAAAAGGGGGTAAGTTTACAACTCGCTACACCCCTAATGATCTAGTTGATAGAGTCAACATTTGGGTCCACGACCCGCCTTATAGTGGCTGAAAATCCTGATTGAGAGGGTTGAAGCTTAACCCGGTGGGTTGAGAGCCCCCAAACGACCTTGTCGATGATATCAACTTGTGCACCATTTTGTAAGCCTCCGTCTTGTGGATCGTCAACTTATAAGTCGTCGTCTTGTGGATCGTCAACTTGTAAGTCGTCGTCTTTAAGCCATCGTACAATGTTGCTATTTTGCTTGAAGATCCGATCAAGAGGGTGAGCGAGCTAAACCCTGTGGGTTGGAAGCCCCCAAGTGACCATGTAGAAGTGTTCATCTTTGCACAAATCTGTAATGCAAAAGAAAAACGGCAGAGGCCCCGACTTGCAGGGATGCAAACTTTATTATATGGAAAATATAGATACAATGAAGTATGTATGTACAAATATGGGAGTCGATGGCTCAAGTATAGTAAGGCCGCAGATGAGAGATATTCCACGACCGGTGGGTCTCCTCTCCAGAAGTACGTGACTCATCTCGTACGTCAATGAGATAATATGACCCATTATTTAGATTTTTGCTGACCACGAAAGGTCCTTCCTAGGGGGGAGATAGCTTGTGTGCATTCGTCTGATCTTGAATCAAACGTAACACCAAGTCACCTTCTTGTAACGTCCGGGTCTTGACTCTGCGGCTATGATAGGAACGCGGGTCTTGTTCATAAATCGCCGACCAAGCTGTTGCAAGATTGCGGGCTTCATCCAGAGCATCTAACGCAGCCTGACGCGTCGTCTCATTATCAGGTTCCACGTAAGCCACCACCCACGACGAATCCTGACGTATGTCGCTTGGTAACACGACCTCTGCACCGTAAACCATGAAGAAAGGGGTATACCTTGTTGATCTGTTAGGTGTAGTATTAATACTCCAGAGGACGGAGGGTAGCTACTCAACCCAACAACCCGACGTTCATTGTAAAGGAACCATAAGCCGGGGCTTCATACCTCTCAAGGCTTCCTGGTTAGCTCGCTCCGCCTGACCATTGGATTGTGGATGAGCAACAGCGGAGACATCAAGCCGGATGTGCTGGCTTTCGCAGAATGCCTTCATAGCCCCCTTGGATAGATTTGTTCCATTGTCCGTGGCTGCATCACATTTAATAACCGGCTCAGCCTCCACCCACTTGGTAAACTTGTCCACTGCCACCAAGAGATGGGTATTTTTATCCTTAGACCTCTTGAAAGGTCCAACCATGTCAAGCCCCCAGACCACGAACAGTCAAGTGATTGGAATCATCCGCAATTCTTGAGCCGGCACATGGACGCGTCTTCCGAACTTCTAACACCCGTCACACTTGGCAACCAGGTCCTCTGCGTCCTTATGAGCCGTCAGCCAAAATAAACCATGCCGGCAGGCCTTGACCACCAAGGATTTTTGAGCCAACGTGATGTCCGCAATCACCGAAGTGTATTTCATTTAAATTCTCCCTGTCCTCCTCAGGAGAAACACAACATTGGAAGACGCCGGTGACGCTGCGCTTATGCAATTCGCCATTAACGATGGTCATGGACTTGGATCGCCTCACAATTTTCCATGCTAGAGTCTCGTCCTCAGTCAACTCGCTGCGAGTCAGGTACGCCAAGTACGGTAACGTCCAATCTGGAATAACGTGCAGAGCCGCCACCAGCCGTCCTTCCGAGTCAGGTATAGCCATATCCTCCTCTGAAGGTAGATTAACAGACGGGTGGTATATCACATCCAAGAAAACGTTAGGCGGCACCGGATTATGTTGAGAGCCCAGTCTTGATAATGCATCAGCCGCCTCGTTCTTGCGACGATCAATGATCCACCTGCTAATCCTTGAAATGACCAGCAATGATATCCACCTCCTAACGATAAGCCGCCATCCATGGGTCCTTGGAGTCCCACGTACCCGAAACTTGCTTAGCTACGAGGTCTGAGTCGCTGAGGCATCTAACCCGGCTCAGATTCATCTCCTTGGCCACATGGAGGCCATGAAGCAAGGCTTCATATTCAACTGCATTGTTAGTACAAGGAAACATCAGCTTCAGCATGTAACAGAATATTTATCACCTTTCGGGGAAGTTAAGACAACTCCAGCCCCTGATCCCTCCAACTGTGTGGACCCACCGAAGTGGATTGTCCAGTATGTATTGTCTGGCTTTTCCTCAGGTGATTGACACTCTATCCAGTCGTTTATGAAGTCCATCAACGCCTGAGACTTAACAACCGTGCGAGGCACATACTTTAGATTAAGTGGCCCAAGCTCCAGCGCCCACTTAGCAATCCTGCTAGTAGCTTCCCTGTTTTGAATTATATCATGCAATGGGGCAGAGTTAACCACATTGATCGGATGTCCAAGGAAGTAATGCTTCAACTTGCGGTTCGCCATGAACACCCCGTATATCAGTTTCTGCCACTGCGGGTACCATTGCTTCGATTCTATGAGAACCTCACTAACATAATAAACCGGCCTTTGAACCAGGTACTCTTTCCCTGCCTCCTTGCGCTCTACTACAATCGCGGTGCTGACAGCCCTGTTGTTAGCCGCCACGTAGAGGAGCAAAGGCTCTTTCTCAGTCGGAGCAGCCAAAATCGGCAGCTCAACCAATTGTTTTGAGTGCTTCCAGGGCTTCATCTGCAGACTTACTCCAGACAAAGTCATCTGTCTTTTTCATAATCTGGTATAGAGAAATAGCCTTCTCGCCCAGGCGGCTAATGAAGCGGCTTAAAGCGGCAATTCGACCCGCCAAGCGCTGCACATCATTGACGCTCACCGGCTTAGCCAGTGATGTGATGGCCTTTATATTATCCGGGTTAGCCTCAATCCCCTATTTCGAAACCAAGAAACCCAAGAGCTTACCTGCAGGAACCCCGAAAACACACTTAGCCGGGTTAAGCATCATCTTGTAGACCCATAAGTTGTCGAACGTCTCCTTCTCATCGTCAAGCAACGTCTCCTTCTTCCTTGCTTTAACCACAATGTCGTCCACGTAAGCATGAACATTGCGCCCAATCTGACCGTGAAGGCAATTATGCACACAACGTTGGTAAGTCGCATGTGCACTCTTGAGCCCAAAAGGCATAGACACATAACAGAAAGCCCCAAAAGGTGTTATAAACGACGTCTACTCCTAGTCTTTAACTGCCATCTTGATCTGGTGATAACCTGAATAGGCATCCAGGAAGCATAAACTCTCACAAGCCGTTTTTGCATCAATAATCTGGTCGATACGAGGGAGAGCAAACGGGTCAACTAGACATGCCTTATTAAGATCTGTGTAATCTATACACATATTCCACATGTCGTTCTTCTTAAGCACCAACACGGGATTTGCTAATCGCTCTAGGTGAAATAATTGCACTATGAACCCTGCCGCCAAGAGCCGGGCCACCTCCTCTCTAATTGCTTTATGCCGCTCTTCGTTGAAATGGCGGAGGAACTATTTGATCGGTTTAAACTTAGGATCCACATTAAAGTGGTGCTCAGCGAATTCTCTCGGTACACCTGGCATGTCAGATGGCTTCCATGCGAAGATGTCCCGATTCTCACGGATGACTTTGATGAGCATGCGTTCCTATGCGGGGTCCATGTTAGCCCCGGTAGTGAACTGTTTTGATGAGTCGCCCATTGTAAAATCCACCAGCTTTGTGTCATCCGCCGCAAACTTCTATACTGGGCTTCTTCAACATAGTCATGTCCGTCGGGTCGATGTTATCCTTGTAGAACTTGAGATTTGCTTCCACGCAACTTGATTCCGCATAAGCCGCGTCTCCTTCCTCACAGTTAATGGCCACCTTCCGATCGCCGTGCACTGTGATGGTTCCGTTGAGGACCGCATCTTGAGCTGCAGATAGACATAACAAGGCCTGGCCATAAACTTCGCGAAAGCCGGTCGGCCAAACAGAGCATGATATGGGCTCTTAATTTTCACCACTTCGAACCACAAGGTCTCCACCCTGTAATTGTACTCATCTCCAAATGCCACCTCTAGGGCAATCTTCCCCACCGGGTAGGCTGACTTACCTGGCACCACCCCATGAAAAATTGTCAACGATGGCTTAAGAGCCTTGTCAGTTAACTCCATCCGCTGGAAGGTGTCATAGTACAAGATATTGATGCTGCTACCACCATCCATAAGTACTTTTGTAAATTTATAACCCCCAACCTGACGAGCCACCATCAGAGCCAGGAGATCCGGATTATCAACCCGTGGTGGGTGATCCTCTCAACTCCAAGTGATTGGATACACTGATCACTTGAAGTATCGTGGGAGAGCCGGCGTGGCCGCATTAACCGCCCTCTTGTGCAGCTTCTGATCCTGCTTGTCAAGGCTTGTGGTGAAAACATGATACTGCCCCCCTGCTAAGTTGCGTCGGGTTGCTCTAGTGCCGTGACTGATTATTCTGCTACTTACCACCCTTACCCGACTGTTGATGATGACTTCCCTGATTTCCTTGACCCTGGTAACCTGAACCTGACCCGCCGGTGCCGAAACCGGCTCCTGAGCCACCCGGACCTGAACCGCCTGACGGACCGTTACCATTGTTACGGTGCTGATGAAGGTTGTAATCACAAAACCGTCGCATAATGTTGCACTCCTTCCATGTGTGGGTGGCCAACTTATCCGGCTGGTTGTGCTCTGGGCAAGGCCTGTTGAGCGCCTCTTCGAAGTTGAAAGGATGAGGTGCCTTATCCTTGTTGAACGGCAGCCTAAAATTTCCATTGCCCTTGGCACGGTTGTTCTCAACATTGGTGTTCGCCATTAACTCTGACCCGCCGTCCGGGTTCTTCCATTTGCCATGGTTGTCGTTTCCAGCCCCGTTCTGTTGTTGACTCTTGCCATTGCTGCTCTTCTTACCCTGAGCTGATTTCTCATCATCGGAGCCCGGGTCTTTGGTGGTATCTGAATCTGCATATTTGGTGAGAGCCGTCATGAGCTCACCCATATACTGACAAGAACTCTTCAGCCGCCCAAGCTTATGCTTAAGGGGTAGAAAGTGACAGTTCCTTTCCAATATCAGAACCGCCTGAGATGCTGAAATATTCTCCGATGAGTGCATCACCGTCGAAACCCGCCAGACCCAATGATGGGCTGACTCACCTTCTTGCTGCACAGAGTGATCAAGATCTACGATCGTCATAGGTTGCTTGCACGTTCCCCTAAAATTCTTGATAAAGCCTGCTTTCAACTCAGCCCAAGATGTGGTATTAGGTAGCAAACCCTTCAACCAAGTGCGAGCCGGTCCTTCTAACATCATGATAGAGGTACTTCGCATAAACCACCTCACTGACATCCAACATCTCCATGGCAAGCTCATAGATTTCGATCCGAGCCTCTGGGGGTAGATGAGCCGTGTATTTAGGCACCTTCTGTGGCCCTTTGAAATCCTTAGGGAAACGTTCATTCCTTAAATCCGTCATGAGACACGGCACACCAAATCCCCTGGATGAAGTGCTGACAAGGGGGTTTGTTGGTGCTGGCTCAGGAATTTCCAGGTAATCCATCACCAGTGTTGATCCTTGCTGAATCCGACCCCTATCCATAATCCCCTGAATATCCCTTTCAATCATGTTATCATTGGGCGGGTTCCGCCTCTGCTCACTGCTGGAAACCGCTGGCGACTCTATGCGCCTGCTGTAGCTATGGCTGTGAACCGGCATAGAGTGCACCCGGCTCCGGCTGTATGTATACTTCTCTTGCTAAGCCATCGCTGTCTGCAACAGACTAATTGCATTCCACGCGTCTTCTGTGAACGACGTTCCTTCAGCCAAGGGGAGGGCGTCAAGCCCGATAGCCGTCGCTATCATGTTTTCCACCGAGTTGGAGTAATGGTCGGCGGCGTCACGATGCATCGTGGCAGAGTCCTATTCCTCTGCGGTGGGTCCGGCTGCCGCGGTGCCTCCACGGCCCGGGTTACCATTGGTGGCATACTTGGTCCAGCCCCAGGAGCGTTGAAGAGATTTCGAGGCTAAATAGGGAGACCAACTTGGGTCCTCCTACGTTGAATCGCCTCCGAAGCTCGTCGGTCCAGGCTAAAACGGAGAACCTCCGCCCTCAAGCATTCCGACTCAGCATTGATCTGAACCTGTAGTGTGTTGATATCCTCTTGGGCCTGAGTCATCTTACCCTTGATCCGGTTAATCTCGGCATTACGCTCTGCCCGATTTTTGGTCGTCACTTCTGTGGCTATTAGAGTTGCTAGCTCATCCATAAGTTCCAGTAAAACTTGAGCCGTCGGCTTAGGAAGCTCAGCATCGGGCGTGGCCGTTCCTGCCGTTGCTCCGGACGTCATGCCATTAGAAGCCAGCACCAAGCCTGCCATGAACACGGCGGCTTGGCTTGGCGGATCATAGGGCTCCAGAATACTGTCGCCATCGGCATAGCCTCCTAATCCGCCGTCATGAAGCTGATAGATTGACTCCGCATCCCCACTGGAGGATCCTTCATCCGAGAAAGCCAAGGTTTCTCCTCCTGATACGGAATCTCCCCTGTCCTGCGTAAAGATGACGAAAACACTCTTCCGCCGGGTTGAACACGGGCGGGTATTATGCGCCACGCCGGCTCGTCGAGGTCGGTGCAGACGCCCGGCCCGGGTGTGGATCCGTCAAGCTTGCCGATGAACACGTGCATGTTGCCAATGGGAACCCGGTACCCGTACTCGATTGAGCCGACCTTCTCTCCCCATCCTGAATCGTCGATGTAGAGCTTGCCGTGGAGACTCTTCGTCATCAAGCCCATGGCATATCCTTCGATCCTTGGGAGAGATCCCTTTGAGAAATCAACACCACCGCGTGATAGCCCCACGGTGGGCGCCAACTGTCATGGTTTTGTCATAGCAGATGTTCGAAGACTTAGGTTCGAGGCCATCGCTAAGGCCGTGGACTCAAAGGGGTTCATCGGGATGGAAGACACGGGTTTACCTAGGTTCGGCCCCTCGGGAAGAGGTAAAAGCCTACGTCTTGCTTTGTGTATATTGATTGGAATATCGATTACAAGGCAGCGTATTCGCTTGACCTAGCTCTCGATGGATTGGTTTCTGTCCCTAAGCCGTCACCAGTTCTTGCCTTTTTATAGGAGATCAAGGCCCCGGGTTACACAAGTCCTAAACCGACTCTTACAACTTGTCTGGCCCTGTCTCTAAGCCGCCTTGCCTCCTTTGGCAAGCCTTCCCCGGGCGGATCACCCGCCCAGGTCTTATGCCATCTCCTATCTCTGGGCCTCCATCTCAGCCCATCTAGTAAGTCGCCTTGTGGCCTAGCCTTACTCTTCCGGCCCACTTGATAGCGAGCCACCTGGTATGACCCTGCCCCTCCTAGGCGGGTCTTACCATGGGGTTATATCCCAAACATAGTGGAACCTCAATTTTATGAGCCCACTACTAGACGTACTTGACGTGCGAAGGTGCAACATCCGGAATGGAATGTGCTTGATATTAATGAGGAACCTTTCTAGATAAACTGAATGGAAACAAGAAGCAATATCAATTATATATAAACATAAATATGCGAAATAGTATGGCTCCTTCATGGATGTCCTTCCATTGCCGGCTCCAACTCCGATGACCAGGGCAGAACTCCATCTTGTTCATCACGCTGGGACACCAAAGTCTCAAACTTGACCTCTGTCCTCCAACTACTACAAGTAGTAATGAATTTACAGAGAATCACAAGTCCATGCACAGGTTGTTATACAGTATGATGACAACACTTTAGCTCATGTCGGCTGACAATCATGACAAGCAGGTCATGTTAAATTGCACAAACCTGCAAAACAAACTTATGCATAGAATCACATTCTATCGGTTTGTGTGATCGTGTACGAAATATACAGCGTATGCACACGACGGTACCACTAGCCGGATAGCGGGCGGGGTTCAAATCTATACTCCGATCATGCCAAATTTTCTGATCTGACTGATCTCATCGATAATCATGAACCCGATTCGGATTTTACGTTTCATTGTTGACCCCAATGGAAGATACTGACCGGTAAGGGTAGGTTGTGTCACGACCTCATCAATTCCTATTGACAGAAAAAACATAGCCTCAATCGATCCTGATGTGCAGTTGATCTCATCAACAGTGCACAGAGCCGATCTCATGAATGACGACAGATCTCATCTGCCGCCTCCACATATCAAATATGCATCCGATCTGAAACCAAAACCTATAGCATAGGCTCTGATACCACTTTTGGCTTCTGTCATAGGTGCAACGCATTCAGATTAAAAAATTCCTACATGCAGAACATCCAATAAAATGCTACGGAGATGGATCACAGATCGTTACCACTAGACGTGTTGTGTCATGCAGCGGAAGTAGAGTTGGGGCAACGCGTTTGCATGGTCCGTCTCCTCCTCGTCTGATCACCCTCGAATAGCCGATCACCAGATCCTCTCCCTCGAATAGTCAGTTTCTGGATCCCACGTACAGGCTCACAGGAGTGCCGCAAGTGCACCGCCTATAATGTTATCCGCGCATGCAGGAGGAACACCGTGCGATGGACTGCTAGGTCCGATCGCATAGTAGGCGGCAGGTGGATGTGGCTACTTGCAACACATGCAAAAGCCTAATGATGGTGCTGAAGCGATCAACCAAATGAGTGTGCCGTGCCTCCACTATATATAGGCATCCAGTGTGGGCTCAACTCTTGGCCTCGCATGGATCCTAAAGCCCACATGTTCCTTCCCTTAAGCGTGCGACCCCTTAGGTACTTGTTCACTTGGTCACGAATCAGATCACATCCGGCTCGATCAGTTAGTAGTGGCCGCTAGCAAAGCGTGCCGACTCCAAGTGTCCAATGAAGCACGTTAGGCGAACCTGTACTTCATACTTTTGTTACCTTTGCCACATGATATGTGGTGTCGTGCACAAGGCGACATGGTCATGCTTATTGCAACATGACATCTTTATCGTTCCGGTGAATCTGACAAACATTCGGATTATATCATAATCCTCATCACATGGTCATGCTTATCCAGGTCAGATCAACCGAGGGTTCCAGAGTATATCTCTCCTGACCGGAGGGGCAAATCCCCTGTTACTCGACTATGTCTCGCGGCATGGGTCTGGACAAGCCCGAAACCTACCTTTGTAACTATCAATCACAGAGTAGTGTTTGGTCAGCCTAGAGCAGGTCTGTCACCATCTCGAGTACATGTGCCAGGTCAGGTCTTAAGACACAGAATGTATGTTGTACTAGAGACTTCACTTGCTCTTCCTTCCCCTCTTGGAGGTACGATACTCATTACTCTTTGAGTGGGTTTCATCCGACTTCTTCTTGCAGGGACAATTATGCGCTTTCTAAAATGGGTATGGACTCTTCCAATCCTTGTTCGGCTGTTTCCCCCACTTGTCCCGGGTTAGCTGAGTTGGTGGAGGTATGTCATCATGGTCGTACTCCTCCTCCTCATCACATCCTTCCTCTTCTTAATCTACTTGCTCTTTTTCCTCTTATTCCTTTGCTTGCTCTTTGTCCTCCTCTTCCTCGTCATCTTCTTCATCATCCACCTCAACAAACCGATATGACGAGGCAGCATGGCTAGAGGAACCTTCATCGACGTGGCTCGATGAAGCGAGGGTACAGATCGAGCCTGCAAGAACATGAGCATCAGCCAAGCTAGCGCACCCAAGTAGGCCCACTAGCTTGCGACAATGGGTCATGAACTTCTGCAATAACAAATAAACAAGAAAATAATGTGGATCAAGTTTAGGATTACAAATAAACAAGTACATAACATGGCATGGATTGAACTTGAGGTTACTTGAACATAAGGTAGGGCTAGGAGGCTCGATGTTACCTTCATCGTTCCCCTCAACTTGTTCTTAGATTCTCGGGTCCCAGAGACACAACTTAGTGCATCCACGCCATCAAAAATGCTTTTGTTCAGCTCTGAAGCCTGCAAATGAATAAGTGAGTGACATTGACTATAGTAGATTTCATCCAACCGTCGGTTCAAAACCAATGAACGCAACTTACCACTTTGTGCATCATGGGTGCACACTCCCTAAATTCACCCTTTAGCTCTCTGATGGTGCCATGGTAGGCTTCACCCCTCAACTTGTCGTCCACTTGGGCCTCATGTGCAAATGGTACTTCACGCTAGCGTTGTACCAAAGCATGTGTTGCCCGTATGCGTCCCAGTCAAGCGATATCTTCTCCCCATATTTGGGATACCTCCTCTTGTTCCACACATGCACGTGGTCCTCGTGCTCCCGTCCCCAGTCCGTGGTCGACTGACAGTGTTGCCTGCTCTTCCTGCAAGGCATAAGAAAAAACGTCATAAGAATGTCAAATAGAATGAAAACACATGAATAGATAATAATGCACTCACCAATCGAGGTCGAATCCACTGGTGTCATTGGGGAGTGCCGGTGAGGTATTGGAATATACCAAATTGCATGGCCACACACTGTGGAAAATGCCACTCGACGACGTACACACACATGATGGGCACAATGCACCGCTAGGCAAGTCTGTCCTCCTAGCACATCGCATTCAGCTCGGTCCCCCACTCTTGATCGTGATACAGCCACCGATTAACCTACAAAAAAATAGGTAAGCGCCCGTGAAAGTGCCTACAAAAATATTGGTAAGATAATTTCTATGCCTAGTAAGCCGTTAAAGTGTCCAACTCATTGGTGATGACCTTGTACAACACACTGGCTTTGCCCTTGTAGACCTTCACCCTGCCCCAAGTATACATGATGGTCGGGTATCGAGTATAGTCGCCATCTTCGTCGTACTCCGTCCATGCACATCGTTCCATTTTCTCAGGGTGGCCCACCGGCAATGGCTCCCACATCCAAATGGAGAGGGCCTAGACAAATCCACACATACCGGACTTTTCTTCCATCCTATGTGTTGCATAGTCCAGCTACAAACACCAATTGATGATCAAATGACATAATTTAAAATAGCATACTTACATCCATAAAAGACCAGTGAGATATTTCTCTTACCAAACAGTATAGGTAGGCGAGGTCGGCAGATCCCCAGCTGTACCCTGCATCCTAGTCGGCTAGGAAGTCAAGATAAATACATAAGGCAGTGTCCTCCGGGCAGTCTGGAATCACAACCTCCGTGAGAATATACCACAAGTAAGCCCTTGTGTATTAGTTCATGGTCCGTTCATCAACATCTTCCGAGCATACGGCCCGGTTGTTCTGGATCCACATGAGTGGTACACCAGACGTTTCGTTATCCTTCATGATGACGCAACCACTGATGAGGCTAATAGCCCTGTCCCGCCACATGGTCCTCTCCACTTGCCTAGTGAGAGCATGGCCCTTGATCGGTAGGGTCATCATAATGTTGAAGTCCTCCAGCGTCACAGTCATCTCACCATATGGGAGACGAAACGTGTGTGTCTCGGGTCGCCACCGGACCACCAAAGTTGTGAGAGCTGAGTGGACGAGCGTCCACGACACACGCTTCACTGGTGCATCAACATGCTATACAAACGGTTTTTAACCCCTTTCCGCGACATAGTTCCAAACTGTTCCCCTGCATGTGTGGGCCATAGGGGTTTCCATAGCACATGACACCGCAAAACCATCGGCGATGGTGGCCAACGAACGCAATCGATCTGCAAATATAATCGTGTGTCGTGCAGGAACAGATTGCACACATAATCTTTTGGGCGTACATGTGGGATTTTGGATCAATCACACACGTCCAAGACGAGTGAAACGTGTCTAATTGCTCAGGGAAAACAAACGGAGTTTGACCTTTGACCATTTGCGTAACGTTAAGTAATTCACACGGGCCATTGTAGACATTGTGTTTGATATCTTCATCATTGCACACGAGATTTCTCTAGGAACTGTGTACCATACATAACATCATCAGACACGTTTCCCAAAAAATGTACACGTGGGATAGTCTTTTCATGGCGCAAGGTTTCCTGTTGGCTCACGCGTGAGATACGGTGCTATCACAAACGATTGAGTGGCTCCTACGCACACGTACAAGTGTTGCAAACCGTTTGCGATTTCTCATGTATCACCAACATATTAGATTATATCTCGTGTGCTTTTCTTGTAGAACACAGGCGATTGCGCTATGAGTTGTGTGTGCTTTCCATTCTGGACCGCACACGCTTAGTTGCTAGAACCGTGTGCGCTGAAATTGCCAAGTTATTGTAAAATATCTCATTTAATTCCTTCTGCAAATAGCAAATTCGCCACAATATGCAATCGACAAATAGCGTCCACATGAAGAACATTAATCATAATTCGCCATAGTATGCAATTGAACGAATAGTGTCCACAAGCAGAGGATTCATCATAATTCATGACAACATGCAATTGAGAAAATGCTAGCTAAATTCAACACGTGTTAAACCAACATTTGCAGTACATAATCATACTGTACGGAATACGAAGACATGATCACATGGAAAATAATGCATCCATGTGTATATGTTTATCTGATAACACTATATGAATGCGTACTTATTTTTAGGAGATTTGAATCCAAAAATATTCTACGTCTTTAGAGAGCTTGATATAGTGTTTCACAGAAAAGGTGCTGATAAATTTCCTAAAAGACAACAATTCATCGGCGGCGAGCGGTTCAAAAGTCATCGGCATGAAGATCAGCTGCATGACTTTTAGATTAGAATGTGACAACAATTTGTTTTCTTCTACTCCACATGCATGACACATTCTGATCTAAAAGTCATGCAGCTGATCTTCGTGCTGATGACTTCTGAACCGCTCGTCATCAATAAATTGTTGTCTGATAGGAAAGTTTATCAGCGGCGAGCAGTTCAGAAGTAATCGGCACGAAGATTAGCTGCATGAATTTTAGATCAGAATGTGACATACGTGCGGAGGATAAGATAGTAATTAAGAAGCAGACTTACTGGTTTTATCCTGTCAGCATCGACACCGCATTCAGCATGTCTGCATAGGTTCATCATGTGTGCACAAGCATAGTATGCACATAGGCTGGTACCTTGTTATTGTTGAGGACACTGAAATTATTAGTCATGTATGTGCCCTGTTAGGAACAACCTAATCGGTGTAAGTTTTTTTTCTGTGGAGAGAAATAGAAAGAGGTTTACTTAGAAACTTGAACATCTGACTAGCATTTTCTAAAAATAATGGATTTCGTTGTCTTACCAGAGAAATGATCATGTGTTGCAGAGGTAGTTGGCGGTTGAACCTTACCCCCCCCCTAAAGTATTGTTCTTTGACAGTACACTACAGATGAATATGAATTTTCACACACTCAATTCTGGAACCAGATATGAACACAACGCATTAACATCAAAAGAATTCAATACCTATCCATGAAATCTTGAAGATGACTCAGATCCTGAGGCGCATTTGACTCTCTTAGAGAATCCATGTAGTAAAACTGAAAGACGATCAATGTATGTGTGGTTGTATATTTATGTCTAAAACTGAAAGACGATCAATGTATGTGTGGTTGTATATTTATACTTACTCTTCATGATATGGACACATGAAGAATTCACCTATCTGTAAGTCGAACAAGATCTTGGCGACATAACCAATGGAAGCCATGCGTGAGTCATTATCTTTTAAGAAAACGCCGTATGCTAAATCAGGATCTATGAAATACGCATGCACCCTTGATGTTCTCTGCATCGTCAATCCCCTGAGAGGAATACAATACAGTTAGCTTTTTTGTCATTTACAACCTTGTATGGAGAAGTTGATTAGAGTTTATGAAGTACTTACAACATCAAGCATTTGACAAGAGTGGCAGCAAGCTCATCGATGTTGAAGAAGAGATGAAAGTCCTCCAATTCCACATTCATTGTACCTGGAATGTGAGAGAAACGATGACGGTCATAGTGCAATTCCACAATGTTAGTATCTTCTCCTTCCGACATTCTGCCCATGCAATATTTATGTAACTTGCGAGCACTAGAACTACACTCCTCCCAGAAATCACCAACAGGGAATGGCTGGCCATGTTTGTACTTGCATTCCACAAATGTGTCTACTTACATACTAGCAAGATGCTTTTCAAGATCTGCTTTAGGCATGTGATTAGAACCGGGATTACCCGTACCTTAAAAACCTTATTGTTAATTTGGGTATGGTCGATGATTCCATGTAGAAGGAGCCTCTTGGTCCTATCCATCCTCGCTCTTTAGAGGACCAACTTCCTATGTGCAACCATGCCCGATTCTATCTTCTTAGCTGAAGCACTTCTTGTTTGACGTCTGGTTTCATTAACGAATGCTGCTGAGAAACGTGTAAAGGTACGATGGACTGCTGAACAGATGATGCCGCTATGGCAGACTGCTGAGCTATAGTGCGAGAGTCGATGGACTGATCAGCAGTCATTGAAGCTATTTCGGGCTTCTGAGCAGCTGGTGCCAACGTGTCGGTATATTGAAGCGGTTGTGACAACATGTTGGTTTGTTGAGCAGGCAGTGCCGACACATTGGTATGCTTATCAAGCGGCTGCCAACCGCTGGACTAATGAGCAGGTGGTTCCTGACTTTTCGAGTGCTTAGCAAGCGGTCCCGGACTTTCAACATTCTTAGAAGGCGGTTCCAGACATTCGGACTCCTTAGCATGCGGTTCGGTCGGGTTTATCTGGTGAGCATGCAGTGCCGATGTGTCTGCACTTTCTGCTTCAGTGGCCGGCATCTAAACCGATGATACGTCTTTAACACATGTAGGCCTTGCCACAGGCTGCTCAGGATGGGACGATGACCTGGCCTCTATGGCAATAAGTCGGTCGGGCTGATGACAGGTTGATGCCTCGGTCATCTGATTCCCAAGAGTATGTTCATCAGGGGAATCACACAAGATCTGTTGTGGCAAGATGAGAGTCACCGGTTCGAGGGCGACATTGGTTGCTTTTGGGGGGCAGGAGGGATCTCATACATAAAGTATATTTCTTTTCTGTCGCCATTGGATATGATTTAACCGTGTTTCTTCCAAGGTCCTTTGCTCACCAGGGTCCCCAAGGTCATTCTTCAGGGCAAAATCACCGGATCCAGGCTTTATTTCACTCACGTAGCACTTCACACAACCCGGCTTCAATCATACATTATACAACAAGAGACCCTCGCCAAATTCACGGTTCTAAACCCACATTGTTGCACATTTTAAACTACCTTCATAATGTGTAAGCATGGCCCTCACTCTCTCTCATGTCCATATAGATCTAATATAGCACCATCATGTCCAGCTGCAGCATCATTGTCGATGCGGTCAGCTGATGCACAGATACTCTTGTGCGGTGTTGCCATACAATAAGTGGCATCATCCATGCTGACACCCCCTTGCGTCTCCTTGCTATGTCTCATCATTAGTGTCTTCTCCTGCATATATGACTCCTCAACTTTCTTTCGAACTAAATGATACATGTCCCTCTTTATATTTCGCGCAAGTCTCTATGCTTATAATCACTCCTAGTTTTTTTCATGATGAGCCTCTCTTCTTTGCTTAGTGAGAAAGCCCTCTTGTGTGATACATTGACCCCAGCACCCCTAGCATGGCCACGGGGCTCTTTGGTATTTAGAGCCTCAGACATAATGTCACATGGCCCTCAGTTCCTGTACAACCTTCCAGTGTTTTTGGAAGCCTTTTCCATCAGATCATACAACTCTTGGTCTGCTGAGTTTTCAAGGTAATAAGAACCGTCTCCATGCCTCTTTGTACGTGCCCACAAGTAGTCCCTAGCACGAGTGCCCCTAATTTCACTAAAGGCCGATTTGGCACCCGTAGCTACTGCTTCTTTGTCCTCTTGCTCCCATATCGGTTTCATGTCGTAGTATCCTGCCACACCCTTACGGTGGGAGTGTGTGTTCTTCTTCTGAAGTTCCGATTGCATGTCACTCTTCTTAATAAACTCTTCACTGGCCCTGACCTTTTTGAATATTTTCAATCTTTCTTTGCAATTTGGGGGTACGAGAGGATTGGATCCTTGCCTTGACTCAAGAACTTCTTGTACAACACATGCTTCCAGTTTCTCCAAGCACCCCTGGTCTTCTTTAGTGCAACATGTTCCACCTGCTATCTCCACTCTTGAGGAATGTTGAAGTGCGCAATGATCTCACGGACTATCCTCTGCTATCTTTCTGTACCGGTCTTCCGAAACCCCGACAGATTAATGTTGAGCCTTGCCCTGCCAACAAATCCACACACACTCCTAAACCACGTGCGTGCTTTATCAAGTTTAGTTCGAGCCCAAGACTTCAAATCAATGTCATTTACTTCGTATACACCTTTAGGTTGGTGTGTGGGCTTTCTTGGAGCGCTCTTCTGGATCTTGACCAGATGGGTGATTGTGGCAACTCTATCCCGTTCATAACTTCTTCGTACATGATCATCTGTTGCAGACATGATAGCTTCGGACTCACATAAATATACATCGCCAGAAGTATGACTGTCGTCCAGCCTAATAGACATCTACAAAGTACATATGCAAAATTCGAAAAAGGGGTATAATCATAAAAAAATGTAACATCTTCGAAGCTAGCTGTCAAAACATGGCATGTCATCATTTGGAAATGTACGGCTAATCTGTTCATTTAGTGTGACTCGTGTGCACATGATACGTAATTCGACAATAACTATTTGTAACAAATACAACTTATATGTTAGAAGGTAGATGATGAACATAAATACGCTCGACATTATTTTATAATTATTTTGGGGACAAACCGAACTAAATAAGATAATAGACCTCACTGCGA
This sequence comes from Hordeum marinum, assembly GCA_022496015.1. Classification (NCBI taxonomy): domain Eukaryota; kingdom Viridiplantae; phylum Streptophyta; class Magnoliopsida; order Poales; family Poaceae; genus Hordeum; species Hordeum marinum. The sequence continues at coordinate 440,061,867 of CM039674.1, forward strand.
TGAAGGGCAGCAACTAACTGTGTTTTTTGTGTGTAAATCCGGCAGGAGCGGCGATGGTACAGGATCGATATGCTCCATGGCGGCTGGCGAGCAAATGAAGATGGCGAAGCGTGGGAAGCCGTGTGTTCGAAGCGGTAATGAAGGGTAGGGTTGATGCCGAGAAGCGGGTACATGGTTGGGTTGAGCACGACGCTAATAGAAAGGGTTCTGGTGTGGATCTGGGGGGATGAGAGGGGGAGGGAGCTAGCTGTCGATGGAATTTTTTTTTTCAAACGGTTTTTATAGTAACCCGTGTGCACAAGCAGCAAAAATCTGTTCGAAATGAAAACCTGAAAATTTTGAAATGTAGACGTGACCTCATCGTTTTGTCTCGAAATTTTTCCCATGGTACGCAGCTATCGTTGTACCCTAATATTGATTTTCTAATGCATTTCTGGGCTCGCCTCCTATATTTAAGCTATTTTTTGCATTTACGGGGCATTTATTGCATATAAATCAAATCCCAACTTCAATAGCTTGTGTTGACGAGAGGTTTAAGGACTGTCATTCGATCTGGATGAATCCTACGGTGTAGACACACAATCCGTGTGGTTTGGGTTTTGTCCAATCAGAAAGCAGGACTCACTTTGCACGCATCAGGTTTCATAGGCCACGGTTTAGAAAGCACACGGTTCTAGTTAACCAGCCATGTGCTGTTTTTTCATGAACAAAAGTCATATTTTTATTTCAAATGAATTTGGGACTTCATCATTTCGCCTCCATGTACTTTCGTCCACAGACAATCAACTATTAGCCCATGTATTGATTTCCAACCACATTTCTTGACTTGTTTGTTAATTTGAAGACATTTTTTCCACCAACGTGGGGCTTGTTAGTAATTTAATTGGAGTAAATGCAGATGTATTACAAATATTAAAAAAATGGGTGTGTCATCGTGGTATGATGTGAAGACCTCGTGGGAAAATTTGGTAATGTATGGTAGAAGTTTTGATGGCCTGCCCTTTGAAAACAAATGCATCTCACACAAAGGATCGTGGTTTATGAAAAGTAGAGTTGGCATTTCGGACTCCAATCGGTGTCAACATAATCCTTTCGCCTTGGTTTTTCCATGGTATGCAAACATCAGTGTACTCCTAATATTGATCTTCTGGTGGATTACATGTCCCGTTTGCTATACCTAGGTCATATTTTTATAGTTACCATGTTAATTAGTTCTTATAAATAAAATATCCCAAGATGAATTACATGTGGATGGCGGCAAAGAATCTCTTAAAAATGATTTGTGTGTCACTTATAATGATTTTTGTCATTGTGCAATGAATGAGATGAATTGTCAAGCATTTCGGACGGGAGATGTGTCCACCTAAAAAGATGTTAGTAATTTAATTACAGGAAATGCAGATGAACTCAGAAAATCACGAAAATTGGTGTGTCATCATGGCGTAATGTCGAGACATCGTGGAATTGTTTTTGGTAAAATTTGGCACAAGCTACAATGATCGCTAATTTGAAACCATATCATCTGAGTAGAAGGATCATAGTTCCAAGGGGAGAAGTGGCAAATCAAACTCCAATCGACGGTGTCTTCATTGCCTATCCTCCAAATTTTATCCCATGGTAGTGAATCATAATTATACGCCAGGTTTGATTTTCTGGCGCATTTATGGTCTCCTTCGATATTTTTCAGCAATTTTTATCATTTACAGGGAATTTATAGCATATAAATTAAATCCCAACTTCAACAAGGATTGTTGACGAGAGGTATAAGGACCGCCATTCGATCTGGGTGAATATTATGGTGCGGACGCACGATCCGTGTGATTTATGTTTTGTCCAATCAGAAAGTAGGACTCACTTTGCGCGCATTAGGTTTCATAGGCCGCGGTTTAGAAAAGCACACGATTCTAGTTAACGAACCGTGTGCTATTTTTCCTTGCAGAAGAGTCATATTTTCATCTCAAATGAATTTGGGACTTCATCATTTCGCCTCAGATAATGTTCATCCACACACAATCCACTATTAGCCTCTGTGTTGATTTCCCGCTGCATTTCATGACTAGTTTGCTAATTTGAAGGCATTTTTCCACCAACATGGGGCTTGTTAGTCATTTAGTTGGAGGAAATGCAGATGTATTACGAATAATACAAAAATGGGTGTGTCACGGTGGCACGATGTGAAGGCCCCGTGGGAAAAATTGGTAATGTCTGGCGGAAGTTGTGATGGCCTTCCCTTTGAAAATGAATGCATCTCACACAAAGGATCATGGTTTACGAAAAGCGGAGTTGGCATTTTGGACTCCAATCGGTGTCAACCTCATCCTTTTGCCTTGGTTTTTTCCATGGTATGCAAACATCATTGTACTCATAATATTGATCTTTTGGTGGACTACATGTCTCGTTTGCTATATCTAAGTCATATTTGTGTAGTTACCATGTTAATTAGTTCTTATAAATAAAACATCCCAACATGAATTACGTGTGGATGGTGGCAACGTATCTCTTACAAATCATTTGTGTGTCCCTTTGCGTGATTTTCGTCATTGTCCAACGAATGAGAAGAATTGTCAAGCATTTCGGACGGCAGATGCGTCCACCTAAAAAGATGTTAGTAATTTAATTACAGGAAATGCAAATGGACTCAGAAAATCACGAAAATCAGTGTGTCATCATGGTGTCATCTTGAGACACCATGGAAAAAGGTTGGTAAAATTTGGCGCAAGCTACAATGGTCGCTAATTGGAAACCATAGCATCTGAGTAGAAGGATCATAGTTCCAAGGGGAGAAGTGACAAATCGAACTCCAATCGATGGTGTCTTCATCGCCTCTCCTTCAAATTTTATCTCACGGTAGTCAATCATAATTATATGCAAGGTTTGATTTTTTTGGCGTATTTATAGGCTCGTTCGATATTTTTCAACATTTTTTATCATTTACGGGGCATTTATTGCATATAAATTAAATCCCAACTTCAACAGCGTGTGTTGACGAGAGGTATAAGGATCGTCGTTCGATCTCGGTGAATCCTACGGTGCGAACGCATGATCCATGTGGTTTGGGTTTTGTCCAATCAGAAAGTAGGACTCACGTTGCGTGCATTAGGTTTCATAGGCCGCGGTTTAGAAAGCATGTGGTTCTAGTTAACGAACCGTGTGCTATGTTTAAACCAAACTGCACATGTTCAGTTCATACATACCGGAGTGAGATGAACCAAGCGTTCTAGCTATAGAATAAATTATCATGAATATTTCAAATTCATTGCTACAGGTGACAACATATTAATCTAGATCAACACAAGGCCGTGCATACCCGCAATACAATACATGTGAAACTCATAAGAGAACAAACTCAGTACACATCCCTCACAATTCAGTACATGCAACAATTTAGTACTACAGTAGACATAATGAGTACTTTTTTGAATCAATTCCCATGTACATGGGGTGGTCGTGATCATTAGGTTGTCCCCTAATGAACTTAGGATTTCTGATGATTTTATGCTTCTCCTCTTTTATGTTGCATGGCCCCTCAGGTGGCAACTCATCATATTGATTGTATTCCTCCTCATCACCAACATTCTCGATGCCTAGTACCCTCCTCTTCCCATACATCACTACATGGCAGTGCATATGCGAGAGGTCTGGCACAAACAAAATCTGGGTCGCATCGCTGGCAAGAATAAATGGGGCCTTGTGATATGCCATAACTCCGCGGTCAACATATGTCTTCTTGTTGTAAGCATCAACCTTTATGCTACTAAGAAGGGCCTATCTACACTTGAATAATGCCACCCTTGTTTGCACATAGCCAAGCTCCCAAATCTCTTTAATGGTTCCATAGTACACATGTTTATCATCTTTCTCTACAGTTGGGCATTCTATTCGAACAGAGTTGTTCTGATACGAGGTCTTAGCATCACGTTCCTTAATGTAGAATGTGTTGCCAAGTATGTTGTATGCTTGGTACTTAATAATCATCGTTGATATCTTTTGTGCCAACCACGTTGCAAGTTCTTCATGGGGTCCACTTGTAAAACGATCCTTTAGCCATCTTATATAGTCCCTATTGTGTGCATTTGTCTCGGCAGCTGGTGACAACACATTGGGTAAGTTGCTTCGTCATATCTCCTACATGTGTTCTGCAGCATAAGCGTAGAGTATTGGGCTGTTAAGCAGTACCATCAAATGGGCTTGATCGGCCATATCTCTAGGTGCACGAAACTGCGAGCCAGCAATGACCGACTTACCAGTCAGCCTTCCCTCATGGCGAGAGATGGGCACACCTATAGGACTAAGTTTCATGTATTCGGTGCAAAAATCAACCACCACCTCCATGGTATAACCTTGTAGGATGCTTGCCTCTGGATGACATTGATTCCGACAATAGTGCTCCAATATTCCCATGTAGTGCTCAAAGGGATACATGTTGCGAAGAAACACATGACCACAATACTTTATATCGTCCACAAGGAGCACGATGAGATGGACCATGACATCAAAGAATGATGATGGGAAGAACATCTCTAAGTTTGACAATATCCTTGCAATATCAGCTTGCATATTATCCAGCTCTTTAACATCTACCACCTTCTGCCATAGTTTGTTGAAAAAATCAGAGAGATCAATCAATGTGTTTCTTATGTCTGTGTCCATCATATTCCTTATGGCCACCGGGAGGATTTTTGTCAACATTATGTGGCAATCATGTGACTTCATGTGAGACAACTTCTTTTTACCCAAGCTGTCCTCCACGAGACTTCTAATGTTTGTGGAGTAGGAAGAGGGTGTCTTAATTGAAAACAAAAATGTGAAGAACTCTTTTACTTCTGTTGTAGTTAGATTGTAACTCTCGTGTTGGTGGAGAAATTTTTCATCATCTTTTGCTTCATCAATGCATTTTGATTGATCACCAAGCATATCGAGTCGCTCACTGTCACCATACATTATTTTGCCTTTAATCTTGAGCAGAGTACCAATGATGCTTTCACAAACATTCTTGTCTACGTGCATGACATCAACGGAATGACGTACAATTAGGAACTCCTGATACGTCTCCAACGTATCTATAATTTATGAAGTATTCATGCCATGTTTACAATATTTCTACATGATTTTGGTATGATTTTATTAGAACTACTGTGGTGGTGTTTTTGTGCAGAAATAAAAGTTCTCGGAATGGGCTGAAAATTTACGAAGAATATTTTTGGAAAATATAAAAAATACTGGAGCAAAAATATACCGGAGAAGAGTCCCGAGGGAGTCACAAGCCACGAGGGCGCGGCCACCCCCCTGGCCGCGCCTAGCTGGCTTGTGACAACCTCGGGAACCTTTTGGACATGGGACCAATGCAAAATACTCCTATAAATACCCAAACCTCCGGAAAGAAACCTAGATCGGGAGTTCCGCCGCCGCAAGCTTCTAGAGCCACGAAAACCAATCGGGGCCCATTCCGGCACCCTGTCGGAGGGGGAAACCATCACCGGAGGCCAGCTTCATCATCCCGGCGCTCTCCATGACGATGAGGGAGTAGTTCACCCTCGGGGCTGAGGGTATGGACCAGTAGCTGTGTGTTTGATCTATCTATCTCGTTTTCTTGAGATGGCATGATCTTGATGTACCACGAGCTTTATTGATATAGATGAATCATATGGAGTTTTTTGTTTGAAGTTTTCTTATTGAATTGAGTGCTTAAGGATTTGAGGACACTTGATGTATGTCTTGTGATGGGATATTCGTGGTGACAATGGGATGTTCTATGGATCCACTTGATGTATGTTTTGGTGATCAACTTGCGGGTTCCGTGACCATGGGAATCTATGCATAGGGGTTGGCACATGTTTTTGTCTTGAATACCCGGTAGAAACTTTGGGGCACTCTTTGAAGTTCTTTGTGTTGGATTGAACATGATGAATCTGAAATTGTGTGATGCATATCGTATATCAATCCCATGGGAACTTGTGGTGACATTGGAGTATCTAGGTGACATTAGGGTTTTGGTTGATGTGTATCTTAAGGTGTTATTTTAGTACGAACTCCAGGGCTGTTCGTGACACTTATAGGGATAGCTCATAAGATAGATCGGAAAAGATAACTTTGAGGTGGTTTCGTACCCTACAATAATATCTTCATTAGTTCTACGCTATTTGTGACTTTGGAGTGAACTCTTTGTCGCACGAGAGGTATTTACATATGATTCAACTATGTTAGTATTGTTGAGAGAAATTGCACTAGTGAAAGTATGAACCCTAGGCCTTGTTTCTAAGCATTGCAATACCGTTTGTGCTCACTTTTATCATTAGTTACCTTTCTGTTTTTATATTTTCAGATTACAAAAACCTATATCTACCATCCATATTGCACTTGTATCACCATCTCTTCACCAAACTAGTGCACCTATACAATTTACCATTGTATTGGGTGTGTTGGGGACACAAGAGACTCTTTCTTATTTGATTGCACGGTTGTTCGAGAGAGACCATGTTCGTCCTATGCCTCCCATGGTTGATAAACCTTAGGTCATCCACTTGAGGGAAAATTGCCACTATCCTACAAAACTCAGTGCTTGGAGGCCCAACACGAGTCTACAAGAAGAAGGTTGCCCAGTAGACATCAAGCTCTTTTCTGGCGCCGTTGCCGGGGAGGTGAGTGCTTGAAGGTATATCTTTAGATCTTGCAATCAAATCTTATAGTTTATTGTTTTTCACTAGCTTGGTTTTATAAAATAAAACTACAAAAAAATATGAAATTGACATTGCCTCGTATGCTTCAGCTTTTTAATGTCTTTCATGAAAATGATAGAAAGGAAAACTATGATCAAGTGTTAGAAGAAGAAGTTATTAAATGTTTGGCACCAAATCTTTGAGTGATGAGCATGAATGCAATGTTGTTAGTATGAATTCTCTGAATATCCATGATGCTAATGATACGCAAAGCCACAAGCTTGGGGATGCTATGTTTGATGAAGATGATATTTTTTGTCCCCCAAGTTTTGATGAGCAAAACTATTATGATGATAGCATGCCTCCTGTATATGATGATTATTGTCATTACATGTATGCTATAAAGAGTAATGACAACCATGAAACCTGTTATCATGATTTTAATATTCAATGTGGCAATGTCAATCAAGTGTCACATGATAGTTATTTTGTTGAGTTTGCTCCCACTACTATGAATGAGAAGAAGTTTGCTTATGTGGAGAGTGATAAATTTTCTATGCTTGTAGATCATGAAAAGAATGCTTTATTTTATAGTTATATTGTGAAATTCCTTCATGATGCCACTGAAAATTATTATGAGCAGGAACATATGCTTGTAGGAATTGCAATAATATGAAGTTTCCTCTCCATGTGTTCAAAGTTTTGAAGTTATGCTTGTTTTGCCTTCCTATGCTAGTTGATTCTTGCTCCCATAAATTATTTTCTCACAAAATCCCTATGCATAGGAAATGGGTTAGACTTAAATGTGGTTGTCATGAGATTAAAGATGCTCTCTTACATGTTTCAAATACTATTCCTATACGAGCATCATTGAAATCATGATGCCTAGCTAGAAGGCATTAAAGAAAAGCGCTTGTTGGGAGACAACCCAACACTTTTACCTTCTGTTTTTATGTGTTCACATGATTAATCTACTGTATTAATCATGTTTTGTGTATTTTATTTCAAAGAAGTGCTAAGTAAAGCCTTTGGGATAGTGTGGATACTTGCTTGTTTGATTCTATGCACAAACGGAAAGTTTTGCATCCAGTATATGAATTATCTGATTTTACTGGAGCGTCAAATTTTTTTGAAATTTTTAAAAACATTTATGTGAAAATTCCTTGATTTTTAATAATTGTTCATAGTTTTTAGAGTCGGTAAAGTATGGTGATCATTTAGATCTTTACAGACTATTCTGTTTTTGACAGATTCTGTTTTGCATGCATAGTTTGCTTGTTTCAAGTGTTCCTATTGCTTATATTGAGTAATATAAATTGTGGGAATGATGGAATAAAGTAGGTATAATGTGGGAATAATTATGAATCTTGTCTTGATAGTACCTAAGTGAATGATCTATCTTTATTACACTAACCCTTCTCACAAAGTTCTGTTAAGTTTTGTGTGATTGAAGTTTTCTAGTTTTTTGTGAGACACCGATATGAGGATAATAAGGAGTGACAAGAACTTAAGATTGGGAATTCACAAGGCACCCTAAGGTAATATCCAAGGAATACTCAAGCATCTAAGCTCGGGGATGCCCCAGAAGGCATATCTTACGTCTTCAACACTATCGATATATCTTACTTGGAGCTATATTTTTATTGGTTACATAATATGTGTTTTGCTTGGAGCATAATTATATTCGTCACATAATTGTTGACTAGTCATTGATCTTCACTTATATGTTGTGGAGTAGTTTTGTCATTTACTCTCGTGTTCGACTTATATCCTATGAGTAAATGGTTGAATGAATTGAATATCATAAACCTGAAATTTTATATGTTTTATATACTTATCCATGGGGAGTAATGAATCCACATATAAGAAGTATAGGTGGTAAAATTTATTGAAAGTTAGCAAACACAGCATTGGTCACTTGAACCATTCATGAAAGAATACTGAAGGAAGAGAGATTTCACATATAAATATAATATCTTGGACATCTTATATGATTAAGAATACCCATTAAATATTTTCGAACTTGAGAAAATTAGTTGAAGTTGGAGAAGGAAGACAACGTAATGAGTTATGCTTGGGTATATTTGTATAGAAGTTATATTGTTATGGATCCTCCAACATGTGGTGCTTGCTTCCACCTCATACTAGCCAAAACTCGAGCACCAAGTAGAAATAATACTTATGCATCCAAGCACCCATAAACCCAAAGTTGTTCCATATGAGTCCACTACACCTACCTATAGGCGGTATTTACCAACCGTTCCAAGTAAATTTGCATGTGCCAAACACTAAACCTTCAAATAATATTCTGTTTTGTACCTCTGAATCGCTAATATAGTGACTAGGGGTTGTCAGTATCTTCAATGCTAGGTGGGTTATTCTCACGATATGTGTTGATTCACTATCATTCACGAGAAAGTGGCTGGTATTCGAGATGCCCAGTTCCATGCTCAAAAATCAAATCAAAATATAATGAAACAAAACTCCCCCAGGATTGGTGTTTGCATGGACAGTACCCGTGGATTCGGCTCGCTACGGAGTGTGATTGATTGATGGAGGGGGAGTAAAAACTTTACCATTTTTTTGGGAACCGCCTATAATGTATCTAGCATGGAAGATACCGAGATCTCTCCATTGTTGTGTTGACAATGAAAGCATACCGCTCAAAATTATTATTGATCTCTGTTTTAAAAGCTCGAGCTCTGCCACCTCTACAAATCAATGCTTCTCTGTGCGAAGGGCCGATCTTTTACTTTCTAGTACTTGCCTTTATGCAAGAGTCATGGTGATCTTCACCACTTTCTATATTTCGCCTTTTTCTCTTGGCAAGCATCATGTGGTTGGGAAAGATCAAAGCATATATGGCCATTCAAATATATTTGACCATGAATTATTATTGTTGACAATTATCTATATGATAAGTATGTTGGGAGGCGAAACATTAAGCCCCTATATTTCTATGTGTTCGATGGGTGCCATTTTCTCTGAAAATATGCTTTGAGAGTTAGCAATCATGGAAGACTATATGATAGTTGAGTATGTGGAATTTGCTAAATCAAAGCTCTTACATAGACCCTTCCTGAAAATAAGATGAATTGCAATTGTTTGGTGACCGAAAGCACAGTTTCTTAGTTTTCAAGAAACTCTATGGTCTATACTTTAACATGTGAATAGCTTGTTACTTCATCATGAGAAGTTTTATGAGATGAGCTACTGTTTATAATACTTAATGATGCTAGAGAAAGTGTTTGGAACAATCATTGATCAAACTTGTGCACTTGCTAGCATTCACACTTCATAAATTATTTATTTTATCATTTAACTACTCGAGGACGAGTAGGAATTAAGCTTGGGGATGCTGATACGTCTCGAACGTATCTATAATTTATTAAGTATTCATGCAATGTTTACAATAATTCTACATGATTTTGGTATGATTTTATTAGAATTGACCCGAACTGACACTGTTTCAGCAAAACTACCGTGGTGTTGTTTTTGTGCAGAAATAGAAGTTCTCAGAATGGGCTGAAAATTTACGAAGAATATTTTTGAAAAATATAAAAAATACTAGAGCGAAAAGACACCGAAGAAGAGTCCCGAGGGAGTCACAAGCTACCAAGGCGCGGCCACCCCCCAGGCCGCACCTAGCTAGCTTGTGACCTCCTCGAGAACCTTCTGGACGTGGGACCAATGCCAAATACTCCTATAAATACCCAAACCTCCGGAAACAAAGCTAGATCAGGAGTTCTACCGCCGCAAGCCTCCAGATCCACGAAAAACCAATCGAGGGCCCGTTCCGGCACCCTGCCGGAGGGGGGAACCATCACCGAAGGCCATCTTCATCATCCCGGCGCTCTCCATGACGAGGAGGGAGTAGTTCACCCTCGAGGCTGAGGGTATGGACCAGTAGCTATGTGTTTGATCTATCTCACTCGTTTTCTTGAGATGGCACGAGCTTGATGTACCACGAGCTTTATTGATATAGATGAATCATATGGAGTTTTCCCTTTGAAGTTTTCTTATCGGATTGTGTCTTTAAGGATTTGAGGACACTTGATGTATGTCTTGCGATGGGATATCCGTGGTGACAATGGGATGTTCTATTGATCCACTTGATGTATGTTTTGGTGATCAACTTGCGGGTTCCGTGACCATGGGAACCTATGCATAGGGGTTGGCACATGTTTTTGTCTTGAATATCTGGTAGAAACTTTGGGGCACTCTTTGAAGTTCTTTGTGTTGGATTGAACATGATGAATCTGAAGTTCTTTGTGTTGGATTGAACATGATGTGTCTTTGTCCTATCCATGCATGTGACACATCCTATTGTCCCTTTGTTTTCTACCTAGAACTGTTGCCTAATGCCGACATATCTTGAATGGTGTGTAGCAGCAACACATGAGCCGGAAAAACTCCTTTGCATTGGCATCATAACAGTTCACACCAGACCTCCCCAATGTCTTCAGTTCTTCTACAAGTAGCTCAAAGTAAATGTCGGTATCATTTCCAGGTTGCTTTAGGCGTTGGATAATCATCAACATCATGATGTATTTTTTCTTCATACACAACCAAGGAGGAAGGTTATATATGCACAGAAGCACCGGCCAAGTGTTGTGTTTGGTGTTCATATCACCAAATGGATTAAATCCATCAGTACACCCCCCTATCCATATATTTCTAGGATCCTTTGCAAAAAAAGTTAAACCTGTTAGCGATTTGTTCCCACTGAGCCCCATCTTTCAGGTGCCTCATATAATTATCCACAGTTCGCTCATCATGGTGCCACTGCAACCTCTTTGTCTCTCTAGGGTTTGCAAACAAACGCTTCAACCTTGGAATTATAGGCATGTACCAAACAACCTTGAACGGGATTCCTGTCTCGATCTCTTCATTCATTTTGTACTTTTCATGTGCTCTCCCGCAGTTGTATCGTGCGTGCTTGCATATGCGACATGAATGCAAATCTTTGTAATCACCGCGGTACAACATACAATCATTCACACAAGCATGTATCTTCTGGACTTCAAGTTCCAATGGACAAACAATTTTCTATGCTTGGTTCATGCTTTTGGGGAGCACATTATCTTCAGGAATAATGCCTTTGAAAAGACTCAACAACTATGTGAAGGCCTTGTTTGATAGACCGCTTTCTACTTTAAATCCGAGAAGCGTGAGTGTGACACTCAACTTGGAATATTTCTTTTTGCAACCTCGATACAAATCTTTCTTGGAGGCCGCATCAATGCTTGGCATCTCCTTGTACCTAGCTAAATCTTTTGCTGGGCCCTAGAAATCTGCAATCATAGCAGCAAAATCTGGCATATCATCAAGGTCGGTGTTGTCTGCTTCACACTCTTGGTTTTTCTTTGGGTTTTTTGACATGACAGTCTTCTGTCTGTAGCTTGACGTCTAAGCCCCGAGGTTACTTTCATCACCCATGTGACTCTGATCGGGGTTTGGCACCTTGCCGATAGGTAGGTTATTATATTTATTTATAACCGGCTCTTCACCTTGTTTAGTCCATCTTGTGTATCCACCCATGAATCCCCTTTTGTATAAGTGTAACTCGGCCTCATCAATTGGAAGTGACACTGTATTGCCACAATCCTTGCATGGATAGAGGCCGTAATATTCTTTGCAAATTCTCTTGTTTGTCCGTTCAGCTAAAGGCATGAACTCCTTCATGCCATCCCTATAACTTGAGCTTGTCTGATCCCTCATCCATTCAGATCGTTCCATCTGCACACATTGCACCCATTAGATGGGTGAATAAATCACAAGATTTTCTTTTCAAAATTTATGGAGGGTGCTGCATAATGACCCACAAGTATAGGGGATCAGTTGTAGCCTCTTTAGATAAGTAAGAGTGTCGAACCCAATGAGGAGCTAAAGGTAGAACAAATATTCCCTCAAGTTCTATCAACCACCGATACAACTCTACGCACGCTTAACGTTCGCTTTACCTTGAACAAGTATGAAACTACAAGTACTTTGTAGGTGTGATAGGATAGGTTTACAAGATCATAATGAGCATGTAAATAAAAACTATTGGCTTCTAAGATAAAGAAACAACTAAGTTAATTTAACGAGTATGGAAAAGTGGTGGTAGGAGTTGCGGAATTGTCCCTAGGTAATCGATAACTAGACCGGTCATCATTATTGGAATTTTATATGAGGGAGAGGCATAAGCTAACATACTTTATCTACTTGGATCATATGCACTTATGATTGGAACTATAGAAAGCATCCACAACTACTAAAGATCATTAAGGTAAAACCCAACCATAGCATTATAAGGTATCAAGTCTTCTTTACTCCCATATGCAACAACCCACCTACTCGGGCTTATGCTTCTATCACTTAAGCAACCCACCATAGGCGAATCATGAACACATTGCAACACCCTACAGTGAGGATCCCTCATGCTTGCGTGACACAGAGAGCACCATAGGACAACACCAATAATAAAACATGCAACTCAAACCAATCATGATCATCAATCAACCCATAGGACAATAAAAATCTACTCAGACATCATAGGATAGGAACACATCATTGGATAATAATATGAAGCATAAAGCACCATGTTCAAGTAGATGTTATAGTGGGTTGCGGTAGAGTCGACCGCTATAGATAGATGGGGGAAGGTGATGAAGGTGTTGGTGAAGATGACAGAGTTGTTTGGAGTAGATCGCCGTCACGATGATGGCCCCGGTGGCATTCCGGTGGCACCGGGAGAGAGGGGATAGAGCCCCCCTCCTTATTATTCTTCCTTGACCTTCCCTCTAGATGGGAGAAGGGTTTCCCCTCTGTTCTACGGCCTCCCTAGCGGCAGAGGGGCGAGAGCCCCTCCGAGATTGGATCTCTCTCTTTCTCTGTTTCCTTCTGTTTCTACGCTTCCAAATTTTGGCCTTTCACCGTTTCTTAAGTATCGGGAGAACCGTAACTCCTATCGTGCTGAAATTTTGAGGGAATTTTTATTATAAAAATATCTTACTTATGGTAAAAGGATAGCTCCAACCTACCTAAGGGGTGTCCACAAGCCTGCCAAGCGCGGCCAGAGGGGTGGGCCGCGCCTAGCAGGCTTATGACCTCCTCGGGCATCATCTCGCGTTAATTCTTTTTCCAAAAAATCACATATATTCCAAAAAAATCTCCATAAGTTTTTATTGAGTTTGTACTTCGTTTGGTATGGATTTTCTATGAAACAAAAAATATACAACAAACAGGAACTAGCACTGGGCACTTGATCAATATGTTAGTCCCAAAAATAGTATAAAAAGTTGCCAAAAGTATATGAAAATTGTAGAATAATGGCATGAAACAATCAAAAATTATAGATACGACAGAGATGAATTAGAATCCCCAAGATTAATTCCTTCTCATCCTCAAGTAGGTAAATGATAAAAAATATATTTTTTATGTGGAATGCTACCTAGCATAATCTTGTTCATATATTATAATCATTCCATGAATATTAAAACATGAGTAATTCAAAGCAATAGTCTATCATTTGACATTAAGACTATAATACTTCAGGCATACTAATAAAGCAATTGTATCTCTTAAAAATATAATGGCAAAAGAAAATTATCCCTACAATATCATATGGTCTGGCTATGCCCCATCTTCGCGACACAAAGTATTTATATCATGCACAACCCGGATGACAAGTCAAGCAATTCTTTCACACCTTTTATTTTCTCAAACCTTTTCAACTCTCATGCAATACATGAGCATGAGCCATGGATATATCACTATAGGTGGAATAGAATATGGTGGATGTTATCAAGGAAAAAGGAGAAGATAGTCTCACATCAACTAGGCGTATCAACGGGCTATGGAGATGCCCATTAATAGATATCAATGTGAGTAAGTAGGGATTGCCATGCAACGAATGCACTAGAGCTATAAGTGTATGAAAGATAAAAAATAAACTAGTTGGACGTGCATCATGATGAAAAAAATCACTAGTTATATGAAAGTGACAAAATAGGAGACTCACTATTATGAAGATGATGGTGCTACTTTGAAGCACAAGTGTGGAAAAAAGATAGTAGCAATGTCCCTTATCTCTTTTCTCTCATGTTTTTTTATTTGGTGGGCATCTAAGGCCTCTTTTATTCATCATTTTTTTATTTGGGCTTCACTGGCCTCTTCTATTTTTCATAAAGTCCGGAATCTCATCCCCACTTGTGAGGGAATCACAGCTTCCATCATCCTTTCCTCACATGGGACATGCTCTAATAAGGATAATCATCACACTTTTATTTACTTACAACTCAAAAGAAAATTACAACTCAAAACCTAGACCAAAATATGACTCTATATGAATGCCTCCGGTGGTATACTGGTATGCGCAACGATCTAGGATAGCAAATGACATAAAAAGTGGACAAGCCATGAAAACATCATGCTAGCTATCTTACGGTCATGCAAAGCAATATGACAATGATGGTGCATGCCATAATAAACGGAACGGTGGAAGTTGCATGGCAATATATCTCGGAATGGCTATGGAAATGCCATAATAGGTAGGTATGGTGGCTGTTTTTAGGGAGGATTTATGGTGGGTTTAATGCACCGGTGAAAGTTGCGCGGTACTAGAGAGCCTAGCAACGGTTGAAGGGTGAGAGTGCGTATAATCCATGGACTCACATTAGTCATAAAGAACTCACATACTTATTGCAAAAGTATATTAGTGATCGAAGCAAAGTATTATACGCATGCTCCTAGGGGAGAGGTTGGTCGGAGTTAACCATCGCATGCTCCCGACCCTCACACAAAGGTTGACAATCAATAAACAAATCATGCTCTGACTTCCTTACATAACGGTTCACCATACGTGCATGCTATGGGAATCACAAACCATTACACAAGTATTTCTACCAATACACAATTACTCACTAGCATGACTCTAATATCACCATATTTATATCGCAAAACGAGGAATCAAACACATCATATTCAATGATCTACAAGTTTTATGTAGGATTTTATGACTAACCATGTGAATGACCAACTCGTGTTAACTCTCTAAATAGATATAAGTGAAGCATGAGATTTTAATTCTTTCTACAAAATATATGCCCGCGCTCTAGCAAATATAAGTGAAGCAAAAGAGCATTCTACAAATGGTGGTTTTCTATGTGTGAGAAACAGACAGTCCAAACTTCAAATGATATAAGTGAAGCACATGAAGCATTCTATAAAGCCATACTCAAAAGATATAAGTGAAGTGCATGAAGCATTATATAAATCGACCAAGGACTATCTCATACTAGCATGGTGCATTATGAAAATAAAAATAAAAAGCACATGATGCTCCAAGATTTACGCAGATCATGTGATGAATAAAAATATAGCTCCAAGTAAAATTACCGATGGTTGTTACAAGAAAGAGGGGATGCCTTCTGGGGCATCCCCAAGATTTGTTTCTTGGGAGTTCTTGAATATTACCTTGGGGTGCCTCGGGCATCCCCAATCTTAGTCTCTTTTCACTCCTTATTCCTTCATCCATCGTGATCTCACCCAAAACTTGAAAACTTCAATCACACAAAACATAACCAAACCCTTGTGAGATATGTTAGTATAATAAAATAAATCACCACTTTAAGTATTGTTGCCAACCAATTCATATTTTGTTTTTGCATTGTAGCTCCTGTAATATAACTTTTCCATGGCTTATACCACCGATAGAATCGATAGTTTCATCAAAACTAGCAAAACAATGCATCAAACACAAAATCTTTCTTAAACAGGATAGTCTGTAGCAATCTGAACATTTACTATACTTATGTAACTCTAACAATTCTGAAAAAATTGGACAAAATAAAAAAATTCATATAAGTACTATGTAAAAATTTCAGAAACATTTGACATTCCAGTAAAAATTAAAATTCACGCACTACAGCCAAAGTTTATGTTTTTGCACTGCACACACCAAACAAGCAATCTAATCATCCTAAAGGCAAATGTTGGCACATTATTTTTATAATACAATGGATTTATACAAGGGGATAATTATTTTTGTTGAAAAGTTATGTAATTAAGATTCACAAAGTTTCCATGGGCATGAACAAAGTTCAAGGAGCTCCCTCACTTCAACGGTGCTCGTCCTTCTTACTTTCACTTCTCTTTTTGAAAAAGTTTTAGGTTCCCCTCTTTATTCTTTGTTTTTGAACTATATATAAGCACACAACAGAATAAAATGACTCTTTGAAACTTTCGGGTTGTCTCTGATACGTCTCCAACGTATCTATAATTTATGAAGTATTCATGCTGTTATTTTATCATTCTTGGACGTTTTACAATCATTTTATAGCAACTTTATATGATTTTTTGGGACTAACCTATTCACCCAGTGCCCAATGCCAGTTGTTGTTTTTTTCTTGTTTTTTACATCATAGGAAATCAATATCAAATGGAGTCCAAACACCACGAAACTTTTTGGAGATTTTTTTCGACCAGAAGGAACCCAATGGGCCAGAGATGCAGCTTGGGGTGCCCTGAGGGGGGCACAACCCACCAGGGCGCGCTAGGGCCCCCTGGCGCGCCCAGGTCGGTTGTGCCCACCTCGGTGGCCTCCCGCACCCCCTCTTTGCACTGTAAATTTCCAAATATTACGAAACCCTTCGGGGTAGCCCTAGATCGGAAGTTCCGCCGCTGCAAGCCTCCATAGCCACCGAAAACCAATCGGGACCCCGTTCCGGCACCCTGCTGGAGGGGGAGATCATCACTGGTGGCCATCTTCATCATCCCGGCGGCCACCACAATGAGGAGGGAGTAGTACACCCTCGGGGCTGTGGGTTGTACCAGTAGCTATGTGTTTAATCTCTCTCTCTCTCTCTCTCGTGATCTATATCATGGGCTTGTTAATATAGATGGGTCATATGATGTTTCTCCCTCTATACTCTTATTGTGATGAATTGAATCTTTACCTTTTGAAGTTTTATTATGTCGGATTGAATGTTCAGCTTTGGGAACACATGATGTATGTCTTGCGGTATGAATACTTGAGGTGACATTGGGGTATCTTATTGGTTCACTTGATATACGTTATGGCACTCAACTTGCGGATTCCCGCGGTGATATTGGGGTAATCTATGCATAAGGGTTGATGCACGTTTTTATTATCTTTTCTCCGATAGAAACTTTGGGGACCCGTTGTAGTTATTTGTGTGGATTGAGTATTATGAATATGAATTTGCTTTGGTGTTATTCTAGTACAAACTCTTGAGTAGATCGATCGAAAAGAATAGCTTGCGTTATTTTAGTATGAACTCTAGGATAGATCGAACGGAAAGAATAGCTTTGAGGTGGTTTCGTACCCTACAAACAATTTCTATCTTTTGTTCTCCACTAATAGGAACTCGGGAGTGATTCTTTATTGCACTTTGAGGGATAATCATATGATCCAACTATGTTAGCACTGTTGAGGAATTGCACTAGCAAAAGTACGAACCCTAGGCCTTGTTTTCAAGCATTGCAATACTGTTTTTGTGCCCATTTACTATTTGCTACCTTTCTGTTTTTATTTATTCAGATTATAAAAATATATTTCTACCATCCATATTACACTTTTATCACCATCTCTTCGCCGAACTAGTGCACCTATACAATTTGCCATTGTATTGGGTGTGTTGGGGACACAAGAGATTTCTTGTATTTGGTTGTAGGATCGTTTGAGAGAGACCATCTTCATCCTACACCTCTCACGGATTGATAAACCTTAGGTCATCCACTTGAGGGAAAATTACTACTGTCCAACAAAACACTGTGCTTGGAGGCCCAACACGTGTCTACAACAATAAAGTTGCATAGTAGATATCAAGCTCTTTTCTGGCGCCATTGCCGGGGAGGTGAGTGCATGAAGCTATATCTTTAGATGTTGCGATCGAATCTTTTAGTTTCTTGTTTTATCACTAGTTTGGTTTATAAAATAAAACTACATAAAAATGGAATTGAGTTTGCATAATATTATAGATCATCTTTATAATATCTTTCTTGAAAATGATGGATCGGAAAATTGTGCTCAATTGATAGAAGAATAATTCAATAAAATGATTGGAAAGAATGATGAGCATGATTGCAATGGTCTTAGTATGAATTCATTGAATATCCATGGTGCTAATGATATGCAAAGCCATAAGGTTGGGGATGCTATGTTTGATGAAGATGATATTTTTTGTCCCCCAAGTTTTGATGTAGAAATTTGTTATAATGAAAGCATGCCTCCTATTTATGATTATTATATTGATGAGAGTGGATTTGGAGAGGTCATGACTTTATTTAATGATGAATCCACTATTCTGGAAGAGGTTGCTATTGATTATGACAACAACGTTCCTATATATCATGATTATGGTGATGGCATGTATTCTATAAATAATAATGATAACCATGAAACTTGTCATCATGATTTTAATTTTCAATCACATGATAGTTATTTTGTTGAGTTTGCTCCCACTACTATTGGTGAGAATAAATTTGCTTTTGTGGAGAGTAACAAAATCTCTATGCTTATGCATCATGAAAAGAATGCTTTACGTGATAGCTACATTGTTGAATTCATTCATGATTCTACTGAAAATTATTATGAGAGAGGAACATATGCTTGTAGGTATTGCAATAATATCAAGCTTCCTCTCTATGTGTTGAAAATCTTGAAGCTATGCTTGTTTTGCCTTCCTATGCAAGTTGATTATTGCTCCCATAAATTGTTTGCTCACAAAATCCCTATGCATATGAAGTGGGTTAGGATTAAATGTTCTAGTCATATGCTTCATGATTCTCTCTTTATGTTTCAATTTTTTACTTTTATGCGTGCATCATTGAAATCATCATGACTAGCTTTAAAGGCATAAAAGAAAAGCGCTTGTTGGGAGACAACCCAACACTTTTACCTACTGTTTTTGTGTGTTAACATGATTAAGCTACTGTAGTAATCATGTTTTATTGCTTTTTTTCAATAAAGTAACAAGTAAAGCCTTTGGGATCATGTGGGGTGATAATTGATTTGATCTAGCTGGAAAACAGAAATTTTTGCGCTCACAAAAATAATTCTAATTTTTAACAAAAGAGTGATTTTGAGTTAATTATTTTTGCAGAAGGTTAATATACAAATTTATCACGTGTTCCTAATTTTTTAGAAATTGTAGAGTTGCATAAGTATGGTTGGAGTACAGATTACTACAGATTGTTCTGTTTTTGACAGATTCTGTTTTCAATGCATAGTTTGCTTGTTTTCTAGTTTCTATGGCTTATATTGATAAATATAAATTGTGGAAATGATATGATACAGTAGTAATTGTGTGAGAACAATTATGTATCTTGTCTTGACAGTACCAAAGTGAAATGGTTTGCTCTTTATCATACTAACCCATCTCACGAAGTTCCGTTAAGTTTTGTGTGATTGAAGTTTTCAAGTTTTGGGTGAGATGTCGATATGAGGAGAATTAGGAGTGACAAGGCCCTAATATTGGATATCCCAAAGGCAACCCCAATGTAACATTCGAGGAATGTCCAAGCAACTAAGCTTGGGGATGCCCCGGAAGGCATCCCCTCTATCGTCTCCAACATTATCGGTAACCTTACTTGGAGCTATGTTTTCATTCAACACATGATATGTGTTTTACTTGGAGCGTCAATTTATTTTGTTAGTACTTGTTTTATGTTATTTAGAATAATATTTTGCATCTTTTATTTCAATAAAAATTTCAAGGATAGCCCTCACCATGCTTATTTGGCAAGTATACATGTTGTTTCAAAACAGAAAGTTTACCGATATTGCAAAAATTCCCTAGAAAAGTCGGAACGTGATAAAATGTTGAAACTTTTTCAAAAATAATCTATCATAAATTTTCTATAGTGTGTTAAATTGTCAGAATTTTTAAAGTTGAATAAGTATGGATACTCTTGCATTCTTTACAGAATGTACTGTTTTGGCAGATTGTTGTTATGTTTGCATATGTTTGCTTGTTTAATGATTCTGTTTTAGGATAGGAGTATTAAATATGCAGAGGCATTTAGTATGAAATGTTGAATAATAATTTTATTGATTTTTTAAAGTAGATAATGATAAGGTTTTTACATTAGTTTATACTAACTTATCTCACGAGTTCTTGTTGAGTTTTGTGTGGATGAAGTTTTCAGTATTAGGTAAACCGTGATATCAAAGGAATTAAGAAGAAACAAAAGCTCAATCTTGGGTATTTCCAAGGCATCCCAAGATAATATTTCAAGAATTATCAAGCATCTAAGCTTGGGGATGCCCCTGTAGGCATCCCAGCTTGCTTCATCAACAATTATCGGTTAGTATCGGTTGATCCTAAGTTTTTGCGTCTTCACATGATGTGTACTATTCTTGAAATGTTATTTTTTTGCTTGATGTTTTAATAAAATAATTAGATCTTGAAGTTTTAAATAAAATAGATTCTCAAATAGTCGCCAGGGAGGCTAAGTAAGTGGCATTCACATTCCGTCAACAAAGCTCTTTTCTATGTCATTTACTCTTGTGCTTCACTTATATCCTATGAGTAAATTTTTGAATAAATTGAATGTCATGAAGTTGAAATCATATCATGCGTAGTGGTAGCTTCACATTGGGTTTAGAAAGTGAAATCTTTTTGGGCTTGACAATCACAATATTCGTCATACAAGCAATTCACAAATAATTAGTATTAGGAAGAGAACTTTCACATGCAAATACACTATCCTGGAAATCTTTTGTGATTGTGAGCCCCCATCAAATTATTATATGACAAATTGTTTACATTGGACAAGGAAGACAACGTAATGATTTATGATTGTTCATATTCACATATAAGTTATATTGTCATAGATCCTTCAACATGTGGTGCTTGCCCCCCATCTTTGCTAGCCAAAAAGTCCGCACCAAGTAGAGATGCTACTTGTGCATCCACAAAACCTTAAACCCAAATCTTATTTTCAAGAGTCCACCGTACCTACCTAAGGATTGAACAAGATCCTTCAAGTAAGTTGTCATCGGTGCAATAAGGCAATAAAATTTGCTTCTAAAAAGTGTTAGATCATTTGTGTAAGAAAAAATTGAGCGTTGTACGAACTTGTGATGGCAAAGTAATAAAAGCACGGACTCCATAATAAAGGTTGCTATCATAAGGGGCAATATAACGTGACATTATTTTGCACTAAGGGGTTGAGCATACAAACAAATAAGCGCATGGCAACCTCTGATTCCCTCTGCGAAGGGCCTATATTTTACTTTTCAGTATTTAGTTTTATGCAAGGAGTCAAAGTTTTCTCTCTATTCCTTTTTATTTTTCTCCTTTGGCAAGCATCATGTGGTGAGGAAAGATCTAGGCACATATGTCTAGTTGAATATGGGTAGCATGAGTTATTATTGTTGACATCACCCTTGAGGTGAATACGTTGGGAGGCAAAACAATGAGCCCCTATATTTCTATGTGTCCGGTTGAGACATTTTGCTCATGTGTACGCGGTGAGTGTTAGCAATCATAAAAGTCTATATGATGGTTGAGTATGTGGAGCTCTTACTTAAACTCTATTGAATAAGTTGAATTGCAATTGCATGGTGACTAAGAACATAGGTTGTTGAGTTTCAAGAGAATTCATGGTTTGAACCTTAACATGTGAATTGGTTGCTACTTTAACATGAGAAGTTTTATAAGAAAGAATTGCTATTATGATGATAGGAAAAGTGATTGAAATTATCATTGATCAAATTATGCACTTTGCTAGCATTCACACTTCATAATTATTTCTTTTATCATTTACCTACTCGAGGACGAGTAGGAATTAATCTTGGGGATGTTGATACGTCTCCAACTTATCTATAATTTATGAAGTATTCATGTTGTTATTTTATCATTCTTGGATGTTTTACAATCATTTTATAGCAACTTTATATCATATTTTGGGACTAACATATTGACCCAGTGCCCAGTGCCAGTTGTTTTTTTTGCTTGTATTTTACATCGCACGAAATCAATATCAAACGGAGTCCAAACACCACAAAACTTTTTTGAGGTTTTTTGGACCAGAAGGAACCCAATGGGCCACAGCTGCACCTAGGGGTGCCCCGAGGGGGCACAACCGACCAGGGCGTCCCCAGGTGGGTTGTGCCCACCTCGGTGGCCTCCCGCACCCCCTCTTTGCACTATAAATTCCCAAATATTCCGAAACCCTTCGGGGTAGCCCTAGATCGGAAGTTCCGCCGCCGAAAGCCTCTGTAGCCACCGAAAACCAATTGGGAGCCCGTTCCGACACCCTGTCGGAGGGGGAGATCATCACTAGTATCCATCTTCATCATCCCGACGGCCACCACGATGAGGAGGGAGTAGTCCACCCTCGGGGCTGAGGGTTTGTACCAGTAGCTATGTGCTTAATCTCTCTCTCTCTCGTGATCTATATCACGGGCTTGTTAATATAGATGGATCATATGATGTTTATCCCCTCTATACTCTTATTGTGATGAATTGAATATTTAACCTTTGAAGTTTTGTTATGTCGGATTGAATATTCAGATTTGGGAACACATGATGTATGTCTTGCGGTATGAATACTTGAGGTGACATTGGGGTATCTTATTGGTTCACTTGATATACGTTATGGCACTCAACTTGCGGATTCCCACGGTGATATTGGGGTAATCTATGCATAAGGGTTGATGCACGTTTTTATTATCTTTTCTTCGATAGAAACTTTGGGGACCCCTTGTAGTTCTTTGTGTGGATTGAGTATTATGAATATGAATTTGCTTTGGTGTTATTCTAGTACAGACTCTTGAGTAGATCGATTAGAAAAAATAGCTTGCGTTATTTTAGTACGAGCTCTAGGATAGATCGAACAGAAAGAATAGCTTTGAGGTGGTTTCGTACCCTACAAACAATTTCTATCTTTTGTTCTCCGCTCATAGGAACTCGGGAGTGATTCTTTATTGCATTTTGAGGGATAATCATATGATCCAACTACGTTAGCAATGTTGAGAAATTGCACTAGCGAAAGTATGGACCCTAGGCCTTGTTTTCAAGCATTGCAATACCGTTTTTGTGCCCGTTTACTATTTGCTACCTTGCTGTTTTTATTTATTCAGATTATAAAAATATATGTTTACCATCCATATTACTCTTTTATCACCATCTCTTCGCTGAACTAGTGCACCTATAAAATTTGCCATTGTATTGGGTGTGTTGGGGACACAAGAGATTTCTTGTATTTGGTTGCAGGGTCGTTTGAGAGAGACCATCTTCATCCTACACCTCTCATAGATTGATAAACCTTAGGTCATCCACTTGAGGGAAAATTGCTACTGTCCTACAAAACCCTGCGCTTGGAGACCCAACACATGTCTACAAGAATAAAGTTGTGTAGTAGACATCAGTCTCCCTGGCAGTGCTTTCTTTAAAGCCATTAAGCTAGGCATATAGTGCTCAAGTAATGGATCCACCCGGATCCCAAGGTGTATCAAAGCCAATTTTAATTAACAATGATTTGTAATTTAGTAGTGAGCACAAAGTTATATATATCATGTGACAACGAAGTCTAACTCTCTTTCTATGCATTGGCATGTCATAAAAGAACAATTCATGCACACAAAGTAAAGGCCAATGCATAGTATAAACAGTTTCTTGCAATTTTATCCTATTGGAAACATAGAGAGGTGGAGATGTAGTTCCTCTCTCATAATAATTGCAAGTAGGAGCATAAAGCACATGCATATTATATTTATCAAAATTATCATGTGCAATAGTAGACCGCAACCCATCAATAAAATCCTTAATAAGTGCAAACTTCTCCGATATAGTGTAGTTGGGAGAATTCAAAAAGATAATAGGACTATAATGTATGGGTGCAATAGCAACAATTTCATGCTTAACATAAGGAACTATAGCAAGTTCATCTTCATAAGCATAATTCATATTGGCATCATGGCCACAAGAATAGCAAGCATCAAGTTCATCAAAAAGGGATATTTCAAAAGAATCCAAGGGATCATAGCAATCAACATAGAATTCATCCTTCGGTAAGAACGAAGGGAAATTAAACAATGTATGAGTTGAAGAGTTACTCTCATTAGAAGGTGGGAACATGTAGCTAGTCCTCTCTTCCTCCTTTTGTTCTTCTCTCTCCTCCTCATCTTTTTCATTCAATGAGCTCATAGTTTCAGCAATTTCCTCTTCCATAGATTCCTGCAAAATTTTAGTCTCTTCCAAGGCAGCGGACATTCTTTCAATAAACTCTTTAACATAAGCATTAGAAGCATAGTTTTCATAGCAATATTTAAGTATGGCAAAAATTTCAAAATTGTAAAAAGTAGCATCATTATTTTCAATGAAAGAAGCAAATTCATAGGCACCCTTAAAAGCAACAAATTCTTCAATTTATTCAACATCATTATAGCAATAGGCCTCCTTGGCATTGGAGGATAATATTTCATTATCATTAAACACACATTGGTAGGGAAGGTGTTTTTTAGCTTCTTTAGAACAACAAGTAAAATCATAATGAGCATGCTCATTTAATGGTTTTCCCTCAACTAAGCTATTTGGGTTTCAGCACGAGCACAAGTGGATCGAAGATGACCCAAGTAATATTCTTTGGTGGTATGGAACACTACTGGTTCCTCAACTTTTGGAGCAGGAAGTACAACTGTTTTTTTGGTATTTTGCGTTTCCTACCCATATCTAAAGATAGAAAACAAGTTAAAACAGCAAATAAAATCTTCTTAGTGATAAAGCTAACAAGCACACAAGAGAATATTCACCCCACGCTATTGCTCCCCGGCAACAGCGCCAGAAAAAGGTCTTGATAACCCACAAGTATATGGGATCAGTTGTAGCCTCTTTCGATAAGTAAGAGTGTCAAACCCAACGAGGAGCTAAAGGTAGAACAGATATTCCCTCAAGTTCTATCGACCACCGATACAACTCTACGCACGCTTAACGTTCGTTTTACCTAGAATAAGTATGAAACTATAAGTACTTTGTAGGTGTGACAGGGTAGGTTTGCAAGATAATAAAGAGCGCGTAAATAAAAACTAGGGGCTGATAAGATAAAGAAACAACTAAGTTAGTTTAATGAGTGTGGAAAAGTGGTGGTAGGAGTTGCGGAATTGTCCCTAGGCAATCGATAACTAGACCGGTCATCATTATTGCAATTTTATATGATGGAGAGGCATAAGCTAACATACTTTCCCTACTTGGATCATATGCACTTATGATTGGAACTCTAGAAAGCATCCGCAACTACTAAAGATCATTAAGGTAAAACCCAACCATAGCATTAGAAGGTATCAAGTCCTCTTTACTCCCATATGCAACAACCCACCTACTCGGGTTTATGCTTCTGTCACTCAAGCAACCCACCATAGGCGAATCATGAACACATTTCAACACCCTACAGCAAGGATCCCTCACTCTTGCACGACACGGAGAGCACCATAGGACAGCACCAATAATAAAACATGCAAGTCAAACCAATCATGATCATCAATCAACCCATAGGACAACAAAAATCTACTCAGACATCATATGATGGCAACACATCATTGGATAATAATATGAAGCATAACGCACCATGTTCAAGTAGAGGGTATAGTGGGTTGTGGGAGAGTGGACTGCTATAGATAGATGGGGGAAGTTGATGGAGGTGTTGGTGAAGATGATGGGGTTGTTGGAGTAGATCGCCGTCACGATGATGGCCCCAGCGGCGTTCCGGTGCCACCGGGAGAGAGGGGGAGAGAGCCCCCCCCACCTTATTATTATTCCTTGACCTTCCCCCTAGATGGGATAAGGGTTCCCCTCTGGTCTATGGCCTCCATGGCGGCGGAGGGGCGAGAGCCCCTCCTAGATTGGATCTGTCTCTCTGTTTCCTTCTGTTTCTACGCTCCCAGATTCTGGCCTTTCACCGTTTCTTAAATATCCGAAGATTCGTAAATCCGATCGGTCTAAAATTTTGAGGGGATTTTTATTATAAAAATATCTTACTTGCAGCAAAAGGACAGCTCCAACCAACCTAAGGGGTGGCCACAAGCCTGCCAGGCGCGGCCAGGGGGTGGGTCGCGCCTAGCAGGCTTGTGACCTCCTTAGGCATCCTATCGCGTTGATTATTTTTCCCAAAAATCACATATATTCCAAAAACATCTCTGTAAGTTTTTATCGCGTTTGGACTTTGTTTGATATGGATTTTCCGCGAAACAAAAAACATGCAACAAACAGGAACTGGCACTCGGCACTGGATCAATATGTTAGTCCCAAAAATAGTATAAATTTTTGCCAAAAGTATATGAAAGTTTTAGAATATTGGCATGAAACAATCAAAAATTATAGATACGATGGAGACATATCATTACCCAGTCTTGTAATGACACTAATCAACCAGTCAATTTACATGTACCATCGGTACTGCCATTATATGAATTTAATACCTCAATTAGGCTACTCAAGGAAAAGAATACCTTAATTAATTAGCAAAGGCACGGTGAGACAATAGGGTCGAGGAGAAGAGCTTAGCGGGGCACCTTCCTGTAGTACGGGCTCCACTATCCTGCCGACGACCGCGAGGGACGTGCTCCAGTCACGTTGACGTCGACCACGAGGATTGAGATCCTACTATATCTCCCACCGCTGACCGAGGATTGACCTCCTATAACCCCGCCACCGCCGACTAAGGATTGACCTCCTATAATGCTTCCACCGTCGACCGACCGAGGATGGACTCCCTATAACGCCGACATCGGATTGACCTCCTATCTACCAGTCGCTGCCTTGGTCGCCACCGACATCTCTATCATGATAACGTTTTTTTGGGGGGGCTCGGAGAGCGGCTATTTACCGCACCCATATGTACCGGGAAGCACATCACAAATGGTCATGTTACGAAAACCATGTATCACGCATGTTCTATCTCACACGGTTTGATTTGGGAAACCGTGTGCCATAAACAACAGAATGTGATAAATAGTTCACCCGACCATTATCATCTGATCCCCATAGTTTCCTCTTCTTCCCCAAATCCCTAAATAGCTTCAAAATCCCTAGCGCCCAAATTCCTTGGCATGCCGCTGACATTGGGGAAATGCAAACGAGTGGTGTTGATGGTTTAAGTGCGGCTACACCAGTTCGTACAGTCGCTCTTGGCAGCACCATTGCCGGCGCAACCACGATGGAGGTCACCGCCGAGCACTTGCCTAAGGTCACCAGGAGGCCGGTGTACTACGGATCTGAATCGTCTTGTCGGGTCCCAATCATTCCTCATCTTTTTAGCATGATACACATAGGAAATCGTTCAAATGTCGGATCCAGAGTTTGACTTCAGCAGACTCCCACAACATGAGTTTGATTCTGAGTTTTGCACCACTGAGAAGTACCAAAAGCGGAGGTGTGTGCACAGACGCACTCCCGCTCGATGTGTATGCACAGAGGGATTCGACATTGGCAGAAGGTTTCTCGGTTGCCCCTTAGAGGTTAGTGATAAGTGCATCCATTAAGTTCAGTTAATGCCCCCACTCATCCTGATTATTTAACATTCGCAGGGATATGAGGCTTGTGTCTTTGTTAACTACCTGGATGATGAATGGCATGGCAGGGCTCGGAGTGTTATCACCAAGCTTGCAGAAGATAACGTAAAGCTGAAGAAGAAACTAACTAATCTGGAGTGTACAATCACTACGATGAAGCAAGAAAGAATCAATCACAGGCAATAGATGAAAGCAAGAGACAAGAAGGAACTAGCATGTGTAGTTGTAGTTGAAACATTAACCATCTTCTATGCGTTGTTTGCAATGATCATTAGGGGTTTAATTTGATTATTAATGGCTACATCAATAAGCAAATCTCATCTTTTGCTTACCAATTGTCCTATGTTAAATGTTTACTATTTCACACCCGTTGTGTTTGATATAAGTGTGTGTGTAGTTAAACAATGCATCTAGTGAACCGTGTGAACTCCTAAAATGTACACATGTGTAACATTTGGCATATTGAGAACTATGCAATAGCGGGAATTTAGAGCGATGGGCCGGGTGCACACAATTGCGATTGATTATATCGGAATTCTAACTGCCTGCCAAGGTGCCAATATAATCTGTCAATCCCCCGCTTCAATTGCCATTCCTCTTGTCTTCACACCATGCTTCAGTTGCCACTATCTTCATCATCCCGGCCGGCCACTCTACACTTCCACGCACTCTGCAATATCGCTTTATTGCTGGTTTTTTAATTACGTAGCCAAGCAATGTCGAGCGATAGCGAGAACGGCAGTTCCACCAGTCTGGGGTCAACCACAGAATCATTGCGCTCGTCTTCCATGAGTCCGGCATCAAGCCCTGACCTCCATTTTATCCATCTCATGGAAGGGCCGCCACCGCCGGGGTCATCAGACGATGACCAGACGAACAAGGAGTCACCAAAGTACAAAAAGACGACAATGATGATGAGGAGGAGGAACGATCAGACAAGGAGGAGGAAGATGAAGAGACTCTAAAGGATGAAGAATAAGATGATGAGAAGGAGGAGGAATGGTCGAACAAGGAGGACAATGGCGAGGACATCAACGACGATGGCGATGAAAATCCAACGGTTTACGGTAAGAAGCATCCATGTCAATACTATGGCACGCGGCCATCTAGCAACACGAAGAAGAAGTAAAACAAACTGTAATCCTTAAACCTGTTGTCGTTTGCTCATATTTATTCCTTAACTCTGTCTACCTTCTCGATCTCATCGTAAATAGTTAAGAATACAGATTTGTCAGTAATCATTCATAATATCGCACACATTTGGTTTCTTGAATTGTGTGTCATGTCGAGCACATAATTCAGAACAACAAATCGTATGTGTTGTCCAGAATTATAGCACACGGTTCTAGTTAAAAACTATTTGCATCCTATGACAGACACTTGTTATGTCGCACTGTTTGTGTTCTTACGTATCATCGCAAATAGTTCATATGAGGGACATGTATGCTGTACATCACACACATCTATATTTAATAAACCGTTTATGCCATTTCGCCTCATCACAAACAGTTCTTAAAAGTCAACTCTCTGCCATAGATCGCACACGCAAATATTTTCTGAATCGTATTTGATGGATCCTACATCGCACACAGTTCATGTCATTGGTGATGGAGCTTCAAGAATATCGTTTGCGATTCATGCATCGCACATAGTTTCGTCGAAGGGTCTCTGATTACAATGTCACGTTAGCAGCATCCTGCTGTAGTACTTGAACTATAGCACGAAACCAAACAACGGGGCTCTCCTGAAGTACGACGTGTAGCGCTCGTCGTACTGCATCTGACCGGCCTTCGTGTGACCCCTCATCCACAATGCGGTAGCATCTCTCAAAATATAGATGCAAATATTCAATAATAACTTATTTTCGCAAATCCATTTTTTTGTTCAACAACTTGATCATAATTATTACCACTCCATTCTCGATAAAACGGGTGCGATGACCCTTGTCGAACGCAGGGTCAAGCATGGTGTACTTTGTGCTGATGTTTGGCGCAAGGGGGGCTCCTAAAACAATTGCAAATGAACATGTGATACTTGTGATCTGCGTTGGGTTTTCCGTGAAGAGGAACGGGTTATCGCAACACAATGTGGGTAAATATTTCCCTGAGTTATGAAACCAAGGTTTATCAAACCAATAGGAATACCAATCCTCAACCCTCTTCAGCGGCTGCACACAAAAGATCAAACTGCTTGCGCCCAACGCCGACAAGAGGGTTGTCAATCCCCTTGATCTCATTATTTTCAAGCAAGTGAGTTGTGTAGATAATTGTAAATTGCAAAATAAAATTAAATCAAATAAATAACAACAAGGTAGTAATAGCATTTGTAATATATAAGTGAAAAGACCTGGGGGCCGTAGAATTCTCTAGTGGGATATCTCATAGAAGTAGCATACGATGGGTAACCAAATTATTGTTGTGCAATTGATAGAAAAGCGAATAGTTATGCAATTTTCATGGCAATGATCATGTGTATATAGGAATCACGTCCATAAGCAAATAGGCTGATTCCTGCCTGCACCTACTACTATTACTACACTCCTTGGCCGCTATCCAGCATGCATCTAGAATATTAAGTAAAACAGAGTAATGCTTGGAGAACAATGACATGATGTTGACAAAGTAAACTCAATCAATATGAATAAACCCCATCGTTTTATCCTTAGTAGTAGCAACACGAAGACGTAAATTATCCCCTTCTGTCACTTGGATATAGAAACTCGCTAGGTTTAACCTACTACAACGCACCACTCCCACCGAAGAAATATAAATCTAGTTGGCCAAACTATCTCAATAGATTGGAGAGCATTACGAAGCTATAATGATCATGCAAATAAGAATCTTAGTATCCAGGTTTGACTCAAATACTTTTCATGAATAATCTGAACATAAACTCACAATTCATCGGATCCCAACAAACACACCATACAAAGGGATTACATCGGATAGGTCAAGGCAAAGATGCGATGAACATTGTATTGAAGATCGAGAGAGAGAGAGAGAGAGAGAGAGAGATTTGTATCTAGGCACTACCTACAGACCCGTAGGTCTATGGTGAACTACTCACACATCATGGTGATGGCAGCAAAGTTGATGACGAGCCCCTCCATGATCGATCTCCCCTCCATCATGGTGCCGGAACGTAGGTGTCTGTGGTGAACTAATCACACATCATGGTGAGGGCAGCAAGGTTTATGAAGAGCCCCTCCATGATCAATCTCCCCTCCGGCATGTTGTCGGAACAAAGGTGTAAATGGCCTCCCATCGGAATAGAGACTTGCGGCGGCGGAAAAGTGTTTCGGGAGCTCCCCTAGGGTTTTGGGAATATATGAGAATTTATAGGCCAGAGAGGGGCGTCAGGAGGCGCACGAGGGAGGCACAAGCCATTAGGGTGCGCCCCCTGTTGGCATGCCATGTTGGCTTGTGTGTCCCTCGTGCCTCTCACAGCCTCCTCCCGAAGCTTCCAGGTCTTCCTTTGGTCTAGAAAAAATCATCAAAAAATTTCGTGGCAATTGGACTTCGTTTGGTACTGTAAACCTGAAAAGTCAAAAACAGGCAGAAAACAGCAACTGGCACTGGACACTGGGTCAATAGGTTAGTGCTCAAAAATATGATAAATTGGTAAAGAAATGCCCAAAAAGTATCCTAGACTTATAATATATCAGCATGGAATAGTTAAAAATTATAGATACAATGGAGACGTATCAGCATCCCCAAGCTTAATTCTTGCTCATCCTCGAGTAGGTAAATGATAAAAATAGAAGTTTTGATTTGACATGCTACCCATTATGTAATTTTTTTATATATGCTCATTGAGGGATGATGAATTAAAAAACATCAACATACTAATATTTATAAGTATAAGAAACAAAATCATTGATTTTCAACGTATATGATCCTAAATGAATGTTTACCCCACTCATCTTATTATATTAGCGAGGCATGACTCCGTCTTCACCGCATCAATACAAATGTTAAGTACCATGGTGTCCAAGTCAAGCAATTGGGTCATACTTTTTCAATATGCATCAACTTCTTATTCTTCACGCAATAAATGAGCATGAACCATTGGACAAAGCATATAGGTGTAATAGAATATTATGTTAGATATCAAAGGGGTAAAAAGTGGAGAAGATAGTCTCACATGAACTAGGCATACCAACGAGCTATGGAGATGCTCATCGATAGATGTCAATGTTAGGAGTGGTGATTATCATCTAAATGATGCACTAGATCTATAAGTTTATGAAACCTCAACTGAAGCTAAGTGGATGTGCATCCAACTTGCTTGCTCATGAAGACCTCGGGCATTTGAGGAAACCCGTCATCGAAATATACAAGCCAAGTTTATTATGAAAAGGTGATTCCCACTAGCATATGAAAGTGACAACATAGGATACTCTCTATATGAAAAACATGGTGCCACTTTGAGGCACAAGTGTGGTAAATGATAGTCATGTGAAGTGGCGTTGGAATTTGCATGGCAATATATCTTGGAATGGCTATGGAAATGCCATAATAGGTAGGTAAGGTGGCTTTTTGAGGAATATATAATGAGGCTTATGTGCAATAGAGCATATCAAGTCATGGGGTTTGGATGCACCGACGAAAGTTGCACTGATCCTCGAGGTGAGAATGGGCTATGCACGATACCGAAGAGGCTAGCAAATATGAGAAGGTGAATATGCATATGTCCAAGGTGTCATATTAGTCATAAAGAACTCATATACTTATTGCAAAGTTTTATTAGTTTTATCACAAATCAAAGTACTCCTTGCATGCCCAGAGGGAGGAGGTTGAGTCAACCATCGCGCCCCCGACTCGAAACAACACTAGGATTTCAACAAGGAATAAAAATGCTCACACATCATCACCATGCCTCTTTAATGTTTAGATGAATAACAAGTTAACATCTCTTAATCTCGACACTTCTACGAATCAACAGTTGTGGACTCACACCTTTTTCATATTACCACATCAATGTCATTAACAAAAAATTTCTCTATATGTGCTAGATGATGGTTTTCATTATCACTCATGGAACACCTATTATTTTTGGACTGGTCTTATGACCCATGAAAATTACCGTCACTATTTATTCAACTCTGGAAGAAATATAAGTGAAGAACGAGAGCATATTATTTCTATAAAATCTACAGGCCACCGTGCTCAAAAAGATATAAGTGAAGTACTAGAGCAACTGCCAATCTCAAAATATATAAGTGAAGTACATAGATATTTCTAGAAAATTATGATGATGGTGTGTCACTCTCAAATAGGTGTGTCCAGGAAATGATGATTCTGACAACCTGAAAATAAAAGCAAACAAAAGCAAGCAAAGCTCCAAGCAAAACACAAACATGTGATGAATAAAAATGTAGCTCCAAGTGACATACTGATGGTTTGAGACGAAAGAGGGGATGACTTACGAGGCATCCCCAAGCTTAGAAGGTTGACTCTTCCTCAGAAAATTACTTGGGGTGACTTGGGCATCCCCAGTATTAGGCTCTTGCTACTCCTTATTCCGTGGTCCATCGTGATCACACTCCAAATTTGAAAACTTCAATCACACAAAACTCAACAAAACTTTGTGAGATCCATTAATATAAGCAACATATTGCATAATTTAGATACTATGATAAATTGATTCTTAATTCATTTTTTCATAATAGATAATGTATTATGACTTCTCCATGGCTTTTAACCCCCGATACAATCCATAGCATAATCAAAACAAGGAAACTATGCAAGCAAAACAGAATTTGTTTAAAACAGAACAGTCTATAGCAATTTGTAAAGAGCCCATACTTCTGTGACTCTAAAAATTCTGAAAAAACACGACAACGTGGAGAGTTTGTATAGAAACACTGTGTAAAAATTTCAGATCATTATCACGCTCCAGTAAAAAAATGAAAATTCTTGTACTAGAGTCAAAGTTTCTATTATGTTTCAGCATCGTTTCTACTCATCCCGTGAGTCATCCCAAAGGCTTTACTTGGCACAAACACTAAGTAAAAAAATAAAAATATAATTATTACAGAGGCAAAAATCATGTTATCACACAATAGCAGAAAGTAAAAACAAAATTTAAGATACATATTGGGTTGCCTACTAACAAGCGCTATTGTTTTATGCCCCTAGCTAGGCATAATGCATAGTTTCAGGTGTTATCATATTTGACATCAAGCTCCTCAATAACACAACTATGATTAATGGGAACAATGGGAGGCTTGAAAACAGGATCCTTTATCAAGTTCATAAAATTGGGGTGAACACTTATCATTTTGAGATCTTCGTTTTTAATAGGAGGTGTACTAATGCTCTTAGGAACGTATATGAAGTTGGGATTTTTGTCTCGTGAGGTACTAGCATTAGTTTTAGATGGTGTGAAAGCTGAACCCACTTTGTCAATGATCTCCTCCATTTTATCAATTCTACTCAAACCTTATTCTACCATTTTATCAATAAGGGTGTCCTTTTCTTTTAAAGTTTTCAACCCGTGACCCAAATTGAGTGATATGATTATAAATTTGTTTATCTAACTCCTCAATTGGTTCACTAGTAATCATTTTCTTTTCAATAGCATCAAGGCATTGCATAACCCATTCCAATGTTAAATTGGTATCTTTAACGATAATGGGTGGTGTTCCAACATGATTTCAATTGCATTATAAGCATCCAACATATGACACATTAGGTAGTTCCCACCGGTGATGGTGTCAAGGACAAACCTATACCAAGTTGTCACCTAAACATAAAAATTATGAAGCAAAGTAGTGGTGGATGACTTATTAGTTGCTTTCTTTTGAGCGTGGCAAATCCTATACCATGCATCCTTCAAAATTTATCCTCCCCTTTGTGTAAAATTAACAACATCATTATTGGGAGTAACGCGAGCAAAAGAAGAACTAGCCATGACTTCGAACAAGAAAACTTGTAACTAGCGAAGATAAATATTTTTGATTTTTTGATTTTTATGAGACAAACTAAATATAACAGCAAATAAAAATAAGAACAAGTGAATGAAAATTTGTGCAAAGTTACTTGATAGTTGATGATGGTATTCCCTGGCAACGGCGCCTGAAATCCTTCCTGATACTTGTGATCTGCGTTGGGTTTTCAGTGAAGAGGAACAGGTTATCGCATCATAATATGGGTAAGTATTTCCATCAGTTATGAAACCAAGGTTTATCGAACCAATATGAATACAATCCTCAACCGTCTTCAGCGGCTGCACACAAAAGAACAAACAAATTGCACCCAACGCTGGCAAGAGCATTGTTAATCCCCTTGATTACGTTCTTTACAAGCAAGTGAGTTGTGTAAATGATTATAGATAATTGTAAATTAAAAATAAAATAAAACCAAATAAATAACAGCAAGGTAGTAATAGCATTTGTGAATATATATGTCAATAGAACCTGGGGCCGTAGAGTTATCTAGTGGCATCTCTCATAGAAGTAACATATGGTGGGTAAACAAATTACTGTTAGGCAATTGATAGAAAAGCAAATAGTTATGCGATTTTCACGGCAATGATCATGTGTATATAGGCATCACGTCCATAAGCAAATAGGCCGACTCCTGCGTGCACCTACTACTATTACTCCAACATCGACCGCTATCCATCATGCATCTAGGGTTTTAAGTAAAACGGAGTAATGCTTGAAGAACGGTGGCATAATGTAGACAAAGTAATCTCAATCAATATAAATAAACCGCATCGTTTTATCCTTAGTAGCGGCAACACAAAGATGCAACTTGTCCCCTTCTGTCACTGGGATATAGAAACTCGCCAGGTTGAACCTACTACAACGCACCACTCCCACCGAAGAAATATCAATCTAGTTGGCCAAACTATCATAGTAGATCAGAGAGCATTACGAAGCTATAAGAATCATGCAAATAAGAATCTTAGTATTTAGGTTTGACTCAAACACTTTTCATGAATAATCTGAACATAAACTCATAATTCATCGGATCCCAACAAACACACTATACAAAGGGATTACATTGGATAGATCAATGCAAAGATGCGATGAACATTATTTTGAAGATCGAGAGAGAGAGAGAGACATTGCTATCTAGGTACTACCTACGGACCCGTAAGTTGATACGTCTCCAACGTATCTCTAATTTTTGATTGTTCCATGCTATTATATTATCTGTTTTGGATGTTTTATATGCTATTTTATATTATTTTTGGGACTAACCTATTAATCTAGAGCCTAGTGCCAGTTTCAGTTTTTTCCTTGTTTTTGAGTATTGCAGATAAGGAATATTAAACGGAGTCCAAACGGAATAAAATCTCCGTGATGATTTTTCTGGACAAGAAGACATCTACCAGACTTGGAGTGCAAGGCAAGGGACCTTCTAGGAGGTCACAAGCTAGGGGGGCTGCCACCACCCCTGGCTACGCCTGGCAGGCTTGTGACTCCCCGGCAGGACTCCTAACCCTAATCTTCATCCTATAAATACCCAAATATTCCCCCAATACCAAAAAGAGCCATGCAAATACTTTCCGCCGCCGCAACCTTCTGTTCCCGAGAGATCCAATCTTGGAGCCTTTTTCGGTAATCTGCCGGAGGGGGATTCGATCACGCAGGGCATCAACATCAACTCCATTAACCCTTCAATGATGCGTGAGTAGTCCACCACAGACCTACGGGTCCATAGCTAGTAGTTAGATGGCTTCTTCTCTCTCTTTGTGCTTCAAGACCATGTTCTTCATGATCTTCATGGAGATCTATCCGATGTAATACTATTTTGCGGTGTATTTGTCAAGATCCGATGCATTGTGGGTTTATGATCAGCTTATCTATGAATATTATTTGGTTCTTCTTTGAATTCTTATATGCATGATTTCATATCTTTGTAAGTCTCTTTGAGTTATTGGTTTGGTTTGGCCAATTAGATTGGTAATTCTTGCAATGGAAGAAGTGCTTAATTTTGGGTTCAATCTTGCGGTGTCCTCACCCAGTGACAAAGTAGGGGTAGCGAGGCACGTATTGTATTGTTGCCATCAAGGGTAAAAAGATGGGATTTTCATCATATTCTTGAGTTTATCCCTCTACATCATGTCATCTTACTTAATGTGTTACTCTATTCTTCATGAACTTAATACTTGAGATGGAGGCAGGAGTCGGTCGATGTGTTGAGTAATAGTAGTACATGCAGAATCTTTTCGGTCTACTTGACACAGACGTGATGCCTATATGCATAATCATTGCCTTGGATATCGTCATAATTATTCTCTTTTCTATCAATTGCTCGACAGTAATTTGTTCACCCACCGTGTTATTTTCCTTCAGGAGAGAAGCCTCTAGTGAAACCTATGCCCCCGAGGTCTATGTTCCATATTATATTTTCAGATCTATAAACCAAAATACCAAAAATACCTTGCTGTAATTTATTTACTTTTTACTTTCCGCAATCTTTTACATCTATCTCTATCAGATCTAATCCTTGCAAATAATCGTGAAGGGACTGACAACCCCTTTATAGCGTTGGGTGCAAGAGTTTGATTGTTTGTGTAGGTACATCCATTGGTAACTTGCTTGTTCCTCCTACTAGATTGATACCTTGATTCTCATGAACTGAGGTAAATACTTATCTACTTTGCTGCACCACCCTTTCCTCGCCAAGGGAAAACCAACGCAAGCTCAGGAGGTAGCAAGAAGGATTTCTGACGTCGTTGTCGGAGAGGATACATAGCAAGTCAAGACAAGAACTCTCCCGTCAACTTGCCAATTTCTAGCACCATTGCCGGGGAGGATACACATTATTTGCCATTTGCCTCTCATTTTCCTCTCCCCCACTTCTAAAACGATTTTCAGAAAATACCAAAAATAATTGCCTTTTTATTTGCCCTTCTTCCATTCGCTTTTTCGTTTGCCCTTTTTCTTGCCGGATCTTTTGCTAGTTACTATGACTAGTGTTACTACCTCCCCCCTGTCACCGGACTTTGAAGTTCTATACTTCAAGCAAAAACAAGGGGAAAATCTGAAAGATGCCTGGTATAGGCTAATGGAATCCCATCGTATTTCCAATCCAAGAGGAGATACAAAAGTTCTGCTTAGACATTTTTACATTGGATTCTCTTTGCATCATAGAAAGCTTTTCGATTTTACCTCACATGGGAATTTTGTCAAACTTGATGCAAGTGCCGTTATAAAGTTTTGGAAGGGATTTTGGGGGTTCCCCCAAAAAAGGGAGCCTACCTTTTCACAAGAGGGAGTTCAAATTCTCGACGCATTGGGTGACTAATCCCTTAGTCAAATTAAAAAAATATCACGAACCCCACAAACACATTAATGGGAATCTCAGTCGCTTGAACAATTTGATTTCCCTTTGCAATAAGCGTTTGGATATTTTGGATCTTAAGATGGATCCTTTACCCTAATACCCTGGGAAGCGGAAAGAGCCCGCAGATTTGAGAAGGCCCTCACAAAAGTCGCTAATACCAAAGATGACAATACCTAGATCTATTGCGTTATGCTTAGCTAGGGGCGTTAAACAATAGCACTTGTCGGGAGGCAACCCAATTTTATTTTTATGTTTCTATTTTTGCTTTTGTTTTTGAGTGTTTCACACATTATTACCTTTGTAGTAATTGTGTTTTTGGTGTTTTAACTAGTGTTTGAGCCAAGTAAGACCTTTGGGATGGTCTATGGTGGTTGTTGATTTGATCTTGTTGAAAAACTAAACTTTTTCGCCCAGTCCAGGAAATTTATAAACTTTTAGGAGCATCGAATGAGTCTGATTTTTTTTCAAAAGATTGATATGAAAATTTCCCAGGTTGTAGTGATTTTTCAGAATTTTTGGAGTTACATAAGTATACGAAGTTTTCAGATTGCAACAGACTGTTCTGTTTTTGACGGATTCTGTTTTCTTTGTGTTGTTTACCTATTTTGATGTATCTATGGGTCGTATAAGGGGGTATGAACCATGGAGAAGTTATAATACAGTAGGTATTACACCAATATAAATAAATAATGAGTTCAAAATAGTACCTAAAGTAGTGATTTATTTTTCTTATACTAACGGATCTCACGAGTTTTCTGTTGAGTTTTGTGTTGTGAAGTTTTCAAGTTTTGGGTAAAGATTTGATGGACTATGGAATAAGGAGTGGTAAGAGCCTAAGCTTGGGGGTGCCCAAGGCACCCCAAGCCATATTCAAGGATGCCAAAGATCCTAAGCTTGGGCATCCCTCTTTCATCTTCAATCCATCGGTAAATTTACTTGAGACTATATTTTTAGTCACCACATGACATGTGTTTTGGTTGGAGCGTCTTGTATGATATGAGTATTTATTTTTAGTTTGCCACAATCGTCCTTTATGCATACATATTTTGAGATAGACACGCATGACTCATGAATTTATTAGAATACTCTATGTGCTGCACTTATATCTTTTGAGATAGGCAACTTTTCTCTAGTGCTTCACTTATATCTTTTTAGAGCACGGTGGTGTTTGGTTTTATAGAAATAATTGAAATCTAGTACATCACTTATATTATTTTGAGAGTCCTTAAATAGAAAGGTAATTGGTTTAGGTTATGAATTTAGTCCTAATATGATAGGCATCCAAGAGGGATATAATAAAAACTTCCATATTAAGTGCATTGAGTATTATGAGAAGTTTGATTCCTTGTAGAAAGTTTTGAGATATAAAGATGGTAATATTAAGAGTCATGTTCGTAAGTAATTGTGAATTGGTAAAAATACTTGTGTAAAGGTTTGTGATTCCCGTAGCATGCACGTATGGTGAACCGTTATGTAAGGAAGTCAGAGCATGATTTGTTTATTGATTGTCGACCTTAGTGTGAGGGTCGGGAGCGCGCGATGGTTTACTCCTACCAACCTCTCCCCTAGGAGAATGTGTCTAATACTTTGCTTTGATGACTAATAGACTTTTGCAATAAGTATGTGAGTTCTTTATGACTAATGTGAGTCCATGGATTATACCCACTCTCACCCTTCCACTTTTGCTAGCCTCTCTAGTACCATGCAACTTTCGCCGGTGCGATAAACCCACCTTCCTCAAAACAGCCACCATATACCTTTCCTAAAAAAGCCACCATACCTACCTATTATGGCATTTCCATAGCCATTCCGAGATATATTTCCATGCAACTTCCACCGTTCCGTTTATTATGACATGCGCCATCATTTTCACATTGCTTTGCATGATCGTAAGATAGCTAGCGTGATGTTTTCATGGCTTGTGCATTTTTTGATGTCATTTGCTATACTAGATCATTATATATCCCGGTACACCACCGGAAGCATTCATATAGAGTCATATTTTGTTCTAGATATCGAGTTGTAATTCCTGAGTTGTAAGTAAATAAAAGTATGATGACCATCATTATTAAAGCATTGTCCCATGTGAGAAAAGGATGATGAAAGCTATGATTCCCTCACAAGTGGGGATGAGACTCTGGACTTTATGAAAAATAAAAGAGACCAGCGAAGCCTAAATAAAAAAAGGAGGCCTTAGATGCCCACCAAAATAAATAAAATAAAATAAATGAGAGAAAGAGAGAAGGGATAGTGTTACTATATTTTTTCCACACTTGTGCTTCAAAGTAGCACCATGATCTTCATGATAGACAATCTCTTATTTTGAAACTTCCATATACTAGTGGGAATTTTTCATTATATAACTTGGCTTGTATATTCCAATGATGGGCTTCCTCAAATTGCCCTAGGTCTTCATGAGCAAGCAAGTTGGATGCACACCCACTTAGTTTCCTTTTGAGCTTTCATACACTTATAGCTCGAGTGCGTCCGTTGCATGGCAATCCCTACTCACTCACATTGATATCTATTAATGGGCATCTCCATAGCCCGTTGATACGCCTAGTTGATGTGAGACTATCTTCTCCTTTTCCTTCACAACCTCCACCATATTCTATTCCACCTATAGTGTTATATCCATGGCTCACGCTCATGTATTGCGTGAGAGTTGAAAAAGTTTGAGAAAATAAAAGGTGTGAAACAATTGCTTGACTTGTCAACGGGGTTGTGCATGATATAAATACTTTGTGTGGGGAAGATGGAGCATAGCCAGACCATATGATATTGTAGGGATAACTTTCTTTTGCCATTATATTTTGAAGAGATATAATTGCTTTGCTAGTATGCTTGAAATATTATTGTTTTTATGTCAACATTAAGCTTTTATTTTGAGTCTTATGGATCTGAACATTCATGCCACAATAAAGAATATTACATGGATAAATGTGTTAGGTAGCATTCCACATCAAAATTTCTGTTTTTATCATTTACCTACTCGAGGACGAGCAGGAATTAAGCGTGGGGATGCTTGATATGTCTCCAACGTATCTATAATTTTTGATTGTTCCATGCTATTATATTATCTATTTTGAATGTTCTATATGCATTACTATGCTATTTTATATTATTTTTGGGACTAACCTATTAATCTAGAGCCTAGTGCTAGTTTCTGTTTTTTCCTTGTTTTTGAATATTGCAGATAAGGAATATTAAATGGATTCCAAATGGAATAAAATCTTCGCGATGATTTTTTCTGGACCGGAAGACACCTACCAAACTTGGAGTGCAAGGCAAGGGTCCTGCCAGGAGGTCACAAGCCAGGGCACGGCCACCACCCCTGGCCACGCCTGGCAGGCTTGTGACTCCCCGGCATGACTCCTAACCCTAATCTTCGTCTTATAAATACCCAAATATTCCCCCAATACCAAAAAGAGCCACGCAAATACTTTTCCGCCGCCGGAACCTTCTGTTCCCGAGAGATCCAATCTTGGAGCCTTTTTCGGTAATCTGTCGGAGGGGGATTCGATCACGAAGGGCATCTACATAAACTCCATTACCCCTCCG
Source organism: Hordeum marinum (assembly GCA_022496015.1). Taxonomy (NCBI): domain Eukaryota; kingdom Viridiplantae; phylum Streptophyta; class Magnoliopsida; order Poales; family Poaceae; genus Hordeum; species Hordeum marinum. Next base: position 440,103,908 of record CM039674.1, read on the forward strand.
ATGATGCGTGAGTAGTCCACCATAGACCTATGGGTCCATAGCTAGTAGCTAGATGGCTTCTTCTCTCTCTTTGTGCTTCAATACCATGTTCTTCATGATCTTCATGTAGATCTATCCGATGTAATACTCTTTTGCGGTGTGTTTGTCGAGATCCGATGAATTGTGGGTTTATGATCAGCTTATCTATGAATATTATTTGGTTCTTCTCTGAATTCTTATATGCATGATTTCATATCTTTGCCAGTCTCTTCGAGTTATTGGTTTGGTTTGGCCAACTAGATTGGTAATTCTTGCAATGGGAGAAGTGCTTAGTTTTGGGTTCAATCTTGCGGTGTCCTCACCCTGTGACAAAGTAGGGGTAGCAAGGCACTTATTGTATTGTTGCCATCAAGGGTAAAAAGATTGGGTTTTCATCATATTGCTTGAGTTTATCCCTCTACATCATGTCATCTTACTTAATGTGTTACTCTATTCTTCATGAACTTAATACTCTACATGCAGGCATGAGTCGATCGATGTGCGGAGTAATAGTAGTAGATGCGGAATCGTTTCGGTCTACTTGACACGGACGTGATGCCTATATGCATAATCATTGCCTTGGATATCGTCATAATTATTCGCTTTTCTATCAATTGCTCGACAGTAATTTGTTCACCCATCGTGTTATTTTTCTTCAAGAGGGAAGCCTCTAGTAAAACCTATGGCCCCCGGGTCTAATTTTGATATTATATTTTCAGATCTATAAACCAAAAATACCTTGCTGCCATTTATTTACATTTTACTTTCCGCAATCTTTTACATCTATCTCTATCAGATCTAATCCTTGCAAATAACCGTGAAGGGATTGACAACCCCTTTATAGCGTTGGGTGCAAGAGTTTGATTGTTTGTGTAGGTGCATCCATTGGTAACTTGCTTGTTCCTCCTACTGGATTGATACCTTGGTTCTCATCAACTGAGGGAAATACTCATCTACTTTGCTGCATCACCCTTTCCTCTTCAAGGGAAAACCAACGCAAGCTCAATAGGTAGCATAGGTCTGTGGTGAACTTCGCACACATCATGGTGAGGGCAGCAACGTTGATGAAGAGGCCCTCTGTGATCGATCACCCCTCTGGCAGGGTGCCAGAACGAAGGTGTAGATGGCCTCTCGTCGGAACAAAGACTTGCGGTGATGGAAAAAGTGTTCCGGGAGCCCCCTAGGGTTTTTGGAATATATGAGAATGTATAGGCCAGAGAGGGGCGTCAGGAGATGCACGAGGGAGGCACAAGCCATCAGGGCGCCCCCTGGTGGCTTGCCTTGTTGGCTTGTGGGCCCTCGTGCCTCTCCCGGCCTCCTCCCGAAGCTTGCGTGTCTTCTTTTGGTCCATAAAAAATCATAAAAAATTTCTGTGGCAATTGGACTTCGTTTGGTACTGTAAACCTAAAAAGTCAAAAACACGCAGAAAACAGCAACTGGCACTGGGCACTGGGCCAATAGGTTAGTGCTCAAAAATATTATAAATTGGTAAAAAAATGTCCAAAAAGTATCCTAGAATGATAATATATTGGCATGAAACAATCAAAAATTATAGATACATTAGAGACATATCAACATGTCATATCCAACGAACGTGCACCATATCATATTCAATGCACATGCATCATATCATTTTAATCATTATCACATATTCAACCAACATTCATATCATATTCAACCAATAAATATGATCAATGCAAATGAATCATATTCAACCAACATCATTCATTCAACAACATTCAACCATCCAATATTTTGTTTAACATCATTCATTCATTTATTCAACATTTGTAAATAAAATAGAGATGTACATTTGCATAATTTACTAAAATCCATCATATTTTAAACATTGCACTATATACATATGATTCATTCAACAACACCCATCATATTTATCCAACTAGTTAGAATCCCTCCAACATCCATCATATGACCATTCATTCAATAAAATCATGAACTAGGGTCTATCTTCAAACTATATAGAATCCCTCCAACTAGTTGCTAGGGTTTATATTCAACCACATACAACATATAGAATCAATCTAAACAAACCTAGGATCAACAAAAATTAAAATCTACTAGATGAAACAGGGTTCATTTGTACCAAATAATGCATCGAATCGAAAGCTTATTGTCTAAAACGAACTGGATGGATTGAGAGAGCTTACTTCTTTCATTTCGGAGCCATCTCGATCCGCAAAAATGGTGAAGAAACGAAACAAATCCGAGGAGGGGAGTGGATGGGATGAGAGACGGGCAAGAGGGCGTGCCCCCTGTTCCTGGGAGAGATAGGGGGTGACCCCCCCCCCCTGCCCTCGTGGCTTACAACTTTTCAGAGAGACCGCCACGATCTCCGGCGGTAGAGCAAGACAACCTATCACTGGACTACGTGGCGGTAGGGTGAGACGAAGGACACGACTGCCGTTTGTTGTTGCTCACGTGGATGAGTTATCTATCGTGAGTGTCCTCAACGGTAGGCTATGCAACTTTACCATCAACCATCCCAACGGTAGAAAAAAGGATCAGATCTCGAAAAAAAATCAAACTAAGGTCGTATCTTGCAAAACTTCGGGCAAAGAATCAAAACACCAAATTTTGCCGCGTCTTGGCGAAATCCGCTAGCGCTAGCTTGTCTCGATGGAGCAAGTTCTTGCACGGGTGCAGTTTACTTTACGGCCGGAAAGAACACGCCTGGTTCGACGACTACAAGTCTGCTCTCGACGAAAAGAACTGGTCTACAAGCAACGTACAAAGGGACCTGCGCCAACAACTAGAGTAAGATAGCAAAATCGGAAATAGAAACACGTGAGAGATGTTTTGGGGAGTACAACTATTGTATTACAAGGTGACATTTGCACGAGCAAGTTACAGTTTAATCATCACCATGCATGGTAATATCTACTCAGCCAGGAAGGTCCATACATATAATAATAAATTAACGATGGACTGCAGCTCGTGGCTTGTGGCGAGGAGCTGTCATTTCGTGCGAGGATAGTGACAAAAGGACTCTTTGTCCAAACCAGGTGTTTAAAGATCGATGGTGCCAAGAGAGTCAGCTGACTTTTCAATGATCAGCCGTTCCGTGTCTGGCCCATAATCCGCACTCATTCATGCACGGGTGCACCTGACCACGTCCTGGCCGAGTGGCCGTCGGCAGACGTAAAATTTGCGTCCCTCTAGTGCAAATGCGGGCTCGCGTGCATTTTTGGCGCAGCCAGATATACGTCTTTTGACGGCTCGGAATGGAGAGACAAGCGCCAGCGCACGCGGCCAAAGCATGTAACCGAAAAACCGGATGGTCCATCCAGACAGGAACGACAAACACGGCGCCGATGACGTGGGCAAAACAAAACCTCTCTTTGTCAGGAACGGCGATCATAAATGACGGCATGAGTGAGCAGATACTAGATCAGACGAGACGCACCATCTTGAAATTTGAATGGAACGCATGCATCCTGAAAACCTGCAAGCCAGGGGCCTTGCATCTACTACCACTCTCCTACCGGAGTGATGTCGAAGCGGAGAAACGGGATAGTTGGGCGCCGCGGCATGGACGAATAGATCAAGAGGAAGATCATGGCGTCAAGGAATAAAGGAGGGCGAGAGCCAGAGCCAGGGTGAGCTATCCGTTTCATTTCACGTGGTCTCGCCTGAGTCAGCGTAAATGCAAGTGGCTGGGCTGGGCGGTCAGTCTGCCGGGGTCTGCACATACGTTTTGCCATGCACGGTTTTGCGGCGAGACTTGCCAGCGGCCAGCGGCCAGCGGGCTACACTCTCCTCTGACCGGTTGCATCATGATCAATGCATCGCAGCGACGTAGGTCACGTAGGGTAGTGGAGTAGTAGCTACTCACTGGCCCGCACCGCACGCCAAGCGATCTTTTCACTCACGAATGGATCCATCAGGTACAGGGAAGAGCCTCCCCAGCCACAGCCACACGTGAGAAAACCAAAGCTCAAACAGGCAAGAGCCCCTCATCACCTCGCCTGCAGTGGCGCAGCAAGCAGCAAGACATGGACTACGGCGTTGCGCAAGGGCATGAAAGAGCAAAGCGGCCGGGTCAAGCTTCTCTAAAACCTACGGGGAGAGCCGGAAAACATTCGCCGGAAGGACGCGACCCTTTGCATGCTTCCGTGCTGAAAACCCCGGCCAGGTCGGGGCTTCCATTTGCGAGGCAAGGTGGCCTTTCAGCTCTCGATGACCGCACATGTATCGGGCGCTTGTCCTGTCCCGGTGTCCTGTCACCGTTGCGCGCACATGTGTACTAGGTCCTGTCACCGAGCTCGGGGTCACCTGAGCGACGGATGTGTCGCCACGCCAACACGCCCGGTTTTTGCACTTTGCAGTGCCACGTTTGTGTGTCATTTCGTCAGAAAAAATAAACTTGTTTTTCTAGAGACACGGCACAAACGTAGACGTTTACATATGCAAAGTTGTATACCTCCGGTGATGAACATTCTTGCAGTAAGAGGATCAGCTTGTTGTCGAAGCTTTGAATGAAAACTTTCTAAAATCCCAGACTACTTTTCCCTGCTACCTTCCTTTTCCTTGATGATGCCGACGGACCAGATCCGTGAAAGGCTGGTGGAGGAAGTGTCTTCCTGGTTTTACCATGTGAAATAAAGTCTAGCAGCTGCCTTATCTTGGTTGCGAAGTTCCTCAAAAAGAGGTTGTGTCATTTTGGTACAAGGGTTTATGTCTCTATTTAGGACGCGTTTTGTTCTCTGCATTAAAGCATCTTCAACATCCGCGTCAAATAAAGCACGTGCGTGAAAAACGAAATTTTTAGCGTGCGTGCGTCTGCACGGCACGCTAAAACGGGCGAGGGAGAAAATGGCACGCAAAGAAAAGCGGTGTGCGTGGAAAAAGCGGGGGTGTGGACGGTACATTTGGCGCGTACCGGCGCGCGCTATACAATCCAACGCCTTCATGCGCCCTCTTCACCGCTTCTCCTCGCTACACGCCCTCTCCACTGTTTCTCACCTCGCCGCCGCCGCTCCACCATGTCGCCGCGTCGTCAGGGAAGCTCGGGCTACCGCGGCGTCCACACGCACCCCTCCGGCACCTTTTACGTCGAGGTCCGTCGGGGAAGCTCGGGCTACGACGAGGAGTGGCTTTATCTTTTTTTAGTTTTTAGCTATGAAGTGTGTTCTTTTAGTTTTTATCTATGAACTATGTTTATTGTTTTTTTTATCAATGAACTACGTTTATCGTTTTTTATCTACGTATTAAAATATGATCACGAGTTGAAATGCGGCGCGCTGTAGTTTTAGCGCGCATGTTGAAGCGCTACGGCAACGCGCTAAATTTTGCAACGCCCGGTGAAGCAAATGCCTACTCGCGCGTAAAAAACGCCCTTGCGCGTGCTGAACTTTTTTTGGGCACCGTGCATGCATGCGTCTGTTGGAGATGCTCTTAGGCCCAACCAGGCCCGCGTGGGATGAAAATGACCTGTTTGGTTATGTGGATCGCATGCAAGAGTTGGCCCGCATGGAACTTAAAGCAGGCCCAGGCCTTGCTCTAGAGGAACGGACGGATAGGTACTTTTTTGCGACCCAGGCCCACACGAGCTGCATGCTTGGCAAGCGTGCGAGACGACGTGACCACTCATAACTACCCACGTCCCCTCCCGTCACCTCCCTCGATAGTTCACACCCACCGTCCCTCTCTCTCACCTCTCATCAACCGTTCGGGTTCTTCGATGGCAACGCCGCCATCTCGCGAGGCCCCAACAACTCCAGTCATCACCGACAGCAATCCCATCCAAGAGAGGTGGGTCACCAGCCTTTCTGCACCATGCCGCCGCCCTGGGGCAATGTGGCCTCGGCGTCGGTCGCTCCATCTCTGCCACTGGAGTCAGTCATGTACTCCTTCGACGGGAACCTGGCGGGGGTCGAATACCCGTCGACGTCCTTTGTCGGCCCCTCTTAGGAGGGTGTTTTTAACCCCATAAGAGGGTTTTCTTCCCTGTGTCCGGTGCAAGGGGAGGGGAACTCCAGGACGCCGGCGTCTTCTTTGAGACAGCATAGGACGAAGGCCACGGCCGCGGCCTTCTGAATGGTCGGGTCCTCTTCATCGGCCAGGCCAGCACCCCTCTTCCTGTCGGGTTTTTCTCCACGGATGGTATACGAGTGGCCGGCAATCCCCACTGTAAGCTCTCCAATCTATTGTTGCTTCTTACTTAGGGTTCTTAGGGTAGGTCTAGTTGTGTTCTAGGACAGTAGATTACGCCTGATTAGATCCGATAAGACTGGATTCGACCGGATTTGTTACTTGTCCGCTGTTTTGGGGATGAACCGGAGCGAATGTGTACTATGTTCATCCCATATGGCTAGTATCACTGCTGCATTGTTAGTCTTAGTGGCACATTGTGTCTTTGTAGTGCCATTGTGTCTTTGTAGGTGCCACATTGTTAGTCTTACTGCCACATAGTTACTTTGTAATGCTCCAAGTTTAGTTCTTACTGCCACATTGTTAGTCTTAGTGTTGTTAGTAGTGTTTTGTTACTTGTTAGTGCTCCTCTTGCTCCTGTTTTTGCTCTCGTTTGTTACTTGTTAGTGCTCATCATCCTCCTGTTTTTGCTGCTATTTGTTAGTTCTTAGTGCTCCTCCTCCTAGGGTACATGAGTGCATGTGACATGCAAGTAGGACATATAACTGAATGCCAAAAGTGGTAGGTGCAAGTAGGATATGTCTATTGTAGCTTGATCTAATCATTGCTAGCTCTCATCATAGTGCTTTGATCACTAGTAATATTGATCATCGTTTTCTTTTGATCAGTGCTAGCATTGATCATTGCTATCTTCATGTTAGTATTGATCATGTGTTAGTACTAATCAATGTAAGATGAGCTAACTAATGTCCATCTTGCTGACAAGGTGCCGAAGATTGAGTGGGACAGAGTCGGCCGTGGTGCACAGGTCGTCGCCGACATAGAGGGGGCGGAGGACCTCATCCCCACAAACGGGTGGCTGCAGAGGGTGGATCTCCCGGACAGGGTGGCCTACATGAGGATGCCACAGGGCGTTGGCAGGAGGACGAGGACCGGCCACGAGAAGGATGCACATGAACCTATCAGGTTTTACATGCAAATCAAGGATGAGGAGGACATCGGCATGCTCATCATCTCGCCTAAATTCAGGTTGGTGATGAAGCAATGGCTGGTCACCAGCCCTCTTTGCATCGTCAGCCTCTCTGCCAACAAGTGGTGCGAGTCATCAAAGTCTTCAGGATTTATGATCTGGGGCTCAAGATGCAGATCTTCAACGCCAACACTTTCAACATCTACAGGGTTCGGTGCTCCAAGCATAGCTGCGTCGACGACATTACTCGTGCTATCTAGCTTGTTCCTGTTAGTCTGTAGTTAAGTAATGTAGGTTGAACTAAACCCGATCGACCCTTTTGCTGTGAAACTTGTTCCTATTTTGCCGAGGAGAAGCACACTGGGGTTCAGCAGGGGCATGGGATGCCCTACTATTTTAAAACCTATGCCTAGTACTAATACTTGCTTTGTTCTTGCATGTTCTTGCTTTGGGCTTCGTTTGATCTTGTTGTTGTGTGTTGTGTGTGTTGTGTGCTGATAAATGGGTGGTAAGTCCTCCACGTTTGAAAGGGGTGAGTAGATCAAGTGCCTGCACACAACCAAATAGTTGTGCTTTGCATGTGCTCAAACCCAAAGCACAAACACAAGCAACCCAACAACATGCACCCAGCTGGACCTTGATACAATGCAGTCAACCAATCAACAAGCGGGTGTTGGTTTTTAGCCTGCATATGGTCAACCAGACCCATCTGGGTCAAGTATGCAAAGTGCCCAAATTTTATCTAGGCAACCAAACACATCCTTACTATCCTAAGAAGATGTGCTCTTATTCTTGTTTAGTTGCCCAGGAAATCATGCATACAAAAGTGACAACGAAAACGTGTGTTGCCTCTGGATCTCCTGCTATTTTCGTAGCATGCTTCCAGAATGTATATTTTGGATTGACAGCAACATTCTCAACCTCTTCACATGTACCATCAACCTGAACGTTGCTGCTTGCAGTACCACCGAGCGAAGATTGGATTGCTGCCATGCCACTCCCCGTAGATGTCATGGTGTATATTTGTACCTTCTTTCCTAGAAATAGGAGGCAGAAGCAACATTAACAATTAATGTTACGTCACAAACATCAACAAGTAGCAAGCCAACGACATCAACAAGCAATTTTATCCAACAAGCAGCATCTTTAGCAAGCACTTTTATCCAACCATTACATCAGTACAAATACATGTCCACTACCAACATGAACGGATCAATGATACATCAAGGCAGGAGCAACCCAACAGTCAAGCATACATCAATGAGTCAACCATATGTCCACATATCACTACAAAATCGGGGCTCGGGCAAAATAAGCTTGCGACGGTGAAGAAGAATAGTAGACTAGAGGCAGGGGTGGCGGCGACGACCCACTCCTGGCGGCGGTGGGGAGCCACTCCAGGCGGCGGTGGGGGCGGCGGCAGCAAGCCACTCCAGCCGACGGGGGCGGCAGCGGCGAGCCTTTCCAGGCGGCGATGGGAGTCGCCCTCGATCCCTCCTTCTTGGTGTGGTCAACAAAGTGTGCAAGAGAGGATTAGGTTTAGTCACCCTCGATCCCTTCCTGGTGTGGGCTATTGGGCTCTCTCAGGGTGCCTCGTCACGTCCCAACCATGTCTCATGTGTTTCCCGTCGTATCAGCATTTTTTCTTTTATTTTTAAATTTAAAAAGGGGATATTTTGAGGATATCCGTATCTAAGTCGTACCTGGCATATCGCGGTATCGGCGACGTACTAAACGTCGAACATATCGGTGCTTCGTAGTTTTGCACTGCCACGTTTGTGTTTCATTTTGACAGAAAAAATAAACTTGTTTTTCTAGAAACACGACATAACATAGATGTTTACATATAGACATGCACACTCATCGCTATAAATGCATACGTACATATACTACCCATATGACCATATCCAAACTATTGAGCCCATAAATCTTGAAATTAACAAAGTCATCATAGACACCTCGAACAGCATCCAAAAGGAATTGAACTTGTTTCTATTGACGTGGCTGACCTCTTTCTTCAGTTTTTTTGGGCTTACTCATTTTTCTGGTTTTTGGGCTTACTTAACCACTGAGCTATCACACCTTCGAGTCTTTGACCAATTTACCCCTCCATATGACTTTTATGGAATGACAAAATCATACTCAGAATATTTCTAAAAGAAAGTTGTATTTGTAATGTAACTGATGAAGTATAGAGCAGCAATGCTTGGCTGACAATTTGCATTCTGCGGGAAAAATAAGTTCTTTTTTGCAACATGTAATTGTAAATAAAGTTTCACTTCAAATCACGCCATAAACTGCATATATGATTTCTTTTGTATTTTTGTAGAAGATATAAATGACTTCTGCCTTACAAAAATATCGCAGGGGTAAAATGATAGTTATATGGTTATGTGAGTCCCTAGATGTTTGGAAGAAAAATGACCAAAGTCAGTAGTTTAGCATGGAAAATATACTTTTGTATTTCAGTTTTGGCGGAGGGTTATTGAGGTCCCTGCATGGTTGCACTATAAGGAGATCAAAACTTTTCTCCTAGGAAAGATGTTTGCATGATAAAAAAATAAAACTGTGGAAAAACGGTAATGTGGTTCTATGATGGCTATCAAATACAGTACTATTGGTGCAAGATCCCCGCTTCAAAAGAAATGAACTGGGTACTGTTTAAAATTATGCTCGGGTATTTTTTTTATTCAAAATCAAACTACCTTTTTGGAGGAATAATTTTCATAACAGACCATACGAGTCCTTACAAACAACAAAAATGAAAATTATGATGTGCTAGTGTTTTCCCATTAGAAATGGAAATGTGTAGGGGTTCTATTTATTTCTAGGTGAAAAGGCAGTAGTGAAGATGGGAAGATCGCATTGTGACGGGCTAATGTTGTCTGTAGAATAATAATTTTCCCTGTGTAATGATGCATTGCGTTGGAGACCTCGTACGCCGAGCATCGTCAAGTGTATACCCTTTCTGTAAAGCAAGCTGGTGCCCGCTTTTCATTTGTTGCATATAGTATATAAATATCAAAAAATATAAGGAGTATTTTTTTGGTTCCTAGGTGTATATACATCTCATATAACAAAAATAAAAAAGTCAAAAAGTTTGGAAGTTTTTTTACAATAAATTTAACTTTCTTTTGCAATGGTATATAAACTTTCACAAATAGAAAACCGACATTGACTTCACGACAAAAAAGTAAAATTATTGGTCACTATTTTGAGAGAAAATTTTGTTGAAAAGAAGTCAATGTTTCTTTCTTCTTTTTGTGGAATTATTTTACCAGTACAATGAAACATCAAGTTTATTTAAAAATAATTGAATTACTGTTTTTATATAGAATTTATATACACCCGTAGATCAAAAGTTCTCCTCCAAAAAGTATACTCCTGTATCAATTGTCCAAAGTCTGAAATGTACACGTAGGTGTATGCCAGTATGTGTTAGGCCCTCTCACCTCCCAGAACTCATTTAAAACCAAACTACTACCACGGACGGCAGTCAGATATAATGAGCACCGGTTTTGAAAACACCATACACAAGCCCTTCCTTCATCCTCGTCACTTCTCCTCCTCCTCCTCCGGGTCAGCTCCACTCTGCACTCCTCAGTCCTCAGAGGCACAACAATGGTCATTGGGAAGCTGGGCTTGAGCTCCCTCTTCCACACGAAGCCCAAGGAGGAGGCCTCGCCGTCACCTCCTCGAGGCGACCCGGCCGCCGCGCCCGCGTGGGCGTGGCCGTCCTGCAAGCACCCAAGAACGCGGTCCTTCCACGACGCGCCACCACCGCCCGGAGCAAGGACGCTCGCCTCGATCTTCCTCGACTCCGCCGAGAGCTCCTTCACGAACTCCTCCGCGCGGCGCGACTGCTCCGACAGCCCCTCGACGGCGTCCGAGGCGTCGGCGGAGGGCGGGGGCGACGTCGTCACGGCCGAGGACGCCGTCGTCGTGGGGCCCCTCCGCTCCTCCGACCGTCTCCTGTTCGACCCGGGGGCGCCGGGGGCCACCAGCTCCATACTCGAGGAGAAGCTTCCCGCGGCCGCCCGCGAGGCGTTCGTCGGCGGCCTGGCCGTGGCGTTCGAGTCGGCGGACCCGTACATGGACTTCCGGGCGTCGATGCAGGAGATGGTGGCCGCGCACGGGGCCGGAGGCTGGGGCTGGGGCTGGCTGGAGGAGATGCTGGGGTGGTACCTGCGCGCCAACGGCAAGGACACGCACGGCGCCATCGTGGCCGCGTTCGTCGACGTCATCGTCTCCGTCGCCGACCCCGGCCGCGGCTCCTGCTCGTCCCGGAGCTCCTCTTGCTCGTCCGTCGACGGGGATCAGTGAACTAATCTTACCCCCCGCCGTGGCATGGTTAATGTGAGAGTGAGCTTCGTCGAGCTAGCTAATGATGGCAGAGTGTGGTAGATGAGTGAGTAGATCACGTGACGTCGGCACGCGCCGAACACTTTGTACGAGCTCGATCGAGAACGTGCATGACCATGAAAATTACTGTACTTTTAGATCAGTTTCTTTGTGCTGGCTGAAATCTCGTGCCAACATGTGATATGGTTCGATGTTTGGTTTGCACGTATGATAATGGGTTCATGGAGTCGCTCGAGTAAAAATATGTGTAGTTGTGCAAGTTAAGGACCACCTGAGTCTGAGTGTCCCGCTAGCTAGGAGTTAACCTGCAATGATTACGATGGAAGCCAAATGTTACCGTACAGTACGATAGCAGTTGGGCAGTACTACAGTACTATACTCAATTTGTACGCTAGCGTAGAGACGGTGAGTTTGAGATGTCAAACGTCCAACGCGCGAACGAGCACTGAATGTTTCGAGAGAAAAATACATACATTGCGAAGAAGAAATAGAGCTCAAATAACGAATCAGCACAGCTATGAACTGAAACAGAACCATTGGCTATAACAATACAGTACATATGTGAACACGTTTCTTATTCTTCGGACGCCCCAAGAAAATTTGGCGCCGCAGTCGATTTCCCAAGACATGATGCATCGAACCAAAGACGGGAGGCCACGACACCCTCGACAAGGGTGAGGCAAAATTGAGCCGGAGATGAAGAAGACACGACTGGTCGCAGCGGCGTCAGCTGAAGCTCGGTAGAGGGTTGACGGATGTCTGTGTGCATGATCGGCGGGGGTAGGGGTGGGATAAATTAGGGGATGGCCTGAGCGGCGGAAGATGGGTGGAGCGGAGGTTCGGTACAGCATGACGACGAAGCCATGCATGGTGGGCACCATCGATCGCTGGTAGCAGGCAATGACGATGCCAACACGAAAATGGCGTGGATTCTGCGAGAGATACGAGAGGCAAATCAAACTAAGAAGAACGAAATCAACACAGGAATACACGACATTTGATCTTGGAAAACCTCTGCAAGACAAATGTGATAACCACGAATGCTAGCCAGCGAACTTCACTATATCAAAAGAGTTTACAAACCTCACGGATTTATAACTGGTCAACTTATCGTACAGTGACCTAGGTCAATACTTAACCGTACCGCGAATTGTAACTTCGGCCCAAGCCTCCCGACGATGGGCCGGAGCTTCGTTCCGCTCGTTAAAAGTTTGTCTTTATCTTTATGTTTGAATTTGAATCAAAACATACAAGATTTAAATATATTAAATTGTCATGTGTGTACTAATTTTCTGCAACAAGATTAACAAATCTAAGGGAGTAACCAAAATAGATGTGGGGTCAACTAACCCCACAACTTGCACATATAATCACGACTGATAGCGGGGATCGTCGGTTATGCATGCGTCGAAGGGCAAGCCCTGTGGGTGGGATGAGAAAGATGAAGGGGAGGAAGAAGAAGAAGCCGATGAGTGCGAGAAATCAACTAACAAAAAAAACCAGGTGACTTGATATAGTAGTTGCTTCTATGTATGATACATTTACCATTGTGAACTGACAGTATATATTTCGATTAGGTGGAACAAAAGTTCCATGCAATACACCATATACTCGGATTAGATAGAACAAAAATTACATGCTCAAAACGCAAATTTTGGTTGTTACGAAACCACATCAAAATAGAAATAGAACTATTCATCCCTACAATTGAGACCAAACTTTAGAAGTAGAACTAATTTTTAAGTCCTCGTGGAACGCATCGCGACTTCTATGGAAACAATATGTAAAGTGAAATAAAATAGGATCTCTTGTGGAGCAAATCACATCTAAGTATCTAGTGAAACACATACTTAGGCAAATCGGAACAGAAATTATCTTTGTGGAGCAAATCGCAACTACCATGGGATAATGTGAAAACGAACATAATATATGAAAGTGAAAGAAACATTTAATACTTGGGAGAAATAAACTAGAGGGGAAAATAAATTTTGTCAAAAGAAATTTATGCATATAAAAATGTAGAAAAGAAATGAAATGGCATAGAAAACTGGATAAATCAATAGGTTAATTCTTCATCTAATACTTGAAAAGACACGGAGGAAATCTAACATATTAAATGAAAGAATAGAGAAAAGAAACATAGATAGATCAAATGAAAATAAGAGAGAGATAAAAAAAATCATGGAAATCATTGTTTTTTATAACAAAAAAAGTTGATGGAATGACTAATGTGAATTTTGAGGTGATTAATATGGAATCAAACCGCCGGTTCTAAAATGTCTGCTGCTATGCCTCGCTTATACGAGACGAAGCACGGGCAAACCTTTGGCGCGGGTCTTCTGTGCAGCCCAGTTTTGTAGCAATGGCGTGAGTTTTTTCTCTCGGGTTTTCTCATTAATTTTTTTCACTTTCGCAACAGTTTTCTCTGGGTTTTATTTCTTTTATTTTCGTACTCTTTTTCTTGGATTTCTTTATTCCATTTTCGCCAGTTTCCTTTGGGGGTTTTCAATATATGTCTATACCTTCCATATACATCAGGAATAATTTTTACACATTTAACATTATCAAGTACACGATTCACTTTTTTTTAATATGGTTTGATTTATATTTTTCTCAAAAATAGTTTATATTTTTCATAAGATTCTAAAATCATTTCTAAGCGTTTTTAAATTACTAAAAATAAATGATTGTATTTAAAAATATGTTTTTATATCTGTTTTTGCATACACATTTTACCTTTTTGTATGCACGTAAATCATTTTTGTACTCATTTTACCTTTTTCAAATACGTAGATGTTTAATATTTGTTCAAATACATGTTTTACCTTTTTCAAGTACGTGTTAACAATTTTTCAAAAGACACATTAAAACATCGTTAATGATACAAACCATTTTTTACTAAACTATCCTAATATGTTATAGCAGGCATTAAATTATTTCATAAATTTATTTAGAATAATTTTTGAATACTTAAATATTTTTAAAGGTTAACATACATATTTTTGAAACGCATAGACATTTTCTAAATGTCACAAAAAATTCTAATGCTAAGGCACTTATTATTACTCCAACGAAATAATACACTAGATTAAGAAAATCAGATTGATGGTGAAAATTATCAGTAAAAAATAATTTGAATACATTTTTTGGATATGAGTATTTAGAATAATTACGAAAGTATAAAAAAAAGAACAGAAACTGATATACTTGTACCTGCGTGATTATGAGCTGGCCCATTTTGGGCGTCCTTGAGGCGAGAAGTATTTGTGTCTCGCTGTGGGTTGGGCAAACTAGCCCTTATAGGTCGGTGAATACTTTCCTGCTGGGCCATGATTGTTCGATGTCCATTCAGTACGTATGAATCTCCTCCTAAAACTATAAAAAAATGCCATAAACTGGAGAAAACAAAGAGAACGAACATAGCATCGTGACAAAGCTCCACCGAAATATTTACGACAGCGAGGAGTTTCTTACAGCTTTCCTCCGTTTAAACCACAAGTCTTGAGTAAGAAAACCATTTCGAAGCAGCATACCAGTTTTCAACTTATATGGGCAGTGCATGGTACATGAAGTAAGTATATATTCATAATCCAGAAGCTTCATGAAACAGGTCAACCTGACAGCAACGAGCAAATTCCCCGGAGCTGCAAACGGACGAGAGAGATCTACATGAACACTTCGCAGTCAGTACAGGTTGACGCCTATGCATGACTCTGTCA
This sequence comes from Hordeum marinum, assembly GCA_022496015.1. Lineage (NCBI taxonomy): Eukaryota > Viridiplantae > Streptophyta > Magnoliopsida > Poales > Poaceae > Hordeum > Hordeum marinum. The sequence continues at coordinate 440,119,088 of CM039674.1, forward strand.
GGCCAATGAAATCACAGAGCAACTCCACCCGTGAACAAGACCACACCATTAGTGCCCCCTGCGGCGTTCTCAGTAAGGACAAGAAGGAAGCCACAGGAAAAACAAAACTGGACGGCGACGAGCTGCGCGCGGCCCATTACGGTGCTCTCGGCGCGTGCCCTAGCCTAGCCGTCACAGGATATGCCCGATCAGGATCAGCGATCCAATAAATAGACGCTGGCATCCAAAATCCGCCGTGCACGCGCGCGCGGCGGGAAGTCTCCTCGACGGCACGGGTTACTCGCCCCACAGTCACCCGGCGGGGAGGGCGGCGGCGGCGGGCGGCGTACGTGCGCGTGTTGCCCGCCGCCCGCGCCGGCTTCGGCGTGTCGTGGTCACGCGATTTGGAGCGTACGGCCGGGCCTCTCCCCGTGACCCCTCCGGCGTTAAGACCGTGTCAGCATTGATGGACGTGTTGCTTGCTTGCCGGTTGCCTCCCCGCGCCGCTGCCCTGCCCCGTCGCGCGCGCGGCTGGACCGGACAAGGACGCCGCTGCGGGGAAAGAAAGACCTCCGGCTACGGCGGGATCTGGTGGGGCGCGCTGGCTCGGCGGCTTGCGCCGCCCACACTGACCCTTGTCAGGGTCCGGAGAAGAGCCGCCAGCCGGCCGACCGACCGGGCTGGCTGGCGAGTGCGGACGAGGCGGCCTAGCAAGTTGCCATTAATTCATCCGCGGCCCAGCCTTTGTCCCGTGAAGCGGCGTATGCATGCATGCATGCATGGGCTCCACCGCCCCGCTCGCGTGTTTCTGAACTCAACCGCTGGTAAATCGTCGCCTGAGCTACGGGTACTTGTACTTACTAAGTACGTGGTGTACAGGTTATCCTGCGGTGTACGCACGTTCAGCTTTGTACTGCATGTACGCGGACTTTTCTACCTGGCGTACTGATATGTACTGGGAAGAAATTGTATTGTACGCACGAACGCACATGTCATGTGATGTCGTTCGCACGCACGCAAAATTTAAATTCTATTTTCGCAACAGGTAGAGACGGTCAGACGAAGCAACAAGGGAATAAGACGTGCCGTTACTCCTGCAGTGAGACTATGCTAGTACTGCATGATTAAGAACTTCACCGCGTAAAGTTTCTGAAACATGGCCGGACGACAATGTTTGCGTAATGGACAGTTAAATTCCTCTGCGCTGCCTTGTCCTCTTGCTAAAAAAAGAAAGCCCTCTGCTCTGTTTGAGTATTCCTGAAGCATGCAAGAATAGAAGTAGTATTTCGGCGGTTTTGTTTTGTGCCAAACGCCAGCCTGACTAACTCGAATACGGTCATGCAGCTTGGCATGTGTATGCATGTCATGTCAGTATGTATAGCTTTGCTTCAACATCGAGCGCATGCTAGCTAGCTCCTGTGGCGGTCTTGAAATCAGAGACCGTCCGTCGCTCGATCCATGCATGGCTGGCGCTCGCGTGCATGTGCTATCCTACCAAGGGCCGCAGCAGAACACCGCGTACAACTGTACATTTACTATACGTACCCGTACAAGTTCAGTTTTGTGCGGCTTCTACGTGGACTTTGATACCTGGAGTACTACTGTCCGCGGGAGCAAACGTGTTCTCTGTACGCACCACCTGTGATGCACCTGTGCGTGTCCGTTTATCAATCGGTCACATCTAACAACTCACAACTTCTTTTGAGCGGACACGGACGAGGCGGGGAAGCGATTCAGTTGCGTTGCGTCCTGTTACTGCTGCGCTACGTACGACTGCATACACGGTACTGCTGCTACTATAACTTCACAACGTAAACCGTCCTCCTTTTGTGAAACAGAGTTTCGTCTAGCGTGGTGAACAATCAAAATTACTCTGTTTGCTTGAATCCGAAGCCTCAAAGTACTTTGGGCGGCTTGGTTTCTAAATTTAAGGATGGCCAATGCATACGATCATGCAACATGACACGCATACGTATCGGTGTCCCTGTGGGCCCATAAGTTCAGAACCTAATGTATCGACCGTCGACGTACCGATCTGCAGGTACTACAGTGTTATCCTACTAGCAAGGACCAACAGAATACGTACTACTTACACGTAGAGCTTTATATGACAGGACCAGTAAAAATTTACCCCAATGAATACGCTGAGACGAGCCGGTACTGTGGCACCGTCGACCTTTTGGGCAGCAGCAGGCCTGAGGGCCGAGGCCGAGGCCCCGACGCAATCAAGCCCTCACAGTGCCAGGGCACTGTGTCGAGATCCAGCCGTTGATTCGCACGCCTGCCATCCACTCCAATCTCATCCAGACCCCAACAGTGGTACAGCTGGTTGTCGTTGCACCCGTCAGCTCGCCCGCACAGTGAAACAACTGGACGATGGAGGGGTGGAGCCGAGGACGCAAATCAGCCTCGGGCGCCGCAGCTTTTGCACCAGGTTCACGTCGCGCGCGCGCTCACGGTCGCACCAACCCATGCACGTACGCGGTACGCACGTACGCACGAGAAGGAAAAGGGCTTGGACGGACGTGACAAGTGCGGCACGTAGTACATGTATTTCACGAGTTGACAGGACGGTGAGCAAATGAATCGCAGCGGTAAAACTTGGTGGCAGTCCAGTAGAGTGTGTCAGTAAAAACAGTGAACGATGACATGCGAGAAAAAGGTCGAGCTGTGAGCGATTACATGGCTAGTAGTAGTACACGTACTTGAGCACAAACAACAGTTACAACATAAGTAGTTATATCATTACAACGCCATGGCGCTCAGGAGCGCGCATCATTACATTACATGACAGGAACAACGGTTACACTGATTTGGATCACACCATCATAGCTAGCGTTTCAGCTTAGCCTGGGCTGAAGACTAGGCACATCTCGCCGGCCGGGGTCGCTGTTAATAACCTCCCCCGGCCGGCCATGGAGAGATGGAGGAGTGCTCTGGGTAGCTAGCAAACAAACTGACAATCGATCAGGTGCTACTACTAGGAATTACAACACTAATGGTTACAGTAAGCAGTAAACAGGAGTAGTACTAGTGGTGAAAGTATGACGTGGATGCGTGCATGCATGGCGCCGTGGCGGTGTAATGCTGACCGGCGGCGGCTAGCTTTCAGCTAGCACTAGCAGTACGAGGCTAGCTAGAACTGGCATGGCGATGGAGGGGAGAAGAGGCCGTTGCGGGTCCAGAGGTCGGCGAAGGCGTGGAGGATGAGCGGGTGGTGGCGCGGCGAGTTGAGGGTGAGGAACTGGGTGAGCAGGTCGTTGAGGTCGTCCCACGCGTAGATCTCCTTCTCCACCACCATCTGCACCATGGACTCCCGGAAGTCCTCGTACGGCTCCGCCGACTCCACCGCCACCGGCACGCTCTCCCGCGCCACGCGCCCGTACGCCCCCGACTCCTGCTCCTCGTGCCCGCCGCCGCCGCCGCCGTCCCAGGCGGCGCGCCTGCGACGCCGGCGCTGCTTCCGCCGGCGTCTCGTCTCCTGCTCCGGCTCCTGGCCGCGGTGGCGCGCGGCGGCCGGGTCCTCGTACAGCGAGTTGTTGGTGAAGGACGCGGGGCCCCAGGAGGCGGAGTCGGCGGAGGTGGCCGTGGTGCCGCTGCGGCCGCCGAGCGTCGTGGCCGTGAACGCCGTGGTGGTGGACGTGGAGGAGGCGTTGGGCGACTTGGGCTTGCCGCCCCTGCCGCGGAACGGCAGGGAGGACGAGGAGAAGAGGCTGGAGAAGAGCTTCGGGCGGCGGCAGTTGCAGCCGACGTCCACCACCGGCGGCTGCCGCAGCGTGAAGCTGCTCCTCCTGGACGACGGCTTGCTCGACATGGCGTGGCAGTGTACACCGCACGGCCTACCGAGCGAGGAAGGTGCACCGTGCAGTGCGTCTGTGAGTGAGCTGGGAGTGTGGGTGGAGTTCTTGGAGCTTGGAGCGGGGGGTGGTGGCGCTATATATTAATGGGGCACCATGTGAGAGCGTGAGTGGAGCGAGTAAATGGCGGGTCGTAAAGAGAGGAGGGTGGCATGAACAGTGAGGCGAGTCCGGGCCGGGGAGGAGGAGGAGGACGATCATCTGAAGAGGATAATTATACGTCGCCCTGAGTGAAAACGGGCCGAGACCGTGCAAGTGAAAATGCATGCCGCGAGAGCCAGGCGTGTACGTACGTGTGGAATGCGGCAGGATTGCTATGCGTGTGAGCATCGTCGTCGGTCAGTTATCAAGTGCATGGCCGAAAGATACTATCCGGATTGGATCCTGGGAGGGGAGGGGAGCTGCATGCAGCATGCATCAATGGTTCCCTGTGAGCGTGACTGGACAGTGGGTGGTTAATTTTTGCGCAGCGAGTTCAGAGCAGGGGGGTGCGTCGGACGGCAGGAGGGCATGGTGGTGTGGTGTGGTTGGGCGGTAAAAAAAATGAGATCTTGTCACGGCTTTGGTAATGTGACGAAAGTCTGCTGCTGAGTTGACCGACTGTATGCATGTGAGGACAAGCTGGCCATGCTGCTGGCCGGGCGCCGGCTGGCCCAGCGGAGCGCCAATCTTCCTCTGTTGAGTCTCTGTCCTGCTCAAGAGATCTTTTCCCAAGCCACTACACTACAGTATCGATTCCTTGAGAAAAAAAAGAAGCTCACAACAGTACTTGGCTGAACAATTGGCGCTTCTTAAACATATAAAATTGGTCTAGCATCATATCAGCTGCTGGAAAGAATTGAATTAATTAGTATCTGGCACTAGCTAGCTAGCTGACAAAACCCCAACCATGCGGGGTTAGAGATGCACGTACGATCAGTACATAGCCGACGGAAATAAACCCTTTATTTGATCCAATGGAAACGAGAACTGCCGATCAAACTGCCAATAAAACTGTGTCCGACATCCTCCCATAGTATTTTACTGTACGTCTGTAAATGTACCGAGTCAAATGAATTGAAATAACCACATAAGTAGTTGATCTGTAACTCTGTAGAATTTCCAAACCGCACACGGTGCGTTCATGTATAATGATTAACTGATGTATTATCCATCGGTGGCTTTTCTCCCTTTTGTTAAAGTGGCGAGGAGAAATGTGCAAACTGCAGATATTCTATAGTAGGGCCACCTTCATTGCAGGACAATTAATTAGGCACTTAAATAAATAAAAAAGTAAAAATTAAGCATTCAAAAGTAAAAATAACGAAGCTACGCATTGTGGACATCGACGCAAGGCGGTAACAAGAGACGGTAAATACGAGCGGCCGTCCCTTCATATTTTTACACCGCAAGTACAAAAATAAGAAGCGTCCAATGCCATATTTTGCGTCGATGCCATAGAAGAGACCGGGGTTGTACCTCCAACTGCCCACCAGCTAGGATAAAAAATCCGACGTCCCTGGTTAAGCTCCGTATTGTGGATGCTCCAAAATTATGGTACGAAGATGACAAATAAAAAATTGTTTCTAGTGATGAGTAGAAATGAGAAAATTGCTAATGATGAGTTAGATCAACGCATAAGCATCATTGGTAGTACCATCAGCATCGTTGTGCACTATATTCTGCCCACGTTGCAATTTTAGATGGCTCCACCTCAAGTTAAAAAGTAAATTATTTTCCCAAGATTCTATATATTGGTCTATTTAACTTGGAAATCCTATAGGATTTCAAGGTTGAGTAGCTGAACTCATAAAATATTTTCCATCCGGGCTCACATCCCTTTTCATTAATTGCTCAACAGAAATATAGCAGTCTCGGACACGGATAGAAATACCAGATATACCCGAAAGACAAACAAGCAAAAGGGGACTGAAAGGAGAGAGCGAGTTGGAGCACCAATAGTAAACCCACTGCGAGTAACTCTAAAGCGAGTCACCCATTGTGAGGCAAAAACCTATTGGCACTAACCACCCAACTCAAATCATCTACCACAACCAGCTACGACCAAAGGGGACCGACAACAACAAAAGGAAAACCCTCCAGAGGACCAACTCAACAGGCATCAAACCCCAGTGAGCGACACTATCCAACACTGAAAAGATTAGTATGTCCAGCGCCTCAAGTCACGCCCGAGTTGAACCTTCCAACGCCAGTCTGCCTTGTGGAGTCAAGCGATCTGCCAGGGAGGCCGCCACCTGAACCATCCTCCGCACCCCAGCCTGAAAGCCCACTCTGTCCACCTCTTTCGGCAAACCTACCCAATACATCAAGAAAGAACAAGTAGTAAACACCGCCCCAAGGGGAGATCTCACTATATGATTTTCAAAGGTAACTTTATTTCGAGTGCACCGAATCCCCCAACATATGGTAGCAACAATGGTCATGTAATGTTGTTTACCACTAGGAAAATATTTATACATCCACACCCAAATCTGCCAAAGAGACGTGGGGCAACAAGGAGCAGCCAACGCCACCCCAAAAGAACCCCCCCCCCCACTGATTTAGTGAAAGCACACCCAACGAACAAATGATCCGTAGTCTCAATATCATTACAGAAGGAAAAAACAGGACCCCCCCCATTTCCTCTTCCTCATATTATCTCTAGCAGGGATGGCATTTTGGAACAATTGCCACATGAATATTTAATTTTTGAAGGGATCTTAGCTTTCCAAATCTATTTGTAGTCAGGTCCTGACAAGTCTTTTTCCAACCATTCATAAACTAACTTGGTAGAGAACTATTTTTTTCTTATCGAATCTCTAGTTTATCTTATCAGACAAAGAGTTAAGTGAAGCATTCGAGCCTTAGCTACAATATTATTCCACTGGTCATCAAGGGGAGGAAACAAGGTTTGCCTGAATCGCAACGCAAAATCATTTCTAGCAAAGTCTGCAAAGGTGCAGTCCTGATCCTGGCAAATACTACACAAAACACGATACTCAGTTTTGAGTGCAATATTGCTCATCCAGGGATCGTGCCAAATCCTGGTCAAATCCCCTTTGTTCATGTTAATCCCCTAACTTCCATATACACATCTTTAACTTTCATGATTGCTATCCAGCAAGGGGAATCATTGAATCTAGTATGAATGTTAGCCACGGTCTTACATTTAAAATAGCAAGCGCGAACAATGCATTGCCACGACCCATATCCAGGCTCCAATTTTCACCACCATTTTACCAACAAGCTAACATTTTGCTTATGGAGGTCCTTAATGCCTAGACCACCAATTTTCTTAGAGCGGCAAACTCTAGACCACTTGACCATATGATAAGCACGTTTCTTTTTTCCTTTCCTCCAGAAAAAACATCTACGATGGACATTCATTTTTTCTACGAAGGTTTTGTTGAGCAAAAACATCAACATGAAATATGATGGGATCCCATCAAGGCTATATAACATATCCAAACCGCTAACCTCTTGAGAAGCTTCGCATCAAGGAAGTCTGAGTCCACATTTTTTAGCATAGAATAAGTTAGAGGAACCCCTAAGTACCTCATAGGGAGTTTCCCAACCTGACACCCAAACATCTCCGCATAAATCTTGTCAATATTATTATCCCCACCGATGGTAAAAACCTTACTCTTCTCAAAATTGATTTTCAGACCAGACATCATCTCGAATAAGTATAAGAGTAGTTTAACATTCACATCTTTATCCACATCATGTGAAAAGCATAGAAGCGTATCATCTGCATATTGGAGAATGCCCACACCACCTTCAATAAGATCAGGGGCAAGTCCTGGATCAGGTTATTTTTTTGAGCAGCTAGCATCATCTTAGTTAGGCATTCAACCGCCATATTAAACAGAAATGGAGAAAAGGGGTCACCTTGTCTGACTCCCTTGGAACTTTGAATATATGGGCCCAATTCATCATTAATTTTGACACTAATTGTGCCATTACATAGGATATGTGATACCCACCCACACCACTTGCCACTGAACCCATGTTTAGTATGACAATCAAGGAGGAACCCCCAAATTAACTTTATCATATGCTTTCTTAAAGTCAAGTTGAGGATAACCACAGTTCTCTTTTTAATACGAGTATAATGCATGATCTCATGCAACGAGAGAATCCCATCCATAATATTTCTCGCTTTAATAAACACATTCTATCGAATACTGAACAGTTTAGGGGTAAAGACCTCAACTCTCCTATCCATGACCTTAGTAATCAGTTTATATGGGTAGCAAAACAAGAAAATTGGTCTGTATTGTTGTATCTTATTAGCAGTAGATGTCTTGGCCAACAGGGTAATAATACCATAGTTTAGCCACTACACATCCAACCTACCCTCATGAAACCACTCAAAGAATCGAAAAAGATCGAATCGAACCACGTCCCAACAATGTCGATAGAACTCAACAGGGATGTTGTCTGTCCTAGGTGCCCGATTAGGTTCCATGGCCAATAAGGCCTCCTTAATCTCCTCGAGAGTAAAGGGCCTAGTCAAGATCTCATTATCTTCCCCCATTAACTTCTCCTCCTGGGACCATAGGTCTGCATCTACTTTGCAAATATTCCCAGGGGCAGGGCCGAACAACTCTTTATAGAAAGCAGTAGCATGAGACAACAGGTTTTGCGTTCCCTCAATGGTCATCGATCCGCATTCTAAAGAATTCATAACATTTTGTCCTACGCCTTCCATTAGCTACTTTGTGGAAGAAGTCAGTGTTGTTGTCCCCTTTAAGTAGCCATCTCTCCTGGGACTTTTGGTGCCAAAAAAGTTCTTCGTATTGATGTCATGCCAGAAGATCTTCAATCCAAACAACAAACACAACGTCATTAGAGAGTACCTCCAAAGAAGATTGAGGATTGTCGGCCATATAGTCATGAGAAGGAGGTTTTACGTGGAAGGGGATTGATGCAGAGGTCCAAATTTGTGGATTTTTTTTAAAAAAACATTAACTTTATTAAATGGAAAAAACGGTTACATCGTCTATAAGAAGAGATACAATATCGTGCATAGGCTCCTCAATCCACTCATTCGTCTCGAAAACTCTTGCTAACCTAGCTAGTTCATGAGCAACTATATTAGCTTCCCTATTAACATGTTTAAAACTAAGGAGGGGAAAATCACAAGCCAATAAATAGCAATCATTTGAAATTGTTGTCGCCGCTCTCTCCGATTGTCCTTCATTATTCATTGCGTCGATGACTTCCCAAACTTTATTACCAGGTATTTGCATCCCGCCTTCTGTGCCAGAGATAAGCCAAATGTTAGAGCCAAGGGTTCTGCCGTCAGAGCATCCAGACACCAATCAATCTTCCAATCTTCATCGATGATGAAATTTCCTTTATCATCTCCAAGGACAACTCCCGTTGTGCCCCTGTGCTAGTCAGTGTGGTTGTCCCCTTTAAGTAGCCATCTCTCATGGGACTTTTGGTGCCAAAAAAGTTCTTCCTCCACCAACATATTATTAAGCTCCACCAAAATGTCCAGCTTCCTAATACTCGCCTCCCCGCACAATTCACATTGTTCCTCAAGAGCTTCAAGCTGCTGAAGCTCAATATGCGACAATTTTTTCTTAATCTTGTTATTACCAAAAATATTCGAAACCCAGTCTTTGAAGATTTTTTTAATCCTCTTCAGTTTAGTATTAATCCTAAACTCATAAAATATGTATCAAGTATCCATTTAATCCCATGTAGTCTTAATATAGTGTGTTACATTTGCAAAATTGATCTTATGGTGGATGATTTTAGAAATTGTATTAACATGCCAACATATTTGTTATGTTATATCACATCACATAGTAATTGTGACAAATAATATTTTGTAGATATGTGCATATACATTTTATTTCCATAAAACAGTCAAATAAAAGACACAACTTTGTGTAAATTTCAAAAAAATAATAATTGTTGAATGAAGCATATTAAAGATAGTAAATAGGCTGAATGTAGAAAATGTTTATTGTAGATGGGACTGCAATAACAAATGCAAGAAAATCAATGAATTACCAAGTTATATTACATGGTTATATTTGTGGTTGAAAAAGGACCCCAAGACATTTATGTATTTCATGTTTAAATACATTTGTGAAATAGTGAGCAGATATGCATTGGGCTAGCGTTGTTGCAGGTCAAACCACCGGGTAGCAATCTGTAACTAAGATTACTGAATAAAACCCTTCAACATAAACACATCAGCCTGATAACCAATAGATGAAGCCAATGCAACAAAGTCTCAAGAAATTAACCAGACTCGAACAAGCTAGAAGGGATAGTTTGGAGGGGGAAATACCTTCCTCTCCATCGTTGGTGGCTGGCGCCGGCCTTCTATGTTCTCAGATCGAAGGAGCGGCTCCGAGCATAGCAAGAGTGCAACTAGTCTGTCCTGCGTATTGATGTCATGCCAGAAGATCTTCAATCCAAACAACAAACACAACGTCATTAGAGAGTACCTCCAAACAAGATTGAGGATCGTCGGCCATATAGTCATGAGAAGGAGGTTTTACGTGGAAGGGGATTGATGCAGAGGTCCAAATTTGTGGATTTTTTGAAAAAAATATTAACTTTATTAAATGGAAATAACGGTTACATCGTCTATAAGAAGAGATACAATATCGTGCATAGGCTCCTCAATCCACTCATTTCTCTCAAAAACTCTTGCTAACCTAGCTAGTTCATGAGCAACTATATTGGCTTCCCTATTAACATGTTTAAAACTAAGGAGGGGAAAATCAAAAGCCAATAAATAGCAATCATTTGAAATTGTTGTCGCCGCTCTCTCCGATTGTCCTTCATACTTCATTGCGTCGATGACTTCCCAAACTTTATTACCAGGTATTTGCATCCCGCCTTCTGTGCCAGAGATAAGCCAAATGTTAGAGCCAAGGGTTCTGCCGTCAGAGCATCCAAACACCAATCAATCTTCCAATCTTCATCGACGATGAAATTTCCTTTATCATCTCCAAGGACAACTCCCGTTGTGCCCCTGTGCTAGTCATGATAAAAATATGCATCTACATTGAGCTTAACGAAACCCATAGGGGGATTACTCCATCCCCCTCACTTATTGGTCGCATTAGGAGAGTAAGCTTTAAGAAAATTAGTCGTTATAGCTCGGACCCCCATCGACGTATGGTATGCATCTTGTATCTTTCCCTCATGTACCAACTTACGTCTATCCCTCCATAGAGACCACACGGTTATAGTGATCATCGCATGTACATTCTGGAATCTCAAATTTGATAGGTCCTAAACTGGCAAAAGGAATAAGAATTCAAGTACCACCTCACGCACACGATCAATAGCACAAGATCTTTTTATCACCTCATTCATACACAACTTATCCCACACCTCCTATGCTTTTTGACAAAGAAACATAATTTCTTTGTATCTTCAGGCCCATTCGAACATGATGGGCAGATTGGTGAAATTTTCAAGTGTCTATTTGCAAGCTTAACACGACACGAGAGAGTTCCATGTAGCATACGCCAGATAAACATATTTACCTTCGGACACGAAAGTTTCCAAATCTTGGACTAGATAGGGTTAGCATTGGCTCTACACATACCATTTGTATATTACAATTTTCTCCCATGTTGATGATTCCATTCCATCAAATAAATTGATCGAAATGTGAACAACCCATTTTTTGTACAACTCCAAGTGATGAAGTATGACATATTATGCATAGAGAGAGTAAGTAGACAACAAGAGTAAGTAGGGGGATAGAGGGTCTGCCCGCCTCAAACCTCTCATTGGCTTAAAACTCCTGGTTTCCTATACATTGAAGCAATCTCGGTACTCCATTGTGGATGCACATTGCATAACTAAGTTCACCCGATTTTCGTGAAAAAAGTCTCAACATAATCTCCTTCAAAAAAGGCCACTCCCCTCGATCGTATGCTTTGTGCGTGTCCAGTGTCATAGCACATAGACCTTCCTTCCCACCCTTTTCTTATTTATCGTATGGGAATACTCATATGCCACTAAAATATCATCTGTAATTATTCTTCAAGGCACAAAAGCACTCTGAGTAGGGATGATAATATCTGATAGGATTATCTTCAGTCGGGCAACAATCATTTTTGAAAAATCTTGATACACCACATTGCATAGGCTAATTGGACAGAATTGAGTTACGTTTTTTGGGGACTTAACCTGTGAAATCATTACAATTGCAATATCATTCTGCCCAGGCAACATAGAACAGTTTATTCACCGCCTGAAGGACCTCTTCGATTAAGGCATCCCCCAACATACCCCAAAATCTCTTGTAAAATATAGCATGGAGACCGTCTGGGCCTGACGCTTTTAAATCCCCAATAACAAAGAGGGTCCTTGTGAACCTCGTCGATTGTATAGGGGCGAGAAGGGCATTGTTGATATCATCTGTGACCTTTCTTTGAACAAGCGAAAGAACTGCCAGATTCGATTGTGTTACTTCTGAGGTAAACAGTTTGAAAAGTACACCATAATGTGATCCTTCAACTCTAAATCTTGCACCCAAACCCAGTTAACATCAAGCAACTTCTTAATCTGATTTCTCTTCTTTCTAGCCATTGTCGCTTTATGGAAGAAAGAGGTATTATGATCCCCATGTAAAAGCCAGTTTGCACAATCACGTTGTAGCTAATGAATCTCCTCTTGTCCGAGGAGGTTTTCAATCAAGACAAGGATCTCCTTTTGTCGCACTCGTGACCCCACACTCATAGGTCCCCTTCGGATTTTTTTCTAGCTCCTTTTTAGTTTGTTTATTCTTTTTTGGTCCCTTCATAATATCCCAGCACCAGATATGCAAGTCCGCATGTACTACACGTGTATGTTCCATAAGCGGCAGGCCAATTCCCAACAACTTTGCTTTTTTCCCATGTTGTGCGAACAATTTCCCCAACTGTCTCTTCTTGTAGCCATCTAGCCTCAAATTGTTTTACTCAACCCCCCGTGCAATTAAATATATTATTTTCAAAATAATTTGTGTCCAAGATGAGAGGGCGATGATCAGAGTGTACATGTTATTCATCTATGACCACCGCTCGAGGAAATTTAGTTTTCCATTCCCAATTGCAAACCGCACTATCGAGTCTTTCTATGTCACCTCTCCTCCAAGTGAATGGATCTTTAATATATCCCTTATTGTTCAGATTGCACTCTCCCAGACAATTGTGAAACTCTCTCGTCACTGAATTTGTCCTTGTATTTCCTCCTTCTTTCTCATGGGCATAGAAAATTTCATTAAAAATCACCCATGACTACCCATGGATGAGATGCATGAATATGTAATTCGTGCAGATCAACCCAAGATAAGTGTTTCTCACTCCACCCAAGATAACCATAAAGGAATAATTGTATTTGTGCCCTTGGTCATGTCACCGTCGACAGGAATACCCCTAGTTTACGAAAATACACGGTCATGCCCACATCACTTTGCTCATCTTGTGCTTTTGCCCTTTGACCGTTTGACTGCCATTTTGAAAACTTCATAACTATTTCATCCTAACTCGGAAAAATGCAAATAAGATATCAAAATGTTCGGAAACACATCACCTATACCTGCATGTCATTTGCAGTCATGACAAAAGTGTTGGAAAGTCTCCATCACCTATATGAGCTAAAACTGATATGGAGACTTCCCAACAATTTCTCATGAATGCAAATGTCATACGCATATAGGTGATGTCTTTCCGAACATTTTGATATCTTATTTGCATTTTTCCAAGTTAGTATGAAATAGTTATGAAGTTTTCAAAATGACAGTCAAACGGTCAAAGGGCAAAAGCACAAGATGAGCAAAGTGATGTGGGCATGAACGCGTGTTTTCCAAAATTAGGGGTATTCCTGTTGATGGTGGCACAACTACGGGCTCAAATACAATTATCCCAACCATAAAACCCCATGATACGTCTTCGTTTTATCTATAATTTTTTATTGTTTCATGCGAATATTCTATAACTTTCATGTACTTTTGGCAACACTTTATATTATTTTTGGGACTAACATATTGATCCAGTGCCCAGTGCTCCTGCTTTTGTGTGTGTTTTGTTTCACGAAAAATCCATATCAAACGAAGTCCAAACGCGATAAAAAAATTGGAAATTAATTTTGGAATATATGTGATTTCTAGGAGTCAGAATCAACACAAGACAGTGCCCGAGGTGGTCCCAAGCGAAGAGGGCATGATCAGGGAGTAGTCGCGCTTTGATGGCTTGGGACTCCCTCGTAAGTCGATTGGAGCCCTACTTTCGCCGCAAGAAATATAATTTCCCAAGAAAATCCCCTCAAAATTTTATCCCACTTGGAGTTACAGATCTTTGGATATTTATGGTGAAGGGCCAGAAAATAGGTCGCGAAATAGAAGAGAAACAAAGAGAGAGATCCAATCCCGGAGGGGCTTCTGCCCTCCGGGAGCCATGGCGTCCATGGACGAGAGGTCTACTTTCAACTTGGATATAGATCATTAAGAAAGTTTGGCAATAGATCCATGTGCTACAAACAACATACTACGTTAAGAATATCTGAGTAATCAACTGGCACAAGCTAAGTTAAAGATGTTGGGAGACGTAGTAGTAAATCAAAAAAATTCCTACGTGTCACCAAGATCTATCTATGAAGAAACCAGCAACGAGAGGGGAGAGATTGCATCTTCATACCTTTGAAGATCGCAAAGCGGAAGCGTTACAAGAACGTGGTTGGTGGAGTCCTACTCGTAGCGATTCAGATCGCGGTGGACTCCGATCTCAGCACCGAACAACGGTGCCTCCGCGTTCAACACACGTGCAGCCCGGTGACGTCTCCTACGCCTTGATCCAACAAGGAGAGAAGGAGAGGTTGGAGAAGAGCTCTGGAAGCACGACAACATGGTGACGGTGGAGCTGCGCGGTCTCCGGCAGGGCTTTGCCAAGCACTACGGAGAACGAGGAGAGGCCGGAGTAGGGCTGCGCCGAGAGAGGAAGAAATCCATGTGTTCGGCAGCCCCCAAACCTCACATATATATAGGGGAGAGGGAGGAGGAGGCACCCCATCTAGGGTTCCCACCCTAGAGGGTGCGGCAGCCCTAGATGGGGCTTGGCCGGCGGCCAGAGAGGGAGGAGAGGAGGGCGCAGCCCTAGATGGGCCTTCGGCCCATCTGGACCTAGGGTTTCCCCTCCCTCCACCTCTCTTGCGCCTTGGGCCTGGTGGCAGTGGCGCACCAGCCCACCTAGGGGCTGGTTCCCTCCAAATTCGGCTCATGGAGCCCTCCGGGGCTGGTGGCCCCACTTGGTGGACCCTTGGTGGATCCCCGGAACCCTTTTGGTGGTCCCGGTACGTTACCGGTAATTCTCGAAACACTTCCGGTGGCCAAATCCTCACTTCCTATATATCAATCTTTGTCTCCGGACCATTCGGGAACTCCTCGTGACATCTAGGATCTCATCCGGGACTCCGAACAACCTTCGGTAACCACATACACTATTGTTGGGGAACGTCGCATGGGAAACAAAAAATTTCCTACGCACACGCAAACCTATCCATGGTGATGAGCATCTACGAGAGGGAGAGTGGATCTACATACCCTTGTAGATCGCTAAGCGGGAAGCGTTAAGAAACCCGGTTAGTCGAACATCTTCGCGATCCAAATCGCCGAGCGTCCCGCGATCTCATCACGATCCGTCCCGCGATCCAATCACGATCCGTCCCGTGAACTCATCACGATCCGTCCCGCGATCTCATCACAATCCGTCTCACGATCTTGATCACGATCTGTCCCGCGAACTCATCACGATCCGTTCCGCGATCTCATCACGACCCATCTCGTGATCTCGATCACGGTCCTTCCGATCTAGCGCCGAACGGACGGCACCTCCGCGTTCAGCACACGTGCAGCTTGATGACGATCTCCACCGTCTTGATCCAGCAAGAGGAGGTGGAGAGGAGAGAGAGTTCACCGGCAGCATGACGGCGCTCCGGTGATGGTGGTGGAGCAATTCCGGCAGGGCTTTGCCTAAGCGCTGCAGAAAACCGATCTAGAGGAGAAACTATGCACCGGTGGAACGGGTAGCACGTGGCCGGAAATTCTGTCCAAAAACCACCCAATCCACTAGTATATATTGGAGGAGAGGAGAGGAGAGGCATCCAAGGCCTTTGGGTCGGCCGAAATAGGAGGTGGGAGCAATCCTACTTCACCTCCAATCCTAGTTGGAGTAGGATTGCCTCCTATTGGCTGATTTTCCACTTTTTGCTTTAGGACTTTCTCTCCTGCTCCATGGGCCTTTGTGGCTGTTTTCCCAGCCCACTAAGGGCTGGTTATTATTCTCCCACAGCCCATGGACCTCTTGGGGTCGAAATACCCCTCCCGGAGGTCCCCCGGTACACTACCGGCACTCCCGGTACACTACCGATGAGCCCGAAACTTTTCCGGAAACCAAACTGGGACTTCCTATATATGAATGTTTACCTCCGGACCATTCCGGAGCTCCTCGTGGTGTCCGGGATCTCATCCGGAACTCCAAACAACCTTCGGTCACCACCATACATAACTCTACACTACCGAAACGTCACCGAACCTTAAGTGTGCAGACCCTGCGGGTTCGAGAACTATGTAGACATGACCGAGACACCTCTACAGTCAATAAACAATGGAGGGACCTGGACGTCCACATTGGTTCCTACATATTCTACGAAGATCTTTATCGGTCGAACCTCTATGTCAAGGATTCAGTTAATCCCGTATAACGTTCCCTTTGTTCTTCGGTATGTTACTTGCCCGAGATTCGATCGTCGGTATCTCCATACCTAGTTCAACCTCGTTACCGGCAAGTCTCTTTATTCATTCCATAATACAAGATCCCGCAAGTAACAATTAGTCACATTGCTTGCAAGGCTCATTGTGATGTTGTATTACCGAGTGGGCCCTGAGATACCTCTCCGTCACACGGAGTAACAAATCCCAGTCTCGATCCATGCCAACTCAACAGACACCATCGGAGATACCTGTAGAGCACCTTTATAGTCACCCAGTTACGTTGCGACATTTGATACACACAAGGCACTCCTCTGATATCCGTGAGTTGCATGATCTCATGGTCATAGGAACATATACTTGACATGCAGAAAACAGTAGCAATAAACTGACACGATCATATGCTATGTTTGTAGTTTGGGTCTTATCCATCACATCATTCTCCTAATGATGTGATCCCGTTATCAAATGACATCTCATGTCCATGGCTAGGAAACCTTAACCATCCTTTGATCAACGAGCTAGTCCATTAGAGGCATACTAGGGACATGGTTTTGTCTATGTATCAACACATGCATTTAAGTCTCCCATCAATACAATTATAGCATGGATAATAAACGATTATCATGAACAAGGAAATATGATAATAACTAATTTATTATTGCCTCTAGGGCATATTTCCAACAGTCTCCCACTTGCACTAGAGTCAATAATCTAGTTCACATCACCATGTGATTCGCATTGTTATGAATCTAACACCCAATGAGTTTTGGGGCTCGATCATGCTTTGCATGTGAGAGAGGTCTTATAGTCAACGGGTCTACGATATTCAAATCCGTGTGTACTTTGCAAATCTCTATGTCAAACCCTAAACACTGCTACCACACTCCACTTGGTACTATTTCCAAATGGCTGCTCCACTATACGTATCCAGATTGCTACTACTAGTCATCCGGATAGGTGTTAAAGCTTGCATCGACGTAACTCTTTACGACGAACTCTTTATCACCTCCACAATCAAGAAACATTTTCTTAGTCCTCTGGTTACTAAGGATAATTCCGACCGCTGTCCAGTGATCCACTCCTGGACCACTCTTGTACCCCTTGACAGACTCATGGCAAGGCACACATAGGTGCGGTACACAGCATGGCATAATATAGAGCCTATGGCTAAGGCATAGGGGACGACGTTCGTCATTTCTCTTTCTTCTGCCGTTGTCGAGCTTTGAGTCTCACTCAACTTCACACCTTACAAATCAAACGAGAACTATTTCTTTGGCTGATCCATTTTGAACTCTTTCAAAATCTTGTCAAGGTATACACTCATTGAAAGTCTCATCAAGCATCTTGATCTATCTCTATAGATTTTGATGCTCAACAATTAGGTAGCTTTATCCAGGTCTTCCTTTGAAAATCACTTTCCAAATGACCGTTTTAAACTCTACATTATTTCTGATCAACAATATGTCATCCACATATACTTATCAGAAATTCTATAGTGCTCCCACTCACTTTATTGCAAATACAAGTTTCTCGTAAACTTTGTATAAACATCAAAACTTTGATCACCTCATCAAAGCGTATATTCCAACTCCGAGATGCTTGCTTCAGTCCATGGAAGGATCATCGAAGCTTGCACAACTTTTAGCATCCTTAGGCCTGACAAAACCTTCTGGTTGTATCACATACAACCTTTCCTCAAGTAAACCGTTAAGGAAACGATGTTTTGACATCCATCTGCCAGATTTCATAATTGAAAACACAACAACTGCTAACATAATTCCAACAGACTTTAGCACCACTACGAGTGAGAAAGTCTCATCGTAGTCAACTCCTTGAACTTGTCACAAACATCTTTGCAACAAGTCGAGCTTTACAAATAGTGACATTCACCATCAGTGTCTGTCTTCATTTTAAAGATCCATTTGTACTCAACGACCTGTCGTCCAACGAGCAAGTCTACCAAAGTCTACACTTGGTTTTCATACATGGATCCTATCTCGGATTTCATGGCCTCTAACCATTTGTCGGAATCCGGGCCCATCATCGCTTCTCCATAGCTCGTAGGTTCATCGTTGTCCAACAACATGATCTCCAAGACAGAGTTGTCGTACCACTTAGGAGCAGTACACATCCTTGTCGACCTACGAAGTTCGATAGTAACTTGATCCTGAAGCTTCATGATCATCATCATTAACTTCCTCTTCAACTAACGTAGGCTTCACAGAAACATCTTTCTGCGCTGCGCTACTCTCTGGTTGAACAAAGGTTTAACAACCTCATCAAGTTCTATCTTCCTCCCACTCAATTCTTTCGAGAGAAACATTTCCTCGAGAAAGGATCCGTTTAAGCAACAAACATTTTGCACTAGGATCTGAGATTGAAGGTTCACCCAACTGATCTTAGGGTATTCTATGAAGATGCAATTTGTCCGCCTTGGGTTCGACCTCATTAGGTGAAAACATTTTCCACACAAGTGTCACATCCCAAAATATTAAGAAATGACAGCTTAGGTTTCTGTCAAACCATAATTCACATGGTGTCATCTCAACGGATTTAGATGGTGCCCTATTTAAAGTGAATGTAGTTGTCTCTAATGCATAACCCCAGAATTATAGTAGTAAAACGACAAGAGACATCATATTACGCACCATGTCCAATAGAGCATAACTATGATGTTCGGACACACCATCACACTATGGTGTTCCAGGTGGCATTTAGTTGTGAAACAACTTTCACATTGTCTTAAGTTGTATGCCAAACTCGTGACTCAGATATTCACCTCCACGATCATATCGCAGTCATTTTTATCTTCTTGTCACGATGATCTTTAAACTTCACTCTGAATTTGCTTGAACCTTTCAAACGATTTAGACTTGTGTTTCATTAAGTAAATATACACTATATCTACTCAAATCATCAGTGAAGGTAAGAAAATAACGATATCCACTGCACGCTACAAGACTCACTAGATTGCATACATCAACATGTATCATTTCCAATGAATCACTTGCCCGCTCCATCCAACGGGGTCCTTTAGTCATCTTGCCCAAGAGGCATGGTTCGCATGTCTCAACCGATTCGAAATCGAATGAGTCCAAATATCCATCAGCATGGAGTTTCTACATGCGCTTTATACCAATATGACATTTAGCGGCAGTGCCACAAGTATGTGGTACTATCATTATTAACTTTGTGTCTTTTGACATCAATGTTATGAACATGTGTAATACTACGATCAAGATTTCAACAAACCATTCTCACTATGTGCATGACCATTGAAGGTATTATTCATGTAAACAGAATAACCATTATTCTCTAACTTAAATGAATAACCGTATTGCAATAAACATGATCTAATCATGTTCATGCTCAACGCAAAACACCAAATAACATTTATTTAGGTTCATCACTAATCCTGAAGGTAGAGAGAGCGTGCGATGTTGATCACATCAACCTTGGAAACACTTCCAACACATATCGTCACCTCACCCTTAGCTAGTTCTCCGTTTATTCTGTAGCTTTTATTTCGAGTTACTAACATTTAGCAATCGAACCGGTATCCAATACCCAGGTGCTACTAAGAGTACTAGCAAGGTACACATCAATAACTCGTATATCAAATATACTTCTGTCGATGTTGCCAGCCTTCTTATCTACCAAGTATCTAGGGTTGTTCCGCTTCAGCGACCTCTCACCTCATAATAGAAGCACTTAGTCTCGGGTTTGAGTTCAACTTTGGGTTGCTTCACTGGAGCAGCAACTGACTTGCTATCCATGAAGTTTCCCTCCTTGCTCTTGCCCTTTTCGAAACTAGTGGTTTGATTAACCATCAACACTTGACGCTCCTTCTTGATTTCTACCTTCGCGGTGTCAAACATCGCGAATAGCTCAGGGATCAATACTTCTATCCCTGGTGTATTATAGTTCATCACTAAGTTCTAGTAGCTTTAGTGACAGTGACTTGGAGAACTATATCAATAACTATCTTATCTCGAAGATCAACTCCCACTTGATTCAAGCGATTGTAGTACCCAGACAATCTGAGTACATGCTCAACGATTGAGCTATTGTCCTTCATCTTACAGGCAAAGAATCTTGTTGGAGATCTCATATCTCGCAACACAGGCACGAGCTTGAGATCACAATCTCTGCTCCTAGAACATCTCATATGTTCCGTGACGTTCAAAACGTTTCCGAGCCTCAATTCTAAGCCGTAATGCATGACGCACTAAACTATCAAGTAGTCATCGAAACGTGCCTGTCAGATGTTCACAACATCTATAGACGACGCTAGAGGGGGTGGCGCACCGAGCGGTGCATTAAGGACATAAGCCTTCTGTGCAGCAATGAGGACAATCCTCAGATCACGGACCCAGTCCGCAATATTGCTACCAACATCTTTCAACTCTATTTCTCTAGGAACATATAAAAATACAAGGGAGCTACAGCACGAGCTAGTAATCTACAACATAATTTGCAAAGACACTTTGACTATGTTCATGATAATGAGTTCAATTAATCATATTACTTAAGAACTCCCACTCAAATTGACATCCCTCGGGTCATTCGAGTGATACATGATCCAAATTCACCAACTCAAGTCCGATCATCACGTGAGTTAAGGTGGCTTCAATGGTGAACATCATTATGTTGATCATATCCACTATATGACTCATGCTCAACCTTTAGATCTCTTGTGTTCCGAGGCCATGTCTGTACATGCTAGGCTCGTCAAGTTTAACCCGAGTGTTCTGCGCGTGCAAATCTGGCTTGCACCCATTGTATGTGAACGTAGAGTCTATCACACCCGATCATCACGTGGTGTCTCAACACGACGAACTTTCGCAACGGTGCACACTCGGGGAGAACACAATTTATCTTGAAATTAAGTGAGGGATCACCTTATAATGCTACCATCGTCCTAAGCAAAACAAGGTGCATAAAAAGGATTAACATCACATGCAAATCATAAGTGACATGATATGGCCATGAACTTGTGCTTTTGATCTCCATCTAGAAAGCACCGGCATGATCTCCATCGTCACCGGCATGACACCATGATCTCCATCAACGTGTCGCCATCGGGGTTGTCACGCCCTGCATGCTTCTACTACTATTGCTACCGTAGCGATAAAGTAAAGCATTACATAGCGCTTAATGATTGACACGCAGGTCATACAATAATTAAAGACAACCCTATGGCTCCTGCCGGTTGCCGTACTCATCGACATGCAAGTCGTGATAATCTATACATCACATGATCATCTCATACATCACATATATCACATCATGTAATTGGTCATATCACATCACAACATACCCTGCAAAAACAAGTTAGACGTCCTCTAATTGTTGTTGCAAGTTTTACGTGGCTGCTACGGGTATCTAGCAAGAACGATTCTCACCTACGCATAAACCACAACGGTGATACATAGATTGCTTTTCAACCTTCTCAAGGACCGCCTTTGTCGGATCCGATCCAACTAAAGTGAGAGAAACTGTCACCCGCAAGCCATCTAAGCAACAAGTTGCATCGAGGGAACCGGTCTCTCGTAAGCGTACGAGTAATGTTGGTCCGGGCCGCTTCATCTCACAATCCCGCTGAACCAAAATCCGACCAAGGGAGGAAGCAATCTAAGCATCAATGCCCACAAACCTTTTGTGTTCTACTCGAGATCTCATCGAACCATCAACCTAGCTCATGATGCCACTGTTGGGGAACGTCGCATGGGAAACAAAATTTTTCCTACGCACACGCAAACCTATCCATGGTGATGAGCATCTACGAGAGGGAGAGTGGATCTACATACCCTGGTAGATCGCTAAGCGGGAAGCGTTAAGAAACGCGGTTGGTGTAGTCGAACATCTTCGCGATCCAAATCGCCGAGCGTCCCTCGATCTCATCACGATCCGTCCCGCGATCCAATCACGATCCGTCCCGTGAACTCATCACGATCCGTCCCGCGATCTCATCACAATCCGTCTCACGATCTTGATCAAGATCTGTCCCGCGAACTCATCACGATCCGTTCCGCGATCTCATCACGACCCGTCTCGTGATCTCGATCACGGTCCTTCCGATCTAGCGCCGAACGGACAGCACCTCCGCGTTCAGCACACGTGCAGCTTGATGACGATCTCCACCGTCTTGATCCAGCAAGAGGAGGTGGAGAGGAGAGAGAGTTCACCGGCAGCGTGACGGCGCTCCGGTGATGGTGGTGGAGCAATTCCGGCAGGGCTTCGCCTAAGCGCTGCAGAAAACCGATCTAGAGGAGAAACTATGCACCGGTGGAACGGGTAGCACGTGGCCGGAAATTCTGTCCAAAAACCACCCAATCCACTAGTATATATTGGAGGAGAGGAGAGGAGAGGCAGACAAGGCCTTTGGGTCGGCCGAAATAGGAGGTGGGAGCAATCCTACTTCACCTCCAATCCTAGTTGGAGTAGGATTGCCTCCTATTGGCTGATTTTCCACTTTTTGCTTTAGGACTTTCTCTCCTGCGCCATGGGACTTTGTGGCTGTTTTCCCAGCCCACTAAGGGCTGGTTATTATTCTCCCACATCCCATGGACCTCTTGGGGTCGAAATACCCCTCCCGGAGGTCCCCCGGTACACTACCGGCACTCCCGGTACACTACCGATACTCCCGGTACACTACCGATGAGCCCGAAACTTTTCCGGAAACCAAACTGGGACTTCCTATATATGAATCTTTACCTACGGAACATTCCGGAGCTCCTCGTGATGTCCGGGATCTCATCCGGGACTCCGAACAACCTTCGGTCACCACCATACATAACTCTACACTACCGAAACGTCACCGAACCTTAAGTGTGCAGACCCTGCGGGTTCGAGAACTATGTAGACATGACCGAGACACCTCTACAGTCAATAACCAATGGCGGGACCTGGACGTCCACATTGGTTCCTACATATTCTATGAAGATCTTTATCGGTCGAACCTCTATGTCAAGGATTCAGTTAATCCCGTATAACTTTCCCTTTGTTCTTCGGTATGTTACTTGCCCGAGATTCGATCGTCGGTATCTCCATACCTAGTTCAACCTCGTTACCGGCAAGTCTCTTTATTCGTTCCATAATACAAGATCCCGCAAGTAACAATTAGTCACATTGCTTGCAAGGCTCATTGTGATGTTGTATTACCGAGTGGGCCCTGAGATACCTCTCTGTCACACGGAGTAACAAATCCCAGTCTCGATCCATGCCAACTCAACAGACACCATCGGAGATACCTGTAGAGCACCTTTATAGTCACCCAGTTACGTTGCGACATTTGATACACACAAGGCACTCCTCTGATATCCATGAGTTGCATGATCTCATGGTCATAGGAACATATACTTGACATGCAGAAAACAGTAGCAATAAACTGACACGATCATATGCTATGTTTGTAGTTTGGGTCTTATCCATCACATCATTCTCCTAATGATGTGATCCCGTTATCAAATGACATCTCATGTCCATGGCTAGGAAACCTTAACCATCCTGTGATCAACGAGCTAGTCCATTAGAGGCATACTAGGGACATGGTTTTGTCTATGTATCCACACATGCATTTAAGTCTCCGATCAATACAATTATAGCATGGATAATAAACGATTATCATGAACAAGGAAATATGATAATAACTAATTTATTATTGCCTCTAGGGAATATTTCCAACAACTATTTCCCTATAACCCTAGCGTCATCTAACCTTAAGTGTGTAGACCCTACGTGTTCGGGAGACATGTAGACATGACCGAGACACCTCTCCGGTCAATAACCAACAGCGGGATCTGGATACCCATGTTGGCTCCCACATGCTCCACGATGATCTCATCGGATGAACCACGATGTCAGGGATTCAATCAATCCCGTATTCAATTCCCTTTATCTATCGGTATGATACTTGCCCGAGATTTGATCGTCGATATCTCTATACCTTGTTCAATCTCGTTACTGGCAAGTCTCTTTACTCGTTGTAATACATCGTGTTGTGGATAACTCCTTAGTCACATTGAGCTCATTATGATGATGTCTTACCAAGTGGGCCCACAGATACCTCTCCGTCACACGGAGTGACAAATCCCAGTCTCGATTCGTGCCAACCCAACAGACACTTTCGGAGATACCCGTAGTGTACCTTTATAGCCACCCAG
Organism: Hordeum marinum; assembly: GCA_022496015.1. Taxonomy (NCBI): domain Eukaryota; kingdom Viridiplantae; phylum Streptophyta; class Magnoliopsida; order Poales; family Poaceae; genus Hordeum; species Hordeum marinum. The sequence goes on from CM039674.1 coordinate 440,143,807, forward strand.
TTACGTTGGGACGTTTGACACACCCAAATTATTCCTACGGCATCCGGGAGTTGCACAACCTCATGGTCTAAGGAAACGATACTTGACATTAGAAAAGCTTTAGCAGACGAACTACACGATCTTGTGCTATGCTTAGGATTGGGTCTTGTCCATCACATCATTCTCCTAATGATGTGATCTCGTTATCAATGACATCCAGTGTCCATGGTCATGAAACCGTGACCATCTATTGATCAACGAGCTAGCCAGCTAGAGGCTCACTAGGGACATCTTGTGGTCTATGTATTCACACATGCATTACGGTTTCCGGTTAACACAATTATAGCATGAAAAATAGACAATTATCATGAACAAGGAAATACAATAATAACCATTTTATTATTGCCTCTAGGGCATATTTCAAACAGTCTCCCACTTGTAATAGAGTCAATAATCTAGTTACATTGTGATGAATCGAACACCCATAACATTCTGGTGTTGATCATGTTTTGCTCGCGAGAGAGGTTTAGTCAACGGATCTGCGATATTCAGATCCGTATGTACTTTACAAATATCTATATCTCCGTCATGAATGTAATCGCGGAATGGAGTTGAAGCGGAACTTGATGTGTCTTGTCTTCTTGTGAAACCTGGGCACCTTCGCAAGGGCATAGCTCCAGTGTTGTCACAAAATAGAGTCATCGGGCCCGACGCATTAGGAATCACTCCTAGGTCGGTGATGAACTCCTTCATCCAGACTCCTTCCTTTGATGCTTCCGAAGTAGCTATGTACTCCGCTTCACATGTAGATGTCGCCACGACGCTTTGCTTGCTGTCGCACCAGCTTACTGCCCCTCCGTTCAAAATATACACGTATCCGGTTTGCAACTTGGAGTCGTCCGGATCTGTGTCGAAGCTAGCATCGATGTAACCCTTTACGATGAGCTCTTCGACACCTCCATATACAAGAAACATGTCCTTTGTCCTTTTTAGGTACTTTAGGATATTCTTGACCGCTGTCCAGTGTTCCGCTCTGGGATCACTTTGGTAACTCCCTACCAAACTTATGGCAAGGTTCACATCAGGTCTGGTACACAGCATGACATAGATAATAGAGCCTATGGCTGAAGCATAGGAGATGACACTCATCTCTTCTCTATCTTTTGCCGTGGTCGGGCATTGAGTCGTACTCAATCTCACACCCTGTAACACAGGCAAGAACCCCTTCTTGGACTGATCCATATTGAACTTCTTCAATATATTTTCAAGGTATGTGCTTTGTGAAAGACCTATGAGGCGTCTCGATCTATCTTTATAGATCTTAATACCTAATATGTAAGCAGCTTCTCAAAGGTCCTACATTGAAAAACACTTATTCAAGTAGGCCTTCACACTTTCCAAGAGTTCTATATCATTTCCCATTATCAGTATGTCATCCACATATAATATGAGAAATGCTAGAGAGCTCCCACTCACTTTCTTGTAAATACAAGGTTCTCCATAAACCTGTACAAACCCAAACGCTTTAATCACCTCATTAAAGCGAATGTTCCAACTCCGAGATGCTTGCACCAGTCCATAGATGGAGCGTTGGAGCTTGCATACTTTGTTAGCATCTTTAGGATCGACAAAACCTTTCGGCTGCATCATATACAGTTCTTCCTTCAGGAAGCCATTAAGGAATGCCGTTTTGATGTCCATTTGCCAGATCTCATAATCATAAAATGCGACAATTGCTAACATGATTCGGACAGACTTCAACATCGCTATGGGTGAGAAAGTCTCATCGTAGTCAACTCCTTGAAATTGTCGATAATCCTTAGCGACAAGCCGAGCCTTATAGACGGTTACATTACCATCCGCGTCAGTCTTCTTATTAAAGATCCATTTATTTTCAATGGCTCGCTTATCATCAGGCAAGTCCACCAAAGTCCATACTTTGTTCTCATACATGGATCCTATCTCGGATTTCATGGCCTCAAGCCATTTGTTGGAATCCGGGCCCGCCATCGCTTCTTCATAGTTCGAAGGTTCACCATTGTCCAACAACATGATCTCCAGGACAGGGTTGCCGTACCACTCTGGTGCGGAACATGTCCTGGTGGACCTTCAACGTTCAATAGTAACTTGATCTGAAGTTTCATGATCATCATCATTAACTTCCTCTCCAGCCGGTGTAGGGTCCAGAGAAACAACTTCCTGTGTTGCGCTACTCTCCGGTTCGATTGGAGGTACAATTACCTCATCAAGTTGTATTTTCCTCCCACTTACTTCTTTCGAGAGAAATTCTTTCTCGAGAAAGGATCCATTCTTGGCAACAAAGACTTTGCCTTTGGATCTGAGGTGGAAGGTATACCCAATAGTCTCTTTGGGATATCCTATGAAGACGCACTTTTCCGCTTTGGGTTCGAGCTTCTCAGGTTGAAGTTTCTTCATGTAAGCATCGCATCCCCAAACTTTTAGAAACGACAGCTTAGGTTTATTTCCAAACCATAATTCATACGGTCATCTCAACGGACTTTGACGGCGCCCTATTTAAAGTGAATGCGGCAGTCTCAAATGCATATCCCCAAAATGATAGCTCTAAGTCGGTAGGAGACATCATAGATCGCACCATATCCAATAGAGTACGATTACGACGTCCAGACACGCCATTTTGCTGAGGTGTGCCAGGCGGCGTGAGTTGTGAAACAATTCCACATTTCCTTAGGTGCGTGCCAAACTCGTGACTTAAATATTCTCCGCCACGATCAGATCGTAGGCACTTTATTTTCCTGTCACGTTGATTCTCTACCTCACTCTAAAATTCCTTGAACCTTTCAAAGGTTTCAGACTTATGTTTCATTAAGTAGACATACCCATATCTTCTCAAGTCATCAGTGAGGGTGAGAACATAACGGTAGCCACCACGAGCCTCGACGCTCATTGGACAACATACATCGGTATGTATTATCTCCAACAAGTCAGTTGCTCGCTCCATTGTTCCGGAGAATGGAGTCTTGGTCATCTTGCCCATGAGGCACGGTTCGCACGTGTCAAGTGATTCAAAATCAAGAGATTCCAAAAGTCCATCAGATGGAGCTTCTTCATGTGTTTGACACCAATATGACCAAGGCGGTAGTGCCACATGTAAGTGGGACTATCGTTATCAACCTTACACTTTTTGGTACTCACACTATGGACATGTGTAACATCACGTTCGAGATTCATCAAAACTAAACCATTGACCAACGAGGCATGACCATAAAACATTTCTCTCATATAAATAGAACAACCATTATTCTCAGATTTAAATGAGTAGCCATCTCGCATCAAGCGAGATCCAGATACAATGTTCATGCTCAAAGCTGGTACTAAATAACAATTATTAAGGTTTAAAACTAATCCCGTAGGTAGATGTAGAGGTAGCGTGCCGACGGCGATCACATCGACCTTGGAACCATTCCCGATGCGCATCGTCACCTCGTCCTTTGCCAGCCTCCGCCTATTCCGCAACTCCTGCTTAGAGTTACAAATGTGAGCAACTGCACCGGTATCAATACCCAGGAGCTACTACGAGTGTTGGTTAGGTACACATCAATAACAAGTATATCACATATACCTTTAACGTTGTCGGCCTTCTTATCCACTAAGTACTTGGGGCAGTTCTGCTTCCAGTGACCGGTACCCTTGCAATAAAAGCACTCAGTCTCAGGCTTGGGTCCATTCTTGTTCTTCTTCCCGACAACTTGCTTACCGGGCGCAGCAACAAATTTGTCATCCTTCTTGAAGTTCTTCTTACCCTTGCCTTTCTTGAAACTAGTGGTCTTATTCACCATCAACACTTGATGCTCCGTTTTGATCTCAACCTCCGCTGATTTCAGCATCGAGTACAACTCAGGAATGGACTTCTCCATGCCCTGCATGTTGTAGTTCATCACAAAGCTCTTGTAGGTAGGTGGAAGCGACTGGAGGATTCTGTTAATGACCGAGTCATCCGGGAGGTTAACTCCCAGCTGAGTCAAGCGGTTGTGCAACCCAGACATCTTGAGTATGTGCTCACTGACAGAACTATTCTCCTCCATCTTACAACTGAAGAACTTGTCGGAGACATCATATCTCTCGACCCGGGCATGAGCTTGGAAAACCAATTTTAGCTCTTGGAACATCTCATATGCTCCGTGTTGCTCAAAACGCTTTTGGAGCCCCGGTTCTAAACTGTAAAGTATGCCGCACTGAACAAGGGAGTAATCATCGTAGCGTGACTGCCAAGCGTTCATAACGTCTTGTTCCGCTGGGAGAATGGGTGCGTCACCTAGCGGTGCATCTAGGACATACAATCTCTTGGAAGCTATGAGGATAATCCTCAAGCCACGGGCCCGGTCCGCATAGTTGCTTCCATCATCTTTCAGCTTGGTTTTCTCTAGGAACGTGTTGAAGTTGAGGGTGACATTCGCGTTGGCCATTGGATCTACAATATAGATTGTAAAGACAATTTTAGACTAAGTTCATGATAATTAAGTTCACATAATCAAATTATTTAATGAACTCCCACTTAGATAGACATCTCTCTAGTCATCCAAGTGATACATGATCCATGTCAACTAGCCCCTGTCCGATCATCACGTGAGATGGACTAGTCATCCATGGTGAACATCTCCATGTTGATCGTATCTCCTATACGTCTCATGTTCGACCTTTCGGTTTTCTGTGTTCCGAGGCCATGTCTGTACATGCTAGGCTCGTCAAGTCAACCTAAGTGTTTCGCGTGTGTAAATCTGGCTTACACCCGTTGTATGCGAACGTTAGAACCTATCACACCCGATCATCACGTGGTGCTTCGGAACAACGATCCTTAGCAATGGTGCACAGTTAGGGTGAACACCTTTCTTGAAATTTTATTGAGAGATCATCTTATTTACTACCGTCGTCCTAAGAAAATAAGATGTAAACATGATAAACGTCACATGCAATCAATATAGTGACATGATATGGCCAATATCATCTTGCTCCTTTGATCTCCATCTTCGGGGCACCATGATCATCATTGTCACCGGCACGACACCATGATCTCCATCATCATGATTTCAATCATCGTGTCTTCATGAAGTTGTCTCACCAACTATTACTTCTACTACTATGGCTAACGTTTAGCAATAAAGTAAAGTAATTACATCGCGTTTATGATTGACACGCAGGTCATACAATAAAATAAGACAACTCCTATGGCTCCTGTCGGTTATCATACTCATCGACATGCAAGTCGTGAATCCTATTACAAGAACATGATCAAACTCATACATCACAATGCATCACATCACATCCTTTTGGCCATTCACATCATGAGGCATATGCTGCAAAAACAAGTTAGACGTCCTCCAATTTGTAGTTGCAAGTTTTTACGTGGCTGCTATAGGTTTCTAGCAAGAACGTTTCTTACCTACGCCAAAACCACATCGTGATATGCCAATTGCTATTTACCCTTCATAAGGACCCTTTTCATCGAATCCAATCCGACTAAGGTGGGAGAGACAAACACCCGCTAGCCACCAACAAGTGCATGTCAGGCGGTGGAACCGGTCTCACGTAAGCGTACGTGTAAAGTTGGTCCGGGACGCTTCATCCCACAATACCACCAAATCAAGATAAGACTATTAGTGGTAAGCAAATTAACAAGATCGACGCCCACAACTGCTTTGTGTTCTACTCGTGCATAGATTCTATACATAGACCTAGCTCATGATGCCACTGTTGGGAGATGTAGTAGTAAATCAAAAAAATTCCTACGTGTCACCAAGATCTATCTATGAAACCAGCAAAGAGTGGGGAGAGATTGCATCTTCAGACCTTTAAAGATCGCAAAGCAGAAGCGTTACAAGAACACGGTTGGTGGAGTCATACTCGTAGCGATTCAGATCGCAGTGGACTCTGATCTCAGCGCCGAACAACGGCGCCTCCGCGTTCAACACACGTGCAGCCCGGTGACGTCTCCTACGCCTTGATCCAGCAAGGAGAGAAGGATAGGTTGGGGAAGATCTCCGGCAGCACGACGATGTGGTGACGGTGGAGCCGCATGGTCTTCGGCAGGGCTTCGCCAAGTGCTACGGAGAACGAGGAGAGGGAGGAGTAGGGCTGCGCCGAGAGAGAAAGAAAACCGTTTGTTCGACAGCCCCAAAACCTCACATATATATATAGGGGAGAGGGAGGAGGAGGCACCCCATCTAGGGTTCCCACCCTAGAGGGCGCGGCAGCCCTAGATGGGGCTTGGCCAGCGGCCAGAGAGGGAGGAGAGGAGGGCGCAGCCCTAAGTGGGCCTTAGGCCCATTTGGACCTAGGGTTTCCCCTCCCTCCACCTCTCCTGTGCCTTGGGCCTGGTGGTAGTGGCGCACCAGCCCACCTAGGGGCTGGTTCCCTCCACCTTCGGCCCATGGAGTCCTCCGGGGCTAGTGGCCCCACTTGATGGACCCTTGGTGGACCCCCGGAACCCTTTCGGTGGTCCCGCTACGTTACCGGTAATTCCCGAAACACTTCCGGTGGCCAAATCCTCACTTCATATATATCAATCTTTGTCTCCGGACCATTCTGGAACTCCTCGTGATGTCCGGGATCTCATCCGGGACTTCGAACAGCCTTTGGTAACCACGTACACTATTTCCCTATAACCTTTGCGTCATCGAACCTTAAGTGTGTAGACCCTACGGGTTTGGGAGACACGTAGACATGACCGAGACACCTCTCTGGTCAATAACCAACAGCGGGATCTGGATACCCATGTTGGCTCCCACATGCTCCACGATGATCTCATCGGATGAACCATGATGTCGGGGATTCAATCAATCTCATATTCAATTCCCTTTGTCTATCGGTATGATACTTGCCCGAGATTCGATCGTCGATATCTCTATACCTTGTTCAATCTCGTTACTGGCAAGTCTCTTTACTCATTCCGTAATACATCATCTCGTGGCTAACTCCTTAGTTACATTGATCTCATTATGATGATGTCTTACCGAGTGAGCCGAGAGATACCTCTCCGTCACACGGAGTGACAAATCCCAGTCTCGATTCGTGCCAACCCAACAGACACTTTCGAAGATACCCGTAGTGTACCTTTGTAGCCACCCAGTTATGCTGTGATGTTTGGCACACCCAAAGTATTCCTACGGCATTCGGGAGTTGCACAACCTCATGGTCTAAGGAAACGATACTTGACATTAGAAAAGCTTTAGCACACGAACTACACGATCTTGTGCTATGCTTAGGATTGGGTCTTGTCCATCACATCATTCTCCTAATGATGTGATCCCGTTATCAATGACATCCAATGTCCGTGGTCATGAAACCGTGACCATCTATTGATCAACGAGCTAGCCAACTAGAGGCTCACTAGGGACATGTTCTGGTCTATGTATTCACACATGCATTACGGTTTCCGGTTAACACAATTATAGCATGAACAATAGACAATTATCATGAACAAGGAAATACAATAATAACCATTTTATTATTGCCTATAGGGCATATGTCCAACAAAATACACATGTTTGTGTGTTATGGTGCACTTACAAAATAAATTTATGTTCAAAGGTGAGTGGTTTAACCTGTAGGCTAGCCATGATAACTGAAATTCGAGATCTGGTGTTTGCATGAGTAACTTCAAGGATAGGGGCTAGCCTTGATAGCAAGTTAGATCAATGCATAAGCACTGGTCATTCATTAGTGTTCCATTGCACTATATATTGTCCATGTTACAATTCTGGATGGCTCCCCTTCATGTTAGAAAACAATTTATTTCCTCGGTGCCGACAAGGAATCTATAAACTGGTATATTATATTGGTCTATTTATTAACTTGAAAACCCAATAGGATTTTAGGTTGAGTAGCTGAACTCATATAATATGTAGCAAATATTCATTTAATCCCATTTAGTCTGAATATAGTGTGCCACATTTGCAAAAATGATCTCATGATGGATGCTTTTAGAAATCATATTAACAAGCCTATAAATCATTATGTTATCATGTCACAATATTAATTATTAAACACTATTGTTTTTTGCAAAGGTGGCATATATATTTTTTTATTTTCAGAAAATGGTAAAATAAAAGAAATAACTCGGTGTAAGTTTTAAAAAGTTTAATAATTTGTTCTGAATGAAACATCTTATAGATACTATTGGGGTTTAAATAGTAATAGAAAAGTTTTTATTTATTGGACTGCAATAAAAATGCAAGAAATTCAAGCAAGTACTAAGTTCTATTATGTGGATCACTACAATATATTTATGCAATTCATGTTGAAATACATCTATGAGATCTTGAGTGCATGCGAGAGGATATGCACTGGGTAGCCTTGTTGTTGATGAAATGATTGAGTGGCGGAGTGAGTGATATACGGGAGGGGCATGCTAAGTTGACAAACAAAATATGTGCAATTTGAAAAGGTGACTATCATAGTATGACAATATTATGTATTTTTGACACAATAAAACATGGTTGCATTTATATTAGTTTAAATCTGACTACAACTGCGAGTAAGATAAATAGTATTAATATTGTTATAGAAGAAAACTTGAACTACCAATTCTCTTTCAATGTAGATTATCATGCAAAGCCGAAGAAAGTCATTTTCCATTTACTCCTGAAGACATTTCCATGAATGGGATTGGTAACTATATTTGCCTCATTAACATCACAAGTAGGTTCAGAACACGAAGCAACAAGCTTGAAAATTGAAATGATCTTTACAATTTTTAGAGGTGTTGTTTCATAATTGCATGTAACTAAATTATCATTGCAAAATCTTATGGTGGAAATAATTAAAACTTGACTATCCATCGCAGTGATCCCAGATAGGGAGAGTAGGTGGCAGAATGCGACACCAGGAAATGCTATTTATCTCTATAGTCATAGGTTAATCAAGTCAAGGTCAAGGAGTAGGAGGAGAGGATTGCATCACTATGAGTGGGCTTTCTAATTCCCTATCATCCACATCATAGTGATCCCAAGTAGGGAGAGTAGGAGGAAGGATGCAACACCGGGTAATGCTATTCGTCTCTAGTCATAGGTTAATTACCTCAAGGTCAAGGAGTAGGAGGGGAGGATGTCATCACCATGGTGGGCTTTCTAATTCCAGAATGTTGCCCCCTCCACCGCCTTCTCTCAACCCTTGCAACCCTTAAGGGCATCTCCAATGCTTGCCCTAACGGGGAACCCCTTTTATTTGTGGACACGTGATATTCTTTTCTATCACTGGAAGGATACACAACACTGTTGCAAAAATTCCCCCTATTTGTTTCATCCCACATTTTTTCTCTAAACCGAAATTCATCAAGTTGCAACGATCAACAATAATTCATGATACATATAACGCTTCCAAGCAATCAGAAGATAAATTATGCATGACAAATAATTCACATGTCAAAGATTTCAAATAAGTTCATAATCTAGATTCAAAAAACCTAATTCGTAAATTTGCATACAAAGATATCAGACAAGGCACTCATATATGTGGGGTGGCTTCATCCGATCGAGGTGGAGTTGCAGCAGCGGTGACGTTCAAGGTGGGTGGAGCGGCAGCATGGTGCCAGGGAACTAGAAGAGAGAGTGGATGAGGAGGGTGGAGCATGGAGCGTGGGATGGGGAGCATCACGGTTGGTTACTGGTTGGAGGTCACACCGACATGGCGGACAATCCGTACTCTCCTAATCCTCCACTCAATTTTGGGTCGTCATGAGGGGTCATGAGGGATATCAGATAGTTCACGCCTAAATGGGGGAGCCCCTTGGATAGTATTTTTGGTCCATGCAATCCAGGCTTGACATGTGAGGGGGAATGGGGTAGCCATTATAGAATCCCTTATGTAGGACCTTGTCTCAAGAGATATTCTCTATGAACCTACAAGAGCATTTCCCACCTATGATATAGTATATGATAGACCCATCTATTTCTTTTCTAGCAAACCTTTTGGCCATTTATTCATTATCAGTTGGCACCCTTTACACGGTCAAACACCATGCAACAAAAACATATTAGTTAGATCTCTCCCTCCCCACACAGGCCAAAGGAGCCTTCGACGGTGTCACGTGCAACTTCTTTTTGACAAAGAAATCCTAGGGTATTTTGTTATATCCAAGAAAGATGAAGGAATACATAGTAGGCCGACAATAGGATAGTCCCATACATTAGAAGGAGCCCCCTCCATATGAGGGATATTAGAGAGAAGTCAACATAGAGCACTATTTTTAGACCTCATAGTCTTCTCCATCGTGCTCCTCCACCCATCTCCATTGCAACAACCATAGAATGAAGGTAGAAGCACAGCAACTTTAGTCGAGCCCTGATACGTCTCCAGCATATCTATAATTTTTGATTGTTCCATGCTATTATATTATCTGTTTTGAATGTTTTATATGCATTAATATGCTATTGTATATTATTTTTGGGACTAACCTGTTAATCTAGAGCCTAGTGCCAGTTTTTGTTTTTCCTTGTTTTTGAGTATTGCGGATAAGGAATATTAAACGGAGTCCAAATGGAATAAAATCTTCAAAATAATTTTCCTTGGACCAGAAGCAACCCAGAAGACTTGGAGATAAAGTCAGGAGAATAGCCGTGTGGCCACAAGCCATAGGGGCGCGTCGTAGGGGGGCACGCCCCTTGAATTTGGGGCCCACGACAGCTCCCCTAACCCTATTTCTCGGCCTATAAATTCACAAACGTTCCATGTATACCAGGGGAGCCACGAAAACACTTTTCCGCCACCAGGAGCCTCGGTTCCCGTGAGATCCAATCTTGGAGCCTTTTCCGCTAATCTGCCGGAGGGGGATTCGATCATGGAGGACATCTACATCAACTCCATTGCCCCTCCGATGATGCGTGATTAGTTCACCACAGACCTTCGGGTCCATAGCTAGTAGCTAAATGGCTTCTTCTCTCTTTGCTCTTCAATACCATGTTCTTCATGATCTTCATGGAGATCTATCTGATGTAATACTCTTTTGCGGTGTGTTTGTCAAGATCCGATGAATTATGGGTTTATGTTCAGATTATCTATGAATATTATTTGAGTCTTTTCTGAATTCTTATGTGCATGATTTCATATCTTTGCAAGTCTCTTTGAGTTATTGGTTTGGTTTGGCCAACTAGACTGGTAATTCTTGCAATAGGAGAAGTTCTTAGTTTTGGGTTCAATCTTGCGGTGTCCTCACCCAGTGATAAAGTAGGGGTAGCGAGGAACGTATTGTATTGTTGTCATTGAAGATAAAAATATGGGTTTTTCATCATATTGCTTGAGTTTATCCCTCTACATCATGTCATCTTACCTAATGCATTACTCTGTTCTTCATGAACTTAATACTCTAGATGCAGGCAGGAGTCGGTTGATGTGTGGAGTAATAGTAGTAGATGCAGAATCATTTTGGTCTACTTGACACGGACGTGATGCCTATATGCATAATCATTGCCTTGGATATCTTCATAATTATTTGCTTTTCTATCATTTGCTCGACAGTATTTTGTCCACCCACCGTAATACTTGCCATCATGAGAGAAGCCTCTAGTGAAACCTATGGCCCCCGGGTCTATTTTCCATCTTATACTTTCAGATCTAAAACCAAAAATACAAAAAATACCTTGCTGTATTATTTTTACCTTTCACTTTCCTTTACTTTCAAGCAATCTATTCTATCTATCTATATAAGAACTCATCCTTGCAAGTAACCGTGAAGGGATTGACAACCCCTTTATAGCGTTGGGTGCACGTGTTTGATTCTTTGTGTAGGTACATATATTGGGGACTTGCTTGTATCTCCTACTGGATTGATACCTTGGTTCTCAACAACTGAGGGAAATACTTATCTACTTTGTTGCATCACTCGTTCCTCTTCACGGAAACCAACGCATGCTCGAGAAGTAGCAAGAAGTATTTCTGGTGTCGTTGCTGGGGAGATACATAGCAAGTTAGGATAAGAACTCTCCCATCAACTTGCCAATTTCACACGCCGTTGCCGGGGAGATATAAATCAAGCCTACCAAGTACCCATCACAAACTCATCTCTTGCATTTACATTATTTGCCATTTGCCTCTCGTTTTCCTCTCCCCCACATCTAAAACGATTTTCCAAAAAGATTTGCCTTTTTATTCGCCCTTTTTTGTTGGTCTTTTCGTTTGCTTTTTTGCTTGCTTGTGTGCTAGATTGCTTGCTTTGTCACGATGACTCAAGAGAATACCAAGTTGTGTGACTTTTACAATACTAATAATAATGATAGTACTCCGATTGCTCCTGCCACAAGTGCGGAATCTTATGAAATTAATGCTGCTTTGCTCAATCTTGTTATGAAAGAACAATTTTCCGGCCTTGCTAATGAAGATGCCGCATCCCATCTAAATACTTTCGTTGAGTTGTGTGATATGCAAAATAAGAAAGATGTGGATAATGATATTGTTAAATTTAAGCTATTCCCATTCTCACCACGAGATCGTGCTAAAACTTGGTTTTCATCTTTGCCTAAAAATAGTATTGATTCATGGAATAAGTGTAAAGATGCTTTTATTTCCAAGTACTTTCCGCCTGCTAAGATCATCTCCCTTAGGAACGATATAATGAATCTTAAGCAACTTGATCATGAGCATGTTGCACAATCTTGGGAGAGGATGAAACTTTTGATTAGGAATTGCCCCGCGCATGGTTTGAGTTTATGGATGATTATACAAATTTTCTATGCTGGATCAAAATTTTCTTTTAGGAATCTCTTAGATTCCGCCGCGGGTGGTACTTTTATGGAAATCACATTAGGAGAAGCTACTAAACTCCTAGATAATATTATGGCAAATTACTCTCAATGGCAGACCAAAAGATCTCCTACTTGTAAAAAAGTGCATGCTATTGAAGAGATTAATACTTTGAGTGAAAAGATGGATGAATTGATGAAATTGTTTGCTAGTAAGAGTGCTCCTATTGATCCTAATGATATGCCTTTGTCTTCTTTGATTGGAAATAATAATGAATCTATGGATGTGAATTTTGTTGGTAGGAACAATTTTGGTAATAACGCTTATAGAGGTAAGTTCAATGCTAGGCCGTTTCCTAGTAATTCCTCTAATAATTATGGTAATTACTACAGAAATTCTTATGGAAATTATAATAAGATGCCCTCTGATATTGAGAATAATATTAAATAATTCATTAGTACGCAAAAAGGTTTCAATGCTATGATTGAAGAAAAATTGCTCAAGATTGATGATTTGGCTAGGAACGTTGATAGAATTTCTCTTGAGATTGATTATTTAAAAATTAGATATATTCCACCCAAGCATGATATTAATGAGTCTTTAAAATCTATGAGAATTTCTATTGACGAGTGTAAGGAAAGAACCGCTAGAATACGTGCTAAGCGTGAATGGCTTGAAAAAGTGTGTTCTCGTGATAATATTGATGAAGATCTTAAAGTGATTGATGTGAATCCTATTGAATATTTGTTTTCCAATGTTCATATTGATAAAGATGGGACTGGAGATGAGTCAACTTTAGTTAAAAGGCGTCCCAATGATTCGGAGTTTATAGATCTCAATGCTAAGATTGATAAAAGTGGGATTGAAGAGGTCAAAATAGGAATGAACCCACTCTTTTGGATTTACAGGACTCTAATTATGATAGCTGCTCTTTGATTGATTGTATTTCCTTGTTGCAATCCATGTTGAATTCTCCTCATGCTTATAATCAAAACAAAGCTTTTACCAAACATATTGTTGATGCTATGATGAAATCTTTTGAAGAAAAACTTGAGTTGGAAGTTTCTATACCTAGAAAGCAATATGATGAGTGGGAACCTACTATTAAGATTAAGATTAAACATTATGAGTGCCATGCTTTGTGTCATTTGGGTGCTAGCGTTTCCACGATTCCAAAAACTTTATGTGATATGCTAGGTTTTCGTGAATTTGATGATTGTTCCTTAAATTTGCATCTTGCGGATTCCACTATAAAGAAACCTATGGGAAGGATTAATGATGTTCTTATTGTTTCAAATAGGAATTATGTGCCCGTAGATTTCATTGTTCTTGATATAGATTACAATCCTACATGACCTATTATTATTGGTAGACCTTTCCTTAGAACGATTGGTGCAATTATTGATATGAAAGAAGGGGATATTAGATTCCAATTCCCATTAAGGAAAGGCATGGAATACTTTACTAGAAATAAAATAAAATTACCTTATGAATCTATCATGAGAGATACATATGGATTGCATACCAAAGATGACAATACCTAGATCTATTGCGTTTTGCCTAGCTAGGGGCGTTAAACAATAGCGCTTGTTGGGAGGCAACTCAATTTTACTTTTGCTTTCTGTTTTTGTTTCTGTTTTGGTGTGTTTTTCACATTATTACTTCTTTAATAATTGTGTTTTCTTGTTTAAATTAGTGTTTGATCCAAGTAAGACATTTGGGATGGTCTACGGTGTTTGCAATATGATTTTGCTAAAAAACAGAAACTATTGCGCTTAGTCCAGAATTTTTATAAATTCACTGGAACATGATTTTGATCTGGCATTTAAAAAAAAGATTGATATACAAATTTAACTTATTTTACTAATTTTTCAGAATTTTTACAGTTACCGAAGTATTCGAAGTCTACAGATTGCTACAGACTGTTCTGTTTTTGTCAGATTCTGTTTTCTTTGTGTTGTTTGCTTATTTTGATGTATCTATGGGTTGTATCGGGGGGTATTAACCATGGAGAAGTTAGAATACAGTAGGTATTACACAAATATAAATAAAGAATGAGTTCACAGCAGTAACTAATGTGGTGATTTATTTTTCTTATACTAACAGATCTCATGAGTTTTCTGTTGAGTTTTGTGTTGTGAAGTTTTCAAGTTTTGGGTGAAGATTTGATGGACTATGGAATAAGGAGTGGCAAGAGCCTAAGCTTGGGTATTACCAAGGCACCCCAAGGAATATTCAAGGATACCAAAAATCCTAAGCATGGGTATGCCCCAGAAGGCATCCCCTCTTTCGTCTTCAATCCATCGATAAATTTACTTGAGGCTATATTTTTATTCACCACATGATATGTGTTTTTCTTGGAGCGTCTTGTATGATATGAGTCTTTTATTTTTAGTTTGACACAATCATCCTTGCTGCACACATATGTTGAGAGATACATGCTGAATCGTGAATTTATTAGAATACTCTATGTGCTTCACTTATATCTTTTGAGCTAGGCAATGTTGCTCTAGTGCTTCACTTATATCTTTGTAGAGCATGTTGGTGTTATATTTTATAGAAATAATTGAAATCTTGTACTTCACTTATATTATTTTGAGAGTCTCTTAAAACAGCATGGTAATTTTTCAGGTTATAAATTTAGTCCTAATATAATGGGCATCCAAGAGGGATATAATAAAAACTTTCATATTAAGTGCATTGATTACTATGAGAAGTTTGACTCCTTGCATATAGTTTTGAGATAATAGAGATGGTAATACGAGAGTCATGCTAGTGAGTAGTTTTGAATTGGAAGAGATACTTGTGTTTAAGTTTGTGATTCCCGTAGCATGCACGTATGGTGAACCGTTATGTAACGAAGTCGAAGCATGATTTGTTTAAGATTGTCAACCTTTGTGTGCGGGCCGGGATCGCGCAATGGTTAACTCCTACCAACCTCTCCCCTAGGAGCATGCGTCTAATGCTTTGTTTGATAACTAATAGACTTTTGCAATAAGTATGTGAGTTCTTTATGACTAATGTTGAGTCCATGGATTATACGCGCTCTCACTCTTCCACCTTTGCTAGCCTCTCTAGTACCACGCAACTTTCGCCGGGACATCAAACCCTCCTTCCTCAAAACAGCCACCATATACTTTCCTCAAAACAGCCACCATATCTACCTATTATGGCATTTCCATAGCCATTCCGAGATATATTGCCATGCAACTTCCACCATTCAGTTTTTCATGACATGCACCATCACTTCATCTTGCATATAGAGTCATATTTTGTTTTAGGTATCGAGTTGTAAGTAAATAAAAGTGTGATGATTTTCATTAATAGAGCATTGTCCCGTGTGAGAAAAGGATGATGGAAGCCATGACTCCCTCACAGGTTGGGATGAGTATCTGGACTTTACAAAAAATAAAAGAGGCCAGTGAAGCCCAAATAAAAAAAGAGGTCAAAGATTCCCACTTGTGATTCAAAGTAGCACCATGATCTTCATGATAGAGAGTCTCCTATTTTGTCACTTCCATATAACTAGTGGAATTTCATCTTGCACAACCACTTACTTTTCTTTTTGAGCTTTCATACACTTATAACTCTAAGTGCATTTGTTGCATGGCAATCCCTACTCACTCACATTGATATCTATCAATGGGCATCTCCATAGCCCGTTGATATGCCTAGTTGATGTGAGACTATCTTCTCCCTTTTTCCTTGCACCTCCTCCATATTCTATTCCACCTATAGTGCTATATCCATGGCTCACGCTCATGTATTGTGTGAGAGTTGAAAAGGTTTGAGAACACCAAAAGTGTGAAATAATTTCTTGACTTGTTCATCAGGGTTGTGCATGATTTAGATACTTTGTGTGGGGAAGATGGAGCATAGCCACACCATATGATTTTGTAGGGATAACTTTCTAAGGCCATGTTATTTCGAAAGGACACAATTGCCTTGTTGGTGTGCTCGAAGTATTACTGTTTTTATGTCAATATTAGACTATTGTTTTGAATCTTACGGATCTGAATATTCATGCCACAATAAAGAATATTACATGGATAAATATGTTAGGTAGCATTCCACATCAAAAATTTCATTTTTATCATTTACCTACTCGAGGACGAGCAGGAATTAAGCTTGGGGATGCTTGATACGTCTCCAACGTATCTGTAATTTTTGATTGTTCCATGCTATTATATTATCTGTTTTGGATGTTTTATATGCATTAATATGTTATTTTATATTATTTCTGGGACTAACCTATTAATCTAGAGCCTAGTGTCAGTTTCTGTTTTTTCCTTGTTTTTGAGTATTGCATATAAGGAATACTAAATGGAGTCCAAACGGAATAAAATCTTTGGAATAATTTTTCTTGGACCAGAAGCAACCCAGAAGACTTGGAGATGAAGTCAGGAGAGCAGCCGTGTGGCCACAAGCCACAGGGGCGTGCCCTAGGGGGGCGACCTTGGCCTGTGGGCCCATGACATCTCCCCTAACCCTATTTCTCGGCCAATAAATTCACAAATATTCCATGTATACCAGGGGGAGCCACGAAAACACTTTTCTGCCATCAAGAGCCTCGGTTCCCATGAGATCCAATCTTGGAGCCTTTTTCGGTAATCTGCCGGAGGGGGATTCGATCACGGAGGGCATCTACATCAACTGCATTGCCCCTCCGATGATGCGTGAGTAGTTCACCATAGACCTTCGGGTCCATAGCTAGTAGTTAGATGGCTTCTTCTCTCTCTTTGCTCTTCAATACCATGTTATTCATGATCTTCATGGAGATCTGTCTGATGTAATACTCTTTTACGGTGTGTTTGTCGAGATCTGATGAATTGTGGGTTTATGTTCAGATTATCTATGAATATTATTTGAGTATTTTCTGAATTGTTATATGCATGATTTCATATCTTTGCAAGTCTCTTTGAGTTACTGGTTTGGTTTGGCCAACTAGATTGGTAATTCTTGCAATAGGAGAAGTGCTTAGTTTTGGGTTCAATCTTGCGGTGTCCTCACCGAGTGACAAAGTAGGGGTAGCGAGGCACGTATTGTATTGTTGCCAACAAGGATAAAAATATGGGATTTTCATCATATTGCTTGAGTTTATCCCTCTACATCATGTCATCTTACCTAATGTGTTACTCTGTTCTTCATGAACTTAATACTCCAGATGCAGGCAGGAGTCGGTCGATGTGTGGAGTAATAGTAGTAGATGCAGAATCGTTTCGGTCTACTTGACACGGACGTTATGCCTATATGCATAAGCATTTCCTTGGATATCATCATAATTATTCGCTTTTCTATCAATTGCTCGACAGTAATTTGTCCACCCACCGTAATACTTGTCATCATGAGAGAAGCCTCTAGTGAAACCTATGGCCCCAGGGTCTATTTTCCATCTTATACTTTCATATCTAAAACCAAAAATACCAAAATACCTTGTTGCATTATTTTTACCTTTTGTTTTACTTTCCGTTCAAGCAATCTATTCTATCTATCTCTATCAGATCTCATCCTTGCAAGTAACCGTGAAGGGATTCACAACCCCTTTATAGCGTTGGGTGCAAGTGTTTGATTCTTTGTGTAGGTACATCTATTAGGGACTTGCTTGTATCTCCTACTGGATTGATACCTTGGTTCTCAATAACTGAGGGAAATACTTATCTACTTTGTTGCATAACCCGTTCCTCTTCACAGAAACCAACGCATGCTTGAGAAGTAACAAGCCCCCCGAAGTCGTATACACCATAGACTTTGCAAACATCAAGATTCAATCATCTCAGAGAGCCATGTCTATTTAGGAGAAAGAACATAGTCAGTGCTATCCCTATACATAACTAGCCACACCACGACTATCGTTGTACAAGAGGAGGAGGAGTAGCATACACAACCTCGATGGAGAAGAAGAAAGAATCAGCCATCGCTAGCACATCTTAACAAATCATAGAGACACTCACACTGAACTACACCAGCACACACCACATGATCCAACCAGAACCAGTGGAAAGCAAGGATAGAGCGACAAAGACATAATTCCAACTCCAGGGCACAACCACCTCCTCGCCACTCTAGAACATACACAAACCTAACTAAAAAGGGATTGGAGCCCTCTCGTCGGCGAGGGACCGGGTTTCACGACACCTTCAAGGCTGGCAGATCAACGACGATGTCGATGAGTGGCGTGGGCGGTTCGATCTGAGCATATCGGCTTTGGGAGGTTGGGAGAACCATTGTTGAATCGCTAAAGAGATTACTTACCAAAACTCAATATATCACTTGACTGGACAATTGGCTCTTTAAATTTAAATATATGGCATTATATATAATTATTTTGCTACATATGATCCCCTAAAAATTTTTTTTTGAACCGAGCCTTTACATTATTTATTTTCAAGGCCATATAAGAGAACTTCATGTAATTAAATAAATAGGAAGAAATGCAACCAGTACAGTAATAGAGACTAAGCAAAAAAAATGAAAGAAAGGGGTCCCCCCTGCCCCATTTTATTAATGAAGCAGCAAGGCCACAGACGCGTCCAGACTTACACATCTACTCAACAAAACTAAACCCAGGCAAAACTACCAAGTGTGAAAGTAACCTAAACACACTAGCCACAAGGCAAAAAGTTTTAAGACGCTCTCACAAACTGGTTATAGCATCAGTTCAGATTTATTACACGCCAGGTTCTAGAGGAAGAAATCACAGGTTTAGGTCCAGGCGATCCGCATAAGCTCCCCCCATTGCTTTTCCAGCAGTAGGTTGAATCGCCGCAGAATGTCCGCTTGTGCAGTGTCGCAAAGCACCAGCCAACTCTACAAGATCCCCTTTAGTTTGGCAAGCCCGCAACCCAGTCCTCTCCATGCACGCCCCTGGAAACAAAATTCATTCGTCAATTTCCATATACTCCACAAGGAGGCAGCAAGTACCATGTTAAGCAAATGTTTCTTTTTTATTAAATTTCCACAAGGAGCAAACATCAATGCATTCTTCGAATATGAAAGAACTCAGAAATCAGTGACATAATTTCACTAGTACTGATACATTCAAAGAATAAATGTTGAATGGATTCAGCTTCACTGCAGAACAAGCAGGAAAGATCTTCCACATATCTTCTCTTAGCTACATTGTCTCTAGTTAGAATTCTATTATACAAACATAGCCACAAGAAGACATGGATGTTTTGTGGACATATGGTTTTCCATAGAGTATCTCCACAAGGAGAAATCACACCACGAGAGTTAATATTGCTATAAAAGTATTTCACGGAATATTTACCATTTGACTCCAACAAACAAATTGGCGAGTCTTGGGAGTCAGACAAGGGGATATTAACTAGCTGACGAATGAGTTGCAACCAACTAGCCATACCCCTCTGATCTACACTACGTATAAAAGAGAGTCTGAGATTTGCTCCATCCCAGACCCGAGAAACTGAACAGTCCCGTTGATTGCAAGTATCACAAAGATCCCAAAATTTAACTTTCAAGGAACAATCCCCAGCCCATCTATCATGCCAAAAATTGATATAATTTCCATTTCCAATTTTCTAGGAGTAGAAAGTTTTGGCAGCTTGTAAAGCCCCAGGTTACACTCTTCCAAATGGGGGAGCCTACGTGTTGATTTGACCACATAATATTTGGAGAATGTACATTATATTTAAAAGCAATCCGTTTTTTCCAGTCACTATTATTATTCTCAAAGAAAGGTTTCCCCCAAGAAGCCAAAAGTTCCATATTGAATTCCCTCAGGTTGGGTACCCCCAACCCTCCCAGATTTTTCTTTCTCGAGACAAGCCCCCAATTTGGAAGATGATATTTGTGTTGATCTCCCATGTGTTGGAAATATGCCCTAGAGGCAATAATAAATTAGTTATTATCATATTTCCTTGTTAATGATAATCGTTTATTATCCATGCTAGAATTGTATTGATCGGAAACTCAGATACATGTGTGGATACATATACAACACCGTGTCCCTAGTATGCCTCTAATAGACTAGCTCGTTAATCAAAGATGGTCAAGGTTTCCTGGCCATGGACATGAGATGTCGTTTGATAAACGGGATCACATCATTAGGAGAATGATGTGATGGACCAGACCCAAACTATAAACATAGCATATGATCGTGCCAGTTTATTGCTATAGTTTTCTTCATGTCAAGTATATGTTCATATGACCATGAGATAATGCAACTCACTGACACGGGATGAGTACCTTGTGTGTATCAAACGTCGCAACATAACTAGGTGACTATAAAGGTGCTCTACAGGTATCCCTGAGGGTGTCTGTTGGGTTAGCATGGATCAAGACTGGGATTTGTTACTCCATGTGGCGGAGAGGTATCTCAGGGCCCACTCGGTAATACAACATCACTATAAGCCTTGCAAGCAATGTGACTAAAGAGTTAGCCACGGGATCCTGTATTACGGAATGAGTAAAGAGACTTTCCGGTAACGAGATTGAACTAGGTATAGAGATACTGACGATCGAATCTCGGGCAAGTAACATACCGAAGGACAAAGGGAACAACATACGGGATTAACTGAATTCTTGACATAGAGGTTCAACCGATAAAGATCTTCATAGAATATTTAGGAACCAATATGGGAATCCAGGTCCCGCTATTGGTTATTGACCGTAGAGGTGTCTCGGTCATGTCTACATAGTTCTTGAACCCGCAGGGTGTGCACACTTAAGGTTTGGTGACGTTTCGGTAGTATAGAGTTATGTATGGTGGTGACCGAAGGTTTTTTGGAGTCCCGGATGAGATCCCGGACGTCATGAGGTGCTCCAGAATGGTCCGGAGGTAAATATTGATATATAGAAAGTCCTGTTTTGGTCACCGGAAAAGTTTCGGGCTCATCGGTAGTGTATCGGGAGTGCCGGGAGGGGTACCGGGGACCATCGGGAGGGGTGTCTCGACCCAAAGTGCCTCATGGGCTGTGAGAGGAGTCAATCCAACCCTTAGTGGGCTGGCCGAGCCCGCCACTAAGGCCCATGCGGCTAGGGGTGGAAAAAAACCAAAGGTGGAGAGGTGGAAAGAGTTTCCAAGTGGAAAGGAGGAATCCTACTCCTAATAGGATTGGAGTATGAATCCTCCACCTCCAATTTCGACCAAACCTTGAGGGTTTGAGGATGCCTCCTCCCCTCCGTCCCTCCTATATATACTAGAGGATTTAGATGGGAAAGCTAACCCTAATTGCCATGTACTACCCTCTCCTCTAGATCGTAGTTTCTCCTCTAGATCGTTTCAGCGGTGCTTAGGCAAAGCCCTGCTGGAATTGTTCCACCACCATCGCCACCACACCGTCACACTACCGGAGAAATCATCTACCTCTCCGCTCCCTCTTGCTGGATCAAGAAGGCGGAGATCGTCATCGAGCTGTACGTGTGCTAAACATGGAGGTGCCGTTCGTTCGGCGCTAGATCAGAAGAAGCGTGAATAAGATCACGAGACGATTCGTGATTGAATCTCAGGACGGATCATGATGGGATCAAAGGACGGATTGTGATTGGATTGTGAGATGGATCGTGATGGGATCGTGGGACGCTCGGCAATTTGGATCACGAAGACGTTCGACTACATCAACCGCGTTTCTTAACACTTCCCGCTTAGCGATCTACAAGGGTATGTAGATCCACTCTCCCTCTCGTAGATTCTCATTACATGGATAGATCTTGCGTGTGCGTCAGAAATTTTTTGTTTCCCGTGCAACGTTCCTCAACAGTGGCATCATGAGCTAGGTCTATGTGTAGATGAGATCTCGAGTAGAACACAAAGGAGTTTGTGGGCGTTGATGCTTGGATTGCTTCCTCCCTTGGTCATGTTTTGGTTCAGCGGTATTGTGGGATGACGCGGCCCGGACCAACCTTACTCGTACGCTTATGATAGACCGGTTCCATTGACTGACGTGTAACTTCGTTGCACAAAGATGGTTGGCGGGTGTCTGTTTCTCCTACTTTAGTTGGATCGAATGCGATAAAGGCGGTCCTTGAGAAGGTTGAAAAGCAACTTATGTATCACTGTTGTGGTTTTTGCGTAGGTGAGAATTGTTCTTACTAGATACTCGTAGCAGCCACGTAAAACTTGCAATAATAATTAGAGGACGTCTAACTTGTTTTTGTAGGATATGTTGTGATGTGATATGGCCAATTACATGATGAGATATATGTGATGTATGAGATGATCATGTATTGTATAGAATATCACGACCTGCATGTCGATGAGTACGGCAACCGGCAAGAGCCATAGGGTTGTCTTTAATTATTGTATGACCTGCGTGTCAATCATTAAGTGTTATGTAATGATTTACTTTATCGCTAAACGGTAGCAATAGTAGTGGAAGCATGGTGGGCGCGACAACCTCGATGGCGACACGTTGATGGAGATCAAGATGATGGAGATCATGGTTTCAGGCCGGTGACGATGTAGATCATGTCGATGCTTTATAGATGGAGATCAAAAGCACAAGTTCATGGCCATATCATGTCACTTATGATTTGCATGTGATGTTAATCCTTTTATGCACCTTGTTTTGCTTAGGACGACGGTAGCATTATAAGGTGACCCCTCACTAAAATTTCAAGATAAATTGTGTTCTCCCCGAGTGTGCACCATTGCGAAAGTTTGTCATGTCGAGACACCATGTGATGATCGGGTGTGATAGACTCTATGTTCACATACAACGGGTGCAAGACAGTGTTGCACATGCGGAACACTCGGGTTAAACTTGACGAGCCTAGGATGTACAAACATGGCCTCAAAACACAAGAGACTGAAAGGTCGAACATGAGTCATATAGTAGATATGATCAACATGATGATGTTCACCATTGAAACCACCTCAACTCACGTGATGATCGGACTTGAGTTGGTGAATTTGAATCATGTATCACTCGAATGACCGGAGGAATGTCAATTTGAGTGGGAGTTCTTAAGTAATTTGATTAATTGAACTCATTATCATGAACATAGTCAGTAGTGTCTTTGCAAATTATGTTGTAGCTCACGTTGTAGCTCCCTTGAATTTTTATATGTTCCTAGAGAAATAGAGTTCAAAGATGATGGTAGCAATATTGTGTACTGGGTCCGTGATCTGAGGATTGTCCCCATTGCTACACAGAAGGCTTATGTCCTTAATGCACCGCTCGGTGCACCCCCCCCTCTAGCATCGTCTGTAGATGTTGTGAACATCTGACATGCACGTTCTGATGACTACTTGATAGTTTAGTGCGTCATGCATTACATCTTAGAATTGAGGCTCCAAATCATTTTAAACGTCACGGAACATATGAGATGTTCTAAGAGCTAAAATTGGGATCTCAGGCTCATGCCTGTGTTGTGTGATATGAGATCTCCAACAAGACTCTTTGCCTACAAGGAGAATAGCTCAATCGTTGAGCATGTGCTCAAATTGTCTCGATGCTACAATCGCTTGAATCGAGTGGGAGTTGATCTTCCAAATAAGATAGTGATTGATATAGTTCTCTGAGTCACTATCACTAAGCTACTAGAACTTCGTGATGAACTATAATTATGCCAGGGATGGAAATGATGATCCCTGAGCTATTCGCGATGTTTGACACCGCGAAGGAAGATATCAAGAAGGAGCATCAAGTGTTGATGGTTAGTAAAACCACTAGTTTCGAAAAGGGAAAGGGTAAGGAGTGAAACTTCATGGATGGCAAGTCAGTTGCTGCTCTAGTGAAGCAACCCAAAGTTGAACCCAAACCTGAGACTAGGTGCTTCTATTATGAGGAGAGCGGTCGCTGAAGCGGAACAACCCTAGATACTTGGTAGATAAGAAGGCTGGCAACGTCAACAGAAGTATATTTTGATATACGTGTTATTGATGTGTACCTTGCTAGTACTCCTAGTAGCACATGGGTATAGGATACCGGTTCGGTTGCTAAATGTTAGTAACTCAAAATAAAAGCTACAGAATAAACGGAGACTAGCTAAGTGTGAGGTGACGATGTGTGTTGGAAATGTTTCCAAGGTTGATGTGATCAACATCGCACGCTCTCTCTACCTTCGGGATTAGTGACAAACCTGAATAAATGTTATTTGGTGTTTGCATTAAGCATGAACATGATTAGATCGTGTTTATTGCAACACGGTTATTCTATTTACATGAATAATACCTTCAATGGTCATGCACCCAATGAGAATGGTTTGTTGAATCTTGATCGTAGTAATACACATGTTCATAACATTGATGCCAAAAGATGCAAAGTCAATAATGATAGTACCACATACCCGTGGCACTGTCGCTAAATGTCATATTGGTATAAATCGCATGAAGAAACTCCATGTTGATGGACCTTTGGACTCATTTGGTTTTGAATCGGTTGAGACATGCGGACCATACCTCTTGGGCAAGATGACTAAAGACCCCGTTTTCAGTATGATGGAGCGGGCTAGTAACTTATTGGAAATAATACATGTTGATGTATGCGATCCAATGGGTGTTGTAGCGTGCAATGGATATCGTTATTTTTCTTACCTTCACTGATGATTTGAGTATATATGAGTATATTTGCTTAATGAAACACAAGTCTGAAACGTTTGAAAAGTTCAAGCAAATTCAGAGTGAAGTTTAAGATCATCATGACAAGAAGATAAAAATGTCTACGATATGATCGTGGAGGTGAATATCTGAGTTACGAGTTAGGCATACAACTTTAGACAATGTGAAAGTTGTTTCACAACTCATGCCACCCGGAACACCATAGTGTGGTGGTGTGCTGAAACGTCATAGTCGTGCTCTATTGGATATGGTGCGTACTATGATGTCTCTTATCGTTTTGCCACTATCGTTATGGGGTTATGCATTAGAGACAACTACATTCACTTTAAATAGGGCACCATCTAAATCCGTTGAGATGACACTATATGAATTATGATTTGATAGAAACCTAAGTTGTCATTTCTTAATGTTTGGGGCTGCGACGCTTATGTGAAAAATGGTTTTCACCTAATAGCTCAAACCCAAAGCGGACAAATGCATCTTCATGGAATACCCTAAGAACAGTTGGGTATACCTTCTATCTCAGATCCGAGCACAAAGTGTTTGTTGCTAAAACAGGTCCTTTCTCGAGGAAGAGTTTCTCTCGAAAGAATTGAGTGGGAGCAAGATAGAACTTGATGAGGTTGTTGAACCTTTGTTTCAGCCATAGAGTAGCGCAGCACAGAAAGATGTTTTTGTGGAGCCTACGTCAGTTGAGGAGGAAGTTAATGATGATGATCATGAAGCTTAGGATCAAGTTACTATCGAACCTCTAGGTCGACAAGGACGCATACTACTCCTGAGTGGTTCGGCAACCCTGTCTTAGAGGTCATGTTGTTGGACAACGATGAACCTACGAGCTATGGAGAAGCGATGATGGGCCCGGATTGTGACAAATGGCTAGAGGCCATGAAATCCAAGAGAGGATCCATGTATGAAATCCAAGTATAGACTTTGGTAGACTTGCTCATTGAACTATAGGTCATTGAGTACAAATAGACCTTTAAGATGAAGACAGACGCTGATGTTGAATGTCACCATTTATAAAGCTCGACTTGTCGCAAAAAAGTTTCTGACAAGTTCAAGGAGTTGACTGCGATGAGACTTTCTCACTCGTAGCGATGCTACAGTCTGTTGGAATTATGTTAGCAGTTGCTGCATTTTTTCAATTATGAAATCTGGCAGATGGATGTCAAAACACTATTTCCTTCCTTGAGGAAAGGCTGTATGAGATACAACTAGAAGGTTTTGTCAGTCCTAAGGATGCTAAAAGGTGTGCAAGCTCCAGTGATCCTTCTATGGACTAGAGCAAGCATCTCGGAGTTGGAATATACGCTTTGATGAGGTGATCAAAGTTTTTGAGTCTATACAAAGTTTATGAGAAACTTGTATTTACAATAAAGTGAGTGGGAGCACTATAGAATTTTTGATAAGCATATGAGGATGACATATTGTTGATTAGAAAGGATGTAGAATTT
This sequence comes from Hordeum marinum, assembly GCA_022496015.1. Taxonomy (NCBI): domain Eukaryota; kingdom Viridiplantae; phylum Streptophyta; class Magnoliopsida; order Poales; family Poaceae; genus Hordeum; species Hordeum marinum. Next base: position 440,170,477 of record CM039674.1, read on the forward strand.
TTGGAAAGCATAAAGGGTTGTTTGAAAAGAGTTTTTCAAAGGAAGACATGGAGAAAGCTACTTAATTGTTGGGCATCGAGATCTATAGAGATAGATCAAGACGTGTGATGAGACTTTCAATGAGTACATACCTTGACAAGATTTTGAAAGAATTCAAAATGGATGAGTCAAAGAAAGAGTTCTTGCCTGATTTGTAAGGTGTGAAGTTGAGTGAGACTCAAAGCTCGACCACGGCAGAAGAAAGAGAAAGGACGAAGGTCGTCCCCTATGCCTTAGCCATAGGCTCTATATTATGCCATGTTGTGTACTGCACCTGGTGTATGCCTTGCCATGAGTCTGTCAAGGGGTACAAGAGTGATCCAGGAGTGGATCAGTGGACATCGATCAAAATTATCCTTAGTCACCAGAGGACTAAGAAGATGTTTCTCGATTATGGAGGTGATAAAGAGTTTGTCGTAAAGATTTACGTCGATGCAAGCTTTAACACTGATCCAGATGACTCGTAGTAGTAATCTGGATACGTATAATGGAGTAGTCTTTGGAATAGATCCAAGTGGAGCGTGGTAGCAGTGTCTACAGTATGACATGGAGATTTACAAAGTACACACGGATTTGAATGTCGCAGACCCGTTGACTAAAACCTCTTTCACATGCAAAACATGATCGAACCCCAGAACTCATTGGGTGTGAGATTCGTAACAAATCAGATAGCGATGTGAGCTAGATTATTGACTCTAGTGCAAGTGGGAGACTGTTGGAAATATGCCCTAGAGGCAGTAATAAATTAGTTATTATCATATTTCCGTGTTCATGATAATCGTTTATTATCCATGCTAGAATTGTATTGATCGGAAACTCAGATACATGTGTGGATACATAGACAACACCATGTCCCTAGTATGCCTCTAATAGACTAGCTCGTTAATCAAAGATGGTCAAGGTTTCCTGGCCATGGACATGAGATGTCATTTGATAAACAGGATCACATCATTAGGAGAATGATGTGATGGACCAGACCCAAACTATAAACATAGCATATGATCGTGTCAGTTTATTGCTATAGTTTTCTGCATGTCAAGTATGTGTTCCTATGCCCATGAGATAATGCAACTCACCGACACCGGAGGAGTACCTTGTGTGTATCAAACATTGCAACGTAACTGGGTGACTATAAAGGTGCTCTACAGGTATCCCTGAGGGTGTCTGTTGGGTTGGCATGGATCAAGATTGGGATTTGTTACTCCGTGTGATGGAGAGGTATCTCAGGGCCCACTCGATAATACCACATCATTATAAGCCTTGCAAGCAATGTGACTAAAGAGTTAGCCACAGGATCTTGTATTATAGAACGAGTAAAGAGACTTGCCGGTAACGAGATTGAAGTAGGTATAGAGATACCGACGATCGAATCTCGGGAAAGTAACATACCGAAGGACAAAGGGAACATCATACGGTATTAACTCAATCCTTGACATAGAGGTTCAATCGATAAAGATCTTCATAGAATATGTAGGAACTGTTAGGAGACGTAGTAGTAAATAAAAAAAATTCCTATGATCACCAAGATCTATCCATGGAGAAACCAGCAACAATTGGGGATAGATTGCATATTCATACCTTTGAAGATCGCTAAGCGGAAGCGTTACAAGAACGCGGTTGGTGGAGTCGTACTCGCAGCGATTCAGATCGCGGTGAATTCCGATCTCAGCACCGAACAACGGCGCCTCCGCGTTCAACACACATGCAGCCCGATGACGTCTCCTACACCTTGATACAGCAAGGAGGAAGGAGAGGTTGAGGGAGAGCTCCGGAAGCACGACGGCATGGTGACGGTGGAGCTACGTGGACTCCGACAGGGCTTCGCCAAGCGCTACGGAGAACGAGGAAGAGGAACAGTAGGGCTGCGCCAAGAGAGAGAGAAGTCGTGTCTCAAAACAGCCCAAGCCCTTGCATATATATAGGAGGAGGGAGAGGGAGGGCTGCCTTGGCCCCTTCTCCAAGGATGAGAGGTTCGGCTGAACCTAGGGAGGAGTCCACCCCCCACAAGGGAGGTGGATCTCTTCCTTTTGAATTCTTTTCAGCCTTATCTCTTATCCCTAGCCTATTGGGCCTTTCCAGAAGGACTTGTCCAGCCCAATAAGGACTAGCACACCTCCTCTGAGAGCCCACGAAGTCCTATGGTCGTCACACCCCTCTCGGGGGTCCTCCGGCACCCTCTCGGCACTCCCGGTACACTACCGATGAGCCCGAAAACTTTCCGGTGACCAAAACTGGACTTCCTATATATCAATCTTTACCTTCGGACCATTTTGGAGCTCCTCGTGATGTCCGGGATCTCATCCGGGACTCCGAACAACCTTCGGTAATCACGTATACCATTTCCCTATAACCCTAGCGTCATCAAACCTTAAGTGTGTAGACCCTACGGGTTCGGGAGACACGTAGACATGACCGAGACATCTATCCGGTCAATAACCAACAGCAGGATCTGGATACCCATTGGCTCCCACATGCTCCACGATGATCTCATCGGATGAACCACGATGTCCGGGATTCAATCAATCGCGTATACAATTCCCTTTGTCTATCGGTATGATACTTGCCCGAGATTCGATCGTCGGTATCCTTATACCTTGTTCAATCTCGTTACCAGCAAGTATCTTTACTCGTTCCGTAATACATCATCCCGTGGCTAACTCCTTAGTCACATTGATCTCATTATGATGATGTCTTACCGAGTGGGCCCAGAGATACCTCTCCGTCACACGGAGTGACAACTCCCAGTCTCGATTCGTGCCAACCCAACAGACACTTTCGGAGACACCTGTAGTGCATGTTTATAGCCACCCAGTTACGTTCTAACGTTTGGCACACCCAAAGCATTCCTACGGTATCCGGGAGTTGCACAATCTCATGGTCTAAGGAAACGATACTTGACATTGAAAAGCTTTAGCAAACGAACTACACGATCTTGTGCTATGCTTAGGATTGGTTCTTGTTCATCACATCATTCTCCTAATGATGTGATCCCGTTATCAACGACATCCAATGTCCATGGTCATGAAACCGTGACCGTCTATTGATCAACGAGCTAGTCAACTAGAGGCTCACTAGGGACATGTTGTGGTCTATGTATTCACACATGTATTACGGTTTCCGGTTAACACAATTATAGCATGAACAATAGACAATTATCATGAACTAGGAAATACAATAATAACCATTTTATTATTGCTCTAGGGCATATTTCCAACAATCTCCCACTTGCACTAGAATCAATAATCTAGTTACATTGTGATGAATCGAACACCCATAGCATTCTGGTGTTGATCATGCTTTGCTCGTGAGAGAGGTTTAGTCAACGGATCTGCGTCATTCAGATCCGTATGCACTTTACAAATATCTATATCTCCCTCCTGAATGTAATCATGGATGGAGTTGAAGCGGCGCTTGATGTGTCTCGTCTTCTTGTGAAACCTGGGCTCCTTCGCAAGGGCAATAGCTCCAGTGTTATCACAGAATAGAGTCATCGGGCCCGACGCACTTGGAATTACTCCTAGGTCGGTGATGAACTCCTTCATCCAGACTCCTTCCTTTGCTGCTTCTGAAGCAGCTATGTACTCCGCTTCACTTGTATATGCCTTTACGACGCTTTGCTTGCTGCTGCACCAGCTGACTACCCCTCTGTTCAAAACATACACGTATCCAGTTTGCGACTTGGAGTCGTCCGGATCTGTGTCGAAGCTAGCATCGACGTAACCCTTTACGTCGAGCTCTTCGGCACCTCCATATACGAGAAACATTTCCTTGGTCCTTTTCAGGTACTTCAGGATATTCTTGACCACTGTCCAGTGTTCTGCTCCGGAATCACTTTGGTACCTCCCTACCAAACTTATGGCAAGGTTCACATCAGGTCTGGTACACAGCATGGCATACATAATAGAGCCTATGGCTGAAGCATAGGGGATGACACTCATCTCTTCTCAATCTCACGCCTTGTAACATAGGCAAGAACCCCTTCTTGGACTGATCCATATTGAACTTCTTCAATATCTTGTCAAGGTATGTGCTTTGTGAAAGACCTATGAGGCATCTCGATCTATCTCTATAGACTTAATACCTAAAATGTAAGCAGCTTCTCCAAGGTCCTTCATTGAAAAACACTTATTCAAGTAGGCCTTTACACTTTCCAAGAGTTCTATATCATTTCCCATTATCAGTATGTCATCCACATATAATACGAGAAATGCTACAGAGCTCCCACTCACTTTCTTGTAAATACAGGGTTCTCCATAAACCTGTACAAACCCAAACGCTTTAATCACCTCATTAAAGCGAATGTTCCAACTCCGAGATGCTTGCACCAGCCCGTAGATGGAGCGCTGGAGCTTGCATACTTTGTTAGCATCTTTAGGATCGACAAAACCTTCCGGCTGCATCATATACAGTTCTTCCTTAAGGAAGCCATTAAGGAATGTCGTTTTGACGTCCATTTGCCAGATCTCATAATCATAAAATGCGGCAATTGCTAACATGATTCGGACAGACTTCACCATCGCTATGGGTGAGAAAGTCTCATCGTAGTCAACTCCTTGAACTTGTCGATAACCCTTAGCGACAAGCCGAGCCTTATAGACGGTCACATTACCGTCCGCGTCAGTCCTCTTCTTAAAGATCCATTTATTTTTAATGGCTTGCTTATCATCAGGCAAGTCCACCAAAGTCCACACTTTGTTCTCATACATGGATCCTATCTCGGATTTCATGGCTTCAAGCCATTGTTGGAATCCGGGCCCGCCATCGCTTCTTCATAGTTCGAAGGTTCACCGTTGTCTAACAACATGATCTCCACGACAGGGTTGCCATACCACTCTGGTGCGAAACGTGTCCTAGTGGACCTTCGACGTTCAATAGTAACTTGATCTGAAGTTTCATGATCATCATCATTAACTTCCTCTCCAGCCGGTGTAGGCTCCACAGAAACAACTTCCTGTGCTGCGCTACTCTCCGGTTCGAGTGGAGGTACAGTTACCTCATCAAGCTCTATTTTCCTTCCACTTACTTCTTTCGAGAGAAACTCTTTCTCGAGAAAGGATCCATTCTTGGCAACAAAGACTTTGCCCTCGGATCGTAGGTAGAAGGTATACCCAATAGTCTCTTTGGGATATCCTATGAAGACGCACTTTTCCGCTTTGGGTTCGAGCTTCTCAGGTTGAAGTTTCTTCACATAAGCATCGCATCCCCAAACTTTAGAAATGACAGCTTAGGTTTCTTTCCAAACCATAATTCATACGGTGTCGTCTCAGTGGATTTTGACGGTGCCCTATTTAAAGTGAATGCGGGAGTCTCTAATGCATATCCCCAAAATGATAGCGGTAAGTCGGTAGGAGACATCATAGATCGTACCATATCTAATAGAGTGCGATTACGACGTTCAGACACACCATTTCGCTGAGGTGTGCCAGGCGGCGTGAGTTGTGAAACAATTCCACATTTCCTTAGGTGCGTGCCAAACTCGTGACTTAAATATTCTCCACCTCGATCAAATCGTAGGCACTTTATTTTCCTGTCACGTTGATTCTCTACCTCACTCTAAAATTCCTTGAACCTTTCAAAAGTTTCAGACTTATGTTTCATTAAGTAGACATACCCATATCTACTCAAGTCATCAGTGAGGGTGAGAAAATAACGGTAGCCACCACGAGCCTCGACACTCATTGGACCGCATACATCGGTATGTATTATTTCCAACAAGTCAGTTGCTCGCTCCATTGTTCCAGAGAATGGAGTCTTGGTCATCTTGCCCATGAGGCATGGTTCGCACGTGTCAAATGATTCGAAATCAAGAGACTCCAAAAGTCCATCAGTATGGAGCTTCTTCATGCGTTTGACACCAATATGACCAAGGCGGCAGTGCCACATGTAAGTGGGACTATCGTTATTAATCTTACACTTTTTGGTACTCACACTATGGACATGTGTAACATCACGTTCGAGATTCATCAAAAATAAACCATTGACCAGCGGGGCATGACCCTAAAACATTTCTCTCATATAAATAGAACAACCATTATTCTCAGATTTAAATGAGTAGCCATCTCGCATCAAGCGAGATCCAGATACAATGTTCATGCTCAAAGCTGGTACTAAATAACAATTATTAAGGTTTAACACTAATCCCGAAGGTAGATGTAGAGGTAGCGTGCCGACGGCGATCACATCGACCTTGGAACCATTCCCGACGCGCATCGTCACCTCGTCCTTTGCCAGCCTCCGCTTATTCCACAACTCCTGCTTGGAGTTACCAATGTGAGCAACTGCACCGGTATCAAATACCCAGGAGCTACTACGAGTGCTGGTTAGGTACACATCAATAACAAGTATATCACATATACCTTTAATGTTCGTCCTTCTTATCCACTAAGTACTTGGGGCAGTTCCGCTTCCAGTGACCGGTACCCTTGCAATAAAAACACTCAGTCTCAGGCTTGGGTCCATGCTTGTTTCTGTAGGAGATATGCCCTAGAGGCAGTAATTACAGTTATTTTGTATCTCCAAAGTTTGTAATGAGTGTTTATGTTCCATGCTATAACTGCAATGATTCTCGAGTCTACAAATTGAACGAGGCTTGGAGGGAAACTCATGTGCACGTGTGGTATAATAAACGGTAAATTGTATTCCTAGTCTTGCCTCTAAGACTGGCTCGAGTGTTGCATGATGGTCCTGTTTTCCTTATCATGGGCATGGCTATGCCGGCAATTTTGAGGACGTTATGTTGGTACAACACTCGTGTTGAATCGATCCGAATTGATGTTATGCTATGAGATACATTCGTCACAAGTTAATGGTTAATAACACAGAGATGGTTAACGTTTGCATAATTCCTTAGACCATGAGAGTATCGAGTTTCTTCATGCTTGCTTCATGAACTTTGGGGTTTGTTAAACGTCATCCGTAAATGGGTGGCTATTACGGCGGCTTACGGGTTCATGGAAAAGTATGTCAAGTAACTTGATAGCTCAAGATTGGGATTTGCTCCTCCGTCGATGGAGAGATATCTCTGGGCCCTCTCAGTGTTACGGTATCGACCATTGTCTGGCCAGACACTTTGTGATTTGATCACAGGGATGCCGGAACACGGGAACGAGAAAAGAGAACAATACCGGCAACGAGGTAAATGGCATAGTGGACAAGTTGTTGATCCACGGGGATGCCAACATGTCTCACCTCGTGTAATTGTAACATATCGTGAAGCGACCGGAATAGCACACGACAACTGGAGGTTCACTCGAATATTCATTCGTGTGGGTATAGGGGTCAATATGGGTGTCCACGGCTCCGATGTTGATCATTGATCGGAAGAGGTTCCGGGTCATGTCTATGCTTCACCGAACCTATAGGGATAGATCAAGACGCCTAATAGCGCTTAGCCAAAGCACGTACATTGACAAGGTGTTGAAAAGGTTCAACATGGAGAACTCCAAGAAAGGCCTACTCCCCATGTCACCTGGCATAGTGCTTTGCAAGAATCAGAGTCCTCGGACCCTCAATGAGCGAGTACAAATGAATGATATTGCATATGCTTCGGCAGTTGGTTCTATTATGTATGCCATGCTATGTACAAGACCGGATGTTTCCTATGCGCTAAGTGTTAGCAGCCGGCACCAAGGTGATCCAGGATTGGAACACTGGGCCGCAGTCAAGGGTATTCTTAAGTACCTCAGAAGGACCAAGGATTTACTCCTTGTGTACGGAGGTGATGAAGAGCTCATTGTAAGTTGTTACACTGATGCAGGCTTCATGACTGACCCAGATGACTTCAAATCTCAATCTGGCTATGTTTTCATATTGAACGGCGGCGCAGTTGATTGGAAAAGTTCCAAACAAAAGACTATGGTGGATTCTACGACGGAGGCGGAATATGTTGCTGCTTCTGAAGCCTCCAAGCAAGCTGTCGATATCAAGCAATTTCTTGAAGACCTTGGTGTGGTTCCAAGTGCTCTAGACCCGGTGGAGATCTATTGTGATAATAGTGGCATCATGGCTCAGGCAAGGGAGCCATGTTCGCACCATAAGACAATGCATATTCAATGCAAATATAAACTCATTCGACATCATGTCGAAGAAGGTTTAGTGAAAGTACGCAAAGTTCACACGGATCTGAATGTGTCAGACCCGATGACAAAGCCTCTACCACGAGCAAAGCATGAGCAACATCGGATAGCCATTGGTGTTAGGGAAGCCATGTAACTAGATTATGACTCTAGTGCAAGTGGGAGTCTGTAGGAGATATGCCCTAGAGGCAGTAATAACAGTTATTTTGTATCTCCAAAGTTTGTAATGAATGTTTATGTTCCATGCTATAACTGCAATGATTCTCGAGTCTACAAATTAAACGAGGCTTGAAGGGAAACTCATGTGCACGTGTGGTATAATAAAAGGTAAATTGTATTCCTAGTCTTGCCTCTAAGACTGGCTCGAGTGTTGCATGATGGTCCTGTTTTCCTGATCATGGGCATGGCTATGCCGGCAATTTTGAGGACGCGATGTTGGTAGAACACTCGTGTTGAATCGATCCGAATTGATGTTATGCTATGAGATACATTCGTCACAAGTTAATGGTTAATAACATAGAGATGGTTAACGTTTGCATAATTCACGGGAACGAGAACACTTTGTGATTTGATCATAGGGATGCTGGAACACGGGAACGAGAAAAGAGAACAATACCGACAACGAGGTAACTGGCATAGTGGACAAGTTGTTGATCCACGGGGATGCCAACATGTCTCACCTCGGGTAATTGTAACATGTCGTGAAGCGACCGGAATAGCACACGGCAACTGGAGGTTCACTTGAATATTCATTCATGTGGGTATAGGGGTCAATATGGGTGTCCACGGCTCTGATGTTGATCATTGATCGGAAGAGGTTCCGGGTCATGTCTATGCTTCACCGAACCTATAGGGTCACACGCTTAAGGGTCATCTATCTGTTGAATACTAGACAGGGAGTCTGAGAGAAAAGCACCGAAAAAAGTTTCGGACAGCGGAAAAGTTCCATAGACAGTACACCAGAACAGTTTCGGTAAAACTAAAAAGTAGTTTCAGGGGTTACCATTAAGTCAAATTGGTTTCGGCACATGCCTGATAATTCTTGGAGGGTGCCAGAATCATTCTGGAAACTTCTGGGAATTTTCCGGAAGAAAAACCGGAAATGTTCCGGAGCTGCCGGAACCGCTTCAGATGCTTTTCGCAGATGAAAATCACTATTCTGGAATTGTTCCGGATCGCATTGAAAATCATTTTAGTGGGGTACTAGAATTGTTCTAAGCCCACATAAATATTTTCAGTTCGACCGGACGCTGAAAAATGTTGTCGTGAATAGTGAAAGTGCTTTTTGGATTACTTTATTGGAAAGCCACCTTTTTAGGCTTTTGCTTAAAAGATCTTGGGGTATGACATGGATGGATAGGATCCCCCTTTTGGGGGACCCACTAGGGGTGGCCGGCCACAATGGGGATCCTCCATGGAGCCCCCACTTGTTCCTTGGTTTCACCTTTTGGGTCCTTGGGAAGGACTCCTTTCCATGTGGTTTTTGGGTTTTCTTGTAAAACCACCCAACCCCTTGGTTTTCCTATAAATAGGAGGTGAGGTGCAGCCCAAACCTTCATCCCTTGCTCTCATACACATGCCATTGCAATGATCTGGCTTCTTCCCTCCCTCCCAGCGAAATAGTTTCGTAGAGCCGAAAGGTTGTCTGGGTTCCGGCAGGAACTAGTTCTGGACGGCGAAGCCCTGCCGGATAGATCACACCGTTGAGTCACGCGGTTGTGTAGCCCAGACATCTTGAGGATGTGCTCACTGACAGAACTATTCTCCTCCATCTTACAGCTGAAGAACTTGTCGGAGACGTCATATCTCTCGACCCGGGCATGAGTTTGGAAAACCAGTTTCAGCTCTTGGAACATCTCATATGCTCCATGTTGCTCAAAATGCTTTTGGAGCCCCGGTTCTAAATTGTAAAGCATGCCGCACTGAACAAGGGAGTAATCATCGCAGCGAGAATGCCAAGCGTTCGCAACGTCTTGCTCTACTGGGAGAAGGGGTGGGTCACCTAGTGGTGCATCAAGGACATACAATTTCTTGGAAGCAATGAGGATGATCCTCAAGCCACGAACCCAGTCCGCATAGTTGCTTCCATCATCTTTCAGCTTGGTTTTCTCTAGGAACGCGTTGAAATTGAGGGTGACATTCGCGTTGGCCATTGGATCTACAATATAGATTGTAAAGATAATTTCAGACTAAGTTCATGATAATTAAGTTCGCATAATCAAATTATTTAATGAACTCCCACTTAGATAGACATCTCTCTAGTCATCCAAGTGACACATGACCCATGTCAACTAGCCCGTGTCCGATCATCACGTGAGACGGACTAGTCATCCATGGTGAACATCTCCATGTTGATCGTATCTTCTATACGACTCATGTTCGACCTTTTGGTCTTCCGTGTTCCGAGGCCATGTCTGTGCATGCTAGGCTCGTCAAGTAAACCTATGTGTTCCGCGTGTGTAAATCTAGCTTACACTCATTGTATGCGAACGTTAGAACCTATCACACCCGATCATCACGTGGTGCTTCGAAACGACGATCCTTAGCAACGGTGCACAGTTAAGGTGAACACTTCTCTTGAAATTTTATTGAGAGATCATCTTATTTACTACCGTCATTCTAAGAAAATAAGATGTAAACATGATAAACATCACATGCAATCAATATAGTGACATGATATGGCCAATATCATCTTGCTCCTTTGATCTCCATTTTTGGGGCACCATGATCATCACTGTCATCGCACGACACCATGATCTCCATCATCATGATCTCCATCATTGTGTCTTCATGAAGTTGTCTCGTCAACTATTACTTCTACTACTACGGCTAACGTTTAGCAATAAAGTAAAGTAATTACATGGCGTTTATGATTGACAGCAGGTCATACAATAAAATAAGACAACTCCTATGGCTCCTGCCGGTTGTCATACTCATCGACATGCAAGTCGTGAATCCTATTACAAGAACATGATCAATCTCATACATCATAATGCATCACATCACATTCTTTGGCCATATCACATCACAAGGCATATGCTGCAAAAACAAGTTAGATGTCCTCTAATTTGTAGTTGCAAGTTTTTTACGTGGCTGCTATAGGTTTCTAGCAAGAACGTTTCTTACCTACGCCAAAACCACAACATGATATGCCAATTGCTATTTACCCTTCATAAGGACCATTTTCATCGAATCCAATCCGACTAAGGTGGGAGAGACAGACACCCGCTAGCCACCTTATGCAACAAGTGCATGTCAGGCGGTGGAACCAGTCTCACGTAAGCGTACGTGTAAAGTCGGTCCGTGCCGCTTCATTCCACAATACCGCTGAATCAAGATAAGACTAGTAGTGGTAAGCATATTAACAAAAACGATGCCCACAACTGCTTTGTATTCTATTCGTGCATAGATTCTATACATAGACCTAGCTCTGATACCACTGTTGGGAGACGTAGTAGTAAATCAAAGAAATCTCCTACGATCACCAAGATCTATCCATGGAGAAACCAGAAACGAGTGGGGAGAGATTGCATCTTCATACCTTTGAAGATCGCTAAGCAGAAGCATTACAAGAACACGGTTGGTGGAGTTGTACTCTCAGTGATTCAGATCGCGGTGGATTCCGATCTCAGTGCCGAACAACGGCGCCTCCGCGTTCAACATACGTGCAACACGATGATGTCTCCTACGCCTTGATCCAGCAAGGAGGAAGGACAGGTTGAGGGAGAGCTCCGGCAGCACGACGGCGTGGTGACGGTGGAGCTACGTGGACTCCGGCAGGGCTTCGCCAAGCGCTACGGAGAACGAGGAAGAGGAAGGGTAGGGCTGTGCCGAGAGAGAGAGAAGTCGTGTCTCAAAACAGCCCAAACCCTTGCATATATATAGGAGGAGGGAGAGGGAGGGCTGCCTTGGCCCCTCCTCCAAGGAGGAGAGGTTCGGCCGAACCTAGGGAGGAGTCCACCCCCCACAAGGGAGGTGGATCTCTTCCTTTTGAATTCTTTTCAGCCTTATCTCTTATCCCTATCCTCTTGGGCCTTTCCGAAAGGACTTGTCCAGCCCAATAAGGGCTGGAACACCTCCTCTAAGGGCCCACAAAGTCCTATGGTCGTCACACCCCTCCCGGGGGTCCTCCGGCACCCTCTCGGCACTCCCGGTACACTACCGATGAGCCCAAAAACTTTTCGGTGACCAAAACTGGACTTCCTATATATCAATCTTTACCTCCGGACCATTCCGAAGCTCCTCGTGACGTCCAGGATCTCATCCGGGACACCGAACAACCTTCAGTAATCACGTATACCATTTCCCTATAACCCTAGCGTCATCGAACCTTAAGTGTGTAGACCCTACGGGTTCGGGAGACACGTAGACATAACCGAGACATCTCTCTGGTCAATAACCAACAGCGGGATTTGGATACCCATTTGGCTCCCACATGCTCCACGATGATCTCATCGGATGAACCACGATGTCGGGGATTCAATCAACCCCGTATACAATTCCCTTTGTCTATCGGTATGATACTTGCCCGAGATTCGATCGTGGGTATCCTTATACCTTGTTCAATCTCGTTACCGGCAAGTCTCTTTACTCGTTCCATAATACATCATCCTGTGTCTAACTCCTTAGTCACATTGAGCTCATTATGATGATGTCTTACCGAGTGGGCCCAGAGATACCTCTCCGTCACACGGAGTGACAAATCCCAGTCTCGATTCGTGCCAACCCAACAGACACTTTCGGAGACACCTGTAGTGCACCTTTATAGCCACCCAGTTACGTTGTGATGTTTGGCACACCCAAAGCATTCCTACGGTATCCGGGAGTTGCACAATCTCATGGTCTAAGGAAACGATACTTGACATTGAAAAGCTTTAGCAAACGAACTACACGATCTTGTGCTATGCTTAGGATTGGGTCTTGTCCATCACATCATTCTCCTAATGATGTGATCCCTTTATCAACGACATCCAATGTCCATGGTCATGAAACTGTGACCATCTATTGATCAACGAGCTAGTCAACTATAGGCTCACTAGGGACATGTTGTGGTCTATGTATTCACACATGTATTACGATTTCCGGTTAACACAATTATAGCATGAACAATAGACAATTATCATGAACTAGGAAATACAATAATAACCATTTTATTATTGCCTCTAGGGCATATTTCCAATAGGAACCAATATGGGCATTTAGGTCCTGCTATTGGTTATTGACCGTAGAGGTGTCTCGGTCATGTCTACACAGTTCTTGACCCCGCAGGGTCTGCACACTTAAGGTTCGGTGACGTTTCAGTAGTATAGAGTTATGTATGGTGGTGACCGAAGGTTGTTCAGAGTCCCGGATGAGATCTCGGACGTCATGAGGAGCTCCAGAATGGTCCGTAGGTAAAGATTGATATATAGGAAGTCATGTGTTTGGTCACCGGAAAAGTTTCGGGCTCATCGGTAGTGTACCTAGAGTGCCGGGAGGGGTACCGGGGACCATCAGGAGGGGTGTCTCGATCCAAAGGGCCTCATGGGCTGTGGGAGGATTCAATACAGCCCTTAGTGGGCTGGCCGAGCCCCCCACTAAGGCCCATGCAGTTAGGGGTGGGAAAAACCCAAAGGTGGAGAGGTGGAAAGAGTTTCCAAGTGGAAAGGAGGAATCCTACTCCTAATAGGATTGGAGTAGGACTCCTCCACCTCCAATTTCGACCAAACCTTGAGGGTTTGAGGCTGCCTCCTCCCCTCTCTCCCTCCTATATATACTAGAGAATTTAGAGGGGAAAGCTAACCCTAATTGCCACGTGCTACCTCTCCTCTAGATTGTAGTTTCTCCTCTAGATCGTTTCAACAGTGCTTAGGCGAAGCCTTGCTAGAATTGTTCCACCACCATCGCCGCCATGCTGTCACGCTATTGAAGAAATCATCTACCTCTCCGCTCCCTCTTGCTGGATCAAGAAGGCGGAGATCGTCATCGAGCTGTACGTGTGCTGAACGCGGAGGTGCCGTCCGTTCAGCGCTAGATCGGAAGAACCGTGAACAAGATCACGAGACGATTTGTGATTGGATCGTGGGATGGATCATGATGGGATCTCGAGACGGATCGTGATTGGATCAAGAGATGGATCGTGATGGGATCACGGGACGCTCGGCGATTTGGATCGCAAAGACGTTCGACTACATCAACCGCGTTTCTTAACGCTTCCCGCTTAGCGATCTACAAGGGTATGTAGATCCACTCTCCCTCTCGTAGATGCTCATCTCCATGGATAGATCTTGCGTGTGCGTAGGAATTTTTTTGCTTCCCATGCAACATTCCCCAACACCATGATCCCCCCCAAAAATGAGCCATTTGGGGATTAATAGCATCAATAGCCCATTTGGGAAATTTCATAATACCCATCAGGTATGCAGGGATACTCACAATGCAGGCACAAATTAGAATTAATTTGCCCCGATATGTGAGGTATCTCCCCAACCAACCTGATATATTTTTAATAATTCTATCAATGATCAGCTGAGGATCTTCCCTTCTAAGTTTGTCATAGTGCGAAGGCACTCCTAGGTATTTAATAGGAAAAGATCCTAACTTACAACAAAAGATCTGAGCAAAAATGTTTGCTCTCTCTTCAGCCACATTGATAGTAAGTAGATCACTTTTATGGAAATTTATTTTCATGCCCGACAGGCTTTCGAAACATGAAAAAATCCATTTGAAGTTCCTAGCTTTCTCATAGGAATCCTCTAGAAAGAGGAGCGTGTCATCCGCATATTGCAGGCTGATCACCCCAGCAAGGATTACCTGTGTGAGCAGCCCAGAGATCAAACCATGATTGGATGCCTTGACTAACATCTTAGAGAAGACATCCACAACCAAATTGAAAAGGAGGGGGAGGAATGGATCTCCTTGTTTAAGCCCTTTCCCACACATGCCCGTGGTATCATTGATACGAACACTAAAAGTACTCTGAAACAACAAGCTCCTAATCCAGGATATCCATTTTGTTCCGAACCCTCTCGACACAAGCATTTCAAAAAGGAAAGCCCAAATAACTCGATCGTATGCTTTTTCATAATCGAGTTTGAGCACAAGCCCAGGGGATTTAGATTTTTTCACTTCATGAATAACCTCGTGGGTTAGAACCACACTCTCAAGGATGCACCTGCCTTTGATGAAGGCAGTTTGGTTAGGCGAGATCAGTCTGTTACTAATAGGAGAAAACCTATTAGTAAGGGCTTAGAAAAAATTTTAATAGCACAATTGCTAAGGCTGATAGGTTTGAACTTTTTCAACTCTGCAGCATGAGGTTCTTTGGGAATCAAAATAACCAGCGCGAAATTTAGTCTGTGTATATCTAGTCTACCCTTTTCAAAATCTCGCACCATCGCCATAAAATCAGATTTGATCAGGTCCCAAAATGTTTGGTAAAAGTGGAAGGGCAACCCATCTGGGCCTGGTGCACCGTGAGCATATGAACCAAAAATAGCCTCTTTAATTTCTTCCTTCGAGAAGTTCTTCTGGAGGGTATCATTTTCTGCCTTAGTAAACTTTTCATCTTCCTCCCAAAAGGAAGGTCCAAGATAAATATTGTGTCTCTCTTCATATCTAAAAAGATTTTTATAAAAAGAGGTAGCAACCTCTAACATTTCTTGCGTGGTAAAAACTGGGCCTTGCTCACCATTCAACTCTGTGAGGTGGTTTTTGTGATGTCTATGGTTAGCCAAAGCATGAAAGTAAGCGTTATTTTTATCTCCATCTTTGATCCTACGATCTTTCGATCTCTGCCACAAGGCAGTCTCCTCTCTTCTCATAATAGACCCCAGTTCACGTTTGATATCCTTCATCCGCGTTTTGTCTATGTCCGTGACACGGTTAGACTCCGCAAAAACATCCAGGATATCAAATTCTTGGATTAAGTCCCTCTTTCTCTTCTTAGCCGCAGCTTCAATATTAGCACTCCAACCTTTGATTTTCTTTCTAAGACGTTTGGCTTTAGAGAGCCAAATATCAACGACATCACGCCCCGAAATGGGGGAATTCCAAACACTCTCCACTAATTGTTTAAAGTCCGGTTGCTCCAACCACCATTTCTCAAACCTAAAGATCTTTGTGGAGACTAAGCAAAAATAGGAAGAATAAACTACTCAATCTGCGGAACACGTGAGTTTGGGCACAGAAATTTGACGTTAGATTTTTTACCATGGCAAATTAGGTTCTTCGCGGATGACAAGTTTAGTTGATGGGCATGGTAAATCTGCCGCCATCATCACACCAATATAAATTGGCATGCTTAAAAATCCGATGTCAGATTTTTAGTGCTTCTGAAAAATTAACTACATGCTGTTACGGAGAGTGGTCAATAATTCAGTACTACACAGCTGTGGAAACTAAAATCTTGTCAGATATACCAACCGGAAACCAGAAATAAACTACGAGTAATACTTATCAAGAGGGAGAAATTTGGTGTATGGAGAAGCAGACTTATAGCATGGATTGTAGGGAATTTTTGAGTAATTTATTGTAAACTAAAATCACGACATTTATTTAGGATCGAAGGAAACAGTACATATGTCGAGTCAAGTGAACTCAAATGGAATCACATAGTCGACCTACAACTCTACGGAATTTGTTTACAGCACCCGATGCGTTCACTGCCTCATGGATTCACAATTCGCAGCACCTCTTTCTTTTTCCAACAGTGCATGAGTTAGATTTCTCTCGCCAGGCGCCTGACACTGCCCTTTCTTGTGAACGTATCGGCAGGGAAAGCTGTGCTAGTTCACCATGCCAAGCAAACTGTAGAATACATGCTGCTGCAACATAAAACTCGTTGCTGTAGCTACCTGCAACACATGGACGACAAGTTCTAGCACGAGCGTAAATGTGAGGAGAAGAGGGAAAGGAAATCTCCAACACGATCTACGGCATTGATGTAGTACGTGGACAGGGTGCACCGATCGATCTCCGCTTGCGCGCCTCGAGGGAAATTATGTGTCTTAGAACTGCACGCTGTGCGTACTACAGCGGCCTAGCTTATAGCAGCTATACATAGCAGGCCCTGGTAGCTATGCATGCCGGAAATGTGTGTATGCACGCGCCACCTCGCAGGCATTCATCTCCAAACAGTGTGTGAAGTCACCTTTTTTTCCCTCCTTTCCATGGCTGGCCGAGAAAGACGACGAAGCTGTGTGCGCAGCAACCTTGGCCGGCCGACGACAGTCCATTGATCTCATTGATCTCAATCACAGCAGTCTCGGGCTGTTCACTCCGTCGCTTCCTTTCATGTGCCGAGAAAAGAATAAAATCGGGCCGGATGAATCGGAGATACACAGCGCACACACGTACTGATATTAACATAATATTCGCCACATGCGATAATCATTCCCAGATCCAGAGGAATTTACCAGCAGCCAGCGGATCGGCGAATCTGATCTAATGCCCCTCTGAGCCTGAGCTCTGACCCTGACCGTGCAGTTAATCAGGCCATGACAGCAGCCAGCTAGGGTTATCGGGTTAACCTATTGCGCGCGGGATTTGAGAGAAGTCAAAGGAGGCAGCCGGAGCTGGGCTTCTGAGGCAATGCGCATGCTCGGGAAGGTACACGGAAGGAGTATAGAATTGGCGCAGCATGGAATAGGATATGCGGAATAGAAGCCTCCATTTGCCAGTGCGCCTCGGTCGCCGCGCGCGGTGGAGGGTCTCCAGTCGCCGGCCGGCCGGGCGGGCGCTCCATCGATCTCGAGCGCGCTGGCTTGGTTAATGAGCTGTCGGGGTCTCGCGGAGCTCGATGCCAATGGCCTGGCCGTTCAAACCGGCCGGCCGGGGGGCTACCATGCACGGGGCTGAGAAAATTACTGAGGCCCATGCGCGTCGTCGTCCTCCGGTGTTCTCGACGGATCGCGCGCGGGTCCTCAGGTTTAAAGACCCGACTAGCCGATCCCGATGTGCTGCAGCGCCCAAACAAACAAGGCACGGAATTCAATGCTCCTGAGGCCTGGACCTTAATGGCCATAGGGAGTTAGTATTCAAAGCGATCCTGATTAATTAGTCTACTAGTACGACCTCAAGAGCTGATCCGATTATTAATAACTGCTCCTACTGGAGTAGCCGATCCATCCATGGGCTCGGGCTGTAGGAGTAGCTATGGTTTCGAAAATGAAAGTGTGTGCGGCGTCCATGAGTAGACGGATAGGTAGGGGGAGCTCGAACCGGCCGTGCAGTCCAGCGTGATGGCATTCAATCTGTGTCTATCTGCTGCTGTGCGTGTGGACTGGAGTGGCGCGCTGAAAGGCTACGATGGTTTTTGTAGGCGTACTGTAGTAGCTTGTTTCCATGCATAGGCAGGTCAGCTACTAAGCTGGCTAAGCTTCTAATTAAGGCTAGGACTAGTTAATTGCCTTAATGGTGTTCTGATAGCTGCGCAGTACTTGCACTATTTACTCCCTTCATTAACACTGTACTAAAAATAAGTTATTTTAGATCTTTTAGTATAGACTACATTATGTACAAAGCAAAATCAACGAATCTAAATTTTAAACTATGTTTACATACATCCACATGTAGCGAAAATCCGTTTATGAGCCCAAGATCATCTGCACCCCCCTGAATAAAAAACTCAAAACAAATACTACAAAAATTCAAAAAAATTCATTTTTTTGGGTGGTAGATATTTTCATGCGTGAGATTCCCTCCAAGTTTTTTTTTATCATTTGAACATCTGAGCAGCTCTCGGCAAAAAAGACAAATCAGGCAAAAAAGACAAGTTCAGGGTCTCTAAAAAAGTTTACTATTCATACACTGTTTTGATCCGATTTGTCTTTTTTGCCGAGAACTTCTTAGATGTTCAAATGATACAAAAATTGGAGCGGACCTTACGCATCAAATTATCTACCACCCAAAAAACATTTGGAATTTTTAAAATTTGTTTAGTATTTTATTTATTTATTTTTACTGAACAGGCGCAGATGAGCACGAGCACCAAAACGCTGCACTCCACATGTGGACCATATTGAAATCTTTAAATGGACTTATATTTAGAAATGGAGGAAGCATGTTTTAGAGCAGACTTTGATGATCTAGTGTCTGACTAATAAAATATAAATTATATGCTAAAAAAGTTTATGTTGTTGTACACATACTTGACCGTGTAGTACTACCTCTATCCTGGTTTATTAGTCCCATTCGTATTATGTGTCAAACTTTGACCATTAATTTAACTAACAAAATGTTGATGCATGTCACACAAAATTACATCGCTGGATTCGTATTTGAACATGGTTTTCGATGTCATCATATTTGCTATGTACAACTTACATTTTGGTAGTTAAAATCATGGTCAAAATATGATACTAAATATGAAGGGAACTAATAAATTAGGACGGAGGTAGTAATAAGTCTCATAATGGTCGAAAAACTATACTTATCTTATATAGAATCTGAACATGTTGTTTGTCCTTAGATATGTCATTAGACCTTTTTTTTAGATGACACGTTGCTGGTCTCCGTGTAGACGGTAGAATGACGAGCGGCTCCGTCTCGCCTCACACGAGACTGAAAAACCACTTCACGAGAGTGCATCTCGCTTATAGCAAGTATAACCAACACCCGTCTCGCATGAAACGAGTGTATAAATGGCTGCCCATTAGCTAAGCTGGCTGGCTAGCGCTACAGGTTTTTGCTCATGTCGCTCGCTCCTCGGTCCATTAACATTTTTTCCAAGCTTATGTGTTTTATGACTATGTTTTTCATACATATTCTACATTTTTACGTACATGATGAATATTTTTTATGTTTATTTTACATTTTTTAAATACATGATTAACTTTGTTTAGAGTTTATGTTTGATGAAAACTTTTTTTTCAAACACATTATATATTTTCCGTCTATAATGGTGAAAATGCAAGTTTAATATTCTTATGTAGATGACAAAAAAATATGATACACGATCAGCATTTTTATTAATTATGTTTTGATGTTTAAATATTAAAACAGTTGGTCTACATTTATTATATACATTAGGAACATTTTTATACATGTTCAACATTTTTTAAATAATTGAGTAAATTGTTTCAAACACTTTATGTTTGATGACTACTTTTTATCATAGAAATTTTACATTTTTTTGTATATAAGGTAATATCATTTCATATACAGAACAAACATTTTTTTATACACGTTCAACATTTTTGAGATAGATGATCAACATATTTTCAATTTTTTTGTGTTTGATGAATAATTTTTTCATACACATTTTACATTTTTTGTATATATCAAAACATTTTATAATACATTTTTTTGAATGTATGAACGTTTTTGCTTCACCATCGGTACTTCTTTTATAGAACTAGCAAAAAAGGAAATTTTCATTTATGAATCCAAAAACGACATTTTCGAAATAGACGACTAATATTTTTCAAATATCTTGTGTTTGATGATTCCTTTATTATACATATTTGGTATATATCAAGAAAATTTTCTAATACATTTTTGAAATATATGATTAATATTTTAATATACCATCAATATTTTATAGATAGCAAAAAAATCATTTATGGAACAAAAACGATAAGGATGAACATATTTTTGATACACCAACAATTTTTTTATTATACTAGCAAAAAATAAACCAAAAAAGATAAGTCTTGCACTAGAGGGGACTCGATTCCGCGCAGACTTACTCGACACTTATAAAAATGTTTATGCAATGTAAAAATATATACTCATAAGTTAAAATATGTTTTGTACCATTAAACAAAGTACATGCCATTTAAAAAATGCAAACACATTTAAAAATACCCCTTCGTTCCTATGTTGGAAAAGGCATAAATTTGTACTCACACCCCCAACGATAGCCCAGCAGATAGCTGATTTACCGTCCGAGGTATCAGCGCATGTGCCTCGGCTCGATGCTGGCAACTTGAGAGCTATAGAAATTGAGAAAAAAATGCTACAAACGAACGATCACGATAACTCTTCTTCGGCGCCTTCAGCCCTACTTAGGCTAGTTGGCGCTTGAAGGCTGACTGTAGTGGGCCGACCCAGCAGTGCACGTGTCCCGATGCTTGAAAAAACAAATGGCAATAAAAATATGTAAAACGTTGGATTCAAACCCACATGCCAAGTTCAACGGACTTGGAGCAAGAACCATCGCACCATGATTACTTTGTTGTGTTTGATTCGAAAGCAGAGCTACTTAGACCCTTGTTTCAGTCCCAGTACAAATTATTTCAGATCTTCAAAGCAATGTTCAGAAGAAAAAAAGTTCACAATATTGAAAAAAGTTCACAATTTGTTCAACACGAATTTGAAAAAAGTTCAACAATTTTGATAAAAAAAACATAAATTTGGAAAAGGGTCACTTAATTCTGAAAAATCACGGATTTTAGAAATAGTTCAGCGGTTTTGATAAAAAATAGTTCACGTATTCAAAAAATGTTCACAGCATTTTGAACAGAAATTCACGGATTTGAGAATAGTTCATCAATTTTTATAAGAAAGTTCATGAGTTTGAAAAAGGGTTATCATCAATTCCGAAAACAAAGTTTACCGTGTTATGATTTTTTTTCAAAAATTCTGATAAAAAATGTTCACGCATTTTGAGAAAAATAAAGAAAAAGGTAAAAGGAATATATATATATATATATATATATATATATATATATAGAGAGAGAGAGAGAGAGAGAGAGAGAGAAGGAAAGAAGAAAACAGTTGTAACAAATCACGTCATGTGGGTTGTCTAGTTCTCTACTGGAGCTAACACTAAACGAGAGGTCACAAGATCGTATGACAAGCGTCCAGTTTTTTGTAGTTTAAAAGGAGAAAAAGATTGTAAGCGGGCCTTCCCAGCGCCGAGGGGTTGGGGTGGTGGTGTGTGTGTGGGGGGGGGGCTTTAACCGGCGTAACGGGTGTGGAAAAGGATTCTACAACAATCATACACTTAAAACACAAGAGCTATTTAACCGGGCCATCTCTGGCGTTGTGTCTGGACTTTTAACCTTACATCAACAAGGGGGGTATAGGCCCCCGGGCTATGTCTCGCCAGTACCGATTCCTAAAAGAGAACCTCCTACGGGTGAGCGAATAGGACTGACTCATTAGGAACAGTTGCTGGCCTGAGCTCGTTTGTTGCTATAGGTCGCTTGATGTGCTTCTATTTTCTTTCTTCATTTCCTTCGTTATATGTTGTTCTTTTGGGTTTTCAATGGATTTCCTTGGTTTCTTCTTCATTATACTTGTTTTCTTAAATTCTTGGGTTTTATTTGCTTTTCTTCTTGTTTTTGAAGATTTTAATTGGTTATCTTTTATTAGCATATGTCTACCCTTTCTCATTATACAATGTACATATTTAGCCTACATGTGAAACAGTTTTTTGAATAGACGCTAACATTTCCAAATACATGTTGTACATTTTTAATGGCAATAAACAGTTTTCTATATTGTATTAATATTTTTAAATTTCCATGGATATTCTTTGGAAACCCATGCTTGTTTCTTTAAAGTGTCAACTAGATTTTTAATGGAAACAAATATATTTTTTGAACCTATGAGAACTTTTTTTACATTGTATAAATACTTTGAAATATGTCATGAACATTTTTTGAACCGCTGGAATATTAAGTTAAAATGTCACATACATTTTTTATGGTACAAAACATCTTTTTACATTATTTTTACATATTTTTTACATTGTATACACTTTTCATGTAAATATCGCAAACACATTTTTTAAATTTCTGAGCATATTTTATAAATGTAACATACAATTTTTGAATATACATTTTTTTGAATTATGCAAAAATATTTTGTACATTTTCTTAAATGTCATGTATTGTTTTAAACTTGCCGCATTTTTAAAATGGCACAAACATTTTCTGTACACATGATTTACATTTTTATACACATGTTTTAACATTTTCATATATATATATATATATTTCACATATTTCAAAATATAGAAAATGTAAAAAATAAAAAAATGTGAATAATAAATGGAAGAAAAAACAGAAAAACATGATGTGAGATTGCTCGCCGTTACCGGCCTGGCCAAACTCGTACTCCCTTCGTGCGAGCCTCGTTAGGACTCGTAACAGTAGCACATAGCTGCGTGTAGCCCACTTATTCATTTTCTTACATGGGCAACAGCAGGCCTACGCACCTCTGGAAGAGTGTGTCATTACATCCATCAGGAGCGAACCGCAGGGCCTCTGCTCGCGCTAGCCACGTCAACGGAAGAGGCACTGTTTTGTCGGTCGATAATTTTGGGTGCGCAGAGTAAAGAAGGACTCCTGCACATGACCCAGCCCTACACTCCACGCTTTCTTCACCCCCACACGCAACCTCCCCTCTTATCATCTCTCCTCTGCCCTTTCGCCGCCGCCGATGCTTCCCCTTCACCCCCTCTCTCTTCATCCCCTGCATTGTCTCCCCTCCGCCCGTGCGATGCTAGCCACACCGGGACCACTAGGAAAACGGCGGCGATGAGGAGGCTCAACCCTTGCGCATACCCGTGCCCCCAAACGGTGGCAGTGTCGGATCCAGTGTCTCGCAGGGTCAGGCCTCCCGTCCATGCCTCGACACTGCAGGTATGGAGGCCCAGGATCGGGCAGCCTCATCGGTTACGGGTGCCCCGGCGAGGTCTCTGGGGACCGCGTGGCAAAGAACTGGCGTGACTTCCGGTGGGGGTTTCCTGCGACGCCAAGCCGTACATCTGAGCCAACTCCTACAGTTCGTTTCCTGCATGTTTCAGCTCCAGGTGTCGCGTGTGTCCGCCTAGGGCTTCAACGCCATCGCAGATACCAACTTCCGGTTGCTGCCGCGTGCGTCTGCTGCGAGTTCTCAGTATTCATGATTGCTTTGTCGGTGCCGAGAGAATTTCTTCTACCATCAGGTATCGCTCCCAAGCCCTATTCTTGCAATTACTTTGGTGCTTGTCCAGTATAGCAGTGTGCATATGTGGTAGGTACAGTGAGCCAACTCTGGTAGCTTGCTTGGTACTGCAAAAGGAATAAGCAGGTTGTGAGATTCCTAACAGTTCTTTTTTGTGTTGATCAAATTGGTGATATGTGCTTGCTGGGTAGTAATAAAGATCCTCGTGTACTCTATGTGAAGTGTGTGTTTCTCAGCATCATTGCCTCGTGTATTTCAGATCTCTTCTGCTTTATGAGCCAGATGGCCGGCATCTCCAGTTCAGGGTTGCCCCTTGGTCATGTGCGGCTGTATAGATGGTTGTTGATAGATGTTGTTCGTTGCTTGTTGTTGATGTTAACCCACTTATTATAGCCTGTTTGTTGTTAAGTCACGGCAAGGTGTGCTCTCTTTGTCATGTTTAAGTTTTATTCAATTATTGTGCTGATCTGTGTGGTCTCCTGCTGTGTTCTAAGGCGAACCTACAACATGGATGTCTCACGAGCTCACCCTTGCATTCTTTGATTAGATTTTGTGTGGTTCTAGCCGATGCTTAATTTTTGTCCACGTACTTATGGCCGAAGCCCACGCATACATACTCATGGTTTGATTTTGTGCTATGGCCTTAAGAACAATCAAGCTTTAGGTAAGAATCGATTCGTGGGTCTTTTTTTTTGAACGGGTTATGTGGTTTTTGGGGACTCACACTCTTCCATTTCATTTTTTACCTCCTATATTTATGGGCTTGCTTCTGTTAGGGAGTTGATTGAGGACTAGACGGGTATCTTGTCGCTCATCTTCAGCAAGTCGGGCGCCGGTGTGTTCAGGTCAGTGTCCACGGCAGAGCAGGTAACTGATAGTGTTAACGTCGTCGGGCTCACCATTCTAGTCACATGTGACCACAACCCACCCAACCGACCGTAATCCTTTGTTCTTGCATTGCATTGCAACCTCATGCTTGACTGCACATCTTGGTTGCATGATGTGATGGGAACATATTTTGGGTACTTATTTTGTCATATGATGATCTCTTTCCAACAAGTAGTCACTCTAATTAAATTCAAAAATCTGTTGGACATCTCTCAACTTTGCAGCTTCATGGTATATGATTTCAATTTGGCATTAGACAAACAAAAGTGTGATCTGCCTCTCTAAATTTCTTCGCATTCTAAAGTAGTACCGGGTCGCAATGGAGCTAATGTGAAATTAGATTATTTTTTTAGTGTGCAACAAAGGCTATGTTAATGTATCAGATAGGATGTGTGCACCTATTTTCTTCATGGATCTTTGATCCCCAATCTTAACAACTTTGTTGTGCTGATGGATGCAATTATATCTTATACAAAAGGTGCACCTTGCTTGTTTATTCAAATGACTAAGAGAAAATACCCCATACTTTTTATAGTACACATTCTCTTGTCATCCATTCCAAATAAATTAAGCACCCATGCATTTTAATCTATTTTGGCAAGGCCAGGGCTGGGGGAAATCCCCACATTTTATATGTGTTATATTTCAGTTGAACACTTTTGAACAAGTTGTTCTTTATTTTGCCAGTGCGTACATGCGGAAGACTGGCATCTGATAGCAAGATGTTGGTGTGGCGCCAAGCATGGCTTATTCATGGAGGTACAAGGTTTGAATTTACTTTTGTACTATTCTTAGGACAATGGAGTAAAGCATATGTGATGCATTATCCTGTCAGTGCCATTGCATTTCATTAAATGTAAATTTTTAGTGCTTAATTTTCTGGGCGATCTCTCATAGGTTTATCTGTCTCAAAGTTATGTATTGTCTGCAGATACGCCACAATTGCCACCGGAGTCCATGATGGATTTGTGGTGGGATGGCAGTGGCACAACCATGGTGATTGTATCAGGTGACCGAGTGATAGTTTTTCTTTGGGAGTATGATTATCTGAAGTGTTGTGGGTGTTCATGATTCTATTCTTTGATAGTAGTACTCAAACTTCGTGTCAAGCATTGTTGCTTTGTCATTCAGTAAGGTTAGGCTGCTTGTTGTGGCATCAAGATATGGTCACGGAGAGGAAGAGAAACTGTAAGATTGAACTTTGACTACAAATTTTGTGTCACTACTCACTAATAAACCATAGAGTTGACCTACCGTTTCTTTTGCAATTTCCAGCCACAAGCCTGATTGAATATGTATCCTAGGGCGAATGAAGTGGAGGTTAAGACCCGATTTAAAGTATGGGATTTCAGGACTTGATCATTTGGGTCATTTTGATGTGGGATTTTAGGATTGAATTTAGGCCATTCTGGTTTAGCCAGGCGGTGATGACAACTTCATAGATAGAATCCATACTACAATTGTATATTTTATTTTCAACAACTGTTGTTTATTACACGTTAAAAAATACACCGACAATATTAGTGCGCACATTGACGCAAAGGAGGCGTGCCAAGGGCGCGCCCCTGCCACTAGTGTTTTTTACATGGGCCATTTGCTTGCTCGTTCTGGTGTGAATCAATGAGCTTTATTGATCACATAGTTTGATTACAATCTTGCCTAAGAGTATTAGCAAGGAAAATTAAAGAGCATGGTGTCATGTGTTTGGTTTTGGTAATTAATGACAATCCCTATGGATTAATGGTTGCCTTGAGTTATATTTGAAGGGTTTGTCCATAGGCATTGATTGAAGACCATTTATTGATTTCAAGGCTATTAGAAGAAGAATATATGTGACCAATGTGTTATTCAAAGATTGGTCATGCGAGTATTGAGCCTACTGTAAGCATGTCTTGAAGAAGAAGATTGCATTATCATTCGTGTTTACCTTTAAGACATCATGTTAATGAAGAGTTTTGGAAAGATACAAGGTTGATCAAGACTAAATTCAAAGAGTGATTCAAGTTGATCAACACACAGTCGTAGAAGATGTACCAAGAAGGATCAAGTGATCCTATGGTATGATACACACTGTCCATTACTCTTTGTGTACTAACTCATGGTCTATGTGAGATTTTTTTGTGGCATCCAGTACGTTTTCTTGGCATACATCAAAATGAAGATCACATATGTCTCATGAAGGATGACATCAAGTGGTGATCGTCGTCAAGGCTGCGGTGTGCAAGTTCAAGTGGAGCATCACGAAGAGATCACATGCTTGAAACTTGTTGTTCATTGTGGTGACGATGAACAAAGATGTGCTGAAGAGAGGCTCACCCATAGTTAAGTATGGAGGAGAAATTTACAAGTCTTCATCGAGCGTGAGCAATCAAGAAAGGTGGTCCAATTTGGAGAGGTCAAGATCGGCATCTGATATGTCTTGAACGCATCGATAATTTATGAAGTATTCATGCCATATTCATCCATGTTTACAATACTTTTATATGGTTTTGATGCACTTTATATGATTTATTTAGAACTAACCCAGATCTTCCCCCCTATAAAAGGGGGTCTTCTTCCCCAATGGATCTCATCTTTTGAGCTCGTGTTCTTCCCCCATTGTTGACCTTCTTAGGGCTTGCTAACTCTCAATCCCTTCAATGATTCTTGCTAGTTCTTGAGGGAAAAGAGATAGGAGATCTAGATCCACATTTCCACCAATCACTTTCTCCTCTAAGTGAGGGGAACCCCTTGGATCTAGATCTTGGAGTTCTTCGTGTTCTTCTTTGTTCTTCCT
This sequence comes from Hordeum marinum, assembly GCA_022496015.1. Classification (NCBI taxonomy): domain Eukaryota; kingdom Viridiplantae; phylum Streptophyta; class Magnoliopsida; order Poales; family Poaceae; genus Hordeum; species Hordeum marinum. The sequence goes on from CM039674.1 coordinate 440,198,131, forward strand.
CTCATTTCCCTCCCTAGCATTAGTTGTTTTGGTGGGATTTAGGAGAGAAGGATTTGGGCACTCCGTGTGCCCTGGCCATTGCATTTGGTGCATAGGTTTGAGTTCTCCATGGTGATACGTGGAAGTGAGAAGTTGAGAAGCTATTACTCTTGGGTGTTTGAGCACCTTAGAGCTTGTTTCTCTTGGGTGCTTTGGCGCCCTAGACGGTTGGTGGTGCCTCGGAGCTCAATCATTGTGGTGCAAAGCTCTGGGCAAGATTCGGGTTCTCTAATTAGGTTGTGGAGATTGCCCCGAGCATTCGAGGTCACCTCAGAGCCACAATCCATTGTCGTGAAGCTTCGTGGTGTTGTTGGGATCCTCTAATCAAGTTGTGAAGATTGCCCCAACCTTGTTTGTACGGATTTGATGACCACTCTCAAGGGTCCCTTAGTGGAATCACGACATCTTGCATTGTGAGAGGGCGTGAGGAGATTATGGTGGCCCTAGTGGCTTCTTGGGGAGCACTGTGCCTCCACACCGCTCCGAACGGAGATTAGCATCCGCAAGGGTGTGAACTTCGGGATACATCGTCGTCCCCGCGTGCCTCGGTTATCTCTTACCCGAACCCCTTTACTTATGCACTTTACTTTGTGATAGCCATATTGTTTCTTGTTATATATCTTGATATCGCTTAGTTGTCTATCTTGCTTAGCATAAGTTGTTGGTGCACATAGATGAGCCTAGTTGTTTTAGGTTTTGTGCTTGACTAATTAAACGATAGTTTTATTCCGCATTTGTTCAAGCCTAAACCGTAATTATTTTAAAGCGCCTATTCATCCCCCCTCTAGGCGACATCCACGTCCTTTCAATAATTAACTCATGATTACTTGTGGTGACATTGGAGTATCTAGGTGACATTAGAGTTGGTTGATGCGTATCATATGGTGCTATTCTAGTACGAACTCTTAGATAGATCGATCGGAAAGGATAACTTGGTTATGTTAGTACGAAATCTTGATAGATCGATCGGAAAGGATAACTTGTTTATTTTAGTATGAACTCTTGATAGATCGTTTGGAAAGGATAACTTGGTTATTTTAGTATGAACTCTTAGATAGATCGATCGGAAAGGATAACTTTAAGGTGGTTTCGTACCCTACAAACAATTTCTTCTTATGTTGTCCACTAGATAAGAACTTTGGAATGATTCTTCGTTGCACGTTGATGGATGGTTATGTGATCCGGTTATATTAGCATTGTTCAGAGATTGCACTAGCAAAAGTACAGACCCTAGGCCTTGTTTTCAAGCATTGCAATACCGTTTGTGCTCACTTTTGTTACTTGCTACCTTGCTCTTTTTTATTGTTACTATTACAAAAATCAACATCTACTATCATTACTACACTTGTATCACCATCTCTTCGCCGAACTAGTGCACCTATACAATTTGCCATTGTATTGGGTGTGTTGGGGACACAAGAGATTTCTTGTATTTGATTGTAGGGTTGTTTGAGAGAGACCATCTTCATACTACACCTCCCATAGATTGATAAACCTTATGTCACCCACTTGAGTGAAAATTGAAACTCTCCTACAAAACTCTGCGCTTGGAGGCCCAACATGAGTCTACAAGAATAAAGTTGCGTGGTAGACATCAAGCTCTTTTTTGGCACCGTTGCCGGGGAGGTGAGTGCTTTAAGGCATATATTTAGATCTTGAAATTAAAAATTTTTAGTTTCTTATTTTTCACTAGTTTGGTTTTATAAAAAAAAACTACAAAAAAATGGAGTTTAGGTTGCACTAATTGTTTCGTCTTTTTAATGTCTTTCGTGAAAATGATGGTTTCGAAAATTGTGCTCAATTGGTAGAGGAAGAACTTATGAAAATAATAAACGAGAATTCCTTGAATGATGAGCATTATAGTGATATTGTTAGTATGAATTCTCTGAATATTCATGATGCTAATGATATGCAAAGCCACAAGCTTGGGGATGCCATGTTTGATGAAGATGATATTTTTGGTCCCCCAAGTTTTGATGAGCAAAACTATTATGATGATGACATGCCTCCTATGTATGATGATTATTGTGATGAAATTTATGCTATAAAGAGTGATAGTAACCATGAAACTTGTCATCATGATTTTAATATTCAAAGAGGTTATGTCAATCAAGTACCTCATGATAGTTATTTCGTTGAGTTTGCTCCCACTATTATGAATGAGAAGAAGTTTGCTTATGTGGAGAGTGATAAAAATTCTATGCTTGTGCATCATGAAAGGAATGTTGCATGTGATAGTTATATTGTTGAATTCCATCATCATTATACTAAAAGTTATTATGAGGGAGGAACATATGCTTGTAGGAATTGCAATAATATCAAGTTTCCTCCGTATGTGTTCAAAGTTTTGAAGTTGTGCTTGTTTTCCCTTCCTATGCTAGTTGATTCTTGATCCCATAATTTGTCTGCTCACAAAATCCCTATGCATAGGAAGTGGGTTAGACTTAAATGTGCTTGTCATGAGATTCATGATGCTCTCTTGCATGTTTCAATTACTACTTTTTATGTGAGCATCATTGAAATCACCATGCCTAGCTAAAAGGTTTTAAAGAAAAGCGCTTGTTGGGAGACAATTCAACACTCTTACTTTATGTTTTTGTGTGTTAACATGATTAAGCTACTGTATTAATCATGTTTTGTGTCTTTTATTCCAATAAATTCCCAAGTAAAGCCTTTGGGATAGTGTGGATACTTGCTTGTTTGATTCTGTGCAAAAACAGAAAGTTTTGCGTCCAGTATATGAATTATCTGGTTTTACTAGAGAGTCAAAAAATTCTGAAATTTTTACACACAATTTCTACGCAAATTAGTTGCATTTTCCTAATGTTTCAGAAGTACGGTGATAATTCATATCTTCGCAGACTGTTCTGTTTTTGACAGATTCTATTTTGCATACATAGTTTGCTTGTTTCAAGTGTTTCATAGCTTATATTTGGTGATATAAATTATGGGAATGATATAATACAATATTAATTATGTGAGAAAAATTATGAATCTTGTCTTGTGAGTACCTAAGTGAATGATCTATCTTTACTACACTAACCCATCTCACGAAGTTCCGTTAAGTTTTGTGTGATTGAAGTTTTAAAGTTTTGGGTGAGATACCGATATGAAGTGAATAAGGAGTAGAAAGGACCTAAGCTCGGGGATTCTCAAGGAACCCCCAAGGTAATATCCAAGAAATACTCAAGTGTCTAAGCTTGGGGATGCCCCAGAAGGCATCCCCTCTTTCTCTCCAACATTATTGGTACATCTTACTTGGAGCTATGTTTTTATTCCTCACATGATATGTGTTTTGCTTGGAGCATCATTATATTTTTTTCCTCTGTTATTTGTTACTTATAATCTTGTTTTTCAATAAAAAGTTCCAAGAATTGCCTTAAGATGCCTCCATTGTAAGTTTTGATGTGTGCTGTATAAAAACAGAAACTTTTACTATAGTGTTTGAATTTTCATATTTTACTGAAACATGGAAAGTTTTTGAAATTATTACACAATGTTGTAATATAAATTATTTAGCACTTATTAAATTTTATATTTTTTTGAGTTACATAAGTACACTGGTTTAATAGATTTCTACAGACTGTTCTGTTTGGACAGATTGCTGCCATAGTTTTGTTATCTGCTTATCCTATAGTTCCATAGCCTATGTTGGTAGATATAAATTGTGGAAAAAATATTAAACATTAGATGATTTTTGAAAATTATTATGCAACTTTTCATGAAAGTACATGAAGTGTTGATTTTTTTATGTGTACTAACCTATCTCACGAGTTCTTTTCAAGTTTTGTGTGGATGAAGTTTTTGGGACTTAGGTGAAACCGTGATATGAGAGGATTGAACGAGTTTCAAAAGATCAAGAAGGGGGATTCCCAAGGCACCCCAAGTAAATATTTCAAGAATTCTCAAGCATCTAAGCTTGGGGATGCTACGCATCCCACCTCTCTTCATCAACAACTATCGGCTAGCCTATGTTGAGCCTAAATTTTTGTTTGTCCACATGATATGTGCTATTCTTGGAGCGCTATTTATCTTTTGCTTGATGTTTTAAATAAAATACTTAGATATGAAAATCTTTATTGAGAGAGAGAGTCCTCACATAGCTACTTTATTATTTCACTACTCATGGATCTTTAGTTATATCTTTTGATGGTAGTTTGATGTTTACTCTTGTGCTTCAGTTATATCCTATGAGTAAATTGTTGAATGAATTGAATACCATAAAGATGAAATTATATGTTCATATCATGCCTAGTAGTAGGTTCACATTGGGTTTATAAACTACAATCTTTTGAAGCTTGACAATTTTAATATTGGTCATACAAGCAATTCGTGAATGATTAGTATAAGGAAGAGAACTTTCACATATAAATATATTATCTTGGACATCTTATATGATTGTGAATACCCATTAATTATTTTCAAACTTGAGAAGATTAGTTGTAGTTGGACATGAAGACAATTTAATGAGTTATGGTTGCGTATATTTGCATAGAAGTTACATTGTTATGGATGCTCCAACATGTGGTGTTTGCTTAGGATCTTTTGCTAGCCAAAAACTCGTACTAAGTAGATATACTACCTGTACATCGAAAAACCCTTAAGCCTAGTTTCTTGCCATGAGTGTCCACCATACCTACCTATGGATTGAATAAGATCCTTCAAGTAAGTTGTCATCGGTGCAAAAAGGCAATAAAAATTGCTCCTAAATGTATTTGATCAATTAGTGTAAGAGAAAATTGAGCGTTGTACGAACTTGTGATAGCAAAGTAATAAAAGCGACGAACTACATAATAGAGGTTGTTATCATAAGGGGCAATATAACGTGACATTCTTTTGCATTAAGGGATTGTGCATACAAAACCAAAAAACGCATGAGAACATTTGCTTCCCTCTACGAAGGGCCTATCTTTTACCTTTCAGTATTTACTTTTATGCAAGAGTCAATAGTATGCATTCTTATTCCAACCTCAGTCTATTAGATGGAAAGCATCATGTGGTGGGGAAATATCTAGGCACATATGGCCAGTCAAATATATTTCATCATGATTTATTATCGTTAACAATTATCTTTATGATAAGTATGTTGGGAGGCGAAACATTAAGCCCCTATCTTTCTATGTGTTCAATGGATGCCATTTGTTCTAAAAATATGCTTTGAGTACTAGCAATCATAGAATACTATATGCTGATTGAGTATGTGGAGCTCTTACTTAGACTTTGTTGAGAATAAGTTGAATTGCAATTGTTTGGTGACTAAGAACATAGGTTGTTAAGTTTTAAGAGAATTCATTGTTTGAACCATAACATGTGAACTGGTTGCTACTTTATCATGATGAGTTTTATGAGAAAGAGTTGTTGTTATGATGCTAGGAAAAGTGATTGAAATTATCATTGATCAAACTTATGCCCTATGCTAGCATTCACACTTCATAAGTTATTTATTTTATCATTTACCTACTCGAGGACGAGTATGAATTAAGCTTGTGGATGCTGATACGTCTCCAATGTATCGATAATTTATGAAGTATTCATGCCATATTCACCTATGTTTACAATACTTTTATATGGTTTTGATGCACTTTATATGATTTATTTAGAACTAACTCGGACTGACGTTGTTTTTAGCAGAACTACCGTGGTGTTGTTTTTTGTGCAGAAAATGAAAGTTCTTGGCATCGCCCAAAACTTTTTGACTATTTTTGTTGGAACAAAAGAGGCACTAGAAGCTTCGTGGGAGGGCCAGAAGAGTCACGAGGTGGCCACCCTCCACCAGGGCGCGCTAGGCCCCTAAACCGTGCCCTAGTGTTCAATGCCCACCTCGTGGCCCATCTTGGCATGAAACCAACACTCAAAAAATCCTATAAATATAGAAACCATCAGAAATAACCCTAGACTCCTCGTTCTGCCGCCGCAAGGCCTCTGTATAGACAAAAAACCATCTGGAGAGAAAACAGTACCCTGCCGGAGAGGGTAGATCATCTCCAGTGGCCCTCTTCATCACCTTGGCAGAGTCCATGATGAGGAGGGAGTAGTCCACCCTAGGGGCTGGCGGTTTGTACCAGTACCTATGAGTTCAATCTCTCTCTCTCTCTCTCTCTCTCTCTCTCTCGTGAGATGGCACGATCTTGATCTATCACGGGCTTTGTTAATATAGTTGGATCACATGATGTTTTCCCCTCTCTATCTTGTTGTGATGAGTTGAGTTTTCCCTTTGAGGTTTCGTTATGTTGGATTGAACACTTTTATGGATTTGAGAGCACATGATGTGTGTCTTGCATGCGGATACCCGTAGTGACATTGGTGTATCCAAGTGATTCACTTGATATATGTTATGGCGTCAACTTGCGGATTCCCTGACCTTGGGAATCTATGCATAGGGGTTGATTGCTGATACATCTCCATCGTATCCACTTTTCCAAACTCTTTTGCCCTTGTTTTGGACTCAAATTTGCATGATTTAAATGGAACTAACCAGGACTGATGTTGTTTTCAGCAGAATTGCCTTGGTGTTATTTTTGTGCAGAAATAAAAGTTCTCAGATTGACCTAAAAATTTACGGAGATTATTTTTGGAATTAATAAAAAATACTGGTGAAAGAATCAATCGGAGGGGGCACCCACAAAGCGCGGCCACCCCCTGGCCGCACCTAGTAGGCTTGTGGGGCCCGTGGAGCTCCACCGGCCTCAATTCCAACTCTATATATTCCTATTCGGGGAGGAAAAAATCAGAGAGAAGAGTTCATCGCGTTTCACGATACGGAGCCGTCGCCACCTCCTGTTCTTCCTTGGGAGGTTAGATCTGGAGTCCATTTTGGGCTCCGGAGAGGGGAAATCGACGCCATCGTCATCACCAACCATCCTTCATCACCAATTCCATGATACTCTCCTCCGTTCATGAGTAATCCCATCGTAGGCTTGCTGGATGGTGATGGGTTGGATGAGATTTATCATGTAATCAAGTTAGTATTGTTAGGGTTTGATCCCTAGTATCCACTATGTTTTGAGATTGATGTTGCTATGACTTTGCCATGCTTAATGCTTGTCACTAGGGCCCGAGTGACATGATTTCAGATGTGAACCTATTATGTTTTCATGAATACATATGTGTTCTTGATCCTATCTTGTAAGTTGTAGACACCTATTACGAGTTATGATCCGCATCCCTCAGGGTGACAATAACTGGGATTCTTTCCGGTGATTACCGTAGTTTGTGGAGTTCATGTATTCACTAAGTGCTAATGCTTTGGTCTGGTTATCTAGTAAAAGGAGGAATTAATATCCCTTAGTTTCCATTAGGACCCCGTTGCCACGGGAGGGTAGGACAAAAAATGTCATGCAAGTTCTTTTCCATAAGCATGTATGACTATATACGGAATACCTGCCTACATTAAATTTATGAATTGGAGCTAGTTCTGTGTTGCCCTAGGTTATAACTGTTGCATAATGAATGCCATCCGACATAATTATCCATCACCGATCCATTGTCTGTGAGCTTTCCACATATTGATCTTTGCTAAGTTACTTTTCCGTTGCTACTCTTACAATCACTACAAAACTGCTACTGTCACTTTTGCCATAGTTACCGTTACTTCCATACTACTTTGCTACTGAATAGTTTGCTGCAGATATTAAGTCTTTCAGGTGTGGTTGAATTGAAAACTTAGCTGCGAATACTCGAGAATATTCTTTGGCTCCCCTTGTGTTGAATCAATAAATTTGGGTTGAATACTCTACCCTCGAAAACCGTTGCGATCCCCTATACTTGTGGGTTATCAAGACATTTTTCTGGCGCCGTTGCCGGGGAGCATAGCTCTATTCTTTGAGTCACTTGGTATTTATATCTGTTGATCACTATGAAAAATCTGAAAGATCCAAAAACCAAGATCTATCCCTCTACTATGAGGGGAGGTAAGGAACTGCCATCTAGCTCTGCACTTGATTCACCTTTCGTTATGAGTAAATTTGCGACACCACCACCTGCTATTAATTCTGATATGTCGCAAGTAATTGATGATGCCACTTCTACTATGCATGATGCTTATGATGATAGTTTGCTTGATAATACTGTGCCACCGGGTGAATTTCTTGATGAACAAATTGCTAGAGTCAATGCTGAAAATGATGATATCTCTGAAACTGATGAAATTATTGAAACTGAACACTATGAGACACCTGCTAGACCTAGCTCTCGTAGATATGAATTTCCTAATATACCTAAGGGTTATGTGATGGAAGGAGAGGTAGCTAGTAAGGATAGAGATGATCTTAAGAAATTGCTATGCAAGTGGAAAGAAAAATCCTTGAATGCTATAATGCAATATGATCCCAAGTTTGCTACTTCACCTATCTTTGTTACTGATAAGGATTATGAATTCTCTGTCTATCCCGAGTTAATTACTTTGGTTGAATCTGATCCTTTCCATGGTTATGAATCCGAAACTGTTATGGCACATCTTACTAAACTGAATGATATAGCCACCCTATTTAGGCATGAGGAAAAAAATTCATTATTACTATATTCTTAAGTTGTTTACTTTCTCATTAAAAGGTGATGCTAAGATATGGTTTAATTCTCTTGCTCCTGGTTGCGTGCATAGTCCCCAAGATATGATATATTACTTCTATGAAAAATATTTTCTTGCCCATAAGAAACAAGCTGCCTTGGAGGATTTTTTTTTTTTGCAAATGGAAGAAGAGAGTCTCCCACAAGCTTGGGTGAGGCTTCTCCAATTACTTAATGCTTTGCCTGATCATCCTCTCAAGAAAATGAAATACTCTATATCTTTTATAACAGACTAACTGATGCTTCTAGGGGCCACCAAGATAGTTGTGCTGGTTGTGTTTTCAGGGAATGAACCGTTGAACAAGCTGAACTACTATTGAATAATATATTGAGCAATGATAATGATTGGACTATTCTCGAACCACCGCCGAAGCCAACTCCGAAGAAAAGAGGTATTCTATTTCTCAGTCCCGAAGATATGCAAGAGGCGTAGAAATCTATGAAAGAAAAAGGTATTAAAGCTGAAAATGTTAAGAATGTACTACCTATTGAAGAAATACATGGTATTGATAACCCGATATATGTAGTAGAGGTAAATTCATTCCGTAGATTTGATGAAGGCGACATTCCTTATAATAAGTTTGCTAGCCAATGCTTGGATGAGTTTGATAACTTTGTTATTAAGCAAGAAAATTTTAATGCCTATGTTAGTAGACAATTGAAACATAATGCTTACATGCTTGATCGCTTAGGTGATTATATGAGTAGAAATATCAATGATCTTAAACTTATTAGTAAACATGCCTCCATGGTAACTACTCAAGTAGAACAAGTACTTAAGGCACAAAATCATTTGCTTAATGAGATGAATAGTAAGAACAATGATCATTCTGTTAGAGTTGTGACTAGAGGTGGTAGAATGACTCAGGAACCTCTGTATCCTCAGGCCCATCCTAAGAGGATTGAGCAAGATTCTCAAAGAATTAATACTGATGCACCTAGTCGTTCCAGTAATAAGAGGAAAAAGGATGATGATAGAACCTTGCATGCTGCTAGTGAACCTATTATAGATACACCTGAAAACTCAAATGATATTTATATTTATGATGCTGACACAATATGGTGATGAACACAAGCCTAGTAACAATATTAATGATGACGTTCATGTTGATGCTCAACCTAGTAATGATAATGATGTGGAGACCGAACCCATTGTTGATCTTGATAACCCACAACCTAAGAATAAAAGATATGACAAAAGAGACCTTGTTGCTAGGTAGCATGGTAAATAAAGAGAACCATTGGTTCAGAAACCCATAGCCTTTCCTCCTAAACCATCCAAAAAAGAATGATGAGGATTTTGAGCGCTTTGTTGAAATGCTTAGACCTGTCTTTTTACGTATGCGCTTGACTGATATTCTGAAAATGTCTCCTTATGCTAAGTATATGAAAGATATTGTGACTAATAAAAGAAATATACCGGAAACTGAGATTTCCACCATGCTTGCTAATTGTAATTTTAAGGGTGGAATACCAAAGAAACTAGGAGATCTAGGAATACCAACTATACCATGCTCTATTAAAGGGAATTGTGTTAAAACTGCTTTATGTGATTTGGGAGCTGGTGTTAGTGTTATACCTTTCTCTTTATATTGTAGACTTGATTTGAATAAGTTGACACCTAGTGAAATCTCTTTGCAAATGGCTGATAAATCAACTGCTTTACCCATCGGTATTTGTGAAGATGTGCCTGTCGTAGTTTCAAATGCTACTATCCTAACGAACTTTGTTACTCTTGATATTCTCGAGAATGACAGTATGTCGATCATCCTTGGTAGACCCTTTCTGAATACTGCATGGTCTATTACTGATTGCAACAAGGGCAATGTCACTTTTCATATGAATGGTAATGAGCATACGGTACACTTTCCGAAGAAACAACCCCAAGTTCATAGTATCAACTCCATTGAAAAAACTCCAACGATTATTATTGGAGACATTGAATTCCCTCTTTCTACTATCAAGAATAAATATGATATACTTATTGTTGGGGATATGCATATCTCCACTGAGGTAACTTAGTGTTATTCGAAGATTCTTCGGTTCCATGCTACCCGAAAGAAGTTTGTTAATAAGACTTGATCAACCTTATTGATGGGTTCTTTTTGATGAGCATGAGATGGTTGAATTTAGAAAACACAATTTTCCGTACCCAACTTTTACTTTCTGGTAGTTAGATTAAATAAAGTAAAAATTCTATTATTTTTCTGTTTTCTGAGTTTTCCATGCAATAGAAAAATGAACTGAAAATAAAAGCTCTTCAAATGCCCTAAAAATGTAGTATGATTTTTCTGGAATATTTCAAAATATCTGGCACTGAGTACATGCCAGGGGGCAGCACGAGTGGGTCACAAGCTCATAGGGCGTGATCACCCGCTATCCGCGCCTAGGTGCCTTGTGGGTCCCACGTAGCTCCCCTTCACTTATTCCAGATTCCATCCACCTCGTCTTCCTCCAAAAAAATCCCACCATTGCTTAAACCCGTGTTCTAGCTCATTTTGCTGCCATTTTAGATCGCTTTGTGCAAAGCTCCATTCGCAAAACTGTTTTAGGAGATTGTTCTTCGACATGTGACTCCTCCAATGGTCCAATTAGTTTTTGTTCTAGTGCTTTATATATTGCAAATATTTTATGCTATGGTGACCTTTTTCTTGAGCTTGCATGTCAAATTTATATGGTCCCAAGTAGTTTTGATGCACGATATAGGTTCTAGGCCCTTGTGGGAGTAGTTGCTATAAGTTTTGTTGAGTTTTGTTCACCTTTATTTTGAGTCACTAAAAATTTCAGAAATTTTTCAGAGAAAGAAAAATGTTGAGGCGAATATACCAAGGGGGTTCCTCGAGCAAGAAGGCCCCTAGACTCGCGATACGTGAGCCCGACCTTGAACCACTGAGGGAAGCACAAGTGCGGCCTTGTGATTAGCCATCAGATCAATTCATAGTTGATGCCGGTTTCAAAGAAGAATTTTATGCATAAGCACAAAATGCGGGCCTTGAAGATTTCCTTTCAAACCAATGCAAGCAATACTATCAACTCACAGATTCTTTCATGCGGAGGTTTGAATTTTCATCTAGGCATAATAAGCCTTCCGTTATATTAAATCTTTATGATAAATCTTATACTATGGACCTAGAGGATTTTAACCGTGCGTGCAAAATTCCACAATGAGGCATCTATAGTGATCCTCACAAAACTGAATATAATGATTTTATTGCTAGCATCACTGTGGAAGAAACTAGAAATATTACACAGGCTACCTTAGGGAGCATTCACTTTCCTCCTATACATTATTTTGCTCTCTTCATTGGTAGATGTGTTAACGGTAAAACTGATCTTAGCCACCTTTGTGTGCCCGATATTAGTATTCTTAAGAGTGTGGTAATGGGTGATAGACGATATAACTTAGAGGCCATTATTGCTAGGAGGTTGCATAATAATGCTAAGGATGGAGATTTCTTTGGTGGGATTTATGCCACTCGTGTACCTAATTATCTTGGGGTACCCATACGGGGGAATGATATTGAGATACCACCTGCTTTTCTTGATTATGAGGCTTTGGTGCTTTACCAGTTTCTTGAGAGGAGCGAACAATCCCTCCTATACCGACTAATTTTTGATAGACAACACGATGTCCATATTACCCTTCCTGCTCCTGTCTTCTTTAACTTTTAGGAAAAACAGAGATACTCTATAACCAGAGAGGAGGCAAACGAGTACGAGAGAAATGCAGAAGCTTCTCGCCTCCACGCTACAGCCATTCAGGCAGTTGCCGCCGCAGCCTACTACAACCCCTACTATGACTTTGGATATCATCCGGGCCAGCCATGGCCCTTGACTAACTTAGGCCAAAAGCCTAAGCTTGGGGGAGTACGTATTTCTCACCGACTTTACATTCATGTTCACACATTCATCTTAGTAGTCGGTGTTCATACTTTTTCATTGTACCATCCATGGTATATTATTTCTTCTTTTTGCTTTCTTCTTGTGTGTTTAATTAACTTTGAGAAAAATCCAAAAAAATTAGTTCTAGCTTTATCTTCTAGTTTGTTTAATTGTAGTATTAAAATAAAATCCAAAAAGATTTCTCATTCTTCTTTTGCTTGTTGGGAGCTTTCCAGTGTAAATAGTTTTTTCTCGTTCTAGTTTTGAATTTTCTTTCTTTGGTTCGTAAGGAGAAGACCACAACGAAAATGTCGAGTGGCTCTCATATGCATTATTGTTTACCTATCAGAGAGCCCATATTACCTTGCCTTCTCCTTTGAGTTACTGTTTGCAGATTCCAGCTTAGTCCAATGCACGCGCACTCTTATTATTATTCACATAGTTCAATCGTGCAAGTGAAAGGCAATAATGACGATATATGATGAAAATATTGAGATGGAGAAAAGCTGGTATGAACTCGACCTATTTTTCTTTTGTAAATATGATTAGCTCATCTTTCCAAATTCAGTTCATTATGGGTGAAACATATTTGCAATGACAATTAGAGATTATAGTTACTCATGCCATGCTTAATTAGCTAAGAGTGGATAATGGTTTGTCTTGAGTGCCAACATGCATATTAAAATGGTCGTGATGTAGTATGATAGGATGGTATCCTCCTTTGAATGATTCAGGTGGCTTGACTTGGCACATGTTCATGTATGTAGTTGAAACAAAGTCAACATAGCCTCCACGATATTTATGTTCATGGTGATTTGTATCCTACTCATGCTTGCATTCAATGTTGGTTAATCTCAAAGCATGTTGATGACTGTTGACGCTCTCTAGTTGGTCGCTCCCCAGTCTTTTGTTAGCCTTCATTTGTACTAAGCGGGAATACTGCTAGTGCATCCAATTCCTCAAACCCAAAGTTGTTCCATCTGAGTCCACCATACCTACCTATATGCGGTATTCACCTGCCGTTCCAAGTAAATTTGCATGTGCCAAACTCTAAACCTTCAAATAATATTCTGTTTTGTATGCCTAAATTTCTCGTGTAGCGCCTGGGGGCGGCCAGTATCTTCCATGTAGGTGGGTTATTCTCACAATATGTGTTGATTCACTATCATTCATGAGAAAGTGCCTGGTATGCGGGATGCCCACTTCCATGCTCAAAATCAAATCAAAATATAATGAAACAAAACTCCCCCAGGATTGTTGTTTGCATGGATGGTACTCGTGGATTCGGCTCGCCGTGGAGTGTGGTTGATTGGTGGAAGGGGAGTAAAAAATTTATCATTCTGTTTGGGAGCGGCCTATAATGTATCTAGCATGGAAGATGGTGAAATCTCTTGGTCGTTATGATGACAATGGAAGCATACCACTCAAAATTGTTATTCATCCATGTTTTAAAAGCTCGAGCTCTGGCACCTCTGCAAATCAATGCTTCCCTCTGCGAAGGGCCTATCTATTTACTTTACTGTCGATTCATCCTCTCTTGTAAAAAAGCACCAGTTAGAGAGCATCGCCGTCATTTGTATGCTTTGCTATTAATTGATATTGAGTATGAGTGTGGCTGGATCTCTTTTACCATGAATTACAATGTCTAGTGAGTCCTTGTTCTTTAGAGGTGCTCTGCATTTATATTTTGCGGTCTAAGAAAGAGCTAGCAAGATAACATTAGATCATATTGTATCATGATTGTTTTGATAAAAGTGTTGTCATCCGAGAGTTATCATTATTGCTCGCTAGTTGATTATGCCATTGGTATGAGTAAATGTGAGACCTAAATGTTATTGTGAACGTGGTTAGTCTATAATCTTTGCTGAAAATCTGAACATCAGTTAGACATATTTACAACAACAAGATCAAACAGAGTTTGTAAAAGTTTTTCTTTATCACTTTCAGTTTATCAACTGAATTGCTTGAGGACAAGCAATGGGTTAAGCTTGGGGGAGTTGATACGTCTCCATCGTATCTACTTTTCCAAACTCTTTTGCCCTTGTTTTGGATTCTAATTTACATGATTTGAATGGAACTAACCCGAACTGATGCTATTTTTAGCAGAATTGCATTGGTGTAATTTTTGTGCAGAATAAAAGTTCTCGGATTGACCTGAAAATTTACGGAGATTATTTTTGCAATTAATAAAAAATACTGACGAAAGAATCAACCGGAGGGGGGCCACCCACGGGTCACAAGCCCACAGGGCACGGCCACCCCCTGGCCATGCCTAGCAGGCTTGTGGGCCCCCTGGGGCTCCGCCGACCTCAATTCCAACTCTATATATTCCTATTCGGGGAGAAAAAAATCAAAGAGAAGAGTTCATCGCGTTTCACGATACGGAGCCGCCACCACCTCCTGTTCTTCCTCGGGAGGCCAGATCTGGAGTCCGTTTTGGGCTTCGAAGAGGGGAAATCGAAGCCATCGTCATCACCAACCATCCTTCATCACCAATTCCATGATGCTCTCTGCCATTCGCGAGCAACCCCATCATAGGCTTGCTGGACGGTGATGGGTTGGATGAGATTTATCATGTAATCGAGTTAGTTATGTTAGGGTTCGATCCCTAGTATCCACTATGTTCTGAGATTGATGTTGCTATGACTTTGCTATGTTTAATGCTTGTCAGTAGGGCCCGAGTGCCATGATTTCATATGTGAACCTATTATGTTTTCATGAATATATATGTGTTCTTGATCCTATCTTGCAAGTTGTAGACACCTATTACGAGTTATGATCCGCATCCCCCAGGGTGACAATAACTGGGATTCTTTCCAGTGATTACCGTAGTTTGAGGAGTTCATGTATTCACTAGGCGCTAATGCTTTGGTCCGGTTCTCTATTAAAAGGAGGCCTTAATATCCCTTAGTTTTTATTAGGACCCCGCTGTCACCGGAGGGTAGGACAAAAGATGTCATGCAAGTTCTTTTCCATAAGCACGCATGACTATATATGGAATACATGCCTACATTACATTGATGAATTGGAGCTAGTTGTGTGTCACCCTAGGTTATAACTATTGCATGATGAATGTCATCCGACATAATTATCCATCACTGATCCATTGCCTATGAGCTTTTCACATATTGATCTTTTCTAAGTTACTTTTCCGTTGCTACGGTTACAATCACTACAAAACTGCCACTGTCACTTTTGTCATCATTACCGTTACTTCCATACTACTTTGCTACTGAATAGTTTGCTGCAGATATTAAGTCTTTCAGGTGTGGTTGAATTGACAACTCATCTACGAATACTCGAGAATATTCTTTGGCTCCCCTTGTGTCGAATACTCTACCCTCGAAAACTGTTGCGATCCCCTATACTTGTGGGTTATCAATTGCATGTTTTCATACCATGTTCTCCGATACAAATCTTGGGGCACTCTTTGAGGTTATTTGTGTTGGATTCAGTATTATGAATATGAAATTGTTTGATGTGTATGGTATAATTAACTCATGAATACTTGTGGTGACATTGGAGTATCTAGGTGACATTAGAGTTGATTGATGCGTATCATATGATGTTATTTTAGTGCGAACTCTTAGATAGTTCGACAGGAAAGGATAACTTGGTTATGTTAGTATGAACTCTTGATAGATCGATCGGAAAGCTTAACTTGTTTATTTTAGTACGAACTCTTGATAGATCGATCGGAAAGGATAACTTGGTTATTTCAGTATGAACTCTTGGATAGATCGATCAGAAAGGATAACTTTAAGGTGGTTTTGTATCCTACAAATAATTTCTTCTTATGTTCTCCGCTAGATAAGAACTTTGGAGTGATTCTTCGTTGCACGTTGAGTGATGGTTATGTGATCCAGTTATATTAGCATTGTTGAGAGATTATACTAGCGAAAGTACAAACCCTAGGCCTTGTTTTCAAGCATTGTAATACCGTTTGTGCTCACTTTTGTTACTTGCTACCTTGATGTTTTTTATTGTTACTATTACAAAAATCAATATCTACTATCATTACTACACTTGTATCACCACCTCTTCGCCGAACTAGTGCACCTATACAATTTTCCATTGTATTGGGTGTGTTGGGGACACCCGAGATTTCTTGTATTTGATTCCAAGTTTGTTTGAGAGAGACCATCTTCATCCTACACCTCCCACGGATTGATAAACATTAGGTCATCCACTTGAGGGAAAATTGATACTCTCCTACAAAACTCCGCGCTTGGAGGCCCAACACGGTTCTACAAGAATAAAGTTTCATAGTAGACATCATCATCATCTAACTCAAGTTGATTACGCGCAAGGCAAAGGTTATTCCCTGATAGGTTTTCTGTTTTGCCGGTCTCATGGTGTTACTTAGGAGACTGGGTTATATGATCGATTGTCGTACTATCAAGGGGGATCTTGAGTGAGTTGCTTGATCGCATCGTTGCTAGATAGATGAAACCATTGCATCCTTGGCATCAACTTTCTTGGTTCTTATTTGGCTTTTCTCTATGTGAGTTTTAGAGCTTACGGTCTTCGTCATGACAAGCTCAAGCTCATCGAAAACAGAGTTCTCATGCATATCTTTGAGTTTTCAGTGTTGGAGAATTTGCCGGTTCATATTTTGGGAAGGTTCTCCTCCTTATCCCAGTGGCATTTATTCTCCATTGCTAGTTCTTGATATATCCAACAAGCTTGAGTTTGCTGATTTCGGAGCCTGTATGCAAAAGTTATGATAGTTTCGACATCCATCTATTTTGCTTGGTGGGCAATTTTATTGCACCCAAGCGGTAATATCTCTCCGTTACCACGGTAGTACTGCTTGCGATACTTCCGCTATGGACTACCACAATCACTACCACTTGGGAAAAGTCCTCCGTGCAACTTTCTTACCTATTTTCTCTAAGCGGTAGTACCGTTCTAAGCGGTAGTACTACTCCCCCGAGCGGTAGTACCACTTGACTATCAAGGGATGTGCTTGTTTATGTTGCCTGTTTTCTCTAAGCGGTAGTACCGTTCAAGCGGTAGTACTGCTCCACCGAGCGGTAGTACTGCTTTACCGCGGGCTGAGGCATAACGGTTGGATTTTCCCCCTACCTATAAAAGCGGGTCTTCTTCCCCAATGGACCTTATCCTTTGAGCTCGTGTATGTCCCCCGCTGTTGACCCTCTTTAAGATTTCTGTATCTCAATCCTCCAATGATTCTTGCTCCTTCTTGAGGGAAAAGAGAGAGACGGTCTAAATCCACATTTTAACCGGTCATTTTCTGCTGTATGTGAGGGGAACCCCTTGGATCTAGATCTTGGAGTTCTTCGTGTTCTTATTGTTCTTCCTCTCGTATTTCACTATAGCTTTTGTTGTTGTGATGTGATTTGACAATGAGGGACTTGACCACTTCGTGTGTTCTTTCCATTGCATTAGTTGCATCAGTTTGATTCTCCACGGTGATACATGAAAGTGAAAAGTTGAGAAGCTTATTACTGTTGGGTGCTTGGTACCATAGAGCTTGTTCCTCTTGGGTGCTTGGGCACCCTATAAGGTTGGTGGTGCCATGGAGCTCAATATTGTGGTGTAAAACTCTGGGCAAGCGTCGGGGTCTTTAATTAAGTTGTGTAGATTGCCCTGAGCAATTTGTACGGGTTTCGGTGACCGTCCCCAAGCGTTGCAAATTGTACGGGTTCGATGACCGCCCCCAAGGTTCGCCATCTGTACAGGTACAATGTCGCCCTCAAGGGTCCCTTAGTGGGATCACGGTATTTTGCATTGTGCCAGCGCGTGAGGAGATTACGGGGCCCTAGTGGCACTTTGGGAAGCATTCTGCCTCCACATCGCTCCAAACGAAGATTAGCATCCACAAGGATGTGAACTTCGGGATACATTGTCGTCTCCGCGCACCTCGATTATTTCATACCCGATCCCTTTACTTATGCAGTTTACTTTGTGATAGCCATAGTGTTTCATGTTATATATCTTGTTACCACTTAGTTGTTTATCTTGCTTAGCATAATTTATTGGTGCACATAGCTGATCCTACTTGATTTAGGTTTTATGCTTGATAGATTAAACGATAGTTTTATTTCGCATTTGTTCAATCCTAAACCGTAATTATTTTATGACGTCTATCCATCCCCTCTAGGTAACATCCACGTCCTTTCAGAAAGGAGGGATGTAACTAAGCCAAATGCATTAATGCCTTGACTTGCTCGCTCTCTTAACATGGAGACGCCCTGCAACATTTACATCCATCTGAATAAAGCTCAAACAAAAACTAGCAAAATTTTCACATAACGCTTTGATATCATGAAGAATACTCCCCACCTCAGATCCGTTGTAGTTGCTGCCTTCCCATAGCTTGACTATTTGTTGTGCATCAGTCTCTATGTGCACATCTCGCATCGCTTGTTCGGCTGACATTTGAACTTACATCACGAATTGCCATTGCTTCCATGGTCACAACATTGGCTGCCTTCTCATACCAAGCAACTTGTGCACGAAGGAGGGTACCGGTTTTATCTCTCCAGACAGGGCAATCCCCCACGACAGTCTCCTCCGGATAGGATGCATCGACGTTTATTTTGGTGTTCTCCACCTGTGAAGGAACCCATCTTGGCTTCGTCTTTGGTTGTTTTGTCCTAAGCTCCTTGCCCGTCAATGACAAATAGTTTGTTATGTCAATCGCTCATCTGCGAGAAGGCATTGCTCGCTTGTTCTTTGCCTACAAAATGCTAGCTTGATGCTAACATTTCAGCCAGCGTCAACTACACGAACAACACAATTTAGTATTCTATTTCACATATCATTTACATCTACAAATATATAGAACATTCGATTGAACAGAATACAACTACGTATACTACATATGACCTTTATTCAAATGTCCGATGGTATTATAGTTTTTAGTAAATGAAGTATCTTAGTTTGTGGTGTGTCGAGGCTTTGTCAATTCGTTGACTCCTCCAACAAGTTTCTTCTTGCGTGCAAACCTCAATTCTTGTTCGCATCATATGCACACCCTCACCCTTCAATACGCCATGCACCCAATAAGCATCTCCAGCCGCGTCCCCAATAGCCCCCCCCAAGCGACTTTTTCGATGCCGGCGTCGAAAAAACGCTCCGACTGTATCAACTCGCCAGGGTGCATGCCGCTGCTTGACGGCAACGGCCTTCTCGAGGGAGAATCAGGCCAGCGGAGCTCAACAGCAGCAAACAACAACAACGCAAGCATCAGCTGCTCCCCTCCACAGATTATCCGAAGAAGAATGCTGAAAAATCGGCGCCAATAAATATCGCAAACATGGAATGGTCACCGCACGCCGCAAGAAACCGTGTGGCGTTGCCATTGACCACAGCCCGAGTCTCCGGAGGCGCACAGACGAACCCGCCGTTTTCACTGTCACTGGCAACCCAGGAGCAGAAAGACCGGCAACTACTTGGTCCCTGACAGTCACAGACACGTCTCAAGTGCAGACGTTCTACCAGAGACTCAGAGAGAGTAGTGCACATTCTCGCACAGCTCGTGCTTCGAGTTATCTCAGGCGAGGGAGAGGGGCGGAAACAATGAACGAAGACGACGTCCTGGTGCTCGCCGCCGCGTTGACAGGCGGACTCTTCGTCGTGTTGCTCCTCCTGCTCGTCGTCGTCCTTGTCCGGAGGCGCTGGCTCGACCGCGAGGGCGTGGCGTCCGGCCGCGGCTTCGTCCTGTTCGGCGTCTGTTGCCAGGGCGGTACCCAGGGCCGGTTCGTCCGGACGTCCATGGCGAGGAGCCGGCAACGGGCGGCCCGCGGCGGCGAGGAGGCCGATGACGAGCCGGACGAGGGCGAGCTCGAGAGGTGGAAGAAGATGTTCGGTGGGCCCACTAGGTGCCTGTCCACGATAGAGGAGGCCACGGAGAAGGGCACGTCGACGGTGGCAACGCCGGCAGCGTCGCCTGACCGAAGGGACGCCAGGACTCTGCAGACGGCCTCTGCCGGCGTGCTGAAAAGTTGAGACTTGCTTATCTTGCTCTTGTCTTGTAAGTCCTGATGTGCAGTAGTACGTACTACACTGGTAATAAGTCGAGCGATCATGATGGCTTGTTATTTTGCTATATGCAGGGGGTAGTAATTTTTTCCAAATTAATTGAAGTTCTAATTTTATTATACATCAAACTTCTTTTTCTTAAAGGAAAACAGTAGGAATTTCTTTCTGCTACATGTATTTATAAAGTCTATAAATGATTTTTTTTTGCGAAAGAAAAGGATTGCATTAATCAAAGAAACAGGGTGCCAATTTCATTAGGTCCATTTTGCAGCTCTGTAGGGGTGCGAGGTACAAAGGGTGACCCAATTGTGCAAGTGTATGGCTGTATAAAGTCTATGAATGTAGTTATACAAAAGCAAAAGGAAGAGGGTCTAGACCATTTTTTTAATTGAACAAACATTTTTTGAAATGCATGATCATTTTTTGAATCAGCAAACATTTTATGAATGAATAAATTATTGTGTAGGCCAAACAGTTTTTGAATTTTTAATATATTTTTTCATTCATGAAATTTTTTGAATTGGCAAAATTTTGTTCAATTCATTCACATATTTTAATACACAAACTTTTTTAAAAATCATGTACATTCTTTGATTTTTTGAACATTTGCTTTCAACATTTTGACCATTTTTTGAATAAGCAGACATTTTTTACAAAATCATAAATATTTTCCGAATCCACAAACATTTTATGATTTATTAAACATTTTATTCCAAAATTCTTTTTCTTTATTTTCAGATTTTTTTGGTGGGTAATATTGTGCATCTCTGGGGCCAGTTTCCGTGACGTATCGCAAGAAGGAATAGCTTCTTTATTATTAGGTATAGATTTAGTGTTGTAAGGATTGCTATATTTTTTATAGATATAAACTGGTTTGAATTTAAATATGTTTTAACTTATGGTACCCACATGATAAGCTGATAAAGCAACGCAATGTGTGTCCCTAGAAACAGTTTATTCGATTTGACGCTTTTGAGCAGTTGAAAGACAATGGGAGAGGATTAGAGTCGGAAACTACCAGCTTTTTTGCTGATTTCACCTACTGGCATGGGGAGGGGGGGGGGGGGAGGATTGTAGATGTGTAATGATACATAATCTGAGGACTATATACCCTACGTGCATAGACAGATAGCGTGTTGAATAGTGTCTAAGCATCCCGGGCCTGCACGCAGTCGTGGGCAGAGATGCTAGACTTACGGACATATTCTCACGGGATTCTGTTACGGACTCACATGTAAAGTTTTGGTTGGAGAAGATTAGGAAGGCAAGGTCCCACCAGCTAAAATGAGGGGTTGGTTGGCGAGAGAGTAGTTCGTAAAACAAACCCGTACTAGATTTCACGTGAGTGTAGCATTTTTGCAGTCGTGGGCATACAAAGAAGCGACGATGGTCACACTATTTCTAGAATTGTATCTTTACGTCAGAACATGTGCATGAACTTGATTGGCCCTTGTTTCGTGCGTGTGATGGTGAGAATCCAAAGAGAGAGAGAGAGTTGGTGACATTAGCTATGAGAAGGCTCTCTTTTGGATTATTATTTTGAACGCAGTACAGACACAACTATAAACACGCGCAGACACACATATTATGTCCCTATGAACACTTCCGAGAGACTGAGCCGACATATCATCTTAAGATTTACGAAGTCATCATAGACGCCTCGTCGTCGATGAAAACGTCTCCTCCCACTAAATGCACATCGCGGAAATGCTAAAATAAATCCAGCAATAATGCAAGCATCAGGACTTGAACCCTGATAAGTTAGGAATACCACTGCCCTTCTAACCATACAACCATATGTTGGTTCGCAGACTCTCTTTTGAATTACTATTAGTAGTATGTACTAGCATCATTACCTCATAGCCAACACCTTAAGAACTAGCACACACATGCCTCGTAGCACCGTCTTCTCCCACTCGTCTTTTTGTAACATTGGTTTTGCATGTTTCACATATCACATGAATGCTTCTTGACTCAATACATACTCACATGGAAATTTTACACGTTTGAACGGATATTTACAGATTTTTAACATTTTGAATATCAAGAAATTGAAAATTGTATGATAGGAAGACCCAATAGTCGGGCCTACTCGTGTTACGCATTTTGAGGACACCATGACACATGTAGACTAGCAACCACAACTATCCATTTTATTTGTAGGATCTAGATGTGGTAGGTATTCACCTATTCAGCTATGCATGCACTATGCTAAAGAAACAAAATATATGCTAAAAATTTCGTTCGTGATGCTAGCCAACAAAATACGCAAGGAGTGAGTCCCAGCCACAAATATATGGCTTTTGCCTTCGTAACACAAGTCTAGGAGATGGACCAAGACTGCCATGCATGATCGTCAAGGAGCTGGACCTAGGGCATTAATTTCAGTAGAGAAGGGAAAACACCAAACATGTGGGACCCCAAACTAGGGGAAGTGATGCATCAAGTCCCTAGCAGACACATGAAATCTTGAAGGTTACCACAAGGTCCAGGGGTGCCTTCGTTTCTGTTAGAGCATATTTCTCGATATGTGGTTTTGGTAATTGTTGACAATCCCTATGGACTAATGGTGGCCTTGAGTTATATTTGAAGGATTTGTCCATAGGCACTTCTTGAAGTACATGTGTTGGTTTTAAGGAGTTTATATGGTGACCAAGATGGTATGTAAGGGTTTTATCCAAAGATTGGTCATCTGAGAGTTGAGCTTATTGCAAGCATGTCTTGAAGAAGAAGATTGTGTCAATATTCATGTTTACCTTCAAGACATCATCTTTATGAAGAGAGAAGATAAGAATCAAGGTTGATCAAGACTACGTCAAAGAGTGAATCAATTTGATCAACACACAATGTGTTCAAGATGTACCAAGCGGGATCAAGTGATCCCATGGTGAGGTAAGCATTGTCCATTACACTTTGTGTACTAACCCATAATCTATGTGGGAGTCCTATGTGGGGTTAGGTATGTATCCATGAGCTTGCGTCAAGAGGAAGATCCCATACAACCCATGGAGGATGACATCAAGTGGTGATCGTCGTCAAGGTTGCGGTGTGCAAGTTCAAGTGGAGCATCACCGATATATCATGCTTGGAGGTTGCCGTCCATTGTGGCGACAATGGACTTGCGAAGATGTGCCGAAGAGTGGCTCACCCATAGTGGAGTATGGGGAACAATCCTTTAGTCTTCATCGAGCCGACGCAATCAAGAAAGGGGGTCCATCTTGAGGAGGACAAGATCGTCATCATCTAGTTCAAGTGGTCTATGCACAAGGCAAAGTTTTGACCTTGATAGGTTTTTTCTATTTTACCGGTCTCATGTTGGTAGTTGGAAGACTGGGTTATATGATCGATAGTCGTACTATCAAGGGAGGGATCTCAAGTGAGTAGCTTGATTGTATCGTTCGCTGAGAGCTCAAACCATTGCATTCTTGGAATCATCATCTTCCTTGGTTCTTGGTTTTTTGCTCTATATGGGTTCTTGAGCTTATGGACATCTTCTTGACAAGCTCAAGTTCATCGAAAACGGAGTCCATATGCATCTTCTACGATGTTTTAGATGATTGGATAGCTCTTGTCGTCCTGAATCCAACAAGCTTGAGTTTGGTCAATTCGGAGCTCATATGCAAAGGTTATGGCAGTTCTGGTTTTACTGTTTCCATCTGGTTGCCTGGGTTCTTTGTTACTCTCCCGAGGGCGGTAGTACCGTTAGCCACAGCGGTAGTACCTCTCGGGGGTTCCGGCTCTTTGCATAGGACACTAGACACTGCCTTGTCTAGTGTCTGGTGACCAGCACCACAAGAGCGGTAGTAGGGGCGGTAGTACACTGCTGAGATCTGCGTGTGGGCGGTAGTACCGCTCCCAGGGGTAGTACTACCACTTGTGTGGGGGCTGTGTAGGTAACAGTTGGATTCTCCCCCCACCTATTTAAGGGTGTCTTCTTCCCTAATGGTTTTTAACTCTTAAGCTCGTGTTCTTCCCCCATTGTTGACCTTCTTCGAGCTTGCTAACTCTCAGTCCCTCCAATGATTCTTGCTAGTTCTTGAGGGAAAAGAGAGAGGAGATCTAGATCCACATTTCCACCAATCACTTTCTCCTCTATGTGAGGGGAACCCCTTGGATCTAGATCTTGGAGTTCTTCGTGTTCTTCTTTGTTCTTCCTCTCATTTTCCTCCATAGCATTAGTTGTTGTGGTGGGATTTGGGAGAGAAGGACTTGGGCACTTCGTGTGCCCTTGCCATTGCATTTGGTGCATAGGTTTGAGTTCTCCACGGTGATACGTGGAAGTGAAGTTTCAGAAGCTTATTACTCTTGGGTGTTTGAGAACCCTAGACCTTGTTCCTCTTGTGTGCCTTGGCGCCCTAGACGGTTTGTGGTGCCTCGAATCTCAATCATTGTGGTGTAAAGCTCCGGGCAAGCGTCGAGCATTTGAGCATTCGAGCATTTGAGGTCAATCATTGTGGTCTCCAATTAGGTTGTGAAGATTGCCCCGAGCATTTGAGGTCACCTCGGAGCCACAATCCATTGTGGTGAAGCTTCATGGTGTTGTTGGGAGCCTCCAATTAACCTGTGGAGATTGCCCCAACCTTGTTTGTACGGGTTTGGTGACCACCCTCAAGGGTCCCTTAGTGGAATCACGACATCTTGCATTGTGCGAGGGCGTGAGGAGATTAGGTGGCCTTAGTGGCATCTTGGGGAGCATTGTGCCTCCACACCGCTCCGAACGGAGATTAGCATCCGCAAGGGCGTGAACTTCGGGATACATCGTCATCTCCATGTGCGTCGGTTATCTCTTACCCGAGCCCTTTACTTATGCACTTTACTTTGTGATAGCCATATTGTTTCATGATATATATGGCATGTTGTGTACCAGACCTGATATGAACCTTGCCATAAGTTTGGTAGGGAGGTACCAAAGTGGTCCCGGAATGGAACAGTGGACAACGGTCAAGAATATCCTTAAGTACCTGAAAAGGACTAAGGATATGTTTCTTGTTTATGGAGGTGCTGAAGAGCTCGTCGTAAAGGGTTACGTCGATGCTAGCTTCGACATAGATCTGGATGACTCCAAGTCACAAACCGGATATGTGTATATTTTGAATGGTGGGGCAGTCAGCTGGTGCAGTTGCAAGCAAAGCGTCGTGGCGGCATCTACATGTGAAGCGGAGTACATAGCTGCTGCAGCGCAGGAAGGAGTCTAGATGAAGGAGTTCATTACCGACCTAGGAGTGATTCCCAATGCGTCAGAACCGATGACTCTCTTGTGTGACAACACTGGAGCTATTGCCATTGCCAAGGAGCCCAGGTTTCACAAGAAGACCAAGCACATCAAGCGCCGCTTCAACTCCATTCGTGGTTACATTCAGGATGGAGATATAGATATTTGTAAAGTCCATACGGATCTGCATGTCGCTGATCCGTTGACTAAACCTCTTTTAGAGCGAAACATGATTCAACACCAGAACTCTATGGGTGTTCGATTCATCACAATGTAACTAGATTATTGACTCTAGTGCAAGTGGGAGACTGTTGGAAATATTCCCTAGAGGTAATAATAAAATGGTTATTATTATATTTCCTTGTTCATGATAATTGTCTATTGTTCATGCTATAATTGTATTAACCGAAAACTGTAATACATGTGTGAATACATAGACCACACCATGTCCCTAGTGAGCCTCTAGTTAACTAGCTCGTTGATCAATAGATGGTCATGGTTTCCTGGCCATGGACATTGGATGTCATTGATAATGGGATCACATCATTAGGAGAATGATGTGATGGACAAGACCCAATCCTAAGCATAACACAAGATCATGTAGTTCGTCTGCTAGAGCTTTTCTAATGTCAAGTATCATTTCCTTAGACCATGAGATTGTGCAACTCTCGGATACTGTAGGAATTCTTTGGGTGTATCAAACTTCACAACGTAACTGGGTGAGTATAAAGGTGCACTACAGGTACTCCGAAAGTGTCTGTTGGGTTGGCACGAATCGAGACTGGGATTTGTCACTCCGTGTGACGGAGAGGTATCTCTCAGTCCACTCGGTAATACATCATCATAATGAGCTCAATGTGACTAAGGAGTTAGTCACGGGATCATGTGTTGCAGAACGAGTAAAGAGACTTGTCGGTAACGAGATTGAACAAGGTATAGGGATACCGATGATCGAATCTCGGGCAAGTAACATACCGATGGACAAAGGGAATTGTATACGGGATTAATCGAATCCCCGACATCGTGGTTCATCCGATGAGATAATTGTGGAACATGTGCGAGCCAATATGGGTATCCAGATCCCGCTATTGGTTATTGGCCGGAGAGGTGTCTCGGTCATGACTGCATGGTTCCCGAACTCGTAGGGTCTACACACTTAAGGTTCGGTGACGCTAGAGTTGTAATGGGAATTGTATATGGTTACCGAAAGTTGTTCGGAGTCCCGGATGAGATCCCGGACATCATGAGGAGTTCCGGAATGGTCCGGAGGTGAAGATTTATATATGGGAAGTTCAGTTTCAGTCACCAAAAAGGTTTCGGGGTTTATCAGTATTGTATCGGGACCACCGAAGGGGTTCTGGGGGCCCACCGGGAGGGTCCACCTGCCCCGGAGGACCGAATGGGCTGTAGTTGGGTGGGAACCAGCCCCTTAGTGGGCTGGTGCACGCCCCAAGGGCCCAAGGCTACTAGGGGCCGCTGCCCCCCCAGGGGTCGTTGCCCCCCGGGGGGCCGGCCCCCTCTCCCCTTTCCCCTATAAATAGTGGGGGTGGGAGGGCAGCCACACCCCTTCCCTTGGCTCAGCCCTTCCCCCTCCTACACCTCCTCCTCCGTAGCGCTTAGCGAAGCTCTGCCGGAGAACCGCAAGCTCCACCACCATCATGTCGTCGTGTTGCCGGAGCTCTCCCTCAACTTCTCCTCCCCCTTGCTGGATCAAGAAGGAGGAGACGTCCCCGGGCTGTACGTGTGTTGAACGCGGAGGCGCTGTCCGTTCGGCGCTTGGATCAGATCTTTCCGCAATTTGAATCGCCACGAGTACGACTCCATCAACCGCGTTCTTGTAACGCTTCCGCTTAGCGATCTTCAAGGGTATGAATATGCACTCCCTCTCTCTCGTTTCTACTGTCGTGGATTTATCACGGCAGATGTCCGGGTGAACGGACTTGGATTCGAGGCCATCGCTAACGGGGTGGACTCAAAGAGGTTGATCGGGGCAAAAGACACAGATTTACCCAGGTTCGGCCCCTCAAGTTGAGGTAATAGCCTACGTCCTGCTTGTGTTTGTATTGCTTGTGTATCGATTACAAGGAGCTAGAAGCTTGACCTAGTTCTCGATCACCTATCCTCTAAGTCGCCCCGGGTCTGCCTTTATATAGGAGGTCAGGACCACCGGGTCTTTACAATTATCTATCCGGGTCTTCTTGTGACTCCGAGTCTCTTTCTATCTTTCTGTCCAAGTTGTCCTTGAGGCGGCTTACACACCCGGGTCTTCTACGTCCGGGCCATCATGCGGCCCACATCTTGAGCCGTCTATCTTCCTGGGCCACCAGTCTTACGCCTCACCCATGGGCCGGCTTACAAGTCATCAATATGAACTGGAGCCTCTAAGGCGTGTCATATTGCGGGGTTATATCCCCAACATTAGGCCCCAGGTTGAATTGAGCTTGCTCACTTCATCCTTCTCTTCTGATTTTGGCGAGCCGCCCGGAAATGACCCGACGTGACGTCATGAGATGTGCTGACGTATCACCGAATCTTTCATTAACTGTCATCCCGAGAATCGAGGTGTCTGCCTCGGTCAAACGTTCTCGTCGCCTGGATTTTCGTGCCTTCCTCATTCCTTCTTTAAATATGACTCGTGCGGGTCGAAGCTTTTCATCCTCCCGCTCGTGCCTCTTCTTCTTCTTCCTGTCGCCGCCCCAGCGTCTTCGAGCTTTGCTCCGGCGTCGTCTGTACGTCATCCCCAACTTGGCCGCTGCATCACCCTGGCTCCCGACTTTCTTTTGAAAAAGCAACAGTAGGCCGAGCGTCGATAGACTCGGAGTACCGGCTCTACTGAGCTTGTGTCCGGGTTACCAAACTCTCCGGCTCTCAAGAAGCGCCCCGCGGAGGTTTACGTCTCTACTTTTCTTTGTCTTTCCTTTGTAATCTTGATGCTTTCTCATTTTTCTTATTTCATTCTTTTAGAAAACCCCATCCTTTGGCAACTCTTCGGCGTCGGCTCTTAATATGATAATAACCTCTTCAAATGCTGCTCTTTCCATTTTGTAGTGCTCAAGCGAAGCGTCGTAAGACCAACAAGCCCTCCCCCGGCCCTGTCATCCAAGACCAGGAAATCGAACACCCGGAGGAGGTTCATCCGGAAGCAACTCCACCGGCTGCCTCTGCGGAGCCGGCCGGTGAAGATGTCATTATGGAGAGTCCTCCCAGAGCTCCTTCCAAGCCGCCGACTCCTGCAAAAACTCCTGCAACCCCGAACGTTGTCATCACCGGGTCAGCTCAGCAGACGCCTCCGGCTCATGTGCTGACTAAACATACCGAACCGTCAGAGGCCTCGAAGAACTTAAACTTTGATTCTTCGTACGAGAAGATGACAGCTGATGAGCTCCATGCTGGATATATGAAACGGCTAAATACGAGCCGTGACTTGGAGCTTCGGCTGGTGACTTTGATGAAAACCAAATATGAGGTACCTTTCCTTCTTACCATGTCCTTACTTAGCCCCCAAGAGCCGGTTTAATCTAGTTGATAGTTGAACCGGGTCTTTCTGTGACCTCTGTAGATACTGTCATGCCAAATTCACTTAGAATTGCTTTAGCTTAGTACTGTAGATAAAGTGAACCGCCAATCGTAGCCCCCAAGGGCCGTCTCAGATTTTATTTGAGTCGGGTCTTTAATGTAGACAACTTGAAGATCTAATTGTAGTCCCTAAGGGCCGAGTCAACTTTGAAAAAATTGAGTCGGATCTTCATCAGAAGTAGTCTTTGAAGAGCCAAATTGTAGCCCCCAAGTTCCGGATTAACTTCGAAGGAGATGAACCGGAACTGTACTGCATACTGAAAAAGCAAATATACATTAGCCCCCAAGTGTCAAATATATTGCTTGCAATCTGTTTGAGACTTGCAGAAATTTTCTTATATCACTCGTCCTATATTTTGGCGACTTATCCTGTATTTTGATGTGTTATAGGAAGCCTTAAACGAAGTCGGGTCTCAGTTGACGGATCTGAAGGCCAACTTGGCGGCTCAGCAAGAAGCCCGAAGCATTGTTGACAAAAAGTGTCGGCTTATCTCTAAGGAGCTGGCTAATACCACTGCTGAGCTTACCTCTTTGAAAGAGATGGCAGAATCTGAAAAGGCCGCTCTGACCAAATGGGCGGACGACGCCGACCAACGGCTTATAGCTGTGGCGGAGGAACTCCAAGGCCTGAAGCGGCACATAGCGAAGATGTCAGCCGCCCTATTTGGTAAGCTTTTGTTTTACTTTATATTTTAACATTGCTATTGAAAAACTGGCGACTCATTAGCTTTATCCGGCTTATCCAGGTCCCAGGAGCCGGCAGTTGGCTTCTGATGGCCTTTTGCCACTGAAGGCCATCTACACCTTTGCGAAACAACTATACTGCGACACCATCTTCACGATCAAGAGTGTTCAATATAAGGAGAAGATCCCCACCGCTCTGAAAGGGGTCTTGGAACTCTTCTCCACCATGCCAAAACAGATTGAAGAACTAAAGAAATCAGCTTTTCTTCAAGGAGCAGTCGCCGGATTGAGCCGGGCTCTGGCCTTCGCCCCTGAGCTGACGCCAGCTGAAATGATGGATGGCTATCCATCGAAGAAAGACGACGGCTCAGAATTCACAGAGGCGGACTACCTCAAGTGTGTCAAGGACTCCCGCTTCTTGGCGTCTGTACTTGCAGATGAAGCCAACTTAAATGTCTACCAGACGGCTTATGATGGCGAGGATAAGAGGATCCGCGGGCCTCCCTACGAGTGGAAATCTCTAACACCCGCCCACAGTAAGGCACTCTTTCCTAATGATCTCGACACATCTCCCTTTTTTGAAGAAGGGTCCTTCGCCGCGCTGGCTGACTGCAGCTGGGATTTGGAAACTCTCCAGATGAAGCCAGTAGAAGAGCCGAAGCAGGATGATCCGGCCATCTGATTTTGCATTTTGTAACCTTCTGAGCGATGGCTCATGCAATGACCTTCCGTGGGCGGTTGAAACTTGGTAATGCCTTTGCTCCTTCTGAAAGCAATTTTTGTAATAGCTTAAGGATGACTCTGCCGTTCTAAAGATAGTGCCGGCTGTATATATTTCCATCTCTTTGTGTATACTTTCCGTCTCTCCGTGTTTCAATTTGATGTGTTGCCGGCTCTCCATTGATTGATCGCTCCTTTGCATAAATATACCTTGAGCTTTTCTAATGAGGGGTGTTTGTATTTGAAGACGTCATTCCTTCTCCAGAAGATTAGAGCCGGATAATATCTTTGAAAACTTGAATTTTGTCAACTGGAGCAACATGGCTCCGGCTCTTGTCGGATGAATCCATTAAGGAGCCGGTTGTCTTAGGATAATGTAGGCTATACCTGATGGTAAGAAGCCTCTATCGACAACTGCAGCTATTGATGAACCGGAAGCGGCCTAAAGCCGGCTGTATGAAGGGTAATGTAAGCTATACCTGACAGTAAGAAGCCTCCTTTTAACAGCAAATTTTGTATGCGCGAACGCCGGCTGTCGATGGGAGATGTAAGCTATACCCCAAGGCAAGAAGCCTCCATCGACAACCGCGGCTAATAATTAGCCTGAGACGGCATAAAGCCGGCTGTTTGAAAGGAGATGTAAGCTATACCCGAAGGCAAGAAGCCTCTGTCAACAGCTACAGTTGATAAGCAACCGAGTTTTGGCGTAAACGCCGATTGTTAGGGTGAGATAAGCGAACCCGTCGGTAAGAAGCCCCCTTCGACAATCGCGGTTAATAAGTAACCGGAAGTGGCATAAAGCCGGCCATTAGGGTGAGATAAGCGATACCCGTCGGTAAGAAGCCCCCTTCGATGGCCGCAGTTGATAAGCAACTGGAATTTGGTGTACACGCTGTTGTCTTAGGGTCATGTAAGCTATACCAAAGGTAAGAAGCCTCCATCAACAACAACGCTTAATGTAACCAAACTAGGCATAAAGCCAACCGTGCAAGGGAAATGTAAGCTATACCCGAAGGCAAGAAGCCTCCTTGCAACAGTTTAATAACAGCTGGCTATGCAAAGGAGATGTAAGCTATACCCAAAGGCAAGAAGCCTCTTTGCAACAGTGCTTAATTGGGCATAACACCGGCTGTGCAAGGGAGATGTAAGCTATACCCGAAGGCAAGAAGCCTCCTTGCAACAGCGTAAAATCAGACTATGCAGGGGATATGTAAGCTATACCCGAAGGCAAGAAGCCTCCCTGCAACAGCGCTTGATAGGGTATAAAGCCGGATGATAGATCAGCCATTTTGATGGGGAACAAACCACTTGGCTTTCTCATCATCCGAGCCTGGATCCTTGGTGTTATCTGAGTCGGCATACTTTGTCAGGGCCGTCATGAGCTCTCCCATATCCCGACACGTGCGCTTGAGCCGGCCGATCTTCTGTTTCAATGGAACAAAATGACAGTTCTTTTCCAGAATAAGCACCGCTTGAGGCGCCGTGATCTGCTCTGAAGAGTGAATAATGGTCGACACCCGCCGGACCCAATGATGGGCCGACTCATTTTCCTGTTGAACACAATGGTCCAAGTCTACAATGGTCATAGGCTGCTTGCAGGTCCCCTGAAAATTCTTAATAAATTTCGCTCTCAGCTCCGCCCATGAACTTATCGTGTTAGGCGGCAGACCTTTCAACCATGTGCGAGCCGAACCCTCAAGCATCATGATGAAATATTTTGCACATACCGCCTCACTGACGTCCATCATCTCCATGGCCAGCTCATAACTCTCAACCCAAGCCTCAGGGGGTAGATCAGCTATGTAATTCGGAACTTTTCGAGGCCCCTTAAAATCTTTTGGTAGTCGTTCATTTCTTAGAGCCGGAGTTAAACATGGCACCCCTACGGCTCTGGTACTAACTGCTCCCATTGAGACGAAAGCGCCGGCTCTAGACGGGTTGCCGCTATCTCCGCCTCTCGCCTGTTCCTCGCCCCGTCCGCGGCTTGTGCATCTAGAGCCTCCTGCTCATCCTCCGATGGTCCCCGACGTGGATGACTGCTGGAACACGCCGACGACTCATAGCGCCGGCTGAAACTTCGACTGGGGAGGGGGGTAGAGTGAACCCGGCTCCGGCTGTGAGCATATCTCTCTTGCTGGGCCATGGCCGTCTGTAAATATCTAATGGCGTTTTGCACGTCCTCCGCAAAGGGTGCATCATCTAGGATGGGAATCGTCCCAAGACCGGTGGCCGCCGCCACCATGTTCTCGGCCGGGTTAGAGTAATGACCCGCCGGTGTCGGAAAAGCTCTAGGTGAAGTTTGGTTATGCTAGGGTGGATGAGTTGCCGGGCGTTCCATCGGGCGACTTTCCGGCACGCCCGCAACCCACCCCGCACCAGGGGTATTAAACAGGTTCCTTGCTTCGTAACGTTCTGGCAGACGGGATTGATGCCTCCTCCGGTGCACCGCGGCTGTTGACCTTTGTTCCAGCTCCAGATGGAAAGCATCTGCCTTACGCTCCGCTTCTTCCTCCATCCGGATATTCAGCTCAGCCATCATTTGTCGTTCCTCTGCCATCTGGCCCTTGATCCGTGCCACCTCTAGATTCCGGGCTGCTTGATTATCCGGTGTTAATTTCGTGGCCACGAGAGCTGTAAGCTCGTCCATCAATTCCACTAGAACCTGAGCCGGCGGCGGCGGGCTATCACCCGCTGCGGTGGCTCCCGCAGTTGTGTGACCGGCGGCTGGAGCCGATGCCGCCATGAACACCGCCGCATGAACCGGGGGTCTCAGAGCATCCGACTCAAATCCCTCTACCTCAAAATAGGTGTCATAGTAGCCCCCAGCCGGCGTCGTCGATGTAGAACCGGCCACGGCGACTCTTGCTCATCCTTCCAACCACGTATCCCTCGAGCCCTGGGAGAGAGCCCTTTGAGAACTCAACACCACCAAGCACTAGCCCCACGGTGGGCGCCAACTGTCGTGGATTTATCACAACAGATGTCCGGGTGAACGGACTTGGATTCGAGGCCATCGCTAACGGGGTGGACTCAAAGGGGTTGATTGGGACGAAAGACACGGATTTACCCAGGTTCGGCCCCTCAAGTTGAGGTAATAGCCTACGTCCTGCTTGTGTTTGTATTGCTTGTGTATCGATTACAAGTAGCTAGAAGCTTGACCTAGTTCTCGATCACCTATCCTCTAAGTCGCCCCGGGTCTGCCTTTATATAGGAGGTCAGGACCACCAGGTCTTTACAATTATCTATCCGGGTCTTCTTGTGACTCCGAGTCTCTTTCTATCTTTGTGTCCAAGTTGTCCTTGAGGTGGCTTACACACCCGGGTCTTCTACGTCCGGCCATCATGCGGCCCACATCTTGAGCCGTCTATCTTCCTGGGCCACCAGTCTTACGGCTCACCCATGGGCCGGCTTACAAGTCATCAATATGAACCGGAGCCTCTAAGGCGTGTCATATTGCGGGGTTATATCCCCAACGTCTAGCATCTCCTAGATTGATCTTGGTGACATGTAGGAATTTTTTTGAATTGTTACTACGTTCCCCAACAGAGACTTGCTTGGATATGAAAACCACCTAATCCCGTGAAGAGCTTCAGTTAGATCACTTCTACCACCAATCCTACACCCACTTCAAAACCAACCACCCCCCTACCCCTATGCCCGGGCGACCAATCTTGGGAAAGGATTTAGGATCACACTTTGATCACATTGAATTTTGCCATGAGTAGAAAGTAGGGAGATGGCCAAAGAGGGATACATGTGAGTGGGATGTTTAGGGGGGATGAGGATCAGGTATGTGGTCATGTGGATCAAACGGAGTTCGAGCCCCGAGGGTAACAATCACCATAGTTTCTAAAACTCTAAGAGAGAGGAAAAAACTTCTACCTTGTGCATGTGTACATCAACCGGGGTTGGTGTGACTTACAGACGATGCTTTGCTTCATATTGGGAGTATATTCAAAGATTAACTCGTGGACACTGAGAATACTCTACTTGGCTCTTTCTATGCATGTTCCAATTAATGTGGTGACATGTTGTTCTATGTTCAATAGTTTCTGTCCTCTTTGGCTCTTAGGATAGACCCGACTTGTGATATTTACAAACCCAGAAAAGCAAATTTAATATGTTTTGACAAGCTAAAAATGATAAGAATAAATGCTCGAGATTACTTACTCCTTCAATCAATTTCGTAAGTGTGAATAATAATGGTGTATATATGATTGTAGGATCGAAAGTAGGTCTAGAGGGGAGGGGGTGATTAAACTACTTGACCAAATAAAAATTCTACCTTTTCCCAATTTTAGTTAAGGGCAGATTTTAGCAATGATAGCAAGTCAAGCACACCCTACACATGCAAGTCTAAGAGTATTGCAGCGGAAAGTAAATACAAGCACAAATAGAGGTAAGGGTTAGAAGATCAAACACAATTGTAGACAAAAAGATTTTTCCCGTGGTTCCGATAGGTGGCGCTATCGTACATCCATGTTTGTGGAGTCTTAAACCCATGGAGGGTAACGGTCGTGAGATTCCATGGAGGGCTCCACCCATAAGTGTCCACAAAGTAGCAATCTTGACTCTTCCATAACGGCTTCCGTCCACGAAGGACCAGCCTCACTATGGGTAGATCTTCACGAAGTAGGCGATCTTCTTGCCCGTACAAACTTCTTGGTTTAACTCCACAACACAAAGTAGGAGGATCCCAAGCAACACCTAACCAAGAGGCACCACCCTCCAAAAGGTAATAGGCTTGATAGTTATGATGAACTCCTTGCTCTTGTGCTTCAAGATGATAGACTCCTCAACACTCAATCACTCTCTGACAGATTTGGCTTGGTAGAAGAGATTGATTGGGTGGAAAGCAACTCGGGGAGGCTATAAATCAAGATCCATATGGTTGGAGTGGATGATCTTGATCTCAACACAAGGGTAGGTGGTTCTCTCTCAGAAATCTGGATATGGTAAGTGGGTAACTGTTCTGAGTGCTTTTCTTGCGAGTGGGATGTAGTGGAGGGGTATATATAGACATCTCCAAAAATCCAACCGTTACAAAATTATTGACCAATTCGGTGAAACCGAAGAAAAACTCGGTTGTATCGATTTATTCAAAATATTGCAACTTTTGGAATCTCGATGAGACCGATATAGGAATCTCGGTGGTACCAAAACGACTGGCTGAGGCAGTTTCCAAAACTTGGTGATACCAAATCATAATCTCGGAATTTCCCATTCTATGAAATCAGTCACCAGAACCGTGGTCACTTAAAATCGGTTGCACCGATGCAGTCTCGGTTGTACCGAAATGCTAGGGTTTGGCTAGGGTTATGTCTTGGGTAGAAGATCGATAGAGCCGGATGAAAACCTGGTGGCACCAATTTTGTGAAGTTGGGTTTTGACAGAGTATATTATGGGAGAGCTTGTGGGTGTTTTTGGTGGCTAGGTCTTGTGCACGTGGAGCAATTTGTTCACCAACAATACCTTACCCCCTTTTAATAGTATTGTCTTTCCTATGGACTCAAAGTGATTTCTCACAAAGTAAAAAAAGAGTCTTCTAGCTTGAAGCTTGGCCAATCCATTCCTTGCGTCTTGGGGTATCTCCTCACAATCTATAGCCATCCCATCATTGGACTTTTCCTGAAATATGTTTAGTGGAAACATGAGTCTAGTGATATATATGTTGTTATTAATTACCAAAACCACCAAGGAAGCAAATGTGCTTTCAATGATTCAGATCTAGTCTGTGATAATTGTTAAATATTAGTAAACACTAGTTAATTTCTATAGTGTAGTTCAAAATAAGATGTTGGACCCTACAACATGGCTGCAATTAGGCGTTTGTAAGTTGCCACTAGCAATAAAGAAAGAAGGAAAGCGAATAAGAGAATTGGAATCGTCAACTTGTGTTGCTGCTAAATGCACAAATTTATAGTGCATCCAATGTTTTCAACAAAGTCACAAGTAACTCGTTCCTTTTACACATATCTATACCTAATAATAAAGGGATTAGTGTTTATGCACGTCCATCATGCTAGTGTTTCTGCCCGTCCATCGTGAAATAGCCCCTATAATTGGCATGAATTACCCCACAATGCCACCGGTAAGTGATAGAAAAGATTCGCTTTTCTTTCTTTATAATTCAGCCGTTCATTTGGTTCAATATGTAGCTATCCCTACATGGATCACAGGCACATACGCATCCCCATTGGCTAGATGCTCACTCTTCCACGATCCTTGATCCCTCCTTTTTTCTTCCTTTACTCTCTCAATTTCTCCCTTTTCTCTCTCAATTTCTCTCTCCTTTTCTCCCTTTTTTTCTCTCAATTTCTCATATTTTTTCTCCCTTTTTTTGTCCCAATACCAATGGGCGTTGGATATAGCTTCGTTGCCTAGTAGATGGATTGCACAAATTTTGGTCTAACTCTTCAACCTTTCTTTTTCCTGGTAGATTCAAATGCTTATCTCACATATATTTTCACCTTTTCTCTCTCAGTATTGGTGGGCGTAGGATGTAGTTGTGTCGCCTGGCAGATGGACTGCACAAAAATTCGACCCATCTATTCAAGCTTTTTTTTTCTCACAGATTCAAATGCTTATAATGGCATTTTTTTAATATATTGCATATGTTCATCATTATTTACATAATCTGAGATGTAATGGTTCACGTAAAATAAACATTCTTGCAAGTGGATGGAGTTTAGTTTTCTACTAGTCAACAATCTAAACATTGGTTTGGCTATTTGAGCCGGTGAGAAACCAGGGGCACCATGGGAGCGTATATCACCCATGCAAATGAAAAAGGCAATTGTTTGTTATGCCATATTACCATTGTAGTGTTTTTGGGCAACACCACATATCATGTTATTGGTCATGTAACATCATGTAAAATTTCAAGCAATTTGCTGATGTCTGAGTGTGTGTATGAGCGGTGATTTGTTTTCTCTCCCGTTGCAATGCACGGTCATATTGTTAATATTATATGTAAATACGAACTAGGAATCGAAGCCATGGTATGATATGTTATGTAAACAAAATCACAACACACGACTCAAGATCTATCGCCTCCATTTTTTTCAAGAACATGTATGCCTTTTCTAGTAAAAAGGAGAAGGACAAGGTTCACACAAAATACACCGAAACAGCAAGGAAGCAACCTAATGTACTTGAATATTATGCCTGCCATCTCCTTCGTTATTATTCCAAGATAGATAAGCTGCTTGACACCCAGAGTAAACTGACAACACTTGCACAAACGAAGTAAAGGAACCTCTCTACCTTCCAAACATTATTTTCACTCGATTGAGTAGTTCCATAAATCCGACACTGACATGATATTGATGCTATTAGATTTTAGTATTTTACTTGCAAAAGCCCATGTGTTGCAAATGGCAGAAAATTTAACCGGCTTCCTAAGCATAGACTAAAATACAAATCATTATTTAATTTATGATCCACGTCAATTATTTACAACATGAAAAAGAAAGCTTTCAACCATACTGTCTTTGCAAAATGATTAACAAAAATACACAGTTCGGTTTGCAGCTTTTGGAGTTTCTAAATTTTACACAAGACAATCACATATGCTCGGATATACGCAAATACATTCACCCATATGGATGCATGAACTGGTTTCACCACAAGAAATCTAATCCTTTGAGCTAGACTCATTTCGCGCTTTCGTAGTTTCATTCTGGCCTCCACGCGACAATCAAATCAAAAGAAACAAAAATGATAGGAAACATGCCCACCTCAGCCACGCAGGGGAGAAACGGAAACAAATTAATTTTTTGCTGCTCCACAATGAATCGAAGA
The DNA here is from genome assembly GCA_022496015.1 of Hordeum marinum. NCBI lineage: Eukaryota > Viridiplantae > Streptophyta > Magnoliopsida > Poales > Poaceae > Hordeum > Hordeum marinum. Next base: position 440,236,622 of record CM039674.1, read on the forward strand.
AAGAAAAGAAAGTTTGGCGCAGGCCCAACTCGTTCCACGCGGGGGAGAAACGAAAATGGCGCGTGGGCCACGCAGGACACAAATGATGGACGGAACTTTCTGGCAGCTGGACGAAAATACATACCAAAAATTGGAGAAGAAAAATCTTCCTTCCTTTAATATTAGTATATATATAGATTTATACAAGTACTAACTCATTACAATTTGTACACATAAGTCACATATTATTGAATTGTGGCTGGTCAAAATACTGTCGTGCCCAATTAAGATCCGCCATGCAAATCCGAACAAAGGAGTAGTATTTCCTAGCTTATGATCGCTTGCATGGAGAGGATTGTTCCCAAATACCGAAGGTCTGCATGTAAATGTCCCTCATGGTGAACAATGCATATATTGTCCCTATAACGGGAGGGCATGCAAGGGCACTCGAGAACAAGAACTTCCAAGAAGGGCCATACTCGTCAAAGGCAGAAAGGGCGACACCGAAATACACAGCAAACACGATTGTGCACATTAAGAACTACAAAACAGAAGCAACAAGAATTAAAGAAAAAGATCATGCAGAAATTCCAATTCACAACCAAATATTTATCTTTTAATTCACAACTGAACTGGATGGAGATAATACAAATGCCAAGCAAGCAACAGCTAGAGTCGGTACTTAAATGATAAGCAAACAGCAGCTAAAGCAGGTACTTAAATGATAAGCAAACAGCAACTAGAGCATGTAATGAAGTCGGTTCCTATCTTTGTTTACAAGCCTAAATCAGTAACGAGAAAACATAAAAAGAATGGGAGGCAATCCTTAAGTTTCAGATCTTCGTCAGAACAACGAACAAGTCCAAGTTGAGGTTTATACATGCTTGCTGGTAAACACACCCAGCACAGTATTGCACCGAAATATCTACTGTGGGTGACAACTTTAATTAAAACTAACTCAGATTGCTGTTAAATTCTTAAAGAGAAACTAATCAATCAATCAATCAGCGTCTGTCTGGGAACTGCTCAAGCCATCCGCCTTATGCCAAGCGGAACATTCGATAGCTGTAGTTCGGGTTGGAGTTGACACTGCCCTCATCCTTCCCCGTGTGGGTGTGGGCATTCATCTCTCTTTGCCGTCCGGTCCGGCGCCGCCAATTCCGTCTCGTCAGCGGGACACTACTGGAAAAAGACTTATCTCCAATATCTTTACTAGTGGCGTACCGTAATGGTGGTGCGCCACAGCTATATAGCAATGACGCATTAGAATCAGGTGCGCTATTGCTATTTTTTTACTAATGACGCACAACATGAGCAGTGCGTCATTGCTATTTTTTTGGTCCATCCCCACCAGGCATAGCAATGACGCACCACACCTAAGTGCGCCACTGTTATGCTACATAGTAGTGGCGCACCTAGGTGTGGTGCGTCATTGCTATATCTGGTGGGGGTGTGCCTGCGTGTGTGTGGGTGCGCCATTGCTACCAATGGCGCACCAGGAAGAGTGCGCCATTACTAACGTCTCACACACACAAACACCCCCCTGTGGATCGCCTTTTAGGTTTTTAAAAAAATAAAAGAAAAATATAAAAGATTTAAAAAAATTCAAAAAAATAGATGGCCACGTGTTATGTGTTCTAGTTGTTAGGAAAATTAACAAACATGAATTTTGAATTTTTTTGCAAAAGGCGCTGTGTTTTGATAAAATGGCCGTAACTTTTGCATATGACCTCCGATGAAAAAGTTTTTTAATATGAAAAATCATCTACTCGAAAAGTTACATCCAAATTCAACGGCTATGTCCATTATCGATTTTCTAGAATCCTCAAAAACCTAACAGAAAAAAAGTTACGATGCTTTTAAGATCTGGAGGCAAAAAAATTCAAAAAAATTGCAAAAAATAAATAAATTAGCAATGGCGCACTAGTGCATGGTGCGCCATTGCTATTTTCCCGCCTTCAAAATTCCAAAAAATATAAAAATAAAAAACAAGTTAGCAATGGCGCACCTTATGAATAATGTGTCACTACTATTTTTCCGCCTTCACAATTCAAAAAAAATAATTAGCAATGACGCATCAGTGAATAGTGCGTCACTACTATTTTTCCCGCCTTCACAATTCAAAAAAATAGCAATGACGCACCAGTGCATGGTGCACCACTGCTAAGTTGGGACAGAAGTTTAAAAGGGCCGGCCAGCTACTTACCCCTTCATTCTTCTCCTCCTCTCCTTCACTCCATCTCCTCCTCTCCTCCTCTCCTCCACTCTATCTCCAACTCTTCGGCGACCTCCTCCTCCTCACGGTGCTCCTCCTCCGGTGACCTCCTCCTCACGGTGCTCCTCCTCCGGCGACCTCCTCCTCCCTCCTCTCCTCCTGACGGTGCTCCTCCTTCCTCTCTTGCTCATGGTCCTCCTCCTCCTCTCCGGCAACCTCCTCCTCCCTCCTCTCCTGATCCTCACGGTCTCTCCTCCCTTCTCTCCTCCTCACGGTCTCTCCTCCCTCCTCCTCTACTTCCGGCCACATGTGGAGCTCCCCCGGCACAAAGAACGTACCAGATCCAGGTCGAGAACAAAATTTAAAAAACATTCAAGCAAAAAAATGAGCAAAAAAACAAGCCAAAAAAAATGAGCCATATCCATATCCAAATTCAAAATTCAAAAATAGCAATGGCACACGGTGGGGGTTAAACGATGCGCCACTACTATTTTCCCGCCTTCAAAATTAAAAAAAAATCAAAAAAATTCAAAAAAAAGTTACCAGTGACGCACTTGTAGCAATAGTAATGACGCATTACAAGGTGCGTCAGTGTTTTTTACTACTTTATTCTTTTTTGTTTTTTACTACTTTATTCTCTTTTGTTTCTTTTATATTTTTTAATAAATGACTAATTATTTGAACACACATTTTGTAATTTTCGTATACATATGTAACATGTTGACATTTTTCAAATACATGATGGATACTTTTCAACAATTTTTGATTTTTAATACATGTTAAACTTTTTTGAATGAAAACAAACATTTTTATAAAAATACATAACTTTTTATATTGTATAAATATTTTATTTACAATGTAACAAACATACTTTTGAAATTCTTGAACTTTTTGAAATGGCCCGTACATCTTATTAAATGGTATGATATATTTTCTTTTTTCAATTAGGTGAACTTTCTTTACATAGTACAACTCTTTTAATGTTAGAAATAATTTTTATATGGTAGAAAATATTTTATTTAAAGTGTCACAAACATATTTTTGAAATTGCTGAACTTTTTGAAATGGCACGTACATTTTATTAAATAGTATGAAACATTTTCGTTTTTCAATTAGGTGAACTTTCTTTACATAGTACAATTTTTTAATGTTACAAATAATTGTTAAATGGTAGAAAATATATTTTTAATTATACAAATATATTTTAACATTGTATAAATATTATTTTCAATGCTCACAACATTTTTAAAAGTTGCACAAACCTTTTTTTAACACTACATCAGCATTTTTTGAACGCACACTGTACATCTTTATAAATGAAATATTTTTTCATTTCAGAAATGTAATTAAAAGTAATAAAATAGTTTTAGTTGTAACTGTTCTTTCAAGGCTTCTTGCTGCATATGTGATGTTTTGAGTGATTTGCTATAGCAGCGTGGCCCCACCCCAAATTGTACCAAATCCCTCCAAACCCTTCCTCCTCCTCCTGCCGTTCTAGAACAATTCCCGCGCCCGGACCCTCGCCCGCCTTCACCCTTGCTCCCAATCCTCACCTTCGGTCCCGATCCATCACAGGAGATGTCGTTCAGCCCGACCCAGACCGCCGCGGCGGAGACGCAGTCCGCCTCATCCGTCGGTAGCATGAATTCGTCCGCGGCGACTTGCAAGGCGGAGAACATCACCCGCAAGTTGCGACAATGCCGACAACGAAAGAGGGAGGCGACAACAATGGTGTCGCAGGGAGGTTCGGACGCGCAGGAGCAGATGTCTCCTCCTCCGCAGCTGGATCCCCACACCCCTTCTCTCCGAGCGCCAGCGAGGATTACGGTCACCGACCCCAACGATGATCCGAGCGGCGGCTGGGTCATTCCGGACAGCTTTCCTCCTACGCAGATGCCGGCGATGGACGTGTGTGACTCGCCGTAGCTCGTTCGGGCGCGGACGAGCACTGGCTCTGGCACTGCCCGGGCTGACCTCAACCTGTTCGACGGAATGACCGAACAAGAGTCGGTGCGTTTTCTTTGCTCTTGCCCTCTAGTTTCTTTCGCTCGTGATGAATACTTGCAAATCTTAATCATATAGGCGGCATTCATGTCGACGATGATCAATGAGAATGAAGAACCGACCCAATTGGAGTATGAATTCGAGGTCCTCACCGCTTTTGAACTTGGGAACACATCCGACCCCAATCCGAGGAAGAAGAAGAAGGACAAGACAATGAAGGCAAGAGGTTCGGCATTCTCAAGACACGAGGACATCTTGTTGGTCAGAGCTTGGTTGGCCACAACGATGGATCCAATATGCGGCACAGAGCAAAAGGGGGGCACCTATTGGGCGAAGATTTGGAAGAAGTATTACGAGCTAAAGGAGTATGTGGAGTCGTATCCTATCGTGACCAATCGGAATGTGGCATCTCTCCAACATCGTTGGGGGGTCATTCAAGGGGAAGTGAACAAGTAAGTCGGCTACTATGCACAAGTGACCAAACGCCCTCAAAGTGGGTTCGGAATCGCAACTCAAGTAAGCTCGATTGCCTCATATTCTCATCCATTGCATATGCTTCTTGTGTTTGCATTCTCGTGCTCATACAAGTGTTGTTCCCTAGATGGCGGTGACGGCAACTTTGTATCACGAGGAGGAGAAGAAGCCATTTGCTTTTAGCCATTGTTGGCTCCTGTTGAATGGCAAGCCAAAGTGGACCCAATTAGTGGCCGAATTGAAGGCCGACAAGAAATGGAATGATGGCTCAAGATCCAACCAATCAACTGGGTTGGACGATGAAGAGGACAATGTTAACATCGACGAGAAGGGAAAATCCACCATGCCAAAGGACAACCGCTGTGACAGCCCAAGTGCTGCCCCTACCTTTATTTGGCATGTAACCTATTGCATGAACCTTGTGCCATGAGATTAATGAGATTGCACCTTGTCATGCCATGCTTTGTTTTGAATCCATGCATCATGCATCATTTCATCCAGCATGCATTTTGATTCTTATGTGGCCTTGTGTGATTGGTGGGGCGTGATCTTGAGTGTTGTGTGTGATGTGGTGGAATGTTGGTGTGCAACCCTCCTTTTCTTCCCTCTCTTTTCTTTTCAACAAACCTTCCAATACCCCCCCTTTTACTTCATGTTATTTGTTAAGCAGAATTAAGTTGCTATTTAAATGATTTAAAAATGTTCAAGAGGTAGCCCTATATGTGCTATGAATTTTGAGTATGGGTGTTTTGATGTTTGAAGTTTGTGTGCTTGTGAGTTTTAAATAACAGAGGGCTGACTATTTTAAAATATTTAAAATTAATTGTCCTAAAAATCAACTTAATAATTTTTTATTAAGTAGTGCATATTATTTTCTTTGCAAAAGTATTTTGTTGCACCAAAAACCCTTTATTTTATCTTTGGTTTTTTCCCCTTGTGTTGTGTTGTTTTTAAAAAGATAAAACCTTCTTTGTTTTCTGTTTTTGTGTGTGAGAGAGAGAGCAGAGTGGGCTTGCCTCCCCAGCGCGGCCCAGCAAGCTCCCGCAGGCCCAGCAGCAACTTGATGGCCACCTGCTCCGTCGTCGCTGCCGTCAGGTTCAGAGAGAGCGAGAGTGTTCTGCCGTCCGTCTTTTCCGTTGCTGTCGCCGTCAACCCGTGGCTATTTAGCCTCCCCTCGGCGTGCATGCCCCCTTGGCTAGGGTTCCTCTCCTCTCCGCCGCCGCCGCCGCTCCCATCTCCTCCTCCATCTCTCTCCCTCCTCTCTTCTTCCTCCCTGCCAGGTAAGAAATTTAGTGAGGTTCAGTTAGTGTGCCGGTTGTCGTCGCGGCCGTCGCCGCGTCTCCGTTGGCTCTCGTTCAAGGTGGTGATGGCGTGGAGCTCGGGGGTTCTCCCCGCATTCCATCCCCGCTGCTAGGAGGTGAGGAGCACCTCCCTGCGGTGCCACTTGGCGTCGCCATCGCCCGCAAGGAGCAGGTCGTCGCCGACTCCTTCCTCTTCGTCGTCGCCGCGTCCCCGACCCCCTCCGGCGTCTTTGTTTTGACCGGCTCGTCGTCGCCTTCCCCTCGGTGAGCAACCGGTCCCCGTAGCTCCTTCTTCCCCGTCTAGGCGCCGTGTAGTTGCCGCCGTCGTCTGTCGCCGCCGTCCGCAAGGCGCGGGCTTGAGCCCGCCTCCTTCCTCCTCATCGCAAGATGAGTAGGGGAATGGAGCCCCGATAGTTCCCGCTTGGTGTGTGCCCTTTTGCGTCGCCAGACCTGCCTGTAGTCGTCGTTGCTCGCCGCCTATGCTCTGTCGCGTGCGTGTGCCATTCAGATTCAGTTTCGTCAGAGTTGTGTATTTGTGTGTGTGTGTGTGTAATACAGCTACGTTGCCTCCTCTGTTATTAGTTGAGACGCTAGCAGAGTGGTGTGGTGTGTGGGAGACAACCAAGAGGTTGTGGGTTCGAATCCGAACCCCTCCCCATTTTTTTTCTTTTTCTTTTTTTGTTTTCTTTTGTTTTCTTCCTTTGCATGTGTATATGTGTGTGTAGATGCAAAACCAGCAAGTTCTGTTTTTTCTTTTCTGTTATATTTGAGTGTATGTGTATGTGTGTGTGCCTTGCATATATATAGATGTACATGTATGTATGTGATGTGTATGTGAGGTGAGTATGCACATTTGTATGTGCTTGTGTGTGTGCCACATAGTGTGGTGCATATATATGCATGTGTGTTTGTGGGAGTATGTGTGTGTGTGTTACCATACACATATGCATGTGCATATATGCATTGTGGATATATGTGTGCATATGTGTGTGAATGACCACCCGTACACATGAGCATGAGTGTTTGAGAGTGTATGTGCCTAGTGCACTTGTGAGAGTGAGTGTGTGTATGCCTATGTGCATTATACATATATGAGCATGTGAGTGTGTGTGGGTGAACACCCCCTTCTTGGGTGGTATGTTCATGAGTGTTGGTGCTCATATGCCTTGGACATATGTAGAGCTTGTGTGTGTGCTTGCTTGTAGTGTGTGTGTAGAGTGTATGTGTGTGTGGGGGGACTAGTGAGTTTCCCCACTTGATAACCCCTTTGTTGTATTTATATGCATGTGGTGATTGTTAGCACTTTTCCATCTCTAACTAAGTTACAAATCTGGTTGTGATCATTTATGCCCATGTTCAAATAGAGCTATGTATCACTTATGAGAATAGGTGGTAGTTTTGCTATCTTGTTTGTGCCTTGTTGTTTCACATGAACATATGAGTATGACACATGTTTTTGGGGTAGAAAGAGCCAATGAATCCATTGGTTCTTTCAGATTTCACTTTTGAGCAAGTTCATAAAACTGTCATTTTAGCTGTGATGCCAATTTGTCATTTTTGCATGATTTAATCCTTGCTTGCTTTGGGGCATGTGCCAACATGGAAGTATTAGTGTTTTATATCTATTATGCCATGGTATTTTTTTTAACATGAGAATCATCCATATAAGTGGGAAACATTCTGCTAAGTAGCCAACTTGATGTTTCTGTTTCAGCATGTTAAAAATTACCGTCTGAGAATCGGCTGTTATTTTTATGCCATGAAGAGTGGTTGCCATATTGTGATATGTTGGGAATTAGCTCATGCTCAGTGTTAGTTATTTGAAGTAGATGTTCTCTACTACCATCCTGTTAATTTTCAGGCCAAGAGGTGCTCTCTAACCTATTCAACTACTGCTGTCAACTTGCTACTTTATTAACTCAGATTCCAGAAAACTGTTATTTTCACTAAGTCCCAGAAAACTGTTTCATCTTGTCAACTTGATAGCTTCATGCTTATTGATGTGGGCCTCCTATGCAGATTGTGTTGTTGGATAAATTGATGCATTTGTTATTTAGTTTCGGTCAATATCTTGTTTGTGGCTGTAGGATTCCTGTAGCTCAAGTTGTGGGCTGTATAAGTTGCTATGTTGCTGTTTTGTGGCAGATTGTTTGTTTTATTGTTTTGTGACTTGTGGGAGTTATACTCCATGGAATTTATTGATCTTTGAGTCTATTGTGGTTGGTTTTTCATTGCCTAACCAGTGTCTACATTGGAATGCCAAGAATTAGCCCATGGTATTGGTTGTCTTGTGTTTTGCCTTCATACCTTGTCGTGAGCGTATCGTGAGAACCGTAACTCCGTTTCTTGCGTTCCTTATATGCATTTCTATCGATTTTGCATGCTGCATCCATATTTTCCATGTTCATGCATGTTTAAAAACCTAACATGAGGTTATGTCCAGATTCATTAATAAACAAACTTTGCATGTGAAACATGACTAGTTTTGGATTGCCATGTTAATTCTTCATAAATGAATCATGCATTATCTTGGTTGTGCATTGCACCTTGGTTGGATGTTTATTATTGCTGTTTCTCTTGGGTAGACGCGAGTGTTGATACTGAGTACGAGGACCCAGGAGAGTACTACTAGGAGGATCCCGCTACTTGTTCCATCGAAGAACCAACATGCAAGATGATCGTACCCGGATCCCGATACTATTTTCGCTTGCTAGTTTCTCGGTCTTATCATAAAATTGCACTACCTACCACTTGAATATCAGCCTCCTAATTGCCATGAAAGCCTCTAACCCTCCACATCCTAGCAAACCTTTGTTTGGCTAAGTTACCGCTGCTCAGCCCCTCTTATAGCGTTCTTAGTTGCAGGTTGTTCCATGTGATAACATGGATTTGGATATCATAATATTATTTGTTATTTAATTTAATTCACATATATATCTTGGTATTGGTGGAAGGCTTGGCCTTGTGCTAGGTGTTTTGTTCCGCTGTTACCGTCATAGTTCTTGTTACCCGTGTTATGGTTTCCATATTTTGCGCTCCTAACACGCTCGGGGTTGTTATGGGTGTTGGGGAACGTTGCATGGGAAAAAAAATCCTACGCACACGAAGATCTATCCATCGTGATGAGCATCTACGAGAGGGAGAGTAGATCTACGTACCCTTGTAGATCGCTAAGCGGGAAGCGTTAAGAAACGCGGTTGGTGTAGTCGAACATCTTCGCGATCCAAATCGCCGAGTGTCCCGCGATCTCATCACGATCCGTCCCGCGATCCAATCACGATCCGTCCCGTGAACTCATCACGATCCGTCCCGCGATCTCGTCATGATCCGTCCCGCGATCCAATCACGATCGTCTCATGGCCTTGATCACGATCCTTCCGATCTAGTACCGAACGGACGGCACCTCCGCGTTCAGCACACGTGCAGCTTGATGACGATCTCCACCGTCTTGATCCAGAAAGAGGAAGTGGAGAGGAAGAAGAGTTCTTCGGCAGCCTAACGGCGCTCCGGCGATGGTGGTGGAGCAATTCCGGCAGGGCTTCGCCTAAGCACTGCAGAAAACTGATCTAGAGGAGAAACTATGCACTAGAGATTAGGGTTTGCACGTGGCTGAAAATTCTGTGCCAAAACCCTAAAATCCTCTAGTATATATAGGAGGAGAGGAGGAGGAGGCTTGGCTGCCAAAAATCCAGCCCTTGGGTCGACCAAAGTGGGAGATGGAGGAGGACTCTCCTCCTCCACTCCTAGTAGGACTAGAACTCTTCCTTTTTGCCTTTTTTTTCCACCTTTTTCCTTTGGGTTTCTTTCTTCCAGCCACATGGGCTTTATGTGGAGGTTCCACCAGCCCACTAAGGGCTGGTTAATACTTTCCCACAGCCCATGAAGCCTCTTGGGTCGAAATACCCCTCCCGGAGGTCTCCCGGTACACTACCGGCACTCCCGGTACACTACCGATGAGCCCGAAACTTTTCCGGCGACCAAACTGGGACTTCCTATATATGAATCTTTACCTCCGGACCATTCCGGAGCTCCTCGTGACGTCCAGGATCTCATCCGGGACTCCGAACAACCTTCAGTCACCACCATACACAACTCTATACTACCGAAACGTCACCAAACCTTAAGTGTGCAGACCCTGCGGGTTTGAGAACTATGTAGACATGGCCGAGACACCTCTACGGTCAATAACAAATGGCCGGACCTGGATGTCCACATTGGTTCCTACATATTCTACGAAGATCTTTACCGGTCGAACCTCTATGTCAAGGATTCAATTAATCTCGTATGATGTTCCCTTTGTTCTTCGGTATGTTACTTGCCCGAGATTCGATCGTCGGTATCTCCATACCTAGTTCAACCTCGTTACCGACAAGTATCTTTACTCGTTTTGTAATAGAAGATCCCGCAACTAACAATTAGTCACATTGCTTGCAAGGCTCATTGTGATGTTGTATTACCGAGTGGGCCCCGAGATACCTTTCCGTCACACGGAGTAACAAATCCCAGTCTCGATCCATGCCAACTCAACAGACACCATCGGAGATACCTGTAGAGCACCTTTATAGTCACCCAGTTACGTTGCGACATTTGATACACACAAGGCACTCCTCCGATATCCGTGAGTTGCATGATCTCATGGTCATAGGAACATATACTTGACACTCAGAAAACAGTAGCAACAAACTGACACGATCATATGCTACGTTTGTAGTTTGGGTCTTGTCCACCACATCATTCTCCTAATGATGTGATCCCGTTATCAAATGACATCTCATGTCCATGGCTAGGAAACCTTAACCATCTTTGATCAACGAGCTAGTCCATTAGAGGCATACTAGGGACATGGTTTTGTCTATGTATCCACACATGCATCTAAGTCTCCGATCAATACAATTTATGGCATGGATAATAAACGATTATCATGAACAAGGAAATATGATAATAACTAATTTATTATTGCCTCTAGGGCATATTTCCAACAGTCTCCCACTTGCACTAGAGTCAATAATCTAGTTGACATCACCATGTGATTCGCATTGTTATGAATCTAACACCCAATGAGTTCTGGGGCTCGATCATGCTTTGCATGTGAGAGAGGTCTTATAGTCAACGAGTCTGCGACATTCAGATCCGTGTGTACTTTGCAAATTTCTATGTCAAACCGTAAACACTGCTACCACACTCCACTTGGTACTATTCCAAATGGCTGCTCCACTATACGTATCCAGATTGCTACTTCGAGTCATCCGGATTGGTGTTAAAGCTTGCATCGACGTAACTCTTTACGACGAACTCTTTATCACCTCCATAATCGAGAAACATCTCCCAAGTCTTTTAGTTACTAAGGATAATCTTGACCGCTGTCCAATGCTCTATTCCAGGATCACTTTGAAACCTTCTGGCCATACTTATGGCAAGGCTGACATCGGGTCATGTGCACAACATTGCATACATGATAGAGCCTATGGCTGAAGCATAGGGGATGACACTCATCTTTTCTCTATCTTCTGCAGTCACTGGGCATTGAGTCTTACTCAACTTTATACCTTACAAATCAGGCGAGAACTCTTTCTCTGACTGATCCATTTTGAACTCTTTCAAAATCTTGTCAAGGTATGTACTCATTGAAAGTCTCATCAAGTATCTTGATCTATCTCTATAGATCTTGATGCTCAACAATTAGGTAGCTTTATCCAGGTCTTCCTTTGAAAAACTCTTTTCAAACAACCGTTTATGCTCTCCAGAAATTCTACATCATTTCTGAATAGCAATATGTCATCCACATATACTTATCAGAAACTCTATAATGCTCCCACTCACTTTATTGCAAATACAAGTTTCTCGTAAACTTTGTATAGACTCAAAAACTTTGATCACCTCATTAAAGTGTATATTCCAACTCTGAGATGCTTGCTTCAGTTCATAGAAGAATCACTGAAGCTCGCACATCTTTTAGCATCCTTAGGACTGACAAAACCTTCTGGTTGTATCTCATACAACCTTTCCTTAAGGAAGGAAACGATGTTTTGGCATCCATCTGCCAGATTTCATAATTGAAAAATGCAGCAACTGCTAACATAATTCCAACCGACTTTAGCATCGCTACGAGTGAGAAAGTCTCATCACAGTCAACTCCTTGAACTTGTCGTAAACTACTTTGCAACAAGTCGAGCTTTACAAATGGTAACACTTACCATCAGCGTCTGTCTTCATTTTAAAGATCCATTTGTACTTAACGACCTGCCGTCCAACGAGCAATTCCACCAAAGTCTATACTTGGTTTTCATACATGGATCCTTTCTCGGATTTCATGGCCTCTAACCATTTGTTGGTTTCCGGTCCCATCATCGCTTCTCCATAGTTCGTAGGTTCATCGTTGTCCAACAACATGACCTCCAAGACAGGGTTGTCGTATCGCTCAGGAGTAGTATACATCCTTGTCGCCCTACGAGGTTTGATAGTGACTTGATCCGAAGCTTCATGATCATCATCATTAACTTCCTCTTCAACTAACGTAGGCTTCACAGAAACAACTTCCTGCGTTGCGCTACTCTCTGGTTGAAGTAAAGGTTTAATAACCTCATCAAGCTCTAATTTCCTCGTAGGTCGATAGTAACTTGATCCGAAGCTTTCATGATCATCATCATTAACTTCCTCTTCAACTAACGTAGGCTTCACAGAAACATCTTTCTATGCTGCGCTACTTTCTGGTTGAAGCAGAGGTTTCAACAACCTCATCAAGTTCTATCCTCCTCCCACTCAACTCTTTCAAGAGAAACCCTTTCTCGAGAAAGGACCCAGTTTTAGCAACAAACATTTTATGCTTGGATCTGAGATAGAAGGTTCACCCAACTGTTCTTAGGGTATTCTATGAATATGCATTTGTCCGCTTTGGGTTCGAGTTCATTAGGCGAAAACATTTTCCACACAAGCGTCGCAGCCCCAAACATTAAGAAATGACATCTTAGGTTTCTATCAAACCATAGTTCACACGGTGTCATCTCAACGGATTTAGATGGTGCCCTATTTAAAGTGAATGTTGTTTGTCTCTAATGCATAACCCCAAAATTATAGTAACAAAACGATAATAGACATCATAGCACGCACCATATCCAAAAGAGCACGACTATGACGTTCGGACACACCATCACACTATGGTGTTCCAGGTGGCGTGAGTTGTGAAATAACTTTCACATTGTCTAAAGTCGTATGCCAAACTCGTAACTTAGATATTCACCTCCACGATCATATCGCAAACATATTTATCTTCTTGTTACGATGATCTTAAACTTCACTCTGAATTTGCTTGAACCTTTCAAACGATTCAGACTTGCGTTTCATTAAGTAAATATGCACTATATCTACTCAAATCATCAGTGAAGGTAAGAAAATAACGATATCCACCACACGCTACAAGACTCATTGGATTGCATACATCAACATGTATCATTTCCAATAAATCACTTGCCCGCTTCATCAAAACAGAAAACGGGGTCCTTAGTCATCTTGACCAAGAGGCATGGTTCGCATGTCTCAACCGATTCGAAATCGAATGAGTCCAAAGATCCATCAGCATGGAGTTTCTTCATGTGTTTTATACCAATATAACATTTAGCGGCAGTGCCACAAGTATGTGGTACTATTATTATTAACTTTGTATCTTTTTGGCATCAATGTTATGAACATGTGTATTACTACGATCAAGTTTCAACAAACCATTCTTACTGGGTGCATGACCATTGAAGGTATTATTCATGTAAATAGAATAACCATTATTCTCTAACTTAAATGAATAACCGTGTTGCAATGAACATGATCTAATCATGTTCATGCTCAACGCAATAAATACCAAATAACATTTATTTTAGGTTTGTCACTAATCTCGAAGGTAGAGAGAGCGTGCGATGTTGATCACATCAACTTTGGAAACATTTCCAACACACATCATCACCTCACACTTAGCTAGTTCTCCGTTTATTTCGCAGCTTTTATTTCGAGTTACTAACATTTAGCAACCGAACCGGTATCCAATACCCAGGTGCTACTAGGAGTACTAGCAAGGTACACATCAATAACACGTATATCAAATATACTTCTGTTGACGTTTGCCAGCCTTCTTATCTACCAAGTATCTAGGGTTGTTCCGCTTCAGCGACCGCTCTCCTCATAATCGAAGCACTTAGTCTTGGGTTTGAGTTCAACTTTGGGTTGCTTCACTGGAGCAGCAACTGACTTGCTATCCATGAAGTTTCCCTCCTTGCTCTTGCCCTTCTCGAAACTAGTGGTTTTAACTAACAATCAACACTTTGACGCTCCTTCTCGATTTCTACCTTCGCGGTGTCAAACATCGCGAATAGCTCAGGGATCATTATTTCTATCCCTGGCGTTTTATAGTTCATCACCAAGTTCTAGTAGCTTTAGTGACAGTGACTTCGAGAACTATATCAATCACTATCTTATCTGGAAGATCAACTCCCATTCGATTCAAGCGATTGTAGCACCCAGACAATCTGAGCACATGCTCAACGATTGAGCTATTCTCTTTCATCTTACAGGCAAAGAATCTTGTTGGATATCTCATATCTCGCAACACGGGCACAAGCCTGAGATCCTAATTTCAGCTCTTAAAACATCTCATATGTTCCATGACGTTCAAAACGTTTCGGAGCCTCAATTCTAAGCTGTAATGCATGACGCACTAAACTATCAAGTAGTTATCAAAAACGTGCCTGTCAGATGTTCACAACATCTACAAACAACGCTAGAGGGGTTGGTGCATCGAGCGGTGCATTAAGGACATAAGCCTTCTGTGCAGCAATGAGGACAATCCTCAGATCACGGAGCCAGTCCGCAATATTGCTACCATCATCTTTCAACTCTATTTATCTAGGAACATATAAAATTCAAGGGAGCTACAGTGTGAGCTAGTAATCTACAACATAATTTTGCAAAAACACTACTGACTATGTTCATGATAATGAGTTCAATTAATCATATTACTTAAGAACTCCCACTCAAATTGACGTCCCTCTGGTCATCTGAGTGATACATGATCCAAATTCACCAACTCAAGTCCGATCATCACATGAGTTGAGGTGGTTACAATGGTGAACATCATCATGTTGATCATATCTACTATATGACTCATGTTCGACCTTTCGGTCTCTTGTGTTCCGAGGTCATGTCTGTACATGCTAGGCTCGTCAAGTTTAACCCGAGTGTTCTGCATGTGCAACAATGGCTTGCACCCGTTGTATGTGAACGTAGAGTCTATCACACCCGATCATCACGTGGTGTCTCAACACGACGAACTTTCACAACGGTGCACACTCGGGGAGAACACAATTCATCTTGAAATTTAAGTGAGGGATCACCTTATAATGCTACCGTCATCCTAAGCAAAACAAGGTGCATAAAAGGATTAACATCAAATGCAAATCATAAGTGACATGATATGGCCATGAACTTGTGCTTTTGATCTCCATCATGAAAGCACCGGCATGATCTCCATCGTCACCGGCACGACACCATGATCTCCATCATCTTGATCTCCATCAACATGTCGCCATCGAGGTTGTCATGCCCTGCATGCTTCTACTACTATTGCTACCATTTAGCGATAAAGTAAAGCATTACATAGCGCTTAATGATTGACACGCAGGTCATACAATAATTAAAGACAACCCTATGGCTCCTGCCGGTTGCCGTACTCATCGACATGCAAGTCGTGAAATTCTATACATCACATGATCATCTCATACATCACATATATCACATCATGTAATTGGCCATATCACATCACAACATACCCTGCAAAAACAAGTTAGACGTCCTCTAATTGTTGTTGCATGTTTTACGAGGCTGCTACGGGTTTCTAGCAAGAACGATTCTCACCTACGCATAAACCACAATGGTGATACATAATTTGCTTTTCAACCTTCTCAAGGACCGCCTTTGTCGAATCCGATCCAACTAAAGTGAGAGAAACTGCCACCCGCAAGCCATCTAGGCAACAAGTTGCAGTCGAGGGAACCGGTCTCTCGTAAGCGTACGAGTAATGTTGGTCCGGGCCGCTTCATCTCACAATACCGCTGAACCAAAATCCGACCAAGGGAGGAAGCAATCTAAGCATCAACGCCCACAAACCTTTTGTGTTCTACTCGAGATCTCATCTACACATAGACCTAGCTCATGATGCCATTGTTGGGGAACGTTGCATGGGAAACAAAAATTTTCCTACGCACACGAAGATCTATCCATCGTGGTGAGCATCTACGAGAGGGAGAGTGGATCTACGTACCCTTGTAGATCGCTAAGCGGGAAGCGTTAAGAAACGCAGTTGGTGTAGTCAAACATCTTCGCGATCCAAATCGCCGAGTGTCCCGTGATCTCATCACGATCCGTCCCGCGATCCAATCACGATCCGTCCCGTGAACTCATCACGATCCGTCCCACGATCTCGTCATGATCCGTCCCGCGATCCAATCACGATCGTCTCATGGCCTTGATCACGATCCTTCCGATCTAGTACCGAACGGACGACACCTCCGCGTTCAGCACACGTGCAGCTTGATGATGATCTCCACCGTCTTGATCCAGAAAGAGGAAGTGGAGAGGAGGAAGAGTTCTCCGGCAGCCTAACGGCGCTCCGGCGATGGTGGTGGAGCAATTCCGGCAGGGCTTCGCCTAAGCACTGCAGAAAACCGATCTAGAGGAAAAACTATGCACTAGAGATTAGGGTTTGCACGTGGCTGAAAATTCTGTGCCAAAACCCTAAAATCCTCTAGTATATATAGGAGGAGAGCAGGAGGAGGCTTGGCTGCCAAAAAGCCAGCCCTTGGGTCGACCAAAGTGGGAGATGGAGGAGGACTCTCCTCCTCCACTCCTAGTAGGACTAGGACTCTTCCTTTTTGCCTTTTTTTCCACCTTTTTCCTTTGGGTTTCTTTCTTCCAGCCACATGGGCTTTATGTGGAGGTTCCACCAGCCCACTAAGGGATGGTTAATACTTTACCACAGCCCATGAAGCCTCTTGGGTCGAAATACCCCTCCCGGAGGTCTCCCGGTACACTACCGGCACTCCCGGTACACTACCGATGAGCCCGAAACTTTTCCGGCGACCAAACTGGGACTTCCTATATATGAATCTTTACCTCCGGACCATTCCGGAGCTCCTCGTGACGTCCGGGATCTCATCCGGGACTCCGAACAACCTTCAGTCACCACCATACACAACTCTATACTACCGAAACGTCACCAAACCTTAAGTGTGCAGACCCTGCGGGTTCAAGAACTATGTAGACATGACCGAGACACCTCTACGGTCAATAACCAATGGCGGGACCTGGATGTCCACATTGGTTCCTACATATTCTACGAAGATCTTTACCGGTCGAACCTCTATGTCAAGGATTCAATTAATCTCGTATGATGTTCCCTTTGTTCTTCGGTATGTTACTTGCCCGAGATTCGATCGTCGATATCTCCATACCTAGTTCATCCTCGTTACCGGCAAGTCTCTTTACTCGTTCCGTAATACAAGATCCCGCAACTAACAATTAGTCACATTGCTTGCAAGGCTCATTGTGATGTTGTATTACCGAGTGGGCCCCGAGATACCTTTCCGTCACACGGAGTAACAAATCCCAGTCTCGATCCATGCCAACTCAACAGACACCATCGGAGATACCTGTAGAGCACCTTTATAGTCACCCAGTTACGTTGCGACATTTGATACACACAAGGCACTCCTCCGATATCCGTGAGTTGCATGATCTCATGGTCATAGGAACATATACTTGACATTCAGAAAACAGTAGCAACAAACTGACACGATCATATGCTACGTTTGTAGTTTGGGTCTTGTCCACCACATCATTCTCCTAATGATGTGACCCCGTTATCAAATGAAAACTCATGTGCATAGCTAGGAAACCTTAACCATCTTTGATCAACGAGCTAGTCCATTAGAGGCATACTAGGGACATGGTTTTGTCTATGTATCCACACATGCATCTAAGTCTTCGATCAATACAATTTATAGCATGGATAATAAACGATTATCATGAACAAGGAAATATGATAATAACTAATTTATTATTGCCTCTAGGGCATATTTCCAACAATAGGGACCCCCTTGGTTATCCGGTTGAGATTAAAACTTGTCTGGCAAGATCCAACATTGGTACTACATTTGCTTAATAACTTAATAAAATTTGCATAGGGCTTTGCAAACCCGTGGATAATTAATCAACCCCCGGGCCAGTGCTCCTCATGAGTGTTGGTCCAAACTAGAGCACTGTGTGGGGCCAACCCAGGGCAACTTGGGAGATTTCTATCAAGCCACCATACACTAGCTTATCCGTCGTGTCCTGAGAACGAGATTTGCGGCTCTTATCGGGTTCGTCGACACGTCGGGCGGTCTTGCTGGATTTGTTTTACCTTTATCGAGTGTCTTGCATGTGGAGTCTGACTTTCTTCGGGTTTTCTTGAGGTGTTGGAATTTCTTTGGAATTACCTATGATGACCACGAGGTCCGTGGTCAAGGCTATTCTCGTGGAGTGTGGTTATTTGTGATGGACTAGTTGGAGCACCCCTGCAGGGTTAAATCTTTTCGAGAAGCCGTGCCCGCGGTTATGTGGCAACTTGGATATTTGTTTAACACCCGGTTATAGTAAACTTGAAGTAAACTCTTAATAAAATACACCAACTGTGTGAGTAACCGTGATCGTCTCTGCTCATGAACATGATTTGGGAGAGAAGACGGTGGGGTTATGTCTGACGTAAGTAAGTGTTCAGGATCTCATAGAGATCATACTAGATTCGATCGTGCATCGTAGGCCACTCATATTTATTTTCATGTTACGTAAGTTAGCCACCATATATGCTTAGTGCTGTTGTAAACTAAACACATATCCCATCCCAACCTTTAAGCTTGAATAGTCTCGGTACCCGTGCGCTTGTTTGCTAACTCCTTGTGGCTCATAGATTACTACAAACCTCCAGGTACAGGTACAGATGAGTACGTGCAGGATGATCTTACCCAGCTCTAGTGGGAGTATGATGAGAAAAGAGGCAGGATGTACGTGACTTACCCGGATGAGTAGAGGACCATGGTCGTGATCTTTGGGATAGCGAGATAGTTTCGTTTGCATCTGTTTTATCGTTTGATTTCGTCCGTAGTCGGACCCTGTCTTCATCTTGATGATTTGAACTCTGTGTGGAATTGTAATTAGCATGTGGTGAGTGTAATCCAACTTGTATACTCATCTCTTCTGTAATGTATGATGCAATGTTACTATACTTGCGAACGGCAAGATGCGCCTCTATCCCTTGCGAGGCCTCGTGTCTTAAAAAGGATAGGCACGCATCTTGGGCGTGACAAGTTGGTATTCACAGCCATACGACCATAGGAGCCTTTGCTTGATCGAACTTGTCTGAGTCGAGTCTAGTAAAACTAATTTGAGTCTAGTTATATCGGAGAGTAGGATTCTTTTTACTCCTCTTCTATGCTCTGGTGAGGTATTCGACTTAGGAATTTTGATTCTACTCCTCTTATCGCTCAAAAAAATTTTAGGATCACGTGGGTATTTTGGAGTCTATATGATACCGATGTGACAGGGTTCTGTCTTGGTGCCTCCTGTCTGACTTGATTTCTTCTGGGGAGTCGAGCTCCAGGGAATGTTGGCACATCGTTATCATTCAACTTCCTTGATATCTCAGGACGGAGAGTGTTCGGAATTACTTCAATACTTATCGTGGTGAGATAAGGTCGGAGTCACCCAGTACTGGGGAGGCGTCCGGGGTACCACCATTGTTTAGTATCATTGTGAGTTCGAGGATTCGAGTTAGATGAAGTTGCGAAATCCTCTGGTTATGTGTTGAAGGATGGATACAGTTGGGGTGTAGGATTGTTAGTTGTGTGAGATATTTCCTCCTTGTATCACCCACACCGGATTGCATAACCAGAAAGTTTTCGGAAGTTCTTAGGTGGGAAATCTTGTAGTTATCTAGGATCATCTTCTTCAGATGCATGTGGGCATATGCATTTGTTCCGAGCGCTTAGCTCAATACTTTTGTGTTATTATAAGTGGCTTCTAATTTTTGATGATGTTATCATAAATCGAAGAAGCATTCTTACTAATTTTTCAGTAGGAAGGTTGTGTTGTTTTGTTCAATTTCTTTCGAGCAGTTGATTCTGCTTTTGAATTCTTCTTATCAATGAGGTGCTGATGCGTTTTGTCCATCTTCAGGATGGCTCCACCAACTTGCAACAATCCGGGTCGTGGTGAGGAGCAGACTGATGTTCCACCACCACCCCCACCCCCGCTGCCGCCTCCTCCTCTAGAAGCTTGGCAAGTTGTGATGGCCGCAACCAATGCGAACACTCAGATGTTGCTCAGGTTGTTGCAATAAAGGGAGAAGGGTTAACAAGGTTTTCAAGGGAATTTTCAGAATCAGCTTCAGTTTGCGACACTCAATCAATTCCTTGCCAACCAGCCCAAGTCTTTCACCTGTTGTGAGTAGCCTCTTGATGCTGATGATTAGCTTCATGATATGAGTAAGCATTTTGAGTGCAGCAATGTCAGGCCAGAGGACTTTGTCAGATTTGCATCATTCCAGCTCAAGGGTCAAGCAGCTGATTGGTGGCAACAGTACAAGGATTCCAGGCGATCGTGTTGTTACTTGGGATGATTTCCGTCGTGACTTCAGGGCTCATTACATTCTGACAAGCTTTGTCGAGGAGATGCGTGAGAAGTTCAGGCACCTAAAGCAGGGAAGCAAGTCTATCTATCAGTACAACGTCGAGTTCCAGAATCTAGCCCGTTATGCTAAGCAAGATGTTCCAGATGACAAGGCTATGATCTATCAGTTCAGAGGTGGTCTCAAGGATGAGCTTCTGTCAGGCCTAGTTCTTCAAGAGCCTCGTGAGTTTGATCAGTTCTATAACATGGCTTTGAAGGTCAAGGCAACTCAGCTCAAGTTGGAGAACACAAAGAAGCGTTTAAGGGATTCTTATTCTTCTTCTTCAAGAGCCTCGTGAGTTTGATCAGTTCTACAACATGGCTTTGAAGGTTGAAGCAGATCAGCTAAAGTTGGAGAACTCCAAGAAGCGTTCAAGGGATTCATATTCTTCTTCTTTCGGCTCTCAGATGGTTCCCAAGCAGCAGAAGTATTGGGTGCCAAATCCTCCTCCGTTTCGTCCTCCTCAGCAGCAGAAGTAGCTTGGTGGTCGTGATTCTTCCCACCCACCCAACCCAGGATTCCAGCAGAGACCCCAGGCATCCAAGGGAGTTCTTGTTCCTCCTCCAGGCAACGTTCATCCACTTTCTGAGGTGACTTGTCACAAGTGTGGTCAGAAGGGCCACTATGCAAACAAGTGCAACCAGCGGTGTCTTCCGCCTCCTCCTCCTGTCAAGCCTCCAGGCAATGCTATGGTGAAGCATAATCCCAAGACCACAAGAGTGAATATGGTGAATGCAACAGAGGAAGAGGATTCTTCTCAAGTGATCATGGGTAATCTCTCAGTTAATTCTATTCCTGTAAAAGTGTTATTTGATTCTGGAGCATCGCATTCATTCATGTCTAGACCTTTTGCTATGAAGAATGATTTCTATTCCGAGATGTTGAGTAGACCTTTGGGTGTTGTTTCTCCGGGTGTGGCCATGAAAACCACCTCCATTTTTCCAGATGTTTCTATCAAGATGGGCAATTATTCCTTCTTGGCTTCTCCTTATGTTCTCGGTAATTCCGACATTGATCTCATTTTGGGCATGGACTTCCTAGCTATGAAGAAAGCTCATATTGATTGCAAAGCAAAAGAAGTCAAGCTGACTCATCCTTCAGAAGACGTGATTATTTTCGCGCCTCGCGATGACACAATATGTCTCTTTGCTCTTAATGAGAAGGGTGAAATCTTGGCGATTTCTCAAATTCCGGTGGTTTGTGAGTATGAAGATGTCTTTCCAGCAGAGTTGCCAAGAATGCCTCCGCAACGACCATTCAAGTTCGTGATTGATCTCGAGCCCGGAACTGAACCAGTTTGCAAGCGCCCGTATAAACTTGGCCCCAAAGAGCTGAAAGAGTTGAAGAAGCAGCTAGACGAGCAAGAACGTCTGGGTCTGATCAGACCAAGTTCTTCTCCATGGGGTTGTGGTGTTTTGTTTGTCAAGAAGAAAGATGGCACGGATCGTCTTTGTGTTGACTACCGACCATTGAACAAGAAGACAATTAGAAACAAGTACCCACTTCCCAACATCAATGAGTTGTTTGAACAACTGAAAGGTGCCAAGGTTTTTTCGAAGCTTGATCTTCGCATGGGTTATCATTAGATTCGTATTCATGAAGAAGACATTCCTAAGACCGCTTTCAAGATGAGTTTTGGCTCTTATGAGTACACCGTCATGTCGTTTGGTCTTGCTAATGCTCCTCCAACCTTCTCAAGAATGCTGAATTTCATTTTCTCTCCTTTCAAGAATGAGTTCGTCTTGGTCTATCTGGATGATATCCTTGTGTTCTCGGAGACAGAAGAAGAGCATGCAAAGCATCTCCGCATTGTGCTTGACAAGTTAAGAGAGCATCGATTCTATGCCAAGTTTTCCAAGTGTGAGTTTTGGCTCAATGAAATGGTGTAAAGTGCACCCTGAGAAAGTTGAGGCAATATTGAAGTGGGAACCTCCTCAGAATGTGAAGCAGCTTCGGAGTTTCCTCGGGCTTGCTAGTTATTGCAGAAGATTTGTGGAGAACTTCTCTCAAATTTCTAAGCCTCTGTCCAATCTCCTCGAGAAGAGTGTCAAGTATGTTTGGTCTCCTGAGTGTGATGTGGCGTTTAATACGCTCAAGTAGAGACTGACTTCAGATCCAGTTCTTGTTCCTCCTGAGCAGTCCAAGCCTTTCCAGGTTTTTTGTGATGCTTCTCTCCAAGGTCTTGGTGGTGTTCTCATGCAAGATAAGAAGATTGTTGCTTATTCCTCACGTCAGTTGAAGCCTGCCGAGAAGAACTACCCCACTCATGATCTTGAGTTGGCGGCAGTTGTGCATGCTCTAATGACTTGGAGGCATTTGTTGTTGGGTAGACCAGTTGAGGTGTACACTGATCACAAGAGCTTGAAGTACATTTTCACTCAACCCAATCTCAATCTTTGGCAGTCTCGTTGGGTGGAAATGCTTGAGGACTTCAATCCAAGCATTGAGTATACTCCTGGGAAAGCAAATGTCATTACAGACGCGCTCAACCGTAAGGCATACTGCAATAGTCTCATCTTGAAGCCTCTTCAACACGAGCTTTGTGAAGCCTTCCGCAAGCTCAACCTTCAGATGATTCCGCAAGGATTTCTTGCAAATCTTCAAGTTTCTCCGACTCTGGAAGATCAGGTTCGCACTGCGCAGCTTCTTGACGCTATGGTGAAGAAAGTGAAGAAAGGTGTGGCCAAGAGCATTTCAAAGTATAAGTGATTTTGCGTTGATGACAAAGACACCTTGTTCTTTGAGGACCGTCTTGTGGTTCCAAAAGGTGATCTCAAAAAGGTTATCATGGACGAAGCACACAATTCTTTTCTATCCATTCATCCAGGCAGTTCAAAGATGTATCAGGATCTCTAGCAAACCTTCTGGTGGACTCGCATGAATCGTGAGATTGCTCAGTTCATGAATGAGTGTGATGTTTGTCGCAGAGTGAAGGCGGAGCATCAACGTCCAGCGGGTCCTCTTCAGCCTTTGTCTATCCCAGAGTGGAAATTCGATCATGTGGAGATGGATTTCGTCACTGGGTTTTGTTGGGAGATGTAGTAGTAAATCAAAATTTTCCTACGATCACCAAGATCTATCTATGGAGAATCCAGCAACGAGTGGGGAGAGATTGCATCTTCATACCTTTGAAGATCGCTAAGCGGAAGTGTTACAAGAACACTTGATGCTCATTTTTGATCTCGACCTCCGTTGATTTCAGCATCGAGTACAACTCAGGAATGGAGTTCTCCATACCCTGCATGTTGTAGTTCATCACAAAGCTCTTATAGCTAGGTGGAAGCGACTGGAGGATTCTGTCAATGACCGAGTCATCCGGGAGATTAACTCCTAGCTGAGTCAAGCGGTTGTGCAACCCAGACATTTTGAGTATGTGCTCACTGACAGAACTGTTTTCCTCCATCTTACAACTGAAGAACTTGTCAGAGACATCATATCTCTCGACCCGGGCATGAGCTTGGAAAACCAGTTTCAGATTTTGGAACATCTCATATGCTCCGTGTTGCTCAAAATGCTTTTGTAGCCACGGTTCTAAACTGTAAAGCATGCCACACTGAACGAGGGAGTAATCATCGCAGCGTGACTGCCAAACATTCATAACATCTTGATCTGCTAGAAAAATGGGTGCGTCACCTAGCGGTGCATCAAGAACATACAATATTTTGGAAGCTATGAGGATGATCCTCAAACCATGGACCCAGTCCGCATAATTGCTTCCATCATCTTTCAGCTTGGTTTTCTCTAGGAACGCGTTGAAGTTGAGGGTGACATTAACATTGGCCATTGGATCTACAATATAGATTGTAACGACAATTTTAGACTAAGTTCATGATAATTAAGTTCACATAATCAAATTATTTAATGAACTCCCACTTAGATATACATCTCTCTAGTCATCCAAGTGACACATGATCCACGTCAACTAGCCCGTGTCCGATCATCACGTGAGACAGACTAGTCATCCATGGTGAACATCTCCATGTTGATCGTATCTTCTATACGACTCATGTTCGACCTTTCGGTCTTCCATGTTCCGAGTCCATGGCTGTACATGCTAGACTCGTCAAGTCAACCTAAGTGTTTCGCGTGTGTAAATCTGGCTTACACCCGTTGTATGCGAACGTTAGAACCTACCACACCCGATCATCACGTGGAGCTTCGGAACAACGATCCTTAGCAATGGTGCACAGTTAGGGTGAACACCTTTCTTGAAATTTTATTGAGAGATCATCTTATTTACTACCGTCGTTCTAAGAAAATAAGATGTAAACATGATAAACATCACATGCAATCAATATAGTGACATGATATGGCCAATATCATCTTGCTCCTTTGATCTCCATCTTCGGGGCACCATGATCATCACTGTCACCG
Organism: Hordeum marinum; assembly: GCA_022496015.1. Lineage (NCBI taxonomy): Eukaryota > Viridiplantae > Streptophyta > Magnoliopsida > Poales > Poaceae > Hordeum > Hordeum marinum. The sequence goes on from CM039674.1 coordinate 440,261,712, forward strand.
GCACGACACCATGATCTCCATCATCATGATCTCCATCATCGTGTCTTCATGAAGTTGTCTCGCCAACTATTACTTCTACTACTATGGCTAACGTTTAGCAATAAAGAAAAGTAATTACATGGTGATCTTGATTGACACGCAGGTCATACAATAAAATAAGAAAACTCCCATGGCTCCTCCCGGTTGTCATACTCATCGACATGTAAGTCGTGAATCCTATTACAACAACATGATCAATCTCATACATCACAATGCATCACATCACATCCTTTGGCCATATCACATCACAAGGCATATGCTGCAAAAACAAGTTAGACGTCCTCTAATTTGTAGTTGCAAGTTTTTACGTGGCTGCGATAGGTTTCTAGCAAGAACATTTCTTACCTACGCCAAAACATAATGTGATATTCAAATTGCTATTTACCCTTCATAAGGACCCTTTTCATCGAATCCAATCTGACTAAGGTGGGAGAGACAGACACCCGCTAGCCACCTTATGCAACAAGTGCCTGTTAGGCGGTGGAAGCGGTCTCACGTAAGTGTACGTGTAAAGTTGGTCCGGGCCGCTTCATCCCACAATACTGCCGAATAAAGATAATACTAGTAGTGGTAAGCAAATTAACAAGATCGACGCCCACAACAACTTTGTGTTCTACTTGTGCATAGATTCTACACATAGACCTATCTTATGATGCCACTGTTGGGAGATGCAGTAGTAAATCAAAATTTTCCTACGATCACCAAGATCTATCTATGGAGAATCCAGCAACGAGTGAGGAGAGATTGCATCTTCATACCTTTGAAGATCGCTAAGCGGAAGCGTTATAAGAATGCGGTTGGTGGAGTCGTACTCGTAGCGATTCAGATCGTGCAGGACTCCGATCTTAGCGCCGAACAACAGCGCCTCCCCGTTCAACACACGTACAGCCTGGTGACGTCTCCCGCGCCTTGATCCAGCAAGGAGAAGGGAGAGGTTGGGGAAGAGCTCCAACAGCAGCACGACGGCGTGGTGGTGGTGGAGCAGCAAGGTATTCTGGCAGGGCTTCGCCTAAGCACTTCGGAGGAGGAAGAAGAGAGGTAGGACTGCGCCGTGGAAGAGAGATCAAATCTTTTCTCAAAATAGCCAAAACCTCAAGTATATATAGGATGAGGGAGAGGGAGGGCTTCCTTGTCCCCTCCTCCAAGGAGGAGAGGTTCGGCCGAGCTAGAGGGGAGTCCACCACCCACAAGGGAGGTGTATCTCTTCCTTTTGAATCTCCTTTAGCCTTATCTCTTTATCCCTAGCCACATGGGCCTTTCCGGAAGGACTTGGCTAGCCCAATAAGGGCTGGTACACCTCCTCTAACAGCCCACGAAGTCCTTTGGTCGTCACACCCCTCCCGGGGGTCCTCCAGCACCCTCCCGACACTCCCGGTACACTACCGATGAGCCCGAAAACTTTCCGATGACCAAAACAGGACTTCCTATACATCAATCTTTACCTCCGGACCATTCCGGAGCTCCTCAGGACGTCTGAGATCTCATCCGGGACTCCGAACAACCTTCAGTAATCACGTATACCATTTCCCTATAACCCTAGCGTCATCGAACCTTAAGTGTGTAGACCCTACGGGTTCGGGAGACACGTAGACATGACCGAGACACCTCTCCAGTCAATAACAAACAACGGGATCTGGATACCCATGTTGGCTCCCACATGCTCCATGATGATCTCATCGGATGAACCACGATGTCGGGGATTCAATCAATCCCGTATACAATTCCCTTTGTCTACCGGTATGATACTTGCCCGAGATTCGATCGTCGGTATCCCTATACCTTGTTCAATCTCGTTACTGGCAAGTCTCTTTACTTGTTCCGTAACACATCATCCCATGGTTAACTCCTTAGTCACATTGAGCTCATTATGATGATGTCTCACCGAGTGGGCCCAGAGATACCTCTCCATCATACGGAGTGACAAATCCCAGTCTCGATTCATGCCAACCCAACAGACACTTTCGGAGATACCCGTAGTGCACCTTTATAGCCACCCAGTTATGTTGTGACGTTTGGCACACCCAAAGCATTCCTACGGTATCGAGGAGTTGCACAATCTCATGGTCTAAGGAAACGATACTTGACATTGAAAAAGCTTTAGCAGACGAACTACACGATCTTGTGCTATGCTTAGGATTGGGTCTTGTCCATCACATCATTCTCCTAATGATGTGATACCGTTATCAACGACATCCAATGTCCATGGTCATGAAACCATGACCATCTATTGATCAATGAGCTAGTCAACTAGAGGCTCACTAGGGACACGTTGCAGTCTATGTATTCACACATGCATTCTGGTTTCCAATACAATTATAGCATGAACAATAGACAATTATTATGAACAAGGAAATACATTAATAACCATTTTATTATTGCCTCTAGGGCATATTTCCAACGGTCTCCCACTTGCACTAGAGTCAATAATCTAGTTACATTGTGATGAATCGAACACCCATAGCATTCTGGTGTTGATCATGTTTTGCTCGTGAGAGAGGTCTAGTTAATGGATCTGCGACATTCAGATCCGTATGCACTTTACAAATATCTATATCTCCCTCCTGAATGTAATCACGGATGGAGTTGAAGTGGTGCTTGATGTGTCTTGTCTTCTTGTGAAACCTGGGCTCCTTCGCAAGGGCAATGGCTCCAGTGTTGTCACAGAATAGAGTCATCGGGCCGGACGCATTGGGAATCACTCCTAGGTCGGTGATGAACTCCTTCATCCAGACTCCTTCCTTTGGTGCTTCCGAAGCATCTATGTACTCCGCTTCACATGTAGATGCCGCCACGACGCTTTGCTTGCTACTACACCAGCTGACTGTCCCTCCGTTCAAAATATACACGTATCCGGTTTGTGACTTGGAGTCGTCCGGATCTGTGTCGAAGCTAGCATCGACGTAACCCTTTACGATGAGCTCTTCGGCACCTCCATATACGAGAAACATCTCCTTGGTCCTTTTCAGGTACTTCAGGATATTCTTGACCGATGTCCAGTGTTCCGCTCCGGGATCACTTTGGTACCTCCCTACCAAACTTATGGCAAAGTTCACATCATGTCTGGTACACAGCATGGCATACATAATAGAGCCTATGGCTGAAGCATAGGGGATGACACTCATCTCTTCTCTATCCTTTATCGTGGTCGGGCATTGAGTCGTACTCAATCTCACACCTTGTAACACAGACAAGAACCCCTTCTTGGACAGATCCATATTGAACTTCTTCAATATCTTGTCAAGGTATGTGCTTTGTGAAAGACCTATGAGGCATCTCAATCTATCTCTATAGATCTTGATGCCTAATATGTAAGCAGCTTCTCCAAGGTCCTTCATTGAAAAACATTTATTCAAGTAGGCCTTTACACTTTCCAAGAGTTCTATATCATTTCCCATTATCAGTATGTCATCCACATATAATACGAGAAATGCTACAGAGCTCCCACTCACTTTCTTGTAAATACAGGGTTCTCCATAAACCTGTGCAAACCCAAACGCTTTAATCACCTCATTAAAGCGAATGTTCCAACTCTGAGATGCTTGCACCAGCCCATAGATAGAGCGCTGGAGGTTGCATACTTTGTTAGCATCTTTAGGATGGACAAAACCTTCCGGCTGCATCATATACAATTCTTCCTTGAGGAAGGCATTAAGGAATGTCATTTTGATGTCCATTTGCCAGATCTCATAATCATAAAATGCGGCAATTGCTAACATGATTCGAAAAGACTTCAGCATCGCTACGGGTGAGAAAGTCTCATCGTAGTCAACTCCTTGAACTTGTCGATAGCCCTTAGCGACAAGCCGAGCCTTATAGACGGTCACATTACCATACGCGTCAGTCTTCTTCTTAAAGATCCATTTATTTTCAATGGCTCGCTTATCATCAGGCAAGTCTACCAAAGTCCATACTTTGTTCCCATACATGGATCCTATCTTGGATTTCATGGCCTCAAGCCATCTGTTGGAATCTGGGCCCGCCATCGCTTCTTCATAGTTCGAAGGTTCACCATTGTCCAATAACATGATCTCCAGGACGGGTTGTCGTACCACTCTGGTGCAGAACGTGTCCTGGTGGACCTTCGACGTTCAATAATAACTTGATCTGAAGTTTCATGATCATCATCATTAACTTCCTATCCAACCGGTGTAGGCTCTACAGAAACAACTTCATGTGCTGCGCTACTCTCCGGTTTGAGTGGAGGTACAATTACCTCATCAAGTTCTATTTTTCTCCCACTTACTTCTTTCGAGAGAAACTCTTTCTCGAGAAAGGATCCATTCTTGGCAACAAAGACTTTGCCTTCGGATCTGAGGTAGAAGGTATACCCAATAGTCTCTTTGGGATATCCTATGAAGACGCACTTTTCTGCTTTGGGTTCGAGCTTCTCAGGTTGAAGTTTCTTCACATAAGTATCGCATCCCCAAACTTTTAGAAACGACAGCTTAGGCTTCTTTCCAAACCATAATTCATACGGTGTTGTCTCAACCGATTTTGACGGTGCCCTATTTAAACTGAATACAACAGTTTCTAATGCATATCCCCAAAATGATAGCGGTAAGTCGGTAAGAGACATAATAGATCGCACCATATCCAATAGAGTGCGATTACGATGTTCAGACACACCATTTCGCTTAGGTGTGCTAGGCGGCATGAGTTGTGAAACAATTCCACATTTCCTTAGGTGCGTGCCAAACTCATGACTTAAATATTCTCCGCCACGAACATATCGTAGGCACTTTATTTTCGTATCACATTGATTCTCTACCTCACTCTAAAATGCCTTGAACCTTTCAAAGGTTTTAGACTTATGTTTCTTTAAGTAGACATACCCATATCTTCTCAAGTCATCAATGAGGGTGAGAACATAACGGTAGCCACCGCGAGCCTCGACGCTCATTGGACCGCATACATCGGTATGTATTATCTCCAACAAGTTAGTTGCTCGCACCCTTGTTCCGGAGAACGGAGTCTTGGTCATTTGCCCATGGGGCATGGTTTGCACATGTCAAATGATTCGAAATCAAGAGACTCCAAAAGTCCATCAACATGGAGCTTCTTCATGCGTTTGACACCAATATGACCAAGGCGGCAGTGCCACATGTAAGTGGGACTATCGTTATCAACCTTACACTTTTTGGTACTCACACTATGGACATGTGTAACATCACGTTCGAGATTCATCAAAAATAAACCATTGACCAGCGGGGCATGACCATACAACATTTCTCTCATATAAATAGAACAACCATTATTCTCAGATTTAAATGAGTAGCCATGTCGCATCAAGCGAGACCTGGATACAATGTTCATGCTCAAAGCTGGTACTAAATAACTATTAAGGTTTAAAACTAACCCCGAAGGTAGATGTAGAGGTAGCGTGCCGATGGCGATCACATCGACCTTGGAACCATTCCCGACGTGCATCGTCACCTCGTCCTTTGTCAGCCTCCACTTATTCCGCAACTCCTGCTTGGAGTTACAAATGTGAGCAACTGCACCGGTATCAAATACCCAGGAGCTACTACGAGCGTTGGTTAGGTATACATCAATAACAAGTATATCACATATACCTTTAGCATTACCAGCCTTCTTATCCGCTAAGTAGTTGGGGCAGTTCCGCTTCCAGTGACCGGTACCCTTGCAATAAAAGCACTCAGTCTCAGGCTTGGGTCCATTCTTGTTCTTCTTCCCGGCAACTTGCTTACCGGGCGCAGCAACAACTTTGCGGTCCTTCTTGAAGTTCTTCTAACCCTTGCCTTTCTTGAAACTAGTGGTCTTATTCACCATCAACACTTGATGCTCCTTTTTGATCTCAACCTTTGCTGATTTTAGCATCGAGTACAACTCAGGAATGGACTTCTCCATACCCTGCATGTTGTAGTTCATCACAAAGCTCTTGTAGCTAGGTGGAAGCGACTAGAGAATTCTATCAATGACCGAGTCATCCGGGAGATTAACTCCCAGCTGAGTCAAGCGGTTGTGCAACCCAGACATTTTGAGTATGTGCTCATTGACAGAACCGTTTTCATCCATCTTACAACTAAATAACTTGTCGGAGACATCATATCTCTCGACCCGGGCATGTGCTTGGAAAACTAGTTTCAGCTCTTGGAACATCTCATATGCTCTGTGTTGCTCAAAACACTTTTGTAGCCCCGGTTCTAAACTGTAAAGCATGCCACACTGAACAAGGGAGTAATCATCGCAGCATGACTGCCAAGCGTTCATAACGTCTTGATCTACTGGAAAAATGGGTGCGTCACCTAGCGGTGCATCAAGAACATACAATCTTTTGGAAGCTATGAGGATGATCCTCAAACCACGGACCCAGTCCGCATAGTTGCCTCCATCATCTTTTAGCTTGGTTTTCTCTAGGAATGTGTTGAAGTTGAGGGTGACATTATCGTTGGCCATTGGATCTACAATATAGATCGTAACGACAATTTTATACTAAGTTCATGATAATTAAGTTCACATAATCAAATTATTTAATGAACTCCCACTTAGATAGACATCTCTCTAGTCATCCAAGTGACACATGATCCACGTCAACTAGCTCGTGTCCGATCATCACGTGAGACGGACTAGTCATCCATGGTGAACATCTCCATGTTGATCATATCTTCTATACGTCTCATGTTCGACCTTTCGGTCTTCCGTGTTCCGAGGCCATGTCTGTACATGCTAGGATCATCAAGTCAACCTAAGTGTTTCGCGTGTGTAAATCTGGCTTACACCCGTTGTATGCGAACGTTAGAACCTATCACACCCGATCATCACGTGGTGCTTCGGAACAACGATCCTTAGCAACGGTGCACAGTTAGGGTGAACACCTTTCTTGAAATTTTATTGAGATATCATCTTATTTACTACCGTCGTTCTAAGCAAATAAGATGTAAACATGATAAACATCACATGCAATCAATATAGTGACATGATATGTCCAATATCATCTTGCTCCTTTGATCTCCATCTTTGGGGCACCATGATCATCACTGTCACCGGCACGACACCATGATCTCCATCATCGTGTCTTCATGAAGTTGTCTCAAAAACTATTACTTCTACTACTATGGCTAACGTTTAGCAATAAAGAAAAGTAATTGCATGGTGATCTTGATTGACACGCAGGTCATACAATAAAACAAGACAACTCCTATGGCTCCTGCCGGTTGTCAGACTCATCGACATACAAATCGTGAATCCTATTACAAGAACATGATTAATCTCATACATCACAATGCATCACATCACATCCTTTGGCCATATCACATCACAAGGCATATACTGCAAAAACAAGTTACACGTCCTCTAATTTGTAGTTGCAAGTTTTACGTGGCTGCTATAGGTTTCTAGCAAGAACGTTTCTTACCTACGCCAAAACCACAACGTGATATGCCAATTCCTATTTATCCTTCATAAGGACCCTTTTCATCGAATCCAATCCGACTAAGATGGGAGAGACAGACACCCGCTAGCCACCTTATGCAACAAGTGCATGTTAGGTGGTGGAACCGGTCTCACATAAGCGTACGTGTAAAGTTGGTCCGGGCCGCTTCATCCCACAATACCGCCGAATAAAGATAAGACTAGTAGTGGTAAGCAAATTAACAAGATCGACGCCCACAACAACTTTGTGTTCTACTCATGCATAGATTTTACGCATAGACCTAGCTCATGATGCCACTGTTGGGAGATGTAGTAGTAAATCAAAATTTTCCTACGATCACCAAGATCTATCTATGGAGAATCCAACAACGATTGGGGAAAGATTGCATCTTCATACTTTTGAAGATTGCTAAGCGGAAGCATTACAAGAACGCGGTTGGTGGAGTCGTACTCGTAGCGATTTAGATCGCGGTGGACTCCGATCTTAGCACCGAACAATGGCGCCTCCGTGTTCAACACACGTACAGCCTGGTGACGTCTCTCGCGCCTTGATCCAGCAAGGAGAAGGGAGAGGTTGGGGAAGAGCTCCAACAGCAGCACGACGGCGTGGTGGTGGTGGAGCAGCAAGGTATTCTGGCAGGGCTTCGCCTAAGCACTGCGGAGGAGGAAGAAGAGAGGTAGGGCTGCGCCATGGGAGAGAGATCAAATCTTTTATCAAAATAGCCAAAACCTCAAGTATATATAGGAGGAGGGGGAGGGAGGGCTGCCTTGTCTCCTCCTCCAAGGAGGAGAGGTTCGACGATCTAGGGAGGAGTCCACCTCCCACAAGGGAGGTGGATCTCTTCCTTTTGAATCTCCTTTTGCCTTATCTCTTTATCCCTAGCCGCATGGGCCTTTCCGAAAGGACTTGTCCAGCCCAATAAGGGCTGGTACACCTCCTCTAACAGCCCACGAAGTCCTTTGGTCGTCACACCCCTCCCGGGGGTCCTCCGGCACCCTCCGACACTCCCGGGACACTACCGATGAGCCCAAAAACTTTTCGGTGACCAAAACAGGACTTCCTATATATCAATCTTTTCCTCCAGACCATTCCGGAGCTCCTCGTAACATCCGGGATCTCATTCGGGACTCCAAACAACCTTCGGTAATCACGTATACCATTTCCCTATAACACTAGCGTCATCGAACCTTAAGTGTGTAGACCCTACGGGTTCGGGAGACACGTAGACATGACCGAGACACCTCTCCGGTCAATAACCAACAGCGGGATCTGGATACCCATGTTGGCTCCCACATGCTCCACGATGATCTCATCGAATGAACTACGATGTCGGGGATTCAATCAATCTCGTATACAATTCCCTTTGTCTACCGGGATGATACTTGCCCGAGATTCGATTGTCGGTATCCCTATACCTTGTTCAATCTCATTACCGGAAAGTCTCTTTACTCGTTCCGTAACACATCATCCTGTGGCTAACTCCTTAGTCACATTGGCCTCATTATGATGATGTCTCATCGAGTGGGCCCAGAGATACCTCTCCGTCATACGGAGTGACAAATCCTAGTCTCGATTCGTGCCAACCCAACAGACACTTTCGGAGATACCCGTAGTGCACCTTTATAGCCACCCAGTTACATTGTGACATTTGGCACACCAAAAGCATTCCTACGGTATCCGGGAGTTGCACAATCGCATGGTCTTGTGCTATGCTTAGGATTGGGTCTTGTCCATCACATCATTCTCCTAATGATGTGATCCCGTTATCAATGACATCCAATGTCCATGGTCATGAAACCATGACCATCTATTGATCAATGAGCTAGTCAACTAGAGGCTCACTAGGGACACGTTGTGGTCTATGTATTCACACATGCATTCTGGTTTCCGGTTAATACAATTATAGCATGAACAATAGACAATTATCATGAACAAGGAAATATAATAATAACCATTTTATTATTGCCTCTAGGGCATATTTCCAACAGGTTTCCCCAGTCCAAGAGAGGCAACGATGCCATCTTTGTGGTTATCGACAAGTTGTCGAAAGTTGCTCATTTCCTGCCAGTCAAATAATCTATCTTGGCAGCTCAGCTTGTAGAGTTGTATACGTCAAGGATAGTGTCTTTGCATGGTATTCCTCAGCTCATCTCTTCTGACCGTGGAAGCCTCTTTACTTCTAAGTTTTGGGAGTCCTTCCAGACTGCTATGGGTACCAAGATCCGTTTCAGCACTGTGTTCCATCCGCAGACAAGTGGTCAAGTTGAGAGAGTCAATCAGATCCTTGAAGATATGCTCAGAGCCTGTGTGATTTCGTTCGGCATGAAGTGGGAAGACTGCCTTCCATATGCTGAGTTCTCATACAACAATAGCTTTCAAGATAGCTTAGGCAAGGCCCCTTTCGAGATTCTCTACGGCAGAAAGTGTCGTACCCCGCTTAACTGCTCTGAAACCGGTGAGCGTCAGATATTTGGTAATGACATGATCACTGAAGCAGAAGAAATGTGCCATGTCATTCGCGAGAACCTCAAAGCAGCTTAGTCCCGATAGAAGAGTTATTACGATACCAAACATCGGGATGTTTCCTTCCAAGTGGATGATCTAGTCTATCTCAGAGTCTCTCCCATGAAGGGCACTTAGCGGTTTGGAATTAAAGGGAAGCTAGCTCCTCGTTTTGTTGCTCCTTTCAAAGTTGTTGGCAAGAGAGGTGGTCTTGCATATCAACTAGAGCTTCCTCCAAATTTCGCAAATGTGCACGATGTCTTCCATGTTTCTCAGCTCCGGAAATGCTTCAAAACTCCTGAGCGAACCATTGGCCTCCAAGACATCGATCTCCAAGAAAATCTCTCTTATCGTCAGCATCCAGTTGTAATTCTTGAAGAAACTGAGCGTAAGACTCGCAACAAGTCTATCAAGTTCCTCAAGGTGAAGTGGTCTCATCATTCCGACAAAGAAGCTACTTGGGAACGCGAGGACCTTCCCCGTTCCGAATTTCCAGACTTCTTTCGTTCCTAGATCTCGGGTCGAGATCCTCTTGTAGTGTGGGAGAGTTGTGACAGCCCAAGTGCTGCCCCTACCTTTATTTGGCATGTAACCTATTGCATGAACCTTGTGCCATGAGATTAATGAGATTGCACCTTGTCATGCCATGCTTTGTTTTGAATCCATGCATCATGCATCATTTCATCCATCATGCATTTTGATTCTTATGTGGCCTTGTGTGATTGATGGGGTGTGATCTTGAGTGTTGTGTGTGATGTGGTGGAATGTTGGTGTGCAACCCTCCTTTTCTTCCCTCTCTTTTCTCTTCAACAAACCTTCCAATACCCACCCTTTTTGCTTCATGTTATTTGTTAAGCAGAATTAAGTTGCTATTTAAATGATTTAAAAATGTTCAAGAGGTAGCCCTATATGTGTTATGAATTTTGAGTATGGGTGTTTTGATGTTTGAAGTTTGTGTGCTTGTGAGTTTTAAATAATAGAGGGCTGCCTATTTTAAAATATTTAAAATTACTTGTCCTAAAAATCAACTTAATATTTTTTTATTAAGTAGTGCATATTATTTTCTTTGCAAAAGTATTTTGTTGCACCAAAAACCCTTTATTTTATCTCTGGGGTTTTTCCCTTGTGTTGTGTTGTTTTTAAAAAGATAAAACCTTCTCTGTTTTCTGTTTTTGTGAGAGAGAGAAGAGTGGGCTTGCCTCCCCAGCGTGGCCCAGCAAGCTCCCGCGGGCCTAGCAGCAACCTGACGGCCACCTGCTCCGTCGTTGATGCCGTCAGGTTCACAGAGAGCAAGAGTGTTCCGCCGTCCGCCTTTTCCGTCGCCATCGCCGTCAGCCCGTGGCTATTTAGCCTCCCCTCGACATGTGTGCCCGCTCGGCTAGGGTTCCTCTCCTCTCCGCCACCGCCGCAGCTCCCATCTCCTCCTCCATCTCTCCCCCCTCTCTTCTTCCTCCCTGCCAGGTAAGAAATTCAGTGAGGTTTAGTTCCGCGTCTCCGGTGGCTCTCGTTCAAGGTGGTGATGGCGTGGAGCTCGGGGGTTCTCCCCGCGTTCCATCCCCGCCGCTACAAGGTGAGGAGCAGCTCCCTACGGTGCCACTTGGCGTCGTCGTCGCCCGCAAGGAGCAGGTCATCGCCGGCTCCTTCCTCTTCGTCGTCACCGCGTCCCCGACCCCCTCCGGCGTCTTCGTTTCGACCGGCTCGTCGTCGCCTTCCCCTCGGTGAGCAGCCGGTCCCCGCAGCTTCTTCTTCCCCGCGTAGGCGCCGTGTAGTTGCCGTCGTCGTCTGTCGCCGCCGTCCGCAAGGCGCGGGCTTGAGCTCGCCTCCTTCCTGCTGATCGCAAGATGAGTAGGGGAATGGAGCCCCGATAGTTCCTGCTTGGTGTGTGCCCTTTTGCGTCGCCGGGCATGCCTGTAGTCGTCGTTGCTCGCCGCCGATTCTCTGTCGCGTGCGCGTGCCGTTAGGATTCAGTTTCGTCAGAGTTGTGTATTTGTTTGTGTGTAATATAGCTAAGTTGCCTCCTTTGTTATCTGTCGAGATGCTAGCAGAGTGGTGTGGTGTGTGGGAGACAACCAGGAGGTTGTGGGTTCAAATCCGAACCCCTCCCCATTTTTATTTCTTTTTCTTTTTTTGTTTTCTTTTGTTTTCTTCCTTTGCGTGTGTATGTGTGTGTTGATGCAAAACCAGCAAGTTTGGTTTTTCTTTTTTTTTATATTTGAGTGTATGTGTGTGTGTGCCTTGCATATATATAGATGTACATGTATGTATGTATGTGATGTGTATGTGAGGTGAGTATGCACGTTTGTATGTGCTTGTGTGTGTGTGTGTGCCACATAGTGTGGTGCATATATATGCATGTGTGTTTGTGGGAGTGTGTGTGTGTGTGTTACCATACACATATGCATGTGCATATATGCATTGTGCATATATGTGTGCATGTGTGTGTGAATGACCACCCATACACATGAGCATGAGTGTTTGAGAGTGTATGTCCCTAGTGCACTTGTGAGAGTGAGTGTGTGTATGCCTATGTGCATTATGCATATATGAGCATGTGAGTGTGTGTGGGTGAACACCCCCTTCTTGGGTGGTATGTTCATGAGTGTTGGTGCTCATATGCCTTGGGCATATGTAGAGCTTGTGTGTGTGCTTGCTTGTAGTGTGTGTGTAGAGTGTATGTGTGTGTGGGGGGGGGGGGGGGGGCTAGTGGGTTTCCCCACTTGATAACCCCTTTGTTGTATTTATATGCATGTGGTGATTCTTAGCTCTTTTCCATCTCTAGCTAAGTTACAAATCTGGTTGTGATCATTTATGCCCATGTTCAAATAGAGCTATGTATCAGTTATGAGAATAGGTGGTAGTTTTGCTATCTTGTTTGTGTCTTGTTGTTTCACATGAACATATGAGTCTAACACATGTTTGTGGGGTAGAAAGTGCCAATGAATCCATTGGTGCTTTCAGATTTCACTTTTGAGCAAGTTCATAAAACTGTCGTTTTAGCTGTGATGCCAATTTGTCATTTTTGCATGATTTAATCCTTGCTTGCTTTGGGGCATGTGCCAACATGGAAGTATTAGTGTTTTATATCTATTATGCCATGGTATTTTTGTTTAACATGAGAATCATCCATATAAGTGGGAAACATGCTGCTAAGTAGCCAACTTGATGTTTCTGTTTCAGCATGTTAAAAATTACCAAGTCTGAGAATCTGTTGTTATTTTTATGCCACGAAGAGTGGTTGCCATATTGTGATGTGTTGGGAATTAGCTCATGCTCAGTGTTAGTTATTTGAATTAGATGTTTTCTACTACCATCCTGTTAATTTTCAGGCCAAGAGGTGCTCTCTAACCTATTCAACTACTGCTGTCAACATGCTACTTTATTAACTCAGATTCCAGAAAACTGTTATTCACTAAGTCCCAGAAAACTGTTTCATCTTGTCAACTTGATAGATTCATGCTTATTGATGTGGGCCTCCTATGCAGATTGTGTTGTTGGATAAGTTGATGCATTTGTTATGTAGTTTCATTCAATATCTTGTTTGTGGCTGTAGGATTCCTGTAGCTCAAGTTGTGGGCTGTGTAAGTTGCTATGTTGCTGTTTTGTGGCAGATTGTTTATTTTATTGTTTTGTGACTTGGGGGAGCTATACTCCATGGAATTTATTGATCTTTGAGTCTATTGTGGTTGGTTTTTCATTGCCTAACCAGTGTCTACCTTGGAATGCCAAGAATTAGCCCATGGTATTGGTTGTCTTGTGTTTTGCCTTCGTACCTTGTCGTGAGCGTATCGTGAGAACCGTAACTCCGTTTCTTGCGTTACTTATATGCATTTCTATCGATTTTGCATGCTGAATCCATATTTTCCATGTTCATGCATGTCTAAATAACCTAACATGAGGTTCTGTCCAGATTCATTAATAAACAAACTTTGCATGTGAAACATGACTAGTTTTGGATTGCCATGTTAATTCTTCATAAATGAATCATGCATTATATTGGTTGTGCATTGCACCTTGGTTGGATGTTTATTATTGTTGTTTCTCTTGGGTAGATGCGAGTGTTGATACTGAGTACGAGGACCCAGGAGAGTACTACTACGAGGATCCCGCTACTTGTTTCACTAAAGAACCAACAGGCAAGATGATCGTACCCGGATCCCGATACTATTTTCGCTTGCTAGTTTCTCGCTCTTATCGTTACAATTGCGCTACCTACCACTTGAATATCAGCCTACTAGTTGAGATTAAAACTTGTCTGGCAAGACCCAATATTGGTTCTACATTTGCTTAATAACTTAATAAAATTTGCATAGGGCTTTGCAAACTCGTGGATAATTAATCAAACCACGGGCCAGTGCTCCTCATGAGTGTTGGTCCAAACTAGAGCACTGTACGAGGCCAACCCAGGGCAACTTGGGAGATTTTTATCAGGCCACCGTACACTAGCTTATCCGTCGTGTCCTGAGAACGAGATACGCGGCTCTTATCGGGTTCGTCGACACATCGGGCGGTCTTGCTGGATTTGTTTTACCTTTATCGGGTGTCTTGCGTGTGGAGTCTGACTTTCTTCAAGTTTTCTCGAGGTGTTGGAATTCCTTTGGAATTACCTATGATGACCATGAGGTCCGTGGTTGAGGCTATTCCCGCGGAGTGTGGTTATTTGTGATGGACTAGTTGGAGCACCCCTACAGGGTTAAATCTTTTCGAGAAGCCGTGCCCGCGATTATGTGGCAACTTGGATATTTGTTTAACACCCGGTTATAGTAAACTTGAAGTAAACTCTTAATAAAATACGCCAACTGTGTGAGTAACCGTGATCGTCTATGCTCGTGAACATGATCCGAGAGAGAACACGGTGGGGCTATGTCTGACGTAAGTAAGTGTTTAGGATCTCATAGAGATCATACTAGATTCGATCGTTCATCGTAGGCCACTCATATTTATTTTCATGTTACGTAAGTTAGCCACCATATATGCTTAGTGTTGCTATAAACTAAACACATATCCCATCCCAACCTTTAAGCTTGAATAGTCTCGGTACCCGGGAGCTTGATTGCTAAGTCCTTGTGGCTCATAGATTACTACAAATCTCCAGGTACAGGTACAGATGAGTACGTACAGGATGATCTTACCCAGCTCCAGTAGGAGTATGATGAGGAAAGAGGCAGGATGTACGTGACTTACCCGGATGAGTAGAGGACCATGGTCATGATCTTTGGGATAGCGAGATAGTTTCATTTGCATCTGTTTTATCGTTTGATTTTGTCCATAGTCGGACCCTGTCTTCATCTTGATGATTTGAACTCTGTGTGGAATTGTAATTAGCATGTGGCGAGTGTAAGACAACTTGTATACTCATCTCTTCTGTAATGTATGATGCAATGTTACTATACTTGCGAATGGCAAGATGCGCCTCTATCCCTTGCGAGGCCCTCGTGTCTTAAAAAGGATAGGCACACATCTTGGGCGTGACAACCGCCAAGTCATGGAAACAAGTGGGAGAAGGCACGTCTCACCCATGATGCCGCGGCTACCAAAATTTCGTCGACATAGACGGGCATTTTTTCTGCTAGGAAGAGCAAGAAGGAGGAGAGGTACAAGCTCCTCATGGAAGCGCAAAAGGAAAGGATGGAGTGGGACAGAACTAGGGTGGATAAGAAGCTTGCAATCGAGAGGGAGAAGATCAAGTTGGAGAAGCGTGAAGCGGTGATCAAAATGGAGCTCGAGAAGGCCAAGATATTTGCCGACATGGATTTTGAGAAGGAGAAGTTGCACCTGGCACGGGATGTGGAAGATGCGAATATCATGTTGATGGACGAGACCGGCTTAGATGAGCATGCAAAGAAGTGGCTTGTGGACAAGAAGAAGGAGATCAACGCCCGGAGGGCGGCTGTGACAGAGGACGCAGCCCGGATGCAGGCAGAGGAGGCAGCAAGGACGGAGCAGCATGCCCGGATGCAGGCGGAGTTGGCGGCAAGGATTCAGGAGGAGCAGGACGCAGTCCTCTTCTCGCAGCAACCGCACAGCGAGTGATCAGAGCCCATCGGTCACACTCGGACATTGATTTGATTTTGCCATGTCTGGTTTGTTAAACTATGATTTGCTTTGCTTTTCTTTTTTCGAACTATGGCATTCAGATAGTTTGTTTCGTATGATCGACATGCATGGATTGCATGGATTTGAGGTTTCGATTTTGCTATATGTGGATGTGCGGTGCAAAATATGAGAGGTGTCCGGTGAATGCCCGCGGGTGCGTCCGGGCACGTCCGCGGGCGTTTGAGGGCCGGATTTGCCAAGTCAGGTTGTAGATGCTCTAAGCATGGCCACCTGTTTAATGCACGGTTTCAAAATGACAAACACATATTACCAACGTCAAACTAAACATAAGGGTCGGCACTGCAGCCGGCGGAAGCGTCCCGACGTGATCAAACAGGCACGGATCAGAAGTGCACACCGCACCTCGTCCCCAGCATCGTCGGCACCGGCGTCGCGGTCGCGTTAGGCACCGACAGGCGCAACCTGCATGTGATCTTGCTCTTGCTCTTGCGGCGCACACCACCAGACCCCTCACCCCCCGCGCACCCTCACCGGCGACCAGCGTTGCGAACCAACACCCACCGATGCTGCCGATGGAGGCGACAAGTGATGGAGAGTCGTGGTGACCGGCGTTGGGGCGTTGCAACCAAAGGGACGGGTGATGGATATCCGGCCTTCTCTTTTCTTGGAAGTAGCTCCAGTTTTGCTGCCAATGCATTTGCTTTTTGCTAGAACCAGTGTAAGATTTTTCTACCACCATGTTCGTTTTTTTATACAATCGAACCAAATTTTTGCTACCATATCGTTTGCTTTTGGTACAACCAGTGTACCATTTTGCTACCACCATCTTCGATTTTTGTTGCAACTAATCATTTTTTTTGCTTCCACCATGTTTGTTTTTTGATGGAACCAACCAAAAATTTTGCTACCATGTCATTTGCTTTTGATACAACCATTGTACAATTTTGCTACCACCATCTTCAATATTTGCTGCAATTAATCATTTTTTTGCTCTCACCATGTTCTTTTTTATGGAACCAACCAAAATTCTTGGTACCATGTCATTTGCTTTTGGTACAACCAGTGTACGATTTTTCTACCAACATCTTCGATTTTGCTGCAACCAATCATTTTTCTTGTTAGCATGTTTGTTTTGGTGGAATTGGTGTATCACTTTCTTGCTATCACCGTTTGAGTTTTTGCTACAACCAATGTTCTCAATTGCTACATCCATTACATGATGCGCATCACGATGTCATGTAATTTGCTATAACAAACAAAAAATTGCTCGAAACGACATGATTTTTTGTTGGGACCAATGTTTCTTTTTGCTGGAACTAGCTAATTTGTTTGCTACAAATTGACTACCAAAGTTTTCTACTACCGAGATTTTTGCTGAAACGGTCATTATTTTTTGTTGGAACTAGTAAAATCTTTTTGTTTCAATCCATCACTGAAGGTTTCGGTTGCTCTTTTTTTGCTAGACATGGCGGTGCAAGACGACAACGGCGGTGAGCCAGAGATGGGGATTCCGGGGATGCTGCAACCATGGTGACAGCTCGCTCAAACCCTCCTGTCGAGCTACAACCATGCAAAGGAAGGCAGAAAAGGCAAGTGCGGGGCACGAGAGGCAGGCAAGCTCCAGTGATGGGCACGGTGGCGCAGTTGCAAGCAAGCTCGAGAAGACGAGGAGAAGCGCGGTCGGACGACGAGTGCAAAGGATCTCGCATGTGTGGATGCGGTATTTTTTTTCGTGTTTTTTGTGCGCGTTTGGTTTTTAAAATGAAGCAATTAAAATGTTGGAAAGTAATGTATTACGTGGCTCGGGCTAGACCGGCCCAACTGTTCGGCCGGTGCGCCAGCGCCTATTAGTGCCTTATTCGAAAGGAAAAAATCCAAAACAATGAATTTGTAGGCAAAAGCTAAATCAAACCTGGAACTCCCAATCCTTAAAATCAGCACACCAAACTCTGTGATCCCGTCTATTTTGAACCTTGAGAGGATTTAACCGGTATTCTCTGAATTGGGCCGGCCCATTAGCGCAGTCTCTCGCGTTGGTATGGTTTTCTTTGGTTTTTCCTTTCTTATACTTTGTTTTTTCCACTGATTTTATCTGTTTTTTTTCATTATACTTTTGGTTTCTTTTGTTTCTTCATATCATTTTCCTTTGTCATATTGTTCCTTTCACGCGGCAATATTTTTTTCAATACATGTTTTACATTCTTAACGTCAATATTTTTTTCTAGAAAACTACATGAATGTTGTTTACTTTGTTACATATTTTAAAAATTGTATACATTGTGTTCAAAAAAATGTCACATATATTATTTTAAGGGTATGCCACATTTTTTTACATCACATAAACTTTTTTTATTAAGGGGACGAAACATTTGTTTGAATCACATGAATATTATATACATTTTACGTAAAAAAATGAAATGCCACGTACGTTTTTCTAAACTCGTGATATTCTTTAGATGTCACAAATATATGTCTACACATTTGTTCAGGTTTCTAGTTTTCTTCTCGTTTTTACAATTTTCAAAAAGTGTTCCCATTTTAAATTCTTTTTCCTTTTAAAAAGATATGTTTAAAAAAGTGTTCGCTTTTTCAAAATAGATTGTTTTTCGAAAAAACTGTCGTTTATGTGAAGTACTCAGAATGTTCAAAAAGTGCTCTCAATTTATAAAATGTGCAGACATTTCCAAAAAAAGTACGTTCTCAATATTTGTTTCGCACGAAAAATGTTTCCGGAGTTCGACACTTTAGTGTTTTCCAAAACAACAATAATTTAAGAAATTGCAATAATATTATTAGAAAAATAATTTTAGGAAAACATAGAAAATAGGGACATTTTTTAAATTCTAGTCAATTTTATAAAATAGAATTTACGAAATTTAACTTGTGCGAAAAATAGAACATGGTTATTTTTCCACTTCTGAACATTTTTAGAAGTGCGCGGACATTTTTTAAACTTCGCGAATTCTTGTTGTGGTATAGTGGGCCGGTCCAAATTGTGTTCGTCAGAGTAGCAGGTTATCCCGGTCGGGATTGTAGTATTCCCGGTGTGCCAAACTGGCCTGGGGTCTAAAATAGATCGGAATTACAAGTTCAGAGTGTCAATTTCCGGGATTCGAAGTTCAGGGTTTGGTTTAACTTTCGTCTACAACTTTAAGGTTTGTTTTGTACTTTTTTCTATTTAAAATGTTGTGTGTGCGCACGTGTTTTTTGACAAACGTTTAGGTAAATGTTACAGATAGTGCAAGATTGGTTGTTCTATGAGTGCGCTCAGGTAAAAAAAAAAATGTGAGTGCGCTGGCTGATTGCTCCCCCTTTTCTTTTATATTGCCACGAGACCATGTCAAAACATGAACTACTTCAAATTTAAGCGCGAGTTCCCAGCATAATAAGGCGTATAAAAACGAATTCAAGGTGTCCAATTATTCATATATAGATATATGCACATCTAATGAAAACGAAAGAATGTAGACGCGCTTACATACAAGAATGGAATATAAGCACGGCCACCTGTCTAATGCACGGTTTCAAAATGACAAACACCTGCTACCAGCGTCAAACTAAACATAATCGTCGGCACGGCAGCCTGCGGAAGCGTCCCGTCGTGATGAATCGGCGCGGATCAGAAGTCCACGCCGCACCTCGTCCCCAGCATCGTCGGCACCGGCGCCGCGGTCGCGTTAGGCACCGGCAGGCGCAGCCTGCAGGTGATCTTGCTCTTGCGGCGCGCGTTGAAGGCCCTGACCTTGAACCCGAGGTCGGCGTACAGCCTCACCTTGATGTCGTAGAAGCCGTCGCCCCTGTCCCTCCGGTACGAGCGCAGCGCGCCGCGGTCGTCGACGGCCGACGACCCCCCGAACGCGGCCGTGACGGTGCGCTCGCCCTTCCCCTCCAGGTAGAAGGGCTCGACGGGGTCGAACCCGAAGCGCTCGCCGTCGTAGGACGCCTGCGCCTCGGTGTACTCGTAGTGGATGCGGAAGCGGTTGGGGTTGCGGACGCGGACGTCCACGGTGAGGTTGTACTGGAGTATCCCCTCGCCGCCGCGGCCGCCGCCGCCTTCGGCCAGGTCGAAGCGGGAGAGCGTGGCGGAGACGGCGGTGGCCCTGACGGCGCCGGGGCGCAGGATGAGCCAGAGCACGAGGACGGCGGCCCCCAGCGCGATGACGACGAGGGCGATGACCTTGAAGACGAAGCAGAGGAAGCAGCCGGGCCCGCTCCGGCGCGGCGCGGGCGGTGGGGGAGGCGGCGGCGCGTAGTACGCCGGCTGCTGCGGGGCCGGGTACGCGTAGTAGGGCGCCGCGTTCGCCGGCGGGTGCGGCGGCTGCCGCTGCTTCTCGTAGGAGGCCATCTGCGCGTCCTGGACTCCTGGTGATCTGCTCGGGAAGGCGACGGACGTGTTGGTAGTTAAGATGGGTGACTGATGGACCAACGATCGCCGGCGATGGTATTTATATGGCGTTCTTGACGCGTCCCGGCCGTTCTTGACGCGTTTGCTTTGGGCAGTCTCGCTTGATTTTTTTGGTGTTGAAATTTCGCGGGTTACGACTTGCGAACAACGGATGGGAGAGAGACGATTTGGTAGTAGGAGAAGGCCGTAGGGTAGTTGCTGATATGACCCGAAACTTCGCGGAAGCAGGATCTTTACGGTTTGTGAGGATGGTTTTGATTGGTTGCTCATTACCTCCACTATTAAAAAAGTTCCATTTAAACCCGATGTTTCTTCTCTCTTAAGAAAATGACCGGTCTCTCCTGTTTGTTTAAAATACTAGCAAAAATGCCCCTACGTTGCCACGGGAGAATAAAAAGTAACAAAATGAAGTGTATGGTTAGTATCTCTTCAGACATGAAGGTTGTTAGAAAAAGTAACAAAAGAGTGAGAAGAAAAACACAACAAATTACATATTATGTAGACATTTAATCATTTAGATCGATCACTTTGTTCTTGCATCTCTTCCTCGAACCGGCCCTCTCCAAAGAAGGGATACAAATAACGCCTTATTTCTTTAGCCTCATTTTTTCACTTCCAATTTGGCGACCTTGGTCTGATTTGGGGGCTTCTAGACGATGGTCGGTCATGTTTTAAATTGTAAATTTCTAAACACCTAGAAAGAGGCACTTTTGTTTAGCCTCGAAGAAGTGGTGGCTAACCGGACACCAAACCAGTGATGGTTGACGAGGAATCAAGGCCAACAATGGTTGACCATGAGCCCACGAACATGGTCTCCTCCATCTGCAATCAAGAAACATGAACTTAAGTAGGTCTGCTTACCTTGCTCTGTTCATGTAAACCAGATTCAAAAGAAAGACATGTAATTTAAACAATGTTGACAGTGGAAAAAAAAGGGCGAGAGTAAGCTACCATTCAGATCAAATTGGCGACTAAATGGTGCTCCATCAGATTCAGAAAAGATCATCCATATTGTTGATTGCCACAGTGAGTTACGAATAAACTAGGCTCACCATATGGGGTCCTAGTAAAAACTTGAATGTTAGGACTTGTTGCTTACGCTCAATAAATACATGATTTTCATAATAAAGAGAATGGTTGCAAATCAGTATTACTTCTAACGAATTGTAACCACAAATATAACCATGAGTACTTCGATCTCCATCAAGTAAAGTAATGGACTAACATACATGATCTTGTTGTTGCCACAACCATCGAATTGGTAAACTCTGCAGACTCCATCGCTGCCCAATGTCGGCCTGACCAGTGCATCGTTGCGGATGCAGTCTACAGCGGGTCCATCTCGGTGCCATGCAGGCGCAATGAAGTGCAGACGCTAGACTCCCGGTTCCAACCCCGTCTGTCCCACATACCAGGCCGATACATTGATGGATATCCTGAATCCTAATTACTAACTCACCTGAAATAGAGTTGCAGTACAATAGCTAGCTTGATGACCTCGTTTGTTGAAAACCATCAGGATGCAATTAGGAAAGCATCTTCCTTAGCTATTATCAGTGTATTGCACTTACCTGAATTTTTGAGGTACGGATGCACAGAAGTAAAACTGATCAGTTCATTCATTGCTATGACCGTGTCATTTGAATTATAGAATCTCACTGCACCGTACTTGTATTTTCCTTCCCCTGCATAAGACTTGTTAAATGTGTGACATGTAACAGAAGCATATCAAACTAAGATTTTGCTATCCATGTGTATTTGCCATACCCGAAAGAGCTATGTAACTTAGCTTTGTTTGAGAATTAAGCAACTTTATTCTAGACAAAGCTACACACTGTAGACAGACGCTAACCCATCATATCTACCTGGTTTTACATGATCAATAATTATTATGGGGAAGTCTATTGAAGATTCACTAATATAACTTGATTGATAATCCCCTTTGTTTGTATTACATTCCAGAGAGCAAGGGAAGACCAAATGTGTTAAGAAGACAAAACAATTTGCACACCATAAATCTCTAGTTGGACAGATTAAGGATGTCTGCTCACCAAACAATAAAGACCAAAATCTGTCTTGTGCATCGAGAAAGACATGTTATGATGTGAATAAGATAGGTTTTCTATATACGAAGAAAATAAAATTGTGAGCTTTTTTATGTTGTCTTTACATGAACAGTAGCATACAAAACATCAAATTGGCTTGTGGCATCAGATCGTAGAACAAATTACACTAACTTTTCATCGACAGTCTTTGATCTACAATCCAACATCAATAGTTCTGGTGAAGTGAAGGACAGAAGAGACTAACTCGCAACATATTTAGTGATGCAGTACATCCAGCAGCATGCGGCTTCCTTGTCTGCTAGGTATGTAGCTAGCAACACAAAATGCGAATGATCTGAAATATGAACAGTATGTGAAAGATTCCTCTTGCCCATGCTCTATATATGAATAAAAACATAATACAACTGTACTGTTGTACATTAGAAATATCATACACCATTTTTTCAACCATGATATCAATTGGAGAATGACACATGATAATTGGTTCATAAGAACATGTACTAAATCTATAAGAAAAAGAACCTGTACTAAAACTTAAAGCAATGGTGCAGGTCAGAAAGTCTTTAGCGCATATATTAGTTTACGTGGAAGTACTGAACCCAGAAAAGAAAAGGAAAAGAGGAAAATGAGAGACATATGGTTTATCAATCACCAACTAGAGATCAATATTATACGATAGCACCAAGAAATTATTAGTCTTCTATAAATATAAGTGTTTAAACAGAACTTCTAGCTGGCTTTTCAAGGGAAAAAGTAAAATAAAGGATGTAAGCTAGTACTTTAGCACTAAAAAGTAATGTTGCATTAGAATAGTAGGAGTAGCAGAATTCTTCTACCATCAGAGTTCTCACAACCAGCAAGGTAAATGAGAGTAACAAAAGTAAAACCAGATACATATTGTACTCTGAAAAGGGGATCATTTTGCCCATTTAAACACATCACTGGAAAACAAGCAATAAATAACAGAAAGATAATGTAGTAGTTAGCCATATATGTGCAACAATTATCACATTACTGGCAGAGTAGAAACTGACGGAACACCTATCATCCATCTACTGACGTATTGATGATGGTTTCTACTTTTTAATTTACATTTGTTTACATAGAAAAAAAAACATAATTAAGTTTTCAAGTCGCATCAGTATGCTCTTTCAAGTACTGTGCTGGCATCTTCTTCTCAAGTAGATTGATGTTATGCCTTCAAGCAATTTGAAAACCTACATGAAACAAACAACACATAAGATTTTCCAGCGGACAAATTATCAAGACATCTTACTCTCACTGCTAATGAATAAATGTTTGGCAAGTCTGCATACTTCTGAAGTTTTGGGGTATCCTGACTGCTTCATGTGCAGGTATGATTTTTATTAAGGCCGGTAAAGCATTTGTGCTTCAAGTCACATCTGACTCCATCATTGTCTGTTCAGTGGCTAGGCCATCAGTAATCCCAAATCCATTGCCAAGTCTAAAAGGCAATCTGTCTGATGAATCCAACAAACGACAGCGGCAAAAACCTTTGAGAAATTACTTTATCTATTCGGCAATCTGCAGCAGTATATCTACTCTCGAGCGTTATGCTGCCTGGCCGGACACCACACCATCCTCTACGGAAGAGTCAGCGTCGTCCAGCTGTCTAGGAGGAAGGAACGGAGGGGCTGAAGGCCAGAAGTTCAGCAATATGGTTCCAAATGGGAGCTGCGCTACTGAACCAGGTAGAGGAGACTGACCTTGGGCTGGTGATGCGGGAGTAGGAGTAGCATCTGCGGCCTCAGGGCACTCCATTGGGGCGCCGTAGCAACGGGAGGGCTCCGCGTCGTCGCACGCCAAGCCGTCCACGGGATCGTCGTCCTAAGCACGGTTCCAGTTGACGAGCGGCTCGCACCTGCCGCAAGGATTTCGCGACGCCGCGCTGGATCCCTACGTCACCCGCGCCCATCGGCCGTCACCCGGCTCCGGCGAACTCCTGTGTAGGTCGCCGCGGATGTCCTAGATCCGCCCGGGAAGCCGTGCTTCGGCCTTCCTCGCCGTCACCAGAGACCCCCCCCCCCCTCCGGCATCCTGCCTCCGGATCCGCCTCCCCATCCCCTAACGCGTAGGGATTCGGCCTCTGTAACCTTCAGCCGCCGCCGTTCCGCATCGAGGAGACCCCCTCCGGAGCGTATTTTCTCAGCCCCGATGTGTTTTCCATAAGGGGTTCTCTGCAAAATTGAAACGTTTTTCTCCGTTTATACCACACTTAAAATTGCACAGCGGGTTAAATATTCAGAACAACAGGGGCTTTTTTGCAAAATCAAACGACGACGTACCACCAGAAGCGATCCGTGGTTTATTATTAGATAGAGATATCTGGTTGAGCATCACGTGTATCTAGAGTTGACAGTAGTAGATGTTTTCACTGGTGGTGGTGTACCACATCGTTGCTGCGACGTTCTTTCGCATCAAGATCATGTCAAATATCTGTCCCAAAGCCCACGGTAACTTAGAGCAACTCCAACGGCCTGATCTAAACGGACGGCGCATTTGTCCGTTTTTTATCCGTTTGCGCCGACCGCCTGCTCGACGTCCGTATTCTTTAAGATTTGGGTCGGCCGTGCGTCCAACGGCCGCGACCCATTTCATGTTCGCATACAATTTTCGAAAAAGGCCCGCGACCATAGATCATGTCAGCGGCCATGTCGTTCATGTCGGCACCATGCCAGCGCCGGCATACAATGCTAGCTTCAGAAAACAGGAAGCAGTTCAGCTAGCGCATTTGCCAACGGTCGGCACACATGCCAGCACACAAAAAAGGGCGGGAGAGTTCGACCACGCGACCGTGGTCATGCCAGCACACTTGTCGGCATACAAAAAAGGATGGCACAGGCCGTCATAGATCACTCGTCGTTGTCGGTGTCAAAACCGACGGATCTCGGGTAAGGGGTCCCGAGCTGTGAGACTAGGATCGATGGTAACAGGGGACGAAGGAGACAATGTTTACCCAGGTTCGGGCCCTCCTATGAAGGTAAAACCCTACGTCCTGCTTGATTACATTGATGATATGAAGGTTACATAGTTGATCTACCTCGAGATCGAATAGCTAAATCCTAGATGAGTTGTTCTCTGCATTACAACCTAAAACCCTCCGGCTTATATAGACGCCGCTGGTACCTAGGGTTTACACATGGTCAGTTACACATCGAAGGAAAGACATGCCTATTCACTATCCCAAACTTGGAGGACATGCCACGATTCCCGAAGTTTCCTTCTTGTCGACAGGGCGTTCAGTCAATCCAATGCACGGTAGATGGCCCATATAGTCCGGCCCACGAGAAATAGGTCGGCCATCCGAGGACCCCTTAAACCAGGACTCCCTCAGTAGCCCCTGAACTAGCCTCCAACACCAAGGGTCTTAGCTCCAGATTCTTCGCATGATCAGAGTCTTTGACTTGCGAGGCGAGTTCTTCTCCCCAGTTAATGATTGGGCGAGTTTAGTTCGGCCTCCGATGACACATAGTTTTCCCGATCAGAGGATCGCCCGAACACCATGAATAGCTTAGCCCTGAAGGCCGAGCATTAAGGAGCAAACGGTGTTTCCTGAAAACCTTCCTGACGAAAGGTCACGGCCCACCACGACCACTGAACCAGTTGCAAAAACTCAATTCGCGGTTCGGGGCCGTTTTTTCATCAGCACGATCCATCAATGTATAGATCGTGATCCGTTTTACACGGGATATGATTAATCATGCGCGTATAACGGCACACACATCTTGGGAAGCAGAGGGATCCATGGCGCGGTAAAGGGAGGCTAACCGGCAACAAGCCCCATAAAAGGGGAAAAATCAAGGCCTAGCCACGCTTCCCATTCACATCCTCTGCTTCCCCAATCTCCTAAGCTTCCAGAGCCCAGAGCTTGTTCTCTCACAACTCCCTCCCCGAGCTTGGCCATGGCTGGCTCTGGTTGCAACGACAAGTGGGAGGCTTCCACGGTCACCGACCAGGGTATCCGGGACCTGAAACAGGCCGGCTACCTCCCCGCCGGGATCTACCACCGCGCCGCCAAGCCCAAACAGGTGGTTCCCACTCTCAAGCCCGGGGAGAGGGTGGTGTTCGTCCCCTACTTTATCCGGGGACTGAGCTTCCCGCTCCACCCCTTCGTTAGGGGGCTCATGTTCTTCTACGGACTCGACTTCCACGCCCTCCCGCCGAACTCCTTCATGCACATATTAGCCTTCATCATCGTCTATGAGGACTTCTTGTGGGTTGAACCGCACTTTGGACTATGGCTCAAGGTGTTCAACATCAAGCCGAAGTGTGTCAGGCGAACACACAGACTGTGGTGGGGCGGTCATCAGCAAGCTCCCCCGCATCGGATGGTCATCCGGCACATTCATCGACATCATCAACACTTGGCAAAAAGAGTGGTTTTATATCACCAAGCCAAGAGAAGAATGTCAGGCTGCTCCGACCGAGTTTAGATCCGGTCCCCCCACAAGATTGACCTCATGGCTCCGAAAGGGCCTCGATGTTGGAAATATGCCCTAGAGGCAATAAATAAAGTGTTTATTATTATATTTCCTTGTTCATGATAATTGTTTATTATCCATGCTATAATTGTATTGATTGGAAACACATTGCATGTGTGGATAAATAGACAACAATCTATCCCGAGTAAGCCTCTAGTGAACTAGCTCGTTGATCAAAGATGGTCAAGGTTTCCTATCCATTGACATGTGATGTCATTTGATAAAAGGATCACATCATTAGGAGAATGATTGGATGGGCAAGACCCAAACTATAAACGTAGCATATGATCGTGTCAGTTTATTGCTATAGTTTTCTGCATGTCAAGTATATGTTCCTATGACCATGAGATCATGCAACTCACGGCCACCGGAGGAGTGCCTTGTGTGTATCAAACGTCACAACGTAACTGGGTGACTATAAAGGTGTTGTACAAGTATATCTAAGGATGTCTGTTGGGTTGGCATGGATCAAGACTGAGATTTGTTACTCCGTATGACAGAGAGGTATCTCAGGGCCCACTCGGTAATACAACATCACAATAAGCCTTGCAAGCAATGTGACTAAGTGTTAGTCATGGGATCTTGTATTACGGAATGAGTAAAGAGACTTGCCGGTAACGACGTTGAACTAGGTATGGAGACACCGACGATCGAATCTCGGGCAAGTAGCATACCGAAGAATATACGGGATTAACTGAATCCTTGACATAGAGGTTCGACCGATAAAGATCTTCATAGAATATGTAGGAACCAATATGGGCATCCAGGTCCCGCTATTGTTTATTCACCGTAGAGGTGTCTCGGTCATGTCTACATAGTTCTCGAACCCGCAGGGTCTGCACACTTAAGGTTTGGTGACATTTCGGTAGTATAGAGTTATGCATGGTGGTGACCGAAGGTTGTTCGGAGTCCCGGATGAGATCCCGGACGTCACGAGGAGCTCCAGAATGGTCTGGAGGTAAATATTGATATATATGAAGTCCTATTTTGGTCGCCGGAAAAGTTTCGGGCTCATCGGTAGTGTACCGGGGGACCATCGGGAGAGGTATTTCGACCCAAGAGGCTACATGGGCTGTGGGAGGACTAATACCAGCCCTTAGTGGGTTTGAACAAAGTCCCACACAAGGCCCATGCATCTGGAAAGAGATTCCTAAGTGGAAAAGGTGGAAAAAGGCAAAAGGGTGGAAATAAGGAAGGAGTCCTAATCCTACTAGGAATGGAGGAGGAGGACTCCTCTCCACTTCGGCCGAAGCCTAGAGGGGCTAGCCCTTGCGTCAAGCCCCCTCCTCCTCTCCTCCTACATATACTAGAGGGTTTTAGGGTTTTGGCACAAGATTTTCAGCCACGTGCAACCCTACCCTCTAGTTCGTAGTTTCTCCTCTAGATCAGTTTCAGCTGTGCTTAGGCGAAGCCCTGCTGAGATTACTCCACCACCATCGCCGCAGCGCCGTCATGCTGCCGGAGAACTCGTCTACCTCTCCACTTCCTCTTGCTGGATCAACAAGGCGGAGATCGTCATCAAGCCATACGTGTGCTGAACGCGGAGGTGTCGTTCGTTCGGTGCTAGATCAGGATGGATCGTGATTGGATCGCGGGACGCTCGGCGATTTGGATCGCGAAGACGTTCGACTACATCAATTGAGTTTCTTAATGCTTCTCGCTTAGCGATCTACAAAGGTACGTAGATCAACTCTCCCTCTCATAGATGCTCATCACCATGGATAGATCTTGCGTGTGCGTAGGAAATTTTTTGTTTCCCATGCAACGTTCCCCAACAGTGGCATCATGAGCTAGGTCTATGTGTAGATGAGATCTCGAGTAGAACACAAAGAGTTTGTGGGCATTGATGCTTAGATTGATTCCTCCCTTGGTCGTGTTTTGGTTCAGCGGTATTGTGGGATGAAGCGGCCCGGACTAACCTTACTCGTACGCTTACGAGAGACCGGTTCCATCGACTGACGTGTAACTTCGTTGCATAAAGATGGTTGGCGGGTGTCTGTTTCTCCTACTTTAGTTGGATTGGATTTGAATAAGGCGGTCCTTGAGAAGTTTGAAAAGCAACTTATGTATCACCGTTGTGGTTTATGCGTAGGTGAGAATTGTTCTTGCTAGATACCCGTAGCAGCCACGTAAAACATGCAACAACAATTAGAGGACGTCTAACTTGTTTTTGCAGGGTATGTTGTGATGTGATATGGCCAATTACATGATGAGATATATGTGATGTATGAGATCATCATGTGTTGTATAGAATATCACGACTTGCATGTCGATGAGTACGGCAACCGGCAGGAGCCATAGGGTTGTCTTTAATTATTGTATGACCTGCGTGTCAATCATTAAGCGCTATGTAATGCTTTACTTTATCACTAAATGGTAGCAATAGTAGTAGAAGCATGGTGGGCGCGACAACCACGATGGTGACACGTTGATGGAGATCAAGATGATGGAGATCATGGTGTCATGCCGGTGACGATGGAGATCATGTCGGTGCTTTCAAGATGGAGATCAAAAGCACAAGTTCATGGCCATATCATGTCACTTATGATTTGCATGTGATGTTAATCCTTTTATGCACCTTGTTTTGCTTAGGACGACGGTAGCATTATAAGGTGATCCCTCACTTAAATTTCAAGATGAATTGTGTTCTCCCCGAGTGTGCACCGTTGCGAAAGTTCGTCGTGTCGAGAGACCACGTGATGATCGGGTGTGATAGAGTCTACGTTCACATACAACGGGTGCAAGCCATTGTTGCACATGCAGAACACTCGGGTTAAACTTGACGAGCCTAGAATGTACATACATGGCCCCGGAACACAAGAGACAGAAAGGTCGAACATGAGTCATATAGTAGATATGATCAACATGATGATGTTCACCATTGAAACCACCTCAACTCACGTGATGATCGGACTTGAGTTGGTGAATTTGGATCATGTGACACTTAGATGACCTGAGGGATGTCAATTTGAGTTGGAGCTTTAGTAATTTGATTAACTGAACTCATTATCTTGAACAATAGTCTAAGTAACCTTTGCATATTTATGTTGTAGATTAATGGCTCGCGCAGTAGCACCCCTGAATTTTAATGCGTTCCTAGAGAAAGCTAAGTTGAAAGATGATGGAAGTAACTTTGTTGACTGGGCCCATAATTTGAGGATTATCCTCACGGATTCCCATAAATCATATGTCCTTGATGCACCGCTTGGTGACCAACCTGAAGACATGTCATCCAAAGACGTTAAGAACGCTTGGGAGGCACGTTATGGGGATTACTCGATAGTTCAGTGTGCAATGTTGTATGGCTTAGAACCGGGACTTCAAAGACGTTTTGAACGTCATGGAGCATATGAGATGTTCCAGGAGTTGAAGTTTATCTTTCAGAAGAATGCACGGATCGAGAGGTATGAGACCTCCGATAAGTTCTATGCTTGCAAAACGGAGGAGAATGGGTCTATCAGTGAACATATACTCAGAAAGTCTGGGTATTCGACTCATCTGGCGGAGTTGGGAATGCCCCTTTCAGCAGAGGCAATCACTGACAGAGTTCTTCAATCACTTCCACCTAGCTACAAGAGCTTTGTGATGAACTATAACATGCACGGGATGAACAAGTCAGTCTCCGAGCTGTTTGCGATGCTGAAAGTCGCTGAGTCTGAAATCCAGAAAGAAAATCAAGTGTTGATGGTCAATAAAACCACTAGTTTCAAGAAGAATGGCAAGGGAAAGGGCAAGAAGGGTAAATCCAAGAAGGATGGCAAAGAAGTTGATACTCCTGTAAAGAAGCCCAAGGCTGGACCCAAGCCAGTAACTGAGTGCTTTCATTGTAAGGGAACTGGTCACTGGAAGCGGAACTGCCCCAAGTACCTGGCTAACAAGAAGGCGGCCAACAACAAACAAGGTATATATGATATACATGTTATTGATGTGCACCTTACTAGCTCTCGTTGTAGTGCTTGGGTATTTGATACCGGTTCGGTTGCTCACATTTGCAACTCAAAACAGGAACTACGAAATAGACGAAGGCTGGCAAAGGACGAAGTGACGATGCGCGTGAGAAATGGTTCCAAGGTTGATGTGATCGTCGTCGGCACGCTCTCTCTTCAATTACCATCGGAATTAGTGATGAACCAGAATAATTGTTATTTAGTGCCTGCGTTAAGCATGAACATTATATCTGGATCTTGTTTATTGCGAGATGGTTACTCATTTAAATCAGAGAATAATGGTTGTTCTATTTATATGAGTAATATCTTTTATGGTCATGCACCCAATGTGAGGGATTTATTCATATTGAATCTTGATAGTGATGATACACATGTTCATAACATTAATGCCAAAAGATGTAGAGTTGATAATCATAGTACCACTTTCTTGTGGCACTGTCGTTTGGGTCATATTGGTGTAAAACGCATGAGGAAGCTCCATGCCGATGGACTTTTGGAGTCACTTGATTTTGAATCACTTGACACATGTGAACCATGCCTCATGGGCAAGATGACTAAAACGCCGTTCTCTGGAACAATGGAACGAGCAAGTGACTTGTTGGAAATCATACGCACTGATGTGTGCGGTCCAATGAATGTTGCAGCGCGCGGTGAATATCGTTATTTTCTCACCTTCACTGATGACTTAAGTAGATATGGGTATATTTACTTAATGAAACACAAGTCTGAAACATTTGAAAAGTTCAAGCAATTTCAGAGTGAAGTTGAGAATCATCGTAACAAGAAGATTAAATTCCTGCGATCTCATCGAGGAGGTGAATATCTGAGTTATGAGTTTGGCAGTCACTTAAGACAGTGTGGAATTGTTTCATAGTTGACACCGCCTGGAACACCACAGCGTAATTGTCGTGGATTTCTCACGGCAGATGTCCGGGTGAACGGACTTGGATTCGAGGCCATCGCTAACGGGGTGGACTCAAAGGGGTTGGTCGGGACGAAAGACACGGATTTACCCAGGTTCGGCCCCTCAAGTCGAGGTAATAGCCTACATCCTGCTTGTGTTTTGTATTGCTTGTGTATCGATTACAAGGAGCTAGAAGCTTGACCTAGTTCTCGATCACCTCTCCCCTAAGTCGCCCCGGGTCTGCCTTTATATAGGAGGTCAGGACCACCGGGTCGTTACAATTGTTAACCGAGTCTTATTGTATGTCCGAGTCTCTCTCTATCTTCTTGTCCAAGCTGTCTTTGATACGGCTTACACACCCGGGTCTTCTCCGTCCGGGCCGTCGTGCGACCCACACCTTGAGCCGCCTATCTTCCTGGGCCACCAGTCTTACGGCTCACCCTTGGGCCAGCTCACGAGCCAGCAACATGACCCGAAGCCTCCAGGGCGGGTCATATCGTGGGGTTATATCCCCAACATTAGGCCCCAGGTTGAATTGAGCTTGCTCACTTCATCCTTCTCTTCTGATTTTGGTGAGTCGCCCGGAAATGACCCGGCGTGACGTCATGAGATCCCCTGACGTATCACCGAATCTTTCATTAAACAGTCATCCCGAGAATCGAGGCGTCCGCCTCGGTCAAACGGTGTCGTCGCCTGAATTTTCGCGCCTTCCTTATTCCCTTTTTAAATACGACCCGTGCGGGTCGAAGCTTTTCATCCTCCCACGCGTGCCTCTTCTTCTTCTTC
The DNA here is from genome assembly GCA_022496015.1 of Hordeum marinum. NCBI lineage: Eukaryota > Viridiplantae > Streptophyta > Magnoliopsida > Poales > Poaceae > Hordeum > Hordeum marinum. Next base: position 440,294,310 of record CM039674.1, read on the forward strand.
CTGTCGCCGCCGCTCCAGCGTCCTCGTCGTCCGATGCCGTCTTCGCAGCTACACCGACCGGGCCTGCTGCATCATCCTGATTCGTACCAGAAACCTTCCGCCGCCGCCGCGACATCTCCGGTGAGTTCTCCTTCTTCTTAGATCGCCCACCACCGTAGTAGGGTTTTCTTCGGGGGCTCCTCCGCCGCCGCTCGGGCTCCGGCACCGCCATCGTGAGTATATCTCGATGCCGTTGGCGCCTTTAGATTGCGCTCTCGCCTCGCTGCCGCGCGCGGGCCGGCCGCGCGTAATGCGCGGACCGCGATGGCTCTGCTCCATTTTCTTTCCTTTCGCTGTTCATCGCTAGGTCAGGATTAAAATCCTTTTTCTCCGCTTTTGTAGATCCGTAGCCATAGTAGTAGTTTATGAAATCTGTTTTTAGGACTTAGCCGATTTTCAATCTTCCTTTCCTCTGTTGAGTCGCTAAGCTTCTCCAGCTCTCATCAACCGGGTCTTTCCACATTATCCGTAGAACCCTTAAACCTATAAGCCGTCATAAATATTTGCTTGCGCTTGACTCATCACGTCCTTTACCTTGCACAGTATTTAAGCCGCCAATATGTCTCGTGCGTCCAACTCATGCAACTGGGTTGGTTCTTGCATTACAGAGGAGTACTTAGCAGTTTATGTTGAAGCGGGTACTCTCCCTCCCAAAGAGGTCCTCAATTGGCGGGTTCCGGGTAAAGAGACCCGGCCTTCTCCCCCAAAAGGAGAGATAGTCGTCTTCACTGATCACATCGAGTGAGGGTTCGCGCCGCCCGGCTCTAAATTTTTCCGGGATGTTCTTCATTTCTACAAGCTGCATCCTCAAGACTTGGCACCCAACTCCGTCTCAAACATCTGCAATTTCCATGTTCTCTGCAAAGCTTATCTGCAAACTAAGCCGTCCGTGGGGTTCTTTCGAGAGTTCTTCTATGCCAACCGCCAAACTAAAATGAAGGGTGGTCCGAGTCTGGAGCTGGGCGGCATATCTATTCAACGCCGCTGAGACATCATCTTTCCTGCCACTCCAATGCCGAGTCACCCAAAGGATTGGAATAAGACATGGTTCTACTGCCAAGAGACCTCTCCTGAGAAAGAGCACTCGTTGGCGGGTTACCACCCCTCCCGGCTTAGGACAGACACAGAGCTTCCCGGCCGGCTCTCAACCTCGGAGCGTGCTAGATACGAGCCGTTCCACGCCAAGATCAAAGCGCTACTGGCCAACAGTTTAATAGGATTAGATTTGATCCGCTGCTCGATTTCCTAGCGGATCATGCCTTTAAGCTGCAGAGGTTGGCTTATGTGCGAGTATGAAGGCAAATATGACAGCTCGTTGTGCTTCAGTGAGTCAACACTGACAGAGGATGATATTACCATTACCATCCGGAGCCTTGTCCACGAAGCCTCCGGCTCATGCAGCGCCATCGGCCTGGCGCCTTTCTGCGTCAATAATCCAGCTCCCGGTGTAAGTTAATCTCTTCCCATCCGTCTCTTAGATGTTGCTTGTACTTTGTTGATTTGCTATTCATTCTCCGGGTCATTCCTGTAGGCCAACTCAAACTTCTGGAAGAAGGAATATGTTGCCCCTCCAAAGAAATCTAGGAAGAAGGTCGCGACCAAGAGGGCTAAAAAAGATGCCCCGCAAGAGAATTTGTTTGACCCGCCACCATCATCCAGCTCAGAGGTAATACTTTAATTGCTTTGTTTGATCTTTTACCTTCCTGCTTTATTAATGCTTGTTTTACTCGCAGGATGAAGTGGAAACCAGCCACGCCAATGCTCCTAAGGTAAATTATGTTTCTTCCGGCTCAGAATGTTTCGTCCCCCGAAAGCCGCGACAGGTTATCAGAAAAGTTCCTCTTTCTCACCCTCTTGCTTACCTGGCTGCCGATTTTCTCTTGAAAAAGCAACAGCAGGCCGAGCGTCGACACACTCGAAGCACCGGCTCTACTAAACTCGTGTCCGGGTTACCAAACTCTCCGGCTCCAAAGAAACGCCCCGCAGAGGTTTATGTCTCTACTTTTCCTTTGACTTTCCTTTGTAAACGTGACACTTTCTCATCTTTCTGTTTTATTCTTTTTAGAAATCCCCTTCCTCCGGCGACTCTTCGGCGTCAGTTCTACCACCGCCCAAGATCAATCCGCTGTAAGCATTCCTTACTATGATATCCGGACATCCGGCTCTTAATATTATAGCAACATCCTCGACTGCTGATCCTTCTATTTTGCAGTGCTCAAGCCAAGCATCGCAAGACCAACAAGCCCTCCCCGGCCCTATTATCCAAGAGCCAGAGCTTGAACAACCGGAGGAGGCTGAAGCAGAAGAGAATCCACCGGCTGCCTCCACAGAACCGGCTGCTGTCGATGTCATCATGGAGAGCCCTCCAAAGGCTCCTTCAAAACCAGCGACTCCTGCCAAGACCCCTGAAACTCCAGATGTTGTTATCACGGGTCTGGTCATCAAACTCCTCCGGCTCATGTGCTGACCAAGCATACAGAGCCGTCCGAGGCCTCGAAGAAGCTGAACTTTGACTCTTCGTACGAAAAGATGACAGCCGAGGAGCTCCACGACGGGTAGATAAACCGGGTTACTACCAGCCGGGATCTGGAACTTCGGCTGGTCTCTTTAATGAAGACAAAATACGAGGTACTCTTCTTGTTGCCATACCCTTGCTTAGCCCCCAAGGGCCAGTTCAATGTACTCAATCGTTGAGCCGGGTCTTTGTTTAACTTTCTGTTAGAAAAATATCATAGCCATTGTCCCCTAGAGTCGACTTAATTTGCCAAAATTGAGTCGGATCTTCCTTTAGATAACTTAAATCGCCAGTCGTAGCCCCCATGGGCCGGCTCAAGCTTGATGAAGTTGAGTCGGATCTTCTATTAGAAGTAAATTGAAGAGCCATAGTGTAGCCCCAAGTTCCGGTTTAACTTCGAAGAAGATGAACCGGAACTGCGCTGCATGCTGAAAGATCAAATATACATTAGCCCCCAAGTGTCAAATATATTGCTCGCAATCTGTTTGAGACTTGCATAAATTTTCTTTTAACACTCGTCCTGTATTTTGGCGACTTATCATGTATTTTGATGCATTATAGGAAGCTTTAAATGAAGCCGACTCTCAATTGTCTGATATGAAGGCAAACCTAGCGGCTCAACAAGAGGCCCACAGTGTCTCTGACAAAAGTGCCGGCTGTTGTATGAAGAGCTGGTCCATATTAAGGCAGAGCTTGCTTCTCTAAAGGAATCTACTGAGTTGGAGAAAGCTGCGTTGACCAAGCGAGCGGATGACGCCGACCAGCGGCTGATAGCCGTGGCGGATGAGCTTCAAGGCCTAAAGCATCATATAACCAAGATGGCAGCCGCTCTCTTTGGTAAGTTCTTACTCACTTCATGTTTCCAGCATGTCTCATTTATCTATTGTGATGGCGACTCATCTTGCTTTGTTTGACCTATACAGGCCCCAGAAGCCGGCAATTGGTTTCAGATAGCCTTTACCCCTGAAGGCTATTTACACCGTTGCAGAACAGCTTTATTGCGGTGCTATTTTCATGATTAAGACGGTTCAATACAAGGAGAAGATCCCCACCGCTCTGAAAGGTGTCTTGGAACTCTTCTCCACAATGCCCAAGCAAATAGAGGAGCTGAAGAAGTCCGCCTTCCGCCAAGGAGCCATCGCTGGATTGAGCCGGGCTTTGGCCTTCGCCCCCGAGCTAACACCGGCCGAAATGATGGATGGTTGCCCGTCCAAAAAAGATGACGACTCAGAGTTCACCGAAGAAGATTACATCCGGTGTGTCAAAGAGTCGCATTATCTGGCCTCTGTGCTGGTGGATGAAGCTGACTTGAACACCTATCAGGCGGCTTACGACGCAGAGGAGAAGAGGATCCGCGGGCCTCTCTATGAGTGGAAGGATCTGACACCCGCCCGCAGTAAGGACCTCTTCCCTTGTGAGCTTGACGCGTCCCCTTTCCTTGAAGGGTCTTTCACTGCTCTGGCTGACTGTAATTAGGAATTGGGAAATCTCCAGATAAAGCAAGCGAAAGAACCAGGGCGGGATGAGCCGGCCAATAACTGAAATTTTCTTTTAATCTTTCTGAGCACAGTCTCATGTACTGACTCATGTAATGACCCGTCGTGAGCGGTTGAAACTTGGCAATGCCTTTTGCTCCTTCTGAGAGTAGTTTTTTGTAATAGAGTAAGGATTACCCTGCCGTTGCCGGTTGTATATATTTTCATCTCTTTGTTTCAACTTTATGTATTGTCGGCTCTCCATTGATTGCTCGCTCCTTTGCATAAATATACCTTTGAGCTTTTCTGATGAGGGGTGTTTTTCTTTGAAGACGTCATTCCTTCTCCAGAAGATTAGAGCCGGATAATATCTTTGACAACTTGAATTTTGTCAACCGGAGCATCATGGCTCCGGCTCTTATCAGATGAATCCATTAAGGAGCCGACTGACTTAGGATAATGTAAGCTATACCTAATGGTAAGAAGCCTCTATCAACAACTGCGGCTATTGATGAACCGGAAGCGGCCTAAAGCCGGCCGTATGAAGGGTAATGTAAGCTATACCTGACGGTAAGAAGCCTCCTTTTAATAGCAAATGTTGTATGCGCGAACGCCGACTGTCGATGGGAGATGTAAGCTATACCCCAAGGCAAGAAGCCTCCATCGACAGCCGCGGCTGATAACTAGCCTGAGACGGCATAAAGCCGGCTATTGAAAGGAGATGTAAGCTATACCCAAAGGCAAGAAGCCTCTTTCAACAGCTACAGTTGATAAGCAACTGAGTTTTGGCATAAACGCTGGTTGTTAGGGTGAGATAAGCGAACCCGTCGGTAAGAAGCCCCCTTCGACAACCACGGTTAATAAGTAACCGAAAGTGGCATAAAGCCGGCTGTTGAAAGGAGATGTAAGCTATACCCGAAGGCAAGAAGCCTCTTTCAATAGCTACAGTTGATAGGCAATTGAGTTTTGGCGCAAACGCCGGTTGTTAGGGTGAGATAAGCAAACCCGTCGGTAAGAAGCCCCCTTCGACAACCGTGGTTAATAAGTAACCAGAAGTGGCATAAAGCCGACCATTAGGGTGAGATAAGCGAACCCGTCGGTAAGAAGCCCCCTTCGATGGCCGCAGTTGATAAACAACTGGAATTTGGTGTACACATTGTTGTCTTAGGGTAATGTAAGCTATACCAAAGGTAAGAAGCCTCCATCAACAACAACGCTTTAATGTAACCAAACTAGGCATAAGGCCAACTATGCAAGGGAGATGTAAGCTATACCCGAAGGCAAGAAGCCTCCTTGTAATAGTTTAATAATAGCTGACTGTGCAAAGGAGATGTAAGCTATACCCGGAGGCAAGAAGCCTCTTTGCAACAGTGCTTAATTGGGCATAACGCCGGATGGTAGATCAGCCGTTTTGACGGCGAACAAAGCACTTCAACTCAAATTTTTGAGCCGGATTTTTTTTTAATCTTGATTGCACAAAGACATACAGAAGAGCAGAGGCCCCAGTCTTTGCGGGGATGCTAGCTTTACTCATGTAAACATGATATATACAATGATAGCGGCTTTCGACGCTTGCTAAGTAAAGTATGGTCGCAGATGTGCGATATTCCATGGCCGCAACGTCTCTTGACCCGCGGTTTCCGACTCATCTTGGATATCAATGAGGTAATATGACCCATTGTTAAGGTTTGTGTTGATCACAAAAGGCCCCTCCCATGGTGGAGATAACTTATGCATTCCAGATTGGTCTTGAACCAGCCGGAGCACCAGGTCACCTTCCTAGAACTTCCGGGTCCTCACCCTACGGCTATGATAGCGTCGCAGGTCTTGTTGATAGATTGCTGAACTGGCTGCTGCTAACTCTCGTGCTTCATCCAAGGCGTCCAACGCATCTTGGCTTGCTACCTCATTGTCCGTCTCAACATAAGCCCCCACCCTTGGTGAGTCATGCCGGATATCACTGGGTAGAACCGCCTCAGCACCATACACCATGAAGAAAGGCGTGAAACCTGTAGATCTGTTAGGGGTAGTTCGGATGCTCGTAAGACGGAAGGCAATTCCTCAACCCAACATCCGGGTGTCCGCTTCAAAGGAACCTTGAGCTGTGGTTTGACTCCTCTTAAAATTTCCTGATTGGCTCGCTCCGCCTGACCATTAGACTGTGGATGTGCCACGGCTGAAACATCAAACCGGATATGCTCCTTCTCACAGAACATTTTCATAGCTCCTTTGGATAGGTTTGTTCCATTGTCCGTAATGATACTATGCGGGTAACCAAAGCGATAGATCAGCTTCTTAATAAATTGAACCGCTGTAGCCGCGTCACATTTGCTGACCGGCTCTGCCTCTACCCACTTAGTAAATTTATCAATCGCCACCAGAAGGTGTGTTTTCTTATCCTTGGATCTCTTAAAAGGTCCTACCATATCAAGCCCCCAGACCGCAAACGGCCAAGTGATTGGTATCATCCTCAACTCTTGAGCCGGAATGTGAGCACGCCGGCCAAACTTCTGACAGCCGTCACACTTATGGACTAAGTCTTCTGCATCCTTGTGAGCCGTCAACCAGAAAAATCCATGTCAAAAAGCCTTGGCCACTAAAGATTTTGACCCAACATGATGTCCACAGTCGCCAGCATGAATTTCACTCAAGATCTACCGGCCCTCCTCTGGTGAGACGCAGCGCTGAAAGACACCCGTCACACTACACTTATGTAACTCACCGTTGATAATCGTCATAGACTTAGAATGCGGGGTGATCTTCCTAGCCAGATCCTCCTCTTGAGGCAACTCGACGCGTGTCAGATACGCCAAATAAGGAATAGTCCAGTCTGGGATAGCATGCAGAGCCGCCACCAATTCCGCCTCCGGGTCAGGAATAGCCAGCTCCTCCTCAGAGGGTATCTTGACAGTCGGATGATGCAATACATCCAAAAAAATTAGGTGGTATCGGCTTTCGTTGAGAACCTAACCGTGATAAGGCATCAGCCGCCTCATTCCTGCGACGATCAATATGATCCACCTGGTACCCCTTGAAGTGATCGGCAATGATATCAACCGCCTGTCGATAAGCCACCATCCGCGGATCCTTGGAGTCCCAAGTACCTAAAACTTGCTGAGCCACAAGATCTGAGTCGCCTAAACATCTGATCCGGCTTAAGTTCATCTCTTTAGCGACTCTGAGACCATGGAGCAGTGCCTCATACTCAGCTGCATTATTAGTACAAGGAAACATTAACCGGAGCACATGACAAAACTTGTCACCCTTGGGGGAGGTGAGAACAACCCCTGTACCGGACCCCTCTAGCTTCTTGGACCCATCAAAGTGTATAGTCCAATATGTGTTATCCAGCTTCTCTTCGGGAGCTTGACATTCTGTCCAATCATTTATGAAATCCACCAAAGCTTGAGACTTTATTGTTGTACGAGGAACATATTTGATGTTAAGAGGACCCAGCTCTAGGGCCCACTTGGCAATCCTCCCTGTGGCTTCTCTATTTTGAATGATATCTCCCAATGGTGCAGAACTGACCACGGTTATCTGGTGCCCCAAAAAGTAGTGTTTTAACTTGCGATTAGCCATGAAAACTCCGTATACCAGCTTCTACCAATGCGGATACGTCTGCTTAGACTCTGCCAAAACTTCACTGATGTAATAAACCGGCCTTTGCACAGGATATTTCTTCCCTGCCTCCTTGCACTCAACCACAATTGTTGCACTGACCGCTCTGTTGTTAGCCGCCACATAAAGGAGTAACGGCTCTTTCTCAGCCAGAGCGGCTAACACTGGCGGCTCAGTCAACTGTTTCTTAAGATCTTCAAGTGCTTCAGCCGCTGCCTTGCTCCACTTAAATTTGTCTGTCTTCTTCATCATCTGGTATAAGGGAATGGCCTTCTCCCCAAGCCGGCTTATGAACCGGCTCAACACAGCAATCTGTCCTGCAAGGCACTGAACGTCATTAATGCACGTCGGCTCTCCTAAAGAAGTGATAGCCTTAATTTTATCTGGTTTAGCCTCGATGCCCCGCTCAGAGACCAAGAAACCCAAAAGCTTTCCTGTTGGAACACCAAAAACACACTTCGTCGGGTTAAGCATCATTTTGTAGACCCGGAGATTGTCAAAAGTTTCCTTCAGATCCTCTAGGAGAGTTTCCTTCTTTTTGGATTTAACCACTATGTCGTCTACGTAAGCATGAACATTTCGGCCAATCTGACTGTGAAGGCAGTTCTGCACACATCGCTGGTAAGTCGCCTGGGCACTCTTGAGCCTGAAAGGCATGGAGACGTAGCAGAACGCCCCAAAGGGTGTAATAAACATTGTCTTCTCCTGATATTTCATTGCCATCTTGATATGATGATAACCTGAATATGCATCCAGGAAGCATAAGCTTTCACACCCGGCTGTAGCATCAATAATCTGATCGATACGAGGGAGTGCAAAAGGGTCAGTCGAACAAGCCTTGTTAAGGTCCGTGTAATCTATACACATACGCCAGGTGCCGTTCTTTTTGAGCACTAGCACCGGGTTAGCCAACCACTCCGGGTGAAAAACTTCCACTATAAAGCCTGCAGCCAAGAGTCGGGCAACTTCCTCCCCAATAGCTTTACGTCTCTCTTCGTTGAACCGTCTTAGAAACTGTTTAATTGTCTTAAACTTCGGATCCACATTAAGGTTGTGCTCAGCGAACTCTCTCGATACACCCAGCATGTCAGAAGGCTTCCATGCAAAGATGTCCCGATTCTCACGGATGAATTCGATGAGCGCGCTTTCCTATTTGGGATCCATGTGAGCCCCAATGATGAACTGCTTGGATGAGTCGCCCGGATTGAAATCTACTACCTTGGTATCATCCGCTGAAAACTCGAGTGGCGGCTCAACTTCCGTAGTAGGCTTCTTCAGCAGGGTCATATCCTCCGGGTCAACGTTCTCCTTGTAGAACTTCGGCTCCTCCTGGGCACAACTAGACTCTGCATACGCCACATCTCCTTCCTCACACTCAAGAGCCGTTTTCCGATTATCGTGAACGGTAATTGTACCATTTAAGCCGGGCATTTTGAGTTGTAAATAAACATAGCAAGGCCTAGCCATAAACTTGGCATAAGCCAGCCTCCCAAACAGTGCATTATAGGGACTTTTGATTTTAGCCACCTCAAACCACAAGGACTCCACCCTGTAATTATACTCGTCGCCAAAAGCCACTTCCAAAGAAATCCGGCCCACCGGGTATGCTGACTTACCCGGGACCACACCATGAAAGACGATGGAGGAAGGTGTAAGGTCTTTGTCAAGCAACTTCATCCGCCGGAAAGTGTCATAATAAAGGATGTTGATACTGTTGCCTCTGTCCATGAGCATCTTGTTCACCATATAGCCATTCACCTGAGGGGCCACAACTAACACCAGCCGGCCCGGGTCATCTACCCGCAGCGGGTGATCCTCCCGGCTCCACATTATGTCATACTCAGACCATGGTAAGTACCGCGGGAGAGCCTGAGCAACTGCATTAACCGCTCGCCTCCGCAACTTCTCGTCTCGTTTACTGTGACCGGTCGTGAACACGTGATACTGTCTAGAACTGAGCTGCTTTGGGTTACTCTGAAACCCGGATTGATTGCGCTGTTGTTGATTGTTGTTATTGCTGTTGTTGCCAGGATGCTGCTGGTGCCCCCCTTGGTTATTCTGACCCGGATGCTCGGCTACTGAACCGCCAGCGCCGAATCCAGCCCCTGATCCACCATGCCCTGAGCCGCCAGGCGGGCCACCGCCCTGGTTATTGCGTGGTTCAGAATGCTGGTTTTTAAATCTCTACATGATAAAGCAATCACCCCACGCATGTAACGCCGGCCTATCAGGCGTGCCGTGCTCCGGACAAGGCTTCTTAAGCACTTCTTCTAAATTGAAAGGACCTCTGTTCCTTTGGCGAAATGACCTGAATCTTCCGTTCCCCTTGGGATGGTTCTGTTCTGTGTTGGTGTTCGCCACTAGTTCTGACCCACCATCAGCATTCTTCCATTTATTCTGATTCCCATTGTTCACAAAGCCTTTGCCTTGATTGTTCTTCTTCCCTTGATTGGCTTTCTCATCATCTGAGCCTGGATCCCTGGTGTTATCTGAGTCGGCATACTTTGTCAGGGCCGTCATGAGCTCCCCCATATCCTGACACGTGCGCTTGAGCCGGCCGAGCTTCTGTTTCAGTGGAACAAAATGAAAATTCTTCTCCATAATAAGCACCGCTTGAGCCGCCGTGATCTGCTCTGAAGAGTGAATAATGGTCGACACCCGCCGGACCCAATGGTGGGACGACTCATTCTCCTGTTGAACACAATGATCCAAGTCTACAATGGTCATAGTCTGCTTACAGGTCCCCTGAAAATTCTTAATAAACTTTGCTCTCAACTCCGCCCATGAACTTATCGTGTTAGGCGGCAGACCTTTCAACCATGTGCGAGCCGGACCCTCGAGCATCATGATGAAATATTTTGCACATACCGCTTCACTGACGTCCAGCATCTCCATGGCCAGCTCATAACTCTCAACCCAAGCCTCAGGGGGTAGATCGGCTGTGTAATTCGGAAATTTTTGTGGCCCCTTAAAATCTTTCGGTAGTCGTTCACTTCTCAGAGCCAGAGTTAAACATGGCACCCCTATGGCTCTGGTACTAAATACTCCCATTGAGACGGAAAGCGCCAACTCTAGACGGGTTGCCGCTATCTCCGCCTCTCACCTGTTCCTCGCCCGGTCCACGAGGGCTTGTGCATCTAGAGCCGCTTGCTCATTCTCTGGTGGTCCCCGACATGGATGACTGCTGGAACACGCCGGCGACTCGTAGCGCTGGCTGAAACTTCGACTGGGGAGGGGGGTAGAGAGAACCCGGCTCCGGCTGTGAGCATATCTCTCTTGCTGGGCCATGGTCGTCTGTAAATATCCAATGGCGTTTTGCACGTCCTCCGCAAAGGGTGCTTCATCTGGGATGGGAATTGTCTCAAGCCGGATGGCCGCCGCCACCATGTTCTCGGCCGGGTTAGAGTAATGACCCGCCGGTGTCGGAAAAGCTCTAGGTGAGGTTTGGTTATGCTGGGGTGGATGAGTTGCTGGGCGTTCCATTGGGCGGCTTTCCGGCGCGCCCGTAACCCGCCCCGCACTAGGGGTATTAAACAGGTTCCTTGCTTCGTAACGTTCTGGCAGACGGGATTGATGCCTCCTCCGGTGCACCGCAACTGCTGACCTTTGTTCCAGCTCCAGATGGAAAGCATCTGCCTTGATACGCTCCGCTTCTTCCTCCATCCGGATCTTCAGCTCAGCCATCCTTTGTTATTCCTCTGCCATCCGACCCTTGATCCGTGCCACCTCTAGATTCCGGGCTGCTTGATTATCTGGTGTTACTTCCGTGGCCATGAGAGCTGTAAGCTCGTCCATCAATTCCACTAGAACCTGAGCCGGCGGCGGCGGGCTATCACCCGCTGCGGCAGCTCCCGCAGCTATGTCACCGGCGGCTGGAGCCGATCCCGCCATGAACACCGCCGCATGAACCGGGGGTCTCGGAGCATCCGACTCAAAGCCTTCTACCTTAGAATAGGTGTCATAGTAGCCCCCAAGGCCACCGTTACTGAGCCGATACACTGACTCTGTCTCCCCACTGGAGGACTCATCTTCCGAGCAAACAAGAGTTCCCTGTGACCCGAACGCTTCCAGGTCCATACCTTGAGTAAAGCCCACGAGAACATGCCTTTGAACCGGATGGGCACGGGCAGGCCGCACACCGCTCGCAGATTGGAGACGCCGAGCCGGCTCGACGACGTTGGTGCAGATGTCCGGCCCGGGTGTAGATCCATCCACCTTTCCAATGAAAACCTAGATCCCACCAAACGGAATCCGGAATCCATACTCCACAGAATCAGCATCAAGCCCCCAACCGGCGTCGTTGATGTAGAGCCAGCCGCGGTGACTCTTGCTCATCCTTCCAACCACGTATCCCTCGAGCCATGGGAGAGAGCCCTTTGAGAACTCAACACCACCAAGCGCTGGCCCCACGGTGGGCGCCAACTGTCATGGATTTATCACGGCAGATGTCCGGGTGAACGGACTTGGATTCGAGGCCATCGCTAACGGGGTGGACTCAAAGGGGTTGGTCGGGACGAAAGACACGGATTTACCCAGGTTCGGCCCCTCAAGTCGAGGTAATAGCCTACGTCCTGCTTGTGTTTTGTATTGCTTGTGTACCGATTACAAGGAGCTAGAAGCTTGACCTAGTTCTCGATCACCTCTCCCCTAAGTCGCCTCGGGTCTGCCTTTATATAGGAGGTCAGGACCACTGGGTCGTTACAATTATTAACCGAGTCTTATTGTATGTCCGAGTCTCTCTCTATCTTCTTGTCCAAGCTGTCTTTGATACGTCTTACACACCCGGGTCTTCTCCGTCCGAGCCGTCGTGCAGCCCACACCTTGAGCCGCCTATCTTCCTGGGCCACCAGTCTTACGGCTCACCCTTGGGCCGGCTCACGAGCCAGCAACATGACCCGGAGCCTCCAGGACGGGTCATATCGTGGGGTTATATCCCCAACAGTAATGGTGTGTCCGAACATCGTAATCGAACCTTATTAGATATGGTGCGTTCTATGATGTCTCTTGCTGATTTGCCACTATCGTTTTGGGGTTATGCATTAGAGACAGCCGCATTCACTTTAAATAGGGCACCATCGAAATCCGTTGAGACGACGCCATATGAACTATGTTTGCCAAGAGGCCAAAGTTGTCGTTTCTTAAAGTTTGGGGATGTGATGCTTATGTCAAGAAGCTTCAGCCTGGAAAGCTGGAACCCAAAGCGAAGAAATGCATCTTCATAGGATACCCGAAAGAGACAGTCGGGTATACCTTCTATCTCAGATCAGAAGGCAAAGTGTTTGTCGCTAAGAACGGAATATTTCTTGAGAAAGAGTTTCTCTCGAAAGAATTGAGTGGGAGAAAATAGAGCTTGATGAGGTTATTGAACCTTTACTTCAACCAGAGAGTAGCACAGCGTAGAAAGATGTTTATGTGGAGCCTATGACAGTTGAAGAGGAAGTTAATGATGATGATCGTGAAGTTTCGGATCAAGTTACTATTGAACCTCGTAGGTCGACAAGGGCACGTATTGCTCCTGAGTGGTACGACAACCCTGTCTTGGAGGTCATGTTGTTGGACAACAATGAACCTACGAGCTATGAAGGAGCGATGATGGGCCTGGATTCCGAGAAATGGTTAGAGGCCATGAAATCCGAGATAGGATCCATGTATGAAAACAAAGTATGGACTTTGGAAGTATTACCTGAAGGGCAAAAGGCCATTCAGAACAAATGGATCTTTAAGAAGAAGACGGACGCGGACGGTAATGTCACCGTCTATAAAGCTCGACTTGTGGCAAAGGGTTTTTCACAAGTTCAAGGAGTTGACTACGATGAGACCTTCTCACCCATAGCGATGCTTAAGTCCGTCAGAATCATGTTAGCAGTAGCTGCATATTTCGACTATGAAATTTGGCAGATGGATGTCAAAACAGCGTTCCTCAACGGTTTCCTTGAGGAAGAGTTGTATATGATGCAACCGGAAGGTTTTGCCGATCTAGAGAATGCTAACAAAGTTTGCAAGCTCGAACGATCCATTTATGGACTGGTGCAAGCATCTCGGAGTTGGAATAAGCGCTTTGATGAGGTGATCAAAGCGTTTGGGTTTATACAAGTGTATGGAGAAGCTTGTATTTACAAGAAAGTGAGTGGGAGCTCTATAGCATTTCTAATATTATATGTAGATGACATATTGCTGATTGGAAACAATATAGAAATGATGGAAAGTGTGCAAGAATATTTGAACAAGAGTTTTTCGATGAAGGACCTAGGAGAAGTTGCTTTAATATTAGGCATTAATATCTATAGAGATAGATCGAGACGCTTACTAGCACTTTCACAGAGCACATACCTTGATAAAGTTTTGAAGAAGTTCAAAATGGATCAGTCCAAGAAGGGGTTCTTGCCTGTGTTACAAGGTGTGAAGTTGAGTATGACTCAATGCCAAGTGACTACAGAAGATAGAGAGAAGATGAGTGTCATCCCCTATGCTTCAGCCATAGGCTCTATCATGTATGCAATGTTGTGCACAAGACCCGATGTCAGCCTTGCCATAAGTATGGCTGGAAGGTTTCAAAGTGATCCTAGAATGGAGCACTGGACGACGTTCAAGAATATCCTTAAGTACCTGAAAAGGACTAAGGAAATGTTTCTAGTTTATGGAGGTGATGAAGAGCTCGTCGTAAGGGTTACGTTGATGCAAGCTTTGACACTGATCTGGATGACTCTAAGTCGCAAACCGAATACGTATTTATTCTCAACAGGGGAGCGGTAAGCTGGTGCAGTTCCAAGCAAAGCGTGGTAGCCAATTCTACATGCGAAGCGGAGTACATCGCAGCCTCGAAGGCGGCGAAGGAAGGTGTCTGGATGAAGCAGTTCATGACAGATATTGGAGTAGTGCCCAGTGCACCGAATCCAATGACTCTGTTCCGTGACAAGACTGGTGCCATTGCTCTGGCCAAGGAACCAAGGTTTCATAAGAGGACAAGACACATAAAGCGACGCTTCAATTCCATCCGCGATTACATCAAGGAGAAGGACATAAATATTTGCAAAGTGCACACGGATCTGAATGTTGTAGACCCTTGACTAAACCTCTTCCAAGGGCTAAACATGATCAACACCAGAACTGCATGGGTGTTCGATTCATTACAATGTAAATCACATAGTGTTGTGAACTAGATTATTAACTCTAGTGCAAGTGGGAGACTGTTGGAAATATGCCCTAGAGGTAATAAATAAAGTGTTTATTATTATATTTCCTTGTTCATGATAATTGTTTATTATCCATGCTAGAATTGTATTGATTGGAAACACACTGCATGTCTGGATAAATAGACAACACTTTGTCCCTAGTAAGCCTCTAGTCAACTAGCTCGTTGATCAAAGATGGTCAAGGTTTCCTAGACATTGACATGTGATGTCATTTGATAATGGGATCACATCATTAGGAGAATGATGGGATGGACAAGACCCAAACTATAAATGTAGCATATGATCGTGTCAGTTTATTGCTACAGTTTTCTGCATGTCAAGTATATGTTCCTATGACCATGAGATCATGCAACTCACGGCCACCGGAGGAGTGCCTTGTGTGTATCAAACATTGCAACGTAACTGGGTGACTATAAAGGTGTTGTACAGGTATCTCCGAGGGTGTCTGTTGGGTTGGCATGGATCAAGACTGGGATTTGTTACTCCGTGTGACGGAGAGGTATCTTAGGGCCCACTCGGTAACACAACATCACAATAAGCCTTGCAAGCAATGTGACTAAGTGTTAGTCACGGGATCCTGTATTACGGAATGAGTAAAGAGTATTGCAGATAAAGAATATCAAACGGAGTCCAAACGGAATAAAATCTTCGCGATGATTTTTCTTGGACCATAAGACATCTACGAGACTTAGAGGGGAAGGAAAGAGACCTGTGAGGAGGTCACAAGCCAGGGGGCGCGGCCACCACCCCTGGCCGCGCCTGGCAAGCTTGTGGCCCCCCAGCAGGTCTCCTAACCCTATTCTTCGGCCTATAAATTCCCAAATATTCCCCCAATACCAGGGAGAGCCATGAAAATACTTTTCTGCTGCCAGAAGCCTCCGTTCTCGAGAGATCCAATCTTGGAGCCTTTTCCGGTAATCTGTCGGAGGGGGATTCGATCATGGAGGGCATCTACATCAACACCATTACCCCTCCGATGATGCGTGAGTAGTTCACCACAGACCTTTGGGTCCATAGCTAGTAGCTAGATGGCTTCTTCTCTCTCTTTGTGCTTCAATACCATGTTCTTCATGATCTTCATGGGTATCTATCCGATGTAACACTCTTTTGTGGTGTGTTTGTCGAGATCCGAGGAATTGTGGGTTTATGTTCAGATTATCCATGAATATTATTTGAGTCTTTTCTGAATTCTTATATGCATGATTTCATATCTTTGCAAGTCTCTTTGAGTTATTGGTTTGGTTTGGCCAACTAGATTGGTAATTCTTGCAATTGGAGAAGTGCTTAGTTTTGGGTTCAATCTTGCGGTGTCCTCACCCAGTGAACATAGTAGGGGTAGCGAGGCACGTATTTGTATTATTGCCATCAAGGATAAAAATATGGGGTTTTCATCATATTGCTTGAGTTTATCCCTCTACACCATGTCATCTTACCTAATGTGTTACTCTGTTCTTCATGAACTTAATACTCTAGATGTAGGCATGAGTCGGTCGATGTGTGGAGTAATAGTAGTAGATGCAGAATTGTTTCGGTGTACTTGTCATGGACGTGATGCCTATATGCATAATCATTGCCTTGGATATCTTCATAATTATTCGCTTTTCTATTAATTGCTTGACAGTAATTTGTTCACTCACTGTATTATTTTCCTTCATGAAAGAAACCTCTAGCGAAACCTATGCCCCCTGGGTCTATTTTCCATATTATATTTTCAGATCTATAAACCAAAAATTCCAAAAATACTTTGCTATAATTTTTTTTACTTTTTGTTTTAGTAATCTTCTATATCTATCTCTATCAGATCTCATCCTTGCAAATAACCGCGAAGGGATTGAAAACCCCTTTATAGCGTTGGGTGCAAGTGTCTTATTGTTTGTGTACGTGCAAAGATTGGGGACTTGCTGGTATTTCCTACTGGATTGATACCTTGGTTCTCAACAAGTGAGGGAAATAACTATCTACTTTCCTGCATCACCCTTTCCTCTTCAAGGGAAAACCAATGCAAGCTCAAGAAATAGCAAGAAGGATTTCTCGCGCCGTTGTCGGGGAGATCTACATCAGACCTACCAAGTACCCATCACAAACTCATCTCTTGCATTTACATTATTTGCCATTTGCCTCTCATTTTCCTCTCCCCCACTTCTAAAATGATTTCTAGAAAAAACCAAAAAGATTTGCCATTTTATTCGCCCTCTTTCTCGTTCGCCTTTTCCTCGTCGGACCTCTTTTTGTTTGCTTGTGTTGCCATGTGCCTTCTATTTGCTTGCATCTTCGCTTGCTAAAAATTTATCGATATGGATCCTCATCCACTTTCTAATATTTTCAAAAGGCAAAATTATGATGAACCAATTGCTAGTGATTTGAGTGCACTTGATTATCTCTATGAAGTTTTGTTTGAAAATCATGAATCTGGAAATTTTGACGAAGTGTTGAAAGAAGAAAATTATAAGGTGATTCATGATAGATCCTTGATTAAAAAGCATGATTTCAATGTTTCTAGTATGAATTCTCTACATATCCATGATGCTAATGATATGCAAAGCCATAAGCTTGGGGATGCTATGTTTCATGAAGATGATATTTTTTGTTCCCCAAGTTTTGATGGGCAAATTCATTATGATGATTGCATGCTTGTAGATGATGAAAAGAACCCTTTATGTGATAGTTATATTGTGAAATTCCTTCATGATGGTACTGAAATTATTATGAGGGAGGAACATATGCTAGTAGGAATTGCAATAATATCAAGTTTCCTCTCTATGTGTTCAAAGTTTCGAAGTTATGCTTGCTTTGTTGTCCTATGCTAGTTGATTCTTGCTCCCATAGATTGTTTACTTATAAAATCCCTATGAATAGGAAGTATGTTAGGATTAAATGTGTTTGTCACATGTCTTATGATGCTCTCTTTGTGACTTAACTCTTGTCTTTTATGTGAGCATCATTGTTATCCTAAGCCTATCTTGATGGCTATAAAGAAAAATCTTGTTGGGAGGCAACCCAATTTTATTTTTATGTTCTGTTTTTGCTTCTGTTTTTGAGCGTTTTCACACATTATTACCTCTGTAGTAATTGTGTTTTGGTGTTTTAACTAGTGTTGGATCCAAGTAAGACCTTTGGGATGGTATATGGTGATTGTTGATTTGATCTTTCTGAAAAACAGAAACTTTTGCACCCAGTCTAGGAATTTTATAAATTTATCGGAGCGTCGGTTGAGTCTGAAAATTTACACAAGATTTATATACAAATTGCCCTGATTGTCCTAATATTTCAGAATTTTTTGAGTTACAGAAGTATTCAAAGTTTACAGATTGCTACAGATTGTTTTGTTTTTAACAGATTCTGTTTTCTTTGTGTTGTTTGCTTATTTTGATGTATCTATGGCTTGTATTGGGGGGTAGGAACCATGGAGAAGTTATAATACAGTAGATATTACACCAATATAAATAAAGAATGATTTCACAACTGTACCTAAAGTGGTGATTTATTTTTCTTATACTAACGGATCTCATGAGTTTTCTGTTGAGTTTTGTGTTGTGGAGTTTTCAAGTTTTGGGTAAAGATTTGATGGACTATGGAATAAGGAGTGGCAAGAGCCTAAGCTTGGGGTTGACCAAGGCACCCCAAGCCATATTCAAGGATACCAAAGAGCCTAAGCTTGGCTATGCCCCGGAAGGCATCCCCTCTTTCGTCTTCAATCCATCGGTAAATTTATTTGAGGCTATATTTTTATTCACCACATGATATGTGTTTTGCTTGGAGTGTCTTGTATGATATGAGTCTTTGCTTTTTAGTTTTCCACAATCATCCTTGATGCACACATCTTTTGAGAGAGACACGCGTTAATCGTGAATTTATTAGAATACTCTTTGTGCTTCACTTATATCTTTTGAGCTAGCAATGTTGCTCTAGTGCTTCACTTATATCTTTTTAGAGCACGGTGGTGTTTTATTTTATAGAAATAATTGAACTCTTGTACCTCACTTATATTATTTTGAGAGTATTTAAACATCATGGTAATTATTTTAGGTTATGAAATTAGTCCTAATATAATGGGCATCCAAGAAGGATATAATAAAAAGTTTCATATAAAGTGCATTGAATACTATGAGAAGTTTGATTCCTTGCATATATTTTTGAGATATAAAGATGGTGATATTAGAGTCATGCTAGTGAGTAATTATGGATTGGTAGAAATACTTGTGTTAAAGTTTGTGATTCCTGTAGCATGCATGTATGGTGAACTGTTATGTAACAAAATCGGAGCATGATTTGTTTAATGATTGTCATCCTTTGTGCGAGAGTCGGGAACACGCGATGGTTAACTCCTCCCAACCTCTCCCCTAGGAGCATGTGTATAATACTTTGCTTTGATAACTAATAGACTTTTACAATAAGTATGTGAGTTCTTTATGACTAATGTTGAGTCCATGGATTATACGCACTCTCACCCTTCCACCTTTTCTAGCCTCTCTAGTACCGCGCAACTTTCACCGGTGCGATAAACCCACCTTCCTCAAAACAGCCACCATATACCTTTACTCAAAAAAGCCACCATACCTACCTATTATGGTATTTCCATATCCAATCCGAGGTATATTGCCATGCAACTTCCACCATTCCGTTTTTCATGACACGCACCATCACTTTCATATTGCATTCATATAGAGTCATATTTTGTTCTAGGTATCAAGTTGTAATTTTTTTAGTTGTAAGTAAATAAAAGTGTGGTGATCATCATTATTAGAGCATTGTCCCGTGAGATAAAAGGATGATGGAAGCTATGATTCCCTCACAAGTTGGGATGAGTCTCCGGACTTTACAAATAATAAAAGAGGCAAATGAAGCCCAAATAAAAAAAGAGGCCATAGATGCCCACCAAAATAAAAAAATGAGAGAAAGAGAGAAGGGACAATGCTACTATCTTTTTCCACACTTGCGCTTCAAAGTAGTGCCATGATCATTATGATAGAGAGTCTCCTATTTTGTCACTTTCATATAACTAGTGGAATTTTTCATCATGATGCACGTCCACTTAGTTTCTTTTTGAGCTTTCATACACTTATATCTCTAGTGCATCTGTTGCATGGAAATCCCTACTCACTCACACTGATATCTATTGATGGGCATCTCCATAGCCCGTTGATACGCCTAGTTGATGTGAGACTATCTTCTCCTTTTCCTCACAACCTCCATCTATAGTGTTATATCCATGGATCGTGCTCATGTATTGCGTAAGAGTTGAAAAGGTTTGAGCACATAAAAAGTGTGAAACAATTGCTTCCCTTGTCATTGGGGTTGTGCATGATTTAAATACTTTGTGTGGGGAAGATGGAGCATATCCAGACCATATGATTTTGTAGGGATAACTATCTGAGGCCATGTTATTTTGAAAGGACACAATTGCCTTGTTAGTATGCTTGAAGTATTACTGTTTTTATGTCATCATTAAACTTTTGTTTTAAATCTTATGGATCTGAATATTCATGCCACAATAAACAATATTACATGGATAAATATGTTAGGTAGCATTCCACATCAAAAAATCTGTTTTTATCATTTACCTACTCGAGGACGAGCAGGAATTAAGCTTGGGGATGCTTGATACGTCTCCAACGTATCTATAATTTTTGATTGTTCCATGATATTATATTATCTATTTTGGATGTTTTATATGCATTAATATGCTATTTTATATTATTTTTGGGACTAACCTATTAATATAGAGCCTACTGCTAGTTTTTGTTTTTTCCTTGTTTTTGAGTATTGCAGATAAGGAATATTAAATGGAGTCCAAACGGAATAAAATCTTCGCGACGATTTTTCTTGGACCAGAAGACACCTACCAGACTTGGAGGGGAAGGTAAGAGACCTGCCAGGAGGTCACAAGCTAAGGGGCGTGACCACCACCCCTGGCCGCGCCTAGCAGGCTTGTGGCCCCCAGCAGGTCTCCTAACCTTATTCTTCGGCCTATAAATTCCCAAATATTCCCCCAATACCAGGGAGAGCCATGAAAATACTTTTCCACCGCTGGAAGCCTCCATTCTCAAGAGGTCCAATCTTGCCGCCTTTTCCGGTAATTAGTCAGAGGGGGATTCGATCACGGAGGGCATCTACATCAACTCCATTGCCCCTCCGATGATGTGTGAGTAGTTCACCACAAACCTTCGGGTCCATAGATAGTAGCTAGATGGCTTCTTCTCTCTCTTTATGCTTCAATACCATGTTCTTCATGATCTTCATGGGGATCTATCCGATGTAATACTCTTTTGCGGTGCGTTTGTCGAGATCCGATGAATTGTGGGTTTATGTTCAGATTATCAATGAATATTATTTGAGTCTTTTCTGAATTCTTATATGCATGATTTCATATCTTTGCAAGTCTCTTTGAGTTATTGGTTTGGTTTGGCCAACTAGATTGGTAATTCTTGCAATGGGAGAAGTGCTTAGTTTTGGGTTCAATCTTGCGGTGTCCTCACCCAGTGACATAGTAGGGGTAGCGAGGCATGTATTTGTATTGTTGCCATCAAGGATAAAAATATGGGGTTTTTATCATATTGCATGAGTTTATCCCTCTACATCATATCATCTTACCTATTGTGTCACTCTGTCCTTCATGAACTTAATACTCTAGATGCAGGCAGGAGTCGGTCGATGTGTGGAGTAATAGTAGTAGATGCAAAATCGTTTCGGTCTACTTGACACGGACGTGATGCCTATATGCATAATCATTGCCTTGGATATCTTCATAATTATTCACTTTTCTATCAATTGCTCGACAGTAATTTGTTCACCCACCGTATTATTTTCCTTCATAAGAGAAGCCTCTAGTGAAACCTATGGCCCCCATGTCTATTTTCCATATTATATTTTCAGATCTATAAACCAAAACTACCAAAAATACTTTGCTGCAATCTTTTTTACTTTTTTTTTAATTTTTGTTTTAGTAATCTTCTATATCTATCTCTATCAGATCTCATCCTTGCAAATAACCGTGAAGGGATTGAAAATCCCTTTATAGCGTTGGGTGCAAGTGTTTGATTGTTTGTGTAGGTGTGAAGATTGGGGACTTGCTTGTATCTCCTACTGGATTGATACCTTGGTTCTCAACAACTGAGGGAAATACTTATCTACTTTGCTGCATCACCATTTCCTCTTCAAGGGAAAACCGACGCAAGCTCAAGAAGTACCAGGGGTGATGACATCATGGTCGAGGTTACGCCTCGGCCGCCGAAGACCGGGAGGAGGAGCCCCTCCCGAACACTAAGGAGACCGGATGAAGGGATGTCCTGTACCCTCCAAGGTCATCTCCGGAGCGCACCATGCCTCCGGAGCCACCGGTTTAGTCCTCGGTTGGAGATCGGGCTAACCGAACACCACCGGCGCCATCGATCACTGGGTGGCCAGTTATGGAGGAGGCTCTATCAAGCGCCTCCTTCTCCGAGAGTCACCACACCCTTATGGGTGCGGTTTTGCAAAGCATCCAGTCCATTGATAGCAGACTAAAGCAGGCCTTCAACGGTCTCCTAACGGGCTTCCAGGTGAGCCACGTAATGTTCTATTTCTGGAATATTAATTTATTACATTTTTGCTATCGTTATATATATAGCAGCCCCCGAGCCCTAGGTGAGTTTAGAAAAAACTCACATGGGGGTCAAGTACGAATGAGCGACCGAACAATGTACGAGACTATATTTGTGTTGGAAATATGCCCTAGAGGCAATAATAAAATGGTTATTATTGTATTTCCTTGTTCATGATAATTGTCTATTGTTCATGCTATAATTGTATTAACCGGAAACCATAATACATGTGTGAATACATAGACCACAACATGTCCCTAGTGAGCCTCTAGTTGACTAGCTCGTTGGTCAATAGATGGTCACAGTTTCATGGCCATGGACATTGGATGTCGTTGATAACGGGATCACATCATTAGGAGAATGATGTGATGGACAAGACCCAATCCTAAGCATAGCACAAGATCGTGTAGTTCGTTTGCTAAAGCTTTTCAATGTCAAGTATCATTTCCTTAGACCATGAGATTGTGTAACTCCCGGATACCGTAGGAATGCTTTGGGTGTGCCAAACGTCACAACGTAACTGGGTGGCTATAAAGGTACGCTACGGGTATCTCCGAAAGTGTCTGTTGGGTTGACACGAATCAAGACTGGGATTTGTCACTCCGTGTGACGGAGAGGTATCTCTGGGCCCACTCGGTAAGACATCATCATAATGAGCTCAATGTGACTAAGGGGTTAGCCACGGGATGATGTGTTACGGAACGAGTAAAGAGACTTGCCGGTAACGAGATTGAACAAGGTATGGCGATACCGACGATCGAATCTCGGGCAAGTACCATACCGGTAGACAAAGGGAATTGTATACGGGATTGATTGAATCCTTGACATCGTGGTTCATCCGATGAGATCATCGTGGAGTACGTGGGAGCCAACATGGGTATCCAGATCCCGCTGTTGGTTATTGACTGGAGAGGTGTCTCGGTCATGTCTACGTGTCTCCCGAACCCGTAGGGTCTACACACTTAAGGTTCGATGACGCTAGGGTTATAGGGAAAAGGTATACGTGATTACCGAAGGTTGTTCGGAGTCCCGGATGAGATCCCGGACGTCACGAGGAGCTCCGGAATGGTCCGGAGGTAAAGATTGATATATAGGAAGTCCAGTTTTGGTCACCGGAAAGTTTTCGGGCTCATCGGTAGTGTACCGGGAGTGCCGGGAGGGTGCCGGAGGACCCCCGGGAGGGGTGTGACGACCAAAGGACCACATGGGTTGTTAGATAAAGTGTGCCAGCCCTTATTGGGCTGGGCAAGACTTTTTCTAAAGGCCCATGCGGCTGGAGATAAGGAGATAAGGCAAAAAGGATTTAAAAGGAGGAGATCCACCTCCCTTGTGGGAGGTGGACTCTCCCTTTAATTCAGCCGGCCATCTCCTCTTTGGAGTAGAGGCCAAGCCAGACCTCCACGTCCCTCCTCCTATATATACTTGAGGTTTTGGATGTTTTGAGAGAGGATTTGATCTCTCTCTCTCACGGCGAAGCCCTACCTCTCTTCTTCCTCCTCCGCAGCGCTTAGGCGAAGCCCTGTCGGAATACCTTGCTACTCCACCACCACCACGCCGTCGTGCTGCTGTTGGAGCCCTTCCCCAACCTCTCCTTCCTCCTTGCTGGATCAAGGTGTTGGAGACGTCACCGGGCTGCACGTGTGTTGAACGCGGAGGTGCCGTCCGTTCGGCACTTGATCGGATCTACCGCGATCTGAATCGCTGCGAGTACGACTCCATCAACCGCGTTCTTGTAACGCTTCCGCTTAGCGATCTTCAAAGGTATGAAGATGCAATCTCTCCCCTCTCGTTGCTGGTTTCTCCATAGATAGATCTTGGTGAACGTAGGAAAATTTTGATTTACTACTACGTCTCCCAACAGTGGCATCATGAGCTAGGTCTATGCGTAGAATCTATGCACGAGTAGAACACAAAGCAGTTGTGGGCGTCGAGTTTGTTAATTTGCTTGCCGCTACTAGTCTTATCTTGATTCGGCGGTATTGTGGGATGAAGCGGCCCGGACCAACTTTACACGTACGCTTACGTGAGACCGGTTCCACCGCCTGACATGCACTAGATGCATAAGGTGGCTAGCGGGTGTCTGTCTCTCCTACCTTAGTCGGATCGGATTCGATGAAAAGGGTCCTTATGAAGGGTAAATAGCAATTGGCAAATCACGTTGTGGTGTTGACGTAGGTAAGAAACGTTCTTGCTAGTAACCTATAGCAGCCACGTAAAAACTTGCAACTACAAATTAGAGGACGTCTAACTTGTTTTTGCAGCATGTGCCTTGTGATGTGATATGGCCAAAGGATGTGATGTGATGCATTGTGATGTATGAATTGATCATGTTCTTGTAATAGGATTCACGACTTGCATGTCGATGATTATGACAACCGGCAGGAGCCATAGGAGTTGTCTTATTTATTGTATGACCCGCGTGTCAATCATAAACGCCATGTAATTACTTTACTTTATTGCTAAGCGTTAGCCATAGTATTAGAAGTAATAGTTGGCGAGACAACTTCACGAAGACACAATGATGGAGATCATGATGATGGAGATCATGGTGTCGTGCCGGTGACAGTGATGATCATGGTGCCCCGAAGATGGAGATCATAGGAGCAAAATGATATTGGCCATATCATGTCACTATATTGATTGCATGTGATGTTTATCATGTTTACATCTTATTTGCTTAGAACGACGGTAGTAAATAAGATGATCTCTCAATAAAATTTCAAGAGAAGTGTTCACCCTAACTGTGCACCGTTGCTAAGGATCGTTGTTCCGAAGCACCACGTGATGATCGGGTGTGATAGGTTCTAACGTTCGCATACAACGGGTGTAAGCCAGATTTACACACGCGAAACACTTAGGTTGACTTGACGAGCCTAGCATGTACAGACATGGCCTCGGAACACGGAAGACCGAAAGGTCGAACATGAGTCGTATAGAAGATACGATCAACATGAAGATGTTCACCATGGATGACTAGTCCGTCTCACGTGATGATCGGACACGGGCTAGTTGACATGGATCATGTATCACTTGGAAGACTAGAGAGATGTCTATCTAAGTGGGAGTTCATTAATAATTTGATTAAATGAACTTAATTATCAAGAACTTAGTCTAAAAATGTCCTTGCAAATTATGTCGTAGATAGCTCGCGCTGTAGCTCCCCAGTTTTATTGATACAATCCTAGAGAAAAGTAAGTTGAAAGTTGATGGTAGCAATAATGCGGACTGGGTCTGTGATCTGAGGATTGTCCTCATTGCTGCACAGAAAGCTTATGTTTTTGATGTACCGCTAACTGCATCACTCCCTCAAGCGTTGTCTGTAGATGTTGTGAACATATGACAGGCACTTTTTGGTGACTACGTGATAGTTCAATGCGTCATGCATTACGGCTTAGAATTGAGGCTCCAAAACGTTTTGAACGTCACGGAACATATGAGATGTTCTAGGAGCTGAGATTGTGATCTCAGGCTCGTGCCTATGTTTAGAGGTATGAGACCTCCAACAAGATTCTTTGTCTGCAAGATAAAGGAGAATAGCTCAATCGCTGAGCGTGTGCTCAGATTGTCTGGGTGCTACAATCACTTGAATCAAGTGGGAGTTAATCTTCCAGATGAGATAGTGATTAATGCAGTTCTCCAAGTCACTGCCACCAAGCTACTAGAGCTTCGTGATGAACTATAACATGCCAGGGATGGATAAGATGATCCCTGAGTTGTTCGTGATGTTTGACACCACGAAGGTAGAAATCAAGAAGGAGCATCAAGTGTTGATGGTTAAGTGAAACCACTAGTTTCAAAAGGGGCAAGGGCAAGAACGGAAAACTTCAGGAATGACAAGCCAGTTGTTGCTCTAGTGAAGAAACCCAAGGTTGAGCCCGAACCCGAGACTAAGTGCTTCTGTTATGAGGAGAATGTTCACTGAAGCGGAAAACCCCTAGATGCTTGGTAGATAAGAAGGCTGGTAATGTCAATGGAAGTATATTTGATATACGTGTTAGTGATGTGTACCTTGCTGGTACTCCTAGTAGCACCTGGGTATTGGATACCGGTTCGGTTGCTAAGTGTTAGCAACTCGAAATAAAAGCTACGGAGTAAATGGAGACTAGCTAGGTGAAAGGTGACGATGTGTGTTGGAAGTATTTCCAAGATTGATGTGATCACCATCGCACGCTCTCTCTACCTTCAGGATTTGTGATAAACCTAAATAAATGTTATTTGGTGTTTGCGTTGAGCATGAACGTGATTAGATCATGATTAGTGTGATACGGTTATTCATATAAGTTAGAGAATAATGGTTATTCTGTTTACATGGATAATGCCTTCAATGGTCATGCACCCACTCGAAATGGTTTATCGAATCATGATCGTAGTAGTACACATATTCATAACATTGGTACCAAAAGATACAAAGTTAATAATGATAGTACCACATGCTTGTGGCACTGCCACGTAATGTCATATTGGTATAAATCGCATGAAGAAACTCCATGATGATGGATTTTTTTTGACTCACTCGATTTCGAATCGGTTGAGACATGCGAGCCATGCCTCTTGGGCAAGATGACTGAGACCCCGTCATCCAATATGATGGAGCGGGCAAGTGGCTTATTGGAATTAATACATGATGATGTATGTGGTCCAATGAGTGTTGAAACACACAGTGGATATCGTTGTTTTTCTTTACCTTCACTGATGATTTGAGTAAATATGGGGATATTTACTTAATGAAACACGAATCTGAAATGTTTGAAAGGTTCAAGGAGTTTCAGAGTGAAGTTAAAGATCATCGTGACAAGAAGATAAATGTCTATGATACGATCATGGAGGTGAATATCTAAGTTACGAGTTTGGTATGCAATTTTAGACAATGTGGAAATTGTTTCACAGCTCACGCCTCCTGGAACACCATAGTGTGATGGTGTGTTCGAACGTCGTAGTCGTGCTCTATTGGATATAGTGAGTACTATGATGTCTCTTATCGTTTTACCACTATCGTTATGGGGTTATGCATTAAAGACAAATCCATTCACTTTAAACAGGGCACCATCTAAGTCTGTTGAGATGACACCGTGAGAATTGTGGTTTAACAGAAGCCTAAGCTGTCATTTCTTAATGTTTGGGGCTGCGACGCTTATGTGAAAATGGGTTTTTCACCTAGCGAGCTCGAACCCAAAGCAGACAAATGCATCTTCATAGAATACCCTAATGAGACATTGGGTATACCTTCTATCTCAGATCCAAGCGCAAAGGTGTTTGTTGCTAAGAACGGGTCCTTTCTTGAGAAAGAGTTTCTCTCGAAAGAATTGAGTGGGAGGAAGATAGAACTTGATGAGGTTGTTGAACCTTTGTTTCAACCAGAGAATAGCGCAACACAGAAAGATGTTTCTGTAGAGCCTACTCAGTTGAAAAGGAAGTTAATGATGATGATCATGAAGCTTCGGATCAAGTCACTATCGAACCTCGTAGGTCGACAAGGACGCGTACTGCTCCTGAGTAGTACGACAACCCTGTCTTGGAAATCATGTTGTTGGACAACGATGAACCTACGAACTATGGAGAAGCGATGGTGGGCCCGGATTCCAACAAATGGCTAGGAGCCATGAAATCCGAGAAAGGATCCATGTATGAAAACCAAGTATGGACTTTGGTAGACTTGCCTGTTGAATGGCGGGTCATTGAGTACAAATGGACCTTTGAAATAAACATAGACGCTAATGGTGAAATGTCACCGTTTATAAAGCTCGACTTGTCGCAAAGAAGTTTCTGCCAAGTTCAAGGAGTTGACTGCGATGAGATTGTCTCATCTGTAGCGATGCTAAAAGTCTATTAAAATTTTGTTAGCAGTTGCTGCATTTTTCGATTATGAAATCTGGCAGATGGATGACAAAACAAGGTTTCCTTAATGGTTTCTGTGAGGAAGAGTTGTATGTGATACAACCAGAAGGTTTTGTCAATCCTAAGGATGCTAATAATATGCAAACTCCAGCGATCCTTCTATGGACTGGAGCAAGAATCTCGGAGTTGGAATATATGCTTTGATGAGGTGATCAATGTGTTTAAGTTTATGCAAAGTTTATGAGAAACTTGTATTTGCAAGAAAGTGAGTGGGAGCACTATAGAATTTCTTATAAGAATATGTAGTTGACATATTATTGATCGGAAATGATGTAGAATTTCTGGAAGAGCATGAAGGGTTGTTTAAAAGGAGTTTTTTCAAAGGAAGACCCAGATAAAGCTACTATTTTATTGAGCATCAAGATCTATAGGGATAGATCAATTCGCTTGATAAGTTTTTTTGACGAAGACATACCTTGACAAGTTTTTGAAGGAGTTCAAAATAGATGGGTCAAAGAAGGAGTTCTTGACTGTATTGTAAGGTGTGAAATTGAGTAAGACTCAATACCTGACCACGGCAGAAGATAAAGAAAAGATGAGTGTCATCTCCTATGCTTTAGCCATAGGCTCTATATAGTATGCCATGCTGTGTACCGCACCTGTGTGTGCCTTGCCATGAGTCTGTCAAGGGGTACAAGAGTAATCCAAGAGTGGATCACTGGACAATGGTCAAAGTTATCCTTAGTAACTTGAGAACTAAGGAAATATTTCTCGATTATGGAGGTGATAAAGAGTTCATCGTAAAGGGTTACGATGATGCAAGCTTTAACTCCAATCCGGATGACTCTTAGTAGAAATCTGGCTATGTATAGTGGAGCAGCCATTTGGAATAGCTCCAAGTGGAGCGTGGGAGCAGTATCTACAAATATGACATGGAAAGTTTGCAAGGTACACACGGATCTGAATGTCGCAGACCCATTGACTAAAAACCTCTTTCACGAGCAGAACATGAACAAACCCCGGAACTTATTGGGTGTTAATCACATGATGATATGATCACATGGTGATGTAAGTGTTAATCACATGGTGATGTGAACTAGATTATTGACTCTAGTGCAAGTGGGAGACTGTTGGAAATATGCCCTAGAGGCAATAATAAAATGGTTATTATTGTATTTCCTTGTTCATGATAATTGTCTATTGTTCATGCTATAATTGTATTAACCGGAAACCATAATACATGTGTGAATACATAGACCACAACATGTCCCTAGTGAGCCTCTAGTTGACTAGCTCGTTGATCAATAGATGGTCACGGTTTCATGGCCATGGACATTGGATGTCGTTGATAACGGGATCACATCATTAGGAGAATGATGTGATGGACAAGACCCAATCCTAAGCATAGCACAAGATCGTGTAGTTCGTTTGCTAAAGCTTTTCAATGTCAAGTATCATTTCCTTAGACCATGAGATTGTGTAACTCCCGGATACCGTAGGAATGCTTTGGTTGTGCCAAACGTCACAACGTAACTGGGTGGCTATAAAGGTACGCTACGGGTATCTCTGAAAGTGTCTGTTGGGTTGACACGAATCAAGACTGGGATTTGTCACTCCGTGTGACGGAGAGGTATCTCTGGGCCCACTCGGTAAGACATCATCATAATGAGCTCAATGTGACTAAGGGGTTAGCCACGGGATGATGTGTTACGGAACGAGTAAAGAGACTTGCCGGTAACGAGATTGAACAAGGTATGGCGATACCGACGATCGAATCTCGGGCAAGTACCATACCGGTAGACAAAGGGAATTGTATACGGGATTGATTGAATCCTTGACATCGTGGTTCATCCGATGAGATCATCGTGGAGTACGTGGGAGCCAACATGGGTATCCAGATCCCGCTGTTGGTTATTGACCGGAGAGGTGTCTCGGTCATGTCTACGTGTCTCCCGAACCCGTAGGGTCTACACACTTAAGGTTCGATGACGCTAGGGTTATAGGGAAAAGGTATACGTGATTACCGAAGGTTGTTCGGAGTCCCGGATGAGATCCCGGACGTCACGAGGAGCTCCGGAATGGTCCGGAGGTAAAGATTGATATATAGGAAGTCCAGTTTTGGTCACCGGAAAGTTTTCGGGCTCATCGGTAGTGTACCGGGAGTGCCGGGAGGGTGCCGGAGGACCCCCGGGAGGGGTGTGACGACCAAAGGACCACATGGGTTGTTATATAAAGTGTGCCAGCCCTTATTGGGCTGGGCAAGACTTTTTCTAAAGGCCCATGTGGCTGGAGATAAGGAGATAAGGCAAAAAGGATTTAAAAGGAGGAGATCCACCTCCCTTGTGGGAGGTGGACTCTCCCTTTAATTCAGCCGGCCATCTCCTCTTTGGAGTAGAGGCCAAGCCAGCCCTCCACGTCCCTCCTCCTATATATACTTGAGGTTTTGGATGTTTTGAGAGAGGATTTGATCTCTCTCTCTCACGGCGAAGCCCTACCTCTCTTCTTCCTCCTCCGCAGCGCTTAGGCGAAGCCCTGTCGGAATACCTTGCTACTCCACCACCACCACGCCGTCGTGCTGCTGTTGGAGCCCTTCCCCAACCTCTCCTTCCTCCTTGCTGGATCAAGGTGTTGGAGACGTCACCGGGCTGCACGTGTGTTGAACGCGGAGGTGCCGTCCGTTCGGCACTTGATCGGATCTACCGCGATCTGAATCGCTGCGAGTACGACTCCATCAACCGCGTTCTTGTAACGCTTCCGCTTAGCGATCTTCAAAGGTATGAAGATGCAATCTCTCCCCTCTCGTTGCTGGTTTCTCCATAGATAGATCTTGGTGAACGTAGGAAAATTTTGATTTACTACTACGTCTCCCAACAATTTGTTCGTAATGTTCTAACAACCCTTAAGAGGACCGAACATAGGGTCATGTTTATGACAGTTCGGAGGTTTGAACCCATATAATCTGATAGGGGTTTGTTATTTGTAGGCTTCGTCATCGGCGGCGGATGCTAATGCCGCAGAGCTAGATGAGCTAAATCGGAAGCTCAAGAGCTCCGAAGATGAGCTTGATGCTCTGAATAGGAGGTTCGACGAGGCGCAAGGTAAGCCAGATTATAATATCCGATTTTCCATCATGAGTGATTCGCATTGTCGAATTATTATGCTTATATATATTTATTCCTTCCGCAGCCTCGGTGAAAGAAATTGAAGGACGCAAGGCCAAGCTGCAGAAGGCGAAGCAAGAGGCCGCGGATGAGAATGCAGTGGCCTAACAAGCAGCTGCCGCACTCTCCGCTTTAAAAGCCTTTAGTGCCAAGCATGAGGCTTGGGTGGAGGAGATCCATGATGTCTACTACACAACCTTCTTCTTGTAGACTCGCGTTGGGCCTCCAAGCATAGAGTTTTGTAGGACAATGGAAATTTTCCCTCAAGTGGATGACCTAAGGTTTATCAATCCGCGGGAGGTGTAGGATGAAGATGGTCTCTCTCAAGCAACCCTGCAATCAAATAACAAAGAGTCTCTTGTGTCCCCAACACACCCAATACAATGGTAAATTGTATAGGTGCACCAGTTCGGTGAAGAGATGGTGATACAAGTGTAATATGGATGGAAGATATAGGTTTTTATAATCTGAAAATATAAAAACATCTAGGTAAATAATGGTAAAAGTGAGCACAAACGGTATTGCAGTGCTTGAAAACAAGGCCTAGGGTTCATACTTTCACTAGTGCAATCTCTCAACAATGCTAACATAGTTGGATCGTATAACCATCCATCAACGTGCAACGAAGAATCACTCCAAAGTTCCTATCTAGCGGAGAACATAAGAAGAAATTGTTTGTAGGGTACGAAACCACCTCAAAGCTATTCTTTCCGTTTGATCTATCCTAGAGTTCGTACTAAAATAACAGAAGCTATTCTTTCTGATCGATCTAATCAAGAGTTCGTACTAAAACAACACCAAATAATTTCAGATTCATAATACTCAATCCAACACAAAGAACTTCAAGGAGTGCCCCAAGATTTCTACCAGAGAAACAAAGACAAGAACGGGCATCAACCCCTATGCATAGATTACCCCAATGTCACCGCGGGAATCCGCAAGTTGAATGCCAAAATACATATCAAGTGAATCAATATGATACCCCATTGTCACCACGAGTATTAAATTGCAGGACATATATCAAGTGTTCTCAAATATGAACATTCAATCCGACATAACAAAACTTCAAAGGGTAAAGATTCAATTCATCACAATAAGAGTATAGAGGGGAGAAACATCATATGATCCATCTATGTTAACAAAGCCCATGATATATCAAGATTGTGACATCTCAAGATCACGAGAGAGAGAGAGAGAGAGATTAAACACATAGCTACTGGTACAAACCCTCAACCCTGAGGGTGGACTACTCCCTCCTCATCATGGTGGCCGCCGGGATGATGAAGATGGCCACCAATGATGATCTCCCCCTCCGGCAGGGTGCCGGAATGGGACCCCAATTGGTTTTCGGTGGCTATAGAGGCTTACAGCAGTGAAACTTCCGATCTAGGGCTACCCCGAAGGGTTTCGGAATATTTGGGAATTTATAGTGCAAAGAGGGGGTGCGGGAGGCCACCGAGGTGGGCACAACCCACCTGGGCACGCTATGGAGCCCTGGCGCGCCCTGGTGGGTTGTGCCCCCCTCGGGGCACCTCCCAGGTGCAACTCTGGCCCATTGGGTTCCTTCTGGTCCAAAAAAATCTCCAAAAAGTTTCGTGGTGTTTGGACTCCGTTTGATATTGATCTCTTGCGATGTAAAAAACAAGCAAAAAACAGCAATTGGCACTGGGCACTGGGTCAATAGGTTAGTCCCAAAAATGATATAAAGTTGCTATAAAATGATTGTAAAACATCCAGGAATGATAAAATAACAGCATGAATACTTCATAAATTATAGATACGTCGGAGACGTATCAGCATCCCCAAGCTTAATTCCTACTCGTCCTCGAGTAGGTAAATGATAAAAGAAATAATTTATGAAGTGTGAATGCTAGCAAAGTGCATAAGTTTGATCAATGATAGTTTCAATCACTTTTGCTAGCATCATAATAGCAATTCTTTCTTATAAAACTTCTCATGTTAAAGTAGCAACCAATTCACATGTTAAGGTTCAAACCATGAATTCTCTTGAAACTCAACAACCTATGTTCTCAGTCAACAAGCAATTGCAATTCAACTTATTCAACAGAGTTTAAGTAAGAGCTCCACATACTCAAGGATCATATAGTCTTTAATGTTTGCTAACACTCACCACGTACACATGAGCAAAATGTTTCAACCGGACACATAGAAAGATAGGGGCTTATTGTTTTGCCTCCCTGCGTATTCACCTCAAGGGTGATGTCAACAATAATAACTCATGCTACCCATATTCAACTGGACATATGTGCCTAGATCTTTCCTCACCACATGCTGCTTGCCAAAGGAGAAAATAAAAAGGAATAGAGAGAAAACTTTGACTCCTTGCATAAAAGTAAATACTGAAAAGTAAAAGATAGGCCCTTCGTAGAGGGAAGCAGAGGTTGCCATGCGATTATTTGTTTGTATGCTCAACCCCTTAGTGCAAAAGAACGTCACATTATATTGCCCCTTATGATAGAAACCTTTATTATGAAGTCCATCGCTTTATTACTTTGCCATCACAACTTCGTACAACGCTCAATTTTCTCTTACACTAAATGATCTAACACTTTTAGAAGCAATTTTTATTGCCTTATTGCACCGATGACAACTTACTTGAAGGATCTTGCTCAATCCTTAGGTAGGTATTGTTGACTCTTGAAAATAAGATTTGGGTTTAAGGGTTTTTGGATGCACAGGTAGTATCTCTACTTGGTGTGGAATTTTTGGCTAGCAAAGATGGGGGGAAAGCACCACATGTTGAAGGATCTATGACAATATAACTTCTATGTGAATATGAACAAACATAAATCATTAAATTGTATTCCTTGTCCAACGTCAACAATTTTGGCATATAATATTTTGATGGGGGCTCACAATCACAAAAGATTTCTAGGATAGTGTATCTGTATGTGAAAGTTCTCTTCCTTATACTTATTATTCGTGAATTGCTTGTATGACCAATATTGTGATTGTCAAGCCTCAAAAGATTTCACTTTATAAACCCAATGTGAAGCTACCACTAGGCATGATATGGTTTCAACTTCATGACATTCAATTTATTCAACAATTTACTCATAGGATATAAGTGAAGCACAAGAGTAAATGACATAGAAAAGAGCTTCATTGATGGGATGTGAATGTCGCTTACTTAGCCTCCCTAGCAATTACTTGAGGACGCCATTTTATTTAAAAACTTTAAGATCTAATTTTATTGAAACAGCAAGCAAAACAAAACATGATAACATTTCAATAATAGCACACATCATGTGAAGAAGCAAAAACTTAGGATCAACCGATACTAACCGATAATTGTTGATGAAGAAAGGTGGGATGCCTACTAGGGCATCCCCAAGCTTAGATGCTTCATAGTTCTTGAAATATTATCTTGGGGTGCCTTGGGCATCCTCAATCTTGAGCTTTTGTGTCTCCTTAATTCCTTTGATATCATGGTTTACCTAATATTGAAAACTTCATCCACACAAAACTCAACAAGCACTCATGAGATAAGTTGGTATAAACTAATGCAAAAACCTTATCATTCTCTACTATAGAAAATCACTAAAATTATTATTCAACATTTAATACTAACTGCCTCTGCATATTTAATACTCCTATCCTCAAATATAATCATTAAACAAGAAAACATATGCAAACAATGCAAACGTAACAGCAATCTGCCAAAACAGTACAATCTATAAAGAATGCAAGAGTATCCATACTTATTCAAATTTAAAAATTCTGAAAATTTATAAAACTGTACAAAATTTATGAGATCTTATTTTGAAAAAAGTTTCAACAATTTATCACATTCTGATTTTTCTAGGGAATTTTTTGCAATAGCAATAAACTTTCTGTTTTCAAACAGCAACATGTAGACTTGCAAAATAAGTATGGTAAAGGCTATCCTTGACATTTTTATTGAAAATAAACATTATTATAAATAACATAAATAAAATCCTAGTAAATTAAAATGACACTGCAAGCAAAACACATATCATGTGATGAATGAAAATATAGCTCCAAGTGAGGTTACCGATAATGTTGGAGACGAAAGAGGGGATGCCTTCCGGGGCATTCCCAAGCTTAGTTGCTTGGATATTACTTGAATGTTACCTTGGGGGTTCCTTGTGCATCCCCAATCTTAGGTACTTTTCCCTCCTTATTCTACTCATATCGATATCTCACCCAAAACTTGAAAACTTCAATCACACAAAACTTAACGGAACTTCGTGAGATGAGTTAGTATGATAAAGAGCAAACCATTCACTTTGGTACTGTAAAGACAAGATACATAATTGTTCTCAAACAATTAATACTGTATCCTATCATTTCCACAATTTATATTGAGCAATATAAGCTATAGAAACTAGAAAACAAGCAAACTATGCATTGAAAACAGAATCTGTCAAAAACAGAAAAGTCTGTAGTAATCTGTACTCCAACCATACTTATGCTACTCTAAAAATTATGAAAAATTATTACCACGTGATAAATTTGTATATTAATCTTCTTAAAAAATAATAAACTCAAAATAACTCTTCTGTTAAAAATTATAATTATTTTTGTGAGCGCAAAAGTTTCTGTTTTTCAGCAAGACCAAATCAATTATCACCCCACATGATCCCAAAGGGTTTACTTGGTACTTTATTGAAAAAAGCAAGAAAATATGATTAATACAGTAGATTAATCATGTGAACACACAAAAACAGTAGGTAAAAGTGTTGGGTTGTCTCCCAACAAGCGCTTTTCGTTTATGCCTTTTAAGCTAGGCATGATGATTTCAATGATGCTCGCATAAAAGTAAAGAATTGAAACATAAAGAGAGCATCATGAAGCATATGACTAGTACATTTAAGCCTAACCCACTTCCTATGCATAGGGATTTTTTGAGCAAACAATTTATGGGAGCAATAATCAACTAGCATATGAAGTCAAAACAAGCATAGCTTCAAGATTTTCAACACATGGAGAGGAAGCTTGATATTATTGCAATACCTACAAGCATATGTTACTCTTTCATAATAATTTTCAGTAGCATCATGAATGAATTCAACAATATAGATATCAAATAAAGCATTCTTTTCATGATACATAAGCATAGAGATTTTGTTACTCTCCACATAAGCAAATTTATTCTCATCAATAGTAGTGGGAGCAAACTCAACAAAATAACTATCATGTGATTGAAAATTAAAATCATGATGACAAGTTTCATGGTTATCATTATTATTTATAGCATACATGTCATCACCATAATCATCATATATAGGAACTTTGTTGTCATAATCAATAACAACCTCTTCCAAAATAGTTGATTCATCATTAAATAAAGTCATGACCTCTCCGAATCCACTCTCATCAATATAATCATCATAAATAGGAGGCATGCTTTCATTATAACAAATTTCCACATCAAAACTTGGGGGACAAAAAATATCATCTACATCAAACATAGCATCCCCAAGCTTATGGCTTTGCATATCATTAGCACCATGGATATTCAAAGAATTCATACTAACAACATTGCAATCATGCTCACCATTCATTCTAATAATTTTATTGAATTCTTCTTCTATCAATTGAGCATAATTTTCCGATCCATCATTTTCAAGAAAGATATTATAAAGATGATCAATAATATGATGCAACCTCAATTCCATTTTTTGTAGTTTTCTTTAATAAACCAAACTAGTGATAAAACAAGAAACTAAAAGATTCGATTGGAAGATCTAAAGATATACCTTCATGCACTCACCTCCCCGGCAACGGTGCCAGAAAAGAGCTTGATGTCTACTACACAACCTTTTTCTTGTAGACTCGTGTTGGGCCTCCAAGCGTAGAGTTTTGTAGGACAATGGCAATTTTCCCTCAAGTGGATGACCTAAGGTATATCAACCCGCGGGAGGTGATGGATGAAGATGGTCTCTCTCAAGCAACCCTGCAATCAAATAACAAAGAGTCTCTTGTGTCCCCAATACACCCAATACAATGGTAAACTGTATAGGTGCACTAGTTCGGCGAAGATGATGGTGGTACAAGTGTAATATGGATGGTAGATATAGGTTTTTGTAATTTGAAACTATAAAAACAACAAGGTAACTAATGGTAAAAGTGATCACAAACCATATTGCAATGCCTGAAAACAAGGCCTAGCGTTCATACTTTCACTAGTGCAATCTCTCAACAATGCTAACATAGTTGGATCATATAACCATCCCTCTACACGCAACGAAGAATCACTCCAAAGTTCCTATCTAGCGGAGAACATAAGAAGAAATTGTTTGTAGGGTACGAAACCACCTCAAAGCTATTCTTTCCGTTCGATCTATCCTAGAGTTCGTACTAAAATAACAGAAGCTATTCTTTCTGATCGATCTAATCAAGAGTTTGTACTAAAACAACACCAAATAATTTTAGATTCATAATACTCAATACAACACAAAGAACTTCAAGGAATGCCCCAAGATTTCTACCAGAGAAACAAAGACAAGAACGTGCATAAACCCCTATGCCTAGACCCCAATGTCACCGCGGGAATCCGCAAGTTGAATGCCAAAATACATATCAAGTGAATCAATATGACACCCCATTGTCACCACGAGTATTCAATTGCAAGACATATATCAAGTGTTCTCAAATCTGAACATTCAATTCGACATAACAAAACTTCAAAGGGTAAAGATTCAATTCATCACAATAAGAGTATAGAGGGGAGAAACATCATATGATCCATCTATGTTAACAAAGCCCATGATATATCAAGATCGTGACATCTCAAGATCACGAGAGAGAGAGAGATTAAACACATAGCTACTAGTACAAACCCTCAGCCCCGAGGGTGGACTACTCCCTCCTCATCGTGGTGGTCGTCGGGATGATGAAGATGGCCACCAGTGATGATCTCCCCCTTCTG
Organism: Hordeum marinum; assembly: GCA_022496015.1. Taxonomy (NCBI): domain Eukaryota; kingdom Viridiplantae; phylum Streptophyta; class Magnoliopsida; order Poales; family Poaceae; genus Hordeum; species Hordeum marinum. The sequence goes on from CM039674.1 coordinate 440,332,645, forward strand.
TAGGGTGCCGAAACGGGCTCCCGACCGGTTTTCGATGGCTATAGAGGCTTGCGGCGGTGGAACTTCCAATCTAGGGCTACCCCTAAGGGTTTTAGAATATTTGGGAATTTATAGTGCAAAGAGGGGGTGCAGGAGGCCACCGAGGTGGGCACAACCCACCTGGGCGCGCCAGGGGGCCCTATCGTGCCCTGGTCGGTTGTGCCCCCCTCGGGGCACCTCCCAGGTGCAGCTCTGGCCCATTGGGTTCCTTCTGGTCCAAAAAAATCTCCAAAAAGTTTCGTGGTGTTTGGACTCCGTTTGATATTGATTTCCTGTGATGTAAAAAACAAGCAAAAACAACAACTGGCATTGGGCACTGGGTCAATAGGTTAGTCCCAAAAAATGATATAAAGTTTCTATAAAATTATTGTAAAACATCCAGGAATGATAAAATAACAACATGAATACTTCATAAATTATAGATACATTGGAGACGTATCAATCCAGCAAGAGCTTAAGGACGCCGGCCAGAAGTGCAAGGACCTTGAGAAGAAGGGGAAGGAGCAGGCCAGCAAATTATCCACTCTGAAATCCAATCTCCAAAAGGAGCGGGTGGATAGGCGGTTCTTTGAAGAGCAAGTCCGCCAAGTTAAGGCTATCACGGATGGTAAGCCGTATTTACTGAAGTGTGCCTTTGGTGATAGCAAGTTCGCATTGCTCACCCAAGTGTGGCGTTCCTCAGGCGCCTGCTCGAGCCTCCAGAAGACCATAGCGGATGTGAATCAGTTGTATGCTTCGCGGGGAGAAGGAGATGAAGCTCGGCTATTTTAGGCACAATTTGAATCCCCGAGCGTTCTCCTCTTCCTCATGGAGCATCTAAAGCAGCTGATGGAGCTACACCGGATGGTAGAGTCGGCCATGAAGGATCTCTGTATCCGGCTATGGCCCGACGAGCCATTGTCGGGCAGCTACTTCGGCCTGGTGCAGAAGCTAAGCGGCGCTTCACCTCAGATCAACACGCTAAGGCGTTCTTCCTGTATCGAGGGAGCTCGGATGACCTTTGCAAGGGCCAGGGTGCACTGGCCGGGGCTTGATCCGACGAAGATAGCCACTGCTCCTCCGCCCCTGGAAAGGAGCATAGGTGCCCTAAGCGATACTTCTCCGTAGTGATGGAGGGTGCTCGGGCAATAGAGGCTCGGTGTTCAAAAGAAATCATTTATGAGTAAATGCGATGTAATATGTCTGAAGACCTTTTAACGCTTTAATGTTTATGATGCATGGTTTATCATGTCTTTTATGTTTTGCATTCGTTATAACTCCTGTGTGGCCGTTGAAACTGAAAGTTGCGAGTCGTCGGCTTCAACCCTCATGTAGATACTACGCGAGGTGTCTCTACCTCCGCACTGTGACCCTTAGCCGAGCTATCGGTACCCGAAGGTGGTAGTGTGAGGTGGACAAGGCAATCAGACCATAATCTGTTATTGCTTTCACTTAGCCGTAGGAGCGCAAAAATGGAATGCGGGGGCTGATGACTAGCCCCCAGAGGTTTGTGATGTTCGGATGAACCGCGGCTAAAGCCGGTATCACATGGTTTGTACGAATACCAAAACCATCGTATGACATGGAATTACTTCTGACAAAGTTTTTAGTATAACACTTAAGCTCGGAGTTGCAGACCGGTTCTCGCATAGTATGACAGTCAGTTTTCGGCTTTCTCCCCTGAGGTGCTTGACTAGGCTAGCTAGAAACACAATTGAGTGGTTCTCCCTTTGCCCTTTTAGCCAAACGAGTGGAACGTAAAGGGGCAAGCACAGGAGCCGGGCAACCCAACTATTGACCCAAGACATAGTTCAGAACCAATGCATATAAAGCGAATTCCGAGATGCCAAACGCACAATCGATTGTGTTTAGGGCGATATTTTTTTCAATTCGAGCCCCCGATCTATTATCCGGTTGCATCGTAATGTGTACCAAACAGTTGCGCAAGAAGTGTTGAGGAGGGAGAAAATAGAGTACGTGCCAAAATGACAGCGAAGCGACCATGCATAATGGTTTTATATTTTTCTCGATGATACCTCTTTGTCATATATATAATTTTTGATTGTTTCATGCCAATATTCTACAACTTTCATATACTTTTGGCAACTTTTTATACTATTTTTGGGACTAACATATTGATCTAGTGCCCAGTGCCAGTTCTTGTTCGTTACATGTTTTTTGTTTCACAGAATATCCATACCAAACGAAATCCAAACGCGATAAAATGTGATGGAGATTTGTTTGGAATATATTTGATTTTTGGGAAAAAGAATCAACGTGAGACGATTCCTGAGGTGACTACAAGCCAGGGGGCTCGACCTACCCCCTGGCCATGCCCTGGGCCCTTGTGGTCACCCCTTAAGGCGGTTGGTGCCCTTCTTCTTGCGCAAAAAAGCTAATATCCGGATAAAAATCCCCTCAAAATTTCATCCTGATCGGAGTTACAGATCTCCAGATATTTAAGAAACGGTCAAAAGGCCAGAATCTGGGAATGCATAAACAGAAGGAAATAGAGAGAGAGAGAGAGAGAGAGAGAGAGAGAGATCCAATCTCGGAGGGGCTCTTGCCCCTCCGCCACCATGGAGGCCAGGGACCAGAAGGGAAACCCTCCTCCCATCTAGGGGGAGGTCAAGGAAGAATAAGAAGGAGGGGGGGCTCTTCCCCTCTCTCTCGGTGGCACTGGAACGCCGTCGGGGCCATCATCGTGACGGCGACCTACACCAACAACTTCGCCGCCGTCATCACCAACTCTCTCCCCCTCTATGCAGAGGTTAAACACCCCTTCTCCCCGTTGTAATCTCTACTTAAACATGATGCTCAACGCTATATATTATTTCCCAATGATGTAGGGCTATCCCATGATGTTTGAGTATATCCGTTTTGTCCTATGGGTTGATTGATGATCATGATTGGTTTGAATTGCATGTTTTATTATTTGTGATGTCCTATGGTGATCTCTGTGTCGCGCAAGCATGAGGGATCCTTGTTGTAGGGTGTTGCAATGTGTTCATGATTTGCCTATGGTGGGTTGCTTGAGTGACAGAAGCATAAACCTGAGTAGGTGGGTTGTTGCATATGGGAGTAAAGAGGACTTGATACCTTATAATGATATGGTTGGGTTTTACCTTAATGATCTTTAGTAGTTGCGGATGCTTGCTAGAGTTCCAATCATAAGTGCATATGATCCAAGTAGAGAAAGTATGTTAGCTTATGCCTCTCCCTCATATAAAATTGCAATAATGATTATCGGTCTAGTTATCGATTGCCTAGGGACAAATAACTTTCTTGTGACAAAAAGCTCTCTACTAAGACTAACTTAGTTGTTTCTTTATCTAAGCAGCCCCTAGTTTTTCTTTACGTGCTCTTTATTATCTTGCAAACCTATCCTATCACACCTACAAAGTACTTCTAGTTTCATACGTGTTCTAGGTAAAGCGAACGTTAAGCGTGCGTAGAGTTGTATCGGTGGTCGATAGAACTTGAGGGGATATTTGTTCTACCTTTAGCTCCTCGTTGGGTTCAACACTCTTACTTATCAAGAAATTCTACAATTGATCCCCTATACTTGTGGGTTATCACTCGACAACTCTTATTGTTCAAATTGCCAAAGCAACTGTTCATAGGTAGTTGAAAATGAAATATAAATTTTACAGGAGGGGTTGTACCAGGGGTCTTAGATGGGTGAACTGACATTCTCGATGTGCCCTTGTTGCTTGTTCGCTCCTGTGCCTCCTAGGGAATTGTATACCTTTATGGGTGGTGGTGTCGGCGAGCGGACCTTGGAAAGAAAATCTTGAAAAGTCACCGAAGTGTGGATGAGCTTGACGCTTTAGCAGGTCCTTGATGGTACCTGTAGTATGTTCGAAGACATGTAATGGTAGCAGTTTGGTCCAACTGAATACTTACCCTTTGATAGTTGTTCCCCACCGTCGCCCATGGAATCTTGAGCTCGAAGTTGTGCCTCCTCGGCACATGCTTTTGCTGGCCTTAGGGCTGTGCAATGGGGAGCAAGTCCCTATTTATGGGGAGAAGAAGGTTCTGGGAGTTTGGGCTGAAACTGAGCTCGGTTCCCAACCTTACGTGCCTTTACGGCGGATGTTGGCGTTTGCCGATCATCATTGTAATGGAATTTGGCTGCCAAGGCCAACACATGTTCCTCAATTAGGAGGGAGCGCTCCATGTTCCCGTTGACAGTAATGACCCCCTTGGGGTCGGGCATCTTGAGCTTGAGGTATGCGTAGTGTGGGATGGCGTTAAAGCGAACGAACGTTGTACGACCTACCAGTGCATGATAGCCGCTTCGGAAAGGTACAATGTCGTAGATCAAGCCTTCGCTTTGAAATTTATCGGACGAACCGAACACTACTTCCAGGCTTACAGAGCCCATGCACCGGGCTTCAACGCTTGGGATCACTCCTTTAAAGATAGTGTTGCTAGGTTTGACCCTTGACGAGTCTATACCCATCTTTTTCACCGTGTCTTAGTAAATCAGATTAAGGCTACTTCCTCCGTCCATTAGGACTTTAGTGAGGTGATACCCATCTATGATGGGGTCTAGGACGAGGGTGACTGAACCCCCAGGACGGATACTGGTCGAGTGGTCGCGTCGATCGAAGGTGATCGGGTACGCCGACCATGGGTTATACTTTGGGGCTACACGCTCTACGACGTCGACCTCTCGAAGGGCACGCTTCCTCTCCTTTTTGGGTATATGAGTGGCATATATCATATTCGCGGTTTTTACCTCTGGAGGGAACTGCTTCTGTCCACCACCGATCGGACTGCGGGGCTCATCCTCGTCCTCGCTGCGTGGGCCCTTGCCTTGATCCTCGGCTGCGAGTTTGTCGTCCTGTTTGAATACCCAACAGTGTCGGTTGGTGTGGTTGGTGGGCTTCTCTTGAGTGCATGGATCTGGCAAGGCCTCTCCATGATCTTGTCCACCGGGTGGGTCCATTGCGATTGCCTTTAGGAGGCTGGTTCCGCTGCCCGCGTCGAGAATTGCGGAAGCCAGCGTTAACGGACGTATCATTGGCATCACTATTTTTGTGCTGGCGCTTATTCTTGTTGCGTTTTGGTTTCCCGTTTCTGTCCCGAACTTCAGAGGTTCCGGGGTCTTTGGGGTTGTGGCTTCGTCTTGCTAGCCAGTTATCCTTGCCCGCGCAAAAGCGAGTCATGAGTGATGTAAGGGTGGACATTGTCCTAGGTTTATCTTGGGTGAGATGGTGAGCCAGCCATTCATCCCGAATATTGTGCTTGAAGGAGGCTGTTGCCTAGGGGTTCGGGCAATCAATGATTTGGGTTTTCTTGGACTCTCCTAGCTTCTGGACGACATTTCTCAGGTTGGAGGAGTCCGGCGGCCGAACATAGGTGCCCTGGAAGTTAGATCGGAATGCATGCTCTAGATCCTCCCAACACCCGATGGAATTTTCGAGGAGGCTGTTTAACCAGTGCCGAGCGGGCCCCTTAAGCTTTAAGGGTAGATACTTGATGGCGTGGAGATCATGTCCTCGCGCCATGTGGATGTGGAGGAGCATATCCTCAATCCATACGGTTGGGTCAGTTGTCCCATCATATTGCTCTATGTTCACGGGTTTGAACCCCTCCGAGAACTGTTGCTGCATCACCTCGTTCGTGAAGCACGGTGGGTGGGCAGTGCCTCTAACCCGAGTTATGTCGTGTCGGTAATTGACGTCTGTTCTGGCCCGGTTTCGTTCCCGACCTCTACTGTTGCGGTCGAACCAAGGCCGATACCCCTCCCGTCTATCGGGTGAGTACCCTATGGATTCGTAGATGGATCTCATATGACCTGCTTTATAGTCCAGGTCGTGTCGCAGGTCGAACCTGTCATCGGGCTCTATTGTCTCTTTTCCCCGCCTTCGGGGTATGGTCACCCTATAACCGGTGTCGTCAGCTATTCTGTATCGTCCTCGAGGAGGGCGTTCTGTCTTGTCGTATGGGGTATGTTTGGGAGACAGCGTATCAGCAAGCTCGTCATCAAATTGTGGCAGCAGCCTTCTGCATCGATAGCTTTTGGGTTGGTCCAAAAGACCGGTATCGTATCCTTCCTTGGCTGATAGGACCCTTGTCCAACGATCGTTGAGGTTGTCCTATTTGGATTTAAGATGTTGTTCTTTTGCCTTCAGGTTGCGGGCTGTGGCTATAAGTTGTTGCCTGAACAGTTCCTGATCTTCAGGGTTATCGGGGATAGCAAAGTCATCAGCTTCCGGGATGTCCTCCTCCTTGCTAGGGGGGAGGTAATTATCGTCCTTGGAATCTTTTATATCGTCGGGGTTGCGCTGATCTTCCGGCCTCTCCTAACCCTCTAGCGAGTGTTCGGGGATATCGGGATCGCCGAGGTCTTCCGACGTATCTCCATCCCCGGTGTCGGCGATAGCTTTTCTTCCCTTTTCCCCTTTGATCATTTATGCGTCTTCCGGCGCCTTGATGGCGCTTCACCCGATTTTTCGCCATCGTTTTTAGGTGTGTTCTTGCCGTTAGCGGCTGGAGTGTCCACCATGTAGACGTCGTACGTGGAGGTGGCAGCCCATCGCCCGGTGTTAACGGGGGTGGGAGCACAATCTTCCTCATCCATGTATTTTGCCTCCTCGGAGGCATAGTCCAACATGTCCGTTAAATCCTTGACTGTGGCTATCAAGTGGGTAGTGGGTGGGATGTAAAATCCGTCCTGGCCCGCCTTGAGACCGATCTGAGCATGGATCCGGGTTGGGTCGTCGGTATTTTTCATCGACAAGATCCGATCTAGGGCCTCATTGAGTGTAGAGTGCTCGATTGGGTCAACCTGCTCAGAGCTCTCAGAGTTAACCTCCGATGCGTCCGTGCGAGGGGAGTGTTCGGCAAGAACAGGTATCCGGGCATATGGTACTATGGACGGATCCAAACTAAAAGTCAGGTCATCGCAGGGGTAGATCCCGTGGGCGGGATCGAAAGAGGAATCCGAGATTAAAGCCTCGGAGTCTTCGGGCGTGGTAGGCGAGATTGCGAGCCTGGTTAGCGAAAGATTGCCCCGAGAGTCTACGGAGAACTCTAGGTTCCCGAATCTGACCTCTTGATTAGGGGCGAAACTCCTGACCCGGCCTAGACGACCGGTCGGGTCAGAGTGCAGCACAACGCTGCTGAAAGTGAAGATCTGTCCGGGGACAAAAGTGTCCATGTTTTGGACTTCTTTGTTGATGACAATACGAGCCATCGACTCCTTTGGCGATCACAGCGGAACTCTTGATGAAAGCACCAATGTCAGTGTCAAAACTGGCGGATCTCGGGTAGGGGGTCCCGAGCTGTGAGACTAGGATCAATGGTCATAGGGGACGAAGGAGACGATGTTTACCCAGGTTCAGGCCCTCTTATGGAGGTAAAACCCTACGTCCTGCTCGATTATATTTATGATATGAAGGTTACAAAGTTGATCTACCTCGAGATCGAATAGCTAAACCCTAGATGAGTTGTTCTCTGCCTTACAACCTAAAACCCTTTGGCTTATATAGACGCCACGGGTACCTAGGGTTTACACATGGTCGGTTACACATCGAAGGAAAGACATGCCAATTCACTATCCCAAACTTGGAGGACACGCCACGATTCCCGAGGTTTCCTTTCTGGTGACAGGGCCTTCAGTTAATTCAATGCTCCGTAAATGACCCATATAGTTTGGCCCACGAGAAATAGGTCGGCCACCCGAGGACCCCTTAAACCAGGACTCCCTCAGTCGTCGAACTTGACCATGTTGGACTGCATCTTCTCGAACCACGGCCTCTTCCTTGGCGACACGGTGTTGAGATCCACCTTCATGATCTCCACACCCATCATCATGCCCGCGAGAGCCACTTCTTTCGCCTTGGTCTTGGTATTGGTGGCTTTGATCTCTAGCATCTTGGCTTGCTTCTCCGCCTCCATCTCAAGCATCTTGGCTTGCTTCTCCGCCTCCAACTCAAGCCTCCTTCCTTGGATCTCCATGAAGGCATTCATGGACTCTTCCTTGTATCGCCGATGCTCCTCCTCGCTCGACTCCTTCTTGATCATAATACCGTCGACCTTCGCGATCAAGGCATTCGCCGCCTTATCCCCTTGGTCCTCCTTCTTGGAGTTGCCCTTCCTGCACGGTCGTGGCTTCTTGCCCTCTTCCGCCTCCATGGCCTTCTTCCCCCAACGTGCCTTGATGGTGTCATATTGCGCCTTGAACTTCTTGATACGGGGCAAGCCCATGTGTGTCGATCTTTCACGAATTGGAGGGGGATTCCATGAAGAACATGAAGAACACAAAGAACACGAAGGGGAAATCACAAGAGGAAACACTCAAGAACAAGTCCAATCACACATCCACTAGACTCACCACACACAAGATCCACAAGGTACATGAACAACAAAGGGAAAGAAGGATACATGGTAGAGTTCATCCCGAATCCCATGGGGAGATGGGGCCTTGATATCCCATAGGATCTTCCCTCGTAAGGGGCCTTGAAATCCACTAGGGGATCTTCTCCAATAGAGGCATCTACTCCATGGGAGAGGCAGTGGAAGGATCTAGGCTCAACTATCTAAGACAAACCTAAGCTAACCCTAGAATGGAGGTGGGGTAAGAGTATATATAGTCATAGGCACGAAGGGGTAAGTGAGAGCGGGGATACATGGGCCTCGGGCCCATCCATGTGCACAGGCATGCCGGTTGTACCGGGAGTTGGACCGGTTGTACCGGTCATGAGACATCAACCGATACAACCGGGGAAGTGTCGGTCTTGAACCACACCAGAACAGAACCCGGGCCCCGGTTGGAGCGGTTGTTGGCATGGTGGAGCGCTTGAACCGGGGTAGCGGTGGTTGACCAGTGGTGGACCGGTTGTACCCCTAATTCCTGGGTTGTTGCAAGTCCTCTTCTTCCTTCTTCTCTTCCAAGCTTCCCTCGCGGATGTTGTAGTTGTTCGTAGGTGTTGGCACACCTCCTCATCATCCGTGAAGCTCGGGCAATACCTATGCATGCACACGGGAGGAGTCTCAAGTAGTATACCATCCTCGAAGCGGTCAAGTGAACACGTGTAAAGGAGATGATTCACATTTATGTATGTGACGTAGTCGTGTCACTTGCCAAACGGACTCTTGTCATGGTGATGTCCGTAGGATGCTCCGCATCATCCCCTCCCCGTTGGGAAAGATCCGTCCTCGGATCAAGATCCAAATCACCATGGGAATGAGATGGCTATGCCGTTTAGAGGTGGACAAGCACTAAACGCTCATCATCGTCAAGCTCGCAATGGGCACTCTCCAATGTCGCACCAACTAGCAATTCCTTCAAAAGGAGCAAATATGACAAAAACTTGGAAAAACAAATGTGGTTAGCGTTATTGCAAAATCAAGCATTCAAGTGGTGAATCACCTTACAAGTGTCGTCATCATTCTTAACATATGGTGTGACAAGGGATTGTGTCATGGCATGTAAGCATGTAAATTGAGCACACACAATGCTATCATGGAAATGAGTATGCAAAGGTGAGGTAGGGATGCAAATATGTGTGTCAATAGAACAAGCATCTACCTCAAGGTCATAGCACTCATGCACATATCAATCAACAAATGGTCTATGGCAAGCATAGGAATCACTCACAACACCAAAGAAAAGGAAATATCTAAACACATGGTGCAATCCAAAGTGTAAGGCAATCCTAGCATGATGTGCACATGGTGTAGTGAAGATACTGAGGCACTCAACACAATAGAAAGATCAATTGGTCATCATGTGTGAGGCAATCAAGTCAAGCAAGTAGCAATCAATGTGCAAAGCATGGCAATGGTTGTCATCAACAGCATAAAAGGAGCACGTCGGTGATGCAACATAAGCAAGCATAGTGATCATGTCGTGCCAACTAGTAGTGCGAAGATGCAACATACTAAAGGAAATCATGGCAATCATGTCATGCGAGCAATTAATAGGCATAGGCGATGCACATGACATATCATGAGCACAAAACATGATCAAAGTATCATCATAGGCATGGGGCACATAGAAAACATGGCAATAGCAAGTGATATCTCCACCCAGCTTGCGAATACACATACAAATCATACGATGAAGTGTCATGTGAGATGCAAAGCATGAGTCACAAATGCATGGGAAGGGCATAGAAATGAGCATATCATGCAAAGTGAACATGGCAATATGGGCAAAGGATATATAATGGATAACAAGCCATAACCATGTGAGAGCCATGTAGAAGAAATGTGCGAAGTATTTGCGCAAAGTGGGTGGGTGGGGTAAGCACTCCATGGTGGCGCACGTTTTCATTGCTCTCTAGAGCTCATTTCGTCAACTCGTGCACTTGCGAGGTTGACGAAGAATCATGTGTACCTACACAAGAAGGAGACACATGAAACAAAGTATGTGCGTGGTAAATGTACACATCATCCATCATGATGTGTATGTGTGCATGAGAGTTAGCACAAGATAAGCAATGATCAAAGTTATTCGATGCATGGTATAGGAACATGTCATCCATCATGAAAGAATAGTTGTTGTGTATAACACGATGGGGACACAAATGGAGCATGCAGATATATGGCACATCAATAGCATTTCTATTCATGGGTAGCATATCGTGCACACAAGTTTGTGGATCATGCAATTGATGAGATGGAACCAACTCTCCTAAAATGTAAGCGGAAACTATGGGGGTCTCCTCATGTGCAATAATGGAAGCATAATTCGGAGAATATGGACAACATCCAAAATAATGCATGTCCAAAGCATGGTGTTCATGGCATGGCATATGAGAACAATTGCGCAAATGATGCAAAGGAAGCATGGGAATATCATCACAAGAAAAAGCAAATGCCACTAACCATGGGCTGGTCATCTATGCCATATTCGCAAATTGGATTAATTTTTATGGGATATGCATTGTCACTATGGTGAGATTGCAAAGATGCAATATGGGAAACTTCACGCATAGCATATGACAAGTCAAGCGGATTGTCAAACATGTTGTGACCAATAGAGTTCTCACAAGAAATCCTATGCAACATGGCATCACAAGTAATAGCCTCCACATGAGAATCGCCAAACACATCATAAATGGCAATTCATCACATGAGGAAGTCGCATAAGCATGAAGCATGGCAATAGTTGGATCAACATCATGCAAGCAATCAATGTCCGCTAGTTGGACAAGATCATCACCTTCACCTATGATACCTTTTTCGGTACACTCATGTGGTGTAGGTGAGGTGGCATAGACCAACTCGTGGTCATCTTCATCGTGATGGAACCATGTGGGGGTGCATCATATTCCACCATGGCCATCGTCTTGTCCAAAGGAAGGACAAAGTCATCGAGGGTCGGCACGTCATCGTGTATGGGACCTAGCACCAAATGAAAAGACACAATATAGGTAGAGGTAGAGGTTAAGTTGTTAGAAATCATAGTGGCCTTGCATGCCATCTCAACTACCTCACTCTCTCTATGTGGTGGTGGCTCACACACTCCCTCGAAGTAGGTGCACTCAAACTCAGATATGGTGGAGTCACTCGTCTCACACAAGTGGTGGGGGCTGTGGCTCTCCTCACATGGGAAATGTGGCAACTCATCATATATGGAGCTAGTGGTGAAGTCACTCTCACTCTCAATATGGTGGCAAAAGTCTCTGAACTCATCACCAAACGTCGCCATGGTCGAAGGGAAAATCCCATGCTCAACCAACTCATCACCGTCACCATGGATGAAGGCTGAAGATGGCACATCATCACTCTCCTCCATGACTGAAGGGAAAATCCCATGCTCGATCATCTCACTCTCACCTCCAAAGATGGAAGCGTCATCCTTTCTCACCACCTTGTCGCTTGCCTCCAAAGCATGTTCCTTGAGTGGCTCCGTAGTCGTAGTCATCGCCGTGCCGTCTTCAAAAAGAGTCATGGTAGATTCGGCACAGTCAATACCACAAAGAGGGATGGCAGGGAAGTCGGACTTGGGAGTGTCGTCTTGGAGCTCGTCGGGCTTGGGCATCTTGGCGGTACCATCCTCATGCTCGTCGTCATGGAGCTTGGTCGTTATGAAGTGTGTGCGGGGTCGAGTAGTATTGGCCTTGAGTTCTTGTGCCGCCTTGAGAGCGCTAATGTAGAGTTCACCGAGAGACTCTTAGTTGTTGTCGAAGATAGGCTTGGCGATGTCGTTGTTCAATCCCATCATGAAGTGGAACTTCATCCAGATGGGGTCGGTCATGCAGGCTCATCGCAAGGCTTTCTTCATCATCATGAAGTACTCATCGATGGACTTGGATCCTTGTATGGTGTTCTCCAATTGGCATTGAAGATGTTCCGTGTAGGTGGAAGGCACAAACTCTTGCCGCATCACTTTCTTCGTCTTGGACCAACTCATGTAGAAGCTCGTCGAAGATGTGTGAAGCCACCATGTGGACGTGACGCCGCGGAAGTTTCTTGTGGTGCACTTCACTTGATCTTCGGAAGGGACTTGAAGTAACTTGAGGTAGTGGTCCATCTTGCGCTCCCAGTCGAGATACTCCTCGGGGTCTTGACTCCCATAAAATGGAATGTCATGGTCGAAGTCGAGGTCGTAGTAGCTCATGGAGGTCGCGGATGTGAGCTTGGGGAGCTTCTCTTGAAGTGCTTGTTCGCGAAGATGCCTCATGTCCAAAGGCGAAGATGCCTTGAAGTCACTTGGTGAAGATGCCAAGGTAGGTGGTGAAGTCATTGAGCGGTGGTTGGTGTCGAGCTCATGACCTTCACAATTGTCCTTTGTTGGACGCCTTGATGTTGGCGTCGTTATTTCTTCATATCGTTAATGGTGTCGATGCCGGTGTGATCTTGCCGGAGATGGTTGCTCAGGAGCATGTGCACTTGAGCTTCTTCTCGAAGATGATGAAGACCTCTTGCAGTTCTTGATGAGGACCTTGAGCTCCTCCATTTGAGCGTGCATCTTGGCGTCAATGATGTTCTTCGTGGCATCGAACTCGTCATTGTTGTTGTAGACCGAATTAGATGTGCTTTGCCTAGCCATCACAAGACTCGAGCAAAGGTGAGTGGGAAATGAGATAAAAAAATACCATAATACCGTTCCCAAAGTTGAGGATGTATCCCGCTTCACTCAATGTGAATTGATAGAATAGTGGAATTGGTACCGGACTTGTTCACTCACACCTACAACATAAAGCTTATCGAGTGGCTTGGTTAGGACAAGTGGCACAAAATCAAGCAAAATGAAGTCCAAGATATTGTAAATGTTGAAATAAATCCAAAGGACTCAAAATGCAAAGGAAGTGATCACAAATACCAAGGAGGGCAATAGAGAAACACACACGATGGGATAATGGGGCTTGTGCAACTATAGGGATGAGCAAAGCACGTGTTGCACAAACACAAGGAGAGACACTAGCTTATTGCACGCTTGGGTATGATTCACCACTTGGCATCAATCCTATTCATGAAAGCATATGTTTCCTATTCATGTATCCTCATGCACAAGTATCTCTTTTCATGCTCAACTCTTTGCTTATAATCTTTGATCTTTCTTTCTTGCTTAGAAGATTTTTTGGCTCTTCTCTTCGTTTCCACAATTCTTATTGAGCCTTAACCAACTATATGAGATAAGTATCGCAAGATATGCACGGGAGCAAGCAATTGCACTACATGATATTTCCAATGATGAAACAATATGATATCGTATCACTATGGTGCACTAGTTTTCGCAAAACCCGGCAATACTCGGATAGCTAGTCTGAATAGGTATGAAGGTAATCGCAAAGATGGTGGAGCTATCAAGATATAATGGAAAGGAAGGAGAAGTGTATGAAGGAATGTATACCTTCATCACACTTAACCTTTCACGAAGTCGGGATAAACCGGCCTTGCTTCCGGTTGAAGATGCTCTCAAAGGATGGATGGTCGTCGTCGATGTCGAATGTCGGTGGTCGATGTAGTCGATGGGGCGATACAAGTCACTGATGGTGGATGAAGATGTAACGGTCCCTAAGTAGTCGAAACACCTTAGGAGACTCAAATCACAACTCAAGCAACCACAAATGCAAAGGTAAACCAGATGGGTTAGGTTGCGGAAGACTATGGTGGTATTGCGGATGATATGGTGGAGGGCCTAGGCAAATTTGCCAAACTTTGAAAAATATGATGAAGTCAAATGGTGGTGAAACCAAGATGATCAGCCTAGGCACGTCGATAGCTTCAAAACGAGCCAAAGAACATTCAAATCGGAGTTCAGGAGTAGAAGTTATGGGCAAAACAAAAATCAGCTAAAGTCAGGAACTGGGATCGGCGGTTGTACCGCTCGGGTGGGGCGGTTGTACCGCTCCTGGAGCATCCTGGAGGTGTCGGAAGCGAATTAGAGGTTGTATCGCTTTGAGGGGGCAGTTATACCGCTCCTGGACCGGTTGTACCGCTCTGTGGGGCAGTTGTACCGCAAATATCGGGCCACTTTTCCCGATCTGAGCACGGGGTGGACTTGGGGCGGACCAAAATCGAAATTTTGGACCAAATTGAAGGGGAAAAGAAAAATTAGGTGATGGGGACGCAAAGGGGGGTGGATCTACTTGCTAAACACCAGATCCATGGATCAAAACCAACAAAAACTCACAAGAACAACAAACACAAGAAATTTTTTGGGGCTATTTCTGTGGGGAATTTTCGACATTGGGACGAAATCAAACAAAATTAGGCTAGAAAACAAAGGGGAGGACTCCAAATTCGTGAGAAACGTGGATCTAGATACCAATATGATACGGGGTAAGCTCATGTGTGTCGATCTTTCACGAATTGGAGGGGGGTTCCACGAAGAACACGAAGGGGAAATCACAAGAGGAAACACTCAAGAACAAGTCCAATCACACATCCACTAGACTCACCACACACAAGATCCACAAGGTACATGAACAACAAAGGGAAAGAAGGATACATGGAAGAGTTCATCCCAAATCCCATGGAGAGATGGGGCCTTGATATACCGTAGGATCTTCCCTCGTAAGGGGCCTTGACATCCACTAGGGGATCTTCTCCAATAGAGGCATCTACTCCATGGGAGGGGTAGTGGAAGGAGCTAGGCTCAACTATCTAAGAGAAAACCTAAGCTAACCCTAGAATGAAGGTGGGAGAAGAGTATATATAGTCATAGGCACGAAGGGGTAAGTGAGAGGGGGATACATGGGCCTCAGGCCCGTCCATGCGCGCAGGCATGTCGGTGTACCGGAAGTTGGACCGGTTGTACCGGTCATGAGAAATCAACCGGTACAACCGGGGAAGTGTCGGTCTTGAACCGCACCAGAACAGAACCCTGGCCCCGGTTGGAGCGGTTGTTGGCGGTGGTGGAGCGGTTGTACCGGGGTAGCAGTGGTTGACCGGTGGTGGACCGGTTGTACCCCTAATTCCTGGGCTGTTGCAAGTCCTCTTCTTCCTTCTTCTCTTCCAAGCTTCCCTCATGGATGGTGTAGTTGTTCGTAGGTGCTGGCACTCCTCCTCATCATCCGTGAAGCTCCGGCAATACCTATGCATGCACACGGGAGGAGTGTCAAGTAGTATACCATCCTCGAAGGGGTCAAGTGAACACGTGTAAAGGAGATGATTCACCTTTATGTATGTGACATAGTCGTGGCACGTGTCACTTGCCAAACGGACTCTCCTCATGGTGATGTCCGTAGGTTGCTCCGCATCACTTCTCCACGTCTTTGACGATCCTCACAATGGGAGAGGTTGAAGAACTTGCCAGCATGTTGGACCTTGAATGCCTCCAAAGCTTGGAATGCCTACAAATGAAATGCATGCAAGCATATTGACAAAATAGATATGGAAATGAACATGCAAGCATCAAGCATTAACGAAATGACACAAAGAGGACCGCTTTCTATCGTACCATGTCTTGTACGACGATGCCGCTTACGGGGCGTGCCTTGATGCTCTCAAGAGTGGCACAAAACTTGTTGCACTCTTGTTGTATCACCTTCCAACGCTTCAAAACGGACACCCATCCACGCGTGCTTTGCATTTGATATGGTGGAGACTTCTTGCGTTCATGGAACTCACGATGGACACGAATCCAAAAGGTTGATGCCTTTTGTTTCATGCCAGTCTTGGGGTCTTGCCCAATGTCCCTCCAACACTCACAGAAGCTCGTCCTCGGACGCCGCATTCGCCTTCGTCCGCCTGCTCTTGCGCTTTGGTTTCTACCCGGTGGCTTGGTCGGCGAGCTCGTCCTCGAGCAAAGGCTCCCCTTCTATGTCCACCTCATCCTCTTCCTCCAGACCGTAGTCCTCTGGAAACTCATGGTCGAGCGGGAAGCCATCCAGGTCCAGGCCGACCTGATCATGCATGAAGGCAACTTGATTTTGATCAAAGGTAAACGGTGTGAACGGCACTCGGCTATCCTGGCTTTGTGTCTCGTCGGGATCGAAGCCAGCCGTGGCGGCACGGTCAGCGGTCGGCCCACCGCCCTCGAAGATGATGTTCTGCATGTAGTCATCGTCGTCGAAGGCCAACATTTTGTCGAACAGGTTGCACCGACAGCATGTTCGCTGGCATCTGCCGCGCGCGTTTCCTCGCCCCTTTGGATGATGAGCCATCGACCATCGGTGTGGCGTTGAGGTCGATGGGCGCGGGAGCGGGCGCGGGTGTGCTAGGCGCCACCACGCTCACCTCGGGTGAGCACTCCCCGGAGAGTCGGGAGGCCCGCGGGTGGATGTGGAAGCCGGGCATCGGCTGCATCGCCGATGCGTGGGGCGATTCGGGAAGCACCATCCACGGAAATGTAGATGACTCGATGCTGGCCGCGGCCAAGACATCGTTGATGAGGCCATGTTGTCCAGGGTTTAACCCTAGGTACATTAGAGCCTCCCTCGTTGCCACCGCGACGCGAGCGTTGGTGGCCTCCTGCTACTCTGTGGCGGCGATGGCGGCCGCCGTGATGGCTTCCTCCCTTGTGTCTACCGTGTGCCTCCGCTTCTTTCTCTTCGTCGACTCCCATGCCTCTCCTATGGTGTCGGCTCCTTCTTTGGCTTGGGCGCGGCAGTGGTCTTGCGGGGGGCGCGAGGCTTGCCTTTTCTGGCAGGGGCGCGACACTTGGGGGGCGGACGAGGCGAGGGAGGCGAGGTGGGCGGCGGCATCCAGGTCTGCGTCCATGGCGAGAGAGCGTGCGAGCAAGGTTTTTTGGGTGGAAATGGAGGGAAATGGTGGAGGTTGGCACCGACAAGCAGGCCAGGGGAAGGAGTAGGCGGGCGCGCGCGTCCGTCTTGCGTCCGTGCTGACGCAAATTTGGCTGAAAAATGGGCCGGGAATGGGTCGGCAGGCGGACGAAAAGCAGACGCGCGTCCGTTTGGGTCGGCCCGTTGGGCCGACTTTTTTGTCTGCGCCGACCCAAACGGATGCGCGCGGACGAAATGGGTCGCCGCGTTGGCGTTGTTATTACATCATCTACACCCGGACGGACTGAGATCTTGTGATTTGCTATGGGTGAGTCACCGATGAAAAGTACAACGACTTGCCCTCCTCTTTAATCCGTTCGATTTGAAATCAACGGATAGATCATCATAAATAGTGAGCAGCTACAATATCTTGCGAACAGTACCCATCCTGGCGGGGCTCGCGACCATCATCCAGCGAACAATGATCCTATAGTACCCTTTTGCTATAGTACTCGATCCGGATTGCTTGTTTCCGTTCAAACGGATGAGCTGCCGCAAGTTACGGCGTGACTCACCCGATCCCAGTCCCACCTGGACTCCTGATCTCAATCTTGAAGAAAGCATAACTAATGTCATTTGAAGAAAAAGATGGCACTATGGATTGAAGGTAGCTTTTTCTTCATATGGGAAATCAAAACTTTATTAGATTGAGCGCTATAGGTTAAGTTGGTTGGTTAGTGTATCACCACCGGGGACACCTGGCACTGACTCATTCATGTCTTCTTCAAAACCGAAACAGATAGGTTGTCTTAAAGATCATTTCTATAGTGAGAAGGAAGAACTTTCTTACTAAGGCAACTTGTAGATTTTAAACGCATTCATCTTTCTTTTTTCTAGAACAGCTCAGTCAAACCAAGCAGTGAACAAAGTTAGTGCAAATGTGGCCATGTAGGTGCTGCAGGGAAGCAACTTGATATTGTGATCCAGATCCAGCAAGAAGTAACGAGTTGCATTATGACTCAATCCAGATGGAAGAAGAAGCTTATATATCACAATTCATTGGATCTAAGTCCCCTTCCAATCATATTAATAAACACCTAACATAACCGCTGGTCTTAAACGTGGTGTCCGGTCAAAAAAGCTGACCAAACCAAATCCTTCACTTTACCCTAAACATCCGAACTCACTGGCACCTCTTAAACCCGACTCAAATATGAGCCAATACGAAGGATAGCGTGCATGTCCGGCCATGGCTCCACGTCAGATGGAGTTAATCAATGACCCCACCTGCAGCGACACGAAGAAAGAGGCCGCGGGCGTGCAATCTGTCGTGGGCGCGCAGCCAGCTGTTGGGAGACGTAGTAGTAAATCAAAATTTTCCTACGTTCACCAAGATCTATCTATGGAGAAACCAGCAACGAGAGGGGAGAGATTGCATCTTCATACCTTTGAAGATCGCTAAGCGGAAGCGTTACAAGAACGCGGTTGATGGAGTCGTACTCGCAGCGATTCAGATCGCGGTAGATCCGATCAAGTGCCGAACGGACGGCACCTCCGCGTTCAACACACGTGCAGCCCGGTGACGTCTCCAACACCTTGATACAGCAAGGAGGAAGGAGAGGTTGGGGAAGGGCTCCAACAGCAGCACGACGGCGTGGTGGTGGTGGAGTAGCAAGGTATTCCGACAGGGCTTCGCCTAAGCGCTGCGGAGGAGGAAGAAGAGAGGTAGGGCTTCGCCGTGAGAGAGAGAGATCAAATCTTGTCTCAAAACATCCAAAACCTCAAGTATATATAGGAGGAGGGACGTGGAGGGCTGGCTTGGCCTCTACTCCAAAGAGGAGATGGCCGGCCGAATTAAAGGGAGAGTCCACCTCCCACAAGGGAGGTGGATCTCCTCCTTTTAAATCCTTTTTGCCTTATCTCCTTATCTCCAGCCGCATGGGCCTTTAGCAAAAGTCTTTCCCAGCCCAATAAGGGCTGGCACACTTTATCTAACAGCACATGTGGTCCTTTGGTCGTCACACCCCTCCCGGGGGTTATCCGGCACCCTCCCGGCACTCCCGGTACACTACCGATGAGCCCGAAAACTTTCCGGTGACCAAAACTGGACTTCCTATATATCAATCTTTACCTCCGGACCATTCCGGAGCTCCTCGTGACGTCCGGGATCTCATCCGGGACTCCGAACAACCTTCGGTAATCACGTATACCTTTTCCCTATAACCCTAGCGTCATCGAACCTTAAGTGTGTAGACCCTACGGGTTCGGGAGACACGTAGACATGACCGAGACACCTCTCCGGTCAATAACCAACAGCGGGATCTGGATACCCATGTTGGCTCCCACGTACTCCACGATGATCTCATCGGATGAACCACGATGTCAAGGATTCAATCAATCCCGTATACAATTCCCTTTGTCTATCGGTATGATACTTGCCCGAGATTCGATCGTCGGTATCCCCATACCTTGTTCAATCTCGTTACCGGCAAGTCTCTTTACTTGTTCCGTAATACATCATCCCGTGACTAACTCCTTAGTCACATTGAGCTCATAATGATGATGTCTTACCGAGTGGGCCCAGAGATACCTCTCCGTCACACGGAGTGACAAATCCCAGTCTCGATTCATGCCAACCCAACAGATACTTTCGGAGATACCCGTAGTGCACCTTTATAGCCACCCAGTTACGTTGTGACGTTTGGCACACCCAAAGCATTCCTACGGTATCCGGGAGTTGCACAATCTCATGGTCTAAGGAAACGATACTTGACATTGAAAAGCTTTAGCAAACGAACTACACGATCTTGTGCTATGCTTAGAATTGGGTCTTGTCCATCACATCATTCTCCTAATGATGTGATCCCGTTATCAATGACATCCAATGTCCATGGCCATGAAACCGTGACCATCTATTGATCAACGAGCTAGTCAACTAGAGGCTCACTAGGGACATGTTGTGGTCTATGTATTCACACATGTATTATGGTTTCCGGTTAACACAATTATAGCATGAACAATAGACAATTATCATGAACAAGGAAATACAATAATAACCATTTTATTATTGCCTCTAGGGCATATTTCCAACAGTCTCCCACTTGCACTAGAGTCAATAATCTAGTTCACATCACCATGTGATTAACACTTACATCACCATGTGATCATATCATCATGTGATTAACACCCAATAAGTTCTGGGGTTTGTTCATGTCCTGCTCGTGAAAGAGGTTTTAGTCAACGGGTCTGCGACATTCAGATCCGTGTGTACCTTACAAACTTTCCATGTCATATTTGTAGATACTATTCCCATGCTCCACTTGGAGCTATTCCAAATGGCTGCTCCACTATACGTAGCTGGATTTCTACTAAGAGTCATCCGGATTGGTTTTAAAGCTTGCATCATCGTAACACTTTACGATGAACTCTTTATCACCTCCATAATCGAGAAATATTTCCTTAGTTCTCAAGTTACTAAGGCTAACTTTGACCGCTGTCTAGTGATCCACTCTTGGATTACTCTTGTACCCCTTGACAGACTCATGGCAAGGCACACACAGGTGCGGTACACAGCATGGCATACTATATAGAGCCTATGGCTAAAGCATAGGAGATGACACTCATCTCTTCTTTATCTTCTGCCGTGGTCGGGTATTGAGTCTTACTCAATTTCACACCTTACAATACAGTCAAGAACTCCTTCTTTGACCCATCTATTTTGAACTCCTTCAAAAACTTGTCAAGGTATGTCTTCGTCGAAAAAACTTATCAAGCGAATAGATCTATCCCTATAGATCTTGATGCTCAATAAAATAGTAGCTTTATCTGGGTCTTCCTTTGAAAAACAAAACTTTTCAAACAACCCTTCATGCTCTTCCAGAAATTCTACATCATTTCCGATCAATAATATGTCAACTACATATTCTTATAAGAAATTCCATAGTGCTCCCACTCACTTTCTTGCAAATACAAGTTTCTCATAAACTTTGTATAAACTTAAACACTTTGATCACCTCATCAAAGCATATATTCCAACTCCGAGATGCTTGCTCCAGTCCATAGAAGGATCGCTGGAGTTTGCATATTATTAGCATCCTTAGGATTGACAAAACCTTCTGGTTGTATCACATACAACTCTTCCTCACAGAAACCATTACGGAAACCTTGTTTTGTCATCCATCTGCCAGATTTCATAATCGAAAAATGCAGCAACTGCTAACAAAATTTTAATAGACTTTTAGCATCGCTACAGATGAGACAATCTCATTGCAGTCAACTCCTTGAACTTGGCGGAAACTTCTTTGCGACAAGTCGAGCTTTATAAACGGTGACATTTCACCATTAGCGTCTATGTTTATCTCAAAGGTCCATTTGTACTCAATGACCCGCCATTCAACAGGCAAGTCTACCAAAGTCCATACTTGGTTTTCATACATGGATCCTTTCTCGGATTTCTTGGCTCCTAGCCATTTGTTGGAATCCGGGCCCACCATCGCTTCTCCATAGTTCGTAGGTTCATCGTTGTCCAACAACATGATTTCCAAGACAGGGTTGTCGTACTACTCAGGAGCAGTACGCGTCCTTGTCGACCTACGAGGTTCGATAGTGACTTGATCCGAAGCTTCATGATCATCATCATTAACTTCCTTTTCAACTAAGTAGGCTCTACAGAAACATCTTTCTGTGTTGCGCTATTCTCTGGTTGAAACAAAGGTTCAACAACCTTATCAAGTTCTATCTTCCTCCCACTCAATTCTTTCGAGAGAAACTCTTTCTCAAAAAGGACCCGTTCTTAGCAACAAACACCTTTTGCGCTTGGATCTGAGATAGAAGGTATACCCAATGTCTCATTAGGGTATTCTATGAAGATGCATTTGTCTGCTTTGAGTTCGAGCTCGCTAGGTGAAAAACCCATTTTCACATAAGCGTCGCAGCCCCAAACATTAAGAAATGACAGCTTAGGCTTCTGTCAAACCATAATTCTCACGGTGTCATCTCAACAGACTTAGATGGTGCCCTGTTAAAGTGAATGGATTTGTCTTTAATGCATAACCCCATAACGATAGTGGTAAAACGATAAGAGACATCATAGTACTCACTATATCCAATAGAGCACGACTACGACGTTCGAACACACCATCACACTATGGTGTTCCAGGAGGCGTGAGCTGTGAAACAATTTCCACATTGTCTAAAATTGCATACCAAACTCGTAACTTAGATATTCACCTCCATGATCATATCATAGACATTTATCTTCTTGTCACGATGATCTTTAACTTCACTCTGAAACTCCTTGAACCTTTCAAACATTTCAGATTCGTGTTTCACTAAGTAAATATCCCCATATTTACTCAAATCATCAGTGAAGGTAAAGAAAAACAACGATATCCACTGTGTGTTTCAACACTCATTGGACCACATACATCAACATGTATTAATTCCAATAAGCCACTTGCCCGCTCCATCATATTGGATGACGGGGTCTCAGTCATCTTGCCCAAGAGGCATGGCTCGCATGTCTCAACCGATTCGAAATCGAGTGAGTCAAAAAACATCCATCATCATGGAGTTTCTTCATGCGATTTATACCAATATGACATTACGTGGCAGTGCCACAAGCATGTGGTACTATCATTATTAACTTTGTATCTTTTGGTACCAATGTTATGAATATGTGTACTACTACGATCATGATTCGATAAACCATTTCGAGTGGGTGCATGACCATTGAAGGCATTATCCATGTAAACAGAATAACCATTATTCTCTAACTTATATGAATAACCGTATCGCACTAATCATGATCTAATCACGTTTATGCTCAACGCAAACACCAAATAACATTTATTTAGGTTTATCACAAATCCTGAAGGTAGAGAGAGCGTGCGATGGTGATCACATCAATCTTGGAAATACTTCCAACACACATCGTCACCTTTCACCTAGCTAGTCTCCATTTACTCCGTAGCTTTTATTTCGAGTTGCTAACACTTAGCAACCGAACCGGTATCTAATACCCAGGTGCTACTAGGAGTACCAGCAAGGTACACATCACTAACACGTATATCAAATATACTTCCACTGACATTACCAGCCTTCTTATCTACCAATCATCTAGGGTTTTTCCGCTTCAGCGAACATTCTCCTCATAACAGAAGCACTTAGTCTCGGGTTCGGGCTCAACCTTGGGTTTCTTCACTAGAGCAACAACTGGCTTGCCATTCCTGAAGTTTTTCCCTTCTTGCCCTTGCCCCTTTTGAAACTAGTGGTTTTCACTTAACCATCAACACTTGATGCTCCTTATTGATTTCTACCTTCGTGGTGTCAAACATCACGAACAACTCAGGGATCATCTTATCCATCCCTGGCATGTTATAGTTCATCACGAAGCTCTAGTAGCTTGGTGGCAGTGACTTGGAGAACTGCATTAATCACTATCTCATCTGGAAGATTAACTCCCACTTGATTCAAGTGATTGTAGCACCCAGACAATCTGAGAACACGCTCACCGATTAAGCTATTCTCCTTTATCTTGCAGGCAAAGAATCTTGTTGGAGGTCTCATACCTCTCAACATAGGCACGAGCTTGAGATCACAATCTCAGCTCCTAGAACATCTCATATGTTCTGTGACGTTCAAAACATTTTGAAGCCTCAATTCTAAGCCGTAATGCATGACGCACTGAACTATCACGTAGTCATCAAAAAGTGCCTGTCATATGTTCACAACATCTACAGACAACGCTTGAGGGAGTGATGCAGTTAGCGGTACATCAAAAACATAAGCTTTCTGTGCAGCAATGAGGACAATCCTCAGATCACGGACCCAGTCCGCATTATTGCTACCATCAACTTTCAACTTACTTTTCTCTAGGATTGTATCAATAAAACTGGGGAGCTACAGCGCGAGCTATCTACGACATAATTTGCAAGGACATTTTTAGACTAAGTTCATGATAATTAAGTTCATTTAATCAAATTATTAATGAACTCCCACTTAGATAGACATCTCTCTAGTCTTCCAAGTGATACATGATCCATGTCAACTAGCCCGTGTCCGATCATCACGTGAGACGGACTAGTCATCCATGGTGAACATCTCTATGTTGATCGTATCTTCTATACGACTCATGTTCGACCTTTCGGTCTTCCGTGTTCCGAGGCCATGTCTGTACATGCTAGGCTCGTCAAGTCAACCTAAGTGTTTCGCATGTGTAAATCTGGCTTACACCCGTTGTATGCGAACGTTAGAACCTATCACACCCGATCATCACGTGGTGCTTCGGAACGACGATCCTTAGCAACGGTGCACAGTTAGGGTGAACACCTTTCTTGAAATTTTATTGAGAGATCATCTTATTTACTACCGTCGTTCTATGCAAATAAGATGTAAACATGATAAACATCACATGCAATCAATATAGTGACATGATATGGCCAATATCATTTTGCTCCTATGATCTCCATCTTCGGGGCACCATGATCATCACTGTCACCGGCACGACACCATGATCTCCATCATTGTGTCTTCATGAAGTTGTCTCGCCAACTATTACTTCTACTACTATGGCTAACGCTTAGCAATAAAGTAAAGTAATTACATGGCGTTTATGATTGACACGCAGGTCATACAATAAATAAGACAACTCCTATGGCTCCTGCCGGTTGTCATAATCATCGACATGCAAGTCGTGAATCCTATTACAAGAACATGATCAATTCATACATCACAATGCATCACATCACATCCTTTGGCCATATCACATCACAAGGCACATGCTGCAAAAACAAGTTAGACGTCCTCTAATTTGTAGTTGCAAGTTTTTACGTGGCTGCTATAGGTTACTAGCAAGAACGTTTCTTACCTACGTCAACACCACAACGTGATTTGCCAATTGCTATTTACCCTTCATAAGGACCCTTTTCATCGAATCCGATCCGACTAAGGTAGGAGAGACAGACACCCGCTAGCCACCTTATGCATCTAGTGCATGTCAGGCGGTGGAACCGGTCTCACGTAAGCGTACGTGTAAAGTTGGTCCAGGCCGCTTCATCCCACAATACCGCCGAATCAAGATAAGACTAGTAGCGGCAAGCAAATTAACAAACTCGACGCCCACAACTGCTTTGTGTTCTACTCGTGCATAGATTCTACGCATAGACCTAGCTCATGATGCCACTGTAGGGAGACGTAGTAGTAAATCAAAATTTTCCTACGTTCACCAAGATCTATCTATGGAGAAACCAGCAACGAGAGGGGAGAGATTGCATCTTCATACCTTTGAAGATCGCTAAGCGGAAGCGTTACAAGAACGCGGTTGATGGAGTCGTACTCGCAGCGATTCAGATCGCGGTAGATCCGATCAAGTGCCGAACGGACGGCACCTCCGCGTTCAACACACGTGCAGCCCGGTGACGTCTCCAACACCTTGATCCAGCAAGGAGGAAGGAGAGGTTGGGGAAGGGCTCCAACAGCAGCACGACGGCGTGGTGGTGGTGGAGTAGCAAGGTATTCCGACAGGGCTTCGCCTAAGCGCTGCGGAGGAGGAAGAAGAGAGGTAGGGCTTCGCCGTGAGAGAGAGAGATCAAATCTTGTCTCAAAACATCCAAAACCTCAAGTATATATAGGAGGAGGGACGTGGAGGGCTGGCTTGGCCTCTACTCCAAAGAGGAGATGGCCGGCCGAATTAAAGGGAGAGTCCACCTCCCACAAGGGAGGTGGATCTCCTCCTTTTAAATCCTTTTTGCCTTATCTCCTTATCTCCAGCCGCATGGGCCTTTAGCAAAAGTCTTG
Source organism: Hordeum marinum (assembly GCA_022496015.1). Classification (NCBI taxonomy): domain Eukaryota; kingdom Viridiplantae; phylum Streptophyta; class Magnoliopsida; order Poales; family Poaceae; genus Hordeum; species Hordeum marinum. Next base: position 440,358,594 of record CM039674.1, read on the forward strand.
CCCAGCCCAATAAGGGCTGGCACACTTTATCTAACAGCCCATGTGGTCCTTTGGTCGTCACACCCCTCCCGGGGGTTATCCGGCACCCTCCCGGCACTCCCGGTACACTACCGATGAGCCCGAAAACTTTCCGGTGACCAAAACTGGACTTCCTATATATCAATCTTTACCTCCGGACCATTCCGGAGCTCCTCGTGACGTCCGGGATCTCATCCGGGACTCCGAACAACCTTCGGTAATCACGTATACCTTTTCCCTATAACCCTAGCGTCATCGAACCTTAAGTGTGTAGACCCTACGGGTTCGGGAGACACGTAGACATGACCGAGACACCTCTCCGGTCAATAACCAACAGCGGGATCTGGATACCCATGTTGGCTCCCACGTACTCCACGATGATCTCATCGGATGAACCACGATGTCAAGGATTCAATCAATCCCGTATACAATTCCCTTTGTCTATCGGTATGATACTTGCCCGAGATTCGATCGTCGGTATCCCCATACCTTGTTCAATCTCGTTACCGGCAAGTCTCTTTACTCGTTCCGTAATACATCATCCCGTGACTAACTCCTTAGTCACATTGAGCTCATAATGATGATGTCTTACCGAGTGGGCCCAGAGATACCTCTCCGTCACACGGAGTGACAAATCCCAGTCTCGATTCATGCCAACCCAACAGATACTTTCGGAGATACCCGTAGTGCACCTTTATAGCCACCCAGTTACGTTGTGACGTTTGGCACACCCAAAGCATTCCTACGGTATCCGGGAGTTGCACAATCTCATGGTCTAAGGAAACGATACTTGACATTGAAAAGCTTTAGCAAACGAACTACACGATCTTGTGCTATGCTTAGAATTGGGTCTTGTCCATCACATCATTCTCCTAATGATGTGATCCCGTTATCAATGACATCCAATGTCCATGGCCATGAAACCGTGACCATCTATTGATCAACGAGCTAGTCAACTAGAGGCTCACTAGGGACATGTTGTGGTCTATGTATTCACACATGTATTATGGTTTCCGGTTAACACAATTATAGCATGAACAATAGACAATTATCATGAACAAGGAAATACAATAATAACCATTTTATTATTGCCTCTAGGGCATATTTCCAACACCAGCCACGGGTGCGCGGGCGCGCATGCAGCCACTGCGGGCGCACGCATGTGTTGGGCGGTGTGCGCTGGCTGCCGTGGGCGCGCTGGCTGTCGTGCTCGCTGGGCGTTGTGGCGCACATACGTGCACTAACTCGTCGGGTGCATGCACACTACGTGTTCGATAAAATTTCATGTTCAGAGAGAGAAAATAAGGGACTGAAAATAAGAGGTGTGGTTGTTTTAGAGAGAGAAAATGAAGTTTTTTTTGAGAAAATGAAGGTGAAAGCCTCATAGTATCAAATTAGGTGGACGTGGTTGTAGATGCTATTACGAGGTGAAAACAGATGGTCTCTGAACAAGTTATTTCTCACTTAGTATGGAATTAAAGAGAAATATAGCTTTTTTAGAGGGTAAAAAGATTCATGTCTATGGGTCAGTTTTTTTAAAAGCTCTATAGAAGATGTTTTTATTATGAATCGATTTCTTCCTCCTCTCTCGAGCCCATGGCACAGGAGCGGTGGTGGCTGATCTACATGCCTCATTGGTGAGATAACAGGCCACCTCTCCCTTTGTATGTTGCTCATCGACGGGGACCCCAGGGCATAAGTCTTGAGGTAGTAGGGTTAGAGATAAATTAGATTTTGTCTCTTAACAGCGATGTTGAGACGATGGTATTGTCATCAGCGTCGAATAAGGTCTCTTTGTCCCGCCTTTGTTCCAGTGATGCTTCTTTTGCTCCAGTCTGACCAACGCAGATTGGCCAACCCCAGCCTCGTCAGGGAGTATAGGAGACTTGGTTCGTCGACTCCGTTTGGCCGGACCTAGGATTCTATAGGTCTAGTTCGCCGGGGTTTTTCTCCGGACGGCGATATACCATGTAGATAGTGGTCGTCATGTTTTCTAGTGTACAACGACAAATTCATGGCCATTGCTTCTACAAACTCATGGTTTCAACATGTTTGTTTCGTTGATATGAGGCCTAGAGGCGACAAGGAGTTTGTCTTACCATGTGTCGCAGGTGGATGAAGAAGGAAGAAGTTTGTCGCACCCTGAAGTATTTAGATATTTTTTTAATTTCTATATGGATGTTTTTGAGGGTTTGTGCTACTTGATTATATGGCATTTAACCTTCCAAAAAACATCTAATATTTAATTATCTTGTATTAGACCGCCACAACAACAAAATATCTTGTGCAACATTTGTTTCCACTTATGCAATGTCATCAAATATGTTTTCTCAATAATTTCAAAAACATCCAGAAATGTTGCAACATACCAAACATATCCCTGCAACCATTTTTCTATATGCAATAAATCCCTGTTGATCACAACAAACCAATGAGAAAAGTCATCACATTATAAGCAACATAGAACTGGGCACCAACAACAAGTCAACACTCAACAACACCGAAAACTTTGTTGCGTGGACACAACAATGAAACGGGCCAGTGTGTGCTGTAACAGAACTTACACGGGGATGAGCGTTGTGAAAACAACGTATGCAACATAAAAATATCTAAGTGTCTCAGAAAAAAATCAAAAAATCAAAACAAAACTATTGGAATCGTGTTGAATATATTTCTACATGGTAGGTTATAGTTAGTTTTGGATTCAAACTGTGTGTAGAATGATAGGAGTCATGGTCTAATAGGACTCTTGTATCCTATGCCTTTTAAATAATACGAAAGTAGACACATGGTGTAATCTATGCCAACGTAATAGCACAAGCATGCAGGGTGAGCTGGTACCGTGTGCAGGTAGACGGGGTGTCGTTATAGAGGTATCATAGGGAGGAGCGTTCATCGTCATGCTCTATAGATATAGCCATATTGATAAACCTCGTTAACAACTCTCAGCGTCGTACCTTGTGTGATTGCCTAGTCCCCGGATCAACTATATGCCTCAGATTGTTCTAACAAAAACCCTTATACAACCAAAAATTTGAAGGGTGATCTCGTTGCCTCAAGCTCACCAGCAATGACATAGACTCGCTAGAGCTCCCCAATCCCGGCTTGGCTTCATGGTAGATGTTGCAGATGCCTCGTTCATGGGCACCGTGCGGCTTATTGCAGAGATTCGTTGTGGTGCTCCCGTTGCTTGGAGAATGGTCACCGTGCGCGCGGAGGTCGCAATCCTTGGCATCCTCTAAGCTTGTTGGCATGCCTTCTCGTGCCGCTCGTGTCTCGCATTGGCAACATGCATCGTTTCGTCCCCGCTTCAAGTGAGGGTTCTATGAAATCCGCGATCCCCTCCAAGGCGCTCCACCATGGGTCTTGGGCGTTTGTCGTCTCTGCTTCCGCTAGCTCGACAACCCAGTTCGACGTGATGTTGCAGGTCACTCTCGCTGATTAGACTGTGCTACTGTAAGGTTGTCTGGCGCGGGTTGGTAGTTTTTTTGAGCGAGCGGAGGCTACTCTGAGTAGACTCTCCCTTGTGTCGGCTATGCTACACACCGCTCCAACATCACATCCTCCTTGTGTGTCCGGTCCACGGAAGACACAAAGGTGGAGTTATTTGGTTGTTTCTCCCCTCGTCATGGAGACAATTCATCGTCGATGTCTACCTCGCCTCCTATATTGCCTTCCACCAAGTCCGAGTCAATCGTCGTACTTGTGGCTCCAGTGTTGTAGATCATGCCTGAACTTAAGGAGCTATGTTTGAGTTAGTCAGTGGAGCATATGAAGGCGAACTCGTCGATGACTTCGTGTGATGGACATGATTCATCGTTGTCACGTGTGCATCTGGAGGCGCCTGGGTCTTGCGGACCGGAGGTTCCTATGATTGAGGATATTGATGCGGGCGGTGTGTTGGCATCTTGTTTTCGGAGCCACCTGGTTGGCGACAACTACGCCCGCAACTACGACAAGACTGATGGTTGTTTCTTGAAGGAGAAATTCGAAAGAAGTAAAAGTAAGTGTAACGACAAAGGGAAAGCGTCCAAGATTTCATGATTGATATTGCTTAGATTCTTGTGTCGTCGTGTGGGTTTGGATGTGGTTTGTAAATGTCGAGGGCTATGATTTTTGTGTGTTGGGAGCATTGGATGAGCTGCCTAAGTGGTCGTGGTGTTTCATGCTTTGTGAGTTAGCCCACTCTAGGGGTGTTTGCATCGGTTTTCGTCCGGTTTTCCGTAAATTAACTGGACAATACTCTTCTTCTTCTTAATTAATCAATGAGTCCATTCTTTTGCCTCCGTTTCGAAAAACAATATAGCCAAACCCGATCTATCCGCCCGCGAGCCCCATCTTCCACAGGCTTGATAATATATGGTGTTTTATGTTGATTTTCATAAACCTGGTACAAATTTACAAAGTTTCACATTGAACAAAACAAACATGCAGAAAGGACCACAACAACGCACAACATTAGTTTTGTTTTACCATGACAAATCGAATGTTTTTTATGAGGATTTTAGTGACGCGGGGATTACAACTTTACTTGACAAGCATAGCAAATTCCTAGTCGGTATATGTTTTCTATTAAGGTAATTATCGTGCGTGTCAATTAAACTTCATCCTCGCGTCACAAAAATATTCATCAAAGATGTTTGGTTTGCCATCGGCAAAATTCGAACATTCGCGCGTTATCATTTCCGTAGAGGTTCTTACTTCTTACTGATTGAATACGATGATACTACATTTCTGTCATGTTATTGTCTTTACTCAGTGTCAGGCTTCTGGATATGTTAATGGCAGGTGCTAATACCAGTTCACAGGCTGGGCTTGACCTTGTCGCTGTACCCGGTCTTCCCATCGTAGAACCTCGACCACAGCATGACACCACCGTACTTCTTCGACTTCTTCACCACCGGCAGCACCTTGGACACCAGGTCAGTCGCCTCCACGAACCCGCTGCCGGCGGCCTCCGGCGCCGCCGGGAGCCCCAGGAACACCTGCTTCGCCGGTATCGCCGTCCACTGCTCCCACGCACGCGCAAGGTTGCCCACCCCGCCGTCCGGGGTGTACTGGCACGGCGGGTTGTTGTAGAACTGCACCCACACGTAGTCGAACAGCCCCGTGCCGAGCGCGCCGCCGGGCCCGCCGAGGGACGCGTCAGGGAACGGGCACTGCGGCGCCGCCGCCAGGTACACTCTCTTGCGCTCGCGCCCCTTCCCCGAGTACTTCTTGAGTTCCCGCGCCAGGTCGTCCCAGTGCGCGCTCCCGCCGCTCTCGATGTCGAAGTCGACGCCGTCGAGGACGGCGTCCCCGAGGGGCCTCGACGCCGACGCGCCGCCGAGGTAGTTGTCCCAGAGGTACCTCGCGACCTGCTTGGCGTCCGCGCGGGAGGAGAGGCCGTAGCTGCCGACGCCGCCGCCGATGGAGAGCATGACCTTGATGCCGAGGCGCTGGCAGGACCTTACGTCGGCGCCCACGCCGGTGCAGCCGTTGGACGCCGGGTCGCAGTGGCCCGCCAGGTTCAGCAGCGGCGTCTGGCCCTTGCCGAAGGTGTACAGGAAGGCCACGTTGACGAACTTGTAGTTGCCGCTCGCGCACGTCTGCGCCAGCGTGCCTTCGTTGCCGTTCTGGCCCCAGTAGATCGCGACGCCGCCCACGCGCGGCGCCCCGGCGGCCAGTCCGGCCAATGACGCCACGGATATCAACAGCACCGCCGGCAACAGCTCGCTCGCCATCTTCATTTCTTGGCGGTGCCGATGATAGGCAAACATGAAGGACTGTGCGGACGAAGGTGCTTGGTCTCTCGTGACTCTATATGTAGGTGAATCCAGGCAGGTCTGCAGAGCCTGTGACTGTTCTGGCGCGCCGCCGGGCGTGAGTGAGTGGCGAGTATTCTGAACTTATCGTCGTGTTGAGAGGTGCTTCCACTTCGCTCGACGCCACCGAATGCCTTCTGAACTTTGCTTTTGATTTGCTGAAAGGTTCAGTGCGCGAGATAGGGGTGCACTTCAGATAACGCCACAATGCCCCTCCACTGGCACATTTCCAGAAGCGGTGCGAGGTTGACGACCGAATTGTTCGCTCAAATGTCTAAGCGGCGGCTTACTACAACCGATCCACAATTCCCCTTTTCGAACGGATGCATGGTACCTAGCCAGTTAGCTGCACAAACCAAACGATATACTCTCTCTGTTCCGTAATATATTACGTATTGATTTTATCCACGGGTGTGTCTAGAACTCAGTCGATTGAAACTTCGTTAAGTCTCAGTCAAGTGACGTCAGCGTTTTTTTTTTTGCTACAAGCGGCATGGCTAGATGCTACAAACCGCGACAAAAAATGTTGCGATGGTATTGCAAGCAACAGCAATATATGTTACAACCGTTCTAACTAAAATGCTACAACCGTCAATGAAAAATGTTGCAACCGGTGAGATGACGTGCTACAACCGCTGAGGGATTACATGCTTCAACCAACTAGACGAATGTTGCAACCGGTACGAAAAATGTTGCAAACGATGGCAAAAAATGTTGCATGGTCGACTGAGACTTGGTTAAATCTCAGTCGACTGATTTTTACCAGGCCCGTTTATCCAAAGTCATGCGTTACAACTTCTGATGAAGTTCATAAAGAAAAAGGGCAACGCTATGCATCAGTCGGCTGACGGATAACGAGAAAAGATTTATTGCCTCGCTGACCGTTGGATGTATAGGCTGATGACCGTTTGATCTACCCACATAGTGCCGTAGCCTCCCTTTGTAACAAAAATGGTGTTGCAAAAAGGCCCCCGCAACAACAGGATGCTTGTTGCAAAATAAAAAATTGCAACATAGATCTTGTTGTACAAAAAATCACAATAAAGGTCTTGTTATAGATTTTTTTCGCAATAAAGGCCCTGTTTGGATCCATGGGTTAGAGTTAGTTTGAGTTAGATTGAGACTCGACTAACTCTAACCCAGCCAAACAGGAGGAGTTAGATTGGGTTAGTTTGCTCTAACCCGACTAGCCCATAGAAAATGTGCTTATTTGAGTTAGATTGGGTTAGATTCTAACTCTAACTTATAACTAGTTAGAGTATCCAAACAGGGCCAAAGACCTTGCCGCAGATTTTTTTTGCGAGGTTTTTCTTTTACGAGGCTTCAACGTTGCAACACCGCCCATGTTGCAGAAATACCATCGTTGTCTTGGTAACATTATCCATGTTGCAGAAGCATCGAGTCACCATTGCCTACCATGCTCTGGTGAGGTCTTCGTGGTGCGCACCGATAGCCTGTGGCATGGTGGTTACTGGTAGTTCGAGCAGCTAGGCAGCATCGACAAACTTTCGTAGTGGTGGCCCCTTCCGTTGAAGCACTCTGATGGGAGCAGTTGTTGCAGAGCGGCAATGGTGGCTTGCTCTGCAGCAGCCGAAAGACTCATGTAGTTGTTTGCGCTCGTGGCATGGGGTTTGATTGAGAGAGGCGAGGAACAAAGAAGCAAGGGTCAAAATTAGAGGGAGAGAAAAGTGATAAGATGGGGTTGCCACTGAGAAATTTCTGGAAGGGATGACACATAGATAGGATTGGAGGTGAGAGGGAGAGGGAGAGGGGGCAAGTGGCAAGCCCAACGGAAGATTGATTTCCAACACGTTCATCGGACGAATTATTACAAGTGTTTCTCAAAGAAAAAATATCTATATATACAATATCAAATATACACTATATTTCATGCTTATTCTAATGGTATTAATATGATATTATAGACGTTGGTAACTTTTTCACAAACTTGGTTCAAATTCCCAAAGTTTGCCTTTGCATCCAGGTCACAAACATGGGTTAAATCCGATCCTAACGTGTCAGACATACATGATCGAGATTAGCCCAGGACACTTTACACTTTCTTCACCTTTTGGCAGCTGGAAATAAAGTACATTTCTCCAAAAATGTAATAATACATTGGGCATCCACTCTGCACCATCTTCATAGGCTTTACGTTGATGTTGAATCGAATGACGTTAAGGTAGGGAGAGACTGAGGATACCTTATTCCAACAGATCATTGTCATCATCCTCGACGTGTAGGTAGAAAGAGACTAGATATACCTTACTTAAAAAGAAGTACCAATGAAAACTAAGAGCATCTCCAACCGTGGTCCCAAAGGACCCCAGGCCTCTTTTTTATCGCCGGTGGGGGAAAAAATCCGAGTCGCCTCCCCCCCTCAAGACGCCGATTTTCGCCGGTTGGGCCCTTTTTTTGGGTTGGAGAACCCAGGCCTAATCCAATGCGCTGGGGTGCGCCTGGGGGCGCCAGCCGAAGTGAAAATCCGGGTTGGGCCAAGCTGTCAGCGAGACCGGTTGCCACTTCCTGCCATGTCCCCTCCTTTTCCCTCCCCCCTCCCCCCCGTCCCCGTCATTCTCTCCATTTTCTCAATCTCCCTCCATATCACTCTCTTCGCCGCCATGCCGCCTAAGAAGTACGCCGCCCCTCGCCAAGCCACCACCCTCATGGTCGCCAAACCGCGCAAGGTCTGTGCACCGACGGCAAGGTCGTCGGGCTTGACAAACGCTGAGTGGAAGGCCTATGTCGAGCGGAGGGAGGCGGTGACCACCGATCGCCACAACAGGCTTCTCATGAAGAAAGCCAGGGATGCGACGGCGGCGGCGGCTGAGCAGGAAGTGTCGTCTCAGCGGCCGATCTTCCCGGGACGGTAGCAGGCAGGCCCTTTCCCACAAGGCGCGTGGGGCGGCCAGCAAAGCGTTGCATGGCCGCCAACCCCAACTTCCCTTCGCCGCCGGCGTGGGGCGGTTACGCTCCCTCGCCGCCGGCGTGGGGCTGTTACGCTCCCTCACCGGAGTACGTTGATGGCGATGCCCTCGGCGGATTCAACCCCAACATCATGTTCCCGCACATGCCTTCCGCCTTCTTCGTTGGCCACTCTAACGCCCAGTACAGCTATGTATCACCGCCGATGTACTCCGGCTCGTCCGCGACGGCCCTACGGTGCGCCCTCTGCCTTTCGCACCTGGCAAAAGGGAAAAAGAAGAAGAAGCCAAGATCTGCCAATGGGAAGTCGGGCGAGCCCCACATCAAATGGATAGCAAAGGACGATGTGTGCCTCGCCGAAGCATGGAAACAGGTCAGCCAGGACCCAATCACCGACGCGAACCTGAACACCGACACGTATTGGACGAGGATCAAGGTGGCTTTCCACGAGCGCAAGTTGGTCGACCCCGAGTTCACCGGCACGCACATGGAGCGCGGCACCAAGGTCGTGTCCAACCATTGGGCGGGCACCCGAACGGCATGCAACAAGTAGCATGGCATCCAGGAACAAGTCCATGCACGCCCTGAGAGAGGCGCGAACGTCGAACAGCAGGTACGTACTCGCCGATGCTTTCCCTTTGTCGTCCTTCACCGTGACCGCCGACGCATGTCCTTTGCTGCAGATGGTTCGGATGTTCGACTTGTTTTGCCGGGACAGCGGCACTGATACCGACTTCAAGTTCCACAATGTGTTCACCTGGATTGAGTCCTACGAGAAATGGACCGAGGTCCGGCTTGCACTCGCCAACAAGGATGGTGTGTACAACCCGGACGCGCCTGTTGCTGGGGCAGTCAAAGGGCAGCCGAACGGGACCAAGAAGGCCAAGAACGACGCTCCGGTTGCCGAACGGCTGCAGGTGTCGATCGAGCAACGCATCGCCGACGCAAAGACCCACTCTGCCCTGAGGGAGGAGAAGGCGGAGGCGAGGTGATCGGCGCTGATGACGAAGCAGGACGCCAAGCTCGACCTCCTCAGGACCAACGTCGCCGCGAAGAAATGCAACACCGACCCGACGTTCCTCATGGGAGGCGTCCTGGTGGAAATGGACCCACGGGCCAAGGCATGGTACTTGGCGTAGTACAACCTCATGTCGGTGCCCTCTGCACCGCCCACGCCGTCGCCGAGCGCACCTTCGTCTTCGATGTCACCGAACGCACCCTTCCCGATGTCGACCGCTACACCGACCGCTACACCGACCTCTCCCGTCAGTGACCGGAAGGGCAAAGACCCAACGAGGAGGTACGATGAATCTCTGCCATCTTCGTAGTTAATTTCTAGTTTCTAATGTCTTTAGTTAGAACCTGTACGTCGTACGTGGATTATGTGAACTTTGAATAACCTTTTGCTAATCTGTCTGTGATCTTTTGATGATTTGAATGTGCATATCTAGCTCCGTTTATAGTTCATCCGATGATGTACGTAATTTATCTCCTCGTTGCATGGAGTATGGAAATAGGGTATCCGATATAAGGAGTGCTGATGTGAAGGGCACTATTTAATACATGCCCGGTCAATGTCCTTGAGACGCATCCGCGGACGTTTGAGGGGCCGAATTAGTCCATGAGAGTTGTAGATGATCTAAGGGGCTGGATTGTGAAGACCATTGAATATTGAAACCGTGGTGGTCAAAAAGAGATCTACATGCTTGATAACCTTCTTGATTAAGAATATATTTAGGCCTCTTTTGGTTCATAGGGTAGAAAAATCGAAGGAATAGAAAAGTCATAAAAACTGAGATGCCATGTATCTCATCCTATGAATAGGAATATTAAGGAAGATGCCCTTTGATTCACACCATACCATTTTTTCCGTTGAGTCTAGTATAATGTTTAATTTTTTATGAAATGTAAAGGATAGAAAGAACTTCTTTATATTAATATGATTTCGTTCCTACAAATCGAAGGGCTCTAAATGAATTTTTTCTATAGGAATTTTATCATATAAAAATTCTACAAAATTCCCCCAAAACAAAGGAGGCCTTACTAGCTTCGTCGGGGTCATGCAAACTGGCTCATGCATGGCTTAGGAATTCTTCCTTTTTATCATATAAAATATTACTTATATCACAATAGGTTTCGGTGTCAAGGTATAGATGACCTTTTTAGAAAACATTGCAATTGAAGTCGGTCACCATGAGCATACAATCATTCATATGAATGCATTGACGCATACCCTATCCGACCATCTTCAAGAGACTAAGCCAACATAGCATTTCAAAATTGATGAAGTGGAGACCCTTCGTAGTCAAAGGAAACGTCTCTTTTCATTAAACGGATATTGTCGTACTGTCAGGAGCAATAAGAATTTACAAGCCAGGGTCACGTGGACACTCAGGGAGCGGGCGGTGCTGCGCCTGGGAAGCTACGAGTGGTCCATTGCATCGAGTTTGATTCGGACAAATCATGAATAGTCAGCTGAGAAGAATCATTTCCCAAATTTCATTGCGCAGCAAACGAGTAAATCCATATATGTACTGATGCTTTTATAGCCGAGGCACTAGCCCTCTGTTTTCGTCCAGGTCATGCAAACTGGCTCATGCATGGCGGTAGGAATTCTTCCTTTTATCATATAAAAGATTACTTATATCACAATAGGTTTCGGTGTCAAGGTATAGATGACCTTTTTAGAAAACATTGCAATTGAAGTCACTCACCATGAGCATATAATCATTCATATGAACTCATTAACGCATACCCTATCCGACCATCTCCAAGAGACTAAGCCGGCATAGCATTTCAAAATTGATGAAGTGGAGACGCTTCGTAGTCAAAGAAAACGTCTCTTTTCATTAAACGGATATTGCCTACTGTTAGGAGCAATAAGAAGTTACAGGCCAGGGTCACGTGGACACTCAGGGAGCGGGCGGTGATGCGCCTGGGAAGCTACAAGTGATCCATTGCATCGATTTTGATCCGGACAAATCACGAACGGTTAGCTGAGAAGAATCATTTCCCAAATTTCATTGCGAAGCAAACGAGCAAATTCATATATGTACTGATGCTTCTATAGCCGAGGCATTAGCCCTGTGTTCTGGGCTGAATCTAACTCAAACGGTCGGATGCAATAGACTCATAATCAATTCGGACAACCCTCTGTTTGAGTTAGATTCAGCCCAAAACAGAGGGCTAGTGCCTCGGCTATAAAACTCGGGATTGTCATAATACTACTCCAATTGCATCCGACCGTTTGAGTTAGATTCAGCCCAAAACAGAGGGCTAGTGCCTCGGCTATAAAACTCAGGATTGTTATAATACTACTCCAATTGCATCCTTTGATGGAAGCATTTGAATTAAAAGAATTGTACGAGAATGCTCATTGAGAGATTGTTGATCCGATCAAAATTGGATGACCCAATTCTAAATTTCAATTAATCCTGAAAATTTAGAAATTAAGAAGCATAGTGTATTGAATTAAAGAATTGAATAAGAGAGTTTTAAGAAGTTGTTGACCCGATCAAAATCGGGTGACCAAATTTCAATTGGAGGCCTCAATTGATTGTGAGGCCTCCAATCCTAGGGAGAATAGTTATATAGTATATATATATATATCTTTATCTATCTTAATTAATTTATGAATTTTGTCGTTACCTCCTCTTCCCAAAAAAAAGCTTAGGGCTCCCCCACCTCCGGCTGATGCCAGCGTCGGTCCGCCTCGTCTCCTGTGGCCTTAGGGCCATGGGGGTGCGATGGATTCTAGCCCTTGTCGGCGGGAGGGCTTCATTTTTAGGTGTGTCTTTAAGTTTTGTTAGGGTTGTTTCTTTCTCAGGAAGGCCAGACGATGATGGCTCTCTAAAGATGAAATAAGGTCTTCCCCATTCTGGTGGTGCATCCGGCATCGCCTATGGGGTATGAACGTGTGTCTTTGGTGGATCTGCTTGGACCCAGTCATCATTCATCCAATGTGTCTTCAAGTTGGATCCTTTCAATCTACGCTACTCTTTGGGTGTGTTTGGTTCCCTGCGTAGTTTTAGGCTGCATCGCATGGAGGATGCTGGGTGAATGTGTTGGGGAACGTCGCATGGGAAACAAAAAAATTCCTACGCACACGCAAACCTATCCATGGTGATGAGCATCTACCAGAGGGAGAGTGAATCTACGTACCCTTGTAGATCGCTAAGCGGGAAGCGTTGAGAAACGCGGTTGGTGTAGTCGTACTTCTTCGCGATCCAAATTGCCGAACGTCCCACGATCTAATCACGAACCGTCCCGTGATCTCGTCACGATCCATCCCGCGATCCAATCACGAACGTCCCGTGGCCTTGATCACGATCCTTCCGATCCAGTACCGAATGGACGGCACCTCCACGTTCAGCACACGTGCAGCTTGATGACGATCTCCACCGTCTTGATCCAGCAAGAGGAGGCGGAGAGGAGGGAGGTTCACCAGCAGTGTGACAGCGCTCCGGTGATGGTGGTGGAGTTATTCCTGCAGGGCTTCGCCTAAGCACCGCAGAAAACCAATCTAGAGGAGAAACTATGCACTGGAGGTTAGGGTTGCACGTGGAAGAAAGAACTTGTGCAAAACCCTTGAAACCCTCTAGTATATATAGGAGGAGAGGAGGAGGAGAGGCAGCCTTGGCCTCCAAGGCTAGCTGGTTTGTCCGGCTAGGAGGGAGGAGTCCTCCTCCTTCTACTCCAAGTAGGATTAGGACTCCTTCCTTATATAGCCCCCTTTTGCCTTTTCCCACCTTTTTTCCTTTTGGTATTTTTCCCTCCTGGCGCCATGGGCCTTTGTGGATGTTCCACCAGCCCACTAAGGGCTGGTTATTATTCTCCCACAGCCCATGGACCCTCTAGGGTCGAAATACCTCTCCCGGAGGCCTCCCGGTACACTCCCGGCACTCCCGGTACACTACCGATGAGCCCGAAACTTTTCCGGCGGCCAAACTGGGACTTCCTATATATGAATCTTTACCTCCGGACCATTCCGGAGCTCCTCGTGATGTCCGGGATCTCATACGGGACTCTGAACAACCTTCGGTCACCACCATACATAACTCTACACTACCGAAACGTCACCGAACCTTAAGTGTGCAGACCCTGCGGGTTCGAGAACTATGTAGACATGACCGAGACACCTCTACGATCAATAACCAATGGCGGGACCTGGATGTCCACATTGGTTCCTACATATTCTACGAAGATATTTATCGGTCGAACCTCTATATCAAGGATTCATTTAATCCCGTATGATGTTCCCTTTGTTCTTCGGTATGTTACTTGCCCGAGATTCGATCGTCGGTATCTCCATACCTAGTTCAACCTCGTTACTGGCAAGTCTCTTTACTCGTTCCGTAATACAAGATCCCGCAACTAACAATTAGTCACATTGCTCGCAAGGCTCATTATGATGTTGTATTACCGAGTGGGCCCCGAGATACCTCTCCGTCACACGGAGTAACAAATCCCAGTCTCGATCCATGCCAACTCAACAGACACCATCGGAGATACCTGTAGAGCACCTTTATAGCCACCCAGTTATGTTGCGACGTTTGATACACACAAGGCACTCCTCCGATATCCGTGAGTTGCATGATCTCGTGGTCATAGGAACATATACATTGACATGCAGAAAACAGTAGCAATAAACTGACACGATCATACGCTACGTTTGTAGTTTGGGTCTTGCCCATCACATCATTCTCCTAATGATGTGATCCCGTTATCAAATGACATCACATGTCAATGGCTAGGAAACCCCAACCATCTTTGATCAACGAGCTAGTTCACTAGAGACATACTAGGGGCACAGTGTTGTCTATTTACCCACACGTGCAATGTGTTTCCAATCGATACAATTATAGCATGGATAATAAACGATTATCACGACCAAGGAAATATGACAATAAACACTTTATTCATTGCCTCTAGGGCATATTTCCAACAGTCTCCCACTTGCACTAGAGTCAATAATCTAGTTCACATCACTATGTGATTTACATGGTAATGAATCGAACACCCATACAGTTCTGGTGTTGATCATGTTTAGCCCTTGGAAGAGGTTTAGTCAACGGGTCTACAACATTCAGATCCGTATGCACTTTGCAAATATTTATGTCCTTGTCCTCGATGTAGAACCGGATGGAGTTGAAGCGTCGTTTTATGTGTCTGGTCCTCTTGTGAAACCTTGGTTCCTTGGCTAGAGCAATGGCACCAGTGTTGTCACAGAACAGGTTTATTGGATGTAGTGCACTAGGCACTACTCCAAGATCTTTCATGAACTGCTTCATCCAGACACCTTCCTTCGCCGCCTCCGAGGTTGCGATGTACTCCGCTTCGCACGTAGAATCAGCTACCACTCTCTGCTTGGAACTGCACCAGCTTACCGCTCCCCCGTTAAGAATAAATACGTATCCGGTTTGCGACTTAGAGCCATCCGGATTAGTGTCAAAGCTTGCATCGATGTAACCATTTACGACGAGCTCTTCATCACCTCCATAAAAGAGAAACATCTCCTTAGTCATGTTAAGGTACTTAAGGATATTCTTGACCGCTTGCCAGTGCTCCACTCCAGGATCACTTTGAAACCTTCTGGCCATACTTATGGCAAGGCTGACATCGGGTCTTGTGCACAGCATTGCATACATGATAGAGCCTATGGCTGAAGCATAGGGGATGACACTCATCTTTTCTTTATCTTCTGTAGTCACTGGGCATTGAGTCTTACTCAACTTCACACCTTGTAACACAGACAAGAACCCTTTCTTGGACTGCTCCATTTTGAACTTCTTCAAAACTTTATCAAGGTATGTGCTCTGTGAAAGTGCTATTAAGCGTTTTGATCTATCTCTATAGATCTTAATGCCTAATATGAAAACAGCTTCTCCTAGGTCCTTCATTGAAAAATTCTTATTCAAATATTCCTTCACGCTTTCCAGCATTTCTATATTGTCTCCAATCAGCAATATGTCATCCACATATAACACTAGAAACGCTATAGAGCTCCCACTCACTTTCTTGTAAATACAAGCTTCTCCATAAACTTGTATAAACCCAAACGCTTTGATCACTTCATCAAAGCGCTTATTCCAGCTCCGAGATGCTTGCACCAGTCCATAAATGGATCGCTGGAGTTTGCAAACTTTGTCAGCATTCTCTGGATCGACAAAACCTTCGGGTTGCATCATATACAACTCTTCCTCAAGGAAACCGTTGAGGAATGCCGTTTTGACATCCATCTACCAAATTTCATAGTCGAAATAAGCAGCTATTGCCAACATGATTCTGACAGACTTAAGCATCGCTACGGGTGAGAAAGTCTCATCGTAGTCAACTCCTTGAACTTGTGAAAAACCCTTTGCCACAAGTCGAGCTTTATAGACGATGACATTACCGTCCGCGTCCGTCTTCTTCTTAAAGATCCATTTGTTCTGAATGGCCTTTCGCCCTTCAGGTAGTACTTCCAAAGTCCATACTTTGTTTTCATACATGGATCCCATCTCGGATTTCATGGCCTCTAACCATTTCTCGGAATCTGGGCCCATCACTGCTCCTCCATAGCTCGTAGGTTCATTGTTGTCTAACAACATGACCTCCAAGACAGGGTTGCCGTACCACTCGGGCAAGTACGCGTCCTTGTCGACCTACGAGGTTCAATAGTAGCTTGATCCGAAGCTTCATGATCATCATCATTAACTTCCTCTTCTACCGTCGTAGGTTCCACAGAAACATCTTTCTGCGCTGCGCTACTTTCTGGTTGAAGTAAAGGTTCAATAACCTCATCAAGCTCTATTTTCCTCCCACTCAATTCTTTCGAGAGAAACTCTTTCTCAAGAAATGTTCCGTTCTTTGTGACAAACACTTTGCCTTCGGATCTGAGATAGAAAGTATACCCGACTATCTCTTTTGGGTATCCTATGAAGACGCATTTCTCCGCTTTGGGTTCCATCTTTTCAGGCTGAAGCTTTTTGACATAAGCATCACATCCCCAAAATTTAAGAAACGACAACTTTGGCCTTTTGCCAAACCACAGTTCATATGGCGTCATCTCAACGGATTTTGATGGTGCCCTATTTAAAGTGAATGCAGTTGTCTCTAATGCATAACCCCAAAACGATAGTGGCAAATCGGCAAGAGACATCATAGAACGCACCATATCTAATAAGGTTCGATTACGACGTTCAGACACACCATTTCGTTGTGGTGTTTCGGGCGGTGTCAACTGTGAAACAATTCCACATTGTCTTAAGTGACTGCCAAACTCATAACTCAGATATTCACCTCCTCGATCAGATCGCAGAAATTTAATCTTCTTGTTACGATGATTCTCAACTTCACTCTGAAATTGCTTGAACTTTTCAAACGTTTCAGACTTGTGTTTCATCAAGTAAATATACCCATATCTACTCAAGTCATCAGTGAAGGCGAGAAACTAACGATATCCACTGCGCGCTGCAACATTCATTGGACCACACACATCAGTATGTATGATTTCCAATAAGTCACTTGCCCGTTCCATTGTTCCAGAGAACGGCATTTTAGTCATCTTGCCCATGAGGCATGGTTCACATGTGTCAAGTGATTCAAAATCAAGTGACTCCAAAAGTCCATCAGCATGGAGCTTCCTCATGCATTTTACACCAATATGACCTAAACGGCAGTGCCACAAGAAAGTGGTACTATCATTATCAACTCTACATCTTTTGGCATCAATGTTATGAACATGTGTGTCATCACTATCAAGATTCAATATGAATAAACCCCTAACATTGGGTGCATGACCATAAAAGATATCACTCATATAAATAGAACAACCTTTATTCTCTGATTTAAATGAGTAACCGTCTCGCAATAAACAAGATCCAGATATAATGTTCATGCTTAACGCAGGCACTAAATAACAATTATTCAGGTTCATCACTAATCCTGATGGTAATCGAAGAGAGAGCGTGCCGACGACGTTCACATCAACCTTGGAATCATTTCCCACGCGCATCGTCACTTCGTCCTTAGCCAGTCTTCGTTTATTCCGTAGTTCCTGCTTTGAGTTGCAAATGTGAGCAACTGAAACGGTATCAAATACCCAGGCACTACTACGAGAACTAGTAAGGTACACATCAATAACATGTATATCATATATACCTTGTTTGTCTTTGGCCGCCTTCTTGTCAGCCAGGTACTTGGGGCAGTTCCGCTTCCAGTGACCAGTTCCTTTGCAATGAAAGCACTCAGTTTCTGGCTTAGGTCCATGCTTAGGCTTCTTTGTAGGAGTAGCAACTGCTTTGCCATCCTTCTTGGTTTTACCCTTCTTGCCTTTGCCCTTTCCATTTTTCTTGAAACTAGTGGTTTTATTGACCATCAACACTTGATGTTCTTTCTGGATTTCAGACTCAACGACTTTTAGCATCGCAAACAGCTCGAATGAAGACTTGTTCATCCCGTGCATGTTATAGTTCATCACAAAGCTCTTGTAACTAGGTGGTAGTGATTGAATAACTCTGTCAATGATCGCCTCTTGCGGTAGGGTAATTCCCAACTCAGCTAGACGGTTTGAATACCCAGACATTCTGAGTATATGTTCACTGATAGACCCGTTCTCCTCCATATTGCAATCATAGAGCTTATCGGAGGTCTCATACCTCTCGATCCGGGCATTCTTCTGAAAAATAAATTTCAACTCCTGGAACATCTCATATGCTCCATGACGTTCAAAACGTCTTTGAAGTCCCGGTTCTAAGCCATACATATTGCACACTGAACTATTGAGTAGTCTCCAGCACGAGCCTCCCAAGCGTTCTTAACGTCTTCGGGGGTCATGTCTTATGGTTGGTCACCAAGTGGTGCATCAAGGACATATTGTTTCTGGGAAGCCGTGAGGATAATCCTCAGATTTCGGGCCCAATCAACAAAGTTACTTCCATCATCTTTCAACTTAGCTTTCTCTAGGAATGCACTAAAATTCAGGGGTGCTACTATGCGAGCCATTGATCTACAACATAAATATGCAAAGGTTACTTAGACTATTGTTCAAGGTAATGAGTTTAGTTAATCAAATTACTAATGCTCCCACTCAAATTGACATCCCTCAGGTCATCTGAGTGTCACATGATCCAAATTCACCAACTCAAGTCCGATCATCACGTGAGTTAAGGTGGCTTCAATGGTGAACATCATTATGTTGATCATATCTACTATATGACTCATGTTCGACCTTTTGGTCTCTTGTGTTCCGAGGCCATGTCTGTACATGCTAGGCTCGTCAAGTTTAACCCGAGTGTTCTGCATGTGCAACAATGGCTTGCACCCGTTGTATGTGAACGTAGACTCTATCACACCCGATCATCACGTGGTGTCTCGACACGACGAAATTTCGCAGCGGTGCACACTTGGGGAGAACACAATTTATCTTGAAATTTAAGTGAGGGATCACCTTATAATGCTACCGTCGTACTAAGCAAAACAACGTGCATAAAAGGATTAACATCTCATGCAATTCATAAGTGACATGATATGGCCATGAACTTGTGTTTAAGATCTCCATCTTCAAAACATCGGCATGATCTCCATCGTCACCGGCACGACACCATGATCTCCATCATCTTGATCTCCATAAACGTGTCGCCATCGGGGTTGTCACGCCCTGCATGCTTCTACAACTATAGCTACCGTAGCGATAAAGTAAAGCATTACATAGCGCTTAATGATTGACATGCAGGTCATACAATAATTAAAGACAACCCTATGGCTCCTGTCGGTTGCCGTACTCATCGACATGCAAGTCGTGAAATTCTATACATCACATGATCATCTCATACATCACATATATCTCATCATGTAATTGGCCATATCACATCACAACATACCCTGCAAAAACAAGTTAGACGTCCTCTAATTGTTGTTGCAAGTTTTATGTGGCTGCTACGGGTATCTAGCAAGAACGATTCTCACCTACAAATAAACCACAACGGTGATACATAAGTTGCTTTTCAACCTTCTCAAGGACCGCCTTTGTCGAATCCGATCCAACTAAAGTAGGAGAAACTGACACCCGCTAGCCATCTGTTGCAACAAGTGCAGTTGAGGGAACCGGTCTCTCGTAAGCATACGATAAGGTTGGTCCGGGCCCTTCATCCCACAATACCCCTGAACCAAAACACGACCAAGGGAGGAAGCAATCTAAGCATCAACGCCCACAAACCTTTTGTGTTCTACTCGAGATCTCATCGAACCATCAACCTGGCTCTGATACCACTGTTGGGGAACGTCGCATGGGAAACAAAAAATTTCCTACGTACACGCAAACCTATCCATGGTGATGAGCATCTACGAGAGGGAGAGTGAATCTACGTACCCTTGTAGATCGCTAAGCGAGAAGCGTTGAGAAACGCGGTTGGTGTAGTCGTACTTCTTCGCGATCCAAATTGCCGAACGTCCCGCGATCTAATCACGAACCGTCCCGCGAACCAATCACGAACCATCCCGCGATCTCGTCACGATCCGTCCTGCGATCCAATCACGAACGTCCCGTGGCCTTGATCACGATCCTTCCGATCCAGTACCGAACGGAGGACACCTCCGCGTTCAGCACACGTGCAGCTTGATGACGATCTCCACCGTCTTGATCCAGCAAGAGGAGGCGGAGAGGAGGGAGAGTTCACCGGCAGCGTGACGGCGCTCCGGTGATGTTGGTGGAGTTATTCCTGCAGGGCTTCGCCTAAGCACCGCAGAAAACCAATCTAGAGGAGAAACTATGCGCTGGAGGTTAGGGTTGCACGTGGAAGAAAGAGCTAGTGCAAAACCCTTGAAACCCTCTAGTATATATAGGAGGAGAGGAGGAGGAGAGGCAGCCTTGGCCTCCAAGGCTAGCTGGTTCGGCCGGCTAGGAGGGAGGAGTCCTCCTCCTTCTACTCCAAGTAGGATTAGGACTCCTTCCTTATATAGCTCCTTTTTGTCTTTTCCCACCTTTTTCCTTTTGGTATTTTTTCCTCCTGGCGCCATGGGCCTTTGTGGCTGTTCCACCAGCCCACTAAGGGCTGGTTATTATTCTCCCACAGCCCATGGACCCTCTAGGGTCGAAATACCTCTCCCGGAGGCCTCCCGGTACACTACCGGCACTCCCGGTACACTACCGATGAGCCCGAAACTTTTCCGGCGGCCAAACTGGGACTTCCTATATATGAATCTTTACCTCCGGACCATTCTGAAGCTCCTCGTGACGTCTGGGATCTCATCCGGGACTCCAAACAACCTTCGGTCACCACCATACATAACTCTACACCACCGAAACGTCACCGAACCTTAAGTGTGCAGACCCTGCGGGTTCAAGAACTATGTAGACATGACCGAGACACCTCTACGGTCAATAACCAATGGCTGGACCTGGATGTCCACATTGGTTCCTACATATTCTACGAAGATCTTTATCGGTCAAACCTCTATGTCAAGGATTCATTTAATCCCGTATGATGTTCCCTTTGTTCTTCGGTATGTTACTTGCCCGAGATTCGATCCTCGGTATCTCCATACCTAGTTCAACCTCGTTACTGGCAAGTCTCTTTACTCGTTCTGTAATACAAGATCCCGCAACTAACAATTAGTCGCATTGCTTGCAAGGCTCATTATGATGTTGTATTACCGAGTGGGCCCCGAGATACCTCTCCGTCACACGGAGTAACAAATCCCAGTCTCGATCCATGCCAACTCAACAGACACCATCGGAGATACCTGTAGAGCACCTTTATAGCCACCCAGTTATGTTGCGACGTTTGATACACACAAGGCACTCCTCCGATATCCGTGAGTTGCATGATCTCGTGGTCATAGGAACATATCTTTGATTAACCCTAACCATCTTTGATTAATGAGCTAGTTCACTAGAGACATACTAGGGACATAGTGTTGTCTATTTACCCACACATGCAATGTGTTTCCAATCAATACAATTATAGCATGGATAATAAACGATTATCATGAACAAGGAAATATGATAATAAACACTTTATTTATTGCCTCTAGGGCATATTTCCAATAGAATGTAGCCTGGTTGGACTGATGCAACGATGAGCTGAGATAGTTTTTGGTGAACTTTGCATGATATGGATACATGAGGTGACCTCCTGATGGTGCAGATGGTGCTTGACGAGGACGGCGGATGTGCTTGGACAAGGGCGACGCCAGCGCTTGGACAAGGGTGTCACGGCTTTTAAGGAGGACGGGCGAGGACTACGATACTTTGACAAGGGCGGCATCGGCGCTTGAGGAGGACTACCAAGGACTGCGGAGCTTTGACAAGGGCGGCGCCGACGGCTCCAGATGACGGGATCTGGTCTATGGCAGCGCGAGGCACCAGGATCTAGCATGTGCCCACGCGAGGCGACAGGATCCGGCATGTGGCGTCTTGACGAGGGTGACGGCACCGCTTGGTAGAGGATGGTGGCGGTAGAGCTTCGTCAAGGACGAATGAGGAGGGCGGCGGCGAAGCTCGATGGTGGACGGCGACGGAGCTCGATGGAGGAGGAACAAGGACGGAAGTGATTGTGGACGGAAGTTGGGAAAAGGAAGGAAAGAGTGAGGCAACGACCTGCACACGAGCTACGCAGGAAACTTGCGTTTCCCTTAGCCTGGCTGAGAGGCCTATTTTTTCATCCAGCGGGCCACGCTCAAAAGCCCATGCAGTGTACCAAACATCCGATTTTTGCACGGTGGGTGCGAGCCACATGCAGTGCATGGAACCAAACACCCCCTTTATCAATGACAGTTGTTGTTTTAATGTGTTGGTCTTATAGAGCCTTAGCATGACAACTTTTTGATTGTCTATTACAACAAGTTTTGACCGATTCCGGAGAGACGGTGTGATGACTGCGTCGCACCTTCGAACTTGCTTCCGTGGATGTAGTCATATCTAGTTGTGGTCTACTAATCTCAATGTATTTTTTTTATTTCTAGTGTTCGTTGTACTGATTAAAGATGATAGATCCAAAATCGTCTCTAGTGTTGCCCACCAGTTAGCTAGATTAGCTTGGTTTTCTTCCCTGGTACTTGGCTAGATGATGCCACAGAGTCTTTAGTTCCACTTTTATCAACAACGTAACCATTGTGACAACTCAATAAAGAAGAAGTGATGTTTCTTAAAAAAAACTTGGGGGTTGGATTATTTACCTGTTTCACTTGCGTTTCTTAGAAAAAAGTATATTTTTAGTCCCTCAAGTTTTCTAAAAGTATAGACTTAGTCCCTCAAGATTTTTTTGGTATACAGTTGATCCTTCAAGTCTCAAATCCGTATAAGTTTGGTCCAAAACCATATTTCAAGCATGTTTACCGGGTTTGACCATGTTTAACCAGATTTGACCAGGTTTGACCGATGAACAGTAAACTCAAAAAATTAACACCTGCCGCACAAATTTTTCACACACCTAGTGTACCCAAGCATCTTGGTTGCCACAGAATTTCAGATTATTTTGAATTTCTTTGCTATTTATTTAATTTACTATTCATCGGTCAAACCTGGTCAAAATGGTCAAACCCGGTCAAACGTGTTGAAAATCTGATTTTGGACCAAACTTAGCCGGTTTTGTGACTTGAAGGACCAAATGTATACCAAAAAATTTTAAGGGACCAAGTCTATACTTTTGAGAAACTTGAAGGATCGAAAACATATTTTTCTCTTTTTTTTTATGAATTGCTCTGGGTTATCTCAGTGGAAGGTAGCCTGGCCCCACATGGAAGTTTCACGGGAGGGTGAGAGGTTGGGGAGATAATCAAAGCGAGTAGTGGCAACGGAGCAAAATATCAAAAATTCCACTCAACGTGCCAGCGAGAAACCAACATCAACGAGATTCCCGACCGAACCGATGATCACAGATTCACGGTACACTCGACCCTCCTCGACGGCACCATGAGCCGCAGCACCAGCGGGCACTTCACCGACAGCGTGCTCGCCGACGTCGTCATCACCCCGCCGTACCTGTACCGCACTTTACCGTCCAGCCACAGGTCCACGTTAAAAACCGCCGCCGGATCATCATCATCATCATCGCCGACACCGAGCGCATCGACGCCGACGCCGGCGCGCACGGCGGAGGTCCCTTGGAGCACGGCCCGCACCCTGTCGGCGCGGTTCGCGGCCTGGAACAGCGCCGGGAGGACAACGCGGTCGAAGCTCTCGCCGCGGTAGATCCCCTCCGCGCGCAGCAGGTCGTAGTGGACGGCCACGCGCCGGTTGGGGTTGGTGATGACCAGGCCGGCGGTGAGGTTGAACGACAGCACCGGCGGGGCCGCCGTTGAGTTCACGAGGAACCGGGACAGCGTCGCGGCGTGGACGGCCACCTGGGCCCTGCTGGGGCGGTAGATGAGCCAGACGAGCAGCGCGACGACGCCGGCGAGGAAGCACGCCCCGACGACGGCCAGGATGAAGATGCGGAATGGGCTCAGCCGGCGGCGCGGGGGAGGAGGCTGAGGCCGCGGCTGGCCAGGGCGCGGGGATGCGTCGGCGGCTGCTGGCACGACGCCGACGCCGACGCCGACGCCGTGGCCGTAGGCGGGCGCGGCGCCGGCGCTGTAGCCGTAGGCGTGGATCTCCTGCGGCGGCGGCTGCATGGCTAGCGGGCAGACGAGGTGACGTGACACGACTCGTATCAGTCATCAGAGATATATATGGAGGGCGACATTGTTGAAGGCTGATACAATGTGGCCAAGCCACGTTGTCTCAAGGCTGGATACGATGCCACTGTAAGACGTGGCAAGAATCTGACGAGACCTTCAAGGCGACACAGCTAGTTTAATCACAGAACGACAGGAGACGCTTAAGAAACTCCGGCAGCACGAGTGCAAGGGTACAAACAAAGGTGGAAATAAGAAAGTACAACCGTGGAAGTGCTTGGAAATTGATAGTAAGAGTAAACGAAACAGAGCAACGAGAAGTGATGACATCAGAAATCAGGGTATGAGATGCAGAATGCAGCTATGCTCAAGTTTGCTGACTGGACAATTAGTTTGCAGTGCCCCTGTGTGGGGTGACAAGAGTTGTCCACAAGTGGGATATACTGACAGCAAACATAATAACACGTACTCTAGAATTTGGGTGAGTTGGATAAACAGATAGATAGATAGATAGATAGATAGATAAATAAATAGTGGACCTTCAATATGCACACCTTGGTATGCAGATTTAGCATTATTTTTTACATGTCTTATTTCTGTTTACAAGTCTGGGCTATTTACAGAATGTACCCGTATACAGCTGGGAACCATTGACACACAAACATGGGACTGATATACATACATATAGCACACGAGATGAGGGGGCGTGAGGAGGTCAAACTTTACACATCAGGAGATTTCAGAGCATAAAAATGAAAAGAAAAGAAAAAGGTCGATGTTTACGAGCACTCACGTTGAGCTGCGACTCGCTTCATCATTCATCATCCCCTGAAAACTTCTGGCCAGCCAGATGGCCGTTTCTCGCGGCGACACCTTAGCCTTCCCAAACGGCCTCAGAACAACCGCGAGCTCCTCCAGCCTGTTGTTTTCCAGCAGATCAGCAGAAAGCTCCAAGAGCCCTTCAAGAGCCTCGGATCGTTGCCTGAAGGACTTGACATCAAGCATTTCCTTTGCTGAGGTTGCCAGTATTTCCTTTGCTGGGGTCTCCGGAGAAGCAGAATTTACTTCTGGGATAGCAGGCAATTTTACCACATCTGAATTGGCCAGTTTCGGACTGATGGTGTCATCTTCTGAAACGTTGGGCTTCACATCGGCAGAACCAACAAGCCCGGAAGGTATAGGACTTGGCATGATGCTTCTCACGTCCACTTCTTCTTTTATAACATCGTGAAGTTCGCCAACATCTGTGCTTTGGGTTTCCATTTCAGCATCCCCTGTTACTGCCGGCTCATCACTGACGCTGAAACCGCTGGGCCTTATGACATGTATAATGTCCTCAACTGGAGGGCCCAAATGAGGAACTGGTGATTTCTCTGATGACTGATGGATAGAATTGGATCCTGTGTCTGGTGCAATGGTTTTTGTTGCTGAATCATAAGGAGCAATATATGGTACTGATGAGAGCAGTTCTTGTACAGTGAACTTATCCTCATCACTCTGTACAGTGCTAGTGGGAGTGCTCTGCACCGTCTCACTGCAGGGAATATCATCCTTGCAGATAAATTCTTGCACATTTGTATCAATAGATGGGTCCAAGGTTGAGCTTACACTAATATCATCATTACTGACCATACTCTTCTGCAAATTGGTGGTGTTGAGCTCTGAGCTTGGCATATCTGTTAGGTCATGCTTTTGTATGACAGCGTCAGGGGTTGAGCATTTGCAGGATGAAACCAAGTTGGTTAGTGAATCAGGTTCAGATGGTTCTTCAGACTGCTTGATGCTGTCAGCATAATCAATCGTGGAACTGCAGCAAGCACTGCTGACTTCTTTGGTTGCTACATCCCTGGGTGGAGCACATTTCGCCTGTGAATTGCCAACTTTCATTTGATTACCCGCCAGGGGGCTTGGAGGAGCCATTAGAACACCTGGAAGCTCAGTGAAAGCATTTTTTGGACTATGGACAGGTCGAGAAGGGCTTTTTGGATGCTCTGTGGTAACCTTACTGTGAGCTCGTTTTGTCCCGGTGTGCTGTGGACTCTCTGCTCCCACTTTCCTATAGGGAGGGAAGCTAGGGCGTCTGCTAAAACTGGGTAGAACTCTATTCTTGACCTTCCCTTCAGCGGCATCAACATCTTCAATTGTCTGCTTGGTAGGGTCTAGCTGCTGCAGCTCATCCGCTTTGATCTTAACTTTTGGAGAATGTTCAACAATTGGCGACTGCAGGACAGGATCAGAAAAAAAATTAGCAACACAGAAAAAAGGCGATTCAGCACAAAAAAATGATTAATCCTCATTCCTCACCAAATGCTTCAGGGGGGGAGATGCTTGTATGTGTTTCACAGTATCGCGGTTGACCTTTGCTGGTGCATGTGGTGTCACTTCACTAGATTTTACACTGGAGGAAACACTGTTATGCTCTGAATCATCAGACAAGAGCTCTTTGTGACTAGGTGAATGTAGCTTTACATGGCTAGCTCTCAAAGGTGAATTGTTTACCCTGAGCTTGCTAGTCTCCTCTCTTAGAGTTGTTAGTATCTTCTTGATGATTTTTGGCTGCTTACTCCCGTATTTGGGACGCTGATCAACATGTATGGATTTAGATGAGTCTTGTCTCTCCAGTTCAGGACTATCAATGTCCTTATGGCTTTTAAGATCGCGTGGTGTTGAACATGTTTTAATTGACGCATCATCAGTAGCTTCAGCACCTTCAGTACCAATGGTGTTGTTGTTGGAACTTGTAGCTAGCCCTGACGTGTTTCTTTCACTTGATTGTATACTGTCCAAATCACTACCAGTGCCAGAAATGCTGCTACATTGGCTCCCAGACATGCTCTTCCGACTGCTCCGTGAACTGGTAATGGATTTCCCCGGTGATCGAATGGGATGTGGTACAGCGGTAAATGCGCGGTGCTGATCAACATAAGGTTGCAGGTATGGATTTTTCAGAATATCAGATGCCTGTTTACAAATAGTAAACAATGTCAGAATCGAGTAAATTTGGTAAACAGGTACTGTGGTGAGATTTCTATGTGCATAGTAACTTACAGTAGGTCGGTGTTCAGGATTCTTCCTCAACATGCTTTTGATAAGCGTTTTCCTGCAACCAACAGCCAAAACGGGAACCTTTTAGCTAACAATGGACTAGGAAGCTCATCAGAATATGAAAATAGAACAATGATGTTGTAATGGGATAAAAAGTGCTGCATTTTCCAGCAGACATTCTATGCGCATAGTATCTTAGAAAGGATAGCCATAATATGACAACAACAAATATGACAATAGAAGACTATAATTATTTTAAACAAGAATGATAAGGAAAACCAGACTTCCATGCATGCCTACTATATGTAGCATGAAGGTGCACTTACATAGATGGAGAGTAACAAGTAGGTATAGGGCCAATGGAGGAGCGATTTATTTTGCTTATCAGTCCAGCCATATCCTGAAAGGAGCAAATTTAAGAACAGGTAAGCTTTTACAATTTCGAAACCAATAACGCCATCACAATGGTAAACTGTATTCACTAGGATGAACATTTAAGAGAAACCAATAATGCCATCATAATGGTAAACTGTATTCACTAGTATGAACATTTAAGAAAGAAAATGGAACAGATACTACAGTCCAGCAATTCGACAAAAATAACGTGCAGGGAAACTAATAATCAGCATCATTTTTTCCAAAGAAATCTTAACTTTGAGTTGGTTTAAGTAAACATGGATCTGCATAAAAGCAAAATATCCATACTTAAGAGAGAGCAGTAGACCTCTTCAAACATATTTTTGAAGGTCAACGAGACAAAAGATCTGCATCATTCACGTAAATCCAGAAATGAATTTCCTGGATGGATCGTGGATAAGTATGTTCCAGTATGGTATGAATCTGGAAAAGAAACCCATCCTTCTCTTATACCACAATGTTAGACATGTGCATGAAAATTGCGCGTGTGCGCACACACATACACAAAAGTCGATATTGCGAAGAGTTCTACACAGAATGAAAACATCAGTGCTTCTTAATTGTCGAGTGGTTTTCCTTAGCTAACTTCGATGAATGGTAATAGAAGTGGAAGAACAAATTATTCGATGGAGATGCAAATGCCACAACCTCTCAAATGGAAGGTACCGATGATCACTCTTTCCGTACTAATAAAAGAGGCTGGAAGCCATATGGTCCGTACATTGGGTTCGTGACCATTTGTAATGCCACAAGAAAGTGCACTTGAGGTTTTCTATATCTTCCATTCTGTTTGTTGATAGCAACCTACATACTATTTCGAAGTGTTCTAGTAAATCTTATCCTTCTATGGGGAGTCGGCAGGCACTTTCCAAATACTCCCTCCGTCCGGGTTTATTAGGCCTAAGAGCAACACATGCATGTCCCTCTTTATAAGGCCTTGCTTTGGAAACCTACATGCATGCAACCATTTCATTGGCCGTAGCGAGAGGCATTATTACTAGTCTCATGGCTGAATAATAAATGCATTGCATGCATTTTGTTTCATCGGTTGCATACTTGCATGTGAGAATTGACATATGAGAGAGTGCATTGGGAGTGGGATGGAAGCATTAATGTAAGCAAATTACTATGTGCCTTGATCTAACAGAAATGGTCTCCAGGCCTAATAAACCCGGACGGAGGGAGTACAAGCTATGTAGGATTGATTACAAGCTATGTAAAATCCATGGAAATATAATTACTGTTAGGTAGGAGATCGTAGTGATATAAGAACATGAGCTGATAAGAACTCACAAAAGCCTTGAAAGCAGGTCGATGAGCAGCCATCTCATACATACAACATCCTGCACAGACATATACCAGTTAAAACTAGGCTATATGACATTGATTTTTAGAAACAAGGTTTATAAATAAAGCCAAATAGCATAATTTCCTAAAGTATCACAATAGAAGTAGGTAGTTACCAAGAGACCATATGTCTGACTTGAATCCATAAGGAATGTCGGTAAGAAGCTCTGGGCACATGTAATTTGGTGTTCCAACAACCTAAGAAAGCACCATTCTAACATATAAGATTCAGGGAATAAAACAGAACATGATTAATCAGTATCTGTATCTGAGATAGAAGGATATCACAGAGAAGTTTACCGAAGATGTTAAATCATCTGCCTTTAAGGTCTTAGCAAGGCCAAAATCCCCTGCAAGTAAACTAGAGATATTTAAACTCCAGCAATGAAGCATTGCGGGGTGCAGACGTAATACAAGATAAGAGTTATTTGAGTCAATGTGAGGCACTAACCAAGACGGATGTCATGATCTTTTGTGAGAAATATGTTTGAGCACTGCAGAAAGGACAAGGACACACTATATATTACTGGTTGCTTGATGAACTAAATGACAGCAGCATCCGTGTTTGTCACTTACCTTGAGGTCCCGGTGTAAAACATAGTTCGAATGCAAGTAGTCAACAGCTAGAGCCAATTGAGCAAACCATCTCAGCAGTTTCTGATGGTTGTTCAGAACAGTTAGCACACTTCTGAATATTTCTTACGGAAAGCGTGAAACAAAAGGAGTTGAAAAAAATCGTAATAACCTCTTCCGGGAAGTATGTCCCATTTGCCTTTTTCATCAGTTCAGCCCTACCAGAAAGAACACAGCAAAACAAAACAGAGTCAACAATAAAAACTAATATCCCAGACTCCCACTACCAGTAAATTAGACTCACATATCGCCACCTTCGCAGTATCCCGTCACGATGCAAACGTAGCAACCCTATCGTCACTCACACAGTAAGCCAGAGGAAAGATGTAACAAAACAAAAGGCAGATGCCGATGCATGTTCCTAGAGAACAAACCTTCTCAACCCATGCCTCCTTGAATTCGACAGTATAAGGATGTTGAAGGCGGGCAATAAGGGCCATCTGCAATTTTTCCTTTCATCTGTCAGTTCCTGAAACCAATACCAATCGATGAACGAATAAAGCCTAACGGCTTCTCGTGCTTCACTGACCTCTTGATGAGCAGACTTGCGGCAGCGCTCTGTCTGCCTCGCGAGCCGTATCTTCTTCAGCACATACCTGCAAACCAATCATATATATCAACCACCTTCTTTAAGGGGAAACAGGCTCTGAAACTGAATAGAAGAAGCCAATGCTGCATCATACCTTTTCTTCTCCGTCTTGTGGTTCACCAGAATGGCGGCACCAAAGGCGCCGCGACCAATCTGCTCCATAATCTCGTACTGATCCATCCGTGACTCCATGGTGCCCAGCATCTTGGACACGATTCCCACAGCAAAATTTAATCCCTAATACCCAAATCTTCTCATATCTTGTGCGCAGCACAGTTCCGATCAGCTCCACGCCCTAGACGATTTCTGCAAAAGCATATAAACAAGCACAAATCAAGCGGCATCAGCGCACGCCTTCGTTCGAATTTGACCAACACCTACTCCTGTTCCATCCAATAGAATCTTGAAGAGCTATTTGTTGGTTTATTTTTTGCCGGGGGAATCCTAAACACCTAATTAAAATCAGATGGGAAACAGTAAACAGCTAGTCACATACTATCATCTAGCCACACGAATCCGTGGCCGGAGTTTAGCGGCTGTACTTCGCACAGGAAAAAGAGTAAAAAAGCCAATTTTTTCACGCGGAAAAGCGAGAAGTTCCACAACTGTACTGCCGCGCGGTTGGCACCAACCGCCACTGGCCGGGAACAGGGGCCTTACCGCGGCACGCTACGCCGGCATTGGCCAGCACGGGCGGGGGCTGCTCCGGCCGCTCCCCGGACGGCCGGGCTCCGATTCCGGCCGAATCCGCCGGCGGCGCGATAGGGCGGGGCGCCCCCTCTCGTCACGGCGCCGACGCCGACGCCTCTGCTGCTCTCCCGCGCCGGCCCCGAGCTCCCGGTGCCCCCGCGGCCTCGGCTCCTGCTACGCCGCCCCTCCGGTTTGGGATTCTGATTACTGTTGCTGCCTGCTGGCTTCGCTCTTGCTTCTCTCCCTCCTCCTCCGCTTGTTGCGGTGTGCTTTTTGGTTATTTGTTTAAATAAATCGTCAAATGGGGGAAGTGGGAGCAGCACCTGCTTATATACGGCGCCATGGCCGCTGAGTGCCGACGAGAAGGGTTAACGCTTGATTAGACTACTGCTAGCAGTAGTACCACAGTACAGTAGTAGTACTAAATTTAGAACAGTTTTTTAGAGAGAGAAAAGTGAGTTTATTTTTTGACGTGGAAATTTGAGTATTTTATGCTTGCTAATGATGAGATACTGGCAAATGAACCACTCTCATCAGCATTTACTCCAAATATCCGTACTGACTAGACGTCCAAACCGAAAGGGGCTTCCGTCGCCCCGCACCCGATTATTCATCTATTCATTCATTCGTTTCCACCAGATTTTAAAATCCAAAATGGGGACAAATTGTTTTTTTATTACGTGGAGCATGATTAGGGATGTGGCGTCACCGTCTCCTTCGTGCCCCGCGGTATGATCCGTGCGCCCTGCTTTGCTACGCTGGGCGGCCAAAGCATATATGCATTTGATTTCGACGGTTTTCTCTTCTTTTCTTTTAAGTTTGGCGTGCGTGCGTGCGTGCGGGCGGGCGGGCGTGTAATGCTTTTGGCTTCGTGGGAACGCTTCGGTGATCCACGATCGAGCAAAAAAGAGGGCCTATTAATGGCGAGAAGATGGTGAGTTGGTGAGGTGATGGTTCAACGTCTTAGTCCTTGGTTGCTACGGTCCGCGGCACTGTGGCTTTATACAGCTCCAAAGAAACTTTGGCTTCTTGCCACCAAATACATGGTATGTACTGTATATACGAATGCTGATCAGAAGCGACCCTATCTTGTTAGCAGACTTGGCCGAACGGGCCGGCACGACCCGACACGGCCCGGCCCGGTCGTAAACGGGCCTGTCACGTTTAGTAAACGGGCCGTGCCGTGCCAGTCTGTGGGATGCGCCTCCCGGCCCACGCATGACCTGATTACTGAACGGGCCGGCCCGTTGGCCCGTTTAGTACGTTAGGTCAAAAAAAAGCCTATTAGGCTTATTTTAAGATTTATTAGGTTATATTTAAGTATATATATTTAAAAAAATCTGAAAATGAATAAAAAATAAACGGGGCGTGCCGTGTCGGCCCGCGTGCCCAGCCTCCAGGCCCAGGCATGGCCTGAGGCGTGCCGCGTGCGGGTCCCGGCCCGTTTACGGTCGGGTCGTGTTCGGCCCATGGCGGGTCGTGTCGGCGTGCTCGCGGGCCGACCTGTTTAGCCCGGCCCATTTGGCCAGCTATACTTGTTAGGTTTGAATTAGAGCATCTACAACCCCGGTAGGACGCCCGGTCATTGTTCGATCACTTTTTTTATCCAGACGAGTCTCTCAAATGGCCCTCAAACGTTCGGGCTGACCGGCACCCCCCGTATTCAGCCCAAATATGAGACCGGTATGGAGGCGTCCAGACGCGCCCGGGCACACCCGCCACGTCGGATCCGACAGACCGTCCCCACCCCAAATTGCACCAAATCTCCCCTCCCCCTCTCGAAAAGCGGTCGGATCCATTTGTTATCTCCTTTCTTCTTCCTCCTCCTCGCCGTCCGTCTGGTGCTCCGCCGCCGTGTCGTCCGTCTTGACCTCAGCCCTTCCTAGCCTCTCCGACGCCAGGTCCGGAAGAGCACTCCCATCCTCGCCGCGAGGGATGCCGTCGCCGGCTCGGACACCACCATCGTACGTCCGTCAAAACTCTGCCTCCGCCTTGCGCTTGATGTGTTCGACACATTGACCGACTGGAATTATTGTGATTTGTTAGATAAACGATGGATCCGGATGCTTCGTCGGACGAGGAGTATGGACCGACTGAGCTTGACCAAACGATTCAAGATGAGTTCTTCCATTCCTCGGATTTGGAAGAAGAAGTGGACATGATCATGCTCATGAGCATGCAAGAGGAAATGGACCGACAAGTGGAGCATATTCTCAACTTCAAGGGCTCAATCAAAGGGAGAATAGTGATCAACCCGGACACGGTGTCCGGAGCAAAGCAACTGCACAAGGACTACTTTGCTCCCACACCTACTTTTCCCGATGATCCATGGTTTCGTCGCCGTTTTCGCAAGAGGAAACCATTGTTTTTGCGCATTGTGGACGGAGTGGAGTTGAAGAGGGATTGCTACGGGCAACTTTCTTTCTCGGTCAAGCAGAAGTGCATGGCTGCTATGAGGATGCTTGCACTTGGTACTGGTGCAGACGCCGTGGGTGAGATGGTCAGGATGGGGGAGTGCACGTGCCTGAAGACTACTGTCAAATTTGCCCGGGCCGTGGTTGAGGTGTTTGGACCGGAATATCTCAGAGAACCAAATGCGCAGGACACAGAGAAGTTGTTGGCTATTGGAGAGGCAAGGGGGTTTCCAGGAATGCTTGGATCAATTGATTGCATGCATTGGCAATTAAAAAACTGCCCCAAAGGTCTGTGGGGAATGTATCAAGGTCATACGAAAGAAGCCACCATCATACTAGAAGCAGTGGCATCACATGACTTATGAATTTGGCATGCTTTCTTTGGAATGCCCGGTTCTCACAACGATATCAACGTGCTCCAACGATCTCCGGTGTTCAGTCGGCTTTGCAATGGAGAATCACCACCATGCAACTACACCGTCAACGGCCGAGACTACAACATGTGATACTATCTTGCCGATGGTATCTATCCTCAATGGGCGGAGTTTGTGAAGACCATATCCGAGCCGCGTGGCAACAGACAAATCCATTTTGCAACAATGCAAGAAGCGGCTAGGAAGGATGTGGAGAGGGAATTTGGTGTGCTTCAGGCTCGTTGGGCAATTGTGCGGAGCGCGGCAATGATGTGGGAATCAGAAACTTTGTGGCAGCTGATGACATGTTGTGTTATTCTGCACAATATGGTTGTCGAGGATGAGGGTGAAGGTGTAGCCCAAACCAATGATTTCGAAGCTCCCGAAGAACAAGTTGAAATCTCGGAGGATCAAGATATGGCCCAGCTTTAGAATTTTCTACAGATGCATCAAAATCTTTGAAATCACCAGGTGCACACGCAGCTACTCAATGATCTTGTGAAGTACATGTGGATCTACAATGACAACCGAGGAGGCAATGCTTGAGTTTAACACTTCGAATAAATTTTATGTAAACGCTATGTACGCTTGATACCAACGCTACTTATTTTACGTGCGACGTGATTGACGTGTATGTATTTGCATGGATTTAAGAGTCCGAATTTGAGATATGTGGATGCACGAAACGAAATATGAGGAACCGTCTGGATGCGCCCGCGGGCATGTCCGGGCACGTCCGTCGGCGTTTGAGGGCCGGATTTGCCAAGTTCGGTTGTAGATGCTCTCATGGTTGTGTGCATCGAGTCGTGTGATGCAGAGGACCGGGCTATCCCTTTTCGAAAACAAAAAGGAAATATTGGGCTTGGTTTGAGTGGTTGTATCTTCTCTATTTCTTTTTGAAAAGGAGAATGATCCTGGCTTCTGCACCAGGACGCATGCATGCTATCATTTTATTAATTATTCATCAAAGCTTACAAGGTAATACATAAAATAAATCTAAAGCCACCATCTCAACAACATCTGTCGCTATTTCTATCAACTTGATGAAGGGTGCAGATTGTCTGAGCCGCATACTCAGACCTCACATCAAAGTTCAACATCTAAAGCCGGAGTTCCCAACCAAGCCGCATTGTCGGGGTCTGGAGCACACACCGGTCCGGCGCACTTTCGGTGTTCACCGCATGTGCACACTGCAGAGGCCGCCCCAACCGTCTTCCACCGTTCCATCTCCAGAACAGGTGTTGACGTATCGACCTTGTCTAGGCCCAACTGTTGTCAACGCCACCATGACGCCAGACAACGTCACCACCCTACGCTAGTCCATCAACACACGTCCATCGCCGAGACCCGCCGTTGTCGACGTGCCAGATGTCACGGCGCTCGTCCTTCGCAAACACCACTTGTTGCCGCTGATCCCATCCCCTCCGTCTGCAGTTTCTCTAACCGAGCACCCGAACGTTCCAGACAACGCCTCAAAA
Organism: Hordeum marinum; assembly: GCA_022496015.1. Lineage (NCBI taxonomy): Eukaryota > Viridiplantae > Streptophyta > Magnoliopsida > Poales > Poaceae > Hordeum > Hordeum marinum. The sequence continues at coordinate 440,393,964 of CM039674.1, forward strand.
AGGACACAACGCAGGCAGTGTCGCCGCCGTGGTATAAAAATCTTATAGTTCCTTCCTTCTAGACAGATGCCAATAGTCTGCGTACAAGTCATTTGCACTCTAATGCTCCTTTAGTAGATGCAACTCAATAGTGCTTTGTTTATGGCAAGTCAAATCAGACGCACTGATACTGCTAGTGGGACGTACGTACTGGTGGTGTGTCGGCAACGCCAGCGCATTGCAGCTCGAACGAGCCCCATTACATTTTCTAGCTTCTTCAATTCCCCCATATTTATTGTTCCAAAACATGGGCGGAACAGTGGAGATGATGGCTTTATTCTATGCCATCACCCAAGCCATCCATAGGCAAGCCTGGTTGAGTTAGGAAGGTTCAGGCCAATGCACCACCTTCCTTAATCATCGTCTGTCCAGCAGGTTAGTGGGTAGCACTCCGGTATTGAATGTGTGTACTGTAGGGCCAGTCGTCTTCCTAATGGCAACTGCTGGTCACTGCTGCTGATGACTGACGAGCTCTCTGCTCTCCTCCATACGTCGATGCCACACCGACGCCCGAGCTTGAATTCGATTCGAGGTAGCAAGTACAAAGCACACGGGAAGGTGCCATGTGATAGCGTTCTTTGACTTGTTGACCACGTTCACAGTTCACGGGAATGCTGTGGTGGTAACTACTGCTCCTCCGGAGGCCGGAGGTGATTAAATTTCCATGGACGACGAGCGTGATCTTCATTCAATGGAGAAGAAGAGTCGTCAGCTCAGTAATGGCGGCAGAAGCAAATAGCTCAGCTGCTTCACCAGCTGTGTGGTAGCTCTCGAGCCCTTCACCTAAGAAAGTTGATGACAGGTGGGACCCTGTGGCTAGTGGCAGGTGTGGCAGGTTGTCCATCAGGTTAAGTCCCAGATGGACAAGATAAGCAGATAACTCTAGACAGCAGTACAGTACCGACTGCTGAGAGCTGTGAACGACGATGGGTTTTATAGCTATGCTCTTTACTTCCCATGGCAAAGCCAAATGACATGGACTCCTCCATTGCCCATTGCTGTTAGTAGATCAGGACCATGTTAAACAAAATTGATTACGTTGTCACTCTAGGTTTTATTGCTTTGTAAAGTGTGATCATGAAGGCTGTGCTGAACCTAAACAGATGATCCACGTTGAAGACATACACGATCATGGCCCCAGCAAAGTTCTTCTGGTCCTTGGAGTCATCATGGTCGTAGGTCGCCGGACACCACAGGTTCAGTGGACGAGAGTGCCTCTGGTGGTACTTAAGCATCGAGCACCATGATCTTAGTTAATGGTTGTGCAAGTACCATGGCACAGAATTCGTATCATTGCAATGATCAGGATGGTCATCTTTTGAAGGCAACTAGTAGAGCAGAGGCTAAATGCTACAGTTTCCGACCAGAAAGTAACCGTATCCCGTACTGTCCGTGGTGATCTTTGCTGAGCTTTTTATTGGCTTTCTATAATAATCTCCTCATTACTGGCTAGAACTAACTTGCTGATGGTGGTTTGAATTGAATACTGTACGCGACGTATCTCAAGGTAGGTGTACCGTCGGGGTCGATAGGAAAGCAAGATGCCTAAATCATTTTATTTCCTTTTAAATAAAAAAGTCTAACAAAAAAGGAGATGCCTGGTTCTTTTGTAAGTTGCCCACTTTCATACTGGAAACTCGGAGCACTTGGCACCCATTTAAAAAACGAGGTCAGAGAATGATGGTGCAACCATCACCCAGCAACTATTCTCGAAAGAATAACCATACATGAGAAAGCTTGCAGTGTGCATCACACTATTAGTTCGAAAAACAGAAGGACGAGCAAACATTAACCGAGCGAGATCGATGGGGTGATTCGGTTCATATCTTAACGTATGAAGAAAAATCGTACATGAGAAAGCCTACAATGTGCACCACTATTAGTTCAAAAAACAGAAGGACGAGCAAACATTAACCGAGCGAGATCGATGGGGTGATTCGGTTCATATCTTAACGTATGAAGAAAAATCGTACATGAGAAAGCCTACAATGTGCACCACTATTAGTTCAAAAAACAGAAGGACGAGCAAACATTAACCGAGCAAGATCGATGGGGTTATTCAGTTCATATCTTAACGTATGAAAAAAATTAGTCAACTATGATAACGATGATATGAATAATCTTTTTTTAAAGTCAGAAGTCATGCTAACTAAATCTGAGCTTTACAAGAACACTCCTGACGTCCCTGCAAAGAATAGAACGCTCTTGACCAAAACAAAAAATTTAAATAGGTCCAAGGCGAATATGGCAGGCCCACTATGAGCCCATCTTGATGCCACACCTTCTTCGCATCACCAGAACCAAAGAGTTGTTATAGCCGATGACTAAAATTTCAACCGACGTTGTCAGGAGAGTCGACTTGGGAAAGGAGGTGAAGACCGAATGTGAAGGCTCAACCCTACGTCGGGGCCGAAAAGGTCTTTGTAGAATTGTATTGACGACACCACCGCGCCACCACAAACCAATACATAAGCATCATGGTTGACGACTCTTTTCCACACCAACGAATGTGAACTGGGGGAACCACCCTCACACACCCTGTGATGCTGGAACCAATGCCACCACGACAAAATGTGGCTAGAGGTACATAGGCTAGTCATAGTGGGAGTAACTTAGTTAGTAACATAGCACATTTCAAGACAAGTTTGCTTATGTGGCATGTCGAATGAGGAGAAAGATGTTTGGAGTAACATAATATGTTACTGTAACATAGCGCTTTCCAAAAGAAGATGAGTCTACAAACTAATAAATAAAGACATATATAACACTACTACCACGTTATTTTGCACTATAAAGGTAGTAACTTAGACTATTGTCGTATGCATGACATTACTATAAGCCATTCCCCACTATGACCAGCCTTATTCCATTCCGTCGTTAACCATACCGTCTGGACAAAAAAGACAAGGACACCAAAAGCTAATAAACTATATCGACACTCCCCTTAAACACGCAGACCCCCCCCCCCTCGAAATCGAAACCACATGTCGAAGGTGAGGGAGAGGCCAGTGGAATTAGCCGATGAGGATGAATGTTGTGTGGCGGTTAGGGTTACGTGGGACTCTAGGTAAACCCCGAAAGGTGTGATCGTTGGCAAAATGAATAATCTGTATTTCTAATACTCCACCCGTTCACAAATATAAGATGAGAAACAAACACAAACTAAAACGTGTCTTTATATATCTGACTAAGAAAAAAAATTAGAACATCTTAGAGCATCTACAACCGGACCTCTCAAACCCGCTTCATACGCCCTGACAGGTCGCCCGATCACTTTTTTTTGACCGAGACGGACCCCTCAAACGCCCCTCAAACGCCCGGGCTGACCGGCACCCCCCATATCCAGCCCAAATATGGGGCGGATATGGGGGCGCCCAGGCGCGCCCGGGCACGCCCGCAACGTCGGAGCCGACCCATGCTGGCCCACCCCTACCCCACATATATTCATCCCCATTCGCTCGCCGGACCAAACCCTAGCCACTTCACTCCCTTCCCTTCACTCCACTCCGCCACCCGAGATCTCCTCCGGCGGATTCCGGTCGTCTCCGGCATGGCGGGTAGTGGATCCGAGTCCTTCAACTCCAGATCCATCGACCCCAAGCTCATCCTGCGCGGCCCCGAGGAGGAGATGGCCATCCGGCTTGCGCTCCGTCACGCCCGGGAGGATGTCCGTGGATGGCTCGGCTCGGACTCCCTCTGTCGGGAATCCATTACGTCCGCCCAAATGGCGCATGGATCCGGCGTTAGGCAGGCCGCCGCAGCCTCATCGGAGGCCGTGCGGCCCTCCTGGTGTCCGAACGCGCTAGCGGACGCGCAACCCCTCCGATGGCGCACTGATTTTTGGGACGCTTCTGAAGAAGGCATGGCTCGGCGTGGATGCTGTCAGTGTCAAAAGCGATGGATCTTGGGTAGGGGGTCCCGAGCTGTGAGACTAGAATCGATGGTAACAGAAGATGAAGGGGACGATGTTTACCCAGGTTCGGGCCCTCCTATGGAGGTAATACCCTATGTACTGCTTGATTGTATTGATGATATGTAGATTACATAGTTGATCTACCTCGAGATCGAATAGCTAAACCCTCGATGAGTTGTCCTCTCCCTACAACCTAAAACCCTCCGGCTTATATAGACGCCGAAGGTATCTAGGGTTTACACATGGTCGGTTACACGTCGAAGGGATAAACATGCCTATCTACTGTCGACAACTTGGAGGACACGCCACGACTCCTTGAAACTTCCATCCTGGTGACGGGGCCCTTGATCATCCAGTGCTCATCCAATGGCCCACATAGTCCGGACCATGAGAGACGGGCCGGCTATCCGAGCACCCCTTAATCCAGGACTCCCTCAGTAGCCCCCGGACTAGCCTTCAACACCGAGGTATATCCGTATAATCTTTGTGTGTCATAGTCTTCGGCTTGCGAGGCAAGTCCCTCTATTCCTTCTTGTTCGGCAACCGACTAGTCATCGGCGAAATCCCAAGCGTCACGAGCTTGCCAGGTCCATTATAATAACCGTCAGCGTTTCTCGATTTCCGCCTGTCGTGGGGAGACGAGCGGTTCAATGACTTTTTACAAGACTACCCCTCCTCCATGGAGGCACCACTCATTTAAGCAAACAAAATCGTGGTCTAGGCCACATCCTCTTCTTCCTCCCTGTCGGAAAAAACTTCCAGCGGTAGTTCACCACAAAAACATGGCGAGCGCCCCCAGCTCTTCTTCGCGCCCTTACGGCTGCCGTCTTGGGGATTGGACAAGTTGTTCTGTCTCCCTTCTTCGACTACGCAACCTCGAGACCCAAGGGTACCATCCCTCCTCAAATCTGGTGGTTGTTCGCGCTGGCTTATCTTCATTCAATGGCGAAGCCTTCGAGGAAAATTTCCCCAATCCACAAAAGGGGGAGCGTGTATGCTTCGTGCCCTTCCTTTTGCAGGGTCTCGTGTTCCCCATTCATCCATTCTTGAGGGGGTTATTGGAGTTCTATGGGATCCAGCTTCATCACCTCACCCCAGGGTTATCCTACACATCTCGGGCTTCATCACCCTCTGCGAGATATTCCTGGGCTGCGAGGCACATTTTAAACTATGGAGGAAGTACTTCTACCTCGTCCCTCGAACTCGGGACAAGACAATCTTGGAGGTCAGCGGAGCCGAAGTATGCTGCATAGCGGGGACGGGGTATCCGGTGGGAACACCGAAGGAGTTCGAAGAATGGTCTTCGGAATGGTTTTATATCGAGGACGCCCCCCTATTTGACCCAGCTCGGAGGGGTTTACCTGAATACTCTAACTCCCCCTTGAAGAAGAGGTACAACTGGCGACCGAAGAGCTCGTCCCAAGAAGACAACGTCGAACTGAAACGCTTGGCGACCCATTTGAGGGTACTAGCCCATCACAAGCTGACCATCATAGACGTCGTGGCTGCCGCCATCACCTGGTGCGTCCAGCCTCTTCAGCAGAGAATAAACCCTTTGTGGGGTTACAATGGGACAAGCGACACCACTTGCTCTCAACGACTGGGCCCTGCCGATCAAACAACATTGGTTGCCGCACTTGCCGACCTATACAAAGGGGAGCAAGAAGATTTTGTTCGGCTGTCGACCAAGGAGGGCTATTCCAGTCACAATCCCATCGAATGGGTAAGCCTTTCAATTTAGCGACTACAATTTCGGTTTTTAATTTTGTCCCTTCCTGACCAAAGCCTTTAACTTATGTGAACAGGTATGGAGGAGCTTCATCGAGACAATTAACTGTCCGCCCCCAGCCCGAGGACTACTCCCGTGATGACGATCCGGGTTTTCATGATGACCCAAATCTGACAATTGGGCTTGAAGATGGTGTTTTCTACCAGGAGAGCCTTGATCGCTCCAAGGTGGCTATTATAATATATTATCCCGGATCATTCCCTTCCCCTGCGATAAGCAAGAAGAAGAAGAACTCATCCCGCAAAAGATAGGTATCCTCCATCGATCCAAACGTACCAGCTCCTCCTCCCAAGCGTCGCCCGTCTGCAAGACACGCATCGCTTACGACGGCATTGCCCGAGCCGGAGAGTAATAGGGATCCGTCGAACAAGACGGCCATGGGGACAAGCCCGCCCATCCGTTCAACTCAAAGGTAATATGTTCGGCTGTTGTATTTTATTATCGCGACTAATAGAGCTTCACAAGAGACCTTATGTTGAAACACTTAGGCGAAGATTTCAGCCTTCTTCTGTCGAGGAGGTTGTCAGGGTGTCCGGCGGCGCTCAAAATTCCCCAGCTTCGGCTCATGTTGAATCCGCTTCGGAGGTCCCTACGGTCAATCCGGCCCCTGAAGACCCTAGGAGGCGATGTTAGTTACCAAGTTCGAGGTAGAGAGCGCTATGCATCATCGGCGGCGACGAGAAGCCCTACGCCACCCAGCGCTCTTTGAACAAGAGTTGAATGCTCTTCGCTCGGTGGATGCACACATCGGAGCTGCCCGAACTGGATTCGGGAAGGCAATGAAACTGATATCATCAAGCCTGCAGGTGAGTAATCGGATATAAGAGTCCGATCACTCGTCTAAACCCAGTAGCCCCCGAACCTTAAATTGGTCGGAACGACCCAATTAAGGGTCATCGTATTGTTTTACTACTAACGCAGTCCTCGAGGTAGCAGAGCGAGCAACTGGCCAAGGAGCTGGAGACCAGCCGAACACAGGTGGAATATGTGAAGGCCGAATTGTAGAACGTGAAGAGTTTTACCCGGGAAGCACATTGTGAGTATATCTGTTCTCCTGGTCTTTAGTATATATTCCCATGCCGACACAGGGGTACTTGTAGCAGCTGAATCAATAGGGAAAATGCAAAGAGATTTGGATGCAGCCCGAGAATCTCAGTGATACGCCGAGTCCCAGCATGAGGCCGACTGTCGTGTTTTACAACGACATCTTGAAGAGAAGAACCGCCTTTAGGCGGAGAACAAACAACATGCCAAAGAAATTGAGAAATTAAAGGCTCAATTGGCCCAGGCCTAAGGAGATAACCAAAAATTACAGAGCGGCATGTTTGGTAAGTGTGATTCCAACATCAGAAAGTACCTCTTATAGGTGAAGCATAATGGACCTGCCTTGACTCATGTACAGGTATCCTATCTGGGCGACCCGAAGAAGAGATCGGATCCTACCAGGGAAGCCTTGTGAAGGAGCTGTCTGCCCTTCATGAGCGGGCTCAGAAGGCTATGAAGAGCATGGTAAATGCGTCATGGCCCGCCGAGCAACCTCTGAAGGAGATGATCAAACTGGTCGATCGATTCAAGGGAGCCCGAAGTAGGTTCGAGCTGTGGAAGACATCATATTGTCGAGAGGGAGCACGAGAGGCGTGGGCAATGATCAAGACCCGTTATACCAGACTTAACCCTGAGCGTATGGCTCGGGTTGGGCCAGTAGGGTCAGATGGACAAGAAGTGCCGCTCCACCTGGTATACGACCAAGTGATGTCTGTCGCCCGTCTCTCACAGGAAGATTGCTCCTTGGACGCCATAATTGACAATCTCGATCAGCAGCCAGATGTATGATTATATGTAACTATGTACTAATGATCGAAGAATTACTCCGTCTGTGCTGTAAACTTTGTCTTAACCGGCCATCGGCTTCTACCTCCCGCGCTAATAGATTGGGAGTGTTCCTCGTGAATTATCACCCTACAAGAGTGAATTATGTTCGGGGAACCAGGCAATCCGGCCATTTGGTGCAAACAGATAGAAAGCACACAGGGAGATATGTTATATTACTGCTTAGCGTAAGAAACATATTCTGAAGAAAATAGTACCTCTATTTATACCTTTCTTCAGGGTGCTACGTAAATCGTAGGTAGTAAGGCTGTATACTGCTAGTATGCGGCTAATGGCTTTTATAAGAAAAGAAGCCCAAGTAATGGTGATAACGACCATAGTCTTATTAGTTGCTTTTGTCTCAGCCGATCAATTGTCTACTGAAGATAGCTAGCTTTTGGCTTCACCCGTTTGAGGTATGTATCCGGATGACCCGGTCGCAACACTCGCAAAAGTGCTCCCTTTACCCTCTAGCCGAACAATCGGGGACGTAGAGGGTAAGCACAGGAGCGAGGTAACCCAGATTGGCAAAGTCTTAGTTCGAATTGATGCATATGATGGCTTAAACATGACAAGGGAAACATGTATACACAATAAGTGTGGATAAATGCTTATAATATAAAAGCATTGGCTTCGGAAAGAAGCCCCCAGGTGTTGTGTTCAGATTTAACACTTAAGGGTGTAAGCCGAAAATCTAAGTACAAGATCGGTTGAACCGAACATAGATTTGGGAAGAAAAGGAAAAAATTCAAATCTACCAAATAGGTAGGTGGGAGGGGAAGGAAAAAGTAAAGGAAAGGAAAGAAAAAGGAGGTAAAGGGTAAAGAATGTGACGACACCGGTTTATCCGTAGAAGCACCGAAGCCGAGCTGCGTTCCATGGGTTTGGTTCAAGGCGGTTGTCCGATGGGTTCCGAAGACGGTAAGCCCCTCCCGCGAGTACTTCGTCGATTATGAAGGCCCCCTCCCATTTGGGGTTGAGTTTATGCTTTTGATTCTTCGGGAGCCGTAAGACGAGTTCACCCACATTATATGCTTTTTCCATGACCTCCCTACTCTGGTAACGTCGGGCCTGCTATTGATAAAACGTAGAGAGAGCCCGAGCTATGTTGCGCTCTCCATCTAAAGTGTCCAGGTCATCCTGCCAACCTAACTTGGCTTCCTTTTCCTCGTACATGCGCACCCTTGGTGCGTCGTGAATAATACCACAGGGGAGGACTGCTTCTGCCCCATAGACCATGAAGAACGATGTGTATCCCGTTGATCTGTTCGGGGTGGTGCACATGCCCCATAGAACGGAGTCGAGCTCCTCCATCCAATGACAGTCGGACTCATGAAGAGATCGTACCAAACGTGGCTTAATGCCGCTCATGATGAAGTTGTTTGCTCGTTCGACTTGTCCATTGGTCTGCGGATGATACATCGATGTGTAACCGAGCTTGATGCCCATTTTTGCGCACCAGTCCTTGCTACCTCTTGAGCATGCGTTGGTTTTCCCTTGAAGAGGAAAGGGTGATGCAGCGAAGTAGATAAGTATTTCCCTCGGTTTTTGAGAACCAAGGTATCAATCCAGTAGGAGGAACAAGCAAGTCACCAATGGATACACCTACACAAATAATCAAACTCTTGCACCCAACGCTATAAAGGGGTTGTCAATCCCTTCACGATTATTTGCAAGGATTAGATCCGGTAGAGATAGATGTAACGAGTGCAGAAAGTAAAAGGTAAATAAATTGCAGCAAGTATATATCTGAAAATATATGATGGAAAATAGAACCGGGGCCATAGGTCTCACTAGAGGCTTCTCTCTTGAAGGCAAATATCATGATGGGTAAACAAATTACTGTCAAGCAATTCATAGAAAAGCAAATAATCATGTAGTTATCCAAGGCAATGATCATGCATATAGGTATCACGTCCGTGACAAGTAGAGCGAAACGATTCCGCATCTACTACTATTACTCCACACATCGACCGACTCCTGCCTGCATTTAGAGTATTAAGTTCATGAAGAATAGAGTAACGCATTAAGAAAGATGACATGATGTAGAGGGATAAACTCAAGCAATATGATGAAAACCCCATCTTGTTACCCTTGATGGGAACAATACAATACGTGCCTCGCTACCCCCACTTTGTCACTGGGTGAAGACACCGCAAGATAGAACCCAAAACCAAGCACTTCTCCCATTGCAAGAATTACCAATCTAGTTGGCCAAACCAAACCAATAACTCGAAGAGACTTGCAAGGATATGAAATCATACATATAAGAAATCAGAGGAGATTCAAATAAGATTCATGGATAATCTGAACATAAACTCACAATTCATCGGATCTTGACAAACACACCACAAAAGAGGATTACATCGGATAGATCTCCATGAAGATCTGAAGAACATGGTATTGAAGATCAAAGGGAGAGAGAAGAAGCCATCTAGCTACTAGCTATGGACCCATAGGTCTGTGGTGGACTACTCACGCATCATCGGAGGGGCAATGGAGTTGATGTAGATGCCCTCTGTGATCGAAACCCCCTCCGGCAGATTAGTGGAAAAGGCTCCAAGATTGGATCTCTCGGGAACGGAGGCTTCCGGCGGCGGAAAAGTATTTTTCGATGCTCTTTTTGATGTTGCGAAAATATTTGGGTATTTATAGGCCAAAGAATAGGGTTAGGAGACCTGCCAGGAGGCGACAAGCCTGCTAGGCGTGGCCAGAGGGGCTGCGCCTAGCAGGCTTGTGGCGCCCTGGCACCTCCCCTGACGTGCACTCCAAGCTTGGATGACTTGTTTCTTTCCAAAAAAAATCCTTCCGAACGTTTTATTCCGTTTGGACTCCGTTTAATATTCGATATTTGCAAAACTCAAAAACAAGGAAAAAACAGAAACTCACACTTGGCTCTAGATTAATAGGTTAGTCCCAAAAATAGTATAAATAGCATATTAATGCATATAAAACATCCAAAATAGATAATATAATAGCATGCCATAAAGTTATAGATATGTTGAAGACGTATCAATCGCGTCCGACGTGCGACATGAAACAACAAACTTATAGCAAAACATAAACAAACCTAAAGAAAATACCTAAACATCATGGACCCTAACTCTGCACGCGCTGGCTAGGGCCAGCAAGCCCCATCTGCCAGCGTCTTCGCCCCTAGTCGAGATGGTTCAGCCGCACCAACCAGGTGCACCCACGCGCGAGGCCTGTCCGGTTGTGCGTCTGTTTGCCAAACTTCTTGGGGTCATTTGCATCGCACCATGATTTATATTGATTTGTAGAGGTGCCAGAGCTCAAGGTTTATATTGAGAGAGAAAAATATTTTGAGTGGCATGCTTTTCCTATCAATGAAAACGACAAAGTAGCTCACAATACTTTCCATGCTAGATACATTATAGGTGGTTCCCAAACAGAATAGTAAAGTCTTTACTCCCCCTTCACCAATCAATCACACTCCACGGCAAGCCGAATCCATGGGTACCGCCCATACCAACAACATTCCTGGGGGAGTTTTGTTTCATTATATTTTGCTTTGATTTTTGAGCATGGGACTCGGCATCCCGAATACCAGCCACTTTCTCGTGAATGATAGTGAATCAACACATATTGTGAGAATAACACACCTAGCATGGAAAAATATTGGATACTCCCCACCGTTTCATGAGAGGTACGGGCACACAAAAGAGAAAAAATATTTTGAAGATTTAGAGACGGCACATACAAATTTGCTTGGAACGGCATGGAAATACCGCATATAGGTAGGTATGGTGGACTCATAAGGCAAAACTTGGTTTAAGGATTTTGGATGCACAAGTAGTATTTCTACTAAGTACAAATTAAGGCTATCAAATAGATTGGGAAGCAACCAAACCGAGGAACGAAAAATCACATAAGTGAGCATTGAGTCATAACTAACACCGAATAATGCACCACAAGTAGGATGTAACTTCATTGCATAACTATTGACTTTCGTGCATGCATAGGGAATCACAAACCTTAACACCAATATTCTTACTAAGCATAATTACTCACTAACATGACTCACATATTACTATCATCATGTTTCAAAACTATTACAAAGAATCAAGTTTAATTTGTCCCATGATCTCCATAAAAGTTTTTATTATATCCTCCTTGGTTATCTATCACTTTGGTATAGTTTCATGTATTGCCATTGTTTTTTCGACAAGCTCAAAAAAATTTAAGTAAAGCACATGAGAATAAAAATTTCATCTCTCAAAAAGGTATAAGTGAAGCATGAGAGGAAATGACAAGCTACTTTCAAAAGATATAAGTGAAGATCAATGAGTAGTCAAACAATTAAGTAGCTATGTGAGGAGTCTCTCTCCGTCAATAAATATTTTCAGATCTTAAGTAATTTATTAAATAGCAAGAAAAAGAAAAAATAGCACTCCAAGAATAGCATGCATCATGTGAACGAATAAAAATTTAGGCTCAACATAGGCTAACCGATAATTGTTGATGAAGAGAGATGGGATGCGTAGCATACCCAAGCTTAGATGCTTGAGACTTATTGAAAGATTTACTTGGGGTGCCTTGGGCATCCCCAAGCTTGAGCTTTTGTATCTTGTTCAATCCTCTCATATCATGGTTTCACCTATTCTCAAAAACTTCATCCACACAAAACTCGAAAAGAACTCGTGAGATAGGTTAGTACACATAATAATAAATAAAATCTTTACGTACTGCCAAGACAAGTTAAACAATAATTTTCAAACATTAGGTACTGTATACTATCATTTCTACAATTTGTATCTACCAATATAGGCTATGGAAACTATAGGATAAATAGATAACAACACTATGATAGCAATCTGCCTAAACAGAACAGTCTGTAGAAATTTATGAAAACAGTGTACTTCTGTAACTCAAAAAATTATGAAAATTTATAAAATGCTATAAAATTTATATGACAACACTTTTTCAGAAACTTTTCATGTTCGAGTAAAATATGAAAATTCAAACACTACAGCATAAGTTTCTGTTTTTACCCAGCACATATCAAAACATGCAATGCAAGCATCATAAGGTAATTCTTGGAATTTTTTATTGAAAAACTAGATTATAAATAACACCTAACAGAAAATAACAAAATATAATTACGCTTCAAGCAAAACATATATTATGTGACGAATAAAAATATAGCTCCAAGTAAGATATACCGATAGTGTTGAAGACGAAAGAGGGGATGCCTTCCGGGGCATCTCCAAGCTTAGACGCTTGAGTCTTCCTTTAATATTACCTTGGGGGTGCCTTGGGCATCCCCAAGCTTAGGTCCTTTTCACTCCTTATTCTCCTCATATCGGTATCTCACCCAAAACTTCAAAACTTCAATCACACAAAACTTAACGAAACTTTGTGAGATGGGTTCGTGTAGTAAATATAGACCATTCACTTAGGTACTGTCAAGACAAGATTCATAATTGTTCCCACATGATACCTACTGTATTCTACCATTCCCATAATTTATAGCACTGAATATAAATAGAATCTATCAAAAATAGAATAGTCTATGAAGATATGAATGATCACCAAACTTAGATGACTCTGAAAATTCTGAAAAATTAGGAAAACTGAAGTAATTTGCATATAAAGTTTGTGTAAAAGTTCAGAATTTTTTGACGCTCGAGTAAAATCAGATAATCATATACTGGACGCAAAACTTTCTGTTTTTGCACAGAATCAAACAAACAAGTTTCCATACTATCCCAAAGGCTTTACTTGGCACTTTATTGGAATAAAAGACACAAAACATGATTACTACATTATCTTAATCATGTGAAAACATAAAAACCATAAATTAAAAGTGTTGGGTTGTCTGCCAACAAGCGCTTTTCTTTAATGCCTTTTAGCTAGGCATGATGATTTCAATGATGCTCACATAGGAATAATAATTGAAACATGCAAAAGAGCATCATGAATCTCATGAAAAGCACATTTAAGTCTAACCCACTTCCTATGCATAGGGATTTTGTGAGAAAACAATTTATGGGAGCAAGAATCATCTAGCATAGGAAGGGAAAACAAGCATATCTTCAAGAATTTGAACACATAGAGAGGAAACTTGATATTATTGCAATTTCTATAAGCATACTAATTTTCAGTAGCATCATGAAGGAATTCCACAATATAACCAGCACATAAAGCATTCTTTTCATGATCTACAAACATAGAAATTTTACTACTCTCCTCATAAGAAATTTTCTTCTCATTCATAATAGTGGGAGCAAACTCAACAAAATAACTATCATGAGATACTTGATTGACATAACCACTTTGAATATTAAATTCATGATGACAAGTTTCATTGTTGTCATTACTCTTTATAGCATATGTGTCATCACAATAATCATCATAGATAGGAGGCATGTCATAATCATAATAGTTTTGCTCATCAAAACTTGGGGGGCTAAAAATATCTTCTTCATCAAACATAGCATCCCCAAGCTTGTGGCTTTGCATATCATTAGCATCATGAATATTCAGAGAATTCATACTAACAATATTGAAATCATGCTCATCACTCAAAGATTTAGTGCCAAACATTTTAATAACTTCTTCTTCTAACACTTGAGCACAATTTTCCTTTCCATCATTTCACAAAAGACATTAAAGAGATGAAGCATATGAGGCAACCTCAATTCCATTTTTTGTAGTTTTGTTTTATAGACTAAACTAGTGAAAAACAAGAAACTAAAAGATTTAATTGCAAGATCTAAAGATATAACTTCAAGCACGCACCTCCTCGGCAACGATGTGTCACGCCCAAGATGCGCGCCTATCCATTTTAAGACACGAGGGCCTTGCAAGGGATAGAGGCGCATCTTGCCGTTAGCAAGTATAGTAACATTGCATCGTACATTACAGAAGAGATGAGTATACAAGTTGGCTTACACTCACCACATGCTAAATTACAATTTCACTCAAAGTCAATCATCAAAATGAAAACAGGGTCCAGCTACGGACGAAATCAAATGATAAACAGATGCAAATGAAACTATCTCGCTGTCCCAAAGATCACGACCAGGTCCTCTACTCATCCAGATACGTCACGTACATCCTGCCTCTTTCCTCGTCAAACTCCCACCGGAGCTGGGTAAGATCATCCTTCACGTACTCATCTGAACCTGTACCTGCAGTGTTGTAGTAAACCGTGAGCCATAGAGGACTCAGCTAACATGTGCCCGGGTAACGAGACTATTCAAGCTTAAAGGTTGGGAAGGGTAGTGTTTGGTTTGCAGCGGCACTAAGCATATATGGTGGCTAGCTTATGCAACATGAAATAAATATGAGTGGCCTACGAAGAACGATCGAATCTAGTATGATCTCTATGAGATCCTGAACACTTACTTACGTCAATCATAACCCCACCGTGTTCTCTCTCAGGTCATGTTCACGAGTAGAGACGATCACATTTACTCACACAGTTGGTGTATTTTAGTTAGAGTTTACTTCAAGTTTGCTATAACCGGGTGTTAAACAAATATCCAAGTTGCCACATAACCGCGGGCACGGCTTTCTGAAAGATTTAACCCGGCAGGGGTGCTCCAACTAGTCCATCACAAATAACCACACTCCGCGGGAATAGCCTCGACCGCGGATCTCGCGATCATCATAGGCAATTCCAAAGGAATTCCAACACCTCGAGTAAACCCGAAGAAAGTCAGACTCCACACGCAAGACACTCGATAAAGGTAAAACAAGTCCAGCAAGACCTCCCGGTGAGCCAGATCCGCTTCTAGAGCCGTGCGCTCTCTATCAACGGGCATCATCCATCTATGCGAAGTGGACGGTTGCCTGAAAAATGCCTCGAGTTGCCCCGAGGTGGAACCGCCGACTGCTAGGTGGGTGGACCAATGCTCATGCGGAGCACTGGCCCGGGGGTTGATTAATTATCCACGGGGTTGTAAAGCCCTATGCAAGTTTTATTAGTTATAGAAAATGTAGTACCAATGTTGGGTCTTGCCAGACAAGTTTTAATCTCAACCGAATAACCAAGGTGGTCCCCATAACAACCCCAAGCGTGTTAGGAGCGTAAAATATGGAAATATAACACCGGTAACCAGGAACTTATGGCGGTAACAGCGGAACAAATCACTTAGCAAAAGGCCAAGTCTTCCACCAGTACCAAGATATATATGTGTATTAAATTAAATAACAGAATATTGCGATATCCAATCCATGTTATCACATGGAACAATCTGCACCTGCAACTAAGAACGCTATAAGAGGGGGCTGAGCAGCGGTAACTTAGCCAATCAAAGTTTGCTAGGATGTGGAGGTTAGAGGCTGCCATGGCAATATGGGAGGCTGATGTTCAAGTGGAAGGTAGAACAATTGTAACGATAAGAGCGAGAAACTAGCAAGCAAAAATAGTATCGAGATCCGGGTACGATCATCTTGCCTGTTGGTTCTTCAGCGGAACAAGTAGCGGGATCCTCGTAGTGGTACTCTCCTGGGTCTTCGTACTCAGTATCAACACTCGCGTCTACCCAAGAGAAACAGCACAATAAACATCCAACCAAGGTGCAACGCACAATCAAAATGATGCATGATTCATTTATGAAGAATTCTAACATGGCAGTCCAAAACTAGTCAAGTTTCACATGCAAAGTTTGTATATTAGTGAATCTGGACATAACCTCATGTTAAGTTATCTAGACATGCATGAACATGTCAAAGATGGATGCATCCTGTGAAATCGATAGAAATTCATATAAATATCGCAAGAAACAGAGTTACGGTTCTCACGATATGCTCACGACAAGGTATAGAGGAAAAATCACAAGACCACCAATCCATGGGCTAATTCTTGGCATTTCAAGGCAGCCACTGGATAGGTGATGTAAAATCAATCACAATAGACTCAAGAATCAATCAATTCCATGGAGCACAGCTCCCACAATCTACAAAACAATAAAACACCAAATTTGCCACAAAACAGCAACATAGCAACTTCTACAGATCACAACTTGAGCTACAGGAACCCTACAGCCACAAACAAGATATGGACAGAATCTACTCAACAGATACATCAACTTATCCAGCTACACAAACAGCAAAGGAGCCACACTTCAATAAGCATGAAACAACCAAGTTGGCATGATGAATCAGTTTTCTGGGACTTAGTGAAAATTCCAGTTTTCTGGAATCTGAGATTATAAAGTAGCAAGTTGACAGCACTGGTTAAATATTCTAGAGAGCTCCTATTGGCATGAAAATTAACAGGATGGTATAAGGCAATATCTACTACAAATCACTAGCACTGAGCATGCTCGAATTCCAAACATATCACTAGATACAAGCTACTCTTCATGGCATAACAGTAACTACAGATTCCGAGACTTGGCCATATCCCAGAGGAATTAAAAGGGGTTTTAGTGAAAATAAAAATACTTTTGTAAAGAAAATAATGTGCTCATTTTATTAAAAATATTAGGTTGATTTATTGAACAAGTTATTTTTAATACTTAATAAAAAGGCAGCTCCTGTTAATTAGAATTCAAAACCCAAACACCCCCAAACAAAAAGAGAATCACTCAAAATTCATAAGAATAATAGGGCCACCTCTTGAACATTTTTTTAAACTATTAAAACAGCAAGTTAATTCTACTATGAATAGGAACAAGAGAATAAAGGCATTATGGTGAGGTTTTAGTTAATGAAAAGAAAAGAGAGGGGAAGAAGGAGGAGCACATAAGAATTCAAGCACACTCCACACCAACAAGACACAAGGCACACCCACATCATCTCAATCCACAAACACATGAAGGCAAGTAAAGCATGATGGATGCTATGATGGAGGAATGATACATGATGAAATGATGCAAGAATGCAAACCACACATGGAACAAGGTGCAATTCATACAATAGGCTCATGACACAAGGTCCATACAATGGGTTACATGCCAAAAATGGTAGGGACAGCACTTGGGCTGTCACAACTCTCCCACACTACAAGAGGATCTCGACCCGAGATCTAGGAACGAAAGAAATCTGGAAATTCGGAACGGAGAAGGTCCTCGCGTTCCCAAGTAGCTTCTTTGTCGGAATGATGAGACCACTTCACCTTGAGGAACTTGATAGACTTGTTGTGAGTCTTACGCTCAGTTTCTTCAAGAATTGCAACTGGGTGCTCACGATAAGAGAGATCTTCTTGGAGATCGATGTCTTGGAGGTCAATTGTTCGCTCAGGAGTCTTGAAACATTTCCGAAGCTGAGAAACATGGAAGACATCGTGCACATTTGCGAAATTTGGAGGAAGCTCTAGTTGATATGCAAGACCACCTCTCTTGCCAACCACTTTGAAAGGACCAACAAAACGAGGAGCCAAATTCCCTTTAATTCCAAATCGCTGCGCGCCTTTCATGGGAGAGACTCTGAGATAGACTAGATCACCCACTTGGAAAGAAACATCCTGATGTTTGTTATCGTAATAACTCTTCTGTCGGGACTGAACTGCTTTGAGGTTATCACGAATGACATGGCACATTTCTTCTGCTTCAGTGATCATGTCATTGCCCAATATGTGCCGCTCACCGGTTTCAGACCAGTTAAGCGGGGTACGACACTTTCTACCGTAGAGAATCTCGAACGGGGCCTTGCGTGAACTAGCTTGGAACTATTGTTGTATGAGAATTCAGCATATGGAAGGCAGTCTTCCCACTTCATGTCGAACGAAATCACACAGGCTCTGAGCATATCTTCAAGGATCTGATTGACTCTCTCAACTTGACCACTTGTCTGCGGATGGAACGCAGTGCTGAAATGGATCTTGGTATCCATAGTAGTCTGGAAGGACTCCCAAAACTTGGAAGTAAAGAGACTTCCATGGTCAGAAGAGATGAGCTGAGGAATACCATGCAAAGACACTATCCTTGACGTATACAACTCTGCAAGCTGAGCTGTCGAGATAGATTCTTTAACTGGCAGGAAATGAGCAACTTTTGACAGCTTGTCGATAACCACAAAGATGGCATCGTTGCCTCTCTTGGACTTGGGAAACCCAGTAACGAAATCCATCTCAACATGATCGAATTTCCACTCTGGGATAGGCAAAAGCTGCAGAAGACCTGCGGGATGTTGATGTTCCGCCTTCACTCTGCGACAAACATCACACTCATTCATGAACCGAGCAAATTCACGTTTCATGCGAGTCCACCAGAAGGTTTGCTTGAGATCCTGATACATCTTTGAACTGCCTGGATGAATGGATAGCAGAGAATTATGAGCTTCGTCCATGATAACCTTTCTGAGATCACCTTTTGGAACCACAAGACGGTCCTCAAAGAACAAGGTATCTTTGTCATCAATACGAAAGCACTTATACTTTGGAATGCTCTTGGCCACACCTTTCTTCACTTTCTTCACCATAGTGTCAAGAAGCTGCGCTTGGCGAACTTGATCTTCCAGAGTCAGAGAGACTTGAAGATTGGCAAGAAATCCTTGCGGAATCATCTGAAGGTTGAGCTTGCGGAATGCTTCGCAAAGCTCGGGCTGAAGAGGCTTCGGAATGAGACTATTGCAGTATGCCTTATGGCTGAGCGCGTCTGCAATGACATTTGCCTTCCCCAGAGTATACTCAATGCTTGGGTTGAAGTCTTCAAGCATTTCCACCCAACGAGATTGCCAAAGATTGAGATTGGGTTGAGTGAAAATGTACTTCAAGCTCTTGTGATCGGTGTACACCTCAACTGGTCTACCCAACAACAAATGCCTCCAAGTCATTAGAGCATGCACAATTGCCACCAACTCAAGATCATGAGTGGGGTAGTTCTTCTCGGCAGGCTTCAACTAATGCGAGGTATAAGCAACAATCTTCTTGTCTTGCATGAGAACACCACCAATACCTTGGAGAGAAGCATCACAGAAAACTTGGAAAGGCTTGGCCTGCTCAGGAGGAACACGAACTGGAGCTAAAGTCAGTCTCTGCTTGAGCGTATTGAACGCCACATCACACTCAGGAGACCAAACATACTTGACACTCTTCTGGAGGAGATTGGACAGAGGCTTAGCAATTTGAGAGAAGTTTTCCATGAATCTTCTGCAATAACTAGCAAGCCCAAGGAAGCTCCGAAGCTACTTCATATTTTGAGGAGGTTCCCACTTCAAGATTGCCTCAACTTTCTCAGGGTGCACTTTAATTCCCTCGACAGAGATGACATACCCAAGGTACACCACTTCATTGACCCAAAACTCACACTTGGAAAACTTGGCATATAACCGATGCTCTCTTAACTTGTCAAGCACAAGGCGGAGATGCTCTGCATGATCTTCTTCTGTCTCCGAGAATACAAGGATATCATCCAAATAGACCAAGACGAACTCATTATTGAAAGGAGAGAAAATGAAATTCATCATTCTTGAGAAGGTTGGAGGAGCATTAGCAAGACCAAACGACATGACAGTGTACTCATAAGAGCCAAAACTCGTCCTGAAAGCGGTCTTAGGAATGTCTTCTTCGCGAATGCGAATCTGAGGATAACCCATGCGAAGATCAAGCTTCGAGAAAACCTTGGCACCTTTCAGTTGTTCAAACAACTCATTGATGTTGGGAAGTGGGTACTTGTTTTTGATTGTCTTCTTATTCAATGGACGGTA
Source organism: Hordeum marinum (assembly GCA_022496015.1). NCBI lineage: Eukaryota > Viridiplantae > Streptophyta > Magnoliopsida > Poales > Poaceae > Hordeum > Hordeum marinum. Next base: position 440,414,195 of record CM039674.1, read on the forward strand.
GTCGACAGAAAGACGATCCGTGCCATCTTTCTTCTTGACAAACAAAACACCACAACCCCATGGAGATGAACTTGGTCTGATCAGAACCAGACGTTCTTGCTCATCTAGCTGCTTCTTCAACTCTTTCAGCTCTTCGGGGCCAAATTTATATAGGCGCTTGCAGACCAGTTCAGTTCCAGGCTCGAGATCAATCACGAACTCAACTGGCCGGTGTGGAGGCATTCCTGGCAATTCTTCTGGAAAGACATCTTCATACTCAAAAACCACCGGAATTTGAGAAATCGCTGAGATTTCACCCTTCTCATTAAGAGAAAAGAGACGGATTGTGTCATCGCGAGCTGCGAAAATAATCATGTCTTCTGAAGGATGAGTCAGCTTGACTTCTTTTGCTTGACAATCAATATGAGCCTTATTCATAGCCAAGAAGTCCATGCCCAAAATGAGGTCAATATCAGAATTGCCGAGAACAATTGGAGAAGCCAGAAAAGAATAACTGCCCATCTTGATAGAAACATCCGGAACAACCAAACGAGAATTCATCACCTTGCCGGGAGAAACAATTGACAATGGCTTGGATAGATTAACCGGACACACATCATGCAACTCTACGAATGGCCTTGAAATGAATGAATGCGATGCACCAGAATCAAATAACACTTTTGCAGGAAAATTATTAACTGAGAGATTACCCATAATCACATCATGAGACTGCTCTGCTTCAGCTGCATTCACCATATTCACTTTTGCGGTCTTGGGATTATGCTTCACCATAGCATTGCCTGGAGGCTTGACTGGAGGAGGAGGCGGAAGACGCTGCTGGTTGCACTTGTTTGCATAGTGGCCCTTCTGACCACACTTGTGACAAGTCACCTCAGAAAGCGGACGAACATTGCTTGGAGGAGGAACAAGAACACCCTTGGACACCTGGGTTCTCTGCTGAAATTCCGGGTTGGGTGGGTGGGAAGAACCACGACCACCGAACTGCTTCTGCTGCTGCGGAGGACGAAATGGAAGAGGATCTGGCGCCCAATACTTCTGCTGCTTGGGAACCATCTGAGAGCCGAAAGAAGAAGAATATGAATCCCTTGAACGCTTGTTGGAGTTCTCCAACTTTAGCTGATCTGCTTCAACCTTCAAAGCCATGTTGTAGAACTGATCAAACTCATGAGGCTCTTGAAGAACTAGGCCTGTCAGAAGCTCATCCTTGAGACCACCTCTGAACTGATAGATCATAGCTTTGTCATCTGGAACATCTTGCTTGGCATAACGGGCTAGATTCTGGAACTCGACGTTGTACTGATAGACAGACTTGCTTTCCTGCTTCAGGTGCCTGAACTTCTCACACATCTCCTCGACAAAGCTTGTTGGAATGTAATGAGCCCTGAAGTCACGACGGAAATCATCCCAAGTAACAACACGATCGCCCCTGGAATCCTTGTACTGCTGCCACCAATCAGCTGCTTGACCCTTTAGCTGGAACGATGCAAACCTGACAAAGTCCTCTGGCCTGACATTGCTGCACTCGAAATGCTTACTCATATCACGAAGCCAATCATCAGCATCAAACGGCTGATCACAACAGGTGAAAGACTTGGGCTGGTTGGCAAGGAACTGATTGAGCATTGCAAACTGAGGCTGATTCTAAAAATTCCCTTGAAAACCTTGCTGACTCTGCTCCCTTTCTTGCAATAGCTTGAGCAACATCTGAGTGTTCGCATTGGTCGCGGCCATCACAGCTTGCCAAGCTTCTGAAGGAGGAGGCGGAGGAGGCGGAGGAGGCGGTGGCGGGGGTGGCGGTGGAACATCAGTCTGCTCCTCACCATGACCCGGATTGTTGCGAGTTGGCGGAGCCATCCTGAAGATGGACAAAACGCATCAGCACCTCATTGATAAGATGAACAAGGCTGAATCAAATGTTTGAAAGAAATTGAACAAATAACAACATAGCCTTACTACTGAAAAATTAGTAAGAATGCTTCTTCGGATCATGATAACATCACCAGATATAATAAGCAACTTGCAATAACACAAAAGTATTGAGCTAAGCGCTCGGAACAAATGTACATGCCCAATACATCCGGAGAAGATGATCCTAGATGACTACAATATTTCCCACCTATGAACTTCCGAAAACTTTCTTGTTTATGCGATTCGGGTTGCGGACCCAGGAAGCTACCCTAAGTAATCAGCTGCAACTGCATCCGCAACCTTCCACACCATAATTCAAGAAACTCCGCATACTCGTCTAATCTCGAATCCTCGAACTCACAACAATACTAAACCATGGTGGTACCCCGGACGCCTCCCCAGTACTGGGTGACTCTGATCTTATCTCACCACGATAAGTATTGAAGTAATTCCGAACATTCTACATCCTGAGATATCAAGGAAGCTGTATGATAACGATGTGCCAACATTCCCTGGAGCTCGACTCCCCGGAAGAACCAAGTCAGACAGGAGGCACCAAGACAGAACCCTGTCACATCGGCATCATATAGACTCCAAAATACCCGCGTGATCCTAAAATTTTTTTGAGCGAGAAGAGGAGTATAATCAAAATTTCCTAAGTCGAATACCTCACCAGAGCATAGAAGAGGAGTAAAAAGAATCCTACTCTCCGATATAACTAGACTCAAAATAGTTTTCACTAGACACGACTCGGCCAAGTTCGAACAAGCAAAGGCTCCTATGGTCGTATGGCTCTGATACCAACTTGTCACGCCCAAGATCCGTGCCTATCCATTTTAAGACACGAGGGCCTCGCAAGGGATAGAGGCGCATCTTGCCGTTAGCAAGTATAGTAACATTGCATCGTACATTACAGAAGAGATGAGTATACAAGTTGGCTTACACTCGCCACATGCTAAATTACAATTTCACTCAAAGTCAATCATCAAGATGAAAACAGGGCCCGTCTACGGACGAAATCAAACGATAAACAGATGCAAATGAAACTATCTTGCTGTCCCAAAGATCACGACCAGGTCCTCTACTCATCCGGATACGTCACGTACATCCTGCCTCTTTCCTCGTCATACTCCCACTAGAGCTGGGTAAGATCATCCTGCACGTACTCATTTGAACCTGTACCTGGAGTGTTGTAGTAAACCGTGAGCCACAGAGGACTCAGCTAACATGTGCCCGGGTACCGAGACTATTCAAGCTTAAAGGTTGGGAAGGGTAGTGTTTGGTTTGCAGCGGCACTAAGCATATATGGTGGCTAGCTTATGCAACATGAAATAAATATGAGTGGCCTACAAAGAATGATCGAATCTAGTATGATCTATATGGATCCTGAACACTTACTTACGTCAATCATAACCCCACCGTGTTCTCTCTCGGGTCATGTTCACGAGCAGAGACGATCACGGTTACTCACACAGTTGGTGTATTTTAGTTAGAGTTTACTTGAAGTTTGCTATAACCGAGTGTTAAACAAATATCCAAGTTGCCACATAACCGCGGGCACGGCTTTTCGAAAGATTTAACCCTCCAGGGGTGCTCCAACTAGTCCATCACAAATAACCACACTCCGCAGGAATAGCCTCGACCGCGGATCTCGCGATCATCATAGGCAATTCAAAAGGAATTCCAACACCTCGAGTAAACCCGAAGAAAGTCAGACTCCACACGCAAGACACTCGATAAAGGTAAAACAAGTCCAGCAAGACCTCCCGGTGAGCCAAATCCGCTTCTAGAGCCGTGCGCTCTCCATCAACGGGCATCATCCGTCTATGCGAAGTGGACGGTTGCTTGAAAAATGCCTCGAGTTGCCCCGAGGTGGCACCGCCAACTGCTAGGTGGGTGGACCAACGCTCATGCGGAGCACTGGCCCGGGGGGTTGATTAATTGTCCATGGGGTTGCAAAGCCCTATGCAAGTTTTATTAGTTATAGCAAATGTAGTACCAATGTTGGGTCTTGCCAGACAAGTTTTAATCTCAACCGAATAACCAAGGGGGTCCCCATAACAACCCCGAGCATGTTAGGAGCGCAAAATATGGAAACATAACGCCGGTAACCAGGAACTAATGGCGGTAACAGCGGAACAAATCACTTAGCAAAAGGCCAAGCCTTCCACCAGTACCAAGATATATATGTGCATTAAATTAAATAACAGAATATTGTGATATCCAATCCATGTTATCACATGGAACAATCTGCACCTGCAACTAAGAACGCTATAAGAGGGGGCTGAGCAGCGGTAACTTAGCCAAACAAAGTTTGCTAGGATGTGGAGGTTAGAGGCTGTCATGGCAATATGGGAGGCTGATATTCAAGTGGAAGGTAGCGCAATTGTAACGATAAGAGCGAGAAGCTAGCAAGCAAAAATAGTATCGGGATCCGGATACGATCATCTTGCCTGTTGGTTCTTCAGCGGAACAAGTAGCGGGATCCTCGTAGTGGTACTCTCATGGGTCCTCGTACTCAGTATCAACACTCATGTCTACCCAAGATAAACAACACAATAAACATCCAACCAAGGTTCAACGCACAATCAAAATGATGCATGATTCATTTATGAAGAATTCTAACATGGCAATCCAAAACTAGTCAAGTTTCACATGCAAAGTTTGTATATTTGTGAATCTGGACAGAACCTCATGTTAAGTTATCTAGACATGCATGAACATGGCAAAGACGGATGCATCCTGCGAAATCGATAGAAATGCATATAAACATCACAAGAAACGGAGTTGCGGTTCTCATGATACACTCACGACAAGGTATGGAGGCAAAATCACAAGACCACCAAGCCATGGGATAATTCTTGGTATTCCAAGGCAGCCACTGGATAGGTGATGAAAAATCAATTACAATAGACTCAAGAATCAATCAATTCCATGGAGCACAGCTCCCACAATCTACAAAATAATAAAACACCAAATCTGTCACAAAACAGCAACATAGCAACTTCTACAGATCACAAATTGAGCTACAGGAACCCTACAGCCACAAACAAGATATGGACACAATCTACTCAACATATACATCAACTTATACAACTACACAAACAGCAAAGGAGCCACACTTTAATAAGCATGAAACAACCAAGTTGGCATGATGAATCAGTTTTCTGGGACTTGGTGAAAATTCCAGTTTTCTGGAATCTGAGATTATAAAGTAGCAAGTTGACAACACTGGTTAAATACGCTAGAGAGCTCCTCTTGGCATGAAAATTAACAGGATTGTAGAAGGCAATATCTACTACAAATCACTAGCACTGAGCATGCTCAAATTCCAAACATATCACTAGATACAAACCACTCTTCATGGCATAACAATAACTACAGATGCCCAGACTTGGCCATATCCCAGGTTGGCAGGAAACAACACCATCATAGCAACTTGACAGCAAGGTGGCCACTGATCTGGTGACTTAGCATCAATAAAAAAAATACTGGGACATTCCCAGCAACTTCAACTACCACTTCCATGTTGACAAGAACTTAAAACCAAACATAGATTAAATCATATAAAATGGACAAAAGGGCATCACAGCATAAAAATGCAGTTTTGTGAAGTTGCCCCAAAGTTAAATTTGACTTCACATATGCATTCTTGGGTTGATTCTACCCCAAATTCATTACTCATACCCCTATACTTTCTTGGAGCAAGGCGGAGATAAGGGAGGTCAAAAATTGACCTCCTAATGCAAGGTTGACTTATGTCACTAGCACACACTTATGTAAGAGGCCAAAAATGGCATGCCCTCTATTGGACACTTGTTGGAAAAGGTAAAGAGACATGAATAAGGTACTTAGGCATAGCATAGCATCAAGAACAAGAAAAGAAAACAAGCTAGGAGAGATACACATGCACATATACACATGAGAGCTCTCACATACACATAGATCTACACATGCACAAGGTCTAGCATCCACTCACTTACTCATCTACACTAAACATGGCAGCAACATGCAAGAAGAAACCCCACACACCTAAACATGCATATCTACTCATGGCCATCTACTCACATACACATACACATACCTCACAAGTGAGTGCACGTAGAACATACACACACAACACACAAATACAAACATATGGCAACACATACACATATGAGCGTACACTCATGAGCACACACTCACCTATGTGTGTGTGGGTGCTCAACACACACATACATGTGCACCCATATATGCACAAGTGCATATATGCACATGTACAAGCATGTATCCCACAACACACACACACTCACAAATAACACCAGACACACACACACACTACATACATGCACATACACTCCCAACACATATATACACTACACCTATATATAACCTGCCACAAAACACACATATATACACCACACATGCATATAAAAGATAAAAGAACAGCAAAAATGGGGGGGGAGGTGGGTTTGAACCCAAGACCTGATGGTCTTTCCCACCGAACCCAACCACTCTCCTACGGTCTCGGCTGGTAACAGAGGAGGAGAGCTGCCTAACTAGTACACACGCGCACACTCGCTACCTGAAGAAACTGAATATGAGCGACAGTGGCGACAGAGCATCGACGGCTGCAACTCCGGTGACTACACGCGGCTATAGGGCATCTCCGACGAAGGGAAGACGCTGCGGGAACTGCGGGATCCATGGGGAACCCATTCCCCCGTTCGTCTCGCGATGAGGGGGACGTTGGCGAGCTCAAGCTTGAGCTTTGCCGGCTGGAGGCGACAAGCATCATGACGACGATCCTACGAGCTACGACAAGGAGAGGGGGGCAGCGGGGATCGGCTGCTCACCAAGGGGAAGCCCGGCGAAGCGAGGACACAGCGACGACGAGACGAAGAGGAAGAAGACAGCAGCGGTGCTCCCTCGCTTGCAGACAACGGCGACGACCGAGTGCTGCAGGGGTGCTCCTCACCCCCTAGCAGCGGGAACGGGATGCGGACGGCACCGGGACACCGCAGGCCATCTTGACGGCGACGACGCACCACCGGAGGCGACGCCGGCGACGAGCCCGACGATCTCCACTCTCTCTAAACCCACTTACCTATTGGGGAACGTAGCATGGGAAACAAAAAAATTCCTACGCACACGCAAACCTATCCATGGTGATGAGCATCTACGAGAGGGAGAGTGGATCTACGTACCCTTGTAGATCGCTAAGCGGGAAGCGTTAAGAAACACGGTTGGTGTAGTCGAACTTCTTCGCGATCCAAATCGCCGAGCGTCCCGCGATCCAATCACGAACCGTCCCGCGAACACATCATGATTCGTCCCGCGAACTCATCACGATCCGTCTCACGATCTTGATCACGATCTGTCCTGCGAACTCATCACGATCCGTTCCGTGATCACATCACGAACCGTCTCGCGATCTCGATCACGGTCCTTCCGATCTAGCGCCGAACGGACGGCACCTCCGCGTTCGGCACACGTGCAGCTTGATGACGATCTCCACCGTCTCGATCCAGCGAGAGGAGGTGGAGAGGAGAGAGAGTTCACCGGCAGCGTGACGGCGCTCCGGTGATGGTGGTGGAGCAATTCCGGCAGGGCTTCGCCTAAGCGCTGCAGAAAACCGATCTAGAGGAGAAACTATGCACCGGTGTAACGGGTAGCACGTGGTCGGAAATTCTGTCCAAAAACCACCCAATCCACTAGTATATATAGGAGTAGAGGAGAGGAGAGGCAGGCAAGGCCTTTGGGTCGGCCGAAATAGGATGTGGGAAGCAATCCTACTTCACCTCCAATCCTAGTTGGAGTAGGATTGCCTCCTATTGGCTGATTTTCCACTTTTTGCTTTAGGACTTTCTCTCTTGCACCATGGGCCTTTGTGGCTGTTTTCCCAGCCCACTAAGGGCTGGTTATTATTCTCCCACAGCCCATGGACCTCTTGGGGTCGAAATACCCCTCCCGGAGGCCTCCCGGTACACTACCGGCACTCCCGATACACTACCGATGAGCCCGAAACTTTTCCGGAAACCAAACTGGGACTTCCTATATATGAATCTTTACCTCTGGACCATTCCGGAGCTCCTCGTGACGTCCGGGATCTCATCCGGGACTCCGAACAAACTTCGGTCACTACTGAAACGTCACCGAACCTTAAGTGTGCAGACCCTGTGGGTTCGAGAACTATGTAGACATGACCGAGACACCTCTACGGTCAATAACCAATGGCGGGACCTGGACGTCCACATTGGTTCCTACATATTCTACGAAGATCTTTATCGGTCGAACCTCTATGTCAAGGATTCAGTTAATCCCGTATAACGTTCCCTTTGTTCTTCGGTATGTTACTTGCCCGAGATTCGATCGTCGGTATCTCCATACCTAGTTCAACCTCGTTACTGGCAAGTCTCTTTACTCGTTCCGTAATACAAGATCCCGTGACTAACACTTAGCCACATTGCTTGCAAGGCTTGTTGTGATGTTGTATTACCGAGTGGGCCCTGAGATACCTCTCCGTCACACGGAGTAACAAATCCCAGTCTCGATCCATGCCAACTCAACAGACACCATCGGAGATACCTGTAGAGCACATTTATAGTCACCCAGTTACGTTGTGACGTTTGATACACACAAGGCACTCCTCCGATATCTATGAGTTGCATGATCTCATGGTCATAGGAACACATACTTGACATGCGGAAAACAGTAGCAATAAACTGACATGATCATATGCTATGTTTGTAGTTTGGGTCTTGTTCATCACATCATTCTCCTAATGATGTGATCCCGTTATCAAATGACATCTCATGTCCATGGCTAGGAAACCTTAACCATCCTTTGATTAACGAGCTAGTCCATTAGAGGCATACTAGGGACATGGTTTTGTTTATGTATCCACACATGCATTTAAGTCTCCGATCAATACAATTATAGCATGGATAATAAACGATTATCATGAACAAGGAAATATGATAATAACTAATTTATTATTGCCTCTAGGGCATAATAACTTACCTCCCTGGACCCGAAAGGAAGAAGAAGCAAGAGGGAGAAGGAGGAGGAGGAAGAAGGGGAAAAGCAGTGGCGGCGAGGGGAAGGGGAAACCCTAGGGATCCGCGCCTAATATAGGCCGGCCTCGACATCCGTGAGCCTCTAACGGCGACGGCGTCGGCTCTCTCTCTCTCTCTCGCACTCTTCTCTCTCTCGCACTCTGCTTCCTGACGGAGGAAGGGGAACGGGGCAGGTAGCCGTCGCTACCTGCTGGGCTGCGCTAGGGCTCTCCTGGGCCGGGGAAGCCCAGTGCCCTCACTTCTCTCACTCTGACAAACCAAAAGGGGTTTTCTGATTTTTTTTCAAAACAACACAACTCAAAGAAAACCTCAGAGGAATTAAAAGGGGTTTTAGTGAAAATAAAAATACTTTTGTAAAGGAAATAATGTGCTCATTTTATTAAAAATATTAGGTTGATTTATTGAACAAGTTATTTTTAATACTTAATAAAAAGGCAGCTCCTGTTAATTAGAATTCAAAACCCAAACACCCCCCAAACAACAAGAGCATCACTCTCAAAATTCATAAGAATAATAGGGCCACCTCTTGAACATTTTTTTTAAACAATTAAAACAACAAGTTAATTCTGCTATGAATAGGAAAAGAGAATAAAGGCATTATGGTGAGGTTTTAGTTGATGAAAAGAAAAGAGAGGGGAATAAGGAGGAGCACATAAGAATCCAAGCACACTCCACACCAACAAGACACAAGGCACACCCACATCATCTCACTCCACAAACACATGAAGGCAAGTAAAGCATGATGGATGCTATGATGGAGGAATGATACATGATGAAATGATGCAATAATGCAAACCACACATGGAACAAGGTGCAATTCATACAATAGGCTCATGACACAAGGTCCATACAATGGGTTACATGCCAAAAATGGTAGGGACAACACTTGGGCTGTCACACGATGCCAAAAAAGAGCTTGATGTCTAGTACACAACCTTCTTGTAGACTCGTGTTGGGCCTCCAAGCGTAGAGTTTTGTAGGACAATGGCAATTTTCCCACAAGTGGATGACCTAAGGTTTATCAATCGCAGGAGGTGTAGGATGAAGATGGTCTCTCTCAAACAACCTTGCAGTCAACTAGCAAAGAGTCTCTTGTGTCCCCAACACACCCAATACAATGGTAAATTGTATAGGTGCACTAGTTCGGCGAAGAGATGGTGATACAAGTGCAATATGGATGGTAGATATAGTTTTTTGTAATCTGAAAATATAAAAACAGCAAGGTAACAAATAGTAGATGGGAGAAAAGCGTTGTATAAATGTTTGGAAACAAGGCCTAGGGTCCATACTTTCACTAGTGAAATTTCTCTCGACATTATTGACATAGTTGAATCATATGTAAGTACCTCTCATGCGACAAAGTGTTCACTCCAAAGTCACAAATAGCGGAGAACTAACGAAGAAATTATTGTAGGGTACGAAACCACCTCAAAGTTATCTTCTTTTCTGATCAATCTTATGAGCTATCCCTATAAGTGTCACGAACAACCCTAGAGTTCGTACTAAAATAACACCTTAAGATACACATCAACCAAAACCCCAATGTCACCTAGATACTCCAATGTCACCACAAGTACCCATGGGCTTGATTATACGATATGCATCACATAATTTCAGATTCATCATGTTCAATCCAACACAAAGAACTTCAAAGAGTGCCCCAAAGTTTCTACCGGAAAGTCAAGACAAAAACGTGTGCCAACTCCTATGCATAGATTCCCAAGGTCATGGAACCCGCAAGGTGATCACCAAAACATACATCAAGTGGATCAATAGAACATCCCATTGTCACCACGGATATCCCATCGCAAGACATACATCAAGTGTTCTCAAATCCTTAAAGACTTAATCCGATAAGAAAACTTCAAAGGGAAAACTCAATTCATCACAACAAGATAGAGAGGGGAAAACTCCATATGATTCATCTATATCAATAAAGCTCATGGTACATCAAGATCGTGACATCTCAAGAACATGAGAGAGAGGGAGATCAAACACATAGCTACTGGTCCATACCCTCAGCCCCGAGGGTGAACTACTCCCTCCTCGTCATGGAGAGCGCTGGGATGATGAAGATGGCCTCCGGTGATGGTTTCTCCCTCTGATAGGGTGCCAGAACGGGCTCCCGATTGGTTTTCCATGGCTCTGGAGGCTTGCGGTGGCGGAACTCCTGCTCTAGGTTCTGTGTTGGGATTTTTGGAATATTTGAGGATTTATAGAGCAGAGAGGGAGGTCGGTGGACTCCCGAGGGCCCCACAAGCCTGGTGGGCGCGTCCAGGGGGTGGCAGCGCCCCTGAGGCTTGTGGCCTCCTCGGGAATCTTCTAGCTTCATCTCCAAGCTCAGTGGGTGTCTTCTGATCCATAAAAAAATCATCGTAAATTTTTATTCCGTTTTGACTCCATTTGATATTCCTTTACAGTAAAACTCAAAAACAAGGAAAAAACAGGAACTGACACTGGGCTCTAGGTTAATAGGTTAGTCCCAAAAATAATATAAAGTTGTAGTAAAATGATTGTAAAACATCCAAGAATGATAATATAACAGCATGGAAGAAGCAAAAATTATAGATACGTTGGAGACGTATCACTCCACACATCGACCGACTCCTGCCTGCATCTAGAGTATTAAGTTCATGAAGAACAAAGTAACGCATTAAGAAAGATGACATGATGTAGAGGGATAAATTCAAGAAATGTGATGAAAACCCCATCTTGCTACCCTTGATGGCAACAATACAATATGTGCCTCGCTACCTCTACTATGTCACTGGGTGAGGACACCGCAAGATTGAACCCAAAACCAAGCACTTCTCCCATTGCAAGAATTACCAATCTAGTTGGCCAAACCAAACCAATAACTCGAAGAGACTTGCAAGGATATGAAATCATGCATATAAGAAATCATAGGAGATTCAAATAAGATTCATGGATAATCTGAACATAAACTCACAATTCACCGGATCTTGACAAACACACCACAAATGAGGATTACATCAGATAGATCTCCATGAAGATCATGAAGAATATGGTATTGAAGATCAAAGAGAGAGAAGAAGCCATCTAGCTACTAGCTATGGACCTTTAAGTCTATGGTGGACTACTCACGCATCATCAAAGGGGCAATGGAGTTGATGTAGATGCCCTCCGTGATCGAAACCCCCCTTCCGGCAGATTACGTGAAAAGGCTCCAAGATTGGATCTCTCGAGAATGTAGGCTTCTGGAGACCGGAAAAATATTTTCGTGGCTCTTTCTGGTGTTGGGGGAATATTTGGGTATTTATAGGCCAAGAATTAGGGTTAGGAGACCTGCCAGGAGGCGACAAGCCTGCTAGGCACGGCTAGGGGGCGCGCCTAGCAGGCTTGTGGCGCCCTGGCACCTGCCCTGACATGCACTCCAAGCTTGGATGACTTGTTTCCTTCCAGAAAAACTCCTTCCGCAGGTTTTATTCCATTTGGACTCCGTTTAATATTCCATATCTGCAAAACTCAAAAACAAGGAAAAAAACAGAAACTGGCACTTGGCTCTAGATTAATAGGTTTGTAAAAAAATAATATAAAATAGCATATTAATGCCTATAAAACATCCGAAACATATAATATAATAGCATGCCATCATCAAAAATTATAGATACGTTGGAGACGTATCAACATCCCAAGCTTAATTCTTGCTCGTCCTCGAGTAGGTAAATGATAAAAATAGAATTTTTGATGTGGAGTGCTACCTAACTTATTTATCGAAGTAATATTATTTATTGTGGCATGAATATTCAGATCTGTAAGAATCAAAACAAAAGCTTAATATTGATATAGAAACAATAACATTTCAGCCATACTAGCAAAGCAATTGTATCTCTTCAAAATACAATGGCAAAAGAAAGTTATCCCTACAATATCATATGGTCTGGTTATGCTCCATCTTCCCCACACAAAGTATTTATACCATGCACAACCCCGATAAAAGTCAAGCAATTGTTTTCACACCTTTATTTTCTCAAAAAAATTCAACTCTCATGCAACACATGAGCGCGAGCCATGGATATAGCACTATAGGTGGAATAGAATATGGTGGAGGTTGTCAAGGAAAGGGAGAAGATAGTCTCACATCAACTAGGCGTATCAACGAGCTATGGAGATGCCCATCAATAGATATCAATGTGAGTGAGTAGGGATTGCCATTCAACAGATGCACTAGAGCTATAAGTGTATGAAAGCTCAAAAGGAAACTAAGTGGACATGCATCATGAAGAAAAAAATTCCACTAGCTATATGAAAGTGACAAAATAGGAGACTCTCCATCATGAAGATCATGGTGTTACTTTGAAGCACAAGTGTGGAAAAAGGTACTAGCAATGTCCCTTCTCTCTTTCTCTCATTTTTTTTGTTGGGCATCTAAGGCCTCTTTTATTCATTTTTTATTTGGGCTTCGCTGGCCTCTTTTATTTTTCATAAAGTCCGGAATCTCATCCCCACTTGTGAGGGAATCATAGCTTCCATCATCCTTTCCTCACATGGGACATGCTCTATAGTGAAAATCATCACACTATTATTTACTTATAACTCAAAAGAAAATTACAACTCGATACCTATGACAAAATATGACTCTATATGCAATATGGAAGTGATGGTGCATGTCATAAAAGGAAACGGTGGAAGTTGCATGGCAATATATCTCAGAATGGCTATGGAAATGCCATAATAGGTAGGTATGGTGGCTGTTTTGAGGAAAGATATATGGTGGCTGTTTTGAGGAAGGTATATGGTGGCTGTTTTGAGGAAAGTGTTTGTTGCATCGGCGAAAGTTGTGCGGTACTAGAAAGGCTAGCAAAAGTAGAAGGGTGAGAGTGTGTATAATCCATGGACTCAACATTAGTCATAAAGAACTCACATACTTATTGCAAAAGTCTATTAGTCATCGAAGCAAAGCATTAAACACATTCTCCTAGGGGGGAGGTTGGTAGGATTTAACCATCGCGCACCCCCGACCCTCACACAAAGGTTGACAATCTATAAACAAGTCATGCTCCAACTTCCTTACATAGCGGTTCACCATACGTGCATGCTATGGGAATCACAAACCTTTACACAAGTATTTTTACCAAATCACAATGTACTTCCTAACATGTCTCTTAACATTACCATCTTTATATCTCAAAACTTTATGCAAGGAATCAAACTTCTCATAAATACTCAATGCACTTAATATGGAAGTTTTTATTATATCCCTTTTGGATGCCTATCATATTAGGACTAAATTCATAACCTAGACAAATTACCATGCTGTTTTTAGAAACTCTCAAAATAATATAAGTGAGGTACGAGAGTTCAAGTATTTCTATAAAACGCAAACACCACCGTGCTCTAAAAGATATAAGTGAAGCATATAGAGCAAAATTGCCCAACTCAGAACATATAAGTGAAGCACAAAGAGTATTCTAATAAATTCGTGATTCAGCGCGTGTCTCTCAAAATATGTGTGCAGCAAGGATTATTGTGGTAAACTAACAAGCAAAGACTCATATCATACAAGACGGTCGAAGCAAAACACATATCATGTGGTGAATAAACATATAGCCTCAAATAAATTTACCAATGGATTAAAGACGAAAGAGGGGATGCCTTCCGGGGCATCCCCAAGCTTAGGATCTTTGGAATCCTTGAATATGACTTGGGGTACCTTGTGAATCCCCAATCTTAGGCTCTTCCCACTCCTTATTCCATAGTCCATCAAATCTTTACCCAAACCTTGAAAACTTCACAACACAAAACTTAACAGAAAACTCGTGAGATCCGTTAGTATAAGAAAATAAATCACCACTTTAGGTACTGTTGTGAACTCATTATTTATTTATATTGGTGTTATAACTACTGTAATCTAACTTCTCCATCGCTCATACCACATTATACTACCCATAGATTCATCAAAATAGGCAAACAACTCAAAGAAAACAGAATCTGTCAAAAACAGAATAGTCTGTAGCAATCTGGAAACTTTGTATACTTATATAACTCCAAAAATTCTGAACAATTAGGACAACCTGTAAAATTGATATATCAATAGTGTGTAAAAATTTCAGATCAATTAGACTCTCTGAAAAAACTAGAAAATTCCTGTACTGAGCGCAAAAGTTTCTGTTTTCCAGCAAGATCAAATCAACAACTACCATAGATCACCCCAAAGGTTTTACTTCGCTCAAACACTAATTAAAAAACCAAAACCAATTAATACAGAAGTAATAATGTGGGAAACACCCAAAAACAGAAGCAAAAAATAGAACACAAAAATAAAATTGGGTTGCCTCCCAACAAGCGCTATTGTTTAACGCCCCTAGCTAGGCAAAACGCAATAGATCTAGGTATTGCCATCTTTGGTATGCAACTCCTCAATCGCACACTTATAATCCCTAGGAGGCCCGTTGTTCTCATCAATGATAATACTCCTAGGTAAAAAATAAAGAGATTCAATGATGGCAATTGGTTCCTTAATTATATTGAGAAAGTTGGGGTGAATACTTATTGTCTTAAGATCTTCATCCTTACTAGAAGATTCACCCTTACTTTTAGGAACATAAACAAACTTGGCATCCTTAGGAGGCGAAAGAGTTGGAGTGGTTTGTACTAAAGCAAAAGTGGATCCCAAGTTGGTAATAATGTCCTCTAGCTTGCCAATTCTAGAGGAATCTTGTTCCAATTTTTCATTAACTATGGGTTCTTTTTCCTTGATATTTTTTAAGGTAACTCATACTTTAGATCCATATTGAGTAATGTGATTATGAATCTTTTTATCCAAGTTTTCAATAAGCTCAACCGTAGCAACCATTTTTTCAATAATATCGAGTCTACGCGTCACATGTTCTAGAGTTAAAATTGTTCCATTAACCATGATTGGGGTGACCTAACAAATTTATCATAGAACTATAAGAGTCAAAGGTATGACTTCCCAAAAAATTCCCTCCCATGATGGTATCTAGAACATATCTATTCCAAGGAGTGATACCCACATAAAAGTTGCGAAGGATAACAGTAGTAGATTGCTTACAAATAGATCTATTTTGAGAATTGCAAATTCTATACCAAGCATCTTTTAAGTTTTCTCCGTCCCTTTGCTTAGAATTAAGAACCTCATACTTGGGAATATTAGTTATATTAGTAAGGCTAGCCATGAGTTCAAGCAAACGAAAGGCAAGCGAAAGAAGGGCCGATAAAAAGGCAAATCTTTTTAGTATTTCCTGATAATCGTTTTAGAAGTGGGGGAGAGGAAAACAAGAGGCAAATGGCAAATAAAGTAAATGCAAGAGATGAGTTTGTGATGGGTACTTGGTAGGCTTGATGTGTATCCTCCCCGACAACGGTGCCATAAATCCTTCTTGCTACCTCTTGAGCATGCGTTGGTTTTCCCTTGAACAGGAAAGGGTGATGCAGAGAAGTACGTAAGTATTTCCCTCAGTTGTTGAGAACCAAGGTATCAATCCAGTAGGAGGAACAATCAAGTCACCAATGGATGTACCTACAGAAATAATCAAACTCTTGCACCCAACGCTATAAAGGGGTTGTCAATCCCTTCACGGTTATTTGCAAGGATTAAATCTGATATATATAGATGTAACGAGTGCAGAAAGTAAAAGATAAATAAATTGCAGCAAGTGTAGATCTGAAAATATATGATGGAAAATAGACCCCAGGGCCATAGGTTTCACTAGAGGCTTCTCTCTTGAAGGCAAATATCATGGTGGGTAAACAAATTACTGTCAAGCAATTGATAGAAAAGCGAATAATCATGTAGTTATCCAAGACAATGATCATGCATATAGGCATCACGTTCGTGACAACTAGACCAAAACGATTCTATATCTACTACTATTACTCCACACATCGACCGACTCCTGCCTGCATCTAGAGTATTAAGTTCATGAATAACAGAGTAACACATTAAGAAAGATGACATGATGTAGAGGGATGAACTCAAGCAATATGATGAAAACCCCATCTTGTTACCATTGATGGCAACAATACAATACGTACCTCGCTACCCCTACTATGTCACTGGGTGCGGACACCGCAAGATTGAACCCAAAACCAAGAACTTCTCCCATTGAAAGAATTACCAATCTAGTTGGCCAAACCAAACCAATAACTCGAAGATACTTGCAAGGATATGAAATCATGCATATAAGAAATCAGAGGAGATTCAAATAATATTCATGGATAATCTCAACATAAACTCACAATTCATCGGATCTTGACAAACACACCACAAAAGAGGATTACGTCGAATAGATCTCCATGAAGATCATGAAGAACATGGTATTGAAGATCAAAGAGAGAGAAGAAGCCATCTAGCTACTAGCTATGGACCTGTAGGTCTGTGCTGGACTGCTCATGCATCATCGGAGGGGCAATGGAGTTGATGTAGATGTCCTCCGTGATCGAAACCCCCTTCGGCAGATTATCGGAAAAGGCTCCAAGATTGGATCTCTCAGGAATGGAGGCTTCCGGTGGCGTAAAAGTATTTGCGTGGATCTTTATAATGTTAGGGGAATATTTGGGTATTTATAGGCCAAGAATTAGGGTTAGGAGACCTGCAAGGAGGCGGCAAGCCTGCTAGGCACGGCCAGGGGGGCCGCGCCTAGCAGGCTTGTGGCGCCCTAGCACCTCCCCTGACGTGCACTCCAAGCTCGGATGACTTGTTTCCTTCCAGAAAAATTCCTTCCACGGGTTTTATTCCGTTTGGACTCTGTTGTCCGTTATTATAAGTCCTTGACCTCTTGGGCCGTGAAGTTGGATCCATTGTCTGTTATTATACTGTGCGGGACACCGTAATGGTGTACCACGCCGGATATAAAGTCGATTACTGGTCCGGACTTGGCCGATTTGACGGGTGTTGCCTCTATCCATTTGGTGAACTTGTCAACCATGACCAGTAAGTATTTATTCTTCTTGGTCCCCCCTTTAAGTGGTCCGACCATATCTAGTCCCCAGACCGCGAAAGGCCAGGTGATCGGAATAGTCCGAAGAGCTGTTAGGGGCATCCAACTTTGATTTGTGAAACGTTGACACCCCATGCAGTGTTTGACAAGTGACTGGGTGTGCGCCCTAGTAGTGGGCCAAAAGAAACCAGCTCGAAAGGCCTTGCTAACCAAGTCTCTTGCTGCGACGTGATGACCGCCCATCCGTGCATGGACTTCAGCGAAGAGTTGTCATCCTTCTTCCTCGGATATGCACCGTTGTAATATTCCAGTGGTGCTTTTTCTTGTATAACTCTCCCTTGTGGACTTTGTAGGCTTTGGATTGCTGAATTATGCGCCGCGCATCCGTCTGATCATTGGGAAGTTCTTTTCGAAGAAGGTAGGTGAGGAAGGGCTCGGTCCATGGCACGATTACTGCCATGACCTCATGAGCCGAAGGCGTTTCATCCATTACGGAGTCGCCGATGATTTGGTCGTCTGGTTCATTTATAGGGGGAACAACCTCTTCCGTGGTATTCAGACCGACGCCCTTGTGATCGTCCTGCCAAACCATGAATGGCTTAAAGAGCCATTCCAGGAAAGTGTTTTTTGGGACAGGGTCGCGGTTAGCCCCCATGCGGGCCAGTACATCGGTGGCTTGGTTGTTGTCGCGAGCGACATGGTGAAATTCCAGCCCCTCGAACCGTGTGGATATCTTTAGGACATCGTTTTTGTATGCTGCCATCTTCGGGTTTTTGGTGTCGAATTCGTCGTTGATTTGGGGGATGGCCAAGTTGGAGTCTCCCCGTACCTCCAGCCATCGTATGCCCATTGATACTGCCAGCCGTAGACCATGCAAGAGTGCTTCATATTCGCCTGCATTGTTGCAATCGGCACACATGATCTGCAACACGTATCAAACATTGTCGCCTGTGGGGGATGTTAGGATAACTACAACCCCCAGCCATGCCAAAGTTTCTGATCCATCGAAGTACATCGTCCAATGGGAGTATGTACTATATTCCCTGGGGAGATCGGAATTTGTCCATGATAACCCACAAGTATAGGGGATCTATCATAGTCCTTTCGATAAGTAAGAGTGTCGAACCCAACGAGGAACAGAAGGAAATGACAAGCGGTTTTCAGTAAGGTATTCTCTGCAAGCACTGAAATTATCGGTAACATATAGTTTTGTGATAAGGAAATTTGTAACGGGTAACAAGTAACAAGTGTAGCAAAGGTGCAGCAAGGTAGACCAATCCTTTTTGTAGCAAAGGACAGGCCTGGAAAAACTTTTTTATAAAGTGAAGCGCTCCCGAGGACACATGGGAATTTCTGTCAAGCTAGTTTTCATCATGCTCACTTGATTCGCGTTCGTTACTTTGATAATTTGATATGTGGGTGGACCGGTGCTTGGGTGCTGTCCTTACTTGGACAAACCTCCCACTTATGATCAACCTCTTTCGCAAGCATCCGCAACTACGAAAGAATAATTAAGATAAATCTAACCATAGCATGAAACATATGGATCCAAATCAGCCCCTTACGAAGCAACACATAAACTAGGGTTTAAACTTCTGTCACTCTACTAACCCATCATCTGCTTATTACTTCCCAATGCCTTCCCCTAGGCCCAAATAATGGTGAAGTGTTATGTAGTCGACATTCACATAACACCACTAGAGGAGAGGCAACATACACCTCATCAAAATATCGAACGAATACCAAATTCACATGATTACTTATAACAAGACTTATCCCATCTCCTCAAGAACAAACATAACTACTCACAAAACATGTTCATGTTCATAATCAGAGGAGTATTAATTATCATAAAGGATCTGAACATATGATCTTCCACCAAGTAAACCAACTAGCATCAACTACAAGGAGTAATCAATACAACTCGCAACCCACATGTACCAATCTGTGGTTTGAGACAAAGATCAGACACAAGAGATGAACTAGGGTTTGGAGAGGAGATGGTGCTGGGGAAGATGTTGATGTAGGTTGACCCCCTCTCGATGAGAGGATCGTTGGTGATGATGATGTCTTCGATTTCACTCTCCGGGAGGGAAGTTTCTCGGGCAGAACAGCTCCGCCGGAGCTCTAGATTGGTTTTTCCCAAGTTCCGACTCGAGACAGCGGTGCTTCATCCCGAAAGCTCTCTTATGATTTTTCCAGGTCAAAACCCTTCAAATAGAAGAAGATGGGTACCAGAGACCTGCTAGGGGGCCCACAAGCCACCTAGGCGCGGCTAGGGGTAGGCCGCGCCTGGCAGGCTTGTGACCTCCTGGTGGGTCCCCTCTAGTATGTTTCGCCCATTATTTTTTATATATTCCAAAATAATTCTCCGTAAATTTTTAGGAATTTTGGAGTTGTGCAAAATAGGTCTCTCATATTTGCTCCTTTTCTAGTCCAGAATTCCAACTACCGGCATTCTCCCGCTTCATGTAAACCTTGTAAAATAGGAGAAAAAAGGCATAAGTATTGTACCATAATGTGTAATAACAGCCCATAATGCAATAAATATCAATATAAAAGCATGATGCAAAATAGACGTATCAACTCCCCCAAGCTTAGACCTCGCTTGTCCTCAAGCGAAAGCCGAGATCAATAAATATGTCCACAAGTTTAGAGATAGAGGTGTCGATAAAATGAAATACGGACATGATGGTATCATGATCATCTTTAGATCAGCAATACTAATTGATATATAATTTTTATACTAGATCAACAATTCATTCACAGGATAAAGTATGAACCAAGAACTCTATTAAGAACTAACAAACTCTGCTCTCAGTCATTGAAGCAATTTGCAATTTATCATAACATCGGAAAGAGTCAATATAAGTGCTCGTAAAGCAAATCCACATACTCAATCATATTTTAGTCGTTCATAATTGCTAACACTCATGCGATACTCATGAGGTAAAAGCTTCAATTGGACACAGAGAAAGATAGGGGCTTATAGTTCTGCCTCCCAACTAATTACCTCCAGGGTAATGCCAACAGAAATAACTCATGATCACCCACATCCGAGTGGATATATGTTTCTAGATCATTCCCCAACACATAATGCTTGCCAAGCGAAAAAGGCAAACTATAGGAAGTGGTGAAGATCACCATGACTCTTGCATAAAGGTAAGTACTTAAGAAGTAAAAGTAACAGATAGGCCCTTCGCAGAGGGAAGTGGAGGTTGTCATGCGCTTTTTGTTTTTGGATGTGCAAACCCTTAATGCAAAGGAACGCCACATTGTATTGCCCTTTGTGATAGCAACCTTTATTATGCATTCCATCATTTTTATTTCTTTACTATCACAAGTTCGTACAATGCTTATTTTCCTTTCCAATAAAGGATCATACATATTTAGGAGAAATTCTTATTGCTTTTTGCACCGATGATAACTTACTTGAAGGATCTTACTCAATCCATAGGTACGTATGGTGGACTCTCATGGCAAAACTGGGTTGAGGGTGTTTGGATGCACAAGTAGTATCTCTACTTGGTGCGGAAGTTCTGGACTAGTATGAGGTGGAAGCAAGCACTACGTGTTGGAGGATCTATAACCATATAACTTCTATTCATAAATAAGCAAACATAACCCATTATGTTGTCTTCCTTGTCCAACATCAACTTCTTAGCATATAATATTTTAGGGAGTGCTCACAATCATAAAAGATGTCCAAGGTAATATATTTATATGTGTACCTCTTTTTATTTATTACTTCCTTTTAATTGCACCAATGACCAATCGCTATGTTTGTCAACTCCCAACAAATTTCAACCGACATAGTTCTTATATGTGAAGTCATCACTCCCCATAAGATCATCATATACACTCTTTGCTTTTATTCTATTCTCCTTTTATTACCTTATTTATTTTTCTCAACAAGCAAAGCCCTCACATCAAAACTACTTTTTATTATATAACTCTTAGACTCGCTTACATAATGGGAACATAAAGCAAAACTCAAAGCTAGACCACACTAAAAACTTTATTCTACTAGATCAAGATATAACCAAAAGGACCGAACTAGGAAAAATGAGAAAAGTAAAAGATGTGATGGTGATACGATACCAGGGCACCTCCCCCAAGCTTGGCACAAGCCAAGGGGAGTGCCCATACCCATGTGTTTAGATGTCCTTCTTCGGAGGTGATGGTGGTGGAGTTGTTGATGAGGTTGGAAGCTTGTCCTCCGTCTTCCAAGGCATAGGCTTGCCATCGTAAAAAATATGAACGAGTCTCCGGAATCCTCAAATCTGCAGCCAAACTCATTCTCTTCAATCTGTATTCACACTCACAGTTTTCGTTTTGCAGGTCATAGATCTGGGCTTGGAGATGCTCGATTTTCTCGTAAATCTTGAAGATGTGCTCCCCGATGTCCTTGGTGTCTAGCTTGTGTTTATGGGAAAACTATGCGATCATCATGTGATCAGCATTGAGTCCAGGTTCCACCATCCCTTGGCAATTGAAGACTTGCTGCTCCATTGCTTTGAGCCTGGTCTCCACGCTTACGGTCTTCTTTGGCCTCTCAACATCACGGATGTGTAGCACACCCTCATGCATCTCAATGGTTTGGGGGTGTCGCAACACCTATGCAAGGTAGGGGTTGATGACCTTCTCGAAGAACTTGTCCTTCGAAGCACTTGGGGACGTCATGGCAATTTAAATCTGCTGCAGAAACAGCTCAACACGAAAACATGAGGTATTGTCATGATATGAAAGTCCAAACCTTTGGGAGGATATATAATGTTTTTTTACCGACCAACAAGAGTGTCCTACAAGAAAACAGAGTCCGGAGGGTGCACGGGGTGGCCACAAGCCACCGGGGCACGGCTAGGGGGGTAGGTCGCGCCCTACAGGCTTGTCGCCTCCTCATGCACTTTTTGGACTGCTTTAAATTTTCCTAATTTATTAAATAATCCAAAACTGAGAAAAATGCTATTGGGAAAGTTTTGGAGTCGGTTTGCTTACCGTACCACATACCTATTCCTTTTCAGAGTCTAAAACGTTCTGGTAGGTCTCCCTAATGTACTCCTCCAGAGTTACGGTATTGATAATATTGGTTTCAACATTTATGGGAGTACCTGAGATATAATGTTTGATTCTTTGCCGGTTTACCACCTTCGGATTTGTGCCTTCGACGTTGTTGATCTTGATGGCACCGGAACGACATACTTCCTTGGCAATGTAAGGCCCTTTCCATTTAGAGAGAAGTTTTCCTGCAAAAAATCTTAAACGAGAATTGTATAGAAATACATGGTCACCTACATTGAATTCACGCTTTTGTATCCTTATATCATGCCATCTCTTAACTTTTTATTTAAACAATTTGGCATTCTCATAGGCAGGGGTTCTCCATTCATCAAGTGAGCTAATGTCAAATAACCTCTTCTCACCAGCAAGTTTGAAATCATAATTGAGCTCTTTGATTGCCCAATAAGGCTTATTCTCTAGTTCTAGAGGTAAGTGACATGCTTTACCATAAACCATTTTATACGGAGACATACCCATAGGGTTTTTGTAAGAAGTTCTATAAGCCCATAATGCATCGTCAAGTTTCTTAGACCAATTCTTTCTAGATCTATTAACAATCTTTTGCAAGATCAATTTAATTTCTCTATTGCTTAATTCTACTTGAACACTAGACTGAGCGTGATAAGGAGATGCAATTCTATGATTAACGTCATACTTAGCAAGCAATTTACGAAAAGCACCATGAATAAAGTGTGAACCACCATTAGTCATTAAATATCTAGGGACTCCAAATCTAGGGGAAATAAGTTCCTTCGGCATTTTAATAAAAGTGTTATGATCATCACTACTAGTTGGAATAGCTTCTACCCACTTAGTAACATAATCAACAGCAACTAGAATATGAGTATACCCGTTGGACTTTGGAAAAGGTCCCATATAATCAAAACCCCAAACATCAAATGGTTCAATAACAAGAGAGTAATTCATAGACATTTCCTAACGTCTACTAATATTGCCAATTCTTTGGCATTCATCACAAGACAAGACAAACTTACGAGCATCCTTGAAGAGAGTAGGCCAATAAAAACCAAATTGTAATACCTTGTGTGTAGTTCTTTCTCCAGCGTGGTGTCCTTCGTAGGCCTCGGAATGACACTTGTGTAGGATCTGTTCCTGTTCATGCTCAGGTACACAACGTCTAATAAAACCATCTACTCCTTCTTTATAAAGGTGTGGATCATCCCAAAAGTAATGTCTTAAATCAAAGAAGAACGTTTTGTTTTGTTGGTATGTGAAACTAGGCGGTATAAATTTAGCAACAATGTAATTAGCATAATCAGCATACCATGGAGCATTACGCGAAGCATTTATGATAGCTAATTCTTCATCAGGAGAGCTATCATCAATAGGTAGTGGGTCATCAAGAACATTTTTAACCTAGACAAGTTATCCGCTACGGGGTTATCATCACCCTTTCTATCAATAATATGCAAATCAAATTCTTGTAGAAGAAGAACCCATCTAATAATTCTAGGTTTATCATCTTTCTTTTCAATAAGATATTTGATAGCAGCAGCATCAGTGTGAACAGTTACTTTGGAATCAACAATATAAGGTCTGAATTTATCACAAGCAAACACAACGGCTAAAAATTCCTTTTCAGTGGTAGCATAGTTTGTTTGAGCGTTGTCTAGAGTTTTACTAGCATAATGGATAACATCTAATTTCTTATCAACTCTTTGTCCTAGAACAACACTAACGGCATAATCACTAGCATCACACATAATTTCAAAGGGTAGGTTCCAGTCACGTCGTTGAACAACATGTGCAGAGATCAAGGCATTCTTAAGAATTTCAAATGCTTCTACACAATCATCATAAAAAATGAATGGAACATCTTTTTGCAAAAGATTAGTGAGAGGCCTAGAAATCTTAGAGAAGTCCTTAATAAACGTCCTATAGAAACCAGCATGTCCAAGGAAACTTCTTATACCTGTGATATCCGTAGGACACGACATTTTTCAATAGCATCAACTTTAGCTTTATCAACTTCAATACCTCATTTGGAGATTTTGTGTCCCAAGACAATACCTTCATTAACCATAAAGTGGCACTTCTCCAATTCAAGACAAGATTAGTTTCTTCACATCTCTGCAAAACTCGATCAAGGTTGCTCAAGCAATCATCAAAAGAAGTTCCGTAAATGGAAAAATCATCCATGAAAACCTCAACAATCCTTTCACAAAAATCAAAGAATATAGCAGTCATACATCTTTGAAAGGTAGCAGGTGCATTTCATAAGCCAAAAGGCATACGTCTATAAGCAAAGGTACCGAAAGGGCAAGTAAAAGTGGTCTTCTCTTAGTCCTCTTTTGACACAGGTATTTGAGAGAAGCCGGAATAACCATATAGAAAGCAAAAAATGTGTGTGTTTGGATAATCTTTCTAGCATTTGAGCAATAAAAGGTAGAGGGTAATGATCTTTCCTAGTAGTTTTGTTTAATTTCCTAAAATCAATTACCATTCTATACCCCGTGACAATTCTTTGCGGGATCAATTCATTTTTATCATTAGGAACTACAATAATACCTCCTTTCTTAGGGACACAATGAACGGGACTAACCCATCTACTATCAGCAATTGGATAAATTATACCTGCCTCTAGTAGATTTAATATTTCATTTCTTACCACTTCTTTCATTTTAGGATTTAACCATTGTTGGTGATCAACAACTGGTTTAGCATCGGGCTCCATATTGATTTTATGCTGACATACAGTGGGACTAATGCCCTTAAGATCATCAAGAGTATGTCCAATAGCAACACGGTGCTTCCTCAGAGTTTTCAATAATCTCTTTTCTTCATGCTCTGAAAGGATAGCACTAATAATAATAGGATATATCTTCTTTTCATCAAGATAAGCATATTTCAGAGTATCCGGTAATTGTTTAAGCTCAAACACGGGATCACCCTTGAGTGGAGGAGGATCCCCAAGTATTTGAACAGGCAAGTTGTGTTTCAAAATAGGATGCTAATCAAATAGAATCTTATCTATTTCATTCCTTTCATTCATGTGCATATCGTTTTCATGGTCTAGCAAATATTGTTCTAAGGGGTCAGTAAGAGGCACATCAATAGCAGCAAGACCAATAATTTCATCCTTACTAGGAAATTCTTTATCATGGGGTTGTCTACGAAATTTAGAGAAATTAAACTCATGAGACACATCCCCAAAACTTACAGTAACAGATTCTTTCTCACAATCTATCCTCGCATTAACAACATTGAAGAAAGGTCTACCAAATATAATGGGACAAAAATCATCTTGTAGGGAACCAAGGACAAGAAAATGAGTAGGATATTTTATTTTCCCACACAAGACTTCAACATCTCTAACAATCCCAACTAGTGCTATAGTATCTCTCTTAGCAAGCTTAATGGTAACATCAATTTCCTCTAACTCAGCTGGTGCAATATCATTCATAATTTCTTTATATAAGGTAAAGGAAATTGCACTCACACTAGCACCCACATAACATAAGCCATGATAACAATGATCTCCTATTTTAACGGAAACAACAGGCATGCCAACAATAGGTCTATGTTTATCTTTAGCATCAGGTCTGGCAATTCTAGCACCTTCATCACAGAAATGAATAACATGCCCATCAATATTATCAACCAAGAGATCTTTAACCATAGCAATACTAGGTTCAACTTTAATTTGTTCAGGAGGTGTAGATGTTCTAACATAGATCTTACAACCACAGTTGAAGCTTTAGCATGTTGCTTTATTCTAACAAGAAAAGGTGGTTTCTCAATATAAGCAGCAGGAATAACAGGATCAACATTATAAGTAATAATTTCTTCTTCAACTTTAATAAGGTCAACTACTTTAACTTCAATGGGAGGATGATATTTAAACCACTTCTCCTTATGGAGATTAACATGAGCAGGAAAAGATTCACAGAAAGAAGCTACTATCTCAGAGTCAAGTCCATATTTAGTGCTAAATTCACGAAAAGCATCGGTGTCTACAAAGGATTTGACACAATCAAACTTAAGGTTTATACCTGACTCCTTACCTTTGTCGAGTTCCCAATGTTCAGAGTTGCATTTAATTCTTTCCAATAAATCCCATTTGAAGTCAATATATTTCTTCATATAGGAACCAGTACAAGAAGTATCGAGCATGGATTGATCATTACGAGAAAGACGAGCATAAAAATTCCAAATAATAATTTCTCTCGAGAGCTCATGATTGGGGCATGAATATAACATTGACTTAATCCTCCCCCAAGCTTGAGAAATTATTTCTCCTCCACGAGGCCAAAAATTATAGATATAATTTTGATCACGATGAACTAGATGCATAGGATAAAACTTCTGATGAAATTCCATTTTCAATCGGTTGTAGCTCCATGATCCAATATCATCACATAGCCTACACCATGTCAATGCCTTATCCTTCAAAGATAAAGGAAAGACCTTCTTCTTGACGTGATCCCTGGACAGACCTGCAAGCTTAAATAATACACAAACTTCATCCAGATAGATTAGATGCAAATCAGGATGTAGTGTTCCATCTCCTGCATAAGGATTAGCCAGCAGTTTCTCTATCATACCCGAAGGAATTTCATAATAAATATTTTCAGTAGGTTCAGGAGCAAATATTTGTGCTTCCGGTCGAGGTGAAGATACCCCGAACAAGCCCCTCAAAGGATTATTTTCCGTAGTAACAAGTGACAATAAATTTCAGCACACTATATAAATTTTCCTTACCAGATTCCACCTACCAAAGACGCTTCACTCCCCGGCAACGGCGCCAGAAAAGAGTCTTGATAATCCACAAGTATAGGGGATCTATCGTAGTCCTTTCGATAAGTAAGAGTGTCAAAACCAACGAGGAGCAGAAGGAAATGACAAGCGGTTTTCGGTAAGGTATTCTCTACAAGCACTGAAATTATCGGTAACAAATAGTTTTGTGATAAGGTAATTTGTAACGGGTAACAAGTAACAAGTGTAGCAAAGGTGCAGCAAGGTAGCCCAATCCTTTTTGTAGCAAAGGACAGGCCTGGACAAACTCTTATATAAAGTGTAGCACTCCCGAGGACACATGGGAATTTCTGTCAAGCTAGTTTTCATCATGCTCACTTGATTTGCGTTCGTTACTTTGACAATTTGATATGTGGGTGGACCGGTGCTTGGGTGCTACCCTTACTTGGAAAAACCTCCCACTTATGATTAACCTCTCTCGCAAGCATCCGCAACTATGAAAGAAGAATTAAGATAAATCTAACCATGGCATGAAACATATGGATCCAAATATGCCCCTTACGAAGCAACACATAAACTAGGGTTTAAGCTTCTGTCACTCTAGCAACCCATTATCTACTTATTACTTCCCAATGCCTTCCCCTAGGCCCAAATAATGGTGAAGTGTTATGTAGTCGACGTTCACATAACACCACTAGAGGAGAGGTAACATACACCTCATCAAAATATCAAACTAATACCAAATTCACATGATTACTTATAACAAGACGTATCCCATGTCCTCAGGAACAAATGTAACTATCACAAAACATGTTCATGTTCATAATCAGAGGAGTAT
Organism: Hordeum marinum; assembly: GCA_022496015.1. Lineage (NCBI taxonomy): Eukaryota > Viridiplantae > Streptophyta > Magnoliopsida > Poales > Poaceae > Hordeum > Hordeum marinum. The sequence goes on from CM039674.1 coordinate 440,442,700, forward strand.
TAATTATCATAAAGGATCTGAACATATGATATTCCACCAAGTAAACCAACTAGCATCAACTACAAGGAGTAATCAACACTACTAGCAACCCACATGTACCAATCTGAGGTTTGAGACAAAGATCGGATACAAGAGATGAACTAGGGTTTGGAGAGGAGATGGTGCTGGTGAAGATGTTGATGGATATTGACCCCCTCTCGATGAGAGGATCATTGGTGATGACGATGGCTTCAAGCTCCCCCTCCGGGAGGAAAGTTTCCCCGGCAGAACAGCTCCGTCGGAGCTCTAGATTGGTTTTGCCCAAGTTCCGCCTCGAGACGGCGGCGCTTCATCCAGAAAGCTCTCTTATGATTTTTCCAGGTTAAAACCCTTCATATAGCAGAAGATGGGCACCAGAGACCTGCCAGAGGGCCCACAAGCCACCTAGGCACGGCCAGGGGGTAGGCCGTGCCTGGCAGGCTTGTGACCTCCTGGTGGGTCCCATCTGGTATTTGTTTCGCCCAATATTTTTTATATATTCCAAAATAATTCTTCGTAACTTTTCAGGACTTACAGAGTTGTGCAGAATAGGTCTCTCATATTTGCTCCTTTTCCAGTCCAGAATTCCAGCTGCCGACATTCTCCCTCTTCATGTAAACCTTGTAAAATAGGAGAGAAAAGGCATGAATATTGTACCATAACCTGTAATAACAGCCCATAATGCAATAAATATCAATATAAAAGCATGATGCAAAATGGACGTATCAGTCCACTCGGCTAGGAAATCTACCAGTACGTGAGATTTTATGGCTCGCCGAGACTTGTAGGTAATTTCAAAGGGAAGGAGCTCAATAGCCAACTTGGCTATGCGGCCGGTGGCATCCCTGTTGTTGATTATATTGTTCAGGGGTACTTCGGATGCCACCATAACCAAACACTCTCGGAAGTAGTGTATGAGTTTCCCAGATGCCATAAATATCGTATAGGCTATCTTCTGGTAGTGCGGGTATCTGGACTTGCACTGTGTTAGTACTTCTGACATGTAATAGACCGGCTTTTGTGTCTGGAATTTGTGTCCCTCCTCCTATCGTTCGACAATGAGCACCACACTAACGACTTGGTTGGTAACCGATATGTAGAATAACATGGGCTCACCGGCGCCTGGTGCCATGAGTATGGGATTGCTTGCCATTAGTGTTTTAATTTCTTCTAACGCAACCACTGCTTCGTCGGTCCACTCGAAATTGTTCCATTTCAGCAGTCTATAGAGCGGTAAAGCCTTTTCCCCGAGGCAGGAAATAAAGCGGCTTAGCGCTGCTACGCAGCCAGCTAACCTCTGGACATGCTTTAGCTCTGTGGGAATTGCAAGCTCTGATAGAGCGCGGATCTTAGCCGGATTCGCTTCTATTCCTCTATGGGAGACGATGAATCCGAGCAGTTTACCAGCGGGAACTCCGAATACACATTTCTCCGGATTGAGTCGTATGTCATACTCGCGTAGGCTGGCAAAGGTTTGCCGTAGGTCATCGATCAACTGGCTGACATGTTTGGTTTTGATTACCACGTCGTACACGTATGCCTCGACTGTTTTACCGATTTGTTTTGCGAGACAAGTCTGGATGATGCGCTGGTACGTAGCCCCAACATTTTTTAGCCCAAAGGGCATCGTGTTGAAGCAGAATGGCCCGTAGGGGTGATGAATGCGGTTGAAGCTTGGTCGTATTCCTTCATTTTAATCTTATGGTATCCGGAATAAGCATCGAGGAAACACAACGAGTCGTGTCTGATACGTCCATTTTGCATCATGCTTTTATATTGATATTTATTGCATTATGGGCTGTTATTACACGTTATGTTACAATACTTATGCCTTTTGTCTCTTATTTTACAAGGTTTACACGAAGAGGGAGAATGCCGGCAACTGGACTTCTGGACTGGAGAAGGAGGAAATCTGAGATACCTATTCTGCACAATTCCAAAAGTCCTGAAAATTTACGGAGAATATTTTTGGAATTAATAAAAAATACTAGCGCAAGAATCAACCAGAGGGGGCCACCAGCAGGCCACAAGCCTGCTAGGTGCGGCCACCCCCTGGCCACGCCTAGCAGGCTTGTGGGGCCCCTGTGGCTCCTCCGATGCCCATCTTTTCCTATATGAAGCGTTTTGACCTGGAAAAAAATCAGAAGAGAGCTTTCGGGACGAAGCGCCGCCGTCTCGAGGCGGAACTTGGGCAAAACCAATTTAGAGCTCTGGCAGGGCGTTTCTGACGGGGAAACTTCCCTCCCGGAGGGAGAAATCGAAGCCATCGTCATCATCAATGATCCTCATCGAGAGGGGGTCAATCTCCATCAACATCTTCACCAGCACCATCTCCTCTCCAAACCCTAGTTCATCTCTTGTATCAGATCTTTGTCTCAACACCTCAGATTGGTATCTGTGGGTTGCTAGTAGTGTTGATTACTCCTTGTAGTTGATGCTAGTTGGTTTACCTGATGGAAGATCATATGTTCAGATCATTTATGATAATTAATACTCCTTTAATCTTAAACATAATCATGCTTTGTGAGTAGTTCCGTTTGTTCCCAAGGACATGGGATACGTTTTGTTATAAGTAATCATGTGAATTTGGTATTCGTTCGATATTTTGATGAGATGTATGTTGTCTCTTCTCTAGTGGTGTTATGTGAACGTCGACTACATAACACTTCACCATTATTTGGGCCTAGGGGAAGGCATTGGGAAGTAATAAGTATGAGTTGCTAGAGTGACAAAAGCTTAAATCCTAGTTTATGTGTTGCTTCGTAAGAGGCTGATTTGGATCCATATATTTCATGCTATGGTTAGGTTTACCTTAATTCTTCTTTCGTAGTTGCGGATGCTTGCGTTAGGGGTTAATCATAAGTGGGAGACTTGTCCAAGTAAGGGCAGCACCCAAGCACCGATCCACCCACATATTAAATTATGAAAGTAAGGAATGTGAATCAAATAAGCATGATGAAAACCAGCTTGACAGAAATTCCCATGTGTCCTCGGGAGCGCTTTGCTTTATATAAGAGTTCGTCCAGGCCTGTCATTTGCTATAAAAAGGATTTGGCTACCTTGTTGTACCTTTGCTACACTTGTTACTTGTTACGAATTATCTTATCACAAAATTATTTGTTACCGATAATTTCAGTGCTTGCAGAGAATACCTTACTGGAAACTGCTTGTCGTTTCCTTCTGTTTCTCGTTGGATTCGACACTCTTACTTATCGAAAGGACTACGATAGATCTTCTATACTTGTGGATAATCTTTGTGTGTCACTCTACCCCTATGAACGCGCACACACCATCATAAACGCCTCGTCGTCGGGAACGTCTCCTCCCACTGAATACACATCGCCGGAAATCCTAAAATAAATTTAGAAATAATGCAAGCAACATGATTTGAACTCCAATGAACTAGAAATACCACTCTCCCTCTAACCATCCAACCACATGTTGGTTTGCGTCTACCCAACTGTTGGTACGTCTGAATTAACGAGTTTCCTGACCTATTGTTGTTATCGCTGGTAGTACAGGCCTTATCCTGTAGCAAGCCCACACCGATCGTTAGCAGCCTCTGCGCTAATCCAAAGTTCCGAACCCCTTTCTTCTCCGTACGCAAGGTCAGTACAATCTACTCCTAGTTGCAACTTGCAACAGAAATAGGAACGTTTGCGTCCTCCGATGGGTGATGGGAGGCCATGATGGGCAGGGAGAGGAGGCAGTGCTAGTGCTACCGCTACCGCTGGGCCGGGGACCAACGGTCGCTGGTCAAGCGAGCTACATCGCCGGTCAGAGGAGCGTCTCCGTCCGCCATGTGCCCCGGGCCCCCGGCGTACATGCATACATGCCGCTGTACCGTATCCAGCCAGCTCGGAGACAACCAGCGGGGATCCATCAATGGCGCCAGGCTGCCATGCCATCGCCATGGCCATGTGTGGGGCGCCATGTGCGCGCGCCCGGCCCGCCCACAGGCATCGCCAGGACGGACGGGGACGCGCACCCGGCTCACGCGGTGACGTAGCGTCTCGTCTTCACCGCAAATCCAACAAGATGCGGCCTCGGGGTCGATGAAGCATCGGGCGGGCGACGCGTTCTCTTAATTGGTGCGAACGCCGATGGCCAGCCAGCGACCGGCCGCACGCACCGCACGGCGCGGCGCCATGATTGGGCCGGGCCACCGGCGATCGTTGGCGTGGAAACGTGCGGTGGTCCACGGCTCGTCGATCGGCGGCCGCGATCGAGGGCTCCCTTCCCTCCCCCCGTGCGCAGCGACCTTCGCCTATCCGTCCTGCGTCCCTCCGAGTTATTGCTCTCCATGGATCGATCGGCAAGTGGAGGTCTGTTTAGAGTGTTATAGGTGGCCCGGGGACAAATTTTCTGCACGCATTGGTGGTATCGGCGACGCTGTACGGTAGAGCATTCATATGGGGGGGGGGGGGGGCTATTTGATGAAACTGGCCATGTTCTGTTTTCTCTCCTAGTATCTCGAGTGCCGATCTACTATTCCCGCCCAAGAGAGAAAAAGCCTGTGGATCTGCTCTCCTTCCCGGCCACCTCTGTGGCCGATACATCTGTGCAGTATCAACCAAAGAGGCCTAAGAGCAACTCAACCGGACGACCCAAACGAACGCATGGTTTATTAGCTCTTTGTTCGTTTGATTGAATCGACATGTTCATGCCGGTTCTTGTTTGGTTCGGCAATGTATCCAACATGTTGACTCATTTTTCATCTATGCGGCCGGTTTGCGACCATTTTTTACCGTTTCACATATGTATAAAATTTGACCGTAGATAGTTTAATAAAAATATAAAAATTGTATAGTTCAAAAGCCACATAAATTATCTCATAGTTTACAAGTCAAATAAACATTAAAATGTCTCAAATACATTTAAAAAAAAAGGTGACCGATACATCTATTGGTTGTCAACAATAGCAGACCTGACATAACACAACATCCCAGACAAGCCTTGCATCTACAGTACGCTATAGTGATGTATAGTGTAATTTATGCTACAATTAACAAAAGGATTTTCCCAGCACGCCCTAGGCGAAGGACCTGCCTGACTGGGGCCTGAAACCGCCACTGGTTGTCAACATGAACCCATATATACTAAACCAAATCATTTTGTACCTGCAAGTGAATTTTTTAATCATGTATCTGATGATGAAACTCGGTAAACTGTGTAAATGTTGTCGTTCCTTCATGCTCAGGCACAACATTGTCATCTTGAAACTGAAACTCTTGATTGTAGAAGCGTTCTGGACGTTCATCCTCTACGATCATGTTATGCATGATCATACAAGCAGTCATCACCTTTCAAAGCTTCTGGATGCTCCAAGTTCTTGCAGGATACCAAACAATGTCCCGTCGAGATTGCAGAACACCAAAGGCACGCTCAACATCTTTCCTATAACTCTATTGCTCTTGGGCAAATCTCTCTTCTATCCTACAGGGCTAGGGATTGTCTTTACAAGAGTAGTCCACTGTGGATAGATATCGTCAGCTAGATAGTATCCATTGTTGTAGTGGTGGCCATTGATCTCAATATCGACCTCCGGACAATTGCCTTCTTCCATCCTAGCAACATTGATATCATTGTGAGAGCCGGCATGCCGAAAAAAGCGCCAAATCCACATATCTTGTGAAGCAAAGGCCTCAAGTATGACAGTGCAAGCTCAGACATAGCTTGTACACTGCCCCTGCCAAGCAGACGGAAGTTTTTCCACTTTCATTGCATACAATCTATACTATCAAGCACCCCCGAGAACCCCCTGCTCGCATTCATCGCCACAACCATGTTGTAAACAATTGGCTCTCTCAAGTACTCTGGCCCAAAAACAGCTATAACAACCCTACAGAACTTATACATGGACTCAAGGCATGTGGACTCATTCATCTGGACATACTCATCAATGAGATCACCGGAAACTCCGTATGCAAGCATCCGAATGGCAGCAATGCATTCCTGATAAGAGGACAAGCCAATATTTTCAAGGGCATCTGTCTTGCACTCGAAATAGTTATCGTGCCCCACGAACCCCTCCTGAATACGGTTGAACACATGCCTATCCATACGGAAACGACGTCGAAACATGCGATCTTTAAGAGCGGGTTGGGGGTTCTCGAAGTAGTCATTCCAGAGTAGGAAATGGCCACTCTCCCGGTTGCGATTCAACGCCGACGTGTGCCCCGGTATTGAGCCCCTAAACAATGGCCACTGCCTAATTAGGTGGTCATGGAGACCAACGTAGCTGTTACGATCGGTGGCAAAATCATCTGAATCGCAAAGAACGTTGTAGAAAAAAAACTCGTTGTCGGAATCCATTTGTACCTTGCGGGCAAACCGAAGAACAGCTTGCGGGCGTCCTGCAAAATGCTGGCCGGTGAAGAGCCTTGTGCCCCACTGAGATAAGTTAGGAACTGGGCGGCAGCGCCGACAGATGAGGCAGTCGGGAGGGTGACCTACCTATGGACGGGTGGCTAACGGCGTCGGCGGCGACAAGAGGTGGGGCAGCCGGGCGAGCCGGAGCGATGGGAGAAAGAGAAGACTGACTTGCGTGCCACCGACTGGCGGGCCATGAAAAAATGGCAGGCGTCACGCGAGTCCGTCGTGTGTCCACGCCGATACAAATACGGTATAAATTTGCACTTGGAATGGAACGCGGGCAGACAAATAATGAGCACACGTCCGTTTGGGTTGCTTTGTTAGGTCAAGTTTTGTGTCCGCAGCAACTTAAACTGGGTCGCTTTATTAGGTCAAGTTTTATGTTCGGAGCGATTTAAACGGACATGCGGACGAAATGGGTCATCCAGTTGAAGTTGCTCAAAATTAGTTGTGTTGGCCTGTTGGCTTCCAGAAACACGGCTATGAACGGGTTGTTGGGCTGATTCGGTATGGACCTTCTTTACAAAAGTTGTGTATGTGGGCCTTATATGTAGATGGCATGTGCAAAGACGTTTCTTAATTAACTTTTTGCTATAGTACAACGACTGGTTAAAAAACTATAGTGCAAAAAACAAAAATAACACTTAACAATAAACAGAACAATAAAAGTTAACTTTTCAGAAAAGAAAACAAAATGAAATAAATTCTAGAACAATATTTTATCCACAGTAGACATAATTAGTGTAGTAGTAGTATTCCCTGGTTAAAAAGGTAATGAAAACAACAGTACTGTAAAAAAACCGAAATTACAATGATAATGTACCAGTTACATATGAAGTACACGGCACTCTTGCATTTCCACGCCAAGCACAGGAACAAGCAAAATAAGATGCAACTTTGAGCCGACTCAGCTCATATGAGGTGTGTGGTCCAGAAGGTTTTATAAAACGGTAGTATAAATTTACAATGGTGAAACTCTAGCTGGCCATGTACAAGTCCTTTTGCTGAAGACATGAAAAGTTTACATCATTTGCCCTTGCAAGTTTCCCCTAACACTTTTCTTATTGGTGATTTTGAGCTTGAAGAAACCAAACCAAATCATGAGCCTGGCTACGAGCCATGACCAAGATTGCAGCTTTTCATCCGAAAAAAAGCAACAGAAACATAAAATACTATAGCTTTGAGTTGGCGCGGCTCAGCGTTGCTTCAATGGTTCCATGTGGTTCATCAGTTGGCATGTACACATCATCAGCAAACTGTACATAGAAATGATTCAGTTAAAGTGGGTAACACGTTATGGAGTAATTAAAAGTGCAATATCTGACATAAAACAGAAGAAAAATAGAGCTCAATCATGTTTTTGAACTAAGTCACCTTCACCAATCCTGGATTTTCCTTCCCTGCTAGGTTCACTGGGAGAAAGTGGAGGTTTGGCATCCTAAGCTGAACGGATGCTATGTCTGGGAACCTGGGAGTTGACATCATATATTCAGGCGTACATAAAAGTAGGAGTAAATATGGCTGACAAAAAGCTACAGCAGGTAACAAAGTAATGGCCAAATCTCAAAGCTGCGAACCTGGTAAGAACTTCTCGAGCCATAAGGTATAATGTATTCTGCACTGATGGACTATACACACCAACATCAGGAGGACCAAAGAACGTGTCTGCGAGAACTTTCTTTACATCCTGGTATCTTTGTGTGAAGCAAAATGGCTTTGATGGAAGCTGGGAAATATGCTCGAACGGGTACCTGAATACAAAAGAGAAAGCATGATAGTAATCAATTGGGCGGATTCTGGCATGTTTTTTCATTTGAAAGACTAGGAAATCGTGAATCATGACTTGTAAAATGCTTGTCCAAGACCAACAGCAATAGAAGTGCTACTCCATCGGACAAACAAGCAACAGTTCAACTTTATCTTATAGTAATACTGACACTTGATTTATCACCTTGAATTTAAGAATTACTATGGACAATAATAAAAGGGTTGAATGACTATCAGCATTGTGGAAAAGAGAACATTTCAGGCAGATGGGAAGAGTGTCCAAACCTCCACCAAGCAGTTACTTCTGTTGCTACAATTCTTTCTCTTGTTTCAGGAAGAAGAGTGTAGCGGTCCCTCACGAATCCTTCAAATCCAGACTGAGATACATAGTGATGAAAATTTAGTATTTATTACTTGCACCTGCAGCCTATTTCTGTAATACTAGAGTAAAACAGTTTCGCTTCAGCTAAAACTAGTTAAATTATTTTGCTTAGGTGACACTACATCTAACAAAGTCCCTGCCTGCTGACAAGTTGCATTCGATCCCCAAAAGCATGAATACTTGACATATTGGCATAGCTGTAGCATGTCCATTCCTATTTCAACGGTCTTCTACAACGACTGTCTCCTATTCCATCAACCATGGAAAAACTCCTGGTAAGGTTATATATAGATCTTCCTCCTTAATAATCTCCTATATATCTCGATCATATCTGAACTCATAACTTATTCAACTATGTACAGTGACTAGCAAACTCAACCATAGTTGGAGAAATATGCAGAGTCCAATTCTTTGGAAATGGTGGCATGAGGACCAAGACAAATAAGTGAAATAAACACCTGAGTTGTCTTTAGCACAGAGTATCCTTGTATCCCAGAATTTATGAGCAGACTTCCAGACTTCTTCACGGTGACCTCTGTGGTGTGCTTTTCTGAACCAAGTTTGAACCCTACAGAGAAGTCCATTGTATAAGTTATCAGGGAGGGACTGTTTTCCTTTACCCTGACATTTTTCAATATACTAATGTGAATATTTACCACAGTAAATGAAAGGAATTTATTTGTGAAAGAAAAAACAGCAAGCAGTTGAGAAGAAGCAGTCCGCTCGATTGTCATTATCCTTCTTTTTGACTATCAGTGGATCTACCAGGAATCTAAGTTTCAAGGAGAAAATGGAAGACAGGGTAAGGGTACTATTATGCACCTCACTATCCAACTTGCAATCAGAATGATAATGATGTGAAATTATTTTTAGAGCGCCACATGAAAAATATTTTTGGCCAATATAAAAGGTTCTAGCATAGACAGGCCTACCAATAGTAACTGCAATGCTTAAAGATTGAATGACTAGTATTTAACTTACAAGGTTAAGTCCCATTTGGCTCTGTTCTCTAATAATGATGAAATACATTTCACTAACTGGAAGAGGGATTTCCAAACAACATGCAAATTTGTGCATTTACAATACTTAAACATGCAAATTTGTGCATTTTATACTTAAATATTTATCATAAATCCTAATGTCCTAGAATAGCTGCAGCTCATCCTATTTGCACATGGATCCAATACCATGCTGATCTACAAGAAGAGGCGGATGAGTGTCTCCTTTAAAAGGGTTTAGAACTTCTATGGCAGGTGACCACTGAAACGAGACTGGGGTATGGTGATAAAACTCTTCTCACCGTGCGAATGGGGCTTCCCGTCCACAGCCACACGCTCCCATGGGCGCTCCACGATTGTGACTGTAGCCTCTGAGACCTGCTCGGACAAGGAACAATGCCATAAATGGCCGGGTTCCACTCTAAATTAAAAAAAGAAAGAAAAATCCCATTCCATTCCACCATTCCGTACCTGCGGGTACAGTGAGGTGAAATGCCTCCCGAGGATGACCGCGAATTCCTCCATGGACACCACCTCCGTGCACTCCTTGGCCTTCACGTACACCTGATCATGAAGCAAACAAAAGGTACTCGGTGGATCAGGGAACCAGGACCGACCGAGGAGCATCGCCGGTCAGCGAGGAGAGAAGGGGGCAGAGAGGGAGGGAGGGAAGGGGAGGCGCACGGTGTTCTTGATGGAGTCGGTGGCGACGATGGCGGAGTTGTCGTCGGAGGTGTAGGAGGGGAGGCAGTCGGAGACGACGCTGACGGCGACGCTCCACTCGACGAAGAGGTGCCCCCCGGCCTCCGCGGGGCGGCGCCACACGCGGGAGACGCGGACCCGGGACTTGCCGTGCCTGCCCTGGAGGTCGAGGCGCCCGGCCATGGCTGGGGATCCGATCTGCGGTGCTCTGCTCGGGGACGATGAAGGGCGGATGCGCCTGTCGCTGGCGGAGGTGACGCGCACGGGAGTGCTACCGCTTCCTTTGTAGAGAGAGCGAGAGGCGGAGGGGATGTGGGGACCGCGCGCAGTCGTGGCGTCACTCTCGATCGTCGGCCGTGTGTTGCGTTTGCGACACCTCGGAGGGGATCGAACCGACACGTCCGTCTCTGACACCGTTACGTTATGCCGTGCTTCGTCATTTATTGCCCGGCCCACGTTGCTTCGTGTGCACCTTGCCCAAATACCGAAAAAAGAAATGCGTTTGCTGCCCAAAGACAAATGGGAATACGTATGGTATACTGCGCTGCCACATATTGCGCCAAGTGGCCGGTCGAAGCTGTCTCAAAAAAAGAAAAAAAAAGTGGCTGATCGAAGCTGGTATACACGTAGGGATAAATAAACCGCTGCCTGCACGCTGTTTCGGTATAGCGGCCGCAGCCGACTGAAACGACACAGCAAAGAACAGTGACACGCTGTTAGTAAAAGAAAAAGGAGCGACACACGGGAGAATAAACACAGTAAAAAAATTGGAGCTGCAGCCCACTGTTTCCGTGTAGCAGCTGCGGCACATCGTTTTGCGCTCTGCTTCGTCTTGTGGGCGATGATGGTTGCCGCTTCTTTCTTTTTCCTTTTTTTTTCTGGGAACCTTTTCTTTCGGTTGCTTCTTGTACCAGCTGGTGGCTGGTAGCGTGCGTGAGTCGTGAGACCTAGTTGTGTACATGTGTGTTGATCAGTTTGACTGCGCGGGATGCCACTGAATCAAAAAACACAAGTGCTCCCTTCCGACCTTAACGGGCATGGAATTCTAGGTCTTCCGCAAAAAATATGGTGTGTGTCATAACAAATACTAGTACCTCTTAAAATCTTATAAGATGAGAGGGAGTATATTTTTAGATCCGTCGTTGAATAAGTTTATACTTATTTTTTGTGGCATATTATGTATGTTTTGCTTGTTAAATTGATGACCAAAATTCTCATGCCAGACTTATGTTCTCATCTGGAGGGAGTAGATGTTTCTCCGTGCGACGACTGTAATAGTGATGAGGACATGACTACCTTCGATACGATCAAAAATGTTGCATACATGCATATTTATGAGGTGATTTTTTAAAAAATTATGCAATAATTTATTTATGTTATCCGGAACAAAAATATTTCACCTATTTTTATTTTATACCTAAATGCAGAATGGTCAAACACTTGTATGAACCACGTGTGATGACAAAAGAAGACGAAATGGTTGTGTGCTATTCAAAAGGTCATATAATGTCAAAGGAAACAATTAGGAGTTGTTCAAGAAGTTCTCTGACGTCACTTTTAGCCCAAGAGAAGATATAGTCCAAGTCTCTCACGTTCTGAACTCAGATTCGGACTGCATAGACACACCTGCCTCAAAACGCAAACAACTTTTTCATACGGACTCGAAATTGGGTGATTCTTTTTTTGATGGAAACTAGATTTCATATGCGTTCTAGCCCAGTTGGAATCACCTTAAAATTCGTCCGGATCGCGAAGATATCGACGAAACAATCTGACGTTACAGCAAAATCCAAGTCAAACTACAAGTTTAAAGGTGTTGCATTACCTTCACTTGGGCCCATGGGCCTTGTACGACCTAGGGTTGGTTTTAGGGTGTCTTGGGACGTCCTCCCACCTCCTTGGCCGCCATCCCTTGCTCCTATATAAGTAGATCAATCTAGTAGCTTTTCCTTTGGGGTTTTGTTTAGTTAAAAGTTAGCCATTGCAACTTCGTGTACTTCGTTTGTGTCCAACGACCAGACCAAGACCGCTTTCGGAACCCCACCATTATCAATACTTCATATATATCCGCAATATTCAGATTGCATTATCATATTCTTGCTTGTTCTTTGACTGCTTGCAGGAATAGACCTTCGTGGTCAGGTCGATCGTGCTCCGGCGTGGTCAATAACCTCTTGGAGATTGGTTTAACGATTGCTAAGGCGCAACGTCGTGCACGTTCATACTCGGGTCGTCAAAGTCGTCTCCACCAAATCGATAGTTATCATCTCATCGAAAGATCGGGACCCTCGCCTCTATCAAGTGGTATCAAGTGGTATCAGTTTTCAGGTTGCTCGGTGAGAATTTCCAGTTATTCGTAGATTACATTTATTTTCCTTACCTATTGCCCAAGAGAAAGCCACAAAAAAAGTTAGATCTATTCATCTTTTCTCCAAGCCAGTTTGAGCCTTTGCAAAAAAAAATCCAGTGCTTGCATAGTTGAATTATCGGTTGCATCGTCATGTCGAGTTGCTGGTCTTAGCGTCTAGTCTTTTAGAGTTTCAAGTTCTATTCACAACTTGTCACGCCGGCGTCGCACCATCTTCATCGCTGCTGCCATATACCACCACCACGCCAGCGTCATCCCTTTCGTTGTCACCCATCACCATCCATCAATTTTCACCACATGCTACCATTGTTCATTGTCATTATCACACTTGAGGTCGTTCACATGTACGCTTGATCCAATCTACATCTTATCTAATTTGTTGGATAGAAAAAAAAGTGAGAGAGAAAAAAAAGAAAAAAAAGTGAGAGAAAAAAAGAGAAGAAAAAAATAGAGAGAAGAGAAAAAAATCGGATCTACCTAGACTCAATCTCGTATGTGAATTCGGATTGAAATCTGTTTTGCGCAGTGTTCAGTAAAACAAGCATATCTTCCTCATACGAACTCGGAATTGAGTGACTCTTTTTTGCATACGAAAGCTTGAGTCAGTACCATTCTTGAGAAAAAATATCAGAAATTTCACATAATATTTTCTAGAGGAAAGCTGCAGAGAGAGTTTTGTATATCTTGCTTGTCGGTCATTTATCATCATTGTCTTTACTGCCATTGTGATCTTCACTTATATCTTGCTGTCGAGAGCTAATTCATATCATCCCTTGCTGCTATTTGTCCTACGCCGTGACTCCATTAGTGTTCTAGACTCGTGTCTCTAGTACGGTCTAGCCTAGGACCAACACAATACCGTCATTGAGCGTTTATTCAACATTGCATCTCTGAATTGATTATTGCTAATCTTTTGCTACCATATATTAAGCCTTCCAAGCTACACATATTTCTACATCGTGTATACATGCGTTTACCTGGTAATCACTTTACCCAATCTTCGAAGATATTGACATCGTCGGTTGCCGGTTGCCACCTGCTGCATGGTAAGAATTTGTAAGACATTGATATTTGCTTTACTGTGAGCGTTTTACCACCACATCCCAGTAGTTCATAGGAACAATATACTTGGATCTTTGTTTCTTTTTTTCTACTAGTTATGACAGGATCCAGAGTTTTCAGTTCATGGGCTTCTTCGATCGTGGGAGACGTGCCACCACAAAAACAGATACGAGAGCTGCAAAGAGATCCAAATGCACATGATCAGGTTAATGTTTCTATACCTCCATTTAATGGCTGATTTAGACCTGCTTTATATATTGAATGGGAGTTTGAAATAAATGAAATATTTGCTTCCCATAATTTTGCTGCACATAAGAAAGTTAAGGTCGTAGTTGGTTTTTTCACTGGTTATGCTTCAGTTTGATGGAGCGAATATTGTCGGTTACACAAAGATATTATACCTACTACTTGGGATGATTTGAAACTTGCCATGAGACACACATTCGTTCCTGCTTATTATACTCGTGACAAGGTTAAAAAGTTACAATATTTAAAACAAGGTAGTGACACCGTAATGAAATATTATGATGATTTACAAATAACCTTGTTGCATTCCTTGTTAGAAGAAAGTGAAGAAGATTTTATGGATATATTTTGGGGAGGATTAAACCGTGATATTCAGGAGATACTAATTCATGAAAAGTGTTATTCTATGGATCGTTTGTTTTGTCTTGCTTGCAAAGTTGAACAGGAAATAAATCAACGTGTTGCCCAAAAGGAAATAGAGCGCAAGGTGCACATTTCAAGAGTGGTTACAGTTGTTCCTTCAACTACTAGGCGTATTGTGACAACCACATCAATTCTTGTGAGGGCTACATCACCTTCACCATGTAACACGTCACCATCGAGAGTGCCTACATCATCTGAGTTGATCATAAGAGGTAATGGCAAAGGTATTGATCTTCCACCTCCACATGAGTATATTGAATGCCTTGTCAAATCCAATGTACCTTGTGATGAGCTACCCATTACTTTGATCACACCACCTATTTTAGAGGACTATGTTCATGATTTTACTTCGTCATGTGATCAAATAACTACAATATCAACAATTGTGAGTGCACCATTGAATTAACTATTGATGAGCAAGAACCGTGTGGGTCAGGAAATCAATCAAATTTGGGTCAAATATGTTTGAAAATAATTCTGTCGGTGTTTAATCATTTTGATATGACCTTCAATCTTGGTGATAATTCTGTGTCAAATTACATGTTGCATGTTTGCTTATTTAAGCATGTTGTAGCATCTAAATTTGAAACGATTCACGTTTATCTACCAATATTGGGATGGTTTAATGATGAACATTATGAATCTTTTGATATGAATAAGGACTTCACTTATATGTGCAAACTGAGTTGTAATATTGGCATGCCTTCTACTTCTTGTCATGATTTTTTGGCTTCATATTTCATGACATGTGATGAGTGCCCTTGCATATATGTGTCACATGTGTCACAACTGAGAACAATAAAAATGGATGACAAATACATATACAATGTGTATGGCTTTTCTCTTTTGGTAGCCACATTTCAGATTAAGCAACGCCGAGGACGGCTTTATTTTCAAAAAGGGGAGGATGATGAGGACATGACTACCTTCGATACGACCAAAAATGTTGCATACATGCATATTTGTGAGGTGATTTCTTATAAGAATTATGCAATAACTTATTTATGTTATCCGGAATAAAAATACTTCACCTTTTTATATTTTATACCTAAGTGCAGAATGGTCGAACGCTTGTATGAACCACGTGTGATGACAAAGAAAGACAAAATGGTTGAGTGCTATTCAAGAGGTCCTCTAATGTCAAAGGAAACAATTAGTTGTTGTTCAAGAAGTTCTTTCACGTCACTTTTAGCCCAAGAGAAGATAGAGTTCAAGTCTCTCACGTACTGCACTCAGATTCGGACTACACAGACACACCTGTCTTAAAACGTCAACAACTTTTTCATACGGACTCGGAATTGGGTGATTCTTTTTTTGCTGGAAAATAGATTTCATATGCGTTCCAGCCCAGTTGGAATCACCTTAAAATTCGTCCGGATCGTGAAGATATCGACGAAAAAAATCTGATGTTGCAGCAGAATCCGAGTCAAACTACAAGTCCAAAGGTGTTGCATCACCTCCATTTGGGCCTATGGACCTTGTATGACCTAGGGTTGGTTTTAGGGTGTCTTGGGACGTCCTTTCACCTCCTTGGCCGCCACCCCTTGTTCCTATATAAGTAGATCAATCTAGTAGCTTTTCCTTTGGGGTTTTGTTTAGTTAAAAGTTAGCCATTGCAACTTCATGTACTTCGTTTGTGTCCAACGACCAGACCAAGACCGCTTTCGGAACCCCACCCTTATCAATACTTCATGGAGGCGGCTACGTAGCGGTGCCGCATATAGGTCTTCCCGTGCGGCGGCTACTAATCTACATGTGAAATCGTGTTTTAGCCCTATGTGACTCAACTCGCTGTGCCTCCTCATGCACTTGCAGTGGCATGTACCACATGCATCGGCTTTCCTGTAGAAAAAGACGCGGCAGGATGAAAGCACATGCAAGCTTATGCATGAGGCATTACCAAAGGCCAAAGCTAGGAGCATGCATGCATGGCAGCGCTAGGTACAGTAAAAATAGGCAGTCACTATTCTGACTTATTTTAACATGCATCTGTTAACTACATACTTGTCAAGTTAAAAAAATTAGTTTCCAAATTATGAAGTGATTAGTTGCCACATACATTACCAGTGCTTGTCTGCCATGCTAAACATGTTAGTCACCAGATTATATAGTATTTAGTTGCGAAAAATTTAAACATGTTGAGTTGCATTACATGTTCTCAGTTGCCACATTACTACATGATGTAGTATTATACATGATTGCCACGGTTAAGCAAGTGTAATTGCCAGATTTAAATGGATGTGGTTGTCAAATATTTACACATGCTTATCAGGTCAAATAGATGTGGTTGTCGCATTTAAACAACTGTAGTTGCCACATTTAAACAAAAATGTGTGTAGTTACCCAGCGAAGAAAGTTGTGGCTGGCAGATTATTATCTCCGTGACAAAAACTTCTCAAGATTAATTGTCATGTTTTTTTGTCAGCTACTAATCATTCCCCGGCTAGGTTCATTATTGACTAAACAAGGGTGAAAGGACGAGTTGCAACTTGCAATATTATATATATACTGTAGCAATAGTCCTTAAACAGCCTCACACATGCACAGTTTGCATGCAATACTTTGACTGCATACCTTCTCTGCAAACCTTGTAGTTGTTCAGAAAAAAAACCCCGTAGCAGCTGCCAGTACAGCCATCAGGTAACGTGCTACCGAACCAGATGTTACAGGCCCATTAAAACGGAGTGCTTTGTATCCGAACCGCACGATAACATTGCGTCCGCCTAACAACGCTGGCGCACGGGAAGGGCGGGGTGCACACGCTACCACTTAGATTTTCTTATACTTTATATATATTCGCAATATTCAGATTGCATTATCATATTCTTGCTTGTTCTTCGACTGCTTGCACGAATAGACCTTCGTGGTCAGGTTGATCGTGCTCTGGCGTGGTCAATAACCTCTTGGAGATTGGTTTAGCGATTGCTAAGACGCAACGTCGTGCATGTTCGTAGTCGGGTCGTCAAAGTCGTCTCCACCAAATCAATAGTTATCATCTCATCGAAAGATCGGGACCCTCGCCTCTATCAAATAGTGTTAGGGAAACGTTTCCCTCCGGTGCGCCGGCCGAACGCTCGGCCGATCGCACGCGAGCCGGACAATTGAATCGCAATCCTGTGTCTCGTACACATTCTTTTCGCGTGGGCCCTGCACAGTCCTTTCCCTCCCCCTAGATCTCGGCCTTATCCCCTTCGGGCCTTCCCCATCCCTCAATCTTATCCAATGAGCACCATCCACTCCTTGCAACTTCCTTTCTCATGGCTCACGCGCGAAGCTCTCTCCATGGCTGTTAACCCCTGTGCGTCCTTACCCGAGTTTTCTCGTCCTCACCCGAGTTTTTCATGGCTGCAAGCTGCATCTGGCATGGCTGTGAGCTGGGGCCCCGACGCCCTTCGCAGCTGCCTCTCGGGCTGGCCACGAGCAGGCGACGGCGGGGTGACCATAGCCGGCGAGCCCTACAACTGCGCCAGCCAAATACATGCTTCAACCCGCATTGTATTTTGCTACAATCGGCGTCGCATTTTTCTATAACCGGCATCACCTTTTGCTATAAATACGCAGTTGACGTCATCTTTTTGCTACAACTAGCGTCTTTTTTTGCTACAACCGGCATGGCATTTTGCTACATCCATCAGGTCTGAGCTGTGACCCGCGATGACGGCAAGGCGACGACTACTTTTTTGCTTCAACCGATGTCTCTTTTTGCTACAACTATTTTTATTTTTTGCTACACGCGTTCGCATTGAGCTGCGACAGGCGACGATGGCGATGACTTTTTTGTTGCGACGGTAGTACATTTTTGTTACGTTTGGCAATAATGTTTGCTGCAACCGTTGTCTTTGTTTGTTACGACAACCAACGGAATTTGCTACCACGAAAGGCGAGCAGGATTTGGAACCTAGGAGCGCGCCGGCGAGCAGCTCCGGCGAGCGGTTCCGACGAGCGTGCCGACGAATGGCTTCGGCGAGCGGCGGCTCAGGCGAGCGCGCCGACGAGCAGCTCCGACGAGCGCGCCGACGAGCGGCTCCAGCGAGCAAGCTACCGACGGCAACGGACGCATGAGAAGAGAGGCCTTGCAGTTTTCTTTTTTATCTGGTACTGTTGTTTCTTCTTTCCGAGGTTGAAAAAAACGTTTGGCTAAATCTGACGACTATACACGGCCTAATCGGGTGGTCTGGACACGGCCAACCGAAAGTTTTAAGCCGACGCGCCGGCGCCTATCATGCCCCATAGTGTTATAAGCTCAACGCCAGGGACAAAGATAGGAAATTTATATGGTGTCAGCGCTATACCAATCGTATATTCACTACACATAAACAGTGCAATTATAGTATAAAATTAGTGAAGGGATTTTGAAAATCATTAGTGTCAGTTGATACCATCATCTCCATGGGAGCTTCCTCGTCAGCTCTGCTCCACGGGCTCAACCGATCGGGACTTTTTCTCCCATATTTTACCTTATGAGGTTGAGTTCCACTATTAGAAGATGATGGATTAAAGTTCAAACAGTAAAAAAGAAGAAGAGAATGATGTCGTTCGTGCTGGGAGCTCCCATGAGGGAGCATGTCTTGCGTCCTTCTCATTGAGGACCAACCCCTCCCCCTTATACAGAGCATTGCTATGATCCAACAGAGAGATTCATCATATGTTTAGATTTTGTAATGTTGGGCACGGCGAGAATAGTCATTCTAAACACGACAAGAAGAAATTGTTATGCCCACATGTCTGAATTGCGCCGAAAGAACTGCCATGCTGTAAATGAGAAAAAAAATGTCCATGTGTTTATAAATTGCCATGCTAGAAGAAGTTGGTTGCCATATTGCAGTAAAAAAAACCCAGCACACCAATCCAGGGAATTACCATGCTACAACATAGATAATTGACATGCTACAAGATATAGATTGCCATGCTACAACATAGATAATACAAGTTTTATCATGATTGGTCTTTTTTTTAACCGTCTGTTCTCATTGATTTAAGGGTCATACATTGTTAGTACTCCGTAGTACTGCTTAGTAAGTACTCGAAAGTACTAATATTGGTGGGGTCGATACTTTTAAGTGAAAGGCAAATTAGTCCATCATTCCCCCCCCCCCCCCCGCATGCTGCCGCCCCTGTCGTCCAATCCAAAACCATCGCCGCCGAGCCCCATCCTCTTCCATTGACTTCATTTCTCCTTCCCACCACCGCCCCTGTCGCCAGAAACTGTCGTCGTCGATCCCTATCATCATCCATTGCCATCATTTCTTCCAACTTGTCGCCGCCGAGCCCTATCTTCTTCCATTGCCCCCCATCTCCTCTTCCATGGCCACACCACCAACGATCCCGTTTTCTGAACACGAGTACATGAAGCTCTCTGGCGGAGACGAGGTAAAGTTAGGCAGGCTGAGGGAGATCGGTTCTTGGTTTGTCAACAAGCGGCAGTTAGCGGGGACAGTGCATGTGATGTGCACACATTTGAAAGATAGGGAGGAAACTTCTATCCACCCGGGCGGACTCGCGCGCGACCCCATAGAGGTCCTCCTCTGGGCCATGGAGCAGACGGATTCACCGATTGCGATCGTGAGGCGGAGGTGGTGTCGCTATCAGTCCAAGATCAAGCATCCGGAGGATGAAGAACCAGAGAGAAGCATCATGGTGTTGTTTGTGAAGGCGGGATTGATCCAAGATCCGGTGGAGTCCTCGCCAACCAACCACAAGAGGTGGAAAGCATTTGTCCCGACGTCGCTTCCTCGTCGTTCTGCACGGTTCCCTCACCGTTCTCCTCGTCTCACGGGGCAGAGGTCTGAGGCCGAGGAATAGTAAGCTTTGCACTCGATGTAATTGTTCTTCTCTTCATGCTTACAATCATGGTGTGTGTCAACTATTTTTCAATTTATAACAAATTTTGGCATGTTGCAACCAAGTTGTAGTCACTTGATTAATGTTGCAACCACTGTCTTCACTTTTGAATTACTGTCAAGTTGTGTCTTGCTTCAATAGGTATGCATCTAAAAACAAAAATATAGGTCATGTCCTCTTGAAAGAAATATTAGGATGACTAATTTTGGTAGGGATGTTGGCTTGGTCATGTCGAAGTGCTGTATAGCCTTTTGCTTCACTTCCTGTAAGTGCTTCTTGCTGTTGGGGAACGTTGCATGGGAAACAAATTTTTTCCTACGCACAAGCAAGATCTATCCATGCTGATGAGCATCGACGAGCGGGAGAGTGGATCTACATATCCTTGTAGATCGCTAAGCGGGAAGCGTTAAGAAATGCGGTTGATGTAGTCAAACGTCTTCGCGATCCAAATCGCCGAGCGTCCCGCAATCCCATCACGATCCTTCTCGCGATCCAATCACGATCCGTCTCATGATCCCATCACGATCCATCTCGCGATCAAATCACGAATTGTCTCGCAATCCTGATCACGGTCCTTCCGATCTAGCACCGAACGGGCGGCGCCTCCGTGTTCAGCACACGTACATCTCGATGACGATCTCCGCCTTCTTGATCGAGCAAGAGGGAGTGAATAGGTAGATGGGTTCTCCGGCAGCACAACGACGTGGCTGTGGTGGTGGTGGAGCTGATCCGATAGAGCTTCGCTAAGCGGCGCCGAACCAATCTAGAAGAGAAGCAATCTGGGAGGGAGGAACTGCGCCATGTCTTGTGGTGGGGCTGCCCTCCTCCCTCTCTCATATATATAGGGGGAGGGGTGGGATTCCCAAACCCTAGGGTTTCCCCTTGGGGCGGCGGCCAAGGGTGGAGGCGCCCTAAGGTGGCTTGCCACCCAAGGAAGGGTGGCACCAACCGTAGGGTTGGCCCTCCTGTAAGGGCATATTTCTCCTTAAGTGGTTTTGGTGATTGATGAAATGCCTTCGCGGACTAATCGTGTGCATTGAGCATTTCAGATATCTCATGTCTAGGCACGAGACGATTCGGTGCCCCTCGGAGCTTATCGAAGACGGTTGTTCTCTACGTTTCCTTTCGGTGGATTTGAGTCGTAGGAAAGCCGTACTATTAAGAGGGGCCCGCTTCGGAAAGATTTGGGTGGAATCAACACGTACACATCTATTCTATCGCACCACCTTTCCTTCGCTTCAATGGAGCTCAAGCTCATTTTCCTTGTCTGTGCAAAGTGAAGCCTGCGGGGGTACTTGCTTTCAGTGGCCAGCGGTAGTACCGCTCAAGGGAGCGGTAGTACCGCAGGAGCCCGCGGTAGTACCACTCAGTGGAGCGGTAGTAGCGTTGTCCCCTGCCCTAGTACGTGCGCCTATGGTAGTAGACACGGATGTAATTTTTTACATCCGCCCTCTTGCGATAGTACAGTGATGCAGTTCCGATACTACCGTGCCGGACTTTTTCGCAGCTCCGCCCTCAGCGGAGTTAGGCACAGAAGTAATTTTTTTTACTTCCGTGCATCTCTAGTTCCAGTCACTACCGACCATGTGGTAGTACCGCATGGGCTCGCGGTAGTACTGCTCCGGCGGTTCTACCGCTAGTTGCCTAGTGCAATCGGCCTGCGCCTGACACTTCTGTGCAAGCGGTAGTATCGCATGTTGCAGGTAGGCTTGCGGTAGTACCGTGGTCATATGCGGTAGTACCGCGACGCACAGGGCTGGGTGTGGGGATAACGGTTGGATCTTATCCCCCACTATAAAAAGGAGGTCTTCTTCCTCAAGAAGATCACCTCTTCCTTCCCCAAACTCCATTGTTGCTCAAAGCTCCATTTCAGCCCGATCTCCCTCCCTAGCCAATCAAACTTGTTGATTTCCTAGGGATTGGTTGAGGAGGCCCCGATCTACACTTCCACCAAGAGAAATTTGATCCCCCCCACTAATCCCTTGTGGATCTTGTTACTCTTGGGTGTTTGAGCACCCTAGATGGTTGAGGTCACCTCAGAGCCACATTCCATTGTGGTGAAGCTTCGTGGTGTCGTTGGGAGCCTCCAATTAAGTTGTGGAGATAGCCCCAACCTTGTTTGTAAAGGTTCGGTTGCCACCTTCAAGGCACCAATAGTGGAATCATGGCATCTTGCATTGTGTGAGGGCGTGAGGAGAATATGGTGGCCCTAGTGGCTTCTTGGGGAGCATTGTGCCTTCACACCGCTCCAACGGAGACGTACTTCCTCTCAAGGGAAGGAACTCCGGTAACACATCCTCGTCTCCACCGGCTTCACTTTTGGTTATCTCTTACCTTTACTTCTTGCAACTATTATGGTATTGTATCCCTTGCTTGCTTGTGTGCTTGTTGTGTGTAGCATCATATAGGCTCCTCACCTAGTTGCACATCTAGCCAACTTATTTAATGCTAAGCCTAATTTGTTAAGGAAAAGTTAAAAAGTGTTAGTTGCCTATTCACCCCCCCTCTAGTCAACCATATCGATCCTTTCAATTGGTATCAGAGCCACATCTCTTTATTAAGGGTTTCACCACCCGAAGAGTATGGCTGGCGAAGAGGAGCGTGTGGGAGAACTTCCCGAGGTCGTGGGAGTGAACATGGTCTCACACGAGGATTTGAATGAGGCCTTGTCCTTACTCAAATCCTCCATGGCGACCGAGGTTCAATCCATGTTCAAAGATTTCCTTAATACTCTTAATGTTTCTACCGATGCGGTGCAAGTGGTTAAACCCACTAACTCGTCATCGGATGTCAACTCCGGTAAGGAGGTGGCTAGTGCTGACAAGGATAATCGTTCTCAAGGAATTAATGGGTCGGGGAGCTTTGCCTCAGTTCCCCCTCCCGTGGTCTATCGTGGACCGGTGCACCCACCTCATATAGTTAATCATGGTCCTCCTCCTAAACTTGTTAAGAATGATTTTTCTAACTAGGTTTTCAGTATCAAGTCTCATTTAGATCACATCTCAATTCATCTCACGAGAGTCATTGAAGAAGGATACTATCCTCATGATCCACGCAATCTTACTCCAAGAGAACAAGCGGATAAACAGCTAAATTCTTCTGCCTTGTTCATACTCCAAGATGTTGTTCCTACTGAAGACCTACCTCACCTACAGCCCTTCACTGTTGCTAAACAGTGTTGGGAACACATTATCTCCATGTACAAGGGCATTTCAAGCATTCAACGGTCAAACTATGAAGTTGTCCTTGATCAGTCAGATGAGTTTGTGATGATAGAGGATGAGGAACCGCGTGAGTTCTATAGAAGGGTGACTGCTCTTGCCGTTTCCCTCAAGGATCATGGCAGCAAGGATGTGCATGATACTTGGATCAAGCGTAAGTTTCTGAAGGCCATCATGCCCTACAACAAGGCCATGTCCGCTGTCATCCATCAAAGGCCGGACTTTCACACCTTGTCTTCTGGTGATGTGTGGATGAATTTATTGCAATGAACATCCTCAACACGACAGATAACAATGCTCTCGCTCGCGTGCAACAATCAAAGAAATCCTCTCCCAACCTTGCTTTCAAGGCCAAGGTCTGTCAAGATGATGAAGAAGAAGAATAAGAGGGTTGCCCCGAGGACACCAAATATGCTTATCATGAGCACATGGCTCTTGCGTCCAGACAATTTTGTGGCAACAAGAGAAACACAAGGCCCAACTTCTCCAAGAACAACTCAAATGGGTCAAAGGGCAAACAACGTGTGAGAACATGCTACAACTGTGGTAATGTGAGTCACTTTTTGGTGGATTGCCCATATGAGAAGAGGGAACACAATGGTGGCAAGCTCATTCGCAAAGATAAGGCCAAGTCCTTCCCCAACGAAACCAACTTCACCAAGAAGGCTCCTCACAAAGTATTGGTGGCTCAAGAAGAGTATGCCTCGGATAATGATGTTGATGAAGAAGACACAAGCAGTGAAGGAATGGCAATGGCATCTATGGCAATTGCATCCTCTACCCCAACAAAGGTGTCACTCTTCGATGCCCCCAATGAGAACATCGTCGCGAGGTGCCTCATGGCTAAATGTATCACCAAGGTAAACTCCAATGCCAAAACCTCAAACATTAATACTTCTATTTCTTCCACTATGTCTTTAAAATTTGTGGATGAACATGAGGAGGCAAAAGAGTATAAAAATGAGTTTGACAAATTCATGTGTAAACTCAAGGGAGAGTCCAAGAAGCACTTCGTTGCTCTCTTGGAACAACTTGGTGAGGCCCATGACACTATTGAGTCTCAAGAAGAATTTCTTGAGGAGTTGAGAGGCCAGAGTTGTGATTATGCCAACGAGATATCAGATCTATCTATTTCTCTTGAGGAAGAGCGAGGTCTTCGTATGACTCTTGAGGAGTCACAAAATGATGACCTTGCTAAATTACGTAAAGATTATGATCATGCTATTGTTCTTAACCGTGTGCTCAAGTCTGAAAAGGTTGCACTTAGAGTTGGTCAAGATCGACTCAAGGTTGAGCTTGACACACTTGACAATGCTCGCAAGGCATTGAAGTGTGCTCATGCCTCTCTTAAGGAGTCGCATGATCAACTCCAAGTAAAACCCACTAAGGAAATTGCCACATGTCCTCCTTTTGTTCTAATTGATAATGCACCTGCTACTAACCCATGTTGTGAGCATGCACATCTTGTGGAGGAAAATGCTAAGCTAAAAGAGCAGCTTGAAAAGGGCTTGGTGACGTGTATCCAAGATGAGAAGACGCTCAATGATCTCTTGAGTAATCAGAAGGAAGTTGTGGCAAAAGAAGGACTTGGGTTTGCACCCAAAAGCAAGAAGAAAAAGATGGTGAGCACCAAGGAAATTCCACCGCTCAAGGAAACCTTTGTAAGAGCAGGAGATGGTCCTCATGAGAATAAGAAAGACAAAGTTGTGGTTGGTAATGCCAAGAAGGGCAAGATCACCCACCCCAACAAGACCGGCGACTTTAACCCCTTTTATGTTTTGTGTCATGCTAGTGATGGGCATGTTTATGCCAAATATGTTGGTTCTTCTTATGAGTACATTGAATGGTGTATTTGGGTTCCTAAGACCCTTGTTGCTAACATGAAAGGACCCATTAAATAACGGGTACCTAAAACCAAACATTGATTTCTTGTAGGACTTTGCTTCCGGGGGAGTCTCATGGTTGCTTGATAGTGGAGCAAAAAATCATATGACCGGAAGCAAGGACTTGGTGGTGGATGTTCAACCTGATGAATCTGTGGCCACCCAAGTATCATTTGGAGACGATGCAATTTCAAAGGTATTGGGTCTTGGTAAGGTGGTTATCTGTCCGACTTTAACTATTGAGAGAGTCATGCTTGTTGAGACCCTTGCATACAATTTTCTTTCCGTTCGCCAACTTGCAATCATGGGTTTTAGTAATTTTTTTGGAATTGGTATTGTGACCCTTTTGTGGAGAAAGACTCTTAAAGTAGCCTTTGTTGGACATGTCAAAAATGGTCTCTATGTGATTAACTTCTCTGAGCGACCCACTAAGACCGCGACATGTCTAATGGCTAAAGTGTTGGGGAACGTTGCATGGGAAACAAAAATTTCCTACGCACATGCAAGATCTATCCATGGTGATGAGCATCTACGAGAGGGAGAGTGGATCTACATACCCTTGTAGATCGCTAAGCGAGAAGCGTTAAGAAACGCGGTTGGTGTAATCGAACGTCTTTGCGATCCAAATCGCCGAGAATCCCGCGATCTCATCACGATCCGTCCCGCGATCCAATCACGATCCGTCCCGCGAACTCATCACGATCCGTCCCATGATCTCATCACGATCCGTCTCGCGATCTTGATCACGGTCCCTTCCGATCTAGCGCCGAACGGACGGCACCTCTGCGTTCAGCACACGTACAGCTTGATGACGATCTCCGCCTTCTTGATCCAGCAAGAGGGAGAGGATAGGTAGACAAGTTCTCCGGCAGCGCGATGGCGTTGCGGCGACGGTGATGGAGCTATTCCGGCAGGGCTTCGCCTCAGCACTGCAGAAACCGATCTAGAGGAGAAACTATGCACTAGAGGAACGGGCAGCACATGGCTGAAAATCTAGTGCCAAAAACCCTAAAACCTCTAGTATATATAGGAGGAAGAGAGGAGGAGGTTTGGCCCTCAAGGGGCCAGCCCTTGGTTCGGTCGAATCAAGTAGGAGAGGAGGACTCCTCCTCCAATCCTAGTAGGACTTGGATTCCTCCCTATTTTGCCTTTTTTCCACCTTTTCTCTTTGGGTTTTATCTCCTAGCCGCATGGTCCTTGTGTGGGACTGGGCTGGTATTCACTCTCCCACAGCCCATGCAGCCTCTTGGGTCGAAATACCCCTCCCGATGGTCTCCGGGTACACTACTGGCACTTTCGGTACACTACCGATGAGCCCGAAACTTTTCCGGCGACCAAAACATGACTTCCTATATATCAATCTTTACCTCCGGACCATTCTGGAGCTCCTCATGAGGTCCGGGATCTCATCTGAGACTGCGAACAACCTTCGGTCACCACCATACATAACTCTATACTACCAAAACGTCATCGAACCTTAAGTGTGCAGACCCTGCGGGTTCGAGAACTATGTAGACATGACCGAGACATCTCTACGGTCAATAATCAATAGTGGGACCTGGATACCCATATTGGTTCCTACATATTCTACGAAGATCTTTATCGGTCGAACCTCTATGTCAAGGATTCAGTTAATCCCGTATGATGTTCCCTTTGTTCTTCGGTATGTTACTTGCCCGAGATTCGATCGTCGGTATATCCATACCTAGTTCGACCTCGTTACCGGCAAGTCTCTTTACTCGTTCCGTAATACAAGATCCCGTTACTAACACTTAGTCACATTGCTTGCAAGGCTTATTGTGATGTTGTATTACCGAGTGGGCCCTGAGATACCTCTCCATCACACGGAGTAACAAATCCCAGTCTTGATCCATGCCAACCCAACAGACACCCTCGGAGATACCTGTAGAGCCCCTTTATAGTCACCCAGTTACGTTGCAACATTTGATACACACAAGGTACTCCTCTGGTGTCAGTGAGTTGCATGATCTCATGGTCATAGGAACATATACTTGACATGCAGAAAACAGTAGCAATAAACTGACACGATCATATTCTACGTTTGTAGTTTGGGTCTTGTCCATCACATCATTCTCCTAATGATGTGATCCCATTACCAAATGACATCTCATGTGCATGACTAGGAAACCATAGCCATCGTTGATCCACGAGCTAGTCTATTAGAGGCATACTAGGGACATGGTGTTGTCTATGTATCCACACATGTATCTGAGTTTCCGATCAACACAATTATAGCATGGATAATAAACGACTACCATGAACAAGGAAATATGATAATAACTAATTTATTATTGCCTCTAGGGCATATTTCCAATAGTCTCCCACTTGCACTAGAGTCAATAAACTGGTTCACATCACCATGTGATTCGCATTGTTATGAACCTAACACCCAATGAGTTATAGGGCTCGATCATGCTTTGCATGTGAGAGAGGTCTTATAGTCAACGGGTCTGCGACATTCAGATCTGTGTGTATTTTGCAAATCTCTATGTCAAACTGTAAACACTGCTACCACACTCCACTTGGTACTATTCCAAATGGCTGCTCCACTATACGTATCCAGATTGCTACTACGAGTCATCCGGCTTGGTGTTAAAGCTTGCATCGACGTAACTCTTTACGACGAACTCTTTATCACCTCCATAATCGAGAAACATCCCCTTAGCTTTTAGTTACTAAGGATAATATTGACCGCTGTCCAGTGATCCACTCTTGGATCACTCTTGTACCCCTTGATGGGCTCATGGCAAGGCACACACAGGTGTGGTACATAGCATGGCATACTATACAGAGCCTATGGCTAAGGCATAGGGGACGACGTTCGTCCTTTCTCTTTCTTATGCCATGCTCGAGCTTTGAGTCTCACTCAACTTCACACCTTACAAATCAGGAGAGAACTCTTTCTCTGATTGATCCATTTTGAACTCTTTCAAAATCTCGTCGAGGTATGTACTCATTGAAAGTCTCATCAAACATCTTGATCTATCTCTATAGATCTTGATGCTCAACAATTAGGTAGCTTTATCCAGGTCTTCCTTTGAAAATCACTTTTCAAACAACCGTTTATGCTTTCCAGAAATTCTACATTATTTCCGATCAACAATATGTCATCCACATATACTTATCAGAAATTCTATAGTGCTCCCACTCACTTTATTGTAAATACAAGTTTCTCATAAACTTTGTATAGACTCAAAAACTTTGATCACCCCATCAAAGTGTATATTCCAACTCCGAGATGCTTGCTTCAGTTCATAGAAGGATCACTGAAGCTTGCACACCTTTTAGCATCCTTAGGACTGACAAAACCTTCTGGTTGTATCTCATACAACCTTTCCTTAAGGAAGGAAACGATGTTTTGACATCCATCTGCCAGATTTCATAATTGAAAAATGCAACAACTGCTAACATAATTCCAACAGACTTTAGCATCGCTATGAGTGAGAAAGTCTCATCGCAGTCAAATCCTTGAACTTGTTGGAATCTTCTTTGCGATAAGTCGAGCTCTATAAATGGTGACATTTACCATCAGCGTGTGTCATCATCTCAAAGGTCCATTTGTACTCGACGACTTGCCGTCCAACGAGCAAGTCTACCAAAGTCTATACTTGGTTTTCACACATGGATCCTTTCTCGGATTTCATGGCCTCTAACCATTTGTCATAATCCGGGCCCACCATTGCTTCTCCATAGCTCGTAGGTTCATTGTTGTCCAACAACATGACCTCTGAGACAGGTTTGTCGTACCACTCAGGAGCAGTACACATCCTTGTCGACCTACAAGGTTGGATAGTAACTTGATCTAAAGCTTCATGATCATCATCATTAACTTCCTCTTCAACTAACGTAGGCTTCACAGAAACATCTTCCTGTGCTGCGCTACTTTCTCGTTGAAACAAAGGTTCAAGAACCTCATCAAGTTCTATCTTCCTCCCACTCAATTCTTTCGAGAGAAACTTTTTCTCGAGAAAGGACCCAATTTCAGCAACAAAAATTTTATGCTTGGATCCGAGATAAAAGGTTCACCAACTGTTGTTAGGGTATTCTATGAAGATGCATTTGTCCGCTTTGGGTTCGACCTCATTAGGTGAAAACATTTTCCACACAAGCGTCGCGGCCCCAAACATTAAGAAATCATAGCTTAGGTTTCTATCAAACCATAATTCACACGGTGTCATCTCAACGGATTTAGATGGTGCCCTATTTAAAGTGAATGTAGTTGTCTCTAATGCATAACCCCAAAATTATAGTAACAAAACGATAAGAGACATCATAGCACGCACCATATCCAATAGAGCATGACTATGACGTTCAGACACACCATCACACTATGGTGTTCCAGGTGGCGTGTGATGTGAAACAACTTTCACATTGTCTAAAGTTGTATGCCAAACTCGTAATTCAGATATTCACCTCCACGATCATATCGCGGACATTTTTATCTTCTTGCCACGATGATCTTAAACTTCACTCTGAATTTGCTTGAACCTTTCAAACGATTCAGACTTGTGTTTCATTAAGTAAACATACACTATATCTACTCAAATCATCAGTGAAGGTAAGAAAATAACGATATCCACCGCACGCTACAAGACTCATTGGATTGCATACATCAACATTTATCATTTCCAATAAATCACTTGCCCGCTCCATCGAAAAACGGGGTCCTTAGTCATCTTGCCCAAGAGGCATGGTTCGTATGTCTCAACCAATTCAAAATCGAATGAGTCCAAAGATCCATAAGCATGGAGTTTCTTCATGCGCTTTATACCAATATGACATTTAGCGACAGTGCCACAAGTATGTGGTACTATCATTATTAACTTTGTATCTTTTGTCATCATATGTTATGAACATGTGTATTACTACGATCAAGGTTTAACAAACCATTCTTACTGGGTGCATGACCATTAAAGGTATCATTCATGTAAATAGAATAACCATTATTATCTAACTTAAATGAATAACCACGTTGCAATAAACACAATCTAATCACGTTCATGCTCAATGCAAAACACCAAATAACATTTATTTAGGTTTGTATCTAATCCCGAAGGTAGAGAGAGCGTGCGATGTTGATCACATCAACCTTGGAAACATTTCCAACACATATCGTCACCACACTCTTAGCTAGTTCTCCGTTTATTCTGTAGCTTTTACTTCGAGTTACTAACATTTAGCAACCGAACCGGTATCCAATACCCAGGTGCTATTAGGAGTACTAGCAAGGTACACATCAATAACACGTATATAAAATATACTTGTGTCGACTTTGCCGGCCTTCTTATCTACCAAGTATCTAGGGTTGTTCCGCTTCAGCGACCGCTCACCTCATAATAGAAGCACTCAGTCTCGGGTTTGGGTTCAACTTTGGTTTGCTTCACTGGAGTAGCAACTGACTTGCCATCCATGAAGTTTCCCTCCTTGCCCTTGCCCTTCTCGAAACTAGTGGTTTTACTAACCATCAACACTTGATGCTCCTTCTTGATTTCTACCTTCATGGTGTCAAACATCGCGAACAGCTCAGGGATCATTACTTCTATCCCTGACATTTTATAGTTGATCACCAAGTTCTAGTAGGTTAGTGACAGTGACTTGGAGAACTATATCAATCACTATCTTATCTGGAAGATTTACTCCCACTCGATTCAAGCGATTGTAGCACCCAGACAATCTGAGCACATGCTCAACGATTGAGCTATTCTCCTTCATCTTGCAGACAAAGAATCTTGTTGGAGATCTCATATCTCGCAACACGGGCATGATCCTGAGATCCTAATTTCAGCTCTTAGAACATCTCATATGTTTCGTGACGTTCAAAACATTTTGGAGCCAGAATTCTAAGCCGTAATGCATGACGCACTAAACTATCAAGTAGTCATCGGAACGCGCCTGTCAAATGTTTACAACATCTACAGACGTCACTAGAGGGGTTGGCGCACCGAGCGGTGCATTAATGACATAAGCTTTTTATGCAGCAATGACGACAATCCTTAGATCACGGACCTAGTGTGCAATATTGCTACCATCATCTTTCAACTCTATTTCTCTAGGAACATATAAAAATTCAAGGGAGCTACAGCGCGAGCAAGTAATCTACAACATAATTTGCAAAGACACTACTGACTATTACTGAAGAACTCCCACTCAAATTGACATCCCTCCGGTCATTTGAGTGATACATGATCCAAATTCACCAACTCAAGTCCGATCATCACGTGAGTTGAGGTGGTTTCAATGGTGAACATCATCATGTTGATCATATCTACTATATGACTCATGTTCGACCTTTTGATCTCTTGTGTTCTGAGGCCATGTCTGTACATGCTAGACTCGTCAAGTTTAACCTGAGTGTTCTGCATGTGCAACACTGGCTTACACCCATTGTATGTGAACATAGAGTCTATCACACCCGATCATCACGTGGTGTCTCGACACGACGAACTTTCGCAATGGTGCACACTCGGGGAGAACACAATTCATCTTGAAATTTAAGTGAGGGATCACCTTATAATGCTACCATCGTCATAAGCAAAGCAAGGTGCATAAAAGGATTAACATCACATGCAAATCATAAGTGAAATGATATGTCCATGAACTTGTGTTTTGATCTCCATCTTGAAAGCACCGGCATGATCTCCATCGTCACCGGCACGACACCGTGATCTCCATCATCTTGATCTCCATCAACGTGTCGCCATCGGGGTTGTCGCGCCCATCATTCTTGTACTACTATTGCTACCGTTTAGCAATAAAGTAAAGCATTACATAGCACTTTAATGATTGACACGCAGGTCAAACAATAATAGCGCTTTAATGATTGACACGCAGGTCAAACAATAATTAAAGACAACCCTATGGCTCCTGCCGGTTGCCGTACTCATCGACATGCAAGTCGTGATATTGTATACAACACATGATCATATCATACATCACATATATCACAGCATGTAATTGGTCATATCACATCACAACATACCCTGCAAAAACAAGTTAGACGTCCTCTAATTTTTGTTGCATGTTTTACGTGGCTGCTACGGGAATCTAGCAAGAACAATTCTCACCTACGCATAAACCACAACGGTGATACATTAGTTGCTTCTCAACCTTCTCAAGGACCGCCTTTGTCGAATCCGATCCAACTAAAGTAGGAGAAACTGCCACCCGCCAGCCATCTTTTGCAACAAGTTGCAGTTGAGGGAACCGGTCTCTCGTAAGTGTACGAGTAATGTTTGTCCGGGCCGCTTCATCCCACAATACCGCTGAACCAAAACACGACCAAGGGAGGAGGCAATCTAAGCATCAACGCCCACAAACTCTTTGTGTTATACTCGAGATCTCATCTACACATAGACCTAGATCATGATGCCACTGTTGGGGAACGTTGCATGGGCAACAAAAAATTTCCTACGCACACGCAAGATCTATCCATGGTGATGAGCATCTACGAGAGGGAGTGTGGATCTACATACCCTTGTAGATCGCTAAGCGGGAAGCGTTAAGAAACACGGTTGGTGTAGTCGAACGTCTTTGCGATCCAAATCGCCGAGCATCCCACGATATCATCATGATCCGTCCCGTGATCCAATCATGATCCGTCCCGCGAACTCATCATGATTCATCTCGCGATCTTGATCACGGTCCTTCCGATCTAGCGCCGAACGGATGGCACCTCCGCGTTCAGCACACGTATAGCTTGATGACGATCTCCACCTTTTTGATCTAGCAAGAGGGAGCGGAGAGGTAGACGAGTTCTCCAGCAGCACGACAGTGTTGCGGCGATGGTGGTGGAGCTATTCTGGTAGGGCTTTGCCTAAGCACTGCAGAAAACCGATCTAGAGGAGAAACTATGCACTAGAGGAACGGGTAGCACGTGGCTGAAAATCTAGTGCCAAAAACCCTAAAACCTCTAGTATATATAGGAGGAATATAGGAGGAGGCTTGGCCCTCAAGGGGCCAGCCCTTGGTTCGGCTGAATCAAGGAGGAGAGGAGGACTCCTCCTTCAATCCTAGTAGGACTAGGATTCCTCCCTATTTTGCCTTTTTGCACCTTTTCTCTTTGGGTTTTCTCTCCTAGACGCATGTGCCTTGTGTGGGACTTCCACCAGCCCACTAAGGGCTGGTATTCACTATCCCACAGCCCATGTAGCCTCTTGGGTCGAAATACCCCTCCCGGTGGTCTCCCGGTACACTACCGGCACTCCCAGTACACTACCGATGAGCCCGAAACTTTTCCAGCGACCAAAACAGGACTTCCTATATATAAATATTTACCTCCGGACCATTCCGAAGCTCCTCGTGACATCCGGGATCTCATCCGGGACTCCGAACAACCTTTGGTCACCACCATACATAACTCTATACTACTGAAACGTCACCGAACCTTAAGTGTGCAGACCCTGTGGGTTCGAGAACTATGTAGACATGACCGAGACACCTCTATGGTCAATAACCAATAGCGGGACCTGGATGCCCATATTGGTTCCTATATATTCTACGAAGATCTTTATCGGTCGAACCTCTATGTCAAGGATTCAGTTAATCCCGTATGATGTTCCCTTTGTTCTTCGGTATGTTACTTGCCCGAGATTCGATCGTCGGTATCTCCATACCTAGTTCAA
The DNA here is from genome assembly GCA_022496015.1 of Hordeum marinum. Taxonomy (NCBI): domain Eukaryota; kingdom Viridiplantae; phylum Streptophyta; class Magnoliopsida; order Poales; family Poaceae; genus Hordeum; species Hordeum marinum. The sequence continues at coordinate 440,476,628 of CM039674.1, forward strand.
CCTTGTTATCGGCAAGCCTCTTTACTCGTTCCGTAATACAAGATCCCGTGACTAACACTTAGTCACATTGCTTGCAAGGCTTATTGTGATGTTGTATTACCGAGTGGACCCTGAGATACCTCTCCGTCACACGGAGTAACAAATCCCAGTCTTGATCCATGCCAACCCAACAGACTCCCTTGGAGATACCTGTAGAGCACCTTTATAGTCACCCAGTTACATTGCGACGTTTGATACACACAAGGTACTCCTCTGGTGTTAGTGAGTTGCATGATCTCATGGTCATAGGAACATATACTTGACATGCAGAAAACAGTAGCAATAAACTGACACGATCATATGCTACGTTTGTAGTTTGGGTCTTGTCCATCACATCATTCTCCTAATGATGTGATACTGTTACCAAATGACATCTCATGTCCATGACTAGGAAACCATAGCCATCTTTGATGAACGAGCTAGTCTATTAGAGGCATACTAGGGACATGGTGTTGTCTATGTATCCACACATGTATCTGAGTTTCCGATCAACACAATTATAGCATGGATAATAAACGATTATCATGAACAAGGAAATATGATAATAACTAATTTATTATTGCCTATAGGGCATATTTCCAACATAAAGTTGATGTGGGATGGCTTTGGCATCGCCGACTAGCCCATGTCAATATGAGATCTTTGCAAAGTCTCCTCAAAGGGGATCACATTCTTGGACTAGCAAACATGAGTTTTGCAAAAGATCGTGCTTGCAGTGCTTGTATCGAAGGAAATTTACATGTAAAGGCTCATCGTCCGAATACAACAATCTACACAAAGAGGACCTTAGAGCTCCTTCACATGGATCTCTTCGGGCCTCCATCCTTTGACAGTCTAGGTGGAAGAAGATATTGCTTGGTGATTGTGGATGATTACTTGAGATATACTTGGGTATATTTCTTCAAGAGGAAGAGTGAGACCCTACATACCATCATTGACTTTCCAAATGAAGTCCAACGTCAACATGATGCAAAGATTTTGATGATCAGAAGTGACAACGGCACTGAGTTCAAGAACTACACCCTAAATGAGTTTCTCAGTGATGAAGGGATAAAGCACCAATATTACACACCTTACACCCCTCAACAAAATGATGTTGCGGAGAGGAAGAACCGGACGTTGATGGATGCAGCAAGAACCATGATGGAGGAGTTTAAATCTCCGTACAAATTTTGGGCCGAAGCCATCAACACAACGTTTCATGCATAAAATCGGCTCTATCTCCGCAAAGGCTTGAACAAGACTCCTTATGAGATTCTTACCGGGAATAGGCCTAACCTCAAATACTTCTAGGTGTTCAGTTGTAAGTGTTTCATTCTCAATAAAGATGCTCGTTTGTCTAAATTTGAATCTAGAGCCCATGAGGGCATATTTGTTGGTTATGCTACAAACTCTCATGCTTACCGTGTACTCAACAAGTCCACGGGACTCTGAGGAGACGAGTAACATATAGTTTGTTGAAAATAATGGCTCCCAAGTGGAGCAAAGTGGTATTTGTGATGTAAGTGATGAAATTCCTCCCCAAGCCATAAGAAGAATGGGTGTGGGATACTTCCTACCCGTTGAGGAACCCCTTGTGGACGAAGGATAAGGACAATGCTCCACTCAAGTGGAACCATCACCGACGCAAGACCCACACGCTTCCGAGGAACAAAATGAAGGTCCTCTACCACATGGACAAGATCAAGGGCAAGATCAATCTACTGATGATGGTGTTTCACCAAATGATGCCCAAGATCAAGTTCATGTCTCTGAGCAAGCTCAAGCTCAAGATCTTCTTCAAGATCAAGAGCAACCTCACGAAGGTGCTCAAGATCATCAAGAAGATGACTCTCAGAATGTTGTCCCTCAACCTTCCATGGAGGAAATCTTAGAGAGATGAGCCGCCAAGAATGCTGCCAAGCTCATACTTAGACAACATTTGTTGGAAAACGTCTACGGCGACTTGCAAAAAGGGGTAACCACTTGTAAACAATTAACAAACTTTTGTGAACATCATGCGTTTGTTTCTTGCATTGAGCCCCTTAAGGTACAAGATGCGCTCGAGGATATGGAGTGGGTTGAAGCTATGCACGATGAACTCAACAACTTCGAGCGCAACCAAGTATGGCGATTGGTGCCAAGACCTCAGGAGAACCACAATGTTATTGGAACTAAATGGATCTTCAAAAACAAGCAAGATGCGAATGGTATCATCATTCACAACAAGGCAAGATTGGTGGCACAAGGCTACTCCCAAGTCGAGGGTATCGACTACGGTGAAACCTTTGCTCTTGTTGCTCGCCTTGAATCTATTCACATGTTGCTTGCATATCCTTCTCATCATAACTTTAAATTATATCAAATGGATGTCAAGAGTGCTTTTCTTAATGGTCCTCTTAAGGAGTTGGTATATGTCAAGCAACCCCCGGGGTTCGAGGACCCCAAGTTCCCCAATCATGTATACGTTCTCGATAAGGCTCTCTATGGCCTTAAGCAAGCTGCACACGCGTGGTATGAGCACCTTACCGAGATGTTGCAAGACCGTGGGTTTGAAATTGGGAAAATCGATCCCACTCTTTTTATGAAGAGGGTCAACGGGAGCTTGTTCATATGTCAGCTATATGTTGATGATATTATATTTGGTTCTCCTAACAAAGCTTTCAATGAAGAATTTGCCACTTTGATGACAAATAAGTTTGAGATGTCTATGATGGGTGAGTTGAAGTTCTTCCTTGGTTTCGAAGTCAAGAAACGAAGTCAAGGTACCTTCATCAATCAAGCTAAATACACTAAAGACATGCTCAAGAGGTTCAAGATGGATGAGCTCAATCCTCCCAAGTCCAACACTCCCATGCCACTAAAATGCCATCTTGACAATGATCCCAATGGTAAAGCGGTGGGTCAAAAGGTATATCACTCCATGATTGGATCCTTGCTTTACCTTTGTGCATCTAGACCGGATATCATGTTAAGTGTGGGTATTTGTGCACGATTTCAATCCGTGCCCAAGGAGAGTCACCATGTGGCTGTCAAGAGAATCTTTTGATATTTGGCTCATACCCCAAACTTTGGATTATGGTATCCCAAGGGGGCTTCGTTTTATATTGTTGGATATACTTACTTGGATTGGGCGGGAGACCATGTGGATAGAAAGTCCACTTCTGGAGGCTGCCAATTTCTTGGTCGGTCTTTGGTAAGTTGGTCTTCAAAGAAACAAAACTGTGTTTCTCTCTCGTCCACTGAGGCCGAGTATGTAGCTGCTGCCAGTTGTTGTGCACAGATTCTTTGGATGAGGCAAAATTTAAAGTATTATGGTGTCAATTGTGACAAAGTGCCTCTTTAGTGTGATAATGAAAGTGCCATTATGATCTCCAGCAACCCAGTTCAACATTGCAAGATGAAGCATATTGATATTCGTCATCACTTCCTTCGGGAACACGTCAAGCGAGGAGACATCAATCTTATCCATCTGAGCACTAATGAACAACTTGCAGATATATTTACGAAGCCATTGGATGAAGCAAGATTTCGCGAGTTAAGGCATGAGCTAAATATAATTGATTCGAGCAATGTGGATTGACTTAGTGCACACCTAACCACACTCATCATTATGTCTTGTCTAGGTGTAGGCATGGATTTATGGGGAGTCTAGTTCTCTCAATGAACTATCCCTCCCCTTATTATGCATAAACTAATCAAAGTCTTTCACATCCACCATTTTTCTGATGGTTACTGTGCTTCAAAAGACGAGTCTTGGTCATGGGCCCAAGGACAATTCTTCGCGGTGCCATACCATTTGACTCAAACATAGGTGGCTCTAGGGCCACTGCCCTCTCTTCATGCGAAGTAGTGGTTCATTGTTTGGTCCTCATCTCTACTTTCCACTATGTTGGACCATGCTCTTGTTTTGATTTGCTCTTTGTCTTCTTGTGTCTCTCGTTTTGTGCGAAAAAGTTTTTTCTCTTCTTCTCTTTTCTCTCTGAAATCTTGCATTTGTGGGCAGCATGGTACTACCGTGGTAATCCACGGTACTACCACTGGAGTTGGACTGCCTCTGTGCTTGTACAGGTGCGTCCCCGGCACGGTACTACCGCCCCAAAACACGGAAGTAAAAAATTACTTCCACTCCCGGAGCGGTACTACCGCTTATCGCACGGAAGTAAAAAATTACTTCCTCTCATTGAGCGGTACTACTGCAATGACCTGCAGTACTACAGTGTTGTCGAGTCTGCGTGGGGGTTAAGAGCGGGCAGGGGGAGTTCAAACTCCCCCATACCCATTATCTCTTCCCCTCACGTCTCTCTCTCCTCCTCCTCACAACCGACGCCAGAGGACCTCGCCGGATCTCCGTGTACGGCCACTCTCCTTTCATTCCCACCGGTGGGATCGTTCCCCACCTCGTCCTCTTGCCATGGACCCTGGTATTTCCCCAAGCTCTCCTCTTTTTGCTTCTCTATTTTTGAATCTAGGTTTAGGGGAAATATGAGTTGGTCTAGTGATTTTTGGCCAAATCTGTGCATGAGGGGATGTTTTGAGAGTGAGTGTGTGTGTGCCGTAGAAGTGCTTATTGATAGGATACAACGTGATAGCTTTTGATCCACGGTAGTACCGATCTAGTTTTTAGATCCGTGTTCATGTGAACTTTGCCCCGTGCGGTACTACCGCTCGTCGGGTGGAAGTAAAAATTTACTTACGCTCCTGCCCGGTACTACCGCTCACAGCGGTACTACCACGTTCGGAGTGGTAGTAATTTTCTATTTCCGCATGAACCTCCGGTACTACCGCTCGATCGAAAGCTACCTCATTCTATCCTGTTCATTCTCACATCTATATTGTTTTCGTGTATGCTTTGGTCTTTGCATTGACTCCTTTTTTCGTTCGTCTCTTATGTTTGCGTTGTGTGTCATAGGTGGTGGCTCTGGTTCCGGTTCAGGTCCAAGACGCTCGAATCCTTCTCGCGACACTAGTTCAAAGTGTCTTCGCAATCCAGATGCTCCTGAGGGGTCCAATGCCCCGCAACGCCGTTTCAAGAGAATTGCATCCAAGCTCAAGGAGCCAGTTGGCAATTGTGAAGACATGCCTCAAGCTGAGTTTCTATCTCATCGGTTGATCGACCCCTATATCAAACCTAGGGAACATTCCAGGGCCAATGAGTTGTTTTGGACCAAGCAACAGAATCTCATTCATATCGATGTGATCAAGGGCAAGAAGAATCTCTATGTTCGGTCCAATGGAGTGGCTTGGCTCATATGAACAAGAACCAGGCATACTTTGGTGAGGCTCTGAGTATGGTGGAGCAGTTTGCTATCGAGGACATCATCTCGTTCCATCTTGACTTTGATCCCGAGATTGTGGGTCAGTTCTTTGCTTCTGTCCATTTCCACTCTGATGTGTAGCAGACCATGACGTGGATGACCAACGGAGAGAGGTAGTCCGCTAACTAGAAGGAGTTCATGGATTTGTTGCATGTTCGTGATGAGGGGCTTGAGGACCCCGTTGGTTTGCGCCCTCACGGCAACCCCCAGCCTACATGTAAGGAGAAGCTCATGCCCTACTATATTCTGAAGACTTTACCCTCTGGTGAGCAAGTTTCTGTGCTCAACCCATTCCTTGATGTCATGCACCGGATCTTCCGCAACACTTTGTTTCCTCGCATGGGAGACAAGGACAAGGTGCACTCCTATCTGGTGGATATGTTGCTACTCTGTGAGAAAGGACGAACTGAAGAACTCACCCCCTTGATGTTTCTCACATTATGTGGACTGAGCTTCGCACTGTTGTGTTTCACCATAAGGTCCCCATTTATGGGCCCTACTTGTTCCTCTTGATTCGTACAACTTGGGAGAAGACCCTTCCGGATGAGGACTTAACGCTCACTGGTTTCTTCATGAGCCCATTTGACTGCGTATGAAGGACAAGTGGGCCAACACCACCACTAAGCCAGCTCTAGCTCATATGGAGGTTGATGAGGATGAGATCGAAGAGGAGGAAGATGACAACTCAGAGATGTATGTGCCACCATCTTCTGAGCCATCTTGGGCCAAGAAGCTCTCACATAGGATGAAGACTCTGTTCTGCATGCAGGCCAAGGGACAGTATCAGATTCACGTTGCTCAGAAGGAGAGTCGCCAGCGTGACAAGCGAATTCTGAGGAAGCTTGGCAATACCATCTCGAGTGGGTCTGAGAAGGACACCACTCCTGAGGCTACTTGGATGGCAAAGCAGAAGTTCTAGTGGGCTGATTCAGATGAGGAGTCCATTCCAGCTGCATCAGAGGAGGATCCATGTGATGTCATTTTATAACGGGATCACATCATTAGGAGAATGATGTGATGAACAAGACCCAAACTACAAATATAGCATATGATCATGTCAATTTATTGCTACTGTTTTCTGCATGTCAAGTATATGTTTCTATGACCATGAGATCATGCAAATCACAAACACCGGAAGAGTGCCTTGTGTGTATCAAACGTCGCAACGTAAATGGGTGACTATAAAGGTGCTCTACAGGTATCTCCGAGGGTGTCCGTTGGGTTGGCGTGGATCAAGACTGGGATTTGTTACTCCGTGTGACGAAGAGGTATCTCAGGGCCCACTCGGTAATACAACATCACAATAAGCCTTGCAAGCAATGTGACTAAGTGTTAGTCACGGGATCTTGTATTACAGAACGAGTAAAGAGACTTGTTGGTAACGAGGTTGAACTAGGTATGGAGATACCGACGATCGAATTTCGGGCAAGTAACATACCGAAGAACAAAGGGAACATCATACGGGATTAACTGAATCCTTGACATAGAGGTTTGACCGATAAAGATCTTCATAGAATATGTAGGAACAAATATGGACATCCAGGTCCCGCTATTGGTTATTGACTGTAGATGTGTCTCGGTCATGTCTACATAGTTCTCGAACCCGCAGGGTCTGCACACTTAAGGTTTGGTAACGTTTTGGTAGTATAGAGTTATGTATGGTGGTGACCGAAGGTTGTTCAGAGTCCCGGATGAGATCCCGGACGTCACGAGGAGCTCCGGAGGTAAATATGTATATATAGGAAGTCCTATTTTGGTCGCCGGAAAAGTTTCGGGCTCATCGGTAGTGTACCGGGAGTGCCGATAGTGTACCGGGAGATCATCGGGAGTGGTATTTCGACCCAAAAGGCTACATGGGCTGTGGGAGAGTGAATACAAGCCCTTAGTGGGCTGGTGGAAGTCCCACACAAGGCTCATGCGGCTGGGAGAGAAAACCCAAAGAGAAAAAGGTGGAAAAAGGCAAAATAGGGAGGAATCCTAGTCCTACTAGGATTGGAGGAGGAGTCCTCCTCTCCTCCTTGATTCGGCCGAACCAAGGGCTGGTCCCTTGAGGTCCAAGCCTCCTCCTCTATTCCTCTTATATATACTAGAGGTTTTAGGGTTTTTGCATGAGATTTTCAGCCACGTGCTACCCGTTCCTCTAGTGCATAGTTTCTCCTATAGATCGGTTTTCTGCAGTGCTTAGGCGAAGTCCTGCCGGAATTGCTCCACCACCATCGCCGCGGCGCCGTCACGCTGCCGGAGAACTCTTCTACCTCTCCTCTCCCTCTTGCTGGATCAAGAAGGCGGAGATCGTCATCAAGCTATACGTGTGCTGAACGCGAAGGTGCCGTCCGTTCGGTGCTTGATCGGGACGGATCGTGATTGGATCGCGGGGCGCTCGGCGATTTGGATCGTGAAGACGTTCGACTACACGAACCGCGTTTCTTAACACTTCCTACTTAGCGATCTACAAGGGTATGTAGATCCACTCTCCCTCTCATAGATGCTCATCACCATGGATAGGTCTTGCGTGAACGTAGGAATTTTTTTGTTTCCCATGCGACGTTCCCCAACAGTGGCATCATGAGCTAGGTCTATGCGTAGATGAGATCTCGAGTAGAAACAAAGAATTTGTTGGCGTTGATGCTTAGATTGCTTCCTCCCTTGGTCGTGTTTTGGTCCAGCGGTATTGTGGGATGAAGCGGCCCGGACCAACATTACTCGTACGCTTATGAGAGACCGGTTCCCTCAACTGCAAGTTGTTGCAAAAAATGGCTGGCGGGTGGCAGTTTCTCCTACTTTAGTTGGATCAGATTCGACAAAGGCGGTCCTTGAGAAGGTTGAAAAGCAACTTATGTATCACCATTGTGGTTTATGCGTAGGTGAGAATTGTTCTTGCTAGATACCCGTAGTAGCCACGTAAAACATGCAACAACAATTAGAGGACGTCTAACTTGTTTTTGCAGGGTATGTTGTGATGTGATATGGCGAATTACATGATGTGATATATGTGTTGTATGAGATGATCATGTGTTGTATAGAATATCACGACTTGCATGTCGATGAGTACGGCAACCGGCAGGAGCCATAGGGTTGTCTTTAATTATTGTATGACTTGTGTGTCAATCATTAAGCGCTATGTAATGCTTTACTTTATCGCTAAACAGTAGCAATAGTAGTACAAGCATGATGGGCGCTACAACCCCGATGGCGACACGTTGATGGAGATCAAGATGATGGAGATCATGGTGTCGTGCCGGTGATGATGGAGATCATGCCGGTGCTTTCAAGATGGAGATCAAAAGCACAAGTTCATGGCCATATCATGTCACTTATGATTTGCATGTGATGTTAATCCTTTTATGCACCTTGTTTTGCTTAGGACAACGGTAGCATTATAAGGTGATCCCTCACTTAAATTTCAAGATGAATTGTGTTCTCCCTGAGTGTGCACCGTTGCGAAAGTTCGTCGTGTCGAGACACCACGTGATGATCGGGTGTGATAGACTCTATGTTCACATACATCAGGTGCAAGCCAGTGTTGGACATGCAGAACACTCGGGTTAAACTTGACAAGCCTAGCATGTACAAACATGGCCTCGGAACACAAGAGACCAAAAGGTCGAACATGAGTCATATAGTAGATATGATCAACATGATGATGTTCACCATTGAAACCACCTCAACTTACGTGATGATCGGACTTGAGTTGGTGGATTTGGATCATGTGACACTCAGATGACCTGAGGGATGTCAATCTGAGTGGGAGTTTTAGTAATTTGATTAACTAAAACTCATTATCTTGAACAATAGTCTAAGTAACCTTTGCATATTTATATTGTAGATCAATGGCTCGCGCAGTAGCACCCCTGAATTTTAATGCGTTCCTAGAGAAAGCTAAGTTGAAAGTTGATGGAAGTAACTTTGTTGACTGGGCCCGTAATCTGAGGATTATCCTCACGGCTTCCTAGAAATCATATGTCCTTGATGCACCGCTTGGTGACCAACCAGAAGACATGCCATTCGAAGACGTTAAGGACGCTTGGGAGGCACGTTCTAGAGATTACTCAATAGTTTAGTGTGCAATATTGTATGACTTAGAACTGGGGCATGAAACACGTTTTGAACATCATGGAGCATATGAGATGTTCCAGGAGTTGAAGTTTATCTTTCAGAAGAATGCCTGAATCAAGAGGTATGAGACCTCTGATAAGTTATATGCTTGCAAGATGGAGGAGAACGGGTCTATCAGTGAACATATACTCAGAATGTCTAGGTATTCGACTCGTCTAGCGGAGTTGGGAATTGCCCTTCCGCCAAAGGCGATCATTGATAGAGTTCTTCAATCACTGCCACCTAGTTACAAGAGCTTTGTGATGAACTATAACATGCACATGATGAACAAGTCAGTCGCCGAGCTGTTTGCGATGCTAAAAGTCGCTGAGTCTGAAATCCAGAAAGAATATCAAGTGTTGATGGTCAATAAAACCATTAGTTTCAAGAAGAATGATAGGTGCAAGGGCAAGAAGGGTAAAACCAAGAAGGATGACAAAGCAGTTGCTACTCCTGTAAAGAAGCCCAAGCATGGACCCAAGCCAGAAACTTAGTGCTTTCATTGCAAAGGAACTGCCCACTAGAAGCGGAACTGCCCCAAGTACATGGCTGACAAGAAGGCAGTCAACGACAAACAAGGTATATATGATATACATGTTATTGATGTGTACCTTACTAGCTCTCGTTGTAGTGCCTGGGTATTTGATACCGGTTTGGTTGCTCACATTTGCAACTCAAAACATGAACTACGGAATAGACGAAGGCTGGCAAAGGATGAAGTGACGATGCACGTGGGAAATGGTTCCAATGTTGATGTGATCACCGTCGGCACGCTCTCTCTTCGATTACCATCGGAATTAGTGATGAACCTGAATAATTTTTATTTAGTGCCTGCGTTAAGCATGAACATTATATCTGGATCTTGTTTATTGCGAAATGGTTACTCATTTAAATCAGAGAATAAAGGTTGTTCTATTTATATGAGTAATATCTTTTATGGTCATGCACCCAATGTGAGGGGTTTATTCATATTGAATCTTGATAGTGATGGTAATGATAGTACCACTTTCTTGTGGCACTGCCGTTTAGGTCATATTGGTGTAAAACGCATGAGGGAGCTCCATGCTGATGGACTTTTTGAGTCACTTGATATTGAATCACTTGACACATGTGAACCATGCCTCATGGGCAATATGACTAAAACGCCGTTCTCTGGAACAATGGAAGGGGCAGGTGACTTATTGGAAATCATACATACTGATGTGTGCGGTCCAATGAATGTTACAGCGCATGGTGGATATCGTTATTTTCTCACCTTCATTGATGACTTGAGTAGATATGGCTATATTTACTTAATGAAACACAAGTCTGGAACGTTTGAAAAGTTCAAGCAATTTTAGAGTGAAGTTGAGAATCATCGTAACAAGAAGATTAAATTCCTATGATCTGATCGGGGAGGTGAATATCTAAGTTATGAGTTTGGCAGTCACTAAAGACAGTGTGGAATTGTTTCATAGTTCACACCGCCCAAAACACCACAACATAATGGTGTGTCCGAACGTCGTAATCAAACCTTATTAGATATGGTGCGTTCTATGATGTCTCTTGCTGATTTGCCACTATCGTTTTGGGGTTATGCATTAGAGACAACTGCATTCATTTTAAATAGGGCACCATCGAAATATGTTGAGACGACACCATATGAACTATGGTTTGGCAAGAGGCCAAAGTTGTCGTTTATTAAAGTTTGGGGATGTGATGCTTATGTCAAAAAGCTTCAGCTTGAAAAGCTAGAACCCAAAGAGGAGAAATGCATCTTCATAGGATACCCGAAAGAGACAGTCGGGTATACCTTCTATCTCAGATCCGAAGGCAAAGTGTTTGTCGCTAAGAACGGAACATTTCTGGAGAAAGAGTTTCTCTCGAAAGAATTGAGTGGGAGGAAAATAGAGCTTGATGAGGTTATTGAACCTTTACTTCAACCAGAAAGTAGCGCAACGCAGAAAGATGTTTATGTGGAACCTACGACGGTTGAATAGGAAGTTAATGATGATGATCATGAAGATTTGGGTCAAGCTGCTATTGAACCTCGTAGGTCGACAAGGGCGCGTACTACTTCTGAATGGTACGGCAACCCTGTCTTGGAGGTCATGTTGTTGGACAACAATGAACCTACGAGCTATGTAGGAGCAGTGATGGGCCCGGATTCCAAGAAATGGTTAGAGGCCATGAAATCCGAGATGGGATCCATGTATGAAAACAAAGTATGGACTTTGGAAGTATTACCTGAAGGGCGAAAGGCCATTCAGAACAAATGGATCTTTAAGAAGAAGACGGACGCGGACGGTAATGTCACCGTCTATAAAGCTCGACTTGTGGCAAAGGGTTTTTCACAAGTTCAAGGAGTTGACTACGATGAGACCTTCTCACCCGTAGCGATGCTTAAGTCTGTCAGAATCATGTTGGCAATAGCTGGTTATTTTGACTATGAAATTTGGCAGATGGATGTCAAAACAGCGTTCCTCAACGGTTTCCTTGAGGAAGAGTTGTATATGATGCAACCAGAAGGTTTTGTCGATCCAGAGAATGCTGATAAAGTTTGCAAACTCCAGTGATCCATTTATGGGCTGCTGCAAGCATCTCGGAGTTGGAATAAGCGCTTTGATGAGGTGATCAAAGCGTTTGAGTTTATACAAGTTTATGGAGAAGCTTGTATTTACAAGAAAGTGAGTTGGAGCTCTATAGTGTTTCTAATATTATATGTGGATGACATATTGTTGATTGGAAACAATATAGAAATGCTGGAAAGCATGAAGGAATATTTGAATAAGAGTTTTTCAATGAAGGACCTAGGAGAAGCTGCTTTCATATTAGGCATTAAGATCTATAGAGATAGATCGAGACGCTTAATAGCACTTTCACAGAGCACATACCTTGATAAAGTTTTGAAGAAGTTCAAAATGGAACAGTCCAAGAAGGGGTTCTTGCCTGTGTTGCAAGGTGTGAAGTTGAGTAAGACTCAATGCCCAATGACTGCAGAAGATAGAGAAAATATGAGTGTCATCCCCTATGCTTCAGCCATAGGCTCTATCATGTATGCAATGCTATGCACAAGACCCGATGTCAGCCTTGCCATAAGTATGGCCGGAAGGTTTCAAAGTGATCCTGGAATGGAGCACTGGGCAGCGGTCAAGAATTTCCTTAAGTACCTGAAAAGGACTAAGGAAATGTTTCTCATTTACGGAGGTGATGAAGAGCTCGTCGTAAAGGGTTACGTCAATGCAAGCTTTGACACTGATCCGAATGACTCTAAGTCACAAACCGGATACGTATTTATTCTCAACGGGGGAGCGGTAAGCTAGTGCAGTTCCAAGCAAAGCATACTAGCCGATTCTACATGCGAAGCGGAGTACATCGCAGCCTCGGAGGCAGCGAAGGAAGGTGTCTGGATGAAGTAGTTCATGACAGATCTTGGAGTAGTGCCCAGTGCACTTAATCGAATGAACCTGTTCTGTGACAACACTGGTGCCATTGCGCTGGCCATGGAACCAAGGTTTCACAAGAGGACCAGACACGTAAAGCGACGCTTCAACTCCATCTTCGATTACATCGAGGAAAAGGACATAAATATTTGCAAAGTGCACATGGATCTGAATGTTGCAGACCCGTTGACTAAACCTCTTCCAAGGGCTAAACATGATCAACACCAGAACTGCATGGGTGTTCGATTCATTACAATGTAAATCACATAGTGATGTGAACTAGATTATTGACTCTAGTGCAAGTGGGAGACTATTGGAAATATGCCCTAGAGGCAATAAATAAAGTGTTTATTATTATATTTCCTTGTTCATGATAATCGTTAATTATCCATGCTATAATTGCATTGATTGGAAACACATTACATGTGTGGGTAAATAGACAATACTTTGTCCCTAGTATGCCTCTAGTGAACTAGCTCGTTGGTCAAAGGTGGTTAAGGTTTCCTAGCCATTGACATGTGATGTCATTTTATAACAGGATCACATCATTAGGAGAATGATGTGATGAACAAGACCCAAACTACAAACATAGCATATGATCATGTCAGTTTATTGCTACTGTTTTCTGCATGTCAAGTATATGTTTCTATGACCATGAGATCATGCAAATCACAAACACCGGAAGAGTGCCTTGTGTTTATCAAATGTCGCAACGTAAATGGGTGACTATAAAGGTGCTCTACAGGTATCTCCGAGGGTGTCCGTTGGGTTGGCATGGATCAAGACTGGGATTTGTTACTCCGTGTGACGGAGAGGTATCCCAGGGCCCACTCGGTAATACAACATCACAATAAGCCTTGCAAGCAATGTGACTAAGTGTTAGTCACGGGATATTGTATTACGGAACAAGTAAAGAGACATGCCGGTAAAGAGGTTGAACTAGGTATGGAGATACCGACGATCGAATCTCGGGCAAGTAACATACCGAAGAACAAAGGGAACATCATACGGGATTAACTGAATCCTTGACATAGAGGTTCGACCGATAAAGATCTTCGTAAAATATGTAGGAACCAATATGGACATCCAGGTCCCGATATTGGTTATTGACCGTAGAGGTGTCTCGGTCATGTCTACATAGTTCTCGAACCCGCAGGGTCTACACACTTAAGGTTTGGTAACGTTTCGGTAGTATAGAGTTATGTATGGTGGTGACCGAAGGTTGTTCGGAGTCTTGGATGAGGTCCCGGATGTCACGAGGAGCTCCGGAATGGTCTGGAGGTAAAGATTGATATATAGGAAGTCCTATTTTGGTCGCCGAAAAAGTTTCGGGCTCATCGGTAGTGTACCGGGAGTGCCGGTAGTGTACCGGGACACCATCGGGAGGGGTATTTCGACCCAAGAGGCTACATGGGCTGTGGGAGAGTGAATACCAGCCCTTAGTGGGCTGGTGGAAGTCCCACACAAGGCACATGCGGCTGGGAGAGAAAACCCAAAGAGAAAAAGGTGGAAAAAGGCAAAATAGGGAGGAATCCTAGTCCTACTAGGATTGGAGGAGGAGTCCTCCTCTCCTCCTTGATTCGGCCCAACCAAGGGCTGGTCCCTTGAGGGCCAAGCCTCCTCCTCTCTTCCTCTTATATATACTAGAGGTTTTAGGGTTTTTGCACGAGATTTTCAGCCACGTGCTACCCGTTCCTCTAGTGCATAGTTTCTCCTCTAGATCGGTTTTCTGCAGTGCTTAGGCGAAGCCCTGCCAGAATTGCTCCACCACCATCGCCACGGCGCCGTCACGCTGCCGGAGAACTCATCTACCTCTCCGCTCCCTCTTGCTGGATCAAGAAGGCAGAGATCGTCATCAAGCTGTACGTGTGCTGAATGCGGAGGTGCTGTCCGTTCGGTGCTTGATCGGGACGGATCGTGATTGGATCGCGGGATGCTCGGCGATTTGGATCGCGAAGACGTTCGAGTACACCAACCGCGTTTCTTAACGCTTCCCGCTTAGCGATCTACAAGGGTATGTAGATCCACTCTCCCTCTCATAGATGCTCATCACCATGGATAGGTCTTGCGTGAACGTAGGAATTTTTTTATTTCCGATGCGACGTTCCCCAACAGTTTTGGTGATTGATGACAATGCCTTTGCAGACTATTCGTATGCATTGAGCATTTCAGATATATCATGTCTAGGCACGAGACTATTTGATGCCCCTCGGAGCTTATCGAAGTCGGTTGTTCTCTATGTTTTCTTTTGGTGGATTTGAGTCGTACGAAAGCCGTACTATTAATAGGGGGTCCCCTTCGGAAAGGTTTCGGTGGAATCAACACATACACATCTACTCTATTGCACCACCTTTCCTTCGCTTCAACGGAGCTTCAGCTTGTTTTCCTTGCCTGTGCAAAGTGAAGCCTGCGGGGGTACTTGCTTTCAGTGGCCAGCGGTAGTACTGTAGGAGCCCGCGGTAGTACCGCTCAGTGGAGCGGTAGTATCGTTGTCCCCTGCCCTAGTACGTGCACCTACAACAGTAGGCGCGGATGTAATTATTTTTACATCCGCCCTCTTGCGGCAGTACCGTGATGCAGTTTCGGTACTACCGTGTCGGACTTTTTTGCAGCTCTGCCCTCAGCGAAGGTAGGCATGGGAGTAATTTTTTACTTCCGTGCATCTCTAGTGCCAGTCACTACCGACCATGCGGTAGTACCGCATGGACTCGCGGTAGTACCGCTCCGGCGGTTCTACCACTAGTTGCCTAGTGCAATCGGCCTGCGTCTGACACTTCCGTGCAAGCGGTAGTACTGCATGTCACAGCGGTAGTACCGCATGTCATAGCGGTAGTACCGCAAGGCCTTGCGGTAGTACCGTGGTCATATGCGGTAGTACTGCGACGCGCAGGGCTGAGTGTGGGGATAACGGTTGGATCTTATCCCCCACTATAAAAAGGAGGTATTCTTCCTCAAGAAGATCACCTCTTCCTTCCCCAAGCTCCATTGTTGCTCAAAGCTCCATTTTATCCCAATCTCCCTCCCTAGCGTATAACACTTGTTGATTTCCTAGGGATTGGTTGAGGAGGCCCCGATCTACACTTCCACCAAGAGAAATTTGACTGCCCCACTAATCCCTTGTGGATCTTGTTACTCTTGGGTGTTTGAGCACCCTAGATGGTTGAAGTTACTTCGGAGCCACATTCCATTGTGGTGAAGCTTCGTGGTGTAGTTGGGAGCCTCCAATTAAGTTGTGGAGATAGCCCCAACCTTGTTTGTAAAGGTTCGGTTGCCGCCTTCAAGGGCACCAATAGTGGAATCATGACATATCGCATTGTGTGAGGGCGTGAGGAGAATACGGTGGCCCTAGTGGCTTCTTGGGGAGCATTGTGCCTCCACACCGCTCCAACGGAGACGTACTTCCTCTCAAGGGAAGGAACTCCGGTAACACATCCTCATCTCCACCGGCTTCACTTTTGGTTATCCCTTACCTTTACTTCTTGCAAGCTATGATTGTGTTGTATCCCTTGCTTGCTTGTGTGATTGTTGTGTGTAGCATCATATAGGTTCCTCACCTAGTTGCACATCTAGCTAACTTATTTGACACTAAGCCTAATTTCTTAAGGAAAAGTTAAAAAGTGTTAGTTGCCTATTCACCCCCCGACTCTAGTCATCCATATCGATCCTTTAACCTTCCACCAGCCCTAGCCGGATGGGCCTAGGTGGGGAGCTGCACCCATCCCACCATGGTCTGGTGCACACCCCTCACAGCCCATGTGGCCCTTCCGGTGGATCCCCGCAACCCTTCCAGCACCACCGGCACGCTACCGGTGACGCCCGAACTTTTCCTGGCGATCAACCTTCCTATATATGAATCTTTACCTCCGGACCATTCTGGAGCTCCTCGTCATGTATGGGATCTCATCCGGGGCTCCGAACAACCTTCGGTCACCAACATACATAACTCATCTATACCAATTCGTCACCGAACATTCATTGTGTAGTCCTTGCGGGTTCGAGAACTATGTAGACATGACCGAGACACCTCTACGCTCAATAACCAATAGCAGGACCTGGATGCCCGTATTGGTTCCTACATATTCTACGAAGATATTTATCGGTTGAAACTCTATGTCAAGGACTCAGATAATCCTGTATGTTGTTCCCTATGTCTGTCGGTATGTTACTTGCCCGAGAGTCGATCGTCGGTATCTCCATACCTAGTTCAATATCGTTACCGGCAAGTCTATTTACTCGTTCTGCAATACAATATCCCGTGGCTAACACTTTAGTCACTTTGCTTGCAAGGCTTGTTATTATGTTGTATTACCGAGTGTGTCGTGGTTTTATCACGGCAGATGTCCGGGTGAACGGACTTAGGTTCGAGGCCATCGCTAACGGGGTGGACTCAAAGGGGTTAGTCGGGATGAAAGACACAGATTTACCCAGGTTCGGCCCCTCGAATTGAGGTAATAGCCTACGTCCTGGTTGTGTTTGTATTGCTTGCGTATCGATTACAAGGAGCTAAAATCTTGACCTAGTTCTTGATCACCTCCCCCTAAGTCGCCTCGGGTTTGCCTTTATATAAGAGGTCAGGATCTCCGGGTTGTACAATTGCTAACCGAGTCTCTTTCTATCTTCCTGTCCAAGCCGTCTATGAATTGGCTTACATGCCCGGGTCTTCTCCGTCCGGGCCGTTTGTACGGCCTACACCTTGAGCCGCCTATCTTCCCGGGACACCAGTCTTACGGCTCATCTTCGGGCCGGCTCACGAGCCAACAACATGACCCGGAGCCTCCGGGGCAGGTCATATCGTGGGGTCATATCCCCAACATTAGGCCCCAGGTTGAATTGAGTTTGCTCACTTCATCCTTCTCTTCCATTTTTGGCGAGTCGCCCCGAAATGACCCGGCGTGACGTCACGAGATCTGCTGACGTATCACCGAATCTTTCATTAACTGTCATCCCGAGAATCGAGGCGTCCGCCTCGGTCAAACGGTGTCATCGCCTGGATTTTCGCGCCTTCCTTAACCCCCTTTTAAATATGACCCGTGCGGGTCGGCGTTTCCCATCCTCCTGCTCGTGCTTCTTCTTCTTCGTCTTCTTCCTGTTACCTCCCAGCGTCTTTGAGCTTCGCTCCGGCGCCGCCCGTACGTCGTCCCCAACTTGGCCGCTGCATCACCCTGAACGTACCAGAGATTCGTCCGCCTCTGCTGTGCCATCTCCGGTGAGTTGTCCTACTCCTTAGATTGCCACTGCCGTAGTAGGGTTTCCACCGGGGGCTCCACCGCCGCCGCTCGGGCTCCGGCACCGCCATCGCGAGTGTATCTCGACACCGCTGACGCCTTTAGAATGCACTCTTGCTTCGCCGCCGCGCGCGCGCCGGCCACGCGTAATGTGGGGACCACGATGGCTCCAATCTATTTCCTTTTCTGCCGCTGTTCATCGCTAGGTCCGGATAAATTTATTTTCTCTGCTTTTGTAGATCCGTAGACATAGGAATATCTTGCGAAATTTGTTTTTTAGGACTTAGCCAATTTTCAATCTTCCTTCCCCTGTATGAGTCGCTAAGCCTCGTCCGGCTCTTGTCACCCGAACAGAAGCATGATATCATAGAGTCCTTAAATTTGTAAGCCGTCGCATATTCCTGCTTGTTCTTGATTTGCCGTATTTATCTCCTTTGTACAGTAGTTAAGCCGCCGTCATGTCTCGTGCGTCCAATTCTTGCAACTGGGTTGGCTCCTACGTGACGGAAGAATATTTAACGGATCTTGTCGAAGCGGGCACTCTCCATCCCAAAGAGGGTCTTCACTGGCGGGCTTCGGGTAATGAGACCCGGCCTGTACCCAAAAAAGGAGAAGTAGTCGTTTTCACCGACCACATTGAGCGAGGGTTCATGTCACCTGGCTCTAAATTTTTCCGGGACATTCTTCATCTGTATAAGCTACACCCTCAAGACTTGGCCCCCAACTCTGTTTCAAGTATATGCAACTTCCAAGTGCTCTGCGAGGCTTATCTGCAGTCCAGGCCGTCTGTGGGGTTCTTTCGGGAGTTCTTTTATGCCTACCGCCAAACCGAGATGAAGGCGGTCAAAGTTTGGAACTTGGAGGGATCTCTATTCAGCGTCGTAGAGACATCATTTTTCCGGCTATGCAAATGCCAAGTCACCCAAAGGACTGGAATAAAACCTGGTTCTACTGCCAGGATACCTCTCCTGAGGGTGAACGCCCCTTGCCAGGCTATCGTCCTTCCCGACTCAAGACAGATTCAGAGCTTCCGGGCCGGCTCACAGCCTCGGAGCATGCCAGATTTGAACCGGCTCATACTAAGCTCAAGGTGCTCATGGCCAATGGACTAACAGGAATAGACTTGATCCGCTGCTGGGTTTCTTGGTGGGTCATGCCCTTAAGCCACAGGGGCCGGCTTATGTGTGAATACGAAGGCAAGTACGACAGTTCCTTGTGCTTTAGTAAATCAATTTTGACCGTAGATGACATCACCATGACCATTCGGAGCCTTGTCCACGAAGCCTCCGGCTCTTGCAGCGCCATCGGGCTGGCACCTTTCTGCGTCAATCATCCGGCTCCGGACGTAAGTTACTCTCTTCCCATCCGTCTCTTGGATGTTGCTTGTACTTTGCTGATTTATTGCTCCTTCTCCGGTTCACTCCTGTAGGCCGACTCAGACTTCTGGAACAAGGAATATGTTGCCCCTCCGAAGAAATCCAAGAAGAAGGTCGCGACTAAGAAGGCTAAAAAAGATACCTCGCAAGACAATCTGTTTGACCTGCCACCATCATCCAGCTCAGAGGTAAAGTTTTAACTGCCTTGTTTGATTTTTCACCTTCCTGCTTTATTAATGCTTGTTTTACTCGCAGGATGAAGTGGAAACCAGCCGTGCCAATGCTCCTGAGGTAAATTACATTTCTTCTGGCTCACAATGTTTCGTCCCCCGAAAACCGCGGCAGGTTATCAGAAAAGTTCCTCTTTCTCACCCTCTTGCTTATCTGGCTCCCGATTTCTCTTAAAAAAGCAACAGCAAGTCGAGCGTAGACAGACTCGAAGCACCGGCTCTACTGAGCTCATGTCCGGGCTACCAAACTCTCCGGCTCCAAAGAAACGCCCCGCCGAGGTTTAATTCTCTTCTTTTCCTTTGTCTTTCCTTTGTACACTTGATACTCTCTTCACCTTTCTGTTTTATTCTTTGTAGAAATCTCCTTCCTCCGGTGACTCTTCGGAATCAATTATACCACCGCCCAAGATTAATCCGCTGTAAGCATTCCTTACTATGATATTTGGATATCCGGCTGTTAATATGATAACAACATCTTCAACTGTTGATTCTTCTTTTTTGCAGTGCTCAAGCTAAACGTCGCAAGACCAACAAGCCCTCGTCCGACCCAGTTATCGAAGAGCCGGAGCCCGAACAACCAGAGGAGACTCAACCAGAAGAAAACCCGTCGGCTGTCTCCACGGAGCCGACCGCTGAAGATGTCATCATGGAGAGCCCTCCAAGGGCTCCTTCAAAGCCGACGACTCCTGCCAAGACCCCTGACACTCCAGATGTTGTTATCACCGGGTCTGGTCATCAAACGCCTCCGGCTCATGTGTTGACCAAACATACAGAGCCGGCTGAAGCCTCGAAGAAACTGAACTTTGACTCTTCGTGCGAGAAGATGACAGTCGAAGAGCTACACGCCGGGTATATAAATCGGGTTACCACCAGCCGGGATTTGGAACTTCGGTTGATCTCTTCCATGAAGACAAATTTTGAGGTACTTTTCCTTCTTACTATATCTTTACTTAGCCCCCAAGAGCCGGCTTAACGTACTGAATCGTTGAGCCGGGTCTTTCTAGGACCTCTGCGGATATTGTCATGTCAAATTCCCTTAAAATTGCTTTAGCTTTGTACTGTAAATAAAGTGAACCGCCAATCGTATCCCCCAAAGGCCATCTCAGATCATATTTGAGCCGGGTCTTTAATGTAGACAACTTGAAGATCTAATCGTAGCCCCCAAGGGCCGGCTCAAACTTGATCAAGTTGAGTCGGTGCTTCCATTATTAGTACATTGAAGAGCCATAGTGTAGCCCCCAAGTTCCGGATTAGCTTCGAAGGAGATGAACCGGAATTGTATTGCATACTGAAAGATCAAATATACATTAGCCCCCATGGGTCAAATATATTGCTTGCAATCTGTTTGAGACTTGTATTTGTTTTTAACACTCGTCCTTCATTTTGGTGGCTTATCCTGTATTTTGATGTATTATAGGAAGCTTTGAATGAAGCCGGGTCTCAGTTGACGGATCTGAGGGTCAACCTGGCGGCTCAGCAAGAAGCCCGAAGCATTGCTGACGAAAAGTGTCGGCTTCTCTGTGAGGAGCTGGCCAATGTCACTGCTGAGCTTACCTCTTTAAAAGAGACAGCTTGAATCTGAAAAGGCCGCTCTGACCAAACGGGCGGACGACACCGAGCAGCGGCTTACAGCTATGGCAAAGGAACTTCAAGGCTTGAAGCAGCACATCGCGAAGATGTCAGCCGCCCTATTTGGTAAGTTTCTGTTTTACTTTGTACTGTTTAACATTGCTAGTGAAAGACTGGCGACTCATTAACTTTATCTGACTTATCCAGGTCCCAGGAGCCGGCAGTTGGCTTCTGATAGCCTTCTGCCACTGAAGGCCATTTACACTTTTGCGGAACAGTTATACTGCGGAGCCATCTTCATGATCAAGAGCGTGCAATATAAGGAGAAGATCCCCACTACTCTGAAAGGGGTCCTGGAACTCTTCTCCACAATGCCCAAGCAGATAGAAGAGCTAAAGAAGTCCGCCTTCCGCCAAGGAGCCGTCGCTGGATTGAGACGGGCTCTGGCCTTCGCCCCCAGGCTAACGCCGGCTGAAATGATGGATGGTTACCCGTCTAAAAGAGATGACGGCTCAGAATTCACCGAAGAAGATTACACCCGGTGTGTCAAAGAGTCGCGCTATCTGGCCTCTGTTCTGGCGAATGAAGCTGACTTGAGCGCCTATCAGGCGGCTTATGACACAGAGGAGAAGAGAATCCGCGGGCCTCTCTATGAGTGGAAAGATCTGACACCCGCCTGCAGTAAGGATCTCTTTCCTTGTGAGCTTGACGCGTCTCCATTCCTTGAAGGGTCTTTCGCTGCTCTGGCTGACTGTAATTGGGACTTGGGCAATCTCCAGATAAAGCCAGCAGAAGACCCGGAGCAGGATGAGCCAGCCAATAAATGAATTTTATTCTTTTAACCTTTCTGAGCACAAACTCATGTAATGACCCTTCGTGGGCGGTTGACGATGCTTTTGCTCCTTCTGAGAGTAGTTTTGTAATAGAGTAAACATGACTGCCGCTTGGCGACTATATATATTTGCACCTCTCTGTGTGCACTTTCCTTCTCTCTGTGTTTCAATTTAATGTGTTGCCGGATCTTCATGGATATACCTTGAGATTTTCTGATGAGGGGTGTCTGTCTTTGAAGACGCCATTCCTTTCTCCAGAATATTAGAGCCGGATAATCTCTTTGAAACCTTGAATTTTGTTGACCGTAGCAACATGGCTCCGGCTCTTGTCGGACGAAGTCATTAAAGAGCCGGTTGTCTTTAGGATAATGTAAGCTATACCTGATGGTAAGATGCCTCTATCGACAACTGCGGCTATTGATGAACCGGAACTTTTGAGGAGAATTGCGGCTGTGTAGCCCCCAAGTGCCGGGTAGTTCTGCTTGCAGCAACCTGGGACTTATAATTGCCTTGCTCTGACCCGGCTTGATAAGCCGGCATGATACAATACGTGATGATGATCTTTCCTTCCTCAAAAAACTCATATGACGGCTCTTCTGCATGGATTCGAACGGTTAAACTCATACCAGTTCAGGGTCTCTGTCGAGATTGGCCGTGAATTATTTGAACCGGCTCAGGGTCTCTAGGCAAGATTGGCCGTCAATTTCTTGAACCTGCTCAGGGTCTCTAAGCGAGATTGGCCGTCAATTTCTTGAACCGGCTCAGGGTCTCTAGGTGAGATTGACTGGTAAGAGTACAGTGAACGCCGGCTGTCGATGGGAGATGTAAGCTATACCCCAAGGCAAGAAGCCTCCATCGACAACCGCGGCTAATAATTAGCCTGAGATGGCATAAAGCCAGCTGTTTGAAAGGACAAGTAAGCTATACCTGAAGGCAAGAAGCCTCTTTCAACAGCTACAGTTGATAAGCAACTGAATTTTGGCGTAAACGCCGGTTGTTAGGGTGAGATAAGCGAACCCGTCGGTAAGAAGCCCCCTTCGACAACCACGGTTAATAAGTAACCAGAAGTGGCATAAAGCCGGCCATTAGGGTGAGATAAGCGATACCTGTTGGCAAGAAGCCCCCTTCGATGGCCGTAGCTGATAAGCAACTGGAATTTGGTGTACACGCTGTTGTCTTAGGGTCCTGTAAGCTATACCAAAGGTAAGAAGCCTCCATCAACAACAGGGCTTAATGTAACCAAACTAGGCATAAAGCCAACTGTGCAAGGGAGAAGTGAGCTATACCCGGAGACAAGAAGCCTCCTTGCAAGAGTTTAATGACAACTGGCTGTGCAAAGGAGAAGTAAGCTATACCCGAAGGCAAGAAGCCTCTTTGCAACAATGCTTAATTGGGCATATCGCCAGCTGTGCAAGGGAGAAGTAAGCTATACCCGAAGGCAAGAAGCCTCCTTGCACCAGCGTAAAAGCCGACTGTGCAGGGGAGATGTGAGCCATACCTGAAGGCAAGAAGCCTCCCTTCCATAACGCTTGATAGGGCATAAAGCCAGATGATAGACCAGCCATTTTGACGGCGAACAAACCACTTCAACTCAAATTTTTGAGCCAGAAATTTTTATCTTGATTGTACAAAGGTATACATAAGAGCAGATGCCCCGGTCTTTTGCGGGGATGCTAGCTTTTACTCATGTAAGAATGATATATGATAGCAACTTCCAAAGCCTGCTAAGTAAAGTATGGTCACAGATGTGCGATATTCCATGGCCGCAACGTCTCTTGACCCGCGGTTTCTGACTGATCTCTGACATCAATGAGATAATATGACCCATTGTTAAGGTTCCTGCTGATCACAAAAGGCCCCTCCCATGGTTGAGATAACTTATGCATTCCAGATTGGTCTTGAATCAACGAGAGCACCAGGTCACCCTCCTGGAGCGTCCAGGTCTTTACCCTGCGGCTATGATAGCGTCGCAGGTCTTGTTGATAAATTGCCGACCTGGCTGCTGCTAACTCTCGTGCTTCATCCAAGGCGTCCAACGCATCTTGGCGTGCTACCTCATTGTCCGTCTCAACATAAGCCGCCACCCTTGGTGAGTCGTGCCGGATATCGCTGGGTAGAACCGCCTCATCACCATACACCATGAAGAAAGGCGTGAAACCTGTAGACCTGTTAGGGGTAGTTATGATGCTCCATAAGACAGAGGGCAATTCCTCAACCCAACATCCGGGTGTCCGGTTCAAAGGGACCATGAGCCGTGGTTTGACTCCTCTTAAGATTTCTTGATTGGCTCGTTCTGCCTAACCATTAGACTGTGGATGTGCCATGGCTGAAACGTCAAGCCGGATATGCTCCTTCTCACAGAACGCTTTCATAGCTCCTTTGGATAGATTTGTTCCATTGTACGTAATGATACTATGCGGGTAACCAAAGCAATAGATCAGCTTCTTAATAAATTGAACCGCTGTAGCCGTGTCACATTTGCTGACCGGCTCTGCCTCTACCCACTTAGTAAATTTATCTACCGCCACCAAAAGGTGCATTTTCTTATCCTTGGATCGCTTGAAAGGTCCTACCATATCGATCCCCCAGACCGCAAACGGCCAAGTGATTGGTATCATCCTCAACTCTTGAGCCGGAACGTGAGCACGCCGGCCGAACTTCTGACAGCCGTCACACTTACGGACTAAGTCTTCTGCATCCTTGTGAGCCGTCAACCAAAACAATCCATGTCGAAAAGCTTTGGCCACTAAATATTTTGACCCAGCATGATGTCCACAGTCGCCAGCATGAATTTCACTAAATATTTGCCGGCCCTCCTCTGGTGAGACGCAGCGCTGAAAGACACCTGTCACACTACACTTATGTAACTCACCATTCATAATCGTCACAGACTTAGAATGCCGAGTGATCTTCCTGGCCAGATCCTCCTCTTGAGGTAACTCGCCGCGTGTCAGATACGCCAAATAAGGAATAGTCCAGTCTAGGGTAGCATGCAGAGCCGCGACCAATTCCGCCTCCGGGTCAAGAATAGCCAGATCCTCCTTAGAGGGTATCTTGACAGTCGGATGATGCAATACATCCAGAAAAACATTAGGTGGTACCGGCTTTTGTTGAGAGCCTAACCGTGACAAAGCATCAGCCACCTCATTCCTGCGACAATCAATGTGATCCACCTGGTACCCCTTGAAGTGACCGGCAATGATATCAACCGCTTGTCGATAAGTCGCCATCCGTGGATCCTTGGAGTCCCAAGTGCCTGAAACTTGCTGAGCCACCAGATCTGAGTCGCCTAAACACCTGACCCGGCTTAAATTCATTTCTTTAGCGACTCTGAGACCATGGAGCAGTGCTTCATACTCAGCTGCATTATTAGTACAAGGAAACATTAACCGGAGCACATAAGAAAACTTGTCACACTTGGGGGAGGTGAGAACAACTCCTGCACCGGACCTCTCTAGTTGCTTGGATCCATCAAAGTGTATAGTCCAATATGTGTTATCCGGCTTCTCTTCGGGGGCTTGACATTCGGTCCAATCATTTATGAAATCCACCAAAGCTTGAGACTTAATTGTTGTACGAGGAACATACTTGATGCTAAGAGGACTCAGCTCTAAGGCCCACTTGGCAATCCTCCATGTAGCTTCTCTATTTTGAATGATATCCCCCAATGGGGCAGAACTGACCACTGTTATTTGGTGCCCCAAAAATTAATGTTTTAACTTGCGATTGGCCATGAAAACTCCGTATACTAACTTCTGCCAATGTGGATACCTCTGCTTAGGCTCTGCCAGAACTTCACTAATGTAATAAACCGGCCTTTGCACAGGATACTCCTTCCCTCCCTCCTTGAGCTCAACCACAATTGCTACACCGACCGCTCTATTGTTAGCCGCCACATAAAGGAGTAATGGCTCTTTCTCAACCGGAGCAGCTAACACTGGCGGCTCAGTCAACTGCTTTTTAAGAGCTTCAAGTGCTTCGGCCGCTGCCGCGCTTCACTTAAACTTGTTTGTCTTCTTCATCATCTAGTATAAGGGAATGGATTTCTCCCCAAGCCGGCTTATGAAGCGGCTCAATGCAGCAATCCATCCTGCAAGGCACTGAACGTCATTAATGCATGTCGGCTCCCCCAAAGAAGGGATAGCCTTGATCTTATCCGGGTTAGCCTCGATGCCCCGCTCAGAGACCAAGAAACCCAAAAGCTTTCCTGCTGGAACACCGAAGACACACTTCGTCGGGTTAAGCATCATCTTGTAGACCCGAAGATTGTCAAAGGTTTCTTTCAAATCCTCTAAAAGAGTTTCCTTCTTTCTGGATTTAACCACGATGTCGTCTACGTAAGCATGAAAATTTCGGCCAATCTGGCCGTGGAGGCAATTCTGCACACAGCGTTGGTAAGTCGCCTGGGCACTCTTGAGCCCGAAAGGCATGGAGACGTAGCAGAACGCCCCGAAAGGTGTAATAAACACCGTCTTCTCCTGATCTTTCATTGCCATCTTAATCTGATGATATCCTGAATATGCATCCAGGAAGCATAAACTTTCACATCCGGTTGTTGCATCAATAATTTGATCAATACGAGGGAGTGCAAAAGGGTCAGCCGGGCAAGCCTTGTTAAGGTCCGTGTAATCTATGCACATACGCCACATGCCATTCTTTTTTAGCACTAGCACCGGGTTAGCCAACCACTCCGGGTGAAAAACTTCCACTATAAAGCCTGCAGCCAAGGGCCGGGAAACTTCCTTCCCAATAGCTTTACGTCTCTCTTCGTTGAACCATCGTAGAAACTATTTGATCGGCTTAAAACTTTGGATCCACATTAAGATTGTGCTCAGCGAACTCTCTCGGTACACCCGGCATGTCAGAAGGCTTCCATGCAAAGATGTCCCGATTCTCATGGATGAATTCGATCAGCGCGCTTCCTATTTGGGATCCATGTGAGCCCCAATGATGAACTGCTTGGATGAGTCGCCCGGATTGAAATCTACTGCCTTGGTATCATCTGCTGAAAACTTGAGTGGCGGCTCAACTTCTGTCGTAGGCTTCTTTAGCAGGGTCATATCCTCCGGATCAATGTTCTCTTTGTAAAATTTCAGCTCCTCCTGAGCACAACCAGACTCTGCATAAGCCAAATCTCCTTCCTCACACTCAAGAGCCGTTTTCCTGTTACTGTGAACGGTAATTGTGCCATTTAAGCTGGGCGTTTTGAGTTGCAAATAAACATAGCATGGCCTAGCCATAAATTTAGCATAAGCCGGCCTCCCAAATAGCGCATTATAGGGACTTTTGATTTTGACCATCTCGAACCACAAGGACTCCACCCTGTAATTATGCTCATCGCCAAAAGCTACTTCCAATGAGATCTGGCCCACCGGGTATGCTGATTTACCTGGGACCACACCATGAAAGACGATGGAGGAAGGTTTAAGATCCTGGTCAAGCAACTTCATCCGCCGGAAAGTGTCATAGTAAAGGATGTTGATGCTGCTACCTCCGTCCATAAGCACTTTATTCACCATATAGCCATTTACCTGAGGGGCCACAACTAGAGCCAGCCGGCCCGGGTCATCTACCCGTGGCGGGTGATCCTCCCGGCTCCACATTATGTCGTATTCAGACCATGGCAAATATCGTGGGAGAGCCGGAGCAACCGCATTAACCGCTCGCCTCCGCAACTTCTCGTCTCGTTTATTGTGACCGGTCATGAATACGTGATACTATCCAGAACTGAGTTGCTTTGGGTTACTCTGAAACCCAGACTGATTGCGCTGCTGCTGATTGTTGTTATTGCCGTTGTTGCCAGGATGCTGTTGGTGCCCCCCTTGGTTATTCTGACCCGGATGCCCGTTTCCTGAACCGCCGACACCGAATCCAGCCCCTGACCCACCGTGCCCTGAGCCGCCAAGCGGGCCACCGCCCTGGTTATTACGCGGTTGGGAATGCTGGTTTTTGAATCTCTGCATGATAAAGCAATCTCCCCACGCATGCAACGCCGGCTTGTCAGGCGTGCTGTGCTCCGGACAAGGCTTCCTAAGCGCCTCCTCTAAATTAAAAGGGCCTCTGTTCCTTGGCCTGAATTTTCCACCCCCCTTGGGATGGTTCTGTCCTGTGTTGGTATTTGCCACTAGCTCGGATCCGCTATCAGCACTCTTCCGCTTATCCCGATTCCCATTGTTCACAAAACCTTTTCCTTGATTGTTTTTCTTCCCTTGATTGGCTTTCTCATCATCCGAGCCTGGATCCTTGGTGTTATCTGAGTTGGCATACTTCGTCAAGGCTGTCATGAGCTCTCCCATATCCTGACACGTGTGCTTGAGCCGACCGAGCTTCTGCTTTAATGGAACAAAATGACAGTTCTTCTCTAAAAGGAGCACCGCTTGAGCCGCTGTAATCTGCTCTGAAGAGTGAATAATGGTCGACACCCGCCGGACCGAATGATGGGCCGACTCATTCTCCTGTTGAACACAGTGGTCCAAATCGACAATAGTCATAGGCTGCTTACAGGTCCCCTGGAAATTCTTAATAAACTTCGCTCTCAAATTCGCCCATGAGCTTATCGTGTTAGGCGGCAGACCTTTCAGCCATGTACGGGCCGGACCCTCAAGCATCATGATGAAATATTTTGCGCATACTGCCTCACTGACATCCAGTATCTCCATGGCCAGTTCATAACTTTCAACCCACGCCTCAGGGGGTAGATCAGATGTGTAATTCGGAACCTTTCGAGGCCCCTTAAAGTCTTTCGGTAGCCGTTCACTCCTCAGAGCCGGAGTTAAACGTGGCACCCCTACGGCTCTGGTACTAACTACTCCCATTGACACGGAAAGCGCCGTCTCTGGACGGGTTGCCGCTATCTCCGCCTCTCACCTGTCTCTTGCCTGGTCCATGAGAGCTTGTGCATCTAGAGCCGCCCTATTGTCCTCCGGTGGTCCGCGACGTGGGTGACTGCTGGAACACGCCGGCGACTCGTAGTGCCGGCTGAAACTTCGACTGAGGAGGGGGGTGGAGTGAACCCGGCTCCGACTGTGAGCATACTTCTCTTGCTAGGCCATGGCCGTCTGTAAATATCCAATGGTGTTCCGCACATTCTCCGCAAAGGGTGCCTCATCTGGGATGGGAATCGTCTCAAGCCGGGCGGCCGCTGCCACCATGTTCTCGGCCGGGTTAGAGTAGTGACCCGCCGGTATTGGAAAAGCCCTAGGTGAGATTTGGTTATGCTGGGGTGGATGAGTCGCCGGGCGCTCCATCGGGCGGCTCTCCGGTGCGCCCGTAACCCGCCCCGCACCAGGGGTGTTAAAAAGGTTCCTCGCTTCGTAACGTTCTGGTAGACGGGATTGATGCCTCCTCCGGTGCCGCGACCGCTGACCTCTGCTCCAGCTCCAGTCGGAAAGCATCAGCCTTGATACACTCCGCTTCTTCCTCCATCTGGGTCTTCATCTCGGCCATCCTTTGTTGTTCCTCTGCCATCCGGCCCTTGATCCGTGCCACCTCTAGATTCCTGGCTGCTTGATTATCCGATGTTACCTCCGTGGCCATGAGAGCTGTGTGTTCATCCATCAATTCCACTAGAACCTGAGCTGGCAGCGGTGGGCTATCACCCGTTGCGGCGGCTCCCGCAGCTGTGTCACCGGCGGCTGAAGTCGATCCTGCCATGAACACCGCCGCATGAACCGGGGGGCTCAGAGCATCCGTCTCAACGCCCTCTACCTCAAAATAGTTGTTGTAGCAGCCCCCAAGGCCACCGTTGCTGAGATGATATACTGATTCCGTCTCCCCACTGGAGGACTCATCTTCCGAGCAAATGAGAGTTCCTTATGACCCGGACGCTTCCAGGTCCATGCCTTGAGTGAAGCCCACGAGAACGTTCTTTTGACCCGGACGGGCACGGGCAGGCTGCATAACACGCGTAGATTGGGACTTAGGTTCGAGGCCATCGCTAACAGGGTGGACTCAAAGGGGTTAGTCGGGACGAAAGATACGGATTTACCCAGCTTCGGCCCCTCGAATCGAGGTAATAGCCTACGTCCTGTTTGTGTTTGTATTGCTTGTGTATCGATTACAAGGAGCTAAAAGCTTGACCAAGTTCTTGATAACCTCCCCCTAAGTCACCTCGGGTCTGCCTTTATATAAGAGGTCAGGATCTCCGGGTCGTACAGTTGCTAACCGAGTCTCTTTCTATCTTCCTTTCCAAGCCGTCTATGAATCGGCTTGCACGCCCGGGTCTTCTCCGTCCGAGCCGTTTGTACGGCCCACACCTTGAGTCGCCTATCTTCCTGGGCCACCAGTCTTACGACTCATCTTCGGGTCGGCTCACGAGCCAGCAACATGACTCGGAGCTTCTGGGGCGGGTCATATCGTGGGGTCGTATCCCCAACAGAGTGGGCCTTGAGATACCTCTCCGTCACACGGAGTAACAAATCCCAGTCTTGATCCATGCGAACCCAACAGACACCCTCGAAGATACCTGTAGAGCACCTTTATAGTCACCCAGTTATGTTGCGACGTTTGATACATAGGAGGTACTCCTCCGGTGTCAGTGGGTTGCATGATCTCATGGTCATAGGAACAGATACTTGACATGCAGAAAACTATAGCAATAAACTGACACGATCATATGCTATGTTAATATTTAGGGTCTTGTCCATCACATCATTCTCCTAATGATGTGATCCCATTATCAAATGAGATCTCATGTCCATGGCTAGGAAACCTTGATCATCTTTGATCAATGAGCTAGTCTATTAGAGGCATACTAGGGACATGGTGTTGTCTATGTATCCACACATGTACCTGAGTTTCCGATCAATACATTTCTAGCATGGATAATAAACGATTATCATGAACAAGGAAATATGATAATAACTAATTTATTATTGCCGCTAGGACATATTTCCAATAGTCTCCCACTTGCACTAGAGTCAACAATCTAGCTCAGATCGCTATGTGATTTGTCATGAATCTCACACCCAATGAGTTTTGGGGTTCAATCATGTTTTGCATGTGAAAGAGGTTTTAGTCAACGGGTCTGCGACATTCAGATCCATGTGTACTTTGCAAATATCTATGTCATACTGTAGGCACTCCTATCACGCTCCACTTGGAGCTATTCCAAATGGCTACTCCACTATACGTATCCGGATTGCTAGTAAGAGTCATCCGGATTGGTGTTAAAGCTTGCATCTACATAACCCTTTATGACGAACTATTTATCACCTCCATAATCAAGAAATATTTCCTTACTCCTCTAGTTACTAAGGATAATTTTGACCGCTGTCTAGTGATCCACTCCTGGATCACTCTTGTACCCCTTGACAGATTCATGGCAAGGCACACACAGGTGTGGTACACAGCATGTCATACTATATAGAGCCTATGACTAAGGCATAGGGGACGACCTTCGTCCTTTCTTCTTCTTCTACCATGGTCGAGCTTTGAGTCTTACTCAACTTCACACCTTACAACTCCGAGATGCTTGCTCCAGCCCATAGAAGGATCACTGGAGATTGCATACCTTTTAGCATCCTTAGGACTGACAAAACCTTCTAGTTGTATCACATAGAACCTTTCCTCAAGGAAACCGTTAAGGAAACGATGTTTTGACATCCATGTGCCAGATTTCATAATTGAAAAATGCAGCAAGTGCTAACATAATTCCAACAGTATTTTAGCATCGCTACGGGGGAGAAAGTCTCATCGTAGTCAACTCCTTGAACTTGGCGGAAACTTCTTTGTGACAAGTCGAGCTTTATAAATGGTGACATTCCCCATCGGCGTCTTTCTTCATCTTAAAGGTCCACTTGTACACAACGACCTGCCGTTCAACGGGCAAGTCTACCAAAGTCCATACCCCATCATTGCTTCTCCATAGTTCGTAGGTTCATCGTTGTCCAACAACATGACCTCTAAGACATGGTTGTCGTACCACTCAGGAGCAGTACGCGTCCTTGTCGACCTACGAGGTTCGATAGTAACTTGAACTGAAGCTTCATGATCATCATCATTAACTTCCCCTTCAACTGACGTAGGCTCCATAGAAACATATTTCTGTGCCGCGCTACTCTCTGGTTGAAACAAAGGTTCAACCACCTCATCAAGTTCTATCTGTTGGAAATATTCCCTAGAGGCAATAATAAATTTTTTATTATTATATTTCCTTGTTCGTGATAATCGTTTATTATCCATGATATAATTGTATTGATTGCAAACTCAAATACATGTGTGGGTACATAGACAACACCGTGTCCCAGGTATGCCTCTAGTTAACTAGTTCGTTGATCAAAGATGGTCAAGGTTTTCTGGCCATAGACATGAGATGTCCTTTGATAACGGGATCACATCATTAGGAGAATGATGTGACGGACAAGACCCAAACATAAATATAGAATATGATCATGTCAGTTTATTGCTATAGTTTTCTGCATGTCAAGTATCTGTTCCTATGACCATGGGATCAGGCAACTCACTGACACCAAAGGAATACCTTGTGTGTATCAAACGTCACAGCGTAACTGGGTGACTATAAAGATGCTCTACAGGTATCTCCGAGGGTGTCTGTTGAGTGGGCATGGATGAAGACTAGGATTTGTTACTCCGTGTGACGTAGAGGTATCTCAGGGCCCACTCGGTTATACAACATCACAATAAGCCTTGCAAGCAATGTGACTAAGTGTTAGCCACGAGATCTTGTATTACGGAACAAGTAAAGATACTTACCGGTAATGAGATTGAACTAGGTATATAGATACCGACGATCGAATCCCGGGAAAGTAACATAACGAAGAACAAAGGGAACAATGTACGGGATTAACTGAATCCTTGACATAGAGATTCAACCGATAAACATATTCGTATAATATGTAGGAACCAATATGGGAATCTAGGTCCCGCTATTGGTTATTGACCATGGATGTCTCTCGGTCATGTCTACATAGTTCTCAAACCCGCAGGGTCTGCACACTTAAGGTTCGGTGACGTTTTGGTATAGTAGAGTTATGTATGGTGGTGATCGAAGGTGGTTAGGAATGCCGGATGAGATCTTGGAAGTCATGAGGAGCTTTGGAATGGTCTGGAGGTAAATATTGATATATAGGAAGTCCTGTTTTGGTCACCGGAAAAGTTTCGGGTACTTTGGTAGTGTATTGGGAGTGCCGGGAGGGTACCGGGGGGCCATCTGGAGGGGTGTCTCGACCCAAAGGACCTCATGGGCCATGGGAGGAGTTAAACCAGCCCATAGTGGGCTGGCCGAACCCCCCACTAAGTCCCATGCGGCTAAGGGTGGGAAAAACCCAAAGGTGGAAAGGTGGAAAGGGTTTCCAAGTGGAGAGGAGGAATCCTACTCCTAGTAGGATTGGAGTAGGACTCCTCCACCTCCAATTTCAACCAACCCTTGAGGGTTTGAGGCTGCCTCCTCCCCTCCCTCCCTCCTATATATACTAGAGGATTTAGAGGGGATATCTAACCCTAATTGCCACGTGCTCCCTTTACTTCCTCTAGATCGTTTTATCCTTTAGTCTAGTTTCGATGGTGCTTAGGTGAAGCCCTACCGGAATAGTTCCACCACCACCGCTGTCGCGCTGTTGCACTACTGGAGAACTCATCTACCTCTCCTCCCCTTCTTGTTGGATCAAGAAGGCGGAGATCGTCATCGATTTGTACGTGTGCTGAACGCGGAGGTGCCGTCCGTTCGGCGCTAGATCGAAAGGACCGTGTTTAGGTTCGCGAGATGATTTGTGATTTGATCGCGGGACGGATCATGATGGGATCGCGGGACGGATCGTGAATGACCCGCGAGATGGATCGTGATGGTATCGCGGGACGCTCGATGATTTGGATCGCGAAGACGTTCGACTACATCAATCGCGTTTCTTAACACTGCCCGCTTAGCGATCTACAAGGGTATGTAGATCCACTCTCCCTCTCATAGATGCTCACCACCATGGATAGATATTGCATGTGAGTAGGAATTTTTTTGTTTCACATGCAATGTTCCCCAACAGTGGCATCTGAGCTAGGTCTATGTGTAGATGAGATCTCGAGTAGAACACAAAGGATTTTGTGGGCTTTGATATTCAAATTGCTTCCTCGCTTGGTCTTTTCTTGTTTCGGCGGTATTGTGGGATGAAGCGGCCCGGATCAACATTACTCGTACACTTACGAGAGACCGGTTCTATCAACTAACATGTAACTTCATAACATAAAGATGGCTGGCGGGTGTCTGTTTCTCCCACTTTAGTCGGATCGGATTTGACAAAGGCGGTCCTTGAGAAGGTTGAATAGCAATTATTGTATCACCGTTGTGGTTTTTGCGTAGGTAAGAATTTTTCCTTCTAGATACCCGTAGAAGCCACGTAAAACTTGCAACAACAATTAGAGGACGTCTAACTTGTTTTTGCGGCGTATGTTGTGATGTTATATGGCCAATTACATGATGAGATATATGTGATGTATGAGATGATCATGTATTGTATAGAATATCACGACTTGCATGTCGATGAGTACGGCAACCGGCAGGAGCCATAGGGTTGTCTTTAATTATTTTCGCCGTGTTGCTTTACTTTATCGCCACGAGTTAGCAATAGTCGTGGAAGCAACAGTCGGCATGACAACCTCATGGCGACACATTGATGGAGATCAATATGATGGAGATCATGGTGTCATGCCGGTGATGATGGAGATCATGTCGGTGCTTTGGAGATGGAGATCAAAAGCACAAGTTCCTGGCCATATCATGTCACTTATGATTTGCATGTGATGTTAATCCTTTTATGCATCTTATTTTGCTTAGGACGACGGTAGCATTATAAGGTGATCCCTCACTTAAATTTCAAGATAAAATTGTGTTCTCCCAGAGTGTGCACCTTGCAAAAGTTCATCGTTTCGAGACACCACGTGATGATTGGGTGTGATAGACTCTACGTTTGTATACAATGGGTGCAAGCCATTGTTGCACGTGCAGAACACTCGGGTTAAACTTGACAAGTCTAGCATGTACAGACATGGCCTCGAAACACAAGAGACCGAAAGGTCGAACATGAGTCATATAGTAGATATGATCAACATGAAGATGTTCACCATTGAAACCACCTCAACTCACGTGATGATCGGACTTGAGTTGATGGATTTGGATCATGTTACACTCGAATGACCATAGGGATGTCAATATGAGTGGGAGTTTTTAAGTAATATGATTGACTGAAGTCATTATCATGAACATAGTCAAAATGTCTTTGCAAATTATGTTGTTGATTACTAGATCGCATTGTAGCTCCCTTGAATTTTTTATATGTTCCTAGAGAAATAGAGTTGAAAGATGAGAGCAATAATTCGGACTGGGTCCGTGATCTGAGGATTGTCCTCATTGCTACACAGAAGGCTTATGTCCTTAATGCACCGCTTGGTGCACCACCCCCTCAAGTGTCGTATGTAGATGTTGTGAACATCTGACACACACGTTCTGATGACTACTTGATAGTTAAGTGCGCCATGCATTACGGCTTAGAATCGAGGCTCCAAAACATTTTGAACATCACAGAACATATGAGATGTTCTAAGAGCTGAAATTGGGATCTCAGGCTCATGCCTGTGTTGAGATGTATGAGACCTCCAACAAGATTCTTTGCCTGCAAGATGAAGGAGAATAGCTCAATCGGTGAGCATGTGCTAAGATTGTCTGGGTACTACAATCACTTGGGTCGAGTGGGAGTTGATGTTCCAGATAAGATAGTGATTTATATAGTTCTCCAAGTAACTTTCACTAAGCTACTAGAGCTTCGTGATGAACTATAAAATGCGAGGGATGGAAATAATGATCCCTGAGCTATTCGCGATGTTTGACACCGCGAAGGTACAAATCGAGAAGGAGCATCAAGTGTTGATGGTTAGTGAAACCACTAGTTTCAAGAAGGGCAAGGGCTAGGAGGGAAACTTCATGTATAGCAAGTTAGTTGATGCTCCAGTGAAGAGACCCAAGGTTGAACCCAAACCCGAGACTAAGTGCTTCTATTATGAGGAGAGCAGTCGCTGAAGTGGAACAATCCTAGATACTTGGTAGATAAGAAGGCTGGCAACGTCGACATAAGTATATTTGACATACGTGTTATTGATGTGTACTTGTTAGTACTCCTACTAGCACCTGGGTATTGGATACTGGTTCGGTTGCTAAATGTTAGCAACTCAAAATAAAAGCTATGGAATAAACAAAGGCTAGCTAAGGGTGAGGTGATGATGAGTGTTGGAAATGTTTCCAAGGTTGATGTGATCACCATCGCACGCTCTCTATACCTTCAGGATTAGTGATGAACCTAAATAAATGTTATTTGGTGTTTGCGTTGAGCATGAACGTGATTAGATCATGTTTATTGCAATACGCTTATTCATTTAAGTTAGAGAATAATGGTTATTCTGTTTACATGAATAATACCTTCAATGATCATGCACCCAATTAGAATGGTTTATTGAATCTTGATCATAGTGATACACATGTTCATAATATTGATACCAAAAGATACAAACTTAATAATGATAGGACCACATACTTGTGGCACTGCCGCTAAATGTCATATTGGTGTAAAGCGCATGAAGAAACTCCATGCTGATGGATCTTTGGACTCATTCGATTCCGAATCTACTAAGACATGTGGACCATGCCTCATGGCCAAGATGACTAAGACCCCGTTTTCTGGTATGATGGAGCGGGCAAGTGACTTATTGGAAATGATACATGTTGACGTATTCGGTCCAATGAGTGTTGTAGCATGCGGTGTATATCATTATTTTCCTACCTTCACTGATGATTTGAGTAGATATGGGGATATTTACTTAATGAAACACAAGTCTAAAACGTTTGAAAAGTTCAAACAAAATCAGAGTGAAGTTTGAGATCATCATGACAAGGAGATAAAATGTCTACGATATGATCGTGGAGATAAATACCTGAGTTACGAGTATTGGTATACAACTTAATACAATGTGGAATTTGTTTCACAGCTCACGCCACCTGGAACACCATAGTATGATGGCATGTCCGAACGTCGTAGTCGTGCTCTATTGGATATGGTGCGGACTATGATGTCTCTTATCATTTTGCCACTATCGTTTTTGGGTTACGCATTAGAGACAACTACATTCACTTTAAAAGGGGCACCATCAAAATCCGTTGAGATGACACCATATGAATTTTGGTTTGGCGGAAACCTAAGCTGACATTTCTTAATGTTTGGGGCTGCGACGCTTATGTGAAAAAGGGTTTTCACGTAATGAGCTCGAACCCAAGCGGACAAATGCATATTCATAGAAAATTGTTTTTGTGGAGCCTACGTTAGTTGAAGAGGAAGTTAATGATGATGATCATGAAGCTTCAGATCAATTTACCATCGAACCTCGTCGGTCAACAAGGACGCGTACTACTCCAGAGTGGTATGACAACCCTATCTTAGAGGTCATGTTGTTACGATGAACCTACGAGCTATGGAGAAGCGATGATGGGCCCGGATTCCAAGAAATGGTTATAGGCCATGCAATCCAATATGGGATCCATGTAAGAAAACAAAGTATGGGTTTGGAAGTATTACCTGAAGGGCGAAAGGCCATTCAGAACAAATGGATCTTTAAAAGGAAGACGGACGCAGACGGTAATGTCACCGTCTATGAAACTTGACTTGTGGCAAAGGGTTTTTCACAAGTTCAAGGAGTTTACTACGATGAGACTTTCTCACTCGTAGCGATGCTAAAGTCTGTTGGAATTATGTTAGCAGTTGTTGCATTTTTCGATTATGAAATCTGGCAGATGGATGTCAAAACATTGTTTCCTTAACGGTATCCGTGAGCAAAGGTTGTATGTGATGCAACCGAAAGGTTTTTTTAGTTCTAAGGATGCTAAAATATATGCAAGCTCCAGCGATCCTTGTATGGACTGGAGCAAGCATCTCGGAGTTGGAATATACGCTTTGATGAGATGATCAAAGTTTTTTTGAGTCTATAAAAAGTTTATGAGAAACTTGTATTTACAATAAAGTGAGTGGGAGCACTATAGAATTTTGATAAGTATATGTGGATGACATATTGTTGATCAAAAATAATGTAGAATTTCTGGAAAGCATAAATGGTTGTTTGAAAAGGAGTTTTTAAAGAAAAACCTGGAATGAAGCTACTTAAATATTGGGCATCTTGATCTATAGAGGTAGATCAAGACATCTGATAAAACTTTCAATGATTACATACCTTGACAAGATTTTGAAAGAGTTCAAAATCGATTAGTCAAACAAAGAGTTCTTGCCTGATTTGTGAGGTGTGCAGTTGAGTGAGACTCAAAGCTCGACCATGGCAGAAGAAAGAGAAAGGACGAAGGTCGTCCCCTATGCCTTGTCCATAGGCTCTATATAGTATGCCATGCTGTGTACCACACCTGTGTGTGCCTTGTCATGAGTCTACCAAGGGGTACAAGAGTGATCCAGGAGTGGATCACAGGACAACGGTCAAGATTATCCTTAGTAACTAGAGGACTGAGGAAACATTTCTTGATTATGGAGGTGCTAAAGAGTTCATCGTAAAGGGTTACGTTGATGCAATCTTTAACACCAATCCGAGTGACTCTGAGTAGCAGTCCGGATACATATAGTGGAGCAGGCATTTGGAATAGCTCCAAGTGAAGTGTGGTAGCAGTGTCTACAGTATGACATAGAGATTAGCAAAGTACACATGGATCTGAATGTCACAGACCCATTGACTAAAAACCTCTCTCACATGCCAAGCATGATCAAACCCCAGAACTCATTGGGTGTTAGATTCATAACAATGTAAATCACATGGTTATGTGAACTAGATTATTGACTCTAGTGCAAGTGGGAGACTGTTGGAAATATGCCCCTAGAGGCAATAATAAATTGGTTATTATTATATTTCCTTGTTCGTGATAATTGTTTATTATAAATGCTATAATTGTATTGATTGGAAACTCAAATACATGTGTGGGTACATAGACATCACTGTGTCCCTAGTATACCTCTAGTTAACTAGTTCGTTGATCAAAGATGGTCAAGGTTTCCTGGCCATAGACATGAGATGTCATTTGATAACGGGATCACATCATTAGGAGAATGATGTGATGGACAAGACCCAAACTATAAACATAACATATGATCGTGTCAGTTTATTGCGATAGGTTTCTGCATGTTAAGTATCTGTTCCTATGACCATGAGATCATGCAACTCACTGACACTGAAGGAATACCTTGTGTGTATAAAACGTCAGAATGTAACTGGGTGACTATAAAGATTCTCTGCAGGTATCTCCAAGGGTGTCTATTGAGTGGGCATGGATCAAGACTGGGATTTGTTACTCTGTGTGACGGAGAGGTATCTCAGGGTCCACTCGGTAATACAACATCACAATGAACCTTGCAAGCAATGTGACTAAGTGTTAGCCACGAGATCATGTATTATGGAACGAGTAAAAATACTTGCCGATAACGAGATTGAACTAGGTATAGAGATACCGACAATCAAATCTCGGGCAAGTAACATACCGAAGAACAAAGGGAACATCCTACGAGATTAGCTGAATCCTTGACATAGTGGTTCAACCGATAAAGGTCTTCGCAAAATATGTAGGAACCAATATGGACATCCAGGTCCCACTGTTGGTTATTGACTGTGGAGGTGTCCCGGTCATGTCTACATAGTTCTCGAACCCATAGGATCTGCACACTTAAGGTTCAGTGACGTTTCGGTATAGTAGAGTTATGTATGGTGGTGACTGAAGGTGGTTCGGAGTCCCGGATGAGATCATGTACATCACGAGGAGCTCCGGAATGGTCTGGAGGTAAAGATTGATATATAGGAAGTCCTGTTTTGGTCACCAAAAAAGTTTCGGGTACTTCGGTAGTGTACAGGGAGTGTCGGGAGGGTACCGGGGCCATCGGGAGGGGCGTCTCAACCCAAAGGACCTCATGGGCTGTGGGAGGAGTCAAACCATCCCCTAGTGGGCTGGCTGACCCCCCCCCCCACTAAGGCCCATGCGGCTAAGGGTGGGAAAAACCCAATGGTGGAAAGGTGGAAAGGGTTTCCAAGTGGAGAGGAGGAATCCTAATCCTAGTAGGATTGGAGTAGGACTCCTCCACCTCCAATTTCGTCCAACCCTTGAGGGTTTGGGGCTGCATCCTCCCCTCCCTCCCTCCTATATATACTAGAGGACTTAGAGGGGAGATCTAACCCTAATTTCCACGTGCTCCCTCTACTTCTTCTAGATCGTTTTCTCCTTTAGTCTAATTTCGGCAGTGCTTAGGCGAAGCCCTGTCGGAATAGTTCCACCACCGCCGCCACCGTGCCATCGCACTGCCAGAGAACTCATATACCTCTCCTCCCCTCTTGCTGGATCAAGAAGGCGGAGATCGTCATCGAGCTGTACGTGTGCTGAATGCGGAGGTGCCATTCGTTTGGTGCTAGATTGGAAGGACCATGATCAGGATCGCGAGACGATTCGTGATTTGATCACAGGACGGATCGTGATGGGATCACAGGACGAATCGTGATTGGATCACGAGATGGGTCCTGATGGGCTCGTGGGACTCTCGGCGATTTGGATCATGAAGACGTTCGACTACATCAACCGCGTTTCTTAACGCTTCCCGCTTAGCGATCTACAAGGGTATGTAGATCCACTCTCCCTCTCGTAGATGCTCATCACCATGGATAGATCTTGCGTGTGCGCAGGAATTTTTTGTTCCCCATGCAACATTCCCCAACACTATCTTCCTCCCAGTCAATTCTTTTGAGAGAAACTCTTTCATGAGAAAGAACCCGTTTTAGCAACAAACACTTTGCCCTCGAATCTGAGACAGAAGGTATACCCGATTATTACCTGCGGGTATCCTATGAAGATGCATTTCACCGCTTTGGGTTTGAGCTTGTCAGACATAAGCATCGCATTCCCAAATTCCGAAAAATGATAGTTTAGGTTTCTGCCAAAGCATATTTCATACGGTGTCATCTCAACGGATTTAGATTCTGCCCTATTTAAAGTGAATGTAGTTGTCTCTAATGCATAACCCCAAAACTATAGTGGCAAACGATAAGAGACATCATAGTACACACTATATCCAATAGAGCACGACTACGATGTTCGAACACACCATCACACTATGGTGTTCCAGGTGGCGTGAGTTGTGAAACAACTTCCAAGTTGTCTTAAGTTGTATACCAAACTCGTAACTCGGATATTCTCCTCCACGATCATATCATAGACATTTTATCTTCTTGTCACGATGATCTCAAACTTCACTCTGAATTTGCTTGAACTTTTCAAATGACTCAGACATGTGTTTCATTATGTAAATATACCCATATCTACTGAAATCATCAGTGAAGGTAAGAAAACAACGATATCCACCACACGCTACAACACGCAAAGGATTGCATACATCAACATGTATCATTTCCAATAAGTCACTTGCCCGCTCCATCATACCGGAAAACCTGGTCCTTAGTCATCTTGCCCAAGAGGCATGGTTCACATGTCTCAACCGATCCGAAATCGAATGAGTCCAAAGATCCATCAGCATGGCATTTCGTCATGCGCTTTACACCAATATGACATTTAACAGCAGTGCCACAAGTATGTGGTACTATCATTATTAACTTTGTATCTTTTTGGCATCAATATTATGAACATGTGTATCACTACGATCAATATTCAATAAACCATTCTCATTGTGTTCATGACCATTGAAGGTATTATTCATGTAAACAGAATAACCATTATTCTCTTACTTAAATGAATAACTATATTGCAATAAACACGATCTAATCATGTTCATGCTCAACGCAAACACCAAATAACATTTATTTATGTTGATCATTAACCCTGAAGGTAGAGAGAGCGTGCGATGGTGATCACATCAACCTTGGAAATACTTCCAACATTTATCGTCACCTCACCCTTATCTAGCCTCCATTTATTCCGTAGCTTTTATTTCAAGTTACCAACATTTAGCAACCGAACTGTTATCTAATACCCTGGTGCTACTAGGAGTTCTAGTAAGGTACACATTAATAACACGTATATAAAATATACTTCTATTGATGTTGCCAGCCTTCTTAGCTACCAAGTATCTAGGGTTGTTCCTCTTCAGTGACCGTTCTTCTCATAGGAGAAGCACTTAGTCTCGGGTTTGGGTTCAACCTTGGGTTTCTTCACTGGGGCAGCAACTGGCTTGCCATCCATGAAGTTTCCCTCGTTGCCCTTGCCCTTGTTGAAACTAGCGGTTTTACTTAACCATCAACACTTGATGCTCCTTCTTGATTTCTACCTTCGCGGTGTCAAACATCGTGAATAGCTCCGGGATCATCTTATCCATCCCTAGCATGTTATAGTTCATCACAAAGCTCTAGTGGCTTGGTGGCAGTGACTTGGAGAACTATATCAATCACTATCTTATCTGGAAGATGAACTCCCACTTGATTCAAGTGATTGTAGCACCCAAACAATCTGAGCACATGCTCGCTGGTTGGGACATTCTCCTTCATCTTGCAGGTAAAGAATCTTGTTGGAGGTCTCACACTTCTAAACACGGGCACGAACCTGAAATCTCAATCCCAGCTCTTGGAACAAATCATATGTTGTTGAGGTTGAGTTGTTTTTCCCTTGAAGAGGAAATTGTGATGCAGCAAAAAGTATTTCCCTCAGTTGTTGACAACCAAGGTATCAATCCAGTAGGAGGAACAAGCAAGTCACCAATAGATGCACCTACACAAACAATCCAACACTTGCACCCAATGCTATAAAGGGGTTGTCAATCCCTTCACGGTTACTTGCAAGGATTAGATCTGATAGAGATAGCTGGGAAAGATTGCGAGAAGTAAAAAAGGTAAATAAATTGCAGCAAGGTATTTTTGGAATATAGATTTGAAAATATAAAATGGAAAATAGACCAGGGGGCCATAGGTTTCACTAGAGGCTTCTCTCTTGAAGGAAAATAACACGGTGGGTGAACAAATTACTGTCGAGCAATTGATAGAAAAGTGCATAGTTATGACGATATCCAAGGCAATGCTAATGCATATAGGCATCACGTCAGTGTCAAGTAGACCGAAACGATTCAGCATCTACTACTATTACTCCACACATCGACCGAATCCTGCCTGCATCTAGAGTATTAAGTTCATGAAGAATAGAGTAACACATTAAGTAAGATGACATGATGTAGAGGGATAAACTCAAGCAATATGATGAAAACCCCACCTTTTTACCCTTGATGACAACAATACAATACGTGCCTTGCTACCCCTGCTTTGTCATTGGGTGAGGACACCGCAAGATTGAACCCAAAACTAAGCACTTCTCCTATTGCAAGAATTACCAATCTAGTTGGCCAAACCAAACCAATAACGCGAAGAGACTTACATAGATATGAAAGCATGCATATAAGAATTCAGAGAAGAACTAAATAATATTCATAGATAAGCAGATCATAAACCCACAATTCATCGATCTCGACAAACACATGGCAAAAGAGTATTACATCGGATAGCTCCCCATGAAGATCATGGAGAACATGGTATTGAAGCACAAAGAGAGAGAATAATCCATCTAGCTACTAGCTATGGACCCCTAGGTCTGTGGTGGACTACTCACACATCATCGGTGGGGCAATGGAGTTGATGTAGATGCCCTCTGTGATCGAATCCCCCTCCTGCAGATTACCGAAAAAGGCACCAAGATTGGATCTCTCGGGAACGGAGGCTTCCGGCGGCGAAAAGATATTATCATTGCTCTTTTTGGTATTGGGGGGATATTTGGGAATTTATAGGCCGAAGATTAGGGTTAGAGGACCTGCTGGGGGCCATAAGCCAGGGGCGCCCCCTGGCCGCGCCAGGGTGGCTTGTGACCTCCTGGCAGGTCTCGTGCCTTCCTCTCCAAGTCTCGTAGATGTCTTCTGGTCCAAGAAAAATCATCATGAAGATTTTATTCTGGT
The DNA here is from genome assembly GCA_022496015.1 of Hordeum marinum. Taxonomy (NCBI): domain Eukaryota; kingdom Viridiplantae; phylum Streptophyta; class Magnoliopsida; order Poales; family Poaceae; genus Hordeum; species Hordeum marinum. The sequence continues at coordinate 440,520,682 of CM039674.1, forward strand.
TGGACTCCGTTTAATATTCCTTATCTACAATACTAAAAAACAAGGAAAAAATAGTAACTGACACTAGGCTCTAGGTTAATAGGTTAGTCCCAAAAATATAACAAAATAGCATATTAATGCATAGAAAATATCCAAAACACATAATATAATAGCATGGAACAATAAAAAAGTATAGATATGTTGGATACGTATCAACAGAAATCCTTCTTGCTACTTCTTGAGCTTGCGTTGGTTTTCCCTTGAAGAGGAAAGGGTGATACAACAAAGTAGATAAGTATTTCCCTCATTTATTGAGAACCAAAGTATCAATCCAGTAGGAGGAACAAGCAAGTCACCAATAGATGCACATACACAAACAATCAAACACTTGCACCCAATGCTATAAAGGGGATGTCAATCCCTTCACGGTTACTTGCAAGGATTAGATTTGATAGAGATAGATGGGGAAGATTGCGAGAAGTGAAAAGGTAAATAAATTGCAGCAAGGTATTTTTGGTATATAGATCTGAAAATATAATATGGAAAATAGACCCAGGGGCCATAGGTTTCACTAGAGGCTTCTCTCTTGATGGAAAATAACACGGTGGGTGAAAAACTTGTTGTCGAGCAATTGATAGAAAAGTGCATAGTTATGACGATATCCAAGGCAATTATTATGAATATAGGCATCACGTCCGTGTCAAGTAGACCAAAATGATTCCGCATCTACAACTATTACTCCACACATCGACCGACTCCTGCCTGCATCTAGAGTATTAAGTTCATGTAGAACAAAGTAACACATTAAGTAAGATGACATGATGTAGAGGGATAAACTCAAGCAATATGATGAAAACCCCATATTTGTACCCTTGATGGCAACAATACAATACGTGCATCGCTACCCCTACTTTGTCACTGGGTGAGGACACCGCAAGATTGATCCCAAAACTAAGCACTTCTCCCATTGCAAGAATTACCAATCTAGTTGGCCAAACCAAACCAATAACTCGAAGAGACTTGCGAAGATATGAAATCATGCATATAATAATTCAGTGAAGAACCAAATAATATTCATAGATAAGCTGATCATAAACCCACAATTCACTGGATCTCGACAAACACATCGCAGAAGAGTATTACATCGGATAGATCCCCATGAAGATCATGGAGAACATGGTATTGAAGCACCAAGAGAGAGAGAGAAGAAGTCATCTAGCTAATAGCTATCGACCCGTAGGTCTGTGGTGGACTACTCATGCATCAACAGAGGGGCAATGGAGTTGATGTAGATGCCCTCCATGATCGAATCCCCCTCCGACAGATTACCGAAAAGGCTCCTAGATTAGATCTCTCGGGAATGGTGGCTTCCGATGGCGGAAAAGTATTATCATTGCTCTTGTTCGTATTGGAGGAATATTTAGGAATTTATAGGCCGAAGATTAGGGTTAGAGGACCTGCTGGGGTCACAAGCGAGGGGGCGTGGCCCCCCTGGCCGTGCCAGGGTGGCTTGTGACCTCCTGGCAGGTCTCCTGCCTTCCTCTCTAAGTCTGGTAGATGTCTTCTGGTCCAAGAAAAATCATCGCGAATATTTTCTTCCATCTGGACTCTATTATATTCCTCATCTACAATACTCAAAAACAAGGGGGAAACAGAAACTGGGACTAGGATCTAGGTTAATAGGTTAGTCCCAAAAATAATATAAAATAGCATATTAATGCATATAAAACATCCAAAACAGATAATACAATAGCATTGGAGACGTATCAACATCCCCAAGCTTAATTCTTGCTCGTCCTCGAGTAGGTGAATGATAAAAACAGAATTTTTGATGTGGAATACTAGCTAACATATATATCCATGTAATATCCTTTATTGTGGCATGAATGTTCAGATCCATAAGACTCAAAACAAAAGCTTAATGTTGACATAAAAACAATAATATCTCAAGCATACTAACAAAGCAATTGCGTCTCTTCAAAATATAATGGCAAAAGAAAGTTATCCCTACAAAATCATATAGTCTGGCTATGCTCAATCTTCCCCACACAAAGTATTTATATCATGCACAAGCCCGATGACAAGTCAAGCAATTATTTCACACCTTTTATGTTCTTAAACTTTTTCAACTCTCACGCAATACATGAGCGTGAGCCATGGATATAGCACTATAGGTGGAACAGAATATGGTGGAGGTTGTGAAGAAAAATTAGAAGATAGTCTCTGATACGTCTCCAACATATCTACTTTTCCAAACTCTTCTACCCTTGTTTTGGACTCTAATTTGCATGATTTGAATGGAACTAACTCGGACTCACGCTGTTTTCAGCAGAATTGCCTTGGTGTTATTTTTGTGCAGAAATAAAAGTTCTCGGATTGACCTGAAAATTTATGGAGAATATTTTTGGAATTAAATAAAAATATTGGCAAAAGGGGCCCACCACCTCGCCATAAGCCTGGTGGGTGCGCCCACCCCCTAGGTCACGCCGGGCAGGCTTGTGGGCCCCCTGCTGCTCCACCGACCTCAATTCCACTCGTATTTATTCCTATTCGCGGAGAAAAAACTCAGAGAGAAGAGTTCATCGCGTTGCACAATACGGAGCCACCGCCATCTCCTGTTCTTCCTCGGGAGACCAGATCTGGAGTCCGTTTTGGGCTCCGGAAAGGGGAAATCGATGCCTTCGTCATCACCAACCATCCTTTATCACCAATTCCATGATGCTGCCCACCGTCCATGAGTAATCTCATCATAGGCTTGCTGGATGGTGATGGGTTGGATGAGATTTATCATGTAATCGAGTTAGTTTTGTTAGGGTTTGATCCCTAGTATCCACGATGTTCTGAGATTGATGTTGCTATAACTTTGCTATGCTTAATGCTTGTCACTAGGGCCCGAGTGCCATGATTTCAGATCTGAACCTATTATGTTTTCATGAATATATGTGTGTTCTTGATCCTATCTTGCAAGTTGTAGACACCTATTACAAGTCATCATCCGCACCCCCGAGGGTGTCAATAACCGGGATTCTTTCCGGTGATTACCGTAGTTTCAGGAGTTCATGTATTCACTAAGTGCTAATGCTTTGGTCCGGTTCTCTATTAAAAGGAGGCCCTAATGTCCCTTAGTTTCCAATAGGACCCCGTTGCCACAGGAGGGTAGGACAAAAGATGTCATGCAAGTTCTTTTCCATAAGCACGTATGACTATATATGGAATACATGCCTACATTACATTGATGAATTGGAGCTAGTCCTGTGTCACCCTATGTTATAACTGTTGCATGATGAATGCCATCCAACATAATTATCCATCACTGATCCATTGCCTATGAGCTTTTCATATATTGATCTTTGCTAAGTTACTTTTCCGTTGCTACTGTTACAAACACTACAAGACTGCTACTATCACTTTTGCCACTATTATCGTTACTTCCATACTACTTTGCTATTGAATACTTTGCTGCAGATATTAAGTCTTTCAGGTGTGGATGAATTGACAACTCAGCTGCTAATACTCGAGACTATTCTTTGGCTCCCATTGTGTCGAATCAATAAATTTGAGTTGGATACTCTACCCTCGAAAACGGTTGCGATCCCTTATGCTTGTGGGTTATCAAGACCTTTTTCTGGTGCCATTGCCGGGGAGCATAGCTCTATTCCCTGAGTCACTTGGGATATATATCTGTTGATCACTATGAGGAAACTTAAAGATCCAAAAACCAAGATCTACCCCTCAACTACGAGGACAGGTAAGGAACTGCCATCTAGCTCTGCACTTGATTCACCTTCGGTTATGAGTAAATTTGCGACACCACTACGTGCTAGTAATTCTGATATGTCACAAGTAGTTGATGATGCTGCTTCTGCTATGCATGATGCTTATGATGATACTTTGCTTGATGATACTATGCCATTGGGTGAATTTCTTGATGAACAAATTGCTAGAGCCAATGTTGAAACTGATAATATTTCTGAATCTGATGAATACTGAAACTGAACACTATGATACACCTGCTAGACTTAGCTCTCCTAGATATGAATTGCTTGACATACCTGAAGGTTATGTTATGGAAGGAGAGGTAGCTAGGGACTTTCTTGCTTGTAAGGATAGAGATGATCTTAAAGAATTGCTTCGCAAGTGGAAGGAAAAAATCTTTGAATGCTAGAATGCAATATGATCTTAAGTTTGCTACTTCACCTATCTTTGTTACTGATAAGGATTATGAATTCTCTGTCGATCCTGAGTTAATTACTTTGGTTGAATCTGATCCTTTCCATGGCTATGAATCTGAAACTGTTGTGGCACATCTTACCAAATTGAATGATATAGCCACCCTATTTACTCATGAGGAAAAAATTTGCTATTACTATATTCTTAAGTTGTTTCCTTTCTCGTTAAAGGGTGATGCTAAGATATGGTTCAATTCTCTTGCTCCTGGTTGTGTGCGTAGTCCCCAGGATATGATTTAGTACTTCTCTGAAAAATATTTTCCTGCCCATAAGAAACAAGCTGCCTTGCAGGAAATATTCAACTTTGTGCAAGTTGAAGGAGAGAGTCTCCCACAAGCTTGGGAGAGGCTTCTCCAATTACTTCATGCCTTGCCTAATCACCCTCTCAAGAAAAATGAAATACTTGATATCTTTTATAATGGACTAACCGAGCTTCTAGGGACTACCTAGATAGTTGTGATGGTTGTGTTTTCAGGGAACGAACTATTGAACAAGCTGAATTACTATTGAATAATATATTGAGCAATGATAATGATTGGACTATTCCCGAACCACCTTCAAAGCCAACTCTGAAGAAAAGAGGTATTCTATTCCTCAGTCCTGAAGATATGCAGGAGGCAAAGAAATCTATGAAAGAAAAGGGTATTAAAGCTGAAGATGTTAATAATCTACCACCTATTGAAGAAATACATGGTCTTGATAACCTGACACAGGTAGTAGAGGTAAATTCTCTCAGTAGATTTGATGAAAGTGATATTCCTTATAATATGTCTGCTAGCCAATGCTTGGATGAATTTGATAATTTTATTGTGAAGCAAGAAAATTTCAATGCTTATGTTAGTAGACAATTGAAACATAATGCTTATATGCTTGATCGCTTGGGTGATTATTTGAGTAGAACTGTCAATGATCTTTAGCTTATTAGTAAACATGCATCCATGGTAACCACTCAAGTAGAACAAGTACTTAAGGCTCAAAATGATTTGCTTAATGAGATGAATAGTAAATACAATGATCATTCTATTAAAGTTATGACTAGAGGTGGTAGAATGACTTGGGAACCTTTGTATCCCGAGGGCCATCCTAAAAGAATTGAGCAAGATTCTCATAGAGTTAATACTGATGAACCTATTCGTTCCAATAAGAGTAGGAAAAAAATGATGATAGTACTTTGCATGCTGCCAGTGAACCTGTTATAGATACATCTGAGAATCCAAATGATATTTCTATTTCTGATGCTGAGACACAATCTGGTGATGAACATGAGCCTAGTCATAACATTGATAATGATGTTCATGTTGATGCTCAACCTAGTAATGATAATGATGTGGAGATTGAACCTGCTAATGATCATGATAACCCACAACCTAAGAATAAAAGATATGATAATAGAGACTTCATTGCTAGGAATCATGGTAGAGAAAGAGAACCATGGGTTCAGAAACCCATGCCCTTTCCTCCCAAACCATCCAAGAAAAAGGATGATGAGGATTTTGAGCGCTTTGCTAAAATGCTTAGACTTGTATTTTTACGTATGCGCTTGACTGATGTTTTGAAAATGTCTCCTTATGCGAAGTATATGAAAGATATTGTGACAAATAAAAGAAAGATACCGGAAGCTGAGATTTCCACCATGCTTGCTAATTATACTTTTAAAGGTGGAATCCTTAAGAAATTAGGAGATCCCGGAGTACCTACTATACCATGCTCTATTAAAGGAAATTATGTTAAAACTGCTTTATGCGATCTTGGAGCTGGTGTTAGTGTGATGCCTTTCTCTTTATACCGTAGACTTGTTTTGAATAAGTTGACAGCTACTGAGATCTCTTTGCAAATGGTTGATAAATCAACTGCTCTACCTATCGGTATTTGTGAGGATGTACCTGTCATAGTTGCAAATGCTACTATCTTGACAGACTTTGTTATTCTTGATATTCCCAAGGACGACAATATGTCGATCATCCTTGGTAGACCCTTTTTGAATACTGCAGGGGCTGTTATTGATTGCAACAAGGGCAATGTCACTTTTCATATTAATGGTAATGAACATACGGTACACTTTCCAAATAAACAACCTCAAGTTCATAGTATCAACTCTATTGAAAAAATTCCAACGATTATTATTGGAGACTTTGAGTTCCCTCTTCCTACTGTCAAGAAGAAATATGATATACTTATTGTTGGGGAAATGCATGTCCCCATTGAGGTAACTTAGTGTTATTCGAAAATTCTTCGGTTTCATGTTATTCGAAAGAAGTTTGTTAATAAGACTTGATCAACCTTATTGATGGATTCCTTTTGATGAGCATGAGATGGACAAATTTAGAAAGCACAACTTCCTGTACCTAACTTTTACTTTCTGCTACCTAGATGAAATTAAGTAAATATGCTATTATTTTTCTGTTTTTGAGTTTCCCGTGCAATAAAAAAGTAACCTAAAAATAAAAGTTTTCAAATGTCCTGAAATTGGAGTATGTTTTTTTCTGGAAATTTAAGAATTTTTGGCACTAAGTATGCATTAGGGGGCTGCACTAGTGGGCCACAAGCCTGCAAGGCACGTCCACCCCCTTGGGCGTGCCCTGGTGGCTTGTGGGTCCCACGTGGCCCCCCTCCACTTATTCCAGCACCCATTCACTTCGTCTTCCTCCAGAAAAAATCCCACCATTGCTCAAACACTTGTTCTAGCTCATTTTGCTGCTATTTTCGATCTCCTTGCTCAAAGCTCCATTCACCAACTGTTTTAGGGGATTACTCATTGGTATGTGACTCCTCCAATGGTCCAATTAGTTTTTGTTCTAGTGCCTTATATATTGCAGATTTTTGCTGTTGTGGTGACTGTGTGTTTGAGCTTGCATGTCAAATTTGTATGGTCCCAACTAGTTTTGATGCATGATATAGTCTCTAGGCACTTGAGGGAGTAGTTTCTATGAGTTTTGCTGAGTTTTGTTCACCTTTATTCTAGTTCACTAAAAATTTCAGAATTTTTCAAAAATGTTGAGAAGATTACTAAGAGGTTCTTCAAGCCGGGGTTCTAAGGAAGATGAAAATGAAATGAAGGAGAAACCCAAATATAATCTCCCTCGCGTCGCAGAAATTCGACCATGTGAATGGCCGTGTGACACATTCTTGAGGGCGGACGGAATTTATGAAGATTTCTATTATTTGGCCAAGAATGCAGGCATCACCCACTTCCTCAACGATAAGTGTGACCAGTACCTCTTGCTCACTAATACCTTTGTGAAAAAAATTCACTTTCATCCTAGGGAAGACCCTCCCATAGTAGAATTTCACTTATATGATGTGCCTAAGAAAATGAACCTTTATGATTTTTGCAAAGTTTGCAAGATACCTTATGAGGGCAGCATCACGGAACCACGTCCACTAGACATGGAAGATTTTATTATCGCAGTCACTGTAGGGGAAGAGAGAGGCGTGTCAAAGGCAAGAGCAGCTAGTTTACATTTTCCTGTGCTACGCTATTATTCATTATTTGCGGGAAGATGTTTAGTTGGTCGCTGGGAGAGTGGAAGCCTTAGTGCCCCGGACCTTGCTATTTTGTGCCATGCTTTATTTGCTGATAGAACCTTTAGTATGGGCTCTATGGTGGCCCAACGGTTGGACACCGACCGTTCGAAGGGGCCCATATTCGGAGGTATCTATGCATCTCGTTTAGCTAAACATTTTGGGATACCCATTAGGCTTCACGAGAAAGATGAGTGGCTGATACCCGTGAAGTTTTTAGATTATGACCATATGGTAGCCCATGATGTTATTAAGAAGAATGGTGATAGGAGGCTGCTTTCAAATTTAGTATTTAGTCAGGGTACTTGTGAGATTATTACTCTGCCTGTTTCTTCTTTGTCCGATATTCATTCAGGCAACACTATTATGCCCTATGACATCTACCAATATTGGGGTTTGTCGCAACCCCCAGCACCTGAGCAGGCACCGGCCCTTGATCCATATCAGGTCCCAGTTTCTCAATGGGAGCCACAGGAGGTCGCTAATCAATGGAACCCTCAGTGTCCTCTGGAGTACCTCGGAGAAGGTTATTTCCAGCCATGGCCCTATACCAACTTAGGCCAAAAGCCTAAGCTTGGGGGAGTACCTATTTCTCACTGACATTACATTCATGTTCACACACTTATTTCAGTTGTCGGTGTTCATACTTTTTCATTGTACTATCCATGGTAGTTTATTTCTTTTTTTGCTTTCTTCTTGTGTGTTTAATTAACTTTGAGGAAAATACAAAAAAATAGTTCTAGCTTTATTTCCTAGTTGCTTAGTTGTAGCATCAAAGAGAAAACCCAAAAAGATTTCTCGTTCTTCTTTTTGCTTGTTGGGAGCTTTCCCGTGTAAATAATTTTCCTTTCTTCTCTTTGGGTCGTACGGAGAAGACCACGGTGACATGTTGAGTGGCTCTCATATGCATTATTGTTTATCTTACAAAGAGCCCATATTGCCTTGCCTTCTCCTTTGGTTTATTGTTTGCAGATTCCAGCTTAGTCCAATGCACGTGCACTCTTATTATTATTCACATCATTCATTCATGCAAGTGAAAGGCAATAATGACGATATTTGATGAAAAGATTGAGATGGAGAAAAGATGGTATGAACTCGACCTATCTTGCTTTTGTAAATATGATTAGATCATTGTTCCGAATTCAGTACATTATGGGTTGAACATGTTTGCAATGACAATTAGAGATTATAGTTATTCATGCCATGCTTAATTAGCTAAGAGTGGATAATGGTTCGTCTTGAGTGCCAACATGCACATTAAAATAGTTGTTATGTGGTATGATAGAATGGTATCCTCCTCTGAATGATTCAAGTGGCTTGACTTGGCACATGTTCACGCATGTAGTTGAAACAAATCAACATAGCCTCCACGATATTTATATTCATGGCGAATTATATCCTACTCATGCTTGCATTCAATGTTGTTTAATCTCAAAGCATGTTGATGACGGTGTCGCTCTCTAGTTGGTCGCTCCCTAGTCTTTTGCTAGCCTTCACTTGTACTAAGCGAGAATACTGCTTGTGCATCCATCTCAATAAACCCAAAGTTGTTCCATATGAGTCCACCATATCTACCTATATGTGGTATTTACCTGCCGTTCCAAGTAAATTTGCACATGCTAAACTTTAAACCCTCAAATAAACTTTCTATTTTGTATGCCCAAATCGCTCATGTGGCGACTGGGGGCTGTCAGTATCTTCCATGCTAGGTGGGTTATTCTCACGATATGTGTTGATTCACTATCATTCATGAGAAAGTGGCTGGTAATCTAGATGCCCAGTCCCATGCTCGAAATAAAAAGCAAAATATAATTAAACAAAACTCCCCGAGGACTGTGTTTGTATGGACGGTACCCGTGGATTCGGCACGCCGTGGAGTGTGACTAATTGGTGAAGGGGGAGTAAAAACTTTACCATTCTGTTTGGGAACCGCCTACAATGTATCTAGCATGGAAGATATTGAAAATATTTTGGTCGTTATGTGAGCAATGAAAGCATACCGCTCCAAAAATCATTACTTATCTCTGTTTTAAAAAGCTCGAGCTCTGGCACCTCTACAAATCAATGCTTCCCTCTGTGAAGGGTCTATCTATTTACTTTATTGTTGAGTCATCATCCTCTTATAAAAGGCACCAATTAGAGAACACCATCATCATTTGTATGCCTTGCTATTAATTGATATTGAGTATGAGCATGACTGGATCTCTCTCACCATGAATTACAATGTTTAGTCGGTCCTTGTTCTCCAGAGGTGCTCTGCATTTATGTTTTGCGGTCTCAGAAAGGGCTAGCGAGATACCATTATGTCATATTATATCATGATTGTTTTGATAAAATTGTTGTCATCCGAAACTTATTATTATTGCTCGCTAGTTGATTATGCCATTGATATGAGTAAATGTGAGACCTAAATGTTATTGTGAATGTGGTTGTCTATAATCTTTGCTGAAAATCTGAACATAAGCTAGACATATTTACAACAGCAAGATCAAACAGAGTTTGTAAAAGTTTTTCTTTATCACTTTCAGTTTATCAACTGAATTGCTTGAGGACAAGCAAAGGTTTAAGCTTGGGGGAGTTGATACGTCTCCAATGTATCTACTTTTCCAAACTCTTTTGCCCTTGTTTTGGACTCTAATTTGCATGATTTGAATGGAACTAACCCAGACTAACACTGTTTTCAGTAGAATTGCCTTGGTGTTATTTTTGTGCAAAACTAAAAGTTCTCGGATTGACCTGAAAATTTACAGAGAATATTTTTGGAATTAATAAAAATATTGGCGAAAGAATCAACTACAGGGGCCCCACCACCTAGCCATAGGCCTGGTGGGCACGCCCACCCCCCTAGGGCGCGCCGGGCAGGCTTGTGGGCCCCCTACTGCTCCACCGACCTCAATTCCACTCCTATTTATCCTATTCGTGGATAAAAAAAATCAGAGAGAAGAGTTCATCGCATTTCATGATATGGAGCCACCGCCACCTCCTGTTCTTCCTTGGGAGATCAGATCTGGAGTCCGTTTTGGGCTTCGGAGAGGGGAAATCGACGCCTTTGGCATCACCAACCATCCTTCATCACCAATTCCATGATGCTCCCCATCGTTCGTGAGTAATATCATTGTAGGCTTGCTGGATGGTGATGGGTTGGATGCGATTTATCATGTAATCGAGTTAGTTTTATTAGGGTTTGATCCCAAGTATCCACTATGTTCTGAGATTGATGTTGCTATGACTTTGCTATGCTTAATGCTTGTCACTAGGGCCCGAGTGCCATGATTTCCGATACGAACCTATTATGTTTTCATGAATATATGTGTGTTATTGATCCTATCTTGCAAGTTGTAGACACCAATTACGAGTTATGATCCGCATCCCCCAGGGTGACAATAACTGGGATTCTTTCCGGTGATTACCGTAGTTTGAGGAGTTCATGTACTCGCTAAGTGCTAATGCTTTGGTCCAGTTATCTATTAAAAAGAGGCCTTAATATCCCTTAGTTTCCAATAGGACCCTGCTGCCACGGGAGGGTAGCACAAAAGATGTCATGCAAGTTCTTTTCCATAAGCATGTATGACTATATATGGAATACATGCCTACATTACATTGATGAATTGGAGCTAGTTCTGTGTCACCCTATGTTATAACTGTTGCATGATGAATGCCATCCGAGATAATTATCCATCACTGATCCATTGCCTACGAGCTTTTAATATATTGATCTTTGCTAAGTTACTTTTCCATTGCTGCTGTTACAAACACTACAAAACTGCTACTATCACTTTTGCCACTATTACCGTTACTTTCGTACTACTTTGCTATTGAATGCTTTGCTGCAGATATTAAGTCTTTCAGGTGTGGTTGAATTGACAACTCCGCTGCTAATACTTGAGAATATTATTTGGCTCCCCTTGTGTCGAATCAATAAATTTGGGTTGAATACTCTACCCTCGAAAACTGTTGCGATCCCCTATACTTGTGGCTTATCAGTCTCACATCAACTAGGCGTATCAACAGGCTATGGAGATGCCCATTAATAGATATCAATGCGAGTGAGTAGGGATTGCCATGCAATGGATGCACTAGGGCTATAAGTGTATGAAAGCTCAAAAAGGAACTAAGTGGGCGTGCATCCAACTTGCTTGCTCATGAAGACCTAGGGCAATTTGAGGAAGCCCATCATTGGAATATACAAGCTAAGTTATATAATGAAAATATCCCACTAGTATATGAAAGTGACAAGATAGGAGACTCTCTATCATGAAGATCATGGTGCTACTTTGAAGCACAAGTGTGAAAAAAAGATAGTAGCATTGTTCCTTCTCTCCTTTCTCTAATTTTTTTATTTTGGTGGGCATCAATGGCCTCTCTTTTTTATTTGGGCTTCGCTGGCCTATTTTATTTTTCATAAGGTTCAGAGTCTCATCCAAACTTGTAAGGGAATCATAGCTTCCATCATCCTTTCCTCACATGGGACAATGCTCTAATAATGATGGTCATCACACTTTTATTTACTTACAACTCGAGAATTACAACTCGATATCTAGAACAAAATATGACTCTATATGAGTGCCTCCGGCGGTGTACCAGGATGTGCAATGATCTAGCATAGCAAATGACATCAAAAAACGGACAAGCCATGAAAACATCATGCTAGTTATCTTACGATCATGCAAAGCAATATGAAAATGATGGTGCGTGTCATAATAAACAGGACGGTGGAAGTTGCATGGCAATATATCTCGGAATGTCTGCCGTAATAGGTAGGTATGGTGGCTGTTTTGAGGAAGGATATATGGTTGGTTTAATGCACCGGCAAAAGTTGCGCGGTACTAGAGAGGCTAGCAAAGGCGGAAGGGTGAGAGTGCATATAATCCATGGACTCACATCAGTCAGAAAGAACTCACATACTAATTGCAAAAGTCTATTAGTCATCGAAGCAAAGTATTAGACGCATGCTCCTGGGGGAGACGTTGGTAGGAGTAAACCATCACGCGCTCCCGACCGTCACACAAAGGCTGACAATCAATAAGCAAATCATGCGCCGACTTCCATACATAACAATTCACCATACGTGCATGCTACGGGAATCAAACCTTTACACAAGTATTTCTACCAATCCACAATTACTTCCTAACATGACTCTAATATCACCATCTTTATATCTCAAAACTTTATGCAAGGAATCAAACTTCTCATAATATTCAATGCACTTTATATGAAAGTTATTATTATATCCCTCTTGGATGCCTATTATATTAGGACTAAATTCATAACCTAAACCAATTACCATGCTTTTTAAAGACTCTAAAAATAATATAAGTGAGGTACAAGAATTCAATTATTTCTATAAAACAAAACACCACCGTGCTCTAAAAAGATATAAGTGAAGCACTAGAGCAAAATTTCATAGCTCAAAAGATATAAGTGAAGCACATAGAGTATTCTAATAAATTCACGATTCATGTGTCTCTCTCTAAAAAGATGTGTTCAGCAAGGATGATTGTGTCAAACTAAAAAGCAAAGACTCATATCATGCAAGACGCTCCACGCAAAACACATATGTGGTGAATAAAAATATAGCCTCAAGTAAATTTACCGATGGATTGAAGACGAAAGAAGGGGTGACTTCCGGGGCATCCCCAAGCTTAGGATTTTTGGCATCCTAGATTCCTTGGCGTACCTTGGGCATCCCCAATCTTAGACTCTTGCCACTCCTTATTCCATAGTCCATCAAATCTCTACCCAAAACTTGAAAACTTCACAACACAAAACCTAACAGAAAACTCGTGAGATCCGTTAGTATAAGAAAATAAATCACCACCTTAGGTACTGTTGTGAACTCATTATTTATTCATATTGGTTTAATATATACTTTATTCCAACTTCTCCATGTTTCATACCCCCCCGATACGACCCACAGATACATCAAAATAGGTAAACAACACAAAGAAAACATAATCTGTCAAAAATAGAACAGTCTGTAGCAATCTGGAAACTTCGTATACTTATGTAACTCCAAAAATTCTAAAACATTAGGAAAAACTGCGAAATTATTATATCAATCTGTTTTAAAAAATTCAGACTCATTTGACGCACTGATAAATTTATAAAATTCTTGGACTTGGCTAAAAGTTTCTGTTTTTCAGCAAGATCAAATCAACAATCACCATAGACCATCCCAAAGGTCTTACTTGGCTCAAACGATAATTAAAACACCAAAACACAATTAATAAATAGGTAATAATGTGTGAAACACTCAAAAATATAAGCAAAAAACATAACATAAAAATAAAATTGGGTTGCCTCCCAACAAGCGCTATTGTTTAACGCCCCTAGCTAGGCATAACACAATAGATCTAGGTATTGTCATCTTATTTATGCAATCCAAAAGTAGCTCTCATAATAGATTCATAAGGCAATCTTATTTTGTTTCTAGTAAAGTGTTCCATGCCTTTCCTTAACAAAAATTGGAATCTAATGTTTCCTTCTTTCATGTCAATAATTGCAGCAATCGTTCTAAGGAAAGGTCTACCAAGAATAATAGGACATGTAGGATTGCAATCTATATCAAGAACAATGAAATCTACGGGTACATAATTCCTATTTGCAACAATAATAACATCATCAATCCTTCCCATAGGTTTCTTAATAGTGGAATCCTCTAGATGCAAATTCAAAGAGCAATCATCAAGTTCATGGAAACCCAACACATCACATAAAGTTTTCGGAATCGTGGAAACACCAGCACCCAAATCGCACAAAGCATGGCACTCATGATCTTTAATTTTAATATTAATAGTAGGTTCCCACTCATCATGAAGCTTTCTAGGGATAGAAACTTCCAACTCAAGTTTTTCTTCAAAAGATTTCATCATAGCATCAATGATATGTTTAGTAAAAGCCTTATTTTGATTATAACCATGCAGAGAATTCAACATGGATTGCAACAAGAAAATACAATCAATCAAAGAACAACTATCATAATATAAGTCCTTGAAATCCAAAAGAGTGGGTTCATTGCTATTTAATGTTTTAATCTCTTTAATCCCACTTTTATCAATTTTAGCATTGAGATGTATCAACTCCGAATTATTGGGATGACTTTTAACTAAAGTTAACTTATCTCCAGTTCCATCTTTATCATGATTTGAATTAGAAAACGAAGATTCAGTAGGAGTCACATCAATCACTTTAAGATCTTCATCATTATTATCACGAGAACACACCTTTTCAAGCCATTCACGCTTAGCACGTATTCTAGCGGTTCTTTCCTTACACTCATCAATAGAAATTATCATAGCTTTTAAAGACTCATTAATATCATGCTTGGGTGGAGTAGATCTAATTTTCAAAGAATCAATCTCAAGCGAAATTCTATCAATGTTCCTAGCCAAATCATCAATCTTGAGCAATTTTTCTTCAATACAAGCATTTAAAACCTTTTGCGAACTAATACATTCTTTAATATTGTTATAAATATCATAGGGCATCTTATTATAATTTCCATAAGAATTGTTGTAGGAATTACCATAACTATTAGAGGAATTACTAGGAAACGGCCTAGGGTTGAAATTACCTCTATACACGTTATTACGAAAATTGTTCCAACCAAAAAAATCACATCCATAGATTAATTTTTATTACCAATCAAAAAATACAAAGGCATATCATTAGGATCAATAGTATCACTCTTACTATCAAACAATTTCATTAATTCATCCATCTTTTCACTCAAACTATTTATTTCTTCAATAGCATGCAATTTTTTTTACTAGTAGGAGATCTTTCGGTATGTCATTGAGAGTAATTTGCCATAATGTTATCTAGGAGTTTAGTAGCTTCTACTAATGTGATTTCCATAAAAGTACCACCTGCGGTGGAATCTAGAAGATTCCTAGATGCAGAATTCAATCCCACATAATTTTTTTGTATAATCATCCATAAACTCAAACCATGCGCGAGGCAATTTCTAATCATTAATTTCATCCTCTCCCAAGATTGTGCAACATGCTCATGATCAAGTTGCTTAAAATTCATTATATCATTCCTAAGGGAGATGATCTTAGCGGGCGGAAAGTACTTGGAAATAAAAGCATCTTTACACTTATTCCAAGAATCAATACTATTATTAGGCAAAGATGAAAACCAAGTTTTAGCACGATTTCGTAGTGAGAACGAAAATAGCTTCAATCTAACAATATCATTATTCACATCTTTCTTCTTTTGCATGTCACACAACTCAATGAAAGTATTTAGATGGGATTCGGCATCTTCACTAGGAAGGCTAGAAAATTGTTTTCTCATAACAAGATTGAGCAAAGCAGTATTAATTTCATAATATTTCGCAATAGTGGCCGGAGCAATCGGAGTACTAATAAAATCATTATTATTAGTATTGGAGAAGTCACACAATTTGATATTCTCAGACATCGTGACAAAGCAAACAATGTAGCACACAAGCAGACAAAAAGCAAACAAAAAGGCGAACGGAAGAAGAGCGAATAAAAAGGCAAATCTTTTTGGGTTTTTTCTGGAAATTGTTTTAGAAGGGGGGAGAGGAAAATGAGAGGCAAATGACAAATAATGTAAATGCAAGAGATGAGTTTGTGATGGGTGTAGGCTTGATGTGTATCTATAACAGCCCGGGACCGATGCTCCAGAAGATTTCCCTTTTATTTCCATTCTTGTCATGTGATTCGTTTGTTTGTCGCATCATTCGCATCATCTGCATAGCATCGTCACTCGTTTTCAAAAACTTGCATCCGTTAGTAGCTGCCGGTTCTCTCTATTCTCGCCGCTCACCATTTCGGGACCAACCACACACGCACGCGCCCATGGCATCGTTTAAAAAAATCATTTTTAAAGTGCGCGAAACATATTCTCGGATTGGGTCGGAAGTTGGTGTGCGGTCTTGTTTTATTGTTGGTAGATAGCCTGCCAAATTTTGTTGCAATCAGAGGTCGTTTGATACCCCAACGGTCAGTCGTAGCAGTGTGGTCATCGGTTTATTCGTCGGACGTTTCGGTGTTTAAAAACCTCTGACACGGGCCGCCATCCATTCCCTCTCATCCTCACCAAGACCCTCTTCACAGCCCATTGCGTCCCGCCTAGCCTCTCCCGCGACCGGAGCCGCCCGATCGAGATCCGACGGTCGAAATCGGTGCAAAATCCCTAACCTAGCCCCCCATTTCCTACATAAACACCCCT
The DNA here is from genome assembly GCA_022496015.1 of Hordeum marinum. NCBI lineage: Eukaryota > Viridiplantae > Streptophyta > Magnoliopsida > Poales > Poaceae > Hordeum > Hordeum marinum. The sequence continues at coordinate 440,537,616 of CM039674.1, forward strand.
AGCCTACCCTGCCTTAAAATCCACATCACCCCTAAGAGCATGGCTAATAACAAAGCGCGCAGCCGGCTCTACACCGGTACCATGTCACCTATAGCTTGTGTAAAAGCTTGCTCGTATAATAGACTAGTTATAGACCGGCTACTAAATTAGTTGTAACATTAAATGCTGGCATGAAAAGGAGAAAGAGAAACACACATGATTGGAAGTGGAGAAGGAAGCACCGGCTCTATCGCTCGTGCGGGCTGCAAGCAGGCGCAAAACCTCGTCTAGTGTGCTGCAGCCGGGCGACTGAGGAAGTGCCCGTTTACCTCTCTTTCCTCCTTTATCTCCCCTCCAGCTGTGATTTGGCTGACAAGGAGTGGCTAATAGCCAGCTGAGTCAGCTCTATTATACCTGCTCTAACCCCTAGACTCCTCTCTGTCTCCCTCCCGCAGCCTCCTCCGCGCCGGGCCTGCGAAGCCCAGCCAGGGCCCGCTTGGGCCTGAACCAGCCACCGCCGCCCTAGAGGAGCACGAGGCTCCTGCCTCCGCCAGCCGCGCCGGCTGACGACCGAGCTACCGGAGTAGCCCAGCGCCGTCGCCGTCGACCACCGGGTCGAGCCCCCTCGCCCTGGTTCTACTCCTTGTTCCCCCTGTCTCTCCTTCTTTCTCATCCTCTATCCCTCGCATGTCACAGGAAGCCATGGCCATCTCGATCTCGTCAAGCCGCCACCCAGCCTCGTCCACATCCCAATCTGATGCCGCAGCCCCTGGATCCGGCCGATTCGGCGCTGCCATGCCCTGTCGGACCTCCCTCCGCTCGGATCTAGACAGAGTTGAGCTGCCACATGCCATACCTCCGCTACCTGCGTTGGTAACCTTTCGCTCGAGGGATTGAGCGAGGGGAGCGCTCGCTCACCTAGGCCTCTCGCCAACGCCCTTGGGCAGCGTCATCGCCCACAAGCAGGCCCAGCCAGGCGCAAGGCCCAACTGCGCTTAGCCAGGCCCGAGGCAATGCTAGTGAGATGCTAATCGCCGCCCATGCGCGCTATAGCTATCCTGTGCCTAGTGGATTCGGCCCGATTTTTTTTCCAGCTCTTGCGATTTTAGCTATTATCCGGTGTATTTCAGAAAGATGCCCTATTTTAAAATGTTATTAGTTAATTAACCGTGCATCGCATGTAACAACTTTATATATGTAAAATGTGTAGAATTTTTGGTAGATTCACAATATCCCACTTTCTGGCATGATAAAAATATTTAAACTTGTTGTTTGCATTAAATTGCATAAATGTCATGCTAAAACGGTTTATTTCATAAGTAACTAACCGTAGCTCCGATCATAATGTTCCACATATGTATCTTGACTAGAAAATTGTGTAGAATCTCATGGTGCACTTTATTTTGATGTTTAATAAATATAAAATATGGTTAGTTCAGATCTGGACCAATTTCAAAATTAACATATGGGGTCATTTCGGAAATACTATAAGTTGTTTCCCGTCTCATTTAAGATACCTAGATAGAAAGTTTACCTATGCTTCACCTCTTGCCATGATAATAACATTTAATATTGTCGTGTACCTAAACAGGAATGAACTAAGTAATTCAAATGTGGAATTTCGTCAACAGGCAACCCGTCGCATATTGAGTTTCACTTAATGTGTATAAGTTAATTGTTGTGCTTTGCCATGCCTTGCATATTTAAACCGGACATGCATCATATTAGATTGTGTATCATTTAATACATGTGTTGTGGTGTATCGTGTGTTGATTGTTGTTTTTGGATTGTCCCTTCTCGATAGAGTTCCGAAAGCGTTCGGAGTGTGAGGATTCGTTCGTCTACTTCATGAACCGTCTTCTTCACGGATTTGTTCTTCTTCCAAGCGGGATCTCAGGCAAGATGACACATTTCCCTAGATACCACTACTATCATTGCTATGCTAGTTGTCTCGCTTCCATCGCTATGTCTCGCTACCTACCACTTGTTTTTGAAGCCTCCCAACATTGTCATGATAAGCCTCTAACCCCTCGACAACCCAGCAAACCTTTGTTTGGCTATGTTACCGCTTGCCCAGCCCTTCTTATAGTGTTTCTATCTACAGGTGCAATTGCTTCCATGTGTCAACATGGACATAATTTTGTTATCGCAATATTATTGCTATTTAATTTAATGCACCTATATACTTGGTAAAGGGTGGAAGGCTTGGCCTTTTGCTCGGTGTTTTGTTCCACTCTTGCCACCCTAGTTACTTGTGAACCGGTGTTATGTTCCATAATTGAGCGCTCTTAACATGCTCGGGGTTATTATGGGGACCCCCTTGATTTTCGTTTTAGGATAAAACTTGTCTGGCAAGGCCCAACTTTGGTACTACATTTGCCCAACATAATAATACTGATCACCTTATTAAAGCATAGAGGGTCGCCCCCTCGTGGATTAATTTAACATAATGCAGGGGCCAGTGCTGCTGGTGTTGGTCCAAAACAAAGCCGTTTGCAGGGCCAACCCGGGGCAACTCGGGAGATTTCTATCAGGCCACTGTACGTTGTGCTTATCCGGTCGTGTTGCCACCCTAGTTACTTGTGAACCGGTGTTATGTTCCATAATTGAGCACTCTTAACATGCTCGAGGTTGTTATGGGGACCCCCTTAATTTTCGTTTTAGGATAAAACTTGTTTGGCAAGGCCCAACTTTGGTACTACATTTTCCCAACATAATATACTGATCACCTTATTAAAGCATAGAGGGTGTCCCCCTTGTGGATTAATTTAACATAATGTAGGGGCAGTGTTGCTGGTGCTGGTCCAAAACAAAGTCGTTTGCAGGGCCAACCCGGGGCAACTCGGGAGATTTCTATCAGGCCATTGTACGTTGTGCTTATCCGGTCGTGTCTTGAGAACGAGATACGCGGCTCCTGTCGGGTTCGCGACACGTCGGGCGGTCTTGCTGGACTTGTTTTACCTTTCTTGAATATTTTGCGTGAGGAATTCCGATCTTATTCGGGCTATCTCGAGGTGTTGGATTTCCTTTGGAATTGCCTAGGATGATCATGAGATCTGTGGTCGAGGTTATTCCCGCGGTGTGTGGTTAATTTGTGATGGATGAGTTGGAGCACCCCTGCAGGGTTAAATCTTTCGGAAAGCCGTGCCCGCGGTTATGTGGAAAACTTGGAAACTTTGGTTAACACCCGGTAATAGTAAACTTGAAGTAAACTCCAATAAAATACGCCAACCGTGTGCGTAACCATGACTGTCTCTTCTTGTGAGTCCTTATCCGAGAGAGATCATGGTGGGGTTATGTTTGACGTAAGTAGGTGTTCAGGATCACTTAGTGATCATTACTAGTTCACGTCCGTTATGTGTATACCACCCACTTTACTTTCTGTATTCGTAAGTTAGCCACTCAAATAAGTGCTTAGTCGCTTGTTGTAGCCTCACCACTTAACCATACCTCACCTATTAAGCTTTGCTAGTCTTGATACCCTTGGAAATGAGATTTCTGAGTCCCCGTGGCTCACAGATTACTACAACAACAGTTGCAGGTACAACTAATGCGATGCTTTGACGTGAGAGCGATGTTTATTTGATTTGGAGTTTTCTTCTTCATCAATCTAGGATGGGTTCCAGGCGGCAACCTGGGATAGCAAGGATGGATGTCATTTTATCATTTGATTTTGTCCGTAGTCCGACCCTGCTCTTCTGTATGATGTTTGAGTATGTTGTTGTATTGATGTGATCTTGATGTAGCTTGTGGCGAGTGTAAGCCAATTCCATATACTCATCTCTTCTGTAGATGTACTTGTAATGATATCCATTCTTGCAACACGACGAGATGTGCTCCTATCCCTGTCGAGTCCCTCGAGCCAAAATAAGGATAGGGTCGCATCTTGGGCGTGACAATATCCTCCCCGACAACAGCGCCAGATCCTTCTTGCTACTTCTTGATCTTGCATTGAGTTTCCCTTGAAGAGGAAAGGGTGATGCAGCAAAGTAGATAAGTATTTCCCTCATTTATTGAGAACCAAGGTATCAATCCAATAGGAGGAACAAGCAAGTCACCAATATATGCACCTACACAAACAATCAAACACTTGCACCCAACGCTATAAAGGGGTTGTCAATACCTTCACGGTTACTTGCAAGGATTAGATCTGATAGAGATAGATGGGGAAGATTGAGAGAAGTAAAAAGGTAATAAATTGTGGCAAGGTATTTTTGGTATATAGATCTAAAAATATAATATGGAAAATAGACCCGAGGGCCATAGGTTTCACTAGAGGCTTCTCTCTTGAAGGAAAATAACACGGCGGGTGAACAAATTACTGTCGAGCAACTGATAGAAAAGTGCATAGTTATGACGATATCCAAGGCAATGATATGCATATAGGCATCACGTCCGTGTCAAGTAGACCGAAGCGATTCTACATCTACTACTATTACTCCACACATCGGCCGATTCGTGCCTGCATCTAGAGTATTAAGTTCCTGAAGAACGGAGTAACACATTAAGTAAGATGACATGATGTAGAGGGATAAAATCAAGCAATATGATGAAAATCCCAACTTTTTACCCTTGATGGCAACAATACAATATGTGCCTCGCTACCCCTACTTTGTCACTGGGTGAGGACACCGCAAGATTGAACCCAAAACTAAGCACTTTCCCATTGCAAGAATTACCAATCTAGTTGGCCAAACCAAACCAACAACTCGAAGAGATTTTCAAAGATATGAAATCATGCATATAAGAATTCAGAGAAGAACCAAATAATATTCATAGGTAAGCTGATCATAAACCCACAATTCATCGGATCTCGACAAACACACCACAAAAGAGTATTACATCGGATAGATCCCCATGAAGATCATGGAGAACATGGTATTGAAGCACAAAGAGAGAGAAGAAGCCATCTAGCTACTAGATATGGACCCATAGGTCTGTGCAAAGTTGTCAGAATCGCGATTCTGTTATGCGATTCTACAACTTTACGATCCAAATTAACCCCTCCGATTCTACGATTTTACTTCAGAGAATCTACGTTTCTATGATCTTGATAGTGAAGATTCCACGATTTGCGATCCTACCATCAGAGTTCCGATCCGATTCAGAATCGCGATTCTAACAACCTTGGGTCTGTAGTGGACTACTTACGCATCATCAAAGGGGCATTGGAGTTGATGTAGATGCCCTCCGTGATCGAATCCCCCTCCGACAGATTATCGGAAGAGGCTCCAAGATTGGATCTCTCGGGAACGGAGGCTTCCGGCGACAGAAAAGTATTATCATTGCTATTTTTGGTATTGGGGAAAATTTGGGAATTTATAGGCCGAAGATTATGGTTAGAGGACCTCCTGGGGGCCACAAGCCAGGGGTGCCCCTGGCCGCGCCAGGGTGGCTTGTGACCTCCTCGCAGGTCTCCTGCCTTCCTCTCCAAGTCTGGTAGATGTTTTCTGGTCCAAGAAAAATCATCGCAAAGTTTTATTCCATTTGGACTCCGTTTAATATTCCTTATCTATAATACTCAAAAACAAGGAAAAAACAGAAACTTAAACTAGACTCTAGGCTAATAGGTTAGTCCCAAAAATAATATAAAATAACATATTAATGCATATAAAACATCCAAAAAAGATAATATAATAGCATTGAACAATAAAAAATTATAGATACACTGGAGACGTATCAGGGACATGGTGTTGTCTATGTATCCACACATGTATCTGAGTTTCCAATCAATACAATTCTAGCATGGATAATAAACGATTATCATGAACAAGGAAATATGATAATAACTAATTTATTATTGCCTCTAGGGCATATTTCCAACACTTGCGTCTTGCAAAATTCATATTAATTCAACATTAACTTATACAACTTGGTATTCAAATGGGTATGAGTGGGTTATTCTGACAGATTGGCTTGTCATCCTCAAATGACCATACTATCATCTTTCCATTACCAAATTTCATTACCTTTATATGTATTCAATCTGATTTTTTTCAATTGTTTTTACGCTTAAGGTGGGAGCATGGATACGCTGCTGAAGGTGTCGGGCCTCACATCAACATCAGAAGTTGTTTTGCATTTCTAGTTGTGTTAGTATTTCATGTTATGTATTTGATCACCAGAATTTGTTAAGCATTCCAGTTGTACTCATTCAGATAATTTGTAGTTGCAATCATTCAGATAAAACAGAGAACAGAGTTCTCAGTAGCAGTCCAAACTACAAATCTTAGAACCTCAAAAACTCCAGGCGGACGAGGACATGAGAACTGGATCCTATTACAGATAAACGAAACTGAAGGCAAAGCCAACACACTAGCATGAAACAGCGAAGAGTCTTTTCCCACTGATCAATACGAGGCCGGTGTTGGGAATAGGAACGGCAACGCATCCACCGGTAGTCGCTGTGGAGGAACCTCGGTGGGCATCAGACCCACTATGCATCTCTATCTCTCCACACGAGCTGGATCCTCTGCCTTAGCTTCTTGTCGCGCCCAATTGATGAACGCCTTTGGCGGTTCCGATGGATGAGGCATCCTGCGTATCTCCTCCGCAGTTCCTTCGAAGTTGATCTGCCGTGCGAGGTTCATCAGCTCTTGGTTGGCTTGATCCTGGCAAACTTGAGCAAATCTCCACGCATGGGAGAGCGGATCTGACCCCGGATCCACCAGCGCATCCGCCTCCCTCCATTCGCGGATGCATATCGACCACGAGAGGGCATCGTCGCGGATCCGCACCACACGTTCCCACCATCATTTCTCCCTTGTCTTCATCAAGGTCACCGTCGGAATCGACTGGATCGGCTACAACATCTCTGGGAAAGCCTGGTAGATGTGTGGGAGCGGCATCCGGAAGCCCCCCTACTCCCTGACTCTAGTGGGTGTTGCATAGTGGGTGGGCGGCGGTGGCGGTGGTGGCGGTGGCGGCGGCGGGGGCGGTAGGTGGGAGATGCGAGTCGTAGGAGCAGGCATCTATCCGGATGGGTTGGAGGGCGGTGGCGGCCACAGATAGATCTCGCCGGTCGAAATATTTGGATAAATACCCAATCGTCGGGTGCGGGTGGGTTGGGTGGGTGGGTCGGTGTGTTATGGCAGTGGTGGGTAGGGGTGGGGGTGGAGTTTGGGGCAGCCTAATATTTAACTTTGCTGCATATTTTGAGAAAAAAACACTCTTTGTTGTTTATAAAACGAAATCCACATTAGAAAACTACTTAATGCAATATGAAAGAATTTTTTTTCAACATACAACGTCGAAAAGCTATGAAACTTGGCATGGATGCTTGTTTTGTTGGTACAAGGTTGTACATTTTTTTGTTCAATTCAAGGATGTCGAAAAAAACACGTCCTTTGAGATGAACCCTTCCCTCCTACCTGAACGGCCTACGGCGAACCGGTTCAATTTTTGGTCATCTTCAGAATCACATCTAATCTGGCCAGTAGGTGTGCATGTCTAGTCTAGTAGTACACGCAAAATTCAAACTATTTCCGATAATGAGCGGACGTTGCTCCACCTACGGTAAGTTTTCTAGGGTTTTAACCTCGATAAAACCCTAGAAAACCCATCCAACATCAAAAAGCTATGAAACTTGGCATGGATGCTTCTGTTGTTGGTACAAGGTTGTAGAAAAAAATTAGGTTCATTTGGACGACGTCGAAAAAAACACGTCCTTTGAGACGGACCCTTCCCTCCTACCTGAACGGCCTCCGATGAACAAGGTCAATTTTTGGTCATCTTCAGAATCACATCAAATTTGGCTAGTAGGTGTGCATGCCTAGTCCAGTAGTACACGCAAAATTCGAACAATTTACGACAATGAGTGGACATTGCTCCACCTATGGTAAGTTTTCTAGGGTTTTAACATCGATAAAACCCTAAAAAAACCATCCAACATCAAAAACCTGTGAAACTGGCATGGATGCTTCTCTTGTTGGTACAAGGCTGTAGAAAAAAATTAGGTTCATTTGGAAGATGTCGTGAAGATTTTTTCTTTCTTTCTTAGTTTTTTTAGTCACTTAGATGTGCCTTGCACAGATGAGTTTGTTGACTGCAAATTACGAATATGAATGACATGACATTTGAGCTTTGTTGGAAAATCATCACCCAATTTGTCTCACATACCATACTATCGGTATGTTTTCACAATGTAGAAGTCATTAATTGCATTGTTGTGCCTGTTGCTATAGGGACCATGGTCTCACTGGAAAAAAACAATTGTGCAGAGTACGACAGGTATTTGCATGAAGCGTGCCGAGACATCGAATTGAAGGTGGAAAAGGATCACGATGATGTAGACAAGAAACTCAAACAAGAATGTTCGTATGCTGACGGGATGATAAAGGAAGAGCGTGAAGATTTTTCCAGTAAGATGAAGAAGATGTGTGATGAGATTGAAGAAAATTTTAAGAGGGACCATGAGGACATGGAAAAGAAGTTTTTTCTTCCCTGTAAGGACTTGAGTCAAACTCTGCAGAAGGACCGGAAGCTAGTGGACATGATTATACACACGGAGCGAGTAAAGATGGATGCCAAGGTGTTAGAGGCATGTGCGGATATGGATAATTGTCTGCTACATGAGCGGTCGGACATGGCATATAAGGCCATGGTGGAGCAAGTCCGCTTGGAAGGAAAGATGTTTGAAGACCGTGCGATCTTACGGCCAGAACTTCAATGCCACAACGATCCACCCCTAAAACATGTCTTCAATTCTACCCCTATAAGTATCTTGCACCGTTTCTATATATTCAGGACGTACATTTTGTATGAACATCTTAAATTTTTGGGTATCTTTCTGTCCGCAATCCATTTGTTGGCTAGGAATCATCAGATAGCATAATCCCCATTAACTCGAGACCTTGCAAAAGAGACACCCGTTAAATGCCACATCACTCCACCCCAATAACATATCTTCAATTCTCCCCTTGTAATTACCTCGCACCGATGCGATATAGTCATAGCAAATATATGATATGATCTTGTAAATTTTGTGTGTAAACCCACTGTCGGTGATTCATACGCAAGATAAGAGTCCTGAGATGACACAATCTCCAATCACTCCATATGAAGGATACACTAGACAGAACAAGGTAACAACGTCGCAATGTTGCTATGGACATAAAAAATATGTTTGCCCCTTTATTGATGTGAGATACTACTCATCTTATGTAGGTGATGGCCATAGAATTTATTGTTCATAGGGATGATGAGATGTCTCATGCCCCGAGAGCACATTTCGAGGATAGACCTGCAGAAGTGAAAGTTTTTGAACCGCTCGTATTGGACTACAATCTAATTGAGTATGAAATGAGAACAAGTTTTGGTTACAAAATGGGAGTAGAATTGTACTACTTCTCACCCGAATCTGCGTGGAAGCTGCCAGAAGGAATGTTCTTGATTTCAGGACAAGATGATGTAGCCAAAATGCTTTCTCGCCTGAACGGCAGAAATACATGTCACTTGTACATTGTGTACAATAGAACAACGGGTCCTTATCTCGAAGACGACTTGGATTTAGAGGTTCAAGTTGTACATGTTACATGAAGTTTATGGCAACATCATTTTTGCGGTGTTCCTAATATCGCTCCTATGCTTTTTTTACAGGAATTGCATTGCCTAGACTCGGAGCAGACCAAGGGCCTTGCTATAGGGTCGGCGGAGAGTCAAAAGGAATCACTAGAGCATCTTGAGTTATTCGGGTACGTTGATGTTAAACCTAAAAAGATCAAAGAACATGAGTCGTCGCCAATCCCGAAGCAATCTCCAACGAACAAACGCAAGAGGTCCCTGGATTTTGGCAGCGAACAAGACCATATATAGTAGGCTAAATGGGTTTTCAACCGGTTTAAGCTTCGGACCTAGATTTTTTTGTTTGAAAGACTCATTTTATTGTTTCCCTCTCTATGTTCACAATTATGGCAAACTTTATTCGTGTTAAAGGTTTTTGAACAACATTGTATGGTGAATGATGGATGTGGTTTATGTCCAACCCTACAGTTGTTTCTGAGATAGCCTTGCACGTACACAAGTATGCACACACATCACAAGTGTGTTAAAATCGTACATGTTGTCTTTGATGAAACTATTTCCGTGCTCCCATCTACACGCGCATAATCTTGATACCATAGAAAATGCATGCAACGTCGGAAAACAATGAAAATTGGCATGGATGCTTGTCATGTAGGTAGAAGGGTGTACAACTTGGTCCATTTGAAGCATGTCGCAAAAAACCATCCTTTGAGACAGACCCTTTCCTCCTACCTGAACGCTTCCATTCAACACGGTCAAATTTTGGTCATCCTTAGAACGACACCAAAAATTTGAACTAATTCTGCGAACGTGAAAATTTTGAGCATTTTTGATGCAAAATGATGTAGAAAATACTCAGGCCTTTTTGAACCTGAAAATTGTTAAATGAGAATTGGTTTGCTGGACTGTCCAAAAAAGAATTGGTTTGCTGGGATCAGAACCTGTACCAGTTTTTTTCACCAATTCTTTTTTGAGCAGTCCAGCAAACCAATTCTCATTTAACAATTGAAAGATAAATATCTAAAATCTCACTGTTCGAGAATTTAATGGTGCCGGGAAGATGTGACCTGTATAGCTGCTTATGCTCAGATAATAGTGATCATTTTTTACCTTTTTTGGGTGAGGTCTTAATCGACTTGATGCAGATATTCAGTTACCCCACTACTTCCACATTGAAACAGAACCTTATGAATCACCTAGTGAATACCCCTCACTGTTTCCAAGGCTGTGTTACTTTGTACATTGGGTGCTCACAATATATAGAAATAGAAAAATAGTTATTAGAATCCAAAACAAAATGAATGAGTCAAAAAAGAGGTGTGATGTTTCTAAAAGGAGTGCGAATAGACTTTGGTTACCTGTTATGTATAGAACATTTTCTTGTTACCACATTAGACACCACCTTGGGGGCCTTTGTTGATATACTCCTTATAAAGAAGATGTTTGCAAACCTTAAAGGCAAAAACATTAGTAGTTAGTTGGGGCAAAACAAGAATAGTCCCTTTAAAATAATGTCTCCATCCAGATTTTCTTTCAACAGCCTGATTTTTTTTTAATCTCACATCCTGCTTGAGATGTCCGTACAAAATTAACGCCGACGGATTTGTCTACCTTCACTCCTTCGGTGCATCTGAATTGATTCGTAAAAATGACAATGAACCTTAACCACTTACAATTGTAGTGGTTATGTAGTCTCCAAAAAATAGACTATGTTCTTCGTCACTCGTCAGCTTTGCACCATGTGTGCTTTAAGCTTACAAGTCATAATTTTCAATGTAGGAATGCTGGGCAAGTCCCTAATCTTATTTAACATATTTGAAGAATGCTTTTTCTCGAGAGCAATAGTTGGAGAATGCTAGCATAAGTGCATAACTCCAAGTTATACTCTCTTCATCTTAAGTTCTTAACCAAAATATAATTGAATACCTTTCTTTTGCTTGATTTTAGGAAGGAGTACCTTGAAATTCCATGGACTAACATGAGATCAAAGGTGGAGCCATCTGTTGCTGAGAAATCATTAATTAACCACAGTGATTACTTGAGCGGTCAAGTCATTACAGCCTCAGCTGCTGATGTAAGTGGAGAGGCTGTGATCACAGCAGAGGGTCGTTTGGTGGAGTACACATACCTTGGCATAGCCACAGGTCACACAAATCAGTGTCCACGAACAAGGAGAGATAGACTAGAACAGTTTCAAGAAGGCAAGCTACCATGCTCATCCAATTGTTGCTTTCTTTCCGTAAGTTAATTTTTTATATCCGCTAGTCTATCATTTTGATGCACTGATAGTTATTTAGACAAACCATAGAAAATTATACCTACACCTTACTCATTGGAAAAGTGAAACCCATATCGTTTGATATGTTATATGTAGCAACAAAAAGGTTTATACAAAACAACTATGACTTCCTTATTTTGTAGAAAACAACTACAACTTCCTTATTTTCTAATGGACGTTTCTACTCTAGCACATCAAACAAATGTCATAACTCAGTGCTTAGACACAAGCCTACAATCAATCTAGGCTATTGCATACCCTTTAAAAATGTAATTTACTACTCCCTCCGTCCAGTGATATAAGATTGTTTTGCAAGCTGTTTTAGCTTGCGAAACGATCTTATATTATGGAATGGAGGGTTACATATGACACAGTGAATGTTTCCTGGGTACGACTTGTTCTTTGCGATGGATATTGCTAGAGTATCTGATCTCATCAACATTTCCAGACGACGTGAAGATAAAATATTCCGATTCGATCCTTATTATTGGGGGTGAGCCATCAGGCAGGAGCTCGAGCAGGGATATTTTGTGCAGAGGCATGCCATGACAGTCTCCAAAAACATAAAGCTTTTGATGCATGGGGCTAATGACAGCAAGCTGTTCAAATATAAACATTCGACGACAATGCCGATGGTGTCACTTGGTAAGAAGGATGCCATGGCGCAGCTATCCTTGGCCACTGTCCTAGGCCACCTTCCCGCGATGTGGAAATCCCAGGACTTGTTCGTGCACAGAACAAGGACTCTGCTGGGGCTTCCGCGGTGATGTGCAAGACGCTCTTATATTGCGGGACGGAGGGACTGAATATGTATTGGCAATCGCTTTTGGAGATCACATGTAGCATGCTTCACTTCACTGAAAGATAGTTGATGATATTTGGAAGTTTCAGTCCTGTTCTTGGTTCTTTTTGCTGTGCTCCGACAGGTGCCGGAGAAAATCTCGCACACACTGATCATTCACCTCGTCGTCCCCGAACACTTTGGCCAGCTCCTTCACGTTGGCCCCGAACCCCTCGCCTTCGTCTTCCACCATGACCTTCCTCAGAGCCGCGGCGATGTCGCTGGCCGCGAACGACCCGTCCTGCTCGTCCCGCGCCACCTCCACGCCGACCTTCTTGTCCACCAGGTTCCTGGCGTTGAGGCCCTGCTCGAACACCAGCGGCAGCAGCACCAGCCTCACGCCCTGCGCCAGGCCCTCGGTGATGGAGTTCCAGCCGGCGTGTGTCAGGAAGCCCCCGACTGATGCATGGGCCAGGAACCTCACCTGCGGCACCCAGCCTCGGCACACGACTCCCCGGCCGGCGAGCCGCTCCTCGAAGCCCTCGGGCAGGCCGCCGGAGGCGTCGCCGGTTTCGGTCGGCGCCCTGAACGCCCAGATGAACGGCAGCCTGGACGCCTCCAGGCCGAGAGCGATCCGTTGCAGCTGCGCGCTCGTCAGCTTCACCTCGCTGCCGAAGGCCGCGTACACGACGGAGTTCGGCGCCTGTCCGTCCAGCCAGCGCAGTGTCGCCTCGTGGCCGGCCACGTCTTGCTGCGGCGCCGGAGGGAACAAGCCTACCGGGATCACTGGCTTCTGGTAGAGCTCGCCGAGCAGCCGCAGCCATTCCGGCTCGAAGTCTGTGCTGCTCCTGATGCCCACGAGCCGGCACCCTTCGATGGTCTTGGCGTACCGGTAGCCCTCCGACACGCCGGAGTCGTCCGGGACCATGCCTGGCTCGAACAGCTCGCGCGCCTCGTAGCCGCGGAACGCGACGGTGGTCGGGAACGGGACGTACTCGGGGACGACCGTGAAGTGCGCCGGCTCCGTCTTGGCGTGCCTCCCGAGGCCGAGGAGCGCCTCCGGGGTCCCGAAGAAGCTGAGCGCCGCGGCGCCGAACAGGCTGATAAACGCGCACGGCACACCGTGCCTCGCCGCGGCCGCCGGCGCCCAGTACGACGCGTAGTCGACGAGGACCCAGTCCGGCTTCGCCTCCTCCTGGAGCAGCAGCGAGAGCTCGCGCTGAAAGGCGGCGTCGTAGGCGCGGCGCAGGAACGGGCGGAGGTCGTCGGAGGGGAGGTCGATGGTCGCCTCGGCGTGCTCCGGCAGGCGGTCGACGCGCGGCAGCTGCACGTCCACTACGCGGATGAGGTCGGCGAGGCCCGGCGGGATGTCGATGAGACGGCGGGTGTTCCTCGGCGTGGAGAGGAGGGTGACCCGGTGGCCCTGCCGGGCCACGCGCTTGGCGAACTCCGTGAAGGGGAGCACGTGGCCGAAGGCCAGCCATGGCAGCATCAGGACGTGCATCTTGCCGCCGTCCGTGGCCTCCATCTCAGGTGTCAGGAAAATAAGCTTTGGCAATGGAGGGCAGGATTTCCCAACCGCGAGATGCTTTCCTTGGAGTTCGCAGATTTTCGGACCATTGGAGGGTCAAATATGGCGGGTAATGAACATACAAAACTGGAACCAGATCAATCAGTCAGTGTTTTTATCTTTTGGGAAAGTCAATCAGTCAGTGTTAGCTGCGTCAGGGGTGATGTTTCGTCGGTGTGCCGCCATTCGCCGTACTTGGTCGATGTAAAATGATGGATTAATGTACTAGCCTACTTCAGGTAAATCTGCCTGACATGACGATGACGGCCATGACGGCGACGTGGAGTGTGCAAGTGCAGACCGCAGTCCTACAAAGTATCTGTACACCGGAAGAATATCATACGAAAATTAATATTTAATAAAAAATTATGGAAACCATATTTTAGAGTTTCAAAAAAATCTAGAAAAAATATGGGATGTTAAGAGCATCTATAGCCGGCAAATCCGGTCCTTCAAACGACCGCGGACGAGCCCGGGCGCGTCCGCAGACACCGGCCAGTCACGCCTTTAATAAAGCTCGTTGCATCCGGACATCTCATATTTCTTCCTCAAATTCATACAAAATCATGCAACTAAATAAAACCAACGTAGATGTGCGCGCGCCGCAGGTCCTCTCCCTGGCGCTGCTGCCCCCTCCGCTGCGGCTTCCTCGGCCTCGATCTCGGCCTCCAGCTCGTCGAAGAGGGCGTCGGCTTCCGCCCGCCTTTGCCAGATGAGCCGGCGGTTGGCCTCCACCTCGGCCTCATCTCAGATGGAATCCAGGATGGCTCGACTCCTCCTCCTCCGACAGATCCTCCTCCTCCACCTCCTCCTCCGTCTCCGGCGAGTCCGGAGGGAGACCCGCAGCGATGTGGGCGGCGCGGCGAGCGTGGTACTCCTCGATTTGTCGGCGCCGCTCCGGCATCAGCTGCGGGTAGGTGGTGATGAGCCGACGGACCATCCTGACGGAAAGGGAACAACGAGAGGAGGCGGAAGGGTTTGGCTGGTGAGGGACTCCCTAATTAGGGGGTCCTCAGATAGTCGACCTTGCCATGATGGCGGCAACTTTCATTCGCAATTGCCATGATGAAGGGATTCTTAATGCCCTGGCCCGCCGACACATAAGCGACCTTTTGGAGTTATCCGACTTGGTACAAAAGTACTGTGCCATGGAGAGCGTCTGGCAATCGAACAGTTGTTCTCGAAACCAATTTTCCCCCAACACCCTAGAGGAGCTCGAAAAAAGAGGATACCTCCAAAGAGGCCAGCTAGGTACGAACCCGTCAAAAAAAGAAACAAGCCCCTTTCAGGGACCGGCACTATCCTCGACGGACTATTGGACAAACCTTGCCCTATACATTCCGTGTTGTTAAACACAAACCCGACTCACAACCTTAGAGCTTGCTGGGTCGTCAGGCAAGTCGCAAAAAGTGGCAAGGCCATCCTTGAAACACCTCCGTCGAGTAGGAGCTCCTCTTTGCCGATCGGATACAATGCCAAAGTCCTGACGGTCTACGAGACCTTCGCCTCAAGGAACAAGCGTAAAAGGGCTCTTAAGGAGCTCGAACAGGTCTACCATGTGGCAGACACACCGATTACTTTCGGGGACACTAACCAGCCGACCATTCTTTTCGGTCACTCACCGTCCGCACTAGTCTTAAACCCCATCATTGATGGCTATAAGCTACATAAAGTGTTAATGGACGGCGGCAGTCGTCTAAACCTTATATACGAAGCCACCTCGGAAAAAATGCAGTTCGACCGATCTCGCATCGAACATAGCAATACAACCTTCCGGGGAATTATCCCAGGGAAAGAGGCACGTTATCCTGGATGTATCATCCTGGACGTGGTGTTCGGTATGCCCGAAAACTACCAATCCGAAGAACTTCTCTTTCACATCGTCCCCTTCCCGAGTGGCTATCACGCCCTACTGGGACGTGACGCCTTTACAAAGTTCTAGGTTATACCCATTTGTTGGAGATATGCCCTAGAGACAATCATGTATGATAATATTTCCTATGTGTTTATGAATAAAGATAGTCCTTGGACATTATCATTAATGTGTATTAACAAATATGTGACTTGTTTGTGAGACTATGTATTGTATGATGACTGTCCTAAATGGTCCCTAGTTGAAAGGGATGTGTGGACGCGCATCCAGTTAGACTAGCATATGAGACGGTGGATGGTCCGGTCTCACTGACCATGTAGCATTGGATGCTAGCCGGATAATATGGACTCGGAAAGGTCTGGTCGAATTCGACATAGTCGGATCCGAGTTGAGATAATGTCTGAGTTGGACAGACCCAACTATGAGACGCAGCGATAGGTCATCTGTGAGTCTCTAGTACAACATACGTTCTATGTCCTAAGACCTGAGCTGGCGCATGTACTCGGGATGGTGACAGACTTGCTTTGGGCAGACCAAACGCTACTCCATGACTGGATAGTTACAAAGGTAGGTTTCGGCCTTGTCCAGACCCATGCTGTGAGACATGGTCGAGCAAGATGGGATTTGCCCCTCCTACCAGGAGAGATATACTCTGCCCCCCTCGGGTGATCTGACCTAGATAAGCATGACCAAATCTTTTATTTAAATGCCCTTTTGAATTTTGCCGTTTTCAAATATTTTCAAAAGGCCCTAATCTTTTTGAGTCAGTGTGTAAAATTGCAATATGATTAATGGACCCAATGCCAAATTTTTGTACACCCGTATTTGCTACTAGAAATAAATAAAAACATAAGCTTTTTAAAAGGAAAACTAAAAATAAAAATAAAATAAAAAAGAACCTCCCTGTCCATTGGGCCGTGGCCCAACTGGGCCGATAGGCCGGCCCAAGCCGGTGGCTAGTAGCCACCAGCGCCCAAACCCTAACCCCACCCCACTCGCCCACTCCCCCTCCCACGATCCCCCCTCGCTCCTCTCCCTTCCCACCCGATTCCACATCGGGAATCGACCCCGACGCCGCCCTGGCGCTTCCCCGGCGCCCCGCGCCGCCGGCCCTCCTTCCCGCCGGCGCCCGCGGTGGCCCCTCCACCGTCGGCACTCCCTCACCGCTGGAACACCTCGCCCCCGAGCCCACTCCCCCCGCACCCGGCGCCTCCCCCCCGCCGGCGCCACACCACCTGCCCCTGCCTCGCCCCTCCCCAACGGCGCCACCTCGCCGGTCCTTCTCGCCTCCCTCCTCGCGCCCGCTGCCCCCCCCCCCCCCCCCCCCACACACACACCGTTTGTGAGGCCTCGGCCGCCGCTCGCCTCCTCTCGCCCTGCTCGTCGCCGACGTTGGTCCGGCCGCCCCCGAGCCCTCTCACTTGCACCGTTGAATGCGCGGCTCTGCGCTCGTTCGAACGAGCCTAAACGCGGGCCGAACGGCCCCCTGTGGGCGGTTTCCGCCCAAGTCCGGCGATGCACCGCCGCGGGACGGCTCGCCGGCGTGGTTCCCACGCCGTCCGCTGACGTGGCTACCACCTGGCCCGCCTTGTACCATTGACGGGTGGGCCCAGTTGACCCATTGATCGGGTCAACTGCTGACTGGGCAACCCGTGTCACTGACACGCGCCCCCGCCTACAAACGTTTTAAAAAGTAGGAATTAAAAAGAAAAACGAATAGGAATAAATAAATATAAATATTAATTAGTTAACTTAATTAGTTCTGTTAATTTAAACTAATCAAGATTTGTTAGCCTAACTAATTAATTAACTAGTTAATCTGTTAATTAGGGCTGTCAGTCAATGACATTGGGCCCCACACGTCAGTTTGACCAGGTCAACAACACTGTTGACTGTGACATCAACATGATGTCATGCTGACGTCATAAAATGCTTTTTTCGAATTAATTTAAATCTGTTAATTCCAGAATATTAATAAAACCTTAAAAGTTAATATAAGATAATCCGTAATTCGGATGAAAATAATTTATACATGAAAGTTGTTCTGAAAAATCCCACGAATCCGAATACGTTGTCCGTTAGTCTGTCACGTGCTCCTAGCATAGCGAACGTGGAACTTTTCCATCGTTTTCATATGTCCGATAATAGCCAGAGACCTGGGAAATATCGTCAGATATTCTTCCGATCCGTCTGTGACGTGTAATACTGCGTTAGTGCATGCCTAGCTCTGCTTATTTCCATGTCATGCATCGTGATGCATTTGTCTGCTTTATATTTATTGTTTCTTTCCCCTCTTCTTAGCGGTAGACCCCGAGACTGACTCCGCTGCCGGGTATGACTACGCGCCTGACGATCAGCCTTTTGCCGCAGAGCAGCAAGGCAAGCAACCCCCTTGAGCATTCCGATATCTCCTATTCATTTCCCTCTTATTATTGCATTAGATTTTTGCTATTGTATTAGTTAGCTCCTATTCTGATGCATAGCCTGTTTTTGATAAACTGTTACTATACCTGCAATGATATCAACTGCTTAGTATAGGTTGATCAATGAATCCTCACTGATCCCTTAGTCCTAGTTGCCCCTGCTTCTTCATCGACGACCCAACGATTCGATGAACCGAAGACTCGGTCAACCGACCGACAAGCCAGGCCCCTCACATCACCGCACTCCCCCTTAGTTGTACGACTCTGCAGTGCTACTATCGAGTACCGAGGGTGACACCTCGTGAAGTACTCATGATGCTAGCCCTGTAGTGCAGCTAGTCGGTCGTGGTTATCGAGGGTGATTCCTCCTTCACCATTCCCGATGATGTATGTGTCGTGCCACCCCTCAAGTGTGGGACCCTCGAGGGTGATTCCTCTAAAGTCCACCTTGACAGTGACATTGAGCGGGGACCATTGAAGGTGATTCCCCAGTTCCTTTCTTGATGTTTCATACACACAGTTACTATGACCTGGTTACAAAAACTTGTTGGTGATGGGTCGGCCCTGAGGGGTACCCACGGTTTGATGGTGATGAGGCGTGGACTAGTAAGAGAGGCCTTTGCCACACATCCTCGAGACGGGGTGACGGGACCGCACTTTATGGGTCGCGCTTGCCCCGCATTAATAAAATGCTAATGGGTTGGGTATTTGATCTGAGTTGGTCATTGACCTTTTACGCACTAAACCTTCACGTGGGAGAAGTTATGGGTGCTCAGCGTCGTTGTATCAGCCGAAGCTCTTCGGACGTCAGCAATGGAGCGGCGCGCGCCGGATTGGGCTGGAAGGTATAGCTCCCGGACTGAGTGTACTAGGTCTGCTTCCGGCCGCGTACACATCGTGCAGGAGTGCAAGGGCAAGTGGGCCCACGAACCTGCGTGCTTAGGAGTTAGACCGGCGGGCTGGCCTCTTCGTTGAGTCTAGGTGGGGCGACGACGTTTTCGATCCCGAGGCCGGGCATTACCTCGGAAAGTGTGTCCGTCCGGAGGTGATCAAGCGTGTTGGAAATGCGGTGCACCCCTGCAGGGATGAATTCATCTATTAGAATAGCCATGTCCACGGTAACAGGACGACTTGGAGTTGTACCTTGACCTTATACAACTATAAATGTGATTTGAATTGAAATGAAATGTGGCTCCGGGATTGCTTCCTCGCAGGAAGTCGAGGAAGAATCTCTGGGCGTGGTTACTTAATAAAATTGCTACAATAATATGACCATATGTGAGATACATGTCTTCTCTCTTCTAATGTTGCAAGATGCTGAAGATGCTAGTCTTCGATAGGACTAGGCCTTCCCCTTATTCTTGCTTTCTGCAGTCAGTCTAGATATAATCCCACCCCTTGATAATGGTGCATACTTAGCATAGTTCTAATGTCAGTCTTGCGAGTACTTTGGATGAGTACTCACCGTTGCTTTGCCTTCTCTTCCCCCTCGATACGATTCTGCGTTCAGACGACGGAGCCCAGGAGATGGAGTACGCCGGAGACGACTACTACACCATCGCAGGAGCCTACTACTATGTGGAGGCATCCCCCGGCCAGCAGTAGGATAGGAGGTTCCCAGGCAGGAGGCCTCGCCTCTTTCGATGTGTTCTTATGTTTGTGCTAGCCTTCTTAAGGCAAAACTTGTTTAACTTATGTCTGTACTCAGATATTATTTGCTTCCGCTGACTCGTGCTTGTCGAGCTTTGTATTTGAGCCCTCGAGGCCCTTGGCTTGTAATATGAAGATGTATGACTTTAATTTGTGTCTAGAGTTGTGTTGTGATATTGATTAGTGAGTCCCTGATCTTGATCGTACGCATTGCGTGTATGTTTAGCGTATGGTCTAAATTGGGGGCGTCACAAGTTGGTATCAGAGCCGACTGCCTGTAGGTAGCCCCCTTTCCAAATTCTTGGCCGAAGTTGAGTCTAGTACTTGAAAAACTTTTACTAACACTAATGTTGTGGCTTACGGGCCCACATCTCAATCGGGTGGTATTAGGATATTTTATTCCTCATCTATACTCTGGGTTCTGATCTCTCTTCTCTTTCGGGTTAAAGATTTTACTAACTCTGACTCTAGGTTCTCGTAACTACTTCTCCCGAAGAGCCCTCATACCAGAAGATCATCTGCTCCGTCAGAAGATTCTGAAGATACCCTTTTGATGTTTTCCGAGGCTTTGTGCTTATCGGCTTTGCAATTCCCTACCGCCAATAAGTCCCTATGGATGACTAATTGCACTTGTCATTCATACAATCTTTCTCGTTGCTCTTGTTGTTACAAGATGCCCCAAAATATTCTCCATTTCCCCGATAACCCTTTGAGTTTACTGCCTTATAGTTCTTTCCGCATGGAAGCCTTACGGACAATTCCTCACAATTGTTGAGGATCCGTTCATCATAGTTGTTCATATGTTTCACAAAATTCTTCGAAATACTTTTTCGATCTTCCGAAATCCTCAGTAGCCTTTTAGCTCTTGACGTTCCCTCACCTGCTTACATGGTGGTTAATTCCAAACATGAGTTGGTTCCCGACAAATCAACCTTGATTGATTTCCCATCTAAGTCCTTTCATCTTACTTGTATTTAATCGGAACATCTGTTTCCGATACACCAAATTGGGAATCTTAATTCCTTTGGTTATTTAAGCATCAAAATATTTGGATGATCTATGATATGATGCCTTACATTCTTTCTCCCTCTGATTGGGTACCGATACTCACATCAGGTCCTTCTTGGACTGCTAGACCCAGTGTTAGGTTATTATCCGATAGCATCCTTCACGTTAAAAATTCTTGTGATGTTCTTCTCCTGATACATGATGCCATTGGTAAATTGTGTCTTCTCCCTCTGATAAGTTGTATCCTATTCTTTTGTCAGCCATGCTCTGTTGTCAAGCATGTGTTAATTACTCTTGAAGCTTGTGGTATATGTTCCTAAGATGCCCCGATGGGTTGGACCTATGCCTTCCTTAATTCGTGTGAACCCGATAGTTTTCACGAGTCATATTTTTCTTGTGTTTTGCCAGATAATCTTTCAAAACTATAATTTCACCAAAGGCGAGGTGTAAATGGAAGGTGATGCATTAATAAAGTGGGAGTCGACCTTGAACCTTGTGTTCATGCCCATGAAAAACGATGTTGATCTTATCATAAAAGCTTCTCCTTTCTTATAAACATTCAATGTATGATTTGATCTTGTATCTTTGATGTTGTCCTTTGCAATCGTGGCTCCGACCATGTTGTTATACTTTGATTTCGTTCTCGGACAAGTTAAAGTGCTTGTTCTCTATAGATCAATACGCTAGTCTAACCTCCATGTTGATCTACCTCCGGGTATTATCCCTTGTATTTCGAGAATATCGCGGAGCTATATAACTTTTTATGAGATCCTCGTCAACTATGCTATTTCACTGATTCCAGTTTCCTCATGTTCTGAGTTGTTGGATAATTAGGGATACTGATACCTGAATCGAGTATGCATTGCGATTCAACAACTCTTAGTAATCTTCTCTGATTATGAGTTGTACTCGAGCATGTCATCCCAAGTTATTAGATGCTGAAGCCCGACTATATGCCTTGAATGCATTAAATGAGTCACCTCTTGAAGGGATTGAAAACATTCCATTTGTCCGGGATTTCCAAGATGTACTTCCTAAAGAACTTCCACGGATCCCCCCTACTAAAGTTGTCGAGTTTGTCATCGACTTAGTGCCAGGCACCACCCGTGTTACTAAGCGGCCATATAAGATGCCTCCACCTAAACTCCTTGAACTGAAACAAGAAATCGTTGATTCGCTTCATCAAGGATTCAATCGACCAAGTTTCTCTGCTTAGGGAGCACCTTCTCTCTTGGTCAAGAAGAAAGATGATACGAAATCGATTGTTCCAAGATTACCGTCCCATCAACCAAGCCATGATTCAAAACAAATACCCGCTTCCTCGAATCAATGATATGTATGATCAACTTGCTGGTTCATCAGTGTTTTCTAAACTCACACTTAGATCTGGGTTCGTGAAGAGGATATTCCCAAGATTGCATTTGTTACTCGCTATGGTTCAAACGAGTACACCGTCATGTCCTTTGGCTTAACCAATGCTCCTGCAACTTTCTCTCGCCTGATGAATTATATATTCATGGATTACCTCGATAAATTCATCGTGGTTATCTGGATGATATCTTGGTTTACCCCAAGAATAAAGAAGAGCATGCTGAACATCTTTGTCTTATACTGGAGAGACTTCGAGAACATCAGCTATATGCCAAGTATTCCAAGTGTGAGTTCTGGATGGACGAAGTAACCTACCTTGGTCATGTGATCTCCAAAGATAGTATTGCAGTCAACCTTGAACGAGTTCATACTATTCTTGACTGGACTCCCCCGAAGAATGTCAAGCAAATCAGAAGTTTTCTCAGACTCGCTAGCTATTGCCGTCGATTCATCGAGAACTTCTCCAAGATTGCAAGGCCCTTAACCAGTATGCTTCACAAAGGTGTTAAATATGAGTGGACAGAAAAATGTTAGGAGAGCTTTCAGGCACTTCAAGACAAACTGACGTTTGCTGCAATGCTTGTTCCTCCGAATACTCGTAAGGACTCCGTCATTTATTGTGATGCTGCACGTCAAGGAATGGGTTGTGCCCTAATGCAAGAACGCAGAGTGGTTTCTTATGCCGCTCATCAAGTGCGTCCTTATGAAGAGAACTACCCAGTTCATGACCTTGAACTTGCTACAGTAATTCACGCACTGAAAGAGTGACGGCAATATCTTATTGGTAATCGTTGCGAGATCTACACCGATCACCAAGGTCTGAAGTATCCTGACACGAACCAGATCTGAATCTCAGACACATACGATGGTTGGAACATTATCAAGAATTATAACTTTGGTCTTTATTCCTCGGTTAGGTGATGTTGTAGCTAGCACATCTGGCCGGATGACCTGTTGATATAATGCTTTGTTCATCAAGGATTGTCATTCTTCCATGGGGAAATTATAAGACTTAATTTATAAGTTGTTCCTATTGAATCCTTTGTGTATCCTAACTCAATCCTTTACTCGAAACACCATATCATTGCTATCCCGAAGAATGGATGTGGTATATCGATCATCAAAAGAAATAATGTAAGCTCAATGCTAATTGTTTCTTGATCAATTATTCAAACCCCATTTTATGGGCATGTCATGGATTTTCCTCGCCCCTTTTACCTAAATGGTTATCTACTTGCTATTCTGTCATGTATATCATGCTCTGTTTTTCCTTTGGAAAGATATACTCCTAAAACTTGAGTATAACCACATTTTCCTTTCCTTTGGTCTTTTTAATGTGATGAACACATTTTCCTTTCCATTGGTGTGGTTGATCTAATAATCACTTTTCCTTTCCATTGGTATGTTTAACCTCTCTTGAGATTATATGATCTAAGAAGTAATAATTCTCTGCTTTGGTAAACATCTCGGTGAACAAGTCTGTCAGTAAGATCTTGTTACTGTTGGAAATATGCCCTAGAGGCAATAATAAAACGGTTATTATTGTATTTCCTTGTTCATGATAATTGTCTATTGTTCATTCTACAATTGTATTAACCGGAAACGGTAATGCATGTGTGAATACATAGATCACAACATGTCCCTAGTGAGCCTCTAGTTGGCTAGCTTGTTGATCAATAGATGGTCACAATTTCATGACCATGGACATTGCATGTCATTGATAATGGGATCACATCATTAGGAGAATGATGTGATGGACAAGACCCAATCCTAAGCATAGCACAAGATCGTGTAGTTCGTTTGCTAAAGCTTTTCTAATGTCAAGTATCGTTTCCTTAGACCATGAGATTGTGCAACTCCCGGATACCGTAGGAATAATTTGGGTGTGCCAAACGTCACAACGTAACTGGGTGGCTATAAAGGTGCTCTACGGGTATCCCCGAAAGTATCTATTGGGTTGGCACGAATCGAGACTGGGATTTGTCACTCCACATGACGGAGAGGTATCTCTGGGCCCACTCGGTAAGACATCATCATAATGAGCTCAATGTGACTAAGGAGTTAGCCACGGGATGATGTGTTATGGAACGAGTAAAGAGACTTGACGATAACGAGATTGAACAAGGTATAGGGATACCGACGATCGAATCTCGGGCAAGTGTCATACCGATAGACAAAGGGAATTGTATACGGGATTGATTGAATCCCCGACATCGTGGTTCATCCGATGAGATCATCATGGAGCATGTGGGAGCCAACATGGGTATCCAAATCCTGTCATTGGTTATTGACCGGAGAGGTATCTCGGTCATGTCTACGTGCCTCCCGAACCCGTAGGGTCTACACACTTAACGTTCGATGACGCTAGGGTTATAGGGAAATAGTGAACGTGGTTACCGAAGGTTGTTCGGAGTCCCGTATGAGATCCCGGACATCTCGAGGAGTTTTCGGAATTGTCTGGAGGTAAAGATCCCTATATAGGAAGTGAGGTTTTGGTCACCGGAAGTGTTTCGGGCATTACCGGTAACGTACCGGGACCACCAAAAGGGTTCCGGGGGTCCACCAAGTGGGGCCACTGGCACCAGAGGGCTACATGGGCCGCAAGTGGGAGGGAACCAGCCTCTAGGTCGGCTGGTGCACCCCCCACAAGGTCCCAAGGCGCAACACAAGGGTGGAGGGGGGCAAACCCTAGAGCAGATGGGCCCTAAGGCTCACCCTAGGGCAACCACACCCCTCTTCCCTCCTAGCCGCCGCACCAGATGTGATCTGGGGCTGCTGCCGGCCCCTAGGGTGGGAACCCTAGGGCGCAGCCCTCCCTCCTCCTCCTCCTCCTATATATAGTGGAGCCCTCGGGGCAGCCGGAGACACGCATCTCTCTCTCCTACGGCGCAGCCCTACTCCTCCCTCTCCTCGTCCTCCGTAGTGCTTAGCGAAGCTCTGCCGGAGTACCACGCAGCTCCACCATCACCATGCCATCGTGCTTCCGGAGCTCTCCCTCAACCTCTCCTTCCTCCTTGCTGGATCAAGGCATAGGAGACGTCACCGGGCTGCACGTGTGTTGAACGCGGAGGCGCCGTTGTTCGGCGCTTAGATCGGATTCCACCGCGATCTGATTCGCTGCGAGTACGACTCCACCAACCGCGTTCTAGTAACGCTTCTGCTTTGTGATCTTCAAAGGTATGAAGATGCACTCTCCCCTTACTCGTTGCTGGTTTCTCCATAGATAGATCTTGGTGATCGTAGGAATTTTTTGATTTACTACTACGTCTCCCAACAATGGCATCATGAGCTAGGTCTATGCGTAGAATCTATGCATGAGTAGAACAGAAGTTGTTGTGGGCGTCGATCTTGTTAATTTGCTTGCCGTTACTAGTCTCATCTTGATTCAACGGTATTGTGGGATGAAGCGGCCCGGACCAACTTTACACGTACGCTTACGTGAGACCGGTTCCACCGCTTGACATGCACTTGTTGCATAAGGTGGCTAGCGGGTGTCTGTCTCTCCCACCTTAGTCGGATTGGATTCAATGAAAAGGGTCCTCATGAAGGGTAAATAGCAATTGGCATATCACGTTGTGGTTTTGGCGTAGGTAAGAAACGTTCTTGCTAGAAACCTATAGCAGCCACGTAAAAACTTCCAACTACAAATTAGAGGACGTCTAACTTGTTTTTGCAGCATATGCCTTGTGATGTGATATGGCCAAAGGATGTGATGTGATGCATTGTGATGTATGAGATTGATCATGTTCTTGTAATAGGATTCACGACTTACATGTCGATGAGTATGACAACCGACAGGAGCCATAGGAGTTGTCTTATTTTATTGTATGACTTGCATGTCAATCAAGATCGCCACGTAATTACTTTACTTTATTGCTAAACGTTAGCCATAGTAGTAGAAGTAATAGTTGGCGAGACAACTTCATGAAGAAACGATGATGGAGATGATGATGATGGAGATCATGGTGTCGTGCCGGTGATAGTGATGATCATGGTGCCCCGAAGATGGAGATCAAAGGAGCAAGATGATATTGGCCATATCATGTCACTATATTGATTGCATGTGATGTTTATCATGTTTACATCTTATTTTCTTAGAACGACGGTAGTAAATAAGATGATCTCTCAATAAAATTTAAAGAAATGTGTTCACCCTAACTGTGCACCGTTGCTAAGGATCGGTGTTCCGAAGCACCACGTGATGATCGGGTGTGATAGGTTCTAACGTTCGCATACAACGGGTGTAAGCCAGATTTACACACGCGATACACTTAGGTTGACTTGACGAGCCTAGCATGTACAGACATGGCCTCGGAACATGGAAGACCGAAAGGCCGAACATGATTTGTATAGAAGATACGATCAACATGGAGATGTTCACCATGGATGACTAGTCCGTCTCACGTGATGATCGAACACGGGCTAGTCGACGTGGATCATGTGTCACTTGGATGACTAGAGAGATGTCTATCTAAGTGGGAGTTCATTAAATAATTTGATTATGTGAACATAATTATCATGAACTTAGTCTAAAATTGTCTTTACAATCTATATTGTAGATCCAATGGCCAACGCTAATGTCACCCTCAACTTCAACGCGTTCCTAGAGAAAACCAAGCTGAAAGACGATGGAAGCAACTATGCGGACTGGGTCCGTAGCTTGAGGATCATCCTCATAGCTTCCAAGAGATTGTATGTCCTTGATGCACTGCTAGGTGACCCACCCATTTTCCCAGTGGATCAAGATGTTATGAACGCTTGGCCGTCACGCTGTGATGATTACTCCCTGGTTCAGTGTGGCATGCTTTACAGATTAGAACCGGGGCTCCAAAAGTGTTTTGAGCAACATGGAGCATATGAGATGTTCCAAGAGCTGAAACTGGTTTTCCAAGCTCATTCCTGGGTCGAGAGATATGACGTCTCTAACAAGTTCTTCAGTTGTAAGATGGAGGAAAATAGTTCTGTCAGTGAGCACATACCCAAGATGTCTGGGGTGCACAACCGCTTGACTCAGCTGGGAGTTAATCTCCCGGATGACTCGGTGATTGAAAGAATCCTTCGGTCGCTTCCACCTAGCTACAAGAGCTTTGTGATGAACTACAACATGCAGGGTATGGAGAAGTCCATTCCTGAGTTGTACTCGATCCTGAAATCAGCGGAGGTCGAGATCAAAAAGGAGCATCAAGTGTTGATGGTGAATAAGACCACTAGTTTCAAGAAAGGCAAGGGTAAGAAAAACTTCAAGAAGGACGTCAAAGCTGTTGCCGCGCCCGGTAAGCAAGTTGCCAAGAAGAAGAACAAGAATGGACCCAAGCCTGAGACTGAGTGCTTTTATTTCAAGGGTACCGGTCACTCGAAGCGGAACTGCCCCAAGTACTTAGCGGATAAGAAGGCCGGCAACGTTAAAGGTATATGTGATATACTTGTTATCGATGTGTACCTTACCTGTGCTCGTAGTAGCTCCTGGGTATTTGATACTGGTGTAGTCGCTCACATTTGTAACTCCAAGCAGGAGCTGTGGAATAACCGGAGACTGGCAAAGGACGAGGTGACGATGCGTGTCGGGAATGGTTCCAAGGTCGATGTGATCGCCGTCGGCACACTACCTCTACATCTACCTTCGGGATTAGTTTTAAACCTCAATAATTGTTATTTAGTACCATCTTTGAGCATGAACATTGTATTTGGATCTCGTTTGATGCGAGATGGCTACTCATTTAAATCCGAGAATAATGGTTGTTCTATTTATATGAGAGAAATGTTTTATGGTCATGCCCCGCTGGTCAATGGTTTATTCTTGATGAATCTCGAACATGATGTTACACATGTTCATAGTGTGAGTACCAAGAAGTGTAAGGTTGATAACGATAGTCCCACTTACATGTGGCACTGCCGCCTTGGTCATATTGGTGTCAAACGCATGAAGAAACTCCATGCTGATGGACTTTTGGAGTCTCTTGATTTTGAATCATTTGACACGTGCGAACCATGCCTCATGGGCAAGATGACCAAGAATCCGTTCTCCGGAACAATGGAGCGAGCAACTGACTTGTTGGAGATAATACATACCGATGTATGCGGTCCAATGAGTGTCGAGGCTCGCGGTGGCTACCGTTATGTTCTCACCCTCACTGATGACTTGAGCATATATGGGTATGTCTACTTAATGAAACACAAGTCTGAAACCTTTGAAAGGTTCAAGGAATTTCAGAGTGAGGTAGAGAATCAATGTGACAGGAAAATAAAGTGCCTACGATCTGATCGTGGCAGAGAATATTTGAGTCACGAGTTTGGCACGCACCTAAGGAAATGTGGAATTTTTTCACAACTCACGCTGCCTGGCACACCTCAGCAAAATGGTGTGTCTGAACGTCGTAATCGCACTCTATTGGATATGGTGCGATCTATGATGTCTCTTACCGACTTACCGCTATCATTTTGGGGATATGCATTAGAGACTGCCACATTCACTTTAAATAGGGCACCGTCAAAGTCCATTGAGACGACACTGTATGAATTATGGTTTGGAAAGAAACCTAAGCTGTCGTTTCTAAAAGTTTGGGGATGCGATGCTTATGTGAAGAAACTTCATCCTGAGAAGCTCGAACCCAAAGCAGAAAAGTGCGTCTTCATAGGATACCCCAAGGAAATTATTGGGTATACCTTCTACCTTAGATCTGAAGGCAAGGTCTTTGTTGCCAAGAATTGATCCTTTCTAGAGAAAGAATTTCTCTCGAAAGAAGTAAGTGGGAGGAAAATAGAACTTGATGAGGTAACTGTGCCTCCACTCGAACCGGAGAGTAGCACAGCAGAGGAAGTGGTTTCTGTGGAGCCTGCACCGGCTGGAGAGGAAGTTAATGATGATGATCATGAAACTTCAGATCAAGTTACTATTGAACGTCGAAGGTCCACTAGGACACGTTCTGCACCAGAGTGGTACGACAACCCTGTCCTGGAGATCATGTTGTTGGACGACGGTGAACCTTCGAACTATGAAGAAGCGATGGTGGGCCCGGTTTCCAACAAATGGCTTGAAGCCATGAAATCCGAGATAGGATCCATGTATGAGAACAAAGTATGGACTTTGGTAGACTTGCCTCATGATAAGAGAGCCATAGAAAATAAATGGATCTTTAAGAAGAAGACTGACGCAGATGGTAATGTGACCGTCTATAAGGCTCGGCTTGTCGCTAAGGGTTATCGACAAGTTCAAGGAGTTGACTACGATGAGACTTTCTCACCCGTAGCGATGCTGAAGTCTGTCCGAATCATGTTAGCAATTGCCGCATTTTATGATTATGAGATCTGGCAAATGGACGTCAAAACGGCATTCCTTAATGGTTTCCTTAAGGAAGAACTGTATATGATGCAGCCGGAAGGTTTTGTCAATCCTAAAGATGCTAACAAGGTATGCAAGCTCCAGTGCTCCATCTATGGGCTGGTGCAAGCATCTCGGAGTTGGAACATTCGCTTTAATGATGTGATTAAAGCGTTTGGATTTATACAGGTTTATGGAGAACCCTGTATTTACAAGAAATTGAGTGGGAGCTCTGTAGCATTCCTCATATTATATGTAGACGACATATTGTTGGTGGGAAATGATATAGAAATCTTGGAAAGTGTAAAGGCCTACTTGAATAAATGTTTTTCAATGAAGGACCTTGGAGAAGCTGCTTACATATTAGGCATCAAGATCTATAGAGATAGATCGAGACGCCTCATAGGTCTTTCACAAAGCACATACCTTGACAAGATATTGAAGAAGTTCAATATGGATCAGTCCAAGAAGGGGTTCTTGCCTGTGTTACAGGGTGTGTTACAGAGTACGACTCAATGCCTGACCACGACAAAGGATAAGAGAAGAGATGAGTGTCATCCCCTATGCTTCAACCATAGGCTCTATTATGTATGCCATGCTGTGTACCAGACCTGATGTGAACCTTGCCATAAGATTGGTAGGGAGGTACCAAAGTGATCCCGGAGCGGAACACTGGACAGCGGTCAAGAATATCCTGAAGTACCTGAAAAGGACAAAGGACATGTTTCTCGTATATGGAGGTGCCGAAGAGCTCGTCGTAAAGGGTTACGTCGATGCTAGCTTCGACACAGATCCGGATGACTCCAAGTCACAAACTGGGTACGTGTATATTTTGAACGAAGAGGCAGTCAGCTGGTGCAGCAGCAAGCAAAGCGTCATGGTGGCATCTACATGTGAAGCGGAGTATATAGCTGCTTCAGAAGCAGCAAAGGAAGGAGTCTGGATGAAGGAGTTCATCACCGACCTAGGAGTAATTCCCAGTGCATCGGGGCCGATGACTCTATTCTGTGACAACACTGGAGCTATTGCCCTTGACAAGGAGCCCAGGTTTCACAAGAAGACAAGACACATCAAGCGCCGCTTCAACTCCATCCGTGATTACATTCAGGAGGGAGATATATTTATTTGTAAAGTACATACGGATCTGAATGTCATAGATCCGTTGACTAAACTTCTCTCACGAGCGAAACATGATCAACACCAGAACTCTATGGGTGTTCGATTCATCACAATGTAACTAGATTATTGACTCTAGTGCAAGTGGGAGACTGTTGGAAATATGCCCTAGAGGCAATAATAAAATGGTTATTATTGTATTTCCTTGTTCATGATAATTGTCTATTGTTCATGCTATTATTGTATTAACCGAAAACCGTAATGCATGTGTGAATACATAGATCACAACATGTCCCTAGTGAGCCTCTAGTTGGCTAGCTCGTTGATCAATAGATGGTCACGGTTTCATGACCATGGACATTGGATGTCGTTGATAATGGGATCACATCATTAGGATAATGATGTGACGGACAAGACCCAATCCTATGCATAGCACAAGATCGTGTAGTTCGTCTTCTAAAGCTTTTCTAATGTCAAGTATCATTTCCTTAGACGATGAGATTGTGCAACTCCCGGATACCGTAGGAATACTTTGGGTGTGCCAAATGTCACAACGTAACTGGGTGGCTATAAAGGTACGCTACGGGTATCCACAAAAGTATATGTTGGGTTGGCACGAATCGAGAATGGGATTTGTCACTCCGTATGACGGAGAGGTGTCTCTGGGCCCACTCGGTAAGACATCATCATAATGAGCTCAATGTGACTAAGGAGTTCGCCACGGGATGATGTGTTACAGAATGAGTAAAGAGAGTTGCCGGTAACGAGATTGAACAAGGTATAGGGATACCGACGATCGAATCTCGGGCAAGTGTCATACCGATAGACAAAGGGACAAAGTGTTGTCTATTTATCCACACATGTAATGTGTTTCCAATCAATACAATTATAGCATGGGCAATAAAAAATTATCATGAACAAGGAAATATAATAATAAACACTTTATTTATTGCCTCTAGGGCATATTTCCAACAGTCTCCCACTTGCACTAGAGTCAATAATCTAGTTCACATCACTATGTGAACTACATTGTAATGGATCGAACACCCATGCAGTTTTGGTGTTGATCATGTTTAGCCCTTGGAAGAGGTTTAGTCAACGGGTCTGCAACATTCAGATCCGTGTGCACTTTGCAAATATTTATTTCCTTCTCCTCGATGTAATCGCGGGTGGAGTTGAAGCGTCGCTTTATGTGTCTGGTCCTCTTGTGAAACCTTGGTTCCTTGGCCAAAGCAATGGCACCAGTGTTGTCACAGAACAGGTTCATTGGATTCAGTGCATTGGGCACTACTCCAAGATCTATCATGAACTGCTTCATCCAGACACCTTCCTTCGCCGCCTCCGAGGCTGCGATGTACTCCGCTTCACATGTAGGATCGGCTACCACGCTTTGCTTGGAACTGCACCAGCTTACCGCTCCCCCGTTGAGAATAAATACGTATCCGCTTTGTGACTTAGAGTCATCCGGATCAGTGTCAAAGCTTGCGTCGATGTAACCCTTTACGACGAGCTCTTCATCACCTCCATAAACGAGAAACATTTCCTTAGTCCTTTTTAGGTACTTAAGGATATTCTTGACCGCCGCCCAGTGCTCCATTCCAGGATCACTTTGAAACCTTTCGGCCATACTTATGGCAAGGCTAACATCAGGTCTTGTGCACGGCATTGCATACATGATAGAGCCTATGGCTAAAGCATAGGGGATGACACTCATCTTTTCTCTATCTTCTGCAGTCACTGGGCATTCAGTCTTATGCAACTTCACACCTTGTAACACATGCAAGAACCCCTTCTTGGACTGATCCATTTTGAACTTCTTCAAAACTTTATCAAGGTATGTGCTCTGTGAAAGTGCTATTAAGTGTCTCGATCTATCTCTATAGATCTTAATGCCTAATATGAAAGCAGCTTCTCCTAGGTCCTTCATTGAAAAACTCTTGTTCAAATATTCCTTCACGCTTTCCAGCATTTCTATATTGTTTCCAATCAGCAATATGTCATCCACATATAATATTAGAAACGCTATAGAGCTCCCACTCACTTTCTTGTAAATACAAGCTTCTCCATAAACTTGTATAAACCCAAACGCTTTGATCACCTCATCAAAGCGCTTATTCCAACTCCGAGATGCTTGCACCAGCCCATAAATGGATCGTTGGAGTTTGCAAACTTTGTCAGCATTCTCTGGATCGACAAAACCTTCTGGTTGCATCATATACAACTCTTCCTCAAGGAAACCGTTGAGGAACGCTGTTTTGACATCCATCTGCCAAATTTCATAGTCGAAATAAGCAGCTATTGCTAACATGATTCTGACAGACTTAAGCATCGCTACGGGTGAGAAGGTCTCATCATAGTCAACTCCTTGAACTCCACGTCCGTCTTCTTCTTAAACATCCATTTGTTCTGAATGGCCTTTCTCCCTTTAGGTAATACTTCCAAAGTCCATACTTTGTTTTCATACATGGATCCCATCTCAGATTTCATGGCCTCTAACCATTTCTCAGAATCCAGGCCCATCACCGCTCCTCCATAGCTCGTAGGTTCATTGTTGTCCAACAACATGACCTCCAAGACAGGGTTGCCGTACCACTCAGGAGTAGTACGCGCCCTTGTCGACCTACGAGGTTCAATAGTAACTTGATCCGAAGCTTCATGATCATCATCATTAACTTCCTCTTCAACTGTCGTAGGCTCCACAAAAACATCTTTCTGCGTTGCGCTACTCTCTGGTTGAAGTAAAGGTTCAATAACCTCATCAAGCTCTATTTTCCTTCCACTCAATTCTTTCGAGAGAAACTCTTTCTCAAGAAATGTTCCGTTCTTAGCGACAAACACTTTGCCTTCGGATCTGAGATAGAAGGTATACCCGACTCTCTCTTTCGGGTATCCTATGAAGACGCA
Organism: Hordeum marinum; assembly: GCA_022496015.1. Taxonomy (NCBI): domain Eukaryota; kingdom Viridiplantae; phylum Streptophyta; class Magnoliopsida; order Poales; family Poaceae; genus Hordeum; species Hordeum marinum. The sequence goes on from CM039674.1 coordinate 440,571,409, forward strand.
TTTCTCCGCTTTGGGTTCCAGCTTTTCAGGCTGAAGCTTTTTGACATAAGCATCACATCCCCAAAATTTAAGAAACGACAACTTTGGCCTCTTGACAAACCATAGTTCATATGGCGTCGTCTCAACGGATTTCGATGGTGCCCTATTTAAAGTGAATGCAGCCGTCTTTAAGGCATAACCCCAAAACGATAGTGGCAAATCAGCAAGAGACATCATAGAACGCACCATATCTAATAAGGTTCGATTACGACGTTCGGACACACCATTACGCTGTGGTGTTCTGGGCGGTGTCAACTGTGAAACAATTCCACATTGTCTTAAATGACTGCCAAACTCATAACTCAGATATTCACCTCCTCGATCAGATCGCAGGAATTTAATCTTCTTGTTACGATGATTCTCAACTTCACTCTGAAATTGCTTGAACTTTTCAAACGTTTCTGACTTGTGTTTCATTAAGTAAATATACCCATATCTACTTAAGTCAATAGTGAAGGTGAGAAAATAACGATATCCACCATGCACTGTAACATTCATTGGACCGCACACATCAGTGTGTATGATTTTCAATAAGTCACTTGCCCGTTCCATTGTTGCAGAGAACAACGTTTTAGTCATCTTGCCCATGAGGCATGGTTCACATGTGTCAAGTGATTCAAAATCAAGTGACTCCAAAAGTCCACCAGCATGGAGCTTCCTCATGCGTTTTACACCAATATGACCTAAACGGCAGTGCCACAAGAAAGTGGTACTATCGTTATCAACTCTACATCTTTTGGCATCAATGTTATGAACATGTGTGTCATCACTATCAAGATTCAATATGAATAAACCCCTCACATTGGGTGCATGACCATAAAATATATTACTCGTATAAATAGAACAACCATTATTCTCTGATTTAAATGAGTAACCGTTTCACAATAAACAAGATCCAGATATAATGTCCATGCTTAACGCACGAACTAAATAACAATTATTCAGGTTCATCACTAATCCCTTGCCAGCCTTCGTCTATTCCGTAGTTCCTTTTTTGAGTTGCAAATGTGAGCAACCGAACCGGTATCAAATACCTAGGCACTACAGCGAGAGCTAGTAAGGTACACATCAATAACATGTATATCATATATACCTTGTTTGCCGTTGGCCGCCTTCTTGTCAGCCAGGTACTTGGGGCAGTTCCGCTTCCAGTGACCAGTTCCCTTGCAATGAAAGCACTCAGTTTCTGGCTTGGGTCCAGTCTTGGGCTTCTTTACAGGAGTAGCAACTGCTTTGCCATCCTTCTTGGTTTTACCCTTCTTGCCCTTGCCCTTGCCATTCTTCTTCAACCTAGTGGTTTTATTGACCATCAACACTTGATGTTCTTTTTGGATTTCAGACTCAGCGACTTTTAGCATCACAAATAGCTCGGCGACTGACTTGTTCATCCCGTGCATGTTATAGTTCATCACAAAGCTCTTGTAACTAGGTGGCAGTGATTGAACAACTCTATCAGTGATCGCCTCTGGCAGAAGGGCAATTCCCAACTCCGCTAGACGAGTCGAATACCCAGACATTCTGAGTATATGTTCACTGATAGACCCGTTCTCCTCCATTTTTCAAGCATAGAACTTATCGGAGGTCTCATACCTCTCGATCCGAGCATTCTTCTGAAAGATGAACTTCAACTCCTGGAACATCTCATATGCTCCATGACATTCAAAACGTCTTTGAAGTCCCGTTCTAAGCCATACAATATTGCACACTAAACTATTGAGTAATCTCTAGAATGTGCCTCCCAAGCGTTCTTAACGTCTTCGGATGACATGTCTTCTGGTTGGTCACCAAGCGGTGCATCAAGGAAATATGATTTCTGGGAAGCCGTGAGGATAATCCTTAGATTATGGGACCAGTCAACAAAGTTACTTCCATCATCTTTCAACTTAGCTTTCTCTAGGAACGCATTAAAATTCAGGGGTGCTACTACACAAGCCATTGATCTACAACATAAAAATGCAAAGGTTACTTAGACTATTGTTCAAGATAATGAGTTTAGTTAATCAAATTACTAAATCTCCCACTCAAATTGACATCCCTCAGGTCATCTGAGTGTCACATGATCCAAATTCACCAACTCAAGTCCGATCATCACGTGAGTTGAGGTGGATTCAATGGTGAACATCATCATGTTGATCATATCTACTATATGACTCATGTTCGACCTTTCGGTCTCTTGTGTTCTGAGGCCATGTCTGTACATGCTAGGCTCGTCAAGTTTAACCTGAGTGTTCGGCATGTGCAACACTGGCTGGCACCCGTTGTATGTGAACGTAGAGTCTATCACACCCGATCATTACGTGGTGTCTCGACACGATGAACTTTCGCAACGGTGCACACTCGGGGAGAACACAATTCATCTTGAAATTTAAGTGAGGGATCACCTTATAATGCTACCGTCGTCCTAAGCAAAACAAGGTGCATAAAAGGATTAACATCACATGCAAATCATAAGTGACATGATATGGCCATGAACTTGTGCTTTTGATCTCCATCTTGAAAGCACCGGCATGATCTCCATCGTCACCGACACGACACCATGATCTCCATCATCTTGATCCGCATCAACGTGTCACCATCGGGGTTGTCGCGCCCATCATGCTTCTACTACTATTGCTACCGTTTAGCGATAAAGTAAACCATTACATAGCGCTTAATGATTGACACGTAGGTCATAAAATAATTAAAGACAACCCTATGGCTCCTGCCGGTTGCCGTACTCATCGACATGCAAGTCGTGATATTATATACAACACATGATCATCTCATACATCACATATATCACATCATGTAATTTGCCATATCACATCACAACATACCCTGTAGAAACAAGTTAGACGTCCTCTAATTGTTGTTGCATTTTTACGTGGCTGCTACGGGTATCTAGCAAGAACAATTCTCACCTACGCCTAAACCACAATGGTGATACATAAGTTGCTTTTCAACCTTCTCAAGGACCGCCTTTGTCGAATCTGATCCAACTAAAGTAGGAGAAATAGGCACCCGCCAGCCATCTTTGTGCAACGAGGTTACACGTCAGTTGATGGAACCGATCTCTCGTAAGGGTACGAGTAAGGTTGGTCCGGGCCGCTTCATCCCACAATACCGCTGAACCAATACATGACCAAGGGAGGAAGCAATCTAAGCATCAACGCCCACAAACTCTTTGTGTTCTACTCGAGATCTCATCTACACATAGACCTAGCTCATGATGCCACTGTTGGGGAACATTGCATGGGAAACAAAAATTTGCCTACGCACACACAAGATCTATCCATGGTGATGAGCATCTATGAGAGGTAGAGTGGATCTACGTACCCTTGTAGATTGCTAAGCGGGAAGCGTTAAGAAACGCGGTTGATGTAGTCGAACGTCTTCACGATCCAAATCGCCAAGCGTCCCACGATCCAATCACGACCCGTCCCGATCAAGCACCGAACGGACGGCACCTCCGCGTTCAGCGCACGTACAACTTGATGACGATCTCCGCCTTCTTGATCCAGCAAGAGGGAGCGGAGAGGTAGACGATTTCTCCGGCAGCGTGACGGTGTTGTGACGATGGTGGTGGAGTAATCTCAGCAGGGCTTCGCCTAAGCACCACTGAAATCGATCTAGAGGAAGAACTACGAACTAGAGGGTAGGGTTGCACGTGGCTGAAATCTTGTGCCAAAACCCCTAAAACCACTAGTATAAGAGGAAGAGAGTAATCTCAGCAGGGCCAGCCCTAGGAGGCTTCGGCCGAATTGGATAGGAGAGGAGGAATCCTCCTCCAATCGTAGTAGGACTAGGACTCCTTCCTTTTTGCCTTTTTTTTGCTATTTTGCACCTTTTCTCTTTGGGCTTTTCTTTCCCAGCCACATGGGCTTTTGTGGGACTTCCACCAGCCCACCAAGGGCTGGTATTCATCCTCTCACAGCCCATGTAGCCTCTTGGGTCGAAATACCCTTCCCGATGGTCCCCCGGTACACTACCGGCATTCCCGGTACACTACCGATGAGCCCGAAACTTTTCCGGCGACCAAAACCGGACTTCCTATATATCAATCTTTACCTACAGACCATTCTAGAACTCCTCATGATGTCCGGGATCTCATCTGGGACTCCAAACAACCTTCGGTCACCACCATGCATAACTCTATACTACCGAAACGTCACCAAACCTTAAGTGTGCAGACCCTGCGGGTTCGAGAACTATGTAGACATGAACAAGACACCTCTACGGTCAATAACCAATAGCGAGACTTGGATGCCCATATTGGTTCCTACATATTCTATGAAGATCTTTATCGGTCGAACCTCTATGTCAAGGATTCAGTTAATCCCATATGATGTTCCCTTTGTTCTTCGGTATGTTACTTGCCCGAGATTCGATCGTCGGTATCTCCATACCTAGTTCAACCTCGTTACCGGCAAGTCTCTTTACTCGTCCCGTAATACAAGATCCCGTGACTAACACTTAGTCAAATAGCTTGCAAGGCTTATTGTGATGTTGTATTACCGAGTGGGCCCTGAGATACCTCTTCGTCACACGAAGTAACAAATCCCAGTCTTGATCCATGCCAACCCAACAGACACCCTCGGAGATACATGTAGAGCACCTTTATAGTCACCCAGTTACGTTGCGACGTTTGATACACACAAGGCACTCCTTCGGTGTCCGTGAGTTGCATGATATCATGGTCATAGGAACACATACTTGGCATGCAGAAAACAGTAGCAATAAACTCACATGATCATATGCTATGTTTGTAGTTTGGGTCTTGTCCATCACATCATTCTCCTAATGATGTGATCCCGTTATCAAATGACATCACATGTCAATGGCTAGGAAACCTTGACCATCTTTGATCAAGGAGCTAGTTCACTAGAGGCATACTAGGGACAAAGTGTTGTCTATTTATCCACAAATGTAATGTGTTTCCAATCAATACAATTATAGCATGGACAATAAACAATGATCATGAACAAGGAAATATAATAATAAACACTTTATTTATTGCCTCTAGGGCATATTTCCAACAGATGGTTCTCTTCATCCCCCGCCCTTGGTAGCGATGTTGTTGCCGACATAGTTGACAACTATCCTCTGACATGTCTTGCTAGCATGACCGTGCAAGATGTCACCGCTCTTCCTACTCTTAATCCGCATGATGGGCCCATAACCCATAGTTCCATAGGATCAAAACCTGACTCTCCGATATCTCTTTGATTCCAAAGTATCCTTTGCACATGGCTTCGTATGTAATTCCCGAGGCCGGGCAAGGGGTGATCTATTCTTGTATCAGATGAATTTTTTTATTTCGTTGCTCTGGACCCCCTTTTCACCTTCTGATCAGGCATCGAATGATTGCCTACCCATTTGAAACTTTTGTACCATCACATTTTGCACTAAACAAATTCCTTGAGTTGTATTTCGAGGAATAATTCATGTATTCTTCCCTGGGTTCACCTTCAGATGCCCCACCTTCTGGAGATACGTTCTTCTAGAGTTTTCCCCCTTATTGCATTCGTAGGACGATGAAGATCCTGAAGAAAGGATGAGGACTTCATCATAATGTCCTGATACAACAAGTTAAAGACATCAATGCCTTGGATCGACCTCTTCGAGAAGGACAACCAAGAACTAGAACACTCGTTAGAATTTCGTAACCACGACTTTTCCCTTACTCTACCTCTTAATTCTCGCGACGAGAATTCTTGTTAGACGAGGAGAATTGTAACACCCCCAGTGTCATGCTACAGTAACCTCACCCTAATGTGCCATGTGGTCATGTTTTATTAAGCCACATTGCCACTTAATGAAAATAAAACAATAATTCAAATTTAAAATAAAGTCAAATAAATAATTTCTTCAAAACATGAAAACTAAAATGATGTTTGGTTTGCAAATATTCCCTAAGATCTTATAAAATTGAAACCAACTTTTTACAAAGTATTTTAGTGCCTCAAAATAACCAAAATAGAGGCCAAATCTTTTATTTAAATGCCCTTTTGAATTTTGCCGTTTTCAAATATTTTCAAAAGGCCCCCAATATTTTTGAGTCAGTGTGTAAAAGTGCAATAGGATTAATGGACCCAATGCACAATTTTTGTACACCAATATTTGCTACTAGAAATAAATAAAAACAGAAGCTTTTTAAAAGGAAAACTAAAACTAAAACTAAAATAAAAATAACCCCCGTGTCCATTGGGCCGTGGCCCAACTGGGCCGATAGGCCGGCCCAAGCCGGTGGCTACTAGCCACCAGCGCCAAACCCTAACCCCACCAAGTCGCCCACTCCCCCTCCCACAATCCCCCCTCGCTCCTCTCCCTCCCCACCCGATCCACATCGGGGACCGACCCCGACGACGCCCTTACGCTTCCCCGGTGCCCCGCGCCGCCGACCCTTCTCCCCGCCGGCGCCCGCGGTGCCCCCTCCACCACCGGCACTCCCTCACCGCTGGAACACCTCGCCCCCGAGCCCGCTCCCCCCGCACCCGGCGCCACACCACCGGCCCCTGCCTCGCCCCTCCCCAACGGCGCCACCTCGCCGGTCCTGCTTCCCTCCCTCCTCGCGCCCGCTGCCGCTCCCCTACACCATAGGTGAGGCCTCGGCCGCCGCTCGCCTCCTCTCGCCCTTCTCGTCGCCGGCGCTGCTCCGGCCGTTTCCGAGCCCTCCCACTTGCACCGTTTGATGCGCGGCTCTGCGCTCGTTCGAACGAGCCTAAACGCGGGCCGAACGGCCCCCTGTGGGCGGTTTCTGCCGAAGTCCGGCGATGCACCGCCGCGGGACGGCTCGCCGGCGTGGTTCCGACACCGTCCGCTCACGTGGGTGCCTCCTGGCCCTCCTTGTACCGCTGACGGGTGGGCCCAGTTGACCCGTTGACGGGTCAACTGTTGACTGGGCAACCCGTGTCACTGACACGGGCCCCGCCTCAAAACGTTTAAAAAAATAGGAATTAAAAAGAAAAATAAATAGGAATAAATAAAAATAAATGTTAATTAATTAGCTAATTGAATAATTAATTAACTTAATTAATTCTGTTAATTTAAACTAATCAAGATTAGCTAGCCTAACTAATTAATTAACTAGTTAATCTGTTAATTAGGGTTGTGAGTCAATGACAGTGGGCCCCACACGTTAGTTTGACCAGGTCAACAACACTGTTGACTGCTGACATCAGCATGATGTCATGCTGACGTCATAAATGCATTTTCCAAATTAATCTAAATCTGTTAATTCCAGAATATTTATAAAACTTTAAAAATTAATATAAAATAATCCGTAACTCAGATGAAAATAATTTATACATGAAAGTTGTTCAGGAAAATCTCACGAATCCGAATACGTTGTCCCTTAGTTTGTCACGTGCTCCTAGCATAACTAACATGGAACTTTTTCGTCGTTTTCATCTGTCCGATAATAGCCAGAGATCCGGGAAATATCGTTAGATATTCTTTCGATCCGCCTGCGACGTGTAATACTGCGTTAGTGCATGCCTAGCTCTGCTTATTGCCATGTCATGCATCATGATGCATTTGTCTGCTTTATATTTATTGTTTCTTCCCCCTCTTCTTATCGATAGACCCTGAGACTGACGCTGCTGCCGGGTACGACTACGCGCCTGACGATCAACCTTTTGCCGCAGAGCAGCAAGGCAAGCAACCCCCCTTGAGCATTCTGATATCACCTATTCCTTTCCCTCTTATTCTTGCATTAGATTTTTGCTACTGTATTAGTTAGCTCCTATTCTGATGCATAGCTTGTTTTTGATAAACTGTTACTATACCTGCAATGATATCAACTGCTTAGTATAGGTTGATCAATGAATCCTTAGTGACCCCTTAGTCCCACTTGCCCCTGCTTCTTCATCGACGACCCGACGATTTGGCGACTCGAAGACTCGGTCAACCGACCGACAAGACAGGCCCCTCGCATCACCGCTCGAACATCTCCAGGGACCCACTCGGAAGTTCATGCTTGATCTTCAAGTCCTCCCATGTGGTGTCCATAGGTAGGGTATGCGGGCCTTGCCTAGGACCCTACCCTAGGTACATATCCTCGTCACAACACAAGATACACCAGAACATATGCATGATATGATGCGCAAGCAAATATGACGCATGCCGGTTCAATATGCAAGGCATGACAATTCACATCAAACAACTAGTACACATTAAAGTGAAGCTCAATATGCAACGAGTTGCATATTGACGAAACACCACGTTTGAATTATTTAGTTCGCTCTCGTTTAGGTACTCATGAATGTTAAATGTTGATGGGCATGGCAAGAGGTGAAGCATAAGTAAACTACACTATCTAGGCATCTTAAATGAGGTTGGAAACAACTTATAGTATTTCCGAAATGACCTCATATGTTAATTTAGAGATTGGTCCAGATCTGAACTAATAATAATTTATATTTTTTAAACAACATAATTAATTATACCATGCAATTCTAAACGTCATTGTAGTCGATTTTACATATATGGAACATCTCAAACGGAGCTACGGCCTAAAAGATATGAGCAACACAAGATGCATATGCCTTGAATGCAAAATGCATGAAAAATACCATCACAAACATTTCAAATCATGAATGCAGCAAGTTATTGTGAAACTACATGAGATTCTAAGCAAGTTTCATATATGTCATGTCCAAAACAGAGCTACGGTTCAAACACAAACACCACAACAAGTTTTATAAGAGATCTGCCCAAAACAGCAACATGGCATTTTGCACGCATGAAAACAACAAGCTACAAAATTCTAAAATGCACCAACTAAGCATGGGGCAGTAGCATATAATACACACTTCATTTCATCTTCACATATCATATTCAAAACATGCATGGATCACATGGTAGGAAGCTCACAAGATGGGTACTTGAAAACAGTTTCAGACTTAGTGAAAATAGCAGTTTTTGACAGTGCAGTTTTATCACGAAGGCATATTGACAGCAGTGAAAATATAAGGTACAGGGCATATTATGGCATGAAGCTTAATAGCATACTAAAGGACATTATCAACTACAAATAACTCCATTACACCAACCCCAAAGAAGTTCTAGATCACTAGCAAAACACATGGTAAGACAACAACAAAATAGTACAGATACCAGACTTAGAAATATTTCGAACCCTCAAAACAGCAATATTTTTATAGCAAGTTGTCAATAAGAAAATAACACCTAAACATGCATTTCTATGGCAAGCAAAATGTCCAGGGGCCAGGACACATATCAAAGGGCACATCCCATGTTCAAAATTATTTCATATCATGCATGGATTAAATCACACGAAAATAACAAATGGGTATCACCGCAAAAATGACATGCACACAACTTACTCAAATGGCAAAACTAAATGCACAGATAAATTCTATGGATTTATCTACCCCGAAAACATATATAATATGCATAGGTTCATGTGGAAAAATATGCCACCATTAATTACACAAGTTTTATGGCATAATTTATTAGCAAGTCATTTATGCAAAATAAATGCAAACACCATGCCAACATCTTTATCATGCATGAAAATGCGATACTACCAATACACATCTTACATATAGAGTTTGAATATTTGGGGTGCATGATTAATATATATGCGCAATACTAAATATGACATATATGCAAATCCAAGAAAATAGCATGTTAGACACTTTTATCATTTGATGAAAGTTGGATAACATGAATCTACACAAAATTCTAGGCATTTAACATGTATGAAGTTTTTGCCTACGATGCACGGTTAATTATTTATGAGCATTTTAAAATCGCGCCTCTAAGTGCAATAATAATAAAAAAACGCAATGGGCAACACTGGACTGAGCACTATATAGCAAAACTGCGCACTAGGCAACGGATAGATGGGGCGGGGCGCTCACCCTAGGCCTTGGCCCGATCGGTGGAGCAGGGAGCTGGGCCTTGCGGTGCTGGGAGGCCGGCCCACGTGCACGCACGAGCGGGCGAGCGCTTGGTCATTGTCGTCCTCCTGCTCATGCCCAAGCAGAGGGCGGCGGCGGCGCTAGGGCTCCGGCGGCGAGGCACGCGGCGGGGCTAGTCTGGCGAGGGCGGATCGGGGCCGGGGCTGCCCGGATCCGTCCGTTCCCGACGCCGGCGAGGGAGCTTGAGGCCGGCGGTGAGGCCATGGCTGCTTGCGGCAGAGAGGAAGAGAGATTAGAGAGAGGAGAGGAAGGAAGGAGAAAAGGAAAGGGAGGAGAGGGAGATCCGTCGGGATCAAGGTCCGGTCGGGGATGGTCGCCGGCGATGGTGGCTCTCCGGCCACCGACGCGGGAAGGCACGACACAGGGCTGCAAGAGGAGCGAGGCTCGGGCTGGCTGCGCTCTGTGGTCGGCTCTGTGGTCGCCGGACACGTCCGGGTTGGCCGCCGAAAATGTCTGGTAGGTGGGGATTTGGGCGATTTTCAGCCTCTAGATCGTGATCTGAGGGCCGAAAACGGGTAGATGGTTGGGGCTGCGGGATCTGGAAGAGGAGGGCTAGCAGGTGGGGTTTTCTAGGGGTGTGGCTGTAATTTTACATGGGGGAAACCCTAGAGAGTGAGGGGACTCTCTCCATGGGGGTTTATATAGGGAAGGCACTAGGGTTGGGGGTTGGACCTCGTTCGTCCGATCGCGATCCGACGACCACGAACGGAGGAAGGGGCTAGGTTGGGCTAGCGGGCTATGTAGAGGGCCATGGGAGAGATGAGAGGGAAGTTTGGTGGCCCGTGACACGAGGGTTTTAAAACACCAAAAAACGTTCGACGAATAAACCGATGACTGCACTGCTACGGATGGCCGAAGGGGGGGAGGGTATCAAACGAACTCGAAATGCGACGAAATTCGATAGGCGGTCTACCTACACTATAATAAGACCGCACGCTAGGTTTTGACCCAATCCAAGAATATTTTTAGCGCGCCTTTTAAAACATTTTAAAACGATGTTGCGGGCGCGTGCATGTGTGGTTGGTCTCAAAATGGTCAGCGGCGAGAACGGAGAGAACCGACAACTACGAACGAATGCAAGTCTTGAAAACGAGTGACGATGCTATGCAGATGATGCGATGATGAATGTGACAAACAGACGAAACACATACGAGAATGGAAATAAAAGGGGAATCTTCTGGAATCTTCTGGAGCGTCGGTCCCGGGCTGTTACAAGTCAAGAAGATGGTGTTGCCGGAATTGCTCTAGTGACTACCAACTCCTACGATCTATTTGATTCACCAAACGAAGGGAGTGGAAGTTGCTTCATGGCTAAAGGCCCCAAGGTATCACACCCCGAGTATCTTGATTTTGATAGTGATGAAGATGATTTACTTTGTGATGATGACTTGCTTTGTGATAAAACTAGTGATATTGATCAAAATGAACTTGATAATTCTCATGCTAGTCAAGATAAGTCATTTGATGATAAGATGAAAATAGAACAACTAACTAAAGAACTAAACACTCTTAAGTTAGCTCATGAATCTACTCTCGAAGATCATAGACAGCTTGTGAGAATTCATGAGAAGCTATGCTTCGAGAAGCTCAACCTGGAGCAAGAGCATGAGTTTCTCAAAGCTATCAATGATGATCTTCAAAAGAAGACCTCATCTTATCTAGCCAAACGACTACTCTTGTCTACCTTCATGCCTCAAGTTAAAACTAAGCAATCTAGTAACAAAGTTAAGAAAGGTTCTTCGTCTAGTAGCAACAATATAAATGCTAAACCCAATGATGTTGCTTCTAGTTGTCCTATTGATTCCACTAATGATGATTCTCTTAGCCAAGTTACACTTGAGCAAGAAAATGCTTTATTGAAAGGAAATATAGAAAAGGGTATCTACAAGAGTCTTGCCGGATGTAAGCAATTTGAGGAAATTGTACGCAAGCACGGAGGATACCGGAAGAATCGTGGTGTTGGCTACTTCAACGCTAATGGAGTTGAATGGGAAGAAGGTCAATATCCCAAGCTCAAGTTTGTCCCTCAAACGGAGAAGTATGAAAATACTCTTCCCAAGGGGACAAACACTCAAGATGACCTTCCACCACAAGACCACAAGCTTAAGGGCAAGAACAAGCTTCAAGAGGACATTGACTCATATGAAGATGAACCCCTAGCTTTGGTGGAGTGGGTTCCCAAGGCTACTTCAATCTCACTACTACAAAGGCTACTTCAACACCAAGGATCCCCGTCAACTTGATGTGGGTCCCCAAGAAGAAGAACTAGTAAGTTCTTGAGGGGTGACTCTGCCAATGAAATTCACTCACATTCATTATTGGCAAGGACTTTTTGCACTCAACATCAACTCAATGCAATAGTTCAAGGAGTCACACATTCCCTCAAAGGTAAGCAAGGGACAAGGTAATCAACAAATCAATGGACATCATAACACATGATTTGCACTCCATGTCCATAGATATCCTTGTATTTGTCTCTTGTGTGTTGGGACTAACCCATGTAGGTGAGAGGAGTAAGGAAACAACAAGGATGCTCCCAACTCTTGGTGATCTTCATCAACATTGAGCATCCACAACTACCTCACCAACATGAAGTCTTGATCAACAAAACCCAATGTTAGTTTATCCCTCTTATGGGGGGATGTCACATTAAGGGGGAGCTTTACTCTAAGACTTGAGTCAAAGCATCTCTTAGTATGTGACAACATTAAATGCTTTATGAAAAAGTGGTAACCCCACTTGTGCTTAAACAATGACTATGACCTATGATCAAGTACTCTTACTTGGCTCCTAAGTCAAATACTCATATATATATGACTTTGTCATCGCCCAAGTGCTTGTTAGATGCTAGAGTGTTTGTGCATGTTTGTCATGATTTCTTTTGACATCTTATTATGTGAGCATGTTGGTCTACATTTATTTTCTCATTCAAGGACATCCAATTGTTGCTATTTGGCTTTTGATTTATCTTTTGCCAATTGGATGGACAAGAATGCCTAGGACCACTCTTTAGCTATCTATGCTTTCTCGCCTCATATTCCATTCATGATGCATCACAAAATTTGAACAAGTACTTTTTGATCCCTCTGTGTGTGGAGCACTCGGAGTTCCGTATCGACAAGGACTGACCATTAAAGCCTCCCAAGTGCAACTCAGTGGCCAATCCCAAAAACTCGGTCTCACTGATTGCCTAGGGTTGATCTGGTTTTCAATCTCGATAGCACCGATTTCATATTCTCGGTTACACCGAGTTTCCCTGTCAGCTGACAGTTGTGAAACTCGGTGACACCGAAAACATAAAATCAGTATCACCGACAGTGAAGGGTATATATGTTGTGAACCCCCGATGCTTTGAAATTTCAATCTTCAACATCGCGCCCCAGAACACTAAGCTGCCGCCTCGAGACCCCTGGTCGTCGCCCTTGTCTTCTCGAGCTCTTCCGCCGCCGAGAATCGTCGTCGTCGACAAAATCTACCCCATCGTCGCTGCCGTAGAGGATCCGCGCCAAGCTAGGGTACGGATTCAATCTCTAGTGCGCCCCCATTCTGATTCTTGCGCATTGGACTTAATTTTCTCTATAAGCCACCCCTTGCTCATATATCCATCCAATCAAATCTGCAAAATCTCGAGTTAGATGAATTTTTCTAGGGTTTTGCTATCCGCCCGATACATCTCGGTGGAACCGAAACGGAAATATCGGTCTCACCGATATACTTTTCTGTGTGGCTGAGAACTGACTCGGTGGAACCAAGTGGCTCTTTTCGGTCCTACTGAAAAGGTTGCCAAGTTCCTGTTAAGGAGTTGGTCTGTCTCAGCCCCACCGAAAAATTCATTTCGGCTGTACCGATATGTATGTGATAGATTGCAAAACTTTTGAAAAACTCACTGCTCAAATTTCAAAAACAGCCTCATTTTGTGCTGACTCATCTCCTTCTATTCATCTATACTGTATTCACAGGTCAGCATGTCAGGTTCAGAAGACAGTCACAACAGGTCAGAGCAGGGAGTAGACATGAGTTCTGGAACAAGCCTAGAGCCCAGTTCATTCTCAAATCCAGGCACCCCTAGCTCTCATGGGTTGCCCAAGGCTGCCACCAGAACCAGGAAGAAGTTGAACTCAGATGAAGAAGATTCAGACTTTGTGCCTGAGGAGATTCTTGCTAAGAAGCAAGAGAAGGCTGCCAAGAAGGCTGCAACTAAAGCTACTTCCTCTAGAAGGGTTGTCAGCAAAATATATGCACCAGCTTCTACCTTCAAGGCTCATGATACTGCCAGAGCAACAATGTCTGTTGAGATCCCCAAGAGAGCTATGCTTAAGAAGGCATGGGAGAAGAAGTCCAGAAAGAGGATCATTCATGTAACTGGCATGCCTACCTCCATGTTTGAGGATCTAGAAGAAGCTACTGCTGCTGAGGAAGAGGAGGTTGAGCTAGCTACAAAGGCTCCTCCCAAGAAGAAGGCAAAGAAACTGATGTCTGATGCTATGCCTAAGACCAGCACATCCAAGAAGGCTGTTGATAAGCCTAAGAGGACAACTAGCCAGATTCCAGCTTCTGAGAAGAACAAAGGAACTTCTTCCAGAGTTGATGATGTGGATGACTTGACAACACTGATGAAACTCAGACCACACCTTCCAGTTCACAATGCTAGCTACCCACTAGCTGAGGACATGAAGAAGAGGAAGGACTCAGGATTGAGGGCATGGAGAGCGATAGATCCTTATGCCCAGAGGAAGAAAACAACTGTGGACTACAGGTTCTATACCAAGGAGCAACAGGACTTCTATGAGACTGTGCTCTTTGACAAGAGTCTAGCTATCAGTGACATGCGTTACGTTGATTGGAAGTACATCAAGGAGAATGAGGACTACTTTCCAAGTGTCCAGGATAACTTCCACTGCATAGGCCTGGATTAGTTCGTTGGCAGAGAATTCACAGCATGGAATGACGAGATGATCATGCAGTTCTACTCCACTGCACACTTCTACGGAGATGGTAGAATTGTGTGGATGACTGAAGGTGCGAGATATGAATCAATAGTTGAAGAATGGGCTGATATCTTAGGAGTTCCCGAAGCATAGGATGGTGACCTGGATGTCTACTCAGAATCCAAGGCTAGTCACAATGCTATGGCTAACATGTACAAGGAGATCCCTGCTGTCAATGTGGAGTCTCACAGGCTAGGATCAATCTATTTTCTCTAGGATGGCCTCCACACTATCAACACCATTCTGAGGCATACCTTGATGCCCAAGTCCGGAGATGACAAGATGATCCGAGGCCACTCCATCAATATGTTAATCCACCTTGACACTCACACCAGGATCAGAGTCATGGACTTGATTGTAGAGACAATCAAGAGGGTTGCTGCTGATCAGAAGCGCTCATGCTGTTATGCACCCTACATCCAAATGCTCATAAACTCAAAACTGGAGAAGCACATATTTGCCCTAGATCTTCATCGTCACCGGCATGACACCATGATCTCCATCATCTTGATCTCCATCAACGTGTCGTCATCGGGGTTGTCACGCCCTGCATGCTTCTACTACTATTGCTATCGTAGCGATAAAGTAAAGCATTACATAGCGCTTAATGATTGACACGCAGGTCATACAATAATTAAAGACAACCCTATGGCTCCTGCCGGTTGCCGTACTCATCGACATGCAAGTCGTGATAATCTATACATCACATGATCATCTCATACATCACATATATCACATCATGTAATTGGCCATATCATATCACAACATACCCTGCAAAAACAAGTTAGACGTCCTCTAATTGTTGTTGCAAGTTTTACGTGGCTGCTATGCGTATCTAGCAAGAACGATTATCACCTACGCATAAACCACAACGGTGATACATAGATTGCTTTTCAACCTTCTCAAGGACCGACTTTGTCGGATCCGATCCAACTAAAGTAAGAGAAACTGTCACTCACAAGCCATCTAAGCAACAAGTTGCGTCGAGGGAACCGGTCTCTCGTAAGCGTACGAGTAATGTCGGTCCGGGCCGCTTCATCTTACAATCCCGCTGAACCAAAATCCGACCAAGGGAGGAAGCAATCTAAGCATCAACGCCCACAAACCTTTTGTGTTCTACTCGAGATCTCATCGAACCATCAACCTAGCTCATGATGCCACTGTTGGGGAACGTCGCATGGGAAACAACATTTTTCCTACGCACACGCAAACCTATCCATGGTGATGAGCATCTACGAGAGGGAGAGTGGATCTACGTACCCTTGTAGATTGCTAAGAGGGAAGCGTTAAGAAACACGGTTGGTGTAGTCGAACATCTTCGCGATCCAAATCGCCGAGCGTCCTGTGATCTTATCACGATCCGTCCCGCGATCCCATCACGATCCATCCCACGATCTCATCATGCTCTGTCTCACGATTTTGATCACGATCTGTCCCGCGAACTCATCATGATCCGTCCCGCGATCTCATCACGAACCATCTCGCGATCTCGATCACGGTTCTTCCGATCTAGCGCCGAACGGACGGCACCTCTGCGTTTAGCACACGTGCAGCTTGATGACGATATCCATCGTCTTGATCCAGCAAGAGGAGGTGGAGAGGAGAGAGAGTTCACCGACAGCGTGACGACGCTCCGGTGATGGTGGTGGAGCAATTCCGGCAGGGCTTCGCCTAAGCGCTGCGGAACTACGATCTAGAGGAGAAACTATGCACCGGTGGAACGGGTAGCACGTGGCCGGAAATTCTGTCCAAAAACCACCCAATCCACTAGTATATATAGGAGGAGAGGAGAGGATAGGCAGCCAAGGCCTTTGGGTCGGCCGAAATAGGAGGTGGGAGCAATCCTACTTCACCTCCAATCCTAGTTGGAGTAGGATTGCCTCCTATTGGCTGATTTTCCACTTTTTGCTTTAGGACTTTCTCTCCTACGCCATGGGCCTTTGTGGCTGTTTTCCCAGCCCACTAAGGGCTGGTTATTATTCTCCCACAGCCCATGGACCTCTTGGGGTCGAAATACCCCTCCCGGAGGCCTCCCGGTACACTACCGGCACTCCCGGTACACTACCGATGAGCCCGAAACTTTTCCGGAAACCAAACTGGGACTTCCTATATATGAATCTTTACCTCCGGACCATTCCGGAGCTCCTCGTGATGTCCGGGATCTCATCCGGGACTCTGAACAAACTTCGGTCACCACCATACATAACTCTACACTACCGAAACGTCACCGAACCTTAAGTGTGCAGACCCTGCGGGTTCGAGAACTATGTAGACATGACCAAGACACCTCTACGGTCAATAACCAATGGCGGGACCTGGACGTCCACATTGGTTCCTACATATTCTACGAAGATCTTTATCGGTCGAACCTCTATGTCAAGGATTCAGTTAATCCCGTACGATGTTCCCTTTGTTCTTCGGTATGTTACTTGCCCGAGATTCGATCGTCGGTATCTCCATACCTAGTTCAACCTTGTTACTGGCAAGTCTCTTTACTCGTTCCGTAATACAAGATCCCGCAACTAACAATTAGTCACATTGCTTGCAAGGCTCATTGTGATGTTGTATTACCGAGTGGGCCCTGAGATACCTCTCCGTCACACGGAGTAACAAATCCCAGTCTCGATCCATGCCAACTCAACAGACACCATCGGAGATACCTGTAGAGCACCTTTATAGTCGCCCAGTTACGTTGCAACGTTTGATACACACAAGACACTCTTCCGATATTCGTGAGTTGCATGATCTCATGGTCATAGGGACATATACTTGACATGCAGAAAACAGTAGCAATAAACTGACACGATCATATGCTATGTTTGTAGTTTGGGTCTTATCCATCACATCATTCTCCTAATGATGTGACCCCGTTATCAAATGACATCTCGTGTCCATGGCTAAGAAACCTTAACCATCTTTTGATCAACGAGCTAGTCTATTAGAGGCATACTAGGGACATGGTTTTGTCTATGTATCCACACATGCATTTAAGTCTCCGATCAATACAATTTTAGCATGGATAATAAACGATTATCATGAACAAGGAAATATGATAATAACTAATTTATTATTGCCTCTAGGGCATATTTCCAACAGGATGATGATTGGATCGCGGGACGGATCGTGATGAGATCGCGGGATGGTCGGCGATTTGGATCGCGAAGACGTTCGACTACACCAACCGCGTTTCTTAACGCTTCCCGCTTAGCGATCTACAAGGGTATGTAGATCCACTCTCCCTCTCGTAGATGCTCATCACCATGGATAGATCTTGCGTGTGCATAGGATTTTTTTTATTTCCCATGCAACGTTCCCCAACATATATGCCTTTGAACTTTTTGGTAACTTGTTGCCAAAGGGGGAGAAGTGTATATAGATCTTTAGGCTTCGAGCGAGAGAGCGATTTTGTTTCTATTGCTTTTCAAAACATTTGGTTCTTTTGGTTTGGTGTGAGATACATGTGTGTTATGCTACTATGTTATGGGTGATGCTACTATTTACTATCATGGTAATGCTCCTGAGATGATCATTCACCTTTGTTTGATTGTGTTGTGCGTTGTTATTCATTCTAATTATTCTCGCACACCACCAAGTTGTATGTGACATGGAAGAAGTGCCCCATATACCTAATCGATTGTGCATTTGCATTCAAACGCAATTTCAAAATAATGCACAAATTTAGGGGGAGCTCTTGCTTATCACATACCTCTCAAAGCGACGATTAATTTCATTGATTTTATCATATGTCGAAGCGTTGATCTATATGTTGTCATCAATTACCAAAAAGGGGGAGATTGAAAGCACATTTGCTCCCTTGGTGGTTTTGGTAATTAATAACAACATATAAGTCATTGAACTAATGTTTCCACTAAGTATATTTCAGGAAATGTTCGATGATAGGATTGGCAGAAGGAGATTGTGGAGAAACCCCAAGATGCAAGGAAATAGGTTGGCCAAGCTTCAAGCAAGAGGACTCTACATTTTATATTTGTGAGAAAACAATTTTAGTCATAGGAAAGCTAATACTATTAAAAGGGGGTAAGGTTTTGTTGGTGAACAATATGCTCAAACATGCACAAGTGATAGTCACCAAAAACATACACAAACTCTCCCACCAAAGTCTGTTTTATACCTAACACTCAAAATCGGTGCAACCAACTTGCGCACTTTGGTGCCACCGATTCCATAACCTAGATAGATTCAAGCCATATCCTAGCCACTTCGGTGCGACCGATTCCATACCGATGCCACCGAATTTAGGTTGCCAACTTTCTGTTACGCAAATTCACATTTTCGGACCCATCGAGAATGTTGGATCGGCGTCACCGAGATTGGAAATCTGACCGTTGGTCACCTTATCGGTGCAACCGAGTTTCCTATATCGGCCTTACCGAGATTCAAAAGTTGCCACCTTTTGGTCACTTCGGTACCACCGAGATTAACACATCGGTGTCACCGAGTTGGTCATTTTGTGTGTAACGGTTGGATTTTTGGGGATGCCTATATATACCCCTTCACCACCACCTACTCGAAAGAGAAGCACTCAGAACTATTCCGTACAGATCCTATGAGATTTTCTGAGAGAGAACCACCTACCCTTGTGTTGAGGTCAAGATCTTCCACTCCAATCATATGGATCTTGATTTCTAGCCTCCCCAAGTTGCTTTCCACCAATCCCATCTCTTCTACCAAGACAAACCTGTGCGAGAGAGATTGTGTGTTGAGGAGTCTATCATCTTGAAGCACAAGAGCAAGGAGTTCATCGTCATTACCGAGCCTATTACCTTTTGGAGGGTGGTGCATCCTAGATTGGTTAGGTGTCGCTTGGGAGCCTCCTACTTCGTGTTGTGGAGTGAACCAAGAAGTTTGTAAGGGCAAGGAGATCGCCTACTTCGTGAAGACGTACCCATAGTGAGGCTAGTTCTTCGTGGACGGAAGCCGTATGGAATAGTCAAGGTTGCTACTTCGTGGACCCTTTTGGGTGGAGCCCTCCGTGGACTCTCGTGACCGTTACCCTCCGTGGGTTGAAGATTCCATAAACGTGGATGTACGATAGCACCACCTATCGGAACCACGGGAAAAACCATCGTGTCTACAATTGCGTTTGATCTTCCTACCCTATCCCTTCTATACATGCTTGTTGTTACTTTCCGGTGCTATATACTCTTAGACTTGCATGTGTAGGGTGTACTTGACTTGCCATGAAATGCTAAAACCTGTCAACCCTAAAACTTGGTATAGGCAAAACTTTTAATTGGTCAAGTAGTCTAATCACCCCCCTCTAGACATACTTTCGATCCTACAACTTACAACCCTGATGGCCACGGAGGTCACAGCTGAAAATCAAGCGGCCAGAACACGGAGATCGCGAGGCTAAAGGACTAGATGACCGAGGTTCAACATGAGATCAATGCACTAAAGGATCAGATGGAGGCAGAGGCGGAGCACCTTAGGGTGGATCCTTTCCGTCTGGAGCTGGAGCAACAGTCTGAAGTGGCGGCTCATCAAATGAGGCAGCGGTCTCGTTTGCCAGATCAGTACGAGGCCAGGAATCTTTTCAACACACTGGGGACAGGACGGGCAGTGGAAGTACCTGGAAGCCGACCGACAGTTTAACAACTTAACCCGCCCCGACGGAACCAGGCCTCACCAATGTCCTTTCCAACACCGGCGGGTCATTATTCCAACCCGGCAGAGAATATGGTTGTTGCAGCAACCCAGCTTGGTATAATCCCTATCCCGGAGGAGGCGCCTTTTGCAGAGGAGGTGCAGAATGCAATCGGATACCTGCAGAAGGCAATGGCCCAGCAGGAGAAGTACACTTATAGCCAGAGTCGCGTGCATTCAACCCCCATCCCCAGCCGCAGCTACAGTCGGCGTTATGAATCACCGGCGGTTTCTAGCAGTGATCAACACCAAAACCCGCCGCGAGTTGATCGAGCGGCTCTGGATGCTCAAGCGCTAGTGGATCGGGCGAGAGCACAACGAGGGGTGGCGGCTCTGGCAGCGGCGGCGGCTCATCAAGAACCTGCAGATACGCCTTCCATCTCGAAAGGAGCAGGAGTAATCTCCAGGGCTATGAGGGTGCCGTGCTTAGCGCCGGCTTTGCGGAATGAGCGCTTGCCAGAGGATTTCAAGGGCCCCCGCAAGGTCCCAAATTATACTGATGACCTACCTCCGGAGGCTTGGATTGAAAGCTATGAGCTGGCCATGGAGATGTTAGACGTCAGTGACGCAGTATGTGCCAAATATTTCATCATGATGCTGGAAGGGTCGGCTCGCACGTGGTTGAAGGGTTTGCCACCCAACACCATTAATTCCTGGGCCGATCTCAAGGCGAAGTTCATCACAAATTTCCGAGGAATGTGCAAGAAGCCCATGATGATTGTGGATTTAGATCACCGTGGGCAACACGAGGACGAATCGGCTCATCATTGGGTTTGGCGGGTCTCAACCATCATCCACTCGTCTGAGAAGATCACGGTGGCTCAAGCGGTTTTGATTGTGGAAAAGAATTGCCATTTTACGCCTCTAAAGCAGAAGCTTGGCCGGCTCAAGCGCTCGTGTCAAAACATGGGAGAACTCATGGCGGCTCTCACCAAGTATGCCGACTCTGATAATACGAAGGACCCAGGTGTTGGGGAACGTTGC
The DNA here is from genome assembly GCA_022496015.1 of Hordeum marinum. NCBI lineage: Eukaryota > Viridiplantae > Streptophyta > Magnoliopsida > Poales > Poaceae > Hordeum > Hordeum marinum. Next base: position 440,593,013 of record CM039674.1, read on the forward strand.
ATGGGAAACAAAAATTTTCCTACACACACGCAGATCTATCCATGGTGATGAGCATCTACGAGAGGGAGAGTAAATCTACATACCCTTGTAGATCGCTAAGCGGGAAGCGTTAAGAAACGCGGTTGGTGTAGTCGAACGTCTTCGCGATCCAAATCACCGTGCTTCCCGCGATCCAATCAAGATCCGTCCCGCGATCCAATCACGATCCATCCCGTGACCCGATCACGATCCGTCCCACGAACTTGATCATGATCTGTCCCATGAACTTGATCACGATCCTTCCGATCTAGTGCCGAACGGACGGCACCTCCGCGTTTAGCACACGTACAGCTTGATGATGATCTCCACCGTCTTGATCCAGCAAGAAGGAGTGGAGAGGAAGAAGAGTTCTCCGGCAGTGTGACGGCGCTCCGGCGATGGTGGTGGAGTAATTCTGGCAGGGCTTTGCCTAAGCACTGCAGAAATCCGATCTAGAGGAGAAACTATGCACTGGAGGAACGGGTAGCACGTGGCTAAAATTCTAGTGCAAAAACCCTCAATACCACCAGTATATATAAGAGGAAGAGAGGAGGTGGCTTGTCCCAAGGGCCAAGCCACCAAGGAGTCGGCCAAACCAAGGGTGGAGGTGGAGTCCACCTCCAATCCTAGTAGGACTAGGATTCACCCTCTTTTTTTTGCCTTTTTCCACTTTTTCTCTTAGGACTTTTTCTTCCAGCCGCATGGGCCTCTTGTGGTTGTTCCACCAGCCCACTAAGGGCTGGTTTCCACTCTCCCACAGCCCATGTAGCCTCTTGGGTCAAAATACTCCTCCCGGAGCCCTCCCGGTACACTCCCGGCACTCCCGGTACACTACCGATGAGCCCAAAACTTTTCCGGCGACCAAAACGGGACTTCCTATATATGAATATTTACCTCCGGAACATTCCGGAGCTCCTCGTGAGGTTCGGGATCTCATCCGGGACTCCGAACAAACTTCGGTCACCACCATACACAACTCTATACTACCGAAACGTCACCAAACCTTAAGTGTGCAGACCCCGTGGGTTCGAGAACTATGTAGACATGACCGAGACACCTCTATGGTCAATAACCAATGGCGGGACCTGGATGTCCACATTGGTTCCTACATATTCTACGAAGATCTTTATCAGTCGAACCTCTATGTCAAGGATTCAGTTAATCCCATATGATGTTCCCTTTGTTCTTCGGTATGTTACTTGCCCGAGATTCGATCGTCGGTATCTCCATACCTAGTTCAACCTCGTTACTGGCAAGTCTCTTGACTCGTTCCATAATACAAGATCTCGTAACTAACACTTAGTCACATTGCTTGCAAGGCTTATTGTGATATTGTATTACCGAGTGGGCCCTGAGATACCTCTCCGTCACACGGAGTAACAAATCCCAGTCTTGATCCATGCCAACTCAACAGACACCCTCGGAGATACCTGTAGAGCACCTTTATAGTCACCCAGTTACGTTGCGACATTTGATACACACAAGGCACTCCTCCGATGTCCGTGAGTTGCATGATCTCATGGTCATAGGAACATATACTTGATAAGCAGAAAACAGTAGCAATAAACTGACACGATCATATGCTATGTTTCTAGTTTGGGTCTTGTCCATCACATCATTTCCTAATGATGTGATCTCATTATCAAATGACATCACATGTCAATGGCTAGGAAACCTTGACCATCTTTGATCAACGAGCTAGTTCACTAGAGGCATATTAGGGACAGAGTGTTGTTTATTTACCCACACATGTAATGTGTTTCCAATTAATACAGTTATAGCATGGATAATAAACGATTATCATGAGCAAGTAAATACAATAATAAACACTTGAGTCACAAAGTACCCTGCAAAAACAAGTTAGACGTCCTCTAATTGTTGTTGCATGTTTTACGCGGCTGCTATGGGTTTCTAGCAAGAACGATTCTCACCTACGCATAAACCACAATGGTGATACATAATTTGCTTTTCAACCTTCTGAAGGACCGCCTTTGTCGAATCCGATCCAACTAAAGTGAGAGAAACTGCCACCCGCAAGCCATCTAGGCAACAAGTTGCGTCGAGGGAACCGGTCTCTCGTAAGCGTACGAGTAATGTTGGTCCAGGCCGCTTCATCTCACAATACTGCTGAACCAAAATACGACCAAGGGAGGAAGCAATCTAAGCATCAATGCCCACAAACCTTTTGTGTTCTACTCGATATCTCATCAACACATAGACCTAGCTCATGATGCCATTGTTGGGGAATGTTGCACGGGAAACAAAAATTTTCCTATGCACATGCAGATCTATCCATGGTGATGAGCATCTGCGAGAGGGAGAGTGAATCTACATACCCTTGTAGATCGCTAAGAGGGAACCGTTAAGAAACGCAGTTGGTGTAGTCGAACGTCTTCGCGATCCAAATCGACGTGCGTCCCGCGATCCAATCACGATCCGTCCCGCGATCCAATCACGATCCGTCCCGCGATCCGATCACGACCTGTCCCATGAACTTTATCACGATCCGTCCCATGAACTTGATCACGATCGTTCCGATCTAGCGCCGAACGGACGGCACCTCCGCGTTCAGCACACGTACAACTTGATGACGATCTCCACCGTCTTGATCCAGCAAGAAGGAGTGGAGAGGAAGCAGAGTTCTCCGGCAGCATGATGGCGGTCCGGCGATGGTGGTGGAGTAATTCCGGCAGGGCTTCGCCTAAGCACTACAGAAATCCGATCTAGAGGAGAAACTATGCACTGGAGGAACGGGTAGCACGTGGCTGAAATTCTAGTGCAAAAACCCTCAATACCATCAGTATATATAGTAGGAAGAGAGCAGGTGGCTTGGCCCAAGGTCCAAGCCTCCAAGGAGTCGGCCGAACCAAGGGTGGAGGTGGAGTCCACCTCCAATCCTAGTAGGACTAGGATTCACCCTCTTTTTTTTTGCCCTTTTCCACTTTTTCTCTTAGGACTTTTTCTTCCAGCTGCATGGGCCTCTTGTGGTTGTTCCACCAGACCACTAAGGGCTGGTTTCCACTCTCCCACAGCCCATGTAGCCTCTTGGGTCGAAATACTCCTCCCGGAGCCCTCCCGGTACACTACCGGCACTCCCAGTACACTACCGATGAGCCCGAAACTTTTCCGGTGACCAAAATGGGACTTCCTATATATGAATATTTACCTCCGGACCATTATGGAGCTCCTCGTGGTGTCTGGGATCTCATCCGGGACTCCAAACAAACTTCGGTCACCACCATACACAACTCTATACTACCGAAACGTCACCAAACCTTAAGTGTGCAGACCCTGCGGGTTCGAGAACTATGTAGACATGACCGAGAAACCTCTACGGTCAATAACCAATGGCGGGACCTAGATGTCCACGTTGGTTCCTACATATTCTACGAAGATCTTTATCGGTCGAACCTCTATGTCAAGGATTCAGTTAATCCCGTATGATGTTCCCTTTGTTCTTCGGTATATTACTTGCCCGAGATTCGATCGTCGGTATCTCCATACCTACTTCAACCTCGTTACTGGCAAGTCTCTTTACTCGTTCCGTAATACAAGATCTCGTAAATAACACTTAGTCACATTGCTTGCAAGGCTTATTGTGATGTTGTATTACCGAGTGGGCCCTGAGATACCTCTCCGTCACACGGAGTAACAAATCCCAGTCTTGATTCATGCCAACTCAACAGACACCCTCGGAGATACATGTAGAGCACCTTTATAGTTGCCCAGTTATGTTGCGACGTTTGATACACACAAGGCACTCCTCCAATGTCCGTGAGTTGCATGATCTCATGGTCATAGGAACATATACTTGACAAGTAGAAAACAATAGCAATAAACTGACATGACATATGCTATGTTTGTAGTTTGGGTCTTGTCCATCACATCATTCTCCTAATGATGTGATCTCGTTATCAAATGACATCACATGTCAATGGCTAGGAAACCTTGACCATCTTTGATCAACGAGCTGGTTCACTAGAGGCATACTAAGGACAGAGTGTTGTTTATTTACCCACACATGTAATGTGTTTCCAATTAATACAATTATAGCATGGATAATAAACGATTATCATGAACAAGGAAATACAATAATAAACACTTTATTTATTGCCTCTAGGGCATATTTCCAACACCAGGCTATGATGAAGAGAAGTCAGGTCAGGGTGAGAAGAATAACAATGGCAAGGGGACGGCTGGTAGCGGCAGCCATAGCAAAAGGAAGAATCCGGACGGGGGGTCAGAATTGGTGGCAAACACCAGCACTGGGAATAATTGTGCTAAGGGCAACGGGAACTTCAGTCAGCCCTTTAATAAGGGTAAAACTCCGTTCAACCTAGAGGAGATGCTTAACAAACCTTGTCCGGAGCACCCCCCCCCCCCGATAGGCCGGCATGCCATATATGGAGGAATTGCCACATCATGCGGCAATTTTGGGATTACAATTTGCGGCAGCATCATAACAATGGTGGTGGACCGCCAAGCGACTCAGGGCCAGGCAGGTCAGGAGCCGGTCTTGGCGCTGGCGGCTCGGGATCCAATTATTAGGGTCAGGGAAATCAAGTAGGTCATCATCAACAATCTGGTGGCGGTAATCAGCAGCAGAATAACCAATCTAGGTATCAGAGTAATCCAAAGCAGCTCAACACGGGTCAATATCATGTTTTTACAATTTGCCTTGACAAGCGAGACCAGAAGGTGCGTAGGCGGGCGGTTAGTGCATTCGCGCTGGCTCTCCCGCAATACATGAAGTGGTCTGAGTATGACATAACTTAGAGTAGAGAGGATCATCCGCCGCGTGTTGACAACCCAGGGCAGCTAGCTTTGGTAGTTTCCCCCCAAGTGGGAGGCTATGTGTTTACTAAGGTACTCATGGATGGTGGCAGCAGCATTAATATCATGTACTATGACACTTTCCGCCGGATGAAGTTGCTTGATAAGGATCTTAGGCCTTCTTCAACAGTCTTTCATGGCGTGGTACCTAGAAAGTCGGCTTATCCAGTGGGTAAAATCTCCTTGGAGGTTGCTTTTGGAGACGAATATAACTACAGGGTGGAGTCCTTGTGGTTTGAGGTGGTCAAGATCAAAAGTCCATATCATGCCCTTTTTGGACGTCCGGCTTACGCCAAGTTCATGGCTAGGCCTTGCTATGTCTACTTGCAGCTCAAGATGCCCGGATTAAACGGAACGATTACCATGCATGGTGATCGGAAAATGGCAATTGAGTGTGAGGAAGGAGATGCAGCTTACGCAGACTCAAGTTGTGCTGAAGCAGAGCTCAAGTTCTACAAGGAAAATGTTGACCCGGAGGACATGACTCCGCTCAAAAAGCCTACTACGGAATCTGAGCCGCCCCTGAAGTTTGCGGCAGATGATACCAAGTTGGTGGATAAACAATTTTCACATTTTGTCTTTATAGCTACAGATCTACGGGCAGAGGAAAATTAGGTTTATTTTAACCCTAGTGATGAACTGAGGGAGAACTAACAGGTTTAAATGCAGTAAGGGGAAATAACTACAGATTCATGCTAGGCTGGTGATGATTCTACACGACCTACCGCAACGGGAAAATGAACACTGCAAGATCCATAGAGCTATTTGTCGTTTGGCATTGAGGGAAAACTCACGTTCTAATGGGACCGGTGAACTCGGTGGATTTGAAGCACTAAGCTTCGGATCTAGGGTAGGAAGAAGGACTTACCAGTAGTGACGCCGTGGACGCGGGCGAGATTCTGGTCCATTCAGGTTGATGCAGCGGCCTGGGTTGACAACGGTGTTGGAGCTTCATAGCACGACGAAGCTCGGGGGCAATGACATCAAGAGGAAGAAGAAGAAGTGGAGGCGGCGGAGGAAATGAGAAGGACCCTTCGCGGTCCTATTTAAGAGGCTGGAAGGCCAAACGGGCATGGGAATCAAGGCGGCAGAAACTGACCGGCCGAGACGAACGCCTCGATTTTCGGGCCAATAGTTTAATGAAAAGATCTGTTGTGAACGTCACGGAATCTTTTTGGCATATCCGATGTGACGTCACGGTGGATTATATATTTTCTTTCAGGTGATGGAGTGTGAGACTCGCCGCCAAGTGAGTTTGAAGATTGACCTGAGCAGGCTCAAATCAACCTGGGGCCTAATGTTGGAGATATAACCCCATCGTAAGACCCGCCCAGGTGGGGCCGGGTCATACCTGGTGGCTCATAATATAGACCAGAGAATCGGGTTGAAAGACATAGGCCTGGTTATATGACGGCTTACCAAGATGGGCCAAGACGAAGGCCCAGATAGAAGGAGACTCTACTTGACGACTTGAAGGAAACTTTCAATAACTTACGGGTCTACAAGATGATGCTTAACCAGGCTAAGTGTGTTTTTGGAGTCCCTACGGGCAAGCTTCTGGGTTTTCTCGTATCTGATCGAGGCATTGAAGCTAATCCAGATAAGATAAAGGCTATTACCTCCCTGGCTGAGCCGACATGCATCAATGATGTTTAGTGCCTGGCAGGTCAGATCGCTGCGTTAAGCCGGTTCATAAGCCGCCTGGGTGAGAAGGCCATTCCTTTATACCAGATGATGAAGAAGACAGACAACTTTGTCTGGAGTACGGCGGAGGGTGAAGCATTCGAAGCACTCAAGAAACAACTCACTGAGCCGCCGGTCTTGGCTGCTCTGGCTGAAAAGGAACCTCTGCTCTTATACATGGCGGCTAATAACAGGGCAGTCAGCATTGCGATTGTTGTCGAGCGTAAGGAGGCAGGGAAGGAATATCCGGTTTAGAGGCCAGTTTACTACATTAGCGAAGTCCTGATAGAGTCCAAGCTGAGATACCCACATTGGCAGAAGTTCGTATATGGGGTGTTCATGGCAAACCGTAAGCTGAAGCATTACTTCCTGGGGCACCAGGTCATAGTGGTTAGCTCTGCCCCATTGGGAGACATAATTCAAAACAGAGAAGCCACTAGCATGATTGCTAAGTGGGCATTGGAGCTTGGACCTCTTAGTCTGAAATATGTGCCTCGCACGGCAGTCAAGTCTCAAGCCTTGGTGGATTTCATAAATGACTGGATAGAGTGTTAGGCGCCCGAGGAGAAGCCAGATAACACGTACTAGATGATTCACTTCGACGGGTCTAGACAGCTGGAAGGATCAGGGGCTTGGGTCGTTTTAACCTCCCCTAAAGGTGACAAGTTCTATTATGTGCTCAGGTTGATGTTTCCTTGTACTAACAATACAACTGAGTATGAAGCTTTACATCATGGTCTTCGGGTCGCTAAGGAGATGAACCTGAGCCGGGTGCGATGTCTCGGCGACTCAGATCTCGTGGCCCAGCAAGTTTCAAGCACGTGGGATTCCAAGGACCCGCGGATGGCGGCTTATTGTAAGGCAGTGGATGTCATCGCTGGTCACTTCAAGGGATATCAGGTGGATCATATTGATCATCGCAGAAACGAGGCGGTTGATGCATTGTCCAGGTTTGGCTCCCAGCAAAAGCCGATGCCACCTAACATATTCTTGTACGTGCTACATCACCCGTCAGTCAAGCTACCTTCATAGGAAGACTTAGCCACACCTGGCCCGGAGGGGCAGCTGGTGGTGGCTCTACATGCTATCCCCGGCTGGACGCGGCCTTATTTAGCATACTTGACACGCGGCGAGTTATCGGAGGAGGAGACCTTGGCAAGACAGATCGCCCGGTGGTCTAAGTCTATGACAATCATCAACGGCGAGTTACATAAGTGCAGCGTTACCGGTGTTTTTCAACGTTGTGTTTCACCTGAAGAAGGAAAAGAAATCTTGAATGAAATTCACGCTGGCGATTGTGGTCATCACGCCGGCTCAAAATCTCTGCTGGCCAAGGCCTTTCGGCATGGTTTCTTCTGGTTGACGGCTCACAAGGATGCAGAAGACTTGGTTCTCAAGTGCGATGGCTGTCAGAAGTTCACGCGACATGCTCACGTACCGACTCAGGAATTGCGAATGATTCCAATTACCTGGCCGTTCACGGTCTGGGGGCTTGATATGGTCGGTCCCTTCAAGAGATCCAAGGATAAAAAGACCCACCTCTTGGTGGCGGTGGATAAGTTTACTAAGTGGGTGGAGGCTGAGCCGGTCAACAACTGTGATGTGGCAAGGGCGATTCAGTTTGTCAAAAAGCTGATTTACCGTTTTGGTTACCCTCATAGTATCATCACAGATAATGGTACGAACCTATCCAAGGGGGCTATGCAAGCGTCTTGTGAAAGTGAGCACAGCCAGCTTGACATTTCTACGGTTGCTCATCCACAATCCAATGGTCAGGCAAAGCGTGCCAACCAGGAGATCTTGAGAGGCATCAAGCCTCGGCTTGTGGTTCCTTTGCAACGAACGTCGGGTTGTTGGGTAGAGGAGTTGCCATCAATCTTATGGAGCATCAGAACTACTCCCAATAGATCAACAAGCTATACACCTTTCTTCATGGTTTATGGCGCAGAAGCCGTGTTACCAAGCGATATACGTCATGACTCACCACGAGTGGCGGCTTATGTTGAGGCGGATAATGAGACAACATGTCAAGACACGTTGGATGCTTTGGATGAAGAGCGCGATCTGACGGTGGCTCTATTGGTGATTTATCAGCAAGACCTGCGTCGCTACCATAGCCGCAGAGTTAAGACCCGAACGTTTCAAGAAGGCGACTTGGTGTTGCGTTTGATTCAAGATCAGACGGATGCGCACAAGGTATCCCCTCCATGGAAAGGACCTTTTGTGGTTAGCAGAAATCTTAACAACGCGTCGTATTATCTTATTGATATACGAGACCCGCCGGTCGTGGAATATAGCTCATCTGCGGCCTTACTATACTTGAGTCATCAAAACTTGACATTGTACACCATCATTGTACACACCACATATACATATATATAATAAAGTTGGCATCCCTACAAGCCGGGGCTTCTGCCGTTTCATGCATCTCAGAGTGTGCAAAGGTTGACACCATCAACTAGCTCATCTAGGGGCTTGCAACCCATCGGGTTTAGCTTACACACCCTTTTGATCGGCTCTTAAGCCATAGTCAGGCGGGTTATACACCCAAAAGTTGACTCCGTCAACAAGGTCATCTGGGGGCTTCCAACCCACCGGGTTTAGCTTACACACCCTTTTGATCCTCTTAAGCCACAGTCAGGCCAGTTATATACCCAAAAGTTGACTCCGTCAACAAGGTCATTTGGGGGCTTCCAACCCACCGGGTTTAGCTTAGACACCCTCTTGATCGGCTCTTAAGCCACCGCAAGTTTGAGTTAAACCCGTTGTATGCTGATGCTGCTCCGCTATGTGACCCGCCAAACTCTTATCAGTTAATCTCGATTGGAGACCCTGAGCTATTCAAACATATTTGGCAGCCAATCTCGCTAGAGACCCTGTACTGGTCAAGGTTAAACCGGTGGTTCTTGTCACGTGAGGGCCGGCTTACGGAAAGCGAGGACAAACTCACCCATCTCCTGCCGACTCTCCGCTATGTGGCCCGGTCATACTCTTAAACAATTACTCTTTTAAAGACCCTGCACTATTGAAAGTTCAAACGACGGATTTATGTCACGTGAGAGGCAGCTTATGGGCTATTAGGGTACTCATGCCCTACTGTGTCTCTTTCTGGTTCATTACGCTCTTATCAGTTAATCTCGCCTAGAGACCCTGAGTCGTTCAAAGAAATTGACGGTCAATCTCGACAGAGACCCTGTACTGTGAAAGAGTTCTAGTAGCGAGTCCACCGAGAAGAACCGGCATATGAGTTATTGAAAAATCAAGGTCGGGAAATATTTGACATCCCCGGGTTGTGCTATTTTCAAGCCGCCCTCACAGCAAGGCAGAATATATTCTGCTGTTTGTTTTTGCAGGCTTTGTCTTTTAAGATAAGCCGCCATGACAAGATATGAGTGGAGCGCAAAACAGATAAAGGTATATTAAGTTGTGCACGATCACGATGGCACGGTTTAGGCAATCAAGGTTTTTCTAAGCCTATTACAAAGCTCTCCATAGATCCCAAAGAGCCAGACTTAAAGTTTTTACACTTCTCAAACTTCGGCGGGTCATGGAGCCGGGTTATCCATTGTAGGATCAACTTGTTCAGCTTGACGGCGGGTCATCCCTTGGCGGGTCTTTGACCTCCTCGATCGGAAGATTGTCCACGTCCCAATTGTAGTTTGTTAAAGCTTCAAACTTGGCCTCTACAAAGAGGGGAGACAGGTCAATGTCAGGGGCAAAGAGGTGCTTACAGCGTGTAGGAGTTAAGTCCCTGGCCTCGAAGGTTGGGCAGCACACTCGCTTGTCGTCAGCATTGTAAGCCGCTTGGTACGTTGACAGATCAACCTCCTCCGCCAGCACTGATGCAAGTATCCTGGAAGCCTTCATACAATGGGCATAATCAGTTTTGGTGAATTCTGAGCCGTCGTCATTCTTGGAAGGAAAGCTACCCATCATCTCCTCAGCAATGAGCTCTGGGGCAAAGGCCAACGCCCGGCTTATTGCAGCAATTGCCCCTTTTCGGGCGGCTGAACGTTTGAGCTCTTGGATTTGCTTTGGCAGGGTGGATAAGAGCTCTATGACTCCTTTCATGAAGTTGGGGATGCTCTCTTTATTCAGAATGGCTCTGATAGTGCAAAGAGTCCCGCGGTATAACTGCTCTGACAAGGTGTAGACGGCTTTCAGCTGCAATAGGCTGTCGGCACCAAGCTGTCGGCTTCTTTGACCTGCAAAGACGGGTTTCGTGTTATAAGTCGCCTGCACAGTCTTTTAAGTAAGGAAATTAATTGAGTATTTAGTACTTACCAAATATAGCAGCAGTCATCTTGGAGATATGGCGCTTGAGGGTTTGCAACTCGTCTGATACGAGTTTGAGCCACTGGTCAACATTATCTGCACGTTTGGCCAGGGCAGTTTGTTCCGCTTCAGCAGCCTTCTTGAAAGCAAAAAAAGTCAGATTTAACCTTTGCAAGCTCTTCGGCGGCAAGCTGGCACTTCTCCTCTGCTTCACCCCGGGCGGCTTGCTAGGAAGCAAGATTGCCCTTTAAGTCGGTCAGATCAGACTCGGTATTGTTTAAAGCTTCCTGTGAGATGCAAAGCAAAAGAGGGTTAAGTCGCCAGGATAAAATGTTACCAGATGGTCAGCTAAGGGAATATAATGCAAGTCTCAAGCAGATTGCAAGAAATATACTCGACACTTGGGGGCTAATGTCTGTTTGCTCTCCAAGACTACAAGTAAGTTCCAGCTCATCTTCCTAAAGTTAAGCCGGCACTTGGGGGCTACATATGGCTCTTCATTCAAGGAAATCCCGGCTCATCTTCCTAAAGTTAAGATGGCACTTGGGGGCTACATATGGCTCTTCATTCAAGTAAGTTTCGGCTCATTATTTCTATACTGACCCGGACTTGGGGGCTACATTTGATAAACTCATCAACACTGAGTACCGACACACCATATACATGTTAAGCCGATACTTGGGGGGCTACATGCTAAGTTGTTCTACTTATGACACGGATTGGAAGACCCGGTTTACCATTTGCAATATTAAACAAGCTCTTGGGGGCTACATAAGGGTATAAGGAAAGGAAGGAGTACCTCATATTTTTGCTTCATTAAGCCGACAAGTTTGAGCTCCATGTTCGGGCTTGTGGACAGGCGGTTCAGATAACCAACATGTAATTCATCGGCAGTTAATTTCTCTAGCACGGGGAACTCAAAGTCCAGGTTGTCAGAAGCTTCAGCCTTCTCGGTGTGCTTTGTCAGTACATGGGGCTTGGGAGATTGGAAGCCAGTACCAGTAACGATGACGTCTGGAAGAATTGGATCTTCGACGACTGTTGAAGGGTTGGGCGGCTTAGAATTGGTCCTTGGAGGACTATCAGTTGCCATCTCATGGGCCGCCGGCTCGGAGGACTGACAAGCGTCTTCAGGCGCATCCTTTGTGGCTGTAGAGGGCTCAGCGTGTGCCGCAGGTGAGTCCGGCTTGGAAGTCTCCGGCTCTTGGGTAGTGGGGGCAGAAGTAGACCCGCCGGTCTTCCTTCGTTTTGCTTGAGCCCTGGAAAGCACATAATGTTATTATATAAAGTTCAAGGATGACAAAGGATATGATGCAGGCATAAAAGCACGTACCCCGGGTTGATCTTCACAGGCAGTAGCTTAGTTGCTATAGAGTCGCCTGATGATGGGGGCGTTTCCTAAAGATAGTTAAAGCAATATAAAGCAGAGTAAGGTTATAATACAAAGTTGACAAAGCTGAACTTAGTTAAATGATTGCCTCAACCGGCCGTTTCCACTGATCCGGAGAATTGGATAACTCGGCCACAAGATCTTTAGAGCCGGTGCTCCGGGTTTGGCATCGGGAAGTGTGTTGTTGCTTTTTCAAAAGAAAATCAGGATCTAAGTGAGCAAGAGGATGAGAAAGTAAACTTTTCGGACGGCCCGCGTTATCTTCTTTGGTGGAAGGAGTTCTGAGTTAGATGAAATATAGGTTATCTCAGGAGCGTTGGCATGGCTTGTTTCCAATTCTTCCTGTGAGTAATTATTGTCAGCAAGACGCATAAAAAGGCAGCCAAGAGAGTCAAGTTCTACCTCTGAGTCATCAACTAAATGCTACTCTGGAATAGCAGTTTTCTTCTTACAGGCGCCGGTCTTCTCCTTAGACTTCTTCACAGGAGGAGTATATATTTCTTTGAGAAACCGGAGTTGGCCTGAAAGCAAGAGCCGCCAAAAGAGGTTAAAGGTCACTACATACATATATAGTTAACCCGGAGATAAAGAGATTTGGAAGATGTTCTTACATCTCGGGCCGGGTTAGAAGAACAGAAAGGCTATAACCCGACGAAGCGGCAAGCTTCTTGGGACTCACAGACAAGTCCCTTGATGGCAGCCAGAATATTCTCTTTTGTTAGGGTGGTATGATTGAAGCAGAGGGGGTCATTGGAGTCACCCATATATTCACACATAAGCTGGTCCCGCCGGCTCAGAGGCATAACCCTCCAAGAGATCCAACAACGGGTCAGGTTGATTCCTGTCAGACCATTGGCCAGGAGGGCTCTAATTTTTGCGAAGGCTGGAGCATACTTCGCTCGTGCAGAAGCTGACATCCGGTCTGGGAGTTCAGTTGTGGTGCGGAACGGGTAGGACGATAACCCGGCAGTGGATGTGTTGGGGAACGTCGCATGGGAAACAAAATTTTTCCTACGCACACGCAAACCTATCCATGGTGATGAGCATCTACGAGAGGGAGAGTGGATCTACGTACCCTTGTAGATCGCTAAGCGGGAAGCGTTAAGAAATGCGGTTGGTGTAGTCGAACATCTTCGCGATCCAAATCGCCGAGCGTCCCGCGATCTCATCACGATCCGTCCCGCGATCCAATCACGATCTGTCCCGTGAACTCATCACGATCCGTCCCGCGATCTCATCACGATCCGTCTCACGATCTTGATCACGATCTATCCCACGAACTCATCACGATCCGTTCCGCGATCTCATCACGAACCGTCTCGCGATCTCGATCACGGTCCTTCCGATCTAGCGCCGAACGGACGGCACCTCCGCGTTCAGCACACGTGCAGCTTGATGACGATCTCCACCGTCTCGATCCAGCGAGAGGAGGTGGAGAGGAGAGAGATTTCACCGGCAGCGTGACGGCACTCCGGTGATGGTGGTGGAGCAATTCCGGCAGGGCTTCGCCTAAGCGCTGCGGAACTACGATCTAGAGGAGAAACTATGCACCGGTGGAACGGGTAGCACGTGGCCGGAAATTCTGTCCAAAAACCAACCAATCCACTAGTATATATAGGAGGAGAGGAGAGGAGAGGCAGCCAAGGCCTTTGGGTCAGCCGAAATAGGAGGTGGGAGCAATCCTACTTCACCTCCAATCCTAGTTGGAGTAGGATTGCCTCCTATTGGCTGATTTTCCACTTTTTGCTTTAGGACTTTCTCTCCTACACCGTGGGCCTTTGTGGCTGTTTTCCCAGCCCACTAAGGGCTCGTTATTATTCTCCCACAGCCCATGGACCTCTTGGGGTCGAAATACCCCTCCCGGAGGTCGCCCGGTACACTACCGGCACTCCCGGTACACTACCGATACTCCCGGTACACTACCGATGAGCCCGAAACCTGTCCGGCGACCAAACTGGGACATCCTATATATGAATCTTAACCTCCGGACCATTCCGGAGCTCCTCGTGACGTCCGGGATCTCATCCGGGACTCCGAACAACCATCGGTCACCACCATACATAACTCTACACTACCGAAACGTCACCGAACCTTAAGTGTGCAGACCCTGCGGGTTCGAGAACTATGTAGACATGACCGAGACACCTCTACGGTCAATAACCAATGGAGGGACCTGGACGTCCACATTGGTTCCTACATATTCTACAAAGATTTTTATCGGTTGAACATCTATGTCAAGGATTCTGTTAATCCCGTATAACGTTCCCTTTGTTCTTCGGTATGTTACTTGCCCGAGATTCGATCGTCAGTATCTCCATACCTAATTCAACCTCGTTACTAGCAAGTCTCTTTACTCGTTCCGTAATACAAGATCCCGCAACTAACAATTAGTCACATTGCTTGCAAGGCTTATTGTGATGTTGCATTACCGAGTGGGCCCCGAGATACCTCTCCGTTACACGGAGTAACAAATCCCAGTCTCGATCCATGCCAACTCAACAGACACCATCGGAGATACCTGTAGAGCACCTTTATAGTCACCCAGTTACGTTGCGACGTTTGATACACACAAGGCACTCCTCCGATATCCGTGAGTTGCATGATCTCATGGTCATAGGAACATATACTTGACATGCAGAAAACAGTAGCAATAAACTGACACGATCATATGCTACGTTTGCAGTTTGGGTCTTGTCCATCACATCATTCTCCTAATGATGTGATCCCGTTATCAAATGACATCTCATGTCCATGGCTAGGAAACCTTAACCATCCTTTGATCAACGAGCTAGTCCATTAGAGGCATACTAGGGACATGGTTTTGTCTATGTATCCACACATGCATTTAAGTCTCCGATCAATACAATTATAGCATGGATAATAAACAATTATCATGAACAAGGAAATATGATAATAACTAATTTATTATTGCCTCTAGGGCATATTTCCAACAGTCTCCCACTTGCACTAGAGTCAATAATCTAGTTCACATCACCATGTGATTCGCATTGTTATGACTCTAACACCCAATGAGTTTTGGGGCTCGATCATGCTTTGCATGTGAGAGAGGTCTTATAGTCAACGGGTCTGCGATATTCAGATCTGTGTGTACTTTGCAAATCTCTATGTCAAACCGTAAACACTGCTACCACACTCCACTTGGTACTATTTCCAAATGGCTGCTCCACTATACGTATCCAGATTGCTACTACTAGTCATCCGGATAGGTGTTAAAGCTTGCATCGACGTAACTCTTTACGACGAACTCTTTATCACCTCCATAATCAAGAAACATTTCCTTAGTCCTCTGGTTACTAAGGATAATTCCGACCGCTGTCCAGTGATCCACTCCTGGACCACACTTGTACCCCTTGACAGACTCATGGCAAGGCACACACAGGTGCGGTACACAGCATGGCATACTATACAGAGCCTATGGCTAAGGCATAGGGGACAACGTTCGTCCTTTCTCTTCCTTTTGCCGTGGTCGAGCTTTGAGTCTCACTCAACTTCACACTTTACAAATCAGACGAGAACTATTTCTCTGGCTGATCCATTTTGAACTCTTTCAAAATCTTGTCAAGGTATGCACTCATTGAAAGTCTCATCAAGCATCTTGATCTATCTCTATAGATTTTGATGCTCAACAATTAGGTAGCTTTATCCAGGTCTTCCTTTGAAAAACACTTTTCAAACAACCTTTTATGCCTTCCAGAAATTCTACATTATTTCCGACCAATAATATGTCAACCACATATACTTATCAGAAACTCTACAGTGCTCCCACTCACTTTATTGCAAATACAAGTTTCTCGTAAACTTTGTATAAACTACAGAAACTTTGATCACCTCATCAAAGTGTATATTCGTACTCCGAGATGCTTGCTTCAGTCCATAGAAGGATCACTGAAGCTTGCTCATCTTTTAGCATCCTTAGGACTGACAAAACCTTCTGGTTGTATCACATACAACCTTTCCTTAAGTAAACCGTTAAGGAAACGATGTTTTGACATCCATGTGCCAGATTTCATAATTGAAAATGCAGCAACTGCTAACATAATTCCAACAGACTTTTAGCATCGCTACGAGTGAGAAAGCCTCATCGCAGTCAACTCCTGGAACTTGTCACAAACAACTTTGCAACAAGTCGAGCTTTACAAATGGTGACATTCACCATCAGTGTCTGTCTTCATTCTAAAGGTCCATTTGTACTCAACGACCTGCCATCTAACGAGCAAGTCTACCAAAGTCTGTACTTGGTTTTCATACATGGATCCTATCTCGGATTTCATGGCCTCTAACCATTCGTCGGAATCCGGGCCCATCATCGCTTCTCCATACTCGTAGGTTCATCGTTGTCCAACAACATGACCTCCAAGACAGAGTTGTCATACCGCTTAGGAGCAGTACACATCCTTGTCGACCTACGAAGTTCGATAGTAACTTGATCCTGAAGCTTCATGATCATCATCATTAACTTCCTCTTCAACTAACGTAGGCTTCACAGAAACATCTTTCTGCGCTGCGCTAGTCTCTGGTTGAACAAAGGTTTAACAACCTCATCAAGTTCTATCTTCCTCCCACTCAATTCTTTCGCGAGAAACATTTCCTCGAGAAAGGATCCGTTTAAGCAACAAACACTTTGCACTAGGATCTGAGATTGAAGGTTCACCCAACTGATCTTAGGGTATTCTATGAAGATACATTTGTCCGCTTTGGGTTCTAGCTTATTATGTGAAAACATTTTCCACACAAGCATCGCAGCCCCAAACATTAAGAAATGATAGCTTAGGTTTCTATCAAACCATAATTCACATGGTGTCATCTCAACGGATTTAGATGGTGCCCTATTTAAAGTGAATGTAGTTGTCTCTAATGCATAACCCCAAAAATTATAGTAGTAAAACGATAAGAGACATCACAGTATGCACTATATCAATAGAGCATGACTATGATGTTCGGACACACCATCACACTATGGTGTTCCAGGTGGCGTTTAGTTGTGAAACAACTTTCACATTGTCTTAAGTTGTATGCCAAACTCGTGACTCAGATATTCACCTCCACGATCATATCGCGGTCATTTTTATCTTCTTGTCACGATGATCTTTAAACTTCACTCTGAATTTGCTTGAACCTTTCAAACGATTCAGACTTGTGTTTCATTAAGTAAATATACACTATATCTACTCAAATCATCAGTGAAGGTAAGAAAATAACGATATCCACTGCACGCTACAAGACTCACTGGATTGCATACATCAACATGTATCATTTCCAATGAATCACTTGCCCGCTCCATCCAACGGGGTCCTTTAGTCATCTTGCCCAAGAGGCATGGTTCGCACGTCTCAACCGATTCGAAATCGAATGAGTCCAAATATCCATCAACATGGAGTTTCTTCATGTGCTTTATACCAATATGACATTTAGCGGCAGTGCCACAAGTATGTGGTACTATCATTATTAACTTTGTATCTTTTGACATCAATGTTATGAACATGTGTATTACTACGATCAAGATTTCAACAAACCATTCTCACTGGGTGCATGACCATTGAAGGTATTATTCATGTAAACAGAATAACTATTATTCTCTGACTTAAATGAATAACCGTATTGCAACAAACATGATCTAATCATGTTCATGCTCAACGAAAAACACCAAATAACATTTATTTAGGTTCGTCACTAATCCTGAAGGTAGAGAGAGCGTGCGATGTTGATCACATCAACCTTGGAAACATTTCCAACACACATCGTCACCTCACCCTTAGCTAGTTCTCCGTTTATTCCGTAGCTTTTATTTCGAGTTACTAACATTTAGCAACCGAACCGGTATCCAATACCCAGGTGCTACTAGGAGTACTAGCAAGGTACACATCAATAACTCGTATATCAAATATACTTCTGTCGATGTTGCCAGCCTTCTTATCTACCAAGTATCTAGGGTTGTTCCGCTTCAGCGACCTCTCACCTCATAATAGAAGCACTTAGTCTCGGGTTTGAGTTCAACTTTGGGTTGCTTCACTGGAGCAGCAACTGACTTGCTATCCATGAAGTTTCCCTCCTTGCTCTTGACCATTTCGAAACTAGTGGTTTGCTTAACCACCAACACTTGACGCTCCTTTTTGATTTCTACCTTCGCGGTGTCAAACATCGCGAACAACTCAGGGATCAATACTTCTATCCCTGGTGTATTATAGTTCATCACTAAGTTCTAGTAGCTTTAGTGACAGTGACTTGGAGAACTATATCAATCACTATCTTATCTGGAAGATCAACTCCCACTTGATTCTAGCGATTGTAGTACCCAGACAATCTGAGTACATGCTCAACGATTGAGCTATTCTCCTTCATCTTACAGGCAAAGAATCTTGTTGGAGATCTCATATCTCGCAACACAGGCACGAGCCTGAGATCACAATCTCTGCTCCTAGAACATCTCATATGTTCCGTGACGTTCAAAACGTTTCGGAGCCTCAATTCTAAGCTGTAATGCATGACGCACTAAACTATCAAGTAGTCATCGAAACGTGCCTGTTAGATGTTCACAACATCTATAGACGACGCTAGAGGGGGTGGCGCACCGAGCGGTGCATTAAGGACATAAGCCTTCTGTGCAGCAATGAGGACAATCCTCAAATCACGGACCCAGTCCGCAATATTGCTACCAACATCTTTCAACTCTATTTCTCTAGGAACATATAAAAATTTAGTGGAGCTACAGCGCGAGCTAGTAATCTACAACATAATTTGCAAAGACACTTTGACTATGTTCATGATAATGAGTTCAATTAATCATATTACTTAAGAACTCCCACTCAAATTGGCATCCCTCCGATCATTCGAGTGATACATGATCCAAATTCACCAACTCAAGTCCGATCATCACGTGAGTTGAGGTGGCTGCAATGGTGAACATCGTCATGTTGATCATATCTACTATATGACTCATGTTCGACCGTTCGGTCTCTTGTGTTCCGAGGCCATATCTGTACATGCTAGGCTCGTCAAGTTTAACCCGAGTGTTCTGCATGTGCAACACTGGCTTGCACCCGTTGTATGTGAACGTAGAGTCTATCACACCCGATCATCACGTGGTGTCTCAACACGACGAACTTTCGCAACGGTGCACACTCGGGGAGAACACAATTTATCTTGAAATTAAGTGAGGGATCACATTATAATGCTACCGCCGTCCTAAGCAAAACAAGGTGCATAAAAAGGATTAACATCACATGCAAATCATAAGTGACATGATATGGCCATGAACTTGTGCTTTTGATCTCCATCTAGAAAGCACCGGCATGATCTCCATCGTCACCGGCATGACACCATGATCTCCATCGTCTTGATCTCCATCAACGTGTCGCCATCGGGGTTGTCACGCCCTACATGCTTCTACTACTATTGCTACCGTAGCGATAAAGTAAAGCATTACATAGCGCTTAATGATTGACACGCAGGTCATACAATAATTAAAGACAACCCTATGGCTCCTGCTGGTTGCCGTATTCAACGACATGCAAGTCGTGAAATTCTATACATCACATGATCATCTCATACATCACATATATCTCATCATGTAATTGGCCATATCACATCACAACATACCCTGCAAAAACAAGTTAGACGTCCTCTAATTGTTGTTGCATATTTTACGTGGCTGCTACGGGTATCTAGCAAGAACGATTCTCACCTACGCATAAACCACAACGGTGATACACTAGTTTGCTTTTCAACCTTCTCAAGGACCGCCTTTGTCGAATCCGATCCAACTAAAGTGAGAGAAACTGTCACCCGCAAGCCATCTAGGCAACAAGTTGCGTCGAGGGAACCGGTCTCTCGTAAGCGTACGAGTAATGTTGGTCCGGGCCGGTTCATCTCACAATCCCGCTGAACCAAAATACGACCAAGGGAGGAAGCAATCTAAGCATCAACGCCCACAAACCTTTTGTGTTCTACTCGAGATCTCATCGAACCATCAACCTAGCTCATGATGCCACTGTTGGGGAACGTCGCATAGGAAACACAAATTTTCCTACGCACACGCAAACCTATCCATGGTGATGAGCATCTACGAGAGGGAGAGTGGATCTACGTACCCTTGTAGATCGCTAAGCGGGAAGCGTTAAGAAACGCGGTTGGTGTAGACGAACATCTTCGCGATCCAAATCGCCGAGCGTCCCACGATCTCATCACGATCCGTCCCGCGATCCAATCACGATCCGTCCCGTGAACTCATCACGATCCGTCCCGCGATCTCATCACGATCCGTCTCACGATCTTGATCACGATCTATCCCACGAACTCATCACGATCCGTTCCGCGATCTCATCACGAACCGTCTCGCGATCTCGATCACGGTCCTTCCGATCTAGCGCCGAACGGATGGCACCTCCGCGTTCAGCACACGTGCAGCTTGATGACGATCTCCACCGTCTCGATCCAGCGAGAGGAGGTGGAGAGGAGAGAGAGTTCACCAGCAGCGTGACGGCGCTCCGGTGATGGTGGTGGAGCAATTCCGGCAGGGCTTCGCCTAAGCGCTGCGGAACTACGATCTAGAGGAGAAACTATGCTCCGGTGGAACGGGTAGCACGTGGCCGGAAATTCGGTCCAAAAACCACCCAATCCACTAGTATATATAGGAGGAGAGGAGAGGAGAGGAAGCCAAGGCCTTTGGGTCGGCCGAAATAGGAGGTGGGAGCAATCCTACTTCACCTCCAATCCTAGTTGGAGTAGGATTGCCTCCTATTGGCTGATTTTCCACTTTTTGCTTTAGGACTTTCTCTCCTACGCCATGGGCCTTTCTGGCTGTTTTCCCAGCCCACTAAGGGCTGTTTATTATTCTCCCACAGCCCATGGACCTCTTGGGGTCGAAATACCCCTCCCGGAGGTCGCCCGGTACACTACCGGCACTCCCGGTACACTACCGATACTCCCGGTACACTACCGATGAGCCCGAAACCTTTCCGTCGACCAAACTGGGACATCCTATATATGAATCTTTACCTCCGGACCATTCCGGAGCTCCTCGTGACGTCCGAGATCTCATCCGGGACTCCGAACAACCTTCGGTCACCACCATACATAACTCTACACTACCGAAATGTCACCGAACCTTAAGTGTGCAGACCCTGCGGGTTCGAGAACTATGTAGACATGACCGAGACACCTCTACGGTCAATAACCAATGGCGGGACCTGGACGTCCACATTGGTTCCTACATATTCTACAAAGATCTTTATCGGTCGAACCTCTATGCCAAGGATTCAGTTAATCCCGTATAACGTTCCCTTTGTTCTTCGGTATGTTACTTGCCCGAGATTCGATCGTCAGTATCTCCATACCTAATTCAACCTCATTACTAGCAAGTCTCTTTACTCATTCCGTAATACAAGATCCCGCAACTAACAATTAATCACATTGCTTGCAAGGCTTATTGTGATGTTGCATTACCGAGTGGGCCCCGAGATACCTCTCCGTTACACGGAGTAACAAATCCCAGTCTCGATCCATGCCAACTCAACAGACACCATCGGAGATACCTGTAGAGCACCTTTATAGTCACCCAGTTACGTTGCGACGTTTGATACACACAAGGCACTCCTCCGATATCCGTGAGTTGCATGATCTCATGGTCATAGGAACATATACTTGACATGCAGAAAACAGTAGCAATAAACTGACATGATTATATGCTACGTTTGCAGTTTGGGTCTTGTCCATCACATCATTCTCCTAATGATGTGATACCGTTATCAAATGACATCTCATGTCCATGGCGAGGAAACCTTAACCATCCTTTGATCAACGAGCTAGTCCATTAGAGGCATACTAGGGACATGGTTTTGTCTATGTATCCACACATGCATTTAAGTCTCCGATCAATACAATTATAGCATGGATAATAAACGATTATCATGAACAAGGAAATATGATAATAACTAATTTATTATTTCCTCTAGGGCATATTTCCAACAAGATGTTCTCCCTCTGGAGACGTGTCTTTGTAGTAAAACCAAGTTTTATTCCAGTCCTTGGGGTGACTTGGCATTCGAACAACCGGGAAGGCCATATCCCGTCTTGGAGTAGAGAGGATCATCCGCCGCGTGTTTACAAACCGGGGAAGCTAGCTTTTGTAGTTGCCCCCAAGTGGGAGGCTATGTTATTACTAAGGTACTCATGGATGGTGGCAGCAGCATTAATATCCTGTACTACGACACTTTCCGCCGGATGAAGTTGCTTGATAAGGATCTTAGGCCTTCTTCGGAAAGTCGTCTTATCTAGTGGGTAAAATCTCCTTGGAGGTTGCTTTTGGATACGAATATAACTACAGGGTGGAGTCCTTGTGGTTTGAGGTGGTCAAGATCAAAAGTCCATATCATGCCCTTTTTGGACGTCCGTCTTACGCCAAGTTCTTGGCTAGGCCTTGCTATGTCTACTTACAGCTCAAGATGCCCGGATTAAACGGAACGATTACCGTTCATGGTGACCGGAAGACGCAATTGAGTGTGAGGAAGGAGACACAACTTACATTGAGTCAAGTTGTGCTGAAGCATAGCTCAAGTTCTACAAGGAAAATGTTGGCCCGGAGGACATGACTCCTCTCAAAAAGCCTACTACGGAATCTGAGCCGCCCCTCAAGTTTGCGGCGGATGATACC
This sequence comes from Hordeum marinum, assembly GCA_022496015.1. Lineage (NCBI taxonomy): Eukaryota > Viridiplantae > Streptophyta > Magnoliopsida > Poales > Poaceae > Hordeum > Hordeum marinum. The sequence continues at coordinate 440,615,881 of CM039674.1, forward strand.
AAGTTGGTGGATAAATAGTTTTCACGTGTTGTCTTTATAGCTACAAATCAATGGGCAGAGGAAAATCAGGTTTATTTTAACCCTAGTGATGAACTGAGGGGGAACTAACAGGTTTAAGTGCAGTAAGCGGAAATAACTACAGATTCGCGCTAGATTGGCAATGATTCTACACGACCTACCACAACGGGAAAATGAACACTGCAATATCCACATAGCTAGTTGTCGTTTGGCATTGAGGGGAAACTCGCGTTCTAATGGGACCAATGAACTCGGTGGATTTGAAGCACTAGGCTATGGATCTAGGGGAGGAACAAAGACTTACCAGAAGTGAAGCGGTGGATGCGGGCGAGATTCTTGTCCGTTCAGGTTGATGCAGTGGCCTGGGTCGACGACAGCGATGGAGCTTCATAGCGCGACGGAGCTCGGGGGTAATGGCGTCGAGAGGAAGAAGAAGAGGTGGAGGCGGCAGAGGAAATGAGAAGGACCCTTCGCGGTCCTATTTAAGAGGCTGGAAGGCCAAAAGGCGTGGGAATCAAGGCGGCAGAAACTGATCGACCGAGACGGACGCCTTGATTTTCGGGCCTACAATTTAATGAAAAGATCTATTGTGAACACCATGGAATATTTTTGGCATATATGATGTGACGTCACAGCGGGTTATATATTTTCTTTCAGGTGATGGAGTGTGAGACTCGCCGCCAAGTGAGTTTGAAGATTGACCTGAGCAGGCTCAAATCAACCTGGGGCCTAATGTTGGGATAACCCCGTGGTAAGACCCGCCCAGGTGGGGCCGGGTCATACCTGGCGGCTCATAATCCAAACCAGAGAAGTGGGCTGAAAGACATAGGCCTGGTTATATGACGACTTACCAAGATGGGCCAAGAAGAAGGCCCAGACAAAAGATGGTATGAAGACCCGAGCGGTTAAGCCGCCCGGAGACGGTTTGCCCAAGAAGGCAAGGTGACTTAGAGACAGGATTGTCTACGTTGTAAGAGTCGGTGTAGGACTCGTGTAACCCATGGCCTCGACCTCCTATATAACGGCGAGACCCCAGGGGGGCTTAGATAGAAAACCAATCAATCGAGAACTAGGTCAAGCGAATCCGCTCCCTTGTAATCGATACTCCAATCAATACAACACAAGCAGGACGTAGGCTTTTACCTCTTCTTGAGGGGCCGAACCTGGGTAAACTCGTGTCCCTCATCTCAACCAACCCCTTTGAGTCCATCACCTTAGCGATGGCCTCAAACCCATGTCTTCAGACATCTTCCGTGACAAAACCACGACAGAATCGATGAGGTCATGACAAAACCTGCCCCTACCGGTCGGTATCCGTCATCGGGGTTAACCGTGAAACGTAAATTCAAATTGTTTTTGCAATGATCGATGAGATCCGTCAGATCAGAAAATTCGGCATGATCGGAGTGTAGATGCGATCTGGGATTTCCGAAAATGTCGGGTGCTGCCGTGTGTGTAGCGCCTTATATTTCGTATACGATCACACAAAACCGGTAGAATGTGATTCTGTGCCTGAGTTTCTTTTGCAGGTTTGATATGAATAGTATGGCTCATATGTATGTGATGCTTGTGTGTAACTTAACATGACCTGCGTGTCATGATTGTCAACCGGCAAGAGCCAAAGTGCTGTCATTATATTGTATAATGACCTGCGTATTGACTTGTGATTCTTTGTAAATTCATTACTAGTTGTAGTAGTTGGAGGACAGAGATCAAGTTCGAGGCTTTGGCGTCCTGGCGAGACGGACAAGATGGAGTTCCGCCTTGGTCATCGGAGTTGGAGCCGACCTGGAAGGAAGTCCATGAAGGAGCCATACTATTTCACATATTTATGTTTATATGTGATTGATATTGCTTCTTATTTCTATGCATGTTAGTATGGTAGAAAGATCCCTCATTAATATCAAGCACATTGGCATTCCGGATGTTGCGCCTTCGCACGTCAAGTACGTCTAGTGGTGGGCTCACAAAATTGAGGTGCTACTAGGTGTCCTTGAACTGGAGGGTTCGTGTCGGACACGAACATGCACTGCATCGGGTTAACTTGACAAGGCTATCAAAACGGTTTTGGGCCTTGTGGTAGAGAAGGTTGGGAGCCGGGGTATGAGATACCTACCCAAACGACAAGAGTCGCATAGAGATATGATTAGCAAGGAGTTTCTTACCGAATAGGCAAGTTGGCTAGCAGTGATGCTAAAGCTCACTAGTCGCTCGCGCTAGATGGGTCCTAGATCACTGAGAGTTTGCGGAGGGATGCTGACTTCAGTGGGAATTCTGGAAAAGGATAAACTAAATAGAACAAACTTTACCACCTGGTATAGAAATCCGAAATTTGTTCTCCAGGACGATAAAAAGGAACATGTTCTAGAGGATCCACTTCGAGAGGAACCTGCCGAGAATGCTAACGCCACAACCAAGAATGCCCACCAGAAACTCGTTGATGAATCAAGCGAGATTAGCTGCCTCATGCTGGCTTGTATGGAGCCCGATTTGCAATAGAATTTCGAAAACATTCAGGCTTTCGATATGATCGAGAGTTTGAAGAGCATGTTTCAGGTGCAGGCTAGGACCGAAAGGTTCAACGTCTGGCAGTCCTTGACGGATTGTAAGCTGAAGGAGGGTGATCCACTGAGCCCGCATGTGATTAAGATGATCGGGTACGTGCATGCTTTGGATCGGTTAGGCTTCCCACTTGCGGACGAGCTGTCCACGGATGCAATTTTGGGTTCTCTTCCACCTAGCTATGGGACGTTCGTCTCGAACTATCATATGCACGACATGGATAAGAAGCTCACTGAATTGCATGGGATGCTCAAGGTGGCAGAGCAAGATATTAAGAAAGGCACACATCAAGTGTGATGGTGCAGAACTCGGCTAAGTTCAAGAAGAGTTGGTCCAAGAAAAAGGGTAAGGCAAATGGCACAGAGAAGGCTATCTCCGCAGCTGAGCCAAAGTCCAGACCAAACTCAAAGACCATTTGCTTTCACTGCAAGGAAGCTAGTCACTGGAAGAGGAACTATAGCAAGTGGCTTGCTGAGAACGGTAAGAAGGCCAGAGATGCTTCTTCAGTCAAAGGTACACTTGTTACATATGTTATAGACATTTACCTTGCCAACATACCTAGTAGCTCTTGGGTATTTGATACCGGATTGGTTGTTCATATTTGCAACTCGAAGCAGGGGCTGGTAAGAACTAGGCGTGTGGCACAAGGAGAGATTGATATCAGGGTCGACAACAAAGCAAGAGTTGCTGCGTTGGAGGTCGACACGACGCAGCTCAAGCTTCCTTCTGGATTTATTTTGGAATTGAATAATTGTTATTACATTCCCGCACTTAGTCGGAATATTATTTCTGCCTCATGCTTGATGAGTCAAGGTTATGAATTCAATATAAAGGACAATGGTTGTTCATTTTATTTGAATGGAATATTCCATGGCTATGCACCCATAGTAGATGGGATATTTATTTGAAATCTAGAAACAGAACCAGTCTATAACGTGAATATCAAGAGCCATAAGCCTAATGAGATAAAGTCGACATACTTCTGGCATTGCCAGCTTGGACACATTAGTCTGAAACGCATGAAGAAGCTCCATGATGATGGACTCCTAACTTCGTATGATTTCGGGTCGTTCGAGACATGCAAATCATGCTTGCTAGGCAAGATGACTAAGTCTCCTTTTAAAAAAGAGTTCCAAGAGGGCGTCCGAGCTGTTGTAGCTTATACACAGTGATGTGTGTGGTCCAATGAGCACAACGGCCAGAGGTGGCTATTAGTACTTCGTGACTTTTATCGACGACTCGAGTAGATATGGATATATCTATTTGATGAGGCACAAGTCCAAAACTTTTGAAAAGTTCAAAGAGTTTCAGAACGAGGTTGAAAATCAGCTCGGCAAGACGATACAACTTCTATGGTCAGATCATGGAAGTGAGTACATGAGCTAGGAGTTTGATAATCATTTGAAAAGCCAAGTTATAGTACCTCAGCTCACACCTCCGGGTACACCATAGAGAAACGGTGTGTCAGAACAGAGAAATCGAACCTTGTTGGACATGGTTCAGTCGATGATGAGCAAATCGGATTTACCCTTGTCATTCTAGGGATACGCTCTACAAACTGCAACTTTCACACTTAATAGGGTACCATCTAAATCCGTAGACAAGACACCACGTGGGATGTGGACGGGGAAGACTCCTAGTTTGTCTTTTCTAAAGATTTGGGGTTGTAAAGCATTTGTCAAGCGACTCATGTCGGACAAGCTTACACCCAAGTCGGGTAAATGCATATTCGTGGGATATCCGAGGGAACCTTGGGATACAACTTCTACAACCGAGAAGAGAACAAGGTGTTTGTTGCTCGGAACGGGGTTTTCCTAGAGAAAGAGTTTCTCAGTCGGGAGGCTAGTGGGAGAACGGTGCGACTCGAAGAAATTCGAGAGCCACTCAGGGACAACTCGGATGGTGATGAGATCACACTGGAGTCGGTCAAAGAACCCGTAGTGGAGTCAGCACCGGAGCCACGGAGGTCAGAAAGATTGCCCGGAGTGCGCGACATTTTGTTGCTAGAATGCGACAAGCCGGCCACGTATGCGGAAGCGATGGTGAGCCCAGATTCTGAGGCATGGCTAGAGGCCATGAGATCCGAGTTAAAGTCCATGGATGACAATCAAGTCTGGGACTTGGTTGATCCGCCACCTGGCGTAGTTGCCATTGGTTGCAAATGGGCCTTTAAGAAGAAAATCTATGTGGATGGAAATGTTCAAATCCACAAAGCTCGGCTTGTCGCTAAAGGTTATTGACAAGTTCAAGGAATTGACTACGATGAGACCTACTCGATAGTAGCGATGCTAAAGTCGGTGAGGATCATACTAGCTATAACTGCATATTTCGATTATGAGATATGGCAGATGGATGTCAAAACGGCTTTCCTTCATGGACATTTAAAAGAGGATGCATACATGATACATCCCTAAGGTTTTGTCGATCCAACTAATGCTGGTAGAATATGCAAGCTCAAGAGATCCATTTATGGATTGAGGCAAGCAGCTCGGAGTTGGAACATTCGTTTTGATGAAGTCATCGTTGACCTTGGTTTCATCAAGAACGAAGAGGACTATTGTTTATACAAGAAGTCTAGTTCGAGCTCGGTAGTATTTTTGATCTTGTATGTGGATGACATACTGCTGATCGGAAATGATGTTTCGATGCTGAACTTAGTCAAGGAATCATTGAATGGCAAGTTTTCGATGAAAGACCTTGGAGAGGTAGTGTACATTTTAGGCATCAAGATCTATAGAGATAGATCGAAGAGGCTGCTCGGCTTGAGCCAGAGCACATACATAGACAAAGTGTTGAAGAGGTTTAATATGAGTGAGGCGAAGAAAGGGTTCTTGCCCGTCTCACATGGTATAAGGCTAAGAAAGACTCAGAGTCCTACAACTTCTGATGAGCAAAACCGGATGAGTAGGATTCCATATGCCTCGGCAATTGGATCCATCATGTATGCCATGCTATGTACACGGCCTGATGTTGCCTATGCAATAAGCTTAACAAGCAGATACCAGGACAACCCAGGTGAGAGTCACTGGGCACCTGTGAATACTTTCTTGAAGTACCTGAAAAGGACTAAAGAGATGTTCCTAGTTTATGGAGGTGAGGAGGAGCTCTACGTAAAGGGTTACGCTGAAGCTAGTTTCCAAACCGATAGGGATGATTGTCGATCGCAAACTGGATTCGTGTATGTCATGAATGGAGGAGCAGTAAGCTGGACGAGTTCCAAGCAAGATATGGTGGTTGACTCCACAACAGAGGCTGAATACATTGCGGCTTGTGAAGCCGCAAAGGAAGATGTCTGGATTCGGAAGTTCCTGGAAGATGTTGGTGTGTTCCTGGGCTGGTCAAAACCGTTGGACCTTTATTGCGATAATTCAGGAGCCATTGCACAGACCAAGGAGCCGAGACAACACCAAGACCAGGCACATAGACCGAAAATATCACTTGATACGAAAGCTCGTAGAGAAAGGTGATACCAATTTGTGCAAGATTCATATGGATGCAAATGTTGCAGATCCGTTGACTAAGCCGCTTCCACAACCCAAGCATGAGGGGCACGTTAGAGCAATGGGCATTCGATGTCTATTTGATCGACTCTAGTGCAAGTGGGAGACTGTTGGAGATATGCCCTAGAGGCAATCATGTATGATGATATTTCCTATGTGTTTATGAATAAAGATAGTCCTTGGACATTATCATTGATGTGTATTAACAAGTATGTGACTTGTTTGTCAGACTATGCATTGTGTGATGACTGTCCTAAATGGTCCCTAGTTGAAAGGGTTGTGTGGACACGCAGCCAGTTGGATTAGCATATGACACGGTGGATGGTCCGATCTCACTGACCATGTAGCATTGGATGCTAGCAAGATAATATGGACTTAGAAAGGTCTGGTTGGATTCGACATAGTCGGATCCGAGTTGAGATAAGGTCTGAGTTGGACAAACCCAACTATGAGACGCGGCGATAGGTTATCTGTGAGTCTCTAGTACAACATACATTCTATGTCCTAAGACCCAAGCTGGCGCATGTACTCGGGATGGTGACAAACTTGCTTCGGGCCGACCAAACGCTACTTCGTGACTGGGTAGTTACAAAGGTAGGTTTCGGGCTTGTCCAGACCCATGCTACGAGACATGGTCGAGCAAGATGGGATTTTCCCTTCCTACCAGGAGAGATATACTCTGGGCCCCCTCAGGTGATCCGATCTGGATAAGCTTGGCCATGCAATGAGGATTATGAGATAATCCGAAGTGTTGGTCGGATTCACCGGAACGAGAAAGAGGTCATGCTGCAACAAGGATGACCATGTCGCCTTGTGCACGACAACATATATCGTGTGGCAAAGGGAACAGAAGTGTGTAGTACAGGTTCGCCTAACCAACTTCATCGGACACTTGGAGTCGGCATGTCTTGCTAGAGGCCGCTACCGAGTGGTCGAGTCGGATGTCATCTGACTCGCGACCAAGTGGATGAGAACCTAAAGGGTCACGCGCTTAAGGGAAGGAACACGTGGGCTTTAGGATTCGTGCAAGGCCCAAGAGTTGAGCCCGTGCTGGATGCCTATATATAGTGGAGGTGCGGCACACCCATCCGGTTGATTGCTTCGGCGCCGTCGTTAGGGCTTTGCATGAGTTGCAACTAGCCACCTCCACTCGCCACCGCCGACTGTGTGACCGGATCTAGCAGTCCGCCGCACGGTGTTCCTCCTGCACGCGTGGATACCGTTAGAGGCGGTGCACTTGCGCCGCTCCGGCAAACCTGTACGTGGGATCCGACGATCGGCGGTTCGAGGGAGATCGGATCGGCTATTCGTGGGAGATCGGACGAGGAGGAAACGGACCACATAAACGTGCTGCCCCAACTCTACTTCCACTGCACGGCACTGCGCGTCTAGTGGTAACGATATTTGATCCATCTCCGTAGCATGTTCTTGGACGTTCTGTGCGTAGGAAAATTTTAATTTGCATGTGATGCACCTACGGTAGAACCCAACACCATTATGGGTACATGAAACTCAAAATGCCAGGACCAAATGGAGTGATCATGATCGCTAGTGATCCGAACATAGCTCTTTGCGCCGAAAATAAAACGGAAACGCTCGCCCTCGAGGCATTAGCGGAGACTTTTATTGCAGAAGAATTGACTGCATTACGGTCGACAGTTAATAAGGACGACGTGATCCTTAACAAAAGTCTCAAGTCCACATCCTTCAAACCCGTAGACGAAATCGTCAAATTTCAGGTACATCCGACGGACCCCAATAAGACAGCATCCATCGGAGCCCAGCTTGATCCCCTCGTAGATGAAGCACTACGGAATTTCCTTCGCGAAAATTGGGATTTTTTTGCCTGGCATCCTTTCGATATGCCCGGAATCCCATGACGGCTTGCCGAACACAGTCTAAACATTATCCCAGGCTTTAAGCCAGTGAAACAGACTCTGCGCCTCTTCTTCGAGCCCAAACGGCAAGCCATGGATGAAGAATTAGCTAAACTGCTCGAGGCTGGATTTATTCAGGATATTAAACACCCCGAGTGGCTGGCAAACCTGGTGATGGTACCCAAGAAAGACAAGTCCTCACGGCTATGTGTCGATTTCAAAGACCTTAACAAAGCCTGCCCCAAGGACCCTTTCCCCTTACCACGCATAGACCAGATCATTGATGCCACAACTGGACACGATTCGTTGTGTTTCCTTGACGCTTACTCTGGATACCATCAAATTAAAATGAAGGAATCCGATCAAGCAGCTATCGCATTCATCACCCCCTACTGGTCATTCTGCTTCAACACGATGCCTTTCGGGCTTAAAAACACTGGGGCCACATACCAGCGCATGATCTAGACCTGTCTCGCGACACAAGTCGGTAAGACTATCGAGGCATACGTGGATGATGTGGTAATCAAAACCAAACACGTCAGCCAGTTGATCGACGTCCTATGAAAACCTTTGCCAGTCTACGCGAATATGATATACAAATCAATCCACAAAAATGTGTATTCAGAGTTCCCTCTAGTAAGCTGCTTGGATTCATCGTCTCCCATAGAGGAATAGAGGCAAATCCAGCTAAAATCTATGCTCTATCGGAACTTGCAATTCCCATAGAGATGAAGCACGTCGAAAGGCTAGCTAGGTGCGTAGCGGCATTAAGCCACTTTATCACCCGCCTCGGAGAGAAGGCTTTGCCGCTCTATAAGATGTTGAAGCAGACCAACAAGTTCGAATGGACCGATGAGGCAGCGGACGCGTTAGAAAAAATCAAAACACTACTGGCAACCAATCCCATACTCACGGCACCAGGCGTCGGTGAGCCCATGTTATTATACATATCGACCACCAAGAAAGTTGTCAGCGCGGTGCTCATCGTTGAACGAGATGAGGAGGGACACAAATTCCGGACTCAAAAACCGGTATACTATGTATCACAGGTGCTAACGTAGTGCAATTCCAGATACCCGCATTACCAAAAGATAGCCTACATAGTATTTATGGTGTCAAGGAAACTCAAACACTACTTCCAAGAGTGTGCAGTAACAGTGGCATCTGAGGTCCCATTGAATGAGATAATCAACAACAGGGACGCCGCCGGCCGCATAGCCAAGTGGGCCATTGATCTCCTTCCCTTTGAAATAACCTACAAGCCATGTCGTGCCGTTAAATCTCAGGTATTGGCGGACTTCCTGGCTGAATCGACAGAGTCAAAGCTCCCCAAGGAATCTAATGCATACTCACATTGGACAATGTACTTTGATGGATCCAAGACATTGGCCAGACTGGGGGTTGGAGTTATCCTCACATCCTCACAGGAGACAATGTGTGATACGTGCTGCAAATCATGTATGCCGACTCGAACAATGCAGCCGAATACGAAGCTCTCCTTCATGGTCTTCGTATGTTGGTATCAATGGGCATACGATGGCTAGTGGTATGAGGAGACTCAAACTTGGCCATATCCCAAATTAACGGCGATTTTGACGCCAAAATCCAAAGATGGCGGCATATAGAAATGTCATCCTTAAGATATCTGCTCGGTTCGAGGGGTTGGAATTTCACCACGTCGCTCGCGACAACAACCAAGCCACCGAGATATTGGCCCGTATGGGAGCCAAGCGCGATCTTGTCCTGAGAAACACCTTCTTGGAGCAGATCTTTAAGTCATCCGTAGTGTGGCAGGATGATGACAATGGCGCTAGTCCGAATACGACAGACGAGGTTGTTCTCCCCATAAATGAACCAAACAATGGCATCATCGGCGGCTCCAAAATGAATGAAACACCTTCGTCTCACGAGGTAATGACAGTAATAGCGCCATGGACAGAGCCCTTCCTCGCTTACTTTCTTCGCAAGGAACTCCCCGACAATCAAACCGAGGCACGATGCATAGTTCGGCGATCCAAGGCCTACAAAGTACACGAGGGTGAGTTATACAAGAAAAGCACAACCGGAATATTACAGCGGTGTATATTCGAGGAAGAAGGACGGGAGCTCCTCGCCGAAATCCACGTAGGCATGGGCGGCCATCATGCCGCGGCAAGAGCCCTTGTCAGCAAGGCCTTCCGAGTTGGTTTCTTTTGGCCCACAGCTCGGACGGACGCCCAGTCACTTGTCCAACACTGCGTAGGGTGTCAACTCTTCGCAAATCAAAGTCACATGCCCCCAACAGCTCTTCGGACTATTCCGATCACTTGGCCTTTCGCGGTCTGGGGGCTGGACATGGTCGTACCCCTTCAAGGGGGACCAAGAAAAATAAATACCTACTGGTCATGGTTGACAATTTCACCAAATGGATAGAAGAAAAGCCCGTCAAGTCGTCTAAATTCGGACCAATGATCGACTTCATATCCAGCGTGGTACACCCTTACGGTGTCCCGCATAGTATAATAAGGATAATGGATCCAACTTCACGGCCCAAGAGGTCAAGGACTAGTGCACAAAAATGGGCATAAAGCTCGATTACGCGTCAGTATATCATCCGTAGACCAATGGGTAGGTCGAACGAGCAAACGGTCTCATCATGAGCGGCATTAAGCCACGTTTGGTCCGATCTCTGCACGAGTCCGACTATCATTGGGTGGAGGAACTCGACTCCGTTTTATGGGGCCTGCACACCACCCCGAACAGATCAACGGGTTACACACCGTTCTTTATGGTCTAGGGGGCAAAGGCAGTCCTCCCTTGCAACATTACTCATGACGCACCAAGGGTGCGCATGTATGAGGAAAAGGAGGCCGAGTTGGATCGGCAGGATGACTTAGACACCTTGGAGGGAGAGTGCGACATAGCTCGGGCTCGCTCCACTTTTTACCAACAGCAAGCTCGACGTTACCAAAGTATGGAGGTCAGGGCAAAAGCATACAACATAGGCGAACTCGTCCTACGACTCCCGGAGAAACAGAAGCATAAACTCAACCCCAAATGGGAGGGTCCTTTCATCCTCGCCGAAGTACTCACGGGAGATGCCTATCGTCTTTGGAGTCCATCCGATAACCGCCTTGAACCAAACCCATGGAACGCAGCTCGTCTTCGACGCTTCTACGGATAAACCGGTGTCATCTAACTCCCCCGTATGTTTTCTTTTTGTTCTTTTTTCCTTTTTCTTCTTCCCTTCCCATTTTGCTGTTTGATAGGGTCAATTTCTTTTTTCCCTATGTTCGGTTGAACCGATCCTGTACTAAAGATTATCGGCATACACCATAAAGTGTCAAATCCGCACACAACACGTGGGGGCTTCTTCTAGAAGCCAATGTTTTTATATTACAAGTATTTGCTCACACTTATCGTGCGCACACGTTTGTTTTGTCATGTTCAAGCCAACATATGCATCAATTCGAACTAAGACTTTGCCAAGCTGGGTTGCCTCGCTCCTGTGATTACCCTCTGCGTTCCTGATTGTTCGGCTACAGGGTAAAGGGAGCACCTCTGCGATTGTTATGACCGGGTCATCTGGACACGTACCTCAGACGGGTGAAGCCAAAAGATAGCTATCCTACGTAGACAATTGGTCGGCTGTGACGGAAACACCTTATACGGCTCCGGTCGTTATCACCGTTGTTTGGGTCTTTTCTTCCCAAAGCACAATTAGCCGCATACTAAAAGTATGCGGACTTGTATCTACAACCTTCGTAGAGCCTCAATGAAAGGTATCAATAGAGGCACTATTTTCCTCGGAAGATGTTTCTTACGCTAAGCAGTAATATAACATATGTTTCTGTGTGCTTTCTGTCTGTTCGCACCGCATGGACGGATTGCGTGGTTCCCCGAATACAGTTCGCCCTTTTGAAGTGGCAAATAAGGAGGAACACTTCCGATCTCTTCGCACGGGAGGGAGAAGCTAATGGCCGTTTAAGAGAAAGTTTACAACACAGATTGTTTCTACAACAAGTACATATAAATTACATGTTCAGCTGCTGATCGAGATTATCGATTATGGTGTCAAGGGGGCAGTCATGTTGTGAAAGACGGGCGGCAGGCATCACCTGTTCATACACCAGGTGGAGTGGCACTTCTTTTCCATCCGATCTCGCGGGACCAACCCGCGCCATGTGCTCGGGATTAAGTCCGGTGTAACGGATCTTGATCATTGCCCATGCTTCCCGTTCTCCCTCACGACAAGCCGAAGTCTTCCACAACTCGAACCTATTCCGAGCCGCCTTGAATCGATCCACCAGTTCGGCTAGCCCTTCAGGCGGCTGTTCGGCAGGCCATAGCGCCTTTACCATGCCTTTCATTGCTTTCTGCACACGCCCATGGAGAGTGGTCAGCTCTTTCAGCAGGTTCCCCTGGTATGATCCAATCTCCTCTTCAGGATGCCCGGATAGGAGACCTGTACATGAGGCAACAACGTACTTACTTTTACTTCCTACATAGGAAATATTTGTTGATAATAGAATCACACTTACCGAACATGCCCCTCTGAAGCTTTTGGTTTTCTTCTTGAGCTTGGGCCAACTGAATCTTCAAATTCTTAATTTCTTCGGCCTGCTTTTGCACAACAAGGCAGCCAGCCTCATGCTGGGACTCAGCGTACCACTGAGAGTCTCGGGCTTCCTCCAACTGCCTTTGCATGTGCCCTTTTGATTCGGGTGATACATGGAATCCGTGCGTCAGGCACGATAATACATTAAGATTGGTAGTAAAGGTACACTCACCATGGGCCTCCTGGGTGAAGCTCTTCACTTGTGCCAGTTCGGCCTTCACAGATTGCACTTCTGTGCGGCTATTCAGCAGCTCTTGGCATGTTGCTTTGAAGCCTGCGTCAGCAGTCAAACATTCTAGAGATCCTTAATTCATTTGTTCCAAATCAATTTACGGCTCGAGGGCTACTAGGTTTACATGAGTATTCCGACTCTATAAAAGCTGACCACTTACCTGCATGCTGGCTGATATCAACTTCATAGCCTCGCCGAACCCGGCTCGGGCAGCTCCAATGTGCTCATCCGCTGAGTGTAGGGCACCAAACTCTTGTTCCAAAAATATCGGATGCCGCATGGACTCACACCGTTGTCGGTGATTCATGGCGCTCCCCACCTCCGAGTTGGTAACGGATACACCATCACCAGAATCGGCAGGTGCCGGATTGGCCATGGGGGCTTCTGCAGCAGGAGCTGTAGCTCGGGAATTTCGGACGTCTCCGGACATCCTGGTAACCTCTTCGGCAGGAGAGGAATGGACATTTCGCCTAAATATTTCAATAAAACAAAACTGCCGTAAGACTCTATTTATTGATAATGAGTGGATAGTCGAACAATGTACCTTCGGGATGAGCGGGCAGGTGGATTCGTCCCCATGGCCGGCTCTTTCGTAGGATCCTTGTTGGCCTCCGACTCGACCGCGGCTTCGGCTGCCGGTGTATGGTGCGCGGATCGACGACGTTTGGGAGTCGGGGTCGGCGCATGCGGAGCGCTGTTGGTAGCTGGCCTCTTGCGGGACGAGCTTTTCTTCTTGCTCGTTGCAGGGATGGAGAATAACCTGGGGCAATCTAATATGATAGCCACCGGGGATTGCTCGATGCTATCCTGGATATAGACTCCATCTTCGAAGTCAAGTAGAAGATCCAGGTCCTCATTGAAACCCGGATCGTTGTCGCGTGAATGGTTCTCGGGCTGAGGAGCCAGACAATTGACTATCTCGATGAAACTCCTCCATTCCTTTTCACGCAAGGCTTCGGTCAAAAAAAGTGCAGAATGGAAACCCCGAACTATATTCATGTTAGAGAGAGAGAGAGAGAAAGGCTTACCCATTCGATAGGAGTGTGGGACGAATATCCTTCCTTGGTTGCTCGCCGAATAAAGTCCTCTTGCTCTCCTTTGTACAGGTCAGCAAGTGCAGCGGCCAACGCCATCGGATTGGCGGGCCCTAGCTTTCGGGAGCGCATGGTGTCGCTCATCCTATTGTATTGCCACAAGGGGTGTACCCTCTTTTGAAGGGGCTGCACACATCGGGAGATGGCAGCGGCCATGACATCGATCATAGTCAGTTGGTGGTGGGCGAGCATCCGCACCTGAGCTGCTAGGCGCCACACTTTGATGCTTTCCTCCTGGGACGAACTCCTCGGCCGCCAGTTGTAACTTTTCTTCGGAAGGGCGTCAGAGTATTCGGGAAGACCTGTCCGAGTTGGCTCGAACAGGGGGACGTCTTCAATATAAAACCATTCCGATGTCTACTCTTCATATTTCTTCGGTGTGCCCACCGGATACCCTGTCCCCGCTATGCGGCACACTTTGGCTCCGCCAACCTCCAAAATTGTCTTGTCCCGAGTTCGGGGGATGAGACAGAAGTATTTTCTCCACAAATCAAAGTACGCCTCGCACCCCAGGAACATCTCACAGAGAGCGACGAAGCCCGAGATGTGCAAGTTGGACTCTAGAGTAAGGTGGTGGAGTTGGATCCCGTAAAACTCCAACAACCCCCTTAGGAACAGATGGATTGGAAACACAAGGCCCCGGAGGAGAAAGGGGACGAAGCATACACGTTCCCTCTTGTTAGGATTGGGGAAACGCTCGACGAAAACTTCATCGTTGTAAGAAAGCAGACCTGTGCGGGTCACCGCCGGATCTGAAGAAGAGAGATATCCCTGGGTCTCCAGATTGCGAAGCCGCAGAAGTGTAACGGAGCAGCTAGTCCAGTCCCTTGGGCGTGAGCTGTAGGGGCGCGCGGAGGAGCTAGGGGCGTTAGCCATGTTTTTCGTGGAGCTTCCACTAGGGGTTTCTTTCGATGAGGAAGAAGAGGATGTGGTCTGAGCCACGATTTTGTTTAATTAAATGGGTGATGCTTCCGCTACGGAGGGGTAAGATTGTAAAAATCACTGACCACTCGCCTCCCCACAACACGCAAAAATCGAGGAACACGCACGGTTATTATAATGGACCTGCGTCCGCGACGCTTGGGATCTTACCGAAGACTGGTCGGTTGTCGAACAAAGAGGGATGAGGGACTCGCCTCGCAAGCTGAAGATGACGACATGAATAGATTGGCCGGATATATATCGGCGTTGAAGGCTAGTCCGGGGGCTACTGAGGGAGTCCTGGATTAGGGGGTCTTCGGATAGTCGACCTATTGTTTATGGGCCGGACTGTATGGGCCGCAAGGTGAGCATCGGATGATCAAAGACCACCTACGCCAGATGGAAGCTTCGAGGAGCCATGGCATACTCTCCAAGTTATTAGTCGTAGTTAGGCATGTTTATCTCTTCGGCATGTAACCGACCATGTGTAAACCCTAGGCATCCTCGGCGTCTATATAAGCCGGAGGGTTTTAGGGTATAGTAGGATAACTCATCTAGGGTTAGCTATTCGATCTCGAGGTAGATCAACTCTGTAACCCCATATCATCAATACAAACAAGCATGACGTAGGGTATTACCTCCATTGGAGGGCCCAAACCTAGGTAAATCTGTGCCCCCTTCGTCTCCTGTTACCGCCGATTCTAGTCTCACAGTTCGGGACCCCCGACCTGAGATCCGCCGGTTTTGACACCGACAGCTGGCAGCGGAGAGAGGGAGGAGGCAGATGTGTTAGGGCTGGCGGCACTGACCGGCTTAAATAGCCGGCCCCGACCTCGGGCGGGGAGGCTGAGTGGCGCCACACGTCGTTCACACCGCGACGATGGTCAAGGCACCCGTCAGACCTTCAGGTTTCCTGGCAAGTCCGTGTGGGGCCACACCGTTAGTCCAACGTGGTGGGCATGCCCGGGCGCATCCGCGCGCCCCCTATCCCGCCTCATATTTGGGTTGGATATGGGGGTGCTAGTAAGCCCGGGCATTTGAGGGTCGTTTGAGAGGCCCGTCTGGGTCGATTTTTTGTGATCGGGCAGTGATCGAGCGGCCTGCCTAGGAGTTTGAGGAGGGTATAGGGGGTCCGGCTGTAGATGCTCTAAGAGGGTGTTGTTTTATTGCAACAAAAAAATTCAAATTGAAACACGTTACAAGAGGTGAGCTATGAAAAAGACAAATTTCAGCCTTGAATAGTGACATTACTGTTAGGCACTATTCAGCGTTGATTTTGTCTTTTTCATAGCTCACATCTCGTAATGTATTTCAACTTGAAATTATGTGTGACAATAAAACATCATCGTCTTAACATTCCGTATTTTTCTTAGATTTCTTTTGTTGATGCGTTGGTCATGTGCTCAATGTGCGACCGCATCTCGACCGGTTGCATGCAAAACAAACCAGCAAAGACTACGAACGGTCATCCAGCGACATTGAGAACCTAGGCGTCTCGGTGTTATGGAGGAGGCCGGCGACCGGAGCTTGTACCGTGCATGCCGACGAGCCTGTGCTTGTCGTGGCCATGGTGACGATGGAGAGCATGACCGGCTGGGTCGAACCAACCCTAGCATGACGAGGGCATGCATCGTCGCTGCCTGCATGGCCTTTACGAGGATGGCCTGGCCTCGTTCTTGTTGACGACGACCTTGTATCCGTGGCCTGCTACAAGGTCGCGGCCTCGGCGGCGTAGTCGGCCGCGGCTTTCTCCTCCGCCGCAGCGATTCGTCTTCGCTTCCTTTTGGCCGACACATGGTCGAGGTGTGCGGGGCTTTCTACTTGGGCACGGTGGTGGCCGGGTCGTCGGGTTTCTTCGGCGCCATGGAGGATGGAGGTGGCAAGCAGGAGGGTTTTGAAAAGAGAGGATAAATAGAGGTGTTGTCCCCAACGGATGGGCCATGGAAAAGAAGGACGTGCGTTCCACTCGTCCGCACGCTGTCCATTTTGAGCAAACGCGACCTAAATCTGGATTAAAAATAGATAGAAAACAGATAGAAAACAAACAAATGTTCGTTTGCTCCCACATGTTGAACTGTACCGTCTGTGTGTTTAAATCAAAACAGACAAATCCTAACGATTTGAAAGTCTGAGTTGGAGCTGGCCTAAGTGGCCGCGTGCCTCCCCGCATAAAGCGGAGGATCGTCGCCGAAGGCTGCCGCGGTTCATCATCCTCTCTTCCATCATCGATACATGTAGCCGCCCGACACGTACGCAGAAGACCAGGACGATCACAATCGGCCTAGAGATATCAGACGACGGAACCGATGCTAGTTAAAGAATTAGGCATCGCCGCATCACACATGATCATTGGATCGCGATATCATGATCCACATGTCCCGCACCGCTACTTGTTAATACAACCTGCTCGATCCCGTTCCGTGAGCACATAATCTATGTTTTGACGTGATACCACTCTGCATCAAACGCAGATACAATCACACGCGATCTTTCCTTTTACCAAAGGCCATGTATTACAGTACCAATCCTAGAAATAAATTGGAACTTCACACCGATCCTTGGGAAAATCGGCGTTGTCTTCCTCCCTCACTCCTGGGCGGCACGCGGCCGGTAAGCGAAGCTTGATGTCACCCCTCCGGATTTTCCAGACATCTTGCCAGCTAGCGAAACACTGTGGACGCAGTGGCCGAAAACTCGCCGGTTAGAGTTAGAAGATGTTGTCGTGTTCCATGAGATAGAAAAAAATAGGCCCATGAATGAAATGCTTTGATTTTTTTTTTCATTCTCCCTTTTTTGTTGTAGTTTAGTAGCAAAATTTGATAAACCTAACATGTTTCCCTCCACTTGCATTTCATTAAACGTGCCAGCAACTTAAACATATCCATAGCAACCCTTCAAAAAGTATTTCTCTCTTTTGTTTTGCCATGAACTGATGCTATATTCGTAGGGCGACGCTACGCATCGGCCGATAGATAATCAGAAAAAATACGTTGCCTCAATGACCATTAGATGGACAGACTAATGGTTGTTCGATCTATACACGAAATCAACCATCCCTTTGCAACAAAAGTGTTATTCCAAAAGGCCTTTTGCAACAAGATATTTGTTGTAATCACCTTGTAGTCATTCATTTAAAAAAAAAATCTTTGAAACGAAGGTAACGTTGCAGAAAATCTTGTTAACCGTTCTCTATCATAAATTTTGCAACAGAGCTCCTGTTAAAAAAAAAACCTTTGACAACATCTATCATATTGTAAAGAGCATTCTAGTGATAGTTGCGTGCAGTTCATCGGAGAAGCTTACCGCAGGAACTCGCCAGAGAAGCTTGTCGGCGTGCTTGCCGGTGCCACGCGCCGGCGGATGTCCGAGCAACACGGGAAGGTGACAGCTTGATAGGGGAGCTTGGTCACTCTGGTTGCACGTCATGCAACAAAGTGCGGCTGGCCAGAGAAACTCGTTGACGTGCTAGTCGGCAACGAGCGCCGGTGACGGCGGTCAGAGAAACATGGAGAAGCAGCGACTCGACGGGAGCTCGGAGCAGCTCGGGGAGGTGGCGAGCTCGACTGAAACTTGAAGGAGCACGAAAGGCGACCTAGGGCCGTTGTTGCTGTTGAGTATATTGATTATTAAGAAAGATATGATAACGGAGGATATTATTTTATTTTTTATTGGATTTCAAATAGATCATTGTACTCATATATATATATATATATATATATATATATATATATATATATATATATATATATATATATATATATATGCCCACGAGGCTCAAACAATACAACAATTATTCCATTAAATCCTTATCTTCTTTTCAACATGGTATCAGCCTAACCGATCCAATCCTAGCTATCGCCGTGCTTCTATCCCGTGCGTCGTCCTCGGGGCGGTCGGCCTCCATGACTGCCGCCGGGGCCGCCTGCCCGTACCTAGGGTTCGTCCGCCGATCGTGTTGATCGACTGCCCTGGAAAGTCTTTTTCCCGATCCGTTGATCCGGTTTTTTCTCTCGTCCACCGGTCGCATTGATCTGCGTTTTCTTTTTGGTTTTTCGATCTTAGATCGGTTTGTGTCGTCCGACACCGCCGTCGACCACCGCGCCTCAACTCCAACATCGACGCGTCCCGACCTCTCCACTGACCCGACGGCCTCGCACAACGCGACGTCCCCTCAAAGCCGCCGTTTGCACGCCGACCCGTTGGCACCGCCCTGCTCTGGTCGGGACACCTACATCGCCCAGACCCGGCAGCCTCGCGCCATGCTGCAGCCCATCAAATCCGTCGTTCGCGCGCCGGCCCGCCCGTCGATCTACACCGCGCATGTATGGCCGCCTTGCCGACCGTCGTCGCCGGTTTCATCTCGGACTTCGCCGCCACCCCGCCTCCACCGAGCGGCGTCCCCGACCTCGCACGTGATCGGATTGATCACCCGCCCGCCGTCGCGATCCGCCTCATCTACGCCGTGTGACCGACCTGGCCTGTCGGTTGCACGCGCCTCCGTAGGTCCCGTGAAGACTGTCCCGAGTAAAGCGCGGCCCTACATCGATCGAGCACCGCGCTGCCACTGCAACGCCCTGTCAGGCTGCAGCACCGCCGCCCCGTGGTTGTCTCCGCAGCTGCACCGACCCGTGTGCTACCGTTGCGTCGCCCCTTCGGGCCGTAGTGCCGTGGCCCGCGGTCTACTATCGCCCCGAGGCCGTCCGCTCCAGGTCGTCCCCGTGGCTGCACCGACCCTGGCACTGTCGTTGTGTCGCCCCATTGGACCTTAACGAACATGGGACACGGTCCACGCCGCCGCACGAGGCCGTCCCCGTGGCTGCACAGACCTACGGACCGCCGCTGCGTCGCCCCTTCGGGTCGTAGCACCACGGCACACGGTCCATGCCGCCGCCTCGAGGTCTTCCTGCCGTCGCCCCGACCCGCCTGCTATCGCCGCGTCGCCCCTTCGGGCCGTAACGCTCCATCTCGTGGTCCACTTCGCCGTCTCCGCGCGTCGACTCTACGTGGTATGCACTGCGCCGCCTCCCTTGGTGCGGGAACACCACCATCCGCGTTGGTCTTCGTGACGCTGTCGGGTTCTTCCTCGCTTACTTCGAGCATCGCCGCCGCGCTCCTAACTAGCCGCCGTCAGGCCGTCGACGCCGCTGTTCTTCGGTGCCACTACAGCTCGCTCACCCGAGCCGTGCCGCCCGTCCACCCTCTTCATCTTCGTCCAGCACCAGCCCATTGTCAGCGTCGCCATCGTCTTTCCCGACCACTTTGGCTACTCCGACCACCGCGGGTAACATCGCCCCCCACTGATTTGCGCCACAACTGTCGTTGAGTCCTTCTCTGCTAGCCTCCTTGACATGGCGTACCAACTTGTGCAGGTCCCCGTCTATGCATGCCCGGTGCTGGCAACACCGACGCGTGCCTTCATCCCCGATATGTTCCCAGGCCTGGCAAGCTTGGAACGACGCATCGTCAACTTCGTCTTCGTCCATCTACGCATGCCCAGTGCTGGCAACACTGACGCGTGCCTTCGTCCACGACGTGTCTCCGGATTTGGCAATCCCTGCGCAACGCGTCTCAACTATGTCTTCTTCCTGACGCACCACTACTTTGACACCACTGCACCCATGACTAACTCGGCGCCTCCTTGCCCCCGCGTCTCCTCGACCACTACCTCGACACCGGCTACCCCGACTCGACATCGACCACGGCATTCTTCGCACGGCTACCTCAACCACGGCTACACCATCCTACGCTCTCGGCTACTTAGACATCGGCACAAAGAGCTACCGCCTTGCTTGAGCCACCTCGTCGGTTTCTATTCCAGCCATGACTTTCGTGATGCATCGATCGTTATGACTATGAGGGGGGGGGGGGGATGACCGTCCGATTACCTTCGGATTCTTTTTCAGTCTTACCGTCTGCGTCGCTATATATCATTGTGACTACGAGGGGATGTTAAGTATATTGATTATTACGAAAGATAGGATAACGTAGAATATTATTATACCTTGTCTTGTACTTCAAATAGATCATTGTACTTTTATATATTTGTTCACGAGGCTCAATCAATACAACAACTATTTCACTAAATTTTTTTTCCCTTGCAACAGTTGTAATAGGAGAGATTGCAACAATGGACCAGTTACAAAAATAAGCGGTGATGGTCATGGGACAGGTGGTGTGCAGAGAAGTCAACGGACACGTGGCTGTGATCCGCTAGGTGATATATATGATTTCCCATATTCGTTAGATCTTACCAGAAGATGCACACGAAGTGTTTTATTTTGTTGTAGCTAGCAACAGACGATTATATTGGATCAGAATATCATGATGCACATGGCACGAGTTCCGCTACATGTTAATATTAACCTGCTCGCGTTCCTTGAGCGCATAAACTATTCTTGACGTGATAACCACACTCAGCTGGCAATCAGCATCAAACACAGAGGCCAGGTGTGCGATGCCGTCGTGTTCCATGAGATGGAAAAATAATTTAGTGTTCGACGAGACGAGAGAAAATAAGTGTGAACGAAATATTTTGAATTTTCCTTTCTCCATTATAAAGCAAAGCCCTGAGAGCACACAGTCACACACACACCACACACACAGAAACAAACACAGTTCCTGCATCTCAAAGAAGCGGAAGGATGGTGGCTGGGGAGAAGAGGGAGCTGGTGCTGCTGGACTTCTGGGTGAGCCCGTTCGCGCAGCGCTGCCGCATTGCGCTCGCCGAGAAGGGCCTGACCTACGAGTCCCTGGAGCAGGAGCTGCTGGGCGACAAGAGCGACCTCCTCCTCCGCTCCAACCCCGTCCACAAGAAGGTCCCCGTGCTGCTCCACGACGGCCGCGCCGTCTGCGAGTCCCTCGTCATCCTCGAGTACATCGAGGACGCCTTCCCCGGCGCGGCCCCGCAGCTCCTCCCCGCCGACCCGTACGCGCGCGCGCAGGCGCGCTTCTGGGCCGACTACGTCGACAAGAGGGTGTACAGCTGCGGGACGCGGCTATGGAAGCTCAAGGGGGAGGGGCGCGCGGCGGCGCGGGCCGAGATGCTGGAGACGCTCGGGACGCTGGACGCCGAGCTCGGGGACAAGGCATTCTTCGGCGGTGAGGCGTTAGGGTTCGTGGACGTCACGCTCATACCGCTCACGTCGTGGTTCTACAGCTACGAGAAGCACGGCGGGTTCAGCGTCGAGGAAGAGTGCCCGAGGCTGGCGGGGTGGGCGCGGCGGTGCGGGGAGAGGGAGAGCGTGGCCAAGGTCCTGACGGCGCCGGAGGAGGTGCACGACTTCATCGGCCTGCTCAAGAAGCACTATGGCGTCGAGTAGCGCTGACCGATCATCCGGCGGCTGGTGGATGCGTGGCGAACTGTTTGCTTTCGTGGAGCTTGGCTGGAGTCTACTCTTCTTTGTGCTTAGTTTGATTTTTAATGGCATTTGTCTCGTGTTCTACTTTCAAGTTTTTTTTACGGGGTGAGAGCAACGCCAACGGGGCAACCCATTTCGTGCGCCGCCGTCCGTTTGGGTCGGCATGGACAAAAATGACGATCCAACGCGCCGATCCAAATCCAAATCACGCCCGTTTCGTGTCCGCGCCGACGCACTTGCGGCCCAAATTTGCGTCCCAAATGCGTCGACGCGGATGCGGAACGGACGCCTCACGCGCCTTCTCGGTGTCCTCTGCGTCCCCACCTGGCGCCCATCCAACTACCCGTTGCCCACGCGATCAGCTTAATTTATGACCACGGGTCCACGCGTCAGCGACGGCGGACGTCCTTTTTTAAGCCGACCGTGCGACGGGGCTATCCTCATCCAAACTTGCCGTCCACATCTAGCAAGCTCTGCTCCCCCGTCGCCGACAAACCCTAGCCACCACAACCACAGCGAGATGGGGCTCTTCTCCGGCGCCAGCAGCAGCAATGCCAAGGGCAAGCCCCTGCCATCCTTTTCCCCTCCCAGTTCCTCCCGCCTCCGCCGGCGCCGGCGCCTCGCCGACAGAGGCAGCGCGTGAACGTGCCAGTGCACTGGCAGAGTGGCACTGGCAGCACCGCGTGCCTCTCCCGTACCCCGACGCTACCCTGTCGCACGACTGGCATCTGGATCCGGATAGGATCCCAATGCCGGCGGCGCCGCGGTCGGCTCGGGCTCACGCGGAGGAGGTGCGGCACTGGCGGGCGCTGCTGACGCCAAAGCAGTGTCGCGACCCCGCCTACGCAACCGACTCGCCCAACTGGGTGAGGTGGTTCGCCTTCGAGCACGAGGAGGCGAGGCGATGGGGCGTGCGCGAGGTCGACCGCACCGTGCCGCCGCCACCGCTTGTCGTCCGCGAGGAGGAACAGGCGGAGGAGGACGCCTACCAGGCAGCCCTTGCTGCCGTCTACCGGGAGAGCGAGGAGGACGAGCGGCGCAGGGCGGCGACGACGGACGAAGAGGAGGCTCGGTACGAGGCGGCAATGGGGCAGGCCATTACCCTCTCCGTGGCGGGCGACTGCGTGCTGCCGCCGTCGGCCCCATCGTCCCCTCCCCGACGCCGCATCAAAGGTGAGCCAGAGTTGTAGCCGGAGCCGTCCCCCATCAAGAGCTACACCTGGACGGGAGTAGTGCACGAGTGGGTTTCCGCGCTACCGGTTTGGATGGGGGTGACGCCGGCGCAGGAGGCGGTGTACCTCGAGCACTGGCGCTAGATCCGGCTGACCGAAGAGCGCGAAGAGGGCAAGCACCTCGCGATGCTCGACGCGAGGCCGAGGAGGAGGAGGAGGAGGCGCGCCAAGCCACGACAGCCCAGGCGGCAGCACTGCCCGTATCGGCACAGCCCGCGTCCGACATGAACGCGCTCTGGAACACGACGTTCCCCTGGGCCGGTCTGGCGCCGACGCTCATCGACCTCACGAACCCCGAGGACGACGACGACGACGCCTAGGGCGGCGCGCCGCCTCGTAGTTTAGGTTGTTTTTATTTTTCTTAAATGCAAATGTGGACGCGTGGACTCTCGCCGGCCTTCGTGTCCGGTTTTAATGTTTAATTAATGTTTTTTAAAATATGCATGCGTTTTTTTCCTACTGCCGTCAAAATGGGTCGGACCAGCGTTGGACGCACGCGTTGACCTAAACACGGAAGCGAACGTCCGTATCCGCCTGGCCGACCCAAACAGACAAAAGACGGACAAAATCGCCGTCCATTTGGGTCGGCCCGTTGGAGTTGGTTGGAGTTGCTCTTAAAGAGAGCTTTATTTCGTTGTTACATGTTACAATCTCGAGCCAGCTGTCCCTCATGACACAGAGGACTCAAATTCAATCATTCTACAGAACAACACTCGGTATGTTTATAGTGTCAAAAGATGTGCTGCCCTGTTTTGTATTCTATACTAATTTTTGAAGAAACAAATTTCCTATCAACCAAGAGTACTTTTAATCTTTGCATCTAAGGGCCCGTTCGGAAGTGTTCCAGCTTTTTTGGAAGCCGGTGAGGAGCTAGCCGAACGATGCAGCTTCAAGAAGCCCGTTCCTGGAGAACGAATAGCCCGCAGTGTAAATTTTGAAAGCAGCGATCGTCTTGCTTCGCAAAAACAAGAAGCTGCAGTTGCTCGATGTTACGTACGAATGCCCTTCCGAAGTGCCTCCTCGAAGCGTTTTTCTCTCACTGCAGCACACCTGAACCGTTTTCTCTTTGCTACAGTGAGCCACGAATCGTTTTTTGCTGCATAACGCTCACGAGCTCTTGCGAGAAGCTAGCAAGCCCTGGCTTCACGAGAAGCTAGCTCGTTTCGGAAGCCAGCGAGCTTCTGAACGGGCCCTTAATGTCCATAGTCAGACTTAGAAAGCGTGTCGCGTGAGAGTACTTTTAATCTCTGCATCTAATCGCTGACGGTTGTAGAATCCGATTGAACAATCACCGGTTTGTCTGAATGCTGAATGACGAGTGTCAGTCTTTGCATGAGAGTCCGAATGCTGAATGACCAGTGTTAGTCTTTGTATGAGAGCATGGATCTTCGATTCCAGTGCATCATTACAATCAAATATATACCTGTACGCAGCAAAAATCACAGCTCCGTCCTCGTTCTGCAACACCATCCCAGCCGATGCACGTCCATCTTGAACAGCGTACGAACCATCTACTAAAAAGAGCAACCCAACCATTTTATAAAATCACGAACATTTATTGAAAGTCATAAATGTTTTTTAAATTAAACCACAATTTTTGTAATTCATTTTTTTTGAAATATGAACATTTATTGAAATCTTGTACATTTTTGAATACGTGAGTTCTTTTATCACGAACATTTTTTGGATTGACAATTTATTTTTAAAAATGCAATAACTTTTTCAATCCATGAAGATTTTATTACCCGAATATTTTTCAAAATCAGAAACATTTTTCGAATCCGTGAACATTTTTTCAAATTCATGAATATTTTTTGAACGCACAAACATTTTTCTCATAATTCTCAATTTATTTTGAAATTTGAAACTTTTTTTGACTTTTATGTATTAATTGAAAGAAGAAAAAAACAAAAACAAAAAGCAAAAGGCAAGAAATGACACGAAAGCAACTACGGCCCGGAAGCACACGATAGGTCAACGGGGCTGCACGTTTTCTCGTCACCAGCGTGATGTGCACCAAATAGGAGCTCCCGGATCCCATGCACTGACCTTAGGCTGCTTTTAGCGTTGTACTAAACGGTTGACCACGCTTTGTTGGGTCGCTGATGTTGTTGGATTTTTAAAATAATCACTCTGTTTCAAATATAAGGTGTATTGCTTTTTTTGAAATGTCAAACCATTTAACGCTGTTCAAATTTGTAAAGAAATATATGAAAAAATCATAGTATCAAATCGGTATATTTTAGATTCATCATCACACGAATTTCCATACTTCTTTTGTTTAATATTATGCATGTCAGATATTTTTGCCGTGAACTTAGTCAAAGTTAAAGAAAAATGATTTTCTAAAAAACTAATACTCCTTCCTTCTCAAAATATAAGGTGCCGGTTGACTTTTCTAGTCTTTGTTGCATTACTTTGACTATAATTTTCATATATTGTATATTATAAAATTAATATGCAGACGTATGAAATGAAATTATTTTGCAGGACAAATATGACGATATCATTTATACATGTTAATCCATGTGCTTTGAAATATATTGGTGGTCAAAGTCGTACGTCAAAGACCGTGCAAACTCAATCACGCCTTATATATTGGGAAGGAGGAATATTTAGTTTGACGAGCGAGGGAGATGATAGAGTGTGTTTTATTTTATTTATAATGCGGTGATTTAGCGGGCCTTCATGGTGTGATTCTATGTTATCCTGTGACCAAGCTATATTTATGTGAGGGAATTTCTATGTCGGTGATTGCATGTACTACATTGGTGCTATAATATCACATTGTGGTGCTTCGTTTTACTAGGTGACGCGAGGGTGCACCGTGCGTGGGACTGATATGTTTTTATAGGCATGTTGTTGTTGATTGATTTGAAAAATCGTTAGCCCAGCCAAAATAGTAAGCCAAAACCAAAATTGAATACTTCAATTGAACAAGAGAGGCACAAAATTAGGAATATAGTGAATTAAAATAATTAATGGGAGAGCTAAGAATTGACCCGGTCAAATCAGATGACCCCATTTTAAATTGAATACCTTAACTAATTATGAGGCATTAAAAGTTTGGAATCATAGTGTGTATTAGTATAAAATAATTGATTGAGATAAATTTGATAGATTGTTGACCCGATCAAAATAGGATGACTCTATTTTAATTGAAGACCATAATTGAATGTATGCTCTTTAAAATAAGGTAACTTAGTGCTATAGAGGATCAACGTGACATCTACCTAGATGGGCTTTGTCGTTCATCCTAAGCCCTTCATACTAACGCATCTGATCAATCTATCCAGCTTATTCTATTAAAATAAAAATTTCTCAAAAAATAAAAAATATGTCCGACTAATCGCAGTAGGTGGATGAGGGTTCGTCTTCTCTGTCGCTTTATCTTTCACTCGATGCCACCATGACCTATGCCCCATGAAACGGCAGCCACAATTCCACACGAAAACACAACATTATCTCATTACCTCCATTACCCTACAAATGCGGAAGAAAGTGCTATATTGTAAGCAGCCATCGCCTCATATCTCATATCTTATATACCTAAGGAATTCATTCCACTATCTTATTTATCTTTCTACATACAGGCTATCCACATCATCAAGTATGTTCATCATGTAAAAATGCTTTCTCACTAATTGTCCATGTGCGTTTCCCTAACTCTTCATGCGCATGCAGTATGACACAAATAACCAATAATTACTCTTTTGTGCACTCTCAAGCAACCACGTCATCCTAGGTTTATTTGTCTATTGTATATGTCTTGGCGTCATCTAATTAATTGTAGACGTAGAGCGCGAGTCCCTGTTCAACCATTTGATTAGACTTCACTTGTTTCGAATGCGTTTTTCTGATTCTGAAAGCCAGCGACTATCTTTTCTCATTCTCTTGCACTTTCTGTCCATGTCACTTTTCTTCCTTAGAATTGCGTTAATTGCCTTGGTTCCCCTGAACCTCCAGTGTTCCAAGAAACCTTTTAATCTCAATTTAACTTCACTGTGTACAGAGAGGTTGATCACCAAGTTTTTCTTTTTAAAGAATCTACTATTCCCATGCAACATTTTAATCCCAATTTATTCCATTGCATATACCCAAATAGTTTATCAGAATTTTTTATGACAGAACTGAATTTCACCTAATGGGGAAGCATGCATCGTTGCGTATGACACAAGACAAACAAAAAGAATTATAGATACTTGGGTAATTTGTGGTGAAAGCCTGGGTAAGACCTTTTTTTTTTATGAATGCAGATTTTTAGTTGATATTGTTGCTTTAGGTTTAGCCGGGGGTTGAGATGTCTCTACACAACAACATTTTCATCTCATGTCGTCTCACTGATATCATCAAGGTGATAAATTAATAAAACAAAAAATCACAACTATTTTAGGGTTTTTAATAAAATTTTGGTATAAATGGTTACTCTAAACAACATTTCTTCCAAACTTAATTCTTTACATCTACTTATACTATGTTTCATAAACTTTCTCGTGTTTTTAAACATTGAAGTATTTATTTAAAGTTCTCACAAAAACGCATGGGATATCATCTAGTTTACAACAATTATTGACTGGAACCGACGGGGTCGAGCTCCGACCAACGCGACATTTCATCATGTCAAGATGGGGCTCCATGTTGCACCACCATGCCATGCCTGACGAAAATGACACACGACTGTAGGGGGTTGTCGGTGCCCCACATGGGCTTCGCTTGGTTGAACATCTGCAAGGGCTTCACCCGGTCAATGTGGGCATCCACACCCCACCCCATCCCACCCCGTCGAGGCACCATAAAAAACCTTGTCGTTGTCCGTCGTACAACCCTCTCAAACCCTCCTTCCTTTATTCCTACCTAGTAAGTGTGGGAATTCGGGTTTACCCGAAAATATGGGTCGGGTTATTCGGGTATTTCTAAATTCAGGTTTCCAGATCTCTAACCTGAAGGAAAAAAACTGACATTTCCCAAATGTTTGGGTTTGGCTTCAGGTTTACATGATTTCTCCGAATAGTAGTTGCCATTGCTGGTTGTCGATGGACGGCAGGAGACGAGGGAGGCCATGGTGCATCTACATCACTTCGCTATCAAGGACGACAGACGAAGGCCGTGTTGTCCACTACGTGCCGTAGATGAAGGCGGCCGCCGCGGCACTACCGTTGAGGAAGGCATATGTTGCGGTGTTGCTCCCTGCTTCTCAAGCGAGGCAGAGGGGATGTGAGGGAGGTGTCATCCACGTCATAGGAGGCGACGGTCAGGTCAGGCTGTGAGGCTAGGGGATCGAGCGATGTGTGTTGTGGTGCCGGATGGGGAGGGGATGTGTGTTGCACTGGTCGTTGGGACATGTGATTGGGTGAGGAATTGTGTGGTTTATTTCATAGAGGATCCTCTAGAGTGGGGGAGGAATCGTGTGTTGCGCCTATGTTTTGTGGGGGTCGGGAGTATTTTGGGCTGGGCCGAGACTTTTTATTGGGTTGTCTATTTCGGGTAATTCGGGTTGTTTCGTTACTGGGAGTACAAACCCGATTTTTTCACATAAAATTCATGTTTTCACATCTGCTTCCCGATATAGTGATCAGGTTTTTCGGGTTTGGGTTCCAAGTTCGTTTTTCTTTTGCCCAACATGATTATCTACAACGCATCGAGCCGGTCGACATGTAGTGTTGTGTGAGAGGAACAAGGGGGCCTTTTGCAGTTGGGCTATCCTCGCTTCTACCAAACTCATTTATTTACGCATGTATCATTTGTTCCCCAAACATCATTAGCTCCGCGCTACCACCGGAAGGTTTTGGAATTTCATTGTAATGTGCAAGTTGAACTCCTCTATCATTGGTGTTGATCTCCAAATCAACAAGGTAAATGGGATTCAATAATCCTCGACTCTTTGCTTAATTCCTTTTACACTATCAATCTGAAGGTAACTATTTATATTGATATAAAATATAATCCACTCAACCCTTTAAACCATCAAATTGTGATTGAATGGTTTGTGCTACTACATTTGTCTAGAGAAGTTTGACCTATACTTCCAGGAACAGTTCACCGGTCTATTGTGTATTGATCTGAATATTGTGTTAATTAAGGAGTGAAGAATGGATGCAATCTAGGCCCTAAAACTCTCTGGTAATAAAAAGATAAGTAACATATTAATTTGTGTTATAGTGATATGTTCTTCTCTCCTGGATGGTTATCAATGCAGTCCACATAGACCAAGTTGCCGAAAAATATGGGATGTTGTTTGCTTATGTGTGACAATTTATCACAATTTATGGTAAGTAACGAATGGAGTCTAGAATATCATATCTATCTTTTACCAGCTTGGATAAGTTAGTGTGTTGTTTTCATGAATATTCTGTAGAAAGCTCCATTCTGAAGTGCTCTTTGACCTTGGTAGCTTCAAATGAATAATCCACCGCTTAATTGAAAGTATGTCAAGATACCCTATATGCTTATTGGTAAGTTGCTTCACGTGGTTTCCATTTTTAACTACATGGGTAATTTTAATCTCGGTGTTTATATATCTATAAGTTCTCATGCTCTTTTTAGATTATAGAATGTGATTATACAACTTCTTGATGCTTTACAATATGTTGTGCTTCACAACTAAAACACTCTTTAATATGTTCTATTGTAAAAATAATGTATCACTTAGTTTTGTTATATAATTTCATATATTATTATATAATTATTGTTATTATTTGAATTCACCTTTTTTTGTAAGACTATAAACTTAAATGTGGACTTTTTTGTTGACGCGGTTCCAAATTAGTTGTGGTCAATTGTATCGATTCCAAGTTCATATGCAAACTTTTTGTTCTTCTATAAATAACTAAAAAAATTCATAATTATACTTCAAGGATTATGACAAATTATAATATTAATCCACATTTTACAAGTATTTGAACCGGTTTTGTATATGGATTATTGGTTAATCTTATTTGTATTCGAGACTTCTTATGCATGGGATTCATTATGCACCTGTGGCAATCAACAAGGAACCTACCAAATGGTTTTCTTCGTATTTTACTATGTTACTTACTATTCCATAATTTATTGTATAAATATGTATCTTTGCATTCCACGCAGGGTATCATCTAGTTTCTAGAATAACATGTGTTTTCGTGCCTAAGTAAACATTATCATGTCGTTTATTTAACTGAGGAGCGCAATTTTGGTTTGTCACTACTATTGTGAAGAAGTAAAGAAGTTATTTTAATTTCTAGGGTACTAGTCCCGACCCATTATCCGGACATACCGACCATGTTGTCGACCCCTCATGATCTTGATTACAATGCGTGCGACAAAAGGTTGCAATCTCGCACCTCCACTTACCAAAGCCCACTCTGAATATAATACCACGATGGATGTCATTGCCTTTTCCTGGGCTAGTTGCACAATACATACATCTAACAAATGAGCCTCCCAGTTTTCATACGACTAAGGTCGCGATGAACCTACTTCATGTACTCCCACCACCACACGGGGTGGAAGACTATGAAGTCGAAGTTGGACAGGCACCTGGCCTAAAAATAAAGGACACATTATTACTAGTCATCCTTTCTATCCATCAACCATGGACATGGTTGATCATGCAACCATTCGTAGGCCATGTTCTTGTTTCTCACCCACATTGATAGGTATAAGAGGCCCAATATTTTAATGAGATGTTGTAGATTTTGGTTGGAGGGCACTATGACGACCTGACAACATTGCACACTCGACGATGGGCCTTAACAATTGCTAAACCAATTGTGGTGTGGTTATTGACGGTGTTGGAAACACCATCAACCTGAGCACGAAGATCAATCCATGTAGGCAGTAGAAGACCAAAAAAGGTTTAAGATGTGCAATGTGAATTGTGGATTTAATATGAAATATGTGATTAACACATTGGGGTTCCGGTGATGCGTAGTACATAATGTCTCTTCGACTCTGAAGTCTATGACAAAGCATAGCAAATGCCAAAACTCAATCAAACAAAACACAAATCTTAATTCGACACCCTAAGGGGGGTATTTGGTATCAAAGGGGGTTCGATTGGGAGAAGGAGGGGTGGGGTAGAATCCAACCTTAAGTTGGTCTCTTTCCTAAATATAGACTCAAAGGAACTACACATAGTCTGCTCACTCCAAAATAAGTGGGCCTAGCCAAAACCGAGTTGGTGCAACTTGATACAAGCCTATGCATGATATTATAAAGTGTCATATTGTATATGATTTTCCATGTCTTTAGTTGTCATCAAAGTGGCTTCAAAGCCTGAAATATTCATGGGAAACTTCTTCATCACTCATTGTATGCTTCATGCCATCTCCACGCTTGATCATATTCTAGTGTGGGTCATGCTCGTCCATGATAGGTCCTTCATTCCTAAACAATACAATTACACCCGACTTATGCATCATCATATTATCATAAAAACTTCTTGCGAAGAAGGTAGTTAGTGCAAAGAACTTCTTCCGCTTTTGGGGATTCCACTAATTGATAGAAGAAAGTGGATGTGGTAGGATTTGCCTCAATTGAATCACTAGTAGAGGAGAATCACGTGTCAAGACTGTTAGGGAGATGTAGATGGAAGGACGTTTGGAATACTACTAGAAGGGCTTATGACAAATAGATTGTTGGAATGGGTTGTGAAAGGGAATCATAAGACAAAAGCTACTGACATGGGGAAAGAG
Source organism: Hordeum marinum (assembly GCA_022496015.1). NCBI lineage: Eukaryota > Viridiplantae > Streptophyta > Magnoliopsida > Poales > Poaceae > Hordeum > Hordeum marinum. The sequence continues at coordinate 440,647,944 of CM039674.1, forward strand.
GAATACCAATGGGAAACATGCTTTGAAAGATTAATTCCTATAAACCAAAGCACCTCATATTTGAGTTGACGGGTGCGAGCTCTAGTCATTGTTCCTTGTGTTTCTGTATTTGAGATGGCGTGGTCGAGGGCTAGGTGTGTAATTGTAGTAGGGATATCCCCACCATTCTCCCCTTCTTGAATTTAAACATAGTTACTGAATTCACTAGTGTCGAACCCCGATCCCGATCGACTGACCCAGGTCGGGGTTCGAATTTGTTCTGATCGATCCAAGTTTGATGTTTGATTCGTCGACTGAGGTGCACCCAAAACCAAAATAGAGCCCATCTCGTCGTGCTTCATATTGTGGTCGTCCTTGAGCGTCCCTCCACCCTTTGCCCCACCGTGCATTGACTCCTTGGATGTAAATGAGAAAGTGACATAAGTGATGGTGATGAGAAGCGGCAGTAGATGGTCCTTGCCTCCTCACTGTGAGGAAGTTGGATGGAGTCAGCAGTGAATGGGAAAACAATCTTAGGAGAAGAAGCGTATAAGGAGTAAGGGATGGCTGTAGCCGCAAGGCATGTCATTCCTTGAGACCTCCGTGATGGCTAGGCCATGGCACCACAAAAAAGAGTGAGAGGTGGCATGTCAGTGTGTGGGGTGTCTAGGATTGAGTCGTGGTCTTGGGCTGGTTTGGTCCGACACGTATACAAATCTCGTTGTTTTATCTTTTTATATCTGAGGGATGGGCTCTTCTATGGCTATTTGTCATGTGTTTACTCGATGAAATATTTATTTATTACTTTATTATGGATATCTATATACTTCCATGTTGCAAACCGAAAACAACTAATTCGCGAAACCAATATCTGACTCGCGAATCGAAGATGTATACCCCCTAACAAACCCGATTCGTAGATGTAGCGAACTACGAATCCCGAATTCCAATGTGAACCGAGCATATCACGAATCTGTCAACTATGAATTGAAGTCATCTATGACAAAAGCTCTTCTTCTTATCCCAAATAAGGCTTCTCATCTGTAATGTTAAATGTGCGACTAACCCCAAAAGTTGTGAAAACCCAAGTTTTTATGCATTATCATATATCTCCTCTAAAGCTCATAAAAGGACCATCATACCGTGCATGAGTATAGATTTTTTCCAAATCAAGAAACATATCTTTACATAAATGCAGCCAAACAAGGCCTCTTGATTCAAACACAAAATGATTTTTACCCTTATCACCCATAAGTTTGTACTTAGCACTCATGCGCTTCATGTTTTTCTTTGTTGTGTCATGCATATTTCATATTAGTTCAACATGTTGTTTAGCATCAAAACTAACCTTTTGGAAGGTGGAACATACAACGAATCAATGGGTGCACGAAGAATAAAACCACACACAGCTTCAAATGGACACAATTTAGTGGCAGAATGCACCGAATTCTAAGAGAATTCTATGTGAGGTAAACATTCTTCCCATATTTTGAAGTTCTTCTCCGGAACAAGCCTAAACATATAATAGGAAAACTTGAATAGTTTGCTTTGTCCATCGGTTTGCTGATGTTATGTTGGCACAACATCAATTTAGTCCCGAACATAATACATAAATGACTAAAATGGCTAAGAAATTACGTATCACGATCTGAAGCAATTGTGGACACACCATGAAAGCAAACAATTCTACAAAATAATAAATCAACAACATGTGTAGCATCGTCACTTTTGTGATAAGGTATAAAGTGTGTCATCTTAGAAAATATGTCTAAGACTATAAAGATACAATCCCTTCCTTGTTTTGACATGTAGTGCAATGAACAATGAACCTCTAATCATCAAGTTGCATCCTGGACCAAAAGAAGTGTTCAATGAGCATGCCCTCCTTTTTCTTCATGCTGAAGTGATACATGAAACCTCTTCCATGGGCCTCCAATAAGTAGCATGGAACACAAATCCATCATTAATTATGATTTTTCCATGTTCCCCTTTTATACAAAGTTGCAACACATCTTTAAATTCAGCATCATGCATATAGTGACCTTTTGTGAACTGATAATCGCAAGACAAAGCATCAATGATGACATTTTAATTACCATTATTTTGTGTAATTAAATAAGATAACAACTTAACGAACTCAACCATTTTGGTATGTTTATGTTCCACTTTAGCTTGACTTCTTATATATTTCAAAGATTCATGGTGGGAATATAAAACAAATCATGTCGATCGTACACAATCTTGCCAAGTTTCCAAAGTTCGAACAAGAGCATACAATTAATTACCATAAGTAGAATAATTCTGACTAGGCCCAACCATTTTTTAGAAAAGTGCACATCAGGTTAGATATCTTGTAATAACACATCTCCTAATCCAGTTCCGGTAACATCACATTCAACATCAAAAGTCTTATTAAAATCGGGAAGTTGGAAATACGAAGCATGTGTTAACTGACCAAATCTTTAATGTGTCTTCTTGGGAAGAGTCCACCCACACGGGGCATATCCTTCCTTGTGTTCTCATTAAGTGTCGCAACAATGGTGATGTAATCTTTCACAAAATCCCTATACACCCCATTGATACCAAGGAAACTCCTTACTTGGGTGGTCGTTTTAGCACGCGGCCAACTCTGAATGGATTCGACTTTGGTTTTGTCAACTTTAGTGTCATGTAGAGTCACAACATTAGCGAGAAATAATACTTCTTAGGTGCAAGTGGTGGGTTTCCCAAGGCTACCAAACAAACTTGCATCTTGCAAAGTATTCGAAACAACATGGAAATGGTTAAATGTATATCCAATGATGTGTTATAAATCAATATTTCATAAAAGTAAAATTTCGGGAAATCAACTTGTAAAATCCTAGAAAACTTTGTTCATCAATGAAAGTACTAGGTGCATTGGTTAATCGAACAGGCATAACTAACCATTCATATAAGCTTAACTCAATTTTTAAAGTTGTTTCCTATCCATCTCTCAGTTTCATAATAATTTGGAAGGTTGAACAAGTCCTTGGTGTACTTGGTTTGAGAGATAAATGTACCATCTCTCGTTTGCTTGATTTTCAAACCAAGACAGAATTTCAGCTCACACATCATAGGCATCTCATATTTCTCGGACATCAACCTTCTAGATTTCTAACTAAAATGTGGGTTAGTAGATCCAAACATAATATCATCCACAAAAAAAGGCCCACAAATAATCCACCATTAACTCTTTTAGTGAACGAGGTTGCATCAATTTTACCAATTTCAAAACCCTTTTCAGTGAGAAACTTCATTAAGCATTTGTACCAAGCTCGAGGGGCTTGTTTAAGACCATAGATATCTTTACAAAATTTATAGACATGATTACGGTTCTTAGGGTTCACAAAGACGAGAGGTTGTTTAACATAGACTTCCTCCTTAATTTCACCATTTAGAAAAGAGGAAAGTCCACATTTCAACCCTCAACTAACCACGTGGTTTGTTTTTCAACCCTGAACTCCAAAACCGATCAGATTCAACCTTCAACTTGTCATAGGGTCCAGATGACAACTCTCGACTTAGTTTCGAGTTGGTCAAGCGGTTTTGACCCGGTCAAAGCTAACTGGGCATCCCAGTCAGCATGCCACACACACATCAACCTTACCCCCTATCCCCATCTCTCTCTCGTTCATAGCCACACCCGACCCAGTCACCCCCCCGTCGCCGCCTGGGTCCTCAGGAACGCCGCCGCTTGCGCCCACCAACTCCACCGTCGACGACCGGAGAGACAAGCGGCGCCCCCACACTGTCGATAGGGCCTTCTCACTTCACCCCCTCTCTTCCCGTTAAGCTACTGCTGCTGCTAACCCTACCCGCCAACTAGCTCCTGCTGCTACGGTCACCGCCGACTAGCTACTGCTGCTTCTATCGCCTCCATCGGCAAGCTGTTGGTGGTGGTGCTGTGGGCTAGCTGCTGCTGCTGCTTGTTGGGGAACGTCGCATGGGAAACAAAAATTTTCCTACGCACACGCAAATCTATCCATGGTGATGAGCATCTACGAGAGGGAGAGTGGATCTACATACCCTTGTAGATCGCTAAGCGGGAAGCGTTAAGAAACGCGGTTGGTGTAGTCGAACATCTTCGCGATCCAAATCGCCGAGCGTCCCGCGATCTTATCACGATCCGTCCCGCGATCCAATCACGATCCGTCCCGTGAACTCATCACAATCCGTCCCGCGATCTCATCACGATCCGTCTCACGATCTTGATCACGATCTGTCCCGCGAACTCATCACGATCCGTTCCGCGATCTCATCACGAACTGTCTCGCGATCTCGATCACGGTCCTTCCGATCTAGCGCCGAACGGACGGCACCTCCGCGTTCAGCACACGTGCAGCTTGATGACGATCTCCACCGTCTCGATCCAGCGAGACGAGGTGGAGAGGAGAGAGAGTTCACCGGCAGCGTGACGGCGCTCCGGTGATGGTGGTGGAGTGATTCCGGCAGGGCTTCGCCTAAGCGCTGCGGAAAACCGATCTAGAGGAGAAACCGTGCACCGGTGAAACGGGTAGCACGTGGCCGGAAAATCTGTCCAAAAACCACCCAATCCACTAGTATATATAGGAGGAGAGAGAGGAGAGGCAGCCAAGGCCTTTGGGTCGGCCGAAATAGGAGGTGGGAGCAATCCTACTTCACCTCCAATCCTAGTTGGAGTAGGATTGCCTCCTATTGGCTGATTTTCCACTTTTTGCTTTAGGACTTTCTCTCCTGCGCCATGGGCCTTTGTGGCTGTTTTCCCAGCCCACTAAGGGCTGGTTATTATTCTCCCACAGCCCATGGACCTCTTGGGGTCGAAATACCCCTCCCGGAGGTCCTCCGGTACACTACCGGCAGTCCCGGTACAATACCGATACTCCCGGTACACTACCGATGAGCCCAAAACTTTTCCGGAAACCAAACTGGGACTTCCTATATATGAATCTTTACCTCCGGACCATTCCGGAGCTCCTCGTGACATACAGGATCTCATCCGGGACTCCGAACAACCTTCGGTCACCACCATACATAACTCTACATTACCGAAACGTCACCGAACCTTAAGTGTGCAGACCCTGCGGGTTCGAGAACTATGTAGACATGACTGAGACACCTCTACAGTCAATAACCAATGGCGGTACCTGGACGTCCACATTGGTTCCTACATATTCTACGAAGATCTTTATCGGTCGAACCTCTATGTCAAGGATTCAGTTAATCCCGTATATTGTTCCCTTTGTTCTTCAGTATGTTACTTGCCCGAGATTCGATCGTCGGTATCTCCATACCTAGTTCAACCTCGTTACCGGCAAGTCTCTTTACTTGTTCCATAATACAAGATCCCGCAACTAACAATTAGTCACATTGCTTGCAAGGCTCATTGTGATGTTGTATTACCGAGTGGGCCCTGAGATACCTCTCCGTCACACGGAGTAACAAATCCCAGTCTCGATCCATGCCAACTCAACAGACACCATCGGAGATACCTGTAGAGCACCTTTATAGTCACCCAGTTACGTTGCGAAGTTTGATACACACAAGGCACTCCTCCGATATCCGTGAGTTGCATGATCTCATGGTCATAGGAACATATACTTGACATGCAGAAAACAATTGCAATAAACTAACACGATCATATGCTATGTTTGTAGTTTGGGTCTTATCCATCACATCATTCTCCTAATGATGTGATCCCGTTATCAAATTACATCTCATGTCCATGGCTAGGAAACCTTAACCATCCTTTGATCAACGAGCTAGTCCATTAGAGGCATACTAGGGACATGGTTTTGTCTATGTATCCACACATGCATTTAAGTCTCCGATCAATACAATTATAGCATGGATAATAAACGATTATCATGAACAAGGAAATATGATAATAACTAATTTATTATTGCCTCTAGGGCATATTTCCAACAGTCTCCCACTTGCACTAGAGTCAATAATCTAGTTCACATCACCATGTGATTCGCATTGTTATGAATCTAACACCCAATGAGTTCTGGGGCTCGATCATGCTTTGCATGTGAGAGTGGTCTTATAGTCAACAGGTCTGCGATATTCAGATCCGTGTGTACTTTGCAAATCTCTATGTCAAACCGTAAACACTGCTACCACACTCCACTTGGTACTATTTCCAAATGGCTGCTCCACTATACGTATCCAGATTGCTACTACTAGTCATCCGGATAGGTGTTAAAGCTTGCATCGACGTAACTCTTTACGACGAACTCTTTATCACCTCCATAATCAAGAAACATTTCCTTAGTCCTCTGGTTACTAAGGATAATTCCGACCGCTGTCCAGTGATCCACTCCTGGACCACTCTTGTACCCCTTGACAGACTCATGGCAAGGCACACATAGGTGCGGTACACAGCATGGCATAATATAGAGCCTATGGCTAAGGCATAGGGGACGACGTTCGTCCTTTCTCTTTCTTCTGCCGTTGTCAAGCTTTGAGTCTCACTCAACTTCACACCTTACAAATCAGACGAGAACTATTTCTCTGGCTGATCCATTTTGAACTCTTTCAAAATCTTGTGAAGGTATGCACTCATTGAAAGTCTCATCAAGCATCTTGATCTATCTCTATAGATTTTGATGCTCAACAATTAGGTAGCTTTATCCAGGTCTTCCTTTGAAAATTACTTTCCAAATAACCGTTTTATGCTTTCCAGAAACTCTACATTATTTCTGAACAACAATATGTCATCCACATATACTTATCAGAAATTCTATAGTGCTCCCACTCACTTTATTGCAAATACAAGTTTCTCATAAACTTTGTATAAACATCAAAACTTTGATCACCTCATAAAAGCGTATATTCCAGCTCCGAGATGCTTGCTTCAGTCCATGGAAGGATCACCGAAGCTTGCACACCTTTTAGCATCCTTAGGCCTAACAAAACCTTCTGGTTGTATCACATACAACCTTTCCTCAAGTAAACCATTAAGGAAACGATGTTTTGACATCCATCTGCCAGATTTCATAATTGAAAACACAGCAACTGCTAACATAATTCCAACAGACTTTTAGCATCGCTACGAGTGAGAAAGTCTCATCGTAGTCAACTCCTTGAACTTGTCACAAACATCTTTGCAACAAGTCGAGCTTTACAAATAGTGACATTCACCATCAATGTCTGTCTTCATTTTAAAGATCCATTTGTACTCAACGACCTGCCGTCCAACGAGCAAGTCTACCAACGTCTACACTTGGTTTTAATACATGGATCCTATCTCGGATTTCATGGCCTCCAACCATTTGTCGGAATCCGGGCCCATCATCGCTTCTCCATAGCTCGTAGGTTCATCGTTGTCCAACAACATGACCTCCAAGACAGAGTTGTCGTACCGCTCAGGAGCAGTACACATCCTTGTCGACCTACGAAGTTCAATAGTAACTTAATCCTGAAGCTTCATGATCATCATCATTAACTTCCTCTTCAACTAACGTAGGCTTCACAGAAACATCTTTCTGCGCTGCGCTACTCTCTGGTTGAACAAAGGTTTAACAACCTCATCAAGTTCTATCTTCCTCCCACTCAATTCTTTCGAGAGAAACTTTTTCTCGAGAAAGGACCCAGTTCTAGCAACAAACACTTTGCACTCGGATCTGAGAAGATACATTTGTCCGCTTTGGGTTCTAGCTTATTATGTGAAAACATTTTCCACACAAACATCGCAGCCCCAAACATTAAGAAATGATAGCTTAGGTTTCTATCAAACCATAATTCACATGGTGTCATCTCAACGGATTTAGATGATGCCCTATTTAAAGTGAATGTAGTTGTCTCTAATGCATAACCCCAAAAATTATAGTAGTAAAACGATAAGAGACATCACAGTATGCACTATATCAATAGAGCATGACTATGATGTTCGGACACACCATCACACCATGGTGTTCCAGGTGGCGTTAGTTGTGAAACAAATTTCACGTTGTCTTAAGTTGTATGCCAAACTCGTAACTCAGATATTCACCTCCACGATCATATCGCGGTCATTTTTATCTTCTTGTCACGACGATCTTTAAACTTCACTCTGAATTTGCTTGAACCTTTCAAACGATTCAGACTTGTGTTTCATTAAGTAAATATACACTATATCTACTCAAATCATAAGTGAAGGTAAGAAAATAACGATATCCACTGCACGCTACAAGACTCACTAGATTGCATACATCAACATGTATCATTTCCAATGAATCACTTGCCCGCTCCATCCAACGGGGTCCTTTACTCATCTTGCCCAAGAGGCATGGTTCGCATGTCTCAACCGATTCGAAATCGATGAGTCCAAATATCCATCAGCATGGAGTTTCTACATGCGCTTTATACCAATATGACATTTAGCGGCAGTGCCACAAGTATGTGGTACTATCATTATTAACTTTGTATCTTTTGACATCAATGTTATGAACATGTGTACTACTACGATCAAGATTTCAACAAACCATTCTCACTGGGTGCATGACCATTGAAGGTATTATTCATGTAACCAGAATAACTATTATTCTCTGACTTAAATGAATAACCGTATTGCAACAAACATGATCTAATCATGTTCATGCTCAACGCAAAACACCAAATAACATTTATTTAGGTTCGTCACTAATCCTGAAGGTAGAGAGAGCGTGCGATGTTGATCACATCAACCTTGGAAACATTTCCAACACACATCGTCACCTCACCCTTAGCTAGTTCTCCGTTTATTCCGTAGCTTTTTTTTCGAGTTACTAACATTTAGCAACCGAACCGGTATCCAATACCCAGGTGCTACTAGGAGTACTAGCAAGGTACACATCAATAACTCGTATATCAAATATACTTCTGTTGATGTTGCCAGCCTTCTTATCTACCAAGTATCTAGGGTTGTTCCGCTTCAGCGACCTCTCACCTCATAATAGAAGCACTTAGTCTCGGGTTTGAGTTCAACTTTGGGTTTCTTCACTGGAGCAGCAACTGACTTGCTATCCATGAAGTTTCCCTCCTTGCTCTTGCCCTTTTCGAAACTAGTGGTTTGATTAACCATCAACACTTGACGCTCCTTCTTGATTTCTACCTTCGCAGTGTCAAACATCGCGAACAGCTCAGGGATCAATACTTCTATCCCTGGTGTATTATAGTTCATCACTAAGTTCTAGTAGCTTTAGTGACAGTGACTTGGAGAACTATATCAATCACTATCTTATCTGGAAGATCAACTCCCACTTGATTCAAGCGATTGTAGTACCCAGACAATCTGAGTACATGCTCAACGATTGAGCTATTATCCTTCATCTTACAAGCAAAGAATCTTGTTGGAGATCTCATATCTCGCAACAAAGGCACGAGCCTGAGATCACAATCTCTGCTCCTAGAACATCTCATATGTTCCGTGACGTTCAAAACGTTTTGGAGCCTCAATTCTAAGCCGTAATGCATGACGCACTAAACTATCAAGTAGTCATCGAAACGTGCCTGTTAGATGTTCACAACATCTATAGACGACGCTAGAGGGGGTGGCGCACCGAGCGGTGCATTAAGGACATAAGCCTTCTGTGCAGCAATGAGGACAATCCTCAGATCACGGACCCAGTCCGCAATTTTGCTACCAACATCTTTCAATTCTATTTCTCTAGGAACATATAAAAATACAAGGGAGCTACAGCGCGAGCTAGTAATCTACAACATAATTTGCAAAGACACTTTGACTATGTTCATGATAATGAGTTCAATTAATCATATTACTTAAGAACTCCCACTCAAATTGACATCCCTCCGATCATTCGAGTGATACATGATCCAAATTCACCAACTCAAGTCCGATCATCACGTGAGTTGAGGTGGCTGCAATGGTGAACATCATTATGTTGATCATATCTACTATATGACTCATGTTCGACCTTTCGGTCTCTCGTGTTCCGAGGCCATGTCTGTACATGCTAGGCTCGTCAAGTTTAACCCAAGTGTTCTGCGCGTGCAAATCTGGCTTGCACCCGTTGTATGTGAACGTAGAGTCTATCACACCCGATCATCACGTGGTGTCTCAACACGACGAACTTTTGCAACGGTGCACACTCAGGGAGAACACAATTTATCTTGAAATTAAGTGAGGGATCACCTTATAATGCTACCGTCTTCCTAAGCAAAACAAGGTGCATAAAAAGGATTAACATCACATGCAAATCATGAGTGACATGATATGGCCATGAACTTGTGCTTTTGATCTCCATCTAGAAAGCACCGGCATGATCTCCATCGTCACTGGCATGACACCATGATCTCCATCAACGTGTCGCCATCGGGGTTGTCACGCCCTGCATGCTTCTACTACTATTGCTACCGTAGCGATAAAGTAAAGCACTACATAGCGCTTAATGATTGACACGCAGGTCATACAATAATTAAAGACAACCCTATGGCTCCTGCCGGTTGCCGTACTCATCGACATGCAAGTCGTGATAATCTATACATCACATGATCATCTCATACATCACATATACCACATCATGTAATTGGCCATATCATATCACAACATACCCTGCAAAAACAAGTTAGACGTCCTCTAATTGTTGTTGCAAGTTTTACGTGGCTGCTACGGGTATCTAGCAAGAACGATTCTCACCTACACATAAACCACAACGGTGATACATAGATTGCTTTTCAACCTTCTCAAGGACCGCCTTTGTCGGATCCGATCCAACTAAAGTGAGAGAAACTGTCACCCGCAAGCCATCTAAGCAACAAGTTGCATCGAGGGAACCGGTCTCTCGTAAGCGTACGAGTAACGTTGGTCCGGGCCGCTTCATCTCACAATCCCGCTGAACCAAAATCCGACCAAGGGAGGAAGAAATCTAAGCATCAACGCCCACAAACCTTTTGTGTTCTACTCGAGATCTCATCGAACCATCAACCTAGCTCATGATGCCACTGTTGGGGAACGTCGCATGGGAAACAAAAATTTTCCTACGCACACGCAAACCTATCCATGGTGATGAGCATCTACGAGAGGGAGAGTGGATCTACATACCCTTGTAGATCGCTAAGCGGGAAGCGTTAAGAAATGCGGTTGGTGTAGTCGAACATCTTCGCGATCCAAATCGCCGAGCGTCCCGCGATCTTATCACGATCCGTCCCGCGATCCAATCACGATCCGTCCCGTGAACTCATCACAATCCGTCCCGCGATCTCATCACGATCCGTCTCATGATCTTGATCACGATCTGTCCCGCGAACTCATCACGATCCGTTCCGCGATCTCATCACGAACTGTCTCGCGATCTCGATCACGGTCCTTCCGATCTAGCGCCGAACGGACGGCACCTCCGCGTTCAGCACACGTGCAGCTTGATGACGATCTCCACCGTCTCGATCCAGCGAGAGGAGGTGGAGAGGAGAGAGAGTTCACCGGCAGCGTGACGGCGCTCCGGTGATGGTGGTGGAGTGATTCCGGCAGGGCTTCGCCTAAGCGCTGCGGAAAACCGATCTAGAGGAGAAACTGTGCACCGGTGAAACGGGTAGCACGTGGCTGGAAATTCTGTCCAAAAACCACCCAATCCACTAGTATATATAGGAGGAGAGGAGAGGAGAGGCAGCCAAGGCCTTTGGGTCGGCCGAAATAGGAGGTGGGAGCAATCCTACTTCACCTCCAATCCTAGTTGGAGTAGAATTGCCTCCTATTGGCTGATTTTCCACTTTTTGCTTTAGGACTTTCTCTCCTGCGCCATGGGCCTTTGTGGCTGTTTTCCCAGCCCACTAAGGCCTGGTTATTATTCTCCCACAGCCCATGGACCTCTTGGGGTCGAAATACCCCTCCCGGAGGTCCTCCGGTACACTACCGGCAGTCCCGGTACAATACCGATACTCCCGGTACACTACCGATGAGCCCGAAACTTTTCCGGAAACCAAACTGGGACTTCCTATATATGAATATTTACCTCCGGACCATTCCGGAGATCCTCGTGACGTACGGGATCTCATCCGGGACTCCGAACAACCTTCGGTCACCACCATACATAACTCTACACTACCGAAACGTCACCGAACCTTAAGTGTGCAGACCCTGCGGGTTCGAGAACTATGTAGACATGACCGAGACACCTATACAGTCAATAACCAATGGCGGGACCTGGACATCCACATTGGTTCCTACATATTCTACGAAGATCTTTATCGGTCGAACCTCTATGTCAAGGATTCAGTTAATCCCGTATATTGTTCCCTTTGTTCTTCGGTATGTTACTTGCCCGAGATTCGATCGTCGGTATCTCCATACCTAGTTCAACCTCGTTAGCGGCAAGTCTCTTTACTCGTTCCATAATACAAGATCCCGCAACTAACAATTAGTCACATTGCTTGCAAGGCTCATTGTGATGTTGTATAACCGAGTGGGCCCTGAGATACCTCTCCGTCACATGGAGTAACAAATCCCAGTCTCGATCCATGCCAACTCAACAGACACCATCGGAGATACCTGTAGAGCACCTTTATAGTCACCCAGTTATGTTGCGAAGTTTGATACACACAAGGCACTCCTCCGATATCCATGAGTTGCATGATCTCATGGTCATAGGAACATATACTTGACATGCAGAAAACAGTTGCAATAAACTGACACGATCATATGCTATGTTTGTAGTTTGGGTCTTATCCATCACATCATTCTCCTAATGATGTGATCCCATTATCAAATGACATCTCATGCCCATGGCTAGGAAACCTTAACCATCCTTTGATCAACGAGCTAGTCCATTAGAGGCATACTAGGGACACGGTTTTGTCTATGTATCCACACATGCATTTAAGTCTCCGATCAATACAATTATAGCATGGATAATAAACGATTATCATGAACAAGGAAATATGATAATAACTAATTTATTATTGCCTCTAGGGCATATTTCCAACACTGCTAACCCTAGCCGACCTACTACTATTGATGCATCCACCATTTGCTCGATTTGTATGCAGTTTTCAAGGTTTTAACAATGTCGTGCCACATCAGTTACTCCGGCGAGGGAGGTGATTCAATCATGTCCTGGCCACGGTCACCATCGCCACTGTCGGAGGAACTACTTGTAAGGGTTTTAATGTTTCATGTGATGTTCATTGCCACATGAGGATTTGTTGTCTTGATTTAGTTGATGTCTCATTATGCCATTTTCTGTGCCATTGTAATAGTTCTAGTGACAATTTGATGATCCCCATTATGCTTCATATCAAGATGAGATTTCTTAGTTGGAGAGAGAGAAGATATGCATGTAAGAGGTGATGCATGAGCTGAGATGTCAAGTGGATGAAGAGAAGGCCAATTCAAAGCGCTGCCATGAGGAGAAGCTCAAGTTAGATTTGGATCTAGCCATTTCTGATGGAGCTATAGAAGATCTTGAAGCAGATGTTGATGAGAAAACAAGGGCTTTGCAGCAACTGGAAGTGAAGGATGCTACAACAAGAAAGATCATTCAGGAATTAAAATTAAAGGGAGAGGTGAAGACTAGATGTATTGTTGCTATTTTCAGCGTTGCATTCACATTAGTTGCTGTTTTAGTGTCAACTTGTGTGATCTGATGTTGTAATACGATCCAAAATTGTAACTTTTGAACCTATGATCGAAATTGTGGCTGAGTTTGGAAAATAAATGGTTCTCTCAATCTGTTATTCCAATTAAGCTAAAAAATTCCTAGAATTCTATACATCATATGAGTGTTGTTGTGTAGAATTTTCAGGATTTTTTGGGCACTTTTTTGGGGCAACATTTACACTGAATAGTGGCTGAATTTGAAAATTGGATGGTTCTCTCAAATCGAAGCAGGCTCTGAATCCCCGCATACTTGTGCTTGCCCCTGCCCCTGCCCCTGGCATTAGCACTGCCACTCTCCTTGACAACTCTGTTGCTAGCTCTAGCGCTAGAATTGCCAGTAGATACATTAACATTAACATTGGAGCTTCTTTGCACACTAATTGTATTTCCAGATAAGTTGTTGGACCTTGTGCTGCTTTGAGTTGGGGCCCTTCTTATTGGGTTAGTTGCCATCATTTCCTCTGTGGGCTTCCTTTTGCTCTGCCTAGTGTTGCTCTGCCTTGAAGGCTATAAGAAACATGAGAATTGTTAGTTACATATACATGATAGTGTAATCAGGTTTATTCCTGCATATTTCCTGGATAGCTTACCATATCTGGACCTTGACTAGCACATGGTGCTTGGCTACTTGTTGCTTTTTGGCTTGCAGCAGGTTGTTTGGAAGCAGCTGATGGTGCTTTGCTTCTAGGAGGACCTTGGCCTTGCACATGAGGCTACTAGGTTGGTGTATTTGAACTGTCTGTGCCATTTCTTGCAATGCATGATGTATTTTTGTGCCCATGTTGTTTGCACATGCTACATCTTATCTTTGTCGCTCTCTTAGAAACCATAGTGGCACACCTTGGTTCTCTTGTTGCTCTCTGGTCCTTTGCTTTTTCTTCCTACCAGGCATCGTAATCTCCCCTGGTGGATTAGGTCTTGGCCTCTCAGACACAGGCCATGCTGGTCTGCCTTCCACATGTTGAAGGCAAAAAGCATAAGTTTTCTTGAATGCTTGTATGCTATAGCACTTGTCAATGTAATCATCTATGTTGTTAGTTTAAAAAAATGCATGATATAGCATGAGGGCATGGAAGAACGGATAGTTGCCATTATCTGCAACTACATGTCCACTTTTATAGATTCACTTGGAACCTATGTTCTCTATGAGTCACCTCGTAAAAATCTTCACCATTCCAAATAGCATGACAATAGACAGAGGCATTTATGATTTTCTTTAGTTTTTTAAGTACCGTGGGACAAATGGTGCCAATCCACTTGTCTAACTCTGTTCTTTGATATTCTATCCGAGCCATTATCTTCACCCTAATGGCTTCAAACATGCTGATTGCTGGGAAACATCAAGGCTCCACAATCCACTTATTAAAAGACTCGCAAATGTTGTTGTCTACTGAGTCACAATTGGAGCCCAACCTGAACCAAGCCCCGCTCCAATGGCGTGGGCCAGTTTTCATCACATCCCTTGCCCCTTAAACAGTCTCTTGTGCTAACTTCACTCTTGCAAGATTGAAAAGCATTGGAGAACTAGCTTTTGCACATGCCCAAAATAGCTTATGCCATTCCTTCTCTCTATAGGTCTTCCTCCAGTTTGTATACAAATGCCTTGCACAATTCCTATGCTCCGCTCTTGGTAGCCAATTTTCAACAGCCTTTAGAATACCTTGTAATTTTGACAACATGAGTCAGAACATACAACATACAACGCAACATAGTATGATAAAATATGATCTAAAAGAGAATTACTTTCTGCCGTATCAGAAATAATGACGTAGTTTGCTCCATCACCAAGTCTTAAGTCAGAGCACAACAGGCTTACAAACCAATCCCAGGTTTCATTGGTCTCTTTGTCTACAAGTGCCCATGCTATCAGATACATCTGATGGTTTGCATCTCTTCCAATTGCACTCAACACCTCTCCTCCTCTTCCAGTCAAGAAACAGCCATCCAAACCTATGACTTTTCTGCATCCAGACAGAAAACCTTTGTTACAAGCATCAAAACATATATATAACTTGTCAAAGGTGGGAACTTCATTGTTAGGGTTTGGATTCACCATGCAAGTAGAAGCAGGATTGCTTCGAAGAAGCTCTAATTGATAATCAAAGACTAGGCTTTATTCACCCAATTTTGACTCTTGCATCCTTTTTGAGACAATTGCCTTAGCTCTCTTGATCTCCGATATGTGTACATTAGAAAACATCTGCTCCTGCACTGTGGCCTTCAAATTTTGGACTGATCAATCAGTGTTTGACTTGATCAAATTCTCAAACTTGTCAGCTATCCTGGTGCATGTCACCAACTTTTTGTCTCTCCTCTTTGGGCATGTGTGCTCATCAACAAAAGAAGTAATCTGCCAGCTTTCAGACTTGCTAGTCTTCCTTGCTAAACAAACCCATTTGCAACTTGGCCAAGTGACTTTTCTCTCACTGTGTCAACCTCATCCTTAATGAATTTTATTTCCTTCCTCTTCTTGAGACCATAGTCCACTATTGCCTCTTTGAACTGTTTCTTTCCACTAAACTTCATTCCCAAACTGAATTTCTTCACCTCAGTCTGACTTGAATATTTTGAAAACTCGGACTCAAGAACCACAAGGTGACCATCACTATCCTCGTCATATGATTCATCATCTTCATCACTTGAGTCAGCTACTATCTTTTTTTGTCGGAGGAGCAATGGCCTTCTCCGTATCACTATTTCCCTTTCCCTTGCCCTTGCCCTTCCTCTTTCTCTTGAAATCCTTGTAATTTTGCCTAATCTCCTCCACCTCATCATCGGATGTTGAGAAATCTGATAACACAAAGTCACTACCGGATGAACAATCAGTACCATTGCCATCAACAACATCAGTTTGGTACAATTCCTCTTTATCACCAGCAAGTACTTCATCATCCCAAAGCTTTGCTTTGAAATCTCTTCACCGCCTACGGGTACTTCATCATCCCAATAACTTTGTTGTTCTCGCTCATTACTACTAATGTCCTCGACATAGATGTCCACTACACCTCCATCTGTTACATATGAGAGCATGTACTTCACAGAATTTTCATCAACTAATTCCATAAATCCATTAGACAATTGTTTTCCAGGACATAACCAATGCAGCATCATGATTACTCCTCATCGTGTGACACTGTAATGCACTTTCATATTAACAACGATAGTGTCTAAGGACAAATTACGCTGCTCGCCTTGAGCAATTTCCTCCTTGCCTCCAACATATTCCAAATTTTGACCCTCGGACAACAACGCACCATTGAAATGGAATCTCACAACCAAGAAACCCAGAGAATCCATTCAGTGTACAAAATATGAACAAACTAGGGCTTTAGCAACATCTATGAACAAGGGTGCAAGGACAGGACCAGCAGCAAAAAATAGCCCAAGCTAGTAGCTTGCCGGCGGGGGTAGCAGCAGCAAACCTGCCGGTGGGCAGCTACGGGGGCAGCAGCCAGTGAGGGCAACCAGCAATAGCTAGACTAAGGGAAATAGATGGAGGAAGGGAGAGAGGAAGTGAGGGAAGAGAGGGCGAACCTGTCGTGGTGTGGCAGCACGGCTGGTCTCCAATCACCGATGGTTGAGGTGGTGGCCGCGGGCAGCGGCGACCCTTGCGACCAAGGCGGCGGCGGGGTGGACATGGGTGCGGGGTGAGGAACTAAATGAACGAGAGAGGGAGAGAGATGGGGATAGGGGATAAGGTTGATGTGTGCGTGGCATGCTGACTGAGCTGCCCAGTCAGCTTGGACTGGGTCAAAACGTTTTGACTAGCTCGAAACTAAGTCGAGGGTTGTCATCTCGACCCTGTGGCACGTTTAGGATTGAATACGATTGGTTTTGGAGTTCAGGGTTGAAAATCAAACCACGTGGTTAGTTGAGGGTTGAAATGTGGAATTTTCTATTTAGAAAATCACTTTTGATAGCTATTTGGTAATGAGTAATATCATGGTGATTGGCATAAGCGAGAAGTATGCAAATGGCCTCAAGTTTAGCAATGAGGGCATAAGTCTCACCATATCCCATACCATCGACTTTAGTGTAGCCTTGAGCCACAAGGCGAGCCTTGTTGGGTACCGTTTGACCATCTTCATCTTGCTTGTTGCAAAACACCCATTTTGTTCCAATGATGTTGTTCTCATCCGTGGGTTTCTCCACTCGAGTCCATACTTCATTCCTCTCGAAGTTGTGTAGCTCTTCATGCATAGCATTCACGCAATCCGTTCTTCAAGATCTTCTTCCACCTTCATAGGCTCAATGCTAGATATAAATGAGTAATGCTCACAAAAGTTAGCTAAACGATTTTTAGAGCGAGTGATTCTCCCAGTTTTCATGTCGTCGAGAATTTGCTTTACGGGATGATTCTGGTCCACCCTGGCTCGAACTCGCGGTAGCTTTTGCCTGTTGGATGGAGGAGCTTCCTCATTATCATCTTATTCTTCGTTGTTGTTGAAGGTGTCATTTCCTTCAGGAGGTGGTGAAGGAGCTTCAGGTGGATCATCTTGATGTACATATTCTTCCTCTTCATCATGGCATGTACCGCTTGTGGATGACTCCAAGTCATTGTGTGGTTGGCCTTGACCTGAAGTAGGAGATTCCACTTGTGTAGATAAAGTGATTTTCTTCACCTTCATGGGACGAATCTTACCAATGGACAAGTCTTGAATGGCTTCTAAAGTTTCCTTATCTTTGTTGGGAAACGTTGCATGGGAAACAAAAAAATTCCTATGCACACGCAAGATCTATCCATGGTGATGAGGATCTATGAGAGGGAGAGTGGATCTACATACCCTTGTAGACCGCTAAGCAGGAAGCATTAAGAAACATGGTTGATGTAGTCGCACGTCTTCAAGATTCAAATCGCCAAGTCTCCCGCGATCCCATCAAGATTCTTCTCGCGATCCAATCACGATCCATCCCGCAATCTCATCGTCTATCCGCCCCATGATCAAATCACGAATCGTCTTGCGATCCTGATCACGGTCCTTCCGATCTAGCACCGAATGAATGGCGCCTCCGCGTTCAGCACACATACAGCTCGATGACGATCTCCACCTTATTGATCTAGCAAGAGGGAGCGGAGAGGTAGATCTGTTCTCCGGTAGCGCAACGGTGTGGCGGCAATGGTGGTGGAACTATTCCGGCAGGGCTTCGCCTAAGCACCGCCGAACTAGACTAGACGAGAAAACGATCTAGACACGAAACCTTGACCATCTTTGATCAACGAACTAGTTAACTAGAGGCATACTAGAGACAAAGTGTTGTCTATGTACCCACACATGTATTTGAGTTTCCAATCAATACAATTATAGCATGGATAAGAAATGATTATCACGAACAAGGAAATATAATAATAACCAATTTAATATTGCCTCAAGGGCATATTTATAACAGTCTCCCACTTGCACTAGAGTCAATAATATAGTTCACATCACCATGTGATTTACATTGTTATGAATCTAACAACCAATGAGTTGTGGGGTTAAATCATGCTTTGCATGTGAGAGAGGTCTTTAGTCAACGGGTCTATGACATTCAGATCAGTGTGTACTTTGCAAACCTCTATGTCGTACTGTACACACTGCTACCACACTCCACTTGGAGATATTCCAAATGGCTGCTCCACTATACGTATCCGGATTGCTACTCACAGTCATCCGGATTGGTGTTAAAGCTTGCATTGACGTAACCCTTTACGACGAACTCTTTATCACCTCCATAATCAAGAAATATTTCCTTAGTCCTCTAGTTACTAAGGATAATCTTGACCAATGTCCAGTGACCCACTCCTGGATCACTCTTGTACACCTTGATAGACTCATTGCAAGGCACACAAAGGTGCGGTACACATCATGACATACTATACAGAGCCTATGGATAAGGCATAGGGGACGACCTTCGTCCTGTCTCTTTCTTCTGTTGTGGTCGAGCTTTGAGTCTCAACTCCACACCTTACAAATCAGGCAAGAACTCTTTCTTTGAGTTATCCATTTTGAACTCTTTCAAAATTTTGTCAAGGTATGTACTCATTGAAAGTTTTATCAGACATCTTGATCTACCTCTATAAATCAAGATGCCCAATATTTAACTAGCTTCATCCCAGCTTTTCCTTTGAAAAACTCCTTTTCAAACAACCCTTTATGCTTTCCAGAAATTCTACATCATTTTTGATCAACAATATGTCATCCACATATACTTATCAGAAATTCTATAGTGCTCCCACTCACTTTATTTTAAATACAAGTTTCTCATAAACTTTGTATACATTCAAAAACTTTGATCACCTCATCAAAGCGTATATTCCAACTCCGAGATGCTTTCTCCAATCCATAGAAGGATTGCTGGAGCTTGCATATATTTCAGCATCCTTAGAACTAACAAAACCTTCCGGTTGTATCACATACAACCTTTCCTCACGAATACCATTAAGGAAACGATGTTTTTACATCCATCTGCCAGATTTCATAATCGAAAAATGCAGCAAATGCTAACATAATTCCAATAGACTTTAGCATCGCTACGGGCGAGAAAGTATCATTGTATTCAACTCCTTGAACTTGTGAAAAAACCTTAGCCACAAGTCAAGCTTTATAGACGGTGACATAACCGTCCACGTCCATCTTCCTTTTAGAGATCCATTTGTTCTGAATGGTCGTTTGCCCTTCAGGTAATACTTCCGAAGCCCATACTATGTTTTCTTACATGGATCCCATCTCGGATTGCATGGCCTCTAACCATTTCTCGGAATCCGGGCCCATCATCACTTCTCCATAGCTCGTAGGTTCATCGTTGTCCAAGAACATGACCTCTAAGAGAGGGTTGCCGTACCACTCAAGAGTAGTACACGTCCTTGTCGACCTACAAGGTTTGATAGTAACTTGATATGAAGCTTCATGATCATCATCATTAACTTCCTCTTCAACTAATGTAGGCTCCACAGAAACAACTTTTTGTGCTACCCTACTCTCTCGTTGAAACAAGGTTCAACAACCTCATCAAGTTCTATCTTCCTCCCACTCAATTCTTTCGAGAGAAACTCGTTCTCGAGAAAGGACCCATTTTAGCAACAAACACTTTGTGCTTGGATCTAAGATAAAAGGTTTTCCCAACTATTACGTAAGGGTATTCTATGAAGATGCATTTTTCCGCTTTGGGTTCGAGCTCATTAGGTGAAAACCCTTTTTAACATAAGCGTCACATCCCCAAACATTAAGAAATGATAGCTTAGGTTTCCGCCAAACTAAAATTTATACAATGTCAGCTCAACGGATTTAGATGGTGCCCCTTTTAAAGTGAATGTAGTTGTCTCTAATGCATAACCAATATGACATTTAGCGGCAATGCCACTCAATTCATACGGAGTTTCTTCATACGTTTTACACCAATATGACATTTAGCGGCAGTGCCATAAGTATGTGGTACTATCATTATTAGCATTGTATATTTTGGCATCAATATTATAAACATGTATATCACTACAATCAAGATTCAATAAACCATTTGTAAGGGCATATTTCTCCCTAAGTGGTTTTGGTGATTGATGACAATGCTATTGCGGACTAATCATGTGCATTGAGCATTCCAAATATCTCATGTCTAGGCAAAATACGATTCGGTGCCCCTCAGAGCTTATCAAAGACGGTTGTTATCAACGTCTCCTATCGGTGGATTTGAGTCGTAGGAAAGACGTACTATTAAGAGGGGTCCGCTTCGAAAAGGTTTGGGTGGAATCAACACGTACACATCTGTTCAATTGCACCACCTTCCCTTCGCTTGAATGGAGCTCCAGCCCGTTTTCCTTATCTGTGCAAAGTGAAGGCTACAAGGTGCTAGTTTTCAGTGTCTAGCGGTAGTACCGCTCAAGGGAGCGGTAGTACCACTATCCCCGGCCCTGGTGCATGCGCCTGTGGTAGTAGGCGTGGATGTAATTTTTTACATCTGCCCTCGTGCGGTAATATCGTGATATATTTCCGGTACTACCGTATCAGACTTTTTCGTAGCTCCGCCCTTGGCGGAGGTAGGTTACCGTGATATATTTCCGGTACTACCGTACCGTGCATCTCCTGTGCCAGTCGTTACCGACCATGCGGTAGTATCGTATGGGCTCGCGGTAGTACCGCTCCGGTGGTTCTACCGCTAGTTTCCTTGTGCAATCGGCCTGCGTATGGTCACTAACGTGCGAGTAGTAGTACCACACCCTGCTACGGTAGCACCGCAGTCCCTTGTGGTAGTACCGGGGCGTTGTGTGGTAGTACCGTGAAACACGGGCTGAGAATGGGGATAACGGTTGGATCCTTCTCCCCACTATATAAAGGGGGTCTTCTTCCCCAAGTTGACTACCTCTTCTCTCCCCAAGCTCCATTGTTGCTCAAAGCTCCATTTTAGCCCGATCTCTCTCCCTAGCCAATCAAACTTGTTGATTTTCTAGGGATTGGTTGAGAAGGCCCCGAACTACACTTCCACCAAGAGAAATTTGATTCCCCCCACTAATCCCTTGCGGATCTTGTTACTCTTGGGTGTTTGAGCACCCTAGACGGTTGAGGTCACCTCAGAGCCACATTCCATTGTGGTGAAGCTTCGTGGTGTCGTTGGGAGCCTCCAATTAAGTTGTGGAGATATCCCCAACCTTGTTTGTAAAGGTTCGGTCGCCGCCTTCAAGGGCACCAATAGTGGAATCATGGCATCTCGCATTGTGTGAGGGCGTGAGGAGAATACTGTGACCCTCATGGCTTCTTGGGGAGCATTGTGCCTCCACACCGCTCTAACAGAGATGTACTTCCTCACAAGGGAAGGAACTCCGGTGACACATCCTCGTCTCCACCGGCTCCACTCTTGGTTATCTCTTACCTTTACTTTTTGCAAGCTATTATTGTGTTGTATCCCTTGCTTGCTTGTGTGCTTGTTGTGATTAGCATCATGTAGGTTCCTCACCTATTTGCACATCTAGCCAACCTATTTGTTGCTAAGCCTAAATTATTAAAAAAAGTTAAAAAGTGTTAGTTGCCTATTCACCCCCCTCTAGTCAACCATATCGATCCTTTCAATTGGTATCAGAGCCACGCCTCTTTATTAAGGGTTCCACCATCCGAAGAGTATGCCTCGCGAACATGAGCATGTGGGAGAACTTCCCGAGGCCGTGGGAGTGAAAACGGTCACTCGCGAGGATTTGAATGAGGGCTTGTACTCTCTCAAAACTTCCATGATGACCGGGGTCACATCCATGCTGAAAGAATTCCTTGATACTCTTAAAGTTTCTACCAATGTGGTGCAAGTGGTTAATCCCACTAACTCAACATCGGATGTCAACTTCGGTAAGGAGGGGGCTAGTGCTGACAAGGATAATTTTCTCAAGGAATTAATGGGTCGGGGAGCTTTGCCTCAGTTCCCCCTCCCGTGGTCTATGGAGGACCCGTGCATCCACCTCATATAGTTAATCATGGTCCTCCTCCTAAACTCGTTAAGAATGATTTTGCTAACTAGGTTTTCAGAATCAAGTCTCATTTAGATCATAGATCAATTCATCTCATGAGAGTCAATGAAGAACGATACTACCCTCGTGATCCATGGAACCTCACTCCAAGATAACAAGCGGATAAACAGCTAAATTATTCCGCCTTGTTCATACTCCAAGCTGTTGTTCCCACTAAAGACCTACCTCTTGTGGGTCCTTTAACCGTTGCTAAAGAGTGTTGGGAACACATTGTCTTCATGTACAAGCGCAGCTCAAGCATTCAACGGTCAAACTATGAAGTTGTCCTTGATTAGTCAGATGAGTTTGTAATGATAGAGGACGAGGAACCGCGTGAGCTCTATAGAAGGGTGACTGCTCTCGCCGTTGCCCTCAAAGATGATGGCAGCAAGGATGTGGATGATACTTGGATCAAGCGTAAGTTTCTGAAGTCCATCATGCCCTACAACAAGGCCATGTCTGCTGTCATCCATCAAAGACTGGACTTTCACACCTTGTCCTCTGGTGATGTGTTGGATGAATTTATTGCAATGAAGATCTTGAACACAACAGCTGACAATGCTCTCGCCCGCGTGCAACAGTCAAAGAGATCATCCCCCAACCTTGCTTTGAAGGCCAAGTCCAGTCAAGAGGAAGAAGAGGAAGAAGAGGGTTGCCCCGAGGACACCAAATATGATTATCATGAGAATATGGCTCTTGCAGCTAGGCAATTTTGGGGCAACAAGAGAAACACAAGGCCCAAATTCTCCAAGAACAACTCAAACGGGTCAAAGGGTAAGCAACGTGTGAGAACATGCTACAACTGTGGTAATGTGAGTCACTTTGTGGTGGATTGCCCATATGAGAAGAGGGAAGACAATGGTGGCAAGCTCATTCGCAAAGATAATGCCAAGTCCTTCCCCAACAAGACCAACTTCACCAAGAAGGCTCCTCACAATGTATTGGTGGCTCAAGAAGAGTATGCCTCAGATGATGATGTTGATGACAAAGACATAAGCGGTGAAGGAATGGCAATGGCATCTATGGTGATTGCTTCCTCTACTCCAACAAAGGTGTCACTCTTTGACGCCCCTAATGAGAACATCGTCGCTAGGTGCCTCATGGCTAAAGGTATCACACAGGGGTTTGCTTCCGTACGAATGTCATGGTTGCTCGATAGTGGAGTGACAAATCATATGACTGGAAGCAAGGACTTGGTGGTGGATGTTCATCCTGACCGATCCATGGCCACCCAAGTCTCACTTGGTGATGATGCTATTTCAAAGGTATTCATCTTGGCAAGGTGATAATCTCTCCGGAACTCTCCATAGAGAATGCTATGCTTGTTGAGACCCTCGCATACAATTTACTTTCTGTTCATCAACTCGCACTCATGGGTTTTAGTACCTTCTTTGGTACTGACTCTGTGGCCCGTTCGTGGAGAAAGACTCTTAAAGTAGCTTTTGTTGGGCATGTCGAGAACAGTCTCTATGTGGTGAACTTCTCAGAGCGACCCACTAAGACCGTGACTTGCCTAATGGCTAAAGTTGATGTGGGATGGCTCTGGCATCACCGGCTAGCCCATGTCAATATGAGATCTTTGCAAATGATCCTCAAAGAGGATCACGTCCTTGGACTAACAAATGTGAGTTTTGCCAAAGATCATGCTTGTAGTGCTTGTATTGAAGGAAAGCTACATGAGACTGCTCACCGCCCCATGACTACTATTTACTCGAAGAGTCCCTTGGAGCTCCTCCACATGGATCTCTTTGGTCCTCCATCTTTTGATAGCCTTGGGGGAAGAAAGTATTGTTTGGTGATCGTGGATGACTACTCAAGATACACTTGGGTATATTTCTACAAGAGGAAGAGTGAAACACAACAAACAGTCATCGACTTTGCAAATGAAGCTCAACGACAACATGAGGCAAAGATTCCGATGATAAGAAGTGGCAATGGAACCGAGTTCAAGAACTACACCTTGAATGAGTTCCTTAGTGATGAGGGGATCAAGCATCAATACTCCACACCTTATACCCCTCAACAAAATGGTGTTGCCGAGAGAAAGAACTGGACGTTGACGGACGCAACAAGGACCATGATGGCGGAATTCAAATCTCCGTACAATTTATGGGCTGAAGCCATCAACACAGCTTGTGATGCATCCAATCGGTTCTATCTGTGAAAAGTCTTGAAAAAGACTCCTTATGAAATCCTTACCGGTAGCAAGCCCAATCTCAAGTACTTCAGGGTGTTCGGGCATAAGTGTTTCATTCTCAAGAAAGGTGTTCGTTTGTCTAAATTCAAACCTAGAGCTCAAGAGGGCATATTTGTTGGTTATGCTACAAACTCTCGCGCTTACCGTGTCCTCAATAAGTCTACCGGACACATTGAGAAGACGTGTAACGTAGAGTTTGATGAAAATAATGGCTCCCAAGTGGAGCAAAGTAGTCTTTGTGATGTAGGTGATGAAAGTCCTCCCCAATCCATAAGAAGAATGGATGTGGGATACTTCCTACCCGTTGAGGAACCCCTTGTGGCCAAAGTAGAAGGACAATGTTCCACTCAATTAGAACCATCACCGACACAAGACCCACACGCTTCCGAAGAACAAAATGAAGGTCCTCTACACTATGGACAAGATCAAGGGAAAGATCAATCTACTGATGATGGTGTCTCACCAAGTGATGCCCAAGATCAAGTCCACGTCCCCCAGCAAGCTCAATATCAAGATATTCTTTAAGATCAAAATCAAGCTCACGAAGGCGCTCATGATCATCAAGAAGATGCTTCTCAGAATGTTGTCCCTCAACCTTCCATGGAGGAAGTCTTAGAGAGACGAGCCGCCAAGAATGTTGCCAAGCTTAAACTTAGACAACATTTGATGGAAATGTCTACGGTAGCTTGAAAACAGGGGTAACCACTCGTAGACCAGTAACAAATTTTTGTGAACATCACACGTTTGTTTCTTGCATTGAGTCCCTCAAGGTAAAAGATGCGCTTGAGGACATGGAGTGGGTTGAAGCCAGGCACGATGAACTCAACAACTTCAAGCGCAACCAAGTGTGGCGATTAGTGACAAGACCTAAGGAGAACCACAATGTTATTAGAATTAAATGAATCTTCAAAAACAAGCAAGATGCGAACGGTATTGTCATTTGCAACAAGGCAAGATTCATGGCACACGGCTAGTCCCAAGTCGAGGGTATCGACTACGGTGAAACCTTTGCTCCTATTGCTCGCCTTGAATCTATTCGCATGTTGCTTGCATATGCCTCTGATCATAACTTTAAATTATATCAAACGGATGTTAAGAGTGCATTCCTTAATGGTCCTCTTAAAAAGTTGGTATATGTTCAGCAACCCCCAGGGTTCGAGGATCCCAAGTTCCCCAATCATGTATACGTTCTCGATAAGGCTCTCTGGACTTAAACAAGCCCCATGTGCGTGGTATGAGCACCTTACCGATATGTTGCAAGACCGTGGGTTTGAAATTGGGAAAATCGTTCCCACGCTTTTCACAAAGAGGGTCAACGGGAACTTGTTCATATGCCAACTATATGTTGATGATATTATATTTGGTTCTCCTAACAAAGCTTTCAATGAAGAATTTGCCACTCTGATGACAAATAATTTTGAGATGTCTATGATGGGAGAGTTGAAGTTCTTCCTTGGTTTCGAAGTTAAGCAACAAAGTCAAGGTACCTTCATCAGTCAAGCTAAATACACTCAAGACATGCTCAAGAGGTTCAATATGGATGAGCTCAATCCTCCCAAAGCCAACACACCTATGCCTCTCAAATGCCATCTTGACAGTGATCCCAATGGTAAAGCTGTGGATCAAAAGGTATATCGCTCCATGATTGGATCCTTGCTTTACCTTTGTGCATCTAGACCGGATATCATTTTAAGTGTGGGAATTTGTGCACGATTTCAATCCGCACCTAAGGAGAGTCACCATGTGGCTGTCAAGCGAATCTTTCGATATTTGGCTCATACCCCAAACTTTGGCTTATGGTATACCAAGGGGGCATGGTCTGGTCTCATTGGATATACTGACTCAGATTGGGTGGGAGACCGTGTGGATAGGACTTCCACTTTTGGAGGCTGCCAATTTTTGGTCGGTCTTTGGTAAGTTGGTTGAGGGAGTCCTGGATTAGGGGGTCCTCAGATAGCCGACCTGTTATTTATGGGTCGGACTATATGGGCCACTTGCCGAACACTCGATGATTTGAAGGCCCAGTTTCCAGGATGGAAGTTTCAAGGAGCACGGCTTGCACTCCACGTTTGATGTAGTGAATAGGCATGTTTATCTCTTCAGCATGTAACCGACCAGGTGTAAACCCTAGGCCTCCTCGGCATCTATATAAGCCGGAGGTTTTTAGGGTATCGGGACAAAACAAATCATCTAGGATTAGACATATGATCTCGTGGTAGATCAACTTTGTAACCCCTTCACCATCAATACAATCAAGCAGGACGTGGGGTATTACCTCCATTGGAGGGCCCGAACCTGGGTAAACTTGTGTCCCCTTCATCTCCTGTTACCATCGATCCTAGTCTCACAGTTCGGGACCCCCTACCCGAGATCCGCTGGTTTTGACACCGACATTGGTGCTTTCATTGAGAGTTCCTCTGTGAGCGAGATGGGATCGACACATCGCCTTGTCATCAACGAAGAGGTCCGCAACATGGACGTTTTCGTCCCTAGGCGGATCTTCGCCTTCGGCAGCGTTGTGTTGCATGCTCATTCCGCGGGCCATCTAGGCCGCACGGAGAAATTCACCCCTGATCAAGAGGTCAAATTCAAATACCTAGAGTTTTCCATCGACTCTCAAGGCGAATTGTCACTAATTGGGATCACGGCATCGCCCGTAGCCCCCGAGGACTCTGAGGCTTTAACCTCGAGCCCCTTCTTCGGACATGCCGATGGGGTCACCCAGGGCGACAACCCGATCTCTCATCCCGGTCTGGCTATCAAACCATACGACCGGACAACCGTTCCTTCCGAACAATCTCCATGGGTGGACTTCATGGGGGTGAACCCCACGAGTTCCGAACAGCTGGATCAGACCAGGCCCTTAACGGTTGACGAGGCCTTGGAGCAACTCTCGTCGATGAGGATCACCGACGATCCAGCCCCGATCCACATCCGACCCAGTTACAGTTCGGGCAGGGACAAATTTTTCGACCCACCCACCACCCACTTGATAGCCACCGTGGAAGACTTAACCGACGTGCTGGACTATGCCTCCGAAGAGGTGCTACTTCTCGAACATGGGTTGGTTTCCGTGAAGAGGAACGGTTGATGCAGCAAAGTAGATAAGTATTTCCCTCAGTTGTTGAGAACCAAGGTATCAATCCAGTATGAGATACAAGCAAGTCCCCAATAGGTGTACCTACACAAAGAATCAAACTCTTGCACCCAACGCTATAAAGGGGTTGTCAATCCCTTTAAGGTTACTTGCAAGGATGAGATCTGGTAGAGATAGATTGCTTAAACGGAAAGTAAAACAATAGGTAAAAGTAATGCAGCAAAGTATTTTTGGTATTTTTTGTTTTAGATCTGAAAGTATAAGATGGAAAATAGCCCCGGGGGCCATAGGTTTCACTAGAGGCTTCTCTCATGATAGCATGTATTACGGTGGATACACAAATTACTATCGAGCAATTGATAGAAAAGCGAATAATTATGAAAATATCCAAGGCAATGATTATGCATATAGGCCTCATGTTCGTGTCAAGTAGACCGAAACGATTCTGCATCTACTACTATTACTCCACACATAGATCGACTAATGCCTATATCTAGAGTATTAAGTTCATAAAGAACAGAGTAACACATTAGGTAAGATGACATGATGTAGAGGGATAAACTCAAGCAATATGATGAAAACCCCATCTTGTTATACTCGATGGCAACAATACAATACATGCCTCGCTACCCCTACTTTCTCACTGGGTGAGGACACCACAAGATTGAACCCAAAACTAAGCACTTCTCCTATTGTAAGAATTACCAATCTAGTTGGCCAAACCAAAAAAATAACTCAAAGAGAATTGCAAAGATATGAAATCATGCATATAAGAATTCAGAAAAGACTCAAATAATATTCCTGGATAATCTGAACATAAACCCACAATTCATCGGATCTCGACAAACACACCGCAAAAGAGTATTACATCGGATAGATCTCCTTGAAGATCATGGTATTGAAGAGCAAAGAGAGATAAGAAGCCATCTAGCTACTAGCTATGGACCCAAAGGTCTATGGTCAACTACTCACGCATCATCGGAGGGGAAATGGAGTTGATGTAGATGCCCTCCGTGATCGAATCCCCCTCCGGCAGATTACCAGAAAAGTCACCAAGATCGGATCTCTCGGTAACGGAGGCTTCTGGCGGCGGAAAAGTGTTTTTGTGGCTTGTTTTGATAATGATGGAATATTTGGGAATTTATAGGCCGAAGATTAGGGTTAGGGGAGTTGTCGTGGGCCCACAAGCCTGCCCGGCGTACCCTACCACCCTAGGCGCGACCCTAGGGCTTGTGGCCCTAGTGTGGCTCCTCTGCCTTGGTTCTCAAGACTCGTAGTTTCCTTTCGTTCCAGAAAAAATCATTCCGAAGGTCTTATTCCATTTGGACTCCGTTTAATATTCCTTATCTGCAATTCTCAAAAACAAGGGAAAAACAGAAACTAGCACTAGGCTCAATAGGTTAGTCCCAAAAATAATATAAATAGCATATTAATGCATATAAAACATCCAAAACGAATAATATAATAACATGGAACAATAACAAATTATAGATACGTTGGAGACATATCAGCATCCCCAAGCTGAATTCCTGCTCGTCCTCGAGTAGGTAAATGATAAAAAACAGAATTTTTGATGTGGAATGCTACCTAACATATTTATCCATGTAATATTCTTTACTGTGGCGTGAATATTCAGATCCGTAAGATTCAAAACAATAGTCTACTATTGACATAAAACAGTAATACTTCGAGCACACCACCAAGGTAGTCGTGTCCTTTCAAAATAACATGGCCTTCGAAAGTTATCCCTACAAAATCATATGGTCTGGCTATGCTCCATCTTCCCCACACAAAGTATCTAAATCATGCACAACCCCGATGAACATGTCAAGCAATTGTTTCACACTTTTGGTGTTCACAAACCTTTTCAACTCTCACGCAATACATGAGCGTGAGCCATGGATATAGCATTATAGGTGGAATAGAATATGGAGGAGGTGCAAGGGGAAAAGGAGAAGATAGTCTCACATCAACTACGCATATCAACGGGCTATGTAGATGGCCGTCAATAGATATCAATGTGAGTGAGTAGGGATTGCCATGCAACAAATGCACTTAGATCTATAAGTGTATGAAAGCTCAAAAAAACTAAGTGGTCGTGCATAATGAATATCCACTAGTTATATGAAAGTGAAAAAATAAGACTCTCTATCAAGAAAATCATGGTGCTAGTTTGAAGCACAAGTGTGTAAGAAGGTAGTAGCAATTGTCCCGTCTTTATGTTTTTGTTTGGGCTTCGCTGGCCTCTTTATTTTTTGTAAAGTCCGGATACTCATCCAAACTTGTGAGGGAGTCATGGCTTCCAACATCCTTTTCTCTCACGGGACAATGCTCTATTAATGAAAAATCATCACACTTTTATTCACTTATAACTCAAATAAAAAGAAATTGCAACTCGATTCCTATGACAAAATATAACTCTATATGCAATATGAAGTGATGATGCAAGTCATAAAAAAACTACATGGTGGAAGTTGCATGGAAATATATCTCGGAATGGCTATGGAAATGCCATAATAGGTAGGTATGGTGGCTGTTTTGAGGAATACATGGTGGCTGTTTTCAGGAAGGAAGGTTTGGTGTACCGGCGAAAGTTGCGCGGTACTAGAGAGGCTAGCAAAGATGGAAGGGTGAGAGTGCGTGTAATCGGTGGACTCAAAATTGGTCATAAAGAAATCACATACTTATTGCAAAAGTCTATTAGTTATCAAACAAAGCATTAGATGCATGATCCTAGGGGAGAGGTTGGTAGGAGTTAACCATCACGCGCTCCCGACCCTCACACAAAGGTTGACAATCACTAAAGAAATCATGCTCCGACTTCGTTACATAACAGTTCACCATACGTGCATGCTACGGGAATCACAAGCTTTAACACAAGTATCTCTTCCAATTCACAACTACTCACTAGCATGACTCTCATATTACCATCTCTATTATCTCGAAACTATATGGAAGGAATCAAACTTCTCATAGATTTTAATGCACTTAATGTGAACGCTTTTATTATATCCCTCTTGGATGCCCATTATATTAAGACTAAATTCATAACCTAAACAAATTACCATTCTGTTTTAAGAAACTCTCAAAATAATATAAGTGAGGAATGAGAGTTCAATAATTTCTACAAAATATAACACCACCATGCTCTATAAAGATATAAGTGAAGCACTAGAGCAACATTGCCTAGCTCAAAAGATATAAGTGAAGCACATAGGGTATTCTAATAAATTCATGATTCAGCGTGTCTCTCTCAAAAGATGTGTTCAGCAAGGATGATTGTGTCAAACTAAAAAGCAAAGACTCATATCATACAATACACTCCAAGCAAAACACATATCATGTGGTGAATAAAAATATAGCCTCAAGTAAATTTACAGATGGATTGAAGACGAAAGAGGGGATGCCTTCCAGGGCATCCCCAAGCTTAGGCTTTTTTTATCCTTTAATATGACTTGGGATGCCTTGGGAATCCCCAATCTTAGGCTCTTGCCACTCTTTATTCCATAGTCCATCAAATCTTCACCCAAAACTTGAAAACTTCACAACACAAAACTCAACAGAAAACTCATGAGATCCGTTAGTATAAAAAGATAAATCACCACTTTAGGTACTGTTGTGAACTCCTTATTTAGTTGTATTTGTGCAATACCTACTATATTATAACTTTTCCATGAGTAATATCCCCCGAGATGACCCATAGATACATCAAAATAAGCAAACAGCACAAAGAAAACAGAATCTGTCAAAAATAGAACAGTCTGTAGCAATCTGTAAAGTTCGAATACTTCTGGAACTACAAAAATTCGGAAAAATTATAACAATCAGGGAAATTTGTATATCAATCGTTTGTAAATATTTCAGATCAGTTAGAAGCTCTGAATTTTTTTAAAAATTCTTGGACTGAGCGCAAAAGTTTCTACTTTTCAGCAAGATCAAATCAACAACTACCATAGATCACCCCAACGGTTTTACTTGGCTCAAACACTAATTAAAACACAAAAACACAATTACTAAAGAAGTAATAATTTGCAAAACACACATAATTACTATTTAAGAACAATGAAATCTACAGTCACATAATTCCTATTTGCAACAATAAGAACATCATTAATTCTTCCCATAGGTTTCTTTATATTGGAATCCGCAAGATGCAAATTTAAGAAACAATCATCAAATTCACGGGAACTTGACACATCACATAGAGTTTTTGGAATCGTGGAGACGCTAGCACCCAAATCACACAAGGCATGGCACTCATAATATTTAATCTTAATCTTTAGTAGGTTCCCACTTATCATATAGATTTCTAGGTATAGAAACTTCCAACTCAAGTTTTTATTCAAAAGCTTTCATCATAGCATCATGTTTAGTAAAAGCTTTGTTTTGATTAAAAGCATGAGGAGAGTTCAACATGGATTGCAACAACGTAATACAATCAATTAAGGAGTAGCTATCATGATTAAAGTGCTTGAAATCCAAAAGAGTGGGTTCATTACTATTTAAAGTTTTGACCTCTCCAATCCAACTTTTATCAATCTTAGCATCAAGATCTATAAACTCCGAATCATTGGGACGCCTTTTAACTAAAGTTGATTCATATCAAGTCCCATCCTTATCAATATTAACATTGGAAAACAAATATTCAATAGGAGTAACATCAATCACTTTAAGATCTTCATCAATATTATCACGAGAACACACTTTTTGAAGCCATTCACGCTTAGCACGTATTCTAGCGGTTTCTTTCCTTACAATCATCAATAGAAATTCTAATATATTTTAAAGACTCATTAATATCATGCTTGTGTTGAATAGATATAATTTTTAAAGAATCAATATCAAGACAAATTCTATCAACGTTCCTAGCCTAATCATCAATCTTGAGCAATTTTTCTTCAATCATAGCATTGAAACCTTTTTGCGTACTAATGAATTCTTTAATATTAATCTCAAAATCAGAGGGAATTTTATTATAATTTCCATAAGAATTTCTATAGGAATTACCATAATTATTAGAGGAATTACTAGGGAACGACCTAGCATTGAAATTACCTCTATAAGCGTTGTTACCAAAATTGTTCCTACCAACAAAATTCACATACATAGATTCATTATTATTTACAATCAAAGAAGACAAAGGCATATCATTAGGATCAATAGGAACACTCTTACTAGCAAACAATTTCATCAATTCATCCATCTTTTCACTCAAAGTATTAATCTCTTCAATAGCATGCACTTTCTTACTAGTAGGAGATCTTTTGGTGTGCCATTGAGAGTAATTTGCCATGATATTATCTAGGAGTTTAGTATCTTCACCTAATGTGATTCCCATAAAAGTACCACCCGCGGCGGAATCTAAGAGGTTCCTAGAAGCAAAATTCAAACCAGCGTAGAAAATTTGTATAATCTTCGAGAAACTCAAACCATGCACGGGGCAATTCCTAATCATAAGTTTCATCCTTTCCCAAGATTGTGCAACAATCTCATGATCAAGTAGCTTAAAATTCATTATATCATTCCTAAGGGAGATGATTTTAGTGGGCGGAAAGTACTTGGAAATAAAAGCATCTTTACACTTATTCAATGAATGAATACTATTTTTAGGCAAAGATGAAAACCAAGTTTTAGCACGATCTCGTAGTGAGAACGGAAATAGCTTGAATTTAACAATATCATTATACACATCTTTCTTCTTTTTCATATCACACAACTCAACGAAATTATTTAGATGGGATGCGGCATCTTCATTAGCAAGGCCGAAAATTGTTCTTTCATAACAAGATTGAGCAAAGCAGCATTAATTTCATAAGATTCCGCACCAGTGGCGGGAGTAATCGGAGTACTAATAAAATCATTATTATTAGTATTGGAAAAGTCACACAACTTGGTATTCTCTTGAGTCATCGTGACAAAGCAAGCAATTAAGCACACAAGCAAGCAAATGAAAATATGAACGAAAAAGGGCGAATAAAAAGGCAAATCTTTTTGGTATTTTCTGAAAATCGTTTTAGAAGTGAGGGAGAGGAAAACGAGAGGAAAATGGCAAATAATGTAAATGCAAGAGACGAGTTTGCGATGAGTACTTGGTAGGCTTGATGTGGATCTCCCCGGCAATGGTGTGAGAAATCCTTCTTGCTACTTCTCGAGCATGCGTTGGTTTCCGTGAAGAGGAAAGGTTGATGCTGCAAAGTAGATAAGTATGTACCTCAATTATTGAGATCCAAGGTATCAATCTAGTAGGATATACAAGCAAGTCCCCAATAGGTGTACCTACACAAAGAATCAAACTCTTGCACCCAACGCTATAAAGGGGTTGTCAATCCCTTTAAGGTTACTTAGGAGGATGAGATCTGATAGATATAGATTGCTTAAATAGAAAGTAAAACAATAGGTAAAAGTCATGCAGCAAAGTATTTTTGGTATTTTTGGTTTTAGATCTGAAACTATAAGATGGAAAATAGATCCGGAGGCCATAGGTTTCACTAGAGGCTTCTCTCATGATAGCAAGTACTACGGTGGGTAAACAAATTACTGTCGAGCAATTGATAGAAAAGCGAATAATTATGAAGATATCCAAGGCAATGATTATGCATATAGGCATCACGTCTGTGTCAAGTAGACCAAAACGATTCTGCATCTACTACTATTACTCCACACATCGACCGACTTCTGCCTGCATCTAGAGTATTAAGTTCATAAAGAACAGAGTAACACATTTGGTAAGATGACATGATGTAGAGGGATAAACTCAAGCAATATAATGAAAACTCCATCTTGTTATCCTTGATGGCAACAATGCAATACGTGCATCGCTACTCCTACTTTGTTACTGGGTGAGGACACCGTGAGATTGAACCCAAAACTAAGCACTTCTCCCATTGCAAGAATTACCAATCTAGTTGGCCAAACCAAACCAATAACTCGAAGAGACTTGCAAAGATATGAAATCATGCATAGAAGAATTCGGAAAAGACTCAAATAACATTCATGGATAATCTGAACATAAACCCACAATTCATCGGATCTCGACAAACACACCACAAAAGAGTATTACTTCGGATAGATCTACATGATGATCATGAAGAACATGGTATTAAAGAGAAAAGATAGAGAAGAAGCCATCTAGATACTAGCTATGGACCCGAAGGTCTGTAGTGAACTACTCATGCATCATCGGAGGGGCAATGTAGTTGATGTAGATGCCCCCCGTGATTGAATCCCCCTCCGATAGATTACCGGAAAAGGCTCCAAGATTGGATCTCTCGGTAACGGAGGCTTCTGGCGGCGGAAAAGTGTTTTTGTGGCTTGTTTTGATAATGATGGAATATTTGGGAATTTATAGGCTGAAGATTAGGGTTAGGGGAGTTGTCGTGGGCCCACAAGCCTGCCCGGCGTACCCTACCACCCTAGGCGCGACCCTAGGGCTTGTGGCCCTAGTGTGGCTCCTCTGCCTTGGTTCTCAAGACTCGTAGTTTCCTTTTGTTCCAGAAAAAATCATTCCGAAGGTCTTATTCCGTTTGGACTCCGTTTAATATTCCTTATCTGCAATTCTCAAAAACAAGGGAAAAACAGAAACTAGCACTAGGCTCTAGATTAATAGGTTAGTCCCAAAAATAATATAAAATAGCATATTAATGCATATAAAACATCCAAAACGAATAATATAATAACATGGAACAATAACAAATTATAGATACGTTGGAGACATATCAGCATCCCCAAGCTGAATTCCTGCTCGTCCTCGAGTAGGTAAATGATAAAAAACAGAATTTTTGATGTGGAATGCTACCTAACATATTTATCCATGTAATATTCTTTATTGTGGCATGAATATTCAGATCCGTAAGATTAAAAACAATAGTCTACTATTGACATAAAACAGTAATACTTCGAGCACACCACCAAGGTAGTCGTGTCCTTTCAAAATAACATAGCCTTAGAAAGTTATCCCTACAAAATTATATGGTCTGGCTATGCTCCATCTTCCCCACACAAAGTATCTAAATCATGCACAACCCCGATGAACATGTCAAGCAATTGTTTCACACTTTTGGTGTTCACAAACCTTTTCAACTCTCACGCAATACATGAGCGTGAGCCATGGATATAGCATTATAGGTGGAATAGAATATGGAGGAGGTGCAAGGGGAAAAGGAGAAGATAGTCTCACATCAACTAGGCGTATCAACGGGCTATGGAGATGCCCGTCAATAGATATCAATGTGATTGAGTAGGGATTGCCATGCAACAAATGCACTTAGAGCTATAAGTGTATGGAAGCTCAAAAGAAAACTAAGTGGTCATGCGTAATGAATATCCACTAGTTATATGAAAGTGACAAAATACGAGACTCTCTATCATGAAGATGTTGGTGCTACTATGAAGCACAAGTGTGGAAAAAGGTAGTAGCAATTGTCCCTTCTCTCTTTCTCTCATTTTTTTTCTTTTTTTTCTTTTTTTGGTGGGCTTCTTTGGCCTTTTTTTTGTTTGGGCTTCGCTCGCCTCTTTTACTTTTTTGTAAAGTCCAGATACTCATCCCAACTTGAGAGGGAGTCATAGCCTCCATCATCCTTTTCTCTCACAGGACAATGCTCTATTAATGAAAAATCATCACAATTTTAGTTACTTATAACTTAAAGAAAAACAAATTACAACTCGATTCGTATGACAAAACATGACTCTATATGCATTATGAATTGATGATGCAAGTCATAAAAAAACTACATGGTGGAAGCTGCATGGCAATATATCTCGGAATGGCTATGGAAATGCCATAATAGGTAGGTATGGTGGCTGTTTTGAGGAATATATGGTGGCTTTTTTGAGGAAGGAAGGTTTGGTGTACCGGCAAAAGTTGAGCGGTACTAGAGAGGCTAGCAAAGATGCAAGGGTGAGAGTGCGTATAATCCATGGACTCAACATTAGTCATAAAGAAATCACAAACTTATTGCAAAAGTCTATTAGTTATCAAACAAAGCATTAGATGCATGCTCCTATGGGAGAGGTTGGTAGGAGTTAACCATCGCGCGCTCCCGACCACCACACAAAGGTCGACAATCATTAATCAAATCATCCTCCGACTTTGTTACATAACGGTTCACGATACGTGCCTGCTACGGGAATCACAAGCTTTAACACAAGTATTTCTTCCAATTCACAACTACTCACTAGCATGACTCTCATATTACCATATCTATTATCTCGAAACTATATGCAAGGAATCAAACTTCTCATAGTTTTTAGTGCACTTGATATGAAAGTTTTTATTATATCCCTCTTGGATGCCCATTATATTAGGACTAAATTCATAATTTAAACAAATTATCATGTTGTTTTAAGAAAC
Organism: Hordeum marinum; assembly: GCA_022496015.1. Classification (NCBI taxonomy): domain Eukaryota; kingdom Viridiplantae; phylum Streptophyta; class Magnoliopsida; order Poales; family Poaceae; genus Hordeum; species Hordeum marinum. The sequence goes on from CM039674.1 coordinate 440,685,602, forward strand.
TCTAAAAATAATATATGTGAGGAACGAGAGTTCAATAATTTCTATAAAATATAACACCACCATGCTCTATAAAGATATAAGTGAAGCACTAGAGCAACATTGCCTATCTCAAAAGATATAAGTGAAGCACATAGAGTATTCTAATAAATTCACGATTCAGCATGTCTCTCTCAAAAGATGTGTGCAGAAAGGATCATTGTGGCAAACTAAAAAGCAAAGGCTCATATCATGCAAGACGCTCCAAGCAAAACACATATCATGTGGTGAATAAAAATATAGCCTCAAGTAAATTTATCAATGGATTGAAGACAAAAGAGGGGATGCCTTCCTGGGCATCCCCAAGCTTAGGCTTTTTGGTGTCCTTGAATATGACTTGGGGTGCCTTGGGCATCCCCAATCTTACGTTCTTGCCACTCTTTATTCCATAGTCCGTCAAATCTTCACCCAAAACTTGAAAACTTCACAATAGAAAACTCATGAGATCCGTTAGTATAAAAAGATAAATCACCACTTTAGGTACTGTTGTGAACACCTTCTTTAGTTGTATTTGTCTAATACCTACTGTATTCTAACTTTTCCATGACTCATACCCCCTATACGACCTATAGATACATCAAAATAAGCAAACAACACAAAGAAAATAGAATCTATCAAAAACAGAACAGTCTGTAGCAATCTGTAAACTTTGAATACTTATGGAACTCTAAAAAATCTGAAAAATTAGGACGATCAGGGCAATTTGTATATCAATCTTTTGTAAATTTTCAGATCAATTAGAAGCTCTGAAGTGTTTTCAAAATTCCTGGACTGAGCGCAAAAGTTTTTGCTTTTCAGCAAGATCAAATCAAGAACTACCATAGATCACCCCAAAGGTTTTACTTGGCTCAAACAATAATTAAAACACAAAAACACAATTACTACAGAAGTAATAATGTGAAAAACATGCCAAAACAGAAGCAAAAAGCAGAAAGCAAAATAAAATTGGGTTGCCTCCCAACAAGCGCTATTGTTTAACCCCCTAGCTAGGCAAAACACAATAAATCTAGGTATTGTCATCTTTGGTATGCAATCCATAAGTAGCTCTCATGATAGATTAATAAGGTAATTTTATTTTCTTACTAGTAAAGTGTTCCATGCCTTTCCTTAATGGAAATGGGAATATAATATTCCCTTCCTTCATATCAACAATTGCACCAATCGTTCTAAGGAAAGGTCTACCAAGAATAATAGGACATGTAGGATTGCAATCTATATCAAGAACAATGAAATCTACGGGCACATAAATCCTATTTGCAACAATAATAACATCATTAAGCCTTCCCATGGGTTTCTTTATAGTGGAATCCACAAGATGCAAATTTAAGGAACAATACTCAAATTCACGAAAACCTAACACATCACATAAAGTTTTTGGAATCATGGAGATGCTAGCACCCAAATCACACAAGGCATGGCACTCATAATCTTTAATCTTAATCTTAATAGTAGGATCCCACTCATCATATAGCTTTCTAGGTATAGAAACTTCCAACTCAAGTTTTTCTTCAAAAGCATTCATCATAGCATCAACAATATGTTTAGTAAAAGCTTTGTTTTGATAAAAAGCATCAGGAGAGTTCAACATGGATTGCAACAAGGAAATACAATCAATTAAGGAGAAGATATCATGATTAAAGTCCTTGAAATCCAAAAGAGTGGGTTCATTTCTATTTAAAGTTTTGACCTCTTCAATCCCACTTTTATCAATCCTAGCATCAAGATCTATAAACTCTGAATCATTGGACGCCTTTTAACTAAAGTTGACTCATCTCCATTCCCATCCTTATCAACATTAACATTGGAAAACAAATATTCAATAGGAGTTACATCAATCACTTTAAGATCTTCATCAATATTATCATGAGAACACACTTTTAGCAATGATGCCGATGACACGGTGGTTAATGCCGGATTCCGCAACTCCCGACCTGGGCAACGGAAGATGCCCCCTAAAGGCAATCGTGACAGACCCACTCAGCTCGAGAAGATCATGGATAGGACTTGCCAAATCCATGGAACTTTGGAAAAGCCTGCCAATCACACACACAACAATTGCTGGGTGTTTAAATAGGCCGGCAAGATACAACCCGAAGACCAGGGCAAAAGATCGTGCAGCGAGGACAAAGATGAGCCTCGGGGTCCAATGGGTGGCGGTCAGAAGAAATTCTCTCCCAAAGTAAAAACGGTGAATATGGTATACGCCACCCACATACCTAAGAAGGAGAGGAAGCGAGCCCTTTGGGAGGTCTATGCTATGGAGCCCGTAGCTCCAAAGTATAACCCATGGTCAGCATACCCTATCACCTTTGACCGGCGCGACCACCCGACCAGTATCCGTCATTGGGGCTCGGCTTCCCTCGTCCTAGATCCTATTATAGATGGGTATCACCTCACTAAAGTCCTAACGAATGGAGGAAGTAGCCTCAATCTGATTTACTTAGACACGGTGAAAAACATGGGTATAGATCCATCGAGGATCAAACCCAGCAGCACTACCTTCAAGGGAGTGATACTAGGTGTTGAGGCCCGATGTACGGGCTCTGTAACCCTGGAGGTTGTGTTCGGCTCCCCCAATAACTTCCGCAGCGAGGACTTGATCTTCGACATTGTGCCCTTCCGCAGCGGCTATCACACGCTGCTCGGCCGAACGGTGTTTGCTCGGTTCAACACAGTCCCGCATTATGCATACCTCAAGCTCAAGATGTCGGGCCCCAAGGGGGGCGTTACTGTCAATGGAAATATAGAGTGGTCCCTTAGAACAGAGGAACATGCACTGGCACTAGCGGCTGAATTTAGCTAAAAAGACGACCGACAGGCTTCGGCATTCGCCATAAAGGCACGAAAGGATAGGAAGCAAGTTCGGATTCAGACAGACCAAAATCCCCGACCCTCCCTCCTTCCCTCAATAGGGACTCGCCCCCCACCGCACAACCTCAGGACCAGCAAAGTACGTGCCGAGAAGCCACAACTTCGCACTTAAGATTCCATGGGTAGCAGTGGGGAACTTACGATGGGCGTTCGGTTGCCTCGAATTGTTACCATCAACACGTCTTCGGACAAGACACATGCCCTCCTAAAAGAACCTGCCACGGCGTAAAGCTCACCTTTAACACTGTGGCCCCTCAAGAGTTTGCTCGCAAGATCCGCCCGCACTAACACCCATCAAGGTGCATCTAAAAACAGGAGTCAACTAGCAACAGGTCATATCGAAGACATCTGGTCACCAATTGAAGAACCCTGGTACAACAGCTCTTGTAGAATTTTATTTCTTATTTTCTTTCGCATACCTGTAAACAGTTGCTTCGGCAATCCGAGTTATAATAGTTGTTAAGGAAAGGCAAAATTGCATGGCGCAAGTACGCCACATTTGTCCTGTTTCTGGCACATACTTTTTTCTTCCCTCCCTCTTCTCGTGAACCTCTTCGGTATGACTCGAGGTCACCAGCTAATAGACCGGGGGCTCGATTTCAAACACAAATCGCCTTAACCATTGTGTGTTCGGCGTCTTGGCGTTTGCTTTATATGCACCGGTTCCAAACTATGTCTTTGGTCATTAAGTTGTGTTGCCCGGCTCCTGTGCTTGCCCCTTTATGTTCCGCTCGTTCGGCTAAAAGGGAAAAGGGAGCACCCCTACGATTGTGCTTTTGGATAGACCGGTCAAGCACCTCCGGGGAGAAAACCAAAAACGGACTGTCATAGTATGCGCGATCCGATCTGTGAACCCGAAGTTAGAAGTATTATACTTCAACCCTCCTAAGTGGTTATTTCGTGTTATACGAGGAATTCGCCCTTTGTGCAAATACTATGATGTCGGCTTCAGCCTCGGTTCGTCCGAACATCGCAAATACTCCAATGTCTAATCGTACACTTCCCACAGTCCTTTTCGCGCCCCTTCGGTTAAGTGAAATAAATAAAGCACAATAGTGCGATTGCCTAGTCTGCCGCACTAAACCGCCTTCGGGTTCCTCTAATTTGGCTAAGGGACACAGTGCATTGGCATAGACACCCCATGTAGTATCTACGTGGGGGATGAAGCCGACGACTCGCATCTTTCAGTATTAAACAACCATACAGGAGTTATAAAGGAATGCAAAACCATATAAGAGCAGATACTAATATCATTGAAAGTTATCACAAGTCTTCAAACACATTACAAAGCTCCTTCAAATAATTTTTCGCCCGAACATTGCGACGCTATTACCCGTGCACTCTCCATCACTCCATCGAAGTAAAGCTCAGGGCGTCGATGCTACTTTCTGAGAAGCGGTGGGTCGATGGCAACCTTCATCGGATTGTGCCCCGGCCAGTGCACCTTGGCCATGGCAAGGGCCATCTGGACTCCTTCGATGCAGGAGGAGCACTTGACGGCGTCGAGGCAGGGCGTGGTAGCAATCAGTTGTTGCACCAGGCCAAAGTAGCTGCCTGGGAGTGGTTCGCCGGGCCATAAGCGGATGCAGAGGTCCTTGATGGCCGGCTCCGCCATCTAGTGCATATCCATCAGCTGTTTCATCTGCTCCACCAGAAGAGGAGGACGCTCGGTGGCTCCAAACTGTGCCCAGAATGCGCGAGCTTCGTCTTCCTCTCCCCGTGAGGCGAGCATCTGATTGGCGTACGCCATGCTTTTCTGGAGATCGGCGGATGCGCGTGAGGATCGCCACACCCGTGTCAGCAATTCGAATCTGCTATCCCTGAATAGACACTTTAGGAAGTATGGCTTACCATCGGCTATCTCCTTGGCTTGGCGAACTTGTTCCTCGAAGAACTGTCTGTCCACCCGCTCCTTCTGGAGATCGTACTTTATGGTGGACACTTTGGCCGAGATCGCCTTATTCTGTTGCTCCAAGGCCTCGCACTTGTTGCTAGCGTCCTTGAGCTCATCCTGTATCTTTGCCACACGAGCCTGGTGTTTATCACTGGTGGCTCATAGGGCGAAGAGTGTAGTGGCCGCTTCTTTGTCCGCCGCCTTTTCCACGACCGCTTCATCTTTGTCACGTTGAAGCTCGGCCTTGAGATTTTTGATCTCTTTCGACGAAGCTGCAACATGATGCGACTTTATTTAAAAGGAATCTGCATTGACAGTATTCGGGGGAAAGTATCCAATATTGTTTGGACTTACCCTGCGCCTCGTCAAACCTCCTATTGAGGGCTTCCACCTCATCCTCGGAGCGCTTGAGCTTCCGATGCAGCTCGTCCAGCTCGGCACCGGTTTTGGCCACCGCTGATGATGAAGCCTACATTACACACACAATTCATACATTACATCGGCACTCACTTCCCGAATTATTGATATGATCCCTAGGCGAGCTTGTTCATCTCACCTAGGGCTCGGGGGCTGCCATGTCTACAATACGAATAAATAAAAATCCTAGCAAACACATCGGGCGACTTACTTGAAAGCCCGAAAGGAGACCTTTGAAGGCCTCCTTCAGTCTGTTGTCAATGGGTTGGACGCTTTGTAGTACCGCACCCATAAGGGTGCGGTGATCCTTGGGGATGGAGGCGCTTGACAGAGCCTCCTCCATGGCCGACCACGTGTTGGTTGACAGTGTCGGGGACAATCGGATTTCCCGATCACCCACCGGGGATTAGATCGGTGCCTCCGGAGGCACAATGCTCTCCGGAGATGTCCTTGAAGGGGACTGATTGCCCGTCCGGCCGGCCTCCTTGGTGTCCGAGCGGGGGATTGTCCCCTAGTCTGTGGTGGCCAAAGCGTTAGCCTCGACCATGGTGATATCTCCCTTGCCCCCTATGTCCGCCTCCATTGGAGTAGGTTGGGACGACACCTCCACGACATCCTTTGTAGCGCCTGGAGTGGTGGGGTGTGAGGCATCCCCGCTCTTTGCTAGTTTGGCGGGTGGGGTCTCCCCATCTGATACCACCTTGATGGAGATGACGCGCGGGGGGTTGTTGGACCAATAATCTACGTGTTAACAAACTCTGAACTTACTAATTATCGATAGAAGGGTCTTCGGATCCTAACCTACATGGAGGGGGCCTAACCCTTAGTCTCCTTCGTGGAACCTCCTCGGGGTATTCGGATGCGGAGCTCGAGTGCGAGATGTCGTTGCACAGGACCACCCGTCCCTGTCGTGCCTTCTTCAGGGTAGGTGAAGCTGCCTGCCTCGGGGCGTCCAAAGACACCGCACTCTTTCTGGCGCGGGGAAAGTTGCCTCCCCCTCGCTATCGATCTCCTCCTCCTCTTATTCTTCCTCTTCGGCGTCCTCCTGATTTGAGGAGGCGGGGGTGTCTTCGGATGCAGCATTAGGCTGATCCTTGATGTGACGACCAGTCTAGCCTGGTTTCTTCTTCTTCTCCTTCTTCATCGGAGCCTCGTAAGGTTTCTCCATGAGCATCCTAGCTAATAGCCCGGTCCTCTCGTCTTTGGGCTGAGGAGCCAGAATGTTGATGTTGATGGCCTTCTTCTGCCACCTCTGCCAAAATAGATCAGATAAGAGGATGAAGGGATTCTCTGCATAATAGAACCAATGAAATTGGGGGAAATCATACCTCAGAGTCCAGCTTGGCGGCATGCAGACCCTTGTCCTCCTCCTCGGATGGCCATCGACTTGAAGAGCGCCTTCCACAGCTTCTCCCGCGTAGTGTCGAAGAGATTCTGGATTGTGGGCTTGGCTTCGAGTTCTCGAGCCCACAGAGGAGTGTTCCGACGCTGAAAGGGGAGGATGCGTCTTCGGAGCATCACCTGGACCACATTTGCTAGCTTGATGCCCTCCTCGACCAGGGAACGAAGGCGCTTCTGTAGATCGGTCACCACCTTGCCCGAACCCCAGGCCAGGCCCTTTTCAGGCCACGAAGCCAGTCTGGTGGGGGTTGCAGATCCGAATGCGACAACAGGGAGTTAACCCTCCTCTCGTGGTTCAGTAACGTAGAACCACTGCTTCTGCCATCCTTTGATGGTGTTGACGAAGGTGTCGGACGTCCACCCGACACGGGTGAGCTTGCCGATGACTGTCCCGCCGCAGTCCGTGTGCTTGCCTCCGACGCACTTGGGCTTGATGTTGAAGATCTGCAGCCAGAGCCCAAAGTGCGTCTCGACAAACAGGAAGGCCTTGCAGATAAGGATGAACGCCGAGATATGCATGATAGAGTTCGGCGGGAGGTCATGGAAGTCGAGGCCGTAGAAGAACATTAATCCCCCAACCAAGGGGTGGAGTGGGAAGCTCAACCCCCTGATGAAGTGGGGGATGAACACCACCCTCTCGCCTGGCCTGGGGTGGGAATCACTTGTCCCTCCTCTGCCGCATGGTGAGGAATGTCAGCGGGGAGGTAACCGGGCTTCTTGAGGTCGAGGATGTCCTTGTTAGTGACTGTGGAAGCTTCCCGCTAGCCGTTGGAGCCCGCCATTGTTGAGCTCAGGAGCGGGGGTGAAGAAACCTAGATCTATTCTCTGGAGGTGCAAGGGAGTAGGAGGCAGAGAAGTCGAATGGAGAGCTTGAAAGGCCTTTGGGGGTTTTCTTTCTCCTTTTATGAGGTCTGCCGATTCAGGCTCCCCTTGCTATGCCTTGAATCCCTCCACTTCCCAAGACGCGCGAGCCGTTGCGTGCGCGTGATTAGGTATATCCTGTATAAAACAGGACACAATCGACATGTTGATAGATCGTGTGGATGGAACGGTCTCGAACCACACATCGAGTGCCTGTAACTGGCCTATCAGTCGTGGTGGGGCGTGACCATTCCTCAGAAGAGTCATGAGGAAACATTACCTTTTCTCCCCGATGTTTGGCCTTCAAGGCTAACTTATCTCATAGAATTCGGATGTGCCACTATGCGGAAAACTACTTATCATCAGAGGCCAAACTATGGTTCGGCGGGAAGGAACTCACCTCGCAAGCCAAAGACTTTGTTCGCGAAGCAATTGGAGGTGAAGACCCTTGGCGTTGGAGGCAAGTTCGGGGGCTACTGAGGGAGTCCTTGATTAGGGGGTCCTCAGATAGCCGACGTTTTGTTTATGCCCCGGACTATATGGGCCACTTGCCTAACACTGGATGATTTGAAGGCCCAGTTTCTAGGATGGAAGTTTCGAGGAGCACGGCTTGTGCTGCATGTTTGATGTAGTAAATAGGCATGTTTATCTCTTCGGCATGTAACCGACCATGTGTAATCCCTAGGCCTCCTCGGCATCTATATAAGCCGGAGGGTTTTAGGGTATACGGACAGAACAACTCATCTAGGGTTAGACACACTATCCCGAGGTAGATCAACGTTGTAACCCCTTCACCATCAACACAATCAAGCAGGACATAGGGTATTACCTCAATTGGAGGGCCCAAACCTGGGTAAACTTGTGTCCCCTTCGTCTCCTGTTACCATCAATCCTAGTCTCATAGTTCAGGACCCCCTATCCGAGATCCGCCAGTTTTGACACCGACATTGGTCTTCAAAGAAACAAAACTGTGTTTCTCTCTTGTCCATCGAGGCCGAGTACGTAGCTGCTGCTAGTTGCTGTGCGCAGGTTCTTTGGATGAGGTAAACTTTAAAGGATTATGGTGTCAATTGTGACAAAGTGCCACTTTACTATGATATTGAAAGTGCCATTATGATCTCCAGCAACCCGGTTCAACACTGCCAGACAAAGCACATTGATATTCGTAATCACTTCCTCCGGGAACACGTCAAGCGAGGAGATATCAATCTTATCCATCTGAACACTAATGAGCAACTTGCAGATATTTTTACGAAGCCATTGGATGAAGAAAGATTTCACGAGTTAAGGCATGAGCTAAATATCATTGATTTGAGCAATGTGGATAGACTTAGTGCACACCCCACCACACTCATAATTATGTCTTGTCTAGGTGTAGGCATGGATTTAGGGGGAGTCTAGTTGTCTCAATGAATTATCCCTCCCCCTATTATGCATAAACTAATCAAAGTCTTTCACAGCCGCCATTTTTCGGATGGTTACTGTGCTTCAAACACGATTCTTGTTCATGGGCCCAAGGATAATTCTTTGTGGTGCCATACCAATTGACTCAAACATAGGTGGCTCCGGCTACCACCCACTCTTCATGGGAGGTAGTGGTTCAATGTTTGGTCCTCGTTTCTTTTGGACCATGTTCTTGTTTTGATTCGCTTCCTTTTGTGTTTTTTCGTATGTGTCATTGTTGCATGAAGCCTATTGACATATCTTTGTGCCCTTGTGTCTTTCATATTTCCTTCGTTTTTGTGCGCAAAAGTTTTTTTCTGTCTCAGAACCTGTACTTTGTGGGCAGCACGGTACTACCGTGGTATGCCACGGTACTAACGCTCAAGTTGGGTTGCTCCTGTGCTTGCACAGTAGCAACCCTGGCACGGTACTACCACCTCCAGCACGGAAGTAAAAAATTACTTCCGCTCGAGGAGCGGTACTACCGCTTCACGCACAGAAGTAAAAATTACTTCGCTCGAGGAGCGGTACTACCGCAATGACCTGTGGTACTACCGTGCCGTCACTTCTACGTGGGGGTTAAGAGCGGGCAGGGGGAGTTCAGACTCCCCCATACCCATTCATCTCTTCCCCTCACATCTCTCTCTCCTCCACAAATGATGCTGGAGGACCTCACCGGATCTCCATCTTCGGCCACTCTCCTCTCATTCCAACCGGTGGGATCGTTCCCCACCTCATCCTCTTGCCATGGATCCCCGTATTTCCCCTAGCTCTTCTCTTTTTGCCTCTCTGTTTTTGAATCTAGGTTTAGGGGGAAATATGAGTGGGTCTTGTGATTTTTGGCCAAATCTATGCATGAGGTGATGGTTGGAGAGTGTGTATGCGGGAGTCTCTATCCAGTGACCCACCCTTTACGACGAACTCTTTATCACCTCCATAATCAAGAAATATTTCCTTAGTCCTCTAGTTACTAAGGATAATCTTGACCGCTGTCCAATGACCCACTCCTGGATCACTCTTGTACGCCTTGACAGACTCATGGAAAGGCACACAAAGGTGCGGTACACAGGATGACATACTATATAGAGCCTATGGATAAGGCATAGGAGACGACCTTCGTCCTGTCTCTTTCTTCTGTCGTGGTCGAGCTTTGAGTCTCACTCAACTCCACACCTTACAAATTAGGAAAGAACTCTTTCTTTGACTGATCCATTTTGAACTCTTTCAAAATCTTGTCAAGGTAAGTACTCATTGAAAGTTTTATCAGACGTCTTGATCTACCTCTATAAATCAAGATGCCCAATATTTAAGTAGCTACATCCCATGTTTTCCTTTGAAAAACTCCTTTTCAAACAACTTCATGCTTTCCAAAAATTCTACATCATTTTCGCTCAACAATATGTCATCCACATATACTTATCATAAATTCTATAGTGCTCCCACTCACTTTATTGTAAATACAAGTTTCTCATAAACTTTGTATAGACTCAAAAACTTTGATCACCTCATCAAAGCATATATTCCAACTCCGAGCTGCTTGCTCCAGTCCATAGAAGGATCACCAGAGCTTGCATATATTTCAGCATCCTTAGAACTGACAAGACCTTCCGGTCGTATCACATACAACCTTTCCTCACGGATACCGTTAAGGAAACGATGTTTTTACATCCATCTGCAGAATTTCATAATCAAAAAATGCAGCAACTGCTAACATAATTCCAACAGACTTTAGCATTGCTACGGGTGAGAAAGTCTCATCGTCGTCAACTCCTTGAACTTGTGAAAAACCCTCTGCCATAAGTTGATCTTTATAGATGGTGACATTACCGTCCACGTTCGTCTTCCCTTTAAAGATCCATTTGTTCTGAATGTCATTTTGCCCTTCAGGTAATACTTCCAAAGCCCATACTATGTTTTCTTACATGGATCCCTTCACGGATTGCATGGACTCTAACCATTTCTCGGAATCTGGGCTCATCATCGCTTCTCCATAGCTAGTAGGTTCATCGTTGTCCAACAACATGACCTCTAAGACAGGGTTGCCGTACCACTCAAGAGCAGTACATGTCCTTGTCGACCTAAGAGGTTTGATAGTAACTTGATCTGAAGCTTCATGATCATCATCATTAACTTCCTATTCAACTAATGTAGGCTCCACAGAAACAACTTTCTGCACTACGCTACTCTCTGATTGAAACAAAGGTTCAACAACCTCATCAAGTTCTATCTTCCTCCCACTCAATTATTTCGAGAGAAACTCTTTCTTGAGAAAGGACCCGTTTTAGCAACAATTACTTTGTGCTTGGATCTAAGATAGAAGGTTTACCCAACTGTTATGTTAGGGTATTCTATGAAGATGCATTTTTCCGCTTTGGGTTCGAGCTCATTAGGTGAAAACCCTTTTTCACATAAGCGTCACAGCCCCAAACATTAAGAAATGTCATCTTAGGTTTCCGCCAAACCAAAATTCATACGGTGTCATCTCAACGGATTTAGATGGTGCCCCTTTAAAAGTGAATGTAGTTGTCTCTAATGCATAACCCCAAAACGATAGTGGCAAATCGATAAGAGACATCATAGTTCGCACCATATCCAATACATCACGACTACGACGTTTAAACACACCATCATACTATGGTATTCCAGGTGGCGTGAGCTGTGAAACAAATTCCATATTATCTTAAGTTATATACCAATACTCGTAACTCGGGTATTTACCTCCACGGTCATATCGTAGACATTTTATCTCCTTGTCACGATGATCCCAAACTTCACTATGATTTTGTTGAACTTTTCAAACATTTTAGACTTGTGTTTTATTAAGTAAATATCCCCATATATACTCAAATCATAAGTGAAGGTAGGAAAATAACGATATCCACCATACGATACAACACTCATTGGACCGAATACATCAACATGTATCATTTCCAATAAGTTACTTGCCCGCTCTACCATACCGGAAAACGGGGTCTTAGTCATCTTGCCCATGAGGCATGGTCTGCATGTCTCAACCGATTCATCGGCATGGAGTTTCTTCATGCGGTTTACACCAATATGACATTTAGCGGCAGTGCCACAAGTATGTGGTACTATCATTATTAACTTTGTATCTTTTGGCATCAATATTATGAACATGTGTATCACTACGATCAAGATTCAATAAACCATTTGTAAGGGCATATTTCTCCCTAAGTGGTTTTGGTGATTGATGACAATGCTATTGCGGACTAAGCGTGTGCATTGAGCATTTTTGATATCTCATTTCAGCCCCTCGGAGCTTATCGAAGACGGTTGTTCTCTATGTTTCCTGTTGGTGGATTTGAGTCATAGGAAATCCGTACTATTAAGAGGGGGTCCGCTTCAGAAAGGTTTGGGTGGAATTAATACGTACACATCTGTTCTATTGCACCACCTTTCCTTCGCTTCAATGGAGCTCTAGTCCATTTTCCTTATCTATGCAAAGTGAAGGCTGCAGGGTGCTAGTTTTCAGTGGCTAGCGGTAGTACCGCAGGTGCGAGTGGTAGTACCGTTGTTCCCGGCCCTGGTGCATGAGCCTGCGGTAGTAGGCATAGGTGTAATTTTTTACATCTACCCTCGTGTTGTAGTACCGTGATATATTTCCGGTACTATCGTGCCAGACTTTTTCGCAGCACCGCCCTCAGCACAAGTTGGTACGTAAGTAATTTTTTACTTCCACGCATCTCCTGCGCCAGTCGTTACCGACCATGCGGTAGTACCGTATGGTCTCGCGGTGGTACCGCTCTAGTGATTCTACCGCTAGTTGCCTTATGCAATCGGCCTGCGTCTGGTCACTACCGTGTGAGCGGTAGTACCGCACCCTGCTGCGGTAGTACAGCAGTCCCTTGCAGTAGTACCATGAAGCGCAGGCTGAGAAAGGGGATAATGGTTGGATCCTTCTCCCCACTATATAAAGGGGGTCTTCTTCCCCAAGTTTACTACCTCTTCTCTCCCCAAGCTCCATTGTTGCTCAAAGCTCCATTTTAGCCCGATCTCTCTCCCTAGCCAATCAAACTTGTTGATTTTCTAGGGATTGGTTGGGAAGGCCCCGATCTACACTTCCACCAAGAGAAATTTGATTCCCCCACTAATCCCTTAAGGATCTTGTTACTCTTGGGTGTTTGAGCACCCTAGACGATTGAGGTCACCTCGGAGCCACATTCCATTATGGTGAAACTTTGTGGTGTCATCGGGAGCCTCCAATTAAGTTGTGCAGATAGCCCCAACCTTGTTTGTAAAGGTTCGGTTGCCGCCTTCAATGGCACCAATAGTGGAATCACCGCATCTCACATTGTGTGATGGCGTCAGGAGAATACGGTGGCCCTAGTGGCTTCTTGGGGAGCATTGTGCCTCCACACCGCTCTAAAGGAGACGTACTTCCTCACAAGGGAAGGAACTCCGGTAACTCATCCTCGTCTCCACCAGCTCCGCTCTTGGTTATATCTTACCTTTACTTCTTGCAAGCTATTATTGTGTTGTATCCTTTGCTTGCTTGTGTCCTTGTTGTGATTAGCATCAAATAGGCTCCTCACCTAGTTGCACATCTAGCCAACCTATTTGTTGCTAAGCCTAAATTGTTAAAGAAAAGTTAAAAAAGTGTTAGTTGCCTATTAACCCACCCCCTCTCTAGTCAACCATACCGATCCTTGCAATTGGTATCAGAGCCACGTCTCTTTATTAAGGGTTTCACCACCCAAAGAGTATGGCTGGCGAACAGGAGCCTGTGGGACAACTTCTCGAGGCCGTAGGAGTGAACACGGTCTCTTGCAAGGATTTCAATGAGGGCTTGTCCTCTCTCAAATCTTGCATGATGAGCGAGGTCAAATCCATGTTCAAAGAATTCCTTGATACTCTTAAAGTTTCTACCGATGCGGTGCAAGTGGTTAATCCCACTAACTCGACATCGGATGTCAACTTCGGTAAGGAGGGGACTAGTGCGGACAAGGATAATCGTTCTCAAGGAATTAATGGGTCGGGGAGCTTTGCCTTAGTTCCCCCTCCCGTGGTCTATGGAGGACCCGTGCATCTACCTCATATAGTTAACCACGGTCCTCCTCCTACACTCGTTAAGAATGATTTTGCTAACTGGGTTTTCAGCATCAAGTCTCATTTAGATCACAGCTCAATTCATCTCATGAGAGTCATTGAAGAAGGATACTACCCTCGTGATCCACGCAACCTCACTCCAACATAACAAGCGGATAAACAACTAAATTCTTCCGCCTTGTTCATACTCCAAGCTGCTGTTCCCACTGAAGACCTACCTCACCTGCATCCTTTCACTATAGCTAAAGAGTGTTGGGAACACATTGTATCTATGTACAAGGGCAGCTCAAGCATTCAACGGTCAAACTATGAAGTTGTCCTTGATCAGTCAGATGAGTTTGTAATGATAGAGGATGAGGAACCACGTGAGCTCTATAGAAGGCTGACTACTCTCGCTGTTGCCCTCAAACATCATGACATCAAGGATGTGGATGATACTTGGATCAAGCATAAGTTTCTGAAGGCCATCATGTGCCCTACAACAAGTCCATGTCTGCTGTCATCCGTTAAAGACTGGACTTTCACACCTTGTCCTCTGGTGACGTGTTGGATGAATTTATTGCAATGAACATCTTGAACACGACAGCTGATAGTGCTCTCGCCCGCGTGCAACAATCAAAGAGATTGATACGTATAATCAAGCCCATGGGTACTTGTGGTGACATTGGAGTATCTAGGTGACATTAGGGTTTTGGTTGATGTGCATCTTAAGGTGTTATCTTAGTACGAACTCTAGGGCTGTTCCTAACACTTATAGGGATAGCTCATAAGATTGATCAGAAAGGATAACTTTGAGGTGGTTTCGTACCCTACAATAATTTCTACGTTTGTTCTCCGATATTTGTGACTTTGGAGTGAACTCTTTGTCGCACGAGAGGTATTTATATATGATTCAACTATGTCAATATTGTTGAGAGAAATTGCACTAGTGAAAGCAGAACCCTATTTCTTGTTTCCAAGCATTTATACAACGTTTTGCTTTCCGTTTACTATTTGTTACCTTGCTGTTTTTATATTTTCAGATTACAAAAACCTATATCTACCATCCATATTACGCGTGTATCACCATCTCTTCGCCAAACTAGTGCACCTATACAATTTACCATTGTATTGGGTGTGTTGGGGACACAAGAGACTCTTTGTTATTTGGTTGCAGGGTTGCTTAAGAGAGACCATGTTAATCCTACACCTCTCATGGGTTGAAAAACCTTAGGTCAACCACTTGAGGGCAAATTGCTATTGTCCTACAAAACTCTGCGCTTGGAGGCCCAACACGAGTCTACAAGCAGAAGGTTGTGTAGTAGACATCAAGCTCTTTTCTAGCACCGTTGCCGGGGAAGTGAGTGCTTGAAGGTATATCTTTAGATCTTGCAATCAAATCTTATAGTTTCTTGTTTTTCACTAGTTTGGTTTTATAAAAGAAAACTAAAAAATGGAATTGAGGTTGCCTCATATGCTTCATCTTTTTAATGTCTTTCGTGAAAATGATGCAAAGGAAAATTGTGCTCAGGTGTTACAAGAAGAAGTTATTAAAATGTTTGGCACTAAATATTTGAGTGATGATCATGATAGTGATATTGTTAGTATGAATTCTCTGAATATTCATGATGCTAATGATATGCAAAGCCACAAGCTTGGGGATGCTATGTTTGATGAAGATGATATTTTTAGCCCCCCAAGTTTTGATGAGCAAAACTATTACGACTATGACATGCCTCCTATCTATGATGATTATTGTGATGACACGTATGTTATAAAGAGTAATGGTTGTTGGGGAACGTTGCATGGGAAACAAAAAATTTCCTACGCACATGCAAGATCTATCCATGGTGATGAGCATCTATGAGAGGGAGAGTGGATCTACGTACCCTTTTAGACCGCTAAGCGGGAAGCGTTAAGAAACACGGTTGGTGTAGTCGAACGTCTTCGCGATTCAAATCGCCGAGCGTCCCGCGATCCAATCACGATCCGTCCCGATCAAGCACCGAACGGACGGCACCTCCGCGTTCAGCACACGTACAGCTTGATGACGATCTCCGCCTTCTTGATCCAGCAAGAGGGAGCAAAGAGGTAGACGAGTTCTCCGGCAGCGTGATGGTGCCGCGGCGATTGTGGTGGAGCAATTCTGGCAGGGCTTCGCCTAAGCACTGAAGTAAACTGATCTAGAGGAGAAACTATGCACTAGAGGAACGGGTATCACGTGGCTGAAAATCAAGTGCCAAAAACCCTAAAACCTCTAGTATATATAAGAGGAAGAGAGGAGGAGGCTTGGACCAAGGGCCAAGCCATCTAGGCTTCGGCCGAACCAAGGAGGATAGGAAGATTCCTCTTCCAATCCTAGTAGGACTATGACTCCTCCTTATTTTGGTTTTTTTGCCTTTTTCCACCTTTTTCTCTTTGGGTTTTTCTTCCCAGCCGCATGGGCCTTATGTGGGACTTACACCAGCCCACAAAGGGCTGGTATTCACTCCTACAGCCCATGTAGCCTCTTGGGTCAAAATACCCCTCCCGATGGTCTCCCGATACACTACCGGCACTCCTGGTACACTACCGATGAGCCCGAAACTTTTCCGACGACCAAAATAGGACTTCCTATATATCAATATTTACCTTCAGACCATTCCAGAGCTCCTCGTGACATCCGGGATCTTATACGAGACTCCGAACAACCTTCGGTAACCACCACACATAAATCTATACTATCGAAACGTCACCGAACCTTAAGTGTGCAGACCCTGCGGGTTCGAGAACTATGTAGACATGACCGAGACACCTCTATGGTGAATAACCAATAGCGGGACCTGGATGCCCATATTGGTTCCTACATATTCTATGAAGATCTTTATCGGTCGAACCTCTATGTCAAGGATTCAGTTAATCCCGTATGATGTTCCCTTTGTTCTTCGGTATGTTACTTGCCCGAGATTCGATCATCGGTATCTCCATACCTAGTTCAACCTCGTTACCGGCAAGTACCTTTACTCATTCTGTAATACAAGATCCCGTGACTAACACTTAGTCACATTGCTTGCAAGGCTTATTGTGATGTTGTATTACCGAGTGGGCCCTGAGATACCTCTCCGTCACACGGACTAACAAATCCCAGTCTTGATCCATGCCAACCCAACAGACACCCTCGGAGATACCTGTAGAGCACCTTTATAATCACCCACTTACATTGCAATGTTTGATACACACAAGGTACTCTTCCGGTGTCCGTGAGTTGCATGATCTCATGGTCATAGGAACACATACTTGACATGCAGAAAACAGTAGCAATAAACTGACACGATCATATGCTACATTTGTAGTTTGGGTCTTGTCCATCACATCATTCTCCTAATGATGTGATCCCATTATGAAATGACATCACATGTCAATGGCTAGGAAATCTTGACCATCTTTGATCAATGAGCTAGTTCACTAGAGGCATACTACGGACAAAGTGTTGTCTATTTACCCACACATGTAATGTGTTTCCAATCAATACAATTATAGCATGGATAATAACCAATTATCATGAACAACGAAATATAATAATAAACACTTTATTTATTGCCTCTAGGGCATATTTCCAACAGTCTCCCACTTGCACTAGAGTCAATAATCTAGTTCACATCACTATGTGATTTACATTGTAATGAATCAAACACCCATGCAGTTCTGGTGTTGATCATGTTTAGCCCTTGGAAGAGGTTTAGTCTACGGGTCTCCAACATTCAGATCCATGTGCACTTTGCAAATATTTATGTCCTTCTCCTCGATGTAATCGCGGATGGAGTTGAAGCGTCGCTTTATGTGTCTGGTCCTCTTGTGAAACCTTGGTTCCTTGGCCAGAGCAATGGCACTAGTGTTGTCATAGAACAGATTCATTGGATTCAGTGCACTAGGCACTACTCCAAGATCTGTCATGAACTGCTTCATCCAGACACCTTCCCTTGCCGCCTTCGAGGCTGCAATGTACTCTGCTTCGCACGTAGAATCGGCTACCACACTTTGCTTGGAACTGCACCAGCTTACCGCTCCCCCGTTGAGAATAAATATGTATCCGGTTTGTGACTTAGAGTCATCCGGATCAGTGTCAAAGCTTGCATTGACGTAACCCTTTACGACGAGCTCTTTATCACCTTCATAAACGAGAGAGAATAACGATATCCACCACGCGCTGTAACATTCATTGGACCGCACACATCAGTATGTATGATTTCCAATAAGTCACTTGCCCATTCCATTGTTCTAGAGAACGGCGTTTTAGTCATCTTGCCCATGAGGCAAGTTCACATGTGTTAAGTGATTCAAAATCAAGTGACTCCAAAAGTCCATTAGCATGGAGCTTCCTCATGCATTTTACACCAATATGACCTAAATGGCAGTGCCACAAGAAAGTGGTACTATCATTATTAACTCTACATCTTTTGGCATCAATGTTATGAACATGTGTATCATCACTATCAAGATTCAATATGAATAAACCCCTCACATTGGGTGCATGACCATAAAAGATATTACTCATATAAATAGAACAACCTTTATTCTCTGATTTAAATGAGTAACCATCTCGCAATTAACAAGATCCAGATATAATGTTCATGCTTAACGCAGGCACTAAATAACAATTATTCAGGTTCATCACTAATCCCGATGGTAATCGAAGAGAGAGCGTGCCGATGGCGATCACATCAACCTTGGAACCATTTCCCACGCGCATCGTCATTTCATCCTTTGCCAGCCTTCGTCTATTCCGTAGTTCCTGTTTTGAGTTGCAAATGTGAGCAACCGAACCGGTATCAAATACCCAGGCACTACAACGAGAGCTAGTAAGGTACACATCAATAACATGTATATCATATATACCTTGTTTGTCGTTGGCCGCCTTCTTGTCAGCCAGGTACTTGGGGCAGTTCCGCTTCTAGTGACCAATTCCCTTGCAATGAAAGCACTCAGTTTCTGGCTTGGGTCCATGCTTGGGCTTCTTTACAAGAATAGCAACTGCTTTGCCATCCTTCTTGGTTTTACCCTTCTTGCCCTTGCCCTTGCCCTTGCCATTCCTCTTGAAACTAGTGGTTTTATTGACCATCAACACTTGATGTTCTTTCTGGATTTCAGACTCAACAACTTTTAGCATCGCAGACAGCTCGGCGACTGACTTGTTCATCCTGTGCATGTTATAGTTCATCACAAAGCTCTTGTAACTAGGTGGCAGTGATTGAAGAACTCTGTTAGTGATCGCGTCTGGCGGAAGGGCAATTCCCAACTCTGCCAGACGATTCAAATACCCAGACATTCTGAGTATATGCTCAGTGATAGACCCGTTCTCCTCCATTTTGTAAGCATAGAACTTATCGAGGGTTTTATACCTCTCGATCCGGGCATTCTTCTGAAAGATAAACTTCAACTCCTGGAACATCTCATATGCTCCATGACGTTCAAAACGTGTTTGAAGTCCCGGTTCTAAGCCATACAATATTGCACACTGAACTATTGAGTAATCTCCAGAACGTGCCTCCCAAGTGTTCTTAACGTCTTCGGATGACATGTCTTCTGGTTGGTCACCAAGCAGTGCATCAAGGACATATGATTTCTGGGAGCCCATGAGGATAATCCTCAGATAACGTGCCCATTCAACAAAGTTACTTCCATCAGCTTTCAACTTAACTTTCTCTAGGAACGCATTAAAATTTAGGGGTGCTACTGCACGAGCCATTGATCTACAACATAAATATGCAAATGTTCCTTAGACTATTGTTCAAGATAATGAGTTTAGTTAATCAAATTACTAAAGCTCCCACTCAAATTGACATCCCTCGGGTCATCTAAGTGTCACATGATCCAAATTCACCAACTCAAATCTGATCATCACGTGAGTTGAGGTGGTTTCAATGGTGAACATCATCATGTTGATCATATCTACTATATGACTCATGTTCGACCTTTAGTTCTCTTGTGTTTCGAGGCCATGTCTGTACATGCTAGGCTCGTCAAGTTTAACCTGAGTGTTCTGCATGTGCAACACTAACTTGCACCAGTTGTATGTGAATGTAGAGTCTATGACACCCGATCATCACGTGGTGTCTCAACACGACGAACTTTCGCAACGGTGCACACTCGGGGAGAACACAATTCATCTTGAAATTTAAGTGAGGGATCACCTTATAATGCTACCGTCGTCCTCAGCAAAACAAGGTGCATAAAAGGATTAACATCACATGCAAATCATAAGTGACATGATATGGCCATGAACTTGTGCTTTTGATCTCCATCTTGAAAGCACCGGCATGATCTCCATCGTCACCGGCACGACACCATGATCTCAATCATCTTGATCTCCATCAACATGTCGCCATCGGGGTTATCGCGCCCATCATGCTTCTACAACTACTGCTACCATTTAGTGATAAAGTAAAGCATTACATAGCGCTTAATGATTGACACGCAGGTCATACAATAATTAAACACAACCCTATGGCTCCTGTCAGTTGTCGTACTCATCGACATGCAAGTCCTGATATTCTATACAACACATGATCATCTCATACATCACATATATGTCATCATGTAATTGGCCATATCACGTCACAACAATTGTTGTTGCATGTTTTATGTGGCTGCTACGGGTATCTAGCAAGAACAATTCTCACCTACGCATAAACCACAACGGTGATACATTATTTTCTTTTCAACCTTCTCAAGGACCGCCTTTGTCGAATCTGATCCAACTAAAGTAGGAGAAACTGGCACCCGCCAGCCATCTATGCAACAAGTTGCAGTTGAGGGAACCATTCTCTCGTAAGCGTACGAGTAATGTTGGTTCGGGCCGCTTCATCCCACAATACCGTTGAACCAAAACACGACCAAGGTAGGAAGCAATCTAAGCATCAATGCCCACAAACTCTTTGTGTTCTACTCGAGATCTCATCAACACATAGACCTAGCTCATGATGCCACTGTTGGGGAACGTTGCATGGGAAACAAAAAAATTCCTACGCACACGCAAGATCTATCCATGGTGATGAGCATCTACGAGAGGGAGAGTGGATCTACGTACCCTTGTAGACCTCTAAGCGGGAAGCGTTAAGAAACACGGTTGGTGTAGTCGAACGTCTTCGTGATCCAAATTGCCAAGCGTCCCGCGATCCAATCACGATCCGTCCCAATCAAGCACCGAACGGACGACACCTCCGCGTTCAGCACACATACAGCTTGATGACGATCTCCACCTTCTTGATCCAGCAAGAGGGAGCGGCGAGGTAAATGATTTCTCCGGCAGCGTGACGGCTCTGCGGGAATGGTGGTGGAGCAATTCCGGCAGGGCTTCGCCTAAGCACTGCAGAAAACAGATCTAGAGGAGAAACTATGCACTAGAGGAACGGGAAGCACGTGGCTGAAAATCAAGTGTCAAAAACCCTAAAACCTCTAGTATATATAATAGGAAGAGAGGAGGAGGCTTGGCCCAAGGGACAAGCCATCTAGGCTTTGGCCGAACCAAGGAGGAGAGGAGGATTCCTCCTCCAATCCCAGTAGGACTAGGACTCCTCCTTATTTTGG
Organism: Hordeum marinum; assembly: GCA_022496015.1. Lineage (NCBI taxonomy): Eukaryota > Viridiplantae > Streptophyta > Magnoliopsida > Poales > Poaceae > Hordeum > Hordeum marinum. The sequence continues at coordinate 440,707,137 of CM039674.1, forward strand.
TCTTTTTGCCTTTTGCCACCTTTTTCTCTTCGGGTTTTTCTTCCCAGTCGCATGGGACTTATGTGGGACTTCCACCATCCCCCTGAGGGCTGGAATTCACTCTCCCACAGCCCATGTAGCCTCTTGGGTCGAAATACCCCTCCCGATGGTCTCCCGGTACACTACCGGCACTCCCGATACACTACCGATGAGCCCGAAACTTTTTCGGCGACCAAAATAGGACTTCTTATATATCAATCTTTACCTCCGGACCATTTCGGAGCTCCTCGTGGCGTTTGGGATCTCATCTGAGACTCTGAACAACCTTAAGTAACCACCACACATAACTCTATACTACCGAAACATCACCGAACCTTAAGTGTGCAGACCCTGCGGGTTCGAGAACTATGTAGACATGACTGAGACACCTCTACGGTCAATAACCAATAGCAGGACCTCGATGCCCATATTGGTTCTACGTATTCTATAAATATCTTTATCGGTCGAACGTCTATGTCAAGGATTCAGTTAATCTCGTATGATGTTCCCTTTGTTCTTCGATATGTTACTTGCCCGAGATTCGATCATCGGTATCTCCATACCTAGTTCAACCTCGTTACCGGCAAGTCTCTTTACTCGTTCCGTAATACAAGATCCCATGACTAACACTTAGTCACATTGCTTGCAAGGCTTATTGTGACGTTGTATTATCGAGTGGGCCCTGAGATACCTCTCCGTCACACAGAGTAACAAATCCCAGTGTTGATCCATGCCAACCCAACAGACACCCTTGGAGATACCTGTAGAGCACCTTTATAGTCACCCAGTTACGTTGCAATGTTTGATACATACAAGGTACTCTTCCGGTGTCCGTGAGTTGCATGATCTCATGGTCATAGGAACATCTACTTGACATGTAGAAAACAATAGCAATAAACTGACACGATCATATGCTACGTTTGTAGTTTGGGTCTTGTCCATCACATCATTCTCCTAATGATGTGATCCGATTATCAAATGACATCACATGTCAATGGCTAGGAAACCTTGACCATGTTTGATCAACGAGCTAGTTCACTAGAGGCATACTAGGGACAAAGTGTTGTCTATTTACCCACACATGTAATGTGTTTCCAATCAATACAATTATAGCATGGATAATAAACGATTATCATGAAATTTCTTGAGCTTTCCTAATGTTTCAGAATTTTTAGAGTCAGGAAACTTTGCTGATCATTCATATCTTCACAGACGGTTCTGTTTTTGACAAATTCTGTTTTGCATGCATAGTTTGCTTGTTTCAAGTGTTCCTATAGCTTATATTGAGTAATATAAATTGTGGGAATGATGTAATACATTAGATATCATGTGGTAACAATTATGAATCTTGTCTTGACAGTACCAAAGTGAATTATCTTTGTTTATTATACTAACCCGTCTCATGAAGTTTCGTTAAGTTTTGTGTGATTGAAGTTTTCATGTTTTGGGTGAGACACCGATATGAGAAGAATAGGGAGTGACAAGAACCTAAGATTGGGGATGACCAAGGCACCCCCAAGGTAATATCCAAGGAAGACTCAAGCGTCTAAGCTTGGGGATGCCCCGAAAGGCATCCCCTCTTTCGTCTTCAACACTATCGGTATATCTTATTTGGAGCTGTATTTTTATTCGTCACATAATATGTGTTTTGCTTGGAGCATCATTTTATTTTGTTTTTACCTGTTATGTGTTATTTATAATCTAGTTTTTCAATAAAAAGTTCCAAGAATTGCCTTTAGGATGCTTGGATTGCATGTTTGATGTGTGTTGTGTAAAAACAGAAACTTCTGTTGTAGTGTTTGAATTTTCATATTTTACTGGAACGTGGAAAGTTTCTTAAATTTACACACAGTATGGTAATATAAATTGTATAGCATTTCCTAAATTTTCATACTTTTTTGAGTACCAGAAGTACACTGTTTTCATAAATTGCTACAGATTGTTCTGTTTGGGCAGATTGTTGTCATAGTTTTGTTATCTACTTATCCTATAGTTTGCATAGCATGTATTGGTAGATATAAATTGTGAAAATGATAGTATATAGTACCTAATGTTTGAAAATTATAATGCAACTTGTCTTGGCAGTACATAAAGAGTTGATTTATTATTATGTGTACTAACCTATCTCACGAGTTCTTTTTGAGTTTTGTGTGGATGAAGTTTTTGAGAATAGGTGAAACCGTGGTATGAGAGGATTGAACGACATACAAAAGCTCAATCTTGGGGATGCCCAAGGCACACAAAGTAAATATTTCAAGAAATCTTGATCATCTAAGCTTGGGGATGCTACGCATCCCACCTCTCTTCATCAACAATTATCGGTTAGCCTATGTTGAGCCTAAATTTTTATTCGTTCACATGATGTGTGCTATTCTTGGAGTGCTATTTTTCTTTTGCTCGCTGTTGAATAAAGTAACTAAGATCTAAAAATATTTATTAAGGGACAGAGAGTCCTCACATACCTCTTTAATTATTTGACTACTCATTGATCTTCACTTATATCTTTTGAGCTAGGCAATGTTGCTCTAGTGCTTCACTTATATCTTTATAAAGCATGGTGGTGTTATATTTTATAGAAATTATTGAACTCTCGTTCCTCACTTATATTATTTTGAGAGTTTCTTAAAATATCATGTTAATTTGTTTAGGTTATGAATTTAGTCCTAATATAATGGGCATCCAAGAGGGATATAATCAAAACTTTCATATTAAGTGCATAAAAAACTATGAGAAGTTTGATTCCTTGCATATAGTTTTTAGATAATAGAGATGGTAATATGAGAGTCATGCTAGTGAGTAGTTGTGAATTGTAAGAGATACTTGTGTTAAAGCTTGTGATTCCCGTAACATGCACGTATGGTGAAGCGTTATGTAACGAAGTTGGAGCATGATTTGTTTAATGATTGTCGACCTTTGTGTGAGGGTCGGGAGCACGCGATGGTTAAATCCTACCAACCTCTACCCTAGGAGCATGTGTACAATGCTTTGTTTGATGACTAATAGACTTTTCCAATAAGTATGTGAGTTCTTATGACTAATGTTGAGTCCATGGATTATACGCACTCTCACCCTTCCATCTTTGATAGCCTCTCTAGTACCGTGCAACTTTCGCTGGTACACCAAACCCACCTACCTCAAAACAGCCACCATATATTCCTCAAAACAGACACCATCCCTACCTATTATGGCATTTCCATAGCCATTCTAATATATATTGCCATGCAACTTCCACCATGTAGTTTTTCATGACTTGCACCATCACTTCATATTGCATATAGAGTCATACTTTGTCATAGGAATCGAGTTGTAATTTATTTTTTTGTTGAGTTACAAGTAAATAAAAGCATGATGATTTTTCATTAATAAAGAATTGTCCCATGAGAGAAAAGGATGATGGAAGCCATGACTCCCTCACAAGTTGGGATGAGTATCCTGACTTTACAAAAAATAAAAGAGGCCAGCGAAGCCCAAACAAAAAATAAAAGAGGCCAAAGAAGCCCACCAAAATAAAAATAAATAAATAAAATATATAAAAAATGAGAGAAAGGGAGAAGGGACAATTTCTACTACCTTTTTCCACACTTGTGCTTCAAAGTAGCACCATGATCTTCATGATAGAGCGTCTCCTATTTTCTCACTTTCATATAACTAGTGGATATTCATTTTGCATGACCACTTAGTTTTATTTTTGAGCTTTCATACACTTATAATTTTAAGTGCATTTGTTGCATGGCAATCCCTACTCACTCACATTGATATCTATTGATGGGCATCTCCATATCACGTTGATACACCTAGTTGATGTGAGACTATCTTTTCCTTTTTCTCCTTTCACCTCCTCCATATACTATTCCACCTATAATGCTATATCCATGGCTCATGCTCATGTATTGCATGAGAGTTGAAAAGGTTTGAGAACACCAAAAGTGTGAAACAATTGCTTGACTTGTTCATCGGGGTTGTGCATGATTTAGATACTTTGTGTGGGGAAGATGGAGCATAGCCAGACCATATGATTTTGTAGGGATAACTTTGTAAGGCCATGCTATTTCGAAAGGACATGACTATCTTGTTGGTGTTCTCGAAGTATTACTATTTTTATGTCAAATTAGACTATTGTTTTGAATCTTACGGATCTGAATATTCATGCCACAATAAAGAATATTACATGGATAAATATGTTAGGAAACATTCCACAACCAAAATTCAGTTTTTATCATTTACCTACTCGAGGACGAGCAGGAATTCAGCTTGGGGATGCTGATACGTCTCCAATGTATCTATAATTTTTGCTTGTTTCATGCTGCTATATTATCATTCTTGGATGTTTTACAATCATTTTACCACAACTTTATATTATTTTTGGGACTAACCTATTAACCCAGATCCCAGTGCCAGTTTCTGTTTCAGAGTTGGTCCAGAAGGTTCTCGAGGAAGCCACAAGCCTCAAGGGCATGGCCACCCCCTGGCCATGGCCACCAGGCTTGTGGGTCCCTCAGGAGTCCACCGACCTCCTCTCAGCTCTATAAATCGTCTAATATTCCAGAAACCCCAACACAAAACCTAGATCGGGAGTTCCGCCGCCGCAAACATCTAGAGCCACGAAAAACCAATTAGGACCCCGTTCCGGCACCCTGCCGGGGGGAAACCATCACCGGAGGCTGAGGGTATGTACCAGTAGCTATGTGTTTGATCTCTCTCTCTCTCTTGTGTTCTTGAGATGGCACGATCTTGATGTACCACGAGCTTTGTTGATATAGATCGAATCATATGGAGTGTTTCCCCTCTCTATCTAGTTGTGATGAATTGAGTTTTCCCTTTGAAGTTTACTTATCAGATTGAGTCTTTAAGGATTTGAGAACACTTGATGTATGTCTTGCGATGGGATATCTGTGGTGACTATGGGATGTTCTATTGATCCCCTTGATGTATGTTTAGTTGCTCAACTTGTGGGTTCCGTCACCTTGGGAATCTATGCATAGGGGTTGGCACACGTTCTTATCTTGACATTCCGGTAGAAACTTGAGGCACTCTTTGAAGTTCTTTTTGTTGGATTAATAAATCTTAAATTGTGTGATGCATATCGTATAATCAAGCCCACGAGTACTTGTGGTGACCATTGTGGTTTCATCACGGCAGATGCCATGGGTAGGCTTGTCGAGAGGGGCCGAAGAACGTCGGCAGACTCTGGGAGCGGGGTTAGGCACAAGCGGTGGTGGACACACGATCTACCCAGGTTCGGGGCCCTCCATGAGAGGTAACACCCCTAGTCCTGCTAGGTCTAGTTGAGACAATGGTCAGATTACAATGGCGCTCCTTGAGCTGTATGGGTCGTGGAGGAAGAAGGAGCAAGCCCGCTCTTCTGCCTCTCTACGCGCGCGTGTGTGTGGAGTGGACGTGAAGAGAACTGGGAGAGCAACCGACCCCTTGCATGGGGGTGTCCCGAGGGTTTTTATAGGCCAACCCCCCGGATTACAATACAAATAGAAGGTCATGGGGGGCCCAGCCGGTAGCCTCTCTGGTCGGTTGTGGGGGCCACCAGTTGTGGGGTCCTGTTGCCAGTAGGCCCCGCCGGCTAAAGGGTCCCGTCAGGAACCGGCGGGGCCCGCGTGGCAGGTCCCGACGCCGGTCACGTCACGACATGGGCCGCCCCTTGTGGCGTCATCTTGCGGCGACCGGTCAAGGTCAGCAGTGCGGCCGCCCGCCCTATAGCCATGCCGGGGTGGGTAATGGAGTGGCTGGGGCGTGCCGGCACTATTGGAAGCCCGGTCACCATCCGCCAGGGTCAGAGGCCCTGACACCTTCACTGTGGCCACTCCGACGCTGACCCCCAATGGGATGGGGACCAATGTCGCCACGCATGTCCTAACAACGGTATCCAATGCGTAGCCGGCTAGGGGGGCCAGGCGGCAACGCCCCCAGCTGGCCGGCACGTCGTAACTGGCGGGGCATAGCCGGCGGGCTCTGGCCGGAGGGCCGCTACTGGCAGGGCATAGCCGGACCGCAGGGGGAGGCGGCCCGCCCTTTGATTGTGATAGAAGGCCAGAGCAAGGGGGCGCTTGAGGCTACCCCGGGGTCATCCCCCCGTCAGTAGTCCCCGAAGCCAGGGAGGCCCACTGACGAACCGTGGTGGTCCTCGCCGGCTTGAAGATCGTCCTTGCGCCACGGGGTGCCTTAAGAGTCGAGCGACACCGGCAAACGATGGCCGGCTCCACAGCCAGCCGATGCCTCGCGCGCCGCCTCGGGTTCCCCACCGGGTAGGGAAGACGCGCCACGCGGCGGAAAAGACCGGGCCGTGGGGCGGGGCCCTCCACGACCACGGCCTCAGCCCGCGCACGGGGATCTTTTATGGTGCGGGCAGACGGTTGGCGTTCCCGAGCGCCATAATATCCGCCCCGCATGCCACGGTAATTGCGGGGGTCATGCGCAATGAATCCGGCCCCACGATCACCCGCACAGGGTTTAAATGGCGAGAGGAGGGGGGCAGAACAGCCCGTTTGCTCCCCCCACTGTCGTCGCGTCGTCGTCGTCGTCTTCCTCCCCCCGCCACGAGAGAGAGAGAGAGAGAGGAGGTCAGAGCACGTGGGCAGGCTGTGTCGTCGTCTGCCGCCGAAGAAAGCCCGGGCCGCCGCCGAGCACCCACGCCCGTTGTCGTGACCGCACGCCCCCTCGGCGACCATGATGGGTAAGGGGGCATGGGACGGCAGCAACGTGGATGAGACCTTCATCGAGCTCCTCCTCCATCGCCGCAAGCTCCCGGCGGAGGCACACTTGGAGGCACGCCCAGCCGGGATGGAGAAATCCCCGGCACCGCGGGAAGGCGAGGTGGTCGTCTTCGCCGATCATTTCCTCCGTGGGCTTGGGCTGCCGGCGAGCGCCTTTTTTCGCCGTTTCCTGAAGCGGTTCAGTCTGCAGCCGCACCACCTCCCCCCCAACGCCGTCTTGCGGCTGGCGGCGTTCGTCACCCTTTGCGAGGGGTACTTGGGCGTTGAGCCGAGGCTTGCCCTCTGGTGCTGGCTCTTCTTCCTCAAGCGACAGACAACAAAGGATCCGGTGACGAAACAAATGGTGATGACCGCCTGCGAAGGCGCCATGATCCATATCCGCAAGGGGACCGGCTTCCCGAAACTCTCGCTGCATGAGTTGGTGAAGCGCTGGCAGCGGGGGTTCTTCTATGTGAAGAACGCGAAGCCGGAGGAGGATTACATCAACCTCCCCGACTTCACCAACCACCCGCCGACCGCGATGCTAAACTGGCGGGCAGTTCCGCCTCCGGCGCCCGAGACGGAGGACCGGCTCTATGAACGCCTGCTCGTGATGACCGGGACGGAGGGGCTGAAGGCCACCTATCTGCTGGCCGCGATGGTGGCGCGCCGGGTGCAACCGTTGCAGCACCGGCCACACCTCATCTGCCAGATGGGAGGATGCCATGACCCCTGCTGGCTCTTCACCAAGGAGATAAAACCGTCCCACGTGGCGAGGAGGATGACGCCATCTTGACGGCGAAGATGGTGGAGGGCGAGTGGCAATGGGGGAAAACCCCATACAGCCGGAGCCGCCCAACACCACGGGTAAGTGTCTAGCCACCTCCTTCCCTCCATCTTTTTTCAGAGGCAGCGCCCCTCCCCCCTTTGGCCTGACGGCGCATCGCCCGGCCCGCCCGCAGATTTTCCCGCTGCTGCAGAACTACGGGGAGTCGGGCCCCGACACGGCGGAGTCGGACCCCAAGGAGGTCGAGGATGCCGATGACGTGGAGCCGGATGTATCCGAGCGAGTCGGCGCGTCCAAAGCCGGCGACGTGGAGACAGAGACGGAGGGGGCCGACGAGGCCGAATCGACGGGTGAGTCTCCTCCCCAGACGCACCTATGGGACTGGACCGATTATGATGCTGAGGCGGAGACGTCGCGTGTTGCAGAGGCTCCGGTGAAGCCCGAAACTTCGAAGGACGAGGTCACGGCACCGCGGAGGCACCAACCTCGAGCCGGCGGCGGCTCCAGCCGGGGAGGCCCGGACGCGGACGACAAGGGGAAAGGCCGGCTGCCACCAAGCCGGCGCCCAAGCGCGCGGCAATCGTGCAGCCGGGCGGCAGCCGCGGAGGGGGGCAAGAAACAAAGGGTCATCCAAGCGAGACCCACGAGGAGGGCGGTCCCCGTTATCGCCGGGTAAGTCCATCTCCTCCTCCACCTTGGTCCGTTCTGTCTTCCCCCCCAGTCCCTTATTTCGTCGTTACCAGGGAGGCCCGTGCCCTGGGGAGGACCCCGGGTGGCGGGACGGAGAGGGCGGCGCCGCCGACGGCTGCCGAGGAGAGGGAGCACCACGCGTGGCTCGACCTCGAGGCGGCCGAGCAGGAGCGGCGCGTCGAGGAGCTCCGTCCATGGGAAGAGGCGGCAAAGAAGCGGGGAGGAACCAACGGGGAGGCCGCTGGCGGAGCGTGGGAGCCGTTCCCCTGCCTCCGAGGAACCAGCGGGGAGGCCACTGGCGGAGCATGGGAGTCATTCCCCCGCGGTCGAGAGAAGAGGTCGAAGGACCACCACGGTCCCGGGCGACGGATGGGGGCGGGCGCGAAGGCCGCGGAGGACGTGGCGGAGATGGACTATGACGCCACCCAGCCGGTGGCGGACGACGTGCCGCCAGGGGCAGAGGTGCCGGCTCCGGAAGCGCCGGCCCCAAAACTGCCGGCTTTGGAGGCGCCGGCTCCAGAGGCACCGACACCGGAGGCGAGTCAGCCCGGAGCCGCCGGAGGCGTAGCGCCGGAGGTGAGGGCCGCGACGGCCAGGGAAAAGGCCGCCGCACGCGCGTCGACGGTGGGCCCCGGTGTGACGGTAACAAGAGGGGCCAGTCCCATCGCGGTCTTTGACAAGGGAGGACCTGCGGATGGGGGCCGGCCGCAGCAGACCTGGGTGGCGGCCGGGAGCCCGGCCGCCGGCGAACCGTCGAGCGCCCTCGGGGCGACGGTGTCCGCCGTTGTGGATGTGCTCGCTGCTTACCGCGCCTAGACGTCGCAGGATGCTCGAGCCGCCAATGACCGACTGTTGAACTTGGAGCAGGCGGTCGCGGTGAGCTCTCTTCTTTCCTTCTTCTCTTGACTTGGCATTTTCTGTCTTTTCCAGTGGGGGCGCGCCAGCGCACCCATTGGGTCTAGCCCTCGAGGCTCGAACCGGTTGGAGCGCAGGCGGCTCGAGCCTAAAGTTGTGTACTCTTGTTGTTTTGTAGGCGGCTATGACCGCCGGGAGGTCGCGTACAACACCCTGCTGGGGTCGTACCGAGGAGCCGAAAACCATCTCGCCATCGTGTCTGTGGACTTGCGAGGTATGTGCTCTTGCGATCTTTCAGTGGGGGCGCGCAAGCGCACCCACTGGGTGTAGCCCTCGAGAATCAGGCCGGCTACCCCGAAGGTGGGCTGAATCCTTTCTGACAACGGCGACTTCTTCTCGTGAAGCTACCCAGGCCGAGACGGTCAGCCTCCGGCGCCAGGTGGTGCATCTTTACGAGGAGCGGGAACTCCTGACGACGGAGCGCGACCGGCTCCGTGGGGAGGCAGACCAGGTGAAGGCAGAGTGGGAGGGGCGCGAGGCGGCCCACCGCCAAGCGTTGGTGGACCAAGGGGCGGCCCTTCGTTGGGAGGCGGAGGAGAGGGAGAAAGTTCTCTGCCAGAGGCTGGAGGCCAAAGACGTTGCGCTAGCCAAGGCGTCCGAGGACGCGCAGGCGGCTCGGGACGAGCACGTGCGCCAGCGTCAGGAGTGGTCGGCCAGGGAGGTGCAGCTGCAGGAGCAAGGGCATGAGGTGGATCAGATGATGCACGGTAAGCTTCTATTGCCTTGTTCTTCTCGCGCCTTCCTTCTGGGTTTTCTGGCTTGCCTCCCCGCTCATCCCTTGTCTTCTTCTTAGGGATTTTCCCTAGCACACAGGAGGTCGCGGAGGCAGTCATGGAGGATGACCGTGAGGCCCGGTGGGCGCAAGGAGAGGCCATTGGGCTGCTTGCCCCCTGGACCCTGGACGAGGTGGGGATCGCCTCCAAGGTGCGTCTATCGGAGGTGCTCCGCGCCCTGAGGCGACTCCAAGCGGCCAGCTTGGCACTGGTTCGCACCCTTTGGCCCGGCGCGGTGGACTCGGGCTCCATGAACTGGCTGTTGAGGTGGCTGGAGTTTGGGACTGCGCGGGTGAACGCCTGGAGGGCCTCCACGGCACGCGCCGGTGCGGACATGGCGCTCCACATTGCCAGGTCGTGGTACCCCGAGCTGGACTTGGGTTTGCTCATGGCCCAGCGTGCCGGCACCGACGCGGAGTTGGAGGCGGTGGCCGACGAGCTGTTGGGGAGGGCGAGCGACCTTGCGTCCTTCGCCGCGTGGGACGAGTACGTCCCGAAGCGCGGGGCGGACGGCGTGGTGGTCCCGAAGGACCGGTACGGGCTCGCCCTGGACGACCCGGAGGGGAGCACCGCCGAGACGGCCGATGGAGAGTCCGATACCGACGACTATGCCGAGCCCGAGCTGGCTCCGGACGTGGGGGTGAGGGCTTCTACCTCAGCCGCCTCGGAGGCACTGGCCTCAGAAGCGCCAGCACCGCCGGCTCTCGAGGCGTGAGCACCGCCGGCTCCAGAGGCGTCAGCACCGGAGGAGGGCCGGCCCGAAGCTTCCACCACTTAGGTTTTTTCTTTCCTGCTTTTTGTTTTAGACTGGAATTCCACCCACTAGGTGTGTATATGTAATGAACTTGTGGCCGTGGGCCTCTTATCATTATGACTTATGCCGTTTTTCTTAAAAAGGATGTGCGTGACGGCTCTCCTTTCGCCTTTTGCCTTTTGACTTGTGTTCGTGCGTCGGGATTCCTTCCGGCTTCTGCCCCGCCTGCCAGCCAGTCGGGAGACGGTCTGGGACAGGGACGGGGCTTCACCCTTGGGGAAAACCAGCGGGCTCTTAGAGTCAACCGGCTAGGGCTAGGTTGAGTCGGCAAAGGCCGGTTACTAGGAGTAACAAAGCTCGGCTGGGCCGGGCCGGCTGCCACGCGTCGGCTGACCTCAGTGTGAGAAGTTCCTTCGCACCCCGTGGTCCCTTTAGCCGGACAGACGGGAGCCGGTCTGTAGCTGGTTAGGGAGGGGAGGTGAAGGGTTGCTTGCTCACACTACTTGTCTGCCTCGGGGGGGAGTCGGGCGAGCCCCGGGCCTGGGACCCGGACCCGGTTGACGTGCCTTAAATAAGAGGAAAACTTTGGACGAATCGAAAAGGGGCGTGCCCCAAGTGCCGGCTTGGGGCCCCTATTTCATTCATAAGCCCGAAAGGGGAAGGATACATACAATGGTTTTTAGCAATAAAATGGACGGAGGAGCGCCGCATTCCATGGGCGCTCCGTCTCCTCGCCGGAGATGTCTCTCTTGTGCTTCTGCGGCTTCTGGGCATCTATTAGATAGTACGCGTTGTTGTGGAGCACCCGGCTGACGATGAACGGGCCCTCCCATGGGGAGGACAGCTTTTGCTGGCTGGCGGTTCGCTGGATCCGCCTGAGCACCAAGTCTCCTTCGCGGAAGGAGAGTGGCCGGATCCGATTGTTGTGGTAATGCCGGAGCTTCTGCTGGTAGATGGCTGTCCGGCTCAAGGCCAGCTCGCGGGCCTCCTCGAGGAGGTCGACGCCGTCTTCCCTTGCCTCCCTCGCATCCTTCTCGGTGTACAGGGTAACCCGAGGCGAATCAAACTCGATGTTGGTGGGGATGATCGCCTCGGACCCGTAAACGAGAAAGAATGGAGTGTAGCCGGTCGACCGGTTGGGCGTGGTTCAGAGGCTCCAAAGGACAGCCGGCAGCTCCTCGACCCAACAGCCGGCCAACCGGACCAGTGGTGTCACGAGCCGGGGCTTGATGCCGGACAGGAGCAGGCCATTTGCCCTCTCAACCTAGCCGTTCGACTTCGGGTGGGCGACGGACGCCAGGTCGAGCTGGATGCCCCGCCTCGAGCAGAAACGTGCTAGCGCGCCCTTGGCGAAGTTCGTGCCATTGTCGGTGATGATGCTATGGGGGACGCCGTATCAAACTGTGATGTCTTCGATGAACCGGACAGCCGTGGGGCCGTCCAGTTTCTTGATTGGTCGGGCCTCGATCCACTTGGTGAATTTGTCGACGGCTACCAGCAAGTGTGTCATGCCGCCTCGTGCGGTCTTGAAGGGTCCCACCATGTCCAGCCCCCAGACGGCGAAGGGTCACGAAAGGGGGATGGTCTGGAGGGCGCTAGTCAGAAGATGGCTCTGCGTGCTGAAGCGCTGGCAACCCTCGCACTTGTCAACCAGTTTTTGGCCGCGTCTAGAGCAGTCGGCCAGTAGAAACCGTGACGGAATGCTTTGGCCACCAGGGACCTGGAGGCAGCATGATGCCCACACTCGCCCTGGTGGATGTCGAGGAGGATTTCTTGCCCTTTCTCTGGCTCGACGCAGCGTTGGAAGACGCCGGTGGTGCTGCGATGAACCAACTCGTGGTTGATGATGCTATAGGCCAGGGCCCGGCGCTGAATTTGCCTTGATGTGGCCTCATCGGAGGGGAGCTCGCCACGCTGGAGGAACGCTAGGATGGGCTGGGCCCATGAGGGAGCCGAGACAGGGGTCAGCTCAGCCCCCGGGACCGGCTCGCTAGCCCCCGCGAGCGAAGCGGTGGCAGGAGCGTCGACCGTCACCATGACGGCGACGGGCCCGGTGTCGGCGCACGCAGACGTGGCCGGCTCAATTTCCATGGTGGACGGCACCGGCCCGACTGCTGGTGGTGATGGAGCTGGCAGAGCTGCCGCAGCCGCCGGGGCCGGTAGGGCTGCTGGTTCCGCTGAGGTGCCGGGCGCGTTTGCCGGTATGAAGATGGACTCCGATTCGGGAGAAGGCTTAATCGAAGGCTTCAGCAGCCACTCGAGGGAGACGATGGCTGGGATGGCCTGCCGGGTGGAGCCGATCTTGGCCAGCGCGTTGGCTGCCTCGTTGTCCGCACGGGGGACGTGGTGGAACTCGCAACCCTTGAAGGAGCCGGTGAGCTGCTGGACGAGGAAGCGGTAGCTGGCCATGTTGGCGTCCCTGGCGTCCCAATCGCCAGAGACCTTTTGCACCACGAGGTCAGAGTTGCCGAAGCAAATGATGCGTTGGATGCCGATCTCCTTGGCGAGTCAGAGGCCGTGGATGAGGGCCTCGTATTCGGCCACGTTGTTGGAGGCAGCGAAGTGGATGTGGAGGGCATAGCGGAGCTGGTCTCCTCTGGGAGACGACAAGATGATGCCGGCTCCCAGGACGGCTCGCATCTTCGAGCCGTCGAAGTGCATGCGCCAGTGCATGGAGTCGGGCGAAGGCGGCACGAACTGGGTTTCAGCCCAGTCGACGAGGAAGCCGGCCATTGCCTGGGATTTGATGGTGGTGCACGACTTGTATCGTATTTCATAGTCGGACAGGGCGATGGCCCATTTGGCGATCCGGTCGGTGGCGTCCCGGCCGGCCATGATTTCGCCCAGCGGCGTTGTGCTCACGACGGTGATGACGTGCTCCAGGAAGTACTGCTTGATCTTCTGGGCGGCAAAGTATATACCGTAGCACATCTTCTGGTAGTGGGGGTAGTTTTGCTTGGAGGCAGAGAGGACCTCGCTGAGGTAGTAGACGGGATGCTGCGTCGGCAACGCCTTGCCTTCCTCTGGCCGCTCCACCACCAGGACAATGCTGATGACGCGTGTGGTCGCCGCAATGTAGGCGAGCAAAGGCTCCTTGTCAGCCGACGCGGCCAAGATGGGCACGCTGGTGAGAGCCCGCTTGAGGCCGCGGAACGCCGCATCCGCCTTGTCGGACCAGTCGAACAGGGCCGGCTTCTTCGAGAGGTCCCGGCCCAGCTCGACTAGGGCCGACTTGCGTAGGAGCCCGTAGAGTGGCAAGGCCTTCTCGCCCAGCCGGCTGATGAACCGGCTGAGGGAGGCAAGGCAGCCAGTGAACTTCTAGACATCGCGAAGCCGGACCGGCTTGGGCATGCGCTCAATCGCCTGGATCTTCTCGGGGTTAGCTTCGATGCCGCGGGCAGACATGAAGAAACCCAGGAGGGCTGGCTAGGATGCCAAAGACACACTTCTCCGAGTTGAGCTTGATCTTGTATTCGCGCAAGTTGGAGAACGTCTCCCGGAGGTCGTCGAGGAGGCTGAAATGCTTCTTGGATTTGACGACGATGTCGTCCACGTAGACATGGACATTCCTGCATATCTGAGGCAGGAGGCACTTCTGCATGCAACGCTGGAAGGTAGCGCATGCATTCTATAGGCCGAAGGACATGGTGATGTAGCAGTAGGCCGGGAAGGGGGTGATGAAGGAGGTCTTGAGCCGGTCGGCCGGGTCCAGCTTTATCCGGTGGTAGCCAGAGTAAGCATCCAGGAAAGACAGCAAATCGCAGCCGGCCGTGGAGTCGATGACTTGATCGATCTGCGGCAGGGTGAACGGGTCCTTGGGGCACGCCTTGTTCAGGCTTGTGTAGTTGATACACATGCGCCAAGCCTTATTTTTCTTTAGCACTAGGACTGGGTTGGCCGGCCAGTCCGGGTGGAATACTTCCATGATGAAGCCGGCTGCGAGCAGCCAGGCGATCTCTTCTCCTATAGTACGCCGCTTCTCCTTGGAGAAACGGCGCAGGGGTTGCTTGACCGGCTTCGCATCCGTCCGTACGTGTAGCTTGTGCTCGGCGAACTTCCTTGGAACACCCGGCATGTCCTTGGGGGACCATGCAAAGATGTCCCGATTCTCACGGAGGAAGTCGACAAGCTCGCTTTCCTATTTGCTGTCGAGGCGGGAGCCGATGGTCACGCATTGGGTGGGGTTCGCCGGATCGAGTGGCACCTGCCTGGTGTCCTTGGACGGCTGGAATGAGGCTTCGCCGACCGACTGGGATGGAGGGGTCGGCACGGCCGGCTGGGCAGAGGCGATGGCCACCAGCCGGTCGAGCTGCCGCTTCTCCTTCGCTATCTCCAAGGCCTCAGCCAGCCGGCTGCCGTCTCGTGCGCACGCCATTGACATCTGTTATTTGCCAGCGATGGTGATGATGCCCCTGGGACCCGGCATCTTGAGCTTGAGGTAGGCATAGTGGGGATCGCCATGAACTTCACAAGAGCCGGCCGACCCAGCAATGCGTGGTAGGGACTATCGAGGTCCACTACCTCGAACAAGACCGGCTCGCGGCGGAAGTGATCGACGTCGCCGAAGAGGACGTCGAGCTTGATCTTGCCGACAGGGGTGCAGGACTTTCCCGGCATGATGGCATGGAAGACGGTCTGACTTGTTTTCAGATCCTCCACCTTGAGCCCCAGCTTGAGCAGGGTGTCAAGGTAGAGGATGTTGATGCTGTTGCCTCCATCGATCAACACCCGCGAGAAGCGGCACGAGCGAATCTCGGAGGCGATGGTAGGATCAAGGACAAGGGCATAGCTGCCAGGGTTCGGCATCACGGTCGGGTGGTCCGCCCGGCACCAGGTGACCGGCTTCTCGGACCAATGCATGAACTCGGGAGTCGCGGGCATGGTGGCATTCACCTCGCGGTGGAGCCGGTGCTGGGCATGCTTATCCGTCTCTTCGCTTCTGAAGATGACGTAGCAGTCGTCATGTTCGGGGCACCGGTCATGCAGACGGCCGTCGTTTCGAGCCGAGGCCAGGTCCGCCTGGACCGGGCCGGGAGCTGGGGCCGAAGCCGGAGCTGGTGCCGGAGCGCGGGCTGGCTGCCCGGGGGGAGCCGGGAGGCTGTCCCCCCGGGCCAATCGCTGTGAGAAGCTGCACTGCCGGAGCGTGTGTGTAGCCGGCTTGGCACCGGAGTGGTTTTTGTAGGGCAGGTCAAGCATTTGCTCGAAAGTCATCTTGGGCTGCCAGGCGGCCTTGCCGGTGCGTTGGCGCTAACTGGAGGCCTGGCTAACCGGCTGCTCCTCCTCGATGGAGGCGACCTGCAGGCTCCCGTAGCGGGAGTCGGGCTGGTCGTTCTTGCGCTTGCCGTTCTGCTGCTACCGATTGTCGGCCGCCGGCCGCGGCACAACGGGGGGCATATCTGGCTTGGCTGGTGCCTTAGCCTTCATCCTCATCGAGGAATTGACCGTGGCATATTTGTCCGCTTTGGACATCAGGTCCGCCAAGGAGGTTGGCTCGGAGCACGAGAGCTTGTGCTTGAGGGGGGTGCCATCGCAGCAGCCTTCGATGAAGTACTGGATGGCATGTACCTCGTGCACTCCCTCACAAGAGTTGAGGAGCTCGGTCCAGTGCGTGAGGTAGTCGTGGAGGGGCTCTTCCGACCCCTGGACGCACATGGCCAGCTCGCGGGGCCGGCCAGGCCGTTTGTAGGTGCCGGTGAAGTTGCGGACGAAGGCCTCCTCGAAGTCCATCCAGGTGTTGATGTTGCCGGCAGCCAGGCTATTTAGCTAGGTGCGGGCCGAGCCGATAAGCATGAGGGGGCATAATGGACGGCTACGCGCTTGTTCCCCCTGGCAATGCCGATGGCGGTAATGTAGTCGATCAGCCAGTCCTCCGGCTTGGCAGCCCCGGTGTACTTCGGGGTGTCGCGGGGGAGCGTGAAGCCTGGCGGAAAAGGCTCGTTGCGGATCCATGGACCGAAGCAGGTCGGGCCAATCGAGCCCTCCTCCTCGAGAAGAGCCGACTGCGCCAGCCGGTCAAGACGGAGCCGGGCATCGTTGTCACCGTGTGGGACGCGCGGTCCGAGCCAGGCTGCAAGCTCGGGATGGACGGACGGCGGGATGGACCACGCCGGTTCCTGCCGTGAAGGCGGATATGCCCGCGGGTGCGTCGGCTGCCGCCTGTCGGCGCCTCGTCACGGTGGTTGCTGCCAGCCAGATTGTCGCTGTGCCGGCTGTTCATAGCCGGCTGCTCATTTCCGCGTGATGGAGGGCGCTGAGCGTTACTCCCCCGGGCGTTCCGGCCGGAGGGACGAGGGGTGCTGGAGTGCTGAGCCGGCTGGCGATCAACAGCCCCAGTGTCCTCGCCCTCGGGACGGGGAAACTCGGAGACGGCCCCACCGGGGGTGAGGACGACCTGTTGCGCGTTGGCGGTGTCGATGAGGTCCTTGATGTGCCGCTCACGTGCGGCCCGCTCCTCGCCCTCCAAGGTTGCCAAATCCTCGCAGGTTGGCCGTGGGGGTGTCATAGACGGGGAAGCGGCCGCCGAGGATTTCTGCGACCATGCGGCCGCGTTCTCGCACAGCACCACGCCGGCTGGGCTCGGGGCCAGCCGAGGTGAGACCATACGCGGAGTTGTATTCCTGCTGCGCGGCCTCCATCCGGCGCCGCTCGGCAACGAGGGCGCTGGCGTCTTCGAACAGCAGGTGGCAGGCCGCCTCCAGCTCGGCTCTGGCGGTGGCCGGGTCCGCCGTCGTAGCGATAGGAGTGCCGAGACCCCGGAGGATGGCGGCGAGTGGGTCGGAGGTGCCGGCATGAGCGGTGGCCGCGTCGGCCTCGGCCGCCCGCACACGGCCTGAAGTGGTGGAGGAGGTGGTGACCATCACTCCCACGTAGGTGTGGGGGCTGATGGCCTCGCCCGTGGCGAGCGCGCCCACGGACGAGGGAGGGACGGTGTAGTCGAGCACCCAACTAGGGTACTCGTCAGCTGCCGGCTCTTCGGCGAGGCTCAGCTTGCTGAGCCGCCCAGCGAGCGCGGCGACGTCGAGCGCGAGGTCGCGGCCGAGGCACTCGTCAGAGATGCCGGTTGCGTTGCCTGCAAGACCCGCCGGAGCAAGCCCCACCAGCACGCGGTTCCGCCCGGACGCGAGGCGGCTAGGAGAGGTAGTGAAGGGCCCTGCCCGGAGCGTGACTCCGGCTGGCGCCGCGGACGGCCCCATGGTGGGCGCCAACTGTCGTGGTTTTGTCACGGCAGATTCCATGGGTAGGCTTATCCAGAGGGGCCGATGGACGCCGGCAGGCTCCGGGATCGGGGTTAGGCACAAGCGGTGGTGGACACACGATGTACCCAGGTTTGGGGCCCTCCGTGGAAGGTAACACCCCTAGTCCTGCTGGGTCTAGTTGAGACAAGGGTCAGATTAGAATGGCGCTCCTTGAGCTGTATGGATCGTGGAGGAAGAAGGAGCTATCCCGCTCTTCTGCCTCTCTACGCGTGTGTGTGTGTGGAGTGGACGTGAAGAGAACTGGGAGAGCAGCCGACCCCTTGCATGGGGGTGGCCCGGGGGGTTTTATAGGCCAACCCCCCAGATTACAATACAAATATAAGGTCATGGGGGCCCCCAGCCGACAGCCTCTCTAGCCGGCTGTGGGGGCCACCAGCTGTGGGGTCCTGTCGCCGGTAGGCCCTGCCGGCTAAAGGGTCCCGTCAGGAGCCGGCAGGGCCCGCGCGACGGGTCCCGACGCCGGTCACGTCACGACACGGGCCGCCCCTTGTGGCGTCGTCTTGCGGCGACCGGCCGAGGTTAGCGGTGCAGCCGGCCACCCTGTAGCCATGCCGGGGTAGGTAATGGAGTGGTTGGGGCATGTCGGCACTGTTCTAAGCCCAGTCACCGTCCGCCAGGGTCAAAGGCCCTGACACCTTCACTGTGGCCACTCCGACGCTGACCCCCGATGGGATGGGGACCACCGTCGCCACGCATGCCCTGATGACGGTATCCAATGCGCAGCCGGCTGGGGGGGCCAGGCGGCAACGACCCAAGCTGGCCGGCACGTCGTAACCGGCGGGGCATAGCCGGCGGGCTCTGGCCGGAGGGCCGCTACCGGCAGGGCGTAGGCGGACCACAGGGGGAGGCGGCCCACCCTTTGATTGCGTTAGAAGGCCGGAGCAAGGGGGCGCTTGAGGCTACGCCGGGGTCATCCCCCCGTTAGTGACATTAGAGTATCTAGGTGACATTAGGGTTTTGGTTGATGTGTATCTTAAGGGGTTATCTTAGTACGAACTCTATGGTTGTTCATGACACTTATAGGGATAGCTCATAAGATTGATCAGGAAAGATAACTTTGAGTTGGTTTCGTACCCTACGATAATTTTTATGTTTGTTCTCCGATATTTGTGACTTTGGAGTGAACTCTTTGTCGCACGAGAGGTATTTACATATGATTCAACTATGTCAATATTGTTGAGAGAAATTGCACTAGTGAAAGTATGAACCCCAGGCCTTGTTTCCAAGCATTTATACAACGTTTTGCTTGCCGTTTACTATTTGTTACCTTGCTGTTTTTATATTTTCAGATTACAAAAACCTATATCTACCATCCATATTACACTTGTATCACCATCTCTTCGCCGAACTAGTGCACCTATACAATTTACCATTGTATTGGGTGTGTTGGGGACACAAGAGACTCTTTGTTATTTGGTTGCAGGGTTGCTTAAGAGAGACCATATTCATCCTACACCTCTCACGGATTGATAAACCTTAGGTCACCCACTTGAGGGAAAATTTCTGTTGTCCTACAAAACTCTCGCTTGGAGGCCCAACACGAGTCTACAAGAAGAAGGTTGTGTAGTAGACATCAGAGATCATCCCCCAACCTTGCTTTGAAGGCCAAGTCCAGTCAAGAGGAATAAGAAGAGGAAGAAGTGGGTTGCCCCGAGGACACCAAATATGCTTATCATGAGCATATGGCTCTTGCATCTAGGCAATTTTGGGGGCAACAAGAGAAACACAAGGCCCAACATCTCCAAGAACAACTCAAACAGGTCAAAGGGCAAGCAAGATGTGAGAACGTGCTACAATTTTGGTAATGTGAGTCACTTTGTGGTGGATTGCCCATATTAGAAGTGGAAGACAATGGTGGCAATCCCATTCGCAAAGATAAGGCCAAGTCCTTCCCCAACAAGACCAACTTCGCCAAGAAGGCTCCTCACAAAGTATGGGTGGCTCAAGAAGAGTATGCCTCGGATGATGATGTTGATGAAGAAGACATAAGCGGTGAAGGAATGACAAGGGCATCTATGGCGATTGCTTCCTCTACTCCAACAAAGGTGTCACTCTTTGACGCCCCCAATGAGAACATTGTCGCTAGTTGCCTCATGGCTAAAGGTATCACCAAGGGGTTTGCTTCCGGAGGAATGTCATGGTTGCTCCATAGTGGAGCGACAAATCATATGACCGGAAGCAAGGACTTGGTGGTGGACGTTCATCCTGACACATCTGTGGCCACCCAAGTCTCATTTGGTGATGATGCTATTTCAAAGGTATTGGGTCTTGGCAAGGTGATAATCTCTCCGGAACTCTCCATAGAGAATGTTATGCTTGTTGAGACCTTCGCATACAATTTACTTTCTATTCATCAACTCGCACTCATGGGTTTTAGTACCTTATTTGGTATTGAATATGTGGCCCTTTTGTGGAGCAAGACTCTTAAAGTAGCTTTTGTTGGGCATGTCGAGAACGGTCTCTATGTGGTGAACTTCTCGGAGCGACCCACTAAGACCGCGACTTGCCTAATGGCTAAAGTTGATGTGGGATGGCTCTAGCATCGCCTGCTAGCCCATGTCAATATGAGATCTTTGCAAATTCTCCTCAAAGAGTATCACGTCCTTGGACTAATAAATGTGAGTTTTGCCAAAGATCGTTCTTGTAGTGCTTGTATTGAAGGAAAGCTACATGAGACTGCTCACCGCCCCACGACTACCATTTACTCGAAGAGGCCCTTGGAGCTCCTCCACATGGATATCTTTGGTCCTCCATCTTTTGATAGCCTTGGGGGAATAAAGTATTGTTTGGTGGTCGTGGATGACTACTCAAGACACACTTGGGTATATTTATTCAAGAGGAAGAGTGAAACACAACAAACAGTCATCAACTTTGCAAATGAAGCTCAACGACAACATGAGGCAAAGATTATGATGATAAGAAGTGACAATGGCACCGAGTTCAAGAACTACACCTTGAATGAGTTCCTTAGTGATGAGGGGATCAAGCATCAATACTCCGCACCTTATACCCCTCAACAAAATGGTGTTGCCGAGAGAAAGAACCGGACGTTCATGGACACGGTAAGGACCATGATGGTGGAATTCAAATCTCCATACAATTTGTCGATCAAATCCATCAACACAGCTTTCCATGCATCCAATCGGCTCTATCTCCGAAAAGGCTTGAACAAGACTCCTTATGAAATCCTTATCGGTAACAAGCCCAATCTCAAGTACTTCAGGGTGTTCGGGCATAAGTGTTTCATTCTCAAGAAAGGTGTTCGTTTGTCTAAATTCGAACCTAGAGCTCAAGAGGGCATATTTGTTGGTTATGCTACAAACTCTTGCGCTTACTGTATCCTCAATGAGTCCACTAGACTCATTGAAAAGACGTGTAACGTAGAGTTTGATGAAATAATGCCTCCCAAGTGGAGCAAAGTGGTCTTTGTGATGTAGGTGATGAAATTCCTCCCCAAGCCATAAGAAGAATGGGTGTGGGATACTTCCTACCCATTGAGGAACCCCTTGTGGCCAAAGGAGAAGGACAATGTTCCACTCAAGTGGAACCATCACCGACACAAGACCCACACGCTTTCGAAGAACAAAATGAAGGTCCTCTACCACATCGACAAGATCAAGGGAAAGATCAATCTACTGATGATGGTGTCTCACCAAGTGATGCCCAAGATCAAGTCCACATCCCCCAGCAAGCTCAAGATCAAGATCTTCTTTAAGATCAAGAGCAAGCTCATGAAGGCGCTCATGATCGTCAAGAAGATGCTTCTCAGAATGTTTTCCCTCAACCTTCCATGGAGGAAGTCTTAGAGATACGAGCCGCCAAAAATTGATCCCACTCTTTTCACAAAGAGGGTCGACGGGAACTTGTTCATATGCCAACTATATGTTGATGGTATTATATTTGGTTCTCCTAACAAAGCTTTCAATGAAGAATTTGCCACTCTGATGACAAATAAGTTTGATATGTCTATGATGGGAGAGCTGAAGTTCTTCCTTGGTTTCGAAGTCAAGCTACAAAGTCAAGGTACCTTCATCAATCAAGCTAAATACACTCAAGACATGCTCAAGAGGTTCAAGATGGATGAGCTCAATCCTCCCAAAGCCAACACTCCTATGCCTCTCAAATGCCATCTTGATAGTGATCCGAATGGTAAAGTTGTGGATCAAAAGGTATATCGCTCCATGATTGGATCCTTGCTTTACCTTCGTGCATCTAGACCGGATATCATGTTAAGTGTGTGAATTTGTGCATGATTTGAATCCGCACCTGAGGAGAGTCACCATGTGGCTGTCAAGCGAATCTTTCGATATTTGGCTCGTACCCCAAACATCTGCTTATGGTATCCCAAGGGGACTTCGTTTGATCTCACTGGATATACTGACTCTGATTGGTCGGGAGACCATATGGATAGGATGTCCACTTCCGAAGGCTGCCAATTTCTTGGTCGGTCTTTGGTAAGTTGGTTGAGGGAGTCCTTGATTAGGGGGTCCTCGGATAGCCGACCTATTGTTTATGGGCCGGACTATATGGGCCACTTGTCGAACACTGGATGATTTGAATGCCCAGTTTCTAGGATGGAAGCTTCGAGGAGCACGGCTTGCGCGCCATGTTTGACGTAGTAAATAGGCATGTTTGTCTCTTCGGCATGTAACCGACCATGTGTAAACCCTAGGCCTCCTCGGCATTTATAAAATCCGGAGGGTTTTAGGGTATAGGGACAGAACAACTCATCTTGGGTTAGACATACGATCTCAAGGTAGATCAACTCTGTAACCCCATCACCATCAATACAATCAAGCAGGACGTAGGGTATTACCTCCATTGGATGGCTCGAACCTGGGTAAACTCGTGTCCCCTTCGTCTCCTAATACCATCGATCCTAGTCTCACAGTTTGGGACCCCCTACCCGAGATTCGCTGGTTTTGACACCAACATTGGTGCTTTCATTGAGAGTTCCTCTATGAGCGAGATGGGATCGACACCTCGCCTTGTCATCAACGAAGAGGTCTACAACATGGATGTTTTCATCCCCAGGCAGATCTTTACCTTCGGCAGCCGTTGTGTTGCATGCTAATTCCGCCGGCCATCTAGGCCGCATGGAGAACTTCACCCGCGATCAAGAGGTCAGATTCGGAAACCTAGAGTTTCCGTCGACTCTCGGGGCGACTTGTCACTAACCGGGATCACGGCTTCGCTCGTATCCCCCGAGGACTCTGAGGCTTTAACCTCGAGCCCGTTCTTCGGACACGCCGATGGGGTCACCCAGGGCGACAGCCCGATCTCTCATCCTGGTCTGGCTATCAAACCATACGGCCAGACATATGTTCCTTTCGAACAATCTCCATGGGTGGAATTCATGAGGTGAACCCCACGAGTTCCGAACAGTTGGATCAGACTGGGCCCTCAACAGTTGATGAGGCCTTGGAGCAACTCTCGACAATGAGGATCACCGACGGTCCAGCCCCGATCCACGTCCGACCTTGTTACAGTTTGGGCAGGGATGGCTTTTTCGACCCACCCACCACCCACTTGATAGACACCATCAAAGACTTAACCGACGTGCTGGACTATGCCTCCGAAGAGGCAGAAGACATGGATGAAGAGGACCGTGCTCCCACTCCCGTTAATACAGGGAACTGGACCGCCACTTCTACATATGACGTCTACATGGTGGATACTCCTGCCACCAACGGTGACAATACGCCTCACAACGACGACGACAAATCAGGCGATGCGCCATCAAGGCATCGGAAATTGCATAAGTGGTCCAAAAGAAAAAAGGGAAGAAGAGCTATTATCAGCAGCGGGCACGGTAAAGCCCCCGCCGATCATGACAATCCTGATGTCCCTGAGTACCCGCCTGAGGGTCTGAACGAACCTGAGCAGCAAAATGACCCCGATACCATCAATGACCCCGAAGGTGACGATTACCTTTCCCCCGTAAAGGAGAAAGACATACCACAAGCCGATGCCTTGTACATCCCTGATAACCTCGAGGATCGGGAAGAAATCAGGCAGCGACTCATAGCAACGGCTTGCAGCCTAAAGGCCAAAGAGCGGCAACTCAAAGCCGAACAAGCCGAGCTCATTGATCGAGGGAATTCCTCTCGGTCGAGGAAGTATACGGCACTGGTCTATCAAACCAGCCCAAAAGCTACCCTCGAAGAAGGCTGCTGCCACAATTCGACGATGAGCTCACTGACACTCTGTCTCCGCATCATACCCCATATGATAGGCCGGACCATCCTCCTCGTGGGCATGATAGAGCGTCCAATGACACCAGTTACGTACCGGTGATGCCCCGAAGACGGGGTAAGGAGCCATTCGAACCCAGACAAGTTCGACCTGCGCGATAACCTAGATCACAGAGCAGGCCGTACAAGATCCATCTACGGATCCAGAGATTACTCGCCGGATAGACGGGGATAGTATAGACCATGGTTCAACCAAAACCACAGAGTCCGGGAGCGCAACTGGCCCCATACAGACGCCGAATACAGGCGGGATATAGCTCGGGTCAGAGGCGCCGCTCACCCACCGTGCTTCACAGATGAAGTAATGTGGCATCAGTTCCCCGAAGGGTTTAAACCCCTGAATATAGAACAGTATGATGGGACCACTCACCCAACTGTATGGATTGAGGACTTCCTCCTCCATATCCACATGGCATGAGGAGATGACCTCCATGCCATCAAATACCTATCCCTTAAGATTAAGGGGCTAGCTCGGCATTGGCTAAACAGCCTCCCCAAAAACTCCTTAGGATGCTGGGAGGACCTAGAGGACGCGTTCCGCTCTAACTTCCAGGGGACCTATGTCCGCCCGCCGGACTCTTTCGATCTCAGCAACATCGTCTAGAAGCCTGGCAAGTCTGCCTGGTAGTTCTGGAATCGGTTCTTGACTAAGAAGAACCAAATCATCGACTGCCTGGTTGCTGAGGCCATAGCCTCCTTCCGACAAAATATTCGGGGCGAATGGCTGGCCCGCCGTCTAGGCCAGGACAGGCCTCAGACTATGTCCGCCCTTACCTCCCTCATGACCCGCTTTTGTGCGGGCGAAGATAACTGGCTGGCAAGACGCAGCCACAATTATGAAGATCCAGTGGCACCTGAAGCACAGGATGGCAACTCAAAGCCAAAGCGCAATAAGAACAAGCGCCAGCACGGTAGTAACGACGCCGATGACATGGCGGTTAATGTCGGATTCCGCAACTCCTGACCTGGGCAATGGAAGAACCCCCCTAAAGGCAATCATGATGGATCCACTCAGCTCGATAAGATCATGGATAGGACTTGGCAAATCCATGGAACTTCGGAAAAGCCTGCCAATCACACACACCACAACTACTGGGTGTTTAAACAAGACAGCAAGATACAACCCGAAGACCAGGGCAAAACCTCATGCAGCGAGGACGAAGATGAGCCTTGGGGTCCAATAGGTGACGGTCAAAAGAAATTCCCTCCCGAAGTCAAAATGGTGAATATGATATACGCCACCCACATACCTAAGAAGGAGAGGAAGCGGGCCCTTCGGGAGATCTATGCTGTGGAGCCCATAGCTCCGAAGTATAATCCATTGTTAGCATACCCGATCACCTTTGACCGGCGCGACCATCCGACCAGTATCCGTCATGGGGGCTCGGCTACCCTCGTCCTAGATCCTATTATAGATGAGTATCACCTCACTAAAGTCCTAATGGATGGAGGAAGTAGCCTCAATCTGATTTACCCAGGCACGGTGAAAAAGATAGGTATAGATCCATCAAGGATCAAACCCAGCAGCACTACCTTCAAGGGAGTGATACCAGGTGTTGAGGCCCGATGTACGGGCTCTGTAACCATGGAGTTTGTGTTTGGCTCGCCCAATAACTTCCGTAGCGAGGACTTGATCTTCGACATTGTGCCCTTCCGCGGTGGCTATCACGCGCTGCTTGGCCGGACGGCGTTTGCTCGGTTCAACACAGTCCCGCATTACGCATACCTCAAGCTCAAGATGTCGGGCCCCAAGGGGTTCATTACTGTCAATGGCAATACAAAGTGGTCCCTTAGAATAGAGGAACATGCACTGGCACTGGCGGTCGAATTTAGCTACAAAGACAACCGGCAGGCTTCAGCATTCGCCGTAAAGGCATGAAAGGCTAGGAAGCGAGTTCAGATTCAGGCAAACCAAAAGCTCCGACCCTCCCTCCTCGCCTCAATAGGGACTCGCCCCCACCACACAACCTCAGGACCAGTGAAGTACGTGCCAAGAAGGCACAACTTCGCACTTAAGACTCCATGGGTAGCGGTGGGGAACTTACGATAGGCATTCGGTTGCCCCGAATTGTTACCATCAACACGTCTTTGGACAAGACACAGGCGCTCCTAAAAGAACATGCCCATGGCGTAAAGCTCACCTTTAACACAGCGGCCCCTCAAGATTTTGCTCGCAAGATCCGCCTGCACTAACACCCATCAAGGTGCATCTAAAAAAAGGAGTCAACTAGCAATAGGTCATATCGAAGACATCTGGTCACCAATTGAAGACCCCTGGTACAACAGCTCCTGTAGAACTTTATTTCTTATTTTCTTTCGCATACCTATAAACAGTTGCTTCGGCAATCTGAGTTATAAGAGTTGTTGAGGAAAGGAAAAATTGCGTGGCGCAAGTACGCCTCATTTGTCCTATTTTTGGCACATACTTTTTTCTTCCCTCCCTCTTCTCGTGAACCTGTTCGGTATGACTCGAGGTCACCGGCTAATAGACCGGGGGCTCGATTTCAAACACAAATCGCCTGAACCATTGTGTGTTCGGAGTCTTGGCGTTCTCTTTATATGCATCGGTTCCGAACTATGTCTTTGGTCATTAAGTTGGGTTGCTTGGCTCCTGTGCTTGCCCTTTTATGTTCCGCTCGTTCGGCTAAAAGGGTAAAGAGAGAACCCCTGCGATTGTGCTTTCGGATAGTCCAATCAAGCACCTCCGGGGAGAAAGCCAAAAATGAACTGTCATAGTATGCGCGATCCAATCTGTGAACCCCAAGTTAGAAGTATTATACTTCAACCCTCGTAAGCGGTTATTCCGCGTTATACGAGGAATTTTCCCTTTGTGCAAATACTATGATGTCGGCTTCGGCCTCAGTTCGTCCGAACAGCGCAAATACTCTGGTGGCTAATCGTATGCTTCCCGCGGTCCTTTTCGCACCCCTTCGGTTAAGTGAAAGAAATAAAGTACAATAGTTCGATTGCCTAGTCTGCCGCACTAAACGGCCTTCAGGTTCCTGTAATTTGGCTAAGGGACACTGTGCATTGGCATAGACACCCCATGTAGTATCTACGTGGGGGTTGAAGGCGACGACTCGCATCTTTCAGTATTAAACAACCATACAGGAGCTATAAAGGAATGCAAAACCATATAAGAGCAGATACTAATATCATTGAAAGTTATCGCAAGTCTTCGGACACATTGCAATGCTCATTCAAATAATTTTTCGCCCGAGCACTGCAACGCTATCACCCGCGCACGCTCCATCACTCCATCAAAGTAAAGCTCGAGGCGTTGGTGCTCCTTTCCACGCAGCGGTGGGTCGGTGGCGACATTCATCGGATTGAGCCCCGGCCAATGCACCTCGGCCTTTACAAGGGCCATCCGGACTCCTTCGATGCTGGAGGAGCGCATGACGGCATCGAGGCGGGGCGTGGCAGCAATCAGTCGTTGCACCAGGTCAAAGTAGCTTCCTGGGAGTGGCTCGCCGGGCCATAAGCAGATGCAGAGGTCCTTGATGGCCGGCTCTGCAATCTGGTGCATCTCCATCAGCTGATTCAGCTGCTCCACTAGAAGAGGAGGACGCTCGAGGGCTCCAAACTATGCCCAGAACGCCCGAGCTTCGTCTTCCTCTCCCCGCGTGGCGAGCAGCTGATTGGTGTCTGCCACGCTTTTCTGGAGATCGGTGGATGTGCCTGAGGATCGCCACACCCGGGTCAGCAATTCGAATCTGCTATCCCCGAATACGCAGTTTAGGGAGTACGGCTTACCATCGGCTATCTCCTAGGTTTGGCGAACTTGTTCCTCGTAGAATCGTCTGTCCACCCGCTCCTTCTGGAGATTGGACTTTATGGTGGACATTTCGGCCGAGATCGCCTTATTCTGTTGCTCCAAGGCCTCGCACTTGTTGCTAGCGTCCTTGAGCTCATCATGTATCTGCGCCACACGAGCCTGGTGTTTATCACTGGTGGCTCGTAGGGCGGAGAGTGTGGTGGCTGCTTCTTTGGCCACCGCCTTTTCCATGGCCGCTTCATCTTTGGCACGTTGAAGCTCGGCCTTGAGCTTTTCGATCTCTTTCGACGAAGCTGCAACACGATGCGACTTTATTTAAAAGGAATCTGCATTGGCAGTATTCGGGGGAAAGTATCCAATATTGTTTAGACTTACCCTGCACCTCGTCAAACCTCTTGTTGAGGGCTTCCACCTCATCCTCGAAGCGCTTGAGCTTCCGATGCAGCTCGTCCAGCTCGGCACCGTTTTTGGTCGCCGCTGATGACGAAGCCTACATTACACACACAATGCATACATTACATCGGCACTCACTTCTCGAATTATAGATATGATCCCTGGGAAAGCTTGTTCATCTCACCTAGGGCTTGGGGGCTGCCATGTATACAATACGAATAAATAAAAATCCTAGCAAAAACATCGGGCGACTTACTTGAAAGCCCGAAAGGAGACCTTTGAAGGCCTCCTTCATTCCGTTGTCAACGGACTCGACGCTTTGTAGTACCGCACCCATAAGGGTGTGGTGATCCTCGGTAATGGAGGCGCTTGACAGAGCCTCCTCCATGGACGACCACCTGTTGGTCGGTGGTGCCGGGGACGATCGGATTTCCCGGTCACCCACCGGGGATTGGACCGGTGCCTCTGGAGACACAATGCTCTCCGGAGATGTCCTCGGAGGGGACTGATTGCCCGTTCGGGCGGGGGATTGTCCCCTGGTTTGCGGTGGCCGAAGTGTTAGCCTCAACCACGGTGATATCTCCCTCGTCCCCTATGTCCGCCTCCATTGGAGTAGGCTGGGACAACACCTCCACAACGTCCTTTGTAGCGCCTGGAGTGGTGGGGTGCGAGGCGTCCCCGCTCTCCGCTAGTTCAGCGGGCGGGGTCTCCCCATCCGATACCACCTCGATGGGGATGACGCGCGGGGGGGATGTTGGACCAATAATCTGCGTGTTAACAAACTCTAAACCTACTAATTATCGATAGAAGGGTCTTTGGATCCTAACCTGGATGGAGGGGGCTTGACCCTTAGTCTCCTTCGTGGAACCTCCTCGGGGTATTCGGACGCGGAGCTCGAGTCCGATCTGTCGTCGGATAGGTCCACACGCGCATGTCGCGCCTTCTTTGGGGAAGGTGAAGCTGCCTGCCCCGAGGCGTCCGAAGACACCGCACTCTTCTTGGCGCGAGGAAAGTTGCCTCCCCCTTGCTATCGACCTCCTCCTCCTCCCCTTCTTCTTCCTCTTTGGCCTCCTCCTGATTTGAGGAGGCGGGGGTGTCTTCGGATGTAGTGTCAGGCTGGTCTTTGATGCGAAGGCCAGCCTGACCTGGTTTCTTCTCCTCCTCCTTCTTCGTGGGAGCCTCGTAAGGCTTCTCCATGAGCATCTTGGCTAATAGCTCGGTCCTCTCGTCTTCGGGCTGAGGAGACGGAGTGTTGATGTTGATGGCCTTCTTCTGTCATCTCTGCCAGAATAGATCGGATAAGAGCATGAAGGGATTCTCTGCATAACAAAACCAACCAAATCGGGGAAAATGATACCTCAGAGTCCGGCTTGGCGGCGTGTAGACCCTTGTCCTCCTCCTCGGATGGCCAGCTCTTCATCGACTTGAAGAGCATCTTCCACAGCTTCTCCCGTGTAGTGTGGAAGAGATTTTGGATTGTGGGCTCGGTTTCGAGTTCTTGATCCCATAGAGGAGTGTTCCGACGCTAGCAGGGGAGGATGTGTCTTCGGAGCATCACCTAGACCACATTGGCTAGCTTGATGCCCTCCTTGATCAGGGAACGAAGACGCTTCTGTAGATCGGTCACCTCCTTGCCTGAACCCCAGGCCAGGCCTTTTTCGTTCCACGAAGCCAGTCTGGCGGGGGCGGATCTGAATGCGGCGGCGGGGAGTTGGCCCTCCTCTCGTGGTTCGGTAACATAGAACCACTCCTTCTGCCATCCTTTGATGGTGTCGATGAAGGTGCCCGACGGCCACCTGACGCGGGCGAGCTTGCCGATGACTGCCCCGCTGCAGTCCGTGTGCTTGCCTCCGACGCACTTGGGCTTGATGTTGAAGATCTTCAGCCAGAGCCCGAAGTGTGGCTCGACGTGTAGGAAGGCCTCGCAAACAAGGATGAAGGCCGAGATATGCATGATAGAGTTCGGCGGGAGGTCGTGGAAGTCGAGGCCATAGAAGAACATTAAACCTCTGACCAAGGGGTGGAGTGGTAAGCTCAACCCCCTGATGAAGTGGGGGATGAACACCACCCTCTCGCCTGGCCTGGGGGTGGGAATCACTTGGCCCTCCTCCGCCGCATGGTGAGGAATGTCGGTGGGGAGGTAACCAGCCTTCTTAAGGTCGAGGATGTCCTTGTTAGTGACTGTGGAAGCTTCCCACTAGCCATTGGAGCCCGCCATTGCTGAGCTCGGGAGCAGGGGTGGAGAAACCTAGATCTGTGCTCTAGAGGCGCAAGGGAGTAGGAGGCAGAGAAGTCGAATGGAGAGCGTGAAAGGCCTTTGGGGGTTTTCTTACTCCTTTTATGAGGTCTGCCGATTCGGGCTCCCCTTGGTGCGTTGTGAATCCCTCCACTTCCCGAGATGCGTGAGCCATTGCGTGTACGTGATTAAGTATATCCCGTATAAAACGGGACACAATCGACATGTTGATAGATCGTGTGGATGGAACAGCCTCGAAAGGCGCATCGAGTGCCTGTAAATGGCCTGTCGGTTGTGGTTGACCGTGACCCTTCATCAGAAAGGTCATCAGGAAACATCACCTTTTTTCCCTGACGTTTGGCCTTCAAGGCTAACTTATCTCACAGAATTCGGACGTGCCATGCTACCTCTCGAGCATGTGTTGGTTTCCTAAAGAGGAACGGTTGATGCAGCAAAGTAGATAAGTATTTCCCTTAGTTGTTGAGAACCAAGGTATCATTCCAGTAGGATATACTATAAAGTTCCAAATAGATGTACCTACACAAAGAATCAAACACTTGCACCCAACGCTATAAAGGCGTTGTCAATCCCTTCACGGTTACTTGCAAGGATGAGATCTAATAAAGATAGATAGGATAGATTGCTTGAACGGAAAGTAAAACAAAAGGTAAAAATAATGCAGCAAAGTATTTTTGGTATTTTTTGTTTTAGATCTGAAAGTATAAGATGGAAAATAGACCCAGGGGCCATAGGTTTCGCTAGAGGCTTCTCTCATGATGGCAAGTATTACGGTGGGTGAACAAATTACTGTCGAGCAATTGATAGAAAAGCGAATAATTATGAAGATATCCGAGGCAATGATTATGCGTATAGGCATCACGTCTGTGTCAAGTAGACCAAAACGATTCTGCATCTACTACTATTACTCCACACATCGACCGACTTCTGCCTGCATCTAGAGTATTAAGTTCATGAAGAACAGAGTAACGCATTAGGTAAGATGGCATGATGTAGAGGGATAAACTCAAGCAATATGATGAAAACCCCATATTTTTATCCTTGGTGGCAACAATACAATACGTGCATCGCTACCCCTACTTTGTCACTGGGTGAGGACATCGCAAGATTGAACCCAAAACTAAGCACTTCTCCTATTGCAAGAATTACCAATCTAGTTGGCCAAACCAAAACAATAACTCGAAGAGACTTTAAAAGATATGAAATCATGCATATAAGAATTCATAAAAGACTCAAATAATATTCATAGATAATCTGAACATAAACCCACAATTCATAGGATCTCGACAAACACATTGCAAAAGAGTATTACATCGGATAGATCTCCATGAAGATCATGAAGAACATGGTATTGAAGATCAAAGAGAGAGAATAAGCCATCTAGCTACTAGCTATGGACCCGAAGGTCTGTGGTGAACTACTCACGCATCATCGAAGGGGCAATGGAGTTGACATAGATGCCCTCCGTGATCGAATCCCCCTCTGGCAGATTACCGGAAAAGGCTCCAAGATTGGATCTCTCGGGAACGGAGGCTCCAAGATACTTTGTTGCATTATTTTTACTTTTTGTTTTACTTTCCGTTCAAGCAATCTATCCTATCTATCTTTATTAGATCTCATCCTTGCCAGTAACCGTGAAGGGATTGACAACCCCTTATAGCATTGGGTGCAAGTGTTTCATTCTTTGTCTAGGTACATCTATTGGGGACTTGCTTGTATCTCCTACTGGAATGATACCTTGGTTCTCAACAAGTGAGGGAAATACTTATCTACTTTTTTGCATCAACCGTTCCTCTTCACGGAAACCAACGCATGCTCGAGAAGTAGCAACAAGGATTTTTGGCGCCGTTGTCGGGGAGATACATAGCAAGTCAGGATCAAGCCTACCAAGTACCCATCACAAAATCAGCTCTTGCATTTACTTTATTTGCCATTTTCCTCTCGTTTTCCTCTCCCCCATTTCACCAATTTTCCATTTCATTCGCCCTCACTTTCTTGTTTGTCTTTTTCTTGTTGGGTCTTTTGTTTGCTTGTGTTACCATGTGCCTTCTATTTGCTTGCATCTTCGCTTGCTAAAAATCTATTGATATGGATCCTCATCCACTTGCTAATGTTTTCAAAAGACCAAATTATGATGAACCAATTGCTAGTGAGTTGAGTGCACTTTATTATCTCTATGAAGTTTTGCTTGAACATCATGAAATTTTTGATGAAGTGTTGAAAGAAGAAAATTATAAAGTAATTCATGATATATCCCTGAATGAAAAGCATGATTGCCATGTTGTTAGTATGAATTCTCTGAATATCCATGATGCTAATGATATGCAAAACCACAAGCTTGGGGATGCTATGCTTGATCAAGATGATATTTTTTTGTTCCCCAAGTTTTGGTGATGACATGTATGCGATAATTGATCAGGAAAAGAATGCTTTGTGTGATAGTTATATTGTGAGATTCCTTCATGATGTTAATGAAAATTACTATAAGACAGGATCATATACTTCTACATATTTCAATAATATCAAGTTTCCTCTCTATGTGTTCAAAGTTTGGAAGTTATCCTTGTTTTGCCTTCCTATGGTAGTTGATTTCTGTTCCCATAATTTGTTTTCTCACAAAATCCCTATGCATAGGAAGTGGGTTAGACTTAAATATACTTGTCATGTGATTCATGATGTTCCTATTATTTCAAATAGGAATTATGTGCCCGTAGATTTCATTGTTCTTGATATAGAATGCAATCCTACATGTCCTATTATTCTTGGTAGACCTTTCCTTAGAACGATTGGTGCAATTATTGACATGAAAAAAGGAAATATTAGATTCCAATATCCATTAAGGAGAGGCATGGAACACTTTCCTAGAAAGAAAATAAGATTGCCTTATGAATCTATTATGAGTTCTACTTTTGGATTACATACCAAAGATGACAATACATAGATCTATTGTGTTTTGCCTAGCTAGGGGCATCAAACAATAGCGCTTGTTGGGAGGCAACCCAATTTTATTTTTGTGTTTTGTTTTTGCTTCTGTTTTGGTGTGTTTTGAACATTATTACTTCTGTAGTAATTGTGTTTTGGTGTTTTAATTAGTGTTTGAGCCAAGTAAAACCTTCGGGGTGATCTATGGTAGTTGTTGATTTGATCTTGCTGAAAAACATAAACTTTTGCGCTCAGTCCAGGAATTGTATAATTTTTTCAGAGAGTAGAATTGATCTGAAATTTTTACATAAGATTGATATACAAAGTTCCCTGATTTTCCTAATTTTTCAGAAGTTTTATAGTTTCAAAAGTATTCGAAGTCTACAGATTGCTACAGACTATTCTGTTTTTGACAGATTCTGTTTTCTTTGTGTTGTTTGCTTATTTTGATGTATCTATGGGTCGTATCAGGGGGTATAAACCATGGATAAGTTAGAATACAGTAGGTACCACACAAATATAAATAAATAATGAGTTCACAACAGTACCTAAAGTGGTGATTTATTTTTCTTATACTAATGGATCTCATGAGTTTTCTGTTGAGTTTTGTGTTGTGAAGTTTTCAAGTTTTGGGTGAAGATTTGATGGACTATGGAATAAAGAGTGGCAAGAGCCTAAGCTTGGGGATTACCAAGGAACCCCAAGCCATATTAAAGGATACCAAAAAGCCTAAGCTTGGGGATGCCCCAGAAGGCATCCCCTCTTTCGTCTTCAATCTATCGGTAAACTTACTTGAGGCTATATTTTTATTCACCACATGATATGTGTTTTGCTTGGAGCATCTTGTATGATATGATTCTTTGCTTTTTAGTTTGACACAATCATCCTTGCTGCACACATCTTTTGAGAGAGACACGCTGAATTGTGAATTTATTAGAATACTCTTTGTGCTTCACTTATATCTCTTGAGCTAGGCAATGTTGCTCTAGTGCTTCACTTATATCTTTTTAGAGCATGGTGGTGTTATATTTTATAGAAATTATTGAACTCTCATACCTCACTTATATTATTTTGAGAGTTTCTTAAAATAGTATGGTAATTTATTTAGGTTATGAATTTATTCCTAATATAATGGGCATCCAAGAGGAATATAGTAAAAACTTTCATATTAAGTGCATTGAATACTATGAGAAGTTTGATTCCTTGCATATAGTTTTGAGATAATAGAGATGGTAATATGAGAGTCATGCTAGTGAGTAGTTGTGAATTGGAAGAGATACTTTTGTTAAAGTTTGTGATTCCCGTAGCATGCACGTATAGTGAACCGTTATGTAACGAAGTCGAAGCATGATTTGTTTAATGATTGTCAACCTTTGTGTGAGGGTCAGGAGCGCGCGATGGTTAACTCCTACCAACCTCTCCCCTAGGAGCATGCATCTAATTCTTTTTTGATGACTAATAGACTTTTGCAATAAGTATGTGAGTTCTTTATGACTAATGTTGAGTCCATGGATTATACGCACTCTCACCCTTCCATCTTTGGTAGCCTCTCTAGTATCGCGCAACTTTTGCCGGTACACCAAACCCTCCTTCCTCGAAACAGACACCATATATTCCTCAAAACAGCCACCATCCCTACCTATTATGGCATTTCCATAGCCATTCTGATATATATTGCCATGCAACTTCCACCATGTAGTTTTTCATGACTTGCACCATCACTTCATATTACATATAGAGTCATACTTTGTCATAGGAATCGTATTGTAATTTCTTTTTCTTTTGAGTTATAAGTAAATAAAAGTGTGATGATTTTCATTAATAGAGCATTGTCCCGTGAGAGAAAAGTATGATGGAAGCCATGACTCCCTCACAAGTTGGGACGAGTATCCAGACTTTACAAAAAAATAAAAGAGGCCAGCGAAGCCCAAACAAAAAAATAAAAGAGGCCAAAGATGCCCACAAAAATAAAAAAAAGATAAAGAGAAGGGACAATTGCTACTATCCTTTTCCACACTTGTGCTTCAAAATAGCACCATGATCTTAGTAATAGAGAGTGTCATATTTTGTCACTTTCATATAACTAGTGGATATTCATCTTGCACGACCACTTAGTTTTATTTTTGAGCTTTCATACACTTATAGCTCTAAGTGCATTTGTTGCATGGCAATACCTACTCACTCACATTGATATCTATCGATGGGCATCTCCATAACCTGTTGATACGCCTAGTTGATGTGATACTATCTTCTCCCTTTTTCCTTGCACCTCCTCCATATTCTATTCTGCCTATAGTGCTATATCCATGGCTCACGCTCATGTATTGCGTGAGAGTTGAAAAGGTTTGAGAACACCAAAAGTGTGAAACAGTTGCTTGACTTGTTCATAGGGGTTGTGCATGATTTAGGTACTTTGTGTGGGGAAGATGGAGCATAGCCAAACCATATGATTTTGCAGCGATAACTTTCTAAGGCCATGTTATTTCCAAAGGACACGACTGCCTTGTTGGTGTGCTCGAAGTATTACTATTTTTATGTCAATATTAGACTATTGTTTTGAATCTTACGAATCTGAATATCCATGCCACAATAAAGAATATTACATGGATAAATATGTTAGGTAGCACTCCACATAAAAAATTCTGTTTTTATCATTTACCTACTCGAGGACGAGCAAGAATTAAGCTTGGGGATGTTGATACGTCTCCAACGTATCTATAATTTTTTATTGTTCCATGCTATCATATTATCTATTTTGGATGTTTTATATGCATTAATATGCTAATTTATATTATTTTTGGGACTAACCTATTAATCTAGAGCCTAGTGCCAGTTTCTGTTTTTTCCTTGTTTTTGAGAATTGCAAATAACGAATATTAAACGGAGTCCAAATGGAAGAAAATCTTCGGAATAATTTTTCTTGGACCAGTAGTAAGCCAAGATACTTGGAGATGAAGTCGGCAGAGCCACCGTGGGGCCACAATCCCTAGGGGCACGCCTAGGGGGGTAGGGCACGCCCCTAGGCTTGTGGGCCCACGACAGCTCTCCTAACCATAATCTTCGGCCTATAAATTCACGAATATTCCTTGTATATCAAAACAAGACACGAAAACACTTTTCTGCCATCAGAAGCCTTCGTTCCCGAGAGATCCAATCTTGGAGCCTTTTCCAGTAATCTACCGGAGGGGGATTCGATCACGGAGGGCAGCTACATCAACTCCATTGCCCCTCCATTGATGCGTGAGTAGTTCACCACAGACCTTCGGGTCCATAGCTAGTATCTAGATGGCTTCTTCTCTCTCTTTGATCTTCAATACCATGTTCTTCATGATCTTCATGGAGATCTATCCGATGTATTACTCTTTTGCGGTGTGTTTTGTCGAGATCCGATGAATTGTGGGTTTATGTTCAGATTATCTATGAATATTATTTAAGTCTTTTCTGAATTCTTATATGCATGATTTCATATCTTTGCAAGTCTCTTCGAGTTATTGGTTTGCTTTGGCCAACTAGATTGGTAATTCTTGCAATAGGAGAAGTGCTTAGTTTTGGGTTCAATCTTGCGGTGTCCTCAATCTGTGACAAAGTAGGGGTAGCGAGGCACGTATTGTATTGTTGCCATCAAGGATAAAAAGATGGGGTTTTCATCATATTGCTTGAGTTTATCCCTCTACATCATGTCATCTTACCTAATGTGTTACTCTGTTCTTCATGAACTTAATACTCTAGATGCAGGCAGGAGTCGGTCGATGTGTGGAGTAATAGTAGTAGATGCAAAATTGTTTCGGCCTACTTCACACGGACGTGATGTCTATATGCATAATCATTGCCTTGGATATCTTCATAATTATTCGCTTTTCTAACAATTGTTCGACAGTAATTTGTTCACCCACCGTAATACTTGCCATCATGAGAGAAGCCTCTAGTGAAACCTATGGCCCTCGAGTCTATTTTCCATATTATACTTTCAGATCTAAAACCAAAAATACCAAAAATACTTTGCTGCATTATTTTTACCTTTTGTTTTACTTTTTGTTCAAGCAATCTATCCTATCTATCTTTATCAGATCTCATCCTTGCAAGTAATCATGAAGGGATTGACAACCCCTTTATAGCGTTGGGTGCAAGTGTTTGATTCTTTGTGTAGGTACATCTATTGAGTACTTGCTTGTATCTCCTACTGGATTGATACCTTGGTTCTCAACAATGGAGGGAAATACTTATCTACTTTGCTGCATCAACCGTTCCTCCTCACGGAAACCAACGCATGCTCGAGAAGTAGCATGTGCCTGCGGTAGTAGGCGCAGAAGTAATTTTTTACATCCGCCCTCGTGCGATAGTACCATAATGTATTTTTGGTACTACCGTGCCAGACTTTTTTGCAGCCCCACCCTCAGCGGAGGTAGGCATGGAAGTAATTTTTACTTCCATGCATCTCCTGTGCCAGTCGTTACCGACCATGCGGTAGTACCGTATGGGATCGTGGTGGTACCGCTCCAGCGGTTCTACCGCTAGTTGCCTTGTGCAATCGGCCTGTGTTTGGTCACTATCGTGTGAGCGGTAGTACCGCACCCTGCTGCGGTAGTATCACAGTCCCTTGCGGTAGTACTATGGCGTTGTGCGGTAGTACCTTGAAGCGCGGGATGAGAATGGGGATAATGGTTGGATCCTTCTCCCCACTATATAAAGGGGGTCTTCTTCCCCAAGTTCACTACCTCTTCTCTCCCCAAGCTCCATTGTTGCTCAAAGCTCCATTTTAGCCCGATCACTCTCCCTAGCCAATCAAACTTGTTGATTTTCTAGGGATTGGTTGAGAAGTCCCCGATCTACACTTCCACCAAGAGAAATTTGATTTCCCCCACTAATCCCTTGCGGATCTTGTTACTCCTAGGTGTTTGAGCACCCTAGACAGTTGAGGTCACCTCGGAGCCACATTCCATTGTGGTGAAGCTTCGTGGTGTCGTTGGGAGACTCCAATTAAGTTGTGGAGATAGCCCCAACCTTGTTTGTAAAGGTTCGGTCGCCGCCTTCAAGGGCACCAATAGTGGAATCACGGCATCTCGCATTGTGTGAGGGCATGAGGAGAATACGGTGACCCTCGTGGCTTCTTGGGGAGCATTGTGCCTCCACACCGCTCTAACGGAGACATACTTCCTCACAAGGTAAGGAACTCCGGTACCACATTCTCGTCTCCACCGGCTACACTCTTGGTTATCTCTTACCTTTACTTCTTGCAAGCTATTATTGTGTTGTATCCCTTGCTTGCTTGTGTGCTTGTTTTGATTAGCATCATATAGGTTCCTCACCTATTTGCACATCTAGCCAACCTATTTTTTTCTAACCCTAAATTGTTAAAGAAAATTTAAAAAGTGTTAGTTGCCTATTCACCCCCCTCTAGTCAACTATATCGATCCTTTCAATTGGTATCGGAGCCACGTCTCTTTATTAAGGGTTCCACCACCCAAAGAGTATGCCTGGCAAACATGAGCGTGTGGGAGAACTTCCCGAGGTCGTGGGAGTGAACACGGTCTCTCGCGAGGATTTGAATGAGGGCTTGTCCTCTCTCAAAACTTCCATGACGACCGAGGTCAAATCCATGTTTAAAGAATTCCTTGATACTCTTAAAGTTTCTACCGACGCGGTGCAAGTGGTTAATCCCACTAACTCAACATCGGATGTTAACTTCGGTAAGGAGGGGGCTTGTGCTTACAAGGATAATTTTCTCAAGGAATTAATGGGTCGGGGAGCTTTGCCTCAGTTGCCCCTCCCGTGGTCTATGGAGGACCCGTGCATCCACCTCATATAGTTAATCATGGTCCTCCTCCTAAACTCGTTAAGAATGATTTTGCTAACTGGGTTTTCAGTGTCAAGTCTCATTTAGATCATATCTCAATTCATCTCATGAGAGTCATTGAAGAAGGATACTACCCTCGTGATCCATGCAACCTCACTCCAAGATAACAAGTGGATAAACAGCTAAATTATTCCGCCTTGTTCATACTCCAACCTGCTGTTCCCATTGAAGACCTACCTCACCTGCATCCTTTCACTGTTGCTAAAGAGTGTTGGGAACATATTGTCTTCATGTACAAGGGCAGATCAAGCATTCGGCGGTCAAACTATGAAGTTGTCCTTGATCATTCGAATGAGTTTGCAATGATAGAGGACGAGGAACCACATGAGCTCTATAGAAGGGTGACTGCTCTCGCCGTTGCCCTCAAATATGATGGCAGCAAGGATGTGGATGATACTTGGATCAAGTGTAAGTTTCTGAAGGCCATCATGCCCTACAACAAGGCCATGTTTGATGTCATCCGTCAAAGATCGGACTTTCACACCTTGTACTCTAGTGATGTGTTGAATGAATTTATGGCAATGAACATCTTCAACACAGCAGCTGACAATGCTCTCGCCCGGGTGCAACAATCAAAGAGATCATCCGCCAACCTTGCTTTGAAGGCCAAGTCCATTCAAGAGGAAGAAGAGGGTTGCCCCGAGGACACCAAATATGATTATCATGAGCATATGGCTCTTGCATCTAGGCAATTTTGGGGCAACAAGAGAAACACAAGGCCCAACTTCTCCAAGAACAACTCAAACGGGTCAAAGGGCAAGCAACATGTGAGAACGTGCTACAACTGTGGTAATGTGAGTCACTTTGTGGTGGATTGCCCATATGAGAAGAGGGAAGACAATGGTGGCAAGCTCATTCGCAAAGATAAGGCCAAGTCCTTCCCCAACCAGACCAACTTCACCAAGAAGGCTCCTCACTATGTATTGGTGGCTCAAGAAGAGTATGCCTCGGATGATGATGTTGATGATGAAGACATAAGCGGAGAAGGAATGGCAACAAAGGTGTCACTCTTTGACGCCCCCAATGAGAACATCGTCTCTAGGTGCCTCATGGCTAAAGGTATCACCAAGGGGTTTGCTTTCGTAGCAATGTCATGGTTGCTCGATAGTGGAGCGACAAATCATATGACCGGAAGCAAGGACTTGGTGGTGGACATTCATCCTGACCGATCCATGGCCACCCAAGTCTCACTTGGTGATGATGCTATTTCAAATGTATTGGTCTTGGAAAGGTGATAATCTCTCCGGAACTCTCCATAGAGAATGCTATGCTTGTTGAGACCTTCGCATACAATTTACTTTCTGTTCATCAACTCGCACTCATGGTTTTAGTACCTTCTTTCGTATTGACTCTGTGGCCCTTTTGTGGAGCAAGACTCTTAAAGTAGCTTTTGTTGGGCATGTCGAGAACAGTCTCTATGTGGTGAACTTCTCGGAGCGACCCACTAAGACCGCGACTTGCCTAATGGCTAAAGTTGATGTGGGATGGCTCTGGCATCACCGGCTATCCCATGTCAATATGAGATCTTTGCAAAGT
Organism: Hordeum marinum; assembly: GCA_022496015.1. Lineage (NCBI taxonomy): Eukaryota > Viridiplantae > Streptophyta > Magnoliopsida > Poales > Poaceae > Hordeum > Hordeum marinum. The sequence goes on from CM039674.1 coordinate 440,748,025, forward strand.
CTCCTCAAAAGGGATCACCTCCTTGGACTAACAAATGTGAGTTTTGCCAAAGATCGTGCTTGTAGTGCTTGTATTGAAGGAAAGCTACATGGGACTGCTCACCGCCCCACGACTACAATTTACTCGAAGAGGCCCTTGGAGCTCCTCCACATGGATCTCTTTGGTCCTCCATATTTTGATAGCCTTGGGGGAAGAAAATATTGTTTGGTGATCATGGATGACTACTCAAGATACACTTGGGTATATTTCTACAAGAGGAAGAGTGAAACACAACAAACAGTCATCGACTTTGCAAATGAAGCTCAGCGACAACATGAGGCAAAGATTCCGATGATAAGAAGTGACAATGGCATCGAGTTCAAGAACTACACCTTGAATGAGTTCCTTAGTGATGAGGGATCAAGCATCAATACTCCGCACCTTATATCCCTCAACAAAATGGTGTTGTCGAGAGAAAGAACCGGACGTTGATGGAAGCGACAAGGACCATGATGGCGGAATTCAAATCTCCATACAATTTCTGGGCCAAAGACATCAACACAGCTTTCCATGCATCCAATCGGCTCTATCTCTGAAAAGGCTTGAACAAGACTCCTTATGAAATCCTTACCGGTAACAAGCCCAATCACAAGTACTTCAGGGTGTTCAGGCATAAGTGTTTCATTCTCAAGAAAGGTGTTCGTTTGTCTAAATTCGAACCTAGAGCTCAAGAGGGCATATTTGCTGGTTATGCTACAAAATCTCGTGCTTACCGTGTCCTCAATAAGTCTACCGGACTCATTGAGGAGACGTGTAATGTAGAGTTTGATGAAAATAATGGCTCCCAAGTGGAGCAAACTGGTCTTTGTGATGTAGGTGATGAAATTCCTCCCTAAGCCATAAGAAGAATGGGTGTGGTTTACTTCCTACCCGTTGAGGAACCCCTTGTGGCCGAAGGAGAAGTACAATGTTCCACTCAAGTGGAACCATCACCGACACAAGACCCACACACTTTCGAAGAACAAAATGAAGGTCCTCTACCACATGGACAAGATCATGTTGGGGAACGTTGCATGGGAAACAAAAAATTTCCTACGCACATGCAGATCTATACATGGTGATGAGCATCTACGAGAGGTATAGTGAATCTACGAACCCTTGTAGATCGCTAAGCGGGAAGCGTTAAGAAACGCGGTTGGTGTAGTCAAACGTCTTCGCGATCCAAATCGCCGAGCATCCCGCGATCTCATCACGATTCGTCCCGCGATCCAATCACGATCCGTCCTGTGAACTCATCACGATCCGTCCCGTGAACTCATCATGATCCGTCTCGCGATCTTGACCATGATCCATCTCGTGAACTCATCACGATCCATCCCACGAACTCATCACGATCCGTCTCGCGATCTTGATCACGGTCCTTCTGATCTAGCGCCGAACGAACGGCACCTCCGCGTTCAGCACACGTACAGCTCGATGACGATCTCCGCCTTCTTGATCCAGCAAGAGGGAGAGGAGATGTAGAAGAGTTCTCTGGCAGCGTGACGGCGCTCCGGCGATGGTGGTGGAGCTATTCCGGCAGGGCTTCGCCTAAGCACTGCAGAAATCCGATCTAGAGGAGAAACTATGCACTGGAGGAACGGGCATCACGTGGCTGAAAATTCTGTGTCAAAACCCTAAAATCCTCTAGTATATATGGGAGGAGAGGAGGAGGAGGCTTGGCTGCGAAAGAGGCAGCCCTTGGGTCGGCCGAACCTAGTGGGATTGGAGGATTCCTCCTCCAATCCTAGTAGGATTAGGAATCCTCCTTATTTTTGCCTTTTTTGCCTTTTTCCACCTTTTTCTCTTTGGGCTTTCTCTCCCAGCCGCATGGGCCTTGTGTGGGATTTCCACCAGACCACTAAGGGCTGGTATTCACTCTCCCACAGCCCATGTAGCCTCTTGGGTCGAAACACCCCTCCCGATGGTCTCCCGGTACACTACCGGCACTCCCGGTACACTACCGATGAGCCCGAAACTTTTCTGGCGACCAAAATAGGACTTCCTATATATGAATCTTTACCTCCAGACCATTACCGGAGCTCCTCGCGACATTCGAGATCTCATCTGGGACTCCGAACAACCTTCGGTCACCACCATACATAACTCTATACTACCAAAACGTCACCAAACCTTAAGTGTGCAGACCCTGCGGGTTCGAGAACTATGTAGACACGACCGAGACACCTCTACGGTCAATAACCAATAGCGGGACATGGATGCCCATATTGGTTCCTACATATTCTACGAAGATCTTTATCGGTCGAACCTTTATGTCAAGGATTCAGTTAATCATGTATGATATTCCCTTTGTTCTTCGGTATGTTACCTTCCCGAGATTCGATCGTCGGTATCTCCATACCTAGTTCAACCTCGTTACCGATAAGTCTCTTTACTCGTTCTGTAATACAAGATCCCGTGACTAACACTTATTCACATTGCTTGCAAGGCTTGTTGTGATGTTGTATTACCGAGTGGGCCCTGAGATACCTCTCCGTCACACGGAGTAACAAATTCCAGTCTTGATCCATGCCAACTCAACAAACACCCTCGGAGATACCTATAGAGTACCTTTGTAGTCACCCAGTTATGTTGCGACGTTTGATACACACAAGGCACTCCTTCATTGCCAGTGAGTTGCATGATCTCATGGCCATAGGAACATATACTTGACATGCAGAAAACAGTAGCAATAAACTGACATGATCATATGCTACGTTTGTAGTTTGGGTCTTGTCCATCACACCATTCTCCTAATGATGTGATCTCGTTATCAAATGACATCTCATGTCCATGGCTAGGAAACCTTAACCATCTTTGATCAACGAGCTAGTCCATTAGAGGCATACTAGGGACATGGTTTTGTCTATGTATCCACACATGCATCTAAGCCTCCAATCAATACAATTATAGCATGGATAATAAATGATTATCATGAACAAGGAGATATGATAATAACCAATTTATTATTGCCTCTAGGGCATATTTCCAACAGTCTCCCACTTGTTTTTTCTATTTGTTTTCTGTTTTTAGTTTCTGTTTTAAATTGCTTATATCTTTTAGGATATTTGATGTTTTTGAGTGATCATTTTTTGCATTAGATTCAAAAATTTGTCTAGTTTGTGTTTGTGCAATTAGTTTTCAAATTGGAATGGTTTAAATTTGAATTTTTTCAAATTTGCTTCAAACCCTAGATTATGAATAACTTGAGTTTAAAAATAGTTTTAAATTTAATTCTTTTTGCTCCTAGGCACATGTTAGATGGTGCATGTTGAACGCACAAAAATTATGGAGTTGAAATAAGTTTAAAAAATGAAATGCCTTTGTAACAGATGATTTTTCGTCCAAAACCCTGATACTTCGAAAGGGATTGTCCAGTTTGTACACGAAGTGCATCTAGTTTTTACCGTAACCCTCTCAAATTTTAGCACATGCTATGTGGGTGAAATAATGATACCATGCCAAGTTTCAACCTTTTGAAAGTTCATTTGTAGTGCTTTTCAATTTTAGGGTCATTTAGCTTAAAAAATTAATAAATGCATGAAAAATAGCGAATGAAGTGGGAAATGGCTGAAAATTGATGATGTGGCTTTGAATGGTGCATTTTGAACGCACAAAAACTCTGGACTTTAAATAAGTTTTAAAAAACAAAATGCCTTTGTAACAGATGAGTTTTCGTCCAAAACCCTGATACTTCGAAAGGGATTGTCCAGTTTGTACACGAAGTGCATCTAGTTTTTACCGGAAGCCTCTCAACTTTTTAGCACATGCTATGTGGGTGAAATAATGATACCATGCCAAGTTTCAACCTTTTCAGAGTTCATTTGTAGTGCTTTTCAATTTCAGGGTCATTTAGCTCAAAAAAATTAATAAATGCATGAAAAATAGCGAATGAAGTGGAAAATGGTTGAAAATTGATGATGTGGCTTTGAATAGTGCATGTTGAACGCACAAAAACTCTAGAGTTTAAATAAGTTCTAAAAAACTAAATGCCTTTGTAACAGATGAGTTTTCGTCCAAAACCCTGATACTTCAAAAGGATTGTCCAGTTTGTACACGAAGTGCATCTTGTTTTTACCGTAAGCCTCTCAACTTTTTAGCACATTCTATGTGAGTGAAATGATGATACCATGCCAAGTTTCAAACTTTTCAGAGTTCATTTGTAGTGCTTTTCAATTTTAGGGTCATTTAGCTCAAAAAATTAATAAATGTATGAAAAATAGCGAATGAAGTGCTAAAGGTTTGAAAATTGATAATGTGGCTTTGGATGGTGCATGTTGAACGCACAAAAAGTCTGGAGTTGAAACAAGATTAAAAAAGTGTTATGAAAAAGTAAAACGGCTATAACTTTTGCATACGATGTCGGAAAAAAGTGTTATGAAAAATATATTTTTAAATAAATGATGTCATATTTGGATTCCTCACGTTTTTCTGATAATAATGGATATATTATTTTCTGAATTTTGATTTACAGATTTAAAGATATTAATTATGCCATATTAAATGAATAAATTGCAAAAAATGAATAAAATAATATTATTACTTATTTTATTTTCATTGAAATTCAATATTATTATTAATCATTTATTGTTGTTTATTTAAGATTTTTTTGTAATTCAAAAAATTAAATCATGTTACATCAAGACCCAAGGGTTAATACGATTGATAGCTTACTATTGTCAAGAAAACAACAAGTGCAGATTTGGAAACTAGGGCTGATAGAACTCGAAAGTTAAGTGTGCTCGGGTTGGAGCAGTGAGAGGATGGGTGACCGGCCGGGAAGTTAGACGATTTGGAATGAGGGGTGATTAGATATTAAATTGTCAAATAAATCCAGAGCAGTGAGGAGGGGTGATTAGAGATTAAATTGTCAAATAATTCAAAGATTTCTAGAACCGGGACAAAAGGCCCGTTTTCTACTAGTGATAGCTTCGTAATGCTCTCCGATCTATTGAGATAGTTTGGCCAACTAGACTGATATTTCTTCGGTGGGAGATGTGTGTTGTAGTAGGTTCAACCTGACGAGTTTCTATATCCTAGTGACAGAAGGGGGCAAGTTGTGTCTTTGTGTTGTTTATACTAAAGATAAAACGATGGGGTTTATTCATATTGATTGAGTTTACTTTGTCTACATCATGTCATTTTTCTTCAAGTATTACTCTGTTTCCCTTTACTTAATACTCTAGATGCATGCTGGATAGCGGTCGATGAGTGGAGTAATAGTGATAGGTGCAGTCATGAGTCGACCTATTTTCTTATGGGAGTGATACCTATATAAACATTATCATGTCCATGAAAATCGCATAACTATTCGCTATTCTATCAATTGTCCAATGGTAATTTGTTTACCCACCGTATGCTACTTCTATGAGAGATGCCACTAGAGAACTCTACGCCCCCCGGGTCTATTCACTTATATATTCACAAACGCTATTACTACCTTGTTGTTATTTATTTGGTTTTATTTTATTTTGCAATTTACAGTCATCTACAATTATATACACAACTAACTTGCTTGTAAATAACGGGATCAAGGGGATTGACAACCCTCTTGCCAGCGTTGGGTGCAAGTTGTTAGTTCTTTTGTGTGCAGCCACTCAAGACGGATGAGGATTGGTATTCCTATTTGTTTGATAAACCTTGGTTTGGTAACTAAGGGAAATACGTACCCAATTTGTGTTGCGATAACCCGTTCCTCTTCATGGAAAACCCAATGTAGATCACGGGTATCATAAGCACACACGAACTCAAGCGTCTCCATATAACATCTCATACAGGTTACCCCCGTGACCTGGGAGCTGAACTTGAGGGTCTAGAAACACCCTAGCCTGAGGTCCATGGGGTCCATAGGAACACAGACGTGGCCTAGGTCCCCTGGCTGGAGGCAAAATAGGTCCACAAAGAGGGATGATGCCTCTAACATCAGGCTATTCTACACGAGCTGGCAGATAAGTCCGCAATGGATTCAGCATCTCCATATCTCCATAACCGGTTTGGACGACAGGTGAAAGTTGCATCAGAGTTGTCCAAAGACGTGTGGGAGTAGCATAAAGCTCCATATGAAATGCACGGGCGTCTCGATCCCTATTCTCCAATAGCTGTGCGGTAACCTGAAGTCTTGGATCCTTATGGAACGAATCACAGTAGGCTCCAGTAAGGTATCCCTCCTCTCCTGATAGTGACGCTGGAACGTAGCAGAACTCTGTGTTATGAAGCAGTCCATGCTTGACTCTCATGATAGTCAGCATCAAATACGCAGCATCCTGAACTGTCATGTCTATGGTAACACCTACCCCATATGACCAATGGAGCGGCTTTGCAGCTCCAGGGTACGACGGGTAGATCCTAACGGTGGAGAGATACTGACTCTGATTGAAGTCTCGATACTGCTCCTCCACTGTGTACTCGGGATACCTGTGGTAACCGGACTTTATCATGACTCGTACCAGGATAGTCACATGACCTGATACATCAATGCATCTGGTGAGACGAACAATCTGATGGGGAGGACGAGAAGGCATTTAAAATAGAGAATAATGCAAATGCATTAGAGCTCCTAGCAGAAATCGGGCAGCATAATGGTTGTAAATGCTCAAAAAAGGATTTTGAGGCATCCTGGAAAAGATTGGGTAGCATAACCACTCAACATCATAGTTTCAAGGTTCCGTAACCAAGAGTTTTATCACATTGGAAATACTCGAAAACTAGATTTGAGGGTCAAGCAACCATTCTAGAAGTCTACGGAGCAGTAACTCGTGATCCTAAGAAATTGGTGAGAAGCCTAGTTCTTAACCCCCGTAGAAAATATGAGGGTGACTCGGAATAGAATGACTCAAGAAGAGAAGTAAATAGAGTCTTACGTTACCTTCCACAATCAATTCCCTTACATAACTAAAGCATTTCTAAACTCAACTTCATCTAGTTTGGCTTAGTAATCCTACAGTCAGTCAGGCTCTAATACCAATGTTGTTGGGACCCCGATCCTAAGTCATATGAATCCAGCTTGTAACATATCACATGACTTTGCAACCTCATTCATGGTAATCCCCATGGCTGCCACTTTACCTTGGTCGAGACCGTTTGCGTCTTTTGGCTCGCATATATGAATATGTCGCTAGCAATCATACGTTAGAGAACCCGGGTCGACATGACTAGTCATAGAAGCCAAGTAGCATATGCGTACAGGAACTGGCATATGTAACCCAATAGTGCAGGTGTCAGCCATCATCGTGTGTAGACGATTCATAGCAAGCTACACGGACTCCATTACATCGTGATAAATTTATGTCATCAATTGCATGTAGACTAGTCATAGCAGGCTACATGGACTCCATTACACTCCAAGACATTTCCTCGTAGGGACAGACACAACAACAAAGAAGAATACACCCTAGTAAATCAATGTGTCCAGAGCAGTAGCAGGCTACCATGGCTCGGTGGAAGCACAAAGAGGCATTTCCCTGTAAAGATGGCTACTAAAGGCACACAACTAGGTGTCGAATCCCACACATTCCAATGCACGTCACACGTACGCACAACATGCACGATATGCGTAGATACAACATGGCATCATAATAAAACTCTATAACACATCATTTATTTAAAAGGCTCAGAGAGCCTTGCATAATAGGTTCATACATGTAGGGGTCACATGAATCGACACACAAAGTCATACTAGCCATGCAGAAGCATAAAGATGTCTCAATACAGATAGATGAAAGCATAAAAAGGCATGTAGCCTAATTATCTACAATCCCCTTCCGAGGGGCCAGGTTGTAGCTGGGATACCAGCTATGCATCATTGTCGACGGCTAGGAAGAACCCATCAGAGGGATCGGTCTCGTCTGCAACAGTTTATTAGGGAAATGTGAGTACAAAAGTACTCAGCAAGTCTTAAATCAGATCTAGCTACTCATACATATGTGAAAGGATCGATATGGTTGACTAGAGGGGGGTGAATAGGCAACTAACACTTTTTAACTTTTCCTTAACAATTTAGGCTTAGCATTAAATAGGTTAGCTAGATGTGCAACTAGGTGAATAACCTATATGATGCTAACCAAAACAAGTACACAAGCAAGCAAGGGATATAACACAATAAAAGCTTGCAAGAAGTAAAGATGCGAGATAACCAAAAGTGGAGCCGGTGGAGACGAGGATGTGTTACCGAAGTTCCTTCCCTTGTGGGGAAGTACGTCTCCGTTGGAGCAGTGTGGAGGCACAATGCTCCCCAAGAAGCCACTAGGGCCACCGTATTCTCCTCATGCCCTCACACAATACGAGATGTCGTGATTCCACTATTGGTGCCCTTGAAGGTGGCAACCGAACCTTTACAAACAAGGCTGGAGCAATCTCCACAACTGAATTGGAGGCTCCCAACGACACCACGAAGCTTCACCACAATGGAATGTGGCTCCAAGGTAACCTCAATCGTCTAGGGTGCTCAAACACCCAAGAGTAACAAGATTCGCAATGGATTAGTGGGGGGAATCAAATTTCTCTTGGTGGAAGTGTAGATCGGGGCCTTCTCGACCTATCCCTAGGAAATAAACAAGTTTGATTGGCTAGGGAGATAGATCGGGCTAAAATGGAGCTTGGAGCAACAATGGAGTTTGGGAAGGAAGAGGTGAGCTTCTTGGGGAAGAAGACCTTCCTTTTATAGTGGGGGACAAGATCCAACCGTTATCCACTCCCTCAGCCCCACGCATCACGGTACTACCGCAACAGCCACGGTACTACCGTGACGGCTTGCGGTACTACCGCAGCCTCATGCGGTACTATCGCTCGTGTGGGAGTAACTGGCTCTGGCCGTTTGCATAGGACAACAAGCGGTAGAACCGCCGGAGCGGTACTACCGCGAGCCCATGCGGTAGTACCGTGGCTGGAGCGGTAGTAAGATTTTATTGCTGCCCAGCGAGCAGAAGTAAAAAATTACTACCGCCCACGAAGCGGTAGTACCGCGGGAGTGGTAGTACCGTGGCGTCAGCGGAAGTAAAATTTCACTTCCGCCCGACAAGCAATAGTAACGGGGCAGAATTCGCATGAACACAGATCGACAGATCGTATTGGTACTCCCGTAGATCGAAAATTATCCCGTTTTATACTATCAATACGCACTTCTACCGCAATAACACCCTCAAAACCTCTCCTCATGCATAGATTGGATCAAACAAAGCTAGACCATCTCATATTTCCCCAAAAACCTAGATTCAAAAATAGAGAAGCAAAACAAGAAGGGATCAGGGAAATATCGGGGTCCATTGCAAGAGGATGAGGTGGGGAACGATCCCACCGGAGGAAATAAGAAGAGGGTGGCCGGAGACGGAGATCTGGCGAGGTGCTCTGACGCCGGTTGAGAGGAGGAGAGAGAGAGACGTGAGGTTAAGAGAGAAAATGGGGTATGGGGAAGATGGGAAACCCCCCTGCCGGCTCTTAACCCCCACGTGCACTCATTGTTACGGTAGTACCACGGTCATCGCGGTAGTACAGCTCAACGGGCGGAAGTAATTTTTTACTTTCGCGTGGTAAGCGGTAGTACTGCTCCAAGCGGTAGTACCGTGGTCCCCCACGGTAGTACCATGATGCCCTCTCAGTGCAGAAAATCGAAAAAACAAAACGAGAGAGAGAGATTTCCACACAAAAATAAGAGACAAGATAAACTATGATGCAAGAAAAAAACACGAGCACGGTCCATCAGAGAAGAAAGAATAAAATAGGACCAAACAGTGAGCCTCTACTTCACATGAAGAGAGGGCGGTGGCCCTAGAGCCACCTATGTTTGAGTTAGATGGTATGGCACCGCGAAGAATTATCCTTGGGCCCATGACCAAGTCTCGTCGTTTGAAGCACAGTAACCATAAAAAATGGCAGGTGTGAAAGACTTTGATTAGTTTATGCATAATAGGAGGAGGGATAGCTCATTGAGAGGACTAGACTCCCCATAAATCCATGCCTACACCTAGACAAGACATAACGATGAGTGTGGGGAGGTGTGCACTAAGTCAATCCACATTGCTCATGCCTTAACACGTGAAATCTTGCTTCATCTAATGGCTTCGTAAAAATATCTGCAAGTTGTTCGTTAGTGCTCAGATGAATAAGATTGATGTCTCCACGCTTGACGTGTTCTCGAAGAAAGTGATGACGAATATCAATATGCTTCGTCTTGCAATGTTGAACTGGGTTGCTGGAGATCATAATGGCACTTTCATTATCACAATAAAGAGGCACTTTGTCACAATTGACATAGTAATCCTTTATAGTTTGCCTCATCCATAGAATCTAAGCACAACAACTGGCAGCAGCTACATACTCGGCCTCGGTGGACGAGAGAGAAACACAATTTTGTTTCTTGAAGACCAACTTACCAAAGACCGACCAAGGAATTGGCAGCCTCCAGAAGTGGACTTACTATCCACACGGTCTCCCGCCCAATCCGAGTTAGTATATCCACCAAGATCAAATGAAGCCCCCTTGGGATACCATAAGCCATAGTTTGGGGTATGAGCCAAATATCGAAAGATTCGCTTGACAACCACATGGTGACTCTCCTTAGGTGCGGATTGAAATCATGCACAAATACCCACACTTAACATGATATCCGGTCTAGATGCACAAAGGTAAAGCAAGGATCCAATCATGGAGCGATATACCTTTTGATCCACCGCTTTACCATTGGGATCGCTGTCAAGATGGCATTTGAGTGGCATGGGAGTGTTGGCCTTGGGAGGATTGAGCTCATCGATCTTGAACCTCTTGAGCATGTCTTGAGTGTATTTGGCTTGATTGATGAAGGTACCTTGACTTTGTTGCTTGACTTCGAAACCAAGGAAGAACTTCAACTCTCCCATCATGGACATCTCAAAATTGTTTGTCATCAAAGTGGCAAACTCTTCATTGAAAGCTTTGTTAGGAGAACCAAAAATAATATCATCAACATATAGTTGGCATATGAACAAGTTCCCGTTGACCCTCTTTGTAAAAAGAGTGGTGTAGATTTTCAAAATTTCAAACCCACGGTCTTGCAACATCTCGGTAAGGTGCTCATACCATGCACGTGGGGCTTGTTTAAGGCCATAGAGAGCCTTATCGAGAACGTATACATGATTGGGGAACTTGGGATCCTCGAACCCCGGGGGTTTCTTGACATATACCAACTCCTTAAGAGGGTCATTAAGAAAAGCACTCTTGACATCCATTTGATATAATTTAAAATTATGATGAGAGGCATATGCAAGCAACATGCGAATAGATTCAAGGCGAGCAACAGGAGCAAAAGTTTCACCGTAGTCGATACCCCTTGACTTGGGAGTATCCTTGTGCCACCAATCTTGCCTTGTTGTGAATGACAATACCGTTCGCATCTTGCTAGGTTTTGAAGATACATTTCATTCCAATGACATTGTGATTCTCCTTTGGTCTTGGCACCAGTCGCCACACTTGGTTGCGCTCGAAGTTGTTGAGTTCATCGTGCATAGCTTCAACCCACTCCATATCCTCGAACGCATCTTGAACCTTAAGGGGTCAATGCAAGAAACAAACGCATGATGTTCACAAAAGTTTGTTATTTTTTTACGAGTGGTTGCCCCTTTTTGCAAGTCACCATAGACGTTCTCCAATAGATGTTGTCTAACTTTGAGCTTGGCGGCATTCTTGGCGGCTCGTCTCTCTAAGATTTCTTCCATGGATGGTTGAGAGACTACATTCTATGAGTCATCATCTTGATGATCTTGAGCGCCTTCTTGAGCTTGCTCTTGATCTTGAAGAAGATCTTGATCTTGAGATTGCTCGGAGACAGGAACTTGATCTTGGGAATCACTTGGTGAGACACCATCATTAGTGGATTGATCTTGCCCTTGATCTTGTTCATGTGGTAGCGGACCTTCAGTTTGTTCTTCGGAAGCGTGTGGGTCTTGCGTCGGTGATGGTTCCACTTGAGTGGAACATTGTCCTTCTCCTTCCACCACGAGGGGTTCCTCAACGGGTAGGAAATATCCCACACCCATTCTTCTTATGGCTTGGGGAGGAATTTCATCACCTACATCACAAAGACCGCTTTGCTCCACTTGGGAGCCATTATTTTCATCAAACTCTATGTTACTCGTCTCCTCAATGAGTCCCGTGGACTTGTTGAGGACACGATAAGCATGAGAGTTTGCAGCATGACCAACAAATATGCCCTCATGGGCTCTAGATTCAAATTTAGACAAACGAGCACCTTTCTTGAGAATGAAACACTTACAACCGAACACCCGGAAGTATGTGAGGTTGGGCTTGTTCCCGGTAAGAATATCATAAGGAGTCTTGTTCAAACCTTTGCGAAGATAGAGCCGATTAGATGCATGGCACGCTATGTTGATGCCTTCGGCCCAAAAGTTGTACGAAGATTTAAACTTCGCCATCATGGTTCTTGCCGCATCAATCAATGTCCGGTTCTTCCACTCAGCAACACCATTTTGTTGAGGTGTGTAAGGTGGGAATATTGATGCTTGATCCCTTCATCACTGAGAAACTCATTTAGGGTGTAATTCTTGAACTCAGTGTCGTTGTCACTTCTAATCATCAAAATCTTTGCATCATGTTGGCGTTGGACTTCATTTGCAAAGTCGATGATGGTCTGTTGGGTCTCACTCTTCTTCTTGAAGAAATAAACCCAAGTATATCTCGAGTAATCATCCACAATCACCAAGAAATATTTTCTTCCACCAAGACTGTCAAAAGATGGAGGACCAAAGATATCCATGTGAAGGAGCTCTAAGGTCCTCTTAGAGTATACTGTAGTGGTTGGACGATGAGCCTTCTCATGTAGCTTTCCTTTGATACAAGCACTGCAAGCACAATCTTTGTCAAAACTCACATTTGTTAGTCCAAGGATGTGATCCACTTTGAGGAGACTTTGCAAAGATCTCATATTAACATGGGCTAGCCGACGATGCCAGAGCCATCCCACATCAACTTTAGCCATTAAGCAAGTCGCGGTCTTAGTGGGTTGCTCCGAGAAGTTCACCACATAGAGACCGTTCTCGACATGCCCAACAAAAGCTACTTTAAGAGTCTTGCTCCACAAAAGGGTCACAGAGTCAATACCAAAACTAAAACCCATGGTTGCAAGTTGATGAACTGAAAGTAAATTGTATGCGAGGGTCTCAACAAGCATGACCTTCTCTATGGTGAGTTCCGGAGAGATTACCACCTTGCCAAGACCCAATACCTTTGAAATTGCATCATCACCAAATGAGACTTGGGTGGCCATAGATGTGTCAGGATGAACATCCACCACCAAGTCCTTGCTTCCGGTCATATGATTTGTCACTCCACTATCGAGCAACCATGATGTTCCTCAAGAATCAAACCCCTACAAGAGATCAATGTTTGGATTTAAGTACCCATTCTTTAATGGGTCCTTTCATGTTAGAAACAAGGGTCTTAGGAACCCAAATACACCATTCAATGTACTCATAAGAAGAACCAACATATTTGGCATAAACATGCCCATCACTAGCACGACATAAAACATAAGAGGGGTTAAAGTCGCCGATCTTGTTGGGTTGTATGTTCTTGTTCTTGCCCTTCTTGGCATTCTCCAACATAACTCGGTCTTTCTTCTTCTCATGAGTACCTTCTCCAGCTCTTACAAAGGTTCGCTTGAGCGATGGAACTTCCTTGGTGTTTACCTTCTTCTTCTCATTAGTTTTGGGTACAAACCCCACTCCTTCTTTTGCCACAACTTCCTTCTGAGTACTCAGAAGGTCATTGAGTGTCTTCTCACCTTGGATACACATCACCAAACCCTTTTTAAGCTGCTCTTTTAGCTTGACATTTTCCTCCACAAGGTGTGCATGCTCACAACATGGGTTAGTAGCAGATGCATTGTCAATTAGAACAAAAGGAGGACATGTCGCAATTTCCTTAGTGAGTTTCACTTGGAGTTGATCATGCGACTCCTTAAGAGAGGCATGAGCACACGTCAATGCCTTGTGAGCATTGACAAGTGTGTCAAGCTCAACTTTGAGACGATCATGATCCACCCCAAGTGCAACCTTCTCAGACTTGAGAGCATAGTTAAGAACAATAGCATGATCATAATCTTTACATAATTTAGTAAGGTCAACATTTTGTGACTCCTCAAGAGTCATACGAAGACCTTGCTCTTCCTCAAGAGCAATAGATAGATCTGCTATCTCGTCGGCATAATCATGACTATGACCTCTCAGTTCCTCAAGACACTCTTCTTGAGACTCAATAGTGTCATGGGCCTCACCAAGTTGTTCCAAGAGAGCAACGAAGTGCTTCTTGGACTCTCCCTTGAGTTTACACATGAATTTGTCAAACTCATTTTTATCCTCTTTACCCTCCTCAAGTTCATCCACACAATCTAAGGATGAAGTGGAAGAAATGGAGGTCTTAATATTTGAGGTTATGACGTTGGAGGTTACCTTAGTGATACCTTTAGCCATGAGGCACCTCGCGACGATGTTCTCATTGGGGGCGTCGAAGAGTGACACAATTGTCAGGGTAGAAGAGGCAATTGCCACGGATTCCATTGCCATTCCTTCACCGCTTGTGTCTTCGTCATCAACATCATCATCTGAGTCATACTCTTCTTGAGCCACCAATACTTTGTGAGGAGCCTTCTTGATAAAGTTGCTTTTGTTGGGGAAAGACTTGGCTTTATCTTTGCGAATGAGCTTGCCACCATTGTCTTCCCTCTTCTCATATGGACAATCCACCACAAAGTGACTTACATTACCAAAGTTGTAGCAAGTTCTCACATGTTGCTTTCCCTTTGACCCATTTGAGTTGTTCTTAGAGAAGTTGGGCCTTGAGTTTCTCTTGTTGCCCTAAAATTGTCTGCACGTAAGAGCCATGTGCTCATGATAAGCATATTTGGTGTCCTCGGGGCAAACCTCTTCTTCTTCTTCTTCCTCTTGACTGACCTTGGCCTTCAATGCAAGATTGGGAGAGGACTTCCTTGACCATTGGACACGAGCGAGAGCATTGTCGGCTATCGTGTTCAGGATGTTCATTGCAATGAATTCATCCAACACATCACCAAAGGATAAGGTGTGAAAGTCTGGCCTTTGACGGATGACAGCGGACATGGCCCTTTTGTAGGGCATGATGGCCTTCAGGAACTTACGCTTGATCCAAGTATCATCCACATCCTTGCTGCCATGATCCTTGAGGGAAACAGTGAGAGCGGTCACCCTTCTGTAGAGCTCACGCGGTTCCTCAACCTCTATCATCACAAACTCATCTGATTGATCAAGAACAACTTCATAGTTTGACCGTTGAATGCTTGAGCTGCCCTTGTACATGGAGATGATGTGTTCCCAACACTCTTTAGCAACAGTGAAGGGCCACAGGTGAGGTAGATCTTCAGGAGGAATAGCAGCTTGGAGTATGAACAAGGCGGAAGAATTTAGTTGTTTATCCGCTTGTTCTCTTGGAGTAAGATTGCGTGGATCATGAGGATAGTATGCTTCTTCAATGACTCTCATGAGATGAATTGAGCTGTGATCTAAATGAGACTTGATACTAAAAACCCAGTTAGCAAAATCATTCTTAACAAGTTTAGGAGGAGGACCGAGATTAACTATATGAGGTGGGTGCACCGGTCCTCCATAGACCATGGGAGGGGGAACAGAGGCAAAGCTCCCCGACCCATTAACTCTTTGAGAATGATTATATTTGTCGGCACTAGCCCCCTCCTTACCGGAGTTGACATCCAATGACGAGTTAGTGGGTTTGACCACTTGCCTCGCATCAGTAGACATTTTAAGAGTATTAATGAAATCTTTAAACATGGATTGAACCTCGGTCGCCATGGAGGATTTAAGTAAGGACAAAGCCTCGTTCAAATCCTCGCGTGAGACCGTGTTCACACCCATGGCATCGGGAAGTTCTCCCACACGCACCTCTTCGCCAGCCATACTCTTCGGGTGGTGAAACCCTTAATAAAGAGACGTGGCTCTGATACCAATTGAAAGGATCGATATGGTTGACTAGAGGGGGGTGAATAGGCAACTAACACTTTTTAACTTTTCCTTAACAATTTAGGCTTAGTATCAAATAAGTTAGCTAGATGTGCAACTAGGTGAATAACCTATATGATGCTAACCACAACAAGTACACAAGCAAGCAAGGGATATAACACAATAAAAGCTTGCAAGAAGTAAAGATGCGAGATAACCAAAAGTGGAGCCGGTGGAGACGAGGATGTGTTACCGGAGTTCCTTCCCTTGTGGGGAAGTACGTCTCCGTTGGAGCGGTGTGGAGGCACAATGCTCCCCAAGAAGCCACTAGGGCCACCGTATTCTCCTCACGCCCTCACACAATGCGAGATGTCGTGATTCCACTATTGGTGCCCTTGAAGGCGGCGACCGAACCTTTACAAACAAGGTTGGGGCAATCTCCACAACTGAATTGGAGGCTCCCAACGACACCACGAAGCTTCACCACAATGGAATGTGGCTCCGAGGTGACCTCAACTGTCTAGGGTGCTCAAACACCCAAGAGTAACAAGATCCGCAAGGGATTGGTGGGGGGAATCAAATTTCTCTTGGTGGAAGTGTAGATCGGGGCCTTCTCAACCAATCCCTAGAAAATCAACAAGTTTGATTGGCTGGGGAGAGAGATCGGGGCCTTCGCAACCAATACCTGAAATGCTCAATGCACACGATTAGTCCACAATGGCATTGTCATAAATCACCAAAACCACTTAGGGAGAAATATGCCCTTACAATATGTATCAACAAGGGAAGTTGTGGGGTTTCATGCAGCAAGCCAGCTTTGACTCTTGGCTATCCTGTACTACGACTACCAGTAGTTTGAGTAAGTTGAGATAGCGCACACGAGTCCACTAATCACCACAACAATACACTACCATGGATCCTCTCCCGTCTTCCTATGAGACTGCCATCCACGATACTCACACTTGTCCTGAGATTTTTATGAGTATCCATTTGAATTATCTATGAATAACATATGTTTCCAAGTATTCCATAGCCGAGGGTGTACTTCTTCACACACGCTCTCGCCACTTGTCGCCATGTGCACGTCATGCACGTCGGCAACCTTTAAGCGGAAGCCCAACGAGGGAGTCGTCCACGACAGTTAACCACACAAGACCCCACTCCGGGTTTATCGCCTATTTGAGACTGAACCCAGTCCGGTCAAAGTTTTCACTACGGCCTCAAACGATGTGTGTAGGGTTCCCAAGCCCACCTTCCGGTGCCACTTGGTACATCATGCCCTGTGCATGCCGTGTCATAGCCCACCCCTAAGTTCAGCATTATGCATGACCTCTAGCATAATCTACAAAAACCAGAAACTACTTGCAACCCTGGAGAGAGTATGTGGCGATTAATAAGTCGAGCGGGGTCATATTTCAGGGCCCAACATGTGGTAGTAGCTAGTCTTGGATCACATACATGGAACTCGGTTCCTAATAGCAGTTCCAATGAGACAATCTTTCATGTACTCCTACATAGCCTCTCATCACTACCTTTACCAAATCGGGTTCAACATTTAACTCTCCTCATCAGAACACATTCATTTCACTCCGGTTCATCACCCAGATGAATCAGACCTTACACAACTCTAAGCATAGCAAGCATAGCAGGGTAAAGGCACAACATGGCTCAAGCATCTACTAGGTATGCTAGGTTGCTTGGTTTAGCTATTTACTATGACAATGACAGGTCATGCAAAGGAATGTGTTCAACTAACAAAATAGGTAATAGTTGAAACGTTGTTGTCCTGATGCAATAAATGAGAGCAGGAGCGAGAGCATTGGATTCTAACAGAATGTTCAAATGGTTGATTGCCTTGCAGGTTGGTATTAGGGTACTCCTCTTCATCTAGATACTCGCGGGTATCCTCAAAAGCAGAACCTACTGCGATACAAACGAAGGAACAATAAACACATGTAAAATGCAACAATATGATGCATGATCATGACATGGCAATATGATGTCTTTGAGCTAGTGCATCTATCATTAGTGTTGGATGAAGTTGGTTTGAACCCGAGGTTCAAATTCAAATTCCACATGTGAGGTTACATATTGCATTTGAGCAAAATTTCCAAGTTCTCCTATTTAGGTTGCTCTACCATGCATCAGAATATCACAGATGGATCCTTTGGATTTTACTGATCAATTTTGATATATAAATTATTTCCATCTGACTTACAGATTAATTTATATGAATTTTAGAAGTTTAAAACATTTGCTGGATTTCCTGATTATTTATAATACCAGAAAATGGTTTACTGCATCAACATGTCGTCAGCAGGTCAACTGACCTTTCTAGGTAAAACCCGACCAGTGGATCCCACTCGTCAGTGACTCAGTCAATTTAAATAGAATTAATTAAGTTAATTAATCATGTTTAAGGTTAATTAAGTGGTTTTCACAACCTGGTCCCACATGTCAGTGACTATTTACATTAATTCAATTAACTAATTAGATTAGTGACTAATTACCAATTAGTCAGGGGTCGTGCCCCACCCATCTATGACCTAGGGGAGTCATACCCCTGGATAAATGGCATGATCCCACCGGCGTTGAGCCACTGGCGAGGCTAGAGACGGCGAAGGCCTATGCAAATCTTCCTTCGATGACCAAATCAGCGGCGGAGGGCATCAACGTGACGAGGAGACTCGTCCACGTCGACGGGTGCAAAGGAAAACGCCAGAGACGGCCTAAATCGATGGCGGTGACCACTTAGGCGGTGACCTGAGTTCGGTCGGCGATCAAGTCGGTGCTAGAACGCACTAGGGGAGGAGCTGAAGGCTCTTACGCATTCCTAGCGGCCTCTTGAGCACGACTACGCGCTCAAGTGTGATACGTCTTCCATGTATCGATAATTTATGAAGTATCCATGCCATATTTTCCTGTGTTTACAATACTTTTATATGGTTTTGATGCACTTTTTATGATTTATTTAGAACTAACCTGGACTGATGTTGTTTTTAGTAGAATTACCGTGGTTTTGTTTTTGTGCAGAAAATCAAAGTTCTCATAATTGCCCGAAACTTGTTTATGATTTTTTCTGGAGGAAATAAGAAATACCGGAGCGAAGAACCACCGGAGGGGAGCCTATTGGAAATATGCCCTAGAGGCAATAATAAAGTGGTTGTTATTATATTTCCTTGTTCATGATAAATGTTTATTATACATGCTATAATTGTATTGATTGGAAACTCAAATACATGTGTGGGTACATAGACAACACTGTGTCCCTAGTATGCCTCTAATGGACTAGCTCGTTATTCAAAGATGGTCAAGGTTTCCTAGCCATAGACATGAGATGTCATTTGATAACAGGATCACATAATTAGGAGAATGATGTGACGGACAAGACTCAAACTATGAACGTAGCATATGATCGTGTCAGTTTTTTGCTATAGTTTTTTGCATGTCAAGTATCTGTTCCTATGACCATGAGATCATGCAACTCACTGACACCGTAGGAGTGCCTTGTGTGTATCAAACGTCGCAACGTAACTAGGTGACTATAAAGATGCTCTACATGTATCTCCGAGGGTATTTATTGAGTTGGCATGGATCGAGACTGAGATTTGTTACTCTGTGTGACGGAGAGGTGTCTCAGGGCCCACTCAGTAATGCAACATCACAATAAGCCTTGCAAGCAAAGTGACTAAAGAGTTAGCCACGGGATCTTGTATTACGAAATGAGTAAAGAGACTTGCCGGTAACGAGATTGAACTAGGTATGGAGATACCGACGATCGAATCTCAGGCAAGTAACATACCGATGAACAAAGGGAACTACATACGGGATTAACTAAATCCTTGACATAGAGGTTCAACCGATAAAGCTCTTCGTAGAATATGTAGGAACCAATATGGGCATCCAGGTTCCTCTATTGGTTATTGGCCATAGAGGTGTCTCGGTCATGTCTACATAGTCTCGAACCCGCAAGGTCTACACACTTAACGTTTGGTGACGATATAAGTATAGTTGAGTTATTATGTTGGTGACCAAAAGTTGCTCGGAGTCCCGGATGAGATCCCGGACATGACGAGGAGCTCTGGAATAGTCCGAAGGTAAAGATTGATATATGGGATAATAGTGTTTGGTCTCCGGAAGGGTTCCGGAATTCACCGGAAGGGGTTTCAGATGTTTCCCGAAATGTTCGGGTACAAGAATACTTTATTTGGCCCAAGGGGTAAAGCCCACGAGGTTTTAGGAAGGTGTAAAAGGTAATTTTGTGGAGGCCAGGGGCCAGACGCCAGGGACCCTGGCGTCTGGGGCCAGACACCGAGGACTCGGGCATTTGGTCCTAAAATCCAAGGAGGACTCTTGCCTTGCGTGCCAAACTAACTTTGAGGAGGCTCTTTCTCCAAGTATAGACCCCAGGGCTCAACATATAAATAGAGGGGGCAAGGCTAGCACCCAGAACACATCAAGATTTCCGCAAGCCGTGTGCCGGCAACCCTACCCCTCTAGTTTATCCTTCGTCATAGTTTCCGTTGTTCTTGGCGAAGCCCTGCGAAGATTGTTCTTCACCACCACCGTCACCATGTCGTTGTGCTGCCGGAACTCACCTACTACTCCGCCCCTCTTGCTGGATCAAGAAGGCATCAAGTTGTACGTGTGTTGAACGCGGAGGTGTCGTCCGTTCAGCGCTAGATCGTGATTGGATCGCGGGACGGCTTGCGATTTGGATCACGAAGACGTTCGACTACATCAACCATGTTTCTTAACGCTTCCGCTTAGAGATCTACAAGGGTATGTGGATCTGATCTCTCCTCTCGTAGATGCTCATCTCCTAAATTGATCTTGGTGAAGCGTAGGAATTTTGTTTGTTTCCCATGCAATGTTCCCTAACAGAGCCACATGTGGGCCACAAGCTAATAGGGCACGCCCACCCCCTGGGCGTGCCCTAATGGCTTGTGGGGCCCACGTGGCTCCGTTTAGCGTGATTCCAACGCCGAAAAATCCTATATATACAGAAACCCTCAAAATAAACAAAAAACTTCCGCTCCACCGCCGCAACTCTCTGTATCAAAGAAAAACCCATATGGAACCTTTCTAGTGCCCTACCAGAGATGGTAATCATCATCCGGTGGCCATCTTCGTCATCCCAGCGGAGGCCATGACAAGGAGGGAGTAGTTCACCCTTGGGGCTGAGGGTATGTATGAGTAGCTATGTGTTTAATCTCTCTCTCTCTCTCTCATGTTCTTGAGATGACACGATCTTGATGTATCACGGGATTTGTTAATATAGTTGGATCATACTATATTCTTCCTTTGCTTTCTTGTTGTGATGAATTGAATCTTTCCCTTTGAGATCTCGTTATGTTGGATTGAATATTTTGGTTTGAGAACTCTTGATGTACATATTGCATGTGGATACTCGTAGTGCAATGGGGTATTCTATTGATTCACTTGATATATGTTATGGCATCAACTTGCGGATTCCGGTGACCTTGGGGATCTACGCATAGGGGTTGATTGCGTGTTTTCATACCACATTCTCCGGTAGAAATCTTGGGGTGCTCCTTGAAGTTCTTTGTGTTGGATTCAATATGATAGATATGAAATTGTTTGATGCATGTCACATAATTTATCCACGGATACTTGAGGTGACATTGGAATATCTAGGCGACATTACGGTTGATTGATATGTATCATTGGTGTTATTTTAGTACAAACTCTAGGGTTGTTTGTGATACTTATAGGAATAGCTCAAAAGATTGATCGGAAAGAATAACTTTGAGATGGTTCTACTACCTACACCAATTTCATCTTATGTTCTCCTCTAGATAGGAACTTTGGATTGATTCTTTGTTGCACGATGAGGGGTGATCATATGATTCAACTATGTTAGCATTGTTGCGAGATTGCACTAGTGAAAGTAAGAACCCTAGGCCTTGTTTCCAAGCATTAGTATACTGTTTTGCTCGTTTTTACCACTTTTTACCTTGTTGTTTTTATATTTTCAGATTACAAAAACCTATATCTATCATCCATATTGCACTTGTATCACCATCTCTTCGCCGAACTAGTGCGCATATGTTAGAGTTGTGTCGAATATAGTTTACAAGGTAGGTTATAGTTGGACTCTGAGTTGTATTGTGTTTACATAGGATATGGAGTCATGTCCTAATAGGACACTTGTATCCTAGGCCTCTCATATATAGCGGGGCTAGACACATGATGTAACCTATGCCAACATAATAGCACAAGCGCGCAAGGGGAGCCGGCGGCGTGTGCTGGTGCCTGGGGCGGCCAATGTGCGGTATTGTGACGGTGTCACGGGGAGGAGAGCCCGTACTCAAGCCCCGGTGATGTAGCCATATCGGTGAACCTTGTTAACAAATCTCGGTGTTGTGCTTGTGTGATTGCTTGGTCCTCGGATGACCGACGGTGTGCCTCGAATTTATTCTAGCAACCTATACAGTTTACGATTGTATTGGGTGTGTTGGAGACACAAGAGATTTCTTGTATTTGATTGCAGGGTTGTTTGAGAGAGACCATCTTCATCCTTGATGTCTACTACGAAACTTTATTCTTGTAGACGTTGTTGGGACTCCAAGTGCCGAGTTTTGTAGGACAACAACAAATTTCCCTTAAGTGGATGACCTAAGGTTCATCAATCTGTGGGAGGTGTAGGATGAAGATGGTCTCTCTCAAACAGCCCTGCAATCAAAAATAGAAGAAACCTCTTGTGTCCCCAACACACTCAATACAATGGCAAATTGTATAAGTGCACTAGTTCGGCAAAAAGATGATGATACAAGTGCAATATGGATGATAGATATAGGTTTTTGTAATCTGAAAATATAAAAACAGCAAGGTAGCAAGTGTAAAACAACAAGCAAAATGTTTTGTAGATGCTTGGAAATAAGGCATAGGGTTCATACTTTCACTAGTGCAATCTCTCAACAATGCTAACATAGTAGAATCATATGATCATCCCTCAACGTGCAACAAAGAATCACTTCAAAGTTCATAAGTAGCGGAGAACATAAGATGAAATTGGTGTAGGTAGTATAACCACCTCAAAGATATTCTTTCCGGTCAATCTTTTGAGCTACTCCTATAAGTGTCACAAACAGCCCTAGAGTTCATACTAGAATAACACCTATGATACATATCAATCAACCCTAATGTCACCTAGATACTCCAACGTGACCTCAAGTATTCGTGGGTTAATTATACAACATGCATCAAACAATTTCATATTCATCATATTAAATCCAACACAGAGAACTTCAAAGAGTACCCCAAGATTTCTATCGGAGAACGTAGTATGAAAACGTGCAATCAACCCCTATGCATAGACCCCCAAGGTCATCAGAATCCGCAAGTTGATGCCATAACATATATCAAGTGAGTCAACAGAATACCCCATTGTCACCACGGATATCCACATGCAAGACATATATCCAGTGTTCTCAAATCCAGTATTCAATCCAACATAACAAGATCTCAAAGGGAAATATTCAATTCATCATAACAAGAGAATTCTTTGATTCTCTCTGACTACTCGGCACCGTGTTTTGCTCTTGGCCCGAACTATCAACCAAAGCAGTCTTCCATCAACTTAGTTCTAAAGGGGAGTTCAACTTTATCATCTCGAGGACCAGAGTTGGGCACATATGCTCGGAGTATCCCAGGCGGACACAAGAGAAGCAAGTGCAGGACTTGTTCATATTGGATGTCCTATAGATAAGTCTTTTGTCTCTTCGCCGATTCGATCAAGATCCACCTCCTAAGAGGTCTACTAAATCAATGGATACCCTCGCTTGCAAAAAGCTACCAACATGGTCAAATTGGATTGAGGTAGCATTCTTATCGATCTATTGTGCGATCAACTTCCCCCGCGTATCATCACGGAGATTGTATGGGATATTTGGAACCCTAGCCCGCAAATGTAGCCGTTCAAACTTGACCTCGTCGGGTCGCATGCAATCCTTCAAGTCCTTCAAGATTAGTGTGTTCTTGCTCACCCGCCATGGCGGTCCCATCTAGATGCGATCATGATCCCTTCAAGCCTCAAACTCTGCCACGAACATGGTTCCCCCCATGGAACGAAACTGTAGTCCCCGGGGATTCCCTCAAGCAGGTCGAAGAGCACTCGCTATTATTTGGACGTGGAGCAAATTCCGATGGAGGACCTTGTCGGCGACCAACCATCTCTTCCTCTTATGTTCATCTCTATCATCTACCACAAATGGTGTTGCTTCTTCATTGGTTATACCCGACTTGCCTAATGCCTCTTCCAGACAAGCCATCGCCGCCCTGTGCGACTTCAGACCCTTCTCATTGCGTCGTCGTGAGAAGATGTGGCCATTTCCTCGCCGTCGGAATCCCGATCATGCCCCTCCGATGAAAACTAGCGGTTGTCGCCCTTCCACGTCGAAAACCTAGTCGCCGTCAAAAGGGTGTTTAGGTTTTCGAGGACAACTTTATAAGTATCTCATGTACTTGACACTGAATCTACATTGTCTCCTCCAAATTAATAGCGCACGGAAATAATACTACTATCCTCGGGGAGGGGACCAGCACGCCCCGATAGGAAAACAGCGTGCCGTACCCATTGCGTCCCGTGGTAATATCCACCGCAACGGATAAGAACGCCACAACGGATAAGACCGGCCAGCCCAAAAGATCCAAGAACCGCACTATAATATCCCGATCACCCCACGCCGTACCTGTCACCGTCCATTCCCATTTCCCATTCCATCCCACTCCACCAGTCCACACCGCAGCAGCACTCCAGTGAGCTCGAAACCGAGAGGGCGATCCAGTAACCATGGAGGTGGTGACCGGCAGCAACGGCGGGAGGCTGAACCCGTGGGCGGAGCCCTTCGTGCCGGGGAGCTGGTGCCGCCCCGCCCCCGTGCAGGCGGCGGCGGCGGAGGTCGAGGACTTCTCCCCCGAGTGGTGGCGCCTCGTCGCCTCCTCGCCGTCCTTCCGCGACAGCTGGCTCCGCGACTACGGCGACCTGGGGCTCCTGGACGCCGACGAGGGCCCGGACGACGGCGACGCCTTCTTCCCTCCTCCGGCGCTGCCGCGCAACGGTACGTGACCAGACCGGCCCAGATCTACTTCTCTACACCCTTTTCTTCATGGTTGTTACCTTGTTGTTGAACTTGCTACCGTGGTTCGGGGCAGATGGGGAGGAGAGGAAGGGAGAAGCCGCCGTCAAGAAGAGCGGAGGCGAGGTGGCTCCGTGGGGGATCGAGAAGTGGTGGCGGGCGCACGTCGCCTCGCCGCCGGAGGTCCCGAAGTACGCGGAGAAGGCGCCTGTTAAGGTCCTCGGCGGCGGCGGCAGGTTCAGCCCCCGCACCATCCAGCAGCCTCGCTAAGGGACCGGCGAACCTCGTCGTTCCGCGTCGATCCATCGACCTTGGCATAAATGAAAAGAAAATACTAGAAATAATAGAACTCCTGGTTGTTTAGCGAGCTCTCCTGCTCTCAATTAGCTTTGCTTAATCCTGTCGTGTCGTTGTAGTTTGAGTTTTCAGCCAAAGATCGAGCGGAGGTCAATTGCGCTGCGTATGTACAGCTGTCTGTAAAGGGTTTAGTGTGTAATAAGATGCAGTGATACAATGGCTATTCCGTGCAAATGGTTTTCCATTTTTGTTTGTCTCATCTTTGGCGCTGTGATTTTTCATACGTTGAAAGATAGATAGAGCATGAACCACGATGCTGCATATGCATTTCTTATGGAGAAAAGCAGAGATTCAACTTCGCAATCCAGAATGACTAAACTGAACTCCTGCTATTTGAGATAATAACTAGCTAAACAGTTTGCATCTGTTAGACTACTATATTCACACTTGTTACGGAGTAAAACCTGTACACTTGAAAGAAGAGTGGGTACCATGCTGCTCAATCAATTTTCACTATATCCTGCTATGTACTTTTGCATCGAGCCACAGCTTCCCTCGGTCAGAGCTGCTATGTACCTCCCCTTGGACGTTCTTTTTTTTTTTATCTATCACAGCTTCCCTCGGCAGTTTTCAGCGCCACAGAAACATTCCGTCTGTGGACCAAAATGTTGTTCGAAGCTACAAGATGGGCCAAAAACAACAAGAGAAAAAACTGAGATGATAGAGTGCATCATAAAACATCTATGGTGAGGTAACTAGAGCATCTCTTCTGTGTATTTGCAACACTAATTTTCCAAGTGAAGCAATATAGGGAATGTTTTTTACTGCTTCCCAAATGCTAAATATTTTACTCAGGTTCAGTGCTACTCCCCTCTATACCTAAAGAACTCCCCAACTACAAGTATTGAGTATATATCATAGATAAATCCAGAATCTAGGGCGGTTAATCTGGCTATCATTTACCATTTTACACTAAACTATGCCTGGGTACGGTTGTGATTATGTCTCCAACCCTAATCTTGTTTTCAACAAGTAATCAACTATTATTGTGTTATTAAGAAATGCTGTAAAAAAACAAGCAAGAACCTGAAACTATAATAACAATAATGACTTGATGCCTTTGGAAAATTAATATCAATATACAGTGGCGGCGCCACATGCAAATTGCCGCTATGTTGAACTTAATCAGAATACTTTAAGTTTGGAAGATTTTAGAAAGGTTGAATATTGACACCGCGGAGTACTGTATCTAGCATCACCACTGCTGACATATCCTTCCCAGGTAAACCTAGTATTGTCACTAGAATATTATTTTTATTCATCTATGGTGTCAGTTTGTATTGACTAATGTAAAGCCAGGAAAATGAAGCACACATGCTGAAACTGTGAAACATAAAATGGAACCAGAAAAGGCAAAATGATAGTATGATTTAGTCAGGATAAAGATCCAGCTAAGCATCTGTAAGGCTACGCAAATTAACATCGTAAACGATTTGGTGGTTGTGGAATGCATACAAACTATACCAAACGTCAATGTGAGTAGTACATAACGGAAGAACGGTAGTATATAAAGTGCTAGGCTGATTGAGTCTCTCATGTACCTGTAATTGTAGGTCAAGGGCTCACCCACTTGTATACCCTGTAAAGAAAACACACCTAGCCTTGTCTTGCCATTAACTTGCCTGGTGAAAAACAACTCAGTTAAGCCATAAAAAACACTTTAGAGAATAAAAGAACAGTAAGCCACTAAATCAACGAACACATAAGTTAAAAAAAATCCATACAGTAAGCTTCCGCAGATAAGACATTTACCAATTCTCCAACTGACAGTTAGGTCTGCAGCTGTGGTTAAAAAAGCGACAATCATTTCCTCTGAATGTTGCATCTATAATAAAGTTGTTGTTGACTTTACACATGTAGAAATTTTGATCTCGACGCTGTTTCATGTCTTGAAGCCTCTCTTCAAATCTCGCGCCATCTATAACTGAAATGGGCATTAAATAATTATAGAATAGTGTATGATCTAAAAAATGAAGAGTATGCTGAGGTGAGCACCAATCATTAATTTTTGTAGTATCTATTCTAGAAATGAAACTAGCTTTTGTTTTTAACAGACATGAACTCAAGTTAACAGCAATATGTTTCGCACAATAGCAGAATAGCTCACACAAAATCCTTAAGAAGGTAATCACAAGTCATAGTCCCGTGTAGAAGTTGGGTTTAAACGAACCACGATCGGATTATAAAGTAAATCAAAGAACGAATCTCAAATACCTTCTCCAACAAACTCTATTACAAAATCACCTTCCTCAATGGTTTCCAGTGCTATGGCACCCCATCCACAATGTTGTGTCTACAGAAAAAAACCATCAGGTAGTTATTTGCCACACAAAAATCTCTTAATCCTCTTATTACCAAAGAAAGTTAATAACAAGATGCACAAATAAAAGGAAACAAGAATATATTTATGTTATTGTCGCACCAGATCAAGTTTAGACATGAAACCCCAAATAGAAAAATGAAATACTTCATAGAAACGGGAGAAGGAAGAGCACTCATAAAATTAAGGAGTATTTTAACATTGTAAAAAACATTCTAAGTTGTGCAGGTTAAAACCTTCAATTACTCTTTGTCTTCTCAAAACATGAACAAAAGAAGTCCAATGAATTCCTTACCTTAACAACCCTGATCTTTTTCTCTCTGTGAAATGGTCTGTTAGTGCACTTATTTGAGCAGTTGCAAGCCTGAGAGCAGCTAATGGACACAGACCTGTAGGAATTATCATAACTTTCTATCAAAAATTATAAATGCGTTTATATAAAATGAACGCGTAGAAGCATTTTATAGAATATAATTACTCTAAACTCTATGATACAGCATTACAGTATACATCGGAAAATAATTTCCTGTTCAATTGGAGTATAATAATCTGGAAAATCATTTTCTAATTATAAGCGATTTAAATTCTGATGAGAATCAACTCATAAAAACAATGATATACACAGAGAATAAGGATCCCCCACAAACATGCACACAAGAAATTAAATTGGCTTGTACCTGCACAAGCATCTTATTTGACAGGTCAGAGGAGGGTCACAATCGCTGCATTTAGCTTCAATGACATCACCATCACATTTCTTCTTGACGAAATATACATCTTAGCTCATTGAGGAAATGAAATATTCCAAAGTTGAAAGATAAAAATGAAAAAATATAAAAGGGAAACTGGTCAACTAGTTTAAAGTGCAATCATATAAAGGATACTATGCTTCAAATGTACATATGGAGGTGGTTTTGTCACACTTTCCAACTCCTCTTTCTTAATAGGGTCAATATTGAACTCTTGATCAGCGTACGGGAGAGGTAATCGCCGAAAGGCTTCCTGTAAATGAATCAATACTCAACAGTGAATACAGATCAAAGAAAAACTGTAAGAACAAAACCATTAATAGTCCATCCACATCACATTTTTACGAAGGCAATACGACAGAGAAACAAAATTGGATAAGTTCTGTATGTTCAACAATGCAGAGTCAAATGTGAAGTGGAACTATTAACCACCTCAATGTCATATGCAGGACCAGCACCCTGTAAGAAGCACACATATCACACCGTCAGCAACATTAACAGCAACAGAAATAACCAAAGCCTATAGAAAGAAAGAGATCAAATAAAATGCATTCAACCATATTAAAGCAAATAATATGGAACAAATTGTTGAATATTCTTTCTTTTAACGATCTAAGGAAAAGTAGTCAACAAAGAGAATAATTTGGAATACATATTGGAGGCATTTACAATTAGATGATGCCGTTTGCAGACCAACTTATCCAAAGAGGCCCTTCGTTGTCCGTACACGAATAGAAGTTAAAAAATTCAAACAGAGTGCAAAATCATATAGCTTATGTTTCATAATAAGACCTTCAAAACTGGAGATACGAAATAAGAACATATACTTGATATGGTAAAAGACTGTCGGTACGTGAGCATATAAGGTTATTGCTTCACGAAACCTGCTGAACAGTCCATATTCAAATTGGGAATCGTGGAGCTGCGTGTTATGGTCAGGAAGAATGGATAATTCAAATTTGCATCCCCTTACACCATTACACTTACTGCTTTAATTTTTATAATACTCTCTCATCAGCCAATATTGAACAATCATATCAACCAGATAATAAATAAGCCTACCATGTTTTTATTGTAATTCTCAGCTCTTGTCTATTAGAAAACTGTACACACTAAGTCGCTATTATCTAGGATACACTGCCAATCTGCCATGATGCCAGTTAAAAATCCTATAATCCACTCTGCTATATTTTTGTAGGCACTGAAGATACAGTTTATGTAAGAAATTGACAGAGAAGCACAAAATAGGGAGGATGAAGCATAGCATCAACCTCACTCGTCGATGGCCAAATACTCCAACTTATCACTATCTTTGAAGTATCAACAGACTCCGCCATTCTGTTTTGATGCAGCTTACATTCTGTACATGCAGGCATTACATGTTTCAGCCGGTGCCAGGTTGTTCTCCTTTTGCAGTAAAAACATAGCTGAATAGTTAACAAATATGAGGGGATGAATCGTCATTGAAACTAACGAAGACTTCGACAAAACTAAATAGGTAATTATTTATCATTGGATGCACAGATAGGCATTTATATCTATAGCATATCACTGTTTGCAATCTTGGAAAAAATGATAACAGATTTTTTTTAATCTGTAGCTTTGTTTCAGCAACTTACATGCCGAGGGCAGCTTCCATCACTTTTGTCAGAACAAACCTTATGCAAGGTTACTTCACAGTGATGACCTGAACATCGCGTCCTTTCATCAGGCAGGATGCTCTTCGAGCAAATCAGGCACTCAACCTAAATCCAAATGATTTTAAAGGTTCCTTCTTTTAGAGAATCAGGAGTGAATCACACTCACTCTACCTTATGTAACATCCGGAGTACACATCAAAATACTGTTTGAATAGAATCACTTGACTTTGGTATCCTATATCCAGAAGCTTTAAAGTGAATCAGAATCCTATAGCAAGTGTTACTTGGCATCCTTTCTTCATTTGTTGACCAAGCTTGCACCTATTATTTGAATAGTTAATAAGAGTCTGACTGTTTCTATGCCAAAGAGTCCATACCCTGATCGCCTTGATGTCTCTTATAACAAGATTTATAGCATATTCCAGGATTGTTGTTCCCTTATTTATCAGCAACCAGAGCTACAGATAATGAATACAAGCAACGGCAGAACACTTGTGTTTAATTGAACTCTCGATATTACAGCCTTCTTCTGTCAGTTCTATCAGAGTTGAGCGATCACATATGCAGCAACTTTTTATACAGGTTTTAAATCATGTTTGTCCAAAGAACATTCCAGGAACATATACTTAAGAGTTCTCATGGAAGGCATCCATATTCTCTAAAAGTATCTATCATCTTCAAAAAATTCAGTTTCTTCAGGTTGTCTACAGATCAACACTCTGTTCTTGCATGCACGTAGGTGATGTCATTGAGTTCAAAAATTTGAGTACCATCTCCTACCTTAACTGAACAGACACATAGCTCCTCATGTGCGCTCTAGCTTCTTTTTCTTGCATAGAGCTAAATTCTTCCATATGTCCTCTGCATAGATAACTTGAGATGCCACTATCCGTCCAGTTCATATGGTTTATATGTTATAGAATTCAATTTAACATTGTGTATCACGTTTCTGAAGTAATCCATGTTCTTTACTTGTGAGCAACTATTGGAAACACAGTGTGTGCCCTCAGTCCAATTGTCCAATAAGACGAATAACCACCTCACATTTTCTAGTGTGGTGATGTCCCTATTCAGATATAACCCTTATTCCGCTGATTTGCACATCTTAGTCACAGTTCTTGTTTTATCTCCAATTTCTGTGGTGATATCCAAATCCATCTACTGTATCATTTGCTCTCAGTGTGGAGTACTAATAAGTAATAACCGTTTTGAGACTCATTGTTCTTTGTTCCAAACCATGTTCCCTTTTCGGTCTCTATCCCGAGTTCCTTCCACCAGACAATCACCCCCAATTATCAGTTCATCCCGTCTCTACAAACCTACCATTTTAGTTGTCAAAGTCCTGCTTGACAGACACAAGCTGGCAACTGAATTGCAGGCCAGGCGGTGGTACCGGCACGTACCTTCCTCGGCGCGCCTTTCTGGAGGAAAGGGAGGACGCAGTCCTCCGCCAGGGCGCCCGACGCGGCCTTCGCTGCCCCCCACTCCTCCGCGCATGCCTGTACTGTCCGCCGCAGAGGCGCCGCGGGGGACTTGCGGCGTATCCGCGAGGACGACGGCGCCGCCGAGGGGAGGCCGCGGACGCGGGTCCGCACGTTGATGCGCACCGACCGGCGGGGGTCCGTTCCTCCTGGGGACCCCGCCGCGGCAGGCGGGGACGGTGGCGGGGGAGAGCAGGCGGGCTGGTGGGGCGCCTGTGGGCCGAGGCGGCGGGCGGAGCGGCGGACGGGCTGAGCGTCCGGCGCTGGGCGGGGAGGCCCCGCCATTGGTGGCGACACGGCGATCGGACGGGATAGGCCTAGGGTTTCCGATCGGGTTGGGAGGATTTGGGGAGGTTGCGGGGCGGAGGGGAGGGGAGCGGGGGGAGGGCGGGAAGAAGAAGAGGAGGAAGTGCGGGTGCGGTTTGGGCAGTTCCTTTTTTTTTAGTGGCGGAGTGGGGTCGTGGGGGGTGGTGCTGTAACGCTTAAACAACGCTCGTTGTGACCGTTAGTTAAAGCAAAATCGGCCACTGCATCCGCAAATGGTCCGGTTTGGGTGCGGCCCATAATACTAGTAGCTGCAGTTTTCTTCATTTTACGAAATTTTCACCAAAAAGTACACAGTGTTCTAGAAAATCTAAAAAAATATATACATTATTAAGAATTAAATTGCATTGTAATAAAAGTAAACATGTTGGTGTGTTCTAAAATATTTGCATAAACTTAAAACTACACTATTCATGTGCACCTAAAAATTGTTTATATGATTTAACAAAAGTTTTTTGCACAGTTTGAGAAGAATGTTCATGTAATTAAGTAAAGCATTTCATACTAAAGATATGTTAATGTAACAAAAATATATTCTAAAAATCTTCATGTAGTTTAAATACATGTTCATGCATTTTATAAAAGCATCTACGAACGCATGTGTGTTGTCTCGCCAAGACCCTTTTTGGAGTGGTGTGCGTGGGATTTTTTATGTCTGCCGCTCAAAGGTTATAACGGTTTTTGTCCGGTTTTCATATTTAACTGGGCAATCTGGTTTTCCCTAATTAACCAAGAAACTTTTTTCTTCTTAATGAATGCAGGATAACTGTCAATTCGAAAAAAATCATCTACGTAATCATATATATTAAAAAGTGGTGCAATATTTGTTCACGTCTTTATTGTGTAATTTCCAATAAATAGTTACTCCTTTATAAAAAAATCATGTAAAACTGTTTCATATTTAAAAAAATATCCATGTAATTAAAAAATTGTGCAGGCAAGAAACATGCAATTAAAAAGTTTTAAGTTACTCCCTCCGTAAAGAAACATAAGAGCGTTTAGATCACTACCTTAGTAATCTAAACGCTTTTATATTTCTTACGGAGGGAGTATCTTACAAATGTGTTTGTATAATTTTGAAAAAAAACGCCCCTTCTGAAAAAGCATTCACGTAATAAAATGTTCACATAAAAATATTTTATTAGACAAACAGAAAACAGGTAAACCAAAAGATAAATGGGAAAGAAAAATAAGGGAAAGGAAAAGAAAAAGCAAACCTGAAATATATGAAATGGGAAAGAAATTTAAAAATAAAAAATGACGAATAAACTTATAGCCAAATGGGCCTGACCCAGCGATCCGCCATATAGCATTCACAAGTGAGAAAGGCCGATATTGTTTCTTGTCACGAAGTAGTGTTAGCAATTCGGTCGAACTTGGTCTGCTTCCTCTAATTTTTAAAAATTGTTGGGCCCCAAGTGTAATGGTTTGCATGCAACAAACACCAATTTCTTTCAAGCAAAAGACCTGAAGGTTTTATCTAGGAAGTTTGAGCTTGCGGCCGCTTCTCAGGATACAAAATGTTAACAATGAGGATGGACGAGTTGGATCCCGATGCGGCGATGATCATGCGTGTCGTCCTTGTTTGGATGTTGAAGCATTAGCGACCAAGATGGAGGTGGCTGGTGAGGAGGAGCTAGCAGTGAAGTGAGTGAGGACTGAGAAGGCACGGGCAACCGATCCGGAAGGACAAAAATGGCATTTTTGCACGAACTTGAACTTTTGTGATTGAGTGCATGTAAAAACTATGATCATTCGACTTTTTATTATTATGACCGGGTGCTATGAAACATGGCACTTTAATTTACTCATATTGTTATGGATTTAAAATGAAGAGTCTGACCTCAGCGGTCATTTAGGGATGCGGTTGGATGGCCGACTCACGTATCCACATGTCTATTTTAGGGACCACGTTCAAGATATCTTGACAATCATATGATGAATCCACTCGGCTTTAAATTCTAGACTTGGCATGGATGTTCGTATTTTTTTGGATTTATTTTAGTTTTTTCAACGGTTATTTCTTTCACGGAGACAAAGTTCTCTTCGACTATGAGGCTCACGTAGTAAGTTCGTTAATCTCAAGATTTTTCACCCTAGTTTTTCTGGAATTGCTCATCGGGGCAAGGTATGTTTGCATACACGTTCATGACGGTGAGCCACACCATCAGATCTAGTCTTGAGCAAAAAAATCCACTAAGCGAAATATGGCAAAATCATTTATCTCTAACGAAAGAAACAGGATCATCCTCCAAAGAAATGAGCAACCCAAAAAGCTCGGTGGTGATGTATTTCTCTTTTGTAGGCACGAACCAGTGCCCTCCGGATCCAAGTAAATTTAAAAAGAAAAGGTAAAAAACAACACAAGGAAAGAATGAATCAACAGCCGAGCATTGTGATGAACGGTGCGGGAGTCGGGAGGCATTGATCGTCACGAAGGGTAGAGCGCCAAGAACTTGGGCGACAAGCACGGTGAGCTCCTCCAGATCCTGTAGTGCAGCTTGAGCACCTCGTGCGCCTTCTCCTTGGTCTTGACCCCGCACAGCTCAGACCGCAGCGCCAGGCACAGCTTGCCCACAACGCCGGCCTGCGCCATCTCCTGCAGCACGGCCGGCGTCGCCGCGTGCCGTGCGACGGACCTCAGCACGCGCACCGCCCGCTCGCTGGCCGCCTCCGACACCCGCAGCACCTTCTTGCCCACCACGGCCACGCCCGCCGCGTGCGCCACCAGCTCGGCGCGCCCCTCGGCGCACGTGCACAGCCGGTCCAGCACGGCCAGCGCGAGCTCGCAGACCCGCCTCTCGGGCTCGTCGAGAAGTAGCTCCACGAGCGCCCGCACCGCGTCCGCGCCGACGATCTTGACGCGGTTCCGGCCGTACGGGCAGAGCGCGGAGAGCGCGTGGAGCGCCGCCTTGGTGGCGCGCGTCGACACGCGGTCGCGGACCACGCGGATCACCTCGGCGAGGAGATCCTGGTTCAGCCCGATCACCCAGGCCGGCACCGACACGTCGGCCAGCGACCTCACCAGCCGCACGGCCTGCGCCCTCGACTGCAGGTTGGACGAGCGGAGCACGGCCGTCAGGGACTCCGCCAGGTTGCCGTGCCTGGACACGATGCGGACCAGCT
Source organism: Hordeum marinum (assembly GCA_022496015.1). Taxonomy (NCBI): domain Eukaryota; kingdom Viridiplantae; phylum Streptophyta; class Magnoliopsida; order Poales; family Poaceae; genus Hordeum; species Hordeum marinum. The sequence continues at coordinate 440,783,115 of CM039674.1, forward strand.
CCTGCTCCGGGATCCGGAGCGACGCGAGGACCCCGACCGCCTCCTCCCGCGCCGTGGAGCAAGCGCTGGCGCCGGTGAGGACGCGAGACAGCGCGTCGAACACGCCATCCTGGGACTCCAGCATTGCCCTCGTGTCCTCGCACTCGACCACCAACTCCCCAAGCTTCCTGAGCGCGCCGACCTGGGCCTCGGCGGCGTCGGAGAGCAGCGACGCGAGCTCATCCCGGTGCACGGGCCTCAGCGCGGCCACCTCCCCCTCGACGTCGGAGCCGGGGGAGACGGACGCGACCCAGGAGCCGATGAGGCGGCGGAGGGTGTGGTTGGGCGTGAGCTGGAGCTCCGGCTCGAGCGTCTGGCGCGTGACGGGGCAGGTGCGCTGGCTGGTGCTGCACGCGGCCGGCGTGGCAGGCGCGGCGAGCCAGCGCGAGATGGCGGCGCGGTCGTAGGAGATGCCGGTGGGCAGCGTGACCGGGTCGCGCATGAGCTGCAGCGAGATCGGGCAGAGGAAGTAGGATGGCACCTCTGCGGGACGCGCGGTCGGCGGCGCCATGGCTGCCATGATCTCCGGGAACTGATTAGCTCGGCCGCAACACGTTAGACAACGCGTCCGACGAAATGCGCCGCGGGTTGACGAAATGCCTGTGGGGCGCCGGAGCGGGATATATAGTAAGCTGGTTGGTGGCCCGTGGCCGGTGCGCGCGCGTCTGCAAGTTGGAGCTCTAGTTTATTCCGAGCTGTCCACGGGGCCTGGGAGGAAGAAGAAGAGGTTAGAACGAAGACGACTAGCGACAGCCAGTGAGAGAGCGCGGGTTGCGGAGGCGCTCCGGAAGTCCGGATTATTTTAAGGCGTCGGGATTCGTCGTGGTGGCGTTCACATGCCCAGCTCACCGGCCGCGCATTGTTTACCAGTCGCTCGCGGCTCGGGTCAGAGCCGAGCTACATTTGCGTGCTAGGCCCCAGATTTTGTGGAAACTGCAGGCCAGGCCCGCCATCACTCCTCCGTTTGACATTCAGGATGGTTGACTTTGTGGGCCGTTCTTGCGTTAGCGTCGCGGTAGCTGGGTTTCTCCTCTCGCTTCGCGTCTCCGGCCTTCACGTTGGAAAAGTAGGCGACGGTTGTGAAACATGTGGCGGTAATGGCAGCCCTCATGGTGGCTTCGACTTTTCCGTCACTACCACGAGCTAGCTAGCTCGCTCTGATCCAGTCGTACCGAGCTGGCCGTGGCACGCTCTCAATGTTTGACATGTCACCGGTTGCTTGGCCCAGCTCCTCCCAGAGTCCAGAGAGTCCCGCCCGTAAACTGCCATCCGTGGTAGCTCAATAAACTCTTGTACTAGTTCTTAAAAAAAACTTGTCGGGAAGTTCCAATTTTCTTGGAAAACGCCACGTGTCTGTTTCCTGAAATGTCTACAAGCTCAGGTCCCTTTCCGCAAGGAAGCCTGGCCTTTTTCAAAACAAAAAAAAAGGAAGCCTGGCCTTTGCATGGGATGGGTTCATGGAGGGGGGGGGGGGGGCTCGATCGAACGGTTGACCTGGAAAATTGCAGAGGTTAACAAATTTGTACGAACGCGCAGGAGCCTAGGGAGTCGCGCTGTCCCTGCTCTGTTAAGCGTGTTGTTTATGTTCAGATCTCTGACCTTGCCGGGCGCTGCCATGTTCCGTCTATTGAGATGTGCGCGCCGGGGCGAGCTTGGATTACCGGGTGCTGGCGTGCCGCCATACCATAGGCTTTGACCACCTAACTCTGGCTTGTTTAATGCTTCACCTGATCGATCTGGTCCTATGATGATCTGCTCCAACCTGTCACGATGAGTTTTCTATGCCCCGCGCCTTCAGAATCTTTCCCTCTTTCAAAGGCTACGATCTACTATCGATGTCGATCTACTATAGAGAGGGGAAATAGTTATATGCTCCTGCTCCCTCAGTTCCAAAAAATAAATAGAGTTAATTACAATTTTGGTACATGAAGTTACACTGGATGTACATATTCATACATAAATTTAAAAAGGACACAAATTGGTGCTAAAACTTGTGTTTTGGACATATTTATGTACATTTTCGTTCTTTGCCGTTAACTCTTCGTTAAACTCTGAATGCCATCTGACCCATACTCTTGCGTGTGAGTCCCATCTGTCAATAGCATAGAATGAAATAGAAAATATAATAAAAAGCATAACAAAATTACACTTTTTTGTCAGTGCTGGCATAATGTCATTTATATATTTTATTAGGTAAATTGATTTGAATCCAATATGTGTTTTTGTGGGTAATCAAATATGTATATTATACGGGATTTATTGCATGCGTGGGTCTCTCAAGTCCATTTTTTCGCTGTTGACCGGTTGCCGAAATTCCGATGAGCCTCAAATGTTTTTCATATCACTCAAAAAATATTTATTTTTCAATTTAAAAGGTCGGACATTGTAAAACAGAGATCGTATGCATACGATTTCACACAAAACTTCCTTCTAATTGATAAGGCGCACAAACCATCTTGCAAAAACTGGACCTTTTAGCTATATTCAACATTTTTTCTAAAAATGGACGAGATGCCTTAGCGATGCCTGAACCCACACCCTTCTTCTGAATAAAACAAGTGAAGTTAACCACTAGAATGAGAGACGCTGATTGTCATATATGGGGTTAAAAGGAACATCTGTTTACACTAAAAAATCGAATTCAAAATCATTTTCAAAAAATTGAAGGAAAAACATCGAAAATTATGAGTAAAATAATAATAATTTTCCAGTCCCTCCCGGGATAAAACCGAAAAGGAGAAAGAAAAACATTGTACAAACCCTCAAGCAGCGCCTATTTTGACTTCAGATCAATTGTTTCCTACCCCATCTACAAGAGTTCCTACCTATAACACTAATGAAAGAAGCAATTGGTGCAGTGGTTGGCTCATGGACTCCTGAAGTGTGCAGCCGAACGTAACTAGTTCGATTCCTACTTGGCGCAATGGTTTTTGTTGTATTTCTATTTCTTTCTTTGCCACTAATATGTGGGCACCATGCGCACCAACGGGTGTGCAGAGTTTAATGGAGAGTTAGTGACAAATGATGAAAATGTACTTGCATATACTCGAAACACAATTTGTAGAGCCGATTTGTGTCATTTTTTTATTTATATATGAATAATGTACATCAAATGCAAGTTTATGTATCAAACGTGTAATTAACTCAAAATAAGTTTCTGATTTGTATTAAGTCAAACTTGCTTAAGTTTGATCAAGTCTATAAAAAATGTAGCAAGATCTGCAACACCAAGTGCACACAATACAAAGATATATGTCATAAAGAATCTCATGCGAGACTAATTCGATGTTTTGGATGTTAATGTATTTTCTATATACATGGTCAAACTTAAACAAGTTTGACTTTTGACAAACCGAGAACTTCAATTATCTTGAAATGGAGATATCGCCTTTTATCTTAACTTTGTGCAAGATCTGGTTCTCAAAGTTGTTGTTTTAGATACTTACAAGTTAACAATTTTGAAGAAGAAGAAACTTTGGATTGATACTTGAAAATCATTGCTACAAATTAGTTTCAAAAGTACTATCGTTAACACATAAATTTGTTTAGTTTATGATATATTGTAATTAAAATGGTGGTAAATTAGTTGCATTTAAAAACCAGGCCGGTTTTTTTGACTCATCAAGGAACAAGATATATGTTGTATTCTTTGGTTGTGAATTGGTGAATTCACCAAAAGCATTAGTTTGATACTTAGTAGGTCGTTGCACACTATGTCAAATGCAAGTTTATGTATCAAACGTGTAATTAACTCAAAATAAGTTTCTGATTTGTATTAAGTCAAACTTGCTTAAGTTTGATCAAGTCTATAAAAAATGTAGCAAGATCTGCAACACCAAATGCACACAATACAAAGATATATGTCATAAAGAATCTCATGCGAGACTAATTCGATGTTTTGGATGTTAATGTATTTTCTATATACATGGTCAAACTTAAACAAGTTTGACTTTTGACAAACCGAGAACTTCAATTATCTTGAAATGGAGATATCACCTTTTATCTTAACTTTGTGCAAGATCTGGTTCTCAAAGTTGTTGTTTTAGATACTTACAAGTTAACAATTTTGAAGAAGAAGAAACTTTGGATTGATACTTGAAAATCATTGCTACAAATTAGTTTCAAAAGTACTATTGTTAACACATAAATTTGTTTAGTTTATGATATATTGTAATTAAAATGGTGGTAAATTAGTTGCATTTAAAAACCAGGCCGGTTTTTTTGACTCATCAAGGAACAAAATATATGTTGTATTCTTTGGTTGTGAATTGGTGAATTCACCAAAAGCATTAGTTTGATACTTAGTAGGTCGTTGCACACTATGTCTAATGTTTTTTTTGGGAAACACGCATTGAGAATTGTGCGTCATTTTATTATGGGAGAAAAAAGAACCGAGACATTATACATGCATGCCAAGGGCAGAAGAGAACCCCATGCACCGGCCTCCACCGAACACACGCTATACAAACTACTCACTTATGCCCATCCTAACTATGTTTATTGTTTGTGTGTCCTACTAAGATAGATTAGTGTACTCAGGCCTCGTTTGGTTCATAGGATAGGATTACCATAGGAATAGGAAACTTGTAAGAATTGAGATGACATGCATCTCAAATCCTATGAGCAGGATTAAAAAAATATGTCATTTGGTCCACATCATATGATTTTTTTCCATTGAGTCTAAGCTCATGTTTGTTTTTCTTTGAAATGCGAAGGATAGGAACCAATCCTATGTAGGAATAGGAATCCATTCATATGAATCAAAGCGCACTAAAGGAAAAAATCCTACAAGAATCATATCTTATAGTATTCCTGTGAAATTCCTTCAAACCAAATGAGGCCTCGATGTTTTTCAAAACGAAATGGTTGGATCCCACTAAATCGTATAAATAATTGCTCAACTTTTGTTGGAACTTGACACCTAAATCTAGCCGGACAAAGAATTATTTGGTATTCCTTGTTGTTGGTTCCAATCTAAACACGCATAACAAATGACAGCTAACCAAACTGTCATACAAGAACAACAGTTCCATCCACAGCGTTGCAAAATCTGTAGGCACATCGAGTTTTACAAGAAATAAATCTAATACTCCCTCTGTTTTTGTGTACAAGGTCAATTCGTTTTTTCTATCAAACTTTAACTTATACATACTTTTGGTTAACAAAATATAAGTTAAGTTATTCCTCCCAACATGAATGCTCAAAGGGAGGTAGTGCTTCAACAGGTGTGAATCCATACCTTCTTTATTTGGTGCGAGGAGTGGTGGTGACCCGGCCATCCCAAGTGGTCTCGTCCCCGACGACGACGAGTGTGTTGCTATGTTTTGGACCTAACTATAATTTTATATCTTGGGCTAGGGCCGTTTCTACATGTTCCAGGGACCTTTCTGTTATGAAATGTTTTTCTTTGGGTCTCCTTGTAAGATGTTGCGTAACATCGCTTCAAAGTTAATGCAGCATTTGGGGCCTTTGAGCCTCTACATCTACCAATGTTGTGGAAATTGTTAACTGGTAGCTGCTCACGTGGCTCGGGAGTCACGATTAATCCTTGAATCGACCTATTAACTGGATTAATCGGTCGACCATTCATCGGTTTAATGTTAAACTCATTAGGAGCAAATTTTGTATGGAGAAAAAAGCTACGTTGCAAATATGAAACAAATGGCACCATTTTATCTTCTCAATAGATCATAAACATATATACAACACAACCATCCTTGTGGGCGTAAAAAAAATCATCAACAAACATGTATACAACACCTCTTATTTTCTTTTTTTCCGTCTCGAACACAACTCCGAGAGATGGCGCCCACGCGACGACAACAAACAGAGAGGAGGTGATGGCGGCCGCGCAGGGCATCCGAACGGGTCGGTTGCTGGAGGTGGCAGGTAGCAAAGTAGGATGGAAACTAGCGAGACACGGATGAGAGGAGCAAAAGGGGAGGGTGGAGGGCTAAACTTTAGCTCTTTAGGTGCAAGCGGGGCTGGGGGTATGGACCAAATAATCGGGTTTTGTTTGCCCATGAGTTAATGGGCCAACAACGATTAATCGGCCTGACACCCATTTTAATCAACCTGACATAACGTTTAATCGGTCTAACATACCATTTAGTCGGCCTAACAAGTTAACGAGATGAATAGGTGTTATTCGATTCAGCCACCCGATGAGTAACGATTAACTGGCCAATTAACTGATTAATCACATGAATTCTTGAATACTGACATCTACACGTGTTCAAAAAACAAAATATGAGTTATATGTCATCAAAAATATATTATATTGAATATTTTTTTGAAATGTCCATCCAATGGCATACTCGCGGTGACATATAATTCATATTTTGTTGGTAAAATTAATGTCCAAAGATATTGGACATAAAAATATATAGTGACCTTGTGTAAAAAATGGAGGGAGTACTCCATATGGTACATATTGGACACAAAAATATATAGTGACCTTGTACTACACTCCCATCCGTTTAATGACGGCTGCTATCAGAACAGGATGCAGAAATTACAGGACTCTTTTTAGTTAAGCTAGCATGCACGAATGAATCATTCCGGCTTACATTGCACTCCAGATCCGCGCAGTCCGGATCCAAGTACATTTGCATCATGTCAACGATAATACTATTCAAGAAATCTCGTCCCCGACGTTTCATAAAAAGAAGGGTTTGAATTGCTAACCAAGATTCTTCGACACCAATTAAATCAAAGTTTGTCAACCAATTTCCAGCCTAATTAACAGTTGTGGCTCTGCTAGCTGCATAGTGTAGTGTCCACATATACTACTACCTCCTTCCGAGTTTATAATGCTTATGGATACCTTTAGATCAACAATTTAACCAACATACTATGAGTTATATATATCGAAAAATTTATACCATTATAAACTTTATATCATTAATAATATAATTTTTGTGGCATGCGATTCACATTACATTGGTAAAATTAACGATCTAGGGACATGTGAAGGACCTGTATAAATCACACCATGTGGGCCCGGGTCACATCTCGCGCGGTCCGAGTTGACATTGGGAGCGATGCGCGAATGGTTCTTCTCCGCTCGTGTGGTGGTGGATGGAAGTGCCTGTCCAACGCCAACGTCGTTTACTTTCTGCCTCTTCGATGGTCTGATTGGGAGAACGCCTGCATGCCACTCCACGTTGGACGGCCGGGCCAATGCATGCATGGCTGCCGTGAGAACGCGCGCGCGGAGTTGACCTTGCGGCTCTCGCCATCACCGACGACTGACTGCTCGACGGTTCGAGCACATGTGAAAAAACTCGCTGCTCGTGCGCCTCGAACGCCTTGAGCTCGATCGGCAGAGAGGGCTGACCGGTCTGCGTGCTCGTTTAAGCGCGTCGCCGTCTGGATGGGCCAGCCAGACCGGACCGGTGCGCGTCGGTGCTCGATCGATGTGATAGTAGCCGCACTCGTATGATTCCGCAGGCACGAAATTTCTGGATTTGAGATATGTTATTATTATAGGAGGAGGTACAGTGCCTGTGAAGTGGACGCGTGACATGTTGATATTCCTGGATCGAAATACGACCCGATGCCATTGGAAATAACGAAAATGTTGAATAAAATGGTAGAGCGCGCGAGACTTCGCGGTGCTACTGGCATTGTTTAGGGATGGAACGTAGTAGTACGTGGTTCCAATTATGGAGGGAACGGTGGCAAATGGTATGCACGTCCTGGGAAGAGGAAACGAGTCGTTGGATTGCATTCCCTTTGTAAATTAATATAAGAGCATTTAGATTACTAAAATAGTGTTTTAAATATTTTTATATTAGTTTACGGAGGGAGTAATTTTATTTTTTACTGAGTAGTTGGATTAGACTTTGTGGTGTGTTTTCCCATTTATTTGGAGTCAATTCATTCCTTAGAAAAAACATTTTTCTTGAGAAGTTTTTTCTTTCTCTTTTTTTTGCGGGGAAGAGAAGTTTTTTCTCTCGGGGTAATGCCATCTCGGTAAGACAATGGAGGGGACTCTTTCCCTCTTCTTCTATATATATATATATATATATATATATATATATATATATATATATATATGTTTGTATGATACACATGTATTCTAGAAAAAGGATTTTTTTAGTTGAAAAGCAGCTGTACTACCAATTTTGTTAAGATAGAAAAATATATCAAAACATGTTCTCTTTTATGCGGAAAATTAGGTCGGAACCATACAACACACGATTGATTTAAGGGACAACCATGTAAATACCACGACCATGCCGACATCGACCAACTCAACTCCACCCTCAACATGCCCAACATCCGAAGATTTGTGGGTGAGCTCTTCGAAGATGCCTTCAAGAAGCATCATCGCCAGTATCCTCCGACTCCCCATCGAACCAAGGCTTTCGCCCGGAGCTACCCACACTAGCTCCGCCAAACCTCGGAAAAAGGCCGTCCACACCAACAACCCCCATGACAACCCCTCGAAACAACAAGCCACGGTCTAGTGGAGAGGACAAGCTCTTCAGTGACGGCTCCAAGAAGCATCATTGTCGATATCCAATGATCCCATCGAACCAAGGCTTTCTCTTGGAGCCACCCACACTAGCTCCGCCAAACCTCGAAAAAAGTCCGGCCACACCAACAACCCCCACGGCAACCCCTCGAAACAACAACCCACGATCTAGTGGAGAGGACGAGCTCTTCAGTGACGGCTCCAAGAAGCAGTGGAGGATCCAGCTCAACATGACAGGGTGGTCCAACAGTGTAATTGTTCATATAAATATATATTTTTAATTTTTTCTATGATATATAGGCTATGTGGAAATCTCAGGGTGGTCCATGGACCACCCTGTTGAAAGGATCGATATGGTTGACTAGAGGGGGGGGGTGAATAGGCAACTAACACTTTTTAACTTTTCCTTAACAATTTAGGCTTAGCGTCAAATAAGTTGGCTAGATGTGCAACTAGGTGAGAAACCTATATGATGCTAAACACAACAAGCACACAAGCAAGCAAGGGATACACCACAATAATAGCTTGCAAGAAGTAAAGGTAAGAGATAACCAAAAGTGGAGCCGGTGGAGACGAGGATGTGTTACCGGAGTTCCTTCCCTTGTGAGGAAGTACGTCTCCGTTGAAGCGGTGTGAAGGCACAATGCTCCCCAAGAAGCCACGAGGGCCACTGTATTCTCCTCACGCCCTCACACAATGCGAGATGTCGTGATTCCACTATTGGTGCCCTTGAAGGTGGCGACCGAACCTTCACAAACAAGGTTGGGGCTATCTCCACAACTTAATTGGAGGCTCCCAACGACACCACGAAGCTTCACCACAATGGAATATGGCTCCGAGGTGACCTCAACCGTCTAGGGTGCTCAAACACCCAGGAGTAACAAGATCCGCAAGGGATTAGTGGGGGAATCAAATTTCTCTTGGTGGAAGTGTAGATCGGGTCCTCCTCAACCAAACCCTAGAGAATCAACAAGTTTGATTGGCTAGGGAGAGAGATCGGGCTAAAATGGAGCTTTGAGCAACAATGGAGCTTAGGGAAGGAAGAGGTAAACTTCTAGAGGAAGAAGACCTCCCTTTTATAGTGGGGAAGAAGATCCAACAGTTATCCCCACTCTTAGCCCCGCGCGTCGCGGTACTACTTCAGCTGACCACGGTACTACCGCAAGGCCCTGCGGTACTACCGCTGCAACATGCTGTTGGAAATATGCCCTAGAGGCAATAATAAAGTGATTATTATTATATTTCCTTGTTCATGATAATTGTCTATTGTTCATGCTATAATTGTATTAACGGGAAACCGTAATACATGTGTGAATACATAGACCACAACATGTCCCTAGTGAGCCTCTAGTTGGCTAGCTCGTTGATCAATAGATGGTCACGGTTTCATGACCATGGACATTGGATGTCGTTGATAACGGGATCACATCATTAGGAGAATGATGTGATGGACAAGACCCAATCCTAAGCATAGCACAAGATTGTGTAGTTCGTCTGCTAAAGCTTTTCTAATGTCAAGTATCATTTCCTTAGACCATGAGATTGTGCAACTCCCGGATACCGTAGGAATACTTTGGGTGTGCCAAACGTCACAACGTAACTGGGTGGCTATAAAGGTACACTACGGGTATCCCCACAAGTATTTGTTGGGTTGGCACGAATAGAGACTGGGATTTGTCGCTCCATGTGACGGAGAGGTATCTCTGGGCCCACTCGGTAATACATCATCATAATGAGCTCGATGTGACTAAGGAGTTAGTCATGGGATCATGTGTTACAGAATGAGTAAAGAGACTTGCCGGTAACGAGATTTAACAAGGTATACGGATACCGACGATCGAATCTCGGGCAAGTAACATACTGATGGACAAAGGGAATTGTATACGGGATTGATTGAATCCCCGACATCATGGTTCATCCCATGAGATCATCGTGGAACATGTGGGAGCCAACATGGGTATCCAGATCCTGCTGTTGGTTATTGACCGGAGAGGTGTCTCGGTCATGTCTACATGCCTCCCGAACCCGTAGGGTCTACACACTTAAGGTTCGATGACGCTAGGGTTATATGGGAATAGTGTACATGGTTACCAAAGGTTGTTTAGAGTCCCGGATGAGACCCCGGACATCACGAGGAGCTCTGTAATGGTCTGGAGGTAAAGATTCATATATAGGAAGTGAGAATTTGGTCACCGGAAGTGTTTCGGGCATCACCGGTAATGTACTGGGACCATCGGAAGGGTTCCGGGGGTCCACCGGGAGGGGCCACCGGCCCCGGAAGGCTATATGGGCCAAGAGTGGGAGGGAACCAGCCCCTAGGTGGGCTTGTGCACCTCCCACCTCAGCCCAAGGCGCAGTAAAGGGTGGAGGGGGGTAAACCCTAGGTGTGGAGGGGCCCTAGGCCCACCCTAGGGTGCCGCCCTTCTCCCCACCTCGGCCGCCGACCCTCCTGGCCATCTAGGGCTGCCGCACCCCCTAGGGTGGGAACCCTAGAGGGGGCGCACACTCCTCCCCTCCTCCTATATATAGTGAGGGTTTTTGGGGCTGCAAGCGATAGATCTCTCTCTCTCTCTCGGCACAGCCCTACCCCTCCTCCCCTCGTCCTCCGTAGCATTTGGCAAAGCCCTGCCGGAGTACCACGCAGCTCCACCGTCACCACGCTGTCGTGCTGCCAGAGCTCTCCCTCGACCTCTCCTTCCTCCTTGCCGGATCAAGGCGTAGGAGACGTCATCGGGCTGCACGTGTGTTGAACACGGAGGCGCCGTTGTTCGGCGCTTCGATCAGAATCGACCGCGATCTGAATCGCTGCGAGTATGACTCCACTAGCCGCGTTCTTGTAATGCTTCTGCTTTGAGATCTTCAAAGGTATGAAGATACACTCCCCCCACTCGTTGTTGGTTTCTCCATAGATTGATCTTGATGACACGTAGGAATTTTTTTGAATTGTTACTACATTCCCCAACAGTGGCATCATGAGTTAGGTCTATGCGTAGAATCTATGCACGAGTAGAACACAAGTTGTTGTGGGCATCAATTTTGTCAATTTGCTTGCCTTTACTAGTCTTATTTTGATTTGGCGGCACTGTGGGATGAAGCGGCCCGGACCGACTTTACACGTACGCTTACGTGAGACTGGTTCCACTACCTGACATGCACTTGTTGCATAAGGTGGCTAGCGGGTGTCTGTCTCTCCCACTTTAGTCGGATCGGATTCGATGAAAAGGGTCCTTATGAAGGTTAAATATAAATTGGCATATCACGTTGCGGTTTTTGCGTAGTTAAGAAACGATCTTGCTAGAAACCTATAGCAGCCACGTAAAAACTTGCAACAACAATTAGAGGACATCTAACTTGTTTTTGCAGCATATGCCGTGTGATGTGATATGGCCAAAGGATGTGATGTGATATATGTGATGTATGAGATTGATCATGTTCTTGTAATAGGATTCACAACTTGCATGTCGATGAGTATGACAACTGGCACGAGCCATAGGAGTTATCTTAATTTATTGTATGACCTGCATGTCAATCAAAAATGCCATATAATTACTTTACTTTATTGCTAACCGTTATCCATAGTAGTAGAAGTAATAGTTGGCGAGACAACTTCATGAAGACACGATGATGGAGATCATGATGATGGAGATCATGGTGTCGTGCCGGTGACAATGATGATCATGGTGCCCCGAAGATGGAGATCAAAGGAGCAAGATGATATTGGCCATATCATGTTACTATGATTGCATGTGATGTTTATCATGTTTTACATCTTATTTGCTTAGAATGAAGGTAGCTTAAATAAGATGATCTCCCACTAAAATTTCAAGAAATGTGTTCCCCCTAACTGTGCATCGTTGCTAAGGTTCGTTGTTCCGAAGCACCACGTGATGATTGGGTGTGATAGGTTCTAACATTCGCATACAATGGGTGTAAGCCAGATTTACACACACAATAAACTTAGGTTGACTTGATGAGCCTAGCATGTACAAACATGGCCTCGGAACATGGGAGACCGAAAGGTCGAAAATGAGTCGTATAGAAGATACGATCAACATGGAGATGTTCACCATTGATGACTAGTCCGTCTCACGCGATGGTCGGACACGGGCTAGTTGACAAGGATCATGTGTCACTTGGATGACTAGAGAGATGTCTATCTAAGTGGGAGTTCATTAAATAATTTGATTATGTGAACTTAATTATCATGAACTTAGTCTAAAATTGTCTTTACAATCTATATTGTAGATCCAATGGCCCATGCTAATTATGCCCTCAACTTCGACGCGTTCCTAGAGAAAACTAAACTGAAAGACGATGGAAGCAACTATACGGACTGGGTCCATAACTTGAGGATCATCCTCATAGCTTCCAAGAAATTATATGTCCTTGAAGCACCGCTAGGTAACACACCCGTTTTCCCAGCAACTCAAGACATTATGAACGCCTGGCAGTCGCGTAGTGATGATTACTCCCTGGTTCAGTGCGGCATGCTTTACAGCTTAGAACTAGGGCTCCAAAAGCATTTTGAGCAACACGGAGCATATGAGATGTTCCAAGAGCTGAGAATGGTCTTCCAAGCTCATGCCCGGGTGGAGAGATATGAAGTCTCCGACAAGTTCTTAAGTTGTAAGATGGAGGGAAATAGTTCTGTCAGCGAGCACATACTCAAAATGTCTGGGTTGCACAACCACTTGTCTCAGCTGGGAGTTAATCTTTCGGATGACTCGATTATTGACAGAATCCTCCAGTCGCTTCCACCTAGATACAAGACCTTTGTAATGAACTACAATATGCAAGGGATGGAGAATTTCATTCCTGAGTTGTATTCAATGCTGAAATCAGCGGAGGTGGAAATCAAAAAGGAACATCAAGTGTTGATGGTCAATAAGACCACTAGTTTCGAGGAAGGCAAGCGTAAGAAGAACTTCAAGAAGGACGGCAAAGCAGTTGCCGCGCCTGGTAATTAAGTTGCCGGGAAGAAGAACAAGAATGGACCCAAGCCTGAGACTGGGTGCTTTTATTGCAAGGGTATCGGTCACCGGAAGCGGAACTGCCCCAAGTACTTAGCGGATAAGAAGGCCGACAACGTTAAAGGTATATGTGATATACTTGTTATTGATGTGTACCTTACCAGTGCTCGTAGTAGCTCCTGGGTATTTGATACCGGTGCAGTTGCTCACATTTGTAACTCCAAGCAGGACGTGCAGAATAAGCGGAGACTGGCAAAGGACGAGGTGACGATGCGCGTCGGGAATGGTTCCAAGGTCGATGTGATCGCCGTCGGCACGCTACCTCTACATCTACCTTCGATATTAGTTTTAAACCTTAATAATTGTTATTTAGTACCAGCTTTGAGCATGAACATTGTATTTGGATCTCGCTTGATGCGAGATGGCTACTCATTTAAATCTGAGAATAATGGTTGTTCTATTTATATGAGAGAAATGTTTTATGGTCATGACCCGCTGGTCAATGGTTTATTTTTGATGAATCTCGAACGTGATGTTACACATGTTCATAGTGTGAGTACCAAAAGATGTAAGGTTGATAACGATAGTCCCACTTACATGTGACACTACCGCCTTGGTCATATTGATGTCAAACGCATGAAGAAACTCCATGTTGATGGACTTTTGGAGTCTCTTGATTTTGAATCATTTGACACGTGCGAACCATGCCTCATGGGCAAGATGACCCAGACTCCGTTCTCCGGAACAATGGAGCGAGCAACTGACTTGTTGGAGATAATACATACCGATGTATGCGGTCCAATGAGCATTGAGGCTCGCGGTGGCTACCGTTATGTTCTCACCCTCACTGATGACTTAAGCAGATATGGGTATGTCTACTTAATGAAACACAAGTCTGAAACCTTTGAAAAGTTCAAGGAATTTCAGAGTGAGGTAGAGAATCAACGTGACAGGAAAATAAAGTGCCTACGATCTGATCGTGGCGGAGAATATTTGAGTCACGAGTTTGGCATGCACCTAAGGAAATGTGGAATTGTTTCACAACTCACGCCGCCTGGCACACCTGGCGAAATGGTGTGTCTGAACGTCATAATCGCACTCTATTGGATATGGTGCGATCTATGATGTCTCTTACCGACTTACCGCTATCATTTTGGGGATATGCATTAGAGACTACCGCATTCACTTTATATAGGGCACCATCTAAGTCCATTGAGACGACACCATATGAATTATGGTTTGGAAAGAAACCTAAGCTGTCGTTTCTGAAAGTTTGGGGATGCGATACTTATGTGAAGAAACTTCAACCTGAGAAGCTCGAATCCAAAGTGGAAAAGTGCGACTTCCTAGGATACCCCAAAGAAACTATTGGGTATACCTTCTACCTCAGATCCGAAGGCAAAGTCTTTGTTGCCAAGAATGGATCCTTTCTAGAGAAAGAGTTTCTCTCGAAAGAAGTAAGTGGGAGGAAAATAGACCTTGATGAGGTAATTGTACCTCCACTCAAACCGGAGAGTAGCGCAGCACATGAAGTTGTTTCCGTGGAGTCTGCACCGGCTGGAGAGGAAGTTAATGACGATGATCATGAAACTTCAGATCAAGTTGCTATTGAACCTCGAAGGTCCACAAGGACACGTTCCGCACCAGAGTGGTACGGCAACCCTGTCCTGGAGATCATGTTGTTGGACAACGGTGAACCTTCGAACTATGAAGAAGCAATGACGGGCCCGAATTCCAACAAATGGCTTGAATCCATGAAATCCGAGATAGGATCCATGTATGAGAACAAAGTATGGGCTTTGGTGGATTTGCCCGATGATCGGCGAGCCATAGAAAATAAATGGATCTTAAAGAAGAAGACTGACACGGATGGTAATGTGACCGTCTATAAGGCTCGGCTTGTCGCTAAGGGTTATCGACAAGTTCAAGGAGTTGACTACGATGAGACTTTCTCACCCGTAGCGATGCTGAAGTCCGTACGAATCATGTTAGCAATTGCCGCATTTTATGATTACCAGATCTGGCAAATGTACGTCAAAACAACATTCCTTAATGGTTTCCTTAAGGAAGAACTTTATATGATGCAGCCGGAAGGTTTTGTCGATCCTAAAGATGCTAACAAAGTATGCAAGCTTCAGCGCTCCATCTATGAGCTGGTGCAAGCATGTCGGAGTTGGAACATTCGCTTTAATGAGGTGATTAAAGCGTTTGGATTTATACAGTTTTATGGAGAACCCTGTATTTACAAGAAAGTGAGTGGGAGCTCTGTAGCATTTCTCATATTATATGTGGATGACATATTGTTGATGAGAAATGATATAGAACTTTTGGAAAGCATAAAGGCCTACTTGAATAAGTGTTTTTCAATGAAGGACCTTGGAGAAGCTACTTACATATTAGGCATCAAGATCTATAGAGATAGATCGAGACGCCTCATAGGTCTTTCATAAAGCACATACCTTGACAATATATTGAAGAAGTTCAATATGGATCAGTACAAGAAGGGGTTTTTGCCTGTGTTACAGGGTGTGAGATTGAGTACGACTCAATGCCCGACCACGGTAGAGGATAGAGAAAAGATGAGTGTCATCCCCTATGCTTCAGCCATAGGCTCTGTTAGGTATGCCATGCTGTGTACCAGACCTGATGTGAACCTTGCCATAAGTTTGGTAGGGAGGTACCAAAGTGATCCCGGAGCAGAACACTGGACAGCGGTCAAGAATATCCTGAAGTACCTGAAAAGGACCAAGGACATGTTTCTCATATATGGAGGTGCCGAAGATCTCATCGTAAAGGGTTACGTCGATGCTAGCTTCGACACAGATCCGGATGACTCCAAGTCACAAACCGGATACATGTATATTTTGAACGGAGGGGCAGTCAGCTGGTGCAGCAGCAAGCAAAGCGTCGTAGCGGCATCTACATGTGAAGTAGAGTACATGGCTGCTTCAGAAGCAGCACATGAAGGAGTCTGGATGAAGGAGTTCATCACCGACCTAGGAGTGATTCCCAATGCGTCAGGCCCGATGACTGTACTCTGTGACAACACTGGAGCTATTGCCCTTCCCAAGGAGCCCACGTTTCACAAGAAGACAAGACACATCAAGCGCCGCTTCAACTCCATTCGTGGATATGTCTAGGATGGAGATATAGACATTTGTAAAGTACATACGGATTTGAATGTCATAGATCCGTTAACTAAACCTCTCTCACGAGCAAATCATGATCAACACCACAACTCTATGGTTGTTCGATACATCACAATGTAACTAGATTATTGACTCTAGTGCAAGTGGGAGACTGTTGGAAATATGCCCTAGAGGCAATAATAAAGTGATTATTATTATATTTCCTTGTTCATGATAATTGTCTAGTGTTCATGCTATAATTGTATTAACGGGAAACCGTAATGCATGTGTGAATACATAGACCACAACATGTCCCTAGTGAGCCTCTAGTTGGCTAGCTCGTTGATCAATAGATGGTCACGGTTTCATGACCATGGACATTGGATGTCGTTGATAACGGGATCACATCATTAGGAGAATGATGTGATGGACAAGACCCAATCCTAAGCATAGCACAAGATCGTGTAGTTCGTTTGCTAAAGCTTTTCTAATGTCAAGTATCATTTCCTTAGACCATGAGATTGTGCAACTCCCGGATACCGTAGGAATACTTTGGGTGTGCCAAACGTCACAACATAACTGGGTGGCTATAAAGGTACACTACAAGTATCCCCGAAAGTATCTGTTGGGTTGGCACGAATCGAGATTGGGATTTGTCACTCCATGTGATGGAGAGGTATCTCTGGGCCCACTCTGTAATACATCATCATAATGAGCTCAATGTGACTAAGGAGTTAGTCATGTGATCATGTGTTACGGAACGGGTAAAGAGACTTGCCGGTAATGAGAATGAACAAGGTATAGGGATACCAACGATCGAATCTCGGGCAAGTAACATACCGATGGACAAAGGGAATTGTATACGGGATTGATTGAATCCCCGACATCGTGGTTCATCTGATGAGATCATCGTGGAGCATGTGGGAGCCAACATGGGTATCCAGATCCCTCTGTTGGTTATTGACCGGAGAGGTGTCTCGGTCATGTCTACATGCCTCCCGAACTCGTAGGGTCTACACACTTAAGGTTCTATTACGCTAGGGTTATATGGGAATAGTGTACGTGGTTACCGAAGGTTGTTCAGAGTCCCGGATGAGATCCCGAACATCACGAGGAGCTCTGGAATGGTCCGGAGGTAAAGATTCATATATACGAAGTGAGGATTTGGTCACCGGGAGTGTTTCGAGAATCACTGGTAATGTACCGGGACCACCGAAAGGGTTCTGGGGGTCCCCCGGGAGGGTCCACCAGCCTCGGAAGGCTACATGGGACAAGAGTGGGAGGGAACCAGCCCCTAGGTGGGCTCGTGTGCCTCCCACCTCATCCCAATGTGTAACAAAGGGTGGAGGGGGGATACTGTAGGCATGGAGGGGCCCTGGGCCCACCCTAGGGCATCGCCCCTCCTCCCCACCTCGGCCGCCGACCCTCCTGGCCATCTAGGGCTGCCGCACCCCCTAGGGTGGGAATCCTGGAGGGGGCGCACCCTCCTCCCCTCCTCCTATATATAGTGAGGGTTTTTGGGGCTGCAAACGACATATCTCTCTCTCGGCGCAGCCCTACCCCTCCTCCTCCTCATCCTCTGTAGCGCTTGGCGAAGCCCTACTGGAGTTCCACGTAGCTCCACCGTCACCATGCCGTCGTGCTGCTGGAGCTCTCCCTCAACCTCTCCTTCCTCCTTGCGTAGGAGACGTCACCGGGCTGCATGCGTGTTGAACGTGGAGGCGCCGTTGTTTGGCGCTTAGATCGTAATCGATCGCGATCTGAATCGCTGCGAGTACGACTCCACAAACCGCATTCTTGTAATGCTTTCGCTTTGCGATCTTCAAAGGTATGAAGATGCACTCCCCCACTCATTGCTGGTTTCTCCATAGATTGATCTTGGTGACACGTAGGATTTTTTTTAATTGTTACTACGTTCCCAACACATGCGGTACTACCGCTTGCACGAAAGTAACAGAAGCAGGCCGATTGCACTAGGCAGCTAGCGGTAGAACCGCCTGAACGGTACTACCGCGAGCCCATGCGGTACTACCGCATGGTCGATAGAGACTGGCATTGGAGATGCACGGAAGTAAAAAATTAGTTCCGCGCCTACCTCCGCTGAGGGCGAAGCTGCGAAAAAGTCCGGCAAGGTAGTACCGAAACTGCATCACGGTACTACTGCAATAGGGCGGATGTAAAAAAATACATCCGCGCCTACTACCATAGGCGTACGTACTAGGCCAGGGGAAATCGGTACTACCACTCCACTGAGCGGTACTACCGCGGGCTCCTGCGGTACTACCGCTCCCTTGAGCGGTACTACCACGGGCTCCTACGGTACTACCGCTCCCTTGAGCGGTACTACCGCGGGCTCCTACGGTACTACTGCTCCCTTGAGAGGTACTACCGCTGGCCACTGACCGCAAGTACCCTCGCAGGCTTCACTTTGCACAGACGAGGAAAACTAGTTGGTGCTCCATCGAAGCAAAGGAAAGGTGGTGCACAGATGAGGAAAACTAGTCTCAGAACTGTCATCTTCCTCCTCTTTGATCTCATCCTCATCAACCTCCACATGAGCAGGAGCTAGCTTAGTGGTGGTGTTTGCCCACTTGTCCTTCATACACAGTCGAATGGGCTCATGAAGAAACCAGTGAGCCTGAAAGTCCTCATTCGGAAGGGTCTTCTCCCACGTTGTACGAATCAAGAGGAACAAGTAGGGCCCATAAATGGGGACCTTACGGTGAAACACAACAATGCGAAGCTCAGTCCACATAATGTGAGAAACATCAAGGGGGTCAAGTTCTTCAGTTCGTCCTTTCTCACAGAGTAGCAACATTTCCACCAGATAGGAGTGCACCTTGTCCTTGTCTCCCATGCGAGGAAACAGAGTGTTGCGGAAGATCCGGTGCATGACATCAAGGAATGGGTTGAGCACAGAAACTTGCTCACCAGAGGGTAAAGTCTTCAGAATATAGTAGGGCATGAGCTTCTCCTTACGTGCATGCTGGGGGTTGCCGTGAGGGCACAAACCAATGGGCTCCTCAAGCCCCTCATCATGAACATGCAACAGATCCATGAACTCCTTCCAGGTAGCAGACAACCTCTCTCCATTGGTCATCCAAGTCATGGTCCGCTGCTCATCAGGGTGGAAATGGATAGAAGAAAAGAACTGACCCACAATCTCGGGATCAAAGTCAAGGTGGAACGAGATGATGTCCTCGATAGCAAACTGTTCCACCATACTCAGAGCCTCACCAAAGTATGTCTGTTTCTTCCGCATATGAGCCATGTCAATCCATTGGACAGGAACATAGAGATTCTTCTTGCCCTTGATCACCTCGATGTGGATTAGATTCTGTTGCTTGGTCCAAAACAACTCATTGGCCCTGGAATGTTCTCTCGGTTTGACATAGGGGTCGATCAACCGACGAGACAGAAACTCATCTTGAGGCATGTCTTCCCAATTGTCAACTGGCTCCTTGAACTTGGATGCGGTTCTCTTGAAACGATGTTGCGGGGCATTGGACCCCTCAGGAGCATCTGGATTGCGAAGACGCTTTGAACTAGTTTTGCGAGAAGGATTCGAGCGTCTTGGACCTGAACCGGAACCGGAGCCACCACCTACGACACACAATGCAAACACAAGAGACAAACGAAAGAAAAAGAGTGAATGCAAAGACCAAAGCAGACACGAAAACAATATAGAGGTGAGAATGAACAGGACAGAATGAGAAGGCGTTTGATCGAGCGGTAGTACCGGAGGTTCACACGGAAGTAAAAAATTACTACCGCTCCGGACGTGGTAGTACCACTGTGAGCGGTATTACCGGGGCAGGAACGGAAGTAAAATTTTACTTCCGCCGGACGAGCGGTAGTACTGCACCGGGTGCGGTAGTACCGCACAGGGCAAAGTACACATGAACACGGATCTAGAAAGCTAGATCGGTACTACCGTGGATCAACCGCTATCACTTTGTATCCTATCAATAAGCACTTCTACGACACATACACTCTCAAAACATCCCCTCATGCACAGATTTGGCCAAAAATCACTAGACCAATCTCATATTTCCCCTAAACCTAGATTCAAAAATAGAGAAACAAAAAGAGGAGAGCTCGGGGAAATACCAGGGTCCATGGCAAGAGGACGAAGTGGGGAACGATCCCACCGGTGGGAATGAAAGGAGAGTGGCCGGAGAGGAAGATCCGGCGAGGTCCTCCGGCGCCGGTTGTGAGGAGGAGAGAGAGACATGAGGGGAAGAGATAATGGGTATGGGGAGTCTGAACTCCCCCTACCGGCTCTTAACCCCCACACGGACTCGATAACACGATAGCACGTAGGTGATTGCGGTAGTACCGCTTAGTGAGCGGAAGTAATTTTTACTTCCGTGCAATAAGCGGTAGTACCGCTCCGGGAGCGGAAGTAATTTTTTTACTTCCGTGTTATGGGGCAATAGTACCATGCTTGGGATGCACCTGTGCAAGCACAGAGGCAGTCCAACTCCAGCGGTAGTACCGTGGATTACCACGGTAGTACCGTGCTTCCCACAAAATGCAAGATTGCAGAGAGAAAATAGTAGAAGAGAGAGAAATATTTTTGTCGCACAAAACGAGAGACACGAGAAAACAAAGATGCAAGGCAACACAAGATCATGGTCCAACGGAGTAGGAAGTAGAAATGAGGACCAAATAATGAACCACTACTTCGCATGAAGAGAGGGCGGTGGCCCTAGAGCCACCTATGTTTGAGTCAAATGGTATGGCACCACGAAGAATTATCCTTGGGCCCATGAGCAAGACTCATCTTTTGAAGCACAGAAACCATGAGAGAAATGGCGGATGTGAAAGAATTTGATTAGTTTATGCATAATAAGGGGAGGGATAGTTCACCGAGAGAGCTAGACTCCCCCTAAATCCATGCCTACACCTAGACAATGTTGGGGAACGTTGCATGGGAAACAAAAAATTTCCTACGCACACGTAAGATCTATCCATGGTGATGAGCATATACGAGAGGGAGAGTGGATCTACGTACCCTTGTAGATTGCTAAGTGGAAAGCGTTAAGAAACGCGGTTGATGTACTCGAACGTCTTCACGATCCAATCACGATCCATCCTGTGATCTCATCATGAGCCATCCCGCGATCCCATCGTGGTCCTTCCGATCTAGTGCCGAACAGACGGCACCTCCGCATTCAGCACATGTACAGCTCGATGACGACCTCTGCCTTCTTGATCCAGCAAGAGGGAGCAGAGAGGTAGATGAGTTCTCTGCCAGCACAACGGCATGGTGGCGGTGGTGGTGGACAGGTCCCAGCAGGGCTTCGCCAAGCACAACCGAGACGATCTAGTGGAGAACAGATCTAGAGGAAGAAGAGGGCAACACGTGGCATAGATGGGTGCACCTGCCCTCTCTCTACCTCTCTATATATAAGGGGAAGGGAGGAGGGGTGGCGCCCCTAGATCCAATCTAGGGGGCGGCGGCTAGGGCAGATGGGGGCGCCCCTAGGGAAACCCTAGGGTGACTTGGCCCTCAAGCCAGGTGGAGGGAACCCTAGATGGGGCGCCCACCTCTCCTGGTTACGTGGGAAAGGGTGAGGGGGTCGCACAACCCCTTAGTGGGCTGGTTTGCCCCTTCACCTTGGCCCCATGAGGCCCCCCAACACTTGCCGGGGCCCCTCGAAACCCCTTTCGGTACTCCTGGTCACAACTCTGTACTCCCGGAACACTTCTGAACTCCGATTCCATTCGTCCTATATATCGATCTTCACCTCCGGACCTTTCCGGAGTTCCTCGTCACGTTTGGGATCTAATCTGGGACTCCGAACTGTTGGGGAACGTCGCATGGGAAAAAAAATCCCTACGCGCACGCAAACCTATCCATGGTGATGAGCATCTACGAGAGGGAGAGTGGATCTACGTACCCTTGTAGATCGCTAAGCGGGAAGCGTTAAGAAACGCGGTTGGTGTAGTGGAACATCTTCGCGATCCAAATCGCCGAGTGTCCCACGATCTCATCACGAGCCGTCCTGCGATCCAATCACGATCCGTCCCGCGATCTCGTCACGATCCGTCCCGCGATCTCGTCACGATCCGTCGCACGATCTCATCACGAATCGTCTCGTGGCCTTGATCACGATCCTTCCGATCTAGTACCGAACGGACACACCTCCGCGTTCAGCACACGTGCAGCTTGATGACGATCTCCACCGTCTTGATCCAGCAAGAGGAGGTGGATAGGAGAGAGAGTTCACCGGCAGCGTGACGCGCTCCGGTGATGGTGGTGGAGCAATTCCGGCAGGGCTTCGCCTAAGCACTGCGGAAAACCAATCTAGAGGAGCACCGGTGGAACGGGTAGCACGTGGCCGTAATTTCTGTGCAAAAACCCTCTATTCCACTAGTATATATAGGAGGGAGGGAGAGGCAGCCTTGGCGCCAGCCCAAAGCCTCCTAGGATTTGGCCGGCTAGAGGGGGAGGAGTCCTACTCCTCCTCCACTCCTAGTAGGAGCAGGACTCTTCCTTTTTAGCCTTTTTTCCACCTTTTCCTTTAGGACTTTTGCCTCCTGCGCCATGGGCCTTATTGTGGCTGTTCCTCCAGCCCAATAAGGGCTGGTTATCACTCTACACAGCCCATGGACCCTCTGGGGTCGAAATACCCCTCCCGGAGGTCTCCCGGTACACTACCAGCACTCCCGGTACACTACCGATGAGCCTGAAACTTTTCCGGCGACCAAACTGGGACTTCCTATATATGAATCTTTACCTCTGGACCATTCCGGAGCTCCTCGCGACGTCCGGGATCTCATCCGGGACTCCGACCAACCTTCGGTCACCACCATACATAACTCTACACTACCGAAACGTCACCAAACCTTAAGTGTGCAGACCCTGCGGGTTCGAGAACTATGTAGACATGACCGAGACACCTCTACGGTCAATAACCAATGGCGGGACCTGGACGTCCACATTGGTTCCTACATATTCTACGAAGATCTTCATCGGTCGAACCTCTATGTCAAGGATTCAGTTAATCCCGTATAACATTCCCTTTGTTCTTCGGTATGTTACTTGCCCGAGATTCGATCGTCGGTATCTCCATACCTAGTTCAACCTCATTACCAGCAAGTCTCTTTACTCGTTCCGTAATACAAGATCCCGCAACTAAAAATTAGTCACATTGCTTGCAAGGCTCATTGTGATGTTGTACTACCGAGTGGGCCCCGAGATACCTCTCCGTCACACGGAGTAACAAATCCAAGTCTCGATCCATGCCAACTCAACCGACACCATTGGAGATACCTGTAGAGCACCTTTATAGTCACCCAGTTACGTTGTGACGTTTGATACACACAAGGCACTCCTCCGATATCCGTGAGTTGCATGATCTCATGGTCATAGGAACATATACATTGACATGCAGAAAACAGTAGCAATAAACTGACATGATCATATGCTATGTTTGTAGTTTGGGTCTTGTCCATCACGTCATTCTCCTAATGATGTGATCCCGTTATCAAATGACATCTCATGTCCATGTCTAGGAAACCTTAACCATCTTTTGATCAACGAGCTAGTCTATTAGAGGCATACTAGGGACATGGTTTTGTCTATGTATCCACACATGTATCTAAGTCTTCGATCGATACAATTATATCATGGATAATAAACAATTATCATGAACAAGGAAATATGATAATAACTAATTTATTATTGCCTCTAGGGCATATTTCCAACAGTCTCCCACTTGCACTAGAGTCAATAATCTAGTTCACATCACCACGTGATTCGCATTGTCAACATCACCATGTGAATCTAACACCCAATGAGTTCTGGGGCTCGATCATGCTTTGCATGTGAGAGAGGTCTTATAGTCAACGGGTCTGTAACAATCAGATCCGTGTGTACTTTGCAAATCTCTATGTCAAACCGTAAACACTGCTACCACACTCCACTTGGTACTTTTCCAAATGGCTGCTCCACTATACGTATCCAGATTGCTACTACGAGTCATCCGGATTAGTGTTAAAGCTTGCATCGACGTAACTCCTTACGACGAACCCTTTATCACCTTCATAATCGAGAAACATCTCCATAGTCTTTCAGTTACTAAGGATAATCTTGACCGCTGTCCAGTGATCCACTCCTAGATCTCTTTTGTACCCCTTGACAGACTCATGGCAAGGCACACACAGGTGCGGTATACAACATGGCATACTATACACATGGCTAAGGCATAGGGGACAACGTTCGCCCTTTCTCTTTCTTCTGCCGTGGTCGAGCTTTGAGTCTCACTCATCTTCACACCTTACAAATCAGGTGAGAACTCTTTCTCTGACTGATCCATTTTGAACTCTTTCAAAATCTTTGTCAAGGTATGTACTCATTGAAAGTCTCATCAAGTCATCTTTGATCTATCTCTATAGATCTTGATGCTCAACAATTAGGTAGTTTTATCCAGGTTTTACTTTGAAAATCACTTTCCAAATAACTCTTTATGCTTTCCAGAAATTCTACATTATTTCCGATCAACAATATGTCATCCACATATACTTATCAGAAATTCTATAGTGCTCCCACTCACTTTATTGCAAATACAAGTTTCTCGTAAACTTTGTATAAACTCAAAAACTTTGATCAACTCATCAAAGCGTATATTCCAACTCTGAGATGCTTGCTTCAGTCCATAGAAGGATCACAGAAGCTTGCTCACCTTTTAGCATCCTTAGGACTGACAAAACCTTCTGGTTGTATCACATACAACCGTTCCTCAAGTAAACCGTTAAGGAAACAATGTTTTGACATCCATCTGCCAGATTTCATAATTGAAAAATGCAGCAACTGCTAACATTATTCCAACAGACTTTTAGCTTCGCTACGAGTGAGAAAGTCTCATCGCAGTCAACTCCTTGAACTTGTCACAAACATCTTTGCAACAAGTCGAGCTTTACAAATGGTGACAATTACCATCAGCGTCTGTCTTCATTTTAAAGATCCATTTGTACTCAACAACCTGCTGTCCAACGAGCAAGTCTACCAAAGTCTATACTTGGTTTTCGTACATGGATCCTATCTCGGATTTCATGGCCTCCAACCATTCGTCGGAATCCGGTCCTATCATCGCTTCTCCATAGCTCGTAGGTTCATCGTTGTCCAACAACACGATCTCCAAGACAGAGTTGTCGTACCACTTAGGAGCAGTACACATCCTTGTCGACCTACGAAGTTTGATAGTAACTTGATCCTGAAGCTTCATGATCATCATCATTAACTTCCTCTTCAACTAACGTAGGCTTCATAGAAACATCTTTCTGCGCTGCGCTACTCTCTGGTTGAACAAAGGTTTAACAACCTCATCAAGTTCTATCTTCCTCCCACTCAATTCTTTCGAGAGAAACATTTCCTCGAGAAAGGATCCGTTTCAGCAACAAACACTTTGCACTAGGATCTGAGATAGAAGGTTCACCCAACTGATCTTAGGGTATTCTATGAAGATGCATTTGTCCGCCTTGGGTTCGACCTCATTAGGCGAAAACATTTTCCACACAAGTGTCGCAGCCCCAAATATTAAGAAATGACAACTTAGGTTTCTATCAAACCATAATTCACACGGTGTCATCTCAACGGATT
Source organism: Hordeum marinum (assembly GCA_022496015.1). Classification (NCBI taxonomy): domain Eukaryota; kingdom Viridiplantae; phylum Streptophyta; class Magnoliopsida; order Poales; family Poaceae; genus Hordeum; species Hordeum marinum. Next base: position 440,809,344 of record CM039674.1, read on the forward strand.
TAGATGATGCCCTATTTAAAGTGAATGTAGATATCTCTAATGCATAACCCCAAAATCACAGTAGTAAAACGATAAGAGACATCACAGTATGCACCATATCCAATAGAGCATGACTATGATGTTCGGACACACCATTACACTATGGTGTTCCAGGTGGCGTTAGTTGTGAAACAAATTTCACATTGTCTTAAGTTGTATGCCAAACTCGTACTCAGATATTCAGCTCCATGATCATATCGCAGTCATTTTTATCTTCTTGTCACGATGATCTTAAACTTCACTCTGAATTTGCTTGAACCTTTCAAACGATTCAGACTTGTGTTTCATTAAGTAAATATACACTATATCTACTCAAATCATCAGTGAAGGTAAGAAAATAATGATATCCACTGCACGCTACAAGACTCACTAGATTGCATACATCAACATGTATTATTTCCAATGAATCACTTGCCCGCTCCATCCAACGGGGTCCTTTAGTCATCTTGCCCAAGAGGCATGGTTCGCATGTCTCAACCGATTCGAAATCGAATGAGTCCAAATATCCATCAGCATGGAGTTTCTTCATGCACTTTATACCAATATGACATTTAGCGGCAGTGCCACAAGTACGTGGTACTATCATTATTAACTTTGTATCTTTTGACATCAATGTTATGAACATGTGTACTACTACGATCAAGATTTCAACAAACCATTCTCACTGGGTGCATGACCACTGAAGGTATTATTCATGTAAACAGAATAGCCATTATTCTCTAACTTAAATGAATAACCGTATTGCAATAAACATGATCTAATCATGTTCATGCTCAACACAAAACACCAAATACCATTTATTTAGGTTCGTCACTAATCCTGAAGGTAGAGTGAGCGTGCGATGTTGATCACATCAACCTTGGAAACCTTTCCAACATATATCGTCACCTCACCCTCAGCTAGTTCTCCGTTTATTCCGTAGCTTTTATTTCGAGTTACTAACATTTAGCAACCGAACCGGTATCCAATACCCAGGTGCTACTAGGAGTACTAGCAAGGTACACATCAATAACTCGTATATCAAATATACTTCTGTCGATGTTGCCAGCCTTCTTTTCTACCAAGTATCTAGGGTTGTTCCGCTTCAGCGACCACTCACCTCATAACAGAAGCACTTAGTCTCGGGTTTGAGTTCAACTTTGGGATGCTTCACTGGAGCAGCAACTGACTTGCTATCCATGAAGTTTCCCTCCTTGCTCTTGCCCTTCTCGAAACTAGTGGTTTTGATTAACCATCAACACTTGACGCTCCTTCTTGATTTCTACCTTCGCGGTGTCAAACATCGCGAACAGCTCAGGAATCATTATTTCTATCCCTGGCAATTTATAGTTCATCACCAAGTTCTAGTAGCTTAGTGACAGTGACTTGGAGAACTATATCAATCACTATCTTATCTGGAAGATCAACTCCCACTTGATTCAAGCGATTGTAGTACCTAGACAATCTAAGTACATGCTCAACGATTGAGCTATTCTCCTTCATCTTACAGGCAAAGAATCTTGTTGGAGATCTCATATCTCGCAACACAGGCACGAGCCTGAGATCACAATCTCAGCTCCTAGAACATCTCATATGTTCCGTGACGTTCAAAACGTTTCGGAGCCTCAATTCTAAGCCGTAATGCATGACACACTAAACTATCAAGTAGTCATTGAAACGTGCATGTCAGATATTCACAACATCTACAGACGACGCTAGAGGGGGTGGCGCACCGAGCGGTGCATTAAGGACATAAGCCTTCTGTGCAGCAAAGAGGACAATCCTCATATCACGGACCCAGTCCGCAATATTGCTACCATCATCTTTCAACTCTATTTCTCTAGGAACATAAAAAATTAAGGGAGCTACAACGCGAGCTAGTAATCTACAACATAATTTGCAAAGACACTATTGACTATGTTCATGATAATGAGTTCAATTAATCATATTACTTAAGAACTCACACTCAAATTGACATCCCTCCGATCATTCGAGTGATACATGATCCAAATTCACCAACTCAAGTCCGATCATCACGTGAGTTGAGGTGGCTGCAATGGTGAACATCATTATGTTGATCATATCTACTATATGACTCATGTTCGACCTTTCGGTCTCTTGTGTTCCGAGGCCATGTCTGTACATGCTAGGCTTGTCAAGTTTAACCCGAGTGTTCTGCACGTGCAAATCTGGCTTGCACCCGTTGTATGTGAACGTAGAGTCTATCACACCCGATCATCATGTGGTGTCTCAACACGACGAACTTTCACAACGGTGCATACTCGGGGAGAACACAATTTATCTTGAAATTAAGTGAGGGATCACCTTATAATGCTACCGTCGTCCTAAGCAAAACAAGGTGCATAAAAAGGATTAACATCACATGCAAATCATAAGTGACATGATATGGCCATGAACTTGTGCTTTTGATCTCCATCTAGAAAGCACCGGCATGATCTCCATCGTCACCGGCATGACACCATGATCTTCATCATCTTGATCTCCATCAATGTGTCGCCATCGGGGTTGTCACGCCCTGCATGCTTCTACTACTATTGCTACCGTTTAGCGATAAAGTAAAGCATTACATAGCGCTTAATGATTGACACGCAGGTCATACAATAATTAAAGACAACCCTATGGCTCCTGCCGGTTGCCATATTCATCGACATGAAAGTCATGATAATCTATACATCACATGATCATCTCATACATCACATATATCACATCATGTAATTAGCCATATCATATCACATCATACCCTGCAAAAACAAGTTAGACGTCCTCTAATTGTTGTTGCATGTTTTACGTGGCTGCTATGCGTATCTAGCAAGAACAATTCTCACCTACGCAAAAACCACAACGGTGATACACTAGTTGCTTTTCAACCTTCTCAAGGACCGCCTTTGTCGGATCCGATCCAACTAAAGTGAGAGAAACTATCACCCGCCAGCCATCTAGGCAACAAGTTGCGTCGAGGGAACCGGTCTCTCGTAAGCGTACGAGTAATGTTGGTCCGGGCCGCTTCATCTCACAATCCCGCTGAACCAAAACACGACCAAGGGAGGAAGCAATCTAAGCATCAACGCCCAGAAACTCCTTTGTGTTCTACTCGAGATCTCATCTACACATAGACCGAGCTCATGATGCCACTGTTGGGGAACGTTGCACGGGAAAAAAAATTCCTACGCACACGCAAGATCTATCCATGGTAATGAGCATCTATGAGAGGGAGAGTGGATCTACGTACCCTTGTAGATCACTAAGAGGGAAGATTTAAGAAACACGGTTGATGTAGTCGAATGTCTTCAAGATCCAATTAGAATCCGCCCCGCGATCTCATCACGAGCCGTCCCGCGATCCCATCGTGGTCTGTCCGATCTAGTGCCGAACAGACGACACCTCCGCGTTCAGCACACGTACAGCTCGGTGACGACCTCCACCTTCTTGATCCAGCAAGAGGGAGCGGAGAGGTAGATGAGTTCTTCGCCAGCACAACGGCGTTGTGGCGGTGGTGGTGGAGTTGTCCCGGTAGGGCTTCACCAAGCACAACCGAGACGATCTTGTGGAGAACAAATCTAGAGGAAGAAGAGGGTAGCACATGGCATATATGGGTGCGTCTGCCCTCTCTCTACCTCTCTATATATAGAGGGAAGGGAGGAGGGGTGGCGCCCCCTAGATCCAATCTAGGGGCGACGGCTAGGGCATATTGGGGCGCCCCTAGGGAAACCCTAGGGTGAGTTGGCCCCCAAGCCAGGTGGAGGGAACCCTAGATGGGGCGCCCCACCTCTCCTGGTTACATGGGAAAGGGTGAGGGGGCGCACAGCCCCTTAGTGGGCTCGTTTGCCCCGTCACCTTGGCCCATGAGGCCCCCAACACTTGCTGCCCCCCCCCCCGAAACCCCTTTCTGTACTCCTGGTCACAACCCAGTACTCTCGGAACGCTTCCGGACTCCGATTCCATTCGTCCTATATATCGATCTTCATCTCCAGACCATTCCGGAGTTCATCGTCACATCCCGGATCTCATCCGGAACTCTGAACAACCTTCGGTCACCAACATACATAACTCAACTATATCGAAACATCACTGAACCTTAAGTGTGCAGACCCTACGGGTTCGAGAACCATGTAGACATGACCGAGACACCTCTATGGTCAATAACCAATAGCGGGACCTGGATGCCCATATTGGTTCCTACATATTCTAAGTACATCTTTATTGGTTGAACCTCTATGTCAAGGATTCAGTTAATATCGTATGTTGTTCCCTTTGTTCTTCGGTATGTTACTTGCCCGAGATTCGATCGCCGGTATCTCTATACCTAGTTCAATATCGTTACTGGCAAGTCTCTTTACTCGTTTCGTAATACAAGATATCGTGGCTAACACTTAGTCACATTGCTTGCAAGGCTTGTTGTGATGTTGTATTACCGAGTGGGCCCTAAGATACCTCTTCGTCACACGGAGCAACAAATCCCAGTCTTGATCCATGCCATCCCAACAGACACCCTTGGAGATACCTGTAGAGAACCTTTATAGTCACCCATCTACATTGCGAAATTTGATACACACAAGGTACTCCTCCGGTGTCAGTGAGTTGCATGATCTCACGGTCATAGGAACAAATAATTGACATGCAGAAAACTGTAGCAATAAACTGACACGATCATATGCTATGTTTATAGTTTGGGTCTTGTCCATCACATCATTATCCTAATGATGTGATCCCGTTATCAAATGACATCTCATGTCCATGGCTAAGAAACCTTGACCATATTTGATCAACGAGCTAGTCTATTAGAGGCATACTAGGGACATGGTGTTGTCTATGTATCCACACATGTATCTGAGTTTCCGATCAATACAATTATAGAATGGATAATAAATGATTATCATGAACAAGGAAATATGATAATAACCAATTTATTATTGTCTCTAGGGCATATTTCCAATAGGAAGTGATGACGAATATCAATATGCTTCGTCTTGCAATGTTGAACTGGGTTGCTAGAGATCATAATGGCACTTTCATTATCACAGTAAAGAGGCACTTTGTCACAATTGACACCATAATCCTTTAAAGTTTGCCTCATCCAAAGAATCTGTGCATAGCAACTGGCCGTAGCTACATACTCGGCCTCGGTGGATGAGAGAGAAACTAGTTTTGTTTCTTTGAAGACCAACTTACCAAAGACCGACCAAGAATTGGCAGCCTCTGGAAGTGGACTTTCTATCCACACGGTCTCCCGCCCAATCTGAGTCAGTATATACAACGAGATCAAACGAAGCCCCCTTGGGATACCATAATCTGTTTGGGGTATGATCCAAATACCGAAAGATTCGCTTGACAGCCACATGGTGACTCTCCTTAGGTGCAGATTGAAATCGTGCACAAATACCCACACTTAACATGATATCCAGTCTAGATGCACAAAGGTAAAGCAAGGATCCAATCATGGAGCGTTTTACCTTTTGATCCACCGCTTTACCATTCGGATCACTGTCAAGATGGCATTTGAGTGGCGTGGGAGTGTTGGCCTTGGGAGGGTTGAGCTCATCCATTTTGAACCTATTGAGCATGTCTTGAGTGTATTTAGCTTGATTAATGAAGGTACCTTGACTTTGTTGCTTGACTTAGAAACCAAGGAAGAACTTCAACTCTCCCATCATAGACATCTCAAATTTATTTGTCATCAAAGTGGCAAATTCCTCATTGAAAGCTTTGTTAGGAGAACCAAATATAATATCGTCAACATATAATTGGCATATGAACAAGTTCCTGTTGACCCTCTTGGTAAAAAGAGTGGGATCGATTTTCCCAATTTCAAATCCACGGTCTTGCAACATCTCGGTAAGGTGCTCATACCACACGCATGGGGCTTGCTTAAGGCCATAGAGTGCCTTATCGAGAACGTATACATGATTGGGGAACTTGGGATCCTCGAACTCTGGGGGTTGTTTGACATATACCAACTCCTTAAGAGGACCATTAAGAAAAGCACTCTTGACATACATTTGATATAAATTAAAAGTTATGATGAGAAGCATATGCAAGCAACATGCAAATATATTTAAGACGAGCAACAACAGCAAAGGTTTCACCGTAGTCGATACCCTCGACTTGGGAGTAGCCTTGTGCCACCAATCTTGCCTTGTTGCGAATGACGATACCGTTCGCATCTTGCTTGTTTTTGAAGATCCATTTAGTTCCAATAACATTGTGGTTCTCCTGAGGTCTTGGCACCAGTCGCCATACTTGGTTGCACTCAAAGTTGTTTATTTCATCATGCATAGCTTCAACCCACTCCATATCCTCGAGCGCATCTTGTATCTTAAGGGGCTCAATGCAAGAAACAAATGTGTGATGTTCACAAAAGTTTGTTAATTGTTTACGAGTGGTTACCCCTTTTTGCAAGTCGTCGTAGATGTTTTCCAACAAATGTTGTCTGAGTTTGAGCTTGGCAGCATTCTTGGAGGCTCATCTCTCTAAGATTTCCTCCATGGAAGGTTGAGGGACAACATCCTGAGAGTCATCTTCTTGATGATCTTGAGCGCCTTCGTGAGCTTGATCTTGATCTTGAAGAAGATCTTGATCTTGAGCTTGCTCGAAGATGTGAACTTGATCTTGGGCATCATTTGGTGAAACACCATCATCAGTAGATTGATCTTGCCCTTGATCTTGTCCATGTGGTAGAGGACCTTCATTTTATTCTTCAGAAGCATGTGGGTCTTGCGTCAGTGATGGTTCCACTTGAGTGGAACATTGTCCTTATCCTTCGTCCACAAGGGGTTCCTCAACGGGTAGGAAGTATCCCACGCCCATTCTTCTTATGGCTTGGGGAGGAATTTCACCACCTACATCACAAAGACCACTTTTCTCCACTTGGGAGCCATTATTTTCATCAAACTCTATGTTACTCATCTCCTCAATGAGTCCCGTGGACTTGTTGAGGACACGGTAAGCATGAGAGTTTGCAGCATAACCAACAGATATGCCCTCATGGGCTCTAGATTCAAATTTAGACAAACGCGAACCTTTCTTGAGAATGAAACACTTACAACCGAACACCCGGAAGTATTTGAGGTTGGGCTTGTTCCCGGTAAGAATCTCATAAGGAGTCTTGTTCAGGCCTTTGCGGAGATAGAGCCGATTTGATGCATGACACGCTGTGTTGATGGCTTCGGCCCAAAAGATGTATGGAGATTTAAACTCCGCCATCATGGTTCTTGCCGCATCCATCAACGTCTGGTTCTTCCTCTCCGCAACACCGTTTTGTTGAGGGCTGTAAGGTGTGGAATATTTGTGCTTTATCCCTTCATCACTGAGAAACTCATTTAGGGTGTAGTTCTTGAACTCAGTGCCGTTATCACTTCTGATCATCAGAATCTTTGAATCATGTCAACGTTGGACTTCATTTGCAAAGTTGATGACGGTCTGTTGGGTCTCACTCTTCCTCTTGAAGAAGTATACCCAAGTATATCTCGAGTAATCATCCACAATCACCAAGCAATATCTTCTTCCACCAATACTGTCAAAAGATGGAGTCCCGAAGAGATCCATGTGAAGGAGCTCTAATGTTCTCTTTGAGTAGATTGTTGTAGTTGGACAATGAGCCTTTTCATGTAGCTTTCCTTCGATACAAGCAATGCAAGCATGATCTTTGGCTATAATCACGTTTGTTAGTCCAAGAATGTGATATCCTTTGAGGAGACTTTGCAAAGATCTCATATTGACATGGGCTAGTCAGCGATGCCAAAGCCATCCCACATCAACTTTAGCCATTAGACATGTCACGGTTTTAGTGGGTCGCTCAGAGAAGTTAATCACATATAGACCATTTTTGACATGTCCAACAAAGGCTACTTTAAGAGTCTTGCTCCACAAAAGGGTCACAGTATCAATGCCAAAGAAAGTACTAAAGCCCATGATTGCATGTTGGCGAACGGAAAGTAAATTGTATGCAAGGGTCTCAACAAGCATGACTCTCTCAATAGTTTAAGTCGGAGAGATAACCACCTTACCAAGACCCAATACCTTTGAGATTGAATCATCTCCAAATGAGACTTGGGTGGCCATAGATTCATCGGGTTGAACATCCACCACCAAGTCCTTGCTTCCGGTCATATGATTTGTTGCTCCGCTATCGAGCAACCTTGAGACTCCCCCGGAAGCAATGTCCTACAAGAGATCAATGTTTGGTTTTAGGTACCCATTCTTAATGGGTCCTTTCATGTTAGCAACAAGGGTATTAGGAACCCAAATACACCATTCAATGTACTCATAAGAAGAACCAACATATTTGGCATAAACATGCCCATCACTAGCACGGCACAAAACATAAGAGGGGTTAAAGTCGCCGGTCTTGTTGGGATGGGTGATCTTGCCCTTCTTGGCATTACCAACCACAACTTTGTGTTTCTTCTTTTCATGAGGACCATCTCCTGCTCTTACAAAGGTTTCCTTGAGCAGTGGAATTTCCTTGGTGTTCACCATCTTCTTCTTCTTTCTTTTGGGTGGAAACCCAACTCCTTCTTTTGCCACAACTTCCTTCTGATTACTCAAGAGATCATTGAGCATCTTCTCACCTTGGATACACGTCACCAAGCCCTTTTCAAGCTACTCTTTTATCTTAGCATTTTCCTCCACAAGATGTGCATGCTCAAAACATGGGTTAGTAGCAGATGCATTATCAATTAGAACAAAAGGAGGACACATGGCAATTTCCTTAGTGAGTTTTACTTGTAGTTGATCACGTGACTCCTTAAGAGAGGCACGAGCACACTTCAATGCCTTGTGAGCATTGTCAAGTGTGTCAAGCTCAGCCTTGAGTCGATCATGGCCAACTCCAAGTGCAACCTTTTCATACTTGAGCACACGGTTAAGAACAATAACATGATCATAATCTTTACGTAATTTAGCAAGGTCATCATTTTGTGACAACTCAAGAGTTATACGAAGACCTCACTCTTCCTCAAGAGCAATAGATAGATCCGCTATCTCGTCGGCATAATCACGACTATGGCCTCTCAAGTCCTCAAGAAATTCTTCTTGAGACTCAATAGTGTCCTGGGCCTCACCAAGTTGTTAGAAGAGAGCAACGAAGTGCTTCTTGGACTCTCCCTTGAGTTTACACATGAATTTGTCAAACTCATTTTTATCCTCTTTTGCCTCCTCATGTTCATCCACACATTCTAAAGATGGATTGGAAGAAATAGAAGACTTAATGTTTGAGGTTTTGGGTTGGAGGTTACCTTGGTGATACCTTTAGCCATGAGGCACCTCATGACGATGTTCTCATTAGGGGCATCAAAGAGTGCCACCTTTGTTGGGGCAGAGGAAGCAATTGGCATAGATGCCATTGCCATTCCTTCACCGCTTGTGTCTTCGTCATCAACATCATCATCCAAGGCATACTCTTCTTGAGCCACCAATACCTTGTGAGGAGCCTTCTTGGTGAAGTTGGTTTTGTTGGGGAAGGACTTGGCCTTATCTTTGCGAATGAGCTTGCCACCATTGTATTCCCTCTTTTCATATGGGCAATCCACCACAAAGTGACTCACATTACCACAGTTGTAGCATGTTCTCACACGTTGCTTTCCCTTTGACACATTTGAGTTGTTCTTGGAGAAGTTGGGCCTTGTGTTTCTCTTGTTGCCCCAAAATTGTCTGGATGCAAGAGCCATGTGCTCATGATAGGCATATTTGGTGTCCTCGGGGCAACCCTATTTTTCTTATTGTTCCTCTTGACAGACCTTAGCCTTCAAAGCAAGGTTGGGAGAGGATTTGTTTGACCGTTGCACGCGAGTGAGAGCATTGTCAGCTCTCGTGTTCAGGATGTTCATTGCAATAAACTCATCCAACACATCACCAGAAGACAAGGTGTGAAAGTCCGGCCTTTGACGGATGACAGCGGACATGGCCTTGTTATAGGGCATGATGGCCTTCAAAAACTTACGCTTGATCCAAGTATCATCCACATCCTTTCTGCCATGATCCTTGAGGGAAACAGCGAGAGCGGTCACCCTTCTATAGAGCTCATGTGGTTCCTCATCCTCTATCATCACAAACTCATTTGAATAATCAAGGACAACTTCATAGTTTGACCGTTGAATGCTTGAACTGCCCTTGCACATGGAGATAATGTGTTCCCAACAATCTTTAGCAACAGTGAAGGGCCGCAGGTGAGGTAGGTCTTTAGTAGGAACAACAGCTTGGAGTATGAACAAGGCAGACAAATTTAGTTGTTTATCCGCTTGTTCTCTTGGAGTAAGATTGCGTGGATCATGAGGATAGTATCCTTCTTCAATGACTCTCATGAGATGAATTGAGCTGTGATCTAAGTGAGACTTGATACTGAAAACCCAGTTAGCAAAATCATTCTTAACAAGTTTAGGAGGAGGACCATGATTAACTATATGAGGTGGGTGCACCAGTCCTCCATAGACCACGGGAGGGGGAACCGAGGCAAAGGTCCACGACCCATTAACTCCTTGAGAATGATTATCCTTGTCAGCACTAGCCCCCTCCTTACTGGAGTTAACATCCAATGATGAGTTAGTGGGTTTAACCACTTGCACCGCATCGGTAGAAACTTTAACAGTATTAAGAAAATCTTTGAACATGGATTGAACCTCGGTCGTCATGGAGGATTTGAGTAAGGACAAGGCCTCATTCAAATCCTCGCGTGAGACCGTGTTCACTCCCATGGCCTCGGGATGTTCTACCACACGCTCCACATGCGCAAGGAGAAGGAGTAGGGGCCAAGTAGGGAGGAGTCCTACTTGGAGTCCACCTCCCTTATGGGAGGTGGACTCCTCACCTTTGCATCGGTCGAAGCCCTCCCTGGAGGAGGGGCTTGGTATGCCTCCTCTCCCCTTCCTCCTATATATACGGTTTTTGAGGGAAGCCCCAACCCTAATTTCCACGTGTTGCCCTCTTCTTCCTCTAGATCATTTCTCCTCTAGATTAGTTCGGCGAAGCTTGGCGAAGCCCTGCCGGATTAGTTCACCACCACCGCCACCATGCTGTTGTGCCGCCGGAGAACTCATCTACCTCTCCACTCCCTCTTGCTGGATCAAGAAGGCGGAGATCGTCATCGAGCTGTACGTGTGCTGAACACGGAGGTGCCGTCCGTTCGGCACTAGATCGAGACAGATCGTGATTGGATTGCGGGACGGCTAGCAATTTGGATCGTGAAGACGTTCAACTACATCAATCGCGTTTCTTAACGCTTCCCTCTTAGCGATCTACAAGGGTATGTAGATCCACTCTCCCTCTCATAGATGCTCATCCCCATGGATAGATCTTGTATGTGCATAGGATTTTTTTTATTTCCCATGCAACGTTCCCCAACACCAGAAACCATCAGAGAGGAACCTGAAATAATTTTTCTACCGCCGGAAGTCTCTATTATTTTGAGATCCCATCTGTGGGCCTTTTCTGGTACTCTGCCAAAGGGGAATCGATCACGAAGGCCGTCTACATCAACATTGCTGCCTCCATGGTGATGTTTAAGTAGTTCATGATGGACCTATGGGTCCATAGCTAGTATCTACACTGCTTATTCTCTCTCTTTGATCTTCAATACCATGGTCTTAGAGATTCTTGTGGAGATCTATTCGATGTAATCTTCTTTTGCAGTGTGTTTGTTGGGATCTGATGAGTTATGGGTTTATGATCAGATTATTCATTTAAAGTAATTGAGTCTTCTATGAATTTAATTAGGCATGATTGTTAGCTTTGTAATTGTCTTGGATCTATTCATTTGGTTCGCCAACTAGATTGATTTATCCTAGGTGGGAGGGGTGCATGGTAATGGGTTCAATCTTGTGGTGCTCTATATCCCAGTGATAGAAAAGGACAAGGCACGTATTGTATTGTTGCCATTAAGGATAAAACGACAAAGTCTGAACATATTGATTGTCTTACTTTGTCTACATCATGTCATCTTGCTTAATTCCTTGCTTTGTTTGTTATTAACTTAATACCATAGATGCAAAATCACTTCGGTTGATTGGTGGAGTAATAGTAGTAGATACATGATCATTTTGGTCTACTTGTCAAGGACTTGATGCCTATATACATGATCATTTCCATTAATAACATCATAACTATGCGCTTTTCTATCAATTACCCAACGGTCCACCATACGATATGCGTTCGAGAGAGAAGCCTCTAGTGAAAACTATGACCCCTGGGTCTATTTAATCGTACTTGCTAAAAGCCTAAAAATACTTGTTGTCTTTTATTATTTGTTGTTACTTTTTATATTTATTTATATATCACTATCAGAAATAGTCCTTGTAGGTAACTGATATTTGTGATCTGCGTTGGGTTTTCCATGGAGAGGAACGGGTGATGCAACACAATATAGGTAAGTATTTCCTTCAATAGAGAACCAAGGTTTATCAAACTAATAGGAGTAACAACTAACCCCAGTCTTCAACGATTACACTCAAAAGAGCAAATACTTGCACCCAACGCAGCCAAGAGGGTTGTGAATCCCCTTGGACTCGTTATTTGCAAGCTTGTAAGTAGTGTGGTTGGTAGTAGATAATTATAAATTTCAATTAAATAGAAAATAAATAATGGCAGCAAGATATTGTAGCGTTTGTAAACTTATAAGTGAATAGACCCCGGGACCATAGTTTTCCCTAGTGGCCTCTCTCATGAAAGAAAGCATACGGTGGGTAAACAAATTACTATTGGGCAATTTATGGAAAAGTGTCGGTGCACTAGAGTTTTGAGCTCTCCACTGCCCCTTACTCGTGCACGGGCAGTAGTAGCCACCCTGGCAACGAGGCCCGTCAAGGAGCTGCTAGATACAAATACAGGAGAATCAAGACCAAAGCAAGACCTTGCTGGGATGGCCTTCAAACCCCCGGCAAGGCAAAGCCCCGACAGGACCCGGCAAGGCGAAGCCCCAACAAGATCCCGCCAGCGTAGAGGCTAGGTGTCACCCCGCCTGGGCATGTGTCGCGGCACGGGCAATGGAGGGGCTAAGCGGTGCCGATGGGACGGGCCCCTGTCCTGTCCCAAAGACAGTCAGAGATGCCTGACGGTGCATTAAATGCACCTGTCTTACACCATCAGTGTTAGGTATGATAACACTGTAGCTCTATACACCCTGTGTTAACACTGTACGCCACTGTTGGGATCCCCTTGGTCATATAAAAGGAGGCCCACGACGTTATAGAAGGAGGACTTTTGGGACCTTTGACTCCCACCTTCTAGCTCATGCGCGTAGCAGCTATTCATAGCGCTCCTATAGCTGGAACCCTAAAAACACCCACAATGTAACCAACCAGGAGTAGGGTTTTATGCATCTTTGTGGCCCGAACCTGGGTAAATCCCCGTGCGTTGGTCACTCGATCTGCTCTTTGTGCGAGCCTTCCTCCCTACCGAACCGTAAAGGGATCCCTCCGATCCCATAGGTGTCGATTCCCCTAAAAAAGGCGCATAGTTATGTGATATTCATGACAATGATAATGTGTATATAGGCATCATGTCCATAAGCAAATAGGATGACTCTTGCATGCACCTATTAATATTAATCCATCCATCGACCGCTATCCTACATGCATCTAGAGTATTAAGTAAAACAATGTAATGCTTGGAGAACAATGGCATGATGTAGACAAAGAGAATTCAAGTAATATGAACTAACCCCATCGTTTTATCCTTAGTGGCAACAATACAAAGATGTATCTTGTCCCCTTCTATCACTGGGATATAAAAACCCATCAGATTGAACCCACTACAACACACCCCTCTCACCGAAGATAGATCAATCTACTTGACCAAAGCAAATCAATAGATCAGAGAGATTTATGAAGCTACGATGATCATGCACATAAGAATCATAATAGATTTCAGAGAGGACTCAAATATTTTTCATGAATAATCCAAACATAAACCCACAATTCATCGGATCCCAACAAACACACCGCACAAAAGGATTACATCGGATAGATGAAAGCAAAGATGCGATGATCATTGTATTGAAGATAAAGAGAGAGAGAGAGAGAGAGCCATCTAGGTTCTAACTACGGACCCATAGGTCTATGAGGAACTACTCATACATCACCATGGGAACAGGAAGGTTGATGTAGAGGCCCTCCATGATCAATCGCCCCTTCGACAGGACACCAGAACAGGGCTCCACATGGGCACACGGCGGAACAGAGACCTACGGCGGCAAGAAAAGTGTTTCATGAGGATCTCTAGGGTTTTGGGGATTAACGAGAATTTATAGGACAGAGCGGGCACCGAGAGACGACGGAGGGGGCACAAGGCAATAGGGCGCAACCTAACCCCCTAGGTGCACCCTGTTGGCTCGTGCGTCCCTCGTGAGGCTTTCGGTCTCCTCCCGAAGCTTTGAGGACTTCTTTTGTTCCAGAAAAAATCATATTAAAGTTTTGGGGCAATTGGACTTTGTTTGGTACTGTAAACCTGAAAAGCCAAAAACATGCAGAAAATAACAACTCGTACTAGGCATTGTGTTAATAGGTTAGTGCTAAAAAATAATATTAATTGGTAAATAAACACCCAAAAGTATCCTAGAATGATAATATAATAGCATAGAACAATCAAAAATTATAGATACGTTGGAGACGTATCAACATCCCCAAGCTTAATTCCCGCTCGTCCTCGAGTAGGTAAATGATAAAAACATAATTTTTGATGTGACATGCTACCCAACATGTAATCTTTTATAGGTTTGATCATTGAGAAATGATGAATTAATAAACATCAACATGGTAATATTTATAAACATAAGCGACATAACCATCAAGTTTCAAAGCATATGGTCCTTAAAGAATGTCCACCCCCTATTCATTTTATCATATTAGCATAGCATGGCTCTATCCTCACCACATAAATACAAATGCTAATCACCACGGTGTCAAGTCAGGAAATTGGATCATAATTTTTAACGCACTTCAACTTTTTATTACTCGCGCAATATATGAGCGTGAACCATGGATATAACATAAAGGTGGAATAGAATATGATGGTATGTTTAAAAGGGGTGAAAGTGGAGAAAAAAGTCTTTATGACCCACAAGTATACGGATCAATCATAGTCCTTTCGATAAGGAAGAGTGTCGAACCCAACGAGGAGTAGAAGGAAATGATAAGCGGTTTTCAGCAAGGTAATTTCTGCAAGCACTGAAATTGTAAGTAGCAAGTAGTTTGATAGCAAGGTAATTTGTAGCGAGCAAGTAACGGTAACGGTAAATAAGGTTCGGCAAGGTAGCCCAATCCTTTTGTGGCAAAGGACATACCAAAACTATCTCTTGTGATAAGCAAAGTGTTCTTGAGGATACACGGGAATTTCATCTAATCACTTTCATCATGTTGGTTTGATTCATGTTCGCTACTTTTATAATTTGATATGTGCGTGGACTGGTGCTTGGGTGTTGTTCTTACTTGAACAAACCTCCCACTTATGATTAACCCCCTCGCAAGCATCCGCAACTACGAGAAAAGTATTAAGATAACATCTAACCATAACATTAAACATGTGGATCCAAATCAGCCCCTCACAAAGTAGCGCATAAACTAGGGTTTAAGCTTCTGTCACTCTAGCAACCCATCATCTAATAAATACTCCACAATGCATTCCCTTAGGCCCAAGGATGGTGAAGTGTCATGTAGTCGACGTTCACATGACACCACCAAGGGAATCACAACACACATATCATCAAAATATCGAACACATATCAAATTCACATGATTACTTGCAACATGATTTCTCCCGTGACCTCAAGAACAAAGGAAACTACTCACAAATAATACTCATGATCAAGATCAAAGGTGTATTGCATAGCATAATGGATCTGAACATATAATCTTCCACCAAATAAACACTACTAGTCACCCACAGGTACCAAGCTGAGGTATCAGTACAAAGATTGAACACAAGAGATGAACTACGGTTTGAGAGGAGATGGTGATGTTGAAGGTGTTGATGAAGAATGGACTCTCCAAGATGATATGGTTGTTGGTGATGACGTTGTCTTTGATTTCCCCCTCCAGGAGGGAAGTTCCCCTGGCGGAATCGCTCCGCCGAAGGGCAAAAGTGCTCCTGCCCAAGTTCCGCCTCGAGACGGTGGCGTTCCATCACGAAAGTCCTCTCCTAATTTTTTCTATGTTAAACCAGAATTTATACCGTAAGATGGGCTCTGGAGGTGAGCCAGGGTGAGCACTACCCACCAAGGCGCGCTTGGGGGGCCTGGCGCGCCCTGGTGTATGTTCCTCACCGGGTGGCCCCCCTCCGATAGATTTTTGCTCCAGTATTTTTAATATAAAACATAAAAATTCCATGTAAAGTTTCAGATCCATTGGGGATGTGCAGCATAGGTATCTCTGATATGCTTTTTCAGGTCCCAAATTCCAGCTATCGGCATTCTCCCTCTTTGTGTAAACCTTGCAAATTATGAGAGAAAATGCATTAGAATTACTCCCCAAAGCATTATTATGCATAAACACACTATAAATAACAGTAGGAAAACATGATGTAAAATGGACGTATCAACTCCCCCAAGTTTAGACCTCGTTTTTCCTCAAGCAAAAGCCAATATCGAAGAACATGCCCACATGGTTTGAGAGAGAGGTGTCGATAAAAACAAAATACACACATAGTAGCATCATGCTTATTATCATAACACCAACAATTTTAACATATAACTCTTTCATATACCTTTTGTTTTATAACAACATCATATAACTTCTTATGAGCAAGTAACAATTCATCACAACGTGGATGTATAAAGCATAAACCTCATTGGAAACCAACAAACTATTTACTCAGTCAACTATACAACTAAAATTCATCGTATTTTTAGGAAGGGTCTCGTGTAGGAGCCTTTTGGCAAGTCCACATACTCAACAATCATTTAATCTTCTATGATTGCTAACACTAACAGCATACCCATGAGCAAAAAGTTTCAACCGGACACATAGAAAGATAGGGGCTTATAGTTTCGCCTCCCAATGTATTCACCTCAAGGGTGATGTCAACAATAATAACTCATGCTCACTCATATCCAACTGGATATATGTGCCTAGATATTTCCTCACCACATGATGCTTGCAAAAGGAGAAAAATAATAAGGAATAGGGAAGAATACTTTGACTATTGCATAAAAGTAAATACTTAAAGGTAAAAGATAGGCCCTTCGCAGAGGGAAGCAAAGGTTGTCATGCGCTTTTTAATTTGTGTGCCAAATCCCTTAGTGCAAAAGAACGTCACATTGTATTGCCCCTTGTGATAGCAAACTTTATTATGCAGTCTGTCGCTTTTATAACTTTGCCATCAAAAGTTCGTGCAACGCTCAATTTTCTCTTACACTAAATGATCCAACACTTTTAGAAGCAATTTTTGTTTCCTTGGTGCACCAATGACAACTTACTTGAAGGATCTTATTCAAGCCATAGGTAGGAATGGTGGACTCTCAAATATGAGTTTGGGTTTGGGGATTTTGGATGCACAAGTAGTATCTCTACTTAGTGCGGAATTTTTGGCTAGCAGAGATACTGAGCAAGCACCACATGTTGAAGGATCTATGACAATATAACTTCTATGTGAGTATGAACAAACATAAATCATTACGTTGTCTTCCTTGTCCAACGTCAACAATTTGGCATATAATATTTAATGGGGGCTCATAATCATAAAATATGTCCAAGATAGTGTATTTGCATGTGAATCTTCTCTTCCCTAATTAATTCTTTCATGAATTGCATCATTGACTAAAGCCATGTTTGTCAATCTCCAATAAATTTACCACTTATACTTTTTCCTTATGTGATGTCATTACTCACCATAAGATTAGCATATGATCTTTTTCATTTATTTTCTTTTATTATGATTGCAATGGGAAAGTAAAGGGGCAAAATTTCAAACTAAATTTTGTTATATAACTCTCACTTGATTACATAGATAGATAGATCACGAAACTAGCACTCGAAAATAGATCATAGTAAACTTTTATTCAACTAAATCATGAAAAAGCTAAGGATCGAAATAAAAAGCAAAGGTAAAAAGTGATGGTGATACGATACCAGGGCACCTCCCCCAAGCTTCGCTCAAGCCAAGGGGAGTGCCCATACCCGTGTACTCAAGTCTCCTTTGGTGGTGATGATGATGAATGAGGTGGTGATGAAGCGTCACACTTTAGCTCCAGTAAATACTTAAATTTATGGATGACGCTCCTAAGGGTGATGATATGCTTCTCTAGAAAAATATTTTCATGAATAAGAAACTTATTCTAGATAGGAACCACTTCAAAGGCCCTAAAAGCTTCAATTTCAATAGGTGTAAGGTGATAATAAGGTAGGAGGATATCTTCTTCTTCCTCCTCTTCTATGGGCATGGGTTGCCCTCCTTCTAGGGCTTGATCCTGCATAGCTTCCTTGCCCTTGTGCTCATTATTGGCTTCTTTTGGCTCCTCTCTCTTAAGCTCCATCTTCATTAACCAAGTATCCTCTTCTACGTTGTTGGGGGAGGAAGAATACATGATGCCACGCTTGATAGATCTGCTAAGAAAACAACATGAAACAAGAACAGTTGAAAATCTCGCGATGCGATGGTCAAAACAATCGAGGATATATATATATAGGGAATTTTTATTCTTGGAAATCAAGCAAACGAAAGGAAAACGGAGTCGGGAAGGTTCCCGAGGTGGGCACCACCCACCAGGGCACACCAGGGAGGGCAGTCATGCCCTGGTGTATCGTGCTCACCTCGACAGCCTTCCGTTTATTTCTGATTTTCCTAAATTTTAAAATATTCCAAAACTTATAAAAAATATTTTTACTGATTTTCCATAGTTCGTTTATTTACTGTATCACATACCTCTTATTTTTCACGATTCTGGAGTGTTCCGGAAGGTTTCTCTTATGTGTTCCTCCGGTGTCATGGTTTGGATAACATTGCTTTCAACATTAATAGGCGTACCTAAGATATAGTGATTAATACTTTGTCAATTGACCACCTTCGGGTTAGTACCATCGGCATTATTAATCTTGATAGCTCCAGAGTGACAAACTTCTTCGATAACATATGGTCTTTCCATTTAGAGAGAAGTTTTCCTACAAAAAAACTGAAATGAGAGTTGTACAAAAGAACATATTCTCCAACTTTGAATTCTCGCTTTTGGATTCTTTTGTCATGCCATCTTTTAAATTTTTCTATAAATAACTTGGCATTTTGATTAGCTTGGGTTCTCCATTCATCTAATGAGATAATATCAAATAACCTCTTTTCACCGGCAAGTTTGAAGTCATAATTGAGTTCTTCAATTGCCCAAAATGCTTTATGTTCTAACTCTAGAGGCAAATGCCAAGATTTCCTATATACCATCTTGTATGGAGACATAACCATAGGATTTTTATAAGTTGTTCTATAAGACCAAATTGCAGCATCTAATTTCTTAGACCAATTCTTTATAGACCTATTATCAGTTTTTTGTAATATCAATTTTGTTTCTCTATTGCTAAGTTCAACTTGACCACTAGATTGAGGATGATAGGGTGATGCAATTCTATGGTTAACACCATATTTAGCAAGAATTTTATGGAAAGCATCATGAATAAAATGTGAACCACCATCAGACATTAGATATCTAGGGACTCCAAACCTCGGGGAAATAACTTTTTTAAGCATTTTAATGGAAGTGTTATGATCAGCACTACTGGTTGGAATAACTTCTACCCATTTAGTGACATAATCATCAGCAACCAAAATATGAGTGTATCCATTAGAGGAAGGAAAATTCCCCATATAATCAAAACCCCAAACATCAAATGGTTTAACAACAAGTTAATTCATAGGCATTCCCTGACGCTTACCGATATTACCAATTCTTTGACATTCATCATAGGACAAGACAAACTTACGGGCATCCTTGAAGAGAGTAGACCAATAAAAACCAGATTGCAATACCTTATGAGCAGTTTTATCTCCCGCATGATGTCCTCCATAAGATTCAAAATGAAATTTCCGTAGGATTTGTTCCTGTTCATGCTTAGGTACCATCTACACCTTCTTTATAAAGATGTTGGTCATCCCAAAAGTAATTTCTTAAATCATAGAAGAAAATTTTCTTTTGTTGGTATGTGAAACTAGGTGGAATATATTTAGCAACAATGTAATTAGCATAATCAGCATACCAAGGAGTGTTTTGAGAGACAATTATTGCGGCTAATTGTTCAGCAGGGAAACTATCATCAATAGGTAGTGGATCATCAAGAATATTTTCTAACCTAGACAAGTTATCAGCTACGGGGTTCTCATGTCCTTTCCTACCCGTAATATGTAAATCAAATTCTTGAAGCAAGAGAACCCATGTAATGAGTCTAGGTTTAGCATCTTTCTTTTCCATAAGATATTTTGTAGCAGCATGATCAGTGTGAACAATAACTTTGGGATCAACAATATAAGATCTGAATGTATCACAAGCAAACACAACTACTAAAAATTCTCTTTTAGTAGTGGCATAATTTGTTTGGGCACTGTCGAGAGTTTTGCTAGCATAATGGATACCATTTAATTTCTTATCATCTCTTTGTCCTAGAACAACACCAACAACATAATCACTAGCATCACACATAATTTCAAAAGGTAAGTTTCAATCAGGTGGTTGAATAATAGGTGCAGTGGTTAAGGCTTTCTTAAGTGTTTCAAGGCTTCTACACAATCATCATAAAAAAATAAAGGGAATATCCTTTTGTAAAATATTAGTAAGAGGCCTATTTTTAGAGGTCCTTAATAAACCTCCTATAGAAACCATCATGACCGAGGAAACTTCGAATACCTTTAATATCTTTAGGATATAGCATTTTGTCAATTGCATCAACTTTAGCTTGATCCACATCAATACCTCGTTCGGAAATTTTATGCCCCAAGACAATACCTTCTTTAACCATAAATTGGAACTTCTCCCAATTCAAGACGAGATTAGTTTGTTCACATCTCTGCATAACTTGATCTAGGTTGCGTAAGCAATAATCAAAAGAAGTTTCGTAAATGGAGAAATCATCCATGAAAACCTCCACAATCTTTTCACCAAAATTAGAGAATATAGCTGTCATACATCTTTGAAAGGTAGCAGGTGCATTGCATAAACCAAAAGGCATTTTTCTATAAGCATAGGTTCCAAAAGGACAAGTAAAGGTGGTTTTCTCTTGATCAGATTATGACACATGTATTTGAGAGAAACAAGAATATCCATCAAGGAAACAAAAGTGTGTGTGCTTAGATAATCTTTCAAGCATTTGATCAATAAAAGGAAGAGGGCAATGATCTTTTCAAGTAGCTTTATTTAATTTTCTAAAATCAATTACGATTCTATAGCTTGTAAGAATTCTCTATGGGATAAGTTCATTTTTATCATTAGGAACAACAGTAATACCTCCTTTCTTGGGGACACATTGAATGGGACTTACCCATCTACTATCAGCTATGGGATAGATTATACCTACTTCGAGAAGCTTCAATATTTCAATTCTTACCACTTCTTTCATCTTGGGATTTAATTGCCGTTGGTGATCAACAACGAGTTTAGCATCAGGTTCCATATTGATCTTGTGCTGACATAGAGTGGGACTAATGCCCTTAAGATCATCAAGAGTACAACCAATAGCAGCCCGATGCTTCCGTAGAATTTTCAATAATATTTCTTCTTCATGTTCTAAAAGGTTAGCACTAATAATAATAGGATATATCTTTTTCTCATCAAGATAAGCATACTTCAGAGTATGAGGCAATTATTTTAATTCAAACACAGGATCACCTTTAGGTGGAGAAGGACCTCCCAGACTTTCAATAGGTAAAATGTGCTTTAGTAGAGATTGTTGTTAAAACCGGCAGATCTCGGGTAGGGGGTCCTGAGATGTGAACCTTAGATCGATGGGTAACATGGAACAAAGGAGACAATGTTTACCCAGGTTTGGGCCCTCATGAGGAGGTAAAACCCTACGTCCTGCTTGATTGTATTGATGTGTATGGATATTACAGAGTTGATCTACCTCGAGATCATCTAAGTTAAACCCTAGACGAGTTCACCTATCTCCTATGAATGAGGATCCTCCGGTTTATATAAACACCGAGGGTCCCTAGGGTTACATACAACCGACATTTTACAAGGGATAGATACGCAGATCCTATATTAGGAACTTGGAAGCCACACCATTCTACAGAGCTTTCCTTCTTGGATACATGATCATTCATAGTTCGGTCTTCAGCAGATCAGCCCAACAGGTTGACCCATGAGGAATGAGTTGACGGCCCAAGGACCCCTTAGTCCCGGACTCCCTCAGTAGCCCCTGAACTAGCCTTCAATGCCGAGGAATGTAGTCTTCGGCAGCTTCAATCGTCCATGGCATTCCGCTTGAAAGGTGAGTTCCTTCTATGTTCGGCAGATTTCAACTTGGCTTTTACGATTTGTAGAACAACAACAGGGCCGTTGATACGTCTCCAACGTATCTATAATTTTTTATTGTTCCATGATATTATATTATCTATTTTGGATGTTTTATATGCATTAATATGCTATTTTATATTATTTTTGGGACTAACCTATTAACCTAGTGCCTAGTGCCAGTTTATGTTTTTTCCTTGTTTTTGAGTATTGCAGAAAAGGAATATCAAATGGATTCCAAACAGAATACATTCTACGATGATTTTTCTTGGACCAGAAGGAACCTAGGAGGCTTGGAGAAGAGGCCAGAATACCTATCGGTGGGCCACAAGCCACCAGGACGCGCCCCTTGGGAGGGGGCGCCCCTGGCTTGTGCCCCGTGTAGCTCCTCCAACCCTAATTGTTCTCCTATAAATTTAGAAATATCCCCCAATACCAAAGAGAGCCACGATAATACTTTTCCACCGCTGCAAGCCTCTATTTCCGTGAGATCCCATCTTGGGGCCTTTTCCGGTAATCTGCAAGAGGGGATTCGATCACGGAGGGCATCTATATCAACACCATTGCCCTTCCGATGATGTGTGAGTAGTCCACCTCAGACCTTAGGGTCCATAGATAGTAGATATATGGCTTCTTGTCTCTCTATGTTCTTCAATACTATGTTCTCCATGATCTTCATGGGGATCTATCCGATGTCATACTCTTTTGCGGTGTGTTTATCGAGATCCGATGAATTGTGGGTTTATGATCAGATTATCTATGAATATTATTTGAATCTTCTCTGAATTCTTATATGCATGGTTTCATATCTTTGCAAGTCTATTCAAGTTATTGGTATGGTTTGGCCAACTAGATTGGTAATTCTTGCGATAGGAGAAGTGCTTAGTTTTGGGTTCAATCTTGCGGTGTCCTCACCCAGTGACAAAGTAGGGGTAGCGACACACGTATTTGAATTTTTGCCATCAAGGATAAAAAGATGGGGTTTTCATCATATTGCTTGAGTTTATCCCTCTACATCATGTCATCTTACTTAATGCGGTACTCTATTCTTGGTGAACTTAATACTCTAGATGCAGGCAGGAGTCGGTCGATGCGTGGAGTAATAGTAGTAGATGCATAATCATTTCGGTCTACTTGATACGGGACGTGATTCCTATATGCATAACCATTGCCTTGGATATCGTCATAACTATGCACTTTTCTATCCATTGCTCGACAGTAATTTGTTCACCCACCGTATTATTTTCCTTCAAGAGAGAAGCCTCTAGTGAAACCTTTGCCCCCCGGGTCTATTTTCCATATTATATTTTCATATCTACAAACCAAAAATACAAAAAATACCTTGCTGCAATTTTATTTACTTTTACTTTTAGTAATATTTTCTATCTATCTCTATCAGATCTCATCCTTGCAAGTAACCGTGAAGGGATTGACAACCCCTTTATAGCATTGGGTGCAAGTGTTTGATAGTTTGTGTAGGTGCATAGATTGGGGCCTTGCTTGTACCTCCTACTGGATTGATACCTTGGTTCTCAACAACCTAGGGAAATACTTATTCACTTTTCTGCATCACCCTTTCTTCTTCACGAGAAAACCAACGCAAGCTCAAGAAGTAGCAAGAAGGATTTCTGGCGCCATTGCTGGGGAGGATACATAGCAAGTCTACATCAAGCCTACCAAGTACCCATCACAAACTCATCTCTTGCATTTACATTATTTGCCATTTGCCTCTTGTTTTTCTCTCCCCTAATTCTAAAACGATTTTCAGAAAAAATCAAAAAGATTTCCCTTTTTATTCTCCCTTCTTTCGTTCGTCTTTTCATTTGCTTTTTGTTTGCTTGTGTGCTAGATTGATTGCTTTTTCACGATGTGTGAGAATACCATATTGTGTGACTTCTCCAATACTAGTGCTGAATCTTATGAAATTAATGCCGATTTTCTTAATCTTGTTATGAAAGAACAATTTTCCGGCCTTCCTAGTGAATATGCCACATCCCATCTAAATACTTTCGTTGAGTTGTGTGACATGCAAAAGAAGAAAGATGTGGATAATGATATTGTTCAATTAAAGCTATTTCCGTTCTCACTACGAGATCGTGCTAAAACTTGGTTTTCATCTTTGCCTAAAAACAGTATTGATTCATGGAATAAGTGTAGAGGTGCTTTTATTTCCAAGTACTTTCCGGCCGCTAAGATCATCTCCCTTAGAAACGATATAATGACTTTTAAGCAACTTGATCATGAGCATGTTGCACAATCTTGGGAGAGGATGAAACTAATGATTAGAAATTGCCCCGCACATGGTTTGATTTTATGGATGATTATACAATTTTTATGCGGGGTTGAATTTTGCATCTAGGAATCTTTTAGATTCTGCCGTGGGTGGTACTTTTATGGAAATCACATTAGGAGAAGCTACTAAACTCCTAGATAATATTATGGCAAATTACTCTCAATGGCATACCGAAAGATCTCCTACTAGTTATGATAACTCCTACAACAATCCTTATGGAAATTATAATAAGATGCCCTCTCATCTTGAGAATAATATTAAAGAATTTATTAGTTCGCAAAAGGTTTTCAATGCTTTGATTGAAGAAAAATTGCTCAAGACTGATGATTTGGCTAGGAACATTGATAGAACTTCTCTTGAGATTGATTCTTTGAAAATTAGATCTACTCCACCCAAACGTGATATTAATGAGTCTTTAAAAGCTATGAGAACTTCTATTGATGAGTGTAAGGAAAGAACCACTAGAATGCGTGCTAAGCGTGAATGGCTTGAAAAAGTGTGTTCTCGTGATAATAATGATGAAAGAACTTAAAGTGATTGATGTGACTCCTATTGAATCTTTGTTTTATAATATAAATCTTGATAAATATGGAACTGGAGATAAGTCAACTTTAGTTAAAAGTCATCCCAATGATTCAGAATTTATAGATCTTAATGCTAAAATTGATAAAAGTGGGTTTGAAGAGATCAAAACTTTAAATAGCAATGAACCCACTCTTTTGGATTTCAAGGAATTTAATTATGATAGTTGTTCTTTTATTGTTTGTATTTCCTTGTTGCAATCCATGTTGAATTCTCTGCATTCTTATTATCAAAATAAAGCTTTTATTAAACATATCGTTGATGCTATGATGAAATCTTTTGAAGAAAAACTTGAGTTGGGAGTTTCTATACCTACAGAAATTTATGATGAGTGGGAACCTACTATTAAGATTAAAATTAAAGATTATGAGTGCCATGCTTTGTGTGATTTGGGTGCTAGTGTTTCCACGATTCCAAAAACTTTATGTGCGGATTCCATTATTAAGAAACCTATGGGAAGGATTAATGATGTTATTATTGTTGCAAATAGGAATTATGTTCCCATAGATTTCATTGTTCTTGATATAGATTGCAAGCCTACATGCCCTATTATTCTTAGTAGACCTTTCCTTAGAATGATCTGTGCAATTATTGATATGAAAGAAGGAAACATTAGATTCCAATTTCGATAAGGAAAGGCATGGAACAGTTTCCTAGAAAGAAAATAAAATTACCTTATGAATCTATTATGAGAGCTACTTACGGATTGCATACCAAAGATGACAATACTTAGATCTATTGTGTTATTCCTAGCTAGGAGCGTTAAACAATAGCGCTTGTTGGGAGGCAACCGATTTTATTTTTATGTTTTTGTTTTTTGTTTCTGTTATTGAGTGATTTACATATTATTACCTTTGTAGTAATTGTGTTTTGGTGTTGCAATTAGTGCTTGAGCCAAGTAAGACTTTCGGATGGTCTACGATGATTGTTGATTTGATCTTGCTGAAAAACAGAAACTTTTGCGCTCAGTCCAGGAATTTTATAAATTCACCAAAGCGACGAATGAGTCTAAATTTTTTAGAACAGATTGATATAATTTTTTTCCAGATTTTAATAATGTTTCACAATTTTTGGAGTTACATAAGTATTCAAAGTTTACAGATTGCTACAGACTCTTCTGCTTTTGACAGATTCTGTTTTTCCTTGTGTTGTTTGCTTATTTTGATGTATCTATGGGTTGTATCGGGGGCTATGAACCATGGAGAAGTTGGAATACAGTAGATATTACACCAATATAAATAAATAATGATTTAAAAACAGTACCTAAAGTGGTGATTTATTTTTCTTATACTAACGGATCTCACAAGTTTTCTGTTAAGTTTTGTGTTGTGAAGTTTTCATGTTTTGGGTAAAGATTTGATGGACTATGGAATAAGGAGTGGAAAGAGCCTAAGCTTGGGGATGCCCAAGGAAACCCAAGGATTATTCAAGTATACCAAAGAGCCTAAGCTTTGGGATGCCTAGTAAGGCATCCCCTCTTTCGTCTTCAATCCATGGGTAAATTTACTTGAGGCTATATTTTTATTCACCACATGATATGTGTTTTGTTTGGAGAGTCTTGTATGATATGGTCTTTGCTTTTTAGTTTTCCATAATCATCCTTGTTGCACACATATTTTTAGAGAGACACGCATGGGTCATGAATTTATTAGAATACTCTATGTGCTTCACTTATATCTTTTGAGCTAGGCAATTTTGCTCTAGTGCTTCACTTATATCTTTTTAGAGCATGATGGTGTTTTATTTTATAGAAATAATTGAACTCTCGTAACTCACTTATATTATTTTAAGATTATTTAAACAAAATGTTAATTGGTTTAGGTTATGCATTTAGTCCTAATATAATGGGCATCCAAGAGGGATATAATAAAAACTTTCATATAAAGTGCATTGAATACTATGAGAAGTTTGATTCCTTGCATATAGTTTTGAGATAGAAAGATGGTCATATTAGAGTCATTCTAGTGAGTAATCTTGGATTGGTAGAAATACTTGTGTTAAAAGTTTGTGATTCCCGTAGCATGCACGTATGGTGAACCGTTATGTAACAAAGTCGGAGCATGATTTGTTTATTGATTGTCATCCTTTGTGTGATGGTCGGGAGCGCGCTATGGTTAACTCCTACCAACCTCTCCCCTAGGAGCATGTGTCTAATACTTTTCTTTGATAACTAATAGACTTTTGCAATAAGTATGTGAGTTCTTTATGACTAATGTGAGTCCATGGATTATACACACTCTCACCCTTCCACCTTTGCTAGCCTCTCTAGTACCGCGCAACTTTCGCCGGTGCATTATACCCACCATATACCCTTCCTAAAAACAGCCACCATACCTACATATTATGGAATTTCCATTGCCATTCCGAGATATATTGCCATGCAACTTTCACCGTTCCGTTTATTATGACACACACCATCATTGTCATATTGCTTTGCGTGATTGTAAGACAGCTAGCGTGATGCTACTGTCATTTTCTATGCTAGATCGTTGCACATCCCGGTACACCTTCGGAGGCATTCATATAGAGTTATATTTTGTTCTAAGTATCGAGTTGTAATTCTTGAGTTCTAAGTAAATAGAAGTGCGATGATCATCATTATTAGAGCATTGTCCCATGTGAGGAAAGGATGATGGAAGCTATGATTCCCTCACAAGTTGGGATGAGACTTCGGACTTTAAAAATAATAAAAGAGGCCAATGAAGCCCAAAAAAAGAGAGGCCAAATATGCCCACCAAAAAATAAAAAAAATATGAGAGAAAAGAGAGAAGGGGCAATGCTACTATCTTTTTTCCACACTTGTGCTTCAAAGTAGCACCATGATCTTCATGATAGAGAGTCTCTTATTCTATCACTTTCATATAACTAGTGGGAAGTTTTCATTATAATGCACACCCACTTAGTTTATTTTTGAGATTTCATACACTTATAGCTCTAGTGCATCTGTTGCATGGAAATCCCTACTCACTCACATTGATATCTATTAATGGGCATATCCGTAGCCCGTTGATATGCCTAGTTGATGTGAGACTATCTTCTCCTTTTCCTCATGACCTTCACCATATTCTATTCCACCTATAGTGCTATATGTTGGGGAACGTTGCATGGGAAACAAAAAAATTCCTACGCACATGCAAGATCTATCCATGGTGATGAGCATCTAAGAGAGGGAGAGTGGATCTACATACCCTTGTAGATAGCTAAGCTGGGAGCGTTAAGAAACGCGGTTGGTGTAGCCGAGCATCCCGCGATCTCATCATGATCCGTCCCGCGATCCAATCACGATCCGTCCCGCAAACTCATCACGATCCGTCCTGCGATCTCATCATGATTCGTCTCGCGATCTTGATCACGGTCCTTCCGATCTAGCGCCGAACGGACGACCCCCTCCGCGTTCAGCACACGTACAGCTTGATGACGATCTCGACCTTCTTGATCCAGGAAGAGGGAGCAGAGAGGTAGAAGAGTTCTCCGGCAGCATGACGGCGCTCCGGCGATGGTGGTGGAGCTATTCCGGCAGGGCTTCGCCTAAGCACTGTAGAAATCTGATCTAGAGGAGAAACTATGCACTAGAGGAACGGGTAGCACGTGGCTGAAAATCTTGTGCCAAAACCCCAAAACCCTCTAGTATATATAGGAGGAGAGGAGGAGGAGGCTTGACTCCCAAGGAGCCAACCCTTGGGTCGGCCGAACCAGGAGGGAGGAGTCCTCCTCCTCCACTCCTAGTAGGATTAGGACTCCTTCCTAATTTAGCCCTTTTTGCCTTTTTCCACCTTTTTCCTTTTGGGCTTTTCTTCCCAGCCGCATGGGCCCTTTGTGGGACTTCCTCCAGCCCACTAAGGGCTGGTATTCATCCTCCCACAGCCCATGTAGCCTCTTGGGTCGAAATACCCCTCCCGATGGTCTCCCGGTACACTACCGGCACTCCCGGTACACTATCGATGAGCCCGAAACTTTTCCGGTGACCAAAATAGGACTTCCTATGTATCAATATTTACCTCCGGACCATTCCGGAGCTCCTCGTTACGTATGATATCTCATCCGGGACTCCGAACAACCTTCGGTCACAACCATGCATAACTCTATACTACCGAAACGTCACCAAACCTTAAGTGTGCAGACCCTGCGGGTTCGAGAACTATGTAGACATGACCGAGACACCTCTATGGTCAATAACCAATAGCAGGACCTGGATGCCCATATTGGTTCCTACATATTCTACGAAGATCTTTATCGGTCGAACCTCTATGTCAAGGATTCAGTTAATCCCGTATGATGTTCCCTTTGTTCTTCGGTTTGTTACTTGCCCGAGATTCGATCATCGGTATCTCCATACCTAGTTCAACCTCGTTACCGACAAGTCTCTTTACTCGTTCCGTAATACAAGATCCCGTGACTAACACTTAGTCATATTGCTTGCAAGGCTAGTTGTGATGTTGTATTACCGAGTGGGCCCTGAGATACCTCTCCATCACACGGAGCAACAAATCCCAGTATTGAACCATGCCAACCCAACAGACACCCTCGGAGATACCTGTAGAGCACCTTTATAGTCACCCAGTTACGTTGCGACGTTTGATACACACAAGGCACTCCTCCGGTGTCAGTGAGTTGCATGATCTCATGGTCATAGGAACAAATACTTGACATGCAGAAAACAGTAGCAATAAACTGACACGATCATATGCTACGTTTGTAGTTTGGGTCTTGTCCATCACACCATTCTCCTAATGATGTGATACCATTATCAAATGACATCTCATGTCCATGTCTAGGAAACCTTAACCATCTTTGATCAACGAGCCAGTCTATTAGAGGCATACTAGGGACATGGTTTTGTCTTTGTATCCACACATGCATCTAAGTCTCCGATCAATACAATTATAGCATGGATAATAAACGATTATCATGAACAAGGAAATATGATAATAACTAATTTATTTGCCTATAGGGCATATTTCCAACACTATATCCATGGCTCACGCTCATGTATTGCGTGAAAGTTGAAAATGTTTGAGATCATAAAAAGTGTGAAACAATTGCTTGACTTTTCATTGGGGTTGTGCATGATATAAATACTTTGTGTGGGGAAGATGGAGCATAACCAGACTATATGATATTGTAGGGATAACTTTCTTTTGCCATTTTATGTTGAAGAGATACAATTGCTTTGCTAGTATGCTCGAAATATTATTGTTTTTATGTCAACAATAAGCTTTTGCTAGTATACCCACATCTTCATATTGTTCATGGGTCTGGCCTTCTTTGTTGCATAGCATGTTCCCCTACAATTATAATCTTCTCCATAATCACTGGTGACTTGTACAACAACACAACTACCCACCCATCAAAGAAAAACATAGATAGAACAAGCAGCTGAAACAAAACAACCAACCGATTTAAAAATGGAAAATGACTCCATCCGATCTCCAACAATAGGAATTAGACTCCCCATTGCCAGCCCAAGCCATAGATACACTACAAGACTACCTCGGGCAACAAAGCAATGGCTTCTCATGCAACGTGATTCAGATTGAAAGGACGGACGCAAAAAATGAAACAAGCTAAAGAGAGAAAGAATAGAAAAATAAACATGGAAAGAAACAACCTACCAAGGTTCGCGACGTACGTCGCAACAACAATAATAGGAATCTCGGAGAACCTAAAAGAGCAAACACCAAAGGCACCTACTGATAGGTAAAAAGCGAACTCAGAAAAAGAAAGAGATAAACATGATCAAAAGCGGAAGGACGAAGGCCATTTTGGAAAACGCAAACGGACATCAGAGGCAAACCCGAAGAGAACATCGAAAGGAATGAGGCGAGAAACCAAAGGAGGACCTTCTCATGACACAATTGCTCCATATGGCGACGCGGGAGTTGCAGGCCACGAACGTCGGTGAGAGACTGATCTTGCGCGGCTTGAAAACGGACAACACGAAGGGACAAGTAGAGGAGAAGAAAATGAACACTCCCTTATATACGAGAAGCGAACCGACCCAAAATTGGCGGCCACGCCCACTGGCATACAACAGCGAACAACACTGCCCGAGCACAAGACGAGAACAATGACCACCCTGACGCACACCGAGTTCGAGAAACACAACACAACCCTCATGGCCTCCTGTCATCGCAACCTCCAGGTAGCCCTGATTCTAGACATTCAAGAAGTTAAGAACGGCACGGTAACACAACAACTATGCGAACCGTCGAGCCCATTCCAAACCGACATAACGTCCACCGCCGAACAACCGAAGCCTGAACAACCCTCCACACAGCCGGTTGAGCGGCCCATCGGATAGTTGTGTGTAGCGTTGAGCCAATGAAATATCCCCAAATGGACCCTCATGGGCGAGTTGACGCTGCGACCGCCACCCGCCCCGGATAGCATGACCGAACTAACCCGACGAGGGCCATAGACACTGACATGTAGGTCCAGCCTTCCCTTTGTGCATGGAGTAACGTCTGATAGGGTGCTAGCGAGCGTGATCGGTGCATCCTCGTGATCATGGGCCCAGACGCACCCGTGACCCAGCCGTTAGGGACCGCCCAGGAGGGCAGCCATACGGGTCGTCCGACAGATTGGACGATGTGTGAGCCCTCGAGGGGGCCCCCTGGCAGGCCAACGAGAAACAGACAACACAGAGGGCCTATTCTCTTTTGAAGCCCCAAGAAAGCAGGTACTCCAGCATCTTTTATAGGAGTAATGATTACCCATGATAGGCACCTTCCCTATATAAAAACAAATATGCACTAAGTTGAGATGGAGTCGAGAGACCTTTATTTCACGTCTTGTTTCCTAATGTGCACCGAGGAAATGCAGCAACCAAATACACATAGAAGCATATGTTATAATGTATCTAAGTTAAATTGATGGTATGCATTTTCAATAGTTCTTTAAGTGTTGGAGGCGCTAGAAACTAGTGGACATGTTGGCGAGAAAAGTAGTGGACACCAGGGTCACGAGGTTCCCTAAAGGGTAAGCCTAAGAATGAAGTTTTGTCTTCATGAACAAGAGCCATGGCTAACATCGAAGTTCCCTTTTATTGAGGGTCTCATATGTCAAAACAAAGGAGAATCAAAGATGGTCTATTTTGATAGTAGGCCGCAAAAGACGAAAAAAAACGATGTGGCACACTTTACGTTAAAGTGTGGGGCACACACACGCTACCCCTCGCTCCAAGCACGAGTAATGAGGTAACCCAATGTACGAGAGGGACCAACTAGTCCCGGGTACATTGTGGTTGTGTGAAGCGGTATTATTTTCTCTTGCTTGTTTTCCTATTTCTTCCAGTTTATATTTTTCTTTTCTCCGTTCCTTTCTAATCTTGTATCTTTTTATTTCTTGTTCATTTTTCAAGATTACTTTTCTTTCCAAAAATCCAAAGTTATTATTTTAGTAAATTTCAATAAATGTCCGTGTTTTTAAATAAATATTTGCAAATAAAAAATACTCCTTTTAAAAATTTATTCATAATTCAAAAATACATTTTAGAAATTTGTTCGGGTATTTTAAAAATATTTGTGATTTTAAAAAAGAATGCAAAATATGTTCCCACTTTAAAATTTCAACCGAAATCAAAAAATGTATGGAATTTCGTTTTTTCTGGAATTTCAAAGATATTCCCACTATTAAGCTTAGTTTTTTATAATTTAAAAAATGTTCGTGTGTCCAAAGAATGTTCATGTTTTCTTACAGAAAGGCATGTTTTATTTCAAAAATGTTCTGCATTTCAAAAAAGTTCAAAATTTTGAAAAATGGTTCGTGGTTCCATAAAATTATCATAAATATAATAAGGTGTTACTTGTTTCTAAAACTTCCATGTTTAAAAAAAAATAAAGATTTCAAAAATTGTTTTAGAACTTTACTAAAGACTGAGTAAAAAAACCCACAAGCTACAGTGTTTCTATGCGTTGCAGTGTTTTTGTGTTTTTCCTTGACTGCAATAATATTTTCGTACAAATTGAATGAGCCTGCACGGGTTCGATCGCCCGTGTGCTCTATGGGCGCGGCTATATCTAGTGCCACCCGAGATAAGTTTGCGACTCGCTTAAGCAAATAACTGTCCAGCGAGCGTATGGGCGTGCCTAATGTGCAGCAGGCAACTTCTGAGTTTGTTTCCTGTTTTATTTCGTGTGTATATTTTCTTTTGATTCCGTTTTTACTTTTGTTTACACTTCTAAATATTATAAATAAATATATATATATATATTAAAAAAATACTTTACATAGTGTTCGAAATATTGTTAATCATGCATTTGAAAACTTCAAATATCCACAGATAAATGTTGACCATGTATACAGAAAATGTTTACGGAATAAATACAGTGTTGTAAAAAAAATTGGTCACATATTTTGAAAATTTTAATCAATATTTTTAAAGGGCTAAACAAGTATTAGAAAAGTGTTAATCAATCATTTGAAAAGTGTTAAATGCATATAGGATTGTTTACCATGTATTCATAAAATGTTAAACATGCATTTGACGCATGTTTAATTCGTATAGAAAAAATGTTGACCGTGTATTAAAAATTGTTATATGCGTATAAAAAATGTTGACATTGTATCAAGAACTTCATAAATTTGTATTTGAAAAATGTTATAGTGTGAAGACAAAATCCTAAACAAGTATTTCACAAATCTGAAACTTGTATTTGTAAAATGTTAAATGTGTATATAAAAATATTAACCATGTACTCAAAAAAAGTTAAACTTGTGTTTGAAAAATGTTAGTCAAGCATTTGAAAAAAATGTGTATATAAAAAACCTTGACGATATATTGAAGAAATTATAATATAATATTAGAAAAATGTTAGTCAAGCATCTAAAAAATATTGAAAATGTTTAATAGACAGGATTCGATATAAACCAAAAATGCGGATAACGACAATGAATCCCCACGATCACTATTTCTTTTAAGTGCGTGCTGTGGGTGTCGCCCGTTACTGTAGATGCTGGTAGAGGTTCCTACTGTTTGACTTATAAGATGGGAAAATTTTGTTTTTCTCATTTTAGATTCAGCCGATTTTCCTTATGCCAATCCAGATTATGACATTTCACTTTTGCCACTCTTAGTTTTTAACAATTATCACAATTGCCATTTTATTGGCAAAAACAAAATTTTCAGAGTGGCAGTAGTGATAATTGTCAAAAGCTAAGAGTGACAAAAGTGAAATAAAATCATTTTGCTTTTGCCACTGAATCGCAATAGTGACAATTGTCAAAATCTAAAATTGGCAAAAGTGAAATGACAAATTCTAGAGTGGCATAATTGTTTTTGCAAAAATTAGAGTTACAAGATATAGCCTTTCCGCGCTGCTGTTGTGGGACGCGTTATGTCTCGCTTGGTGCGAGATCTAAATAGGTTACTACTGACACGAGGGAAACCACAACTACTTTTTTTACACGTTTCTTTTTTACTTTCGTTTATATTTCCGAATATTTTCAATAAATATATTAAAAAAATACATTCAAACATCTGACAAAAACATTAAAAAACATTTTAAAACTGTTAAGTGTGTATATTGAAAATATTTCTCATGTATACTAGAAATGTATAAAAAAATATATAATGTATTTGAATTTTTTCCATGTATTTAAAAAAATATAAGAAATCATTCGAAAAAATATTAAACAAATACAAGAAAAATGTTAATAAAGCATTTGAAAAATACTAAATGTTCGTAGGATAAATTGTTGATCAGGTATTAAATTTTTATTAATATTGTATTTTGAAAATGTTAGTCAAGCATTTGATAAATGTTAACCTTCTATAAAAAATGTTGGTCTTGTATTAAAAAATGTTAGTCTTTCATTGTAAATATTTTAGTCAAGCATTTCAAAATTTGAAATATGTGTAAAATATGATGAAAATGTGTTCAAAAACTTTTAATTTTATATTTGAAGTTTTGTAATCAACATTTTAGAAATATGTGTAGAAAAAATGTTAACAATGTAAAACAGATATAGAACTTGTTATGGAATTTTTTTAAACATGTAGAAACATGTTCATGACATATATGAAAAATGTAGAAATAAAACTGAAGGAAACAAAGAAAAACGAAAAAAACAATGCGAAGCGGAATAAATTGAGGAAAAAGAACACGAAAAAAAAGAAACAAGTGCAAAAACAATGTAAATAGTGAAAGCCGATAAGGACAAGAATAAAAATAAAAGAACAACATTGAAAACCAAGAAAGAACAAAGAACCCGAAGAAAATAAGAAGGAAAATGAGAATGAGAAGAAAAACCTACAGAAACCATAAAAAAAGAGAAACCAAAATAAAAAGGCAGAGTATGACTACGGAAAATGAAAACCAAAGAAAACCGGAGAATAATAAGAAAACCAAAGAAAAGGAAAAAAATGAACGAACACACCAATGAATGACCGACGAACGAACAAAACGATTACCATACTATTGGGCCGGCCCATACGCGCACTCTGTGCAGGAAAGCTTCAGCGAGATGGATGCGTCTTGCTATAAGCAAGACTGTTGAATACATAGGAGCTCGGAAGGATTGATCAGCCACACATGGCGAGCATAATCTAAAGAAGTAGATGCGCTAGCTAGTTCACGAGCTTGCCAATTCATGTCTCTCTTCTCGTGTTCAAAACATACCGAGTCAAAATCTTCCATCTTCTTTCTGATATCGTGAATAACAACACAACTCGTTCCTAAGTAAGCATTTTTCAGATGGCAAATAGTAGCAACACAATCTGTTCCACTCTAAATTCATCGGAGGTACAAATCGGTTGATAATACGAGCCCCTCGTTGAAGTCCATAGCATCCAAGATCTGTGATTCGACCTATCCCGGTAACACAACTCTCGAAGCTCCAAAAAGAGGCCATCCTCATTTCGACGGATCGCTACATGCACCCTTTATTTCCATTCCATGTTACTGTTGTGTCTACCACCACTTTCACATGGCCTTCTCTAGGTTGCTTTCATGTTCTCCTTTTCTGTCCCATAGATACTTCAGTATCTGCATTGGTCGTGATGTTTGGTGTGATCTTTTTTAGTAGAAGAAGTAGATCTTCGAATATCGAAGAACAAAACTGAATGTTGATAATGGTGATTGAAACTCTTGTTCATGGATAGATTTTCTACTAGCCCACCAAATTGACCATGGCGTCACAACTATTCTGACATACTCGTCTTGTCTTGTTGTTTCCATCAGTTCCATCAGCTCCGCTCCGCTCCAAAGTGGTGTCAGGCATACTCTGTTGCATATCGAGCATACCACCGTGTCGGCCATACCGCGATGGTGTCGAACGTATTTTTGCCAATCGCGAAGCAAAATGTTTTACTACACTCAAAATCTTGACCCCCAAAGTTTGTTCAATTCCCCCTGAGTAGCAGCCGAGTCCGACATAGTTGGACGGCCCTCTAGCCAATATTCTCTCCTTATTTTTATGTCAACCAAGAGTCTGTAGGCCAAACAGACGATAAAAATACTAGACCCCTCATAGTGCCACGCCCAACTGACTCTAGTGTTTCTTGGGCTCAACGGTATTTTTAGAATGACATATGCGTCCGAAGGCTACAAATGATCATGAACCTTTTGGTAGTCCCGGGGTTTTGTTGCGGCATTTGTCAAGTCACACACATATTTCGAAGGTCGACTGATTTTGGATGGAGAGCTCTTAAAGATTGTCCCTCGGGAGCTAGTTATTAGTTCAAATCTTAATAGATTGGCCATCTCCGACCCTCCTGATCAGACCTTATTTCAGAACTGATAGGTCGGCGCTGATTGCCCGCCACACTTGGGATGGATGACTACCAAGTTTAGTTGCAAGAACATCTCCATCCGGGTAGTAAACTGCACTTAGGATCCTCACACTCAAGGAATCTAGTTCTTGCAGTAGCCTCCATCCTTGCTTCGCTAGCATTGCTAGATTGAATATTTGTGTATCCATAAAGCCAAGCCCTC
The DNA here is from genome assembly GCA_022496015.1 of Hordeum marinum. Lineage (NCBI taxonomy): Eukaryota > Viridiplantae > Streptophyta > Magnoliopsida > Poales > Poaceae > Hordeum > Hordeum marinum. The sequence goes on from CM039674.1 coordinate 440,846,599, forward strand.
CTTGATACTTTGGCATTGTAAGATTCTCCCAAGAAATCCTGGCCACCTTCCTTTCTTCATTCTTGCTACCCCTAAAACAAGAATCTTGAACATCTTTTCAATCTCCCGACAAACACCACGAGGGAGAAGGAAACATGACATGGAAAACATCGGTACTGCTTTATTTTATCAAAATTTCTGTCCCTGCCATGGCCACACACCTTTTGATCCATCCATTCACTTTCCCCCATAACGTGTCCTTGATGTATTTGAAGGTTCCCTTCTTCGACGTCCCTACATCCGAAGGAAGCCCCAAGTAGCGCTCAAATAGGAATTCTTTAGGGAAATTCAGAATGTCTTTTTAATCAAAGCTCTCTTGTCATTCGGGCAGCCCTTGCTGAAAAAGATACTTGCCTTATTTAGGTTAACACGCTGACATGAAGCATTAGAATATTTTTGAATCAATGATCATTGTACCCGATTCTCCTCTGCTCTAAACATCAAAAGGCAATCGTCTGCGAAGAGAAAATGGTTTACCGGTGGGGCTCCTGGTGCAACCACAACCCCTCTAACTTGTTCATTTGAGCTATGTGCCTTCAACAAACATGACATCCCCTTTGCCACCAATAAAAATAGATAGGGTGAGATGGGGTCACCCAGTCTAATACCCCCTGAAGGGCGATATTCATTCAACTTACTTCCGTTCTAAGCCCATCGTAACTGGCCTTCTCCAGTCAAGATCAGTATGGCTCAAATGTAGTTTTCTTCTTATTAGGCGGCCCATTTATAGTTTGAGTTTTGTTAGGTAATTTATAGTTTTAGTAGTTGAAATGTATGTGAAGCTGCAAATCAGCCCTCACTCTGTTTTTCTGACGCAGCTACAAGGAACTAAGAGCAACTCTAATGGGGAGACCCCTTTCGTCCGTCGGTGTCTGTTTGGGTCTGAGCGGACCAAAAACACAACCCAACGAAGCGACCCATTTTTATTTTTTGTCCATTCTGTGTCCGTTCGGACCCATTTCGGGCTCAAATTTGAGCCAGATTTGGGTCACAGGCGGACACAAAGCGGACGCTTGAGCTCTCTTTTCTATCTGTTCGTGTCCGTTGTTGGCCCACATTCCAGTCAAACAAATCGTCGGAGCTGCACCCGTGAGTGCTAGCTAGCCGCTGGCCGAGCTTCCCGCCGCGCGTGCTAGCTTGCTAGATGCTAGCCGACGCCGGCGGCTGAGCTGCCCGTCGCGTGGCACCTCAGCAACTGCTACCAGGAGGACTCCGGCCGGCCGGCCTTCCCGTCCCGCGCTCCTCTGCTGCTCCTGTCGAGCCGCTGCTGACCTGCTTCTCGCTGCTGCTGCTACTGCCTTGTTGTATTGACGCCGCTGCTGCTATTGACTTGTTGTATTGACGCCGCTGATGCTGCTCTCTGATTGCTACTGCTACTGCTACTGCTTCTGTCGTTGCACTACTGCTGCGCCCGCTGCTGCCTGCTGCTATGCCGCTGTCGTTGGTTGCTTCTGCTGCCGCGCTCCGGCTGCCTCTGCTATCGCGCCCGCAACCGCTGACGCCCGTAGCCGCTGCCCACGCCCTGGACTCGCCCCGCTCGTCGATGCTCCTGTCCAGCAGCCTCGCGTGCGTCCTGGTCGTGCCCGGTCGTCCCCCCCCCAGGCCGGCCTCCAGCACCTCTGCAGCTCGCCGACCTCCAGCACGCCGTCCTTCTCGCTCACAGCGCCCGACGAGCATGGCGGTTGGGTTCGGCGGCGTGAGCTCGAAGCTCCGGGCAGGAGGATGTGACGGGACGAAGCTGCATGTTAGGTGTTCGATAGAATGTTGGGGAGGATACGTCAAAAAATGCATCGGTCCGCGTTGCGCGCATCGATCAACCCAATTAAAAAAACGAACACGGACATACGGACGGCCGACGCAAATGGAAAAAAAGGACAAAAACCGTGCCTGTTTGGGTCTCAGCGTTAGAGTTGCTCTAACGGCCAAGCTGAACTTCAGTCTTCAAATTGTCAGCAACAAACGGCCGGCTAATTAAATCCATCCGGTCAAAGACACCCTTATATATCACTCTAAGGTGAGCTATCCTAGCAAGCAAACCATCCTAACTGAAATGATGCAAAGTAACATCGATTGATCCAGCAATATCTTCATCGACACTACTTTGTCTTTTTGCGAACATATTCATCGATACTATTTACTTCATGCCTAGTGAAATTGCCGTGATGTGTTTGATCCTACGTACTTATGATTTACTACCTCTGTAAACTTATACTCCTTCTGTTCAGAATTACTTGTTGCATAAATAAATAGAAATAAATGTATATAGAACTAAAATACATTTAGATACATTTATTTTTATGACAAATATTTCGTTTCACATTATTAATTTAGTGATCTAAAACGTCTATATACGGGAGCATTATAACTGTGTTCTCCCGGCCGATTTTAGACGAGGCAAAATGCCCATGGAGTTATTTATGATCATGGGTTTAGTCAACTTTTCACGATGCATATACTATGGTAGTGTATTAGCAGTGAGAACTGTATGGCGTCATTACAGGTTGCCGTGCTGCGAAAGGATAATGCACCGTAGATACGTGTGGACCAGCAATGGCTGCGTCGATCGATGCCGTTTTGGAAGGCGTGCATCCATCGTGCCCGTGGTTACTCTTGCCGAGGTATAATTCATACTCATTCTCAGAGTTGAAAAGGGCTAGGGTTGACTGCAGGTGCAATATAACTAACCACTCCTGGTGCAAGCTTACACACAAATTTTGCAAGGGTGCAAGCTTAATGGAAAGGGTGCAAGCTTACACACGAATTCTGTAAATTCAGAACTGATGCGAGCAGCGAGCCCCCATGCGGTGGACCTAAACTAACCCACGTACGACGGGCTTGCACGGACACAGGGAGGAACGACGTAGTACGTAGGATCAATGGCAGCCATTTTTTACGTGGTTCGAGTAGAACTGAGGAGATCGATCGGCTGGCTATCCTCTGACTTGCAGCACCGGCCGGTACGTGACGATAAGCACCGGATCGAAGCATCATCGATCGAGTTTCCTCCTCGGATCATGGGCCAGCCTACGGTGCGAGCATCGAGAGACCCATGTGCGCGGGGTGCGCGCATCGGTCCGGCGGCCCGAGGCCCCCTGAATTCGGTGGCCTGATCCCAAGGTTGATCATTGCATCCATGCTGTGTCTTGGACAAAGACGACGCAACTAGGGACGGGCGTGCATGCAGCCGAGTATCTCGACGAGCCTCTCACGCGATCCATGGCCGACGGACCCGTCGCGAGGCCGGCTCACCCGTTGACCCTGTAGAATATTGCACGCACGGGCAGCGCAGCGCGGTGATCAGTGCGCGCCTTGGGCCGGCCGGCTTTTGTACTCGATCTGCCCTGGTCAATGCAGCTCTAGGACTAAGTACATTACGTACACTTCTTTCACCGAAAGAGTTTTTTCTCCCTCCATCAACAATTTGTGCAGCACGTACGCACATTTTTTTATGGGTGTGTCTAGTTCTCTGTCGACTGAGATTTCGCGAAGTGATTTCTATGAAAGCTTGTTGTGCGGCTCGTATGCTAATTAATCCGTGGTTAGATATGATGTTTGGGTGAAAAAAATATGAGTTGGTGTTTAGGTGAATTGACAGTAGAAAGTTGAAACAGTTCCAGGTTGTCTGCCGTTAAGGAAGAACTGCTTTTACCGCTGGTCAGGTTTTAACCATGTAGTGCTATGCATGCATAGACCCATGGTTTATTTCTGAAGAAAACATAACTCACTTTACAGCAACTGTTGCATGGTACAAAGTAAACATGTTTAGAAGCCACGGTGGCGATAGATTTCCATTCTACTGCAGGGCCAGCTGGACATTCAACGGAATTAGAGAAATGCGAAGCTTGAATTTGTTAGCCTTAAAGTTATGTGATTAGAAAAACACTAGGGCGTTGTAATTGCAAACCACCGTACACGCACTCACATAATTTTGATGTAGTCATAGGCGTCCCAGTATCGATGGGGACGTTGTCTCTCACTAAAAGAAAATTCCACTAAGAGATGCGGTGCATCAAACATGAAGTTGTTTCTTTGTGGGTTGCTAATACAATCATCCTTCTAACCATGTATACGTTGATTCACTAATTAGATAGTAAATTTTATCTTTACCAACTAATAAGGAAAAAAAATCTTCTTCTCTCATATCTCGAAGTTTCTAGTTACATCATTCACATGAAGTTGTTTCTTTTGTAGGTTGCTAATACAATCATCCTTCTAACCATGTATACGTTGATTCACTAATTAGATAGTAAATTTTATCTTTACCAACTAGGAAAAAAAATCTTCTTCTCTCATATCTCGAAGTTTCTAGTTACATCATTCGTAGTTTATCATATACTTCTTCCGTCTCACGGTCTTAATTTTATACTTGCTTTAGTATAAAATTATACTAAATTTGATACGCTTATTTTCGAATAGGGATATTATTATACAATTGTTATAGGACCAACAAGGATATTTATATGGTACCTCATCAAGAGGGCATGTGCTTTATTTGACTTGACTTATGGGAATACTTGGCTGAAAACATCACACGACATGGTTGATTAATAGACAACCATGCAAAAACCTGACCATGGAGAAGAATATGGTAAAATTTTGCATGGAGCACGGCTCAACAAAAAAAAAACATTCTGAAGACTCATTGTTGCATGCCGCTTGCATGTTGAGGTAAACCTGGGCATGGGCAGCCTGGCCCGATGACCCGGCCCGAAAAACAAGGACCGGGACGGGCTTTATGTTTGCGACGGGTTTGGGCTTGGAAACTAGGCCCGATCAGTAGTTTCGGCCTGGCTTGGGCTTGAAAAGATAACCATTTTACACTAAGGCCCGCCCCGTTCCGGCCCGAAATTCGTCTTTTTAGTCCATTTGGGGCGGGCTCGGGCCTGAATATTCTTTTTTGGCCAGGCTGGACCGGGTTCGGACTTGGGATTTTCAGTCCAGGCTTTCTAAAGCCCGGACCGAAACCCGGCCCGGTCCGGGGTGTGCCCAGGTTTAGTTCAAGGTAGTCGTTCTCACATAGCCTCAACCATAGCTGGTATGACCTCGACCTACGAAGGTAACCGCCGCCAAGAGCAAGTTTGTGACTGTGATTCTTCGAGTGTTCCTCCAAAGAGAGATACAATGCCCATGGAAGACATTGTTAGGCCAACTCTAACCGATCCCTTATCCGGCCATAAGTAAATAAATCTCACTTTTTCCCCTTTAAGTCGCATCTAGCCGATCCCTTATAACCGTTAGTGGAGTATTTTTGTTACTTCATCCCTATTCCATTGAGTATATCACTCCTCCTCGCGGTGACTGACTACAATTTTGTCACCTCCTCTGCTCTCTCTTCTCCCCCTCGCCCCGCCACCGACGCGTCCCCCGCCCGATCCGTCGCCTCCTCTCCACCCAATGACCGGGCTCAATGGACGGAGGTCCCTGCCGCCGATCCACAACGCGAATCCACACTGGCACGCCCACGGGGTGTCGTCTACTGGCGCATCTGAAAGCACAATATGCTCCCTTGGTGGTTTTGATAATTCATGGCAACATACATTGTCTCTTGGACTAATATTTTCATCTAGTGTATTTCAGATAAAGTCCATAGAGAGAGATGGGTTGGCAAAAAGGAGTGTGGAGAGTATCCCCAAGAAGAAGGAGAAGGAATAGCATTGGAAGAGCTTCAAGAAAGAGGACTGTACATTTTACTTTGTGAGAAATCAATTTGAGTCCATAGAAAAGCCAATACTATTAAAAGGGGGTAAGGTACTGTTGGTGAACAAAATGCTCATATGTGCACAAGTGATAGTCACCAAAAACATCCACAAGCTCTTCCACAAAAGTCTGCCTAAAGCCAAATATCCAAAATCGGTGCAACCAACAACTCCCACTCGGTGCCACCGATTCCTAGACTCACACAGACCCATGCCAAACCCTAGCTTTTCGATCCAACCGATTCTGGTTCGGTGCCACCTGAGTTTGGGTTGCCAACTTCCTATTACCCCAACTCACCAAATCGGTCCCACCGAGTTTGTTGGATCAGCGTCACCGAGTTGTGCAATCTGATCGTAGGTCACCTAATCGGTGCAACCGAGATTTATGTATCGGTCTCACCAAGATTCAAAAGTTGCTACTTTTGGAGCAACTCGGTACCACGAGATTCACACATCAGTGTCACCAAGTTGGTCACTTAAGGTGTAATGGTTGGATTTTTGGAGATGCCTATATATACCCCTCGACCACCACTCACTCGCAAGTGAAGCACTCAGAACAGATCCCCACCCATACCAATTGATTTTTCGAGAGAGAGAGCCACCTACTCATGTGTTGAGATCATGCCATTCCATTCCAACCATATGAATCCTGATATCTAGCCTCCCTAAGTTGTTTTCCACCCAATCAATCTCTTCCACCAAAGCCAAATCTGTGAGAGAGTGATTGTGTGTTGATGAGTCTATCATCTTGAAGCACAAGAGCAAGAAGTTCATCGACATTATCGAGACTATTACCTTTTGGAGGGTGGTGCCTCCTAGATTGGTTAGGTGTCGCTTGGGAGCCTCCTACTTCGTGTTGTGGAGTTGAACCAAGAAGTTTGTAAGGGCAAGGAGATCGCCTACTTCGTGAAGATTTACCCCGAGTTAGGCTAGTCCTCCGTGGACGTAGGCCATCATGGTATAGTCAAGGTTGCTTCTTCATGGAACCCTTCGTGGGTGGAGCCTTCCCTGGACTCTCGCGATCGTTACCCTCCGTGGACGTATGATAGCACCACCTATCGGAACCACGGGGAAAATCTCCATGTCCTTCTTGCGTTTGATCTCCCTATCTCAACTCTTTACTTCCATGTGCAATGTCTTTACTTTCCGCTTCTATTCTTGAGGACTTGCATGTGTAGGGTGTACTAGACTTGTTATAATTGCTAAAATCTGCCAACACTTAACTTTCGACCTCGTCTAGATTTTAAATTCCTGCTAGTAGTCTATTCACCCCCCTCTAGACATACTCTTCTAGTGATCCCACAACATCCTCTAGCCACTGCCGCTCGGTCAACCCGCCTACCCCCACCCAATTCCAGGATTTCTCGGACCTCCCTCCTCCAGGGCCACCGCCGAGGACCTACCTCGGCGTACGCCAATGCTCATGGGGGATGTGGGTTGCGGAAATCACCGATCGAGAGACACGCAAACGATGGTGGATTGGGATGTTCCACACGACCGAGCTCGTGGCCAGGGAATAAGACTGGTGGCAGGTCCAGTAGCACAACGCCGCCGCCCGACTGAACTTCCCGTTCGGGACGATGTCGGTCCACCTCGTGACCTCGTGCAACCGAAGCCGGGGGCGATGTCTTCTCAGATGGCGCAGGAGGATCGAGAGGCCCGGTAGCGACACGAGGCGAAGGCCGCCGACAAAGCCTACATGGAAGAGCTCCACCGGCAACACACGGAACTCATGGAGGCGTAGCGGGCGATCTTCACCGATGTCAGCGAGGAGGTTATAATCATCTCTGATGACGGGGAGGAAGGCAGCAAGGAGGACGGTGAGGAGGAGGAGATCGAGCTCGGGGAGTGGCGTATCATCTTCCCCGACGACGACGGCACTGGACCGGATCCGACTCTCACCACCGATGGCCTCCAGAGGAAGGATTGGCTCGACCTCACTTTTGGTCGATATCCCTAGTTTAAATTTAGATTTAAGTTTATGTTTAGTGTTTAAACTTAAGTTTAATGTTTGTTTGTCAAGACTATGTAGAATTTACGTTTAAGTTTATGCAAATTTCGGTTGAATACAAATTCCTGTTTTACTCCGATAACTTTAGGGGATCGGCTAGAATCGACCAACATTTAGTGACATATATATACTCCACTAAGGTTTACTAGGACGGATACTCCGCTATTTTTTAGGTTATCAGGTAGAATGACCTTATTATCGACACTGAATCTTGTTAGGAGTTAGGACACATGCTTCTTCTAGAATACCGCTCACCGCCACACAATTGTGCCCCCAAGAGAAGGGAACTAACCACCTTAGTAACCACAGAGGCCTCCTCACATCCACCCCAACAATGACTAGCACACGATAGATCTTACACAAACCCAAAATTATAAAAGAAAATTAGTTTCCATAGGGGGGTTGTAAACCCTCTAAGAACAACTCTAGCAGAGTCGCCTTATACGGAGCCTCGATATGCACATGGACCATCGAGTTGATGCAAAAAATTAGGGTTTCCATATGTTGCCTCCATGATAGTGGAAGTCACTCGCCAGCTGGACATCTTTTTTCGTAATCTCCTTACCATACCAGGTGAGGTGGGGGCTACATGAGATTCTTTCGCGCCTCATGCAACTGCCATCTGCAGTGCACGCGCTCCAAAAAGAAGCCCTAACTCAACAACTATGAAGGATCTAAGGCCAAATACGGAGGGCGCTTCATAACTTATTGTGATTCAAAAGACTCCTCTAGTGTTTTTTTAGTCAAGAATCGCCATGTTGATAGTTATTACGGCGATTTGGCCAATATGACAACTCTTCTAGATTTTTCCCTTTTCCGGTATAACTCTCTAATAAATAGAACAACATGATCAAATGGGCCTTTCTCCAACAAGCCTTACGTATGAAGGGTTTCAAAGAATCCCGGAGGACACATGTGGATTCCTTCATTCAGAAAGGTAGTGTTGCGTTTAAGTTTAGTGATGACACATGTCATTATTTCCAGACGCATAAGGGTTTAAGACATTGAGATTCCATGTCTCATGTGTTGCTCAACATAGTAGCGGATATGTTGGCAGTCCTTATCGGAAGGTCTAAAGAGATTTACCAAGTAGGAGGACTTATCCCACACCTTATCGAAAGGAGAGTCTCCATCCTACAATACTCGGATGATACAATCATTTTCATGGACCATGATGGAGGGAGTCCTGGATTAAGAGGTCCCCGGATAGTCGACCTATTTCTTATGGGCCGGACTGTATGGGCCGCGAGGTGAGCATTGGATGATTAAGGACACTGTCGCCAGGGTGGAAGCTTTAAGGAGCCGTGGCATATCCTCCAAGTTGTCAACCGTAGATAGTCATGTTTGTCTCTTCGGCATGTAACCGACCATGTGTAAGCCCTAGGTACCCCTAGCGTCTATATAAGCCAGAGGGTTTTAAGTTGTAGACAGGGAACAACTCATCTAGGGTTAGCTATTCGATCTCGAGGTAGATCAACTCTGTAACCCCTATATCGTCAATACAATCAAGCAGGACGTAGGGTATTACCTCCATAGGAGGGCCCGAACCTGGGTAAAACCGTGTCCCCTTCGTCTCCTGTTATCATTGATTCTAGTCTCACAGTTCGGGACCCCCTACCTGAGATCCACCGGTTTTGACACCGACATTGGTCTTTCCATTGAGAGTTCCACTGTGAGCACCAAAGGAATCGATGGCCCACCTCATTACGAGCAACGAGATCTGTATCAAGGGGAACTCTGCCCTCAATCAGACTCTCACAGGCGGCGACATCTTGTCACACGCCAACCCGATCAGCCACCCTGGCCAGGTCGGAAACTTCTCCCTCGATCAGAGAATCAAGTTCGGAACCTTAGAGTCTGTCGCTGATTCACAGGGAGAACTTGTTTTGGTGGAACCCTCGACCCTTGACGAGGAGCCTGTAAGTCTCGACGCTTTGACGTCGAAGACATTGGGCCTAACCCCAAACGGAGCCATGACCCTCTGGCGGCCTAGGACGCCTAGTCCAGTCGATGTGGCTGGATCCACCATGGCTAGACGGAACATGGATCCGCTTTCGCGTAGCTCTGGAACCGCCACGCCACATATTAACTCCACTCGCTTCAGCGACATGCATCCTACCATCGCCTCATTCTTAAACGAGCCGTTCGATCGGATTGAAACCATGCATGTGTCGGATGACCAGGTTCCGGTCTATGACCGACTTGGGATTAAGCCCAACGATAGGGAGATTCGCATACCCACGGTCACCCACCTTGTTGCTACCATCGAGTGTCCGGCGGAGGACTCGTCCCAACAACCGGAATTGAAAATAGTCTACACCCCGGTCTCTGATCACCAAGACTTCATTGGTGAACCAGAAGCTGAAACTTATTCTAAAGCCGGACCATTATCGGTCCAAGATCTATCACACAATTCGGAGTCTGTGATTTCGAACACCCAATGTGGCGTGGAGTCGATTTTTTTCCCACCCACCACCCAAGACGATCATCCCAGTATCGCACCAAAGCTCGCGTCTTTGGACTTTCGGGATATTAAACAACTACCAGGAGAATCAGTCGATCACTTTTAAGCCAGACTCCTACTCACTAGAAGGAGAGAAAAAGGTCTTAGTGACCAAGAGATAATGGCAACTTTCAGTCGCAATTGCCACGATGAAGGGATTCTCAACGCCGTGGCTCACCAACACATTCGCGATTTTTTTGTACAAAAATACTGTGCCATGGAAAGCGCTTGGCAGTCCGAATGGTTATTCTCAGAACCCACTTTCCCCAAACACCCTAGTGGAGATCGGAAAAAGAGGATACCTCCAAAGCGGCCAGCCAGATTCGAACCCACCAAAAAAAAGAAACAGGCCCCTTTGAGGGGTCAGCACTGTCCTTGACAGATTATTGGATAAACCTTGCCCTGTACATTCCGTATTGCTAAACACAAGCCCGACTCACAGCCTTAGAGCTTGTTGGGTCGTCAGGCAGGTCGCAAAAAGCGGTGAGGCCATCCTTGAAGCCCCTCCGTCGAATAGGCGCTCCCCATCGTCGCCCGAATACAATGCCGAAGTCCTGATGGTCTATGAAACGTCCCCCCTCAAGGAACAGAAGTAAAAGAGCTCTTAGAGAAATCGAACAGGTCTACCATGTGGCAGCGACAAGTGCATGGGAAGACATACCCATTACCTTCGGAGATACTGACCAACCAGCCATTCTTTCTGGTCATTCACCAGCTGCACTAGTCCTGAAAACCATTATCGCTGGCTACAAGTTACATAAGGTGCTAATGGACGGTGGTAGTGGTTTAAACCTGATCTACGAAGGCACCCTGGAAAAAATGCAGTTCGACCGATCTCGCATCGAACATAGCAACACAACTTTTCGAGGAATTATTCCAGGGAAAGAGGCGCGTTTTTCAGGATGTATCGTCCTAGATGTAATGTTCAGCACTCCCGAAAACTACCGATCTAAAGAACTCCTCTTCCACATCTTGCCTTTCCCAAGTGGCTACCACACCCTATTGGGACGTGATGCCTTCACAAAATTCTAGGCTGTACCCCATTATGGGTACATGAAAATTAAAATGCCAGGACCAAAGAGAGTGATCACAATCTCCAGTGATCTGAATATAGCCCTTTGGGCCGAAAACAAAACGACAGTGCTCGCCCTCGAGGCATTAGCTGAGACCTTCGCTGCCGAAGAACTAACCACACCGCGGTCAGCAGTCAACAAGGGTGACGTGATCCTTAGCAAAAGGCCTAAGCCCACGTCCTTCAAACCCACAGATGAAAATTTTAAGTTTCAAGTGCATCCGACGGATCCCAATAAGACAGCGTCCATAGGAGCTCAGCTCGATCCCATAGTGGACGAGGCACTGCGGGCCTTTCTACGAGAAAAATAGGGACATCTTCGCCTGGCATCCTTCCGATACGCCCAGAATCCTACGACGGCTTGCAGAACATAGTCTGAACATTATTGCAGGCTTCAAGCCCGGCAAGCAGTCTCTGCACCGCTTTTCCGAACCCAAATGACAAGCTATGGGTGAAGAATTAGCTAAACTACTAGATGTCAGATTCATTCGGGAGATCAAGCACACCGAATGGTTGGCAAACCTGGTGATGGTACCAAAGAAAGATAAGTCCTGGCGGCTATGCATCAATTTTAAAGACCTTAACAAAGCCTGCCCTAAGGACCCTTTCCCCTTACCACGCATAGACCAGATCATTGACGCCACAGCCGGACACAATTCGTTGTGTTTCCTCGATGCTTATTACGGATACCATCAAAGCAAAAATGAAGGAATCCGACCAAGCGGCAACCGTATTCATCACCCCCTACGGGCCATTCTGCTTCAACGATGCCCTTTGGGCTAAAAAATGTTGGGGCCACATACCAGCACATGATACAGACTTGTCTTGCGACATAGGTCGGTAAGACAGTTGAGGTATATGTGGACGACGTGGTAATCAAAACCAAACACGTCAGCCAGTGGATCGATGACCTACGACAAACCTTTGCCAGCCTACGCGAATATGACATTTGACTCAATCCGGAAAAATGTGTATTCGGAGTTCCTTCTAGCAAACTGCTCGGATTCATCTTCTCCCATAGAGGAATAGAAGCGAATCCGGCTAAGATCCGTGCTCTATCGGAACTTGCAATTCCCACAGAGCTAAAGCATGTCCAGAGGCTGGCTGGTTGCGTCACGACGTTAAGCCGCTTCATATCCCGCCTCAGAGAGAAAGCTTTACCGCTCTACAAGCTGCTGAAACGGACGAACAATTTCGAGTGGACCAACGAAGCAGCGGCTGCGTTAGAATAAATTAAAACACTTCTGGCAACCAATCCCATACTCACAACACCAGGCGCCGTTGAGCCCATGTTATTATACATATCGACTACCAACCAAGTAGTTAGCATAGTGCTCATCATTGAACGAGATGAGGAGGGGCACAAATTCAGGACTCAAAAGCCGGTCTATTACGTGTCAAAAGTACTAACGCAACGCAAGCCTAGATACCCGCACTACCAAAATATAGCCTACACTATATTTATGGCATCACGTAAACTCAGACATTACTTCCAAGAGTGTGCGGTAATGGTAGCATCCGAAGTACCCCTGAATGATATAATCAACAACAGGGACGCCACCGGCCGCATAGCCAAGTGGGCCATTGAGCTCCTTCCTTTTGAAATAACCTACAAGCCACGGCATGCCATAAAGTCTCAGGTATTGACAGACTTTCTAGATGAATGGACAGAGGCCGAGCTCCCCAAGGAATACGGTGCATACTCGCATTGGACAATGTACTTTGATGGATCCAAAACCTTAGCCGGACTAGGGGTTGGAGTTATCCTCACATCCCCCACAGGCAACAACGTGCGATAAGTGTTGCAAATTATGTATGTCGTCTCCAACAATGCAGTTGAATACGAAGCTCTTTTGCATGGTCTTCGGATGGCAGTATTAATGGGCATACGGCAGCTGGAGGTACGGGGAGATTCCAACTTGGCCATCTCCCAAATCAATGGAAAATTTGACACCAAAAAACCGAAGATGGCGGCATACAGAAACGTTGTCTTAAAAATATCCGCACGATTCGAGGGGTTGGAATTCCACCACGTCGCTCGCGACAACAACCAAGCCGTCGCTATACTGGCCCACATGGGGGCTAAGCATGACCCTGTCCCAAGAAACACCTTCCTGGAGTGGCTCTTTAAGCCATCCGTGGTTTGGCAGGATGATCACAAGGGCGTCGGTCTAGATACGACAGAGGAGGTTGTTCCCCCTATAAATGAACCAACCGATCAAAATCATCGGCGGCTCCGTAATGGATGAAAGGCCCTCGGCCCATGAGGTCATGTCAGTAATTGCGCCATGGACAGAGCCCTTCCTCGCCTACCTTCTTCGCAAGGAACTCCTCGACGAACAGATAGAGGCGCTACGCATATTTCGGCAATCCAAGGCCTACAAAGTACACGAGGGTGAGTTATACAAGAAAAGCACCACCAGAATATTACAGCGGTGCATATATGAGGAGGAAGACGGGAGCTCCTAGCCAAAGTCCACACAAGTATGGGCAGCCACCATGCCGTGGTGATACGTCTCCAACGTATCTACTTTTACAACCTCTTTTGCCCTTGTTTTGGACTCTAATTTGCATGATTTGAATGGAACTAACCCGGACTGACGCAATTTTCAGCAGAATTGCCTTGGTGTTATTTTTGTGCAGAAATAAAAGTTCTCGGATTGACCTGAAAATTTACGGAGATTATTTCTGGAATTAATAAAAATATTGCGAAAGAATCAACTACAGGGTCCCACCACCTGGCCACAAGCCTGGTGGGCGCGCCCACCCCCTAGGGCGCACCGAGCAGGCTTGTGGGCCCCCTGCTGCTTCTTCGACCTCGTTTCCACTCCTATATATTCCTATTTGGGGAGAAAAAACAGAAGAGAAGAGTTCATCGCGTTTCACGATACGGAGCCGCTGCCACCTCCTGTTCTTCCTCGAGAGACCAGACCTGGAGTCCGTTTTGGGCTCTGGAGAGGGGGAATTTGACGCCTTCGTCATCACCAACCATCCTTCATCACCAATTCCATGATGCTCTCCACCGTTCGTGAGTAATCTCATCATAGGATTGCTAGACGGTGATGGGTTGGATGAGATTTATCATTTAATCGAGTTAGTTTTGTTAGGGTTTGATCCCTAGTATCCACTATGTTGTGAGATTGATATTGCTATCACTTTGCTATGCTTAATGCTTGTCACTAGGGCCCGAGTTCCATGATTTCAGATCTAAACCTATTATGTTTTCATGAATATATGTGTGTTCTTGATCCTATCTTGCAAGTTGTAGACACCTATTACGAGTTATGATCTGCATCCCCTGGGGTGACAATAATTGGGATTCTTTCCGGTGATTACCGTAGTTTGAGGAGTTCATGTATTCAGTAAGTGCTAATGCTTTGGTCCGGTTCTCTATTAAAAGGAGGCCTTAATATCCCTTAGTTTCCAATAGGACTCCACTGCCACGGGAGGGTAGGACAAAAGATGTCATGCAAGTTCTTTTCCATAAGCACATATGACTATATATGGAATACATGCCTACATTACATTGATGAATTGGAGCTAGTTCTGTGTCACCCTATGTTATAACTGTTGCATGATGAATGCCATCCGACATAATTATCCATCACTGATCCATTGCCTATGAGATTTCCATATATTGATCTTTGCTAAGTTACTTTTCCGTTGCTACTGTTACAATCACTACAAACTGCTACTATCACCTTGCCACCATTACTGTTACTTCCATATTACTTTGCTACTAAATACTTTGCTGCAGATATTAAGTCTTTCAGGTGTGGTTGAATTGACAACTCAGCTGCTAATAGTCGAGAATATTCTTTGGCTCTCCTTGTGTTGAATCAATAAACTTGGGTTGAATACTCTACCCTCGAAAACTGTTGCGATCCCCTATACTTGTGGGTTATCAAGACCTTTTTGTGGTGCCGTTGCCTGGGAGCATAACCTCCTTCTCTGAGTTACTTGGGATATATATCTGTTGATCACTATGAGGAATCTTAAAGATCCAAAAACCAAGATCTACCCCTCAACTACGAGGACAGGTAAGGAACTGCCATCTAGCTCCGCACTTGATTCACCTTCTGTTATGAGTAAATTTGCGACACCACCACCTCCTAGTAATTCTGATATGTCGTAAGTAATTGATGATCCTACTTTTTCTATGCATGATGCTTATGATGATACTTTGCTTGATGATACTATACCACTAAGTGATTTTCTTGATGAACAAATTGCTAGAGCCAATGCTGAAACTGATAATATTTCTGAATCTGGTGAAATTATTGAAACTGAACACTTTGATACACCTGCTAGACCTAGCTCTCCTAGATATGAGTTGCCTGATATACCTGAGGGTTATGTTTGGAAGGACATGTAGCTAGGGATTTTCTTTCTTGTGAGGATAGAGATGATCTTAAGAAATTGCTTCGCAAGTGGAAGGAAAAATCTTTGAATGCTAGAATGCAATATGATCCTAATTTTGCTACTTTACCTATCTTTGTTACTGATAAGGATTATGAATTCTCTGTCGATCCTGAGTTAATTACTTTGGTTGAATCTGATCCTTTCCATGGTTATGAATCTGAAACTGTTGTGGCACATCTTACCAAATTGAATGATATAGCTACCCTATTTACTCATGAGGAAAAGATTTGCTATTACTATATTCTTAAGTTGTTTCCTTTCTCATTAAAGGGTGATGCCAAGATATGGTTTAATTCTCTTGCTCCTGGTTGTGTGCGTAGTCCCCAAGACATGATTTATTACTTTTCTAAAAAATATTTTCCTGCCCATAAGAAACAAGCTGCTTTACAGGAAATATTTAACTTTGTGCAAATTGAAGAAGAGAGTCTCCCACAAGCTTGGGGGAGGCTTCTCCAATTACTTAATGCTTTGCCTGATCATCCTCCTAAGAAAAATGAAATACTTGATATCTTTTATAATGGACTAACCGTTGCTTCTAGGGACCACCTAGATAGTTGTGCTGGTGGTGTTTTCAGGGAACGAACTATTGAGCAAGCTCAATTACTATTAAATAATATATTGAGCAATGATAATGATTGGACTATCCCGAACCACCTTCAAAGCCAACTCCAAAGAAAAGAGGTATTCTATTCCTCAGTCCTGAAGATATGCAAGAGGCAAAGAAATCTATGAAAGAAAAGGGTATTAAAGCTGAAGATGTTAAGAAATACATAACTCGACACAGGTAGTAGAGGTAAATTCTCTCAGTAGATTTGATGAAGGAGATATTCCTTATAATAAGTCTGCTAGCCAATGCTTGGAAGAATTTGATAATTTTATTGTGAAGCAAGAAAATTTCAATGCATATGTGAGTAGTAAATTGAAACATAATGCTTATATGCTTGATCGCTTGAGTGATTATTTGAATGGAACTATCAATGATCTTAAGCTTATTAGTAAACATGCATCCATCATAACCACTCAAGTAGAACAAGTACTTAAGGCTCAAAATGATTTGCTTAATGAGATGAATAGTAAAGACAATGATCATTCTGTTAAAGTTGTGACTAGAGGAGGTAGAATGACTTAGGAACCTTTGTATCCTGCAGGATATCCTAAGAGAGTTGAGAAATATTCTTAGAGAGTTAATACTGATGCACCTATTCATTCCAATAAGAGTAGGAAAAAGAATAATGATAGTACTTTGCATGCTACTAGTGAACCTATTATAGATACATCTGAGAATCCAAATGATATTTCTATTTCTGATGCTGAGACACAATATGGTGAGGAACATGAGCCTAGTGATAACATTAATAATGATGTTCATGCTGATGCTCAACCTAGTAATGATAATTATGTGGAGATTGAACCTGCTGATGATCTTGATAACCTACAACCTAAGAATAAAAGATACGATAAGAGAGACTTCATTGCTAGGAAACATGGTAGAGAAAGAGAACCATGGGTTCAGAAACCCATGCCCTTTCCTCCCAAACCATCCAAGAAAAAGGATGATGAGGAATTTGAGCGCTTTGCTGAAATCTTAGACCGATCTTTTTACGTATGCATTTGACTGATATTTTGAAAATGTCTCCTTATGCTAAGTATATGAAAGATATTGTGACAAATAAAAGAAAGATACCGAAAACTGAAATTTCCACCATGCTTGCCAATTATACTTTTAAAGGTGGAATCCCTAAGAAATTAGGAGATCCCGGAGTACCTACTGTACCATGCTCTATTAAAGGAAATTATGTTAAAACTGCTTTATGTGATCTTGGAGCCGGTGTTAGTGTTATGCCTTTCTCTTTATACTGTAGACTTGATTTGAGTAAGTTGACACCTACTGAGATCTCTTTGCAAATGGCTGATAAATCAACTGCTCTACCTATCGGTATTTGTGAGGATGTACCTGTCGTAGTTGTAAATGCTACTATCTTGACGGACTTTGTTATTCTTGATATTCCCGAGGACAACAGTATGTTGATCATCCTTGGTAGACCCTTCTTGAATACTACAGGGGTTGTTATTGATTGCAAAAAGGGCAATGCCACTTTTCATATTAATGGTAATGATCATACGGTACACTTTCCGAAGAAACAACCTCAAGTTCATAGTATCAACTCTATTGAAAAAATTCCAACGATTATTATTGGAGACTTTGAGTTCCCTCTTCCTACTGTTAAGAAGAAATATGATATACTTATTGTTGGGGAAATGCATATCCCCATTGAGGTAACTTAGTGTTATTCGAAAATTCTTCGGTTTCATGTTATTCGAAAGAAGTTTGTTAATAAGACTTGATCAACCTTATTGATGGATTCCTTTTAATGAGCATGAGATGGACGAATTTAAAAATCATAACTTCCTGTACCTAACTTATACTTTTTGTTACCTAGATGAAATTAAGTAAAAATGCTATTATTTTTCTGTTTTCTAAGTTTCTCGTGCAAGAAAAAAGTGACCTGAAAATAAAAATTCTCCAAATGTCATGAAATTGGAGTATGATTTTTTCTGGAATATTTAAGAATTTTTGGCATTGAGTATGCATTAGGGGGCTTCACCATTGGGCCACAAGCCTACAAGCCACGCCCACCCCCTAGGCACGCCCTGGTGGCTTATGGGTCCCACGTGGCCCTCCTCCACTTATTCCAGCACCCATTCACTTCATCTTCCTCCAGAAAAAATCCCACCATTGCTTAAACTCGTGTCCAAGCTCCTCTTGCTGCCATTTTCGATCTCCTTGCTCAAAGCTCCATTCGCAAAACTATTTTAGGGGATTGCTCATCGAGAAAGAAAATATGTTAAGAAGATTACTAAGAGGTTCTTCAAACCGGGGTTCTAAGGAAGATGAAAATTAAATGAAGGAGAAACCCAAATATAATCTTCCTCGCGTCATAGAAATTCGACCATGTGAATGTCCGTGTGACACATTGTAGGACCGAAAGTATGTCTAGAGGGGGGGGGGGGTGATTAGACTACTTGACCAAATATTTTTTTTGCCTATACCAAGTTTTAGGGTTGAGAGTTTTTAGCATTTCATGGCAAGTCAAGTACACCGTAGACATGCAAGCCTAAGAGTATATATCAGCGGAAAGTAACAACAAGCATGTATAGAAGGGATAGGGTAGGAAGATCAAACGCAGTTGTAGACACGATGATTTTTCCTGTGGTTCCGATTGGTGGCGCTATCGTACATCCACGTTTATGGAGTCTTCAACCCACGGAGGGTAACGGTCGTGAGAGTCCACGGAGGGCTCCACCTAAAAGGGTCCACAAAGTAGCAACCTTGACTATTCCATAACGGCTTCCGTCCACGAAGGACTAGCCTCACTATGGGTAGATCTTCACGAAGTAGGCGATCTCCTTGCCCTTACAAACTTCTTGGTTCACTCCACAACACGAAGTAGGAGGCTCCCAAGCGACACCGAACCAATGTAGGAGGCACCACCCTCCAAAAGGTAATAGGCTCGGTAATGATGATGAACTCCTTGCTCTTGTGCTTCAAGATGATAGACTCGTTAGTACCCAATCACTCTCTCACAGATTTGGCATGGTGGAAGAGATGGGATTGGTGGAAAGCTACTTGGGGAGGCTAGAGATCAAGATCCATATCACCGAACCAATGTAGGAGGCACCACCCTCCAAAAGGTAATAGGCTCGGTAATGATGATGAACTCCTTGCTCTTGTGCTTCAAGATGATAGACTCGTTAGTACCCAATCACTCTCTCACAGATTTGGCATGGTGGAAGAGATGGGATTGGTGGAAAGCTACTTGGGGAGGCTAGAGATCAAGATCCATATGATTAGAGTGGAATATCTTGACCTCAACACAAGGGTAGGTGATTCTCTCTCAGAAAATCTGATAGGATAGGTATGGAATAGTTCTGAGTGCTTCTCTTGAGAGTAGGTGGTGGTGAAGGGGTATATATAGGCATCCCCAAAAATCCAAGCGTTACACACAAAATGACCAACTCGGTGACACCGATGTGTTAATCTCGGTGGTACCGAAGTGACCAAAAGGTGGCAACTTTTGAATCTCGTTGAGACCGATATAGGAAACTCGGTTGCACCGACAAGGTGACCAACGGTCAGATTTACGATCTCGATGACGCCGATCCAACATTCTCGGTGGTACCGATAATGTGAATTTGTGTAATAGAAAGTTGGCAACCTAAACTCGGTGGCATCGGTATGGAATCGGTAGCACCGAAGTGGCTAGGGTTTGGCTGAGTCTATCTAGGTTCTCGAATTGGTGGCACCGGTATGGGAAAGTTGGTTGCACCGATTTTGAGTGTTAGGTATAGAACAGACTTTGGTGGGAGAGTTTGTGGATGTTTTTGGCGACTATCACTTGTGCACGTTTGAGCATATTGTTCACCAACAAAACCTTACCCCCTTTTAATAGTATTGGCTTTCCTATGGACTCAAAGTGATTTATCGCAAATATAAAATGTAGACTCCTCTTGCTTGAAGCTTGGCCAACCTATTTCGTTGCATCTTGGGGTATGTCCACAATCTCCTTTTGCCAACCCTATCATTGAACATTTCCTGAAATATACTTGGTGGAAACATTAGTTCAATGATTTATATGTTGTTATTAATTACCAAAACCACCAAGGGAGCAAATGTGCTTTCACACATTCTTGAGGGCGGCCGGAATTTATGAAGATTTCTACTATT
This sequence comes from Hordeum marinum, assembly GCA_022496015.1. NCBI lineage: Eukaryota > Viridiplantae > Streptophyta > Magnoliopsida > Poales > Poaceae > Hordeum > Hordeum marinum. Next base: position 440,867,068 of record CM039674.1, read on the forward strand.
TAGCCAAGAATGCAGGCATCACCGACTTCCTCAACGATAAGTGTGACCAGTACCTCTTGCTCACTAATACCTTTGTGCAAAATTTTCACTTTCATCGTAGGGAAGACCCTCCTACAGTAGAATTTTACTTATATGATGTGCCTAAGAAAATGAACCTTTATGATTTTTGCAAAGTTTGCAAGATACCGTATGAGGGCATCATCAGGGAACCACGTCCTCGAGACATGGAAGATTTTATTTCCGCAGTCACTGTAGGAGAAGAGAGAGGCGTGTCAAAGGCAAGAGCAACTAGTTTACATTTTCCTATGCTATGCTATTATTCATTATTTGCAGGAAGATGCTTAGTTGGTCACTGGGAGAGTGGAATCCTTAGTGCCCCTGACCTCGCTATTTTGCGTCATGCTTTATTTGCCGATAAAACCTTTAGTCTGGGCTCTATGGTGGCCCAGCGGTTGAACACCAACCATTCGAAGGGGGCCATATTCAGAGGTATCTATGCATCTCGTTTAGCTAAATTTTTAGATACCCATTAGGCTTCATGAGAAAGATGAGAGGCCGATACCTACGAAGTTTTTAGATTATGATCGTATGGTAGCCCATGATGTTATTAAGAAGAATGATGATAGGAGGCTGCTTTACAATTTAGTATTTAGTCAGGGTACTTGTGAGATTATTACTCTACCTGCTTCTTCTTTGTTCAATATTCATGCAGCTAGGTACACTGTTATGCCTGATGACATCTACCGACATTGGGGTTTGACGCAACCCCCAGCACCTGAGTAGGCACCGGCCCTTGATCCATATCAGGTCCCGGTTTTTGAGTGGGAGCCGCAGGAGGTGGCTAATCAGTGGAACCCTCAGTGTCCTCTAAAGTATCCCGGAGAAGGTTATTTCCAGGCATGGCCCTACACCAACTTAGGCCAAAAGCCTAAGCTTGGGGGAGTACGTATTTCTCACCGACATTACATTCATGTTCACACACTCATTTCAGTTGTCGGTGTTCATACTTTTTCATTGTACTATCCATGGTAGTTTATTTCTTGTTTTGCTTTCTTCTTGTGTGTTTAATTAACTTTGAGGAAAATACAAAAAAAATAGTTCTAGCTTTATTTCCTAGTTGCTTAGTTGTAGCATTAAAAGAAAACCCAAAAATATTCTCTGGAGGTGCTCTACATGTATGGTTTGCGGTCTCAAAAAGGGCTAGCAAGATACCATTATGTGATATTGTATCATGATTGTTTTGATAAAATTGTTGTCATCCGAGACTTATTATTATTGCTCGCTAGTTGATTATGCCATTGATATGAGTAAATGTGAGACCTAAATGTTATTGTGAATGTGGTCAGTCTATAATCTTTGCTAAAAATCTGAACATAAGTTAGACATATTTACAACAGCAAGATCAAACAGAGTTTTTAAAAGTTTTTCTTTATCACTTTTAGTTTATCAACTGAATTGCTTGAGGACAAGCAAAGGTTTAAGCTTGGGGAAGTTGATACGTCTCCAAGGTAACTACTTTTCCAAACTCTTTTGCCCTTGTTTTGGACTCTAATTTGCATGATTTGAATGGAACTAACCCGGACTGACACTGTTTTCAGCAGAATTGCCTTGGTGTTATTTTTGTGCAGAAATAAAAGTTCTCGGATTGACCTGAAAATTTACGAACATTATTTCTGGAATTAATGAAAAATATTGGCGAAAGAATCAACTGCAGGGGGGCCACCACCTACCCACAAGCCTGGTGGGCGCATCGGGCAGGCTTGTGGGCCCCCTGCTGCTCCTCCGACCTCGTTTCCACTCCTATATATTCCTATTCAGGGAGAAAAAAATAGAAGAGAAGAGTTCATCGCGTTTCACGATACGGAGCCGCCGCCACCTCCTGTTCTTCCTCCGGAGACCAGATCTGGAGTCCGTTTTGGGCTCCGGAGAGGGGAAATTGACACCTTTGTCATCACCAACCATCCTTCATCACCAATTCCATGATGCTCTCCACCATTCGTGAGTAATCTCATAGTAGGATTGCTAGATGGTGATGGGTTGGATGATATTTATCATCTAATAGAGTTAGTTTTGTTAGGGTTTGATCCCTAGTATCCACTATGTTCTGAGATTGATGTTGCTATGACTTTGCTATGCTTAATGCTTGTCACTAGGGCCCTAGTACCATGATTTAATACCTGAACCTATTATGTTTTCGTGAATATATGTGTGTTCTTGATCCTATCTTGCAAGTTGTAGACACCTATTTGAGTTATGATCCGCATCCCCCGGGGTGACAAGAATTGGGATTCTTTCTGGTGATTACCGTAGTTTGAGAAGTTCATGTATTCACTAAGTCCAACTGGAGGACGATGAAGAGCCACCATGCGGACGCGCCCAGGGGACGTTGTCAGGACTAACGCCTCGTAGGTCGACTGCTGCTTCGTCTCCAAGGCTTGGTGACTCGTCTAGAGTCAGAACTGAGCCTGCAGCCCCGCTGTCTAGTGCCCCACCAGCCATTTCGACCATTGTGGCCTCGACGCTGATTGGAGAGGCTCCAGCTACTTCAGTTACTCTAGCCATAACACAACTCACCCGACAACTGCCTTTCCTCTGTACCGCGTCCTGGAGGACCAGACTGGAGCTGGTAAAGAAGCCATGATCCAAGCAGAGCAGATGATGCTTTGCACGAAGGAGGCGTACGAGGCTAGCAAGTTGGCTTACGATGTCAGCTCGATGGTTCGCACCAACGTCCGAGTAAGTGCGATTGTAAGCTCATTTCCGATTTAATTTCTATCTTTCTTCATTGCACACTGATACGTCTCCATCGTATCTACTTTTCCAAACTCTTTTGTCCTTGTTTTGTACTCTAATTTGCATGATTTGAGTGGAACTAACCCGGACTGACGCTGACTTTTAGCAGAATTTCCTTGGTGTTATTTTTGTGCAGAAATAAAATTTCTAGGATTGACCTGAAAATTTAAGGAGAATATTTTTGGGTTTAATAAAAAATACTGGTGAAAGAATCAACCAGAGGGGGGCACCCACAGGTCACAAGCCTGCAGGGCGCGACCACACCCCTGGCCGCGCCTAGTAGGATTGTGGGGCCCCTGCTGCTCCAGCGACCTCAAGTCCACTCCTATTTATTCCTATTCATGGAGAAAAATATCAAGGAGAAGAGTTCATCATGTTTCACGATACGGAGCCGCCGCCACCTCCTGTTCTTCCTCGGGAGGCCAGATCTGGAGTCCATTTTGGGCTCTAGAGAGGGGAAATCGATGCCATTGTCATCACCAACCATCCTTCATCACCAATTCCATGATGCTCTTCGCCGTTCATGAGTAATTCCATCGTAGGCTTGCTGTACGGTGATGGATTGGATGAGATTTATCATGTAATGGAGTTAGTTTTGATAGGGTTTGATCCCTAGTATCCAATATGTTCCGAGATTGATGTTGCTATGACTTTGCTATGCTTAAAGCTTGTCACTAGGGCCCAAGTGCCATGATTTCAGATCTGAACCTATTATGTTTTCATGAATATATATGTGTTCTTGATCCTATCTTGAAATTTGTAGACAACTATTACGAGTTATGATCTGCATCCCCCAGGGTGACAATAACTAGGATTCTTTCCGGTGATTACCGTAGTTTGAGGAGTTAATGTATTCACTAAGTGCTAATGCTTTGGTATGGTTCTCTATTAAAAGCATGCCTTAATATCCCTTAGTTTCCAATAGGACCCCGCTACCACGGGAGGGTAGGACAAAATATGTCATGCAAGTTCTTTTCCATAAGCACGTATGACTATATATTGAATACATGCCTACATTACATTGATGAATTGGAGCTAGTTCTGTGTCACCCTATGTTATAACTGTTGCATGATGAATGCCATCGGACATAATTATCCATCACCGATCCATTGCCTTCGATCTTTCCATATATTGATCTTTGCTAAGTTACTTTTTCGTTGCTACTGTTACAATCACTACAAACTGCTACTATCACCTTGCCACCGTTACCGTTACTTCCATATTACTTTGCTACTGAACACTTCGCTACATATATTAAGTCTTTCAGGTGTGGTTGAATTGACAACTCAGCCGCTAATACTCGAGAATATTCTTTGGCTCCCCTTGTGTCGAATCAATAAATTGGGTTGAATACTCTACCCTCGAAAACTGTTGCGATCCCCTATACTTGTGGGTTATCACGCGGCAAGAGCCTTAGTTAGCAAGGCCTTCCAAGCTGGTTTCTTTTGCCCACAGCTCAGGCGGACGTCCAGTCGCTTGTCAAACACTACGTGGGTTGTCAACTTTTTGCAAATCAAAGTCACATGCCCCCAACAGCTCTTCAGACTATTCCGATAACCTGGCCTTTCACGGTATGGGGGCTAGACATGGTGGGACCCCTTAAAGGGGGACCAAGAAGAATAAATACCTACTGGTCATGGTTGACAAGTTCACCAAATGGATAAAGGCAAAGCCTATTAAATCAGCCAAGTACGGACCAGTGATCGACTTTATCTCCGGTATGGTACACCGTTATGGCGTCCAGCACAGTATAATAACGGACAATGGATCCAACTTCACGGCCCAAGAGGTCAAAGACTGGTAAGCAAAAATGGCAATAAAGCTCAATTACGCATCAGTATATCACCCGTAGACCAATGGACAATTCAAACGAGCAAACAGTCTCATTATCATTGGCATTAAGCCATGTTTGATCCGATCTCTTCATGAATCTGACTGTCATTGGGTGGAGGACCTCGACTCTGTTTTATGGGGCCTGCACACCACCCCGAATAGATCAACGAGATACACACCGTTCTTCATGGTCTATGGGGCAGAAGCAGTCCACCCCTGCGACATTATTCATGACGCACCATGGGTGCGCATGTACGAGGAAATGGAGGCCGAGCTAGATCGACAGGACGACCTGGATGCCTTAGAAGGAGAGTGCCACATAGCTCGGGCTCGTTCTACCTTTTGCAAACAGCATGCCCGACGTTACCAGAGCAGGGAGGTCAGGGCAAAAGCATACAACATAGGCAAACTCGTCCTATGGCTCCCAGAGAAGCAGAACATAAGCTCAACCCCAAATGTGGGGCTTCATAATCGACGAAGTACTCGCGGGAGGATCCTACCATCTTCGGAACCCGTCGGACAACCGCCTTGAACCAAACCCATCAAACGCAGCTCGTCTTTAGCGCTTCTACAGATGAACAGGTGTCATCAAATTCTCCAGCCTTTTTCTTTTTTCTTTTTCCTTCTCTTTTTTCCTCCCACTTTGCTATTTGGTAGGATTGAATTTTTTACTTTTGTTTCCATGTTCGGTTCAACCGATCTTGTACTAAGTTTATCGGCTTACACCTTAAGGTGTTAAATCCAAAAACACCACTTGGGGGCTTCTTCCCGAAGCCAATGCTTTTATATTATAAGCATTTACCCACACTCATTGTGTACACACATTCCCTTTGTCACGTGTAAGCCATCATATGCATTAATTCGAACTAATACTTTGCCAAGCCGGGTTGCCTCACTCCTGTGTTTACCCTCTACATTCCTGATTGTTCGGCTAGAGGGTAAAGGGAGCACCTCTGCGATTGTTACGACCGGGTCATCCGGATACGTGCCTCAGACAGGTGAAGCCAAAGGCTAGCTATCTTATATAGACAATTGGTCGGCTGTGACGAAAACACTTAATACGGCTATGGTAGTTATCACCATTGCTTGGGCTCCTTTATTCTTAAAAATCCCTTAGCCGCATACTAGCAGTATGCGGACTTCTACCTACGATCTTTGTAGAATCCTGAAGAAACATATCGATAGATGTACTATTTTCCTCGAAAGATGTTTCTTATTCTAAGCAGTAATATAAGATATCTCCCTGTGTTCTTTCTGTCTGTTTGCACCACATGGCCGGATTGCCTGGTTCCCCGAAAATAATTCACCCTTTTTGGGTGACAACTTACGAGGAACACTCCCGAGCTCTTCGCATGCGAGGGAGAAGCCGATGGCCGGTTAAGACAAAGCTTACAACACAGAAGGAGTAATAACTTGATTTTTCATACATAAGTATACATCATTACACATTCGGCTGCTGATCGAGATTATCAATCATAGTGTCTAGTGAGCAGTCTTCTTGTGAAAGACGGGCGACAGGCATCACCTGGTCATACACCAGGTGGAGCGACACTTCTTGTCCATCTGACCCCACGGGACTAACCTGAGCCATACGCTTGGGATTAAGTCTGGTGTAGCGGGTCTTGATCATCGCCCATGCTTCCCGTGCTCCCTCCCGATAAGCCAATGTCTTCCACAGCTCGAACATACTTCGGGCTCCTTTGACTCGATCGATTAGTTCGGTCATTCCCTCCGAAGGTTGTTCGGCAGGCCATAGTGCCTTTACCATGCTTTCCATCGCCTTCCAAGCACGCTCATGTAGAGCAGGAATCTCCTTCAGTAGGTTTCCCCGGTAGGATCCGATCTCTTCTTCAGGATGCCCGGACAAGAGGCCTATACATGGGACAAAGACATGCTTATTTTACTTTCTCTATAAGAAGTACTTACTGATGTTAGAATCACACTTACCGAGCATGCCCTTCTGTAGTTTCTGGTTTTCTTCTTGGGCCTGAGCCAATCGAGCTTTCAAATTCTCAATTTATTTGGCTTGTTGTTTATTCTCCGCCTAGAGACGGTTCAAAACACGACAGCCAACCTCGTGCTGGGACTCGGCGTAGCGCTGAGATTCTCGGGCTTCATCCAACTCATTTTGCATATGCCCTATTGATTCAGCTGCTAAATATAATCCTTGCGTCAGCATAGAAATATATTAAGATTAGCATCACATGTATACTTACCATGGGCTTCCCGAGTGAAGCTCTTTACTTGCTCGAGTTCAGACATCACAGATTGCACCTGTGATCGACTGTCTTCCAGCTCCTTGGTGAGTTGCTCGTTCTGTTGCTTTGATGCCTGCATTAGTAGTAAAACATTGCAAGGACCCTTAATTCGGTTGTTCCGAACCAATTTAAGGCTCGGGGGCTACTGGGTTTACATGAGTGTCTGGACTCTTTAAAGCCGATTACTTACCTGCATGCTGGCCGATATCAACTTCATGGCTTCATCGAACCCAGCTCGGGCATCACCGATGTGCGCGTCCGCCATGTGTAGGGTGCCGAACTCCTGTTCGGAAAATACTGGATGGTGCAGGGCCTTCCGTCGTCGCCGATGATTCACGGCACTTCCTACTTCCGATTTGGTGACAAACACACCATCACCGGAATCGATAGGAGCCGGGTTGGCCATAGGAGCGTCGGTAGCAGGTTCGGCATGAGCCGTAGAATTTTGGGCACTGCCAGACACCTTGGCAACCTCTTCGGCGGGGGGAGCCTAGGCATTTCGCCTGAATGTTTCTCTGTAATAACTGCTATAAGGCTCTATTGGTTGTGATAGTTTGTAGACAACCGAACAAAATACCTTTGGGTTGAGCAAGTAGGTGAATTCGTCCTCGCAGTCGGCTCAGTTGTTAGGTCCTTGTTGGTTTCCGAACCGGGCACTATTTTGGTTGCCGGCGTGTGGTGCGTGGATCGACTGTGTGTGGGAGCAGGAGCCGACGCGTTCGGGGCACTGTTGGATGCTTGTCTCTTGCGAGATGAGCTCTTCTTCTTCCTGTTTGTTGCAGGAACGGAGAACGATCCAGGGTAATCGGCTATGATAGCCACCTGAGATCGGTCGAGGCTCTCCTGATAGAAGACCCTATCTTCAAATTCAATTAAAAGATGCGGGTCCTCGTGAAAACCCAGATCATCATCATGCGAATAGTCTTCGGGCTGGGGAGCCGGACAGTTGACTATCTTGATGAAGCTCCTCCATTCCTATTCACGAGAGGTTAAAGGCTTCGGTAAAATAAAGGACGAAATGAAACCCCCGAATTATGTTCGCACAGGAGAAATGCTTACCCATTAGATGGGATTATGGCTTGAATACCCTTCTTTGGTTGACCGCCGAATAAAGTATTCTTGCTCTCCTTTATACAGGTCGGCAAGTGCGGTGGCCAACGCTGTCTAATTGGTAGGTCCCAGTCTTCAGGAACGCGTGGTGTCGCTTATCCGTTGTAGTGCCACAAGGGATGTATCCTCTATTGGATAGGCTGCACGCACCAGGTGATGGCAGCGGCCATGACATCGATCATGATCAGGTTGTGGTGGGTAAGCATCCGCACCTAGGCCGCCAAGCGTCGCACTTCAACACTATCGTCTTGGGATGACCTCTTCGGCCGCCAGTTGTACCTTTTCTTTAAAGGGGCGTCAGGGTATTCGGGCAGACCTCTTCGAGCTGGCTCGAACAGGGGGACATCGTCGATATAAAACCATTCTGAAGTCCACTCTTCGGATTCCTTCGATGTACCCGTCGGATACCCCGTCCCCGCTATGCGACATATTTCGGCTTTGTCGACCTCCAAGATTATCTTGTCCTGAGTTCAAGGGACAAGGCAGAAATACTTCCTCCATAGTTCGAAATGTGCCTCGCAGTCCAAGAACATCTCGCAAAGGTCTACAAAGCCTGAGATGTGTAGGATAGACCCCGGGGTGAGGTGGTGGAGCTGGATTCCGTAAAATTCCAGCAGTCCCCTCAAGAATAGATGGATGGGGAACCCGAGGCCCCGTAAGAGAAAAGGTACGAAGCATGCGTGTTCCCCCCTTTTGAGGATTGGGGAAATTCTCCGTGAAGACTTCATTGTTGTAGGAGGATAGACATGCACGTGTCGCCACCAGATCGGAACAAGGGAGGTATCCCTGGGTTTCCAGGTTGCGTAGTCGTAGAAGCAATACAGAGCAACTGGTCCAGTCCCTGGGACGGGAGCCGTAGGGGCGCGAGGAAGAGCTGGGGGTGTTCGCCATGATTTTTGTGGTGACCTTCTGCTAGGAGTTTTTTCCGATGGGGAGAAGAAGGATGTGGTCTGAACCACTATTATGTTTGTTTAAATGGGTGATGCCTCCATTGCGGAGGGGCAAGATTGTAAAAAATCACTAAACCACTCGCCTCCCCACGACACGAGAAAAACGAGGAACGCGGGCAGTTATTATAATGGACCTAAGCCCGCGACGCTTGGGATTTCGCTGAGGACTGGTCGACTGCTGAACAAGATGGAATGAGGGACTCGCCTCGCAAGCTGAAGATAATGACGCGCAAAGATCGACTGGATATACATTGGCGTTGAAGGCTAGTCCGGAGGTTACTGAGGGAGTCCTGGATTAAGGGGTCCTCGGATAGTCGACCTATTTCTTATGGGCCGGACTGTATGGGCCGCGAGGTGAGCATTGGGTGATTAAGGACACCGTCGTCAGGGTGGAAGCTTCAAGGAGCCGTGGCGTATCCTCCAAGTTGTCAACCGTAGATAGGCATGTTTGTCTCTTCGGCATGTAACCGACCATGTGTAAACCCTAGGTACCCCTGGCGTCTATATAAGTCGGAGGGTTTTAAGTTGTAGACAGGGAACAACTCATCTAAGGTTAGTTATTTGATCTCGAGGTAGATCAACTCTGTAACCCCTATATCGTCAATACAATCAAGCAGGACGTAGGGTATTACCTCCATAGGAGGGTTGATACGTCTCCTTCGTATCTATAATTTTTGATTGTTTCATGCCAATATTCTACAACTTTCATATACTTTCGGCAACTTTTTATACTATTTTTGGGACTTACATATTGATCCATTGCCTAGTGCAAGTTCTTGTTTGTTGCATGTTTTTTGTTTCACAGAATATCCATACCAAATGAAGTCTAAACAAGATAAAAACTTACTGAGATTTTTTGGAATATATGTGATTTTGGGGGAAAAGAATCAACGCGAGACAATGCCCGAGGAGGTGACAAGACTGCTAGGTGCGGCTCACCCCCCTGGACGCACCTAGCAGGCTTGTGGCCACCCCTGAGGTTAGTTGGATCTGTCCTTTGGCCACAAGAAAGCTAATTTAAGATCCCCTCAAAATTTCAGCCCGATTGGAGTTACGGATCTCCGGATATTTAAGAAAAGGTGAAAGGCCAGAATCTAGGAGCGCGGAAACAGAAGGAAACAGAGAGAGAGAGAGAGAGAGAGAGATCCAATATCGGAGGGGCTATCGCCCCTCCGCCGCCATGGAGGCCATGGACCAGAGGGGAAACCCTTCTCCCATATAGGGGGAAGGTGTTGGAAATATGCCCTAGAGGCAATAATAAATTAGTTATTATCATATTTCCTTGTTCATGATAATCGTTTATTATCCATGCTATAATTGTATTGATCGGAGACTTAAATGCATGTGTGGATACATAGACAAAACCATGTCCCTAGTATGCCTCTAATGGACTAGCTCGTTGATCAAAGGATGGTTAAGGTTTCCTAGCCATGGACATGAGATGTCATTTAATAACGGGATCACATCATTAGGAGAATGATGTGATGGATAAGACCCAAACTACAAACATAGCATATGATCGTGTCAGTTTATTGCTACTGTTTTCTGCATGTCAAGTATATGTTCCTATGACCATGAGATCATGCAACTCACGGATATCGGAGGAGTGCCTTGTGTGTATCAAACGTCGCAACGTAATTGGGTGACTATAAAGGTGCTCTACAGGTATCTCCGATGGTGTCTGTTGAGTTGGCATGGATCGAGACTGGGATTTGTTACTCTGTGTAACGGAGAGGTATCTCGGGGCCCACTCGGTAATGCAACATCACAATAAGCCTTGCAAGCAATGTGACTAATTGCTAGTTGTGGGATCTTGTATTACGGAACGAGTAAAGAGACTTGCCGGTAACGAGGTTGAACTAGGTATGGAGATACCGACGATCGAATGTCGGGCAAGTAACATACCGAAGAACAAAGGGAACGATATACGGGATTAACTGAATCCTTGACATAGAGGTTCGACCGATAAAGATCTTCGTAGAATATGTAGGAACCAATGTGGACGTCCAGGTCCCGCCATTGGTTATTGACCGTAGAGGTGTCTCGGTCATGTCTACATAGTTCTCGAACCCGCAGGGTCTGCACACTTAAGGTTCGGTGACGTTTCGGTAGTGTATAGTTATGTATGGTGGTGACCGAAGGTTGTTCGGAGTCCCGGATGAGATCCCGGACATCACGAGGAGCTCCAGAATGGTCTGGAGGTAAAGATTCATATATAGGAAGTCCCAGTTTGGTTTCCGAAAAAGTTTCGGGCTCATCGGTAGTGTACGGGAGTATCGGTATTGTACCGGGAGTGCCGGTAGTGTACCGGAGGACCTCCGGGAGGGGTATTTCGACCCCAAGAGGTCCATGGTCTGTGGGAGAATAATAAACATCCCTTAGTGGTCTGGGAAAACAGCCACAAAGGCCCATGGCGTAGGAGAGAAAGTCCTAAAGCAAAAAGTGGAAAATCAGCCAATAGGAGGCAATCCTACTCCAACTAGGATTGGAGGTGAAGTAGGATTACTCCCACCTCCTATTTCGGCCGACCCAAAGGCCTTGGCTGGCTCTCCTATCCTCTCCTCCTATATATACTAGTGGATTGGGTGGTTTTTGGACAGAATTTCCGGCCACGTGCTACCCATTTCACCGGTGCACAGTTTCTCCTCTAGATCGGTTTTCCGCAGCGCTTAGGCGAAGCCCTGCCGGAATCACTCCACCACCATCACCGGAGCGCCGTCACGCTGACGGTGTACTCTCTCTCCTCTCCACCTCCTCTCGCTGGATCGAGACGGTGGATATCGTCATCAAGCTGCACGTGTGCTGAACGCGGAGGTGCCGTCCGTTCGGCGCTAGATCGGAAGGACCGTGATCGAGATCGCGAGACAGTTCGTGATGAGATCGCGGAACGGATCGTGATGAGTTCGTGGGACAGATCGTGATCAAGATTGTGAGACGGATCGTGATGAGATTGCGGGACGGATCGTGATGAGTTCACGGGACGGATCGTGATTGGATCGCGGGACGGATCGTGATGAGATCGCGGGACGCTCGGCGATTTGGATCGCGAAGATGTTCGACTACACCAACCGCGTTTCTTAACGCTTCCCGCTTAGCGATCTACAAGGGTATGTAGATCCACTCTCCCTCTCGTAGATGCTCATCACCATGGATAGGTTTGCGTGTGCGTAAGAAAATTTTTGTTTCCCATGCGACGTTCCCCAACAGTGGTATCAGAGCTAGGTTGATGGTTCGATGAGATCTCGAGTAGAACACAAAAGGTTTGTGGGCGTTGATGCTTAGATTGCTTCCTCCCTTGGTCGTATTTTGGTTCAGTGGGATTGTGAGATGAAGCGGCCCGGACCAACATTACCCGTACGCTTACGAGAGACCGGTTCCCTCGACGCAACTTGTTGCCTAGATGGCTTGCGGGTGACAGTTTCTCTCACTTTAGTTGGATCGGATTCGACAAAGGCGGTCCTTGAGAAGGTTGAAAAGCAAACTAGTGTATCACCGTTGTGGTTTATGCGTAGGTGAGAATCTTTCTTGCTAGATACCCATAGCAGCCACGTAAAATATGCAACAACAATTAGAGGACGTCTAACTTGTTTTTGCAGGGTATGTTGTGATGTGATATGGCCAATTACATGATGAGATATATGTGATGTATGAGATGATCATGTGATGTATAGATTATCACGACTTGCATGTCGATGAGTACGGCAACCGGCAGGAGCCATAGGGTTGTCTTTAATTATTGTATGACCTGCGTGTCAATCATTAAGCGCTATGTAATGCTTTACTTTATCGCTATGGTAGCAATAGTAGTAGAAGCATGCAGGGCGTGACAACCCCAATGGCAACACATTGATGGAGATCAAGATGATGGAGATCATGGTGTTGTGCCGGTGACGATGGAGATCATGCCGGTGTTTCGAAGATGGAGATCTTAAACACAAGTTCATGGCCATATCATGTCACTTATGAATTGCATGAGATGTTAATCCTTTTATGCACCTTGTTTTGCTTAGTACGGTGGTAGCATTATAAGGTGATCCCTCACTTGAATTTCAAGATGAACTGTGTTCTTCCCGAGTGTGCACCGTTGCGAAAGTTCGTCGTGTTGAGACACCATGTGATGATCGGGTGTGATAGGCTCTACGTTCACATACAACGGGTGCAAGCCAGATTTGCACGTGCAGAACACTCGGGTTAAACTTGACGAGCCTAGCATGTACAGACATGGCCTCGGAACATGAGAGACCGAAAGGTCGAACATGAGTCATATAGTAGATATGATCAACATAATGATGTTCACCATTGCAGCCACCTCAACTCACGTGATGATCGGACTTGAGTTGGTGAATTTGGATCATGTATCACTCGAATGATCGGAGGGATGTCAATTTGAGTGGGAGTTCTTAAGTAATATGATTAATTGAACTCATTATCATGAACATAGTCAAAGTGTCTTTGCAAATTATGTTGTAGATTACTAGCTCGCGCTGTAGCTCCCTTGTAATTTTATATGTTCCTAGAGAAATAGAATTGAAAGATGTTGGTAGCAAAATTGCGGACTGGGTCCGTGATCTGAGGATTGTCCTCATTGCTGCACAGAAGGCTTATGTCCTTAATGCACCGCTCGGTGTGCCACCCCCTCTAGCGTCGTCTATAGATGTTGTGAACATCTAACAGGCACGTTTCGATGACTACTTGATAGTTTAGTGCGTCATGCATTACGGCTTAGAATTGAGGCTCCAAAACGTTTTGAACGTCACGGAACATATGAGATGTTCTAGGAGAAGAGATTGTGATCTCAGGCTCGTGCCTTTGTTGCGAGATATGAGATCTCCAACAAGATTCTTTGCTTGTAAGATGAAGGAGAATAGCTGAATCGTTGAGCATGTACTCAGATTGTCTGGGTACTACAATTGCTTGAATCAAGTGGGAGTTGATCTTCCAGATAAGATAGTGATTGATATAGTTCTCCAAGTCACTGTCACTAAAGCTACTAGAACTTAGTGATGAACTATAATACACCAGGGATAGAAGTATTGATCCCTGAGCTGTTCGCGATGTTTGACACCGTGAAGGTAGAAATCAAGAAGGAGCGTCAAGTGTTGATGGTTAATCAAACCACTAGTTTCGAAAAGGGCAAGAGCAAGGAGGGAAACTTCATGGATAGCAAGTCAGTTGCTGCTCCAGTGAAGCAACCCAAAGTTGAACTCAAACCCGAGACTAAGTGCTTCTATTATGAGGTGAGAGGTCGCTGAAGCGGAACAACCCTACATACTTGGTAGATAAGAAGGTTGGCAACATCGACAGAAGTATATTTGATATACGAGTTATTTATGTGTACCTTGCTAGTACTCCTAGTAGCACCTGGGTATTGGATACCGGTTCGGTTGCTAAATGTTAGTAACTCGAAAAAAAAGCTACGGAATAAACGGAGAACTAGCTAAGGGTGAGGTGACGATGTGTGTTGGAAATGTTTCCAAGGTTGATGTGATCAACATCGCACGCTCTCTCTACCTTCAGGATTAGTGACGAACCTAAATAAATGTTATTTGGTGTTCTGCGTTGAGCATGAACATGATTAGATCATGTTTCTTGCAATACAGTTATTTATTTAAGTCAGAGAATAATAGTTATTCTGGTTACATGAATAATACCTTCAATGGTCATGCACCCAGTGAGAATGGTTTGTTGAAATCTTGATCGTAGTAGTACACATGTTCATAACATTGATGTCAAAAGATACAAAGTTAATAATGATAGTACCACATACTTGTGGCACTGCCGCTAAATGTCATATTGGTATAAAGCGCATGTAGAAACTCCATGCTGATGGATATTTGGACTCATCGATTTCGAATCGGTTGAGACATGCGAACCATGCCTCTTGGGCAAGATGACTAAAGGACCCCGTTGGATGGAGCAGGCAAGTGATTCATTGGAAATGATACATGTTGATGTATGCAATCTAGTGAGTCTTGTAGCATGCAGTGGATATCGTTATTTTCTTACCTTCACTGATGATTTGAGTAGATATAGTGTATATTTACTTAATGAAACACAAGTCTGAATCATTTGAAAGGTTCAAGCAAATTCAGAGTGAAGTTTAAAGATCATCGTGACAAGAAGATAAAAATGACCGCAATATGATCGTGGAGGTGAATATCTGAGTTACGAGTTTGGCATACAACTTAAGACAACGTGAAATTTGTTTCACAACTAACGCCACCTGGAACACCATGGTGTGATGGTGTGTCCGAACATCATAGTCATGCTCTATTGATATAGTGCATACTGTGATGTCTCTTATCGTTTTACTACTATAATTTTTGGGGTTATGCATTAGACACAACTACATTCACTTTAAATAGGGCATCATCTAAATCCATTGAGATGACACCGTGTGAATTATGGTTTGATAGAAACCTAAGCTGTCATTTCTTAATGTTTGGGGCTGCGATGCTTGTGTGGAAAATGTTTTCACATAATAAGCTAGAACCCAAAGCGGACAAATGTATCTTCATAGAATACCCTAAGAACAGATGGGTATGCCTTCTATCTTAGATCCGAGTGCAAAGTGTTTGTTGCTAGAACTGGGTCCTTTCTCGAGAAAAAGTTTCTCTCGAAAGAATTGAGTGGGAGGAAGATAGAACTTGATGAGGTTGTTAAACCTTTGTTCAACCAGAGAGTAGCGCAGCGCAGAAAGATGTTTCTGTGAAGCCTACGTTAGTTGAAGAGGAAGTTAATGATGATGATCATGAAGCTTCAGGATCAAGTTACTATCGAACTTCGTAGGTCGACAAGGATGTGTACTGCTCCTGAGCGGTACGACAACTTTGTCTTGGAGGTCATGTTGTTGGACAATGATGAACCTACGAGCTATGGAGAAGTGATGATGGGCCCGGATTCCGACAAATGGTTGGAGGCCATGAAATCCGAGATAGGATCCATGTATTAAAACCAAGTGTAGACTTTGGTAGACTTGCTCGTTGGACGGCAGGTCGTTGAGTACAAATGGATCTTTAAAATGAAGACAGACACTGATGGTGAATGTCACTATTTGTAAAGCTCGACTTGTTGCAAAGATGTTTGTGACAAGTTCAAGGAGTTGACTACGATGAGACTTTCTCACTCGTAGCGTTGCTAAAAGTCTGTTGGAATTATGTTAGCAGTTGCTGTGTTTTCAATTATGAAATCTGGCAGATGGATGTCAAAACATCGTTTCCTTAATGGTTTACTTGAGGAAAGGTTGTATGTGATACAACCAGAAGGTTTTGTCAGGCCTAAGGATGCTAAAAGGTGTGCAAGCTTCGGTGATCCTTCCATGGACTGAAGCAAGCATCTCGGAGTTGGAATATACGCTTTGATGAGGTGATCAAAGTTTTGATGTTTATACAAAGTTTATGAGAAACTTGTATTTGCAATAAAGTGAGTGGGAGCACTATAGAATTTCTGATAAGTATATGTGGATGACATATTGTTGTTCAGAAATAATGTAGAGTTTCTGGAAAGCATAAAACGGTTATTTGGAAAGTGATTTTCAAAGGAAGACCTGGATAAAGCTACCTAATTGTTGAGCATCAAAATCTATAGAGATAGATCAAGATGCTTGATGAGACTTTCAATGAGTGCATACCTTCACAAGATTTTGAAAGAGTTCAAAATGGATCAGCCAGAGAAATAGTTCTCGTCTGATTTGTAAGGTGTGAAGTTGAGTGAGACTCAAAGCTCGACAACGGCAGAAGAAAGAGAAAGGACGAACGTCGTCCCCTATGCCTTAGCCATAGGCTCTATATTATGCCATGCTGTGTACCGCACCTATGTGTGCCTTGCCATGAGTCTGTCAAGGGGTACAAGAGTGGTCCAGGAGTGGATCACTGGACAGCGGTCGGAATTATCCTTAGTAACCAGAGGACTAAGGAAATGTTTCTTGATTATGGAGGTGATAAAGAGTTCGTCGTAAAGAGTTACGTCGATGCAAGCTTTAACACCTATCCGGATGACTAGTAGTAGCAATCTGGATACGTATAGTGGAGCAGCCATTTGGAAATAGTACCAAGTGGAGTGTGGTAGCAGTGTTTACGGTTTGACATAGAGATATGCAAAGTACACATGGATCTAAATATCGCAGACCCGTTGACTATAAGACCTCTCTCACATGCAAAGCATGATCGACCCCCAGAACTCATTGGGTGTTAGATTCATAACAATGCGAATCACATGGTGATGTGAACTAGATTAGTGACTCTAGTGCAAGTGGGAGACTGTTGGAAATATGCCCTAGAGGCAATAATAAATTAGTTATTATCATATTTCCTTGTTCATGATAATCGTTTATTATCCATGCTATAATTGTATTGATCGGAGACTTAAATGCATGTGTGGATACATAGACAAAACCATGTCCCTAGTATGCCTCTAATGGACTAGCTCGTTGATCAAAGGATGGTTAAGGTTTCCTAGCCATGGACATGAGATGTCATTTGATAACGGGATCACATCATTAGGAGAATGATGTGATCGATAAGACCCAAACTACAAACATAGCATATGATCGTGTCAGTTTATTGCTACTGTTTTCTGCATGTCAAGTATATGTTCCTATGACCATGAGATCATGCAACTCACGGATATCGGAGGAGTGCCTTGTGTGTATCAAACGTCGCAACGTAATTGGGTGACTATAAAGGTGCTCTACAGGTATCTTCGATGGTGTCTGCTGAGTTGGCATGGATCGAGACTGGGATTTGTTACTCCGTGTAACGGAGAGGTATCTCGGGGCCCACTCGGTAATGCAACATCACAATAAGCCTTGCAAGCAATGTGACTAATTGTTAGTTGCGGGATCTTGTATTACGGAACGAGTAAAGAGACTTGCCGGTAACGAGGTTGAACTAGGTATGGAGATACCGACGATCGAATCTCGGGCAAGTAACATACCGAAGAACAAAGGGAATGATATACGGGATTAACTGAATCCTTGACATAGAGGTTCGACCGATAAAGATCTTCGTAGAATATGTAGGAACCAATGTGGACGTCCAGGTCCCGCCATTGGTTATTGACCGTAGAGGTGTCTCGGTCATGTCTACATAGTTCTCGAACCCGCAGGGTCTGCACACTTAAGGTTCGGTGACGTTTCGGTAGTGTATAGTTATGTATGGTGGTGACCGAAGGTTGTTCGGAGTCCCGGATGAGATCCCGGACATAACGAGGAGCTCCGGAATGGTCCGGAGGTAAAGATTCATATATAGGAAGTCCCAGTTTGGTTTCCGGAAAAGTTTCGGGCTCATCGGTAGTGTACCGGGAGTATCGGTATTGTACCGGGAGTGCCGGTAGTGTACCGGAGGACCTCCGGGAGGGGTATTTCGACCCCAAGAGGTCCATGGGCTGTGGGAGAATAATAACCAGCCCTTATTGGGCTGGGAAAACAGCCACAAAGGCCCATGGCGTAGGAGAAAAAGTCCTAAAGCAAAAAGTGGAAAATCAGCCAATAGGAGGCAATCCTACTCCAACTAGGATTGGAGGTGAAGTAGGATTGCTCCCACCTCCTATTTCGGCCGACCCAAAGGCCTTGGCTGGCCCTCCTCTCCTCTCCTCCTATATATACTAGTGGATTGGGTGGTTTTTGGACAGAATTTCCGGCCACGTGCTACCCGTTTCACCGGTGCATAGTTTCTCCTCTAGATCGGTTTTCCGCAGCGCTTAGGCGAAGCCCTGCCGGAATCACTCCACCACCATCACCGGAGCGCCGTCACGCTGCCGGTGAACTCTCTCTCCTCTCCACCTCCTCTCGCTGGATCGAGACGGTGGAGATCGTCATCAAGCTGCACGTGTGCTGAACGCGGAGGTGCCGTCCGTTCGGCGCTAGATCGGAAGGACCGTGATCGAGATCGCAAGACAGTTCGTGATGAGATCGCGGAACGGATCGTGATGAGTTCGCGGGACAGATCGTGATCAAGATCGTGAGACGGATCGTGATGAGATTGCGGGACAGATCGTGATGAGTTCACGGGACGGATCGTGATTGGATCGCGGGACGGATCGTGATGAGATCGCGGGACGCTCGGCGATTTGGATCGCGAAGATGTTCGACTACACCAACCGCGTTTCTTAACGCTTCCCGCTTAGCGATCTACAAGGGTATGTAGATCCACTCTCCCTCTCGTATATGCTCATCACCATGGATAGGTTTGCGTGTGCGTAGGAATTTTTTTGTTTCCCATGCGACGTTCCCCAACAGAAGGTTCATGAAGAAGGAGGAGGGGGCTCTCTCCCTCTCTCTCCCGGTGGCTCTGGAACGCTGCCGGCGCCATCATCATGACGACAATCTACTCCAACAACTCCGTCATCTTCACCAACACCTCCATCACCTTCCCCATCTATCTACAGTGGTCCACTCTCCCGCACCCCGCTGTACCCTCTACTTGAACATGGTGCTTTATGCTTCATATTATTATCCAATGATGTGTTGCTATCCTATGATGTCTAAGTAGATTTTGGTTGTCCTATGGGTTGATTGATGATCATCATTGGTTTGAGTTGCATGTTTTATTATTGGTTCTGTCCTATGGTGCTCTTCATGTCGGGCAAGCGTGAGTGATCCTCGCTGTAGGGTGTTGCAATGTGTTCATGATTCGCCTATGGTGGGTTGCTTGAGTGACAGAAGCATAAACCCGAGTAGCTGGGTTGTTGCATATGGGAGTAAAGAGGACTTGATACCTTATAATTCTATGATTGGGTTTTGCCTTAATGATCTTTAGTAGTTGCGGATGCTTGCTAGAGTTCCAATCATAAGTGCATATGATCCAAGTATAGAAAGTATGTTAGCTTATGCCTCTCCCTCATATAAAATTGCAATAATGATGATCGGTCTAGTAATCGATGGCGTAGGGACAATTCCAGAACTCCTACCACCACTTTTCCACACTCGTTAAACTAACTTAGTTGTTTCTTTATCTAAGCAGCCCCTAGTTTTTATTTACGTGCTCTTTATATTCTTGCAAACCTATCCCGTTACACCTACAAAGTATGTTTGCTGCATAGAAGACTTATGTCCTTAATGCACGGCTCGGTGCGCCACCCCCTCTAGCATCGTCTGTAGATGTTGTGAACATTTGACAGGCACGTTTCGATGACTACTTGATAGTTTAGTGTGTCATGCATTACGGCTTAGAATTGAGGCTTCAAAACATTCTGAACATTACGGAACATATGAGATGTTCTAAGAGCTGAAATTGGGATCTCAGGCTCGTGACCGTGTTGTGAGATATGAGATCTCCAACAAGATTCTTTGCCTACAAGATGAAGGAGAATAGCTCAATCATTGAGCATGTGCTCAGATTGTCTGAGTGCTACAATCGCTTGAATCGAGTGGGAGTTGATCTTCCAGATAATATAGTGATTGATATAGTTCTCTGAGTCACTATCACTAAGCTACTAGAACTTCGTGATGAACTATAATTATGCCAGGGATGGAAATGATGATCCCTGAGCCGTTCGCGATGTTTGACACCGCGAAGGTAGAAATCAAGAAGGAGCATCAAGTGTTGATGGTTAGTAAAACCACTAGTTTTGAGAAGGGAAATGGCAAGGAGGGAAACTTCATGGATGGCAAGTCAGTTGCTGCTCCAGTGAAGCAACCCAAAGTTGAACCCAAACCCGAGACTAAGTGCTTCTATTATGAGGAGAGCGGTCGCTAAAGCGGAACAAACCTAGATACTTGGTAGATAATAAGGCGGGCAACATCTATGGAAGTATATTTGATATACGTGTTATTGATGTGTACCTTGCTAGTACTCCTACTAGCACCTGGGTATTGGATACCGGTTCGGTTGCTAAATGTTAGTAACTCAAAATAAAAGCTACGGAATAAACGGAGAACTAGCTAAGGGTGAGGTGACGATGTGTGTTGGAAATATTTCCAAGGTTGATGTGATCAACATCGCACGCTCTCTCTTCAGGATTAGGGACGAACCTAAATAAATGTTATTTGGTGTTTACGTTGAGCATGAACGTGATTAGATCGTGTTTATTGCAATACGGTTATTCATTTAAGTTAGAGAATAAAGGTTATTCTGCTTACATGAATAATACCTTCAATGTTCATGCACCCAGTGAGAATGGTTTGTTGAATCTTGATCGTAGTAATACACATGTTCATAACATTGATGCCAAAAGATACAAAGTTAATAATGATAGTACCACATACTTGTGGCACTGCCGCTAAATGTCATATTGGTATAAATCGCATGAAGAAACTCCATGCTGATGGATCTTGGGACTCATTCGATTTCGAATCGGTTGAGACATGCGAACCATGCCTCTTGGGCAAGATGACTAAGGACCCCGTTTTCCGGTTTGATGGAGCAGGCAAGTGATTTATTGGAAATGATACATGTTGATGTATGCAAACCAATGATTCTTGTAGCGTGCGGTGGATATCGTTATTTTATTACCTTCACTGATGATTTGAGTAGATAATAGTGTATATTTACTTAATGAAACACAAGTCTGAATCGTTTGAAAAGTTCAAGCAAATTCAGAGTGAAGTTTAAGATCATCATGATGAGAAGATAAGATGTCTACGATATGATCGTGGAGGTGAATATCTGAGTTACTACTTTGGTATACAACTTAAGACAATGTGAAAGTTGTTTCACAGCTCACGCCACCTAGAACACCATAGTGTGATGGTGTGTCCGAACGTCATAGTCGTGCTCTATTGGATATGGTGCGAATTATGATGTCTCTTATCATTTTACCACTATCGTTTTGCGGTTATGCATTAGAGACAACTACATTCACTTTAAATAGGGCACCATCTAAATCCGTTGAGATGACACCATATGGTTTGGTAGAAACCTGAGCTATCATTTCTTAATGTTTGGGGCTGCGACGCTTATGTGAAAAGGGTTTTCACCTAATGAGCTCGAACCCAAAGTGGACAAATGCATCTTCATAGAATACCCTAAGAACAGTTGGGTATACCTTCTATCTCAGATCCGAGCACAAAAGTGTTTGTTGCTAAAACGGGTCCTTTCTCGAGAAAGAGTTTCTCTCGAAAGAATTGAGTGGAAGATAGAACTTGATGAGGTTGTTGAACCTTTGTTCAACCAGAGAGTAACGCAACGCAGAAAGATGTTTCTGTGGAGCCTACCTTAGTTGAAGAGGCAGTTAATGATGATGATCATGAAGCTTCGGATCAAGTTACTATCGAACCTCGTAGGTTGACAAGGATGCGTACTGCTCCTGAGTGGTATGACAACCCTGTCTTAGAGGTCATGTTGTTGGACAACGATGAACCTACGAGCTATGGAGAAGAGATGATGGGCCCGGATTCCAACAAATGGTTAGAGGCCATGCAATCCTAGAAAGGATCCATGTATGAAAACCAAGTATAGAATTTGGTAGACTTGCTTGTTGGACGGCAGGTCGTCGAGTACGAATGGACCTTTAAGATGAAGACAGACACTGATGGTAAATGTCACCATTTATAAAGCTCGACTTGTCACAAAGAAGTTTCTGACAAATTCAAGGAGTTGACTGTGATGAGACTTTCTCACTCATAGCGATGCTAAAGTCTGTTGGAATTATGTTAGCAGTTGCTGCATTTCTCAATTATGAAATCTGGCAGATGGATGTCAAAACATCGTTTCCTTAATAGTTTACTTGAGGAAAGGTTGTATGTGATACAATGAGAAGGTTTTGTCAGTCCTAAGGATGCTACAAGGTGTGCAAGCTCCATCAATCCTTCTATGGGTTGGAGCAAGCATCTCGGAGTTGGAATATACGCTTTGATGAGGTGATCAAAGTTTTTGAGTATATACAAAGTTTTTGAGAAACTTGTATTTACAATAAAGTGAGTGGGAGCACTATAGAGTTTTTGATAAGCATATGTGGATGACATATTGTTGATCGGAAATGATGTTGAATTTCTAGAAAGCATAAACGGTTGTTTGAAAAGAGTTTTTTCAAAGGAAGACCTGGCTAAAGCTACCTAATTGTTGAGCATCAAGATCTATAGAGATAGATCAAGATGCTTCATGAGACTTTCA
This sequence comes from Hordeum marinum, assembly GCA_022496015.1. Taxonomy (NCBI): domain Eukaryota; kingdom Viridiplantae; phylum Streptophyta; class Magnoliopsida; order Poales; family Poaceae; genus Hordeum; species Hordeum marinum. The sequence goes on from CM039674.1 coordinate 440,890,064, forward strand.
ATGAGTACATACCTTGACAAGATTTTTATAGAGTTCAAAATGGATCAGTCAGAGAAAGAGTTCTTGCCTCATTTGTAAGGTGTGAAGTTGAGTAAGACTCAAAGCTCGACCACGGTAGAAGAAAGAGAAAGGACGAATGTCATCCCCTATGCTTTAGCCATAGGCTCTATATAGTATGCCATGTTGTGTACCGCACCTGTGTGTGCCTTGCCATAAGTCCGTCAAGGGGTACAAGAGTGATCCAGGAGTGGGTCACTGGACAGCGGTCAAGATTATCCTTAGTAACTAAAACACTAAGGAAATGTTTCTCTATTATGGAGGTGATAAAGAGTTCGTCGTAAAGAGTTACGTCGATGCAAGCTGTTGGAAATATGCCCTAGAGGCAATAAATAAAGTGTTTATTATTGTATTTCCTTGTTCATGATAATCATTTATTATCCATGCTATAATTGTATTAATTGGAAACATGGATACATGTGTGGATACATAGACAAACACAATGTCCCTAGTATGCCTCTAGTGAACTAGCTCGTTAATCAAAGATGGTTAAGGTTTCCTAGCCATGGACATGAGATGTCATTTGATAACGGGATCACATAATTAGGAGAATGATGTGATGGACAAGACCCAAACTACAAGCGTAGCTTATGATCGTGTCGGGTTATTGTTACAGTTTTCTACATGTCAAGTATATGTTCCTATGACCATGAGATCATGCAACTCACGGATATCGGAGGAGCACCTTGTGTGTATCAAACATCGCAACGTAGCTGGGTGACTATAAAGGTGCTCTACAGGTGTCTCCGAGGGTGTCTGTTGAGTTGGCATGGATCAAGACTGGGATTTGTTACTCCGTGTGATGGAGAGGTGTCTTAGGGCCCACTCGGTAATACAACATCACAATAAGCCTTGCAAGCAATGTGACTAAGTGTTGGTCACGGGATCTTGTATTACGGAACGAGTAAAGAGACTTGCCAGTAACGAGGTTGAACTAGGTATGGAGATACCGACGATCGAATCTCGGGCAAGTAACATACCGAAGAACAAAGGGAACATCATACGAGATTAACTGAATCCTTGACATAGAGGTTCGACCGATAAAGATCTTCGTAGAATATGTAGTAACCAATGTGGACATCTAGGTCCTGCCATTGGTTATTGACCGTGGAGGTGTCTCGGTCATGTCTACATAGTTCTCGAACCCGCAGGGTCTGCACACTTAAGGTTTGGTGACGTTTCGGTAGTATAGAGTTATGTATGGTGGTGACCGAAGTTTTTTTGGAGTCCCGGATGAGATCCTGGACGTCACGAGGAGCTCCGGAATGGTCCGGAGGTAAAGATTCATATATAGGAAGTCCTGTTTTGGTCGCCGGAAAAGTTCTGGGCTTATCGGTAGTGTACCGGGAGTGCCGGTAGTGTACCGGGAGACCTCCGGGAGGGGTATTTCCACCCAAGAGGCTTCATGGGCTGTGAGAGAGTGAATATCAGCCCTTAGTGGGCTGGTGGAAACTCCCACACAAGGCCCATGTGGCTGGGGAAGAAAACCCAAAAGGAAAATGGTGGAAAAAGGCAAAAAGGAAAAAAAAAGGATGAACCCTAATCCTACTAGGAGTGGAGGAGGTGGAATCCTCCTCTCCTAGTTCGGCCGAAGCCTAGAAGGCTTGGAGGCCAAGCTGCCTCCTCTCCTCCTCTCCTCCTATATATATTGGTGGTATTGAGGGTTTTTGCACTAGATTTTCAGCCACGTGCTACCCGTTCCTCCAGTGCATAGTTTCTCCTCTTGATCGGTTTTCTGCAGTGCTTAGGCGAAGCCCTACCGGAATTGCTCCACCACCATCGCCGGAGCGCCGTCAGGCTGCTAGAGAACTCTTCTTCCTCTCCACTCCTTCTTGCTGGATCAAGACGATGGAGATCATCATCAAGCTGTACGTGTGCTGAACGCGGAGGTGCCGTCCGTTCGGCGCTAGATTGGAAGGATCGTGATCAAGTTCGTGAGACGGATCGTGATCAAGTTCGTGGGATGGATCGTGATCGGATCGCGGGACAGATCTTCACTGGATCGCGAGACGGATCATGATTGGATCGCGGGACGCACGGCGATTTGGATCGCGAAGACGTTCGACTACACCAACCGCGTTTCTTAACGCTTCCTGCTTAGTGATCTACAAGGGTATGTAGATACACTCTCCCTCTCGTAGATGCTCATCATCATGGATAGATCTTTGTGTGCATAGGAAATTTTTTGTTTCCCATGCAACGTTCCCCAACACAAGCTTTAACACCAATCCGGATGACTCTTAGTAGCAATCCAGATACATATAATGGCGCATCCATTTGGAATAGCTCCAAGTGGAGTGTGGTAGCAGTGTCTACAGTATGACATAGAGATTTGCAAAGTACACACGGATCTGAATATCGCAGACCCGTTAACTAAAAGACCTCTGTCACATGCAAAGCATGATCGAGCCCCAAAAATCATTGGGTGTTAGATTCATAACAATGCGAATCACATGGTGATGTGAACTAGATTATTGACTCTAGTGCAAGTGGTAGACTGTTGGAAATATGCCCTAGAGGCAATAATAAATTGTTTATTATCATATGTCCTTGTTCATGATAATCGTTTATTATCCATGCTATAATTGTGTTGATCGGATACTCAGATACATGTGTGCATACATAGACAACACCATGTCCCTAGTATGCCTCTGATGGACTAGCTCATTGATCAAAGATGGTTAAGGTTTCCTAGCCATGGACATGAGATGTAATTTGATAACGTAGTCACATCATTAGGAGAATGATGTGATGGACAAGATCCAAACTATAAACGTAGCATATGATCGTGTCAACTTGTTGCTACAGTTTTCTGCATGTCAAGTATCTATTCCTATGACCATGAGATCATGCAACTCACTGACACCAGATGAGTACCTTGTGTGTATCAAATGTAGCAATGTAACTGGGTGAATATAAAGGTGCTCTACAGGTATCTCCGAGGGTGTCTGTTGGGTTGGCATGGATCAGGACTGGGATTTGTTACTCCGTGTGATGGAGAGGTATCTCAGGGCCCACTCGGTAATACAACATCACTATAAGCCTTGCAAGCAATGTGACTAAAGAGTTAGCCTAGGATCTTGTATTACTGAACGAGTAAAGAGACTTGCCGGTAACAAGATTGAACTAGGTATGGAGATACCGACGATCGAATCTCGGGAAAGTAACATACCGAAGAACAAAGGGAACATCATACGGGATGAGCTGAATCCTTGACATAGAGGTTCGACCGATAAAGATCTTCATAGAATATGTAGGAACCAATATGGGCATCCAGGTCCCGCTATTGGTTATTGGCCATAGAGGTGTCTCGGTCATGTCTACATAGTTCTCGAACCAGCAGGGGCTGCACACTTAAGGTTCGGTGACGTTTCGGTAGTATAGAGTTATGTATGGTGGTGACCAAAGGTTGTTCGGAGTCTCGGATGAGACCCCGGACGTCACGAGGAGCTCCGGAATGGTCCGGAGGTAAAGATTGATATATGGGATAATAGTGTTTGGTCTCCACAAGGGTTTCGGAATTCACCGGAAATAGTTTCGGATGTTTCCCGAAATGTTCTGGGTACAAGGACACTTTAGTTGGGCCAAGGGGTAAAGCCCATGAGGCTTTAGGAAGGTGCAAAAGGTGTTTTGCGGAGGCCAGGGGCTAGAAGCCAGGGACCCTGGCGTCTGGGGCCAGATGCCGAGGACCTTGGCGTTGTTGGAAATATGCCCTAGAGGCAATAATAAAATGGTTATTATTGTATTTCCTAGTTCATGATAATTGTCTATTATTCATGCTACAATTGTGTTAAACAGAAACCGTAATACATGTGTGAATACATAGACCATCGCATGTCCCTAGTGAGCCTCTAGTTGGCTAGCTCGTTGATCAATAGATGGTCACGGTTTCATGACCATGGACATTGGATGTCGTTGATAACGGGATCACATCATTAGGAGAATGATGTGATGGACAAGACCCAATCCTAAGCATAGCACAAGATCGTGTAGTTCGTATGCTAAAGCTTTTCAATGTCAAGTATCATTTCCTTAGACCATGAGATTGTGTAACTCCCGGATACCGTAGGAATGCTTTGGGTGTGCCAAACGTCACAACGTAACTGGGTGGCTATAAAGGTACGCTACGGGTATCTCCGAAAGTGTCTGTTGGGTTGACACGAATCAAGACTGGGATTTGTCACTCCGTGTGACGGAGAGGTATCTCTGGGCCCACTCGGTAAGACATCATCATAATGAGCTCAATGTGACTAAGGAGTTAGCCACGGGATGATGTGTTACGGAACGAGTAAAGAGACTTGCCGGTAACGAGATTGAACAAGGTATGGCGATACCGACGATCGAATCTCGGGCAAGTACCATACCGATAGACAAAGGGAATTGTATACGGGATTGATTGAATCCCTGACATCGTGGTTCATCCGATGAGATCATCGTGGAGTACGTGGGAGCCAACATGGGTATCCAGATCCCGCTGTTGGTTATTGGCCGGAGAGGTGTCTCGGTCATGTCTACGTGTCTCCCGAACCCGTAGGGTCTACACACTTAAGGTTCGATGACGCTAGGGTTATAGGGAAAAGGTATACGTGATTACCGAAGGTTGTTCGGAGTCCCGGATGATATCCCGGAAGTCACGAGGAGCTCCGGAATGGTCCGGAGGTAAAGATTGATATATAGGAAGTCCAGTTTTGGTCACCGGAAAGTTTTCGGGCTCATCGGTAATGTACCGGGAGTGCCGGGAGGGTGCCGGAGGACCCCCGGGAGGGGTGTGACGACCAAAGGACCACATGGGCTGTTAGATAAAGTGTGCCAGCCCTTATTGGGCTGGGCAAGACTTTTGCTAAAGGCCCATGCGGCTGGAGATAAGGAGATAAGGCAAAAAGGATTTAAAAGGAGGAGATCCACCTCCCTTGTGGGAGGTGGACTCTCCCTTTAATTCAGCCGGCCATCTCCTCTTTGGAGTAGAGGCCAAGCCAGCCCTCCACGTCCCTCCTCCTATATATACTTGAGGTTTTGGATGTTTTGAGACAGGATTTGATCTCTCTCTCTCACGGCGAAGCCCTACCTCTCTTCTTCCTCCTCCGCAGCGCTTAGGCGAAGCCCTGTCGGAATACCTTGCTACTCCACCACCACCACGCCGTCGTGCTGCTGTTGGAGCCCTTCCCCAACCTCTCCTTCTTCCTTGATGGATCAAGGTGTTGGAGACGTCACCGGGCTGCACGTGTGTTGAACGCGGAGGTGCCGTCCGTTCGGCACTTGATCGGATCTACCGCGATCTGAATCGCTGCGAGTACGACTCCATCAACCGCGTTCTTGTAACGCTTCCGCTTAGCGATCTTCAAAGGTATGAAGATGCAATCTCTCCCCTCTCGTTGCTGGTTTCTCCATAGATAGATCTTGGTGAACGTAGGAAAATTTTGATTTACTACTACGTCTCCCAACAGTGGCATCATGAGCTAGGTCTATGCGTAGAATCTATGCACGAGTAGAACACAAAGCAGTTGTGGGCGTCGAGTTTGTTAATTTGCTTGCCGCTACTAGTATTATCTTGATTCGGCGGTATTGTGGGATGAAGCGGCCCGGACCAACTTTACACGTACGCTTACGTGAGACCGGTTCCACCGCCTGACATGCACTAGATGCATAAGGTGGCTAGCGGGTGTCTGTCTCTCCTACCTTAGTCGGATCGGATTCGATGAAAAGGGTCCTTATGAAGGGTAAATAGCAATTGGCAAATCACGTTGTGGTGTTGACGTAGTTAAGAAACGTTCTTGCTAGTAACCTATAGCAGCCACGTAAAAACTTGCAACTACAAATTAGAGGACGTCTAACTTGTTTTTGCAGCATGTGCCTTGTGATGTGATATGGCCAAAGGATGTGATGTGATGCATTGTGATGTATGAATTGATCATGTTCTTGTAATAGGATTCACGACTTGCATGTCGATGATTATGACAACCGGCAGGAGCCATAGGAGTTGTCTTATTTATTGTATGACCTGCGTGTCAATCATAAACGCCATGTAATTACTTTACTTTATTGCTAAGCGTTAGCCATAGTAGTAGAAGTAATAGTTGGCGAGACAACTTCATGAAGACACAATGATGGAGATCATGATGATGGAGATCATGGTGTCGTGCCGGTGACAGTGATGATCATGGTGCCCCGAAGATGGAGATCATAGGAGCAAAATGATATTGGCCATATCATGTCACTATATTGATTGCATGTGATGTTTATCATGTTTACATCTTATTTGCTTAGAACGACGGTAGTAAATAAGATGATCTCTCAATAAAATTTCAAGAGAAGTGTTCACCCTAACTGTGCACCGTTGCTAAGGATCGTTGTTCCGAAGCACCACGTGATGATCGGGTGTGATAGGTTCTAACGTTCGCATACAACGGGTGTAAGCCAGATTTACACACGCGAAACACTTAGGTTGACTTGACGAGCCTAGCATGTACAGACATGGCCTCGGAACACGGAAGACCGAAAGGTCGAACATGAGTCGTATAGAAGATACGATCAACATGAAGATGTTCACCATGGATGACTAGTCCGTCTCACGTGATGATCGGACACGGGCTAGTTGACATGGATCATGTATCACTTGGAAGACTAGAGAGATGTCTGTCTAAGTGGGAGTTCATTAATTTGATTAAAGGAACTTAATTATCATGAACTTAGTCTAAAATTGTCTTTACAATCTATGATGTAGATCCAATGGCCAACGCGAATGTCACCCTCAATTTCAACGCGTTCCTAGAGAAAACCAAGCTGAAAGATGATGGAAGCAACTATGCGGACTGGGTCCGTAGCTTGAGGATCATCCTCATAGCTTCCAAGAGATTGTATGTCCTAGATGCACCGCTAGGTGACGCACCCGTTCTCCCAGCGGAACAAGATGTTATGAACACTTGGCAATCACGCTGCGATGATTACTCCCTTGTTCAATGCGGCATGCTTTACAGTCTAGAACCGGGGCTCCAAAAGCGTTTTGAGCAACACGGAGCATATGAGATGTTCCAGGAGCTGAAACTGGTTTTTCAAGCTCATGCCCGGGTCGAGAGATATGATGTCTCCGACAAGTTCTTCAGCTGTAAGATGGAGGAGCATAGTTCTGTCAGTGAGCACATCCTCAAGATGTCTGGGCTACACAGCCGCTTGACTCAGCTGGGGGTTAATATCCCGGATGACTCGGTCATTGACAGAATCCTCCAGTCGCTTCCACCTAGCTTCAAGAGCTTTGTGATGAACTACAACATGCAAGGTATGGAGAAGTCCATTCCTGAGTTGTACTCGATGCTGAAATCAGCGGAGGTCGAGATCAAAAAGGAGCATCAAGTGTTGATGGTGAATAAGACCACTAGTTTCAAGAAAGGCAAGGGTAAGAAGAACTTCAAGAAGGACGGCAAAGCTGTTGCCGCGCCCGGTAAGCAAGTTGCCGGGAAGAAGAAGAAAAATGGACCCAAGCCTGAGACTGAGTGCTTTTATTGCAAGGGTACCGGTCACTGGAAGCGGAACTGCCCCAAGTATTTAGCGGATAAGAAGGACGGCAACATTAAAGGTATATGTGATATACTTGTTATTGATGTGTACTTGACCAGCGCTCGTAGTAGCTCCTGGGTATTTGATACCGGTGCAGTTGCTCACATTTGTAACTCCAAGCAGGAGCTGTGGAATAAGCGGAGGCTGGCCAAGGATGAGGTGACGATGCGTGTCGGGAATGGTTCCAAGGTCGATGTGATCGCCGTCGGCACGTTACCTCTACATCTACCTTCGGGATTAGTTTTAAACCTTAATAATTGTTATTTAGTACCAGCTTTGAGCATGAACATTGTATCTGGATCTCGCTTGATGCGAGATGGCTACTCATTTAAATCCGAGAATAATGGTTGTTCTATTTATATGAGAGAAATGTTTTATGCTCATGCCCCGCTGGTCAATGGTTTATTTTTGATGAATCTCGAACGTGATGTTACACATGTCCATAGTGTGAGTACCAAAAAGTGTAAAGTTGATAACGATAGTCCCACTTACATGTGGCACTGCCGTCTTGGCCATATTGGTGTCAAACGCATGAAGAAGCTCCATGCTGATGGACTTTTGGAGTCGCTTGATTTCGAATCATTTGACACATGCGAACCATGCCTCATGGGCAAGATGACCAAGACTCCGTTCTCCGGAACAATGGAGCGAGCAACTGACTTGTTGGAAATAATACATACCGATGTATGCGGTCCAATGAGCGTCGAGGCTCGCGGTGGCTACCGTTATGTTCTCACCCTCACTGATGACTTGAGTAGATATGGTTATGTCTACTTAATGAAACACAAGTCTGAAACTTTTGAAAGGTTCAAGGAATTTCAGAGTGAGGTCGAGAATCAACGTGACAGGAAAATAAAATGCCTACGATCTGATCGTGGCGGAGAATATTTAAGTCACGAGTTTGGCACGCACCTTAGGAAATGTGGAATTGTTTCACAACTCACGCCGCCCGGCACACCCCAGCGAAATGGTGTGTCTGAACGTCGTAATCGCACTCTATTGGATATGGTGCGATCTATGATGTCTCTTACCGACTTACCGCTATCATTTTGGGGATATGCATTAGAGACTGCCGCATTCACTTTAAATAGGGCACCGTCTAAATCCGTTGAGACGACACCGTATGAATTGTGGTTTGGAAAGAAACCTAAGCTGTCGTTTCTAAAAGTTTGGGGATGCGATGCTTATGTGAAGAAACTTCAACCTGAGAAGCTCGAACCCAAAGCGGAAAAGTGCGTCTTCATAGGATATCCCAAGGAGACTATTGGGTATACCTTCTACCTACGATCCAAAGGCAAAGTCTTTGTTGCCAAGAATGGATCCTTTCTCGAGAAAGAGTTTCTCTCGAAAGAAGTAAGTGGGAGGAAAATAGAACTTGATGAGGAAATTGTACCTCCACTCGAACCGGAGAGTAGCGCAGCACAGGAAGTTGTTTCTGTGGAGCCTACACCGGCTAGAGAGGAAGTTAATGATGATGATCATGAAACTTCAGATCAAGTTGCTATTCGAAGGTCCACCAGGACACGTTCCGCACCAGAGTGGTACGGCAATCCTGTCCTAGAGATCATGTTGTTGGACAACGGTGAACCTTCGAACTATGAAGAAGCGATGGCGGGCCCGGATTCCAACAAATGGCTTGAGGCCATGAAATCCAAGATAGGATCCATGTATGAGAACAAAGTATGGACTTTGGTGGACTTGCCTAATGATAAGCGAGCCATTGAAAACAAATGGATCTTTAAGAAGAAGACTGACGCGGACGGTAATGTCACCGCCTATAAAGCTCGGCTTGTCGCTAAGGGTTATCGACAAGTTCAAGGAGTTGACTACGATGAGACTTTCTCACCCGTAGCGATGCTAAAGTCAGTCCGAATCATGTTAGCAGTTGCCGCATTTTATGATTATGAGATCTGGCAAATGGACGTCAAAACGGCATTCCTTAATGGCTTCCTCAAGGAAGAACTGTATATGATGCAGCCGGAAGGTTTTGTCGATCCTAAAGATGCTAACAAGGTATGCAAGCTCCAGCGCTCCATCTATGGGCTGGTGCAAGCATCTCGGAGTTGGAACATTCGCTTTAATGAGGTGATTAAAGCGTTTGGGTTTGTACAGGTTTATGGAGAACCTTGTATTTACAAGAAAGTGAGTGGGAGCTCTATAGCATTTCTTATACTGTATGTGGATGACATGCTGATAATGGGAAATAATATAGAACTCTTGGAAAGTATCAAGGCCTACTTGAATAAGTGTTTTTCAATGAAGGACCTTGGAGAAGCTGCTTACATATTAGGTATTAAGATCTATAGAGATAGATCGAAACGCCTCATTGGTCTTTCACAAAGCACATACCTTGAAAAGATATTGAAGAAGTTCAATATGCATCAGTCCAAGAAGGGGTTCTTGCCTGTGTTGCAAGGTGTGAGATTGAGTACGACTCAATGCCCGACCACGGCAAAGGATAGAGAAGAGATGAGTGTCATCCCCTATGCTTCAGCCATAGGCCTTATCATGTATGCCATGCTGTGTACCAGACCTGATGTGAACCTTGCCATAAGTTTGGTAGGGAGGTACCAAAGTGATCCCGGAGCGGAACACTGGACAGCGGTCAAGAATATCCTGAAGTACCTGAAAAGGACAAAGGACATGTTTCTCATATATGGAGGTGCCGAAGAGCTCGTCGTAAAGGGTTACGTCGACGCTAGCTTCGACACAGATCCGGACGACTCTAAGTCGCAAACCGGATACGTGTATATTTTGAATGGAGGGGCAGTCAGCTGGAGTAGCAGCAAGCAAAGCGTCGTGGCGGCATCTACATGTGAAGCGGAGTACATAGTTGCTTCGGAAGCAGCAAAGGAGGGAGTCTGGATGAAGGAGTTCATCACCGACCTAGGAGTGATTCCAAATGCGTCGGGCCCGATGACTCTACTCTGTGACAACACTGGAGCTATTGCCCTTGCGAAGGAGCCCAGGTTTCACAAGAAGACAAGACACATCAAGCGCCGCTTCAACTCCATCCGTGATTACATTCAGGAGGGAGACATAGATATTTGTAAAGTGCATACGGATCTGAATGTCGCAGATCCGTTGACTAAACCTCTCTCACGAGCAAAACATGATCAACACCAGAACGCTATGGGTGTTCGATTCATCACAATGTAACTAGATTATTGACTCTAGTGCAAGTGGGAGACTGTTGGAAATATGCCCTAGAGGCAATAATAAAATGGTTATTATTGTATTTCCTAGTTCATGATAATTGTCTATTATTCATGCTACAATTGTGTTAAACAGAAACCGTAATACATGTGTGAATACATAGACCATCGCATGTCCCTAGTGAGCCTCTAGTTGGCTAGCTCGTTGATCAATAGATGGTCACGGTTTCATGACCATGGACATTGGATGTCGTTGATAACGGGATCACATCATTAGGAGAATGATGTGATGGACAAGACCCAATCCTAAGCATAGCACAAGATCGTGTAGTTCGTATGCTAAAGCTTTTCAATGTCAAGTATCATTTCCTTAGACCATGAGATTGTGTAACTCCCGGATACCGTAGGAATGCTTTGGGTGTGCCAAACGTCACAACGTAACTGGGTGGCTATAAAGGTACGCTACGGGTATCTCCGAAAGTGTCTGTTGGGTTGACACGAATCAAGACTGGGATTTGTCACTCCGTGTGACGGAGAGGTATCTCTGGGCCCACTCGGTAAGACATCATCATAATGAGCTCAATGTGACTAAGGAGTTAGCCACGGGATGATGTGTTACGGAACGAGTAAAGAGACTTGCCGGTAACGAGATTGAACAAGGTATGGCGATACCGACGATCGAATCTCGGGCAAGTACCATACCGATAGACAAAGGGAATTGTATACGGGATTGATTGAATCCCTGACATCGTGGTTCATCCGATGAGATCATCGTGGAGTACGTGGGAGCCAACATGGGTATCCAGATCCCGCTGTTGGTTATTGGCCGGAGAGGTGTCTCGGTCATGTCTACGTGTCTCCCGAACCCGTAGGGTCTACACACTTAAGGTTCGATGACGCTAGGGTTATAGGGAAAAGGTATACGTGATTACCGAAGGTTGTTCGGAGTCCCGGATGATATCCCGGAAGTCACGAGGAGCTCCGGAATGGTCCGGAGGTAAAGATTGATATATAGGAAGTCCAGTTTTGGTCACCGGAAAGTTTTCGGGCTCATCGGTAATGTACCGGGAGTGCCGGGAGGGTGCCGGAGGACCCCCGGGAGGGGTGTGACGACCAAAGGACCACATGGGCTGTTAGATAAAGTGTGCCAGCCCTTATTGGGCTGGGCAAGACTTTTGCTAAAGGCCCATGCGGCTGGAGATAAGGAGATAAGGCAAAAAGGATTTAAAAGGAGGAGATCCACCTCCCTTGTGGGAGGTGGACTCTCCCTTTAATTCAGCCGGCCATCTCCTCTTTGGAGTAGAGGCCAAGCCAGCCCTCCACGTCCCTCCTCCTATATATACTTGAGGTTTTGGATGTTTTGAGACAGGATTTGATCTCTCTCTCTCACGGCGAAGCCCTACCTCTCTTCTTCCTCCTCCGCAGCGCTTAGGCGAAGCCCTGTCGGAATACCTTGCTACTCCACCACCACCACGCCGTCGTGCTGCTGTTGGAGCCCTTCCCCAACCTCTCCTTCTTCCTTGCTGGATCAAGGTGTTGGAGACGTCACCGGGCTGCACGTGTGTTGAACGCGGAGGTGCCGTCCGTTCGGCACTTGATCGGATCTACCGCGATCTGAATCGCCGCGAGTACGACTCCATCAACCGCGTTCTTGTAACGCTTCCGCTTAGCGATCTTCAAAGGTATGAAGATGCAATCTCTCCCCTCTCGTTGCTGGTTTCTCCATAGATAGATCTTGGTGAACGTAGGAAAATTTTGATTTACTACTACGTCTCCCAACAGGCGTCTGGTCCTAGAGTCCGAGGAGGACTCTTGCCTTGCGGGCAAAACGACCTTGAGGAGGATTTTTCTCCAAGTTTCGACCCTAGGGCTTAGCATATAAATAAAGGGGCAGGGCTAGCACTTGGGACACATCAAGAAACCCTAAGCCACATGTTGCCTCTCCTCTAGTTAGTAGTTTCTCCTCTAGATCGGTTTCAGCGGCGCTTAGGCGAAGCCCTACTGGAATTGCTCCACCACCATCGCCGCAACACCATCGCGCTGCCGGAGAACTCATCTACCTCTCCGCTCCCTCTTGCTGGATCAAGAAGGTGGAGATCGTCATCGAGCTATACGTGTGCTGAATGCGGAGGTGTCGTCCGTTCGGCGCTAGATCGGAAGGACCGTGATCAAGATCGCGAGACGATTTGTGATTGGATCGCGGGACGGATCGTGATGGGATCGCAGGACGGGTTGTAAATGGATCGTGATGAGATCGTGAGACGCTCGGCGATTTGGATCACGAAGACGTTCGACTACATCAACCGTGTTTCTTAACGCTTCCCGCTTAGCGATCTACAAGGGTATGTAGATCCACTCTCCCTCTCGTAGATGTTCATCACCATGGATAGATCTTGCGTGTGCGTAGGAATTTTTTTTGTTTCCCATGCAACGTTCCCCAACAGTTAGCTTATGCCTCTCCCTCATATAAAATTGCAATAATGATGATCGGTCTAGTAATCGATTGCGTAGGGACAATTCCGCAACTCCTACCACCACTTTTCCACACTCGTTAAACTAACTTAGTTGTTTCTTTATCTAAGCAGCCCCTAGTTTTTATTTACGTGCTCTTTATATTCTTGCAAACCTATCCCGTTACACCTACAAAGTATGTTTGCTGCATAGAAGACTTATGTCCTGAATGCACGGCTCGGTGCGCCACCCCCTCTAGCGTCGTTTGTAGATGTTGTGAACATTTGACATGCACGTTCTGATGACTACTTGATAGTTTAGTGTGTCATGCATTACGGCTTAGAATTGAGGCTTCAAAACGTTTTGAACGTTACGGAACATATGAGATGTTCTAAGAGCTGAAGTTGGGACCTCAGGCTTGTGACCGTGTTGTGAGATATGAGATCTCCAACAAGATTCTTTGCCTGCAAGATGAAGGAGAATAGCTCAATCGTTGAGCATGTGCTCAGATTGTCTGAGTTCTACAATCGCTTGAATCGAGTGGGAGTTGACCTTCCAGATAATATAGTGATTGATATAGTTTTCTGAGTCACTATCACTAAGCTACTAGAACTTCGTGATGAACTATAATTATGCCAGGGATGGAAATGATGATCCCTGAGCCGTTCGCGATGTTTGACATCGCGAAGGTAGAAATCAAGAAGTAGCATCAAGTGTTGATGGTTAGTAAAACCACTAGTTTCGAGAAGGGAAATGGCAAGGAGGGAAACTTCATGGATGGCAAGTCAGTTGCTGCTCCAGTGAAGCAACCCAAAGTTGAATCCAAACCCGAGACTAAGTGCTTCTATTATGAGGAGAGCGGTCGCTGAAGCGGAACAACCCTAGATACTTGGTAGATAATAAGGCTGGCAACGTTTATGGAAGTATATTTGATATACGTGTTATTGATGTGTACCTTGGTAGTACTCCTACTAGCACCTAGGTATTGGATACCGGTTCGGTTGCTAAATGTTAGTAACTCGAAATAAAAGCTACGGAATAAACGAAGAACTAGCTAAGGGTGAGGTGACGATGTGTGCTGGAAATGTTTCCAAGGTTGATGTGATCAACATCGCACGCTCTCTCTTCAGGATTAGTGACGAACCTAAATAAATGTTATTTGGTGTTTACGTTGAGCATGAATGTGATTAGATCGTGTTTATTGCAATACGGTTATTCATTTAAGTTAGAGAATAAAGGTTATTCTGCTTACATGAATAATACCTTCAATGTTCATGCACCCAGTGAGAATGGTTTGTTGAATCTTGATCGTAGTAATACACATGTTCATAACATTGATGCCAAAAGATACAAAGTTAATAATGATAGTACCACATACTTGTGGCACTACCGCTAAATGTCATATTGGTATAAATCGCACGAAGAAACTCCATGCTGATGGATCTTGGGACTCATTCGATTTCGAATCGGTTTAGACATGCGAACGTTAAGCGTGCATAGAGTTGTATCGGTGGTCGATAACACTTGAGGGAATATTTGTTCTACCTTTAGCTCCTCGTTGGGTTCGCCACTCTTACTTATCGGGAAAGGCTACAATTGATCCCCTATACTTGTGGGTTATCAAGGGCCCGAACCTAGGTAAAATCGTGTCCCCTTCGTCTCCTGTTACCATCGATTCTACTCTCACAATTCGGGACCCCCTACCCGAGATCTGCCGGTTTTGACACCGACAATGATCTTGCAAAAGCTAGGAATATGAAGCTTGTGCTCTGCTTATTTGAGAAATTGTTAGGACTAAAAATTAATTTTAACAAAAGCGAATTGTTTTGCTTCGGGAGAGTGAAAGAGGAACAAGATGTTTAGACACAACTGTTCGGTTGTGAAATGGGTTCCTTACCATTTAGTTACCTAGGGATTCCAATTCACCATCGGTGATTGACGAATAAGGAATGAAAATGTATTGAAGATAGATTTGAAAAAGACTAAGCTGTTGAAGGGCAAGCTCATGTCTTATGGGGCTAGTATTGATAACCTCGTTTTTGATGAGTCCACCGATGTTCCTTTTATCCTTCTTTGAAGTGCCGATAGGGGTACGGAAAAGACTAGACTTCTATCAATCTCGCTTCTTCTGGCAATGTGATGAGGCTAAGAAGAAGTACATATTGGCCAGATGGGATATTATTTGCAGACCCAAGAACCAAGGTGGTTAGGGATCGAGAATTTAGTAGTTAAGAATAGATGCTTGCTTAGCAAATGGCTATATAGGCTATATTTTGAGACTAAGGGTATGTGAGTACAAATCTTGCAGAATACTTACTTACAATCTAAAATATTGGCTCAGGTTACCGCTAAGCCTAAGGAGTCACCTTTTTGGACGAGGTTAATGAGGATGAAGGTAACCTTTTTCCAGCGGGTGAAGTTTATAGTTGGTAATGGTACCACGACTAGATTCTGAGAGGATACTTGGCCTTGCAATATTCCCTCTTTATGTAATACTATACAACATAAGGAATAATATGTCGCTACAGTATTACATTCGGTACCTCTTAATATCCAATTTAGGAGGTCTCTAGTGGGAGAACGTTAACTCCTGGTTGCACTTGGTCCGGAGGTTGATGGATGTTCAACTTTCTGACCGGTCCGATACAATTCACTGAAAATTATCAACGAATGGTACCTTTTTTTTGTGAAATCTATGTATTTGGACTTAATTGATTCTGGGTCAATCTCAAGATCATTACATATCTAGAAGATTTAAGTTTCGCTTAGAATTGAAATTTTCATGTGGTTTGTACATAAGAAAGTTGTACCGACCAAGAATAATTATGTAAAGAGAGGATGGGTTGGGAGCTCTAGATGTTGTTTTTGTGATCAGGATGAAATGATAAGACACCTCTCCATTAGCAAAATTATCATGGCACTGATTACATATAGCTTTTAACGTTAATCGAGCATTAACACATTATTTGGGACGTGGCTCGGTGGAGTATACGCAACTATAGCATAACATATTCCTATCGGTATATGTGCACTATTTTGGGCTATATGGAACACTAGAAATAACTTGTTATTTAATAAGAAAAACTTTATCAATTTTGTGCAGGTTACCTGCAGAGCCACTGCATGGATCCATACGTGGTTGTTACGCACTCATGCGGACTCTAGGAAGCTTTTGGTTAATGGGTGTAACCGTTAAAAGACGGTAACACGGGTTATCTTCAATCGATTTGGATGTCGACCTAATAATAGACTAGGTGTATAGACATCGCAGTCTGTTTTTTATCGTTGGATGTGGCATCTTTTTATACATTTTTGTTTGCGCTCCGTTTGTGAGTCAAATTTAGATCTAGAACTTTGTTACCATAGATTATTTAATAAAATAACTGCATGCATCGTAATACAGATGCAGGAGACTTTCCTCTTTTTCAAAAGAAAATACAATAACAAGATAACAAAAGGAGACCTCAACTCTGCTAGTTCCTGTGTTATAGTATATATTTTCTTGTGTTTTTCTTGATTGCTAGACTGGCCAATATGAATGGATTCCAACAAAGTGCACAAATAGAAAAAGATCTCTTCGATTTAACACAATATGACGCACACAAGATTTTACCCAAAATCAAGGGAGTAGAAAAGATACGTGATCGACAAAAGTGGTTCGATTCTATCGAGACGATCATCCCAACTCATAATTGATTCAGTGGCTGGCAGCCACTCCCCTACTCTGAATTCAATTGGACCTCTCTAGCTTTAGTTTGACTGATAACCATTTCCAACGAGCGGAGACAAGGGACACATGCACTGTTGGATACTTGTCATGCAAGATATCATTTGCTCCACAAATTAAGCCACATAGGTACTCCCTCTTATTAACCAGGTATGTTCACGATGTGAATTGCCGACGATGTAAGCTACTACAGTTAGTTTCAGAGCTTGCATGGTCATTGCTTCTACGGAATAATTTGCGGTAAGATGGGATTACAGGTACAGCACAGCAGTCGAATCAAGTACCGCCAACGTGCAGTTGCATGTAGAGATCAAATGATGTACTATCAAACGGTGTACTTTCTCTGTAAACTAATATAAAAATATTTAGATTACTAAAGTACTGTTTTAAATGTTTTTATATTAATTTACGGAGAAAGTACTAGTTAGATTTGGATAGGAAACTTCAGTACAATACTCTGTAGGGGAGCTTGCACAAAATACTGACAACATATGTCAATATTATACGAACGATATAATCAAATATTTTAAAACTTCATTTTGTTGCCTGATTACATCTATCTCACAAGTATACCGACCCTTAATTTCTTCACATTTGAGTACTTAATTACCTCACCCCATCTCCTCTCTCTTCAGAACATGCATTATATATATCTATGTGTATATATATAGTTCTTCCAAACCAAATTGAAAGAAAGAACGACGCAACAGACTGACAAAAAATCGACAAAAAGGAAGAATGGTAGCTGTATATTTAATTACGGCATGTAGAGAGCTTCCAATCCTTGGCAATCCGCGCTCCAGTCATGATCAGCAGCAAGGATTCCGTCATGGAGGCTGAGGGTGTCATCAGGGAACGAATCAAGCGAGTCGTACTTGGGCTCCTCCCATGTCGATAAGCTCGGCACGATGGAGCACCACGACGAGAGGTTGGCGGCGGCACCGTCTGTGGGCAACCCCAACGAGTCGAAACAGCTCTGATCCATGGCGAAGTTGAGCTCGCCGAGCGCAGCTTGCACGCTCTCGTCGGTGCACAGCATGGTGGTTGCGGTAGCTGGGCTGGCCGTACTAGTCGGGTCGGCGCTGCTCACCGGTCGGGACCATTCGAGGAATCCGTCCGGGCTCGCGTCGAACTGCGCGGGCGCCAGAACGCCGCCGGGGCTCATGTCGCTGGAGGCGCTGAACGTGTCGAACGTCTCGTCGACGTGCCCGCCGGCCGACTCCGGCGTGACGGAGCCGACGAGGCTGCCGTCGGCGGCCGGCTGCTGGTTGTTCAGAAACTTGGAGTAGAGCATTGCGAGGTCGATGGACGAGCCGTCGGGCGCGGTGGGCACGTCGTGCATCGCCTGGCCAGGGTTCGCCGGGTTGCCGACCATGCCTTCCAGGACCATGTCCGGCCGGAGCGGGCCGGGGAACCCTCCATGCCCGAACGTGGCGTCCCGGACGCCGGAGAAAGAGTCGGACGCTGACCGCGCGGAAGACTTCCCCCGGCGGTTCTTCCGGCATCCGCCGCCGACGGGCACGTTCCGGAGAGAGCCACCCTTGGTCCAGTACCGGCGGCAGCCCTTGCAGAAGTAGCGCGGCTGGCTGAGGCTGTAGTTGTTGTAGTAGCAGAACTTGGTGTTGGGCGAGTCGCAGCGCGGACAGTTGGGCGCCACCTCGGTGCCTGTGCTGTAGCGCCGGTCCACCAGCAGCGACGGCGCCCGCGGCACGTACGGCAGCATGGCCGCCTCGTGCGGGTGCGACGACAGCATCGTTCACAGATCCTTCTTCTGCAGCGATCAGACTACGGCCAGCCGGGGAGGGACCTATGTGGGCGATGTGAGAGGGATTGACCTGATCGGAGGACACGGTGACCGGAGAATGGACTGTGACTTGATCGACGGAGGAGGGGGAAGGAGGCCGGCGAGAGGGCAGTGGAGGGAGTGGCGGGGTTCTTATATGGATCGGCGGGGTGGGAGCTAATTACGCGGTGTGCATGTGCATGTGAGTTTGCGTTGCTTAGATTTGGGCCGAGATGCAGCTAGCTAGTGTAGTATAGTGGGAAATTCTCCCGGCTTTGATTTTGGGTTAAAGGAATTAGGCAGCTCCTAGTTAACTACCCCCAACAAACTGTGGCAGTGCATTGGTGCAGCAGCAGGTGCCCTTTAGTGGCTACAGTACTAGTCTTGTTAGCACAATGATGGACGCATCAACCACTGTTCAACTGATCGAAGGACGCTGCTGCAGTGCTGCCGCTGCAGACTTTCACTGTTTCATGTAAAATTGCTGTACTCTTCACTGTGAATCTCTTTCTTCGCGAGAATTAACGATGGCATCTTGGTTACTACGGCGTGGTCGGTGTGGGAGAGCCGTATCAAGCTAGGGATCGACGGAAGCCAGCGCGCGGTGAGAGCGCACGCACGGGCGAGGTGGGAGCGGTTGCTCAGTAGACCGCCGGGGTAGGCCGTGCCGGCGGCAACCTCGCTGGGATACGTGGCGGCGCACCACTGGCCCGCCACGTGAAATCCCCAGGGTCCCCCCCGGTGAGTGGTGGGGTGCGAGGGAAGCAAATCCCTCGGGATCGCCCATACGATTTTGTTATTGGCTGTCGCTCCGCTCGATGCGTCGGATGCATGGCCGCCCTTCGACGGGTACGCTGTGGGGAAGGCGGGATTTGCTCACACGGTTAAGCTCTCGGGACGCAACGCAACATGCACGCGCCGGCGCCAGCGCGAGATGATGTGCGACTTGGTGGGCTGTCTGGCTGGCTAGTATGCTGGGGACGTGTGCCCCTCGACCGATCATCCCGCGGGGCGTCGTCGTCGTCTAGCTTCAACGTAGAGGGGGCCTGCTTGATCGGTCAAGGACGTTCTTGGTCCATTCCTCAACATCGATCCGATCATGCTGCCATGGCAGTTGGCAGGGAAGGTCGGCGGCTAGTCGAACCGCAGTGCGCCGAGAGAGTGCCAATCTTTCTAATATTCAGCAATAAACGTACGCGGAGTGTGATGGATAGATATCCTGGGCGCAGGAGCGGCTGCCGGTATTAACAGGACAGTACACCAGTCCGTCCAGATCTGCTGGTCGGGTCGACGGACTGCAGCAACGTAGTACAATCATGCGATCCAGCGCAGCGCAGCGCGCGTGGCGGGTCCAGCCGATCTCCAGTAGGAACATGATGCCGCGACGACAGCAGCCGGGGACTGGACAGGGAGGGAGCCACGCGATCCATGTACGCACTCGTGTCATGTAGCAGTACGTACGTACGCACGCATACAGACGCACAACAGTTGTACTGCACAGCGACGATTCGACATGACCAGCCGTGTGCCGGCCCGGTTCGAGCCCGGCAATCAATAGCCGGCCCAGACGGGCACGGCGCCTGTACCCCCCGCCTACGCGCGCGGTTCGGTTCGGTGCACCCGACCCGATCGCGTCCCGTCTTTCGCGCGCACGTACATAGGCCTCCCGAGACGCAAGGCCAAGACGCTCTGGAGTCTCATCTCTCTGACTGACATGCCACTGCTTCAGTAGGCTTGTGACAGGTCCAGAGTGCCATCGATGGCGACGGCACGTACAAGTTCCAACCCCGGAGCACTGCCCCATCTTGATGTGCGTCCGCACGTACGTACGGCCCACCATCGATCATCGCCATGTCGTCCATGTGGCTCCCCGGGGTACGTACGTACCGCGGTACTGGGCTACCCACCCGCCAGGGGCCTTAACCACATGCAATTAAGCTTAACCGAACCATTAACCGCAGATTTGACTTGCTCGCACTCGCGCTCCCGCTCCCTCTGCTGCTACGTGAACGACGAAGAATGCCGATGCAACAGTGACAGGAACGCCGGTGCAACGGGCATTTTTCTTCGCGAGGCGATTAACTACTCCAGGTTGGTCCGGGCGTTAACTAGCAGGTCGTTCTGCTGCGCTGCCAAGCCGTAGCCCGCAAGCACGCGACTGACTGAATGCGGTGAATCCGTCCGGCGCGTCCATCGACGGAGAACGGGATTGCTTGCACGGGCTCCCCTCAGGCCGTGCTATGATTGGGGCCGCGCACTGTTATGCCGCGTGCGCTGCGTGTACTGTTGACGCCACTCATCAATTGAACGGACCTGACGAGTATTTGTATCTGTACTGTATTTTGGGGATCGTGGCACGCCACGGTGGGCTTGACGACCTGCTCAGGTATCGTCGTGGGCCTCCAGAGACATGACAGTATTTACATCCAGTTCGTTGCTCCGTTTTATATCTCAGCAAAATAACTTGTGAACCTAGGAGATAAAATGTATTTTCATTTTTTTTGACATTTTGTTCTAGTATCATGGTCAAACATACATATGGTTGACTGCGATAATTTATGCGCCATATACTCTGGAATGGATGGAGTATTTGAGTTAGGCGGGTTAAATTAACCTAAGATAAAAAAACTAGGATTAGGTAACCATGGATCAAAATTTCAGTGTTTTGATAATTTTGGCGGGTGTCAAATTATTTGGAACCTCAAAATTTCAGGACAGATTCAAATTAATTTCAAAATAAAATAAAATCCAGTCAAAATTCATACAATTTAGGTGAGTTTCTATAGATTGAATTCTGTAAGAATTTTGTTAATTTTGGATATTTCTGTGAGGTCTAAATTTTCTTATAATTTTGAACCTAGGAGATAACCCACAAAATAACGCATTAAGGAAACTTTACTAAAATTACCATTTTAACTTGAGCTCTTTTACCCCTCCAAACAAACATAAGCTCTTTACTGCTAGCTCACATAATATACTAGAATGGAAATTTAGGATAATTAGGATTAGCTCACAAACACATGTTTCCCCCAAAAACAAACATTGGAAGGGAAAGGGATTCTTACAATGTGTAGAAGTATAAAGGACCGGGCGGCTTGATGCCTACCTCGACCATCCTCCTTGTATATTTATATCTTAAGGCATGTACAGGGTTTGTTTACAACATGACTGCATAAGTAGATATGGAAACTATCTATTAGATAACAACTTCACGTGTACTCCAAGTTAATCATTAGGACGTGAAGCCGGCTAAGGATATGTCTCTAACACAATGCACTAAAGAAAGAACATATTTCCCCAAAAATACCCAAATGAAACTGGATATATGCACACCCTAATTAAGAAAAAATAATATAAAGAAGTAAAACAATTCTGAAACCTTTTTGTAACGAATATGCTCTAGTGTTAATACTCACGTGTAACGCTTTGCAAATAAATTATGTTTGTATGGTCTTCTGTGCGAAGAAAAACCGAATCGGTTTACATAAAGAAGTTACTATTCAAGTGTTTTGAAGTTGCAAAAAGAAATTCACCCAGAAGAACACCAAAGTCATTTCTACCATGAAACTTCACACATGAGTGGAACACTCGATCACGTTCCCCACAAATAAGAATCAGAATTGTTTGATTTTTATATACTTTAGAAAGAAAACGCCATGTAGGCTGGGCCTAGTATCATGTCACAAAAATCCACAACGAGTTGCCCGATTAATCAGGGTGCAAATACAATCAGATACTATCGAGTTAACCTATACACAAGTCAACTTAAATAAAATGCAACATACCTAATTATTCCTTTTTTGGTGAGGGGACATTCTATTTCTAAGGATTTCAATAACGGTTGTGGAAATCATTATGGTTTTGTTGACAGATGTTTAGCCAGGGTGTATAGCACGAGCACTAGTTAATAATGAGTCGATGATATATGTAGTGGAGTTGCAAGCGTCTGTGTACTACAAGTCAGTGGGAGAGCTGCAAATTTGTAGGTTGTTGAGCCAGATTATATTGCTCAACATTTGGAGCAGGGGCGACACTCCACATGCTTAGCTGCTGCTTCGATGCGGATGTGTGAGGGGCGCTGCGTCCACCTACACAGTTCACTGATCGGCAAAAGAGTACTTGCTGGGACTGGCGATCGATGCTCCTCATTCGACGAGTGTTGTCTTCATGGTGACATGATGTATACTGGTTGGCGTACGTAGGTAGTACTAGGTGCTGTGTATTCTTGTTCTATTGGACAGATGATTAGTGCATTATTGATGTACTGCTATTCATGTGCATACACACCAAGGCACCGAGCTATACCTATAGGACAGGTCCGGGCTTCTGGCACACCAATTCTGTTAGGGAAAACACGGAGCACGGGGACTGAGCAGCTGAAAAGCTGTTTCGCTGTCACTTTCCCCTTTTGCAAGCGATTTAGCCCCAGCAAGAAATGGCTCTAACAAGCAAGCGAATGCTAGCTAATTGGGGCAGTGATCGAGCTGGCTTATACGTATGAAGATGAGAAAAACGTCAGTCAGATCTCATGGAAGATGCATGCAGCTCTCTTCTTCCTTGTAGGTGTGGAATGGAACCAACAGCTCGAGATTCCAGCGCTAGCGAGGGTCGCAGGTCACACCACCAATGATTTCGTCGGGACATACTACTAGCTACTGGGCAGCTAGCTGGAGTTGCTTAGGTTACACTCTTCCGAGAGCTACACTACACACACCAGTCACTCACTCACACACACACATACAGAAGTAGCATGGACATTCATAACGTGGCCGACTGCAATCGATTGGCCCGCGGGAGCAAAACGGGCAGGCAGCTCAGTAATGCAGGCCAGGAACTCGAGCTGAACGGCAACCGCAATTATCTCGAGTGGACTGTTGCTGTACGTGCGTGGACAGACAATTAGCTCGCGGGTCGGGGCAGTGCATGCGCTGGCATTCGTGCATGGACCCGGACGCGACCGACCGGTGCACGTACGACGACGATCTGCGCGCGCGCGCGCGGAGGTGCGGGCGCAGTGCGCGGGAAAGCGACCGAACCGCGCTTGATAGGACGCCGCTTCGCTTTGTCCGTTACTCCGGCGTTGGGACGACAGTCTGGGACTCCGGAGATGGAAGAACAATACGTGCCTCTTGTGTTCCTCGTCGGCATGCATAGCTGCAGGATTCCTCCTGCTTCTAGCTGGTGATCAATCAGCTCGACTTCGAGAGCGTAAATGGAGCCAATACAGTACCTAGCAGCTAGCAAAGCTCCATCAGTCCGACTCGGAATAATTACTGAGATTCGCCCACCGCCTCTCAGACATGCATGGCTGACATGCCGCTCGAGTTTATTTACGCGTATCGGCGTATCTGAGAGCGCGTGTGTGTATGGAGCTAGCCGATTGATTACGCACCGTGCAGTACCATAGATCATGCACGGGGTACTCGAGAAAGATTTTGGCAGGGCAGTACTGGACCATGCGCGCACGGTTGCAGCAGTATGTAACCGCTCCGTGCTCGACCAACTACGGACCAGATCAGTTTGCAGGATAGTTCCAGAAGTCCGGAGTGAGTGTATCAGTATCGCCAGTACGAAAGGAGACCTAGACCGGCCGGCCGGCCGGCCACATAAAACAATCACGACACTGGCCGCTAACGGTTTTGGAAGTACGTACGTGAGAGGAACATGATTTTCCCTGGGGACCGTGGATGGATGGCCGCGTGATTGATGGCGCTGCATCTCATAATCCCTTCCTTGAAACGCAATCAACAGAGACACATGCGGACGTGACGGGCCGGCTCTCGCTGCAGGGCCGATCATCAAGGGGCCGCCGCTCGTTGACATACCAGGACATGCCTCGAACCAGGACCAGGAGGACCACCGGATGTCTAGCTACATAGTCTGCCGGCCGTCGGCGTAACTTGCCGGAGATGATACATGGACGCCCGGTTCGGTCCGCTCGCGGTGTGGTGTGGGGGCTACGGACCAGGGAGCGACCGACGCCTGGCTGCGGGCGCGCGAACCGTGTGGCGAGGGCGGGCCACGGCCACGCGTGTTGGTAGCGCTCGGACGGCCGGGGCGGGACGTGGTGACCACTGGCCGCGCCCGCGCTCCGTGGACCACGGCGAGGTGGACGGCCCGTCTCCCGACGTTCACATGGGCTTGGCTTGGTGCATGTACTGTCGCCCGCATTCGCACGTCCCGCGGCTGCCTCTCCTCATCTCCATGCGATCTGCATGCGACGGCGACGTTGCGCCTCTGTTCGTGAAGCGGTCAGAGCAACTCCAACTGCGTGATCCATAGGGATGTGCATTTTGTTCGCTTTTTGTATGTTTGGATTAGTCCGACGGATATTCATGTCTGCTTACGTAATTGGATCGACGCTTTGCGTCCAACGCGACCGTGACCCATTTTTAGGCGCAACGAAAAAAAACATAATAAATATTTTAAAAATATAAAACACATTAATTAAACATTACTGTCGACCTCAAAGGCCAGCGATAGTCCCACGAGTCCACATTGTGTTAAATAGAAAATTAAATAAACTAAAACAAGGAGGCGCGCTGCCCTAGGCGTCCTCCTTGTCGTCGTTGGCGGCGCCGGTGAGGTCGACGAGTGTAGGCA
Organism: Hordeum marinum; assembly: GCA_022496015.1. NCBI lineage: Eukaryota > Viridiplantae > Streptophyta > Magnoliopsida > Poales > Poaceae > Hordeum > Hordeum marinum. Next base: position 440,915,391 of record CM039674.1, read on the forward strand.
TCGGGCCAGCCCAGGGAAAGGCCGTCTCCTAGGCGGCGGCGACATCGTTCGCCGGTGGTTGCACCGACGCTGGCTGGGATGCACGGCGCTCCTCCTCCTCAGCTTCGACCTCGCGCTCCAGCCGCTCAAGTCGTTGGGCCTCTACGCGCTCCTCCGCCAGCTGCCGCTGTCGCAAGCGCTCCTGGTAGGTCGCCTCGTGCTCTGGTGTTGCACCCAACCAGACGGGTGGCACACTGACCCACTCGCGCACCACCCCATCCCAGACGTACTGCCCAGGTTTGAGGGCCAGCTGCCCTAGGCCGTCCTTGGCGGGGGACGGCGGGGCCAGCGGCGGTACGACGTAGTAGCCGGCAGCGGAGAGCGTCAAGGCCTCCGCCATCCGCGTCTGATAAGCCGCCGCCTCCTCCTCCTCCTTGAGGCGTGCTTCCTCCTCGCTTGCACGGAGGACGGCCGCCGGTGCATTCTTGTTTGCGGCCTTTGCCTCTTGGTCCTATTCGCGCATGACGAGGGGCGGCGGCGGTCCAAACACCACGTCGCGGACGCCACACCAGTGCTGCGCCTCATACTCCCACGCAAACCAGGCCTCCCATTCGGGAGAGTCTACAACGTACAAGGGGTTGCATCGTGATACGTCTCCAACGTATCTATAATTTTTGATTGTTTCATGTTGACGTATTATCATTCTATGATACTTTTTGAACATTTATTTACCAATTTATAATATTTTTGAGCACTAACCTATTGACCCAGTGCCTAGTGTCAGTTGTTGTTTTCTGCATGTTTTTTTGCTTTTCAGGTTTACAGTACCAAACGAAGTCCAATTGCCAGGAATTTTTTTATGTTTTTTTCTGGACCTAAAGAAGACTTGGAAGCTTCGTAAAGAAGCCGGGAGCCGCACGAGGGCTCCAGCACACAACAGCCATGGGGCGCGTCCTGATGTGTGATGCCCCCCTCGTGGCTCTCCCAACGCTCCTCTCTGGCCTATAAATTCTCATATATCGCAAAAGTCCTAGGGGAGGTACCGAAACACTTTTTACGCCGCCGCAATCCGACGGGAGCCCATCTAGAGCTCCGTTCTGGCATCCTGTCGGAGGGGAGATCGATCACAGAGGGCCTTTTCATCAACCTTGCTGCCCTCATGATGATGTGTGAGTAGTTTACCACAAACTTGTTGGAAATATGCCCTAGAGGCAATAATAAAATGGTTATTATTATATTTCCTTGTTCATGATAATTGTCTATTGTTCATGCTATAATTGTGTTAATCGGAAACCGTAATGCATGTATGAATACATAGACCACAACATGTCCCTAGTGAGCCTCTAGTTGGCTAGGTCGTTGATCAATAGATGGTCACGGTTTCATGACCATGGACATTGGATGTCATTGATAACGGGATCACATCATTAGGAGAATGATGTGATGGACAAGACCCAATCCTAATCATAGCACAAGATCGTGTAGTTCGTCTGCTAAAGCTTTTCTAATGTCAAGTATCATTTCCTTAGACCATGAGATTGTGTAACTCCCGGATACCGTAGGAATGCTTTGGGTGTGCCAAACGTCACAACGTAACTGGATGGCTATAAAGGTGCACTACGGGTATCTTTGAAAGTGTCTATTGGGTTGGCAAGAATCGAGACTGGGATTTGTCACTCCGTGTGACGTAGAGGTATCTCTGGGCCCACTCGGTAAGACATCATCATAATGAGCTCAATGTGACTAAGGAGTTGTCCACGGGATGATGTGTTATGGAACGAGTAAAGAGACTTGCCGGTAACAAGATTGAACAAGGTATAGGGATACCGACGATCGAATCTCGGGCAAGTATCATACCGGTAGACAAAGGGAATTGTATACGGGATTGATTGAATCCCCGACATCGTGGTTCATCCGATGAGATCATCGTGGAGCATGTGGGAGCCAACATGGGTATCCAGATCCTGCTGTTGGTTATTGAACGGAGAGGTGTCTCGGTCATGTCTACATGTTTCCCGAACCCGTAGGGTCTACACACTTAAGGTTCGATGACGTTAGGGTTATAGGGAAATAGTGTACATGGTTACCGAAGGTTGTTCAGAGTCCCGGATGAGGTCCCGGACATCACGAGGAGTTCCGGAATGGTCCGTAGGTAAAGATTCATATATAGGAAGTGAGGTTTTGGTCACCGGAAGAGTTTCGGGCATCACCGGTAACGTACCGGGACCACCAGAAGGGTTCTGGGGGTCCACCAAGTGGGGCCACCAGCCCCAGAGGGCTGCGTGGGCTGAGAGTGGAAGGGACCAGCCCCAGAGTGGGCTGGTGCGCCCTCCACCCTGGCCCAAGGCATAGGAAAGGTGGGAGGGAGGGGAAACCCTAGACCCAGATGGGCCTAAGGCCCACCTAGGGCTACACCCTCCCCCTCTTCCTCTCTGGCCGCCGGCCAGATGGCCATCTAGGGCCGGCCGCAGCCCCTAGGGTGGGAAACCTAGGGCTGCGCCCTCTCTCCCCCTCCTCCTATATATAGTGGAGGGTTTTGGGGCTGCCAGACACACGAGTTCTCTCTTTCTCGGCGCAACCCTACCCTTTCTCTTCCTCGTTCTCTGTGGTGCTTGGCGAAGCCCTGCCGGAGACCATGCAGCTCCACCGTCACCATGCCGTCATGATACCGGAGATCTCCCTCAACCTCTCCTTCCTCCTTGCTGGATCAAGGCATAGGAGACGTCACCGGGCTGCACGTGTGTTGAACGCGGAGGCGCCGTTGTTCGGCGCTAAGATCGGAGTCCACCACGATCTGAATCGCTACGAGTACGACTCCACCAACCGCATTCTTGTAATGCTTCCACTTAGCGATCTTCAATGGTATGAAGATGCACTCTCCCCTTACTCGTTGCTGGTTTCTCCATAGATAGATCTTGGTGAAGACGTAGGAATTTTTTTGATTTACTACTACGTCTCCCAACAGTGGCATCATGAGCCAGGTCTATGCGTAGAATCTATGCACGAGTAGAACACAAAGTTGTTGTGGGCGTCGATCTTGTTAATTTTCTTACCACTACTAGTCTTATCTTGATTCGGCGGTATTGTGGGATGAAGCGGCCCGGACCAACTTTACACGTACGCTTACGTGAGACCGGTTCCACCGCCTGACATGCACTTGTTGGATAAGGTGGCTAGAGGGTGTCTGTCTCTCCCACCTTAGTTGGATTGGATTCGATGAAAAGGGTCCTTATGAAGGGTAAATAGCAATTGACATATCACATTGTGGTTTTGGCGTAGGTAAGAAACGTTCTTGCTAGAAACCTATAGCAGCCACGTAAAAACTTGCAACTACAAATTAGAGGACGTCTAACTTGTTTTTGCAGCATATGCCTTGTGATGTGATATGGCCAAAGGATGTGATGTGATGCATTGTGATGTATGAGGTTGATCATGTTCTTGTAATAGGATTCACGACTTGCATGTCGATGAGTATGACAACCGGCAGGAGCCATATGAGTTGTATTATTTTATTGTATGACCTGCGTGTCAATCATAAATGCCATGTAATTATTTTACTTTATTGCTAAACGTTAGCCATAGTAGTAGAAGTAATAGTTGGAGAGACAACTTCATGAAGACACGATGATGGAAATCATGGTGTCGTGCCGGTGACAGTGATGATCATGGTACCCCGAAGATGGAGATCAAAGGAGCAAGATGATATTGGCCATATCATGTCACTATATTGATTGCATGTGATGTTTATCATGTTTACATCTTATTCGCTTAGAACGACGGTAGTAAATAAGATGATCTCTCAATAAAATTTCAATAAATGTGTTCACCCTAACTGTGCACCGTTGCTAAGGATCGTTGTTCCGAAGCACCACGTGATGATCGGGTGTGATAGGTTCTAACGTTCGCATACAACGGGTGTAAGCCAGATTTACACACGTGAAACACTTAGGTTGACTTGACGAGCCTAGCATGTATAGACATGGCCTCAGAACACGGAAGACCGAAACGTCGAACATGAGTCGTATAGAAGATACGATCAACATGGAGATGTTCACCATGGATGACTAGTCCGTCTCACGTAATGATCGGACACGGGCTAGTTGACATGGATCATGTATCACTTGGATGACTAGAGATATGTCTATCTAAGTGGGAGTTCATTAAATAATTTGATTATGTGAACTTAATTATCATGAACTTAGGCTAGAATTGTCTTTACAATCTATATTGTAGATCAAATGGCCAACGCTAATGTCACCCTCAACTTCAACGCGTTCCTAGGGAAAACCAAGCTAAAAGATGATGGAAGCAACTATGCGGACTGGGTCCGTAGCTTGAGGATCATCCTCATAGCTTCCAAGAGATTGTATGTCCTTGATGCACCGCTAGGTGACCCACCCATTTTCCCAGCGGACCAAGACGTTATGAACGCTTGGCAGTCACACTGTGATGATTACTCCCTGGTTCAGTGCGGTATGCTTTACAGTTTAGAACCGGGGCTCCAAAAGCATTTTGAGCAACACGGAGCATATGAGATGTTCCAAGAGCTGAAACTGGTTTTCCAAGCTCATGCCCGGGTCGAGAGATATGACGTCTCCGAGTTCTTCAACTGTAAGATGGAGGAGAATAGTTCTATCAGTGAGCACATACTCAAAATGTCTGGGTTGCACAACCGCTTCACTTAGCTGGGAGTTAATCTCCCGGATGACTCGGTTATTGACAGAATCCTCCAATCGTTCCCACCTAGCTACAAGAGCTTTGTGATGAACTACAACATGCAGGGCATGGAGAAGTCCATTCCTGAGTTGTACTCGATGCTGAAATCAGCGGAGGTCGAGATCAAAAAGGAGCATCAAGTGTTGATGGTGAATAGGACCACTAGTTTCAAGAAAGGCAAGGGTAGAAGAACTTCAAGAAGGATGGCAAAGCTGTTGCCGTGCCCGGTAAGCAAGTTGCTGGGAAGAAGAACAAGAATGGACCCAAGCCTGAGACTGAGTGCTTTTATTGCAAGGGTACCAATCACTGGAAGCGGAACTGCCCCAAGTACTTAGCGGATAAGAAGGCCGGCAACGTTAAAGGTATATGTGATATACTTGTTATTGATATGTACCTAACCAGCACTCGTAGTAGCTCCTGGGTATTTGATACCGGTGCAGTTGCTCACATTTGTAACTCCAAACAGGAGCTGCGGAATAAGCGAAGGCTGGCAAAGGACGAGGTGACGATGCACGTCAGGAATGGTTCCAAGGTCGATGTGATCGCCATCGGCACGCTACCTCTACATCTACCTTCGGGATTAGTTTTAAACCTCAATAATTGTTATTTAGCACCAGGTTTGAGAATGAACATTGTATCTGGATCTCGCCTGATGCGAGATGGCTACTCATTTAAATCTAAGAATAATGGTTGTCCTATTTATATGACAGAAATGTTTTATGGTCATGCTCCGCTGGTCAATGGTTTATTTTTGATGAATCTCGAACGTGATGTTACACATGTTCATAGTGTGAGTACCAAAAAGTGTAAGGTTGATAACAATAGTCCCACTTACACGTGGCACTGCCGCCTTGGTCATATTGGTGTCAAACGCATGAAGAAGCTCCATGCTGATGGACTTTTGGAGTCTCTTGATTTTGAATCATTTGACACGTGCGAACCATGCCTCATGGGCAAGATGACCAAGACTTCATTCTCCGGAACAATGGAGCGAGCAACTGACTTGTTGGAAATAATACATACCGATGTATGCGGTCCAATGAGCGTCGAGGCTCGTGGTGGCTACCGTTATGTTCTCACTCTCACTGATGACTTGAGCAGATATGGGTATGTCTACTTAATGAAACACAAGTCTGAAACCTTTGAAAGGTTCAAGGAATTTCAGAGTGAGGTAGAGAATCAACGTGATAGGAAAATAAAGTGCTTACGATCTGATCGTGGCGGAGAATATTCAAGTCACGAGTTTGGCACGCACCTAAGGAAATGTGGAATTGTTTCACAACTCACGCCGCCTGGCACACCTCAGCGAAATGGTGTGTCTGAACATCGTAACCGCACTCTATTGGATATGGTGCGATCTATGATGTCTCTTACCGACTTATCGCTATCATTTTGGGGATATGCATTAGAGACTGCCGCATTCACTTTAAATAGGGCATCGTCAAAGTCCGTTGAGACGACACCGTATGAATTATGGTTTGGAAAGAAACCTAAGCTGTCGTTTCTAAAAGTTTGGGGATGCAATGCTTATGTGAAGAAACTTCAACCTGAGAAGCTCGAACCCAAAGCGGAAAAGTGCGTCTTCATAGGATATCCCAAAGAGACTATTGGGTATACCTTCTATCTTAGATCCGAAGGCAAAGTCTTTGTTGCCAAGAATGGATCCTTTCTCGAGAAAGAGTTTCTCTCGAAAGAAGTAAGTGGGAGGAAAATAGAACTTGATGAGGTAATTGTACCTCCACTCGAACCGGAGAGTAGCACAACATAGGAAGTTGTTTCTGTGGAGCCTGCACTGGCTGGAGAGGAAGTTAATGATGATGATCATGAAACTTCAGATCAAGTTACTATTGAACGTCGAAGGTCCACTAGGACACGTTCCGCACCAGAGTGGTACGACAACCCTGTCCTGGAGATCATGTTGTTGGACAATGGTGAACCTTCGAACTATGAAGAAGCGATGGCGGGTCCGGATTCCAACAAATGGCTAGAAGCCATGAAATCCAAGATAGGATCCATGCATGAGAACAAAGTGTGGACTTTGGTGGACTTGCCTGATGATAAGCGAGCCATTGAAAATAAATGGATCTTTAAGAAGAAGACTGACGTTGATGGTAATGTGACCATTTATAAGGCTCAACTTGTCGCTAAGGTTTATCGACAAGTTCAAGGAGTTGACTACGATGAGACTTTCTCACCCATAGCGATGCTGAAGTCTGTCCGAATCATGTTAGCAATTGCCGCATTTTATGATTATGAGATCTGGCAAATGGACTTCAAAACGGCATTCCTTAATGGCTTCCTTAAGGAAGAACTGTATATGATGCAGCCGGAAGGTTTTGTCGATCCTAAAGATGCTAACAAAGTATGCAAGCTCCAGCGCTCCATCTATGGGCTGGTGCAAGCATCTCGAAGTTGGAACATTCTCTTTAATGAGGTGATTAAAGCGTTTGGGTTTATACATGTTTATGGAGAACCCTGTATTTACAAGAAAGTGAGGGGGAGCTCTGTAGCATTTCTGATATTATATGTGGATTACATATTGTTGATGGGAAATGATATATAACTTTTGGAAAGTGTAAAGGCCTACTTGAATAAATATTTTTCAATGAAGGACCTTGGAGAAGCTGCTTACATATTAGGTATTAAGATCTATAGAGATAGATCGAAACCTCTCATAGATCTTTCATAAAGCATATACCTTGAAAAGATATTGAAGAAGTTCAATATGGATCAGTCCAAGAAGGGGTTCTTGCCTGTGTTACAGGGTGTGAGATTGACTACGACACAATGCCCGACCATGGCAAAGGATAGCGAAGAGATGAGTGTCATCCCCTATGCTTCAGCCATAGGCTCTATTATGTATGCCATACTGTGTACCAGACCTAATGTGAACCTTGCGTTAAGTTTGGTAGGGAGGTACCAAAGTGATCCCGGAGCGGATCACTAGACAGCGGTCAAGAATATCCTGAAGTACCTGAAAAGGACAAAGGACATGTTTCTCGTATATGGATGTGCCGAAGAGCTCGTCGTAAAGGGTTACATCGATGCTAGCTTCGACACAGATCCAGACGACTCGAAGTCGCAAACCCGATACGTGTATATTTTGAACGGAGGGGCAGTCAGCTGGTGCAGCAACAAGCAAAGTGTCGTGGTAACATCTACATGTGAAGCGGAGTACATAGCTGCTTCGGAAGCAGCAAAGGAAGGAGTCTGGTTGACGGAGTTCATCACCACTCTAGGAGTGATTCCAAATGCGTCGGGCCCGATGACTCTATTCTATGACAACAATGGAGCTATTGCCCTTGCGAAGGAGCCCAGGTTTCACAAGAAGACAAGACACATCAAGCGCCACTTCAACTCCATTCGTGATCACATTCAGGAGGGAGATATAGATATTTGTAAAGTGCATACATATCTGAATGTCGTAGATCCATTGACTAAACCTCTCTCATGAGCAAAACATGATCAACACCAGAATACTATGGCTGTTCGATTCATCACAATGTAACTAGATTATTGACTCTAGTGCAAGTGGGATACTGTTGGAAATATGCCCTAGAGGCAATAATAAAATGGTTATTATTGTATTTCCTTGCTCATGATAATTGTCTATTGTTCATGCTATAATTGTGTTAACCGAAAACCGTAATGCATGTATGAATACATAGACCACAACATGTCCCTAGTGAGCCTCTAGTTGGCTAGCTCGTTGATCAATAGATGGTCACGGTTTCATGACCATGAACATTGGATGTCATTGATAATGGGATCACATCATTAGGAGAATGATGTGATGGACAAGACCCAATCCTAAGCATAGCACAAGATCGTGTAGTTCGTCTGCTAAAGTTTTTCAAATGTCAAGTATCATTTTCTTAGACCATGAGATTGTGTAACTCCCGGATACCGTAGGAATTCTTTGGGTGTGCCAAACTTCACAAGGTAAGTGGGTGGCTATAAAGGTGCGCTACGGGTATCTCCGAAAGTGTCTGTTGGGTTGGCATGAATCAAGACTGGGATTTGTCACTCCGTGTGACGTAGAGGTATCTCTGGGCCCACTCGGTAAGACATCATCATAATGAGCTCAATGTGACTAAGGAGTTGTCCACGGGATGATGTGTTATGGAACGAGTAAAGAGACTTGCCGGTAACAAGATTGAACAAGGTATAGGGATACCGACGATCGAATCTCGGGCAAGTATCATACCGGTAGACAAAGGGAATTGTATACGGGATTGATTGAATCCTCGACATCGTGGTTAATCCGATGAGATCATCATGGAGAATGTGGGAGCCAACATGGGTATCCAGATCCCACTGTTGGTTATTGAACGGAGAGGTGTCTCGGTCATGTCTACGTGTCTCCCGAACCCGTAGGGTCTACACACTTAAGGTTCGATGACGTTAGGGTTATAGGGAAATAGTGTATGTGGTTACTGAAGGTTCTTTGGAGTCCCGAATGATATCCCGGACGTCACGAGGAGTTCCTAAATGGTCTGTAGGTAAAGATTCATATATAGGAAGTGAGGTTTTGGTCACCGGAAGAGTTTCGGGCATCACGGGTAACGTACCGGGACCACCGGAAGGGTTCCGGGGGTCCACCAAGTGGGGACACCAGCCCCAAAGGGCTGCGTGGGCCGAGAGTGGAAGGGACTAGCCCCAGAGTGGGCTGGTGCGCCCTCCACCTTGGCCCAAGGCGCAGGAAAGGTGAGAGGGAGGGGAAACCCTAGACCCAGATGGGCCTAAGGCCCATCTAGGGCTGCGCCCTTCCCCTCTCCCTCTCTGGCCGCCGGCCAGATGGCCATCTAGGGCCGGCCGCAGCCCTAGGGTGGGAACCCTAGGGCTGCACCCTCCCTCCAGCTCCTCCTATATATAGTGGAGGGTTTTGGGGCTGCCAGACACACGAGTTCTCTCTCTCGGCGCAGCCCTACCCTTCCTCTTCCTCGTTCTCCGCGGTGCTTGGCGAAGCCCTGCCGGGGACCATGCAGCTCCACCTTCACCACGCCATCGTGCTGCCGGATCTCTCCCTGAACCTCTCCTTACTCCTTGCTGGATCAAGGCGTAGGAGACGTCACCAGGCTGCACATGTGCTGAACGCGGAGGCACCATTGTTCAATGCTAAGATCGGAGTCCACCGCGATCTGAATCGCTACGAGTACGACTCCACCATCCGCGTTCTTGTAACACTTCCGCTTAGTGATCTTCAAAGGTATGAAGATGCACTCTCCCCTTACTCGTTGCTGATTTCTCCATACATAGATCTTGGTGAACACGTAGGAAATTTTGTGATTTACTACTACGTCTCCCAACAAGACCCACGTGTCTGTAGGTAGTACCCAGATGATGGAAATCTCTCTCTCTCTCTCTCTCTCTCTCTCTCTCGATCTTCAATACAATGTTCATCACAACTTTGCCTTGATCTATCAGATGTAATCCCTTTGTATGGTGCATTTGTTGAGATCCGATGAATTGTGGATTTATGTTCATATTATTCATAATAAATTCCGAGTCTTCTTTGAATTCTACTATGGTTCTTATGTGCATGATCATTATAGCTTCGTAATTCTCTATGATCTATTGAAATAGTTTGGCCAACTAGATTGGTATTTCTTCGGTGAGAGAGGTGCGTTGTGGTTGGTTTAAATTGACGAATTTCTATATCTCAGTGACAAAGTAGGGGACAAGATACGTCTTTGTGTTGCTTCTACAAAGGTTAAAACGATGGGGTTTATTCATATTGTTTGAGTTTACTTTGTCCACACCATGTCATCGTTCTCCAAACATTACTCTGTTTTACTTAATACTCTGCATGCATGCTGGATAGCGGTCGATGAGTGGAGTAATAGTAAAAGGTGCAGGCAGGAGTTTGCCTATTTGCTTATGAACGTGATGCCTATATACATATGATCATTGATGTGAATATTGCATAACTATCCGCTTTTCTATCAATTGCCTAATAGTAATTTGTTTACCCACCGTATGCTATTTTTTATGAGAGATGCCACTTGAGAACACTACGGCCCCGGGTCTATTCACTCATATATTTACAAACACTACTATTACCTTGTTGTTCTTATTTACCTTTTATTTTATTTTGAAATTTACAGTTATCTATAGTAATCTACACAACTCACTTGCTTGCAAATAACGAGATAAAGGGGATTGACAACCCTCTTGCCAACATTGGGTGCCAGTTGTTTGCTATTTTGTGTGTAGCCACTGAAGACGGTTGAGGATTGATATTCCTATTGGTTTTATAAACCTTGGTTTCATAACTGAGGGAAATACTTACCCACATTGTGCTACGATAACCTGTTCCTATTCATGGAAAGCCCAACACAGATCACAAGTATCATGAAGGATTTCTGGCGCCGTTGCTGGGGAATATCATCATCAACTATCAAGTAACTTCACACAAATTTACGAGGAAAATTATTATGAGGGGGTTGACATATATGTGTAGGAATTGCAATAATATCAAGTTTCCTCCCTATGTTCAAAGTTTCGAAGTTATGCTTGTTTTGGCTTCCTATGTTAGTTGATTCTTGCTCCCATAAATTGTTTGCTCAAAAAATTTATATGCATAGGAAGTGGGTGAGGTTTAGATGTTCTTGTCATATGCTTCATGATGCTCACATTTTGTTTCAATTCTTTACCTTTATGTGAGCATCAATGAAATCATTATGCCTAGCTATGGGCATAAAACAATAGCGCTTGTTGGGAGGGAACCCAATATTTATCTTAAATTTCATTTTTTACTTTATATTTGTTTGTGATAACATGATTATTGCCTCTGTAATGATTATGTTTTTATGTTTTAATTAGTGTTTGGGTCAAGTAAAGCCTTTGAGATGACTCACAAGATGAGTAGAAATGATACAGTGCAAAAACAGAAACTTTAACATCCAATGCAGAATTTCTCTGATTTTACTAGAATGTGATTTTGATCTGAATTTTTTACACAGTATTTCTGTACAAATTCTTCATGTTGTACTAATTTTTCAGAATTTTTAGAGTTAAATAAGTATGGTATCTCTATAGATCATTACAGATTGTTCTGTTTTAAACAGATTCTGTTTTTGCTTGCATAATTTGCTTGATTTGATGATGTTATGGATTGTATCAGGGGGAGGTGGGGTATAAGCCATGGATAAGTTAGAATACAGTACCTATTATGCAAAAATGAAATAAGAATCAATTTATAACAGTACCTAAAGTATTCAATATGTTGCATATACTAACAGATCTCACAAAGTTTTACTGAGTTTTGTGTGATTGCAGTTTTCATGTTTTGGGTGTTATCACGATAGATCATGGAATAAGGAGTAGCAAGAGCCTAATATTGGGGATTCCCAAGGCACCCCAAGGTAATATTCTAAGGAAGAATCAAACGTCTAAGCTTGGGGATGCCGCGGAAGGCATCCCCTCTTTCGTCTCAATCCATCGGTATGTCACTTGGAGCTACATTTTTATCCATCACATGATATGAGTTTTGCTTGGAGCGTCGTTTGTTTTTGTTTGCTTTTACTTTCAGTTTGCCACAATCATTGTTTTCTGGACACACCTATTTGAGAGAGACACACCTTCATCATAGTTTGTTAGAATACTCTATGTGATTCACTTATATTTTTTGAGCTTAGCAGTTGCTCAAGTACTTCACTTATATCTTTTTGAGCATGGTGGCGTGTAGATTTTATAGAAATAATTTCACTCTTGATCTTCACTTATATTTGTTTTAGAGTTAATGAATAGTTAAGGTAATTTTCATGGGTCATAAGATTGGTCCAAAAATAATAGGTATTCAATGAGTGATAATCAAAACCATCATGTAGCACATATAGGGAAATTGCCGGTTAATGACATTGATTTGGTAATATGAAAAAGGTGTGAGTTCATAATTGTTGATTCATAGAAGTGTCGATATGAAAAGGTGTTAACTTCTTGTTCATCTAAAAATTAAAGAGGTATGGTGATGATGTGTGAACATTTCTATTGCTCGTTGAAATCCTAGTGTTGTTTCGAGTCGGGGGCGCGCGATGGTTAAGTCCTACCAACCTCCTCCCTCGGGGCATGCGAGTAGTAATTTGATTTGTGATAAAAGTAATAAAACTTTGCAATAAGTATATGAGCTCTTTATGACTAATGTGAAACCATGGACATACGCATTTTCACCTTTTCATATTTTGCTAGCCTCTTTGGTACCGTGCATAGCCCACTTTCACCTTGAGGATCGATGCAACTTTCGTCGGTGCATCCAAACCCCGTGACATCATATGCTTTGTTGCACAGAAATCTCTTTATTATCTTCCCCAAAACAACCACCATACCTACCTATCATGGCATTTCCATAGACATTTCGAGATATATTGCCATGCAAATTGCATCGTCACTTCACATGACTAGTTTGTTCATCATCATATTGCTTTGCATGATCATATAGAGATGACATGGTATTTGTGGCAAAGCCACCATTCATCATAGTTCTGATACATGTCACCCTAGATCTTGCACATCCTGGTACACTGCCAGAGGCATTCATATAGAGTCATATCGTCCTATAGGATTTTCATATTGAGGTTAAAGTAAATAAAAGTGTGATGATCATCCTTATTAGAGTATCGTCCCAGTGAGGAAAGGATGATGAAGACTATGATTCCCCAAAAAATCAGGATGAGACTCCGGATGAAAAATGAAAAATGGGGGAGGCCAAATGAGCCCACCACAAAAAGGAATATATATATAAATGGGGGAGGTGAAAAAAAAAGATTAAAAAATGAAAAAGCCCACCATGGAAAAAAATAAAATAAATGAGACAAAAGGAGAGAAGGGACTTTGCTACTATCCTTTACCATAGTTGTGCCTCAAAGTGGCACCATGGTCTTCATATAGAGAGTCTCTTGTTTTGTCACTTCCTTATGCTAGTGGGAATTACCTTTTCATTATAAACTTGGCTTGTATATTCCTATGACGGTCTTCCTCAAATGCCCGAGGTCTTCATGAGCAAGAAAGTTGGATGCACACCCCACTTTTAGCTTCAGTTGAGCTTTCATACACTTATAGCTCTAGTGCATCATTTGCATAGCAATCCTTACTCCTTGTATTGACATCTATCGACGGGCATCTCCATAGCCCGTTGTTATGCCTAGTTGCTAAGAGACTATCTTCTCCACTTTTTACCCCTTTAATATCTACCATCATATTCTATTCCACCTACATGCTATGTACAATGGCTCACGCTCATGTATTGCGTGAAGAATAAAAAGTTGCTGAATATTGAAAAAGTACGATCTAATTGCCTAACTTGGACACCGTCGTGCTTAACATTTGTATTAATATGGTGAAGATGGAGCAATACCTTGCTACTATAATAAGATGAATGGGGGTAAAACATTCTTTGATGATCGTATACTTTGAAAGATTAATGATTTTGTTTCTTATACTTATAAGCATTGCTATGCTAATGATTGTTAATTCATAATTTCTCAATGAGCATACATACAAAAGATTACATAATGGGTAGCATGTCAAATCAAAAATTCTACTTTTATCATTTACCTACTAGAGGACGAGCAGGAATTAAGTTCGAGGATGCTTGATACGTCTCCAACGTATATATTAATTTTGATTGTTCCATGCTGATATATTATAATTCTAGAATACTATTTGGGCATTTATTTACCAATTTATAATATTTTTGAGCACTGACCTATTGACCCAGTGCCCACTGCCAGTTGCTATTTTCTGCAGGTTTATAGTACCAAACGAACTCCAATTGACAAAAAACTTTTTTATGATTTTTTGGACCAAAAGAAGACATGGAAGCTTTGGAAGGAGGCCGGGAGATGCACGAGGGCCCCCGGACACAACAGGGTGCACCCTAGGGGGGCGCTGATACTTGTGATCTGCTTGTGTTTTCCGTGAAGAGTAATGGGTTATCGCAGCACAATGTGGGTAAGTATTTCCCTCGGTTTATCAAACCTATAGGAATGCCAATCCTCAACCATGTTCAACAGCTGAACACAAAAGAACAAACAACTTGCACCCAACGCCGGCAAGAGGGTTGTCAATCCCCTTGATCTCGTTATTTGCAAGCAATTGAGTTGTGTAGACAATTGTAGATACATGTAAATTGCAAAATAAAATAAAAGGTAAATAATAACAGCAAGGTAATGATAGCGTTTGTAAATATATAAGTGAATAGACCCGGGGGGCATAGAGTTCTCTAGTGGTATCTCTCATAGAAATAGCATACGACAAGTAAACAAATTACCGTTGGGCAATTGATAGAAAAGCGAATAGTTATGCTATTTTCACGGCAATGATCATGTGTATATAGGCATTAGTCCATAAGAAAATAGGCCGACTGCTGCCTGCACCTATTACTATTACTCGACCCATCGACCGCTGTCCATCATGCATCTAGAGTATCAAGTAAAATAGAGTAATGCTTGGTGAATGATGACATGATGTAGACAAAGTAAACTCAATAAATATGAATTAACCCCATCGTTTTATCCTTAGTAGTAGCAACACAAAGACATATCTTGTCTCCTTCTATCACCGGGGTATAGAAACTCGCCAGGTTGAACCTACTACAACGCATCACTCCCACCAAAGAAATATCAATCTAGTTGGCCAAACTATCTTATTAGATCGGAGAGCATTACGAAGCTATGATGATCATGCAAATAAGAACCTTACTATTGAGGTTTGACTCAAATACTTTTCATTAATAATCTGAACATAAACTCACAATTCATTGGATCCCAACAAACACACCATACAAAGGGATTACATCAGATAGATCAAGGCAAAGATGCGATGAACATTGTATTGAAGATCAAGAGAGAGAGATAGATATATTGCCATCTAGGTACTACCTATGAACCCGTAGGTCTATGATGAACTACTCACACATCATCATGAGGGCAACAAGGTTGATGAAGAGGCCCTCCATGATCGACCCCCTCCAGCAGGGTACCGGAACGGAGCTGTAGATGGGATCCTGTCGGAACAGAGACTTGAAGTGGCAGAAAAGTGTTTCGGGAGACTCTCTTATGTTTTAGGGTAAATAGGAATTTATAGGCCAGAGAACGACGTCGGGAGAGCCATGAGGGGGCCATAAGCCATTAGGGCGCGCCCCCCAGGGGCACGCCCTGATGGCTAGTGGGGCCCTGGTGTGGCTACCGACTATCCTCCGAAGCTTCTGGGTCTTTTTTGTCCATTAAAAATCGTCAAAAAGTTTCATGGAAATTGGACTTTGTTTGGTACTGTAAACCTGAAAAGTCAAAAACACGCAGAAATCAACAAGTGGCACTGGGCACTGGTTCAATAGGTTAGTGCTCAAAAATATTATTAATTGGTAAATAATGTCCCAAAAAGTATCCTAGAATGATAATATATCAGCATGGAACAATAAAAAAATTATAGATACGTTAGAGACGTATCAGCTCCCCAAGCTTAATTAATGCTCGTCCTCGAGTAGGTATATGATAAAAACACAATTTTTGATTTGACATGCTACTCATTATGTAACCTTTTGTATGTATGCTCATTGAGAAATGATGAATTAACAAACAACAACATAGCAATTTTTATAAGTATAAGAATAAAATCATTGATTTTCAAAGTATACGATTCTTAAAAGAATGTTTACCCCCATTCATCTTATTATAGTAGCAAGGCATGACTCTGTCTTCACCACATCAATACAAATGTTAAGCACCACAGTGTCCAAGTCAGCCAATTGGATCGTACTTTTTTAGTATGCATCAACTTTTTATTCTTAACGCAATACATGAGCGCGAAGAATTGGACATAGCATATAGGTGGAATAGAATATGGTGGTAGATATCAAAGGGGTAAAAAGTGGAGAAGATAGTCTCACATCAACTAGGCGTACCAATGAGCTATGGAGATGTTCATCGATAGATGTCAATGCAAGGAGTATGGATTTCCATGCAAATGATGCACTAGAGCAATAAGTGTATGAAAGCTCAACTGAAGATAAGTGGGATGTGCATCCAACTTGCTTGCTCATGAATACCTCGGGAATTTGAGGAAGCCTATCATCAGAATATACAAGCCAAGTTTATAATGAAAAGGTAAATCCCACTAGAATATGGAAGTGACAAAATAGGAGACTCTCTATGTTAAGAACATGGTTCCACTTTGAGGCACAATTTTTGTTAGAGCATATTTATCCATATGTGGTTTTGGTTATTGTTGACAATCCCTATGGACTAATGGTTGCCTTGAGTTATATTCGAAGGATTTGTGCATAGGCGCTTCTTGAAGTACATGTGTTGGTTTCAAGGAGTTTATATGGTGACCAAGGTGGTATTCAAGGTTTTATCCAAAGATTTGCCATTGAGAAGATAAGATACAAGGTTGATCAAGACTAAGATAAAGAGTGAATCAAGTTGATCAACATACAAAGCGTACAACATGTACCATGCGGGATCAAGTGATCCCATGGTTTGGTATGCATTGTCCATTATGATTTGTGTAATAACCCATAATCCTTGTGAGTGTTCTTTGTGGGGTTACGTATATTTCCATGGGCGTACATCAAGAGGAAGATCCAATACATCCCATGGAAGATCACATCAGGTGGTGATCGTTATCAAGGTTGCGCAACCAAGTTCAAGTGAAGCATCATGGAGAGATCACGCTTGAAGCTTGCCATCCATTGTGGCGACAATGGACTTGTGAGGATGTGCCGAAGAGTGGCTCACCCATAGTGGATTATGGGGGAGCAATCAAGTAGTCTTCATCGAGCCAACGCCACCAAGAAAGGTGGTCCATCTTGAGGAAGTCAAGATTGTCATCATCTAGGTCAAGTGGACCATGTGCAAGGTATAGGTTTGCCCTTGATAGGTTTTCTATTTTACCGGTCTCATTGTGGTAGTTGGGAGACCAGGTTATAGGATCGATTGCCGTACTATCAAGGGGCTCTCTCAAGTGAGTACCTTGATCGTATCGTTCGTTGAGATCTCAAACCATTTGTATCCATGCATCATCCTTCTTGGTTTTTGTTTGGTGTTTCTCTTTGTGAGTTTTAGAGCTTATGGTCATCTTCATGTCAAGCTCGAGTTCATCGAAAATAGAATCCATATAAATCTTCTATGATGTTTTTGATGTTAGAGTTTTTGCTGGTTCTTCATTCATAGAGGTTTCACATCTCTATATCATTGGCACTTCATTGTTGGATAGCTCTTATCGTCCTGAATCCAACAAGCTTGAGTTTGCTCAATTCAGAGCTCATTTGCAGAAGTTATGGCAGTTCTGGTGTTCTTGCATTCATTCATTTCCTTTTCTGGTTTTGCAAGTTTGTAAGCGGTAGTACTGCTCCATCAAGCGGTAGTACCTCCCTGGCGCGGTAGTAACGCTAGGTACTACCGCCTAACCTTCAGTCGCTTGGTTTTAGCAGAAGGTTGGCACGGTAGTAGTGCGGTAGTAGTCAGCGGTAGTACCGCCCTAGGGCGATAGTACCGCTCGCTACAACTGCATAGTCTTCTGTTCTCTAGAACCGCATGCCAACCTGGGCAGCAGTAGGACGAGGTACTACTGCTTGTGTGCGGGCTGAGGGGGGTAACGGTTGGATTTTCCCCCTCCTATAAAAGGGGGTATTCTTCCCCAATGGATCTTAACTTTTGAGCTCGAGTTTGCCCCCCCATTGTTGATCTTCTTCGAGCTTGCTAACTCTCAATCCCTCCAAAGATTCTTGCTAGTTCTTGAGGGAAAAGAGAGAGGAGATCTAGATCCGCATTTCCACCAATCACTTTCTCCTCTAAGTGAGGGGAACCCCTTGGATCTAGATCTTGGAGTTCTTCGTGTTCTTCGTCGTTATTCTTCTCACTTTCCTCCATAGCATTAGTTGTCGTGGTGGGATTTACGAGAGAAGGACTTGGACACTTCGTTTTCCCTTGCCGTTGCATTTGGTGCATATGTTTGAGTTCTCCACGGTGATACGTGGAAGTGAGAAGTTGAGAAGCTTATTACTCTTGGGTGTTTCACCATAGAGCTTGTTCCTCTTGGGTGCTTTGGCGCCCTAGACAGTTGATGGTGCCTCGGAGCTCAATCATTGTGGTGCAATTCTCCGAGAAAGCTTCGAGGTCTCCAATTAGGTTGTTGATATTGCCCCAAGCATTTGAGGTCACCTCATAGCCACAATCCATTGTGGTGAAGCTTTGTGGTGTTGTTGGGAGCCTCCAATTAAGTTGTGGAGTTTTCCCCAACCTTGTTTGTACGGGTTCGGTGACTATCGTGGGAACGAGGCTGACAGTAGAAGATAGGGGTACGTAAGGAGAGGGCAGAGTCCCAGCTACGGCGGGGATGTACACACGGATGTATGAGTTCAGGCCCCTCTCATGGAGGTAACAACCCTACGTCTCAGTGCTCGGGAGCTCTTGTCGTGTCGAATATGAGTGTTACAAGGGATGCGAACCCTTGTGCCAGAGGGGAGGGGTGGCTTATATAGAGTGCGCTACCCGTCATGAATGTCCGACAACCAAGGATTCGATCGTGGGAATAAAGGCATACGTTAATCATAACACACGTAATAAATGCTACTAATGGCGACTAGACGAACACCTGCCTGTTGGCCTTCCTGGGGTGCCTTCAGGTCTTCTTCCGAGTGAAAGGAGCCTGTCGAGTGGAGGGAGAAACCTCTGAGTGGATGCATTGTCGAATGACTTCAGTCGGAAACTCTCTTGTAATCTTTAAGTCCTCCAACATAGTGTCCTTAGGTAGGGTATGTAGGTCAGGCCTAGGACCCTACCCTAGGTACATATACTCGTCATTAGCCCCCGAATGGATCGGGGTTCGAGTAAAAAAGGGATCAATGCTGGTTTTGATAAAGCACAGAAACTCCGAGTGTATTCCAGGGAATTACGGAAATTTACGTCGACTGAAATCTTTATCATTCGCCCTGATCGATTCAACCTTGATAAGTTTCCGAGTGAATTCGAGTGCAGATTCAAATCCGAGTGACTTAAGAGGATCTTTGGAAGCGATGGTTCGCTCTGCCAGACCCGGATTTCATGGGATTCGAATATTTGGGAAGCGCGCGCCGCACGAAGATGACGCCATGACTAGGGCAAGTGGGAGCACATTGCCTTGATTTCCGCGCCGCCCATTACGCCATGTGCTACGCGACATTTGCGGCCAAGATACACAGAGATCTGGCGGGCCCATAGGTCAGCGACTCACTCGGGCTGGTATAAGATTAGGCCGTGCTGTGGACAACACAGTCCTTCTCCCATAGATCCTCTCTTTTCCTCCGCCTCCTTTGCTCCACCGGCGCCGCCCAACTCCGTCCAGACGCCCGCTGTCGTGATGCCGAAGAGCAAGACGGAGAAGCTCAAGCGCGCCAAGAAGGGAGCAGCAAAGGCGAAGAAGCCATCGACCGCCCGATTGACGGCGCCGACGGGGTGGATCCAAGGAGATTTCTTCCCGTCAACGGTCACTGCGAGGGATGTTGAGAACCTCGTCGTCAATGGGCTCATAGCCGATGGCGCGTGGAGGCTACCGGAGGGGGAGCGGGTTCTCCTTCTCACTCACGTTGAGTGAGGTTTTTATATGCCTCCCCATCCTTTCATCCGCGGGTTTCTGAACCTTTTCGGAGCTCAGCTTCATCACTTTCCTCTGAATGCCATTTCGTACCATGCTGCTTTCATCACCTTGTGCGAGTGCTTCTTGGGTTGTCCTCCCCATTAGGGTTTGTTTAAACACATCTTCATCGTTAGATCTCAGTCGGTCAAAAAGGCCAATCCATAGGACGATAAGACCCATGCCATTCAATTATGTGGTGGCTTGGGGATCCAAAAGAGAGCTAGAAGCTCCATTCCATCGATGACTTTTCCTGAATCTATTCGGGGCTGGTAGTGGACTTGGTTCTATTGCAAAGAGATTGCATCTCCCAACATGTCGACTGGCCTTTCCCCCTTCACACCAGATCAACCCACTACCCCCAAATCACTGTTAGTGCTAGAAGGGGAGAAATTCCAAGTGGGAATCTTAGTGAATGTTGTAGTGAATCTGGTTCGTGGCGGAGTGACTGGCATGGATCTGCTAGAGACATTTCTCAGTCAACGAATCCAGCCTCTTCAAGCGAGGGACCATGCCATGTGGCATTACTCAGGCCCCAAGGGCACCACTCGAACACATCCAGAGGAAGTCCCGAAGGAAACTGTTGCATAGTGGCTTCGGACCATCACCGGAGCTTGCGATAATCCCCTGGGAGTCAACCGGATCTTGCCTTTCTCTGCTCAGAACCCACCGCCAAATCTGGTAAGTTATATCTTTGTCGAATGCTTTGATGTTTCGTCGAGTGATTGGGGCGTCACTCGACTGACTTTACTGTTTGAATGTTGCAGGAGCTGATGAACATGTACTCGCCTATGCTGAATGGAAATCAACCCGAAGAGGGAGGGGAGAGCGAGGGCGGCAATGTTGATGCTTTTTATGCCGAGGACAGCGAAGATGATTACGAGGACTCGGGTGAGAACGAAGAAGAGGCCGAGTCTCCTTCGCGCACCGAGCATCATGCCAAGCAGCGCCAAGACGTAGTGGCTGCTCCAAGTAAGACCTTAATGTCGAGCAGCAGGAACCCGAAGTGTGACCGAGCTTCAACAGTCGAGTCGAGTGAGCGGGCCGCAAAACAACCCAAATCCGATGTGCCCAAACCTCGGAAGGCTCTGCCCCACATGAAGATTACTGTACCTGTTGTATCAACATGAGTGTTCATTTTCCTTTTCCTTTTTTGTTGTGTGAAACTTCATATCTTTGCTGACCGAGTGGAATCTGTCCGCCAGTGCCGCTACCTCGGTGACGTCACCTCCACGGGACAAGGGGAGCATATGGAAATGGACATTGCTGACGCGACCACCTCCCATTGAGGTATAACAACCCTTCACTCCGTCTTTTTTTGTGAATGAATCTCCGATTGAATTAACTAACACCGTCGGCTGGTAGCTGCCAAAGTCATCCAACTGGAGGACGATGAAGAGCCACCACGTGGACGCGCCCAGGGGACGTTGTCAGGACTGACGCCTCGTAGGTCGACTACCGCTTCGTCTCCAGGGCTTGGTGATTCGTCCAGAGTCAGAACTAATGGGAGGTGGTTGTGCCCCACCAGCCATTTCGACCATTGTGGCCTCGACGCCGATTGGACAGGCTCTAGCTACTTCAGTTATTCCAGCCACAACACAACTCACCCGACAACTGCCTTTGCTCTGTACCGCGTCCCGGAGGACCAGACTGGAGCTTGTAAAGAAGCCATGATCCAAGCAGAGCAGATGATGCTCTACACGAAGGAGGCGTATGAGGCTAGCAAGTTGGCTTACGATGTCAGCTCGATGGTTCACACCAATGTTCGAGTAAGTGCGATTGTAAGTTCATTTCCGATTGAATTTCTATCTTTCTTCATTGCACACTGATACATCTCCATCATATCTACTTTTCCAAACTCTTTTGCCCTTATTTTGGACTCTAATTTGCATGATTTGAGTGGAACTAACCCAGACTGACGCTGACTTTCAATAGAATTGCCTTGGTGTTATTTTCGTGCAGAAATAAATGTTCTAGGATTGACCTAAAAATTTAAGGAGAATATTTTTGGGTTTAATAAAAAATACTGGTGAAAGAATCAACCGGAGGGGGGCACCCACAGATCACAAGCCTGTAGGGCGCGACCACACCTAGCAGGCTTGTGGGGCCCCTGCTGCTCCACCGACCTCAATTCCACTCCTATTTATTCCTATTCGCGGAGAGAAAAATCAAGGAGAAGAGTTCATCACGTTTCACGATACGGAGCCGCCGCCACCTCCTGTTCTTCCTCGGGAGGCCAGATCTGGAGTGAATTTTGGGCTCTAGAGAGGGGAAATCGACGCCATCGTCATCACCAACCATCCTTCATCACCAACTCCATGATGCTCTCCACCGTTCGTGAGTAATTCCATCGTAGGCTTGCTGTACGGTGATGGGTTGGATGAGATTTATCATGTAATAGAGTTAGTTTTGATAGGGTTTGATCCCTAGTATCCAATATGTTCTGAGATTGATGTTGCTATGACTTTGCTATGCTTAAAGCTTGTCACTAGGGCCCAAGTGCCATGATTTCAGATCTGAACCTATTATGTTTTCATGAATATATATGTGTTCTTGATCCTATCTTGCAATTTGTAAACAACTATTACGAGTTATGATCTGCATCCCCCAGGGTGACAATAACTGGGATTCTTTCTGGTGATTACCGTAGTTTGAGGAGTTCATGTATTCACTAACTGCTAATGCTTTGGTTCGGTTCTCTATTAAAAGGAGGCCTTAATATCCCTTAGTTTCCATTAGGACCCCGCTGCCACGGGAGGGTGGGGCAAAAGATGTCATGCAAGTTCTTTTCCATAAGCACGTATGACTATATATGGAATACATGCCTACATTATATTGATGAATTGGATCTAGTTCCGTGTCACCTTATGTATAACTATTGCATGATGAATGCCATCCAACATAATTATCCATCAACGATCCATTGCCTACAAGCTTTCCATATATTGAGCTTTTCCAAGTTACTTCTCCGTTGCTACTATTACAATCACTACAAAACTGCTAATGTTACATTTGCCATCGTTACCGTTACTTCCATATTACTTTGCTACTAAATACTTTGCTGCAGATATTAAGTCTTTCAGGTGTGGTCGAATTGACAACTCAGCCGCGAATACTTGAGAATATTCATTGGCTCCCCTTGTGTTGAATCAATAAATTTGGGTTGAATACTCTACCCTCAAAAACTGTTGTGATCCCCTATA
This sequence comes from Hordeum marinum, assembly GCA_022496015.1. NCBI lineage: Eukaryota > Viridiplantae > Streptophyta > Magnoliopsida > Poales > Poaceae > Hordeum > Hordeum marinum. The sequence goes on from CM039674.1 coordinate 440,938,901, forward strand.
CTTGTGGGTTATCAAGACCTTTTTCTGGTGCTGTTGTCAGGGAGCATAGCTCTATTATCTAAGTCACTTGGGATTTATATCTGTTGATCACTATGAAGAATCTAAATGATTCACAAACCTAGATCTATCCCTCTACTACGAGGGGAGGTAAGGAACTGCCATCTAGCTCTGCACTTGATTCACCTTCTGTTATGAGTAAGTTTGCGACACCACCACCTGCTAGTAATTCTGATATGTCGCAAGTAATTGATGATGCCACTTCTGCTATGCATGATGCTTATGATGATACTTTGCTTGATAATACTGTGCCACTGGGTGAATTTCTTGGTGAACAAATTGCTAGAGTCGATGCTGAAAATTATGATACTTCTAAAAATGATGAAATTATTGAAACTGAACACTATGAGACACCTGCTAGACCTAGATCTCCTAGATATGAATTACCTGATATTCCCGAGGGTTATGTTATGGAAGGAGAGGTTGATGACCCACAATTATAGGGGATCTATCGTAGTCCTTTCGATAAGTAAGAGTGTCAAACCCAACGAGGAGCAGAAGGAAATGACAAGTGGTTACCAATAAGGTATTGTCTGCAAGCACTGAAATTATCGGTAACAGATAGTTTTGTGATAAGATAATTCATAACAAGTAACAAGTAACAAGTGTAGCAAAGGTGCAACAAGGTAGCTCAATCCTTTTTGTAGCAAAGGATAGGTGAGGGAGTCCTGGATTAGGGGGGGTCCTCGGATAGCCGACCTATTGTTCGTGGGGCGGACTATATGGGCCGCAAGGTGAACATCGGACGATCAAAGACCACCTACGACAGATGGAATCTTCGAGGATCGATGGCGTATTCTCCAAGTTATTAGCTGTAGTTAGGCATGTTTATCTCTTCGGCATGTAACCAACCAAGTGTAAACGTAGGGGACCCTCGGCATCTATATAAGCTGAGAGTTTATGGGTATAGGGAGGACAACTCATCTAGGGTATGTCGGGGATATACCCCATGGTATGACCCGGCCTGGCGACTCACAGGGGACCTGGTCAAGACATGGCGTTTTATTGGTGACCCGGCAGGTGGGTCACATGACGACCAGGCCCATGACCCGGCGTGTAAGCCGGCACCAGGCGGCTCACAAGAGAAGGCCCAAAGGAGAGAGGATTCCCTTACAAGAGAAACAAGACCCGGATTAGGATTCATGGAAGACTAGTCCTAGTTCTATTGGGAGTAGGACTCTATTTGTAAACCTACCCTCTCCACTTATATAAGGAGGGGTAGAGCACCCCTAGAAAGATAGGTTCACAAGTTTAGACAGACACAAGTCATTAGAGATGGACAGATTAGAGGCTCTCGAGATTCGAGGTAGCAAGACAACACCCTTGTAACCGAGAGATCTTCCTCGTCATCAATACCAGACAAGCAGGACATAGGCTTTTACCTTCGTCAGAGGGGCCGAACCTGGGTAAACTCGTGTCTCTCGATTCCGACCAACCCCTTCAAGCCGCCACATAGTTGCGCTTCTGCCCCGAACCTAAGTCCATTCAACCGGACATCTGCCGTGACAAATCCACGATAGTTGGCGCCCATCGTGGGGCACACACGGTGGTGTTATGGTTCTTGGAGGGAACTCTCCAAGGAATTGAGAAGCTTGTGATTGATCCAATGAAGAAAAGAGCCAGGAGGGCAACCCGCCATAGGAACAACCTTGGTCAGAGTCGGCAAGGGTTGCGTGGTGCACCACAGCACACAGACTTGTTATCTGAAGAATCGAAAAAAGATTGATTAATGGAGCATTGTAATGATAGGACGAGACTGAAAAGAGTTATGTGCGCGTACAGATTGCCAAAATGCCGTTGTTGCTTACACAGGTTGTCAGTTCAATCAATAAAAACAAAGGGAAGTTCAGCGGATGTGAAACTTGCGAGATTCATCGAAAGATTGTCCCGCTGTGGTTGCAACATTAGAAGAAATCTTAGTCCCAATGTGTTGACCCGGAGGAGGAGATGGACGCGGATGCAACAAGCGGGCCTCGACACAAAGCAGATGTGATCACGGACTCGCTCGTGGCTGACCTACGCCGTGTTGAGCCGCTGCCCCGGTCTCACCGCGCCTCCGCCTTGTTGAGCCGGCCGCTGTGACCTGCCTCCTCGCCTAGAGCCGGCCGTGCCTGACTCGCTGTCGTAGGTTTCAAGTCGGCCTTGTTTTCGTGTCCGAGTCGCCCGTGCCTGATTTGACGTCGCAGGCTTCGAGTCGGCCTCGTCTCCGTCTCTCAGCCCACCCCGCCTTGAGCACCAAGCCAACCACACCACAGACTCAGTACTCCATCACCGTCATCTTGCCTTGTCGGGGTGGTGGCAAGCCGCCTACGCAGCATCGCCACGCGTCTGCGAGCTGCCTCGCGCCGCTGCTTTTGCCACCCTCCACGTCGCAACACGACTCTTGCCAGCCACCGCCGATTCACGGCCGGCTCCACCTCGGCCCTCCAAAAGCAGCCCCGCGCCGCTGCTCTTGCTGAGCCTCTCAAGGCGCCATTGTGGTTATGGGCCTCCCGCCTCTGCATCACCAAGTCACCGTTTGGCCACATCGCCCTGCCGTTCCGCATTCTGAACTGGACGCACGCTTCCGTCGAGTCGCTGTGGCCTACTGCCACAGACTCATTCCCGCGGTCCCAAGCCGCCCTCACTGGCCACGTCCACGCCGCTCTGGCCGCCATCACGCGCGCCTGCCAGTACTAGTGCGCGATGGTTCCCCTATGCGGCCACATGACTAAGCGCGCGCATCGCCCTGGATACCTGTTCTCGCTGCCCACGTCATGGCTGGCCTCTGCCGCCCACGTCATGGCCCGACAGCTCAACCACAGGTTTTGATTCGCCTTGCCTCCGCCTCGCTTTCGCCGCCATGGCCTCACCCTGCCGTGTCCGAGCAGCCGTGGCGACACCTCGCTCGTCCATCGCGCCAGGCCTGCCGGCTCAGCCGCACCTTGATCCCCCATGCCTCGAGCCACCGTGGCACCGGCCTCCACTCCACCTCCCCCTCGCCGCACCTTGAGCCCCGTGGCGCCGGACTCTATTGCGCCTCATCTTCGGGACAGTCGTCAAGCCAGTATGAGCCGCCCTTGCCATGCCACCCCGCCGGTTTCAATTTCATTGCATCAGCTGTCAGTGCTCCCCTTGCCAGCTCGCTGTCGAGCCGCCGTCCGGTGGACCGCCGCCTCACGCCATGCCCGCCGGCTCTGCCGTGCCTTATGAGCCGGCCACCGGCTGACGTTGCCGCCATGCTTCGACCTGCCCCCACCTCCACTCCTACCGGTGAGCCGTCCTGATGAGTCACCCCGCACTCGCCGCTGTGTTTTTCCTGTGTACGTTCGGTGGGAGGATAAGGCAAGAGAGAGGTGGAGAACCGGTTGGACGAGGTGATTCAAAAAAAAAGGCACGTGCATGGGCATCGTATTGATCTGGCAAAAAATACCAGGTGATATTTTTCCTATCAATTTCTCAGTATATATTTTCATCTGAGAACAATTACTCTGTCTTTGTAATATTATTTACGCAGGACAATTATTCATATGGCATTATATCGTAGAGTTGGAGCACACACCAGCATGACGCGTTGCTCGATGGACGCGCGTGAGTCGCTGCCCCCACGGATGGTCTACATCAACTCGCCGGTACCGCGGGCGCTCACCTGCCGATATGAGCCGCCCAATGGATGCGGCAAGCCGCGGTATCCGCGGTATGATTTTCACCAACAACGCCATGGCTAACTCACCGTCCACGCCGGCTTACGACGCCGTGGCCATCTCTCACCATCCGCACCAGCTTACAACGCTGTGGCCGTCTCTCGTCATCCACGCCAGCTTACAACGCTGTGGCCGTCTCTCACCGTGCGCGCCGGCTTACAACGCCATGGCCGTTTCTCGCCATCCGTGCCAACTTACAACGCCGTGGCTGTCTCTCACCATCTGCGTCGGCTTACAATGACATGGCCGTTTTTTGCCATCTGCGTCGGCTTACAGTGCCGTGGCCGTCTCTTGCCATCCGCGCCGGCTTACAACGTCGTGGCGTCTTTTACAAACAGCACTGGCTTACAATGTCGCGGCTGGTTTCTACGTTTACATCAACACACTAGTGGCTGCATACACCAGTACAAGCCACCCAATGGATGGTTCTGAATCGCCGTCCTGTGGTCCAATCTACATTGGCATAATAGTGTTAGGCTTGCCTATATGAGCCACCAAACGGACAAGCGCAAGACGCCGCCCATAGCCTGATTCTACCTCAACATATTGGTGCAGGGCTCGTCTGTACGAGCCGCACAACGGACGCGTGCAAGATGCCGCCCACAATTTGATCTACATCAATATATTAGTGTGGTGCTCGTCAATATGAGCCACGCAACGGACAGGCGTACAAGTTGCCGCCACTACAGTTTGGTTCACTTGAACAACCAGCAGGGACAAACCATTGACCGGATTATTGAAACAACTCATACGGGATCATCTATAGCCCGCCATGGTCAAAATCAACCTTCGGTGGAGATTCTCAAGCTGCCTCTTCAAGTCAACTTAAGACTCGGGGGCTATAGACACGACGAGACACATTTGGTCGTTTTTCAAAGAGAACCCCGGGTCTTTGCAAGAGAAAACCCAATCCTGGGGGCTATTACATTATTGGTGGAAGATTAAAAGTTGCCCAAGAGGATGAACCGCCGTGATGCACCATTCAAACATGGGTGCCCGGATTTATTGGATCATCATAAAGTCATTTGGAGCTTCTGCCGTTTTCTTCATACAAGATGGCGACTTACAAGATGGTGCAAAAGTTGACTCCGTCAACAGGTCATCTAGGGGGCTTCCAACCCATCGGGTTTAGCTTATCAGACCCTATTGATCGGCTCTTAAGCCAAAAAGTTGACTCCGTCAACAAGTCATCTAGGGGGCTTCCAACCCACCGGGTTTAGCTTATCAGACCCTATTGATCGGCTCTTAAGCCAAAAAGTTGACTCCGTCAACAGGTCATCTAGGGGGCTTCCAACCCACTGGGTTTAGCTTATCAGACCCTATTGATCGGCTCTTAAGCCAAAAAGTTGACTCCGTCAACAGGTCATCTAGGGGGCTTCCAACCCACCAGGTTTAGCTTATCAGACCCTATTGATCGGCTCTTAAGCCAAAAAAGGTGACTCCGTCAACAGGTCATCTAGGGGGCTTCCAACCCACCAGGTTTAGCTTATCAGACCCTATTGATCAGCTCTTAAGCCAAAAAGTTGACTCTGTCAACAAGTCATCTAGGAGGCTTCCAACCCACCGGGTTTAGCTTATCAAACCCTATTAATCGGCTCTTAAGACAAAAAGTTGACTCCGTCAACAGGTCATCTAGGGGGCTTCCAACCCACCGGGTTTAGCTTATCAGACCCTATTGATCGGCATTACATATTGCATCATATATTGCATCATACATATTGCATCATACATTGCATCACATATTGCATCATATTCACATGTTGCGCCGGTTTATCAAGCCGGGTCAGAGCAAGATTATAAAGAAGGAGCAAGGCTATGAAAGATTTTAACATCTCCAAGTTGTGCTTTTTCAAGCCGCCCTTACAGCAATACAGAACATATTCTGTCTTGTTTATTTTTGCAGGTCTTGTCTATTAAGATGAGCAACCGCCAGATTGGAAAGTTGAGTATTTTTTAAGAGACGCCCTATCAGATATAATGTCGTGTCATCTAATTGACCGGCTCTCAAATTTCTTCAATTGTGCTCTGTGGTAATCTACAACACTCATGGATTTATCAAATATATGTTTACCGGGTTGCACCGCAACCGTGAGCAGGGACTTCATGTCAAAGACAAAGGAAGTTATTCCAGGATATTCATTCCGGGTTATATTACAACCACGGTCAAAGATTCATTCAAATCAGATCAATATCAGTTCCAAGAGAACTTTTGAAGTTCATTATGATGAGTCATATTATTCTCACATAGTCCTGAGTCGCCGCAGGCAGTCGACCCGGCACTTGGGGGCTACATCATTCAAATACAGTTTATATCAAGTATGCAAGTCCCATGTCGCTGCATGCATGCACCACAACACTTGGGGGTTATTTGATCTTGAGGTAGATCAACTCTGTAACCCCCATACTACCAATACAACCAAGCAGGACGTAGGGTATTACCTCCATAGAAGGGCCCGAACCTAGGTAAACTCATGTCCCCTTCGCCTCCTGTTACCGTTGATTCTAGTCTCACAGTTCGGGACCCCCTACCCGAGATCCGCCGGTTTTGACACCGACATTGGTGCTTTCATTGAGAGTTCCTATGTGAGCGCCAAAGAAATCGATGGCTCACCTCGTCGCAAGTAGAGAGATCTGCATCGAGGGAACTCTTGCCCCCGATCAGAGTTTCATGGGCAACGACATCTTGTCGCATGCCATCCCGATTGGCCATCATGGCCAGACCAGAAGGTTTCCCCCCATTCAAAGTATCAAGTTCGGAACCTTAGAGTTCGTGGCTGATTCACGGGGATCACTCGTTCTAATGGAACCCTCGACCTTCGGAGAAAAACCTGTAAGTCTGGATACTTTGACGCCCGAGACATCAGGTCCCATGGTGGAACGGAACACAGACCTATTTCGGTGTAACTCTGGAACCGTCACGCCACTTGAAAAATCCACTCGTATCAACGACGCGCACCGTGCCATCGCCCTGTTCTTAAACGAGTTGTTCGATCGAATCGAAGCTATGCATATATCGGATGACCAGGTTCCGATCTATGATCGGCTCGGTATCAGACGCGATGATAGGGAAATTCATTTCCCTCCAATCACCCACCTCATCGCTACCATCGAGTGTCCGGCTACGGATCCTGCCGACAGCTGGAATTAAAAACTGTCTATACTTCAGTCCTCGATCACCAAGACCCTGTCGATGAATCAGAGGCGGGGAATCATTCTAAAGCCATACCGTCAGTGGTCCGGAATCCTTCGCACGATTTGGAAACTATAGTTCCGAACACTCGTTGCGACATGGAACGAATTTTTTTCCCACCCACCGCCCAAGACGACCATCCAAGTATCGCACCAAAGCCCATGTCTTCGGACTTTCGGGATACCAAGCAATTACAAGGAGAATCAGTCCACCACTTTTAGTCCAGACTCCTACTCGCTAGGAGCAGAGTAAAAGGTCTTAGTGACCAAGATGAAGTAGCATTTTTCATTCGCAATTTCCATGATGAAGGGGTTCTCAATGCCCTGTCCCGCCGACACATAAGTGACTTTTTGGAGTTATCCGAATTGGTACAAAAGTACTGCGCCATGGAGAGCGTCTGGCAATCTGAACAGTTATTCTTGGATCCAATTTTCCCCGAACACCCTAGAGGAGCTCGGAAAAAGAGGATACCTCCAAATCGGCCAGCCAGGTAGGAACCCATTGAAAAAAGAAACAAGCCCTTTTCAGGAACCGACACTGTCCTCGACGGACTATTGGATAAACCTTGCCTCATACATTCCATGTTGTTAAACAAGAACCCAACTCACGGCCTTCGAGTTTGCTGGGTCGTGAGGGAAGTCGCAAAAAGCGGCTAGGCTATTCTCAAGCACCTTCGTTGAAAGGGCACTCTTCTTCGCCGCCCCGATCCAATGCCGAAGTCCTGATGGTATATGAGACCTTCCCCTCGAGGAACAGGCATGAAAGAGCTCTTAGGGAGCTCGAACAAGTCTACTATGAAGTAGCCACTAGCCCATGGGTAGACATACCGATTACTTTCAGGGACACTGACCAACCACCCATTCTTCCCGGTCACTCACCAGCTGCACTAGTCTTGAACCCCATCATTGATGGGTATAGGCTACATAAAGTGCTAATGGACGACAGCAGTTGTAACATCCCAAAATTCCATTTTGGAATGTTATGAATATAGCTATGCATCTATCATCACCATTGCTTGATTGTATGTGTTAGTTGAAATGCCATTTCTGATTTTTCTGGAAGTCCTTTCTACTTTTCCCTATGTTGCTTCCCCTATTTGAAATTTTGGTTAAATGTTCAAAATAAGAGAGGAGTAACATGACACTCCACACCAGGGTCTAATTGGTGAATTATTTGAACAAAATAACCAGGGGTTATTTTGAAAATATTTGCAAAAAAGGATCTAAAAACAATTAGGCAATTTCTGAAAATAATTTTTTTTCAAAGTGTTCAAATGACAGAATAGAAATGTTCATTAAATAGAATTTATTATTCTGTTAATTTTGATATATAATACCCCTATATTTAGAGATGATTTGAATGCTTTAAAAGTTTTTGAATGTCTCTGGAAATTATTAAACAGTAACGGTAACCGTTTCCGGTATTAAATGGGCCGGCCCACAGGTTTTATTCGCGCAAAACTACGAGCCGGCCGACCGCGCGCAGCGGACGCCCCTTTCTCTCTCTGACGCTGGACCCCACTCATCCGACCGTTTCCCTCGCTCGGTCGTCGTCTTCTCCCTCCCCCGCGCGCGCCGGACCCGACGCCGGTCGCTCCCCCCCCTCACCGGATCTCTCCCCTCTCTCCTCCTCGCACCCCCCGAGCGCCTATATAAGAGCCCCACTGCCCCGCATCCATTCCCCCCCGAGCCCCCTTCTCTCTCTCACCGAGACGCCGTCGATTGCTCGTCGGAGTTCCACCACCACCGGAAGTCGCCGTCGACCGTAGCCACCACCCCCGACCACCATTCGCCTCGCCGTCGCCACCAATCGACTCCGAAGAACCGTCGCCGTCGCCCGGACCACTTCCTCGTCCTCCCCGACCACCGGAACGCCTCGCCGTCGCGTTCACCACTTCCGGACTCGCCGGAGTTTCCCCACGCCGGCGACCTTTACACCGTGAGCATTTCCCTCCCTCCGATCCAAACCCAACGGCTCAGATTAGAAGTCACTTATTCCCGAACCGTTTTCTGTTTAGGATCGGTTGACCGCCCGAAGCACCGCTCGGACACCCACCTCAGCCACTCACAGGTCGCCACGTCACCCTAGTCGACCGTTCATTAGTTTTTTTTCAGTTTTGTTTTTCAGAAAACAGAATGTATTCCAAATTTGTTTTAGCTATATCTTTTAATCAGTTTAGTGTTTTGAGTTGATTCTTTTTGCAATAGCTCACATTTTTCATGTAGTTTCACCCTGTACTTTTAAATTTCAAATTTGAACTATAAAATTTGAATTTAATCAAATTTGCTCAAAATCTTCAAATCTGAATAACTAGAGTTTGAAAATAGATTTTGATATGATTCTTTTTGTCACTGTTAGATATTGGTTAGGACTATCTCCATGTTTAGTTTGAGGATTTTTTAGGATGATTTTTAATAGTGTTTTAGCTATAAACAGAATCTGCTTATTATTATAATATAGTTTTATAAACCTAATTTTGATTAGTTTGATTTAGAATTTGGTTTTATTTGTTTATTAGGTTCTGTTAGTAAACATTTAGTGTTTTCACTTACTGTTAATAAAAATATAAATTTGCCTAGTTTAATTTCATTTAACATAGGAATCACAACTTCTTTTCAAATAGGCATAATTTGATTAAAACAACTAACTAGTAATAGTTTTGTTTTCAAATAAGTTTTGTATAATTAATTCTGTTTTCTAAGACAAATTTATTTGTAAGTTATTTTCTGTAAGAACATGTTTTGTTAACAAAATAATAAGTTTAGTTTTCATTCTTTTTGTTAATATAACTATAGTTGATTCATATAGTGTTTATCACAAACTTGTATAAACTCTACTAAAGTTTTCCCAACAAACTTAAATTGATTATATTCTGTTTATTAATAAAATATGCTATTGTTTCTTTGCTGACAACAATTGTCTTGTCATTTCAAAATAGTTTTATTATGTCAGTAGTGTTTTCATCCCTCACCTTTTGGAAAACAAAACTTTGTGTGTTTTTCTTGCTAGAGACTTTTGTGCATTGTTTGCCTTGTTTGTTTAGTACTTCTTTGCTGAATGTTATGAGTACTTATTTTGGTTGTATGCTTATTTGAGTGCATTGTTTGTTTCGTTAGATTATCCGGAGTGCGAAGCTTGTTACTTAGAGTCACTCACGTACGAAGATCATCAATCAGGCAAGTCACTTTGATCATGTTTTACCCATGTTTTATATGCATTAGTTCTACCATCTCCCCAGTTGCATGCAAGATAGGTTAGTTGGAAACTTGGTTACATTGTAGTAGTATCATGTGGTAGATACCTCTCTCAACCCCCTTTGACAACATTGGCCCCGGGAAACGTTGTTTTACCTTTTGCTATGCTATTAGTAGACGGGGTTGGTTGTGTGATTCATGAGAGTTGAGAGAGTTAATAATTTCAAGACCTACATAATGATCAAGATTTCAATACTCCAAGTTTTCAACATACCTCTGGGTGGATGATGGTTGAACGGCGCCCTGGAGAAACCAGTGGTTAGCCTAGGTGATGCTGGAGATGGCCAGTATTCACGCGGAAAGGTCCACCCAGGCACAAAGGGATGGATGGGTGCTTCAAGACCCAAGGCTTACCTGCACAGCCACAAGTCATTATGGGCTCTGGCTTGGTTGGATATCGTGGTGACTCTGGACAGGCGGTGTTACGAGAGGTAGAAGAACGGTAGGAAAGGATGGGCACCGTCAGAGTCGCAGGGAAACCCTTTGGAAGACCATGTTTTGGTCATCCGTTTCTCAAACACCTTGAAGTGCGAGAAATCAAACGGAGGCGACCAAATCTTGTGGGGAACGTGTGCAAAACTCTGCAGAGTACTTAAACCTAATCGATTAGCCGTGTCCACGGTTATGGACGACTTGAGCCAAAGGAATTGGAACTTCCGGAACTCTCAACACAAATAATATGATGATGTGGGTATTTAATAATTTTGGGTATGAGAATTGGTTGGTGGAACCATCTCATTAATCAACCAACTTAGTAATATTTTGCTTAAACCCCTTCGATGTAGGAAAAACTTGGCTTTACGCAAAACTTACACCACCACCTGCCATATAAGCATATAGACTAGCTGATTATTTTCACCCCTCTCTTGTGACTTTGCCGGCATATTCCATATGCTGACCTACACGGCTGCAATGTATCATGTTGCAGAGTATTTTTCCGACCAGGAGTGAGGACGCGTTCTATGCTCAGTGAGATGCCCTTGGAGTCAGATGGACTCATCTACCTTCGACGCTTCCGCAAGATTTAGATATTCTCATGAGTTGGCCTTTAGCCACTTTATTGTAATTTATATTGTAATAAAGGACTCTATATGAGATTGCGATTAATATAATGCTGTGTGATTTCCCTTTGATATATACATTGATGTACCGTGTGTGTACCAGCATGATCTTGGGATGGTACGGAAACACCGGAGACTTGGCCTTTCAGGTCGGGTCGCTACAGAAATGGTATCAGAGCACACGCTGACCGTAGGACGTAACCTCTAGGATTGGAAAGCCTTAGGATTGTTTCTCTTTGTCTTTAAATATCTTATACTCTCATCTATTCGTTTCTGACTCCTCTCCGATTATTTCAAAATTTATAGATGGCCACCTTCATCCCAGTGTTGAGCACAGAGTTTTGCCAGCCTGACGCAACGATGCCCTTTGGTAAGGAGCTGATGAGGATCGTCAAGGACATAAGGATTGCTTTGCCGAGCATCACCGGGATTCCTATCATGTCATTTCCCCAAGATGGACGCTACAGGATCGAGGTGCATATTCCAGGGAAGACCTTTGGGAATCGGAAGGAACCCATAGATCTCAAGTTCGTGGCACCCAGTTGGATACTTGGGAGAGACATGGCCATTCATCGTGCCCTTGGACGTATTCAGGAGGAATACAGAGGTGGAACCATTTCACCAGGACTCAGCATGGTTTGCCGCAGAGATGCCCATGGCAACATCATCACCAATCCCACTGCAGACACCACTATCTCCTATATCCAGACCTTGGAGACTCACATCAGGACTCTGGAGCTTCGAGTTCGTGCTGACACGAAGACTATCAAGAATCTGATGAATCGCGAGCTGGACCTTGAAGCTGATCTGCGAGAGGCCAACTATGAACACGAGCATGAAGTGAAGGACTTCCTAGAGAGGATTGATGAGCAGAATGCACGCATCGCCACTCTGGAGGAGCATCTAGACATGGGAGAAAACCTTCACCCCGAAGGAGACATGGCACCCTTCATCAGCGACGATGAAGACTATGAGGAAAGCACCACCGGAGGACCTACGACTATGCACTTCTGAGGAAAAACATTAGTTATGCCCTCCATGTATCTTTTATTTTCGTCATTAAAGCGTAGGTCGATGCTTAGTTGTTTGAGATTGTATTCCCGATGTTTGACATTGATTGAATAAATGAATGAGTGTTTGGTGTGATATGTTTGTTGCATTGCATATGGGTAGTGAATTTCTTCTAGACCCTTGTTCTATTCTAATTCTCATCCCTCTGAAAATAGCAAGATGCCTCCACGACGTGAGACCGATTTCACTTTTCCGCCGGAACTCACTCAACTCCTTCAGCAGCAGAATGCACTGATGCAACTATTGATTCAGAATCAGACCAACAACCAGAACAACAACAACAACAACCGTTCCAACCATGGTAACTTCAAGAGTGACAATGGGAATGGGAACAACAACCAGCACCGTCAAGTTCCTGCTCAGAAGGATCTGAGTCACATTACCTGTTTCAAGTGCCAGAAGACAGGGCACTATGCTACTGAGTGTCCCCAGAGCAAGCAAGGCAATGGAAACGGCACTAACAACGGCAACTCCGCAGCCAAGAAGCCCAATCCGTTTCCCCGTGCTCAAGTGAATCACATCGATGTGGAAGAAGTCTATGATCAGCCCGAGACTGTGGTTGGTAAGTTTTTATTGCATTCACGTCCTGTTACAGTACTTTTTGATTCTGGTGCAACTCATTCATTCATATCAAGGGTAGTTGTGGATAAGTATGGTTTGCCCACCAAAACCCTTAGTCAGCCCATTAAGGTTAGTTCTCCAGGAGGTATGATGATGGCAGGGATAGGATGCCATGCCTTGAAACTCAATATAGGGAACCATGTTTTTCCCACCGACCTCATTGTCTTAGAGTCACAAGGATTGGATGTAATCCTAGGCATGGATTGGATGACCAAGTATGAAGGAAATCTTGATTGCCCTAGCAAGTCTGTTTCACTCACCACCCCGGAGAACAAGAGGATTAAGTATGTATCCCGACGCACACGTATGAGTGCTCGGTTAAATTCTCTCACAGGAGTTGTTCAGGAGGAAGTACCTGTGGTAAAAGAATTTCCAGATGTATTTCCGGAAGAATTACCAGGAATGCCACCAGATAGGGAGATTGAGTTCTTAATAGAGCTACAGCCAGGGACAGCCCCAATTTCCAAGAGACCCTATCGGATGCCCGCAAATGATCTGTTGGAAATCAAGAAGCAAATCAAGGAGTTATTGGACAAGGGGTATATTCGCCCAAGTTCTTCACCTTGGGGAGCCCCAGTACTTTTGGTGGAGAAGAAGGATAAATCTTTGAGAATGGTAGTGGACTATCGTGCCTTGAACGAGGTGACTATCAAGAACAAGTACCCTCTACCGATGATTAATGATTTGTTTGATCAGCTCGTAGGAGCCAAAGTATTCTCCAAGATCGATCTTCGATCAGGGTATCACCAGTTGAAAATTCGTGAACAGGATATACCCAAAACAGCTTTCACCACGAGGTATGGCTTGTATGAGTATACGGTCATGTCTTTTGGATTGACTAATGCTCCTGCCTACTTCATGAATTTGATGAACAAAGTATTCATGGAATACCTAGACAAGTTTGTTGTGGTGTTCATCGATGACATTCTGATATTCTCCAAGAATGAGGAAGAGCATAAGGAACATTTGCGTTTAGTTCTGGAAAAGCTAAGAGAGCATCAGTTATATGCCAAGTTCAGTAAATGTGAATTTTGGCTGACGGAAGTCGGATTCCTTGGACATGTTATTTCCGGAGATGGAATAGCAGTGGACCCCGCTAAGGTTGAAGCCGTCACCAAGTGGAAGTCACCCACCTCAGTTAAGGAGATCCGCAGTTTCCTCGGACTTGCTGGATATTACCGGAGGTTCATTGATAATTTCTCCAAGGTTGCCAAGCCCATGACAGAGTTGTTGAAGAAAGAATCCAAGTATGTTTGGACTGTGGAATGTGAAGCCAGTTTCCAGGAGTTGAAGGAACGTTTGGTCACAGCCCCAGTGTTGATCTTGCCCGATATTCGGAAGGATTTCCAGGTTTATTGTGATGCTTCACGTCAAGGACTTGGAGGAGTACTTATGCAGGATGGAAAAGTTGTAGCCTATGCTTCCAGACAACTACGACCTCATGAGTTAAATTATGCCACGCATGATTTGGAACTAGCAGCCGTAGTGCACGCACTCAAGACTTGGAGACATTTCCTTATCGGAAATAGTTGTGATGTTTACACCGACCATAAGAGCCTGAAGTATATCTTCACGCAGAAAGAGTTGAACCTCAGACAGAGGAGATGGTTAGAGTTAATCAAGGACTATGACATGAGATTACACTACCATCCAGGTAAGGCTAATGTTGTAGCCGATGCCTTGAGTCGGAAAACTTATGTGAACACACTCACAGCTGGAGGATTACCTCAAGAGTTAGTCGATGATCTCAGAGAGCTCAAGCTAGAGATAGTTCCAAGAGGATATGTTGCTACACTGGAAATTCAGTCCACCTTGACCGAAAGAATTCGAGAAGCCCAGAAATCGGACAAGGAGATAGCTGAAATTAAACAGAGAATGAAAGATGGTAAAGCTAAAGGTTTTCGTGAGGATGAACACGGAACTTTGTGGTTTGAGAACCGAATCTATGTGCCCAATGAACCAGAGCTCAGGAAGTTGATACTTCAGGAAGCCCACGATTCACCTTACTCGATACACCCAGGCAACACCAAGATGTATCTGGATTTAAAGGAAAGTTATTGGTGGACAGGTATGAAGAAAGATATTGCAGAGCATGTTGCGATATGTGATGTTTGTCAGCGAGTAAAGGCAGAACATCAGAAACCAGCAGGGTTACTCCAACCTTTGCCGATACCCCAGTGGAAATGGGAAAAGCTTGGTCTGGATTTCATCGCAGGATTGCCCAAGACCCGTTCAGGTTATGATTCCATCTGGGTAGTGGTAGATCGCTTGACCAAGGTAGCTCATTTCATTCCAGTGAAAACCACCTATACCAGTGCTAAGCTAGCCAAGATATATATGACCAGGATCGTATGTCTGCATGGAGTTCCGAGGAGTATCGTGTCAGATAGAGGAACACAATTTACCTCAAAGTTTTGGCATCAGTTACATGAAACTTTGGGTACAAGGCTAGAGTTTAGTACAGCTTTTCATCCGCAGACAGATGGACAGACTGAGAGAGTCAACCAGATTCTGGAAGACATGTTGAGAGCTTGTGCGCTAGATTATGGATCTAGTTGGGATGATAACTTGCCTTACGTAGAATTCTCGTACAACAACAGTTACCAGACTAGTCTAAAGATGGCCCCTTTCGAAGCTTTATACGGAAGGAGGTGCAGAACACCACTGACGTGGGATGGTGTTGGAGACCGACAACTTTTTGGTCCCGACCTTATCCGAGATTCTGAAGAGAAAGTCAAGTTGATACGTGACAGACTCAAAATAGCTCAATCCCGACAGAAGAGCTATGCTGACAACAAGCGCAAGGAAGTGACGTATGAAGTGGGAGACCGAGCATATCTTCGTGTGTCCCCGCTTCGAGGAACCAAGAGATTTGGTGTTAAAGGAAAATTAGCACCCAGATTCATAGGCCCCTACAAAATTCTTGAATGTAGAGGTGAAGTTGCATACAAACTGGAATTGCCGGAAGGATTGTCCGGAGTTCATGATGTGTTTCATGTTTCCCAGCTCAAGAAATGTCATGCTGAGATGGCTGACATCCCTTTGCGAGACACCGTGCCCCTAGAGGCCATACAGCTTGAAAGTGATCTGACTTATGAGGAGAAGCCTGTCAAGATCCTCGAGACATCCAACAGAGTTACCCGCAGCAAGATTATCAAGTTCTGCAAAGTTTTGTGGAGTCACCATACCGAAGAAGAAGCCACCTGGGAACGCGAAGAAGATCTTCGTAGAGACCATCCGCACCTATTTTCTAGCCAACCCAAATCTCGAGGGCGAGATTCATCTTAAGGTGGGTAGGTTTGTAACATCCCAAAATTCCATTTTGGAATGTTATGAATATAGCTATGCATCTATCATCACCATTGCTTGATTGTATGTGTTAGTTGAAATGCCATTTCTGATTTTTCTGAAAGTCCTTTCTACTTTTCCCTATGTTGCTTCCCCTATTTGAAATTTTGGTTAAATGTTCAAAATAAGAGAGGAGTAACATGACACTCCACACCAGGGTCTAATTGGTGAATTATTTGAACAAAATAACCAGGGGTTATTTTGAAAATATTTGCAAAAAAGGATCTAAAAACAATTAGGCAATTTCTGAAAATAATTTTTTTTTCAAATGTTCAAATGACAGAATAGAAATGTTCATTAAATAGCATTTATTATTCTGTTAATTTTGATATATAATACCCCTATATTTAGAGACGATTTGAATGCTTTAAAAGTTTTTGAATGTCTCTGGAAATTATTAAACAGTAACGGTAACCGTTTCCGGTATTAAATGGGCCGGCCCACAGGTTTTATTCGCGCAAAACTACGAGCCGGCCGACCGCGCGCAACGGACGCCCCTTTCTCTCTCTGACGCTGGACCCCACTCATCCGACCGTTTCCCTCGCTCGGTCGTCGTCTTCTCCCTCCCCCGCGCGCGCCGGACCCGACGCCGGTCGCTCCCCCCCTCACCGGATCTCTCCCCTCTCTCCTCCCCGCACCCCCCGAGCGCCTATATAAGAGCCCCACTGCCCCGCATCCATTTCCCCCCCGAGCCCCCTTCTCTCTCTCACCGAGACGCCGTCGATTGCTCGTCGGAGTTCCACCACCACCGGAAGTCGCCGTCGACCGTAGCCACCACCCCCGACCACCATTCGCCTCGCCGTCGCCACCAATCGACTCCGGAGAACCGTCGCCGTCGCCCGGACCACTTCCTCGTCCTCCCCGACCACCGGAACGCCTCGCCGTCGCGTTCACCACTTCCGGACTCGCCGGAGTTTCCCCACGCCGGCGACCTTTACACCGTGAGCATTTCCCTCCCTCCGATCCAAACCCAACGGCTCAGATTAGAAGTCACTTATTCCCGAACCGTTTTCTGTTTAGGATCGGTTGACCGCCCGAAGCACCGCTCGGACACCCACCTCAGCCACTCACAGGTCGCCACGTCACCCTAGTCGACCGTTCATTAGTTTTTTTTCAGTTTTGTTTTTCAGAAAACAGAATGTATTCCAAATTTGTTTTAGCTATATCTTTTAATCAGTTTAGTGTTTTGAGTTGATTCTTTTTGCAATAGCTCACATTTTTCATGTAGTTTCACCCTGTACTTTTAAATTTCAAATTTGAACTATAAAATTTGAATTTAATCAAATTTGCTCAAAATCTTCAAATCTGAATAACTAGAGTTTGAAAATAGATTTTGATATGATTCTTTTTGTCACTGTTAGATATTGGTTAGGACTATCTCCATGTTTAGTTTGAGGATTTTTTAGGATGATTTTTAATAGTGTTTTAGCTATAAACAGAATCTGCTTATTATTATAATATAGTTTTATAAACCTAATTTTGATTAGTTTGATTTAGAATTTGGTTTTGTTTGTTTATTAGGTTCTGTTAGTAAACATTTAGTGTTTTCACTTACTGTTAATAAAAATATAAATTTGCCTAGTTTAATTTCATTTAACATAGGAATCACAACTTCTTTTCAAATAGGCATAATTTGATTAAAACAACTAACTAGTAATAGTTTTGTTTTCAAATAAGTTTTGTATAATTAATTCTGTTTTCTAAGACAAATTTATTTGTAAGTTATTTTCTGTAAGAACATGTTTTGTTAACAAAATAATAAGTTTAGTTTTCATTCTTTTTGTTAATATAACTATAG
This sequence comes from Hordeum marinum, assembly GCA_022496015.1. Lineage (NCBI taxonomy): Eukaryota > Viridiplantae > Streptophyta > Magnoliopsida > Poales > Poaceae > Hordeum > Hordeum marinum. The sequence goes on from CM039674.1 coordinate 440,956,984, forward strand.
TTGATTCATATAGTGTTTATCACAAACTTGTATAAACTCTACTAAAGTTTTCCCAACAAACTTAAATTGATTATATTCTGTTTATTAATAAAATATGCTATTGTTTCTTTGCTGACAACAATTGTCTTGTCATTTCAAAATAGTTTTATTATGTCAGTAGTGTTTTCATCCCTCACCTTTTGGAAAACAAAACTTTGTGTGTTTTTCTTGCTAGAGACTTTTGTGCATTGTTTGCCTTGTTTGTTTAGTACTTCTTTGCTGAATGTTATGAGTACTTATTTTGGTTGTATGCTTATTTGAGTGCATTGTTTGTTTCGTTAGATTATCCGGAGTGCGAAGCTTGTTACTTAGAGTCACTCACGTACGAAGATCATCAATCAGGCAAGTCACTTTGATCATGTTTTACCCATGTTTTATATGCATTAGTTCTACCATCTCCCCAGTTGCATGCAAGATAGGTTAGTTGTAAACTTGGTTACATTGTAGTAGTATCATGTGGTAGATACCTCTCTCAACCCCCTTTGACAACATTGGCCCCGGGAAACGTTGTTTTACCTTTTGCTATGCTATTAGTAGACGGGGTTGGTTGTGTGATTCATGAGAGTTGAGAGAGTTAATAATTTCAAGACCTACATAATGATCAAGATTTCAATACTCCAAGTTTTCAACATACCTCTGGGTGGATGATGGTTGAACGGCGCCCTGGAGAAACCAGTGGTTAGCCTAGGTGATGCTGGAGATGGCCAGTATTCACGCGGAAAGGTCCACCCAGGCACAAAGGGATGGATGGGTGCTTCAAGACCCAAGGCTTACCTGCACAGCCACAAGTCATTATGGGCTCTGGCTTGGTTGGATATCGTGGTGACTCTGGACAGGCGGTGTTACGAGAGGTAGAAGAACGGTAGGAAAGGATGGGCACCGTCAGAGTCGCAGGGAAACCCTTTGGAAGACCATGTTTTGGTCATCCGTTTCTCAAACACCTTGAAGTGCGAGAAATCAAACGGAGGCGACCAAATCTTGTGGGGAACGTGTGCAAAACTCTGCAGAGTACTTAAACCTAATCGATTAGCCGTGTCCACGGTTATGGACGACTTGAGCCAAAGGAATTGGAACTTCCGGAACTCTCAACACAAATAATATGATGATGTGGGTATTTAATAATTTTGGGTATGAGAATTGGTTGGTGGAACCATCTCATTAATCAACCAACTTAGTAATATTTTGCTTAAACCCCTTCGATGTAGGAAAAACTTGGCTTTACGCAAAACTTACACCACCACCTGCCATATAAGCATATAGACTAGCTGATTATTTTCACCCCTCTCTTGTGACTTTGCCGGCATATTCCATATGCTGACCTACACGGCTGCAATGTATCATGTTGCAGAGTATTTTTCCGACCAGGAGTGAGGACGCGTTCTATGCTCAGTGAGATGCCCTTGGAGTCAGATGGACTCATCTACCTTCGACGCTTCCGCAAGATTTAGATATTCTCATGAGTTGGCCTTTAGCCACTTTATTGTAATTTATATTGTAATAAAGGACTCTATATGAGATTGCGATTAATATAATGCTGTGTGATTTCCCTTTGATATATACATTGATGTACCGTGTGTGTACCAGCATGATCTTGGGATGGTACGGAAACACCGGAGACTTGGCCTTTCAGGTCGGGTCGCTACAGAAATGGTATCAGAGCACACGCTGACCGTAGGACGTAACCTCTAGGATTGGAAAGCCTTAGGATTGTTTCTCTTTGTCTTTAAATATCTTATACTCTCATCTATTCGTTTCTGACTCCTCTCCGATTATTTCAAAATTTATAGATGGCCACCTTCATCCCAGTGTTGAGCACAGAGTTTTGCCAGCCTGACGCAACGATGCCCTTTGGTAAGGAGCTGATGAGGATCGTCAAGGACATAAGGATTGCTTTGCCGAGCATCACCGGGATTCCTATCATGTCATTTCCCCAAGATGGACGCTACAGGATCGAGGTGCATATTCCAGGGAAGACCTTTGGGAATCGGAAGGAACCCATAGATCTCAAGTTCGTGGCACCCAGTTGGATACTTGGGAGAGACATGGCCATTCATCGTGCCCTTGGACGTATTCAGGAGGAATACAGAGGTGGAACCATTTCACCAGGACTCAGCATGGTTTGCCGCAGAGATGCCCATGGCAACATCATCACCAATCCCACTGCAGACACCACTATCTCCTATATCCAGACCTTGGAGACTCACATCAGGACTCTGGAGCTTCGAGTTCGTGCTGACACGAAGACTATCAAGAATCTGATGAATCGCGAGCTGGACCTTGAAGCTGATCTGCGAGAGGCCAACTATGAACACGAGCATGAAGTGAAGGACTTCCTAGAGAGGATTGATGAGCAGAATGCACGCATCGCCACTCTGGAGGAGCATCTAGACATGGGAGAAAACCTTCACCCCGAAGGAGACATGGCACCCTTCATCAGCGACGATGAAGACTATGAGGAAAGCACCACCGGAGGACCTACGACTATGCACTTCTGAGGAAAAACATTAGTTATGCCCTCCATGTATCTTTTATTTTCGTCATTAAAGCGTAGGTCGATGCTTAGTTGTTTGAGATTGTATTCCCGATGTTTGACATTGATTGAATAAATGAATGAGTGTTTGGTGTGATATGTTTGTTGCATTGCATATGGGTAGTGAATTTCTTCTAGACCCTTGTTCTATTCTAATTCTCATCCCTCTGAAAACAGCAAGATGCCTCCACGACGTGAGACCGATTTCACTTTTCCGCCGGAACTCACTCAACTCCTTCAGCAGCAGAATGCACTGATGCAACTATTGATTCAGAATCAGACCAACAACCAGAACAACAACAACAACAACCGTTCCAACCATGGTAACTTCAAGAGTGACAATGGGAATGGGAACAACAACCAGCACCGTCAAGTTCCTGCTCAGAAGGATCTGAGTCACATTACCTGTTTCAAGTGCCAGAAGACAGGGCACTATGCTACTGAGTGTCCCCAGAGCAAGCAAGGCAATGGAAACGGCACTAACAACGGCAACTCCGCAGCCAAGAAGCCCAATCCGTTTCCCCGTGCTCAAGTGAATCACATCGATGTGGAAGAAGTCTATGATCAGCCCGAGACTGTGGTTGGTAAGTTTTTATTGCATTCACGTCCTGTTACAGTACTTTTTGATTCTGGTGCAACTCATTCATTCATATCAAGGGTAGTTGTGGATAAGTATGGTTTGCCCACCAAAACCCTTAGTCAGCCCATTAAGGTTAGTTCTCCAGGAGGTATGATGATGGCAGGGATAGGATGCCATGCCTTGAAACTCAATATAGGGAACCATGTTTTTCCCACCGACCTCATTGTCTTAGAGTCACAAGGATTGGATGTAATCCTAGGCATGGATTGGATGACCAAGTATGAAGGAAATCTTGATTGCCCTAGCAAGTCTGTTTCACTCACCACCCCGGAGAACAAGAGGATTAAGTATGTATCCCGACGCACACGTATGAGTGCTCGGTTAAATTCTCTCACAGGAGTTGTTCAGGAGGAAGTACCTGTGGTAAAAGAATTTCCAGATGTATTTCCGGAAGAATTACCAGGAATGCCACCAGATAGGGAGATTGAGTTCTTAATAGAGCTACAGCCAGGGACAGCCCCAATTTCCAAGAGACCCTATCGGATGCCCGCAAATGATCTGTTGGAAATCAAGAAGCAAATCAAGGAGTTATTGGACAAGGGGTATATTCGCCCAAGTTCTTCACCTTGGGGAGCCCCAGTACTTTTGGTGGAGAAGAAGGATAAATCTTTGAGAATGGTAGTGGACTATCGTGCCTTGAACGAGGTGACTATCAAGAACAAGTACCCTCTACCGATGATTAATGATTTGTTTGATCAGCTCGTAGGAGCCAAAGTATTCTCCAAGATCGATCTTCGATCAGGGTATCACCAGTTGAAAATTCGTGAACAGGATATACCCAAAACAGCTTTCACCACGAGGTATGGCTTGTATGAGTATACGGTCATGTCTTTTGGATTGACTAATGCTCCTGCCTACTTCATGAATTTGATGAACAAAGTATTCATGGAATACCTAGACAAGTTTGTTGTGGTGTTCATCGATGACATTCTGATATTCTCCAAGAATGAGGAAGAGCATAAGGAACATTTGCGTTTAGTTCTGGAAAAGCTAAGAGAGCATCAGTTATATGCCAAGTTCAGTAAATGTGAATTTTGGCTGACGGAAGTCGGATTCCTTGGACATGTTATTTCCGGAGATGGAATAGCAGTGGACCCCGCTAAGGTTGAAGCCGTCACCAAGTGGAAGTCACCCACCTCAGTTAAGGAGATCCGCAGTTTCCTCGGACTTGCTGGATATTACCGGAGGTTCATTGATAATTTCTCCAAGGTTGCCAAGCCCATGACAGAGTTGTTGAAGAAAGAATCCAAGTATGTTTGGACTGTGGAATGTGAAGCCAGTTTCCAGGAGTTGAAGGAACGTTTGGTCACAGCCCCAGTGTTGATCTTGCCCGATATTCGGAAGGATTTCCAGGTTTATTGTGATGCTTCACGTCAAGGACTTGGAGGAGTACTTATGCAGGATGGAAAAGTTGTAGCCTATGCTTCCAGACAACTACGACCTCATGAGTTAAATTATGCCACGCATGATTTGGAACTAGCAGCCGTAGTGCACGCACTCAAGACTTGGAGACATTTCCTTATCGGAAATAGTTGTGATGTTTACACCGACCATAAGAGCCTGAAGTATATCTTCACGCAGAAAGAGTTGAACCTCAGACAGAGGAGATGGTTAGAGTTAATCAAGGACTATGACATGAGATTACACTACCATCCAGGTAAGGCTAATGTTGTAGCCGATGCCTTGAGTCGGAAAACTTATGTGAACACACTCACAGCTGGAGGATTACCTCAAGAGTTAGTCGATGATCTCAGAGAGCTCAAGCTAGAGATAGTTCCAAGAGGATATGTTGCTACACTGGAAATTCAGTCCACCTTGACCGAAAGAATTCGAGAAGCCCAGAAATCGGACAAGGAGATAGCTGAAATTAAACAGAGAATGAAAGATGGTAAAGCTAAAGGTTTTCGTGAGGATGAACACGGAACTTTGTGGTTTGAGAACCGAATCTATGTGCCCAATGAACCAGAGCTCAGGAAGTTGATACTTCAGGAAGCCCACGATTCACCTTACTCGATACACCCAGGCAACACCAAGATGTATCTGGATTTAAAGGAAAGTTATTGGTGGACAGGTATGAAGAAAGATATTGCAGAGCATGTTGCGATATGTGATGTTTGTCAGCGAGTAAAGGCAGAACATCAGAAACCAGCAGGGTTACTCCAACCTTTGCCGATACCCGAGTGGAAATGGGAAAAGCTTGGTCTGGATTTCATCGCAGGATTGCCCAAGACCCGTTCAGGTTATGATTCCATCTGGGTAGTGGTAGATCGCTTGACCAAGGTAGCTCATTTCATTCCAGTGAAAACCACCTATACCAGTGCTAAGCTAGCCAAGATATATATGACCAGGATCGTATGTCTGCATGGAGTTCCGAGGAGTATCGTGTCAGATAGAGGAACACAATTTACCTCAAAGTTTTGGCATCAGTTACATGAAACTTTGGGTACAAGGCTAGAGTTTAGTACAGCTTTTCATCCGCAGACAGATGGACAGACTGAGAGAGTCAACCAGATTCTGGAAGACATGTTGAGAGCTTGTGCGCTAGATTATGGATCTAGTTGGGATGATAACTTGCCTTACGCAGAATTCTCGTACAACAACAGTTACCAGACTAGTCTAAAGATGGCCCCTTTCGAAGCTTTATACGGAAGGAGGTGCAGAACACCACTGACGTGGGATGGTGTTGGAGACCGACAACTTTTTGGTCCCGACCTTATCCGAGATTCTGAAGAGAAAGTCAAGTTGATACGTGACAGACTCAAAATAGCTCAATCCCGACAGAAGAGCTATGCTGACAACAAGCGCAAGGAAGTGACGTATGAAGTGGGAGACCGAGCATATCTTCGTGTGTCCCCGCTTCGAGGAACCAAGAGATTTGGTGTTAAAGGAAAATTAGCACCCAGATTCATAGGCCCCTACAAAATTCTTGAATGTAGAGGTGAAGTTGCATACAAACTGGAATTGCCGGAAGGATTGTCCGGAGTTCATGATGTGTTTCATGTTTCCCAGCTCAAGAAATGTCATGCTGAGATGGCTGACATCCCTTTGCGAGACACCGTGCCCCTAGAGGCCATACAGCTTGAAAGTGATCTGACTTATGAGGAGAAGCCTGTCAAGATCCTCGAGACATCCAACAGAGTTACCCGCAGCAAGATTATCAAGTTCTGCAAAGTTTTGTGGAGTCACCATACCGAAGAAGAAGCCACCTGGGAACGCGAAGAAGATCTTCGTAGAGACCATCCGCACCTATTTTCTAGCCAACCCAAATCTCGAGGGCGAGATTCATCTTAAGGTGGGTAGGTTTGTAACATCCCAAAATTCCATTTTGGAATGTTATGAATATAGCTATGCATCTATCATCACCATTGCTTGATTGTATGTGTTAGTTGAAATGCCATTTCTGATTTTTCTGAAAGTCCTTTCTACTTTTCCCTATGTTGCTTCCCCTATTTGAAATTTTGGTTAAATGTTCAAAATAAGAGAGGAGTAACATGACACTCCACACCAGGGTCTAATTGGTGAATTATTTGAACAAAATAACCAGGGGTTATTTTGAAAATATTTGCAAAAAAGGATCTAAAAACAATTAGGCAATTTCTGAAAATAATTTTTTTTCAGAGTGTTCAAATGACAGAATAGAAATGTTCATTAAATAGCATTTATTATTCTGTTAATTTTGATATATAATACCCCTATATTTAGAGACGATTTGAATGCTTTAAAAGTTTTTGAATGTCTCTGGAAATTATTAAACAGTAACGGTAACCGTTTCCGGTATTAAATGGGCCGGCCCACAGGTTTTATTCGCGCAAAACTACGAGCCGGCCGACCGCGCGCAACGGACGCCCCTTTCTCTCTCTGAAGCTGGACCCCACTCATCCGACCGTTTCCCTCGCTCGGTCGTCGTCTTCTCCCTCCCCCGCGCGCGCCGGACCCGACGCCGGTCGCTCCCCCCCCTCACCGGATCTCTCCCCTCTCTCCTCCCCGCACCCCCCCGAGCGCCTATATAAGAGCCCCACTGCCCCGCATCCATTTCCCCCCGAGCCCCCTTCTCTCTCTCACCGAGACGCCGTCGATTGCTCGTCGGAGTTCCACCACCACCGGAAGTCGCCGTCGACCGTAGCCACCACCCCCGACCACCATTCGCCTCGCCGTCGCCACCAATCGACTCCGGAGAACCGTCGCCGTCGCCCGGACCACTTCCTCGTCCTCCCCGACCACCGGAACGCCTCGCCGTCGCGTTCACCACTTCCGGACTCGCCGGAGTTTCCCCACGCCGGCGACCTTTACACCGTGAGCATTTCCCTCCCTCCGATCCAAACCCAACGGCTCAGATTAGAAGTCACTTATTCCCGAACCGTTTTCTGTTTAGGATCGGTTGACCGCCCGAAGCACCGCTCGGACACCCACCTCAGCCACTCACAGGTCGCCACGTCACCCTAGTCGACCGTTCATTAGTTTTTTTCAGTTTTGTTTTTCAGAAAACAGAATGTATTCCAAATTTGTTTTAGCTATATCTTTTAATCAGTTTAGTGTTTTGAGTTGATTCTTTTTGCAATAGCTCACATTTTTCATGTAGTTTCACCCTGTACTTTTAAATTTCAAATTTGAACTATAAAATTTGAATTTAATCAAATTTGCTCAAAATCTTCAAATCTGAATAACTAGAGTTTGAAAATAGATTTTGATATGATTCTTTTTGTCACTGTTAGATATTGGTTAGGACTATCTCCATGTTTAGTTTGAGGATTTTTTAGGATGATTTTTAATAGTGTTTTAGCTATAAACAGAATCTTCTTATTATTATAATATAGTTTTATAAACCTAATTTTGATTAGTTTGATTTAGAATTTGGTTTTATTTGTTTATTAGGTTCTGTTAGTAAACATTTAGTGTTTTCACTTACTGTTAATAAAAATATAAATTTGCCTAGTTTAATTTCATTTAACATAGGAATCACAACTTCTTTTCAAATAGGCATAATTTGATTAAAACAACTAACTAGTAATAGTTTTGTTTTCAAATAATTTTTGTATAATTAATTCTGTTTTCTAAGACAAATTTATTTGTAAGTTATTTTCTGTAAGAACATGTTTTGTTAACAAAATAATAAGTTTAGTTTTCATTCTTTTTGTTAATATAACTATAGTTGATTCATATAGTGTTTATCACAAACTTGTATAAACTCTACTAAAGTTTTCCCAACAAACTTAAATTGATTATATTCTGTTTATTAATAAAATATGCTATTGTTTCTTTGCTGACAACAATTGTCTTGTCATTTCAAAATAGTTTTATTATGTCAGTAGTGTTTTCATCCCTCACCTTTTGGAAAACAAAACTTTGTGTGTTTTTCTTGCTAGAGACTTTTGTGCATTGTTTGCCTTGTTTGTTTAGTACTTCTTTGCTGAATGTTATGAGTACTTATTTTGGTTGTATGCTTATTTGAGTGCATTGTTTGTTTCGTTAGATTATCCGGAGTGCGAAGCTTGTTACTTAGAGTCACTCACGTACGAAGATCATCAATCAGGCAAGTCACTTTGATCATGTTTTACCCATGTTTTATATGCATTAGTTCTACCATCTCCCCAGTTGCATGCAAGATAGGTTAGTTGGAAACTTGGTTACATTGTAGTAGTATCATGTGGTAGATACCTCTCTCAACCCCCTTTGACAACATTGGCCCCGGGAAACGTTGTTTTACCTTTTGCTATGCTATTAGTAGACGGGGTTGGTTGTGTGATTCATGAGAGTTGAGAGAGTTAATAATTTCAAGACCTACATAATGATCAAGATTTCAATACTCCAAGTTTTCAACATACCTCTGGGTGGATGATGGTTGAACGGCGCCCTGGAGAAACCAGTGGTTAGCCTAGGTGATGCTGGAGATGGCCAGTATTCACGCGGAAAGGTCCACCCAGGCACAAAGGGATGGATGGGTGCTTCAAGACCCAAGGCTTACCTGCACAGCCACAAGTCATTATGGGCTCTGGCTTGGTTGGATATCGTGGTGACTCTGGACAGGCGGTGTTACGAGAGGTAGAAGAACGGTAGGAAAGGATGGGCACCGTCAGAGTCGCAGGGAAACCCTTTGGAAGACCATGTTTTGGTCATCCGTTTCTCAAACACCTTGAAGTGCGAGAAATCAAACGGAGGCGACCAAATCTTGTGGGGAACGTGTGCAAAACTCTGCAGAGTACTTAAACCTAATCGATTAGCCGTGTCCACGGTTATGGACGACTTGAGCCAAAGGAATTGGAACTTCCGGAACTCTCAACACAAATAATATGATGATGTGGGTATTTAATAATTTTGGGTATGAGAATTGGTTGGTGGAACCATCTCATTAATCAACCAACTTAGTAATATTTTGCTTAAACCCCTTCGATGTAGGAAAAACTTGGCTTTACGCAAAACTTACACCACCACCTGCCATATAAGCATATAGACTAGCTGATTATTTTCACCCCTCTCTTGTGACTTTGCCGGCATATTCCATATGCTGACCTACACGGCTGCAACGTATCATGTTGCAGAGTATTTTTCCGACCAGGAGTGAGGACGCGTTCTATGCTCAGTGAGATGCCCTTGGAGTCAGATGGACTCATCTACCTTCGACGCTTCCGCAAGATTTAGATATTCTCATGAGTTGGCCTTTAGCCACTTTATTGTAATTTATATTGTAATAAAGGACTCTATATGAGATTGCGATTAATATAATGCTGTGTGATTTCCCTTTGATATATACATTGATGTACCATGTGTGTACCAGCATGATCTTGGGATGGTACGGAAACACCGGAGACTTGGCCTTTCAGGTCGGGTCGCTACAGCAGTGGTCTTAACCTCATATATGAGGCCACCCTGGAAAAAATGCTGTTCGACCGATCTCGCATTGAACATAGTAACACAACCTTCTGGGGAATTATCCCAGGGAAAGAGGCGCGTTGTTCCGGATGTATCATCCTAGACGTGGTGTTCGTCCCACCTGAAAACTACCGATATGAAGAACTTCTCTTCCACATCTCCCCCTTCCCAAGTGTCTATCATGCCGGGACGCGACGCCTTTAAAAAGTTCCAGGCTATACCCCATTACGGCTAGGTGAAACTCAAAATGCCAGGACCAAATGGAGTGATCACGATCGCCAGTGATCCGAACATCGAAAATAAAACGGCAGCGCTCGCCCTCAAGGCATTACCGGAAACTTTTGCTGCCGAAGAGTTGACCGCCTTACGGTCGATAGATAACAAGGACCATGTGATCCTTAGCAAAAGGCCCAAGTCCACGTCCTTTAAACCTGCAGAGGAAAAATGTGTATTCAGAGTTCCCTCGGGTAAGCTGTTTGGATTCATCATCTCCCATAGAGGAATAGAGGCAAATCCAGCTAAAATTCATGCTCTACCAGAACTTGCAATTCCCATAGAGCTGAAGCATGTCCAGAGGCTAGCTGGGTGTGTAGCGGCATTAAGCCGCTTTATCTCCCGCCTCGGCAAAAAGGCTTTGCCGCTCTATAAGCTGCTTAAATGGACCAACAAGTTTGAATGCACCGATGAGGCAGCGACTGCGTTAGAAGAAATCAAAACACAACTGGCAACCAATCCCATACTCATGGCACGAGGCGCCGGTGAGCCCATGTTATTATACATATCGGCCACCAACAAATTCGTCAGTGTGGTGCTCTCGTTGAACGAGATGAGGAAGGACATAAATTCTGGACTAAGAAACGGGTATATTATGTGTCAGAAGTGCTAACACAGTGCAAGTCCAGATACTCACATTACCAAAAGATAGCTTATACGGTATTCATGGCGTCGAGGAAACTCAGACACTACTTCCAGGAGTGTGTGGTAGCAGTGGCATCGGAAGTCCCCCTGAATGATATAATCAACAATAGGGACACCACCGACCACATAGCCAAATGGGCCATTGAGCTCCTTCCCTTTGAAATAACCTACAAGCCACACCGCGCCATTAAATCTCGGGTACTGGCGGACTTCCTAGCTAAATGGACAGAGGCTGAACTCCCCAAGGAATACAGTGCATACTCTTGTTGGACAATGTACTTTGATGGATCTAAGACCTTGGCCGGACTGGGGGCTGGAGTTATCCTCACATCCCCCACAGGCGACAACGTGTGATACGTGTTGCAAATCATGTATGTTGACTCCAACAACGTAGCCGAATATGAAGCCCTCCTTCATGGTCTTCGGATGTCGATGTCAATGGGAACACGATGGCTAGATGTACAGGGAGACTCAAACCTGGCCATATCGCAAATTAGCGGCGAGTTTGATGCCAAAAATCCGAAGATGGCGACATATAGAAACACCGTCCTGAAGATATCTGCTTAGTTCGAGGGGTTGGAATTTCACCACGTCACTCGCGATAACAACCAAGCCACTAACATAGTAGCCCGTATGGGAGCCAAGCGCGATCCCGTCCCAAGAAACACCTTCCTGGAGCAGCTCTTTAAGCCCTTCGTAGTGTGGCAGGACGATGACAACGACGCTGGTCCGAATACGGCAGACAAAGTTGTTCCCCCCATAAATGAGCCAGACGATGGCATTATCGGCGGCTCCATGATGAATGAAATGCCCTCGTCTCATGAGGTAGTGGCAGTAATAGTTCCATGGACAGAGCCCTTCCTCTCTTACCTTCTTCACAAGGAACTGGCCGACGATCAAACCGAGGCACTGCGCACAGTTCGGCGATCCAAGGCCTACAAAGTACACGAGGGTGAGTTATATAAGAAAAGCACAACTGGAGTATTACAGCGGTGTATATCCGAGGAAGAAGGACGGGAGCTCCTTGCCGAAATCCATGCTGGCATGGGTGGACATCACGCCGCTACAAGATCCCTTGTCAGCAAGGCCTTCCAAGCTGGTTTCTTTTGGCCCACAGCTCGGACGGACGTTGAGTCACTTGTTCAGCATTGCGTAGGGTGTCAACCCTTCGCAAATCAAAGTCACATGCCCCCAACAGCTTTTTGGACTATCCCGATCACATGGCCTTTTGCGATCTGGGGACTGGACATGGTTGGACCCCTTAAGGGGGAACCAAGAAAAATAAATACCTAGTGGTCATGGTTGACAAGTTCACCAAATGGATAGAAGCAAAGCCCGTTAGGTCGGCTAAATCCAGAGCAATGATCGACTTTATATCTAGCATAGTACACCGTTGCGGTGTCCCACATAGTACAATAACGGATAATGGATCCAACTTTACGGCCCAAGAGGTCAAGGACTAGTGCGCAAAACTGGGCATAAAGGTTGATTTTGCATCGGTCTATCATCCGCAGACCAGTGGACAGGTCGAGTGAGCAAACGATCTCATTATGAGAGGCATCAAGCCATGTTTTGTCTGATCTTTTCACGAGTCTGACTATCATTGGGTGGAGGAACTCGACTCCATTCTATGGGGCCTGCATACCACCCCGAACAGATCAATAGGTTACACACCGTTCTTTATGGTCTATGGGGCAGAAGCAGTCCTACCTTGCGATATTATCCATGATGCACCAAGAGTGCGCATGTACGAGGAAAAGGAGGCTGAGTTGGATCGGCAGGACGACTTAGACGCCTTGGAGGGAGAGCATGACATAGCTCTGGCTCGTTCCACTATTTACCAACAGCAAGCTCGACGTTACCAAAGTAGGGAGGTCAGGGCAAAAGCATACAACGTAGGCGAAGTCGTCCTACGGCTCTCGGAGAAACAAACACACAAACTCAACCCTAAATGGGAGGGCCCTTTTATCATCGACGAAGTACTCGCGGGAGGCGCCTACCGTCTGCAGAGTCCATCCGATAATGGCCTTGAACCAAACCCTTGGAACACAGCTTGTCTTCAGCGCTTCTACAGATAAACTGGTGTCGTCTAAACTCCCCCACATTTTTCCTTTTTTCCTCTTGTTATTTTTTTCCTTTTCTTCTTCTCTTCTCATTTTGCTGTTTCACAAGGAAAATTTCTTTTCTTAACCCTATGTTCGGCTGAACCAATCTTGTACTAAATATTATCGGCATACACCGTCAAGTGTTAAATCCGAACACAACACGTGGGGGCTTCTTCTAGTAGCCAAACTTTTTATTACAAGTATTTTCCCTTACTTACTAGGCATACACGTTTCTTTTTTCATGTTCTAGCCATCATATGCATCAATTCGAACTAAGAATTAGCCAAGCTGGATTGCCTCGCTCCTGTGATTACTCTCTATGTTCTCGATTGTTCGTCTAGAGAGAAAAGGGGGCACCTATGCGATTGTTACGACCGGGTAATCCGGACACGTACCTCAGACGGGTGAAGCCGAAAGCTAGCTATCTTATGTAGACAATTGGTCGGCCCTGACAGAAACACCTTATACGGCTTTGGTCGTTATAACCGTTGTTTGGGCCTTTTGTTCCCAAAGAATGATTAGCCGCACACTGCAAGTATGCGGCCTTCTATCTACGATCTTCGTAGAGCCCCGATGAAAGGTATCGATAGAGGTACTATTTTCCTCGGAAGATGTTTCCTACGCTAATTAGTAATATAACATATCTTCCTGTGTGCTTTGTGTCTGTTCACACCACATGGCTGGATTGCCTGGTTCCCCGAATACAGTTCGCTCTTTCTGAGGGACAAATAAGGAGGAACACTCCCGAGCTCTTTGCATTGGAGGGAGAAGCCGATGGCCGGTTAAGACAAAATTTACAACACATATTGTTTTACAACACGTACATATAAATTACATGTGCGGCTGCTGATCGAGATTTTCAATTATTGTGTCAAGGGGGCAGTCCGCTTTTGAAAGACGGGCGACATGCATCACCTGGTCATACACCAGTTGGAGCAGCACTTCTTTTCCATCCGATCCCACGGGATCAACCTGCGCCATATGCTAGGGGTTAAGTACGGTGAAACGGGTCTTGATAATTGCCCACGCTTCCCGTGCTCCCTCACGGCAAGCCGAAGTCTTCCGCAGCTCGAACCTATTTTGAGCCCCCTTGAATCGATCCATGAGTGCAGCCAGCCCTTCAGGTGGCTGTTTGGCATGCCATATTGCCTTCGCCATTCCTTTCATTGCTTTTTGCACAAGCTTATGGAGATAGGTCAGCTCCTTCAGCAGGCCCCCCTGGTATGATTCGATCTCCTCTTTAGGATGCCCGGATAGGAGGCCTATACATAAGACAATAGCGTGCTTACCATTATTCCCTACATCAGGAATATTTGCTGATAATGGAAGTGTACTTACCAAACACGCCCCTCTGAAGCTTTCGGTTCTCTTCTTGATCTTGGGCCAATTGAATCTTCAAACTCTTTATTTCTTCAGCCTGCTTTTGTATAACAAGGCAGCCAGCCTGGTGCTGGGACTTCGCATACCTTTGAGAGTCTCGGGCTTCTTCCAACTGCCTTTCCATGTGCCCTATTGATTCGGCTGCTACACAGGATTTGTATGTCAGGCACGATGATATATAAAGATTAGCATTAAATACATACTCACCATGGTCCTCTCGCGTGAAACCCTTTACTTGTGCTAGTTCGGCCTTCACGGATTGTACTTCCGTGAGGCTCTCCTCGAGCTCCTTGGCCAAGTGCTCAGACTATTGCTTTGAAGCATGCGTCAGCAGTCAAACAGTGCGGATGTCCTTAATTCATTTGTTCCTAAACAAATTAAGGCTCGGGGGCTACTAGGCTTAGACAAATATTCGGATTCTATAAACCCGATCACTTACCTATATGCTGGTTGTTATCAAGTTCATAGCTTTGTCGAACCCATCTCGGGCGCTGCCAAGGTGCGCATCCGCCGAGCGTAGGGCGCCAAACTCCTGATTGGAGAAAGTTGAATGCCGCATGGCTTCCCATCGTTGCCGAAGATGCATGGCACTCTCCACCTCCGATTTGGTGACGAATACACCATCACCAGAATCGGCGGGTGCCGGACTGGCCATGGGGGCTTCTGTAGCAGAAGCCGCATGGATCGTGGCTCGGGAACTTTGGGCGTCTCTAGACACCCGGGTAACCCCTTCGTTAGGAGAGGATTGGGATTTCGCCTAAGTATTTTAATAAAACAAACTGTTGTAAGACTCTATTGATCGCATCAATAAGCGGATAACCGAACATTGTGCCTTCGGGAGGTGCGGGCAGGTGGATTCGTCCCTATGACCGGCTCCGTAGCAGGATCCATGGGAGCCTCCGACTCAGCCACAACTTTGGCTGTTGGTGTATGGCATGCGGATCGGCGGCATTTGGGAATCGGGACTGGCACGTCCGGGGCGCTCTTGGTAGATGGCCTCTTGCGGGAGGAGCTTTTATTCTTGCCCGCAACAGGGAGGGAGAATGACCCAGGGTAATCAACTTTGATAGCGACAGGGGTTTGGACAATACTGTCCTAGAAATGGACTCCATTTTCGAAGTCAAGGAGAAGATCCGGGTCCTTGTTGAAACCCAGATCATTGACGCGTGAATGGTTCTCAGGCTGAGGAGCTAGACAGTTGACTGTCTCGATGAAGCTCCTCCATTCTCGTTCACGTTAGGCCTCTATCAAATAGAGTGTGAAACGGGAACGCCGAACTATTTTCATATTTAAAAAAGAAAGGATTACCCATTCGATGGGATTGTGGGCCGAATATCCTTCCTTGGTTGCCTGCCGAATCAAGTCCTCTTGCTCTCCTTTGTATAGGTCGGCAAGTGCGGCGGCAAGCGCCATTGGATTAGCGGGACCTTGCTTTCGGGAGCGTGTGGTGTCACTTGTCCCGTTGTACTGCCACAAGGGGTGTACCCTTTGTTGGAGGGGCTGCACATACCGGGAGATGGCGGCGGCCGTGACGTCAATCATGGTCACTTGGTGGTGGACAAGCATCCGCACCTGTGCGGCTAGGCACCGCACTTCGACGCTTTCCTCCGGGGATGAGCTCCTGGGCCACCAGTTGTACCTCTTCTTTGGGAGGACGTCGGAGTATTTGGGAAGACCTGTCCGAGTTGGTTCGAATAGGGGAACGTGTTAAATATAAAACAACTCCGAAGTCCATTCTTCAGACTTCTTCGGTGTGCCTGCCGGATACCCTGTCTCCGCTATACGACACACTTTGGCTCCGCCGACCTCAAAAACTGTCTTTTCCCGAGTTCGGGGGACAATATAGAAATATTTCCTTGAGAAATCGAAGTGTGCTTCGCGCCCTAAGAACATCTCACAGAGGGCAAAAAAGCCTGAGATGTGTAAGATGGACCCTGGAGTAAGATGGTGGAGTTGGATCCCATAGAACTCCAGCAGCCCCCTCAGAAACGGATGGATTGGAAACCCAAGGCCCCGGAGGACGAAGGGGATGAAGCATATGCGCTCCCCCTTGTTAGGATTGGGGAAACTCTCGTCAAAAACCTCGTCAGCATAAGAGAGCAGACCTGTGCGGGTTGCCGCCAGATCTGATGATGGAAGATATCCCTGGGTCTCTAGGTTACGGAGCCGCAGGAGGGTGACGGAAAAGCTTGTCTAGTCCCCTGGGCACTGGCCATAGGGACGTGTGGAGGAGCTGGGGATGTTAGCCATGTTTTGTTTGGAGCTTCTGCTAGGAGTTTCTTTTGACAAGAGGGAAGAAGATGTGGTCTGGGCCACGGTTTTGTTTGATTAAATGGGTTGGTGCCTCCGTTGGGGAGGGGTAAGATTGTAAAAATCGATGACTGGTACGTCTCCATCGTATCTAAATGTTTTGATTGTTTCATGCCAATATTCTACAACTTTCATATACTTTTGGCAACTTTTTATACTATTTTTTGGGACTAACATATTGATCCAGTGCCTAGTGCCAGTTCCTGTTTGTTGCATGTTTTTGTTTCGCAGAAAATCCATATCAAACGAAGTCCAAACGCGATATAAACTTATAGATATTTTTTTGGAATATATGTGATTTTTGGGAAAAAGAATCAACGTGAGACGATGCCCAAGGAGGTCACAAGCCTGCTAGGCATGGCCCACCCCCCTGGCAGCTCCCTGAGGGCTTGTGGCCACCCCTTAGGTCGGTTGGAGATGTCCTTTGTTCGAAAGAGAGATATTTTTATAAGGAAAATCCCCTCAAAATTTCAGCCCGATCGGAGTTACGGATCTCTGGATATTTAAGAAACGGTGAAAGGCCAGAATCTAGGAGCGCAGAAACAGAAGGAAACAGAGAGAGAGATCCAATCTCAGAGGGGCTCTCGCCCCTCCACCGCCATGGAGGCCAAGCACCAGAGGGGAAACCCTCCTCCCATCTAGGTAGGAGGTCAAGGAAGAAGAATAAGAAGGAGGGGAGCTCTCTCCCGGTGGCACCGAAATGCCACCGGGGCCATCATCGTGATGTCGATCTACTCCAACAACTCTGTCATCTTCACCAACACCTCCATCACCTTCCCCCATCTATGTACAACGGTCCACTCTCCTGCAACCCGATGTACCCTCTACTTGAACATGGTGCTTTATGCTTCATATTATTATCCAATGATGTGTTTCCATCCTATGATGTCTGAGTAGATCTATTTTGTCCTATTGGTTGATTGATGATAATGATTGGTTTGAGTTGCATGTTTTATTATTGGTGGTGTCCTATGGTGCTCTCCATGTCGCGCAAGCGTGAGGGATCTATTGGAAATATGCCCTAGAGGCAATAATAAATTAGTTATTATCATATTTCCTTGTTCATGATAATCGTTTATTATCCATGCTAGAATTGTATTGATCGGAAATTCAGATACATGTGTGGATACATAGATAACAGCATGTCCCTAGTATGCCTCTAGTAGACTGGCTCGTTGATCAAAGATGGTCAAGGTTTCCTGGCCATAGACATGAGATGTCATTTGATAACAGGATCACATCATTAGGAGAATGATGTGATGGAGAAGACCCAAACTGTAAACATAGCATATGATCGTGTCAGTTTATTACTACAGTTTTCTGCATGTCAAGTATCTGTTCCTATGACCATGAGATCATGCAACTCACTGACACCGGAGGAGTACCTTGTGTGTATCAAATGTCAGAACGTAACTGGGTGACTATAAAGGTGCTCTACAGGTATCTCCGAGGGTATCTATTGGGTTGGCATGGATCGAGACTGGGATTTGTTACTTCGTGTGACGGAGAGGTATCTCAGGGCCCACTCGATAATACAACATCACTATAAGCCTTGAAAGCAATGTGACTAAAGAGTTAGCCACTGGATCTTGTATTACATAACGAGTAAAGAGACTTGTCAGTAACGAGATTGAACTAGGTATAGAGATACCGACGATTGAATCTCCGACAAGTAACATACCGAAGAACAAAGGGAACAACATATGGGATTAACTGAATCCTTAACATAGAGGTTCAACCGATAAAGATCTTCCTAGAATATGTAGGAATCAATATGGGCATCCAGGTCCCGCTATTGGTTATTGACTGTAGAGGTGTCTCGGTCATGTCTACATAGTTCTCGAACCCGCAGGGTCTGCACACTTAAGTTTTCGTGACGTTTCGGTAGTATAGAGTCATGTATGGTGTTTACCGAAGGTTGTTCGGAGTCCCGGAGGAGATCCCGGACATCACGAGGAGCTCCGGAATGGTCCGAAAGTAAATATCGATATACAGGAAGTCCTATTTTGGTCACGAAAAATGTTTCGGGCTCATCGGTAGTGTACCGGGAGTGCCGGGAGGGTGCCAGGGGACCATCATGAGGGTTATTCAACCCAAGAGGCTACATGGGCTGTGGGAAGAGGTATACCAGACCTTAGTGGGCTGGCCTAAGTCCCACAAGAGGCCCATGTTGCTGGAGTGGAAGGAGAAAAAAAAAGCCAAGGTGGAAAGAGTTTCCAGGTGGGAAGGAGGAGTCCTAGTCTTACTAGGATTGGAGGAGGACTTCTCTCCTCCTTGCGCAAGACCAAGGGCTGGCTCCTTGTGTGCCAAGATTCCTCCCTCCCTCCTCCTATATATACTAGAGGTCTTGAGGGTTTTGAGATGGAGAAAAACAACCACGTGCTGCCCTCTTCTCTAGATCGTAGTTTCTCCTCTAGATTGGTTTCAGCTGTGCTTAGGCAAAGCCTTGCTAGAATAGCTCCACCACCATCACTGCAACGCCATCGCGCTGCCGGAGAACTCATCTACCTCTCCACTCCCTCTTGTAGGATCAAGAAGGCAGAGATCGTCATCGAGTTGTACGTGTGCTGAACGCGGAGGTGTCGTCCGTTCGGCGCTAGATCGGAAGGACCGTGATCAAGATTGCGAGACGATTCGTGATTGGATTGCAGGACGGATCGTGATGGGATCACGGGGAGGATTGTGATTGGATCGCGAGACGGATCGTGATGGGATCGCGGGACGCTCGGCAATTTGGATCGTGAAGACGTTCGACTACATCAAACACGTTTCTTAATGCTTCCCGCTTAGCGATCTACAAGGGTATGTAGATCCACTCTCCCTCTCGTAGATGCTCATCACCATGGATGGATCTTGCGTGTGCGTAGGAATTTTTTTGTTTCCCATGGAACATTCCCCTACAGTGGCATCATGAGCTAGGTCTATGTGTAGATGAGATCTCGAGTAGAACACAAAGAGTTTGTGGGTGTTGATGCTTAGATTGCTTCCTCCCTTGGTCATGTTTTGGTTCAGCGGTATTGTGGGATGAAGCGGCCCTAACCAACCTTACTCGTACACTTACGAGAGACCGGTTCCATCGACTGACGTGTAACTTCGTTGCACAAAGATGGCTGGCAGGTGTCTGTTTCTCCTACTTTAGTTGGATCGGATTGGACAAAGGCGGTCCTTGAGAAGGTTGAAAAGCAATTTATGTGTCACCGTTTTGGTTTTGCGTAGGTGAGAATTGTTCTTGATAGATACCCATAGCAGCCATGTAAAACTTGCAACACCAATTAGAGGACGTCTAACTTGTTTTTGCAGGGTATGTTGTGATGTGATATGGCCAATTACATGATGATATATATGTGATGTATGAGATGATCATGTATTGTATAGAATATCACGACTTGCATGTCGATGAGTACGGCAACCGGCAGGAGCCATAGGGTTGTCTTTAATTATTGTATGACCTGCGTGTCAATCATTAAGCGCTATCTAATGCTTTACTTTATCGCTAAGCGGTAGAAATAGTAGTATGAACATGGAGGGCGCGACAACCCCGATGACAACACGTTGATGGAGATCAAGATTATGGAGATCATGGTGTCATGCCGGTGACGATGGAGATCATGCCGATGCTTTCAAGATGGAGATCAAAAGCACAAGTTCTGGCCATATCATGTCACTTATGATTTGCATGTGATGTTAATCCTTTTATGCACCTTGTTTTGCTTAGTACGATGGTAGCATTATAAGGTGATCTCTCACTTAAATTTCAAGATGAATTGTGTTCTCCTTGAGTGTGCATTGTTGCAAAAGTTCGTCGTGTCGAGACACCACGTGATGATCGGGTGTGATAGACTCTACGTTCACATACAACGGGTGCAAGCCAGTGTTGTGCGTGCGGAACACTTGGGTTAAAGTTGACGAGCCTAGCATGTACAGAGATGACCTCGGAACACAAGAGACCGAAAGGTTGAACAAGAGTCATGTAGTAGATATGATCAACATGATGATGTTCACCATTGAAACCACCTCAACTCACGTGATGATCGGACTTGAGTTGGTCAACTTGGATCATGTATCACTCGAATGACCAGAGGGATGTCAGTTTGAGTGGGAGTTCTTAAGTAATATGATTAATTGAACTCATTATCATGGACATAGTCAGTACTGTCTTTGCAAATTATGTTGTAGATTACTAGATCATGCTGTAGCTCCGTGAAATTTTTTATATGTTCCTAGAGAAATAGAGTTGAAAGATGATGGTAGCAATATTGCGGACTGGGTTCGTGATCTGAGGTTTGTCCTCATTGTTTCACAGAAGGCTTATGTCCTTAATGCACCGCTCGGTGCGCCACCCCCTCTAGCATTGTCCATAGATGTTGTGAACATCTGTCAGGAATGTTCCGATGACCACTTGATAGTTCAGTGTGTCATGCATTATGGCTTAGAATTGAGGCTCCAAAATGTTTTGAATGCACAGAACATATGAGATGTTCTAAGAGCTGAAATTGGGATCTCAGGCTCGTGCCCGTGTTGTGAGATATGAGATCTCCAACAAGATTCTTTGCCTGCAAGATGAAGGGGAATATCTCAATCGTTGAGCATGTGCTGAGATTGTCTAGGTGCTGCAATCGCTTGAATCGAGTGGGAGTTGATCTTCCAGCTAAGATAGTGATTGATATAGTTCTCCAAGTCACTGTCACTAAGCTACTAGAACTTGGTGATGAACTATAAAATGCTAGGGATGAAAATAATGATCCCTGAGGTGTTCGCGATGTTTGACACCGCGAAGGTAGAAATCAAGAAGGAGCATCATGTGTTGATGGTTAGTAAAACCACTAGTTTCGAGAAGGGCAAGGGCAAGGAAGGAAACTTCATATATGGCAAGTCAGTTGCTGCTCTAGTGAAGCCACCCAAAGTTGACACCAAACCCAAGACTAAGTGCTTCTATTATGAGGAGAGCGGTCGCTGAAGCGGAACAACCCTAGATACTTGGTAGTTAAGAAGGCTGACAACGTCGACAAAAGTATATTTTGATACACGTGTTATTGATGTGTACCTTGCTAGTACTCCTAGTAGCACCTGGGTATAGGATACCGTTTCGGTTGCTAAATGTTATAAACTCGAAATAATAGCTACGGAATAAACGGAGACTAGCTAAGTGTGAGGTGACGATGTGTGTTGGAAATGTTTCCAAGGTTGATGTGATCAACATCGCATGCTCTCTCTACCTTCGGGATTAGTGACAAACCTAAATAAATGTTATTTGGTGTTTGTGTTAAGCATGAACATGATTAGATCGTGTTTATTGCAACATGGTTATTCATATAAGTTGGATAATAATGGTTATTTTATTTACATGAATAATACCTTCAATGGTCATGCACCCAGTGAGAATGGTTTGTTGAATCTTGATCGTGGTAATACACATGTTCATAACATTGATGCCAAAAGATACAAAGTTAATAATGATAGTACCACATACTTGTGGCACTGCCGCTAAATGTCATATTGGTATAAATCGCATGAAGAAACACCATGCTGATGGATCTTTGGACTCATTCGATTTTGAATCGGTTGAGACATGTGAACCTTGCCTCTTGGGCAAGATGACTAAGGACCCCGTTTTCCTGTTTGATGGAGCGGTCAAGTGATTTATTGGAAATGATAGATGTTGATGTATGCAATCCATTAAGTCTTGTAGCGTGCGGTGGATATCGTTATTTTATTACCTTCACTGATGATTTGAGTAGATAGTGTATGTTTACTTAATGAAACACAAGTCTGAATCGTTTGAAAAGTTCAAGCAAATTCAAAGTGAAGTTTAAGATCATCATGACAAGAAGAGAAAAATGTCTGCGATATGATCGTGGAGGTGAATATCTGAGTGACGAGTTTGGCATACAACTTTGGACAATGTGAAAGTTGTTTCACAACACACGCCACCTGGAACAACATAGTGTGATGGTATGTCCGAACGTCATAGTCGTGCTCTATTGGATATGGTGCATGTTATGATGCCTCTTATCGTTCTGCTACTATAATTTTGGGGTTGTGCATTAGAGAGAACTACATTCACTTTAAATAGGGCACCATCTAAATCCGTTAAGATGACACCATATGAATTATGGTTTGATAGAAACCTAAGCTGTCATTTCTTAAAGTTTGGGGCTGCGACGCTCATGTGAAAAAGGTTTCTACCAAATGATCTCGAACCCAAAGCGGACAAATGCATCTTCATGAAATACCCTAAGAACAGTTGGGTGTATCTTCTATCTCCGATCCGAGTGCAAAGTGTTTGTTGCTAAAAAGGGTCCTTTCTCTAGAAAGAGTTTCTCTCGAAAGAATTGAGTGGGAGGAAGATAAAACTTGACGAGGTTGTTGAACCTTTGTTTCAACCAGAGAGTAGCGCAGTGCAGAAATTTGTTTTTGTGGAGCCTACGTTAGTTGAAGAGGAAGTTAATGATGATGATCATGAACCTTCGGATCAAGTTACTATCAAACCTTGTAGGTCGACAATGATGCATACTACTCCTAAGTGGTATGACAACCCTGTCTTAGAGGTCATGTTGTTGGACAACGATGAGCCTACGAGCTATGGAGAAGCAATGATGGGCCCGGATTCCGACAAATGGCTAGGAGCCATGAAATCTGAGAAAGGATCCATGTATGAAAACCAAGTATGGACTTTGGTAGACTTGCCCATTGAACGGCAGGTCGTTGAGTACAAATGGACCTTTAAGATGAAGACAAATGCTGATGGTGAATGTCACTATTTGTAAAGCTCAACTTATTGCGAAGAAGTTTCAGCCAAGTTCAAGGAGTTGACTATGATGAGACCTTCTCACCCGTAGCGATGCTAAAAGTCTTTTGGAATTATGTTAGCAGTTACTACGTTTTTCAATAATGAAATCTGGCAGATGAATGTCAAAACATCGTTTCCTTCCTTGAGGAAAGGTTGTATGAGATACAACCAGAAGGTTTTGTCAGTCCTAAGGATGCTAAAAGGTGTGCAAGCTCCAGTGATCCTTCTATGGACTGGAGCAAGCATATCAGAGTTGGAATATATGCTTTGATGAGGTGATCAAAGTTTTTGAGTCTATACAAAGTTTATGAGAAACTTGTATTTACAATAAAGTGAGTGGGAGCACTATAGAATTTTTGATAAGCATATGTGGTTGACATATTATTGATTGAAAATGATGTAGAATTTCTGGAAAGCATAAAAGGTTGTTTGAAAAGAGTTTTTCAACGGAAGACCTGGATAAAGCTACCTAATTGTTGAGCATCAAGATCTATAGAGATAGATCAAGATGCTTGATGAGACTTTCAATGAGTACATACCTTGACAAGATTTTGAAAGAGTTCAAAATGGATCCGTCAGAGAAAGAGCTATTGCCTGATTTGTAAGGTGTGAAGTTGAGTAAGACTTAAAGCTCGACCACGACAGAAGAAAGAGAAAGGACAAAGGCCGTCTCCTATGCCTTAGCCATAGGCTTTGTATAGTATGCCATGCTGTGTACCACACCTGTGTGTGCCTTGCCATGAGTCCGTCAAGGGGTGCAAAAGGGATCCAGGAGTGGATCACTGGACAACGGTCAAGATTATCCTTAGTAACTAAAGGACTAAGGAAAGGTTTCTCGATTATGGAGGTGATAAAGAGTTTGTCGTAAAGGGTTACGTCGATGCAAGCTTTAACACCAATCCGGATGACTCTTAATAGCAATCCGGATACGTATTGTGGAGCAGCCATTTGGAATAGCTCCAAGTGGAGTGTGGTAGCAGTGTCTACAGTATGACATAGAGATGCAAAGTACACACGGATCTGAATGTCGCAGAACCGTTGACTAAAATATCTCTCTCACATGCAAAGCATGATCGAGCCCCAGAACTCATTGGGTGTTAGATTCATAACAATGTGAATCACATGGTGATGTGAACTAGATTATTGACTCTAGTGCAAGTGGGAGACTGTTGGAAATGTGCCCTAGAGGCAATAATAAATTAGTTATTATCATATTTCCTTGTTCATGATAATCGTTTATTATCCATGCTAGAATTGTATTGATCGGAAACTCAGATACATGTGTGGATACATAGACAACACCATGTCCCTAGTATGCCTCTAGTAGACTGGCTCGTTGATCAAAGATGGTCAAGGTTTCCTGGCCATAGACATGAGATGTCATTTGATAACGGGATCACATCATTAGGAGAATGATGTGATGGACAAGACCCAAACTGTAAATGTAGCATATGATCGTGTCAGTTTATTGCTACAGTTTTCTACATGTCAAGTATCTGTTCCTATGACCATGAGATCATGCAACTCACTAACACCGGAGGAGTACCTTGTGTGTATCAAGCGTCACAAAGTAACTGGGTGACTATAAAGTTGCTCTGTAGGTATCTCCGAGGGTATCTGTTGGGTTGGCGTGGATCAAGACTAGGATTTGTTGCTTAGTGTGACGGAGAGGTATCTCAGGGCCCACTCGGTAATACAACATCACTATAAGCCTTGAAAGCAATGTGACTAAAGAGTTAGCCACGGGATCTTGTATTACGGAACGAGTAAAGAGACTCGCCGGTAACGAGATTGAACAAGGTATAGAGATACCAACGATTGAATCTCGGGCAAGTAACATACCGAAGAACAAAGGGAACAACATACGAGATTAACTGAATCCTTGATATAGAGGTTCAACCGATAAAGATCTTTGTAGAATATGTAGGAATCAATATGGGCATCCATGTCCCGCTATTGGTTATTGGCTGTAGAGGTGTATCGGTCATGTCTACATAGTTCTCGAACCCGCAGGGTCTGCACACTTAAGGTTTTGTGACGTTTCGGTAGTATAGAGTCATGTATGGTGGTGACCGAAGGTTGTTCGGAGTCCCGGATGAGATCCTGGACATCACGAGGAGCTCCGGAATGGTCCAGAGGTAAAGCTTGATATATAGGAAGTCCTGTTTTGGTCAGCCGAAAAGTTTTGCGCTCATCGGTAGTGTACCGGGAGTGTCGGGAGGGTGCCACGGGACCATCGGGAGGGGTATTTCGACCCAAGAGGCTACATGGGCTGTGGGAAGAGGTATACCAGCCCTTAGTGGGCTGTCCTAAGTCCCACAAGAGGCCAATGTAGCTGGAGTGGAAGGAGAAGGAAAAAAAAGCCAAGGTGGAAAGAGTTTCCAAGTGGGAAGGAGGAGTCCTAGTCTTACTAGGATTGGAGGAGGACTCCTCCTCTCCTCCTTGCGCAAGACCAAGGGCTGGCTCCTTGTGCGCCAAGACTCCTCCCTCCCTCCTCCTATATATACTAGAAGTGTTGAGGGTTTTGAGACGCAGAAAAACAGCCATGTGCTGCCCTTTTCTCTAGATCGTAGTTTCTCCTCTAGATTGGTTTTAGCGGTGCTTAGGCGAAGCCCTACCGGAATAACTCCACCACCATCGCTGCAACGCCATCATGCTTCTGGAGAACTCATCTACCTCTCTGCTCCCTCTTGCTGGATCAAGAAGGCAGAGATCGTCATCGGGCTGTACGTGTGCTGAACGCGGAGGTGTCGTCCGTTCGGCGCTAGATCGGAAGGACCGTGATCAAGATCGCGAGATGATTCATGATTGGATCGCAGGACATATCATGATGGGATCGCGAGACGGATCATGATGGGATCACGGGACGCTCGGCGATTTTGATCGTGAAGACATTCGACTACATCAACCACGTTTCTTAACGCTTCCCGCTTAGCGATCTACAAGGGTATGTAGATCCACTCTCCCTCTCGTAGATGCTCATCACCAAGGATAGATCTTGCGTGTGCGTAGGAATTTTTTTGTTTCCCATGCAATGTTTCCCAACAGGATCCCCGCTGTAGGGTTTGCAATATGCTTATGATTCTCTTATGGTGGGTGGCGTGAGTGATAGAAACACAGACCCGAGTAAGTAGGTTGTTTGCATATGGGAATACAGAGGACTTGATACCTTATAATGCTATGGTTGGGTTTTACCTTAATGGTCTTTAGTAGTATCGGATGTTTGCTAGAGTTCCATTCATAAGTGCATATGATCCAAGTAGAGAAAGTATGTTAGCTTATGCCTCTCCCTCATATAAAATTGCAATAATGATTACCGGTCTAGTTATCAATTGCCTAGGGACAATTCCGCAACTCCTACCACCACTTTTCCACAATCGTTAAACTAACTTAGTTGTTTCTTTATCTTAGCAGCCCCTAGTTTTTATTTCCATGCTCTTTATTATCTTGCAAACCTATCCTATCACACCTACAAAGTACTTCTAGTTTCATACTTGTTCTAAGCGTGCGTAGAGTTCTATCGGTGGTCGATAGAACTTGAGGGAATATTTGTTCTACCTTTAGCTTCGTTGGGTTCGACACTCTTACTTATCGAAAGAGGCTACAACTGATCCCCTATACTTGTGGGTTATCAAGACCTTTTTCTGGCACTATTGCCGGGGAGCAATACCGTGGGGTGAATATTCTTGTGCGTGCTTGTTTTCTTTATCACTAAGTAGATTATATTTGCTATTCTAAGTTGTTCTCTATCTTTAGTTATGGATATGGAACACGAAATACCAAAAAAATTAGGTTTACTTGCTACTCATGGAGATGGGGAATCTCCTAAAACCCTCGATGCTCGTTATGTGAAAGATATTATGCACTACTTTGATAAACCCGAGAAAACCCCATTCAACTTGATAATGGGATACACGTTGGATCAACGTGAATTTTTTAGGGATTATCGCTTGACTCAAAAAGGGAAACAGTTATGGGATCAGATTTATATGTTGAAATAGTATGCTTGGAATCTATGCTAGAGATATGATTATACTTGTTGCTCTAGGATGAAGGCTCCACACCTTCCTTTTTCATGTAAATTTGATGATAATGAAACCTTGGCTTCTTATGCTAATGGTATTTATGATTACTATGATGTGGAACGAATAGAAGAATTCGTTGCTTTTAAGGGTGCTTATGAAATTGAATCTTTCTTTGAGAAGTGTGAAAATTATGATCATGCTGTTTATAGAACTAAATTTTTTGCTATACTTAAATATTGCTATGAGAATTATGAATATAATTCCGATATTGATGCATTTATTGAGAGAATGTCTGCTGCCTTGGAGGAGACTAATATTTTGTAGGAATCTATGGAAGAAGAAATTGCAAAAACTGTAAGCTCATTAGATGAAAAAGATGAGGAGGAGAGCGAAGAACACAAGGAGGAAGAGGGTATTAGCTACCCGTGCCCACCATATAATGAGAGTAACTCTTCAACTCATACATTGTTTAATTTCCCTTCGTGCTTACCGAAGGATGAATGCTATGTTGTTTGTTATGATCCCTTGGATTCATTTGAAATATCCCTTTTTGATGAACTTGATGCTTGCTATGCTTGTGGCCATGATGCCAATATGAATGATGCTTCTGGAGATGAACTTGCTATAGTTCCTTATGTTAAGAATGAAATTGCTGCTATTGCACCCACACATGATAGTCCTATTATCTTTTTGAATTCTCCTAACTACACTATATCGAAGAAGTTTGCACTTATTAAGGATTATATAGATGGGTTGCCTTTTGCTATTACACATGATGATTTTGGTAGATATAATATGCATGTGCTTGCTGATCCTACTTGCAATTAGTATGAGAGAGGAACTACATCTCCACCTCTCTATGTTTCCAATTTGATGAAATTGCAAGAAACTGCTTATGCTATGTATTGGCCTTTACTTTGTGTGCATGAATTGTTCTTTTATGACACGCCGATGCATAGGAAGAGAGTTAGACTTCGTTGTTGCATGATATATGTTATTTTGTGCTCACTACTAAATTAAAAATCATTTTTAATTAAAATTGGCTTTGATATACCTTGGGATTTGGCTGGATCCATTACTTGATCAGTTTATGCCTAGCTTAATGGCTTTAAAGAAAGTGCTGCCAGGGAGACAACCCAGAAGTTTTAGAGAGTCATTTTATTCTATTGTGTGCTTTTACAAAGTTTAAAAAATTAAAAATAAAGAGGGGAACCTAAAACTTTTTCAAAACGAGAAGTGAAAGTAAGAAGGACGAGAACCGTTGAAGTGGGGGAGCTCCTTGAACTTTGTTCATGCCCATGAAAACTTTTCAAATCTTGATTACAGAAACTTTTCAACAAAAATAATTATCCCCTTGTATAAATCCATTGTATTATAAAAATAATGTTCCAAGATTTGCCTTTAGGATGATTAGATTGCTTGCTTTTTGTGTGAAGTGCAAAAACAGAAACTTTGGTTGTAGTGCGTGAATTTACATTTTTTACTGGAATGTCAAAAGTTTCTGATTTTTTAAAATAATACTTCTATGCAAATTGTTTATTTTGTCCTAATATTTCAGAATTTTTAGAGTTACAAAAGTATGGTGAATGTTCAGATTGCTACAAACTGTCCTGTTTAAGACATATTCTGTTTTTGATGCATTGTTTTGCTCGTTTTGATGAAACTATCGATTGTATCGGTGGAATAAGCCATGGAAAAATTATAATACAGTAGCTACAATGCAAAAATAAAATATTAATTGGTTGGCAACAATACTTAAAGTTCTGATTTGGTTTATTATACTAACGGATCTCACGAGGGTTTTGTTAAGTTTTGTGTGATTGAAGTTTTCAAGTTTTGGGTGAGGTCACGATGGATGAAGGAATATGGAGTGGAAAGAGAATAAGCTTGGGGATGCCCAAGGCACCCCAAGGTAATATTCGAGGACTCCCAAGAAACTAACTTGGGGATGCCCAGAAGGCATCCCCTCTTTCTTCTAACAACCATCGGTAATTTTACTTGGAGCAATATTTTTATTCGTCACATGATATGCGTAAATCTTGGAGCGTCGTGTGATTTTCATTTTTCTTTTAATAATTCACCATGCTGGATGAGAAAGTCCTTGGTTGATTTATAGAAGGCTCTTTGCACCTCACTTATATCTTTTGAGTATGGCTGTGTAGAATGCTTCATGTGCTTCACTTATATCATTTGAAGTTTGGATTGCCTGTTTCTCTATCCATAGAAAACCACCATTTGTAGAATGCTCTTTTGCATCACTTATATTTTTTAGAGCGTGGGCATATCTTTTGTAGAGAGAATTAAACTCTCATGCTTCACTTATATCTATTTAGAGAGTTAACAGGAGTTGGTCATTCAGATGGTTAGTCATAAAATCCTACATAAAACTTGTAGACCACTAAATATGATATGTTTGATTCCTTGGAATAGTTTTGCGATATAAATATGGTAATATGAGATTCATGCTAGTGAGTAGTCATGCTCAGGATGATCCCAGGCAGCCTTAGGAGCCCTTAGGTGCCTCATTCGAGCTCCGTCTCGACGAGCCTGTGCTCGCCCGAGCTCCGGCAGCAGCCGTGCTCATCGCCGGCGCCGATTCCGGCCATCGCAGCCCCTGGGAGGTGTCGGGCTTGACGCGCGCGAGTTAGCAGAGTAGATCGGTGCCCTCCGCCGTCCTTTTGGTCGCTGGAGGAGGGAACCCGACCCCCTCCGCCATCCTTTTGGTCGCCGGAGGAGGGAACCCGACCCCCTCCGCCGTCCCTGACGTCGCCGGCGGCTCAACGCCGGCGAGTCAACCAGTTTGACCACCAGTGGTTTGACCCC
The DNA here is from genome assembly GCA_022496015.1 of Hordeum marinum. NCBI lineage: Eukaryota > Viridiplantae > Streptophyta > Magnoliopsida > Poales > Poaceae > Hordeum > Hordeum marinum. The sequence goes on from CM039674.1 coordinate 440,987,411, forward strand.
TCGGTCACTAGCAAGTGGGGCCAGGCCCTGTTAGTGAAAACTGGTTAATAATTTAATTAACTAAATTAATTAAGTTAATGGCCCACTGACCAATGGGCCCTACCCTAAACTAATTAGTAATTAGTTAATTAATTAGCTCTGTTAGAGGCTGGGTCACTGACCAGTGGGCCCCACTGGTCAGGTTTGACCTGTCAACGTTCTGTTGACCAGCTCACGTCATGATGATGTTAGGCTGATGCAGTAGTGAATTTTTTGAATTAAAATAATTCCAGAAACTATTTAAAACTTAGAAAATTCATAGAAATTAATCTATAACTCAGTTTGAAATAATTTATATATGAAAATTTATCAGAAAATTCCAATGAATCCAATGGTGATGTTATCATGCATGTTAGAGCAACCTATGTAGATGATCATTGACATTTACTAATAGGTTAACTTATAAAATATGAAATGGAGAATGATTTTGAACCTATATTCAAACTCACTTCAAATTAACTTGGACAATAGTTGCATTAGCTCATCCATACATGCTGCCATGTCATGATCATGCATCATATTGTTGCACTTGTGTATATTGATTGCTATTTATTTGCATTGCGGTAGGCCCTGCTTCTGAGGATACCTCAGGGTATTCCAACAAAGGATAAAACCTTCCCGCTACCCAGCAAGGCAAGCAACCATTTGATCATTCCGATAACATCCCACTCTCTCGTTCCTGCTCTTGTTTATTGCATTAGGACAAATTTTGACTTGTCTATCAAACACGATAGATGAACCTATTCTTTTGCATGACTTGTCATTTTCACAGTAAATAGCTAAACCTTGCGACCTAGCATACCCGGTAGATGCTTGTGCCATGATGTGCCTTGCTTACTTTGCCTGCTATGCTTGCTATGCTTATAGTTGTGTTAGGTATGATTCATCTAGGTGATGGACTGGAGTGAAACAATGTTGTTCTGATGTTATAAGCTTATGATGACCCCGATTTGGTAAAGGTAGCGATGAGAGGCTATGTAGGAGTACATAGCGGGTTGTCTCATTGGGACCGTTCTTAGGAACTGAGTTCTGTGTTTGTAATCCAAGACTAGTTACTACCACATGCTGGGACCTGAAATATGACCCCGCTCGACTTATCAATCGCTTAGTCCTTATTCCAGGAGTTGCAAGTAGTTTCTGGTGTTTATAGCAGGCTAGAGGCCGTGCGTAGCGCTGACCCTAGGGGTGGGTTATGACATGGTAGGCAGTGCACGGTGTACCAAGGGTCACCCGAATGGTGGGCTTGGGAACCCTGCGCGCATTGTTTGGGGCCGTAGCAGAAACTTCGGCCGGACTTCCGTGCGGGTTCAGTCTCAAATAGGCGATAGCCTGGACTAGAGGTCTTATGTGATTGACGGTTGTGGCCGACTCCCTCGCTAGGCTTCCTCTTGAAGGTTGCCGAGGTGCATGGTTTTATGAGCACACAACGATAAGTCGCAAGAGTGTGTGTGAAGAAGTACACCCCTGCAGGGTATGAAACTATTCGAATAGTCGCGTCCTCGGAAATGGACTACTTGGAGAACTTATGATGTTCATAGATAATCAAATGTATACTCATAAAAATATCAAGACAGGTGTGAGTACCGTGGATGGCACTCTCGTAGGAGACGGAAGTGAATCCATGGTGGTGTATTGTTATGGAGTTAGTGGACTCGTGTGTGATATCTAAAATCTAAACAAAGAGTTAAAATTGTATAGTGTAGGTCAGCCATGAGTCAAAGCTAGCATTGCTGCATAAACTCTACCACTCCCCATGTTGATACATGAGCATAATTAGTCTAGGTCTGCTTTAAAGACTTGTTGAGTATGTTTGTACTCATGTTTGCTTAATAAATGTTGCAGATGAGACCCAGGACCCATCCGGTGGGTTCTATCTAGATGTCGACGATGTTGAATAGCTGGTGTCCCAGCTACGACCTTATGCCCTGTGGCGGGCTGTAGATAGTTAGGCCATGTGCCTTTTTACCCTTTCATCTGTCTGTACTCAGAAAGCTTTAGGCTTCTGCTTGGTTTGTATGAACTTGCTTGTATGACTTGAGTGTCGGGTCATGTGACCCCTACCTGTAAGAACATATTATGCAAGGCTCGTCTGAGCCTCTTAAATAAGAGTTGTGTTGATGTATGGTTATGTTGTGATGCCATAGTTGTATCTATGCATATCGGGCATGTCGTGCATACATGTCACGTGCAATGGTATGTATGGGATCCGACACCTAGTCAGGTGCCTTTAGTAGTACACTTTACGGGAAATTGCCTCTTTGTGCTTCCATCGAGCCTTGGTAGCTTGCTACTGCTCCGGACACATTGATTGACCGACATGTATCCTTGTTTGCTGCTATGTCTGTCCTTTCGGGGAAATGTCTCGCAGTGTAATGGAGTCCCTGTAGCCTTCTATGACTCGTCTACGTGCAGTGATGACATTTATGTCCCACGGCATAATGGAGTCCTTGTAGCTTGCTATGACTCGTCGACACAAGATTGAGTCCGACACCTGCATTGCTGGGTTACATATGCCTATTTCCATAAACATGTACCACTTGGGTTCTATGACTAGTCATGTCGGCCCGGGTTCTCTGTCGTTTGATTGCCAGCGACATGTTCACATACGTGAGCCAAAAGACGCAAACGGTCCCGGCTAAGGTAAGGCTTCAGCCGTGGAGCTTACCGTGCGTGAGGCCGCAAAGTGATGTGATATGTTATAGTCTGGATTCATAGGACTTAGGATCAGGGTCCCGACAGCATTGGTATCAGAGCCTGACTGACTGTAGGACTACCAAGCCAAACCTGTCGAAGTTGTGTCTAAAAACACTATAGAAAAGAAGGGGAATTGATTGTGGAAGGGAACGTAAGGCTCTTTTTACTCCTCTTCCCAAGATATTCTATTCCGAGTCATTCTCATCTTTTCTACGGGGATAAGAACTAGGCTTCTCATCTATTGCTTAGGATGACGAGTTACTAACCATGGACAATTAGCTAGCTTGTATGCAAGTGAATGTCGGTATTTGAGTATTGTTGGTGTGACAAACAGATGGAGAAGAGATTTGAGTCTATATAGTCGAGTGGTTATGCCTTTCCAATCTTTTGCAGTTGTCTCAAAATCCTTTTTGAGCAATTACAACCGTTATGTTGTCCAATTTCTGCTAGAGTCTCTAATGTCTTTGCATCATTCTCTGTTTCATATGCCCCCTCGCCCCTCCCGTCAGGTGGTTCGTCTGACCAGGTGCATCGATGTACCGGGTCACACGGCCATGTTGGTTAGAGTTATGATCGAGGCTGGTTACCGTTGGTACCCAGAGTACATAGTGGAGGAACAATATCGTGATTTCAACCAGAGCCAGTATCTGTGTACTGTTAAGATATATCCTTCGTAACCTGGAGCTGCAGAGCCACTTCATTGGACTTATGGATTAGCTGTCACCATAGACATGGAAGTTCAGGAGGCTGCCTACAACATGCTGACTATCATGAGGTTTCACCAGGGTCTGCTTCAGAACACAGAGTTTTGTCTTCTTCTCTGGGAGGAGATGACAGTTATCTTAGTGTAGCCTACTATGATCATTCCCATGAGGACCCTAGGCTGCAGGTGACCGCTCAGATGTTGGAGAAAAGGATCATGATGCACGTGCCCTACAAATGGAGCTTTGTGCTACCCGTGCACGTCTTTGGACAGCCCTGACGTAGCTAGCACCTGTCGTGCAGACAGGCAATGGAGATTTGGAGATGCTGAACCCATCGCGGACTCATCTGCCAGCTCGCGTAGACTGGCCCAATGTTGGAGGCATAACCCCTCTTCGAGGACCGCTGTTGCCGCCAACAAGGGGACCAAGGCCACATCCGTGTCCTTACGGTTTCCAGGGATCATAGGCTAGAGTGTTTCTAGATCCTCAGGTTCAGCTCCTGGGCCACGGGGGTAACCTATATGAGGCATTCTACGGTGATGCTTGAGTACGTGGATGTTAGCACTAGTATGGTAGTAGTCGTATCGCCACAGTCCTGTGTGTCTTGTGGGATATGACTGAGGTTGAGAGTTGAGTTCCGGAGGTGTAGATAGATAATGAATAGGAAGCTTGTAATGCCTTCGATGAGTTGTGTCATCTCTCAGTAGTTTATATTTCATCTTGGGCTTGTATTGAACCATGTCATGGTGTGTATGAATCATGGTGTTCATATGGCAGTTGTTATTACCATGTTGATTGGGTGTTTACCCTATATGCTGTGTTGTCCAGTACATTCCTTATCTCATGTCTTAGAGTTGATGTCCCCTATGTCTAAGCTGTGGGTTTGTTTTCCCAGGATGGTGGCAACTAGGAATAATCCCGTGCGTGCCCTCGAGCAGGGCGAGGGAAGCCAGCCAAGGCAAGAGAACCTGCCACTCGCACCCTCTTTGGCAGAAGTGATGCTTGAAGCTGAACAAAACAAAAGGGAGACCAATAGGCTGTTGGAACGAATTGAGCAGAACACAATGCATGCTCCCCGCAATGATCACAATGATGGCATGTCTCTCGGTGATTTCGTCAAGCTGTGCTCACCTAAGTATCATCATTCGGTCGACCCGCTCGACGCGGATGACTGGCTGACCAGCATGTCCCGGAAAGTCTGGGATGCCAATGTATCTGAGGCCAACAAGGTGACCTTTGTTGCTTACTTTCTGGAAGGACCCGCAAATCTGTGGTGGGAAAGTTATGAAGCCATGCGTCCTACAGGCCCCGCACCAACTTGGGCGGAATTCAGCGCGGCATTCCATACCCATCACATCCCGGAAGGGCTGATGGATCGCAAGAGAGAGGAGTTCTGTGCTTTCACCCAGGGCAGACTGACAGTGGATCCCTATAGCCGTGAGTTCGGCAATCTTGCTTGCGATGCTCCGGAGGAAGTTTCAACTGATGCCAAGAAACAGGCTAGGTTCCGCAAGGGACTTAGTCCTGAGCTCCATCGACATCTGCGCCTGCATGAGTGTACAACCTTCCAGGCTCTCGTCAACAAGGCTATCAATGCTGAGACTGGACAGACTGACTACGAGGCCACTAGGAAGCACAACCGTGACTTCAGCCCTGCATCTGGCTTGGGCTCCAACAAACGCCATGTGTGGGTGCCCAACGGAGCTCTGTTGCCAAGATACACTGCAAGGCCATCCTTCCAGGCACCTCGCCCAGCTCAGCCCGACCCTCCAGCCAGGCCATTTGGAGGTCCTCCTACCAATGCTGCTCCCCATGCCACCGTTGTCTGCTACAAATGTGGGGAACCAGGACACTACTCCCGTGAGTGTCCTCAGAACAATGCTAACCCAGCTGGACGTGGGAAGCTAGGAAAAGCCTTCTATGTGAAGCCACCTCCTGCTCATGGATGAGTGAACTATGTTTCTGCTGAGGAAGCCCTTGAGGATCCTGATGTTATCCTAGGTACGCTCCTTGTCAATAGCCATCCAGCATCTGTTCTATTTGATACAGGGGCATCTCATTCATTCATCTCAGAAAGTTATGCACAATTGCATAACATGTCTTTCTGTGATATGCCTACTCCTTTAGTAGTTCAGACTCCTGGTTCAAAATGGCAAACTTCTAGAGTGAGCCATGACAATGAGATTCTTGTGGATAGGCTAGTCTTCCTAGCATCCTTGATAGCCTTCAAGTCTTCGAACATCAATATCATCTTAAGCCTGGACTGGATGAAAGCTCACTATGCTAAGATTGATACTCATTCTAGGAATGTTCAACTTACACATCCATCGGTTGAGATAGTCAATGTCTCCACTCGAGCAGCCAAGCGCCAACTCTATTCTCTCAATGCTAGCCCTCTTCCAGAATTAGAAGATATTCCGGTAGTCTGTGACTTTCCGGATGTCTTTCCAGAAGAACTGCCAGGAATTCCACCTGTCAGAGATGTTGAGTTTATGATAGAGCTCATCCTAGGGACTGTCCCAATAGCCAGAAGACCCTATAAGATGGCACCCTTAGAACTAGTCGAACTTAAGATTCAACTCGATGAGGCTCTGAATAAAGGTTTCATCCGTCCTAGTTCTTCTCATTGGGCTTGCCCCGTCCTCTTCGTCAAGAAGAAGGATGGATCGGATCGGATGGTTGTGGATTATCGGCCAGTGAATCTGGTCACCATAAAGAACAAGTATCCGCTCCCCAGGATCAACGATTTGTATGATCAACTCGCTAGATCCTCTGTCTTTTCCAAAATGGATTTGAGGTTGGGATACCATCAAATCAGAATTAGAAATGGGGACATTCCAAAAACGGCTTTTGTTACTCGTTATGGCCAATACGAGTACACCGTCATGTCCTTCGGTTTAACTAATGCCCCAGCCACCTTCTCTCGCTTGATGAATTCGATCTTCATGGAGTATTTGGATAAATTCGTCATGGTTTACCTCGACGATATACTCATCTACTCGAAGAACGAACAGGAACATGCCGAGCATCTAAGGCTAGTGTTGATGAAACTTCGAGAGCATCGCCTGTATGCCAAATTCTCCAAGTGTGAATTTTGGTTGCCAGAAGTGACCTATCTAGGCCACATAATCTCTGGTAAAGGTATTGCTGTCAATCCCGAGAGAGTTCAGGCCATCCTTGTTTGGACTCAACCTGAATCAGTTAAGCAAGTTCGGAGTTTCCTTGGCTTAGCGAGCTATTGTCGCCGCTTTGTCGAGAATTTCTCCAAGGTTGCGAAACCTCTGACTGAACTCCTCAAGAAAGATAAAAGGTTCGAGTGGACTCCACAATGCGAGCATAGTTTTCAGGAGTTGAAAAGTCGTCTGACCTCTGCTCCCGTTCTGGTGCCACCAGATTTCTCTAAGGACTTTGTTATCTATTGTGCCGCCTCGCGACAAGGATTAGGTTGCATTCTCATGCAAGATCGTCATGTGATTGCATACGCATCTCGACAGCTGCGTCCACATGAGGATAATTATCCAACACATGATCTTGAGCTTGCAGCTGTGGTCCATGCACTGAAAACTTGGCGACATTACCTTCTAGGTAATCGTTGTGAAATTTACACTGATCACCAAAGTCTGAAATATTTTTTTTCACCCAGCCGGATTTGAATCTCAGGCAAATACGGTGGGTTGAGTTGATTCCAGATTACGACTTAGGGATAACTTACACCCCGGGGAAAGCCAATGTCATGGCTGATGCACTAAGTCGTAAGTCTTATTGTAACAACCTGATGTTGCAACAAGGTCAACCACTTCTCTATGAGGAATTTCGGAAGTTAAACCTCCACATAATTCCTCAAGGATTCCTATCCAACCTGGTGGCGAAACCTACTCTTAAGGATCAAATTATAGCTGGCCAAAAGCGTGATAAGGGTATTTCTCGGATCAAAGAGAACCTCGTTAGCGGTATTGCTAAGGATTTCTCTATTGATGATCAAGGTGTGGTGTTCTTCTAGAACCGCTTGGTGGTTCCCAAGAGCCAACACCTTCGGCAGCTAATTCTTAAGGAGGCTCATGATTCCCCTCTCACAATTCATCCTGGTAGTACCAAGATGTATTAGGACCTACGCCAGAGGTTCTGGTGGACTAGGATGAAGAGAGAAATTGCTCAGTTCATTGCTAACTGCGACGTTTGTCGTCGCGTTAAGGCAGAACATCAAAGGCCTCCTGGCACCCTTCAACCTTTAGCTATTCCTGAACGGAAATGGGATAAGGTCGGTATGGATTTCATTACCGGATTTCCCAGGTCTAAGAGAGGGAATAATGCTATCTTTGTGGTCATAGACCGCCTTTCCAAAGTGGCTCATTTTCTTCCTGTTCGGGAGAGTATAACTGCTAGCCAGCTAGCGGAGTTATATGTTTCTCGAATAGTTTCTCTTCATGGTGTTCCACTGGAGATTAATTCAGACCGCGGAAGTATCTTTACTTCCCGATTCGGGGAAAGTTTTCAAACCGCTATGGGGACTCATCTATCTTTTAGCACTGCTTTCCACCCGCAATCAAGTGGTCAAGTTGAGCGAGTCAATCAAATCCTCGAAGACATGCTCCGAGCTTGTGTTATATCCTTTGGTATGAATTGGGAGAAATGTCTTCCATTTGCCGAATTTGCTTATAACAATAGTTATCAATCAAGATTGGGCAAAGCCCCTTTTGAAGTTCTCTATGGACGAAGGTGCCGAACACCTCTTAACTCGTCAGAAACCGGAGAGAGGCAACTCTTTGGCTCGGATATGATCTAGGATGCAGAGGAGCAAGTTCGCATTATTCGTGAAAAGTTGAAAACAGCCCAATCTCATCGAAAGAGCCAATATGATCGTCATCATACAGCTGTGACCTATGAAGTTGACGAGAAGGCTTATCTTCGGGTTACACCTCTGAAGGGTACCCACTGATTTGGTATCAAGGGCAAGTTGGCTCCTCGTTACATTGGACCTTTTCGCATTCTTGCTAAACGAGGAGAGGTTGCCTACCAATTGGAATTTGCGCCGCATCTTTCCAAGGTTCATGATGTCTTCCATGTCTCGCAACTCAGGCGTTGCTTCTCGGACCCTGTCCGTGAAGTAGACCACGAAGCGCTTGATCTCCAAGATAACCTTACATATTGAGAATACCCTGTTCGTATTCTTGATCAAACTGAGCGTACCACTCGGCGTCGGAACATCAAGTTTCTCAAGGTCCAGTGGTCACACCATTCTGAAATGGAGGCCACATGGGAAAGAGAAGATCGTCTTCGACTAGAGTAGCCCGCGCTCTTCCCGACGACTTGAAAATCTCGGGACGAGATTCTTTTGAGTGGGGGTGAGTTGTCACATCCCTAGCTAGTTTTCTTAGGACATCATGTGTGTGCATCATACCAATTCTTTTGCATCAATTTGAAATGGGGATCAAAAGAAACCCCAAACAATTCATTTGAATCAAACCAACTTAATGAATGTGAAAAACCAACAAATTCAAAATGCCCATCTAAAATGTCCCCTATGTCTGATAAATATGGACATGAATATATGAGGGGCCATCTTAAATATTTAAACATTTATAGCAATTTAAAAATAAATATTAAAGCTGCTGAAAATGCCAAATAAAGCATTATCATTATTTCAGATTTTAAAATATTCTGAAACTTTTTATAGAAGTTTGAAATATTCAAACTTAGTTCTATAAATATTTGGGGTATTTTAATTGTGCCTAAAAATAAATCAAACAAATGTCAGAAAAACAAAACAGAACTAGAAATGTAAAAAAAAGGAAAGGAGGAGGCACCTAGGCCGGCCCAGCTGGCCCAGCACCGTCGTCGTCCTCCTGGCGGCCAGGAGGACGAGCGTGTGCTCGCCGTGCACTCATGCCGGTGCTGCCACGCAGCACCCTACGCGCCTGCATCCCTCGCCGCGCTGGCGAGAGGATGAGGACGCCTCTATCATCCCCATCTCTCTCTCTCGCATCCGCCCTCTGCTTTCTTCCTCTTCTCTGCCCGCCATGGCCGCCGCCTTCTCACCGCTACAGCCGCCGTTCTAGTCGCTCCCCGTCGCCCCCGAGCCCCCCTTTAGCTCTGCCGTGACGTGCCAGTCCTCTTTGCCGAAAGAATCAAGCCCGGAGGCCCCCCAGCACCGACGTCGCCGCCTTCTTCCTCTTCGGTCACCAGAGACCGCCGCTGGCCGTGCGTTGCAATCAAGGCCTCCCCGAGCCCGCTCTCATCGCCGCTGCGTTCGCTGTGAGCTCCTGCTCCTTCTCCCCCTTTCCCCCTTCGCTAGTGCGTTCTAGCGCCGGATCCCCTCGGGTCCGAGAGCTCCTCGCCGCCGGCGAGGCCGTGGCCATCGCTGTAGTGGCCCAAGCTCGCACCTAAGCACCTAGTCGTGCTCAGGATGATCCCAGGCAGCCTTAGGAGCCCTTAGGTGGCTCATTCGAGCTCTGGCTCGACGAGCCCGTGCTCGCCCAAGCTCCGGCAGTCGCCGTGCTCATCACCGGCGCCGATTCCAGCCATCCCAGCCCCTGGAAGGTGTCGGGCTCGACGCGCGCGAGGGAGCAGAGTAGATCGGTGTCCTCCGCCGTCCTTTTGGTCGCCGGAGGAGGGAACCCGACCCCCTCCGCCGTCCCTGACGTCGCCGGCGGCTCAACGCCGGCGAGTGAACTAGTTTGACCACCACGGGTTTGACCCCTGGGTCACTAGAAAGTGGGGCCGGGCCCTGTTAGTCAAAACTGGATTAATAATTTAATTAACTAAATTAATTAAGTTAATGGCCCACTGACCAGTGGGCCCTACCCTAAAATAATTAGTAATTAGTTAATTAATTAGCTCTGTTAGAGGCTGGGTCATTGACAAGTGGGCCCCACTGGTCAGGTTTGACCTGTCAACGTTTTGTTGACCAACTGACGTCATGATGATGTCTGGCTGATGCAGTAATGAATTTTCTGAATTAAAATAATTCCAGAAACTATTTAAAACTTAGAGAATTCATAGAAATTAATCTATAACTCAGATTGAAATAATTTATATATGAAAATTTATCAGAAAAATCCAATGAATCCAATGGTGATGTTATCATGCATGTTAGAGAAACCTATGTAGATGAACATTGACATTTACTAATAGGTTAACTTATAAAATATGAAATGGAGAATGATTTTGAACCTATATTCAAACTCACTTCAAATTAACTTGGACAATAGTTGCATTAGCTCATCCATACATGCTGCCATGTTATGATTATGCATCATATTGTTGCACTTGCATGTATTGATTGCTATTTATCTTCATTGCGGTAGGCCCTGCTTCTGAGGATACCTCCGAGTATTCCAACGAAGGAGAAAACCTTCCCGCTACCCAGCAAGGCAAGCAACCCCTTTGATCATTCCGATAACATCCCACTCTCTCGCTCCTGCTATTGTTTATTGCATTAGGACAAACGTTCACTTGTCTGTCAAACACGGTAGATGAACCTATGCTTTTGCATGACCTGTCATTGTCACACTAAATAGCTAAACCTTGCAACCTAGCATATACCTGGTAGATGCTTGTGCCATGATGTGCCTTGCTTACTTTGCCTGCTATGCTTGCTATGCTTAGAGTTGTGTCATGTCTGATTCATCTGGGTGATGGACTGGAGTGAAACAATGTTGTTATGATGTGATAAGCTTATGATGAACCCGATTTGGTAAAGGTAGCGATGAGAGGCTATGTAGGAGTACATAGCGGGTTGTCTCATTGGGACCGTTCTTAGGAACCGACTTATGTGTTTGTAATCCAAGACTAGTTACTACCACATGCTGGGCCCTAAAATATGACCCCGCTCGACTTATCAATCGCTTAGTCCTTAGTCCAGGAGTTGCAAGTAGTTTCTGGTGTTTATAGCAGGCTGGAGGCCGTGCGTAGCGCTGACCCTAGGGGTGGGTTACGACGTGGTAGGCAGTGGCACGGTGTACCAAGGGTTACCCGAATGGTGGGCTTGGGAACCCTGCGCACATCGTTTGGGGCCGTAGCAGAAACTTGAGCCGGACTTCCGTGCGGGTTCAGTCTCAAATAGGCGATAGCCTGGACTAGAGATCTTATGTGATTCACGGTCGTGGCCGACTCCCTGGCTGGGCTTCCGCTAGAAGGTTTCCGAGGTGCATGGTTTTATGAGCACACAACGATAAGTGGCGAGAGCGTGTGTGAAGAAGTACACCCCTGCAGGGTATGAAACTATTCGAATAGCTGCGTCCTCGGATATGGAGTACTTCGAGAACTTATGATGTTCATAGATAATCAAATGGATACTCATAAAAATATCAAGACAAGTGTGAGTATCGTGGATGGCACTCTCGTAGGAGACGGAACTGAATCCATGGTGGTGTATTGTTATGGAGTTAGTGGACTCGTGTGCGGTATCTAAAATCTAAACAAAGAGTTAAAATTGTATAGTGTAGGTCAGCCATGAGTCAAAGCTGGCATTGCTGCATAAACTTCACCACTCCCCTTGTTGATACATGAGCATAATTAGTCTAGGCCTGCTTTAAAGACTTGCCAAGTACATTTGTACTCATGTTTGCTTAATAAATGTTGCAGATGAGACCCAGGACCCATCAGGTAGGTTCTATCTAGATGTCGACGATGCCGAATAGCTGGTGTCCCAGCTACGACCTTCTGCCCTGTGGCGGGCTGTAGATAGACAGGCCATGTGCCTTTTTACCCTTTCATCTGTCTGTACTTAGACAACTTTATGCTTCCGCTTGGTTTGTATGAACTTGCTTGTATGACTTGAGTGTCGGGTCATGTGACCCCTACTTGTAAGAACATATTATGCAAGGCTCGTTTGAGCCTCTTAAATAAAAGTTGTGTTGATGTATGGTTATGTTGTGATGCCATAGTTGTATCTATGCATATCGGGCTTGTCGTGGGTACGTGTGACGTGCAACGGTATGTATGGGATCCGACACCTAGTCATGTGCCTTTAGTAGTACTCTTTACGGGAAACTTCCTCTTTGTGCTTCCATTGACACTTGGTAGCTTGCTACTGCTCTGGACACATTGATTGACCGGCATGTATCCTTCTTTGCTGCTGTGTCTGTCCTTTTGGGGAAATGTCTCACAGTGTAATGGAGTCCCTGTAGTCTGCTACGACTCGTCTACGTGCAGTGATGACATTTATGTCCCACGACGTAATGGAGTCCTTGTAGCTTGCTATGACTCGTCTACACACGCTTGAGGCCGACACCTGCATTGCTGGGTTATGTATGGTTGTTTCCGTACGGATGTGCCACTTGGGTTCTATGACTAGTCATGTCGGCCTGGTTTCTCTCTCGTTTGATTGGCAGCAACATGTTCACATACGTGAGCCAAAAGACGCAAACGGTCCTGTCTAAGGTAAGGCTGTAGCCATGGAGCTTACCGTGAGGCCGCAAAGTGATGTGATATGTTACAGTCTGGATTCATATGACTTAGGATTGGGGTCCCAACAATTTAATAGCACCATGATCTGTGTGAACAGTTACTTTAGAATCCACAATATAGTGTCTAAACTTATCACAAGCGAACACAACTGCTAAAAATTCCTTCTTCAGTGGTAGCATAGTTTTTTTGAGCATTGTCTAGAGTTTTGCTAGCATAATGAATAACATTTAATTTCTTATCAACTCTTTGTCCTAGAACATCACCAATGACATAATCACTAGCATCACACATAATTTCAAAAGGTAGGTTCCAATTAGGTGGTTGAACAACATGTGCAGAAATCAAGGCATTCTTAAGAATTTCAAAACCTTCTACACAATCATCATCAAAAATGAATGGAACATCTTTTTGCAAAAGATTAGTGAGAGGCCTAGAAATCTTAGAGAAATCTTTAATAAATCTCTATAGAAACCATCATGACCAAGGAAACTTCTTATACCTCTGGTATCCGTAGGACACGACATTTTTTCAATAGCATCAACTTTAGCCTTGTCAACTTCAATAACTCTTTCGGAAATTTTATGTCCCAAGACAATGCCTTCATTCACCATAAAGTGGCACTTCTCCCAATTCAAGACAAGATTAGTTACTTCACATCTCTGCAAAACTCGATCAAGGTTGCTCAAGCAATCATCAAAATAAGTTCCGTAAACAGAAAAATCATCCATGAAAACCTCAACAATCCTTTCACAAAAATCATAGAATATAACAGTCATGCATCTTTGAAAGGTAGCAGGTGCATTGCATAAACCAAAAGGCATACATCTATAAGCAAAGGTACCAAAAGGGCAGGTAAAGGTGGTCTTCTCTTGGTCCTTTTTGGACACACGTATTTGAGAGAAACCAGAATAACCATCTAGAAAGCAGAAATGTGTGTGTTTGCATAATCTTTTTAGCATTTGATCAATGAAAGGGTAGAGGGTAATGATCTTTTCTAGTAGCTTTATTCAATTTTCTTAAATCAACTACCATTCTATAACCTGTAACAATTCTCTGTGGGATCAATTCATTTTTATCATTAGGAACTACGGTAATACGTCCTTTCTTACAGACACAATGAACGGGACTAACCCATCTACTATCAGCAATAGGGTAAATGATACCTGCCTCCAGAAGCTTTAATATTTCATTTCTTACCACTTCCTTCATTTTAGGATTCAACCGTCGTTGGTGATTAACAACTGGTTTAGCATCAGGCTCCATTTTAATTTTGTGCTGACATAGAGTGGGACTAATGCCCTTAAGATCATCAAGAGTATATCCAATAGCAGCACAGTGCTTCCTCAAAGTTTTCAATAATCTTTGTTCTTCATGTTCTGAAAGGTTAGCACTAATAATAACAAGATATATTTTCTTTTCATCAAGATAAGCATATTGCAAAGTATCTAGTAATTGTTTAAGCTCAAACATGGGATCACCCTTGGGTGGAGGAGGATCCCTAAGTATTTCAATAGGCAAGTTGTGTTTCAGGAAAGAGGCTAATCAAAGAAAATCCTATATATTTCATTCATTTCAATCATATGCATATCATTTTCATGGTCTAGCATATATTTCTCTAAAGGATTAGTAGGAGGCAGAACAATAGAGGCAAGACCAATAATTTCATCCTTACTAGGCAATTCTTTGTCATGGGGTTGCCTACGAAATTTAGAGAAATTAAACTCATGAGATGTATCCCCAAAACTTATGGTAACCATTTCCTTCTCACAATCTATCCTGGCATTAATGGTATTCAAGAAGGGTCTACTAGATATAATGGGACAAAAATCATCTTGTGGGGAACCAAGAATAAGAAAATCAGTAGGATATTTTATTTTCCCACACAAGACTTCAACATCTCTAATAATCCCAACTGGTGATATAGTGTCTCTGTTACCAAGCTTAATTGTAACATCAATTTCCTCTAACTCAATGGTGCAATATCATTCATAATCTATTTATGTAAGGAAAAGGGAATTGCACGCACACTAGCACCCATATCACATAATCCATGATAACAATGATCTCCTATTTTAACAGAAACAACAGGCGTGCCAACAATGGGTCTATGTTTATCTTTAGCATCAGGTTTAGCAATTCTAGCAGCTTCATCACAAAATTGAATAACATGCCGATCAATTTTATCAACCAAGAGATCCTTAACCAAAGCAATACTAGGTTCGAATTTAATTTTCTTAGGGGTGTAGGTGTTCTAGCATAGCTCTTACGAACCACAGTTGAAGCTTTAGCATGATCGTTTATTCTAATAGGGAAAGGTGGTTTGTCAATATAAGCAGTGGGTATAACAGGATCAACATTATAAGCAATAGTTTTCGCTTGAACTCTAATAGGTTCAACTACTTTCACTTCAATGGTAGGATGATATTTAAACCACTTCTCCTGGGGGAGATCTCCATGAGCAACACAAGATTCACAAAAAGAAGCTACTATCTCAGAGTCAAGTCCACATTTAGTGCTAAATTCATGAAAAGCATTGGTGTCCACAAAAGATTTAACACAATCAAACTGAAGGTTCATACCTGACTCCTTAACTTCGTCGAGTTCCCAATCTTCAGAGTTGCGTTTAATTATTTCTAATAAATCTGATTTGAAATCAATATCATTCTTCATATAGGAACCAGCAGAAGAAGTATAAAGCATGGATTGATCATTACGAGAAAGTCGAGCATAAAAATTCTGAATAATAATTTCTCTCGAGAGCTCACGATTGGGGCATGAATATAACATTGACTTAAGCCTTCCCCCAAGCTTGAGCGATTCTTTCTCCTTCACGAGGCTAAAAGTTATAAATATAATTCCGATCACGATGAACTAGATGCATTGGATAGAACTTCTCATGAAATTCCATTTTCAATCGGTTGTAGCTCCATGATCCAATATCATCACATAGCCTATACCATGTCAATCCCTTCTCCTTTAAAGATAAATGAAATACCTTGTTCTTGACGTGATCCTCGGGTAGACCTGCAAGCTTAAATAATACACAAACTTCATCTACATAGATTAGATGCAAATCAGGATATAGTGTTCCATCTCGTGCACAAGGATTATGTAGCGACCCGACTCAAAATGAGTCAAGCCTCTGTGTTTTCTGTGCCATCCCTGGATCAGTATGCTGGCACACACAGTACATCAATGTATATATCAAAGTGCAATCACATGTAATTAACGTAAAACTAATATATACCTTAAAATCTCAGCAGAAACACTCAACGGGAGTGGAGTCCCAATAACACCAACGGCAGGTTGAGTGTAGACCGTAACCCTGAATCGTACTCTTACCCGTCGTAGAGCTTATCTGCAACAGAAGACGTTGCAGCCGTGTAGGTCAGTATTTTGAATATGCCGACAAGTCGCAAAAGAGGGGTGAAAATAATCCTATATACTATATGCTTATATGGCAGGTGGGGCTATAAGTTTAAGTTATTGCGCAAAGCCCATTTTTCCTACAACAAGAGGGGTAATGCAGAAATTATTACTACAAAGTTGGTTGATTAATGAGATGGTTCCACCAACCAATTCTCATACCCTGGTTAATAATAACACCCTCATCAATATAATTTTTGTGTTGAGACTTCCTGATAGTTTCAGTTCCTTTGGCTCAAATTGTCCATGACCGTGGACACGGCTAATCGATTAGGTTTTAGTACTCTGCAGAGTTTTGCACACGTTCCCCACAAGATTTGATCGCCTCCGTTGGATTTCTCGCACTTCAGGGTGTTTGAGAAACGGATGACCAAAACATGGTCTTCTAAAGGGTTTCCCCAAGACTCTGTCGGTGCCCATCCTTTCCTACAGTTCTTCTACATCTCATAGCACCGCCTGTCCAGGGTCACTACGATATCCAACCAAGCCAGAGCCCATAATGGCTTGTGGCTGTCTTGAAGTATCCATCCATCTCTTTGTGCCTGGGTGGACCTTTCCGCGTGAATACTGGCACTTCCCCAGCAACACCTAGGCTAACCACTGGTTTCTCCAGGGCGCCGTTCAACCATCATCCACCGAGAGGTAAGTTGAAAACTCAGAGTCTTGAAGTATTGATCATCTTGCAGGTCTTGAAATTATTACCTCACAACTCTCATGAATCACACAACCAACCCCGTCTACTAATAGCATAGCAAAATTAAATCAACGTTTCCCGGGGCCAATGTGTCAAAGGGTTGAGGGGTGCCTACCACATGATACTACATCAAGTAACCAAGTTTCCAATTTACCTACTTTGCATGCAATTGGGGAGATGGTAGAACTAATGCAATAAAAACATAGGTATACATGGTCAAAGTGACTTGCCTGTACTGTTGATGAAGAAATAATATCGCTCTCAGAGATAACTGATAGACTATTCGTCGCTCTCCGATGAAAATCTATATAATCAAACATTGCATTCATATATGCAATCATACTACCAGTTAATACTAACAATCAAAAAGGCAACACAAAACCAAAAGCAACATGGTGGTGATGAAAATAAATACTTAAGACAAAACTCAAATGACAAAACTACATCAACACAACTAAGGTGGTGATGAAGGGAATACCTAAGACAAAAGTTAAAATCAACAAAACTTCATCAACACAACCAAAGTTGGTTTTCTCTACAAGTACATCCTAATTTTAAAAAGTAGCAAACAAAGAAAAGAAAATATAATCAAAAGTAGTTTAGTGAATATTTTACTTAGCAAAAATAATTACTTTTGAAGAACAACTAGGAACTAAGAAAACAATACTCTAGCAACTTAAGTTTTTAACTACTTGAACATATCATCAAGAAAAGCACTAAGTTAATAAAAAAACAAATTGTAAAGCAAATAATTAACAGAAAATATTTTCTCATAAGTCTTTATTTTGCAAAAAGAACTAATTGAAAAGCTTTTATAAAGGTTCTTCTTTTGATATAAAACAAGGTCATCCTTGGCTTAAACCACAAACAATCTCAACTATAATACAAATTGTTTCTGGTCTAAACTTAGACTAACAGCAAATCAAACTTATAAAACAATTTGTGGAAACTATTTTCAAATACAAGATCAACATAGCAATGAAAATCCAATTGCAAGTTATAGTTGAACTAGAATTGATTTTCATGCAACCAACTAATAAAATATTATTTGTTTTGAAGGGATGCTATTATCTAACAGAAAACTTTATAAAAGATCACGAATATAAAAGAAAATAATTTAAAATAATTTAAAACAAAAGGGAATATAAATAGAACTAATAGAATTATAAAATATTCTAAAAATTTCCAAACTCTACCTACTGATAACTAAGGTCACTAGTGACAAGTATCAAAAAGAATCAACTCAAAATATATTTTTAAACTCAAGATATTCAGAAAATAAGATTTGAATCAAATCTGTTTGAAATCAATTTTAAATTATTCAAATTTGGTCAAACTTGATATCTACAGAAACTAGAACAAATTTGTGAACTAATGCAATAAGAATCAAATTAGAACACTTAAAAACCTAGAAGATATAAGAAAATAAAAACAGAACCTATTCTGTTTTCTAAAACTAAAGCAGAAAAAGAAAAAAAACTAAACGAACGGACAAGGTGACGTGGCAGGTTCTGATTGGTTGGAGGTGTGTGCGCGTGGGTGCTAACGAGCGGATTGCCGAAACTTAATAGAAAACGTCTCGGTTAAAATACTAAAAGGGAAAACCGGCCGGTTCTGTTGAATAAAGCGAAGAGTTATATTGTGTCTAATCTACATCGTTCAAATGAGATCGGACGGAGGGGGAAGCTCACTGCGGCGGGAGGTCAACTCCAGCGAGGTTCCGGCAAGGCCGAAGCGGCGAGGTCAACGGGGAGGCGTCTCCGGTTGTCCTCCGGCGATGGCGAGGGCTCCAGGCGATGCGGACGAGGACGGCGAGTCGGGTGGTGGTCCTGGCGTCGTCGTGGTTGGTCGGGGGCGTCGGCGATGAGCTCCGAGGCGACGGAGACGTTCGGGTGTCAACGGGGATGGTGCACCGGTGGGTGTGGGGCTCGGGCGAGGGCACAGGGAGGTGCGCAAGGCCGTGGGGAGGTGGATGGTGGGCTCGGAAAGGCTCGGGGAGGTCGAGGTGGAGCGACACGATGGAAATGGCGCGACGGCGGCGCTCGGGCTCCGGCGAGCTAATACGGCAGCGAGAGGCTTCGGGGAAAGGGGAAAGTGGGGGAATGGGTAGAGGAGAGGACCGAGGGCTTTTATAGGGCCTCGGGGTGGTCGGGCAATGGAAGGGGAGGCGGATCCGGTGCGGTGGTCTCGCCGACGTGTTTTGGGGAGTGAGAGGACGGAGGTGACCACGAGGTTTGGGGATCGGTCGGTGGGGTCGCGCGGTGAGAGAGAGAGAGAGAGGGATCAGCGCGGCGGTGACTGTTGCGGAGGAATTTCGGGAGAGAGATTAGAGGCAAGTGGGCCGTGGGCTTTAATATGCGTTAACTATTTCCTTTATTAAATTTACAGAGCATTAAAATGACATTAAGGCACTCAAAATCTGTCCAAAAAATAATGTTTTATATACCAAAATGATCAGGGAAATAAATTCCATTTAATGAACATTTTTCCCCTGCCAAATTAAGTACTTTTAAAATTTTATTTTCAGAAAATGCCTAAATGGCTTTATTTATTTTTGCAAATAATTTTTCAAATAACCCCTTGGGTTTTATGGTTCAAATACTTCACAAAAATACCCCTGGTTTGGAGTGTCATATTACTCCTGCCAAAAACTTTGTCAAGGGGTTTGAATGCTTACAAATTCAAATAGGGAATTCAAATATGAAAGTGAAAGTCCATATGAGAAATTTTCAAATAGTTTTCAAACTCCCTTTCCAAATCTTTTCATGTTGAAGAAGTCATGTCATCTTCCCTCACTGATTTGAAAAGTGAGAATTTGAATTCAAAAGAAAATGGGAAAGTCATTTTATTCCCTCTCATTCAAAAGTTTTCAAAAAGTTTCAAATTTCACTAAATTTTCAATCACTCAAGCAAAAAAACAATCATTCTAGTATTTGTTATAACATTCCAAAATTTGGGATGTTACAGATTACCGAGTAGTTTCTCTACCATACCCGAAGGAATTTCATAATAAATATTTTCAGTAGGTACAGTAGGTTGAGGGACAACTCTTTGTGTTTCCGGTCGAGGTGAAGATACCCCGAACAAGCCCCTCAAAGGATTACTTTCCATAGTGACAAGTGACAGTAAATTTCAGCACACTATATAAATTTCTCCTTACCAAATTCCACTTACGAAAGGCGCTGCACTCCCCGACAATGGCGCCATAAGGCTAGAATGTCGATAAGTAAGAATGTCGAACTCAACAAGGACCAGAAGGAAATGACAAGCCGTTTCCAGTAAGGTATTCTTTGCAAGCATTGAAATTATCGGTAATAGATAGTTTTGTGATAAGATAATTCGTAACAAGTAAAAAGTGTAGCAAGGTGCAGCAAGGTAGCCCAATCCTTTTTGTAGCAAAGGACAGGCCTGAACAAACTCTTATATAAAGCAAAGCGCTCCCAAGGACCCATGGGAATTTCTGTCAAGCTAGTTTTCATCATGCTCATTTGATTCACGTTCGTTACTTTGATAATTTGATATGTGGGTGGACCGGTTCTTGGGTGCTGCCCTTACTTGGACAGACGTCCCACTTATGATTAACACCTATCGCAAGCATCCGCAACTACAAAAGAAGAATTAAGGTAAACCTAACCATAGCATCAAACATATGGATCCAAATCAGCCCCTTACGAAGCAACGCATAAACCAGGGTTTAAGCTTCTGTCACTCTAGCAACCCATCATCTACTTATTACTTCCCAATGCCTTCCCCTAGGCCCAAATAATGGTGAAGTTTTATGTAGTCGATGTTCACATAACACCACTAGAGGAGAGACAACATACATCTCATCAAAATATCGAACGAATACCAAATTCACATGATTACTTATAACAAGACTTGTCCCATGTCCTCAGGAACAAACATAACTACTCACGAAACATGTTCATGTTCAAGATAATAGGAGTATTAATTATCATAAAGGATATGAACATATGATATTCCACCAAGTAAACCAACTAGCATCAACTACAAGGAATAATCAACACTACTAGCAACCCACATGTACCAATCAGAGGTGTTGAGACAAAGATTGGATACAAGAGATGAACTAGGGTTTGGAGAGGAGATGGTTCTGGTGAACATGTTGATGGATATTGACCCCCTCTAGATGAGAGGATCGTTGGTGATGACGATGGCTTCGACTTCCCCTTCCGTGCGGGAAGTTTCCCCGAAAAAACAGCACTGCCGGAGCTCTAGATTGGTTCTGCCCAAGTTCCGCCTCGAGACGGCGGCGCTTCGTTCCGAAAGCTCTCTTCTAATTTTTCTAGGTCAAAATGCTTCATGATACGTCTCCAACGTATCTGTAATTTTTTATGATGGCATGGTATTATATTATCTGTTTTGGATGTTTTATATGCATTATATGCCATTTTATATTATTTTTGGGACTAACCTATTAATCTAGAGCCAAGTGCCAGTTTCTGTTTGTCCTTGTTTTTGAGTTATGCAGATATGGAATATTAAACGGAGTCCTAAGGGAATAAAACCTTCTAAAGGAATTTTTCTGGTAGGAAACAAGTCATCCAAGCTTGGAGTGCACATCACGGGAGGTGCCAGGGCGCCACAAGCCTGCTAGGCGCGGGCCCCCCTAGCCGCGCCTAGCTGGCTTATCGCCTCCTAGCAGGTCTCATAACCCTAATTATTGGCCTACAAATACCCAATTATTCCCCCAACATCAAAAAGAGCCACGCAAATACTTTTCCGCCACCGGAAGCCTCCGTTCCCGAGAGATCCAATCTTGGAGCCTTTTCCGGTAATCTGCCGGAGGGGTTTCTGATCACGGAGGGCATCTACATCAACTCCATTGCCCCTCCGATGATGCGTGAGTATAGACCTATGGGTCCATAGCTAGTAGCTAGATGGCTTCTTCTCTCTCTTTGATCTTCAATACCATGTTCTTCATGATCTTCATGGAGATCTATCCAATGTAATCCTCTTTTCTGGTGTGTTTGTCAAGATCCGATGAATTGTGAATTTATGTTCAGATTATTTATGAATCTTATTTGACTCTTCTCTGATTTCTTATAGGCATGATTTCATATCATTGCAAGTGTCTTCGAGTTATTGGTTTGGTTTGGCCAACTAGATTGGTAATTCTTGCAATGGGAGAAGTGCTTGGTTTTGGGTTCAATCTTGCGGTGTCCTCACTAGATTGGTAGCGAGGCATGTATTGTATTGTTTCCATTAAGGGTAACACGATGGGGTTTTCATCTTATTTCTTGAGTTTATCCCTCTACATCATGTCATCTTTCTTAATACGTTACTTTGTTCTTCATGAACTTAATACTCTAGATGCAGGAAGGAGTCGGTCGACGTGTGGAGTAACAGTAGTAGATGCAGAATCATTTCAGTCTACTTGTCACGGATGCAATGCCTATATGCATGATTGTTGCCTTGGATAACTACATGATTATTCTCTTTGCTATCAATTGCTTGACAGTAATTTGTTTACCCACCATCTTTTGCTTTCAAGAGAGAAGTCTCTAGTGAAACATATGGCCCCCGGGTCTATCTTCCATCATATATTTTCATATCTATACCTTGCTGCAATTTATTTATATTTTACTTTTCGCACTCGTTTACATCTATTTCTTTCAGATCTCATCCTTGCAAATAACCGCGAATGGATTGACAACCCCTTTATAGAGTTGGGTGCAAAAGTTTGATTGTTTGTGTAGGTGCATCCATTGGTGACTTGCTTCTTCCTCCTGCTGGATTGGTACCTTGGTTCTCAATAACCAAGGGAAATACTTATCTACTTCGCTGCATCACCCTTTCCTCTTCAAGGGAAAACCAATGCATGCTCAACAGGTAGCAAGAAGGATTTCTGGCGCCGTTGCCAGGGAGGATACACATCAAGCCTACCAAGTACCCATGACAAACTCAGCTCTTGCATTTACATTATTTGCCATTTTCCTCTCATTTTCGTCTCCCCCACTTCTAAAAAGATTTTCATAAAATACCAAAAATATTTGCCTTTTTATTCTCCCTTCTTTCGTTTGCCTTTTTCTTGCTTGCATGTTTTATCGATACGTTGCGAGCATGTCTGAATCTGGGAAGGTTACCATTGAAAATTTTGAGGGTATTACTACTGCTAATCTTGAGAACAAATTTGGATCTTTCTCTCTAGATCATGAATCTAAACCCCATCCTAATTATAAAGTTAAAACCTTTAAAGTAGGGGACGATGATATTATTGGGAAGAGTTTTATTCAAGAGTTCTTTGATTGTACTGGAGTAATGCCTATGAACAGGAAATCTATTCTTCTTAGCTCAAATTGTTATGCTGATGCCATTCCCATGCTTGTTGAAAAAGTGGAAAGGAAATTTGTGCACCTTCATCCTGCTTTGCAAGAAGTGTTTTATGAACTTCCCAGAATTAATCATCCTAAAGCCAAAAAGATTTCCATGATTATCCTTATGCATGAATTTGATTTTATCATACAAGAAGCTAGGAATTTTTTTGCTTTCTATAAAAAGGATATCAAGCACCCCCCAATTAAAGAAATCCTATACGATAAAGAAATCTTGCGTAGCTTTGAGTCTGGAGATTATCAATCTTACCAAGATAATCTTAGAAGAAGAGTTCCCTATTCCGAAATACCCAAACTATTTACCTTGAATCCTATGATGAATTTGGTTGGATCACTAGGGGTACTTATGTAGGATTCGATGATGATTTGTTACAAGAAAAAATAGGTGAACCCGTTAAAAATAATATATGAATTTTATATGATGATTTCTATGGTGATGATCCAGGTGATGAGAACGGATTGAATACCAAAGATGACAATACCTAGATCTATTGTGATTTGCCTAGCGAGGGGCGTTAAGCAATAGCGCTTGTTGGGAGGCAACCCAATTTTATTTTTGTGTTCTGTTTTTGCTTCTATTTTTGAGTGTTTCCCACATTATTACTTCTCTAGTGATTGTGTTTTGGTGTTTTAATTAGTGTTTGAGCCAAGTAAGACCTTTGGGGTGATCTATGGTAGTTCTTGATTTGATCTTGCTGAAAAATGGAAACTTTTGCGCTCAGTCCAGGAATTTTCTAATTGTTTCAGAGTGTCGAATTGATCTAAATTTTATACACAAGATTGATATATAAATTTACTAGGCCCTTCTAAGTTTTCAGAATTGTTTGAGTTACAAAAGTATACGAAGTTTCCAAATTGCTACAGACTGTTCTGTTTTTGACAAATTCTGTTTTCTTTGAGTTGTTTGCCTATTTTGATGAATGTATGGGTTGTGTCATGTGGTATGAGCCATGGAGAATTTACATTAAAGTAGTTATAACAAAAATATAAATAAAGAATGAGTTCACAACAGTACCTAAAGTGCTGATTTATTTTCTTATACTAACAGATCTCACGAGTTTTCTGTGAAGTTTTGTGTTGTGAAGTTTTCAAGTTTTGGGTAAAGATTTGATGGACTATGGAATAAGGAGTGGCAAGAGCCTATGCTTGGGGATGCCCAAGGCAGCCCAATTCATATTCAAGGATGAAAAAGAGCCTAAGCTTGGCGATGCCCCTGAAGACATCCCTCTTTCGTCTTCAATCCATTGGTAAATTTACTTGAGGCTATATTTTTATTCACCACATGATATGTGTTTTGCTTGGAGCGTCTTGTATGATATGATCGTTTGCTTGTTAGTTTGCCACAATCATCCTTGCTGCACACATCTTTTGAGAGAGACACACTGAATCGTGAATTTATTAGAATGCTCTTTGTGCTTCACTTATATCTTTTGATTTAGGCAATTTTGCTCTGTGCTTCACTTATATCTTTTAGAGCATGGTGGTGTTTGCGTTTTTAAATAAATACTTGAACTCTCGTACATCACTTATATTATTTTTAGAGTATCTAAAACAGCAAGGTAATTGGTCTGGGTTATGAATTTAGTCCTAATATGATAGGCATCCAAAAGGGATATAATAAAAGCTTCCATATTAAGTGCATTGAGCATTTATGAGAAGTTTGATTCCTTGCATAAAGTTTTGAGATATAAAGATGGTAATCTTAAGAGACATGTTAGGAAGTAAATTTTGATTTGGTAAAAATACTTGTGTAAAGGTTTGTGATTCCCGTAGCATGCACGTATGGTGAACCGCTATGTAAGGTAGTTGGAGCATGACTTGTTTATAGATTGTCGGCTTTTGTGTGAGGGTCGGGGGTGCGCGATGGTTAACTCCTATCAACCTCCCCCCTAGGAGCATGTGTTTAATGCTTTGCTTCAATGACTAATAGAATTTTGCAATAAGTATGTGAGTTCTATCTGACTAATGTTGAGTCCATGGATTATACACACTCTCACCCTTCCACTTTTGCTAGACTCTCTAGTATCGCGCAACTTTCCTCGGTAAAAAAAACACCTTCCTCAAAACAGCCACCATAGACCTTCCTAAAACAGCCACCATATATCTTTCCTCAAAACAGACACCATACATACCTATTATGGCATTTCCATAGCCATTCCAAGATATATTGCCATGCAACTTCCACCGTTTCCTTTTATGACTTGCACCATCACTTCCATATTGCATATAGAGTCATATTTTGTCATAGGTATTGAGTTGTAATTTTCTTTTGAGCTGTAAGTAAATAAAAGTGTGATGATTATCATTATTAGAGCATGTCCCATGTGAGGAAAGGATGATGGAAGCTATGATTCCCGCACAAGTGGGGATGAGATTCCAGGCTTTATGAAAAATAAAAGAGGCCAGCGAAGCCCAAGAAAAAATGAATAAAAGAGGCCTTAGATGCCCACAAAAAATGAGAGAAAAGAGAGAAGGGACATTTCTAGTACCTTTTTCCACACTTGTGCTTCAAAGTAGCACCATGATCTTCATGATAGAGAATCTCCTATTTCGTCACTTTCATATAGCCAAAGGAATTTTTCTTCATGATGCATGTCTACTTAGTTTCCTTTTTGAGCTTTCATACACTTATAGCTCCAGTGCATCCGTTGCATGGCAATCCCTACTCACTCACATTGATATATATTGATGGGCATCTCCATAGCATGTTGATATGCCTAGTTGATGTGAGACTATCTTCTCCCTTCCATTGACAACCTCCACCATATTCGATTCCACCTATAGTGCTATATCCATGGCTCACGCTCATGTATTGCGTGAGAGTTAAAAATTTTGAGAAAATAAAGGCATGAAAACAATTGCTTGACTTTTCATCGGGGCTATGCATGATATAAATACTTTGTGTGGGGAAGATGGAGCATAGCCAGACAATATGATATTGCAGGGATAACTTTCTTTTGCCATTATATTTTGAAGAGATAGAATTGCTTTGCTAGTATGCTTGAAATGTTATTGTTTCTATATCAATATTAAGCTTTTGTTTTGAGTCTTACGTATCTGAATATTCACGCCACAATAAATAATATTACTTGGATAAATATCTTTGGTAGCACTCCACATAAAAAATTCTGTTTTTATCATTTACCTACTCGACGACGAGCAGGAATCAAGCTTGGGGATGCTGATACGTCTCCAACGTAACTATTTGATGATGGCATGCTATTATATTATCTGTTTTGGATGTTTTATTTGCATTAATATGTTATTTTATATTATCTTTGGGACTAACCTATTAATCTAGAGCCAAGTGCCAGTTTTTGTTTTTTCATTGTTTTTGAGTTTTACAGATATGGAATATTAAATGGAGTCCAAACGAAATAAAACCTTCGGAAGGAATTTTTCTGGAAGGAAACAAGTCATCCAAGCTTGGAGTGCACGTCAAGGGAGGTGCAAGGGCGCCACAAGCCTGCTTGGCGCGGGCTCCCCTGGCCGCGCCTAGCAGGCTTGTTGCCTCCTAATAGGTCTCCTAACATTAAAAAGAGCCACACAAATATTCCCCAACATTAAAAAGAGCCACACAAATACTTTTCCGCCATCGGAAGCCTCCATTCCCGAGAGATCCAATCTTGGAGCCTTTTCTGGTAATCTGCCGGAGGGGGTGTTGATCACGGAGGGCATCTACATCAACTCCATTGCCCCTCCGATGATGCGTGAGTAGTCCACCACAGACCTACGGGTCCATAGCTAGTAGCTAGATGGCTTCTTCTCTCTCTTTGATCTTCAATACCATGTTCTCCATGATCTTCATGGAGGTCTATCCAATCTAATCCTCTTTTGTGGTGTGTTTGTCAAGATCCGATGAATTGTGAGTTTATGTTCAGATTATCCATGAATCTTATTTGAATATCCTTTGATTTATTATATGCATGATTTCATATCCTTGCAAGTCTCTTCGAGTGATTGGTTTGGTTTGGCCAACTAGATTGGTAATTCTTGCAATGGGAGAAGTGCTTGGTTTTGGGTTCAATCTTGCGGTGTCCTCACCCAGTGACATAATAGAGGTAGCGAGGCACGTATTGTATTGTTTCCATCAAGGGTAACAAGATGGGGTTTTCATCATATAGCTTGAGTTTATCCCTGTACATGATGTCATCTTTCTTAATGCGTTACTCTATTCTTCATGAACTTAATACTCTAGATGCACGCAGGAGTCGGTTAATGTGTGGAGTAATAGTAGTAGATGCAGAATCGTTTTTGTCTACTTGTCATGGACATGATGGCTATATGCATGATCAATGCCTTGGATAACTACATGATTATTCGCTTTTCTATCAATTGCTTGACAGTAATTTGTTTACCCACCATGATATTTGCCTTCAAGAGAGAAGCCTCTAGTGAAACCTATGGCCCCCGGGTCTATCTTCCATCATATATTTTCAGATCTACACCTTGCTGCAATTTATTTTCAGATCCCAAAATATTCTTCGTAAATTTGAAGGACTTTTGGAGTTGTGCAGAATAGGTATCTCAGATTAACTCCATATCCAGTCCAGAATTCTAGCTGCCGGCATTCTCCCTCTTCATGTAAACCTTGTAAAATAAGAGAGAAAAGGCATAAGTATTGTACCATAACATGTAATAACAGCCCATAATGCAATAAATATCAATATAAAAGCATGATGCAAAATGGACGTATCAGAGGTAGCTAGGGACTTTCTTGCTTGTAAGGATAGAGATGATCTTTAGAAATTACTATGCAAGTGGAAATAAAAATCTTTGAATTCTAGAATGAAATATGATCCTAACTTTGCTACTTCACCTATCTTTGTTACTGATAAGGATTATGAATTCTCTGTTGATCATGAGTTAATTACTTTGGTTGAATCTGATCCATTCCATGGCTATGAATCTGAAAATGTTGTGGCACATCTCACTAAATTGAATGATATAGCCACCCTATTTACTCATGGGGAAAAATTCGTTATTACTGTATCTTTAAGTTTTTTCCTTTCTCGCTAAAGGGTGATGCTAAGATATGGTTTAATTCTCTTGCTCTTGGTTGTGTGCGTAGTCCCTAGGATATGATATATCACTTTTCTGAAAAATATTTTCCTGCCCATAAGAAACAAGCTGCCTTGCAGGAAATATTTAACTTTGTGCAAATTGAAGGAGAGAGCCTCCCACAATCTTGGGGGAGGCTTCTCCAATTACTAAATGCTTTGCCTGATCATCCTCTCAAGAAAAATAAAATACTTGATATCTTTTATAATGGACTAACCGATGCTTCTAGGGACCACCTAGATAGTTGTGCTGGTTGTGTTTTCAGGGAATGAATTGTTGAACAAGCTGAAAAACTATTGAATAATATATTGAGCAACGATAATGATTGAACTATTCCCGAACCCCCTCCAAATGCATCTCCAAAGAAAAGAGGTATTCGATTTCTAAGTCCTTTAGATATGGAAGAGGCAATGAAATCTATGAAAGAAAAAGGCATTAAAGCTGGAGATGTTAAGAATCTACCACCTATTGAAGAAATACATGGTCTCTATAACCCAACATAGGTAGTAGAGGTAAATTCTCTTCGTAGATTCGATGAGAGCGATATTCCTTATAATAAGTCTGCTAGCCAATTCTTGCTTGAGTTTGATAATTTTGTTGTTAAGCAATAAAATTTTAATGCTTATGTTAGTAGACAATTAAAACGTAATGCTTTCATGCTTGATCGCTTAGGTTATTATATGAGTAGAACTATCAATGATCTTAAACTGATTAGTAAACATGCTTCCATGGTAACTACTCAAGTAGAACAAGTACTTAAAGCTCAGAATGATTTGCTTAATGAGATGAATAGTAAGAACAATGATCATTATGTTAAATTTGTGACTAGAGGTGGTAGAATGATTCAAGAATGTTTGTATCGTGAGGGCCACCCAAAGAGAATCGAGCAAGATTCTCAAAGGAGTAATACTGATGCACCTAGTCGTTCCAGTAATAAGAGGAATAAGGATGATGATAGAACTTTGCATGCTGCTGGTGAACCTGTTATAGATACACCTGAAAACCCAAATGATATTTTCGTTTTTGATGCTGAGACCCGATCAGGTGATGAACATGAGCCTAGTGATAATATTAATGAAGTTCATGTTGATGCTCAACCTAGTAATGATAATGACGTGGAGATCGAACCTGCTGTTGATCTTGATAACCCACAACCTAAGAATAAAAGGTATGACAAAATATATTTTATTTCTATGAAGCATGCTAAAGAAAGAGAACCATGGATTCAGAAACCCATGCCCTTTCCTCCTAAACCATCCAAGAAAAAAGATTATGAGGATTTTGAGCGCTTTGTTGAAATGCTTAGACCTGTCTTTTTGCGTATGCGCTTGACCGCTATTCTAAAAATGTCTCCTTATGCTAAGTATATGAAAGATATCGTGACTAATAAAAGGAAGATACCAGAAGCTGAAATTTACACCATGCTTGCTAATTATACTTTTAAGGGTGGAGTACCAAAGAAACTAGGAGATCCAGGAATACCAACTATACCATGCTCTATTAAAGGAAATTATGTTAAAACTGCTTTATGTCATTTGGGACCTGGTGTTAGTGTTATGTATTTCTCTTTATATCGTAGAATTGATTTGAATAAGTTGACACCTACTGAAATCTCTTTGCAAATAGCTGATAAATCAACTGCTCTACCTATCGGTGTTTGTGAGGATGTACCTATCGTAGTTGCAAATGCTACTATCTTAATAGACATTGATATTCTTGATATTCCCAAGGACGACAGTATGTCGATCATCCTTGGTAGACCCTTTTTGAATACTACAGGGGCTATAATTGATTGCAACAAGGGCAATGTCACTTTTCATATTAATGGTAATGAGCATACGGTACACTTTTCGAAGAAACAACCCCAAGTTCATAGTATCAACTCCATTGAAAAAATTCGAACGATTATTATTGGAGACTTTGAATTCCCTCGTCCTACTGTCAAGAAGAAATATGATATACTTATTGTTGGGGACATGCATATCCCCATTGAGGTAACTTAGTGTTATTCGAAAATTCTTCAGTTTCATGTTATTCAAAAGAAGTTTGTTAATAAGACTTGAACGACCTTATTGATGGATTCCTTTTGATAAGCATGAGATGGTTGAATTTAGAAAGCACAACTTTCTGTACCCAACATTTATTTGCTGTTAGTTAGATTAAATTAAGCAAAAATGCTATTTTTTTTTGTTTTCTGAGTTTTCCATGTAATAGAAAAATGACCTGAAAAAAAAAGTTCTTCAAATGACCTGAAAATGTAGTATGATTTTTTCTGGAATATTTGAAAATATTTGGCACTCAGCACATTAAAGGGGGCTGCACCAATGGGTCGTAGGCCCACAAGGCGCGGACACCCCCCTAGTCGCGCCTAGTAGGCTTGTGGGTCCCACGTGTCCCCCTTCACTTATTCCAGCACCCATCCACTTCATCCTCTTCTAGAAAAAAATCCCACCATTGCTTAAACCTGTGTTCTAGCTCATTTTGCTGCCATTTTCGATCTCCTTGTGCAAAGATTCATTCGCAAAACTATTTTGGGAGATTGATCTTTGGTATGTGACTCCTCCAATGGTAAATTAGTTTTTGTTCTAGTGCTTTATATATTCCCAATTTTTTTGTTGCTATGGTGGCCTTGTTCTTGAGCTTGCATGTCAAATTTGTATGGTCCCAAGTAGTTTTGATGCATGATATAGCCTCTAGGCACTTGTGGGAGTAGTTGCTATGATTTTTGTTGAGCTTTGCTCACCTTTATTTTGAGTCACTAAAAATTTCAAAAAAATTCAGAGAAACTAATGCTGAGGAGATTGTTAAGAGGCTCCTCAAGCCGAAGTTCTAAGGAAGATGAAAATGAGATGAGGGAGAAACCCAAGTATAATCTTCCTCGCGTCGTAGAAGTTCAACCATGTGAATGGCCGTGTGACACATTCTTGAGGGCGGACGGCATTTATGAAGATTTCTATTAATTGGCTGAGAATGCAGGCCTCACCGACTTCCTCAACGATAAGTGTGACCAGTACCTCTTGCTCACGAATACGCTTGTGCAAAACTTCCATTTTCATGTTAGGGAAGACCATCCTACAGTAGAATTTCACTTATATGATGTGCCTAAGAAAATGAATCTTTATGATTTTTGCAAAGTTTGCAAAATACCCTATGAGGGCGGCATCAGGGAACCACATCCTAGAGACATGGACGATTTTATTGCCGCTGTCACTTTAGCGGAAGAGAGAGATGTGTCAAAGGCAAGAGCAGCTAGTTTACATTTTCCTATGTTACGATATTATGCATTATTTTCTGGGAGATGCTTAGTTGGTCGTTGGGAGAGTGGAGGTCTTAGTACCCCTGACCTCGCCATTGTGCGCCATGCTTTATTTGCTGATAGAACCTTTAGTCTGGGAGCTATGGTGGCCCAATGGTTGAACACCAACCGTTTGAAGGGGCCCATATTCGGAGGTATCTATGCATCTCGTTTGGCCCGACACTTTGAGATACCCATTAGGATTCACGAGGAAGACGAGAGGATGCTACCCTCGAAGTTCTTAGATTATGATCGTATAGTAGCACATGATGTTATTAAGAAAAATTATGGTAGGAGGTTGCTTTACAACCTAGTTTTTAGCTAAGGTACTTGTGAGATTATTACTTTGCCTGCTTCTTCTTTGTTCAATATTCACTCAGGCAGTTACACCATTATGCCCGAAGACATTTACAGATATCGGGGTCTGACGCACTACCCCTTGATCCGTACCCGGAGCCAGTTTTTCAGTGGGAGCCGTAGGAGCTCGCCAACCAATGGAACTCTGAGGACACTCCTGAGTATCCGGGAGAGAGTTATTTCCAGCCATGGCCCTAGACCAACATAGTCCAAAAGCCTAAGCTTGGGGTAGTACGTATTTCTCACCGACTTTACATTCATGTTCACACACTCATTTTAGTAGTCGGTGTTCATACTTATTCATTGTACCATCGATGGTAGTTTATTTCCTTGTTTTGTTTTCTTCTTGTGTGTTTAATTAACTTTGAGAAAAATACAAAAAATTAGTTCTAGCTTTATTTTCTAGTTGCTTAGTTGTAGCATTAAAAGAAAACCCAAAAATATTTTTCGTTCTTATTTTGCTTGTTGGGAGCTTTCCTGTGTAAATAGTTTTTCTCATTCTTGTTTTGATTTTTCTTTCTTTGGGTCGTAAGGAGAAGACCACAATGAAAATGTTGAGTCGCTCTCACTTGCATTATTGTTTATCTATGAGAGAGACCATGTTACCTTGTCTTCTCCTTTGAGTTATTGTTTGCAGTTTGCAGCTTAGTCCAATGCACGTGCACTCTAATTATTATCCACACCATTCGGTTGTGCAAGTGAAAGGCAATAATGACGATATTTGATGAAAAGATTGAGATGGAGAAAAGCTGGTATGAACTCGACCTATCTTGCTTTTGTAAATATGATTAGCTCACCGTTCCGGATTGAGTTCATTATGGGTGAAACATATTTGCAACGACAATTAGAGATTATAGCTACTCATGCCATGCTTAATTAGCTAACAGTGGATAATGGTTTGTCTTGGTTGCCAACATACATATTAAAATGGTTGTGATGCAGTATGATGGATGGTATCCTCCTCTGAACGATTCAAGTAGCTCGACTTGGCCCATATTCATGCATGTAGTTGAAACAAAATCAACATAGCCTCTATGATATTTATGTTCATAGTGATTTTTATCATACTCATACTTGCATTCAATGTTGGTTAATCTCAAAGCATGTTGATGACTGTGTCGCTCTCTAGTTGGTCGCTCCCCAGTCTTTTGCTAGCCTTCACTTGTACTAAGCGGGAATACTGCTTGTGCATCCAATCCCTAAAACCCAAACTTGTTTCATATGAGTCCACTATACCTACCTATATGCGGTATTTACCTGCCGTTCCAAGTAAATTTGCATGTGCCAAACTCTAAATCTTCAAATAAACATTATGTTTTGTATGTCCAAATCGCTCATGTGGCGACTGGGGACTGTCAGTATCTTCCATGCTAGGTGGGTTATTCTCACGGTATGTGTTGATTCACTATCATTCATGAGAAAGTGGCTGGTAATCGGGATGCCCAGTTCCATGCTCGAAATAAAAGCAAAATATAATTAAACAAAACTCCCCTAGGATTGTGTTTGTATGGACGGTACCCGTGGATTCTGCTCGCCGTGGAGTGTGATCGATTGGTGGAGGGGGAGTAAAAACTTTATCATTCGGTTTGGAAACCGCCTATAATGTATCTAGCATGGAAGATGTTGAAAACCATTTGGTCGTTATGTGATAAATGAAAGCATACCGCTCAAAAATTGTTACTTATCTCTGTTTTAAAAACTCGAGCTCTCGCACCTCTGCAAATCAATGCTTCCCTCTACGAAGGGCCTTTCCATTTACTTTATTGTTGAGTCATTCCATTCTCATAAAAGGCACCAGTTAGAGAGCACCACCATCATTTGTATGCTTTGCTATTAATTGATATTGAGTATGAGCATGACTGGATCTCTTTCACCGTGAATTACAATGTCTAGTCAGCCCTTGTTCTTTAGAGGTGCTCTACATTTATGTTTTGTGGTCTCGAAAAGGGCTAGCGAGATACCATTTTGTCATATTCTATCATGATTGTTTTGATAAAAGTTTTGTCATCCGAAAGTTATTATTATTGCTCGCTAGTTGATTATGTCATTGATGTGAGTAAATGTGAGACCAAAATGTTATTGTGAACGTGGTTAGTCCATGATCTCTGCTGCAAATCTGAACATCAGTTAGACATATTTACAACAACAAGATCAAACAAAGTTTTTGAAAGTTTTTCTTTCTCACTTTCAGTTTATGAACTGAATTGCCTAAGGACAAGCAGTGGGTTAAGCTTGGGGGAGTTGATACGTCTCCATCGTATCTACTTTTCCAAACTCTTTTGCCCTTGTTTTGGACTCTAATTTGCATGATTTGAATGGTACTAACCCGGACTGACGCTGTTTTCAGCAGAATTGTCTTGGTATTATTTTGTGCAGAAATTAAATTTCTCCGATTGACCTGAAAATTTACGGAGAATATTTTTGAATTTTATAAAAAATACTAGTGAAAGAATCGACCGGAGGGGGCCAACCCACAGGTCACAAGCCTATAGGGCGCGGCCACCCCCCTGGCCGAGCCTAGCAAGCTTGTGGGCCCATGCTGCTCCACCGACCTCAATTCCACTCCTATTTATTCTATTCATGGAGAAAAAAAATCAAGGATAAGAGTTCATCGTGATTCACGATATGAAGCCAATGCCACCTCCTGTTCTTCCTCGGGAGGCCAGATCTGGAGTCCATTTTGGGCTCCGAAGTGGGGAAATCGACGCCATCGCCATCACCAACCATCCTTCATCACTAATTCCATGATGCTCTCCGCCGTTCGTGAGTAATTCCATCGTTGGCTTGCTGGACGGTGATGGGTTGGATGAGATTTATAATGTAATCGAGTTAGTTTTGATAGGGTTTGATCCCTAGTATCCACTATGTTCTAAGATTTATGTTGCTATGACTTTGCTATGCTTAATGCTTGTCACTAGGGCCCGAGTGCCATGATTTCAGATATGAACCTATTATGTTTTCATGAATAAATATGTGTTCTTGATCCTATCTTGCAAGTTGTACCACATATTACAAGTTAGGATCCGCATCCCCTAGGGTGACAATAACTGGGATTCTTTCCGGTGATTACCGTAGTTTGAGGAGTTCATGTATTCACTAAGTGCTAATGCTTTGGTCTGGTTCTCTATTAAAAGGAGGCCTTAATATCCCTTAGTCTCCATTAGGACCCTGCTGCCATGGGAGGGTAGGGTAAAAGATGTCATGCAAGTTCTTTTCCATAAGCATGTATGACTATATATGGAATACATGCCTACATTATATTGATGAATTGGAGCTAGTTTTGTGTCAACTTATGTTATAACTGTTGCATGATGAATGCCATCCAACATAATTATCCATCACCGATCCATTGCCTATGAGCATTCCATATATTGATCTTTGCTAAGTTACTTATCCGTTGCTACTGTTATAATCACTACAAAACTGCTACCGTTACTTTCGCCATCATTACCGTTACTTCCATGTTGCTTTGCTACTACATACTTTGCTGCAGATATTAAGTCTTTCAGGTGTGGTTGAATTGATAACTCAGCTGTGAATACTCGAGACTATTCTTTGGCTCCCCTTGTGTCGAATCAATAAATTTGGGTTGAATACTCTACCCTCGAAAACTGTTGTGATGCCCTATACGTGTGGGTTATCACACACCCACTGGGTGTTTTCCTTCTGAAGAAAATTTTCTGGTTTTCCTCTCGAGTAGATTAGGTCTTAGTCGAGTGGTTTCTGGTCCAATGGGGGCACGCCGAGTGCACCCACTGGGTGTAGTCCCCGAGACCGTTGTCGAATGGTGACGACATCGGCCGTGGTCTTAGAATTGTTAGCAGTTCTAGTGGGGGCATGCTGACTGCACCCACTGGGTGTAGTCCCTGAGACCGCCGTCGAGTGCTTGCATCGGCAGGGGTCTAATAGAGACGATGCTTGTAGGCTTGCGCACTCTTTTTTTGTCGCTTGTCACTCGAGAGGTCAAGTGATAGCAGGTCCAGTGGGGGCACGCCGAGTGCACCCACTGGGTGTAGTCCCTAAGATCGCCGTCGAGTGCTTGCATCGGCGGGGGTCTAATAGAGGCAAAAACTTTTTGTTCGGATAGGTCGGACCTGATTGAGCGGTTTTGTATCCAGTTGGGGCACGCCGAGTGCACCCATTGGGTCTAGTCCCCGAGACTACTGTCTATCGGTGACGATGGGCAGTAGTCTTAAGAACTTGGACTCAGGGTCCTGTTTCGTACGCGGAGTACGCTTGTCACCCGGTTTGCCGAGTGCTTCTGAATGCTTGTCTGCAGGGTACAGAGGTCAAAGCCCATTCAACATATTTCATGGATATCATTGCCATCAACCATGATATGACGCAGGTTTCATGGACATCAGTTCCATCAACCATGATGTGACGCAGGTTTCATGGACATAATTTCCATCAACCATGATATGACTCTTTGCAAGGGTGTGGGGTGGGGCGGCGGGCCGCCCTCTAGTCAACTGAGCTTGTTCCTTTACACTTGGAAGTAAAGAAATACTAATGTCGACTGCATTTTTTGTTTATTCCAGAAAGCTTGTGAACTTGGGACTCGGTACATCGAACTAGAGAAGGAGAAGAATCGGCTTCAAGTGGATGTGGAGGTCTCCAAGAACAATCTGGACCGTGCACAGGCTGTGCTGAGGACCCTGGGAGGTAATCTTTGTCAACCAACTGCACTGTCACTTTCCTCTTCCATCCTTTGAACTAAGTGTTCTCGCTCGAATAGATGTGTGTGATGAGAATCGCCGACTCCAAGCACAACTCAACAATGTTGTATCTTTAGATACCATGAAGAAGGCGCTGGAATACAAGGACAAGGCACTCGCTGATGCTCAAAAGGAAGAAAACTGAAGCTGTCGAGAAGAACCGTGCCGCAACTAAGAATCTGGAAGAAGAGAACTCCAAACTCAAGCAAGAACGCACCGACTGGATCAAGAAGACCGAACAGCTGAACATGGGGAGAAAAGGTCTGTAGAAGTACTTGGGGGACTTTGCGAAGAAGATGTTTAGCATGCTCGACGGCAACCTTCTTTCACCGAGTGAACTTCCCTAATTCCCATGGGACAAAAGCATGACTATTTTTCCATTCCCTCTTCATATAGAATTTTGCCAAGACGTTGAAAAGGAAACCGATGAAATCGAACCAAATCTGGATCCTGCCAAGTCGCCCGTTGGGACACTGTGGCCATGAATATATTTTCCCTCGACGTCCGTCTCAAGAGTGTCCAAGACTATATCACCCGACTGAGGGCCGCACTGGAAAAGATTGACAAAATGCTATCGCCAGAAGACAACCACCAGATTGACCTCGAGTCGATGATGAGTCACCTCAATGATATTCCCAGTCAAGTGCAAGCATGGAAAAAATCTGCTGCTCATTGTAGAGCCGATGTGGCATTAACGGTCTTTAGAGTCCATTGCAAGGTAGCAAAGGAGGACAAGCTGCAGGCTCTCAAGGTGATCAACACAAAGAAACTTCAATTCGAGGACTTCATGGAAGCTTTCATCGATGTGGCACTCAGGTCGCTGACGGGATCGACCTGGACACTTTTGTCAAGCCTGCGAGTCCCACCGATGCTTGATAAAACTTTGATCACAATTAAAACTTTATTTGACTCGGTATGCCGAGCGGAAATGTAACCGTTGAAAACTTCATTAGGGCCATAAGCCTAAGCACTTTCGTTTGCACGAACAACTTTTATCCACGTTAGGAACTTTGGATTTATCTGCAATTTGCTTTCAATTCTTTGCTTGGCTGAATTTGTTTTGTTCCCAAATGGAATGGATGTTCATCACTCGGAAGAATTTCGAATTTAGGCGAAGACTGATTCGTAGCTAAGAGTTCTAGTGAATAGAATGCTATCCACTCGGCGTTTTTTTAACTTAGATGAAAACTTGTTCGCAGCTAAGCCCCCGAGTGAGAGGATCACTCGTCCCTTGGAGAAGTTTCAAACTTAGACAAAGACTAGTTCATAACTAAGTTTCGGAGTGAATGGACTACTATCCACTTGGAAGGGTTTTTAACTTAGGCGAAAGCTGGTTCGCAACTAAGCCCCCGAGGGAGAGGATCGCTCGTCACTCAGAGAAGTTTTGAAGTTAGACAAGGACTGGTTCGTAGATAAGTTTCCGAGTGAATGGACTGCTATCCACTCGGAAGGGTTTTTAACTTAGGCGAAAGCTGGTTCGTAGCTAAGCTCCTGAGGGAGAGTATCCTCGTCACTCGGAGAAGTTTTGAACTTAGTCGAAGACTGGTTTGTAGCTAAGTTTCCAAGTGAATAGTATGTAACACAATCGGAAGGGTTTTTAACTTAGGCGAAAGCTGGTTCACAGCTAAGCCCCCGTGTGAGAGGATAGCTCGTCACTCGGAGATGTTTTTGGACTTAGGCGAAGACTGATTCGTAGCTAAGTTTCCGAGTGGATGGACTGCTATCCACTCGGAAGGGTTTTTAACTTAGATGAAAGCTCGTTCTCAACTAAGCCCCCGAGTGAGAGGATTGCTCGTCACTCGGAGAAGTTTTGAACTTAGACGAAGACTGGCTCGTAGCTAAGTTTACGAATGAATAGTATGTAACACCCTTGGAAGGGATTTTAATTGAGGCGAAAGCTGGTTCGTAGCTAAGACCCCCGTGTGAGAGGATAGCTTGTCACTCGGACAAGTTTTTGGACTTAGGTGAAGACTGATTCGCAGCTAAGTTTCCGAGTGGATGGACTGCTATCCACTCAGAAGGGTTTTTAACTTAGACGAAAGCTAGTTCTCAACTAAGCCCCAGAGTGAGAGGATCACTCGTCACTCCGAGAAGTTTTGAAGTTAGACGAAGACTGGTTTGCAGCTAAGTTTCCGAGTGAATAGTATGTAATACACTCGAAAGGGGTTTTAACTTTGGCGGAAGCTGGTTCGTGGCTAAGCCCCCGAGTGAGAGGATCGCTCGCCACTTGGAGTGTTTTTGAATGTACGATTGTGCGACCGGAATCGACAAAAGACCGCGGAAGTCATAACTTTCATAAACGATATTGTCTGGAATACTTTTATTACATCAAAACAATGCTATCTTCAAGAATAAAAATGTTGAAGGAGATCGAAGTAGATCTACGTTCCAGGCGTGCGCCTCATCAATCTTATTATTGAGGTTTTAGAGGTGACAGGCTCCATTGTTTAACACTTTGGTGATGACGAAAGGACCTTCCCATGCTGGGGCAAGCTTGTGAGGTCGCTATTGAACCACTTGGAGCACCAGATCACCTTCATGGAACGATCGACTCCTAACGTGCTTTGCATGAAAGCAACGCAGATCCTGCTGATACACAGTCGACTGAATCAGAGCCATTTCACGCTCCTCTTCCAGGAGGTCTATGTCGTTTGTTCGTGCTTGTTCAACCTCTACCTAGGAGTTGAGATCCACCCGAGGGGAGTTGTGAAGGAGATAACTCGGCAAAACAGCTTCAGCTTCGTACATAGGAAGAAAGGAGTGTGCCCAGTCAACCGATCAGGAGTCGTCCTCAAGCCCCACAAAACAGATGGCTGTTCAGTAACCCAGGCTCCGGCTGCATGTTCTAGATCTCACATGAGTCGAGGCTTCAGCCCTTGAAGGATAAGTACATTGGCTCGCTCAGCTTGACCATTAGTATGAGGGTGCACCACGGATGCGTAATCCACCCGAGTTCCTTGGGTGAATTTAGTGTCTAAACTCTTCCGAGCCAAAGTTTGAGTCATTGTCTGTAATGATATTGTGGGGAACTCCATACCGAAATATTATCTCTCTCATAAATTTGACCGTAGTGCATGACTTCCGCTTATTTATAGGTTTGGCCTCAATTCAATTAGTGAACTTGTGGACTGCAACAAGCAAGTGAATAAATCCACTCTGGCCCATCTGAAAGGGACCAACCATATCCAAACCCCAGACGGCGAACGACCATACGAGTGGAATAGTCTTCAAGGCGGATTCAGGCTTGTGCGACAAGTTTGAATAGAATTGGCGCCCTTCGCAGTGATCAACAATGTCTTTAGCCATCTCATTGGCCCATGGACAGAAAAAACCAGCTCGGTATGCTTTCGCGACAATCGTTCGAGAGGATGCATGATGACCACAAGTTCCTGAGTGTATTTCCTCCACAATCATTCGACCCTCTTCAGGAGAGATGCACCGCTGTGTTACGCCGGTTGTGCTTTCTGTGTAAAGTTGATCCTCCATCATAGTAAAGGTCTTGGATCTGCGAACAATTTGTCAAGCTTCCACCTCATCCTCTGGGAGTTCCTTCCTCAGGATATACGCAATATATGGCACCGTCCAATCGCGTGTGATGACCAGAATCTCCATGACCAGATCAATGTCCGCCGGGATATCAACTTCGGTCGGATTAGAGGCACTTATTCCTTGCGGGGGCTCTTCAGTGAAGGGATCTTCCTGCACTGAAGGAGAATTTAGGTGTTCTTGAAACACATTGCCGGGGATAGGTTTTTGAGTGGATCCAATCTTTTCTAGTTCATCAGCTGCCTGATTCTTCACTCGGGGAACATGATGAAGTTCCAGACCTTCGAACTTCTTCTCAAGCTTTCTTACTGCATTGCAGTGTCCAGTCATAGCAGGGTTCCTGACATCCCACTCTTTCATCACCTGATTAACCACCAAATCAGAGTCACCATATACCATCAGGCGCTTGACGTCGAGTGAGATGGCCATATGCAATCGGTATAGGAGTGATTCATACTCAACTCCATTATTGGAGGAGTCAAAGTGAATCTGCAGAACATAACTGAGTTTGTCACCTTTCAAGGATACCAGAACTACGCCAGCACCGGACCCATTCAGCACCTTCGAGCCATCAAAGAACATGGTCCAATGCGCCGACTGGATTTGGATTGGTTGTTGTTGTTCTATCCACTTGGCCAGCAAATCAGCAAGTGCTTGAGACTTAATCGCCTTTTTCGCTTCAAACTTGATATCAAAGTAAAGGAGCTCCATTTCCCATTTTGCCACTCGACCAGTGGCATCTCGATTGTTGAGGATCTCAAACAAGGAGCATCGCTGACGACTCAAATCGAGGGATCTTGAAAGTAGTGTGCCACCTTCTTCGCTGATAGATATATACCATAGACGAGCTTCTAGTAATGTGGGTACCTTTGCTTTGAAGGAGGAAACACTTCAGAAATATAATAAACTGGACGTTCGACTTTGTAAGCTTTGCATTCCTCTTCCTACTCGACAGTGAGAACTGTCCTGACGACCTGATTAGTGGCCGCGATGTACAGGAGCAAGGGCTCTTTGCTCTGTAGAGCAGCAAGCACAGGCTAGGTGGAAAGTAGGGCTTTGAGCTCAACAAACGCTGCTTCGGCTTCTAGAGTCCACTCTAATGTATCAGATTTCTTCATCAGTCGGTATAAAGGTAATGCCTACTCACCGAGACGAGAAATGAATCGACTCAACGCCGCCAGGCAACCTGTGAGCTTCTGGACATCGGGCACGCGCTCAGGGCTTTTCATTTGGGTAATGGCACTGATCTTCTCAGGATTGACGTCGATTCCTCGTTTGGAAACGAGGAAACCGAGTAACTTGCCACCAGGAACACCAAAAGTGCACTTGGATGGGTTTAACTTGACATCATTCTTTCTAAGATTGGCGAATGTCTCAGCCAAGTCCGTCAGCAGGTCAGAACCTTCGTGAGACTTAATGACAATACCAACCATGTAAGCTTCGACATTCCGAGGGATCTAATCCAGTAGGCATTTTTGAATCATGCGCATGAAAGTAGCGCCAACATTCTTCAAACCAAAAAGCATGGTGATATAACAGTAACACCCAAAGGGGTGATGAAGTTTGTCTTTATTTCATCTGGTCCAAAGAGACGGATTTGATGGTAGCTGGCGTATGCATCAAGAAAAGATAAAACCTCACACCCCGCAATCGAGTCGACAATCTGATCGATGCGGGGAGCGGAAAATG
This sequence comes from Hordeum marinum, assembly GCA_022496015.1. Lineage (NCBI taxonomy): Eukaryota > Viridiplantae > Streptophyta > Magnoliopsida > Poales > Poaceae > Hordeum > Hordeum marinum. The sequence goes on from CM039674.1 coordinate 441,029,398, forward strand.
ATCTTTTGGGCAGACCCGATTGATATGTTTGAAGTCAATACACATGCGGAGTGACTTATCTTTCTTGTTGACCATGAAGACATTCGAGAGCCATGATAACCCACAAGTATAGGGGATCGCAACAGTTTTCGAGGGTAGAGTATTCAACCCAAATTTATTGATTTGACACAAGGGGAGCCAAAGAATATTCTCGAGTATTAGCAGCTGAGTTGTCAATTCAACCACACCTCAAAGACATAATATCCGCATCAAAGTATTTAATAGCAAAGTAGTATGGAAGTAACGGTAACAATGGCAAAAGTAACAATAGCAGTTTTGTAGTGATTGTAATAGTAGCATCGGAGAAGTAACTTAGCAAAGCTCAATATGTGGAAAGCTCGTAGGCAATGGATCAGTGATGGATAATTATGTCGGATAGCATTCATCATGCAACAGTTATAACATAGGGTGACACAGAACTCGCTCCATTTCACCAATGTAATGTAGGCATCTATTCCATATATAGTCATACGTGCTTATGGAAAAGAACTTGCATGCCATCTTTTGTCCTACCCTCCCATGGCAGCGGTGTCCTAATGAAAACTAAGGGATATTAAGGCCTCCTTTTAATAGAGAACCGGACCAAAGCATTAGCACTTAGTGAATACATTAACTCCTCAAACTGCGGTAATCACCGGAAAGAATCTTAGTTATTGTCACCCTGGGGGATGCGGATCATAACTCATAACAGGTGTCCATAACTTGCAAGATAGGATCAAGAACACACACACACACACACACACACATATATATATATATTCATGAAAAGATAATAGGTTCAGATCTGAAATCATGGCACTTGGGCCCTAGTGACAAGCATTAAGCATAACAAAGTCATAGCAACATCAATCTCAGAACATAGTGCATACTAGGGATCAAACCCTAACAAAACTAACTCGGTTACATGATAAATCTCATCCAACCCACCACTGTCCAGCAAGCCTATGATGGAATTACTCACAAACGGTGGAGAGCATCATGGAAGTGGTGATGAAGGATGGTTGGTGATGACGATGTCGTCGATTTCCCCTCTCCGAATCCCAAAATAGACTCCAGATCTAGTCTCCCAAGGAAGAACAGGAGGTGGCGGCGGCTCCGTATCGTGAAACGCGATGAATTCTTCTCCCTGATTTTTTTTGTCCGCGAATAGTGTTATATGGAGTTGGAGATGAGGTCGGCGGAGCCACATGGGGCCCACAAGCCTGCTAGGCGCGACCAGAGGGGTGGCCGCGCCTAGTAGGCTTGTGGCCTACAGGTGGCCCCCCTCTGGTTAATTCTTGCACCAATATTTTTTATTAAATCCAAAAATATTCTCCGTAAATTTTTGGGACAATCCGGGAAGTTTTATTTCTGCACAAAAATGACACCAAGGCAATTCTGCTGAAAACAGCTTCAGTCCGGGTTAGTTCAATTCAAATCATGCAAATTAGAGTCCAAACCAAGGGCAAAATTGTTTGGAAAAGTGGATACGATGGAGACGTATCAACTCCCCCAAGCTTAACCCATTGTTTGTACTCAAGCAATTTAGTTGATAAACTGAAAGTCATAAAGAAAAACTTTTACAAACTCTATTTGATGTTGTTTTTTATAAATATGTCTAACTGATCTTCAAATTTTCAGAATAGATTATGGACTAACCACGTTCACAATAACATTTAGGTCTCACAGTTACTTATATCAATGACATAATCAACTAGCGAGCAATAATAATCAGTTTCAAATGACAACACTTTTCAAAACAATCATGATACAATATGACAAAATGGTATCTCGCTAGCCCTTTCTGAGACCGCAAAAAATAAATGCAGAGCACCTCTAAAGAACAATGACTGACTAGACATTATAATTCATAGTGAAAGAGATCTAGTTATGCTCATACTCACTATCAATTAACAGCAAAGCATACAAATGACAGTGGTGCTCTCTAACTGGTGCCCTTTTATAAGAATGGAATGAGTCAACAATAAAGTAAATGGAAAGGCCCTTCGCAGAGGGAAGCATTGATTTGCAGAGGTGCGAGAGCTCGAGTTTTTAAAACAGAGGTAAGTAATAAGTTTTGAGCGGTATGCTTTCATTGATCACATAATGACCAAAAGGTTTTCAACATCTTCCATGCTAGATACATTATAGGCGGTTCCCAAGCAGAAAGATAAAGTTTTTTTACTCCCCCTCCACCAATCAGTCACACTCCATGGCGAGCTGAATTCAAGGGTACCGTCCATACAGACACAATCTTGGGGAAGTTTTGTTTCATTGAATTTTGATTTTATTTCAAGCATGAAACTGGGCATTCCGAATACCAACCATTTTTCCGTGAATGATAGTGAATCAGCACATATTGTGAGAATAACCCACTAGCATGGAAGATACAGACAGCCCCCAGTCGCCACATGAGCGATTTGGGCATACAAAACAGAGTGTTTATTTGAAGGTTTAGAGTTTGTCACATGCAAATTTACTTGGAATGACTGGTAAATACCACATATAGGTAAGTATGGTGGACTCATATAAAACATCTTTGTGTTTAAGGGATTGGATGCACAAGCAGTATTCCCGCTTAGTACAAGTGAAGGCTAGCAAAAGACTGGGGAGCGACCAACTAGAGAGCGACACAGTCATCAAAATGCTTTGAGATTAACCAACATTGAATGCAAGCATGAGTAGGATACAAGTCGCCATGAACATAAATATCGTAGAGGCTATGTTGATTTTCTTTCAACTACATGCGTGAACATGTGCCAAGTCGAGCCACTTGAATCGTTCAGAGGAGGATACCATCCCATCATACCACATAACAACCATTTTAATATGCATGTTGGCACCCAAAACAAACCATTATCCACTCTTAGCTAATTAAGCATGGCATGGGTAACTATAATCTCTAATTGTCATTGCAAATATGTTTCACCCATAATGAACTGAATTCGGAATGATCAGCTAATCATATTTCGAACAGCAAGATAGGTCGAGTTCATAACAACTTTTCTCCATCTCAATCTTTTCATCAAATATTGTCATTATTGCCTTTCACTTGCACAACCGAACGATGTGAATAATAATAGGAGTGCACGTGCATTGGACTAAGCTTGAATATGCAAACAATAACTCAAAGGAGAAGACAAGGTAACATGGGCTCTCTGATGAATAAACAATAATGCATATGAGAGCCACTCAACATTTTCATTGTGGTCTTCTCCTCACGACCCAAAGAAAGAAAAATCAAAACACGAAGGAGAAAACTATTTACAAGGGAAAGCTCCCAACAAGCAAAAGAAGAACGAAAAATATTTTTGCATTTTGTTTTTAATTCTACAACTAAGCAACTAGAAAATAAATCTAGAACTATTTTTTTGTATTTTTCTCAAACTTAATTAAACACACAAGAAGAAAGCGAAACAAGAAAATAAACTACCATGGATGGTACAATGAAAGAGTATGAACACCGACTACTTAAGATGTGTGAACATGAATGTAAAGTCGGTGAGAAATACGTACTCCCCCAAGCTTAGGGCTTTGTCCTAAGTTGGTCTAGGGCCATGGCCATCCCGGATAATATCCGAAGTCATAATTGGGGTCGTACTGGGCCGCGGCAGCTACCGCCTGAACGACTGCAGCGTGAAGGCGGGCCGATTCCGCGTTCCTCTCGTACTCGTTTGCCTCCTCTCTGGTTATAAAGTATCTCTGTTTTTCCTAAAAGTTAAAGAAGGCAGGAGCAGGAAGGGTAACATGGACAACACACTGTCTATCTAAAATTAGTCGGTACTGGAGGGAATGTTCATCCTTTCAAGAAACTGAAAACGTACCAAAGCCTCATAATCAAGAAAATTAGGTGGTACAATATAATTTCCCCGTATGGGTTCCCCAAGGTAATAATCTAAACGAGTGGCATAAATCCCACCAAAGAAATCTCCATCCTTAGCATTATTATGCAATCTTCTAGTAATAATGGCCCCTAAGTTATATCGCTTTTCGCCCATTACTGCACTTTTAGGAATACTAAGATCCGTTGCACAGAGGTGGCTATGCTCAGTTTTATCGTTAATACATCTACCTATGAATAGAGCAAAATAGTGTATAGCAGGAAAGTGAATGCTCCCCATGGTAGACTGTGTAATATTTCTAGTTTCTCCGACGGTAATGTTAGCAAGAAAATAATTATATTCAGTTTTGTGCAGATCAGTATAGCTTGCCCATTGTGGAATTTTGCATGCATGATTAAAATCCTCTATGTCCAAAGTATATGATTTATCGTACAGGTCAAATAGGACAGAAGGTTTATTACGATTGAGCGAAAATTCAAACCTCCGCATGAAAGAATCCGTGAGTTGATAGTATTGCTTGCATTTGTCCAACACGAATTCCTCAAGGCCATCATTTCTTGTGTATGCGTAGAATCCTTCCTTGAAATCGGCATCATTCATGAATTGATCCAATGGACATTCACAAGGTCGTACTTGTGCTTCCCTCGGTGGTTCAAGGACGGGCTCATGTATCGTGAGTCTCGGGGCCTTCTTGCTCGGTGAACCCCCTTGAAACACCTTCCTCAGCATTTTTTCTCTTTTTCTGAAAAATTCTAAAAAATTTAGTGACCCAAAATAAAGGTGAACAAAACTCATAGCAACTACTCCCACAAGTGCCTAGAGGCTATATCATGCATCAGAACTACTTGGGACCTTACAAATTTGTCATTTAAGCTCAAGAACAAGGTCACTACAGCAGCAAAAATTTGCAATGTATAAAGCACTAGAACAAAAACTAGTTGGACCATTGGAGGAGTCACGTACCAAAGAACAATCTCCCAAAACAGTTTTGCGAATGAAGCTTTGCAGAAGGAGATCGAAAATGGTAGCAAAATGAGCTAGAACACGGGTTTGAGAAATGGTGGGATTTTTTCTGGAGGAAGATGGAGTGGATGGGTAATGGAATAAGTGGAGGGGGCCATGTGGGACCCACAAGTCTGCTTGGCAGAGCCAGGGGTGGTCGCACCTTGTGGGCTTGTGGCTCATAGGTGCAGCCCCCTATAGTGTGCTTAGTGCCAAAAAAATTGAAATATTCCAAAAAAAAATCATACTACATTTTTAGGGCATTTGAAGAACTTTTATTTCCAGGTCATTTTTTTATTGAACGGAAAACTCAGAAAACAGAAAAATAGTAGCATTTTTACTTGATATACTCTAACTAACAGAAAATAAAGGTTGGGTACAGAAAGTTGTGCTTTCTAAATTCAACCATCTCATGCTTATCCAAAGGAATCCATCAATAAGGTTGATCAAGTCTTATTAACAAACTTCTTTTGAATAGCATGAAACCTAAGAATTTTTTGAATAACTCTAAGTTACCTCAATGGGGATATGCATGTCCCCAACAATAAGTATATCATAATTCTTCGTGGCAGTAGGAAGAGGGAATTCAAAGTCTCCAATAATAATCGTCGAATTTTTTTCAATGGAGTTGATACTATGAACTTGAGGTTGTTTCTTCGGAAAGTGTACCACATGCTCATTACCATTAATATGAAAAGTGATATTGTCCTTGTTGCTATCAATAACAGCCCTGCAGTATTCAAAAAAGGTCTACCAAGGATGATCATCATACATCGTCCTCGGGAATATCAAGAATAACAAAGTTCGTTAAGATAGTAGCATTCGCAACTATGACAGGCACATCCTCGCAAATACCGATGGGTAAAGAAGTTTATTTATCATCCATTTGCAAAGATATTTCAGTAGGTGTCAACTTATTCAAATCAATTCTACGATATAAAGAGAAATACATAACACTAACACCAGGTCCCAAATGACATAAAGCAGTTTTAACATAATTCTCTTTAATAGAGCATGGTATAGTTGGTATTCCTAGATCTCCTAGTTTCTTTGGTACTCCACCCTTACAAGTATAATTAGCAAGCATGGTGTAACATTCAGCTTCCGGTATCTTCCTTTTACTAGTCACCATATCTTTCATATACTTAGCATAAGGAGACATTTTTAGAATACCGGTCAAGCGCATGCGCAAAAAGACCGGTCTAAGCATTTCAACAAAGCGCTCAAAATCCTTATAATCTTTTTTCTTGGATGGTTTAGGAGGAAAGGGCATGGGTTTCTGAATCCATGCTTCTCTTTCTTTAGCATGCTTCCTAGAAATAAAATATCTTTTGTCATACCTTTTATTCTTAGGTTGTGGGTTATCAAGATCAACAGCAGGTTCGATCTCCACGTCATTATCATTACTAGGTTGAGCGTCAACATGAACATCATTAATATTATCACTAGGCTCATGTTCATCACCTCATTGGGTCTCAGCATCAGAAACGGAAATATCATTTGGGTTTTCAGGTGTATCTATAACAGGTTCACCAGCAACATGCAAAGTTCTGTCATCATCCTTGTTCCTCTTATTACTGGAACGACTAGGTGCATCAGTATTACTCCTTTGAGAATCTTGCTCAATTCACTTAGGGTGGCACTCACGATACAAAGGTTCCTGAATCATTCTATCACCTCTAGTCACAACTTTAACAGAATTATCATTGTTCTTACTATTCATCTCATTAAGAAAATCATTCTATGCCTTAAGTACTTGGTCTACTTGAGTAGTTACCATGGAAGTATGTTTACTAATCAGTTTAAGATCATTGATAGTTCTAGTCATATAATCGCTTAAGAGATCAAGCATGAAAGCATTATGTTTCAATTGTCTACTAACATAAGCATTAAAAATTTCTTGCTTAACAACAAAATTATGAAACTCATCCAAGCAATGGTTGGTAGACTTATTATAAGGAATATCACTTTCATCAAATCTACAAAGAGAATTTACCTCTACTATCTGTGTCGGGTTATCAAGACCATGTATTTCTTCAATAGGTGGTAGATTCTTAACATCTTTAGCTTTAATACCTTTTTCTTTCATAGATTTCCTCGCCTCTTGCATATCTTCACGGCTGGGAAATGGAATACCTATTTTCTTCAGAGTTGGCTTCGAAAGTGGTTTGGGAATAGTCCAATCATTATCATTGCTCAATATATTATTAAATAGTATTTCAGCTTGTTCAACAGTTTGTTCCGTGAAAACACAACCAACACAACTATCTAGGTGGTCCCTAGAAGCGTCGGTTAGTCCGTTATAAACGATATCAAGTATTTCATTTTTCTTGAGAGGGTGATAAGGCAAAGCATTGAGTAATTGGATAAGCCTCCCCCAAGCTTGTGGGAGACTCCCTTCTTCAATCTGCACAAAGTTAAATATTTCTTGCAAGGCAACTTGCATCTTATGGGTAGGAAGTTTTTTTCCAAAAAAGTGATATATCATATCCTGGGGACTACGAACACAACCAGGAGCATGGGAATTAAACCATATCTTAGCATCACCCTTTAGAGAGAAAGGAAACAACTTAAGGATATAGTAATAACGATTTTTTTCCTCGTGAGTAAATAGGGTGGCTATATCATTCAATTTAGTAAGATGTGCCACAACAGTTTCTCATTCGTAGCCCTGGAAAGGATCAGATTCAGTCAAGTAATTAACTCAGGATCAACAGAGAATTCATAATCCTTATCAGTACCAAATATAGGTGAAGTAGCAAACTTAGGTTCATATTTCATTCTAGCATTCAAAGATTTTTCTTTCCACTTGCATAGTAATTTCTTAAGATCATCTGTATCCTTAGAAGCAAGAAAGTCCCTAGCTACCTCTCCTTCCATAACATAACCCTCAGGAATATCGGGCAATTCATATCTAGGAGAGCTAGTTCTAGCAGGTGTCTCAAAGTGTATAGTTTCAATAATTTCGTCACTTTCATAAGTATCATAATTTTTAGCATTGACTCTAGCAATTTGTTCATTAAGAATTCACCCATTGGCATAATATTATCAAGGAAAGTATCATCATAAGAATCATGCATAGCCGAAGTGGCATCATCAATTACTTGCGACATATCAAAATTACTAGCAGGTGGTGGTGTCGCAAACTTACTCATAACAGAAGGTGAATCAAGTGCAGGGCTAGATGGCAGTTCCTTTCCTCCCCTCATAGTAGAGCGATAGATCTTGGTTTTTGGATCTTTGAGATTCTTCATATTGATCAACAGATATAAATCCCAAGTGACTCAGAGAATAGAGCTATACTCTCCATTAACAGCGCCAGAAAAAGGTCTCGATAACCCACAAGTATAGGGGATTGCAACAGTTTTCGAGGGTAGAGTATTCAACCCAAATTTATTGATTCGACACAAGGGGAGGCAAAGAATATTATCGAGTATTAGCAGCTGAGTTGTTAATTCAACCACACCTGAAAGACTTAATATCTGCAGCAAAGTATTTAGTAGCAACATAGTATGGAAGTAACGGTAACGATGGCTAAAGTAAGAGTAACAGTTTTGTAGTGATTGTAAGAGTAGCAGCGGAGAAGTAACTTAGCAAAGCTCAATATGGGGAAAGCTCGTAGGCAATGGATCAGTGATGGATAATTATGTCGGATAACATTCATCATGCAACAGTTATAACATAGGGCGACACAAAACTAGCTCCAATCCATCAATGTAATGTAGGCATGTATTCCATATATAGTCATACGTGTTTATGGAAAAGAACTTGCATGACATCTTTTGTCCTACCCTCCTGTGGCAGCGGGGTCCTAATGGAAACTACGGGATATTAAGGCCTCCTTTTAATAGAGAACCGGACCAAAGCATTAGCACTTAGTGAATAAATGAACTCCTCAAACTACGGTAATCACCGGAAAGAATCCCAGTTATTGTCACCCTAGGGGATGCGGATCATAACTCGTAATATGTGTCTACAACTACAAGATAGGATCAAGAACACATATATATTCATGAAAACATAATAGGTTTAGATCATAAATCATGGCGCTCGGGCCCGAGTGACAAGCATTAAGCATAGCAAAGTCATAACAACATCAATCTCAGAACATAGTGGATACTAGGGATCAAACCCTAGCAAAACTAACTCGATTACATAATAAATCTCATCCAACCCACCACCGTCCAGCAAGCCTACGATGGAAGTACTCAAGAACGGTGGAGAGCATCATGGAATTGGTAATCAAAGATGGTTGGTCATGACGATGACGTCGATTTGCCCTCTTCGGAGCCCAAAATAGACTCCATATATGGTCTCCCGAGGAAGAACGGGAGGTGGCAGCGACTCCGTATCGTGAAACGCGATGAACTCTTCTCCCTGATTTTTTCTCCCCAAATAGGGTTATATGGAGTTGGAGCTGAGGTCAGAGGAGCCACATGGGCCCCACAAGCCTTCTAGACACGGCCAGGAGGGTGGCCGCACCTAGCAGGCTTGTGTCCTGCGGGTGGCCCCCCTCTGGTTGATTCTTGCGCCAGTATTTTTTATTAAATCCAGAAATATTCTCCATAAATTTTTAGGACAATCTAAGAACTTTTATTTCGGCACAAAAATAACACCAAGGCAATTCTACTGAAAACAATGTCAGTCCGGGTTAGTTCCATTAAAATCATGCAAATTAGAGTCCAAAACAAGGGCGAAAGAGTTTGGAAAAGTGGATACGATGGAGACATATCAAGCCACTCGAAGTGGTAAATCCCGCGTATGAACTTAGTGTTGGAAATATGCCCTAGAGGCAATAACAAAATGGTTATTATTGTATGTCCTTGTTCATGATAATTGTCTATTGTTCAAGATATAATTGTATTAACCGGAAACCTTAATGCATGTGTGAATACATATACCACAACATGTCCCTAGTGAGCCTCTATTTGGCTAGTTCGTCGATCAATAGATGGTCACGGTTTCATGACCATGTACATTGGATGTCGTTGATAACGGGATCACATCATTAGGAGAATGATGTGATGGACAAGACCCAATCCTAAGCATAGCACAAGATCGTGTCGTTCGTCTGCTAAAGCTTTTCTAATGTCAAGTATCATTTCGTTAGACCATGATATTGTGCAACTCCCGGATACCGTAGGAACACTTTGGGTGTGCCAAACGTCACAACGTAACTGGGTGTCTATAAAGGTACACTACAGGTATCCCCGAAAGTATTTGCTGGGTTGGCACGAGTCGAGACTAGGATTTGTCACTCCGTATGACGGAGAGGTATCTCTGGGCACACTAGGTAAGTGTAACATCCCAAAATTTCATTTTGGAATGTAATGATATATAGCTATGCATCATCATCACTTTATTTGAATGTAATGATTTTTTGAAGTGTTTCTTTTGAATTTTCTGAAAGGCCACTTTCATCTTTCCCTTTTTCTTGTTTCACCTATTTGAAAACCTCTGGAAAAGTTCAAAGAAAAGAGGGGAGTAACATGACACTCCACACCAGGGGCATCTTGGTGAGATATTTGAGCAATTAAACCAGGGGGTTATTTGATTTTTTTCTCAAAAGGGTTTAAAATCAATTAGGCATTTTCTGAAAATAAATTTTTAAAAGTTATTCAATATGACAGAGGAAAAATGTTCATTAAATAGCATTAATTCTCCTGATCATTCTGATGTATATTTTCTCTATATTTGGAAATGTTTTGAATGTTTAGAAGAGTTTTAAATGCTCTAGAAATAGAAAAGGAAACGTTTTAAATAAAAACGGGCCGGCCCACAGCCTTTATGTCCCGAAATCGCTCCGAGCCGACCGACCGACGCGCTGACGCCGCCCTCTCTCTCTCTCTCTTTGACACCCCGTCCCCACCGCCCGATTCCGAAAACCCGCGGTCATCTCCTTCCTCCCCGCGCACAGGACATCGCCGGAGATCCCTCCCGTGACGGTTCCGCCTCCTCTTTCCCTCCCCGACCACCGCACCGGCCCTATAAAAAGCCCCAACTCCTCGTACCCGGTTCCGCCTATTTCCCCCTCGTCCGACCCCCTCCCCTCACCGAAATCCCACGCCGGAGCTCCACCCCCAGCCGAAGCTCCCGCAGCTCGAGAGCTCGCCTCTGTCGTCCCCAGCCCCAACCGTCGCCACCAACGGATGCCGGAGGTCCGCCGCCGTCGACAGGACCCCCTGGACGCCGTCCCCAACCACCGGAGCGCCGCCCCCGTCGACTCGCCGCCTCAGACTCGCCAGAGAAACTCCACCGCCGGCGACCCTCCCTCTGTGAGCCCCTCTCCCCCTGCCTAGATCGTCCGATCTAAATCCAACGCCTAGGATTAGATCATTTTTAAACCCGAACCGGTATCCTCTAAGTCTCGGCCGACCGCTCGTTAACTCTCACTCGCACGCCCTTGCGGCCAGTCACAACCTGACACTTTCTGTTTTAGAAAACAGAATGCATCCTGATTTTGTTTTTATCATATCTTTTAAAATTATTAGTGTTTTAGTTGATTCTTTTTTCATTAGTTCACATATTTGATGTAGTTTATGTCTGTATGCTTAGATTTTAAATTTGAACTTTAAATTTTGAATCTAATCAAATTTGTTTAAATTACTAAAATCTGTATAACTAGAGTTTAAAATTTATTTTTGAGTGAATCTTTTTGCCACTGTTTGGTATTAGTAAAACCTATCATTCTACACAATTTGAGATTTTTTTGAATGAATTTGGTTACTGTTTTTCACAAAAACAGAATCTGTCTAGTTCTTAATAGGTTTTAACTAAATTGATTTTTATTTAATTTGAACCTGAATTAGTTTAAATTTTATTTTTAGATTTCATTAGGTTCTATTGAATCAACTTTAGGTGTATCATTTTCTATTAATAAAATATGCTTTTCAAATTGTTTTGTGCTCTAGTTGAATAGGTTCATCTTGTTTTCACCGTGTAAATTGTTTAGAAGAAGTTTTGTAATACTTCTTTGAGCACAAAACTTTTATAATGAAATACTTCCTGTTTTCAAATAAAATTTTATATTTACTTTTCTGATATCTAAATACCTAGTTGTTCAAAACAAATATTTTGACTTGTATGTCTTAGTAGGGATTTTGACACCAAACTTTTATAGTCTTATACCTTAAGTGATTCTTCTTTTGATTGTGATTTTGTTTGTTGAAGCATTGTTTACCTAGTTTTGAATGAATTGTTTTGTGTTTATGCTTATGGTGTGCTCTTGTTTGATTCATTAGATCATCCGTAGTGCGACGCTTGTTATCTAGAGTCACTTGATTACGAGGATCGTCAGCAAGGCAAGTCACTTTGACCATGTATACCTATGTTTTATTGCATTAGTTCTTCCATCTCCCCAATTGCATGCAAAGTAGGTAAACTGGAAACTTGGTTACTTGTTGTAGTATCATGTGGTAGGTACCCCTCAAACCTTTGACACATTGGCCCCGGGAAACGTTGTTTTACATTTTGCTATGCTATTAGTAGACGGGGTTGGTTGTGTGATTCATGAGCGTTGTGAGTTAATAAATTCAAGACCTACATGATGATCAAGTCTTCAAGACTCCAAGTTTTCAACTTACCTCTGGGTGGATGATGGTTGAACGGCGCCCTGGAGAAACCAGTGGTTAGCCTAGATGATGCTGGAGAAGTGCCAGTAATCATTCGGAAAGGTCCACCCAGGCACAAAGAGATGGATGGATACTTCAAGACCCAAGGCTTACCTGCACAGCCACAAGCCATTATGGGCTTTGGCTTGGTTGGATATCATGGCGACCCTGGACAGGCGATGCTACGAGATGTAGAAGAACGATAGGAAAGGATGGGCACCGATAGAGTCTCGGGGAACCCTTTAAAAGACCATGTTTTGGTCATCCGTTTCTCAAACACCATGAAGTGCGAGAAGTCCAACGGAGGCGATCAAATCTTGTGGGGAACGTGTGCAAAACTCTGCAGAGTACCCAAACCTAATCGATTAGCCGTGTCCACGGTCATGGACAGTTTGAGCCAAAGGAACTGAAATTATCTGGAACTCTCAACACCATTAATTATAATTATATGGGTTATAAATGTCAACTTAGGTATGAGAATTGGTTGGTGGAACCATCTCATTAATCAACCAACATTGTAGTAATTATGCTTTTGCCCTCTCTTGTTGTAGGAAAAATTTGGCTTTATGCAAAAACTTACTACCCCACCTGCCATATTTGCATATAGACTAGATGATTATTTTACCCCCTCTCTTGTGACCTTGCCGGCATATTCAATATGCTGACCTACACGACTACAACGTATCATCTTGCAAAGTACTTTTCCGACCAGGAGTGAGGATACGCTCTACGCTCGGTGAGATGCCCTTGGAGTCAGATGGACTCAACTACCTTTGAAGCTTCCGCAAGTTTAGTTATTCTCATGAGTTGGCCTTCAGCCACTTTATTGTAATTCTTATTGTAATAAAGGACTCGATATGAGATTTCAATTAATTAAAGTTGTGTGATTTCCCTTTGATATATACATTGATGTACCGTGTGTGTACCAGCATGATCTTGGGATGGTACAGAAACACCGAAGATTCGACCTTTCAGGTCGGGTCGCTACAGAAATAGTATCAGAGCACACGCTAACCGTAGGACGTAACCTCTAGGATTGGAAAGCCTTAGGATTTATTTCTCTTTTGTCTTTAAAATTCTTATACTCTCATCTACTCGTTTCTGACTTCCCTCCGATTTATTTCAAAATTTATAGATGGCCACCTTCATCCCAGTTTTGATCACGGAGTTTTGCCAGCCTGACGCAACGATGCCCTTTGGCAAGGAGCTGATGAGGATCGTCAGGGACGTGAGGATTTTTTTTCCGAGCATCACCGGGACTCCTATCATGTCCTTTCCACAAGACAGACGCTACAGGATCGAGGTGCACATCCCCGGGAAGACCTTTGGAAATCGTAAGGAACCCATCGACTTCAAGTTTGTTTCACCCAGCTGGATACTTGGGAGAGACATGGACATTCATCGTGCCCTTGGACGTATTCAGGAGGAATACAGAGGTGGAACCATTTCACCAGGACTCAGCATGGTTTTTCGTAGGGATGGCAATGGAAATATCATAACCACTCCCACTGAAGACACCACCATTTCCTATATCTAGACTTTGGAGACACATGTCAGGACCTTGGAGCTTCGGGTACGTGCCGACACGAAGACGATCAAGAGGCTGATGAACCATGAGATTGACCTCGAAGCTGACTTACGGGAAGCCGAGTACGAGCATGAGTATGAGGTGAAGGATTTCTTAGAGAGGATCGGTAAGCTGAACACTCGCATCGCAACTCTGGAGGAACAGATGGACATGGGTGAAAATCTTCATCCAGAAGGAGACATGCCTCCTTTGATCAGCAACGATGACTACTATGAGGAGAGCACCACAAGAGGAGGCTCCGTCACCATGTACTTTTGAGGAGAACTTTAGTTATGCCCCCATGTATCTTCATTTTTTCGTCGTTAAACGTAGGTCGATGTTTAGTTTGATTTGGAGATTTGTATCTCGATGTTTGAACCTTGAGTTGAATAAATGAATGGGTGTTTGGTGTGATATGTTTGTTGCATTGCATATGGGTAGTGAATTTCCCTTTTAGGTCATTGTTCTATTCTAATTCTCACCCCTCTGAAAACAGCAAGATGCCTCCGCGACGTGAGCCCGACTTCACTTTCCCGCCCGAGCTCACACAACTTCTTCAGCAACAGAACGCCCCGATGCAGCTGTTCGGAGTCCCGGATGAGATCCCGGACATCACGAGGAGTTCCTGAATGGTCCATAGGTAAAGATTCATATATAGGAAGTGAGGTTTTGGTCACCAGAAGTGTTTTGGGCATCACCGGTAACGTATCGGGACCACCGGAATGGTTCCGGGGGTCCACTGTGTGGGGCCACCAGCACCAGAGGGATGCATGGATCGCAACTTGGAGGGAACCAACCCCTAGGTGGGCTGGTGCACCCCCCACAAGGGCCCAAGGCACAACACAGGTGGGATGGGGCAAACCCTAGGGGCAGATGGGCCCTAGGCCCACCTAGGGCGCCGCCCCTCCCACTCCCTCTCCTGGGTGCCGCACCAGATGCCATCTGGGCTGCCGCCGGCTCCTAGGATGGGAACCCTAGGGATGTGCCCTCCCTCCTCCTCCTCCTATAAATAGTGGGGGTTTTGGGTCTGCCAAGAACACAAGTTTCTTCCTCCCTCGGCGCAGCCCTAACCTTCCTCTTCCTCGTTCTCCGTAGCGCTTGGCATAGCCCTGCCAGAGTACCACGCAGCTCCACCGTCACCACGCCGTCGTGCTGCCGGAGCTCTCCCTCAACCTCTCCTTCCTCCTTGTTGGATCAAGGCGTAGGAGACGTCACCGGGCTACACGTGTGTTGAACGCGGAGGCGCCGTTGGTCGGCACTTAGATTGGAATGCACCGCGATCTGAATCTCTGTGAGTACGACTCCATCAACCACGTTCTTGTAACGCTTCCACTTTGCGATCTTCAAATGTATGAAGATGCACTCTCCCCACTCGTAATTTCTTAGAACGACGGTATATAAATAAGATGATCTCTCACTAAAATTTCAAGAAATGTGTTCACCCTAACTGTGCACCGTTGCTAAGGATCGTTGTTCCGAAGCACCACATGATGATCGGGTGTGATAGGTTCTAACGTTCGCATACAATGGGTGTAAGCCAGATTTACACATGCGATACACTTAGGTTGACTTGACGATCCTAGCATGTACAGACATGGCCTTAGAACACGAAAGACCAAAAGGTTGAACATGAGTCTTATAGAAGATACAATCAACATGGAGATGTTCACCATGGATGACTAGTCCGTCTCATGTGATGATCGGACACGGGCTAGTTGACGTGGATCAAGTGTCACTTGGATGACTAGAGAGATGTCTATCTAAGTGGGAGTTCATTAAATAATTTGATTATGTGAACTTAATTATCATGAACTTAGTCTAAAATTGTATTTACAATCTATATTGTAGATCCAATGGCCAACGCTAATTTCACCCTCAACTTTAACGCGTTCCTAGAGAAAACCAAGCTGAAAGATGATGGAAGCAACTATGTGGACTGGGTCCATGGCTTGAGGATCATCCTCATAGCTTCCAAAATATTATATGTCCTTGATGCACTGCTAGGTGACGCACCCATTTTCCCAGCGGCTCAGGACGTTATGAATGCCTGGCAGTCGTGTTGTGATGATTACTCCCTGGTTCAGTGCGGCATGCTTTACAGTTTAGAACCGGGGCTCCAAAAGAGTTTTGAGCAACACGGAGCATATGATATGTTCCAAGAGCTGAAATTGGTTTTCCAAGCTCATGCCCGGGTCGAGAGATATGATGTCTCTGGAAAGTACTTTAGTTGCAAGATGGAGGAGAATAGTTCTGTTAGTGAGCACATACTCAAAATGTCTGGGTTGCCCAACCGCTTGATTCAGCTGGGAGTTAATCTTCCGGATGACTCGGTTATTGACAGAAGCCTCCAGTCGCGCCCACCTAGCTACAAGAGCTTTGTGATAAACTACAACATGCAGGGGATGGAGAAGTCCATTCTTGAGTTGTACTCAATGCTGAAATCAACGGAGGTTGAGATCAAAAAGGAGCATCAAGTGTTGATGGTTAATAAGACCACTAGTTTCAAGAAAGGCAAGGGTAAGAAGAACTTCAAGAAGGATGGCAAAGTAGTTGCCACACCCGGTAAGCAAGTTGCCGGGAAGAAGAACAAGAATGGACCCAAGCCTGAGACTGAGTGCTTTTATTGCAAGGGTACCGGTCACTGGAAGCAAAACCGCCCCAAGTACTTAGCGGATAAGAAGGCCGACAATATTGAAGGTATATGTCATATACTTGTTAGTGATGTGTACCTTACCAGCACTCGTAGTAGCTCCTGGGTATTTGATATCGGTGCAGTTGCTCACATTTGTAACTCCAAGCAGGAGCTGCGGAATAAGCGGAGACTGGTAAAGGACGAGGTGACGATGCTCGTCAGGAATGGTTCCAAGGTCGATGTGATCGCCGTCGGCACGCTACCTCTACATCTACCTTCGGGATTAGTTTTAAACCTCCATAATTGTTATTTAGTACTAGCTTTGAGCATGAACATTGCATTTGGATCTCGTTTGATGCGAGATGGCTACTCATTTAAATCTGAGAATAATGGTTGTTCTATTTATATGAGAGAAATGTTTTATGGTCATGCCTCGCTGGTCAATGGTTTACTTTTGATGAATCTCGAACGTGATGTTACACATGTTCATAGTGTGAGTACCAAAAAGTGTAAGGTTGATAACGATAGTCCCACTTACATTTGGCACTGCCGCCTTGGTCATATAGTGTGAGTCTCTTGACTGTGAATCATTTGACACGTGCGAACCATGCCTCATGGGCAAGATGACCAAGACTCTGTTCTCCGGAACAATGGAGCAAACAACTGACTTGTTGGAGATAATACATACCGATGTATGCGGTCCAATGAGCATTGAGGCTCGCGGTGGCTACCGTTATGTCCTCACCCTCACTGATGACTTAAGCAGATATGGGTATGTCTACTTAATGAAACACAAGTCTGAAACCTTTGAAAAGTTCAAGGAATTTCAGAGTGAGGTAGAGAATCAACGTGATAGGAAAATAAAATGCCTACGATCTGATCGTGTCGGAGAATATTTGAGTCATGAGTTTGGCACGCACCTAAGGAAATGTGGAATTGTTTCACAACTCATGCCGCATGGCACACCTCAGCGAAATGGTGTGTCTGAACATCGTAATCGCACTCCATTGGATATAGTGCGATCTATGATGTCTCTTACCGACTTACCACTATCATTTTGGGGATTTGCATTAGAGACTGCCGCATTCACTTTAAATAGGGCACCGTCTAAATCTATTGAGACGACATCGTACGAATTATGGTTTGGAAAGAAACCTAAGCTGTCGTTTCTGAAAGTTTGGGGATGTGATGCTTATGTGAAGAAACCTCAACCTGAGAAGCTTGAACCCAAAGCGGAAAAGTGTGTCTTCATAGGATACCCCAAAGAAACTGTTGGGTATATCTTCTACCTCAGATCTGAAGGCAAAGTGTTTGTTGCCAAGAAATGGATCCTTTCTAGAGAAAGAGTTTCTCTTGAAAGAAGTAATTGGGAGGAAAATAGAACTTGATGAGGTAATTGTACCTCCACTCGAACCGGAGAGTAGCGCAGCACAGGAAGTTGTTTCTGTGGAGCCTGCACCGGCTGGAGAGGAAGTTAATGATGATGACAATGAAACTTCAGATCAAGTTGCTATTCGAAGGTCCACTAGGACACGTTCCGCACGACAGTGGTATGGAAACCCTGTCCTGGAGATCATGTTGTTGGACAAGGGTGAACCTTCGAACTATGAAGAAGTGATGGTGGGCCTAGATTCCAACAAATGGCTTGAAACCATGAAATCCGAGCTAGGATCCATGTATGAGAACAAAGTATGGACTTTGGTGGACTTGCCTGATGATAAGCGAGCCATAGAAAATAAATGGATCTTTAAGAAGAAGACTGACGCAGATGCTAATGTAACCGCTATAAGGCTCGGCTTGTCACTAAGGGTTATCGCCAAGCTCAAGGAGTTGACCACGATGAGACTATCTCACCAGTAGCGATGCTGAAGTCCGTACAAATCATGTTAGCAATTGCCGCATTTTATGATTATGAGATCTAGAAAATGGATGTCAAAACGGCATTACTTAATGGTTTTCTTAAGGAAGAACTGTATATGATGTAGCCGAAAGGTTTTGTCGATCCTAAAGATGCTAACAAGGTATGCAAGCTTCAGCGGTCAATCTATGGACTGGTGCAAGCATCTCGGAGTTGGAACTTTCGCTTTAATGAGGTGATTAAAGCGTTTGGGTTTATATAGGTTTATGGAGAACCATGTATTTACAAGAAAGTGAGTGGGAGCTCCGTACCATTTCTCATATTATTTGTGGATGACATATTGTTCATGGGAAATGATATAGAAATTTTGGAAAGCATAAAGGCCTACTGGAATAAGTGTTTTTCAATGAAGGACCTTGGAGAAGCTGCTTACATATTAGGCATCAAGATCTATAGAGATAGATCGAGACGCCTCATAGGTCTTTCACAAAGCACATACCTTGACAAGATATTGAAGAAGTTCAATATGGATCAGTCCAAGAAGGGGTTCTTGCCTGTGCTACGGGGTGTGAGATTGAGTACGACTCAATGCCCGACCATGGCAAAGGATAGAGAAGAGATGAGTGTCATCCCCTATGCTTTAGCCATAGGCTCTATTATGTATGCCATGTTATATACCATACCTGATGTGAACCTTGACATAAGTTTAGTGGGGAGGTACCAAAGTGATCCCGGAGCGGAACACTGGATAGCGTTCAAGAATATCCTGAAGTACGTGAAAAGGACCAAGGACATGTTTCTCGTATATGGAGGTGCCTAAGAGCTCGTCGTAAAGGGTTACTTCGATGCTAGCTTCGACACAGATCCGGATTACTCGAAGTCACAAACCGGATACATGTATATTTTGAATGGAGGGGCAGTCAGCTGGTGCAGCAGCAAGCAAAGCGTCGTGGCAGCATCTACATGTGAAGCGGAATACATAGTTGCTTCGGAAGCAGCAAAGGAATGAGTCTGGATGAAGGAGTTCATCACCGACCTAGGAGTAATTCTCAATGCGTCGGGCTCAATGACTCTATTCTGTGACAACACTAGAGCTATTGCCCATGCCAAGGAGCCCAGGTTTCACAAGAAGACAAGACACATTATACGCCGCTTCAACCTCATTCATGATTACATTCAGGAAGGAGATATAGATATTTGTAAAGTACATATGGATCTGAATGTCGTAGATCTGTTGACTAAACCTCTCTCACGAGCGAAACATGATCAACACCAGAACTCTATGGGTGTTTGATACATCACAATGTAACTAGATTATTGAGTCTAATGCAAGTGGGAGACTATTGGAAATATGCCTTAGAGGCAATAATAAAATGGTTATTATTGTATTTACTTGTTCATGATATTTTTCTATTGTTCATGCTATAATTGTATTAACCGGAAACCGTAATGCATGTGTGAATACATAGACCACAACATGTCCCTAGTGAGGCTCTAGTTGACTAGCTCGTTGATCAATAGATGGTCACGGTTTCATGACCATGAACATTGGATGTCATTGATAACGGGATCACATCATTAGGAGAATGATGTGATGGACAAGACCCAATCCTAAGCATAACACAAGATCGTGTAGTTCGTCTGCTAAAGCTTTTCTAATGTCAAGTATCATTTCCTTAGACCATGAGATTGTGCAACTCCCGGATACCGTAGGAATACTTTGGGTGTGCCAAACGTCACAACGTAACTGGGTGGCTATAAAGGTACACTACAGGTATCCCCAAAAGTATATTTTGGGTTGGCACAAATCGAGACTCAGATTTGTCACTCCGTATGACGGAGAGGTATCTCTAGGCCCACTCGGTAAGACATCATCATAATGAGCTCAATGTGACTAAGGAGTTAGCCATGGGATGATGTGTTGTGGAACGAGTAAAGAGACTTGCCAGTAACGAGATTGAACAAGGTATTGGGAAACCGACGATCGAATCTCGGGCAAGTATAACACCGTTAGACAAAGGGAATTGTATACGGGATTGATTGAATCCCCGACATTGTGGTTCATCCGATGAGATCATCGTGGAGCATGTGGGAGACAACATGGGTATCCAGATCCCTCTGTTGGTTATTGACCGGAGAGGTGTCTCGGTTATGTCTGCGTGTCTCCCGAACCAGTAGGGTCTACATCTTTAAGGTTCGATGACGCTAGGGTTATAGAGAAATAGTGTACGTGGTTACTGAAGGTTGTTCGTAGTCCCGCATGAGATCCTGGACGTCACGAGGAGTTCCAGAATGGTCCGAAGGTAAAGATTCATATATAGGAAGTGAGGTTTTTGTCACCGGAAGTGTTTTGGGCATCACCGGTAACGTACGGGGACCACCAGAAGGGTTCCGGGGGTACATCGTGTGGGGCCACCAGCACCAGAGGGCTGCATGGGCCGCAACTGGGAGGGAACCATCCCCTAGGTGGGCTGGTGCGCCCCCCACAAGGGCCGAAGGCGCAGCACATGTGGGAAGGGGGCAAACCCTTGGGGCAGATGGGCCCTAGGCCCACCTAGGGCGTCGCCCCTACCACTCCCTCTCCTGGCCGCCACACCAGATGCAATCTGGGCTGCCGCCGGCTCCTAGGGTGGGAACCCTAGGGATGTGCCCTCCCTCCTCCTCCTCCTATAAATAGTGGGGGTTTTGTGGCTGCCAAGAACACAAGTTTGTTCCTCGCTCGGCGCAGCCCTACCCTTCCTCTTCCTCATTCTCCGTAGCGCTTGGTGAAGCCCTGCTGGAGTACCACGCAGCTCCAACGTCACCATGCCGTTGTGCTATCGGAGCTCTCCCTCAACCTCTCCTTCCTCCTTGCTGGATCAAGGTGTAGGACATGTCACCGGGCTTCAAGTGTGTTGAACGCGGAGGCGCCGTTGTTCGGCACTTAGATCAGAATCCACCGCGATCTGAATCGCTGCGAGTATGACTCCAACAACTACGTTCTTGTAACGCTTCCGCTTTGCGGTCTTCAATGGTATGCAGATGCACTCTACCCACTCGTTGCTATTTTCTCCATAGATGGATCTTGGTGAACACGTAGGAATTTTTTTGATTTACTACTACGCCTCCCAACACTTAGCCACCAAGAGACGAGCCACCTCCTTGCCGATTGCCTTCCGCTTCTCTGCTGCCGACCCACGCAAGTGCTCCTTCACAGGTAAGCCTTCGGGAAGACTCTCAGTTGGTGCTCAGCCAGTTCCCTGGGTACCCCCAGCATGTCAGCAGGCTTCCATGCGAAGATATCCCAGTTCTCATGGAGAAACTTGATGAGCTCGGCTTCCTATTTGTTGTCGATTGTCATAGAGATGTTGGTCGGGGCAGCATTAGGATCTATCGGGTGAATGTGTACTTTCTTTACTTTGCTTGCTGAGTGGAAAGCTGATTCAGAAGAGGCTTCTTGGCACGCAACAGATCGGCAGGATGAGTAGTCTTCTTGTATTCCTCCAATTCAACCACAGCTATTTGGTGGTCGGCAATTTTGGAGCCCTAGTGAAGGCACTCCTCAGCCCTCTGTCGATTGCAAGTGACTGTGATCATGCCCTTGGGTCCGGGCATCTTCAATTTGAGGTACACGTAACATGGGCGGGCCATGAAACGCGCATAGGCTAGACGACTAAGGGTGGCTTGGTACGCACTCTGGAAGTCCACAACTTCAAATGTTACCTTCTCTTTGCGAAAAAAATTATCTGTGCTGAAAACTACATCCAATGCAATTTGGCCGAGTGACCTGGCCTTCTTCCCACGGATGACTCCGTGGAACTGCATGTTGCTCTCACTGAGTCGAGACATCGGAATGCCCAACCCTTAGAGGGTATCCACATATAGAATGTTCAAACCACTCCCTCCGTCCATGAGGACCTTGCGGAGTCGAGTGCCTCCCACAACAGGATCCACCACCAGAGCTTGCCGACAGGAGGTAGCGACATGAGCAGGGTGATCCAACTGGTCAAACGTGATTGCCGTCCGAGACCACTTGAGGTATGTGGGGGTCGTAGGAAACGCCATGTTGACTTCCCTGTTGATTACTTTCAGTCGACTCTTGCTTTTGACATAAGCAAAAAATCATCAAGGTAGCATTAACCTCGGGGAATGCCTCTTTGTCTCCATCATCCTCCTTTCCAGGAGATTTCTCACTTGACCGACCTTCCTTGAACTGTTGGATCAGTACACGATACTATTGAGTGGTATGCTTCGGCAATATCAGATTGCCTTCTTCGTCTTTCTTTGTGTGGATTGCACACGGTAAATCCTTAACATCGATTCCAGAATGATTCTTTCCTTTCTTGGGGGTAAACTGTCCTTTGGACTTCCCCTTATTTTTTCCTTGCACCGCCAGAGTGGCCGCCTCTGTCTGAGCAGGGCCATCAACCTTCCGCTTTTGTTTCCGACTGGAATTGTCGCCGGCATCATTGTCGACTGCTTTCCCTTTGCCGCTGTGGAGGCAGTCTTCCTCTTCGCCGTTGGCGTACCAAGTGGCAATCTCCATCATCTTACTCAGGGAATATCACCTGTCCGCCCAAACTTCAGGTAAAGCTCCCTGTACTTCACACCAACCTTGAAAGCACAAACAGCTTGATGCTCGGAAACATTCTCCACCGTGTGACGCAAGGTGGACCAACGCTGAATGTAATCTCTCAAGGAATCATTGGGCTTTTGAACACAGTGTTGCAGATCGATCAAACCAGCTGGACGCTTGCAAGTGCCCTTGAAGGTCCTAATGAACACTCGAGCAAGATGCTCCCAGCAATAGATGCTAGAAGGAGCCAAACGATTCAACCACGCTTGGGCCGAACCATCCAATGCTGAGGACAAATGCTTCATGGTTATATTGTTGATTCCTCCACCAATCTGCATAGCCACTCGGTAATCATCTAACCATGTTTCTGGCTTTGACTCGCCGGAGAACTTGCCTATTCCTACCGACAACCTGAATTTGGGGGGAATCTCTACAGAGCGAATGGCTCTTCTAAAACACTCGGGACCAGAAACAACGACACCACTTCCACTCAGATAGTCTCTGTCATACCCATCTTTGTGGGCTCTGCCTCTGTCGATCTGCTTCTGGGCGAGGATATCTCTCGCATTGAACCCTGGATTCCGCTCATCACCAAACGGGTGCCTTTCGTCATAGTGTCGGGGCACATACGAACCAATCCGCAGAGGAGTAGGCACTCGACGCTGGTCATCATGGTGAAAATGAGGAGCAAACTGATCCTGCCCCCGATCGCGAAACTGATCTTCGCAGTAACCTCCACCCCTGCGACGCATAGGTGACCCTGGACTATGTGGCGACTAAACTGTGTGTGCCTTTGGTGACTTGTTGTGCAATCTATTGCATGACTGAGAAACAACTGAATTCTGACGTTGTGCTACATCGAGCAACGATTGGATCTATTGCAAACCTCGTCCAGCCTCTGAACGTGATGGCTGAATGGAATCCGCAATCCTAGCTGTGGCTGCAACATTAAGAACTGGAGTACAGAATACCTCGACGTTGTTCTGAGACGCACTCGGAAACAACTATCGCTGACGTGGACTAGGAGCAGGTGGACGCTGGCAAGCGCGCTCGTTGAGTTCTCTTTGCATCTCTTCGAGTCGAAGGCGCGTGTCCTCCAAGGCCCGAGCTTTAACAGTCGTGCCAACGATGGGGGTATGAAGGACCTCCTCATCTCTACGCCGCTGCTCACTCGATGGTCCCTCAGGCTCGCGGCCGCCGCGGCCGAAACCAGGGGGGCTTTGATGCGAGCCCGCCATGAGGATCTCTGCAGCCGGATCGCAGCTCTCGCACTCAGAGGTGTAGGAGATATGCCCTAGAGGCAATAATAAATGTTATTGATTATCTCCCTGTTCATAATTAGGTTTATGTTCCATGCTATAACTGCTATGGTTCTCGAGTCTACAATAACCACGAGGCTTGAAGGAGGACTCATATGCATGTGTGGAATAATAAACAGCAAATTGTATTCCTAGTCCGGCCTCTAAGACTGGGTCAAGTATTGCATGATGATCCTGTTTTCCTGATCATGGGCATGGCTATGCCGGCAATTTTGAGGGCACAATGTTAGAAGAACATTTGTGTTGAATCGACCCGAATTGATGTTATGCTATGAGATACATTCGTCATAAGTTAATGGTTAATAACACATAGAAGTTAATATTTGCATAATTCCTTAGACCATGAGAGTATCGAGTTTCTTCATGCTTGCTTCATGAACTTTGGGGTTTGTTAAACGTCATCCGTAAATGGGTAGCTATTACGGCGGCTTACGGGTTCATGGAAAAGTATGTCAAGTACTTGATAGATCAAGATTGGGATTTGCTCCTCCGACGATGGAGAGATATCTCTGGGCCCTCTCGATGTTACGTTATCCATCATCGTCTGGCCAGATACTTTGTGATTTGATCACGGGGATGTCGGAACACGGGAACGAGAAAAGAGAACAATACTGGTAACGAGGTAACTGGCATAGTGGACAAGTTGTTGATCCACGGGGATGCCAACATGTCTCACCTCGGGTATTTGTAACATATCGCGAAGCAACAGGAATAGCACACGACAACTGGAGGTCCACTCGAATATTCATTCGTGTGGGTATAGGGGTCAATATGGGTGTCCACGGCTCCGATGTTGATCAGTGATCGGAAGGGGTTCCGGGTCATGTCTCTGCTTCACCGAACCTATAGGGTCACATGCTTAAGGGTCATCTATCTGCTGAATACTAGATAGGGAGTCTGAGAGAAAATCACCAAAAAAGTTTCGGACACCGGAAAAGTTTCGGACAGCAGAAAAGTTCCGCAGAGAGAACACCGGAACAATTTCAGTGAAACTGAAAAGTTGATTCAGGGGATACCATTAAGTCAAATTGGTTTCGGCACATGCTTGATAATTCTTGGAGGGTGCCAGAATCATTCTGGAAACTTCTGGGAATTTTTCGGAAGAAAAAACGGAAATGTTTCAGAGCTGCCCAAACCGCTTCAGATGCTTTTCGCAAATGAAAATCACTAATCTGGAATTGTTCCGGATCAGATTGAAAATAATTTATTGGGTGCTAGAAATGTTGCAAGCCCACATAAATATATTCAGTTTGAACGGACGCTGAAAAATGTCGTCATGAATAGTGAAAATGCTTTTTGGATTACTTTATTGGAAGCACTATTGCAAATAGTGGAAACACTATTTGTGAATAGTGGAAATACTATTAGGGGATGATGCAGGCATGGTGATGCAGGCAACACTATTTGGAGGCTTTCCCTTTATGCCCTTGTGGTGTGCTCACCTCATGGGCATTTTGGTAATTCCATGTCCCATCCTCCCCCTTGGTTTTCCTATAAATAGAGGTGAATGGGCTGCCCACAAACTCACTCCTTCTCACATACAAGTGCCATTGCAATGATCTGGCTTCTTCTCTCCCTCCCAGCGAAATAGTTTCGTAGAGCCGAAAGGCTGTCTGGGTTCCGGCAGGAACTAGTTCTGGACGGCGAAGCCCTGTCGGATAGATGACACCATATGTGTGCAACTCTGTAGAGAGATTGTAGTTTTGGTCTTAGTTCGAGAGTGCCTCCTGAAGGGCTGTCCGTGTGACCTTCCGAGTTTTGGAGGTCCTCCCGAAGGGCTGTCCGAGTGACAGTCCGAGTTTCGGAGGTCCTCCCGAAGGGCTGTCCGCGACACCGTCCGGGGGACTGTCCGACAGCCTCCCGGAGGGCTGTCCACGGGACAGATGAGGGTATACATCCTCAGGGTTGGGAGGTTGTAAATCCTAGCTGCGGGGATCTGCACCGTCGATCGTCATCGACTCTACTTCCGCTGCGCTACGAGTCGGTAACGAAACAGATCAAACCTTGTATGCAGTCTCCATAGTGGTCTTGGGATGGTGCGTAGGTCGGAAATTTTTTGTTTCCTGCTGCGTTACCCAAACAGGAGGGAATGTCGGACTGATGTGACACCGAGTCGAACACACCGTGAAGTGATTCGGCGGGCTCGATAGCCACAATCTGCGGAGATGACGCTTGGCGAGACGTCAAATGCCTCACCCAGCGCTGGAGTCACAAATGTCCAGATCTCTTGCGGCGACGAAACAGCGGGGACGGCCGACAAGTATGGAGTCAACGACTGCCGTAGAAGAACACCGCAAGAGTTCGCACGGAAGTGCGTCGCCCCATGGATTGGGAGTGCCTCAACATCTAGAGGCTCCTCCTGGAGCCATGCCGAGTCGTCGGCAATGAAGGTGAGCGCCCCGAGACGGATCTCGTGGCCCAAGAACAAACCATCGCCGGAAGACTTGACGAAGGGGGTGGGAAATGCAACCTCGTTGAAGTCGCCTAGATGCCAGCCCCAAGGTGGGCGCCAACTGTCCTGGGAACAAGTCTGTAGTAGAAGGTAGGGGTACGTAAGGAGAGGGCATAGTCCTAGCTACGGCGGGGATGTACACACGGATGTATGAGTTCAGGCCCCTCTCGTGGAGGTATCATCCCTACGTCTCAGTGCTCGGGAGCTCTTGTCATGTGGAATATGAGTGTTACAAGGGGTGCGAACCCTTGTGCTAGAGGAGGGTGGCTTATATAGAGTGCGCTACCCCTCATGAATGTCCGGCAACCAAGGGTTCAATCGTGGGAATAAAGGCATACGTTACTGATAACGCACGTAATAAATGCTACTAATGGCGACTGGACGAACGCCTGCCTGTTGGACTTCCTGGGGTGCCTTCTGGTCTTCTTCCGAGTGAAAGGAGCCTATAGAGTGGAGGGAGAAACCTCCGAGTGGATGCATTGTTGAATTACTTTAGTCGGAAATTCTCTTGTAATCTTTAAGTCCTCCAACATAGTGTCCTTAGGTAGGGTATGTAGGCCAGGCCTAGGACCCTACCCTAGGTACATATACTCGTTAGTGCCTCCCTCAAGGGTCCCTTAGTGTAATCACGACATCATGCATTGTGCGAGGGCGTTAAGAGATTACAGTGGCCCTATTGGCTTCATGGGGAGCATTGTGCCTCCACACCGCTCCGAACAGATATTAGCATCTGCAAGGGTGTGAACTTCAGGATACATCGTCGTCTCCGCGTGCCTTTGTTATCTTTACCCGAGCCCCTTACTTGTGCACTTCACTTTGTGATAGCCAAATTGTTTCACATAGTAGTTTATCTTGCCTAGCATAAGTTGTTGGTGCCAATAGGTGAGCCTAGTTGTTTTAGGTTTTGTGCTTGACATATTAAACGTTAGTTTTATTCCGCTTTGTTCAAGCCTAAACCATAATTATTTTAAAGCGCCTATTCGCCCCCCCTCTAGGCAACATCCACGTCCTTTCAAGTGTGGTAAATGATGGTACCAAAGTCTCTTTTCTCTTTTTCTTTCATTTTTGTTATTTTAATTTTTTTCATGCTGAGATTTTCTTTCCTTTCTTTTACATTTGCCTCCCCCATTCATCATCATTTTTTATATGGTGGGCTCATTTGGCCTCCCCCATTTATTTTTTATTTTACGTCCGGAGTCTCATCCCGAATTTTGGGGGAATCATCATCTCCATCATCCTTTCCTCACTGGGACAATGCTCTAATAAGAATGATCATCACACTTTCATTTACTTGTAAATCAATATGAAGAAATGATAGGAAGATATGACTCTATATGAATGCCTCTGGCAGTGTACCAGGATGTGCAATGATCTAGCATGACATGTATCAAAAATATGATGAATTGTTGCATTGCCACAAATACTATGTCAGCCCTATGTGATCATGCAAAGCAATATGATGATGAACGAACTAGTCATCTGAAGTGACGATGGAATTTGCATGCCAATATATCTTGGAATGGATATGGAAATGTCATGATAGGTAGGTATGGTGGCTGCTTTTAGGAAGATATAATGAGGCTTATGTGCAATAGAGCGTATCATGCCATGGGGTTTGGATGCACCCGCGAAAGTTGCACCGATCCTCGAGGTGAGAACGGGCTATTCACGGTACCGAAGAGCCTAGCAAATATGAAAAGGTGAAGATGCGTATGTCCACAGTGTCACATCAGTCATAAATAAATCATATACTTATTGCATAGCTTTATTAGTTTTATCACAAATTAAAGTAGTCCTTGCATGCCCCAAGGGAGGAGGTTGGAAGAAGTTAACCATCACATGCTCCCGACTCGAAACAACACTAGGATTACAACGAGGAATAGAAATGCTCACACATCGTCACCATGCCTATTTAATTTTTAGTTGAATAACAAGTTAACACCTCTTAATATCGACACTTCTATGAATCAACAATTATGGACTCACACCCTTTTCATATTACCACATTAATGTCATTAACACGAAACTTCTCTATATGTGCTACATGATGGTTTGATTATCACTCATTGAATACCTACTATTTTTGGACTAGTCTTATGACCCATGAAAATTACCGTCACTATTTGTTCATCCCTCAAACAAATATAAGTTAAGACGAGAGCATATTATTTCAATAAAATATACACGCCACTGTGCTCAAAAAGATATAAGTGAAGTACTAGAGGAACTACCAAGCTCAAAAGATATAAGTGAAGCACATAGAGTATTCTAGCAAATTATGATGAAGGTGCATCTCTCTCAAATAGGTGTGTCCAGAAAATGATGATTGTGACAAACTGAAAGTGAAAAAAAAAGCAAACGACGGTGAAAGCAAAACACATATCATGTGATGAATAAAAATGCAGCTCCAAGTGACATACCGATGGATTGAGACAAAAGAGGGGATGGCTTTTGGGGCATCCCCGGGCTTAGACGCTTGAATATTCCTTAGAATATTACCATGGGGTACCTTTAGCATCCCCAAGCTTTGGCTCTTGCTACTCCTTACTCCGTGGTCCATCGTGATCACACCCAAAATTTGAAAACTTCAATCACACAAAACTCATCAAAACTTCGTGAGATCCGTTAGTATAAACAACAAATTGAATACTTTAGGTACGGTTATAAATTGATTTGTAATTCATTTTTGCATAATAGGTACTATATTCTAACTTCTCCATGCATTATACCCCCCGCCCCGATATAATCCATAGCATAATCAAAACAAGCAAACTATGCAAACAGAACAAAATATGTTTAAAACAGAATAGTCTGTAGCAATCTATAAAGGACCCATACTTCTGCAACTCTAAAAATTCTGAAAAATTAGGAAAACGTGTAGAATTTTAATATAAATACTTTAAATAAAATCATCTCATTATCATGATCCAGTAAAAAAATGAAAATTCCTATACTTAAGTCAAAAGTTTGTGTTTTGTTACAACATTGATTCTAGTCATCTTGTGAGTTATCCCAAAGGCTTTACTTGGCACAAACACTAATTAAAACATGAAATAATAATAATTGCAAAGGCAATAATGATTTTATCACAAAATAACAGAAAGTAAAAATGAAATTTAATATAAATATTGGGTTGCCTCCCAACAAATGCTATTGTTTTATGCCCCCAGCTAGGCATTATGCATAGTTTCAAGTGTTGTCATCTTTGACATTATGGATGATTTGTTCCAATTTGATCTTGAGGAGTTTTACTTACTCTTTCAAATTACTAAGTTTGCTAAGATTTTGATCCAAAATATTGAATAGCTTATTTTGCATCACTACATGACCATTAATTTTCATAGTCATGTTAAAAAGTCCCTTAAAATCGATTTCCATAATAGCCTTAGTTTCTTTTACTAGCTCAATTTGGCGGTGGCTAACCAACATGATAGGTTCAATGGTTTCTATTCTGGTTTGTCCAAATATAACTTCTATATTTTCATAAGTATGAAAATCATTGTTCCCAAGATTTTTTTTCAAACATAGCATCAAGAACACCCCTAAAGAACAAAGGTAAGACAACATAAAAACTTCTAAGGAATAAATTAATATGACACTTGGGACTAGCCCTTTTTTGTATCACTAGAAATCTATCCCAGGCTTATTTGAAAGTTTCATTAGTCAAGTGCTTAAAGTTTAGGACTTTGTGTTGGGGAACGTTGCATCGGAAATAGAAAAATTCCTACGCTCACCAAGATCAATCTAAGAGATGAACATATACAAGAGGATATATTGCATCTACATACCCTTATAGGTCACCAAGCGGAAGCGTTAAGAAACACAGTTGATGTAGTCGAACATCTTCGTGATCCAATCATGATCCATCTCGCGAACTCCCGATCAAGTGCCGAACGGACGACAACTCCGCGTTCAACACGCGTACAGCTTGATGACGCCTTCACCTCCTCGATCCAGCGAGTGATGGTGAAGTAGTATCCCGAGTCCTCCGTCATCACAATGGCAAGGTGAGGTGATCGTGGTGAAAACTCAGGAGGGCTTCGCCGTGCGTTTATGAGAGGAGAAGAACTACGAGGGAGAGGAGGGGCAGCGTTGTAGCACGTTGTGGTGTTGTTGCCCCTCTCTCTCCCTCTCCATATGTAGGTGGAAGGGAAGAGGGGAGGGCTCCCTAGGGTTTCCCCTACGGAACGGCGTCCAAGGGGTGTGCCTAGGGTTTGGGGTGCCCCACCAAGGCACCTTGCCTCCCAAGTCAAGGCAGTCGACGACCCTAGGTGGTGTGCCCCCTCCTAGCCCAAGTAGGCTGGGTTTGGGCAGTGCCTAGCCCCCTAGTGGTCTGGTGCACCCCTCTCCTTGGCCCATGGGGCCCCCAACACTTTTTGGGGCCCCTCAAAACCTCTTTCAGTACTCCGTCGAATCCCCGGTACACCCAAGAACACTTCTAGACTCCGATGCCCTTCGTCCTATATATCAATCTTCACCTCCGGACCATTCCGGAGTTCCTCGTCACTTCCAGGATCTCATTCGGGACTATGCACAACCTTCAGTCACCAACATAATAACTCGACTATACTTATATTGTCACCAAACATTAAGTGTGTAGACCCTGCGGGTTCGAGAACTATGTAGGCATGACCGAGACACATCCACGGCCAATAACCAATAGTGGGACCTAGATGCACATATTGGTTCCTACATATTCTACAAAGATCTTTATCGGTCGAACCACGATGTCAAGGATCCAGTCAATGCCTTACGTAGTATCCCATGTTAATCGGTATGTTATTTGCCTGAGATTCGATCGTCGGTATCTCCATAGCTAGTTCGATCTCATTACCAACATGTTTCTTTACTCATTCCGTAATACAAGATCTTGTGGCTAAATCTTTAGTCACATTGATTGCAAGCTCATTATGATGCTAGAGTTCAAATCATAAGTGAATAGGATCCAATTATGGAAAGTGTGTTAGCGTATGCCTCTCCGTCATTGCATATAACAAGTATCTATCGTATTATAGTCAATTGCCTAGGGACAATCTTTCTCTTGCGTTAGAAAAAAATCTTGCTACTACACTATTTAGTTTTATTGTTCTTTTATTAAAATAGCACCTAACTTTTATTTCCACATTCTTTATTATCTTGCAAAGTACTTCTAGTTTTATTCCCGCAAAGTAGTTTCATACTTGTTCTAGGTAAAGCAAACGTTAAGTGTGTGTAGAGTTGTATCGATGGTTGATACAACTTGAGGGAATATTTGTTCTACCTTTATCTCCTCGTTGGGATTCTACACTTTTACTTTTCGAAAAAGGCTACAAATGATCCCCTACACTTGTGGGTTATCAAGACCTTTTTCTAGCGTCGTTGTCGGGGAGCAATGGCGTGGGGTGAATATTCTCGTGTGTGCATGTTTGCTTTATCACTAAGTAATTTTTATTTTCTATTATAAGTTGTTTTCTATCTTTATATATGAGTAGGAAACGCAAAATACCAAAAATATACATGTACTTGTTGCTCCAAAAGTTGAGGAACCACTAGTGTTCCATACCACCGAAGAATATTACTTGGATCATCTTCCATCCACTTGTGATCATGCGGAAAACCCAACTAGCATACTTGAGAGGAAATCATTAAATAAGCATTCTCATTATGTGCGACACCGCTTATCTCAAAAAGGGAAACTCTTGTGGCATCAAATTAATAGTTTGTGTTGCTATGCTTAGAATTTATGTGAAATACATGACTTTACTTGTTGTTCCGAAGAGACTAAAAAATACCTTCCCTACCAATTGTGTTTAATGATAATGAAATACTATCTTCTTATGCCAAGGAAGCCTATTGTTATTATGATGTTGAACGAATTGAAGAATTTGTTGCTTTTAAGGGTGCTTACGAAATTGCTACTTTCATTGAAAAGTATGATGCTACTCTTTACAAATCTAATTTTTTTGCCATACTTAAATTTTGCAATGAAAACTATGATTCTAATGCTTATGTTAAAGAATTTATTAAAAGAATGATGCTGCCTTGGAAGAGACTAATATTTTGCAGGAATCTATGGAAGAGGAAGTTGTTGAAATTGTGAGCTCATTGGATGAAAAAGATGAGGAGGAGAGCGAAGAACAAAAGGAGGAAGAGCGGACTAGATACCCATGCCCACCTTCTAATGAGAGTAACTCTTCAACTCATACGTTATTTAATCTCCCTTCGCACATACTGAAGGATGAATGTTATGATGATTACCATGATCCCTTGGATTTTTTTGAAATATCCCTTTTTGATGAACTTGATGCTTGCGATGCTTATGTCCATGATGTTAATATGAATTATGCTTATGAAGATGAACTTGCTATAGTTACGTATGTTAAGCGTGAAATTGGTGCTATTGCACCCATGCATGATAGTCCTATTATCTTTTTGAATTCTCCCAACTACATTATATCGGAGAAGTTTGCACTTATTAAGGATTACATTGATGGGTTGCGTATTACTTTCACACATGATGATTTTGATGAATATAATATGCATGTGCTTTCTGCTCCTACTTACAATTATTATGAGAGAGGAACCAAATCTTCACCTCTCAATGTTTCCAATACGATAAAATTGCAAGAAACTGTTTATGCTATGCACTGGCCTTTAGTTAGTGTGAATGAATTGTTCTTGTATGACATGCCAATGCATAGGAAAAGAGTTAGACTTCGGTGTCACATGATATATATCACTTTCTTCTCACTACTAAATTACAAACCATTGTTAATTAAAATTGTCTTTGATATACCTTGGGATCCGGGTGGATCCATTACTTGAGCACTTTATGCCTAGCTTAATGGCTTTAAAGAAAGTGCTGCCAGGGAGACAACCCGGGAGTTTTAGAGATTTATAATGTTGTATGCTTTTATAAATTTTAAAAACAAAAAAATATAGGGGAACCTAAAACTTCAGAAAAGGAAAGATGAAAGTGAGAGAGTTGATGAGCATCGTTGAAGTGGGGGACGTCCTTGAACTTTTGTTCATGCCCATGGAAACTTTGTGAGTCTTGAATCACAAAAACTTTTCCAACAAAAATAATTATCCCCTTCTACAAATCCATTGTATTATAACATTATCATGCCAAGATTTGTCTTTGGGATGATTAGATTGCTTGTTGGTATGTGCGCTGTAAAAACGGAAACTTTGGATGTAGTGCGTGCATTTTCATTTTTTACTAGACCACGTCAAAAGTTTCTGAATTTTTTACATAGTATTTATATACAAAATTTTTACTTCGTCCTAGTTTTTCAGAATTTTTGGAGTTACAGAAGTATGGTCAAAGTTCAGATTACTACAAACTGTCTTGTTTAAGACATATTCTATTTTTGATGCATTGTTTAAGAAACTATCGATTTTATCGGTGGTATAAGCCATTAAAAAGCTATAACACAACAGGGATAATGCAAATATAAAATATGAAGGGGTTTTCAACAATACTTAAAGTAGAAATTAGCTTTATTATACTAACATATCTCAGCAGTCTTCTGTTAAGTTTTGTGTGGATGAAGTGTTTGAACTTCGAGGAGGTCTCGATATGAGGAGAAGGAGGAGAGGGAAGAGTTCAAGCTTGGGTATGCCCAAGGCACCCCAATAAAATATCCAAGGAAACTCAAGCGTCTAAGCCTGGGGATGCCCAGGAAGGCATCCCATCTTTCTTCAACAAGTATCGATATGTTTTCGTTATCGTTTCATCCGTGTGATATGTGTAAATCTTGGAGCATCTTTTGTGTTTAGTTTTCACTTTTGTTTTATGCACCATGCTGGTATGAGATAGTCCATGGTTGATTTATATAATGCTCATTGCACTTCACTTATATCTTTTGAGTATGGCTTTATAGAATGCTTCATGTGCTGCACTTATTTCATTTGAAGTTTGGATTGCCTTTTTCTCTTCACACAGAAAACAGACATTCATAGAATGCTCTTCTGCTTCACTTATATTTATTAGAGCATGCTCTTTTGTAGAAACAATTAAACTCTATTGCTTCACTTATATCTATTTAGAGATTTAACAGGAATTGGTCATTTACATGGTTAGTCATAAAATCCTACATAAAACATAAGGATCACTGAATATGATATGTTTGATTCATTGCAATAGTTTTTTGATATACAGATGATAATATGTGGGAGGTACTAGTGGATGATCGTGTTTAGTAATATATTGGTTTTAAGGTTTTTTATTCCCGAAGCATGCACGTATAGTCTCCTGTTATGCTAGGAAGTTGGAGCACAATTTATTCTTGATTGTCTATGTTTGTGTGAAGGTCGGGGCCACGCGATGGTTAACTCCTACCAACCACCCCCTAGGGGCATGCGTACTAATATTTTGCTTAGAGAGCTAATAAACTTTTTCAATAAGTATGTGAGTTATTTATAAATAATGTGAGTCCATGGATTATACGCACTCTTACCTTTCCACAATTTGCTAGCCTCCATGGTACTATGCATTTCCCTTTCCCACCTCGAGAGTCAGTGCAAACTTCGTCGGTGCATCCAAACCCCATAATATGATACACTCTATCACACATAAGCCGTATTATATCTTCCTCAAAATAGCCACCATACCTACCTATTATGGCATTTTCATAGCCATTCCGAGATATATTGCCATGCAACTTCCGCCTCTTCCGTTTTGCTGACTTCAGCATTCATTGTGATATTGCTTTACATGATCGTAAGATAGCTAGCATGATGGTTCCATGGCTTGCCCGTTTTTTATATCTTGGCTACGTGATGGCCCACAAGTATAGGGGGTCTATCGTAGTACTTTCGATAAGTAAGAGTGTCGAACCCAACGAGGAGCAGAAGGAAATGACAAGCAGTTTTCAGTAAGGTATTCTCTGCAAGCATTGAAATTATAGGTAACAGATAGTTTTGTGATAAGATAATTTGTAACGAGTAACAAGTAACAAGTGTAAAAAAGGTGCAGCAAGGTAGCCCAATCCTTTTTGTAGCAATGGATAGGCCTGGACAAACTCTTATATAAAGTGAAGCGCTCCTAAGGACACATGGGAATTTCCGTCAAACTAGTTTTCATCATGCTCATTTGATTCACGTTCGTTACTTTGATAATTTGATATGTGGGTGGACCGGTGCTTCGGTGCTGCCCTTACTTGGAAAAATCTCCCACTTATGATTAACCTCTCTCGCAAGCATTTGCAACTATGAAATAAGAATTAATATAAATCTAACCATAGCATGAAACATATGGATCCAAATAGGCCCCTTACGAAGCAACTCATAAACTAGGGTTTAAGTTTCTGTCACTCTAGCAACCCATCATCTACTTATTACTTACCAATGCCTTCCCCTAGGACCAAATCATGGTGAAGTGTTATGTAGTCGACATTCACATAACACCACTAGAGGAGAGATAACATACATCTCATCAAAATATCGAACGAATACCAAATTCACATGATTACTTATAACAAGACTTATCCCATGTCCTCAGGAACAAACGTGACTACTCACAAAGCATGTTCATGTTCATAATCAAGGAGTATTAATTATCATAAAGGATCTCAACATATGATCTTCAACCAAGTAAACCAACTAGCATCAACTACAAGGAGTAATCAACACTACTAGCAACGCACAGGTACCAATCTGAGGTTTGAGACAAAGACCCGATACAAGAGATGAACTAGGGTTTGGAGAGGAGATGGTGCTGGTGAAGATGTTGATGGATATCGACCCCGTCTAGATGAGAGGATCATTGGTGATGATGATGGCTTGGATTTCCCCCTCCGGGAGGGAAGTTTCCCTGGCAGAACAGCTCCGCCGGAGCTCTAGATTGGTTCTACCCAAGTTCCGCCTCGAGACGGCGGCGCTTCGTCCCGAAAACCCTCTTATGATTTTTTCCAGGTCAAAACCCTTCATATAGCAGAAGATGGGCGCCGGAGACCTGCTAGGTGGGTCATAAGCCACCTAGGCGCGACTAGGGGGTAGGCCGCACCTAGCAGGCTTGTGACCTCCTGGTGGGCTCCTCTGGTATTTGTTTCGCCCAATAATTTTATATATTCCAAAATAATTCTCCATAACTTTTCAGGACTTTTGGAGTTGTGTAGAATAGGTCTCTCAGATTTGCTCCTTTTCAAGTCCAGAATTCCAGCTGCTGGCATTCTCCCTCTTCATGTAAACCTTGTAAAATAGGAGAGAAATGGCATAAGTATTGTACCATAACGTGTAATACAGCCCATAATGCAATAAATAGCAATATAAAAGCATGATGCAAAATGTACGTATCACTACGCTAGATCATTGCATTCATATAGAGTCATACTTTGTTCTACTATCGAATTTTAAGAAAATAGAAGTGTGATGATCATCATTATTAGAGCATGTCCCAGTGTAGAAAGGATGATGTAAACTATGATTCCCCCACAAGTCGAGATGAGGCTCCGAACAGAGAAGAAAAATAGGAAAAATAGAAAAAATAAATAAAAATAAAAAATAGAAAAAAAGAAAGAAAAGGGGGGGAAAAGAGAAAAATGAGAGACAAACAGAGAAGGGGCATGCTAATTCCAGACTTGTGCTTCAAAGTAGCACCATGTTTTTCATGTTGAGAATCCCCTATGTTGTCACTTTCATATACTAGTAGGAATTTTTCATTATAGAGTTAGATTGCACACCCACTTAGTTTTCATATTGAGATTTCATACACTTATAACTCTTAGTGCATCCGTTGCATGGCAATCCCTACTCCTCACATTGATATCAATTGATGGGCATCTCCATAGCCCGTTGATTAGCTGCTTAGATGGGAGACTTTCTTACCTTTTTGTCTTCTCTATATTTACCCATATCATCATACTCTATTCCACTCATAGTGCTATATCCATGGTTTGCGCTCATGTATTGCTTGAGAGTTGAAAATGCTGAAGCGCGTTAAAAAGTATGAACCAATTGCTTGGCGGACACCTGGGTAGTACATGGTTTATACTTTGTGTTAAGA
Source organism: Hordeum marinum (assembly GCA_022496015.1). Classification (NCBI taxonomy): domain Eukaryota; kingdom Viridiplantae; phylum Streptophyta; class Magnoliopsida; order Poales; family Poaceae; genus Hordeum; species Hordeum marinum. The sequence continues at coordinate 441,067,240 of CM039674.1, forward strand.
CACAACATGACAAGGCTATATGATTTTGTAGGGATAGCATTCTTTAGCCTTGGTATTTTGAAAGATATGATTGTTTGTTGGGATGCCTGAGTATTAAAGTCTTTATTTCAGAACTAGACTATTGCTTTGAATCACTTGTGTCTTAATATTCATACCCTCATTAGATATATGATCAATATTATGCTAGGTAGCATTCCACATACATAATTATCTTTTTATTATCATTTACCTACTCGAGGACGATCAGGAATTAAGCTTGGGGATGCTGATACGTCTCCATCGTATCTATAATTTTTGATTGTTTGATGTCAATATTATACAACTTGCACATAATTTTGGCAACAATTTCTATGATTTATTGGACTAACCTATTGATCCAGTGCTTAGTGCCAATTCTTGTTTTTTGTTTTGCAAAAATTCCATATCAAACAAAGTCCAAACACGATAAAAATTTACGGATATTTTTTTGGTATATTTGTGAATTTTGAGAAGTGGAATGAACGAAAGAGGAGGCCCACAGCCACCACCACCCACCAGGGCGCGACTTAGGGCCCACGGGCGGGGTGAAGGGTGGTGCTCACCTTGTATGTTGGTTTGAGCTCTACTTTGTCTGCAATACAGCTAATTTTTGGATAAAAGTCCCCTCAAAATTTAGGCCCGATCGGAGTTAAGAATCTCCGGGAATATAAGAAACGGTTTTCGGGGAGAAAACAGGAATGTGAAACAAAAGAGAACAGAGAGGGAGATCCAATCTCGAAGGGGATCCCACCCCTCTGCCGCCATGGAGGCCATGGAGCAGAGGGGGAACTCTCCTCCCATCCAGGGGGAGGCTAAGGAATAAAAATAAGGAGGGGGGCTCTCTCCCCCTCTCTCCCGGTGGCGCCGGAATGCCGCCGAGGCAAGTATCGTGACGACGATCTACATCAATAATCTTGCCGCCGTCAACACCAACTCTCTCCCCTTTATGCTACGGTGTAACACCTCTCTTCCCTGCCTTAATATCTACTTAAACATGGTGCTCAACTCCATATATTATTTCCCAATGATATTTGGCTATCCTATGATGTTTGAGTAGATCCTTTTGTCCTATGGGTTAATTGTGGTATGACATTATGGATGTGAGTTATATGTTGATATGGCGTTGTCCTACGGTGCCCTTCATGTCACACAAACATTAGGGATCCCCACTATAGGGTGTTTCAATATGTTCATGATTTGCCTATGGTGGGTTGCTTGAGTGACAGAAGCATAAACCTAAGTAGGTGGGTTGTTGCGTACGGGAGTAAAGGGGACTTGATACTTAATTCTATGGTTGGGTTTTACCTCAATGAACTTTGGTAGTTGTGGATGCTTGCTAGAGTTACAATCATAAGTGCATATGATCCAAGTACGGAAAGTGTGTTAGCGTATGCCTCTCCCTCATTGCATATAACAAGTATCTATCGTATTATATTCAATTGCCTAGGGACAAACTTTCTCTTGTGTTGCACAAAAAGCTTGCTACTAAACTATTTACTTTTATTGTTCTTTAATTAAAACAACACCTAACTTTTATTTCCATGTTCTATATTATATTGTAAAGTACTTCTAGTTTTATTCCCGCATAGTCATTTTATACTTGTTCTTGGTAAAGCAAACGTTAAGTGTGCGTAGAGTTGTATTGGTGGTCGATAGAACTTGAGGGAATATTTGTTCTACCTTTAGCTCCTCGCTGGGATTCAACAATCTTACTTATCAAAAAAGGCTACAAACGATCCCCTACACTTGTGGGTTATCAGGGTCTTGTCCATCATATCATTCTCCTAATGATGTGATCTCGTTATCAAATGACAACTCATTTCTATGGCCAGGAAACCTCGACCATCTTTGATCAACGAGCTAGTCTATTAGAAGCTTACTAGGGACATGGTGTTGTCTATGTACCCACACATGTATTTGAGTTTCCAATCAATACAATTATAGAATGGATAATAAACAATTATCATGAACAAGTAAATATGATAGTAACCAATTCATTATTGCCTCTAGGGAATATTTCCAACACTTTGGAACTCTCCCCCAAGTAGGGAGCAAAAGGCACATCCGGAGGAGGACTAGACATAGTAACACGCAAAGAGAGAACTAAAAAAAGATAATTATTTTGTGTATTTTTGATTTTTATGAGACGAACTAAATATAATAGAAAATAAAAATAAGAACAAGTGAATGAAAATTTGTGCGAAGTTACTTGATAGTTGGTGATGGTGTTCCCTGGCAACGGTGCCAGAATTCCTTCCTGATACTTGTGATCTACGTTGGGTTTTCCATGAAGAGGAGCATGTTATTGCAGCACAATGTGGGTAAGTATTTCCCTATTATAAAACTAAGGTTTATTGAACCAATAGGAATACCAATCCTCAACCGTCTTCAGCGGTTGCATACAAAAGAACAAACAACTTGCACCCAACGCCGGCAAGAGGGTTCCCAATCCCCTTGATCTCGTTATTTGCAAGCAAGTGAGTTGTGTAGATAATTGTAAATTGCAAAAAAAATAGAAGTTAAATAAGAACAGCAATGTAATGATAGTGTTTGTAAATATATAAGTGAATAGACTCGGGGGCATAGAGTTCTCTAGTGTTATCTCTCATAGAAATAGCATACAATGTGTAAACAAATTACTGTTGGGAAATTGATAGAAAAGCGAATAGTTACGCAATTTTCATGGCAATGATCATGTGTATATAGGCATCACGTCCATAAGCAAATAGGCCAACTCCTGCCTGTACCTATTACTATTACTCCACCCATCGACCGCTGTCTAGCATGCATCTAGAGTATTAAGTAAAACAGAGTAATGCTTGGTGAACGATGACATGATGTAGACAAAGTAAAATCAATCAATATAAATAAACCCCATCATTTTATCCTTAGTATAAGCAACACAATGATGTATCTTGTCCCCTTCTGTCACTAGGATATAGAAACTTGCCAGGTCGAACCTACTACAACGCACTACTCCCACCGAAGAAATATCAATCTAGTTGGCCAAACTATCTTAATAGACCGGAGAACATTATGAAGCTATGATGATCATGCAAATAAGAATCTTAGTATTCAGGTTTGACTCAAATACTTTTCATGAATAATCTGAATATAAACTCACGATTCGCCGGATCCCAACAAACACACCATACAAAGGGATTACATCCGATAGATCAAGGCAAAGATGCAATGAACATTGTACTGAAGAACGAGAGAGTGAGTGAGAGAGAGAGAGAGAGATTTCCATCTAGGTACTACTTACGGACCCGTAGGTCTGTGGTGAACTACTCACACATCATCATGAGGGCATCAAGGTTGATGAAGAAGCAACCCACCATAGGACCATAGGGCGGCAAGGTTCATGATCCCCCCTCCGATAGGGTTCCAGAACGAAGCTATAGATGGGCTCCCATTGGAACAGAGACTTGCAGTGGTGGAAAAGGTGTTTCAAGAGCTTCTTTGATGTTTTTAGGGTAAATAGGAATTTATAGGCCAGAGAACGACGTCGGGAGAGCTGTCAGGGGGCCACAAGCCATCAGGGAGCCCCCCAAGGCCACGCCCTGATAGCTTGTGGGGCCCTAGTGTGGCTGCTGACTATCCTCCAAAGCTTCTAGGTGTTTTTTTGTCCAAAAAAATCGTCAAAAAGTTTCGTCGCAATTGGACTTTGTTTGGTACGTAAACCTAAAAAGTCAAAAACACGCAGAAAACATCAACCGGCACTAGGCATTGGGTCAATAGGTTAGTGCTCAAAAATATTATAATTTGGTAAATAATGTCCCAAAAGTATCCCAGAATGAATATATCAGCATGGAACAATAAAAAAATTAAAGAAACATTGGAAACGTATCAGGCGTCCTGTTGTGTGCTGACCCCCTCGTGGCTCTCCCGATGTCCTCTCTAGCCTATAAATTCCCATATATCGCAAAAACCCTAGGGGAGGTCCGAAACACTTTTTATGCCGCTGCAAGTCTCTGTTCTGATGGGAACCCATCTAGAGATCCTTTTTCGCACCCTGCCGGAGAGGGGATCGATCACGGAGGGCCTCTTCATCAACCTTAATGCCCTCATGATGATGTGTGAGTAGTTCACCACAGACCCCACGGGTCCGAGGTAGTATCTAGATGGCAATCTCTCTCTCTCTCTCTCGATCTTCAATACAATGGTCATGGCAACTTTGCCTCGATCTATCCCATGTAATCCCTTTGTATGGTGCGTTTGTTTGGATGCGATGAATTGTGGATTGATGTACAGATTTTTCATGATAAATTTTTGAGTCTTCTCTGAATTCTACTATGATTATTTTGTGCACGTTCATTATAGCTTCGTAATTCTCTCCGATCTATTGAAATAGTTTGGCCAACTAGATTGATATTTCTTCCGCCAGAGAGGTGTGTTGTGGTAGGTTCAACTTGGCGAGTTTCTATCCCAGTGACAAAGTAGGGGACAAGATACATCTTTGTGTTGCTTCTACTAAGGATAAAACGATGGGGTTTATTCATATTGTTTGAATTTAGATTGTCTACATCATGTCATCGTTCTCCAAGCATTACTCTGTTTTATTTAATACTCTAGATGCATGCTGAATAGCGGTCGATGGGTGGACTAATAGTAATAGGTGCAGGCACGAATTGGCCTATTTGCTTATGGACATGATGCCTATATACACATGATCATTGCCGTCAGTATCGCATAACTATCCGCTTTTCTATCAATTGCCCAACAGTAATTTGTTTATCCATCGTATGCTATTTTTATGAGAGATGCCACTAGAGAATACTACGGCCCCCGGGTCTATTCACCCATATATTTACAAATGCTACTATTACCTTGTTGTTCCTATTTACCTTTTATTTTATTTCTCTATTTACAATTATCTACACAACTCACTTTCTTGCAAATAATGAGATCAAGGGGATTGACAACCCTCTTGCCAGCGTTGGGTGCAAGTTGTTTACACTTTTGTGTGCAGCCGCTGAAGATGATTGAGGATTGATATTCTTATTGGTTTGATAAACCTTGGTTTCATAACTGAGGGAAATACTTACCCACATTGTGTTGTGATAACCTATTCCTTTTTGCGGAAATCCCAATGCAGATCACAAGTATCACGTCGTTGGACTGGCGTCAGCTGCTGCCGTCGGCGCCTCACCTCCTCCACATGCGTCCACATCGACCGTGACACCGCTAGCACTAGAATCCTCCCCGGATCCAAATGCCAGTCGTGCGACAGCGTGACGTCAGGATAGGGGAGGGGGATGCGGTGCTCCCAGTGCCACCTCACCTGGTGCACTGGTACGCTGGTCCGCAGATGAGGCGGACGAGAAGACGCCAGCAAGGGGAGCAAGCGGACAGGGATGGCGGGGGCCGTGCCCTTGTCTTTGCCAGAGCTCGTGCCAGATAAGAAGCTCATAGTGGCGGCTAGGGTTTGTCGCCGGTGGGGGAGTAGCGGGTGGCTAGATGGGGACGGCTTATGGAAGAGGATAAGCCCCCCCACCGCACGCTTGAGTTAAAAAATGATGCCTGGCGTCGTCGGCTAGTGGGCGCGCAGTGGGCGGTCGTCGTTAATAAAGACGTCGCTAGTTGTTGATCGGGCGCCATGTGTGGACGGGCGTAGACATCAGAGGGCGTGCATCGCGTCCGCACTAACACATTTCAACCCCAAATTTGGGGCTGAAATGGGTCGGCACGAATGGGGAGAGGACATGTTTTGGGAATAGGTCGACGCGTTGGGCCTTCTCTTTTGTCTGTGGCGATCCAAACAGACCATGGCGGACAAAACGGGTCGCCCGGTTGGAGTTTCTCTCATTGTACGAATTGTTTTCTTTTTTATCATTGTTGGAGATCTGATCATCTTGACGGGGATACATGGAAGTGGACCAAATTCAGAGGCTAAACACTCTTTTTTCTAGAAGAAAAGGTTGGCATCATACTAGAAGAAGTCGCACGAGCATTGTCGCACCACTTGATTGTAAGGGCACTCCAAATCTGACCCTTAAACCGTTCGCAACCCTTTGGATAATGTGGTTTGGACGTGATTTGTCATCCAATGTGATCATGTATCGGTCCATAAGGTGGTTCAAAAACAATTCCTTTCGCAAACTGGAGACATGCGTAAGAGGGCTTTGTGGACGCTCATACGTCCATTTTGCATCATGATTCCTTACTACTATTTACTTCATTCTTTTCCATTATTCCACATTATTATACAATTCTTATGCATTTTCTCTCTGAATAAGCAAGGCACACCACAATCAGGGAAATATTTGGAAACTGGTATTCTGGACCGGAAACCGAGAAAAAGGCAGAAAAATCACCAGACCCCAAATGACCTGAAACTTCACGAGGAATATTTAATAATTTCTGGAAAAAATATACCGGAGGGGCCTACCAGAAGAGCACAAACCAACAGGGCACCCCCCTAGGGGCGCGCCTTGATGACTTGTGGGCCCCTTGTTGGCTCTTCGACGCATCTCTTCTCCTATATGGTGTGTTTTACCCTAGAAAAAATCAAAAGAAACCTTTTGGAACGAAGCACCGCCGTCTCGAGGTGGAAACCAGGGCAGAAGCCCTTTTGCACTCTGGCGGTCAGATTCTGCCGAGGAAATCCCTATCCGGGAGGGGGAGAACAAAGGCATCGTCATCACCAATGTTTCCTCCTTCATGGGAGGACCAATCTTCATCAACATCTTCACCAACACCATCTCATCACCAACCCCAATTCATCTCTTGTATTCAATCTTCGTTCCAAAACTTCAGATTGGTACATGTGGGTTACTAGTTGTGTTGACTACATCTCGTAGTTGATGCTTGTTGGATTAGTTGGTGGAAGAGATTATGTTCATATCCTTAATTATCATTATTATACCTCTGATCTTGAACATGTTGATGATTTGTGAGTAGTTACTATTTTTCCTAAGGACATGGGAGAAGTCTTGTTATGAGTAATCTTGTGAACTCGGTATGCGTTCGATATGTTGATGATATCTATATTGTTACTTGTCTTAGTGGTGTCATGTGAACAATGACTAAATGACACTTCACCATGCTATGGGCCTAAGGTAATTCATTGTGGAGTAACAAGTAGATGATGGGTTGCGAGAGTGGCAGAAGCTTAAACTCTAGTTTATGCGTTGCTTCATAAGGTGCTGATTTGGATCCACATGTTTCATGCTATGGTTAGATTTATCTTAATTCCTCTTGCTTAGTTGTGGATGCTTGCGAGAGGGGGTAATCATAATTAGGTTGCTAGTTCAATTAATAACAACACCTTAGCACTAGTCCACACACATATCAAATTATCAAAGTAGCAAATGCGAATCAGGTCAACATGATAAACATGACTAGACAGAAATTCCCATGTATCCCCGGGAGCACTTGCTTAATATAAGAGTACTTTCAGGCATGTTCTTTTCTACAAAAATGATTGGGTTACCTTGCTGCACCTTTGTTACTATTTTCACTTGTTACTTGTTACGAATTATCTTGCTACAAAACTATCTACTATTGTTACTCACAGCACTTGCAGAGAATACCTTGCTGAAAAGTGCTTATCATTTCCTTCCACTCCTCGTTGGTTTTGACACTCTTACTTATCGAAAGGACTAAGATTGATCCCTATACTTTTGGGTCATCAAGATTCTTTTCTGGCGTCATTTCCGGGGAGTGTAGTGCCTTTGGTAAATTGAAATTGGTAAGGAAACATTTTCTATACGTGCTGAAATTTACTGGTTCTTGTCACTATGAATGATCACCCTTTGAGTGGCTTTTTTGGGGCATCTTCGCCCTGAATGGAAGATGAGGAAGTTGTTCCTCAACCTACTTAACTTACTAAAAATATTTATTATGAGATTCCTTTGGGTATGTTTGAAAAACTATTATATAATCCTTATGATGGTATGACTCATCCTAGTTACCATTTGATATTCGTCGATGAGGTTTGTGGATTATTTCCGCTTGCAGGTTTTTCTACGTTCAATGTTAAGAAGAAATGTTTCCCTTTACCTTTGGAGGGAATATCATTAATGTGGTATATGCTATTGGATAATATTGAATCATGGAACTGGAATCGCTTGCATCTAGAATTTCATCAGAAGTTTTATCCAATGCATCTAGTTCACCGTGATCAGAACTACATATATAATTTCTCGCCTCGTAAAAGTAAAAAGCATCACTCAAGGGAGGCTTAAATCTATGATGCACACCTGCCCCAACCATGAGCTCCAAACAGAAATGATCATACAAAATTTTTATGCTCAACTTTCTCATGATTATCAGTTATTATTGGATCCTTCTTCCTCTGGCTCATATATGAATGAAACTATTGAATTCAAATGGGATCTTCTGGAAAGAATTAAACTCAACTCTAAACATGGGTAACTCGATGAAGATATAAAACTTAATTTTGATTGTGTTAAATCGTTTATGGAAACCAATATCTTCCCTAAGTTTAGCAATAAATATGTTCTTGACTCTAAAACAGTAGCTACTTTCTATGAATCATTTTCTACTCATGTCGACCTTCCTAAAGAGAAGTGGTTTAAATATCATCCTACCATTGAACCACCATTAGAGGAACCTATTAAAGTTGATAAGGAAGAAATAATTGTTAGTCATGCTGATCTAATTGTTCCCAGTGCTTACATTGAGAAACCTACTTTTCCTGCTAGAATTAGGGAACATGCTAAGACTACGATTGTGGTTATTAAAAGTCATGTTAGGACACCTATACCTTCAGAACAAATAAATGTTGAACGTGAGATTGGCATGGTTAAATATCTTTTAGATAATATCATTGAGGGTCAGGTTCTTTATTTTTGTGTGGAAGCTGCTAGGATTGCGAAATCTGCTAGAAACAAACAGGATGAGTTATACAAAAATAAACCAGTGGTTCGTAAGCCTGTTGTCTCAGTTAAAATTGGAGATCATTGTTATCATGGCTTGTGTGACCTCAGTGTTAGTGTCAATGCATACCTTTTACCTTATATCAAGAAATTATGAACAACATATCACCCTCGACTATGGATGATATTGATGTTACTATTAAACTTTCAAACCGAGATACTATTTTTCCACTTGGGATCGTTAGAGATGTTGAGGTTTTGTGTGGAAAGGTCAAGTACCTCGCTGATTTATTAGTGCTTGGTTTAGAACAATATAACTTTTGCCCTACTATATTCGGTACACCTTTCTTAAGCACTGTTAATGTTGAAATCAATTGTGTAACTAATAAGGTTAGAGTAAACTTTGGTGATGTGTCTCATGAATTTAATTTCTCCAAGTTTACTAATCAATCACATGAGAAGGAGTTACAAGTAAGGATGAAATGATTGGTCTTGCTTCTATTGTCGTACCTCCTACTGATCCTCTAGAACAATATTTGCTAGACCATGAGAATGATATGCTTATAAATGAAAGGAATGAAATAGATAACATACTCGTTAAACAAACACCTATTTTTAAACACAACTTACCAGTTGATATTTTAGGGGATCCTCCTCCACCCAAAGGAGATCCTGTGTTTGAACTAAAGACTTTACCTGATACTCTGAAATATGCTTATCTTGATGAAAATAAGATATATCCTGTTATTATCAATGCTAACTTTTCAGAGCATGAAGAAAGTAGATTACTTAAAACTCTGAGGAAGCACAAGGCCGCTATTGGATATACTCTCGATGATCTAAAGGGCATAAGCCCCACTCTATGTCAGCACAAGATTAATATGGAACCAGATGCTAAACCTATTGTTGATCACCAAAGTCGCTTAAATCCCAAGATGAAGGAAGTGGTAAGAATTGAAATACTAAAGCTTATGGAGGAAGGTATGATCTATCCTATTGCTGATAGTAGGTGTGCAAAACTTGTTCATTGTGCTCCTAAGAAAGGTGGTATTACTGTTGTACCTAATGATAAAAATGAGCTTATTCCACAAAGAATTGTAACTGGTTATAGGATGGTAATCGATTCCAGGATATTAAATAAAGCTACTAAGAAAGATCATTACCCCTTGCCTTTTATTGATCAAATGTTAGAAAGGTTATCTAATCATACATACTTTTGCTTTCTTGAAGGATATTCTGGATTTTCTCAAATACCCATGTCAAAAGAAGATAAAGAGAAAACTACCTTTACATATGCTTTCGGAACTTGTCCTTATAGACGTATGTCTTTTGGTTTATGCAATGCACCTGCTACATTTCAAAGATGTATGACTGCTATATTCTCTGATTTTTGTGATAAGATTGTTGAGGTTTTCATGGATGATTTTTTCGTTTATGGGACTTCTTTTGATGATCGCTTGAGCAACTTTGATCAAGTTTTGCAGAGATGTGAAGAAACTAGTCTTTTCTTGAATTGGGAGAAGTGCCACTTTATGGTAAATGAAGGTATAGTGGGCACAAAATTTCTAAACGAGGCATTGAGGTGGAGAAGTCTAAAGTTGATGCAATAGAGAAAATGCCATGCCCGTGAGATATCAAAGGTATAAGAAATTTCCTTGCTCATGCTGGTATTTATAGGTGTTTCATAAAAGATTTCTCAAAGATCTCTAGGACGTTAACTAATATTCTTCAAAAAGATGTTACTTTTGTTTTTGATGATGATTGCATAGAAACTTTTGAAATACTTAAGAAGGCTTTAGTTTTTGCACGTATTGTTCAACCACCTGATTGGAATCTACCTTTTGAAATTATGTGAGATGCTAGTGATTATGCTTTTGGCGCTGTTCTAGGGAAAAGCGTAGACAAAGAATTGAATTTTATTCATTATTCCAGTAAAAATCTAGACTCTGCTCAAAGGAATTATGCTACCACTGAAAAGGAATTTTTAGCAGTTGTTTTTGCTTGTGATAAGTTTAGACCTCACATTTACGATTACAAAGTAACTATTCACATTGATCATGCTACTAGTAAATACCTTATGGAAAAGAAATATGCTAAATCTAGACACATTAGGTGGGTACTTTTACTTCAAGAGTTTGATTTTCATATCGTTGATGGAAAAGGAGCTGATAAAACCCATAGCGGTTAACTTGTCTAGGATGGATAATGTTCTTGATGACCCACTTCCTATCGATGATAGTTCTCCTGATGAGAAACTTGCTGCTATAAATAACTCACGTAATGCTCCTTGATATAATGATTATGCTAATTATATTGTTGCTAAGTATATTCACTTAGCTTCACCTATCAACAAAAGAAAACAATGTTTTATGATTTACAACATTACTTTTGGGATGACCCACATATTTACAAAGAGGGAGTAGACGACATTATTAGACGATGTATAACTGAGCATGAACAGGAATAGATTCTTCGGAAGTGCCATTCTGGAGCTTACGGAGGACACCATGCCGGTGAAAGAACTACACACAAGATATTACAATCTGGTTTCTATTGGCCTACTCTTTTCAAAGATGCTCGTTAGTATGCCCTTTCATGCAATGAATGCTAGAGAGTTAGTAACATCGATAAGCATCAGGAAATGCCTATGAATTATTCACTTGCTATTGAACCATTCGATGTTTGGGGTTTTGACTTTATGGGACCTTTTCCTTCCTCAAATGGGTATACTCATATTTTAGTTGTTGTTTTTGATTATGTTACTAAGTGGGTAGAGCCTATTCCAACTAGTAGTGCTGATCATAACACCTCTATTAAAATTCTTAAAGATATCATTTTCCCAAGGTTTGGAGTCCCTAGATACTTAATGACACATGGTGGTTCACATTTTATTCATGGTGCTTTTTGTAAACTTCTAGATAAATATGTTGTTAACCATATGGTTGCATCCCCTTATCATCCTCAATCTAGTGGCCATGTTGAATTGAGTAATAGAGAAATAAAATTAATCTTATAAAAGACTATTAATAGATCTAGGAAGAATTGGTCTAAGAAATTAGATGATGCACTAAGTGTTGGAAATATGCCCTGGAGGCAATAATAAATTAGTTATTATCATATTTCCTTGTTCATGATAATCGTTTATTATCCATGCTATAATTGTATTGATCGGAGACTTAGATGCATGTGTGGATACATAGACAAAACCATGTCCCTAGTATGCCTCTAATAGACTAGCTCGTTAATCAAAGATGGTTAAGGTTTCCTAGCAATTGACATGAGATGTCATTTCATAACGGGATCACATCATTAGGAGAATGATGGGATGGACAAGACCCAAACTACAAACGTAGCATATGATCGTGTCAGTTTAATGCTATTGTTTTCCGCATGTCAAGTATCTTTTCCTCAGACCATGAGATCATGCAACTCACTGACACCAGAGGAGTGCCTTGTGCGTATCAAACGTCGCAACGTAACTGGGTGACTATAAAGGTACTCTACAGGTATCTCCGAGGGTGTCTGTTGGGTTGGCATGGATCAAGATGGGATTTGTTACTCCGTGTGACGGAGAGGTATCTCAGGGCCCACTCGGTAATACAACATCACAACAAGCCTTGCAAGCAACGTGACTAAGTGTTAGTCATGGGATCTTGTATTATGGAACGAGTAAAGAGACTTGCCAGTAATGAGGTTGAACTAGGTATGGAGATACCGACGATCGAATCTCGGGCAAGTAAACATACCGAAGAACAAAGGGAACATCATACGGGATTAACTGAATCCTTGACATAGAGGTTCGACCGATAAAGATCTCCATAGAATATGTAGGAACCAATGTGGACATACAGGTCCCGCTATTGGTTATTGACCGTAGAGGTGTCTCGGTCATGTCTACATAGTTCTCGAACCCGCAGGGTCTGCACACTTAAGGTTCGGTGAGGTTTCGGTAGTATAGAGTTATGTATGGTGGTGACTGAAGGTTGTTCGGAGTCCCGGATGAGATCCCGGATGTCACGAGGAGCTCCGGAATGGTCCATAGGTAAAGATTGATATATAGGAAGTCCCATTTTGGTCGCCGGAAAAGTTTCGGGCTAATCGGTAATGTACCGGGAGTGCCGGTAGTGTACCGGGAGACCACCGGGAGGGGTATTTCGACCCAAGAGGCTTCATGGGCTGTGGGAGAGTAAATACCAGCCTTTTGTGGGTTGGTGGAAGTCCCACACAAGGCCCATGCGGCTGGGAGAAAAAGCCCAAAGAGAAAAAGGTGGAAAAAGGCCAAAAAAAGGACGAATCCTAGTCCTACTAGGATTGGAGGAGTCCTCCTCTCCTCCCCACTTTGGCCGACCCAAGGGCTGGATTTTTGGCAGCCAAGCCTCCTCCTCCTCTCCTCCTATATATACTAGAGGATTTTAGGGTTTTGGCAAAGAATTTTTAGCCAGGTGCTGCCCGTTCCTCTAGTGCATAGTTTCTCCTCTAGATCGGATTTCTGCAGTGCTTAGGCGAAGCCCTGCAGGAATAGATCCACCACCATCGCCGGAGCGCCATCACGCTGCCGGAGAACTCTTCTACCTCTCATCTCCCTCTTTATGGATCAAGATGGTGGAGATCGTCATCAAGCCATACGTGTGCTGAACGCGGAGGTGTCGTCCATTCGGCGCTAGATCGGAAGGACTGTGATCAAGATCGCGAGACGGATCATGATGAGTTCGCGGGACGGATCGTGATGAGTTCGCGAGACGGATCGTGATGAGTTCGCGGGACGGATCGTGATGAGTTCGCGAGACGGATCGTGATGAGTTCGCGGGACGGATCGTGATTGGATCGCGGGACGGACCGTGATGAGATCGCGGGACGCTCGGCGATTTGGATCGCGAAGACATTCGACTACACCAACCGTGTTTCTTAACGCTTCCCGCTTAGAGATCTACAAGGGTATGTAGATCCACTCTCCCTCTTGTATATGCTCATCACCATGGATAGGTCTTGCGTGAACGTAGGAAAACTTTTGTTTCCCATGCGACGTTCCCCAACAGTGGTATCAGAGCTAGGTCTATGTGTAGATGAGATCTCGAGTAGAACACAAAGAGTTTGTGGGCATTGATGCTTAGATTGCTTCCTCCCTTTATCGTGTTTTGGTTCAGCGGTATTGTGAGATGAAGCGGCTCGGACCAACATTACTCGTATGCTTACGAGAGACCGGTTCCCTCAAACGCAACTTGTTGCATAGATGGCTTGCGGGTGCCAGTTTCTGTCACTTTAGTTGGATCGGATTCGACAAAGGGGGTCCTTGAGAAGGTTGAAAAGCAACTAGTGTATCACCGTTGTGGTTTATGCGTAGGTGAGAATTGTTCTTGCTAGATACCCATAGTAGCCACGTAAAACATGCAACAACAATTAGAGGACGTCTAACTTGTTTTTGCAGGGTATGTTGTGATGTGATATGGCCAATTACATGATGTGATATATGTGATGTATGAGATGATCATGTGTTGTATAGAATATCACGACTTGCATGTCGATGAGTACAGCAACCGGCAGGAGCCATAGAGTTGTCTTTAATTATTGTATGACATGCGTGTCAATCATTAAGCGCAATGTAATGCTTTACTTTATCGCTAAATGGTAGCAATAGTAGTAGAAGCATGGTGGGCGTGACAACCCCGATGGAGACACGTTCATGGAGATCAAGATGGTGGAGATCATGGTGTCATGCCGGTGACGATGGAAATCATGCCGGTGCTTTCATGATGGAGATCAAAAGCACAAGTTCATGGCCATATCATGTCACTTATGATTTGCATGTGATGTTAATCCTTTTATGCACCTTTTTTTGCTTAGGACGACGGTAGCATTATAAGGTGATCCCTCACTTAATTTCAAGATAAATTGTGTTCTCCCCGAGTGTGCACTGTTGCGAAAGTTCTTCGTGTCGAGACACCACGTGATGATCGGGTGTGATAGACTACATTCACATACAACGGGTGCAAGCTAGTGTTGCACATGCAGAACACTCGGGTTAAACTTGATGAGCCTAGCATGTACAGACATGGCCTCGGAACACAAGCGACCGAAAGGTCGAACATGAGTCATATAGTAGATATGATCAACATGATGATGTTCACCATTGAAACCACCTCAACTCATGTGATGATCAGACTTGAGTTGGTGAATTTGGATCATGTATCACTCGAATGACTGGAGGGATGTCATTTTGAGTGGGAGTTCTTAAGTAATATGATTAATTGAACTCATTATCATGAACATAGTCAATAGTGTCTGTGCAAATTATGTTGTAGATTACTTGCTCGCGCTGTAGCTCCCTTGAATTTTTATATGTTCCTAGAGAAATAGAGTTGAAAGATGTTGGTAGCAATATTGTGGATTGGGTCCGTGATCTGAGGATTGTCCTCATTGCTGCATAGAAGGCTTATGTCCTTAATGAAACGCTCGGTGCACCAACCCCTCTAGCATGGTTTGTAGATGTTGTGAACATCTGACAGGCACGTTCTGATGACTACTTGATAGGTTAGTGCGTCAGGCATTACGGCTTAGAATTGAGGCTCCAAAACGTTTTGAATGTCATAGAACATATGAGATGTTCTAAGAGCTGAAATTTGGATCTTAGGCTCATGCCCATGTTGCGATATATGAGATCTCCAACAAGATTCTTTGCCTGCAAGATGAAGGAGAATAGCTCAATCGTTGAGCATGTGCTCAGATTGTCTGGGTGCTACAATCGCTTGAATCGAGTGGGAGTTGATCTTCCAGATAAGATAGTGATTGATATAGTTCTCCAAGTCACTGTCACTAAGCTACTAGAACTTGGTGATGAACTATAAAACGCCAGGGATAGAAATAGTGATCCCTGAGTTGTTCGCGTTGTTTGACACCGCGAAGGTAGAAATCAAGAAGGAGCGTCAAGTGTTGATGGTTAGTAAAAACCACTAGTTTCGAGAAGGGCAAGGGCAAGGTGGGACGGACCATGTGTTGGCACAGAATTTTCAGCCACGTGTTGCCCGTTCCTCGAGTGCATAGTTTCTCCTCTAGATCGGATTTCTGCAGTGCTTAGGCGAAGCCCTGCCGGAATAGCTCCACCACCATTGCCGGAGTGCCGTCATGCTGCCGGAGAACTCTTCTACCTCTCCTCTCCCTCTTGCTGGATCAAGACAGCGGAGATCGTCATCAAGCCGTACGTGTGCTGAACGCGGAGGTGACGTCCGTTCGGCGCTAGATCGGAAGGACTGTGATCAAGATCGCAAGACAGATCGTGATGAGTTCGCGGGATGGATCGTGATGAGTTCGTGAGATGGATCGTGATGAGTTCGCGGGACGGATCGTGATGAGTTCGCGAGACGGATTGTGATGAGTTCGCGGGACGGATCGTGATTGGATCGCGGGACGGACCATGATGAGATCACGGGACGCTCGGCGATTTGGATCGCGAAGACGTTCGACTACACCAACCGCGTTTCTTAACGCTTCCCGCTTAGCGATCTACAAGGGTATGTATATCCACTCTCCCTCTCGTAGATGCTCGTCACCATGGATACGTCTTGCGTGAACGTATGAAATTTTTTGTTTCCCATGCGACGTTCCCCAACACTAAGGGCTTATAGAACTCCTTATAAGAATCCTATGGGTATATCCCCGTACAAAATGGCCTATTGAAAGGCTTGTCATTTATCTCTCGAACTAGAACATAAAGCTTATTGGGCAATTAAAGAACTGAATTATGATATTAAACTTGTGAGTGAAAAGAGGTTATTTGATATTAGCTCACTTGATGAACGGAGAACGCAGTGTTATGAAAATGCTAAGTTGTTTAAAGAAAAGTTTAAAAGATGGCATGACAAGAGGATTCAAAAACTAGAATTTAATGTAGGAGACTTGGTACTTTTGTTCAACTCCCGTTTCAGATTTTTTGTAGGAAAACTTCTCTCCAAATGGAAAGGTCCATACGTTGTTGAGGAGGTTTATCGCTCTGGTGCTATAAAAATCAATAACTTCGAAGGCAAGAACCCGAGAGTGATGAATGAGTAAAATTAAGCATTATATTTCAGGTTCACCCATTAATGAAGAAACAAATGTCATCCAAGTTATTACACTGGAAGAACACATCAGGAGGCTTTCCAGAACACTCCAGAAACTTGAAAAAGGGGTAGGTATGTGGTATGGTAAGTAAACCGACTCCAAAAAATCCAAAAAATAATTTCTGTCATTTTCGGTATTTTCAAAAAATTACAAAAATAAAACGGAGTCAGGAGGACCCACAAGGGAGGCACAAGTCAACAGGGCGCCCTCTAGGGGCTTGCCCTAATGGCTTGTGGGGGCCTCGTGTGCCCTTCGGACTTTGATTTCTTCCGGAACACGTATTTTGACCTAGAAAAAATCATTATATACATTCCCATATGTTTTGACCACTACATCTCCAGTTTCTCCTTTGTTCTTGTTTGGGGCTATTTTTTTGACAGATCTAGATTGCCATGACTTCCCCAAAGCCAACCAAGGACAAGTTCTTCGAGAAGGTCATCAACCCCTACTTGCTGGAGGTTATGAAGCACCCTCAAGACATTTAGATGCGTGAGAGGGTGCTCCACATCCGGTATGTTCAAGGCCCCAAGAAGGAGAGAAGCGAGAAGGCCAGGCTTGTAGAAGTGGAGCAAGAAATCTTCAAGTGTCAAGGGATGGTTCAACGTGGCCTGAGTGCTAATCACTCTATGATAGCAGACTTCATCCATGAAAACAAGATGAACACAAAGAGCATGTGGAGGCTCTCTCTCCAAGCTTCAAGAGCGGATTAAGCATCTCCAAGATCAAATCTATGAACTCCACCTCCAAAACTGTGAGTATGAATCTAGGTTTAAAAGGATGAGTCTTGCTACCGATTTCAGCAGAGACAAGAGCTTCTTTCTTTGATGGGGAACCTATGCCTTGGAAATGGAGGATCACCGCACGCCACCGCCATCACCAAAGAACACTTGAGTACATGTGTATGGGCACCACCCTTGGCTTGTTCCAAGCTTGGGGGAGGTGCCACGGTATCGTATCACCATCACTTTTTATCATCACTATTTATCTTAGTTTGATCTTTACTTTTTCGTGATTTAGAGAGTTAAAATTTTAGATTTTCTTTTTTTAGAGTTTTGATTTGAGTTCTACCTATCTTTGTAATCGACCGTGAGAGTTATATAATAAAGTTAGTTGAGTTCGTGTGCCTCACCCTCACTTGCACCCATCATCTTAGCATGGCAATAAAAAGAATAGAAAATATCATATGCTTATCTCATGAGATGTAATGACTTCACATAGAAAAGAAGTATAAGCAATGAAAGGTGTTGAAAACCAACAAACATAACGTTAGTAATTGGTATGATATATGCAAAAGTATGGTAGAGAAGAGGAGATTTACATATAAATATATTATCTTGAACACATTCTATGATTGTGAGCTTTCATCAAAATATTATATAATGACCAAGTGTTGAAGTGGGACATGGAAGACAACATAATGATCATGGTTGTTTACATTTGCATAGAAGTTATATGGTATTGAATCCTTTAACATGTGATGTTTGCTTAAGATCTTTTGCTATCTCAAAGATTCACACTAAGTGGAGATACTACTTGTGCATCCATAACCTTTAGACCCAGTTTCTTGCCATGAGTGTCCACCATACCTACCTGTGCATTGAATAATTTCCTTCAAGTAAGTTGACATTGCTACACAAGGCAATAAAAATTGTCTCTAATCATGTAAGACCTTTTATTGTAAGGGAAAGTAAGCTTTGTACGATCTTGTGATGGTGAAGAAATAAAAGTGACGAAGTGCATAATAAAGTTTGCTATCACAAGGCGCAATATGAAGTGATGTTCTTTTGCATTAAGGGGTTGAACATATCAAACAAATAGAAGCTGGTGACAACCTCTGCTTGCCTCTGCGAAGGGCCTATCTTTTACATTCTTACGAAAATCTATTTTTCATGCAAGAGAAAATAATATTTCCCTTGTTCATATTCTTCAAGTCATTAGTGGCAAGCATTATGTTTAAGAAAATATTCAAAAAAACATCTCCAGTTGAATGTCGATGATCATGTTCCATTATTGTTGACATTAGCCTTGAGGTAAGTAATTTGGGTCGCAAGAACAATAAAGCCCCCATCTTCCTATGTGTCCCACGGAATCGCTTGTTCCAAAAATATACAATTAGGGTTAACAATCATGGAAGGCTACATTATAGTTGAATGTGTGAACTTGCTAGAAATACGAATCTCTTACACAAACTCTTCTCTCAATTACAAAAGCTATGATCATTTCAAGAACTAATTGCATTGCTTGTTGGTTCTCAATAATGATTATGCTTCATATTTGTTCAGTTGTGAATAGATTTTTACTTGTTTATGAGAAGTTATATGATCAAAAACTTCCTGCTATGATGATATTCATGATGCTCTCATGTCCATATTCTGTCTTTATTGACACCTCTCTCTCAAATTATGTGGTCATTATTTTAGAATTCGGCTTTCGCTTGAGGAGAAGCGAGGTGTAAGCTTAGGGGAGTTGATATGTCCATTTTGCATCACGATTCCTTACTACTATTTACTTCATTCTTATCCATTATTCCATATTATTATACAATTCTTATGCCTTTTCTCTCTGAATATGCAAGGTACACCACAATGAGGGAAATATCTTGAAACTGGAATTCTAGACCGTAAACCCGAGAAAAAGGCAAAAAAATCACCAGACCCCAAATGACCTGAAACTTCACGGAGAATATTTTTGGAATATTTAAGAATTTCTAGAACAAAAATATACCGGAGGGGGGCTGCCAGCAGGCACAAGCCAATAGGCCCCCTAGGGGCCCTGATGGCTTCTAGGCCCCCTATTAGCTCTCCGATGCCCCTCTTCTCCTATATGGTGTGTTTTACCCTACAAAAATCAAAAACAACCTTTCGGGATGAAGCGCCGCTGTCTCGTGGCAAAAACCTGGGCAGAGGCCCTTTTGCACTCCGGCAGTCAGATTCTGCCAGGGAAATCCCTCTCTGGGAGGGGGAGACCGAAGCCATCGTCATCACCAATGTTTCCTCCTTCGTGGGAGGACCAATATTCATCAACATCTTCACCAGCACCATCTCATCTCCAACCCTAGTTCATCTCTTGTACTCAATCTTTGTTCCAAAACCTCACATTGGTACCTATGGGTTACTAGTTGTGTTGACTTCATCTTGTAGTTGATACTTTTTGGATTACTTGGTGGAAGATATTATGTTTAGATCCTTAATTATCATTATTATACCTCTGATATTAAAATTTTTGATTATGTGTGAGTAGTTACTATTTTTCTTGAGGACATGAGAGAAGTCTTGTTATGAATAATCTTGTGAAGTTGGTATGTGTTTGATGTTTTGGTGATATGTATGTTGTTACTTCTCTTAGTGGTGTCATGTGAACGTTGACTACATGACACTTCACCATGCTATGGGCCTAAGGGAAGTAATTGTGGAGTGACAAGTAGATGATGGGTTGCGAGAGGGGCAGAAGCTTAAACCCTAGTTTATGCGTTGCTTCATAAGGGGCTGATTTGGATCCACATGTTTCATGCTATGTTTAGATTTATCTTAATTCTTCATTCGTAGTTGCGGATGCTTGCGAGAGGGGGTAATCATAAGTAGGTTGTTAGTTCAAGTAAGAACAACACCTTAGCACCAGTCCACCCAATATCAAATTATCAAAGTAGCAAACGCGAATCAACTCAACATGATGAACATGACTAGACAGAAATTCTCATGTGTCCTAGGGAGCACTTGCTTAATATAAGAGTACTTTCAGGCATGTCCGTTGCTACAAAAAGGATTGGGCTACCTTTCTGCACCTTTGTTACTATTGTTACTTGTTACGAATTATCTTGCTACAAAACTATCTACTACTGTTACTCACAACACTTGTAGAGAATACCTTGCCGAAAACATCTTACCATTCCTTCTTCTCCTCGATGGGTTCGACACTCTTACTTATCGAAAGGACTACGATTGATCCCTATACTTGTGGGAAATCAGACGCCCGGACCTTTGTCGCGCCCGCTTCTGACTGTTGGAAATATGCCCTAGAGGCAATAATAAAGTGGTTGTTATCACATTTCCTTGTTCTTGATAATCATTTATTATCCATGCTATAATTGTATTGATTGGAAACTCAGATAGATGTGTGTATACATAGACAAGACTTTGTCCCTAATGAGCCTCTACTATACTAGCTCATTGATCAAAGATGCTGAAGGTTTCCTAACCATATACATGAGTTGTCATTTGATAACAGGATCACATCATTAGGAGAATGATGTAATGGACAATACCCAACCATAATCATAGCAGTTGATCGTGTCAGATTATTGCTACTGCTTTATCCATGTCAAGTATCTGTTCCCACAACCATGAGATCATGCAACTCCCTGACACCGGTGGAATGCCTTGTGTGTATCAAACGTCACAACGTAACTGGGTGATTATAAAGGTGCTCTACAAGTATCTCCGAGGGTGTTTGTCGGGTTGGCGTGGATCGAGACTGGTATTTGTCACTCCATATCACAGAGAGGTATCTCTGGGCCCACTTGGTAATACATCATCACAAGAAGCTTGCAAGCAATGTGACTAAGGAGTTAGTCACAGGATATTGTATTACGGAAAGAGTAAAGAGACTTGCCGGTAACGAGATTGAACTAGGTATGGAGATACCGACGATCGAATCTCAGGCAACTAACATACCGATGGACAAAGGGAACTGCATACGAGATTGGTTGAATCCTTTACATCGTGGTTCAACCGATAAATATCTTTGTAGAATATGTAGGAGCCAATATGGGCATCCAGGTCCTGCTATTGGTTATTCACCATAGAGGTGTCTCCGTCATGTTTGCATAGTTCTCAAACTCGTAGGGTATGCACACTTAACGTTCAATGATGATATAGTGTTAATGAGTTATATGTGTTGGTGACTGAAAGTTGTTCAGAGTCCCGGATGAGATCCCGGATGTGATGAGGAGCTCTGGAATGGTCTGGAGATAAAGATTTATATATGGGAAGTCATATTTTGGCTACCGAAAAAGTTTCGGGTTTTTCGGTATTGTATTGGGAAGCTTCTACAAGGTTCCGAAACTTCCGGAGGAGTCCAGAAGTCCACGAAGGGTTACACCATGTCCCAAGGGTTTGCATGGGCTCAGGGGAGACATTGTGGCCTTATTAAGCCAAGCGCACAAGTCCCTCAAGGGACATGCAGTTCGGAAAGGTGGAAAGTCCACCTTCGTATGGAAGGGAATGAGGAGGACTAGGATTCCACCTCCTCCCCCTTGGTTGCGCCCTAGAGATTAGAGGAGCTGTTCCCCACGCCCCTCCACCTATATATATAGAGGGGAGAGGGCGCCCCAAAGGACACACGAAGCCCTTGGCGCCCCTCTCTCTCCCTAGACCGTTTTCTCCTCTGTTCGTGGTTTCGATAGCGCTAGGCGTAGCCTTGCCGGGATAGCACCGCCACTGCTGCCACCATGCCGTCATGTTGCCGGATAAATCATCTACTACTCCGTCCTCACTCACTGGATCAAGGCGGTGAAGACGTCATCGAGTTGTACGTGTGTTGTACGCGGAGGTGTCGTCCGTCCGGCGCTTGATGGGGACGGATCGCGATTGGATCGTGAAGAGTATGACTACATCAACCGCGTTTCTTAACACTTCCCGCTTAGCGATCTACAAGTGTATATGTAGATCCACTCTCCCTCTCGTAGTTGTTGATCTCCATATATAGATCTCGGGTGTTCGTAGTAAAATTTGTGTTTCCCATGCAACGTTCCCCAACACTGGCGACCCCCGCCCACCAAAAAATTCTCCCACATTCCTAGGCGTCTCGCGTCCGAAGCAGTCAACGTCGCTCCAGAGCGTCAATAACCACATTCATGCCCGACCAGAGTGGACGCAACCTCTCATTGGCATCGACATTGAAGCAATGATGGCTGAGAGAGCGTCGCTTCCCGGTGCACGTGTCCGCTCCACGTTCAAACGACACCATGGAAACCCCGTTGTCGCCCACATTAGTGTCATGCAGTTGCCAAGGAACCTACCCTGACGCCATTCGTCCGCCCGTCTGTCGCCCACCATTGCCATTCACCCCGCTATAAAAACTCAAACTCTGGCCAGAGCCGATAGTCATCCTTCTCATGTCACTTTCTCCTATCCACACCATCCTCACCATGGCCTCCTCACGCTCCAAAGCTCTCTAGGAGAAACGATCAACACAGCGGAAGAAGGAGATGGCTGCCATTGCTGTCGCCTAGTAGGTCGGCACATAGTCGGAGGTCGACCACGTCCCAGTGGACGACGCGTCCGAGGACGAGATAGTGCCACCCTCGCCAGTGCATTGCATCATGACCATTGGCGAGGTACATGCCCTTTACATGTACATGGTGCGAGGGGCGGGAGCAGTAGTTTCGGGAGGTGATACGTCTCCATCGTATCTACTTTTCCTAACACTTTTGTTCTTATTTTCGACTCTAATTTGCATGATTTGAATGAAACTAACCCGGACTGACGCTGTTTTCAACAGAACTACCATGGTGTTGTTTTTTTGCAGAAATAAAAGTTCTCAGAATTCGACAAAACATTTTGGAGATTTATTTCAGAATAAATAAAAAATACCGTAGCCAAGAACCACCGAAGGACGGGCCCTAGCTGGGCACGATACACCAGGGCACACAAGCCCCCCCACACTGGGGCGCCCTGGTGGTTTGTGCCCACCTAGTAGCCCCGCTGACCCTAATTCCAGAACTATAAATTCCTATTTCTAGAGAGAAAAATCAGGGAGGATGTTTTATCACGTTTCACAAGACGCAGCCGCCGCCACCTGTTGTTCTTCATCGGGAGGCTCGATCTGGAGTCCGTTTGGGGCTCCGGAGAGGGGAATCTTTGGTCTTCGTCATAATCAACCCTCCTTCATCGCCAATGCCATGATGCTCCCCACCAGGAGTGAGTAATTCCTTCGTAGGCTTGCTGGCTGGTGAGGAGTTGGATGAGATTCATCATGTAATTGAGTTAGTTTTGTTAGGGCTTGATCCCTAGCATCCACGATGTTCTGAGATTGATGTTGCTATGACTTTGCCATGCTTAATGCTTGTCACTAGGGCCTGAGTGCCATGATTTCAGATCTGAACC
The DNA here is from genome assembly GCA_022496015.1 of Hordeum marinum. NCBI lineage: Eukaryota > Viridiplantae > Streptophyta > Magnoliopsida > Poales > Poaceae > Hordeum > Hordeum marinum. The sequence goes on from CM039674.1 coordinate 441,091,298, forward strand.
TTTTACGTTATCACCATTATATCTATGTTCTTGATTCGATCTTGCCTAGTAATATGCACCTATTACCTGTTATGATCTGTAAATCCCAAGGTGACAATAGTTGGGATACTTTCCGGTGATGATTGTAGTTTGAGGAGTTCATGTATTCACCATGTGTTAAAGCTTTGTTCCAGTTCTCTATTAAAAGGATGCCTTAATATCCCTTAGTTTCCTTATGGACCCCGCTGCCACAGGAAGGGAGGGAGAAAGATGTCATGCAAGTTCTTTTCCATAAGCACGTATGACTATTTACGGAATACATGCCTACATGATATTGATGAACTAAATCTACTTCTGTGTTGCCCGAGGTTATGACTGTTATATGATGAATATCATCCAAAAAATACACCGATCCAATGCCTACGAGTTTTCCACGTGTTGCTCTTGCTAAGTTACTACTGCTGCTGTATAATTGCTACAAAACCATTGCTATCACTGTTACCGTTACTGCTACTGTTCTATCAAACTATCATATTACTGTGCTACTGATCACTTTGCTGGAGATATTTAATCTCTAGGTGTGATTGAATTGACAACTCAACTGCTAATACTCTCAAATATTCTTTGTCTCCCCTTGTTTCGAATCTATAAATTTGGGTTGAATACTCTACCCTCGAAAACTGCTGCAATCCCCTATACTTGTGGGTTATCAAGACCTTTTCCTGGCGCCGTTGCCGGGGACATAGATGTATTTGCATGGTCACTTGGGATTTATATCAATTTTTCACTATGAAGAATCTGAAGGATACAAGAACCAAGATCGTTCCCTCTAAGATGAGGGGAGGTACGGATTTGCCATCACACGTTGCACTTGATTCACCTTCTGTTATGAGTAGACTTGCAACACCACCACATGCTATTAATCCTGATATGTCGCAAATTATTGATGATGCTACTTCTGCTATGAATGATGCTTATGATGATGCTAGTACCATGCCTGATGATAATGTGCCACTAGGTGAATTTCTTGATAAACAAATTGCTAGAGCTAAAGAGAATGAAATTATTGAAATTTATGAGATTACTGAAACTAATGAAGCCTTTGAAACTGAGAATTATGAAACACCTATTAGACCTATCTCTCCTAGATTTGAAATGCCTAAGATACCTGAGGGTTATGTTATGGATAGAGAAGTAGCTAGAGACATTCTTGCTTGCAAGGATAGAGATGATCTTAAGAAATTATTATGCAAGTATAAAGAAAAGACTTTGAATGCTAGAATGAAATGTGATCCTAAGTTTGCTACTTCACCTATCTTTGTGACTAATAAGGATTATGAATTCTTTGACGACCTAAAGTTAATTACTTTGGTTGAATCTGATCCTTTTCATGGCTATGAAACTAAAACTATAGTGGCACATCTTACTAAGTTGAATGAGATAACCACCCTTTTTGCTCATGATGAGAAGATTCGCTACTACTATATTCTCAAATTATTTCCGTTCTCATTAAAGGGTGATGCTAAGATATGGTACTATACTCTTGCTCTTGGTTGTGTGCATAGTCCCCAGGATATGATTTACTAGTTCTCTGAAAAGTATTTCCCTACTCATAAGAAACAAGCTGCCTTACAGGAAATATTTAACTTTGTGCAAATTGAACAAGTGACTCTCCCATAAGCTTGGGGGATGCTTCTCCAATTGTTTAATGCTTTACCTGATCAACCCCTTAAGGAAAATGAAATACTTGATATCTTCTATAATGGACTAACTGATGCTTCCAGGGACTTCCTAGATAGTTGTGTTGGTTGTGTTTCAGGGAACGAGTTGCTGAACAATTTGAGGAACTATTGAATAATATATTGAAGAATTATGATGATTGGACTCTCCCTGAACCACCACTTGAACCCACTCCGAAGAAGAGGGGTATCTTATTTCTTAGTCCTGAAGATATGCAAGAGGCAAAGAAATGTATGAAGGAAAAAAGGTATTAAAGCTGATGATGCTAAGAATTCACCACCTATTGAAGAAATACATGACCTTGACACACTAGCACATCCAAATGTGGTAGAGCTAAATTATTTATTAAAGTTTGATGAGGGTGACATTCCTTACAATAAACATCCTAGTCACTGGTTATATGAATTTGATAACTACATTGGGAAACAAGATCACTTCAATGAAAATGTTCTGAAACAATTGAATTATAATTCTGGTATGATTGCTCGCTTGAGTGATTTGTTATTTAGAAGCAGTAATGATGTTAAAGGTGTCAGAAAACATGCCTCTATGGTTCAAACCCTGTCACAACAAGTCACTAAATCTCAAAGAGAATTGCTTAATGAAATGAATAATAATATGAATGATTTTGCTGTTAGAGTAGCAACTAGAGGAGGTAAAATGACTCAGGAACCACTTTATCGTGAGGGACACCCTAAAATAATTGAACAAGACTCTCAAAGAATTAATGCTGATGCACCTAGTCCTTTTAAAAATAAAAATAAAAATAAAAATGATAGGACTTTGCATACCTTAGTGAACCTGAGATAGAAAAACCTCCTGAAGATAATGATGTCTATATTTCTGATGATGAACATTGACCTAGTGATAATGATAATGATAATGATAATGATAATGATGATGTTCATAAAGATACTCAACTAAACAATGATAAAGAACGAGATAATGATGTAGAAATAGAACCTGCTGTTGATCTTGATAACCACAACCTAAAAATAAACAATATGATAAAAAATGTGGCTAGAAAACATGGTAAAGAAAGAGATCCATGGGTTTAGAAACCCATGCCTTTTCCACCTAAATCATCAAAGAAAAAAGATGATGAATAATTTGAACGCTTTGATGAAATGAATAGGCCAGTCTTTTTGCATACCCGCTTAACTGATATCTTAAAGATGACTCCTTATGCAAAATACATGAAAGACATCATCACTAATAAAAGAAAGATACCTGAAGCTGAAATCTCCACCATGCTTGCTAATTATTCATTTAAGGATGGAGTACCTAAAAAACTTGGAGATCGTGGAATACCAACTATACCTTGCTCCGTTAAAAGTAATTATGTCAAAACTGTTTTGTGTGATTTAGGAGCTGGTGTTAGTGTTATGTCTTTCTATTTATATAAAAGACTTGATTTGAATAAACTCGCACCTACTGAAATATCTTTGCAAATGGCTGACAAAATCAACTGACATACCTATCGGTACTTGTGAGGATGTGCCCATTGTTGTTGCAAATGTTACTATCTTAACAGACTTTGTTATTCTTGAGATGTCCGAGGATGACAACATGTCGATTATCCTTGGTAGACCCTTTTTGAATACTGCAGGGCTGTTATTGATTCCAATAACATCAAAGTCACTTTTCATATCAATGGTAATGAGCATACGGTGCACTTTCCGAAGAAACAATTCCAAGTGAATAGTGCAAATGTTATTGAAAATTCTCTGACACTCACTATTGGAAGTTTTCAACTACCTCTGCCTAATTTCAAAAATAAATATGATATACTTATGGTTTAGGATATGCATATCCCTGTTGAGGTAACTCAGTGTTTTACGAAAGTTCTTCAGTTTCATGCTAATCGAAAGTGGTTGTTAATAAGATTTGATCAACCTTATTAATGGATCATTTTTGAGAGGTATGAAGTTGATGAATTTAGTAGACACCACCTTCTATATATTATTAATTCCTCGCCCAAGTAAATGAGTAGATCATCCAAGAGAGTGATGCATAATAGTGGGTTCAATCTTGCGGTGTCCTAACCTCGTGACAGAATCTGTAAAGAAAATGTTTCTCAATTACTCGCGATTTCAAAAAATGTTGACGAGTTCAAAAAATATTCACAATTTGAGAAAATGTGTTCGAAAATTTTGAAAATGGCCATAAAAGGGAAAAAAGGAAATAGTAAAGAAAAATGTAAAATAACAAAAGTAAAATAAAAAAGAAATGGAGAAAGAAAGAAAAACTAGAAAACCGTTACTAGGAAGCCTCTAGAACCTTTCAATTTTTGGGTGAGGAATACCAAAATGGGCCTACCCAGAAAGGAGCATACGCTAGCTCGTTACCGCTCATTTTACAAACGAACGCGTGAAGCACTGTAAGCTGGGTCGACCCTTTTTTCTTTCCTTTTCCCGTTCTGGAAATGACACCACCTCGTTGCAAGCGCTCTGCTCTAATCACGAGGCAATCACCCCGCTGGTGTAAAGATATTCCCTTTTTAATATTACTAGCAAAACGGCTCGTGCGTCACAACGGGAGAAAAAAAATTGTAATCTTCAATGCCCATGACCATATTTTACTGCATTATCAAGATACACTATCAATCTCATTTTCGTGAAATCATCGACAATTTCTAAAAATCATGATCATTTTTTAAACCCCTGAACATATAGGAAATCGAAAACATTTTTCAAATTCGCAAACATTTTCTAAAATCAGGAACATTTATAGGATTCATGAATATTTTAGACTATTTGCATATATTTGCTTAAAAATGTGAACATTTTTTAAAACATTTTTCTTGAATTGGTGAATATTTCTATAGTTGACAAACATTTTTTTCCAAAATTGGTGGGAAAAAATTCGAAATTAATTTTTTCCTTGAAATGCATGATCTTGTATGAATCAGCGAACATTTTATGAATCAGTAAACTACTTTTTATTTTGCAAACAGTTTATGATTGTTTACGGAAATTTCCAAACCCTGAACATTTTTTGAATTGGCAAAATATTGTTGGATTTCATTAAAAAATTAATACTTGAAAATTCGAAAAAATAATTAACTTTATTTTGTTTCCCAAAAAAAAACATTTGTGAACATTATGGAAATCTGCAGACATTTTTCAAAATCGCAAGCATTTTTTAGTTCCACAAATATTATGAATTATGAAACATTTTATTTCACAATTCTTAATTCTTTTATGTTCGAAATGTTTTTGAATTCCCAAATTAATTAAAGTAGAAAGAAAATGGCGAAAAGGATGCATGAAAAATAATAAAATAAAATTCAAAAGCAGGTCGTTAGTACATGGGCCGGGTCGAACAGGTGTGTCGTGTTTTCTTCTAGCGTGCTGAGCGCAGTATATAAGTTCCGACTGCATGGACCGGCCCAGTCCGAAATTTTTCTGCATGAAATGTTATTTCATCACTTACTGGTAGCAATGGTGGGTAATATTTTGAAGATTTAAAGACAATTTTGATGACGTACGGGCAAAAACACTCCTTCTTTATTAGTAGTTAAAGATTCTGTCCTTTACTTCAGTTTATTCTTTCCTATTCCTTTTTCTTTTTTTCATCCTTATTTTAATGTGCGTTTTTTTATTTGTGAACCTTCTTTTCTCAATTGATGATTTTTTTTCCAAATTCTATAAACTTTTTTCAAACCCTATAAACATTTTTTGCAAATTCATTATTTTTTCAGAAAAATCTTGAACTAATTTGTAAAATCCATGAACCGTTTTAATATTTGTGAACTTATTTTTTCAGATCACAGTGAACTTTTTAGAATTCGTGAACATTTAAAAAATATGTGCACCCTTTTTTAAATTCCGTGAACTTTTTGTATTCATATTTTTTGTTTTTCTTATATTTCTGTTTTTCCATATTAATTTATAAAAAGGTCAACGGTTCACCGATCAACTGGTTTACTGTCAAAATGCAACGCACATTGTTTTAAGCAACTATACTACCTTGCTTCATGTACCGGGATGTTTTCCTTTTAGGGGTGTGTCTAGCTCTGATGTAGATACAACATGACTAAGTCTTATCTAACTCCTATTTTTCGTAGAGATTCATGTGGTTTTTCCTTTTTTGTTTTATTATTTAAATAGTGTAGAAATTGGATATGACTTGGTTAATTCTGGAATTGGCAAATCCGCACAAACAAAGCTACACTTTGATGAGGATCTTCGTACCAGTCCTTTGAGGACGAATTATGTGGATTGAAATACACATCCCGGTTCAGTTTCAGTTTAACGTATGTTTCATCTAAAAAGACCGGTAAATTTTAACATGCTCTTTCACACCTTTTTTTACATGTGAGGTAAGAGGATAAGACTTAATCAGACCACTAATTATTGAGATCAACTACCCATATCTATTATGTACTCTTATCTCTCATGTGAAAAGAAGAGGTAATAGGAAACATGTTAAAACTGCTAAGAAACACCGAGCAGTGCATTTGTCTACGGAAAAGGGGAACCAGTCCGCAGACTCGGATATAGGAGGCGATCATCCAAAGTTGTTCGCATATGTCTGGTTACATTTTGGAAGAAATTAAAAAATGAACAAATTTGATGCATATTTAAATACGTCGGGCAGTATTCATTCATATTTGGATATTATTTACATAAAACCGGGTGCTTTTCATATAAATTGGAGCAAATTCATTATGTTTACACATATTTCAACTAAACCCACCTCTCTAAACCTAGTCTAAATGACCGCGAGCATCTGTTCCCCATGTCCGACCTGCCATGCCATGCACAAGAACTGAAGCTCTGCCTCTGCAGCCTGCTTGCGGCTAATCGGACGACAATGGTGAACCCGCCAAGCTTGGCTTCAATGGGAGGAGAGAAGTGGTGGCCTACTTGGCACACAAGTGCCAGCGACCTCCCATGCATTAATTTTCCTCACTATCGGTGGCGCCCGCGGACGTGCCGACTCCATGGTCATGGCGGCAGGACACGGTCGTGGCGGAGCTGGCGACCCCGTCCTTGTTCTAGCTGTAGTCGTACACCCCATCCGCCGCCTCATATAACTTCCTAAAGGCGTCTTCTAACTATGTCTGACGGAGGAAGTACCGCCAGTTGTCGCGACAGATTTTGCGGGCGGAGCGATAGGACTCGAACAGCGTCTCCTGCTCGGGCACGTCCACGTCTTGCACTATGGACGTGTCGGCGGCGAGTTCCTCCTCTGCATGCCGATGCTCGTCGAGGAGGTGGACATTGCACTTCTGGTTGGCATGCGCCTGTCGGGACGTAGCCCGCCACTCTTCCAACAACATCTCAGTGTAGTGAGCACGAACCTGGACGATGGTGATGCCGACATTGGTCAGCGACGACAGTGGCGCTGAGTCATCGTCGACTGCCTCTTCCATTGGACCAGCCGCAAAGATGGCATTCGTCTGCCCGCTGGCTTGCCAGCATCTTACAATGGTGGCGATCTCTTGTTTCTTTTGGGATGAGAGGTTATCTCAGACGGCTTTGGAGTTTGAGGAGGCCATGGTGGGTGAGGGAGTCCTGGATTAGGGGGTCCTCGGATAGCCGACCTGTTGTTTATGGGCCGGACTGTGTGGGCCGCAAAGGGAGCATCGGACGATCAAAGACCACCTACGCCAAGATGGAAGTTTCGAGAAGCCCTAACGTATTCTCCAAGTTATTACCTGTAGTTAGGCATGTTTATCTCTTCGGCATGTAATCAACCATGTGTAAACCCAGGGCACTCTCGGCGTCTATATAAGCCGGAGGGTTTAGGGGTGTAGAGGGCCAACTCATCTAGGGTTAGCTATTCGATCTCGAGGTAGATCAACTCTGTAACCCCTCACATCATCAATGCAACCAAGCAGGACGTAGGGTATTACCTCCATAGGAGGGCCCGAATCTGGGTAAATCCGTGTCCCCTTCGTCTCCTGTTACCGTCGATTCTAGTCTCACAGATCGGGGCCCCCTACCCGAGATCCGCCGGTTTTGACACCGACATTGGTGCTTTCATTGAGAGTTCCTCTATGAGCGTCGAAGGAATCGATGGCTCACCTCGTCACAAGTAGCGAGATCCGCATCGAGGGGACTCTCGCCCCAGATCAGATTCTCATTGGCAACGACATCTTGTCGCATGCCAGCCCGATCAGCCATCATGGCCAGACCGGAAGCTTCCGCCCAATCAGAGTATCAAGTTCGGAACCTTAGAGTTCGTGGCTGATTCACGGGGAACACTTGTTCTAATGGAACCCTCAACCTTCAAAGAAAAACCTGTAAGTTCGGACACTTTGACGCCCAAGACATCAGGTCCAATGGTGGGACGGAACACATATTCGCTTCGGCGTAACCCTGGAACTGTCATGCCACTCGATGAATCCACTCGTATCAGCGGCACGCACTCCGCCATCGCCTCGTTCTTAAACGAGTTGTTCGATCGGATCGAAGCTATGCGTATATCGGATGACCAGGTTCCGATCTATGATCGGCTCGGGATCAGACCCGATGACAGGGAAATTCAGGTCCCTCCGGTCACCCACCTTGTCGCTACCATCGAGTGTCCGGCTACGGATTCTGCCCGACAGCCAGAATTGAAAATCGGCTATACTTCAGTTCTCGATCACCAAGACTCTATCGGTGAACCAAAGGCGGGGAATCATCCTAAAACCAAACCGTCACCGGTCCTAAATCCTTCGCACGATATCAAAACTGTAGTTCTGAATACTCGTTGCGGCATGGATCCGAATTTTTTCCCACCCACCGCCCAAGACGACCATCCAAGTATTGCACCAAAGCCCGTGTCTTCGGACCTTCGGGATATCAAGCAACTACAAGGAGAATCAATCCACCACTTTTGGGCCAGACTTCTACTCGCTAGAAGCACAGTAAAAGGTCTTAGTGACCAAGATATAACGGCAATTTTCATTCGCAATTGCCATGATGAAGGGATTCTTAATGCCCTGTCCTGCCGACGCATAAGTGACTTTTCTGAGTTATCCAAATTGGTACAAAAGTACTGTTCCATCGAGAGCGTCTGCCAATCCGAATAGTCATTCTCGGAACCAACTTTCCCCTAACACCCTAGAGGAGCTCCGAAAAAGAGGATACCTCCAAATCGGCCAGCCAGGTACGACCCATCGAAAAAAGAAACAAGCCCTTTTCAGTGACCGGCACTGTCCTCGACGGACTATTGTATAAACCTCACCTCATACATTTCGTGTTGTTAAACACGAACCCAACTCACAACCTTCGAGCTTGCTGGGTCATCAGGCAAGTTGCAAAAAGCGGCGAGGCCATCCTCGAAACACCTTCGTTGAGTAGGCGCTCTCCTTCACCGCCCGGATTCAATGCCGAAGTCCTAACGGTCTATGAGACCTTCCCCTCGAGGAACAGGCGTAAAAGAGCTCTTAGGGAGCTCGAGCAAGTCTACCATGTCGCAGCCACTAGCCCATGGGCATACATACCGATTACTTTCGAGGACACTGACCAGCCGTCCATTCTTCCCGGTCACTCACCGGCCGCACTAGTCTTGAACCCCATCATTGATGGATACAGGCTACATAGAGTGCTAATGGACGGCGACAGTGGTCTTAACCTTATATACGAGGCCACCCTGGAAAAAATGTAGTTCGATCGATCCTGCATCACACATAGTAACACAACCTTCTGGGGAATTATCCTAGGGAAAGAGGCACGTTGTTCCGGATGTATCATCGTGGACGTTGTGTTCGGCACGCCCGAAAACTACCGATCCGAAGAACTTCTCTTCCACATCGTCCACTTCCCAAGTGGCTATCATGCCCTATTGGGACGCGACGCCTTTACAAAGTTCCAGGCTATACCCCATTATGGGTACATGAAATTCAAAATGCCAGGACCAAATGGAGTGATCACGGTCGCCAGTGATCCGAACATAGCCCTTTGGACCAAAAACAAAATGGCAGCGCTCGCCCTCGAGACATTAGTGAAAACTTTCGCTGCCGAAGAGTTGACCGCCTTACGATCGATAGTTAATAAGGATGATGTGATCCTTAGCAAAAGGGCCAAGTCCACGTCCTTTAAACCCGCAGAGAAAATCGTTAAATTTCAGGTACATCCAACAGGTCCCAATAAAACAGCGTCCATCGGAGCCCAGCTCGATCCCCTCATGGATGAAGCGCTGTGGAATTTCCTCCGCGAGAATTGGGACATTTTTGCCTGGCACCCTTCCAATATGCCTGGAAACCCACATCGGCTAGCCGAACACAGCTTAAACATTATCCCAGGCTTTAAGCCCGTGAAACAGACTCTAAGCCGCTTCTCCGAGCCCAAACGGCAAGCCATGGGTGAAGAATTAGCTAAACTAGTCGAGGCTAGATTTATTCGGGATATCAAACACCCGGAGTGGCTAGCAATCTTGGTGATGGTACCTAAGAAAGACAAGTCCTGGCGGCTGTGTGTCGACTTCAAAGACCTCAACAAAGCCTGCCCCAAGGACCCCTTCCCCTTACCACGCATAGACCAGATCAATGACGCCAAATTCGAACACGATTTGTTGTGTTTCCTCGACGCTTATTGCAGATACCATCAAATTAAAATGAAGGAATCCGATCAAGCGGTTACCGCATTCATCACCCCCTACGGGCCAAACACGATGCCTTTTAGGCTAAAAAAGTGTTGGGGCCACATACCAGCGCATGATCCAAACTTGTCTCGCGACACAGGTCGGTAAGACTGTCGAGGCATACGTGGATGATGTGGTAATCAAAACCAAACACGTCGTCTAGTTGATCGACGACTTACGACAAACCTTCGCTAGTCTACGCGAATATGATATACGGCTCAATCCGGAAAATGTGTATTCGGAGTTCCCTCTAGTAAGCTGCTTGGATTCATCATCTCCCATAGAGGAATAGAGGCAAATCCAGCTAAAATCCGTGCTCTATCAGAACTTGCAATTCCCATAGAGCTGAAGCATGTCCAGAGGCTAGCTGGGTGTGTAGCGGCGTTAAGCCGCTTGATCTCCCGCCTTGGAGAAAAGGGTTTGCCGCTCTATAAGCTGCTGAAACAGACCAACAAGTTCGAATGGACCGATGAGGCAGCGGCTGCGTTAAAAGAAATAAAAACACTACTGGCAACCAATCCCATACTCACGGCACCGGGCGCCGGTGAGCCCATGTTATTATACGTATCAGCCACCAACAAAGTCGTCAGTGCGGTGCTCGTCGTTGAACGAGACGAGGAGGGACATAAATTTCGGACACAGAAACCGGTATATTATGTGTCAGAAGTGCTAATGCAGTGCAAGTCCAGATACCCACATTACCAAAAAATAGCTTATACATTATTCATGGCATCGAGGAAACTCAGACACTAGTTCCAGGAGTGTGCGGTAACAGTGGCATCGGAGGTACCCTTGAATGATATAATCAACAACAGGGATGCCACCGGCCACATAGCCAAATGGGCCATTGAGCTCCTTCCCTTTGAAATAACCTACAAGCCATGCCATGCCATTAAATCTCAGGTACTAGCGGGCTTCCTGGCTGAATGGACAGAGGCCGAGCTCCCCAAGGAGTACAGTGCATACACCCATTGGACAATGTACTTTGACGGTTCCAAGACCTTGGTCGGACTGGGGGCTGAAGTTATCCTCACATCCCTCACAGGTGACAACGTGTGATACGTGTTGCAAATAATGTATGCCGACTCCAACAATGCAGCTGAATATGAAGCCCTCCTTCATGGTCTTCGGATGGCGGTATCAATGGGCATACGACGGCTAGAGGTACGGGGAGACTCAAACTTGGCCATATCCCAAATTAACGGCGAGTTCGACGCCCAAAATCCAAATATGGCGACATATAGAAACGACGTCCTCAAGATATTTGCTCGGTTCGAGGGGTTGGAATTCCACCACGTCGCTCTCGACAACAACCAAGCCGCCGACATACTGGCACGTATGGGAGCCAAGCGTGATCCCGTCCCAAGAAACACCTTCCTAGAGCAGCTCTTTAATCCCTCCGTAGTGTGGCAGGACGATGACAATGGCGCTGGTCCGAATACGGCGGACGAAGTTGTTCCCCCCATAAACGAGCCCAACGATGGCATTATCAGCTGCTCCGCGATGAATGAAACGCCCTCGGCTCATGAGGTAATGGCAGTAATAGCACCATGGATAGAGCCCTTCCTCACATACCTTCTTCACAAGGAACTCCCCGATGATCAAACCGAGGCACGACGCATAGTTCAGCAATCCAAGGCCTACAAAGTACACGAGGGTGAGTTATACAAGAAAAGCAAAACCAGAATATTATAGCGGTATATATCCGAGGAAGAAGGACGGGAGCTCCTTGCCGAAATCCATGCAGGCATGGACGGGCATCACTCCACTGCAAGATCCCTTGTCAGCAAGGCCTTCCGAGCTGGTTTCTTTTGGCCTACAGCTCGGACGGACGCTCGGTCACTTGTTCAGCATTGCGTAGGGTGTCAACTCTTCGCAAATCAAAGTCACATGCCCCCAACAGCTCTTCAGACTATTCCGATCACCTGGCCTTTCGCGGTCTGGGGGCTGGACGTGGTCGGACCCCTTAAAGGGGGATCCAAGAAAAATAAATACCTACTGGTCATGGTTGACAAGTTCACCAAATGGATAGAAGCAAAGCCCGTCAAGTCGGCTAAATCCGGACTAGTGATCGACGTTAGATCTAGTGTAGTGCATCATTACGGTGTCCCGCATAGTATAATAACGGATAATGGATCCAACTTCATGCCCCAAGAGGTCAAGGACTGGTGCGCAAAATGGGCATAAAGCTTGATTATGCGTCGGTCTATCATCTGCAGACCAATGGACAGGTCGAGCGAGCAAACGGTCTCATTATGAGCGGCATCAAGCCACGTTTGGTCCGATCTCTTCACGAGTCCGACTGTCATTGGGTGGAGGAACTTGACTCCGTTCTATGGGGATTGTGTACCACCCCGAATAGATCAACGGGTTACACACCGTTCTTCATGGTCTATGGGGCAGAGGCAGTCCTCTCTTGCGATATTATCCATGACGCACCAAGAGTGCGCATGTACGAGGAAATGGAGGCCGAGTTGGATCGGCAAGACGACTTAGACGCCTTGGAGGGAGAGCGTGACATAGCTCTGGCTCGTTCCACCCTTTACCAACAGCAAGCTCGACGTTACCAAAGTAGGGAGGTCAGGGCAAAAGCATACGACGTAGGCAAACCCGTCCTATGGCTCCAGGAGAAACAAAAGCATAAACTCAACCCCAAATGGCAGGGTCCTTTCATCATCGACGAAGTACTCGCGGGAGGTGCCTATCGTCTGGGAGTCCATCCGATAATCGCCTTGAACCAAACCCATGGAACACAACTCGTCTTCGGCGCTTCTACAGATAAACCAGTGTCGTCTAAACTCCCCCACATTTCCCCCCTTTTCCCATTATTATTTTTGCCTTTTTTTCTTCTGGCCTTCCCATTTTGCTGTTTGACAGGGCCAATTTCTTTTCTTACCCTATGTTCAGCTGAACCAATCTTGTACTAAAGATTATCGGCGTACACCATACTGTTAAATCCAAACCCAGCACGTGGGGTCTTCTTCTAGTAGCCAAACTTCTTTATTACAAGTATTTGCTCACACTTACCAGGCGCACATGTTTCTTTTGTCATGTTCTATCCATAATATGCATCAATTCGAACTAAGACTTTGCCAAACCGGGTTGCCTCGCTCCTGTGATTACTCTCTACGTTCCCGATTGTTCGACTAGAGAGTGAAGGGAGCACCTTTGCGATTGTTACGACCGGGTCATCCGGACACGTACCTCAGACGGGTGAAGCCGAAAGCTAGCTATATTATGTAGAAAATTGGTCGGCTATGACGGAAACACATTATACAGCTCCGGTTGTTATCACCGTTGTTTGGGTCTTTTGTTCCCAAAGAACAATTAGCCAGTATGCGGACTTCTATATATGATCTTCGTAGAGCCCCGACGAAAGGTATCGATAGCGGTACTATTTTCCTCGGAAGATGTTTCTTACACTAAGTAGTAATATAACATATCTTTGTGTGTGCTTTCTGTCTGTTCACAACACATGGCCAGATTGCCTGGTTCCCCGAATACAGGTCTCTCTTTTGGAGGGACAAATAAGGAGGAACACTCACGAGCTCTTCGCACGGGGGGGGGGGGGGAGAAGTTGATGGCCGGTTAAGACAAAGTTTACAACACTGATTGTTTATACACACGTACATATAAATTACATGTGCGGCTGTTGATCGAGATTATCGATTATGGTGTCAAGGGGGCAGTCCTCTTGCAAAAGACGGGCGGCAGGTATCACCTGGTCATGCACCAGGTGGAGTGGCACTTCCTTTCCATCCGATCCCACAGGACCAACCCACGCCATATGCTCGGGGTAAGTCTGGTGAAATGGGTCTTGATAATTACCCATGCTTCCCGTGGTCCCTTACGGCAAGCTGAAGTCTTCCACAGCTTGAATCTATTTCGAGCCCCCTTGAATCGATCCACGAGTGCGGCTAGCCCTTCAGGTGGTTGTTCGGCAGGCCATACTGCCTTCACCATTCCTTTCATTGCTTTTTGCATGTGCCTGTGGAGAGAGGTCAGCTCCTTCAGCAGGTCCCCCTGGTATGATTCGATCTCCTCTTTAGGATGCCCGGACAGGAGGCCTGTACATAAGGCAATAGCGTCCTTACCATTATTCCCTACATCAGAAATTTTTGCTGATAATAGAATTGTACTTACCGAACACGCCCCTCTGAAGCTTTTGGTTTTCTTCTTGATCTTGGGCCAATTGAATCTTCAAATCTTAATTTCTTCGGCCTGCTTTTGCACAACAAGGCAGCTGGCCTGGTGCTGGGACTCGGCATACCTCTAAGAGTCTCGGGCTTCTTCCAACTGTCTTTCCATGTGCCCTATTGATTCAGCTGCTACACGGAATCCATGGGTCAGGAACAATGATACATTAATATTAGCAGTAAATGTACACTCACCATGGGCCTCCCACATAAAGCTCTTTACTTGTGCCAGTTTGGCCTTCATGGATTGTACTTCGGTGCGGCTCTCCTCCAGCTCCTTGCCCAATTGCTCAGACTGACGCTTTGAGGCCTGCATCAGCAGTCAAACAGTGCGGAGATCCTTAATTCGTTTGTTTCAAACTAAATTAAGGCTCGGGGGCTACTGGGCTTATACAAATGTTCGGATTCTATAAAAACCGATCACTTACCTGTATGCTGGTTGTTATCAACTTCATAGCTTCGCCGAACCCAGCTCGGGCGGCACCAAGGTGCGCATCCGCCGAGCGTAGGGTGCCAAACTCTTGTTCGGAGAAAATTGGGTTCTGCACGGCTTCCCATCGTTGTCGATGATGCATGGCACTCTCCACCTCCGGTTTGGTAACGAATACACCATCACCAAAATCGGTGGGCTTCGGATTGGCCGTGGGTGCTTCTGTAGCAGAAGTCGCATGGGTCGTGGCTCGGGAACTTCGGGTGTCCCGAGACACTCGGGTAACCCTTCATTAGGAGAGGATTGGGTGTTTCGCCTAAGTATTTCAATGAAACAAGCTGCTGTAAGACTCTATTGATTGTAACGATAAAACCGAACAATGTACCTTTGGGATGAGCGGGCAGGTGGATTCGGCCCCATAACTGGCTCCATCGCAGGATCCCTGTTGGCCTCCGACTCGGCCGCAGCTTCGGCTTCCGGTGTATAGCGCACGGACCGGCGGCGTTTGGGAGTCAGGACCGGCACGTCCGGGGCGCTCTTGGTAGCTGCCCTCTTGTGGGAGGAGTTTTTCTTCTTGCCCGCAGCAGGGATGGAGAATGACCCGGGGTAATCAACTATGATAGCCACCGGGGTTTGGACAATGTTGTCCTGGAAATAGACTCTGTTTTTGAAGTAAAGAAGAAGATATGGGTGCTCGTTGAAACCCGAATCGTTCTCGCGTGAATGGTTCTTAGGCTGAGGAACCGGACAATTGACTGTCCCGATGAAGCTCGTCCATTCCTGTTCATGCCAATCTTCGATCAAATAAAGTGTGGGACGGAAACCCCGAACTATTTTCATGTCTGAAAGAGAAAGGCTTACTCATTCAATGGGATTATGGGCCGAATAACCTTCCTTGGTTGCCTGCCGAACAAAGTCTTCTTGTTCTCCTTTGTACAAGTCGGCAAGTGCAGTGGCCAATGCCGTCGGATTGGCAGGACCTTGCTTTTGGGAGCGCGTTGTGTCGCTTGTCCCGTTGTATTGCCACAAGGGGTGTACATGTTGGAGGGGCTGCACACACCGGGAGATGGCGGCGGCCATGACGTCGATCATGGTCAGTTGGTGGTGGACAAGCATCCGCACCTGTGCAGCTAGGTGTCGCACTTCGATGCTTTCCTCCTGGGACGAGCTCCTCGGTCGCCAGTTGTACCTCTTCTTTGGGAGGGCGTCCAAGTATTCGGGAAGACCTATCCAAGTTGGCTCGAACAAGGGCACATATTCAATATAAAACCATTCTGAAGTCCATTCTTTGGATTTCTTTGGTGTGCCTGCCGGATACCCCGTCCCCGCTATGCGGCACACTTCGGCTCCGCCGACCTCCAAAATTATCTTGTCCTGAGTTTGGGGGGCGATACAGAAGTATTTCCTCCACATATCAAAATGTGCTTCTCACCCCAAGAACATCTCGCAGAGAGCGACGAAGCCCGAGATGTGTAAAATGGGCCCTAGAGTAAGGTGGTGGAGTTGGATCCCGTAAAACTCCAGCAATCCCCTCAGGAATGGATGGATTGGAAACGCAAGGCCCTGAAGGAGGAAGGGGATGAAGCATACGCGCTCCCAGGATTGGGGAAACGCTCGTCGAAAACTTCGTCGCTGTAAGAGAGCAGACCTGCATGGGTCGCCGCCAGATCTGAAGAAGGAAGATACCCCTGCATCTCTAGATTGCGGAGCCGCAGGAGTGTAACGAAACAGCTGGTCTAGTCCCCTAGGCATGAGCCGTAGGGACATGCGGAGGAGCTGGGGGCGTTTGCCATGTGTTGTGTGGAGCTTCTGCTAGGAGTTTCTTTTGATGGGGAGGAAGAGAATGTGGTTTGAGCCACGGTTTTGTTTGATTAAACGGGTGGTGCCTCCGTTACGGAGGGGTAAGGTTGTAAAAATCACTGACCACTCGCCTCCTCACGATGCGCGAAAATCAAGGAACACGCACAGTTATTATGATGAACCTGCACCCACGACGCCTGGGATTTTACCGAAGACTGATCGGTTGCCGAACAAGGAGGGATGAGGGACTCTCCTCGCAAGCCGAAGATGACGACATGAGGAGGTTGACCGGATATGTATCAGCGTTGAAGGATAGTCCGGGGGCTAGTGAGGGAGTCCTGGATTAGGGGGTCCTCGTATAGCCGACTTGTTGTTTATGGGCCGGACTGTGTGGGCCGCAAAGGGAGCATCTGACGATCAAAGACCACCTACGCAAAGATTCAAGTTTCGAGAAGCCCTGACGTATTCTCCAATTTGTTAGTTGTAGTTAGGAATGTTTATCTCTTCGGCATGTAATCGACCATGTGTAAACCTAGGGCACTCTCGGCGTCTATATAAGCCGGAGGGTTTAGGGGTGTAGAGGGACAACTCATCTAGGGTTAGCTATTCGATCTCGAGGTAGATCAACTCTATAACCCCTCACATCATCAATACAACCAAGCAGGACGTAGGGTATTACCTCCATAGGAGGGCCCGAACCTGGGTAAATCTATGTCCCCTTCGTCTCTTGTTACCATCGATTCTAGTCTCATAGATTGGGACCCCCTACCCGAGATCCGCTGGTTTTGACACCGATAGCGGGCGTGGTGTAGAGACGAGAAATTGAGCGGAGGATGTTGGATGTGGCTATAGCCGGTCCCGCGGTTTTATATAGCGGGAGGATGGCAGGCCAACCGGCGAGGTGATTAATGGTGGACAGCATATGGATAGACGGGTGGCCTCGACTTGCTATTCCTCGGAAAATGCACATGTTTAATGTAGGTAGCTGGACGGACAGGTAGTCATTTGAACGCGAGCCATTTGTATGCATCGAAGAGAGGCGAGGCTGAAGCTCTCTGCCGATGTGTCGTGATTCGTCTCAAAAATATCAATAATTTATGAAGTATTCATGCTATATTTGCCTATGTTTACAATACTTTTATATGGCTTTGATGCACTTTATATGATTTATTTAGAACTAACACTCGAGTTCCCACCACCACTCTGAATATTCCTCCTCCCGAGTTTCCTCCTGCCTGGCTGTCGGGAGGTCCCCAGATCCTGTCAGCCGGACTCCCCATCTCCTCCTCCTCCTCCCTCATCGTCGCCCAAGGGCATGGCCAGATGAAGCCTTGCCATTGCCAGCGGCTGTGGGGACTCGGGGTCCTCCCGCTCATGTGGGGCTAGCGCGAGACGACGCTCACGGGCCGAAGCATGGCATCGGGCCGGATGCCACGGCGGCTGGTGGCGGTGCTCCGGTGACTCCGTTCCTTCGCGCCAGGTGGCTTTGCGTTCTGCTGCGTTGCAGTCGCCACATACGACGGCGGCGTGACCGGATAGGTCTACGGCGACATGGCCGAATCTGGGCCTAGGTGTGGGCCTTGGTCCCTGGATTGCGGTTGACACGGTGGCGGGTGCGACATGTCGGCGACTGGGCGGATCCGTGAGGATTCTGCCCTTGTCTGGTCCGTGACAGCGCAGGCAACTCCTGGGGACATATCCTTGGGATCGAGCGATGTTAGTGCTTTTGCGTCATAGTCCCTCTTCAGGTCATTGTTTTGGAGTTTGATCTGGTTGAAGGGACCAACGATGCCGGCAACGCACACGTGGTGGCACAACTGTCGATGAAAATCGCGCTGACTACGATCATTATGGGGACCCCGACTCATAAGTTGTGATCACCGAATGCACGTGTACTTTGGTCCTAGAGATGAATGATCACTGAACACACAGAAGCTGGATAACAAGAGTCTTGCATCCATACATACTGTCTTACACAAATAAAGACCATCAAGGTCGAGTCTTACATAGATAGGGCCATGAAGGCCAAACACCAAACATGACTAGCAGCAAAAATCTTGGACGAAAGCGTGAACCCATGACATCTGCCTTAACCCTATAGGAATTCTGACTAGGAAGCGTCCTAGTTAACATGTACATCACCAAGGTTCTCTTCATTATATCATGTGCTTTCATGGTTGGCCAATAAAATAACCAGTGGCTAGCCAATGAGTACTTTGAATGTACTCGCAAGCAACCCGTGTTTGGAACAAGGTAATAATAATGCATGATATATCACTATGTAGGTAAGTTGCAGAAAGCTAATTTTGAGTGCAATGACATGTTCAAATAAATTTCTAAAAGCATGCATCATGAGGTTGCAGATATCCATATGAACAAGTTACAACTATCAATATAAGCAGGGGTTGAACATCTCATGTTCAACTACATGTCAAGACATCTGACTTTACTCAAGTATCATCTTTCTCACAGACGCACGCAAGCCAAGTTTATAAGCAATGGACGTATCCCATGAGCGGTCATCCAAGTGTCCTTGACCATGGACTCAGCTATTCGAATAGTTTTACACTCTGTAGAGGTTGCACACTTTACCCACAAGACTCGGGAAACTTCCGTGTCATCCACGACTTGCGGTATATTACATACCTGAGGTAAGTACCCGAACAATGCCTTTCCCTCGATGACACTAAACAAAGAGTCCACTCATTGGCACACATCTCGCATGATGTGCATCACAAGTATCATCCATGAGGGAACCAACGGTGTGCCCAATGTCTGTGAAAACAACCCATGATCGTCCTTTCCGGCATGACCCCTTATCGAGAGTGACCACATCACTCCCGCCACTAGTAACGCAGGTTGTCTTCTAGTACCGACCGAAGTAATCAACAAAGCCCTGTCCCATAAGGGGTATTATGGTTGTATATGTATGGTTGGACTAACGATCGCAACTTAAACCAAATTGTTTTTGAAAACAACACACTCACTTACCTCGGTACACCACTTCTTTCTCAAGTGGTTACCTAGCTCAACACCATCCCCCTCGGGCATTAGTGGCACCCGACGTTTTTTTTGAAAAGATCTTGAAAACACTTTTGCTTCCAACACCGAGCATATCCCCATCCCACTTGTGTAGCATCTACTAGCAGCCTATCTGCTTCCCACCCACACAACTCTAAGTAGAAAGTAGAGTTATGTCAATGCAAGTATCAATGAGAAAGTAACAAGGGCAACCCATTTAGGTGGTCCCTACTTCATCATGATTCAATGCAACAGAATAAAGTGACATATGTCATGCATAAAATGGTTTCTTCGACATGGACAAAGGGTTGCTTACCTGGCTCAGCAAAGTCTTTTGAGGTCTTCACACACTTCTGGTCCAACTCTGAGCACTCCGTCTACTTTGTCAACTACCGTCGGAAACATCCATAATGAGCAACACAACAAGCAGAGAAATAAATGTGTTCTAAAATAGAAGCTTTATTTTTCTAAGATGTCTATGGTCATAAAAAAATACCTAAAGTTGCTCTAATGGGTTTGGATCAACAAAGATTTTTGAATAATGGAATTGGAGGGAATTATTGATCCTATAAAGAGTCTACACAATTTTTTTATAAAAATGAGTGAATGCACCTATTAAATAGGGCATGATGTTGGAAACATTTAGGAAGTGGATTCACTGGGTTTTGAGTTGGGATGATTTTCCTATGAATTTCTTAAGATGAAACAAATGGAAAATGGGGCTATTTATTTGGTCCAGCACAATCAATGCATGGTAAAAAATGTTAACCATGGCTGGATAAGTAGGCCATGGTATCTAGAGCACCTAAAAATTGGAATCACTCCATTTGGAGTTGAATAGAGTGCTCTAGGATTTTGCAAAGTGGCCCCCATTAGTTCAAATTGGAATTTAAATTTGAACAGGGCAAAAACTTATGATGAAAAATTATGGAAGTTGCACCATTAAATAACTTGGATTTTTAGAATAATATAGGAATTTGAATCAATGCATTTGGATAAATATTTTATTCTGTGGAATTTTTGGAATATACTGGCAATTGAAAAAAAAGGAAAATGTCACTGTTCTCTACGGGTCGAGTCTGACGCCAGCTGAGCTGGCCCACAGGCGAAGTGTTACATGCGCTGGTTTAATTTTAAGGGATTTCCATTCTTGTGCCCCTCGTTCCTTAGTTGTACTCATTTATCCCCATGCTCTTAACTTTTGCTCACTTTTCCCCACTCCTTAGTCTAAAACCCTTAGTAATGGTCACACGGGGGGATGTCGTCAGGTCAATGGTTTGACCGTTAACTCTGGTGTGTGGGGCCGCACTAGATTTTGTCACCCGTTGGACCTGCCAAGTGGAGCCATGTTGGACTGTGTCGCCCTCCTTTGACCATTCTAACGTGTGGGGCCGCGCTGGACTGTGTCGCCCGTTACCTGCCAAGTAGGGCCGCATTGGACGGTGGCGCTGGTTGGACTATTGGACCGTGGTTTTCTTTGGGCCGTTGCATTAAACGCCCACGTGCATGCGCTGATGCACGCCGCCACGATAATCCTACTATGCATGCGAGAAATGATCCAGTCAGTCACCCTACATGTGTCGATGCGTGCCGCCACGGATGCAGCCTTCCTGTGAGCCGCCACGGATGCAGCGTCTATCGCTGCTGTCTATTCGTCCCTTATCACGCGCGCCTCCTCAATCGATTCACTATTCACAGTTCACACCGTCTCAGCCTTTGACCTTCGCAACATCAATTTAGCGTGGCAATTAAAGTCTATGGCATACCGATTGATGTGCGGCATTTGAACGTAGCAAACATGTGGCCGATGCCCTTATTTAAACTGCCCACCCCTCCACCTATTCTCCACACATCCATTTGTGTCGCTCCCCTTCTCTTCTTCACCCTAATCCAGAGCACTCTCCAAGCTAGGTGAAGATGTAGTACTATGACCCCACCTTCCATATGCCACCAGTTAGGCCGGAGAGGCAATACCCCGCCGGCATCGTCACCGAGAAGAGCTTCGCATGTGGACGATCTCACGCTAGAGGACTGGTTGAAATTTTGCCGAGTGGTTCCTCTGTGCGGGCTTCGCCCACCTCTCGGCGGGCTCACCGGTCATGTTCGAACTGGAGGAATTGTGTCCAAACTCTAGCCCTCCATCGTCAGGGCTCATCGCCACCTTCAACAACAGGTTAGATGCATTCCACCTGCTTGGGAAGGTGTTTTGGTGTGGGTGCGAGCTCATCGCATTCACAACCTACAACATCTTTACGGATGTGGATACGATCTTCTCCAACCGCAACGTCATCCACAGCCTCCCCTACCTCCTTGGCGAGAACGGCAGGGAGGCAAAGGAGTGAAGAGGAGGCGCGGAGAAGCTTGTCTTTCCCTAGGGTGTTAGACCCTAGGGATTTATTTCTATGTTATTTTATGTATGTCGTGTTATATAATGTTTTATGTAAGAAGTATGTAGCTATCTATTTTATGCTTGCTACCCTAAATGAAGAACTATCTATCTATGTTATGCTTGCTAGTTTTCTTTGTTATTTTGTAGCCCAATCGGTGATATTTAGACCTTGGCTTGAAACAACGCATAAAACATGTTCCCGCACCATATCAAAACATCAAGCAGAGGAGTCCTCTTTTTCAAGAAGAGTTTTTCATTTAACTCTTGTGCATCCCTATATTTTATGGATTCGAGAGTTTTGGTCCTTTTGGCACGCGCGCCTAATGGGCTAGTTGAAGTGTCAAAAATGATAAAACTAAGCCACGTCGATGTTCAAAAGAAGAATAAAAAAGCTATTTTTTTTAATTGTTGCTGGCGGTCTAGGTTTGTAGATCTTGCCGGGGTGAAGGGGACAATTGCAGGCTGGGCTTTGGAAGGGTGGAAGCTACTCCCTCTGGCCAGTCATTTGCATACAACCTGTGCATGCGAACGGCAACGCTTAATCCCTTAACGCATGTGTGTGCAAACAATAATGCTTGGTGGTTGGCTGCCTACCGGTAGTGCATTGTCCCAAAATAGTTCATTAAGTGTGCATAAAAACACATGCTAATTAATGTTTTCAGTCCAATCCATACCATACACGCCTAGGCTATGCACGTGGATGGAGTACTGTCCATGAGTTTCCACTCAAAGAACAAGGACGACCCGAACATGGGTGGCTAACTACCGGGGCCCGTCGCGCGTGTGCATTTACTTCGGGGTGTGAGTGTAGTTGGAAGGCCACCACGCGTCCCCAAGGCGGATAAGGAGAAAGCGCGTGCACACACGAATCAAAACAATAAGCCAAAAAACAGAGCCATCGCATGCACTATTTTGTAGGCCTCTTTTTTTGGGCCTTCGACATCCAACACCATGCGACGGCCTAACGAGAGATGAAGACATTGACATAGTTTTAGCAACCCACGGAGCACATAATCCACAAATTAAGCTTACACCACACTAATAACATCTCTAACGAGTGATGACCACCAAGTAAGCAAATCCTAGGGCAACTATACAAAAATAAAATCCTAAAGCTATCAGATTCGCCTGCTTGTTCAATTGAATCATCTGCCTCAAGTTCTTCTTCCTCTTTTGTAATTCTCCGACAAAAATACCCAATATCTTGTTCTAGCAAGATATTGGGTATTTTGAAATTCAGCTCCGTATCCCCAACTGTCAGAGCAGCACTTTCAGAGACCAAATTCCGCATGGCTGACGGCAGATTGAGATCCCGGGTTGTGGCCCCATTGAATTTAATCAAGCCATCCCCTTGAAGCCTTAGAACATAGTCATCCAGCCATTAAAAATGTGTGCGCTTCTTCACGATCTAAAACGAAATCATGAGCCCTAAATCCCAGATCCAACAAAAAAGAATTAAAAGCAAAGAGGAAAACCATGAGATCTAACCTGCCCCTCTGGCTTGCTCTTGCATTTCACGAACTCGCGCTCAAAGTTGTCATTCCTGTCCTCCTTCGAAGTCAATCGTTTTAGTGGCGCGCTATGGGGGCAGTCAGGATATGGCTCCATGGGTAGTTGACCATACTAGGTCCACGCGGGGTGGGAGGCTGAGGTGGAGCTCGACATATCTCGTCGCCGGGGAAGACGAAGCAGACGAGGGGCTCCTGTCGTCGTCACAGAAGAAGAAGCAGAGGAAAGGGGAGGCAATGTCGCATTGGTGGGCAAGCAGAACCAACCTTTCGCCATCTCGTGGATCGCCCAACAATCCAACGATGTGGAGCACTCCATGTGATCCAACAATGCACAGCTTGCACTCGAAATTCCTTCTCGAAGGCCATATCTAAGGGCTGACGCTTGGCTCTAGGGTAGTATCGGACGGTTGTATTTTGATGCTAGGGTTTAGAGAGATGCTACGGGGTTTGAGCCGGTCAGTGGGGTTATTTTAGGTTTGACCAACTTTTCAAATGACCTTAACTAAATCAAAAAAAATCAAAAAATATGAAACCTTCACGGATCATCGTTTTATAAGACATAATTACCATTAAAAATATAAATTTGGTTTAGGGTCATGTTATAAAAAATCATTTTTTGAGGTGAGCTACCATTTCCAAGTTCAAATGAGCATAGATAATTCAAAAAAAAACAAAAAATGGAAGACCTGCGGATAATGTCATTGTATTTGACATGGTTATGACACAAAAGAACATTGGTTTTATGAACATTTTCATGAAAACTCCTTCACAAAAATGATCTATCACGTATGAGGTTGTATAGAGTTTGAGAAGAGAGTGATAGTGGGTTTATGTTTGCGAATTATTTAAAAAAATCAAGAAAATCACCAAAGCTTCGTCTTAGTGTCAATAAGAAGGATCTGAACTTATTTTTCATTATTCAAATTTTGTGATGTGTAATAATTTGAATTTTGCCGAAATCAACATCAACAACAACAACAAGGCCTTTAGTCCCAAACAATAATTCAGATTTTGCAAACATCACATCACAAATGGACTTCAAATGTTGTCTCCAATTTCGAATTATTACAAACCTTAAAATTGAAAGTTTAGTTTAAATTCAAATTTCACCTCTAATTTTGAATTATTACAAAGCCTTAAAGTTCAAAGTTTATAACTTGCATTCAACGTTCAAAGTTCATATCTTTGCCTTGCTCCTTGTGTTCCTAGACGGTTTAACACACTTGCTCCTGGTTTCCGTAGCTAGGATATCCACCCTTTTATTCTTCCTTTTGGTCTTCACTTTGGTTGGTGGCTGTCGAGGTGCTGGGGGGAGAACTTCCACTAGCCAGCTGACAGGGTTCAATATCTTCAAAACCTTCATAAGCCATGGCTTCAAATTCTGCATCGGATGATGGCTGAACCGATGTTTCATTCTCTGTTGGCCTTTTCTCTCCTTTTCCTTTAATTTCCTTAGAGCTAGATCAACAAAAAAGAGTATAAGCCATCGATAAAAAACAGAAGAAATGCACAAAAAGGTAAGGTTGTTGCACAACCAAGCTGTCGATAGTGCTAATTCAATTGCTTCATTATCCTCAAGTGCTGCATTATCCTCTGGATTAGCTGCAATATGCTCTACTGCCTCATCCTCCTCTGGATTAGTTGCAATCTTCTCTAATGCTTTATCCTCCCCTCCATTAGCTGCAATCTTCTCTAATGTTGCATCCTCCCCTGCATTAGCTGCAATATGCTCTAATGCTGCATTATCCTCTGCATTTGTTGCTACCCATTGTTCCTCTTCTCCAAATGAAGCATCCACTTGATTGGTACATTTCCTAGAAATGTGCCCTAGGGTTCCAAATTTTTTGCACTTATGTTGTCTTTTTACATGACCCTCTTCACCTCTTCTGTACTTGTTCTTCCTTGGTCTTCCTGGTGGCCTAGTTAGTACAGGAGAATGTAGTTTGAACCCTGGATCTACTATGTTCCATTGGTCTTTTCCCAAGAGTGCGGACACATTGGAAGCGTAAGGGCCCTGAATCTGGCAACAGAAAATATTCAGAAATGTATTGATCAACTTCACCGTCTTCACCACCGATAACAGTCATATTAACATATATTAAAGCTACTAAGGAAGAGCTCCTCCCCTGAGTTCCCAATGTAGCTAGCATTCTCTTTCAAGTATACACATGTCCTTATTTTTTTCACAATTTGTATGTGTGTTTGCTACCATTTTTTAAGATAGTACTCCCTCCGTTCCTAAATATTTGTCTTTTTAGAGATTTCACTGTGAACTACATATGGATGTATAGACATAGTTTAGACTGTAGATTCATTCATTTTGCTTCATATGTAGTCCGTAATAAAATCTCTAGAAAGACAAATATTTAGGAATGGAGGGAGTACAACGCAGATACTTATATATGCACATGTACACTCACGCTATGAACGCACATATGTATACCTTATACTTCTGAGAATCTTTGAGATAAAAAGTCAATACAACATCATGAGATTGACGAAATCACCGCGAGCGTCTTTGTAGTACACGAAAATGTCTCTTTCCACTGAACGAATATTGCCGCAGAGCCTGAAATAAATCCACGAAAATGTGAGCACCAACGCCAACATTGATGATCATATTGGTTTTTCTTTTTGTTCATCACTGGATTTTTCCTGTCGTGTTTGCTAGCTTTTTCACACAGTACAACGTAGATGCTAACATATATACACATACACTTACCCCTAAAAACACATGTACGCACACTCTGTAATTACGAGAACCATCCAGATACTAAGTGAAAGCACATTTGCTCCCTTGGTGGTTTTGGTAATTAATAACAACATAAGTCATTGAACTAATGTTTCCACCAAGTATATTTCAGGAAAAGTTCAATGATAGGGATGGAAAAAGGATTGTGGAGATTGTGGAATCACCCCAAGATGCAAGGAAATAGGTTGGCCAAGCTTCATGCAAGAGGACTCTACATTTTACACTTGTGAGAAATCACTTTGAGTCCATAGGAAAGCCAATACTATTAAAAGGGGGTAACGTTTTGTTGGTGAATAAAATGCTCATACGTGTACAAGTGATGGTCACCAAAAACATCCATAAGCTCTCCCACCAAAATCTGTCTCTATCCAAACATGCAAAATTGGTGCAACAAACATTCCTATCCCCGTGCCACTGATTCCAAACCCTAGACAGACTCAGCCAAACCCTAGCCACTTTGGTGCAGCCGACACAGCTTTCGGTGCCACCGAGTTGGGCTGCCAACTTTCTGTTATGCAAGTTCTCACTTTCGGTCCGTCCAAAAATGTTGAATCGGCGTCACCAAGTTTGGCATTTCTGACCATTGGTTACCTTGTCGGTGCAATCGAGATTCCTATATCGGTCTCACCGAGATTCAAAAGTTGCCACCTTTTGGTCACTTCGGTACCACCGAGATTAACACATCAGTGTCACCGAGTTAGTCATTTTGTGTGTAACGGTTGGATTTTTTGGGATGCCTATATATACCCCTTCACCACCACCCACTCGAAAAAGAAGCACTCAGAACTATTCCATACATATCCTACTTAGTTTTCTGAGAGAGAACCACCTACCCTTGTGTTGAGGTCAAGATCTTCCACTCCAACCATATGGATCTTGATTTCTAGCCTCCCCAAGTTGCTTTCCACCAATCCAATCTCTTCTACCAATCCAAATCTGTGAGAGAGTGATTGTGTGTTGAGGAGTCTATCATCTTGAAGCACAAGAGCAAGGAGTTCATCGTCATTACCGAGCCTATTACCATTTGGAGGCTGGTGCCTCCTAGATTGGTTAGGTGTCGCTTGGGAGCCTCCTACTTCGTGTTGTGGAGTGAACCAAGAATTTTGTAAGGGCAAGGAGATTGCCTACTTTGTGAAGATCTACCCCGAGTAAGGCTAGTCCTCCGTGGACGTAGGCCGTCATGGCATAGTCAAGGTTGCTTATTCATGGAACCCTCCATGGGTAGAGCCCTCCGTGGACTCTTGCGACTGTTACCCTCCGTGGGTTGAAGACTCCATGAACGTGGATGTACGATAGCACCACCTATCGGAACCACGGGAAAAATCATCGTGTCTACAAGTGCGTTTGATCTTCCTACCCTATCCTGTTACTCATGATTGTTGTTACTTTCCGCTGCTATACTCTTAGACTTGCATGTGTAGGGTGTACTTGATATGTTATGAATGCTAAAACATGCCAAGAATTAAAATTGGGAAAAAGCATAGTTTTATTTGGTCAAGTAGTCTAATCCCCCCTCTAGACCTACTTTTGACCCTACAAGTGGTATCAGAGCTTTGGTCTCCATTGCATTGGTTTCACAACCTAGGAGAAGTATGGCATCTACTAAGGGAAATTATCACCGTAGAGGTCCATACTCTCATGGCACTAATTTTGCTAGTTGGAAGCCTACAATGAAAATGTATTTGCTTGGTCATAATCCTGTCGTTTGGGCTATTGTTCGTGTTGGCTTGAAAGGTGAATTCTTTGGTGATGGAAGAGAACCGGATCGTGAAGAGAACGCGGAATAATTGAAGATGTTGCAATTCAATTCTCAAGCATGTGGCATTATCTTCAACTTCATATGCCCCAAAGAATTCAACAAAATCAGCCGTCTGGAACAGGCAAAAGAGATTTGGGGTACTTTGGTTGATATGCACGAAGGAACTGAGTCCGTGAAAGAATCCAAGTTAGATGTTCTTCAAGGTCAGCTTGATAAGTTCAAGATGAAGGATGGTGAAGGAGTCGCTGAAATGTACTCTAGGCTAGCTCTCATCACAAATGAGATTGCCGGCTTAGGAAGCAAAGAAATGACAGACAAATTCATCATCAAGAAGATACTTCGAGCTTTGGATGAGAAATATGACATCGTGTGCACTTTGATCCAAATGATGCCCAACTACAAAGATCTCAAACCAACGAAAGTGATTGGTAGAATTGTTGCTCATGAGATGACACTCAAAGACAAGGAAGAGCTTCACCACAAGTCAAGTGGTACTTACAAAGCCACAAGTGATGCTCCCGCTACCTCAAGCGACAACCTTTTTACAAATGAAGAGATAAGCCTCATGGTCAAGAAATTAAACAAGTTCTACAAGAATAGAAGCAAAGATCGAAGCTCCAACTCAAGACATGAAGAGAAGCGTTTGTCAAGTCGTGATCGAAACTGCTACAATTGTGGGAAGCCCGGACACTACTCCAATGAGTGCATGTCTCCCTACAAATGAAGAGAAGAGTCACCAAGAAGACGAAGCTCAAAAGATGAATCACCTCGAAGAGGGAGAAGGAGTAGAGATGATCGTTATGAACGAAGACCCTCAAGGAGAAGTAGGGACTCGGAGAAGAAGGACAAGTACACCAAGAGGTACTCAAGAAGGAAACATCAAGCTCATGTTGGTGAATGGGTTTCCGGCTCCGACTCTGACAACCACTCCGAGAGAATCTATCACTCCAACCCCGACTATAGTCAAGATGATGGTGTTATCAGAATTGCACTAGTGACAAGCAACTCCTATGATCTATTTGATTCACCAAATGAAGGGAGTCAAAGTTTCTTCATGTCTAAAGGCCCCAAGGTATCACACCCCAAATATCTTGATTTCGATAGTGATGAAGATGATTTGCTTTACGATGATGACTTGCTATGTGATAAAACTAGTGATGTTGATCATAATGAACTTGATATTTGACGATGATAAGATGAAAATAGAAGAACTAACTAAAGAACTCAACACTCTTAAGTTAGCCCATGAATCTACTCTTGAAGATCATAGAGAGCTTGTAAGAACTCATGAGAAGCTACACTTCGAAAAGCTCAATTTGGAGCAAGTACATGAATTTCTTAAAGCTATCAATGACAATCTCCGAAAGAAGACTTCATCTTATCTTGCCAAACGACTATTCTTGTCTACATTTATGCCACAAGTCAAATCTAAGCAAACTAGTAACAAAGGCAAGAAAGGTTCTTCATCTAGTAGCAACAATAAAAATGCTAAATTCAATGATGTTGCTCCTAGTAGTTCTATTGATTCCACTAATGATGATTCTCTTAGCCAAGTTACACTTGAGCATGAAAATGCTTTATTGAAAGGAATTATAGAGAAAGGTATCTACAAGAGTCTTGAAGGGTACAAACAATTTGATGAGATTGTATGCAAGCTTGGAGGATACCGGAAAAATCGTGGTGTTGGCTACTTCAATGCTAATGGAGTTGAATGGGAAGAAGGTCAATACTCCAATCCCAAGTTTGTTCCTCAAAAGGAAAAGTATGAAAATACTCTTCCCAAGGGAACAAAGTTGCAAGATGACCTTCCACCACAAGATACCAAGCTCAAGGGCAAGAACAAACTCGAAGAGGACTTTCACTCTTATGAAGATGAATCCCAAGCTTTGGTGAAGTGGGTTCCCAAGGCTACTACAATCTCGACTTCTACAAGTGCTACTTCAACACCAAGGATCCCCATCAACTTGATGTTGGTCCCCAAGAAGAAGAACTAGAGAGTTGTTCAGAGGTGACTCCGCCAATGACATTCACTCACATTCATTATTGGCAAGATCTATTTGTAATCAACATCAACCCCATGCAATAGATCAAGGAGTCACACATTCCCTCAAAGGTAAGCAAGGGACAAGGTATTCAACAAATCAATGGACATCATCACATATGCTTTGCACTCCATGTCCATAGATATCCTTGTATTTGCCTCTTGTGTGTTGGGACTAACCAATGTAGGTGAGAAGAGTAAGGAAACAACAAGGATGCTCCCAACTCTTGGTGATCTTCATCAACTTTGAGAATCCACCACTACCTCACCAACATGAAGTCTTCATCGACAAAACCCAAGGTTAGTTTATCCCTCTTATGGGGGGATGTCACATAAAGGGGGAGCTTTACTCTAAGACTTGAGTCAAAGCATCTCTTAGTATGTGACAACATTAAATGCTTTATGTTAAAGTGGTAACCCCACTTGTGCTTAAACGATGAGTATGACCTATGATCGAGTATTCTTACTTGGCTCCTAAGTCAAAATAATCATATATAGATGACTTCGTCATCGCCCAAGTGCTTGTTAGATGCTAGTGTGTTTGTGCATGTTTGCCATGACTTCATTTGACATCCTATTGTGTGAGCATGTTGGTCTGCATTTATTCACTCATTCAAGGATATCCAATTGTTGCTATTTGGCTTTTGATTCATCTTTCGCCAATTGGATATACAAGAATGCCTAGGACCACTTCTTTAGCTATCTATGCTTTCTCACCTCATACTCTATTCATGCTGCATCACAAAATTTGAACAAGTGCTTTTCGATCCCTCTATGTGTGGAGCACTCAGAGTTCCGTATCGACAAGGACTGACCATTAAAACCTCGCAAGTGCATCTCGGTGGAACCAACCACAATATCTCAGTCTCACTGAATGCCTAGGGTTGATCTTGTTTTCAATCTCGGTACCAACGATTCCATCTTCTCGTTTACACCGAGTTTCCCTGTCAACTGACAGTTGAGGAACTCGATGACACCGAAAAGTTAGAATCAATGACACCGACAGTGGTGGGTATATTTAATGTGGACCCCGATGCTTTGAAATTTACCCTCAAATCGTCGCGCCTCAGAACCTTAAGATGCCGCCTTCGAGACCCCTGGTCGTCGCCCTTGTCTCCCTGCGCTCCTCCGCCGCTGGGAATCGCCGTCGCCGACGAAATCCTCTCCATCGTCGCCGTCATAGCGGATCCGTGCCAAGTTAGGATACAGATTCGACCTCCTTTGCACTCCTCGTCCGATTCTTGTGCAATGGATTTAAGTTTATCTATAAGCCACTCTTTGCACGCACTCCTATCCACTCAAAATTCCAATAGCCTAGCAAATGTTAGATTTTCTAGGGTTTTGTCGTCTGCCCGATGGAACTCGATGGAACCGAAGCAAACAAATCGGTCTCACCGATTTGTCTTTCAGTGTTGCTGAGAACAGTCTCGGTGGAACCGAGTACTTCTTTTCAGTATCACCGAAAAGAGTGCCAATGTTCTGTTAAGAGAGACAGTCAGTCTCAGTGGCACCAAAAATCTTGCTGAGGCTGTACCGATATTCATTTGACAGAATGCAAACACTTTGAAAATCTATTGTTCAAAATTTCAAAAAACCAGCCTCGTTTTTTGATGACTCATCTACTTCTGCTCTTCTATACTCTATTCACAGGGTCAGTATGTCAGATGGTGAGGACATTCAAAATTTGCCAGAGCAGGGAGTTGACATGAGTTCAGGCACAAGCCTAGAGTCCAGTTCTTTTCAAATCCAGGCACCCCCAGCTCCCATGGGTTGCACAAGGCTGTTACCAGGACCAGGAAGAAGCTAAATTCTGATGAAGAAGATTCGGACTTTATTCTTGAGGAGATTCTTGCCAAGAAGCAAGAAAAGGCTGCTAAGAAGTCTGCTACTGAAGCTACTTCTTCCAGAAGAGTTGTGAGCAAGGTCTATGCTAGCTCTGAAACTATCAAAGCACATGAGAGTGCTAGAGCCACGATGTCTATTGATCCCCCAAGGAAGTCTATGCCAAAGAAGGTACGGGAGAAGAAAGCCAGGAAGAGGATTATTCATGTGATTGGCAAGCCTACCTCCATGTATGAAGATCCAGAGGAGGCTGCTGGTGCTGCTGCTGAAGAAGAAGAGGATGAGCTAGCTGTAAAGGCTCCTACCAAGAACAAGGCCAAGAAGCTTATGGCTGATGCTATGCCAAAGACTGGCACATCCAAGAGCACCAAGACTACATCCAAGAAGGCTGCTGCTGAGAAGCCAAAGAGGGCATCCAGGCAGATTCCAGCTTTTGAGAAGAACAAGGGAACTGCCTCCCGACCTGAAGATGATGATGACTTGACAACATTGATGAAGCTCAGACCACATCTTCTAGTACATGATGTCAGCCACTTAGTTGCTGAAGATATGAAGAAGAGGAAAGACTCAGGAGTGAGAGTTGGGAGAGCTATAGATCCTTATGCCCAGAGGAAGAAAACTGTTGTTGACTATAGGTTCTACACCAGAGAGCAATAGGACTTTTATGAGACAGTGCTACTAGACAAGATCCCAGCTGTTAGTGATATGAGATATGTTGATTGGAAATTCATTAAGGAGAATGAGGACTACTTTCCAAGTGTCCAAGATAATTTCCACTGCATTGGTCTGGATGAGTTCATTGGCAGAGAGCTTACTGCATGGAACGATGAGATGATCATGCAATTCTACTCCACTCCACATTTCTACGGAGATGGTAGAATTGTATGGACGACTGAAGGAGCAAGGTATGAATCCACTGTTGATGAGTGGGCTGCACTTCTAGGAGTTCCAGCGATTCAGGATGGTGATATGGATGTATACTCAGAATCCAAAGCGAGCCACAATGCCATGAAGGATATGTATACTCCTATCCCCGCAGACAAAGTGCAATCTCACAAGCTAGGATCCATCTACTATCTGCAAGCAGGCCTCCGTACCATGAACACTATTCTAAGGCATACCTTGATGCCCAAGTTAGGAGATGGCAAGATGATCCGAGGCTACTCCATCAACATGTTGATCCACCTTGACGGACATACCAGTATTAGAGTCATGGATTTGATTGTTGAGACAATCAAGAGGGTTGTCGCTGATCAAAAGCGCTCTTGCTGCTATGCACCCTACATCCAGATGCTTATCAACTCTCAGTTGGAGAAGCACATATTTGCTCTAGATCGTCCACATTTGCCCCTACAGCCAGAACTTGAGGATAATGTTGTGGTGATGGACCCAGATCATCCCACATCTGCTACAGCACACGCAGAGGGAGAGGTAATTCGAGTCGCTAGTGTTCAAGCCCCTAGATCCAGAAACGAGCAAATGGATCTTCTGATCTCAGTAGTTTAGGGCATGCAGAAGGATATCAAGGGGATTCTGGACAACCAGAACAGTCTTGTGAGGATCTTTGAGACAAGGATCAAGACTCTTGGTGATAAGGTGGACAAGGTGACTAAGACAGTCATAGAGCTTCAGAAGGAAGTTGACTCAGTGCACATTCTTCGGGTCTATTCTACTTCTTCAGATGATGATGATGATGATTATGATGATGAGGAGGAGGAGGAGGAGGAGGATGGATCACCTCTCAGGCTGAGCACACAGTTCACTACTCAAGCTAGATCAGCCATAGTGCATGCACCAGACGTGAGGCCCTCTTCATCAGCTCCTGCTAGTGTCAGCACAACTCTTGCTCCATCAGCTCCAGTTCCTCCAGTGACCACTTCAGCTCCATCCACGACATCTGCAGAGATCTTCGCCGACGCTGTTCTCTCGGATCCTTCATCAATAATTAGAGGAAATCAGCCCAAGAATGCTTAGATATATGCCTTTGAACTTTTTGGTAACTTGTTGCCAAAGGGGGAGAAGTGTATATAGATCTTTAGGCTTCGAGTGAGAGAGCGTTTGGTGTTTATTGCTTGTTTTCAAAAACAATTGCTTGACACACTTTTGGTTGCTTGTGATACACGTTTGATGATGTTTGATCATATGCTTTAATGTGTGATGCTACTATTTCCTATCATCTTAATGTTTATGTGATGATCATTCATCTTTGGTTTATTGTGTTGTGCTATGATGTTCATTCTAATTACTCTCGCACACCACCAACTGGTATGTGACATGTAACAAGTTCCCCATGTACCTAATCGATTGCGCATTTGCATTCAAACGCAAATTTAAAATAATGCACAAATTTAGGGGGGGGGGGATCTTGATTATCACATACTTCTCAAAGCGACGATTACATCCATTGATTATATCTTTGTCGAAGGTTTGATCTATATGTTGTCATCAATTACCAAAAAGGGGGAGATTGAAAGCACATTTGCTCCCTTGGTGGTTTTGGTAATTAATAACAACATATAAGTCATTGAACTAATGTTTCCACCAAGTATATTTCAGGAAAAGTTCAATGATAGGGATGGCAAAAGGATTGTGGATATTGTGGAATCACCCCAAGATGCAAGGAAATAGGTTGGCCAAGCTTCAAGCAAGAGGACTCTACATTTTACAGTTGTGAGAAATCACTTTGAGTCCATAGGAAAGCCAATAATATTAAAAGGGTGTAAGGTTTTGTTGGTGAACAAAATGCTCATACGTGCACAAGTGATAGTCACCAAAAACATCCACAAGCTCTCCCACCAAAGTATGTCTCCAGCCAAACATGCAAAATTGGTGCAACAAACATTCCTATCCCCGTGCCACTGATTCCAAACCCTAGACAGACTCAGCCAAACCCTAGTCACTTTGGTGCAGCCGACACAGCTTTCGGTGCCACCGAGTTGGGCTGCCAACTTTCCGTTACGCAAGTTCTCACTTTCGGTCTGTCCAAAAATGTTGAATCGACGTCACCAAGTTTGGCATTTCTGACCATTGGTCACCTTGTCGGTGCAACCGAGATTCCTATATCGGTCTCACCGAGATTCAAAAGTTGCCACCTTTTGGTCACTTCGGTACCACCGAGATTAACACATCGGTGTCACTGAGTTGGTCATTTTGTGTGTAACGGTTGGATTTTTGGGGATGCCTATATATACCCCTTCACCACCACCCACTCGGAAAAAAAGCACTCAGAACTATTCCATACCTATCCTACTCAGTTTTCTGAGAGAGAACCACCTACCCTTGTGTTGAGGTCAAGATCTTCCACTCCAACCATATGGATCTTGATTTCCAGCCTCCCCAAGTTGCTTTCCACCAATCCCATCTCTTCTACCAAGCCAAATCTGTGAGAGAGTGATTGTGTGTTGAGGAGTCTATCATCTTGAAGCACAAGAGCAAGGAGTTCATCGTCATTACCGAGCCTATTACCTTTTGGAGGGTGGTGCCTCCTAGATTGGTTAGGTGTCGCTTGGGAGCCTCCTACTTCGTGTTGTGGAATGAACCATGAAGTTTGTAAGGGCAAGGATATCGCCTACTTCGTGAAGATCTACCCCGAGTAAGGCTAGTCCTCCGAGGATGTAGGCCGTCATGGTATAGTCAAGGTTGCTTCTTCGTGGAACCCTCCGTGGGTAGAGCCCTCCGTGGACTCTCACAACCGTTACCCTCCGTGGGTTGAAGACTCCATGAACGTGGATATACGATAGCACCACCTATCGAAACCACGGGAAAAATCATCATGTCTACAATTGTGTTTGATCTTCCTACCCTATCTGTTTACTCATGCTTGTTGTTACTTTCCGCTGCTATACTCTTAGACTAGCATGTGTAGGGTGTATTTGATATTTTATGAATTCTAAAACTTGCCAAGAATTAAAATTGGGAAAAAGCATAGTTTTATTTGGTCAAGTAGTCTACCCCCCTCTAGACCTACTTTTGATCCTACACTAAGTCCATACAACATCTTAAGATTGACGAAGCCACTGCACATGCCTTCGTAATGGATGGGAACGTCTCCTCCCATTGAAGTGGCTAAGGAGGGTCTCCTCCTGTGAGTTTCCAATGCTAGCTAGCGCCCTCTCTCACGTGGTCACGTCACCCTGGTTTTTTTCCTGGTCCATCTTGCTTTTTCTCAATCTTCCTTTTCTTTTACTTGATGTACTACCATGTGGAAAGCTACATGGCGGGCTTTGAAGAGCTATGGCTCATAGATATTTACATGATTTTCTAAATGACATTGTTGGTTTTACAATTTGCTCATTACCGAATTTTCTTTGTATCTTTGCTCCAATTTTTTAAGATAGTACATTGTAGATGCTCATATATACACAAATTAATACACTCATTCTATGAACGCATAAATGCATAACCTACATTTATGAGAATCTTTGAGATACAAAGCTAACGCAACATCTTGAGGTTGGAGAAATCACCACGAACGCCTTCGTTAGTCGACGAAAACGTCTCCTTCCACTTACGAATATTGCCAGAGAGCCTAAAATAAATTCACAAAAATGTGACCACAAATGCCAATGTAGATGCTCATATTGCTTTTTCATTTTGTTCATTACTGGTTTTTCCTTTCGTGTTTGCTACCTTTTCACACAGTACAACATACATACTCACATATATGCACATACACTCATCCCTGAGAACACGTGTACGCACATCGTGTAGTTACGAGAACCTTCGAGATACTAGCCCGATACAACATCTTGAAATTGGCGAAGCCACCGTAGGCGCCTTCGTAGTGATGGGAACGTCTCTTACCAGTGAACTAATATTGCTAGCTATTATGTTAGCATTTATGCCATGCGTTTGAAGTACTTTTGCATGAGTGCATTCCTAGGTAACACGTGATGGTTTTTTGTTTGGCTACTACCAGGTTTTTCTTTTTGTGTCTGTTGCTGTTTTCAACATGGTACAACGCACATGCTTACTTACACTTACCTTTATGGACGCATGCATGCACACCCTACCCCTATAACGCTATTGGGAGGCCCGGAATAAATTCAAAAAATGCGAGCACCAGTGACAAGAATACAGCACATATGTTGACACACTTATACCTATGAACATACACACCTATACCCTACCCATATAACATTGTGATACTTATAAAGTTAGGTTAATTACATGATACAAGCTGTAGTATTCTTTGCTCATTCTACCTTCTATATAAAGTTAGGTTAATTACGATGTGATACATATCAACTTTTCATGCATGGCAACATAGAATAAACAAAATAAAGAAAATTATGATCCTTAGAGTATCCATTTAGACTCTTAGAATTATGCTTGATTTTGATTGATAATGCAATTCTAATTTTGTTGCTTATGCAAGGTATTTATCATGACTAAGGGTTATGGGATACAACAAATCTTACTCAAAATATTGTGTATGAAAAAATTGTCAATCAATTGTAATACCAAAGGTTCTATATTTCGACTAGAGTATTTTCATTCATCTTTTACTCTTTTGTGAACTCAAATTTATGTGCATTACATGAAAGAATGACATTGTTGTTAATTCACTTTTCTGGTGTTTTTACTTCTTCTATATCTTGCTTCATTCAATAATACGAATTTCCATCTGTTGTACGATGAGGTATTATTTGTAAAATGGAAATTTTAAAATGTATACTAGAACAATTTTCCTTCGGTTCGAAGGAAGCTCCATTTCGTACAACTTTTGGTTGAATCGGAAGATTTTCAAACTATGACTATCATAGTAGGAACGACTTTGGCTGACACATTTAAGATATATAGGAAAGTGATTGTAACCATGAATGAACTATTTCATGGTACCTTTTGGTATTTATCCAAATTAACTTGACTTTTACATTACCAACTGTCATCTCGCTTATCCGCTGGCTTATTTTCTTCTATAAGAAAGACAACACAGTCACACACATGCTTCACGACAGGATAGGCGTGCCGCTATGCCTGCGCCTACTAGTCATATGTAGAGCATGTATGCATGGCTTCCCACGGAGCTTTCATTTCCTACAACTGCATTCCCTAGTTGCTAGGTTAAATGGATACCTCCATTCCCTATTTATATTGTCAGTATATGTTACCTCAGCCTCGTGTGTCGCCGCTCGAATGCATTTCATTCTGCTCAGTCCTATTGCCTTGGTATGCAATGCCTTAATAAGAGATGGGAGCATGAGATGGCCAACATATTCTGTTTCTGCGATTCTTTTGCGAAGAGCCATATTTATCATGATCATCTGTTAAATCTTATCAAATATTTGCCATATGAGAAGCCCTTTCAATGCCTTGATCTTTGCATTGAAACACTCTGCCAGGTTGCTGGCACATAGTCCACTTTGCATATTGTATTGAATTTTCTTCTTGACCACAACTTTCCATGATGTGCATCTAGGTACTCCTTCACTAGAGGATTGTGAGCATACAACACTCTCAAATTATGCTCATGCTTCCTTTCACTACATGTGTATGATGTTGGCCATAAGTTCTCATCATAAACTTTACCTTTGAATTTGCTTTTAAAATTCTGCGCTAGGTTTCACATACATTCCCTATGCTTCACTCCAGGGAATACAATTTCCATTGCACTCTCCAAACCCTCACAAGCATCTGTGTGTATAGCTAAATCTGGGGATGTATCTATAAGGTTGTGCAAATGCTGCAGAAACTAGACACAACTTTCCTCGGACTCTTCCTCCACCACACCAAATGCAACTAGGAATAGCCAGTTGTGTCCATCGACGACAGAAGCTACCACCAGTTCTCCTCTCCACCTTCCATTCCAAGAAGTTGCATCAACAGCCAAATAGGGCCTGCAATCATCCAGAAACATTTGCCAACAAGCCTAGAAACAAACAATAGCCCTCCTAAAGCACCCCTTCTGAAATGACTTCCCTGTTATTTTGTATGGAACTGTATGCTTCTCAATCTCTACAAGACTCCCTGGACTAGTAGCTTCCACTTCAACTTTAAATGTGTAGAGCAACTAAAATATCTCATTCCAAGGACCATTAATCATGTCAAGAGCTATTTCCTTACCATAAAAAGTATTCATGTAAGGTACAACAATCTTGTACTTATCAAATAGCTTCCCTTGGAGTTCTGTTGGACCAAGTCTTGGTTTTTCTCTCAACCAATCCAAAATTGCATCTGCCACCCATCTACTCTTTGCTAGCTTTGTTTTAGCCTTCCCACTCCCCCTCCAGGTGGACAAGTGTGCTGGTGTGGGTTCCTTTTTATCTGAAAAATATGATCTGAAAACATTACACAATGATCTGAACATAGAATATGTAT
Source organism: Hordeum marinum (assembly GCA_022496015.1). Lineage (NCBI taxonomy): Eukaryota > Viridiplantae > Streptophyta > Magnoliopsida > Poales > Poaceae > Hordeum > Hordeum marinum. Next base: position 441,130,658 of record CM039674.1, read on the forward strand.
ATACTGAAATACACAAACCTAGATGAACTTGCTCCTCAACAAACATGATGCATGCAACCTCCATCTACACCTATCATATGGGCAATGAATAGTGAACCTTGATGGCTCACTCCTTTCAATCATATATGTATTTTGTGTGAGAATGCAGTATGTAGTCACTGCATTACGGCAGTCCACCATCCACTGGAATATGGTGTCGACACCAAGGTGAGGATCTTCTCTGTTCCACTCAATTGTTGGCATGTCCTCACCATCATATTCATCTAAAACTAAGATGTTGATGTTCACCTCCCTTTCTTCATCATTAGTGTCATCAAATCTAGCACGACTGATAGGTTGCTCATGATATTCATCTTCCATTACATGTTTACTGGCAATATCTACAAGCTCAAGGAACATATTCTCATCCTCGTCATCATTTCGAGGCACCTCTTCGTCTAGCTCTCCATCTTGTACTACATCGCCTGCGGCAGCGACAGCGATGGGAGAAGTGGCACAAGAAGCGGTAACAAATATGTTGTGACTTTCAAAACCATTAGCTCTCGTTGGTTTCGACCTACAAGGCGTGCCGGGGCGCTCCACGTTAGCAGAGATAGAAGATTCCTGAACACTCTTCCCCTTCCCAAGTTCATTGCGTGGCTGAAGCACCTCGATATGGCTTTTACCGAAGCGGCTTTCAGCATTCAAAGAAACAAAGAGCAATTCTAGATGCTCATCGCAAGTTAGTGGAATAAATTTTTGCTCGGTACTGCTGAAATATTTCAGTTCAACAGCATCGGTAGGGCTCCATCAATATGGAGAATTTCGGAGTGTCGCGAGCAAATCTTTGAACGACATACTGAATTCTACCACCTTCGGATAAAAAATCCAGAAAGCATATGCGGTTTTGTACCACGTAGCACACTAACTGCCATCCTAACCGACAGCCGGAAAGCAAGCGCGGGATCAATCCTATTCGATTCAAATAAGGGGTGTTGTTAGGCCGAGAACAATTCAGAAAAAATTTAATGATTCAAGAGACTAGCGGTCAAAAAGGGATGAATTTACGAATCAGAAAATTAGTTAGAGGCGAAAACGACGCTTACCCAAGTGTAATCCATGAACTATCCGCCGCCGATTCCACCCAATCCTCTTCACGGTCGACGGGCTTGAGAGCATGCTCCCCAGCATTGCTGCTTAATCCAGATGGGGATGTGGGGGTATATCTGGCCGAGGAACGATGCCGGTGGAGGCGTAATGGGGTTAGAGATTGGAGTGCACGACGATGGCGGAGGGGGCGGAGCGGCGCGATGTTGTAGGGCTAGAACTCGAGATTCAGACAAGCCCGTCCGACGTGTCTCAATGCGGCCCCATGATACGTCTCCAACGTATCTATAATTTTTGATAATGGCATGCTATTATATTATCTGGTTTGGATGTTTTATATGCATTAATATGGCACTTTATATTATTTTTGGGCCGAACCTATTAATCTAGAGCCTAGTGCGAGTTTTTGTTTTTTCCTTGTTTTTGAGTTTTGCAGATATGGAATACTAAACGGAGTCCAAACGGAATAAAACCTTCGGAAGGAATTTTTATGGAGGGAAACAAATCAACCAAGCTTGGAGTGCATGGATGGAAACCTGCCAGGGAGCCACAAGCCTGCTAGGCGTGGCCCCCCTCGTCGCACCTAGCAGGCTTGTCGTCTCCTGGTAGGTCTCCTAACCCTAATCTACTTTGTTGTATCACCCTTTCCACTTCAAGGGAAAACCAACGCAAGCCCAAGAGGTAGAACGAAGGATTTCTGTCGCTGTTGCCGGGGAGGATACATAGCAAGTCAAGATAAGATTTCTCCCGTCAACTTGCCAATTTCTGGCAGTGTTGCTGAGGAGATATACATCAAGCCTACCAAGTACGCATCACAAACTCATCTCTTGCATTTACATTATTTGCCATTTGCCTCTCGATTTCCTCTCCGCCACTTCTAAAATGATTTTCAGAAAATACCAAAAAGATTTGCCTTTTTATTCGTCCTTCTTTCGTTTGCTTGTGTGCTTGATTGCCTTATTGCCACCATGTCAGAATCTAGGGAGACTTTAAATGAAAAGGATGGTAATAATCTTGAGGGGAATTTCGATGACCTTGCTAATAACAACCCTCAAGAAGAACCTACTATCATTCATACAAAAAACTTCCGCATAGGTAGTGGTAATATCATTGGAAAAGGTTGTATTCAAGATTTTTTTACTTGTGCGGGAACGCTCCCTACCTTAGGAGGTTCCATTCTCAACAAACTTATTGTCTTGCGGATGTGATAACTTTGTTAATAATTGAACTTGAGGGGCAATTCGTTCATATGCACCCTTGCATACAAAGGATTTTTCTTGAGTTCTCTAATATTCAAGATTCTTCCGTTAAGCATGCTCACGAGTTTAGATTTATCATGAAAGAGGCTAGTGAATTTTTTTTGCTCATTATAAAATTAATGGTGGATGTCCCCTGAGGGAGTCCTGGATTAGGGGGTCCTCGGATAGCCGATCTATTGTTTATGGGCCGGACTATATGGGCTACTTACTGAACACAGGAAGATTTGACGACCCAGTCTCCAGGATGGAAGATTCAGGAAGCATGGCTTGCACTCCATGTTTGATGTAGTAAATAGGCATGTTTATATCTTCGGCATGTAACCGGCCATGTTTAAACCCTAGGCATCCTCGACATTTATATAAGTCGGAGGGTTTTAGGGTATAGGGACAGAACAACTCATCTAGGTTTAGCTATTCAATCTCGAGGTAGATCAACTCTATAACCCTCCCCCCCCCCCATATCATCAATACAACCAAGCATGACGTAGGGTATTACCTCCATAAGAGGGCCCGAACCTGGGTAAATCTGTGTCCCCTTCGTCTCCTGTTACCGTCAATTCTAGTCTCACAGTTCGGGACCCCCTACCCAAGATCCGCCGGTCTTGACACCGACATTGGTGATTTCATTGAGAGTTCCTCTATGAGCAAGATGGAATCAACGTCTCTCCTTGTCATCAACAAAGAGTTCTGCAACATGGACGCTTTTGTCCCCGGACAGATCTTCGCCTTCAACAGTGTTGTGCTGCACGCTGATTCCGCTAGCCATCTAGGCCGCGTTAAGAGCTTCGCCCCTGATCGGGAGGTCAGATTCGGAAACTTAGAGTTCTCTATCGACTCTTGAGGCGACTTGACATTAATCGAGCTCGCAGCTTCGCCTGTAGCTTCCGAGGACTCTAAGGCTTTACCCTCGAGCCCCTTCTTCGGACATGCCGATGGGGTCACCCATGGCGATGAGCCCGTGTCTTATCCCGGTCCGGCCATTAAGCCAGATGACCAGACACGTGTTCTTGCCGAATACTTCCCATGTCTGGAAGTCTTGGAGGTTAACTCCACGAATTTTGAACAGTTGTATCCGATCGGGCCCTCAGCGGTCGACGAGGCCCTGGATCAATTCTCGTCGATGAAGATCACCGACGATCCAACCCCGATCTTTGCTCGGTTCGGTTACAGTGTGGGCTAGGACGAATTTTTCGACCCACCCACCACCCACTTGATAGCCATTGTCGAGGATTTAACTGACATGCTGGACTACGCCTCCGAGGAGGCCAAATACATGGATGAAGAGGACCGTGCTCCCACCCCCGTTAACATGGAGAGTTGGACCGCCACTTCTGCATACAATGTCTACATGGTAGATACTCCTGCCACTAATGGCGACAACACGCCTCACAACGATAGCGACAAATCGGGTGAAGCACCATCAAGGCGCCAGAAATCGCACAAGCGGTCCAAAAGCAAAAAGGGAAGGAAAGCTATTATCAGCAACGGGGACGGTAATACCCCTGCCGATCATGGCGATCTCGATATCCCCGAGCACTCGTTAGCGGGTCCAGAAGGGCCCGAGGACGAAAACAACCCCAATAACGTCACCAACTCCGAAGGCGATGATTAACTTCCCCCCATCGAGGAGGAAGATATACTGGAAGCCGGTGACTTGTACATCCCTGATAACCTTGAAGATCAGGAAGAAATCAGGCAACGACTCATAGCTATGGCCCGCAGCCTAAAGGCTAAAGAACGGCAACTCAAAGCCAAATAGCAATGATCGATGGACGAAAGTCCTCTCAGCTGAGGAAGTATACGGCACCGGTCTGTCAAACTAGCCCAAAAGCTACCCTCGGAGAAGCCTGCTACCGCAATTCGATGATGAACTCACTGATACTCTGTCTCCAAACCGTACTCCATACGACCAGCCAGACCGCCCCCCTCGTGGTCGGGACAGAATGGCTGACGACACCGGTTATATACCGGTAGTGCCCCGAAGACGGGGTAAGGAGACATTAGACCCCAATGACATGTTCGACCTGCGAGATGATCTGGATCACAGAGCAGGCCGCACAAGATCCATCTACAGATCCAAAGAGTACTCGCCTAATAGACAGGGCGGATACAGACCATGGTTCGACCAAAACAACAGAGTCCGGGAACGCAACCGGCCCCATACAGATGCCGAATACAGGCGAGACATAGCACGGCTCAGAGGTGCCGCTCACCCACTGTGCTTCATAGATGAGGTAATGCGGCATTAGTTCCCCAAGGATTTAAAACCTATGAATATAGAACAATATGATGGGACCACTGACCCAACCATATGGATCGAGGACTTCCTCCTCCATATCCTCATGGCACAAGGAGACGATCACCATGCCATCAAATACCTCTCTCTTAAGCTTAAGGGGCCAGCTCGACACTGGTTAAACAGCCTCCCCGAAAACTCCATCGGATGCTGGGAAGACCTGGAAGATGCATTCCGCTCTAACTTCCAGGCAACCTATGTCCGCCCGCCGGAATCCTCCGACCTCAGCAACGTCATCTAGAAGACCGACGAGTCTGCTCGGCAATTCTAGCATCGGTTCTTGACTAAGAAGAACCAAATCATCGACTGTCCAGATGCTGAGGCCATAGACTCCTTCCGGCACAATATTCGGGATGAATAGTTGGCCCGCCAGCTAGGCCAGGACAAACCTCGGACCATGCCCGCCCTTACCACCCTCATGACCCGCTTTTGCGCAGGTGAAGACAATTGGCTGGCAAGACGCAGCCACAATTCCAAAGATCCCGTAACACCTGAAGCCCGAGATGGCAACTTAAAACCAAAGCGCAATAAGAATAAGCATCGGCACAATAATAGCGATGCTGATGATGCGGCTGTAAATACCGGATTTCGCAACTCCCGGCCTGGGCAGCGGAAGAAGCCTCCTAAAGGCAATCGTGACGGACCCACTCAGCTGGAGAAGATCATGGAAAGGCCTTGCCAAATCCATGGGACTTCGGAAAAGCCTGCCAATCACACACACCGCAACTGCTGCGTGTTTAAACAGGCCGGAAAGATACCACCCGAAGACCAAGGCAAAAGCTCTCGAAGCAAGGACGAGTATGAGCCTCAGGCTCCAATTGGTGGTGGACAGAAGAAATTCCCTCCCGAAGTCAAAACGGTGAACATGATATACGCCACCCATATACCCAAGAAGGAGAGGAAGCGCGCCCTTCGGGAAGTCTATGCTGTAGAACCCATAGCCCCGAAGTACAACCCATGGTTGGCATACCCGACCACCTTTGATCGGCGTGATCATCCGACCATTATCCGCCATGGGGGTTCGGCGGCCCTCGTCCTAGACCCCATTATGGATGGGTATCACCTCACAAAAGTCCTAATGAACGGAGGAAGTAGCGTCAACCTGATTTACTCAGATACGGTGAAAAAGATGGGCATAGATCCATCAAGGATCAAACCCAGTAGCACTACCTCAAAGGAGTGATCCCAGGCTTTGAGGCCCGTTGTACGGGTTTCGTAACTCTGGAAGTTGTGTTCGGATCGCCCGATAACTTTCGCAACGAAGACTAGATCTTCGACATTGTGCCCTTCCACAGCAGCTATCACGTGCTGCTTGGTCGGACAGCGTTCGCTCGTTTCAACGCGGTCCCACACTATACATACCTCAAGCTCAAGATGTCGTGCCCCAAGGGGGTCATTACTGTCAATGGCAATACAGAGCGCTCCCTTAGAACTGAGGAACATGCATTGGCCCTAGCATCCGAATTTAGCTACAAAGAAGATTGGCAAGTTCTGACATCCACCATAAAGGCACACAAGGCTGGGAAGCGAGTTCGGCTTCAGACCGAAAAATCAGATCCTTCCACCTCCCCTCTATAGGGACTCGCCCCACACCGCACAACCTCAAGACCAGCAAAGTATGTGCCGAGGAGGCACAACTTCGCACTTAAGATTCCATGGGTAGCGGTGGGGAAATAAAGATGGGTTTTCGGCTGGCCGGAACTTCTACCATCAACACGTCTTCGGACAAAATGCAGACACTCTTAAAAGAGTATGCCTACGGCGTAAAGCTCACCTACAATTCGACGGCCTCTCAAGGTTTTGTTGTCAAAATCCACCCGCCGAACACTAACACCCATCAAGGTGCATCTAGGAGTAGGAGTCAACTAGCAAGGGGGCATATCAAGGACGTCAGGTTACCAATCAAAGACCCCTCGTACAACAACTCCTGCATATTTTATCTCTTTTACATACCTGTAAACAGTTGCTTCGGCAATCGGAGTGATAAGAGTTGTTAAGAAAATGCAAAATTGCGTGGCGCAAGTTCGCCTCATCTGTCCTTTTTTCGGCGCATATTTTTCCTCCTCTCTCCCTCTTCTCGTGAACCTGTTCGGTATGACGCGAGGTAACCTGCTAATAGACCGGGGGCTCGAGTTCAGACACAAATCACCTTATCTATCATGTGTTCGGCGTCTTGGCATTCGCTTTATATGCATCAGTTCCGAACTATGTCTTTAGTCAATCAGTTGGGTTGCCCGGCTCCTGTGCTTGCCCCTTTAAGTTCCACTAAGGGCAAAGGGAGAACCCCTGCGATTGTGCTTCCGGATAGTCTGGTCAAGCACCTCGCGGGAGAAAGCAGAAAACGGACTACCATAGTATGCGCGATCCGGTCTGTGAACCCCGAGCAGGAAGTTGTTGGGAAACGTTGCATGGGAAACAAAATTTCCTACGCGCACTCAAGATCTATCCATGGTGATGAGCATCTACGAGAGTGAGAGTGGATCTACATAACCTTGTAGATCGCTAAGCAGGAAGCGTTAAGAAACGTGGTTGATGTAGTCGAACGTCTTCGCGATCCAAATCACCGAGCGTCCCACGATCCCATCACAATCTGCCATGCGATCCGATCATGATCCGTCCCGTGATCTCATCACGATCTATCCCACAATCCAATCATGAATCGTCTCGCGATCTTGATCACGGTCCTTCCGATCTAGTGTCGAACGGACGGCACCTTCGCGTTCAGCACACATACAGCTAGATGACGATCTGCGCCTTCTTGATCCAGCAAGAGGGAGTGGAGAGGTAGATGTGTTCTTCGGAAGCACAATGGCATGGTGGTGGTGGTGGTGAACTAATCCTGCAAGGCTTCGCCTAAGCACCGCAGAACTAATCTAGAGGAGAAACAGATCTAGAGGAAGAAGAGGGTAGCACGTGGCAATTAGGGTTAGGGCTGCCCTCAAAACCTCTAGTATATATGGGAGGAGAGGAGGAGGAGGCTTGGCGCAAGGGCCAGCCCCTCTTTGGTTTGGCCGAAGTGGAGAGGAGGAGTCCTCCTCCTCCACTCCTAGTAGGATTAGGACTCCTTCCTTATTTCCACCTTTTTGCCTTTTTTCCACCTTTTCCACTTTGGAATATCTTCCCAGACGCATGGGCCTTCTGTGGGAATTCGGCCAGCCTACTAAGGGCTGGTATTCCTTCTCCCACAGCCCATGTAGCCTCTTGGATCGAAATACCCCTCCCGATGGAACCCCGGCACACTACCGGCACTCCCGGTACACTACCGATGAGCCCGAAACTTTTCCGTGACCAAAACAGGACTTCCTATATATCAATCTTTACCTCCGGACCATTCTGGAGCTCCTCATGATCTCCGGGATCTCATCCGAGACTCTGAACAACCTTTGGTCACCAAACAACATAACTCAATACTACTGAAACGTCACTGAACCTTAAGTGTGTAGACCCTGCGGGTTCGAGAATTATGTAGACATGACCAAGACACCTCTATGGTCAATAACCAATAGCGGGACCTGGATGCCCATATCGATTTCTACATATTCTACGAAGATCTTTATCGGTCGAACCACTATGTCAAGGATTCAGTTAATCCCGTATGTTGTTCCCTTTGTTCTCCGGTATGTTACTTCCCCGAGATTCGATCGTCGGTATCTCTATACCTAGTTCAATCTCATTACCGGCAAGTCTCTTTACTCATTCCGTAATACAAGATCCCATGGCTAACACTTAGTCACATTGCTTGCAAGGCTTGTTGTCATGCTGTATTACCGAGTGGGCCCTGAGATACCTCTCCGTCACACGTTGTAACAAATCCCAGTCTTGATTCTTGCCAACCCAACGGACACCATCGGAGATACCCGTAGAGCACCTTTATAGTCACCCAGTTATGTTGCGACGTTTGATACACACAAGGTACTCCTCCAGTGTTAGTGAGTTGCATGATCTCATGGTCATAGGAACAGATACTTGACATGCAGAAAACTGTAGCAATAAACTGACACGATCATATGCTACGTTTATAGTTTGGGTCTTGTCCATCACATCATTCTCCTAATGATGTGATACCGTTATCAAATGGCATCTCATGTCCATGGCTAGGAAACCTTAACCATCTTTGATAACCGAGCTAGTCCATCAGAGGCATACTAGGGACATGGTGTTGTCTCTGTGTCCACACATGTATCTGAGTTTTCGATCAATACAATTCTAGCATGGATAATAAACGATTATCATGAACAAGGAAATATTATAATAACCAATTTATTATTGCCTCTAGGGCATATTTCTAACAGTCTCCCACTTGCACTAGAGTCAATAATCTTGTTCACATCACCATGTGATTCGCATTGTTATCAATCTAACACCCAATGATTTCTGGGGCTCGATCATGCTTTGCATGTGATAGAGGTCTTTTAATCAACAGGTCTGCGACATTCAGATCCGTGTGTACTTTGCAAATCTCTATGTCATACTGTAGACACTGCTACCACACTCCACTTGGAGCTATTCCAAATGCCTGCTCCACTGCACGTATCCGGATTGCTACTAAGAGTCATCCGGATTGGTGTTAAAGCTTGCATCGACGTAACTCTTTACGACGAACTCTTTATCACCACCATAATCGAGAAACATCTCCTTAGTCTTTTAGTTACTAAGGATAATCTTGACCGCTGTCCAGTGATCCAGTCCTGGATCACTCTTGTACCCCTTGACGGACTCATGGCAAGGCACACACAGGTGCGGTACACAGCATGGCATACTATATAGAGCTTATGGCTTAAGCATAGGGGACGACCTTCATCCTTTCTCTTTATTTTGTCATGGTTGAGCTTTGAGTCTTACTCAACTTCACACCTTACAAATCAGGTAAGAACTCTTTCTTTGACTGATCCATATTGAACTCTTTCAAAGCTTGTCAAGGTATGTACTAATTGAAAGTCTCATCAAGTATCTTGATCTATCTCTACAGATCTTGATGCTCAACAATTAGGTAGCTTTATCAAGGTCTTCCTTTGAAAAACTCCTTTCAAACAACCATTTATGCTTTCCAGAAATTCTACATCATTTCTGATCAACAATATGTCAAACCACATATGCTTACCAGAAACTCTATAGTGCTCCCACTCACTTTATTGTAAATACAAGTTTCTCATAAACTTTGTATAGACTCAAAAACTTTGATCACCTCTTCAAAGTGTATATTCCAACTCCGAGATGCTTGCTTCAGTTCATAGAAGGATCACTGAAGCCTGCACACCTTTTAGCATCCTTAGGACTGACAAAACCTTGTGGTTGTATCTCATACAACCTTTCCTTAAGGAAGGAAACGATGTTTTGACATCCATCTGCCAGATTTCATAATTGAAAAATGCAGCAACTGCTAACATAATTCCAACAGACTTTAGCATCGCTACGAGTGAGAAAGTATCATCGCAATCAACTCCTTGAACTTGTCGGAAATTTCTTTGCGACAAGTCGAGCTCTATAAATGGTGACATTTACCATAAGCGTTTGTCTTCATCGCAAAGGTCCATTTGTAATCGACGACCTGCCATCCAATGACCAAGTCTACCAAAGTCTATACTTGGTTTTCATACATGGATCCTTTCTCAGATTTCATGGCCTCTAACCATTTGTTGGAATCCAGGCCCATCATCGCTTCTCCACAGCTCGTAGGCTCATCATTGTCCAACTATATGACCTCCAAGACAGGGTTGTGTACCACTCAGGAGCAGTATGCGTCCTTGTTGACCTACGAGGTTTGATAGTAACTTGATCCGAAGCTTCATGATCATCATCATTAACTTCCTCTTCAACTAACGTAGACTTCACATAAGCAACTTTCTGCGCTGCGCTACTCAAGGTTCAACAACTTCATCAAGTTCTATCTTCCTCCCACTCAATTCTTTCGAGAGAAACTCTTTCTCGAGAAGGGACCCGGTTTAGCAACAAACACTTTATGCTTGGATCTGAGATAGAAGGTTTACCCAACTATTCTTAGGGTATTCTATGAAGATGCATTTGTCCGCTTTGGGTTCGAGCTCATTAGGTGCAAACCTTTTTCACATAAGCGTCGCAGCCCCAAATATCAAGAAATGACAGCTTAGGTTTCTATCAAACCATAATTTATACGGTGTCATCTCAACGGATTTAGACGGTGCCCTATTTAAAGTGAATGTAGTTGTCTCTAATGCATAACCCCAAAACTATAGTAGTAAAATGATAAGAGACATCATAGCACGTACCATATCCAATAGAGCACGACTATGACGTTCGGACACACCATCACACTATGGTGTTCCAGGTGGCGTGAGTTGTGAAACAACTTTCACATTGTCTAAAGTTGTATGCCAAACTCGTAACTCGGATATTCACCTCTACGATCATATCACAGACATTTTTATCTTCTTGTCATGGTGATCTTAAACTTCACTCTGAATTTGCTTGAACTTTTCAAACGATTCAGACTTGTGTTTCATTAAGAAAATATACACCATATCTACTCAAATTATCAGTGAAGGTAAGAAAATAATGATATCCACCACATGATACAAGACTCATTGGATTGCATACATCAACATGTATAATTTCCAATAAATCACTTGCCCACTCCATCAAACCGAAAACTGGGTCCTTAGTCATCTTGCCCAAGAGGCATGGTTCGCATGTCTCAACCGATTCGAAATCGAATGAGTCCAAAGACCCATCAGCATGGAGTTTCTTCATGCGATTTACACCAATATGACATTTAGCGCCAATGCCACAAGTATGTGGTACTATCATTACTAACTTTGTATCTTTTGGCATTAATGTTATAAACATGTGTACTGCTATGATCAAGATTCAACAAACCATTCATTGGCTGCATGACCATTGAAGGTATTATTCATGTAAACAGAATAACCATTATTCTCTAACTTAAATGAATAACCATGTTGCAATAAACACGATCTAATCACGTTCATGCTCAACGCAAAACACCAAATAACATTTATTTAGGTTCGTCACTAATCCCGAAGGTAGAGAGAGCGTGCGATGTTGATCACATCAACCTTGGAAACATTTCCAACACACATCGTCACCTCACCCTTAGATAGTTCTCCGTTTATTTCGTAGTGTTTATTTCGAGTTACTAACATTTAGCAACCGAACCGGTATCCAATACCCATGTGCTACTAGGAGTACTAGCAAGGTACACATCAATAACACGTATATGAAATATACTTCTGTCGACATTGCCAGCCTTCTTACCTACCAAGTATCTAGGGTTGTTCCGCTTCAACGACCACTCTCGTCATAATCGAAGCACTTAGTCTCGGGTTTGGGTTCAACTTTGGGTTGCTTCACTGGAGTAGCAACTGACTTGCCATCCATGAAGTTTCCCTCCATGTCGAAACTAGTGGTTTCACTAACCATCAACACTTGATGCTCCTTCTTGATTTCTACCTTCGCGGTGTCAAACATCGCGAATAGCTCAGGGATCATCATTTCCATCCCTGGCATTTTATAGTTCATCACGAAGCTCTAGTAGCTTAGTGACAGTGACTTGGAAAACTATATCAATCACTTTCTTATCTGAAAGATCAACTCCCACTCGATTCAAGCGATTGTAGCACCTAGACAATCTGAGCACATGCTCAACGATTGAGCTATTCTCCTTTATCTTGCAGGCAAAGAATCTTGTTGGAGATCTCATATCTCACAACACTGGCAAGAGCCTGAGATCCCAATTTCAGCTCTTAGAACATCTCATATGTTCTGTAACGTTCAAAATGTTTTGGAGCCTCAATTCTAAGTCGTAATGCATGACGCACAGAACTATCAAGCAGTCATCGGAACGTGTCTGTCAAATGTTCACAACATCTACAGATGATGCTAGAGGGGGTGGCGCACCGAGCGGTGCATTAAGGACATAAGCCTTCTGTGCAGCCATGAAGACAATCCTCAGATCATGGACCCAGTCTGCAATATTGCTAACATCATATTTCAACTCTATTTCTCTAGGAACATATAAAAATTCAAGGGAGCTACAGAGTGAGCTAGTAATCTACAACATAATTTGCAAAGACACTACTCACTATGTTCATGATAATGAGTTCTATTAATTACTTAAGAACTCCCACTCAAATTGACATCCCTCTGGTCATTCGAGTGTCACATGACCCAAATCCACCAACTCAAGTCCGATCATCACGTGAGTTGAGGTGGTTTCAATGGTGAACATCATCATGTTGATCATATCTACTATATGACTCATGTTCGACCTTTCGGTCTCTTGTGTTCCGAGGCCATGTCTGTACATGCTAGGCTCGTCAAGTTTAACCCGAGTGTTCTACATGTGCAACACTGGCTTGCACCCGTTGTATGTGAACGTAGAGTCTATCACACCCGATCATCACGTGGTGTCTCGACACGACGAACTTTCGCAACGGTGCACACTCGGGGAGAACACAATTTATCTTGAAATTAAGTGAGGGATCACCTTATAATGATATCGTCGTCCTAAGCAAAACAAGGTGCATAAAAGGATTAGCATCACATGCAAATCATAAGTGACATGATATGGTCATGAACTTGTGCTTTTGATCTCCATCTTGAAAGCACCGGCATGGTCTCCATCCTCACAGGCATGACACCATGATCTCCATCATCATGATCTCCATCAATGTGTCATCATCGGGGTTGTCGCGCCCACCATGCTTCTACTACTATTGCTACCGTTTAGCGATAAAGTAAAGCATTACATAGCGCTTAATGATTGACATGCAGGTCATACAATAATTAAAGACAACCCTATGGCTCCTGCCGGTTGTCGTACTCATCGACATGCAAGTCTTGATATTCTATACAAAACATGATTATCTCATACATCACATATATCTCATCATGTAATTGGCCATATCACATCACAACATACCCTACAAAAACAAGTTAGACGTCCTCTAATTGTTGTTGCATATTTTACGTGGCTGCTACGTGTATCTAGCAAGAACAATTCTCACCTACGCATAAACCACAACGGTGATACATAAGTTGCTTTTCAACCTTCTCAAGGACCGCCTTAGTCGAATCCGATCCAACTAAAGTAGGAGAAACAGACACCCGCCAGCCATCTTTGTGCAACGAAGTTAGACGTCAGTCGATGGAACCGGTCTCTCGTAAGCGTACGAGTAAGGTTGGTCCGGGCCGCTTCATCCCACAATAACGCTGAACCAAAACACGACCAAGGGAGGAAGCAGTCTAAGCATCAACGCCCACAAACTCTTTGTGTTCTACTCGAGATCTCATCTACACATAGACCTAGCTCATGATGCCACTGTTGGGAAACGTTGCATGGGAAACAAAAAAATTCCTACGCACACGCAAGATCTATCCATGGTGATGACCAGCTACGAGAGTGAGAGTGGATCTACATACCCTTGTAGATCGCTAAGCGGGAAGCGTTAAGAAACGCGGTTGATGTAGTCGAACGTCTTCGCGATCCAAATCGCCGAGCATCCCGCGATCCCATCACGATCCGTCCTGCGATCCGATCATGATCCGTCCCGCGATCTCATCATGATCCGTCCTGCGAACCAATCACGAATCGTCTCGCGATCTTGATCACGGTCTTTCCGATCTAGTGCCGAACGGACAGCACCTCCGCGTTCAGCACACGTACAGATTGATGACGATCTCAGCCTTCATGATCCAGCAAGAGGGAGCGGAGAGGTAGATGAGTTCTCTGGCAGCACAACGGTGTGGTGGCTGTGGTGGTGAACTAATCTTGTAGGGCTTCGCCTAAGCACCGCAGAACTAATCTAGAGGAGAAACATATCTAGAGGAAGAATAGGGTAGCACGTGGCAATTAGGGTTAGGGCTGCCCTCAAAACCTCTAGTATATATAGGAGGAGAGGAGGAGGAGGCTTGGCGCAAGGGCCAGCCCCTCTTTGGTTCGGCCGAAGTGGAGAGGAGGAGTCCTCCTCCTCCACTCCTAGTAGGATTAGGACTCCTTCCTTATTTCCACCTTTTTGCCTTTTTTCCACTTTTACACTTTGGAATATCTTCCCAGCCGCATAGGCCTTCTGTGGGACTTCGTCCAGCCCACTAAGGGCTGGTATTCCTTCTCCCACATCCCATGTAGCCTCTTGGATCGAAATATCCTCCCGATGGTCCCCTGGTACACTACCGGCACTCCGGGTACACTACCGATGAACCCAAAACTTTTTCGGTGACCAAAAAAGGACTTCCTATATATCAATCTTTACCTTCAGACCATTATGGAGCTCCTCATGACGTCCGGGATCTCATCTGGGACTCCAAACAACATTCATTCACCAACAAACATAACTCAATACTACCGAAACGTCATTGAACCTTAAGTGTGCAGACCTTGCGGGTTCGAGAACTATGTAGACATGACCGAGACACCTCTATGGTCAATAACCAATAGCGGGACCTGGATGCCCATATTGGTTCCTACATATTCTACGAAGATCTTTATCGGTCGAACCACTATGTCAAGGATTCAGTTAATCCCGTATGTTGTTCCCTTTGTTCTTCGGTATGTTACCTAGTTCAATCTTGTTACCGTCAAGTCTCTTTACCCCTTCCGTAATACAAGATCCCGTGGCTAACACTTAGTCACATTGCTTGCAAGGCTTGTTGTGACGCTGTATTACCGAGTGGGCCCTGAGATACCTCTCCGTCACACGGAGTAACAAATCCCAGTCTTGATTCATGCCAACCCAACGAACACCCTCGGAGATACATGTAGAGCACCTTTATAGTCACCCAGTTACATTGCGACGTTTGATACACACAAGGTACTCCTCCGGTGTTAGTGAGTTGCATGATCTCATGGTCATAGGAACAGATACTTGACATGCAGAAAACTGTAGCAATAAACTGACACAATCATATGCTACGTTTATAGTTTGGGTCTTGTCCATCACATCATTCTCCTAATGATGTGATCCCATGATCAAATGACATCTCATGTCCATGGCTAGGAAACCTTAACCATCTTTGATCCACAGCTAGTCCATCAGAGGCATACTAGGGACATGGTGTTGTCTATGTATCCACACATGTATATGAGTTTCCGATCAATGCAATTCTAGCATGGATAATAAACGATTATCATGAACAAGGAAATATGATAATAACCAATTTATTATTGCCTCTAGGGCATATTTCCAACAGAAGTATTATACTTCAATCCTCGTAAGGGGTTATTCCGTGTTATATGAGGAACTTGCCCTTTGTGCAGACATTGTGATACCGGCTTCAGCCACGGTTCGTCTGAACATCACAACACTTTGGTGGCTAATCATACGCTTCCTGCAGTCCATTTCGCGCCCCTACGGCTAAGTGAAAGAAATAAAGCACTATAGTCTGATTGCCTAGTCTGTCGCACTGTACCGCCTTCGGGTTCCGATAATACGGCTAAGGGACATAGTGCATTGGCATAGACACCCCATGTAGTATCTACGTGGGGGCTGAAGCCGACGACTCGCATCTTTAAGTATTAAACAGACACATGGGAGTTATAAAGGAATGCAAAACCATATAACAACAAATACTAATATCACTAAAAGTTTGGGCAAGTCTTCCAACGCGTTATAGCTCATTCAAACATTTTATCACCCGAACACTGCGACGCTATCACCCGAGCACTCTTGATCACTCCATCAAAGTCTAGCTCGGGGCGTCGATGCTCCTTCCCGGGTGGCGGCGGGTCAGTGGCTACCTTCATCAGATTTAGCCCCGACCAATGCACTTTGGCCTTGGCAAGGGCCATCCAGACTCCTTTGATGCAGGAGGAGCGCTTGACGGTGTCGAGGCGGGGCGAAGCAGCAATCAACTTCTGCACCAGGCCAAAGTTGCTACCTGGCAGTGGCTCGCCGGGCCATAAGCGGATGCAGAGGTCCTTCATGGCCGGCTCCACCATCTGGTGTAGCTCCATCAGCTGTTTCAGCTGCTCCACCATAAGAGGAGGGCGTTCGGGGGCTCCGAACTATGCCCAGAACAGCTGAGCTTCATCTCCTTCTCCCCGCGAGGCGAACAACTGATTGCTGGAGATCGGAGGCTGCGCCTGAGGATCGCCACACCCGGGTAAGCAATGTGAATTTGCTATCCCCGAATACGCACTTTAGTGACTACGGCTTACCATCTGTTATGCCCTTGGCCTGGCGCACTTGCTCCTTGTAGAACCGTCTATCCACCCGCTCCTTCTGGAGTTCGGTTTGCAAAGTGGGTAGTTCGGACGAGCCCGCCTTATTCTTCTGCTCCAAGGGCTCGCATCTTTCGCTGGCATCTTTGAGCTCCTGCTGTACCTCTGCCACGCGACCTTCATGCTTGCCACTAGTGGCTCACATGGCGGACAAGGCGACAGCCATTTCCTTAGCAGCCGCCCTCTCGGTGGACACTTCGTCCTTCCGCGTTGGAGCTCGACCTTGAGCCGCTCCATCTCTTTCGCCGAAGCTAGTACATTATATCATGTGAAAAAACTGCATTGACAGTATTCGGGCGATGGAGTCTAGACAAGGGTATTCGGTTTCTGTTTTGACATACCTTGAGCCTCGTCGAATCTTCGGTTAAGGGCCTCAACTTCATCTTCGGAGCGCTTTACATTCCGATTTGGCTCTTCCAGATCGGCGCCATTTACGGCCGCCGCCGATGATGAAGCCTGCATTACACACACAGTTAATACATTACATGGGTTCTCAATTCCCAAATTATAGACAATTCAAACATAGGTCGAGTTATTCTACGCACACGAAGATCTATCCATGGTGATGAGCATCTACGAGAGGGATAGTGGATCTACATACCCTTGTAGATCGCTAAGCGGGAAGCGTTAAGAAACGCGGTTGGTGTAGTCGAACATCTTCGCGATCCAAATCGCCGAGCATCCCGCGATCACATCACGATCCGTCCCGCGATCCAATCACGATCCGTCCCACGAACTCATCACGATCCGTCCCGCGATCTCATCATGATCCGTTCCGCGATCTCATCACGATCCGTCCTGTGAACACATCATGAACGGTCTCGCGATCTTCCTCACGGTCCTTCCGATCTAGCGCCGAACGGACGGCACCTCCGAGTTCAGCACACATGCAGCTTGATGACAATCTCCACCATCTTGATCCAGCAAGAGGAAGTGGAGAGGGAGAAGAGTTCACCGGCACCGTGACGGCGCTCCGGTGATAGTGGTGGAGCAATTCCGGCAGGGCTTCGCCTAAGCACTGCAGAAAACCGATCTAGAGGAGAAACTATGCACTAGAGGAATCGGCAGCACGTGGCTGAAAATTCTGTGCCAAAACCCTAAAATCCTCTAGTATATATAGGAGGAGAGGAGGAGGAGTCTTGGCTGCCAAAAATCCATCCCTTGGGTCAACCAAAGTGGGGAGGAGAGGAGGAGGAGTCTTGGCTGCCAAAAATCCATCCCTTGGGTCAACCAAAGTGGGGAGGAGAGGAGGACTCCTCCTCCAATCCTAGTAGGACTAGGATTCCTCCTTTTTTGACCTTTTTCCACCTTTTGCCCTTTGGGCTTTTTCTCCTAGACGCATGGGCCTTGTGTGGGACTTCCACCAGCCCACAAAAGGCTGGTATTTACTCTCCCACAGCCCATCAAGCCTCTTGGGTCGAAATACCCCTCCCGGTGGTCTCTCGGTACACTACCGGCACTCCCGGTACATTACCGATTAGCCCGAAACTTTTCCGGCGACGAAAATGGGACTTCCTATATATCAATCTTTACCTCTGGACCATTCTGAAGCTCCTCCTGATGTCCTGGATCTCATCCGGGACTCCGAACAACCTTCGGTCACCACCATACATAACTCTATACTACCGAAACGTCACCAAACCTTAAGTGTGCAGACCCTGCGGGTTCGAGAACTATGTAGACATGACCGAGACAGCTCTACGGTCAATAACCAATAGCGGGCCCTAGATGACCATATTGGTTCCTACATATTCTACGAAGATCTTTATCGGTCTAACCTCTATGTCAAGGATTTAGTCAATCCCGTATAACGTTCCCTTTGTTCTTCGGTATGTTACTTGCCCGAGATTCGATCGTCGGTATCTCCATACCTAGTTCAACCTCGTTATCGGCAAGTATCTTTACTCGTTCCATAATACAAGATCTCGTGACTAACACTTAGTCACATTTCTTGTAAGGCTTGTTGTGATGTTGTATTACTGAGTGGGCCCTGAGATGCCTCTCCATCACACGGAGTAACAAATCCCAGTCTTGATCCATGCCAACCCAACAGACACCCTCGGAGATACCTGTAGAGTACCTTTATAGTCACCCAGTTACGTTGCGACGTTTGATACACACAAGGCACTCCTCCGGTGTCAGTGAGTTGCATGATCTCATGGTCATAGGAACAGATACTTGACATGCAGAAAACAATAGCATTAAACTGACACGATCATATGCTACGTTTGTAGTTTGGGTCTTGTCCATCCCTTCATTCTCCTAATGATGTGATCCCGTTATCAAATGACATCTCATGTCAATGGCTAGGAAACCTTAACCATCTTTGATCAACGAGCTAGTCTATTAGAGGCATACTAGGGACATGGTTTTGTCTATGTATCCACACATGCATCTAAGTCTCCGATCAATACAATTATAACATGGATAATAAACGATTATCATGAACAAGGAAATATGATAATAACTAATTTATTATTGCCTCTAGGGCATATTTCCAACAGTATCCCACTTGCACTAGAGTCAATAATCTAGTTCACATCACCATGTGATTCGCATTGTTATGAATCTAACACCCAATGAGTTATGGGGCTCGATCATGCTTTGCATGTGAGAGAGGTCTTATAGTCAATGGGTCTGCGACATTCAGATCCGTGTGTACTTTGCAAATTTCTATGTCAAACCGAAAACATTGCTACCACACTCCACTTGGTACTATTCCAAATGGCTGATCCACTATACGTTTCCAGATTGCTACTACGAGTCATCCGGATTGGTGTTAAAGCTTGCATCGACGTGACTCTTTATGACGAACTCTTTATCACCTCCATAATCGAGAAACATCTCCTTAGTCTTTTAGTTACTAAGGATAATCTTGACCGCTGTCCAGTGATCCACTCCTGGATCACTCTTGTACCCCTTGACGGACTCATGGCAAGGCACACACACAGGTGCGGTACACAGCATGGCATACTATACAGAGCCTATGGCTAAGGCATAGGGGACGACATTCGTCCTTTCTCTTTCTTCTGCCGTGGTCGAGCTTTGAGTCTCACTCAATTTCACACCTTACAAAGCAGGCGAGAACACTTCTCTCTAACTAATCCATTTTGAACTCTTTCAAAATCTTGTCAAGGTATGTACTCATTGAAAGTCTTATCAAACATCTTGATCTATCTTTATAGATCTTGATGCTCAACAATTAGGTAGCTTTATCCAGGTCTTCCTTTGAAAAACTATTTTCAAACAACCGTTTATGCTCTCCAGAAATTCTACATCATTTCCGAATAGCAATATGTCATCCACATATAATTATCAGAAACTCTTATAGTGCTCCCACTCACTTTATTGCAAATACAAGTTTCTCGTAAACTTTGTATAGACTCAAAAACTTTGATCACCTCATCAAAGTGTATATTCCAACTCCGAGATGCTTGCTTCAGTTCATAGAATAATCACTGAAGCTCGCACATCTTTTAGCATCCTTAGGACTGACAAAACCTTCTGGTTGTATCTCATACAACCTTTCCTTAAGGAAGGAAACGATGTTTTGGCATCCATCTGCCGGATTTCATAATTGAAAAATGCAGCAACTGCTAACATAATTCCAACAAACTTTAGCATCGCTACGAGTGAGAAAGTCTCATTGCAGTCAACTCTTTGAACTTGTCGTAAACTACTTTGCAACAAGTCCAGCTTTACAAATGGTAACATTTACCATCAGCATGTGTCTTCATTTTAAAGATCCATTTGTACTTTAACGACCAGCCGTCCAACGAGCAAGTCCACCAAAGTCTATACTTGGTTTTCATACATGGATCCTTTCTCGGATTTCATGGCCTCTAACCATTTGTTGGTTTCCAGGCCCATCATCGCTTCTCCATAGTTCGTAGGCTCATCGTTGTCCAACAACATGACCTTCAAGACAGGGTTGTCGTACCGCTCAGTAGCAGTACACATCCTTGTCGACCTATGAAGTTCGATGGTAACTTGATCCGAAGCTTCACGATCATCATCATTAACTTCCTCTTCAACTTACGTAGGCTTCACAGAAACATCTTTCTGTGCTGCGCCACTTTCTGGTTGAAGTAAAGGTTCAATAACCTCATCAAGTTCTATTTTCCTTGTAGGTCGATAGTAGCTTGATCCGAAGCTTTATGATCATCATCATTAACTTCCTCTTCAACTGACCTAGGCTTCACAGAAACATCTTTCTGCGATGTGCTACTTTCTGGTTGAAGCAGAGGTTCAAATAACCTCATCAAGTTCTATCCTCCTCCCACTCAATTCTTTCAAGAGAAACCCTTTCTCGAGAAAGGACCCAGTTTTAGCAACAAACATTTTATGCTTGGATCTGAGATAGAAGGTTCACCCAACTGTTCTTAGGGTATTCTATGAAGATGCATTTGTTCGCTTTGGGTTCGAGCTCATTAGGTGAAAATATTTTCCACAGAAGCGTCGTAGCCCCAAGCATTAAGAAATGATAGCTTAGGTTTCTATCAAACCGTAGTTTACACGGTGTCATCTCAACGGATTTAGATGGTGCCCTATTTAAAGTGAATGTAGTTGTCTCTAATGCATAACCCCAAAATTATAGTACCAAAACGATAATAGACATCATAGCACGCACCATATCCAATAGAGCACGACTATGACGTTCGGACACACCATCACCCTATGGTGTTCCAGGTGGCGTGAGTTGTGAAACAACTTTCACATTGTCTAAAGTTGTATGCCAAACTCGGAAATCAGATATTCACCTCCACGATCATATCGCAAACATTTTTATCTTATTCTTACGATGATCTTAAACTTCATTCTGAATTTGCTTGAACCTTTCAAATGATTCAGACTTGTGTTTCATTAAGTAAATATACACTATATCTACTCAAATCATCAGTGAAGATAAGAAAATAATGATATCCACCGCTCGCTACAAGACTCATTGGATTGCATACATCAACATGTATCATTTCCAATAAATCACTTGCCCGCTTCATCAAAACAGAAAACGGGGTCCTTAGTCATCTTGACCAAGAGGCATGGTTCGCATGTCTCAACCGATTCGAAATCGAATGAGTCCAAAGATCCATCAGCATGGAGTTTCTTCATGCGCTTTATACCAATATGACATTTTAGCGGCACTGCCATAAGTATGTGGTACTATCATTATTAACTTTGTATCTTTTGGCATCAATGTTATGAACATGTGTATTACTACGATCGAGATTTAACAAACCATTCTCTCTGGGTGCATGACCATTGAAGGTATTCTTCATGTAAACAGAATAACCATTATTCTTTAACTCAAATGAATAACCGTGTTGCAATAAACACGATCTAATCACATTCATGCTCAACGCAAAACACCAAATAACATTTATTCAGGTTCATCACTAATCCCGAAGGTAGAGAGAGCGTGCGATGTTGATCACATCAACCTTGGAAACATTTCCAACACACATCGTCACCTCACCCTTAGCTTAGTGCTCCGTTTATTCCATAACTTTTTATTTCGAGTTACTAACATTTAGCAACCAAACCGGTATCCAATACCCAGGTGCTACTTGGAGTACTAGCAAGGTACACATAAATAACACATATATCAAATATACTTCTATCGTTGTTGCCAACCTTCTTATCTACCAAGTTTCTATGGTTGTTCCGCTTCAGCGACCGCTCAGCTCATAATAGAAGCACTTAGTCTCGGGTTTCAGTTCAACTTTGGGCTGCTTCACTAGAGCAGCAACTGACTTGCTATCCATGAAGTTTCCCTCCTTGCTCTTGCCCTTCTCGAAACTAGTGGTTTGATTAACCATCAACACTTGATGCTCCTTCTTGATTTCTACCTTCGCGGTGTCAAACATCGCGAACAGCTCAGGGATCAATATTTCTATCCCTGGCATTTTATAGTTCATCACTAAGTTCTAGTAGCTTTAGTGACAGTGACTTGGAGAACTATATCAATCACTATCTTATCTGGAAGATCAACTCCCACTTGATTCAAGCGATTGTAGCACCCAGACAATCTGAGCACATGCTCAACGATTGAGCTATTCTCTTTCATCTTGCAGGCGAATCTTGTTGGAGATCTCATATCTCGCAACACGGGCACGAGCCTGAGATCCTAATTTCAGCTCTTAGAAACATCTCATATGTTCCGTGACGTTCAAAACGTTTGGAGCCTCAATTCTAAGCCGTAATGTATGACGCACTAAACTATCAAGTAGTCATCAGAACGTGCCTGTCAGATGTTCACAACATCTACAGACAACGCTAGAGGGGTTGGTGCACCGAGTGGTGCATTAAGGACATAAGCCTTCTATGCAGCAATGAGGACAATCCTCAGATCACGAACCCAGTCCGCAATATTGCTACCATCATCTTTCAACTCTATTTCTCTAGGAACATATAGAAATACAAGGGAGCTACAGCATGAGCTAGTAATCTAGGACATAATTTGCAAAGACACTATTGACTATGTTCATGGTAATGAGTTCAATTAATCATATTACTTAAGAACTCCCACTCAAATTGACATCCCTCAGGTCATCTGAGTGTCACATGATCCAAAATCCACCAACTCAAGTCCGATCATCACGTGAGTTGAGGTGGCTTCAATGGTGAACATCATTATGTTGATCATATCTACTATATGACTCATGTTTGACCTTTCGGTCTCTTGTGTTCCGAGGCCATGTCTGTACATGCTAGGCTCGTCAAGTTTAACCCGAGTGTTCTGCGCGTGCAAAACTGGCTTGCACCCGTTGTATGTGAACGTAGAGTCTATCACACCCGATCATCACGTGGTGTCTCAACACGACGAACTTTCGCAACGGTGCACACTCGGGGAGAACACAATTTTATCTTGAAATTTAAGTGAGGGATCACCTTATAATGCTACCGTCGTACTAAGCATAACAAGGTGCATAAAAGGATTAACATCACATGCAATTCATAAGTGACATGATATGGCCATGAACTTGTGCTTTAGATCTCCATCTTGAAAGCACCGGCATGATCTTCATCGTCACCGGCACAACACCATGATCTTCATCATCTTGATCTCCATCAACGTGTCGCCATCGAGGTTGTCACGCCCTGCATGCTTGTACTACTATTGCTACTGTTTAGCGATAAAGTAAAGCATTACATAGCGCTTAATGATTGACACGCAGGTCATACAATAATTAAAGACAACCCTATGGCTCCTGTCGGTTGCCGAACTCATGGATATGCAAGTCGTGAAATTCTATACATCACATGATCATCTCATACATCACATATATCACATCATGTAATTGGCCATATCACATCACAACATACCCTGCAAAAACAAGTTAGACGTCCTCTAATTGTTGTTGCATGTTTTACGTGGCTGCTACGGGTTTCTAGCAAGAACGATTCTCACCTACGCATAAACCACAACGGTGATACATAATTTGCTTTTCAACCTTCTCAAGGACCGCCTTTGTCGAATCCGATCCAACTAAAGTGAGAGAAACTACCACCCGCAAGCCATCTAGGCAACAAGTTGCGTCGAGGGAACCAGTCTCTCGTAAGCGTACGAGTAATGTTGGTCCGGGCTGCTTCATCTCACAATACCGCTGAACCAAAATACGACCAAGGGAGGAAGCAATCTAAGCATCAACGCCCACAAAACCTTTTGTGTTCTACTCGAGATCTCATCGACACATAGACCTAGCTCTGGTACCATTGTTGGGGAACGTTGCATGGGAAACAAAAAATTTCCTACGCACACGAAGATCTATCCATGGTGATGAGCATCTACGAGAGGGAGAGTGGATCTACATACCCTTGTAGATCGCTAAGCGGGAAGCGTTAAGAAACGCGGTTGGTGTAGTCGAACATCTTCGCGATCCAAATCGCCGAGCATCCCGCGATCACATCACGATCCGTCCCGCGATCCAATCACGATCCATCCCACGAACTCATCACGATCCATCCCGTGATCTCATCACGATCCATCCCGCGATCTCATTACGATCCGTCACGTGAACACATCACGAACGGCCTCGCGATCTTGTTCACGGTCCTTCCGATCTAGCGCCGAACGGACGGCACCTCCGCGTTCAGCACACGTGCAGCTTGATGACGATCTCCACCATCTGGATCCAGCAAGAGGAAGTCAAGAGGGAGAAGAGTTCACCAGCAGCGTGACGGCGCTCCAGTGATAGTGGTGGAGCAATTCCGGCAGGGCTTCGCCTAAGCACTGTAGAAAACAGATCTAGAGGAGAAACTATGCACTAGAGGAACGGGTAGCACGTGGCTGAAAATTCTGTGGCAAAACCCTAAAATCCTCTAGTATATATAGGAGGAGAGGAGGAGGAGTCTTGGCTGCCAAAAATCCATCCCTTGGGTCGACCAAAGTGGGGAGGAGAGGAGGACTCCTCCTCCAATCCTAGTAGGACTAGGATTCCTCCTTTTTCCCTTTGGGCTTTTTCTCCTAGCCGCATGGGCCTTGTGTGGGACTTCCACCAGCCCACAAAACGCTGGTATTTACTCTCCCACAGCCCATGAATCCTCTTGGGTCGAAATACCCCTCCCGGTGGTCTCTCGGTACACTACCGGCACTCACGGTACATTACCGATTAGCCCAAAACTTTTCCGGCGACCAAAATGGGACTTCCTATATATCAATCTTTACCTCCGGACCATTCCGGAGCTCCTCGTGACGTCCTGGATCTCATCCGGGACTCCAAACAACCTTCGGTCACCACCATACATAACTCTATACTACTGAAACGTCACCAAACCTTAAGTGTGCAGACCCTGCGGGTTCGAGAACTATGTAGACATGACCGAGACACCTCTACGGTCAATAACCAATAGAGGGCCCTAGATGACCATATTGGTTCCTACATATTATACGAAGATCTTTATCGGTTGAACCTCTATGTCAAGGATTCAGTCAATCCCGTATAACGTTCCCTTTATTCTTCGGTATGTTACTTGCCCGAGATTCGATCGTCGGTATCTCCATACCAAGTTCAACCTCGTTACCGGCAAGTCTCTTTACTCGTTCCATAATACAAGATCCCGTGACTAACACTTAGTCACATTGCTTGCAAGGCTTGTTGTGATGTTGTGTTACCGAGTGGGCCCTGAGATACCTCTCCGTCACACGGAGTAACAAATCCCAGTCTTGATCCATGCCAACCCAACAGACACCCTCGGAGATACCTGTAGAGTACCTTTATAGTCACCCAGTTACGTTGCGACGTTTGATACACACAAGGCACTCCTCCGGTGTCAGTGAGTTGCATGATCTCATGGTCATAGGAACAGATACTTGACATGCAGAAAACAATAGCATTAAACTGACACGATCATATGCTACGTTTGTAGTTTGGGTCTTGTCCATCCCTTCATTCTCCTAATGATGTGATCCCGTTATCAAATGACATCTCATGTCAATGGCTAGGAAACCTTAACCATCTTTGATCAACGAGCTAGTCTATTAGAGGCATACTAGGGACATGGTTTTGTCTATGTATCCACACATGCATCTAAGTCTCCGATCAATACAATTATAGCATGGATAATAAACGATTATCATGAACAAGGAAATATGATAATAACTAATTTATTATTGCCTCTAGGGCATATTTCCAACAGTACTGCAGCCATAAGGGTGCGGTGATCCTCGGGGATGGAGGTGCTCGATAGAGCCTTTTCCATGACCGACCACCTATTGGTCGGTGGTGCCGGTGATGATTGGATTCCCCGATCACCCACCGGGGATTGGACCGGTGGCTCCGGAGGCATGGTACACTCCGGAGATATTCTCGGAGGGGACTGAGCACCCGCTGGTCCTGCCTCCTCGGTATCCGGGCAGGGTGTTGCCCCCCGGTCTTCAGTGGCTGAGGCGTTAGCCTCGACCACGGTATTGTCTCCCTCACCACTGGTGTACGCCTCCATTGGAGTGTGCTGGGATGACACCTCCACAACGTCCCTCATGGTGCTTGGAGTGGTGGGATGTGAGGCATCCCCACTCTCTGCCAGTTCGGCGGGCGGGGTCTCCCTGTCCGATATCACCTCCGTGGGGATAAAGCGCGGGAGGCTGCAAGGCCAATAGCCTGCGTGTTAGCAAAGTCTGAATATATTCGTAATGAACAGGAGGGTCTTCGGATCCTAACCTTTTTGGGGGGCTTGACCCATATGCTCCTTCGTGGAACCTCCTCGAGGTCTTTGGACGCGGTGCCCGAGTCCGAACTATCGTCGAACAAAACCACCCGTGTCTGTCGCGCCCTCTTGTGGGCAGGAGAAGGGACCTGCTCCGGGGCATCCGAAGATGCCGCTCTCTTCCTGGCACAGGGGGAATTGCCTCCCCCCCTCTCCCTCGACCTAGGCCTCTTCCTCCTCCTCCTCTTCCTCTTCCTCCTCCTTAGCCTCCTCCTGATTTGAGGAGGCGGGGGTATCCTCGGATATGGCATCAGGTTGGTCCCTGATGCGGAGGCCAGCCTGGCCTGGTTTCTTCTTCTTTTGTTTCTTTGTGGGAGCCTCGTAAGGCTTCACCACGAGCATTTTGGCTAACAGCCTGATCCTCTCGTCTTCGGGTTGAGGTGCCGAACTGTTAATATTGACGGCTTTCTTCAGCCATATCTACGAAGGCAGATCGAATAAGAGGATTAGGAGAATTTCCTATGTAATAAAGCCGACCAAGCTAGAGTGTATTTTACCTAGGAATCGGGCTTGGTAGCGTGCAGACCCTTGTCCTCCTCCTCGGATGGCCAGCTCTTCTATGATTTGAAGAGTTGTAGGATCTAAAGTAGGTATAGAGGGGGGTGATTAGACCACTTGACCAAATAAAAGTTTTGCATTTTTCCCAATTTTAATTCTTGGCAAGTTTTAGCATTCATAGCATATCAAGGAACGCCCTACACATGCATGTCTAAGAGTATAGCAGCGGAAAGAAAAGATATTGCACATGTAAGTGAGGAGAGGGTTAGGAATGCAAATACAAGTGATGACACGATGATTTTTCCCGTGGTTCCGATAGGTGGTGGTATCGTGCGGTCCATGTTCATGGAGCCTTCAACCCACGGAGGGTAACGGTCGCGAGAGTCCACAGAGGGCTCTACCCACGGAGGGTTCCACGGAGAAGCAACCTTGAATATTCCATGCGGCTTCCGTCCACGAAGGACTAGCCTCACTATGGGTAGATCTTCACGAAGTAGGCGATCTCCTTCGCCTTACAAACTTCTTGGTTCACTCCACAACACGAAGTAGGAGGCTCCCAAGCGACACCTAACCAATCTAGGAGGCACCACCCTCCAAAAGGTAATAGGCTCGGTAATGACGATGAACTCATTGCTCTTGTGCTTCAAGATGATAGACTCCTCAACACACAATCTCTCTCTCATGGGTTTGTCTTATTAGAAGAGATGGGATTGGTGGAAAGCAACTTGGAGAGGCTAGAAATCAAGATCCATATGGTTGGAGTGGAAGATCTTGACCTCAACACAAGGGTAGGTGGTTCTCTCTCAAAAAACTGAGTAGGATAGGTATGGAATAGTTCTGAGTGCTTCTCTATCGAGTGGGTGGTGGTGAAAGGGTATATATAGGCTTCCCCAAAAATCCAACTGTTATAGACAATAAGTCAGACTCGGTGACACCGATGTGTAAATCTCGGTGGTACCAAAGTGAAAAAAAAGTGGCAACTTTTGAATCTCGGATGGACCGATATACAATTCTCGGTTCCACCGACAAGGTGACCAACGGTCAGATTTCCCAAACTCAGTGATGCCGATTCACCATTCTCGTTCGGACCAAAAATGAGAACTTGCATAACAGGAAGTTGGCAACCCAACTCGGTGGCACCGAGTGCAGTGTCGGTTGCACCGAAGTGTTAGGGTTTGGCTGGGTCTGTCTAGGGTTTGGAACTTGGTGGCACCGGGATAGGAATGTTGGTTGCACCGAATTGGCATATATGGTTTAGGACAGACTTTGGTGGGAGATATGTGGATGTTTTGGTGACTGTCACTTGTGCACGTTTGAGCATATTGTTCACCATCAAAACTTTACCCCCTTTTAATAGTATTGGCTTTCCTATAGACTCAAAGTGATTTCTCACAACTATAAAATGTAGAGTCCTCTTGCTTGAAGCTTAGCCAACATATTTCCTCGAATCTTGGGGTAATTCCACAATCCTTTTGCCATTCCCATCAATGAACTTTTCCTGAAATATGCTTGGTGGAAACATTAGTTCAATGACTTATATGTTGTTATTAATTACCAAAACCACCAAGGGAGCAAATGTGCTTTCAAGAGCGCCTTCCACAACTTCTCCCGCGTAGTGCAGAAGAGATGCCAGACTGTGGGCTCGACGTTGAGTTCACGAGCCCACAGGGGGGTATCCCGGTGTTGGCAGGGGAGGATGCGTCTTCGGAGCATCACCTGGACCACATCCACTACAGGAATCAGCTACTTTGCCATCCACCATAGCGGACGGCAAAGGCATGCATGGCGGACGGCAAAGGCTTTGCCGTCTGCCAGCAGACGGCCAACCGTTCGGCTAAATAAGCTACGGTAAAGGGCGCTTTGCCGTTTGCTGGCAGACGGCAAAGATGCTTAGGTCTTTGCCATCTGCCAGCAAACAGCAAAGACCGTGGATGGCACACGTGGCAGCTTACGGCCGTTAAGGGGTTAACGGCGTGCTTTGCCATCGGCTAGCAGACGGCAAAGATGCAAAGTTCTTTGTCGTCTACTAGCGGACGGCAAAGCAACGGTTTCTTTGCTGGCCTATGTGGTTTCTTTGCCGTCCGCTGGTGGACGGCAAAGATGCAAAGTTCTTTGCCGTCTGCTAGCAGACAGCAAAGAAACCACATAGGCCAGCCTAGTGCCACCCCAGGTTGCACAGGTAGCTGCCACGTGGCAGCTTTGCCGTCTGCTGGCTGACGGCAAAGCTCTTTGCCGTCCACCGGCAGACGGCAAAGAGCCTGTACAGTCCCTGTTTTTTCTTAAATTCATTCAATTTCATAGAATTTCACATATATACATATATACACATTTGAAAATACTTTCAACAAGCATAACAACACATACATACCAAATCATATCCCTGCCATATGGATATGATCATCCAACACATATATATACATACCAAGTGAAAAGTCCATATGCAACATATATAGCTAGCCAACATATCCCACAACAAGCATACAATGGTTTCATCCATACATACATATATAGGTAGCAAGTTTCACATTGTTCATCCTACAAAATCAAAACAAAAAGGAAGCACAAGAAGAAGAGTAGACTCCATCAACGCAAGCTTCCTCATCAAAAGCAAATCTGCAAATTGTGAAAGAAGAAAGCTAGAAGAAGAAGAAGAAGAAGAAGAAGAAGAAGAAGAAGACTAGAAGAAGAAGACTAGCTAGAAGAAGAAGAAGAAGAAGAAGAAGACTGGAAGAAGAAGACTAGCTAGAAGAAGAAGAAGAAGATTTTTTCTTCTCTTTCTTTTTCTCATTTCCTCTTCTTTATCTTCTTCTTCTTCTTCTAACTAAGGTAGGTAAAAATGCCATTTTTTAGATAAGCTAGGTAAAAAATGCTAAGTGTAGGTCATTTTAGAGCTAAGCTAGGTAAATAGGTCATTTTGGAGGTTAGTAAGGTTATTATGTCATTTTTTACCTAAGTAAGCTAATTATCTCATTTTTGAGCTATCCTAGTTAAAATCGGTCATTTTGGAGCTAAGTAAGGTTATTTTGTCATTTTGGAGGAAAATAAACTAATGATATGACAGTTTGGAGCTAAACCAAGGTTATTATGCCATTTTTACCTAAGTAAGCTAATTATGTCATAAATGAACTAGCTAAGCTAAGTATAGATCATTATTGAGCTATCCTAGGTAGTTAGGCCATTTCTGAGCTAACTAAGCATATTTATTTATTTTGGAGGACAAAATGGTAAGTGTAGGTCATTTTTTGAGCTATCCTAGTTAAAATCTGTCATTTGGAGCTAGGTAAGGTTATTTTGTCATTTTGGAGGAAAACAAACTAATGATATGACAGTTTGGTGCTAAACCAAGGTTATCATGACATTTTTTACCTAAGTATGCTAAGTATGTCATAAATGAACTGAAGAAGGTAAGTATAGGTCATTTTTGAGCTAACTAATCATATTTACTCATTTTGGAGGACAAAATGGCAAGTGTAGGTCATTTGAGAGCTATCCTAGTTATAATCGGTCATTTTGGAGGTAAGTAAGGTTATTTTGTCATTTTGGAGGAAAATAAGCTAAGTCTATGTCATTTTGGAGCTAAACCAAGGTTATCATGCCATTTTTTACCTAAGTATGCTTAGTATGTCATAAATGAACTAAAGAAGCTAAGTATAGGTCATTTTGGAGCTAAATTGGTCATTTCTTAAGCTAAGTATGCATTTGTTAAGCAAAACACTTGGGAAAACTTACCATCATCACGGAGGTGAAGGACCGGTCGGGTTTGCGCCAGGGTGAGACAGAGAAGGACCGGTCGGGGTTGCGACAAATGTACAAGGATCGGTCGATGCTTGTCGGGAGGCACGCTGCACCAAAG
This sequence comes from Hordeum marinum, assembly GCA_022496015.1. Taxonomy (NCBI): domain Eukaryota; kingdom Viridiplantae; phylum Streptophyta; class Magnoliopsida; order Poales; family Poaceae; genus Hordeum; species Hordeum marinum. The sequence continues at coordinate 441,162,070 of CM039674.1, forward strand.
ATCATTTGCAATATCCCCTTAGCATGATGCAAATCAAATGTGAATACTAGTACCTAATGACCATTCAAATGAAACTCACCGTTGGTGCTATAGAAATATGGGGCATCGATGGAGGGGTCTGACCATTGTTCTGGCACACGGTCTGCACTTTTTTTCACGAGTCAGTCATATTAGTTAGTGATGAAACGAACATTATGTGCATGATTTGGCTAATATGCAGGAGAAACTTACCACGAGGAGCTAGTATAGGGCCCGGTGAGACGCGTCATTCCGGTTCCTCTCCTCCTCCAATAGCCTAGCCGCCCTCTCCTCCATGTCCCTCTCCCTCTGCGCCGCCTACCTGTTTGCCTCCGCCAGAAGTTCCTGGGCCCTAGCCTCGATGGCGAGCTCCATTGGCCATGGACGAGGCCTTATCTCAGGATCGGAACTTGTCTGGTGCTTCTTGATCTCCAGGAGAGTTCTAGGACAACGTATCAGTCCATCCCCAATGGCTATCGAGCCATGGGGCCTCCCACTACCAGATATCATCACGAGCTCTGGATCAAAAGGACTCTGTCTCGGGTTGAAGTCCTCCCCTTTCCTCACCTTCCCCTCATCTCTGTACCTCACGAGCTTGTTGTGAGAGGAGATGTTGCTGAAGCTCTCTGGATGATCGAGGTCATCCTCAGAGAATGCCTTGGCCTTCTTGTACGAGGCAGTATGGGCCATGCCATAGAGGTCGAACAGCGATGGCACCTCCTTCTTGTTTTCTCGCGCCTAAAAGAGAGGAACAAAATATTAGTTAATGGTTCAAGCTAGCATGAAGAATGAAATTGCATGAATCATGAAGCAAACCACATACCCAGTGATCCCCGTACTCAAACAGGTTGGAGCTCCCTTGATGGTGTGGCACACCTTTCATTTGGTCACGCTTATCCTTGGCCTTGTTGTGGTCAGCTAGCCATTTGGAAGAGCACCACTCATCCACCAATGCCTCCCATCAGTCCATCCTATTCGCACACCATCTCGGGGGCACCTAAGTTAGACAAGAGAAATTTCAGCGCTACGCCTATGAATCAAATCAAGGAAACTAAGTACAAGGCCTTAAGAATAGATATTTACCTTCATTAACTTCTCCTTACTCAGATATTTTTTGCGGCACTTCTTCTTGGCCCTCTTAATGTTAGCCGAGGCATAGTAGTCTTGAATAGCCTGCACCCGAGCCTCATGTTGTAAGTTCTGAAGTAGGCACTTGCATTCGTCTACGAGAACAATAGCCACGTTCGCCTCATGTTCCTCAAGACCTATAGAAGGTCTGCAATCAAACAAGACAACACTAATTAGTACAATCACTAGGTACTGTTGATTTTTAATTCTGTAAAGGAGAAATTACCCAAAACCGACGAATCACAATGTCAGCCATCGTCTCACACAAGACACCGTCGACCCTCTCCTCGACCATGAAAAGACGTTGAAGTCTTGGTATGATTGGCACATACCGAAGAACATTAATGGGGATTTTGGTCTGACTCTTCTCACCCATACCGTTGTCTACCAGAACATACCTGGAAGCATTCCAAATGGGGCAATAGTTCAAGCCCGCATACTGAAGCATAAATAAGGCACATCCATTCTCACAGGCATCTATCTTCTCATAGGGCATCTTGAGCGCACGTAGGATTTTGTCCAACTGGTACAGGTTTGCTGGCAATACATGGCCTTTGGGTAGAAAGCGTCCAAATATCATCATCATCGCGACGTAGCATTCTCTGCCAGGTTGAACTGAGCCTTCAGAGCCATTACTTGCGCGATGGCATCCAGATGACAAAGCTCAGTGTTCTCGTGGAGAGGACGTTTTGAAGACTCCAACATTTCATAAAAGGCCTTTGCAGATTCCTCCATCTCATCGTCCGAATCCTGAGCATCATCAAAGTCTTGCACCATGTCTTCAATCCCGGTACCATGCTCGTCGGTGCGACAACGAACCACCTCAGCTCTGGCACGTTGGGCAGACTCACCATGAAATGTCCTGACCGTATAATTAGGCATAAAACCCCACTTCTGCAGGTGTTTGATTATTTCAAACTCTGACTTCTTCTTAAAGTTGTCGCAATCGACACGAGGGCACTAGGTTATTTTCTGTCCATTTGCAAATGCGACTCTCACAAACTCCTTGGTTTTTGTTATCCATTCACGGGTCATGTCTTTCTGACTAGTGTGACCGGTGTACATCCACCCACGATCACTCATCTTGCCTAGCTACTGCACACACAAAAAATATATACATAATTCAGCAAACCATATTCATCAGTTAATAGAGTTTGTCAGTTTTATTACGTCGACGCAACCTAGACGCTAGTAGGTAAAGATAGGTCCTAATCCCACCCGAGTATGTGTAGATTGGGTTCGTTTTCCCATGCTCTGCTCCGGATCCGACGGACAATTTCGACAGCACCTCCCCGCTGTTCTCCTGATACACGTCTCGGCAATAAGCAGAGATGATGTGTACCCGGAAAACAACAGGGAGGCACTGACGAAATTCTGCATCGGATCCGGAGCAGAGCATATGGGAAAACGAACCCAATCTACACATACTCGGGCTGTCCATGGATAACGTTGGACAGTTCGAAAGAATCACAGTTATAAATATGTTAATGAATGCATATTGATAGATGTAACTCTTTCGAACGGGAGACGCATAGTGGTCACGCATACTGATGATTGAAGACACCTATAGGTAGAAAGTTTCATCGGCACGAAGACCGGAACAGAGAAAAAAAATTAAGGGTGTTGGGGGAGAAGATGTCATTTGTGCTCACCAACGAACGCAATAGGGGAGCTCGTCAAATGCACGGGGAGGTCGTCGAACAACTGCACATTGAAATTCACCTGATCAACACAAAATATGATGTTTTTATAACAAAATAGGAAAATATGTGACCTAGCTCATAATTTACAAAACTATGACCTCCTCGGCCTCACGAAGGCCGAAGAGCACCTTTTTGGTCAACAAGAGGCACAATAGGTGTCGGGGGTCAGGGGTCAGTGGCATCGGGAGATAGTGGCATCGAGGATTAGTGGCGTCGGCGGTCGTGGGTCGGTGGTGTCGGGAGTCGAGGGTCGGTGGCGTTGGTGGTCGGGGGTCGATGGCGTCGATGGTCGGGGGTCAGGGGTGTCGGGGGTCGGGGGTGATGGCGTCGGGGGTCGGGGGTCAGGGTTGGGGGTCCGGGCATCGAGGGTTGGTGGCGTCGGGGGTTGGGGGTCAGTGGCGTCGGGGGTCGAGGGTCGGTGGCGTCGGAGGTTGGGGGTTAGTGGCATCGGGCATTGGGGGCTCTTCTCTTCTTCTGCTTCTTCTTCTTCTTCTTCTTCTTCTTCTCCATCTCCTTCTTCTTCTTCTCCTCTTCTCTTCTTCTTCTTCTTCTTCTTCTTCTTCCTTCTTTTACTTTTTCCTCTTCTTCTCCTCTTCTCCTCTTTTTCTTTTTCTTCTTCTTCTTCTTCTCCTCCTCCTCCTCCTCTTCTTCTTCTTCTTCTTTCTTCTTCCTCCTCTTCTACTTATTCTTATTTTCTTTTTTTTCATCATTCTTCTTTCTTCTTCTAATTATGTAAATCTAATCTAAACTAAACCTAAAACTAAACCTAAACCTAAACCTAAACTAAATCTAAACTAAACATGAACCTAAAAAGACAAAAAAAGAGGAGAAGAAGCTCACCTTGGGGAGGAGGGGGCCGGTGGAGGAGGGCCGCCGTAGGGGAGGGGTTGGCGCCGCAGGGGAGGGGGTCGGGGGTGGCAGGGGCATTGGCCGGCGGGTGCGGCAGGGGTGGCGGCAGGGGCGGTGGGGGTCGATGGCGGCGGCCGCCGGGTGCGGTGGGGGCGGCAGGGGCGGCGGCCGGCGGGTGTGGGGGTCGGGGGTGGCAGGGGCGGCGGCGGGTGGCGGTGCGGCAGCAGGGGCAGTGGGGGTCAGGGGCGGTGGCCGGTGGGTGCGGTGGGGGCGGCAGGGGCGGCAGGGGCGGCGGCCGGTGGGTGTGGGGGTCGGGGTGGCAGGGGCGACGGCGGGCGGCGGTGGGGGTCGGGTGCGGTGGGGGTCGGGGGAGGAGAGAGAGGCGGAAAGAGAAGAGAGAGAGGAGGAGGTCATGGCGTTAATTAGGGGCCAGATTCTTTGCCGTCCGCTAGCGGACGGCAAAGAATCTGGCCGTTAGCTGGTTCTTCTTAATGGGCCCACCTCCCTCTTTGTCGTCCGCTAGCTAACGGCAAAGAAGTGGCTGATGGCAAAGAGCTTCTTTGCCATCAACTAGTTGTTTGCCGTCCGTTTTCTATAAACGGATGGCAAAGAGCTTCTTTGTCGTCCGCCAGCTGACAGCAAAGAACTGGCTGACGGCAAATTTGCTGATTCCAGTAGTGATCGGTCAACTTGGTTCCCTCCTCGACCATGGAGCGGATGCGCTTTTGCAGGTCGCACACCTCCTTGCCCAGTCCCCAGAGAAGGCCCTTTTCGAGCCATGAAGTCAGTCTGATGGGTGTACCGGATCTGAATGCAGCAGCGGGGTGCTGACCCTCTTCTTGTGGTTCAGTGACATAGAACCACTCCTTCTGCCACCCCTTGATGGTGTCGATGAGGGTGCCCGACGGCCACCCAACGCGGGTGAGCTTGCCGATGACGGCCCCGCCGCAATCTACGTGCTTGCCTCCGACGCACTTGGCTTGATGTTGAACACCTGAAGCCAGAGCCCGAAGTGCGGCTCAATACGTAGGAAGGCCTCGCAGACGAGGATGAATGTCGAGATGTGCATAATGGAGTTCGGCGAGAGGTCGTGGAAGTCGAGGCCATAGAAGAACATCAGCCCCCTAACGAAGGGGTGAAGGGGAAAGCTCAGCCCCCTGATGAAGTGGGGGATGAACGCCACCCTTTCGCCTGACTTGGGGGTGGGGATCACTTGGCCCTCCTCCGCTACGTGGTGAGGGATGTTGGCAGAGATATAGCCAGCCTTCTTGAGGTCGAGAATGTCCTGGTCAGTGACCATGCAAGCTTCCAATTGGCCATTGGAGCCAGCCATTGATGAGCTCAGGAGGTGGGGTCGAAGAGACCTAGATCTGTTCTTCAGAGGCGCAGAGGAATGGGAAGCGGAGAAGTCGAATGGAGAGCGTGAATAGCCTTTGGGGTTTTCCTCCTCTTTTTATGAGGTCTATCGATGTGGACTCCCCTTACGGCATCGTGAATCCCTCCGCTTCTCGAGATGTGTGAGACGTTGCATGCGCGTGATTAAGTATATCCCTCTTAAAACGGGACACGATCAGTATATTGATAGATCATGATGCTTAAAACGGCCTCAAACCACGAATCGAGACTATGCAACTAGCCTAGCAATCATGGTGGGTCATAGCCTTTCGTCAGAGAGGTCGTCAGAGGAACATTGACCCCCTGACATTTGGCCTTCAAGGCCAATAAATTTGATGTATTCGGACATGCCACTATGTGGAAAACTGCTTATCATCGGAGGCCGAAATATGGTTCGGCGGGAAGGAACTCACCTCGCAAACCGAAGACTCTGTTCGTGAAGCAATGGGAGCTGAAGACCCTTGGCGCTGGAGGCAAGTTTGGGGGATACTAAGGGAGTCCTGGATTAGGGTGTCCTCGGATAGCCGATCTATTGTTTATGGGCCGGACTATATGGGCTACTTACCGAACACAGGAAGATTTGAAGGCCCAGTCTCCAGGATGGAAGCTTCGGGAAGCACAGCTTGTGCTCCACGTTTGATGTAGTAAATAGGCATGTTTATCTCTTTGGCATGTAACTGACCATGTGTAAACCCTAGGCATCCTCGACATCTATATAAGCTGGAGGGTTTTAGGGTATAGGGACAGAACAACTCATCTACGGTTAGTTATTCGATCTCGAGGTAGATCAACTCTGTAACCCCCTATATCATCAATACAACCAAGCAGGTCGTAAGGTATTACCTCCATAGGAGGAACCGAATATGGGAAAATCGGTGTCCCCTTCGTCTCCTGTTATCGTCGAATCTAGCCTCACAGTTCGGGACCCCTACCCGAGATCCGCCGGTTTTGACACCGACATCCCCCCATTGAGGAGATCCTTTTTAATCAAGAAGATATAATGAGATTGCAATCTCCGAATTATGTTGCTTATAATGAGAATTTGAGAAAAAAGGTCCCTACCGAGGTTTTGGTTGATAATATTTCTGAGCTCAATGATAATTTTGCTATAAAAACAATGGATTAGAGTTCATTCTTAGAAAAAGGCTTATGACCTTCACCCAAAGTAAAGCTTATAATAATGAATTAATTATACACTATAAGGGACCAAAGGTGGAACCTATTCCTCCCGCACTTGATCTTAATGATCCTTATCCTATTAAATTTAGCCCTTTTGATTATTTTTGTTTGCCACAGAGGAAGCTTGCTGCTGAAATAAGAGAGTATGACATGCTCATGGATGATCTCCCTTAATATTATGACAATACCTAGATCTTTTGCGTTTTGCCTAGCTAGGGGCGTTAAACAATAGCGCTTGTTGGGAGGCAACCCAATTTTATTTTGTGTTCTGTTTTTGCTTCTGTTTTTGAGTTTTTCCCACATTATTACTTCTGTAATAATTGTTTTTTGGTGTTTTAATTAGTGTTTGAGCCAAGTACAACCTTTGGGGTGACCTATGGTAGTTGTTGATTTGATCTTGCTGAAAAACAGAAAATTTTGCGCTCAGTCCAGGAATTTTCCAGATTTTTCAGTGAGTCCAATGAGTCTGAAAGTTTTACACAAGATTTATATACAAATTTCCCAGGTTTTCCTAATTTTACACAATTTTTTGAGTTCATAAGTATACGAAGTTTTCAGATTGCTACAGACTGTTCTGTTTTTGACAGATTCTGTTTTCTTTGAGTTGTTTGCCTATTTTGATGAATCTTTGGGTTGTATCATGGGGTATGAACCATGGAGAAGTTAGAATACGGTAGGTATAACACCAATATAAATAAATAATGAGTTCAAAACAGTACCTAAAGTGGTGATTTATTTTCTTATACTAACGGATCTCACGAGTTTTCTGTTAAGTTTTGTGTTGTGAAGTTTTCAAGTTTTGGGTAAAGATTTGATGGACTATGGAATAAGGAGTGGCACGAGCCTAAGCTTGGGGATGCCCAAGGAACCCCAAGTCATATTCAAGGATTCCAAAGAGCCTAAGCTTGGGGATGCCCCGGAAGGCAATCCCCTGTTTCGTCTTTAATCCATCGGTAAATTTACTTGAAGCTATATTTTTATTCACCACATGATATGTGAGTTGCTTAGAGCGTCTTGTATGATATGAGTCTTTGCTTTTTAGTTTGCCAAAATCATCCTTTCTGCACACATTTTTTGATAGAGACACGCTGAATCATAAATTTGTCAGAATGCTCTATGTGCTTCACTTATATCTTTTGAGTTAGGCAATTTCGCTCTACGTGATTCACTTATATCCTTTAGAGCACGGTGGTGTTTGCGTTTTATAGAAATACTTGAACTCTCGTACCTCACTTATATTATTTTGAGAGTCTCTAAACAGCATGGTAATTGTTCTAAGTTATGAATTTAGTCCTAATATGATAGGCATCCAAAAGGGATATAATAAAAACTTCCATATTAAGTGCATTGAGTATTTATGAGAAGTTTGATTCCTTGCATAAAGTTTTGAGATATAAAGATGGTAATGTTAAGAGTCATGTTAGGAAGTAATTGTGATTTGGTAAAAATACTTGTGTAAAGGTTTGTGATTCCCGTAGCATGCACGTATGGTGAACCGTTATGTAAGGAAGTCGGAGCATGACTTGTTTATAGATTGTCGACCTTTGTGTGAGGGTCGGGAGCGCGCGATGGTTAACTCCTACCAACCTCTCCCCTAGGAGCATGCGTTTAATACTTTGCTTCAATGACTAATAGACTTTTGCAATAAGTATGTGAGTTCTTTATTACTAATGTTGAGTCCATGGATTATACGCACTCTCACCCTTCCACCTTTGCTAGACTCTCTAGTACCGCTCAACTTTCGCTGGTACAACAAACACCTTCCTCAAAACAGCCACGATATACCTTCCTCAAAACAGCCACCATATATCTTTCCTCAAAAAAGCCACCATACCTACCTATTATGGCATTTACATAGCCATTTCGAGATATATTGTCATGTAACTTCCACCATTTCCTTTTATGACATGCACCATCACTTTCATATTGAAAATAGAGTCAGATTTTGTCATAGGTATCGAGTTGTAATTTTCTTTGAGTTGTGAGTAAATAAAAGTGTGATGATTATCATTATTAGAGCATGTCCCATGTAAGGAAAGGATTATGGAAGCTATGATTCCCTCACAAGTGGGGATGAGATTCTGGACTTTATGAAAAAATAAAAGAGGCCAGCAAAGCCCAAATAAAAATATATAATAAATGAGGCCTTAGATGCCCACCAATAAAAAAAAGAGAAAAATGAGAGAAAAGAGAGAAGGGACATTGCTACTACCTTTTTCCACACTTGTGCTTCAAAGTAGCACCATGATCTTCATGATAGAGAGTCTCCTATTTTGTCACTTTTCATATAACTAGTGGATTTTTTCTTCATGATGCACGTCCACTTAGTTCCTCTTTGAGCTTTAATACACTTATAGCTCTAGTGCATCTGTTGCATGGCAATTCCTACTCACTCACATCAATATCTATTAATGGGCATATCCATAGCCCATTGATACGCCTAGTTGATGTGAGACTATCTTCTCCCTTTCCTTGACAACTTCCATCATATTCTATTTCACCTATAGTGCTATACCCATGGCTCACACTCATGTATTGCGTGAGAGTTGAAAAAGTTTGAGAAAATAAGGTGTGAAAACAATTGCTTGACTTTTCATCGGGGTTGTGCATGATATAAATACTTTGTGTGGGGAAGATGGAGCATAGCCAGACCATATGATATTGCAGGGATAACTTTCTTTTGCCATTATATTTTGAAGAGATACAACTACTTTGCTAGTATGCTTGAAACGTTATTATTTTTATATCAATATTAAGCTCTTTTTTTTAGTCTTGTGGATCTGAATATTCATGCCACAATAAAGAATATCACATGGATAAATATGTTAGGTAGCACTCCACATCAAAAAAATTGTTTTTATCATTTACCTACTCGAGGAAGAGCGGGAATTAAGCTTGGGGATGCCGATACGTCTCCAACGTATCTGTAATTTTTTTATTAGGGCATGCTATTATATTATCTGTTTTGGATGTTTTATATACATTAATATGCTATTTTATATTATTTTGGGACTAACCTATTAATCTAGAGCCTAGTGCCAGTTTCTGTTTTTCCTTGCTTTTGAGTTTTGCAGATATGGAATATTAAACGGAGTCCAAACGGAATAAAACCTTCGGAAGGAATTTTTCTGGAAGGAAACAAATCAACCAGGCTTGGAGTGCACAGCACGAAACCTGCCAGGGAGCCACAAGCCTGCTAGGCGCCCCCCCCCCTAGTCATGCCTAGCAGGCTTGTCATCTCTCGGCGAGTCTCCTAACCCTAATCTCTGGCCTATAAATTCCCAAATATTCCCCCAACATCAAAAAGAGCCACACAAATACTTTTCCGCCGATAGAAGCCTCCGTTCCCGAGAGATCCAATCTTGGAGCCTTTTCTGATAATCTGCCGAAGGGGGTTTCGATCACGGAGCGCATCTACATCAACTCCATTGCCCCTCCGATGATGCGTGAGTAGTCCACCACAGACCTACGGGTCCATAGCTAGATGGCTTCTTCTCTCTCTTTGATCTTCAATACCATGTTCTTCATGATCTTCATGGAGATCTATCCGATGTAATCCTCTTTTATGGTGTGTTTGTCAAGATCTAATGAATTGTGAGTTTATGTTCAAATTATCCATGAATCTTATTTGAATCTCTTTTGAATTCTTATTTGCATGATTTCATATCCTTGTAAGTCTCTTCAATTTATTGGTTTGGTTTCGCCAACTAGATTGGTAATTCTTGCAATGGGAGAAGTGCTTGGTTTTGGGTTCAATCTTGTGGTGTCCTCACCAAGTGACATAGTAGGGGTAGCAAGGCACGTATTGTGTTGTTGCCATCAAGGGTAACAAGATGGGGTTTTCATCATATTGCTTGAGTTTATCCCTCTAGATCATGTCATCTTTCTTAATGCGTTACTTTGTTCTTCATGAACTTAATACTCTAGATGCAGGCAGGAGTCCGTCGATGTGTGGAGTAATAGTAGTAGATGCAGAATCGTTCCGGTCTGCTTGATACGAACGTGATGCCTATATGCATGATCATTGCCTTGGATAACTACATGATTATTCGCTTTTCTATCAATTGCTTGACAGTAATTGGTTTACCCACCATGATATTTGCCTTCAAGAAAGAAGCCTCTAGTGAAACCTATGGCCCCCGGGTCTAGTTTCCATAATACACTTCCAGATCTATAAACCAAAAATACCAAAAATACTTTGCTGCAATTTATTTACCTTTTACTTTCCGTTCTTGTTTACATCTAACTCTATCGGATCTAATCCTTGCTAATAACCGTGAAGGGATTGACAACCCCTTTATAGCGTTGGGTGCAAGAGTTTGATTGTTTGTGTAGGTGCATCCATTGGTGACTTGCTTGTTCCTCCTACTGGATTGATATCTTGGTTCTCAACAACTGAGGGAAATACTTATCTACTTCGCTGCATCACCCTTTCCTCTTCAAGGGAAAACCAATGCAAGCTCAAGAGGTAGCACCCCACACGTCAGAATGGTCAAAGGAGGAGCCGTTCTGACACGGCCCCACACTTTAGAGTTAACGGTCAAACGATTGACCTGACGACATCCTCCGTTGTGACCATTTCTAAGGATTTGGGACAAGGGAGTGGGGAAAAGTGAGCAAATTTAAGAGCGTGGGGACGAATGAGTAAAACTAAGGAACCAGGTGACCGATGTTAAAAACCCTAATTTTAAACCTACATGCGGGCCCTTCCTGGCAGTGAGAGGGGGAGGGCAAGGGGATGACAGGTGGGCTCCACCTTTCATCCCTAACCTCGGTTAGGGTGGCAGGGGGTTCTCACCGCCGGCGATTCGGGGCACAGTCAAAGATTCTGAGAGCACCCGCAGGTTCGTGAGGGTGGCGCACATCTCCGAGGGGTGATTCTGGCCACCTTAGCGACTTCAACGTCGAACCCGAGTGGCGGCAGAAGAAGGCAAGGACGACGAGCTCGGTCTCGTCTGTAAATCAATCGAATGATGATGGGATTAACTCCGGGGGGTCAGAGGGGTCTGGAGAAAGAAACGGAAGAGGGAATGAAGCTCGGTACCGTCTGGTTGGCTGTGACCCGTGGTGGCGGAGGTCCTACTCAAACTTGGGTGTCTGAGATCCAAAACGAGGGGGAGAGGTGGGGGCGCAATTGCGAGTGTGGGAAGGCTGGAAACGGAGAGAAACGGGCTCGGGGTCGCTATTTATAGCATTGCCGGAGGTCCCCGTGGACAAGGCTCATGGCCACCCGCGGGCACGGCTCTGGTGGGCAAGGGGACGTTAGAGGGGGAGTGGGGCGAGCTCGAGGTGGGTCCCTCGCATGGACAGGGAGTGGCAGAGCTCGGCGATGCTAGGACACATGCAAGCAGGGCATGGAAGGGGCGACGAAGGAGGGGCTGACACATTGGCGTGTCGTGGACGCTGAGGGCGGTCTGCTGGCGAGGGGGCAAGGTGGTCGAGAGGTGGGGATGGGTGCCGCTACAGTGCTTTGGTGCACCGTAGCACGCTCCAGAGTGCCCAAATGGCATGCCATGGCATGCCATTGGCATTTTGGGCACGGCCACCTTTGTCCAGAAGCTTCAGAGAGGTTTAAACAAAGTGGGAATTGCATAGGATGCTCTGTTGGCTGGCTTGGTTGAGAAGGAAAGCTGAGGGGGTGAGAAAAGATGTTGTCCAGAGGGTAAAAATGGGGGAATTACCCCCCAATCATTCAGCTTTGGTCAAGAGTTTCTCACTAGGGATAGAAGGTAACAATGTGGGATGTGATAAAAAAATTAGGTCAAGGAGAATAGTGTGGGAAGTCAAAACAGTAACTTCTAGGTTTTGCGAGAAGGTGTTTGATGGAGTTTTGTCCTAGGTAGATGGTTCTCCTTGCTATGAAATTTAGCCGGATCAAATGGTATATGGAATTGAGGTTGATCACCAATTTTTAGATCATTTGATAAAAGTTGCCAATGCAAACTTTATAAACCCTAGAAATAGGAAGAAATGGATATTCTTAGATATAGCTATGCAAATCCATTCTCCTTGATGCACCACTTCGTGTGGTGGCATCATTTGGGAATAAGAGTATGCCCTATAAGTTTGGGATCAAATGGGGAAACTTGGCAATGCAAAAATTCTCAATTCTAGAAATTGGCAGAAATGGGTTTGGAGGGATTTGGACAAGTGAATCAGTTCTCATTGATGTACCACTTGGTATGGATGCATTATTAGAGGATTAGAACATCTCCACAAAGTTTCAAAACAATTGGAGGCACTTGGCAATGTAAACTTGCCCAGGTTTTGATCTGGATAAAGAGGGTTTTAGTCCATTTTGGTGAACCAAAATTATTGGGATTGAGATTAAAGTTGGCAAGATGATCACATGTGGCATATGTGACATGTTAGAATTTTCCTGGATTTATTTGAGAATATTTCTTATAGAAATATTTCAAATACTTGAAATGTCCAGAAAGGGTTTTGTCCAATATTTTGAACATGACCATGTGTTTAAATGTTATATATGGAGAATATATGTCCACTTAGTTTCCCTAAATTCTCTCAAATATTTTGAAAGCATAAAAATAATTTCCCCTATAAAAGACCATTTCTGGCCTTAAGAAAAAGCCTTTAAATAAAATATGAAAATAATCTTTAAAAATAATAATTCGTGGTTATGGGAAGTCCTATATATGGTAGGTTACAAATAAAGTCTTTCGGGAAAAATATTCACCCTGATTTGAGGACTTGTAGTACCAACCTCAATTTAGGGGGTTTTGTAAACTTAAATTAAATAAATGCTTTTGGCCAAAATAATATTTTATAAAAATAGTTTTAAGTTCTATACACATGGCATGATCATTGGGCAAAGATTTTGATCAAGGAGATGAGTTTTGAGAGTAGGAGGAATCCTATGAACTAAAACACAAGCAAGCAATCACCAATCAAGTTAAGCATGACAAGCACACAAAAAGTTTTTGTTGGCCCTGATTTTTGAGCTATGTTAACTTAGTGAGAAGAGGCAAAACACATGGTGTGACAATCAAGGTGGAAGATGACAGCATCTTTGATGTCGTACCCTTGTCAAGGCATCGTCATTGCAGTTTGCGTCATCAAGCTCGGGATGCTCTTGGGGAAACCCTTGATCTGGGTCACCCAGATCGGACGATGATGGCGTTCACATTATCGCTTTTCCTCCCGGGGGCATCGTTTTGGAGAAAGTGATGGCTGGAGGGGACAAGAGGAGGAGCGATGTTGCCTCTACTGCAAGGCCGACAGCGGATCACAGTGGCATGGTTTGCGGAGTTTTGACGGGCGTGTGTGGATGGACATGTGCATGATGGTGGTGGTGTCTGGCGCAGTTGTGGTGTCGACGGCAGACCAGGGAAGGTCGATGTGTTCGTTCCTGCTCTAGAGATGGGTGGGTGGAAGATGGCGGCAGCAGCCTTTGAGAATGTGGTGGCAGCCTCTGAGAGTGCGTCGGACCGGACCAGTGTGGGACCCAGTCCTGGTGTGTGGCTGGGCTGGGGCAATTGGCTATAGATGTTAGAGTTTGGTGCGATGTTTGTTTGGTATTAGGCCCGGATATTCGGCACACCTTCATCAAGGGGATAGGAGTAGCAGCAAGTGTTGCCTAGATGACTGCTTCAGGCTGACTGATGTATTATTTGTATGGTCCTTGTGAATAATTAATAAAATGGCTGCATGCATCATCCAAATGCAGTGGCCGGGGTATATCCTCCTTTTCCAAAAAATGAGAACTAACCTGGACTGACGTTGTTTTCAACAGAATTACTGTGGTGTTGTTTTTGCGCAGAAAATAAAAGTTCTGAGCCTGAAACTTTTTATGAGTTTTTCTGGAGAAAATAATAAATACCGAAACAAAGAACCACCGGAGGGGAGCCACCTATGGGCGACAAGCCAATAGGGCATGCCCACCCCCTTGGCGCTCCCTGTTAGCTTGTGGGGCTCCGGTCGAAAATCCTATATATACAGAAACCCTTAGAAATAAACCAAGAACTTCCGCTCCGCCGCCGAAACTCTATGTATCGAAGAAAAAACCATCTGGAGACTTTCCGACCCTATCAGAGGGGGAAATCATCACCGATGGTCATCTTCATCATCCCGACAGAGGCCATGACGAGGAGGGAGTATTTCACGTTCAGGGCTGAGGGTATGTACCAGTAGCTATGTGTTCAATCTTTCTCTCTCCCTCTCTCTCTCTCTCTCTCCCTCTCCCTCTCTCTCTCGTGTTCTTGAGATGACACGATCTTGATGTATCATGGGCTTTGTTAATATAGTTGGATCATATGGTATTCTTTCCTTGCTATCTTGTTGTGATGAATTGAGTTTTTTCCTTTGAGATCTCGTTATGTTGGATTGAATACTTTGGGTTTGAGAACACTTGATATATATGTCTTACATATGGATACCCGTGATGACAATATGAGATATTCTATTGATTTACTTGATATATGTTATGGCATCAACTGGAGGATTCCGGTGACCTTGGGGATCTATGCATAGGGGTTGATTTCGCATTTTCATCTTACTTTCTCCGATAGAAATCTTGGGGTACTGTTTGAAGTTCTTTGTGTTGGATTGAATATGATGAATCTGAAATTGTTTGATGGATGTAGAATAATTAACCCACTGATACTTGTGGTGACATTCGAGTATCTAGTTGACATTAGGGTTAATTGATATGTCTCATAGGTGTTATTTTACTATGAACTCTAGGTCTGTTTATGACACATATGAATAGCTCAAAAGATTGATCGTAAAGAATAAATTTGAGGTGGTTCTACTACCTACAACAATTTCATCTTATGTTCTCCGCTAGATATAAACTTTGGAGTGATTCTTTGTCGCACGTTGAGGGATGATCATATGGTTCTATTATGTTAGCATTGTTGGGACATTGCACTAGTGAAAGTACGAACCATAGGCCTTATTTTCTAGCATTTATACAACCTTTGCTCGTTATTTGCCACTTGCTACCTTACTGTTTTAGATTTTTAGATTACAAAAACCTATATCTACCATCCATACTACACTTGTATCACAATCTCTTCGTCGAACTAGTTCACCTGTATAATTTGCCATTGTATTGGGTGTGTTGGGGACACCAGAGATTTCTTGTATTTCATTGCAGGGTTGTTTGAGAGAGACCATCTTCATCCTACACCTCCGACGGATTTATAAACCTTAGGTCATCCACTTCAGGAAAAATTTATTGATGTCCTACAAAACTCTACACGTGAAGGCCCAACAACGTCTATAAGAATAAAGTTGCGTAGTAGACATCACGCTACTTCAATGTCGGAGCAGTGTGGGAGGCCACGTCGCTGTGAGCCGACATTAATTGGCACCGATGCTCTGGTGCGGCACTGACTGCTTCAAAAGGGAAAGCACACGAGCACGAAAGAGGGGTGTTTGGTGGATCATGGTTGTCGGACGTGGACGTGACATCGGTATGGACGCCAGTTTGTTTTCAGTTTTCTAAAAAAATCACGTCTAAATTGGTCGACGATACAGATCCATATTCTCTACCTAATAATAAAGCACGGAGTGCTTCTTCCCGTTCACCGTCGTAATAAGCTTCTTCCCTCGAATTTACGCTTTTTCCCATGAATTTTGTCAGTCAATTTTTTTTCTTTTGCACATACATAAAATAAAAAATATGGTAATCTCACCCGGGCCCAAACCCGCAACTCCCTCAGCCCGCAGCTCCCTCCTGCCCGAGCTAACCACGCGCCCGGGAGCCGCCTCGCTGGCGACCCCACACCTCTGTCATGCCCCGTCACCGACGGCCTTCTCTGCCCTACCTCCGGCCGCTCCGCCACCTCGCCCCCTCCCGTTTCCTCCTTCCTCCCTTTTTCCTCTCACCTCTCTCCCTATTTCTCGCTGAACAAAGACCTCTGAGAGGGCCATGACGCCGCCGGCCCTAAATCTCGTGGATCCCGCCGCTCCACAACAAATCCGCTGAAAATAGATCCACCCCGTCCAAATCCGCCCAAATCTGACCAGGCCTCGCCATCGTCACCACCGGAGCATCACCCCGCCCAACTTGTTGCCCGCCGTTGCCTGCCCCAACTGGCCCGACATCAAGCCAAGGCCCAACCCAAACCGAGTTGTTGCCGTGCTAAAAAAATCAGACCATGCCGCCGCCCGCAACTACCTCCTCCCCGAGGTACCCCTGCGCTTGCGAGCCGCCTCGCCGGCGACCCCACAACTCCTCCATGCCCTGTCGTCGCCGACCTTCTCCGTCGTACCTCCGGTCGCTCTGCCGCCTAGCCCCTCTCCCGTTTCCTCCTTCCTCGGTCGTCATTCTTGACGGAAGCCGTCTGTCCGCTATGCCGGTCTCCAGCAACGTAAATCAGTCATTTTCGCTTCGGGCAAATCCTCATACATTCTCCATGTGCGGCCTTGAGGTTAACCTTATCCACTTGGGTTGCTACCGTGTTGTCTTCTTGGATGTCGGCATGGCTTCCCCAGCTGGACCTTCACACGATGTGTGATTTTTTTTCTCCCATTATAACGCACGGCCATTTGTGCTAGTAGATGATAAAACATGTTCGAAACCGACGATACGGACAGTTGCGGCATACGGACAGTTGCGGGCGCGGTCCAAGGGTCGGACGTTAGAGATGCCCTAAAAGCAGAGGGACACCAACCTAACATGCATGCTTCCCAATCAATTAATCATCAAACACTTACCTCAAAATCAGACAGATAAGATAACCCAGGAGGATCACAGAGACATTCAAACACCACCACTGCAGTGCTGCACCCCCAAGGTCATGGTGATCCCAGCTATGTTTTGCTGCCACCTGCGCCATGGTGATTACAGATTTCCAGGGAAAGTACGCACAAGTGCACTTTAGATATCTTGTTTTTCCACAGGTTAGTGCACTTTTGAGGTGGCATGGACTGGTCACCAGGTTGACCTCTAACTCTCTAAGGCCATCACACGTATGGAAAGCGCATGGCCTCGAGGTGTACTTTTTCCTCCGTCCGCGACACACGTCGCGTACGTGCCCTCATCACCTAGATTGACATGACAGTCGCGTAAGTGGGTTTCGATCTGGATTTAAAGATCGGATTGCTCGCACCAGGCATACCTTACCACGCATGCTGGAGTACAGCATGCGTGCAGTACCACCATCTCACAAAACAAAGCACAGCCGAACTGGCGACAGATGCATGAAAAGCTGCGGGTGCTGTTTCTGAGTCGCTGAAGCTGAAGTTATCTCTTGCTGAAACCGGAGTTAATCGGAGGATTCCTGCGGTTTCATGCAAAAGAATTGAAATGGGTAACTGATATATATGTATATATACTGAGAAGAGAGGATAGAAGGTTTTCTCTCTTTATTTATCTGCGCTCTGGTCATGTGGCTTGTGAGCACCTGAAGGGGTGGAACATGCAAGATTACAACTTGTCAAGCTAGTAGTTACTTCTGCACCCGAGCCCATTATGGCATG
This sequence comes from Hordeum marinum, assembly GCA_022496015.1. NCBI lineage: Eukaryota > Viridiplantae > Streptophyta > Magnoliopsida > Poales > Poaceae > Hordeum > Hordeum marinum. Next base: position 441,179,790 of record CM039674.1, read on the forward strand.
CTTAACTATGGCCACTTGCAGTGGTACAATGCTTGGACTGCGTTGTTCGCTGCAATGGATAGGAAAGGATGGGATCAAATGACATGGCTTGGTCCATGGCCGCGTGCGACTGCACGGACATTAGGCTCTTGGCCATCCAGAGCCACCTCGACTAATGAACTACAGCTCGTCTGCTTGGGATAACCTAGCTTAAGAGCAAGTAGCATGGCATCTCGTGGCTAGGATCTACGAGGCTCTCTCACTGCCTGTGCAAAAGCTTAAGAACTATACTTAACAGAACCCTGTCTTCCCCTTTTCCATGCGCTTTTGTTCCTTTTCTTTTGTATACAAAAACAGGGGGGATGTGCACGCGTGGTCGATCATTGGTTGCTGTTTATCTTTAGCCCATGGTTGTATCTAAATCTCTTCACGGCAGCTGCTAAATCGCCAGACATTAGCTGGGCCCATCGGTCATTCTCTTAACTCCTCTCCTTTCTCTCTCTTTTGTTCCTCGATATCCTCGAACCTTTTGTTTGTTGTGTCGTTGTACCTTGCTCCAATGCCAGCTGCGGTTTTAATCTCTCCTGCCTCAGCACTCAGCACACACTGCACCGCGCTCCTCAATCTGAACAAAAAGCTGGAATGGATATGATTTAGATATAGCTGATGCGGAGCTCTGTACATGCATTTCATCGGGAAGGGGTTAGCTCGCCGCACTGCATGCCACATCGATCACTGAGTCATGTTCTAGACTGATCGTCATGTACATCTCTTTGTTCCGGTTCATTCTCTGATCCCCATGTTTTATCTACAAGTAGTAGGAGCATAAGGAAGACGAAGGTTCAGTTATGAGTAATGGTACTCTTTTTTTTTTAAAAGAAAAAACCACCGGCCTTTACATCAGCATGATGCATGCGGTCATATTATCTGAAAGTGAATGCACACTGGCTAGAATTTTTAGAACGAACTACATTTGTAGTTTGAGAAGATAACTGGAAGAAGCTAGAGTTTCCGTGGAAGTGAGTAAAAGTTATGAACAGCATGTTCAATATAAGAGAATGTTTTCTTCGTGCCATGTACCTCTCTGGGCGGAACTAGATATTTCGTGGAGTGGGGGCACTTATTCGAAAGTGCTTTTCTAAGCTGGATCTGACATGAGCTCTAGTGAACTGCAAATTAAAAAAGAAACTGGGTTTTTTGGTAGCAAACATTGACCATTTTTTGATTGTTTGCAAAGCATCATGAAATCACATTCGTGGAAGATGTGAAAAAAAATTGATGCTTTCAAATTAACATTTTTGGAGCATCAATTTTTTTGCCATGCCATCCAATGATAGAACTTTGCACTATCAATCAAAGCGTTTCACTGTTACAAAAATGATTTTTTCTATTTACTTTAAAAAAATTAGTGTTCACCCGATCTCGCATGAACCCAAGCTCATTCAACCGTGTCTGGTACGTACTGTTCAAATTTGAAGAATATCATTAAAAGCTAAAGAATACGAGCAATTCATATTAAATTTTAAAGAATTGAGTGGGCTTGGGCACCCACTCAGCCCTATGCAGGTCCACCCCTGCTACCTTGTCTAGACACGTTAACAAAGTTTTATTCTATTATGAGTTATCTCTTAGTGTCTTCAGATCAATTTAATTCTCGCATTCAAATGATTTAAATTAGTACATTAGTTACAATTATAATGTAAAAAAAAAGTGCCAAAGAGAAAACCTTCCAACAACTGAAGAAAATGGTATTCTTCTGGATGAGATGGATCAACCTTCACCATGGGAAAATAAACTTGTCTCCATTCTTGTTTATGTACTACAGCTTCATAAAAATCCACACGACGCCTTGAAGTAAAGGCCAACCACGTATTACTGAAGATGTCCTGAACATGATACTTCGGGATTGTTTGGATCAAGCTCACGACAACCCTACCAAGCAAGGTGTGCCAAAATATTTGCGAAGGAATTCACCACCACGAACTCACCAACAGTGGGACGTAGAATCTCGATGGGTGACCAAAATGATGGTTGCGATCCAAAAAAGATATGGCAACCCTGGGCTGCCAAACATGACCTTAATTTCATAGACAAACAAAATGTTGCTTCTAATTTTCTACTTATCGGATATATCATAGACACCAGCCCCGTTACTTATCATCTCTTATTGTGACCTACTCCCTCAGTTCACAAATATAAGATGTTTTATATATTTCAATATAGACCACATATAGACTGACATAAGTGGACAAAAATACTAAAATGTGTCTATATACATCTAAATCAGAAAAAAAGAAACTAGAAATCTTATAATTGTAAACAGAAGGAGTACTTGGCATTATAGAGTGGAGAACCCCAATTTTCTTTCAAGCAAGGTTTGTGCGTCCCCGTGGAAAAGAGTCTCAAAGCTCTATTCCTTTTCCAGTGTGATTGTCATGGACTTTTAGATTTCACGAAATTCTGGAAAAAAAATTACACACATGCCTATGAAAGTATGTTACATTTCTGTAAAGTTTCCCGGTGAAATAAACTTTCTTGCGAGCTACGCGAACATAACAAAATCATGTTTTTCTAGCACACGTGCCATTCACTATAAAAGTACATGATTTTGTTTTTTATACAGCTGACATCGAAACGTATGCCCTCCCCCCGCCCTGGCAAAAAACTTATTTCATAATGAAATTTTATATACACATAGCATATATCCCCAAATACATGTGTATATTTTGTCAGATTTTATTTTTGAAACTTTAAAAGTTTTCTTTGGATTTACTTTAAAATTCTGGAACCCATGGAGCTAGCCCAGGAGCTAAAAAATCCTCTCTTGTGACGAAGCATAATTTCTACCAGCATAAGGTGTGTGTCCTCAAGAATTGTATGTTCAGCAATATTAGACTGTCACATATTCGGATATGAGATTCATGAGTTTCCTTAGCGGTGATATGGTTGAATATCGAGATGTAGAAAGGTGAACTAGAGATGACAAGACTGGAAATCTAAGACATAGTTTATGTTCTACTCCCTCCGTCACATAACATAAGAACGTTTTTTACACTATGTTCTTATATTCTGGGACAGAGGAAAGTGTCAAAACGCTCTTATATTATGGGATGGAGGGAGTATTAGACAACATTATTGTCCGTATTTGTTTCAGTCTCTATAAAGCAGATCGCTTTTTAAAATTAATCAATAAGGTTTACTACTTGCTTGTAAAATGTCTTCTGCTTAAATTTTCATTTTTTGGACAACTGTTTCGGTGGATCCTATCAGGCAGGGGCGTAACCAGAAATTTTCATCATTGGGTTCACTATATTGTAAAGGTATATTTTTAAATTAGTAATAAACAACAAATAAGTAATCATTATAAAGAGATTTCCAGATTTCATTGGGTTCACCTAAACCCAGTGAGTATATGTTGGCCCTGCCCTGCTCTCACTGCAATTATAACAGCAACAATAACAAAACATTTTGTCTCAAACAAGTTGGGGAAGCCACTCTCAGGAAGTTTCTTCCAAACATATAGAATGTTACTATTACTACATGACACCCCGCGCGTTGCGGCGGGAACATGCGGGAATTAGTTATGTTTTTTCATGAGATTTGGTTATCTTGAATTTAAATATGAGACTAAAGATTAAAAATACATATATATTCTGAATTTAATTATATTTAATTATAAAATAAATATTTAGTAGTATCTCACATGCATGTTGAGAGAAATAAAAATAGTGGGGTTGATCACGTGAGATGTGTGCATATTAGTGGAATTAGTATCGGTAGCATTTCCATGCATGCATGTTAAAAGAAATAAATATAGTGGAGTTGATGACATGGCATGTGTGTATGTTGAGATAAATAAGCTACTGGGAGTCAACTTCTTATGTATATAGGATTTGGACATAATACTATTTATTCGAAGCCTTGATATCAACATAATGTGATTTAGGTTGTATCTATCTATAGTTACATCTATAACTACACAATTGGAGTATAACATAACATGTCATGATCTAACTTTCTGCATAAAATAGTTGTGATAAATAATGACGTCAATTACAAACATATGTTTGTTATATTGTGAAGAACATGCATTGCACATATTTGTTTTAGGGTATGCATTTCAGAGAGATGATTGCTAGTATATAAAAAGTAAACCAACATAGGCTAGCAAGACAAATGATCTCTACCACTCAAACCGTAGAGAAGAGATTTTCTAGATGCACCACACCGTCCCCCTCTTTTATGTCGTCAAATCACGCCCCCATCCTCGTCCAGTGGCTTCGTCGGTCTGGGAGTGTGGGGAGGCTACGATCTATCGGGTGGAGCTCTAGTTCTTCCAGCTTTGGCGCTTGTAGTAGGGTTATGAGGCATCATTTTGTTTGTGGTGGAGGTGGCGATGATGTGGCGAATAAATTTTCCTCGAGTCTCCCCATATGGATAGTGTCGGTTGCGGTGGCATCGATGGTTTGTTGGCGTAAACTCTTCCAGGCTTCTGTGGCCAATGAGGTTATGGTTTGTAGGGTTTGTTGGCATAATATTGTCAGTGACTTCCTTTGCAATTTGTCCTTTGGCCTCTTCTCCATCACGTTGGTGCGGCCTCCGATGCCCTCGTGAGGCATGCATGCTTTTTTGGAGGTTGGGATCTTGAATTTGTGCATCTTCCGGTGGCGCCAGATTCAACGTTTTCTTCTTCGGGGCGCTCATCCAGCAAGAACATGGGGTTGATGACTTCCCATCTGCGATAGTGACTGGCTAGCTTTGACGATAGGGATGTTGTGACGATGGTGTACCACAGATCGTTCGTGGACGAAGAAGATGATCGACCATGATTAATTTTCCATATTATTTGGGACGTGTGTATTGTTGGTTTGATCAATAGATTCGTGACCCTTTTTTTATGGAAAAAAAGATGATTGCTAATATAGAAAATTCTTCATTTTTTTCTTTTATTTTTGAGCAACGCTTCAGTTTTCTAGGGTGAAATAAAAAAAAAGCTTCATGTGTGGGAAATGTAGTTTAATTGCATATATCAAGATTGGAAATGTAGTTTTTTCTTTGAGAAATCTTGTCAAACTTTATTGATTCAAAGCAATGTTCCTAGGTAAAAGATTTGGGTCATGCATATTGAACATCCAGTTCTTTGCACTGCACTCCTTGTTATATGCCATTTGTTCCACTAGCTTCTTGAAATGTGTTTTTATTTTTTTGAGAATCCCCTTAAATGTGGTAAAACAACTCATTTGGGTGAGATGACACTGGGCCCATGAACGCGCTATGTTAGCACAGCCCAGCCCATACATGCCATCTCTCCACACCATTCCACGCGAGAGAACCACTGGCGCCAACAGAAACTGAAAGCAGCCGGCAGACACAACATAGAGAGACACATCGGACGCCACGTCGTCCTAGGCAGCAGGCACCGAACCAGCCGCGTATAGACAAGTCAGCACCACCCTGGCGCCTGCCGGTCCACTTGTCACCCCCCGGCGCGCCGGCAGGTCGCCGTTAGTGGAGACTCCAATGACATGCCGGATTATGATCGGGACTTTAAAAACTCCGATTTAATCGCTAATGATAGGCGTAAGTGCGGTCTGGCAAATCCCTACTTTCCGAGCTTCAGCAAGCTACGTATAAGCTAGGCTGTATCCCCGCTTTGGCCCTACGGAACTCGTTTCGGACAGGCAACCCTGTCGGCATGTTGTGGCCTTTGTGTCTATCCCGTGTGCCTGTGGGCATAAAAGATGTGCTGCCACAACTAATAAAGCACAGTGATTTGCAGCAATTTGAACCCTGAGAATGTTTGAGAACTCAAGCTTTTCAGCTTGAGACAACGACACTGTAGCACTCACGGCACACTGACAGGTAACGGCCCTGCACTAGGACTACGTACTAAGAAAGCTTAGCTAGCCCACTTGGCTTGGCTACTGGAAAACCATGGCCGATGCACGCTCCCATGCGCATGGTGACCATATTTGCATGAACGGAGATAGATACGTACTCCGTAGCTCTGAGCGTAAATGAAGGTGTGACCTCTGAAAGCATTTCGGTGCTCTGACCGATGCTCCTCCAATATGCATGGTAGAAAAAAAGCATTTTCAGTGTTATAGTCAAAAGCTTCTCTGGATTTTTGCCGCCCGTTCAGAATCACCACCTAGCGATCGAGGTGTATCTTTCTTATTTCCCCGTGGGTGACTCGGTTACTCCACATTCCACGAAGCACCTCCCCCGGATCGACAGCGACACCAAATATAGTTTTGAAAGAAAATCCCATGCACGTTGTCCCCCTTGGGTTGCTATATAAGCGGCTCCTCGCCGCGCCACAAGAGAACTCTCTCGCTTGTCGAGAAAAACACACACACGCACACGCACTGTGAGACAGGAGAGGTTGCTACGATGGACATGGGACACATGCAGCATGCCAGGAGGCTTCTGTCGCACGCCACGGCGACGCCGGCGGTGCCGATGGCGACGCCGGCGGTGCCGATGGCGACGCCGGCGGTGCCGATGGCGTCGCCCGGCCCGTCTGGGCAGCAGGCGCCGCCCTCGAGCCCCTTCGGCTCCGTGGACGCGACGGTGATCTCGATCCTGTCGCTGCTCCTCTGCGTCCTCGTCGTGGCGCTCGTGATCCGCGCGTTCGTCCAGTGCGCGTGCCGCGTCACGCGGCGCGTGTGCTACGACCAGGCGGATGCTCCCGGCGACGCCGAGGCTGGCGGCCTGGAGATGGCCGCGCTGCACGCCGGCGCCAGCGCCGGCGCCGGCGGCAAGAAGAAGAGGACGGGCAAGGGCGCCGCCATCCGGGCGATCCCGACGATGGAGTACTCGGCCGAGATCGAGCTCGCCGTGTGCTGCTCCACCGAGTGCGCCATCTGCCTCGCCGACCTGAAGCAGGGCGAGCGCGTCCGCGTGCTGCCGCGCTGCCACCACGGCTTCCACGTCCGGTGCATTGACCGATGGCTCTCCGCGCGCCAGACTTGCCCCACCTGCAGGCAGGAGCCGTTCGCGACGCCGGCCCGGCCGGAAGAGACGGCGCCGGCGCCGGCGGCCGTGCTGGTGCACGTCGACGCTGCACAGCTCGAGACGTTCTAGACAACCTACATGTAAATACATGTGTGTGAAAAATCGTTCGATGGAAATTGTACAGTACTAGTGAACGGTGGGAAAATATATATGAATAGTGAACAATTTTGCAGCTATGTTGTCGTCACTTTTTAATTGCGAAATTGTTGCTGCTCTCTTGTCGTCTTTCATACCGTGGTCGTGATCTTTCTTATTTTTTATATTTTGTTGAGGCAGTAGAAGTGACCCCGGTCCGATGAAGTGAGATGCGAGTGAAAACCACATGGTAAACTTGTTGTGCAATTTATGTTTTTTTAACACAAAATACAATCACAAACGCTCACATGCACTCAAACAAATTTATGCTTTCAAGGATTATTTTATGCAAATTATGCATTCTTGTTGGACAACGACGTTCGGCTATCCAGATTCGTTGTTCCGACATGAAGTTAGCAAATTATATCTACGGGAAAAAAAACGGCCCACTAACCACTCAAGATATCTGGCCCAAGGACTGCAATTGTTTATACAGTCATCCCTTGAAGTGGCCTAGCCCATTAGCTCATTTTTCTTTCCTACCCTATTCTACCCCATCGACAGTTCGCACCTCCTCCGGTGGCACCGTGAGTCCTTGACCCGTTCCCACACATGCTCGCATGCGTGCATAGTTGCATACACACGCAAGTTCAGACACATACACACACAACACAGACACACATCTTCTTTCACGGGATGAACCCATGAGAAATCATAAGGGGCAGCTATGTGTTCTTGGGAGCATGTCAAACAAAAGGTAGGGCAACCGGACATGTTCGGTTCACCAGGATAGATGGTGTATACTTCATAACCACTCCCTTCGTTTTAAGTTAATTGAAGTCCTACGAATGTCTTAAGTTAAACTTTTGAAAGTTTGATCAAGTCAATAGAAAAATCTGCAAAGACTATAATATCAAAGAAATGCGGATGATATCAAATATATAGAAAATATGATAATATATTTCATAGTGAATCTAACGAAGCAAATTTAGTTTTATAGACATTGATATATTTTCATATAGACTTGATCAAACCCAATGAAGTTTGACTTGGGACAATTATTTTGAAACAGAGGGAGTAGCAAAAAATAAACATCACTTGACCCTTCATAGTCTATCGCCATCCTCTCTCGATCTATCTTGCTACTATGGCATCTTTTTAGGTCACTCCAACTCCATAAAAACATTAAGAAGGGGACAAATAATGCCTCCTTTTCATGTAGTGGCTCAACTTACAGGATGTGTCAGCGTTATTCCTTTCCATTAGTATGATACTTTGATTACAATAATTGGAGGATAAATATCTTGAAATCAACATGTGTTTAGGTGAACTAGACGTTGCCTCGGAGGGGATGTTAGTGTTTTAAAACAATTACATATATAACTTAACTCTAATGTGGAACCAACCTAGTAAAGTTTGTTCACGCACAAACCATAAATATGATAAGAAGTGCACCAACAATCTGTGCTAAGCAAGATTTGCAAATTAGGGAAACTAGCAAGCAAATACAATTATGCAGAAGATTTGTAATATTAACTATGAACAACCAATATATTTCGTGGAGTTCAAACATCCACCTATTCTAAATTTTGTTGTGAATGCTCATGGGCGGACCCTCTCTCGAGTCGCTCTTCTCTCAAGGAACTATCCTCGATTTAGTATGCATGGCATGGGAAGCTATACAACCACCTCAAAAGCTATCCTCGAAAAGATCGTTCAGACAATGGTGGTGGTCTCCAAGAATAACAAGCCCCTCGACGAGCTCACAGGTGTGGAGTTCTGCTTCTGAGCAGAAATGCAACTTCGTAAACAATAAAATAAAAACGAACAGCAAAAAATTCAAACATTATTGTTTTTGGTGACAAACATTGTTGAATGTTCTACATGCATCCAACTTGTCGTTAAAAAATCATTCCTAATGCATTGGGAGAGGAAAAGAAAAACCAATGCTCCAAAAGACAATTTTTTAAAGCATTTTTTCGTGCTGATTTTGCTATCTTTTTCCCAGACCTTAACGAATGTGATTTCATCACAAAAGATTGCACACAGGAAGAAAAATTTGCAATCTTTGTTGTAAAAAAACAGAATTTTTGAATTTTTAACTGTTTATAGAGAAGCATTATATTTGAGCTCGGGATTGAAAGAACACGTTGGGCCAACTCTCGTTTGTAGGGGGTCTAAGGAAAAAAAACTTGTGTAGTTATGTGTAAACATGCTGGCATACACGAAAGTAATTGTACATTGTATCTACGGATTCCAATTTGATATTGCCGATGTTAGTCATTCTTTCTTTGTAGGTAGTCTAGCTTAAAGAATGTTGACTTGTAAAATTTCATAGGACTGACTTAAAGAAAAACAGAGGTAGCATATGATATTTTGGATCCTTTTTCCTAGATGAAACAGAGTTGCACGGTTACTGGTGCACCGGTGTTTTGCTGTCGAGCTAAATCACCTTACTTACACAGTGCAGATTAAGCATAACTGAGGGGAAAAGTAATCATACATTACCCTAAACCCTAACCAATCCGGTGAACCGGTAGCATCACAAGCACCGGTGCATCAGATACGTTCCCCTTGCTTGGAAGGTGTGACGTTCATGATACCAGGATTTTCCCTTTTGACACCTTGTTTTGAGACATTCTTTTGACATCTTTGTTCAAGAAAATATGCTAAATTAAGATTGTAAATTGCTGCTCACTCTAATCCCGCAAGAAATGCTTGGTTGACAGTTCAACTAATGAGGCCAGGGGTCCAATTAGACATAAGCGTCGGTCTGAAGGATGTCAGGCCACGCGCCACCGACTCTCGACTTTCACTCAACAAAGTTCAGACAAACAAATAACCTTTTCTCCTCTCGAGAATACCATGTGCCAGGTTTGACTTTTTCCCCCTTTAAACCTCCATTTTCTTTAATTAGTGCTGTTTAGCTCGGCAGCAAAGCTAAACTGAGGATGCACGAAGCACGATTCTAACTCGTACGTGGCCCGGAAACTTCCTGCTCTCCGGCCGGAGCCGGCCGGCCGGCCGGCCAGAGTGGGTTGCTAGCTGCAGGCACCGCATGGACCTCCTTTTTCCCGCCGGCACCACTGCATTATTGCATCACGTACCGGCGCGACTAATGGGTTCTCCTGAGGCCTTCCACTAGTGGAAGCTTCAAGCCATGAAACTGTGTACGGCAGCGCACAGCGCGCGCCTCCTGGCGAAATGACAACCCTTTCCGTTGCCAATAATACAGCCACTAATTGTGTTGTGCGGTTGTGCTCCCAGCCTCCCACTACGTACGCACATGCACATTATGAAGACCTAGGGGTCTGGTCTAGCCATATGCGTATCACCTTATCAGATCCCCGAGTGCTGAAAGCACCAACGGGGTATCACCTGCAGGCTTCCAGCGTCAGAGGAGCAGCGTCAAGCTTTCTGAGAAAGGCAATTATTGGGCTTGTTAAACTCCGGGAGTTCGGTTTACGATGAATCCAGCGGCGGCGAGTGATAGTGCGGCGATTAGTTTGCCGGAGAGGCCCGAGCTCGATCCAATGGCGGAGCTCCTTGTGGCGTTCGTGGTCCAATCGCCCGGTGGAATCGTGTCAGGTGTTGACGGAGTTCCGAGTCACGAGGCATGAGGAAGATGTTCAGACTTGACAGTCACACAGAGATGGTACTTCACATCGTACTAGCTCGTTAGGTAGTTAGTCAGTCTCAGTCGCTTGCAGCGAAGATCGTGATCATGCGGCCGAGGAGGAGGGATGGATCTTTGTTGCGGGGTGACTAATGCTCAGGCTCAGCGTTTTACTCGTGCAGCTACGCTGTAAAATCTCTCTGAGCTCGGATCGCACTTGGTAGAAAGTGAATGCAGGAGTGGAAAAATGATGCGGTTCCGTTAGGTGCTTATCACATGCGACTTTTTTGTAGGATTGTAGCTGTATCACATGAGACTTTGGTATGGAGTTGACTAGATATTTCTGGCTTGATTGACCTCATGAGGCCATGGGAAGGACACGATCAACTAACAAACGTTCGCCTCCTTGTCACCGTGAGCAAAGAGATCAGCAAAAGAGTTCTGCGCATCCTATTTAGCGCCTGTTGCGTCATTTCTAGGCAAATTGGTTTTTTTTAGACATTCTAGGCAAATTGGTAACTGGCGCACACCCCGCAGTGTACACTCGTTTTCTAAGTGGGCCGGCCCATCAGGGAAGCGCTTTTATACAGTACTTCGGTGTGTTGTCTAAACAAAATCAGTTCGGTTGTCTCAAAAAAAATGAGTTCGGTTTCTTTCAACGTTTACTATGGGTTTTTCCACCGTTTTTTGTTCTTTTTTTCTTGTTCCTTTTTTCGTTTTTATTTACTTTTCGGTTTCTTTTTAGTTCTATTTTTTTCTGTTTTAATCTTATCCTATTTTATTTACATTTTTATCGAAAAAGGCTCTCGTTCTGCTTTATATATAAAGCAACACCTCCAAACCAATACAAAGTGATGGGGGAAAACCCTTACAAAGCAGATCAAAGATAAAAACAAGATTACAGGAATAGCCCACACTCCATCACGACACACCCGAGACTACTGACTAGAAGAAAGAGCGCGCCTCCATGAGAAACCACCAGATGTTGAGGCAACCAAGTTGTAGCCGGAGAGGACCGTCTGCACTCGCGCTCCGGTCCGTGGAGCGCCAATCCCGCCTGCATACACGAGAACCGAGAGTGATGCCCTCGACATCACGTGTAAAAGATAGGGAGTCGTCGGGGCCACTCCAAGCCAGAGCCAAAGGAGCTTCGAGATAGGATCCAAGCTCGCCCGCCGTTGTAGAAGAGATGCAACCGGGGAGCACCTAAGTTGCATGACGATGCCCTCAAGAGGGTTACGATGCAACGCGCCGCCACCGTCAAGATAGAAGACATGATGAAGATTTTTCACCCAGAGCCTTGACACGTGGAGAGAGACCACAAGGACGGCCTAAGAGGGATACAACACCCATAAGCATCGCCATCGTTGGTGCCGGAACGCAAAGCTTTCGCCCGAAGACTCTCCCACACAACTTGAAGGTACCACGATCCAAGTCCGCTACCACCAAACCAGGCCTCCACACCACGGCATGGGAGATGTCATTGTCGAAGCACCGCCACCGCCAGGATCCCCGTCGCCGAGCTCCTTGATGTTCACACAGCCAAGGAGAGACTCCACCACCACCACAACGCACAGTCCACCTTCCAGGGCCGTCGTACCGGCATCCCATGTCGCTGCTCCCAACCCCCACCTAGCCTTTGGCCACTGCCCACCAAAGAAACGAGACGAAAAGAAGCTAATTTTCGTCATGGACGGCCCCACTACTCCTCGCCCCGCCTCCGTCAACCACGACCCACTACCATGGACCCAAGACCTCAGATCGGCACCGCCACCTGGGGGGGGGGGTCTAGCAAGTCTCGGGCATCCCACCTTTGGGCTGGGTTGAGGCAGCCACCGCATCGACGCCAGCCATCGGGAAGAGGAGCAACACGCTTTGCAGGGACATGAGGGCACCAACCCCACAGCTGGCGGCACACCACAAGGACAGGGGAGGATGAGGAGGCTTGAGATCCATGCGTTCCGTAGCCAACACCGGCCAGTTGCTCCTTCGCCACCACATGCACGCCAGGCACGTACCACCGGAGTCGCCGTAGCCCTCCACACTGCGGCGGTTGTTGTTGCAGTGCCGCTGCACTCCACACAGTGTGCCGCCTCCCCCCGTCGATGTCGTCCAACATTGACCACCACCATGCGAAGAAGAGAGAAGGCCCCACCACCTCCCACGGCAGCACAACTTTTTCCAAAGCGAGGAAGGATGGGGAGATACGGAGGGCCTATGGTCGGCACCGGCACGAGTCGCCCTCGGTCGCACGCATGACGATGAGGGGGTGTTTATTTATCTGTATTTCCCTTTAAAAAAATAAAACTCGTAACTTTTTCATGATTCATAAACTTCTTCAATCCTTGAACTTTTGGAATTCAGATTTTTTTTTCATATTTGTATATGTTTCCAAATGCGTGAATTATTTTGAAACCTATTGTGAATTATTTTGAATTTAATGTTTTGTCTAAATCCTTGAATTTTAACCAAATTCATGAAGTTTTCTAGAATTTCCTGAACTTTTTTCAAATCCATGAAACTTTTTCAAGATAACAGTTTTCAGTTTTTTTATTCTTTTTTCTTTTAATTCACTGACTTTTTGAATTTGCGGACATTTGAATTTGATGGGTTTTTAAAAACATTGTGACCTATTCTCAAACAGTGTGATATCGTTTTCAAAAAAGGAAAATGGTTTGAGGAGGTTACTTTGGTTTTTTAGTCAGCAGCTGCTGGTTCATTTCTTTTTTTGTAAAATCCGCAAATATTTTTGCAAAATAATGAACTTTTATTCAGTTATGTGAACTTATTCAATTTTTGCAACATTCTTTAAATATGTGAACCATTTTCAAAATCGGGAATATTTTTCAAATATCAGTTTTCAGTTTCATGAAACTTTTTCAAAATATGGGATTTTTTAAGTCAACGGTCGACCGCTCAATTGTTGACTGAGCGAATGAGTAGGAGGTCTAAGAACATTTCTTTTTTGGTGCCGACAGTGCAATTTGCAAACAGTTTTTGTTCGTGATTTTTTCTAATTCATGGAATTTTTGAATTTTTGGACATTTGAATTTTACGGATTTTTAAAAACACTGTGAACTATTTCAAACATTGTGATATTGTTTCAAAAAAAGAAACTGTTTTTAGTAGGTTACTTTGGTTCTTTAGTCAGCAGCTCCTCGTTCATTTCTCTTTTTGTAAAAAAATTATTCATTTAAAATTTGGGAGCATTTTTAAAATATGTTAACCATTTTCAAAATCAGGAATATTTTTGAGATAACACTTTTCAGTTTCAAGAAACTTTTTCAATTTGTTTAGGTCAACGATCGACACCCCCCCCCCCCCAATTTTTGACTGAGCGAACGAGTAGGAGGTCACAGAACATTTCCTATTTGGTGCCTACGGTGCAATTTGCAAACGGTTTTTTAATTCATGATTGTTTCAAACTCATCGACTCTTTGAATTTGCGGACATTTGAATTTTATGGGGGTTTAAAAACATTGTGAACTACTCCTTCCGTCTCACAACGTAAGACGTTTTTTGATATCAATGTGATGTTGATTTTTTGATGATGGGACGGAGGGAGTATTCCCAAATATTGCGATATTGCTTTCAAAAAAAGAAACTGTTTTAGGAGGTTACTTTGGTTTTTTGGTCAGCAGCTCCTGGTTATTTTCCTTTTTTGTAAAATTGCCAAGATTAGAGATAGATATGTACTCTCTGCCTTAAAAGGAATTCCTTTGTACTTAGATACTTGTCATACGAGCGCTGTAGCCATGCGAGCGCTGTAGTTAGAAATTAGTGCACAAGGCCGAGCACTCTCGCTTATCGGACGTAACGCTTAGGCCTTGTACAGTGTTAGATGCTTAGGACGATGTTTAGAAAAGTAAACTGAATTTTGCTAAAGCATCTGTGTCTATTTTTATAGAACAAACGTCTAATTGAACGTCTATCATGTATAAATAAGCATCGGTGTTTAAGAAAAAACTGGTTTATTTCTTTAAGCATCTCTTCTAAGCTCCTTACATTGTACAAGGCCTTACTACCCCATCCACTGGAACCCAATTGCTCTCGTGAATTTGCGTAACGGTTTAGTGAAGCTTCTCTATTGGTTTTATGAACCTCCAATCGTATTCTTCCTTTTTCCTCCTAGTTTCTTCCTTTATCTTTTTGTATTTTTCTTTCTTTTCCCCTTTCAAAATTCATAAATTCCTTCTGAATTTGCAGAAAGATGGATTTTTTTGACTTGGTGAACAGTTCTAAAAATTTGTAAAAGTTCTTGAATTCAAGAACTTTTTCGCAAATTCATCGATAGTCCTTTCAGTTTTGTGTTATTTTATAAAATCCACCAACATTTTATAATCTGTGCACAGTTTTCGAAATTAAATAATACGCTTTCAACCCACAAAAAAAGTTTCTAATTCACGAACATATTTAATAAGTCCCTGAATGTTTTCAGAACTAGCAAACATTTTTAAAATTCACGATTTTTTTGAATTCGCAAGAATTATTTTCACTTCGTGAGATTTTTTTTATATTAGAGTACATTTTTGAAAATTAACAAACATTTTCTTAATTCATGATTTTCCTCTGAATTAACGTATATTTATTTAAATTTACAAATGCTTTTGAATTTCTGAACGTTCTTGCGTAAACGAAACCAAAATAAAATTTCCTTAAATATTATCAGTTTGTAATGTATGATTGAAAACACTTAGATATCATAAAGTAAACCTCGAGATGAGAGAAAACAAATAGCATGGCATGAAATAGAGAAAACGGTAAATGGTCCTAGCCAAAGCTATAGGAAAAAACGGGCAAACCCTCGCCGCGATGCTTTATGTATCACTAAATATGAATGATACATATCACCTCACCCAGAGTTAGTGCGCAAACTGATATATATTGCTTATGTGTGCTCCTAATCAGCGCTTTTGGCATGAGTTCGCCAATCAGCGCCCACGTGCAAGTCAGTTGGGCCACGGCCCAACAAACGCTGCATGTTCATGTTGCCACGTCGCATGCTGCCATGAATGTTGTCTAAAAAAATGAATGTTGCCACTCTAGCTGGGTCCCACAAGTTCACCATTGACCTGACCATTGACGTCCAGTGGACCATTGTCTTTGTAAATAACATGAATTCAACAAAACTCATGCAGTTGAAGGGAAGTTCGCAAACTTGAGAAAAAAATCACAATTGAAAAAGTTCATGGATTTGAAATATTGTTTGCGATTTCATGGATTTGCAGAAGTTCATGGGTATGAAAAATGGTTCATCAATTAATAAAAAACTCATGAATTTAAAAAAGTTTGTGAATTAAAAAACATGAAGTTGAAAAAGGGATAATTGATTTTATGCTCCGGGCTGTGTCAACTCTGCAGTTTTACCACTAGTTTCCCAATACCCTCGGTTTTTCCCAAGCCATTTTGTTCCTCTTTTACTTTTGCCCTTTTACTATTTGAAATTCACTTTAAAACTTCATAAAAATTCATACTAATTTAGAAAAATACAAATAAGATTTTAATATGTTCAGAAAAACATCATCTATATGTGCATGTCATTTGCATTCATGACACAAGTGTTGGGAAATCCACATCTTAGTTTCAACTCATATGATCTCATCATGAAAAATAAAATTTTAAAAAATGAAAAACAATTCAGAAAAATATTTGTTTGTGGAAAACATTGACTGGTGTTTTGAGTTCTTGCAAAGTTTCATTAGGGAATGTTATTCGTGGGAGTCGTGTCAAAATAACAAATAAGCACTCCAAAATGCTTTTGTTTTGGATCATCGAATATCTTTTGCCGTGACTTCCAATGGCATATCCTGATGAAACATGGCAAACACTATTGTGATGAATGCAAATGGCATGCATATATAGGTGATGTTTTTCTAGAGATTTTGATATATTACTTGTATTTTTTCTTGTTAGTATGAGTTTGCTATGAAGTTTTTAAAGTGACGATCGAACGGTCAAAGGATAAAACCATAAGAGGAGCAAAGTGACTTGGACAGAACCAAGGGTTTTTGTAAACTAGGGATAAAACTGCCGATTAAGACACAACTAGCGTCATTAAATTAATTATCCCTTTGAAAAAAGTTCATGAATTATAAAAAAAGGTCATGTGGTTGCAGAAATGTTCATGATTTTTTTTAAAAATCATGAATTTGGGGAAAAAAATCACGAATTTTAAAGATAAATGAATTTTCAAAATTAAGGAAATTAAGGAAAATTTTAAAATTTTAAAAAGAGTTCAGGAATTTGGAAAAAGTTCGTGATGTTTTTTTTAATCATGAATTTGAGAAAAGTTCACGAATTTGAAAGGTAAAAAAACTTGAAATTTAAAAGAAAAAACTAAAAAGCAAAAAAAGAAAAGGCGGAAATGAAAGTAAAAGACTAAAAATCGTCCTCAAAATGGATAGAAACGAGCAGAAATAAAAAAACCAACAATAAAAAAAGACGCAAATAGAAGTAGACTACCCCTAATGTGCAAAATGGGTCGGTCCCTTTCAATTGGATGGTGGGTGGAGTGTGCGGTGTGTACGAATAAAGTTCTATTTGGCACCTAAAGCGCCAAATAGAATTCAGGGTGATCATGAACTTGTTTCCTCTATTTTCACACATGCTAGGACTGGGTTGGGTCCGACTTTGCTGACAATGGGGTGTTTTATTGATTTACTTGATATATGTTTTGGTACTCAACTTGCGGATTCCCGTGGTGACAATGGGGTAATCTATGCCTATGGGTTGATACACGTTTTTGTCATACTTTAAATCTTGTGGTACTCGTTAAAGTTCTTTACGTTGGATTGAATATGATGAATCTGAAATTGCTTGATGCATGTCGAATAATTAACCCACGGATACCTGAAGTGACATTGGAGTATCCATGTGACATTAGGTTTGATTGATATGTATCATATGTGTTATTTCACTACGAACTCTAGAAATGTTTGTGACACCTATAGAAACAACCCAATAGATTGATCGAAAATGATAACTTTGAGGTGGTTCTACTACCTACAACAATTTCATCCTATGTTTTCCGTTATTTATGAACTTTGGAGTGATTCTTTTTCGCACATTGAGGGATGATCATATGATTCTATTATGTTAGCATTGTTCAGAGGTTGCACTAGTGAAAGTATGAATCCTAGGCCTTATTTCTAAGCATTAATATACCATTTTGTTCGTTGTTTGCCACTTGATACCTTGATGTTTTTATATTTTCAGATTACTAAAACCTATATCTAACATCCGTATTGCACTTGTATCACCATCTCTTCCTCAAACTAGTGAACCTATAAAATTTACCATTTATTGGGTGTGTTAGGACACAAGAGATTTCTTATATTTGATTGCAGGGTTGTTTGAGAGACACCAACTTCATCCTGCATCTCCCACAGATTGATAAACCTTAGGTCATCCACTTGAGTGGAAATGGCTACTGTCCTACAAAACTCTGCACTTGGAGGCCCAATAATAAATTGTTGGAAATATGCCCTAGAGTCAATAATAAATTAGTTATTATCATATTTCCTTGTTCATGATAATCGTTTATTATCCATGCTATAATTGTGTTGATCGGAGACTTAAATGCATGTGTGGATACATAGACAAAACCATGTCCCTAGTATGCCTCTAATGGACTAGCTCGTTGATCAAAGGATGGTTAAGGTTTCCTAGCCATGGACATGAGATGTCATCACATCATTAGGAGAATGATGTGATGGATAAGACCCAAACTACAAACGTAGCATATGATCGTGTCAGTTTATTGCTACTATTTTCCGCATGTCAAGTATATGTTCCTATGACCATGAGATCATGCAACTCACGGATATCGGAGGAGTGCCTTGTGTGTATCAAACGTCGCAACGTAACTGGGTGACTATAAAGGTGCTCTACAGGTATCTCCGATGGTGTCTGTTGAGTTGGCATGGATCGAGACTGGGATTTGTTACTCCGTGTGACGGAGAGGTATCTCAGGGCCCACTCGGTAATACAACATCACAATGAGCCTTGCAAGCAATGTGACTAATTGTTAGTTGCGGGATCTTGTATTACGGAACGAGTAAAGAGACTTTCCGGTAACGAGGTTGAACTAGGTATGGAGATACCGACGATCGAATCTCGGGGAAGTAACATACCGAAGAACAAAGGGAACGTTATACGGGATTAATTGAATCCTTGACATAGAGGTTCGACCGATAAAGATCTTCGTAGAATATGTAGGAACCAATGTGGACGTCCAGGTCCCACCATTGGTTATTGACCGTAGAGGTGTCTCGGTCATGTCTACATAGTTCTCGAACCCGCAGGGTCTGCACACTTAAGGTTCGGTGACGTTTCGGTAGTGTAGAGTTATGTATGGTGGTGACCGAAGTTTGTTCGGAGTCCCGGATGAGATCCCGGATGTCACGAGGAGCTCCGGAATGGTCCGGAGGTAAAGATTCATATATAGGAAGTCCCAGTTTGGTTTCCGGAAAAGTTTCGGGCTCATCGGTAGTGTACCGGGAGTGCCGATAGTGTACCGGGAGTGTCACGAGTGTACCGGGAGGCCTCCGGGAGGGGTATTTCGACCCCAAGAGGTCCATGGGCTGTGGGAGAATAATAACCAGCCCTTAGTGGGCTGGTAAAACAGCCACAAAGGCCCATGGCGCAGGAGAGAAAGTCCTAAAGCAAAAAGTGGAAAATCAGCCAATAGGAGGCAATCCTACTCCAACTAGGATTGGAGGTGAAGTAGGATTGCTTCCCACCTCCTATTTCGGCCGACCCAAAGGCCTTGGATGCCTCTCCTCTCCTCTCCTCCTATATATACTAGTGGATTGGGTGGTTTTTGGACAGAATTTCCGGCCACGTGCTACCCGTTCCACCGGTGCATAGTTTCTCCTCTAGATTGGTTTCCGCTGTGCTTAGGCGAAGCCCTGCCGGAATTGCTCCACCACCATCACCGAAGCGCCGTCACGCTGCCGGTGAAATCTCTCTCCTCTCCACCTCCTCTTGCTGGATCGAGACGGTGGAGATCATCATCAAGCTGCACGTGTGCTGAACGCGGAGGTGCCGTCCGTTCGGCGCTAGATCGGAAGGACCGTGATCGAGATCGCAAGACGGTTCATGATGTGATCACGGAACGGATCGTGATGAGTTCACGGGACAGATCGTGATCAAGATCGTGAGGCGGATCGTGATGAGTTCGTGGGACGGATCATGATGTGTTCGCGGGACGGATCGTGATTGGATCGCGGGACGGATCGTGATGAGATCGCGGGACGCTTGGCGATTTGGATCGCGAAGATGTTCGACTACACCAACCGCGTTTCTTAACGCTTCCCGCTTAGCGATCTACAAGGGTACGTAGATCCACTCTCCCTCTCGTAGATGCTCATCACCATGGATAGGTTTGCGTGTGCGTAGGAAAAAATTTGTTTCCCATGCGACGTTCCCCAACAGTGGCATCATGAGCTAGGTTGATGGTTCGATGAGATCTCGAGTAGAACACAAAAGGTTTGTGGGCGTTGATGCTTAGATTGCTTCCTCCCTTGGTCGGATTTTGCTTTAGCGGGATTGTGAGATGAAGCGGCCCGGACCAACATTACTCGTACGCTTACGAGAGACCGGTTCCCTTGACGCAACTTGTTGCATAGATGGCTTGCGGGTGACAGTTTCTCTCACTTTAGTTGCATCGGATCCGACAAAGGCGGTCCTTGAGAAGGTTGAAAAGCAATCTATGTATCACCGTTGTGGTTTATGCGTAGGTGAGAATCGTTCTTGCTAGATACCCGTAGCAGCCACGTAAAACATGCAACAACAATTAGAGGACGTCTAACTTGTTTTTGCAGGGTATGTTGTGATGTGATATGGCCAATTACATGATGAGATATATGTGATGTATGAGATGATCATGTGATGTATAGAATTTCACGACTTGCATGTCGTTGAGTACGGCAACCGGCAGGAGCCATAGGGTTGTCTTTAATTATTGTATGACCTGCGTGTCAACCATTAAGCGCTATGTAATGCTTTACTTTATCGCTAAGCGGTAGCAATAGAAATAGAAGCAGGGATGGCGCCACAACCCCAATGGCAACACATTGATGGAGATCATGATGTTGTGCCGGTGACGATGGAGATCATGCCGGTGTTTCGAAGATGGAGATCTTAAACACAAGTTCATGGCCATATCATGTCACTTATGAATTGCATGAGATGTTAATCCTTTTATGCACCTTGTTTTTCTTAGTACGGCGGTAGCATTATAAGGTGATCCCTCACTTGAATTTCAAGATGAACTGTGTTCTCCCCGAGTGTGCACCGTTGCGAAAGTTCGTCGTGTTGAGACACCACGTGATGATCGGGTGTGATAGACTCTACGTTCACATACAACGGGTGCAAGCCAGATTTGCACGCGCAGAACACTCGGGTTAAACTTGACGAGCCTAGCATGTACAGACATGGCCTCGGAACACAAGAGACCGAAAGGTCGAGCATGAGTCATATAGTGGATATGATCAACATAATGATGTTCACCATTGAAGCCACCTTAACTCACGTGATGATCGGACTTGAGTTGGTGAATTTGGATCATGTATCACTCGAATGACCCGAGGGATGTCAATTTGAGTGGGAGTTCTTAAGTAATATGATTATTTGAACTCATTATCATGAACATAGTCAAAGTGTCTTTGCAAATTATGTTGTAGATTACTAGCTCACGCTGTAGCTCCCTTGTATTTTTATATGTTCCTAGAGAAATAGAGTTGAAAGATGATGGTGGCAATATTGCAGACTGGGTCCGTGATCTGAAGATTGTCCTCGTTGCTACATAGAAGGCTTATGTCCTTAATGCACCGCACGGTGCGCCACCCCCTCTAGCGTCGTCTGTAGATGTTGTGAACATCTGACAGGCACGTTCCGATGACTACTTGATAGTTTAGTGCGTCATGCATTACGGCTTAGAATTGAGGCTCCGAAACGTTTTGAACGTCACGGAACATATGAGATGTTCTAAGAGCAGAGATTGTGATCTCAGGCTCGTGCCTGTGTTGCGAGATATGAGATCTCCAACAAGATTCTTTGCCTGTAAGATGAAGGAGAATAGCTCAATCGTTGAGCATGTACTCAGATTGTCTGGGTACTACAATCGCTTGAATCAAGTGGGAGTTGATCTTCCAGATAAGATAGTGATTGATATAGTTCTCCAAGTCACTTTCACTAAAGCTACTAGAACTTAGTGATGAACTATAATACACCAGGGATAGAAGTATTGATCCCTGAGCTGTTCGCGATGTTTGACACCGCGAAGGTAGAAATCAAGAAGGAGCGTCAAGTGTTGATGGTTAATCAAACCACTAGTTTCGAAAAGGGCAAGAGCAAGGAGGGAAACTTCATGGATAGCAAGTCAGTTGCTGCTCTAGTGAAGCAACCCAAAGTTGAACTCAAACCCGAGACTAAGTGCTTCTATTATGAGGTGAGAAGTCGCTGAAGCGGAACAACCCTAGATACTTGGTAGATAAGAAGGCTGGCAACATCGACATAAGTATATTTGATATACGAGTTATTGATGTGTACCTTGCTAGTACTCCTAGTAGCACCTGGGTATTGGATACCGGTTCGGTTGCTAAATGTTAGTAACTCGAAATAAAAGCTACGGAATAAACGGAGAACTAGCTAAGGGTGAGGTGACGATGTGTGTTGGAAATGTTTCCAAGGTTGATGTGATCAACATCACACGCTCTCTCTACCTTCAGGATTAGTGACGAACCTAAATAAATGTTATTTGGTGTTTTGCGTTGAGCATGAACATGATTAGATCATGTTTGTTGCAATAAGGTTATTCATTTAAGTCAGAGAATAATAGTTATTCTGTTTACATGAATAATACCTTCAACGGTCATGCACCCAGTGAGAATGGTTTGTTGAAATCTTGATCGTAGTAATACACATGTTCATAACATTGATGTCAAAAGATACAAAGTTAAATAATGATAGTACCACATACTTGTGGCACTGCCGCAAAATGTCGTATTGGTATAAAGCGCATGAAGAAACTCCATGGTGATAGATATTTGGACTCATTCGATTTCGAATCGGTTGAGACATGCGAACCATGCCTCTTGGGCAAGATGACTAAAGGACCCCGTTGGATGGAGCGGGCAAGTGATTCATTGGAAATGATACATGTTGATGTGTGCAATCCAGTGAGTCTTGTAGCGTGCAGTGGATATCGTTATTTTCTTACCTTCACTGATGATTTGAGTAAATATAGTGTATATTTACTTAATGAAACACAAGTCTGAATCGTTTGAAAGGTTCAAGCAAATTCAGAGTGAAGTTTAAGATCATCGTGACAAGAAGATAAAAATAACTGCGATATGATCATGGAGGTGAATATCTGAGTTACGAGTTTGGCATACAACTTAAGACAATGTGAAATTTGTTTCACAACTAACGCCACCTGGAACACCATAGTGTGATGGTGTGTCCAAACATCATAGTCATGCTCTATTGACATGGTGCGTGCTATGATGTCTCTTATCGTTTTACTACTATAATTTTGGGGTTATGCATTAGAGACAACTACATTCACTTTAAATAGGGCACCATATAAATCCGTTGAGATGACACCATGTGAATTATGGTTTGATAGAAACCTAAGCTGTCATTTCTTAATACTTGGGGCTGCGACACTTGTGTGGAAAATGTTTTCACCTAATGAGGTCGAACCCAAGGTGGACAAATGCATCTTCATAGAATACCCTAAGATCAGTTGGGTGAACCTTCTATCTCAGATCTAAGTGCAAAGTGTTTGTTACTAAAATGGATCCTTTCTCGAGGAAATGTTTCTCTCGAAAGAATTGAGTGGGAGGAAGATAGAACTTGATGAGGTTGTTAAACCTTTGTTCAACCAGAGAGTAGCGCAACGCAGAAAGATGTTTCTGTGAAGCCTACGTTAGTTGAAGAGGAAGTTAATGATGATGATCATGAAGCTTCAGGATCAAGTTACTATCAAACTTCGTAGGTCGACAAGGATGTGTACTGCTCCTAAGTGGTACGACAACCCTGTCTTGGAAGTCATGTCGTTGGACAACGATGAACCTACGAGCTATGGAGAAGCGATGATGGGCCCGGATTCTGACAAATGGTTGGAGGCCATGAAATCCGAGATAGGATCCATGTATGAAAACCAAGTGTAGACTTTGGTAGACTTGCTCGTTGGACGGCAGGTCGTTGAGTACAAATGGATCTTTAAAATGAAGACAGACACTGATGGTGAATGTCACTATTTGTAAAGCTCGACTTGTTGCAGAGATGTTTGTGACAAGTTCAAGGAGTTGACTACGATGAGACTTTCTCACTCGTCGTGGTGCTGAAGTCTGTTGGAATTATGTTAGCAGTTGCTGTGTTTTCAATTATGAAATCTGGCAGATGGATGTCAAAACATCGTTTCCTTAACGGTTTACTTGAGGAAAGATTGTATGTGATACAACCAGAAGGTTTTGTCAGGACTAAGGATGCTAAAAGGTGTGCAAGCTTCGGTGATCCTTCCATGGATTGAAGCAAGCATCTCGGAGTTGGAATATACGCTTTGATGAGGTGATCAAAGTTTTGATGTTTATACAAAGTTGACGAGAAACTTGTATTTGCAATAAAGTGAGTGGGAGCACTATAGAATTTCTGATAAGTATATGTGGATGACATATTGTTGATCAGAAATAATGTAGAGTTTCTGGAAAGCATAAAACAGTCATTTGGAAAGTGATTTTGAAAGGAAGACCTGGATGAAGCTACCTAATTGTTGAGCATAAAAATCTATGGAGATAGATCAAGATGCTCGATGAGACTTTCAATGAGTGCATACCTTGACAAGATTTTGAAAGAGTTCAAAATGGATCAGTCAGAGAAAGAGTTCTCGCCTGATTTGTAAGGTGTGAAAGTTGAGTGAGACTCAAAGCTTGATAACGGCAGACGAAAGAGAAAGGACGAACGTCGTCCCCTATGCTTTAGCCATAGGCTCTATATTATGCCATGCTGTGTACCGCACCTGTGTGTGCCTTGCCATGAGTCCGTCAGGGGGTACAAGATTGAACCAGGAGTGGATCACTGGACAGCGGTCAAGATTATCCTCAGTAACTAAGAGACTGAGGAGATGTTTCTCGATTATGGAGGTGATAAAGAGTTCGTCGTAAGGAGTTACGTCGATACAAGCTTTAACACTAATCCGGAGGACTCGTAGTAGCAATCTGGATACGTATAGTGGAGCAGCCATTTGGAATAGTACCGAGCGGAGTGTGGTACCAGTGTTTACAGTTTGACATAGGTATTTGCAAAGTGCACACGGATCTGAATGTTACAGACCCGTTGACTATAAGACCTCTCTCACATGCAAAGCATGATCGAGCCCCAGAACTCGTTAGGTGTTAGATTCATAACAATGTGAATCACATGGTGATGTGAACTAGATTATTGACTCTAGTGCAAGTGGGAGACTGTTGGAAATATGCCCTAGAGGCAATAATAAATTAGTTATTATCATATTTCCTTGTTCATGATAATCGTTTATTATCCATGCTATAATTGTGTTGATCGGAGACTTAAATGCATGTGTGGATACATAGACAAAACCATGTCCCTAGTATGCCTCTAATGGACTAGCTCGTTGATCAAAGGATGGTTAAGGTTTCCTAGCCATGGACATGAGATGTCATTTGATAACGGGATCACATCATTAGGAGAATGATGTGATGGATAAGACCCAAACTACAAACGTAGCATATGATCGTGTCAGTTTATTGCTACTATTTTCCGCATGTCAAGTATATGTTCCTATGACCATGAGATCATGCAACTCACGGATATCGGAGGAGTGCCTTGTGTGTATCAAACATCGCAACGTAACTGGGTGACTATAAAGGTGCTCTACAGGTATCTCCGATGGTGTCTGTTGAGTTGGCATGGATCGAGACTGGGACTTGTTACTCCGTGTGACGGAGAGGTATCTCAGGGCCCACTCGGTAATACAACATCACAATGAGACTTGCAAGCAATGTGACTAATTGTTAATTGCGGGATCTTGTATTACGGAACGAGTAAAGAGACTTGCCGGTAACGAGGTTGAACTAGGTATGGAGATACCGACGATCGAATCTCGGGGAAGTAACATACCGAAGAACAAAGGAAACGTTATACAGGATTAATTGAATCCTTGACATAGAGGTTCGACCGATAAAGATCTTCGTAGAATATGTAGGAACCAATGTGGACGTCCAGGTCCTGCCATTGTTTATTGACCGTAGAGGTGTCTCGGTCATGTCTACATAGTTCTCGAACCCGCAGGGTCTGCACACTTAAGGTTCGGTGACGTTTCGGTAGTGTAGAGTTATGTATGGTGGTGACCGAAGTTTGTTCGGAGTCCCGGATGAGATCCCAGATGTCACAAGGAGCTCCGGAATGGTCCGGAGGTAAAGATTCATATATAGGAAGTCCCAGTTTGGTTTCCGGAAAAGTTTCGGGCTCATCGGTAGTGTACCGGGAGTGCCGGTAGTGTACCGGGAGTGCCGGGAGTGTACCGGGAGGCCTTCGGGAGGGGTATTTCGACCCCAAGAGGTCCATGGGCTGTGGGAGAATAATAACCAGCCCTTAGTGGGCTGGTAGAACAGCCACAAAGGCCCATGGCGCAGGAGAGAAAGTCCTAAAGCAAAAAGTGGAAAATCAGCCAATAGGAGGCAATCCTACTCCAACTAGGATTGGAGGTGAAGTAGGATTGCTTCCCACCTCCTATTTCGGCCGACCCAAAGGCCTTGGATGCCTCTCCTCTCCTCTCCTCCTATATATACTAGTGGATTGGGTGGTTTTTGGACAGAATTTCCGGCCACGTGCTACCCGTTCCACCGGTGCATAGTTTCTCCTCTAGATTGGTTTCCGCTGTGCTTAGGCGAAGCCCTGCCGGAATTGCTCCACCACCATCACCGAAGCGCCATCACACTGCCGGTAAACTCTCTCTCCTCTCCACCTCCTCTTGCTGGATCGAGACGGTGGAGATCGTCATCAAGCTGCACGTGTGTTGAACGCGGAGGTGTCGTCCGTTCGGCGCTAGATCGGAAGGACCGTGATCGAGATCGCAAGACGGTTCATGATGTGATGACGGAACGGATCGTGATGAGTTCACGGGACAGATCGTGATCAAGATCGTGAGACGGATCGTGATGAGTTCGCAGGACGGATCATGATGTGTTCGCGGGACGGATCGTGATTGGATCGCAGGACGGATCGTGATGAGATCGCGGGACGCTCGGCGATTTGGATCGCGAAGATGTTCGACTACACCAACCACGTTTCTTAATGCTTCCCACTTAGCGATCTACAAGGGTACGTAGATCCACTCTCCCTCTCGTAGATGCTCATCACCATGGATAGGTTTGCGTGTGCGTAGGAAAATTTTTGTTTCCCATGCGACGTTCCCCAACAAAAACCTCCTCTCAAGAGGAGGAGGATCTGGAGCAACAAGGGTGCTACTCTCTAGCAAGAAAGAGGGAGAGGACTTGTCGCATGCGCGATTGGTCTCCCTCCTCCGAGGATGAGCTTGGAGAGGAAGAACCCTTTTAGGTTGAGGATGATGAAGAAGAGAAGAAGCCGGAGGCAATCCCCATCAATCCCTTCAAGGGATCACCACCGGCAACCGCCTTGACTTCGTCAAGGATACGACCATCACCAAAGGCAAGTGTGGTTTCATCAACTGCACTATCCATGAACCGATGGGGGAGTCCGAAGAGATCAACCCTAAGGCACAAAAGATGCACACTATTAGTGCAAACATCTTGGTAGGAGGACGCAAGAGGGGACGCTTCATCAACCATGCTTCAACCGAACAAAATAAGGCACAAGAAGGTGAAAACCCTAAAGCTGGAAATAAAGTTTTAGCTCGGAAAACCAGGAAGATGGAGGTGGCACTAGCCACCAAAATTTGTGATGCATTAGATACAAGCCTGAGGATCATCGCCAACCATGATGAGATGTTTTGCGTTTATCCCTCTCGCATCAAAGATTTGGAGGTCACCAACAAGCTCCTGATGCACTCACTGTTACACTAGCGCACCAGCGGAGGAAAACACCAGTATAAATAAAAAGGAGATTAAATGAATCCATCTGGCTTAGCATGTTAAGCTTTGGGGGGTTTTGGGGCCCTTTTATATCCCTTACTGCTTTTCTAGTTCGTTTTGATTACATAGTTGTTTTTCTATGTTTGAATAAACGAGGACAATCATGCTTTCTTGATAGAGAGAATAATATTATCCAAATAGGTCATGGATGATTAGATGAATGGTCTATTGTGGTTTTATTGCTTGAATTTGTTTGCATGTAGACTTTGCTTGTATGCCCAATATGTTTGCCCGTTGATGATGACAATAAGTCTTCCACATCATTAGTATCTATCAGAAAGTAGAGGTCGACAACTTGACAGGATAAGTAGCATTTGTTTCATATTTTAATGACTACCTGGTGAAGAGTTGCAAATTGATAATCCAAGGATGAAATAGAACAAGTTCTATGCATGGTAAAAATAAGATAGTAGTAAAGAACTGAATTGTGAAAAAAAAGATGTCAATAAAAATCATATCTTTTCATGTCACGCCTCTAAAAAGCGGAAAAAAGAATTCAGTGACCGCTGCCACGCCCGCAACTAACCATGGCCCAGCCAAAAAGTACCCCTGCCTCTCCCACGCTTTCCATTGAACATCGGCGCTGCTTCCCGCGCTGCATTCATGCCAACCCAAAACATGCATCTACCAGCATTGAATAAGATTGGCGTGACTGGACAGGAGGGTGACGTTGATGGAAGCGACCTCTCGGGCGTCGCCGCTTCAATGCGGACGTCACATCCCGAGAAACCAACTCTGGTCGTTGCGCCACATTGAAGCGGGCTAACTGTCCCTTTGCATGGCCTGGTTTGGCTATATAAGTTGTGCAATGCTGATCCATTCATCCACACTTTATCCTCTCAGCCCTTCCTCATCCCCAAGCATCTCCAACTCCGGCAATGCCAAAGTCATGGTTCTCCATGCCAACAGGCGGAGGCGGTAGCAATTCTTCGTCAGGCGGCTCTTAGTGTTGTTGCCCTCGCTCTCCGGGCCCCTCGGCATTCATGGCGGTCGGCTCCTTCGGCAAGGTGGAGATCGTCATCTCCTCAGTGACAAAGAGGACCAGGCACTGCCACAAGAGCAACAACAGTTGTGCCTATTCACAAAGGATGCTGAAAGTGCGTTATATCGACTAGAGGGGCGTGAATAGGCGATTTTTACAAATTCATCACTTGAGGAATTTGAAATGTGATGAATAACTAGTAGCGGAATAAGTACTCGAGTGCATAAGAAACATAGCGACAGCATAGTTATCATGATAAAATAAAACATGCACAGATTACAAGTAGCATGCTACAGGATAAGCACGTGAGGAACAAAGTAACTTGAAGAATTTGAGGTGAGGAAATTGAGAAAGTCTTTAGTCAAATTCTTCAAATAGTAACGATCAATTTCATCAAAGGTATATGAGGAAATGAAAGGGTTAAGGAAATAGGACCAGGTAGCTTGATGAAGACAATGATTTGATGACCTAGTTCCAACTATTGTAATGGTCGTACGTTTGGTTTGGAGTGGCCTGGTATTTAAACCAGAGGACACACAGTCCCAGGACACACAATCCTTACCGTATTCTCCTTGAGCTAAGGTCACAAAGTCCTCGCCCAACACTCATGGTAAGTCTTAAGGGTAGACTTTCAAAACCCTCACAAACTGGTCACCAGGTGATCCACAATTGACTGTTGGATGCTCTAGACCAAGGTCACTCCGTGATCCCCAATTGACTGCAGGATGCACTAGACCATGATGCCTAACTGTCTGGAGGATGCACAGTCCTCAAAGGTAACAAGCGTCGGTTCCACACAGGAACAATCTCTTCGGTGATGCTCAATCACTTTGGTTTTGGTGGTTTGGATTTGGGTTTTTCCTCACTAATGATTTTCTCTCAAAGTCTTTGGAGGATGGGTTTCTCTCAAATGACAAGTGTCATTTTTCTCTCGGAGCAGCCAACCAACTAGTGGTTGTGGGCGATGGCTATTTATAGCCAGGGTGCAACCTGACATGATAAGACATAACTGCCCCCAATGATATGACCGTTATGTGGATAAGATGATTGGGGACAGCTGGCGATAAGCACAACAACGGTTGGAATTTCGAACTATGAAAGTGCTCACGCTTATCATATTCCTCACTTGTAGGTAATTCGCATTGGCGAAATCCTAACTCCTCAGTCACATCAATTTCCTCAGAGACCAGAAGAACATCCTCTCTATCACTAAAGAACTTGATTGCACCGTAAGAGATTTCCAAAGGCTTCACTCGAAGGATTGGATAGGTTTAGGCTTTTGAGTTGAGCATCATTGGAAATTTTCCTTAGTATTACCTCTGCCCCCATTAACAGTACGATGTTTCCTATGACTCAAAGAAAGGAAATGAAACTACGAAAACAAAAGTCTTCACGCTTCATAGTCCTCGTTCATATCTTTAAGGTCACACAAACTTCTTCATTTTCAAAGTCTTCAGGGAATACCAAAGTCTTCAACAAAGTCTTCATCAAAGTCTTCACCAAAGTCTTCAGTTGAAGACATACATTTTTAGGGGTCGATAATCTCCGAATATATCAAACTCCTCATCGACTTATAGAGCATGTGTACACTCACAAACACATTAGTTCCTTAACCTATAAGTCTTCAATACACCAAAATCACTAAGGGGCACTAGATGCACTTACAATCTCCCCCTTTTTGGTGATTGATGACAAATAGGTTAAGTTTTCAACGGGGATAATACTATAAAGTGTATATACTGAGTTTGATGAATTTGATTGCAGGATATAGAAGAACTCCCCCTGAAGATGTGCATATTTGAGGAATTTGCTTTAGACTGCAAATGCACATGGCAGGTTAAAACATGGAGAACTCCCCATATATCTTGTAATTCATACACGCATTTAACATATGATATGAAGAATTTGAAATGCATGATGAAAATGGTGTCTGACGAGATTCAGCATGCGTGCATTAAGGTACTTGAGGAAATAAGCATGCGAGAAAACAGTTCAAAAAGCATCAGACCACCATCGGACTTAAGTTTACAACTCATCCAACAAAAGCTTCAAAAGAGAGAGAGTTGAAACTTAAACAAAAACAACCCATATATATAGACCCGCTTGAAGACTAACTCAAATTTTCTCCCCCTTTGTCATCGAAGACCAAAAGGGACAAAAACTGAGGACTAACGCCCCTTGAAGAATTTCAGCTTGAAGGTGATGTAGGAGCACCAGCGTTGTCGGGTTCGTTTGTTGATGCAGGGCCCACCGCAGTGTCATCAATGTCCTCAACTTCATCGGTCTCGCGCGATGAAGAATATGAACTTGTAACCAGCTGAGGAACTTGAACCTTTCTGAATTTCTTCTGAGGAGGATGAGAGCAGTCAAGGTTCTACTGAAAGTCCATGCCCTTGAGTTCCTCGGGAGTCTCGAGATGTGCGAGAATGGCCCACGCGCGATTGAAGATTTCATGCACATAGTAGTGATTTTTCTTCACAGAGTTCTACGTCACAGTCATGTTGTGAAGAATTGAAGCAAATTGACGCTTCACCCACTTGTGATTGCCATCAACCTTCTGATGAAGACTTATGAGAAACTTACGATCAGTCATCACATGAGGGGAAGACTCTTGAGGCTTTTGTGCTGAGGCTTTTGCGGCAAAGTCCTAGGTAGCAGTGTCATCATTGGTGGAGTAAGATGCAGCTTCGCAAAATTGACCATCTAATGGACGAGTACCTTCATCAATGACATCTTTGCCTTTTCCTTCAACTGAAGCAATTGTGTGCTTGAGGACTTCAATCGGAGGCAGAAAGCTGAAGTGATTTTGTAAGTTAGCCTTGAAGGGAATTTAAGACCTTGATCTGATGAATTTCATAATCCAGGGAGCATAAGGCTTCAATTCAAATTGGTCTAATGCTGCATTCGCCAAAGTCCTCATGAAGAAATCATGGAAGTTGATGGGAATCTCATGAATGATGTTGAAGAACATGTTCTTCATGATTCCCTCCACTTCTTGTTCTTCAGAGTTGTGGCCCTTCTGAGGGCTGAGGGTTTGGGTCACAATGCGGTAGACTATCCTGGGCACATAGAGCAAATCCTTCACAAGGAAGGTAGTCCTTTGAGGTTTTCCAGGAGCCAAGGGCTTCATCAGTACTTGCATCATATGGTTGGGCAGAGTAGATTCATCAAAGAGACATCTTGCTCCTTCTGAAGGAATTGGAATTGGGACTGACCGAAGCAATTCAGAGGCTGGTGCAGTGTAGTGGGTAGATCTAGTTATCCAGTCCAAAATCCAAGAGTTGATGTCAAAAGCATCACCTGTCATGTGCAAGGTGGCATAGAATTGAAGAATCGGCTCTTCATTCCAATCACAGATGTCCACACAGAATGGAAGAATGCCTGCGTCGTGAAGAACTACAAGCACCAGTGTGAAGGATGGGATTGTTTCCATATCCGCATGAGGAATTTGATGGTGCTCGAAGACTTTATTCTTGTCAAACATCACTGATGCATAATAGTTCATGTATGTAGGAGTCTAGAATCTGGTGCGGCCGGCTCTTGCAGAGTCATATGGATTGGGGCCAGTGAAGAAAATATGCTCATTGCAGAAATTGGTCTTGATGAATTTGGGGTGCTTTGAGCCTTTGAATGTCATCCTAGGCTTCGGCTGAAGGTTTGGCTTGAAGCGGCCCACAATTTCTTTAGGCATTGGAGGAATTTTTTTAGACTAAGGAATTTGCTTTGCAGGTTCCTCAGTGGCAGTTGGAACAACAATTTCCTTAGCTAATGCAGCTGGAATATCTTCAGTGGCAGTTGCAGCCAAGTCATCAGATCTTGTATGAATTTCTTCAATCTGGGATGGAGACTGAGGAATTTGTGACAGAGGAGTGGTCATTGGGGAATCTGGGTGAGAAACTTGTATTCATCATTGATAACAGGTGTTGTGTTTCCAATGTCCACGTCCTCATCAATTTCTTCAACGTCGGCCTCTTCAGCAGTCAATTGAGGCTGGGGCAATGATACCTGTGGAGTTGAAGCATTTGCTTCCACTTCAATTTCTTCATCAATCTGCTCTGAGGTAGCAGCAGACTGATCCTTTTCTTCTTGGTCATCATTTGGAATGACATAGTCAACACCAAATGGTACTATTTCGTAGGCTGGCATGGAGCTTATAGGAGTTGCATCAATCGGTTCTTTTGAAGAACTTGGCAGTGTCTTCAGTTTCTTCGCTGCTGAGGAATCTGAAGTTGATGCTTTTCTCTTCAGTGCCTTCTTCTTCGCAACCTTGGTTTTCTTCACTTCTGATGCAGAAGGAAGGTTGTTGTTCTTCACCCTTGAGGATTTAGCAATTTCAATAGAGGGTGAAGGAGGAGCATTTTCTTCAGGCATGACTGATGCAGTCACCCTTGTAGTCTCAATTTCATCAGGCACAGCAAAAGTTTCAGCTGTCCTGGCAATTTCTTCAGGCGCAACAGTGGAGGTTGCCCTGGCAGGTTCTTCAGCAGCCTGAATTTCTCTAGCTCCACTTGCAGTTTCTTCAGCAGGCTGAGCAGATTCTTCAGCCCGAGGAATTTGTGGTTACGATCAAGCTACAACCCTTGAGTTATGGTCCTTGATAGCTTTATCAGCCACTTTGACAAAATGAACTTTGGCGTCTTGCCAATCAGCATAGTATATGTTGAAGTTATCACTGAGGTCTTTGATCTCAGACTGTATCTTCACAAATTCATCGAGAGAAAGCCTCAGAACATTATTCTTCAAGTAGTGCTCTTTCTTGTACTGAGCCTTCTTGGTTTGTCTCGCCTTCTCATATTTCCACTTTTCTTCGGCTATGAAGGCAGTGAGGACATGATCTAGACCAGGAGGCAGTTTCAAATCATCAATTGGCATGTTGGGATCCTTGTGCCAGATGTCAATGAAGTTCAGCACCATCTTAGGGTCGAGCCAGAGAGGAATTTGAGTGCCCTTTGCTTGAGCCACTCGTTCTTGCTTGTTTCTAATGATTGCCTCCAATTCCTCATCATCAGCTTCATCATCTGAAGAATCTGATGGTATTTTGAACACCACCTTCTTTGGTTGAGGACTTGGTCGAGTGCCTCGTCCAGCAGTAGCTTTCATTTTCATCAGAGAGGCACTGGTTGAGGAATGTGTTTGGGCTGAAGAACTTGTCGATGCCCCTGAAGGAATTGAGAAGCCCTCGGTCCTCTAACATGTTGCAAGATGTACAGGTGTTGAGGACTTTGCGGCAGCAACAAAGGACTAAGCAGCTACTGGAGGCATGGCTGAGGTCTTTGAAGGCTTTGCTTGAGGAATCTGATATGATGATTTTGAAGTTGAAGACTTTGACTTCACATCAGATTTCTTCACTATAGATCTCTTCGGAGCACTAGCAGAGGCTCCGGCAGTGGCAACAATAGCAGAGTCTTCGTTGAATTTCTTCATAGCCTCTTTTGCCTTCTTTGCCAGCTTGGCTTGCTGTCTTTCCCATTCTTGAGGAAAGTCATTACCAGTCTTGAGACTAGTGGGATCAGTAGTTTGGTTTGGAGCCAAGGGTGGCTTGTTGCACGGGGGTTTAACTGTGAATTTCTTCATATACTTGGGAGTGACATAGCGATATTCTTTCCATTCCCGTGCCCATCTCCTCTCAATTTTCTGTATGCGAATCTTTCGCTGCTTTGTAGTTTCCTTGCCATGAGTTTCTTCATCTGGAGTGCAATATTCCTCATAAAATTCATCGGGTATCTCAAAAGCAGTTTGTACTTCAGGTTTCTTTCCACCTTTCTGAGGCTTCTTCCCATCATCCATTTTCTTCGGTTGAGGATTCTCAACTTTTGAGGACTCTAAGGAAGTGTGCAAATTATCTTCAAGGAACATTGCAAATGAGTTAAGTTGATGAGAACCTAGTGATTCATCAGCAGACATTTTGTACCTGTGAACAAAGTATAGGTGCGAGGAATTTGAAGAGGTCATATGCGTTCTCAGAAATTTTCAAAATACATCAAGTTGAGGAATTTTGACCATAGATGTCTTTAGGAATTTCTCTAAGTGTTCTTGTCTTAGGTTCCAGAGTTGTGCAAATTTTGAGGATCCACACAATTGAAGAATCTTGAAGAAAATCATAACTTAGGGGAAAATATCAAGAGTATGAACATGTAAGGTGCTTTGGGATATGATTCTTGAAGAATAAACACCTTTGAGGAAATTGAGGAAAACTTAAAGATCAAACAAGGTCAGTAAAATTAGATTTTATTTATCCTGATGAAGAACACGACGAACTGTGAGATGAAATCGGGGAAGTTCATCCGTCCAGATCTCCTACGCCCTAGCTTGGCAGAGGAAGATAGCTATAGCAGTGACAGAGTGAAGATTTCCGCGGCCGATGCGAGTACAACGACGGCGAGGTCGAGGCAGTGAAGCTCTTCCACACCGGCGACAATGATTTTAGCGGCGGCGCTAGGTTTGAGCTTGGGAGAGAGTGGGAGTGAGGAGTAACCGAACACAGTGAAAGGGAAGGGGGTATTTATAACGGAGGTGAAAATCAATCTGTCCGAGGATTTTGGACCAGATTGCCCCTGACCCTTGCTCTCCACGTGACATGTGTCACCCACGTTCTGATTAGTGGCGATAGTGGGGGATCGTGGGTTATCCAGTCGTGGGAATCGGAACGGTTTGAGCAGGAAACGCTGAAAATTTAGATAGTGGAAATTTTAAAGTTTCCGTTCGCAAATTCTTCAGCTGTCAAGGACATAGTGAAGACTCTGAACGAGTTTCAAAGTAGAACGCATGTGAAGAATTGTGAACAGACTGGGTTCAGTTTAGCATAGAGGGGGAAAGGGTTCGATCACATTCACTTAGATGAAAATCAACTTGAAGAATTAGCAATAAGTGAATGTTGTTGAGGACATTGAAAACTCAAATATATATATATAGTCAATGAAGAACATGAATTTCATAGTTTGAAGAATTTGAAGAGTTGATGAATTTGCAAACTTGAGGAATTTGAAAATTTGAAGAATTTCCAAATGACGAAAAACTCAACTTTGAAGAATTTCAACTATGGTTGGTGATGTGACCCACCATATAAGAATGATGATTTCAGACACCGCGTACAATTGTCGTAAGGTTCTGAGAATCAAATTCTTCATTAATTTCTTCACACTTAGAGGATTATTCTTCATTGATTGAAGAAAAATGTTACTTCGTGTGTTGCACATCTAAGTCATCAATTTTGCATAAGTGTTTGGATGTGTGTCCTTTCAAAGAACATTCGAAGATTCTATGATATTTATCTCACATCGCAACTTGCAAAATCTCTTTTCATCCAAGGGCTTAGTGAAGATATTGGTCAGTTGTTCTTCAGTGGGGATGTGGTCGATGAAGATATCGCCCTTGAGTACATGATCTCAAAGAAAGTGATGACAAATCTGGATGTGCTTGGTCTTGGAATGCTGAACTAGGTTGTAAGAAATCTTGATGGCACTCTTTTTGTCGCAGTAGAGAGGCGCATTCTTCACCTTGATGCCATAGTCCTTGAGGGTTTACTTCATCAACAGCAACTGAGCGCAACATGAACCAGCAGCAATGTACTCAACTTCAACAGTAAATAGTGACACACAGTTCTACTTCTTCGAGGACCCACAGACTAAAGATCGTCCGAGGAAATGACATGTGCCTGAGGTTGACTTGCGATCCACACGATCTCTAGCATAGTCAGCAGCAGAGTATCCGACGAGGTGAAGATTTGAGCCCTTGGGTACCATAATCCAAGCATTGGTGTGTGAGCTAAGTATTGAAGAATATGTTTCACAGCCTTATGGTGTTATTCCTTCGGTGTTGCTTGGAATCGGGCACACATGCAAACACTCAGGATAATATCAGGCCTAAATGCACATAGATACAATAACTAGCCAATCATGGAGCGATATACCTTCTGATCGAAATCTTTACCATTTTCGTCAGTGCAGAGGTGGCCTTTTGAAGGCATTGGAGTTTTGACGCCTTTGCAATATTGCATGTCGAATTTCCTCAGAACATCCTTGAGGTATTTCTCTTGAGAGATGAAGATGTCATTGTCTTGCTGACGAATTTGAAGACCTAAGAAGAATTTCAACTCTCCCATCATAGACATTTGATATTCTTCACTCATCATATAGGCAAATTCATCACTGTAATGTTTGTCAATACAGCCACAGATAATATCGTCTACATATATTTGGCATATGAACAATTCATTCTCATAGGATTTAGTGAAAAGTGTTGGGTCAAGTGAACTAGGTTTGAATCCTTTCCTCATGAGGAACTCCTTCAGAGTGTCATACCACGCCCGAGGGGCCTGTTTGAGGCCATAGAGGGCCTTGTTGAGTGTAAAGACTTTGTTAGGATGCTTAGGGTCTTCAAAACCTGGGGGTTGAGCAACATATACTTCTTCCTCAAGCTTACCATTGAGGAATGCACTTTTCACATCCATTTGATATAACATGAT
Organism: Hordeum marinum; assembly: GCA_022496015.1. Classification (NCBI taxonomy): domain Eukaryota; kingdom Viridiplantae; phylum Streptophyta; class Magnoliopsida; order Poales; family Poaceae; genus Hordeum; species Hordeum marinum. The sequence continues at coordinate 441,217,064 of CM039674.1, forward strand.
ATCGTGATGGTTAGCATAAGAAAGCAATATGCGAATAGCTTCAAGTCTAGCAACAGGTGCAAAAATTTCATCAAAGTCAATTCCTTGAACCTGTGTGTAGCCTTGAGCTACAAGACGAGCCTTATTCCTTACCACAAGGCCATTTTAATCTTGCTTGTTGCGGTAGATCCACTTGGTACCTATGATGTTGTGCTTGCGAGGATCTGGCCACTTGACAAATTCCCACATGTTGTTGAGCTTGAATTGATGCAATTCCTCTTTCATAGCTTGAATCCACTCAGGCTCCTTGAATGCTTCATCAACTTTGGTGGGCTCTATGATAGAGACAAAAGCAAAGTGCCCACAAAAGTTAGTCAAATGTGAAGCTCTTGAGTGAGTGAGGGGACCTGGTGCATTGATGCCATCGATGATTTTGTCAATCTACACTTCATTTGCAACTCTTGGATGAGCAGGTTGACGTGGCTAAGGATTTTCTCAGCACCATTTTCTTCAGGTGTATCAGCATGAATATCTTCATCCGTTGGAATGACTTCCTCAGTGGGTATGACATCTTCAGTAGCCTTTAGCTTAATGGATTCCTCAGGAGACTTTTCATCTAGCACAGAAGGCAGGTGCTCTCTTTGTGAGCCATCAGTTTCATCGAAACCGCACATCTGTAGTTTCAACAACCTTTTGGTGGTAGGTGTTGAAGACTCTGTAGGTGTGCGAGTCCTTTCGGTAACCAAGAATAAAACCTTCATGTGCTTTTGATGCAAATTTAGAACTATGGTGAGGATCTCTAATCCAGCATTTTGCACCGAAGACTTTCAGATAACTTACATTGCGTTTCTTGCCAGTCATAAGTTCACATGAAGTCTTTTTGAAGAATTTGTGAAGATATACCCTGGTGATGATGTGGCAAGCTATATTGATTGCCTCAGGCCAGAAGCAACGAGGAGTCTTGTATTCATCAAGCATGGTGCAAGCCATCTCAACAAGAGTCCTATTCTTGTGCTCCACGACGCCGTTCTGCTAAGGAGTATATGGGGCAGATAACTCATGAGCAATACCAAGTTCATCAAGATTGGTGTTCATGAACTCAGTCCCATTATCACTCCTGGTATGCTTGATCTTGACGCCGAAGTTTGTTGAGGCCCTTGAAGAAAATCATCTGAAGACATCCTGCACTTCAAACTTGTACAAAATAATATGCACCCAAGTGTAACGAGAGTAATCATCAACAATGACAAAGCCATACAAACTTTAAGAATTTGTTAGTGTGGAGTAATGAGTGGGGCCAAAGAGGTCCATGTGAAGCAATTCAAAGGGTCGAGTCGTGGTCATGATTGTCTTCGAAGGATGCCTGGATCTGGTCATTGTTGGGGAATGTTGCATGGGAAACAAACATTTTCCTATGCAGACGCAAGATCTATCCATGGTGATGAGCATCTATGAGAGGGAGAGTGGATCTACATACCCTTGTAGATCGCTAAGCGGGAAGCGTTCAGAAACGCGGTTGATGTAGTTGAACGTCTTCGCGATCCAAATCGCCGAGCGTCCCATGATCCCATCACGATCCATCTCGCGATCTGATCATGATCCATCCCACGATACCATCATGATCCATCCCGCGATCAAATCACAAATCGTCTCGCGATCTTCATCACGGTCCTTCCGATCTAGCGCCGAACGGACGACACCTCCGCGTTTAGCACACGTACAACTCGATGACGATCTCCGCCTTCTTGATCCATCAAGATGGAGCGGAGAGGTAGATGAGTTCTCCAGCAGCGCGATGGCGTGGCGGCGATGGTGGTGGAACTATTCCGGTAGGGCTTTGCCCAAGCACCGTCGAACTAGACTAGAGGAGAAAACCGATCTAGATGAATTAGAGGGAGCACGTGGCAATTAGGGTTAGCTTTCCCCTCTAGATCCTCTAGTATATATATGAGGGAGGGAGGGGAGGAGGAAGCCTCAAACCCTCAAGAGTTGGCCGAAATTGGAGGTGGAGGAGTCCTACTACAATCCTATTAGGAGTAGGATTCCTCCTTTCCACTTGGAAACTCTTTCCACCTCTCCGCCTTTGGGTTTTTCCCACCCCTAGCCGCGTGGGACTTAGTGGGGGACTCGTCCAGTCCACTACGGGCTGGCTTGACTCATCTCATAGCCCATGAGGCCCTCTGGGTCGATACACCCCTCCTGATGGTCCCCGGTACCCCTCCCGGCACTCCCGATACACTACCGATGAGCCTGAAACTTTTCCGGTGACCAAAACGGGACTTCCTATATATCAATATTTACCTCCATGAAGTCGCGCTTCACTGGAGCAGCAACTGACTTGCCATCCATTAAGTTTCCCTCCTAACCTTTCCCTTCTCGAAACTAGTGGTTTTACTAACCATCAAAACTTGATGCTCCTTCTTGATTTCTACCTTCGCGGTGTCAAACATCGCAAACAGCTCAGAGATCATTATTTCCATCCCCTGGCATTTTATAGTTCATCACGAAGCTCTAGTAGCTTAGTGACAGTGACTTGGAAAACTATATCAATCACTTTCTTATTTGGAAGATCAACTCCCACTTGATTCAAGCGATTGTAGCACCCAGACAATCTGAGCACATGCTCAATCATTGAGCTATTCTCCTTCATCTTGCAGGCAAAGAATCTTGTTGGAGATCTCATATCTCACAACATGGGCATGAGCCTGAGATCCCAATTTTAGCTCTTAGAACATCTCATATGTTCCGTGACGTTCAAAACATTTTTGGAGCCTCAATTCTAAGCCATAAAGCATGACGCACTAAACTATCAAGTAGTCATCAGAACGTGCCTGTCAGATGTTCACAACATCTACAGACGACGCTAGAGGGGGCAGCGCACCGAGCGGTGCATTAAGGACATAAGCCTTCTGTGCAGCAATGAGGACAATCCTTAGATCAAGGACCCAGTCTGCAGTATTGCTACCATCATATTTCAACTCTATTTCTCTAGGAACATATAAAAATTCAAGGGAGCTACAACATGAGCTAGTAATCTACACCATAATTTGCAAAGACACTACTTACTATGTTCATGATAATGAGTTCAATTAATCATGTTATTTAAGAACTCCCACTCAAATTGACATCCCTCCGATCATTCGAGTGATACATGATCCAAATTCAGCAACTCAAGTCCGATCATCACGTGAGTTGAGGTGGTTTCAATGGTGAACATCATCATGTTGATCATATCTACTATATGACTCATGTTTGACCTTTCGGTCTCTTGTGTTCCGAGGCCATGTATGTACATGCTAGGCTCATCAAGTTTCACCCGAGTGTTCTGCATGTGCAACACTGGCTTGCACCTGTTGTATGTGAACGTAGAGTCTATCACGCTCGATCATCACGTGGTGTCTCAACACGACGAACTTTCGCAACGGTGCACACTCGGGGAGAACACAATTGATCTTGAAATTTTAGTGAGGGGTCACCTTATAATACTAATGTCGTCCTAAGCAAAACAAGGTGCATGAAAGGATTAACATCACATGCAAATCATAAGTGACATGATATGGCCATGAACTTGTGATTTTGAACTCCATCCTTAAAGCACCGGCATGATCTCCATCGTCACCGGCATGACACCATGATCTCCATCATCTTGATCTCCATCAACGTGTCGCCATCAGGGTTGTCGTGCCCACCATGCTTCTACTACTATTGCTACCGCTTAGCGATAAAGTAAAGCATTACATAGTGCTTAATTATTAACATGCAGGTCATACAATAATTAAAGACAACCCTATGGCTCCTGCCGGTTGTCGTACTCATCGACATGCAAGTCATGATATTCTATACAATACATGATCATCTCATACATCACATATGTCTCATCACGTAATTAGCCATATCACATCACAACATACCCTGCAAAAACAAGTTAGACGTCCTCTAATTGTTGTTGCAAGTTTTACGTGGCTACTATGGGTATCTAACAAGAACAATTCTTGCCTACACAAAAACCACAACGGTGATACATAAATTGCTTTTCAACCTTCTCAAGGACCGCCTTTGTCGAATTCGATCCAACTAAAGTAGGAGAAACATGCACCTGCCAGCCATCTTTGAGCAATGAAGTTACACGTCAATCGACGGAACCGGTCTCTCATAAGCGTCGAGTAAGGTTGGTCTGGGCTGCTTCATCCCACAATACCGCTGAACCAAAACACGACCAAGGGAGGAAGCAATCTAAGCATCAACGCCCACAAACTCCTTTGTGTTCTACTCGAGATCTCATCTACACATAGACCTAGCTCATGATGCCACTGTTGGGGAAGGTTGCATTGGAGACAAAAAAAATCCTACGCACACGCGAGATCTATCCATGGTGATGAGCATCTACAAGAGGGAGAGTGGATCTACATACCCTTGTAGATTGCTAAGCGGGAAGCGTTAAGAAACGCGGTTGATGTAGTCGAACGTCTTCGCGATCCAAATCGCCGAGCGTCACGCGATCCCATCACAATCCATCTCGCGATCTGATCACGATCCATCCTGCGATCCCATCACGATCCGTCCCGCGATCAAATCAAGAATCGTCTCGCGATCTTCATCACGGTCCTTCTCATCTAGCGTCAAACGGACGACACCTCCGCATTCAGCACATGTACAGCTCGATGACAATCTCCGCCTTCTTGATCCAGCAAGAGGGAGCAGAGAGGTAGATGAGTTCTCCGACAGCGCGACAACATGGTGGCGATGGTGGTGGAACTATTCCGGTAGGGCTTCGCCCAAGCACCGCCGAACTAGACTAGAGGAGAAAACTGATCTAGATGAATTAGAGGGAGCACGTTGCAATTAGGGTTAGCTTTCCGCTCTAAATCCTCTAGTATATATAGGAGGGAGGGAGGGGAGGAGGCAGCCTCAAACCCTCAAGAGTTGGCCAAAATTGGAGGTGGAGGGGTCCTACTCCAATCCTATTAGGAGTAGGATTCCTCCTTTCCACTTGGAAACTCCTTCCACCTCTCCACCTTTGGGTTTTTCCCACTCCTAGCCGCGTGGGACTTAGTGGGGGGCACGGCCAGCCCACTAAGGGCTGGCTTGACTCATCCCACAGCCCATGTGGCCCTTTGGGTTGATACACCCCTCCCGATGGTCCCCGATACCCCTCCCGGCACTCCCGGTACACTACCGATGAGCCCAAAACTTTTCCGATGACCAAAACGGGTCTTCCTATATATCAATATTTACCTCCGGACCATTCCGGAGCTCCTCGTGACCTACGTGATCTCATCCGGGACTCCGAACAACCTTCGGTCACCACCATGCATAACTCTATACTACCGAAACGTCACCGAACCTTAAGTGTGCAGACCCTGTGGGTTCGAGAACTATGTAGACATGACCGAGACACCTCTAAGGCCAATAACCAATAGCGGGACCTGGATGCCCATATTGGATCCTACATATTTTATGAAGATCTTTATCGGTTGAACCTCTATGTCAAGGATTCATCTAATCTCGTATGTTGTTCCCTTTGTTCTTTGGTATGTTACTTGCCCGAGATTCGATCGTCGGCATCTCCATACCTAGTTCAATCTTGTTACCGGCAAGTCTCTTTACTCATTCTGTAATAAAAGATACCGTGGCTACCACTTAGTCACATTGCTTGCAAGGCTTATTGTGATGTTGTATTACCGAGTGGGACCTGAGATACCTCTCTGTCACACGGAGTAACAAATCCCAGTCTTAATCCATGCCAGCCCAACAGACACCCTTGAAGATACCTGTAGAGCACCTTTATAGTCACCCAGTTACGTTGCGACGTTTGATAACACAAGGTACTCCTCCGGTGTCAGTAAGTTGCATGATCTCATGGTCATAGGAACAGATACTTGACATGCAGAAAACTGTAGCAAGAAACTAACATGATCATATGCTACGTTTATAGTTTGGGTCTTGCCCATCACAGCATTCTCCTAATGATGTGATCCCGTTATCAAATGACATCTCATGTCCATGGCTAGGAAACCTTAACCATATTTCATCAACGAGCTAGTCCATGAGAGGCATACTAGGGACATGGTGTTGTCTCTGTATCCACACATGTATCTGAGTTTCCGATCGATACAATTCTAGCATGGATAATAAATAATTATCATGAATAAGGAAATATGATAATAATTAATTTATTATTGCCTCTAGGGCATATTTCCTACAGTCATCTTCCAAGACTCACATGCCCCATAGAGGTGGTCCTTGAGGAATTTGACACCTTTAATGCCAATGACGTGCTTTTTCTTCACGAGCGTGTGCAAGTTCCTCATACCAGCATGTCCAGGTCATCGATGCCACAGCCAGCCTTCTGAGGACTTTGCAAGTAGGCATTTGGCAGGTGAGGACCTGTAGAGAAATCAAAAATATACAAGTCTCCTCTCCTAAAGCCTTCGAAGACTTTAGAATTGTCAGATTCCATGATGACAACACAACGATATTTTCCAAATACGACAACCATATCAAAATCACAAAGCATTGAGATAGACATAAGGTTGAACCCGAGGGATTCGACAAGCATCACCTTGTCCATGTGTTGGTCCTTTGAGATTGCAACCTTACCTAGACCCAATACCTTGCTTTTTCCTTTGTCATCGTAGGTGATATGCTTCAGATGAGATGGAGAAAGTGGCAAATTCATCAGTAGATTCTTGTCACCAGTCATGTGGTTTGTGCATCCACTATCAAGGACCCACTCAATAGCTTTTGGAGTTTCATCCTGCAGATGAATTAGTATAACTTACGAACTCCTATGCTTCAGAGTGAAGGATATGACATCAATTTCATCAGACAGAATTTCATCACACAACATAGTAAGCAAGTAGTGTGAGGACGTGAGAAATGAGGAATTCATTTCTACATGATTAAGTTGCGTCCTTTCAAGCATTTCCTCAGGTCTCTAGCAAATTCATCAGATGTTCAAGTTCATCTGGAGACCTGACCCTGCATAAGAAATTAGTTCAATTTCTTCACCACCCACATCTAAAGGGGTGTCAAAGAGTTCATCATTCGGCATGCACCATATGAGAAGGGAGGCATTGAAGCTAGTGTGCTTCGTTTCACAGATCGAGGGTTAGAGTACTCATACGAATAAGCAGATAAATTCTTTGAGGACTTATGAACATAATGATTTGAAGAATAATGCACATATTCAAAACTCTTACATTTTCCCTGTGAAACAGATGCATTAGCACGAGAATGATATTTATGACCATTTGAGGAATATGGTCCAAGTGAATATTGTGGTCCATATGAGGAATTTGATCTGGGGTTCCTGTTCTTCACGAGTGGTGTCGTGAGGACATTCACTTGAAGATTTTGTAAGCAACTCTTGGGAACCCGGATTTTCTTCATAGGTGAACCATTCCTGTAGTTAGTTCCAACACATCTGGCAAATACTTCACCTTTCTGATTTTTAAAGAATTTGTAGTTGGAGTAAAGTGACTCATCAAAGGAATATGAAGTTTCACAAGTAAAGCCAGATAGAGTGGATGGATCTACAGGAGGTCCTTTTGCAGCAACCCATGAGGTTTTGGGGTATTGCTCACGTGTCCAGTAGGAACCATCAGCATTGATTTTCCTCTCAAATTCAATACCCTCTTTCCTAGGGTTCCTGTTCAGAATCTGCTTTTTGAGGACATCGCAAAGGGTTTGATGCCCTTTGGGACTTTTGTACATGCCTGTCACATACAATTCCTTCAACCCTACATTTTCGTCAGTGATACTTGTGGTAACCTCAGATGAGGAATTTGTGACCACGGTAATAGTTGAAGAATTTGCAGCAATAGAAGCATTTGAACATTCAGGTGAAGAATTAGCAGTTTCATGTTCGATGCATTTCAAATAGGGTGGAACAAATTCTTTGAGCGGTACTGATCTGTTGAGCCAGTAAGGAATCGTTTTCCCTTTGGAGATCCTCATGTGACACTCTTAGTTTCTCAAGATCTTGCTTTCTTTGAAGGAATTCATAAGAAAGCTTCTCATGATCGGCTAAGAGAGCATTATGACGACTCTGAAGGTTATCATACTTTGTCTGAAGACTTTTGACATTGTCAGACAGGGTTTGAGTTCGATCCACTTCCTCATTCAACAGATCATCGCTTTTGTCTAGCATTTTCTGAAGCTTTTCAAGTGCAATTTGTTGCCTAGTGGAAATATTAGCAAGTTTGGCATATCTAGGTTTCACATATTCATCAGATTCACCATCACTTGTTTCAGAGGAGGATTGATGGTTATGTACGTTGGAACCTTTAGCCATGAAGCAATAGGTGGGAGCGTAAGTGTCATTGCTGACGTCAGAGTCGTTGGAGTAGTCATTTTCTTCATCATTGAAGATAGACTTGCTGACGAAAGTTGTAGCGAGAGCAAGGCTAGCGACACCAGATTCAGATTCCACCTCGGATTCTTCCTCTTCTTCATATTCTTGAGACTCTTCTTTTGAGTCCATTTCCTTGCCAATGAAAGCCCGAGCCTTTCTAGAACCATTCTGCTTGTGCATTGAGGACTTTGAAGATTTCTTCTTTTTCTTCGAGTCATCAGAAATGGCGTCCTTGTACTTCTTCTTCTTCGTTGATTCTTTTTTGTAGAGAGGACAGTCAGAGATAAAGTGACCAGATTTCTTGCATTTGTGATAGGTTCTCTTCTTGTAGTCACCCGAGGAATCTAATTTCCTCAAGCTACTTTTTGATGACTTTCCAAATCCACCTCTCCTTGAGAACTTCTAAAAATTCCTCACAAGCATTGCCAGCTCTTGACTTAGTTCTTCAGGATCACCAAGGTTACTATCAGAATCTTCGTCGCCGGATGAGGAAATTGCTTTTTCCTTCAGAGCACGAGATCTTCCATAGCTTGGCCCGTAGAGGTCTCTCTTCTCAGTTTGTTGAATTCATGAGTATTGAGTCTCTCAAGAATATCAGCAGGATCAAGTGACTTGTAGTCTCCATGCTCCTGAACCATCAAAGCCAGAGTATCGAATGAGGAACCAAGAGATCTCAGCAGTTTCTTCACCACTTCATGGTTGGTGATGTCAGTGGCACCCAATGCTTGAAGCTCATTGGAGATATCAGTGAGACGGTCAAAAGTTTGCTGAACATTATCATTGTCGAGTCTCTTGAAACGGTTGAAGAGATTGTGAAGAACGTCAACACGAGAATCACGTGGAGTGGAAACACCTTCGTTGACTTTGGACAGCCTATCCCAGATAAGCTTAGCAGACTCCAAAGCACTCACTCTGCCATACTGAACTTTGCTCATATGGCCACAGATGATATTCTTCGCTTGAGAATTGAGTTGCTTGAATTTCTTCGTATCGGCAGCAGTAACAGTCAGAGAAGTGCGGGGAACAACATTTTCCACAACGTACCAGAGATCGTTGTCAATAGCTTCAAGATGCATGTGCATCTTGTTCTTCCAGTAGGGGTAATCTATCCCATCGAAGGTAGGACGTCCTACGAAAACCTTGATCACACCTGCAGTCGACATAAGTAGAACTCCAGGTGGTTAAATGATGTCTACTACACAACCTTCTTCTTGTAGACTCGTGTTGGGCCTCCAAGCACAGAGTTTTGTAGGACAGCGGCAATTTTCCCTCAAGTGGATGACCTAAGGTTTATCAATCTGTGGGAGGTGTAGGATGAACATGGTCTCTCTCAAACAACCTTTCAACCAAATAACAAAGAGTCTCTTGTGTCCCCGACACACCCAATACAATGGTAAATTGTATAGGTGCACTAGTTCGGCGAAGAGATGGTGATACAAGTGCAATATGGATGGTAGATATAGTTTTTTGTAATCTGAAAATAAAAAAACAGCAAGGTAACAAATAGTAAATGGCAAGCAAAACGTTGTATAAATGCTTGGAAATGAGGCCTAGGGTTCATACTTTCACTAGTGCAATTTCTCTCAACAATATTGACATAGTTGAATCATATGTAAATACCTCTCGTGCGACAAAGAGTTCACTCCAAAGTTAGAAATAGCGGAGAACTAACGAAGAAATTATTGTAGGGTACGACACCACATCAAAGTTATCTTTTCTGATCAATCTTATGAGCTATCCCAATAAGTGTCACGGACATACCTAGAGTTCGTACTACCCGTGGGTTTGATTATACGATATGCATCACATAATTTTAGATTCATCATGTTCAATCCAACACAAAGAACTTCAAGGAGTGACCCAAAGTTTCTACTGGAAAGTCAAGACAAAAACGTGTGCCAACCCCTATGCATAGATTCCCAAGGTCATGGAACCCGCAAGTTGATCACCAAAACATACATCAAGGGAATCGATAGAACATCCCATTGTCACCACGGATATCCCATTGCAAGACATACATCAAATGTTCTCAAATCCTTAAAGACTCAATCCGATAAGAAAACTTCAAAGGGAAAACTCAATTCATCACAACAAGATAGAGAGGGGAAAACTCCATATGATTCAATCTATATGAACAAAGCTTGCAGTACATCAAGATCGTGACATCTCAAGAACACGAGAGAGAGAGAGAGAGATCAAACACATAGCTACTGGTACATACCCTCAGCCCCGAGGGTGAACTACTCCCTCCTTGTCATGGAGAGTGTAGGGATGATGAAGATGGCCTCCAGTGATGGTTTCTCCCTCCGGCAGGGTGCCAGAACGGGCTCCCGATTGGTTTTTCGTGGCTCTGGAGGTTTGCAGTGGTGGAACTCCCGATGTAGGTTCTGCGTTGCGGTTTTTGGTATTTTTAGGAATTTATGGCGGTGGAAATAAGTCCGAATGGGCCACATGGGAGTCACAAGCCTACAGTGCGCGGCTGGGGGGTGGTCGCGCCCCTGAGGCTTATGACTGCCTCGTGAGTCTTCTGGTCCAACTCCGATGCTCCGTGGGTCTCTTCCGGTCCAGAAAACTCACCGTACATTTTTTTCCGTTTGGACTCCGTTTGATATTCCTTTTCTGTAAAACCTCAAAACAAGGAAAAAATAGGAACTGGCACTGGGCTCTAGGTTAATAGGTTAGTCCCAAAAATAATATAAAGTTATGGTAAAATGATTGTAAAACATCCAAGAATGATAATATAACAGCATGGAACAGGCAAAAATTATAGATACGTTGGAGACGTATCATTAAACCAAAATCACTCAAAACAAGGGAGTATCTTGCTCTGATATCAATTGAAAGTGTGTTATATCGTTTAGAGGGGGTGAATAGGCGATTTTTACAAATTCATCACTTGAGGAATTTCACCTTGAGGTATTTGAAATGTGATGAATAACTAGCAGAGGAATAAGCTCAAGTGCATGAGAAACATAGCGACGACATAGTCATCATGATAAAATAAAACATGCACAAATTACAAATAGCGTGATACATGATAAGTAGGTGCGGAACAAAGTAACTTGAAGAATTTGAGGTGAGGAAATTGAGAAAGTCTTCAGTCAAATTCTTCAAACAGTAACGGTCAATTTCATTAACGGGTATATGAGGAAATGAAAGGGTTAAGGAAATAGAACTAGGTAGCTTGATGAAGACGGTGATTTGATGACCCAGATCCAACTGCTGTGATAGTCGTACGTCTGGTTTGGAGCGGCCTGGTATTTAAACCAGAGGACACACAGTCCCAGGACACACAATCGTTACTGTATTCTCCTTGAGCTAAGGTCACAAAGTCCTCGCCCAACACTCATGGTAAGTCTTCAGGGTAGACTTCCAGAACCCTCACAAACTGGTCACCCGGCAGTCCACAATTGACTGCTAGATGCTCTAGACGAAGGTCACTCTGTGATCCCCAATTGACTGGAGAATGCACTAGACCATGACGCCTAACCGTCTGGAAGATACACAGTCTTCAAAGGTAACAAGCGTCGGTTCTACACATGAACAATATCTTCAATGATGCTCAATCACTTTGGGTTTGGTGGTTTGGACTTGGGTTTTTCCTCACTGATGATTTTCTCTCAAAGTCTTCAGAGGATGGGTTTCTCTGAAATGACAAGTGTCATTTCTCACTCGGAGCAGCCAACCAACTAGTGGTTGTGGGCGATGGCTATTTATAGCCAGGGTGCAACCTGACATGATAAGACATAAATGCCCCCAATGATATGACCGTTATGTGGATAAGATTATTGGGGACAGCTGGCGCTAAGCACAACAACGTTCGGAATTTCGAACTATGAAAGTCCTCAGGCTTATCATATTCCTCACTTGTAGGCAATTCCCATTGGCGAAATCCTTACTCCTCAATCAGATCAATTTCCTCAGAGACTAGAAGAACATCGTCTTTGTTACTGAAGAACTTGACTAAACCGTAAGAGATTTCTAAAGGCTTCACTCGAAGGATTGGATAGGTTGAGGCTTTTGAGTTGAGCATCAGTTGGAAATTTTCCTTAGTATTACCTCGGCCCCCTTTAACAGTACGGTGTTTCCTATGACTCAAAGAAAGGAAAGTAAACTACGAAAACAAAAGTCTTCACGCTTCATAGTCCTCGTTCATATCTTCAAGGTCACACAAACTTCTTCATTTTCAAAGTTTTTAGGGAATACCAAAGTCTTGAGCAAAGTCTTCATCAAAGTCTTCACCGAAGTCTTCAGTTGAAGAATACATTTTTAGGGGTCGATAATCTCCGAATATATCAAACTCCTCATCGACTTATAGAGCCTATGTGCACTCACAAACACATTAGTTCCTTAACTTATAAGTCTTCAATACACCAAAATCACTAAGGGGCACTAGATGCACTTACAGATGCTCTCACAGACGAGGAATTCATTCATCAGATGGAGCTCATGACAGAGCGGACGCTCCATTAGATGGTCCCGGCACCACCTCACCATCGTGTGTGGTCAAATAGGAGCAACTCTCCCTACCACACTACCGTATGAAGCAGGAGACGGCAGGTGAAAGAGGAGCCCCCCACCCCCACACAATCATAGCAGTGTCTAGATCAGACATCACGTCAGGTAGGAAGAACTGCCATCAGTGGAACGCGATTGCAGCGTCCAAATAGGGTGCCACATGAAGGAGGAGTTGGTGTCACCTCCGGCGCATAGCCTCTATGCCTATATTGGCGGGCCTGTGTCGCCGCCGCCACAACCGTCGTAGGTAGTTTGTCAAGGACGAGCTGCCGCCCACGATCACCAATGTCGGTATCGTGGTTTGCAGGTATCCACTAACTCGTCTTTGCCACGTAGGACATCATGGCCCTCTTGCTGGGAAGGAACCGTGTGGACACCCCGGCAAGGCAAACCATTTATCTCCATTGAGATGTAATAGCATCAATATGAAGAGATCTCCAAGCAGGTCAATATAAAGCTAAGTTCATATATCCTGGACTTCGACACCAATAAGAAGTCAGATGCGAGACAGAAGTTTGTTCACCCTCTGAAAGGGTTTTCAAGAGATGAACTTATGGAACAATTCCATCACCCCTAGAATGCACGACAACCTGATCCACATCTGCAAGCGGCGACAATTCTCCACCACACAGTTTGTGAAACCCCAATCATTGAGATGCGTGGCCTAGCAGCGTCACATCCAGGAGGTCTTTATTTGCAAATGGCATGCATGTTGCTAACTTGGTAGGATGGTGGTGACAGATATCATGATTCACCATGTTATTACCACATGCTCGACACCTACACTAGTGCGTGGCCTGGTGACAACTCGTAGTTATGCCACCCAACACAAAGTCATAGGTGTTCGTTCCTGAGGTTAAGAAAGGAATGATACCCTGACACAGGCATTAAATGCTTTTTTCCTCATTAGACCCTATTGTAGCCACTGTGGTGATCCCTTGACCTATAAAAGGAGGGCCATGCTCATGTGAGAAAGTGTAAGAGCACATTTCTCCATTTGTGGTTTTGGGTAATTGATGACACCCCTATGGACTAATGGTTGCCTTGAGTTATATTCGAAGGATTTGTCCATAGGCACTTCTTGAAGTCCATCTGTTGGGTTTCAAGGAGTTTATATGATGACCAAGGTGGTATTCAAGGTTTATCCAAAGATTGGTCATGTGAGAGTTGAGCTTATTGCAAGCATGTCTTGAAGAAGATTGTGTAAGCATTCATGTTTACCTTCAAGACATCATCTTTACGAAGAGAGAAGCTAAGATACAAGGTTGATCAAGACTAAGTCAAAAAGTGAATCACACTCATCAACACACAAAGCGTACAAGATGTACCGAGAGGGATCAAGTGATCCCATGGTATAGTAAGCATTGTCCATTATGCTTTCTGTACTAACCCATGTTCCTTGTGAGAGTTCTTTGTGGGGTTAGGCATATTTCCATGGGATTGCATCAAGAGGAAGATCCCATACAACCCATAAAAGATGACATCAAGTGGTGATCGTTATCAAGGTTGCGGTGTGCAAGTTCAAGTGAAGCATCATGGCGAGATTAGGCTTGAAGCTTGCCATCCATTGTGGTGTCAATGGACTTGTGAAGATGTGCTGAAGAGTAGCTCACCCATAGTGGAGTATGAGGAAGCAATCATCTAGTCTTCATCAAGCCAACGCAATCAAGAAAGGTGGTCCATCTTGAGGAAGTCAAGATCATCATCATCTAGCTCAAGTGGACTATGCGCAAGGCTAAGGTTTGACCTTGATAGGTTTTTCTATTTTATCGGTCTCATAAGTGGTAGTTGGGAGACTGGGTTATAGGATAGGTAGCCGTACTATCAAGGGGGCTCTCAAGTGAGTAGCTTGATCGTATCATTCGTTGAGGGCTCAAACCATTGCATTCTTGGCATCATCATCTTTCTTGGTTCTTGGTTGGTTTTTTCTCTTTGAGGTTTCTTGAGCTTATGGTCAACTTCATGACAAGCTCAAGTTCATCAAAAACGGAGTCCATATGCATCTTCTATGATGTTTTAGATGTTGGAGTTATTGCCGATTCTTCATTGAAAGAGGTTTATCATCTCATTACCTTTGGCGTTTTTATACCGCCTCTTCTTAAGAAAACCTGAATCCAACAAGCTTGAGTTTGCTCAATTCGGAGCTCATTTGTAGAAGTTGTGGCAGTTATGGTTTTACTGTATCCTTCCGTTTTCCTAGATGAGTAGTTGAAGGTGCTGTAGTACAATGGCTAGAGGTAGTACCGCTCCTCAGAAAAGTAGTATCGCAAGTTGCACGGAAGTAATTTTTTACTTCCTCCCCGAGGACGGTAGTACCGCAAGTTGCACAGAAGTATTTTTTTACTTCCGCTTCTTGGGCGGTAGTACCGCAAATGACTTCTGGTACTACCGTGCCGGATATTTTCTCGAAGCTAGCTCCAGCGGATGGAGCCCAGAAGTAATTTTTTTACATCCGTGGACGCACGGTAGTACCGCTACCCCGAGCGGTAGTACCGTTGCCTCATGGTGTCTCCTGCCATGTGCTGCACCTGAGTGGTCGTTGAATACTACCCCGCGGTAGTACGGCAAGGGCAGGTGGTAGTACCGCTCCGACAGTACTACCGCCCTGTTGCCTCATTGCAATAGTGTTTCATATGGCTACTAGCGCCCTACCAGTAGTACCGCTCCTTGGAGCGGTAGTACCACTCTGTGCGGGCTGTGAGGATAATGGTTGGATTTTTCTCCACCTATAAAAGGGGGTCTTCTTCCCCAATGGACTTTATCTCTTGAGCTCGTGTTCTTCCCTCATTGTTGACCTTCTTCGAGCTTGCTAACTCTCAATCCCTCCAATGATTCTTGCTAGTTCTTAAGGGAAAAGAGAGGAGATCTAGATCCACATTTCCACCAATCACTTTCTCCTCTAAGTGAGGGGAACCCCTTGGATCTAGATGTTGGAGTTCTTCGTGTTCTTCTTCGTTCTTCCTCTCATTTTCTTCCATAGCATTAGTTGTTGTGGAGGGATTTGGAAGAGAAGGACTTGGGCACTCCGTGTGCCCTTGCCATTGCATTTGTGAAAGTGTGTTATATCGACTAGAGGGGGCTTGAATAGGCGATTTTTACAAATTCATCACTTGAGGAATTTCAACTTTGAGGATTTTGAAATGTGATGAATAACTAGCACTGGAATGAGTACTCAAGTGCATGGGGAACATAGTAACACCATAGTCATCATGATGAAATGAAACATGCACAAATTACAAGTAGTGTGACATAGGATAAGCAGTGATGAACAAGGTAGAAGAATTTGAGGTGAGGAAATTGTGAAAGTCTTCAGTCAAATTCTTCAAACAGTAACAACCAATTTCATCAACAAGTATATGAGGAATAGAGGGGTTGAGGAAATAGAACCAGGTAGCTTGATGAAGTCAATGGTTTGATGACCCAGTTCCAACTGCTGTGACAGTCGTACGTCTGGTTTGGAGCAGCGTGGTATTTAAACCAGAGGACACACAGTCCTAGGACACACAGTCCTTACCGTATTCTCCTTGATATAAGGTCACACAGTCCTCGCCCAACACTCGTGGTAAGTCTTCAGGGTAGACTTCCAAAACCCTCACAAACTGGTCACCCGGCGATCCACACTTTACTGCTGGATGCTCTAGACTAAGGTCACTTCGTGATCCCCAATTGACTGCAGGATGCACTAGACCATGATGCCTAACCGTCTGGAGGATGCACAGTCCTCAAAGGTAACAAGCGTCGGTTCCACACAGGAATTTCTTCAGTGATGCTCAATCACTTTGGGTTTGGTGGTTTGGTTGTGGGTTTTTCCTCACTGATGATTTTCTCTCAAAGTCCTTGGAAGATGGGTTGCTCTCAAATGACAAGTGTCAGTTCTCTCTCGGAGCAGCCAACCATCTAGTGGTTGTGGGGGTGGCTATTTATAGCCAGGGTGCAACCTGACAGGATATGACATAAGTGCCCCCAATGGTATGACTATTATGTGGATGTTATGATTGGGGACAGTTGGCGCTAAGCACAGCAACGGTCGGAATTTCGAACTATGAAAGTCCTCAGACATATCATGTTCCTCACTTGTAGGAAATTCGCACTAGCGAAATCCTAACTCCTCAGTCAGACCAATTTCCTCAGAGACCAGAAGAACTTCGTCTCTGTTACTGAAGAACTTTACTGAACCGTAAGAGATTTCCAAAGGCTTCACTCGAAGGATTGGTTAGGTTGAGGATTTTGAGTTGAGCATCAATTGGAAATTTTCCTTAGTATTACCTCGACCCCCTTTAACAGTACGGTGTTTCCTATGACTCAAAGAAAGGAAATGAAACTACGAGAACAAAGTCTTCATGCTTCATAGTCCTCATTCATATCTTCAAGGTCACACCGACTTCTTCAATTTCAAAGTCTTTAGGGAATTATCAAAGTCTTCAGCAAAGTCTTCACAAAATCTTCACCAAAGTCCTCAGTTGAAGACATACATTTTTAGGGGTCGGTAATCTCTGGATATATCAAACTCCTCATTGACTTATAGAGCCTGTATATACTCACAAACACATTAGTTCCTTAACATATAAGTCTTCAATACACCAAAATCACTAAGGGGCACTAGATGCACTAACAATCTCCCCCTTTTTGGTGATTGATGACAAATAGGTTAAGTTTTCAATGGGGATAATAATATGAAGTGTAATTACTGAGTTTGAGGAATTTGATTGCAAGATATAGAAGAACTACCCCTGAAGATGTGCATATTTGAGGAATTTGCTTTGGACTACAAATGCACATAGCAGGTTAAAAAAACATGGAGACCTCCCCTATATCTTGTAATTCATATACGCATTTAACATATGATATGAAGAGTTTGAAATGCATGATGAAAAATGGTGTCTGACAAAATTCAGCATGCATGCATTAAGGTACTTGAGGAAATAGGCATGCAGAAAGCAGTTCAAAAGTGTCACACCACCATCGGACTTAAGTTTACAACTCAATCAACAAAAGCTTTAGAAGAGCGAGAGTTGTAACTTAAACAAAAAACAGCCCATATATAGAGACCCGCTTGAAGACTAACTCAAATTTTCTCCCCCTTTGTCATCGAAGACCAAAAGGGACGAAAAAGTGAGGACTAACGCCCCTTGAAGAATTTCATCATGTTGGTGAGGAAGGAGCACCAGCGTTGTCGGGGTCATTTGTCGATGCAGGGCCTGCTGCAGTGTTGTCAATGTCTTCATCTTCATGTCTCTCACGTGATGAAGAATATGAACTTATTACCATCAGAGGAACTTGAACCTTCTTGAATTTCTTTTGCTGTTGACGAGCCCAGTCAAGATGTTCTTCAAGGTCCAGCTCCTTTAGTTCTTCGGGAGTCGTGAGGTGAGACAATATAGCCCAAGTGTGCTTGAGGGTTTCATGTGCATAGTAGTGATTCCTTTTCATAGTGTTCTACATCACAGTCATGTTTTGCACAATGTAACCAAGTTGACGCTTCACCCACTTGTGATTGTGATCGAGCTTCTGATGAAGACTTATTAGAAGCTCACGATCAGTCATCACACGTGGGGCAGACTCTTGAGGTTTTTGAGTTGAGGCCTTTGCTTCTCAGTCCTGGGTTGCAGTGTCATCATTGGTGGAGAAGGATGCAGCTTTGCGAAACTGTCCATCTAATGGACGAGTGCCTTCATCAATGACACCCTTGCCTTTTCCTTCTACTAAGGCAATTGTGCTCTTGATGACTTCGATTGGAGGCAGAAAGCCAAAATGATTCTGAAAGTCTGCCTTGAAGGGAACTGAGGACTTTGCCCTGATGAATTTCATGATCCAAGGTGCATAAGGCTTCTGCTCAAATGGGGCTAGAGCAGCATTATCCAATGTCCTCATGAAGAAATCGTGGAAGTTGATGGGAATCACATGGATGATGTTGAACATCATACTCTTCATGAAAGTGTGTTATATCACCTAGAGGGGGGTGAATAGGCGATTTTTACAAATTCATCACTTGAGGAATTTCAACTTTGAGGAATTTGATATGTGATGAATAACTAGCAGCAAAATAAGTACTCAAGTGCATGAGGAACATAGCAACAACATAGTCTTCATGATGAAATGAAACATGCACAAACAGTAAGTAGCGTGACATAGGATAAGCAGTGATGAACAAGGTAACTTGAAGAATTCGAGATGAGGAATTTTTGAAAGTCTTTAATCAAATTCTTCAAACAGTAACAATCAATTTCATCAACAGGAATATGAGGAATAGAGGGGTTGAGGAAATATAACCAGATAGCTCGCTGAAGACAATGGTTTGATGACTCAGTTCCAACTGCTATGACAGTCATACGTTTGGTTTGGAGCGGCCTGGTATTTAAACCAGAGGACACACAATCCTAGGACACAGAGTCCTTACCGTATTCTCCTTGAGCTAAGGTCACACAGTCCTTGCCCAACACTCGTGGTAAGTCTTCAGGGTAGACTTCCAAAACCCTCACAAACTGGTCACCCGGCGATCCACAATTTACTTCTGGATGCTCTAGACCAAGGTCACTTCATGATCCCCAATTGACTGTAGGAGCACTAGACCATGACGCCTAACCGTTTGGAGGATGCACAGTCCTCAAAGGTAACAAGTGTCGGATCCACACAGGAATTTCTTCAGTGATGCTCAATCACTATGGGTTTGGTGGCTTGGTTGTGGGTTTTTCCTCACTGATGATTTTCTCTCAAAGTCCTCGGAGGATGGGTTGCTCTCAAATGACAAGTGTCAGTTCTCTCTCAGAGCTACCAACCAACTAGTGGTTGTGGGGGTGGATATTTATAGCCAGGGTGCAACCTGACATGATAAGACACAAATGCCCCTAATAATATGACCGTTATGTGGATAAGAATGATTGGGGACAGCTGGCGCTAAGCACGTCAACGGTTGGAATTTCGAACTATGAAAGTCCTTAGACATATCATGTTCCTCACTTGCAGGCAATTCGCACTGGCGAAATCCTAACTCCTCAGTCAGATCAATTTCCTCAGAGACCAGAAGAACTGCGTCTCTGTCACTGAAGAACTTGACTAAACCATAAGAGATTTCCAAAGGCTTCTCTCGAAGGATTGTGTAGGTTGAGGATTTTGGAGTTGAGCATCAGTTGGAGATTTTCCTTAGTATTACCTCGGCCCCCTTTAACAGCACGGTGTTTCCTATGACACGAATAAGTAAATGAAACTGCAAAAACCAAAGTCTTCACGCTTCATATTCCTCGTTCAGATCTTCAAGGTCATACCATCTTCTTCATTTTCAAAGTCTTCACAAAGTCTTCACCAAAGTCTTCACCAAAGTCTTCACAAAGTTTTCAGCAAAGTCTTCAGTTGAAGACATACATTAATAGGGGTCCATAATCTCCGGATATATCAAACTCCTCATTGACTTATAGAGCTTGTGTACACTTACAAACACATTAGTTCCTTAACCTATAACTCTTCAATACACCAAAATCACTAAGGGGCACTAGATGCACTAACAATCTCCCACTTTTTGGTGATTGATAACAAATAGGTTAAGTTTTCAACGGGGATAAACACATGAAGTGAAAGTATTGAGTTTGAGAAATTTGATTGCAAGATATAGAAGAACTCCCCCTGAAGATGTGCATATTTGGGGAATTTTCTTTGGACTGCAAATGCACATGGCAGGTTAAAACATGGAGAACTCCCCCTATATCTTGTAATTTATCCACGCATTTGAACATATGATATGAAGAATTTGAAATGCGTGAGAAAAAATGGTGTCTGACGAAATTCAGCATGTATGCATTAAGGTACTTGAGGAAATAAACATGCGAGGAAATAGTTCAAAAGTGTCAGACCACCATCGGACTTAAGTTTACAACTCAACCAACAAAAGTTTCAGAAGAGCGAGAGTTGTAACTTAAACAAAAAAAGCCCATATATAGAGACCCGCTTGAAGACTAACTCAAATTTTCTCCCCCTTTGTCATCGAAGACAAAAAGGGAAGAAAAAGTGAGGACTAACGCCCCTTTGAAGAATTTCATCGTGTTGGTGAGGAAGGAGCGCCAACGTTGTCGGGGTGGTTTGTCGATGCAGGGCCTGCCGCAGTGTCGTCAATGTCTTCATCTTCATCTCTCTCACGAGATGAAGAATATGAACTTGTGACCATCAGAGGAACTTGGACTTTCTTGAATTTCTTCTGTGGTTGACGAGCCCAGTCAGGATGTTTTCAAGATCCAGCTTTGCAAAACTGTCCATCCAATGGACGAGTGCTTTCATCAATGACATCCTTGCCTTTTCCTTCCACTAAGTCAATTGTGCTCTTGATGACTTCGATTGGAGGCAGGAAGCCAAAATGGTTCTGAAAATCAGCCTTGAAGGGAACTGAGGACTTTCCCTGATGAATTTCATGATCCAAGGCGCATAAGGCTTCTGTTCAAATGGAGCTAAAGCAGCATTGGCCAATGTCCTCATGAAGAAATCGTGCAAGTCGATGGGAATCTCATTAATGATGTTGAAGAGCATATTCTTCATGACTCCCTCCACTTCTTCTTCTTTAGAATTGTGGCCCTTCTAAGGACATAGAGTATTTGTGAGTATGTGGTAGACCGTCCTGGGAACATATAGCAAGTCCTTCACAAGGAAGGTTTTTTGTTGAGGCTTTCCAGGAGGCAATGTCTTCATCAGCACTTGCATCAGCTGATTCGGAAGAGCCGGTTCATCAAACAGTGTGTGAGCTTCATCTGAGGGAATTGGAACTGGTATACACTGAAGCAATTCAGAAGCTTGAGCTGTGAAGTGAGTTGATCCTATCATCCAGTCCAAAACCCAGAAGTTGATGTCTGAAGCATTTCCACTAATATGCAGTGTGGCATAGAAATGAAGGATGATTTCCTCATTCCAGTCGCAGATGTCGACGCAGAAAGGAAGAATGCCTGCATCGTGAAGAACTTGGAGCACCGGTGTGCACGATGGAAGTGTTTCCATGTTCGCATGAGGAATTTGGTGGTGCTCGAAGACTTTCTTCTTCTCGAACATGACTAATGCATACTAGTTGAGATGAGTTGCCATCCAGAATCTGTTATGACCGGCCCTTGCAAAGTCATAAGGATTTGGACCTGTGAAGAACATGCGCTCATTGAAGAAATTGCTCTTGAGGAATTTGGGGTGTGCTGAGACTTTGAATGGCATTCTTTGCTTTGGTTGAAGATTTGGCTTGAAGCGGCCCTTGATCTCCTTTGGCATGGGAGGAACTTGAACAATCTGGAGGGTTGGTTCCTCAGTTACGGGTGGAGCAGCAAAGTCATCAGCTATTGCAGCTGGAATTTCTTCAGTGACTTGGGTGGTCTGATCAGCAGATTCTTCATGTATTTCTTCAGTCGGAGCAGGTGACTGAGGAATCTTTGTCAGAGGAGTAGTCATTGGTGAATTTGGGTGTGTTGATTCCCAATATTCATCATTGATGACATGCATTGTATTTCCAATGTCTACGTCCTCATCAATTTCTTCAACTCCAGCCTCTTTAGCAGTGAACTGAGGCTGGGGCGATGATACCTTGGGAGTTGAAGCAATGTCTTCAACTTCAGTTTCTTCATCAATCTGCTCTGTCGAAGCAGCAGAATGATCTTCATCTTCTTCATCTGGGATGACATAGTCAACCCCAAATCGTACAAGTTCATAGGCAGGTGCAGATGAGAGTGGCGTAGCATCAATGGGTCCAGTTGAAGAACTTGGCATAGTCTTCAACTTCTTCACAGCTAAGGATACTGTATCGGATGCTTTTCTCTTAAGAGTCTTCTCTTCTGCAACTTTAGCTTCTTCAGGCACGACTGATGGAGTCGCCCTGGTGGGTTCAGGTTCTTTAGGTGCAGCAAACACGTCAGCTGGCCTTTCATGTTCTTCAGGCACAACAGTGATGGTTGTCCTGGCATGGTCATCAGTGGTCTGAGTTTCCTCAGCAGCACTAGCCGTTACTTCTGGTGCAGAAGCATTCTCATTAGCAGTCACATCGGGCTGAGCAGTTTCATCAGTAGCCTGAGGAATTTCATCAGACTGAGGATTTTGTGGTTGCAATCGAGCTGCAACCCTAGTGTTGTGATCCTTCACAGCAGCTTGAGCAGCCCTGACGAATCTCACCTTGGTGCCCTTCCATTCAGCATCATACCTTTCTTGATCCTCAAAGAGTGTGCGAATTTCAGATTGAACCATGACGAGTTGATTTGGAGTCAAGTTTATCACATTGTCTCTCAGAAACTTTTCTTTCCGAGCCCTGTTCCTCTTAGCTCTCAGAGCTTGTTCTCTCTTCCATTTTTCTTCAGAGATGAAGTGGGTGAGGACATGATCCACACCAAGAGGCAGATTTAGTGAAGAAAGTGGGGTGTTTGGATCTTCATGCCATATATCAATGAAGTTGAGGATCATCTTGGGATTCAGCATGAGAGGAACAGAGCTGCCCTTGGCTATAGCAGCCCTCTGCTGACTTTGCCTGATGATTTCTTCCAATTCTTCTTCATCATCATCATCCTCAGATCCTAAGGGTATGGTTACCACAGCCTTGCTTGAGTGAGGACTTGGTCTTTGACCTCGTCCAATAGTTTTCTTCAGCTTCAACACTGTAGGGCTAGTTGAAGACTTTGTTGTAGTAAAGGGGCTTGCCGGGATCTTTGGAACATTTCTAAATCCCTCAGTCCTCTTACATGATGCCAGATGCACTAGGGTTGAAGACTTTGCAGCTGCAGCTAAGGACTAAGCAGCAACAGTACCAGCATCTGAGGCCTTTGTAGGTTAAGGCCTTTGGACTTGAGGAATCTACTGCGATGGTTTTGAGGCTGAAGAACTTGTTTTCACAGCAGCTTTCTTCATCATTGATTTCGTACGAGCACTTGCAGAGACTTCGGCAGAGGCAGCAGCAGCAGAATCTTCATTGAACTTCTTCACTGCCTCTTTGGCTTTCCTCGCCAGCTTGGCTTGGTGCTTCTCCCACATATGAGGAAAGTCCTCACCATTCTTGATGCTAGTGGGCTCCGCAATTTGATTCTGAGCCAGGGGAGGCCTATTGCAAGGAGGTTTCACAACGAATTTCATCATGTATTTAGGAGTTACATAAAGATATTCCTTCCATTTCCTTGCCCATCTCCTCTCAATTTTCTGTAGACGAATTTTTCTCTGCTTGATCGTTTCTTTGCCATGAGTTTCTTCATCGGGTGTGCAGTATTCCTCATACAAGTCATCTGGAATCTCAAAAGCAGTGTGCACATCTGGCTTCTTTCCACCTTTCTGAGGTTTCTTTCCATCAGTCATTTTCTTTACCTAAGGAATTTGAACTCTTGAGGACTCTGAAGAAGTACATAGTTTTTCCTCAAGGAATGCTGCAAATGAGTTAAGTTGATGAGAACCTAGTGATTCATCAGCGGACATGTTGTACCTGTGAACAGAGTATAGGTGCGAGGAATTTGAAGAGGTCATATGCGTTCTCAGAAATATTTTTTAAATAGAAATAGGTGAGGAATTTGACCATGGGTGCCTTGAGGAATTTCACTAAGTGTTCTTTGTCTTAGGTTCCAGAGTTGTGTAAATTTTGAGGATTCACACAATTGAGGAATCTTAAAGAAAATCATTACTTAGGGAAAGTCATCAAGTATATGAATATGTAAGGTGCTTTAGAATAAGATTAATGAAGAATAAACACCTTTTGAGGAATATGAAGAGCATTCGAAGATCAAACTAGGGCAGTAAAAATAAATTTTATTTACGTTGGTGAAGAACACGACGAACTGAGAGATGAGATTGGGAAGTTCATCAGTTCAGATCTCCCATGCCCTAGCTTGGCAGAGGGAGACAGCTACAGCAGCGGCGGGATGAGGACTTCCGCGGCCGATGCGAGTACAACGACGAGGTCGAGGTAGTGAAGGTCTTCCACACCAACGTCGATGACTTTAGCGGCCGCGCTAGGTTGGAGCTCGGGAGAGAGAGGGTAGAGATGAGGAGTAACCGAGCACAGTTGAAGGGGAGGGGGTATTTATAGTGGAAGAGAAAACCAATCCACCCGAAGATTTTGGACAGGATTGCCCCTGACCCTTGCTCTCCACGCGACAGGTGTCACCCACGTTCTGAGTAGTGGAGATTATGGGGGATCTTAGGTTATCCAGTCGTGGGAATCAAAACCATTTGAGCGGGAACCGCTGAAAATTTTGATAGTGAAAATGTCAAAGTTTCCGTTTGCAAATTCTTCAGCTGTCCAGAACGCAGTGAAGACTTTGAACGAGTTTCAAGGTAGAACGCATATGAAGAATTTGTGAACAGACTGGGTTAGGTTTAGCATAGAGGAGGAAGGGGTCCGATCACATTCACTTAGATGAAAATTAACTTGAAGAATTAGCAATAAGTGAATGTTGTTGAGGACATTGAAAACTCATATATATATATAGTCAATGAAGAACATGAGTTTCAAAGTTTGAAGAATTTGAAAAGTTGAGGAATTTTGAAAAGTTGAAGAATTTGCAAAATGACGAAAAACTCAATTTTGAAGAATTTTAACTTTGGTTGGTGGCGTGACCCATCGTATAAGAATGATGATATCAGACACCGCGTACAATTGTCGTAGGGTTATGAGAATCAAATTCTTCATTACTTTATTCACACTTAGAGGGTTATTCTTCATTGATTGAAGAGAAACGTTACTTCGTGTGTTGCACATCTAAGTCATCAATTTTGCATAAGTGTTAGGATGTGTGTCCTTTTTCAAAGAACATTCAAAGATTCAAAGATATTTAGCTCACACCGCAACTTGCAAAATCACTTTTCATCCAAGGGCTTTGTGAAGATATCGGCCAGTTGTTCTTCAGTGGGGATGTAGTCGATGGACATGTCGCCCTTGAGTACATGATCTCGAAGAAAGTGATGACGAATCTGGATGTGCTTGGTCTTGGAGTGTTGAACTGGGTTGTAAGCAATCTTGACGGTACTCTTGTTATCGCAATAGAGAGGCACATTTTTCAATTTGATGCCGTAGTCCTTGAGGGTTTGCTTCATCCATAGTAATTGAGCACAACATGAGCCAGCGGCAATGTACTCAGCTTCAGTCGTAGAGAGTGAGACATAGTTCTGCTTCTTCGAGGACCAACAGACTAAGGATCGTCCGAGGAAAAGACATGTGCCTGAGGTTGACTTGCGATCCACACGATCTCTAGCATAGTCAGCATCAGAGTATTCGACGACATGAAGATTTGAGCCCTTGGGATACCATAATCCAAGTGTTGGTGTGTGAGCTAAGTATCGAAGAATATGTTTCACAGCCTTATGGTGTGATTCCTTCGGTGTTGCTTGGAATCGGGCACACATGCAAACACTCAGCATAATATCAAGCCTAGATGCACATAGATACAATAATGAACCAATCATGGAGCGGTATACCTTCAGATCGAAATCTTTACCATTTTCATCAGTGCAGAGGTGGCCTTTTGAAGGCATTGGAGTTTTGACGCCTTTGCAATCTTGCATGTCAAATTTCCTCGGAACATCTGTGAGGTATTTCTATTGTGAGATGAAGATGTCGTTGTCTTGCTAACGAATTTGAAGACCTAGGAAGAATTTCAACTCTCCCATCATAGACATTTGATATTCTTCACTCATCATATAGGCAAATTCATCATTGTAACGTTTGTCAGTACAGCCAAAGATAATATCGTCTATGTATATTTGGCATATGAACAATTCATTGTCATAGGATTTTGTGAAAAGAGTTGGGTCGAGTGAACCGGGTTTGAAGCCTTTCTTCATGAGGAATTCCTTCAGAGTGTCGTACCACGCCCGTGGGGCCTGCATGAGGCCATAGAGGGCCTTGTTGAGTCTGAAGACTTTGTCAGGATGCTTAGGGTCTTCAAAACCTAGGGGTTGAGCAACATATACTTCTTCCTCAAGCTTACCATTAAGGAATGCACTTTTCACATCCATTTGATATAAGATGATATTATGATGGTTAGCATAAGACGGCAATATGCGAATGGCTTCAAGTCTAGCAACAGGTGCAAATGTTTCATCAAAGTTAATCCCTTCAACATGTGTGTAGCCTTGAGCTACAAGACGAGCCTTATGTTGGAAATATGCCCTAGAGGCAATAATAAATTAGTTATTATCATATTTCCTTGTTCATGATAATCATTTATTATCCATGCTATAATTGTATTGATCGGAGACTTAAATGCATGTGTGGATACATAGACAAAACCATGTCCCTAGTATGCCTCTAATGGACTAGCTCGTTGATCAAAGGATGGTTAAGGTTTCCTAGCCATGGACATGAGATGTCATTTGATAACGGGATCACATCGTTAGGAGAATGATGTGATGGATAAGACCCAAACTACAAACATAGCATATGATCGTGTCAGTTTATTGCTACTGTTTTCTGCATGTCAAGTATATGTTCCTATGACCATGAGATCATGCAACTCACGGATATCGTAGGAGTGCCTTGTGTGTATCAAACATCGCAACGTAACTGGGTGACTATAAAGGTGCTCTACAGGTATCTCCGATGGTGTTTGTTGAGTTGGCATGGATCGAGACTGGGATTTGTTACTCCGTGTAACGGAGAGGTATCTCGGGGCCCACTCGGTAATGCAACATCACAATAAGCCTTGCAAGCAATGTGACTAATTGTTAGTTGCGGGATCTTGTATTACGGAACGAGTAAAGAGACTTGCCAGTAACGAGGTTGAATTAGGTATGGAGATACCGACGATCGAATCTCGGGCAAGTAACATACCGAAGAACAAAGGGAACGTTATACGGGATTAACTGAATCCTTGACATAGAGGTTCGACCGATAAAGATCTTCGTAAAATTTGTAGGAACCAATGTGGATGTCCAGGTCCCGCCATTGGTTATTGACTGTAGAGGTGTCTCGGTCATGTCTACATAGTTCTCGAACCCGCAGGGTCTACACACTTAAGGTTCGGTGACGTTTCGGTAGTGTAGAGTTATGTATGGTGGTGACCGAAGGTTGTTCGGAGTCCCGGATGAGATCCAGGAAGTCACGAGGAGCTCCGGAATGGTCCGGACGTAAAGATTCATATATAGGAAGTCCCAGTTTGGTTTCCGGAAAAGTTTCGGGCTCATCGGTAGTGTACCGGGAGTATCGGTAGTGTACCGGGAGTGCCGGTAGTGTACGGGGGGACCTCCGGGAGGGGTATTTCGACCCCAAGAGGTCCATGGGCTGTGGGAGAATAATAACCAGCCCTTTGTGGTCTGGGAAAACAGCCACAAAGGCCCATGGCGCAGGAGAGAAAGTCCTAAAGCAAAAAGTGGAAAATCAGCCAATAGGAGGCAATCCTACTCCAACTAGGATTGGAGGTGAAGTAGGATTGCTCCCACCTCCTATTTCGGCCGACCCAAAGGCCTTGGCTGCCTCTCCTCTTATCTCCTCCTATATATACTAGTGGATTGGGTGGTTTTTGGACAGAATTTCCGGCCACGTGCTACCCGTTTCACCGGTGCACAGTTTCTCCTCTAGATCGGTTTTCCGCAACGCTCAGGCGAAGCCCTGCCGGAATTGCTCCACCACCATCACCGGAGCGCCGTCACGCTGCCAGTGAACTCTCTCTCCTCTCCACCTCCTCTTGCTGGATCAAGACGGTGGAGATCGTCATCAAGCTGCACGTGTGCTGAACGCGGAGGTGCCGTCCGTTCGGCGCTAGATCGGAAGGACCGTGATCGAGATCGCGAGACGGTTCGTGATGAGATCGCGGAACGGATCGTGATGAGTTCGTGGGACAGATCGTGATCAAGATCGTGAGACGGATCGTGATGAGATCGCGAGACGGATCATGATGAGTTCACGGGACGTATCGTGATTGGATCGCGTGATGGATCGTGATGAGATCGCGGGACGCTCGGCGATTTGGATCGCGAAGATGTTCGACTACACCAACCGCGTTTCTTAACGCTTCCCACTTAGCGATCTACAAGGGTATGTAGATCCACTCTCCCTCTCGTAGATGCTCATCACCATGGATAGGTTTGCGTGTGCGTAGGAAAATTTTGTTTCCCATGCGACGTTCCCCAACAGTGGCATCATGAGCTAGGTTGATGGTTCGATGAGATCTCGAGTAGAACACAAAAGGTTTGTGGGCGTTGATGCTTAGATTGCTTCCTCCCTTGGTCGTATTTTGGTTCAGCGGGATTGTGAGATGAAGCGGCCCGGACCAACATTACTCGTACGCTTACGAGAGACCGGTTCCCTCGACGCAACTTGTTGCCTAGATGGCTTGCGGGTGACAGTTTCTCTCACTTTAGTTGGATCGGATTCGGCAAAGGTGGTCCTTGAGAAGGTTGAAAAGCAAACTAGTGTATCACCGTTGTGGTTTATGCGTAGGTGAGAATCGTTCTTGCTAGATACCCATAGCAGCCACGTAAAATATGCAACAACAATTAGAGGACGTCTAACTTGTTTTTGCAGGGTATGTTGTGATGTGATATGGCCAATTACATGATGAGATATATGTGATGTATGAGATGATCATGTGATGTATAGATTATCACGACTTGCATGTTGATCAGTACGGCAACCGGCAGGAGCCATAGGGTTGTCTTTAATTATTGTATGACCTGCGTGTCAATCATTAAGCGCTATGTAATGCTTTACTTTATCGCTACGGTAGAAATAGTAGTAGAAGCATGCAGGGCGTGACAACCCCAATGGCAACACATTGATGGAGATCAAGATGATGGAGATCATGGTGTTGTGCCGGTGACGATGGAGATCATGCCGGTGTTTCGAAGATGGAGATCTTAAACACAAGTTCATGGCCATATCATGTCACTTATGAATTGCATGAGATGTTAATCCTTTTATGCACCTTGTTTTGCTTAGTACGGCGGTAGCATTATAAGGTGATCCCTCACTTGAATTTCAAGATGAACTGTGTTCTCCCCGAGTGTGCACCGTTGCGAAAGTTCGTCGTGTTGAGACACCACGTGATGATCGGGTGTGATAGACTCTACGTTCACATACAACGGGTGCAAGCCAGATTTGCACGCGCAGAACACTCGGGTTAAACTTGACGAGCCTAGCATGTACATACATGGCCTCGGAACACGAGAGACCGAAAGGTCGAACATGAGTCATATAGTAGATATGATCAACATAATGATGTTCACCATTGCAGCCACCTCAACTCACGTGATGATCGGACTTGAGTTGGTGAATTTGGATCATGTATCACTCGAATGATCGGAGGGATGTCAATTTGAGTGGGAGTTCTTAAGTAATATGATTAATTGAACTCATTATCATGAACATAGTCAAAGTGTCTTTGCAAATTATGTTGTAGATTACTAGCTCGCGCTGTAGCTCCCTTGTATTTTTATATGTTCCTAGAGAAATAGAATTGAAAGATGTTGGTAGCAAAATTGCGGACTGGGTCCGTGATCTGAGGATTGTCCTCATTGCTGCACAGAAGGCTTATGTCCTTAATGCACCGCTCGGTGCGCCACCCCCTCTAGCGTCGTCTATAGATGTTGTGAACATCTAACAGGCACGTTTCGATGACTACTTGATAGATTAGTGCGTCATGCATTACGGCTTAGAATTGAGGCTCCAAAACGTTTTGAACGTCACGGAACATATGAGAAGTTCTAGGAGCAGAGATTGTGATCTCAGGCTCGTGCCTTTGTTGCGAGATATGAGATCTCCAACAAGATTCTTTGCTTGTAAGATGAAGGAGAATAGCTCAATCGTTGAGCATGTACTCAGATTGTCTGGGTACTACAATCGCTTGAATCAAGTGGGAGTTGATCTTCCAGATAAGATAGTGATTGATATAGTTCTCCAAGTCACTGTCACTAAAGCTACTAGAACTTAGTGATGAACTATAATACACTAGGGATAGAAGTATTGATCCCTGAGCTGTTCGCGATGTTTGACACCGCGAAGGTAGAAATCAAGAAGGAGCGTCAAGTGTTGATGGTTAATCAAACCACTAGTTTCGAAAAGGGCAAGAGCAAGGAGGGAAACTTCATGGATAGCAAGTCAGTTGCTGCTCCAGTGAAGCAACCCAAAGTTGAACTCAAACCCGAGACTAAGTGCTTCTATTATGAGGTGAGAGGTCGTTGAAGCGGAACAACCCTAGATACTTGGTAGATAAGAAGGCTGGCAACATCGACAGAAGTATATTTGATATACGAGTTATTGATGTGTACCTTGCTAGTACTCCTAGTAGCACCTGGGTATTGGATACCGGTTCGGTTGCTAAATGTTAGTAACTCGAAATAAAAGCTACGGAATAAACGGAGAACTAGCTAAGGGTGAGGTGACGATGTGTGTTGGAAATGTTTCCAAGGTTCATGTGATCAACATCGCACGCTCTCTCTACCTTCAGGATTAGTGACGAACCTAAATAAATGTTATTTGGTGTTTTGCGTTGAGCATGAACATGATTAGATCATGTTTGTTGCAATACAATTATTCATTTAAGTCAGAGAATAATAGTTATTCTGGTTACATGAATAATACCTTCAATGGTCATGCACCCAGTGAGAATGGTTTGTTGAAATCTTGATCGTAGTAGTACACATGTTCATAACATTGATGTCAAAAGATACAAAGTTAATAATGATAGTACCACATACTTGTGGCACTGCCGCTAAATGTCATATTGGTATAAAGCGCATGTAGAAACTCCATGCTGATGGATATTTGGACTCATTCGATTTCGAATCGGTTGAGACATGCGAACCATGCCTCTTGGGCAAGATGACTAAAGGACCCCGTTGGATGGAGCGGGCAAGTGATTCATTGGAAATGATACATGTTGTATGCAATCTAGTGAGTCTTGTAGCGTGCAATGGATATTGTTATTTTCTTACCTTCACTGATGATTTGAGTAGATATAGTGTATATTTACTTAATGAAACACAAGTCTGAATCGTTTGAAAGGTTCAAGGAAATTCAGAGTGAAGTTTAAAGATCATCGTGACAAGAAGATAAAAATGACCGCGATACGATCGTGGAGGTGAATATCTGAGTTACGAGTTTGGCATACAACTTAAGACAACGTGAAATTTGTTTCACAGCTAACGCCACCTAGAACACCATGGTGTGATGGTGTGTCCGAACATCATAGTCATGCTCTATTGATATAGTGCATACTATGATGTCTCTTATCGTTTTAATACTATAATTTTTGGGGTTATGCATTAGAGACAACTACATTCACTTTAAATAGGGCATCATCTAAATCCGTTGAGATGACACCGTGCGAATTATTGTTTGATAGAAACCTAAGCTGTCATTTCTTAATGTTTGGGGCTGCGATGCTTGTGTGGAAAATGTTTTCACATAATAAGCTAGAACCCAAAGCGGACAAATGTATCTTCATAGAATACCCTAAGAACAGATGGGTATGCCTTCTATCTCAGATCCGAGTGCAAAGTGTTTGTTGCTAGAACTGGGTCCTTTCTCGAGAAAAAGTTTCTCTCGAAAGAATTGAGTGGGAGGAAGATAGAACTTGATGAGGTTGTTAAACCTTTGTTCAACCAGAGAGTAGCGCAGCACAGAAAGATGTTTCTGTGAAGCCTACGTTAGTTGAAGAGGAAGTTAATGATGATGATCATGAAGCTTCAGGATCAAGTTACTATCGAACTTCGTAGGTCGACAAGGATGTGTACTCCTCCTGAGCGGTACGACAACTCTGTCTTGGAGGTCATGTTGTTGGACAACGATGAACCTACGAGCTATGGAGAAGCGATGATGGGCCCGGATTCCGACAAATGGTTGGAGGCCATGAAATCCGAGATAGGATCCATGTATTAAAACCAAGTGTAGACTTTGGTAGACTTGCTCGTTGGACGGCAGGTCGTTGAGTACAAATGGATCTTTAAAATGAAGACAGACACTGATGGTGAATGTCACTATTTGTAAAGCTCGACTTGTTGCAAAGATGTTTGTGACAAGTTCAAGGAGTTGACTACGATGAGACTTTCTCACTCGTAGCGATGCTAAAAGTCGGTTGGAATTATGTTAGCAGTTGCTGTGTTTTCAAGTATGAAATCTGGCAGATGGATGTCAAAACATCGTTTCCTTAATGGTTTACTTGAGGAAAGGTTGTATGTGATACAACCAGAAGGTTTTGTCAGGCCTAAGGATGCTAAAAGGTGTGCAACCTTCGGTGATCCTTCCATGGACTGAAGCAAGCATCTCGGAGTTGGAATATACGCTTTGATGAGGTGATCAAAGTTTTGATGTTTATACAAAGTTTATGAGAAACTTTTATTTGCAATAAAGTGAGTGGGAGCACTATAGAATTTCTGATAAGTATATGTGGATGACATACTGTTGTTCAGAAATAATGTAGAGTTTCTGGAAAGCATAAAACGGTTATTTGGAAAGTGATTTTCAAAGGAAGACCTGGATAAAGCTACCTAATTGTTGAGCATCAAAATCTATAGAGATAGATCAAGATGCTTGATGAGACTTTCAATGAGTGCATACCTTCACAAGATTTTGAAAGAGTTCAAAATGGATCAGCCAGAGAAATAGTTCTCGTCTGATTTGTAAGGTGTGAAGTTGAGTGAAACTCAAAGCTCGACAACGGCAGAAGAAAGAGAAAGGACGAACGTCGTCCCCTATGCCTTAGCCATAGGCTCTATATTATGCCATGCTGTGTACCGCACCTATGTGTGCCTTGCCATGAGTCTGTCAAGGGGTACAAGAGTGGTCCAGGAGTGGATCACTGGACAGCGGTCGGAATTATCCTTAGTAACCAGAGGACTAAGGAAATGTTTCTTGATTATGGAGGTGATAAAGAGTTCGTCGTAAAGAGTTACGTCGATGCAAGCTTTAACACCTATCCGGATGACTAGTAGTAGCAATCTGGATACGTATAGTGGAGCAGCCATTTGGAAATAGTACCAAGTGGAGTGTGGTAGCAGTGTTTACGGTTTGACATAGAGATATGCAAAGTACACACGGATCTGAATATCGCAGACCCGTTGACTATAAGACCTCTCTCACATGCAAAGCATGATCGAGCCCCAGAACTCATTGGGTGTTAGATTCATAACAATGCGAATCACATGGTGATGTGAACTAGATTATTGACTCTAGTGCAAGTGGGAGACTGTTGGAAATATGCCCTAGAGGCAATAATAAATTAGTTATTATCATATTTCCTTGTTCATGATAATCGTTTATTATCCATGCTATAATTGTATTGATCGGAGACTTAAATGCATGTGTGGATACATAGACAAAACCATGTCCCTAGTATGCCTCTAATGGACTAGCTCGTTGATCAAAGGATGGTTAAGGTTTCCTAGCCATGGACATGAGATGTCATTTGATAACGGGATCACATCATTAGGAGAATGATGTGATGGATAATACCCAAACTACAAACATAGCATATGATCGTGTCAGTTTATTGCTACTGTTTTCTGCATGTCAAGTATATGTTCCTATGACCATGAGATCATGCAACTCACGGATATCGGAGGAGTGCCTTGTGTGTATCAAACGTCGCAACGTAACTGGGTGACTATAAAGGTGCTCTACAGGTATCTCCGATGGTGTTTGTTGAGTTGGCATGGATCGAGACTGGGATTTGTTACTCCGTGTAACGGAGAGGTATCTCGGGGCCCACTCGGTAATGCAACATCACAATAAGCCTTGCAAGCAATGTGACTAATTGTTAGTTGCGGGATCTTGTATTACGGAACGAGTAAAGAGACTTGCCAGTAACGAGGTTGAATTAGGTATGGAGATACCGACGATCGAATCTCGGGCAAGTAACATACCGAAGAACAAAGGGAACGTTATACGGGATTAACTGAATCCTTGACATAGAGGTTCGACCGATAAAGATCTTCGTAGAATATGTAGGAACCAATGTGGACGTCCAGGTCCCGCCATTGGTTATTGACTGTAGAGGTGTCTCGGTCATGTCTACATAGTTCTCGAACCCGCAGGGTCTGCACACTTAAGGTTCGGTGACGTTTCGGTAGTGTAGAGTTATGTATGGTGGTGACCGAAGGTTGTTCGGAGTCCCGGATGAGATCCAGGATGTCACGAGGAGCTCCGGAATGGTCCGGAGGTAAAGATTCATATATAGGAAGTCCCAGTTTGGTTTCCGGAAAAGTTTCGGGCTCATCGGTAGTGTACCGGGAGTATCGGTAGTGTACCGGGAGTGCCGGTAGTGTACGGGGGGACCTCCGGGAGGGGTATTTCGACCCCAAGAGGTCCATGGGCTGTGGGAGAATAATAACAAGCCCTTTGTGGTCTGGGAAAACAGCCACAAAGGCCCATGGCGCAGGAGAGAAAGTCCTAAAGCAAAAAGTGGAAAATCAGCCAATAGGAGGCAATCCTACTCCAACTAGGATTGGAGGTGAAGTAGGATTGCTCCCACCTCCTATTTCGGCCGACCCAAAGGCCTTGGCTTCCTCTCCTCTCCTCTCCTCCTATATATACTAGTGGATTGGGTGGTTTTTGGACAGAATTTCCGGCCACGTGCTACCCATTTCACCGGTGCACAGTTTCTCCTCTAGATCGGTTTTCCGCAGCGCTCAGGCGAAGCCCTGCCAGAATTGCTCCACCACCATCACCGGAGCGCCGTCACGCTGCCGGTGAACTCTCTCTCCTCTCCACCTCCTCTTGCTAGATCAAGACGGTGGAGATCGTCATCAAGCTGCACGTGTGCTGAACGCGGAGGTGCCGTCTGTTCGGCGCTAGATCGGAAGGACCGTGATCGAGATCGTGAGACGGTTCGTGATGAGATCACGGAACGGATCGTGATGAATTCGCGGGACAGATCGTGATCAAGATCGTGAGAAGGATCGTGATGAGATCGCGAGACGGATCGTGATGAGTTCACGGGACGTATCGTGATTGGATCGCTGGATGGATCGTGATGAGATCGCGGGACGCTCGGCGATTTGGATCGCAAAGATGTTCGACTACACCAACCGCGTTTCTTAACGCTTCCCACTTAGCGATCTACAAGGGTATGTAGATCCACTCTCCCTCATCTTGATGCTCATCACCATGGATAGGTTTGCGTGTGCGTAGGAAAATTTTGTTTCCCATGCGACGTTCCCCAACACCTTATTCGTCACCACAAGGCCATTTTAATATTGCTTGTTGCGGTAGATCCACTTGGTACCTATGATGTTATGTTTGCGAGGATCTGGCCGCTTGACAAGTTCTCACATATTGTGAGCTTGAACTGATGCAATTCCTCTTGCATAGCTTGAATCCACTCAGCCTCCTTGAATGCTTCATCAACTTTGGTGGGCTCTACGATAGAGACAAAGGTAAAGTGCCCACAAAAGTTAGTTAAATGTGAAGCTTTTGAGCGGGTGAGGGGACCTGGTGCATTGATGTCATTGATGATTTTGTCAATCTGCACTTCATTTGCAACTCTAGGATGAGCAGGTTAACGTGGTTGGGGACTTCCATCAGCACCAT
The DNA here is from genome assembly GCA_022496015.1 of Hordeum marinum. Taxonomy (NCBI): domain Eukaryota; kingdom Viridiplantae; phylum Streptophyta; class Magnoliopsida; order Poales; family Poaceae; genus Hordeum; species Hordeum marinum. The sequence continues at coordinate 441,253,363 of CM039674.1, forward strand.
TTTCTTCAGGTGTATCAACATGAAAGTCTTCATTCGTTGGAATGACTTCCTCAGTGGGTATGATATCTTCAGTTGCCTTCAGCTTAATGGATTCCTCAGGAGACTGTTCATCTAACACAGAAGGCTGGTGCTTTCTTTGCGAGCCATCAGTTTCATCAAACCGCACATCTACAGTTTCGACAACCTTGTGATGGTAGGTGTTGAAGACTCTGTAGGTGTGCGAGTCCTTTTTGTAACCAAGCATAAAACCTTCATGTGTTGGGTGCAAATTTAGAACTATGGTGAGGATCTTTGATCCAGCATTTTGCATCGAAGACTTTGAGATAACTTACATTGGGTTTCTTGCCAGTCATAAGTTCATCCGAAGTCTTCTTGAAGAATTTGTGAAGATATACCCTGTTGATGATGTGGCATATAGTATCAATTGCCTTAGGCCAGAAGCGATGAGGAGTCTTGTATACATCAAGCATGGTGTGAGCCATCTCAACTAGAGTCCTGTTCTTGTGCTCCACGACACCATTCTGCTGAGAAGTATAAGGGGCGGATAACTCATGAGTAATACCCAGTTCATCAAGGTATTCATTAAGATTAGTGTTCTTGAACTTAGTCCCATTATCACTCCTAATATGCTTGATCTTGACGCCGAAGTTGGTGGAGGCCCTTGAAGACATCCTACACTTCATTTTTGTACAGAATAATATGTACCCAAGTGTATCGAGAGTAATCATAGACAATGACAAAGCCATAAATACTTGAAGAATTTGTTAGTGTGGAGTAATGAGTGGGGCCAAAGATATCCATGTGAAGCAATTCAAAGGGTTGAGTCGTGGTCATGATTGTCTTCGAGGGATGCTTGGATCTGGTCATCTTTCCAGATTCACATGCATCGCAGAGGTGGTCCTTGAGGAATTTGACACCCTCGATGCCAATGACATGCTTTTTCTTCATGAGCGTGTGCAAGTTCCTCATACCCGCATGTCCAAGCCGTCGATGCCACAACCAGCCTTCTGAAGACTTTGCGAGTAAGCATGTGGCAGGCTGAGGACCTGAAGAGAAATCAACAATATACAAGTATCCTCTCCTAAAGCCTTCGTAGACTTTGGAATTGTCAGATTCCATGATGACAACACAACGATATTTTCCAAATACGACAATCATATCAAGAACACAAAGCATTGAGACAGACATAAGGTTGAACCCAAGGGATTCGACAAGCATCACCTTATCCATGGTTCGGTCCTTTGAGATAGCAGCCTTACCAAGTCCCAATACCTTGCTTTTTCCTTTGTCTGCGTAGGTGATATGCTTCAGAGGAGATGGAGCGAGTGGCAAATTCATCAGTAGATTCTTGTCACCAGTCATGTGGTTTGTGCATCCACTATGGAGGACCCACTCGGTAGCTTTTGGAGTATCATCCTCCAGATGAATTAGTAGCACTTACGAACTCATATGCTTCAAAGTGAAGAATATGACATCAATTTCATCAGACGGAATTTCATCACACAAGATATTAAGCAAGTAGTGTGAGGACGTGAGAAATGAATAATTCATTTCTACAAGGTTAGCTTGCGTCCTTTCAAGCATTTCCTCGGGTCTCCAGCAAATTCATCACATGTTCAAATTCATCTGGAGACGTGGCCCTGCATAAGATATTAGTTCGATTTCTTCACCACCCACATCTGGAGGGTGGCAAAGAGTTCATCATTCTGCGAGCACCATATGAGAAGGGAGGCATTTAAGCAAGTACGCTTTGTTTCACAGGGCAGAGGGTTAGAGTACTCAAATGAGTAAGCAGAGAAATTCTTCGAGGACTTACAAACATAATGGTTTGAACAATAATGCACATATTCATAACTCTTAGATTTTCCCTACGAAACAGAAGCATTAGCGCGAGAATGATACTTTTGACCATTTGAGGAATTTGGTCCAAGTGAGGACTTTGTTCCATATGAGGAATTTGATCTGGGGTTCCTATTCTTCATGAGTGATGTCGTGAGGACATTCACATGAAGATCTTGTAGGCAGCTCTTGGGAACCCAGATTTTCTTCATAGGAGAACCATTCCTGCAGTTAGTTCCAACAAATCTAGCAAACACTTCACCTTTCTGATTTTCGAAGAATTTGTAGTTGGAGTCAAGTGACTCATCAGAGGAATATGAAGTTTCACAAGTAAAGCCAGATAAAGTGGATGGATCTAAAGGAGATCCTTTCGCAGCAACCCATGAGGTTTTGGGGTACTGCTCGGGTGTCCAGTAGGATCCATCAGTGTTGAGTTTCCTCACAAAGTCAATACCCTCTTTCCTAGGGTTCCTATTCAGAATCTGCTTTTTGAGGTAATCGCAAACGGTTTGATGCCCTTTGAGACTTTTGTACATGTCTATCACATATAATTCCTTCAACCCTGCATTGTCGTCAGTGATACTTGTGGTATCCTCAGATGAGGAATTTGAGACCACTGGAATAGTTGAAGAATTTGCAGCAATAGAAGCATTTGAACATTCAGCTGAAGAATTAGTAGTTTCACGTTTGATGCATTTCAAACAAGGTGGACCGAATTCTTCCTGAGCGGTACTGATCTGTTGAGCCAGTAAGGAATCGTTCTCCCTTTGGAGATCCTCATGTGACACCCTTAGTTTCTCAAGATCTTGCTTTCTTTGAAGGAATTCATAAGAAAGCTTCTCATGATTGGCTAAGAGGTCGTTATGATGACTCTCAAGGTTATCATACTTTGTCTGAAGACTTTTGAGATCGTCAGACAGAGTTTGAGTCCAATCCACTTCATGGTTCAATAGATCATCACTTTTGTCTAGCATTTTTTGAAGCTTTTCAAGAGCACTTTGTTGCTTAGTGGCAAGTTTAACAAGTTTAGTATAGCTAGGTTTCATATATTCATCAGAGTCACCTTCACTTGATTCAGAAGAGGAATGATGTTTCTGTACCTTTGATCCTTTTGCCATGAAGCAATAGGTGGGAGCATAATCATCATTGCTGACGTGAGAGTCATTGGAGTAGTCATATTGTTCATCGTTGAAGATGGACTTGCTGACGAAAGCAGTAGTGAGAGCAAGGCCAGCAACACCAGATTATGTTTCCTCCTCAGATTCTTCCTCAAAGTTGAAATTCCTCTAGTGATGAATTTGTAAAAATCGCCTATTCACCCCCCTCTAGTCGATATAACGCACTTTCAATTGGTATCAGAGCAGGTACTCCTTCGCTCTATGTGATTTTCTTTTAACCACCTGGAGTTCTAGTTATGTCGACTGCAGGTATGATCAAGGTTTCCAAAGCTGCCCTACCTTCGATGGGACGGACTACCCCTACTGGAAGAACAAGATGCGCATGCACCTTGAAGCTATTGACAACAATCTCTGGTACGTTGTGGAAAATGGTGTTCCCTCTGTTACTCCCACGATCAACGCTGCTAATGTGAAGAGATTCAAGCAACTCGATTCTCAAAAAAAGAATATCATCTGTAGCCATCTGAGCAAAGGTTAGTATGGCAGAGTGAGTGCTTTGGAGTCTGCTAAGCTTATCTAGGATAGGCTGTCCAAAGTCACCGAAGGTGTCTCCACTCAACGTGACTCTCGTGTTGATGTTCTTCGCAATCTCTTCAACCTCTTCAAGAGACTTGACAATGAAAATGTTCAACAAACTTTCGATCCTCTGACGGATATCTCCAATGAGCTTCAAGCACTGGGTGCCACCAATATCACTGACCATGAAGTGGTGAAGAAACTGCTGAGATCTCTTGACTCCTCATTCGATACTCTGGCTTTGATGATTCAAGACGTGGAGACTACAAGTCACTTGATCCTGCTGATATTCTTGAGAGACTCAATACTCATGAATTCCAGCAAGCTGAGAAGAGAGACCTCTACGGGACAAGCTATGGAAGATCTCGTGCTCTAAAGGCGAAAGCAATTTCCTCATTCGAAGAAGAAGATTCTGATAGCAGCCTTGGTGATCCTGAATAACTAAGTCAGGAACTAGCAATGCTCGTGAGGAAATTCCAGAAGTTCTCAAGGAGAGGTGGATTTGGAAAGTCATCAAAAAGTGGCTTGAGGAAATCAGATTCCTTAGAAGACTACAAGAAAAGAACATGTCATCATTGCAAGAAGCCCTATCACTTTATCTCTGACTATCCTCTCTGGGAAAAAGATTCAAAGAAGAAGAAGAAATACAAGGAGGATAGTTCTGATGACTCGAAGAAAAAGAAGAAATCTTCAAAGTCCTCATCTGCAAAGTCCTCATCTTCAAAGTCCTCAAAGCACAAGAAGAATGGTTCCAGAAAGGCTCGAGCATTCATCGGCAAGGAAATGGATTCTGGAAAAGAATCTGAAGAATATGAAGAAGAGGAAGAATCTGAGGAGAAATTAGAATCTGGTGTCGCTAGCCTTGCTCTCGCTATTGCTTTCGTCAGCAAGTCCAACTTCAACGATGAACAATATGACTACTCCAACGACTCTGACATCAGTAATGATGATTATGCTCCCACCTATTGCTTCATGGCAAAAGGATCAAAGGTACAGAAACATCATTCCTCTTCTGAATCAAGTGAAGGTGAATCTGATGAATATGTGAAACCTAGCTATGCTAAACTTGTTAAACTTGCCACTAAGCAACAAAGTGCTCTTGAAAAGCTTCAGAAAATGCTAGACAAAAGCGATGATCTGTTGAACCATGAAGTGGATCGGACTCAAACTCTGTTTGACGATCTCAAAAGTCTTCAGACAAAGTATGATAACCTTGAGAGTCATCATAACGACCTCTTAGCCGATAATGAGAAGCTTTCTTATGAATTCCTTCAAAGAAAGCAAGATCTTGAGAAACTAAGGGTGTCACATGGGGATCTCCAAAGGGAGAACGATTCCTTACTGGCTCAACAGATCAGTACCGCTCAGGAAGAATTCGGTCCACCTTGTTTCAAATGCATCGAACGTGAAATTGCTAATTCTTCACCTAAATGTTCAAATGCTTCTATTGCTGCAAATTCTTCAACTATTCCAGTGGTCTCAAATTCCTCATCTAAGGATACCACAAGTATCACTAACGAGAATGCAGGGTTGAAGGAATTGTATGTGACAGACATGTACAAAAGTCTCAAAGGGCATCAAACCCTTTGCGATGTCCTCAAAAAGCAGATTCTGAACAGGAACCCTAGGAAAGAGGGTATTGCCTTTGTGAGGAAACTCAACGCTGATGGATCCTACTGGACACCTGAGCAGTACCCCAAAACCTCATGGGTTGCTGCGAAAGGATCTCCCGTAGATCCATCTCTTTATCTGGCTTTACTTGTGAAACTTCATATTCCTCTGATGAGTCACTTGACTCCAACTACAAATTCTTCAAAAATCATAAAGGTGAAGTATTTGCTAGATTTTTTAGAACTAACTGCAGGAACGGTTCTCCTATGAAGAAAATCTGGGTTCCCAAGAGCTGCCTACAAGATCTTCAAGTGAATGTCCTCACGACATCACTCATGAAGAATAGGAACCCCAGATCAAATTCCTCATATGGACCAAAGTCCTCATTTGGACCAAATTCCTCAAATGGTCAAAATTATCTTTCTCGTACTAATGCCTCTGTTTCGTAGGGAAAACCTAAGAGTTATGAATATGTGCATTATTCTTCAAACCATTATGTTCATAAGTCCTCGAAGAATTTCTTTGCGTATTCATTTGATTACTCTAACCCTCGCCCTGTGAAACGAAGCGCACATGCTTCTATGCCTCCCTTCTCATATGGTGCTCGCAAAATGATGAACTCTTTGCCACCCCTCTAGATGTGGGTGGTGAATAAATTGAACTAACGTCTTATGTAGGGTCAGGTCTCCAGATGAACATCTGATGAATTTGCTAGAGACCCGAGGAAATGCTTGAAAGGACGCAAGCTAAATATGTAGAAATTAATTCCTCATCTCTCTTGCCCTCACACTACTTGCTTACTATCTGGTGTGATGAAATTCTGTCTGATGAAATTGATGTCACATTCTTCACTTTGAAGCATATGAGTTCGTAAGTTGTACTAATTCATCTGCAGGATGATACTCCAAAAGCTACTGAGTGGGTCCTCGATAGTGGATGCACAAACCACATGACTGGTGACAAGAATCTACTGATGAATTTGCCACTCACTCCATCTCCTTTGAGGCATATCACCTACGTAGACAAAGGAAAAAAGCAAGGTATTGGGACTTGGTAAGGTTGCTATCTCAAAGGACCGTAGCATGGATAAGGTGATGCTTGTTGAATCCTTTGGGTTCAACCTTATGTCTGTCTCAATGCTTTGTGATCTTGATATGATCGTCGCATTTGGAAAATATCGTTGTGTTGTCATCATGGAATCTGACAATTCCAAAGTCTTCGAAGGCTTTAGGAGAGGAGACTTGTATATTGTTGATTTCTCTACAGGTCCTCAACCTGCCACATGCTTACTTGCAAAGTCTTCAGAGGGTTGGTTGTGGCATCGACGACTTGGACATGCGGGTATGAGGAACTTGCACACGCTCATGAAGAAAAATCACATAATTGGCATTGAGGGTATCAAATTCCTCAAGGACTACCTCTGCGGTGCATGTGAATCTGGGAACATGACCAGATCCAAGCATCCCTCGAAGACAATCATGACCATGACTCGACCCTTTGAATTGCTTCACATGGATCTCTTTGGCCCCACTCATTACTCCATACTAACAAATGCTTCAAGTTTGTATGGCTTTGTCATTGTTGATGATTACTCTCGTTACACTTGGGTGCATATTATTCTGTACAAAAATGAAGTGTGGGATGTCTTCAGATGATTTGCTTCAAGGGCCTCCACCAACTTCGGCGTCAAGATCAAGCATATTAGGAGTGATAATGGGACTGAATTCAAGAACACTAATCTTGATGAATATCTTGATGAACTTGGTATTACTCATGAGTTATCTGCCCCTTATACTCCTCAATAGAATGACATCGTGGAGCGCAAGAACAGGACTCTAGTTGAGATGGCTTGCACCATGTTTGATGCATACAAGACTCCTCGTTGCTTCTGGCCTGAGGCAATTGATACTGCATGCCACATCATCAACAGGGTATATCGTCACAAATTCTTCAAGAAGACTTCATATGAACTTATGACTGGCAAGCAACCCAATGTAAGTTATCTCAAAGTCTTCGGTGTAAAATGCTGGATCAGAGATCCTCATCACAGTTCTAAGTTTGCACCGAAAGCACATGAAGGTTTTATGCTTGGTTACGGAAAGGACTTGCACACCTACAAAGTCTTCAACACCTACCATCACAAGGTTGTTGAAATTGTAGATGTGCAATTCGATGAAACTAATGGCTCGCAGAGAGAGCACCTGCCTTCTATGCTAGATGAACAGTCTCGTGAGGAATCCATCAAGCTGAAGGCAACTGAAGATATCATACTCACTGAGGAAGTCATTCCAACGCATGAAGACTTTCATGTTGATACACCTGAAGAAAATTATGCTGAAGGAAGTCCTCAGCCACGTCAACCTGCTCATCCTAGAGTTGCAAATGAAGTGCAGATTGACAAAATCATCGATGACATCAATGCACCAGGTCCCCTCACTCGCTCAAAAGCTTCACAGTTAACTAACTTTTGTGGGAACTTTGCCTTTGTCTCTATCATAGATCCCACCAAAGTTGATGAAGCATTCAAGGAGCCTGAGTGGATTCAAGCTATGCAAGAGGAATTGTATCAGTTCAAGCTCAACAACGTGTGGGAACTTGTCAAGCAGCCAGATCCTCTCAAACATAACATTATAGGTACCAAGTGGATCTACCGCAACAAGCAAGATGAAAATGGCCTTGTGGTGAGGAATAAGGCTTGTCTTGTAGCTCAAGGCTACACACAGGTTGAAGGAATTGACTTTGATGAAACGTTCGCACCTGTTGCTAGACTTGAAGCTATTCGCATATTGCTTGCTTATGCTAACCATCATAATATCATCTTATATCAAATGGATGTGAAAAGTGCATTCCTCAATGGTAAGCTTGAGGAAGAAGTATATGTTGCTCAACCCCTAGGTTTTAAAGACCCTAAGCATCCTGACAAAGTCTTCAGATTCAACAAGGCCCTCTATGGCCTCAAGCAGGCCCCTCGGCATTGTACGACACTCTGAAGGAATTCCTCATGAAGAAAGGCTTCAAACCCCGGTTCACTCGACCCCACTCTTTCCACAAAATCCTATGACAATGAACTGTTCATATACCAAATATACGTAGACGATATTATCTTTGCCTGTACTGACAAACGTTACAGTGATGAATTTGCCTATATGATGAGTGAAGAATATCAAATGTCTATGATGGGAGAGTTGAAATTCTTCTTAGGTCTTCAAATTCGTCAACAAGACAATGGCATCTTCATCTCCCAAGAGAAGTACCTCAAGGATGTTTTGAGGAAATTCGACATGCAAGATTGCAAAGGCGTCAAAACTCCAATCCCTTCAAAAGGCCACCTCTGCACTGATGAAAATGGTAAAGATTTCGATCTGAAGGTATACCTCTCCATGATTGGCTCATTATTGTATCTATGTGCATCGAGGCCTGATATTATGCTGAGTGTTTGCATGTGTGCTCGATTCCAAGCAACACCAAAGGAATCACACCATAAGGCTGTGAAACATATTCTTCGATACTTAGCTCACACACCAACACTTGGATTATGGTATCCCAAGGGCTCAAATCTTCACCTCGTCGGATACTCTGATGCTAACTATGCTGGAGATTGTGTGGATCGCAAGTCAACCTCAGGCACATGTCATTTCCTCGGACGATCCTTAGTCTACTGGTCCTCTAAGAAGTAGAAATGTGTGTCACTCTCTACTGCTGAAGCTGAGGACATCGCTGCTAGCTCATGTTGTGCTTAGTTACTATGGATGAAGCAAACCCTCAAGGACTACGGCATCAAGTTGAAGAATGTGCCTCTCTACTGCGACAACAAGAGTGTCATCAAGATTGCATACAACCCAGTTCAGCACTCCAGGACCAAGCACATCCAGATTCATCATCACTTTCTTCGAGATCATGTACTCAAGGGCGACATCTCCATGGACCACATCCCCACTGAAGAACAACTGGCTGATATCTTCACCAAGCCCTTGGATGAAAAGAGATTTTGCAAGTTGCGGTGTGAGCTAAATATCTTAAAATCTTCTAATGTTCTTTGAAGAAGGACACACATCCTAACACTTATGCAAAATTGATGACTTTGATGTGCAACACAAGAAGTAACGTTTTTCTTCAATCAATGAAGAATAACCCTCTAAGTGTGAAGAAATTAATGAAGAATTTGATTCTCAGAACCCTACGACAATTGTACGCGGTGTGTGAAATCATCATTCTTATATGGTGGGTCACGCCACCAACCAAAGTTGAAATTCTTAAAAATTGAGTTTTTCGTCAATTTGCAAATTCCTCAAGTTTTCAAATTCCTCAACTTTTCAAATTCTTCAAACTTTGAAACTCATGTTCTTCATTAACTATATATATATGAGTTTTCAATGTCCTCAACAGCATTGACTTATTGCTGATTCTTCAAGTTGATTTTCATCTAAGTGAATGTGATCGGACCCTTTCCCCCTCTATGCTAAACTCAACCCAGTCTGTTCAAAAATTCTTCATATGCGTTCTACTTTGAAACTCGTTCAAAGTCTTCATTGTGTTCTGGACAGCTGAAGAATTTGCAAACGGAAACTTTGATATTTTCACTATCAAAAATTTTAGCGGTTCCCGCTCAAACGGTTCTGATTCCCATGACTGGGTAACCCACGATCCCCCATAATCTCCACTACTCAGAACACGGGTGACACCTATCGTGTGGAGAGCAAGGGTCAGGGGCAATCTTGTCCAAAATCTTCAGGCAGATTGGTTTTCACTCCCTCTGTAAATACCCCCTCCCCTTCAACTGTACTCGGTTACTCCTCATCTCATCCCTCTCCCGAGCTCCAACCTAGCGCCGCTGCTAAAGTCATCGTCACCGGTGAGGAAGAGCTTCACTGCCTCAACCTCGTCGGCGGCGTACTCGCATCGGCCTCGGAAGTCCTCATCCCGCCGTCGTTGTACTTGTCTCCCTCTACCAAGCTAGGGCGTGGGAGATCTGAACGGACAAACTTCCCTATCTCATCTCTTGTTCGTCGTGTTCTTCACCAGGGTAAATAAAATTTATTTTTACTACCCTTGTTTGATCCTCAAATGCTCTTCATATTCCTCAAAAGGTGTTTATTCTTCATGAACCTTATTCTAAAAGCACCTTACATCTTCACATACTTGATGTTTTTTCCTAAGTAATGATTTTCTTCAAGATTCCTCAATTGTCTGAATCCTCAAAATTTGCACAACTCTGGAACCTAAGACAAAGAACGCTTAGTGAAATTTCTCAAGACACCCATGGTCAAATTCCTCTCACCTGTTTTATTTATAAAAAATCTGAGAACGCATATGACCTCTTCAAATTCCTCGCACCTATACTTTGTTCACAGGTACAACATGTCCGCTGATGAATCACTTGGTTCTCATCAACTTAAATCATTTGCAGCGCTCCTTGAGGAAAAACTGTGTACTTCTTCAGAGTCCTCAAGAGTTCATATTCCTCAAGTGAAGAAAATGGCTGGCGGAAAGAAACCTCAGAAAGGTGGAAAGAAGCCAGATGAGCACACTGCCTTTGAGATCGCAGATGACGTGTATGAGGAATACTGCACACCCGATGAAGAAAAATCATGGCAAAGAAACGACCAAGTAGAGAAAAATTCGTCTACGGAAAATTGAGAGGAGATGTGCAAGGGAATGGAAGGAGTATCGTTATGTAACTCCAAAATACATGATGAAATTTGCAGTAAAACCTCCTTGCATTGGGCCTCCCCTTGCTCCAAATCAAATTGTTGATCCCACTATCATCAAGACTAGTGAGGACTTTCCTCACATGTGGGAGAAGCAGCAAGCCAAGATGGCAAAGAAAGCCAAAGAGGCAGTGAAGAAATTCAATGAAGATTCTGCTGCTGCTGCCTCTGCCGGAGCCTTTGCAAGTGCTCCGAAGAAAATCATGAGGAAGAAATCTGCATTGAAGACAAGTTCTTCAACCTCAAAACCTTCACAGCAGATCCCTCAAGGTCAAAGGCCTTGGCCTACAAAGTCTTTAGCTGCTGGAACTGTTGCTGCTCTGTCTTCTACGACAGTTGCAAAGTCCTCAACCCCAGTGCATCTGGCAACATGTAAGAGGACTGAGGATTCTCACGAGTTCCAAAGATATCAGCAAGCCCATCTACTACAGCAAAGTCTTCAACTAGCCCTTCTGCGTTGAAGCTGAAGAAAACTGTTGGACGAGGTCAAAGACCAAGTCCTCACTCAAGCAAGGCTGTGGTGACCATACCCTCAGGTTCTGAGGATGATGATGATGAAGCTGATGATGAGGAATTGGAAGAAATCATCAAGCACAGTCAGCAAAAGGCTTCTATAGCAAAGGGCAGCTCTGTTCCTCTCATGCTAGATCCCAAGATGATCCTCAACTTCATCGATATATGGCATGAAGACCCAAGCACCCCACTTTATTCACTAGATCTGCCTCTTGGAGTGGATCATGTCCTCACTCACTTCATTTCTGAAGAAAAATGGAAAAGAGAGCAAGCTATGAGAGCCAAGAGGAACAGGGTTCGGAAGGAAAAGTTTCTGAGAGACGGTGTGATGAATTTGACCCCAAATCAACTCGTCACTGTTCAGTCTGAAATTCGCACACTCTCTAAGGATCAAGAGAGATATGATGCTGAATGGAAGGACACCAAGGTGAGATTCGTCAGGGCTGCTCAAGCTGCAGTGAAGGATCACAGTACTAGGGTTGCTGCTCGATCGCAACCACAAAATCCTCAGGCTGATGAAATTGCTCAGCCTGATGAAACTGCTGATGGAAATGCTTCTGCACCAGAAGCAACTACCAGTGCTGCTGAGGAAACTCAAACCACTGATGATCATGCCAGGACAACCACCACTACTGTGCCTGAAGAAACTGAAAGACCAGCTGAAGCTTTTGCTGCGCCTGAAGAAACTGAACACACCAGGGCGGCTGCATCAGTCGTTCCTGAAGAAACTGACTCTGCTGAGGAAAAGACTCTCAAGAGAAAAGCATCAGATTCAGAAACCTCAGCCATGAAGAAGTTGAAGACTATGCCAAGTTCTTCAACTGGACCTATTGATGTTATACCAATTTCCTCGGCACCTGCCTACGAAATTGTACCATTTGGGGTGGAATATGTCATCCCAGATGAAGATGAAGATCAGTCTGCTGCTTCGACAGAACAGATTGATGAAGAAATTGAAGTTGAAGACATTGCTTCAACTCCAAAGGTATCATCGCCCCAGCCTCAGTTCACTGCTGAAGAGGCTGGTGTTGAAGAAATTGATGAGGACGTAGACATTGGCAAATACAACGCTTATCATCAGTGATGAATATTGGGAATCAACACACCCAAATTCACTAATGACTACTCCTCTACCACAGATTTCTCAGCCGCCTGCTCTGACTGAAGAAATACATGAAGAATCTGCTAATCTGAACACCCAAGTCACTGAAGAAATTCTAGCTGCAACGGCTGATGATCTTGATGCTCCCGACGCAACTAAGGAACCAGCTCTCCAAATCATTATGTCTGAAGGTGTTCCTCCCATGCCAAAGAAGATTAAGGGGCGCTTCAAGCCAAATCTTCAACCGAAGCCAAGAATGCCATTCAAAGGCTCAGTATGCCCCCAAATTCCTCAAGAGAAATTTCTTCAATGAACTAATGTTCTTCACTGTTCCAAATCCCTATGACTTTGCAAGGGCCGGTCGCAACAGATTCTGGATGGCAATGCAGCTCAACTACTATGCATCAGTTCTTTTTGAGAAGAAGAAAGTCTTCGAGCACCACCAAATTCCTCATGCTGACATGGAAACCCTTCCATCATTCACACCGGTGCTCCAGGTTCTTCATGATGCAGGCATTCTCCCATTCTACGTCGACATCTACAACTGGGATGAAGAACTCATTCTTCAGTTCTATGCCACATTGCATATCAGCGGAAATTCTTCAGACGTCAACTCCTGGATATTGGACTGGATGACAAGATCAGCACACTTCACTGCTCAAGCTTCTGAATTGCTTCGGTGTGTACCAGTTCCAATTCCCTTAGATGAAGCTCGCAAACTGTTTGACGAGCCTGCACTTCCAAATCAGCTGATCCAAGTGTTGATGAAGACATTACCTCCTGGAAAGCCTCAACGAAAAACCTTCCTTGTGAAGGATCTGCTATATGTGCCTAGGACTGTCTACCGTATACTCACAAATACGTTCTGTCCTCAGAAAGGCCACAATTCTGAAGAAGAAGAAGTGGAAGGAGTCATGAAGAATATGCTCTTCAACATCATTCATGGGATTCGCATTGACTTGCATGACTTCTTCATGAGGACTTTGGCCAGTGCTGCTTTAGCTCCATTTGAACAGAAGCCCTATGCACCTTGGATAATGAAATTCATCAGGGCAAAGTCCTCGGTTCCCTTCAAGACTGATTTCTAGAACCACTTTGGCTTCCTACCTCCAATTGAAGTCATCAAGAGCACAATTGCTTCAGTTGAAGGAAAAGGCAAGGCTGTAATTGATGAAGGCACTCGTCCATTGGATGGACAGTTTCGCAAAGCCGCTTCCTTCTCCACCAATGATGACACTGCAACCCAGGACTCAGAAGCAAAGGCCTCAACTCAAAACCCTCAAGAGTCTGCCCCACGTGTGATGACTGATCGTGAGCTTCTAATAAGTCTTCATTAGAAGCTCGATCGCAATCACAAGTGGATGAAGCGTCAACTTGGTTACATTGTGCAAAACATGATTGTGATGCAGAACATTGTCAAAAGGAATCACTACTATGCGCATGAAAACCTCAACCGCTCTTGGGCCATACTATCTCACCTCATGTCTTCTGAAGAACTGGATGAGCTGGATCTTGAGGAACATCTTGACTGGGCTCATCGACCTCAGAAGAAATTCAAGAAAGTTCAAGTTCCTCTGATGGTCACTAGTTCATTTTCTTCATCTCGAGAGCGTGATGACGATGAAGACATTGACAACACTATGGCAGGCCCTGCATCGACAAACCACCCAGACAACGTTGGCGCTCCTTCCTCACCAACACGATGAAATTCTTCAAAGGGGCGTTAGTCCTCACTTTTTCTTCCCTTTTGGTCTTCGATGACAAAGGGGGGATTTGAGTTAGTCTTCAAGAGGGTCTTTCTATAAGGGCTATTTTTGTTTAAGTTACAACTCTTGCTCTTCTGAAACTTTTGTTGGTTGAATTGTAAACTTAAGTCCGATGGTGGTCTGACACTTTTGAACTATTTCCTCGCATGTTTATTTCCTCAAGTACCTTAATGCATACATGCTGAATTTCGTCAGACACCATTTTCCTCACACATTTCAAATTCTTCATATCATATATTCAAATGCGTGTATGAATTACAAGATATAGGGGGAGTTCTCCATGTTTTAACCTGCCATGTGCATTTGCAGTCCAAAGCAAATTCCTCAAATATGCACATCTTCAGGGGGAGTTCTTCTGTATCTTGCAATCAAATTCCTCAAAATCTGTACTTTCACTTCATATGTTTATCCCCGTTGAAAACTTAACCTATTTGTCATCAATCACCAAAAAGGGGGAGATTGTTAGTGCATCTAGTGCCCCTTAGTGTTTTTGGTGTACTAAAGACTTATAGGTTAAGGCACTAATGTGTTTGTGAGTCTACACAGGCTCTATAAGTCGATGAGGAGTTTGATATATCCAGAAATTATCGACACCTAAAAATGTATGTCTTCAAGTGAAGACTTTGCTAAAGACTTTGTGAAGACTTTGTGAAGACTTTGGTGAATACTTTGTGAAGACTTTGAAAATGAAGAAGTTGGTGTGACCTTGAAGATATGAACGAGGAGTATGAAGCGTGAAGACTTTTGTTTTCATAGTTTCAGTTCCTTTAACTGAGTCATAGGAAACACCGTACTGTTAAAGGGGGTCGAGGTAATACTAAGGAAAATTTCGAACTGATGCTCAACTCCAAAATCCTCAACCCATACAAGCCTTTGAGTGAAGCCTTTGGAAATCTCTTATGGTTTAGACAAGTTCTTCAGTGACAGAGACGAAGTTCTTCTAGTCTCTGAGGAAATTGACCTGACTGAGGAGTTAGGATTTCGGCAGTGCGAATTGCCTACAAGTGAGGAACATGATATGTCTGAGGACTTTCATAGTTCGAAAATCCGAACGTTGCTTTGCTTAGCGCCAGCTGTCCCCAATCGCAAATATCCACATAACGGTCATATCATTGGGGGCATTTATGTCATATCATGTCAGGTTGCACCCTGGCTATAAATAGCCACCCCCCACACACAACAACTAGTTGGTTGGCTGCTCCGAGAGAGAACTGACACTTGTCATTTGAGAGCAACCCATCCTTCGAGGACTTTGAGAGAAAATCATCAGTGAGGAAAAACCCACAACCAAACCACCAAACCCAAAGTGATTGAGCATCACTAAAGAAATTCCTATGTGGAACTGACGCTTGTTACCTTTGAGGAATGTGCATCCTCCAAACGGTTAGGCGTCATGGTCTAGTGCTCTTGCAATCAATTAGGGATCACGAAGTGACCTTGGTCTAGAGCATCCAGCAGTAAATTGTGGATCGCCGGGTGACCAGTTTGTGAGGGTTTTGGAAGTCTACCCTGAAGACTTACCATGAGTGTTGGGCGAGGACTATGTGACCTTAGCTCAAGGAGAATACGGTAAGGACTGTGTGTCCTGGGACTGTGTGTCCTCTGGTTTAAATACCAGGCCGCTCCAAACCAGACGTACGACTGTCACAGCAGTTGGAACTGGGTCATCAAATCATTATCTTCATCAAGCTATCTAGTTCTATTTCCTCAACCCTTTCATTTCCTCGTATAACTGTTGATGAAATTGAACTTTACTGTTTGAAGAATTTGAATGAAGACTTTCACAAATTCCTCACCTCAAATTCTTCAAGTTACCTTGTTCATCACTTCTTATCCTATATCAGCTACTTACTATTTGTGCATGTTTCATTTCATCATGAAGACTATGTTGTTACTATGTTCCTCATGCACTTGAGTACTTATTCCGCTGCTAGTTATTCATCACATTTCAAATTCCTCAAAGTTGAAATTCCTCAAGTGATGAATTTGAAAAAATCGCCTATTCACCCCCCCCTCTAGTCGATATAACGCACTTTCAAGTCTTCATGATGAAATGAAACATGCACAAACAGTAAGTAGCATGCCACATGATAAGCAGTGATGAACAAGGTAACTTGAAGAATTTGAGGTGAGGAATTTGTGAAAGTCTTCAATCAAATTCTTCAAACGGTAACACTCAATTTCATCAACAGGTATATGAGGAATAGAGGGGTTGAGGAAATAGAACCAGATAGCTCAATGAAGATAATGGTTTGATGACCCAGTTCCAACTGTTGTGACACTCGTACGTCTGGTTTGGAGCGGCCTGGTATTTAAACCAGAGGACACACACTCCCAGAACACATAGTCCTTACCGTATTCTCCTTGAGCTAAGGTCACACAGTCCTCGCCCAACACTCGTGGTAAGTCTTCAGGGTAGACTTCTAAAACCCTCACAAACTGGTCACCGGGCGATCCACAATTTACTGTTGGATGCTCTAGACCAGGGTCACTTCGTGATCCACAATTGACTGCAGGAGCACTAGACCATGACGCCTAACCATCTAGAGGATGCACAGTCCTCGAAGGTAACAAGCGTTGGATCCACACAGGAATTTCTTCAGTGATGCTCAATCACTATGGGTTTGGTGGTTTGGTTGTGGTTTTTTCCTCACTGATGATTTTCTCTCAAAGTCCTCGGAGGATGGGTTGCTCTCAAATGACTAGTGTCAGTTCTCTCTCAAAGCAGCCAACCAACTAGTCGTTGTGGGGGGTGGCTATTTATAGCCAGGGTGCAAACTGACATGATAAGACACAAATGCCCCCAATAATATGACCGTTATGTGGATAAGAATGATTGGGGACAGCTGGCGCTAAGCACAGCAACCGTCAGAATTTCGAACTATGAAAGTCCTCAGACATATCATGTTCCTCACTTGTAGGTAATTCGCATTGGCAAAATCCTAACTCCTCAGTCAGATCAATTTCCTCAGAGACCAAAAGAACTTCGTCTCTGTCACTGAAGAACTTGACTGAACCGTAAGAGATTTCCAAAGGCTTCTCTCGAAGGATTGTGTAGGTTGAGGATTTTGAGTTGAGCATCAGTTGGAAGTTTTCCTTAGTATTACCTCGACCCCGTTTAACAATACAGTGTTTCCTATGACACAAATAAGGAAATGAAACTACGAAAACAAAAGTCTTCACGCTTCATATTCCTCGTTCATATCTTCAAGGTCACACCAACTTCTTCATTTTCAATGTCTTCACAAAGTCTTCACCAAAGTCTTCACAAAGTCTTCAGTTGAAGATATACATTTTTAGGGGTCCATAATCTCCGGATATATCGAACTCCTCATTGACTTATAGAACCTTTGTACACTTACAAACACATTAGTTCCTTAACCTATAAGTCTTCAATACACCAAAATCACTAAGGGGCACTAGATGCACTAACACTTCATGACTCCCTCCACTTCTTCTTCTTCAGAATTGTGTCCCTTCTAAGGACATAGGGTATTCGTGAGAATACGGTAGACCGTCCTTGGCACATATAGCAAATCCTTCACAAGGAAGGTTTTTCGTTGAGGCTTTCCAGGAGCCAATGGCTTCATCAGTACTTGCATCAGTTGGTTTGGAAGAGCAGGTTCATCAGACAGTCGTCGAGCTTCTTCTGAAGGAATTGGTACTATGACAGATTGAAGCAATTATGATGCTTGAGAAGTGAGATGTGTTGATCCTTTCATCCGGTCCAAAACCCAGGAGTTGATATCAGAGGCATTTCCACTGATGTGCAGAGTCCCATAGAATTGAAGAATGAGTTCTTCATTCCAGTCACAGATGTCTATGCAGAAGGGAAGAATGCCTACATCATGAAGAATTTGGAGCACCGGCGTGAATGATGGAAGTTTTGCCATGTCAGAATGAGGAATTTGATGGTGTTCGAAGACTTTCTTATTTTCTAACAAAATTGATGCATAGTAGTTCATCTGAGTGGCAGTCCACAATCTGTTTCATCCGGACCTTGCTAAGTCATAAGGATTCAGACCTGTGAAGAACATGCGCTCATTGAAGAAATTGCTTTTGAGGAATTTGGGGTGTGCTGAACCTTTGAACGGCATTCTGGGCTTTGGTTGAAGATTTGGCTTGAAGCGGCCCTTGATTTCCTTTGGCATGGGAGGAATTTCTCCAGACTGAGGAATTTGTGAAGCTGTTTCCTTAGTGGCAGGTGGAGCAGCAGAGTCATCAGCTGTTGCAGGTGGAGTTTCTTCAGTGACTTGGGCGGTCAAGTCAGCAGATCCTTCATGAATTTCTTCAGTCTGTGTAGGAGACTGAGGAATCTGTGACAGAGGAGTAGTCATTGGTGAATTTGGGTAAGTTGTTTCCCAATATTCATCATTGATGATAGGAGTTGTATTGCCAATGTCTACATCCTCATCAATTTCTTCAACTCCAGCCTCTTTAGCAGTGAACTGAGGATGGGGCGATGATACCTGAGGAGTTGAAGCATTTTCTTCAACATCAATTTCTTCATCAATCTGCTCTGTCGAAGCAGCAGAATGATTTTCATCTTCTTCATCTAGGATGACATAGTCAACCCCAAATGGAATAATTTCATAGGCAGGTGCAGAGGAGATTGGAGTAGCATCAATGGGTCCAATTGAAGAAATTTTCACAGTCTTCAACTTCTTCACATCTGAGGAATCTGAAGCTCATGCTTTTCTCTTTAGAGTCTTTTTCTCAGCAGTCGTAGCTTCTTCAGGCACGACTGATGCAGTTGTCCTAGTGGGTTCGGTTTCTTCAGGCGCAGCAAAAACTTCAGCTGGCCTAACAGTTTCTTCAAGCACAATAGTGAAGGTTGTCATGCCATGTTCATCAACGGTCTGACTTTCTTCAGCAGCGCTGGCTGTTTCTTTAGGTGTAGGAGCATTTTCATTATCAGGCTGAGCAGTTTCATCAGCCAGAGTAATTTGTGGTTGCGATCGAGCTGCAACCCTTGTGTTGTGGTCCTTCATAGCAGCTTGAGAAGCCCTAACGAATCTCACTTTGGTGCCCTTCCATTCAGCATCATACCTTCTTGTTCCTCAGAGAGGGAGCGAATTTCAGACTGAACTGTGATGAGTTGATTTGGGGTCCAATTCATCACGTTGTACCTCAGGAACTTTTCTTTCCGAGCCTTGTTCCTCTTAGCTCTTTGAGCTTGTTCTCTTTTCCATTTTTCCTCGGCTATGAAGTGGGTAAGGACATGGTCCACACCAAGAGGCAGGTTCAGTGAGGAAAGTGGGTGCTTGGATCCTCATACCATATGTCAATGAAATTGAGGATCATCTTGGGATCCAGCAGAAATGGGACAGAGCTGCCTTTGGCTAATGCGGCCCTTTGCTGGCTCTCTCTGATGATTTCTTCAATTTCTTCATCATCATCTTCATCATCATCCTCAGTTCCTGAGGGTACTGTTACCACAGCTTTGCTTGTGTGAGGACTTGGTCTTTGACCTTGTCCAACAGTTTTCTTCAGTTTCAACACAGTTGGGCTTGTTAAAGACTTTGATTTAGTAGAGGAGCTTGCAGAGATCTTTGAAGCTTTTGAGAATCCATCCGTCCTCTAAAATGATGCAAGGTGCACAGGAGTTGAGGACTTTGTAGCAGTAGCAGAGGACTGAGCAGCTACTGAGCCAGTGACAGAGGCCTTTGAAGACGGAGGTCTTTGAGCTTGAGGAATCTGCTGTGATGACTTTGAAGTTGAAGAAGTTGACTTCACAACAGATTTCTTCATCATTGATTTCTTCGGAGCACTTGCAGAGGCTCCGGCAGTGGCAGCAGCAGCAGAGTCTTCATTGAATTTGTTTACAGGCTCATTAGCTTTACTCGCAAGCTTGGTTTGTTGTTTCTCCCATATGTGAGGAAAGTCTTCACCAGTCTTGAGACTAGTGGGATCAGCAATTTGATTTTGAGCCAAGGGAGGTCTGCTACAAGAAGGTTTCACAGCAAATTTCATCATGTATTTAGGAGTTGCATAACGATATTCCTTCCATTCCTTTGCCCATCTCCTCTCAATTTTCTACAGACGAATCTTTCTCTACTTAGTCGTCTCTTTGCCACGAGTTTCTTCATCGGGTGTGCAGTATTCCTCATACAAGTCATCTGGAATCTCAAAAGCAGTGTGCACATCTGGCTTTTTTCCACCTTTCTGAGGTTTCTTATCAGCCATTATCTTCAGCTGAGGACTTTGAACTCTTGAGGATTCTGAAGGTGCACAGTTTTTCCTCAAGAAATGATGCAAATGAGTTAAGTTGATGAGAACCTAGTCATTCATCAACGGACATGGTTGTACCTGTGAACAGAGTATAGGTGCGAGGAATTTGAAGAGGTCATATGCGTTCTCAGAAAGTTTTTCAATAAAATCAGGTGTGAGGAATTTGACCATTGGTGCCTTGAGGAATTTCACTAAGTGTTCTTTGTCTTAGGTTCCAAAGTTGTGCAGATTTGAGGATCCACACAATTGAGGAATCTTGAAGAAAATCATAACTTAGAGAAAGTCATCAAGTGAATAAACATGTAAGGTGCTTTAGAATGAGATTCTTGAAGAATAAACTCCTTTCTGAAGATTTAGGAAAACTTGAAGATCAAATAAGGGCGGTAAAAATAAATTTTATTTACCCTGATGAAGAACACGACGAACTATGAGATGAGATTGAGGAAGTTCGTCAGCCCAGATCTCCCATGCCCTAGCTCGGCAGAGGGAGACAGCTACAATGGCGGCGGGATGAAGACTTCCGCGGCCGATGCGAGTACGGTGACGGCAAGGTCGAGACAGTGAAGCTCTTCCACACGACGTCGATGATTTTAGCGGCAGCGCTAGGTCGGAGCTCGGGAGAGAGTAGGAGTAAAGAGTAACCGAGCACAGTGAAAGGGGAGAGGGTATTTATAGTGGAGGTGAAAACCAATCTGTCCGAAGAATTTGGACTAGATTGCCCCTGAATCTTGCTCTCCACGCGACATCTGTCACCCACGTTCTGAGTAGTAGCGATAGTGGGGGATCATGGGTTATCCAGTCGTGGAAGTCGAAACTGTTTGAGCGGGAAACGCTGAAAATTTTGATAGTGAAAATTTCAAAGTTTCCATTCGCAAATTCTTCAGCTCTCAAGGACACAGTCAAGACTTTGAACGAGTTTCAAAGTAGAACACGTATGAAGAATTTGTGAACAGACTGGGTTGAGTTTAGCATAGAGGGGAAAGGGTCCGATCACATTCACTTAGATGAAAATCAACTTGAAGAATTAGCAATAAGTGAATGCTGTTGAGGACATTGAAAACTCAAATATATAAGTATATAATTAATGAAGAACATGAGTTTCATAGTTTGAAGAATTTGGAAAGTTGAGAAATTTGCAAACTTCAAGAATTTGCAAAATGACGAAAAACTCAACTTTGAAGAATTTCAACTTTGGTTGGTGGCGTGACCCACCGTATAAGAATGATGACTTCAAACACCGCGTACAATTGTCGTAGGGTTCTGAGAATCAAATTCTTCATTAATTTCTTCACACTTAGAGGGTTATTCTTCATTGATTGAAGAAAACCGTTACTTCCTGTGTTGCAAATCTAAGTCATCATTTTTTGCATAAGTGTTAGGATGTGTGTCCTTTTTCAAAGAACATTCGAAGATTTTAAGATATTTAGCTCACACCGCAACTTGCAAAACCTCTTTTCATCCAAGGGCTTTGTGAAGATATCGGACAATTGTTCTTTAGTGGGGATGTGGTCGATGGAGATGTCGCCCTTGAGTACATGATCTCGAAGAAAGTGATGACGAATCTGGATGTGCTTGGTCTTGGAATGCTGAACTAGGTTATAAGCAATCTTGATGGCACTCTCGTTGTCGCAGTAGAGAGGCACATTTTTCAACTTGATGCCATAGTCCTTGAGGGTTTGCTTCATCCATAGTAACTGAGAGCAACATGAACCAGCAGCAATGTACTCAGCTTCAGCAGTAGATAGTGACACGTAGTTCTGCTTCTTTGAGGACCAACAGACTAAGGATCGTCCGAGGAATTGACATGTGCCTGAGGTTGACTTGCGATCCACACGGTCTCCAGCATAGTCAGCATCAGATTATCCGACAAGGTGAAATTTGAGCCCTTGGGGTACCATAATCCAAGCGTTGGTGTGTGAGCTAAGTATCGAAGAAATATGTTTCACAGCCTTATGGTGTGATTCCTTCGATGTTGCTTGGAATCGGGCATACATGCAAACACTCAGCATAATATATGGCCTAGATGCACATAGATACAATAATGAGCCAATCATGGAGCGATATACCTTCTGATCAAAATCTTTACCATTTTCGTCAGTGCAGAGGTGGCCTTTTGAAGGCATTGGAGTTTTGACGCCTTTGCAATCTTGCGTGTCGAATTTCCTCAGAACATCCTTGAGTTATTTCTCTTGTGAGATGAAGATGTCGTTGTCTTGCTGACGAATTTGAAGACCAAAGAAGAATTTCAACTCTCCCATCATATACATTTGATATTCTTCACTCATCATATAAGCAAATTCATCACTGTAACGTTTGTTAGTACAACCAAAGATAATATGAACGGTCTACATATATTTGGCATATGAAGAGTTCATTGTCATAGGATTTTTTTGAAAAGAGTTGGGTCGAGTGAACCGGGTTTGAAGCCTTTCTTCATGAGGAATTCCTTCAGAGTATCATACCACACCCGAGGGGCCTGCTTGAGGCCATAGAGAGCCTTGTTGAGTCTGAAGACTTTGTCAGGATGCTTAGGAAAACCTGGGGGTTGAGCAACATATACTTATTCCTCAAGCTTACCATTGAGGAATGCACTTTTCACATCCATTTGATATAAGATGATATCATGATGGTAAGCATAAGAAAGCAATATGCGAATAGCTTCAAGTCTAGCAACTGGTGCAAAAGTTTCATCAAAGTCAATTCCTTCAACATGTGTGTATCCTTGAGATACAAGACGAGCCTTATTCCTTACCACAAGGCCATTTTCATCTTGCTTGTTGCGGTAGATCCACTTGGTACCTATGATGTTATGCTTGCGAGGATCTGGCCGCTTGACAAGTTCCCACACATTGTTGAGCTTGAATTGATACAATTCCTCTTGCATAGATTGAATCCAGTTAGGCTCCTTGAATGCTTCATCAACTCTGGTGGGCTCTATGATAGAGACAAAAGCAAAGTGCCCACAAAAGTTAGTCAAATGTGAAGCTTTTGAGCGAGTGAGAGGACCTGGTGCATTGATGTCATCGATGATTTTGTCAATTTGCACTTCATTTGCCACTCTTGGATGAGTAGGTTGACGTGGTTGAGGATTTTCTTCAGCACCATTTCCTTAGTGGGTATGATGTCTTCAGTAGCCTTCAGCTTAATGGATACCTCAGGAGACTATTCATCTAACACAGAAGGCAGGTGCTCTCTTTGCGAGCCATCATTTTCATCGAACTGCACATCTACAGTTTCAACAACCTTGTGGTGGTAGGTGTTGAAGACTTTGTAGGAGTGCGAGTCCTTTCCGTAACCAAGCATAAAACCTTCATGTGCTTTCGATGCAAATTTATAACTGTGGTGACGATCTCTAATCCAGCATCTTGCACCGAAGACTTTGAGATAACTTACACTGGGTTTCTTGCAAGTCATAAGTTCATATGAAGTCTTCTTGAAGAATTTGTGAAGATATACCCTGTTGATGATGTGGCATTCAGTATCAATTGCTTCAGGCCATAAGCAACGAGGAGTCTTGTATTCATCAAGCATGGTGCGAGCAATCTCAGTAAGAGTCATGTTTTTGCGCTCCACGACGCCATTCTGCTGAGGAGTATAAGGGGCAGATAACTCATGAGTAATACCAAGTTCATCAAGATATTCATCAAGATTAGTGTTCTTGAACTCGGTCCCATTATCACTCCTAGTATGCTTGATCTTGACACCGAAGTTGGTGGAGGCCCTCGAAGCAAATCGTCTGAAGACATCCTGCACTTCAGACTTATCCAGAATAACATGCACCCAAGTGTAACGAGAGTACTCATCAACAATGACAAAGCCATACAAACTTGAAGAATTTGTTAGTGTGGAGTAATGAGTGGGGCCAAAGAGATCCATGTGAAGCAATTCAAAAGGTCGAGTCGTGGTCATGATTGTCTTCGAGGGATGCTTGGATCTGGTCATCTTCCTAGACTCACATGCACCACAGAGGTGATCCTTGAGGAATTTGACACCTTCGATGTCAATGACATGCTTTTTCTTCACGAGCGTGTGCAAGTTCCTCATACCAGCATGTCCAAGTCGTCGATGCCACAACCATCCTTCTGAAGACTTTGCGAGTAGGCATGTGGCAGGCTGAGGACCTATAGAGAAGTCAACAATATACAAGTCTCCTCTCCTAAAGCCTTCGAAGACTTTGGAATTGTCAGATTCCATGATGACAACACAGCGATATTTTCCAAATACGACAATCATATCAAGATCACAAAGCATTGAGACAGACATAAGGTTGAACCCCAGGGATTCGACAAGCATCACCTTATCCATGGTTCGGTTCTTTAAGATTGCAACCTTACCTAGACCCAATACCTTGCTTTTTCCTTTGTCTCCATAGGTGATATGCTTCAGATGAGATGGAGCAAGTGGCAAATTCATCAGGAGACTCTTGTCACCAGTCATGTGGTTTGTGCATCCACTATCGAGGACCCACTCAGTAGCTTTTGGAGTACCACCCTGCAGATGAATTAGTACAACTTACGAACTCATATGCTTCAGAGTGAAGAATGTGACAGAATTTCATCACACAAGATAGTAAGCAAGTAGTGTGAGGACGTGAGAAATGAGGAATTCATTTCTACAAAGTTAGCTTGCGTCCATTCAAGCATTTCCTTAGGTCTCTAGCAAATTCATCAGATGTTTAAGTTCATCTGGAGACCTGACCCTACATAAGAGATTAGTTCAATTTCTTCACCACCCACATCTGAAGGGTGGTAAAGAGTTCATCATTCTGCGAGCACCATATGAGAAGGGAGGCATGGAAGCAAGTGCGCTTTGTTTCACAGGGCGAGGGTTAGAGTACTCCTATGAATAAGTACAGAAATTCTTCGAGGACTTATGAACATAATGGTTTGAAGAATAATGCACATATTCATAACTCTTAGATTTTCCGTGCGAATCAGAGGCATTAGCACGAGAATGATATTTTTGACCATTTGAGGAATTTGGTCCAAGTGAAGACTTTGGTCCATATGAGGAATTTGATCTGGGGTTCCTGTTCTTCATGAGTGGTGTCGTGAGGACATTCACTTGAAGATTTTGTGGGTAGCTCTTGGGAACCCAGATTTTCTTCATAGGTGAACCATTCCTGCAGTTAGTTCCAACAAATCTAGCAAATACTCCACTTTTCAGATTTTTGAAGAATTTGTAGCTGGAGACAAGCGACTCATCAGAGGAATATGAAGTTTCACAAGTAAAGCCAGATAAAGTGGATGGATCTACAGGAGGTCCTTTTGCAGCAACCCATGAGGTTTTGGGGTACTGCTCAGGTGTCTAGTAAGATCCATCAGCGTTGAGTTTCCTCACAAATGCAACACCCTCTTTCCTAGGGTTCCTGTTCATAATCTGCTTTTCGAGGACATCGCAAAGGGCTTGATGCCCTTTGAGACTTTTGTACATGCCTGTCACATACAATTCCTTCAACCCTGCATTTTTGTCAGTGATACTTGTGGTATCCTCAGATGAGGAATCTGAGACCACCGGAATAGTTGAAGAATTTGCAGTAATAGAAGCATTTGAACATTCAGGTGAAGAATTAGCAGTTTCACGTTCGATGCATTTCAAACAAGGTGGAACAAATTCTTCCTGAGCGGTACTGATCTGTTGAGCTAGTAAGGAATCGTTTTCCCTTTGGAGATCCTCATGTGACACCCTTAGTTTCTCAAGATCTTGCTTTCTTTGAAGAAATTCATAAGAAAGCTTCTCATGATCGGCTAAGAGGTCATTATGATGACTCTGAAGGTTATCATACTTTGTCTGAAGACTTTTGAGATCGTCAGACAGGGTTTGAGTCCGATCCATTTCATCATTCAACAGAACATCGCTTTTGTCTAGCATTTTCTGAAGCTTTTCAAGTGCACTTTGTTGCTTAGTGGCAAGTTTGACAAGTTTAGCATAGCTAGGTGTCACATATTCATCAGATTCACCTTCACTTGATTCAAATGAGGAATGATGTTTGTGTACCTTTGAGCCTTTTGCCATGAAGCAATAGGTGGGAGCATAATCATCATTGCTGATGTCAGAGTCGTTGGAGTAGTCATTTTCTTCATCGTTGAAGATTGACTTGCTGACGAAGGCAGTAGCGAGAGCAAGACTTGCAGCACCGGATTCTGATTCCACCTCAAATTCTTCCTCTTCTTCAGATTCTTCAGATTCTTCCTTAGAATCCATTTCCTTGCCAGTGAAAGCTCGAGCTTTCTGGAACCATTCTTCTTGTGCTTTGAGGACTTTGAAGATGAGGACTTTGCAGATGAGGACTTTGCAGATGAGGACTTTGAGGACTTCTTCTTTTTATTCGAGTCATCAGAACTATCATCCTTGTATTTCTTCTTCTTCTTTGAACCTTTTTCCCAGAGAGGACGCTCAGAGATAAAGTGACCAGGCTTCTTGCAACGATGACGGGTTCTTTTCTTGTAGTCTTCTGAGGAATCTGATTTCCTCAAACCACTTGTTGATGACTTTCTAAATCCACCTCTCCTTGAGAACTTCTAGAATTTCCTCACGAGCATTGCTAGCTCCTGACTTAGCTCTTCAGGATCACCAAGGCTGCTGTCAGAATCTTCTTCTTTGGATGAGGAAATTGCTTTTGCCTTCAGAGCACGAGATCTTCCATCGCTTGGCCCATAGAGGTCTCTCTTCTTAGCTTGTTGGAATTCATGAGTATTGAGTCTCTCAAGAATATCAACAGGATCAAGTGACTTGCAGTCTCCACGTTCTTGGATCATCAAGGCCAGAGTATCAAATGAGGAGTCAAGAGATCTTAGCAGTTTCTTCACCACTTCATGGTCAGTGATATCGGTGGCACCTAGTGCTTGAAGTTCATTGGAGATATCAGTAAGACGATTAAAAGTTTGCTGAACATTTTCATTGTCAAGTCTCTTGAAGCGGTTGAAGAGATTGCGAAGAACATCAACACGAGAGTCACGTTGACTGGAAACACCTTTGTTGACTTTGGACACCCTATCCCAGATAAGCTTAGCAGTCTCCAAAGCACTCACTCTGCCATACTAACCTTTGCTCACATGGCCACAGATGATATTCTTCGCTTGAGAGTCAAGTTGCTTGAATCTCTTCACATCAGCAGCAGTAACGGTGGGAGTGACAGAGGGTACACGAGTTTCCACAACGTACCAGAGATCGTTGTCAATAGCTTCAAGGTGCATACGCATCTTGTTCTTCCAGTAGGGGTAGTCCATCCCATCGAAGGTAGGACATCCCGTGGAAACCTTGATCATACCTGCAGTCGACATAACTAGAACTCCACGTGGTTAAACCAAAATCACACAGAACAAGGGAGTACCTTGCTCTGATACCAATTGAAAGTGTGTTATATCGACTAGAGGGGGTGAATAGACGATTTTTACAAATTCATCACTTGAGGAATTTCAACTTTGAGGAATTTGAAATGTGATGAATAACTAGCAGAGGAATGAGTACTCAAGTGCATGAGGAACATAGTATTAGCATAGTCAGCATGATGAAATGAAACATGCACAAATTACAAGTAGCATGACACGGGATAAGCACTGATGAACAAGGTAACTTGAAGAATTTGAGGTGGGGAAATTGTGAAAGTCTTCAGTCAAATTCTTCAAACAGTAATAACCAATTTCATCAAAAAGTATATGAGGAATAGAGGGATTGAGGAAATAGAACCAGGTAGCTCGATGAAGACAATGGTTTGATGACCTAGTTCCAACTGCTATGACAGTCGTACGTCTAGTTTGGAGCGGCCTGGTATTTAAACCAGAGGACACACAGTCCCAGGACACGCAGTCCTTACCGTATTCTCCTTGAGCTAAGGTCACACAGTCCTCGCCCAACACTCGTGGTAAGTCTTCAAGGTAGACTTCCAAAACCCTCACAAACTGGTCACTCGATGATCCACACTTTACTACTGGATGCTCTATACCAAGGTCACTTCTGTTGGGAGACGTAGTAGTAAATCAAAATTTTCCTACGTGTCACCAAGATCTATCTATGGAGAAACCAGCAAACGAGCGGGGAGAGATTGGATCTTCATACCTTTGAAGATCGCTAAGCGGAAGCGTTGCTAGAACGCGGTTGATGGAGTCGTACTCGCAGCGATTCAGATCGCGGTAGATCCGATCAAGTGCCGAACGGACGGCACCTCCACGTTCAACACATGTGCAGCCCGGTGACGTCTCCTACGCCTTGATCCAGCAAGGAGGGAGGAGAGGTTGAGGGAGAGCTCCGGCAACACGACGGCGTGGTGGCGGTGGAGCTGTGTGGTACTCCGGCAGAGCTTCGCTAAGCACTACGGAGAACGAGGAGAGGGAGGAGTAGGGTTGCACCAGGGAGGAGATGAAGTCGTGTGTTGTGCAGCCCCAAATACCTCCACTATATATAGGGGGAGGGGAGGAGAGGTTCTGCGCCCTAGGGTTCCACCCTAGGGGTGGCGGCAGCCTCCAGGAGCCCATCTGGCCGGCGGCCAGGGCAGGGAGAGGTGGAGGCGCCCTAGGGTGGGCCTTAAGGCCCATCTAAGCCTAGGGTTTGCCCCCTCCACCCTTGCTGCGCCTTGGGCTGGGGTGGGAGGAGCACCATCCCACCTAGGGGCTGGCTCCCTCCCACTCTTGGCCCATGGAACCTTCCGGGGCAGGTGGGCCCACTTGGTGGACCCCCGGAACCCTTCCGGTGGTCCCGGTACACTACCGGAGACACCCGGAACACTTCCGGTAACCAAAACCTCACTTCCTATATATCAATCTTCGTCTCCGGACCATTCCGGGACTCCTTGTGACGTCCGGGATCTCATCCAGGACTCCGAACAACCTTCGGTAACCACGTACACTATTTCCCTATAACCCTAGCGTCATCGAACCTTAAGTGTGTAGACCCTACGGGTTCGGGAGACACGTAGACATGACCGAGACACCTCTCCGGTCAATAACCAACAGCGGGATCTGGATACCCATGTTGGCTCCCATGTACTCCACGATGATCTCATCGGATGAACCACGATGTCAAGGATTCAATCAATCCCGTATACAATTCCCTTTGTCTATCGGTATGGTACTTGCCCGAGATTCGATCGTCGGTATCCCCATACCTTGTTCAATCTCGTTACCGGCAAGTCTCTTTACTCGTTCCGTAATACATCATCCCGTGACTAACTCCTTAGTCACATTGAGGTCATAATGATGATGTCTTACCGAGTGGGCCCAGAGATACCTCTCCGTCACACGGAGTGACAAATCTCAGTCTCGATTCGTGTCAACCCAACAGACACTTTCGGAGATACCCGTGTTGGAGATATGCCCTAGAGGCAATAATAAAATGGTTATTATTGTATTTCCTTGTTGATGATAATTGTCTATTGTTCATGCTATAATTGTGTTAACCGGAAACCATAATACATGTGTGAATACATAGACCACAACATGTCCCTAGTGAGCCTCTAGTTGACTAGCTCGTTGATCAATAGATGGTCACGGTTTCATGGCCATGGACATTGGATGTCGTTGATAACGGGATCACATCATTAGGAGAATGATGTGATGGACAAGACCCAATCCCAAGCATAGCACAAGATCGTGTAGTTCATTTGCTAAAGCTTTTCAATGTCAAGTATCGTTTCCTTAGACCATGAGATTGTGCAACTCCCGGATACCGTAGGAATGCTTTGGGTGTGCCAAACGTCACAACGTAACTGGGTGGCTATAAAGGTGCACTACGGGTATCTCTGAAAGTATCTATTGGGTTGGCATGAATCGAGACTGGGATTTGTCACTCCGTGTGACGGAGAGGTATCTCTGGGCCCACTCGGTAAGACATCATCATAATGAGCTCAATGTGACTAAGGAGTTAGCCACGGGATGATGTATTACGGAACGAGTAAAGAGACTTGCCAGTAACGAGATTGAACAAGGTATGGGGATACCGACGATCGAATCTCGGGCAAGTATCATACCGATAGACAAAGGGAATTGAATACGGGATTGATTGAATCCCCGACATCGTGGTTCATCCGATGAGATCATCGTGGAGTACGTGGGAGCCAACATGGGTATCCAGATCCCGCTGTTTGTTATTGGCCGGAGAAGTGTCTCGGTCATGTCTACATGTCTCCCGAACCCGTAGGGTCTACACACTTAAGGTTCGATGACGCTAGGGTTATAGGGAAATGGTATACGTGATTACCGAAGGTTGTTCAGAGTCCCGGATGAGATCCCGGACGTCACGAGGAGCTCCGGAATGGTCCGGAGGTAAAGATTGATATATAGGAAGTCCAGTTTTGGTCACCGGAAAGTTTTCGGGCTCATCGGTAGTGTACCGGGAGTGCCGGGAGGGTGCCGGAGGACCCCCGAGAGGGGTGTGACGACCAAAGGACCTCATGGGCCCTTAGAGGAGGTGTGCCAGCCCATATTGGGTCGGCCAAGACCATCTATGTGGGCCCATGTGGCTGGAGATAAGGAGATAAGGCAAAAGGGATTTAAAAGGAGGAGATCCACCTCCCTTGTGGGAGGTGGACTCTCCCTTTAATTCGGCCGACCCTCTCCTCCTTGGAGGAGGGGCCAAGCCAGCCCTTCCACGTCCCTCCTCCTATATATACTTGAGGTTTTGGATGTTTTGAGTGAAGATTTGATCTCTCTCTCTCACGACAAAGCCCTACCTCTCTTCTTCCTCCTCCGCAGCGCTTAGGCGAAGCCCTGTCAGAATACCTTGCTACTCCACCACCACCACGCCGTCGTGCTGCTGTTGGAGCCCTT
Source organism: Hordeum marinum (assembly GCA_022496015.1). Taxonomy (NCBI): domain Eukaryota; kingdom Viridiplantae; phylum Streptophyta; class Magnoliopsida; order Poales; family Poaceae; genus Hordeum; species Hordeum marinum. The sequence continues at coordinate 441,284,590 of CM039674.1, forward strand.
CCCCAACCTCTCCTTCCTCCTTGCTGGATCAAGGTGTTGGAGACGTCACCGGGCTGCACGTGTGTTGAACGCGGAGGTGCCGTCCGTTCGGCACTTGATCGGATCTACCGCGATCTGAATCGCTGCGAGTACGACTCCATCAACCGCGTTCTTGTAACGCTTCCGCTTAGCGATCTTCAAAGGTATGAAGATCCACTCTCCCCTTGCTCGTTGCTGGTTTCTCCATAGATGGATCTTGGTGAACGCGTAGGAAAAATTTTTGATTTACTACTACGTCTCCCAACAGTGGCATCATGAGCTAGGTCTATGCGTAGAATCTATGCACGAGTAGAACACAAAGTAGTTGTGGGCGTCGATTTTGTTAATATGCTTGCCATTACTAGTCTTATCTTGATTCGACGGTATTGTGGGATGAAGCGGCCCGGACCAACCTTACACGTACGCTTACGTGAGACCGGTTCCACCGCCTGACATGCACCAGTTGCATAAGGTGGCTAGCGGGTGTCTGTCTCTCCCACCTTAGTCGGATTGGATTCGATGAAAAGGGTCCTTATGAAGGGTAAATAGCAATTGGCATATCACGTTGTGGTTTTGACGTAGGTAAGAAACGTTCTTGCTAGAAACCTATAGCAACCACGTAAAAACTTGCAACTACAAATTAGAGGACGTCTAACTTGTTTTTGCAGCATATGCCGTGTGATGTGATATGGCCAAAAGGATGTGATGTGATGCATTGTGATGTATGAGATTGATCATGTTCTTGTAATAGGGTTCACGACTTGCACGTCGATGACTAAGACAACCGGCAGGAGCCATAGGAGTTGTCTTATACTATTGTATGACCTGCGTGTCAATCATAAACGCCTTGTAATTACTTTACTTTATTGCTAAACGTTAGCTGTAGTAGTAGAAGTAATATTTGGCGAGACAACTTCATGAAGACACAATGATGGAGATCATGATGATGGAGATCATGGTGTCGTGCCGGTGACAGTGATGATCATGGTGCCCCGAAGATGGAGATCAAAGGAGCAAGATGATATTGGCCATATCATGTCACTATATTGATTGCATGTGATGTTTATCATGTTTACATCTTATTTGCATAGAACGACGGTAGTAAATAAGATGATCTCTCAATAAAATTTCAAGAAAGGTGTTCACCCTAACTGTGCACCGTTGCTAAGGATCGTCGTTCCGAAGCACCACGTGATGATCGGATGTGATAGGTTCTAACGTTCGCATACAACGGGTGTAAGCCAGATTTACACATGCGAAACACTTAGGTTGACTTGACGAGCCTAGCATGTACAGACATGGCCTCGGAACACGGAGGACCGAAAGGTCGAACATGAGTCGTATAGAAGATATGATCAACATAGAGATGTTCACCATGGATGACTAGTCCGTATCACGTGATGATCGGACACGGGCTAGTTGACATGGATCATGTATCACTTGGAAGACTAGAGAGATGTCTATCTAAGTGGGAGTTCATTAATAATTTGATTAAATGAACTTAATTATCATGAACTTAGTCTAAAAATGTCCTTGCAAATTATGTCGTAGATAGCTCACGCTGTAGCTCCCCAGTTTTATTGATACAATCCTAGAGAAAAGTAAGTTGAAAGTTGATGGTAGCAATAATGCGGACTGGGTCCGTGATCTGAGGATTGTCCTCATTGCTGCACAGAAAGCTTATGTTTTTGATGTACCGCTAACTGCACCACTCCCTCAAGCGTTGTCTGTAGATGTTGTGAACATATGACAGGCACTTTTTGGTGACTACGTGATAGTTCAATGCGTCATGCATTACGGCTTAGAATTGAGGCTCCAAAATGTTTTGAACGTCGCGGAACATATGAGATGTTCTAGGAGCTGAGATTGTGATCTCAGGCTCGTGCCTATGTTGAGAGGTATGAGACCTCCAACAAGATTCTTTGTCTGCAAGATAAAGGAGAATAGCTTAATCGGTGAGCGTGAGCTCAGATTGTCTGGGTGCTACAATCACTTGAATCAAGTGGGAGTTAATCTTCCAGATGAGATAGTGATTAATGCAGTTCTCCAAGTCACTGCCACCAAGCTACTAGAGCTTCGTGATGAACTATAACATGCCAGGGATGGATAAGATGATCCCTGAGTTGTTCGTGATGTTTGACACCACGAAGGTAGAAATCAAGAAGGAGCATCAAGTGTTGATGGTTAAGTAAAACCACTAGTTTCAAAAGGGGCAAGGGCAAGAACGGAAAACTTCAGGAATGGCAAGCCAGTTGTTGCTCCAGTGAAGAAACCCAAGGTTGAGCCCGAACCCGAGACTAAGTGCTTCTGTTATGAGGAGAATGTTCGCTGAAGCGGAAAACCCCTAGATGCTTGGTAGATAAGAAGGCTGGTAATGTCAATGGAGGTATATTTGATATACGTGTTAGTGATGTGTACCTTGCTGGTACTCCTAGTAGCACCTGGGTATTGGATACCGGTTCGGTTGCTAAGTGCTAGCAACTCGAAATAAAAGCTACGGAATAAACGGAGACTAGCTAGGTGAAAGGTGACGATGTGTGTTGGAAGTGTTTCCAAGATTGATGTGATCACCATCGCACGCTCTCTCTACCTTCGAGATTTGTGATAAACCTAAATAAATGTTATTTGGTGTTTGCGTTGAGCATGAACGTGATTAGATCATGATTAGTGCAATACGGTTATTCATATAAGTTAGAGAATAATGGTTATTCTATTTACATGGATAATGCCTTCAATGGTCATGCACCCACTCGGAATGGTTTATCGAATCATGATCGTAGTAGTACACATGTTCATAACGTTGGTACCAAAAATATATAAAGGTAATAATGATAGTACCACATACTTGTGGCACTGCCGCTAAAGGTCATATTGGTATAAATCGCATGAAGAAACTCCATGATGATGGATTTTTGACTCACTCGATTTCGAATCGGTTGAGACATGCGAGCCATGCCTCTTGGGCAAGATGACTGAGACCCCGTCATCCAATATGATGGAGCGGGCAAGTGGCTTATTGGAAATAATACATGTTGATGTATGTGGTCCAATGAGTGTTGAAACACACAGTGGATATCGTTGTTTTTCTTTACCTTCACTGATGATTTGAGTAAATATGGGGATATTTACTTAATGAAACACGAATCTGAAATGTTTGAAAGGTTCAAGGAGTTTCAGAGTGAAGTTAAAGATCATCGTGACAAGAAGATAAATGTCTATGATATGATCATGGAGGTGAATATCTAAGTTACGAGTTTGGTATGCAATTTTAGACAATGTGGAAATTGTTTCACAGCTCACGCCTCCTGGAACACCATAGTGTGATGGTGTGTTCGAACGTCGTAGTCGTGCTCTATTGGATATAGTGAGTACTATGATGTCTCTTATCGTTTTACCACTATCGTTATGGGGTTATGCATTAAAGACAAATCCATTCACTTTAATAGGGCACCATCTAAGTCTGTTGAGATGACACCGTGAGAATTATGGTTTGACAGAAGCCTAAGCTGTCATTTCTTAATGTTTGGGGCTGCGACGCTTATGTGAAAATGGTTTTTTCACCTAGCGAGCTCGAACTCAAAGTAGACAAATGCATCTTCATAGAATACCCTAATGAGACATTGGGTATACCTTCTATCTCAGATCCAAGCGCAAAAGGTGTTTGTTGCTAAGAACGGGTCCTTTCTTGAGAAAGAGTTTCTCTCTAAAGAATTGAGTGGGAGGAAGATAGAACTTGATGAGGTTGTTGAACCTTTGTTTCAACCAGAGAATAGCGCAACACAGAAAGATGTTTCTGTAGAGCCTACTCAGTTGAAAAGGAAGTTAATGATGATGATCATGAAGCTTCGGATCAAGTCACTATCGAACCTCGTAGGTCAACAAGGACGCGTACTGCTCCTGAGTAGTACGACAACCCTATCTTGGAAATCATGTTGTTGGACAAGATGAACCTACGAACTATGGAGAAGCGATGGTGGGCCCGGATTCCAACAAATGGCTAGGAGCCATGAAATCCGAGAAAGGATCCATGTATGAAAACCAAGTATGGACTTTGGTAGACTTGCCTGTTGAATGGCGGGTCATTGAGTACAAATGGACCTTTGAGATAAACATAGACGCTAATGGTGAAATGTCACCGTTTATAAAGCTCGACTTGTCGCAAAGAAGTTTCCGCCAAGTTCAAGGAGTTGACTGCAATGAGATTGTCTCATCTGTAGCAATGCTAAAAGTCTATTAAAATTTTGTTAGCAGTTGCTGCATTTTTCGATTATGAAATCTGGCAGATGGATGACAAAACAAGGTTTCCGTAATGGTTTCTGTGAGGAAGAGTTGTATGTGATACAACCAGAAGGTTTTGTCAATCCTAAGGATGCTAATAATATGCAAACTCCAGCGATCCTTCTATGGACTGGAGCAAGCATCTCGGAGTTGGAATATATGCTTTGATGAGGTGATCAAAGTGTTTAAGTTTATACAAAGTTTATGAGAAACTTGTATTTGCAAGAAAGTGAGTGGGAGCACTATGGAATTTCTTATAAGAATATGTAGTTGACATATTATTGATCGGAAATGATGTAGAATTTCTGGAAGAGCATGAAGGGTTGTTTGAAAAGAGTTTTTTCAAAGGAAGACCCAGATAAAGCTACTATTTTATTGAGCATCAAGATCTATAGGGATAGATCTATTCGCTAGATAAGTTTTTTCGACGAAGACATACCTTGACAAGTTTTTGAAGGAGTTCAAAATAGATGGGTCAAAGAAGGAGTTCTTGACTGTATTGTAAGGTGTGAAATTGAGTAAGACTCAATACCTGACCACGGCAGAAGATAAAGAAAAGATGAGTGTCATCTCCTATGCTTTAGCCATAGGCTCTATATAGTATGCCATGCTGTGTACCGCACCTGTGTGTGCCTTGCCATGAGTCTGTCAAGGGGTACAAGAGTAATCCAAGAGTGGATCACTGGACAATGGTCAAAGTTATCCTTAGTAACTTGAGAACTAAGGAAATATTTCTCGATTATGGAGGTGATAAAGAGTTCATCGTAAAGGGTTACGATGATGCAAGCTTTAACTCCAATCCGGATGACTCTTAGTAGAAATCTGGCTACGTATAGTGGAGCAGCCATTTGGAATAGCTCCAAGTGGAGCGTGGGAGCAGTATCTACAAATATGACATGGAAAGTTTGTAAGGTACACATGGATCTGAATGTCGCAGACCCGTTGACTAAAACCTCTTTCACGAGCAGGACATGAACAAACCCCAGAACTTATTGGGTGTTAATCACATGATGATATGATCACATGGTGATGTAAGTGTTAATCACATGGTGATGTGAACTAGATTATTGACTCTAGTGCAAGTGGGAGACTGTTGGAGATATGCCCTAGAGGCAATAATAAAATGGTTATTATTGTATTTCCTTGTTAATGATAATTGTCTATTGTTCATGCTATAATTGTGTTAACCGGAAACCATAATACATGTGTGAATACATAGACCACAACATGTCCCTAGTGAGCCTCTAGTTGACTAGCTCGTTGATCAATAGATGGTCACGGTTTCATGGCCATGGACATTGGATGTCGTTGATAACGGGATCACATCATTAGGAGAATGATGTGATGGACAAGACCCAATCCCAAGCATAGCACAAGATCGTGTAGTTCATTTGCTAAAGCTTTTCAATGTCAAGTATCGTTTCCTTAGACCATGAGATTGTGCAACTCCCGGATACCGTAGGAATGCTTTGGGTGTGCCAAACGTCACAACGTAACTGGGTGGCTATAAAGGTGCACTACGGGTATCTCTGAAAGTATCTGTTGGGTTGGCATGAATCGAGACTGGGATTTGTCACTCCGTGTGACGGAGAGGTATCTCTGGGCCCACTCGGTAAGACATCATCATAATGAGCTCAATGTGACTAAGGAGTTAGCCACGGGATGATGTATTACGGAACGAGTAAAGAGACTTGCCAGTAACGAGATTGAACAAGGTATGGGGATACCGACGATCGAATCTCGGGCAAGTATCATACCGATAGACAAAGGGAATTGAATACGGGATTGATTGAATCCCCGACATCGTGGTTCATCCGATGAGATCATCGTGGAGTACGTGGGAGCCAACATGGGTATCCAGATCCCGCTGTTTGTTATTGGCCGGAGAAGTGTCTCGGTCATGTCTACGTGTCTCCCGAACCCGTAGGGTCTACACACTTAAGGTTCGATGACGCTAGGGTTATAGGGAAATGGTATACGTGATTACCGAAGGTTGTTCAGAGTCCCGGATGAGATCCCGGACGTCACGAGGAGCTCCGGAATGGTCCGGAGGTAAAGATTGATATATAGGAAGTCCAGTTTTGGTCACCGGAAAGTTTTCGGGCTCATCGGTAGTGTACCGGGAGTGCCGGGAGGGTGCCGGAGGACCCCCGAGAGGGGTGTGACGACCAAAGGACCTCATGGGCCCTTAGAGGAGGTGTGCCAGCCCATATTGGGTCGGCCAAGACCATCTATGTGGGCCCATGTGGCTGGAGATAAGGAGATAAGGCAAAAGGGATTTAAAAGGAGGAGATCCACCTCCCTTGTGGGAGGTGGACTCTCCCTTTAATTCGGCCGACCCTCTCCTCCTTGGAGGAGGGGCCAAGCCAGCCCTTCCACGTCCCTCCTCCTATATATACTTGAGGTTTTGGATGTTTTGAGTGAAGATTTGATCTCTCTCTCTCACGACAAAGCCCTACCTCTCTTCTTCCTCCTCCGCAGCGCTTAGGCGAAGCCCTGTCAGAATACCTTGCTACTCCACCACCACCACGCCGTCGTGCTGCTGTTGGAGCCCTTCCCCAACCTCTCCTTCCTCCTTGCTGGATCAAGGTGTTGGAGACGTCACCGGGCTGCACGTGTGTTGAACGCGGAGGTGCCGTCCGTTCGGCACTTGATCGGATCTACCGCGATCTGAATCGCTGCGAGTACGACTCCATCAACCGCGTTCTTGTAATGCTTCCGCTTAGCGATCTTCAAAGGTATGAAGATCCACTCTCCCCTTGCTCGTTGCTGGTTTCTCCATAGATGGATCTTGGTGAACGCGTAGGAAAAATTTTTGATTTACTACTACGTCTCCCAACAACCCGTAGCGTACCTTTATAGCCACCCAGTTACGTTGTGACGTTTGGCACACCCAAAGCATTCCTACGGTATCCGGGAGTTACACAATCTCATGGTCTAAGGAAACGACACTTGACATTGAAAAGCTTTAGCAAACGAACTACACGATCTTGTGCTATGCTTAGGATTGGGTCTTGTCCATCACATCATTCTCCTAATGATGTGATCCCGTTATCAATGACATCCAATGTCCATGGTCATGAAACCGTGACCATCTATTGATCAACGAGCTAGCCAACTAGAGGCTCACTAGGGACACGTTGTGGTCTATGTATTCACACATGTATTACGGTTTCCGGTTAACACAATTATAGCATGAATAACAGACAATTATCATGAACTAGGAAATACAATAATAACCATTTTATTATTGCCTCTAGGGCATATTTACAACAACTTCGTGATCCCAATTGAGTGCAGGATGCACTAGACCATGACGCCTAACCGTCTGGAGGATGCACAGTCCTCAAAGGTAACAAGCGTCGGTTCCACACAGGAATTTCTTCAGTGATGCTCAATCACTTCGGGTTTGGTGGTTTGGTTGTGGGTTTTTCCTCACTGATGATTTTCTCTCAAAGTCCTTGGAGGATGGGTTGCTCTCAAATGACAAGTGTCAGTTCTCTCTCGGAGCAGCCAACCATCTAGTGGTTGTGGGGGTGGCTATTTATAGCCAGGGTGCAACCTGACATGATATGACATATGTGCCCCCAATGATATGACCGTTATATGGATGTTATGATTGGGGACAGCTAGCTCTAAGCACAGCAACGGTCGGAATTTCGAACTATGAAAGTCCTCGGACATATCATGTTCCTCACTTGTAGGCAATTCGCACTGGCGAAATCCTAACTCCTCAGTCAGACCAATTTCCTCAGAGACCAGAAGAACTTCGTCTCTGTTACTGAAGAACTTGACTGAACCGTAAGAGATTTCTAAAGGCTTCACTTGAAGGATTGGTTAGGTTGAGGATTTTGAGTTGAGCATCAGTTGGAAGTTTTCCTTAGTATTACCTCGGCCCCCTTTAACAGTACGGTGTTTCCTATGACTCAAAGAAATGAAATGAAACTACAAAAACAAAGTCTTCACGCTTCATAGTCCTCGTTCATATCTTCAAGGTCACACCGACTTCTTCAATTTCAAAGTCTTCAGGGAATTATCAAAGTCTTCAGCAAAGTCTTCACAAAGTCTTCACCAAAGTCTTCAGTTGAAGACATACATTTTTAGGGGTCGGTAATCTCCGGATATATTAAACTCCTCATCGACTTATAGAGCATGTGTATACTCACAAACACATTAGTTCCTTAACCTATAAGTCTTCAATACACCAAAATCACTAAGAGGCACCAGATGCACTAACAATTTGGTGCATAGGTTTGAGTTATCCACGGTGATACGTGGAAGTAAAATTTGAGAAGCTTATTACTCTTGGGTGTTTGTGCACCCTAGAGCTTGTTCCTCTTGGGTGCCTTAGTACCCTAGATGGCTCATGTTGTCTCGGAGCTCAATCATTGTGGTGCAAAGCTCCGGGCAAGTGTCGGGGTCTCCAATTAGGTTGTGGAGATTGCCCTGAGCATCTGAGGTCACCTCGGAGCCACAATCCATTGTGGTGAAGCTTCTTGGTGCTGTTGGGAGCCTTCAATTCATTTGTGGAGATTGCCCCAACCTTGTTTGTACGGGTTCGGTGACCACCCTCAAGGATCCCTTAGTGGAATCACAGCATCTTGCATTGTGCAAGGGCGTGAGGAGATTACGGTGGCCCTAGTGGCTTCTTGGGGAGCATTGTGCCTCCACACCGCTCCGAACGGAGATTAGCATCCGCAAGGGTGTGAACTTCGGGATACATCGTCGTCTCTGCGTGCCTCGATTATCTCTTACCCGAGCCCCTTTACTTATGCACTTTACTTTGTGATAGTCATATTATTTCTTGTTATATATCTTGCTATCACTTAGTTGTATATCTTGCTTAGCATAAGTTGTTGGTGCACATAGGTGAGCCTAGTTGTTTTAGGTTTTGTGCTTGACTAATTAAACGATAATTTTATTTCGCATTTATTCAAGCATAAACCGTAATTATTTTAAAGCGCCTATTCAACCCCCCTCTCTAGGCGACATGCACGTCCTTTCAGAAAGGTCGTCACTTTGGGTAGGCAAACACATAGTAACTAGTGCGCCATTTTTCGTTTGGGTACATGCAATCCATTGTACTTTGTAATTGTTCTTCCAACTCAGATAAAGCAAACAACATGAGTAAGGTTTTACCCATCTGCGCGCACCGAACCTGGGTAATTCTTGGTGTGCATTTCATCCTTGCTAGTGTTGTTCTGCGTTCGTTGCGCCCCCTCGCAAATCGGCAAAGGGGCCTTCCCGACCCTTGGTGTCTCGCGTCTTGCACATGACGACAAGCAAAGGCGCGAGGCCGCATCCTCCACTACCTCGAAGGAGGCGATGACGGCGGTTCGTCAGGCTCGAGGGTCGTCGTGTCTCAGGAGGAGCGGGCGTAGAGGCAACAAGCATGCTACAAGTGACGCGGTGCCGCCCGCCGCTTCTCGTTCGCCAAGTCGGACACAACGCTAGAATGGGTCCGCAACGACCCAGACCTTGCTGCAGGTTGGGCCCTCAACCGCTCCGCCACCACCACGGGGACGGTCATCGGGCACCGTCAGGGCGGCGAGCTTGCCAAGATCGACGAGGAGTGGTCGGTTAGCGACTCCTCGGCCTATGCCGACAGGGGCAGGGGCTGCCGCCAGGGCTCTGTGGGCGCTGTCAGCATTGGTCGCGCTGTCTCTCAGCACAAGCAGTATTCATTTTCATTTTCATTGAAATGGCTGAAATATGCGTAGTTTATGTAAATTTTGATGGAAGTTGAATGAATTCTGTCGTGTTTGAATAAATTTTGTTCAATTTATTTAAATAAGGTTTAAAATCTATGCGGTTAGCTTTTGATGGCCGGCTTCCCTTGTATCCGCAGCCAGATTTTTCAGTCTACGCGCGGATGGGGCGTCTGGTTTGGGGTGGAAATGTCCTTGTGCAAAGAAAGAAAAAAGGCTGGCCTTCACCGCACGCAAGTCCAAAGGCCACGTCCGCCGCCGGTGTGTCCCCACCAGTCACGAACGCTCGGACGTGGACGCGCCGGTTCAGGCACCGAAAGCTCCGCGCTGCAGTGAGACACCATCGGACGCACACTACGTTTCCCACTGCTTGACCACGCGCGCCGGACGGACCAGGTCGGCCAGGGGCACGGTGTTGTCCCGGTCGTCGTTCCACTTCAATGCTCGCGCCGTGCCGTGCCGTGACATGGATGGTGGCGTCAAGCGCGGCCAAGAACGCAGCACACACGCGCGCGAGCTACCCCCCTACCGAGAGCCCGTCCAACCGGAGCAGGCGGGCGGCCAGCGGAGCATATAAAACTGCTCCCCTCCACCTTTCGCGTCGCTTGGTCTCCTCTCCCATTTGCCCCCGCCTCGCTCTCACGCTGCTCGCGTCACCCGACTCGGAGCTCCCGCGAACCACCCGCCAAATCCGTCAACGCGCCTGCCCGAGGTAATATGCTTTCCTCTCCCTCCTTCCTGCGTCGATTTAATCCGTAGAACAACGGGTTCTGCTAGGTTGTTTCGGTAGATCGCCGCGCGAGGTGTTGGCTCCTAGTTTTTTCGGTGGATTTTGCGCTGGCAGGGTGGTTGGTGCGGTGCGATCCTTGCCAAGTTGGTGCTGCTTGCTGCTGTCGATGGCGTTCGATCATCGGACTGGTATAGCGCCGTTGATTCCGTAGGATCGATCTTTGCGCAGCATCCGTTGCTGGTCAAGTCGATGATACCGCACGAGTTCCCTGGTGACCGCTGACCACGGGCTGAAGTATCTTTTCTGTTGACCGCTTCGGCTGCGGGCGGGATGGTCAGGGAATCGTGAGCTAGTACTAGAATCTTCCTTATTAAGCACGTGATTTGCGAAAGATTGAGTCAATCTCGTGATGGTACTTTTACCGTGATTGCGGCTAATTAAGAATTAAATCCCGCGCTAATCATACTACCATACAATACCTGGAGAGAAATCTTGCGCGATGACTGGCAAATTACCCGTTTATCATCACGCGTTTCTCTTGGATCCGTAGCAAATAATTGTCGTGACGCTCAAGACCATGCCCCAGACGCAGTATCATCGGATTTGAAGAAACGAACTGAGAATAAAATTCTTCTTTCGCAGAGAAGAGCTTGAGAAATGGCTGAAGAGGATGTCCAGCCCATTGTGTGTGACAATGGCACCGGAATGGTCAAGGTTGGTTACTCTGTCCCGACGTCAATCCTAGCATCTAAACTCAGTTAGCATGTTGTAAAACAGAGTTCGGGCTTCGGCTTACATTTCAGCGCGCGAACTGATCATCCATCCATCCTTTCGTGCCAAACTGCAGGCGGGGTTCGCCGGCGACGATGCGCCGAGGGCCGTGTTCCCCAGCATCGTGGGCAGGCCGCGGCACACGGGGGTGATGGTGGGCATGGGGCAGAAGGACGCGTACGTGGGCGACGAGGCGCAGTCCAAGCGAGGCATCCTGACGCTCAAGTACCCCATCGAGCACGGCGTGGTGGGCAACTGGGACGACATGGAGAAGATCTGGCACCACACCTTCTACAACGAGCTCCGGGTGGCACCGGAGGAGCACCCCGTGCTGCTCACGGAGGCGCCCATGAACCCCAAGGCCAACCGGGAGAAGATGACCCAGATCATGTTCGAGACCTTCAACTGCCCCGCCATGTACGTGGCCATCCAGGCCGTGCTCTCCCTCTACGCCAGCGGCCGGACCACCGGCATCGTCATGGACTCGGGCGACGGCGTCAGCCACACCGTCCCCATCTACGAGGGCTTCACGCTCCCCCACGCCATCATCCGGCTGGACCTCGCCGGCCGCGACCTCACCGACGGCCTCATGAAGATCATGACGGAGAGGGGCTACTCCTTCACCACCACCGCCGAGCGGGAAATCGTCAGGGACATCAAGGAGAAGCTCGCCTACGTCGCCCTCGACTACGAGCAGGAGCTGGAGACCGCCAGGACCAGCTCCGCCGTCGAGAAGAACTACGAGCTGCCGGACGGCCAGGTGATAACCATCGGCGCCGAGCGGTTCAGATGCCCCGAGGTGCTCTTCCAGCCGTCCATGATCGGCATGGAGGCCGCCGGCATCCACGAGGCCACGTACAACTCCATCATGAAGTGCGATGTGGATATCAGGAAGGATTTGTACGGCAACGTCGTGCTCAGTGGGGGTTCTACCATGTTCCCCGGGATCGCCGACCGTATGAACAAGGAGATCACTGCGCTCGCGCCCAGCAGCATGAGGGTGAAGGTGGTCGCTCCACCGGAGAGGAAGTACAGTGTGTGGATCGGCGGCTCCATTCTCGCCTCTCTCAGTACCTTCCAGCAGGTAGCCATTTTTCCCCTACATAACTTGCTACTAATGCTCTGTCACTGCTCGTTTCACCCGGCGAGATTAATGGCGTCCCCGTGTTTGTGTCACAGATGTGGATCTCCAAGGCAGAGTACGATGAGGCTGGCCCGTCAATCGTCCACATGAAGTGCTTCTGATCAGTCCGATCCGTGGCTTACCAACCTGTGCCTGTCATTCAGTTGCTTGAGGTCCAAACCGCAGATGCTTGAATGTGTCATGGTTTCCACTTCCACGGCGTCGTGGTTCGCTCAAAGTGTTTTGGTCATGAAACAAATTTGAAAGGTAAGGTCGATTGATGGTTTCGAACAATTCTGTAGGGCGTCGGGTCAGTTTCAGTGGGTTCACTGAAGGTGGGTTGTTAAGCATGCAGTCTGGGACATTTCTGTCGGGTTCGACGATTCAGCTCGTGCCTGTGCTGGAAACCTGAAACAGAGTGTTTGTTTGTTTGCACCACCCCGGCGTGGGTGTTGATTCTTGTACCTTTTGTAGCGGGGTTTCTTGTCAAACTACCTGAAAGCTTATTTTGTTGGTACTTAAGCATTTGTACATTTAAATTATTGAGGGGAGTTTATGTTTGTTATGTCTTGTCATTTGTATATGGAGTGCATATGTTCTCTTTTTTTTTATACATGACAATTCATTCAATCGATGTATCGAGTTGATACAACCACATTGAGGAAATGTCCGACCTCTGTAGACAACCGGCATGTCCAACGCAATCAAAAAGAAAATTTGTTTTGGTCCGTTTGATCATATCCCCACCAAATATTGGTTGACATGAATCTATAGAGAATCGAGGTCATACGGCACCCTAGCACCAACCATGGCGTCACAATTCTGATAAAGAAGGCCACTATTCCTCAAGGTTGCCAGGCCCACGTTCCACCAGCCACGACCTCCAACAAACCTCGTGAGACGGTGATGACCAAAAACTCTAGTACTACTTCCAAATATGCTTATGTTGTACCAATCGCCTCTGCTCCTTCGTCACCCACCCAGCTAACCCAACCCACTATTGCAGTGCAAGTGCTTGACCTAAGTACAAGGATATGACATGTTTTAGCTGTAACCCAGGCCGCCAGGCGGCACTTTGTGGAGAACTGCATAGAATCGAAGTAATGCTTAATTTGTGATGTAATCACAATGTGAACAAGATTGCCGCTTGGGCACGTCTCCGCCCCACCGCCACCTAATTTGGTAGTCCTGCTACGAGGTTTGGATTTTATTATGAGGATATTCCGGTATGAAAAGAATCCAATTGGTTGAATTTCAAAAATTGTATTGTCCTGAATGTGGTCAAGGGTGTGGTTTTTGCCTCCAAGTTACTCATTCGGTTGAATGTAATTTTCTGCAAGAATAAGGAATGTCCATGAAAAATTAGAGAGCTTGGTGACAAGAAGTTCTCGTTGAGATTCCCCCTGGACGAATGTTGAATACCTGATTGATTTTGTGGCATTTGACCTTCCTGTGGTACGTGTTTATGTCAATATATGCGAATGGAAAGGGGATGTGGATCCATTTGGTGAGTTAAATGAAGCTTGGATTCAAGTAGAATGCCCCCCTAAGTGGTGTGCGTGGAGGGGTTTTGCCCATGTAGCTTCCTGTTTTGGTATCCTTGTGGGTGTGGACTAGAATGGGGTCATTAGGAGCTTTTATGAGCTAACTAGAGTGAAAGTGGCATGTAGAGACCCTGCTAACATTCCTTTTGAAAGGCTTGTGGAAATGAAGAGTAAATTGTACATGTTGTTCTTTACCGCGGAAGGGTTTGATTAGGTTGGTGAAGATTTTGGGGGTGATGATGACCCCCTGACAATAACAAAAGTGGTGAAGGAAATGTGGATAAGGACCCTGGCATGTCTAATAAATATAGTGTGGATGAAGATGGTTATGAACCTATAGACGAACTTAACAAATCAAACTTCCCTAGGAAAGGTGCTACATCTATAAGCGCTAAAGCCAAACAAGTGTTGATTATTTTTGCAATGGATTTTCACCCTCGCATACTCCTTATACTTTCCATGAAAAAATCATTGAAGAAACCAAAAACAAAATCCCCTCTCAAACCTGTTTGTGATCTCAAATGAATTTGAATTTGTTAGCCCTTTGCCATGTGATAACAACACTACAAGCCCACGAGAGATCTGTATCCATTCACATGGATTATTGTTCAGGATAGTTGAGCAAGCTTGAGATGGTTGACTCGGATGGAGAAGAGGAAAATCTACTACCTGCGATGCAATGTCTCCCCAAGGGCCTAGCTATGGCATTGGGCTCTGTCAAGAGATCCTTGTTGGAATCTTTGGAGAAAGCTGGATCCGAGAAGAAGTTGAAGAGCGTCGTGGAACCTGCTACAAAATGGGGACATGTGTTGTCCAACAGGCATGTTACTAGAAACCATGACAATATCACAATCATGGATAAGGCCACAACCTACATGAAGAAAAGGAACCTAGAAATGCATGTTTCCTTTGAAGGTAAATCCACTGCCACTCTGGACCCTAAGGAACACGCAAATCAAACTTCTAAAGTGGATACATGCATTGGAGACAAAACTCTATTATTATTGATATAGTGGAACCTGAAAAACTAAAAGTGTGTTCAATTTGCTAACAATAACCCTCTAATTGTCCTACCTGTTAATCTTGACATTTTTAAGCAATCTCAACCTAGTTGATCTTCTCCTTCTAGTTTTATTAGTAGTTCTAGATCACGGGCACTGTTGAGCTGAATAGTGATAGCCCAACTGAAAGGACGTGGATGTCGCCTAGAGGGGGTGAATGGGCGCTTTGAAATTACGGTTTAGGCTTGAACAAATGCGGAATAAAACTATCGCTTAATTAGTCAAGCACAAAACCTAAAACAACTAGGCTCACCTATGTGCACCAACAACTTATGCTAAGCAAGATAGACAACTAAGTGATAGCAAGATATATAACAAGAAACAATATGGCTATCACAAAGTAGTGCATAAGTAAAGGGGCTTGGGTAAGAGATGACCGAGGCACGCGGAGACGATGATGTATCCCGAAGTTCACACCCTTGCGGATGCTAATCTCCGTTCGGAGCAGTGTGGAAGCACAATGCTCCCCAAGAAGTCACTAGGGCCACCGTAATCTCCTCACGCCCTCGCACAATGCAAGATGTCGTGATTCCACTAAGGGACCCTTGAGGGTGGTCACCGAACCCGTACAAACAAGGTTGGGGCAATCTCCACAACTGAATTGGAGGCTCCCAACGACACCAATAAGCTTCACCACAATGGATTGTGGCTCCGAGGTGACCTCAAATGCTCGGGGCAATCTCCACAACCTAATTGGAGACCCCGAAGCTTGCCAGGAGCTTTGCACCATAATGATTGAGCTCCGAGGCACCACCAACCGTCTAGGGCGCAAAAGCACCCAAGAGGAACAAGCTCTAGGATGCTTAAACACCCAAGAGTAATAAGCTTCTCAACTTCTCACTTCCAAGTATCACAGTGGAGAACTCAAACCTATGCACCAAATGCAATGGCAAGGGCACACGGAGTGCCCAAGTCCTTCTATCCCAAATACCACCAAAGCAACTAATGTTAGGGAGGAAAATGAGAGGAAGAACGAATAAGACGAAGAACTCCAAGATCTAGATCCAAGGGGTTCCCCTCACTTAGAGGAGAAAGTGATTGGTGGAAATGTGGATCTAGATCTCCTCTCTCTTTTCCCTCAAGAACTAGCAAGAATCATTGGAGGGATTGTGAGTTAGCAAGCTTGAATAAGGTCAACAATGGGGGGCAAACTCGAGCTCAAAAGGATAAGGTTCAATGGGGAAGAATACCCGCTTTTATAGGTGGGGAAAATCCAATCGTTATGCTCACAGCCTGCACAGAGCGGTACTACCGTTCCAAGGAGCGGTACTACCGTAAAGGGTAGCGGTACTACTACTTGTGAGCGGTACTAAAAAAATACATCCGTGCCTGCCACCGATGGACAAAACACGAGATTTTGGTCCGAAGCGGTAGTACCACTCTTGGAGCTGCGGTAGTATCGCTCCGGAGCGGTAGTAAAAAATTACATCCGCTCTAGCCACGGTAGTACCGCTGCAGCCTTTTAAGAACATCAAAACTGCCACAACTTTTGCAAACGGACTTCGAATTCAACAAAACAAAGTTTGTTGGAAAGCTAACGACATGGGCTAACACAATCTTGATTTAAATAGCAATAAGAAGCAAATCAGAAAAGACCCATAAGAAAATGGTGAGAACCCTTCCTCGAATAAGACCGGTAAAACCTCCAACACCGAAAACGCAATAGACGAAGCATATGAAATCCGTTTTCGATGTACTAGAGCTTGTCACGAAGATAACCACAAGCTCAAGAACCCACATAGATAAAAGCCAACCAAGAACCAAGAAAGATGATGATGCCAAGAATGCGATGGTTTGCGTTCTCCATGAACGATACGATCAAGCTACTCACTTGAGAACCCCCCTTGATAGTACGGCAATCGTTCCTATATCCTGGTCTCTCAATTACCACCATGATACCGGTAAAATAGAAAACCTATCAAGGTCAAACCTTAGCCTTGCGCATAGTCCACTTGAGCTAGATGATGACGATCTTTACTTCCTCGAGATGGACCACCTTTCTTGATTGTGTTGGCTTGATGAAGGCTAGATGATTGCTCCCCCATACTCCACTATGGGTGAGCCACTCTTAGGCACAT
This sequence comes from Hordeum marinum, assembly GCA_022496015.1. Classification (NCBI taxonomy): domain Eukaryota; kingdom Viridiplantae; phylum Streptophyta; class Magnoliopsida; order Poales; family Poaceae; genus Hordeum; species Hordeum marinum. The sequence goes on from CM039674.1 coordinate 441,301,901, forward strand.
CTTCACAAGTCCATTGTCACCACAATGAACGACGAGCCTCAAGCATGATCTCTCCGTGATGCTTCACTTGAGCTTGCACATCGCAACCTTGATGACGATCTCCACTTGATGTCATCTTCCATGGGATGTATGGGATCTGCCTCTTGATGCAAGCCCATGGAAATATACCTAACCCCACAAAGAACTCTCACGTAGACCATGGGTTAGTACACAAAGCGTAATGGACAATGCTTACCACACCATGGGATCACTTGATCCCTCTCGGTACATCTTGTACGCTTTGTGTGTTGATGAGCGTGATTCACTTTTTGACTTAGTCTTGATCAACCTTGTATCTTAGCTTCTCTCTTCGTAAAGATGATGTCTTGAAGGTAAACATGAATGCTTACACAATCTTCTTCAAGACATGCTTGCAATAAGCTCAACTCTCACATGACCAATCTTTGGATAAACCTTGAATACCACTTTGGTCATCATATAAACTCCTTGAAACCCAACACATGGACTTCAAGAAGTGCCTATGGGCAAATCCTTTGAATATAACTCAAGGCAACCATTAGTCCATAGGGGTGTCATCAATTACCAAAACCGCACATGGAGAAATGTGCTCTTACAATCTCCCCCATTTTGGTAATTGATGACAACCACTTTCAAGAGAGTTTATATAAGGAAATAAGCACAATCAAGCACACACACATGCAGAGTAGTGCATGGGTGTGAGATGCAAATGCTTAAGCAATAAAAGCAAAGCTCTCTAAGCTTTCCAAACTAAACTCTCTAAACTTCTCCCCCATTGGCATCGATTGCTAAAATGGGCGAAAATCTTAGAAAGCCAATATAATAGGTGTTCCTCCAAAAGGTTTGTATTTCTCAAAGTACGTGTTTAAAGAAATACACAAATCCAATGATAAGTAGTTGGAGAAAGACAAACTATATCGAGAACCCAAAGATTGCAAAAAGGATCGTATGGCACAAAGAGAGACATCGGAGTGAAGCAAGCAATCAAAAGATACTAATTGGAACGATCAATCACATGGACCTACGAGCCACATGAATAAAAGATATTATGATATGGTCAAAATAGTGTTTATAAAGAAACTAGAGGATCTCCCCATGATTTGTGCACGATTAAGAATTTTTGTATTTGAATGTAAGTGCGCAAAATAGGATCATGACTCCCCCAAAAATCAATATAAACACACAAAAAAGTGCAAGCAAGTAGATAAGCCAATAAGCATAGTACTTGCACCAAACATATGGTTGAGCAACAAGTAGAAGAGGTTAAAGAATAGGCTCAAACAAAATAATGTGTGTGAGTCATGGCAAAGCACTTGAGAGGACTAATATAAGGATGAGCATTAAGCATCAACATGGTCTTGATGAAATGAGACGTAAAGTGTAAACCATATCCTTCCCACACACAAACCACTAGCAAAAGGGTTCACAAGCTTACTATTAGGAAAATTAAAAACCAAAGCCTGTGACAAACCCTAGTGAAGATAGGAAATGATAGCCTTGTCAAGAGGAGGGATACCAATCGAAATGGCAAAACCCTCGTGAAGACAAGCATGAGGAAAAAAATCTTCACCACCAAAGAGTGCATCAAGATGCTAGGATATAAGATCCGCACTCAAGACAAATTGTTTCACGAAACCACCATGGAAATAAAATGAGAATTCAATGGTGGACGTGAACAAAAAGAGGACATCAACTAGAGATGTAACTTCTCTCATGTGTATAAGATTCTAGGTAGAGGACAGTTATGATGATATATCCACAAAGAATGATGTACATACGAAATAGTTACAAGAAGGAAGGAATAAGATATCCAAAAAGAATTCATAAACATGCCAATAAGATCTTTGCTTGAAAGCATAGCACATGGCCTAATATTTTCTTATTGTACATAAATGAAGTTCCACCACACGAACATCAAAGACATCACAACTATCAACAAGAGATCATCGTTGTGATGCTTTGAGAAAGGAAACAAGTACCACAAGAATGAATCAAGAAATTCATGCCATGATGCAACCCATACAAGGTTGAATGCGAGAAATGTATGCATGAAGAAGATACTTGTTACCGAGATAACATTGGATTGATGTAGTAGACAGTGGATCTTCGATCATCCTAGCATGGCTCCAATAAGCACATGGTATAAACACCTTCCTTGTAAGTGAGTCGAGTGTCCAATGTATCTCCAATTGTTCCTAGAACAACACCACAAACAAAGTGGTAGCCAAACTTATTGAGACCAAAAGGTTAGTGAACCAACAATATATAGGACAAAACTCCACATAAATATGTGCATATAGATATGAAATTGAATTTCATGCACACTTTAGCTAATTTATGCCATAGCGGAGTTTCCCCTATATATTGGGTCAAGGAAAGAGAAACGCCAACGAAAGTACATGTAGTAAATATGCATGCTCGGGGCTTTCCAGAATGAAATCAACACATAGTTGATAAGATACCGAGAGAAAAGGAACCAAGTGAAAATAAGATACCAAACGGAAAATTATCACTTGATGGATACCAACTAAAATATATATCAAGGGATGAGATATTCATTGACACATGACAAATAGAAGGAAACAAGATACCAATTGAATGAAAACAAGAGGTATCAAGTTCCCAAAAAAGAGCTAGGTTCCAAACAAACGAAACCCTCCACAAATTTTCATGCTGGCACAATGCACCATAGATAAAAGGCTTGCCTCCCACCAACACGCACTTGATGAGGATCAAAAGATTTTATGATAAACACATAAAGAGAGTGTTCTAAAGAGAATAGGAGGGCTCCCCCAATAGATGTGCATTATATAGAAATTGCATTTGGATACAACGTGCACTTGATGGGATCATCATTTTCCCTATATGTATAGAACCACTAGACATGCTCAAAAAGATCCACAAGAGGCAAGGAAGACAGACGATAAACAAAATACAATGTAAAAATGATTAGCAATTTCTACCACATAAAAGGATACCAATTGTCAAACGACAAGAAGTAATTCGAAATATTTCCTATTGGTAGATTGCAAAGATATCCAACATCATCTTCACACGTAAATCATAAGCAAATGACGCTTGTAGAGCTAACATGCCACTTAGGAACAAGATAAATTATAATATCAAATCCAGTTGGAAATATCTCAAATGTACACATTCTCTGGGCTTGTAATATGCACATAGCATGTTACTCCCCCATAATGTGGTAACCCAACGATAATAACAAGTGACAAATGAAATCCAACAAGAGATGATTAATGGACCATTTAGAATTTGAATTTATCATGAGAATACATACCACATAGAAGCTAGATAATCTCGTAATATCAATACTAAGTGGTATTCCTCATGTACACACATTTTTAGGATTGTGAAGTGCGCAAAGCACATCACTCCCCCAAAATGAGATAATCCATTAATCTCTCGAGAGAACCAACTAAGATAAGACAAGATGCAAAAATACTCAACACAATACGCACACGTACATGATGTGCAAACCAACATACCCATACTTGGTTACTCAAGATAAGCAAGCTAGAGGCACACCATATACAAACGCATGCAAGGTACAAAACCACAACATGCAAAGGGACAAGTAACTATCAATGTAAACAATTTAAGTACAAGTTACCATAAAGAGGCGCATTGGATATAAGATAGGAACTTGATAATCCAAATGACTTGGCTTGAGATAATATGAATGATGAAGATCCCTTAATTCTTCATGATGTAGCCAAGTCACCAATGCCCTCCAACAACACCTATTGATCAAATTTCAGCTTGTTGGTCCCCCACCAAGTTGGGTCCTAAGAGGTTAGTCACAATAGGCTTGGCTACCCAAATGGTTCTTTTCTTGACACCACTTTGAGTACCAACACATTTGGCAAACACATTGCCAAGCTTATCCTTCCCAAGAGAATAGATATCATCAATAATGATTGGGTTGGATAAGTTACCTTTCGTGCAAGAAGAAGCGAAGTGACCCTTTTCACGACATAAGTAGCAACATCTACCCTTTACTTTCTTCTCAATTGATTTCTCAACTAGAGGAGCGTTGACTTGGGTCTTCTTGGGAAGAGGCCTTTCTTCAACTTGTGGTTGAGCATGTGATTGAACTTGTGGCCGCTTCCCTTGTTGCTTGTTACTTTGAGGCTTATTCTTCAATGGGCAAGATCTTACATGGTGCCCTTCTATTTTGCACTTGAAGCAAATAATCTTGGCCGAATTCTTGACTTGTTCTTGGCCCTTCTTCTTGTACTTCGTGGACATCTTCTTCTTCTTGGAGTTGAATCCAAGTCCACCTTTGCCATTTGGGAATTTTTGCACACTCAAGATATTGTTAAGTGTGGACTTCCCTTCATGACTCTTTTCCAAGTCTTTCTTCAAAGAAGTGACTTGGGCCTTGAGCTCATTGATTTCCTCTACATGGTTAGAATCAACACAAGTGCTAGAGTAAGTATAAGCTTCATCGTTAGAGCAACAAGGCAAGGAAAGTAATTCATCACAAGATGTACCGACATTATGAGTAGATGAACTACGAGGACTAGCACATGGCAATAAAGCATTTCTACTATATGTAGTGCTAATGTCCACATGAGGCTCACTAGATGTTACCTTAGTAGTACTAGACTCATGAGCTATCTTTAGCACACTATGCGACACTAGAAGATCACCATGAGAGCTAGAAAGCTTTTCATGATTTTCTTCCAATTTTCCATAATTGTTAGATAGCAACTCAAGTTCATCCCTTAGCTCAACATTCTCCTTTAATATGGATGTTTCACAAGAAATAAAGTTAGTAGCACAAGCATCATTATCAACAACATAAGGAGAAGCCAACATGGCAAGCTCTTTAGCATATGAATCTTCAAGTTGAGCATGAGACTCGGTGAGTTCAATGAGTGAACTCTTAATGACCCTTGAGCCATTTTCGAGGTGCTCAAAGTCCTCAAGGAGTTTAGCATGTGCAACATCAAGCTTGTCATTTTTAGTTCTAAAATCATTAGCCACATTGAGAGCTCTTTCATGGGATTCCTTTAATCTAGATAATTCTAGAGCAAAGGTCTCCTCAAGAGATTCCATGGTGGTTTGTTCATTTTCAAGAGCTTGAGATAGCTCCGCGATCTCATCAGCATAATCACGCTCATGACCTTCCATTTTCTCAATGGTGGCCTCATGCTCCTCGAGACGAGATTCCAACTCCTCAATATATTTCTTGCCCTCATTGGCAATAGACATGATTTCCATGAAGTTGGAATGAGTAGGTTTATTCTTATGAAGAGCTTTAAAAATCTTTCTCCCTTAATTTTCAAGGAAGCAACATTATCACACTCTTCATTATTATCCTCATTATCATCAACATCATCATCATGAGATATATTGGGATTCAAAGTAGGAGATACCTTTGAAGCCTTAGCCATAAGGCAAAAGTGAGAAACAATAGATGATGATGTAGGATCCCTTGAAGCACCATTCAATACCACATCTTGTTCCATGGAGTGTTGGGTTTCCTCTACATTGTTATCACAACAACTCGAGGAAATAGAAACATTTTTATCATGGCAACAAGATATAGCAAGCATATCATCATGAGATTTAGTCAAGCAATTTGTACATGATATGCAAGGACTATCAGCACAAGCATGTGAAACATTTAAAGTGCTCGAGGTGTTAAAGTCCAAAGATGAAGCATTGCAATAAGATAGTGAAGAAGAATTATCAACAATAAGCCCACTATCATCATTACAATGATCATCACTACTCACCATATAATTAACTTGTGGTAATCCACATGTAGGTGAAGTAGATGAAGTTGAGAAGACAACACGACCGGAGGTGGAGGGAGAACAATCATCCCTACAAATCTTGGACTCACCATATTTATCTTGAATCTTTGTCCACAACTCATGAGCATCCCGTAACGGCATGAGTTCAAAAATGACTACATTGCTCAAAGCATCAAAAAGCACATTAGAAGCTTGAGCATTGAGATAAGAGTTTTCCTCGTCCTATAAAGTTAGGTGTTGAGAATCCTCTGGAGGAGAAAAACCCATATCTACAATTCGCTCTAAAGACGGGTCCAGGACCCTAAAGAGACTAAGCATGCGAATTACCCAAACATCAAAAATTGTGCCATCGAAACTAAGAGTGTCAGAGAATCGTAATCCCCTAGTCAACATTCTTACTCTCTAGGTGGTTAAACCTAATAATGAGAGACCTGGCTCTGATACCAATTGAAAGGACGTGGATGTCGCCTAGAGGGGGTGAATAGGCGCTTTAAAATAATTACGGTTTAGGCTTGAACAAATGCGGAATAAAACTATTGTTTAATTAGTCAAACACAAAACCTAAAACAACTAGGCTCGCCTATGTGCACCAACAACTTATGATAAGCAAGATAGACAACTAAGTGATAGCAAGATATATAACAAGAAACAATATGGCTATCACAAAGTAAAGTGCATAAGTAAAGGGGCTCGGATAAGAGATAACCGAGGCACGCGGCGACGATGATGTATCCCGAAGTTCACACCCTTGCAGATGCTAATCTCCGTTCGGAGCGGTGTGGAGGCACAATGTTCCCCAAGAAGCCACTAGGGCCATCGTAATCTCCTCACGCCCTCGCACAATGCAGGATGCGTGATTCCACTAAGGGACCCTTGAGGGTGGTCACCGAACCCGTACAAACAAGGTTGGAGCAATCTCCACAGCTGAATTGGAGGCTCCCAACGACACCAAGAAGCTTCACCACAATGGATTGTGGCTCCGAGGTGACCTCAAATGCTCGGGGCAATCTCCACAACCTAATTGGAGACCCCGAAGCTTGCCCGGAGCTTTGCACCACAATGATTGAGCTGCGAGGCACCACCAACCATCTAGGGCGCCAAAGCACCCAAGAGGAACAAGCTCTAGGGTGCTCAAACACCCAAGAGTAATAAGCTTCTCAACTTCTCACTTCCATGTATCATAGTGAAGAACTCAAACCTAAGCACCAAATGCAATGGCAAGGGCACACGGAGTGCCCAAGTCCTTCTATCCCAAATACCACCAAAGCAACTAATGCCAGGGATGAAAATGAGAGGAAGAACGAAGAAGAAGACGAAGAACTTCAAGATCTAGATCCAAGGGGTTCCCTCACTTAGAGGATAAATTGATTGGTGGAAATGTGGATCTAGATCTCCTCTCTCTTTTCCCTCAAGAACTAGCAAGAATCATTGGAGGGATTGAGAGCTAGCAAGCTCGAAGAAGGTCAACAATGGGGGGCAAACTCGAGCTCAAAGGATAAGGTTCAATGGGGAAGAATATCCGCTTTTATAGGTGGGGAAAAATCCAACCGTCATGCTCACAGGCCGCACAAAGCGGTACTACCGCTTCAAGGAGCGGTACTACCGCAAAGGGTAGCGGTACTACTACTATCCGCTTTTATAGGTTGCGTGGTAGCCACTTTGTAATGGATCTAGGCCCCCAACCTTCTTTTCTTGAGGAGAAAGCCACCACAAGGTTGGTTTCGCCCTTGTTGCCTCCCCGGCTTTGGCCCACCTCTTCACTTGATCTGACTCGGCCAGCCACCCCCGGGTCTTGACACCGTTAGGGGGAATCGTGTATCCGTGCAAATCGCATCGCATGGCTGTCTTTGTGGCTGCTCACGAGAGTCAAATAGCGCGTCCGCTCTATATAGCATATGAGTAAATTATCTTACATTTATGCATATACATGACAACCAAACATAATTGAAATGGGTTGTTGTTTCATTTAAGTTCAACAATTTATTGGCCCCCCCTCCCCCCCAAAAAAAGTTTCTAATGATAATATTTTGCTCCGCATAACTGATGTGTTTTATATTAGTCTGTTTTACATTGACGGAAAACAAGAAGGAGATAGTAAACCTGGAAGGAAGAAAAATGCTCGGACCCACCTGTCATTGACCTACACCGGACCAGACCCACGGTCAGACTAGCTAATCAGAACTGTGGAACCCTCGCCAACGATCCGCGTGACACCACACGCCATCTCCGGCCCCAACCAATCAGAAACCTGCAATCCCCTTCCCACGGATCGCGCCCCACGATCCGCGTGCTCCGCCCCGAAAACCAATCTCAGCCGCCCACCCGCCACCGATCGAACGCTCCAAACCCATCTTCCCTCCACTCGACCCCGCCGCTGCGCCGAAAATTTCCCAGTCTCCCGCCGGCTCCTCCCCTACTTAACCGCCCCCATCCTCTCCATCCCATCTCACCCAGCTCCCAAATCCCCCAAGCAAAACAACCACCGAAGCAGCCTACCCTCCCTTCCCCCACTACCAAGCAATGGCGCGCACCAAGCAGACGGCGAGGAAGTCGACCGGCGGCAAGGCGCCGAGGAAGCAGCTGGCGACCAAGGCGGCGCGCAAGTCGGCCCCGGCCACCGGCGGCGTGAAGAAGCCCCACCGCTTCCGCCCCGGCACCGTCGCGCTCCGGGAGATCCGCAAGTACCAGAAGAGCACGGAGCTGCTGATCCGCAAGCTGCCGTTCCAGCGCCTGGTGCGGGAGATCGCGCAGGACTTCAAGACCGACCTCCGCTTCCAGAGCTCTGCCGTGTCCGCGCTCCAGGAGGCCGCTGAGGCGTACCTCGTCGGGCTCTTTGAGGACACCAACCTCTGCGCCATCCACGCCAAGCGCGTCACCATTATGCCCAAGGACATCCAGCTCGCCCGCCGCATCCGTGGCGAGAGGGCCTAGGCTCCGCTCGCAAGTAGCTGTAGCCGTGTGTGTTGTCAGGGTTGTTCCGGTTTCACAGTCTGGTTGTTAATTTAAGCTCCTGTCTGCTCTCGTCCTGGTCTTGTCATATGTAGCCCCTCGTTGCGATGAAATATCAATGAAGAGTGCAGTTATCATCATCCAAATCTCATTTCAGTGCTCAGTTTTCTGAATCTCATTTCATTATTCAGTTTTCTGAATCTCATTTCAGTGTTCAGTTTTCTGAATCTGGTTTCAGTGTCCACTGTTCTGTGGGATGTGTCTTGTTCTTCAGTTTTGTTTTCTAGTTGTACTATGGTCGTGATGTCACGCAGAGGAAGAACTCGGATTGCCGGATAACAGTTTTCATCCATGGATTGTCCCTCCCGTCATTGGATTGTGTTCATTTTATTTTTGGATTTTGTACTCAGGTTTTCTGATGGTGCTGCTGTCATGGAGATGAAGAACAGGATCGCCGCTTGATGGATTTTCGTCCATGGAGGCATGGATAAGCTCGTCGTTGTTGTGTTGTTCCATATTTCTTCCCCAGATTTTGTTCCGGAAGTTTCCAGGATGCTCCGCGTTTGCCTCTGGCGCTTCTGTTGGGGGTTGGCGGAAGGAATCCAATGGTAGCTGAAAAACAACGCTGGCCGCCCGAGGCTGGCCCGCTGTCATTGACTTGTGGACGTCGTGGGGGTGTGACCGAATCCAGCAAAGTAGGAAAGGGGAGAAGCTTCTTTACTTGCGCGCGGCGATCTCCCATCCAATTCCGTCCAGCCCACCACCCAAGGTCGCCGCGGATCAGTAGCCTCGTCGGAGCGGAGATGAAGATCACGGCGCTCGTCGTGCTGAAGCCGTCGGCCGGAGGCGCCGGGGGCTCCTCCTCCAGCGGCGGGCAGGGCGCCGAGGCGCTCGTGCTGGCCAACGCCACGGACGTCAGCCACTTCGGCTTCTTCCAGCGCGGCGCCGCCCGGGAGTTCATCGTCTTCGTCGCCCGCACCGTCGCCCAGCGCACCCAGCCCGGCCAGCGCCAGTCCGTCCAGCACGAAGGTAACCGCCCCTCCTCAGATCTGCCTCCTGCGACCCTCTAGGTCTAGTTTACTTTGCGATCCGATGCTCAGATCCGGGGTCTGGGTTCGGACTTTGGACTGAATTTTCCGGGGGTCAGTCTTCTGGTCCGGGTCTTGCAGTAGTTTGGTTCCTAGAGCAAGGGCGGGACATGGGTGATTCCGGCGACCTCTGCAAAGTAGCCTGTAGCCCTAACTGGTAGTTCATCCGCTGTGCCGTTGGATTCGCACTTGCAAAGTGATCTTTGCTGCTGAAGTAGGGTTGTAGGCTTGTGATTCTCTATCCATCATGATTCATAATTATGTGACAGTATTGATATTTGGTGGATTTGACCTAATTCGGGCGCTTATGACGTAATTGAAATCCCACTTGCTCTTATTCCTTATATGTCCAGTTGATGTTTTTTTTTGAGGGTTGAAACAGTAGGAGAATCTCCTACTGCATATATATTAAAAGCAACAAGATGTTACATATCGTATCAAACCCCTAACCCATTAGTGGGTAAGGGGATTATTACAAAGAGAGGGAGCTAGTACAGAACTAGGGAAATACTACAAGGAATTTTTATTGGGATGATAAACTACTCCACAGAGCTCAGTAGCTCAGCAATGTGAGGTTTCAGTTGTTCTGGCACCCTATGTGTCAGGTTGGAGAAGTCCGTTTTTGAAGCGTCGTTGCGAGGATATGATGGTGGGCTGTACCCCTCTGAAAAAGTTGTTATTCCTTTCTTTCCATAGGCTCCACGCCGCAAGCAAGAAAGTATCCATGAAGAGAGGTTTATCCCATTTCCTTTTGGCATCGTCAATTAGATCCAGACAGTGTATAGCATCGTTCCAGTTAATTGCTAGTTTATTCCAACATTCTCGGCTGAAAGGGCATTTGAAGAAGAGGTGCTCAACCGTTTCTTCGATGTGTTCTCCACAGAGGAGACAGTCAAGGTTATCTCCAATATTATAATGTCTTCTCTTGAGCATGTTCCTGGTGTTAATTCTATCAGAGAGAAGTAGCCAACTGAACACTTTGATCCTTAGAATTCCTTTGGATTTCCAGAGCCATTTGTATGCCTTGTGTATCTGTATATCTTTGAAGTAGAATTCATAGTATTTGCTAGCTTTAAAGTCAGTGGCTCCCCAAGCATACATCCAGACATCAGTGTTGTTGGAGGGCACGTCCATGGTCCTGATTATGCCTTGGATTTCTCTAATCTCTTCATGGGCCTGGGGTGATAGTGGTAGTTGGAAGGTCGTACCGAGATCTGTTATCTTTAAGAAATATTGGACAGAAATATCCTCCGTAGTGGTGTAGGAGTAGGCATGCGGGAAGAGGCTTACCATCAAATCATCCTGCCACAAATCTTTGCAAAACAGAGCTGTGGAGCCGTCATGAACATGTATTAGTGACTTTGAGCAAATTCATTTTCGCATATGTAATTGTGAATACAGGATCATTCAAACACTCTGTTGTTTCTTTGCAGAATACAAGGTTCACTCACACAACAGAAATGGCCTCTGTGTGGTGGCTTTCATGGATGATCACTATCCTGTACGAAGTGCATTTTCTCTTCTGAATAAGGTATAGATTGTTGTTGTTGAGACTGATGTATTATGTATTTCGTGATTGGCCTAGGATCATTTTTTTCCAACTGTGCGGGGATCGATCTTCCTGTTATGTGTTCTTGTTCTCAATGACCTACAAAACTATAAAGCTTTTTTGCCTCCATGTACAGACTTTCTCAAAATTATCAACAGAAACATACAAGTGTTAATGTTATGCATCCATGGTTGCACGTCGTATGCTATAAGCTCCCGCTAAGGCTGGTATATACTCAACATTAGTAAAATCTATACCATGCTGTGCAGAAAACATTGGAGTTACAGTGTTGTCTAGGGACCCTTTTTGTGCAATTAGCTAGAGAGCAGAGACTGATTAACCATGCAGAGTCTTTGCTAAACAAATATATTTTTCTCCTGACATATTCATGCGTGTAATTAGATAATAATCATGATTTTATTGGGGTCATGAAAATATTTGATGTACTGTCATACCTGAATAAGTTCCACAGGGCAGTTCTTCCATAGTAGTGTTTTCGGGTGATACTTAGCTGTCGATGCGATGTGTTTCATGAAGGTACTTGACGAATACCAGAAGGCTTTTGGGGATGCTTGGAAAGCTGCCACAGCAGATTCCACTCAAGAGTGGCCTTTCCTGATGGACGCTTTGACAAAATTTCAGGTATAACCATCTATGGATGGTTCTGTATGTTCATGTGTTCATTGCTAGGAGGTAACATAAGGCTCTATGTTTTCTTTGATGGCTTAGTAACCTATAGACGGGTCTATTTATCCTATATACTCTATAGAAATAGAAAATGAGAGGGACAGAGGATGCAACTACAGTTGTAATAAGTTGTCTATTTTGCAATTCTGGTATATCCATACCGTGTCATGTATATCTATATAGATAAGTTGTCTATTTTACTCTTCTTGTTTTATGATGAAAAAGATGCCCAGATACAAGTTTGGTGTGGTGGGGTGGGTGGCTTCTAATTTTCCAAGGAATGGGCTGTATCTTGTAGTTGTATGTCTGTTTTTGAAAGAAAAAGTTGCTATGTATTCTAGTCAGGTACGGTGTTCTGTGGTGGCTTCTTAGGAATGGCTTCTATGTTCTGCACATAGTATTTAGGAATGGTTCTATGTTTGGACATATCAGCCTGATTTTGCAGTGTGCTTTTACTCTACTCATTATTTTCACTGTCAAACTTGCCGTATCCCATGACAAACTTGTTCTCATTGATGATGATACATATGCTATTTTGTAGGATCCTGCAGAGGCTGACAAGTTAACAAAAATCCAGAGGGACTTGGATGAAACAAAAATTATCCTAGTAAGTGTTAATTATCTGATTTTTTTATGCTGAATTATCTGATTTTTTTGAGCAACTGGCAGGAGCTCTGCCTTTTCATATAGAAGAAGAGAATTGACTAGTTTATAAGGCACACACTAGCCCTGAGGCTATGCCCCAAGCGAGACGACGACTCTGCTGCCCAAGCAGACAGAGACATCACCCTACCACACAATCCGGAGCCGCCGCTTCGGCTTACAAACCTCAATGACACACACACGCCTTACAACATGTCCCGGAGCCACCCCTCTGACTTACAAACCTCAACAACGTACACACCGGCCCAGAGGCCACACATTCGACAAGCCGATGACCCTGCTGCCCAAGCAGCCTGAAATGACACCCTGCAACACCAAAGACGAACTCTGGAGCCACTGCTCCAGCTTCCACATTGACCCCGAGGCCGTGTACCTGTCTAGCTGACGACGAAAGGACCACACACGCTACAACCATCCGTTCGCAAACAAGACCTCCATCGTTGTTGGATCATGCCCCGCCATCTGCCAAGCTGGAGAAGCCATGTGACCTGAAAATCTCGTCGCCGCCAACAAACCATCACCACCTTGCCCTCCACACCGCCACCACCACTGTGCTCTGCCACACCGCATAATGTCCAGGAAGAAACACTGTAGGGGGATGCAAGCACTACCCGCTGAAGCACCTTAGCTGCCAAAAGCGGTCGCTGCGCCGACCGCACATGCCAGATTTGGCCTAAAGCCAGCCGCCATCGCACTGAGCGGGCCTGCTCGCGCCCACCGTCTGCCGCCTCCACAAGTGAATGTGCCGGCCAGATCCGACCATCCCTCGCTAGAACGACGCCAGCGGCACACCGAGGCCACCAGCCGCCACCTCCGCGAGCCAACACGTCGGCTAGATCCGGCCATCCCTCTCAAGAACGACGCCACTTCAACACACCACGCCCACCAGCGTCCGCCTCTGCGAGCCAACACGCTGGCCAGATACGGCCATCCCCAGCAAGGATGACGCCACTAGAGCACACTTCCACCGCCAGCACCCTGAGGATCCACCGCCCCATGGAGCTGCCGTGCTTGCACGATCTGGGCCTCCCTTGCCTCCTTTGGGTAGGGGCACCGCATTACCTAGCGGCGGCTGGGGAGAGCACCTGAGGGGGAGGGGGGTGCCACTGCATCACTTGGCGGCGGCCGGGGAGAGCACCAGAGTGAGGGGGGGGGGGGGAGTCGCCCCTGGGTCGGACGACACGGGAACCGCGCGCGGGGTGTACGTGGTTCGTCCTGATTTTGTTCCTACGCGCTTAGAGATCTACAGATTTACCATCTACTCCCTCCGTTCACTAATATAAGATGTTTTGGATATTTCAATATGGACTACATACAGACTGAAATGAGTGAACAAACACACTAATTCGTGTCTATATACATCTGATTCACAATTTTTTTGAACATCTTATATTTGTGAACGGAGGGAGTACTTGCACCATACACAATGGGTGCAAGGGCAGCCTTTTCTTTTAAAGATGATTTTCACCATCCCATCTTGTACTGAAGACATCATGCTGTTTTTGTGTGTGGTAGCAATCCATTGCTGATGTGCTCTGTATATGTTTGAATAATTTAACAGCATAAAACTATAGAGAATGTCCTTCAAAGAGGAGAGAGATTGGATAGCTTGGTTGAAAAAAGCTCAGACCTGAGTGCTGCTTCACAGGTAAGCGTATATTTATTTTATTTGCTATTTACCTGATGGGTCCTTCTGTGTACTTAAATACATGGTGGAAAATTGCAAGTTACTGTTATTTATCTCCAAGCTACAACGAACATTGTCTTTTAGTCTGCACATTGTTTCACTACAGGCCTGGTTGTGCATATACTCCATTAGATTGTAAAAAGTTTACTTTTCACCGCCCAGGGGACTACTGTGGTGGATATTTATTTCTATTTATCTGCCATATGTGATGCTAATATAATTATGTGAGGAAATCTTGTTATTACAACATTCACTCGCCCATTTCTTTAGGACAATACTGCACTTATGATATCTGGCCTGTAATATTGGATAATTTCCTGAATCTGTCCAGTTTCCAGAATGTTTTTTTTTTTGAGGATAGTTTCCAGAATGCTTTTTGTTAGACACTCCCTCCATTCCATATTAGCTGTCGCTGATTTAGTAATATGGAGCGGAGGGAGTACAGTATATGATGTACATATTTGCGAAGGGTCCTGTTCTTGTAAGGCACTTATCCTTTCCTTTTTACATAACAAGGTCCTGTTCTTGTAGGCTTTACTGTTTTTCTCAGTCATAAAACAGACTTGCCCTTTTAACTTGTTGAAAAGCATGATTTCAGTGTTACCGATCATTTCAATGTTTTGTCTTATTTCAGTCATTGCTATATTTTCCTGAGAGTTGTTCTGTCTTTTTCAGATGTTTTACAAGCAGGCGAAGAAAACAAACAGTTGTTGTACTATACTTTGAAGTTTGAACTCTGATCCTTCAATCTTTCTTGGAAGGCTCCAGGTTAATGTTCTTTTCAGACAAAGATCCTGATACCCTCATACATGCTCCTCATACCTTTAGTTACACCTGCTTAATTCTCAGGACAGCTTTTGCTCGTTTTTTCAGAAAGAAAATCAATCGAATATCGTTGTGTTGTACCGTAAGTCCGATTGCTCATGAAAAAGTGCCGGGATCAATGCTGTATATCTGTTATTCTTTGGTGACGCCTTCGAATAGCAACTAACATCACTTATCGGACTACATGGTTTCTCCCTGCGCTATACTCCTTAGCAATGGCCAACATCATTGTCTTTTCTGCAATAGATTGTGGATATCTCAGTTCTCAAGTATGTTGGAGCACCGTTGCAACTCTTAATTTATGTATGTTCTGAAACTGGTTGCTATTTGTAATTTATGTGGGCGATATGAGAAGATTGATGGTACTATGATTGCTTGATTTTATTCGAAGTTTATTTGTGTTGTGGTATCGTGATAGCAACATGCCAGCATGCATACCGAGTCAAATGCCGTTACCGATTTCCTGGACGCAACTTGTATTCTTTTTGTCCCAAAATAAGTGTCTCAAGGTTAGTATAACTTTGTAACAGATTCCAACGGCTTGGTGCGATTTCTCCGCTGCCGACCGTCTTCGCAAAACTGCCTCGCCATCACGTCGGGGTTCAGGTTATAGCTAAACATCGTCGCTGTCCTCCTGATCGCTCCGTCTGCGCTGGGCGTTGGCGCCTTGCTCCAGCGAGACGGTTACGTGCGGGCGCGGGACAAAGCCCTGCCCTCCTCTCGCTCCCATCGCTGACCTCACCACGCGACGGCCACAGACGCGCCCGGCCACCGTGCTACCAGCCATCGCGGATAGAGGGGATAGGCCTGGGCGCTCGTTCCGTTGGAGCCCCGCCCCCCTCCGCTCCCAGCCTCACTTTCTCCCCGCGCTACCTACCAAAACCCCCAAGAGATCACCCACACGCTGCGCGTCACGTCACGCTGTTTTCCCGCGACGTACCAGCCCGCCTTCGGGCATATAGATAGATCGCTCACTTCCGGGGTCTGCGCTGCAAGCAAAGCCCAAGCCCGCAGCGCGTACGAACTCTCTCCTTCCGAGCTAAGCCATCGGGAGAGAGGGTCGGTCTGAGAAGATGGATCACGCGGCGGACACGTTCCGGACGGACCTGATGACCATCACGCGGCACGTGCTGAACGAGCAGAGCAGGCACCCGGAGTCGCGCGGCGACCTCACCATCCTCCTCTCCCACATCGTCCTCGGCTGCAAGTTCGTCGCCTCCGCCGTCAACAAGGCCGGCCTCGCCAAGCTCACCGGCCTCGCCGGCGAGACCAACGTCCAGGCGAGCCGCTCTTCCTCCCTCTTCCTTTTTCCTCTTCAGGTTTTCTTGCGTGAGAATGAAAAGCATGATGATGGTTGCCGATTGGTGGTGTGGGTTCTTCAGGGGGAGGAGCAGAAGAAGCTGGACGTGCTCTCCAACGAGGTGTTCGTCAATGCCCTCGTCAGCAGCGGTCGCACCGTATGATTTCTCTCTCTTCTCTGCTCTGTTTTTCCCTGCTTCGTCTCATTCTGTTTTGTGTCACTCCGCGCTACGGACGACCTCATCATGTATGCAGTGTGTTCTTGTGTCCGAGGAGGACGAGGAGGCTACGTTCGTCGACCCTAAGCTCCGTGGAAAGTGCGTAAACAACTTCGGCTCCTCCACGCTCTGCTCCTCACATACCTTGATACGCTTGAGGAGCAATTTCCTTTTGCTGTTCCTGACGAAATGCGCGTGGCTCTCCATTTTCCATCAGGTACTGTGTCTGCTTTGATCCCCTGGATGGCTCCTCCAACATCGACTGCGGCGTCTCCATCGGAACGGTAAGGGAAGCGCACAAGAAATTTCAAACCCAACAAGTTGTTTGGAACACGCTCAATTATGGGGGAGTCAAAATTTGATTTCCTTTTTGCCATTTCAAAGTCTCAGGGAATATGCTCATAGAAAGTAGGAACATGCTGCATGGACAGTTTATTCCTTATTCTTACATGTTTTTTTCTTTTGCTCTACAGATCTTTGGGATCTACATGATCAAGAACCAAGACACGGTGACTCTGGAGGAAGTACTGCAGCCTGGGAAGGACATGATTGCTGCTGGATACTGCATGTATGGGAGTTCCTGCACGGTAATTAATCAAGTTCCCTGAGCTCGTGTTGCACAAGCAAGATAAATCGTGTCTGACTGTATCTGAATTGGCTTGTGTACATAATTTTCTGCAGCTTGTCCTGAGCACTGGAAATGGTGTCAACGGCTTCACGCTTGACCCTTCTCTTGGGGAATTCATAATGACTCATCCAGACATCAAGGTGTGCTAGCAGAACTAATGAGATCTAGTATCTATTTTCTGAAATTTCACCATGAAGCATACCACTACTAAAATCTGCATGCTTTGTGCTTCAGATACCGCCGAAAGGAAAGATCTATTCGGTCAATGAAGGGAATGCCAAGAACTGGGACACCCC
This sequence comes from Hordeum marinum, assembly GCA_022496015.1. Taxonomy (NCBI): domain Eukaryota; kingdom Viridiplantae; phylum Streptophyta; class Magnoliopsida; order Poales; family Poaceae; genus Hordeum; species Hordeum marinum. The sequence continues at coordinate 441,319,594 of CM039674.1, forward strand.
TACTGCAAAGTATGAGATCTTGTTGTTTTCAGAGTACTGTTGCTTCCTTACGTGTTCCGGCTAAAAATTTACCACATATATACAACAGGTACGTGGAGAAGTGCAAGTATCCCACGGATGGTTCATCACCCAAATCCTTGAGATACATTGGCAGGTTTGTGAATCTTCAGTCAGCTCACCCGAGGAATTACACAGTTTACCTCTCATACTTGAGAATCTTCTCCCAGACAATGCAAATTTTACACGATCAATGAATGTCGGCAAACTTGTAAAATGCTTGTCACAACATATAACACTACTGCATTCCTGATGGTTCACAGCATGGTTGCTGATGTCCACCGCACCTTGCTATACGGCGGCATATTTCTGTACCCCGCGGACAAGAAGAGCCCGAACGGAAAGCTCCGGTACGCTACGCTAGTGCCTATGCGCACGATTCAAGTAGCAAGTGCAATTGCGCGAAACTCTTTTGAAGTCGCCTGAATTTGCTCTGTTTGCAGTGTGATGTATGAGGTGTTCCCCATGTCATTCCTGATGGAGGAAGCTGGAGGCCAGTCTTTCACCGGCAAAGGACGGGTACGCGCATTGTGACATGCAAACATCTCTGTTTTTCTACCCTTGGCCAGAATTTCATGCCCGGCAACGGACAGTAAGTTGACACTTGGTTTCTGCGGTGGCAATGCAATGCAGTCGCTCGACCTGATCCCCACCGACATCCACGAGAGATCCCCGATATTCCTCGGCAGCAGCGACGACGTGGAGGAGATCAAGGCGCTGTACGCGGAGGAAGCCAAGAAGGCAGGGTCTGCGTGATGATCGACGGCGGTCGCGCGCGAGGCGTGTGAATCGACGACGACTCATGGGCCTTGCTGACAGTGTGATTCGTATGTCAGGCATTTCTTTTTCTATACGTCTGTGTCATTCAGTGTAATATAGCGTGGAGGCCTCGAACAGCTTCACTCATGAGCAGCCAAGGCTTCTGCTTCTTTCCACAATTCGTTCGCTGATGATACGTAATATACATCCATGTATACATATATCCAGCTCAGGAATGGCCGTGCGCACCGTTATGATGCAGAGGCTGGGGGACTGATCCTCAACAACAACAACAACAACAACAACAACAACAACAACAACAACAAAGCTTTTAGTTCCAAACAAGTTGGGATAGGCTAGAGGTGAAACCCATAAGATATCGCGATCAACTCATGGTTCTGACACATGGATAGTATGCTTCCACGCATCCCTGTCCATGGCTAATTCTTTGATGATGCTACAATCCTTCAGATCTCTTTTTACGGACTCTTTTCATGTCAAGTTCGGTCTACCTCGGCCTCTTTTGACATTATCAACATGCTTGGGGGACTAATCCTCCTTTTCCAAAAAAAATTAAAAATTTCCAGCTCAGGAGGACCACTGCCGCAAGCTGTGCAGTTTGCATTGCATATAATACATGCAGATTGCAGCATCATTAGGGATGGCAATGGGTACCCATTACCCACGTACCCTGCGGGTAAAAACCTTATTAAGGTAAGGGTATGGGACAAAAATTTACCCATGGGTATATAAATAGGAAAATCTGAAATCTATCGGGTAGACCGGGTACGGATACGGGATCATATAACCCATACCCATATACCCATGTACCCGTATAAAATCTATGTAAACTGAAAATTATTTCTACAATCTACACTATGTGAAGAATTTGTGAACTAAAATTGTATGTCTATGTGTTGTTGTTTATGACTGTATGATGTTGTTTATATGTATATGTTGTTGTTATAATCTATTTTTATAAATTATATTATATGATGCAGTTTATGACTATAAGTTGTTCAAATTGATGCTTTGCAAATATGGATAATTTTACCCGCGGGTACCCGTCTACCCTGTCGGGTAATGGGTATGGGAAAAAATTGTACTCGTTGACGGGTATGGGTACGGGTGATGGGTAAGCTCAGGCGGGACGGGTAAGGATACGGGAAGGCTTCATTCATACCCATATCCCGCGGGTGTCATCCCTAAGCATCATGTGAGTACAAATGTCGACTATTTCAGAACCGAAAGATACATGCCAGGGGTCTCAGTCTGAACGGCTGGCGCGGTGACCGCCCTTGCAGAACTCTGAACTCAGGCGCTCATGGTAGCTCACCGGTCACCGCCGCGCTGCACAGAGCACATATGGCCAGACCAAACGAGCCGGCTGGCGTTCAGCAAAGGGCATATCGTCAGCCATGGCGACAACACGGCAGAATGAATCTTGAAATGGAGGGAGTAGAAGCTATCTTATGCTCTGGTGTTATTTTCAGCTATCCTATATGTAATGGTCGAATCAATCTTGAAATGCCTGGATCTATTCAGCAGTGTAGATGATTAAAATTTTCAATCGATTCAGTTCTGCCGTGGAGAAAAAACTGCTAATCGTAGAAAAAACTGCACACATATTTTTGACACCGTTTTTGATCCAATTTCTAAACCGTTTGTAGGAACGAGGCATATGATACAACGCTGAAAAACTATGGATTAGGCACAACTTAACCATGTTGAACACTTTTCAAGATTCCTTGCAGTTTAAGAGCAGTTTCGAAAAGGATGGACGCCCGACGAGCGACAGCGAGCGCATTTTCGCGATTGTTTCTAAACCACTCATCGGAATGAAGAAAACGATACGGCATTAGAAAAATATCGTCGAGGCACAACTTTTTCATGTAGAACACTCTCTCTAATTCCTTACAATTTAAGAGGAATTTCAAATTTACTAAAACACGAAAATTCTGTTTTTCAAATCTATGGTTTTTTTGGTACGGTTTCCGCTGCAGTTTTTTAACCGATTGTTGGAACAAGGCGTGTGATGTGGCGTTGGAAAGCTATGGAATAGTCACAACTGTCATATGTTAGTGTTGAGATTTCTCACGGTTTTAAATGAATTTTGAAAACGGTGTAACGGCCGATGAGTGACAACGAGTGTATTTTCATTATTTTTTCTAAACCGCTCGTCGAAATGATGCAAATGGTACACCGCTGGAAAGATATCAAGGATGCACAACTTTTTCATGCTCTCTAATTCTTTACAGTTTAAAAGCAGTTTTAAAATTAATGAAATGCAGACACTATTTTTCGCGACACCAAAATCAACGCGTGAACCGTATCAGAGAGAAGAACACACTGCTTTAGCCAAAACCTCACTGCATCATACGGGTAAGCAAACTGCATGTTTTTTTGTGTGAGACATAAATTTCTCAAACGAGGAAGTGAAGTGTGCTTCACATTGGGCGTAAGTAAACCGTAAATACCATCAAGAAGTGAACCACATTACTTTTTTTTCGTTTCCCTAACATTTTTTTTTGCACTTCACATCTAATGTAAGTGAACCGCAACACTATCAAAAGTGAACCATGACAATACTGAAAGTGGACCGTACGGCATGTGTTTTTTTCGTTTCTCATTTTTTTACACACGCATACAATGCGAGTGGACCGCGGGAGCAACACAAAGGTGTTTACGGGGTAAGCGAACTGCATTCATAATTAAAATTAACCCGAAGATGTTTACAGGGGCGACACAAAGGGAACCTCATAGTCAAGAAAAATGAACCGCAACACAAAGCGAGACGAATTGCCTTGTATAAACAAAATCATATACAATGTGCCTGGAAACAACACAAACAACACGTGAATTTTTTTCCATGCGCCCTCAAACTGCATGCATGAGCTGATTGAACAACGTCGCTGTCGCCATTTGACCAGCATCACGCAATTGAACTGAGTTGTGTGCACACCCCAGTTTTAGACTACACCAAAACAAGCACCACTTTGGCACTGCACATACGCAGTAGTGCATTGCAAATTTCAAAATGTTTTTTTGAACTCTGAATCGCCCTGTGTGTTTCTCTGGTGTGAATGTTGATGTAGACGCCGACTAACAGTGGAGCTAGATAGCATTTGGCTGAGAAATGACTGCAAAGAAATTCCACATTGTTTACTGGAGTCTTTCACCTTTGTGTGTATTCTTTGTGAAGTCGACATACCATGGGTTATATTGTACTCCCATCATTGTGTGAACTGCACCTCTATGGAAGGCAATGTTGCCCTTGAAATCAAGATCATTGTGTGATAATTGCTGCGAGACCGCCTACCCTATGGAACAGAGGTGCTTAGGCAACACGGGCCAAGTAATGGCTTGTTCCCCCTTTGTGATGTCCTGGAGACTGGGTCCCACATTTATTTCACTTGCACTGCGGCTCGTGCCCTCTGGAGTTTCGTTTGTAGGGTGTCGGGACCTGATTGGAAGGCCTTAGACCTTGTGGAGTTCCTAGAAGCCAGTGCTAACCTAACCGGATGGCAACGTCGCTTATTCTGGCTTATATTTGTGAAGATGTCGTGGACTTTATGGGCGATGTGTAATAAAATGATGATTGAGAGGGTCTTCCATGGCAGACCTCTGACTCATTTTTCAAATTCCTTGCTTCTCTGGAAGTGGGACCGCGACCATCTTAGGCTAATGCTGCATGTGCTTCTGGCTATCACACACCGTCTCTCCTCGTCGTAGTGCCGGTATGCCTATTGGCACTAGGTGGACTTTATGTTTTACTTTCTTTTTTGCCTTTTTTGAGCATGATTGTGTTGTTCCCCAGCCGTATTAAATGCTTGACAGTCTGAAGCTGGTTGCATGGATGCTTACTTTATTTATAAAGTGAATTGAAAGCCTATTTTGAGGAGTTACGTCTCCGTTGCCCTCCGATTGGGCTGGCGGTCTCCCATCCATGTGATACGATACAGACTACCACACGTAATGACCACCAATTACCCACTACGTGGGTTGATTCCACGTATCGCCGCCTAAGCTTCAATCCATACGCCCCACCATCCCATGTGATACGGTAATGGCCTGGATTCCCCGTACCACAGCCTAAGCTTCAATCCATACGCGACACCATCCCATGTGATACGATAATGGCCTGGATTCCCCGTACCACCGTCTAGGCTTGTTTACACATATATACTGATGTTTGAGTCAAGACACGCATTGTGCATGCACTATTGCTAGTATGCTATTGTAGGAAGTAAACAAGGAGAACAGACATTTGGAGGCCGAGCTCCATGGAGCTCGATATTTTTGAAAAATTCAAAATTCAAACTTTTCGATTTCAAAAAAATCTGAAAAGAATTATAGAAGTAAAGAAGGATGTTATTTGTATGCATGTAAATTTTTAGGATGAAATACCTTGAAATACGATCTGTACAAAAAAGGCAAATTCATGCCCTCGAAAGATGAATAGTAACATGTGTTAAAAAGCCCAGATTTGTCTTTTTTGTACCGGCTTCATTTCAACGTATTTCTTTCTGAAAATTTACACACATGTGCGTTATCCCTCACTTATCTCTGTATTTATTTTCAGAATTTTTTGAAATGTAAAAATACGAATTTTCAAGAAGTTTGAATTTTGCTCGGCCTCCAAAAGCAATTTCCGGTAAACAAGTCGATATATTATGGGGCGGAGGGATTATATTTTTGGCGGGGTGGGAGGTACAACCATCTGTCACCACGCTCCTCCATGGGGTGCTTTTCTTTAGGGAAAGTCATCGTTGTGATTTATATTGCATCAGAAATAATTGTTACATAGAAGACACACTAGTACAAATAGTTTGTTCCCTCAAAATAAGTACGAATAGTTAGTTAACTATAGAAATATGAAAAGAAAATAACACTATTTATAGCAACCAATGGCATATAGCCTCACATAGCCTATACGAGTACTACTTTGTACAGTTCAGAAAATCTTAGCATGCATCTAAATAACTTGTGATAGCACAGTCCGTGCCAGTGATTTCATCTTCACCTATGGTGCGTTCCACCATAGAGATTCCATTTCCCTGAGAACGACCTCAACTCAGCACGAGAATACAACTTTCCTTGTCTTTGCTTTGCAACACCAAGGGCTTCCCCTAAGTTTCGTCCCGTTAATGCAATGTGTCTCTCTATCCTCTACACCCTCTTGGACCTCTTGACTCACTTACAGTTCATGGTTCTGCAAAATGCAGTTAACTAGTTCTGTCGTAAATGAATGATGTACTTGTGGAGTCCGTTATAATCAATGAGTGCTTTACTGCCATGCTACCGATGTTGATCTTGGTTGTCAATTGTCAGGCGGCTAGTACTGGTAAGGCCATTGCGCCTCTTCTGGCTGAGTGGTTGAAGTTCCCTGTGCCATATAGCAGAAACAGTTATAAAGATGTGCATCTAAACTGAAGACAAGTGCCACAATGTCGAAATGGATTGAGAGATCACGAGTTCAGTGGCGATAGGATATTGCAACACAAAGACTTTGCAAATATTGTACACTTCGAACGATACACATGTGTACTTATTACTTTATTAGTACCGACCAACAAATGCAAGTTCCATATTAGAACATGATTAGCCGTCCTAAAATATATGGCATGATTAAGGTTAAGCACAGTGGTTCTGCGGTTTTAAAATAAAATGAATACTTGTTCTGTTAACTCTTTCCACACTTGAAAGCTTCAACTGGACTAGTTCAGAGAAGTATGAGCAAACAAACAAAATAACACGTATAGGGTGTACAATGGTTGCGTTGTCAACAAGACAATCCACTAATCCCGCACATAATTGATCAGAATAACAAAATAGATTCTTATTCCCTCTCCCAGGACAGAATAAAATTACAATTATCAATATTATCTATAAGGGGTTAATTGGGGAGTGAAGCAACAATATAAATAAAACGCCCATGCTCATATTGTTTTTTTTGAATAATTTAAGTTGCTTACCACATATGTCATGTGGTCCATGCTCATATTGTTTTTTTTTGAATAATTTAAGTTGCTTACCACATATGTCATGTGGTCCATGCTCATATTGTTGTGGCAATGAATACTAAGAAACCGTGGTTCTGTGCTTTTAAATGGGATGTTCGTCCTTTGGACATTGTTACATAATTTCTCTTCCTCCCTCTTTACATCCTGATATAAAAGTATCTATAAGGTTCATGGGCAGCCAATCCAGCAATGACGCTTTCAAAATTTCACAAGACCTTTGATCAGAAAACTCACTTCTTTTGTACTTGCTGATTTGCAGGCCATTATTAGTCCTTCCAAGCCAGCAAGCCTGTGGTCAAATTTCTGCTGCTGTTGGTCCTGCCCCTCCTTTCCCTTGTTCATCTTGAAACGAAATGACAGAATTACTTCATAAAGAGAAAACTAAGGCAATTTTTTTTAAAAAGGAGGACAACTGCTGGCCTCTGCTTTATTGAGATGCACACAACCATATTTATTTATGGACAAGCATGGCAATAAGAATGATAAAGAGAAATATTACATCATTTCATTTAAACTACACAAAAGTGACATTGCTACGCACTGCATCATTTACTGTTTGGATTTACAACAGTTTAAGTAGTACTACTAAAGAATCAGGGTTCTGTGATAAGTAAGGCTATTTTTGGGTACTTAGGAATTAATCAACTAGGGCATGAATTAACCAGCAAATGACTACTTTTCATAAACTTTAAGGGGTGAAAATGTATACCTTTCTCTATAATTAACTGCTCAATTAATTATCAGGATTTGAGTATAGCTACCTAGGTAAGTTACCTCATCAACTTGCTTCAGCATTTGCTGCTGCTGTCGCTGCATCTGGACGGCAGCCGTGGCGGCAACCGCATGATCGGTGATCCCAATCTTCATTGACTTTTGCGTCTTTACCTCCATATGGCCGTTAGTCAAAGGCTCATGCAATACTGTCGATGTTGTGGCAGCGGCACTCTGCCGTGGCTGTGTCTGATAGAAGACCTTTGATACGATCAACTCCCCCTCCTTCTCGTCCTCTAGGTCTCCGAGGTGGTACTGGTGCATCACCCAATTAGTCTTCTCTGACTTTCGTGTCTTGCCGAAGTTGATGTACAAGACTAGGATCTTCTTGCACCCCTTGTGCCGTCCGTCCACCATCAGCGGCCGTGTCTTGCCAGTCTTGTGCCACCGTGTCTCGGCACCATTTTTACTGTTGGACGGCTGACTCTCTGCGTGGATCTTTCTCCTCTTCCTCGTGCCTGTGGTGTAGGCCTTTGATGGTCTGTGGAAAAAGTGTTTGCTCTGGCCATTTCTTGTCACACCTGGTGATAAAGTACACATAGTTTGTTTCGATAATAGAAAGAGTTTGGGTGATCATAATTCAAGTTATAGGAGAATAGGTACTAGTTATTGATTCAACCAAAAAATGAATGGATCTTCTTTGGTATGTACTGTATGGCTATGGATCTCGATTCTCACCTGGGAGTTTCTCTGGATGGGTGTAGCAAATGCCATCTTCTCCATCAATGGTGGGTATGAAGTCATCGATGAGGGAGTGAGCTCTCTTCATCACCTTGGACTCAAGGTGCTCAATCAGCTCCTGGTCCGTCGGATTGAACTTGACACCGGCAGGAAACCCAACCATGTCCTTCTGGCGATAGTGGCAACATGACATTTACCCCAGAAACAAACATCACATGAGAGATAGAATTCAATTATTTGTGCACACATGCACCCAAGAGCTGAACAAGATGAGCTGCACGTAATTAATTAATATATGTACCGGCTTGTAGTCGAGCTCATGGCCGCAGTTGGCACAGTGTTGGAAAGCAAAGAATCCCTGCTCCTGGAGCTTAGCGTCGATCATGGGCTCAGAGTACAGGTACCCTGGGTGACCCTTGTCCATGAGTTGCTATACATGGATGATACGCTAATTGATATCAGTAACGAATTAATCTCAATTCAATAAACATGCATCATAAGTTGAGAAGTAACAAATAGAAGGCCCAAGACAGGAGGAGACCAAGCAACTTAAAGGAGAGATTAGCTCAGATAAAGCCAGCAGAAGTACGTGATGACAACAACAATTCAAAGGCAGGTATTTTCCATCATTTAATTAGTTATTTGATATTACGGGGGATGGACCATATTTCAACTCAAGTCCTCATCGCCGAAAGGATTATCATAACAATTCTATACATCTAGTTCATTTTAATCTTCTGAATATTAGCTGGGCGTCCAAAAACCGAACAGTGAAGTACAATACTTCCATGAACTGCTGCCCCTGCTCGCCTATAATCCACAACTAATACAAAATTCCAACTAAATTAACCCCTGGATGCTAGCTAGGAACAGTATGCACCTGAGCCTGGTTATCGTGTTTATTATACATACAGTCAGAATCAGACAGACTAGAAGACCAGCGGAGTTCCTCCGTTTCCAAAAAAAAAAAAAGAAAAAAAAAAGAAGACCAGCGGAGTAATAAAGATCAAACCCAGCGAGCACGAAAAATATTTCTCCTTCACCTAATTAAGGCCCCAGGGCAACTATTGTTGATGGCATTTGGAGCAAATAAATATTTGAACTTTCCTCCAGATTATTTTTCTCTGGGGAATTTCGGGTGAATCAAAAGACAAACCATCCGTTAGCACTGCACTATCGAAGATTGAAACTGTATCGAGGGGCGAAGGCTAAGTTCGCTGTAATTAACAAGCTCGACGGAAGTAATGGCGCACGGCGACGAGATCTGCCGCGGATCAATCTCAGCAAGCTAACGGAAAACAGAAGAGGCGGGTGTGCGGGGACTGCGGAGTGAGAGGAGCTCACATGGAGGGTGGAGAGCCGATTTTGGGAGGCGTGTGGCGGCCCGCGGGAAGCCGCCGGTGGATCGATCCAGGCAGTCGACGGGGTGGGAGAGAGAGGCGGAGTGGCGGAGCAGGCACGCCGAGGAGAGGAAGAGCAGCAGATCGAGATGATGGATATCGGTGCGGGGAACTGCTCTTCCTTGCAACGCAAGGCAGCACAGGCTGGTTGGAGTGCTGCGGCAGTCCACGAGGGAGGAACGGGGTAGACGGGGAAGCCAGGTGGGAAGTGGGAACTGGGAAGCGCATTTTCTTTTCCTTTTTTTTCCTTTAAAAAACAGACAGAAGGGAAGGGCGCAGTTGTGTTTTAGTACTCCCTCCTTTGCTTTTTTTAGTCTGCATATATAAAATTTCTCTGAAACTAAAATTTTAAAAGTTTGATCATTTTCAGAGGAAAAAGTAGAGAGCCGCGTTTCTAGAGCCCGGGGAGAATCCAAAAATCACTAAAATAATAGAAATATTTTTTTTCAAATAAATATGATTTTACTTTTGCAAGCAAGATGCTATAGTGTGTGACGTTCGTGCAAAATTTGATGGAGTTGGACGTTTGAGGAGCACATGACAAAGAAAGACAAAATTTGGCTATGTGAGTAAGTTCACAGTCCACGTATTATTCAGACCGATTTCTTCTTCTTTCCCACGAGCTCCTCAGATGTCCAAATAGGATGAATTTTTTGTTCCGTACATCACGCACTCGCACATCTTCCATGTAAGAAAAATATAATGAATTTTTTCGGGAGCAGACGACCTCATGTGCAAAGATGGATTTTCGGAGAAAAATATCAGCATTTAAAATACGAAATCAATATCATTATATGCACAAAAAGAATTCACACTATATTACTTCAATATTGTAGATGTTAATAGCTTTTGATATAAATTTGGTCAAACTTTGCGTAGTTTGACTTTAGATAAATCTTATACCCGAAGTAGGAAAGAAACAACAGGAGTAACTCTTAAGTGACACAAAATGGAGCGTTCTGGCATGTGGGATTGATGGAACTACTCTGCCAACCTTTGTACATTGTTTGCTATCCAAGTAAGCCCATTTGCTAGTAATCGGAATCCAGGGCTTTTTGTGTCACATGTGGTTTTGCCCAAGCTACTTGGGAATGGGGCAATAAGTGATGTGGCGGCCAAGTTAGCGACCGAGGTGACGCTCTGTGGAGTTTGTCGAAAAGGGCAAGCTCACATATTCCTCACTTCCAATTCCTATTTTCATCATCTCTCCTCCACAAACCTCTCACATTTGGCAGTGATTTAAGAAGAAGAAGATCACATGTTCGTAGTGGTCCTTAGGAGGGAAGTTGTGTGTTTCGGGTTGGGGGACACCTAGGACAGGTAGTTGAGAAGGTGACCATGTAGCGGGGTTGTTGGGAACCATAGTAGAAAACAAAAAAAAAATCGCCCGATCAACTAGGAACACTATGAAAATGAAATAACGGTTTGGACCGGATCGTTACTAACTCCGAGTTGTAGCGGAAGAAGACGAGTCGGTGTAGATTGTTCTTGAAGTCCCTCGAACCGTGTGAACGGTCCTCGAACCTAAGACCGAAAGCATGACCTCTCCACAGATTGCAAGTGTACGGTCTTCACGATCTAACAGCGCTTCGCCATTCAAAGATAATCGTCATCGGAGAATTAGAGAAAGGAGATTAGAACCACACTAGACTTCTAATTATGAGGATTAGAGGATCAAGTTCTAGCTCTAATTAGATCAACTAGGATCAACTAGAACTAGAGAACTGGAGGAGGCTCCAAAACCTTGTGTCTTCAAAAGTACCTAAATCTCTAGTATATGTAGGTTGGAGGAGGGGGAGGGGTGCCACACAAGGGGGGGGGGGGCGTTCCCCCTTGGCCGTCCATGAGGAGGGGGAAACCCCCTCCAATTCGGCCTCCCCCTTCCTTCTAAAAGGAGGGAAGGGGCGCCACCTCTATTGGGCCCAAGTGGCTCAATATGCTTTCCACCACTTGGTCTTTTAAGGCCCGTTGATATTTAAATAAATATAAAAGCCTTCTAAATATATTTAGACCATTTAAATATCAATTTATCATCACTGGAAACTATTTGCACCTATATATAATTTACCGGTATTACCCGGTAAACCCTAAAACCCTTCCGGTGACCCCGAAACGCTTTTGGTTCCTCTCGAAACTATTTCACATATTAATGAAACTATTCCATAAATATTTTCTCATTACTCCTATCCTGCTAACACTCAATTGATCATGATTACCTTAACCTTGTGATCTTGTAGGTTTGGTAAAACATAGACATGAACAAAACGCCTTTTGTTCGATAATCGATAGCGGAACCGTGGACGTCCATATCGATCCCTGTCAGTACATGAATGACATTCGGGTGAACTTTTGGTCCCTTTGCTTCGCGATATTTTACAAAACCTGAGGTGAGATATATCGGTATCCTCTTGAGTCATACACATGCTCATCATACCGTTCTCCTCGTTATTGGTTTTGTTCTTGTTTCTCGTTGACATGTTCTGGCATCACGTGACATAGCCACATGTGTCTGGCCAGACGATGTACGATGTCGTCACACCGAGAGAGCCCCAAGAATATCTCTCCATCGTTGTAGGAGCACATCCCACTCTCGAGCTATCTAGTCCCTTGTCAAACTTTCTGATGAACCTGTAAGTTGTTGTTATGATGACCGTGTTACAGATGATGTTGGGGCAACCCCAAAGTTTATCGTCCGTATGAAGCGACTACGATACTCTCATGGTCTAAGGAACTAAAATACACATTAACACTCCATGTTATAACAATTGACTTCTGACGATATTATCTCAGAGTATAACAAACAAGTCTAGGTCCATTCAATATGATCATTCTTCTAACGCCATACTCACAATTTTGTTTTAGGACTATCGTTACATTTAACGTTATCCTAAGATCTAAAAAACATGATCACCGACAACACTTGTGCTAGTCTTAGAGGCGAGATTAGGAATCTTATTTTACCATTTATCATTTCACACATGGATATGAGTTTTCCACTGAAACGCATATTCCAAATCATAGCAGTTATAACATGGAATATACAGTCTTAATTATGAATATGGAAATATAATAATAGAATATTATTGCCTCTAGGGCATATTTCCAATAGTCTCCCACTTGCACTAGAGTCAATAATCTAGTTACACAGTTTATTTAACACACATGTCTAGTCGGTGTTGCTCATGTTTTTCTCGTGGCACAGACTTTGTTATCGGGTTTGACACATTCAAATCCGTGTGATACTTGCACTTGATATGTTCGATCTTCACATGGGATACTTTTGCTTGAGCAATGGCATCACTATCACAATATAGTACCATCGGTTTTATTGCACTTAGGATCACGCCAACTATATCAAGAAACTTCTTGATTCATACTTCCTTCTTCGAAGCTTATGAAGCCTCAATATATCCTTCGCTATAGAATTTACAATAGTGTTCTTGCTTAAAAATATTTCAAACTATTTTCCTAACATAGCCCGATAGTCATCTATATTAGTCATGAAGTTGTTGTTCATGTAACCATTTACAACGAGCTCTTCATCTCCTCCATAGACAAGGAACATGTCCTTTGTCCACTACACCACAACAATAATGCAAAGGCATGTAACATGCCACATTGCTCAGTTTATATTGGCAGTTTTTCTATCCATAAGGACTTGTGCTGACAGTAATAAGATGCTTGACAGTTTGTTTGCCTTTATATTAGTATTTCTCACGACAGTTAACTACCCCAATCAAGGGTTATGGTGTACCGGTCCTTCTAAGGTACTTAATAATATTTTATTAGCTGCCTAGTGAGCCACTCTAGGGTCACTTTGGTACCTGCTATATAAGAAACATCTTGTTTTGTACATATCATGGCATTTGTGGATCCAATTGCCGGGACATATTGAACTCCACTCATCTGCACACACATATCAATTGTCTTAGGACATTGATTTTTCTACTAAGTGTTATGCCATGTGACATTGGGAGAAAACCTCGCTTTGTGTTCATATTTTTAAACCTTTTAAAATCTTGTCAATGTACGTGCTTTGGCTTAGTGCAATTAGACATCTTGATCTATCTCTTTAGATATTTATGCCCATTATATAAACTGCTTCACCTAAGTCTTTCATCAAAAACATATTCTTCAATGAATATTTTATTGTGCTAAGAAACTTTACGTTATTTCCAATCAACAATATGTCAGTTACACATAAGATTACAAATGCTATAGAGATCCTACTAAAATTGTTGTATACACAAGCTTATTCATAATTTTAATGAATTTAAACTCTTAATTGTGAGTTTAACATACCACACGTAGATATGAGTTTTCCATTGAATTGCATATTCCAGGATCATAGCAACTATAGCATGTAATATAAATTCTTAATTATGAATACGAAAATATAATAATACAACATTATTTCCTCTTGAGCATATTTCCAATAGGGGTGTAGAAGGTGAAGCTAGCTAGCGGACGGGGGAGGTAACATCAAGTTTCCACTATTGTTCGAGGGAACTGCAAAGACATTGGGTCATTCTGCCCTATCATGTGTCACATCAGGTTTAGGGGCGAGCGGCATGGGAATTTGTTCCTCTCCAAGCCTTCAATTGGGGCTGGGAAAAGAGAAGATTGTTGGGGAACGTTGCATGGGAAATAAAAAATTTCCTACGCACACGCAAGATCTATCCATGGTGATGAGCATCTACGATAGGGAGAGTGAATCTACATACCCTTGTAGATCGTTAAGCAGGAAGCGTTAAGAAACACGGTTGATGTAGTCAAACGTCTTCGCGATCCAAATCGCCGAGCGTCCCGTGATCCCATCAAGATCCATCTCGCGATCCGATCACGATCCGTCCCATGATCAAATCACGAATCGTCTCGCGATCTTGATCACGATCCTTCCGATCTAGCGCCGAACGGACGACACCTCCGCATCCAGCACACGTACAACTCGATGACGATCTCCGCCTTCTTGATCCAGCAAGAGGGAGCGGAGAGGTAGACGAGTTCTCTGGCAGCACGATGACATTGCCACGATGGTGGTGGAGCTATTCCAGCAGGGCTTCGCCTAAGCACCCCTGAAACCGATCTAGAGGAGAAACTACGATCTAGAGGAGAGGTAGCACGTGGCTGTTTTTCTATGTCTAAAACCCCTCAAAACCTCTAGTACATATAGGAGGAGGGAGAGAGGAGTCTTGGAGCCCAAGGGGCCAGCCCTTGTCCTTGGCGCAAGGAGGAGAGGAGGAGTCCTCCTCCAATCCTAGTAGGATTAGGACTCCTCCTTCCGAGTTGGAAACTCTTTCCATCTTGTGTTTTTTCCTTCTCAATCCACTCCAGCCGCATGGGCCCTTATAGGAGGCTTCGGCCAGACCAACAAGGGCTGGTTTACCTCCTCCCACAGCCCCATGTAGCCTCTTGGGTCGAGACACCCCTCCCGATGGTCCCCCGGTACCCTCCCGGCACTCCCAGTACACTACCGATGAGCCGAAACTTTTCCGGCGACCAAAACATGACTTCCTATATATCAATCTTTACCTCCGGATCATTCCGGAGCTCCTCGTGATGTACAGGATCTCATCCGGGACTCCGAAAAACCTTCAGTCACCACCATACATAACTCTATACTACCGAAATGTCACTGAATCTTAAGTGTGCATACCCTCTAGGTTCGAGAACTATGTAGACATGACCAAGACACCTCTACGGTCAATGACCAGTAGTGGGACCTGGATGCCCATATTGGTTCCTACATATTCTATGAAGATCTTTATCGGCTGAACCTCTATGTCAAGGATTCAGTTAATCCCGTATGTTGTTCCCTTTGTTCTTCGGTATGTTACTTGCTCGTGATTTGATCGTCGGTATCTCTATACCTAGTTCAACTTCCTTACCGGCAGTTCTCTTTACTCGTTACGTAATACAAGATCCCGTGGCTAACACTTTAGTCACATTGCTTGCAAGGCTTGTTGTGATGTTGTATTACCGAGTGGGCCCTGAGGTACCTTTCCGTCACACGGAGTAACAAATCCTAGTCTTAATCCATGCCAACCGAACAGACACCCTCGAAGATACCTGTAGAGCACCTTTATAGTCACCCGGTTATGTTGCGAAGTTTGATACACACAAGGTACTCCTCCGGTGTCAATGAGTTGCATGATCTCATGGTCATAGGAACAGATACTTGACATGCAGAAAACTGTAGCAATAAACTGACATGATCATATGCTACGTTTATAGTTTGGGTCTTGTCCATCACATCATTCTCCTAATGATGTGATCCTGTTATCAAATGACATCTCATGTCCATGGCTAGGAAACCTTAACCATCTTTTATCAACGAGCTAGTCCATCAGAGGCATAGTAGGGACATGGTGTTGTTTATGTATCCACACATGTATCTGAGTTTCCGATCAATACAATTCTAGCATGGATAATAAACGATTATTATGAACAAAGAAATATGATAATAACTAATTTATTATTGCCTTTAGGGCATATTTCCAATAGTCTCCCACTTTCACTAGAGTTAATAATCTAGCTCACATTACCATGTGATTTGTTATTAATCTCACACCCAATGAGTTCTGGGGTTCGATCATGCTTTGCAAGTGAAAGAGGTTTTAGTCAACGGGTCTGAGACATTCAGATTCGTGTGTACTTTGCAAATCTCTATGTCATACTGTAAACACTGCTACCACGCTCCACTTGGAGCTATTCCAAATGGCTACTCCACTATACGTATCCGGATTGCTACTAAGAGTCATCCGGATTGGTGTTAAAGCTTGCATCAACGTAACTCTTTACGACGAACTCTTTATCACCTCCATAATAGAGAAACATCTCCTTTGTCCTATGGTTATTAAGGATAATTTTGACCACTGTCTAGTAATCCACTCTTGGATTACTCTTGTACCCCTTGACAGACTTATGGCAAGGCACACACAGGTGCAGTACACAACATGGCATACTATATAGAGCCTATGGCTAAGGCATAGGGGACGTCGTTCGTCCTTTTTCTTTCTTCTGCTGTGGTTGAGCTTTGAGTCTCACTCAACTTCACACCTTACAAATCAGGCAAGAACTCTTTCTTTGACTGATCCATTTTGAACTCTTTCAAAATCTTGTCAAGGTATGTACTCATTGAAAGTATTATCAGACGTCTTGATCTATCTCTATATATCTCGATGCCCAACAATTAAGTAGCTTTATCCGGGTCTTCCTTTGAAAAACTCTTTTCAAACAACCATTTATGCTTTCTATAATTTCTACATCATTTCCGATCAACAATATGTCATCCAGATATGCTTATCAGAAACTCTATAGTGCTCCCACTCACTTTATTGTAAATACAAGTTTCTCATAAACTTTGTATAGACTCAAAAACTTTGATCACCTCATCAAAGGGTATATTCCAACTCTGAGATGCTTGCTTCATTCCATAGAAGGATCACTAAAGCTTGCACACCTTTTAGCATCCTTAGAACTGACAAAATCTTCTGGTTGTATCTCATACAACCTTTCCTCAAGGAAGGAAATGATGATTTGACATCCATTTGCCAGATTTCATAATTGAAAAATGGAGCAACTGCTAACATAATTCCAACAAACTTTAGCATCGCTATGAGTGAGAAAGTCTCATCATAATCAACTCCTTGAACTTGGCGGAAACTTCTTTGCGACAAGTCAAGCTTTATAAATGGTGACATTCACCATTAGCGTCTGTCTTCATCTTAAAGGTCCATTTGTACTCAACGACCTGCCGTCCAACGAGCAGGTCTACCAAAGTCTATACTTGGTTTTCATACATGGATCCTTTCTCGGATTTCATGGCCTCTAACCATTTATCGGGATCTGGGCCCATCATCGCTTCTCCATAGCTCGTAGGTTCATCGTTATCCAACAACATGACCTCTAAGACAGGGTTGTCGTACCACTCAGGAGCAGTACGCGTCCTTGTCGACCTACGAGGTTCGATAGTAACTTGATCTGAAGCTTCATGATCATCATCATTAACTTCCTCTTCAACTGATGTAGGATCCACAGAAACATCTTTCTGTGCTGCGCTACTCTATGGCTGAAACAAAGGTTCAACAACCGCATCAAGTTCTATCTTCCTCCCACTCAATTCTTTCGAGAGAAACTCTTTCTCGAGAAAGGACCCATTTTAGCAACAAACACTTTGTGCTCGGATCTGAGATAGAAGGTATACCCAACTGTTCTTAGGATATTCCATGAAGATGCATTTGTCCACTTTGGGTTCGAGCTCATTAGGTGAAAACCTTTTTTCACATAAGCATCATAGCCCCAAACATTAAGAAATGACAGCTTAGGTTTCTATCAAACTATAATTCATACGGTGTCATCTCAACGGATTTATATGGTGCCATATTTAAAGTGAATGTAGTTGTCTCTAATGCATAACCCCAAAACGACAGTTGCAAAACGGTAAGAGACATCATAGTACGCACCATATCCAATAGAGCATGACTATGACGTTCAAACACACCATCGCACTATGGTGTTCTAGGTGGCGTTTGTTGTGAAACAACTTTCACATTGTCTCAAGTTGTATGCCAAACTTGTAACTCAGATATTCACCTCCACGATCATATCATGTCACGATGATTTCAAACTTCACTCTGAATTTGTTTGAACTTTTCAAACGTTTCAGACTTGTGTTTCATTAAGCAAATATACTCATATATACTTAAATCATCAGTGAAGGTAAAAAAATAACGGTATCCACTTCACGCTACAACACTCATTGGATCGCATACATCAACATGTATTATTTCCAATAAGTTACTAGCCCGCTCCATCATACTGAAAATGGGGTCTTTAGTCATCTTGCCCAAGAGGCATGGACCGCATGTCTCAACCGATTCGAAACCGAATGAGTCCAAAGATCCATCAGCATGGAGTTTCTTCATGCGATTTATACCAATATGACATTTAGCGGCAGTGCCATAGGTATGTGGTACTATCATTATTAACTTTGCATCTTTTGGCATCAATGTTATGAACATGTGCATTATTACGATCAAGATTCAACAAACCATTCTCATTGGGTGCATGACCATTGAAGGTATTATTCATGTAAACAGAATAACCATTATTCTCTCACTTAAATGAATAACCGTATTGCAATAAACACTACCTAATCATGTTCATGCTTAACGCAAACACCAAATAATATTTATTTAGGTTTGTCACTAATCCCGAAGGTAGAGAGAGCGTGCGATGTTGATCACATCAACCTTGGAAACATTTCCAACACACATCGTCACCTCACACTTAGCTAGTCTCCGTTTATTCCATAGCTTTTATTTTGAGTTACTAACATTTAGCAACCAAACCGGTATCCAATACCCAGGTGCTACTAGGAGTACTAGCAAGGTACACATCGCTAACACGTATATCAAATATACTTCTGTCGACGTTGCCAGCCTTCTTATCTACCAAGTATCTAGGGTTGTTCTGCTTCAGCGACTGCTCTCCTCATAATAGAAGCACTTAGTCTCGGCTTTGGGTTCAACTTTGGGTTGCTTCACTGGAGCAGCAACTGACTTGCCATCCATGAAGTTTCCCTCCTTGCCCTTGCCCTTCTCAAAACTAGTGGTTTTACTAACCATCAACACTTGATGCTCCTGCTTGATTTGTACCTTCGCGGTGTCAAACATCGCGAACAGCTCAGGTATCATTATTTCCATCCTTGGCATTTTATAGTTCATCACGAAGCTCTAGTAGCTTAGTGACAGTGACTTGGAAAACTATATCAATCACTATCTTATCTGGAAGATCACCTCCCACTCGATTCAAGCGATTGTAGCACCGAGACAATCTAAGCACATGCTCAACGATTGAGCTATTTTACTTTGTTTTGTAGGCAAACAATTTTACGTTTGCAACAGACACCTGCCAGCCATCTTTGTGCAACAACATTGCACGTCAGTCGATGGAACCAGTCTCTCGTAAGCGTATGAGTAAGGTTGGTCCAGGCCGCTTCATCCCACAATACCGCTGAACCAAAACACGACCAAGGGAGGAAGCAATCTAAGCATCAACACCCACAAACTCCTTTGTGTTCTACTCGAGATCTCATATACACATAGACCTAGCTCATGATGTCACTATTGGGGAACGTTGCATGGGAAACAAAAAATTTCCTACGCACACACAAGATCTATCCATGGTGATGAGCATCTGTGAGAGGGAGAGTGGATCTACATACCCTTGTAGATCGCTAAGCGAAAGCGTTAAGAAACGCAGTTGATGTAGTCGAACATCATCGTGATCCAAATCGCCGAGCGTCCTGCGATCCCAACACGATCCATCTCGCGATCCGATCACGATCCATCCCGCGATCCCACCATGATCCATCCCACGATCAAATCACGAATCATCTCGCGACCTTGACCACGGTCCTTCCGATCTAGCACCGAACGGACGTCACCTCCGCGTTCAGCACACGTACACCTCGATGACGATCTCCGCCTTCTTGATCCAGCAAGAGGGAGCGGAGAGGTAGACGAGTTCTCCGGCAGCGTGACGGAATTGTGGCGATTGTGGCGGAGCTATTCCAACAGGGCTTCGCCTAAGCACCGATGAAACCGATCTAGAGGAGAAACTACGATCTAGAGGAGAGGTAGCACGTGGTTGTTTTTCTATGTCTAAATCCCTCAAAACCTCTAGTACATATAGGAGGAGGGAGAGAGGAGGCTTGGAGCCCAAGGGGCCAGCCCTTGTCCTTGGCGCAAGGAGGAGAGGAGGAGTCCTCCTCCAATCCTAGTAGGATTAGGACTCCTCCTTCCCACTTGGAAACTCTTTCCACCTTGTGTTTTTTCCTTCTCAATCCACTCCAGCCGCATGGGCCCTTAGAGGAGGCTTCGGCCATCCCACTAGGGTCTGGTTATACCTCCTCCCACAGCGCATGTAGCCTCTTGCGTCTAGACACCCCTCCCGATGGTCCCCCGGTACCCTTCCGGCACTCCGGGACACTATCAATGAGCCCAAAACTTTTCCGGCGACCAAAACATGACTTCCTATATATCAATATTTACCTCTAGACCATTCCGGAGCTCCTCGTGACGTCTGGGATCTCATCCGGGACTCCGATCAACCTTCGGTGACCACCATACATAACTCTATACTATCGAAACGTCACCGAACCTTAAGTGTGCAGACCCTGCGGGTTCGAGAACTATGTAGACATGACCGAGACACCTCTACGGTCAATAAACAATAGCGGGACCTGGATTCCCATATTGTTTCCTACATATTCTATGAAGATCTTTATTGGTTGAACCTCTATTTCAAGGATTCAACTAATCCTGTATGATGTTCCCTTTGTTCTTCGGTATGTTACTTGCCCGAGATTCGATCGTCGGTATCTCCATACGTAGTCCAACCTCTTTACCGACAATTATCTTTACTCATTACGTAATACAAGATCCCGTGGCTAACACTTTAGTCACATTGCTTGCAAGGCTTGTTGTGATGTTGTATTACCGAGTGGGCCCTGAGATACCTCTCCGTCACACGGAGTAACAAATCCCAGTCTTGATCCATGCCAACCCAACAGACACCCTCAGAGATACCTGTAGAGCACCTTTATAATCACCCAGTTACGTTGCAAAGTTTGATACACACAAGGTACTCCTCCGGTGTCAGTGAGTTGCATGATCTCATGGTCATAGGAACAGATACTTGACATGCAGAAAACTGTAGCAATAAACTGACACGATCATATGCTACGTTTATAGTTTGGGTCTTGTCCATCACATCATTCTCCTAATGATGTGATCCCGTTATCAAATGACATCTCATGTCCATGGCTAGGAAACCTTAACCATCTTTGATCAACGATCTAGTCCATCAGAGGCATAGTAGGGACATGGTGTTGTCTATGTATCCACACATGTATCTGAGTTTCCGATCAATACAATTCTAGCATGGATAATAAACGATTATTATGAACAAGGAAATATGATAATAACTAATTTATTATTGCCTCTAGGGCATATTTCCAACAAAGATAACTCGACTCCTACCTCCGCCGAACACTTCATGACTTCCTCCATGACAATGTTTTATCGTAGGTCGTTATTTCTCGCTTCTTGCTTTCTGATAGAATTTTTTTCAATCCTGATGCAATTGTTTGTTTTGTAGAGTTAAATTTGGGACTGTCTATCCATATGGTACCTGTTTTTGGGATCAGTCACTTTTAATCGCAGCCATTGGATCGGGAATGAGTGACTAGATTTCCTTTGATGATGCACTACATCGGAGGTGCCTCACCCACATGGATCTGGCAATAGACCTACCTCAGGGCCTAGGAGGCCCATCAAACACCTAACGACAAGAAGGATCTCGGAGGAAGGGATAAGCATCCCTGGATCATCTTGGTCCCCAAGTCTATGATGGTGGATTAATATATAAGGGGAGAATAGAGGGCTCTCATTCCCATCTATTCTCAGATAGACATAACTCTCGGTAAAACTACACACAACCCCTTGTAATCCCTCACACCGGGTATACCCACCATGAATTACAATGAAAAGCAGGATGTAGGGTATTACTCCTCACCAGAGGCCCGGACCTGGGTAACACCACTATGTGATCTTCAATATAAAACTTCCAGCTATGCTAGTAACCCTACCTAGGGTACTCACATTGTTGGTTGGCACTCCAGGCATGGGAAGCATTAGTTGGAGACCGACCTTAGATTGGATCTTCTCTGGCCTCCGATGGCCTCCCGTCGGGGGAGGCTAACCTTTGGCTCCTTCACCTTCACTGCAAACGGGGAAGGTCGGGTGTACATTAACCCACCGTCCACCTTGTGTGCATAATCTACATTAGTGTTGTGGCTGTCATCGTCAACAGGCACGATGACCTCCATCTGTGAATCTCACCGATACGCCAGATCATGTCGGAGGCCTCACTAGCTCCCACGTCATCCTCGTGGCCGAGCCCAAGCTCAAGAGAGCCATTTGGGTTTCCAAACGCCAGAGCCACATACCAACAGGTAGTGAGCGAGCGTCTGCAAAAACTAATGGGGCTCAGATTTGATGCATTGTCAGATATGCCAAACTATGCAATGACCTCACCTGTGACTTCCGACTCGGAGGCCGATGATGCTGTGACAACAACCCTGGCACCAACAACCAGGATCTTAATGCCAAAGGAAAGGTGCCACACCAAGGCTGCTACCATCCACCTGCCCACCCCAACCTCACATCTCGTTCCCATGGTCTGCGGCAATTGTTTCATCAACCACACGCCGGAGGAATGCATCATCAACGGATCCATCTACAACTATAGGCTCACACAAGTGACTTCATATTTCTATTAGATGACTAGAGCAACGACTACAAGGTGATATCCATACCCGACACCGACGTCGTGGGGCTCCTAGCAGCTCATGTGGTAGCAACTAGAGTTGTAGAGTCGGCGTCCAAATCAGACCCCTTAGAAGAGACTGGAGACAGTCAACCAATGTTCGAGGAGGCCTCATAAGATAGGGCGCCACAAGCAATCTCGATCCAACATGTTATGATGATGGAACCAGTAAGCACGTCCTCATCCCTAATAGCCCCAATCACATCCAGTGTAGCGGCAACAACAGCCATGGGGCTCACAACCCCACATCTTCCAACATCTAGACTGCAAGCCACTACAACATAAGCATTATTAGAACCTTTCATCACCCTGCAACAACAGAACGACATAGACACCTTGGGATCTGAATCACCGGGCTTCTTCACCCTGGGACTGGCACCATGAGACTCAATGGTGTCACGATGACACATCCAATCATTACGGAAGAGGCCATGAACATACTCACTACACCATACATGGAAACGACCTGAAAGCTAGGGCGATGGGGCCCCTCCGTGTATCAACATTAAGCGCACAACTGCAACTACAACACCACACTTTGGAATCCACCACACGAGAATCATGGTGGCAGGAAACAATGAACAACGAGCAACTACACACACCTTGTCGCTGGCCTCAAGCTACCATCGAAGACCTCGCGTCCTGTGGACGGCGGGTGGGCGTAGGCTTCACTGATCCCATGAACATCGTGACACTCCTAACACCATCATGTGGCCTCCAGGCAGTTGCGACATTGGTTGAAGAGCTACAAGCAACTCCGGGAACCCAAACCTCATCGCAAGCCTAACAAAGGTCACCCACAAGATAGTGGAGCTCCAAGGCAACGTCTCCGAATCAAGAGACTGGCTTGTTGGAACAGACATTGTCCTTTCAGCGATAAACCATCTAGCCCAAGACCAATGACACGGCTCTGTACAGAGGCCAGAGGCTGCAACAGGAGCCCAACCTAGAGACCTTCACCAAGCCATCTAGGTCGTAGCGGCACAACACCAAGCACCTCTGCCGCCATAATCCCTTACAGTCCATGATCGCCTAGGGCACCATCCTAACCTGCTAGATCAAATACAAGCCTTGGAGATGGAGCACTACATGCCTACAACAAAAAAACCCCGCAAAAATGTCTGAAAATAGCTCACGCCGAATAATAGGAGCTCAAGAACCACCACACCAATGACGAGAAGAAAAATGCAATACCTGGAGATACAAAGGAAAAGAGAGTGCATGATGAAAAGTGCATATGAGATGACCCACACCCAGGAATGTCACGGTGACGACAACCTCATCCTGGACCCCTACAACGAAACCAGAAAGAGTCATCAGCCAAACCATCTTCCTGTCGTCTTCTCCTACCCTAAATGTGCGACGATGGTCAAGTCTCTCAAAATGGATGCCACGCCGCCAATGTGTGCATTGCTGCTACCTCTTGAGCATGCGTTGGTTTTCCCTTGAAGAGGAAAGGGTGATGCAGCGAAGTAGATAAGTATTTCACTCAGTTTTTGGGAACCAAGGTATCAATCCAGTAGGAGGAACAATCAAGCCACCAATGGATGCACCTACACAAATAATCAAACTCTTGCACCCAACGCTATAAAGGGGTTGTCAATCCCTTCACGGTTATTTACAAGGATTAGATCCGATAGAGATAGATGTAATGAGTGCGGAAAGTAAAAGGTAAATAAATTGCAGCAAGTGTAGACCTGAAAATATATGATGGAAAATAGACTTGAGGGCCATAGGTTTCACTAGAGGCTTCTCTCTTGAAGGCAAATATCATGATGGGTAAACAAATTACTGTCAAGCAATTGATAGAAAAGCGAATAAACATGTACTTATCCAAGGGAATGATCATGCATATAGGCATCATGTCTATGACAAGTAGACCAAAATGATTCTACATCTACTACTATTACTCCACACATCGACCGACTCCTACCTACATCTAGAGTATTAAGTTCATGAAGAACAGAGTAACGCATTAAGAAAGATGACATGATGTAGAGGGATAAACTCAAGAAATATGATGAAAACCCCATCTTGTTACCCTTGATGGTAACAATACAATACGTGCCTTGCTACCCCTACTTTGTCACTGGGTGAGGACACCACAAGATTGAACCCAAAACCAAGCACTTCTCACATTGCAAGAATTACTAATCTAGTTGGCCAAACCAAACCAATAACTCGAAGAGACTTACAAGGATATGAAATCATGCATATAAGAAATCAGAGGAGATTCAAATAAGATTCATGGATAATCTGAACATAAACTCACAATTCATCGGATCTTGACAAACACACCACAACAGAGGATTACATTGGATAGATCTTCATGAAGATCATGAAGAACATGGTATTGAAGATCACAGAGAGAGAAGAAGCCATCTAGCTACTAGATATGGACTCGTAGGTCTGTGGTGGACTACTCATGCATCATCGGAGGGGCAATGGAGTTGATGTAGATGCCTTTCGTGATCAAAACCCCCTCCGGCAGATTACCGGAAAAGGCCCCCAGATTGGATCTCTTGGGAACGGAGGCTTCCGGTGGTGGAAAGTTGCATGGCTCTTTTTTATGTTGCGGGAATATTTGGGTATTTATAGGCCAAAGAATAGGGTTAGGAGACCCGCCAGGAGGCGACAAGCCTGCTAGGCACGGCCAGGGGGGCCCGCGCCTAAAAGGCTTCTGGCGCCCTGGCACCTCCCCTGACGTTCACTCCAAGCTTGGATGACTTGTTTCCTTCCAGAAAATTCCTTCCGGAGGTTATATTCCATTTGGACTCCGGTTAATATTCCATATCTGCAAAACTCAAAAACAAGGAAAAAACAAAAACTGTCACTTGGCTCTAGATTAATAGGTTAGTCCCAAAATAGTATAAAATAGCATATTAATGCATATAAAACATCCAAAACAGATAATATAATAGCATTCCATCATAAAAAATTATAGATACGTTGAAGACGTATCAACATCCCCAAGCTTAATTCCTGCTCGTCCTCGAGTAGATGATAAAAACATAATTTTTGATGTGGAGTGCCACCTAACATATTTATCCAAGTAATATTATTTATTGTCGCATGAATATTCAGATCCATAAGACTCAAAACAAAAGCATAATATTGATATAGAAACAATAACATTTCAAGCATACTAGCAAAGCAATTGTATATCTTCAAAATATAATGGCAAAAGAAAGTTATCCCTACAATATCATATGGTATGGCTATGCTCCATCTTCCCCACACAAAGTATTTACATCATGCACAACCCCGATGAAAAGTCAAGCAATTGTTTTCACACCTTTATTTTCTCAAACTTTTTCAACTCTCATGCAATACATGAGCGCGAGCCATGGATATAACACTACATGTGGAATATAATATGGTGGAGGTTGTCAAGGAAAGGGAGAAGATAGTCTCACATCAACTAGGCGTATCAACGGGATATGGAGATGCCCATCAATAGATATCAATGTGAGTGAGTAGGGATTGCCATGCAACGGATGCACTAGAGCTATAAGTGTATGAAAGTTCAAAAATAAACTAAGTGGACGTGCATCATGAAGAAAAATATTCCACTATCTATATGAAAGTGACAAAATATGAGACTCCCTATCATGAAGATCATGGTGTTACTTTGAAGCACAAGTGTGGAAAAGGTAGTAGCAATGTCCCTTCTCTCTTTTCTCTCATTTTTTTATTATTGGGCATCTAAGGCCTCTTTTATTCAATTTTTTTATTTGGGCTTCACTGGCCTCTTTTATTTTTCATAAAGTCCGGACTCTCATCCCTACTAATAAGGGAATCATAGCTTCCATCATCCTTTCCTCACATGTGACATGCTCTATAATGAAAATCATCACACTTTTATTTACTTACAACTCAAAAGGAAAATTACAACCCGATACCTATGACAAAATATGACTCTATATGCAATATGGAAGTGATGGTGCATGTCATAAAAGGACACGGTGGAAGTTGCATCGCAATATATCTCGGAATGGCTATGGAAATGACATAATAGGTAGGTATGGTGGATGTTTTGAGGAAAGATATATGGTGGCTTTTTTGAGGAAGGTATATGGTGGCTGTTTTGAGGAAGGTGTTTGTTGCACCGGCGAAAGTTGTGAGATACTAGAAAGGCTAGCAAAAGTGGAAAGGTGAGAGTACGTATAATCCATGGACTCAACATTAGTCATAAAGAACTCACATACTTATTGCAAAAGTCTATTAGTCATTGAAGAAAAGCATTAAATGCATGCTCCTAGGGGGGAGGTTGGTAGGAGTTAACCATCGCGCGCCCCCGACCCTCACACAAAGGTCGACAATCTATAAACAAGTCATGCTCTGACTTCCTTACATAGCGGTTCACCATACGTGCATGCTACGGGAATCACAAACCTTTACAGAAGTATTTTTACCAAATCAGAATTTACTTCCTAACATGTCTCTTAACATTACCATCTTTATATCTCAAAACTTTATGCAAGGAATCAAACTTCTCATAAATACTCAATGCATTTAATATGGAAGTTTTTTTATATCCCTTTTGGATGCCTATCCTATTAGGACTAAATTCATAACCTAGACCAATTACCATGCTGTTTTTAGGAACTCTCAAAATAATATAAGTGAGGTATGAGAGTTCAAGTATTTCTATAAAACGAAAACACCACCGTGCTCTAAAAGATAGAAGTGAAGCATATAGAGCAAAATTGCCCAATTCAAAAGATATAAGTGAAGCACAAAGAGTATTCTAATAAATACACGATTTAGTGTGTATCTCTCAAAAGATGTGTGGAGCAAGGATGATTGTGGAAAACTAACAAGAAAAGACTCATATCATACAAGACGCTCCAAGCAAAACACATATCATGTGATGAATAAAAATATAGCCTCAAGTAAATTTACTGATGGATTGAAGACCAAAGAGGGGATGCCTTCCGGGGCATCCCCAAGCTTAGGCTCTTTGGCATCCTTGAATATGACTTGGGGTGACTTTGGCATCCCCAAGCTTAGGCTCTTTCCACTCCTTATTCCATAGTCCATCCAATCTTTACCCAAAACTTGAAAACTTCACAACACAAAACTTAACATAAAACTCGTGAGATCCGTTAGTATAAGAAAATAAATCACCACTTTAGGTACTGTTGTGAAATAATTTTTATTTATATTGGTGTTATACATACTGTAATATAGCTTATCCATGGCTCATACCACATGATACAACCCATAGATTCATCAAAATAGGCAAACAACTAAAAGAAAACAGAATCTGTCAACAACAGAATAGTCTGTAGCAATCTGGAAACTTCGTATACTCATGTAACTCAAAAAATTCTGAAAAATTAGGACAGCCTGGTAAATTCATATATCAATCTTTTGTAAATATTTTATATCAATTCAAAGCTTTGAAAAATTAGAAAATTTCTGGACTGAGCGCAAAAGTTTCTGTTTTTCAGCAAGATCAAATCAACAACTACCATAGATCACCCGAAAGGTTTTACTTGGCTCAAACACTAATTAAAACACCAAAACACAATTACTACAGAAATAATAATGTGGGAAACACTCAAAACAGAAGCAAAAATAGAACAAAAAATAAAATTGGGTTGCCTCCCAACAAGGCTCTTAGGCGAAGCCCTTCCGAAATTGCTCCACCACCATCGCCGGAGCACCGTCAGGCTGCTGGAGAACTCTTCTTCCTCTCCACTCCTTCTTGCTGGATCAAGACAGTGGAGATCGTCATCAAGCTGTACGTGTGCTGAACGCGGAGGTGCCGTCCGTTCGGTGCTAGATCGGAAGGATCATGATCAAGTTCGTGGGACGGATCGTGATCAAGTTCGTGGGACGGATCGTGATCAAGTTCGTGGGACGGATCGTGATCGGATCGCGGGACGAATCGTGATTGGATCGCGGGATGGATCATGATTGGATCGCGGGACGCACTGCGATTTGGATCGCTAAGACGTTCGACTACGCCAACCACGTTTCTTAACGCTTCCCGCTTAGCCATCTACAAGGGTATGTAGATCCACTCTCCCTCTCGTAGATTCTCATCACCATGGATAGATCTGCGTGTGCGTAGGAATTTTTTTTGTTTCCCATGCAACGTTCCCAAACAATGGTATCATGAGCTAGGTCTATGTGTAGATGAGATCTTGAGTAGAACACAAAAGGTTTGTGGGTGTTGATGCTTAGATTTCTTCCTCCCTTGGTCGGATTTTGGTTCAGCGGTATTGTGAGATGAAGCAGCCCGGACCAACATTACTCGTACGCTTACGAGAGACCGGTTCCCTCGACGCAACTTGTTGCCTAGATGGCTTGCGGGTGGCAGTTTCTCTTAATTTAGTTGGATCGGATTCGACACAGGCGGTCCTTGAGAAGGTTGAAAAGCAAATTATGTATCACCATTGTGGTTTATGCGTAGGTGAGAATCGTTCTTGCTAGAAACCCATAGCAGCCACGTAAAACATGCAACAACAATTAGAGGACGTCTAGCTTGTTTTTGCAGGGTATGTTGTGATGTGATATGGCCAATTACATGATGTGATATATGTGATGTATGAGATGATCATGTGATGTATAGAATTTCACGACTTGCATGTCGATGAGTACGGCAACCGGCAGGAGCCATAGGGTTGTCTTTAATTATTGTATGACCTGCGTGTCAATCATTAAGCGCTATGTAATGCTTTACTTTATCTCTAAACGGTAGCAATAGTAGTAGAAGCATGTTGGGCGCGACAACACCGATGGCGACACGTTGATGGAGATCAAGATGATGGGGATCATGGTGTATTGCCGGTGACGATGGAGATCATGCCGGTGCTTTCAAGATGGAGATCTAAAGCACAATTTCATGGTCATATCATGTCACTTATGAATTGCATGTGATGTTAATCCTATTATGCACCTTGTTTTGCTTAGTACGACGGTAGCATTATAAGGTGATCCCTCACTTAAATTTCAAGATAAATTGTGTTCTCCCCGAGTGTGCACCGTTGCGAAAGTTCGTCGTGTTGAGACACCACGTGATGATCAAGTGTGATAGACTCTACGTTCACATACAACGGGTGCAAGCCAGTGTTGCACGCACAGAACACTTAGGTTAAACTTGACGAGCCTAGCATGTACACACATGGCCTCGGAACACAAGAGATCGAAAGGTCGAACATGAGTCATATAGTAGTTATGATCAGCATAATGATGTTCACCATTGAAGCCACCTCAACTCACGTGATGATTGGACTTGAGTTGGTGGATTTGGATCATGTGACACTCAGATGACCTGAGGGATGTCAATTTGAGTGGGAGCTTTAGTAATTTGATTAACTAAACTCATTATCTTGAACAATAGTCTAAGTAAACTTTGCATATTTATGTTGTAGATCAATGGCTCGCGCAGTAGCACCCCTGAATTTTAATGTGTTCCTAGAGAAAGCTAAACTGAAAGATGATGGAAGTAACTTTGTTGACTAGGCCCATAATCTGAGGATTATCCTCATGGCTTCCTAGAAATCATATGTCCTTGATGCACCGCTTGGTGACCAACCAGAAGACATGACCTCCGAAGACGTTAAGAACGCTTGGGAGGCACGTACTGGAGATTACTCAATAGTTCAGTGTGCAATATTGTATGGCTTAGAACCGGGACTTCAAAGACGTTTTGAACGTCATGGAGCATATGAGATGTTCCAGGAGTTGAAGTTTATCTTTCAGAAGAATGCCCAGATCGAGAGGTATGAAACCTCCGATAAGTTCTATGCTTGCAAGATGTAGGAGAATGTTGGGGAAGGTTGCATGGGAACAAAAAAATTCCTACGCACATGAAAGATCTATCCATGGTGATGAGCATCTAGAAGAGGGAGAGTGGATCTACATACCCTTGTAGATCGCTAAGCGGGAAGCGTTAAGAAACGCGGTTGGTGTAGTCGAACGTCTTTGCGATCCAAATCGCCGAGCGTCTCGCGATCTCATCACGATCCGTCTCGCGATCCAATCACGTTCCGTCACGCGAACTCATCACGATCCGTCCCGCGATCTCATAACGACCCGTCCCGCGAACTCATCACGATTCGTCCCGCGATCTCATCACGATCCGTCCCGCGATCTCGCCACGATCCGTCTCGCAATATTGATCACGGTCCTTCCGATCTAGCGCCGAACGGACGGCACCTCCGCGTTCAGCACACGTACAGCTTGATAACGATCTCCACCTTATTGATCCAGCAAGAGGGAGCGGAGAGGTAGAAGAGTTCTCCGGCAGCGTGACGGTGCTGTGGCGATGGTGGTGGAGCTATTCTGGTAGGGCTTCGCCTAAGCACTGCAGAAAACCGATCTAGAGGAGAAACTATGCACTAGAGGAACGGGTAGCACGTGGCTGAAAATTCTGTGCCAAAACACTAAAATCCTCTAGTATATATAGGAGGAGAGGAGAAGGAGGCTTGAATTCCAAAAAGCCAGCCCTTGGGTCGGCCAAAGTGGGGAGGAGAGGAGGATTCCTCCTCCAATCCTAGTAGGACTAGGGTTCCTCCTTTTTTGGCCTTTTTCCACCTTTTTCCCTTTGGGCTTTTTCTCCCAGCCGCATGGGCCTTGTGTGGGACTTCCACCCGCTCACAAAAGGCTGGTATTTACTCTCCCACAGACCATGAAGCCTCTTGGGTCGAAATACCCCTCCCGGTGGTCTCCCGGTACACTACCGACACTCCCGGTACATTACCGATTAGCCCGAAACTTTTCCGGCGACCAAAATGGGACTTCCTATATATCAATCTTTACCTCCGGACCATTCCGGAGCTCCTCGTGACGTCCGGGATCTCATCCGGGACTCCGAACAACCTTCGGTCACCATCATACATAACTCTATACTACTGAAACGTCACCGAACCTTAAGTGTGCAGACCCTGCGGGTTCGAGAACTATGTAGACATGGCCGAGACACCTCTACGGTCAATAACCAATAGAGGGACCTGGATTCCCATATTGGTTCCTACATATTCTACGAAGATCTTTATCGGTCGAACCTCTCTGTCAAGGATTCAGTTAATCCCGTATGATGTTCCCTTTGTTCTTCGGTATGTTACTTGCCCGAGATTCGATCGTCGGTATCTCCATACCTAGTTCAACCTCATTACTGACAAGTCTCTTTACTCGTTCCGTAATACAAGATCCCGTGACTAACACTTAGTCACATTGCTTTCAAGGCTTATTGTGATGTTGTACTACCGAGTGGGCCCTGAGATACCTCTCCGTCACACGGAGTAACATATCCCAGTCTTGATCCATGCCAACTCAACAGACACCCTCGAAGATACCTGTAGAGCACCTTTATAGTCACCCAGTTATGTTGCGAAATTTGATACACACAAGGCACTCCTCCGATGTCCGTGAGTTGCATGATCTCATGGTCATAGGAACATATACTTGACATGCAGAAAACAGTAGCAATAAACTGACATGATCATATGCTACGTTTGTAGTTTGGGTCTTGTCCATCACACCATTCTCCTAATGATGTGATCCCGTTTATCAAATGACATCTCATGTCCATGGCTAGGAAACCTTAACCATCTTTGATCAACGAGCTAGTCTATTAGAGACATACTAGGGACATGGTTTTTTCTATGTATCCACACATGCATATAAGTCTCCGATCAATACAATTATAGCATGGATAGTAAACGATTATCATGAACAAGGAAATATGATAATAACTAATTTATTATTGCCTCTAGGGCATATTTCCAACAGAGAACGGGTCTATCAGTGAACATATACTCAGAATGTCTGGGTATTCAACTCGTCTAGCGGAGTTGGGAATTGCCCTTCCACCAGAGGCGATCACTGACAGAGTTCTTCAATCACTGCCACCTAGTTACAAGAGCTTTGTGATGAATTATAACATGCACGGGATGAACAAATCAGTCGCCGAGCTTTTTGCGATGCTAAAAGTCGCTGAGTCTGAAATCTAGAAAGAACATCAAGTGTTGATGGTCAATAAAACCACTAGTTTGAAGAAAAATGGCAAAGTCAAGGGCAAGGGCAAGAAGGGTAAAACCAAGAAGGATGGCAAAGCAGTTGCTACTCCTGTAAAGAAGCCCAAGCATGGACCCACGCCAGAAACTGAGTGCTTTCATTGCAAGGGAACTAGTCACTGGAAGCGGAACTGCCCCAAGTACCTGGCTGACAAGAAGGCGGCCAATGACAAACAAGGTATATATGATATACATGTTATTGATGTGTACCTTACTATCTCTCGTAGTAGTGCCTGGGTATTTGATACCGGTTCGGTTGCTCACATTTGCAACTCAAAGCAGGAACTACAGAATAAACGAAGGCTGGCAAAGGACGAAGTGACGATGCGCGTGGGAAATGGTTCCAAGGTTGATGTGATCACCGTCGGCACGCTCTCTCTTCGATTACCATCGGGATTAGTGATGAACCTGAATAATTGTTATTTAGTGCTTGCGTTAAGCATGAACATTATATCTGGATCTTGTTTATTGCGAGACGGTTACTCATTTAAATCAGAGAATAAAGGTTGTTCTATTTATATCAGTAATATCTTTTATGGTCATGCACCCAATGTTAGGGGTTTATTCATATTTAATCCTGATAGTGATGACACACATGTTCATAATATTGATGCCAAAAGATGTAGAGTTGATAATGATAGTACCACTTTCTTGTGGCACTGCCGTTTAGCTCATATTGGTGTAAAACGCATGAGGAAGCTCCATGCTGATGGACTTTTGGAGTCACTTGATTTTGAATCACTTGACACATGTGAACCATGCCTCATGGGCAAGATGACTTAAACGCCGTTCTCTGGAACAATGGAATGGGCGAGTGACTTACTGGAAATCATACATACTGATGTGTGCGGTCCAATGAATGTTACAGCGCGTGGTGGATATCGTTATTTTCTCACCTTCACTGATGACTTAAGTAGATATGGGTATATTTACTTAATGAAACACAAGTCTGAAACATTTGAAAAGTTCAAGCAATATCAAAGTGAAGTTGAGAATCATCGTAACAAGAAGATTAAGTTCCTGCGATCTGATCGAGGAGGTGAATATCTGAGTTATGAGTTTGGCAGTCATTTAAGACAGTGTGGAATTGTTTCACAGTTGACACCGCCCGGAACACCACAGCGTAATGGTGTGTTCGAACGTTGTAATCGAACCTTATTAGATATGGTACGTTCTATGATGTCTCTTGCCGATTTGCCACTATCGTTTTGGGGTTATGCATTAGAGACAGCTGCATTCACTTTAAATAGGGCACCATCAAAATCCGTTGAGACGACGCCATATGAACTGTGGTTTGGCAAGAAGCCAAAATTGTCGTTTCTTAAAGTTTGGCGATGTGATGCTTATGTCAAAAAGCTTTAGCCTGAAAAGTTGGAACCCAAAGCGGAGAAATGCGTCTTCATAGGATACCCGAAAGAGACAGTCGGGTATACCTTCTATCTCAGATCCGAAGGCAAAGTGTTTGTCACTAAGAATGTAACATTTCTTGAGAAAGAGTTTCTCTCGAAAGAATTGAGTGGGAGGAAAATAGAGCTTGATGAGGTTATTGAACCTTTACTTCAACCAGAAAGTAGCGCAGCGCAGAAAGATGTTTATGTGGAACCTACGACGGTAGAAGAGGAAGTTAATGATGATGATCATGAAGCTTCAGATCAAGCTGCTATTGAACCTCGTAGGTCAACAAGGCCGCGTACTACCCCTGAGTGGTACGGCAACCCTGTCTTGGAGGTCATGTTGTTGGACAACAATGAACCTACGAGCTATGGAGGAGCAGTGATGGGCCCGAATTCCGAGAAATGGTTAGAGGCCATGAAATCTGAGATGGGATCCATGTATGAAAACAAAGTATGGACTTTGGAAGTATTACCTGAAGGGCGAAAGGCCATTCAGAAAAAATGGATCTTTAAGAAG
Organism: Hordeum marinum; assembly: GCA_022496015.1. Classification (NCBI taxonomy): domain Eukaryota; kingdom Viridiplantae; phylum Streptophyta; class Magnoliopsida; order Poales; family Poaceae; genus Hordeum; species Hordeum marinum. The sequence continues at coordinate 441,354,622 of CM039674.1, forward strand.
AAGACAGACGCGGACGGTAATGTCACCGTCTATAAAGCTCGACTTGTGGCAAAGGGTTTTTCACAAGTTCAAGGAGTTGACTACGATGAGACTTTCTCACCCGTAGCGATGCTTAAGTCTGTCAGAATCATGTTAGCAATAGCTGCTTATTTCGACTATGAAATTTGGCAGATGGATGTCAAAACAGCGTTCCTCAACGGTTTCCTTGAGGAAGAGTTGTATATGATGCAACCCGAAGGTTTTGTCGATCCAGAGAATGCTGACAAAGTTTGCAAACTCCAGCGATCCATTTATGGACTGGTGCAAGCATCTTGGAGTTGGAATAAGCGCTTTGATGAGGTGATCAAAGCGTTTGAGTTTATACAAGTTTACAGAGAAGCTTGTATTTACAAGAAAGTGAGTGGGAGCTCTATAGCGTTTATAGTATTATATGTGGATGACATATTGCTGATTGGAAACAATATAGAAATGCTGGAAAGCATGAAGGAATATTTGAACAAGAATTTTTCAATGAAGGACCTAGGAGAAGCTGCTTTCATATTAGGCATTAAGATCTATAGAGATAGATCGAGACGCTTAATAGCACTTTCATAGAGCACATACCTTGATAAAGTTTTGAAGAAGTTCAAAATGGAACAGTCCAAGAAGGGGTTCTTGCCTGTGTTACAAGGTGTAAAGTTGAGTAAGACTCAATGCCTAGTAACTGCAGAAGATAGAGAAAAGATGAGTGTCATCCCTATGCTTCAGCCATAGGCTCTATCATGTATGCAATGTTGTGCACTAGACCCGATGTCAGCCTTGCCATAAGTATGGCCGGAAGGTTTCAAAGTGATCCTAGAATGGAGCACTGGCAAGCGGTCAAGAATATCCTTAAGTACCTGAAAAGGACTATGGAAATGTTTCTCGTTTATGGAGGTGAAGAAGAGCTCGTCGTAAAGGGTTACGTCGATGCAAGCTTTGACACTGATCCGGACGACTCTAAGTCGCAAACCGGATACGTGTTTATTCTTAACGGGGGAGCGGTAAGCTGGTGCAGTTCCAAGCAAAGCGGGGTAGCTGATTCTACGTGCGAAGAGGAATACATCGCAACCTCGAAGGCGGCGAAGGAAGGTGTCTGGATGAAGCAGTTCATGATAGATATTGGAGTAGTGCCCAGTGCACTGAATCCAATGAACCTATTCTGTGACAACACTGGTGCCATTGCTCTGGCCAAGGAACCAAGGTTTCACAAGAGGACCAGACACATAAAGCGACGCTTCAACTCCATCCGCGATTACATCATGGAGAAAGACATAAATATTTGCAAAGTGCACACGGATCTGAATGTTGTAGACCTGTTGACTAAACCTCTTCCAAGGGCTAAACATGGTCAACACCGGAACTGCATGGGTGTTCGATTAATTACAATGTAAATCACATAGTGATGTGAACTAGATTATTGACTCTAGTGCAAGTGGGAGACTGTTGGAAATATGCCCTAGAGGCAATAAATAAAGTGTTTATTATTGTATTTCCTTGTTCATGATAATCGTTTATTATCCATGCTATAACTGTATTAATAGGAAACATGGATACATGTGTGGATACATAGACAAACACAATGTCCCTAGTATGCCTCTAGTGAACTAGCTCGTTGATCGAAAGATGGTTAAGGTTTCCTAGCCATGGACATGAGATGTCATTTGATAACGGGATCACATCATTAGGAGAATGATGTGATGGATAAGACATAAACTACAAACGTAGCTTATGATCGTGTCAGTTTATTGCTACTGTTTTCTGCATGTCAAGTATATGTTCCTATGACCCTGAGATCATGCAACTCACAGATATCGGAGGAGTACCTTGTGTGTATCAAACGTCACAAGTAACTGGGTGACTGTAAAGGTGCTCTACAGGTGTGTGTTGAGTTGGCATGGATCAAGACTGGGATTTGTTACTCCGTGTGACGGAGAGGTATCTCGGGGCCCACTCAGTAATACAACATCACGATAAGCCTTGCAAGCAATGTGACTAAGTGTTAGTTGCGAGATCTTGTATTACGGAACGAGTAAAGAGACTTGTCAGTAACGAGGTTGAACTAGGTATGGAGATACCGACGATCGAATCTCGGGCAAGTAACATACCGAAGAACAAAGGGGACATCATACGGGATTAACCAAATCCTTGACACAGAGGTTCGACCGATAAAGATCTTCGTAGAATATGTAGGAACCAATGTGGACATCCAGGTCCCACATTGGTTATTGACCGTAGAGGTGTCTCGGTCATGTCTACATAGTTCTCGAACCCGCAGGGTCTGCACACTTAAGGTTTGGTGACGTTTCGATAGTATAGAGTTATGTATGGTGGTGACCGCAGTTTGTTCGGAGTCCCGGATGAGATCCCGGACGTCACGAGGAGCTCCGGAATGGTCCGGAGGTAAAGATTCATATATAGGAAGTCATGTTTTGGTCCGGAAAAGTTTCGGGCTCATCGGTAGTGTACCGGGAGTGCCGGTAGTGTACCGGGAGGCCACCGGGAGGGGTATTTTGACCCAAGAGGCTACATGGGCTGTAGGAGGGTGTAAACCAGCCCTTAGTGGGCTGGTGGAACATCCACAAGAGGCCCATGCGGCTGGAAGAAAAAAGGCCTAAGAGAAAAGTGGAAAAAGGCAAAATAGGGTGAATCCTGGTGCTAATAGGATTGGAGGTGGACTCCACCTCTCCCTCTCTCCTTCGGCCGAAGCAAGGAGGCCTTGGCCCTTGTACCAAGGCCTCTCCTCCTCTCCTCTTATATATACTGGAGGTTTTAGGGGTTTTGCACTAGATTTTCAACCACGTGCTATCCGTTCCTCCAGTGCATAGTTTCTCCTCTAGATCGGATTTCTGCAGTGCTTAGGCGAAGCCCTGCCGGAATTGCTCCACCACCATCGCCGGAGCGCCGTTAGGCTGCCGGAGAACTCTTCTTCCTCTCCACTCCTTCTTGCTAGATCAAGATGGTGGAGATCATCATCAAGCTGTACGTGTGCTGAACGCAGAGGTGTCGTCCGTTCGGTGCTAGATCGGAAGGATCGTGATCAAGTTCGTGGGACGGATCGCGATCAAGTTCGTGGGACGGATCATGATCGGATCGCGGGACGGATCATGATCGGATCGCGGGACGGATCATGATCGGATCGCGGGACGGATCGTGATTGGATCGCGGGACGCACGGCGATTTGGATCGCGAAGACATTCGACTACACCAACCGTGTTTCTTAACGCTTCCCGCTTAGCGATCTACAAGGGTATGTAGATCCACTCTCCCTCTCGTAGATGCTCATCATCATGGATAGATCTGCGTGTGCGTAGGAAAATTTTTGTTTCCCATGCAACGTTCCCCAACACTCAACATTAGTCATAAAGAACTCACATACTTATTGCAAAAGTTTATTGTTCAATGAAGAAAAGCATTAAACGCATGCTCCTAGGGGGGAGGTTGGTAGGAGTTAACCATCGCGCGCCCCCGACCCTCACACAAAGGTCGACAATCTACAAACAAGTCATGCTCTGACTTTCTTACATAGCGGTTCACCATATGTGCATGCTACGGGAATCACAAACCTTTACAGAAGTATTTTTACCAAATCAGAATTTACTTCCTAACATGTCTCTTAACACTACCATCTTTATATCTCAAAACTTTATGCAAGGAATCAGACTTCTCATAAATACTCAATGCATTTAATATGGAAGTTTTTTTATATCCCTTTTGGATGCCTATCCTATTAGGACTAAATTCATAACCTAGACCAATTACCATGCTGTTTTTAGGAACTCTCAAAATAATATAAGTGAGGTATGAGAGTTCAAGTATTTTTATAAACCGAAAACACCACCGTGCTCTAAAAGATAGAAGTGAAGCATATAGAGCAAAATTGCCCAATTCAAAAGATATAAGTGAAGCACAAAGAGTATTCTAATAAATACACGATTCAGTGTGTATCTCTCAAAAGATGTGTGGAGCAAGGATGATTGTGGCAAACTAACAAGAAAAGACTCATATCATACAAGACGCTCCAAGCAAAACACATATCATGTGATGAATAAAAATATAGCCTCAAGTAAATTTACCGATGGATTGAAGACCAAAGAGGGGATGCCTTCCAGGGCATCCCCAAGCTTAGGCTCTTTGGCATCCTTGAATATGACTTGGGGTGACTTTGGCATCCCCAAGCTTAGGCTCTTTCCACTCCTTATTACATAGTCTATCCAATCTTTACCCAAAACTTGGAAACTTCACAACACAAAACTTAACATAAAACTCGTGAGATCCGTTAGTATAAGAAAATAAATCGCCACTTTAGGTACTGTTGTGAAATAATTTTTATTTATATTGGTGTTATACCTACTGTAATCTAACTTCTCCATTGCTCATACCACATGATACAACCCATAGATTCATCAAAATAGGCAAACAACTCAAAGAAAATAGAATCTGTCAAAAACAGAATAGTCTGTAGCAATCTGGAAACTTCGTATACTTATGTAACTCAAAAACTTCTGAAAAATAAGGACAGCCTGGTAAATTCATATATCAATCTTTTGTCAATATTTTAGATCAATTCGAAGCTCTGAAAAATTAGAAAATTCCTGGACTGAGCGCAAAAGTTTCTGTTTTTCAGCAAGATCAAATTAATAACTACCATAGATCACCCGAAAGGTTTTACTTGGCTCAAACACTAATTAAAACACCAAAACACAATTACTACATAAGTAATAATGTGGGAAACACTCAAAACAGAAGCAAAAATAGAACACAAAAATAAAATTGGGTTGCCTCCCAACAAGCGCTATTCTTTAACGCCCCCTAGCTAGGCAAAACGCAATAGATCTAGGTATTGTCATCTTTGGTATGCAATCCATTCTTATCACCTGGGTCATCACCATAAATATCATCATATAAAATGTTTTTCTTATTTTTAATGGGTTCACCTATCTTTTGTTGTAGCAAATCATCATCAAATCCTGCATAAATACCTCTAGTGATCCAACCAAATTCATCATAGGATTCAAGGTAAATAGTTTGGGTAATTTTGGAATAGGGAACTCTTCTTCTAAGATTATCTTGGTAAGATTAATAATCCCCAAACTCAAAGCCACGCAAGGTCTCTTTATCGTATAAGATTTCTTTAATAGGGGGGGGGGGTGCTTAATATCCTTTTTATAGAAAGCAAAAATTTCCCTAGCTTCTTGTACGATGAAATCAAATTCATGCATAAGGATAATCGTGGAAATCTTTTTGGCTTTAGGATGATTAATTTTGGGAAGTTCATAAAAGACTTCTTGCAAAGCAGGATGAAGGTGCACAAATTTCTTTTCCAATTTTTCAACAAGCATGGCAATGGCATCAGCATAATAATTTGTGCTAAGAAGAATGGATTTCTTGTTCATAGGCATTACTCCGATACAATCAAAGAACTCTTGAATAACACTCTTCCCAATAATATCACCGTCCCCTACTTTAAAAGTTTTAACTTTATAATTAGGAGGGGTTTTAGATTCATGATCTAGAGAGCAGGATCCAAATTTGTCCTTAAGATTAGCAGTAGTAATACCCTCAAAATTTGCAATGATGACCTTCCCAGATTCAAACATGGTGAGAACGTATCGATAAAACATACGAGCAAGAAAAGGGCGGACGAAAGAAGGGCAAATAAAAAGGCAAATCTTTTTGGTATTTTCTAAAAATCATTTTAGAAGTGGGGGAGAGGAAAATGAGAGGCAAATGGCAATAAAGTAACTGCAAGAGATGAGTTTGTGATGGGTACTTGGTAGGCTTGATGTGTATCCTCCCCGGCAACGGCGCCAAAAATCCTTCTTGCTACCTCTTGAGCATGCATTGGTTTTCCCTTGAAGAGAAAAGGGTGATGCAGCGAAGTAGATAAGTATTTCCCTCGGTTTTTGATAACCAAGGTATCAATCCAGTAGGAGGAACAAGCAAGTCACCAATGGATGCGCCTACACAAATAATCAAACTCTTGCACCCAACTCTATAAAGGGGTTGTCAATCCCTTCACGATTATTTGCAAGGATTAGATCCGGTAGAGATAGATGTAATGAGTGCGGAAAGTAAAAGGTAAATAAATTGCAGCAAGTATATATCTGAAAATATATGATGGAAAATAGACCTGGGGGCCATAGGTTTCACTAGAGGCTTCTCTCTTGAAGGCAAATATCATGATGGGAAAACAAATTACTATCAAGCAATTAATAGAAAAGCGAATAATCATGTAGTTATCCAAGGCAATGATCATGCATATAGGTATCATGTCCGTGATAAGTAGAGAGAAACGATTCTGCATCTACTACTATTACTCCACACATCGACCGACTCCTGCCTGCATCTAGAGTATTAAGTTCATGAAGAATAGAGTAACGCATTAAGAAAGATGACATGATGTAGAGGGATAAACTCAAGCGATATGATGAAAACCCCATCTTGTTACCCTTGATGGCAACAATACAATACGTGCCTCGCTACCTCCACTTTGTCACTTGGTGAAGACACCGCAAGATTGAACCCAAAACCAAGCACTTCTCCCATTGCAAAAATTACCAATCTAGTTGGTCAAACCAAACCAATAACTCGAAGAGACTTGCAAGGATATGAAATCATGCATATAAGAAATCAGAGGAGATTCAAATAAGATTCATGGATAATCTGAACATAAACTCACTATTCATCGGATCTTGACAGACACACCACAAAAGAGGATTACATTGGATAGATCTCCATGAAGATCATGAAGAACATGGTACTGAAGATCAAAGAGAGAGAAGAAGCCATCTAGCTACTAGCTATGGACCCGTAGATCTATGGTGGACTACTCACGCATCATTAGAGGGGCAATGGTGTTGATGTAGATCTGGCAGATTAGCGGAAAAGGCTCCAAGATTGGATCTCTCGGGAACGGAGGCTTCCGGCGGCGGAAAAGTTTTTTTCGATGCTCTTTTTGATGTTGCGGAAATATTTGGGTATTTATAGGCCAAAGAATAGGGTTAGGAGACCTGCCAGGAGGCGACAAGCCTGCTAGGCGTGGTCAGGGGGCCACACCTAGCAGGCTTGCGGCGCCCTGGCACCTCCCCTGACGTGCACTCCAAGCTTGGATGACTTGTTTCCTTCCAGAAAAATTCCTTCCGAACGTTTTATTCCGTTTGGACTCCGTTTAATATTCCATATTTGCAAAACTCAAAAACAAGGAAAAAACAGAAACTGGCACTTGGCTCTAGATTAATAGGTTTGTCCCAAAAATAGTATAAAATAGCATATTAATGCATATAAAACATCCAAAACAGATAATATAATAGCATGCCATCATAAAAAGTTATAGATACGTTGAAGACGTATCAACCGCGTCCGACGTGCGACATGAAACAACAAACTTATAGCAAAACATAAACAAACCTAAAGAAAATACCTAAACATCATGGACCCTAACTCTGCACGCGCTGGCTAGGGCCAGCAGGGCCCATCTGCCAGTGTCTTCGCCCCTGGTCGAGATGGTTCAGCCGCACCAACCAGGTGCACCCACGCGCGGGGCCTGTCCTGTTGTGCGTCTGTTTGCCAAACTTCTTGGGGTCATTTGCATCGCACCACGAGCGTGCACCTCGGTAGGCCAACAAAGCATCCCAAAACAACCTAGCACGAGGTGAATGGTGCTGAAAGCTGCCCCCATGCGAGAGTAACACGTGTACCTGGTTCGCGTGAGAGAACCAACCCATCAGTGAGGGTCCCACATGCAAGCAGGTACCGCAGGCGCGATCGAACTAGCCCGACGAGGGTGAAAGATGCTAACAAGCTGGTCCGGCCTTCCCATCAGGTGTTTGCGAGTGCGCGGGACCTCACACACGGGTGCGACCTAAAACACCCTAGGATGGTGCCTCGGTCGCTCCCATGGTCCACCCGTCATTGACCCCTGAGGCGACTCGCCCGTGCGCACGTCGTCCGAGCAGATCAGATGGCATGAAGAGCCCCAGGGAGACGTCCATGGCACACCAGCATGGAACAGATGACACTAGAGGTCTTCCTCATCCGCGAAGGTTCCCAAGATACGTGTACTCCAACATCCTTTAGTCAGTTGTTAGCATATATGTGACAACTATTTTATGTTTGATCTTTTGCACATGGATACTAGTACTTGGTTTTGTGTTTTGATAGTGGAACCTAATCTATCCATATAGAAAAAATATCCATCAAGATAGAGAAGGTCCTCCAAACTCTTGTCCAATGGATTGAATATCCATGGATATCTCGATCCATCGATAGTATTGCCATCCTTGCCTCTCGAACTTATCCTAGAATTCATATTACAGCCCTAACCTCCCGTTTGGTTCAAAATAGACCCGGATAACCAGCGGAGATCAGATTTTTAGGCATTGACAAATCAAACATTTTTTATGGAAAGTTAGTTCAAGTGGACGCCGTTGCGTTGGATGCACCGGCGGTGCCTAGGTTCGACCCAACAGGGTGCCAAATCCAGGTTATCTCACGTTTCATTATGTTTGTCCAGGATAATAAGTTTAGTCAACAAGCATGACATATTTGTCCCGGTTCATTATTTGCCAGAAAATTTCCGTATTTGTAAACTAAATTTGTCATCCTCACGTCAATATAAATTATCATGAAAAACATTCAATTTGTCGTGTATAAAAATCTGACATCAGATTTTTTTTAGCTTTCTTGTGTATTTTAAAACATGCTAGCAAAAATGCCCATGCGTTGGAACGGGGCCAAAAAAAACCATGAACCGTGTTTCTCTATCGATTAAACAACAATTCCGATGAACCAAGCGACAGACGACAATGCAACTAAATGAACCAAATGGATCATTAAGTGTATAGGGTCAACTAATGAGCCCGTGGATTCTCCTCCCCTCTGCCTACCACTTCGACGGTCGGTAGCGGGGAGAGGGATCCGGGTGCCTCCGCTATGGTTAGTAGTTTAGGTTAGGTTCTTTTAGTCCTCGCAGGTGTGGCGCTCGGACAGATGGCGGCACTTGTTCGGTTGAATTTTCTTTCATGCTCGGATCTTTCTCCAGTTCGTTCATTTGGACGTAGTCGACGAATGTCTTAGATTCCTATCGTCTCGTTTGGACGATGTGGTTAAGGCATCCTTTTTCTGATTCAAAACAATAACTTCATCGTGATCAACTAAAGACTATTGCCATGACATGTAAATATCTATGTTTCAGTGCTGATGGTTTATTATGCGCTCATATGAACCAAATCAATAAGGCATGCAGACAATTTATTTTATGTTTACTTTATTGGGCGTGCAAGCATATATGTTTTCGTCCTGTGTGCATCATAACCTATGTATATATGTTAGCCCAACATTTTCCAATCTTTATCTATGTATCTACGACTTTTGTTTCTTTTTCAGTTTTTCGAGTCCTAGTAGCTAGTCAGTATGACTTTGTGAGTGACATAAATAGAGCCAAATTCGACTTTTTTTAGATGAGTTAAATTCAACCTTAAAACTAAAAGGCAATGCGTGTATAGTTCAAAAGACAAAGACATGTGTGCATGCTAACAGGTCCGCTTGATGGACTCGGAGAATTTTTTCAATCAATCCGAACTACATTACAAAAATAGGGAAAGAACCTGCATGCTAGCTAGCCTAACACGTCGTCTGGTCTAGAAGCAACCAGCCGCGTCGCTGCCGCTCCTCCAGCCCATATGGAATCGTCACCTGCAGAACCTTATCTCCTCAGTTCTTCCTCTTCTGCGTCGCTCGCGCTTCTTTTGTATTCACACTCCAACCAGATAACACGACCTCCCTCGGGACACCGGCCGCTGTCACCTGCCCCTAGCGCCGCCGGGATCCCACCCCCTCCCCACCCCCACCTTGAGCCCCCGCACACCACCGGATCTCCTGCACTGGGATCCCCGCGATTCCTCTTCAGAGAGGAAGCTCCGGTTGTCAGCCTAACCTGCATCGTTGTCAGTCTTCCTCGTGCCATCCCTCCCCTCACCGTCGGGCAAAGCCCGGTCGATAAAAGCTACGGCAGGGCCTTCCCTCCTTCTTGGTGGTCCGACGCAGCGCAGGATGTGGCGGCTCGCCGGGAAAACGACGCTTCTGCAGGGTGCAACAGCAGCAAGGCAGATGGCCGTGCCGCGATGTGGGCGGCCGTTGGGTCGGCGGGGCCTTCCCTCCTTCCTGGTGGCCCGAGGCAGCGCCGAATGTGGCAGCTCGCCCGGAAAACGACGCTTCTATGAGGCGCTGTGATAGCAGGGCAGACAGTCGTGCCGTCGGCGTGGGCGACCACTGGGTCGGCGACGGCTGCAGATGCTTGGATAGGCTCATGTGAGGTGGTATGCGTGGGCATGTATAATGGTGTGTGTGTCTGCTGCACTGGTGGTCGGTGGTGGTCTTCCTTGATCTGGCCTCCAGCGGCGTCACAGGCCGCGGGCTGTGTGTGGCAAGACTGGTGGCCTCTGCCCCTCACCCGCGGTAGTGGTGGTCGGCGGGGTCGCCGCCCCATCGACCAACCATGTTGCCGGACTGCGTCGCCGCGCCCTGTCTCCCGCCTTGGCCCGCCTAAGCCAGCGCCGAGGCTGACGAGAAGCATAGGAATGGAAAGCTCCCCGGCCATTGACCGCGCTCAAAGCAGAGCCCAAGCACACCCGCGAGCTCGCCCTCGTGCAGCCAGCTTCTCGCCTCCCCAAAGAGGAGTAGAAGGGGGGAGGGGCCGGGGGGAGAGGAGGAGGAGGGGCGAACGCTGCCGCGCCGCCGCTGCCGCGCAAGCGACGAGATCGCGCCGGAGAGACGTTGCCCAGGGGGCTTTTTATAAAAATGCGAAACGTTTTTTCCCACTAAGTTAACGACTACGGGTTCAATTACCATAAAACACAAGGGTCTTTTTGCAAAAATAGCGATGACGTATGACCAGACGCTATCGATGCTTTATTATTAAATAATAATTAGGTAAAGAAATATCCCCTTTACTCCGACTAGGTGAACGCCCTATCGATGCTTTATTATTAAATAATAATTAGGTAAAGAAATATCCCCTTTACTCCGACTAGGTGAACGCCCGTGCGTTGCCACGGGCCAACAAATGAATCTATTATGATACCCTTCATTTCAGCTCTTTGATCCTTGTGTTATTATTTCCTTCGGTCATGTTTAGTCTTCATATAAGTTTTGTCTAAAATCAAAGTATCTCTAATATGTCCAAACTTATAGGACAAAGTATTGACATTCACAATACCAAATCAATATCATTAGATTCATTAATCAAATCACCAACACGGATCAGAGCAATTGCTACGAGCACCTTTTTGTTTGGATCAGTTATACATTAGGATCCCAGCATTATAAGATGACGGGGTAAGAAAAAAATAGTCAACAATTTCAGATTTGGTGCTGCTTGCAGGATGCACTCTTGCGCCGATTTCGCTCGCTGCATCCTGCATACATGCAGTACTATGCTATTGTCAAGGAAAGCATGCTGCCATTGGCAGAGCTCCTGCTGGTTAAAAGGAACCTCCTTCTCCTTGTAACAGTCTAACAGCAGAACCCATAGGTCAAAGGGTCTGCCCCATTGTTCAAACATGTCAGCTTGTCCACTGCAAAACCTCATGATCTTCAAAAAAGGAAGGATAATCTGTGAAGGGTTTTACATCGATAAAAATAAAGGATACATATCACAAATGGAACGACCCTCAAACCTGCTCTAGCTTCCTCGCCGGCGCCATGTCCCTCGATGAGCTCAGATCCGAGTAGCCAGCATGGAGTAGTAGTTCTGCTGCCCTGGTATAGGGGCATACCAGCGCGACAGGGGCGTCGTCGCGGTGGCGAGGTGAGCAGTCAACTGAGTACCTGCCACCGCTGCACACCTCGACCTCATCAGCGTCAGAGGACTCTGTCAATGTCGCCCGTCGACGACGCCCAACGGCACGATGCAGGCACCAGGTGGCCGCTACTGAACATCTCTGCGGCACCATGCCAAGGCCACTCCTGAACACAACCCGCCCGCCTCACTGCTGGCTCCATCCGAGTGTCTGCATCCACGAACAGGCTCTCTTTGTGGAGTATGACGAGCACGTGGTCGGGCATCATCGTTGCTTGCTCCTTAATGTTGTTGTAGATTAGGTGCATGTCGCCTCCGCGGTCTCTAGCCCTTGTTGAACACGAGCCATCCGCATGTAGATGTGCATCTATGGTGGCGGCTTGATTAGAAACCCTAGCTAGGGGGAGGAGAACTTGGCGATGACGATGTAGGTGACTTGCTTGGATGAGTCACCGGTGCTGATGGGATGGTGCTCACACCGGTGGTAGCCCTCCATGCCTTCATGTTCGGCGTGTAGTTGATGTTGCGCCCGTTCCCTCCTCCACCTCCATGTAATTATTTGTACACCACCATCTCCTCCTCCCTACGAATCACTGTCGGTGCCGCGGGCATTGCGGCGAGCCCCAGATCTGAGCGCCGGGAGAGGCGATGGCGCACGGGTCGACATTGCGGGGGCGCATGGAGAGGCTAGGAGGAGGGCGCGACAGGTGAGGAGGGAGTTGATTTAATAAAAATCTGTTATTTTGTTTCCTTAAAAGTCATTATTTATTTATTTTTAATTTGTTATTTGTTTCCTAAAGTAAATTGTACTGATGAAAAGAATCAATTAATTTGGGTATGTTAGGAAAGTTGGATCCATGATCTTTTATACGTTAAGAAAAGTACGAGTTTGCAAGGAAAAAATGAAGAGAAAAATAAACCAATGAATAAGAACCAACATGAAGGTATGATGGGAAAGGAGACGCAAAAACCATCTATTTTGTTCGGTCATTCAGATGATGTGCCCAACTAACTACTCACACCTATAATTTATTTGCGTTTCTTGGTATTGAATAAATGTGGTGATCAATGTTAGTATTTTTATGTTTCTGTGCACGCATGCATACAAATGTTGTTTACCCGAACAATGTCATATCTTCATCAGTTGACTGATGATATTTTTGAAACTAACACGTACGTACACTTGCTCAGCTAACGTGTTTTGTTCATCTCTCTTTCTTTCCCTTTTCACTTTGCATACGACGTCAACTTTCTATTATACATGTGACATGCGTGCGTGCGTGTCAGGGCAAAACACGCGTGTCCGGCGACATGCATGCTCCACGGCCGGACGGACGGGGTAGAGGAGCCGCTAAATTCTAAATGATCCTTTTTTGTAGAAATTATTGCCACCTTTTGGTCTTTACTGTTGGAAATATGCCCTAGAGGCAATAATAAAATGGTTATTATTGTATTTCCTTGTTCATGATAATTGTCTATTGTTCATGCTATAATTGTGTTAACCGGAAACCATAATACATGTGTGAATACATAGACCACAACATGTCCCTAGTGAGCCTCTAGTTGACTAGCTCGTTGATCAATAGATGGTCACGGTTTCATGACCATGGACATTGGATGTCGTTGATAACGGGATCACATCATTAGGAGAATGATGTGATGGACAAGACCCAATCCTAAGCATAGCACAAAGATCGTGTAGTTCGTTTGCTAAAGCTTTTCAATGTCAAGTGTCATTTCCTTAGACCATGAGATTGTGTAACTCCCGGATACCGTAGGAATACTTTGGGTGTGCCAAACGTCACAACGTAACTGGGTGGCTATAAAGGTACGCTACGGGTATCTCCGAAAGTGTCTGTTGGGTTGACACGAATCGAGACTGGGATTTGTCACTCCGTGTGACGGAGAGGTATCTCTAGGCCCACTCGGTAAGACATCATCATTATGAGCTCAATGTGACTAAGGAGTTAGTCACGGGATGATGTATTACGGAACGAGTAAAGAGACTTGCCAGTAACGAGATTGAACAAGGTATGGGGATACCGACGATCGAATCTCGGGCAAGTACCATACCGATAGACAAAGGGAATTGTATACGGGATTGATTGAATCCTTGACATCGTGGTTCATCCGATGAGATCATCGTGGAGTACGTGGGAGCCAACATGGGTATCCAGATCCCGCTGTTGGTTATTGGCCGGAGAGGTGTCTCGGTCATGTCTACGTGTCTCCCGAACCCGTAGGGTCTACACACTTAAGGTCCGATGACGCTAGGGTTATAGGGAAAAGGTATACGTGATTACCGAAGGTTGTTCGGAGTCCCGGATGAGATCCCGGACGTCACGAGGAGCTCCGGAATGGTCCGGAGGTAAAGATTGATATATAGGAAGTCCAGTTTTGGTCACCGGAAAGTTTTCGGGCTCATCGGTAGTGTACCGGGAGTGCCGGGAGGGTGCCGGAGGACCCCGGGAGGGGTGTGACGACCAAAGGACCACATGGGCTGTTAGATAAAGTGTGCCAGCCCTTATTGGGCTGGGCAAGACTTTTGCTAAAGGCCCATGTGGCTGGAGATAAGGAGATAAGGCAAAAAGGATTTAAAAGGAGGAGATCCACCTCCCTTGTGGGAGGTGGACTCTCCCTTTAATTCAGCCGGCCATCTCCTCTTTGGAGTAGAGGCCAAGCCAGCCCTCCACGTCCCTCCTCCTATATATACTTGAGGTTTTGGATGTTTTGAGACAGGATTTGATCTCTCTCTCTCACGGCGAAGCCCTACCTCTCTTCTTCCTCCTCCGCAGCGCTTAGGCGAAGCCCTGTCGGAATACCTTGCTACTCCACCACCACCACACCGTCGTGCTGCTGTTGGAGCCCTTCCCCAACCTCTCCTTCCTCCTTGCTGGATCAAGGTGTTGGAGACGTCACCGGGCTGCACGTGTGTTGAACGCGGAGGTGCCGTCCGTTCGGCACTTGATCGGATCTACCGCGATCTGAATCGCTGCGAGTACGACTCCATCAACCGCGTTCTTGTAACGCTTCCGCTTAGCGATCTTCAAAGGTATGAAGATCCACTCTCCCCTTGCTCGTTGCTGGTTTCTCCATAGATGGATCTTGGTGAACGCGTAGGAAATTTTTGATTTACTACTACGTCTCCCAACAGTGGCATCATGAGCTAGGTCTATGCGTAGAATCTATGCACGAGTAGAACACAAAGCAGTTGTGGGCGTCGATTTTGTTAATATGCTTGCCGTTACTAGTCTTATCTTGATTCGACGGTATTGTGGGATGAAGCGGCCCGGACCAACCTTACACGTACGCTTACGTGAGACCGGTTCCACCGCCTGACATGCACTAGTTGCATAAGGTGGCTAGCGGGTGTCTGTCTCTCCCACCTTAGTCGGATTGGATTCGATGAAAAGGGTCCTTATGAAGGGTAAATAGCAATTGGCATATCACGTTGTGGTTTTGACGTAGGTAAGAAACGTTCTTGCTAGAAACCTATAGCAACCACGTAAAAACTTGCAACTACAAATTAGAGGACGTCTAACTTGTTTTTGCAGCATATGCCGTGTGATGTGATATGGCCAAAAGGATGTGATGTGATGCATTGTGATGTATGAGATTGATCATGTTCTTGTAATAGGGTTCACGACTTGCATGTCGATGACTATGACAACCGGCAAGAGCCATAGGAGTTGTCTTATATTATTGTATGACCTGCGTGTCAATCATAAACGCCATGTAATTACTTTACTTTATTGCTAAACGTTAGTTGTAGTAGTAGAAGTAATAGTTGGCGAGACAACTTCATGAAGACACAATGATGGAGATCATGATGATGGAGATCATGGTGTCGTGCCGGTGACAGTGATGATCATGGTGCCCCGAAGATGGAGATCAAAGGAGCAAGATGATATTGGCCATATCATGTCACTATATTGATTGCATGTGATGTTTATCATGTTTACATCTTATTTGCATAGAACGACGGTAGTAAATAAGATGATCTCTCAATAAAATTTCAAGAAAGGTGTTCACCCTAACTGTGCACCGTTGCTAAGGATCGTCGTTCCGAAGCACCACGTGATGATCGGGTGTGATAGGTTCTAACGTTCGCATACAACGGGTGTAAGCCAGATTTACACATGCGAAACACTTAGGTTGACTTGACGAGCCTAGCATGTACAGACATGGCCTCGGAACACGGAAGACCGAAAGGTCGAACATGAGTCGTATAGAAGATACGATCAACATAGAGATGTTCACCATGGATGACTAGTCCGTCTCACGTGATGATCGGACACGGGCTAGTTGACATGGATCATGTATCACTTGGAAGACTAGAGAGATGTCTATCTAAGTGGGAGTTCATTAATAATTTGATTAAATGAACTTAATTATCATGAACTTAGTCTAAAAATGTCCTTACAAATTATGTCGTAGATAGCTCGCGCTGTAGCTCCCCAGTTTTATTGATACAATCCTAGAGAAAAGTAAGTTGAAAGTTGATGGTAGCAATAATGCGGACTGGGTCCGTGATCTGAGGACTGTCCTCATTGCTGCACAGAAAGCTTATGTTTTTGATGTACCGCTAACTGAATCACTCCCTCAAGCGTTGTCTGTAGATGTTGTGAACATATGACAGGCACTTTTTGATGACTACGTGATAGTTCAGTGCGTCATGCATTACGGCTTAGAATTGAGGCTTCAAAATGTTTTGAACGTCATAGAACATATGAGATGTTCTAGGAGCTGAGATTGTGATCTCAAGCTCGTGCCTATGTTGAGAGGTATGAGACCTCCAACAAGATTCTTTGCCTGCAAGATAAAGGAGAATAGCTTAATCGGTGAGCGTGTTCTCAGATTGTCTGGGTGCTACAATCACTTGAATCAAGTGGGAGTTAATCTTCCAGATGAGATAGTGATTAATGCAGTTCTCCAAGTCACTGCCACCAAGCTACTAGAGCTTCGTGATGAACTATAACATGCCAGGGATGGATAAGATGATCCCTGAGTTGTTCGTGATGTTTGACACCACGAAGGTAGAAATCAATAAGGAGCATCAAGTGTTGATGGTTAAGTGAAAACCACTAGTTTCAAAAGGGGCAAGGGCAAGAAGGGAAAAACTTCAGGAATGGCAAGCCAGTTGTTGCTCTAGTGAAGAAACCCAAGGTTGAGCCCGAACCCGAGACTAAGTGCTTCTGTTATGAGGAGAATGTTCGCTGAAGCGGAAAAACCCTAGATGATTGGTAGATAAGAAGGCTGGTAATGTCAATGGAAGTATATTTGATATACGTGTTAGTGATGTGTACCTTGCTGGTACTCCTAGTAGCACCTGGGTATTAGATACCGGTTCGGTTGCTAAGTGTTAGCAACTCGAAATAAAAGCTACGGAGTAAATGGAGACTAGCTAGGTGAAAGGTGACGATGTGTGTTGGAAGTATTTCCAAGATTGATGTGATCACCATCGCACGCTCTCTCTACCTTCAGGATTTGTGATAAACCTAAATAAATGTTATTTGGTGTTTGCGTTGAGCATAAACGTGATTAGATCATGATTAGTGCGATACGGTTATTCATATAAGTTAGAGAATAATGGTTATTCTGTTTACATGGATAATGCCTTCAATGGTCATGCACCCACTCGAAATGGTTTATCGAATCATGATCGTAGTAGTACACATATTCATAACATTGGTACCAAAAGATACAAAGTTAATAATGATAGTACCACATGCTTGTGGCACTGCCACGTAATGTCATATTGGTATAAATCGCATGAAGAAACTCCATGATGATGGATGTTTTTTGACTCACTCGATTTCGAATCGGTTGAGACATGCGAGCCATGCCTCTTGGGCAAGATGACTGAGACCCCGTCATCCAATATAATGGAGCGGGCAAGTGGCTTATTGGAATTAATACATGTTGATGTATGTGGTCCAATGAGTGTTGAAACACACAGTGGATATCGTTGTTTTTCTTTACCTTCACTGATGATTTGAGTAAATATGGGGATATTTACTTAATGAAACACGAATCTGAAATGTTTGAAAGGTTCAAGGAGTTTCAGAGTGAAGTTAAAGATCATCGTGACAAGAAGATAAATGTCTATGATATGATCATGGAGGTGAATATCTAAGTTACGAGTTTGGTATGCAATTTTAGACAATGTGGAAATTGTTTCACAGCTCACGCCTCCTGGAACACCATAGTGTGATGGTGTGTTCGAACGTCGTAGTCGTGCTCTATTGGATATAGTGAGTACTATGATGTCTCTTATCGTTTTACCACTATCGTTATGGGGTTATGCATTAAAGACAAATCCATTCACTTTAACAGGGCACCATCTAAGTCTGTTGAGATGACACCGTGAGAATTATGGTTTGATAGAAGCCTAAGCTGTCATTTCTTAATGTTTGGGGCTGCGACGCTTATGTGAAAATGGGTTTTTCACCTAGCGAGCTCGAACCCAAAGCAGACAAATGCATCTTCATAGAATACCCTAATGAGACATTGGGTATACCTTCTATCTCAGATCCAAGCGCAAAAGGTATTTGTAGCTAAGAACGGGTCCTTTCTTGAGAAAGAGTTTCTCTCGAAAGAATTGAGTGGGAGGAAGATAGAACTTGATAAGGTTGTTGAACCTTTGTTTCATCCAGAGAATAGCGCAACACAGAAAGATGTTTCTGTAGAGCCTACTCAGTTGAAAAGGAAGTTAATGATGATGATCATGAAGCTTCGGATCAAGTCACTATCGAACCTCGTAGGTCGACAAGGACGCGTACTGCTCCTGAGTAGTACGACAACCCTGTCTTGGAAATCATGTTGTTGGACAGCGATGAACCTACGAACTATGGAGAAGCGATGGTGGGCCCGGATTCCAACAAATGGCTAGGAGCCATGAAATCCGAGAAAGGATCCATGTATGAAAACCAAGTATGGACTTTGGTAGACTTGCCTGTTGAATGGCGGGTCATTGAGTACAAATGGACCTTTGAAATAAACATAGACGCTAATGGTGAAATGTCACCGTTTATAAAGCTCGACTTGTCGCAAAGAAGTTTCCGCCAAGTTCAAGGAGTTGACTGCAATGAGATTGTCTCATCTGTAGCGATGCTAAAAGTCTATTTAAATTTTGTTAGCAGTTGCTGCATTTTTCGATTATGAAATCTGGCAGATGGATGACAAAACAAGGTTTCCGTAATGGTTTCTGTGAGGAAGAGTTGTATGTGATACAACCAGAAGGTTTTGTCAATCCTAAGGATGCTAATAATATGCAAACTCCAGCGATCCTTCTATGGACTGGAGCAAGCATCTCGGAGTTGGAATATATGCTTTGATGAGGTGATCAAAGTGTTTAAGTTTATACAATGTTTATGAGAAACTTGTATTTGCAAGAAAGTGAGTGGGAGCACTATGGAATTTCTTATAAGAATATGTAGTTGACATATTATTGATCGGAAATGATGTAGAATTTCCGGAAGAGCATGAAGGGTTGTTTGAAAAGTTTTTTTTTCAAAGGAAGACCCAGATAAAGCTACTATTTTATTGAGCATCAAGATCTATAGGGATAGATCTATTCGCTTGATAAGTTTTTTCGACGAAGACATACCTTGACAAGTTTTTGAAGGAGTTCAAAATAGATGGGTCAAAGAAGGAGTTCTTGACTGTATTGTAAGGTGTGAAATTGAGTAAGACTCAATACCCGACCTCGGCAGAAGATAAAGAAGAGATGAGTGTCATCTCCTATGCTTTAGCCATAGGCTCTATATAGTATGCCGTGCTGTGTACCGCACCTGTGTGTGCCTTGCCCTGAGTCTGTCAAGGGGTACAAGAGTAATCCAAGAGTGGATCACTAGACAGCGGTCAAAGTTAGCCTTAGTAACTTGAGAACTAAGGAAATATTTCTCGATTATGGAGGTGATAAAGAGTTCATCGTAAAGTGTTACGATGATGCAAGCTTTAAAACCAATCCGGATGACTCTTAGTAGAAATCCAGCTACGTATAGTGGAGCAGCCATTTGGAATAGCTCCAAGTGGAGCGTGGGAGCAGTATCTACAAATATGAAATGGAAAGTTTGCAAAGGTACACACGGATCTGAATGTCGCAGACCCGCTGACTAAAAACCTCTTTCACGAGCAGAACATGAACAAACCCCAGAACTTATTGGGTGTTAATCACATGATGATATGATCACATGGTGATGTAAGTGTTAATCACATGGTGATGTGAACTAGATTATTGACTCTAGTGCAAGTGGGAGACTGTTGGAAATATGCCCTAGAGGCAATAATAAAATGGTTATTATTGTATTTCCTTGTTCATGATAATTGTCTATTGTTCATGCTATAATTGTGTTAACCGGAAACCATAATACATGTGTGAATACATAGACCACAACATGTCCCTAGTGAGCCTCTAGTTGACTAGCTCGTTGATCAATAGATGGTCACGGTTTCATGACCATGGACATTGGATGTCGTTGATAACGGGATCACATCATTAGGAGAATGATGTGATGGACAAGACCCAATCCTAAGCATAGCACAAAGATCGTGTAGTTCGTTTGCTAAAGCTTTTCAATGTCAAGTGTCATTTCCTTAGACCATGAGATTGTGTAACTCCCGGATACCGTAGGAATACTTTGGGTGTGCCAAACGTCACAACGTAACTGGGTGGCTATAAAGGTACGCTACGGGTATCTCCGAAAGTGTCTGTTGGGTTGACACGAATCGAGACTGGGATTTGTCACTCCGTGTGACGGAGAGGTATCTCTGGGCCCACTCGGTAAGACATCATCATTATGAGCTCAATGTGACTAAGGAGTTAGTCACGGGATGATGTATTACGGAACGAGTAAAGAGACTTGCCAGTAACGAGATTGAACAAGGTATGGGGATACCGACGATCGAATCTCGGGCAAGTACCATACCGATAGACAAAGGGAATTGTATACGGGATTGATTGAATCCTTGACATCGTGGTTCATCCGATGAGATCATCGTGGAGTACGTGGGAGCCAACATGGGTATCCAGATCCCGCTGTTGGTTATTGGCCGGAGAGGTGTCTCGGTCATGTCTACGTGTCTCCCGAACCCGTAGGGTCTACACACTTAAGGTTCGATGACGCTAGGGTTATAGGGAAAAGGTATACGTGATTACCGAAGGTTGTTCGGAGTCCCGGATGAGATCCCGGACGTCACGAGGAGCTCCGGAATGGTCCGGAGGTAAAGATTGATATATAGGAAGTCCAGTTTTGGTCACCGGAAAGTTTTCGGGCTCATCGGTAGTGTACCGGAAGTGCCGGGAGGGTGCCGGAGGACCCCGGGAGGGGTGTGACGACCAAAGGACCACATGGGCTGTTAGATAAAGTGTGCCAGCCCTTATTGGGCTGGGCAAGACTTTTGCTAAAGGCCCATGTGGCTGGAGATAAGGAGATAAGGCAAAAAGGATTTAAAAGGAGGAGATCCACCTCCCTTGTGGGAGGTGGACTCTCCCTTTAATTCGGCCGGCCATCTCCTCTTTGGAGTAGAGGCCAAGCCAGCCCTCCACGTCCCTCCTCCTATATATACTTGAGGTTTTGGATGTTTTGAGACAGGATTTGATCTCTCTCTCTCACGACGAAGCCCTACCTCTCTTCTTCCTCCTCCGCAGCGCTTAGGCGAAGCCCTGTCGGAATACCTTGCTACTCCACCACCACCACACCGTCGTGCTGCTGTTGGAGCCCTTCCCCAACCTCTCCTTCCTCCTTGCTGGATCAAGGTGTTGGAGACGTCACCGGGCTGCACGTGTGTTGAACGCGGAGGTGCCGTCCGTTCGGCACTTGATCGGATCTACCGCGATCTGAATCGCTGCGAGTACGACTCCATCAACCGCGTTCTTGTAACGCTTCCGCTTAGCGATCTTCAAAGGTATGAAGATCCACTCTCCCCTTGCTCGTTGCTGGTTTCTCCATAGATGGATCTTGGTGAACGCGTAGGAAATTTTTGATTTACTACTACGTCTCCCAACATTTACATCCTAACTGAAATCAAGCAGCTCGGTTTTATATTTTTGCTTAGAAGCTACACATGCATGTTGTCTGGTATATCCACCATACACACAACGAAAATCTATCTTACTTAAAAGGTATATGAGGCTGTTTGGATCGCAGCCCTTGGCTGCCCGTCCAAAAATTTGGTCGTTGACTAGACTTGCCTTGGCGTTTGGATGGGTGTCAAATTTTTGGTGCGCCAGACCCATTCCAACTCCCGCAGTTCATTTTACGCCAAATCGTTGACAAACCAGGGGCAGCCAAATCCTGCGCCAACTATTTGGCATGCCCACGATTGGCAGGACTGCTACGGGCATCAACCAAACAGCCCCTGTGTATGCACATATTGTATTGCACGTTCAAAGTCCAACGTGCTCAACTGGCATGGACATGTAAATCTCTATTGTTGCTTTTTTTTCATTACAAATCTCTGTTGCCAGTTGAAGAATTTGGACCTACAAAACATAACTTTTATGGCCTTAAGTGCACATGCCATTAGAGAGAGTATTTTTAGACCACGTTAGAGAGTACTTGTAGGCCAAACATTAGAGGGGTATTTGAGACATGTTTGTTTTATTAGCACATTTATTTTGACGTGCCCAACGATTCGTGGGGATCTGTTGGATCCGTGTCAGCGGCGGCGGCGTCCCTAGGGATCCTAAAGAAAAGATCAAGGCTGGGAGGAGTGGTGGAATGTTTTTTTTCCTTTTGTGGTTATTTGTAAAGAGATAAATAGTGAAAAGGGATGCGACAAGGTGGGTCGAAAAAAGGGGCAAAAATAAACCAGTGTACCAGACTACAACTCGGATTTTGTTTTGGAAGGTTATCAACAAAAATCATATATTTGTTTTCTCGGAAGGTGATCTCACATATATGGCATGATTTGAAATTCTTAATTACCTATTATTAATGTGATTAAGCAAATCATCACCTGCCAAAGCAAGTACAAAACAAAATCTTCCGTTTTAATAGTGGATTTGGTTTCTCGGAAGGTGATCTCACATATATGGCATAATTTTGGAATTCTTAATTACCTATTATTAATGTGATTAAAGCAAATCATCACCTGTCAAAGCAAGTACAAAACAACATCTTCCGCTTTAATGGTGAATTTGGTTTCTCGGAAGGTGATCTCACATGTATGGTATAATTTTGGAATTCTTAATTACCTATTATTAATGTGATTAAATCAAATCATCACCTGTCAAAGCAAGCACAAAACAAAATCTTCCACTTTAATGATGGATTTGGTTTTTCGGAAGGTGATCTCACATATATGGTACTATGCTTTTGAAATTCTTAATTACCTATAATTAATGTGATTAAATCGAATCATCACCTGCGAAAGAAAACATAAAAAATCTTTCGCTGTAATGGTGGATTTGGTTTTTAATGAGAGGGAGAAAATAAACCAATAGAAGAAAACGGTCGAAGACGGAATGGAAAAAACAGACGAAAATAAACCAGACAAAAATAAACCGAGACAAAAAACTACCAACTCTCCTGACGATTTTAACCCGATTTTGTTCCTTTCCACCAACTTGCCTTCCATCTATCCCCGAGAACGAAACCCTCACCCACACCCTCCATCCAGTACACCAAACCCCAATCGGCCGTTGACCAATCCCACCGGGGACGACATGTCCCGCCGCATCCGCCGCCGACCTTCCTCGCCGTCCACGATAACGCCGCCTCCGCTGGAAGACGACGATCTCCTCCACGAGATCCTCCTCCGCCTCCCCCCGCAGCCGCCCTACATCCTGCGCGCCTCCCTCGTCTCTAAGCGCTGGCGACGCCTTGCCACGGACCCCAAGTTCCTCCGCCGCTTCCGCATCCGCCACCGGAGGCCTCCTCTCCTCGGCGTCTTTTCATCAGATTACAAACGGAATATTTCGTTCAGATCCACTCTCGACCAGCCGTACCGCATCCCTCCCGAGCGCTTCTCCCCGCCACTCGACGGCCGCAAGATGCTCGACTGCCGACACGGACGCGTGCTCTTCGTTGAGGAGAAGCGGCATCAGCTCATTGTTTGGGACCCTATCACTGGCCATCACCACTTCGTTGCCTATCCGCCGCGGTTCACGATTGGGGTCCTTGGCGGGGCAGTTCTCTGCGCCGCCGCCGACCAGGGACATGTGCATGGCGACTGCCACTTGAGCCCTTTTAAAGTGGTCCTGCTGGGCTGCGCCAAGCACGATGATCAAGAAGCAGAATACACTGCAAGTGTGTACTTCTCGGAGAATGGCATATGGGGCGATCTCCTTTCAGCGGTGCTTCCATGGAGGGCTGTTATTTCTAAGTGCGGCACATTTGTCAGTAACACCGTTAACTGGATGCTTACGAATAGCGAGGGATTGAGTGAGGGCATACTTCAGATTGATTTGGATCAGCAGAGGCTAGCTGTGATCAATACGCCTCCTGGTGTTCATTACGGCTTTGACAGGGTTCAGGTCATCCAGACAGAGGATGACGGCCTTGGCTTCGCCACTTTGTTGGGCCCCCGCTACCACCCCCGCTTCCAAATGTGCGAGAGGAAGGCCAATTCTTATGGTGTTGCCAGATGGGTGTTGCGGAAAACTGTTGAACTGCAGAAGATTCTTGGATTGGGGTTTAGGATTCAGGAGGAGCTGTCTTCTATAGTGAACTATACTGAGGATCCTAATGCAATCTTTTTTTCGGTGCACTCATTTGTCTATATGGTTATGCTTGAGTCAATGCAGTCCAGGAAACTTTTTAGAAGCAACGAGCAGTTTTGCACCTATCGTCCTTTCACAAGTTTTTATACTGAAGGTAACTGCTGAAATCCAATTTATTTTCCGTACCAGGTTGCTAAGAACTCACTGTACTTCTGAAGTGTTCACTATCAACTTAAATTTCCCGATAAACTTATATGTTGTTTTCTATGTTAGTGACTTGAGCATTAGCTCTTTATGGAACCACCGTGCTAGTGTACTATTATTCTTTTTATACTGCTATAGTACATGTATTTTCAGCATCAGCCACATAACAGGTGGAAATCGCTAAGAAACAGACTAGAGAGTACTTGAATGGGAGTATTTAATACATGAGATGACCAACGGGAAATTAATTGGGACATTTTATGTCAAATGGCCAGTGAAAAACTTGATTGACACATTTGGGAGAATAAATATAGATTCACTCATAAAGTGTATACTTATTTCTGGAAGACAGTGTTATTGAGTAAGGGAGAGCTTTGAAATAGTTATATGTGGTAGGAAGGAGTGTACTGGTTACATGCCTTAAAATGCACGCTAACCACTTTTTTGCATTTTAAATTCTTCAGTCCAGTGTAGTTACTGAAATTTTCACATATGATATATGTGTTGGTCTTAGAAAGCTGTCCGCAGATATGTGAGTTGCCGATTCTGGAAACAATGCATCTTATAGGAGATGGAATAATATTTCTATTGTTAGCATTTTCTTACGACATTCTCGTTGCTAGTTGGATGCCACAAATTTATATGTGTGGTTATTTTTGATATTCTTATTTTCTTTTCCTATACTTGCTCACAATGCAGTCGGGTAATATCAGACTTCAGGAGAGGAACTAGTAAGATAATGTGTAAGGCCAATTAATTTCTGCACTGGGTTGGTGCCTTTCATACTTGCTAACTACTCCCTCCGTCCCATAATATAAGATCTTATTACAGCCAATATATGAGTATATTGGATGTAATAATTAAGATCTTATATTATAGGACGGAGGGAGTAGCATTTAGATTCAAACTGTATAATTTCCTTCTTTGACAGATAGATGCACACTGACACTAGCAATGTTATCTTTTGTATGTCAATGAATTGTGTGGCCGTCAGATTTAGTAAACTACTTGATGAAGTTACGAATGCCTAATAGATATAAAATGTTGATGCTCATACTGAGGATTTTTCAGTAGGTAGTATAACAAGAAAGTTGATTTTTTTTCCTCCACATAAATTATTGTATGGTTAATTTGTGTGCATATTGCTACATTACTGACCTTATAGCAGGAGTTATGTTTGGAATTGACAATAGACACTGAAATGTTAGGTTGAAGCGTACAATGGCAGCAACAACATAGGCCAAATACTGTGGTCAAATTTGCTTTTCAGGCTTTGCCATCTATGCCGCACGCTGTGAGATGGTTGCCAAACCAAAACTTGTGGGAACCAAAGGAAGTAGCTACTCCGGTGCTATATTTGGCCAAGCAATAAAATATCCATCTCCTAATTGTCTTCCACATCTGTTTCTTTCTTCCTGTGTGAAGAGTGATGCTTAGTTGTCTGCCGCTGCATTCAGGGATGAGATATTTTATGTTTTGCTTGTTACAGTGTGGGTCCTCCCCTAGAAGTACTCCCTCTGTAAACTAATATAAGAGCGTTTAGATTACTAGAATAGTGTTCTAAACACTCTTATATTAGTTTACGGAGGGAATACTTGGCATTCACCACACTGGAGAGAGATGTCAAATCTGGCACCACTAACAAATGATAATGACATGGTAAATTTGGCATCACATACACTGTGGCTGCCCTGTCAAATCTGTGACCTGACTATCACATTGAAGCTTAAAACTGGTTAGATGTTTGCATCTAAAGAATTTGACATTGTTTCAAGAAGAAAGAAGTCCATATTTCACCCTCAAATGTGGCCTGATGAATGAATACCCCCCTGAACTTGAATTTGGTAAAGTTTACACCCTAAAATCCTTAAAACTGGGTAACTTGGTTTTGCATCGATTTTACCCGGTTTTGGGTCAACAATGCATGACGTGGCATGGTATTGTGGTGAGTAGAGAGATATATGTCCTGTGACGTGGCTCGGTTAGGTTGGACCAGGTGAACGAACCCAAACCCCTCTCTCTCTCTCCGGTTAGTTCGCCTCCTCTTCCGTCGCCGTCGAGGTTGAAGCTGCTGCAGCCGCCGTTGCCCATGATCCAGACGATGAAACCGTAATCGGATTGAAGCCATGGATCCCAGTACGTGATGCGAACCCGCTTCCCCTATCTCTGATGTGTGATTTCGGGATTTTAGGGCCCATGAGAAAGGGTTTTGATGGAGGGGATTTCGGGGTTTCCCTCACTGATGTATCATCATCCGCTGTGGTTTATTTCGTTTACTGTTCGTTTAGTTCGTCGAGAGGATGAAGGGGGCCACGTTTGAGGATGAGGCAGCCACATTCAAATTTGCAAACGTCTGTATTTTTCTGTCAGGTAGGAAGAGAGCAGGAATTAGTTATCTCAGTCAGATGGCATAATCTGCTAGCGGGAAATAACATGTGACAAATAGATAGCAGAAGAATTAATCATGTATATATAGTACCAGCAATAGCAGTACCTTAATTAATTTGCAATCTTCCTTGTGTGCCAGAAGAAAAAAGTTTGGGTAATGTGTGGAGGAGCAATATATAAATGAATGGATGGGGATCGGACAATTGGCAGCAGTGATCTATGGCATGGTATGCACTGCGGGGCTTATGTTTGGCTCTGCTTTTCCCAAAGTATCCAAACATCCATAGCTGCAAGGCCTATGTTAGTTCTAAGCTTGTGGCTGCAGCAAAGCTGGAATTGCAGCCATGCCTCTCTGCTTCTTTACTTGGTTTCGCTGCATATTATCTGAACTTCAAGTTCAGAACACAAAAAACAGCGGCTAGTCTGTGGCGTTGGTGGGCACTACTGATGGTGGTGGCAGAGAAGATGGGGGATTTGGATGAAGAGGCAGTCTAAGGGATGTTACGGCGACAGAAGATGGCGAAGGCAGAGGATTTGAACGCCGGCGGCCGCTACGGCGGCCTGTTGGTCTGGAGCGCTAATGGAGCAGCAGCTCGTATGGAAGGAGCGACTTGTCTGGTCCGTTTTGGAGCAGCGGCTTGTCTGGTCTGGTCCAACCAACAACAAGCTGTCCGATGCCACATCAAAAGTCATGGCCTACTCATCTTCTAAAACCAGCTAAATTTCCTAAATCGGTAGCAAAACCAGTTAGGGAAAGATTTGCCCGGTCTCTTAAGAATTTTGGGTGTAAATTATACCAAATTCGAGTTCACATGGGTATTCGTCCATCTGGCCACATTTGAGAGTGAAATATGGACTTCTTTCTTTCAAGAATGTTTTGTATTTGATGTAGATTGTGCGCTAAGAATTACCTTCCTCTTTCCTGCCAATTTCTCATTCTCTAATTACGTTTTACCTAGTCATGCTGAAATGATCTGGCTTAAAATATTTACAGGTTTGATAAGTCTGAAGTTAACACTGTTGATTTACCTAATGAGCTGGATTTGTCCTCTATGCACAGGTATCAGCGGTTTGAAGCGGAAGCAGTAGTTTTACTGGTGTGCTGCAACATCGAGTGCCGGCTCTTGCGGGCTGATTATGACCATCTATCGTACCGCCGTTCCTAAATATAAGTCTTTTTAACTTTTTCAATAGGAGACTACATACGGAGCAAGATGAGTGAATCTACATTCTAAAATATGTCTATATACATTCGTATGTAGTCAAATAGTAAAATCTTTAAAAAGACATATATTTAGGAACGGAGGGAGTAGTTGACAGCTTGCTTGACTTGTAGAAACTAACCAGTGCTGGTGTGTTATTTTCAGCTATCCTATATGCAATCGTCAAATGAACTCTGAAATGACTGGATATATTCAGCAGTGTTGGGTATTATTATTATTATTTTGATCGATTGGAATCTCTTCCAGTTTGATGCCAAATTTATGTTCCTTTTGGGGTGATGTAGAGCGAGAGATCTACTACATTTGTTTTGCTTTACTGCATCAGGCTGCTGCCATGGCCATGGCTGATGATAGGGTCTGGCCATTCGAGGCGTTTACTTCACCTGAATATTTGGGATTTTGCTGAGTATTAAGGCTTGTCATTGGTAGATAATTCCTTCGTGTTGTTACGGATTTTAGCAAAGTTATCTACTTATCCGAACCACCCCTAGGTTTGAATAGAACAAGGGGAAGATGCTCCTGTTTGCCCTAACAAGAAATGAATTGTGTTGATCTCGTATTCCTGTTTTCAAATTCATTTTTCGATTTTTTACCTGTAGTTTATAGCCAGTATCTACTCATGGAAGAATTTCTCAAAAAAAATAAAAAAAATCTACTCAGCTCAGGCGACCACTCCCCACTCTCCCCTCTCCGCTCCCAAGACCCCAAGCCAATCAAGGCAACACGAGCCGCCGTCGCCGGCGGCGGAGCATCCGCTGGAAGACGACGACCTACTGCGCGAGATCCTCCTCCGCCTACCCCCACAGCCGCCCTACCTCCTGCGCGCCTCCCTCGTCGCCAAGAGCTGGCGGCACATCGCCACCGACCCCAAGTTCCTCCGCCGCTTCCGCATCCACCACCGCAAGCCTCCCCTCCTCGGAGACTTCTCCTATGAGGACGGAGAAGTCTCGTTCAGATCCACCCTGGACCTGCCCTACCGCATCCCTCCCGGCCGCTTCTCCCTGCGACTCGACTTACACAAGGGCTGGAGGTTGGTCGACTGCCGCCACGGACGCGTACTCCTCATCGACAGGGAGAGGCGTCAGGTCATTGTGTGGGACCCCGTCACCGGCGACCGCTCCCTCTTGTCCGCTCCGCCGGCGTTTGTCGATATGCACACCGCGGCGGTGCTCTGTGGTGCCGGCGAGCAGGGCCACGCGCATGGTGCCTGCCACTCGAACCCTTTCAAAGTGGTCGTGGTGGACAGCTACAAGCACGGCTATGAAGCCGTCGTCTCCTCCTCAGAGACTGGCGTATGGAGTGATCTCCTCTCAACACCGCTTCCATCTATGGGTATTGAAAGGCCGTTTCCATCTATGGGTATTGGTGTTAGTAATCGCAGCACATTTGTTGGTAACACCCTTTACTGGTTTGCTTCTGATGAGTAACAGCATATTTGAGTTTGATTTGGACAAACAGTCGCTAGCTGTGACCAATAGGCCACCCAGTGTCCGTTTCGATGACAATGCTCAGATCATCCAGGTCGACGATGGCGGCGTTGGCTTCGGAACGGGATCCTCTAACGTAGACAGAACTACTGCAGAGGGACGTCGTTCACTCTCGTTCGTTCGATGCGCATCTAAAACAGCTCGTACCAGTTGAAACCCAACAAAACAGTCGGCCCAAAGCCCAGATCGGGAGAGGGAAAGCAGTGCTCTGGCTTAGAAAAAAAAAACTCCCCGCTGCAAATCCCTTTCAATCGCCGTCGCCGTCCGCTCGCCGGTAGGCGCCCAGCTCCGCACGCGTGCCCTCCGCTACCAGCGCCTCCGTGGCCTCCATCCCCGCCGTGGCCTCCGTAGGGCGACGCCCGCCTTGGAAGTTTGCCGCGACCAAGAAGAGGAGTAGGAGCCTGTGTCGTCCTCGTCGCCTCTCTCGACCTCTGCACTGCAGCTTTCCTGGGACAGGCCGGACGTGTCCTACAAGAAGAGGGGAAGGATTTCATGTCCTCCTCGTCGCCGTGCTCATTCTCTGTGTTGCCGCCGCCGTTGAGCATGCTGGCCGCGTGACCTAAAGTTTGCTGTTGTTGTCACTGAATAAACAGTTCAGTTGCTGCTTGCACATGTGTAGAAGTAGGACAAGTGTTGGTGTGTTTATTCCTGACTTCCTGTGTTTATTCGGATGGTATGGTCAAAATGAATGTTCAAGAAATGTTACGGTAATTCTTGTTGATGTGCAAAATGCCCAAGCCTCATCTGAATTTCTGAATTCCATGCCAACTTGAGGTACTAAACAAGGCAATACAACTCTGTAATGTGAAAATGACATGAATATTATACTTGTGCAAGTGCATAGAAAATCTGACATGACTTGTGGATAAGAAAATTTGTACAGTACATCTTCAACTAAGATTTTACTTGAAGAAGATTCGTACAGTGCATAGAAAGGGATTGAACTAAACGGAATGGTGCTTACAACTGAACTTGATGGCAACCAGTACTAAACTATTGCCCAGAATTCTACTAAATGGCAGCCAGGAATGAACTATTGCCCAAAATTGAACAAAAGTGTCGTCCTGGTCGCTCCTAACCGAACTGGACTACATGGCACCCGCAACTGAATTTGAACTGAACAAGTAGGCAACTATTGCCCGTAACTGAACTGGATGGCACCCAGAACTGAACTGAAGTTTGTCCAAAACTAGAATATTTCACCGGAACCCAGTAAGAAAGTCATCTGTGATTGGTCCCTGTAAATAAAATAAAGAAGTGAGATTTTTTAGAACAATTATGATCTCTAGGTTTTTAAACTAACTATATGAATAATATTACCGTCAATAGTTGAGTGAAGCTAACATTGGCCTTGCAAACTTGAGATTCCTTCTCTTTGCTACTACAAACACTATTATTTGCAACTTGTACTTGTGCATGTTCTTGTTCTTGTCCACCACCAGTACACGCAGCTGCCCCAACATCTTGTATCTTCTAATGAAAGAAAACTTGAGGGCTGTGAGATTTAATGGACAGAGTAATCACATTGAAAACACAATTATTATTTAGAAACATACTTCTTTCTCGAACGGTGATGTAGTTTTGTTTTCTCTCTTTTTCCTAGTCTTGTGCTTCCTATCGAGCCAATTTCTTTTTCGCTTTGAAGTTTTTGTTTCGACCTCCTTTTTCTTTAGGCGTGCATTAGCCAACAAGTCATTTGGCGGGCTCGCATTTGTGGGAATTGTACCTGGATACATAGATGTACATGCATTGATTTTCTCTTCAATCTGCTTACCAAGAATGTCAAGTGTGCTTTCCACTAACATGATGCATTCTTGGAAGTTGGCTGCTCTATGTGCCACATTCTGAAATTTGAGGGACATATAGCGGTATCCAAGAATGGCATTCATATTTGGATTTTCAATTATATTTCTTCCCTCTTTGTCTTGTACGGTTCCAGTCCGTGCTTCCCGTGTCCATCGCTTTAACACATAATGTGGCGGTAGTGACTTGATATTCATCAAATCAAGAACTTTAAGAGCATGGGCACACAATATCCCAATTCTGTCAAATTGACGGCAGCTGCACTCAACTGTTTGCTTCAAAGGATCACCAATAACTTTATACTCCTCCTCAAAGGTAAAATCTCCTACAAGATATTCATTACAACCATCCAATGCTTTGGTACAAGCTGATAAGGATCTTTCGTACTCTCCTTGAAATGCTTCAAATATACTTGGTGTATACAACTTGCTAGCTTGCACCAATATAGGTGGTGGTCTCCTCATAGATAATTTAGGCAACCTTTTCCTTGAATCAAATTCTGAATTTAATTCATTATTTCTTTTTCCTTGGACCACCCTTTCAAAATGCTTAAAAAACCGGATGATATCAAAATTAGACTTGAAATGGATTTTCAAGTCATTATTCAGGCTCTCACTCAATTGCGTACTTCTCATTCCCAAAGTGAAGACATCCCTCATGTAACATTTAGCCCATTTTTCTTTTAACTTATATATACTATCCAACCAAGTTTGTTTGCTCACCTTTTTCCTAATGAGGTCAAATTTCTGCTCAAATTCTCCAATGTCTTCATACTCAAACATGCACGCGCTAAAATCAAATAGAATACTTGGTTCTTCATCCTCCTCTCTTGTATTCTCTTCATTCTTCTCTTTATTCTGCCCCTTCTTTTTCTTTTTCTTCTTCTCTTCAATCTTCTCTTCATCCGTCTGTTCATGTAGTTGTTTGGCAGCATTCTGCATAATATGAAAGGTGCATAATCCATGCCAAGCTTCTGCAAACACTTCTCCAACTGCTTTTCCCATAGCAGCATCTTGATCTGTATAGAATGTTTTAGGCCCCTTTCCTTTATGAGCAATTAGAAAGGCCTCAAACAACCACTTGAAGGATTCAAATGTTTCATCATACATGAGAGCGGCACCAAAAACTACAGTTTCCCTAAAATGATTAAAACCAACAAAGACACCAAAGGGCCTGCTCTCCTTGTTTGTTCCAAAAGTAGTGTCAAAACTAACAACATCATCAAAATATGCATAGTCCACGATCATTTTAGCATCAACCCAAAATATGTTTGTTATTTGTTCTTCACAATCCATTTGCAATGCATATTGGAATGATGGGTTTTCAGCGATTTTGTCTTGAAAATATTTAAGCATGCTACCTGCTTGGCCATATGCCATTTCTCGTTGGCGCTTGGTCCTCAAATAGTTTTTGTGGTCGCGGAGGGTAAAGCTGAGTGGTCCACCAACTTGGCGACTAGCCAATTCATGTGCAGCTTTTGGCCCAATTCCTGCATCATCTGCCGTTTCAATTTCAAATGCTTGTAACTCTGAAATTTTCCTTTGTGAAACCATTAAGTGTAAGGTCTCTGGTAGATGTAGTGTGTGATTGTGCTCCAAAACCAGCTCAGACACTTTCAGATTTTCCTTCTTTCGCTCCATTTTCAAATTCATGTGGACTTGACAATCGGTTCTAGTTTCAGCTCGAGGGCACTTTGTTAAGTGATCCCTTTTGTCTTGTGATCGAAGACCCTCATTTGCACAAACAAATTTACATGATGTAACCTTGCCATCAGTTGGCCTTCTGTTTGTGTACCTTTTTCTAACCTCAAATCCTTTCTGCCCACTGTAGGTAAGCCAAAATGCCCAAGCCTCGTCTGAATTTCGAAATTCCATGCCAATATGAGGTACCAAACAAGGCAGTACAGCTCTGCAATGTAAAAAATGAGCATCAGACTTGCAAATGCGGATAAAATATTGGAATTAATAGTATAATCTGTGAGATCTTGTGCAAATGATCTAGTTCCTATAGTACTTAAGCATACAGAAATAATGCATAGTACTAAATCTGTGAGATCTCATGCTAAAATGAATGTATTTGGGGTAAGAAAAATACTTATTGGAATCAGGGCCATGGTGCGATGATGTGTTACCCTCCTCTTCCATCTCAGTTGTCTCTTCCATAACAAAATTGGGATACTTGATCAAGATCAAGCAGCTGTTCCATGAGAAGAAAAGAAAGACGATCAAATTCCAAATCAATCTAAAGGTTGGAGATTTTCTTCAGGAGAGAAACAGAGAGATGCAAACTTACGTGAGATTGACAGTTTCTTCCAGTCAAGAGAGCAGAGCAGTACGTGAGATTGAAAAATAGAGCAGCACATCCCTTCCAGTTTCCAGCGAACTGCTTCTATCGTGGTGGCGCCAATTCCTTCAGTTCACGCGCCAATTTCTTCTAGTTCCCGCGCCTTCTGTTCGAGACAAGAGCGATTGCCAGTTTTGGACTGGGCCGCATGGGCCGTCTATTCCTGTTACGAGCCGAGCGATCGAGCGAACAGGCTGCAGCTCACGCGACGTCGTTGGATGCGGAACGAACGGATCGCAAGGATTGACGTCCCTCGGCAGTAGTTCGTACTACGTCAGACGATCTCGTTCCGTTGGCTTCTGTGCTTTTTCGTGCCCCTGTTGCCACTATGCCTGCCACAACCACCAACCCTGCTTACAAATGTGGGATAGGAAGGTAGATTGCTATGGTGTTGCCGTATGGGTGTTGAGGAAATCCGTTGAGCTGCAGAAGCTACTTGGGTTGGGGTTTAAGATTGACATGATGAGGGCACGTATGGTGCGTTATGCTGAGGATGTACGTGCATTATTTTTATGGGTTCACTCATGACTCATCTCTCTTCATGGTCCAGCTTGAGTCAATGCAGCTCAAGGAGCTTTTTAAAAGCGATAATGTGTACACCTATTATCCTTTCACAAGTTTCTATGATGAAGGTAACTGTTGGAATTCAATTTATTTTCAATATATGGTTGATGTAATACATTCTGTACTTCTGAAGTGTTTAAAATCTCCCAGTGAACTTATAGCCATGTTCTTTTCTATGTTAGCGACTCAGGAAACAAGACATCTTATAGGAGATGGAATGGTATTTTTGTTGTTATCTGGACGCTGCAATTTCATATGCTCGATTTTCTTTGATGTTCTGCTTTTCTTTTCATGTACTTGTGTGCAATACTGTCAGGTCGTATTGGACTTTTAAGGGAGAAACTAGTGTCAGGCGGTTTATCAGAGTAGTGTTATGTAGCAGTGAGGTTCCCCTGTTCCCGCGTGTCAGAATGATCCAGGACCGAAGATCTTGCATCCAATGGCTCACAGCGAAGAAAACCGGTTCGCCAAGATGCATCGCGGTCGTAGATCCTCAATCCGATGGTGGTGGATCAGTCCAGTAGTAGTTCAGAGTTAAAATTCCCTGGATCGCAAGCCTGAGCTTGACAACTAGTAAGACAATATAGATCAAGTGATTTCTGCACCGGCTTGAGGCCTTTCTTAGTTGCTAAAATAGTACTATCTACATTTAAACTGTATAACTTCTTGTTTGACAGATCGATACACTTTGACACTAGCAATGTTATTTTTTGTGTGGCCTTTAATTTCATGGTTGCCGCCAGATTAAGTAAACTAATTAGTGCATACTAGATATAAAATGGTGATGGGCACTGGGGAGTTTCAATCAGCAATAAACGAGAAAAGTTTACTTTTATCCTCCCCGTAAATTATTAGATGGTAGATTGGTAGTCTCAATGTGTATATTGCCATATTACTGATCTTGTAGCATGGTCCAAGTTTGAAACTGACAATAAATACACTGAAAACATAGGCTGAAGCATGATATGGCCACTTATAATTTGACTAGTACATTGAAGCTTAAAATTATTGTTTTGTATTTCAGATAGATCATGTGTTAATATTTATCTGCTTGTTCCTTTAGTGGTGATGTTGCATAAAAATCTGTTAATATTTACCTTCCTCTTTCATGCTCATCTCACATTTTCTAATTACAGTTTACCTAGTGATGTTGAAATGATCTGGTTTAAAAATGTACAAGTTTCATAAATCTGAAGTTAATACTGATTTAACGAGTGAGCTGTTTTGTCCTTTGTGCACAGGTATCAGTAGTTTGAAGCAGAATTAGCTTACTGGTATACTGCAACATGGAATGCTGACTCTTGCAGGAGTGACTATGACCGTCGATCATAGTTGTCAACTTGCTTGACTTGTAGAAACTATCTAATGCTCTGGTATTATTTTCAGCAATCCTATATGTAATTGTCCAACTGAACTCTGAAATGCCTGGACCCATTCAGCAGTATTGAATAATGATTTTGCCTTTTTCAATCGGTTGGGACCCCTTCCAACCGATTCATGTTGAGCCATATTCATGTTGAAATATCCTCTCAGCAGTGGCACAGAGCAAGATAATTCTGTATTGTTGCATCTGGCTGCTGCCATGGGCATGGCTGACGATACGCCCTTTTGCTGAACACCAGCCGGCTCATTTGGTCTGGCCATATGTGCTCTGTGCGGCATGGCGGTGAGCCATGGCAGCAATCAGCTGTGATCATTGGCTTGTACCACCATGAATGCGAGTTCTGCAAAGGAACTTGCGGTGTTTTGTGTACCAGTTAAATTGTGTCATTAGCTTAATTGGCAAATACCAATCGAAACCCCTGCAAGGGCTTGTTTTTTATAGACAATTCCTTCGTATAAGTTGGGATTCATGGTGGATTGTTTTTTATACCAATCCACCGTGGAAGAAACTACTGCAAACCGCGTATACGACAGAACTCAGGAACAAGTTGCGACACAATCTCGGGCCAACGCAATCAGAGCAGACGCACTGAATAACATAGACAAAATGCAGCAAAATCTAATCAGCCAAGTCTCGGTTCTGCAGATGCATCTTTGCTAGTAGTAGATTATTCATTCAAGCAGAGTACATGTGTGAATTCAGTAGTACTGGTGTTTCAGAGCGAGTCAGGCCTGCGGCGGCTTGTCGGCGGCGGCGGCGGGCGGCTGGGGCTGGGCCTGCGCGGGGGTGAGCGCCTTGATGGAGACGGCGTGGATCTCCGCCATGAGCGGCGCCAGCGCGGTGTTGACCATGCGGTGGCGTTCCAGCAGCCGCTTCCCCTCGAACTTGCCCGACACCACCTCGATCTCGTAGCTCGCGCCGCATCTTCGCACCAACCAACCACATCGAATCAATCAAGACCACCAATCGGTCGAACAAGCTTATATGTAGGGTAAAAAGGTTACACAGATTGTGGGCTGCTTACCCGCCGGATGTGTCGGTGACCGCCTGAAATCGAAATCGTAGGAACACACAGGTTAGGTTAGGGTTTAAGGCGGAGATGGGCCATGGGCGGACTGGCGGAGGGGGGTTGGGAAGCTTACGAGGTGGGTGGGGCTGAGCGCGGCGGCGACGGCGGCCTCCACGTCCTCCTTGGTCACGCCCATGGCTGCCGGCGATTGCCTCCTCTTGGTCTCTCTGTCTGTTCCGGCGGAGCCAAGGGCAAACGAGAAGGCGACTTTCAACTTTGCCTGGGCCTTCCTCCTATCAATTTATCCCACTTGCCCAGAGAATATTTCGGGATGGTGTGGTCTCTGAGTCACGAATCTGTCCGTCACCAATGTTCTTCCTGAAGTCGTAGAGGGCTGGGAATCGAATATTTGGACTCCTCTATAAATCTGACATTAGTGTTTTTATACCATGGCAAATTATGTTCTTCGAGGATAGCAAGTTCAGTTGACGAGCATAACAAATCCGCCTCAGTTCATATATATTTTTCTTAGAAAATTGCGGTGTTTGCAAACTAAGTTTGACATCATCATGTCAATATAAATGTCATAGAAACGTCAGATAGAAGTGTTTCGTTTTCTTTCCTATGGCTGGGGAAATTCACGAAACACATACAATTCAAAATTGCTGCATGTAGATAGCCTTGGTGCAAAGGTTTATAACAACATACATACATTTCGAGTCTCGATGAGGGGTTGGCAACGGTGAGCGCACCTCCATCTGGCATGACAACTGGACTTCGCTGGGTCATTTGGCGGCTGCTCTCCCTGCCGCGTATTCGCATTGTCTTCAGCCCAACGCAACCCTCGGGGACTTTAATCTTCTTGATGCCGAAGCGATACATGTTCACGACCGTCTATCCAGAACTGCCGATTTGGAACTTTGCTTGCTCCGGTCAGCGCTTGATCGAGTTCAGTTCTCTGAGGTGAACGACGAGCGAATCCTGGCATGGGGTGAGTGTCTTCAGTTCAAGACGCGTGCGGTGTACCGCATGATCAAGCTCTCCGGGCGTGGGCTCCCCCTACATGGCCTCAACTGGGACGGTTTCATGCCCGTTAAGGTCAAGGTGTTCACCTGGATTCTCCGCCATGGCAATACTCGTACGCGGGAGTTTCTTCATCAGATCGGCTTCCTCGAGCATGACGACTGCCCCTGGCGGTCGGAGACGATCGTGCACCTCTTCCTCGAGTGCCCTCGTTTACTTCCACTGTGGGCGCGCATCCTCGGTCGTCGTAGTACACTCGTTGATAGCAACATCGAAAGTGTTTGGCGGGTATTCTCTACGTGTCACGCCTCCTTGAGCCCTCCTCTCCTCAGCATGGCAATGTGTTGTGTCCTTTGGGTCATCTGGAAGACCAGGAACCGGATGGTGTTCGATAACATCCGTACCTCTGATCTTGACTCGCGGCACTTGATCCAGGAACATCTTATGTTGTGGATGGCCGGGCTCCCTCCCGTGTCGATTGTAACCCGTTGCTCCGATGGTGCGTAACTGTTTTGTAGCTAACCCCAGCTCCCTACTCTCTCTCGCTCATTGAGCTATGTACTGACCGACCCATGTCTTCTTATTAATAAAAATGTTCAGATGGGCGATCTCCCCCGTTGATTGTTCAAAAAAATATTCTTCCAGTGATGATGCACTCATACACCCAAGTCACATAAGCGCACTTCGCTTGCTGGGAATAGGATTCAGAACACCCGGAATCATGCGAGACCACATATTAATCCAAAACAATATTGGTAGTTTCCGGAAAAAATCACCAATAATGGCATAGAAGAAACAGGCACCTCAGTCAGATGAATTTCAAACACAGGGGAGTTGTTACACGATTGTATCATGACAGGCTAGAACCCTACAATCCAACAGTGATACTGCAGCAGATGGCACACAATCCATGTCATCTGCTGACCAAACGCACACTACTCATAGTCCACAATCAGCAGGATCCCCCTGTCAAACTCCATGGCTCACGCAGTTCGCAGAGGCGGAGAGACCAATATGACACCATCACCTCGGACAAAAAGGAAGGGGATGGTACGCCTGGTTGTCTGCAAAAGGTTCAATATTTGCAAGAGTTAGTATATCAACATCTCCCTGATGCATTTCATAGATAAGCTTTTCTTGTAGAATTAGATAGATTCCTCCAGAAACAAGTAATTATGTTGCAGAACCAAATGTTCAAACTAACATCACACTAGATCAGAATCATAAAGCTCCCACGAGTATAAATGATTCAAATAGGTCTGTCTTCTTATGAGGATCAATGGATAAGAATGGCAGAAATCCTGACAATCCATAATAAATATGTGTGAAAGGATGTTTTAGCGTGCGTTAGGCAGCCAGCCCCTCACTGCCCAAGGGACTCCATACATTCCCAACACACACACACACACACAATGAACAAGGTAATGAGTTTTCCATTAGCATGCAATAATTACCATGATTCATCACCTCCAAAAATATCGGTCGACAAAGTATAGATCAACATTAAGAGCATAATAAGGTCAAACAACTTACTCGCACAATTTCTTCATATGTTTCATCATCAATCTCAACAGTTGTTACAATCTCCTCAACATCTCCAAGGATCATGTTTAAGTGCTGATCATATGCCTGAGTAACAAGGTACAAGGAAAACATCTTAGGTCTCAGTAACTACCATGCCAGCATGATTAACATGTTATGATATACATGGACCTCTGCAATCCACATGATTAGAAAGTGGATAAAAAACGTGATATCAATTGTAGTGCAGACTAAAACATGCCATTGCAGCGCAGCATACAATTGATAAAAAAGCACATCATAACATTGTGATTTATCGATAATACGGACCTCCACAATCCACATGAATAGAAGGTGGATGCAAATATGATATTAATCGTATTGCAGACTGAAAACAAGTCACTGCAACGCAGAATACAGTTTAAAACGCACACCATAACATTGAGATTTGTCGAAAATATACTCAGTAAACTAGTAAATAACAAAGCATACCCAACTGCGAAGCCATACTTATAAGAACATACACCAGAACAAATTCATGCCATGCTACCGACGAACCTGTTAAATAGCATCAGAGTTCAATGTTATCGAGGTGCTTGTCCTTATCTTTGTCAAATTGCTAGCATGGCATTTTTCTGTTATTGCCTATGAGCATATAAACCTCCTAACCGCATTACACATAAACTGAGACATCTAGTCCGGGTCGCATCGTGTATCAAGCACAGTGAGGATATTTACAGGAAAAAAAAGGGGGATTACGACCTAATAAGCAGATAAAGAGAAGACGAAATTGGGAGCCGCAAATCTCCTCTCCTCGCGCTTAACAAATCGTTGCAGGCCAATGTTAACCAGGAATTAGTTCCACATCCATCCACCCACGGACAGGGTACAGGCCACATCAAACAATCGAAAGGGGATCCCGAGCGCTTACATGGAGCTTGCCGCGGAGCTCGCGGTCGGACCGGAGCTTGACGTAGATGCGCTCGTCGAGGCTGAGCCTAATCAGATCCAGCGGCTCCTTCACCGCGATCTCCTCGTCGGCCGACGCCATCGCCTCCGCCTACGGCTCTGCTGCTGTCGCTCCGCCGAACTAAACCCTAGCTTCCGCCTACCCCCAACCGAACTCGCCAATCTCGCGGTTCTCGGTGGTGGTCTGGTGGATGCCGTGCTGGCCTGTTGGATCTCTGGTTTGCCTGGCCTTCCATGGCTAGAGAAGGCCTGGCGGAAATATCATCCAGGCACGTGTTTACGAGCCCATTGGGATCATTTGAAGGCCAGATTGGACGTCCCCGCCGCCGCTGGGATCTCTGGGCATGCACCGGCCCATTCTGGGCCTTAGCCGTTTTCTCTTTAAACGCTCTTATTATATTACTAGTAAAAGAGCCCATGCGTTGCAACGAAAAAAAAAGTCATGATTTCTAAATTTTGCTGCATCATCGAGATACGCTATCACTTTCAATTTCGCGAAACCATGAATACTTTTTTTTAGTTCGTGCACATATTTGAAAGCGTGAACAATTTTCAAATTCCCGAACACTTATTAATTCGTGACCATTTTCTAAAATAAAGAATATTTTTTGAATTCATAAACATTTAATGCTATTCGCAAACAGTTTTTTAAAATTGTGAAAAAATAGACAATTTTCTTGAATAGGCAAACATTTCTAGAATCGATGGACAATTGTTTTTTGAAATTTATGGAACAATTTTTGAAATTAAGGAACATCTTTTTGATTTAACGAATATTTTTAAATTTAACAACCATTTTTGAAAATGCATGATTTTTTTTGAATGAATAAACTATTTTGTAAGTCACGATTTGTTTTTGAATTTTTAGGATTTGTTTCAATTGGCGAACATTTTTGGAATTGGCAAAAATTTATTCAATTGCATTAACATTATTTACTACAGAATTTTCAAAAAAAATCATGAAATTTTTATTATTTTCTGAACATTTGTTTTCAATGTTGCAAAAAAAATTCAAAAAAGCAAACATTTCTTTACAAAATCGCGAACTAAATTTGAATGCACTAAATGTTTATGATTTACTAAACATTTTATATCAAATTTTAGTTTTTATTTTCGTTTTTGGAACTTTTTTAAAGTCCTAAATTATTTAAAGTAAAAAAAAATAAGGACAGAAAAGAAAAAAGAAAAATTTAATAACAGGCCACCCAGACATGGGCGAGCCTAAACTGGTGCGCTGCGTCTTCTCACAGCGCCCGCCGTATATGGGCCGGCCCAGACAGGGATTACCCTGTGTGAAGCGTTTTAGCACTTAGGGGTGACATTGGTGGGTAATTATTGCGATCTTCTATGGTAATTTGGATGTTGAACGATCAAAAACAATCTGTACTTTATTATTAGGTAGAGATTATATTATAGGATATGATAGAATAAGATAGAATAGGATATGATAGGATAAGAAACATGCTTGTGCATTACAACGACGAAAAAATAAACCCCACTTAAAAAATCAATATGTCGCTACCTGGCCATGGCCTCCACCATGTTCACACAACCATGGATGCTTCCGCTTAACCATGTAGTTGTAGTGCTCGCCAAGCGGCATCAAACACAATAAGCTACGCTGAAAGGGCGATCAGGGCGATCGCTGGGATGATACACGTGGCGTTTTACTGTTCCGACAGAAACAATGTTTTTTCTGCGGGATAAAAGGTTCCCAGGTAACACCTTCCTCGGGTAAAAACAGCGATGGATTATTTCCTTCCAGTCGAAGTCTTCCCCCTTTTCCTCTCTTCGTCGTTCCCGTTTCTCCGCCGCTCACGCAAACCTCCTGCTCTGCACTCCTCGTCCACGGGATGGCGCAACGGCACCGGCACCGGCTCCGACGCCTCGTCCACGGGATGGCGCAACGGCACCGACACCGGCTCCGACAACGGCCATTTAGGGTTAGAGGATGGATGGGTCGCTTGTGTTGGGGAGATGGTTGCCGACACATGTTAAAGGGAAGGGGCGGGGCCATGCAGTGACACGGCGTGACCAAAACACAAGGGGGTGTCAGCTATGTATAGGAAGACACAGTATGTATGAAGAAAAATGTTAAGTCATAGAACAAATATAAGAGATAGTTTTGGATCAATAAATTTGTTCACAGAAATATAATTAATATGAAGAAGTAATTTTTGATGTTTCAAAACAAAAAAGCACACCTAATGACCAAAAGGCAACTAAACAGGACAATTTTTGGTGCTCAATGATTGCTTCTTCTCCTTTTGATCTCCAAGGATAGCTGGTTATTGCGGAATTAGTCCATTTTATAGCGTTTTGATGAAGGATTCAAACAACATCCATTCTGCTAATTATAGTGTGGTTGATTCATTAGATAGATGAGAATGTAATCAGCAGCCAGCAAAGCATAGCAGATAGATGAGAATGTAATCAGCAGCCAGCAAAGCATAGCAGATAGATGAGAATGTAATCAGCAACCAGCAAAGCATAGCAGATAGATGAGAATGTAATCAGCAGCCAGCAAAGCATAGCAGCTTCTCTGCTATGCATGCGTGGGCGTGGGCGTGACCCCGTTTGATCTCCACGTAGCTCTGCCGTGATACAGGCATACATCCATGGACTGTGTCGTGGGGCCCACCACCTTATCGCTTGCCCTTCCTCTCTTCTTGTCCACTACTTTTTCTCTGATCATTTTTGTCGCTCTTATCCATTCCTTAATCCCTTTGAGATAGAGAGAGCGAGACAGAGTGAACCAGCCGGAGCGGTGCACGGGTTTAAAATTTCAACAAAATTTCAGTGAAATTTCCAAAATTTCGCAAATTTCAATGGGGTCTGAAAAAATTTTAACCCCGAAATTTCAAGTCATTTTCAAACTAATTACAAAATAAATTTAAATTATATCAAAATTAAGTGAAACTTGAAATCTCAAAATCCGAATAATTACTGAAATATGCAAATTTTTCGAAATTTCGCATATTTCAATGGGGTCCGAAATTGTTTTGTTTTCGAAATTAAAAACCTTGACCCTCCTCCACGGCGTCGCCGGCTGCTTCTTGTTCGTTCGTTGGCATGGTCTCGCTCACCACGAGAGTCATGCGGCACTCAGCCGCAACGCCGCATGTTCGACGCCATCCCCGCAAGGGATCCCTTCCTTAATCCCATCTTATGGTGTCGACGCTACGGATGGTCTCCTGCCCTCCTCGGCAACATCACCCAGCCCCCCAACCCCCTATCCTACTCTGCGCAGCACATCCACCTGGTCACGACCATCACACTTTGGCTGGCGCCTTGCTCGATCTGAGCAAGGGCGCGACAAAGAGCTCGAGGAGAACAAGCGGCTATGATAGAGATGCGTACGAAGGTGGAATACGGCTTGTGCGTTGGTGGCGTTGAGAGAGCACGGTCAGGGGCGTGGCCACGGTATGCTCCAGCCGCTTGGTGGGGTGGCGCACTGGGAGCGACAGAAAGCCGATGGATGGTGGTGCGTGTCCGGCGCCGCAAGCTGGAGCCGAATTCTCGTGGGAGCGAAGGTGCCGACTGGCGAGGCACTGCACCATGCATGAATTGATTTTGAAGGTGCATAGTAAGATCTTCTGTAATTTAGCTTGCTCCCGTATGATTCCGTCTGATGTTGCCGAAAGATAGGGTGGGAAAGACTTGCCGCATTTTTCAAGTCAAGTTTGCTTAGATCTAGCCCCTTAAGCATCTAGTGGCTTCTTTTTCAACATTAATTTGCTTCATTTGTTAAGAAATGCCCGTCTGTGGTAATCAGAATTGCCTACATATTGAGAGTTACTTCTTTTTCAACATGATCCTGTCTTCAATTTGGTTAAGAAGTGCTCATCTGTTTTAATTAGAATTGACTACATGCTAAGAGTTGCTTCTTTTTTAACATATACTCGCCTCAGATTTTATGAAGAAATGTGTGTCTCCCCTAATCAGAATTGCCTAAAAGATGAGAGCTTCTTCTTAAGATGAACATGCATTAGATTTTGTTAAGAATGCCCTCTTTGGTAATTAGAATTGCTTACATGTCGAGAGGTTCTTCTTTTTTTTCTTTTAACAACACGGTTATCCTTTTTTTGTTCATCAAAAACTGCTTGTCAGTATCAGGTCAATAACATTACACAAATGAATCCATGAATTTTCCAGGCAGGTCAACTTCCGCGTTGACCGAGCCTATACAGTAGATTTATTCGTCGATACTCCCCCGTTTCACTTAGTCCTTCGTGCTTGTATTTAAATTGATGTGTATATATACAAAATAGTGAGCTAGGTCAGGTGTACGCTCCCTATGGCAGTAGACTGCACGTTGGGAATTCAATCTCTCGTGCGAGTAATTTATTATTTCACCCCTTGCCGGGTTTTTTTTTTTTTTTGAGAGAGAGGTCCGGGGTTGTTTGAACGCGGCTTGAGCCGGGCGGCCTGCCACAGTGACGGCACTGGATGGACTGAGGCC
Source organism: Hordeum marinum (assembly GCA_022496015.1). Lineage (NCBI taxonomy): Eukaryota > Viridiplantae > Streptophyta > Magnoliopsida > Poales > Poaceae > Hordeum > Hordeum marinum. The sequence continues at coordinate 441,399,487 of CM039674.1, forward strand.
CAGGTGAGACATGTACGTAGCCCAAACCCGTACGCGAGGAATTTTAACGAAACAAAAAACGTGCGACGTACTTAGATGCGTACTTAGATCTTAACGACGTACGACCAGAAGTGTTACGTGCTAAGATAATATTGGGCGGGGTAGGGGGTGTATTTCTTTGTTTCTGACAAGTTTTTGTCTTTTTTCTATGTTTACCGCATTTATAAATATTATTTCAAATGCTAAAATATGAATATGTTTTTAAAACTTGAAATTTTCGCCCCAATCACATTTTTTAATACAAATATTTATTTAAAAACATGTGAACATTTATTTACTATATTGAACTTTTTAAAACATGGGATTTTTTTTGTATATATGAACATTTTTTTTGAGACAAATGAACACCTTTTCCACGTTTTAATTTTAAAGTGATTTTGATTTGCTTTTCATTTTTAGAATCTATTGAATAAGAAACTTTATCAAGCTTGTTGGGTCAGCCGTGTTGTAACCATGTGAGTGAAATTGTGTGCATAATAAGGTATATAATAGGAACTCCACATTTTTTGCTCTACAACATGAGCTCCCCACTATTTTTGTAAATGAGAAATGGTTCCCGGATGACCAAATAACTGCACTAAACATAGAGTGGTGTTATAGAGCATTTTACAACATGATCCGAAAGAAACAAGAAAAAAAACTAGTCCCTAACTTTACAAGGAAGACCCCACACAGAGAAATGAAAACCTTAAATGTGACCAAATCAGCTCCCGCATAAGCACCACCATAGCTCCGCCTCTAGCAACCAAGCACGCACTACAAATAATTTATCGATACCGAACAGAAGATGCATGACCTCTCCTCTGACATCCAGGCGGGAGTAGGAAGATTAGTCGCCCTTTGGCTAAAATAATCAAAGGCCAAGCAATCGAGGCCCGCAATCAACCAGTGCCACACCGTCGTAACTCCATCGCAAGTACGCTTGATGACGAGCTTCGACCCACATATGAACTCCAGCTCCCTATTCTTTCTCGACCACCACAATGTCATCAAGATTCTAGACCGAGTAGCATAGCCACCTCTAGATCAGTGTGGTACGGCATCGTATCGAACTAGGAAAGCCACTAAATGCAATACACGTGTGTTGACGAGGCGCTCCAGACTAGCATCTCTCCACTTGCCTCTAAGGCAACCCTTGATGTAGACCTACTATCTGCAGGGGGTCCACACTCATGTCCCCCGCTCTACATCACTTCAACGATGGGAGTGGACCGATCCAGAGTGAGACACACGCCTCTAAACGGGACAGATGGCGAAGTGAGCAAGAGAACAGAGTTCTTCCCGATCGAGTCCAACTTCTATACCATGCTCTGTAGTTCTCGACTACTATTGCTTTAAGCTATCCCAAGCTAGGATTACTAATTCCTGCGAAGGTCTCTTGGCTATTTTGTTCTCTCATCGGTCATGTTATTTTTCTTCTGATTTCACATATATTTATTAATAAAATACAGGGGTATTGTTTTTTGCGAGGTAGTGTCAAATTGTTTAACCGGAAAAATAATATGGTGCCATGCGTAGTCGCCCTGTCCGGACCACATGCATAATTAGCTGGGAGTAGTGACATCGGGTAATTTTAAAGTGCAGTGCAGTGCATCACATTGAATTTCATATTTTCTTCCTTGGGCAATCTGGTGCAAATCTATTGTTTAAGGATTATGGTTTATCTTGTTTTTCTATAAGATCGTGATCATGAAATATCATGTACGCTTTGACTTGGGCAAGTTGGTGAAAATTTACGATCAAATACGTCTTGCACCAAGAGTGTTTGTTTAAAGTCTTTTCAGGTTCATATCACCACCCACTCCAGCAACAAAAACAAACCATATCACCAATTACACACGTCCTTCTCTTCGCCGTCAACCATTCAAATTACCAAATAAGATAATCGATCTGTTCTTGAGGTGTCCATCTTTTATACTATTTCGCATTCGCACAGAAGAAACCAACCTGTCAGGCCGACCTTGGCTCCATTTTGCCACCCCTCTCTTCGTCTCCTCTCCGTGTCGCTTCCCCCGTGTCCCCTAGTCCTTTGCTTCCAGACCCTTCAAAAGTGAAATGAAATCGAACTGCCGCTGTCCACCGGAATTCTTTTATGCGCGCATGTAACGTCTCCGATAGCCAAAGCCATCCATCTTCACGATGCGTCCACACCGCGATCACATCCACACGGCCTTTTTTATAAGCGAGCAAACGATCGCTGGACGGGACGGCCGGAAGGTATGCACAGACGTCCTCACCCAGCCGGAGCAGTTGGCCGCGGCACCTCATCGACAAGCGACAGACATGCGATGTTTTTTGCCCCTGCCCGTTGACAATCCACCCCATTAGTTTCCTCTGCACGACCCGTTCTTCTGATCTGTGATCTCACCCGAAAGCCCAAGCTTTCTCGGCTTGGTTCGCACTCGATGCCGCCGTTGAACGGAGCGGAAAGACGGTGGCGAGCGGCGCCGGTTGCGTCAAATCCGCCTTTGGCGTCTCGACGACACGGACGACACGAACGGACGGAGGAACGAACGTATCGCTGCAAAGGCAGAATAGTGGTGCGAAGAAACGGCTGGCAGAGCAGGCGAGGCAGGACGAGACCAACGCATCTTTCTTTCGGTCTGACGAACGGCGAGATTTGACACGACGAGGTAAAGTTAGCTATGACGGCGGAGTCGGTCCGTCGAGATCGAGCAAACCGTTTGCCCGTTCAAAAACAAACGGCCGTTTTGGTTAGACATCTGGTGATTTCTGCCATTTTCTACACGATCTCTAGCTGCTGACGACGGAGGGCGTGGACTATTGCGCGGGAGCAGTAGCGCCACAGTTTCATCGCCTGCGCCAGCCGTTAGATCACGCATGATTCGTGCATACGCATGGACCTGGACCTGGCCCAGGCCCGGGTTTATATTAGCTACGTAGCTGGTAGTCACGTAGGAGTAGTACGTAGGCAGACGGCAGAGAAAATGTTTTAGATGGCGTAGTGGTTGGGGATGATAACGCTCATGATATCACGTGTGTCCTTGCTGGTGCTTAATCCGTTTGCCGCCAAATGCTAGCTGCTGCACAAGCAGAGCCTAGCTAGGCCACGCCATTATTTCTCACAAGTCATCTCAAAACACAGACACTCAGACATGTAGTGCGTTTATATACCTCCGTCACAATTTAAAAGGCATGCACGTGTATTTAGGGTGTTAATTTAACTTATATAAAATATATTGTTTAACATAAAAATTATATTATTAAAAAATAAAACATCTAAAGTTTTTAATGATATATTTTTTATAATATATGTTTTTTATTAAGTTGGTTAAATTGACGAACTAGATATACGTGCATGTCTTTTAAACTGTGACGAAGGTAATACTAACCAGCGGTGATCTTGACAGGAACTCATCACCGATTCTTTGGCTTCCATTGTAGCCTGCCCGTGTTCCGTTGCAGCTGCCGAGCGTGATAATAATGACGAAAACGGCGAGTGGGAATGTGAGATTAGTTAAGGAAAGGTGATTGGGCGTTGGCTGATGGCATAAATGCGTTTGGTACTGCTTCCGGAGTACTACCGTGTCCGTGATCATAATTCACGCAGCTGGGCTACCAAACGGAATGAACGGATTTGGGGAGCAAAATCGGATGGAATGAATCCCGCCCGCGTGCGCGTAGGGACGAGGCATGGCCGGTCCACGTGGCCCGCCGGTGACGTCGTCGGAACCTTCCCGCTGGCCGTGAGCTCGACGGCGACGGCGACGGCGACGGAGGCCCGTGCTCCCGACGGATTAACTGACGGCACAGGAGCGCCTGGCCGCACCGACCGGGCGGCACGACCACCCTAGGCCTAGCTAGCTCCCAGGCAATGCTGCGCCTGGCGGTTAGGCACCTGCTTCCTGTCTGCCGCCGTTACGAGGTTCAGAATATTGTTACAGTGCGTCTCGCTCGCTCGTTCTGTCAGTCGCTGGATGGAAAGCGAAAAGTTTTTATCTTCTTTTCTGTTTATTTATTACAGTGATCGCTTCTTCTTTTGAAAGCCTCTTTTTTTCTACCGTTTGTTGATTGATGAAGTGGCCTCTTTTACGCTTTTGCAGCGCTTTTCTTCGCCTCTGCCACCACGCTAGGCATTTTAACTCTTAATAACTGATGGCCTCGCCGGTCGGTAAACGGAACGTGACTGCGCGTGATCATCAGAACGGCACGGCGATCTGAGATGTTTTCGCCGTTTCGTCGCCCCCGACGCGATCTTGGTTAGTGAGTGAGGCGCGTGTGCGCAACGCGAGCTTTGGTTGGTTGGTGAAACGCTCGCGGCGCCGTGCTGTCTCTTTGTCCAGAGCTTCACGTTTGAGTTCCCCGCGCGCCTCCAGACTCCCGTTATTTTTATTTGAAAAAGAAACTTGTATGTACTAGTACTGCTAAGAAACTAGAATCTGGTAGGCATAGTTTCGAAATGATTACGGATAGAATCAGCGAGACGTAGTTTGGAAATAATTACAGATAGAATGAGAATCTGCTAGGCACGGTTTCGAAATAATTGCGAATCAGAATTTGCTATGCACCGTTCGTTATGGATTCGGCAGCTATGCTGTAGTACTATTCGGTCAAAGCACCATTGAGTGTCATCGTACTCCTACTGCGATAGGATAATGGTAGGGTACAGGGCAATCGATTGACTGAAGATTGCTCTTGGTTAGTGTGACCATCAGTTTTTCGTGTCAGGGTACACTATGGCATGACTGGCCAAAAAAAAAAAGAAAAGAGAAACAAGACTATACGCTCCCAGACTTCCATAATCTGACCTGTGATAATGTACTCGTATGTAGGAGTAGAGTAATTGGTGTTGAATATACGAGCAAGTTACTAGTATAAGTTTTTATTTCGAATAAACAATAAATAAATCATGATGATATTAATAAATATTAAACTAATCATGTGGACTAGCATAGTAGACGAATAGATCAAATCTATAGCTAAAAATAAGAATTCTAGCGTGTTCTCAAAAGAAGGGCAGAATTGCATACGGTGCAGCGGGGCCGAACAATCGGTGTTGATGTTGTCGTCCATGTCGTTGTTGAAGAGGTTGCCGGGATCGGGGAAGAAGTCGTCGTCTGGGCAGTAGTTGCTGCCAGCAGTCGCACGCGTGCGCTCCTCAAAAACCCGATCGCCCCTCTCCCGTACAGGATTACAAGAGGCGGGGTTCCGAAGACCTGTTGTCCCTTCTCGCGGTGTATGCTGGCAGGAGGGACGAAGAAGACTTCTGTGGCGCGCAATGTTCTGGAGCGTGAAACCATACGTTATGATGAAAGCACAACTTTTTCCTTGGTGATTTTGATAATTAATAACAACATATATTTTATTGGACTAATATTTCCACCAGGTGTATTTCAGGAAAAAGTGCAATGTTTGATTAACAAATGATTGTGAGGAGACCCCAAAATGCAAGGAATATGATTGGCCAAGCTACAAGCATGGAGACTCTACATTTTACTTTGTGATAAATCACTTTGACTCTATAGTAAAGTCAATTAATACTATCAAAAGGGAGTGAGGTAATAATGGTGAATGAAATGCTCAAAATGATCAAGTGTTAGCCACCAAAATCACTCACAAGCTCTCCCACAAATATTATGGCTTAGACCATACCACTCAAAATCGATGTTACCAATAATATCATTTCGGCTACCCCGAGTCAAAACCCTAGACAGAAACCCTAGCCAAAACTTACTTCTTGGTACTACCAAGTTTTATATCTATGCTACCGAGTTTCAGTGATCAACTTCCTGGTGCCTCATTAACAAGACTCGGAATTTTCGAGAATTGTGAATCGATCTCACCGAGTTGTGTAACTGCCCTCGGCCACTCATATCGGTACCACCGAGAATTCTATATCGATCTCACCAAAAACGCCAAAGTTGCCACATTTTGCACTAGTCGGTGCAACCGAGTTTTCACTTCGGTTTCATCGAGTTGGGCAATAATGTTGCAACGGTTGGATTTTTGGAGATGCCTATATATACCCCTTCACCACATCCCACTCGAAAGAGAAGCACTCAGAATAGACCCACACTTCGTGAAGTGCAGTCTATCCTTATGTAGTGTCATATCATGGTTTATCATTGATACCCATGAAACCTACAAAGTAGCTGCGGAGTAGCACGGTCAAGGGCAAACATATCTCGCATACGGCAGACTAAGACCCCTGTCGAGTCAAGCACTCGACAGTGGTCTTGGAGACTACACCCAGTGGGTGCACTTAGCGTGCCCCCACTAAACCAAAACCTACTCGACTAAGACCTGATCTATTCGAGTGGAGAGCTCGAAAACATTCTATGAATGGAAAATAAACACCGAGTGGGTGTGCAGTCAAAGAAGACAGGAATTCAATCGGAAATGTACTTACAATCGAACTCACTCGGACATTCGTGCAAAGCGTTGTGCTGGCATCATAAGCCAACTTGTTGGCCTTGTACGCATCCTTGGTGCGCAACATCATCTACTCTGCCTGGACCATGGCCTCCTTTGCAGCTCCGGTCTGATCTTCTGGAACGCGATGCAGAGGAAAAGCCGTCATCGGCGCGAGCGGCGTAATGATGGGAGCAGTCGAGGTAGTCTGGGCAGGACCAGTGGGAGTCGACGTCAAGATGGTAGAAACAGCTGGAGGGGCACTCGCCAGAGGCATTGTTGGGTCAGTTATGATCCACGTCGAGTCACACATCCCCTGGGAAGACTCCGCGATCGACCAGTGAGGCGTTTGCAGAGATGAAGTTCTTCGAGTGCGTATGCGCGGGGTGCTCAAGGTCTCGCCTCCACCTCCCGTACCCCCAGGGTGTTCTTCATCATCTTCCAGCTAGATGATTTCTGCAACTATCAATCGATAGAATTAACTTTGGCATTCAACAAATCATATTCAATAAGCAGAAATGAAGAGTTGATTACCTCTATGAGAAGTGGCTGCATCTGCAGTGTCTACATCCATGGCATCCCCTCCATCACGTTGAGGTGACGTCACTGAGGTAGCAACTCTGATGGATCGAATAACATTCAGACAACAAGGATTTCAAATCACAGTCGACAGTGAGAATTCAAAAGTAAACACTCACATGGAGACGACAGGCACAACCATCTTCATGCGAGGCAAGGCTTTACGAGGTTTGGCCACTGTCACTTCGGGTTGCTTCGCAGATCGTTCCCTTGACTCAACAGTCGAGGGGCGGCTCCAGTTCGGGTTCTTCTCGCTTGGGCCCGGAGCCCTGTCCTCAACAGCCGCAGGATCTTGGCGGGACTTGGAGCGGCGCTCGGAGCGAGGAGGTGACTCGACTTCTGGCTCGTTTTCATCTGAGTTTTCATACTTGTCTTTGGAGTCTTCTAAACCATCACCATCCATGCTTCCACCCACTCTCACCACACCATCTTCGGTTTGGTTTCCATTGTGAACAGGCGAGTGCATGTTCGTCCACTCCTGCATGATTCAAACAAAGAAGTCAATGTACAAAACAAAGAAGTCGACATAACACAACTTACCAGATTCTTCGGTGGGTTTTTGGCCTAGTAAGGCCGGATCCTCTTGGCTCCCAAAGGGTTGTCACATGCTCCAGTGATGCTGCGAAGCCACTGCTCGACAGTTTTTTGCGGAACCTCTTCTGGGTGCGTCCTGGTCGAGTCCTCAGGGCCCGCGTAGTGCCACATGGTTTTATCCCTGGCTTAGAGCGGCTGAATACGTCGACTGAGGAACGTCTCCAACGGATCCATGCTAGTCACTCCACCTCGAATCAGTTGCACCACAACTTCAACCAAGATTCCCACTTGGACATGTTCCTCTTCGATCACCCTCAGAGACTTGGGGACAGTTGGACGGTCAGTTGTATAGGGGGAAAGGCCAGTCGACATGTTGGGAGATGCTACGTCTTTGCAGTAGAACCAAGTCGACTGCCAGCCTCTAACAGATTCAGGAAAAGTCATAGCAAGGAAAGAACTACGGGCTCTTTTCCGAAGTCCTAAACCCCCACACAACTGAAGCACATGAGTCTTCCCATCAGCAGGGAGAGCTTTCTTTACAGTCTGGGATCTGACCGTCAAGATGTGCTTGAACATCCCCCAATGAGGAGGACAGTCCAGAAAACACTCGCACAAGGTAATAAAGGTAGACAAATAGGAAATCGCATTCGGTGGGAAGTGGTGGAGCTGAGCGCCAAAGAAGTTCAGAAAACCCCTAATGAGTGGGTGGGGAGGCATAGAAAAACCTCTTTCGACGTGGGAGAGGAGGAGGACCCGCTCCCCGTCGCGCGGCTCCGGCTCGCGCTCTCCCTCCGGCAGCCTCCAGGCGTCGTCCATCACAAGCCCGTCGGCGACCAAGCCTTCCATGTCCTCACGAGTGATCACAAAGGGGAGAAAGTCCCCCTGCATCCATCCTGCCGGCGCAGTGAACCAAGCCGTAGAGGGCTTCTTTCCCTTGCTCTTCCATGCCCCCTTCTTGGCACGCTCCAGTTTCTCCGTGACGCCCTTCGTCATCGCGATGGCCGCTCTCGTCGGAGAAGAACAGGATGAGGCGCTGGAGACAGGGAGGCGGAGGAAGAGAGGAAGTTTGGGGAAAGGTACTGTGTGACCCACGACGCTTCAAAATTTATATCCCGCCGAGTGCCTTGCTGACTGGTGGGTCCGTGAGATCACCGCACACGCCAAACACAGTCTACGTTCGGTACGTGGCGAAATGACCGACACGAGAATCGAGGCATCATGCCCCCACTTGCTCTGATCGTGGCGTCATCATCGCATGCGTGCGCGCTTCCCAAATTTTCGTATCCCGCAAAATCCGGGTCTGACAGATCGACCCGCCACCTCCGAAGATTCCTTCGGGTCATTCGGAACAAAATTGACACGAAACATTCACTCGGGTATTTTCAAGGCTGAACGGATCCGGGCGAATGATGAAGAGTTCAATCGATGCAAGTTTCGTTGAAGTCCCGAATATTGTTCGGAAGATTTGATACCTTATGTTGAAATGACATCAATATACCCATTCACCACTCGAAGCCCGATCCATTCGGGGGCTAATGACGAGCATATGTACCTAGGGTAGGGTCCTAGGCCTGACCTAGACCCCTACCCAAGGGCATGACATTGGAGGACTTGAAGATCACAAATAAGATTCCGACTGGATTCCCGGTGGCGCTGAAGTCACTCGACATGCAATCCACTCGAAGACTTCTTCCTTCACTCGACAGTCGACTATCACTCGGAAGACCTCATTTCCACTCGACGCTAGAAGACCAGAAGCCACCTCCACGAGGCCAACGGGTATGCGTTAGGCTTTACGTCATTAGCATCTTTTATTATGTACGTTACCAGTAACGGCAATCTTTAAACCCACGATCGGACCCTTAGATGTTGGGCAATTATGAGGGGCAGCGAACTCTATATAAGCCACCCCTTCCCTCTAGCACAAGGGTTTGCAACCACTGTGATCTCAACATTCTACACGACAAAGCTCCCGAGCACTGAGACGTAGGGATGTTACCTCCAAGAGAGGGGCCTGAACTCATACATCCGTGTGTACACCCTCGTTGTAGTTAGGACTCTGCCCTTTCCTTTCGTACCCCTACCTTCTACTGTCAGACTCGTTCCCACGACAACGCCCAATTGAAGTGCCTGACCGGCCCTTTGCATGGCCTGACCGCAATTATATAAGCCGCACTATGGCATCGTCCACATCACATCCTCCTCCTCACCTCTTCCCGAACATCTCTCTCCACATCTCCGAAGATGGTCAAGTCCTGAGCATTGACTCTAGCAGGCGGTGGCTATGGGGCGGGCTCTAGCGGATCGTGGCGTCGCCGCCCTCGAACTTCGTGATCGTCATCCTCATCGGCAGTCGACTCCTCGACGAAGGCAGAGATCGTCATCTCCTCTAGAGACAAGGAGGACGAGCCGTCGCAGCACCAGTCCATGTCGGCGGTGGCGCGCCAGTTGTACGCCGCTACCGACACGTACTACAAGGAGCAGATGGAGCCGATGCTCCGGCCCGGCTCCGCCAACAGGGACACTCCTGCTCGGGAAGCCGTAACCGGCACCCCCTGCCCATGCGTTCCACGCCACACAACCGTGGCGTCCAAATTGGGCGCCGCATGAAGGAATAACATACCTCATCGCCATCAATGTGCGTGAAGGAGGAGCGGCTCTCTCCGCTACCCTAACGCGTGAAGGAGGAGCAGCTCTCTTCGCCCCAGTGCATTAAGGCAGAGCGCCGCTCGCCGCCATCCTGTAGGAGATATGCCCTAGAGGCAATAATAAATGTTATTGATTATCTCCCTGTTCATAATTATGTTTATGTTCCATGCTATAACTGCAATGATTCTCGAGTCTACAAATAAAACGAGGCTTGGAGGGAAACTCATGTGCACGTGTGGGATAATAAATGGTAAAATGTATTCCTAGTCTGGCCTCTAAGACTGGCTCAAGTATTGCATGATGATCCCGTTTTCCTGATCATGGGCATGGCTATGCCGGCAATTTTGAGGGCACAATGTTAGAAGAACATTTGTGTTGAATCGACCCAAATTAATGTTATGCTATGAGATACATTCGTCATAAGTTAATGGTTAATAACACAGAGAAGTTAATGTTTGCATAATTCCTTAGACCATGAGAGTATCGAGTTTCTTCATGCTTGCTTCATGAACTTTGGGGTTTGTTAAACGTCATCCGTAAATGGGTGACTATTACGGCGGCTTACGGGTTCATGGAAAAGTAAGTGAAGTAACTTGATAGCTCAAGATTGGGATTTGCTCCTCCGACGATGGAGAGATATCTCTGGGCCCTCTCGGTGTTACGGTATCGATCATCGTCTGGCCAGACACTTTGCGATTTGATCACGGGGATGCCGGAACACGGGAACGAGAAAAGAGAACAATACCGATAACGAGGTAACTGGCATAGTGGACAAGTTGTTGATCCATGGGGATGCCAACATGTCTCACCTCGGGTATTTGTAACATATCGTGAAGCAACAGGAATAGCACACGGCAACTGGAGGTTCACTCGAATATTTATTCATGTGGGTATAGGGATCGATATGGGTGTCCACGGCTCCGATGTTGATCATTGATCGGAAGGGGTTCCAGGTCATGTCTATGCTTCACCGAACCTATAGGGTCACACGCTTAAGGGTCATCTATCTGTTGAATACTAGACAGGGAGTCTGAGAGAAAATCACCGAGAAGTTTCGGACACCGGAAAAGTTTCGGACAGCGGAAATGTTCCGCAGACAGGTCACCGCAACAGTTTCGGTGAAACTGAAAAGTTGTTTCAGAGGATACCATCAAGTCAAATTGGTTTTGGCACATGCCTGATAATTCTTGGAGGGTGCCAGAATCATTCTGGAAACTTCTGGGAATTTTCTGGAAGAATAACCGGAAATGTTCCGGAGCTGCCGGAACCGCTTCAGATGCTTTTCACAGATGAAAATCACTATTCCGGAATTGTTCCGGATCGTATTGAAAATTATTTTAGTGGGTACTGAAAATGTTCTAAGCCCACATAAATATTTTTAGTTCGAACGGACGCTGAAAAATATCGTCATGAATAGTGAAAGTGCTTTTTGGATTACTTTATTGGAAACACTATTTGTGAATAGTGGAAACACTATTCGTGAATAGTGGAAACACTATTATGAATAGTGGGAAACACTATTGGGAGAAAATATCTCATGACTAGTGAAAACACTATTACGAAATAGTGGAAAACACTATTGTGAATAGTGGGAAACACTATTTATGAATAGCGGAATCGCTATTATGAATAGTGAAAAATATCTGAGGGCATTTTGGTATTTTTACCATAGTCTCTCATCCTATAAATAGGGGTGAGGAGGCAGCCCAAAATCCTCATCCTTGTGCTCTCATACACATGCTTTGCTTTGCAAGCTCTCTCTCTCCCTCCCAGCGAAATATTTTCGTAGAGCCGAAAGGCTGTCTGGGTTCCGGCAGGAACTAGTTCTGGACGGCGAAGCCCAGCCGGATAGATGACACCGTATGTGTGCAACTCTGTAGAGAGATCGTAGTTTCGGTCTTAGTTCGAGAGTGCCTCCCGAAGGGCTGTCTGTGTGACCGTCCAAGTTTTGGAGGTCCTCCCGAAGGGCTGTCCGAGTGACAGTCCGAGTTTCGGAGGTCCTCCCGAAGGGCTGTCCGCGACACCGTCCGGGGGGCTATGCGACCGCCTCCCGGAGGGCTGTCCGCAGGGCAGATGAGGGTATACATCCTCGCGGTTGGGAGGTTGTAAAATCCTAGCTGCGGGGATCTGCACCGCCGTTCGTCATCGACTCTACTTCCGCTGCGCTTCGAGTTGGTACGGATCAGATCAAACCTTGTATGCAGTCTCCATAGTGGTCCTGGGCGTGCTCGCTATACCGGAAATTTTTGTTTTCTGTCGCGTTCCCCAACAGTGGCATCAAGAGCCAGGCTATGAGTAGATGCATGTTATGATCTAGAATACATGAGATGTATGGGTATTGCATAGTATAATTTTGTAGTAGATGAGATCTATTGCTGAAAATTATTTGTGCGGGTAGCAGATGAAATCTGTTACCCGATGTTCCTATTGCTTCCCGTGAATTTGCGTAGTCCATATCTTGACGGAATGGTGGAATCTTACAAAGTTCTGACAATCCGCGATCCTTTCATGCTGCTCCTGAGTATGCTGATTGACAGATCAACGAAGTGCTAACAGTTCTTTGGGTTCCACCATAGTCAAAAGAAATATGGATGTTTCGCAGACGAAAGGGCAATGCAGATGTGATCTGCACGGGGGTCACGCGTATGACGAAGTTTAGTATGGGGCTCGAGATTTTATTATCTCGTGTTTCATACACCCTGGAAAGTTAATCTAGCAACTTGAATTATCATACTTGATGATGGACGTTGGTAGATTCGGTTTGTTTCGAAACCTTAGAAGCCACGTAAAACAAGTTTTTGCATGGACCGATTAGAGGCGTCTAACTTGGTTTTGCAGGATGGTTTGCATGTGCATGTGATGTGGTATAGCAGTGTTCATAATAATTTGATTATGTATGAGATGACTATATGATGTAAATTGATTAGCATGACCTGTGTGTCATGATTCGGCATGATGGTTGGAGCCATATGATTGCACTTTAATGACCTGCGTGTCAACCTTATGTAATGCACTTATTTTATTAAGCTATAGAGATAGCAATATTATTTGGTGCATCAACAAGGTGGTGGCAATCTTCGCAAAGGTGAACACCGACGCGAATGCCGAAGACGAAGGAATGAAAGACTTCTCCGTTAGAAAGGGCTATACCATATCATGCTATTATGAATTGCCTGAGATGTTTATCCCTCTTAATGCACCCTTCTTGATTGCGCGGTAGTCGCTTTTTATTAGGGTGATCTCTCACAAAATATCAAGTAGTTAGTGTTCTCCCAAGTGTAGCACCGTCACGGCACCTATCTCTTCGGGGTATCACATGGTTACATGGGTACGAACGATTAGAGAAGTGTGAGGCGGGTGAGTTGAGACCTCGCAGCGAGATCACTTGGTTGTCTTGATGTTCAGGCATGAAAGTCATGAGCTCGGAACACATGCATCGAAAGATGAACAAGAGTCACATAGAGATGTGATTGGCAAGTTGGCCTACCGATTGCAATTCTCGTCACTTGAGATGGATACATCCTTGGCGTTGAATTGTAATTTGGATCTTGAATCACTCACAATCAATTATGAGAGATATTGATTTGAGTGGGAGCTCACTGTAGAATTAACTTGTTTTAATTCTCAGTGCAATTAATTTTGAACAATGTCTAAGTGTGATTTGCATAATAGTTGTAGGATAATGGCTCGCGTTTCCACCTTCCCTATTAAAATTGAATAAGCTGTTAAATATCTGGTTAAAACTTTACGGTTGGTAACGTAATGTGAGGATTGTCCTCAAGAGTGCCGAGAAGGACTTGTCCTATCGCATGCTTTCGATATTCTTCCGCTAATGCTATGGATGATATGACTCCCATCCTTCGATCCAAAAGCTAAAATTCCATTTCGGTCAAGTGAAATATGTTTGCTTCCATGAGACCCGAACCTCGAAAGTTTGGATAGTTATGTGATATTCATGGAATCTGAAAATCATTTTCAGAGACAGACAAAGGCTAAAAAGATATGAGATATCCAAAGCAATGTTTGTTTGCAAACTATTAGTAAAGGAGTTTACTATGCATTAGACTGATAAGAGAGGGATCCAGGAGAACGCTTGTCATATGATGAAAGGTGAATAAAACAACAACTTAAAGAGAAAGGAAGTGTCCGAAGGGTGTTAGTGAGACTTTCACGCCTAGGAAGTCCGGGGCTAACGCCACTCTTAAGTTGGGTGCTTCTTCTGAGAGTAGGAGAAATACTGAAAGTTAAACTATTAGAAGTATAATGGCAAAAGGAAAGAAGAATGGAATATCCAGCTCATGTATGAATGTCATACAAGGTTTTGATGTATAGAAGGCTGGTCAAAGATATAGTTCTTGGGAATTATGGTTAAACATGTTAATCATTAATTCTTGGGTACTGTGAGTTGGTCACAAAGATACCCGCTCGATTGCATTCTGTTGCAACTCGATGTAAGAACTACTATGGCCTGAAAGACTAGCCAGAAATATGAGGCTTAGATACACGCAGGGAACATAGTAAATGTTACTATGCCTTCCATCGGTGTATTCCCTATGTATTAAAGTTTCATAATTCATTTTAGAGTTTCACACTCTAGCCCTTTGCATAAGGTATCTTGCAAGAAGGTTGTTCATAAGAGAACTTTTCATGTTCGGTGTTATGAATAACATAAGGGCCATATTTTCATTATGAATGAGACGTATGTTATGAATATTGATAATAATACATTACCTCTGGGTTTATTTTCATAGTTCATTTTAGAGTTGCATACACTCTAGCCCATTGCACAATGTTTGTTGCAAAAGATTTGTTCATAAAAACAACAATTGTTGTTCAATATTATGAATAACATGAAGGGCATGCTTCCATCCTAATGGGATGTATGTTATGAATACTGATGGAAATATGATACATCCATAACACTGACGCTAAATGTCGCAAGACTAAAAGAATACCACATATGTGTGGCACTGCATTGGTCACATTGGAGAAACCCTCATGGAAAATTCCATTATGATGGATTTTGAAGTCATTTGATTTTGAATCATATGACACTTGCAACTTTCCTCCAAACGGTGAAGTGACTGAAATACCGTTCACAGGCAATAAGGAACGAGCAAAGAACTTATCAGTGATCATACATTTGATGTATGTAGTCCGATAAATGTTGTTGCAAACAGTGGATTTGTCTACCTTCAAAAATGACTCAAGTAGATATATGGATATTTACTTGATGAGACGTAAGTCTGGATCTTTTGAAATCATTCGAAAGGTTTTAAAAATTGAAGTAGAAGTTATTGTACCAAGAAAATTATGTTTCTGCAATTTGATTGCGGAAAGGAATATTTGAGTTACAAGTTTAGCGAATGTCTGATGAGTTGTGAAAAGAGTTTCATAACTTGCACCTCCCGGAACACTACTCCAAAGTGGAAAGTCCGTGAAGATGTAATCGAACCATTTATGACATGGTAAGATCAAAGATGACATAAATAGATTTGCCATTATCCCTTTTATAGAGTGATGCTTTAGAGACTGCGGCTTTTACACTGAAAAGAGATCCATTAGGTCTGTTGAAATGACGCCATGGTATGGTACGCCCAACCATGTTATATCTTTTCTTAACATTTGGAATATGGGGCTTGTGTAAAAGGTTACAAACCTATTCCAAATCAGACAATTACTACTTTGTATGGTTATCCCAAGTCATTGGGTATTCCCCCACCACTATACCGAGGCAAAGGGTTTTGCCACAAAACGGTATGTTTTTAAAGAGAATAGTTCTTACAAAAGGTGAGTGGGAGGACAGTGCAACTCGATGAGATAACCAGTATCTTCATCATCGGTTCAAAGGAAAGAAACCCTGGAAGTGATTCCGTTGTTTCCTACTACGACTGATACGTAAGTCTCTACAATAAAATGTATGGACTTCGGTCGAATGTGCAGCTGAACCACGTAGGCAAAGCTCGTGCAAACCTATCAGGTGCGCAAAGGAGATATTGTTGTTGGACAACAGTATACCTACAATACACAAGTAAGCATTGATGGGCCCTGACTCCGGGATTGGCTAAATGCCAATACAATCTGAGATAGTTTCCATATATGTGATTCAAGATTAAAACCTTGATACACCTTTCAGAGGACTTAGAGTCTAACGAATATTTATGGAACTAAAAACTGATACGGATAAAAATGTTTTATCCATAAAGCTCGACTTGTTGAAATAACAAGTTCAAGGAGTTGGCTACGATGAGGTTGTTTCATCGTAGCGATGCTTAAGGTCGGTTCGGGTTGAACTAGCAATTAATACATATATCAATCATGAGATATGAAACATGGATGACAAAAGGATTTCCATCTGATGTAAATGAAACCTAGGACTTGTATGTGATACAGTCCAAAGTAATTTGTCGATCCAGAGGATGCTAGTAAGTATGCAAACTTCAGAGTTCCAGCGATGGACAGAAGAGAGCAAAGTGGAGTTGGAATCTTCGTTTTTGATGGAATGGTCAAAGGGGTTTGACTTCATCAAATGGGTATCGAAGATGCTTGTGATTCAAGAAAGTAAGTGAGAGCATAATACTATTTCTAAAAACCTTGTGTAATTGACACATTGTTAATTGGAAATAAATTTCTTGACACGAATTAGGACTTCATTTGAAAATAGTTTTTTCCATGAAGTGCTTAGGCTAAATAGCCTCAATATTAGGCATGATGATCTATGGAGATAGATTTACCTAATGGGGCTAAGCAATGAATACATATTGACAAGGTGCTAAAACCTTTTAGCATTTAAAAAGCCAAGGAGTGATTCTTGCCGAAGTCACATGGAAAGAGTTTTTGCAAGACTCAGTGTCCCAAAACACTGATGAGTGAAATACATGATGGAGATTCCACACACTCTTGTGTTTGGATTAATCATGTATTCCATGGTATGTAAAGCAACCAGATATGTCCGATACTCCCAAGTTGTTGCGAGTATAGATACCAAAGTGATCAACGCACTGATCATGGGACAATAGTGAAAGATGTCATTAAGTACTAGAGTAGTGCTGATGACATGTTTCTGGCAAGCAGAGATTATGAAGTGCTCGTTGTAAGAAATTACATCGATACAGTCTCAATCAATGCTCCATGCGATTTTCGATTTAAGTTAAGGGTTTTGTGTAATACACAATATGGTGGCACGGTAGTTGGAAATTGTTCCAAACAAGATACTATGGCGAATTCTATAACAAAGGCTAAGTATGTTGACGCTTTGGAAGCGACAAAGAAGTTGTTGAATCATATAGTTCATTCATGAACTTAGTATGGTTCCAAGATGGTTTTGGTCTATGAGACACTATTGCAGATAGTTGCTCCATAGCTCAGTCTGAGGAATCGGGTTTCGACCAATGATTCACACATATGAAAAGCCAAGTTCACACAAAATACGAATTTTGTGATAGCGTGAAAACGCGAGGATATGCATAGTTACACACGGAGCTGAAGTTGTTAGATCCGTTGGACATCAGGCTATACCACAAGCGAAGCATATTTTACACCAGTATGCCATAGGTGTAAAGTGCATTAGCATTGACTAGATTATTGACTCTAGTGCAAGTGGGAGTCTTTAGGAGATATGCCCTAGAGGAAATAATAAATGTTATTGATTATCTCCCTGTTCATAATTATGTTTATGTTCCATGCTATAACTGCAATGATTCTCGAGTCTACAAATAAAACGAGGCTTGGAGGGAAACTCATGTGCACGTGTGGGATAATAAATGGTAAAATGTATTCCTAGTCTGGCCTTTAAGACTGGCTCAAGTATTGCATGATGATCCTTTTTTCCTGATCATGGGCATGGCTATGCCGGCAATTTTGAGGGCACAATGTTAGAAGAACATTTGTGTTGAATCGACCCAAATTAATGTTATGCTATGAGATACATTCGTCATAAGTTAATGGTTAATAACACAGAGAAGTTAATGTTTGCATAATTCCTTAGACCATGAGAGTATCGAGTTTCTTCATGCTTGCTTCATGAACTTTGGGGTTTGTTAAACGTCATCCGTAAATGGGTGGCTATTACGGCGGCTTACGGGTTCATGGAAAAGTAAGTGAAGTAACTTGATAGCTCAAGATTGGGATTTTCTCCTCCGACGATGGAGAGATATCTCTGGGCCCTCTCGGTGTTACGGTATCCATCATCGTCTGGCCAGACACTTTGCGATTTGATCACGGGGATGCCGGAACACGGGAACGAGAAAAGAGAACAATACCGATAACGAGGTAACTGGCATAGTGGACAAGTTGTTGATCCATGGGGATGCCAACATGTCTCACCTCGGGTATTTGTAACATATCGTGAAGCAACAGGAATAGCACACGGCAACTGGAGGTTCACTCGAATATTTATTCATGTGGGTATAGGGATCGATATGGGTGTCCACGGCTCCGATGTTGATCATTGATCGGAAGGGGTTCCAGGTCATGTCTATGCTTCACCGAACCTATAGGGTCACACGCTTAAGGGTCATCTATCTGTTGAATACTAGACAGGGAGTCTGAGAGAAAATCACCGAGAAGTTTCGGACACCGGAAAAGTTTCGGACAGCGGAAATGTTCCGCAGACAGGTCACCGGAACAGTTTCGGTGAAACTGAAAAGTTGTTTCAGAGGATACCATAAAGTCAAATTGGTTTTGGCACATGCCTGATAATTCTTGGAGGGTGCCAGAATCATTCTGGAAACTTCTGGGAATTTTCCGGAAGAATAACCGGAAATGTTCCGGAGCTGCCGGAACCGCTTCAGATGCTTTTCACAGATGAAAATCACTATTCCGGAATTGTTTCGGATCGTATTGAAAATTATTTTAGTGGGTACTGAAAATGTTCTAAGCCCACATAAATATTTTTAGTTCGAACGGACGCTGAAAAATATCGTCATGAATAGTGAAAGTGCTTTTTGGATTACTTTATTGGAAACACCATTCGTGAATAGTGGAAACACTATTATGAATAGTGGGAAACACTATTGGGAGAAAATATCTGATGACTAGTGAAAACACTATTACGAAATAGTGGAAAACACTATTGTGAATAGTGGGAACACTATTTATGAATAGTGGAATCACTATTATGAATAGTGAAAATATCTGAGCGCATTTTGGTATTTTTACCATAGTCTCTCATCCTATAAATAGGGGTGAGGAGGCAGCCCAAAATCCTCATCCTTGTGCTCTCATACACATGCTTTGCTTTGCAAGCTCTCTCTCTCCCTCCCAGCGAAATAGTTTCGTAGAACCGAAAGGCTGTCTGGGTTCCGGCAGGAACTAGTTCTGGACGGCGAAGCCCTGCCGGATAGATGACACCGTATGTGTGCAACTCTGTAGAGAGATCGTAGTTTCGGTCTTAGTTCGAGAGTGCCTCCCGAAGGGCTGTCTGTGTGACCGTCCAAGTTTTGGAGGTCCTCCCGAAGGGCTGTCCGAGTGACAGTCCGAGTTTCGGAGGTCCTCCCGAAGGGCTGTCCGCGACACCGTCCGGGGGGCTATGCGACCGCCTCCCGGAGGGCTGTCCGCAGGGCAGATGAGGGTATACATCCTCGCGGTTGGGAGGTTGTAAAATCCTAGCTGCGGGGATCTGCACCGCCGTTCGTCATCGACTCTACTTCCGCTGCGCTTCGAGTCGGTACGGATCAGATCAAACCTTGTATGCAGTCTCCATAGTGGTCCTGGGCATACTCGCTATACCGGAAATTTTTGTTTTCTGTCGCGTTCCCCAACTCGAAGGTCAAATTTGTAAACTGAAGGTCCGTAGTTCGATCCTGCGTGAGGGCACCACTGTTGGGGAACGCGACAGAAAACAAAAATTTCTGGTATAGCGAGCACGCCCAGGACCACTATGGAGACTGCATACAAGGTTTGATCTGATCCGTACCGACTCGAAGCGCAGCGGAAGTAGAGTCGATGACGAACGGCGGTGCAGATCCCCGCAGCTAGGATTTTACAACCTCCCAACCGCGAGGATGTATACCCTCATCTGCCCTGCGGACAGCCCTCCGGGAGGTGGTCGCATAGCCCCCCGGACGGTGTCGCGGACAGCCCTTCGGGAGGACCTCCGAAACTCGGACTGTCACTCGGACAGCCCTTCGGGAGGACCTCCAAAACTTGGACGGTCACACAGACAGCCCTTCGGGAGGCACTCTCGAACTAAGACCGAAACTACGATCTCTCTACAGAGTTGCACACATACGGTGTCATCTATCCGGCAGGGCTTCGCCGTCCAGAACTAGTTCCTGCCGGAACCCAGACAGCCTTTCGGCTCTACGAAAATATTTCGCTGGGAGGGAGAGAGAGAGCTTGCAAAGCAAAGCATGTGTATGAGAGCACAAGGATGAGGATTTTGGGCTGCCTCCTCACCCCTATTTATAGGATGAGAGACTATGGTAAAAATACCAAAATGCCCTCAGATATTTTTCACTATTCATAATAGCGATTCCACTATTCATAAATAGTGTTTCCCACTATTCACAATAGTGTTTTCCACTATTTCGTAATAGTGTTTTCACTAGTCATGAGATATTTTCTCCCAATAGTGTTTCCCACTATTCATAATAGTGTTTCCACTATTCACGAATAGTGTTTCCACTATTCACAAATAGTGTTTCCAATAAAGTAATCCAAAAAGCACTTTCACTATTCATGACGATATTTTTCAGCGTCCGTTCGAACTAAAAATATTTATGTGGGCTTAGAACATTTTCAGTACCCACTAAAATAATTTTCAATACGATCCGAAACAATTCCGGAATAGTGATTTTCATCTGTGAAAAGCATCTGAAGCGGTTCCGGCAGCTCCGGAACATTTCCGGTTATTCTTCCGGAAAATTCCCAGAAGTTTCCAGAATGATTCTGGCACCCTCCAAGAATTATCAGGCATGTGCCAAAACCAATTTGACTTTATGGTATCCTCTGAAACAACTTTTCAGTTTCACCGAAACTGTTCCGGTGACCTGTCTGCGGAACATTTCCGGTGTCCGAAACTTTTCGGTGATTTTCTCTCAGACTCCCTGTCTAGTATTCAACAGATAGATGACCCTTAAGCGTGTGACCCTATAGGTTCGGTGAAGCATAGACATGACCCGGAACCCCTTCCGATCAATGATCAACATCGGAGCCGTGGACACCCATATCGATCCCTATACCCACCCGAATAAATATTCGAGTGAACCTCCAGTTGCCGTGTGCTATTCCTGTTGCTTCGCGATATGTTACAAATACCCGAGGTGAGACATGTTGGCATCCCCATGGATCAACAACTTGTCCACTATGCCAGTTACCTCGTTATCGGTATTGTTCTCTTTTCTCGTTCCCGTGTTCTGGCATCCCCGTGATCAAATCGCAAAGTGTCTGGCCAGACGATGATGGATACCGTAACACCGAGAGGGCCCAGAGATATCTCTCCATCGTCGGAGGAGCAAATCCCAATCTTGAGCTATCAAGTTACTTCACTTACTTTTCCATGAACCCGTAAGCCGCCGTAATAGCCACCCATTTACGGATGACGTTTAACAAACCCCAAAGTTCATGAAGCAAGCATGAAGAAACTCGATACTCTCATGGTCTAAGGAATTATGCAAACATTAACTTCTCTGTGTTATTAACCATTAACTTATGACGAATGTATCTCATAGCATAACATTAATTTGGGTCGATTCAACACAAATGTTCTTCTAACATTGTGCCCTCAAAATTGCCGGCATAGCCATGCCCATGATCAGGAAAACAGGATCATCATGCAATACTTGAGCCAGTCTTAGAGGCCAGACTAGGAATACATTTTACCATTTATTATCCCACACGTGCACATGAGTTTCCCTCCAAGCCTCGTTTTATTTGTAGACTCGAGAATCATTGCAGTTATAGCATGGAACATAAACATAATTATGAACAGGGAGATAATCAATAACATTTATTATTGCCTCTAGGGCATATCTCCTACAGAGTTGGGGAATGCTCAATGCGATCACAAAAGCACATGGTCACCTTCGGCGCCGTCTTAGCGATGACGACATCGATGGCTGTTCGTCGTCTCGGAGTGCCATAACAACGCAGGAGTATGAAGAAAAGGAGTGGCGCCGATGGGACATGCGCAACACGATGCGCCGGTCGGGGTTCGCTGACTCCAACTTCCCGCCATCACACATTACGATGAACCTGGAGCTAGCGTAGATGTGGGCTCTGGACCGCTCCGTGACGATGGCGTAGACGAGTAAGCGCCGTCTTTGCCGCCTCGACGGGAAGATGGCCAACTGCGACGAGGAGTGGTCTCGCGCCGTGATCGCCTTTGTCAATGCCAACTCCTCCAAGGCGCGCCAACCTCTCGCCATGCCCAAGTCGTCGGTGGCCGCAGCCGCCCTGTGCACGACGCAGGAGGAAGCCGAGGATCATCCGCGAGCGGCAAGTGGCTGCCAGGAAGCCCTGCCGCGGCGCCGCCACCTTCCGCCGCCCGAAGCCCAACTCCGACGACTCCAATGACGAAGCGAGCGACGACGACGGGGGAGGAGCCGCTGGCCAACCTAGCATTGTGTATGAGCCCACCGTCAAGTATAAGGTACTTCAAGGGTTTTGTTTAAGATTTTTATGTACAAATTATCTAATTTCAAATGAAATTCCTCGTGGTTATATCAAAATTTGCCCGTTTTGCACAAATGTCGTCCGGTTGGTTCGAAATGTTATCAAAATGTATGCGCTACGTTTGGATGTCGTTCTTCCTTCGCAGACTGGTTCCCCTATACGCGGCCAGATGCAAAAAAAATTTTTACAGAGGAGATACCCTTAGGATTACTTTCCTAATGCAGTAAACCTATATGCTGACAAACAAACTACATACTACATGAAAATCATGATTTTGTTGCTTGTATTAACTCGGTCGAACCAAATAAAAACACACATGCAAAGGAAAAAAAAATCCGATGCATACAACCAAACTCGTCCTCAGCAAAACGGCGCATATTTCAAACCCACAAGCTCGGCGTGTGCTGGTACTGTGCTCGGTGTCTTCTGTAAAGAAAAAGTTGGTCACGCACGCAGCGCATCCTGTCCCGTTTCTGGTGGCGTCGGCTCGGCGGTGCGCGCTGCACGCTGCACGCACACACCAGACACCGCCCTCACCCGCACGCCGCATGCGCTCCTCCGCTTTTGGTGCCGTGGACGCCGGGGCAAGGCAGCTAGCCACCTAGCAGCTCAGCTCACCGGGCCGGGCCCGGCCCGACGCCGTCAGAACAGCGAGCAGGGACGGCGACGGACGGCCCCCGACGGGACGGAAAAGGCGCGGTCAACTCGTACTCGACCCACCCCACCACCGCCACACCGGATAAACAAACCGGAGCAGAGCGCCCGCCCCGCTCCTTTCCTCGTTCCCTCCTCGCCTTCTTCACGCAGCCCCCACCCCTCCCCGCTCCTCCCCCCACCCCACAGCGCGCACGCGGCGCAGCCGAGAGAGAGCGCGCGAGGAGGAGAGGAGCCCGGCGCCCGGAGCTCGCGCGGAACCGTCCAGCGGGAGTGGCCTGGTGTGGCTCCGGCCCTGGCCCGCGCGCGTTGTGCGCGTCCCGGAGCTGCGGCGCGCCGGCTCGGCTGAATGCGATGTGAGCTCCCGTCCTCCCTCCTCCCCCGGGCGGCTCCGGGTCGGTCTGGCCTGGTTTCAGTGGGTTTTGCGGGGTTCTGTTTCTGTGCGGGCTGTGTGTGTGCGCGCGTGTTCCGTGAGTGGCGACGCGACGATGGCGTGGCCTCCGGACGGCGGCGGAGTCCTCGCCGGATCGGTAGATCGTACCCTCTCTGGTCCCGTAGATGCGCGCGTTCTCCGGGTCGAATTCTCGCGGCGGAGCGTGGACTTCTGGGCCGTCGCCCTCAGAATTTGTTTTTCCTCACATTGCAGGGAAGGGGTTGAAGTTGAACAGAGGAACCAGTTGTACTTCTATATTTTTCAAAACTGGGCTTGTTTGTTATGTTATCTTTCCATTCCACAGTATAATATGATTTAGGATACGTACATCCTAGCAGTATTAAACTTGCTACTACATAGTTTATGCAAGTAGTATTAGCGTGGAGAGAAAAGATGATGGCTATGGTTGGTTCTTTATGGCACATCATTTCATTTCATCTTCAAAATGCGCTAGAAATCGGCGGCAACTAATGAGGCGTGATGTTCGGGTGCTACCTTCTGCTACAGCTTCCATGGGAAGCATAAACTCTCATACAAGAAACATGTGATGTGCCCTCTGGTAGCCAAGCTGTCATTTCTCAGCACTGTACATGTATATGGAGGCAATTTTCCGAAACTTCCAGCTGTCTTGCGCTTAAAGTGACGTCTGGTTTATATGTAGCCGAGAAGTGTATTCTTGCCCCATGAGCAATTTGTAGGTGCAGTGGTTCCTCTTTGATTGCTAGTTAGGCCTACCTAGTTGTTACACAGTCACTCTGAACCTATCTCAATCAAATCCGTCGGTGTTAGTAACCCTGCCTTGTTTGCTCATGGTCAATTTTTGTTCTCACAGGGACAGCTCGTAGCGGCTGCTTCAGTCATGCACTTTCTGGCGGTCTAATATTTTCTGAGGAGGAGCGGTAATCTACTTGTTCATTCTTCTATCGTCTGGAGCATCTAAAAATTCGTTGGTAACCTTGTTTATTTCCAATTGTAGGCAATATCGTGTATGCCTTACTATCTGGCATTGGCTGGCTTAGATGTCGTTTCGTAGCATAGCTCGTGATGTTAGGGATGGTTTCGGTAGCTTGTCGAGACGGAGCTTTGACGTGACAATCGCAAGCCTTTATGGTCTTACTGGTCACCACAAGGGGAAGGCTCAAAGTTCATTGGATGACTTCCTCGATCCAGCTCCTGTAATTCAAGAGAGTCGGTGGGCGAGTCTTCCTCCTGAACTCCTCCAAGATGTCATCCGGAGACTGGAGACTGATGAGAGTACCTGGCCATCCAGGAAGCATGTCGTCTGCTTCGCGGCTGTTTGTAAGACATGGAGGGAAATGTGCAAAGAGATTGTGCTGAGCCCTGAGTTTTCTGGGAAGCTTACATTCCGAGTCTCTCTAAAGCAGGTGGGAAAAAAGAAGAGATGTCTACATCCTTTGCTGAAAGTACCTACTATTATTATACTAAACCATGAGCAGTGGACATCTTTCCTTGTGCTTCATACGCTACAACTTTTGTTGTCTTGACAGCCTGGTCCTCGAGATGGAATGATTCAATGTTTTATAAAGAGGAACAAATCAAAATCCACCTATCAGCTCTATCTGTGCCTTACCAATGGTATGTTATGCTTCCCTCATTTGTACTATCAATGCGCATCGGTTGGAGTACATTTTTTTTCTGTGTATGCGAGTTCATTATCTCACTGAGATATGGCCGAGGATGAAAACGTAACCAGCCTTAGATATTTCATCATGCTTGAGTGCTTTAATTGACTGTCCTGCCTCGTTTCATGTAAACCCTTCTAGTTCTGACTTGTGACATGGGAAATGTTTTTCTGTATGAAATGATCAAATGCCTGCGTGATCTCCTCCCACTTAATCAAATATGTTGAATCTTTTTTTCTTTTGAGCAGTTGTTACCGCGGAAACTGGCAAGTTCCTCTTATCTGCTAAACGGAACCGCAAGACATCTTGCACAGAGTATGCCATCTCAATGGACTCTGCCAACACCTCAAGATCAAACAGAACCTACATTGGAAAGCTGAGGTAATTACTAGGTTTATGCAAGATAACCTTTTGACATTTTTTCTTGTTTGATGATAGTGTGACACGAAGCCTACTGTTTTTTCCAGGTCAAACTTCCTCGGCACAAAGTTTTTAATCTACGACACGCAGCCCCCGTACAACGGGGCTGTAGTCCCACCTGTTGGAAGGAGCAGCAGGAGATTCAACTCAACAAAGGTCTCTCCGAAGGTGCCTGCCGTCAGTTACAACATAGCTCAGGTGACATACGAGCTGAATGTTCTTGGCACGAGAGGGCCTAGGCGGATGCGTTGCATCATGCACTCCATACCCGCCTCCTCGGTCGAGCCGGGCGGCGTCGTCCCCGGCCAGCCGGAGCAGATCGTGCCTCGAGCCCTAGGGGACTCGTTCCGCAGCATCACGTCCTTCTCCCAGTCGTTCCGGAGCAGCACCACCTTCTCCAGGTCCATCATGGACCAGTCCATGGACTTCAACAGCGCCCGCTTCTCGGAGATGAGCGGCGGCGGGATGACGGACGGCGACGGGGACGGCGAGGCCAAGGAGAGGCCGCTGGTGCTCCGCAACAAGCCCCCGAGGTGGCACGAGCAGCTGCAGTGCTGGTGCCTCAACTTCCGCGGCCGCGTGACCATCGCCTCGGTGAAGAACTTCCAGCTGACCGCCGCGTCGAACCCGCCGCCGGCGGGCGCCCCGACCCCCTCGCAGCCCGGCCCTGTCGACCCCGACAAGGTGATCCTGCAGTTCGGGAAGGTCGCGAGGGACATGTTCACCATGGACTACCGCTACCCTCTGTCGGCCTTCCAGGCGTTCGCCATCTGCCTGAGTAGCTTCGACACGAAATTGGCCTGTGAATAATTCGTGACACCAAGACCAAAGCGAAAGCAGATCAGCCGCCGCCGCCGCCGCCGCCCTGGTTCGTTAGGTTGTTGTTAGCTCATGTTTGCGTTTCGCCGTCGTGTTTTTCCCTGGTTGTAATTGTGCTTGCTGCTGTAGTAGTGTTGAACTGGACGTACGTACATACATGATAAAGCATGTGATGATTCTTGGCCTGCCCTCTCTCTTCCATCATGGCGACATGCACCTGGTCCACGCAAGTGCAATGTCACATGCCTTGGCAGTGGCACACAATAAGAAGAAAGTTCTTTACGGAGAGGGAGTAGCGCTCACCAGCTGTGCAGTGCGCTTGAGTACATGGTTTCTGAAACGCTGCAGGAAACAAAAGCTGGCGTGGGCTCTGGTTCTGCGCCCCCTGCGCTGCGCTGCTGGAATTGTGCGAGTCCCTGTCGCTCTCGCTGGCCCCGAGGCGGAAGGAGGAAGGCTCGGCATGGCGTGCCGCTTTTTTTAGTGGCCACGGTCAGTCACGGAGGGAGACGGAGGGCCGGGCCGGTGACCACGCCGGTGCTATGCAAGTGCGGGTTAATCATTGCCCGATGTCGACGCCCCCTCCGATGGCGCGCTGGTCACACGAGACAAAACAAACACCAGTAGTAGGTGCCGTGCTGTGCGCCCAACGGGAGCAACGGCATCGTCTCACATGGGGCGCTGCCTGCCTTTTCCCCTCCCATGAGTGTGAGTGTGCATGCCATGCAACATCTTTTTTTTAGAAAAAAAGGATTGCCTCAACATCTTTTAATTAGGTTCGGGTTTCTTTCATCAACCAGTGGCATGCACGCAGGCAGGAGCTCGCTGAGGAGGCATGAGGAAAGGGAAAAAGATCGAAAGCGTGAAAGGGTGAAGGGCGAGGGCAAAACCTGGGCCTACTCCGGCGAGCGTGACCGGGTGAGAGGGATGTCGTTGTTTCTTTCATCGAGCTGGAATGCACGCAGACGCCACGGCATGTAGCACCTCGATCCGGCTCGCTCGCCCTGTCGCCCGTAGTGCTCCACAAGCGCGCGCGAGAGCGATGGTGCCGGTGCCGGTGCCGGTGCCGTGGCGTGGTTTCACGTAGAACGTTTCGTATCCTGGACCAGGAGGACGACAGGAGAAGCGACGGCGACGGCGTGCGCGAGGACGTACGGGGGAAGCACGGCGGCACGCGCAACAGCCACGTTCCTTTTGGCGATGGCTGATGTAGCTAGTTGGCGCCACTAATGCGTTCAATAATCGATCGACCGGTTGCGCGACGGGTTAAGCTAGGCTTCTGACTTGGGCACCGGCGTGTTACGTGTCGTTGATGGACGCTTTTATATTGCTGGTGAAGTCTGACTTGGGCACCGGCGTGTTACGTGTCGTTGATGGACGCTTTTATATTGCTGGTGAAGGTGTGTGGTGTTGTGATGTGAATGTAGTTTTCAGGCGACTGTTTGTGTGTTTGACGTACGCCTGCGTGAGTTGGACAGTGGAACGGGGATTTAGAGCATCTACTACAACCGTACGTCTGGAATTATTGTGATTTTATTAGATAAACGATGGATTCTGATGCTTCATCGGACAAAGAGTATGAACCGATTGAGCTTGACCAAACGATTGAAGATGAGTTCTTTCGTTCCCGGATTTGAAAGAAGAAGTGGACATGCTCATGCTTCGGATTCGAAAGAAGAAGTGGACATGCTCATGCTCATGAGCATGCAAGAAAAAATGGACCGACAAGTGGAACATATTCTCAACTTCAAGGCCTCAATCAAAGGGGGAAGAGTGATTAACCGGGACAGGGTGTCCGGAGAAAAGCTAATGCACAAGGACTACTTTGCTCCCACACCTACTTTCCCGGATGATCCATGGTTTCGTCGCTGTTTTTGCATGAGGAAACCATTGTTTTTGCTCATTGTGGACGGAGTGGAGTCACACGACGACTACTTCAACCTGAAGAGGGATTGCTGCGGGCAACTCCCTTTCTCGTCCAAGCAGAAGTGCACGACTGCTATGAGGATGCTTACACTTGGTACGGCTGTAGACACCGTTGGTGAGATGGTCAGGATGGAGGAGAGCACGTGCCTGAAGACTACTGTCCAATTTGCCCGCACCGTGGTTGAGGTGTTTGGACCGGAATATCTCAAAGAACCAAATGCGCAGGACACAAAGAAGTTCTTGGCTATTGGAGAGGCAAGGGGGTTTCCAGGAATGCTCGGATCAATTGCTTGCATGCATTGGCAATGGAAAAACCGCCTCAAAGGTCCGCGGGGAATGTATCAAGGTCACACCAAAGAGGGCACCATCATACTAGAAGCAGTGGCATCACATGACTTATGAATTTGGCATACTTTCTTTGGAATGCTCGGTTCTCACAACGACATCAACGTGCTCCAACGATCTCCGGTGTTCACCCAGCTTTGCAATGGAGAATCACCGTCATGCAACTACACCGTCAACGGCCGAGACTACAACATGGGATACTATGTTGCCGAGGGTATCTATCCTCAGTGGACGGCGTTTGTGAAGAACATATCCAAGCCACGTGGCAACAAACAGATCCACTTTGCAACAATGCAGGAAGCGGCTAGGAAGGATGTGGAGAGGGCATTTGGTGTGCTTCTGTCTCGTTGGGGAATTGTGCGGAGCGCTGCAATGATGTGAGAATCAGAAACTTTGTGGCAGCTGATGACATGTTGTGTTATTCTGCACAATATGATTGTCGAGGATGAGGGTGAAGATGTAGCCCAAACCAATGATTTCGATGCTCCCGGAGAACAAGTTGAAATCTGGGAGGATCAAGATGCGGCCGAACTTCAGAATTTTTTGCAGATGCATCAAAATCTTCAAAATTACCAGATGCACATGCAGCTACTCAATGCTCTTGTGGAGCACATGTGGATCCACAATGGCAACCAAGGAGGCAATGCTTGAGTTTGGCACTTCAAATAAATTTTATGTAAACGCTATGTACGCTTGATACCAACACTACTTATTTTACATGCGACATGATCGACGTGCATGTATTTGCATAGATTTAAGATATGTGGATGCACGAAGTAAAATATGAGGGCTCGTCCGGATGCGCCCGCGGGCGTGTCAGAGCGTGTCCGCGGCCGTTTAAGGGGCCGAATTTGCCAAGTCCGGCTATAGATGCTTTTAGAATTATCTTTTGCGCGTACTTGGATAAGGATGGACCTGATCTATTGGTAGGACCGGAAGGGCCGGTGGTGGGTTTGCTTAGCTTTTTTTACACAATATAAACACAAATGTTCATATATATAAGTATATATATATATATATATATATATAAGTCATCGTAGGCGTCTCGTCGTCGACGGAAACTTCTTCTCTCATTGAATGTGTATCGTTAAAAATCTTAAAAAAAATACAGAAACAATACGAGTACTGGGACTTGAATCCTGGTGAATTGAGAATATCATTGTCCTTCTAATCATCCACCCACTGATTGGTTCGTAGGGTTTGGTTAGCTTTAGTGAACGGTACTTCCTTTGTTTACTTTTATCCCTTTTATAAGACGTTGTAAATATTTTGGACAGTGTTTAGAACAGTTTAGTCTAAGCTGTTTTAAACGTCTTATATAAGAAAGAATGAAGAGGGTGTTCTTTTTTGGTTCTCCGCAGCTCCATCTGTATTTCGTTTTCGGAGGCTTTAAAGGAAAATGAATCCCTTTTAGCCAACTTATTTTAGCGTAATGGTGGTCTTTTATTCACAAATGTTAACCGGTGGCCTGGTGCCGTAGAACAATGTCTAGGAGCTGTACCAGCCACACTCTATGACGACGATGGACAAAAGACTGCTCCTAAGGGCATGTACATTGTTTTAGACAGCTACCGTCTGTACCATGCGTCCATGTCATCTACCGATTATAATAGACGGCCTGTACAACAAGGCTTTCTTTCCAGCCGTCTGTAATGTAGACTGCCTTGGTAGGGAGAAATAAAATACATCCTCAGATTGAGTTTCTATAGCACGTATTCTACAATGCTTTGATAGGAGAAACTGCAAATTGCAGACAACTGGGCATACAACGCCAAACAGGCCGTCGATAGCTAGCAATTTTCATGGTTATCCACCGTGTGCCAAATTGCAGACAACCATCGTCTCTTTTCTTGTTTTTCTTCTTCCATCTCACCAAATATCTAACGTGGCAGTTTTTATAGATAGATAAGTCAACACCATTGTACATGCCCTAACACTATCGATTAATATTTTGTCGCGGAGGCAAACTAAACGAGAGCTATATCTCGCTTCACGCGAGATTGTTTTAGATGCCACCAGCTCTCGCGCGAGCGGTTTCCCTCTTTCAGTTATTTTTGGGCGGGCCCATTTTCCGTTTTTATTTGCTAGCTTCTCGTTGCTCGATGGTTCTACCACGCCCCTTTATTTTTCTTTGTATTTCGTAGATTTTCTTTATTTTTCTTGTCGTTTTAGTCCAATTTTACTGTTCTGTTTTTTATGTCATTTCATCGTTTTTATTGTTTTTTTTACTTTCTTTCCTATTTCCCTTGATTTTTTTGTTCCTAACCTAGTTCTGATTTGTGTTCTTTGTCTTTTTCGGTTTTGTACTGTTTTTCTTGAATTTCTCATGGGTTTTTATGGTTATCTTCGCATTTTTTGTTCTCTTCGTTTCTGAGGTGTTTCTTTCGTTTATTCTTCTGTCTCTTCGGTATTCACGCTGTTTTTGTTTTTTCTTCAATACATGACTACATTTTTCATACACTTTTGTACATTCTGCATATACATCACTTAACATTTTTTATACATATTTAATATTTTTCAAATCATGATTAATATTTTCAAAATATTTTTATGGCTATTTTTCATAAACATTGTAAATTTTTGGTATATATCATGAATACTTTTTAATGCATGTCTAATTTTTTTAACACATATTTTGGTACATATCAGGAACATTTTTTCATACATGTTTAACATTTTTTATATATATCAGAAATATTTTTGATACATGTTTAACATTTTTGAAATATATGATTAACATTATTTCGATACATGAATAGATTTAAAAATATAAATATTATATATTAAAATTTATAATACATCTTCTACATCATACATCAGGGATATTTTTGTGTACGTCATTAGAACTTCTGAAATAGATGATAAATTTTTGGAAAATATTTTTTTGGATGTATAATTTTTACATACATAAATTAGAAAAAAATATACATCAAGAATATATATATTTATATATTTTGAAATAAATGATTAACATTTTATGAACTTGATAATTTTTATGTCTACTTTTTTCATACACATTTCCATTTTTGTAAATACATTTTTCGTATACATGGAATTTATTTGAATGCACGTTCAACATTTTCAAAATGCATGATTAATATTTTTTAAATATATGTAAAGTGTATTTTGTAATATATATGTTAATATCTTTCGTAAGTAAAATAAAAAGAAAAAATTAAATTAAAAAAACAAAACGAACATACAAAACCCGAGAGAGTGGCCTCCCGGGCGCCTGGGCCGGTCCTGTCTGGCGTTTACCAGCAGGCGAGGCTGCAATCTGTCGCCCATGTGGCGAAACATAGATGCGCACTTCAAACTTCCGATGAATCTTTACCCGAGATGGGACGGCCCATTTATAAGTAGCTAAACTACAATAGAAATTTCTGGGAGCAACTAAATAGGGAGCACTTTCTCGGAAGCCTCCTAATGATCACTTTCACGCGCCGTCGTTTGGCGTGTTCTTAGCCATCGCCACGTGCCACACTCTGAGCGTTTTTCTTGGACATTATTATTTTTCGCACACGTTTTCGGCCTTTTTGATTGGGTTTTTTTGGGGATTTTTTCGTGTTCCGGTTTTTCACTGGTCTTTCTTAGCTTTTGGAAGGAATTAAAAAGCTATTGCGCAAAAAACGCGTTCCTATTTTGTTTTCGCAAGAGGCATGTTTTGCTTTTACGAGAGACACGGCCGTGCCTTTTCGAAAGGAAAAAAACGAGTTTTCAGTTTTTTTTGCGAGAGCCACGGTTTTGCTTCTACGAGAGACACTGCGCGAGAGGCATGCCCGTGCCTTTCGGAAAGGGAAAAATACACGTTTTCAATTTTTTTATTTTTGTGAGAGGCATGGTCATGCCTCTCGGAAAGGGAAAATGTATTTTTTTGCGAGAGGCACGGTCGTCCCTCTCGAAAAGGGAAAAAACTTGTTTTCTGTTTTCTTTTTCTATCGCGAGAGGTATGGTTTTTTCGTTCATTTTTTTAAAATAAAAATTTCATCAAAATCTATCAACATGGAATCTAATTTTGAAGATCTTAACGTGAAACCCAACGGTGAAAACGGTTTGAGATTTAGACGCACGATTTAAGAGATAAAACGTTTTGAAAATACAGATCTACGAAAAAAGGCAAAACTCTCAGATTACGACAAGTGTCACACATGTAGTACGGCACTTGTCGCAACTCAGGAATGGGAGCGATCTTTGAAAGGTATACTCGTCTGTTAGTGCATCTAGTGCCCCTTAGTGATTTTGGTGTATTGAAGACTTATAGGTTAAGGCACTAATGAGTTTGTGAGTGTACACAGGCTCTATAAGTCGATGAGGAGTTTGATATATTCGGAGATTATCGACCCCTAAAAATGTATGTCTTCAAGTGAAGACTTTGCTGAAGACTTTCTGAAGACTTTGGTGAAGACTTTGTGAAGACTTTGAAAATGAAGAAGTTGGTGTGACCTTGCAGATATGAATGAGGAATATGAAGCGTGAAGACTTTTGTTTTCGTAGTTTCATTTCCTTTATTTGAGTCATAGGAAACACCGTACCGTTAAAGGGGGTCGAGGTAATACTAAGGAAAATTTCCAACTGATGCTCAACTCTAAAGTCCTCAACCCATACAATTTTTCGAGTGAAGCCTTTGGAAATCTCTTACGGTTCAGACAAGTTTTTCAGTGACAGAGACGAAGGTCTTCTGGTCTCTGAGGAAATTGATCTGACTGAGGAGTTATGATTTCGCCAGTGCGAATTGCCTACAAGTGAGGATCATGATAAGCTGAGGACTTTCATAGTTCGAAATTCCGACCGTTGCTGTGCTTAGCGCCAGCTGTCCTCAATCGTTCTTATCCACATAACGGTCATATCATTGGGAGCATTTATGTCTTATCATGTCAGGTTGCACCCTGGCTATAAATAGCCAACCCCCACAACCACTAGCTGGTTGGCTGCTCTGAGAGAGAACTGACACTTGTCATTTGAGAGCAACCCATCCTCTAAGGACTTTAAGAGAAAATCATCAGTGAGGAAAAACCCACAACCAAACCACAAAACCCATAGTGATTGAGCATCACTGAAGAAATTCCTGTGTGGAACCGACGCTTGTTACCTTTGAGGACTGTGTATCCTCCAGATGGTTAGGCGTCATGGTCTAGTGCTCCTGCAGTCAATTGGGGACCACGAAGTGACCTTGGTTTAGAGCATCCAGCAGTAAATTGTGGATCGCCGGGTGACCAGTTTGTGAGGGTTTTGGAAGTCTACCCTGAAGACTTACCACGAGTGTTGGGCGAGGACTGTGTGACCTTAGCTCAAGGAGAATACGGTAAGGACTGTGTGTCCTTTGGTTTAAATACCAGGCCGCTCCAAACCAGACGTACGACTGTCACAGCAGTTGGAACTGGGTCATCAAACCATTGTCTTCATCAAGCTATCTGGTTCTATTTCCTCAACCCCTCTATTCCTCATATATCTGTTGATGAAATTGATTGTTATAGTTTGAATAATTTGACTGAAGACTTTCACAAATTCTTCACCTCAAATTCTTCAATACCTTGTTCATCACTGCTTATCCTGTATCACGCTACTCTCTATTTGTGCATGTTTCATTTCATCATGAAGACTATGTTGTCACTATGTTCCTCATGCACTTGAGTACTTATTCCGCTGCTAGCTATTCATCACATTTCAAATTCCTCAAAGTTGAAATTCCTCAAATGAAGAATTTGTAAAAATCGCCTATTCACCCCCCTCTAGCCGATATAACGCACTTTCAATTGGTATCAGAGCGGGTACTCCCTCGCTCTGTGTGATTTTGGTTTAACCACCTGGAGTTTTAGTTATGTAGACTGCATGTATGATCAAGGTTTCCGCGGGCTGTCCTACCTTCGATGGGACAGACTACCCCTACTGGAAGAACAAGATGCGTATGCACCTTGAAGCTATTGACAATGATCTCTAGTACGTTGTGGAAAATGGTGTGCTCTCTGTCGCTCCCACTGTTACAGCTGCTGATGTGAAGAGATTCAAGCAACTCGATTCTCATGCGAAGAATATCATCTGTGGTTATCTGAGCAAAGGACAGTATGGCAGAGTGAGTGCTTTGGAATCTGCTAAGCTTATCTGGGATAGGTTGTCCAAAGTCAACGAAGGTGTGTCCACTCAATGTGACTCTCGTGTTGATGTTCTTCGCAATCTCTTCAACCGCTTCAAGAGGCTTGACAATGAAAATGTTCAGCAAACATTTGATCGCCTCACTGATATATCAAATGAACTTCAAGCACTGGGTGCCACTGATATCACTGACCATGAAGTGGTGAAGAAACTGCTACGATCTCTCGATTCCTCATTTGATACTCTAGTTTTGATGATTCAAGAACGTGGAGACTACAAAGCTCTTGATCCTGCTGATATTCTTGAGAGACTCAATACTCATGAATTCCAGCAAGCTGAGAAAAGAGACCTCTACGGGCCAAGCTATGGAAGATCTTGTGCTCTGAAGGCAAAAGCAATTTCCTCATCTGAAGAAGAAGATTCTAACAGCAGCCTTGGTGATCCTGAAGAACTAAGTCAGGAACTAGCTATGCTTGTGAGGAAATTCCAGAAGTTCTCAAGACGAGGTGGATTTGGAAAGTCATCAAAAAGTGGCTTGAGGAAATCAGATTCCTCAAAAGATTACAAAAGGAGAACATGTCATCGTTGCAAGAAGCCTGTCCACTTTATCTCTGATTGTCCTCTCTGGGAAAAAGACTCAAAGAAGAAGAAGAAATACAAAGATGATAATTCTGATGACTCCAAGAAAAAGAAGAAATCTTCAAAGTCCTCTGCAAAGTTCTCATCTTCAAAGTCCTCAAAGCACAAGAAGAATGGTTCCAGAAAGGCTCGAGCATTCATCGGCAAGGAAATGGATTCCGAGGAAGAATCTAAACAATATGAAGAAGAGGAAGAATCTGAGGAGGAATCAGAATCTGGTGTCGCTAGCCTTGCTCTCGCTATTGCGTTCGTCAGCAAGTCCATCTTCAATGAAGAATATGACCACTCCAACGACTCTGACGTTAGCAATGATGATTATGCTCCCACTTATTGCTTTATGGCAAAAGGCTCAAAGGTACACAAACATCATTCCTCATCTGAATCAAGTGAAGGTGAATCTGATGAATATGTGAAACCTAGCTATGCTAAAATTGTTAAAATTGCCACTAAGCAACAAAGTGCACTTGAAAAGCTTCAGAAAATGCTAGACAAAAGCGATGATCTGTTAAACCGTGAAGTGGATCGGACTCAAACTCTATGTGTTGATCTTAAAAGTCTTCAGACAAAGTATGATAACCTTCAGAATCATCATAAAGACCTCTTAGCCGATCATGAGAAGCTTTCATATGAATTTCTTCAAAGAAAGCAAGATCTTGAAAAGCTGAGGGTGTCAAATGAGGATCTCCAAAGGGAAAACGATTCCTTGCTGGCTCAACAGATCAGTACTGCTCAGGAAGAATTTGTTCCACCTTGTTTGAAATGCATCGAATGTGAAACTGCTAATTCTTCACCTGAATGTTCAAATGCTTCTATTGCTGTAATTTCTTCAACTATTCCCGTGGTCTTAAATTCCTCATCTAAGGATACCACTAGTATCACTGATGACAATGCAGGGTTGAAGGAATTGTATGTGACAGGCATATACAAAAGTCTTAAAGGGCATCAAACCCTTTGTGATGTCCTCAAGAAGCAGATTCTGAACAGGAACCCTAGGAAAGAGGGTATTGCCTTTGTGAGGAAACTCAACGCTGATGGATCCTACTGGACACCTGAGCAGTACCCCAAAACCTCATGGGTTGCTGCAAAAGGATCTCCTGTGGATCCATCCACTTTATCTGGCTTTACTTGTGAAACTTCATATTCCTCTGTTGAGTCACTTGACTCCAATTACAGATTCTTCAAAAATAAGTCAAGTGAAGTATTTGCTAGATATGTTGGAACTAACTGCAGGAACGGTTCTCCTATGAAGAAAATCTGGGTTCCCAAGAGCTACCTACAAAATCTTCAAGTGAATGTCCTCACGACACCACTCATGAAGAATCGGAACCCCAGATCAAATTCCTCATATGGACCAAAGTCCTCACTTGGACCAAATTCCTCAAATGGTCAAAATCATCATTCTCGTGCTAATGCCTCTGTTTTGCAGGGAAAACCTAAGAGTTATGAATATGTGCATTATTCTTCAAACCATTATGTTCATAAGTCCTCGAAGAATTTCTCTGCTTATCCATTTGAATACTCTAACCCTCGCCCCGTGAAACGAAGCGCACTTGCTTCAATGCCTCCCTTCTCACATGGTGCTCGCAGACTGATGAATTCCTTGCCACCCCTCCAGATGTGGGTGGTGAAGAAAACAAACTGACATCTTATGTAGGGTCAGGTCTCCAGATGAATTTGAACATCTGATGAATTTGCTGGAGACCTGAGGAAATGCTTGAAAGGACTCAAGCTAACCATAATGAAATGAATTCTTCATTTCTCACGTCCTCTCTCTACTTGCTTACTATCTTATATGATGAAATTCCGTCTGATGAAATTGATGTCATATTCTTCACTCTGAAGCATATGAGTTCGTAAGTGTTCTAATTCATCTACAGGATGATACTCTAAAAGCAACTGAGTGGGTTCTCGATAGTGGATGCACAAACCACATGACGTGTGACAAGAATCTACTGATGAATTTGCCACTCACTCCATCTCCTTTGAAGCATATCACCTACGCAGACAAAGGAAAAAGCAAGGTATTGAGACTTGGTAAGGTTGCTATCTCAAAGGACCGAACCATGGACAAGGTGATGCTTGTTGAATCCCTCGGGTTCAACCTCATGTCTGTCTCAATGCTTTGTGAACTTGATATGGTTGTCATATTTGGAAAATATCGTTGTGTTGTCATCATGGAATCTGAAAATTCCAAAGTCTTCGAAGGCTTTAGGATAGGAGACTTGTATATTGTTGATTTCTCTACAGGTCCTCAACCTGCCACTTGCTTACTTGCAAAGTCTTCAGAAGGCTGGCTGTGGCATCGACGACTTGGACATGCTGGTATGAGGAATCTGCACACACTCGTGAAGAAAAAGCACGTCATTGGCATCGAGGGTGTCAAATTCCTCAAGGACCACCTTTGTGGTGCATGTGAATCTGGGAAGATGACCAGATCCAAGCATCCCTCGAAGACAATCATGACCACTACATGAACTTTTGAATTGCTTCATATGGATCTCTTTGGTCCCACTCACTACTCCGTACTAACAAATTCTTCAAGTTTGTATGGATTTGTCATTGTTGATGATTACTCTCGTTATACATGGGTGCACATCATTCTCTACAAAAATGAAGTGCAGGATGTCTTCAGACGGTTTGCTTCAAGGCCCTCCACCAACTTTGGCATCAAGATCAAGCATATCAGGAGTGATAATGGGACTGAATTCAAAAACACTAACCTTGATGAATATCTTGATGAACTTGGTATTACTCATGAGTTATCTGCTCCTTACACTCCTCAGCAGAATGGCATCGTGGAGCGCAAGAATAGGACTCTTGTTGAGATGGCTCGAACCATGCTTAACGAATACAAAACCCCTCGTCGCTTCTGGCCTGAAGCAATTGATACTACATGCCACATCATCAACAGGGTATATCTTCACAAATTCCTCAAGAAGACTTCATATGAACTCATGACAGGCAAAAAACCCAATGTAAGTTATCTCAAAGTCTTCGGTGCAAAATGCTGGATCAGAGATCCTCACCATAGTTCTAAGTTTGCACCGAAAGCACATGAAGGTTTTATGCTTGGTTATGGAAAGGACTCGCACACCTACAAAGTCTTCAACACCTACCATCACAAGGTGGTTGAAACTGTAGATGTGCGGTTCGATGAAACTAATGGCTCGCAAAGAGAGCACCTGCCTTCTGTGTTAGATGAAAAATCTTCTGAGGAATCCATCAAGCTGAAGGCAACTGAAGATGTCATACCCACTAAGGAAATCATTCCAACAAATGAAGACTCTCATGCTGATATACCTGAAGAAAATGGTGCTGATGAAACTCCTCAGCCTCGTCAACCTGCTCATCCAAGAGTAGCAAATGAAGTGCAGATTGACAAAATCATTGATGACATCAATGCACCAGGTCCTCTCACACGCTCAAAAGCTTCACATCTAACTAACTTTTGTGGGAACTTTGCCTTTGTCTCTATCTTAGAGCCCACCAAAGTTGATGAAGCATTCAAGGAGCCCGAATGGATTCAAGCTATGCAAGAGGAATTGCATCAATTCAAGCTCAACAACATGTGGGAAATTGTCAAGCGGCCAGATCCTCGCAAGCATAACATCATAGGTACCAAGTGGATCTACCGCAACAAGCAAGATGAAAATGGTCTTGTGGTGAGGAATAAGGCTCGACTTGTAGCTCAAGGCTATACACAGGTTTTGAAGATCCTAAGCATCCTGACAAAGTCTTCAGACTAAACAAGGCCCTCTATGGCCTCAAGCAGGCCCCTCGGGCGTGGTACGACACTCTGAAGGAATTCCTCATGAAGAAAGGCTTCAAACCCAATTCACTCGACCCTACTCTTTTCACGAAATCCTATGACAATGAACTGTTCATATGCCAAATATATGTTGATGATATTATCTTTGGATGTACTGACAAACGTTACAGTGATGAATTTGCCTATATGATGAGTGAAGAATATCAAATGTCTATGATGGGAGAGTTGAAATTCTTCTTAGGTCTTCAAATTCGTCAGCAAGACAATGTCATCTTCATCTCACAAGAGAAATACCTCAAAGATGTTCTGAGGAAATTCGAGATGCAAGATTGCAAAGGCATCAAAACTCCAATGCCTTCAAAAGGCCATCTCTGCACTGATGAAAATGGTAAAGATTTCGATCAGAAGGTATACCGCTCCATGATTGGCTCCTTATTGTACCTATGTGCATCTAGGCCTGATATAATGCTAAGTGTCTACATGTGCGTTCGATTCCAAGCAACTCTGAAGGAATCACACCATAAGGCTATGAAACACATTCTTCGATACTTAGCTCACACACCAACACTTGGATTGTGGTATCCCAAGGGCTCAAATCTTCACCTCGTCGGATACTCTGATGCTGACTATGCTGGAGATCGCGTGGATCGCAAGTCAACCTCAGGCACATGTCATTTCCTCGGACGATCCTTAGTCTGTTGGTCCTCAAAGAAGCAGAACTGCGTTTCACTCTCTACTGCAGAAGCTGAGTACATTGCTGCTGGCTCGTGTTGTGCCCAATTACTATGGATGAAGCAAACCCTCAAGGACTACGACATCAAGCTGAAGAATGTGCCTCTATACTGCGACAACAAGAGTGCCATCAAGATTGCGTACAACCCTGTTCAGCACTCCAAGACCAAGCACATCCAGATTCGTCATCACTTTCTTCGAGATCATGTACTCAAGGGCGACATCTCCATCAATCACATTCCTACTAAAGAACAACTGGCCGATATCTTCACAAAGCCCTTGGATGAAAAGAGATTTTGCAAGTTGCGGTGTGAGCTAAATATCTTAGAATCTTCGACTGTTCTTTGATGAAGAACACACATCCTAACACGTATGCAAAATTGATGACTTAGATGTGCAACACACGAAGTAACGTTTTTCTTCAATCAATGAAGAATAACTCTCTAAGTGTGAAGAAATTAATGAAGAATTTGATTCTCAGAACTCTATGACAATTGTAAGTGGTGTCTGAAATCATCATTATTATACGGTGGGTTACGCCACCAACCAAAAGTTGAAGTTCTTAAAAATTGAGCACTGT
The DNA here is from genome assembly GCA_022496015.1 of Hordeum marinum. Lineage (NCBI taxonomy): Eukaryota > Viridiplantae > Streptophyta > Magnoliopsida > Poales > Poaceae > Hordeum > Hordeum marinum. The sequence goes on from CM039674.1 coordinate 441,440,322, forward strand.
TGCAAATTCTTCAAATTATCAAATTCCTCAAGTTTTCAAATTCATCAACTTTTCAAATTCTTCAAAACTTTTGAGACTCATATTCTTCATTGACTATATATATATATTTGAGTTTTTTTTAAGTCCTCAACAATATTCACTTATTGCTAATTCTTCAAGTTGATTTTCATCTAAGTGAATGTGATCGGACCCTTTCCCCGTCTATGCTAAACTCAACCCAGTCTGTTCACAAATTCCTCATATGCGTTCTACTTTGAAACTTGTTCAAAGTCTTCATTGTGTCCTTGACATCTGAAGAATTTGCGAACGAAAACTTTGAAATATTCACTACCAAAATTTTCGGCGGTTCCCGCTCAAACTGTTCCGATTCCCGCGCCTGGATAACCCACGATCCTCCACAATCTTCACTACCCAGATCGTGGGTGACACCGTCGCGTGGAGAGCAAGGGTCAGGGGCAATCCTGTCCAAAATCTTCGGGAGGATTAGTTTTCACTTCCTCTATAAATGCCCCCTTCCCATCTACTGTGCTCGGTTACTCTGCATCTCATCTCTCTCTCGAGCTCCAACAAAGCGCCGCCGCTAAAGTCATCGTCGCCGGTGAGGAAGAGCTTCCCTGCCTCAACCTCTTCGTCGCCGTACTCGCATCGGGCGCGCAAATTTTCATCCCGCCGCCGCTGTAGCTGTCTCCTTCTACCAAGCTAGGGCGTGGGAGATCTGAACGAACGAACTTCCTCATTTCATCTCTGTGTTCGTCGTGTTCTTCACCAGGGTAATTAAAATTTATTTTTACTGCCCCTGTTTGATCCTCCACTACAACTACTATTCCTCAATAGGTGTTTATACGTTATAAATCAAATACACAAGCACCTTACATCTCCTCATACTTGATATTTGATGATTTTCACTAAGTAATGACTTCAAGATTCCACAATTGTGCGAATTCTCAAATTTGCACAACTCTGGAACCTAAGGCTAAGTACTCTTAGTAAAATTCCTCAAGACATCCATGGTCAAATTCCTCACACCTATATCTCTTAATATTTCTGAGAACACATATGACCTCTTCAAATTCTTCGCACCTATACTCTATTCACAGGTACAACATGTCCGCTGATGAATCACTAGGTTCTCATCAACTTAACTCATTTGCAGCGCTACTTGAAGAAAAACTGTGTACCTCTTCAGTGTCAAACCACCAAGTGAAGAAAATGTCTGATGGAAAGAAACCTCAGAAAGGAGGGAAAAAAAGCCAGATGTACACACTGCATTTGAGATCCCTGAGGATTTGTATGATGAATATTGCACACCTGACGAAGAAACTCATGGAAAGGAGACGACCAAGCAGAGGAAGATCCGTCTGCAAAAGATTGAGAGGATATGTGCCAAAGAATGGAGAGAATATCGTTATGTAACTCCAAAATACATGATGAAATTCGCTGTGAAACCACCTTGCAGCAGGCCTCCTCTTGCTCCTAACCAAATTGCTGATCCTTCTAGCCTCAAAACTGGCGAGGACTTTCCTGCCATGTGGGAAAAGCAACAAGCCAAGTTGGCGAGGAAAGCCAAAGAGGCAGTGAAGAAATTCAACGAGGATTCTGCTGCCGCTGCCTCTGCCGGAGCTTCTGCCAGTGCTCCGAAGAAGATGGTAAAGAAATCTGCTCTAAAAATTGGCTCTTCAAAATCTTCAGTGCAAATTCCTCAAGGTCAAAGGCCTCAGCCTAGAAAACCTTCAGCTCCTGGAACTATTGCTGCTCAGTCATCTGCAACAGCCAAAAAGTCCTCAACTCCAGTGCATCTGGCAACATGCAAAAGGACTGAGGGTTTCATGATAGTTCCGAAGCTCATTGCAAGCCCCTCCACTACTGGAAAGTCTTCAACCAGTCCCTCTGCACTTAAACTGAAGAAGACAGCTGGACATGGTCAAAGACCAAGCTCTCACACTAGCAAGGCTCTGGTTACAGTCCCCTCAGATTCTTCAGATGATGCTGATGATGCTGATGCTGATGATGAGGAATTGGTAGAAATCATCAGACAGAGTCAGCACAGGGCTGCTAAAGCAAAGGGTAGCTCTGTTCCTCTCATGTTGGATCCCAAGTTGATCCTCAACTTCATTGATATATGGCATGAGGACCCAAGCACTCCACTTTCCTCACTAAATCTGCCTCCTGAAGTGGATCATGTCCTCACCCACTTCATCTTTGAAGAACAATGGAAAAGAGAGCAAGCTCAGAGAGCTAAGAGGAACAAGACTCGCAAAGAAAAGTTTCTGCGCGAAAATGTGATGAACCTGACCCCAAATCAACTGGTCACAGTTCAGTCCGAGATTCGCACTCTCTCTTTGGATCAACAGAGATATGATGCTGAATGGAAGGGTACCAAGGTCAGACTCGTCAAGGCTGCTCATGCAGCTGTAAAGGATCACAACACCAGGGTTGCAGCTCGATCGCAACCACAAAAGACTCAGTCTGAAGAAAATGCTCAGACTGAATATGAAATTCCTCAGGCTACTGATGAAAATGCTCAGCCTGAAGAAACAGCTGAAGAAAGTGCTTTTGCACCAAAAGCAACTGCCAGTGCTGCTGAGGAAACTCAGACCACTGATGAACATGCCATGACAACCCCCAATGTTATGCCTGAAGAATTTGATAAGTCAGCTGAAGAATCCACCGTGCCTCAAGAAACTGAACCACCCAGGGCGGCTGCATCCGTCGTTCCTGAAGAAACTGCTCCCGTTGAGGAAAATCCCCTCGAAAGAAAATCATCAACTTCTGAAGCCCCTGTGTTGAAGAAGTCAAAAACTTTGACAAGTTCCTCAGCTACACCACTTGATGCAACTCCAATTTCCTCGGCACCAGCCTATGCTATTGTGCCAATTGGGGAAGCATATGACATTCCTCACAAAGAAGAGAATCATTCGGCTGCTTCCTCAGAGCCTCTTGATGAGGAAATTGTCATTGATGACACTGCATCAACTCCCAAGGTATCATTGCCCCAGCTTCTGCTAATTGCTGGTGCTGAAGAAATTGATGAAGAAGTTGACATTGGTGACACTACTCCAGTCATCAATGATGAATATTGGGAATCTGCACATCCCAACTCACCTGTGGCAACTCCTTTGATGCTGATTCCTCAGTCACCTGCACAAACTAAGGAAATACCTGAAGATTTTGAACACCTGTACCTTCCAGACCCTGAAGAAATTCCAGCTGCAACAGCTGAGGAAATTGATGCTCCGGCCACTACTGAGGAACCTGTTCTACAAATCACTCAGTCTGCTGTTCCTCCCATGCCAACTGAGATCAAGGGGCGTAATCGACCAAATCTTCAACCTAAGCAAAGAATGCCATTCAAAGGTTCGGTCCGCCCCATACCGTTAAAGGGGGTCGAGGTAATACTAAGGAAAATTTCCAACTGATGCTCAACTCTAAAGTCCTCAACCCATACAATTTTTCGAGTGAAGCCTTTGGAAATCTCTTACGGTTCAGACAAGTTTTTCAGTGACAGAGAAGAAGGTCTTCTGGTCTCTGAGGAAATTGATCTGACTGAGGAGTTATGATTTCGCCAGTGCGAATTGCCTACAAGTGAGGATCATGATAAGCTGAGGACTTTCATAGTTCGAAATTCTGACCGTTGCTGTGCTTAGCGCCAGCTGTCCTCAATCGTTCTTATCCACATAACGGTCATATCATTGGGGGCATTTATGTCTTATCATGTCAGGTTGCACCCTGGCTATAAATAGCCAACCCCCACAACCACTAGCTGGTTGGCTACTCTGAGAGAGAACTGACACTTGTCATTTGAGAGCAACCCATCCTCTAAGGACTTTAAGAGAAAATCATCAGTGAGGAAAAACCCACAACCAAACCACAAAACCCATAGTGATTGAGCATCACTGAAGAAATTCCTGTGTGGAACCGACGCTTGTTACCTTTGAGGACCGTGTATCCTCCAGATGGTTAGGCGTCATGGTCTAGTGCTCCTGCAGTCAATTGGGGACCACGAAGTGACCTTGGTTTAGAGCATCCAGCAGTAAATTGTGGATCGCCGGGTGACTAGTTTGTGAGGGTTTTGGAAGTCTACCCTGAAGACTTACCACGAGTGTTGGGCGAGGACTGTGTGACCTTAGCTCAAGGAGAATATGGTAAGGACTGTGTGTCCTTTGGTTTAAATACCAGGCCGCTCCAAACCAGACGTACGACTGTCACAACAGTTGGAACTGGGTCATCAAACCATTGTCTTCATCAAGCTATCTGGTTCTATTTCCTCAACCCCTCTATTCCTCATATATCTGTTGATGAAATTGATTGTTACAGTTTGAAGAATTTGACTGAAGACTTTCACAAATTCCTCACCTCAAATTCTTCAATACCTTGTTCATCACTGCTTATCCTGTATCACGCTACTCTCTATTTGTGCATGTTTCATTTCATCATGAAGACTATGTTGTCACTATGTTCCTCATGCACTTGAGTACTTATTCCGCTGCTAGCTATTCATCACATTTCAAATTCCTCAAAGTTGAAATTCCTCAAATGAAGAATTTGTAAAAATCGCCTATTCACCCCCCTCTAGCCGATATAACGCACTTTCAATTGGTATCAGAGCGGGTACTCCCTCGCTCTATGTGATTTTGGTTTAACCACCTGGAGTTTTAGTTATGTAGACTACATGTATGATCAAGGTTTCCGCGGGCTGTCCTACCTTCAATGGGACAGACTACCCCTACTGGAAGAACAAGATGCGTATGCACCTTGAAGCTATTGATAATGATCTCTAGTACGTTGTGGAAAATGGTGTGCCCTCTGTCGCTCTCACTGTTACAGCTGCTGATGTGAAGAGATTCAAGCAACTCGATTCTCATGCGAAGAATATCATCTGTGGTCATCTGAGCAAAGGACAATATGGCAGAGTGAGTGCTTTGGAATCTGCTAAGCTTATCTGGGATAGGTTGTCCAAAGTCAACGAAGGTGTGTCCACTCAATGTGACTCTCGTGTTGATGTTCTTCGCAATCTCTTCAACCGCTTCAAGAGGCTTGACAATGAAAATGTTCAGCAAACATTTGATCGCCTCACTGATATATCAAATGAACTTCAAGCACTGGGTGCCACTGATATCACTGACCATGAAGTGGTGAAGAAACTGCTACGACCTCTCGATTCCTCATTTGATACTCTAGTTTTGATGATTCAAGAACGTGGAGACTACAAAGCTCTTGATCCTGCTGATATTCTTGAGAGACTCAATACTCATGAATTCCAACAAGCTGAGAAAAGAGACCTCTACGGGCCAAGCTATGGAAGATCTCGTGCTATGGTCTAGTGCTCCTGCAGTCAATTGGGGACCACAAAGTGACCTTGGTCTAGAGCATCCAGCAGTAAATTGTGGATCGCCGGGTGACTAGTTTGTGAGGGTTTTGGAAGTCTACCCTGAAGACTTACCACGAGTGTTGGGCGAGGACTGTGTGACCTTAGCTCAAGGAGAATACGGTAAGGACTATGTGTCCTCTGGTTTAAATACCAGGCCGCTCCAAACCAGATGTACGACTGTCACAGCAGTTGGAACTGGGTCATCAAACCATTGTCTTCATCAAGCTATCTGGTTCTATTTCCTCAACCCCTCTATTCCTCATATATCTGTTGATGAAATTGATTGTTATAGTTTGAAGAATTTGACTGAAGACTTTCACAAATTCCTCACCTCAAATTCTTCAAGTTACCTTGTTCATCACTGCTTATCCTGTATCACGTTACTCTCTATTTGTGCATGTTTCATTTCATCATGAAGACTATGATGTCACTATGTTCCTCATGCACTTGAGTACTTATTCCGCTGCTAGTTATTCATCACATTTCAAATTCCTCAAAGTTGAAATTCCTCAAATGATGAATTTTTAAAAATCGCCTATTCATCCCCCCTCTAGCCGATATAACGCACTTTCATCGTCAATTAGTGATCTCGGAAATTTCGGCTTTGGGAACTTTCTGGAAAGTTTCTTGGCAGCTTTATAGGTTTTGGATGCTTCAAGAAATTAGTTTTTTTAATTATTTTGGCTTTTCGTTTTTTAAAGATGTTTGAAATTTCAAATTATGTTAGGATTGTGAGTTTTTTTTCAAAAATTCCAAATTATATTCGAAAATTCGAAAATGTTTTTGAAAATTCAAAATCCTGTTGGGATTTTGAAAAAAAATATGAAAATCTAAAATAATGTGCATGAAAATTTTGTTTGAATATCATCATTTTTAAAAGCTTTAATGTTTCAATATAAAAGCTAAAAAAAGTCAGCTATACTCAGGCTCTCTATTGTAAAGCAACTTGCATGTGGTGTCGATGTGCTGACACAGTCGGGGACGCTCTTGTGTGAAAGACTAGGATCTTGATGCAAAGAGCGTCATGTTTCAGAGGCGTCGTATGAAATGCTGCCACATTTCATTGTACAATGGGGCGATCAGGTGAGGGAGGCGAGCACACGCCTCAAGCCATCGGGCTGCAACCATGGTCCCGAAACTAGGTTGTTCAAACCATTGGTTCCCGAAGAACAAATGAAGATTTCATCTTCGGGAAAGCTTGCGGCAGTTTAAAATGAGCGGGCATTGATTGCGAAGAATCGTTGATAACGAATAGGTTGGAAACTTGGACTCCCAGTCACCGGATACAAACACAGGAAGGGCCATCCTTGACACAAAGACGCCTGCTGGGTAATGAGCCAGTGAGATGGCGGCGCTAGCGCCGGCCATGGCGGAGCCCCGGCCCGGCCTGGAGGTCAATATGGGTGAAGGCTTCCTAGGAGGCCAAGAGAGGAGCAGTTTGAGGGTGAGGGCGCTGGAGATCTTGCGTTCATCGCGGGATCAGGAGAAGTGCCTGAGGCAAATGAGGAAGAGAGCAGGTGAGTTTGTGGCTAACTTCCAGGGGTTGAGAAGTAGTTTTTCTGGAGAGATTACAGGGAAGAATCAGGCAAGAGAGAGGATTTCGAAATCTTCTCTTGGAAAGGAGGAGAATCAGGGGCAAATTTCTGTAGTTAAGGAAAGGGGATCGTGCGAAATTTCAGCCATGGGAGATGGGAATCGCCTTGATCCAAGTTTTATTTCCATTGATGAGGGTGTGATTACTAGTTTGGAAAGTCGATTTCTGATGGAGGAATCAAATGGGAAGAGCCACTATTTCATATCGTGGGGCGTGAACTCTGCTCTCACCCGATTCCTTTCGAACCAGAGAGCCTTTCCCCTTGCGGCTGCTGTCACCATGGATAGCCCTTCAAAGCAAGTTGAGTCGGGGTTGGGGAAGAGAGTGGAGGGAGAGAAGGAGAAGGGGTCGTAGATGGGGGGAAGCGCTCCTGCAGTGGGGACATTATGGTCGCCAGCGGCTATTAGAGAGGGAGGGGGCGCCATGATCCGTGCTGCTACGCCAATGGTGGGCAAAGGCGGGGTCCCTGCTCGCCGTGTTCAGGGGGATCTTCACCCCTCGTCATCGACATGGAGGCCGCGTAGAAAGCCGTGAATGGCTGCCTGGTGGTGGGACGGCTTCTATGGCCGTTCCAAGTGAATCCGAAGATCATGGTGGAGGACCTTCGGACGACGGCATGGCGTCTACAAGGGACGGTGACCGTCCAAGAGGTGGACAACGTCGACGGGAGGTTTATCCTCAATTTCTCCAACAATGGCGACAAGAGACTAGTGCTTAATGCACAACCGTGGAATTTCAAGGGGGATGGCATCATCTTCACCCCTTTCAACGGTATAGGGGACCCTGCCGACATCGACCTCGGCGTGATGGCTATTTGGGCCCAGGTTCCTGGTCTCCCTTTCGAGCTCAAAACAGAGGCAATGGGGTGGACCCTAGGAGAGCAAATAGATGTGGTCAAATCTGTTTCCCATCACAATAAGATGATAGTTGATAAATACTTGAGAATTCGGGTCGAGATTATGTTACATGAACCTCTTAGGGGCACTGTAGTCTTCACTCCTTTGGGCAGCACTAAGGATTTAGAGCTTCAGGTTAGATATGAAAATTACCCACTTTCTGTGAGTGTTGTGGTCTAGTAGGACATAAATCGGAGAGGTTCTATAGCATTCCTAGGGAAACTAGAAAGAACTTGTATTCCCATGAACTTCATGTTGATGCTTATCAGAAAGAGCAAGCTGCTATACAGCGATCCTTTCACGATGGTGGCCTTCCTCGCTTTGAGGAGGGGTCTTCTAAGGTCCCAAAAGGAGGATCCCCCAAAAATCCATGGAGGGGGCTGTCGGCGAGGTGGCGTCGGCGGTCCATGGTCTCGTGGTCTCCGAGAAGACCGGCGCGATTCAGGAGGGGCAGCTACTGTTTTGCCAGCGGTTCTTGTGGCTGCCTTCGTCCCTAGAGTGGAGACGTCGGCAGCCCAAGTTACCCTCTTGCCTGGCCAGGAGGGCCAGGTCAGGGGGAGAGGCGCTCTTGCTTTCAAGAGCGTACATCCTGGCCAGGAGGGTCATGAACTTGTTCCTGCTATAACAAGGTCGTGTGCCGGGCTGCTCGGCCAGGAGGGCCGGGCGATACAACCGATCGGTCTTATCCAGGAGGGCCAGGATCATCTTCTCCCAGCGCCCTTGAATGCCAATCCAAGGGGAAATCCTCATGTTGGACCTGGGGCTAGCCTCTACTTCAACGTGGTTGCTCCTGGGATCCGGATGCTTGCGGCAAATGCTAGGGAGGTCTTTGCTCCCAGCCAGGAGGGCGGGGAAGGACGGCTGGGTGCTGTCCAGGCCCCGACAAGTGTTTCTATAAAAGGAACTACATCTACTGTTGTTGGTCTGAACCGGATGATGGATGTAGAGACTGGAGGAGATGAAAGAATCCCAGGCTTGATGTTGACTGACAAGCAACAAACTGACATTTTTTCAGCATCTTCTACTTTTGCCTCGCATTTTAAGTTTACTGCTGGAGCTGGTGAGGGGAAGGCTTTGAAGGGGAAAAAGTTACAACAAGCAAAGAACAAATGGGCACGTGCAAGTAGGGAAGAAGTATATGGTAGAGGTAAATTTGTGCAAGGCAATGATGGTGGAAAAGGAGCTGATTGGGGTAAGTTTGCTGGGAGCAAGAGGAGAGGTATGTACGAGGCCCAACCTACAGGGAGTGATTTAGTTTTCTCTTTTGATAATGTGAGCAATGATAGTATGGAATTCATGTTATACAATGATGTAAGCATCTCTTGTAAGCGTGCGTGTGTGGGTCGTGTAGAAACTTTTAGGGTAGTTGATGGTTCTGTTACCCATATTTCAAAGGAGGTGGAAGGGAGAGAAATGGACTATATGGAGAAGAGGAGGGAGTCTGTAGGTGATGGGAAGGAAGTAAATCTAGCATCGGTGGCCTCTAACCAGGAGGACCGCCGGGAGAAATGAAAACAATTGGTTAGATCTGTCGTGGGATGCTCTCAGTCATGGCAGTTCGTGAGCTCTTGGACCTTCAAGGGCGTGGAGAAGCAGACATCATTTTCCTTTCGGAATCCCATCTCAATAAAATAAAAGCTGGCGAGCTACGCTGTAAGTTAGGTTTTGATTCCATGTTTTTAGATGAGAGTGATGGTAAGGCTGGTGGACTTGTATTATTCTATCAGAATCAAAATAAAATCGAGTTGAACTATTTGTCTTCGCATTTTATTGACATTATGTTTATGAAATATAATATTGTTGATTGGCGTTTTACGGGGTTTTATGGCTATCCTGGCTGGAATGATAAATATTTATCTTGGAAGGATCTTCATGAGTTACACAATCATGCTTCTTATCCATGGGTTGTCATGGGCGATTTTAATGAGATTTTGTATTCGCACGAAAAAGAAGGCGGTAGCGCAAGACCAAATAAGTTCATGAGAGAGTTTCATAATTGTTTGGGAGAATGCGGGCTGGAAGACATGGGTTATATTGGTGACCCTTTCACGTGGAGGAGAGGGGAAATCAGAGAGAGACTTGATCGTGCAGTATGTAATTTGGAATGGGCGAACAAATTTCCTCGAGCCGTAGTTATTAATGAAATGCATGTACACTCTGATCATCGCCCCCTAATCTTGGATACCGAATATTTTGATGGTAATATGTTTAATCGCCCACGGGGACGAGTGAAGCCGTTTGAAGCTCGTTGGCTTCAAGAGGAGTCAGTTACGGAAATCGTACATACGACATGGGAGAAAGCAAAGACGATGGGGATTGGGCCTTCCCTCGCCGAGCGCACACGAGCGATACAGGCAGATCTGCATATTTGGGACCGGGATAAGCTAAAGGGTCCGAATAAAAGAATCAATAAATTAAAAAAAGAGCTAGAAAGTCTTCGAAGGGGACCTGTTAATGCGAAGTCCCAATCGCGTCAAAAAGAGATTCTTGTCCTCATTGAAAATTTGTTGGAACAAGAAGAGATTTTTTGGTTACAACGCGGTCGTGCAAATTGGCTTCTACATGGGGACCGTAACACCGCTTTTTTCCATAATGCAGCAACGGCCAGAAAGAACAGAAATGAGATTAAAAAATTGCTTGATGACTCCGGGTTTTGGGTGCAAGGTCCAGATTTGCAAGACCACATTAGGGGATTTTTTACAAATCTTTTTACCTCAAAAGTATCTCATCCGTCCCCTGAAGTTTTTTCTCTTGTTCAAAGAAAGGTTACGGATGACATGAATAATGCTTTGCTTGCACCCTATACGGCCGAGGAAGTTCGAAAGGCCCTTTTTGATATTGGTGATTTGAAAGCACTAGGTCCAGATGGTCTTCATGCAATTTTTTACAAAAGATTTTGGACTATGTTGGGGGACGATCTGGTGGAAGAGGTCCTACATGCGATGAATACTTGTTCTATACCACCTGGATGGAATGAAACTGTAATTGTATTGTTACCAAAGGTTAATTCTCCTGAGAAGGTAACTCAATTTAGACCGATTAGTCTGTGTAATGTGGTTTACAAGGTTATATCAAAAATGATTGCTGCTCGCTTAAAACTTATCCTACCTGATATCATAAGCCCAACTCAAAGTGCTTTTGTGCCTAGTAGATTGATTACAGATAATATTTTAGTGGCATATGAGTGCTTTCATACAATTAAGAAAAAGAATACAGGAAAAGAGGGTTTGTGTGCAACCAAATTGGACATGCATAAAGCGTACTATCGAGTAGAGTGGGTTTTCTTAAAAGGGATTTTGTTGAAACTGGGTTTTTAGGAAGATTGGGTGAATCTAATTATGCAGTGTGTATCCTTTGTGGAATACTGAGTCCGTTTTAATGATGAAGAAACAGGAAGTTTTAAACCTACAAGAGGACTAAGACAAGGGGACCCTCTATCTCCATACTTATTCTTGTTATGTACAGAGGGACTGATTGCCCTCTTGGCTAACGCAGAGGAGACTGGTAGTATGGCAGGAGTAAAAGTCAGCAGAGACGCCCCGGCGATTTCTAATCTTCTCTTTGCTGATGATTCTTTAATTCTTATGAGAGCTAATGCCATGAACGTGGAGGCGCTGAAAACAGTTTTGGACTCCTACCGTGCCGCCTCAGGACAAATGGTGAGCATGGAGAAATCAAGTATTTTCTTTAGTCCCAATACGAATGTGGAAGACAAGGCGCAAATATGCACAATCGTGAACATCATGACGGAAGCACTCAATGACACATACCTGGGTTTGCCGGCTAATGTGGGGATGGACAAGAGTGAATGTTTTCAGTTCCTAATTGATCGTATTGTTAGGAAAATTAGTGGATGGAAAGAAAAGTTGTTATCTACTGGAGGAAAGGAAGTTCTTCTCAAGTCTGTTGTTCAAGCTATTCCCACCTATGCCATGTCAGTCTTTAAAATTCCTAAATTCTTTTGTAAAGGAATCATTGACGCGATGTCGCAATTTTGGTGGGGTGACGAAGACAACTAGAAGAGAATGCATTGGATGGCATGGTGGAAAATGTGCGTACCGAAAAATCAGGGAGGTATGGGTCTTCGAGATATACATTGTTTCAATCTCACTTTGCTAGCAAAACAAGCATGGCGAATCATTGACAAACCTGATTCTTTATGTGCATCTATCTTGAGAGCTAAATATTTCCCTGATGGAGACCTGATGAATGCAAGTTTGAAAAAGGGTTCCTCTTTTACTTGGCAAAGTATTTTGGTGGGAGTTAATTCATTGAAAAATGGGTATATTTGGAGGATGGGAAATGGACAAAATATCATTTGGAAAGATGCTTGGATATCGAATTGTGCCAATAGAAAAATCATCACCCCGAGGGGAGTGAACATCTTGTCTAAGGTTTCTGATCTTATTGACCCAATAACAAACTTATGGGATGAAGATCTGGTGAGACAAACAATGTGGCCAATTGATGCACAACGACTCCTCGCGATCCTCCTCTCTATGCATAATATGTCGGATTTTATTGCATGGAGCCATATGAAAATGGATTATTCACTGTTTGATCAGCTTATTTGGCGGAATGGAATGTTCAACATGGGTCGAAACTACTTTTTACTAATGGGATGGGGCGAATTAATGTCAATCCCATTTGGGGTAAGATTTGGAAATTATCGTGTCCAGCTAAAGTAATTTTTGTGTGTGGCAGACTTTGCATGGAACTCTTCCATGTCGTGTTACGCTAGCCAATAGACACATGACAGTTCCACATTTTTACCTATATTGTTCAAACGGGCCGGAAGATACAAAGCATGTGTTGTTCCTATGCCAAAAAGCAAAGGAGGTTTGGAATAAGCTGGGATTGTTTGAGCGGATTATTAGAGCCTGTGCTGTTGATCGTGTGGGAGAGGCAGTACTTGAATTCCTGCCCCTGTTGCCAGACTAGGATCTTGTTGTACCGGGACTCACCAATGCTCGTGAAGTGATTGCCATCACGGCATGGTACTTATGGTGGGATAGACGTAAATTGGTCCATGAAGGAAAAGCTCGAGATGCTAACTAGACATCTATGGCGGTTCGAGCTATAGCGGCAAACTTTTTAATGCTCAGGCCCCTAATGCAGCCAGAAAAAGGGAGGGTGGGTTAGACCACCAACGGGTTTTTTCAAGCTTAATGTGGATGCGTATTTTAATCATGATTTGCTTAGGGGCACAGCTGGAGCAGTTCTTAGAGATGATAAAGGACATTTTATTGTTGGCGGATTCTGGAAGATTGATTGGTGCGCGGATGTTCTGGCAGCAGAAGCTTTGGCTCTTAGGTTGGGCTTATCTCTCGCACAAAAAGCGGGATGTAATCGGCTGGTTATTAATTCACACAATATGGAAGTAATCGATACAATGAAGAATGAAGGACAGTCTGCTGGAGCGGCGACAACGGTTTTTTATGATTGTTTTTTCCTGGCTGGTGATTTTCCTCTTACTAGTTTTGAGCATTGTAATAGGGACGCGAATAAGGTAGCTCACGAACTTGCTAGATTAGCAAAATTTTCAGATAGTAGGGACTGGTTTGAGGAGCCTATGGATGAGATTGTACCTCTTATTACAGACGATGTAACCGTTATTTCATTTTACTAAAGTGCAATTTTTCAAAAAAAAACACACTTCTAGTTGGGGATTGGGGCGAGTTCATTGTTAGTACAAGTGAATCCGACGGTAGATCGAATTTATCTCGGGGACTCGGGGCCCTTACAGCAGGTTAAAATCCCCTCCTACTACCATTGGTATAAAAAAGAACGCTTGTGATCCCCGTGGTGCCTCGGCTTGGGGGAAGAAACCAAAACCCGTCGTGTCCTCCATCTACCTTCCTTTCTGCTCTCCTCGTCGACTTCGGGGCTCGCCGGCGAAGCTTGATCGACCCCGGGGACGGCGGCGGTAGAGTGTTTTGTCTGACTGTACGACCACTCTATGAGGAATGGCCTCTATGGTCGGCAGGCTTGCAGGTTGTGGGTCGACTTCTTCCCAGGCCGACGTGTTGGAAATATGCCCTAGAGGCAATAATAAATTGGTTATTATCATATTTCCTTGTTCATGATAATTGTTTATTATCCATGCTAGAATTTTATTGATTGAAAACTCAAATACATGCGTGAGTACATAGACAACACTGTGTCCCTAGTGAGCCTCTAATAGACTAGCTCGTTCATCAAAGATGGTGAAGATTTCCTGGCCATAGACATGAGTTGTCATTTGATAACGAGATCACATCATTAGGAGAATGATATGATGGGCAAGACCCAAACTATGAACGTAGCACATGATCGTGTTAGTTTATTACTATTGTTTTATGCATGTCAAGTATCTGTTTCTATGATCATGAGATCATGCAACTCACTGACACCGGAGGAGTACCTTGTTGGAAATATGCCCTAGAGGTAATAATAAAGTGGTTATTATTATATTTCCTTGTTCATGATAATTGTCTATTGTTCATGCTATAATTGTATTAACCGGAAACCGTAATACATGTGTGAATACATAGACCACAACATGTCCCTAGTGAGCCTCTAGTTGGCTAGCTCGTTGATCAATAGATGGTCACGGTTTCATGACCATGGACATTGGATGTCGTTGATAATGGGATCACATCATTAGGAGAATGATGTGATGGACAAGACCCAATCCTAAGCATGGCACAATATCGTGTAGTTCGTATGCTAGAGCTTTTATAATGTCAAGTATCGTTTCCTTAGACCATGAGATTGTGCAACTCCCGGATACCGTAGGAATGCTTTGGGTGTATCAAACGTCACAACCTAATTGGGTGACTATAAAGGTGCACTATAGGTATCTCCAAAAGTGTCTGTTGGGTTGGCACGAATCGAGACTGGGATTTGTCACTCCATGTGACGGAGAGGTATCTCTGGGCCCACTCGGTAATACATCATCATAATGAGCTCAATGTGACTAAGGAGTTAGCCATGGGATGATGTGTTATGGAATGAGTAAATAGACTTGCCGGTAACGAGATTGAACAAGGTATAGGGATACCGACGATCGAATCTCGGGCAAGTAACATACCGATGGACAAAGGGAATTGTATACAAGATTAATTGAATCCCCGACATCGTGGTTCATCCGATGAGGTCATTATGGAACATGTGGGAGCCAATATGGGTATCCATATCCCGCTATTGGTTATTGTCCGGAGAGGTGTCTCGGTCATGACTGCATGGTTCCCGAACCCGTAGGGTCTACACACTTAAGGTTCGGTGACGCTAGAGTTGTAATGGGAATTGTATATGGTTACCGAAAGTTGTTTGGAGTCCTGGATGAGATCCCAGATGTCATGAGGAGTTCCAGAATGGTCCGGAGGTGAAGATTTATATATGGGAAGTCCAGTTTCAGTCACTGGAAAGGTTACAGGGTTTATCAGTATTGTACCGGGACCACCGAAGGGGTTCTGGGGGTCCATTAGGAGGGTCCACCTGCCCCGGAGGACCTAATGGAGTGTAGTTGGGTGGGAACCAGCACCTTAGTGGGCTGGTGTGCCCCCAAGGGCCTTAGGCGACTAGGGGCCGATGCGCCCCGGGGGGCCGATGCCCCACTCTCCAGGGTTGGAAACCCTAGGGGGCCACCCCCCCTTTCTAGGGTTAGAAACCCAAGGGGCCGATGCCCCCCGGGGGGCCGCCTCCCCTCTAGATGGATCTAGAGGGGGCGGCCCCCTCTCCCCTTCCCCCTATAAATAGTGAGGGGGTGGGTGGGGGGGTAGGAGGGCAGCCATGCCCTTCCGTTGGCGCAGCCCTTCCCCCTCCTACACCTCCTCCTCCTCCATAGAGCTTAGCAAAGCTCTGCGAGAGAACCGCAAGCTCCACCCCCACCACGCCGTCGTGCTGCCGGAGCTCTCCCTCAACCTCTCCTTCCTCCTTGCTGGATCAAGGCACGAGAGACGTCACCGGGCTGTACGTGTGTTGAACGCGGAGGCACCGTTGTTCGGCACTTAAATCGGAATCGACCGCGATCTGAATTGCTGTGAGTATGACTCCACCAACCGCGTTCTTGTAACGCTTCTGCTTTGCGATCTTCAAAGGCATGAAGATGCACTCAAACCCCTTACTCGTTGCTGGTTTCATGTAGATAGATCTTGGTGATACGTAGAAAATTTTGAATTACTACTACGTTCCCCAATAGTGGTATCAGAGCTAGGTCTATGCATAGAATCTATGCATGGGTAGAACACAAGGTGTTGTGGGTGTCAATTTTGTCAATTGGCTTGCCGTTACTAGTCTTATCTTGATTCGGCGGTATTGTGAGATGAAGCGGCTCAGACCGACCTTACACGTACGCTTACGTGAGACTGGTTCCACCACAGATGCACTGGTTGCATAAGGTGGCTTGCGGGTGTCTGTCTCTCCCACTTTAGTCGGATCGGATTCGTTGAAAAGGGCCCTTATGAAGGGTAAATAGAAATTGGCATATCACGTTGTGGTTTTTGCGTAACTAAGAAACGTTCTTGCTAGAAACCTATAGCAGCCACGTAAAAACTTGCAAACAACAAACTAGAGGACGTCTAACTTGTTTTTGCAGCATATGCCATGTGATGTGATATGGCCAAAGAATGTGATATGATATATGTGGTGTATGAGATTGATCATGTTCTTGTAATAGGATTCACGACTTGCATGTCGATGAGTATGACAACCGGCAGGAGCCATAGGAGTTGTCTTAATTTATTAATTGACCTGCGTGTCAACGCCATGTAATCACTTTACTTTATTGCTAAGTGTTAGCCATAGTAGTAGAAGTAATAGTTGGCGAGACGACTTCGTGGAGACACAATGATGGAGATCATGATGATGGAGATCATGGTGTCGCGCCGGTGACAATGGTGATCATGCCGCACCCAGAAGATGGAGATCAAGGGCGCAAGATGATATTGGCCATATCATGTCACTTTATGATTTGCATGTGATGTTTATCATGTTTTACATCTTATTTGCTTAGAACGACGGTAGCTTAAATAAGATAACCTCTCACTAAAATTTCAAGAAATGTGTTCCCCCTAACTATGCACCATTGCTAAGGTTCGTTGTTCCAAAGCACCACGTGATGATCGAGTGTGATAGGCTCTAACGTTTGCATACAACGGCTGTAAGCCAGATTTACATATACACTTAGGTTGACTTGACGAGCCTAGCATGTATAGACATGGCCTCGGAACACGAGAGACCGAAAGGTTGAACATGAGTCGTATAGAAGATATGATCAACATGGAGATGTTCACCATTGATGACTAGTGCGTCTCACGTGATGATCGGACACGGGATAGTTGACGTGGATCATGTGTCACTTGGATGACTAGAGATATGTCTATCTAAGTGGGAGTTCATTAATAATTTGATTAGATGAACTTAATTATCATGAACTTAGTATAAAAGTGTATTTGCAAATTATGTCGTAGATAGCTCGCGCTGTAGCTCCCCTGTTTTATTGATACGGTCTTAGAGAAAAGTAAGTTGAAAGTTGATGGTAGCAATAATGCGGACTGGGTCCATGATCTAAGGATTGTCCTTATTGCTGCATAGAAGGCTTATGTCCTTGATGGACCGCTAAGTGCACCACTCCCTTAAGCGTTGTCTGTAGATGTTGTGAACATATGATAGGCACTTTCTGATGACTACTTGATAGTTCAGTGTGTCATGCATTATGGTTTAGAATTGAGGCTCCAAAACGTTTTGAACGTCACGGAACATATGAGATGTTCTAAGAGCTGAAATTGGGATTTCAAGCTCGTGCCTATGTTGAGAGGTATGAGACCTCCAACAAGATTCTTTGCCGACAAGATAAAGGAGAATAGCTCAATCGGTGAGCATGTGCTCAGATTGTGTGGGTGCTACAATCACTTGAATCGAGTGGGAGTTAATCTTCTAGATAAGATAGTGATTAATACAGTTCTCCAAGTCACTGCCACCAAGCTACTAGAGCTTCGTGATGAACTATAACATGCTAGGGATGGATAAGATGATCCCTGAGTTGTTCGTGATGTTTGACACCACGAAGGTAGAAATCAAGAAGGAGCATCAAGTGTTGATGGTTAAGTGAAAACCACTAGTTTCAAGAAGGGCAAGGGCAAGAAGGCAAAAACTTCAGGAATGGCAAGCTAGTTGCCGCTCTAGTGAAGAAACCCAAGGTTGAGCCCAAACCCGAGACTAAGTGCTTCTATTATGAGGAGAATGTTCGCTGAAGCGGAACAAACCTAGATACTTGGTAGATAAGAAGGCTGGCAATGTCGACAGAAGTATATTTGATATACGTGTTATTGATGTGTACCTTGCTGGTGCTCCTAGTAGCACCTGGGTATTGGATACCGGTTTGGTTGCTGAGTGTTAGCAACTCGAAATAAAAGCTACGGAATAAACGGAGGGTAGCTAAGTGAAAGGTGACGATGTGTGTTGGAAGTGTTTCCAAGGTTGATGTGATCACCATCGCACACTCTCTCTACCGTTGGTATTTGTGATAAACCTAAATAAATGTTATTTGGTGTTTGCGTTAAGCATGAACATGATTAGATCATGTTTAGTGCAATATGGTTATTCATATAAGTTAGTGAATAATGGTTATTCTGTTTACATGAATAATTCCTTCAATGGTCATGCACCCACTGGGAATGGTTTATTGAATCTTGATCATAGTAGTACACATGTTCATAACATTGGTACCAAAAGATACAAAGTTAATAATGATAGTACCACATACTTGTGGCACTGCTGCTAAATGTCATATTGGTATAAATTGCATGAAGAAACTCCATGCTGATGGATCTGTTGACTCACTCGATTTTGAATCGGTTGAGACATACGAGCCATGACTCTTGGGCAAGATGACTAAGACCCCGTCTTTCGGTATGATGGAGCGGGCTAGTGGCTTATTGGAATTAATACATGTTGATGTATGTGGTCCAATGAGTTTTGAAACGCACAGTGGACATCGTTATTTTCTTTACCTTCACTGATGATTTGAGTAAATATGGGGATATTTGCTTAATGAAACATGAGTCTGAAATGTTTGAAAGGTTCAAGGAGTTTCAGAGCAAAGTTAAAGATCATCGTGACAAGAAGATAAAATGTATACGATATGATCGTGGACATGAATATCTGATTTACGAGTTTGGTATGCAATTTAAGACAATGTGGAAATTGTTTCACAGCTCACGCCTCCTGGAACACCATAGTGTGATGGTGTGTCCGAACGTCGTAGTCGTGCTCTATTGGATATAGTGCGTACTATGATGTCTCTTATCATTTTGCCACTATCGTTATGGGGTTATGCATTAAAGACAAATCCATTCGCTTTAATAGGGCACCATCTAAGTCTGTTGAGATGACACCATGAGAATTATTGTTTGACAGAAGCCTAAGCTGTCATTTCTTAATGTTTGGGGCTGCGACGCTTATGTGAAAATGGGTTTTCACCTAATGAGCTCGAACCCAAAGCAGGGAAATGCATCTTCATAGAATACCCTAAGGAGACATTGGGTATACCTTCTATCTCAGATCCAAGCGCAAAAGGTGTTTGTTGCTAAGAATGGGTCCTTTCTCAAGAAAGAGTTTCTCTTGAAAGAATTGAGTGAGAGGAAGATAGAACTTGATGAGGTGGTTGAACCTTTATTTCAACCAGAGAGTAGCGCACCACAGAAAGATGTTTCTATGGAGCCTACGTCAGTTGAAAAGGAAGTTAATGATGATGATCATGAAGCTTCGGATCAAGTTACTATCGAACCTTGTAGGTCGACAAGGACGCGTACTGCTCCAGAGTAGTACGGCAACCCTATCTTGGAAGTCATGTTGTTGGACAATGATGAACCTACGAACTATGGAGAAGCAATGGTGGGCCCGAATTCCAACAAATGGCTAGGATCCATGAAATCCGAGAAAGGATCCATGTATGAAAACCAAGTATGGACTTTGGTAGACTTGCCCGTTGAACGGCAGGTCGTTGAGTACAAATGGACCTTTGAGATGAACACAGACGCAAATGGTGAAATGTCACCATTTATAAAGCTTGACTTGTTGCAAAGAAGTTTCTGCCAAGCTCAAGGAGTTGACTGCGATGAGATTTTCTCATCCGTAGCGATGCTAAAAGTCTCTTAAAAATATGTTAGCAGTTGCTGCATTTTTCGATTATGAAATCTGGCAGATGGATGTCAAAACAAGGCTTCCTTAACGGTTTCCATGAGGAAGAGTTGTATGTGATACAACCAGAAGGTTTTTCTCAATCCTAAGGATGCTAAATGGTATGCAAACTCGAGCAATCCTTCTATGGACTGGAGCAAGCATCTCGGAGTTGGAATATGAGCTTTGATGAAGTGATCAAAGTTTTTGAGTTTATACAAAGTTTATGAGAAACTTGTATTTACAAGAAAGTGAGTGGGAGCACTATAGAATTTCTGATAAGAATATGTAGTTGACATATCATTGCTTGGAAATGATATAGAATTTCTAGAAAGCATAAATGGTTGTTTGAAAAAAAGTTTTTCAAAGGAAGACCTGGATAAAGCTACCTAATTGTTGGGCATCAAGATTTATAGAGATAGATCAAGATGCTTGATAATAATTTCAATGAGTACATACCTTGACAAGATATTGAAGAAGTTCAATATGGATCAGTCCAAGAAAGGGTTCTTGCCTGTATTAGAAGGTGTGAGATTGAGCACAGCTCAATGCCCGGCCACGGCAGAAAATAGAGAAAAGATGAGTGTCATCTCCTATGCTTCAGCCATAGGCTCTATATAGTATGCCATGCTATGTACCACACCTATGTGTGCCTTGCCATGAGTCTGTCAAGGGGTAAAAGAGAGATCCAGGAGTGGATCACTGGACAACGGTTAAAATTATCCTTAGCAACTAGAGGACTAAAGAAATATTTCTCGATTATGGAGGTGATAAAGAGTTCGTCGTAAAGGGTTAAGTCAATGCAAGCTTTAACACCAATCCGGATGACTCTTAGTAGAAATCCGGATACGTATAGTGGAGTAGCCATTTCGAATAGCTCCAAGTGGAGCGTGGGAGCAGTATCTATAGTATGACATAGAAGTTTGCCAGGTACACACGGATCTGAATGTCGCAGACCCCTTGAATAAAACCTCTTTCACGAGCAAAACATGATCAAACCCCAGAACTAATTGGATGTTAATCACATGATGATATGATCACATGGTGATGTAAGTGTTGATGACATGGTGATGTAAGTGTTAATCACATGGCGATGTGAACTAGATTATTGACTCTAGTGCAAGTGGGAGACTGTTGGAAATATGCCCTAGAGGCAATAATAAAGTGGTTATTATTATATTTCCTTGTTCATGATAATTGTCCATTGTTCATGCTATAATTGTATTAACCGGAAACCGTAATACATGTGTGAATACATAGACCACAACATGTCCCTAGCGAGCCTCTAGTTGGCTAGCTCATTGATCAATAGATGGTCACAGTTTCATGACCATGGACATTGGATGTCGTTGATAACGGGAACACATCATTAGGAGAATGATGTGATGGACAAGACCCAATCCTAAGCATGGCACAAGATCATGTAGTTCGTATGCTAGAGCTTTTATAATGTCAAGTATCGTTTCCTTAGACCATGAGATTGTGCAACTCCCGGATACCGTAGGAATGCTTTGGGTGTATCAAACGTCACAAGGTAACTTGGTGACTATAAAGGTGCACTACAGGTATCTCCAAAAGTGTCTGTTGGGTTGGCACGAATCGAGACTGGGATTTGTCACTCCGTGTGACGGAGAGGTATCTCTGGGCCCACTCGGTAATACATCATCATAATGAGATCAATGTGACTAAGGAGTTAGCCACGGGATGATGTGTGATGGAATGAGTAAAGAGACTTCCCGGTAACGAGATTGAACAAGGTATAGGGATACCGACGATCGAATCTTGGGCAAGTAACATACCGATGGACAAAGGGAATTGTATTCAGGATTAATTGAATCCCCGACATCTTGGTTCATCCGATGAGATCATCGTGGAACATGTGGGAGCCAATATGGGTATCTAGAGCCCGCTATTGGTTATTGGCCGGATAGGTGTCTCGGTCATGACTGCATGGTTCCCGAACCCGTAGGGTCTACATACTTAAGGTTCGGTGATGCTAGAGTTGTAATGGGAATTTTATATGGTTATAGAAAGTTGTTCAGAGTCCCGGGTGAGACCCCGGACGTCACGAGGAGTTCCGGAATGGTCCGGAGGTGAAGATTTATGTATGGGAAGTCCAGTTTCAGTCACCAGAAAGGTTTCGGGGTTTATCGGTATTGTACCGGGACCACCAAAGGGGTTCCGGGAGTCCACCAGGAGGGTCCACCTGCCCCGGAGGACCTAATGGGCTATAGTTGGGTGGGAACCAGCCCCTTAGTGGGCTGGTGCACCCCCAAGGGCCCAAGGCGACTAGGGGCCGATGCCCCTCGGGGGGGGGGGGGGCGATGCCCCCTCTCTAGGGTTGGAAACCCTAGGAGGACCGCCCCCCTTTCTAGGGTTGGAAACCCTAGGTGGCCGATGCCCCCCGGGGGGCCACCGCTCCCCCTCTAGATGGATCTAGGGGGGCCGGCCCCCTCTCCCCTTCCTCCTATAAATAGTGGGGGGGGGGGGAGGACAGCCACACCCTTCCGTTGGCGCAGCCCTTCCCCCTCCTACACCTCCTCCTCCTCCGTAGAGCTTAGCGAAGCTCTGCTAGAGAACCGTAAGCTCCACCGCCACCATGCCGTCGTGCTGCCGGAGCTCTCCCTCAACCTCCTCCTTGCTGGATCAAGGCACGGGAGACGTCACCGGGCTGTACGTTAGTTGAACGCGGAGGCGCCGTTGTTCGGCGCTTAGATCGGAATCGACCGCGATCTGAATCGCTGCGAGTACGACACCACCAATCACGTTCTTGTAACGCTTCCGCTTTGTGATCTTCAAAGGTATGAAGATGCACTCAAACCCCTTACTCGTTGCTGGTTTCACATAGATAGATCTTGGTGATACGTAGGAAATTTTTGAATTACTACTACGTTCCCCAACATACCTTGTGTGTATCAAACATCACAACGTAACTGGGTAACTATAAAGCTGCTTTACAAGTATCTCCGAGGGTGTCTGTTGCGTTGGCATGGATCGAGACAGGGATTTGTCACTCCAAGTGATGAAGAGGTATCTCCGGGCCCACTCGGTAATACAACATCACAAGAAGCTTGCAAGCAATGTGACTAAGGAGTTAGTCACGGGATCTTGTGTTACGGAATATGTAAAGAGACTTGCCAGTAATGAGATTGAATTAGGTATGGAGATATCAATGATCGAATCTCGGGCAAGCAACATACTGATGGGCAAAGGGAACTGCATACGGGATTGTCTGAATCGTTGACTTCGTGGTTTGACAGATAAATATCTTCGTACAATATGTACGAACCAATATGGGCATCCAAGTCCCCCTATTGGTTATTGACCAGAGAGGTGCCTTGGTCATGTCTACATGATTCTCGAACCCGTAGGGTCTGCACACTTAACATTCGGTGAAGATATAATATTATTGAGTCATATATGTTGGTGACCTAAGGTTGTTCGGAGTCCTGGATGAGATCCCGCACGTCACGAGGAGCTCCGGAGGTAAAGATTTATATATGGGAAGTCATATTTTGGCTACTGGAAAAGTTTTGGGTTTTTCCGGTGTTGTATCGGGAAGCTTCTGAAAGGTTCCAAAGGGTTCCGAAGGAGTCCGGAAAGGTCCCTCTAGCCCCTAGGACGTGCATGGGCTGTAAGGAGGCGTCCAAGCCTTGTTGGGCCAGCCCCAAGGGCCCATGCGATTAGGGGGTAGGAAACCCTAAAGGGGAAGGCTCCTATGAGGTGCCTTGGGGAGGGAGGACTTCTCCCTCCTAGACGCCGCCCACTTCCTTGGAGGAAGAGTTAGGCCTGCACCCCATATACCCTCTCCTCCTATATATAGAGAGGGAGAGGGGGGAGGCAACACCCTAAGGCATATGTGAAGCACTCCCTCTCTCCCTAGGTATGTTTCTCCACCGAAAACGCATCTGCGTCAGCGCTTGATGAAGCTCTAGTGAGATTGCTCCACGACCACCACCACCACGCCATCGTGCTGCTGGGGTCTCATCTACCTCTGCACCCTTGCTTGCTAGATCAAGAAGGCGGAGACGTCATCAAGCTGTAAGTGTGCTGAATGCAGAGGTGCCGTTCGTTCAATGGTAGATCAGGACGGATCGTGATTGGATCGCGGGACGGGTTGTGATTTGGATCGCGAAGATGTTCGCCTACATCAACTGCATTTCTTAACGCTTCCCACTTAGCGATCTACAAGGGTATGTAGATCCACTCTCCCTCTCATAGATGTTGATCTTCATAGATAGATCTTGGGTGTTCGTAGGAATTTTTTTGTTTCCCATGCAACGTTCCCAACAGTGACATCATGAGCTAGGTCTATGCATAGATAACATGCACGAGTAGAACACAAAACAGTTCGTGGGCATTGATGTTAAGATTGCTTACCTCCTTACATAGTCTAATCTTGATTCGTCAGTATTGTAGGATGAAGCGGCTTGGACCAACCTTACTCGTCCACGTACGAGAGACCGGTTAGATCGACTGACATGCAACTTGTTATATAAAGATGGCTGGCGGGTGTCTGTTGATACGTCTCCAACGTATCTATAATTTTTGATTATTCCATGCTATTATATTATCTGTTTTGGATGTTTTATATGCATTAATATGCTATTTTATATTATTTTTGGGACTAACCTATTAATCTAGAGCATAGTGTCAGTTTCTGTTTTTTCCTTGTTTTTGAGTTTTGCAGATAAGGAATACTAAACGGAGTCTAAACGGAATAAAACCTTTGGAATGATTTTTTCTGGAATAAAAGGAAGCCACGAGACTTGAGAACCAAGGCAGAGGAGCTGCCACGGGGCCACAAGCCCGCTTGCCGCGGCCAAGGGGGCCACCCGTGCCGGGCAGGCTTATGGCCCCCTGACAACTCCCCTAACCCTAATCTTCAGCCTATAAATACCCAAATATTCCATCATTATCAAAAGGAGCCACAAAAACACTTTTCCTCTGCCAGAAGCCTCCGTTCCCGAGAGATCCAATCTTGGAGCCTTTTCCGGTAATCTGCCGGAGGGGATTCAATCGCGGAGGGCATCTACATCAACTCCATTGCCCCTCCGATGATGCGTCAGTAGTTCACCACACACCTATGGGACCATAGCTAGTAGCTAGATGGCTTCTTCTCTCTCTTTGCTTCTCAATACCATGTTCTTCATGATCTTCATGGAGATCCATCCGATGTAATACTCTTTTGAAGTGTGTTTGTCGAGATCCGATGAATTGTGGGTTTATGTTCAGATTATCCATGAATACTATTTGAGTCTTTCCTAAATTCTTATATGCATGATTTCATATCTTTGCAAGTCTCTTCGAGTTTTTGCTTTGGTTTGGCCAACTAGATTGGTAATTCTTGCAATAGCAGAAGTGCTTAGTTTTGGGTTCAATCTTGCGGTGTCCTCACCCAGTGACAAAAGTAGGGGTAGCGAGGCATGTATTGTATTGTTGCCATCAAGGGTAAAAATATGGGGTTTTCATCATATTTCTTGAGTTTATCCCTCTACATCATGTCATCTTACCTAATGCATTTCTCTGTTCTTCATGAACTTAATACTCTAGATGCAGGCAGGAGTAATAGTAGTAGATGCAGAATCGTTTCGGTCTACTTGTCACGGAGTGATGCCTATATGCATAATCATTGCCTTGGATATCTTCATAATTATTCTCTTTTCTATCAATTGCTCGACAGTAATTTGTTCACCCACCATAATACTTGCCATCAAGAGAGAAGCTATCTAGTGAAACCTATAGCCCCCGGGTCTATTTTCCATATTATACTTTCCGATCTAAAACCAAAAACACCAAAAATACTTGTTGTCCTATTTTTACTTTTAGTTTTACTTTCTGTTCAAGCATCCTATTATATCTATCTCCACTAGATCTCATCCTTGCAAATAACCGTGAAGGGATTGACAACCCCTTTATAGCGTTGGGTGCAAGAGTTTGATTCCTTGTGCAGGTATATCTATTGGTGGCTCGCTTGTATCTCCTACTCGATTGATACCTTGGTTCTCAAAAACTCAGGGAAATACTTATCAACTTTGCTGCATCAAACCGTTCCTCTTCACGGGAAACCAACACATGCTCGAGAAGTAGCAAGAAGGATTTCCGGCGCCGTTGCCGGGGAGATATATAGCAAGTCAAGGATACCAAGTACCCATTACAAACTCATCTCTTGCATTTACATTATTTCCCATTTGCCTCTCGTTTTCATCTCCCCCACTTCTAAAACGATTTTCAAAAAGATTTGCCTTTCGCCCTTTTTCGTTCGTCTCTTCGTTTGCTTCTTGCTTGTGTGCTTGATTGCTCGTTTTGCTATCATGTCTGAAACAAGGGATGTTATCGCTGAAAATCTGGGGGGTATCACTAGTACTAATCTTGAGGAAAAATTTGAATCTTGCTCTCTAGATCATGAAACTGAATCTCTTCTTAAAACTAAAAAATTTCAAGTTGGAGATGGAAATATTATTGGTAAGAGTGTTATTCAAGAATTCTTTGATTGTACGGGAACGATACCTATGAGTAAGAGATCTATTCTTCTTAGCACAAA
Source organism: Hordeum marinum (assembly GCA_022496015.1). NCBI lineage: Eukaryota > Viridiplantae > Streptophyta > Magnoliopsida > Poales > Poaceae > Hordeum > Hordeum marinum. The sequence continues at coordinate 441,466,886 of CM039674.1, forward strand.
TAGTTATGCGGATGCTATTGTCATGCTCATTGAAGATTTGGAAAGGAAATTTGTGCTCATTCATCCCGCTTTGCAGAAAGTGTTTTATGAGCTTCCCAATATTAATCATCCTAAAGCTAAAAGGATTGCTACTATTATCTTTATGCGAGAATTTGATTTCATCATAAAAGAAGCTAGGGAGATTTTTGCCTTCTACAATAAAGATGTTGAACACCCTCCTACTGAAGAAATCCTCCATGATAAAGAAACCTTTCGTAGCCTAGAATCTAGAGACTATCAATCTTATAGTGAAAATCTTAGGAAGAGAGCTCCCTGCACGGAAGTAACTCACACCCTATATCATGAAACCTATGAGAAATTTGATTGAATTACTAGGGGAATTTTGGAAGGGTATTCGGATGATTTGCTTGGAAATATGATCAAAGAACCTCTTAGAAATAAGATACATGTGTTACATGATGATATTTGTGGTGACGATCTAGACTACGGGTTTATGAATGTTAAAATCACTAACCACAACCCCTTTCATGATTTAAGTTTTTCTACTAGAAAAGAAATAAAGGAAAGGATGGATATGGTTAGGAAATATTTTGATGGATTGATCAAGTTTGGGTTGTTTATCAAAGATGACAATATCTAGATCTATTGCGTTTTGCCTAGCTAGGGGCGTTAAACAATAACGCTTGTTGGGAGGCAACCCAATTTTATTTTACTTTCAGATTTTTGCTTCTGTTTTGTTGTGTTTGGCACATTATTAATTATGTAGTAATTATGTTTTTGTGTTTAAATTAGTGTTTGAGCCAAGTAAAACCTTTGGGGTGATCTATGGTAGTTGTTGATTTGATCTTGCTGGAAAACAGAAACTTTTGCGCCCAGTCCAGGATTTTTATGAATTTTTCAGAGCGTCAAATTGATCTGAAATTTTTAAAAAGGATTTATATACAAATTTCCCTGGTTTTCCAAAATTTTCGCAATTTTTACAGTTTCATAAGTATTCAAATTTTACAGATTGCTACAGACTGTTCTGTTTTTGTCAGATTCTGTTTTCTTTGTGTTGTTTGCTTATTTTGATGTATCTATGGGTCGTATCGGGGGGTATGAGTCATGTAAAAGTTAGAGTACAGTAGGTATTACACAAATATAAATAAAGAATAAGTTCACAACAGTACCTAAAGTGGTGATTTATTTTTCTTATACTAACGGATCTCATGAGTTTTCTGTTGAGTTTTGTGTTCTGATGTTTTGGGTGAAGATTTGATGGACTATGGAATAAAGAGTGGCAAGAGACTAAGCTTGGGATGCCCAAGTCACCCCAAGTCCTATTAAAGGATACCAAAAATCCTAAGCTTGGGGATTCCCCGGAAGGCATCCCCTCTTTCGTCTTCAATCCATCGGTAAATTCACTTGAGGCTATATTTTTATTCACCACATGATATGTGTTTTGCTTGGAGCGTCTTGTATGATATGAGCATTTTCTTGTTGGTTTGCCACAATTATCCTTGCTGCACACATATTTTGAGAGAGACACGCTGAATCGTGAATTTGTTAGAATACTCTATATGCTTCACTTATATCTTTTGAGCTAGGCAATATTGCTCTAGTGCTTCACTTATATCTTTAAAGAGCAGGGTGGTGTTATATTTTATAGAAATTATTGAACTCTCGTTCCTCACTTATATTATTTTGAGATTTTCTTAAGACAACATGGTAATTTGTTTAGGTTATGAATTTAGTCCTAATATAATGGCATCCAAGAGGGATATAATAAAAACTTTCATATTAAGTGCATTAACAAACTATGAGAAGTTGGTTTCCTTGCATACAGTTTTGAGATAATAGGGATGGTAATATGAGAGTCATGCTAGTGAGTAGTTTTGAATTGAAGAGATACGTGTGTTAAAGCTTGTGATTCCCGTAACATGCACGTATGGTGAACCGTTATGTAACAAAGTCAGAGCATGATTTGTTTAATGATTATTGACCTTTGTGTGAGGGTCGGGAGCGCGCGATGGTTAACTCCTACCAACCTCTCCCCTAGGAGCATGCGTCTAATGCTTTGTTTGATAACTAATAGACTTTTGTAATAAGTATGTGAGTTCTTTATGAATAATGTGAGTCCATGGATTATATGCACCCTCACCCTTCCATCTTTGCTAGCCTCTCTAGTACCGCACAACTTCCGCCGGTACATCAAACCCTCCTTCCTCAAAACAGCCACCATATATTCCTCAAAACAGCCACCATACCTACAGATTATGGCATTTTCATAGCCATTCCGAGATATATTGCCATGCAACTTCCACCATGTAGTTTTTCTATGACTTGCATCATCATTTCATATTGCATGATTTCATGAATATTAGGGGTAGTTTAGTTTATCCATGAATATTTTTGAGTCTTTCCTGAATTCTTATATGCATGATTTCATATCTTTGCAAGTCTCTTCGAGTTATTGGTTTGATTTGGCCAACTAGATTGGTAATTATTGCAATAGGAGAAGTGCTTAGTTTTGGGTACAATCTTGCGGTGTCCTCACCTAGTGACAAAGTAGGGGTAGCAAGGCACGTATTGTATTGTTGCCATCAAGGGTAAAAAGATGGGGTTTTCATCATATTGCTTGATTTTATCCCTCTATATCATGTCATCTTACCTAATGCGTTACTCTGTTCTTCATGAACTTAATACTCTAGATGCAGGCAGGAGTCGGTCGATGTGTGGAGTAATAGTAGTAGATGCAGAATCGTTTCGATCTACTTGTCATGGACGTGACGCCTATATGCATAATCATTGCCTTGGATATCTTCATAATTATTCACTTTTCTATCAATTGCTCAATAGAGATTTGTTCACCCACCATAATACTTGCCATCAAGAGAGAAGCTATCTAGTGAAACCTATGCCCCCCGGGTCTATTTTCCATATTATACTTTCCGATATAAAACCAAAAACACCAAAAATACTTTCTGCCATATTTTTACTTTTAGTTTACTTTACGTTCAAGCATCCTATTATATCTATCTCTACTAGATATCATTCTTGCAAATAACTGTGATGGGATTGACAACCCCTTTATAGCATTGGGTGAAAGAGTTTGATTCCTTGTGCAGGTATATCTATTGGTGGCTCGCTTGTATCTCCTACTGGATTGATACCTTGGTTCTCAAAAACTGAGGGAAATATTTATCTACCTTGCTGCATCAAACCGTTCCTCTTCACGGGAAACCAACGCATGCTCGAGAAGTAGCATCTGTCTCTCCCACTTTAGTTGAATCGGATTCGACAAAGGCGGTCCCTATAGAAGGTTAAAAGGCAACTTGATTATCACCGTTGTGGCTTTGCGTAGGTAAGAACATTTCTTTCTACTTGCCCATAGCAGCCACGTAAAACTTGCAATAACAAAGCAAGGGACGTCTAACTTGTTTTTGCAAGGCATGTTGTGATGTGATATGGTCAAGACATGATTTGATATATGTTGTTGTATGATATGATCATGTTTTGTAATAGTTATCACGACTTGCATGTCGATGAGTACGGCAACTGGCAGGAGCCATAGGGTTGTCTTTAATTATTATATGACCCGTGTGTCAATCATTAAGCACTATGTAATGATTTACTTTATCGCTAAATGGTAGAAATAGTAGTAGAAGCATGGTTGGAGAGAGAACCCCGACGGCAACACAATGATGGAGATCATGGTGTCATGCCGGTGACGATGGAGATCATGTCGGTGCTTTGGAGATGGAGATAAAAAGCACAAGTTCATGGCCATATCATGTTACTTTTGATTTGCATGTGATGTTAATCCTTTTATGCATCTTATTTTGCTTAGGACGACGGTAGCATTATAAGGTGATCCCTCACTAAAATTTCAAGATTAAATTGTCTTCTCCCCGAGTGTGCACCGTTGCGAAAGTTCGTCATTTCGAAGCACCACGTGATGATCGGGTGTGGTAAACTCTACGTTCACATACAACGGGTGCAAGCAAGTTTTGCACAGCGGAACACTCGGGTTAAACTTAACGATCCTAGCATGCACAGATATGGCCTCGAAACACAAGAGACCGAAAGGTTGAACATGAGTCATATAGTAGATATGATCAACATGGAGATGCTCACCATTGAAACTACCTCATCTCACGTGATGATCGGACTTGGGTTGGTGGATTTGGATCATGTCACACTTAGACAAACTAGATTTTTTTTTGAAACTAGCACCTTTATTCGAACAAATTTGAAATCTAGCAGCCCCTTTGCAAAATTTTCAAAACTAGAACCCCGTCGGTCTACAGTTGATCGAAGAACCCATTTTCGGCCTTAAGATGGCCAAAGAACACTCTTCGGTTTTCTGCAAGAGAGGCCCATCTGGGCCGAAGAGTGGCTGTCGATGGTGGGCCGACCGAAAAAGCCCATGGGATAAGCCCCGCGGCCATATTCTTCCTCTCGCTGCTTCTCTTCTTACTCTCTCCATTTTCTTTGTTCTTCTCGCCCCCCCACGCCGATCTCTTCCGTCTTCCACTCATTTTCGCATCCAAGCCTCGGAAATAGTAGATCATAGCCATCTCTTCCACCCTACGGTCATATTTTTTCCATGGGGTAGTTTTTTTGCATATAAGTGAGGAGGAGCAGCCATGGTGAATTGGTGGTGGTGGTGAGGAGGTGGTGGTGCTGCAGCTGAGGAGAGGAGGAGCTGCAGCTAGGGGGTTAGCCAGAGTGGCGGTGGTGTTGTCCGGTGGTGCAAGTACTCCGGGAGGTGTCCGATGCCGCGGAGTTGAAGAGAGGAGCAAGAAGCAGCGGATACACACGTTGAAGGTAATAACAAATTATCTCTTAGTTGGGTAGTTAATTAGTTAGTGTAGCTAAGTCATATAATGAGTTGATGAAAATGTGTGACAGGTGAAAATGTCTGAATCAGTAAATTTGACTGTTTACTAGGGCCCTGGCAATGTTCGATATAATGAGTTAGGGGTTGATCTTAGCGAGTATAAAAAATGTTTCATGACACTTCTAGACCCGGACAGACTGGACATTAGGAATTTGAAGTACTGGTTGACAACTAGTTTTGGGTGGATCCTGGGGTATGTTTTGTCAGTATTCAAGCAGTATGGACCAAATCATGTAAAAAATGTGAAGTGGGAGTTGATGCTGATAGATAGGATCCAGAAGTGGTTGACACTGTTAAGGCGTTGCAGAGAACGAAAATTCCACCCATATGTCCTAGTTCAACCTATGGCGAAGGAGGAGAATACCGGACCACTAGAGGGGGGGTACGAACCCAGGCAGGGCAGTCAAGTGGCTAACGAGATTTATTTACCTGGGTCACAGCCAATGGATGTGGATGCTAGGCAACCCGACGAAGAGCCAGATTACGTGGCACACAATTTGTGTGGTAACGATACTGGACAGAGTAGCCAGTCGCTAATATTAGCTGGTTCTGGTTTTGCTGATGGGGATGAGGAAGGGGAGGAAATGCAGAGGGTGATGGAGGAAGAGGACGAGGATGGACTGGATGAGGATCTGGATTCTGAAAATTCCGACGATGAAGTGGAGGTACCAATTCCTGCCGCATGGGATCGGGACCTATCGACCGGTTTCACGGTGAATGATGGCCATGAGACTCCATGGCAGTATCATCTGAACCAAGTCCATATAGGTTCTATGCATGATACAAATAAGAAATTGAAATATGCTGTGGTAAAGTGGACTATGTCCATGCAGAGGGTTTTCCGGACACACATATCAAATTGAATAGACTATACGGTGAAATGTGTTGAAACAGGTTGTCCTGAGAAGGTTCACGAGCACGTGCCGAAGTATAACATCCACTGGGTTGTCACTGATGTTGTTCCACATACCTGTGTGAGGAAAAACCTTCTGGTGATCATCCAAACCTGTCTTCAACTCTCATTGCGCAACCCATGTATACTGAGATAGTTTAGAAGAAAGACATGGAAGCAAAATACAACTAGACATCAGTGAAGGTCAGGTGGGATTATGTCATTCCTTACGGTAAGGCTTGGAGGGCTAAGCAGAAGGCTATGGAGGAAAGGTTTGGGACCTTCTTCGACTCATATGATAATGTTGTGCGGCTCCTTCAAGTATTGAAGGATAGGAATGCCGACACTTATATTAACGTACAACACACAAGATTGCCGAGTATACCAGATTTGAAGGTGTTGAAGAGAGTATTCTTTTCTTTTGCTATTTGCATTGAAGCTTTCTAGCATTGTCCTCCTGTGATGTTTGTGGATGTCACATTCCTGACTGGTCAGTACAGAGGGCAAATCCTTACTACTATTGGTGTTGACGGGAACAATCAAATCATCCCACTTGCCATGGCATTCATGGAGGGTGAGAACTTTCCAAGCTAGATATGGTTCTTGAGGCAAGTAAAAATTGCCGTCGTGAAGGACTGACTGAACGTGTGTGTCATTCATGACAGACATGCTGGTATATTGAAGGCCATGAAGACACTAAGGAACCCAACTGATAATGAATCAACAACTTGGAAGGACCTGCAGAGTCGGTGGTGCATGCGCCATCTTGGGGCAAATTTTTTCTCACAGTTCAAGAACAAGCGGTTGATGAACTTGTTCAAAAAATTATGCAAGCAGAATCATCCACGAAAATACAATTTTATTTGGTCAAAACTAGATGAGTTTACTAAGAAGCAGGTTAAAGCCAGACAGAAAATGGAGCAAGATCAGGTTAATTTATCAAGGCTCATCGCGGAGCTAGAGCAGCCTGTAGCTCTTTGTGACTTGCCAGCAATTGACCCTCCTGGCACTAAGAGGCTGAATGGTAGGGCAATAAAGAATTTTACTCAGTGGATAGAGAAAGAGCCCCCCCGTGAATTGGCCTCTGCTGCATGACACCCATGGAGCTAGGTATGGCCACATGACAACCAACCTTGCTGAGGTGTATAACTTTGTACTTAGAGGGAATAGAGCATTGCCACTCACAGCTATTGTGGAGGCTGTATTCCATGGCACTTTGAGATATTTCAGAGAAAGGCTCGAGTTAGCAAAGAAGCATATTGCAGATCATCCGAAGACACCTTATTGTAGCCATGTCACGGAGTACATGGCAAAGAAGATAGAGAAAGCAAAGAAGCACACAGTCAGACTCATAGGTAATTAGGAAAGGAGGTATGAAGTTCAGCTACCTACCGATGGTTTTGGTACGTCAAATGAGGTGGAGACGCATGAGGTACGAATTGAAACATAATTTTATCCAACATGTGAATGTACATGCAACAAACCGAAGTTGTTGCATCTTCCTTGCTCACATGAGTTGGCTGCGTGCGACCAGATTCAGTTGGATGCCATCTCCTTCATGTCCTCATACTATTTCAAAGAGTTAATACTGAACACCTGGACCGGTGAGATGACAGGGTTTAGAGTCGTCAGCAATTTCAACAAGGTAAACGATGATGAGAGAGTATACATCTCGGATCCTGCTCTTTGGCGAACCAGTAGGGGTAGACGTAAGGTCCATCGCATCCATAATGATATGGACAAGTCTGAAGCTAGAGGAGCAACCAGACAGTGTTTGCTATGCGCAAATTACGGGCATAGGATGAAATATTGTCCCGACCTTAAAAAAGATGGTGCGTCCACATCGACGAGTGCGACAACAAGAGCAAGAGGCGGACGTGGCCGAGGCAATAGAGGCCGAAGGGGACGACAAGGAAGAAATAACTCAGAAGCTATATAATGACTATGTTTTAATTTCGTAGAACGTCAGACTATGTTTTAATTTGTAATATGTCAGACTATGTTTTAATTTGTAATCTGTCAGATTATGTTGTAATTTGTACTATGTCAGACTATGTTTTCATTTGTACTATGTCAGACTATGTTTTCATTTGTACTATGTCAGACTATGTTTTTATTTGTAATATTTTGAACTATGTTTTACTTTCAGAGATGTCTTCGCATGCGTTGCTTAATGACACAATCGATAGAAAACACCGGGCCGCACTTATGCAAGCGGGCAAGAACTTGGATGTGTTGGTTCCACGCACCCCAAAGTCTAACTGGATGATACACCCTCAATGGGTTGATAGGTATGTTTGCATATATAGTTTTACTTTTTAATATATCATATTTGATGCCTGCTAATTGTTAGCTATACATTCTCTTTATTTTGTAGGTTAACATGGGCCGGACTGCTACCCTTGGCACGACTGGTTGAGGGTACATTGGATGAGTGGGTTGATCATCTGGAGTTGGATGAAGCTGGTGAACCAATGCAGCTACGCAAGAGGCAAATGAAACACTTCTCTTATGACAGGTCACTCCTTACCTGCTTAGTAGATAGATGGAGACCAGAGACACATACGTTTCACATTCCCTGGGGAGAGATGGCGCCTGCTCTACATGATGTGTCTTACTTGTTGGGATTACCGTTGGCCGGTGGTGCCATAGGTCCATTACAGGCAGAATTTGGCTGGCAAACTGCGTTGCATGCACGTTTTATAAAGGCGGTGCCGACTACTGTGGTCTTAGAAAATGATCCTCACTGACCTCATTTTAAGTGGTTAAGCCAGTTTCAGATTGTCGCGTTACAATACCCCGGACTTCAGTTGTCAGATCCACGGATTGATCGATCGCTAGAGGCATATATTCTTTGGTTGTTCGGCAAGACGATGTTCACGGAGAACCATGTGACCACCGTCGATGCGCGCCTCATCAGCATTGCACATGAGATCATGACGCTCGTTCTCCAAAGGACATTACGTAGATGAGTTTTGGTTCTGCTGTGTTGGCAGCTACGTACAGAGGCTTGTGTAAAGGTTGCATGTTGAGCTCCCGTAGATCAGGTCTGGTCGGATGTCCACTATTGTTGCAACTCTGGTCATATGAGAGGTTCCCTATTGGATGACCCTATGTCAACGTTGATAAACCGTTTGGGTTGGTAGACATGGCAGGGGCTTATGTGCATCAGATCGGTTACTTGCCTACTGTGGGATCTGTTTGGGCACGAAGAGAGGTATTACATAACATTTCATTACATTATTTCTTGCCATGCAATACTTTTACTAATGTTTATCTGTTGTCATGCACAGAGACAATATGCCTGGATGCAGGTGAAGAGCTGTTACCCGTCCTTCACGGTTCAGTTTGATGCTTTGCACGATGATGTTGTTATCTGGGAGCCCTACTCACCAGAGGTCTATAGCATCTAGGTATCCAGCTGGGATATCTCACTTGTGGACTAGAGATCGGCACTACTAGATGACCAAGGCGAGATTGGTGTTCGACTTGACGGTGGAGGAGATGGCTCTTCCTAGGGTGATGAGACAGTTCGGTCGATGTCAACTAGAGGAAATTCCAATTATTTAATTCTAATTTAGTTGTCAGCACACCTTTTAGAATTTTGCTTACCACTTTACACGGATGTCAATGCCAGGTTTAGCCGCGTTGGAGGGAACAAGTCCATGGATTACTAGTGTGAGAACATTGGCCCTTATGTTCGAGAATGGACGACCGCGCCAGAGCATATCTGGGATGAGGTTCGACCCTTTGAGTGGGACCAGTTCAGGTTGTATCTGAAGCGTTACAGACATTCTACAAGGATCTACCTGGTTCCATGTGCTGCTCCTGATCAGATTGAAGCGCCTCTGACCAGCGATATGTACCCAACTTCCTCTATTATGGGAACCAGACACCACGCGATACGTACCAAACTACATCTATTATGGTTCTAATATGTGTACTAATGTCATAACCTGAACATTTACAACTAGCTAACTCTTCAATGTACAGGGTGACTTGACTTGCCAGATGCGAGAGGAGGTTTCCGCTTTAATGAAGCAGGTTGAGAGGGGGGATACTCTCCCACAACCCGAGCACCTCTCGTGGTTGAAGAGTTTTGATGAGAAGCTACGAGGGATTAATGCAGCAGTGACATGTAGAAGATATGCGGACGTTGCGGTTCCTCGTCCAGCACTTCGTCCGCCACGTACATCTATGCATCGTTTAGAGTCACGGCACATGGATTCACATGCGCCACCTCCTTCATACCAGGAAGGGCGTCATGGCATCAACCAACTCCTTCACATCCAGGGAGCTCGACATGGCAAGAGCCATCTCCTTCACAGCCAGGGAGCTCGTCCTGGCATGTGCCACCTCCTACAAAGCTAGGGAGCTCGTCCTGGCATGAGCCACCTCCTACACAGCCAGGGAGCCCATCCTGGCATGAGCCACCTCCTACACAACCAGGGGGGTCGACATGGCTTCAACAAATGGGGCCAGGTAACTTTAATTATGGTTTTTCTTTTAAGCAGTGTATGTTCGTTCGCAATTCAATTTGACATGTGCTTCACTACTACAGTCAGCAACCGGCCGCACCATTTCACGCATGTTGTGCAGTCACCGATGCTTAGTGGTGATGGTTCTTTCTTAGACGGCCACGGCAATGATGATGACCAGCCGATGTATGACTTCTCTTAGCCGATGTATCATACTCCACCACCACCACCGACACACGAGACACAGGCCAAGACAGGCAATGTTATGTACGATCATGGTTTTCGCGACCCTCGCCCATCGCATTAGCGCTTATAGCCTTCTGGTCCTCGTCAGAGGAAGGTTCAAACTCGCCATCGTCCCCAACAGTGATATGATTATATATGTATGACACACCCATGTTAGTTTCAGACTATTATCATGTGTGAGGACTTATCTATGTACCAGACATCCTTCATGTGTGTGTTACTATCTATGTATGAGTCATTATCTATGTAAGAGACTGATTTGTTTTCAAGACACTTGTCTACTTCATATTAGTAGTACATCCGAATTAAATGGTACGACTCAACTAGACGGTACGAGATACATTTCCAAACAGACTACAACAAATATTTAAGATAGAAGTCCATCTGAATTAAACGGTATGACTTAACTAGAAAAATACATCACACAAACTACATGAAGTCATCGTCGTCATCCCCCGTTGATGCAACACTCTTCCCCTTCAACGGTGCGGTAGTCTTGGACTTCAACAATGTGGGTCTCTTGGCCTTGGTGCTCGGCATGAAGTCATCATCGTCATCCTCCGTTGATGCAACACTCTTCCCCTTTGATGGTCCAGTAGTCTTGCACTTCGACGATGCAGGTATCTTGGCCTTGGTGCTCGGCATGAAGAGGTTGTCTTCGTCCTCACTGTCTGCTGACCATAAATCTAAATTATTTACGGCAATCCTGAGGTAAGCTTCACCCTTACGCAGTTGCTTCTGCCATCTGCCATGCAACCTAAGAAGTTCTTTCCGTATCTCCTCAAATGTCCTGGGAGGCCACCCACTCCTAGCTAATGAGCGAGCCAACTCATTCATTATGGTGTCACTACTGATGAGTTCCTCCCATGGAACTAGTCTACCATCCATCTTGAAATTGGCGCCTAGATGGAGAAGACGATCGGACATACCAGAGTGAAAACTATGATCAAAAGGATAATGAGGATGAGACATCTCCATGAAAGGATGGCGGGAGGGAAAGCCGTGAGAGAAAGGGGGAAAGAAGGGCCTGCTCACCCACCTTACTACGGAGGGGGTTATATAGGTTCACAAGAGATGATGGTGGGAAAGAATGGTGGGAGAGAAAGCCGGGAAAGAAACTGGCGGGAGAGAAAGGCAGGAAAGAAAATGGCGGGAGAGAAAGGTGGGAACGAAAATGGCGGGAGAGAAAGGCAGGAAAGAAAATGGCGGGAAAGATAGTACAGTCACTGTGGTAGATGGCTAAAAACAACAACCAGCTCTTGTTCATGCTCTTTGAAGGTTATGAGCACCAAATTGTTGACTTCAATAAACGATGCCAGCAGAAAATTACTGAAACCTTCCTTCTTCAACACCATTCTGTCACCCAAGCCAATGAAGTAGGAACAAGGAATGCTCACAAATATATCATCATCTTTGGAATCCAAAGTAATTTGAAGAGTTAAAGAACCAGTCCTAGGATTGACACAAATTCCTTCAAACTCCTCACAACCATGGTAGGAATAACCTGACAATAAACATCAAGTTATATGATATTCATCTTACAAATTTAAAATAGTATGCTAGAGCAAAGAACAAATAAAGAAAAAAATACCCGAAACCAAAGCTTACCATATGTTGAGAAATAACATTCATGGAATCCATCCTATGAACAAAAGGAGTACACAATATGTAGTTTTCATCAAAGAGCTGTCGCGACATGACATACATTTGATGATAATTCAGAGTGACACCACGACTATAAAAATAGCTATCAACAAGTTCCCTTTGAGTTTCACTCAGATCCTCAAGAGCTACAAGAATTTTTTTCACAAACTGAGCAGAACAACAAAATGTATAAGCTAAAACAAAAGTGAAAATCAGTCAAACAAAAAACTTACCAACACAGGGTAAAGGAAACAACATAACACCATCCCGATGAAAATCGACACTAATCATAGTTCCATAGTGCTCAAGCCTAACAGTCATCATGTCATGATGACGGAGACCATAATCATTTACAAGTTCCTCCCAGGAAGGACCATGGAATTTACTGCTCATCAGATCATGTCTAAACTGAACATGGTATAAGTTACCCTCACTGTTGTGAAGAGAAAGATCAATATCTGTGTCACCCCTCCAAATAGCTAAAGCTCTACACTCCTCAATGTACCGAGCAAGATATGATCTAACACTTCACGAAACATACTGCAACAAGAATGGAAGCAAACATCATAATGATATAAACAAAGGCATTATAATACATTACAACCATAACAACATCAACCATATGCCACAATCAGATAAACAAGATATAGAATCTTACAACATGCCTAGAACATCGACGATCCAGCACCACATTGAATACAGACGCACTTGAATCAAAGGAAGAATAAGGGCCACCTCGAGCTCGACAAAAGGGGCAAGCCATTACCTGCAAAGAAACGGTGACCACACTTGCCTGCCCACCCACCTTGCTATGGGGGGGGGTTATAGGGTCAGAACAGAATATCGCGGGAAAGAAGGGTGGGAAAGAAACTGGCGGGAAAGAAGGAAGGGATAGACCTGGCGGTAAAGAAGGGAGGGAAAGGAAATTGGCGGGAAAGAAGGGAGGAAAATACCTGGCGGGAAAGAAGGGCGAGAAAGAACTTGTGGGAAAGAATATGAAAAATCCAGGCAAGGAAATACCAAAAACTACTCTTTGGTCAAGGAAAACCGAAATAGGTCACATGCAACTTCGGTCAAGTGTTGACGTAAAGTTGCATGCACTCTTTGGTCAACAATTGACCAAAGAGTAATCTTCGGCCAACCAATGACCAAAGAGTACTCTTCGGCCAACGGTTGACCAAAGAGTGCTCTTCGGCCCAACAGCACACGTTTTCAGTCATCTATTGACCAAAGAGGCAGTCCTCGGCCAACGGTTGACCGAAGAGTGCTCTTCGATCAATGCTTGACCGACGGGGTTCTAGTTTTGAAAATTTTGCAAAGGGGTTGCTAGATTTCAAATTTGTTCTAAAAAAGGTGCTAGTTTCAAAAAAAATCGACAAACTAAGGGATGTTGATTTGAGTGGGATTTCTTAAGTAATATGATTAATTAAACTCATTGTCATGAACATAATCAAAATTTCTTTGCAAATTATGTTATAGATCAATAGCTCGCGCTGTAGCTCCCTCGAATTTTGATACGTTCCTAGAGAAAAAGTTAGTTGAAAGATAATGGTAGCAATTATGCGGACTCGGTCTATGATCTGAGGATTGTCTTCATTGCTGGATAGAAGGCTTATGTCCTTGATGCATCACTCGGTGCGCCACCCCTTTTAGCACCGTCTTTGGATGTTGTGAACATCTGACACACACATTCTGATGACTACTTGATAGTTCAGTGTGTCATGCATTACAGCTTAAGATTGAGGCTCCAAAGATGTTTTGAACGTCACAGAGCATATGAGATGTTTCAAGAGCTAAAATTGGGATTTCAGGCTTGTGCCCATGTTGAGAGGTATGAGACCTCCAACAAGATTCTTTGCATGCAAGATGAAGGAGAACAACTCAATCAGTGAGGATGTGCTTAGATTGTCTGGGTGCTACAATCGCTTAAATCAAGTGGGAGTTGATCTTCCAGAGAATATAGTGATTAACATAGTTCTCCAAGTCACTGCCACCAAGCTACTAGAGCTTCGTGATGAACTATGACATGCCAGGGATGAAGAAGATGATCCCTGAGCTATTCGTGATGTTTAATACCGCGAAGGTAGAAATCAAGAAGGAGCATCAAGTGTTGATGGTTAGTAAAACCACTAGTTTCAAGAAGGGCAAGGGCAAGAAGGGAAACTTCAAGAATGGCAAACCAGTTGCCGCTCCAGTGAAGAAACCCAAGGTGGAACCCAAACCCGAGACTAAGTGCTTCTATTATGAGGGGAATGGTCACTGAAGCAGAACTCCCTAGATACTTGGTAGATAAGAAGGCTGGCAACGTCAACATAAGTATATTTGATATACGTGTTATTGATGTGTACCTTACTAATACTCCTAGTAGCATATGGGTATTAGATACCTGTTCAGTTGCTAATATTAGTAACTCAAAATAAAAGCTATGGAATAAACGGGCACTAACTAAGGGCAAGGTGATGATGTGTGCTCGAAGTGTTTCTAAGGTTGATGTGATCACCATCGCACACTCCCTCTACCTTAGGGATTAGTGTTAAACCTGAATAAATGTTATTTGGTGTTTGAGTAGAGCATGAACATGATTAGATCGTGTTTAGCAATACAGTTATTCATTTAAGTGAGAGAATAATAGTTATTCTGTTTACATGAATAATACCTTCAATGGTCATGCACCCAATGTGAATGATTTATTGAATCTCGATCGTAGTGATACACATGTTCATAATATATAGGGAACCACTTGTTATCATACGGCTGATACAAGACAAACATCAGACCACTCTTGGGTCGTTAATTCACACTTGATCCCACGACCAAGAGACTCCAGCAAAATCTCCTCTAATCCTTCCGTTTTTACGCAGATAGCTCCGCAGCTTTCCATGATCCCTCGCCCGATCATATCTTCCATGTTCCTCTCTCCAACCTCCAGCCTCTCCCCAACACATTGTCCAGGTTCTCTCCGCCAGCGCCGTCTAGCTTGGATCCCTCTTTGATCACTTTTCGATGCGGACCCTAGTCTACCACGCGCCCTATTCTTCACTGTGTTGCCGACGAGCCCGTCTCTCCATCGTTCTTTGTTGTCCATCTCCCTTTCACTAGCATAGTCATCTTGCCCAGATGTGCTCTTGCAGGCCCACCATGTTGGGTAGGCCTTCAACAACGATGCACTAGGAGTCATGTGGGCTCACCAGCGGCGGGATCTTTGTTGTCGTGTGACTCGTGTTATTCGAATTGATTTATGTCCATTCGTGTTATTTCCAATTAGGCCAGACTCACTCCGTTTGTAGATAATAAATTTCTGAACCTAGATATCATTTTCAAGCATGCTATTTCGCTTCTTCAAATTTTTGTTCTTGCAATTCATCTCACATTCTCACTATGCCGCGATACCAAACAATTATTGGTACAAAACATCCATGCTTCCTATGTTAATATGCTTCTTTCAAGATTCATATCTGCGGATGGAATGTTGATTCTTTGTCATTCTTCCTAGGATCTTCATCTGTACAAGGTTTCGAGCCATTTAATTCTTGTTTGTGATGCATTGCTTTAGAAGATCCATGCTTCCAAATCACCAACGAAGATCATTACTTAGCATCCATACTACCTGGTTTTTTTACACACTTCTCATGTATACATAGAATTACATCATGACATCTTGATTTAGTTTATTTGTTTCCAGTGTGTGGAGATTTTATTTGTTTTTAAATAAACAAGCTTCAATACATTTCTCATCACATGTGTAATTTTGCATTATTGCAACTTCAATATTTGCAATTAGCCCTTTTCTCTATTGTAATATTCAACTGATGATGTTTGTTTGCACATTTATTTTTCATTCCTTATCTCTCCTCAGGCGCTATCGTCCTCGCCGTTTTGTACCGCTATACTTCCATGCTAAAGAAAATAAATATGACAAGATTGTCAAGCCATTTGCAAGTATGTATAGTTGTATGCTTCTGTCCACATTTTTATTGCTTAAAAATGCTTAACTATGCGCTTCGGCCATGCTGTTCTTCCAAACTAGTTCACCAAATATACCTTGTTTATATGCTTCCAGTCAAACCTTTTATTGCTTCTGTTGAACTGATGCTTTGCTTCAAGCAACTGACATGTCATTCGGATATTGATGGAAGCAGCACCTCATTCGAACTACAGTTTGAAGCACTGCATAAACGAGTGTTTCACACTCATGTGCCAAGATAATGTGCGCCTTGCGGAGCCAAACCAAATGTAGCGACGTGATGGTGGTTTGTCACATATCGTACAACATCTAGTAGGAAGCTAGTATGAGCAAATACCAGTTTGTTTGAGCGTGTATTCCATTCAAAAAAAATCTATGAAACTATGGAGCATAATTTATGTCTATTGAAGCAACCGGCTTGGTCGTTTGAAGCATGTGTTGTTATGATAGTGCTACTATTTTTCTCTTGAGATGGAAGCAGATTACTATTTGGTTGGAAATAACTCTCTGGTCAAAGAGAACAAAAGAGTGATCTCTTTCGAAAGAAGCTGGTTTTTCTTCTTACACGGAAGTAAAATAATATTTCGTTGGAAGCAATTTTTATCATTAATGTAAACAGAAAATTGATGCGCTTGATATAGCTGCAATTCTAGTCAGTTGAAACAAGTTAGCTTCCAAGAAAAAATGTCTCATTACGTAGAACACAAATTTACTACTTCAAATTGAAGCAAACTCATTCACTATGGATGTAGATTCTACGATGAGTTGAAGCATAAATTTGTTGCCAAGAAAATGAACTGTACCCAACATCATGCATCAATCTCCTAGTTTGAGATCAACTAAAAGCAGGTGGAGGAATTAACGAGAGTACTTACTAGAAGCATGCACAACAGTTATGGAAGAACACAATGTGGCGGAGAAATTTGTGGAGGGGCATGCTATGCGGAGCAGTTAAGCACGCAATTAAAGAAGGAATGAAACAAGTTGGAGCTGGCCCTTCTACCAGATCATACGTCAATCGCAGATTTCATCCTACGGTCATTGACTGGTCTGATAGAACGCTAGAGATCAGTAGTCTGATCCCTAGCGGCTCCCTAATATATATGCCAAAAGATGCAAAGTTAATAATGATAGTACCACATACTTATGGCACTGCCACTAAGGTCATATTGGTGTAAAGCATATGAAGAAACTCCATGGTGATGGATCTTTGGACTCGCTTGATTTCGAATCGGTTGAGACATGCATACCATGCCTCATGGGCAAGATAACTTAGACGTTTTCGATATGATGGAGTGGGCAAGTGACTTATTGGAAATAATACATGTTGATGCATGCGGTCCAATGAGTGTTGAAGTGTGTGGTGGATATCGTTATTTTCTTACGTTCACTGATGATTTGAGTAGATATGTGTATATTTACTTAAAGAAACACAAGTCTGAAACGTTTGAAAAGTTCAAGCAATTTCAGGGTGAAGTTCAAGATCATCATGACAAGAAGATAAAATGTCTATGATAGGATCGTGGATGTTAACATCTGAGTTACGAGTTTGGTATGCAACTTAAGACAATTTGGAATTTGTTTCACAACTCACGCCACTTGGAACACCATAGTTTGATGGTGTGTCCGAACGTCGTAGTCGTGCTCTATTGGATATGGTGCGTACTATGATGTTTCTTATCGTTTTGCCACTATCATTTTGGGGTTATGCATTAGAGAAAACTACATTCACTTTAAATAAGGCACCATCTAAATCCATTGAGATGACACCGTATGAATTATGGTTGGCAAAAACCTAAGCTGTCATTTCTTAGAGTTTGGGAATTCAACACTTATATCTGATAAGCTCAAACCCAAAGCAGAAAAGTGCATATTCATAGGATACCCTAAGGAAAAAGTTGGGTATGTCTTCTATCTCAGATCCAAGGGCAAAGTGTTTGTTGCTAAAAATGGGTCTGATGTCTACAGTCTACTACGCAACTTTATTCTTGTAGACTCGTGTTGGGCCTCCAAGCGCAGAGTTTTGTAGGACAGTAGTAATTTTCCCTCTAGTGGATGACCTAAGGTTTATCAATCCGTGGAAGGTGTAGGATGAATATGGTCTCTCTCAAACAACCCTGCAATCAAATACAAGAAATCTCTTGTGTCCCCAACACACCCAATATGATGGCAAATTGTATAGGTGCACTAGTTCGGCAAAGAGATGGTGATACAAGTGTTGTAATGATAGTAGATATTGATTTTTGTAATCTGAAAATATAAAAACATCAAGGTAGAAAGTGACAAAAGTGAGCACAAATGGTATTGCAATGCTTGAAAACAAGGCCTATGGTCCATACTTTTGCTAGTGCAATCTCTCAACAATGCTAATATAATTGGATCACATAACCATCCCTCAACGTGCAACGAATAATCACTTCAAAGTTCTTATCTAGCGGAGAGCATAAGAAAAATTGTTTGTAGGGTACGAAACTACCTTTATCCTTTACGATCGATCTATCCAAGAGTTTGTACTAAAATAACCAAGTTATCCTTTCCGATCGATCTATCTAAGAGTTTGTACTAGAATAACACCATATGATACGCATCAACCAACTCTAATGTCACCTAGATACTCCAATGTCACCACAAGTATCCATGAGTTAATTATACGATACACATCAAACAATTTCATATTCATAACACTCAATCCAACACAAAGAACCTCAAGGAGTGCCCGAAGATTTCTACCGGAGAATATATGACAAGAACGTGCAATCAACCCCTATGCATAGATTCCCAAGGTCACCGGAATCCCCAAGTTGATGCCATAACATATATCAAGTGAATCACTTGAATACCCCAATATCACTACGGGTATCCGCATGCAAGACATACATAAGTGCTCTCAAATACATAAAAGTATTCAATTCGGTAACAAAATCTCAAAGGGAAAACTCAATTAATCACAACTAGATAGAGAGGGAAACACATCATATGACCCGACTATATTAACAAAGCTCGTGATACATCAAGATCGTGACATCTGAAGAACATGAGAGAGAGAGAAAGAGAGAGAAAGATTGAATGCATAACTACTAGTACATACCCTCAGTCCCGAGGAGGATTACTCACACATTATCATGGTGATAAAGAGAGATTTGTTGATGGAGAGGTGCAGCCCCGAAGATATGAAGGCGGTGGCGGCCACGGCGCCGGCGACGGGCGGTGACCCCTTGCCACTCCTTCTTCCTTGGTCTTAATGATGCAATGGAGGAGCCTCTCCCCTTCTTGGCGGCTACCAAGGGAGAGACATATTCGTGACTCTAGGTGGCTCTCCGAAATTAGGGTTTTCCTCTCCTTATATGTGCCTTTGTGGTGCTCTATGGCCCTTCGATGGATGGAACCTTGATACAATGGCTCTTGGGCACCTCTAGAACATTCCTAGGGGATCCTCACATCCCTCATGATCCCCAAGGTCATGGCTTGGCTGAATATATAAGATATGGTAAGAGTTGGACTCAATCACGTCATCAATTCTCATGATCCCGTAATCAGATATTTTCCTTCAGTAAAACTGGTCTCCAGATTGCATACGAACTCTTTTTTGGACAAATTTGTAGTACATACCCATTGCCATAAAATTCTCCACACTTTCCTACTTTTAACCTTTCCAATTTGACGTCATCTTAGGGGTCAAACTGAAGATCTGTAAAAACTGTTTATGGACAGATTTCAGGAAAGTCAGAGTCCTCATCCAACAAGGCTCCTTTTGCGTTTTTTCGACAATTTCCTATTAATTCCTACACATCAAAGTGTGAAACAAGAACTTGTGCAATTTTGCAACCATTAATAGGTTTTTCCCAATAAATCATAAAACAATAGTAAAAACATAGGCAAATATGACATGAATACCTCATAAATTATCGATACGTTGGAGACGTATCAGCATACCAAGCTTAATTTCTACTCGTCCTCGAGTAGGTAAATGATAAAATAAATAATTTATGAAGTGTGAATGCTATCATATTATATAAGTTTGTTCAATGATAATTCCAATCAATTTTTCAAGCATCATAGCAGCAACTTTTTCTCATAAAAATCATTATGATAGAGTATCAAGAAATTCACATGTCATGGTTCAAACAATGAATTCTCTTGAAACTTAACGACCTATATTCTTAGTCACCAAACAATTGCAATTCAACTTATTCTCAACAAAGTCTAAGTAAGATCTCCACATACTCAATCATCATATAGTCTTTTATGATTGCTAGTACTCAAAGCATATATTTTTAGAACAAATGGCATCCATCAAACACATAGAAAGATATGGGCTTAATGTTTCGCCTCCCAACATACTTATTATAAAGATAATTGTCAACAATAATAAGTCATGATCACATATATTTGATTGGACATATGTGCCTAGATCTTTCCCCACCACATGATGCTTGCCAACTACTAGAAGTAGGTTGGAATAAGAAGTTGACTCAACATGAAAAGTAAATAACATGAAAGTAAATAGATTGTCCCTTTGCAGAGGGAAGCAAGAATTTTCATATGTGCTAGAGCTCATTGTTGAAAACAGAGATGAATATAATTTTGTGAGGTGCACCCTTCATGTCAATGTTACGACCAACAGTTATCAATATCTTCCATGTTAAACACATTAGTGGCGGTTCCCAAGCGGTAAAAGTAAAGGTTTACCCCCCCTCCACCAACAAACACACTCCACGGCTAGCCAAATCCATGGGTACCATCCATACCAACAACATTCCTCGAGGAGTTTTGCTTAATTATTTGCATTTTTTTATTTCGGGACTACAAATTTACTTGGAACGACAGGGTAATACCGCATATAGATAGATATAGTGGACTCTCATGGCTAGAAATTGGGTTTAAGGGTTTGGATGCACAAGTAGTATCTGTACTTAGTATGAATTTTTGGCTAGCAAAAGGTTCTAAACAAGCACCACATGTTGGAGGATCCATAACAATATAACTTCTATGCAAATATATGCAACCATAACTCATTACCTTGTCTTCCTTGTCCAACTTTAACTAATTTGCTCAAGTTTGAAAATAATTAATGGGTATTCACAATCATAGAAGATGTCCAAGATAAAATATTTGTATGTGAAAGTTCTCTTCCTTATACTAATCATTCATGAATTGCTTGGATGACCAATATTGTGATTGTCATACTTCAATAGATTTTACTTTCTAAACCAGATGTGAAGCTACTACTAAGCATAAATCACATTGATAATTTCATATTAATGATGTTTAATTGATTCACAATTTAATCATAGGATATAATTGAAGCACAAGAGTAAATAATCAAACTACTCTCCAAAGATATAAGTGAAGATCAATGAGTAGGTAAACAATCAAGTAGCTATGTTAGGATTCTCTCTGCCAATAAATATTTTAAGATCTGAGTATTTTATTAAAACAAGAAGCAAAATAAAAATATCACTCCAAGAATATCACATATCATGTGGGCAAAGAAAAGTTTGGGCTCAACATAGGCTAACCGATATTTGTTTGATGAAGAGAGGTGGGATGCGTAGCATCCCCAAGCTTAGATGCTTGAGACTTCTTGAAATATTTACTTGGGGTGCCTTGGGCATCCCCAAGCTTGAGCTTTTGTATCTAATTCAATCCTCTCATATCCCGGTTTCACCTATTCCCAAAAACTTCATCACATAAAACTTGAAAAGAACTCATGAGATAGGTTAGTGCACATAATAATAAATCAACACTTTATGTACTGCCAAGATAAGTTGCATAATAATTTCAAACATCATCTACTGTTTACTATCATTTCCACAATTTATATCTACCAATATAGGCTATGGAAGCTATAGGAAAAGTAGATAACAAAACTTGACATCAATCTGTCCAAACAGAACAGTCTGTAGCGATCTATTAAACCAGTGAAACTCTGGAACTCAAAAAATTCTAAAACTTTAGGACATGGTAAATAATTTATATGAAAATACATTGTAAAAATTTCAGAAACTTTCCATGTTCCAGTAAAATATTAAAATTCAAACACTACAGAGAAAGTTTCTATTTTCACACAGCACACATCAAACATGCAATGCAAGCATCCTAATGCAATTCTTGGAAAATTTATTTAAAAAAAGATTGTAAATAACATATAAAAGATAAAAAATTATAATGACGCTCCAAGCAAAACACATATCATGTGACGAAGAAAATATAGCTCCAAGTAAGATGTACCGATAATGTTGGAGACGAAAGAGGGGATGCCTTCCGGGGCATCCCCAAGATTAAACACTTGAGTATTACTTGTATATTAACTTGGGGTGCCTTGGGAATCCCCAATATTAGGTCCTTGATCATACTTACTCACTTCATATCGGTATCTCACCCAAAACTTGAAAACTTCAATCACACAAAACTTAACGGAACTTTGTGAGATGGGTTAGTATAGTAAAGATAGATTATTCACTTAGGTACTGTCAAGACAAGATTCATAATTGTTATCACATAATACCTACTGTATTCCATCATTACCACAATTTATATCACCAAATATAAGCTATGGAAACACTTGAAACAAGCAAACTATGCATGTAAAATAGAATATGTCAAAAACAGAACAGTCTGTGAAGATCTGAATTATAACCACATTTCCCTGACTCTAAAAATTCTAAAAAATTAGTAAAACTCATATAATTTGCATGGAAATTTTTGTAAAAATTTCATAATTTTTTGACGCTCCGGTAAATCAGATAATTCATGTAGTGGACGCAAAACTTTCTGTTTTTGCACAGAATAAAACAAGCAAGTATCCACACTTCCCCAAAGGATTTACTTGGCACTTTATTGAAATAAAAGACACAAAACATGATTACTACAGTGGCTTAATCATATGAACATATAAAAATAGGAAGTGAAAGTGTTGGGTTGTCTCCCAACAAGCGCTTTTCTTTAATGCCTTTTAGCTAGGCATGATGATTTGAATGTTGCTCGTATAGGAATAATAGTTGAAACATACAAGAGAGCATCATGAATCACATGAGAAACACATTTAAGTCTAACCCACTTCCGATGCATAGGGATTTTGTGAGCAAACAATTCATGGGAACAAGAATCAACATGCATAGGAAGGAAAAACAAGCACAACTTCAAAACTTTGAACACATAGGGAGGAAACATGATATTATTGCAATTCCTACAAGCATATATTCCTCCCTCATAATAATTTTCAGTAGCATCATGAAGGAATTAAACAATATAACTATCACATACAACATTCTTTTCATGATCTACAAGCATATAAACTTTATCACTCTCCACATAAGCAAGCTTCTTCTCATTCATAATAGTGGGAGCAAACTCAACAAAATAACTATCATGATGTACTTGATTGACATAAACACCTTGAATATTAAAATAATGATAACAAGTTTCATGGTTGTCATTACTCTTTATAGAATACATGTCATCACAATAATCATCATACATAGGAGTCATGCTATCATCATAATAGTTTTGCTCATCAAAACTTGGGGCACTAAAAATATCACCTTCATCAAACATAGCATCCCCAAGCTTGTGGCTTTGCATATCATTAGCATCATGAATATTCAGAGAATTCATACTAACAATATTTCTATCATGCTCATCATTCACATAATTCTCATTAAGTATTTTCATAAAATATTCCTCTACCAGTTGAGCACAATTTTTTGAATCATCATTTTCACGAAAGATATTAAAAAGACGAAACAATTGATGCAACCTAAACTCCTATTTTTTGTAGATTCTTTTATAAAACCAAACTAGTGATAAAACAAGAAACTAAAAGATTTCACGAAAGATATACCTTCAAGCACTCACCTCCGTGGCAACGGCGCCAGAAAAGAGCATGATGTCTACTACACAACTTTATTATTGTAGACTCGTGTTGGGCCTCCAAGCGCATAATTTTGTAGGACAATAGCAATTTTCCGTCAAGTGGGTGACCTAAGGTTTATCGATCCGTGGAAGGTGTAGGATGAAAATGGTCTCTCTCAAACAGCCCTGCAATCAAATACAAGAAATCTCTTGTGTCCCCAACACACCCAATACAATGGCAAATTGTATAGGTGCTCTAGTTCGGCGAAGAGATGGTGATATAAGTGTAGTAATGATAGTAGATATTGATTTTTGTGATCTGAAAATATAAAAACAGCAAGGTAGCAAGTGACAAAAGTGAGCACAAACGGTATTGCAATGCTTGAAAACAAGGCCTACGGTCCGTACTTTCGCTAGTGCAATCTCTCAACAATGCTAATATAATTGGATCACATAATCATCCCTCAACGTGCAATGAATAATCACTCCAAATTCTTATCTGGCGGAGATCATAAGAAGAAATAGTTTGTAGGGTACGAAACCACCTTAAAGTTATCCTTTTGATCGATCTATCCAAGAGTTCATACTAAAATAACCAAGTTATCCTTTATGATCGATCTATCTAAGAGTTCGTACTAGAATAGCACCATATGATAAACATCAACCAACTATAATGTCACCTAGATACTCCAATGTCACCACAATTATCCATGAGTTAATTATACGATATGCATCAAACAATTTCAGATTCATAACACTCAATCCAAGACAAAGAACCTCAAAGAGTGCCCCAAGATTTCTACCGGGGAAGACAGGACAAGAGCGTGCAATTAACCCCTATGCATAGATTCCCAAGGTCACCAGAATCCACAAGTTGACGCCATAACATATATCAAGTGAAGCACTTGAATACCCCAATGTCACTACATGTATCCGCATGCAAGACATACATAAGTGCTCTCAAATTCATAAAACTATTCAATCCGGTAATGAAATCTCAAAGGGAAAACTCATTCATCACAACTAGATAGAGAGGTAAACACATCATATGATCCAACTATATTAACAAAGCCCGTGATACATCAAGAATGTGACATGTCAAGAACACGAGAGAGAGAGATTGAACACATAGCTACTAGTACATATCCTCAGCTCTGAGGAGGATTACTTACACATTATCATGGTGATAAAGAGAGATTTGTTGATGGAGAGGTGCATCCCCGAATAGATGGAGGCGATGGCGGCCTCAGCACTGGCGACGGGCGGCATCAGTGGCGACGGGCGGCGGACCCTTGCCCCTCCTTCTTCCTTGGTCTTGGTGCTGCAATGGAGGAGCCTCTCCCCTTCTTGGCGGCTGCCAAGGGAGAGGCAAATTCATGACTCTAGTTGGCTCTCCAAAATTAGGGGTTTCCTCTCCTTATATATGCCTCTGTGGTTCTCTATGGCCCTTCGATGGATGGACCCTTGATCCAATGGCTCTTGGGCACCTCTAGAACCTTCCTAGTTCTGATGGATCTATCTAAGGGATCGCATCCGAACTCTGTTTTGGACGAATTTGTAGTATAGAATCATTGCCATAAAATTCTCCACACTTTCCTAGTTTTAACTTTTTCCATTGGACGCCATCTTCAGGGGTAAAACTGACGATCTCTAAAAACAGTTTGTGGACAGATTTTAGGAAAGTCAGAGTCCTCATCCAACAAGGCCCCTTTTGTGTTTTTTCGACAATTTCCAATTAATTCCTATGCATCAAAGTGTGAAACAAGAACTTGTGCAATTTTGAAACCATTAATAGATTAGTCCCAATAAATCATAAAACAATAGTAAAAACATAGGCAAATATGACATGAATACTTCATAAATTATCGATACGTAGGAGACGTATCAGAGTCCTTTCTAGAGAAAGAGTTTCTCTCAAAAGAATTGAGTGGGGGGGGGGGGAAGTAGAACTTGATGAGGTTGTTGAACCGTCACTTCAGTTGGAGAGTAGCACGACGTAGAAAGATGTTTCTGTGACGCCTACACGAAGTGAAGAGGAAGCAAATGATGATGATCATGAAGTTTCGGATCAAGTCACTACCGAACACCGTAGGTTGACAAGGATTTGTTACGCCCTTGAGTGGTACAGAAATCCTATCTTAGAGGTCATGTTGTTGGACAACAGCGAACCTATGTGCTATGAAGAAGCGATGATGGGCCCGGATTCCAACAAATGGCTAGGAGCCATGAAATCCGAAAAAAGATCCATGTATGAAAACCAAGTATGGACTTTGGTAGACTTCCCCGATGAATGGCAGGCCGTTGAGTACAAATGGACCTTTAAGAAGAACACAAACGCTGATGGTAAATGTCATCATTTATGAAGCTCGACTTGTCACAAAGAAGTTTTTGATAAGTTCAAGGAGTTGACTATGATGAGAGTTTCTCACCCGTAGCGATTCTAAAGTCTGTTGAAATTATGTTATTAGTTGCTGCATTTTTTTATTATAAAATCTAGTAGATGGATGTCAAATTAGAGTTTCCTTAACGGTTTCCGTGAGGAAAGGTTGTATGTGATACAACCAGAAGGTTTTGTCGGTCCTAAGGATGTTAAAAGGTATGCAAGCTCCGGCGATCCTTCTATGTATTGGAGCAAGCATCTCGGAGTTCGAATATACGCTTTGATGAGGTAATCAAAGCTTTTGGGTTTATACAAACTTTATAAGAAACTTGTATTTACAAGAAAGTGAGTGGGAGCACTATAGAATTTCTGATAAGTATATATGGATGGCATATTGTTGATCGGAGATAATGTAGAATTTCTGGAAAGCATAAAGGGTTGTTTGAAAGGAGTTTTTTCAAAGGAACACATGGATACAGCTACTTAAATATTGGGCATCAAGATCTATAGAGATAGATCAAGATGCCTGATAAGACTTTCAATGAGTACATACCTTGACAAGATTTTGAAAGAGTTCGAAATGAATCAGTCAAAGAAGGAGTTCTTGCCTGATTTGTAAGGTGTGAAGTTGAGTAAGACTCAAAGTTCGACCAGGAAAGAAGAAAGAGAAAGGACGAAGGTCGCCCCCTATGCCTTAGCCATAGGCTCTATATAGTATGCCATGCTATGTACCGCACCTGGTGTGTGCCTTGCCATGAGTCTGTTAAGGGGTACAAGATTCGTCGAGGAGTGGATCACTCGACAACAGTCAAAATTATCCTTAGTAACTAGAGCACTAAGGAAATATTTCTGGATTATGGAGGTGATAAAGAGTTCATCGTAAAGGGTTACATCGATGCAAGCTTTGACACCAATCCGCATGACTCTGAGTGGCAATCCGAATACGTATGGTGGAGCAGTCATTTGGAATAGCTCGAAGTGGAGCGTGGTAGCAACATCTATATTATGACATAGAGATTTGGAAAGTACACATAGATTTGAATGTTGTAGACCCGTTGATTAAACCTCTTCCATGAGCAAAACATGATCAACACCAGAACTGTATGGGTGTTAGATTCATTGCAATGTAAATCACATAGTGATGTGTGCTAGATTATTGACTCTAGTGCAAGTGGGATACTGTTGGAAATAGGCCCTAGAGGCAATAATAAATTGGTTATTATCATATTTCCTTATTCATGATAATTGTTTATTATCCATGCTAGAATTGTATTGATTGGAAACTCAAATACATGTGTGGGTACATAGACAACACTGTGTCCCTAGTGATCCTCTAATAGACTAGCTCGTTGATCAAAGATGGTCAAGGTTTCCTGGCTATAGACATGAGTTGTCATTTGATAATGAGATCACATCATTAGGAGAATGATGTGATGGACAAGACCCAAACTATGAACGTAGCATATGATCGTGTCAGTTTATTGCTATTGTTTTTTGCATGTCAAGTATCTGTTCCTATGACCATGACATCATGCAACTCACTAACACCGGGGGAGTACCTTGTGTGTATCAAACGTTATAACGTAACTGGGTGACTATAAAGGTGATCTACAGGTATCTCCGAGGGTGTCTGTTGGTTTGGCATGGATTGAGACTGAGATTTGTCACTCCATGTGATACAGAGGTATCTTTGGGCCCACTCGGTAATAGAACAACACAAGAAGCTTGCAAGCAATGTGACCGAGGAGTTAGTCACATGATCTTGTGTTACGGAATGAGTAAAGAGACTTGTCGATTGTGAGATTGAACTAGGTATGGAGATACCGGCGATCAAATCTCGGGCAAGCAACATACCGATGGGCAAAGGGAACTGCATACGAGATTGTTTGAATCCTTGACATCGTGGTTCCAACGATAAATATCTTCTAGAATATGTAGAAACCAATATGGGCATCCAGGTCCCGCTATTGGTTATTGACCAGGGAGTTGGCTCTGTCATGTCTACATGATTCTCGGACCCATAGGGTCTACGCACTTAACATTCAGTGACGATATAATATTGTTGAGTTATATATGTTGGTGACTGAAGGTTTTTCAGAGTCCCGGATGAGATCTCGGACGTGACGAGGAGCTTCGGAATGGTCCAGAGGTAAAGATTTATATATGGGAAGTCATATTTTGGCTACCGGAAAAGTTTCGGGTTTTTTCGGTATTGTACCAGGAAGCTTCTGAAAGGTTTCGGAAGTTTCCTGAGGGTTCCGGAGGAGTCCGGAAAGGTCCCTCCAGCCCCTAGGACATGCATGGGCTTTAAGGGGGCATCCAAGCCTTGTTGGGCTAGCTCCAAGGGCCCACACGGCTAGGAGGGAAGGCACCTAGGAGGTGCCTTGGGAAGGGAGGAGTCCTCCCTCCTGGCCGCCGCCCACTTCCTTGGAGGAAGGGCTAGGGCTGCGCCCCATCTATCCCCTCCTCCTCTATATAGAGAGGGAGATGGAAGGCAGAAACACCCTAAGGCATAGGTGCAGTCTACCCTCTCTCCCTAGATATGTTTCTCCACCGAAAACGCGTCTATGACAGCGCTTGGCGAAGCTCTGCTGAGATTGCTCCAACACCATGCCATCCTACTACTGGAGAACTCATCTTCCTCTCCATCCTTGCTTGCCGGATCAAGAAGGCAGATACGTCATTGAGCTATATGTGTGCTGGACACGAAGGCACCGTCCGTTCGGCGCTAGATCGGGACGGTCGTGATTGGATCGCATGATGAATTGCGATTTGGACCACGAAGACGTTTGACTACATCAATCGTGTTTCTTAACGCTTCCCGCTTAGAGATCTACAAGGGTTTGTAGATCCACTCTCTCTCTCGTAGTTGTTGATCTCCATAGATAGATCTTGGGTGTTTGTAGGAAATTTTTTGTTACCCATGCAACGTTCCCCAACACGATGGTGGTTGTACCTTCGTCGACCGAGATGCGATGGAGCTCGAGGCAGCAACTCCTTCTGCCTCCATCCCGTGGGCTCACAACGGCGGATGCGGGCAAGCATGCCCGATCTCGCATGAGGTGTTGTGGCAGCGGATCTTCATCTGCCTTGGATGCCTGGTGGACCTTCTGGCGGGGGCTTTTGCTTGGTCTCCGGTGAAAATGCAGCGGCGGCTGTGGGCTGACAGGCAAGCCCCATTTGATCACATCCGCGCCTTGTGCTCGTGCTCGTGGTGGCTTTTAGGGTGGCACAAGGTGCGGGGGCGGAGCAAGGTGCTGAGGTGAGCTGTGCAGTGCGGTCGACAAGCGGTTGTGTGGCTGGGACATTGTCCTTTGTGTAGGTGTGCAGATTGTCCAGACGAAAGTTCTGCTAACGGCTGGTGATGAAAACATATATGGATCTTGTTTCCTTCTTGAAGTCATAAGCGAGGATATTTGTCACCCTTCCCCCCTGTGATACTTTCTCTGGGTGTCAAAATCTAGATCTACTTTGTTTGATCGACAAAGGGGCGTCCTTGACGATGTTACTTCGTTGGAAACATTGTTTTGGAGAGATCCTTTGGTAGACACACTTGTTGGTTTGTGCTGGTATGGTTGGTTACTCCGAGGGTGACACGCATGTCCCGAGGTCATTGGACGGAGGTGATGGGCAGCCGCAGCAAGCTTGACATGTGGGAAGCGTTGGGCAAGTCTTGTTAGTCCTTTTCTCGGAATTGGTGCAACACATGTTCATCTCCCTTGGAATATGTCTTCTCTCTTCAATGTCGACGAGGTTGAAAAACACACTTGTGACACACATGATCAATGCAAGCTCCTCTATATTGTGGTAGTGAAGTCGAAGTCGTCGGGTCGCGAGTGCAATGTGCCATGTATGTGGTGTGTGGTGTGCTCTTCTTTGTCGTGTTTAGCCTGATTTAGCGGCGTCATTATATGCCTTGTTATGATATAGGGCAGTAATAGGCGCCGGCGCATCGACCCAAATTGGGTCGTTTGTTGCGCGACCCTTCGTTCTGGCACTCCACAACCATGGGAATTGATCTCATCTTCCTCTTTTGAGTCGTGTTCTTCCTCCACACACACCTGAGAAAAAAATCCCGACGTCTACCCCACGCGACTCTGCCTCTGTGCGTAGCTCCTCGAGGGCGACGATCGCCGACCGCTGGTCGCTCGCACCCCTGCTTCCTCTCGTCGCGTCGCCGCTCCTCATCGCAGTTCCTGTGTCATAGCCCCCTCCGCTGCCATCTATTTTGTGGCCATGGTGACGCGCGCTCGTCGTCGTTTCATGGTGCCTTGTTTGTAGCATCCCCACCCCCGGTTGCAGCAGGTCCCCCAGCCTCCGTTCTCGCCTCCTCCCAGCACATCGTCGCACCAACGCACGGTGACGGTCACAACATCCTCCCCTATACCGGTTCCAACACATGGGGCCACGGTTGCAGCTTCCGCGGTCGCCGGTTGTAGCTCATCCTGGGTATTTGGGTACCCGAACCCGTTACCGGAACCCGAACCGAACCATATTAATCGAATTTTCGGTTAATTCGGTTATTAAGTTAGGGTTCGGTTTTTGTTTTCTGCTTATTCGGTCTTCGGGTTTGGGTTTGGTTCTCACTCCTAAAACCCCTAAATAACCAAATTGACCGATATTTATGACACCCTCTAACGTTTGGCTGTGCTATACTCACCGATAAATGAGGCCCAACAAAAAAGAATGCCCAGGTCGCCCACATGACACCATGACTAGCCTCGCACGACAGAGTCGCACTCCAAGCGTCGTTCCCCAATTCGTCTCGCCCCTAACCCTAGAGCAGGCGGCGGCAGTGGCCGGTGGCACCTACACGGCTGCATCTGCTCGTCCGCTCGCGCGTTGTGACGCCGAATGCTGCGGGAGACGACACTGTTGATGCGTGACCACGCGGGCAGTGACGCCGGATGCCACAGCGGACGACGCCGGACGCCGGAGGCATGCAGGCAACGAAGCTTGTTGCCAAAGCCGAAGATGACGAGACGATTCGGCAGCTAGAGAAGGATATTGCAGCGTATTGACTCTGTGTATGTATCCTGCATGTATGCACCGTTCTGCTATCTGAATTTGAAAACTTGTTTGCTTTGTGTATGCAGTTATGCACTACTGAATTTGCAAACGTGGTGTTTTGTCCTGTGTGTATGCATTGCTGAATTTGCAAAGGTGCTGCTTTTGTGCTATCTGTACGCACTGTATACGCTATCTGAATTTGCAAGCATTTGTGTGGTGTGTTCTGAATATTTCGGTTATTTGGGTACCCGAATTACCCGAACCAAAAATACGGGTATTTTGGATTCGGTTATTTTTCTAATAGAAATAACATCGGCTCCTGTCGTGGGAATGAGTCTGACAGTAAAAGTTAGAGATACGAAAGGAGAGGACAGAGTCCTAGCTACGGCGAGGATGTACACATGAATGTATGAGTTCAGACCCCTCTCGTGAAGGTAACAACCTTACGTCTCAGTGCTCTGAAGCTTTGGTCGTGTGGAGAGTGTGAGTTACAAAGGTTGCGAACCCTTATGCCGGAGGAGAGGGACGGCTTATATAGAGTACGCTGCCCCTCATAAGTGTGAAGCATCCAAGGGTCTGACCGTGGGTATAAAGACGAGCGTTACTGGTAACGTACATCATAATTGCTACTAATGACGACTGGCCTAAGGCCTGCCTGTTAGCCTCCCGGGGGTGGCTTCTGGTCTTCTGGTGTCGACTGAAAGTGAGGTCTTCCGAGTGACAGGTGACTGTCTAGTGGAGGAAGAAGCCTCCGAGTGGATTGACTGTCGAGTGACTTGAACGCCATGGTGAATCCAGTTGGAATCTTTCTTGTGATCTTTAAGTCCTCCAATGCAGTGTACTTAGGTAGGATAGGTAGGTCAGGCCTAGAACCCTACCTCAGGTATCCTCGTCAGCTCCTATTTTTGGCTAACCGAATTACCCAAACCGAAGAAACCGTAATAACCGAATGCCCAGGCTGAGTTGTAGCATCACCGATCGCCGGTTGCAACTTTTATGATTTCCAGTCGTCGGTCACTGCCGGTCTACCGCGAATGGTGGTAACAATTAATGTCTTTAGTTGTAGCAAAAATTATGTGTGGTTGCAGCAAAACGCTGTCGTCGTCGTCAAGGGTTGCATCTTCTTCATGAAGAACGTAGCAAATACTGTAGTCGGTAGTAGCAAAAAAAAAATACGGTTGCAGCAAAATAAATGTCGCCTTTGTCTGGTTACATCATCATCAAGCATAATGTAACAAATGTCACCGGCGGTAGTAGCAATTTTTGTTGCTGGTGGTAGCAAAAACACTACACTGTTGCAACAAAGCTTGTCGCCGTTGTTGGGGGGTCACACCGTAGGCGCATAATGGTTGTAGCAAATTCCACCGCGGGTTGCAGCTGCTCTGTCGTCTGGTTCAGCAATTTGCGCAAACAGTTGCAACATCCCATGTCGCGCTGTTGTAGCATTCCGCCGTCAAGGTCCCCGCAGTCACCATGTGCTGCCGTCCAAACTCCTCGTTGTGCCCCTACCTCTATCCTCGCTCTCTTTTGCAATAAACAACGTGGATTGGGAAGGCACCCGCGTGAAGGAAGAATTAGCACGCGCGCGGGGGGGGGGGGGGGGGGGTAGCCATCTCCGCTAGCAGCTCATCGCCGGCTAGATGGTGTCGGGCCTGGTCGAGGAGGTTACGGCGAGAAAAAAAGCTACAGCGCAGCGTCAGATGGTTTCAGGCGAGAAGATAAGGGAGAAAGAGGAGGAGGGGTGGGGTGGGGAGGAAGGCACACTACATGCCACTTTTGAATTCGAGGGAGAATGCACACGTGGGACACAACCACCGAACCTTCGGCCGGCAGACCGTTCCTAAACGTTTACCTATGCTATCATGACCTAGTATAACTAGGTGGGCTCGAGTCCTCTACAGTTTTTTGTCTAGTTTTTCTCTAATAAACCGAGCAGTTTTTATCGTCAACATATTTTTTTCAATGAAATCTTAGCAGCTCTTCTGTGAACTTTTAAAAATCAAAAAGAAAAAAGGGATGGTGTCCATTCCATTCCATTCCTTGTTCCGTCCTTGATCGTTCAACCCCAGGGAATATTAAGCGTACATCGGTACGTGTACAAATCAGAACGCGGCGGAACGGCGCTAGAAGCAACCTCGCACGTCACCGGCAGCGAGCAACGACGACCTGGCACTTCTCCTCGGCCCGCACGCATGCTGCGCTACCACATACATATATAACCACCTACCTGCTCAGATGGACGGCAAGCCAGAGACCAAGCCGCAGTTTCCATCGCAGCCCTACGGATTGATAATTCAGCAGCGTCGATGTCGGTGCGCAAGAAGCCGTCTCCATCGACGTCGCGGCACGGCGCGGAGAAGGCCGTCCAAGAAGTAGAGCGAGGAGACAACGGCGGCGACGTCGCTGTGATGCAGCGGAAGGAGAGCGGCAGCAGAAGTGACGGGAAGAAGGCGGCCGATCAGCGGCGGTACAGCCGGTGCTTCTCGGGGCTGGAGCTCAGCATCGGGCCGGGCCCACTCAAGGACGTGGACGCCGGGAAGCTGAAAGGCCAGATCAGAAAGTGGGCCAGGGCCGTCGTGGGCTACGCCCGCCAGCTCAGCTTCGGCTCGCCGAGGTCCTCCCCTCGCAAGTCCGGCGACGGCGCCACGCCGAAGTCGGCGACCATCCGGTCCAAGTCTGGCCTCGGCGCCGCCAGGAGCGACCCTCCCTTGGCAGAGCTGCCACCGTGAAAGATTTGCTAGCTTGAAAGAGTCTCCTTGACCGGTCGGTAGCGTGTGATCATGTAGAGTTATTCAGCTTCTTCCTTTCTTCCTCTCATCTTAACAGTAAAAAAATATTTGATTTGTTTTCTCATGCTTGGTTTGAGTATGATTCTTTCGGTTGAGTATAAGATTCTTTGATTTAATTGTTCGTGCGTAGATACCAGATATGTACATGTTTAATAATAATGATTTATATTCCTACTATGGATGCTTCAGTTGCAGCGTAACTAAATCCGTACGGAGTAGTCTCGGTCGCTTTTGTAAAGTTATTAATTATTTATGTATCAATGATGGTGGTATTCTACCATCTTTCATGGTGAGGTGAGGAGTGTCAAGAACATGATGCTATGCGTAATAGCACTGGTCTATGGTAAAACTTCCCCAATTCATAGTACATACGCTATTGTTATATTATCATTTTATTTACCATTTGTAAAAGTTCTATATAAAATTGTGCTATGATATTGTATCATAATGTGATACAGAACTCTCTTTCACATCATTAATTGTAGTGTCACATCATATTTTTACTTATGTGACAATGCTAATGATACTTTCATTGATAATCACCCATTTGTAGCGCCCAACATGCAGTGCTAGCCTCATTGAAGATATTGCAACCCTCCTTAAGGATAGAAGCATATATTAGGTTGACCCCGACATGCAAGTAATATCATACATGCAAGTGTTACATGTCGAAAACAATGTGGACATCATAACAAATACCATACAAGATGAGATGAGATACAAGATTTAAGTTGGCTATACACTCGTCACAACATAGAGGGGGTAACAACATAAGTATCATGATTTACCAATACATAACAATCATCATACAATAAGACATTATCCGAGTATGGATAAGAAGCAAATCTGGTCTAAAAGACCCCAAATAATGAAAGCAATGTCCATGCTCCTAATCCTAGGCTGTCAGCTGAGAACCCACCCTATAATCATTGTTGAAGAAGAAGAACTCCAAATAGAACAACGTATCGCTCTCACGTTGGAGCATCGTTTTACCTGTGCTTGCACTCGTTGTTGTTGTGGTATCCGTAAGTCATTGAGACCCAACAATTGAGGGGTCACTAGAAGTGTGTGTCTAGAGGGGGGGGGGGTGAATAGGCTACTAGCACAAATTTAAACCTACCATATTTCCAAAGTTAATGGTTGGCAGATTTTAGCAATTATAGCAAGTCTAGCACACCCTACACATGCAAGTCAACAAGTATGGCAGCGGAAAGTAAAGACATTGCACATGTAAGCAAGAAGTTGAGATAGGGAGATCAAACGCATGAAGGACACGGAGATTTTTCCCATGGTTCCGATAGGTAGTGCTATCGTACGTCCACGTTTATGGAGACTTCAACCCACGGAGGGTAACGGTCGCGAGAGTCCACAGAGGGTTCCACGAAGAAGCACCCTTGTCTATTTCATGATGGCCTACGTCCACGGAGGACTAGCCTTACTCGGGGTAGATCTTCACGAAGTAGGTGATGTCCTTGTCCTTACAAATTTCTTGGTTCAACTCCACAACACGAAGTAGGAGGCTCCCAAGCAACACCTAACCAATCTAGGTGGCACCACCCTCCAAAAGGTAATAGGCTTGATAATGATGATGAACTCCTTGCTCTTGTGCTTCAAGATGATAGACTCCTCAACACTCAATCACTCTATCACAAATTTGGCTTTGGTGTAAGTGATTGATTGGGTGGAAAGCAACTTGGGGAGGCTAGAGATCAAGATTCATATGGTTGGAGTGGAATGGCTTGATCTCAACACATGAGTAGGTGGCTCTCTCTGAGAAAATCAGATGGGATAAGTGGGGAACTGTTCTGAGTGCTTCTCTTGCGAGTGAGTGGTGGTGGAGGGGTATATATAGGCATCTCAAAAAATCCAACTGTTACACCATAAATTACCAACTCGGTGACACCGAAGTATAAAACTCGGTGGTATCGAGTTGCTTCAAAGGTAGCAACTTTTAAATCTCGATGAGACCTATATATAAGTCTCAGCAGTACCAAGAAGCTGACCAACGGTTGATACGTCTCCAACGTATCTCTAATTTATGAAGTATTCATGCCATGTTTACAATAATTCTATATGATTTTGGTATGATTTTATTAGAACTAACCCGGACTAACGATGTTTTTAGCAAAACTACCGTGGTGGTGTTTTTGTGTAGAAATAAAAGTCCTCGGAATGGGCTGAAAATTTACGGAGAATATTTTTGGAAAATATAAAAAATACTGGAGCGAAGAGCTGGGCCAGGAAGTGGATGAGGAGACCACAAGCCTGCCGGGCGCGTCCACCTGTTGGAAATATACCCTAGAGGCAATAATAAATTAGTAATTATCATATTTCCTTGTTCATGATAATCGTTTATTATCCATGCTAGAATTTTATTGATCGGAAACTCAGATACATGTGTGGATACATAGACAACACCATGTCCTTAGTATGCCTCTAATAGACTAGCTCGTTGATCAAAGATGGTTAAGGTTTCCTAGCCATGGACATGAGATGCCATTTGATAACGGGATCACATCATTAGGAGAATGATGTGATGGACAAGACCCGAACTATAAACGTAGCATATGATCATGTCAGTTTATTGATACAGTTTTCTGCATGTCAAGTATATGTTCCTATGACCATGAGATCATGCAACTCACTGACACCGGAGGAGTACCTTCTGTGTATCAAACGTCGCAATGTAACTGGGTGACTATAAAGGTGCTCTACAGGTATCTCCAAGGGTGTCTGTTGGGTTGGACGGATCAAGACTAGGATTTGTTACTCCTTGTGACGGAGAGGTATCTCAGGGCCCACTCGGTAATACAACATCACAACAAGCCTTGCAAGCAATGTGACTAAAGTGTTAGCCACAGGATCTTGTATTACATAACGAGTAAAGAGACTTTTTGGTAATGAGATTGAACTAGGTATGGAGATGCCAATGATTGAATCTCGGGCAAGTAACATATCGAAGAACGAAGGGAACAACATACGGGATTAACTGAATCCTTGACATATAGGTTCAACTGATAAAGACCTTCGTAGAATATGTAGGAACCAATATGGGCATCCAGGTCCCGCTATTGGTTATTGACCGTAGAGGTTTCTCGGTCATGTCTACATAGTTCTCAAACCCGCAGGGTCTGCACACTTAAGGTTCAGTGACGTTTCGGTAGTATAGGGTTATGTATGGTGGTGACTGAAGGTTGTTCGGAGTCTCGGATGAGATACTGGACGTCACGAGGAGCTCTGGAATGGTCTGGAGGTAAAGATTGATATATAGGAAGTCCTGTTTTGGTCGCCGAAAAAGTTTCGGGCTCATCGATAGTGTACTGGGAGTGCCGGGAGGGTACCGCGGGACCATCGGGAGGGGTGTCTCGACCCAAGTGGCTACATGGGCTGTGGGAGAAGTTAAACCAGCCCTCGGTAGGCTGGATGAAGCCTCCCCTAAGGGCCCATGCGGCTGGAGTGGTTTGAGAGGGAAAAAACTCAAGGTGGAAAGAGTTTCTAAGTGGGAAGGAGGAGTCCTAATCCTACTAGGATTGGAGGAGGACTCCTCCTCTCCTCCTTGCGCCAAGCCAAGGGCTATCCCCTTGTGCGCCAAGACTCCTCCCTCCCTCCTCCTATATATACTAGAGGTTTTGAGGGTTTTGAGACACAGAAAAACAGCCATGTGCTACCTCTCCTCTAGATCGTAGTTTCTCCCCTAGATCGGTGTCAGCGGTGCTTAGGCGAAGCCCTGCTGGAATAGCTCCATCACCATTGTCGTAACGCTATCGTGTTGCTGGAGAACTCATCTACCTCTCCGCTCCCTCTTGCTGGATCAAGAAGGCGGAGATCGTCATCGAGCTGTACGTGTGCTGAACGTGGAGGTGTCGCCCGTTCGGCGCTATATCGGAAGGACCGTGATCAAGATCATGAGATGATTCATGATTTGATCGCAGGACGGATCATGATGGGATCGTGGAACGGATCATGATTGGATCTCTAGATGGATCGTGATGGGATCGCGGGACGCTCGGCGATTTGGATCGCGAAGACGTTCGACTACATCAACCGCGTTTCTTAAAGCTTCCCGCTTAAAGATCTACAAGGGTATGTAGATACACTCTCCCTCTCTTATATGCTCATCACCATGGATAGATCTTGCGTGTGCGTAGGAATTTTTTTGTTTCCCGTGCAACGTTCCCCAACAACACCCCCTAGGCCGCGCCCCTGTGGCTTGTGGACTCCTCGAGCACCCCCCCCCCTTGACATGAGACCGATGCCAAAAATTCCTATAAATACTAAAAGCTACAGAAAGAAACCTAGATTGGGAGTTCCGCTGCTGCAAGCCTCTATAGCCATGAAAAACCAACCGGGAGCCTGTTCTGGCACCCTGCCGGAGGGGGAAACCATCACCGGAGGCCGTCTTCATCATCCCAGCGGCCTCCATGACGAGGAGGGAGTAGTTCTCCCTCTGGGTTGATGGTATGTACCAGTAGCTCTGTGTTTGATCTCTCTCTCTCTCTCTCTCGTGTTCTTGAGATGGCACGATCTTGATGTACCATGAGCTTTATTGATATAGATGAACCATATGGAGTTTTCCCCTCTCTATCTTCTTGTGACGAATTGTGTTTTCCCTTTGAAGTTTTCTTATCGGATTGAGTCTTTAAGTATTTGAGAACACTTGATGTATGTCTTGCGATGGGATATCCGTGGTGACAATGGGATGTTCTATTGATCCACTTGATGTATGTTTTCATGATCAACTTGCGGGTTCCGTGACCTTGGGAATCTATGCATAGGGGTTGGCACATGTTTTTGTCTTGACTCTCCGGTAGAAACTTTGGGGCACTCTTTGAAGTTCTTTGTGTTGGATTGAACATGATGAATCTGAAATTGTGTGATGCATATCGTATAATCAAGCCCATGGGTACTCATGGTGACGTTGGAGTATCTAGGTGACATTACGGTTTTGGTTGATGTGTATCTTAAGGTGTTATTTTAGTACGAACTCTGGGCTGTTCGTGACACTTATAGGGATAGCTCATAAGATTGATCGGGAAAGATAACTTTGAGGTGGTTTCGTACCCTACAATAATTTCTTCATTTGTTCTCTGGTATTTGTGACTTTGGAGTGAAGTCTTTGTCGCACGTGAGGATTTACATATGATTCAACTATGTTAGTATTGTTGAGAGAACTTGCACTAGTGAAAGTATGAACCCTAGGCCTTGTTTCTAAGCATTGCAATACCGTTTGTGATCACTTTTATCATTAGTTACCTTGCTGTTTTGATATATTCAGATTACAAAAACATATATCTACCATCCATATTACACTTGTATCACCATCTCTTTGCCGAACTAGTGCACCTATGCAATTTACCATTGTATTGGGTGTGTTGGGGACACAAGAGACTCTTTATTATTTGGTTGGAGGGTTGTTCGAGAGAGACCATCTTCAACCTACGAATCCCACGGATTGATAAACCTTAGGTCATCCACTTGAGGGAAATTTGCTACTGTCTTACAAAACTCTAGGCTTGGAGGCCCAATACGAGTCTACAAGAAGAAGGTTGCGTAGTAGACATCAAACTCTTTTTTGGCGCCGTTGCCGGGGAGGTGAGTGCTTGAAGGTATATCTATAGATCTTGGAATCAAATCTATTAGTTTCTTGTTTTTCACTAGTTTGGTTTTATAAAAGAAAACTACAAAAAATATGTAATTGAGGTTGCCTCATTTTCTTCATCTTTTTAATATCTTTCGTGAAAATGATGGAAAGGAAAATTGTGCTCAAGTGTTAGAAGAAGTTATTAAAATGTTTGGCACTAAATCTTTGAGCAATGAGCATGATAGAAATATTGTTAGTATGAATTTTCTAAATATTCATGATGCTAACGATATGCAAATCCACAAGCTTGGGGATGCTACGTTTGGTGAAGATGATATTTTTAGTCCCCCAAGTTTTGATGAGCAAAACTATTATGATGATGAGATGCCTACTATCTATGATGATCATGATGATGACATGTATGCTATAAAGAGTATTAGTAACCATGAAACTTGTCATCATGATTTTAATATTCAATGTG
Source organism: Hordeum marinum (assembly GCA_022496015.1). Lineage (NCBI taxonomy): Eukaryota > Viridiplantae > Streptophyta > Magnoliopsida > Poales > Poaceae > Hordeum > Hordeum marinum. The sequence continues at coordinate 441,507,087 of CM039674.1, forward strand.
GTTATGTCAATCAAGTATCTCATGATAGTTATTTTGTTGAGTTTGCTCCCACTGTTATGAATGAGAAGGAAATTGCTTATGTGGAGAGTGAAAAAATTTCTATGCTTATGGATCATGAATATAATGCTTTATGTGATAGTTATGTTATGAAATTCCTTCATGATGCTACTTAAAATTATTATGAGGGAGTAATATATGCATGTAGGAATTGCAATAATATCAATTTTCCTCTCTATGTGTTGAAAGTTTTAAAGTTATGCTTGTTTTGCCTTCCTATGCTAGATGATTCTTGTGCCCATAAATTGTTTGCTCACAAAATCCCTATGCATAGTAAGTGGGTTATACTTAAATATGCTTGTCATGAGATTCATGATGCTCTCTTGCATGTTTCAAATACTATTCCTATACGAGCATCATTGAAATCATCATGCCTAGCTAAAAGGCATTAAAGAAAAGCGCTTGTTGGGAGACAACCCAACACTTTTACTTTATGTTTTTTTGTGTTAACATGATTAAGATACTTTAGTAATCATGTTTTGTGTCTTTTATTTCAATAATGTGCCAAGTAAAGCCTTTGGGATAGTGTGGATACTTGCTTGTTTGATTCTGTGCAAAAACAGAAAGTTTTGCGTCCACTATATGGATTATCTTATTTTACTGGAGCGTCAACAAATTCTGAAATTTTTACACAACATTTATATACAAATTCCTTGAGCTTTCCTAATGTTTCAGAATTTTTAGAGTTACGGAAGTATGGTGATCATACAGATCTTTACAGACTGTTCTGTTTTTGACAGATTCTGGTTTGCATGCTTGTTTCAAGTGTTCCTATAGCTTATATTGAGTAATGTAAATTGTGGGAATGATGTAATACAGTAGGTATCATGTGGAAACAATTATGAATCTTGTCTTGACAGTACCTAAGTGAATGATTTATCTTTACTACACTAAACCTTCTCATGAAGTTCCGTTAAGTTTTGTGTGATTGAAGTTTTCAAGTTTTGGGTGAGACACGGATATGAGGAGAACAAGGAGTGACAAGAACATAAGCTTGGGGATGCCCAAGACACCACCAAGGTAATATCCAATGAATACTCAAGCGCCTAAGCTTGGGGATGCCCCGGAGGGCATCCCCTCTTTCATCTTCAACATTATCGGTATATCTTACTTAGAGCTATATTTTTATTCATCACATAATATGTGTTTTGCTTGGAGCATCATTATATTTTGTTATTTTCTGTTAGGTGTTATTTATAATATTTTTTTCAAGAACAATTTCCAAGAATTACCTTTAGGATACTTGAATTGCATGTTTGATATGTGCTGTGTGAAAGTAGAAACTTTTGCTGTAGTATTTGAATGTTCATATTTTACTGGAACGTGGAAAGTTTCTGAAATTTTTACGCAGTATTTTCATATAAATTATTTAGCATGTAATAAAGTTTCATAATTTTTTGAGTTATAGAAGTACACTGGTTTAATGGATTGGTACAGACTGCTCTGTTTGGACAGATTGTTGTCATAGTTTTGTTATCTACTTATCCTATAGTTTACATAGCCTATATTGGTAGATATAAATTTTGTAAATGATAGTATACAGTACCTAATGTTTGAAAATTATTGTGCAACTTGTCTTGGCAGTACATGAAGTGTTTATTTGTTCTTATGTGTACTAACCTATCTCACGAGTTCTTTTTGAGTTTTGTGTGGATGAAGTTTTTGAGAATAGGTGAAACCGGGATATGAGAGGATTGAACAAGATACAAAAGCTGAAGCTTGGGGATTCCCAAGGCACCCCAATTAAATATTTTAATTACTCTCAAGCATCTAAGTTGGGTATTATACGCATCCCACCTCTCTTGGTCAACTATTGGTTAGCCTATGTTGAGCCTAAATCTTTATACGTTCACATGATGCGTGCTATTCTTGGAGTGATATTTTTCTTTTGCTTGATGTTTCAATAAAATACTCAGATATGAAAATATTTATTGAGAGATAGAGAGATAGAGAGAGATAAATCCCTCACATAGCTACTTAATTGTTTGACTACTCATTGATCTTCACTTGTATGTTTTGGAGTAGTTTTGTCATTTACTCTCGTGCTTCACTTATATCCTATGAGTAAATGGTTGAACAAATTGAATATCATAAATCTGAAATTATATATGTTTTATATGCTTATCCCATGGGGAGTAGTGACTTCACATATAATGAGTATAGGTGGTAAAATTTATTGAAAGTTAGCAAACTCCGCATTGGTCACTTGAACAATTCATGAAAGAATACTGAAGGAAGAGAGATTTCACATATAAATATACTATCTTGGACATCCTCTATGATTGTGAGACCCATCAATTATTTTCAAACTTGAGCAAAGTAGTTGAAGTTGGACAAGGAAGACAACATAATGAGTTATGCTTGGGTATATTTGTATAGAAGTTATATTGTTATGGATCCACCAACATGTGGTGCTTGCTTAGAACCTTTTGCTAGCCAAAAATTTGTACTAAGTAGAGATACTACCTGTGCATCCAAAAACCCTTAAACCTAGTTTCTTGCCATATGATTCCACCATACCTACCTACATGCGGTATTTACCTGCCGTTCCAAGTAAATTTGCATGTGCCAAACTCTAAACCTTCAAATAATATTTTGTTTTGTATGCCTAAATCGCTCATATAGTGACTAGGGGATGTCAGTATCTTCCATGCTAGGTGGGTTATTCTCACGATATGTGTTGATTCACTATCATTCACGAGAAAGTGGCTAGTATTCGGGATGCCCAGTCCCATGCTCAAAAATCAAATCAAAATATAATGGAACTAAACTCCCCTAGGATTGTTGTTTGTATGGACGGTACCCGTGGATTCGGCTCGCCATGGAGTGTGATTGATTGGTGGAGGGGGAGTAAAAAATTTACCATTCTGTTTGGGAACCGCCTATAATGTAGCATGGAAGATACCGAGATCTCTCGGTTGTTATGTTGACAATGAAAGCATACCGCTCAAAATTATTATTCATCTCTATTTCAAAAGCTCGAGCTCTGGCACATATGCATATCCCTGCTTCCCTCTGCGAAGGGCCTATCTTTTACTTTCATGTATTTACTTTTATTCAAGAGTCAATAGTATTCCTTCTTAGTTCAACCTCAATTATTATTTAGTTGGCAAGCATCATGTGGTGGGGAAATATCCAAGCATATATGGCCATTCAAATATAGTTGACCATGAATTATTATTGTTGACAATTATCTATATGATAAGTATGTTGGGAGGCAAAACATTAAGCCCCTATCTTTCTATGTGTTCGACAGATGCCATTTGCTCTAAAAATATGCTTTGAGAGTTAGAAATCATGGAAGACTATATGATAGTTGAGTATGTGGAATTTGCTAAATCAAAGCTCTTACATAGACCCTTCCTGAAAATAAGATGAATTGCAATTGTTTGGTGAATGAAAGCATAGTTTGTTAGTTTTCAAGAAACTTTATGGTCTATACTTTAACATGTGAATAGCTTGTTACTTCACGATGAGAAGTTTTAGGAGATGAGCTACTGTTTATGATATATAATGATGCTAGAAAAAGTGTTTGGAACTATGATTCATCAAATTTATGCATTATATATGCTAGCATTCACACTTCATAAATTATTTCTTTTATCATTTACCTACTCGAGGACGAGCATGAATTAAGCTTGAGGGTGATGTTATGTCTCTAACGTATCTATAGTTTATGAAGTATTCATGCCATGTTTACAATAATTCTATATGATTTTGGTATGATTTTATTAGAACTAACCCGGACTGACGTTGTTTTCAGCAGAACTACCATGGTGTTGTTTTTGTGCAGAAATAGAAGTCTTCGGAATGGGCTGGAAATTTACGGAGAATATTTTTGGAAAATATAACAAATACTGGAGCAAAGAGCTAGGCCAGGAAGTGGACGAGGAGGCCACAAGCCTGTTGGGCATGGCCACCCCCTAGGTCGCGCCCCTGTGGCTTGTGGACTCCTTGAGCACCCCCTTGACGTGAGACCAACACCAAAAATTCCTATAAATACTAAAACCTCCAGAAAGAAACCTAGATCGGGATTTCCGCCGCCGCAAGCCTCTGTAGCGATGAAAAACCAATTGGGAGCCCGTTCTGGCACCCTGCCGGAGGGGGAAACCATCACCGGAGGCCATCTTCATCATCCCAGCGACCTCCATGATGAGGAGGGAGTAGTTCTCCCTCGGGGCTGAGGGTATGTACATGTAGATCTGTGTTTGATCTCTCTCTCTCTCTCTCTCTCTCTCGTGTTCTTGAGATGGCACGATCTTGGGAATCTATGCATAGGGGTTGGCACATGTTTTTGTCTTCACTCTCCGATAGAAACTTTGGGGCACTCTTTGAAGTTCTTTGTGTTGGATTGAACATGATGAATCTAAAATTGTGTGATGCATATCGTATAATCAAGCCCATGGGTACTCGTGGTGACGTTGGAGTATCTAGGTGACATTAGGATTTTGGTTGATGTGTATCTTAAGGTGTTATTTTAGTACGAACTCTAGGGCTGTTCGTGACACTTATAGGGATAGCTCATAAGATTGATCAGAAAAGATAACTTTGAGGTGATTTCGTACCCTACAATAATTTCTTCATTTGTTCTCTGCTATTTGTGACTTTGGAGTGAACTCTTTGTCGCATGTGAGGGATTTACATATGATTCAACTATGTTAGTATTGTTGAGAGAACTTGCACTAGTGAAAGTATGAACCCTAGGCCTTGTTTCTAAGAATTGCAATACCATGTGTGCTCACTTTTATCATTAGTTACCTTGCTGTTTTTCTATTTTCAGATTGCAAAAACCTATATCTACCATCCATATTACACTTGTATCACCATCTCTTCGCCGAACTAGTGCACCTATACAATTTACGATTGTATTGGGTGTGTTGGGGACACAAGAAAGTCTTTGTTATTTGGTTGCAGGGTTGTTCAAGAGAGACCATCTTCAACCTACGCCTCCCACAGATTGATAAACCTTAGGTCATCCACTTGAGGGAAATTTTCTACTGTCCTACAATTCTCTGCACTTGGAGGCCCAACACGAGTCTACGAGAAGAAGGTTGCATAGTAGACATCAATGGTCAGATTGCAAAACACGGTGGCGCCAATCCAAAATCTTGGAAATTCCAATTTTAATTAAAGAGGCAACAAAATGTTGGGAACCTTAACTCGCTGGCACCAATGCAGAATCGCTTGTATCGAAGACTTAGGGTTTGGCTGGGATCTGTCTGAGGTGAAAATTGGTAGGGCCGAGTGGGAAGAATTGGTGGCACCGATTTTGCATGATAGGCTTTGACAGACTTTTGTGGAAGACCTTGTGGCTGTTTTTGGAGACTATTACTTGTGCATGTGAAGCATTTTGTTCATCAACAATACCTCACCCCCTTTTAATAGTATTGGCTTTCCTATAGACTCAAAGTGATTTCTCACAAAGTAAAATGTAGAGTCTTCTTGCTTGAAGCTTTATCAATCATATTCCTTCTCCTTCTTGTTCTTGGGGATGCTCCTCGCAATCTTTAGCCAACACTCTTTCTGGACTTTATCTGAAATACACTAGATAAAAGTATTAGTCCAAGAGACAATGTATGTTGTCATGAATTATCAAAACCACAAAGGGAGAATATTGTGCTTTAAACAATAACATTACCAAGGATATCAATACTGACAATACTTAATGAGTTGAATATGGTTAAGTGGTGAGGTTGCAGCAAGCACTAAGCACTTGTTAGTCATCTAGTTCTACGAGTACTAGAACAAGAAGAGTAATTCCTACACATAGAGAACGCAACTAGTATGATGAAGAAGTGATCCTAAACGCCTACTTACGAGTCATTCATAACCCCATCGTGTCCTCTCCTTGATTCCAACCTCACAAGAAGAGACAATCAGTCAATCATGGTACACACAGAGTTAGCAAGTTTTAGTTAATTTAGTTTGAAGTCCTCTACTACTAAATGTTATAAATTTCCAAGTCACCACGTAACCACGGGCATGAATTCTCAAAAGATCCATGCAAGTGTGCTCCAACGCGTCCATTATATATTATCATAAGCATAAGTTGGAAACCTCAACAATCTGGTAGTCCGGTGTAACAAGTCCCTCATATAAGGTAAAACTAATCCAACAAGATTGCCAGCTGTGTTGACCCCGCTTCAAAGCGGCGCACACTCGTCCTTAGATGTGTTGGAAATATGCCCTAGAGGCAATAATAAAATATTTATTATTGTATTTCCTTGTTCATGATAATTGTCTATTGTTCATGCTATAACTGTGTTAACCGGAAACCGTAATACATGTGTGAACACATAGACCACAACATGTCCCTAGTGAGCCTCTAGTTGGCTAGCTCGTTGATCAATAGATGGTCATGGTTTCATTACCATGGACATTGGATGTCATTGATAACGAGATCACATCATTAGGAGAATGATGTGATGGACAAGACCCAATCCTAAGCATAGCACAAGATTGTGTAGTTCGTTTGCTAAAGCTTTTCCAATGTCAAGTATCATTTCCTTAGACCATGAGATTGTGCAACTCCCGGATATAGTAGGAATACTTTGGGTGTGCCAAACATCACAACGCAACTGGGTGGCTATAAAGGTACACTACGGGTATCTCCGAAAGTATCTGTTGGGTTGGCACGAACCGAGACTAGGATTTGTCACTCCGTATGACGGAGAAGTATCTCTGGGCCCACTCGGTAAGACATCATCATAATGAGATCAATGTGACTAAGGAGTTGGCCACGGGATGATGTGTTATGGAATGAGTAAAGAGACTTGCCAGTAATAAGATTGAACAAGGTATAGGGATACTGTCATGGGAACGAGCCTAATAGTAGATGGTAGGGGTATGAAGCGAGAGGGCAGAGTCCTAGATACGGCGAGGGTGTAAACATAGATGTATGAGTTCAGGCCCCTCTCGTGGAGGTAACAACCCCACGTCTCAGTGCTCGGGAGCTTTATGTCGTGTGGAATGTTGAGATTACAATGGTTTCGAACACTTGTGCAGGAGGGGAGGGGCGGCTTATATAGAGTTTGCTGCCCCTCATAATTATCCTGCATCTAAGGGCTTGGTCGTGGGGTTTAATGTCTGCCATTACAGGTAACGTACGTAATAAAAGCTACTAATGACCATTGAACCAGCGTCTGCCCGTTGGGCTCTTGATGATGGCTCCTAGTCTTCTGGCGTCAAGTGAAAGCGAGGTCTTCCGAGTGACACACGACTGTCGAGTGAGAGCAGGAGTCTCCGAGTGGATTGCTGCCGGGTGACTTTGAATGTCTCCAAGGATCCACTCGGAAGTTCATGCTTGATCTTCAAGTCTTCCCATGTGGTGTCCTTAGGTAGGGTATGTGGGCCATGCCTAGGACCCTACCCTAGGCACATATCTTCATCATTATCCCCCGAATGGATCGGGGTTTGAGTGGTGGAAGGAGGTATCTACGTAGACCTTGAGTTAGTGCATCAGATCCTCCGAATGATATTTGGGGATTTCCATGAAACTTTTGTCGATTAAACTCTGAGCATTAGCATTCATTCAGGGTCAACACGCAAAATCTTCCAAATGATATTCGGGGCTTCAACAAAACTTGTGTCGATTGAATTCCTCTGCGCTCGCCCGGATCAATTCAGCCTTAAAGGTGTCCGAGTGGATGCTCAACATTTGTTTTGGTCCGAGTGAGCTGACAGTATCTTGGGAGGCTACGGGTCGGTCTGACAGACCCGGATTTTCCGGGATACAAAAATTTGGGAAGCGCGTGTGCTCGCGCGACGATTATGCCACGATCGGGGCAAGTGGAGGTGCGACGCCTTGATCTTCGCGCCGGTCGTATCGCCACGTACCGAGCACCATCAGCGGTTGGCGTGCATGGTAACCTCGCGGGTCCACTGGTTAGTGAGACACTCGGCAGCGTATAAAGCTTTCTACGCTGCGGTTTGCATAGTACCTCTGCCAGTTCTCTCTCTCTTTTCCTCCGCCTCCTCTGCTTCCAGCGCCCCACTCTGATCTCCCTCAACGAGAGCCGCCGCGACGAAGATGAAGAACACGACAGAGAAGCTGGAGCGAGCGAAGAAGGGGGCGGCGAAGCTCAAGGGCAAGAAGCCCTCGACTGCCCGATTCATCATGCCGGAGGGTTGGATGCAGGGGGATTTTCTCCCCTCTGTCATCACCCGCGAGGACATGGAGGGCCTCGTCTCCGACGGGCTCATGGCGGACGGCGCCTGGAGGCTGCCGAGGGAGGAACGCGAGCTGGAGCCGCGGGACGGGGAGCGGGTCCTCCTTCTCTCCCACGTCGAGCGAGGTTTTTCTCTGCCGCCCCACCCGTTCTTTAGGGGTTTCTGAATTTTTTCGGTGCCCAAATGCACCACCTCTCGCCAAATACCATCGCCTATCTGTCTGCATTCGTCACTTTGTGCGAATGTTTCCTGGGCTTCTCTCCCCATTGGGAATTGTTCAAACACCTCTTCACGGTCAGATCCCAGACCGTGAAGAAAGCCCTCCCCGCTGATGGGAAGACTCACGTGCTACAGCTGTGCGGAGGTTTAGGAGTTTATAAAAGAGCTCGTAGCTCCTTCCCTGCCATGACCTTTCCTGATTCTGTCAGAGGTTGGCAGTCGACCTGGTTCTACTGCAAGGATGCAACATCGCCCAATATGTCGACTGGCCTTCCCCCACATACACCTGACCGTCCAGCTGTCCCCAAGTCTCTGAAGGTGACTGAAGAGGAGCACCTCCAAGTAGGCATCTTGGTTGAAGCGGTGGTGCAGCTGATCCGGGGTGGAGTGATTGGCATGGACCTGTTGGAGACGTTTCTCGATCGGCGTATTCAGCCGCTCCAAGCCAGAGACCACATCATGTGGCACTACGCGGGCCCTGAGGATTCGACAAGGACGCATCCTGAGGAAGTTCCTCAGAAAACTGTCAAGCAGTGGCTCCGTAGCATCACCGGAGCCTGCGACAATCCTTTGGGAGCCAAGAGGATCCGGCCATACTCGGCCGAAAACACGCCGAAGAACCTGGTGAGTTTTGTGATGTCGACTGATATATTGTACTGTCGAGTGATATATTGAACTGACTTCTTTGCTTGAATTACACAGGAATGGACGCACATGCACTCGCCCGTTCCCAACGGGAACCATGTTGAAGATGGCATGGTGAGCGAGGGCGGCAGTGTGGACGACACCGGTTCTTCTGACACCGAGGAAGAATACGAGGACTCCGGCGAGGAGGAAGAAGTCGAGTCACCCCCCCGACGCGAAAGCTGCACCAAGTCCTGCCAAGATCCGTCAGCTGTCGAGGACAGGGCTCGAGGCCCTAGTGAGAAGAACCCGAAACAGAGCCGCCCTTCGACCGCTGAGTCAAGCGAAAAACTAGCCAAGCAAGCCGTCACCAAGCCTCGCAAGGCTCTGCCTCGCATGAGGGTGGCTGTGCCTGTCGTCTCCACATAAGTGTTTATTTCCATACTTGTTCTGTCGACTGAAGTCTGGAGTTGTATTTGACCGAATGCCACTCAATCTGTCAGAGCTGCCACATCTGTGACCTCGCCTCATCGAGATGGAGAAGAAGCGATGGATGTTGACACTGTTGATGCAGCCACTTCTTATAGAGGTATAAAAGGTGTTGGTTCGTTCGGATGGGACTCGACACATGTAGATGTTAACACTGTCGGTTTTCATTGTAGAGGTCATTTAGGTGGATAACGACGAGGAGCAACTAGGCACTTCGCGCGCTCGTACCCGGAGGGCATCATCGGCGCATGTGCCTCAGCGCTCGACTGTAGAGTCTTCCTAGGGGAGAGATGGCTCGACACAACCCAAGGCTGAACCTGCAGCGCCTCTGTCGCATGCTCCACCAGCCGTCTCGACCGTTGTGACATCAACTCCAACTGGACCCTCTCAGACTGCTTCAGTTGTCCCAGCGATCACGCTGACCCTACCTGTGACGGCCTTCTCTCTACATCGCATCCTGGAAGATCAGACCGGAGTTGCGAAGGAAGCCATGATTCAGGCGGAGCAGCTCATGCTGAGAACCAAGGAGGCATTCGAGGCCAGCAAACTGGCTTTTGACGTCAACACAACTCTCCATACCAATGTCCGAGTAAGTTCGATTGTAAGTCCATTGTCGATTGAATTCCTGTCTTGTTTCTTCTCTTGGCTGCAGTACACCCAGTGTGTGGTTGCTATAGAATGCTTGAAATTTCTCCACTCGAATAGAACGGATCATAGTCGAGTAGGGCTGGGATTGATAATACGCGTGGTACTAGGGTCACTCAACATGTCGAGTGTATTTTCCGACGAGTTGCTCGACGGAATGAGAGTTAACCGTCTCAGCGGGGGCGCTCTTAGCGCACCCACTGGGTGTAGTCCCCGAGACCACTGTCGAGTGCTTGCATCGGTAGGGGTTTTAGAGTCTGTTGTATATAGGATACACTTTGCCTTGAATTACACCACTCCGTAGCTACCTTGTAGGTTTCATGGATATTATTGGCAAACCATTATATGACGTTGCATAAGGATAGACTGTATTTCATAGAGTAGGAAGGCGCGTCACTCGATGGGTCGAGTGTCATGACAGGGCTAACCTTGTTGAATGTTTGAATAACCAGTGGGGACACGCTAAGTGCATCCACTGGGTGTAGTCCCCGAGGCTACTGTTCATCACAGACGATAAACAGTAGGCTTGAAAACTTGTCGTACGCGTGGTACTAGGGTCACTCGACATGTCGAGTGTATTTTCTGACGAGTTACTCGACGGATCGAGAGTTAACCGTCTCAGTGGGGGCGCTCTTAGCTCGCCCACTGGGTGTAGTCCCCGAGACCACTGTCAAGTGCTTGCATCGGCAGGGGTCTTAATAGAGACAACTTTTTGTTTAAGGTACGCGGAGCGCCTGAGCCACTTGACATGTCGAGTCGACTTTCTGCTTGAATTCTTCTAAGATAGTCACTTGTCGGTGTTCGATACCCGGTCGACTGTCCCCAGCGTCACTCGCCGATTGAATTTCTGTTTTATGCTGATTCCAGAGGGCTTGCGAACTTGGGGCGGAGTACAAGGACGGGGAGGATGAGAAGAACCGGTTGCAGGTGGATCTAGCGGTTGCCAACAATGCCCTAGAGCGAGTGCTTGCTGAGATGAAGACCTTGGGAGGTAATTACTGTTGACTTTCTGCATTCAACCCTTCACTCTTCATGTTTTGAACCGAGTGCTCTCACTCGAACAAACGTGCGCAATGAAAACCGTCGACTCCGAGCACGACTCAACAATGTTGTTTCTTTAGATTCCATGAAGGCGCTGGAGGAGAAGGACAAGGCGCTTGCTGACGCTCAACGAGCGGCCATCGAGAAGACTGAAGCTGCGGATCGGAAGCTGGCGGCTGCCAAGAAACTGGAAGACGAGAACGCCAAACTGAAGCAGGAGCATGCATATATTGTCAAGAAGGCCGAACAACTAACCAAGAGGGGTAATGGTCTGGAGATGCATCTGGGCAAATTCTTGAGGAAGATGTATCTTCTGCTCGACGGTGAGTATTTTGTCGACTGACATTTGTAAAAAATTTTAGGGTAGCAGTTCACCAATTCTCCTCCTATTTCCCCTTCTTCAACAGAATTCTGCCAGGACTTCGAAAAGGAAACAGATGAGGTTGAGCCCAATCTTGACCCAACCAAGTCGCCAGTTGCTGATGCGGTGGCGATGAACATGCTGCGGCTCAACTTTCGACTCCAAGGCGTCTAGGCCTACATCGCTCGACTGAAATCTTTCATGGAAAGAATCGACAAGGAGCTATGGCCTGAGGACACTCTTCAACTCGACCTCAACTCCATGATGGCTCACCTGAACGAACTTCCCAGTCAAGTGCAAGCTTGGAAAAAAAATCTACTGCTCGCTGGGGGGCCGACGTGGCATTGTCACTCGTCAGGGTCCATTGCAGGGACGTGAGGGAGGAGAGGCTGAAGGAGCTCCAGGTGGTCAACACGAAGAAACTCCAGTTCGAGGACTTCATGGAAAACCTTCATCGAAGCAGCCACCAGAATCGCCGACAGCATCGACCTGGACACTTTCGTCGAGCCCGCCAATCCGTCTCCCATTTAAAAAACTTTTCTTTGGAAAAAAATAGTTAAATTTGCCTCGGTATGTCGAGTGGATTTGTATCTTTTAAAACTTCGTTCAGGCCTTAGGCCTGAGCACATTTGCTTTTGTACGCAATGTTTATCCATGGTTTACCCTTTGGATTTTGTTCGTATTTGGCTTTCAATCGTCTGTTTGACTGAGTTTGTTTTTTACTTAGGCGAAGCGTGTTCGCAGCTAAGCCTCCGAGTGTGAGGATTGCTCATCACTCGAAGTATTTTTGAACTTAGGCGAATGTCGATTCGCAGCTAAGTTGTCGAGTGGATGGATTACCATCCACTCGACGAGGTTTTTAACTTAGGCAAAACGTGTTTCGCAGCTAAGCCCCTGGGTGTGAGGATTGCTCATCACTCGGAATATTTTTGAACTTAGGCGAATGTCGATTCACAGCTAAGTTGTCGAGTGAATGGATTACTATCCACTCGACGAGGTTTTTAACTTAGGCGAAACGTGTTTCGCAGCTAAGCCCTCGAGTGTCAGGATTGCTCATCACTCGGAGTATTTTTGAACTTAGGCGAATGTCGATCCGCAGCTAAGTTGTCGAGTGAATGGATTACTATCCACTCGATGAGGTTTTTAACTTAGGCGAAAATGTGTTTTGCAGCCAAGCCCCCGAGTGTGAGGATCGCTCATCACTCGGAGTATTTTTGAACTTAGGCGAATGTCGATTCACAACTAAGTTGTCGAGTGAATGGATTACTATCCACTCGATGAGGTTTTTAACTTAGGCGAAACGTGTTTCGCAGCTAAGCCCCCGAGTGTGAGGATTGCTCATCACTCGGAGTATTTTTGAACTTAGGCGAATGTCGATTCGCAACTAAGTTGTCGAGTGAATGGATTACTATCCACTCGACGAGGTTTTTAACTTAGGCGAAACGTGTTTCACAGCTAAGCCCCCGAGTGTGAGGATTGCTCGTCACTCGGAGTATATTTTTTTTTGAACCTAAGTGAAGATGGATTTGCAAATAGGCCATCGAGTGAATGGACTGTTATCCACCCGACAGGGTTTTTAACTTAGGCGAAACATGTTTTGCAGCTAAGCTCCCGAATGTGAGGATTGCTCATCACTCAGAGTATCCTTGATCTTAGGCAAATGTCAATTTGCAGCTAAGTTGTCGAGTGAATGGATTACTTTCCACTCAACGAGGTTTTTAACTTAGGCGAAACATGTTTTGCAGCTAAGCCCTTGAGTGTGAGGATTGCTCATCACTCGGAGTATCCCCAAGAATGTAACTGCACGGTTGGAAACGACGAAGTATTAATCACAGAAACGCGAATTGCATTGATGAAGTACTCTTATTACATCAGAAAACTCTTGTCTCAAGTGTAAAAACACCAGAGCAGGTCTACATTCCAGGCTCGTGGCTCATCTATCTGTTTTATGAGATTATACAGGTGATAGGCACCATTGTTTAGCACCTTAGTGACGACAAAAGGGCCTTCCCATGCAGGAGCAAGCTTGTGAGGTCGGTGTTGATCCAAGATATCATTTCCTGACTGACCCTTCCCCTTCTTGGGGGCATACTGAGCCTTGGATTTGCCCTTGTTCTTTGACTGAGTCGCCAGTGTTGTTGCCTCTGCCGGAGCCGGGTCTTTAGCCTTCCGCTTCTGTTTCCGATTGTTGCCGCCGCTAGACTCGTTGGCGATTGTTTTTCCTTTGCCACTACAGAGGCGGTCTTCTTCCTCGCCATTAGCGTAGCGAGTGGCAATTTCCATCATCTTGCCGAGTGAAATGTCACCAGTGCGCCCGAACTTCAGGTACAGCTCCCTGTATCTCACACCGGCCTTGAAGGCACAAATAGCCTGGTGTTCCGACACATTCTCCACCATATGATGCAGGGTGCACCATCGCTGAATATAATCCCTTAAGGTTCCATTGGGCTTCTGGATGCAGTGTTGTAAGTCGACCAGACCTGTCGGGTGCTGGCAAGTGCCCTCAAAGGTCCGGACAAACACTCGGGCAAGATCTTCCCAACAATGTATGCTGGAAGGAGCCAAACGATTCACCCAAGCTTGAGCTGAACCATCCAACATGAGGGGCAGGTGCTTCATCGTGACATTGTCATTTCCACCGCCAATCTGCACAGCCACTCGATAATCAGCTAACCAAGTCTCTGGCTTTGTTTCACCAGAAAACTTTCCGATTCCCGCCGCCATCCTGAAGTTTGGGGGGATCTCTGTAGAACGTATAGCCCTGCTGAAACACTCAGGACCAGACACCACAACTAAGCTTCCACTCGGAACATCTCTGTTGTGTCCTTCCCTGTAGGCTCTGCTCTTGTCGATCCGCTTCTGAACAAGGTAGGCGCGGGCGTCAAAGTCTGCGTCCCGCTCATTACCGAAGGAGCATCTATCGTCCTGGCGCCGGGACGCGTACGGACCACTCCGCGAAAGAGTGGGCACTCGTCGGTGGTCTTTGTGGTGATGCTGATCTTCGTCTTGTCCTTCACAAAAACCGACGCATCGACGACGCAAAGGCGATCCAGGGCTGTGTGTCGACTGAACGGTCTCTGCCTTGGGTGAACTGCTGTATATCATGTTATGGGACCGAGAAACTACTGAATTCTGACGTTGTCCTGCATCCAACATCGCTCTGATCTGCAACAGCCCTCTACCAGCCTCTGACTGGGACGGCTGAATGGAATCCGCTATCCTAGCAACAACAGCAACATTTAGCACAGGAGTTTGGTATACCTCAATGCCATCGTGAGATCCAGTCGGAAATAGTTGTCGATGACATCGACTGGGGCGCGGCGGGCGCTGGCGAGCACGCTCATCAATCTCTGCCTAGAGCTCTTCCAAACGAATGCGTGCGGACTCCAAAGCTTGGGCCTCGGCAGTCGTGCCGACGATGGGAGTATAAAGAACCTCCTCATCCTGACGCAGCTGCTCGTTCAACGGGCCTCCAGCCTCACGCTTGCCATTGCCGAAACCAAGTGGTGAACTCTGATGAGAGCCCGCCATCAAGACCTCTGCTGCAGGGTCGCAGCTTTCGCACTCGGAAGGCACGTCCGACGGGTCGGAATCCGACTCAAACATGCCATGAAGGGACTCGGCGGGCTCGAGCACTGCAACCTGCAGAGAAGTTTGACGCGTAGCTGCGTGTTCAACCCACCGTTGGAGTCGTGAGCACCGGACCGCTTGCGACCGCGAACGGCGAGAGGAGCCGACGCGTAGGGGGTCGACGACTGTCGTAGCAACACGCCACAAGGACTCGCGCGGAAGTGTGCGTCCCCGCGGACTGGGAGCGCCTCGACATCGAGAGGCGCTTCCTGGAGCCATGCCAAATCGTCGGCGATGAAGGCGAGCGCTCCAAAACGGATCTCGTGGCCCAGAGAAAAAACACCACTGGAAGACATGTCAAAGGATGAAAATCGCAACCTCGCCGAAAGTCGCTTAGACGCCTACCCCACGGTGGGCGCAAACTGTCGTGGGAACGATCCTGACAGTAGATGGTAGGGGTATGAAGGGAGAGGGAAGAGTCCTAGCTACGGCGAGGGTGTACACACAGATGTATGAGTTCAGGCCCCTCTCGTGGAGGTAACAGCCCTACGTCTCAGTGCTTGGGAGCTTTATGTCGTGTGGAATGTTGAGATTACAATGGTTTCGAACCCTTGTGCAGCAGGGGAGGGGCGGCTTATATAGAGTTTGCTGCCCCTCATAATTATCCTGCATCTAAGGGCCTGGTCGTGAGGTTTAAAGTCTGCCGTTATAGGTAACGTACGTAATAAAAGCTACTAATGACCATTGAACCAGCATCTGCCCGTTGGGCTCTTGATGATGGCTCCTGGTCTTCTGGCGTTGAGTGAAAGTGAGGTCTTCCGAGTGACACGCGACTGCCGAGTGAGAGCGGGAGTCTCCGAGTGGATTGCTGTCGAGTGACTTTGAACTTCTCCAGGGATCCACTTGGAAGTTCATGCTTGATCTTCAAGTCTTCCCATGTGGTCTCCTTAGGTAGGGTATGTGGGCCATGCCTAGGACCCTACCCTAGGCACATATCTTCATAAGATACCGACGATCGAATCTCGAGCAAGTATCGTACCGGTAGACAAAGGGAATTGTATACGGGATTGATTGAATCCCAGACGTCGTGGTTCATCCGATGATATCATTGTGGAGCATGTGGGAGCCAACATGGGTATCCAGATCTCGTTGTTGGTTATTGACCGGAGAGGTGTCTCGGTCATGTCTACGTGTCTCCCGAACCCATAGGGTCTACACACTTAAGGTTCGATGACGCTAGGGTTATAGGGAAATAGTGTATGTGGTTACCGAAGGTAGTTTGGAGTCCCGGATGAGATCGAGGAGTTCCGGAACGGTCCGGAGGTAAATATTGATATATAGGAAGTGACGATTTGGTCATCGGAAGAGTTCCGGGCATCACCGGTAGCGTACCGGGACCACCGGAAGGGTTCTGGGGGTCCACCAAGTGGGGCCACGGGCACCAGAGGGCTGCGTGGGCCGAGAGTGGAAGGGACCAGCCCTAGAGTGGGCTGGTGTGCCCTCCACCCTAGCCCAAGGCGCAGGAAAGGTGGGAGGAGGGGAAACCCTAGGCCCAGATGGGCCTAAGGCCCACCTAGGTCTGCGCCCTCCCCTCTCCCTCTCTGGCCGCCGGCCAGATGGCCAATCTAGGGCCAGCCGCAGCCACTAGGGTGGGAACCCTAGGGCCAGCCGCAGCCACTAGGGTGGGAACCCTAGGGCTGCGCCCTCCCTCCCCCTCCTCCTATATATAGTGGAGGATTTTGGGGCTGCCATACACACGAGTTCTCTCTCTCTCGACGCAGCCCTACCCTTCCTCTTCCTCATTCTCCATGGTGCTTGGCGAAGCCCTGCCAGAGACCACATAGTTCCACCGTCACCACACTGTCGTGCTGCCGGAGCTCTCCCTCAACCTCTCCTTCCTCCTTGCTGGATCAAGGCGTAGGAGACATCACTGGGATGCACATGTGTTAAATGCGGAGGCGCTGTTATTCCGCGCTAAGATCGGAATCCATCGCGATCTGAATCGCTATGAGTATGACTCCACCAACCATGTTCTTGTAATGCTTCCTCCTTGCGATCTTCAAAGGTATGAAGATGCACTCTTTCCCACTCGTTGCTGGTTTCTTCATAGATAGATCTTGGTGAACACGTAGGAATTTTTTTGATTTACTACTACGTCTCCCAACAGTGGCATCATGAGCTAGGTCTATGCGTAGAATCTATGCACGAGTAGAACACAAAGTTGTTGTGGGTGTCAATCTTGTTAATTTTCTTACCACTACTAGTCTTATTTTGATTCAGCGGTATTGTGGGATGAAGTGGCCCGGACCAACTTTACACGTACGCTTACGTGAGACCGGTTCCACCGCCTGACATGCACTTGTTGCATAAGGTGGCTAGCGGGTGTCTGTCTCTCCCACCTTAGTCAGATTGGATTCGATGAAAATGGTCCTTATGAAGGTTAAAATAGCAATTTGTATATCATGTTGTGGTTTTGGCATAGGTAAGAAAAGTTCTTGCTAGAAACCTATAGCAGCCACGTAAAAACTTGCAACAACAAATTAGAGGACGTCTAACTTGTTTTTGCAGCATATGCCTTGTGATGTGATATGGACAAAGGATGTGATGTGATGCATTGTTATGTATGAGATTGATCATGTTCTTGTAATAGGATTCACGACTTGCATGTCGATGAGTATGACAACCGACAGGAGCCATAGGAGTTGTCTTAATTTATTGTATGACCTGCGTGTCAATCATAAACGCCATGTAATTACTTTACTTTATTGCTAATCGTTAGCCATACTAGTAGAACTAATAGTTGGCGAGACAACTTCATGAAGACACGATGATGAAGATCATGATGATGGAGATCATGGTGTCGTGCCGGTGACAGTGATGTTCATGGTGCCCCGAAGATGGAGATCAAAGGAGCAAGATGATATTGACCATATCATGTCACTATATTGATTGCATGTGATGTTTATCATGTTTACATCTTATTTGCTTAGAACGATGGTAGCTAATAAGATGATCTCTCAATAAAATTTCAAGAAATTTGTTCACCCTAACTGTGCACCGTTGCTAAGGATCGTTGTTCCGAAGCACCACGTGATGATCGGGTGTGATAGGTTCTAACGTTCGCATACATCAGGTGTAAGCCAGATTTACACACGTGATACACTTAGGTTGACTTGACGAGCCTAGCATGTACACACATGGCCTCGGAACACGGAAGACCGAAAGGTCGAACATGAGTTGTATAGAAGATATGATCAACATGGAGATGTTCACCATGGATGACTAGTCCGTCTCAGGTGATGATCGGACACGGGCTAGTTGACATGGATCATGTATCACTTGGATGACTAGAGAGATGTCTATCTAAGTGAGAGTTCATTAAATAATTTGATTATGCCATGAACTTAGTCTAAATTGTCTTTACAATCTATATTGTAGATCCAATGGCCAATGCTAATGTCACCCTCAACTTCAACACGTTCCTAGAGAAAACCAAGCTGAAGGATGATGGAAGCAACTATGCGGACTGGGTCCGTGACTTGAGGATTATCCTCATAGCTTCCAAAAGATTTTATGTCCTTGATGCACCGCTAGGTGACGCATCCATTTTCCCAGCAGATCAAGACGTTATGAACGCTTGGCAGTCACGCTGCGATGATTACTCCCTTGTTCAGTGCGGCATGCTTTACAGTTTAGAACCGGGGCTCCAAAAGCATTTTGAGCAACACGGAGCGTATGAGATTTTCCAAGAGCTGAAACTGGTTTTCCATGCTCATGCCCAGGTCGAGAGATATGACGTCCCCGACAAGTTATTCAGCTGTAAGATGGGGGAGAATAGTTCTGTCAGTGAGCACATACTCAAAATGTCTGGGTTGCACAACCGCTTGACTCAGCTAGGAGTTAATCTCCCGGGTGACTCGGTCATTGACAGAATCCTCCAGTCGCTTCCACCTAGCTACAAGAGCTTTTTGATGAACTACAACATGCAGGGTATGGAGAAGTCCATTCCTGAGTTGTACTCGATGCTGAAATCAGCGGAGGTCGGGATCAAAAAGGAGCATCAAGTGCTGATGGTGAATAAGACCACTAGTTTCAAGAAAGGCAAGGGTAAGAAGAACTTCAAGAAGGACGGTAAAGCTATTGCCGCGCCTGGTAAACAAGTTGCCGAGAAGAAGAACAAGAATGGACCCAACCCTAAGACTGAGTGCTTTTATTGCAAGGGTACCGGTCACTGGCAGAACTGCCCCAAGTACTTAGCGAATAAGAAGGCCAGCAACGTTAAAGGTACATCAACCCTGTTCTGGAGATCATGTTGTTGGACAACGATGAACCTTCAAACTATGAAGAAGCAATGGCGGGCCCAGATTCCAACAAATGGCTTGAAGCCATGAAATCCGAGATAGGGTCCATGTATGAGAACAAAGTATGGACTTTGGTGGACTTTCCTGATGATAAGCGAGCCATAGAAAATAAATGGATCTTTAAGAAGAAGATTGATGCGGATGGTAATGTGACCGTCTATAGGCTCGGCTTGTCGCTAAGGGTTATCGACAAGTTCAAGGAGTTGACTACGATGAGACTTTCTCATCCGTAGCGATGCTGAAGTTGTCCGAATCATGTTAGCAATTGCCGCATTTTATGATTATGAGATCTAGCAAATGGACGTCAAAACGGCATTCCTTAATGGCTTCCTTAAGGAAGAATTGTATATGATGCATCCAGAAGGTTTTGTCAATCCTAAAGATGCTAACAAGGAATGCAAGCTCCAGCGCGCCATCTATGGGCTGGTGCAAGCATCTCGGAGTTGGAACATTCACTTTAGTGAGGTGATTAAAGCATTTGGATTTATACAGGTTTATGGAGAACCCTATATTTACAAGAAAGTGAGTGGGAGCTTTGTAGCATTCCTCATATTATATGTAGACGACATATTGTGGATGGGAAATGATATAGAAATCTTGGAAAGTGTAAAGGCCTACTTGAATAACTGTTTTTCAATGAAGGACCTTGGAGAAGCTGCTTACATATTAGGCATCAAGATCTATAGAGATAGATCGAGATGCCTCATAGGTCTTTCACAAAGCACATACCTTGACAAGATATTGAAGAAGTTCAATATGGATCAGTCCAAGAAGGGGTTCTTGCCTGTGTTACAGGGTGTGAGATTGAGTACGACTCAATGCCCGACCACGGCAAAGGATAGAGAAGAGATGAGTGTCATCCCCTATGCTTCATCCATAGGCTCTATTATGTATGCCATGCTGTGTACCAGACTTGATGTGAACCTTGCCATAAGTTTGGTAAGGAGGTACCAAAGTGATCCCGGAGCAGAACACTGGACAACGGTCAAGAATATCCTGAAGTACCTGAAAAGGACAAAGGACATGTTTCTCGTATATGGAGGTGCCGAAGAGCTCGTCATAAAGGGTTACGTCGATGCTAGCTTCGACACCGATCCAGACGACTCCAAGTCGCAAACCGGATACGTGTATATTTTGAACGGAGGGGCAGTCAGTTGGTGCAGCAGCAAGCAAAGCGTCGTGGCGGCATCTACATGTGAAGCGGAGTACATAGCTGCTTCGGAAGCAGCAAAAGAAGGAGTCTAAATGAAGGAGTTCATCACCGACCTAGGAGTTATTCCCAATGCATCGGGCCCGATGACTCTATTGTACGACAACACTGGAGCTATTGCCCTTGCGAAGGAGCCCAGGTTTCACAACAAGACAAGACACATCAAGCGCCGCTTCAACTCCATTCGTGATTACATTCAGGAAGGAGATATAGATATTTGTAAAGTACATACGGATTTGAATGTTGCACATCCGTTGACTAAACCTTTCTCACGAGCAAAACATGATCAACACCAAAACTCTATGGGTGTTCGATTCATCACAATGTAACTAGATTATTGACTCTCGTGCAAGTGGGAGACTGTTGGAAATATGCCCTAGAGGCAATAATAAAATGGTTATTATTGTATTTCCTTGTTCATGATAATTGTCTATTGTTCATGCTATAATTGTGTTAACCGGAAACTGTAATACATGTGTGAACACATAGACCACAACATGTCCCTAGTGAGCCTCTAGTTGGCTAGCTCGTTGATCAATAGATGGTCACGGTTTCATGACCATGGACATTGGATGTTATTGATAACGAGATCACATCATTAGGAGAATGATGTGATGGACAAGACCCAATCCTAAGCATAGCACAAGATCGTGTAGTTCATCTGCTAAAGCTTTTCCAATGTCAAGTATCGTTTCCTTAGACCATCAGATTGTGCAACTCCCGGATACCGTAGGAATAATTTGGGTGTGCCAAACATCACAACGTAACTGGGTGGCTATAAAGGTACACTACGGGTATCTCCTAAAGTATCTGTTGGGTTGGCACGAATCGAGACTGGGATTTGTCACTCTGTATGCCGGAGAGGTACCTCTGGGCCCACTCGGTAAGACATCATCATAATGAGCTCAACGTGACTAAGGAGTTGGCCACGGGATGATGTGTTACGGAACGAGTAAAGAGACTTGCCGGTAACAAGATTGAACAAGGTATAGGGATACCGACGATCGAATCTCGGGCAAGCATCGTACCAGTAGACAAAGGGAATTGTATACGGGATTGATTGAATCCCAGATATCGTGGTTTATCCAATGAGATCATCGTGGAGCATGTGGGAGCCAACATGGGTATCCAGATCCCGCTGTTGGTTATTGACCGGAGAGGTGTCTCGGTCATGTCTACGTGTCTCCCGAACCCATAGGGTCTACACACTTAAGGTTCGATGACGGTAGGGTTATAGGGAAATAGTGTACGTGGTTACTGAAGGTAGTTCAGAGTCCTGGATGAGATCCCGGACGTCACGAGGAGTTCCAGAATGGTCCGGAGGTAAAGATTGATATATAGGAAGTGAGGATTTGGTCACCGGAAGAGTTTTGGGCATCACCGATAGCGTACCGGGACCACCGGAAGGGTTCCGGTGGTCCACCAAGTGGGGCCATGGGCACCAGAGGGCTGCGTGGGCCGAGAGTGGAAGGGACCAGCTCCAGAGTGGGCTGGTGCGCCCTCCACTCTGGCCCAAGGCGTTGGAAAGGTGGGAAGGAGGGGAAACCCTAGGCCTAGATGGGCCTAAGGCCCACCTAGGGTTGTGCCCTCCCCTCTCCCTCTCTGGCCGCTAACTAGATGGCCAATCTAGGGCTGCACCCTCCCTCCCCCTCCTCCTATATATAGTGGAGGGTTTTGGGGCTGCCATACGCACGAGTTCTCTCTCCCTCGGCGCAGCCCTACCCTTCCTCTTCCTCGTTATCCGTGGTGCTTGGCGAAGCCCTGCCGGAGACCATGGAGCTCCACCGTCACCATGCCATCATGCTGTCGGAGCTCTCCCTCAACCTTTCCTTCCTCCTTGCTGGATCAAGGCATAGGAGATGTCACCGGGCTGCACGTGTGTTGAACACGGAGGCGCCGTTGTTGAATCCACCGCGATCTGAATCGCTGCGAGTACGACTCCACCAACCGCGTTCTTGTAACGCTTCTGCTTTGCGATATTCAAAGGTTTGAAGATGCACTCTTTCCCACTCGTTTCTGGTTTCTCCATAGATAGATCTTGGTGAACACATAGGAATTTTTTTGATTTACTACTACGTCTCCCAACAAGATGCCATTGGATGAGCAGGGTGTACGAATACTGAAAACTCGTGCTTATGTTGACTAAAAGATTAGGAGATGATCAACCACTAAGCATTAATAAATTATCAGTATTATTGTGTGGGTAAATTTTAGTACTAATGTTTGCATTGTTGGAAAAGTTCAACACAAAGGGAAAGTGATCAGGGGGGCATAAACCCCGCATATGTTAGGAGCACTCGTCAAGGAACATAACATGGGTATAACGGAAACTAGCACGGCTAGAGTGGAAAAAAAACAAGCAAAAGGCGAAGCGTACCACCCATTACCAAGTGTATAGATGGATTAATGAAATAAGCATGATATAATCATATCCCATGATATGCATGTCCAAAAATGAAACTGATGGGGAATGTTGCATGGGAAACAAAAAAATCCTACGAACACCCAAGATCTATCTATGGAGATCAACAACTACGAGAGGGAGAGTAGATCTACATACCCTTGTAGATCGCTAAGCAAGAAGTGTTATGAAACGCGATTGATGTAGTTGAACGTCTTCGCGATCCAATCACGATCTGCCCCGATCTAGCACTGTACGAACGACACCTTCGTGTTCAGCACACATACAGCTCAACAACGTCTCCACCTCCTCGATCCAGCAAGCGAGGGCAGAGTAGTAGGTGAGTTCTCCGGCGGCACGACGGCGTGGTGGCGATGGTGATGGAGCTGTTAGGGCAGGGCTTCGCCAAGCGCTACTGTGACAAACTAGAGGAGAAATCGATCTGGAGGGAGAGGAGGGCTGCACCATGGCTTGTGGTCCGGCTGCCCTCCCTCTCCTCTCATATATAGGGGGAGGGGTGGAGGCCGACCGCCCTAGGGTTTCCCCTAGGGTTAGGGGCGGCGCCCAAGGGGTTGCCTTGGTCCCCAAGGAAATGGGGCGGCGGCCACCCTTGAGCCAGCCCAGCCCTTGGCGGCATGGGTCCTAGGTGGGAGGGGCGGCCAGCCCACCTCTGGTGTGCCCCCTCTCATAGACCATGGGGCCCTCTGGAATAGGTGGACCCACCCTATGGACTCCCAGAACACTTCTGGCATTCCCATCACAAAATGGGTAAGTCCCGAAACCTTTCAGGAACTCGAATACCAACTTCCCATAAATAAATCTTTAGCTCTGAACCATTCCGGAACTCCTCGTGACGTCCGGGATCTTATCCGAGACTCCGAACGACTTTCGATCACCATCATATATAATCGTCATCGAACGTTAAGTGTGCCGACCCTGCAGGTTCGAGAATGATGCAGACATGACCGAGACATTCTCCGGCCAATAACCAATAGAGAGACCTGGATGCCTATATTGGTTCTTACATATTCCACGAAGATCTTTATCGGTCGAACCACGATGTCAAGGATTCAGACAATCCCGTATACAGTTCCCTTTGTCCATCGGTATGTTACTTGCTCGAGATTTGATCGTCAGTATCTCCATACCTAGTTCAATCTCGTTACCGGCAAGTCTCTTTACTCGTTCCATAATACAAGATCTCGTGACTAACTCCTTAGTCACATTGCTTGCAAGATTCTTGTGATGTTGTATTGCCAAGTGGGCCCAGAGATACCACTGTCATACGGAGTGACAAAACCCAGTATCGATCCATGCCAATCCAACAGACACCCTCGGAGATACTTGTATAGCACCTTTATAGTCACCGAGTTACGTTGTGACGTTTGATACACACAAGGCATTCCTCTGGTATCATGGAATTGCATGATCTCATGGTTGTAGGAACAAATACTTGACATTGATAAAGTAGTAGCAATAAACTAACATGATCAAATGATACGCTTATGGTTGAGTCTTTGTCCATAGCATCATTCTCCTAATGATGTGATCCCGTTATCAAATGACAACTCATGTCTATGGTCAGGAAACCTTGACCATCTTTGATCAACGAGCTAGTCTAGTAGAGGCTCACTAGGGACACAATGTTTCTCTATATATCCACACATGTATTTGAGTTTCCGATCAATAAATTCTAACATGGATAATAAATTATTATCATGAACAGAGAAATATAATAATAACCACTTTATTATTGTCGCTAGGGCATATTTCCAATAGTCTCCCACTTGCACTAGAGTCAATAATCTAGTTCACATCACCATGTGATTTACATTGTAATGAATCTAACACCCATAGAGTTCTGGTGTTTATCATGTTTTGCCCATGAAAGAGGTTTAGTAAACGGGTCTGCAACATTTAGGTCCGTATGTACTTTGCAAATGATTATTTTACTCCTCCTTGATGTAATCGCGGATGGAATTAAAACGACGCTTTATGCGTCTGGTCCTTTTGTGAAACCTGGGCTCTTTGGCTAGAGCAATGGCGCCAGTGTTATCACAGAAGAGGGTCATTGGGTCTAGTGCACTGGGCACAACTCTAAGATCCATCATGAACTGCTTCATCTAGACACCTTCCTTCACTGCTTCTGAAGCAGCTATGTACTTTGCTTCACATGTAGAATCTGCTACCACACTTTGTTTGGAACTGCACCAGCTTACCGCTCCATCATTCATAACAAAAACGTATCCGATTTGAGACTTAGTGTGATAGCCTGGCATATTAGGGATGATAGATTACTCATATCAATAAGGAATTCCTTTTTTTCTGGGTGCCCATTCGAACAGAACTCCCAAGTTAAGTGTGCTTAGCTTGGAGTAGTTCTAGGATGGGTGACCGACCGGGAAGTTGGTCCCGGGTGAGCACGAGTGAGGAAAAAGTGCGTAGAAAAGACTGATATTGATCTGTGAGGCTAGTCTAGATCCCGTTAGGAGTAACGACCAATGGCGGGTGTGTCCGGGGCGTTACAAGCTGGTATTAGAGCTGACCCTCGCGATTACACGAATGTTTGCCGACAAGTGTGTGGTCATGTTGTTTGGTGACCCATCTGTTGGAAATATGCCCTAGAGGCAATAATAAAATGGTTATTATTGTATTTCCTAGTTCATGATAATTGTCTATTATTCATGCTACAATTGTGTTAACCAGAAACCGTAATACATGTGTGAATACATAGACCATCACATGTCCCTAGTGAGCCTCTAGTTGGCTAGCTCGTTGATCAATAGATGGTCACGGTTTCATGACCATGGACATTGGATGTCGTTGATAACGGGATCACATCATTAGGAGAATGATGTGATGGACAAGACCCAATCCTAAGCATAGCACAAGATCGTGTAGTTCGTTTGCTAAAGCTTTTCAATGTCAAGTATCATTTCCTTAGACCATGAGATTGTGTAACTCCCGGATACCGTAGGAATGCTTTGGGTGTGCCAAACGTCACAACGTAACTGGGTGGCTATAAAGGTACGCTACGGGTATCTTCGAAAGTGTCTGTTGGGTTGACACGAATCAAGACTGGGATTTGTCACTCCGTGTGACGGAGAGGTATCTCTGGGCCCACTCGGTAAGACGTCATCATAATGAGCTCAATGTGACTAAGGAGTTAGCCACGGGATGATGTGTTACGGAACGAGTAAAGAGACTTGCCGGTAACGAGATTGAACAAGGTATGGCGATACCGACGATCGAATCTCGGGCAAGTACCATACCGATAGACAAAGGGAATTGTATACGGGATTGATTGAATCCCTGACATCGTGGTTCATCCGATGAGATCATCGTGGAGTACGTGGGAGCCAACATGGGTATCCAGATCCCGCTGTTGGTTATTGGCCGGAGAGGTGTCTCGGTCATGTCTACGTGTCTCCCGAACCCGTAGGGTCTACACACTTAAGGTTCGATGACGCTAGGGTTATAGGGAAAAGGTATACGTGATTACCGAAGGTTGTTCGGAGTCCCGGATGAGATCCCGGACGTCACGAGGAGCTCCGGAATGGTCCGGAGGTAAAGATTGATATATAGGAAGTCCAGTTTTGGTCACCGGAAAGTTTTCGGGCTCATCGGTAGTGTACCGGGAGTGCCGGGAGGGTGCCGGAGGACCCCCGGGAGGGGTGTGACGACCAAAGGACCACATGGGCTGTTAGATAAAGTGTGCCAGCCCTTATTGGGCTGGGCAAGACTTTTGCTAAAGGCCCATGCGGCTGGAGATAAGGAGATAAGGCAAAAGGGATTTAAAAGGAGGAGATCCACCTCCCTTGTGGGAGGTGGACTCTCCCTTTAATTCAGCCGGCCATCTCCTCTTTGGAGTAGAGGCCAAGCCAGCCCTCCACGTCCCTCCTCCTATATATACTTGAGGTTTTGGATGTTTTGAGATAGGATTTGATCTCTCTCTCTCACGGCGAAGCCCTACCTCTCTTCTTCCTCCTCCGCAGCGCTTAGGCGAAGCCCTGTCGGAATACCTTGCTACTCCACCACCACCACGCCGTCGTGCTGCTGTTGGAGCCCTTCCCCAACCTCTCCTTCCTCCTTGCTGGATCAAGGTGTTGGAGACGTCACCGGGCTGCACGTGTGTTGAACGCGGAGGTGCCGTCCGTTCGGCACTTGATCGGATCTACCGCGATCTGAATCGCTGCGAGTACGACTCCATCAACCGCGTTCTTGTAACGCTTCCGCTTAGCGATCTTCAAAGGTATGAAGATGCAATCTCTCCCCTCTCGTTTCTGGTTTCTCCATAGATAGATCTTGGTGAACGTAGGAAAATTTTGATTTACTACTACGTCTCCCAACAGTGGCATCATGAGCTAGGTCTATGCGTAGAATCTATGCACGAGTAGAACACAAAGCAGTTGTGGGCGTCGAGTTTGTTAATTTGCTTGCCGCTACTAGTCTTATCTTGATTCGGCGGTATTGTGGGATGAAGCGGCCCGGACCAACTTTACACGTACGCTTACGTGAGACCGGTTCCACCGCCTGACATGCACTAGATGCATAAGGTGGCTAGCGGGTGTCTGTCTCTCCTACCTTAGTCGGATCGGATTCGATGAAAAGGGTCCTTATGAAGGGTAAATAGCAATTGGCAAATCACGTTGTGGTGTTGACGTAGGTAAGAAACGTTCTTGCTAGTAACCTATAGCAGCCACGTAAAAAACTTGCAACTACAAATTAGAGGACGTCTAACTTGTTTTTGCAGCATGTGCCTTGTGATGTGATATGGCCAAAGGATGTGATGTGATGCATTGTGATGTATGAATTGATCATGTTCTTGTAATAGGATTCACGACTTGCATGTCGATGATTATGACAACCGGCAGGAGCCATAGGAGTTGTCTTATTTATTGTATGACCTGCGTGTCAATCATAAACGCCATGTAATTACTTTACTTTATTGCTAAGCGTTAGCCATAGTAGTAGAAGTAATAGTTGGCGAGACAACTTCATGAAGACACAATGATGGAGATCATGATGATGGAGATCATGGTGTCGTGCCGGTGACAGTGATGATCATGGTGCCCCGAAGATGGAGATCATAGGAGCAAAATGATATTGGCCATATCATGTCACTATATTGATTGCATGTGATGTTTATCATGTTTACATCTTATTTGCTTAGAACGACGGTAGTAAATAAGATGATCTCTCAATAAAATTTCAAGAGAAGTGTTCACCCTAACTGTGCACCGTTGCTAAGGATCGTTGTTCCGAAGCACCACGTGATGATCGGGTGTGATAGGTTCTAACGTTCGCATACAACGGGTGTAAGCCAGATTTACACACGCGAAACACTTAGGTTGACTTGACGAGCCTAGCATGTACAGACATGGCCTCAGAACACGGAAGACCGAAAGGTCGAACATGAGTCGTATAGAAGATACGATCAACATGAAGATGTTCACCATGGATGACTAGTCCGTCTCACGTGATGATCGGACACGGGCTAGTTGACATGGATCATGTATCACTTGGAAGACTAGAGAGATGTCTGTCTAAGTGGGAGTTCATTAATTTGATTAAGTGAACTTAATTATCATGAACTTAGTCTAAAATTGTCTTTACAATCTATGATGTAGATCCAATGGCCAACGCGAATGTCACCCTCAATTTCAACGCGTTCCTAGAGAAAACCAAGCTGAAAGATGATGGAAGCAACTATGCGGACTGGGTCCGTAGCTTGAGGATCATCCTCATAGCTTCCAAGAGATTGTATGTCCTAGATGCACCGCTAGGTGACGCACCTGTTCTCCCAGCGGAACAAGATGTTATGAACACTTGGCAATCACGCTGCGATGATTACTCCCTTGTTCAATGCGGCATGCTTTACAGTCTAGAACCGGGGCTCCAAAAGCGTTTTGAGCAACACGGAGCATATGAGATGTTCCAGGAGCTGAAACTGGTTTTTCAAGCTCATGCCCGGGTCGAGAGATATGATGTCTCCGACAAGTTCTTCAGCTGTAAGATGGAGGAGCATAGTTCTGTCAGTGAGCACATCCTCAAGATGTCTGGGCTACACAGCCGCTTGACTCAGCTGGGGGTTAATATCCCGGATGACTCGGTCATTGACAGAATCCTCCAGTCGCTTCCACCTAGCTTCAAGAGCTTTGTGATGAACTACAACATGCAAGGTATGGAGAAGTCCATTCCTGAGTTGTACTCGATGCTGAAATCAGCGGAGGTCGAGATCAAAAAGGAGCATCAAGTGTTGATGGTGAATAAGACCACTAGTTTCAAGAAAGGCAAGGGTAAGAAGAACTTCAAGAAGGACGGCAAAGCTGTTGCCGCGCCCGGTAAGCAAGTTGCCGGGAAGAAGAAGAAAAATGGACCCAAGCCTGAGACTGAGTGCTTTTATTGCAAGGGTACCGGTCACTGGAAGCGGAACTGCCCCGCTGGTCAATGGTTTATTTTTGATGAATCTCGAACGTGATGTTACACATGTCCATAGTGTGAGTACCAAAAAGTGTAAAGTTGATAACGATAGTCCCACTTACATGTGGCACTGCCGTCTTGGCCATATTGGTGTCAAACGCATGAAGAAGCTCCATGCTGATGGAATTTTGGAGTCACTTGATTTCGAATCATTTGACACATGCGAACCATGCCTCATGGGCAAGATGACCAAGACTCCGTTCTCCGGAACAATGGAGCGAGCAACTGACTTGTTGGAAATAATACATACCGATGTATGCGGTCCAATGAGCGTCGAGGCTCGCGGTGGCTACCGTTATGTTCTCACCCTCACTGATGACTTGAGTAGATATGGTTATGTCTACTTAATGAAACACAAGTCTGAAACTTTTGAAAGGTTCAAGGAATTTCAGAGTGAGGTCGAGAATCAACGTGACAGGAAAATAAAATGCCTACGATCTGATCGTGGTGGAGAATATTTAAGTCACGAGTTTGGCACGCACCTTAGGAAATGTGGAATTGTTTCACAACTCACGCCGCCCGGCACACCCCAGCGAAATGGTGTGTCTGAACGTCGTAATCGCACTCTATTGGATATGGTGCGATCTATGATGTCTCTTACCGACTTACCGCTATCATTTTGGGGATATGCATTAGAGACTGCCGCATTCACTTTAAATAGGGCACCGTCTAAATCCGTTGAGACGACACCGTATGAATTGTGGTTTGGAAAGAAACCTAAGCTGTCGTTTCTAAAAGTTTGGGGATGCGATGCTTATGTGAAGAAACTTCAACCTGAGAAGCTCGAACCCAAAGCGGAAAAGTGCGTCTTCATAGGATATCCCAAGGAGACTATTGGGTATACCTTCTACCTACGATCCGAAGGCAAAGTCTTTGTTGCCAAGAATGGATCCTTTCTCGAGAAAGAGTTTCTCTCGAAAGAAGTAAGTGGGAGGAAAATAGAACTTGATGAGGAAATTGTACCTCCACTCGAACCGGAGAGTAGCGCAGCACAGGAAGTTGTTTCTGTGGAGCCTACACCGGCTAGAGAGGAAGTTAATGATGATGATCATGAAACTTCAGATCAAGTTGCTATTCGAAGGTCCACCAGGACACGTTCCGCACCAGAGTGGTACGGCAATCCTGTCCTAGAGATCATGTTGTTGGACAACGGTGAACCTTCGAACTATGAAGAAGCGATGACGGGCCCGGATTCCAACAAATGGCTTGAGGCCATGAAATCCGAGATAGGATCCATGTATGAGAACAAAGTATGGACTTTGGTGGACTTGCCTAATGATAAGCGAGCCATTGAAAACAAATGGATCTTTAAGAAGAAGACTGACGCGGACGGTAATGTCACCGCCTATAAAGCTCGGCTTGTCGCTAAGGGTTATCGACAAGTTCAAGGAGTTGACTACGATGAGACTTTCTCACCCGTAGCGATGCTAAAGTCAGTCCGAATCATGTTAGCAGTTGCCGCATTTTATGATTATGAGATCTGGCAAATGGACGTCAAAACGGCATTCCTTAATGGCTTCCTCAAGGAAGAACTGTATATGATGCAGCCGGAAGGTTTTGTCGATCCTAAAGATGCTAACAAGGTATGCAAGCTCCAGCGCTCCATCTATGGGCTGGTGCAAGCATCTCGGAGTTGGAACATTCGCTTTAATGAGGTGATTAAAGCGTTTGGGTTTGTACAGGTTTATGGAGAACCTTGTATTTACAAGAAAGTGAGTGGGAGCTCTATAGCATTTCTGATACTGTATGTGGATGACATGCTGATAATGGGAAATAATATAGAACTCTTGGAAAGTATCAAGGCCTACTTGAATAAGTGTTTTTCAATGAAGGACCTTGGAGAAGCTGCTTACATATTAGGTATTAAGATCTATAGAGATAGATCGAAACGCCTCATTGGTCTTTCACAAAGCACATACCTTGAAAAGATATTGAAGAAGTTCAATATGCATCAGTCCAAGAAGGGGTTCTTGCCTGTGTTGCAAGGTGTGAGATTGAGTACGACTCAATGCCCGACCACGGCAAAGGATAGAGAAGAGATGAGTGTCATCCCCTATGCTTCAGCCATAGGCTCTATCATGTATGCCATGCTGTGTACCAGACCTGATGTGAACCTTGCCATAAGTTTGGTAGGGAGGTACCAAAGTGATCCCGGAGCGGAACACTGGACAGCGGTCAAGAATATCCTGAAGTACCTGAAAAGGACAAAGGACATGTTTCTCATATATGGAGGTGCCGAAGAGCTCGTCGTAAAGGGTTACGTCGACGCTAGCTTCGACACAGATCCGGACGACTCTAAGTCGCAAACCGGATACGTGTATATTTTGAATGGAGGGGCAGTCAGCTGGAGTAGCAGCAAGCAAAGCGTCGTGGCGGCATCTACATGTGAAGCGGAGTACATAGCTGCTTCGGAAGCAGCAAAGGAGGGAGTCTGGATGAAGGAGTTCATCACCGACCTAGGAGTGATTCCAAATGCGTCGGGCCCGATGACTCTACTCTGTGACAACACTGGAGCTATTGCCCTTGCGAAGGAGCCCAGGTTTCACAAGAAGACAAGACACATCAAGCGCCGCTTCAACTCCATCCGTGATTACATTCAGGAGGGAGACATAGATATTTGTAAAGTGCATACGGATCTGAATGTCGCAGAT
Source organism: Hordeum marinum (assembly GCA_022496015.1). NCBI lineage: Eukaryota > Viridiplantae > Streptophyta > Magnoliopsida > Poales > Poaceae > Hordeum > Hordeum marinum. Next base: position 441,539,368 of record CM039674.1, read on the forward strand.
CCGTTGACTAAACCTCTCTCACGAGCAAAACATGATCAACACCAGAACGCTATGGGTGTTCGATTCATCACAATGTAACTAGATTATTGACTCTAGTGCAAGTGGGAGACTGTTGGAAATATGCCCTAGAGGCAATAATAAAATGGTTATTATTGTATTTCCTAGTTCATGATAATTGTCTATTATTCATGCTACAATTGTGTTAACCAGAAACCGTAATACATGTGTGAATACATAGACCATCACATGTCCCTAGTGAGCCTCTAGTTGGCTAGCTCGTTGATCAATAGATGGTCACGGTTTCATGACCATGGACATTGGATGTCGTTGATAACGGGATCACATCATTAGGAGAATGATGTGATGGACAAGACCCAATCCTAAGCATAGCACAAGATCGTGTAGTTCGTTTGCTAAAGCTTTTCAATGTCAAGTATCATTTCCTTAGACCATGAGATTGTGTAACTCCCGGATACCGTAGGAATGCTTTGGGTGTGCCAAACGTCACAACGTAACTGGGTGGCTATAAAGGTACGCTACGGGTATCTCCGAAAGTGTCTGTTGGGTTGACACGAATCAAGACTGGGATTTGTCACTCCGTGTGACGGAGAGGTATCTCTGGGCCCACTCGGTAAGACGTCATCATAATGAGCTCAATGTGACTAAGGAGTTAGCCACGGGATGATGTGTTATGGAACGAGTAAAGAGACTTTCCGGTAACGAGATTGAACAAGGTATGGCGATACCGACGATCGAATCTCGGGCAAGTACCATACCGATAGACAAAGGGAATTGTATACGGGATTGATTGAATCCCTGACATCGTGGTTCATCCGATGAGATCATCGTGGAGTACGTGGGAGCCAACATGGGTATCCAGATCCCGCTGTTGGTTATTGGCCGGAGAGGTGTCTCGGTCATGTCTACGTGTCTCCCGAACCCGTAGGGTCTACACACTTAAGGTTCGATGACGCTAGGGTTATAGGGAAAAGGTATACGTGATTACCGAAGGTTGTTCGGAGTCCCGGATGAGATCCCGGACGTCACGAGGAGCTCCGGAATGGTCCGGAGGTAAAGATTGATATATAGGAAGTCCAGTTTTGGTCACCGGAAAGTTTTCGGGCTCATCGGTAGTGTACCGGGAGTGCCGGGAGGGTGCCGGAGGACCCCCGGGAGGGGTGTGACGACCAAAGGACCACATGGGCTGTTAGATAAAGTGTGCCAGCCCTTATTGGGCTGGGCAAGACTTTTGCTAAAGGCCCATGCGGCTGGAGATAAGGAGATAAGGCAAAAGGGATTTAAAAGGAGGAGATCCACCTCCCTTGTGGGAGGTGGACTCTCCCTTTAATTCAGCCGGCCATCTCCTCTTTGGAGTAGAGGCCAAGCCAGCCCTCCACGTCCCTCCTCCTATATATACTTGAGGTTTTGGATGTTTTGAGATAGGATTTGATCTCTCTCTCTCACGGCGAAGCCCTACCTCTCTTCTTCCTCCTCCGCAGCGCTTAGGCGAAGCCCTGTCGGAATACCTTGCTACTCCACCACCACCACGCCGTCGTGCTGCTGTTGGAGCCCTTCCCCAACCTCTCCTTCCTCCTTGCTGGATCAAGGTGTTGGAGACGTCACCGGGCTGCACGTGTGTTGAACGCGGAGGTGCCGTCCGTTCGGCACTTGATCGGATCTACCGCGATCTGAATCGCTGCGAGTACGACTCCATCAACCGCGTTCTTGTAACGCTTCCGCTTAGCGATCTTCAAAGGTATGAAGATGCAATCTCTCCCCTCTCGTTGCTGGTTTCTCCATAGATAGATCTTGGTGAACGTAGGAAAATTTTGATTTACTACTACGTCTCCCAACACCATCGTGGCACATGGAATGACACATGTATCGGACTGGAAGCACAGACGTTTGTGCCGAGAGGGAACATTCATGTGACCTGACGAGGATGTTGGTTCCTCTGAGTAGTGGTGTATGTGATATCCTGGCATATTAGGGATGATAGACTACTCATATCAATAAGGAATTCCTTCTTTTTTCCTTCTTTTCCGGAAGCCCATTCAGACAAAACTCCCAAGTTAGGCGTGCTTGGCTTGGAGTAGTTCTATGATGGGTGACCGACCAGGAAGTTGGTCCCGGGTGCGCACGAGTGAGGACAAAGTGCATAGAAAAGACTAGTATTGATCTGTGAGGCCAGTCCAGATCCCACCAAGAGTAACGACCACCGACGGGTGTGTCTGGGGTGTTACACTTAGAGTCATCCAGATCTATGTCAAATCTTGCATCAACGTAACCCTTTACTATGATCTCTTTATCACCTCCATAAACGAGAAACATGTCCTTAGTCCTTTTCTGGTACTTAAGGATGTTCTTAACCGTTGTCCAGTGTTCCATTCCTTGATCACTTTGAAACCTCCGTACCATACTTATGGCGAAGCTGACATCTGGTCTTGTGCACAGCATCGCATACTTGATAGAGCCTACGACTGAAGCATAGGGGATGACACTCATCTTTTCTCTATCCTCTGTAGTCGTCAGGCATTGAGTCTTACTCAACTTCACACCTTATAAGACAAGCAAGGACCTCTTCTTGGACTGATCCAATTTGAACTTCTTCAAAACCTTATCAAGATATGTACTGATAGAGTCTATGGCTGAAGCATAGGGGATAACACTCATCTTTTCTCTATCCTCTATAGTCTATGGGCATTGAGTCTTACTCAACTTTATACCTTGTAGTACACACATGAACCCCTTCTTGGACTGATCCATTGTGAACTTCTTCAAAACCTTATCAAGATATGTGCTTTGTGAAAGTCCTATTAAGTGTCTTGATCTATCTCTATAGATCTTGATGCCCAATATGTAAGCATCTTCTCTGAGGTCTTTCATTGAAAACTCTTACTCAAATATATCTCCACTCTTTCTAAAAGTTCTATATTATTTCCAATCAGCAATATGTCATCCACATGTAATATTAGAAACGCTATAGAGCTCCCACTCACTTTCTTGTAAATACAAGCTTCTCCATAAACTTGCACAAACCCATACGCTTTGATCACCTCATCAAAGCGAAGATTACAACTCCGAGATGCCTGCACCAGTCCATAAATGGATCGCTGGAGCTTGCACACTTTGTCAGCATTTTTAGGATTGACAAAACCTTCTGGTTGCATCATATACAACTCTTCCTTAAGGAAACCATTAAGGAACACTATTTTGACACCATCTACCAGATCTCGTAATCGAAAAATGCAACTATTGCTAACATGATCCTGACGGACTTAAGCATCGCTACAGGAGAGAAAGTCTCATCATAGTCAACTCCTTGAACTTGTGAAAACCCTTTTGCAACAACTCGAGCTTTATAGACAGTGACATTACCGCCTGCGTCCGTCTTTTTCTTAAAGATCCATTTATTTCGTATGGCCTTACAATCATATGGTAAGTCCTTCAAAGTCCACACTTTGTTCTCATACATGGATCCTATCTTGGATTTCATGGCCTCTAGCCATTTGTTCGAATCCGGACCCACCATTGCTTCTTCATAGCTCATAGGTTCAGAACAACATGATCTATGATACGTCTCCAACGTATCTATAATTTTTGATGATGGCCTGCTATTATATTATCTGTTTTGGATGTTTTATATGCATTAATATGCTATTTTATATTATTTTTGGGACTAACCTATTAATCTAGATCCAAGTGTCAGTTTCTGTTTTTTCCTTGTTTTTGAGTTTTGCAGATATGGAATATTAAATGGATTCCAAACGGAATAAAACCTTCAGAAGGAATTTTTTTGGAAGGAAACAAGCCGATCAAGCTTGGAGTGCACGTCAGGGGAGGTGCCAGGGCGCCACAAGCCTGCTAGGCGCGGGTCCCCCTGGCCGCGCCTAGCAGGCTTGTCGCTCCCTGGCAGGTCTCCTAACCCTAATTCTTGGCCTATAAATACCCAAATATTCCCCCAACATCAGAACAAGCCACGCAAATACTTTTCCGCCGCTCGAAGCCTCCGTTCCCGAGAGATCCAATCTTGGAGCCTTTTCCGGTAATCTGCCGAAGGGGGTTTGGATCACGGAGGGCATCTACATCAACTCCATTGCCCCTCCGATGATGCGTGAGTAGTCCACCATAGACCTACAGGTCCATAGATAGTAGCTAGATGGCTTCTTCTCTCTCTTTGATCTTCAATACCATGTTCTTCATGATGTTCATGGAGATCTATCTGATGTAATCCTCTTTTGTGGTGTGTTTGTCAAGATCCGATGAATTGTGAGTTTATGTTCAGATTATCCATGAATGTTATTTGAATCTCCTCTGATTTCTTATATGCATGATTTCATATCCTTGCAAGTCTCTTCGAGTTATTGGTTTGGTTTGGACAACTAGATTGGTAATTCTTGCAATGGGAGAAGTGCTTGGTTTTGGGTTCAATCTTGCGGTGTCCTCACCCAGTGACATAGTAGGGGTAGCGAGGCACGTATTGTATTGTTGCCATCAAGGGTAACAAGATGGGTTTTTCATCATATTGCTTGAGTTTATCCCTCTACATCATGTCATCTTTCTTAATGCGTTACTCTGTTCTTCATGAACTTAATACTTTAGATGCAGGCAGGAGTCGGTCGATGTGTGGAGTAATAGTAGTAGATGCAGAATCGTTTCGGTCTACTTGTCATGGACGTGATGCCTATATGCATGATCATTGCCTTGTATAACTACATGATTATTCGCTTTTCTATCAATTGCTTGACAGTAATTTGTTTACCCACCATGGTATTTGCCTTCAAGAGAGAAGCCTATATTGAAACCTATGGCCCCCGGGTCCATTTTCCATCATATATTTTCAGATCTATACCTTGCTGCAATTTATTTATCTTTTACTTTCTGCACTCATTTACATGTATTTGTTTCAGATCTAATCCTTGCAAATAACCGTGAAGGGATTGACAGCCCCTTTATAGCATTGGGTGCAAGAGTTTGATTGTTTGTGTAGGTGCAACCATTGGTGACTTGCTTGTTCCTACTACTGGATTGATACCTTGGTTCTCAACAACTGAGGTAAATACTTAGCTACTTCGTTGCATCACCCTTTCCTGTTCATGGGAAAACCAATGCAAGCTCAAGAGGTAGCAAGAAGGATTTCTGGCGCTATTGCCGGGGAGGATACACATCAAGCCTACCAAGTACCCATAACAAATTCATCTCTTGCATTTACATTATTTACCATTTGCCTCTCATTTTCCTCTCCCTCACTTCTAAAACGATTTTCAGAAAATACCAAAAAAATTGCCTTTTCATTCGCCCTTCTTTCGTTTGCCTTTCTTTTGCTCGTGTGCTTGACTGCTTGCTTTGTCACGGTCTCTGAGAATACCAAGTTGTATGACTTTTCTAATCTAGTAATAATGATTTTACTAGTACTCCTATTGCTCCCGCCACTAGTGCGGAATCTTATGAAATCAATGCTGCCTTGCTAAATCTTGTTATGAAAGAACAATATTCTGGCCTTCCTAGTGAGGATGTCGCATCCCATCTAAATACTTTCATTGAGTTGTGTGATATGCAAAAGAAGAAAGATGTGGATAATGATATTGTTAAATTCAAGCTATTTTCGTTCTCGCTACGAGATCGTGCTAAAACTTGGTTTTCATCTTTGCCTAAAAATAGTATTGATTCATGGAATAAGTGTAAAGATGCTTTTATTTCCAAGTGCTTTCCGCCCGCTAAGATCATCTCCCTTAGGAACGATATAATGAATTTTAAGCAACTTTATCATGAGCATGTGGCACAATCTTGGGGTAGGATGACACTAATGATTAGGAATTGTCCTGCACATGGTTTCACTTTATGGATGATTATACAAATTTGTTGGAAACATGCCCTAGAGGCAATAATAAATTGGTTATTATCATATTTCCTTGTTCATGATAATCGTTTATTATCCATGCTATAATTGTATTAATCGAAAACTCTGATACATGTGTGGATACATAGACAACACCATGTCCCTAGTGTGCCTCTAATATACTAGCTCGTTGATCAAAGATGGCTATGGTTTCCTAGTCATGGACATGAGATGTCATTTGATAACGGGATCACGTCATTAGGAGAATGATGTGATGGACAAGACCCAAACTACAAACGTAGCATATGATCGTGTCAGTTTATTGCTACTGTTTTCTACATGTCAAGTATTTGTTCCTATGACCATGAGATCATGCAACTCACTGACACCGGAGGAGTGCCTTGTGTGTATCAAACATCACAACGTAACTGGGTGACTATAAAGGTGCTCTACAGGTATCTCCGAGGGTGTCTATTGGGTTGGCATGGATCAAGACTCGGATTTGTTACTCCGTGTGACGGAGAGGTATCTCAGGGCCCACTCGGTAATACAACATCACAATAAGCCTTTCAAGCAATGTGACTAAGTGTTAGTCACGGGATCTTGTATTACGGAATGAGTAAAGAGACTTGCCGGTAACGAGGTTGAACTAGGTATGGAGATACCGATGATCGAATCTTGGGCAAGTAACATACCGAAGAACAGATGGAACATCATACGGGATTAACTGAATCCTTGACATAGAGGATCGACCGATAAAGATCTTCATAGAATATGTAGGAACCAGTATGTGCATCCAGGTCCCACTATTGGTTATTGACCGTAGAGGTTTCTCGGTCATGTCTACATAGTTCTCGAACCCGCAGGGTCTGCACACTTAAGGTTCGGTGATGTTTCGGTAGTATAGAGTTATGTATGGTGGTGACCGAAGGTTGTTCGGAGTCCCGAATGATATCCCGGACGTCATGAGGAGTTCTGGAATGGTCCAGAGGTAAAGATCAATATATAGGAAGTCTTGTTTTGGACATCGGAAAAGTTTTGGGCTCATCGGTAGTGTACCGGGACTGCCGGTAGTGTACCGGAAGACCATCGGGAGGGGTATTTTGACCCAAGAGGCTACATGGGATGTGGGAGAGTAAATACCAGCCCTTAGTGGGCTGGTGTAAGTCCCACACAAGGCCCATGCGGCTGGGAAGAAAAGCCCAAAGAGAAAAAGGTGGAAAATAGGCAAAAAGGCAAAAATAAGGAGGAGTCCTAGTCCTACTAGGATTGGAGGAGGAATCCTCCAATCCTCCTTGGTTCGGCCGACCCAAGGGCTAGCTCCTTGGGATCCAGGCCTCCTCCTCCTCTCCTCCTATATATACTAGAGGGTTTTAGGGTTTTGGCACCAGATTTTCAGCCACGTGCTACCCGTTCCTCCAGTGCATAGTTTCTCCTCTAGATTGGATTTCTGCAGTGCTTAGGCGAAGCCCTGCTGGAATTGCTCCACCACCATCGCCGCGGTGCTGTCATGCTGGTAGAGAACTCGTCTACCTCTCCACTCCCTCTTGCTAGATCAAGAAGGCGGAGATCGTCATCGAGTTGTACGTGTTGTGAACGCGGAGGTGTCGTCCGTTCGGCGCTACATCAGAAGGACTGTGATCAAGATCACAAGACGGATAGTGATGAGTTTGCGGGACGGATCGTGATGAGTTCGCGGGACGGATCGTGATTTCATCGCGGGACGGATCGTGATGAGATCGCGGGACACTCGGCGATTTGGATCATGAAGACGTTCGACTACACCAACCGCGTTTCTTAACGCTTCCCGCTTAGCGATCTACAAGGGTATGTAGATCCACTCTCCCTCTCATAGATGCTCATCACAATGGATAGGTCTTGCGTGAACGTATGAAATTTTTTGTTTCCCATGTGACGTTCCCCAATAGTGGCATCATGAGCTAGGTCTATGTGTAGATGAGATCTCGAGTAGAACACAAAGAGTTTGTGGGCGTTGATGCTTATATTGCTTCCTCCCTTGGTCGTGTTTTGGTTCAGCGGTATTGTGAGATGAAGCGGCCCAGACCAAAATTACTCGTACGCTTACGAGAGACCGGTTCCCTCAACTGCAACTTGTTGCATAGATGGCTTGCGGGTGCTAGTTTCTCTCACTTTAGTTGGATCGGATTCGACAAAGGCGGTCCTTGAGAAGGTTGAAAAGCAAATAGTGTATCACCATTGTGGTTTTTGCGTAGATGATAATGGTTCTTGCTAGATACCCGTAGCAGCCACGTAAAACATGCAACAACAATTAGAGGACATCTAACTTGTTTTTGCAGGGTATGTTGTGATGTGATATGGCCAATTACATGATGCGACATATGAGATGTATGAGATGATCATGTGATGTATAGTTATCACGACTTGCATGTCGATGAGTACGGCAACCGGTAGGAGCCATAGGGTTGTCTTTAGTTATTGTATGACCTGTGTGTCAATCATTAAGCGCTATGTAATGCTTTACTTTATCTCTAAATGGTAGCAATAGTAGTAGAAGCATGTTGGGCACGACAACCCTGATGGCGACACGTTGATGGAGATCAAGATGATGGAGATCATGGTGTCATGCCGGTGATGATGGAGATCATGCCGGTGCTTTCTAGATGGAGATCAAAAGCACAAGTTCATGGCCATATCATGTCACTTATGATTTGCTTGTGATGTTAATCCTTTTATGCACCTTGTTTTGCTTAGGACGATGGTAGCATTATAAGGTGATCCCTCACTTAATTTCAAGATAAATTGTGTTCTCCCCGAGTGTGCACTATTGCGAAAGTTCATCATGTCGAGACGCCACGTGATGATCGGGTGTGATAGACTCTACGTTCACATACATTGGGTGCAAGCCAGTGTTGCACATGCAGAACACTCGGGTTAAACTTGATGAGCCTAGCGTGTACAGACATGGCCTCGGAAAACAAGAGACCAAAAGGTCAAACCTGAGTCATATAGTAGATATGATCAACATGATGATGTTCACCATTGAAACCACCTCAACTCACATGATGATCGGACTTGAGTTGGTGAATTTGGATCATGTATCACTCGAATGACCTGAAGGGATGTCAATTTGAGTGGGAGTTCTTAAGTAATATGATTAATTGAACTCATTATCATGAACATAGTCAGTAGTGTCTTTGCAAAATTATGTTGTAGATTACTAGCTTACGGTGTAACTCCCATGAATTTTTATATGTTCCTAGAGAAATAGAGTTGAAAGATGATGGTAGAAATATTGCAGACTGGGTCCGTGATCTGAGCATTGTCCTCATTGCTGCACAGAAGGCTTATGTCCTTAATGCACCACTCGGTGCGCCAACCTCTCTAGCGTCGTTTGTAGATGTTTGTGAACATCTGACAGGCACGTTCTGATGACTACTTGATAGTTTAGTGCGTCATGCATTACGGCTTAGAATTGAGGCTCCGAAACATTTTGAATGTCACAGAACATATGAGATGTTCTAAGAGCTGAAATTAGGATCTCAGGCTCATGCCCGTGTTGCGAGATATGAGATCTCCAACAAGATTCTTTGCCTGTAATATGAAGGAGAATAGCTCAATCATTGAGCATGTGCTCAGATTGTCTGGGTGCTACAATCTCTTGAATCGAGTGGGAGTTGATCTTCCAGATAAGATAGTGATTGATATAGTTCTCCAAGTCACTGTCACTAAGCTACTAGAACTTGGTGATGAACTATAAAATGCCAGGGATAGAAATAATGATCCCTAAGCTATTCGCGATGTTTGACACCGCGAAGGTAGAAATCAAGAAGGAGCGCCAAGTGTTGATGGTTAGTTAAACCACTAGTTCAAGAAGGGCAGGAGCAAGGAGGGAAACTTCATGGATAGTAAGTCAGTTGCTGCTCCAGTGAAGCAACCCAAAGTTGAACCCAAACCCGAGACTAAGTGCTTTGATTATGAGGAGAGCGGTCGCTAAAGCGGAACAACCCTAGATACTTACTAGATAAGAAGGTTGGCAACGTTGACAGAAGTATATTTGATATACATGTTATTGATGTGTACCTTGCTAGTACTCCTAGTAGCACCTGAGTATTAGATACCGGTTCGGTTGCTAAATGTTAGTAACTCGAAATAAAAGCTACGGAATAAATGGAGCACTAGCTAAGGGTGAGGTGACGATGTGTGTTGGAAATGTTTCCAAGGTTGATATGATCAACATCGCACGCTCTGTCGACCTTCGGGATTAGTGACGAACCTAAATAAATGTTATTTGGTGTTTTGCGTTGAGCATGAACGTGATTAGATCGTGTTTATTGCAACACGGTTAATCATTTAAGTTAGAGAATAATGGTTATTCTGTTTACATGAATAATACCTTCAATAGTCATGCACCCAGTGAGAATGGTTTGTTGAATCTGGATCGTAGTAATACACATGTTCATAACATTGATGCCAAAAGAAACAAAGTTAATAATGATAGTACCACATACTTGTGGCACTGCCACTAAATGTCATATTGGTATAAAGCACATGAAAAAACTCCATGCTGATGGATCTTTGGACTCATTCCATTTCGAATCGGTTGAGACATGCGAACCATGCCTCTTGGGCAAGATGACTAAGGACCCTGTTTTCTGGTTTGATGGAGCGGGCAAGCGATTTATTGGAAATGATACGTGTTGATGTATGCAATCCAATGAATCCTCTAGCATGCGGTGGATATCGTTATTTTCTTACCTTCACTGATGATTTGAGTAGATAATAGTGTATATTTACTTAATGAAATGCAAATCTGAATCGTTTGGAAAAGTTCAAGCATATTCAGAGTGAAGTTTAAGATCATCGTGACAAGAAGATAAAATGTCCGCGATATGATCGTGGAGGTGAATATCTGAGTTACGAGTTTGGTATACAACTTAAGACAATGTGAAAGTTGTTTCACAACTCACGCCACCTGGAACACCATAGTGTGATGGTGAGTCCGAATGTCATAGTCGTGCTCTATTGGATATGGTGCAAATTATGATGTCTCTTATCCTTTTACCACTATCGTTTTGCGGTTATGCATTAGAGACAACTACATTCACTTTAAATAGGGCACCATCTAAATCCGTTGAGATGACACCATATGGTTTGGCAGAAACCTAAGCTGACATTTCTTAATGTTTGGGGCTGCGACGTTTGTGTGGAAAATGTTTTCACCTAATGAGCTCGAACCCAAAGCGGACAAATGCATCTACATAGATTACCTGAAGAACAGTTGGGTGAACCTTCTATCTCAGATCCAAGCAAAAAGTGTTTGTTGCTAAAACGGCTCCTTTCCAAAGAAAAAGTTTCTCTCAAAAGAATTGAGTGGGAGGAAGATAGAACTTGATGAGGTTGTTGAATCTTTATTTCAACCAGAGAGTAGCCCAGCACAGGAAGATGTTTCTGTGAAGCCTACGTTAGTTGAAGAGGAAGTTAATTATGATGATCATGAAGCTTCGGATCAAGTTACTATCAAACCCCATAGGTCGACAAGGATGTGTACTACTCCGGAGCAGTACGACAACCCTGTCTTGGAGGTCATGTCGTTGGACAACGATGAACCTACGAGCTGTGGAGAAGTGATGATGGGCCCGGATTCCGACAAATGGTTAGAGGCCATGAAATCCGAGAAAGGATCCATGTATGAAAACCAAGTATAGACTTTGGTAGAATTGCTCGTTGGATGGCAGGTTGTTGAGTACAAATGGACCTTTAAGATTAAGACAGACGCTAATGGTGAATGCCACCATTTATAAAGCTTGACTTGTCGCAAAGAAGTTTTCGCCACGTTCAAGGAGTTGACTGCAATGAGACTTTCTCACTCGTAGCGATGCTAAAGTCTGTTGGAATTATGTTAGCAGTTGATGCATTTTTCAATTATGAAATCTGGCCGATGGATGTCAAAACATCGTTTCCTTCTTTAAGGAAAGGTTGTATGAGATACAACCAGAAGGTTTTGTCAGTCCTAAGGATGCTAAAAGGTGTGCGTGCTTTAGTGATCCTTCTATCGACTGAAGCAAGCATCTTGGAGTTGGAATATACACTTTGATGAGGTGATCAAAATTTTGTAGTTTATACAAAGTTTACGAGAAACTTGTATTTACAATAAAGTTAGTGGGAGCACTATAGAATTTCTGATAAGTATATGTGGATGACATATTGTTGATCGGAAATAATGTAGAATTTCTGGAAAGCATAAACGTTTTTTTGAAAAGTGATTTTCAAATGAAGACTTGGATAAAGCTACCTAATTGTTGAACATCAAGATCTATAGAGATAGATCAAGATGCTTGATGAGACTTTCAATGAGTACATACCTTGACAAGATTTTGAAAGAGTTCAAAATGGATCAGTCAGAGAAAGAGTTCTCGCCTGATTTGTAAGGTGCGAAGTTGAGTGAGACTCAAATCTCGACAAGGGCATAAGAAAGAGAAAGGACGAACATTGTCCCCTATGCCTTAGCCATAGGCTCTATATTATGCCATGATGTGTACCGCACCTGGTGTGTGCCTTGCCATGAGTCCGTCAAGGGGTACAAGAGTGATCCAGGAGTGGATCACTTGACAGCAGTCAATATTATCCGTAGTGACTAAAAAACTAAGGAAATGTTTTCTCGATTATGGAGGTAATAAAGGGTTCATCGTAAAGAGTTACGTCGATGCAAGCTTTAACACTAATCCGGATGACTCTTAGTAGCAATCTGAATACGTATAGTGGAGCAGCCATTTGGAATAGTACCAAGTGGAGTGTGGTAGTAGTGTTTACAGTTTGACATAGAGATTTGCAAAGTACACTTGGATCTGAATGTTGAATGTCGCAGACCCGTTAACTATAAGACCTCTCTCCCAAGGAAAGCATGATCGAGCCCAGAACTCATTGGGTGTTAGATAAATAACAATGCGAATCAGATGGTGATGTGAACTAGATTATTGACTCTAGTGCAAGTGGAAGACTGTTGGAAATATGCCCTAGAGGCAATAATAAATTAGTTATTATCATATTTCCTTGTTCATGATAATAGTTTATTATCCATGCTATAATTGTATTAATCGGACACTCAGATACATGTGTGAATACATAGACAACACCATGCCCCTAGTATGCCTCTAATAGACTAGCTTGTTGATCAAAGATGGCTATGGTTTCCTAGTCATGGACATGAGATGTCATTTGATAATAGGATCAAGTCATTAGGAGAATGATGTGATGGACAAGACCCAAACTACAAATGTAGCATATGACCGTGTCAGTTTATTGCTACTGTTTTCTGCATGTCAAGTATTTGTTCCTATGACCATGAGATCATGCAACTCACTGACACCGGAGGAGTGCCTTGTGTGTATCAAACGTCGCAACATAACTAGGTGACTATAGAGGTGCTCTACAAGTATCTCCGAGGGTGTCTGTTGGGTTGGCATGGATCAAGACTGGGATTTGTCACTCCGTGTAACGGAGAGGTATCTCAGGGCCCACTCGGTAATACAACATCACAATAAGACTTGCAAGCAATGTGACTAACTGTTAGTCACGGGATCTAGTATTATGGAACGAGTAAAGAGACTTGTCGGTAACGAGGTTGAACTAGGTATGGAGATACCGACGATCGAATCTCGGGCAAGTAACATACCGAAGAACAAAGGGAACATCATACGGGATTAACTGAATCCTTGACATAGAGGTTCGACCGATAAAGATCTTCATAGAATATGTCGTAACCAATATGGGCATCCAGGTCCCACTATTGGTTATTGACCGTAGAGGTGTCTCGGTCATGTCTACCAAGTTCTTGAACCTGCAGGGTCTGCACACTTAAGGTTCGGTGACGTTTCGGTAGTATAGAGTTATGTATGGTGGTGACCGAAGGTTGTTCGGAGTCCCGGATGATATCCCAGAAGTCACGAGGAGCTCTGGAATGGTCCGGAGGTAAAGATTGATATATAGGAAGTCCTGTTTTGGTCACCGGAAAAGTTTTGGGCTCATCGGTAGTGTACCGAGAGTGCCGGTAGTGTACCGGGGGACCATCGGGAGGTGTATTTCGACCCAAGAGGCTACATGGGCTGTGGGAGAGGAAATACCAGCCCTTAGTGGGCTGGTGGAAGTCCCACACAAGTCCCATGCGGCTGGGAAGAAAATCCCAAAGAGAAAAAGGTGGAAAAGGCAAAAAGGCAAAAATAAGGAGGAGTCCTAGTCGTACTAGGATTGGAGGAGGAATATCCTCCAATCCTCCTTTGTTCGGCCGACCCAAGGGCTGGCTCCTTGGGAGCCAAGCCTCCTCCTCCTCTCCTCCTATATATACTAGAGAGTTTTAGGGTTTTGGCACCAGATTTTCAGCCACGTGCTACACGTTCCTCTAGTGCATAGTTTCTCCTCTTGATCGGATTTCTGCAGTGCTTAGGTGAAGCCCTGCCGGAATTGCTCCACCACCATCACCGCGGCGCCATCACACTGCCAGAGAACTCATCTACCTCTCCGCTCCCTCTTGCTGGATCAAGAAGGCGGAGATCGTCATCGAGCTATACGTGTGCTGAACGCGAAGGTATCGTCCGTTCGGCGCTAGATCGGAAGGACCATGATCAAGATCACGAGACCGATCGTGATGAGTTCACGGGACGGATCGTGATGAGTTCATGGGACAGATCGTGATTCGATCACGGGACGGATCATGATGAGATCGCGGGACGCTCGGCGATTTGGATCGCAAAGACATTCGACTACACCAACCGTGTTTCTTAACGCTTCCCGCTTAGCGATCTACAATGGTATGTAGATCCACTCTCCCTCTCATAGATGCTCATCACCATGGATAGGTCTTGCGTGAACGTAGGAAATTTTTTGTTTCCCATGTGACGTTCCCCAACAAAATTTTCTATGCGGGATTGAATTTTGCATCTAGAAATCTTTTAGATTCTATCGCGGGTGGTACTTTTATGGAAATCACGTTAGGAGAAGCTACTAAACTCCTAGATAATATCATGACAAAGTACTCTCAATGGCATACCGAAAGATCTCCTACTAGTAAAAAGGTGCATGATATTCAAGAAATATATACTTTGAGTGAAAAGATGGATGAATTGATGAAATTGTTTGCTAGTAAGAGTGCTCCTATGGATCCTAATGATATGCCTTTGTCTGCTTTGATTGGAAATAATAATGAATCTATGGATGTGAATTTTGTTGGTAGGAACAATTTGGTAAGATTGCGTATAGAGATAATTTCAGCCCTAGGCCGTTTCCTAATAATTCCTCTAATAATTATGGTAATTCCTACAACAATTATTATGGAAATTATAATAAGATGCCCTGTGATCTTGAGAATATTGTTAAATATTTTATTGGTTCGCTAAAAGTTTTTAATGCTTCTATTGAAGAAAGGTGCTTAAGATTGATGATTTTTCTAGGAACGTTGATAGAATTTCTCTTGAGATTGATTCTTTGAAAGTTAAATCTACTCCACCCAAACATGATATTAATGAGACTTTAAAATCTATGAGAATTTCTATTGATGAAAGTAAGGAAAGAACCGTTAGAATCCGTGCTAAGCGTGAATGGCTTGAAAAAGTGTTTTCTCGCGATAATAATGATGAAGATCTTAACGTGATTGATTTGACTCCTATTAAACCTTTTTTTCCAATATAAATCTTGATAATGATGGGACTGGAGATAAGTCAACTTTAGTTAAAAGGCATCCCAATGATTCAGAGTCTATAGATCTTAATGCTAAGATGGATAAAAGTGGGATTGAAGAGGTCAAAACTTTAAATAGCAATGAACCCACTCTTTTGGATTTCAAGGACTTTAATTATGATAGCTGCTCTTTGATTGATTGTATTTCCTTGCTTCAATCCATGTTGAATTCTCCTCATTCTTATAGTCAAAATATGGCTTTTACTAAACATATAGTTGATGCTATGATGAAATCTTTTGAAGAAAAACTTGATTTAGAAGTTTCTATCCCTAGAAAGCTTCATGATGAGTGGGAACCTACTATTAAGATTAAAATCAAATATTATGAGTGCCATGCTTTGTGTGATTTGGGTGCCAGTGTTTCCATGATTCCGAAAACTTTATGTGATGTGCTAGGTTACCATGATCTTGATGATTGCTCACTAAATTTGCATCTTGCGGATTCCACTAATGATGTTCTTATTGTTGCAAATAGGAATTATGTTCCCATAGATTTCATTTTTCTTGATATAGATTGCAATCCTACATGTCCTATTATTCTTGGTAGACCTTTCCTTAGAACTATTGGTGCAATTATTGACATGAAAGTAGGAAACATTAGATTTCAATTTCCAATAAGGATAGGCATGGAAAATTTTCCTAGAAATAAATAAGATTGCCTTATGAATCTATTATGAGAGCTACTTTTGGATTGCATAGCAAAGATGACAATACCTATATCTATTGTGTTTTGCCTAGCAGGGGCGTTAAACAGTAGCGCTTGTTGGGAGGCAACCCGATTTTATTTTTGTGTTCTATTTTTGCTTCTGTTTTTGAGTGTTTACCACATTATTACTTCTGTAGTAACTGTGTTTTGGTTTTTTAATTAGTGTTTGAGCCAAGTAAAACCTTTGGGGTGATCTATGTTGATTTGATCTTGCTGAAAAACAGAAACTTTTGCGCTAAGTATAGGAATTTTCTATTTTTTCAGAGCGTAGAATTGATCTGAATTTTAAAAAAAGGTTGATATATAAATTTCCGAGGTTGTCATAATGTTTCAGAATTTTTTGTGTTACATAAGTATACTAAGTTTCCAGATTGCTACAGACTATTCAGTTTTTGACAGATTATGTTTTCTTTGAGTTGTTTGCCTATTTTGATGAATCTATGGGTTGTATCATCTGGTATGAACCACGGAGAAATTATATTACAGTAGGTATAACACCAATATAAATAAATAATGAGTTCACAACATTAACTAAGGTTTTAATTTATTTTCTTATACTAACGGATCTCACGAGTTTTCTGTTAAGTTTTGTGTTGTGAAGTTTTCCAGTTTTGGGTAAAGATTGGATGGAATATGGAAAAGGAGTGGCAAGAGCCTAAGATTGGGGATGAACAAGGCACCCCAAGTCATATTCAAGGATTCCAAAGAGCCTAAGCTTGGGGAAGCCCCGGAAGGCATCCCCTCTTTCGTCTTCAATCCATCGATAAATTTACTTGAGTCTATATTTTTATTCACCACATGATATGTGTTTTGCTTGGAGCGTCTTGTATGATATGAGTCTTTGCTTGTTAGTTTTCCAAAATCATCCTTGATGTATACATATTTTGAGAGACACACTCTGAATCGTGAATTTATTAGAATACTCTATGTGCCTCACTTATATCTTTTGAGTTGGGCAATTTTGCTCTATGTGCTTCACTTATATCTTTTAGAGCACGGTGGTGTTTCCGTTTTATAGAAATACTTCAACTCCCGTACCTCACTTATATTATTTTGAGAGTTTCTAAAACAGCATGGTAATTTGTCTAGGTTATGAATTTAGTCCTAATATGATAGGCATCCAAAAGGGATATAATAAAAACTTCCATATTAAGTGCATTGAGTATTTATGAGAAGTTTGACTCCTTGCATAAAGTTTTGAGATATAAAGATGGTAATGTTAAGAGACATGTCAGGAAGTAAATTGTGATTTGGTAAAAATACTTGTATAAAGGTTTGTGATTACCATAGCATGCACGTACGGTGAACCGCTATGTAAGGAAGTCGGAACATGACTTGTTTATAGATCGTCGACCTTTGTGTGAGGGTCGGGGGCGCACGATGGTTAAATCGGACCAACCTCCCCCATAGGAGCATGCGTTTAATGCTTTGCTTCAATGAATAGTATACTTTTGCAATAAGTATGTGAGTTCTTTATGACTAATGTTTAGTCCATGGATCATACGCACTCTCACCCTTCCACTTTTGCTAGCCATTCTAGTACCGCGCAACTTTTGCCGGTGCAACAAACACTTTCCTCAAAACAGCCACCACATATATATCCTCAAAACATCCACCATACCTACCTATTACGGCATTTCCATAGCCATTCCAAGATATATAGACATGCCACTTCCACTCTTTCATTTTATGACATGCACCATCACTTCCATATTGCATATAGAGTCATAGTTTATCATAGGTATCAAGTTGTAATTTTCTTTTGAGTTGTAAGTAAATAAAAGTGTGACGATTATCATTATTAAAGCATGTCCCATGTGAGGAAAGGATGATGAAAGCTATGATTCCCTCACAAGTGGGGATGAGATTCCGGACTTTATGAAAAATAAAAGAGGCCAACGAAGCCCAAATAAAAAAATGAATAAAAGAGGCCTTAGATGCCCACTCAAAGAAAGAGAGAAAAGAGAGAAGGGACATTGCTACTATCTTTTTCCACACTTGTTCTTCAAAGTAGCACCATGATCTTCATGATAGAGAGTCTCCAATTTTGTCACTTTCATATAGCTAGTGGAATTTTTCATCATGATGCACGTCCACTTAGTTTCCTTTTGAGCTTTCATACACTTATAGCTCTAATGCATCCTTTGCATGGCAATTCCTACTCACTCACATTGATATCTATTGATGGGCATCTCCATAGCCCGTTGATACGCCTAGTTGATGTGAGACTATGTTCTCCCTTTCCTTGACAACCTCCACCATATTCTATTCCACCTATAGTGCTATATCCATGGCTCGCGCTCATGTATTGCTTGAGAATTGAAAAAGTTTGAGAAAATAAAAGGTGTGAAAACAACTGCTTGACTTTTCATCGGGGTTGTGCATGATATAAATACTTTGTGTGGGGAAGATGGAGCATAGCCATACCATATTATATTGTAGGGATAACTTTCTTTTGCCATTATGTTTTGAAGAGATACAATTGCTTTGCTAGTATGCTTGAAATGCTATTGTTTCTATATCAATATTAAGCTTTTGTTTTGAGTATTACGGATCTGAATATTCATGCCACAAGAAATAATATTACTTGGATAAATATGTTAGGTAGCACTCGACATCAAAAATTCCGTTTCTATCATTTACCTACTTGAGGACGAGCAGGAATTAAGCTTCGGGATGCTGATACGTCTCCAACGTATCTATAATTTTTTATGATGGCATGAATATTTTTTATGCTGGATCATTATATTATCTATTTTGGATGTTTTATATGCATTAATATGCTATTTTATATTATTTTTGGGACTATCCTATTAATCTAGAGCCAAGTGCTAGTTTCTATTTTTTCCTTGTTTTTTAGTTTTGCAGATATGGAATATTAAATGGAGTCCAAACGGAATAAAACCTTCGGAAGGAATTTTCTGGAAGTAAACAAGTCGATCAAGCTTGGAGTGCACGCCTGATACGTCTCCGTCGTATCTATAATTTTTGATTGTTTCATGCCAATATTCTACAACTTTCATATACTTTTGGCAACTTTTAAAACTATTTTTGGGACTAACATATTGATCCATTGCCAATGCCAGTTCCTATTTGTTGCATGTTTTTTGTTTTGCAGAAAATCCATATCAAACGAAGTCCAAACGGGATAAAAACTTACGGATAGTTTTTTGGAATATATGTGAATTTTGGGAAGTGGAATCAACAGAAGGCGTTGCCCGAGGGGCCCACAAGCCGGCCAGGCGTGCCCTGGGGGGTAGGGCACGCCCAGAGGGATTGTGGCGACCCCTTAGGTCGGTTGGAGGTATCCTTTGGACGCAAGAAAGATAATTTATGGATAAATATCACCTCAAAATTTCAGCTAGATCGGAGTTACGGATCTTGGATATTTAAGAAACGGTGAAAGGCCAGAATCTGAGAGCGCAGTACCAGAAGGAAACAGAGAAAGAGATCCAATCTCGGAGGGGATCTCACCCCTCCACCACCATGGAGGCCATGGACCAGAGGGTAAACACTTCTCCCATCTAGGGGGGAGGTCAAGGAAGAAGAATAAGGAGGGTCTCTCTCCCCTCTCTCCCGGTGGCACCGAAACGCCGTCGGGGCCATCATTGTGACGACAATCTACTCCAACAACTCTGTCATCTTCACCAACACCTCCATCACCTTCCCCCATCTATATAGAGCGGTCCACTCTCCCGCAACCCGCTGTACCCTCTACTTGAACATGGTGCTTTATGCTTCATATTATTATCCAATGATGTGTTGCCATCCTATGATGTCTGAGTAGATTTTTGTTGTCCTATTGGTTGATTAATGATCATGATTGGTTTGAGTTGCATGTTTTATTATTGGTGCTGTTCTATGGTGCTCTCCATCTCGTGCAAGCATGAGGTATCCCCGATGTAGGGTTTGCAATATGCTTATGATTTGCTTATGGTGGGTGGCGTGCGTGATAGAAACACAGACCCGAGTATGTAGATTGTTTGCGTATGGGAATAAAGAGAACTTGATACCTTATAATGCTATGGTTGGGTTTTACCTTAATGATCTTTAGTAGTTGCGGATGCTTGCTAGAGTTCCAGTCATAAGTGCATATGATTCAAGTAGAGAAAGTATGTTAGCTTATGCCTCTCCCTCATATAAAATTGCAATAGTGATTACCGGTCTAGTTATCGATTGCCTAGGGACAATTCCGCAACTCCTACCACCACTTTTCCACACTCGTTACACTAACTTAGTTGTTTCCTTATCTTAGCAGCCCCTAGTTTTTATTTCCGTGTTCTTTATTATCTTGCAAACCTATCCTATCACACCTACAAAGTACTTCTAGTTTCATACTTGTTCTAGGTAAAGCGAATGTTAAGCATACGTAGAGTTGGTGGTCGATAGAACTTGAGGGAATATTTTTTCTACCTTTAGCTCCTTGTTGGGTTCGACACTCTTACTCATCGAGAAAGCCTACAATTGATCCCCTATACTTGTGGGTTATCAAGATCTTTTTCTGGCGTCGTTGCCGGGGAGCAATAGCGTGGGGTGAACATTCTCGTGTGTGCTTGTTTGATTTATCACTAAGTAATTTTTATTTTATGTTTTTAATTGTTTTCTATCTTTAGATATGGGTAGGAAACGCAAAATACCAAAAAAGTTAGTTGTACTTGCTGCTCCAAAAGTTGAGGAACCACAAGTGTTCCGTACCACCGAAGAATATTACTTGGGTCATCTTGGATCCACTTGTGCTCGTGCTAAAAATCCAACTAGCTTAGTTGAGGGAAAATCATTAAATGAGCATGCTCATTATGTGTGACACCGCATATCTCAAAAAGGGAAACTCTTGTGGCATCAAATTAATACTTTGTGTTGCTATGCTTGGAATCTATGTGAAATTTATGAATTTACTTGTTGTTCTAAAGAAGCTACAAACACCTTCCATACCAATGTGTGTTTAATGATAATGAAATATTATCCTCTTATGCCAAGGAGGCCTATTGCTATAATGATGTTGAACAAATTGAAGAATTTGTTGGTTTTAAGGGTGCCTATGAAATTGCTTCTTTCATTGAAAAGTATGATGCTACTCTTTATGAATCTGAATTTTTTTCCATACTTAAATATTGATATGAAAACTATGCTTCTAATTCTTATGTCAAAGAGTTTATTGAAAGAATGACCGCTGCTTTGGAAGAGACTAATATTTTGCAGGAATCTATGGAAGAAGAAATTCCTGACACTGTGATCTCATTAGATGAAAAAGATGACGAGGAGAGCAAAGAACAAAAGGAGGAAGAGCGGATTAGCTACCCGTGCCCACCTTCTAATGAGAGTAACTCTTCCACTCAAACATTGTTTAATTTCCCTTCATTCTTACTGAAGAATGAATGCTATGATAATTGCTACGATCCCTTGGATTCGTTTGACATATCCCTTTTTGATGAACTTGATGCTTGCTATGCTTGTGGCCATGATGCCAATATGAATTATGCTTATGGAGATGAACTTGATATAGTTCCTTATGTTAATAATGAAATTTTTGCTATTGCACCCACGCATGATAGTCCTATTATCTTTTTGAATTCTCCCAACTACACTATATCGGAGAAGTTTGCACTTATTAAGGATTATATAGATGGGTTGCCTTTTACTATTACACATGATGATTTTCATAGATATAATATGCATGTGCTTGCTGCTCCTACTTGCAATTATTATGAGAGAGGAACTACATCTCCACCTCTCTATGTTTCCAATTTGATAAAATTGCAAAAAACCATTTATACTATGCATTGGCCTTTACTTCGTGTGCATGAATTGTTCTTTTATGACATGTCGATGCATATGAAGAGAGTTAGACTTCGTTGTTGCATGATATATGTTACATTGTGCTCACTACTAAACTACAAATCATTGTTAATTAAAATTGGCTTTGATATACCTTGGGATCCAGGTAGATCAATTACTTGAGCACATTATGCCTAGCTTAATGGCTTTAAAGAAAGCGCTGCTAGGGAGACAACCCGGAAGTTTTAGAGAGTCATTTAATTCTGTTGTGTGATTTTATATAGTTTAAGAACAAAAAAATAAATAGGGTAAACTAAAACTTTTTCAAAAAGAAAAGTGGAAGTGAGAGAGACGAGCATTGTGAAAGTGGGAGCTAGCCTTGTACTTTGTTCATGCCCATGGAAACTTTGAAAATCTTGATTATAGAATATTTTCAACAAAAATAATTATCCCCTTTTATAAATCCATTGTATTATAAAAATAATGTGCCAATATTTGCCTTTAGGATGAATAGATTGCTTGTTTGGTGTGTGCAGTGCAAAAACAGAAACTTTGGGTGTAGTGAGTGAATTTACGTTTTTTACTGGAATTTCAAAAGTTTCTGAAATTTTTACACAGTACTTCTATGCAATTTTTTTTATTTTTTACTAATGTTTCAGAATTTTTAGAGTTACATAAGTATGGTGAATGTTCAGATTGCTACAGACTGTCCTGTTTAAGACAAATTCTGTTTTTGATGCATTGTTTTGCTCATTTTGATGAAACTATCGATTGTATCGGTGGTATAATCCATGGAACAATTATAATACAGTAGATAAAATGCAAAAACAAAATATGAATTGGTTTGCAATAGTACTTCAAGTTGTGATTTGCTTTATTATACTAACGGATCTCACGAGGGTTTTGTTAAGTTTTGTGTGATTGAAGTTTTCAAGTTTTGGGTGAATCACAATGGATGAAGGAATAAGGAGTGGAAAGATACTAAGATTGGGGATGCCCGAGGCACCCCAAGGTAATATTCAAGGACTCCCAAGAAACTAAGCTTTGGGATGCCCCGGAAGGCATCCCCTCTTTCTTCTAACAACCATCGGTAATTGTACTTGGAGCTATATTTTTATTCATCACATGATATGCGTAAATCTAGGAGCATCATGTGCTTTATTTTAATAATGCACCATGCTGGTATGACAAAGTACTTGGTTGATTTATAGAAGGCTCTTTGCACCTCACTTATATCTTTTGAGTATGGCTTTGTAAAATGCTTCATGTGCTTCACTTATATCATTTGAAGTTTGGATTGTCTGTTTCTCTACCCATAGAAAATCGCCATTTGTAGAATGTTCTTTTGATTCACTTATATTTGTTAGAGCATGGGCATATATTTTGTAGAAATAATTAAACTCTCATGCTTCACTTATATCTATTTAGAGATTTAACAGGAGTTGGTCATTCACATGGTTAGTCATAGAATCCTACATAAAACTTGTAGGTCACTGAATATGATATGTTTGATTCCTTGCAATAGTTTTGCAATTTGAAGATGGTAATATGAGAGTCATGCTAGTGAGTAGTTTTGAATTGGATAAATACATGTGTTGAAGTTTGTGATTCCCATAGCATGCATGTATGCTGAACCGTTATGTAACGAAGTTAGAGCATGATTTGTTTAATGATTGTCAACCTTTTTGTGAGGGTCGGGAGCATGCGATGGTTAACTCCTACCAAACTCTTCCCTAGGAGCATGCGTCTAATGCTTTGTTTGATAACTAATAGACTTTTGCAATAAGTATGCGAGTTCTTTATGACTAATGTTGAGTCCATGGATTATACGCACTCTCACCCTTCCACCTTTGCTAGCCTCTATAGTACCGCGCAACTTTCGTCGGTGCATCAAACCCACCTTCCTCAAAACAGCCACCATACCTACCTATTATGACATTTCCATAGACATTCTGAGATATATTGCCATGCAACTTCCACCATTTCGTTTAGTATGACATGCACCATCATTTTCATATTGCTTTGCATGATCGTAAGACAGCTTGCATGATGTTTCCATGGCTTGTCCGTTTTTTGATGCCATTTTCTAGGCTAGATTGTTGCACATCCTGGTATCCTACCGGAAGCATTCATATAGAGTCATATTTTTGTTCTAGGTATCGAGTTGTAAGTAAATAAAAGTGTGATGGTTTTCATTATTAGAGCATTGTCCCGTGTGAGAAAAGGATGATGGAAGCTATGATTCCCTCACAAGTTGGGAGGAGTCTCCGGACTTTACAAAAAAATAAAAGAGGCCAGCGAAGCCCAAATAAAAAAAGGAGACCAAATATGCCCACCAAAAAAATAAAATAAAAAATAAAAAAATAAAAAAATAAAAAAATAAAAAAATGAGAGAAAGAGAGAACGGACAATTGCTACTATCTTTTTCCACACTTGTGCTTCAAAGTAGCACCATGATCTTCATGATAGAGAGTCTCCTATTTTGTCACTTTCATATAGCTAGTGGAATTTTCATCATTTGCATGACCACTTAGTTTTCTTTTTGAGCTTTCATACACTTATAGCTCTAGTGCACCCGTTGCATGGCAATCCCTACTCACTCACATTGATATCTATTGATGGGCATCTCCATAACCCGTTGATACACCTAGTTGATGTGAGACTATCTTCTCCTTTTTCCTCATCACCTCCACCATATTATATTCCACCTATAGTGCTATATCCATGGCTCACACTCATGTATTGCGTGAGAGTTGAAAAGGTTTGAGAACATAAAAGTGTGAAACAATTGCTTGACTTATTCATCGGAGTTGTGCATGATTTAGATACTTTGTGTGGGGAAGATGGAGCATAGCCACACCATATGATTTTGTAGGGATAACTTTCTAAGGCCATGTTATTTTGAAAGGACGCAATTGCCTTGTTGGTGTGCTCAAAGTATTACTATTTTTATGTCAATATAGACTATTGTTTTGAATCACTCGTATCTTAATATTCATGCCATGATTAGATTATGTGATCAAGATTATGCTAGATAGCATTCCACATCAAAAATTATCTTTTTTTATCATTTACCTACTCGAGGACGAGCAGGAATTAAGCTTGGGGATGCTAATACGTCTCCATCATATCTATAATTTTTTATTGTTTCATGCCAATATTCTACAACTTTCATATACTTTTGGCAACTTTTTATACTATTTTTGGGACTAACATATTGATTCAGTGCCCAGTGCCAGTTCCTGTTTGTGACATGTTTTTTGTTTCATAGAAAATCCATATGAAACGAAGTCCAAACGGTATAAAAACTTACAGAGATTTTTTTTGGAATATTTGTGAATTTTGGGAACTGGAATCAACACAAGGCGGTGCCCGAGGGGCCCACAAACCTGCCAGGCACGCCTTGGGGGGTAGGGCGTGCCCAAAGGGCTTGTGTCCACCCCTTAGGTCAGTTGGAGGTATCCTTTGTCCACAAGAAAGCTAATTTATAGATAAAGACCCCCTCAAAATTTCAGCTGGATCGGAGTTACGGATCTCCGGAAATTTAAGAAACGGTGAAAGGTCAGAATCTAAGAGCGCAGAAACAGAAGGAAACAGAGAGAAAGAGATCCAATCTCGGAGGGGCTCTCGCTACTCCGCCGCCATGGAGGCCATGGACCAGAGGGTAAACCCTTCTTCCATCTAGGGGGAAGGTCAATGAAGAAGAAGATGGAGGAGGCTCTCTCCCCCTCTCTCCCGGTGGCACCGAAACGCCACAGGGGCCATCATTGTGATGACAATCTACTCCAACAAATCCGTCATCTTCACCAACACCTCCATCACCTTCCCCCATCAATCTACATCAATCCACTCTCCCGCAACCTGCTGTACCCTCTACTTGAACATGGTGCGTTATGCTTCATATTATTATCCAATGATGTGTTGCCATCCTATGATGTCTGAGTAGATTTTTGTTGTCCAATTGGTTGATTGATGATCATGATTGGTTTGAGTTCCATGTTTTATTATTGGTGCTGTCCTATGGTAATCTCCATGTCGCGCAAGCGTGAGGGATCCCTGTTGTAGGGTTTGCAATATGCCTATCATTCTCTTATGGTGGGTGGCGTGAGTGATAGAAACACAAACCCGAGTAAGTAGGTTGTTTGCGTATGGGAATAAAGGACTTGATACCTTATAATGCTATGGTTGGGTTTCATCTTAATTATCTTTAGTAGTTGCGGATGCTTGCTAGAGTTCCAATCATAAGTGCATATGATCCAAGTAGAGAAAGTATGTTAGCTTATGCCTCTCCCTCATATAAAATTGCAATAATGATTACCCGTCTAGTTATCGATTGCCTAGGGACAATTCCGCAACTCCTACCACCACTTTTCCACACTCGTTAAACTAACTTAGTTGTTTCTTTATCTTAGCATCCCCTAGTTTGTATTTCCGTGTTCTTTATTATCTTGCAAACCTATCCTATCACACCTACAAAGTACTTCTAGTTTCATACTTTTTCTAGGTAAAGCGAACGTTAAGCATGTGTAGAGTTGTATCGGTGGTCGATAGAACTTGAGGGAATATTTGTTCTACATTTAGATCCTCATTGGGTTTGACACTCTTACTTATCGAGAATGGCTACAATTGATCCCCTATACTTGTGGGTTATCAACGTCCGGGGAGGTGCCAGGGCGCCACAAGCCTGCTAGGCGTGGGCCCCCTGGCCATGCCTAGTAGGCTTGTCGTTCCCTGGTAGGTCTCCTAACCCTAATTCTTGGCCTATAAATACCCAAATATTCCCCTAACATCAGAACGGGCCACGCAAATACTTTTCCGCCGCCGGAAGCCTCCGTTCCCGAGAGATCCAATCTTGGAGCCTTTTCTGATAATCTGTCGGAGGGGGTTTCGATCACGGAGGGTATCTACATCAACCCCATTGCCCCTCCAATGATGCGTGAGTAGTCCACCACATACCTATGGGTCCATATCTAGTAGCTAGATGGCTTCTTCTCTCTCTTTGATCTTCAATGCCATGTTCTTCATGATCTTCATGGAGATCTATACGATGTAATCCTCTTTTGTGGTGTGCTTGTCAAGATCCGATGAATTGTGAGTTTATGTTCAGATTATCCATGAATCTTATTTGAATATCCTCTGAATTCTTATTTGTGTGATTTCATATCCTTGCAAGTCTCTTTGAGTTATTAGTTTGGTTTGGCCAACTAGATTGGCAATTCTTGCAATTGGAGAAGTGCTTGGTTTTGGGTTCAATCTTGCGGTGTCCTCACCCAGTGACATAGTAGGGGTAGCGAGGCACATATTGTATTGTTGCCATCAAGGGTAACAAGATGGGGTTTTCATCATATTGCTTGAGTTTATCCCTCTACATCATGTCATCTTTCTTAATGTGTTACTTTGTTCTTCATGAACTTAATACTCTACATGCAGGCAGGAGTCGGTCCATGTGTGGAGTAATAGTAGTAGATGCAGAATCGTTTTGGTCTACTTGTCACGGACGTGATGCCTAAATGCATGATCATTGCCTTGGATAACTACATGATTACTCGCTTTTCTACCAATTGCTTGACAGTAATTTATGTACCCACCATGATATCTGCCTTCAAGAGAGAAGCCTCTAGTGAAACCTATGGCCCCGGGTCTATTTTCCATCATATATTTTCATATCTATACCTTGCTCAATTTATTTATGTTTTACTTTACGCACTCGTTTTCATGAATCTCTTTCAGATCTAATCCTTGCAAATAACCGTGAAGGGATTGACAACCCCTTTATAGCGTTGGGTGCAAGAGTTTGATTGTTTGTCTATGTGCAACCATTGGTGACTTGCTTGTTCCTCCTACTGGATTGATACCTTGGTTCTCAACAACTGAGGGAAATACTTATCTACTTCACTGCATCACCCTTTCCTCTTCAAGGGAAAACCAACACAAGCTCAAGAGGTAGCAACCTCCAAGAGAGGATTGACGTACCACTCAAGGGTGGTATGAGTCCTTGTCGACCTACGAGGTTCAGTAGTAACTTGATCCTAAGCTTCATGATCATAATCATTTGCTTTCTCTTCACTTGGTGTAGGCGCCTCAGAAACATCTTTCTACGTCGTGCTACTATCCAACTGAAGTGACGGTTCGACAACCTCATCAAGTTCTACTTTCCTCCCACTGAATTCTTTCGAGAGAAACTCTTTCTCGAGAAAGGACCCATTTTTAGAACCAAACACTTTGCCCCTCGGGTCTGAGATAGAAGGTATACCCAGTTGTTTCTTTAGGGTATCCTATGAAGACATATTTATCCGCATTGGGTTCGAGCTTATTAGGTTGAAGCTTTTTCACATAAGCGTCGCAACCCCAAACTTTAAGAAATGGCGGCTTCGGTTTCTTGCCTAACCATAATTCATATGGTGTCGTCTCAACGGACTTGGATGGTTCCCTATTTAAAGTGAATGCGGTTGTCTCTAATGCATAACCCCAAAACGATAGTGGCAGATCAGTGAGAGACATCATAGATCACACCATATCCAATAGAGTACGATTACGATGCTCGGACACACCATTACGCTATGGTGTTCTAGGAGGCGTAACATGTGAAACGATTCCACACTGTTTCAAATGCATGCCAAACTCATAACTTAGATATTCTCCACCACTATCAGATCATAGAAGTTAATCTTCTTATTACGATGATTCTCTACTTAACTCTAAAATTGCTTGAACTTTTCAAATGTTTCAGTGAAGGTAAGAAACTAACGATATTTCACCGCATGCCTCAACACTCATTGGACCAAACACATCAGTATGTATGATTTCCAACAAGTCACTTGCCCTCTCCATTGTACCAGAGAACGGGATTTTAGTCATCTTGCCTAAGACGCATGGTTCATATGTATCAAGCGATTCAAAATCAAGTGCTTCCAAAAGTCCATCAGCATGGAGCTTCTTCACGCGTTTTACACCAATATGACCTAAGCGGAAGTGCAACAAGAAAGTGGTACTATCATTATTAACTTTGCATATTTTGGCATCGATGTTATAAATGTGTCTCACTACTATCGAGATTCAACAAGAATAAATCATTCACATTGGGTGCGTGACCATAAAAGATGTTACTCATATAACTAGAACAACCAATATTCTCTGATTTAAATGAATAACCGTCTCACAATAAATAAGATCCATATATAATGTTCATGCTCAACGCAGGCACCAAATAACAATTATTTAGGTTTACTACTAATCCCGATGGTAATTGAAGAGCGAGCGTGCCGACAGCGATCACATCAACCTTGAACCATTTTTGACACGCATTATCACTTCATCCCTCGCCAGCCTCCGTTTATTTCATCGTTCCTATTTCTAGTTACAAATATGAGCACCCAAACCGGTATCAAATACCGAGGCACTACTATGAGAGCTAGTGAGGTACACATCAATAACATGTATATCAAATATACCTGTGTTGATGTTGCTAGTCTTCTTATCAGCCAGGTACTTGGGGTAATGCCGCTTCCAGTGGCCAGCCCCCTTGCAATAGAATCACTCAGGCTTGGGCCCAACCTTGGGTTTCTTCACAGGAGAGGCAACTAGCTTGCCACCCTTCTTGAATTTTCCCTTCTTTCCATTGCCTTTCTTGAAACTAGTTGTTTTATGCACCATCAACACTTGATGCTCCTTTTTGTTTTCTAAATCCAAGACTTTTAGCATCGAGAATAGCTTAGAGACTGACTTTTTCATCCCTTGCATATTATAGTTCATCACAAAGCCTTTGTAGCTAGGTGGCAGTGACTGGAGAATTCTATCAGTGACCGTTTCAGGCGGAAGCTGAACTCCCAAATCAGTCAAACGCTTGTAGTACCTAGACATTCTGAGTAGGTGCTCACTGATAGAACTATTCTCTTCCATCTTGTAGGCGAAGAACTTATCGTAGGTCTCATACCTCTCGATCCGGGCATTTGCTTGAAATACCAACTCCAACTCCTGGAACATCTCATATGCTCCATGGCGTTCAAAATGCTTTTGAAGTCCCGATTCTAAGCCATATAACTGCGGCAGCTTTGCCGGCTCCGTCACCACCAACCGCCGGGCCGGCGCCGTCCGCCACGGCAATTGAGCCGGCCACGTCTGTGCGCGCCGGCACCGGGCCCATCGCCATCATGATGACGGTCGACGCTCCTGCCACCTCCTCGCTCCCGGGGGCTGGCGAGCCGCTCCCGGGGGCTGGCGAGCCGGTCCCGGGGGCTGACGAGCCGGTCCCAAGGGCTGGGTCGGCCCCTGTCTCGGCTCCCTCATGGGCCCAGCCCATCCTGGCGTTCCTCCAGCGCGGCGGACTCCCCTTCGATGAGGCTACTGCAAGGCAAATTCAGCGCCGAGCCCCGGCCTACAGCATCATCAACCACAAGTTGGTTCATCGCAGCACCACCGGCGTCTTCCAATGCTGCATCGAGCAGGAGAAAGGGCAAGAAATCCTCCTCGACATCCACCAGGGTGAGTGTGGGCATCATGTTGCCTCCAGGTCCCTGGTGGCCAAAGCATTCCGTCACGGTTTCTACTGGCCGACTGCTCTAGACACGGCCAAGAAATTGGTTGACAAGTGCAAGGGCTGCCAGCGCTTCAGCATGTAGAGCCATCTTCTGGCTAGCACCCTCTAGACCATCCCCCTTTCGTGGCCCTTCACCGTCTGGGGGCTAGACATGGTGGGACCCTTCAAGACCGCACGAGGCAGCATGACACACTTGCTGGTAGCCATCGACAAATTCACCAAGTGGATCGAGGCCTGGCCAATCAAGAAACTGGACGGCCCCATGGCTGTCCGGTTCATCAAAGACATCACAGTTCGCTACGGCATCCCCACAGCATCATCACCGACAACGGCACGAACTTCGCCAAGGGTGCGCTAGCACATTTCTGCTCGAGGTGGGCAATCCGGCTCGACCTGGCATCCGTCGCCCACCCGCAGTCGAACGACCAGGTTGAGAGGGCAAACGGCTTGCTCCTATCCGGCATAAAGCCCCGGCTCGTGACACCACTGGTCTGGTCGGCTGGTTGTTGGGTCGAGGAGCTGCCGGCTGTCCTTTGGAGCCTTCGGAACATGCCCAACCGGTCGACCAGCTACACTCCGTTATGTCTCGTTTACGGGTCCGAGGCGATCATCCCCACCGACATCGAGTTCGATTCGCCTCAGGTTACCCTGTACACCGAGAAGGATGCGAGGGAGGCAAGGGAAGACGGCGTCGACCTCCTTGAGGAGGCCTGCGAGCTGGCCTTGAACCGGACAACCATCTACCAGCAGAAGCTCCGGCGTTACCACAGCAAGCGGATCCGGCTACTCTCCTTCCGCGAAGGATACTTGGTGCTCAGGCGGACCCAGGGAACCGCCAGCCAACGCAAGCTGTCCTCCCCATGGGAGGGCCCGTTCATCGTCAGTCGGGCACTGCACAACAACGCGTACTATCTAATAGACGCCCAGAAGCTACAGAAGCGCAAGAGAGACGCCTCCAACGACGAGACGGAGCGCCTATGGAATGCGGCGCTCCTCCGTCCATTTTATTGCTAAAAACCAGTGTATGTATCCTTCCCCTTTCGGGCTTATGAATGCAACGGGGGCCCCAAGCTGGCACTTGGGGCATGCCCCTTTTCGATTCCTCCAAAGTTTTCCTGTTATTTAGGGCACGTCAACTGGGTCCGGCTCCCGGGCCCGAGGGCTCGCCCGACTCCCCCCCCCCCCGAGGCGGACAAGTAGTGTGAGCAAGCAACCCTTTGCCTCCCTTCCCTAACCAGCTACAGACCGGCTCCCGGCTATCCGGCTGAAGGGACCACGGGGTGCAAAGGAACTTCTCACACTGAGGTCAGCCGACGCGCGGCAGCCGGACCGGCCCAGCCGAGCTTTGTTACTCCTAGTAACCAGCCTTTGCCGGCTCAACCTAGCCCTAGCCGGTTGACTCTAAGAGCCCATTGGTTTTCCCCAAGGGTGAAGCCCCGTCCCTGTCCCAGACTGGCTCCCGGCTGGCTAGCAAGCGGGGTGGAAGCCGGAAGGAATCCCGGCATGCGAACACAAGTCAAAAGGCAAAAGGCGAAAGAAGAGCCAACACACACATTCTTTTTAAGAAAAACGGCATAAGTCATAATGATAAAAGGCCCACGGCCACGAGTGCATTACATATACACACCCAGTGCATGGAATTCTAGTCTAAAACAAAATGCAGGAAAGAAAAATCCTAAGTGGAGGCAGCTTCGGGCCGACCCTCCTCCGGTGCTGACGCCTTTGGAGCTGGTGGTGCTCACGCCTCGGGAGCCGGCGGCGCTGGCGCCTCCGAGGCCGGCGCCTCCGGGGCAGCTAAGGTAGAAGCCCCCGCCCCCGCGTCCGGAGCCTGCTCGGACTCGGCATAGTCATCGGTGTAGGACTCTCCATCGGCTGTCTTGGCGGTGCTCCCCTTCGGGTCGTCCAGGGCAAGCCCGTACTGGTCCTCCGGGACCACCATGCCGTCCGCCCCGCGCTCCGGGACGTACTCGTCCCACGCGGCAAAGGACGCGAGGTCGCTCGCCCTCACCAACAGCTCGTCGGCCACCGCCTCCAACTCCGCGTCGGTGCCGGCACGCTGATCCGTGAGCAAACCCAAGTCCAGCTCGGGGTACCACGACCTGGCAATGCGGAGCGCCATGACCGCACCGGCGCGTGCCGTGGAGGCCCTTCAGGCGTTCACCCGCGCAGTCCCAAACTCCAGTCACCTCGACAGCCGGTTCATGGAGCCTGGGTCCACCATGTCGGGCCAAAGGGTGCGAACCAGCGCCAAGTCGGCCGCTTGGAGCCGCCTCAGGGCGCGGACCACCTCCGACAGACGCGCCTCGGCGGTGATCCCCACCTCGTCCAGGGTCCAGGGGGCAAGCGGCCCAACGGCCTCTCCTTGCGCCCGCCGGGCCTCATGGTCGGCCTCCACGGCTGCCTCCGCGACCTCCTGCGTGTCGGGGAAACGCCCTAAGAAGAAGACAAGGGATGAGCGGGGAGGCAAGCCAGAAAACCCAGAAGAAAGGCGCGACAAGAACAAGGCAACAGAAGCTTACCGTGCAACATCTGATCCACCTCATGCCCTTGCTCCTGCAGCTGCACCTCCCTGGATGACCACTCTTGGTGCTGGCGCTCGTGCTCGTCCCGAGCCGCCTACGCGTCCTCGGGCGCCATGGCTAGCGCGGCGTCTTTGGCCTCCAGCCTCTCGTGGAGAACTTTCTCCCGCTCCTCCGCCTCCCGATGAAGGGCCGCCCCTTGGTCCACCAACGCTTGGCGGTGGGCCGCCTCGCGCCCCTCCCGCTCCGCCTTCACCTGGTCCGCCTCCCCATGGAGCCGGTCGTGCTCCCATTGTCAGGAGTTCCCGCTCCTCGTAAAGACGCACCACCTGGCGCCGGAGGCTGACCGTCTCAGCGTGGGTAGCTTCACGAGAAGAAGTCGTCGTTGTCAGAAAGGATTCAGCCCGCCTCCGGGGCAGCCGGCCTGATTCCCGAGGGCTACACCCAGTGGGTGCGCTTGCACGCCCCCACTAAAAGATCGCAAGAGCACATACCTCGCAAATCCGCGGACACGACGGCGAGCCAGTTTTTGGCTCCTCGGTACAACCCCAGCAGGGTGTTGTACGTGGCCTCCCGGCGGTCATACGCCGCCTGCAAATCAACAAGAGTACACAGCTTTAGGCTCGACCCGCCTGTGCCCCAGCCGACTCGAGCCTCGGGGGCTACACCCAATGGGTGCGCTGGCGCGCCCCCACTGGAAAAGACAGAAAACGCCAAGTCAAGAGAAGGAGGAAGGAAGAGAGCTCACCGCGACCGCTTGCTCCAAGTTCAGCAGCCGGTCGTTGGCGGCTCGAGCATCCTGCGACGTCTGGGCGCGGCAAGCAATGAATTCATCCACAACGACGGACACCGCCGCCCCAAGGGCGCTCGACGGTTCGCTAGGGGCCGGGCTCCCGGTCGCCGCCTAGGTCTGCTGCGACCGGCCCTCATCCGTAGGTCCTCCCTTGTCGAAGACCGCGATGGGACCGGCCCATCCTATCGCCGTTGCGCCGGGGGCCGCCGTCGACGCGCCTTCGGCGGCCGTTTCCCCGGCCGTCGCGGCCCTCACCTCCGGTGCTCCACCCCCGACGGCTCCGGGCCGACTTACCTCCGGTGTCGGTGCCTCTGGAGCCAGTGCCTCCGAAGCCGGCACTTCCGGGGCTAGCGCTTCCGGGGCCGGCACCTCCGCCCCCGACGGCACGTCATCCGCCACCGGCTGGGTGGCGTCGCAGTCCATCTCCGCCACGTCCTCCGCGGCCTTCGCGCCCGCCTCTGTCCGTTGCCCGGGACCATGGTGGTCCTTCGACCTCTTCTCCTGGCCGCGAGGGAACGGCTCCCACGCTCTGTCAGCGGCCTCCCCGCTGGTTCCTCGGAGGCGGGGGAACGGCTCCCACGCTCCGCCAGCAGCCTCCCCACTGGTTCCTCCCCGCTTCTTTGTCGCCTCTTCCCATGGGCGGAGCTCCTCAATGCGCCGCTCCTGCTCGGCCGCCTCGAGGTCGAGCCACGCCTGGCGCTCCCTCTCCTCGGTAGCCGTCGGCGGCACCACCCTCTCCGTCCCGCCACCCGGGGTCCTCCCCAGGGCGCGCGCCTCCCTGGTAACGACGAAATAAGGGACTGGGGAGAAGACAGAACGGACCAAGGCGGAGGAGAAGATGGACTTACCCGACGACGACGGGGACTGCCCTCCTCGTGGGTCCCGCCTGGGCGACCCTTTGTTTCTTGCCCCTGCCTCCGCGGTTGCTGCCCGGCTGTGCGGTTGCCGCGCACTTGGGCGCCGGCTTGGTGGCATCCGGACGTTTTCCCTTGTCGTCTGCGTCCGGGCCTCCCCGGCTGGAGCCGCCGCCGGCTCGAGGTTGGCGCCTCCGCGGCGCCGTGACCTTGTCCTCCGAAGTTTCGGGCTTCTCTGGAGCCTCTGCAACACGCGACATCCCCACCTCAGCGTCATCATCGGTCCAGTCCCATCGGTGCATTTGGGGAGGAGACTCACCCGTCGATTCGGCCTCTTCGGCCCCCTCCGTCTCCATCTCCGCGTCGCCGGATTCGGACGCGCCGGCTCGCTCGTAGTCAGCCGGCTCCACGTCGTCGGCATCCTCGACCTCCTCGGGGTCCGACTCCGCCGTGTTGGGGGCCGTCTCCCCGTAGTTCTGCAGCAGCGGGAAAATCTGTGGGCGGGCCGGGCAGCGCGCTGTCAGGCCAAAGGGGGAGGGGCGCTGCCTCTGAAAAAAGATGGAGGGAAGGAGGTGGCCAGACACTTACCCGCGGTGCCGAGCGGCTCCGGCTGTACGTGGTTTTCCCCCATTGCCACTCGCCCTTCACCATCTTCGCCGTTGAGATGGAGTTCACCCTCCTCGCCATGTGGGCCAGTTTCATCTCCTTGGTGGAGAGCTGGCAGGGGTCATGGCGTCCTCCCATCTCGCAGATGAGGTGTGGCCGGCGCTGCAATGGCTGCACCCAGCGCGCCACCATCGTGGCCAGCAGATCGGTGGCCTTCAGCCCCTCCATCCCGGTCATCACGAGCAGGCGCTCACAGAGCCGGTCCACCGTCTCGGGCGTCGAAGGCAGAACCGCCCGCCAGTTCAGCATCACGGTCGACGGGTGGTTGGCAAAGTCGGGGAGGTTGATGTAATCCTCCTCCGGCTTCGCGTTCTTCACATAGAAGAACCCCCGCTGCCAGCGCTTCACCGACTCATGCAGCGGGAGTTTCGGGAAGCTGGTCCCCTTGCGGATATGGATCATGGCGCCTTCACAGGCGGTCATCACCATATGCTTCGTCACTGGATCCTTCGTCATCTGTCGCTTGAGGAAGAAGAGCCGGCACCAGAGGTCAAGCCTTGCCTCAACCCCCAAGTACCCCTCGCAAAGGGTGATGAACGCCGCCAGCTGCAAGACGACGTTGGGGGGAGGTGGTGCGGCTGCAGACCGAACCACGTCAGGAAACGGCAGAAAAAGGCGCTCGCCGACAGCCCAAGCCCGCAGAGGAAATAATCGGCGAAGACGACCACCTCGCCTTCCCGTGGTGCCGAGGAGTTCTCCGGCCCGGCTGGGCGTGCCTCCAAGTGTGCCTCCGCCAGGAGCTTGCGGCGATGGTGGAGGTGCTCGACGAAGGTCTCATCCACGTTGCTGCCGTCCCATGTGCCCTTGCCCACCATGGTCGCCGAGGGGGCATGCGGTCGCAACGACGGGCGCAGGTGCTCGGCGGCGGCCCGGGATTTCTTCGGCGACGGACGGTGGCGCAGCCTGCCCACGTGCTCTGACCTCCTACTCTCTCACTCTCGTGGCAGGGGGAGGAAGATGATGACGACGATGCGACAACAATGGGGGGAGCGAACAGGCCGTTCTGCCCCCCTCCTCTCGCCATTTAAACCCTGTGCGGGTGATCATGGGGGGCGGATTCATTGCGCACGACCCCCATGATTCCCGTGGCATGTGGGCGGATATTATGGTGCTCGGGAACACCAACCATCCGCCCGCGTCGTAATAGATCCCCGCGCGGGTCGAGGCTGCGATCGTGGAGGGCCCCGCCCCGCGGCCCGGTCTTTTCCGCCACGTGGCGCGTCTTCTCTACCCGATGGGTAACCCAAGGCGACGCGTGAGGCATCGGTCGGCTATGGAGCCGGCCGTTGTTTGCCGACGTCGCTCGACTCTCAAGGCACCCCGCGGCGAAAGGACGATCTTCAAGCCGGCGAGGACCGCCACCGTTCGTCGGCGGGCCTCCTCGGCTTTGGGGACTATTGACGGGGGGATGACCCCGGGGTAGCCTCAAGCGCCCCCTTGCTCCGGCCTTCTAACACAATCAAAGGGCGGGCCGCCTCCCCCTGCGGTCCGGCTACGCCCTGCCGGTAGCGGCCCTCCGGCCAGAGCCCGCCGGTTACGCCCCGCCGGTTACGACGTGCCGGCCAACTAAGGGCGTTGCCGCCTGCCCCCCCCCCCCCCAGCCGGCTACGCATTGGATACCGTCGTCAGGGCATGCATGGTGATAGTGGTCCCCATCCCATCGGGGGTCAGCGTCGGAGTGGCCACAGTGAAGGTGTCAGGGCCTCTGACCCTGGCGGACGGTGACCAGGCTTCCAACAGTGTCGGCATGCCCCAACCACTCCATTACCTGCCCCGGCATGGCTACAAGGCGGCCGACCGCACCGCTGACCTCGGCCGGTCGCCGCAAGACGACGCCACAATGGGCGGCCCGTGCCGTGACGTGACCGGCATCGGCACCCGCCGCACGGGCCCCGCCTGCTCCTGACGGGACCCTTCAGCTGGCGGGGCCTATCGGCGACAGGACGCCACAGCCGGCAGCCCTCACAACCGGCCAGAGAGGCTGTCGGCTGGGGGCCCCGATGACCTTCTATTTGTATTGTAATCCGGGGGGTTGGCCTATAAAACCCCCCGAGCCACCCGCATGCAAGAGGTCATCTGATCTCTCAGTTCTCTTCACGTCCACCACACACACACGCGCGTAGAGAGGCAGAAGAGCGGGCTAGCTCCTTCTTCCTCCACGATCCATACAGCTCAAGGAGCTCCATTGTAATCTTACCATTGTCTCAACTAGACCAAGCAGGACTAGGGGTGTTACCTCCCACGGAGGGCCCCGAACCTGGGTACATCATGTGTCCACCACCGCTTGTGCCTAACCCCGCTCCCGAAGCCCGCCAACATCCTTCGCCCCCTCTCGATAAGCCTACCCATGGCATCTACCGTGACGAAACCATGACAATCCCGTACACAGTTCCCTTTGTCCATCGATATGTTACTTGTCCGAGATTCGATCGTCGGTATCTCCATACCTAGTTCAATCTCGTTCCCGGCAAGTCTCTTTACTCTTTCTGTAATTACAAGATCCCATGACTAACTCCTTAGTCACATTGCTTGCAAGCTTCTTGTGATGTTGTATTATCGAGTGGGCCTAGAGATACCTCTCCATCATATGGAGTGATAAAACCCAGTCTCGATCCATGCCAACCCAACATACACCCTCGGAGATACATGTATAGCACCTTTATAGTCACCCAATCACGTTGTGACGTTTGATACACACAAGGCATTCCTCCGGTGTTAGGGAGTTGCATGATCTCATGGTCATAGGAACAGATACCTGACATGGATAAAGAAGTAGAAATAAACTAACACGATCAAATGCTACGCTTATGGTTGAGTCTTTGTCCATCACATCATTCTCCTAATGATGTGATCCCGTTATCAAATGACAACTCATGTCTATGGTCAGGAAACCTTGACCATCTTTGATCAACGAGCTAGTCTAGTAGAGGCTCACTAGGGACATAGTGTTTGTCTATATATCCACACATGTATTTGAGTTTCCAATCAATACAATTCTACCATGGATAATAAAAGAATATCATGAGCAGAGAAATATAATAATAACCACTTTATTATTTCCTCTAGGGCATATTTCCAACAGAAACAACCCGCACCTGCAATTAGCAATGCTATAAAAGGGGTTGAGCAAGCGGTAACATAATCAAACAAATGTTTGCATGGTACAAATGCTTGCAATCATAGCATGCGCCGTCTTGTGCTCTATTGCCTCTGTGCAGCTCCCCTCTTCTCCCAAAGGCTTTCATTCTTTTATGGTGATAATGTATCACATTAATTGACGTGATTTCATCACCCTTACTATGCGTTCTTTCCTTAAACCTCCAAACACTTCAAAAATGACATCATGGAGAAAACAACAAAAAGAAGTGCAAGAATGCAGTAAAATTCAACAAAGCCTACCATGTGGGCATAAAATAAAGGGTGAAATCATCACATGATTTGGAATCATAGACTATGTAAAGAAGGTTCCCCGGATTTCTTCCATACCTCCTTCGACCGACAATGTCCTCGGAGTGGGGGTGGGGCAGTGGGGGATGAACTGGGATCTCGTACACACTCTCGGCAGGAGTTGGTGGAAAGAAACAAGACGGAGGAGAGCGAGGAGTCTTCATCTTTCTTAGACCATGTTTAAAAAGAAACTTTCGACGCTTTTTGGTAAACTGCATCATTTTTTGCCTCTTCAGATATGTGGTTCACCATGGACATGCTGAACAAATGCAGGCTGAAAACCTTATTGTGCACATGGTTTGGTAGCATGTATTGCACCAGTGAGCAGTTTGATGCCTACTATTTGGTAGTCCATGATGTCGCTTGAAGCTACATCGGTATTTCCCCAAAGAGGAAGGGATGATGCATCACAGCGGCGGTAGGTATTTCCCTCAGATATGAAACCAAGGTTATCGAACCAGTAGGAGAACCAACCAACACAACATAAACAACCCCTACACACAAATAACAAATACTCGCAACCCGATGTGTAAAAGGGGTCGTCAATCCCTTTCGGGTAATGGCGCCAGAAAGGCACATGGACGGGAGAAAGTTGTAAATGTTGATAGATCGAACGCCAAATAAAATAAAGTGCAGCAAGGTATTTTGGGGTTTTTGGAAATATAGATCTGAAAATAAATGCAAGAGAAAAGTAGATCGCAAAGGCAAATAATATGAGAAAGAGACCCGGGGACCGTAGGTTTCAGTAGTGGCTTCTCTCGAGAAAAATAGCAAACGGTGGGTGAACAAATTACTGTTGGGCAATTCATAGAACTTAAAATACTCGTGACGATATCCAGGTAATGATCATTACATAGGCATCATGTCCAAGATTAGTAGACCGACTCCTGCCTGCATCTACTACTATTACTCCACACATCGATCGCTATCCAGCATGCATCTAGTGTATTAAGTTCATGGAGAAACGGAGTAATAATAAGAACGATGACATGATGTAGACAAGATCTATCTATGTAGAGATAGACCCCATCGTTTTATCCTTAGTAGCAACGATACATACGTGTTGTTTCCCTTTTTGTCACTGGGATCAAGCATCGTAAGATCGAACTCACTACACAGCACCTCTTCCCATTACAAGGTAAATAGATCAAGTTGGCCAAACAAAACCCAAATATCAGAGAACAAATACGAGGCTATAAGCAATCATGCATATAAGAGATCAAAGAAACTCAAATAACTTTCATGGATATAAAAAGATAGATCTGATCATAAACTCAAAGTTCATCGATCCCAACAAACACACCGCAAAAGAGTTACATCATATGGATATCCAAGAGACCATTGTATTGAGAATTCAGCGAGAGAGAGAAATCCATCTAGATACTAACTACGGACCTGAAGGTCTACAAAGAACTACTCATTCATCATCGGAGAGGCACCAATGGAGGTGGTGAACCCCATCCGAGATGGTGTCTAGCTTGGATCTGGTGGTTCTGGACTCTACGGCAGCTGGATGAATATTTCGTCTATCGCCCTAGGGTTTTTGGAATATTGGGGTATTTATAGAGCAAAGAGGCGGTCCGGGGGGCACCCGAGGTGGGCACAACCCACCAGGGCATGCCCGGGCCTCCTAGCGTGCACTGGTGGGTTGTGCCCCCCTTAGGGCACCCCCAGGCGTAGCCAGGGCCCGTTGTGTTCCTTCTGGCCCATAAAAAATCATCGTGAAGTTTTCGTGGCATTTGGACTTCGTCTGGTATTGATTTTCTGTGATGTAAAAAACATGGAAAAACGGCAA
Source organism: Hordeum marinum (assembly GCA_022496015.1). Lineage (NCBI taxonomy): Eukaryota > Viridiplantae > Streptophyta > Magnoliopsida > Poales > Poaceae > Hordeum > Hordeum marinum. Next base: position 441,580,009 of record CM039674.1, read on the forward strand.
CTGGCACTTGGCACTATGTCAAGAGGTTAGTACAAAAAATGATATAAAATGACTATAAAATGATTATAAAACATCCAAGATTGATAATATAACAACATGGAACAATCAAAAAATATTGATATGTTGGAGACGTATCAGCATCCCCAAGCTTAACTCCTACTCATCCTCGAGTAGGTAAGTGATAAAAACAGAATTTTTGATGTGGAATGCTGCCTAACATGTCATATCATATTCTTTTTCTTATAGCATGGACATTTGGACTTTTAGTTGTTCAAAGCAATAGTCTAGTTTTGACATAATAATTTAGATACTCAAGCATATCAACAAGCAACCATGTCTTTCAAAATATCAATGCTAAAATAAGTCATCCCTAGCCCATCATGCTCAAACATTCATCGATTCATGAAACACACTCGAATATTAGCTACACCCAATACTTAAGTACAATCATATTTCCTCCTAGTTGGTGCTTTGGTAAGATAATATGGAGACTCAAATTCAAAAATAAAAATTGCATAAAGTAAAAGAAAGGCCCTTCGCAGAGGGAAGTAGGGATTTGTAGAGGTACCAGAGCTCAAAGCGAAAAACTTAGAGATAAAAAACATTTTGGGAGGTGTATCCATCCCACCAACGAAAACGACTTAGAGTTCCCAACACTTTCCATGCTAGATATATCATAGGCGGTTCCCATACAGAAAATAAAGTTTATTCCTTTTTCCACCATACTTTCACTTTCCAAGGAATTTATTATTTGACAACCTAAAGTAAATTTATTTTTTGCATTTCGGGACTGGGCATCCCTAATACCTTTCCCTTACTCTCGTGCAATGACAAGTGAATAAACACTCATCATGAGAATAACACATCTAGCATGGAAAATATTAGCCACCCCTCATCGCTCCGTGAGCGAAAAAACACACAAAAGAGAAGTTTATTTTGAAAATTAGAGATGGCACATACAAATTTGCTTAGAACGACACGAAAATACCGCATATAGGTAGGTATAGTGGACTCATGTGGCAAAAACTGGGTTTAAGGATTTGGATGCACAAGTAGAGCTCATACTTGGTGCAAACTGAAGGCTAGAAAAAGATTGATAAGCGACCAACCAAGAAACGGACAATATCATAAGCAAGCATTAAGCATAAATAACACCGAATAATGCACCACAAGTAGGATATAATTTCATTGCATGACTATTGACTTACGTACTTGCATAGGGAATAACAAACCTTAACACCAATATTCTTACTAAAGCATAATTACTCATTAACATAACTCACATATCACATAATCATATCTCAAAACTATTACTAAGAATCAAGTTTATTTTGTCCAATGATCTTCATGAAATTTATTATTATATCCTTCTTGGATATCTATCACTCTGGGACTAATTTTCATGTGTTGCTTTTCATAAGCTCAAACAAATATAAGTGAAGATCAAGAGCATAATTTTTCTTCTTTCTCTCAAAATAATTTAAGTGAAGCAAAAGAGAATTTCTTGAAAATTTTACTAACTCTCAAATAAATCTAAGTGAATTAAGAGAGCATTTCTTAAAAAATACTAAGCACACTATGCTCAAAAAGTAGTGAAGCACTAGACCAAGTCCATTGCTCATAAAAAATTTAAGTGAAGCATAGAGAGCAATTCTAACAAGTCATGACATAATTTTGGCTATATCAAATAGGTGTGTCCAGCAAGGGATCAAGACTTAAAAAACTAAATAAAACAAGCAAATACTCATATCATACAAGACGTTCCAAGCAAAACACATATCATGTGACGAATAAAAATATAGTTTCGAGTAAAATACCGATGATCGTTGGAAGAAAGCGGGGATACCACTCGGGGGCATCCCCAAGCTTAGTTGGTTGCTCATTTTTGGATAATAGCTTGGGATGCTGGGTCACCCCCAAGCTTAGGATCCTCCATCCTTCCTTCATCCATCGTAAGATAACCCAAAACTTGAAAACTTCAATCACACAAAACTCAACAAAACGTTCATGAGATCCGTTAGTATAAGAAAAATAAATCACTACTATAAGTACTGTATTAAACCAATTCATATTTTTTTCTTGCATTATACCTACTTTATTCCAACTTTTATATGGCAAAAACTCATCAAAGAAAACCATAGAGCCATCAAAATAAGCACACAACACAAAGAAAACAAAATATGTCAAAACAGAACAGTCTGTAATAATCTCATTTGTTAGAATACTTATGTAACTCAAAAAAATTCTGAAAAATTAGGAAAACGTGAGGAATTTTTATATAAATCTTGTGTAAAAAATTCATAATTTTATCACTCTTGTGTGATTTTTAATAATTTTGTGACTGGTGCACAAAGTTTCTGTTTTTTAACAAGATCAAAGCAATTATCATCCAACATGATCCCAAAGGCTTTGCTTGGCACAAACTCTAATTAAAACACAAAAACACAATCATAACAGTAGCATAATTGTGTAAAAACTCAAGAACAGAAAGCAAAAGGCAAAAATAAATTTTATTCATTGGGTTGCCTCCCAACAAGCGCTATTGTTTTACGCCCTTAGCTAGGCATAAAGCAAGGATCTAAGTTTTGTCATCTTTGTTCTGAGATCCATAAGATGCCCTCATGATTGATTCATATGGTGGCCTAATTCTTGTTCTAGGAAAGTGTTCCATACCCTTCCTCAAAGGAAATTGGAACTTAATATTGCCTTATTTCATATCAATCATGGCACCGATAGTGCGTAAAAACGGTCTACCAAGAATAATTGGACAAGACGGATTGCAATCAATATCAAGAACAATAAAATCTATGGGCACATAATTCCTATTTGCAACAATAAGAACATCATTAATTCTTCCCATAGGCTTTTTAATAGTAGAATCTGCCAAGTGCAAATTTAAAGAACATGATTCAATATCGGTAAGACCAAGCACATCACATAAAGATTTTAGAATTGTAGAAACACTAGCACCCAAGGAACACAAAGCAAAACACTCATAATTTTTAATATTGACTTTGATAGTAGATTCCCATTCACCATGCAATTTTCTAGGAATTGATACTTCTAATTCCAATTTTTTCTTCGAAAGCTTTCGTCATAGCATCAACAATATGTTTAGTAAAAGCTTTATTTTGTTCATAAGTATGGGGTGAATTTATCGTGGATTGCAACAAAGAAATACAATCAATCAAATAGTAACTATCATAATTAAATTCTTTGTAACCCAAAAGAATGGGCACATCACTAGTTAAAGTTTTGACCTCTCTAAACCACTTTCATCAATTTTCTCAACAAGATTTTCACCCTCCGAAATATTGGGACGCCTTCTACCTAAAGTTGACTCTTCTCCAGTCCATTTTTCATCAATCTTAACTTTACTAAGGAATCAATAGAACAAACACCAATCATTTTAAGATCTTCATCACCTTTATCTTCCATGAGATTGGTTTAGCAGCCATTTGATTTACCAAGGTAGCTTGTGCTATTTTTTCCAACAAACTTTCAGCAAAGGCATACTTAGATTGAAGATTGCAAACTTCTCTACTAATATCATCAAGTTGTTTTGTAATAGCATCTAGCACAACGGAGTGTTCCTTAAGTTCTTCGGTAAAATACTTATTGTGCTCAAATTGTGTAGTCATATATTCCTTAGTACTTTTTTGAATTTCAAGCAAAATATTTGAGTAAGGAACATCATAATATTTCCTTTGAGGCATCATGACTACGCAAACAAGAAAGCACACAAAAAACAGATCCGACAAGAAAACGGCGAATAGAAAAGGAGAGGCAAACAAAACGGTAAATTATTGTGAAGTGGGGGAGAGGAAAACGAGAGGAAAATGGCAAATAATGTAAATTGCAAGGAGATGAGATTTGTGATTAGGAACCTGGTATATGTTGAAGATCCTCCCCGGCAATGGCGCTAGAATTCCTTTTGATGTCGCTTGAAGCTACGTCGGTATTTCCCCAAAGAGGAAGGGATGACGCAGCACAGCGGCGATAGGTATTTCCCTCAGATATGAAACCAAGGTTATCGAACCAGTAGGAGAACCATGCAACACAACGTAAACAACCCCTACACACAAATAACAAATACTCGCAACCCGACGTGTAAAAGGGGTTGTCAATCCCTTTCGGGTAATGGCGCTAGAAAGGCACGTGAACGGGAGAAAGTTGTAAATGTTGATAGATCAAATGCCAAATAAAATAAAGTGCAGCAAGGTATTTTTGGGTTTTTGGAAATATAGATCTGAAAATAAATGCAAGAGAAAAGTAGATCGCAAAGGCAAATAATATGAGAAAGAGACCCGGGGACCATAGGTTTCACTAGTGGCTTCTCTCGAGAAAAATAGCAAACGGTGGGTGAACAAATTACTGCTGGGAAATTGATAGAACTTAAAATACTCATGATGATATCGAGGCAATGATCATTACATAGGCATCACATCCATGATTAGTAGACCGACTCCTGCCTGCATCTACTACTATTACTCCACACATCGACCGCTATCCAGCATGCATCTAGTGTATTAAGTTCATGGAGAAACGGAGTAATGCAATAAGAACGATGACATGATGTAGACAAGATCTATCTATGTAGAGATAGACCCCATCGTTTTATCCTTAGTAGCAACGATACATACATGTCGTTTCCCTTTCTGTCACTGGGATCAAGCACCGTAAGATCGAACCCACTACAAAGCACCTCTTCCCATTGCAAGATAAATAGATCTAGTTGGACAAACAAAACCCAAATATAGGAGAACAAATATGAGGCTATAAGCAATCATGCATATAAGAGATCAAAGAAACTCAAATAACTTTCATGGATATAAAAAGATAGATCTGATCATAAACTCAAAGTTCATCGATCCCAACAAACACACCGCAAAAGAGTTACATCATATGGATCTCCAAGATACCATTGTATTGAGAATTCAGCGAGAGAGAGAAAGCCATCTAGCTACTAACTACGGACCCGAAGGTCTACAAAGAACTACTCACGCATCATCGGAGAGGCACCAATGGAGGTGGTGAACCCCATCCGAGATGGTGTCTAGATTGGATCTGGTGGTTCTAGACTCTGCGGCGGCTGGATGAATATTACGTCTGTTGCCCTAGGGTTTCTGGAATATTGGGGTATTTACAGAGCAAAGAGGAGGTCCGAGGGGCACCCGAGGTGGGCACAACCCACCAAGGCGCGCTTGGGCCTCCTGGCGCGCCCTGGTGGGTTGTGCCCCCCTCGGGGCACCCCCCAGGCGCAGCCAGGGCCCGTTGTGTTCCTTCTGGCCCATAAAAAATCATCATGAAGTTTTCGTGGCATTTGGACTTCGTCTGGTATTGATTTTCTGCGATGTAAAAAACATGGAAAAAAACAGCAACTGGCACTTGGCACTATGTTAATAGGTTAGTACCAAAAATGATATAAAATGACTAGAAAATGATTATAAAACATCCAAGATTGATAAATATAACAGCATGGAACAATCAAAAATTATAGATACGTTGGAGACGTATCAGTTTGTTTGTGCTTCTGGGTAAGAAGATGCAAACCACAACTTTTTGGCTATGTGCATTGTGTTTTTCAGCTCACCCCTTTAAAATTTGGTGAGCTTACCACCCAAATGCAACGTACTTCACATCAGACATCGCATATGAATAGAAACACAACTAACACACCTCCTACAGAATTATCACGCAATTAAACAATGGAGTACCACACAGTTAACACTACTACATTAGTTTTAAGACAACATGGGCATCCCATGCCCATGCACGACCCTAGGTTGTCGATCCTTGGGAAAAATTTACATTTTTAGAACAAACGAGACAACAAGTTCACACGATCCAATAATTCAAATAATTCAAACACAGATAGATCGAGCAAGAGGAAGAGCAGGAGCAATGTCACCATGGCAGCAGTGCTTGGTGCACCGGACCCTACAGATGATGGAGGTGTCGAAACTGTAGATATGGACCTTGAAACTCAAGACTAACAACTTCAAGACAAGAAGGTCGCCGGGGATGATCATGTGCTTCTGGTAGAAGTAGTCTTGGCGTCTCACCAACACCGTTTCTTCATGAAAGATATGGACCTAATCCTAGATCTCACACCATTTATACGTAGAGAGCTTGACGACGCGAGGAGGTTTCAGGATGAGCCACTGCTTCATCACCGCCCGGAAGGCCTCAGGCAATGTCCTGAGTGTCCTTGATGGGCATCTCGAACCTGAGTGGCTCCCGTGCTGCCTCCTCATGGCCAAGCTAGGCATGTAACCAATCCCTAGAGGCCGGCTCATCTCAGCCAACCTGCCCAACACCTTCGCCCTCTTCAGCCACCGGTTCCCCGGGGTGATGGCCTCGACCCCCTCTGTGCCAGTGACGACCTGAGCCCCTCGACCGATAGTCTCCCACTTAGTCTTCACAACCTTGTTAGTTCAGTGGAAGACAATAAGTAACCAGTGCAATGGCATGACTCAATGAAGCACTGGTCATGGCAATGCTTCACTAACCTCCACATTTGTACTAGTATGACCATGCATACATATTTTTCCTATTAGGAGCATACATGCGCATGCACTGTCCTAATATGACCATGAATCTTACATTCTTAAGAAGTTGGTCCCAATTTTCTCAACGTGCAAAGTGTCTACCTCAACGTCCCACTAAACAATACATTTAAATCTTCTTTCCCACTAAGCCATACAAAATATGCCACATAAGCGCTCTTAACATGCAAGGTGTCCATCTCAACATCCCACTAAGCAATGCACTTAAGTCTTCTCTCTCACTAAGCAATGCAAAATCTACCACATAAGCGAGTCATGCATTTAACTTGTAAATTACAATAATTTTTGCATTAGTCTATGCATGTAACGCTGCCACATCGTATATTCATGTTAGTCATCCTTCACATTTTTTTGCTCGAAATAATATTTTTAACTGTAATTTAAAAGATTTTATTCTATTTTTAGACACTATTTTATTATTTTTTAAGTTCAAATTTTCTTTTCATTAGATTTATCAACTACTTATGCATTTTTAATAAAGTTACCACATCGTGCGAGGAGAGAGTCATCCTCACTAATCATGTCCAATTTTTCCTCAGTGAAGAAGAGACCACGTGGACAACTCCAAAAAAAATTGAACTTACATTGTGTTACTTATGTTCCAAAACTATTTTGCAACAATAAACAAATCAAGTATAATAAAACTTATAAAATTGTATTTTCATGCTCATATTGTTAATTATAATATTCACGTTCCACATACGCAAATATCATCTAAACATATTGTCAATAATTCCTGCAACAATGTGAGGGGGAATTGTCTAGTTCCATTCAAACTGAAGCACCAGGCTAGCACATTTGATCATGCATAGCAACAACTCAACAAACATTCAATCATGCATAACCTAGGAAGCATTTGAACACAACAACCCAGTAACAAATTGAGCACATTTGAACACATCAATAACATAGGTATCATTGTGATCATGCAAAGCAGCTACCTAGCAAGCATACCGATCCAAGTCGTTTCGAATCCAATCCAATCCAATCGATTTGGGATGAACGAAAAAAACTAACTAGTAATGGGAGCACGGGGAAAAAATTGCTTAGCGAAGAATGCAGACCAAACCCTAGCGGGATCAAGGGTCTGACCTACGCGGATGAACGGACCGCTTGTGAGCTTCTCATCGATGGACGCTGGATGAGGGAAAATGGTGCCACCGTCGATGTTGCGGCTGTGCTCCCCTCGAATTGTCTCGGTGCAAGTGGAGAAAACCCTCATGAGGATAAAAATCTCCAACCCGGGCATGACTGATGGTATTCCTGTCGTTGCCACCCCAGCCGCACCGACCGACACGAGCGTCATTAGTGGGTCAATGGTTGCTGATTGCGCCCCCCAGCGTGGATGGGGGACGGTGCTCGGATAGCCGATTTGAGGACAATGCCCTATCGGGTTAGGCCGACCACCCTTCGATCTTGGATTGGGTTGTTGTCGATGAGGTGTCACTGAGGCGACGTGGTCACGTGTCGTGCATGGGAGGAACCGCCGGGTGGTGAGAGAGAGGAGTATGGTGTGAATTAATAATGGAGGTGATAGGAGAGAGGGGAGGGAGTTATGCTACGTCTTGTCGTCTCGTGCTCTTTCCAACGCATGTAGGCAAGAGACACGCGTGAGTCGCATGCTCGGAAAAACAGATGATTCATCTATTGTTTCGCAGCCTGGCCTGAGAGTGCTTTAAACTTTGTGCCGGCGAAAACATATTCAGCCCAGCCTACCAAACACCTAGTTTTCACACCAACCTGGCCGAGCCTTTTTTTTACATGGTATAGACGCAAACACTCATCCCTATGGCACGCACACAATCTTTTTTTACGAGCACCTCCAAAAGAGTAAACCGACACATCATCTTAAAATTAACGGAGTCATCATGAACAATTTCATTATCGATAAAAACATTTTGTTATATCGAACACACATCGTCTGAAGACCTGAAATAAATTCAAAAAATGCAAGATTTTTCTCTACGTGTGCCTTGTGACTTGTGAGTTGTCACAACGAACGATCCCCACGCGCGCGTCATACAAAACCCCAACCTCAACGAGCGGCGCGTCACGCGCAATCGCCCACCCATGCGCGGACAGGTATGTACCTACCCAATCCCCGTGCCGCGCCTGCTCTCCTCTTCCCCTTGTGGGCAAAAAGAAAAAAAAGATTTAAGGGATATGACAGGCAGGGAATGAGAATTTAAGGGATACGTGACGTATAATCCATTGTTTGGTTGGGGGCAAGGAAATTGAGGTGGGATGGGGAAAGAGAATTAAAAAAGTCAATTCCCACGTATCTCTTCCCAACCTCTCCTGTTAATTCACATGAAAAATTATTTTCTTTCAAATTCCCTTTACTAATTCACACCACACATCAAACATGGAATTGGGACTAAAATTTAATTTCCCACGCCTAATCCCCTACTAAACTCCCACATATAAACTCCCGTTCCCTTTACTCGTTCTAGCCAAACAAGCTGGGTCAGCAGCAAGCGGAGCACAGGCTCGCGAGACAGGGGCGACAGACAGAGACAGACACGCGCGGCCGCCGGCGATGCTGTCGGCGCGGAGCCTGCGGAAGGCGTCCGTCCCGCCGTCCCTTCTCTCCGACCCCTCGCCCGGCTGCCTCCAGCCCACGCGCCTCGCCGTCCACGTGCGTACGCCGCCGCACCGTATCCGTTGCGCGCACCTCCCCTCGCGCACGCCTCCAGAACCCTAAACCCTCGGCTCTAATCCCTGTCCTATCCTCCCTTCTGTCCCAGGTTAATGGCGACGGTGGCTCCTGCTCCGCCTACTTCGCCTCCGGTTGCCGCGTCTACAAGATCGAGGTCCCTCTTTCTCTCTCCCTCCTCCGGAACTGTAGCGTGGTGCCTCTGTTCTGTTCCCCTCCGAAGCTTAATTAGTGGAGTAGATTGCACATTAGTTGCTTGAGTGCTTCAAATGAGTTTCGGAAGTTCTGTAACCCATTGAACCACGAATGCTGCTTTCGAACCTGGCACCCAGGTTCAGTTGCTCTTGCTGGTTAGAGTGCACTTTAGTAATTAAGGAACGCAACTAGTTCTTTTCGGTTCTGCCATTGCTCATTGGCGATGCTCGGTGAAAATAGTAGAATTTGTCATGTATGGGGTCACAATTGTTTGTAAATTTATGTTGCTGTGAGTGTGATGTCATGTCCCCTATGCATGGGTTCTTAAGTTGATATCCCTTTCTATTTATCTTGGAGCTTAAAGATATCCATGGAAGAGGAGATGCTGTCGAGAGGAAAGGAGAGCCTGTTGATTCCTATCAGTGCACAGGTAATACTCTTGCTTTTCTAGAGCTTATCAGTTTTGGGTGCTTATTTACTGTGAAGTCCATTCTTGTTGAAAGGTCATAAGCTCGTCGGTTGTGGACCGCTGCCCGCATCGTTCGGAGATTCAGAGTGTAGTTCTGGCGGATGGTGAAGGTGCAGTCTTCAACATTTGTAATAATGTGGTGCCATATAGTATTTCCCCAAAAAACATGCTGTAGTTGGGCTCTTGGCATGTCATAGTCTGAAATAGCCATCAAGCATATAACCAGTATAGTACAATCTGCTGTTCCTTCGAGTTGGCGTATCCAGCTTGACCTGCTGTAACTATATCATACATTGAGCATAATTTCCACCACATGCATTATACGTGAAGGACACTGTCTTAGACATTGTATCTGCCTCAACATTTTGCTTGACCACCACGAGTCATAATTTCCAGCAACCACTGACTGCAGGCGCACTTTGATTTTCAGCAATGCGTTTTAAAACTTGGCTGTTTACTTGTTTTTACCTTAGGTTTGTAAGTTGAGCTCACAGTTACAGGGTATTTAATAGGTTATGGAATTATAAGCATATGCAGAGTGCTAGGTTACTAAGCGCTGGTACTAACCATATATGTTTCTGTTGTATCCCCCAGTGCCACTCCCATGTGATAGTCAGTTCTTGTGTCTTCTTAAAATATAACCATTGTGTATCATAGAAGATATTTCATATTCAATGTTTTGTCACTTCCCAGGTGATAGCTGCTTGATTTTGGGAACTGTCGACTCTTATGGTCACCTCATTGTATCCCGTTTGGACACTGTGGCTGAGGGTAACTTTACTGTCTTGTATTTTGAGTGCATAGCATGGTTTAAATCTGTAAGCATATGTGGAATTTTTCAGTTCTATTTATATATGTCATTCTTAATGTAATAAGCTTCTTGAAACTGCTTCAGATTTGCATAATACACTCCATTTTATGCCATGTTGTAGCTTCCTTATTCCATCTGATCCTGGTGGATAATAATACCATAAACCATAAACCGTGGTGCTCAAGCTTTCATGACGAGAAGCTTAATGAGACATTTTTTAGCCATAGTTTTTTTCAGGCAAATTGAGTGGTTCCCTTTTAAAGATGATCTTATTCTTGAATTATCAACACCGACAAAAAGTCATTGATAGTTTAAAAAGTGAAGAGCAACATATGAATATGTCATTACTGAAACTTGCTCAGACATCGACAGGGCGTCCTATTCAGTACCACCTCGTGATAGTGGTGTCGGAGAAGGAAGTTGGGCTGGGTTGTGTTTTAGTTCAACACACCAATCCACGGTATATTTATTGACTTTGAATTACCTGCAAAATTCACTCATCGTCCTTGTTAGAACTTAATGTGGTTCATTTCCCACTGACTTCTATATTTAGTGTAGCATAAAAGTCAATGCCATTGCACTTTGCATGCTGCAAATCCAAACAATTTGATATTCTTTTCAGGTAGCAGTCGCTCGTGGATTGTGTAAGAGCATTGATATCTATGATCAAGATATTCATATTCGGAGTTTACGTACGTAAGTTTCCCTCTTACTAGAATACTAACTTCATGATAAATTTCATTGTCCGAGTGATATGTTTTGCTCTAAAAGTTAGATTGCCTTTACATGTGCTGCTACAGTAACATGCATCTTTCCGCATGATTCTGCCGCACAAACCCGCTTTAGCATCCAAGTTACAATCGTTCCTAATGTCCCGTAGAATATCTGAGCTGAACTTTATTTTGTAAAAAACTGTAGGTTATGGTACCCCTCTTCAGCTAAGTTTGCTCAATGCTTTCCTCAAGGGAGTGAAAGTAGTTCAATATTGGCAATTACTGAAGGTCCTCAGGTTAGACTGCACCCGCCTGCTAAGCTTACATTCCTCTGCCCTCTTTTCTCATGGCGGTTACTTGCAGCTGAGCATCTGGGACTTCAGAATGCAGAACAATGGTGGATGTGTACAACGCATTTCTGGTCCTATTGGAGGCATATTATACTCTGTCTGCACCTCTCCTTCAGGATTGATTGCTATTGGTGGAACTGATCGTGCTGTCACAATCTATGATCCTCGCAGGTTGGGTTGCTTGTTTTCCTCTTTTAGTTCAAGGATCAGACGAGCAGTTGCATGTTTACTGCAGTACCAGAGTGATTGAAAGTTCAGTTTATGTTTTGTGTATAGGTGGTCGGCCTTATCAAGATGGGTGGGCTGCTCCAAGTATGAGGTTGGTCTACCTTCTTCTGATGTTACTTTCTGTAGCTGGTACAGTGAATTCAAAATCAAACTACCTGAAAATTTATTAGTATTAAATGTATCATAAAGTGCGAAATGAAGATTCGATGTTTCATGAAGCAATGTAGTTCTCAGCTAGTGTATTTGCCTTCATACCCAGATTACTGGTCTTTCGTTTTCTTCAGTGGACCAATCCTTCATGTACGTCCAAGGTGTTGATTATGAGGTGTGCATCCAACTCATTTCCTTGGACCTTGCTTTGTGTATCTCCTATACTTCTTTAGCTATTAGTGCTGCTTAGTACTTGTTGCCTGTCTGTTACATATGGTGTGTGTTTTTATGGTTGATAAAATAGTTCCTAATTATAAAAATAGAAACTCAGCTTATTTGATGACATCTTTGCTACTTTCTAGAATTTTCAGTATCTCAGGCAACTGTAGCAAATTCTTCTTCTGTACATGGCATTACTGATTTGTATTTTCTGAAAAAGATGGAAATGGCAGTAGTGAACTTCTCTTCTTGGATTGTTGTAATCTAATGAAGAACTTCATCATGGTTCAACTTAAGTAATGACCTCCTATGGTACTTCTGCACATCCGCTGAAACTGTAGGTGCTGCTCTAACATGTAATCTCGCTGCAGATTACTTGTGGACGTTGGAGAGAAAGCGAACGCGCATTCTCATTTCGAGGTGATTCGAACTGGCTGGGCTTTTCAAAGGTATCCCCCAGCCCCCACCCACCCCAGTGGGAGGGAAAATAGCCTTAGACAAAATAGTGTAACAAATGCACCATCGAAGTCCCTAATGCGGCAACATGTTTCTGATCTGCAGTGTGCGAATATGGATGTGGTTGCTGGGTGGTGCGAGTCTGGAAGTATCTTCGTTGCCGATGTTAGGCAGGATCTTCTATCGGTAATGGGGGTTTAGGGCGATGAGAGTGTGAAATCATCCTTTGACCATACATCCAAGAACCATTGTGTTGAGCACTATGAATGACGGGCGCATTCTAATTTCCAGCCACAACCTGTATCATGTAGCGGTTAGCCTTGGGGGTGGAAGTTTCTTGTTGGTTCTTGTATCATCAGAATAAGCTTTGTTGGCTTAGAGCATCTCCAGCCGTTGGCCTCCCATGGGGCCGAAATAGCGCCGTCTGGGGCTGAGCCGGCGTTAAAATCGGCCCGGGGCTCGTTTTCCTAGCCATCGCCCCACGGACGCCCCGCAACCGGCGATTTTGGCCTAGCATGGGCGTAGATTCGGCCCAGAGTCGGTGCTATTTCGGCATTACTTTGACAAACTTGGTGCTTTTTCGGCTTTAAAATTAACAAAATCGACGTTCTTTCGGCATAAATTCAATGAAAAGCTGAATGTTTCGTATCAAAGTTTATCATAGAAATTAATACAAAATCAAATAGTTCAATGATGCAAGTTCCAACATAAATTAAAACAAATCGAGCTAGGCGTTGCCCTTGAGCCTCCATAGGTGTTCCACCAGATGTCTTGTAGTTCTTGATGCACTTGTTGTAGTTCTTGATGCACTTGTGGGTCTCGGATCTTTTGACGCATATTAAGGTAGGCAGCCCATGTTGCTGGTACCTGGTGATCAACAACTGTAAGAGGTTCCATCCTGTGATATGGTTCAGGGTCAAACACTGGCTCTTCCTGCTCGCTCTCAATGATCATGTTGTGCAAGCAGACACAACAATTCATGATCTCCTACATCTGCTTTTTTGACCAGGTCATAGCGGGGTATCAGACAATAGCAAATCGCGATTGGAGCACACCAAATGCTCGCTCGACATCTTTCCTGCAAGCCTCCTGACACTTAGCAAAGTGTGTCTTCTTTGGCGCCACATGTTTTGAGATAGTCTTCACAAATATGGACCATCTTGGATAGATATCATCTACTAGATAGTATCCCTTGTTGTAGTGGTGTCCATTGACCTCAAAGTTCACCAGATGAGCATGACCTTCAACAAGCTTGGCGGAGACATTCGAGCATTGCAAGACGTTGATATCATTGTAAGTTCCTGGCATACCAAAGGAGTGCCAAATCCATAGGTCATGTGTGGCTACTGCCTCAAGTACCACACTGCAACCACCTTTGACGCCTTTGTACATCCCATGCCAAGCAAATGGGCAGTTTTTCCATGACTAATGCATGCAGTCGATGCTTCCAAGCATCCCTTGAAATCCTCTTGCTACATTCTGTGCTAGGATTCAAGCAGTGTCTTCAGCATTGGGTGATCGCAAATATTGTGGTCCAAAGACTGCCACCACTGCCCTGCAGAACTTGTATAGACACTCAATGATGGTGGACTCGACCATTCGCCCATAGTCTTCTTGTATGTCCGCAGGTGCTCCGTATGCAAGCATCCTCATAGCTTGGGTGCATTTCTGGAGTGACGAGAATCCAACTGTTCCGGTACAATCCTTCTTGCAAACGAAATAGCTATCGAACTCCCGGAAGGAATTAACAATCCTGAGGAAGAGCTTCAGGCTCATCCGGTAGCTACGCCGAAATACTTTCTCACCGTGCAATGGAGAGTCTGCGAAGTAGTTAGCGTAGGGCATGCAATACCCCTCCATCTGATGCCTCTGCTTGCTCTTGCGACGGCCCGACGCCGAGCCACCTCGCCGGGGCTTGTCATTGTTGACGAACAGGTCGGACAACGAGGCGAGTATCATGAGGTGCTCCTCGTCGGCGGCGTCGGCCTCGGTTTCTTCCTCCAACAGGGCCGCGAACGCCTCCTCATCGTCCTGTTGGAAATATGCCCTAGAGGCAATAATAAATTAGTTATTATCATATTTCCTTGTTCGTGATAATCGTTTATTATCCATGCTATAATTGTATTGAATGGAAACACATTACATGTGTGGGTGAATAGACAACACTCTGTCCCTAGTATGCCTCTAGTGAACTAGCTCGTTGATCAAAGATGGTCAAGGTTTCCTAGCCATTGACATGTGATGTCATTTGAATAATGGGATCACATCATTAGGAGAATGATGTGATGGACAAGACCCAAACTACAAACGTAGCATATGATCGTGTCAGTTTATTGCTACTGTTTTCTGCATGTCAAAGTATGTGTTCCTATGACCATAAGATCATGCAACTCACTGACATCGGAGGAGTACCTTGTGTGTATCAAACGTCGCAACGTAACTGGGTGACTATAAAGGTGCTCTACAGGTATCTCCGAGGGTGTCCGTTAAGTTGGCATGGATCAAGACTAGGATTTGTTACTCCGTGTGACGGAGAGGTATCTCAGGGCCCACTCGGTAATACAACATCACAATAAGCCTTGCAAGGTATGTGACTAAGTGTTAGTCGCGGGATCTTATATTACGGAACGATTAAAGAGACTTGTCGGTAACGAGGTTGAACTAGGTATGGAGATACCGACAATCGAATCTCGGGCAAGTAACATACCAAAGAACAAAGGGAACATCATACGGGATTAACTGAATCCTTGACATAGAGGTTCGACCGATAAAGATCTTCGTAGAATATGTAGGAACCAATGTGGACATCCAGGTCCCGCCATTGGTTATTGACCGTCGAGGTGTCTCGGTCATGTCTACATAGTTCTCGAACCCGCAGGGTCTACACACTTAAGGTTTGGTGACGTTTCGGTAGTATAGAGTTATGTATGGTGGTGACCGAAGGTTCTTCGGAGTCCCGGACGAGATCCCGGACGTCACGAGGAGTTTCGGAATGGTTCGGAAACGAAGATTGATATATAGGAATGTGGTGTTTGGACTCTAGAAAGATTTCGGGCACTTTCGGTGGTGTACCGAGAGTGACGAATGGGTCCCGGGGGTCCACCAGTGGGGCCATCCCACCCCATGGGCCAAAGTGGCGACCCACCAGCCCCTAGTGGGCTGGTGGAGTCGGCCAAGGTGGCCTAGGCGCAAGGGAGAGAGGCCCAAACCGAATTGGGGTGGAGTCCTCCCCAAGTTCCACCTCTCGTGTGAGAGGTGGACTCCCAATTGGAGGAGGACTCCCCCTCCACCAGTTCGGCCGAAGCCAAGAGGGAGCCCTCCCCTTGGGCGCAGCCTCCTCTCCCCTCCTCCTATATATACTAGTGGATATCTAGGGTTTTGGCACTTAATTTACGGCCATGTGCTACCCGTTCCACCGGTGCTCCTCTAGATCGGATTTCCGCAGTGCTTAGGCGAAGCCCTGCCGGAATTGCTCTACCACCATCGTCGGAGCGCCGTCACGCTGTCGGTGAACTCTTCTTCCTGTCCACTTCCTCTTGCTGGATTAAGATGGTGGAGATCGTCGTCAAGCTGCACGTGTGCTAAACGCGGAGGTGTCGTCCGTTCGGCGCTAGATCGGAAGGACCGTGAACAAGTTCACGGAACGGATCGTGATGAGTTCATAGGACGGATCATGATGAGATCGCGTGACGGATCGTGATGAGTTCGCGGGACGGGTCGTGATTGCATCGCAGGACGGACCGTGATGTGATCACGGGACACTCGGCGATTTGGATCGCGAAGATGTTCGACTACACCAACCGCGTTTCTTAACGCTTCCCGCTTAGCGATCTACAAGGGTATGTAGATCCACTCTCCCTCTCGTAGATGCTCATCACCATGGATAGATCTGTGTGTGCGTAGGAAATTTTTTGTTTCTCATGCGACGTTCCCCAACAGTGGCATCATGAGCTAGGTCTATGTGTAGATGAGACCTCGATTAGAACACAAAAGGTTTGTGGGCGTTGATGCTTAGATTGCTTCCTCCGTTGGTCGGATTTTGGTTCAGCAGTATTATGAGATGAAGCGGCCCGGACCAACATTACTCGTACGCTTACGAGAGACTGGTTCCCTCGACGCAACTTGTTGCCTAGATGGCTTGCGGGTGGCAGTTTCTCTCACTTTAGTTGGATCGGATTCGACAAAGGCGGTCCTTGAGAAGGTTGAAAAGCAAATTATGTATCACCGTTGTGGTTTATGCGTAGGTGAGAATCGTTCTTGCTAGAAACCCGTAGCAGCCACGTAAAACATGCAACAACAATTAGAGGACGTCTAACTTGTTTTTCCAGGGTATGTTGTGATGTGATATGGCCAATTACATGATGTGATATATGTGATGTATGAGATGATCATGTGATGTATAGAATTTCACGACTTGCATGTCGATGAGTACGGCAACCGACAGGAGCCCTAGGGTTGTCTTTAATTATTGTATGACCTGCGTGTCAATCATTAAGCGCTATGTAATGCTTTACTTTATCGCTAAACGGTAGCAATAGTAGTAGAAGCATGCATGGCGTGACAACCCTGATGGCGACACGTTGATGGAGATCAAGATGATGGAGATCATGGTGTCGTGTCGGTGACGATGGAGATCATGCCGGTGCTTTCAAGATGGAGATCTAAAGCACAAGTTCATGGCCATATCATGTCACTTATGAATTGCATGTGATGTTAATCCTTTTATGCACCTTGTTTTGCTTAGTACGACGGTAGCATTATAAGGTGATCCCTCACTTAAATGTCAAGATAAA
The DNA here is from genome assembly GCA_022496015.1 of Hordeum marinum. Lineage (NCBI taxonomy): Eukaryota > Viridiplantae > Streptophyta > Magnoliopsida > Poales > Poaceae > Hordeum > Hordeum marinum. The sequence continues at coordinate 441,597,618 of CM039674.1, forward strand.
TTGTGTTCTCCCCGAGTGTGCACCGTTGCGGGAGTTCGTTGTGTTGAGACACCACGTGATGATCGGGTGTGATAGACTCTACGTTCACATACAACGGGTGCAAGCCAGTGTTGCACGTGCAGAACACTCAGGTTAAACTTGACGAGCCTGGCATGTATAGACATGGCCTCGGAACACAAGAGACCGAAAGGTCGAACATGAGTCATATAGTAGATATGATCAACATGATGATGTTCACCATTGTAACCACCTCAACTCACATGATGATCGGACTTGAGTTGGTGAATTTGGATCATGTATCACTCGAATAACCGGAGGGATCTCAATTTGAGTGGGAGTTCTTAAGTAATATGATTAATTGAACTCATTATCATGAACATAGTCAGTAGTGTCTTTGCAAATTATGTTGTAGATTACTTGCTCGCGCTGTAGCTCCCTTGAATTTTATATGTTCCTAGAGAAATAGAGTTGAAAGATGATGGTAGCAATATTGCGGATTGGATCCGTGATCTGAGGATTGTCCTCATTGCTGTACAGAAGGCTTATGTCACTTAATGCACCGCTCGGTGCTCCAACCCCTCTAGCATCGTCTGTAGATGTTGTGAACATCTGACAGGTACGTGCTGATGACTACTTGATAGTTTAGTGTCTCATGCATTACGGCTTAGAATTGAGGCTTCGAAACGTTTTGAACGTCACGGAACATATGAGATGTTCTAAGAGCTGAAATTAGGAACTCAGGCTCGTGTCCGTGTTGCGAGATATGAGATCTCTAACAAGATTCTTTGCCTGCAAGATGAACGAGAATAGCTCAATCGTTGAGCATATGCTCAGATTGTCTGGGTGCTGCAATCGCTTGAATCGAGTGGGAGTTCATCTTCCACATAAGATAGTGATTGATATAGTTCTCCAAGTCACTTTCACTAAAGCTACTAGAACTTGGTGATGAACTATAAAATGCCAGGGATAGAATTAATGATCCCTGAACTATTCGCGATGTTTGACACCGCGAAGGTAGAAATCAAGAAGGAACATCAAGTGTTGATGGTTAGTATAACCACTAGTTTTCGAGAAGGGAAAGGGCAAAGAGGGAAACTTCATGGATGGCAAGTCAGTTGCTGCTCCAGTGAAGCAACCCAAAGTTGAACCCAAACCCGAGACTAAGTGCTTCAATTATGAGGAGAGAGGTCGTTGAAGCGGAACAACCCTAGATACTTGGTACATAAGAAGGCTGGCAACGTCGACAGAAGTATATTTGATATACGTGTTATTGATGTGTACCTTTCTTGTACTCCTAGTAGCACATGGGTATTGGATACCAGTTAGATTGCTAAATGTTAGTAACTCGAAATAAAAGCTACAGAATAAACGGAGAACTAGCTAAGTGTGAGGTGACGATGTGTGTTGGAAATGTTTCCAAGGTTGATGTGATCAACATCGCACGCTCTCTCTACCTTCGAGATTAGTGACGAACCTAAATGTTATTTGGTGTTTTTGCGTTGAGCATGAACGTGATTAGATCATGTTCATTGCAACACAGTTATTCATTTAAATTAGAGAATAATGGTTATTCTATTTACATGAATAATACCTTCAACGGTCATGCACCCAGTAAGAATGGTTTGTTAAAACTTGATCGTAATAATACACATGTTCATAACATTGATGCCAAAAGGATACAAAGTTAATAATAATAATAGTACCACATACTTGTGGCACTGCCGCTAAATGTCATACTGGTATAAAACGCATGAAGAAACTCCATGCTGATGGATCTTTGGACTCATTCGATTTCGAATCGGTTGAGACATGCGAACCATGCCTCTTGGGCAAGATGACTAAAGGACCCCGTTTTCTGGTTTGATGGAGCGGGCAAGTGATTTATTGGAAATGATATATGTTGATGTATGCAATCCAATGAGTCTTGTAGCGTGCGGTGGATATCATTATTTTCTAACCTTCACTGATGATTTGAGTAGATATAGTGTATATTTACTTAATGAAACACAAGTCTGAATCGTTTGAAAGGTTCAAGCAAATTCAGAGTGAAGTTTAAAGATCATCGTGACAAGAAGATAAAAATGTTTGCGATATGATCGTGGAGGTGAATATCTGAGTTGCGAATTTGGCATACAACTTTAGACAATGTGAAAGTTGTTTCACAACTCACGCCACCTGGAACACCATAGTGTGATGGTGTGTCCGAACGTCATAGTCGTGCTCTATTGGATATGGTGCGTGCTATGATGTCTATTATCGTTTTGTTACTATAATTTTGGGGTTATGCATTAGAGACAACTACATTCACTTTAAATAGGGCACCATCTAAATCCGTTGAGATGACACCGTGTGAACTATGGTTTGATAGAAACCTAAGCTGTCATTTCTTAATGTTTGGGGCTGCGACGCTTGTGTGGAAAATGTTTTCACCTAATGAGCTCGAACCCAAAGCGAACAAATGCATCTTCATAGAATACCCTAAAGAACAGTTGGTTGAACTTTCTATCTCAGATCCAAGCATAAAATGTTTGTTGCTAAAAACTGGGTCCTTTCTCGAGAAAGGGTTTCTCTTGAAAGAATTGAGTGGGAGGAGGATAGAACTTAATGAGGTTATTGAACCTCTGCTTCAACCAGAAAGTAGCGCAGCGCAGAAAGATGTTTCTGTGAAGCCTACGTTAGTTGAAGAGGAAGTTAATGATGATGATCATGAAACTTCGGATCAAGTTACTATCGACCTACGAGGAAAATAGAGCTTGATGAGGTTATTGAACCTTTACTTCAACCAGAGAGTAGCGCAGCGCAGAAAGTTGTTTCTGTGAAGCCTACGTCAGTTGAAGAGGAAGTTAATGATGATGATCATGAAGCTTCGGATCAAGTTATTGTCGAACTTCGTAGGTCGACAAGGACGTGTACTGCTACTGAGCGATACGACAACCCTGTCTTGGACGTCATGTTGTTGGACAACGATGAACCTACGAACTATGGAGAAGCGATGATGGGCCCAGAAACCAACAAATGGTTAGAGGCCATGAAATCCGAGAAAGGATCCATGTATGAAAACCAAGTATAGACTTTGGTTGACTTGCTTGTTGGACGGCAGTTCGTTAAGTACAAATGGATCTTTAAAATGAAGACAAACGCTGATGGTAAATGTTACCATTTGTAAAGCTCGACTTGTTGCAAAGTAGTTTACGACAAGTTCAAGGAGTTGACTGCGATGAGACTTTCTCACTCGTAGCAATACTAAAGTCTGTTGGAATTTAGTTAGCAGTTGCTGCATTTTTCAATTATGAAATCTGGCAGATGGATTGCAAAACATCGTTTCCTTCCTTAAGGAAAGGTTGTATGAGATACAACCAGAAGGTTTTGTAAGTCCTAAGGATGCTAAAAGGTGTGCGAGCTTCAGTGATTCTTCTGTGAACTGAAGAAAGCATCTCGGAGTTGGAATATACACTTTGATGAGGTGATCAAAGTTTTTGAGTCTATACAAAGTTTACGAGAAACTTGTATTTTCAATAAAGTGAGTGGGAGCACTATAGAGTTTCTGATAAGTATATGTGGATGACATATTGCTATTCGGAAATGATGTAGAATTTCTGGAGAGCATAAACGGTTGTTTGAAAAGAGTTTTTCAAAGGAAGACCTGGATAAAGCTACCTAATTGTTGAGCATCAAGATCTATAAAGATAGATCAAGATGTTTGATAAGACTTTCAATGAGTACATACCTTGACAAGATTTTGAAAGAGTTCAAAATGGATTAGTCAGAGAGAAGTGCTCTCGCCTGCTTTGAAAGGTATGAAGTTGAGTGAGACTCAAAGCTCGACCACGACAGAAGAAAGAGAAAGGACGAATGTTGTCCCCTATGCCTTAGCCATAGGCTCTGTATAGTATGCCATGCTGTGTACCGCACCTGTGTGTGCCTTGAGTCCGTCAAGGGGCACAAGAGTAATCCAGGACTGAATCACTGGACAGCGGTCAAGATTATCCTTAGTAACTAAAACTAAGGAGATGTTTCTCGATTATGGAGGTGATAAAGAGTTCGTCGTAAAGAGTTACGTCGATGCAAGCTTTAACACCAATCCGGATAACTCGTAGTAGCAATCTGGATAGTATAGTAGGAGCAATCTGGAATAGTACCAAGTGTGGTAGTAGTGTTTACAGTTTGGCATAAAGATTTGCAAAGAACACACGGATCTGAAGGTCACAGACCCGTTGACTATAAGACCTCTCTCACATGCAAAGCATGATCGAGCCCCAGAACTCATTGGGTGTTAGATTCATAACAATGCGAATCACATGGTGATGTGAACTAGATTATTGACTCTAGTGCAAGTGGGAGACTGTTGGAAATATGCCCTAGAGGCAATAATAAATTAGTTATTATCATATTTCCTTGTTCGTGATAATCGTTTATTATCCATGCTATAATTGTATTGAATGGAAACACATTACATGTGTGGGTGAATAGACAACACTCTGTCCCTAGTATGCCTCTAGTGAACTAGCTCGTTGATCAAAGATGGTCAAGGTTTCCTAGCCATTGACATGTGATGTCATTTGAATAACGGGATCACATCATTAGGAGAATGATGTGATGGACAAGACCCAAACTACAAACGTAGCATATGATCGTGTCAGTTTATTGCTACTGTTTTCTGCATGTCAAAGTATGTGTTCCTATGACCATGAGATCATGCAACTCACTGACATCGGAGGAGTACCTTGTGTGTATCAAACTTCGCAACGTAACTGGGTGACTATAAAGGTGCTCTACAGGTATCTCCGGGGGTGTCTGTTGAGTTGGCATGGATCAAGACCGGGATTTGTTACTCTGTGTGACGTAGAGGTATCTCAGGGCCCACTCGGTAATACAACATCACAATAAGCCTTGCCTTGCAAGCAATGTGACTAAGTGTTAGTCACGGGATCTTGTATTACAGAACGATTAAAGAGACTTGCCGATAATGAGGTTGAACTAGGTATGGAGATACCGACGATCGAATCTCGGGCAAGTAACATACCGAAGAACAAAGGGAACATCATACGGGATTAACTGAATCCTTGACATAGAGGTTCGACCGATAAAGATCTTCGTAGAATATGTAGGAACCAATGTGGACATCCAGGTCCCGCCATTGGTTATTGACCGTAGAGGTGTCTCGGTCATGTCTACATAGTTCTCGAACCCGCAGGGTCTGCACACTTAAGGTTTGGTGACGTTTCGGTAGTATAGAGTTATGTATGGTGGTGACCGAAGGTTCTTCGGAGTCTCGGACGAGATCCCGGACGTCACGAGGAGTTTCGGAATGGTTCGGAAACGAAGATTGATATATAGGAATGTGGTGTTTGGACTCTAGAAAGATTTCGGGCACTTTCGGTAGTGTACCGAGAGTGACGAATGGGTCCCGGGGGTCCACCAGTGGGGCCATCCCACCCCATGGGCCAAAGTGGCGACCCACCAGCCCCTAGTGGGCTGGTGGAGTCGGCCAAGGTAGCCTAGGCACAGGGGAGAGAGGCCCAAACCGAATTGGGGTGGAGTCCTCCCCAAGTTCCACCTCTCGTGTGAGAGGTGGACTCCCAATTGGAGGAGGACTCCCCCTCCACCAGTTCGGCCGAAGCCAAGAGGGAGCCCTCCCCTTGGGCGTAGCCTCCTCTCCCCTCCTCCTATATATACTAGTGGATATCTAGGGTTTTGGCACTTAATTTACGGCCACGTGCTACCCGTCCCACCGGTGCTCCTCTAGATCGGATTTCCGCAGTGCTTAGGCGAAGCCCTACCGGAATTGTTCCACCACCATCGCCGGAGCACCGTCATGCTGCCGGTGAACTCTTCTTCCTCTCCACTTCCTCTTGCTGGATTAAGACGGTGGAGATCGTCATCAAGCTGCACGTGTGATGAACGCGAAGGTGCCGTCCGTTCGGCGCTAGATCGGAAGGACCGTGAACAAGTTCACAGAATGGATCGTGATGAGCTCGCGGGACGGATCGTGATGAGTTCACGGGACGGATCGTGATTGGATCACAGGACGGACCGTGATGTGATCGCGGGACGCTCGGCGATTTGGATCGCGAAGATGTTTGACTATACCAACCGCGTTTCTTAATGCTTCCCGCTTAGCGATCTACAAGGGTATGTAGGTCCACTCTCCCTCTCGTAGATGCTCATCACCTTGGATAGATCTGCGTGTGCGTAGGAATTTTTTTGTTTCCCATGCGACGTTCCCCAACACGTCCGAGTCCACGGCCGAGCAGCAAAACGACGAACACCTTGTCGGCGTGACGGGCGAGCAGCCGCCGGCACCTTGCCGTCATGGTTTGGGCCGAAGAACGTCGATGGGCGAGGTTTGGGGGAAGCGAAATCTGACGAGGGGGGTGAAGGGGGGCCTTCTAGCGGCCGCGCAGTGGTCGTGAACAGGCAAGGGGTGCCGAGGTCGGCATTGGGGCGAATGCGAGGGGGTAGTGTCTCGGGCGAGGAAAAGGACGAGATTCGCCTGACAGTGGTGTCCCACACGCCGGTTTGTTACCGCCGGAGCCTCCCAGCACGCTGGGTTTGGCCTGGGTTCGCCGGCCAAAAAAGGGCTCTAATCGGCAAAAAACGGGGTCCTAGGGGCGCGACTGGGCCAATTTTTCGGCGTTGGCGGTAAAAAAGATGCCTGGGGAGGCCTGTTGGGGGCGTGGGTGGAGATGCCCTTAGAATACAATGCTACTCCCCCCGTCCCAAAATAAGTGACTCAACTTTGTACTAACTTTGTATTTTTCGAAACTTGTCCCTTGAGGATCTTGATTTCTTAAAAAGCAGAAGGAGTTGCCCGATTAATGTACGGGAAACCGGGCTTAAACCGTTACAACACGTCTAAAAAAATGAAGGGCACCTCGGCCGACCTGGAACCTACAAGACCCACACATACCGCCGAGGCAAGGACATCGTCGAGGTTGCCAGCAGTGTCATCGTCATCACGTCTCCTCGAGCAAGCGACTCTGACTTCAATGCGGACGACCCGCCAAGGCTCCTCCTAACGAACGACACACGGGAACCATGTCGGCCAAAGCCAAACAATCGACTGACGACGATGAAGACCAGGCAACTCCGACCTTGATGACAATGATCGCAGGAGAAAAGGAGCACGTCTGGCGCTGACAGAGTCCAAATTGCCCATCGTGGCATCGTTGACGTCGTGTCGCCCCGTGACACCGCAACTCCAACTTCATGCTTAGAAGCAAGCGGACTGTTAATGACAAAGTCCAGCCACCTGCACATCTTGCCACCACCATCGTCGCCACACAAGACACGACGCCAGAATCTCCACACTGTCGGTCGGGAACCTGCCAACCATAGCGCCGTGAATGTCTAGCCCATGAAGAGCACGAACCGGATCCCAAGGTCTTCAAGACAACGCCACAAAGGGGAAGCGACAATGCCGACGCCGTTGCCCAGCCCAACCGGGCCTTAGGCTTTCACTCGAAGAGTTGGAACAGAGGGTGTGTAGAGGGATGGACTCCACGGCGACGCCTCCAAGGAGGTAACACGACGTCCACGGACGCTGACGCCGTTGGCTGGCCAAACCCAGCAAGCTTTCGCCCGGAGCACTGCCCAACACCACACCCCACGCACCGCACTTCCGCTAGCCCACACACCTCCCATGAAGCCACCGCGCCGTGACCAAGTAGAAGCCACCAGAAACCTCGTCGCCGACCTGAGATGCGGACAAGCCAAATCCGGTTAGATCCAGCCGCAACAACCTCTCGACCGGCAACCCCTGAGATGCCGCCGACAGACAGTCGCAATCAACACGAAGCACACCACCAGAACACATGGAGGAGCCGCCGGGCCGCCAGGAGCCGTGCCACTGTCGGATCCGGCACCCAACACTCGAAGAACCGACATCAGAAAGCAGGACGGAGTGGCCGCCACCCCACCCCGACGCGCCAGGCAGGAGCCACCGGCCGAGGCCTCGGACCCTGCCGGCAAGGCCACCGTGACCGTCACCCGCTGGAGGCCCTGCCAAGGAGCCGAGCTGCCGCGCACACCACCCAGGACGGGGCGAGCCTCCCCAATCCAGATCTGGACGCAAGAGAGGATCCCCGCCGCCGCCATCCGTTGCCCGGGCTTAGCCCGGCGGCCTCCGACGACGACGACGAGGGGGCGGGGGCAAAGGAGGGATGGCGACGTCGCTTGATGTGGACTCCGCGTGTGTCGCATGTGGAGGCGACACGGGACTGGGACGGGTTCTTACTAACTTTATATTAAAGTTAGTATAAAATTAAGTTACTTATTTTAGGACGGGGAGAGTATATTTGAGTGTGTCTATGGTTCGCTTAGTTATTTTGTTTCATGCCTTGCGTGTTATTCTGTTTTTTAAATATCTTATTTTGATGTTCTGTTTGTATTGGGCTGTAAATTGCTATGCATACTGTCCGCAATGCAAATAAAACGAAAAGGCAAATCGGACAGAGTATAAGCTTCTGACGAGTTTCCTTTTTGCTCAAATGCAGCCTTCCGCTCTACACATTATGATTCCATTTAAGATGCTTCTGCCATTTCTACTAGGTTACAACAACTAAGTTAACTCCAATAAACAGAAGAATGACAAACAAACAAATCAAAATCTATATAGCTGTAAGGGGATGGCTACTGAGCTTGGCTCATGTCTACCACTCCATTGAGTTTGTTCTTCTAAGATCATGTGATGATGTTTTCACAATGGTGACTGGAGTCACCTTTTCCTTGAGCTGCATGGAGTAGATAAATTTGTTCAGAGAGGCATCTAAACTGAATTAAAAACCACGAAGTCAGGAAACATTTTTTCTTTCTGGAATACGAGTTAGGGGAGTCACATGCTGACTCAATAATATAGAAGTCAATTAGTCTGCAAAATCAACTGGAGATGAACTATCTCCAACTGAGATGCAGACAATTCCATCCATCCACATGAACATGATGTGAAATCAAACTACTGTCCCCCGACCCGCAGGAAAAAAAAACTGCTCTCCTAACTACTAGTGCTACTCCCTCCTTTTATTTTTATAAGTCCTTTCAGACAACTTAAATTAAACTGTTTTGCATTATGTCTGAAATATCTATGAAGACTTATAAAAGTGAACAGAGGGAATAGTAAAGATGCATAAGATGCAGACAATGCCTCCATTTAACAAATGTGTGATGTTAGATGAAAGTGCAAAGCAGAAATGCCGGCTGTGATCATTTTAATAATATGGCCTATGAAATGTACCCATGTCGAGTTGGAAAGGGTTCAAGCTCCAAAGTAAAGAAAATGACATATACTAGAACATAGATGATCTCACACATGGCAATGTGGCTTGTGCTGTGTGGACGCGGCCGAACGCTGTCGACATCGCATCTTACTTAATTGGCAATCCACTTAGTGGGCAGCCAGTTAAAGCACGTTAGCTCGTTGGAGTGCCAAATTGCCGGAGCACATCACATCAAACAGTCCAGAGTAGAGAGACCATAGAGCATGCTTATCCGATGCACTAATGGGCATACAGTAACCATGGATATGTTCTGAAACGTGTATCCCCACACAAGATCAAAGCAATGTCATGAATTATTTTAAGCATGCCGATTACCGAAGAATGTTGGCAGACTAAAGAAGGTGGCTGACTTATGCTTTCTGAAAGTGTTTGATAGAACATCGCGAATCGCTGACCCACCAAGTGTTGGATAATATTCAAATGTTGAGAAGGTTGCAATTTCTAGAGTAGAGGAGGTCATGGGAGAAGGGTAGTCTGGCTACTTCAACAAGATAGATAGTGTTTTGTGTTAGCAGGCTGATCTTAAACACTATAGTTAGCATATGAAATCCCAATAACTTGTGAATCGTGTTGCATATTATTATGTGGTAAACAAAGAAGTACGCCCTCTGTTCACAAATGTAAGATGCTTTTACAATTTAAATTAAACATACTGTACCTCTTTAAGCCGTCTCTGGTTTGCCTCCTCCTGGAACACACACAAGACATATCAGCGTCAGAGTTTGCTAAAACTGTAAGAACAAAAATCCATTGAGACGAACATGCAATGCAAGATCTATGGGAGCTCAGCTTGTTTTTTCTTCTTCTTAAAGGTTTTAAAAAAAAACTCATGACGAGAAACAGCTCCGTCACACATTCGGCCTCAAATCACGAGAGGACATGTGGGAGGGAGCAATACCTGTTCTTTGGACAGGTGGGCGTTCTCCTCTTCGAGCTGCGTGACCAACGACTCGAGCTCGGCTATGTACGCCTGGAGGAACCAAAAAATTACCGCCAAACCACTCAGTCAAATTCGCATGACCAGGAGGAGCTTTCGATCTTTGTGCATGTAAAAGTAAGTGAAAGCAGTACGTAACGAGTTTGTGCCGCCCACCTGCTTCCTCTCTCGCGACCTCGCGGCGGACTCGCGGTTCTTGATCATCCGTTTCTGCCGCTGCATCGCGGCGCGGTCCACGGGATCCATGAGCTGCCGCTTCCTCCCCCTCCCGGCGCCGCCCCGCGCGCCCTCCGCCGCGCCGAGGAACCCCATCGTCGGCATCGCCGCCTGCTCCTCCGGCGCCGCGGAAGAAGGGCCGGGGCCCCTGACGGCAGGGCCCTCCTCCCTCGCCAGGAAGTCCTCCAGCGTCATCTCCGCGGCCCCGCCGGCGGAGGCGGCCGGGGCCGCCTCCTCCTCCCCGCCGCTGCCGCCGGTGATCTCCCTCCACACCTCGTCCGCCGTCCGCCGCGCGGCGACAGTCGCCTGCCGCGGCGCCGCCGGGAGCGGCGGGACGGAGGGCGACGCCGGCCGGTCGGGCGCCGGCGTGGGGGCGTCGCCGTAGATGCCGCGGAGCAGCTCCTCCACGTTCATGGACCCCAGCCCGCTGCCGCCCCCGCCGCCGGGCCTCCCCGCGGCCTGCGCGAAGCGCGCGAGATCCGACGCCGTGTGCGACGGCTTCGACGACGACGACGACGCCATCACCCTCGACGAGGCCATGCGCGTGCCGCTCCCCCGCCTAGGCCCGCCTCCCCGCCATCGCCGCGGCCGCGCCTCCCCGTTCAGCTCCGTCCCGTCCTCGTCGGAGGTCTCCGGACCAGCGCGGGGTGGTGGTTGGTTTGGTTTGGTTGGCCGGTCAGAGCAGAGGAGGCCGGGCGAGCTCCCTGGAGACGTGGGCGGGGCGCGTTGGTTGGCGTCGCGCGCGTGCTCTCGGCCGGGTTCTCGTGGCTTCCGCGCCTCGCCCGATTGTTAGGGAAGGTGCGTGTGATTACGGCGCGAGTGACCACTGACCGGCGCGATGTGATCGGCGGGGAAGATGGGGCGGGGAGTTTATAGCCGTCGATTGGCCAATGATTGACCGCGCTTTCGCGCGGGTTCGGGGTTTGATTTGATCTCCGTCCGATCGGGCGCGCCGGCAGGCCCATTGGATTGCTTCCCTTTGCCTTTTTCTGACCTGGCCCCTCTGGGCAGGTGACGTATACTGTGGGTGCCAGGGTAAACAGGGTGAAGATAAGATGCGATCCACTGCGCGGGGTCGTCTTCCCGAGGCCGTGCTGTGGCTCATTTATATTAGACATTGTTCGTATATACGCGCATACATTCATCTTATTTACATCTTATCTACGCTTATATCCTATCTCTATGAATATTTGAAAGACTGAATCGGTGTATAATCTTAAGATTGACAAAGTCGTCACCAATGCCTTCGTAGTCGATGGAAACGTCTCCTCCCATTGAAAGTACATCGGTAGAAGGTTCGAAATAAATTCAGAAAAAATTGATCACCGGTGTCAAGTCTAGAACTTGGACCCCTGGTCGGCTAAGGTTGGTTCGCATGTGCCTCATTAGTATGATTGGTACCATTAAAATTGAGATGCAAGCGAAAGTGTCCGCGATAAATGATCAACGTGTCAAAGTTTTAATGTGAATCATCTCATGCCAATTCTCATTTTTGAAATGGTGTCATGAGCGTGAAAGATAATTTTTGTAGTTGTTGCCAGAGAATCGTTGGGGATGATAGTAAACCTAGATTATGGGAAGATGCTTGGATCCACAACAAGCCTCTTTATCAACTACTTCCTTGCCTTTATAAACTTATTTTCTGTCAAAACTTTACGATTGCTAAAGTGTTTGAATAATATTTTAACCATATTAGATTCAGTAGGTGTTTGTAGAGTGAGACGTCATATATGTGGATAAACTTTTAGATATGTGCACTTAGGTTATTTTGAGTGAAGAACCTCACAAAGTCAAATGGCATTTAACCAGTTCTGGTGACTTCTATGTAAAATCCCTTTATCAGTATGTTATTGCTAGAAGAGTAAAATTCCCTTTTTAAGTTACTTTGGAAATTGAAACTACCTTTATAGATTAAGGCTTTGGAAATTGAAATTCCCTAATCAAGAATAGTGTGTGTAAAAAAGGTTGGAAAGGCACCAACAATTGTGGGTTTTGTGGTGCCGATGAAAGTATTGATCATTTGTTTTTCGCTTGTTCATTTGCTTGTTTTATTTGGGGTGTAGTTGGGAGTGCTCTTCGTTCTTTGATCTTTGCCAGAATTGACTCCCTAATTATATTGGGAAAGATTGAGTGGTTGAATCTATTGTTGCGACTGCTTTACTATGGTCGATGTGGAAAGCAAGAAATAAATCTTGCCTTCAAAGTTCTTTACCTAAAGATCGTACTGGCTTAATTTTTTACCTTGTGTTCTTTGCTGGATTCTTGGGTTGTGCTATTGGAATAAGGAGTGCAAAAATCTTAGGGAAGTGATCAAGAGTCTGGCTCAGGCAGCGAGGGATGTCTTCAGGCGTGCTCATGGTTAGAAGTCGATTTCTTTTGGAGCTTGTGATAAGTTGGAGTTGGCAAGATGTAGGAGCCGAGTGGATCCTGATCCTGTGTAGTGCTATGGTTTTATGTGCTGTTTTGGTTAGATTTTCCTTAGCATAGCATCCTATAGATGCAATTCTGGTATCTCAGGATGTGGGAGTGTTTGCTTCTTGACGGAAAATTGTTAGGCATCATGATATGTGTATGGTCAGGTTTCTTACTTGCAAGCTTTGACTCCATTTCCGTAATAAAAATGGGGGCCATGTGGCTGATGGAGAACGTTGCATGGGAAACAAAAAAATCCTACGCACACGCAGATCTATCCATGGTGATGAGCATCTACGAGAGGGAGAGTGGATCTACATACCCTTGTAGATCACTAAGCGGGAAGCGTTAAGAAACGCGGTTGGTGTAGTCGAACGTCTTCGCGATCCAAATCGCCGTGCGTCCCGCGATCCAATCACGATCCGTCCTGCGATCCAATCACGATCCGTCCTGCTATCCAATCACGATCCGTCCCACGAACTTGATCACGATCCGTCTCACAAACTTGATCACGATCCTTCCGATGTAGCACCGAACGGACGGCACATCCGCGTTCAGCACACGTACAGCTTGATGACGATCTCCACCGTCTTGATCCAGCAAGAAGGAGTGGAGAGGAAGAAGAGTTCTCCGGCAGCCTGACGGCGCTCCGGCGATGGTGGTGGAGCAATTCCGGCAGGGCTTCGCCTAAGCACTACAGAAAACCGATCTAGAGGAGAAACTCTGCACTGGAGGAACGGGTAGCACGTGGCTAAAATTCTAATGCAAAAACCCTCAATACCACCAGTATATATAGGAGGAAGAGAGGAGGTGGCTTGGCCCAAGGGCCAAGCCACCAAGGAGTCGGCCGAACCAAGGGTGGAGGTGGAGTCCACCTCCAATCCTAGTAGGACTAGGATTCACCCTTTTTTTGCCTTTTCCCACTTTTTCTCTTAGGACTTTTTCTTCCAGCTGCATGGGCCTCTTGTGGTTGTTCCATCAGCCCACTAAGGGCTGGCTTCCACTCTCCCACAGCCCATGTAGCCTCCCCAATTAGCTTTCCACCAATCCCATCTCTTCCACCATGCCAAATCTGTGAGAGAGTGATTGAGTGCTGAGGAGACTATCATCTTGAAGCACAAGAGTAAGGAGTTCATCGTCATTACCGATCCTATTACCTTTTGGAGGGTGGTGCCTTCTAGATTGGTTAGGTGTCACTTGGGAGCCTCCTACTTCGTGTTGTGGAGTGAACCAAGAAGTTTGTAAGGGCAAGGAGATCGCCTACTTCGTGAAGATCTACCCATAGTGAGGCTAGTCCTTCGTGGACGGAAGCCGTTATGGAATAGTCAAGGTTGCTACTTCGTGGACCCTTTTGGGTGGAGCCCTCCGTGGACTCTCGCGACCGTTACCCTTCGTGGGTTGAAGACTCCATAAATGTGGATGTACGATAGTGCCACCTATCGGAACCACGGGAAAAATCATCGTGTCTACAACTGCGCTTGATCTTCCTACCCTATCCCTTCTATACATGCTTGTTGTTACTTTCTGCTGCTATATACTCTTAGACTTGCATGTGTAGGGTGTACTTGATTTGCCATGAAATGCTAAAAACTGCCAACCCTAAAACTTGGTATAGGCAAAACTTTTATTTGGTCAAGTAGTCTAATCACCCCCCTCTAGACATACTTGCGGTCCTACAACTTGCAGCATAGGTTCTGGCTGGACATTGTCTGCATGATCAATGTCTTCATGGGCATTGTCTGCATGATCAATGTCTTCATGGGCATTGTCTTCATCTACGGCAGTGTCTTTGCCAGCTGGCATCTCTTTAGTTTTCCAAGTTTGTGTGGAAGTAGACTCATGCAGTACAACTTGTCTTTCCAAGTTCTCTAGGGCAGGGGGTGCCATGGAAATTGGTGTAACAAGCAGAGGCTCTGGAGGAGTAGGTGTTGATGATGGAGCAGAGGGTGGTACTGGTGCTGAGTCTTGCGCTGGATCTGAAGGCTTGGGCTTTCTTGTTTTCAACCTATTCGGAGGATGGGCTTCACAGGCAGACGCCTTGCGCTTCTTGGCTTCGGCTTCTTCTTGCTTAGTCTTCTGGCTTGACGAAGAGTGGTAGAAGGGCGTTGCCGTGGGTTGGCAAACCCAGCGGGGAAGACTATGCCACAGTCTGTAGACCGATCAGGAGCAGGAGCAGGTTGGTCTGAAGACATTGAAGCGGGACGTGAGCGAGCAATGACTTCAGGTGCAAGCGCAAGCTGACCAAGCGCCTTTCTCTTCAGCATGTCATTGTGGGCTTGTACCATGATCCTGGTTTTTCTCTTGAGGCGCGCAAGGGCGCCCTTGACTGCTTCACATCTCTTCTCAAACTCCTCAACCGATATCCTTTGATCTGCTCAGCATTGTGTGTGTGCACATTTTGCTTGAAGAGCTCCTTCTCATGGCTGATCTTGCCCTTAGTGTTCTTGGCCTTCTGAGCCACAGTCAGTTCCTTGTTCACAAGTCCTTGGAACGTGACATTCAGGCCAATTGGGAGCTGTAGTGCATCAATGTTGATTGTGGGGTCAGCGAACCATTCATCAATGAAATGTATGAAGACGACAGGGTCAATCAGAGGTAAGTCTTCAAGCAGTTTGGCTTCCTCTTCTTTCTACTGAATAAGCCTGACCAAAGCTTCGTCGTAAAACTCGTCATCTAACAGTTCAATCATGTTGGCTGCATCCATCAAAGACAGTGTAGGCTTTGGGCCACGAGAAGCAACAACCTTTCTCTTCATACGCCCGTGAAGGTGACCTTCAGATTTTGCTTCCTCGGGATTTGCATAAGGGGACCACGAAGCTTGTGGAGAAGACTCAGCTAGAGGTGGAGCCTTGGAAGACTTGGGCTCCGAAGACTTTGGTTTCGAAGACTTCGTCTTTGAAGACTTTGGCTCTTCCAAAAGCTTCGGCTGTGGTTAGGAGCAGTTTCTCGCTCAACAACCTCCTCATCTGACTCTGTGGGACCTGGCATGCCAAGGATGCTTGATGGATGTGGATTCTCTGGCATTGGGGGCGTGAACATACAGGGGTAGAATCCCATCTTGATAGCGTCAGCCTTTGTCTTCGATTGAAGATTTCTATATATGATGTTCGTCCAAGGTGCATTCTCAACACATTTCTCAGCATACTTATCAATGACGAAGCGGTAATAGAACCACTCCACACTCCAATATCTTCGGATCCATTGGAGGCGGTTCTTGTTGGGGAACGTTGCAAGGGAAACAAAAAATTTCCTACGCACACGCAAGATCTATCCATGGTGGTGAGCATCTATGAGAGGGAGAGTGGATCTACGTACCCTTGTAGATCGCTAAGCGGGAAGCGATAAGAAACGCGGTCGATGTAGTCGAACGTCTTCGCGATCCAAATAGCCGAGCGTCCCACGACCCAATCACGATCCGTCCCGATCTAGCACTGAACGGACGACACCTTCGCGTTTAACACATGTACGGCTTGATGACGATCTTCGCCTTCTTGATCCAGCAAGAGGGAGCGGAGAGGTAGACGAGTTCTCCGGCAGCATGATGGCGCTGCGGCGATGGTGGTGGAGTAATCTCAGCGGGGCTTTGCCTAAGCACAACTGAAACCGATCTAGAGGAGAAACACGAACTAGAGGGTAGGATTGCACGTGGCTGAAAATCTAGTGCAAAACCCCTAAAACCTCTAGTATATATAGGAGGATAGGAGGAGGAGGCTTGGCGCAAGGGCCAGACCCTCTTTGGTTTGGCCGAAGTGGAGAGGAGGAGTCCTCCTCCTCCACTCCTAGTAGGATTAGGACTCCTTCCTTATTTCCACCTTTTGCCTTTTTTCCACCTTTTCCACTTTGGAATTTCTTCCCAGCCGCATGGGCCTTGTGTGGGACTCTTGCCAGCCCACTAAGGGCTGGTATTTATACTATCACAGCCCATGTAGCCTCTTGGGAAGAAATACACCTCCTGATGGTCACCTGGTACCCTCCCGGCACTCCGAGTACACTACCGATGAGCCTAGACTTTTCCGGTGACCAAAACAAGACTTCCTATATATCAATCTTTACCTTTGGACCATTCTGGAGCTCCTCATGACGTCCGAGATCTCATCCGGGACTCCGAACAACCTTCGGTTACCACCATGCATAACTTTACACTACCAAAACATCACCGAACCTTAAGTGTGCAGACCCTGCGGGTTCGAGAACTATGTAGACATGACTGAGACACCTCTACGGTCAATAACCAATAGCGGGACCTGGATGCCCATATTGATTCCTACATATTCTACGAATATCTTTATCGGTTGAACCTCTATGTCAAGGATTTAGTTAATCCCGTATGATGTTCTCTTTGTTCTTCGGTATGTTACTTGCCCGAGATTAGATCGTCGGTATCTCCATACCTAGTTCAACCTCATTACCGACACGTCTCTTTACTCGTTTCGTAATACAAGATCCCATGGCTAACACTTAGTCACATTGCTTGCAAGACTCATTGTGATGTTGTATTACCGAGTGGGCCCTAAGATACCTCTCCATCATACGGAGTAACAAATCCCAGTGTTGATCCATGCCAACTCAACAGACACCCTCAGAGATACCTGTAGAGTAACTTTATAGTCACCCAGTTACGTTGCGACATTTGATACACACAAGGTATTCCTCCGGTGTCCGTGAGTTGCATGATCTCATGGTCATAGGAACATATACTTGACATGTAGAAAACTGTAGCAATAAACTGACACGATCATATGCTACGTTTATAGTTTGGGTCTCGTCCATCCCATCATTCTCCTAATGATTTTATCGCGTTATCAAATGACATCGCATGTTAATTGCTAGGAAATCTTGACCATATTTGAGCAACGAGCTAGTTCACTTGAGGCATACTAGGGACAAAGTGTTGTCTATTCATCCACACATGCAATGTGTTTCTAGTCAATACAATTATAGCATGGATAATAAACAATTATCATGAACAAGGAAATATAATAATAAACACTTTATTTACTGCCTCTAGGGCATATTTCCAACAGTCTCCCACTTGCACTAGAGTCAATAATCTAGTTCACATCACTATGTGATTTACATTGTAATGAATCGAACACCCATGCAGTTCTGGTGTTGATCATGTTTAGCCCTTGGAAGAGGTTTAGTCAACGGGTCTGCAACATTCAGATCCGTGTGCACTTTGCAAATATTTATGTCCTTCTCCATGATGTAATCGAGGATGGAATTAAAGTGTCGCTTTATGTGTCTGGTCCTCTTTTGAAACCTTGGTTCCTTAGCCAGAGTAATGGCACCAGTGTTATCACAGAAAAGGGTCACTGGATTCATTGCACTAGGCACTACTCCAAGATCTGTCATGAACTGCTTCATCCAGACACCTTCCTTTGCTGCCTCCGAGGCTGCGATGTACTCCGCCTCACATGTAGAATCGGCTACCACACTTTGCTTGGAACTGCACCAGCTTACCGCTCCCCCGTTGAGAATAAATACTATCCGGTTTGCGACTTAGAGTCATCCAAATCAGTGTCAAAGCTTGCATCGATGCAAGCCTTTACGACAAGCTTTTCATCACCTCCATAAACGAGAAGCATTTCCTTAGTCCTTTTCAGGTACTTAAGGATATTCTTGACCGCTGTCCAGTGATCCATTCCAGGATCACTTTGAAACCTTCCATCCATACTTATGGCAATGCTGACATCGGGTCTTGTGCACAGCATTGCATACATGATAGAGCCTATGGATGTAGCATAGGGGATGACACTCATCTTCTCTCTATCTTCTGCAGTCACTGGGCATTGAGTCTTACTCAACTTCACACCTTGTAACACAGGCAAGAATCCCTTCTTGGACTGATCCATTTTCAACTTCTTCAAAACTTTATCAAGGTATGTGCACTGTGAAAGTGCAATTAAGCATCTCGATCTATCTCTATAGATCTTAATGCCTAATATGAAAGCAGCTTCTCCTAGGTACTTCATTGAAAAACTCTTATTCAAATATTTCTTCATGCTTTCCAACATTTCTATATTGTTTCCAATTAACAATATGTCATCCACATATAATATTAGAAATTTCATAGAGCTCCCACTCACTTTCTTGTAAATACAAGCTTCTCCGTAAACTTGTATAAACCGGAATGCTTTGATCACCTAATCAAAGCGCAGATTCCAACTCCGAGATGCTTGCACCAGTCCATAAATGGATCGTTAGAGTTTGCAAACTTTGTCAGCATTCTCTGTATCGACAAAACCTTCCAGTTGTATCATATATAACTATTCCTTAAGGAAACCATTAAGGAACGCTGTTTTGACATCCATTTGCCAAATTTCATAGTCAAAATATGTAGCTATTGCTAACATGTTCTGACGGACTTAAGCATCGCTACGGGTGAGAAGGTCTCACCGTAGTCAACTCCTTGAGCTTGTGAAAAACCCTTTGCCACAAGTCGAGCTTTATAGACGGTGACATTACCGTCCGCGTCCGTCTTCCTCTTAAAGATCCATTTCTTTTGAATGGCCTTTCACCCTTCAGGTAATACTTCCAAAGTCCATACTTTGTTTTCATACATGGATCCCATCTCAGATTTCATGGCCTCCAACCATTTCTCGGAATCCGGGTCCATCATCGCTTCTTCATAGCTCGTTGGTTCATCGTTGTCTAATATCATGACCTCTAAGACAGGGTTGCCATACCACTCAGGAGTAGTACACACCCTTGTTGACCTACGAGGTTCGACGGTAACTAGACCCGAAGCTTCATGATCATCATCATTAACTTCCTCTTCAACCGATGGAGGCTCTACAAAAACATCTTTCGGTGCTGCGCTACACTCTGGTTGATGTAAAGGTTCAGTAACCTCATCAAGTTCTATCTTCCTCCCACTCAATTCTTTTGAGAGAAACTCTTTCTCAAGAAATGTTCCGTTTTTAGCGACAAACACTTTGCCTTCGCATCTGAGATAGAAGGTATACCCAATTGTCTCTTTTGCGAATCCTATGAAGACACATTCTCTGCTTTGGGTTCCAGCTTTTCAGGCTGAAGCTTTTTGACATAAGCATCACATCCCCAAACTTTAAGAAACGACAACTTTGGCCTCTTGCCAAACCACAGTTCATATGGCGTTGTCTCAATGGATTTCGATGGTGCCCTATTTAAAGTGAATGCAGCTATCTCTAATGCATAACCCCAAAACGATAGTGGCAAATCAGCAAGAGACATCATAGAATGCACCGTATCTAATAAGGTTCGATTACGACGTTTGGACACACCATTATGCTGTGGTGTTCCAGACGGTGTCAACTGTGAAACAATTCCACACTGTCTTAAGTGACAGCCAAACTCATAACTCAGATATTCACCTCCTCAATCAGATCGTAGGAATTTGATCTTCTTGTTACAATGATTCTCAACTTCACTCTGAAATTGCTTGACATTTTCAAACGTTTCAGACTTGTGTTTCATTAAGTAAATATACCCATATCTACTTAAGTCATCAGTGAAGGTGAGAAAATAACAATATCCACCGCATGCTGCAACATTCATTGGACCACACACATCAGTATGTATGATTTCCAACAAGTCACTTGCCCGTTCCATTGTTCCAGAGAACGGCGTTTTAGTCATCTTGCCCATGAGGCATGGTTCATATGTGTGAATTGATTCAAAATCAAGTGACTCCAAAAGTCCATCAGCATGGAGTTTCCTCATGCGTTTTACACCAATATGACCCAAACAGCAGTGCCACAAGAAAGTGGTACTATCATTATCAACTCTACATCTTTTGGCATCAATGCTATGAACATGTGTATCATCACTATCAAGATTCAATATGAATAAGCCCCTCACATTGGGTGCATGACCATAAAAGATATCACTCATATAAATAGAACAACCATTATTCTTTGATTTAAATTGGTAACCGTCTCGCAATAAACAAGATCCGGATATAATGTTGATGCTTAACGCAGGCACTAAATAACAATTATTCAGGTTCATCACCAATCCCGATGGTAATCGAAGAGAGAGCGTGCCGACGGCGATCACATCAACCTTGGAACCATTTCCCACGCGCATCATCACTTCTTCCTTAGCCAGCCTCCGTCTATTCTGTAGGTCCTGCTTTGAGTTGCAAATATGAGCAACCAAACCGGTATCAAATACCCAGGCACTACAACAAGAGCTAGTAAGGTACACATCAATAACATGTATAACATATATACCTTGTTTGTTGTTGGACGCCTTCTTGTCAGCCAGGTACTTGGGGCAGTTCCGCTTCCAATGGCCAGTTCCCTTGCAATGAAAGCACTCAGTTTCTGGCTTGGGTCCAGCCTTGGGTTTCTTTACAGGAGGAGCAACTGCTTTGCCATCCTTCTTGGATTTACCCTTCTTGCCCTTTCCCTTAGCATTCTTCTAGAAACTAGTGGTTTTATTGACCATTAACACTTGATGTTCTTTCTGGATTTCAGACTCAGCGACTTTCAGCATCGCAAACAGCTCGGCAACTGACTTGTTCATCCCGTGCATGTTATAGTTCATCACAAAGCTCTTGTAGCTAGGTGGCAGTGATTGAAGAACTCTGTCTGTGATCGCCTCTGGCGGAAGGGAAATTCCCAACTCCGCCAGACGAGTCGAATACCGAGACATTCTGAGTATATGTTCACTAATAGACCCGTTCTCCTCCATTTTGCAAGCATAGAACTTGTCAGAGGTCTCATACCTCTCGATCCGGGCATTCTTTTGAAATATAAACTTCAACTCCTGGAACATCTCATATGCTCCATGATGTTCAAAACGTCTTTGAAGTCCCGGTTCTAAGCCATACAATATTGCACACTGAACTATTGAGTAATCTCCAGAACATGCCTCCCAAGCGTTCTTAACATCTTCGGATGACATGTCTTCGGGTTGGTCACACAGTGGTGCATCAAGGACATATGATTTCTGGGAAGCCATGAGGATAATCCTCAGATTACGGGCCTAGTCCACAAAGATACTTCCATCATCTTTCAACTTAGCTTTCTCTAGGAACGCATTAAAATTCAGGGGTGCTACTGCATGACCCATTGATCTACAACATAAATATGCAAAGGTTACTTATACTATTGTTCAAGATAATGAGTTTACTTAATCAAATTACTAAAGCTCCCACTCAAATTGACATCCGTCGGGTCATCTGAGTGTCACATGATCCAAATTAACCAATTCAAGTCCGATCATCACGTGAGTTGATGTGGTTTCAATGGTGAACATCATCATGTTGATCATATCTACTATATGACTCATGTTCAACCTTTCGGTCTCTTGTGTTCCGAGGCCATGTCTGTACATGCTAGGCTCATCAAGTTTAACCCAAGTGTTCAACATGTGCAACACTGGCTTGCACCCGTTGTATGTGAATGTAGAGTCTATCACACCCGATCATCACGTGGTGTCTCGACACGACGAACTTTCGCAACGGTGCACACTCGGGGAGAACACAATTCATCTTGAAATTTAAGTGAGGGATCACCTTATAATGCTACCATCGTCCTAAGCAAAACAAGGTGCATAAAAGGATTAACATCACATGCAAGTCATAAGTGACATGATATGGCCATGAACTTGTGCTTTTGATCTCCATCTTGAAAGCACCAACATGATCTCCATCGTCACCGGCACGACACCATGATCTCCATCATCTTGATCTCCATCAACGTGTCGCCATCGGGGTTGTCGCGCCCACCATGCTTGTACTACTATTGCTACCATTTAGCGATAAAGTAAAGCATTACATAGCGCTTAATGATTGACACGCAGGTCATACAATAATTAAACACAACCCTATGGCTCTTGCCGGTTGCCATACTCATCGACATGCAAGTCGTGATATTTTATACAACACATGATCATCTCATACATCACATATATCTCATCATGTAATTAGCCATATCACATCACAACATACCCTGCAAAAGAAAGTTAGACGTCCTCTAATTGTTGTTGCATGTTTTACATGGCTGCTACGGGTATCTAGCAAGAACAATTCTTACCTACGCATAAACAACAACAGTGATACATAAGTTGCTTTCCAAACTTCTCAAGGACCGCCTTAGTCGAATCCGATCCAACTAAAGTAGGAGAAACAGACACCCGTCAGCCATCTTTGTGCAACGAAGTTACACGTGAGTCGATGGTACCGGTCTCTCGTAAGCATACGAGTAAGGTTGGTCTGGGCCACTTCATGCCACAATACCACTAAACCAAAACACGACCAAGGGAGGAAGCAATCTAAGCATCAACGCCCACAAACTCTTTGTGTTCTACTTGAGATCTCATCTACACATAGACCTAGCTCATGATGCCACTGTTGTGGAACATTGCACTGGAAACAAATTTTTTCCTGCGCACACGCAAGATCTATCCATGGTGATGAGCATCTACGAGAGGGAGAGTGGATCTACGTACCCTTGTAGATTGCTAAGCGGGAAACGTTAAGAAACGCAGTTGATGTAGTCGAACGTCTTCACGATCCAAATCGTCGAGCATCCTGCAATCCAATCACGATCCGTCCTGATCTAGCACCAAACGGACGACACCTCCGCGTTCAGCACACGTACGGCTTGATGATGATCTCCACCTTCTTGATCCAAAAGGAGGGAGCAGAGAGGTAGACGAGTTCTCCGGCAGCATGACGACGCTGCGGTGATGGTGGTGGAGTAATCTCAGCGGGGCTTCGCCTAAGCACAACTGAAACTGATCTAGAGGAGAAACTACAGACTAGAGGGTAGGGTTGCACGTGGCTGAAAATCTAGTGCAAAACCCCTAAAACCTCTAGTATATATAGGAGGAGAGGAGGAGGAGGCTTGGCGCAAGGGCCAGCCCCTCTTTGGTTCGGCCGAAGTTGAGAGGAGGAGTCCTCCTCCTCCACTCCTAGTAGGATTAGGACTCCTTCCTTATTTCCACCTTTTTGCCTTTTTTCCACCTTTTCCACTTTGGAATTTCTTCCCAGAGGCATGGGCCTTGTGTGGGACTTTGGACAGCCCACTAAGGGCTGGTATTTACCCTCCCATAGCCCATGTAGCCTCTTGGGTCGAAATACACCTCCCGATGGTCCCCCGGTACCCACCCAGCACTCCTAGTACACTACCGATGAGCCCGGATCTTTTCCGATGACCAAAATAGGACTTCCTATATATCAATATTTACCCGGACCATTAAAAATATCCTTGTGATGTACGGGATCTCATCCGGGACTCCGAACAACCTTCGGTTACCACCATGCATAACTCTACACTACCGAAACGTCACCGAACCTTAAGTGTGCAGACCCTGCGGGTTCGAGAACTATGTAGACATGACCGAGACACCTCTACGGTCAATAACCAGTAGCGGGACCTCGATGCCCATATTGATTCCTACATATTCTATGAAGATCTTTATCGGTCGAACCTCTATGTCAAGGATTCAGTTAATATCGTATGATGTTCCCTTTGTTCTTCGGTATGTTACTTGCCCGAGATTAGATCATCGGTATCTCCATATCTAGTTCAATCTCGTTACTGGCAAGTCTTTACTCGTTCCGTAATACAAGATCCCGTGGCTAACACTTAGTCACATTGCTTGCAAGCTCATTGTGATGTTGTATTACCGAGTGGGTCCTGAGATACCTCTCCATCATACGGAGTAACAAATCCTAGCGTTGATCCATGCCAACTCAACAGACACCCTCGGAGATACCTGTAGAGTACCTTTATAGTCACCCAGTTACATTGCAATGTTTGATACACACAAGTTATTCCTCCAGTGTCCGTGAGTTGCATGATCTCATGGTCATAGGAACATATACTTGACATGCAGAAAACTGTAGCAATAAACTGACACGATCATATGCTACATTTATAGTTTGGGTCTCGTCCATCCCATAATTCTCCTAATTATATGATCCTGTTATCAAATGACATTACATGTCAATGGCTAAGAAACCTTGACCATCTTTGATCAACAAGCTAGTTCACTAGAGGCATACTAGCGACAAATTGTTGTCTATTCATCCACACATGCAATGTGTTTCCAGTCAACTACAATTATAGCATGGACAATACAAAATTATCATGAACAAGGAAATATAATAATAAACACTTTATTTATTGCCTCTAGGGCATATTTCCAACAATTCTTGCGATTGCTGTATGTCTCCTCTTTGTCAAACTTGTACAACTCATAGAGATCTGGGGGAAGATCTTTAGCAGTGTTCTTGAGCATTTTATTCCCACCCTTCTTGACTGGTTTGTCGTTAGCCATTGACTTCGACAAAGGCTTCACATGTGAGCACAAGTAGGAACATGCACCAGAGGATTCCATATGTATCTGCAAGTAGTCTGCAATCAATTTCAGACTATGAGATCCAAGCGATTCTGCTGCGGACATGTGCCTGTGAAAGAGTTAGAGACGCGAGGGGAGAGGAGAAGTCATATGCATTCTCACAAGATTTTGAAGATAAAGCTGTGTTTTGAAGACTTTGACCTTATACCGAAGACATTCACTTCAATAGAGAATATGGTGATTTCAGATTTGTACAAGTGAGGAATCAAGCCACCACAAAGTGAATATATTTGGTAAGGATGGATCTAGATCTAGATTAGGTTGACTAGAAAGTGAAGAAACACCAACTAACAAATTTCAGTAATAATTTTGGATCAAAACACGGGGTAAAAATATAACTTTAATTACCGCGATGAAGAACTAGACGAACAACTCGACACGGCGTAGAAGCCGAGCGGTTCAATCTGCCTCACCCTAACTTGGTGGAGTCAGATGGCTATAGCGGCAGCGAGCGGAGGATGAACACGGTCAGCGTGAGTACGTCGACAGATAAGTTGTGGCAGCGAAGCACTTCATCTCAGACGATGATGGATTCCAGCGATAGCGCTAGGGTTTTGAGCATGTGGGGTGGCGGAGGAAGGGGAAAGTAATAATGGAAGGGTAACTCATATTTATAAGGGAGGAGGAGTTCGAACCGATAAGACGAATATACCATTGACTCTTCGGCTAAAGTGGGACACGTGGCATGCATGGAAACCACTTGACAACCCACTACCATAATCGAAGCGGCGACACAGGAGTTTGTTGCTAAAAACACGGAGACAGTTTAGATTTGAAAATTAAATATGTGGTTGATTTGTCTTCGACCGACAAGGATGCAGTGAAGACAGTCAACACGTGCCAACATAGAATGCATATGACTGGATTAGAACAGATTTGATGAGGTAAGAACAGAGGAGAATTTCGGGTCCAATCACATTTGTCTAGGTAAAATTTGAAGACAAAGCTATAGGAAAAATGATGTATAGGACAAAGCTCTAATCCAAATGTAAATCTGCAAATAGTTTTCAACTGAAACACACGTGCAAACAACAAATTTTGTTCCGAAGACTTCCAGCTTTTGAAGCCATAAGAAAAAGATGAGATGAAAGCAATGTCTTCGAGATTAGTTCATGGCATTACCCATCGTATAAGAATGTTTGACCTAGACATGGCACACAATTATCGTGGCATTCTGGAGTCATATTCTTCGTTAATGTATTCACATTCAACTTGTAAGGCTTCGTGAGTTGAAGACATACGTTGCATCATGTGTTGTGCATCAAAGTCGTCAACATGCACAAGCGTTAGGATGTATTCCCATTTCAAAGGACATTCGAGGATTCTAAGATATTTAGATCACACGCAACTTTCAAAACCTCTTCTCATCCAAAGGCTTCGTGAAGATATCTGCCAGTTGATCTTCAGTGTTTGCATGCTTGATGTGGATGTCGCCCTTCATCACATGATCCCAAAGAAAATGGTGTCGGATCTGAATGTGCTTTGTCTTCAAATGTTGTACTGGGTTGTAGGAGATCTGGATGGCACTCTTATTGTCGCAGTAGAGAGGTACATGCTTCAGGTTGATGCCATAGTCCTTGAGGGTCTGCTTCATCCAGAGAAGCTGAGTGCAGCAAGCGCCAACAGCAATGTATTTGACTTTGGCAGTGGAGAGTGAAAAACAGTTCTGCTTCTTCGAAGACCAACATACAAGAGATCGTCCAAGGAAATGACAAGTGTCTGATGTAGACTTGCGATCAACTCTGTCGCCAGCGAAATCGGAATCTGAATAGCTGACCAGCTCAAACTTTGAACCCTTTGGATACCATAATCCTAGCGTTGGGGTGTGAGCTACATATATAAGTATTCACTTCACAGCAAGGTGATGCAAGTCGTTTGGTGCCGCTTGAAATCGGGCACACATGCAAATGCTAAGCATTATATCTGGCTAGATGCACATAAATACAGCAAAGATCCAATCATGGAGCGATATACCTGCTGATCAAAATCTTTACCATTTTCGTCAGTGTAGAGGTAACCATTGGTAGGCATTGGCGTCGTGTAGCCTTTGGCTTCATTCATGCCAAACTTCTTAAGACAGTTCTTTAGGTACTTCTCCTGAGATATGAAGATACCATTTGGTTGCTCTCAAATTTGAAGCCCTAGGAAGAATTTCAGTTCTCCCATCATCGACATTTGTTACTTCTCTTGCATCAGATGGGCAAACTCGTCACTGTATTTGTTGTTAGTACAGCTGAAGATACTGCCATCCACATATATTTGACAAACAAATAGTTCACGATCATAAGATTTAGTAAAGAGTGTGGGATCGAGTGAACTAGGTTTGAAGCCTTTCTTCTTGAGCAATTCCTTGAGTGTGTCATACAAAGCTCTTGGTGCTTGCTTGATGCCATAGAGTGCCTTGTTGAGCTTGAAGACATGGTCAGGATGCTTTGGATCTTCAAACCCTGGAGTCTGAGCAACATATACTTCGTCCTCAATCTTACCATTGAGGAATGCACTTTTGACATCCATTTGATGCAAGCATATATCATGATGGTTAGCATAGGCAAGCAATATACAAATGGCTTCGAGTCTAGCTACAGGTGCAAAGGTTTCACCAAAGTCAATACCCTTAACCTGTGTGTAGCCTTGAGCCACGAGTCGGACCTTGTTTCTGACGACTTGGCTAGACTCATCTTGTTTCTTGCGAAAGACCCACTTGGTACCGATGATGTTGTGCTTCCTCGGATCAGGACGCTTTATGAGCTCCCACACATTGTTCAGCTTGAACTGGTGAAGCTCTTCCTGCATGGCTTGAATCCATCCCGATTCCTTGAAAGCTTCATCTATCTTGGTGGGTTATGTGATGGATACAAAAGCAAAGTTCCCACAAAAGTTAGCTAATTGAGTAGCTCTTGAGCGAGTAAGTGGACCTGGTGCATTTATGCTGTCAAGTATTCTCTCAATTTGAACTTCATTTGCCACACTTGGGTGAGCAGGGCAAAGACTTTGTGCTAGCTATTGAGCATTGTCTTCGTCAGCAGCATTGTCTTCGGGTTCAACATTCTCTTCACAATGAGTGGATGGTGGACTGATAACTTCTTCAACCACAGGTTCTTCAGGCACAATTTATCGAGTGCCCATCAGCCTAATAGATTCTTCCGAAGGTAATTTATCTAGCACATGAGGCAGGTTCTCTCTTTGTGAGCCGTTAGTTTCATCGAATCACACATCTACAGTTTCAACAACTTTATTGTGAAAGGTGTTGAAAACTCTGTAGGTGTGCGAATCCTTTTCGTACCCAAGCACGATACCTTCATGTGCTTTTGGTGCAAATTTTGAAGTGTGGTGTGGATCTCTAATCCAGCATCTTGCACAGAAGACTTTGAAATACCTTACATTGGATTTCTTACCAGTGAGAAGCTCATAAGATGTTTTCTTGAAGAACTTGTGTAGATATACCCTGTTGATGATGTGGCATGCAGTGTCAATGGCTTCAGGCCATAGCTTCCGCCGTGTCTTGTATTCATCAAGCATGGTGCGAGCCATCTCAATGAGAGTTCTATTCTTGCGCTCCATGACGCCATTCTGCTGGGGTGTGTAGGGAGCTGAGAACTCATGAGTGATGCCAATCTGGTCAAGGAATGTGTCAAGTCATGTGTTCTGGAACTCAGGGCCATTTTCACTCTTGATGTGCTTGATCTTGATGTCGTAGTTGTTCATACACCTATTTGCAAAACACCTGAAGATATCCCGCACTTCTGTTTTGTAAAGTATGATATGCACCCAAGTGAATCGAGAATAATCATCAACAATCACGAAGACACATAGATTTACAGTGGTAGAGAAGGTGGAATAATGAGTAGGGCCAAATAAATCCATGTGTAGCAGCTCGAAGGGACATGAAGCCGTCATGATAGTCTTTGAGGGGTGTTTGGCCTTGGTCATCTTCCCGGCTTCATAGGCACCACAGAGGTGGTCCTTTTTGAACTTGACACCCTCGATGCCAATGATAAGCTTCTTCTTGGCGAGTGGGTGCAGGTTCCTCATCCCCAGCATGTCCTAGCTTTCTATGCCATAGCCAGCATTCCCAAGCTTTTGCTAGAAGACATGAGGCAACCTATGGTCCTACAGAGAAGTCTTCCATATACAAATCACCTCTTCGAAAACCTTCGAAGACTTTGGTTTTGTCAGAGGCCATCAGTACGACACATCGAAATTTTATGAATATAACAAGCATATCTAAGTCACAGAGCATTGAGATAGACATTAAGTTGTAACCAAGGGATCATACAAGCATGACATTTTCCATGTGCCGGTACCTTGAGATAGCAACTCTACCTAGCCCCAATACTTTGCTACTGCTCTTGTCAGCAAAGACAATGTGGTCTTTTATTGGAGGTCAAAGAGTTTGCTCCATTAATAGGCTTTGATCAACAGTCATGTGACTGGTGCAACCACTATCCATGATCCATTGAGTGGCATTTGATTTGTCTTCCTGCATTGAGAATTAGTATGGTTCACCAAGGCATGCAACAGTAACATGCATTGTTGAGTGACATAGCACTGCATATTGAAAGAAGACATTGTACGATATGAATGATAACATTGGCATTAATTGTCTTGTGTCCAAACAAGATAGTTTTCGGGTCTCCAGAGATAATCTTCGGGATAGGATTCTTCCTATCTGGAGATCCGATGTTGCATGATTAGTTATTATTAACCACCCACATTCGCTTAGAAGAAATAAGACGTAAGGAAGCATCACAGAATTTTGGCAAAGTTGCCCTAATAGCATGTTTCACAGGAGGGTTAGTATACTCAAATGAATAAGCTGAGAAATTCTTGGTTGGATGAACATAACGGTTCATGCTGTAGTGCACATATTCATGTGTCATTTGAGTCCTTCCCTGCGAAATAGATTTGTTAGAGTGCTCATATGGAGACCTTTGTCCTCTTGAAGACATTGATCTGGGGTTAGTCTTCTTCTTGAGAGATGTCGTTAGGACATTCACATGAAGCTTCTCAAGAAGACTTTTGGGAACCCAGATCTTCTTCAAAGGAGAACCATTCCTGCAGTTAGTACCATCAAATCTGGCAAACACTTCACCATTTTGGTATTTGAACAGTTTATAGTTGGAATCAAAGGATTCATCAATAATGAGAGGATTCCCATAGTCGTAGCCAGATAATGTGGAAGGATCAACTGTAGGACCTTTCGCAGCAACCCATGTGGTTTTGGGGTACTGCTCAGGTGTCCAGTATGATCCATCAACATTGAGGTTTCTTTTGAAACCAACACCCTCTTTCCTAGGGTGTTTGTTTAGTATAGTCTTCTTCAGGACATTGCAAAGAATCTGATACCCTTTCAGACTCTTGCACATGCCAGTTTCAAGCAATGTCTTCAACCTGTCATTGTCATCAGTGATAGCGGTGGCTTCCTTGGATGAGGGGTTAGGTGCCACAAATATAATTGAAGATACAACATTTTTAGAAGCCTTAGACCATTCAGTAGTAGAGTCATTAGCTTCACGAGCAATGCATCTTAATCATGGAGCATCAAATTCATCCTGAGCGGTACTGATCTATTCTGCTAGGAGTGAGTCATTTTCCTTCTGTAGGTCATCAAGTGCTTCCCTCAACTTCTCAAGATCTATCTTTTTCTGAAGATATTCAAGAGAAAGCTTCTCATGATTAGTTGAGAGGGCATCATGACGATTTTGGAGATCCTCAAACCTTGAACGAAGACTAAGCATGTATTTAGCCATAGTTTCGTTTAGACTCATCTCTCTGTGTCACACGTCGTCGCTTTTCTCTAGAGTAGATTGCATTTTCTCCATGACATTTTGTTGCCTAGTGGAAATTTTTACAAGTTTAGCATAGCTTGGTTTCATGTCATCATCAAATTCAGCGTCAGATTCAGATTCATGATGTGAGGACTTTGAAGATACCTTGGAGGCTTTCACCATGGAGCAGTAGGCTGGAGCAGTGTCATCATCACTGGCTTCGGTGTTGAAGTAGGAGTCATTGTATTCGGGTTCAAAGACAGACATAGAAAGATAAGCCGAAGCCATTGCGAGTCAAGCTACTTCAGCATCAGATTCCTCCTTAGATGCTTCCTCAGCCTCAGAACCAGATTCAGACTGTGAATCCATCTCCTTTCCGATGAAAGCACGGGCCTTGACAGATGAACTCTTCTTGTGTGATGAAGACTTTGCATACTTCTTCTTCTTCTTGTCATCAGAGTCATAGTTCTTGCTCTTCTTCTTGGATTCCTTTTCCCTTTTAGGACAATCACCAATGAAGTGACCAGTCTTCTTGCACTTGTGACATGTTTGCTTCTTGCTGTCCTTGGAAGACATATCTCCAGACCTCTTGGAATCATGTCTTGAAGATTTAGCATAGCATTTTGACTTAGTAAACCTCCGAAACTTTCTGACAAGCAAGGCAAGTTCCTTTCCAATGTCTTCAGCACCATCAAAACTGCATTCAGAGTTGTCTTCGGATGAAGACACAACTTTGGCCTTCAGCGCAAGGGAGCGACTGTAGCTTGGTCCATAGATATCTCTCTTCTTAGCTTGCTGGAATTCGTGGGTGTCCAACCTCTCAAGTATATCCGCTGGGTCTAAACTCTTGAAGTCAGGGTGCTCTTGGATCATAAGTGCGAGAGTGTCAAAGGAACCGGCAAGTGATATGAGTAGCTTCTTGACGATGTCATGTTTGGTGATATCAGTGGCACCGAGTGCATTCAGCTCGTTGGAGATGTTAGTGAGGCGATCAAAGGTGAGCTGAGCATTTTCGTTATTGAGTCTTTTGAAATGGTTGAATAGGTTGCGAAGCACATCAACGCGGGAGTCTTTGAGATGAGACGCCTTCGTTCACTATGGACAGCCATTCCCAGATTTCCTTGGATGTGCTAAGTGTGGTCACACGTCCATATTGTCATTTGGTCAGATGACCACAAATGACGTTCTTGGCGGTGGAGTCAAGTTGCGCGAACCTCTTCACATCGGTAGCAGTGACACCTTCACCAACTTCAGGAATGCCTGCCATGACGACATACCAGAGGTTGTTGTCAATGGCTTCGAGATGCATGCGCATCTTGTTCTTCCAGTAGGGATAGTCACTGCCACGAAGACAGGGCACACATCGGAGACCTTGATTATTCCTGTAGTCAACATAGCTAAAACTCCATGGTGGTTAAAGCGAAACACGGAACAAGATAGTACCTTGCTCTGATACCAATTAAAAATGCTAGTTATCGACTAGAGGGGCGTGAATAGGTGATTTTTATGAAAGTCTTCGAAACAGTAAATGTATTCGAATGAAGTGGAAAAGTAAATAGGATCAAGTAGGGATACAATCAAGAATCTAGACAGGGCAGGCAACACAGTGAAGACATTCAAGCAAGTTAAGCATTATCATCATGAAGACTAAGATGAGTCGAAGACTAACTTAGATAGTATGAAGATAAACAGTTAATATGAATGTCTTCAGAGAAAGTCTTCAAGTAATGATCAAGCAATGCCTTCACAGTTCAGAGTAGGAATGTAAGAGAGTGAAGGATAGAACCAGTTGCTTGATGATGGCACATGATTTGTTGGACCAGTTCCAGTTGCTGTGAAAACTCTACGTCTGGTTAGGGAGGCCGAGATTTAACTCAGAAGACCTCGTCTTCACCTTATTCCCCTTGAGCCAAAGTCACTTGGACAACGCCCAATCACTCTGGTAAGTCTTCAGGGGAGACTTCCAAAACCCGTACAAACTTGGTCACCCGATAGTCCACAATGACTCTTGGACGCTCTAGACCCAGACGCCTAACCGTTTGGAAGATCACAGTCTTCAAGTGTAATAAGTCTTCATTTCACTCAGAACAGAAAGTCTTCGGTGATGCTCAAACACTCTAGCTCTAGGTGTTTAGGTCTATCCTCACAGTATGTGTATCTCTCAAAGTATTCAAGGTGGGTTGCTCCAAAATGACAACAGCCGTATCTCTCTCTATGCAGCCACCTTCTTATGGTGGAGGGGTGGGCTATTTATAGCCAACCGGCAACCCAACCTGATATGACCGAAATGACCCTGGGTCAATGGCCAACCGACACGTGTCACAATGGTCGGATTTTGAACGCACGCGGTAACTTTACTTGGGCTACAAGTAAAGCTGACTCAACCAGCTCTGAAAGAGTTTTCTTCTCAATGTCTTCGCTCAAAGACATATGTATGGGTTGAGCATCACGTCAGCATCTGACTTCGATCATATTGACCCCCCTTAATAGTACGGTGGTTCCTATGACTCGGGAAAGAAGAAACAAAACTACCAAAAGACATCGTCTTCGCGTTTCATTGTCTTCGGACGAATGTGTTCGTCCTCCACCATGGCTTCAGCCATCATCAATGTCTTTGGGCATTTTTGGGGTCATCTTCGATTGCTAAACCAAAACTCTAGGGACTTCTCTCTGTGTTATCCTGTGAGCTCTCATAAACACATTAGTCCCTCAACCACGTTTGTATTCAGTACTCCAAAACCAAACAAGGGAGGCACTAGATGCACTTACAGAAACAAAAAAAATTCTTATGAACACCCAAGATCTATCTATGATATCAACAACTATGAAAGCGAGAGTGGATCTACATACCTTTGTAGATCGCTAAGCGGGAAGTGTTAATAAACACGGTTGATGTAGTCGTACTCTTCGTGATCTAATCGCGATCTGCCCGATTGAATGCCGAACGGGCGACACCTTAACGTTCAACACACATACATATCGATGATGTCCTTGCCTCCGTGATCTAGTGAGTAGGGGTAGAGTAGTAGATGAGTTCTCCGGCAACACGACGGCATGGTGGCGGTGGTAGTGGTGCTATCCCGGCAGGGCTACGCCTAGCGCACTTGAAACCGTGAACAGAGGAGAAAATGATCTAAGGAGAGAGAAGGACGCCAAGGGCTTCGTGTGTCCTCTTTGGGCGCCCTCTCCCCTCTATATATTGGTGGAGGGGCATGGGGAACATCCCCTCCAATCCCTAGGGCGCAGCCAAGGGGGGAGGAGGTGGAATCCTAGTCCTCCTCCTTCCCTTCTCCACAAAGGTGCTTTCCACCTTTCCCAACTGCATGGGCCTTGAGGGACTTGTGTGCTTGGCACAATAAGGCCACAGTGTCTCCCCTCAGCCCATGCAAACCCTTGGGGCGTGGTGGAACACTTGGTGGACTTCAGAACTCCTTTGGAAGTTTTCGGAACCTTCTAGAAGCTTCCCGGTACAATACCGAAAAAACCCAAAACTTTTCCCGTAGCCAAAATATGATTTCCCATATATAAATATTTACCTCCAGACCATTCTGGAGCTCCTCGTGACATCTGGGATCTCATTCGGGACTCTGAACAACTTTCGGTCACCAACATACATAACTCGTCAATAGTTCAACACTATATCGTCACCGAACGTTAAGTGTGCAGACCCTGCGGGTTCGAGAAAGGCAGACATGACCGAGACACCTCTATGATCACTAACCAATAGCGGGACTTGGATGCCCATATTGGCTCCTACATATTCTATGAATATCTTTATCGGTTGAACCACGATGTCAAGGATTCAATCAATCCCGTATGCAGTTCCCTTTGTCCATTGGCATGTTACTTGCCCGAGATTCGATCATCGGTATCTCCATACTTAGTTCAATCTCGTTAGAAGCAAGTCTCTTTACTCGTTCTGTAATACAAGGTCCCAGGAGTAACTCCTTAGTCACATTGCTTGCAAGCTTCTTGTGATGCTGTATTACCGAGTGGGTCCAAATATACCTCTCCGTCATACGGAGTGACAAATCCCAGTCTCGATCCAACCCAACCCAACAGACACCCTCGGATATACTTGTAGAGCACCTTTATAGTCACCAAGTTACGTTGTGACTCTTGATACACATAAGACATTCCTCTGGTGTCAAGGAGTTTCACGATCTTATGGTCGTAGGAACAGATAGATACTTGACACTGATAAAGCAGTGGCAATAAACTGACACGATCAACTGCTATGCTTACTGTTGGGTCTTGTCCATCACATCATTCTCCTAGTGATGTGATCCCGTTATCAAATGACAACTCATCTCCATGATCAGGAAACCTTAACCATCTTTGATCAATGAGCTAGTCTAGTAGAGGCTCACTAGGGACACAATGTTGTCTATGTATCCACACATGTATCTGAGTTTCGGTCAACACAATTCTAACCTGGATAATAAACGATTATCATGAACAAAGAAATATAATACTAACCACTTTATTATTGCCTCTAGGGAATATTTCCACTAGTCTCCCACTTGCACTAGAGTCAATAATCTAGCTCACATCACCATGTGATTTACATTGTAATGAATCTAACACCCATAGAGTACTGGTGTTGATCATGTTTTGCCAGTGGAAGAGGTCTAGTCAACGGGTTTGCAACATTCAGATCCGTATGTACTTCGAAAATATTTATGTCCTCCTCCTTGATGTAATCGCAGATGGAATTAAAACGATGCTTTATGTGTCTGGTACTATTGTGAAACCTGGGCTCCTTGGCTAGAGTAATGATTCCAGTGTTGTCACAGAAGAGGGTCATTGGGTCCAGTGCATTGGGCACAACTCCAAGATCCGTCATGAACTGCTTCATCCAGACACCTTCCTTCGCTGCTTCCAAAGTAGCTATGTACTCCGCTTCACATGTAGAATTTTCTACCATGCTTTGCTTGGAACTACACCAGCTTACCGCTCCACCATTCAGAACAAATACGTATCCGATCTGAGACTTAGAGTCATTCAGATCTGTGTCAAAGCTTGAATCGACGTAACCCTTTACGACAAGCTCTTGATCACCTCCATAAACGAGGAACATGTCCTTAGTCCTTTTTAGGTACCTAAGGATATTATTGACCGCTATCTAGTGTGCCATTCCTGGATCACTTTGAAACCTCCCTGCCATACTTATGGCAAAGCTGACATCTGGTCTTGTGCACAACATCACATACTTGATAGAGCCTACGACTGAAGCATAGGGGATGACACTCATCTTTTCCCTATCCTTTGTAGTCGCCGGGCATTGAGTCTTACTCAACTTCACACCTTGTAAGACATGCAAGAACCCCTTCTTGGACTGATCCATTTTGAACTTCTTCAAAACCTTATCAAGTTATGTACTTTGTGAAATTCCTATTAAGCATCTCGATCCATCTCTATAGATCTTGATGCCTAATATGTAAGCAACTTCTTCAAGGTATTTCATTGAAAAACTCTTATTAAAATATATCTTCACGGTTTCTAAAAGTTCTATATTATTTCCAATCAGCAATATGTCATCCACATATAATATTAGAAACGCTATAGAGCTCCCACTCACTTTCTTGTAAATACAAGCTTCTCCATAAACTTGTATAAACCCAAACGCTTTGATCACCTCATCAAAGCGAAGATTCGAACTCTGAGATGCCTGCACCAGTCCATAAATGGATCGCTAGAGCTGGCACACTTTGTTAGCATTTTCAAGATCAACAAAGTCTTCTGGTTGCATCATATAAAACTCTTCCTCAAGGAAACCATTAAGAAATGTTGTTTTGACATCCATCTATCAGATCTCATAATAAAAAAAATTAGCTATTGCTAACATGATCCTGATAGACTTAAGCATCGCTACAGGAGAGAAAGTCTCATCGTAGTCAACTCCTTGAACTTGTGAAAACCCTTTTGAAAGAAGTCGAGCTTTATAGACAATGACATTACCGTCTGCTTCTGTCTTTTTCGTAAAGATCCATTTATTATGTATGGCCTTATGATCATATGGTAAGTCCTCCAAAGTCCACACTTTGTTCTCATACATGGATCCTATCTCAGATTTCATGGCCTCTAGCCATTTGTTGGAATCCGGGCCCACCATTGCTTATTCATAGGTCATAGGTTCAATGTTGTCCAACAACATAACCTCCAAGGCAGGATTGTCGTACCACTCAGGAGCGGTACGAGTCCTTGTAGACCTACGAGGTTTGGTAGTAACTTAATCTAAAGCTTCATGATCATCATCATTTGCTTCCTCTTCACTTGGTGTAGGCGCCATAGAAACATCTTTCCGCGTCCTGCTACTATCCAACTGAAGTGACGGTTCAACAACCTCATCAAGTTCTACTTTTCTCCCACTCAATTCTTTTGAGAGAAACTCTTTATTGAGAAAGGACCCATTTTTAGCAACAAACACTTTGCCCTTGGATCTGAGATAGAAGGTATACCCAACTGTTTCCTTAGGGTATCCTATGATGACGTACTTATCTGCTTTGGGTTCGAGCTTATCAGGTTTTAGCCTTTTCACATAAGTGTCGTAGCCCCAAACTTTAAGAAACGACAGCTTAGGTTTCTTGCCAAACCATAATTCATACGGTGTCGTCGCAATGGACTTTGATGGTGCCCTATTTAAAGTGAATGCAGCTGTCTCTAATGCATAACCCCAAAATGATAGTGGCAGATTAGTGAGAGACATCATAGATCGCACCATATCCAATAGAGTACAATTGCGATGCTCGGACACACCATTACGCTGTGGTGTTCAAGGTGGCGTAAGTTGTGAAACGATTCCACACTGTTTCAAATGCATGCCAAACCCATAACTCAGATATTCTCCACCATGATCAGATCGTAGAAATTTAATCTTTTTGTTACGATGATTCTCTACTTCACTCTAAAACTGTTGAACTTTTCAAACATTTCAGACTTGTGTTTCATTAAGTAAATATACCCATATCTACTCAAATCATCAGTGAAGGTAAGAAAATAACGATATCCACCACGCGCCTCCATACTCATTGGTCCACACACATCATTATGTATGATTTCCAACAAGTCACTTGCCCGCTCCATTGTAC
The DNA here is from genome assembly GCA_022496015.1 of Hordeum marinum. NCBI lineage: Eukaryota > Viridiplantae > Streptophyta > Magnoliopsida > Poales > Poaceae > Hordeum > Hordeum marinum. The sequence continues at coordinate 441,635,674 of CM039674.1, forward strand.
CGGAAAACGGGGTTTTAGTCATCTTGCCTAAGAGGCAAGGTTCGCATGTATCAAGTGATTCCAAAACTCCATCAACATGGAGCTTCCTCATGAATTTTACACCAATATGACCTAAGCGGCAGTGCCACAAGAAAGTGGTACTATCATGATTAACTTTGCATCTTTTGGCATCAATTTTATAAATGTATCTATCATTACTATTGAGATTAGACAAGAATAAACCATTCACATTAGATGCATGACCATAAAAGATGTTACTCATACAAATAGAACAACCATTATTGTCTGATTTAAATGAGTAAACTTCTCGCAATAAACAAGATCTAGATATAATATTCATGCTCAACGCAGGCACCAAATAACAATTATTTAGGTTTACTACTAATCCCAATGGTAATTGAAGAGCGAGCATGCCGACGGTGATCACATCAACCTTGGAACCATTTCCGACACGCATAGTCACTTCATACCTTGCCAGCCTCTGTTTATTCCGTAGTTCCTGTTTCGAGTTACAAATATGAGCAACTGAACCGGTATCAAATACCCAGGCAGTACTGCGAGAGCTAGTGAGGTACACATCAATAACATGTATATCAAATATATCTTTGTTGACATTGCGAGCCTTCTTATCAGCCATGTACTTGGGAACCGCTTCCAGTGGCCAGTCCCCTTGCAATAGAAGCACTCAGTCTCAAGCTTGGGTCCAACATTGGGTTTCTTCACGGGAGAGGCAACTGGCTTGCCACCCTTCTTGACGTTTCCCTTCTTTCCCTTGCCTTTATTGAAACTGGTGGTTTTATTCACCATCAACACATGATGCTCCTTTTTGATATTTACTTCCGCGACTTTCAGCATCGTGAAAAGCTCAAAGACAGACTTGTCCATCCCTTACATATTATAGTTCACCATGAAGACTTTGTAGCTAGGTGGCAGTGACTAGAGAATTCTATCAATGACCGTTTCAGGTGGAAGCGTAACTCCCAAATCATTCAAACGGTTGTAGTACCCAGGCATTCTGAGCAGGTGATCACTGACAGAACCATTCTCTTCCATCTTGGAGGCAAAGAACTTATTGGAGGTCTCATACCTCTCGATCCAGGCATTTGCTTGAAATATTAACTTCAACTCCTGGAACATCTCATATGCTCCGTGGCATTCAAAACACTTTTGAAGTCCCGATTCTAAGCCATACAACATGGCGCACTAAACTATTGAGTAGTCATCAGAACATGCCTGCTAGACGTTCACAACTTTTGCAGGCGACACTAGAGGGGGTGGTGCACCAAGCGGTGCATGAAGGACATAAGACTTTTTGCAAAGCCGTGAGGATAATACTCAGATTACGGACCCAGTCTGCATAGTTACTTCCATCATCTTTCAGCTTAGCTTTCTCTAGGAAAGTATTAAAATTGAGGGGAGCTACTGCACTAGCCATTGATCTACAACATAATTTTATAAAGACAGTTTAGACTAAGTCCATGATCATGAGTTCAGTTAATCATATTACTTAAGAACTCACACTCAAATCAACATCCCTCAGGTTGTCTAAGTGTGACATGATCCAAATCCACCAAACCAAGTCCGATCATCACGTGAGATGAGGTGGTTTCAATGGTGAACATCTCCATGTTGATCATATCTACTATATGACTCATGTTCGACCTTTCGGTCTCCTGTGTTCCGAGGCCATGTATGTACATGCTAGCTAGGCTCGTCAAGTTTAACCCAGGTGTTCTGCATGTGCAAAACTGGCTTACACCCATTGTATGCGAACATAGAGTCTATCACACCCGATCATCACGTGTTGCTTCCAAACAACGATCCTCACAACGGTGAACACTTGGGGTGAACACAATTTTATCTTGAAATTTCAGTGAGGGATCATCTTATAATGCTACCATCGTCCTAAGAAAAATAATATGCATAAAAGGATAAACATCACATGCAAATCATATAAGTGACGTGATATGGCCATCATCATCTTGTGCTTTTGATCTCCATCTCCAAAGCACCGGCATGATCTCCATCTTCACTGGCATGACACCATGATCTCCATCATCACGATCTCCATCATCGTGTCGTCACGTGGTTGTCTCACCAACTATTGCTTCTCCAACTATTGCTAACTCATAGCGATTAAGTAAAGCAAATGACACGAATAAATTAAAGTCAACCCTATAGCACCTACCGGTTGCCGTACTCATCGACATGCAAGTCATGTTAATCTATACAAAACATGATCATCTCATACATCACATATATCACATCATGTCTTTGGCCATATCATATCACAACATACCCTGCAAAAACAAGTAAGATGTCCTCTAATTTATTATTGCATGTTTTACATGGCTGCTATGGGTAACTAGGAAGAACCGTTCTTACCTATGAATAGCCACAACGGTGATAATCAAGTTTCCTTTTAACCTTCTACAAGGACCGCCTCTGTCGAATCCGATTCAACTAAAGTGGGAGAGACAGACATCCGCCATCCATCTTTATGCAATAAGTTGCATGTCAGTCGATGGAATCAGTCTCTCATACGTGGACGAGTAAGGTTGGTCCGAGCCGCTTCATCCCAAAATACCGCCGAATCAAGATAAGACTAAGGATATAAGAAATCTGAACATCAACGCCCCAAAACTCTTTTGTGTTCTACTCGTGCATGTTATCTATGCATAGACCTAACTCATGATGCCACTGTTGGGGAACGTTGCATGACAAACAAAAAAAATTATGAAGACCCAAGATCTACCTATGGAGATCAACAACTACGAGAGGGAGAGTGGATCTACAGACCCTTGTAGACCGTTATGCGCGAAGCATTAAGAAACGCGGTTGATGTAGTCGTACTCTTCATGATCCAATTGCGATCCGTCCCGATCTAGCCTGAACGGGCGACACCCATGTGTTCAGCACACGTACAACTCGATGACGTCTCCACCTCCTTGATCTAGCGAGCGAGGGTAGAGTAGTAGATGAGTTCTCCGGCAACACGATGGCGTAGTGTCGGTGGTGGTGGTGCTATCCCAATAGGGCTACGCCTAGCGCTACCGAAACCGCGAACGGAGGAGAAAGCGATCTAGGGAGAGAGAGGGGCGCCAAGGGCTTCATATGTCCTCTTGGGAAGCCCCCTCCCCTCTATATATATGTGGAGGGGCGTGGGGAACATTCCCTCCAAGACCTAGGGTGCAGCCAAGGGGGGAGGAGGTGGAATCCTAGTCCTCCTCCTTCCCTTTCATATAAAGGTGGACTTTCCACCTTTACCAAGTGCATGGGCCTTGAGGGACTTGTGCGCTTGGCCTAATAAGGCTAAATTGTCTCCCTTCATCCCATGTAAACTCTTGGGACATGGTGGAACCCCTGGTGGACTTCCGGGCTCCTCCAGAAGTTTCCAAAATCTTATAGAAGCTTCTCGGTACAATACCGGAAAACCCTGAAACTTTTCCAGTAGCCAAAATATGCCTTCCCCTATATAAATCTTTACCTACAGACCATTCCGGAGCTCCTCGTGACGTCCAGGATCTCATCCGCGACTCCGAACAACTTTTGGTCACCAACATATATAACTCATCAACACTATATCGTCACCGAACGTTAAGTGTGCACACCCTGTGAGTTCGAGAACTATGCATACATGACCGAGATACCTCTACGGTCAATAACCAATAGCGGGACCTGTATGCCCGTATTGGCTCCTACATATTCAACGGAGATCTTTATCGGTTAAACCACGATGTCTAGGATTCAATCAATCCTGTGTGCAGTTCCCTTTGTCCATCAGTATGTTACTTGCCCGAGATTCGATCGTCGGTATCTCCATACCTAGTTCAATCTCATTACCGGCAAGTCTCTTTGCTCGTTCCGTAATAAAAGATCATGTGACTAACTCCTTAGTCACATTGCTTGCAAGCTTGTTATGAGGTTGTATTACCGAGTGAGCCCAGAGATACCTCTCCGTCATACGGAGTGACAAATCCTAGTCTCGATCCACGCCAACCCAACAGACACCCTCGGAGATACCTGTAGAGCACCTTTATAGTCATCCAGTTACATTGTGGCGTTTGATACACACAAGACATTCCTTCGGTGTCAGGGAGTTGCATGATCTCATGGTCGTAGGAATAAATACTTGACATGGAAAACAGTAGCAATAAATTGACACGATCAACTGCTATGCTTACGGTTGAGTCTTGGCCATCACATCATTCTCCTAATGATGTGATCCCGTTATCAAATAACAACTCATGTACATGGTTAGGAAACCTTAATCATCTTTGATCAACGAGCTAGTCTAGTAGAGACTCACTACGAACACAGTGTTGTCTATGTATCCACACATGTATCCGAGTTTTCGGTCAATACAATTCTAGCTTGAATAATAAACGATTATCATGAACAAGGAAATATAATAATAACCACTTTATTATCACCTCCTGGGCATATTTCCAACACAATTATCATCGCCACCATGCACTGGCCTCTTGTTGTTGCGGTGGTCCAACAAGGTTTGGTCCTCTACAAGTCTTTGCATGTACTTAAGTGGTTGAATATCTTGATGTTGTCCATCGCCGGCGAGAGCAATGGTGGTGCAATGACGTTCAATCTCATTTGCTTTGTGAGCATGGCGTTTGCCTGTTGTCAGAAATTAGTGCGATGGAATGTCTAGATTAGGAAGGTGGCCCACCGACATGCTTCAATCACCCTCGTACACGACGATCGAAACTTCAAAGAGGTTTGGTGCTCTACAAGTCTTTTGAAGTGGTTGAATCTCTCGATGTCATCCATCGTTAGTAAGAGAAATGGATGCGATGAAGGTCAACTTCAAATATTGCGTTGGCAAGAATTTTGAGGCATAAGGTCTTAATTGTATTCTCTCCTTCGTTTAGTGTCCTTGCTGCATGTATGAATTCCGTTAGTCCATCAAGATGAAGATAGATATACTAGATTGTTGCATTTCATTGTTTCTTCTATTATAGAAAACACATTGACATGTACTCTACTTGCAATGATTCACTCTCACATATTGTCAAACACATGCTCAACAACGACAGTTTGTTGTTTCCTTTAATATCTAATAAAAAACAAGAGACATGCATTTTTTGTGTGAAATAAATACAAGTCACCGTGTTCTAAAAGGATTAAAATAAAGCATGACTACACCGATAAAAAAACAAGATTGCATAGCTCATCCACATAAATCTAATACTGACACCTCTGGGTTATCCCCTTGTCAAAAAGAAAAAGGTCCAAATTTAGGGATTTCCCAGTAATTTCATCTCTCAAACAAACTGATAATACAAATCTGCGTGGACCATTCTCCAGGACGGTTCCAATAGTCATAAGCCACACGCCACACAACGACACAACATGTTTATATGCGTATGATGCAGCCTAACTTACTTTGCGGTACACGTTAGGCGGTTTTCCCGCTACATCATCACATATGATATTCCCAATTCCATCAAGAGATTTTATGCTGTGCGGTAGCGCTTGTCCTCTTCCGCCAGATGCTTGATCAAAAAGATAAGCAGCATCGGTGTCAGTCCACCCTGACATCCCGTGCCGGCGAGTGGAGCAGTGGAGCACTAGCCAGACGCGGTCGCTGTGCCGGCGGCCAGCCTCACACGATCCGGCCTCCCACTGACTGGCCCAATCGGGACGGCGAGGGGGCGAGGTCGTGGTCGCCGCACGCACCTGGACGGCCGCTAGAAGCGTCGCTCGCTCCACGCGGCGCGCCATGACCTGGCGCCGGACACCCGGCAGCTTTTCCCGTCGGAATCGTCTCGCGGCAGCGGCCATCGCTGTCGTGACGGATGGACGCTTGCCTGTGGCTGTGTGCCGTGCCTGCTGGGGAGGGGAGTGGCGGACCTCTGAATTTTCTTTCGTAAACGGAGCGTCTCCAGGTGTAAACCGAGCTGTTTATACTGTACGAACGAAGCCGTTTGTTTTCGGTTGTTTTATCTAGGGCCGGTCCTGCCCGCACTCGTGTAATCCCGCGCGTGGATCTTTTTTTTGTTATGAGACGTTGTTTCTGCTGTAATTGTTTTTTTTTCTACTATCGACAGGATTTTTGCTGTAATTGTTGGTGATTTTTTATATTTTTGTTCACTAAAAAAAGCTACATTCACGTTTAGTTATAACCCGAGTTCGTCGGATTTTTTGCTACAACCGGTGTTAATTTTTGCTACAAGCCGCATCATTTTTTGCTATAACTGTTCACTAAAAAAAATCTGCATACACGTTCGTCAGAGTTGCAACCCGAGTTCACCGGATTATTTTGCTACAACCCACATTTTGTTTTGCTACCACACATCATCAGCGTTGTTTTTTACTACGATCACGTTGATATTTTTTTGCAACAACCATATTTTTGCTGCATCCGTGACCGAAATTTGCTACATCGTGGCCGAAATTTGCTACATCGTGATCGAAATTTGCTGCATTCAGGATTTTTGCTGCATGGACAGATCTGACGATCAAACAAAATCCAATCTGACGAATCGGGCGACTCGCGTGCGGCCGGCCTTTCGGCCGGCACGCCGGCGCAGAGCACTGGCCTTTATTTAGGGCAACGAACGCGTGATGGCTTCGTTTTTGTTCCACCGGTGGGGATCAATGTACAAAGAGTAAAATAGTAAGGTCTGTGTGTGTTCAAGCTAGAACAAGATCTATGATCACAAAGAGTAAAAGTTGTTGCTTAGAGCATCTTCAGCCGTTGACCCCCTTAGAGGGCGATTTTAGCGTCGTTTGGGATGAAGCCAACGCTAAAATCGACGGCGGGGGGGGGGGGGGGGGGTGGGCTCGGCTTCCCAGTCGCCGCCCCACGAGCGACCCCCAACCGCCGCTTTCGGCCCATTTAAGGTCATATAGCCATCCCAAAAACGATCCAAATTTCGTTTTTTATTTAAAAATATATTACAAAACTAAAGAAAAAAACTACGTCGACTACGTCATCGTCCGTCGCCGCCGTCCCGTCATCCGCTGCCGCATTCTACATGCCGAGGAGCATGTAGAAATTGGTGTAGTCGCCGCCGTCATTGCCGTCGCCGTCGCTGCCTTCGCCGTCCTGCGCGCCGCCACCGCCGTCCCTGCTGCAGCCCTGCCCTGCGTCGCCGAAACGGTGCAGGTCGGGGTTGGAGGGCCCTGCCGCCTTGCCGTCGCTGTCATCGTCGAGCATGATCAGGCCGGCGACCTCCTCCTCAGGGCGGGCACGGCGGCGAGCCTCGATCTCCTCGAGGGCCCGACTCTGCCGCTCCATCTCCTCGCGGACGTAGTCGTCGCGCGCCCACTTCATGGCCATCTCGTCGGCGGCGGCCATGTCGAGGTGGTCCTGCTTCACCACCTTCGTCCTGACAAGGTGAAGGTGGCCGCGGGGAGGTGAGGGCTCGCGCCGGCGGTCCTCGTTGATGGTGATGCCCCCGGCGCCGCGACCACTGCACCGGAGTGGGGTCGAGCCGGGCTCGGTCTTCACGGTGACGGGAGGTGTGCGCGTTGCACCGGAGGAGTGGAATGACGAGGAGGACGGCGTCTCCATGCGTCGCGGGATCCACGACGAGCCGCGTCGGCGGGAGATGGAGGTCGGCTCCATCGGGTACTCGAGGCACGGCACATTGCTGCCCTCGATGTGCTCGAGGACGGCATCGAGCGTGCACCCAGGGATGCCCCACCAAATGTGATAGCCCTCGCTGTTGAAGCGGCCGCCCGTAGGGACGCCATTGGTGGAGGCGAGCTGCTCCTCGCGGCGACGCTCGAAGTACGCCGTCCAGAGGTTCGTGTTGTCCGGGGCGTACCTCGGCTGCTGACGCACTTCCTCGAAAAGGGAAGACCGGATCCGGGCAATCTCGGCCCGCCGCTCGGCTCCGGTGGGCACCGGCGGCACGGGGACGCCGCCGGCGCTGAGCCTCCATGCGCCCGGTGCCCGCATGTCGGCCGTCGTCGGGTACTCCGCCTCGTACAAGAGGCGGGCCTCATCCTCGTGGAGGCTCCGACGGCCGAAACCATTGCGGGCTACGCCGTCGCCTAGGTAGCGCTCCGCCATCGGTGGTGGGGGAGAAAGGGGAGAGTAGATTGCCGCTGGGGAGAGAAGGGCGTCGGTGGCGGGTTTGGAGCAGGTGAAGATGTGGCGGGGCACCGGCGAGGGGGTCGGCTTTTATAGGGCGCGTGGAGAGGCATGGTGTGGACGCGCATCGCCCGTACTGCCGCCGCCGCCCGTGAACGCCGCCTCATGAACCCGCCGCTTCAATGGAAGGCTGACCGGCGGCAACCTTGCAGCCTTGCATTGATTCCCCGCGGGAAACCGAGGCGATGTGGATGACGACACCGCGCGGTCGCTGACTCAGCAGACCCACTTCTTTTCGCGCCAAAAACGTTTCACCCAACGTGCCCAGGCGCTCCCCAGCGCGCCGGGTTCGGGCTGGGTACGCCGGCGCAAAAATCGGCCCGAACCGGCGAAAAACGGTCTCTTGGGGGCGCGATTGGGCCGATTTTCGCCCGTCGGCGATAAAAATTGCCCCTAGGGGGGCCTCTTGGGCGGCCGGCTGGAGATGCTCTTAGTCCATAATGGCAGTACTCAAAGTCCTCAAAAAAATTCTTAAGGGGATAAAAAATCCTATTGCAGGTTATTGATGGGGGAGATGATCAAAATGATAAGAAGATGCATTGGATAACTTGGTGAAAACTGTGAACACCTAAGTTGGTGGCAGGAGTGGGATTTAGAGATTTACAATGACCTAAGTTGTTGTGTTAGCAAACTGTGTATGAGGTTACTGAAGTAATCAGACTCATTTTGTGTCACTATTTCTAAGATCAAAATACTATCCACAGGGCAATCTTTTGAATGCCTATCCAAAAGGGGGTTAATCTGTATGTGGTATTACCACTATAACTTAATATAAGACGTTTCTATAGTTTAAGTGAATTGCAAAAAAAATTTGATGTTCCTGAAGGCTTTTAAAAGTGTGTACATTTGGCGTGCTGCTGATGACTCGGATTGTTGAATTGATAATTGGGTTTTTACTAACTCCACTCTTTGTGTTCGAACGCTCAAGGTGGCATGATGATGCAAAAACAAAATAACCTTATTCACCTAGCCACCGGCGAATGGGACGAGGAGCTTGTCTGAACCATGCTCTAGTCGGTGGATGTCCTAGCCATTCTATATCCTCCATTTGCTTTAGATAGTACAGAGTTTTTGGGAGAGTATCCTGTGATACGGCAGCCCAGGTGCTCCCGCGGTACAGGCTCCCGGGTCGTTGGATCTCAGATTCAATGGCATCTAAGGAGCGGATGTAGCCATTGTACCTACATGCACTTTTAAGATTCTTCAAGGGCTTTTTTTTTTGTAAAAATGCTTGACATCTCACGAGAGCTCTTGGATCTGAGATCCAACGGCCGAGCTCGCATGAGGGCACCTGATAGTTTTCCTATACTTTCTAGCCTGACATGATTCAACTTTCTCTGTAAATTTAGCATATCATGGTGGATGGGAGTGTATGTTTGGCCATATGGAAAGAACACGAGAGGTTGTTGAAGGATCTACATTAAATAAGGTGTGGTCAATCCTATGTAAATCTTATGTACCTGCTAAGATGACTCTTTTGAATGGAGGGTTCTCCATGGTATTATTCTATGGACGGGATCCTAGCGAGCGGACACATTCCTATGCAGGGGTAGTGCCCTTTGTGTACGTTGGGTTTTGGAGATCCGAGACACATGTTGGTTGGGCGTGCTAGCTAGGGAAAAATGGATTTGGAAGCTCCCATGCCTTAGGAGCAGGTTGATCGAGCCCTTGCTTTGGACGTTTGGGTTATATAGTTATTGATGACCGATAAGATCAACACAATTAATGCTAAGTAATTGTGCCTGAAGTTCAAATTCAGGAACGGGTGTTAACATCAGCTTTGTACCTTTGGTTCTAGAGGAGGCAAGTAACACGCGGTGAGAAAGTAAATCGATCCCTAGAATGACAATGTGTATACTTATTTGACTAACGAACGATAATGTATATTGGTGCCCTAGCTCTAAGCTGTATGAGGATACACAATCCGCTGCTACACGAGAGGTGGGTGTCATATCCCAGATTTCTCACAAATCTGGTATGTTAAAAAATTCATAGGAAATTAAAACTTTTCAAACAAAACCCCGTTAATTGATTGATTATTAGTGATTTTGCTTGATTGTGTGAGTAGGATGTTCAAATCCCAATGCAACGAGAGGAAGCCTAGCTAACCAATAGGTGGAACCAATCCATTTGAAATATTGTTGGAAAAAAACAAATTAAATAAGCCCAAGCGTATACAAGTCAATTAATTCATTAAAAGAATATGATTTGAAATCATTTTGAAATTAATTCAAATAGAAAGGGGATCTAATCAAATATGCCTTGCATTTGAACTTGGCAGGAATAAGAATTCCCCAAGACCACATGATGACCTAGACCCTTTGCCTATTTTCAAAATGGATTTGAAACAACTTTTGTTTTGAAAACAAATTCAAATTAAAAATGAAAAAAGTGCAGAAAATAGTTATCCAAAATGCCCAAACGAAATGTGCAACATTTCACAAAAAATCCTCTTGGAATTTCAAAACTATTGTGTGTTGATTTATTTTTTAAATTCAAACTGCATTTGAATCTAGAAAGAAGCAGAAAAAGAAAATCACAAAACACAAAACACAAAACAAAAATTAAAAAGAAAAAGAAAAACACCCATGCAGGCCCAGCCAACTAGGTCGCCCCCACCGGCGCCGAGCCAGGCCCGCCAGCCAGCCGCCCACTCCCCCACGCCCGAGCCACTGCCAGGCGGGACCCACGTGACAGGGTCTTCACCCACCTCTCCCGTGCGCACGACCCCACTCGCCCACGTCCCGCACGCATGCATGCCCACGTCCGCCATCACACGCGTCTGCCGTGTGAGAACGGCCTTGCTGCCCTGTCCTATAAATCCCCTCACCTCTCTCTCTCGTTTGTCCCAGCCAATTGGACCAGACGCCACCAGGACGCTCGCTGGCGACCCCTCCATCTTCGCTCTGCCCTAGCTCGCTCCGGCGAGGATTCCGGTGGCCGTATCCACCCACCCGACCAGCCACCTCCACCACCAACCAAGCACACCTCGGCGAACCCCAGGATAACTCCTCCAAGCCCCTGGCTCCCTGGAGCATCTACTTCATCGACGATCGAACCACCCTGCTCATGAGCTTCATTCGGGTGACCACGGTGAACCCTGAACTGCCCTCTCCTTGTCCATCATCTCCGTCGTTGCACAATGCCCTGACAATTTTTCCATGTCTAGAGCGGATCCAAACCGTCGCCTCCGCAGACACCCGAAAGCTTTGCCGTTGCCCGAGCTTCAACGAGCTTGCCCCTATGGGGACCCCGACTCATAACTCGTGATCACCGAATTCACCTGCACAGTGATCCCAGAGATCAATGCTCACTGAACACACGGAAACTCAATAACAAGAGTCTTACATCCATTACGTATCATTTTACTCAAATATGGCCTTTACGGCCAAGTCTTCATAAACTTGCAGCAAAAAAATTCAACGATAACGTGAACCCATGCCATCTGCCTTAACCCTACAGGAATTCTGACTGAGAAGTGTCCTACCTCGCATGTTCGTCACCAAGGTAATCTTCATCATAACCTGGTCTTTCATGCGTGTCCAATAAAATAACCAGTGGCAAGCCAATGAGTACTTTGAATGTACTCGCAAGCAACCCATGTTTGAAACAAGGTTAACAATGCATGATATAGCACTAAGTAAGTAAGTTTGTAGAAAGCTAATTTTCGAGTGCAATTTCATGTTCAATAAACTTGTAAAAGCATACATCAACATGTCGCATATATCCATATGAACAGGTTACAAATACTAATAAGCAAGGTTTGAACATCACATGTTCAATCATTTCATCAAGTCTTCGGACTTAGCTCAAGTATCTCTATGTCACACACACACACATACACACACACACACACACACACCAATTTTTGAGAAAACATCTGGACGTAGTTTAAGAAGGACTTCCACCTGTCCATGACTGTGGACACGGCTATTCGAATAGTTTTACACTCTGCAAAAGTTGCACGCTTTACCCACAAGGCTCGGGGAACTTCCGTGTCATCCATGACTCGCGGTATATTACATACCCAAGGTAAGCACCCGAACAATGCCTTTCCCATAAAGACACTAAACTTAGAGTCCACTCGTTGGTGCCATCCCTCATGATGCACATCACACGTACCATCCATGAGGGCACACAACGGTGTCCCTGGTGTATGTAAAAGCAGCCCATGGTCGTCCTATCAGGCACGACCCCATCTCAAGAGTGACCATGTGACTCCCGCCACTAGTCATGCGGGCTCTCTTATAGTACCGACCAAAGTAATCAACAAAGCCCCTTCCCATATAGGGGTAGAGTGGTCGCACATGTATGGTTGGGATGGGGAGCAGACCTTAAATCTAATCCGTTTTTTGAAAATACACACTCAACTTGCTTCGGTACACCACTTCTTTGTCAAGTGGTTACCTAGCTCATCATCATCTCCCTCGGGAATTAGTGTCACCATACGGGGTTCTCGATAAGTCTTTGAAATCATTTCCTTTCCGACACCATGCATTTCCCCATCCCACTTGCATAGCAACTACTTAGCATCCTAACTACTTCCCACCCGCACAACCCTCATAGGAAGGTAGGGTCCTACTCAGTGCAAGTGTCAATAGAAAGTATCAGAGACAACTCATGAAGGTGGTCACCATAACGTCATGATAAACATATCGAAAATAAGCGCTATATGCCATGCAATAAAAATGGTTTCTTAGACATGGTGAAAGGGTTGCTTGCCTAGCTCAGCAAAGTCTTCGAGGTCTTCTCAACATCTAGTCCAACTCCGAGCACTTCGTCTACTTCGTCAACTATCGCCGGAAACAACAACCATAAGCAACATAGCAATCAGAAAATAAAAGTTTTCTATTAATAGGAGTTTAATTTTCCTTGGACACTATGTTCATAAGAGAAATTCCTGAAGTTGCTCTAATGGACTTGGACTACCTGAGATTTTTGAATGATGGAAATGGAGGGATTAATGGTCTTATGATAAGTCCACATGAAATATTTTTATAAAAATGGGTGGATGCACTCATCAAATAGGGCATGAATTTAGAGAAATTTAGGAAGTTGTTTCACTGGATTTGGAGTTGGGATGATTTCCCTATGAATTTCTCAGGGTGAAATAAGTGGAAGATACGTCTATTTATTAGATCCAATATGTACTTTGTATAGGAAAAATGTTAACCAGAGCCAGATAAATAGAGAACATGTTTGGAGTCTCTGGAAACTTAAACCATATCATTTGGATCTAGATTGGATGTTCTAGATATTATACAAGGTGACATTCACTAGTTAAAATTTGAATTTAAATTTGAACAGTGCAAAAACTTGCAGTGGAAAAATAGAAAGTTGTATAATTAAGCAGGACGGAATTTTAGAAGAATATAGGAATTTGAATCATCAAAATTGGAGGTCATATGAATTTACTATGAATTATTTAGTCTATCTGGAAAAAGAGAAATCCTCACCAATGGGCTAAGACGCGCACTGTGCACAGGATAGAAATTAGGTCGCCCAGTGGCTCGACCTGGCAGGGCGGCAGCGATGCCGAAGGCGTAATCACCTCCGATCGTTTTCCCCATGGGGAGGCAAAAATCGGCAGGAGCCGTCTCTACTTAACCAGGGGCCGGGCTACTAGTCACCGACAAGCAGGGGCTTGTTGGGTTTATCCTCCACATCCTGGTCGAGCAGGAAGGAGGCAGAGGCGGGTAGACCGAGCGTACGTCGGTGCTGCCCCAGCGGCACAGTCCTCCTCCGGCGATGACCCAACCACCGGAGTGTTTAGGGGAACGCTTCTCACTCACCCGATGGTCCCATATTTTCGGGGGAGCGCCAGAGCGAGAAGGGCTTCGGCCGCAATAGGTGCCAGTGACAGGCGGCCATGGATGAGTGCTCTGGCCATCCGTGCAAGGAAAAGGGAGTGCACAAGATGTCCGTGGTGATGCAGGGAGCGTCCTTATGGAGCTCGGGGGGAGGAGAGAAGCGAGGCGCCGTGAATCCAACCGGGGCCGAAGCGGCGCCATGGTGGCTATGGGAGAAGGAGGAGGGCACAGGAGCTCCGATAGCTCGGTCCAAGATATCCGTGGGAGTTAGGGGGAGGGCATGCGCACGAGAGGGAGCTCGGGTAGAGGTTGATACAGGGGGTGACCGAGAGGGGCTCGGGTGGCCGCCGGAGGCCGCCGGAGGCCCGCAGGCGTAATGAGCATGGGCTCCTGAGTAGCCTTGGAGGTTTGTGAGTGTCGTGGAGGGGCATGGGAGTATGAGAGGGACCCCTTGGTGCGCTGGGATGCCCTATAGGAACTGGCTACGTGCTACAGGACAACAACCAGTGGTAGAGCGCCGCTCCTGCATGTCAGCTGCGTGGACACCACGCCTAGCCATGTCCACGGATGCATTTTGGTAGGCCAAAGCTGTCCAGGGCGTGAGGCATGCATGTTAGAGTGCACTGGTGAAATTTCAAAGGAAATAGAACTAGATAAGTTAGGAATTTACTGCTGGCAAGTTTGCAACAACAAACTTGGGGCTCATCCAATGTGTTTTTTTTACTTAAGGTCACTTGGAACAAAAATATTTCTATTGGCCTAAAGAATGGAAGGACTACATTTCCACCAAGTTTGAGATCAGGGAGATAAATCTACGTGGTACTTGAATTTCAAAGCTATTGTTACCGCCTAAATCTAGGTTCGGATGCCATTTTTGGGTGTGGAAAGATGCATTAGCATACTAGAGTTGTTGTGGAAAAACTTGGGGGCATTTTCATGACCAGAATATTGGGAGAGGGGAAGGAGAGCTGCTGCCATGGTAAAAAGAGGGGGAAAATGAGGGAGTTACCCCCCAAATAATTGAGAAGAGACCATGGCAAAGTTAGTGGAGGTAGAAGGGGGTTCGAATATGTTGTGGTAAAAAGTTGGAGACAAGGAGAATCTTTTTGGGTCAACTATGCTTGCCCACAAGCTTATGGCTGAAGGTGTTTGATGGTGTCCTAGGACATCTAGGGGTATCCAGTAGCCCTGAGATTTACCAGGAGTAAATGGTAAGTCCACGTCGTCCTGATCACAAGTTTCAACTCATTTAAAGAAAGTTAATAGTACAAACTTGGTAATCCCTAGAAATACACATAATTAGGTTTCTGTAGATCTAGTCAGGCAACACTATTCTCCTTGATGCATCACTTGGTGTGGTGGCATCACTAGGTGATTAGAACATGCCCACAAAATTTGAGATCAATAGGAGACAAATGACAATGTAGATTTGATCAATTTTGGATCTGGACATGAATGGTTTTGGGGCACTTTTGTTAGCCAAAACAATTTGGATTGGGATGAAAATTTGCAAGATCATCACATTAGTCATATGTGACTTGCTAGAATGTTTATAGATTTATTTGAGAATTTTGCTGATAGGAATATTTCAAATACTTGAAATATGCAGAAAGGGTTCTGGAGGGTTTTGTCTAACTTTTTGACCATGACCATGTGTTGAAACTATTATACATGGAAAATATATGTCCACTAAGTTTCCCTAAATTTTCTAACTTATTTTGAAGCATAAAAATATTTTTTGCCTATGAAAACTATTTCTAGTCTTAAAAAAGGCTTTAAAGAAAATAGTAAAGTAGTCTTTAAAAATAATCTTTAGTGGTTTTGGGAAGTCTTATATGTAATAGGTTCCAAATAGAATCTTTGCGGCGAAACAATCCACCCAATTTGAGGACTTGTAGTACAAATCCCAATTCAGGGTTTTTTGAAAACCTAATTTGAGTAAATGCTTTTTGGCCAACATAATATTTTATAAAAATAGTTCTATGTCCGATACACATGGCATGATTATTGGGCAAAGCTTTGTATCAAGGACGTGAGTATAGACAGTAGGAGGAATATTATGAATTACATCACTCGCAAGCAAACAAGAAATTATCAATCAAGTCAAGCATCTCAAGCACACAAATTTTTTTGTTGGCCGCTCGTCTCTATAAACCCCAGCCTTCATCGAAGCCATCGTCGACCTCCCTGTTGGAGCCATGTCGAACCGTGCCTTCCATGCCACTAGATGACCACTGTGGCGTCGAAACTGACAACACCCGAGCACCGCACCACGAAACCCTGGTGAAACCTAGCCCCTTGATCTAATCCTGGCCGTCAATATTAGATTCATTCTATAGGATTAAACCACTTATTCAAATGAACCATTTTCCCCTATGTTTCGGGTGTCCGTCGTTTAGAGCTTGCAACACACACTTCTCGGCCTATCACAGCGCGCCACGTCACCTGACTTACCAAAACATTATCCACTAGAATTTGATTAAATTAAAATGATTTGGCACCTTTACAAAAAAACAAAACCGGAACTAAAACAACCACAACTTTTTGTTTGTTGGAGTTAATATTTGATTGTTAGGTAAAGATGAATTCAAATTAGCTTAGTTCAAACCCAAATTAGTTTGAAAACTATTTGAACCCAAAAGAAGCATTTAGGGACTTATATTTACTAAAATAAAATAAACAAACTATAATAATTATTGGGTTATAATTGATTTGGAAACTATTTAATAATTGATTTGAGTTAGAACTTATTAAATGATATACTTTAGTAGTTGTTTTGGATTTGTATTTGAGTTTAGGGAGAAGGTAGCATTAGAATTAAGTTGAAAAAACTTAAATAAATTATGAAATGATTCTTAATTTAAATTGAACTCGGCGAAACCAAATTAAATTATAAACTCCATTCAGTTTGAATTCAAATAGGTTGAACCCTATTTCAAATCCAAATTGAATTGAAAACCACATCAAGTTATCATTTTCGTACCATAGTGTATGCAAGCTCATGAAAGGCCAACAAGTTAGAATTGTTATTCAAACTTGAACATGAACTAGGCTATCCAAGATTCATAGACCTTGACTCTATTGTTAAGATCCTTTGATTGGAATTTGACAACCATAGCTTGACATCACATACTCCTTATGTGATGCACCTTTATTGAAACTTGCATGTGAACCCTTATGTCACATGTATCCCAAATGACAATGTTGTTTTCCACATTCTTATGTGCTAAGCCTGTTGGGGAACGTTGCATGGGAAACAAAAAATTTCCTACGCACACGCAAGATTTATCCATGGTGATGAGCATCTATGAGAGGGAGAGTGGATCTACATACCCTTGTAGATCGCTAAGTAGGAAGCATTAAGAAACGCGGTTGGTGTAGTCAAACGTCTTCACGATCCAAATCGCCGAGCATCCCGCGATCTCATCACGATCCGTCCTGCGATCCAATCACGATACATCCCGCCAAATCATCATGATCCGTCCCGCGATCTCATCACGATCCGTCTCTCGATCTTGATCACGGTCCTTCCGATCTAGCGCCGAACGGACGTCACCTCCACGTTCAGCACATGTACAAATCAATGATGATCTCCGCCTTGTTGATCCAGCAAGAGGGAGCGGAGAGATAGATGAGTTCTCCGATAGTGCGACGGCATTGCGGCGATGGTGGTGGAGCTATTCCAACAGGGCTTCGTCTAAGCACCGCTGAAAACCGATCTAGAGGAGAAACTGCGACCTAGAGGAGAGGTAGCACGTGGCTATTAGGGTTAGCTTTTTCCTCTAAATCCTCTAATATATATATGAGGGAGGGAGGGGAGGAGGCAGGCCCAAACCCTCAAGGTTTGGTCGAAATTGGAGGTGGAGGAGTCCTACTCCAATCCTATTAGGAGTAGGATTCCTCCTTTCCACTTGGAAACTCTTTCCACCTCTCCACCTTTGGATTTTTTCCTTCTCAAATCACTCCAGCCGCATGGGACCTTAGAGGAGGCTTCGGCCAGCCCACCAGGGGCTGGTTTACCTCCTCCCACAGCCCATGTAGCCTCTTGGGTCGAAATACCTCTCCCGATGGTCCCCCAGTACACTACCGGCACTCCGGGTACACTATCGATGAGCCCGAAACTTTTCCGACGACCAAAACAGGAATTCCTATATATCAATCTTTACCTCCGGACCTTTCCGGAGCTCCTCGTGACATCCGGGGATCTCATCCGGGACTCCGAACAACCTTCGGTCACCACCATACATAATTCTATACTACCGAAATGTCAACGAACCTTAAGTGTGTAGACCCTGCGGGTTCGAGAACTATGTAGACATGAACGAGACACCTCTAAGGTCAATAAACAATAGAGGGACCTGGATGCCCATATTGGTTCCTACATATTCTAGGAAGATCTTTATCGGTCGAACCTCTATGTCAAGGATTCAGTTAATCCCGTATGATGTTCCCTTTGTTCTTCGGTATGCTACTTGCCTGAGATTCGATCGTCGGTATCTCCATACCTAGTTCAACCTTGTTACCGGCAAGTCTCTTTACTCGTTCCATAATACAAGATCCCGTGACTAACACTTAGTCACATTGCTTGCAAGGCTTATTGTGATGTTGTATTATCGAGTGGGCCCTGAGATACCTCTCCGTCACAAGGAGTAACAAATCCCAATCTTGATCCATGCCAACCCAACAGACACCCTCGGAGGTACCTATAGAGCACCTTATAGTCACCTAGTTATGTTGCGACGTTTGATACACACAAGGTACTCCCAAGTGTCAGTGAGTTGCATGATCTCATGGTCATAGGAACATATACTTGACATGCAGAAAACAGTTGCAATAAACTGACACAATCATATGCTACGTTTGTAGTTTGGGTCTTGTCCATCACATCATTCTCCTAATGATGTGATCCCATTATTAAATGACATCTCATGTCCATGACTAGGAAACCATAGCCGTCTTTGAGCAATGAGCTAGTCTATGAGATGCATACTAGGGACATGGTGTTGTCTTTGTATCCACACATGTATCTGAGTTTCCGATCAACACAATTATAGCATGGATAATAAACTATTATCATGAACAAGGAAATATGATAATAACTAGTTTATTATTGCTTCTAGGGCATATTTCCAATAGTCTCCCACTTGCACTAGAGTCAATAATCTAGTTCACATCACCATGTGATTCGCATTGTTATGAATCTAACACCCAATGAGTTATGGGGCTCGATCATTCTTTGCATGTGAGAGAGGTCTTATAGTCAACGGGTCTGCGACATTCAGATCCGTGTGTACTTTTCAAACCTCTATGTCAAATCGTAAACACTGCTACCACACTCCACTTGGAGCTATTCCAAATGGTCGCTCTACTATACGTATCCGTACTGCTACTAAGAGTCATCCGGATTGGTGTCAAAGCTTGCATCGACGTAACTCTTTACGACGAACTCTTTCTTACCTCCATAATCGAGAAACATTTCCTTAGTCTTTTAGTTACTAAGGATAATCTTGACCACTGTCCAGTGATCCACTCCTGGATCACTCTTGTACCCCTTGACGGACTCATGGCAAGGCACACACACAGGTGCGGTACACAACATGGCATACTATACAGAGCATATGGCTATGGCATAGGGGATGACGTTCGTCCTTTCTCTTTCTTCTGCCATTGTCGAGCTTTGAGTCTCACTCAACTTCACACCTTGCAAATCAGGCGAGAACTCTTTCTCTGACTGATCCATTTTGAACTCTTTCAAAATCTTGTCAAGGTATGTACTCATTGAAAGTCTCATCAAGCATCTTGATCTATCTCTATAGATCTTGATGCTCAACAACTAGGTAGCTTTATCCAGGTCTTCCGTTGAGAAACTCTTTTCAAACAACCGTTTATGCTTTCCAGAAATTCTACGTCATTTCCGATCAACAATATGTCAACCACATAGGCTTACCAGAAACTCTATAGTGCTCCCACTCACTTTATTGTAAATAGAAGTTTCTCATAAACTTTGTATAGACTCAAAAACTTTAATCACCTCATCAAAGTGTATATTCCAACTCCGAGATGCTTGCTTCAGTTCATAGAAGGATCACTGAATCTTGCACACCTTTTAGCATCCTTAGGACTGACAAAACCTTCTAGTTGTATCTCATACAACCTTTCCTTAAGGAAGGAAACAATGTTTTGACATCCATCTACGAGATTTCATAATTGAAAAATGCAGCAACTGCTAACATAATTCCAACAGACTTTAGCATCGCTATGAGTGAGAAAGTCCCATCACATTCAACTCCTTGAACTTGTCGGAAATTTCTTTGCGACAAGTCGAGCTCTATAAATGGTGGCATTTACCATCATGGTCTGTCTTCATCTCAAAGGTCCATCTGTACTCGACGACCTGCCATCCAACGAGCAAGTCTACCAAATTCGATACTTGGTTTTCATACATGGATCATTTCTCGGATTTCATGGCCTCTAACCATTTGTCGGAATCCGGGCCCATCATCGCTTCTCCATAGCTCGTAGGTTCATCGCCGTCCAACAACATGACCTCCAAGACAGGGTTGTCGTACCACTCAGGTGTAGTACGCACCCTTGTCGACCTACGAGGTTCGATAATAACTTGATCCAAAGCTTCATGATCATCATCATTTACTTCCTCTTCAACCAACGTAGGTTCCACAGAAACATCTTTCTGCGCTGCGCTGCTCTCTGGTTGAAACAAAGGTTCAACAACCTCATCAAGTTCTATCTTCCTCCCACTCAATTCTTTCGAGAGAAACTTTTTGTCAAGAAAGGACCCAGTTTTAGCAACAAACACTTTATGCTTGGATCTAAGATAGAAGGTTTACTCAATTGTTCTTAGGGTATTCTATGAAGATGAATTTGTCCACTTTGGGTTCAAGCTAATTAGGTGAAAACATTTTTTTCACATAAGCGTCGCAACCCCAAACATCAAGAAATGACAGCTTAGGTTTCTATCAAACCATAATTCACACGGTGTCATCTCAACGTATTTAGATGGTGCCCTATGTAAAGTGAATGTAGTTGTCTCTAATGCATAACCCCAAAACTATAGTAGCAAAATGATAAGAGACATCATAGCACACACCATATCCAATAGAGCACGACTATGACGTTCGGACACGCCATCACACTATGGTGTTCCAGGTGGCGTGAGCTGTGAAACAACTTTCACATTGTCTAAAGTTGTATGCCAAACTTGTAACTCCAATATTCAGCTCCATGATCATATCGCAGACATTTTTATCTTCTTGTCACGATGATCTTATACTTCACTCTGAATTTGCTTGAACTTTTCAAATGATTCAGACTTGTGTTTCATTAAGTAAATATACACTATATCTACTCAAATCATCAGTGAAGGTAAGAAAATAATGATATCCACCGCACGCTACAAGACTCATTGGATTGCATACATCAACATGTATCATTTCCAATAAATCACTTTCCCGCTCCATCAAACCAAAAAACGGGGTCCTTAGTCATCTTGCCCAAGAGGCATGGTTCGCATGTCTCAACCGATTCAAAATCGAATGATTCCAAAGATCCATCAGCATGGAGTTTCTTCATGCGCTTTATACCAACATGACATTTAGCGACAATGCCACAAGTATGTGGTACTATCATTATTAACTTTGTATCTTTTGGCATCAATGTTATGAACATGTGTATTACTACGATCAAGATTCAACAAACCATTCTCACAGGGTGCACGACCATTGAAGGTATTATTCATGTAAACAGAATAACCATTATTCTCTGACTTAAATGAATAACCGTATTGCAATAAACGAGATCTAATCACATTCATGCTCAACGCAAACACCAAATAACATTTATTTAGGTTCGTCACTAATCCGAAGGTAGAGAGAGCGTGCGATGTTGATCACATCAACCTTGGAAACATTTCCAACACATCATCACCTCACACTTAGCTAGTCTCCGTTTATTCCGTAGCTTTTATTTCGAGTTACTAGCATTTAGCAACTAAACCAGTATCCAATACCCAAGTGCTACTAGGAGTACTAGCAAGGTACACATAAATAACACATATATCAAATATACTTATGTCGACGTTGCCAGCCTTCTTATCTGTCAAGTATCTAGGGTTGTTCCACTTCAACGACCGTTCTCCTCATAAGAGAAGCACTTAGTCTCGGGTTTGGGTTCAACTTTGGGTTGCTTCACTCGAGCAGCAGCTGACTTGCCATCCATGAAGTTTCCCTCCTTGCCCTTGCCCTTCTCGAAACTAGTGGTTTTACTAACCATCAACACTTGATGCTCCTACTTGATTTCTACCTTCGCGGTGTCAAACATCGCGAACAACTCAGGGATCATTATTTCTATCCCTGGCATTTTATAGTTCATCACCAAGTTCTAGTAGCTTAGTAATAGTGACTTGGAGAACTATATCAATCACTATCTTATCTGGAAGATCAACACCCACTCGATTCAAGCGATTGTAGCACCCAGACAATCTGAGCACATGCTCAACGATTGAGCTATTCTCTTTCATCTTGCAGGCAAAGAATCTTGTTGGAGATCTCCTATCTCGCAACACGGACACGAGCCTGAGATCCTAATTTTAGCTCTTAGAACAAATCATATGTTCCATGAGGTTCAAAATGTTTCAGAGCCTCAATTCTAAGCCGTAATGCATGACGCACTAAACTATCAAGTAGTCATCGGAATGTGCCTGTCAGATGTTCACAACATCTACATACGACACTAGAGGGGGTGGCGCACCGAGCGGTGCATTAAGGACATAAGCCTTCTGTGCAGCAATGAGGACAATCCTCAGATCACGGACCCAGTCCGCAATATTGCTACCATCATCATTCAACTCTATTTCTCTAGAAACATATAGAAATTCAAGGGAGCTACAGCGTGAGCTAGTATCTACAACATAATTTTGCAAAGACACTAGTGACTATGTTCATGATAATGAGTTCAATTAATCATATTACTTAAGAACTCCCAACAAATTGATATCCCTTCGGTCATTCGAGTGATACATGATCCAAATTCACCAACTCAAGTCCGATCATCACGTGAGTTGAGGTGGTTTCAATGGTGAACATCATCATGTTGATCATATCTACTATATGACTCATGTTCGACCTTTCGGTCTCTTGTGTTCCAAGGCCATGTTTGTAAATGCTAGGATCGTCAAGTTTAACCCGAGTGTTCTGCATGTGCAACACTGGCTTGCACCCGTTGTATGTGAACGTAGAGTCTATCACACCCGAGCATCACGTGGTGTCTCGACACGACGAACTTTTGCAACGGTGCACACTCGGGGAGAACACAATTTATCTTGAAATTAAGTGAGGGATCACCTTATAATGCTACCGTCGTCCTAAGAAAAACAAGGTGCATAAAAGGATTAACATCACATGCAAATCATAAGTGACATGATATGGCCATGAACTTGTGCTTTTGATCTCCATCTTGAAAGCACTGGCATGATCTCCATCGTCACCGGCATGACACCATGATCTCCATCATCTTGATCTCCATCAACGTGTCGCCATAGGGGTTGTCGCGCCCACCATGCTTGTACTCTATTGCTACCGTTTAGCGATGAAGTAAAGCATTACATAGCGCTTAATGATTGACACGCAGGTCATACAATAATTAAAGACAACCCTATGGCTCCTGCCGGTTGCCATACTCATCGACATGCAAGTCGTGATATTCTATACAACACATGATCATATCATACATCACATATATCTCTGTAACATCCCAAAATTCCATTTTGGAATGTTATGAATATAGCTATGCATCTATTATCATCATTGCTTGATTGTATGAAATAGTTGAAATGCCTTTTCTGGTTTTCAGAAAGTCCCCTTCTACTTTTCCCTATGTTGCTTCCTCTATTTGAAATTTTGGTTAAATGTTCAAAATAAGAGAGGAGGAACATGACACTCCACACCAGGGTCAAATTGGTGAATTATTTGAACAAAAATAACCAGGAGTTATTTTGAAAATATTTGCAAAAAGGGTTTAAAAACAATTAGGACATTTCTGAAATAATTTTTTTTCAAAGTGTTCAAATGACAGAATAGAAATGTTCATTAAATAGCATTTATTATTCTGTTAATTTTGATATATAATACCCCTATATTTACAAACGATTTGAATGCTTTAAAAGCTTTTGAATGTCTCTGGAAATTAAAAAAACAGTAACGGTAACCGTTTCCGGTATTAAACGGGCCGGCCCACGACAGTTACTCGCGAATTAATTAGAAACCGGCCGACCGACGCGTAACGAACGCGCTCCCTCTCGCTGACATCCGGGCCCCACCCGACCGACCGTTGCCCCGAAACGGTCATCTCCTTTCTCTTCCCCACGCGCGCCGGAGCCGCCGCCGACCGTTTCCCTCTCGCCGGATCTCTCTCTCCCTTTACTCCCCCGCACCCCGAGCGCCCCTATATAAACCGGACCACCCCGCGTCCATTCCCCCCCCCCCGAGCCCTTTCTCTCTCTCACCTAGACGCCGTCAATTTCTCGTCGGAGCTCCACCACCACCGGACGTCGTCGTCGAGCGTAGCCACCACACCCGACCACCGTTCGCCTCGCCGTCGCCACCAATCGACTCCGGAGGACCGTCCCCGTCGCCCGGACCACCTCCCCGTCCTCCCCGACCACCGGAACGCCTCGCCATCATTCCTCACCTTCTTCGGATCACCGGAGAAACCCCGACGCCGGCAACCTCCCCGTGAGCATTCCCATCCCTCTGATTCGAAACCGACGGCCCCGATTAGAAATCACTTAAAACCGAACCGGTATCCTCCTAGCATCGGTCGCCCGCTCTAAATCTTCTAACGCGCGCGCTAGCCAACCAATAGGATTGCGCCACGTAGCCCCCTGACCGACGCAATCTTTTTTTTTAATTTCTGTTTTGTTTTAATTAACAGAGTGTTTTCCAATTTTGTTTTGCTTATATCTTTTTATCTATTTAGTGTTTTGAGTTGATTCTTTTTGCAATAGCTCACATTTTTCATGTAGTTTCACCCTGTACTTTTAAATTTCAAATTTGAACTATAAAATTTGAATTGAATCAAATTTGCTTAAAATCTTCAAATCTGAATAACTAGAGTTTGAAAATAGATTTTGATATGAATCTTTTTGCTACTGTTTGGTATTAGTTAGGACTATCTTCAGGTATAGTTTGAGGATTTTCATGATATATTTGATTACTGCTTTACCCAAAAACAGAATCTGCTTATTATTATAATATAGTTTTATAAACTTAATTTTGATTAGTTTGATTTAGAATTTGGTTTTATTTGTTTATTAGGTTCTGTTAGTAAACATTTAGTGTTTTCACTTACTGTTAATAAAAATATAAATTTGCCTAGTTTAATTTCATTTAACATAGGAATCAAAATTTCTTTTCAAATAGGCATAATTTGATTAAAACAACTAACTAGTAATAGTTTTGTTTTCAAATAAGTTTTGTATAATTAATTCTGTTTTCTAAGACAAATTTATTAGTAAATTATTTTTCTGTCAAGAACATGTTTTGTTAACAAAATTATAAGTTTAGTTTTACATTCTTTTGTTAATATAACTATAGTTGATTCATATAGTGTTTATCACAAACTTGTATAAACTTCACTAAACTTTTCCCAACAAGCTTAAATTGATTATTCTGTTTATTAATAAAATATTCTATTGTTTTCCTTGCTGTCAACAATTGTTTTGCTATTTCAAAATAGTTTTATTATGTAGTAGTGTTTTCATAATCTCCTTTGGAAAACAAAACCTTGTGTGTTTTACTTGCTAGAGACTTTTGTGCATTGTTTGACTTGATTGTTTAGTACTTCTTTGCTGAATGTTATGAGTACTTATTTTGGTTGTATGCTTACTTGAGTGCATTGTTTGTTTCGTTAGATTATCCGGAGTGCGAAGCCTGTTACTTAGAGTCACTCACGTACGAAGATCATCAATCAGGCAAGTCACCTTGATCATACTTTTACCCATGTTTTATATGCATTAGTTCTACCATCTCCCCAGTTGCATGCAAGATATGTTAGTTGGAAACTTGGTTACATAGTAGTAGTATCGTGTGGTAGATACCTCTCTCAACCCCTTTGACAACATTGGCCCCGGGAAACGTTGTTTTACTTTTTGCTATGCTATTAGTAGACGGGGTTGGTTGTGTGATTCATGAGAGTTGAGAGAGTTAATAATTTCAAGACCTACATAATGATCAAGATTTCAATACTCCAAGTTTTCAACATACCTCTGGGTGGATGATGGTTGAACGGCGCCCTGGAGAAACCAGTGGTTAGCCTAGGTGATGCTGGAGATGGCCAGTATTCATGCGGAAAGGTCCACCCAGGCACAAAGGGATGGATGGGTGTTTCAAGACCCAAGGCTTACCTGCACAGCCACAAGTCATTATGGGCTCTGGCTTGGTTGGATATCGTGGTAACTCTGGACAGGCGGTGCTACGAGAGGTAGAAGAACGGTAGGAAAGGATGGGCACCGTCAGAGTCGCAGGGAAACCCTTTGGAAGACCATGTTTTGGTCATCCGTTTCTCAAACACCCTGAAGTGCGAGAAATCAAACGGAGGCGACCAAATCTTGTGGGGAACGTGTGCAAAACTCTGCAGAGTACTTAAACCTAATCGATTAGCCGTGTCCACGGTCATGGACGACTTGAGCCAAAGGAATTGGAACTTCCGGAACTCTCAACACAAATAATATGATGATGTGGGTATTTAATAATTTTGGGTATGAGAATTGGTTGGTGGAACCATCTCATTAATCAACCAACTTAGTAATATTTTGCTTAACCCCCTTGATGTAGGAAAAACTTGGCTTTACGCAAAAACTTACCACCCCACCTGCCATATATGCATATAGACTAGATGATTATCTTTTCACTCTTCTCTTGTGACTTTGCCGGCATATTCCATATGCTGACCTACACGGCTGCAACGTATCATGTTGCAGAGTATTTTTCCGACCAGGAGTGAGGACGCGTTCTATGCTCAGTGAGATGCCCTTGGAGTCAGATGGACTCATCTACCTTCGACGCTTCCGCAAGATTTAGATATTCTCATGAGTTGGCCTTTAGCCACTTTATTGTAATTTTTATTGTAATAAAGGACTCTATATGAGATTGCGATTAATATAATGCTGTGTGATTTCCCTTTGATATATACATTGATGTACCGTGTGTGTACCAGCATGATCTTGGGATGGTACGGAAAACACCGGAGACTTGGCCTTTCAGGTCAGGTCGCTACAGAAATGGTATCAGAGCACACGTTGACCGTAGGACGTAACCTCTAGGATTGGAAAGCCTTAGGATTGTTTCTCTTTGTCTTTAAATATCTTATACTCTCATCTATTCGTTTCTGACTCCTCTCCGATTATTTCAAAATTTATAGATGGCCACCTTCATCCCAGTGTTGATCACGGAGTTTTGCCAGCCTGACGCAACGATGCCCTTTGGTAAGGAGCTGATGAGGATCGTCAAGGACGTAAGGATTGCTTTGCCGAGCATCACCGGGACTCCTATCATGTCATTTCCCCAAGATGGAAGCTACAGGATAGAGGTGCATATTCCAGGGAAGACCTTTGGGAATCGGAAGGAACCCATAGATCTCAAGTTCGTGGCACCCAGTTGGATACTTGGGAGAGACATGGCCATTCATCGTGCCCTTGGACGTATTCAGGAGGAATACAGAGGTGGAACCATTTCACCAGGACTCAGCATGGTTTGCCGCAGAGATGCCCATGGCAACATCATCACCAATCCCACTGCAGACACCACTATCTCCTATATCCAGACCTTGGAGACTCACATCAGGACTCTGGAGCTTCGAGTTCGTGCTGACACGAAGACTATCAAGAATCTGATGAATCGCGAGCTGGACCTTGAAGCTGATCTGCGAGAGGCCAACTATGAACACGAGCATGAAGTGAAGGACTTCCTAGAGAGGATTGATGAGCAGAATGCACGCATCGCAACTCTGGAGGAGCAGCTAGACATGGGGGAAAACCTTCACCCCGAAGGAGACATGGCACCCTTCATCAGCGACGATGAAGACTATGAGGAAAGCACCACCGGAGGACCTACAACTATGCACTTTTGAGGAGAACATTAGTTATGCCCTCCATGTATCTTTTATTCGTTAAAGCGTAGGTCGATGTTTAGTTTGTCTGAGATTTGTATTTCCGATGTTTGACATTGATTGAATAATGAATGAGTGTTTGGTGTGATATGTTTGTTGCATTGCATATGGGTAGTGAATTTCTTCTAGACCCTTGTTCTATTCTAATTCTCATCCCTCTGAAAACAGCAAGATGCCTCCACGACGTGAGACCGATTTCACTTTTCCACCGGAACTCACCCAACTCCTTCAGCAGCAGAATGCACTGATGCAACTATTGATTCAGAATCAGACCAACAACCAGAACAACAACAACAACCACCATCCACCCCAGACTGACAATCTCACCCGTTTTCTGAGGTTGAACCCTCCAACTTTCTCCAGCAGCACTGAGCCCATTGTGGCAGATGACTGGCTCCGCAAGATGGAGAGAGAACTTGTCACCGCTGGATGCACTGACGCTGAGAAAGTGCGATTTGCCGCACATCAACTGGAAGGACCAGCAGCATCATGGTGGGAGAATTACACCACCACATATCCTATTGCAGATGTGACTTGGGAGCAGTTCAAGCTTGCTTTCCGCACCGCTCATGTTTCAGCTGGAGCCATGAGTCTAAAGAAGCGCGAGTTTCGCAACTTGCGCCAGGGTAATCGCTCTGTGGCCCAATATGTGGAAGAGTTTAACATGTTGGCCCGTTATGCCCCAGGAGATGTGGCCGATGATGCGGCCAAGCAAGAAAAGTTTCTGGAAGGACTCAATGATGAGTTGAGCATACAACTG
This sequence comes from Hordeum marinum, assembly GCA_022496015.1. Classification (NCBI taxonomy): domain Eukaryota; kingdom Viridiplantae; phylum Streptophyta; class Magnoliopsida; order Poales; family Poaceae; genus Hordeum; species Hordeum marinum. The sequence continues at coordinate 441,664,547 of CM039674.1, forward strand.
GTAGTGGCTAATTTCAACAACTACCAAGAGCTGGTGGATAAGGCACTTATTCTGGAAGGTAAACAGCAGCAGATTGAGAACCGCAAGCGGAAGTGCACTCAGGGGAAGTTCAACTCTGGAGCTCATCAGAAGCCTCGTTACTCCCCGTACTCCGGGAATACCGGATCAGGAAACAGTAAGTTTGGAAAGCACACTCATACTGTGCATAACCATGGAGGCCACAATCATGGAGGAAATGGGAACAACCGTCTCAACCATGGTAACTTCAAGACTGACAATGGGAATGGGAACAACAACCAGCACCGTCACGTTCCTGCTCAGAAGGATCTGAGTCACATTACTTGTTTCAAGTGCCAGAAGACAGGGCACTATGCTACTGAGTGTCCCCAGAGCAAGCAAGGCAATGGAAACGGCAACAACCACGGCAATGCAGCAGTTAAGAAGCCCAATCCGTTTCCCCGTGCTCAAGTGAATCACATCGATGTGGAAGAAGTCTATGATCAGCCCGAGACTGTGATTGGTAAGTTTTTATTGCATTCACGTCCTGTTACAGTACTTTTTGATTCGGGTGCAACTCATTCATTCATATCAAGGGTAGTTGTGGATAAGTATGGTTTGCCCACCAAAACCCTTAGTCAGCCCATTAAAGTTAGTTCTCCAGGAGGTATGATGATGGCAGGGATAGGATGCCATGCCTTGAAACTCAATATAGGGAACCATGTTTTTCCCACCGACCTCATCGTCTTAGAGTCACACGGATTGGATGTAATCCTAGGCATGGATTGGATGACCAAGTATGAAGGAAATCTTGATTGCCCTAGCAAGTCTGTTTCACTCACCACCCCGGAGAACAAGAGGATTAAGTATGTATCCCGACGCACACGTCTGAGTGCTCGGTTAAATTCTCTCACAGGAGTTGTTCAGGAGGAAGTACCTGTGGTAAAAGAATTTCCAGATGTATTTCCGGAAGAATTACCAGGAATGCCACCAGATAGGGAGATTGAGTTCTTAATAGAGCTACAGCCAGGGACAGCCCCAATTTCCAAGAGACCCTATCGGATGCCCGCAAATGATCTGTTGGAAATCAAGAAGCAAATCAAGGAGTTATTGGACAAAGGTTATATACGCCCCAGTTCTTCACCTTGGGGAGCCCCAGTACTTTTGGTGGAGAAGAAGGATAAATCTTTGAGAATGGTAGTGGACTATCGTGCCTTGAACGAGGTGACTATCAAGAACAAGTACCCTCTACCGATGATTAATGATTTGTTTGATCAGCTCGTAGGAGCCAAAGTATTCTCCAAGATCGATCTTCGATCAGGGTATCATCAGTTGAAAATTCGTGAACAGGATATACCCAAAACAACTTTCACCACGAGGTATGGCTTGTATGAGTATACGGTCATGTCTTTTGGATTGACTAATGCTCCTGCCTACTTCATGAATTTGATGAACAAAGTATTCATGGAATACCTAGACAAGTTTGTTGTGGTGTTCATCGATGACATTCTGATATTCTCCAAGAATGAGGAAGAGCATAAGGAACATTTGCGTTTAGTTCTGGAAAAGCTAAGAGAGCATTAGTTATATGCCAAGTTCAGCAAATGTGAATTTTGGCTGACGGAAGTCGGATTCCTTGGACATGTTATTTCCGGAGATGGAATAGCAGTGGACCCCGCTAAGGTTGAAGCCGTCACCGAGTGGAAGTCACCCACCTCAGTTAAGGAGATCCGCAGTTTCCTTGGACTTGCCGGATATTACCGGAGATTCATTGAGAATTTCTCCAAGGTTGCCAAGCCCATGACAGAGTTGTTGAAGAAAGAATCCAAGTATGTTTGGACTGTGGAATGTGAAGCCAGTTTCCAGGAGTTGAAGGAACGTTTGGTCACAGCCCCAGTGTTGATCTTGCCCGATATTCGGAAGGATTTCCAGGTTTATTGTGATGCTTCACGTCAAGGACTTGGAGGAGTACTTATGCAGGATGGAAAAGTTGTAGCCTATGCTTCCAGACAGCTACGACCTCATGAGTTGAATTATGCCACGCATGACTTGGAACTAGCAGCCGTAGTGCACGCACTCAAGACTTGGAGACATTTCCTTATCGGAAATAGTTGTGATGTTTACACCGACCATAAGAGCCTGAAGTATATCTTCACGCAGAAAGAGTTGAACCTCAGACAGAGACGATGGTTAGAGTTAATCAAGGACTATGACATGAGATTACACTACCATCCAGGTAAGGCTAATGTTGTAGCCGATGCCTTGAGTCGGAAAACTTATGTGAACACACTCACAGCTGGAGGATTACCTCAAGAGTTAGTCGATGATCTCAGAGAGCTCAAGCTAGAGATAGTTCCAAGAGGATATGTTGCTACACTGGAAATTCAGTCCACCTTGACCGAAAGGATTCGAGAAGCCCAGAAATCGGACAAGGAGATAGCTGAAATTAAACAGAGAATGAAAGATGGCAAAGCTAAAGGTTTTCGTGAGGATGAACACGGAACTTTGTGGTTTGAGAACCGAATCTATGTGCCCAATGAACCAGAGCTCAGGAAGTTGATACTTCAGGAAGCCCACGATTCACCTTACTCGATACACCCAGGAAACACCAAGATGTATCTGGATTTAAAGGAAAGTTATTGGTGGACAGGTATGAAGAAAGATATTGCAGAGCATGTTGCGATATGTGATGTTTGTCAGCGAGTAAAGGCAGAACATCAGAAACCAGCAGGGTTACTCCAACCTTTGCCGATACCCGAGTGGAAATGGGAAAAGCTTGGTATGGACTTCATCACAGGATTACCCAGGACCCGTTCAGGTTATGATTCCATCTGGGTAGTGGTTGATCGCTTGACCAAGGTAGCACATTTCATTCCAGTGAAAACCACCTATACCAGTGCTAAGCTAGCCAAGATATATATGACCAGGATCGTATGTCTGCATGGAGTTCCGAGGAGTATCGTGTCAGATAGAGGAACACAATTTACCTCAAAGTTTTGGCATCAGTTACATGAAACTTGGGTACAAGGCTAGAGTTTAGTACAGCTTTTCATCCGCAGACAGATGGACAGATTGAGAGAGTCAACCAGATTCTGGAAGACATGTTGAGAGCTTGTGCGCTAGATTATGGATCTAGTTGGGATGATAACTTGCCTTACGCAGAATTCTCATACAACAACAGTTATCAGACCAGTCTAAAGATGGCTCCTTTCGAAGCTCTATACGGAAGGAGGTGCAGAACACCACTGACGTGGGATGGTGTTGGAGACCGACAACTTTTTGGTCCCGACCTTATCCGAGATTCTGAAGAGAAAGTCAAGTTGATTCGTGACAGACTCAAGATAGCTCAATCTCGACAGAAGAGTTATGCTGACAGCAAACGTAAAGAAGTGATGTATGAAGTGGGAGACCGAGCATATCTTCGTGTATCCCCGCTTCGAGGAACCAAGAGATTTGGTGTTAAAGGAAAATTAGCACCCAGATTCATAGGCCCCTACAAAATTCTTGAACGCAGAGGCGAAGTTGCATACAAACTGGAATTGCCGGAAGGATTATCCGAAGTTCATGATGTGTTTCATGTTTCCCATCTCAAGAAATGTCATGCTGAGATGGCTGACATCCCTTTGCGAGACACCGTGCCCCTAGAGGCCATACAGCTTGAAAGTGATCTGACTTATGAGGAGAAGCCTGTCAAGATCCTCGAGACTGCCAACAGAGTTACCCGCAGCAAGATTATCAAGTTCTGCAAAGTTTTGTGGAGTCACCATACTGAGGAAGAAGCCACCTGGGAACGCGAAGAAGATCTTCGTAGAGACCATCCGCACCTATTTTCTAGCCAACCCGAATCTCGAGGGCGAGATTCATCTTAAGGTGGGTAGGTTTGTAACATCCCAAAATTCCATTTTGGAATGTTATGAATATAGCTATGCATCTATTATCATCATTGCTTGATTGTATGAAATAGTTGAAATGCCTTTTCTGGTTTTCAGAAAGTCCCCTTCTACTTTTCCCTATGTTGCTTCCTCTATTTGAAATTTTGGTTAAATGTTCAAAATAAGAGAGGAGGAACATGACACTCCACACCAGGGTCAAATTGGTGAATTATTTGAACAAAAATAACCAGGAGTTATTTTGAAAATATTTGCAAAAAGGGTTTAAAAACAATTAGGACATTTCTGAAATAATTTTTTTTCAAAGTGTTCAAATGACAGAATAGAAATGTTCATTAAATAGCATTTATTATTCTGTTAATTTTGATATATAATACCCCTATATTTACAAACGATTTGAATGCTTTAAAAGCTTTTGAATGTCTCTGGAAATTAAAAAAACAGTAACGGTAACCGTTTCCGGTATTAAACGGGCCGGCCCACGACAGTTACTCGCGAATTAATTAGAAACCGGCCGACCGACGCGTAACGAACGCGCTCCCTCTCGCTGACATCCGGGCCCCACCCGACCGACCGTTGCCCCGAAACGGTCATCTCCTTTCTCTTCCCCACGCGCGCCGGAGCCGCCGCCGACCGTTTCCCTCTCGCCGGATCTCTCTCTCCCTTTACTCCCCCGCACCCCGAGCGCCCCTATATAAACCGGACCACCCCGCGTCCATTTCCCCCCCCGAGCCCTTTCTCTCTCTCACCTAGACGCCGTCAATTTCTCGTCGGAGCTCCACCACCACCGGACGTCGTCGTCGAGCGTAGCCACCACACCCGACCACCGTTCGCCTCGCCGTCGCCACCAATCGACTCCGGAGGACCGTCCCCGTCGCCCGGACCACCTCCCCGTCCTCCCCGACCACCGGAACGCCTCGCCATCGTTCCTCACCTTCTTCGGATCACCGGAGAAACCCCGACGCCGGCAACCTCCCCGTGAGCATTCCCATCCCTCTGATTCGAAACCGACGGCCCCGATTAGAAATCACTTAAAACCGAACCGGTATCCTCCTAGCATCGGTCGCCCGCTCTAAATCTTCTAACGCGCGCGCTAGCCAACCAATAGGATTGCGCCACGTAGCCCCCTGACCGACGCAATCTTTTTTTTTAATTTCTGTTTTGTTTTAATTAACAGAGTGTTTTCCAATTTTGTTTTGCTTATATCTTTTTATCTATTTAGTGTTTTGAGTTGATTCTTTTTGCAATAGCTCACATTTTTCATGTAGTTTCACCCTGTACTTTTAAATTTCAAATTTGAACTATAAAATTTGAATTGAATCAAATTTGCTTAAAATCTTCAAATCTGAATAACTAGAGTTTGAAAATAGATTTTGATATGAATCTTTTTGCTACTGTTTGGTATTAGTTAGGACTATCTTCAGGTATAGTTTGAGGATTTTCATGATATATTTGATTACTGCTTTACCCAAAAACAGAATCTGCTTATTATTATAATATAGTTTTATAAACTTAATTTTGATTAGTTTGATTTAGAATTTGGTTTTATTTGTTTATTAGGTTCTGTTAGTAAACATTTAGTGTTTTCACTTACTGTTAATAAAAATATAAATTTGCCTAGTTTAATTTCATTTAACATAGGAATCAAAATTTCTTTTCAAATAGGCATAATTTGATTAAAACAACTAACTAGTAATAGTTTTGTTTTCAAATAAGTTTTGTATAATTAATTCTGTTTTCTAAGACAAATTTATTAGTAAATTATTTTTCTGTCAAGAACATGTTTTGTTAACAAAATTATAAGTTTAGTTTTACATTCTTTTGTTAATATAACTATAGTTGATTCATATAGTGTTTATCACAAACTTGTATAAACTTCACTAAACTTTTCCCAACAAGCTTAAATTGATTATTCTGTTTATTAATAAAATATTCTATTGTTTTCCTTGCTGTCAACAATTGTTTTGCTATTTCAAAATAGTTTTATTATGTAGTAGTGTTTTCATAATCTCCTTTGGAAAACAAAACCTTGTGTGTTTTACTTGCTAGAGACTTTTGTGCATTGTTTGACTTGATTGTTTAGTACTTCTTTGCTGAATGTTATGAGTACTTATTTTGGTTGTATGCTTACTTGAGTGCATTGTTTGTTTCGTTAGATTATCCGGAGTGCGAAGCCTGTTACTTAGAGTCACTCACGTACGAAGATCATCAATCAGGCAAGTCACCTTGATCATACTTTTACCCATGTTTTATATGCATTAGTTCTACCATCTCCCCAGTTGCATGCAAGATATGTTAGTTGGAAACTTGGTTACATAGTAGTAGTATCGTGTGGTAGATACCTCTCTCAACCCCTTTGACAACATTGGCCCCGGGAAACGTTGTTTTACTTTTTGCTATGCTATTAGTAGACGGGGTTGGTTGTGTGATTCATGAGAGTTGAGAGAGTTAATAATTTCAAGACCTACATAATGATCAAGATTTCAATACTCCAAGTTTTCAACATACCTCTGGGTGGATGATGGTTGAACGGCGCCCTGGAGAAACCAGTGGTTAGCCTAGGTGATGCTGGAGATGGCCAGTATTCATGCGGAAAGGTCCACCCAGGCACAAAGGGATGGATGGGTGTTTCAAGACCCAAGGCTTACCTGCACAGCCACAAGTCATTATGGGCTCTGGCTTGGTTGGATATCGTGGTAACTCTGGACAGGCGGTGCTACGAGAGGTAGAAGAACGGTAGGAAAGGATGGGCACCGTCAGAGTCGCAGGGAAACCCTTTGGAAGACCATGTTTTGGTCATCCGTTTCTCAAACACCCTGAAGTGCGAGAAATCAAACGGAGGCGACCAAATCTTGTGGGGAACGTGTGCAAAACTCTGCAGAGTACTTAAACCTAATCGATTAGCCGTGTCCACGGTCATGGACGACTTGAGCCAAAGGAATTGGAACTTCCGGAACTCTCAACACAAATAATATGATGATGTGGGTATTTAATAATTTTGGGTATGAGAATTGGTTGGTGGAACCATCTCATTAATCAACCAACTTAGTAATATTTTGCTTAACCCCCTTGATGTAGGAAAAACTTGGCTTTACGCAAAAACTTACCACCCCACCTGCCATATATGCATATAGACTAGATGATTATCTTTTCACTCTTCTCTTGTGACTTTGCCGGCATATTCCATATGCTGACCTACACGGCTGCAACGTATCATGTTGCAGAGTATTTTTCCGACCAGGAGTGAGGACGCGTTCTATGCTCAGTGAGATGCCCTTGGAGTCAGATGGACTCATCTACCTTCGACGCTTCCGCAAGATTTAGATATTCTCATGAGTTGGCCTTTAGCCACTTTATTGTAATTTTTATTGTAATAAAGGACTCTATATGAGATTGCGATTAATATAATGCTGTGTGATTTCCCTTTGATATATACATTGATGTACCGTGTGTGTACCAGCATGATCTTGGGATGGTACGGAAAACACCGGAGACTTGGCCTTTCAGGTCAGGTCGCTACAGAAATGGTATCAGAGCACACGTTGACCGTAGGACGTAACCTCTAGGATTGGAAAGCCTTAGGATTGTTTCTCTTTGTCTTTAAATATCTTATACTCTCATCTATTCGTTTCTGACTCCTCTCCGATTATTTCAAAATTTATAGATGGCCACCTTCATCCCAGTGTTGATCACGGAGTTTTGCCAGCCTGACGCAACGATGCCCTTTGGTAAGGAGCTGATGAGGATCGTCAAGGACGTAAGGATTGCTTTGCCGAGCATCACCGGGACTCCTATCATGTCATTTCCCCAAGATGGACGCTACAGGATAGAGGTGCATATTCCAGGGAAGACCTTTGGGAATCGGAAGGAACCCATAGATCTCAAGTTCGTGGCACCCAGTTGGATACTTGGGAGAGACATGGCCATTCATCGTGCCCTTGGACGTATTCAGGAGGAATACAGAGGTGGAACCATTTCACCAGGACTCAGCATGGTTTGCCGCAGAGATGCCCATGGCAACATCATCACCAATCCCACTGCAGACACCACTATCTCCTATATCCAGACCTTGGAGACTCACATCAGGACTCTGGAGCTTCGAGTTCGTGCTGACACGAAGACTATCAAGAATCTGATGAATCGCGAGCTGGACCTTGAAGCTGATCTGCGAGAGGCCAACTATGAACACGAGCATGAAGTGAAGGACTTCCTAGAGAGGATTGATGAGCAGAATGCACGCATCGCAACTCTGGAGGAGCAGCTAGACATGGGGGAAAACCTTCACCCCGAAGGAGACATGGCACCCTTCATCAGCGACGATGAAGACTATGAGGAAAGCACCACCGGAGGACCTACAACTATGCACTTTTGAGGAGAACATTAGTTATGCCCTCCATGTATCTTTTATTCGTTAAAGCGTAGGTCGATGTTTAGTTTGTCTGAGATTTGTATTTCCGATGTTTGACATTGATTGAATAATGAATGAGTGTTTGGTGTGATATGTTTGTTGCATTGCATATGGGTAGTGAATTTCTTCTAGACCCTTGTTCTATTCTAATTCTCATCCCTCTGAAAACAGCAAGATGCCTCCACGACGTGAGACCGATTTCACTTTTCCACCGGAACTCACCCAACTCCTTCAGCAGCAGAATGCACTGATGCAACTATTGATTCAGAATCAGACCAACAACCAGAACAACAACAACAACCACCATCCACCCCAGACTGACAATCTCACCCGTTTTCTGAGGTTGAACCCTCCAACTTTCTCCAGCAGCACTGAGCCCATTGTGGCAGATGACTGGCTCCGCAAGATGGAGAGAGAACTTGTCACCGCTGGATGCACTGACGCTGAGAAAGTGCGATTTGCCGCACATCAACTGGAAGGACCAGCAGCATCATGGTGGGAGAATTACACCACCACATATCCTATTGCAGATGTGACTTGGGAGCAGTTCAAGCTTGCTTTCCGCACCGCTCATGTTTCAGCTGGAGCCATGAGTCTAAAGAAGCGCGAGTTTCGCAACTTGCGCCAGGGTAATCGCTCTGTGGCCCAATATGTGGAAGAGTTTAACATGTTGGCCCGTTATGCCCCAGGAGATGTGGCCGATGATGCGGCCAAGCAAGAAAAGTTTCTGGAAGGACTCAATGATGAGTTGAGCATACAGCTGGTAGTGGCTAATTTCAACAACTACCAAGAGCTGGTGGATAAGGCACTTATTCTGGAAGGTAAACAGCAGCAGATTGAGAACCGCAAGCGGAAGTACACTCAGGGGAAGTTCAACTCTGGAGCTCATCAGAAGCCTCGTTACTCCCCGTACTCCGGGAATACCGGATCAGGAAACAGTAAGTTTGGAAAGCACACTCATACTGTGCATAACCATGGAGGCCACAATCATGGAGGAAATGGGAACAACCGTCTCAACCATGGTAACTTCAAGACTGACAATGGGAATGGGAACAACAACCAGCACCGTCACGTTCCTGCTCAGAAGGATCTGAGTCACATTACCTGTTTCAAGTGCCAGAAGACAGGGCACTATGCTACTGAGTGTCCCCAGAGCAAGCAAGGCAATGGAAACGGCAACAACCACGGCAATGCAGCAGTTAAGAAGCCCAATCCGTTTCCCCGTGCTCAAGTGAATCACATCGATGTGGAAGAAGTCTATGATCAGCCCGAGACTGTGATTGGTAAGTTTTTATTGCATTCACGTCCTGTTACAGTACTTTTTGATTCGGGTGCAACTCATTCATTCATATCAAGGGTAGTTGTGGATAAGTATGGTTTGCCCACCAAAACCCTTAGTCAGCCCATTAAAGTTAGTTCTCCAGGAGGTATGATGATGGCAGGGATAGGATGCCATGCCTTGAAACTCAATATAGGGAACCATGTTTTTCCCACCGACCTCATCGTCTTAGAGTCACACGGATTGGATGTAATCCTAGGCATGGATTGGATGACCAAGTATGAAGGAAATCTTGATTGCCCTAGCAAGTCTGTTTCACTCACCACCCCGGAGAACAAGAGGATTAAGTATGTATCCCGACGCACACGTCTGAGTGCTCGGTTAAATTCTCTCACAGGAGTTGTTCAGGAGGAAGTACCTGTGGTAAAAGAATTTCCAGATGTATTTCCGGAAGAATTACCAGGAATGCCACCAGATAGGGAGATTGAGTTCTTAATAGAGCTACAGCCAGGGACAGCCCCAATTTCCAAGAGACCCTATCGGATGCCCGCAAATGATCTGTTGGAAATCAAGAAGCAAATCAAGGAGTTATTGGACAAAGGTTATATACGCCCCAGTTCTTCACCTTGGGGAGCCCCAGTACTTTTGGTGGAGAAGAAGGATAAATCTTTGAGAATGGTAGTGGACTATCGTGCCTTGAACGAGGTGACTATCAAGAACAAGTACCCTCTACCGATGATTAATGATTTGTTTGATCAGCTCGTAGGAGCCAAAGTATTCTCCAAGATCGATCTTCGATCAGGGTATCACCAGTTGAAAATTCGTGAACAGGATATACCCAAAACAGCTTTCACCACGAGGTATGGCTTGTATGAGTATACGGTCATGTCTTTTGGATTGACTAATGCTCCTGCCTACTTCATGAATTTGATGAACAAAGTATTCATGGAATACCTAGACAAGTTTGTTGTGGTGTTCATCGATGACATTCTGATATTCTCCAAGAATGAGGAAGAGCATAAGGAACATTTGCGTTTAGTTCTGGAAAAGCTAAGAGAGCATCAGTTATATGCCAAGTTCAGCAAATGTGAATTTTGGCTGACGGAAGTCGGATTCCTTGGACATGTTATTTCCGGAGATGGAATAGCAGTGGACCCCGCTAAGGTTGAAGCCGTCACCGAGTGGAAGTCACCCACCTCAGTTAAGGAGATCCGCAGTTTCCTTGGACTTGCCGGATATTACCGGAGATTCATTGAGAATTTCTCCAAGGTTGCCAAGCCCATGACAGAGTTGTTGAAGAAAGAATCCAAGTATGTTTGGACTGTGGAATGTGAAGCCAGTTTCCAGGAGTTGAAGGAACGTTTGGTCACAGCCCCAGTGTTGATCTTGCCCGATATTCGGAAGGATTTCCAGGTTTATTGTGATGCTTCACGTCAAGGACTTGGAGGAGTACTTATGCAGGATGGAAAAGTTGTAGCCTATGCTTCCAGACAGCTACGACCTCATGAGTTGAATTATGCCACGCATGACTTGGAACTAGCAGCCGTAGTGCACGCACTCAAGACTTGGAGACATTTCCTTATCGGAAATAGTTGTGATGTTTACACCGACCATAAGAGCCTGAAGTATATCTTCACGCAGAAAGAGTTGAACCTCAGACAGAGACGATGGTTAGAGTTAATCAAGGACTATGACATGAGATTACACTACCATCCAGGTAAGGCTAATGTTGTAGCCGATGCCTTGAGTCGGAAAACTTATGTGAACACACTCACAGCTGGAGGATTACCTCAAGAGTTAGTCGATGATCTCAGAGAGCTCAAGCTAGAGATAGTTCCAAGAGGATATGTTGCTACACTGGAAATTCAGTCCACCTTGACCGAAAGGATTCGAGAAGCCCAGAAATCGGACAAGGAGATATCTGAAATTAAACAGAGAATGAAAGATGGCAAAGCTAAAGGTTTTCGTGAGGATGAACACGGAACTTTGTGGTTTGAGAACCGAATCTATGTGCCCAATGAACCAGAGCTCAGGAAGTTGATACTTCAGGAAGCCCACGATTCACCTTACTCGATACACCCAGGAAACACCAAGATGTATCTGGATTTAAAGGAAAGTTATTGGTGGACAGGTATGAAGAAAGATATTGCAGAGCATGTTGCGATATGTGATGTTTGTCAGCGAGTAAAGGCAGAACATCAGAAACCAGCAGGGTTACTCCAACCTTTGCCGATACCCGAGTGGAAATGGGAAAAGCTTGGTATGGACTTCATCACAGGATTACCCAGGACCCGTTCAGGTTATGATTCCATCTGGGTAGTGGTTGATCGCTTGACCAAGGTAGCACATTTCATTCCAGTGAAAACCACCTATACCAGTGCTAAGCTAGCCAAGATATATATGACCAGGATCGTATGTCTGCATGGAGTTCCGAGGAGTATCGTGTCAGATAGAGGAACACAATTTACCTCAAAGTTTTGGCATCAGTTACATGAAACTTGGGTACAAGGCTAGAGTTTAGTACAGCTCTTCATCCGCAGACAGATGGACAGATTGAGAGAGTCAACCAGATTCTGGAAGACATGTTGAGAGCTTGTGCGCTAGATTATGGATCTAGTTGGGATGATAACTTGCCTTACGCAGAATTCTCATACAACAACAGTTATCAGACCAGTCTAAAGATGGCTCCTTTCGAAGCTCTATACGGAAGGAGGTGCAGAACACCACTGACGTGGGATGGTGTTGGAGACCGACAACTTTTTGGTCCCGACCTTATCCGAGATTCTGAAGAGAAAGTCAAGTTGATTCGTGACAGACTCAAGATAGCTCAATCTCGACAGAAGAGTTATGCTGACAGCAAACGTAAAGAAGTGATGTATGAAGTGGGAGACCGAGCATATCTTCGTGTATCCCCGCTTCGAGGAACCAAGAGATTTGGTGTTAAAGGAAAATTAGCACCCAGATTCATAGGCCCCTACAAAATTCTTGAACGCAGAGGCGAAGTTGCATACAAACTGGAATTGCCGGAAGGATTATCCGAAGTTCATGATGTGTTTCATGTTTCCCAGCTCAAGAAATGTCATGCTGAGATGGCTGACATCCCTTTGCGAGACACCGTGCCCCTAGAGGCCATACAGCTTGAAAGTGATCTGACTTATGAGGAGAAGCCTGTCAAGATCCTCGAGACTGCCAACAGAGTTACCCGCAGCAAGATTATCAAGTTCTGCAAAGTTTTGTGGAGTCACCATACTGAGGAAGAAGCCACCTGGGAACGCGAAGAAGATCTTCGTAGAGACCATCCGCACCTATTTTCTAGCCAACCCGAATCTCGAGGGCGAGATTCATCTTAAGGTGGGTAGGTTTGTAACATCCCAAAATTCCATTTTGGAATGTTATGAATATAGCTATGCATCTATTATCATCATTGCTTGATTGTATGAAATAGTTGAAATGCCTTTTCTGGTTTTCAGAAAGTCCCCTTCTACTTTTCCCTATGTTGCTTCCTCTATTTGAAATTTTGGTTAAATGTTCAAAATAAGAGAGGAGGAACATGACACTCCACACCAGGGTCAAATTGGTGAATTATTTGAACAAAAATAACCAGGAGTTATTTTGAAAATATTTGCAAAAAGGGTTTAAAAACAATTAGGACATTTCTGAAATAATTTTTTTTCAAAGTGTTCAAATGACAGAATAGAAATGTTCATTAAATAGCATTTATTATTCTGTTAATTTTGATATATAATACCCCTATATTTACAAACGATTTGAATGCTTTAAAAGCTTTTGAATGTCTCTGGAAATTAAAAAAACAGTAACGGTAACCGTTTCCGGTATTAAACGGGCCGGCCCACGATAGTTACTCGCGAATTAATTAGAAACCGGCCGACCGACGCGTAACGAACGCGCTCCCTCTCGCTGACATCCGGGCCCCACCCGACCGACCGTTGCCCCGAAACGGTCATCTCCTTTCTCTTCCCCACGCGCGCCGGAGCCGCCGCCGACCGTTTCCCTCTCGCCGGATCTCTCTCTCCCTTTACTCCCCCGCACCCCGAGCGCCCCTATATAAACCGGACCACCCCGCGTCCATTTCCCCCCCCCGAGCCCTTTCTCTCTCTCACCTAGACGCCGTCAATTTCTCGTCGGAGCTCCACCACCACCGGACGTCGTCGTCGAGCGTAGCCACCACACCCGACCACCGTTCGCCTCGCCGTCGCCACCAATCGACTCCGGAGGACCGTCCCCGTCGCCCGGACCACCTCCCCGTCCTCCCCGACCACCGGAACGCCTCGCCATCGTTCCTCACCTTCTTCGGATCACCGGAGAAACCCCGACGCCGGCAACCTCCCCGTGAGCATTCCCATCCCTCTGATTCGAAACCGACGGCCCCGATTAGAAATCACTTAAAACCGAACCGGTATCCTCCTAGCATCGGTCGCCCGCTCTAAATCTTCTAACGCGCGCGCTAGCCAACCAATAGGATTGCGCCACGTAGCCCCCTGACCGACGCAATCTTTTTTTTTAATTTCTGTTTTGTTTTAATTAACAGAGTGTTTTCCAATTTTGTTTTGCTTATATCTTTTTATCTATTTAGTGTTTTGAGTTGATTCTTTTTGCAATAGCTCACATTTTTCATGTAGTTTCACCCTGTACTTTTAAATTTCAAATTTGAACTATAAAATTTGAATTGAATCAAATTTGCTTAAAATCTTCAAATCTGAATAACTAGAGTTTGAAAATAGATTTTGATATGAATCTTTTTGCTACTGTTTGGTATTAGTTAGGACTATCTTCAGGTATAGTTTGAGGATTTTCATGATATATTTGATTACTGCTTTACCCAAAAACAGAATCTGCTTATTATTATAATATAGTTTTATAAACTTAATTTTGATTAGTTTGATTTAGAATTTGGTTTTATTTGTTTATTAGGTTCTGTTAGTAAACATTTAGTGTTTTCACTTACTGTTAATAAAAATATAAATTTGCCTAGTTTAATTTCATTTAACATAGGAATCAAAATTTCTTTTCAAATAGGCATAATTTGATTAAAACAACTAACTAGTAATAGTTTTGTTTTCAAATAAGTTTTGTATAATTAATTCTGTTTTCTAAGACAAATTTATTAGTAAATTATTTTTCTGTCAAGAACATGTTTTGTTAACAAAATTATAAGTTTAGTTTTACATTCTTTTGTTAATATAACTATAGTTGATTCATATAGTGTTTATCACAAACTTGTATAAACTTCACTAAACTTTTCCCAACAAGCTTAAATTGATTATTCTGTTTATTAATAAAATATTCTATTGTTTTCCTTGCTGTCAACAATTGTTTTGCTATTTCAAAATAGTTTTATTATGTAGTAGTGTTTTCATAATCTCCTTTGGAAAACAAAACCTTGTGTGTTTTACTTGCTAGAGACTTTTGTGCATTGTTTGACTTGATTGTTTAGTACTTCTTTGCTGAATGTTATGAGTACTTATTTTGGTTGTATGCTTACTTGAGTGCATTGTTTGTTTCGTTAGATTATCCGGAGTGCGAAGCCTGTTACTTAGAGTCACTCACGTACGAAGATCATCAATCAGGCAAGTCACCTTGATCATACTTTTACCCATGTTTTATATGCATTAGTTCTACCATCTCCCCAGTTGCATGCAAGATATGTTAGTTGGAAACTTGGTTACATAGTAGTAGTATCGTGTGGTAGATACCTCTCTCAACCCCTTTGACAACATTGGCCCCGGGAAACGTTGTTTTACTTTTTGCTATGCTATTAGTAGACGGGGTTGGTTGTGTGATTCATGAGAGTTGAGAGAGTTAATAATTTCAAGACCTACATAATGATCAAGATTTCAATACTCCAAGTTTTCAACATACCTCTGGGTGGATGATGGTTGAACGGCGCCCTGGAGAAACCAGTGGTTAGCCTAGGTGATGCTGGAGATGGCCAGTATTCATGCGGAAAGGTCCACCCAGGCACAAAGGGATGGATGGGTGTTTCAAGACCCAAGGCTTACCTGCACAGCCACAAGTCATTATGGGCTCTGGCTTGGTTGGATATCGTGGTAACTCTGGACAGGCGGTGCTACGAGAGGTAGAAGAACGGTAGGAAAGGATGGGCACCGTCAGAGTCGCAGGGAAACCCTTTGGAAGACCATGTTTTGGTCATCCGTTTCTCAAACACCCTGAAGTGCGAGAAATCAAACGGAGGCGACCAAATCTTGTGGGGAACGTGTGCAAAACTCTGCAGAGTACTTAAACCTAATCGATTAGCCGTGTCCACGGTCATGGACGACTTGAGCCAAAGGAATTGGAACTTCCGGAACTCTCAACACAAATAATATGATGATGTGGGTATTTAATAATTTTGGGTATGAGAATTGGTTGGTGGAACCATCTCATTAATCAACCAACTTAGTAATATTTTGCTTAACCCCCTTGATGTAGGAAAAACTTGGCTTTACGCAAAAACTTACCACCCCACCTGCCATATATGCATATAGACTAGATGATTATCTTTTCACTCTTCTCTTGTGACTTTGCCGGCATATTCCATATGCTGACCTACACGGCTGCAACGTATCATGTTGCAGAGTATTTTTCCGACCAGGAGTGAGGACGCGTTCTATGCTCAGTGAGATGCCCTTGGAGTCAGATGGACTCATCTACCTTCGACGCTTCCGCAAGATTTAGATATTCTCATGAGTTGGCCTTTAGCCACTTTATTGTAATTTTTATTGTAATAAAGGACTCTATATGAGATTGCGATTAATATAATGCTGTGTGATTTCCCTTTGATATATACATTGATGTACCGTGTGTGTACCAGCATGATCTTGGGATGGTACGGAAAACACCGGAGACTTGGCCTTTCAGGTCAGGTCGCTACAGAAATGGTATCAGAGCACACGTTGACCGTAGGACGTAACCTCTAGGATTGGAAAGCCTTAGGATTGTTTCTCTTTGTCTTTAAATATCTTATACTCTCATCTATTCGTTTCTGACTCCTCTCCGATTATTTCAAAATTTATAGATGGCCACCTTCATCCCAGTGTTGATCACGGAGTTTTGCCAGCCTGACGCAACGATGCCCTTTGGTAAGGAGCTGATGAGGATCGTCAAGGACGTAAGGATTGCTTTGCCGAGCATCACCGGGACTCCTATCATGTCATTTCCCCAAGATGGACGCTACAGGATAGAGGTGCATATTCCAGGGAAGACCTTTGGGAATCGGAAGGAACCCATAGATCTCAAGTTCGTGGCACCCAGTTGGATACTTGGGAGAGACATGGCCATTCATCGTGCCCTTGGACGTATTCAGGAGGAATACAGAGGTGGAACCATTTCACCAGGACTCAGCATGGTTTGCCGCAGAGATGCCCATGGCAACATCATCACCAATCCCACTGCAGACACCACTATCTCCTATATCCAGACCTTGGAGACTCACATCAGGACTCTGGAGCTTCGAGTTCGTGCTGACACGAAGACTATCAAGAATCTGATGAATCGCGAGCTGGACCTTGAAGCTGATCTGCGAGAGGCCAACTATGAACACGAGCATGAAGTGAAGGACTTCCTAGAGAGGATTGATGAGCAGAATGCACGCATCGCAACTCTGGAGGAGCAGCTAGACATGGGGGAAAACCTTCACCCCGAAGGAGACATGGCACCCTTCATCAGCGACGATGAAGACTATGAGGAAAGCACCACCGGAGGACCTACAACTATGCACTTTTGAGGAGAACATTAGTTATGCCCTCCATGTATCTTTTATTCGTTAAAGCGTAGGTCGATGTTTAGTTTGTCTGAGATTTGTATTTCCGATGTTTGACATTGATTGAATAATGAATGAGTGTTTGGTGTGATATGTTTGTTGCATTGCATATGGGTAGTGAATTTCTTCTAGACCCTTGTTCTATTCTAATTCTCATCCCTCTGAAAACAGCAAGATGCCTCCACGACGTGAGACCGATTTCACTTTTCCACCGGAACTCACCCAACTCCTTCAGCAGCAGAATGCACTGATGCAACTATTGATTCAGAATCAGACCAACAACCAGAACAACAACAACAACCACCATCCACCCCAGACTGACAATCTCACCCGTTTTCTGAGGTTGAACCCTCCAACTTTCTCCAGCAGCACTGAGCCCATTGTGGCAGATGACTGGCTCCGCAAGATGGAGAGAGAACTTGTCACCGCTGGATGCACTGACGCTGAGAAAGTGCGATTTGCCGCACATCAACTGGAAGGACCAGCAGCATCATGGTGGGAGAATTACACCACCACATATCCTATTGCAGATGTGACTTGGGAGCAGTTCAAGCTTGCTTTCCGCACCGCTCATGTTTCAGCTGGAGCCATGAGTCTAAAGAAGCGCGAGTTTCGCAACTTGCGCCAGGGTAATCGCTCTGTGGCCCAATATGTGGAAGAGTTTAACATGTTGGCCCGTTATGCCCCAGGAGATGTGGCCGATGATGCGGCCAAGCAAGAAAAGTTTCTGGAAGGACTCAATGATGAGTTGAGCATACAGCTGGTAGTGGCTAATTTCAACAACTACCAAGAGCTGGTGGATAAGGCACTTATTCTGGAAGGTAAACAGCAGCAGATTGAGAACCGCAAGCGGAAGTACACTCAGGGGAAGTTCAACTCTGGAGCTCATCAGAAGCCTCGTTACTCCCCGTACTCCGGGAATACCGGATCAGGAAACAGTAAGTTTGGAAAGCACACTCATACTGTGCATAACCATGGAGGCCACAATCATGGAGGAAATGGGAACAACCGTCTCAACCATGGTAACTTCAAGACTGACAATGGGAATGGGAACAACAACCAGCACCGTCACGTTCCTGCTCAGAAGGATCTGAGTCACATTACCTGTTTCAAGTGCCAGAAGACAGGGCACTATGCTACTGAGTGTCCCCAGAGCAAGCAAGGCAATGGAAACGGCAACAACCACGGCAATGCAGCAGTTAAGAAGCCCAATCCGTTTCCCCGTGCTCAAGTGAATCACATCGATGTGGAAGAAGTCTATGATCAGCCCGAGACTGTGATTGGTAAGTTTTTATTGCATTCACGTCCTGTTACAGTACTTTTTGATTCGGGTGCAACTCATTCATTCATATCAAGGGTAGTTGTGGATAAGTATGGTTTGCCCACCAAAACCCTTAGTCAGCCCATTAAAGTTAGTTCTCCAGGAGGTATGATGATGGCAGGGATAGGATGCCATGCCTTGAAACTCAATATAGGGAACCATGTTTTTCCCACCGACCTCATCGTCTTAGAGTCACACGGATTGGATGTAATCCTAGGCATGGATTGGATGACCAAGTATGAAGGAAATCTTGATTGCCCTAGCAAGTCTGTTTCACTCACCACCCCGGAGAACAAGAGGATTAAGTATGTATCCCGACGCACACGTCTGAGTGCTCGGTTAAATTCTCTCACAGGAGTTGTTCAGGAGGAAGTACCTGTGGTAAAAGAATTTCCAGATGTATTTCCGGAAGAATTACCAGGAATGCCACCAGATAGGGAGATTGAGTTCTTAATAGAGCTACAGCCAGGGACAGCCCCAATTTCCAAGAGACCCTATCGGATGCCCGCAAATGATCTGTTGGAAATCAAGAAGCAAATCAAGGAGTTATTGGACAAAGGTTATATACGCCCCAGTTCTTCACCTTGGGGAGCCCCAGTACTTTTGGTGGAGAAGAAGGATAAATCTTTGAGAATGGTAGTGGACTATCGTGCCTTGAACGAGGTGACTATCAAGAACAAGTACCCTCTACCGATGATTAATGATTTGTTTGATCAGCTCGTAGGAGCCAAAGTATTCTCCAAGATCGATCTTCGATCAGGGTATCACCAGTTGAAAATTCGTGAACAGGATATACCCAAAACAGCTTTCACCACGAGGTATGGCTTGTATGAGTATACGGTCATGTCTTTTGGATTGACTAATGCTCCTGCCTACTTCATGAATTTGATGAACAAAGTATTCATGGAATACCTAGACAAGTTTGTTGTGGTGTTCATCGATGACATTCTGATATTCTCCAAGAATGAGGAAGAGCATAAGGAACATTTGCGTTTAGTTCTGGAAAAGCTAAGAGAGCATCAGTTATATGCCAAGTTCAGCAAATGTGAATTTTGGCTGACGGAAGTCGGATTCCTTGGACATGTTATTTCCGGAGATGGAATAGCAGTGGACCCCGCTAAGGTTGAAGCCGTCACCGAGTGGAAGTCACCCACCTCAGTTAAGGAGATCCGCAGTTTCCTTGGACTTGCCGGATATTACCGGAGATTCATTGAGAATTTCTCCAAGGTTGCCAAGCCCATGACAGAGTTGTTGAAGAAAGAATCCAAGTATGTTTGGACTGTGGAATGTGAAGCCAGTTTCCAGGAGTTGAAGGAACGTTTGGTCACAGCCCCAGTGTTGATCTTGCCCGATATTCGGAAGGATTTCCAGGTTTATTGTGATGCTTCACGTCAAGGACTTGGAGGAGTACTTATGCAGGATGGAAAAGTTGTAGCCTATGCTTCCAGACAGCTACGACCTCATGAGTTGAATTATGCCACGCATGACTTGGAACTAGCAGCCGTAGTGCACGCACTCAAGACTTGGAGACATTTCCTTATCGGAAATAGTTGTGATGTTTACACCGACCATAAGAGCCTGAAGTATATCTTCACGCAGAAAGAGTTGAACCTCAGACAGAGACGATGGTTAGAGTTAATCAAGGACTATGACATGAGATTACACTACCATCCAGGTAAGGCTAATGTTGTAGCCGATGCCTTGAGTCGGAAAACTTATGTGAACACACTCACAGCTGGAGGATTACCTCAAGAGTTAGTCGATGATCTCAGAGAGCTCAAGCTAGAGATAGTTCCAAGAGGATATGTTGCTACACTGGAAATTCAGTCCACCTTGACCGAAAGGATTCGAGAAGCCCAGAAATCGGACAAGGAGATAGCTGAAATTAAACAGAGAATGAAAGATGGCAAAGCTAAAGGTTTTCGTGAGGATGAACACGGAACTTTGTGGTTTGAGAACCGAATCTATGTGCCCAATGAACCAGAGCTCAGGAAGTTGATACTTCAGGAAGCCCACGATTCACCTTACTCGATACACCCAGGAAACACCAAGATGTATCTGGATTTAAAGGAAAGTTATTGGTGGACAGGTATGAAGAAAGATATTGCAGAGCATGTTGCGATATGTGATGTTTGTCAGCGAGTAAAGGCAGAACATCAGAAACCAGCAGGGTTACTCCAACCTTTGCCGATACCCGAGTGGAAATGGGAAAAGCTTGGTATGGACTTCATCACAGGATTACCCAGGACCCGTTCAGGTTATGATTCCATCTGGGTAGTGGTTGATCGCTTGACCAAGGTAGCACATTTCATTCCAGTGAAAACCACCTATACCAGTGCTAAGCTAGCCAAGATATATATGACCAGGATCGTATGTCTGCATGGAGTTCCGAGGAGTATCGTGTCAGATAGAGGAACACAATTTACCTCAAAGTTTTGGCATCAGTTACATGAAACTTGGGTACAAGGCTAGAGTTTAGTACAGCTTTTCATCCGCAGACAGATGGACAGATTGAGAGAGTCAACCAGATTCTGGAAGACATGTTGAGAGCTTGTGCGCTAGATTATGGATCTAGTTGGGATGATAACTTGCCTTACGCAGAATTCTCATACAACAACAGTTATCAGACCAGTCTAAAGATGGCTCCTTTCGAAGCTCTATACGGAAGGAGGTGCAGAACACCACTGACGTGGGATGGTGTTGGAGACCGACAACTTTTTGGTCCCGACCTTATCCGAGATTCTGAAGAGAAAGTCAAGTTGATTCGTGACAGACTCAAGATAGCTCAATCTCGACAGAAGAGTTATGCTGACAGCAAACGTAAAGAAGTGATGTATGAAGTGGGAGACCGAGCATATCTTCGTGTATCCCCGCTTCGAGGAACCAAGAGATTTGGTGTTAAAGGAAAATTAGCACCCAGATTCATAGGCCCCTACAAAATTCTTGAACGCAGAGGCGAAGTTGCATACAAACTGGAATTGCCGGAAGGATTATCCGAAGTTCATGATGTGTTTCATGTTTCCCAGCTCAAGAAATGTCATGCTGAGATGGCTGACATCCCTTTGCGAGACACCGTGCCCCTAGAGGCCATACAGCTTGAAAGTGATCTGACTTATGAGGAGAAGCCTGTCAAGATCCTCGATACTGCCAACAGAGTTACCCGCAGCAAGATTATCAAGTTCTGCAAAGTTTTGTGGAGTCACCATACTGAGGAAGAAGCCACCTGGGAACGCGAAGAAGATCTTCGTAGAGACCATCCGCACCTATTTTCTAGCCAACCCGAATCTCGAGGGCGAGATTCATCTTAAGGTGGGTAGGTTTGTAACATCCCAAAATTCCATTTTGGAATGTTATGAATATAGCTATGCATCTATTATCATCATTGCTTGATTGTATGAAATAGTTGAAATGCCTTTTCTGGTTTTCAGAAAGTCCCCTTCTACTTTTCCCTATGTTGCTTCCTCTATTTGAAATTTTGGTTAAATGTTCAAAATAAGAGAGGAGGAACATGACACTCCACACCAGGGTCAAATTGGTGAATTATTTGAACAAAAATAACCAGGAGTTATTTTGAAAATATTTGCAAAAAGGGTTTAAAAACAATTAGGACATTTCTGAAATAATTTTTTTTCAAAGTGTTCAAATGACAGAATAGAAATGTTCATTAAATAGCATTTATTATTCTGTTAATTTTGATATATAATACCCCTATATTTACAAACGATTTGAATGCTTTAAAAGCTTTTGAATGTCTCTGGAAATTAAAAAAACAGTAACGGTAACCGTTTCCGGTATTAAACGGGCCGGCCCACGACAGTTACTCGCGAATTAATTAGAAACCGGCCGACCGACGCGTAACGAACGCGCTCCCTCTCGCTGACATCCGGGCCCCACCCGACCGACCGTTGCCCCGAAACGGTCATCTCCTTTCTCTTCCCCACGCGCGCCGGAGCCGCCGCCGACCGTTTCCCTCTCGCCGGATCTCTCTCTCCCTTTACTCCCCCGCACCCCGAGCGCCCCTATATAAACCGGACCACCCCGCGTCCATTCCCCCCCCCCCCCGAGCCCTTTCTCTCTCTCACCTAGACGCCGTCAATTTCTCGTCGGAGCTCCACCACCACCGGACGTCGTCGTCGAGCGTAGCCACCACACCCGACCACCGTTCGCCTCGCCGTCGCCACCAATCGACTCCGGAGGACCGTCCCCGTCGCCCGGACCACCTCCCCGTCCTCCCCGACCACCGGAACGCCTCGCCATCGTTCCTCACCTTCTTCGGATCACCGGAGAAACCCCGACGCCGGCAACCTCCCCGTGAGCATTCCCATCCCTCTGATTCGAAACCGACGGCCCCGATTAGAAATCACTTAAAACCGAACCGGTATCCTCCTAGCATCGGTCGCCCGCTCTAAATCTTCTAACGCGCGCGCTAGCCAACCAATAGGATTGCGCCACGTAGCCCCCTGACCGACGCAATCTTTTTTTTTAATTTCTGTTTTGTTTTAATTAACAGAGTGTTTTCCAATTTTGTTTTGCTTATATCTTTTTATCTATTTAGTGTTTTGAGTTGATTCTTTTTGCAATAGCTCACATTTTTCATGTAGTTTCACCCTGTACTTTTAAATTTCAAATTTGAACTATAAAATTTGAATTGAATCAAATTTGCTTAAAATCTTCAAATCTGAATAACTAGAGTTTGAAAATAGATTTTGATATGAATCTTTTTGCTACTGTTTGGTATTAGTTAGGACTATCTTCAGGTATAGTTTGAGGATTTTCATGATATATTTGATTACTGCTTTACCCAAAAACAGAATCTGCTTATTATTATAATATAGTTTTATAAACTTAATTTTGATTAGTTTGATTTAGAATTTGGTTTTATTTGTTTATTAGGTTCTGTTAGTAAACATTTAGTGTTTTCACTTACTGTTAATAAAAATATAAATTTGCCTAGTTTAATTTCATTTAACATAGGAATCAAAATTTCTTTTCAAATAGGCATAATTTGATTAAAACAACTAACTAGTAATAGTTTTGTTTTCAAATAAGTTTTGTATAATTAATTCTGTTTTCTAAGACAAATTTATTAGTAAATTATTTTTCTGTCAAGAACATGTTTTGTTAACAAAATTATAAGTTTAGTTTTACATTCTTTTGTTAATATAACTATAGTTGATTCATATAGTGTTTATCACAAACTTGTATAAACTTCACTAAACTTTTCCCAACAAGCTTAAATTGATTATTCTGTTTATTAATAAAATATTCTATTGTTTTCCTTGCTGTCAACAATTGTTTTGCTATTTCAAAATAGTTTTATTATGTAGTAGTGTTTTCATAATCTCCTTTGGAAAACAAAACCTTGTGTGTTTTACTTGCTAGAGACTTTTGTGCATTGTTTGACTTGATTGTTTAGTACTTCTTTGCTGAATGTTATGAGTACTTATTTTGGTTGTATGCTTACTTGAGTGCATTGTTTGTTTCGTTAGATTATCCGGAGTGCGAAGCCTGTTACTTAGAGTCACTCACGTACGAAGATCATCAATCAGGCAAGTCACCTTGATCATACTTTTACCCATGTTTTATATGCATTAGTTCTACCATCTCCCCAGTTGCATGCAAGATATGTTAGTTGGAAACTTGGTTACATAGTAGTAGTATCGTGTGGTAGATACCTCTCTCAACCCCTTTGACAACATTGGCCCCGGGAAACGTTGTTTTACTTTTTGCTATGCTATTAGTAGACGGGGTTGGTTGTGTGATTCATGAGAGTTGAGAGAGTTAATAATTTCAAGACCTACATAATGATCAAGATTTCAATACTCCAAGTTTTCAACATACCTCTGGGTGGATGATGGTTGAACGGCGCCCTGGAGAAACCAGTGGTTAGCCTAGGTGATGCTGGAGATGGCCAGTATTCATGCGGAAAGGTCCACCCAGGCACAAAGGGATGGATGGGTGTTTCAAGACCCAAGGCTTACCTGCACAGCCACAAGTCATTATGGGCTCTGGCTTGGTTGGATATCGTGGTAACTCTGGACAGGCGGTGCTACGAGAGGTAGAAGAACGGTAGGAAAGGATGGGCACCGTCAGAGTCGCAGGGAAACCCTTTGGAAGACCATGTTTTGGTCATCCGTTTCTCAAACACCCTGAAGTGCGAGAAATCAAACGGAGGCGACCAAATCTTGTGGGGAACGTGTGCAAAACTCTGCAGAGTACTTAAACCTAATCGATTAGCCGTGTCCACGGTCATGGACGACTTGAGCCAAAGGAATTGGAACTTCCGGAACTCTCAACACAAATAATATGATGATGTGGGTATTTAATAATTTTGGGTATGAGAATTGGTTGGTGGAACCATCTCATTAATCAACCAACTTAGTAATATTTTGCTTAACCCCCTTGATGTAGGAAAAACTTGGCTTTACGCAAAAACTTACCACCCCACCTGCCATATATGCATATAGACTAGATGATTATCTTTTCACTCTTCTCTTGTCACTTTGCCGGCATATTCCATATGCTGACCTACACGTCTGCAACGTATCATGTTGCAGAGTATTTTTCCGACCAGGAGTGAGGACGCGTTCTATGCTCAGTGAGATGCCCTTGGAGTCAGATGGACTCATCTACCTTCGACGCTTCCGCAAGATTTAGATATTCTCATGAGTTGGCCTTTAGCCACTTTATTGTAATTTTTATTGTAATAAAGGACTCTATATGAGATTGCGATTAATATAATGCTGTGTGATTTCCCTTTGATATATACATTGATGTACCGTGTGTGTACCAGCATGATCTTGGGATGGTACGGAAAACACCGGAGACTTGGCCTTTCAGGTCAGGTCGCTACAATCTCATTGTGTAATTGGCCATATCACATCACAACATACCCTGCAAAAACAAGTTAGACGTCCTGTAATTGTTGTTGCATGTTTTTCGTGGCTGCTACGGGTATGTAGCAAGAACAATTCTCACCTATGCATAAACCACAACGGTGATACATAAGTTGCTTTTCAACCTTCTCAAGGACCGCCTTAGTCGAATCCGATCCAACTAAAGTAGGAGAAACAGACACCCACCAGCCATCTTTGTGCAACTAAGTTACACATTAGTCGATGGAACCGGTCTCTCGTAAGCGTACGAGTAAGGTTGGTCCAGGCCGCTTCATTCCACAATACCGCTGAACCAAAATACGACCAAGGGAGGAAGCAATCTAAGCATCAACGCCCATAAACTCTTTGTGTTCTACTCGAGATCTCATCTACACATAGACCTAGCTCTGATACCACTATTGGGGAACGTGTTGGGGAACGTTGCATGGGAAACAAAAATTTTCCTACGCACATGCAGATCTATCCATGGTGATGAGCATCTACGAGAGGGAGAGTGGATCTACGTACCCTTGTAGATCGCTAAGCGGGAAGTGTTAAGAAACGCCGTTGGTGTAGTCAAACGTCTTCGCGATCCAAATCGCCGAGCGTCCCGCGATCCAATCAAAATCTATCCCGCGATCCAATCACGATCCATCCCGCGAACTTGATCACGATCCGTCCCGCAAACTTGATCATGGTCCTTCCGATCTAGCGCCGAACGGATGGCACCTCTGCATTCAGCACACGCACGACTTGATGACGATCTCCTCCATCTTGATCCAGCAAGAGGGAGTGGATAGGAAGAAGAGTTCTCTGCCAGTGTGACGGCGCTCCGGCGATGGTGGTGGAGCTATTTCGGCAGTGCTTCGCCTAAGCACTACAGAAATCCGATCTAGAGGAGAAACTATGCACTGGAGGAACGGGCAGCACGTGGCTAAAAAGGCTGTGCCAAAAATCCTAAAACCTCTAGTATATATAGGAGGAAGATAGGAGGAGGCTTGGATCCCAAGGAGCCAGCCCTTGGGTTGGCCGAACCAAGGAGGATTGGAGGATTCCTCCTCCAATCCTAGTAGGACTAGGACTCCTCCTTATTTTTGCCTTTTTTTGCCTTTTTCCACCTTTTTCTCTTTGGGCTTTTCTTCCCAGCCGCATAGGCCTTGTGTGGGACTTCCACCAGCCCACTAAGGGATGGTATTTACTCTCCCACAGCCCATGTAGCCTCTTGGGTCGAAATACCCCTCCCGATGGTCTCCCGGTACACTACCGGCACTCCCGGTACACTACCGATGAGCCCGAAACATTTTCGGTGACCAAAATAGGACTTACTATATATCAATCTTTACATCCAGATCATTCCGGAGATCCTCATGATGTCCGGGATCTCATCAGGGACTCTGAACAACCTTCGGTCACCACCATACATAACTCTATACTACCGAAACATCACCGAACCTTAAGTGTGCAGACCCCGCGGGTTCGAGAACTATGTAGACATGACCGAGACAGCTCTACGGTCAATAACCAATAGCGGGACCTAGATGCCCACATTGGTTCCTACATATTCTACGAAGATCTTTATCGATCGAACCTTTATGTCAAGGATTCAGTTAATCCCGTATGATGTTCCCTCTGTTCTTCGGTATGTTACTTGCCCGAGATTCGATCGTCGGTATCTCCATACCTAGTTCAAAATCATTAGTGGCAAGTCTCTTTACTCGTTCCGTAATACAAGATCCCGTGACTAACACTTAGTCACATTGCTTTCAAGGCTTATTGTGATGTTGTATTACCGAGTGGGCCCTGAGATACCTCTCCGTCACACGGAGTAACAAATCCCAGTCTTGATCCATGCCAACCCAACAGACATCATTGGAGATACTTGTAGAGCACCTTTATAGTCACCCAGTTACGTTGCGACGTTTGATACACACAAGGTACTCCTCCGGTGTCAATGAGTTGCATGATCTCATGGTCATAGGAACATATACTTGACATGCAGAAAACAGTAGCAATAAACTGACACGATCATATGCTTCATTTGTAGTTTGGGTCTTGTCCATCACATCATTCTCCTAATGATGTGATCCCGTTACCAAATGACATCTCATGTCCATGACTAGGAAACCATATCCATCTTTGATCAACGAGCTAGTCTATTAGAGGAATACTAGGGACATGATGTTGTCTATGTATCCACACATGTATATGAGTTTCCGATCAACACAATTATAGCATGGATAATAAATGATTATCATGAACAAGGAAATATGATAATAACTAATTTATTATTGCCTTTAGGGCATATTTCCAATAGAACGTTCCATGGGAAACAAAAATTTTCCTACTCACACGCAAGATCTATCCATGGTGATGAGCATCTACGAGAGGGAGAGTGGATCTACATACCCTTGTAGATCGCTAAGCGGGAAACGTTAAGAAACACGATTGGTGTTGTCGAACGTCTTCGCGATCCAAATCACCGAGCATCCTACGATCTCATCATGATCCGTCCCGCAATCCAATCATGATACATCTCACGAACTCATCACGATCCGTCCCGTGATCTCATCACGATCTGTCTTGCGATCTTGATCACGGTCCTTCCGATCTAGCGCCGAACAGACGGCAGCTCCGCATTCAGCACACGTATAACTCGATGACGATCTTCGCCTTCTTTATCCAGCAAGAGGGAGCGGAGAGGTAGATGAGTTCTCCAGCAGCGTGACGGCGTTGCAGCGATGGTGGTGGAGCTATTCCAGCAGGGCTTTGCCTAAGCACCGCTGAAAACCGATCTAGAGGAGAAACTGCGACCTAGAGGAGAGGTAGCACGTGGCTATTAGGGTTAGCTTTTTCCTCTAAATCCTCTAGTATATATAGGAGGGAGGGAGGGTAGGAGGCAGGCTCAAACCCTCAAGGTTTGGTCGAAATTGGAGGTGGAGGAGTCCTACTCCAATCCTATTAGGAGTAGGATTCCTCCTTTCCACTTGGAAACTCTTTCCACCTCTCCACCTTTTGATTTTTTCCTTCTCAAACCACTCCAGCCGCATGGGCCCTTAGAGGAGGCTTCGGCCAGCCCACCAAGGGCTGGTTTACCTCCTCACACAGCCCATGTAGCCACTTGGGTCGAAATACCTCTCCCGATGGTCCCCCGGTACACTACCGGCACTCCTGGAACACTACCGATGAGCCCGAAACTTTTCCGGTGACCGAAACAGGACTTCCTATATATCAATCTTTAACTCCAGACCAATCCGGAGCTCCTCATGACGTTCGGGATCTCATCCGGGACTCCGAAGAACCTTCGGTAACCACCATACATAAATCTATACTACCGAAATGTCAACGAACCTTAAAGTGTGCAGACCCTGCGGGTTCGAGAACTATGTAGACATGACCGAGACACCTCTATGGTCACTAACCAATAGCGGGACCTGGATGCCCATGTTGGTTCCTACATATTCTACGAAGATCTTTATAGGTCGAACCTCTATGTTAAGGATTCAGTTAATCCCGTATGATGTTCCCTTTGTTCTTTGGTATGTTACTTGCCCGAGATTCAATCGTTGGTATCTCCATACCTAGTTCAACCTCGTTACCGGCAAGTCTCTTTACTCGTTCCATAATACAAGATCCCATGACTAACACTTATTCACAGTGCTTGCAAGGCTTATTGTGATGTTGTATTACCGAGTGGGCCCTGAGATACCTCTCCGTCACACGGAGTAACAAATGGCAGTCTTGATCCATGCCAACCCAACAGACACCCTCAGAGATACCTGTAGAGCTCCTTTATAGTCACCTAGTTATGTTGCGATGTTTGATACACACAAGGTACTCCTCCGGTGTCAGTGATTTGCATGATCTCATGGTCATAGGAACATATACTTGACATGCAGAAAACAGTAGCAATAAACTGACTCGATCATATGCTTTGTTTGTAGGTTGGTCCTTGTCCATCACATCATTCTCCTAATGATGTGATCCCATTATCAAATGACATCTCATGTCCATGAGTAGGAAACCATAGAAATCTTTGATCAACGAGCTAGTCTATTAGAGGCATATTAGGGACATGGTGTTGTCTATGTATCCACACATGTATCTGAGTTTCCGATCAACACAATTATAGCATGGATAATAAATGATTATCATGAACAAGGAAATATGATAATAACAAATTTATTATTGCCTCTAGGGCATATTTCCAACAAAGTCTTGACACATGATCTCATAGCACAATGACACTAACACCATGCACAACACTTGTTGTTTGTTTGATTGTATTGTATGGTTGTTCATGAATGATCTTTACTTATGATAGATTGTTACAGAGAGCAAGGTGTGTTGATCAAGCATTGTGGGACTGAAAAATCGCCAATACAAGCAAGCAAAACCTTTGATCATCACCTATGTTTTCATGCATTGTACTTGATTTTTAACTAGGAATCCCCTATAGATTACTTTATGCTTGACAGAACCCAGTACAATGATTAGGTCCATATTACCCTGACCTTGTAACCCATGAGTAGTTTCTTAGCTGCTATAACATGAATTGGGAAAAACCAATTATTATTTCACCATACAACTGCATAGTAGGCTACTTAACCACTACTTAATGACTGAATCAATCTCGGTGGACTGGCTTTGATTGGGTCATTGGAATGTAGTCTTTACTGGGGAATGCCACCTAGGTATCAGAGATTATACGAATTCAAAACTTGAGTAGCTTCCATGCGTGACTGTGAGACAATATGAACTTTGTCAAGATCGAGTAAGTTGAGGGAACCCTCCTGTCGTGGTTTTTTGACGGCAAATGTCCTCATAGGAGAAATTAGGTGTTAGGCCATCACCGCTATGTGGCGACTCAAAGGGGTTGATCAGGAACGAGAGAGAGATTTACCTAGGTCCGGCCCCTCCAATGGAGGTAAAAGCCCACGTGTTGCTTTGGTTCTATATTTATGGTGATCTTGACTACAAGGGTGTGGAATTGCTAACCTAGCTGTCAAGGGTTTCTAACCTAACCCCATTGACCTTAGGGGCTCGCCTTTATATAAAGGTCGAGGCCCTGGGTTTACAAGAGTCCATGCCATGTCATGACTCGTGACCTATTACATCTCTACCTTGTCTTGTCTCCAAAGCAATGAAAGTCCCTGGCGTCTTTTTCTTTGCAAGTCTTGAGTTGCCATCTTCACGTGCTGGGCCGCCAGGCGAATTACTAAGTGAGCCGCCTTATTTGCCTTGCAGTCAACTCCACGACCCATCGAGAACATGTTCCTTAAGCTGCACATGGTCTAACCCGGCCCAAACGGTGGGTTATACCACGGGGCCATATCCCCAACATTAGGCCCTAGGTTGATTTGAATTCATTCATACCAAGCTCATACTTTCATCAGGCGGCTTATCTTCTACTTGCATTTGTATCTTCTCAATTTCACCAAACGCCGGCTTATACCACTTCCAGACTTGTAATTTTTCCTGTGATATCTGCTTATGACGTCACCCACCGAAATTTAGGGAAGACATGATGACATCACAATGAATCTTTGTATGTATCTTTTATCCTGAAAATCAAGGCATCACTTGCTCCAAAATTTACGTGCCTCCTTATTTCCCATGCCTAGCAGTTGCCCTTTGGGTTTTCCTTATAAATATTGGTGGAGGGCCCCTCTTTTCACTTTTTACCTTGTCTTATCTTCTTGTTCTTCCTCAATCCCAAAGCATGGCTGTGCAACCGTCGATGTTCCTCTGTCATCTCCGGCGACCACCTCCAAGCTGCAGCAGCACCCCGTCTTCTCCGAGGTTCATTCGAACACCTCCAGTGCCCCAGGCAACCATCGAGGTATGCCATTTCCTTCTCTTTTAGATCCGACTTAATTCGTCGGAGTTTGTCAGAAAAACCGAAGTATTCTCAACTGTTCATCACCATTGCTGGTTCTCACATGTTTCCAATACCTTTTCCTCATAAGAATGAAGTGGTAGAAATAGTGGCACCATTTTAGACGTAGTATGCTCAGACCCCCCCTAGGAATCCATAGTTTAGACTATGGGTGCTTCCATGTTTCATCAAACTAGCTATAATCATGGATGTGAAAAAGGTTCAAAAAAAGAAGCAGTTGTTAAACCTTCCATTTGGTGTAAGGCACCCTTATATTTGACAGCTTGTTCTTATGATCGTAACCAGTTGTATGTAGATATTGTTACTTTGAGGCGTCGACTCTTCTTTGAGGCGTCTCTCTTGCTGTAGACACTTGTGATGTCTTACCCTTGATTATAACAGGGGTGTTCTTGTAATCCCTTTGCTTGTATCTAGGCATCTAATTTTGTTGAAAGCTTCCATCTATAACTGGGTGCCTTCACTAGTTTCTGAAGAAGTGCTCAAAGAATATGAAGACAAAGGTTTATTGCCATCCAACGAGGCAATTGGATTGCAGGTTCCTTAGGGGAAGCAGGACCAGAACCCGGCGAAGGAGAAGTTTTAGTTTTCATAGATCACCTTCTTAGGGGCTTTTGTCCCCCCGGGTCAAAGTTCTTCCGGGATGCACTCAACTTCCTCCACCTTCATCCCCAAAATTTGACCCCTAACTCCATATTGAACATCTGCCTATTTTAAGTGTTATGTGAGGTATACCTGCAAATGGAACTTGTCATGGTTTTGTCACGACAGATGTCTGAAGACTTGGATTCGAGGCCATCGCTAAGGTGATGGAATCGAAGGGGTTGGTCGAGACGAGGGACACGAGTTTACCCAGGTTTGGACCCTCAAGAAGAGGTAAAAGCCTACGTCCTGCTTGTGTTATATTGATTGGAGTATCGATTACAAGGGAGCGGATTTGCTTGACCTAGTTCTCGATTGATTGGTTTTCTGTCTAAGCCGCCCCAGGATCTCGCCTTTATATAGGAGGTCGAGGCCCTGGGTTACACGAGTCCTACACCGACTCTTTACAACATAGTCAATCCTGTCTCTAAGGCGCCTTGCCATCTTGGGCAAGACGTCTCTGGGCGTCTTAACCGCCCGGGTCTTCATACCATCTTCTGTCTGGGCCTTCGTCTTAGCCCATCTTGGTAAGCGGCCATATAGGGAGGCCTACGTCTTTCAACCCACCTTACTGGTCTTGATTATGAGCCTCCAGGTATGACCCGACCCCTACTAGGTCGGTCTTACCACGGGGTTATATCCCCAACATTAGGCCCATGGTTGATTTGAGCCTGCTCATGTCAGTCTTCAAACTCACTTGGCGGCAAGTCTCACATTCTATTGCCTGAAAAAGAAATATGTAACCCGCCGTGACGTTATATCGAATATGCCAAAAAGATTCCGTGACGTCCCCAACGGATCCTTCCATGAAAACCGTCGGCCCGAAAATCAAGGCATCCGTCTCGGTCGGTCAGTATCTGTCGCCTTGATTCCCGCGCCCGTTTGGCCTTCTAGTCTCTTAAATAGGACCACGAGGGATTCTCTCATTTTTCTCCGCCGCCCCTACTTCTTGTTCTTCCTCTCGACGCCATCACCCCCGAGCTCCGTCGCTCTGGTGAAGCTCCGTCACCGTCATCAACCCAGGCTGCTGCATCAACCTGAACGATCCAGATTGTTGCCCGTGTCCACCGCGTCCTTCCTAGTATGTCTTTCCTCCTCCCTTAGATCTATAGCTTAGTACTTCAACCCCGTCGAGTTCATAGGCCCCATTAGTGCGCAAACTCTTTCATGTAATGCCAACCGATGAGCAATCCCTTAAATCTTGCAATGTTTGTCTTCTTACTGTGGCAAGTCGTGTGTAGTCACCAACAACCCAACATAGATCTGTAGTTATTTGCCCTTCTTGCGCTAGACCGTTCGTTCTTCATCAGTTCCTCGCTAGGGTTAAATAAAACCTGATTTTTTCCTTTGCTTGTAGATCTTGCAGTTTCAGTTTATCATGTAAAACATGTTTATAGGTCCTTGGCAATTTTTGCATCACGACCTTGTCCACCTTAACCCGTCGCCAAACTTCCAGCTCTTCCAATAAACTATACCGGCGGCTTAGCATCATAGTGTTTAATTCCGTCAGTCTTCCTAGTTGTCTAATCACTTTCTAACCCGACACGTACTGCTACTTTTCACAACCTTAACCCTCCATCATGTCGCGAGCGTCTTCCTCTTGTAATTGGATCGGCTCTGCGGTCTTCGAAGAATTCCTACATGATTTTGTAGATGCAGGAACTTTGCCGTCTCAGAATGTTATTCATTGGCGGGTTCCGAGTCCAGAGAAGAAACCCATCCCTCAAGAGGGTGAAATTGTTATCTTTGTTGACCACCTTGCGCGCGGTTTCAGCCGCCCGGGTCTTAATTTTTCTGAGACGTCCTCCATTTCTTTAAACTGCATCCTCAGGACATTGCGCCCAACTCTGTCTCCAATTTGTGCAACTTCCAAGTCCTTTGCGAACTTTACTTACAAGAAGGGCCACCAGTTGATCTCTTCCGCGACTTTTTGTACATCAACCGCTAGACGAAAGTGGCGGCTGGCCCAAGCTTAGAACTTGGCGGCGTCTCCATCCAAAGAAGATGGGATATGGCTTTCCCAGCTGTTCGAATCCCAAGTCACCCCAAGGATTGGAATAGAACTTGGTTTTATTTTAAAGACACTTCCCTAGAGGGAGAACATCCACTGTCGGGTTATCATCCTACCCGACTCTGCACCACGATTGAACTTCCAGACCGGATGTCGGCCTCAGCACGAGCAAAGTATGCTCCAGCCTTCGCGAATATTAGAGCCCTCATGGCAAACGGTCTGACAGGAATTGACTTAAGCCGCTGTTGGATGTCCTGGAAGGTCATGCCACTGAGCCGGCGGGACCGTCTTATGTATGAATATACGGGTGATGCAAATGACCCCCTCTGCTTCAATCACACCACTCTGACCGAAGAGAACATTGTTTCTGCCATCAAGGGACTTACCCGTGAGTCCTAAGAGGCTTGTCGTACCGTCGGGTTATAGCCTTTCCGCGCCGCAAACCCGGCCCCAGATGTAAGGACGGTTTTCAAATCTCTTTTACCTCTGTGTTAACTATATGTAACAATCTTTAACCTCTTTCGATGGCTCTTGCTTTCAGGCTAATTCTGGCTTCTGGAAGAAAAAATATACTCCTCCCATGAAGAAGAAGTCTCAGGTAAAAATCAGCGGCCGTAAGAAGGAAATGGATGTTCAAGAGCAGCCTGAGGTTGATGAATCAGAGGTAGAACTTGACTGTCTTAGCTGTCTCTTTATGTGCCTTATTGACAATAATTATTCACAAGAGGAAATGGAGACAAGCCATGCAAACGCTCCTTAGGTAACCTACATTTCATCTGACTTAGAACACCTTCCACCAAAGATGATACGGCGGGTCCTCCGAAAAGTCCCATTTTCTCATCATTTTGCTCATTTAGACCCCAATTTTGTTTTAAAAAAGCTGCAGCACTCCTCCTGACGCCAAACCCGGAGTGCCGGCTCTCAAGATCTTGTGGCCAGGTTATCCAATTCTCCGGCTCAGCAGAAACGGCCGGCTGAGGTACTTGTTTAACTAAGCTCAGCTTTGTCAACCTTGTACTATAACCTTACTTTGTTTTATGTTGCCTTAATTACCTTCAGGAAATGGCCCCATCGTTAGGTGACTCTACGATGACTAAGCTGCCACCTCTGAAGATCAACCCGGAGTGCATATCCTTGTGTTTGCATCATATCCTTTTACCATCCTTGCTTCTTTATATAATAATCTTCTGTGTTTTCTAGGGCTCAAGCAAAACGAAGGAAGACTGGCGGGCCTACCTCTGCCCCCACCGTCCAAGAGCCGGACACTGCTAAGCTGGACTCTCCTACAACTCATGCTGAGCCCACTAAAGCTATGAAAGATGCGCCTAAAGACATTCATCGGTCCTCTGAGCCGGCGGCCAATGAGATGGCAACTGATAGTCCTCCAAGGGCCGATTCTAAGCCGCCCAGCCCTTCAACAGCCATCGAAGACATAGTTCTTCCGGACATTATCATCATAGGGATGGGTTTTCAATCTCCCAAACCTCATGTATTGCCAAAGCACACCGACAAGACTAAAGCTTCCTCGCCTGATAAACTTGACTTTGAATTCCCCGTGCTGGAGAAGTTAACTGCAGATGAATTACATGCTAGTTATCTGAACTGCCTCTCCACAAGCCGGAACATGGAGCTCAAACTTGTCGGCTTGATGAAGAAAAAATATGAGGTACTCCTGCTTTTCCCTTATACTCTTATGTAGCCACCAAAGAGCTTGTTTAGTATTGCAAATGGTAAACCGGGTCTTCCAAACCTTGTCATAACTAGAACAGCTTAGCATGTAGCCCCCAAGTATCGGTTTAATATGTACATATTAAGCCGATACTCAGTTTTGACGAGTTGATCAGTGGTAGTCCCCAACTCCGGGTCGGTATAGAAATAAGGAGACGGAACTTCACTATAAACTTGGAAAGCATCGATGTAGCCCCCAAGTGCCGGTTTATCTTTATGAAGATGAGCCGGAACTTACTTGAATCGAAGAGCCATATGTAGCCCCCAAGTGTCGGCTGAACTTGATGAAGATGAGTCGGAACTTCATTGTAGAATTGGAGAGTGAACAGAGATTAGCCCCCAAGTGTCAAGTATATTGCTTGCAATCTGCTTAGGACTTGTATTATATTCCCTTAACCGATCATCCATTAATATTTTAACTTGGCGACTTACCCCTCCTGGGTGACTTTATTTTTGTATGTCATAGGAAGCTTTAAGCAAGGTCGAGTCTGATTTCACCGGCTTAAAGGACAATCTTGCTTCCCAGCAAACCGCCCGGGGTGAAGTGGAGGAAAGATGTCGGGTCGTCGTCGAAGAACTTGCAAAGGTTCAATCTGACTTTGCTGCTTTCAAGAAGACTGCTAAAGCAGATCAAGCCGCCCTGGCAAAGCATGCAGATGATGCTGACCAGCAGGTCAAGCTTGTATCATATGAGTTGCAAACCCTTAAGCGCCATATCTCGAGGATGAATGCTGCTATATTTGGTAAGTACTAAAAACTCAGCAAATTTCCTTGTTGAAAAAATGCGCAGGCGGCTTATAATGCCAAACACATCTTTGCAGGTCCAAGAAGTCTCCAGCTTGCTTCAGACAGCGTGTTGCAGCTGAAAGCCGTATACACCTTGTTAGAGCAGCTGTACTGCGGGACCCTTTGCACTATCAGAGCAATGCTGAACAAAGAAAGCATCCCCAAATTCATGAAAGGAGTAATAGAACTCTTATCAACTCTGCCTAAGAAAATCGAAGAGCTCAAACAATCATCCGCCAGGAAGGGGGCAATAGTTGTGGTAAGCCGGGCTTTGGCCTTTGCCCCTGAGCTAACTGCAGAAGGAATGATGTATGTCTTTCCGCCCAAGAAAGATGACGCCTCAGAGTTCACAGAAGCTGATTATGCCCATTGTATGAAGGCTTCCAGGGTACTCGCATTGGTACTGGTGGAGGAAGTTGATCTGTCGACTTACCAGACGGCTTACAATGGAGACAACAAACGAGTGTGCTGCCCAACCTTTGAAGCTAGTGACTTAACTCCTGCACGCCGTAAGCACCTCTTTGCCCGTGAAGTTGACCCGTCTCCCCTCTTTGACGAGGCCCAGTTTGAAGCATTAACAAACTGCAACTGGGACGTGGACAATCTTCAGATCGAGGAGGTCAAAGACCCGCCGCGGGATGACCTGTCGTCAAGCTGAGCAAGTTGATCCTGCGGTGGGATAACCCGGCTAATTGACCCGCCGATACTTTTAGCAGTGTACAAAAACTTAAGTCTTGCTTTTTGGGTTTTGTGGAGAGCTTTGTAATAGGCTTAGAGAAAACCTTGATTGTCTGAATCGTGCCATTGTGCACGTAGGAAACTGCACAACTTGATATATCTTTAGCTGCTTTGCATTTCACTCATATCTTGTCATCAGACTTCATGGCGACTTATCTGAAGAGATAAAACATGCAAAAACGAACAACATAATATGTTCTGCATCGCTGTGGGGGTGGCTTAAAAAAGCACTACCCGAAGATGTTAAGTCTTTGCTGACCTTGCTTTTTGGAAAACTCATATGCCGGTTCTTCTGGGTGGACTCACTACTAGAACTCTTTAACAGTACATGGTCTCTGGACGAGATTAACTGATAAGAGTGCAACGAACCAAAAAGAGACACAACAGGGCATGAGTACCCTTAGGGCCCATGAGCTACCTCTCACATGACATAAAACCATCGTTTGAACCTTAAATAGTGTAGGATCTTTAAAAGAGTAACTATTTAAGAGTACGAACGGGCCACATAGCGGAGAGTCGGCAGCAGATGGGTGAGTTTGTCCTTGATTTTTGTAAGCCGGCCCTCACGTGACAAGAGCCACCGGTTTAATCTTGACCAGTACAGGGTCTCTACCGAGAGTGGCTACCAAATATGTTTGAACAGCTCAGGGTCTCTAATCGAGATTAACTGGCACGAGTTCGGCGGGTCACGTAGCGGAGCAGCAACAACATACAGGCAGGTTTAACTCAAACTTGCAATGGCTAAAGAGCCAATCAAGAGGGTGTGTAAGCTAAACACGGTGGGTTGGAAGCCCCCAAATGACCTTGTTGACGGAGTCAACTTTTGGGTATACAACCCGCCTTACTGTGGCTGAAGAGCTGATCAAAAGGGTGTGTAAGCTGAACCCTGGTGGGTTAGAAGCCCCCAAATGACCTTGTTGACGGAGTCAACTTTTGGGTATACAACCCGCCTTACTGTGGCCGAAGAGCCGATCAAAAGGGTGTGTAAGCTGAACCTGGTGGGTTAGAAGCCCCTAGATGACCATGTTGATGAAGACAACTTTTGCACAAGCTGAGATACGTAAAACGGCAGAAGCCCCGACTTGCAGGGATGCCAAATTTATATTTATATATATATATATATATATATATGATATGTACAACGATGATGTACAATGGTGAGAGTTGACGACTCAAGTATAGTAAGGCCGCAGATGAGCTATATTCCACGGCCGGCAGGTCTCCTGCCCAGAAGTGCTTGACTCATCTCGTATATCAATGAGATAATATGACCCATTGTTGAGATTTCTGCTGACCAGTAAAGGTCCTTCCCATGGAGGAGATAACTTGTGCGGTCCGTCTGATCTTGAATCAAACGCAATACCAAGTCACCTTCTTGAAATGTCCAGGTCTTAACCCTGCGGCTATGATAGCGACGCAGGTCTTGTTGATTAATCGCCGATCGGGCCGCCGCCAGATCACACTCTTCATCCAAAGCATCCAACGCGTCTTGACGCACTGTCTCATTATCCGCCTCAATGTAAGCCGCCACCCATGGCAAGTCATGACGTATATTGCTTGGTAACACGGCCTCTGCGCCATAAACCATGAAGAAAGGCGTATAGCCTGTTTATCTATTGGGAGTAGTTCTGATGCTCCATAAAACTGAGGGTAACTCCTCTACCCAATAACCCGACGTTCACTATAGAGGAACCATAAGCCGGGGCTTGATGCCTCTTAAGATCTCCTGGTTAGCACGCTCTGCCCGACCATTGGATTGTGGATGAGCAACCGCAGAAATGTCAAGCTGGATGTGCTCACTTTCATAGAATGCTTGCATAGCCCCCTTGGATAGGTTTGTACTATTATCTGTGATGATACTATGAGGGTAACCAAAATAGTAGATCAATTTTATGACAAACTGAACCGTCGTAGATGCGTCAGACTTGCTGACCGGCTCAACCTCTACCCACTTGGTAAACTTGTCCACCACCACCAAGAGGTGGGTCTTCTTGTCCTTGGATCTCTTGAAGGGCCCGACCATATCAAGCCCTCAGACCGCAAACGGCCAGGTAACTGGAATCATTCGCAATTCCTAAGCTGGCACGTGAGCACGCCGCCCGAACTTCTGACATCCATCACACTTGAGAACCAAGTCTTCTGCATCCTTACGAGCCGTCAGCCAGAAGAAACCATCCTGAAAAGCCTTGGCCACCAGAGATTTTGAGCCGGCGTGATGACCACAATCGCCAGCGTGAATCTCATTCAAGATTTCCTTACCCTCTTCAGGTGAAACACCATTGAAAAATGCTGGTAACACTACACTTATGTAGCTCACCATTGATGATCGTCATAGACTTAGATCGCCTAATGATTTGTCTTGCCAAGGTCTCATCCTCAGGTAACTCGCCGCGAGTCAGGTACGCCAGGTAAGCAGGCCCTGCCCCCGGGGGGGGGGGGGGCAGGGGGCAGCCGCCCCTGGCCCCCGAAACAGAGGGGGTCCCACTTCT
Organism: Hordeum marinum; assembly: GCA_022496015.1. Taxonomy (NCBI): domain Eukaryota; kingdom Viridiplantae; phylum Streptophyta; class Magnoliopsida; order Poales; family Poaceae; genus Hordeum; species Hordeum marinum. The sequence continues at coordinate 441,704,384 of CM039674.1, forward strand.
GTGTGGTTGTGTATTAGGCCCATTTGAAAAAACAATTCTGGGCTAATTTTAATGCAACAGACCTGTTCCTGTAGCATCCAGCGAAATACCCGTGGGCAAGTAAATCAACGATTAGCTAAATCGGTGCAACTTCCGTTTCCCTCGCGTAGATCCGTCCATGATGACATGAGTGATCGACTAGCCACATATCATGCATGACTCCAAGTCCTGCAAGCCCAAAGACGCCGCCACCGCCAACACAACTTCCTCCCGTGAAGGCCTCCCCCGATGCTTTCTCCTCCAATGGTCGATCTTGTCCATCGCCATGGACATGAGTAACAACAACGGACTTGGCAGGCAGTTTTGAACTACATAGATCAGGTTAGAACCTTCGTGATGCATCATCCAATGAAGCTAGCTAGATTGATATGTGACTAGTTAGTGGTAGAATTAGGACATCTTAGCGAATTAGCAGAGAAGAGTAGGATGTAGTTTCCCTTCTGACTAATTTTTTAGGGCAACACTAATCTGGTTATGCTGGAGATCGATGAAAGACGATATAGTAGACGATGTCTAGAATCCATTGACGAGAGTAGGACGTAGTTGTCCTTCACTATTTTTTCCAGGTCAACACTATTCTGGTTGTGTTGGAGATCGATGAAAGACGAGGGTAGATGATGTCTAGAATCCATGGATTAATCATGATAGTCAAGCTGAAATTAATTGAAGGATTCATGGTCGATTTAATGTGATTAATTAGGTGGCAAAATTAATTTTTAATGTTGCAAATTACAAAGTTATTGTACCTGCGCGCCACCAGTTGAACTCACTTTTTGTTTGCCAAACTATGAAATATACAATGCATGAAAGTTCCCTATCAAAATATTAGCAAACGTGAGAAATAGTTAATATAATAATATATAATTAGATCCTGGAACTAGGTTCACAAGCTGTTTTTGCACTCTATGATAAAAAAACTTAAGAGCAATTGGTGTTTGAAAAATTGTCTAAACATGCACATAACGATTATAATTTTGGATATGTAAAGGGCCCCCAATTATATTTTCGCCTCGGGCCCCTGAAATCTTAGGACCGGCCCTATAGGTAAGGCAACGTCTAGTCAGAGATAGCATGTAGAGCCGCCACCAGCTGTCCCTCCAGGTCAGGTATAGCCAGGTCTTCCTCTGAAGGTAACTTTACTGACAGGTGATGTAGTATGTCCAGTAAAATGTTAGGTGGCACTGGCTTACGCTGGGAGCCCAGCATTGACAATGCGTCAGCTGCCTCATTTCTGCGACGATCAATATGATCCACCTGATACCCCTTGAAGTGACCAACAATGATATCTACCGCTTGAAGATAAGGGCCATTCGCGGGTCCTTGGAATCCCACGTGCCTGACACTTGCTGTGCCACGAGATCTGAGTTGCCGAGAAATCGAAACCGGCTCAGGTTCATCTCCTTAGCCACCTGGAGGCCATGAAGTAAAGCTTCATACTCAGTTGCATTGTTAGTACAAGGAAACATCAACCTTAGCACATAACAGAACTTGTCACTTTGGGGGAAGTTAAGACAACCCTAGCCCCTGATCCTTCTAGTTGTCTGCATCCGTCAAAGTAAATCATCTAGTACGTGTTGTCCGGTTCTCCTCGGGCGCCTGCCACTCTGTCTAGTCATTTATAAAATCCACCAAGGCTTCAGACTTGACTGCCGTGCGAGGCATGTATTTCAGATTAAGAGGTCCAAGCTCCAATGCCCACTTAGCAATCCTGCCGGTGGCTTCTCTATTTTGAATTATGTCTCGCAACGGGGCAGAGCTAACCACTGTGACCTGGTGACCCAAGATGTAATGCTTCAGCTTACAATTTTCCATGAACACCCCATATATCAGCTTCTGCCAATGTAGGTACCTCTGCTTGGACTCTATCAGGACTTCACTAATGTAGTAAACCGGCCTCTGAACCGAATATTCTTTCCCTGCCTCCTTACGCTCAACAACAATCGCGGCGCTGACTGCCCTATTATTAGCCGCCACGTATAGGAGCAAGGGCTCCTTCTTAGCCAGAGCGGCCAAGACCGGCGGTTTAGTGAGGTGCTTCTTGAGTGCCTCAAACGCCTCACCCGCCGACTTACTCCAGACAAAGTAGTATGTCTTCTTCATCATCTGGTATAAAGGAATAGCCTTCTCACCCAGGCGGCTTATGAACTGGCTTAACGCAATGATTCGACCCACCAGGCACTGAACATCATTGATGCATGCCGGCTCAGACAGGGAAGTAATAGCCTTTATTTTGTCCAGATTAGCCTCAATGCCACTCTCGGAGACTAGAAAACCCAAGAGCTTGCCCGCAGGAACTCCAAAAACACACTTAGCTGGGTTAAGCATCATCTTGTAGACTCGTAAGTTATCGGAAGTTTCTTTCAGGTCATCAAGTAAAGTCTCCTTCTTCCTTGACTTGACCACGATATCATCCACATATGCATGAACATTGCGTCCAATTTGACTGTGAAGACAGTTCTGCACACAACGCTGATAAGTCGCCTGGGCACTCTTGAGCCCGTAAGGCATAGACACATAATATAAAGCACCAAAAGGCGTGATGAAAGCCATCTTCTCTTGGTCCTTGACTACCATCTTGATCTAGTGATAACCGGAATAAGTGTCCAGGAAGCATAAGCTCTCACAACCCCCGTTGCATCAATAATCTGGTCAATACGGGGGAGAGCAAACGGGTCAACTGGACATGCCTTGTTAAGATCCGTGTAATCGACACACATACGCCACGTGCCGTTCTTCTTAAGCACTAGCATCGGGTTCGCAAGCCACTTAGGGTGAAACACTGCAACGATGAACCCTGCTGCCAGAAGCCGGGCCACCTCTTCCCCAATAGCCTTACGCCATTCTTCATTGAACCGCTAGAGGAACTGTTTAACCGGCTTAAACTTAGGATCCACATTAAGATGGTGGTCAGCGAACTCCCTCGGTACACCCGACATGTCAGAAGGTTTCCATGTGAAGATGTCCCGGTTCTCACGGATGAATTCGATGAGCGCGCTTTCCTATTTGAGATACATATTGGCCCCAATAGTGAACTGTTGTGATGAGTTGCCCGGAGTGAAATCCACCAGTTTGGTATCATCCGCGGCAAACTTGAGGGGCGGCTCAAATTTCGTGTTAGGCTTTTTGAGCGGAGTCATGTCCTTCGGGTCAACATTTTCCTTATAGAACTTGACCCTTGCTTCAGCACAACTTGATTCTGCGTAAGCTGTGTCCCCTTCCTCACACTCAATGGCCGTCTTCCAATCACCATGCACGGTAATCGTCCCATTCAACCCGAGCATCTTGAGCTGTAAGTAGACATAGCAAGGCCTAGTCGTGAACTTGGCATAAGCCGGTCGTCCAAACAGAGCATGATATGGACTTTTGATTTTGACCACCTCAAACCACAAGGATTCCACCCTGTAGTTGTATTCATCACCAAAAGCAACCTCCAAAGAGATCTTACCCAATTGATAAGCCGACTTTCCGGTTACCACGCCATGGAAGACTGTCGAGGAAGGCCTAAGATGCTTATCAAGCAAATTCATCCGGCAGAAAGTGTCGTAGTACAAGATATTTATGCTGCTGCTGCCATCCATAAGTACCTTAGTAAACATGTATCCTCCCACTTGGGGGGAAACTACCAAAGCCAGCTGCCCTAGGTTATCAACACGCATCAGGTGATCCTCTCTACTCCAAGTTATGCCATACTCAGACCACTTCAAATATCGCGGGAGAGCCGACATGACTGCATTAACCGCCCACTTGCGCACCTTTCGGTGTTGCTTGTCAAGGCAGTTTGTAAAAACATGGCACGGACCCGTGCTGAGCTACTTCGGGTTACTCTGATACCCAGACTGATTATTCTGCTGCTGATTACCGCCACCAGATTGCTGATGATGACCTCCTTGATTGCCCTGACCCTTATAGCCGGATCCTGAGCCGCCAGCACCAAAACCGGCTCCTGACCCGCCTGGCCTTGAGCCGCCTGGCGGGCCACCATCGTTATTAGGATGTTGTCGCAAGCTATAATCCCAAAACTTCCGCATAATGCTGCAATTCCTCCATGTATGGCCTACCGGCCTATCGGGCCGACTGTGCTCCGGACAAGGTTTATTGAGCATCTCTTCCAGGTTGAAAGGAGTTTTACCCTTATTAAAGGGCTGCCTGAAGTTTTTGTTGCCCTTAGCATGATTGTTCCCAGCGCTGGTGTTTGCCACCAATTGTGACCCGCTATCCGGATTCTTTCACTTGCCATGGTTGCCATTTCCAGCCGCACCCTTGCCATTGTTACCTTTCTTACCCTGACCTGATTTCTCCTCATCAGATCCTGGGTCTTTCGTATTGTTAGAGTCGGCATACTTGGTAAGAGCCGCCATGAGTCCCCCCATGTCTTGACACGAGCGCTTGAGCCGGCCAAGCTTCTGCTTCAGAGGCATAAAGTGGCTATTCTTTTCCAGAATCAAAACTCCTCGAGCCGCCGTAATCTGCTTAGATGAGTGGATGATAGTTGAGACCCGCATGTCGTGGTTTTATCATGGTAGATGTCCGGGTGAACGGACTTTGGTTCGAGGCCATCGCCAATGAGGTGGACTCAAAGGGGTTAGTCGGGACGAAAGAAATGGGTTTACCTAGCTTCGGCCCCTCAAATCGAGGTAACAGCCTATGTCGTGCTTGTGCTTGTATTACTTGTGTATCGATTACAAGGACCTAAAAGCTTGACCTAGTTCTCGATTGCCCTCCTCCTAAGTCGCCCCGGGTCTGCCTTTATATAAGAGGTCAGAACATCCGGGTCGTTACAATTGCTAACCGAGTCTCTCTCTATCTTCTTGTTCAAGCCGTCTGTGAGTCGGCTTGCATGCCCGGGTCTTCTCGGTCCGGGCCGTCTTACGGCCCACACCATGAGCCGCCTATCCTCTTGGGCCACTTAATATTACGACTCACCTTTGGGCCGGTTCACGAGCCAATGACATGACCCGGAGCCTCTCCGGCGGGTCATATCCCCAACATTAGGCCCCAGGTTGAACTGAGCTTGCTCACTTCATCGTTCTCTTCCACCTTTGGCGAGTCGCTCGGAAATGACCCGGCGTGACGTCATGAGATCTGCTGACATGTCACCAAATCTTTCACTTAACTGTTGTCCCGAGGATCGAGGCGTCCGCCTCGGTCGAATGGTGTCATCGCCTGGATTTTCGTGCCTTCCTTAACCCCCTTTTAAATATGACCCGTGCGGGTCGGGGTTTCCATTCTCCCGCCCATGCCTCTGTTTCTTCGTCTTCTTCCTGTCGCCACCCCAGCGCCTTCGAGCTCTGCGCCGACGCCGTCCGTACATCGTCCCCGACCTTGGCCGCTGCATCACCCTGAACGTACCAGAGATTCGTCCGCCTCTACCGCGCCGTCTCCGGTAAGTTTTCTTGCTCCCTAGATGGTCGCCGCCGTAGTAGGGTTTTCACCGGTGCTCCGCCGCTGTCGTTTGGGCTCCAGCACCGTTGTCCCCAGTGCATCCTTGACGCCGCTAACACCCTTAGGATGCGCTCTCGCTCCGCCGCCGCACGCGGGCCTATCGCGCGTAATGCACGGGCCACGATGGCCCAGTCTGTTTCTTTTTTTCTTCCGCTGTTCATCGCTAGGTCAGCATAAAATTTATTTTCTCTGCTTTTGTAGATCCGTAGATATAGTAACATCTTGTGGAATCTGTTTTTAGGACTTAGTCGATTTTTCGATCTTCCCTTTCCCTGTTGAGTCACCAAGCTCCTCCGGCTCTTATCAGCCGGGTCTTCCGCTTTATCCGTAGAGCCCTTAAACTTTTACGCCATCAAAAATATTTGCTTGCGCTTCGACTCATCACGCCTTTTATCTTGCACAACACTTAAGCCGCCAACATGTCTCGTGCGTCCAACTCATGCAACTGGGTTGGGTCATGCATTACGGAGGACTTTTTGTCGGATTTTGTTCACGGGGGTACTCTTCCTCCTAAGGAAGTCATTAGCTGGCGGGTCCCAGGTGATGAGACGCAGCTCAACCCTGAGGAAGGCGAAGTGGTGGCGTTCTCTGACCATATTGAATGAGGGTTCGTGCCTCCCGGCTCCAAATTCTTTCGGGACGTCCTTCACTGTTATAATCTTCACCCACAAGATTTGGCGCCCAATTCCGTCTCAAACATATGCAATTTCCAAGTGCGCTGTGAAGCTTATCTTCAAATCAAGCCGTCTGTGGGATTCTTTCGGGAGTTCTTTTATGCTAACCAGCAAACTGAAGTGAAAGCCGGCCCGAGCCTAGAACTTGGAGGCATATCTATCCAGCGGCATAGAGATATCATCTTTCTAGCTACACAAATGCCGAGTCACCCCAAGGACTGGAACAGGACCTGGTTCTACTGCAAGGATACCTCTACTGAGAGTGAGCGTCCTTTGCCGGGTTATCGCCCTTCCTGGCTCTCAACGACATCAGAGCTTCGTGGCCGGCTATCAGCTTCAGAACACGCAAGATATGAGCCGGCCCATGCCAAAATCAAGGCTCTCATGGCCAACGGCTTAATCGGGCTGGACCTGATCCGCTGCTGAATTTCGTGGCGGATTATGCCTTTGAGCCATAGAAGCCGACTCATGGGCGAATATAAAGGCAAGTATGATAGCTCATTGTGTTTCAGCCGATCCACATTGACAGAAAATGATATTACCCTCGCCATCCGGAGCCTTGTCCACGAAGCATCCGACTCATGTAGCAAAATCGGTCTGGCACCTTTTAGTGCCAACAATCCGGCTCCTGATGTAGGTTTAATCTCTTCTCTTCCGTCTCTTTGTTTGCACTTTGCTGATTTAATATTCACTCTCCAGGTCACTCTTATAGGCTGGCTCAGACTTCTGGAAGAGGGAATATATTGCTCCTCCAAAGAAATCCAGGAAGAAAGTCCCAACTAAGAAGGCCAAAAAACATGTCCCGCAAGATAACTTGTTTGACCCGCCACCATCATCCAGCTCGGAGGTAAAGCTTCAACTGTCTTGCTTGATCTTTTGCCTTCCTACTTAACACTTATTTTACTTACAGGATGAGGTGGAGACCAGCTGTGCCAATGCCCCTAAGGTAAGTTACCTTTCCTCCGGCTCAGAATGTTTCATCCCCCGAAAGCAGCGGCGTGTTATTAGAAAAGTTCCTCTTTCTCACCCTCTTGCTTATTTGGCTCCCGATTTCCTCTTAAAAAAGCAACAGCAAATCGAGCGTCGTCAGACTCGAAGCACCGGCTCTACCGAGCTCATGCCCGGGTTGCCAAACTCTCCGGCTCCCAAGAAGCGCCCCGCCGAGGTTTAAACCCCTTATTTTCCTTTATCTTTTCTTTGTAAACTTGATACTCTCTTCACCTTTCTGTTTATTTTGCAGAAATTTCCTTCCTTTGGCGACTCTTTGGAGTCCATCATACCACCGCCCAAGATTAATCCGCTGTAAGTATCTGGATATCCGGCTATTACTATGATAGCAATATCTTCAATTGCTGATTCTTCTTCTTTTTTGCAGTGCTCAAGCTAAACGTCGCAAGGCCAACAAAACCCTCCTCCAGCCTAGTTATTGAAGAACCGGAGCCCGAGCAACCAGAAGAAACTCAACCGGAAGAAAACCCACCAGCTGCCTCCATCAAGCCGGCCGCTGAAGATGTTATCATGGAGAGCCCTCCAAGGGCTCCTTCTAAGCCGACAACTCCTGCCAAGACCCCTGACACCCCGGACGTTATTATCACCGGGTCTGGTCATCAAACGCCTCCGGCTCATGTGTTGACCAAACATACAGAGCCGGCTGAAGCTTCAAAGAAACTGAACTTCGATTCTTCATGCGAGAAGATGACCGTTGAAGAGCTACACGCTGAGTACATAAACCGGGTTACCACCAGCCGGGACTTGGAACTTCGGTTGATTTCTTCCATGAAGACAAAATATGAGGTACTTTTCCTTCTTTACTATATCCTTTCTTAGCCCCCAAGATCCGGCTTAACGTATTGAATCGTTGAGTCGGGTCTTTCTATGACCTCTTGTAGAGATTGCCATGTCAACCTCCGTTAAAATTGCTTTAAATTTGTACTGTAAGTAAATTGAACTGCCAATCATAGCCCCCAAGGGCCGTCTCAGATTATATTTGAGCCGGGCCTGTGATGTAGATAACTTGAAAGGAAATGAACCGGAACTACATACTGGCACATTGAAGAGCCGTAATCGTAGCTCCCAAGTTTCGGATCAACTTCAAAGGAAATGAACCGGAACTACATACTTGCAAGATCAAATATACATTAGCCCCCAAGTGTCAAATATATTGCTTGGAATCTGTTTGAGACTTGTATTTTCTTTTAACACCCGTCCTGCATTTTGGCGGCTTATTCTGTATTTATAGGAAGCTTTGAATGAAGCCGGGTCTCAGCTGACGGATCAGAAGGCCAACTTGACATCTCAGCAAGAAGCTCGAAGTATCGCGGATGAAAAATGCCGGCTTCTCGCAGAAGAACTGGCCAGTGTTACCGCCGAGCTCACCTCTTTAAAAGAGACGGCTGAATCTGAAAAGGCCGCCTTAACCAAACGAGCGGACGACGCTGAGCAGCGGCTTACAACTGTGGCGGATGAACTTCAAGGTCTGAAACAACATATTGCGAAGATGTCAGCCGCCCTATTTGGTAAGCTTTCTTGTTTACTTTGTATTGTCTAACATTGTTACTGAAAAAACTGGCCGCTCATTAATTTTATCCGACTCATCCAGGTCCCAGGAGCCGGCAGTTAGCTTCTGATAGCCTTCTGCCACTGAAGGCCATTTACACTTTTGCAGAGCAATTATACTGCGGCGCCATCTTCACGATCGAGAGCGTGCAGTACAAGGAGAATATCCCCACTGCTCTGAAAGGGGTCTTGGAACTCTTCTCTACAATGCCTAAGCAGATTGAAGAGCTCAAGAAGTCCGCCTTCCGCCAAGGAGCCGTTGCCGGTTTGAGCCGGGCTCTTGCCTTCGCTCCCGAGCTAACGCTGGCTGAAATGATGGATGGTTATCCGTCTAAAAGGGATGACGGCTCAGATTTCACCGAAGAAGATTATACCCGGTGTGTCAAAGAGACGTGCTATTTAGCCTCTGTCTTGGCAGATGAAGCTGATTTGAGCACCTATCAAGCGGCTTACGACGCAGAGGAGAAGAGAATTCGCGGGCCTCTCTACGAGTGGAAAGATCTGACACCCGCCCGCAGTAAGGATCTCTTTCCTTGTGAGCTTGACGCGTCTCCGTTCCTTGAAGGGTCATTTGCTGCTCTGGTTGACTGTAACTGGGACTTGGGCAATCTTCAGATAAAGCCAGCAGAAGACCCGGAGCAGGATGAGCCGCCAACAACTGAATTGTAATCTTTTAGCCTTTTGAGCACAGACTTATGTACTGACCCGCCGTGGGCGGCTGACAATGCTTTTGCTCTTTCTGAGAGTATCTTTTGTAATAGAGTAACCATGATTCTGCCACTTGGTGGCCATATATATTTGCACCTCCCCGTGTTTTAATGTGTTGCCGGCTCTTCAGGGATATACCTTTGAAATTTTTCTGATGAGGGGCCTGTCTATTAAGACGCCATTCCTTTCGACAGAATATTAGAGCCGGACAATTTCTTTGAGACCTTAAATCTTATTGATCGAAGCCACATGCGTTTATCGACAACTGCGGCTATTGATGAACCGGAACCTTTGAGGAAAGTTCGGCTGTGTATCCCTCAAGTGCCGGGTAGTTTCGCCTGCGGCAACCCGGGACTTATAATTGCCCGGCTTTGATAAGCCGGCTTGACACCATATGCAATGATGATCTTTCCTTCCTCAAAAACTCATATGACGGCTCGTTATGCATGAATCCAAACGGTTAAACTCATACCAGTTCAGGGTCTCTGTCGAGACTGGCTGTCAATTATTTGAACCAGCTAAGGGACTCCAGGCGAGATTGGCCGTCAATTTCTTGAACAGGCTCAGGGTCTCTAGGCGAGATTGGCCGTCAATTTCTTGAACCGGCTTAGGGTCTCTAGGCGAGATTGACTGGCAAGAGTATAGTGATCACTGGCTGCCAATGGGAGATGTAAGCTATACGCCAAGGCAAGAAGCCTCCATCGACAACCGCGGCCAATAATTAGCCTGAGACGGCATAAAGCCGGCTGTTTGAAAGGAGAAGTAAGCTATACCTGAAGGTAAGAAGCCTCTTTCAACAGCTACAGTTGATAAGCAACTGAATTTTGGCGTAAACGCCGGTTGTTAGGGTGAGATAAGCGAACCCGTCGGTAAGAAGCCCCCTTCGACAACCGCGGTTAATAAGTAACCGGAAGTGGCATAAAGCCGGCCATTAGGGTGAGATAAGCGATACCCGTCGGTAAGAAGCCCCCTTTGATGGCCGCAGTTGATAAGCAACTGGAATTTGGTATACACGCTGTTGTCTTAGGGCACTATAAGCTATACCAAAAGGTAAGAAGCCTCCGTTAACAATCAGCGCTTAATGTATCCAAACTAGGCATCAAGCCAACTGTGCAAGGGAGAAGTAAGCTATACCCGAAGGCAAGAAGCCTCTTTGCAACAGTGTTTAATAGGGCATAAAGCCGGCTTGTGCAAAGGAGAAGTAAGCTATACCCGAAGGTAAGAAGCCTCTTTGCCACAATGCTAGATAGGGCATAAAGCCGAAGGGTGGACCAGTCGTTTTGACGGCGAACAACCCTCTTCAACTCAAAAATTTTTTGAACCGGAAGATTTTACCTTGATTGTACAAAGGTGTATATAAGAGCAGAGGCCTCAGTCTTATGCGAGGATGCTAGCTTTTTACTCATGCGCTCATGATATATACAATGATAGCGGCTTTAAACCCTTGTTAAGTAAAGTATGGTCGCAGATATGCGATATTCCAGGGCCGCAACGTCTCTTGTCCCGTGGTTTTCGACTCATCTCTAACATCCATGAGGTAATATGACCTGTTGTTAAGGTTCCTGCTGACCACAAAAGGCCCCTCCCATGGTGGAGATAACTTATGCATTCCAGATTGGTCTTGAATCAACCGGAGCACCAGGTCACCTTCCTGGAACGTCCGGGTCTTTATCCTACGGCTATGATAGCGTCGCAGGTCTTGTTGATAAATTGCCGACCTGGCTGCTGCTAACTCTCGTGCTTCATCCAAAGCATCCAACACATCTTGGCAGGCTACCTCATTGTCCGTCTCAACATAAGCTGCCCCTTGGTGAGTCGTGCCGGATATCACTGGGTAGAACCGCCTCAGCACCGTACACCATGAAGAAAGGTGTAAAACCTATAGATCTGTTAGGTGTAGTTCTGATGCTCCATAAGACGGAAGGCAACTCCTCAACCGAGCATCCGGGTGTTTGTTTCAAAGGAACCATGAGCCGTGGTTTGACACCTCTCAAAATTTCCTGATTGGCTTGCTCTGCCTGACCATTAGACTGTGGATGTGCCACGGCTGAAACATCAAGCCGGATATGCTCTTTCTCACAGAACTTTTTCATAGCTTCTTTGGATAAATTTGTCCCATTGTCTGTAATAACACTGTGTGGGTAACCAAAGCGATAAATCAGCCTCTTAATAAACTGAACCACCGTAGCCGCGTCACATCTACTGACTGGCTCTGCTTCTACCCACTTAGTAAATTTATCAACCGCCACCAGAAGGTGCGTATTCTTATCCTTAGATCGCTTGAAAGGTCCTACCATATCAAGCCCCCAGACCGCAAACGGCCAGGTGATTGGTATCATCCTCAACTCTTGAGCCGGAACGTGAGCACGCCGGCTGAATTTCTGACAGCCGTCACACTTGCGAACTAAGTCCTTTGCATCTTTGTGAGCCGTCAACCAGAAAAACCCATGTCGGAAAGCTTTAGCCACCAAAGATTTTGACCCGGCGTGATGCCCATAGTCGCCAGCATGGATTTCACTTAATATTTGCCGGCCCTCCTCTAGTGAGATGCAGCGCTGAAAGACACCCATCACACTACACTTATGTAACTCACCATTGATAATCGTCATAGACTTCGAATGCCGAGTGATCTTCCTGGCCAGATCCTCCTCTTGGGGTAACTCGCCGTGCGTCAGATACACCAAATAAGGAATAGTCCAGTCTGGGGTAGCATGTAGAGTCGCCACCAGCTCTGCCTCCAGGTCAGGAATAGCCAGATCCTCCTCAAAAGGTATCTTGACAGTCGGACGATGCAATACATCCAGAAAAACATTAGGTGGTACCGGCTTTCATTGAGAACCTAACCGTGACAAGGCATCAGCCGCCTCATTCCTGCGACGATCAATGTGATCCACTTGGTACCGCTTAAAGTGACCGCCTACAATATCAACCGCCTGTCGATAAGCCGCCATCCGTGGATCCTTAGAATTCCAAGTGCCTGAAACTTGCTGAGCCACCAGATCTGAGTCGCCTAAACACCTGACCCGGCTTAAACTCATATCTTTAGTGACTCTGAGACCATGGAGCAGTGCTTCATACTCAGCTGCATTATTAGTACAAGGGAACATTAACCGGAGCACATAACAAAACTTGTCACCCTTGGGGGAGGTGAGAACAACTCCTGCCCCGGACCCTTCTAGCTGCTTGGACCCATCAAAGTGTATAGTCCAATACGTGTTGTCCGACTTCTCTTTAGGGGCTTGACATTCAGTCCAATCATTTATGAAATCCACCAAAGCTTGAGACTTAATTGCTGTACGGGGAACATACTTGATGCCAAAAGGACTCAGCTCTAAGGCCCACTTGGCAATCCTCCCTGTAGCCTCTCTATTTTGAATGATATCCCCTAACGGGGCAGAACTGACCACTGTTATTTGGTGCCCCAAAAAGTAATGCTTTGACTTGCGATTGGCCATAAAAACTCCGTATACTAACTTCTGCCAATGCGGATACCTCTATTTAGACTCTGCCAAAACTTCGCTGATGTAATAAACCGGCCTTTGCACAGGATACTCTTTCCCTGCCTCCTTGCGCTCAACCACAATTGCTACACTGACCGCTCTATTGTTAGCCGCCACATAAAGGAGCAAAGGCTCTTTCTCAACCGGAGTGGCTAACACCGGCGACTCAGTCAACTGCTTTTTAAGAGCTTCAAGTGCTTCAGCCGCTGCTGCGCTCCATTTAAACTTTTCTGTCTTCTTCATCATCTGGTATAAAGGAATAGCTTTCTTCCCAAGCCGGCTTATGAAGCGGCTCAATGCAGCAATCCGTCCTGCGAGGCGCTGAACATCATTAATACACGTCGGCTCACCCAAAGAAGTGATGTCCTTGATCTTATCCGGGTTAGTTTCAATGCCCCGCTCAGAAACCAAGAAACCCGAAAGCTTTCCTGCTGGAACACCAAAGACACACTTCGTCGGGTTAAGCATCATCTTATAGACCCGGAGATTATGAAAGGTTTCTTTCAAATCCTCTAAAAGAGTTTCCTTCTTTCTGGACTTAACCACGATGTCGTCTACGTAAGCATGGACATTTCGGCCAATCTGACTGTGGAGGCAATTCTCCACACAACGTTGGTACGTCGTCTGGGCACTCTTGAGCCCGAAAGGCATGGAGACATAGCAGAACGCCCCAAAAGGTGTAATAAACGCCGTCTTCTCCTGATCCTTCGTTGCCATTTTGATCTGATGATATCCTGAATAAGCGTCCAGGAAGCATAAACTTTCGCATCCGGCTGTTGCATCAATAATTTGATCGATACGAGGGAGCGCAAAAGGATCAGCCGGACAAGCCTTGTTAAGGTCCATGTAATCTATGCACATACGCCACATGCCATTCTTTTTTAGTACTAGCACCGGGTTAGCCAACCACTCCGGGTGAAAAACTTCCACTATAAAGCCTGTGGCCAAGAGCCGAGCAACTTCCTCCCCAATAGCTTTACGTCTTTCTTCGTTGAACCGCCGTAGAAACTGTTTGATCGGTTTAAACTTTGGATCCACATTAAGATTGTGCTCAGCGAACTCTCTTGGTACACCCGGCATGTCAGAAGGTTTCCATGCAAAGATGTCCCGATTCTCACGGATGAATTCGATGAGCGTGCTTTCCTATTTGGGATCCATGTGAGCCCCAATGATGAACTGTTGGATGAATCACCCGGATTGAAATCTACTGCCTTGGTATCATCCGCTGAAAACTAGAGTGGCGGCTCAACTTCTATTGTAGGCTTCTTGAGAGGGGTCATATCCTCTGGATCAACGTTCTCCTTGTAAAATTTCAGCTCCTCGTGAGCACAACTAGACTCTGCATATGCCGCATCCCCTTCCTCACACTCAAGAGCCGTTTTCCTGTTACCGTGAACGGTAATTGTGCCATTTAAGCCGGGCATTTTGAGTTGCAGATAACCATAACAAGGCCTAGCCATAAACTTAGCATAAGCCGGCCTCCCAAATAACGCATTATAGGGACTTTTGATTTTGACCACTTCGAACCACAAAGACTCCACCCTGTAATTATGCTCATCACCAAAAGCTACTTCCAATGATATCCGGCCCACCGGATATGCTGATTTACCCGGTACCACACCATGAAAGACAGTGGAGGAGGGTTTAAGATCCTTGTCAAGCAACTTCATCCGCCGGAAAGTGTCATAGTAAAGGATGTTGATGCTGCTACCTCCGTCCATGAGCACTTTATTCACCATATAGCCATTCACTTGAGGGGCCACAACTAGAGCCAGCTTGCCCGTGTCATCCACCCGCGGCGGGTGATCCTTTCGGCTCCACATGATATCATATTCACACCACGACAAATATCGCGGGAGAGCCGGAGCAACCATATTAACCACTCGCCTCCACAACTTCTCATCGCGCTTACTGTGACCGGTCGTAAATATGTGATACTGCCCAGAACTGAGCTGCTTCAGATTACTCTGGAACCCGGACTGATTGCGCTGCTGCTGATTGTTGTTATTGCCGTTGTTGCCAGTAGGCTGTTGGTGCCCCACTTGGTTATTCTGGCCCGGATGCCCGTTTCCTGAACCGCCAGCGCTGAATCCAGCCCCTGACCCGCCGGGCGGGCCACCGCCCAGGTTATTACGCGGTTGGGAATGCTGGTTTTTGAACCTCTGCATGATAAAGCAATCACCCCATGCATGCAACGCCGACTTGTCAGGCATGCTGTGCTCCGGACAGGGCTTCCTAAGCGCCTCCTCTAAATTAAAGGGCCCCCTGTTCCTTGGCCGGAATCTTCCACCCCCCTTGGGATGATTCTGTCTTGTGTTGGTATTTGCCACTAGCTCGGATCCGCCTTTAGCGTTCTTCCGCTTATTCTGATTCCCATTGTTCGCAAAACCTTTTCCCTGATTGTTTTTCTTCCCTTGATTGGCTTTCTCATCATCCGAACTCGGATCTTTGGTGTTATCCGAGTCAGCATACTTTGTCAAGGCCGTCATGAGCTCTCCCATATCCTGACACGTGCGCTTGAGCCGGCCGAGCTTCTGCTTCAATGGAACAAAATGACAATTCTTCTCTAAGATAAGCATCGCTTGAGCCGCCGTGATCTGCTCTGAAGAGTGAATAATGGTCGACACTCGCCGGACCCAATGATGGGCCGACTCATTCTCCTGCTGAACACAGTGGTCCAGATCGACAATAGTCATAGGCTGCTTACAGGTCCCCTGGCAATTCTTAATAAACTTTGCTCTCAGCTCCGCCCATGAGCTTATCGTGTTAGGCGGCAGACCTTTCAGCCATGTACGGGCCGGACCCTCCAGCATCCTGATGAAGTATTTTGCACAGACCGCCTCACTGACATCCAGCATCTCCATGGCCAGTTCATAACTTTCAACCCACACCTCCGGGGGTAGATCAGCTATGTAGTTCGGAACCTTTTGAGGCCCCTTAAAATCTTTGGGCAGCTGTTCACTCCTCAGAGCCGGAGTTAAACATGGCACCCCTATGGCTCTAGTACTAACTACTCCCATTGACACGGAAAGCGCCGGCTCTGGACGGGCTGTAGCTATCTCCGCCTCTCGCCCATCCCCCGCCTGGTCCATGACGGCTTGTGCATCTAGAGCCGCCCTATTGTCCTCCGGGGGTCCGCGGCATGGGTGACTGCTGGAACCCGCTGGCGACTCATAACGTCGGCTGAAACTTCGACCGGGGAGGGGGGGTGGAGTGAACCCAGCTCCGGCTGTGCATATACTTCTCTTGCTGGGCCATGGCCATCTGTAAATATCCAATGGCGTTCCGTACTTCCTCCACAAAGGGTGCCTCATCTGGGATGGGGATTGTCTTAAGCCGGGCGGCCGCTGCTACCATGTTCTCGGCCGGGTTAGAATAATGACCCGCCGGTGTCGGAAAAGCCCTAGGTGAGATTTGGTTATGCTGGGGCGGACGAGTCACTGGGCGCTCCATCGGGCGGCTCTCCGGCACACCCGCAACCCGCCCCACTCCAGGGGTGTTAAAAAGATTTCTTGCTTTGTAACATTCTGTCAGATGGGACTGATGCCTCCTCCTGTGCACCACAGTTGCTGACCTCTGCTCTAGCTCTAGTCGGAAAGCGTCTGCCTTGATACGCTCCGCTTCTTCCTCCATCTAGGCTTTCAGCTCGTCCATCCTTTGTCGTTCCTCTGCCATCCGGACCTTGATCCGTGCCACCTCTAGATTCCTAGCTCCTTGATTATCCAGAGTTACCTTTGTGGCCATGAGAGCTGTGAGTTCGTCCATCAATTCCACTAGAACCTGAGCCGGTGGCGGCGGGTTGTCACCTGCTGCGGCGGCCCCCGCAGCCGTGTCACCGGCAGCTGAAGCCGATCCTTCCATGAACACCGCCACGTGAACCGGGGGGCTCAGAGCATCCGTCTCAACGCACTCTACCTCAGAATAGCTGTCGAAGTAGCCCCCAAGGCCACCGTTGCTGAGCCGATATACTGATTCCGTCTCCCCACTAGAAGACTAATCTTCTGAGCAAACGAGAGTTCCCTGTGACCCGGATGCTTCTAGGTCCATGCCTTGAGTGAAGCCCACAAGAACGTGCTTTTGACCCAAACGAGCACGTGCAGACTGCGTAACACGCGCAGATTGGAGACACCGAGCCGGCTCAACGATGTTGGTGCAGATGTCCGGCCCGGGTGTAGATCCATCAACCTTTCCGATGAAAACCTGGATCCCGCCGAATGGAACCCGAAATCCATACTCCACAGAACCAGCATCAAGCCCCTAGCCGGCATCGTCGATGTAGAGCCGGCCGTGGCGACTCTTGCTCATCCTTCCAACCACGTATCCTTCGAGCCCTGGAAGAGAGTCCTTTGAGAACTCAACACCTCCAAGCGCGAGCCCCACGGTGGGCGCCAACTATCGTGGTTTTATCACGGTAGATGTCTGGGTGAATGGACTTTGGTTCGAGGCCATCGCCAATGAGGTGGACTCAAAGGGGTTAGTCAGGACGAAAGACACGGGTTTACCCAGGTTTGGCCCCTCAAATCGAGGTAACAGCCTACGTCGTGCTTGTGCTTGTATTACTTGCGTATCGATTATAAGGAGCTAAAAGCTTGACCTAGTTCTCGATTTCCCTCCTCCTAAGTCGCCCCGGGTCTGCCTTTATATAAGATGTCAGAACATCCAGGTAGTTACAATTGCTAACCGAGTCTCTCTCTATCTTCTTGTTCAAGCCGTCTGTGAGTCGTCTTGCACGCCCGGGTCTTCTCGGTCCGGGCCATCTTATGGCCCACACCGTGAGCCGCCTATCCTCTTGGGCCACTTTAATATTACGACTCACCTTTGGGCCGGTTCACGAGCCAATGACATGACCCGGAGCCTCTCCAGCGGGTCATATCCCCAACACCGCCGGACCCAATGATGAGCCGATTCGTCCCTGTTGCACACAATGATCCAAATCCACATTCGTCATGGGCTTCTTGCAAGTTCCTTGGAAATTTTTGATGAACTTCGATTTTAGATCGGCCGAGGAATTAACGGTGTTGGGTGGCAAGCCCTTCAGCCACAGTAAGGCTCTTCAGTCACGTGCGAGCCGGTTCTTCCAGTATCATGATGAATTATTTGGCACATATTGCATCATTGACGTCTAACATCTCCATGGACAGCTCATAGATTTCAATCCAAGCCTTTGGGGGTAGGTCAGTAGTATAATTTGGGACCTTGCGAGGGCCCTTGAAATCCTTCGGCATACGCTCATTCCGCAAAGCCAACGCTAGGCATGGCACTCCCACAGCCCTAGAGGTAATTCCTGCTCCTATCGAGATGGAAGGTGCGTCTGCGGGTTCTTGATGAGCCGCCGCCGCTAGATCAGCTACCCCTCGTTGTGCTCTTGCCCGATCCACCAGCGTTTGAGCATCCAGAGCCGCCCGGTCAACTCGCGGCGGGTTCTGGTGTTGATAAGTACTAGAAAACGCTGGCGACTCATAACGCCGGCTATAGCTGCAGCTGGGGATGGGGGTTGAATGCACGCGGCTCCGGCTGTAAGTGTACTTCTCTTGCTGGGCCACCGCCGTCTACAGGTATCCAATAGCGTTCCGCACCTCCTCTGTGAAAGGTGCCTCGTCTGGAATAGGGATCGTACCGAGCTGGGTTGCTGCCGCCACCATGTTCTCCGCCGGGTTGGAATAGTGAACCACCGGCGTTGGGAAAGACATTGGTGGGTTCTGGTTCCGTCGAGGCGGGTTAAGCTGAATCACCGGCCGGCTTCCAGGTACCTCCGCTGTCCGGGTTAAGGTTAAAGGTACGTTCTATCCCGTTCCTAGCATGTTGAAAAGGTTTCTAGCCTCATACTGATCCGGCAAGCGGGACTGATGCCTCATCCGCTGAACCGCCGCAGCAGACTGCTGCTCCAACTCAAGGCAGAAAGCATCCACCCTAAGGCACTCCGCCTCCGCATCCATCTGATCCTTCATTACACTAATCTCCTATTGGGCCTCGGTCATCTGGTCCTTCAGCCTCGCGATCTCCGTGTTCCGAGCCGCTTGATTTTCAGCCGTGACCTCGGTTGCCATTAGGGTTGTAAGTTCGTTCATCAGATCTAGAAGAACCTGAGCTGACGGCCTACCAGCCCCCGATCTAGTTGCGTCAGCGGCTGTGCTGCTTGGGGCCGGCGCTGAGCCCGCCATGAAGACGGCAACGCGGTTCAACGGCTCATAATCCTCCATCTCGTGATATTCTGACTTGGGGGGTAAGGCTCGACATAGCCCATGAGCCCGCCATTGTGAAGCTCGTAAATTGATTCCGTCTCTCCGCTCAAAGATCCATCCTCCGAGCAGATGAGAGTTTCCTGTGACATAGAATCTTCAAGATCCATGCCCTGAGTAAAGCTGACGAAGACATGCTTCCTGCCCGGGTTAGCACGGGCGGATTGCACGTGTTGGGCGGGTTGAGCGCGCCGGGCCGGCTCGATGATGTCGATGCAGATGTCAGGCCTGGGGTTAGATCCGCCGATCTTGCCGATGAAGACGTGGATTCCGCCGAAGGGAACCCGGAAACCGTACTCGATTGAGTCGGCCTCGGGGCCCCAGTCGGCATCATCAATATAGAGCCGACCACATCGACTCTTGTTCATCCTGCCAACAGCGTACCCCTCGATCCCTGGGAGAGTTCTCTTTGAGAACTCAACACCACCAAGCACTAGCCCCACGGTCGGCGCCAACTGTCGTGGTTTTGTCATGGCAGGTGTCTGAAGACTTGGATTCGAGGCCATCGCTAAGGTGGTGGACTCGAAGGGGTTGGTCTATACGAGGGACATGAGTTTACCCAGGTTCGGCCCCTCAAGAAGAGGTAAAAGCCTACGTCCTGCTTGAGTTGTATTGATTGGAGTATCGATTACAAGGGAGCAGATTCGCTTGACCTAGTTCTCGATTGATTGGTTTTCTGTCTAAGCTGCCCCGGGATCTCACATTTATATAGGAGGTCGAGGCCCTAGGTTACACGAGTCCTACACCGACTCTTCACAACGTAGTCAATCCTGTCTCTAAGCCGCCTTCCCATCTTGGGCAAGCCGTCTCCATGCGGGTTAACCGCCCGGGTCTTCATACCATCTTCTGTCTGGGCCTTCGTCTTGGCCCATCTTGGTAAGCTGCCGTATAGCCAGGCCTACGTCTTTCATCCCACCTTACTGGTCTTGATTATGATCCGCCAGGTATGACCTGGCCCCTCCTGGGCAGGTCTTACCACGGGGTTATATCCCCAACAGAACCCATTATCCCACTTTTCTTGGAGATCTTTATTTGAGTCGCCATATTGAGTAGACAGATGGCCCTAGCCAAGAGTTAGGTGGAATTTCACTTCAAAAACGCAGAGATGGCGGTTTTCCTTTTGCTACCCTGCCGAGTCACCCCAAAGGATGGGCTAAAACTTGGTTTATTGTTGGGAATATGGCTCGGGAGAATGAGAACCCCCTGCCGGGTTACAGACCAGATCGCCTTCCTATGGACTTTGAACTTCCTGTCCAGGCTTCTCAAGAAGAGCGTGATAAATTTTCCTTTGTATTTCCAAAGCCGACAGGTCTACAAACTTGGGGTTTAACTAGGCTAGACCTGACCTGGTGCTAGGTATCCTGGATGATCCTTCCATTGAGCCACCAAAGTGATTTGATGTGCAACTATTCTGGCCTTGCGGATGATGCGCAAAGATATAGTAAGGTAGTTTTGACAGAGGATGACATAAATCAGATTGTGAAGAAGCTGCTGGGAGAACCTCAAACAGTCTGTGCTCAAGTCAGTTTGAAGCCCTTTAGCACCCTCAACCCGGCTCCTTCCGTAAGAAACTTTCGATAGTCTTTTGCCTATTTTATTAGGACTACTTCTTCAAATTTAAATGTTTTAATCTGTCATTTATGTCAACAAACTTGCAAGCGTCTTCTCCGTTGTGGAAGAAGAAAAAGAAAGTTTCGACTAGCAAGCCTAAAGCCGGCCCTAGCAAGAAGAGGAACAAGGCGGCTGTAGATGAGCCATCATTTAGGGGCGAGTCTCCATCAGCTGGTGCATCTATGGAGGTAATATTTGATTTCCTTAGTCATTTATTTATTGAATTTGCTAACACCATTTTCTATCAGGGTGATGCTGCCACAAGCCGGGCCGACAATGTTGAGGTAATTTCTATCTCCTCCGGCTCAAAATCCTTGTCTCCAAGGAAGATATGGTGGGTTATTCAGGAAGTAAGTTTTTCTCACCCAGATGCTTATTTGGAACCCGATTTTATTTTGAAGAAGACCCAACATGCCTCAAGACACCAGACTCGGAGCAGTTCTTGTAATCTTGTGACCGGCTTACCAACAAGCCAGCTGCTCGCCATCTATAGGATGAGATGCCTCATAGTCGGACTCTGTCTCATCCTCAGGCTGGTCTTTTTAAACAACCTCTCAACCCTTCTGATTCAAATTACCAGGAGTCACCCCCTTCATCTGGCGACTCAACTGCCACGAAATTGCCACCCCTTGTTATCAACCATGGGTAAGCTTTCTCTTCCTTGCTTCATATGCTTGTTTGTTAACCTCTAAGCTTGTTTATATTTTATTCTGCCCTCTCATCTTGCAGGGCTAGGGACAAGAAAAGGAATCTTGGTGAGTCATCTCTTAATCCTGAAGTCTCTAAGCCAGAAAATCCAGATGTGGTGGTTCCTAAAGCCACTGAAGATGTTGAAAGACATAAGGTGGTCTGATGTCTACTACACAACCTTCTTCTTGTAGACTCGTGTTGGGCCTCCAAGCACAGAGTTTTGTAGGACAACGGCAATTTCCCTCAAGTGGATGACCTAATGTTTATCAATCCATGAGAGGTGTAGGATGAAGATGGTCTCTCTCAAGCAACCCTGCAACCAAATAACAAAGAGTCTCTTGTGTCCCCAACACACCCAATACAATGGTAAATTGTATAGGTGCACTAGTTCGGCGAAGAGATGGTGATACAAGTGTAATATGGATGGTAGATATAGGTTTTTGTAATCTGAAAATATAAAAACAGCAAGGTAACAAATAGTAAACAACGAGCAAAATGTTGTATAAATGCTTGGAAACAAGGCCTAGGGTCCATACTTTCACTAGTGCAATTTTGACGGGGTTTATACCCCTAGGTAGGCCTAAGAAACGGGGTTTCCCCACTTTCCGCTTCGAAGAAAACTACGCGCCCGGCTGGCCGTGGCCGGTTGGAGGACGTTCAGCGCAAGCCAGTGCCGGCTGGCGCCCCGACCATCTGATCAAGGAGCCGGTTGGGCCTTTGGCCGGCTGGGCGCGGCCGGCTACCCATGGGCCGACACTTCCGTTGACATCGGGACGGACATGCCCCGTCTTGTCCCCCTGCACGCAGGTACGACGACGTGACGTGACCGGCACGACGGGCGGCCTTGTGGCTATAATGGCCGCTTACGCACCGCAGCGCATGGCTACAGTCCAACCATCCTGGCCGCTGACCTCGGTGAGCATGACCGGGCGGGGGAACAGTGTCGGCACGCCCTCGCCACTTGATTACCTGCCCCGGCGTGGCTACAGTGCCGCCGGCCGTACCGGAGACTTCGGCCGGCTGGCGCTAGATGACGCCCCCCGGGCGGCCCGTGCCACGGCAGGTGGGCGAGGACCAATCATAGAGCCGGCTGGCGGGCACCAACGGGACATGGGACCGCTCGGCTAGCGGGCGCGCCCACGACAAGATGGCGTGAATGGCGGAACCCTCTGGCCAGCCGAAGAGACTGCCAGCCGGGTCCCCCCACCATTGTACTTATGACATATTGTAAGAGCTGGGGGTTGGACTATAAAACCCCCTGAGCCCCCCATGCAACGACGACAGATGAATGGTCACATACACGCATCCACAGAACCCTCATTCCCTCCTCTAGTAGAAGAGGAAGACGAGCCGACTACTCCTTCTTCCTCCTCTAGACACAGCTCTAGGAGCATCCTTGTACACATACCCATCTATCCAACTAGACCAAGAAGTACTAGGGGTGTTACCTCCCACGGAGGGCCCTGAACCTGGGTACATCGTGTGTCACCATCGCTTGTGCCCAATCTCGCACCCAGAGCCTGTCGGCATCCTCTGGCCCCAACCACTCACGATAATCCACCCCATTGCATCTATCGTGAGAAAACGACGACAGTTGGCGCCCCCGTGGGGCCATACGCGACGCCGGCCAAATTCATGCTCCGGGCAGGACCCCTCGCCATTCCCCGCCGTCGCCGCTCGTCCCGGCGAAACCGTGGGGAGCTCGTGGGGCTTGCCTTAGCACGCCCTGTGGGGAACCCCGTCGGCCTCGCGACCGACATCGACGCGCTCACCGAGCGCTTCGGTAGGCTCAGCCTCGCGAAGGCTCCGGCCGTTGACGAGTATCCCGTGAGGGTGCTCGTCTGTGCTGGCCCGCCCACAGCAGTGGGCGCACTCGCTGCGGCTCAGCCCAGCGGATCCCATGATCGCATGGGGGTGATGGACATCACCTCCTCCACCACATTCGGATGGGCGCGGGTCGTGGCTACCGTTGCCGCCGCCCGCGTCGGCACGTCCAACCCGCTCGGTGTGGCCCTCCGGGGCTTGAGCACTCCGATCGCCCCGACGGTGAACCCCAACACCACCGCGGCCGATCTCGAGGCGGCTCGCCGCATCCTGTTCAAGGATGCCACCGCCCTCGCGGCCACGCGGTGCCGCATGGAGGCGGCACAACAGGAGTATGCTTCCGCCTTCGGACTCACCCCGGCTGGCACCAAGCCCAGCCAGCGTGGGGCTGTGTGCGACCGCGGCCGCGTGGTCGCCGAAATCCTCAGTGGCAAAATGCCCGTCTACGACACCCCCGCGGCTAACCTGCGGGCTCTCAAGGTGGCCTACAAGGAGTTGGCTACCTTGGAGTGCAAAGAGCGTGTCGCCCACGAGCGCCACATCAAGGAGCTCATCGATGCTGCTAACGCACAGCTGCATCTGCTCGCAACGGGCGGCGCCGCCACCGAAGGCCCTTGGCCCAACCGCGAGGGCATGGGAACTGTCGGCCGCCAGGGGGCCCAGTACTCCTGCTCCCCTCGCGTTTCCGGCCGCCGGGCCGAAGCTAAGAACCCCTGGCCCTCTTAGACGTCGGGGAGTGAGCAGCCGGCTGTTAACAGCCGGCACACCAACGAGCCGCCCCGGAGCGGCCGCCACCACGAAGCGCCGGCATCCGACAGCCGGCGTAGCCAAGGGCACACGCGGCCACCGCGGCACGAGTCGCGGCAGTCAGCGCCACCCACCATCCGCCCCGAGCTCTCGGCTCGGCTCGAACCGCGCGTCCCCTGCAGTGAGAACGACGCTCGCAACCGCATCAACAAACTCGCGCAATCCGCCCTTCTCGAGGAGGAGGGCTCGATTGGTCCGGCGTGCTTCGGCCCCCGGATTTGCACCGAGCCATTCCCAACCGACTTCATGCTCCCTAGGGACACCCCGAAATACAACGGGGCCACCAAACCCGAAGACTAGCCCATCGACTACACCATCGCGGTGGGTATCGCCAGGTGGAATAAGCGCGTAGCCGTTCGCTATGTGCCCCTTATGCTGATCGGCTCGGCCCCCACCTGGCTCAACAGCCTGGCGGCCAGCAGTATCAACACTTGGACGGACTTCGAAGAGGCCTTCGTCCGCAACTCACCTAAAAGCGGCCCAGCCGTCCCCGTGAACTCGCCATGTGCATTCAGGGCCCGGACGAGTCCCTCCGTGACTACCTCACCCGATGGACCGAGCTCCGCAACTCGTGCGAGGGGATGCACGAGGTCCAAGCCGTGCAGTACTTTATCGAGGGCTGCCGGGACGACACCCCTCTCAAACACAAGCTCCTATGCTCCGAGCCGGCCATGCTTACTGAGCTCATTACCAAGGCGGACAAATACGCCATGGCCGATTCGGCCATCCGGGTCAAAATGACCCCGCCCGCCAAGGCAACGACGACGCCGTCCATGAGCCGGCCGACTACCGACAATCGGCAGCCGTAGAACAACAAGCGCAAGAATGACCAGCCGGATCCCCGCTATGGGAGCCAGTAGGTCAATTCTATCGAGGATCAAGGGCTGGCTGCCCAGCCTTCCGGCCAGCGCCAGCGCACCAGCAAGGCTGCCTGGCAGCCGAAGCTCACCTTCGAGCAAATGCTTGATCTCCCCTGCAAGAACCACTCAGGGGCCAAGCCCTCTATGCACACGCTCCGGCAGTGCAGCTTCTCACAACAATTGGCCGGGGGACGGCCTTCCGGCTCCTCCCGCGCCGCCAGCCCGCGCGCCGGCCCCGGCCCAAGCAGCCGCCCCGGCGCCGGCAACGACTTCGAATGACGGTCACCTGATCGACCAGTTCCCCAACCAGGACGGTTGCTACATAGTCTTCACTAGTGAAGAGACGGGCAAACACGCTCAGCGCCAGCTCCACCGTGGGGTGAACGCCACCATGCCGGCAACTCCCCAGTTCATGCACTGGTTGGAGAAGCCGGTCAGTTGGAGCCAGGCCGATCACCCTGCCGTGATGCCAAATCCCGACAGTTACGCCTTGGTCCTCGACCCCACCATCACCACCAAGGAATGAGCCTGCCGCTTCTCGCGGGTGCTGATAGATGGCGGCAGCAGCATCGACATTCTCTACCTCGACACGATGCATAAGCTGGGGCTGAAGATAGAAGACCTGCAGTTGAGCCAGACGGTTTTCCATGGCATCGTGCCTGGGAAGCTTTGCTCCCTTGTCGGCAAGATCACGCTCGACGTCCTCTTAGGCGGACCCGGTCATTTCAGCCGCGAGCCAGTGTTGTTCGAGGTCGTGGACCTTGCTAGCCCCTCCCATGCATTGTTGGGTCAACCGGCTCTTGTCAGCTTCATGGCGGTCCCCCATTATGCTTACCTCAAGCTCAAGATGCCAGGCAAAAAGGGGATCATCACCATCAAGGGTGACTACAAGATGTCGCTCGAATGCGCTCGAGACGGTAGCCGGCTGGCCGAGGCCCTAGAGATCGCCGAGGAGAAACGGCAGCTCGACTGGCTCATGGCCCTTGCTGCTAGCCAGCCGACCGTGTCGGCTCCACCCTCGCAATCCACCGGTGAGGCCTCCTTCCAGCCATCCAAGGACACCAAGCATATCCTGCTCGACCCGGCCAACCCGGTTCAGTGCATCACCATCGGCTCCCGCCTCGACAGCAAATAGGAAGGCGAGCTCATCGACTTCCTCCGTGAGAATCGGGACATCTTTGCATGGTCCCCCAAGGACATGCCGGGTGTTCCGAGGAAGTTCGCCGAGCACAAACTACATGCCCGTCCGGATGTCAAGCCTGCCAAGCAACCCCTACGCCGCTTCTCCTCGGCGTACTATAGGCGAAGAGATCGCCCGACTGCTCGCAGCCGGGTTCATCATGGAAGTATTCCACCCGGACTGGCTGGCCAACCTACTCCTGCTATTGAAGAAGAACAAGACCTGGCGCATGTGCATCGACTACACAAGCCTGTACAAGGCATGTCCCAAGGACCCGTTCGCCCTGCCGTGGGTCGATCAAGTCATCGACTCCACGGCCAGTTGGGACTTGCTGTCCTTCCTGGACGCCTACTCACGCTACCACCAGATCAACCTGGATCCTGAAGACCGGCTCAAGACCTCCTTCATCACGCCCTTCGGGGCCTACTACTACATCACCATGTCCTTCGGCCTGAAGAATGCTGGCGCTACCTTCCATTGATGCTTGCAGAAGTGCCTTGTGCCTCAGATAGGCAGGAACGTCCACGTCTACGTCGACGACATCGTCGTCTAAACCAAGAAGCACTTTAGCCTCCTCGATGACCTTCAGGAGACCTTCGCGAGCCTACGCGAGTACAAGATCAAGCTCAACCCAGAGAAGTGTGTCTTCGGCATCCCCGCCGGACAACTCTTGGGTTTCTTCATGTCCGCCCGCAGCATCGAAGCTAACCCTGAGAAGATCAGCGCGATCAAGCGCGTGCCGAAGCTGACTCGGCTCCGCGACGTCCAGAAATTCACCGGCTGCCTTGCCTCGCTCAGCTGGTTCATCGGCCAGCTGGGAGAGAAGGCACTGCCCCCTACGGGCTCCTTCGCAAGACCGGTCTGATCAAGTCGGGTCAAACCAAGAGGCCGAGCACCTTTGACTGGCCTGACAAGGCGGACGAGGCCTTCTGTGGCCTCAAGAAGGCTCTCACCCGTGCGCCCATCCTGGCCGTGCCGGCTGAGAAGGAACCCTTGCTCGCTTACATTGCAGCGACCACACACGTCATTAGTGTTGTCGTGGTGGTCGAGCGACCGGAGGAGGGAAAATCCCTGCTGGTCCAGCGGCCCGTCTACTACCTCAGTGAGGTCCTCTCCGCATCAAAACAGAAATATCCCCACTATCAAAAGATGTGCTACGACATATACTTCGCTGCCAAGAAGGTCAAGCAATACTTCCAAAAGCACACCATGACCGTGGTGAGCACGGCCCTGCTGGGCGAGATCATGAGCGGCCGGGACTCCACCGGCCGGATCGCCAAGTGGGTCATCGCCCTTGCCGACCACGAGATCCGGTACGAGCCAAGAACCGCCATCAAGTCACAGGCGTTGGCGGATTTCCTCATCGACTAGGCAGAGATGGAGTTCGTCCCGCCTCCCCCAGACTCCATGCATTGGCGCATGCACTTCGACGACTCGAAAATGAGGACTGGCCTGGGTGCCGGCATAGTCCTCTCTTCCCGGAAAGGTGATCAGCTCAAATATGCCCTACAGATCCACTTTGCCGCTTCCAACAACATGGCTGAGTACGAGGCCACCGTCCATGGCCTCTGGCTCGCCAAGGAGATCGGCATCAGGCGTGTCCTCTCCTTCGGCGACTCCGACCTCGTGGTGCAGCAAGTCTCTGGCGAATGGTACGCCATGGACGCCAACATGGCCAGCTACTGCTTCCTCGTACAACAGCTGAACGGATCCTTCGAGGGCTGTGAGTTTCATCACGTCCCACGGGCGGACAACGAGGCGGCGGATGCGCTAGCAAAGATTGGCTCCACCCGGCAGGCCATCCTAGCTGGCGTCTCCCTCGAACGGCTGCTCAAGCCATCGATCAAGCCTTCCCCAGAATCAGAGTCAATCTTCGTGCCGACGGGTGTTATCGGCCCATCGACGGCCCCGGCCGCCTCTCCAGCAACTTCACCGCCGGCTCTCGAACTGTCGGCTGCCTAGCCGGCTCCGATCGAGCCGGCGGCGCCCGAAGCGGCTAGCCCCGGTGGCATGGTCGTCATGGTGATCACCAGCTAGCCGGCCCTAGGGGCCGGCGAGCCAAACCCGGGGGCTGGCCAACCAGCCTCGGGGGCTCCCGTGCCGGCCACCCTCGCGGCCCCCTCGTGGGCCCAACCCATCTTAGCGTTCCTTCTGCAGGGCGAGCTGCCTCCAGACGAGGCTCTGGCTTGGCAAATCCAGCGCCGAGCCACGGCCTATGGCATCATCAACAATGAGCTCATCCACCGCAGCACCACCGGCATCTTCCAGCGATGCGTCAAGTCGGAAAAGAGTCTGGAGATCCTCCTCGACATTCATCAGGGCGAGTGCGGGCATCATGCTGCCTCCCGAACCCTAGTGGCCAAAGCTTTCAAGCATGGCTTCTTCTGGCCGACGGCTCTCGACGCGGCCAAGAAATTGGTCGACGATTGCGAGAGCTGCCAACGCTTCAGCACGCAAAGCCACCTACCGGCAACGGCCCTCCAAACGATCCCCCTCTCATGGCCTTTAACCATTTGGGCTCTGGACATGGTGGGCCCATTCAAGACCGCTCGAGGTGGCATGACACGCTTACTAGTGGCCAGCGACAAGTTCACCAAATGGATCAAGGCATGACTAATCACGAAGCTGGACGGCCCCACGACCGTCCGGTTCATCGACGACACCACGATACACTACAACGTTCCCCACAACATCATCACCGACAACGGCACCAACTTCGCCATGGGCGCACTCGCACGTTTTTGCTACAAGCAAGGAATCCGGCTCGACCTGGCCTCCGTCGCTCATCCGCAGTCCAATGGCTAGGTCAAGAGGGCGAGCGGCCTCATCCTATCTGACATCAAGCCCCGGCTCGTGATGCCACTAGTAAGGTTGGCCGGCTACTGGATCGACGAGATGTCGGCCTTCCTTTGGAGTCTCAGGACCACCCCGAACCGGTCAACCGGCTACACTCCCTTCTTCCTCGTGTATGGGTCTGAGGCGATCATCCCCACCGACATTGAGTTCGATTGGCCTCGGGTCACCCTGTACACGGAGAAGGACACAAAGGAGGCAAGAGAAGATGGCATCGATCTACTCGAGGAAGCTCTGGAACTGGCCTTGAGCCGGACGGCGATCTACTAGCAGAAGCTCCGACACTACCACAACAAGCGGATCCGGCCACTCTTGTTCCGCCAGGGGGACTTGGTCCTCAGATGGATCCAGCGAACCGTCGGACAACACAAGCTGTCCTCCCCATGGGAGGGCCTGCTCATCATTAGCAAGGCGCTACACAACAATGCGTACTACCTGATAGACGCCCAGAAGCTGCAGAAGCGCAAAAGAGATGCTTCTGGTGAAGAAACGGAGCACCCATGGAACGCAGCACCCTTGCGCCCGTTTTGCTGCTGAGGGAAAATCAATGTATGTATGTATCCCTGTCCTTTTGGGCTCATGAATGGAGTGGGCACCCCAAGCCGGCTCTTGGGGCGTGCCCCATTTTGTTTCTTTCAAAAGTGTTCCTCACTCACCGGCTCCCTGGCCTGGCTCCTGCACCCGGGGGCTAGCCGGCTGGACCTAGAAGCGCCTGTCTGAAAAACGGCTAAGTAGCATGAGCCGGCCAAACTTCCCCACCCTTACCAGCTACAGAACCGGCCCCCGGTTGTCCGGCTGACGGGCCCCTGGGGCGGCAAGGTTTAGCTCACACGAAAGGTCGAAACAAAGGGAGACCCCTTCAGGGCCCAGCCGGACCCTCGCCGTGTCTCTACCCCTCTACTTATCCCCAAAACCCCTCACGATTCCTAAAGTTTTGAACCGGCTCCCCTAAGGCCGGACGCCCCGACCTAGATACAGACTCGCTCCCGGCTGTCGGGCTGGCGGGGCAAAACCAAAGGGGAAAAGAAGTAGAAACGGAAAGAGTCTAGGCGCGCGAAAAGGGATAAGGACGAGGCAGCTTGAGTCACAAGGCAAACACAACGGAATATTAATGACATAAACATTAAAGGCAAAAGTGGCCCACAACAGCATTCGGTTCATTACACAAACACCCCCAGTGGGTGGATTCAAGTTTTTAGACGCAGGGAAAAAAGAAGATAAAAAACATGTCGGGGGGCTTAGGCCACCGACGCGTCGCCAACCGGCATGCCCCCAGCCGGCGCTTCGCGAGGCTGCTCGGTCCTTGCCTCGGAGGTGTTCGTAGTCTTGGGGTCGGCCTCCTTGGCCTTCGAGGTGGGCTCCTCGGTGTCAGCCATCTCGCCGCTCGAGTGGATGTTCTCGTCGGCGACTTCGTCATCCGCCCGGCCATGAGGGATGCCGAAGGAGTCCTCGGGCAATGGCTCGCCATCCTCACCAAGGGGCAGTAGGAATTCGTCCGCGTCAACGTATGACGCAAGCTCGTTGGCCCACTGGACAAGGGCCGGCTTGCGGGCCTCCCGCTCTGCGGCCCGCACGTCCCGCACGGTCACCAGCCGGCCCAGGTCCACGCCGCGGTACAAAGACGTCACAAACCGGAGCACCATCTGCGCCCCTTCTTGGGCGGCCGATGCCTTCCAGGCCTCGAGGCGGGGGACGGTGTTCTCTAGTCACTGAGCCATGCGGTGCGTCGGAGCTCCCCCATGGCCCGATCACAGCGCGGCGATGACCTCCTTGCCGACGGTCTTGAGCCGCTCCACGCTTCGCTCGAGATGGGTCATCCGCTTGTCGACGGCGATCCCAATCTCGTCCATACTCCCATGCGGCGTGCTCCTCGATGGGGCGACCGCGCTCTCGAAGGTATTCCCGGTGCTCCTCAATGGCGCACGCAGCGCGGCGGTGGCTTTCCGGGAAACGCCCTGGAAGGAAGGAGAAGAGAAAGAAAGAAAAAGCAAGATGAAGCACGAAAAACGGCAAAGGGAAGAGCAACCGGCTGGGGAAAGAGAGAGATTGGCACTTACCTTCGATCACGTCATCCACCCTAATGGTGAAGTGGAGCGCCGCCTCATGCTCCAACTTTCGGGCCACCTCCGAGGTGGCGAGGGAACCCCTGACCTCCTCGAGCGTCTTCTCAAGGCGGGTCACCTCGCCTTGAAGGGCGGCGGTCCTCAGGGCGGCATCAGGCGCCTCCTTGACGGCCGCCTCCCGGGCGCCACCTCCTTTCGCCTTGGCCTTGAGCCGGTCTCGGGCTGCCTCCTCGTCGACTAGCAGCGTGGCCAGCCGATCCGTTTCCTGCGCGGCCGCCTGGACGTCCCGCGCTGGCCGGTCCCGTTCGGTGACAAGCCCGGTCTTCTCCCCCCGGAGG
This sequence comes from Hordeum marinum, assembly GCA_022496015.1. NCBI lineage: Eukaryota > Viridiplantae > Streptophyta > Magnoliopsida > Poales > Poaceae > Hordeum > Hordeum marinum. Next base: position 441,735,768 of record CM039674.1, read on the forward strand.
GTGGCATGCTCGCCTGCAAGACGCAACCAACATCAGCCGATTCTCGGGGGCTACATGACGCTCCTACAAAGTGCAACCTACCTTGCACGCACGCAAGCTCCACCTCCAGGTGGTAGAACCCATGTTTTCCGTAGTCGTGGATGGCGGCCGCTTCCGCAAACAGCTTCTGCCGCAGAGAAGCTCCCTCCTGTCGCAAGAAAGGGGGGCAAAGGTCAAGACATGCTCAAAGGAGATCCGGCCTGGCTGCCCGTCAGCCGGTTAGCCGGCCCGCATCCCGAGGGCTACACCTAGTGGGTGCGCTCGCGCGCCCCCACTGAAAACTCTAAGGCAAAAGTGTCGGCTTACCTCTGCACGCTGAAGGGCGGCGTTAGCCGCCTCCGCAAACCGGGCCAACTCCTTTCGGCACCGGTCTAGGACAATGCCCAAGTCCGCAAAGGACGGGACCGGGCCGCCTGCCTAGGGGGCCGGCAAGGCCGGCGCGCTTGCCAGTGCCTCCCAGTCCCGGATGATTTCTTGCATCGACCGCAGGGCCTTCCGGGCCCGGCCGCCGCTGCCACCCGGGCTCGCCGCGGCTCCCGCCGTCGGGGGCGGATTGATGATGGCAAGCGGTCGGGAGTCGCCTCCCGCCGCCCCCTGCCCGGTGCCGCAGCCGCCTCCTCTCCTGGCTGCTCCGGCACGACCGACATCAAGATACCTCCACCTCCATGGCCATCGTCTCCGGCTGCGCCTCCGACGCCGTCTCCGGGACCACCGGAACCTCCGACATCATGACCCGAGCCGGCTCGGCCGCAGGAGGGGTCTCCTCCGGAATCTCAGGCCGGGTCGCCTCGAGAGCCGCCTCCGTCGTCACCTCCATCGCCTGGGCCGTTTCTTGCACGGGCGGAGGCACTGGCGAGTCCATGGCCGCCCCCCGTGGCTCGCTTGACGGAGGCCTCGACATGCGGGTGGACTCCGTGGCCGAGTCCGTCGCCTGTGGGGGGTCAACCGACCCCCTTCGCCTCCGGCCGCTTGAGGTCCCAAAGTGCGCGACCCCTCCTTGCGTGCCGGACCGGGAGGCTCGCAGCTCCGCGAACCTCCGCTTTTCCTCCCGCTGGGTGGCCACGTGCTCACGGGCCAGCCGGCCGGCGGCATCCGTCGTCTCCCCCGCCGACTCCTCATCTTGGAGCTCGATGGTGTCACTGCAGCGTCCAAAAACTGGTCGTTAACCGGCGCGCAAAGCGAAAGCAAAAACTCGCACAAAGATGAAGAACTTACGTGATAACAAGGGGCAGGGGCCGCTTGGCGCGTGGCGTCGGCTTCCGCGCGACCACCTTCACCCGCTTCGGGCCGAGCGGCAAGGCCGCCGGCCCCCCGTGAGCCGGCCTCACTCCTCGCTCCTACGATCCTGGCGCGCTGCGGGAGGAGGTCCGTCTAGAATCATCAAATCGTCATCATCATCATCGTCGTCTGTCCAGTCCTGGATGGAGGGGGCAAGAGGGAACTCACCAGCTCCACTGGGTTCCCTGGCTGCGCCGGACCCTCCGGCCCCACCAGGACCGCCGCCTCACGGATCCGGCGGCTCGTCGGCCCCCCGAGGAGTCCACTTATTCCTCCGGGGGGCCTCCCGTCTGGAACTCTCGAGAGTCGGAGTCCTCGCGCTCTGCCTTGAAGATCTGCGGGTGCGGGCCATCCGGCGTGTTCTGTCGCACCAGCAGCTGCGGTGAGCACTTCAACGTAAGTTCTCCAGTCGGCTGCCGGCTGGGGAATACCAAACGAAAAAGTGTCTCCTCGACGAGAAAACTCACCAGGGGAGGCCGGTTGATGCGGTCGTACGGCTCCATGCCGAAGGACCACGAGGCGGGCTTCAGCCTGAACGTCGTGAGGGCGTTCACCCGCTTCGCCACCTGAGCCGGCGTCACCTCGATGGTGGACAGCCGGCAGGGGTCATGCTGGCCGGACATGTCGTAGATCCGGTGTGGCCTGATCTGGATGGGCGACACCCGGCGCGAGACAAAGGCCACCACTAGGTCGGCGGCAACCAGCCCCTCAGCACTCTTCAGCTGCAAGAGCCAGGCGAGCTCGTCCAAGGCCACGCCGCACGGGGCAGGTCCCTGCCAGTTCTGCTGGGAGGACTGCCGGTCCTTGAACGGCGGCAGCAGAATGTAATCCGTCCTCGGGTCGACGTTCTTCACGTAGAAGAATGATCGGTGCCACCCCTTGACGGACTCTATCGGAAAGAGAGGGGGAAATCAAGCAATGCCGTGGCAGCACACCACCGTGCCCCCGCACACATCACTATTCAAAGACTTGAGATAGAAGAGGGCATTGAAGAACTCGAGGAAGGGGAGGATGCCGAGGTACCCCTCGCAGAACATCACGAAGGCGGAGAGGTACAAGATCGAATTCGGCCCAAGGTTGCGCGGCTGGAGGTCGAAAGTGTCAAGAAGAAGACGGAAAAAGAGACTCACTAGGAGCCCAAAGCCACGGGAGAAGTGCCAGAGGAACACGACGTGTTCCCCTGGCTGCGGCGCCGGTGCTATCTCATCGCCCAGCACGCGGGCGGCCACCCGCTCTGCCGACGGCAACATGTGTGCGCGGCGCAGATCGGTGATGTCCGCCTCAACCACAAAGGAACCAGCCCAACTGCCTCCGCATCCATCAGCCATCGCGGCGGCGGTGTGGTGTGCGGGAGCGGGCGCGGGCTCGGGTGCGACGATGTGCGACGGAAGGAAAGAAGCGACGACGAAGCAGGGCAACAAGGAGGCAAGTGGGGCACGGGTACCTCCGCCTCCTACCCTTCCTTCACTTTTATAGGGGAGGCCACGACTAGGGGACCTGGGATCATTTGTGCCCACTCCTCCCGGAAATTCCGCACGTGTGGGTGGCCTCGAGCCATAACGGCTACGTCGGGGCGTAGAGGATCCTGTCCTGCGCTCCGAGGCTTACGAGGGCTATTCCTGGGTCCTACTGGGCTAGGCCTGGGTGACGCCCCGTCTCCCCACATGCGCGGCACCCGCGACATCATTACTCGCCATGTGGCATGTCGTGTGCTGGTGCGGGACCCGGGGCGGCATGCCGGAACCCAAGGCGTCGGACCCACCGGCCGACCCGGCTGCCCCTTTGCCTTCGAGCCGGAGGCGGCTGGTGCTGACGGAAAGCCGCCGGCTCCTCACCGTCTGCTAGACGCGGGCTCCCGCCGGCTTCGGGGGCTATTGACGAGGTTTATACCCCTAGGTAGGCCAAAGCAACGGGGTTTTCCCCCTTTCCGCTTCAAAGAAAAACTACGCGGCCGGCTGGCCATGGCCAGCTGGAGGACGTTCATTGCAAGCCAGTGCCGGCTGGCGCCCCGGCCGTCTGATCAAGGAGCCGGTTGGGCCTTCGGTCGACTGGGCGTGGCCGGCTACCCACGCATCGACTCTTCCGTTGACATCGGGACGAACATGCCCCGTCCCGTTCCCTTGCGCGCAGGTATGACGACGCGACGTGACCGGCACGACGGGCGACCCTGTGGCTACAATGTCCGCTTATGCACCGCAGCGCATGGCTACAGGCCAACCGTCCTGGCCGCTGACTTCGGTGAGCGTGACCGAGCGGGGGAACAGTGCTGGCATGCCCTCGCCACTTGATTACCTGCCATGACATGGCTACAGTGCCCCCGGCCATATCGGAGACTTCGGCCGTCTGGCGCTAAACTACGCCCCCCGGGCAGCCCGTGCCGCGGCAGGTGGACGACGACCAATCACAGAGCCGGCTGGCAGGCCCCAACGGGACATGGGACGACATGAGCGGCGGGCCCCGCCCATGACAAGACGACATGAGCGGCAGGACCCTCTAGCCAGCCGGAGAGACTGCCAGCCGGGTCCCGCCACCATTGTACTTATGACATATTGTAAGAGCCGGGGCTTTGGCCTGTAAAACACCCCAAACCCCCCATGCAACGACGACGGATGAATGGTCACATACACGCATCCACAGAACTCTCATTCCCTCCTCTAGTAGTAGAGGAAGACGAGCTGGCGGCTCCTTCTTCCTCCTCTAGACATAGCTCCAGGAGCATCCTCGTACAAATACCCATCCATCTAACTAGACCAAGTAGGACTAGGGGTGTTACCTACCATGGAGGGCCCTGAACCTGTGTACATCGTGTATAACCATCGCATGTGCCCAATCTCGCACCGGAGCCTGTCGACGTCCTACGGCCCCAACAACTCACGATAAGCCACCCCATGGCATCTGTCGTGAGAAAACGACGACAAATTTCTCTCAACAATATTGGGATAGTTGAATCATATGTAAATACCTCTCGTGCGACAAAGAGTTCACTCCAAAGTGACAAATAGCGGAGAACTAATGAAGAAATTATTGTAGGGTACGAAACCACCTCAAAGTTATCTTTTCTAATCAATCTTATGATATGTCCCTATAAGTGTCACAAACAGCCCTAGAGTTCATACTAAAATAACACTTTAAGATACACATCAACCAAAACCCTAATGTCACCTAGATACTCCATTGTCACCACAAGTACCCATGGGCTTGATTATATGATATGCATCACATAATTTCAGATTCGTCATGTTCAATCCAACACAAAGAACTTCAAGGAGTGCCCCAGAGTTTGTACCAAAAAGTCAAGACAAAAATTTGTGCCAACCCCTATGCATAGATTCCCAAGGTCACGGAACCCTCAAGTTGATCACCAAAACATACATCAAGTGGATCAATAAAAAATCCCATTATCACCACGGATATCCCATCACAAGACATACATCGAGTGTTCTCAAATCCTTAAAGACTCAATACGATAAGAAAACTTCAAAGGGAAAACTCAATTCATCACAACAACGTAGAGAGGGGAAAACTCCATATGATTCAATCTATATCAACAAAGCTCATGGTACATCAATATTGTGCCATCTCAAGAACACGAGAGAGAGAGAGATCAAACAGATAGCTACTGGTACATACCCTCAGCCCCGAGGGTGAACTACTCCCTCCCCGTCATGGAGAGCACCGGGATGATGAAGATGGCCTCCGGTGATGGTTTCCCCCTCTGGCAGGGTGCCAGAACGGGATCCCAATTGGTTTTTCATGGCTCTGGAGGCTTGCAACGGTGGAACTCCCGATCTATTCCGTTTTGACTCCGTTTATTATTTCTTTTCTGTAAAACTCAAAAACAAGAAAAAAACAAAAACTAGCACTGGGCTCTGGGTTAATAGGTTAGTCCCAGAAATAATATAAAGTTGTAGTAAAATGATGTAAAACATCCAAGAGTGATAATATAATAGCATGGAACAAGCCAAAATTATAGATATGTTGGAGACGTATCAGCATCCCCAAGCTTAATTCCTGCTCGTCCTTGAGTAGGTAAATGATAAAAACGGATTTTTGATGTGGAATGCTGCCTAACATGTTCATCATATTATTTTCTTCTTGTATAGCATGGACATTTGGACTTGTAAATTATTCAACGCAATAGTCTAGTTTTAACATAATGACTTCAATACTCAAGCATGTCAACAAGCAACCATGTCTTTCAAAATATCAACACTAAAGAAAGTTAACCCTAGACCATCATGCTCAATCATTGATCCATTCATGAAACACACTCAAATATTAGCTATGCCCAATGCTCAAGTACGATCATAGTGCCCCCTAGTTGGTGCTTATAAGAGAAGATGGAGACTCAAAGCAAAATTAAAAATTGCATAAAGTAAATAGATAGGCCCTACGTCGAGGGAAGTAGGGATTTGTAGAGGTGCCAGAGCTCAAGGTTTATAGTGAGAGAGAAAAATATTTTGAGTGGCATGCATTTCCTGTCAACGAAAACGACGAAGTAACTCACAATAGTTTCCATGCTAGATACATTATAGGCGGTTCCCAAACAGAATAGTAAAGTCTTTACTCCCCCTCCACCAATCAATCACACTCCACGACGAGCCGAATCCACGAGTACCGTCCATACCAACAACATTCCCGAGGGGAGTTTTGTTTCATTATATTTTGATTTGATTTTTGAGCATGGGACTGGGCATCCCGAATACCAGCCACTTTGTCGTGAATGATAGTGAATCAACACATATCATGAGAGTAATAGACCTAGCATGGAAAAATATTGGATACTCCCCACCATTTCATGAGCGGTATGGGCACACAAAAGAGAAAAATTATTTTGAAGATTTAGAGATGGCACATACAAATTTGCTTGTAACGGCATGGAAATACCGCATATAGGTAGGTATGGTGGACTCATAAGGCAAAACTTTGTTTAAGGCTTTTGGATGCACAAGTAGTATTTCTACTTAGTACAAATGAAGTCTAGCAAATAGATTGGGAAGCAACCAAACGAAGGAACCAAAAATCACATAAGTGAGCATTGGATCATAACTAACATCGAATAATGCACCACAAGTAGGATGTAACTTCATTTCATAACTATTGACTTTCGTGCATGCATAGGGAATCACAAACCTTAACAGCAATATTCTTACTAAGCATAATTACTCACTAACATGACTCACATATTACTATCATCATGTTCCAAAATTATTACAAAGAATCAAGTTTAATTTGTCCCATGATCTTCATGAAAGTTTTTATTATATCCTCCTTGGATATCTATCACTTTGGGACTAGTTTCATGTGTTCCCATTGTTTTTTCGACAAGCTCAAACAAATTTAAATGAAGCACATGAGCAAATGACAAGTTACTCTCAAAAGATGTAAGTGAAGATTAATGAGTAGTCAAACAATCAAGTAGCTATGTGAAGACTCTCTCTCCCTCAATAAATATTTTCAGATCTGAGTACTTTATTCAAAACACAAGCAAAAGAAAAATAGCACTCCAAGAATAGCACACATCATGTGAACGAATAAAAATTTAGGTTCAACATAGGCTAGCCGATAATTGTTGATGAAGAGAGGTGGGATGCGTAGCATCCCCAAGCTTAGATTCTTGAGACTTCTTGAAATATTTACTTGGGGTGCCTTGGGCATCCCCAAGATTGAGCTTTTGTATCTCGTTCAATCCTTTCATACCACGGTTTTACCTATTCTCAAAAACTTCATCCACTCAAAACTCAAAAAGAACTCGTGAGATAGGTTAGTACACATAATAATAAATCAGCTCTTTATGTACTGCCAAGACAAGTTTCATAATAATTTTCAAACATTAGGTACTATATACTATCATTTCCACAATTTATTTCCACCAATATAGTCTATGGAAACTATAGGATAAGTAGATAACAAAACTAAAACAACAATATGTCCAAACAGAATAGTCTATAGCAATTTATGAAAACAGTCTACTTATGTAACTCAAACAATTATTAAAATTTAGGACATTCTATAAAATTTATATGAGAACACTGTGTAAAATTTTTAGAAACTTTCTAGGTTCAGGTAAAATAATAAAATTCAAACACTACAGCAGAAGTTTCTGTTTTTACACAGCACACATCAAAACATGCAATGCAAGCATCCTAAGGAAATTATTGGAAATTTTTATTTAAACACTAGATTATAAATAACACCTAACAGAGACAAAAAAAATGATCCTCCAAGCAAAACACATATTATGTGACGAATAAAAATATAGCTCAAAGTAAGATATACCGATAATGTTGAAGACGAAAGAGGGGATGCCTTCCGGGGCATCCCCAAGCTTAGGCGCTTGAGTATTCCTTGGATATTACCTTCGGAGTGCCTTAGGAATCCCCAAGGTTAGGTTCTTGTCACTCCTTATTCTCCTCATGTCGGTGTCTCACCCAAAACATGAAAACTTCAATCACACAAAACTTAACGGAACTTTGTGAGATGGGTTAGTGTAGTAAATACAGATCATTCACTTAGGTACTGTTAAGACAATATTCATAATTGTTACCACACTATAGATACTGTATTACATCATTCCACAATTTATATTACTTAATATAAGCTATAGGAACACTTGAAACAAGCAAACTATGCATGCAAAACAGAATATGTCAAAAATAGAACAGTCTATAAAGATCTGAATGATCACCAAACTTATATGACTCTAAAAATTCTGAAAAATTAGTAATACTCAAGTAATTTGCCTATAAAGTTTTTTTATAAATTTCAGAATTTTTTGATGATCCAGTAAAATCAGATAATTCATATACTGGACGCAAAACTTTTTGTTTTTGCACAGAATCTAACAAGCAAGTATCCACGCTATCCCAAAGGATTTACTTGGCACTTTATTGAAATAAAAGACACAAAACATGATTAATACATTATCTTAATCTTGTTAACATGCAAAAATAGAAAGTAAAAGTGTTGGGTTGTCTCCCAACAAGCGGTTTTCTTTAATGCCTTTTAGCTAGGCATGATGATTTCAATGATGCTCACATAGGAATCGTAATTGAAACATGCAAAAGAGAATCATTAATATCATGACAAGCACATTTAAATCTAACCCACTTCCTATGCATAGCGATTTTGTGAGCCAAAAAATCATGGGAACAAGAATCAACTTGCATAGGAAGGCAAAACAAGCACGACTTCAAAATTTTGAACACATAGAGAGGAAACTTGATATTATTGCAATTCCTACAAGCATATGTTACTCCCTCATAATAATTTTTAGTAGCATCATAAAGTAATTCCACAATATAAACAGCACATAGAGCATTCTTTTCATGATCTACAAGCATATAAATTTTACTACTCTCCTCATAAGCAAATTTCTTCTCATGACTAATAGTGGGAGTATCATAAAAGACTTGAATACTACAAATTGGTTCCACAATAAAACAGTAATATTTAGTAAAAGGATATTCATAATTATGACAAGTATCATAATATTAATCATCACTATTTTTCATTGCATAAGTATCATCAGAATAATCATCATAAGTAGGAGGCATGCAATCATTATAACAAATTTGATCATTCAAAGTAGGGGGAATAAAAACATCATCTTCATTAAGAATAGCATCCCCAAGCTTGGTACAAACATTAATTGCAGAAAAAAAATTCTCTAACATGTCATTTTCATCAAACATAGCATCCCCAAGCTTGTGGCTTTGTATATCGTAAACATAATCACTCTCATCATTAATGGTATGAATAGCACCAATAGTATAGAAATTATTATCATCATCCTCCAAGTTGGTGCCATAAATATTTTCAACATTATAAGAAGTATTATTATATTCCCAATCATAATTATCACAATACGCAATAGGCATAACAAAATCATCCTCAAGTGTATCATATTCCACAACTATTTTTGATTCATTCTCATGAGGCCTATCAATAATGGGAGCAAAATTATTTGGGAGAGATACTTCTTTACCTTTACTTTTCCTTCTTTTATTCTTCTTCACCACATTATGTGTGGCTTTATTTAATTCCTCCAAACTTCTTTTTGAAGAGGTTGGTTGAATAAAAAGCTTCTCCTTGTTACTTGATTTATCATAGGAAAAAATAGGAGGATATCCTTCATTAGTATTCTCTTCCTCTTATAATTGTTTTCTTGTCTTTAAGTAATTGTCAATATAAGGATTCTCAATGCAATTTACCACGCAATACAGATAGATTTCATTTAGATCAAAATCAATCATTTTCGTGAGAGCCCATGCTGGAACATCCTTAGGCTCATGTTTCATTTCTTCATACCCCAAAGCTATACTAAGTTCATTATGATGCTCAAGGGTAATGAGGTTATCACAATTTTTGGACACACTTCGATCATGAAATATTTCACGTTGGAAATTATAATGACCATGTTCATTGCAAACTTCACAAGGACGACGAGAAATATGAAGTCTTTCAACACAAACATATAGCCTCTCTTCTAACCATTTAGTTTCTAAATACTTATGCCTCTTACAAAATCTATCTTCCCTTTTAGGCATGTCTTGACAAACTCTATGCACTGCACAAAAATTGACATGATTATAAGAAATATTTTTATCATGACTAGTGCAATCATCATTAGTACTATGGATATTCAAAGAATTCATACTAACAACATTGCAATCATGCTCATCACTCAAAGATTTAGTGCCAAACATTTTAATAACTTGTTCTTCTAACACTTGAGCACAATTTTCCTTTCCATCATTTTCACGAAATACATTGAAAAGATGAAGCATATGAGGCAACCTCAATTCCATTTTTTGTAGTTTTCTTTATAAAACCAAACTAGTGAAAAACAAGAAACTAAAAGATTTGATTGCAAGATCTAAAGATAAACCTTCAAGCACTCACCTCCCCAACAACGGCGGCAGAAAAGAGCTTGATGTCTACTACACAACCTTCTTCTTGTAGACTCGTGTTGGGCCTGCAAGCGCAGACTTTTGGAGGACAGCGACAATTTTCCCTCAAGTGGATGACCTAAGGTTGATCAATTCGTGAGAGGTGTAGGATGAATATGGTCTGTCTCAAGCAACCCGACAACCAAATAACAAAGAGTCTCTTGTATCCCCAACGCACCCAATACAATGGTAAATTGTATAGGTGCACTAGTTTGGCGAAGAGATGGTGATACAAGTGTAATATGGATGGTACATATAGGTTTTTCTAGTCTGAAAATATAAAAACAGAAAGGTAACAAATAGTAATCGGCGAGCAAAACATTGTATAAATGCTTGGAAACAAGGCCTAGGGTCCATACTTTCACTAGTGCAATTTCTCTCAGCAATATTGGCATAGGTGAATCATATGTAAATACCTATCGTGTGACAAAGAGTTCACTCCAAAGTCACAAATAGCGGAGAACTAATGAAGAAATTATTGTAGGGTACGAAACCACCTCAAAGTTATCTTTTCTGATCAATCTTATGAGCTGTGCCAATAAGTGTCACAAACAGCCCTAGAGTTCGTACTAAAATAACACCTTAAGATACACATCAACCAAAACCGTAATGTCACCTAGATACTCCATTATGACCAAAAGTAACCATGGGCTTGATTACACGATATGCATCACATAATTTCAGATTCATCATGTTCAATCCAACACAAAGAACTTCAAGGAGTGCCCTAAAGTTTCTACCGGAAAGTCAAGACAAAAACGTGTGCCAACCCCTATGCATAGATTCCCAAGGTCACGGAACCCGCAAGTTGATCACCAAAACATACATCAAGTGGATCAATAGAACATCCCATTTTCATCACGGATATCCCATTGCAAGACATACATCGAGTGTTCTCAAATCCTTACAGACTCAATCCGATAAGAAAACTTCAAAGGGAAAAATCAATTCATCACAACAAGATAGAGATGGGAAAACTCCATATGATTCAATCTATATCAACAAAGCTCATGGTACATCAAGATCGTGCCAAAAACAAGAACAAGAAAAACTCAAGAACAAGAACAACAAAGCTCATTTTATTCCGTTTGGACTCCGTTTGATATTCCTTTTCTGTAAAACTCAAAAACAAGAAAAAAAAACAAAAACTGGCACTATACTCTGGGTTAATAGGTTAGTCCCAAAAATAATATAAACTTGTAATAAAATTATTGTAAAACATCCAAGAATGATAATATAACAGGATGGAACAAGCAAATTATAGATACGTTGGAGACGTATCAAGGTCCAAGTTGATTTCCCTCCATAGCCTGGACCATTTGCTATTGCACCTATGGATGTTGAAGCTGACCTGATGGTAGATACTGACCCGCCCATTCCTTAGGAAACCATTAACCACTGAAGATGTTTCCTGTGACAAGGATGCGGAAGTCATCTCTACTGGGTCGGGTTATACCACTCCAATGTGCTAGCAAAGATTGTCACCAAGGAGGAAACAATCCTGCCTGAAAAGGGAAAAGCTAAACTAGAGCTTCTGAGTTATGAAACCTTCAGCATGAAAGAACTACACTTTGGTTTTCTCGAGTGTCTTTCTACAAGCCGGCAGGTGGAAGTCGGCCTTGTGAATACGATGAAAATAAAATATGAGGTATGCTTAGCCTTGTTGTATATTCCATATATCTTTCTGTAGCCCCCAAGGGCCGACTCATTCTCTTGAGATGAGTTGGGTCTTCGTAACTTAAAATAATTTGACCTATGGCCCCGACTCATCTTCTTGAGATGAGTCGGGTCTTAAGAAACTAGAAGAATTCGACGTGTAACCTGATGTCTACTACACAACTTTATTCTTGTAGACTCGTGTTGGGCCTCCAAGCGCAGAGTTTTGTAGGACAATATCATTTTTCCCTCAAGTGGATGACCTAAGATTTATCAATCCGTGGGAGGTGTAGGATGAAGATGGTTTCTCTCAAACAACCTTGCAATCAAATACAAGGCCTACGGTCCGTACTTTCGCTAGTGTAATCTCTCATCAATGCTAATATAATTGGATCACATAACCATCCCTCAATGTGCAACGAATAATCACTCCAAAATTCTTATCTAGCGGAGAGCATACGAATAAATTGTTTGTAGGGTACGAAGCCACCTTAAGGTTATCCTTTCCGATCGATCTATCCAAGAGTTTGTACTAAAATAACACCATATGATACGCATCAACCAACTCTAATGTAACCTAGATACTCCACTGTCACCACAAGTATCCATGAGTTAATTATACGATACACATCAAACATTTTTACATTAATAACACTCAATCCAACACAAAGAAACTCAAAGAGTTCCCAAGGATTTCTACTGGAGAAGCTAGGACAAGAATGTGCAATCAACCCCTATGCATAGATTCCCAAGGTCACCGGAATCTGCAAGTTGACGCCATAACATATATCAAGTGAATCACTTGAATACCCCAATGTCACTAATGGGTAACTGCATGCAAGACATACATCAAGTGCTCTCAAATCCATAAAAGTATTCAATCCGATAACAACAAAATCTCAAAGGGAAAACTCAATTCATCACAACAAGATAGAGAGGGGAAAACATCATGTGATCCAACTATATTAAAAAAGCCCTTGATACATCTAGATCGTGCCATCTTAAGAACACGAGATAGAGAGAGATTGAACACATAGCTACTGGTACAAACCGTCAGCCCCGAGAGTGGACTACTCCCTCCTCATTATGGACTCCGCCGGGATGATGAAGATGGTCACCGGAGATGATCTACCATCTCCGGCAGGGTACTGTTTTCTCTCCAGATTGGTTTTTCTTAGATACAGAGGCCTTGCGGTGGCAGAACAAGGAGTCTACGGTTATTTCTTATGGTTTCTATATTTATAGGAATTTTTGGCGTTGGTTTCATGCTTAGATGGGCCACGAGGTGGGCACGCTCCACAGGGCGCGGGTAGGGGGCCTAGCACGCCCTGGTGGAGGCTGGCCACCTCGTGACCCTTATGGCCCTCCCACAAAGCTTCGAAGGCCTCTTTTGTTCCAAAAAAACCGTCAAAAAGTTTCGGGAAATTCCGAGAACTTTCATTTTCTGCACAAAAAACAACACCACGTTGTTTTGCTGAAAACAACGTGAGTCGGGGTTAGTTCTAAATAAATCATATAAAGTGCATCAAAACCATATAAAAGTATTGTAAACATAGGTGAATATGGCATGAATACTTCATAAATTATCGATACGTTGGAGACATATTATAGCCCGCAAGGGCCGGCTCATCTTCTTGAGATGAGTCGAGCTTTCATAATTGTATTCTTTGGAAATAATTGATATGCATTAGCCCCTAAGTGTTGAGTATATTGCTTGGAATATGTTTGAGACTTTTGTTTGTGATTTTACCATAGTCATACGGCAGTTTTACTGTTGATCAATAACTTTGAGTATGTAGGAAACTCTGATGGCGGCCGAGTCAAACGTGACCGGCTTGAAAAAGGATCTTGCATTGGGACAAACCTCCCGGGAAGAGTTGGAGCATAAAGTGCGATTATCCTTGGAGGAGCTGGAGAAGGCCAAGGCAGGTTTTAAACAGAGAGGAAGTCATTTGAAGCTGAGAAAACCACCTTGATCCAGCATTCTGAAAATGCTGAGAGTCATTTGAAAACAATGTCTAAAGAGTTGTCCGGGTTAAAACGGCATATTGACCACATGACTCAAGCCATCTTCGGTGAGTGTCTTGATAAGCTTTTTTGCTAACCCATTCTAATACTCATTTTTGGAGACAAATCGCCTGGCGACTCATGTACTTGAATTTCTTGCAGGCCGTCGCACACGCAATCTTCAGGACAATAGCTTGCTAACGCTCAAAGCTGTATATGCATTAACGGAGCACCTTTACGCTGGAAGCCTATGCACAATCAAAGCTGTCATGGGGAACAAAGAGCCGGTAAAGCTCATAAAAGATGTGCTAAAATTCCTCTCTATGATCCCGAAGAAAATTGGAGAACTCAAGAGATCATCCGCGTGAGCTGGAGCAACATATTCTTTGAGTCGAGATTTGGTTACTCCGTAGAGCTTGACCCTGACGGAGATGGCTGGAGGGTCTCCAGCGCTGAAGGTGGATGGGTCAGCTTTTACTGAGGATGACTATATTTAGTGCATCAAGGCGGCTCAAGTGTTTTCTATCCAACTTGTAAATGAAATGCAGTTGAAGGGCTATCCGCCGACTTATGACTCCACTAACACTCAAGTCCAGCTACCCTCCTTTGAATAGATGATTCTAACTCCGCAACGCCGTGAACAGACCAATGCACCTGAAGTTGATACGTTCCTAGTTTTGGATGAAGAAGATGTATTCGAAGTGTTAACGCATTGCAATTGGGACTTGGACAACCTTCAGATTGAAGAACCTGAAGCCTGAGCGAAGGACAACCCGGAGACATGCCATGCACAGGACCAGCCCGAAGCTTAACCCGGATGGCACAAAGGCCGGTTCACTGCTACGTCCATTTTGCATCATGTTTTCCTACTGTTATTTATAATGTTTTTATGCATAATAATTCATTGGGGAGTAATTCTAATGCCTTTTCTCTCACAATTTGCAAGGTTTACACCAAGAGGGAGAATACCGACAACTGGAATTCAGTACTTGAGAAAAAGCATGTCAGAGATACCAATTTTGCACATCCCCAATGAAGCAAAAAGTTTATGGAGTCTTTTATGTAATAAATTAGAATTACTGGAGCTGAAAACTACTGAAGGGGGGCCACCAGGTGGCCACCCTCGATCAAAGCGCGCCAGGCCCCCTAACCGCGCCCTGGTGGAGGGTGCTCACCCAGGCCCACCTCTAGAGCCCATCTTCTAGTATGAATTTCCAAAAAAACTAAAAAATTAGGAGGAGGGATTTTAGGACGAAGCGCCACCGCCTTGAGAAGGAACTTAGGCACGAGCACTTTTGCCCTCCGATGAAGCGATTCCTCTGGGGGAACATCCCTCCCGGAGGGGGAAATCGAAGCCATCTCATCACCAACAACCTTGTAATATTGGGGAGGATATTCTTCATCAACATCTTCAATAGAACCATCTCCTCTCAAACCCTAGTTCATCTCTTGTGTTCAATCTTTGTACCGGAACCTCAGATTGGTACTTGTGGGTGACTAGTAGTGTTGAATACCTTGTGTAGTTGATTGCTATATGTTTTATTTGGTGGAATATTATATGTTCAGATCCATTATGCCATTCAATACACCTCTGATATTGAGCATGCATATTATTTGTGAGTAGTTACCTTTGTTCTTGAGGTCACGGGAGAAATCATGTTGCAAGTAATCATGTGAATTTGATATGTGTTCGATATTTTGATGATATGTATGTTGTGATTCCCTTAGTAGTGTCATGTGAACATCGACTACATGACACTTCACCATCCTTGGGCCTTAGGGAATGCATTGTGGATTAGTTATTAGATGATGGGTTGCTACCATGACAGAAGCTTGAACCCTAGTTCATGCGCTACTTCGTAAGGGGCTGATTTGGGTCCACATGTTTAATGCTATGGTTAGACTTTGTCTTAATACTTTTATCCTAGTTGCGGATGCTTGCGAGGGGGTTAATCATAAGTAGGTTGTTAGTTCAAGTAAGAACAACACCTTAGCACCGGTCCACCCACTGATAACCCACAAGTATAGGGGATCACAACAGTTTTCGAGGGTAGAGTATTCAACCCAATTTTATTGATTCGACACAAGGGGAGCCAAAGAATATTCTCGAGTATTCGCTGCTGAGTTGTCAATTCAACCACACCTGTAAGACTTAATATCTACAACAAAGTATTCAGTAGCAAAGAGGTATGGAAGTAACAGTAATGGTAGCAAAAGTAACAGTAGCAGTTTTGTAGTGATTGTAACAGTAGCAACGGAGAAGTAACTTCGAAAGGATCAATATGTGGAAAACTCGTAGGCAATAGATCGGTGATGGATAATTATGTTGGATAGCATTAATCATGCAATAGTTATAACATAGGGTGACACAGAACTAGCTCCAATTCATCAATGTAATGTAGGCATGTATTCCAGATATAGTCATACGTGCTTATGGAAAAGAACTTGTGTGACTTCCTTTGTCCTACCCTCCCATGGCAGCGGGGTCCTAACGGAATCTAAGGGATATTAAGGAGCTGGAGAGGAGGTCAGAGGATCCACGAGGGCCCCACAAGATTGCTAGGCGTGGCCAGGGGGTGGCCGCGCCTAGCAGGCTTGTGGCCTGCAAGTGGCCCCCTCTGGTTGATTCTTGCGTCAGTATTTTTTATTAAATCCAAAAATATTCTTCGTAAATTTTCAGGACGATCTGAGAGCTTTTATTTCTGCACAAAAATAACACCAAGGCAATTCTACTGAAAACAGCGCCAGTCCAGGTTAGTTCCATTCTAATCATGCAAATTAGAGTCCAAAACAAGGGCTAAAGAGTTTGGAAAAGTAGAGACGATGGAGACATATCAAATCCCCCAAGCTTAACCCATTGCTTGTCCTCAAGCAACTCAATTGATAAACTGAAAGTGATAAAGGAAAACTTTTACAAACTCTGTTTGATCTTGTTGTTGTAAATACGTCTAACTGATGTTCAGATTTTCAACAAAGATCATGGACTAACCACGTTCACAATAACATTTACGTCTCACATTTACTCATATCAATGACATAATCAACTAGCGAGCAATAATAATAACTCTCAGATGACAACACTTTTTCAAAACAATCATGATACAATACGACAAAATGGTATCTCGCTAGCCCTTTCTGAGACCGCAAAACATAAATGCAGAGCACCTCTAAAGAACAAGGACTGACTAGACATTGTAATTCATAGTGAAAGAGGTCCAGTCATGCTCATACTCAATATCAATTAACGACAAAGCATACAAATGATGGTGTTGCTCTCTAACTGGTGCGTTTTATAAGAAGATGATCACTCAATAATATAGTAAATGGACAGGCCCTTCGCAGAGGGAAGCATTGATTTGCAGAGGTGCCAGAGCTCGAGTTTTTAAAACAGACATAAGTAATGATTTTTGAGCGGTATGCTTCCATTGCTCACATAACGACCAAGAGTTTTTCAACATCTTCCATGCCAGATACATTATAGGCGGTTCCCAAACAGAATGATAAAGTTTTTACCCCCCTCCACCAATCAGTCACACTCCATGGCGAGCCAAATCTACGGATACCGTCCACACAAACACAGTCCTGGGGGAGTTTTGTTTAATTATATTTTTCTTTTTATTTCGAGCATTGAACTGGGCATCCTGATTACGAGCTACTTTGTCGTGAATCATAGTGAATCAACACATATCGTGAGAATAACCCACCTAGCATGGAATATACTGACAGCCCCCAGTCGCCACAGGAGCGATTTGGGAATACAAAACAGAATGTTTATTTGAAAGTTTAGAGTTTGGCACATGCAAATTTACTTGGAACGGTAGGTAAATACTGCATATAGGTCGGTATGGTGGACTCATATGGAACAACTTTGGGTTTGAAGAATTGGGTGCACAAGCAGTATTCCTGCTTAGTACAAGTGAAGGCTGGCAATTGACTAGGGAGCGACCAACTAGAGAGCGGCATAGTCATCAACATGCTTTGAGATTAACCAACATTGAATGCAAGCATGAGTAGGATATAAATCACTATACACATAAATATCGTAGAAGCTATGTTGATTTTGTTTCAACTACATGCATGAACATGTTCCAAGTCGAGCCACTTGAATCGTTCAGAGGAGGATACCATCCCATCATACTACATCACAACCATATTAATATGCATGTTGGCACAAAAAACAAACCATTATCCACTCTTAGCTAATTAAGCATGGCATGAATAACTATAATCTCTAATTGTCATTGCAAATATGTTTCAACCATGATGAAGTGAATTCGGAATGATGAGATAATCATATTTACAAAAGCAAGATGGGTCGAGTTCATACCATCTTTTCTCCATCTCAATCTTTTCATCAAATATCGTTGTTATTGCCTTTCACTTGCACGACCGAACAATGTGAATAATAATAAGGGTGCACATGCATTGGACTAAGCTGGAATCTGCAAATGATAACTCAAAGGAGAAGACAAGGTAATATGGGCTCTCTAATAGGTAAACAATAATGCATATGAGAGCCACTCGACAGTTTGATTGTGGTCTTCTCCTTACGACCCAAAGAAAGAAAGATAAAAACAAGAATGACAAAACTATTTACACAGGAAAGCTCCCAACAAACAAAAGAAGAACGAAAAATCTTTTGGGGTTTTATTTTTTAATGCTACACCCAAGCAACTAGAAAAAAAAGCTAGAACTAATTTTTTTGTATTTTTCTCGAAGTTAATTAAGCACACGAGAAGAAAGCGAAACAAGAAAATAAACTACTATGGATGGTACAATGAAAGAGTATGAACAACGACTGCTTAAGATGAGTGTGTGAACATGAATGTAAAGTCGGTGAGAAATATGTACTCCCCCAAGCTTAGGTGTTTGGCCTAAGTTGGTCTACGGCCATGGCTTGCCCTGATAATATCCGAAGTCATAGTTGGGGTTGTACTAGGCTGCGGCGGCTACCGCCTGAATGACTGTAGCATGAAGGTGAGATGATTCCGTGCTCCTCTCGTACTCGTCTGCCTCCTATCTGGTTATAATGTATATCTGTTTCTACTGAAAGTTAAAGAAGGCAGGAGCACGAAGGGTGACATGGACAACACACTGTCTATCAAAAAATAGTCGTTACTGGAGAGATTGTTCGTTCCTTTCGAGAAACTAAAAATGTACCAAAGCCTCATAATCAAGAAAAGGAGGTGTTAACTCAATATCACTTCCACACATGGGTACTCCAAGATAATTAGCTAAACGAGTGGCATAAATCCCACCAATGATATATCCATCCTTAGCATTATTATGCAACCTTCTTGCAATAATGGCTCCTAAGTTATATCACCTTTTGCCCATCATTGCACTCTTAAGAATACTAAGACCGGTTGCACAAAGGTGGTTATGCTCATTTTTACCGTTAATACATCTATTATGAATAGAGCAAAATAATGTATGGTAGGAAAGTGAATGCTCCCCATGGTAGCCTGTGTAATATTTCTAGTTTCTCCAACGGTAATGCTAGCAAGAAAATCATTATATTCAGTTTTGTGTGAATCACTATAGCTGCCACATTGTGGAATTTTGCATGCATGATTAAAATCCTCTATGTCAAAGGTATATGATTTGTCATAAAGGTCAAATAGGACGGAAGGTTTATTACGATTGAGCGAAAATTCAAATCTCTGCACGAAAGAATCCGTGAGTTTATAGTATTGCTTGCATTTGTCCGACATGAATTCCTCAAGGCCAGCATTTCTTGTGTATGCGTAGAATTCTTCCTTGAAACTGGCATCACTCATGAATTGATCCGATGGCCATTCACAAGGCCGTACTTGTGCTTCCCTCGATGGTTCAAGGTTGGGCTCACGTATCTCGAGTCTCGGGGCCTTCTTGCTCGATGAACCCCCTTGAAACACCTTCCTCATCATTTTTTTCTTTTCCTGAAAAATTCTGAAATTTTTAGTGACTCAAAATAAATATGAACAAAACTCAACAAAACTCATAGCAACTACTCCCTCAAGTGCCTAGAGGCTATATCATGCATCAAAACTACTTGGGACCATATAAATTTGACTTGCAAGCTCAAGAACAAGGTCACCGCAGCAGTAGAAATTTGCAATATATAAAGCACTGGAACAAAAACTAATTGGACCATTGGAGTAGTCACATACCGAGGAACAATCTCCCAAAATAGTTTTGCGAATGAAACTTTGAACAAGGATATCGAAAATGGCAGCAAAATGAGCAAGAACACAGTTTTGACCAATGGTGGGATTTTTTCTGGAGGAAGATGAAGTGGATGGTTGCTGGAATAAGTGAAGGGAAGCCACGTGGGACCCACAAGCCTGCTAGGCGCGGCCAGGGGGTGGCCACACCTTGTGGTCTTGTGGCCCACTGGTGCAGCCCCCTGTAGTGTGCTTAGTGCCACAAATTTTTATATATTCCAGAAAAATTCATACTCCATTTTCAGGGCATTTGAAGAACTTATATTTTTAGGTCACTTTTTTATTGCATGGGAAAACTCAAAAAATAGAAAAATAGTACAATCTTACTTAATTTCATCTAACTAACAGAAAATAAAAGTTGGGTACACGGGGTTATGCTTTCTAAATTCATCCATCTCATGCTCATCAAAAGGAATCTGTCAATAAGGTTGATCAAGTCTTATTAATAAACTTCTTTCAAATAACATGAAGCCGAAGATTTTTTTGAATAACACTAAGTTACCTCAATGGGGATATGTATGTGCCCAACAATTAGTATATCATATTTCTTCTTGACAGTAGGAAGAGGGAATTCAAAGTCTCCAATAACTATCGTTGGAATTTTTTCAATGGAGTTGATACTGTGAACTTGAGGTTGTTTCTTCAGAAAGTGTACCGTAGGCTCATTACCATTAATATGAAAAGTGACATTGCCCTTGTTGGATTCAATAATATCCGCTACAGTATTCAAAAAGGGTCTACTAAGGATGATCGACATACTGTCGTCCTCAGGAATATCAAGAATAACAAAGTTCGTTAAGATAGTAGCATTTGCAACTACGACAGGTACATCCTCACAAATACCGATAGGTAGAGCAGTTGATTTGTCATCCATTTGCAAAGAGATTTGAGTAGGTGTCAACTTATTCAAATCACGTCTACAATATAAAGATAAAGGCATAACACTAACACCAACTCCCAAATCACATAAAGCAGTTTTAACATAATTCCCTTGAATAGAGCATGGTATAGTTGGTATTCCTGGATCTCCTAATTTATTTGATACTCCATCCTTAAAAGTATAATTAGCAAGCATGGTGGAAATTTCAGTATCCGGTATCTTCCTTTTATTAGTCACAATATCTTTCATATACTTAGCATAAGGAGACATTTTCAGAATATCGGTCAAGCGCATACGCAAAAAGACAGGTCTAAGCATTTCAACAAAGCATTCAAAATACTCATAATCCTTTTTCTTGGATGGTTTAGGAGGAAAATGCATGGTTTTCTGAACCCATGGTTATCTTTCTTTACCATGCTTCCTAGCAATAGAATCTCTTTTGTCATATCTTTTATTCTTAGGATGTGGGTTATCAAGATCTACAAAAGGTTCAATCTCCACATCATTATCACTACTAGGTTGAGTATCAACATGAACATCATCACTTATATTATCACTAGGCTCATGTTCATCACCAGTTTGTGTCTCAGCATCAGAAATAGAAATATCATTTGGGTTTTCAGGTGTATCTATAACAGGTTCACTAGCATCATGCAAAGCTCTATCATCATCCTTATTCCTCTTATTACTGGAATGACTAGGTGCATCAATATTACCCCTTTGAGAATCTTGTTCAATTCCCTTAGGGTGGCCCTCAAGATACAAAGGTTCTTGAGTCATTCTTACGCCTCTAGTCACAACTTTAACAGAATGATCATTGTTCTTACTATTCATATCATTAAGCAAATCATTCTGAGATTTGAGTACTTGTTCTACTTGAGTAGTTACCATGGAAGCATGTTTACTAATCAGTTTGAGATCATTGATAGTTCTACTCATATAATCACCTAAGCGATCAAGCATGAAAGCATTATGTTTCAATTGTTTACTAACATAAGAATTAAAATTTTCTTGCTTAACAAAAAAATTATCAAATTCATCCAAGCATTGGCTAGCAGACTTATTATAAGGAATATCGTTTTCATCAAATCTGGAAGAGAATTTACCTCTACTACTTGTGTCGGGTTATCAAGACCATGTATTTCTTCAATAGGTGGTAGATTCTTAACATCTTCAGCTTTAATACCTTTTCTTTCATAGATTTCTTTGCCTCTTGCATATCTTCAGGACTGAGAAATAGAATGCCTATTTTCTTTGGAGTTGGTTTCGGAGGTGGTTCGGGAATAGTCCAATCATTATCATTGCTCAATATATTATTCAATAGTATTTCATCTTGTTCAATGGTTCATTCTCTGAAAACACAACCATCGCAACTATCTAGGTGGTCCCTAGAAGCATCGCTTAGTCCATTATAAAAGATATCAAGTATTTCATTTTTCTTGAGAGGATGATCAGGCAAAGCATTAAGTAATTGGAGAAGCCTCCACCAAGCTTGTGGGAGACTCTCTTCTTCATTTTACACAACCGGGAGAAAGAGAATTAAACCATATCTTAGCATCAATCTTTAATGAGAAAGGAAACAACTTAAGGATATAGTAATAACGAATTTTTTCCTCATGAGTAACTAGGGTGGCTATATCATTTTATTTAGTGAGATGAGCCACAACAGTTTCAAATTCATAACCATGAAAAGGATCAGATTCAACCAAAGTAATTAACTTGGGATCAATAGAGAATTCATAATCCTTATTAAGAACAAAGATAGGTGAAGTAGCAAACTTAGGATCATATTTCATTCTAGCATTCAAAGATTTTTCTTTCCACTTGCATAGTAATTTCTTAAGATCATCTCTATCATTACAAGAAACAAAGTCCCTAGATACTTCTCCTTCCATAACATAACCCTTAGGACTATCAGACAATTCATATCTAGGAGAGCCAGGTCTTGCAGGTGTCTCAAAGTGTTCAGTTTCAATAATTTCATCAGTTTCAGAAGTATCATAATTTTTAGCATTGACTCTAGCAATTTGTTCATCAAGAAATTCACCCAGTGGCACAGTATTATCAAGAAAAGTATCATCATAAGCATCATGCATAGAATAAGTGGCATCATCAATTACTTGCAACATATCAGAATTACTAGCAGGTGGTTGTGTCGCAAACTTACTCATAACAGAAGGCGAATCAAGTGCAGAGCTAGATGGAAGTTCCTTAGCTCCCCTCGTAGTAGAGGGATAGATCTTGTTTTTCGGTCTTTCAGATTCTTCATAGTGATCAACAGATATAAATCCCAAGTGACTCGGAGAATAGAGCTATGCTCCCCGGCAACAGCGCCAGAAAAAGGTCTTGATAACCCACAAGTATAGGGGATTGCAACAACTTTTGAAGGTAGAGTATTCAACACAAATTTATTCATTCGATAGAAGGGGAGCCAAAGAATATTCTCGAGTATTTGTAGATGAGTTGTCAATTCAACCACACCTGTAAGACTTAATATCTGCAACAAAGTATTTAGTAGCAAAGCAGTATGGAAGTAACGGTAACGGTAGCAAAAGTAACAGTAGCAGTTTTGTAGTGATTGTAACAGTAGCAACGGAGAAGTAACTTAGCAATGATCAATATGTGGAAACCTTGTAGGCAATGGATTGGTGATGGATAATTATGTCAGATAGCATTCATCATGCAACAGTCATAACATAGGGTGACACAGAACTAGCTCCAATTCATCAATGTAATGTAGGCATGTATTCCATATATAGTCATACGTGCTTATGGAAAAGAACTTGCGTGACATCCTTTGTCCTACCCTCGCATGGCAGCGGGGTCCTAATGGAATCTAAGGGATATTAAGGCATCCTTTTAATAGGGAACCGTACCAAAGCATTAGCACCTAGTGAATACATGAACTCCTCAAACTACGGTAATCACCGGAAAGAATCCCACTTATTATCACCCTGGGGGATGCAAATCATAACTCGTAATAGGTGTCTACAACTTGCAAGATAGGATGAAGAACACATATATATTCATGAAAACATAATAAGTTCAGATCTGAAATCATGGCACTTGGGTCCTAGTGACAAGCATTAAGCATAGCAAAGTCATAGCAACATCAATCTCAGAACATAGTGGATACTAGGGATCAAACCCTAACAAAACTAACTCGATTACATGATAAATCTCATCCAACCCGTCACCGTCCAGCAAGCCTACGATGGGACTACTCACGAACGATGGAGAGCATCATGGAATTGGTGATGAAGGATGGTTGGTGATGACAATGGCGTCGATTTCCCCTCTCTAGAGCCCAAAACGGACTCCAGATCTGGTCACCCGAGGAAGAACAGGAGGTGGCGGCGGCTCCGTATCATGAAATGCGATGAACTCTTCTCTCTGATTTTTGTCTCCACGAATAGGGTTATATGGAGCTGGAGAGGAGGTCGGAGGAGCCACGAGGGCCCCACAAGATTGCTAGGCGCGGCCAGAAGGGTGGCCGCGCCTAGCAAGCTTGTGGCCTGGAGGTGACCCCCCTCTGGTTGATTCTTGTGCCAATATTTTTTATTAAATCCAAAAATATTCTCCGTAAATTTCTAGGACGATCCGAAAACTGTTATTTCCGCACAAAAATAACACCAAGGCAATTCTGCTGAAAACAGCGTTAGTCCGGGTTAGTTCCATTCAAATCATGCAAATTAGAGTCCAAAAAAAGGGCAAAAGAGTTTGGAAAAGTAGATATGATGGAGACGTATCACCCACATATCAAATTATCAAAGTAGCGAACACGAATCAAACCAACATGATGAAAGTGACTAGACGAAATTCTCGTGTACCTGAAAGTGCGTTATATCGACTAGAGGGGGGGTGAATAGGCGATTTTTACAAATTCATCACTTGAGGAATTTGAAATGTGATGAATAACTAGCAGCGGAATAAGTACTCAAGTGCATGAGGAACATAGTAACAGCATAGTCTTCATGATGAAATGAAACATGCACAAATAGAGAGTAGCGTGATACAGGATAAGCAGTGATGAACAAGCTAACTTGAAGAATTTGAGGTGAGGAATTTGTGAAAGTCTTCACTCAAATTCTTCAAACAGTAACAATCAATTTCATCAACAGGTATATGAGGAATAGAGGGGTTGAGGAAACAGAACCAGATAGCTCGATGAAGACAATCATTTGATGACCTAGTTCCAACTGCTCTGACAGTCGTACGTCTGGTTTGGAGCGGCCTAGTATTTATACCAGAGGACACACAGTCCCAGGACACATAGTCCTTACCATATTCTCCTTGAGCTAAGGTCACACAGTCCTCGCCCAACACTCGTGGTAAGTCTTGAGGGTAGACTTCCAAAACCCTCACAAAATGGTCATCCGGTGATCCACAATTTACTGCTGGATGCTCTGGACCAAGGTCACTTCATGGTCCCCAATTGACTGAAGGAGCACTACACCATGACGCCTAACCTTCTGGAGGATGCACAGTCCTCAAAGGTAACAAGCGTCGGTTCCACACATGAATTTCTTTAATGATGCTCAATCAATATGGGTTTTGTGGTTTGGTTGTGTGTTTTTCCTCAGTGATGATTTTCTCTCAATGTCCTCAGAGGATGGGTTGCTCTCAAATGAAAAGTGTCAGTTCTCTGTCGGAGCAGCCAACCAACTAGTGGTTGTGGGGTGTGGCTATTTATAGATATGATGCAACCTGACATGATAAGACATAAATGCCCCCAATTATATGACCGTTATGTGGATAATAATGATTGGGGACAGCTGGCGCTAAGCACAGCAACGGTCGGAATTTCGAACTATGAAAGTCCTCAGCTTATCATGTTCCTCACTTGTAGGCAATTCGCACTGGCAAAATCCTAACTCCTCAGTCAGATCAATTTCGTCAGAGACCAGAAGAACTTCGTCTCTGTCACTGAAGAACTTGTCTAAACCATAAGAGATTTCCAAAGGCTTCACTCGAAGGATTGTATGGGTTGAGGATTTTGGAGTTGAGCATCAGTTGGAAATTTTCCTTAGTATTACCTCACCCCCCTTTAACAGTACGGTGTTTCCTATGACTCAAATAAAGGAAATGAAACTATGAAAACAAAAGTCTTCACGCTTCATATTCCTAGTTCATGTCTTCAAGGTCACACCAACTTCTTCATTTTCAAAGTCTTCACGAAGTCTTCACGAAAGTCTTCAGAAAGTCTTCACCAAAGTCTTCACTTGAAGACATACATTTGTAGGCGTCGATAATCTCCGAATATACCAAACTCCTCATCGACTTATAAAGCATGTGTACACTCACAAACGCATTAGTACCTTAACCTATAAGTCTTCAATACACCAAAATCACTAAGGGGCACTAGATGCACTAACAATCTCCCCCTTTTTGGTGATTGATGAAAAATAGGTTAAGTTTTCAACGGGGATAAACATATGAAGTGAAAGTACAGATTCTAAGGAATTTGGTTGCAAGATATAGAAGAACTCCCCCTGAAGATGTGCATATTCGAGGAATTTGCTTTGGACTGCAAATGCACATGGCAGGTTCAAACATGGAGAACTCCCCCTATATCTTGTAATTCATACACGCATTTGAATATATGATATGAAGAATTTGAAATGCGTGGGGAAAATGGTGTCTGACGAAATTCAGCATGCATGCATTAAGGTATTTGAGGAAATAAGCATGCGAGGAAATAGTCCAAAAGTGTCAGACCACCATCGGACTTAAGTTTACAACTCAATCAACAAAAGTTTCAGAAGAGCGAGAGTTGTAACTTAAACAAAAATAGCCCATTTATAGAGACCCTCTTGAAGACTAAGTCAAATTTTCTCCCCCTTTGTCATCAAAGACCAAAAGGGAAGAAAAAGTGATGACTAACGCCCCTTTGAAGAATTTCATCGTGTTGGAGAGGAAGGAGTGCCAGCATTGTCGGGGTCATGTGTCGATGCAGGGCCTGCAGCAGTGTCGTCAATATCTTCATCGTCATCACGCTCGTGAGATGAAGAATATGAACTTGCTACCATCAGAGGAACTTGAACTTTCTTGAATTTCTTCTGAGGTCGCTGAGCCCAGTCGGGATGTTCCTCAATATCCAGCTCATCCAGTTCTTCAGAAGGCATGATGTGACACAGTATAGCCCAAGAGCGTCTGAGGTTTTCATGTGCATAATAGTGGTCCTCTTGACAGAGTTCTGGGTCACAGTCATATTCTGCACAATGTATCTAAGTTGACGCTTCACCCACTTGTGATTGCGATCGACCTTCTAATGAAGACTTATTAGAAGCTCGCGATCAGTCATCACTCGAGGGGCAGACTCTTGAGGTTGTTGAGCTGAGGCTTTTGCACCGGAGTCTTGAGTGGCTGTGTCAGCATTGGTGGAGAAGGAAGCGACTTTGCGGAACTGTCCATCCAAAGGACAAGTGCCTTCATCAATGACAGATTTTCCTTTTCCTTCAGCTGAGGCAATTGAGCTCTTGATGACTTCTATTGGAGGCAGAAAGCTAAAGTGATTCTGAAAATCAGCCTTGAAGGGATCTGAGGACTTTGCCCTGATGAATTTCATGATCCATGGCGCATAGGGCTGTTGTTCAAATGGAGCTAAGGAAGCACTGGCCAATGTTCTCATGAAGAAATCATGCAAGTTAACGGGAATCCCATGAATGATGTTGAAGAGCATATTTTTCATGATTCCTTCCACCCCTTCTTCAGAATTGTGGCCTTTCAGAGGACATAGTGTGTTTGTGACGATACGGTAAACAGTCCGGGGCACATATAGCAGATTCTTCAAAGAAAGGTGTTTGGTTGAGACGTTCCATGAGGCAAAGGCTTCATCAGCACTTGCATCAGCTGATTTGGAAGTGCAGGCTCATTAAACAGTTTGCGGGCTTCATCTGAGGGAATTGGAACAGGGACACACTAAAGCAATTCAGAGGCTTGAGCAGTGAAGTGGGTCGTGCCAGTCATCTAGTCCAATATCCATGAGTTGATATCTGAGGAATTGCCGCTAATATGCAGCGTGGCATAGAACTGAATGATGTTTTCTTCATTCCAGTCGCAGATGTCGACACAGAATGGAAGAAGGACGGCTTCATAAAGAACTTGGAGCACTGGAGTGAATGATGGAAGACTTTCCATATCAGCATCAAGAATCTAATGGTGCTCGAAGACTTTCTTCTTCTCATATAGGACTGACGCATAGTAGTTGAGTTGAGAGGCAGTCCAGAATGTGTTGCGACCAGCCCTTGCAGAGTCATAGGGGTTTGGTCCAGAGAAGAATGAGTGTTCATTGAAGAAATTACTCTTGAGGATTTTGGGAAGAACAGTGCCTTTGAAGGGCAGTCTTGGCTTGGGTTGAAGATTTGTTCGTGTGTGCCCCTTGATCTCCGTTGGCATTGGAGGAACAGCAGACTGAGTGATTTGAAGAACTGGTTCTTCAACAGTGGCCAAAGCATCATTTTCCTCAGCTGTTGTAGCTGGAATTTCTTCACTGTCTGGAAGGTATAGATGTTCAGAGTCTTCTGGGATTTCTTCAGTCTGTGCAGGTGACTGAGGAATCAACATCAGAGGAGTTGCCATTGTTGAATTGGGATGTGCAGATTCCCAATATTCATCATTGACGACGGGAGTGGTGTCACCAATGTCAACATCTTCATCAATGTCTTCTACGCCAGCTTCCTCAACAGTTACCAGAAGCTGGAGCGATGATACCTTGGGGGTTGATGTAGTGTCATCGATGACAATTTCCTCATCAAGAGGCTGTGAGGAAGCAGTCGAATGATTCTCTTTTTCTTCAGGGATGACATACTCCTTCCCGAATGGCACAATAGCATAGGCTGCTGCTGACGAAATTGGAGTTGCATCAATTGGAGTTGTTGAGTAACTTGATGAAGTTTTCAACTTCTTCAACACAGGGGCATCAGAAGTTGACGCTTTTCTCTTGAGTGGATTTTCCTTAGCAGTAGCGGTTTCTTCAGGAACGACTGATGCAGTCGCCCTGGGAGGTTCAGTTTCTTCAGGCTCAACAGATTCTTCAACTGGCCTATCAGATTCTTCAAGTACAATAGAAGTACCTATTGGCATAGCAGTTTCTTGAGGCACAACATTGGAGGTTGCCCTGGCATGTTCATCAGTGGTCTGAGTTTCCTCAGCAGCACTAGCAGTTGCTTCTGGTGCAGAGGCATTTCCTTCAGCAGTTTCATCACGCTGAGCATTTTCATCAGCTGCCTGAGGAGTTTCATCTGTAGTCTGAGCAATTTCTTCAGACTGAGGCCTCTGTGGTTGCGATCGAGCTGCAACCCTGGTGTTGTGATCCTTTATAGCTACTTGAGCAGCCCTGACGAGTCTGACCTTGGTGCCCTTCCATTCAGCATCATATTTTTGTTGATCCAAAGAGAGAGTGTGAATCTCGGACTGAACTGTGACGAGTTGATTTGGGGTCAAATTCATCACATTTTCGTGCAAAAACTTTTCTTTGAAAGTCCTGTTCCTCTTAGCTCTCAAAGCTTGCTCTCTCTTCCATTGTTCTTCAGAGATGAAGTGGGTGAGGACATGATCCACTTCAAGAGGAAGATTCAGTGAAGAAAGTGGGGTGCTTGGGTCTTCATGTCATATATCGATGAAGTTGAGGATCATCTTGAGATCCAACATGAGAGGAACAGAGCTGCCCTTTGCTCTAGCAGCCCTGTGCTGACTTTGTCTGATGATTTCTACCAATTCCTCATCATCAGCTTCATCATCATCACTATCATTATCCTCAGAATGTGAGGGTATGGTCATCACAGCCTTACTTGTGTGAGGACTTGGTCTTTGACCTCGTCTAGCAGTTTTCTTCAGCTTCACCGTAGAGGGGCTGGTTGAAGACTTTGCTGTGTTGGAGGAGCTTGCAGTGATCTTTGGGACTGTGGTGAAACCCTCAGTCCTCTTGCATGTAGCCAGATGCACTGGTGTTGAGGATTTTGTAACTACTGCAGAAGACTAAGCAGCGATATTACCAGGTGCTAAGGACTTTGAAGGTTGAGTCCTTTGACCTTGACGAATCTGATGTGAAGGTCTTGATGTTGAAGAACCTATCTTCAAAGCATATTTCTTCATGATTTCCTTCGGAGCACTTACAGAAGCTCCGGCAGAGGCAGCAGCAGCAGAATCTTCATTGAATTTCTTCACTGCTTCTTTGGCTTTCCTAGCCAGCTTGGTTTGTTGCTTCTCCCATAGATGAGGAAAGTCCTCACCAGTCTTTAGGCTTGTGGGATCACCGATTTGGTTCTGAGCTAGAGGAGGCCTACTGCAAGGTGGTTTCACTGCAAATTTCATCATGTACTTTGGGGTTACATAACGGTATTCTTTCCATTCTCTTGCCCATCTCCTCTCAATCTTTTGCAGACGAATCTTTCTCTGCTTGGTCGTCTCTTTTCCATGTGTTTCTTCATCTGGTGTGCAATATTCATCATACACATCATCTGGAATCTCAAAGGCAATGTGCACATCTGGCTTCTTTCCTCCTTTCTGAGGTTTCTTTCCGTCAGCCATTTTCTTCACTTGAGGAATATGAACTCTTGAAGATTCTGAAGAGGTACACAATTTTTCTCCAAGAAGCTCTACAAATGAGTTAAGTTGATGAGAACCTAGTGATTCATCAGCGGACATGTTGTACCTGTGAACAGAGTATAGGTGCGAGGAATTTGAAGAGGTCATATGCGTTCTCAGAAATTTTGAAGAAAAATTAGGTGTGAGGAATTTGACCATGGATGTCTTGAGGAATTTTACTAAGTGTTCTTTGTCTTAGGTTCCTGAGTTGTACAAATTTTGAGGATTTGCACAATTGAGGAATCTTTAAGAAAATCATTACTTAGATAAAATCATCAAGTATGAGGAGATGTAAGGAGCTTTAAAATAAGGTTCATGAAGAGCAAACACCTTTTGAGGAATATGAAGAGCATTTGAGGATCAAACAAGGGAAGTAAAAGTAAATTTTATTTACCCTGGTGAAGAACACGACGAACTCAGAGATGAGATTTGGAAGTTCGTGCATTCAGATCTCCCACGCCCTAGCTTGGCAGTGGGAGACAGCTACAACAACGGCGGGAGTGAGGATTTCCGTGGCCAGTGCGAGTACGGCAACGACGAGGTTGAGGCAGTGAAGCTCTTCCTCACCGGCGACAATGAATTTAGCGGCAGCGCTCGGTTGGAGCTCGGGAGAGGGATGAGATGCAGAGTAATCAAGCACAATTGATGGCAAGGGGGCATTTATAGAGGAAGTGAAAACTGATCCGCCTGAAGATTTTGGACAGGATTGCCCCTGACCCTTGCTCTCCGCACGACAGGTATCACCCACGTACTTAGCAGTGGCAATAGTGGGGGTTCCTGGGTTATCTAGGTGCGGGAATAGGAACAGTTTGAGCGGAAACCGCCAAAAATTTTGATAGTGAAGATTTCAAAGTTTTCGTTCGCAAATTCTTCATCTTTCAAGGACATAGTGAAGACTTTGAACGAGTTTCCAAGTAGAACGCATATGAAGAATTTGTGAACAGACTTGGTTGAGTTTAGCATAAAGGGGAAAAGGGGTCTGATCACATTCACTTAGATGAAAATCAACTTGAAGAATTAGCAATAAGTGAATACTGTTGAAGACATTGAAAACTCAAATATATATATATATATATATATGTATAGTCAATGAAGAACATGAGTTTCAAAGTTTGAAGAATTTGAAAAGTTGAGGAATTTGAAAAACCTGAGGAATTTAAAATTTTGAGGAATTTGATAGTTTGAAGAATTTGCAAAAACAATGAAATGCTCAATTCTGAAGAATTTCAACTTTTGGTTGGTGGCATAACCCACCGTATAAGAATGATGATTTCAGACACCGCGTACAATTGTCGTAGAGTTTTGAGAATCAAATTCTTCGTTAATTTCTTCACACTTAGAGAGTTATTCTTCATTGATTGAAAAAAAATGTTACTTCATGTGTTGCACAACTAAGTCATCAATTTTGCATAAGTGTTAGGATGTGTGTTCTTCATCAAAGAACATTCAAAGATTCTAAGATATTTAGCTCACACCGCAACTTGCAAAATCTCTTTTCATCCAAGGACTTAGTGAAGCTCTTGGCTACCTGTTCTTCAGTGGGGATGTGGTTGACGAAGATGTCGCCCTTGAGTACATGATCTCGAAGAAAGTGATGACGAATTTGGATGTGCTTGGTCTGGGAATGCTGAACTGGGTTATAGGCAATCTTGATGGCACTCTTGTTGTCGCAGTAAAGAGGCACATTCTTCAGCTTGATGCCATAGTCCTTGAGGGTTTGCTTCATCGATAGTAACTGAGCACAACACGAGCTAGCAGCAATGTACTCAGCTTCTGCAGTAGAGAGTGACATGCAGTTCTGCTTCTTCGAGGACCAACAGACTAAGGATCGTCCGAGGAAATGACATGTGCATAAGGTTGACTTGCGATCCACACGATCTCCAGCATAGTCAGCATCAGAGTATCCGACGAGGTGAAGATTTGAGCCCTTGGGATACCACAATCCAAGTGTTGGTGTGTGAGCTAAGTATCGAAGAATATGTTTCACAGCCTTATGGTATGATTCCTTCAGTGTTGCTTGGAATCGAGCACACATGCAAACACTTAGCATTATATCAGGCCTAGATGCACATAGGTACAATAAGGAGCCAATGATGGAGCGGTATACCTTCTGATCTAAATCTTTACCATTTTCATCAATGCAGAGGTGGCCTTTTGAAGGCATTGGAGTTTTGACGCCTTTGCAATCTTGCATGTCGAATTTCCTCATAACATCTTTGAGGTATTTCTCTTGTGAGATGAAGATGCCATTGTCTTGTTGACGAATTTGAAGACCTAGGAAGAATTTCAACTCTCCCATCATATACATTTGATATTCTTCACTCATCATATAGGCAAATTCATCATTGTAACGTTTGTTAGTACAACCAAAGATAATATCATCAACATATATTTGGCATATGAACAGTTCATTGTCATAGGATTTTGTGAAAAGAGTAGGGTCGAGTGAACCGGGTTTGAAGCCTTTCTTCATGAGGAATTCCTTCAGAGTGTCGTACCACACCCGAGGGGCCTGCTTGAGGCCATAGAGGGCCTTGTTTAGTCTGAAGACTTTGTCAGGATGCTTAGGGTCTTCAAAACTTGGGGGTTGAGCAACATATACTTCTTCCTCAAGCTTACCATTGAGGAATGCACTTTTCACATCCATTTGATATAAGATGATATTATGATGATTAGCGTAAGCCAGTAATATGCGAATAGCTTCAAGTCTAGCAACAGGTGCAAACGTTTCATCAAAGTCAATTCCTTCAACATGTGTATAGCCTTGGGCTACAAGGCGAGCCTTATTCCTCACCATGAGGCCATTTTCATCTTGCTTGTTGCGATAGATCCACTTTGTACCTATGATGTTATGTTTGCGAGGATCTGGTCGCTTGACAAGTTCCCACACGTTGTTGAGCTAGAACTGATGCAATTCCTCTTGCATAGCTTGAATCCACCTAGGCTCCTTGAATGCTTCATCAACTTTGGTGGGCTCTTTGATAGAGACAAAGTCAAAGTGCCCACAAAAGTTAGTTAGATCTGAAGCTTTTGAGCATGTGAGAGGACCTGGTGCGTTGATGTCATCGATGATTTTGTCAATCTGCAGTTCATTTGCTACTCTTGGATGAGCAGGTTGCCGAGGCTGAGGATTTTCATCAGCACCATTTTCTTCAGGTATATCAGCAAGAGAGTTTTCATTTGTTGGAATGATTTCCTCAGTGGGTATGACATCTTCTGTTGCCTTCAGCTTGATGGATTCCTTAGGAGATTGTTCATCTAACACAGAAGGCAGGTGCTCTCTTTGTGAGCCATTAGTCTCTTAGGAGAAGGGAGGCATTGAAGCAAGTGCGGTTCGTTTCACAGGGCGAGGATTAGAGTACTCAAATGAATAAGCAGAGAAATTCTTCGAGGACTTATGAACATAATGGTTTGAAGAATACTGCACATATTCATAACTCTTAGGTTTTCCCTGCGAAATAGAGGCATTAGCACGAGAATGATGATTTTGACTATTTGAGGAATTTGGTCCAAGTGAGGACTTTGGTCCATATGAGGAATTTGATCTGGGGTTCATATTCTTCATGAGTGGTGTCTTGAGGACTTTCACTTGAAGAGTTTGTAGGTAGCTCTTGGGAACCCAGATTTTCTTCATAGGAGAACCGTTCCTGCAGTTAGTTCCAACATATCTAGCAAATACTTCACTTTTCTGATTTTTGAAGAATCTGTAATTGGTGTCAAGTGACTCATCAAAGGAATATGAAGTTTCACAAGTAAAGCCAGATAAATTTTGATGGATCTACAGGAGATTCTTTTGTAGCAACCCATGAGATTTTGGGGTACTGCTCAAATGTCCAGTAGGACCCATCAGCATTGAGTTTCCTCACAAAGGCAATACCCTCTTTCCTAGGGTTCCTCTTCAGTATCTGCTTTTTGAGGACATCACAAAGGGTTTGGTGCCCTTTGAGACTTTTGTACATGCCTGTCACATACAATTCCTTCAATCTTGCATTGTCATCAGTGATACTAGTGGTATCCTTAGATGAGGAATTTAAGACCACGGGAATAGTTGAAGAAATTGCAGCAATAGAAGCATTTGAACATTAAGGTGAAGAATTAGCAGTTTCACATTCGATGCATTTCAAACAAGGTGGAATGAAATCTTCCTGAGCTGTTGAGCCAGTAAGGAATCATTTTCCTTTTGGAGATCCTCATGTGACACTCTCAGTTTCTCAAGATCTTGCTTTCCTTGAAGAAATTCATACGAAAGCTTCTCATGATCAGCTAAGAGGTCATTATGATGACTCTGTAGGTTATCATACTTCGTCTGAAGACTTTTGAGATCGACAGACACAGTTTGAGTCCGATCCACTTCATGGTTCAACAGATCATCGCTTTTGTCTAGCATTTTCTGAAGCTTTTCAAGTGCACTTTGTTGCTTAGTGGCAATTTTAACAAGTTTAGCATAGCTAGGTTTCACATATTCATCAGATTAACCTTCACTTGATTCAGATGAGGAATGATGTTTGTGTACCTTTGAGCCTTTTGCCATGAAGCAATAAGTGGGAGCATAATCGTCATTGCTGTCATCAGAGTCGTTGGAGTAGTCATATTCTTCATCATTGAAGATGGACTGGCTGACGAAAGCAGTAGCGAGGGCAAGGCTAGTGACACCAGATTCTGATTCCTCCTCAGATTCTTCCTCTTCTTCATATTCTTCAGATTCTTCCTCAGAATCCATTTCCTTGCCGATGAATGCTCGAGCCTTTCTGGAACCATTCTTCTTGTGGTTTGAGGACTTTGAAGATGAAGACTTTGCATATGAGGACATTGAAGATTTCTTCTTTTTCTTCGAGTCATCAGAACTATCATCCTTGTATTTCTTCTTCTTCTTTGAGTCTTTTTCCCAGAGAGGACAGTCAGAGATAAAGTGACCAGGCTTCTTGCAACGATGACAGGTTCTTTTCTTGTAATCTTCTGAGGAATTTGATTTCCTCAAGCCACTTTTTGATGACTTTCCAAATCCACCTCTTCTTGAGAACTTCTGGAATTTCCTCACAAGCATTGCTAGTTCCTGACTTAGTTCTTCAGGATCACCAAGGTTGTTGTCAGAATCTTCTTCTTCAGATGAGGAAATTGCTTTTGCCTTTAGAGAACGAGATCTTCCATAGCTTGGCCCGTAGAGGTCTCTCTTTTCAGCTTGTTGGAATTCATAAATATTGAGTCTCTCAAGAATATCAAGCAGGATCAAGAGCTTTATAATCTCCACTTTCTTGGATCATCAAAGCAACAGTATCAAATGAGGAATCGAGAGATCGTAGTAGTTTCTTCACCACTTCGTGGTCAGTGATATCAGTGGCACCCAGAGCTTGAAGTTCATTGGATATATTAGTGAGGCGGTCAAATGTTTGCTGAACATTTTCATTGTCAATTCTCTTGAAGCAGTTGAAGAGATTGCGAAGAACATCAACACGAGAGTCACGTTGAGTGGAAACACCTTCGTTGACTTTGGACAGCCTATCCTAGATAAGCTTAGCAGACTCCAAAGTACTCACTCTGCCATACTGACCTTTGCTCAGATGGCCACAGATGATATTCTTTGCTTGAGAATTGAGTTGCTTGAATCTCTTCACATCAGCAGTAGTAACAGTGGGAGTGACAGAGGGAACACCATTTTCCACAATGTACCAGAGATCGTTGTCAATAGCTTCAAGGTGTATACACATCTTGTTCTTCCAGTAGGGGTAGTCTGTCCCATCAAAGGTAGGACATCCCGCGGAAACCTTGATCATACTTGGAGTCAACATAACTACAACTCCAAGTGGTTAAACCAAAATCACACAGAGCGAGGGAGTACCTGCTCTGATACCAATTGAAAGTGCGTTATATCGACTAGAGGGGGGGTGAATAGGTGTTTTTTACAAATTCATCACTTGAGGAATTTCAACATTGAGGAATTTGAAATGTGATGAATAACTAGCAGGGGAATAAGTACTCAAGTGCATGAGGAACATAGTAACAACATAGTCTTCATGATGAAATGAAACATGCACAAATAGAGAGTAGCGTGATACAGGATAAGCAGTGATGAACAAGGTAACTTGAAGAATTTGAGGTGAGGAATTTGTGAAAGTCTTCACTCAAATTCTTCAAACAGTAACAAACAATTTCATCAATAGGTATATGAGGAATAGAGGGGTTGAGGAAATAGAACCAGATAGCTCGATGAAGACAATCATTTGATGACCCAGTTCCAACTGTTGTGACAGTCGTACGTCTGGTTTGGAGCGGCCTGGTATTTAAACCAGAGGACACACAGTCCTTACCGTATTCTCCTTGAGCTAACGTCACACAGTCCTCGCCCAACACTCGTGGTAAGTCTTCAAGGTAGAATTCCAAAACCCTCACAAACTGGTCACCCGGCGATCCACAATTTACTGCTGGATGCTCTAGACCAAGGTCACTTCATGGTCCCCAATTGATTGCAGGAGCACTAGACCATGACGCCTAACCGTCTCAAAGGTAACAAGCGTCGGTTCCACACAGGAATTTCTTCAGTGATGCTCAACCACTATGGGATTTGTGGTTTGGTTGTGGGTTTTTCCTCACTAATGATTTTCTCTCAATGTCCTTAGAGGATGGGTTGCTCTCAAATGACAAGTGTCAGTTCTCTCTCGGAGCAGCCAACCAGCTAGTGGTTGTGGGGGGGTGGCTATTTATAGCCAGGATGCAACCTGACATGATAAGACATAAATGCCCCCAATGATATGACCGTTATGTGGATAATAATGATTGGGCACAGCTGGCGCTAAGCACAGCAACGGTCAGAATTTCGAACTATGAAAGTCCTCAGCTTATCATGTTCCTCACTTGTAGGCAATTCGCACTGGCGAAATCCTAACTCCTCAGTCAGATCAATTTTTGTCAGATACCAGAAGAACGTCGTCTCTGTCATTGAAGAACTTGTCTGAACCGTAAGAGATTTCCAAAGGCTTCACTCGAAGGATTGTATGGGTTGAGGATTTTGGAGTTGAGCATCAGTTGGAAATTTTCCTTAGTATTACCTCGCCCCCCTTTAACAGTACGGTGTTTCCTATGACTCAAATAAAGGAAACGAAACTATGAAAAAAAAGTCTTCATGCTTCGTATTCCTAGCTCATGTCTTCAAGGTCACACCAACTTGTTCATTTTCAAAGTCTTCACAAAGTCTTCACCAAAGTCTTCAGAAAGTCTTCAGCAAAGTCTTCACTTGAAGACATACATTTTAGGGGTCGATAATCTCCAAATATATCAAACTCCTCATTGACTTATAAAGCCTATGTACACTCACAAACGCATTAGTACCTTAACCTATAAGTCTTCAATACACCAAAATCACTAAGGGGCACTAGATGCACTAACAGTACCCTCAGGAAAACTTTCTCACCATAAGAGATAGTTTTGGCATGTCCTTTGGCACAATAGGATTGGGCTACCTTGCTGCATGTTACCTATTGTTAATGTTACTTGCTCATTACAAATTACCTTGCTATCAAAACACTTGCTACTTACAATTTTAGTGCTTGCAGAAATTACCTTGCTGAAAACCGCTTATCATTTCCGTCCGCTACTCGTGGGGTTTGACACTCTTACTTATCGAAAGGACTACGATTGACACCCTATACTTGTGGGTCATCAACAATCTTTTCTGGCATCGTTTCTGGGGAGTGAAGTGATCTTGGTAAGTGGAAATCGGTAAGGAAAAACTTATACTACATGCTGAAATTTACTATCACTTGTTACTATGGAAAGCAATCCTTTAAGGGATTTGTTCGGGGTATCTTCACCTCGACCGCAACCACAATTAGTTGCCACTAAACCTACGTCACCTACTGAAAATATTTTTTATGAAATTCCTTCGGGTATGTTATAACAACTTCTAGCTAGTCCTTATGCAGGAGACGAAACTGAACATCCTGATATGCACCTAATACACGTGGAAGAAATTTTTGGACTATTTAAGCTTGCAGGTTTATCCAGAGATGATGTTAAGAAGAAGTTTTTCCCTTTATCTTTTAAGGGAAAAGCATTGACCTGGTATAGGCTATGTGATGATATTGGATCATGGAACTAGAATCGTTTGAAATTGGAATTCCACCAAAAGTTTTATCCTATGCATCTAGTTCATCGTGATCAGAATTATATATATAATTTTTGGCCTCGTGAAGGAGAAAGTATCTCCCTAGCATGGGGGAGGCTTAAGTCAATGTTATATTCATGCCCCAATCATGATATCCCGAGAGAAGTTATTATTCAGAATTTTTATGCTCGGCTTTCTCATAATGATCAAACCATGCTCGATACTTCTTGTATTGGTTCTTTTATGAAGAAGACTATTGAATTCAAGTGGGATATCTTGGAAAGAATTAAACGCAATTCTGAAGATTGGGAACTCGGCTAAGGTAATGAGTCATGTATTAAGCTTGAATTTGATTGTGTTAAATCTTTTAGGAACACTCATGCTTTTCAAAAGTTTAGCACTAAATATGGATTTGACTCTGAGATAGTTGCCTCTTTCTGTGAATCATTTGCTGATCATGTTGATCTCCCTAGAGAGAATTGGTTTAAATATCACCCCCTATTAAAAAGGAAATTAAAGAACCTGTCATTACTAAAGAAGAAACTATCATTTACAATGTTGATCCAGTTGTGCCTACTGCTTATATTGAGAAACCACCTTTCTCGGTTGGGATAAAGGAACATGCTAAGGTATCAACTGTGATTCGCAAAAGTAATATTAGAGCACCTAAGCCCTCTGAACAAATTAAAGTAGAACCTAGTATTGCTATCGTTAAATATCTCTTGGTAGAAAATGTTGATTGGCATGTCATTTATTTCTGTGATGAAGCTGCTAGAATTGCTAAACCCGATGAAAAAGACAAACATAGATCCATAGTTGGCTTGCCTGTTGTCTCAATCAAAATAGGAGATCATTGTTATCATGGCTTATGTGATTTGGGTGCTAGTGTGAGTGCTATTACTTTTACTTTATATCAATAAATTATGAAGGACACAGCACCTGCTGAAATAGAATATATTGATGTTACTATTAAACTTGCTAATAGAGACACCACCACACCACTTGGGATTGTTAGAGATGTTGAAGTCTTGTGTGGGAAAATAAAATATCCTATGGATTTTCTAGTACTTGGTTCCCCACAAGATGACTTTTGTCCCATTATCTTTGGTAGACCTTTCTTGAACACTATTAATGCTAAGATAGATTGTCGAAAAGAAACTGTTAGTGTTGAGTTTGGTGATGTGTCTCATGAGTTTAATTTTTCCAAGTTTACTAGACAACCTCGTGATAGCGAATTATGTAGTAAGGATGAAATAATTGGTCTTGCTTCTATTGTCATTCATCCTACCGATCCACTAGAACAATATTAGCTAGACCATGAAAATGATATGCACTTGCGTGAAAGAAATGAAATAGATAAAGTTTGTTTGAACAACAACCTCTTCTCAAACACAATTTGCCTATTGAAACTCTTGGAGGTCATCCTCCACCTAAAGGTGATCTTGTGTTTGAACTTAAACAATTGCCTGACACTTTCAAGTATGCTTATCTCGATGAGAAAAAGATATATCATGTTATTATTAGTGCTAACCTTTCAGAATATGAAGAAGAAAGATTATTGAAAATTCTAAGGAAGCACCGGGCTGCTATTGGATATTCTCTTGAAGGTCTTAAGGGCATTAGTCCCACTCTATGTCAACACAAGATTAATATGGAACCTGATGCTAAACCCGTTGTTGATCACCAACGACGATTGAATCCCAAGATGAAAGAAGTGGTAAGAACTGAAATCTTAAAACTTCTGGAAGCAGGTATAATCTATCCTACAACTGATTGTAGATGGGCGAGTCCCGTTCATTGTGTCCCTAAGAAAGGAGGTATTACCGTTGATCCTAATGATAAAAATGAGCTTATACCATACATAATTGTTACTGGCTATAGGATGTTTACTTTATAAAATAATTAAATCTACTAGGAAAGATCATTATGCCTTGCCTATCAAATGCTTGAAAGATAATCTATGCACACACACTTTTATTTCCTGGATGGATATTTAGGTTTCTCTCAAATACATGTGTCACAACTAATCAAGAGAAAACTGCCTTTACGTGTCCTTTTGGAACCTATGCTTATAGACGTATGCCTTTTGGTTTATGCAATGCAACATCTACTTTTCAAACATGTATGGCTGCTATATTCTCTGATTTTTGTGAAAAGATTTTGGAGGTTTTCATGGATGATTTCTTCATTTACGGAACTTCTTTTGATGATTGCTTAAGCATCCTTGATCGAGTTTTGCAGAGATGTGAACAAACTAATCTCATGTTGAATTGGGAGAAGTGCCACTTTATGGTTGGCATAAAATTTCCGAACGAGGTATTGAGGTGGATCAAGCTAAAGTTGATGCAATTGAGGAAATGCCATGTCCTAAAGATGGTCAAGGTATTCTAAGTTTCCTTGGTCATGCTGCTTTCTATAGGAGGTTTATTAAAGACTTCTCAAAAATTTCTAGGCCTCTTACTAATCTTGTAAAAAGGATATTCCCTTTGTTTTTTCTGATGATTGCATAGAAGCCTTTGAAACACTAACAAAAGCCTTAACCACTGCACCTATTGTTCAACCACCTGATTGGAACTTGCCTGTTTAAATTATGTGTGATACTAGTGATTATGTTGTTGGTGCTGTTCTAGGACAAATTGTTGATAAGAAATTAAATGTTATCCATTATGCTAGCAAAACTCTAGACAATGCTCAAAGAAATTACGCTACTAGTGAAACATAATTTTTAGCAGTCGTGTTTGCTTGTGATAAATTCAGATCTTACATTGTTGATTCCAAAGTTATTGATCACACTGATCATGCTGCTATAAAATATCTTATGGAAAAGAAAGATGCTAAGCCTAGACTCATTAGGTGGGTTCTCTTGCTTCAGGAATTTGATTTACACATCGTTGATAGAAAGGGAGTTGAGAACCCCGTAGTTGATAATTTTCATAGGTTAGAAAATATTCTTGATGGCCCACTAGATGATAGTTTCCCTGATGAATAATTAACTGCTACAAATGTCTCTCAAAACACTCCATGGTATGCTAATTATGCTAATTATATTGTTGCTAAATATATTCCACCTAGTTTCACATACCAACAAAAGAAAAAAATTCTTCTATGATTTAAGACACTACTTTTGGGATGACCCACATGTTTCTAAAGAAGGAGTAGATGGTATTACTAGATGTTGTGTACCTGAGCATGAACATGAACAAATCCTATGGAAATGTCATTCCGAAGCTTATGGAGTACATCCTGCTGGTGATACAAACTCTCATAAGGTATTACAATTTGATTTTATTGGCCTACTCTCTTCAAGGATGCCCATAAGTTTGCCTCGTCTTGTGATGAATGTCATAGAATCGGTAATATCGGTAAGCGTCAGGAAATTCCTATGAATTATTCACTAGTTGTTGAACCCTTTCCTTCCTCTAATGGGTACACTCATGTTTTGGTTGCTGTTGATTATGTCACTAAGTGGGTAGAAGCTATTCCAACTAGTAGTGCTGATCATCACACTTCCATTAAAATGCTTAAAGAAGTTATTTTCCTAAGGTTTGGAGTCCCTAGATATCTAATGACTGATGGTGGTTCACACTTTATTCATGGTGCTTTCCATAAAATGCTTGCTAAATATGATGTTAACCATAGAATTGCATCACCCCATCATCCTCAATCTAGTGGTCAAGTTGAGCTTAGAAATAGAGAAATAAATTTGATATTACAAAAAAACTGTCAATTGGTCTCGAAAGAATTGGTCTAAGAAATTAGATGATGCACTTTGGGCCTATAGAACAGCTTAAAAAATCCTATGGGCATGTCTCCATACAAGATGGTATATGTGAAATGTTGTCATTTGCCTCTAGTGTTAGAACATAAAGTATTTTGGGCAATTAAAGAACTAAATTATGACTTCAAACTTGCTGGTATAAAGAGGTTATTTGATATTAGCTCATTAGATGAATGGAGGACCCAAGTTATGAAAATGTGAAGTTATTCAAAGAAAAAGTTAAAAGATGGCATGACAAAAGAATCCAAAAGCGAGAATTCAAAGTTGGAGAATATGTTCTTTTGTACAATTCTTGTTTCAGATTTTTTGCATCAAAACTTCTCTCCCAATGGGAAGGACCCTATGTTATCGAAGAGGTTTATCACTCTAGAGCTATTAAGATTAATAATGTCGAAGGTACCAACCCGAAGGTGGTCAATGGACAAAGAATTAAACACTATATCTCAAGTACGCCTATTAATGTTGAAAGCTATGTTATCCAAACCATGACCCCGGAGGAACACATAAAAGTAACCTTTCGGAACACTCTAGAATTGTGAAAATTAAGAGGTACGTGATACGGTAAGTAAACAGACTACGAAAAATCCGCAAAAATATTTTTATCAGTTTTGGATTATTTAAGAATTTTAGGAAATAAAAAATAAACCGGAAGGCAACCGAGGAGGGCATGGTCCACTAGGGCGCGGTTGCCATCCCTGGCGCGCCCTGGTGGAGGGTGCCCACCTCGAGAACCTTCCCGACTCCGTTTTCCTTTCGTTTACTTGGTTTCCAAGAATAAAAATTCTCTATATATATACCTGACTATTTTGACCACCGCATCGCGAGATTTTCCTATGTTCTGGTTTCGTGTTGTTTTCTTGTCAGATCTAAATCTCCATGGCTTCATAAAGTCCCCCCAAGGACAAGATCTTCGAGAAGGTTTTCAACCCGTACTTTCTGG
The DNA here is from genome assembly GCA_022496015.1 of Hordeum marinum. NCBI lineage: Eukaryota > Viridiplantae > Streptophyta > Magnoliopsida > Poales > Poaceae > Hordeum > Hordeum marinum. The sequence goes on from CM039674.1 coordinate 441,779,189, forward strand.
AGATGATGAAGCACCATCAAACCATCCAAATGCGCGAGGGGGTGCTCCACATCCGGGATGTTCACGTGCCCAAGAAGACAGGAAGCATGGAGGGAAGGCTGGAAGCGGTGGAGCAAGACATCTTCAAATGCAAAGGGATGGTGGAGCATGGACTTAGTGCTAATCACTCCATGATCACGGAATTCACCCTTGATCACATGGTGGATTGCCAGTCCATGAAAGACATCGTCTTCAACTTCAACGAGCAGATCAACTTTCTGTAGAGTAAAATTTAGGATCTCCAAAATCAAGTTTTTGAATATGAAGCGAGATTTAAGGGTGTGAGTTTAGCTGCCAATTGCAGGACTCCAGGGACTCGTGTTTCAACTTTTGATGCTGAACCCTAGCCCTAGAAGCCAAGGATAAACCTACTACCGTCTCATCACCACCACCTTCATCATCTTCACCACCAAAGGATACTTGAGTACATGGGTATGGGCACTCCCCTTGGCTTGAGCCAATCTTGGGGGAGGTGCCACGGTATCATATCACCATCACTTTTTACCTTTGCTTTTTATTTGGATCCTTAGCTTTTTCATGCTTTAGTTGAATAAAAGTTTAGTATGATCTATTTTCGAGTGGTAGTTTCATGATCCATCTATCAATGTAATCGAGTGAGAGTTATATAATAAAGTTTAGTTTTAGCTTTTGCCCCTTTTACTTTCTTGTTGCAATAATAATAAAAGAAAATAAATGAGAAAAGATCATATGCTAATTTTATGGTGAGTAATGACATCACAATAAGGAAAAGTATAAGAGGTAAAATTTATTGGAGATTGGCAAACATAGCATTAGTCAATGATGCAATTCATGAAAGAATAACTTAGGTAAGAGAAGATTCACATGCGAATATACTATCATGGACATCTTTTATGATTGTGAGTCCCCATTAAATATTATATGCCATAATTGTTGACGTTGGACAAGGAAGACAACGTAATGATTTATGCTTGCTCAGATTCACATAAAAGTTATAATTTCATAGATCCTTCAACAAGTGGTGCTTGCCCAATATCTTTGCTAGCCAAAAATTCTGCACTAAGTAGAGATACTAGTTGTGCATCCAAAAACCCAAAACCCAAACTCATGTTTGAGAGTCCACCATACCTACCTATGGATTGAATAAGATCCTTCAAGTAAGTTGTCATCTGTGCATCAAGGCAATAAAATTTGCTTCTAAAAGTGTTGGAACAATTAGTGTAATAGAAAATTGAGCGTTGCACGAACTTGTGATGGCAAAGTAATAAAATCAATGGACTACATAATAAAGGTTGCTATCACAATGGGAAATGCAATGTGATGTTATTTTGTGCTAAGGGATTTAGCATACACACTAAAATGTGCATGACAACCTCTGCTTCCCTCTGCGGAGGGCCTATCTTTTACTTTTAAGTATTTACTTTTATGAAAGAGTCAAAGTATTCTTCCTTATTCATGTTTATTTTCCTCTTTGGCAAGCATCATGTGGTGATGAAATATCTAGGCACATATGTCCAGTTGGATATGAGTGAGGATGAGTTATTATTGTTGACATCACCCATGAGGTGAATCCGTTGTGAGGCAAACTATAAGTCCCTGTCTTTCTATGTGTCTGGTTGGAACTTTTTGCTCATGGGTATGCTGTGAGTGTTAGAAATCATAGAAGACTTGATGATGGTTGAGTATGTGGACTTGCCAAAAGGCTCCTACATGAGACCCTTCCTGAAAATATGATGAATTGTAGTTGCAAAGTTGACTGAGAACATAGTTTGTTGATTTACAATAAGGTTTATGCTTTATACTTCCATATCGTGACGAATTGTTACTTGCTCATAACAAGTTATATGATGTTGCTACGAAATGAAAGAAGGTTTTATGTTAGTTTTTGTTACTGTTATATGATGCTAGTATGTCCGTTTTCTTATCGACACCTCTCCCTCAAACCATGTGGACAGGTTCTTCAATATTGACTTTCGCTTGAGGAAAAGCAAGGTCTAAGCTTGGGGGACTTGATACATCCATTTTGCATCATATTTTCCTACTATTATTTATAATGTTTTTATGCATAATTATGCTTTGGGGAGTAATTATAATGCCTTTTCTCTCACAATTTGCAAGGTTTACACCAAGAGGGAGAATGCCGGCAACTGGAATTCAGTATCTGAAAAAAAGCATGTCAGAGATACTAATTCTGCACATCCCCAATGAAGCTAAAAATTTATGGAGATTTTTATGCAATAAATAAGAATTATTGGAACTGAAAACTACCGTAGGGGAGCCACCAGGTGGCCACCCTCCACCAAGGCATGCCAGGCCGCTTAACCGCGCCCTGGTGGAGGGTGCTCACCCAGGCCGACCTCCGGAGCCCATCTTCTGGTATAAATTCCCAAAAAACCTTAACTAAATAGGAGGAGGACTTTTGGGATGAAGCATCGCCGCCTTGAGGCGGAACTTGGGCAGGAGCACTTTTGCCCTCCGGCGGACTGATTCCGCCGGGGGAACTTCCCTCTCGGAGGGGGAAATCAAAGCCATCGTCATCACCAACAAACCTGTCATCTTGGGGAGGCCATTCTTCATCAACATCTTCAACAAAACCATCTCCTCTCAAACCCTAGTTCATCACTTGTGTTTAATCTTTGTACCGGAACCTCAGATTGGTACGTGTGGGTGACAAGTAGTGTTGATTACCTTGTGTAGTTGATTGCTATACAGTTTATTTGGTGGAATATTACCTGTTTAGATCCATTATGCTATTCAATACACCTATGATCTTGAGCATGCATATTATTTATGAGTAGTTACCTTTGTTCTTGAGGTCACGGGAGAAATCATCTTGCAAGTAATCATTGAATTTGATATGTGTTCGATATTTTGATGATATGTATGTTATGATTCCCTTAGTGGTGTCATGTGAACGTCAACTACATGATACTTCACTATCCTTGGGCCTAAGGGAATGCATTGTAGAGTAGTTATTATATGATGGGTTGCTAGACTGACAGAAGCATAAACCCTAGTTTATGCGCTACTTTGTAAGGGGATAATTTGGGTCCATATGTTTAGTGCTATGGTCAGACTTTGTCTTAATACTTTTCTCATAGTTGCGGATGCTTGCGAGGCGGTTAATCATAAGTAGGTTTTTAGTTCAAGTAATAACAACACCTTAGCATCAATCTAGCCACATATCAAATAATCAAAGTAGCGAACATGAATCAAACCAACATGATGAAAGTGACTAGATAAAATTCCCGTGTACCCTCAAGAACACTTTTCTCACCATAAGAGATAGTTTTGGCTTATGCGTTGGCACAACAGGATTGGGATACCTTGCTTCACCTTACCTATTGTTACCGTTACTTGCTCATTACAAATTGCCTTGCTGTCAAAACACTTGCTAATTACAATTTCAGTGCTTGAAGAAATTACCTTGCTGAAAACCGCTTATCATTTCCTTCTGCTCCTCGTTGGGTTTGACACTCTTACTTAGTGAAAGGACTACAATTGATCCCTTAAACTTGTGGGTCATCAATCACGATTTTTTTTATTCTACTGCTTGGGCCTAAAGTGCCTTGTAATGTTTTAAGCCAACAGTTATTTTACCTATGTCGTGCCTTCGTGCACGCTTTCCAATTCTCATCTTGTTTTGCTGGCAAGGAATTTATGTATGACCAAGATTTTGCTAACCCGCCTTTAATCCATGTGTGTACGAGTCATACCACTTGCGTCCTCATCTTATTATGTGTTGGCTGATTTTTGCTTAAAATATTTGTTGCTTGAATCTATTGGGCGGGTTACCGTAACCCGGTCCCTGAATTTTTTTCTGCAACTTTTTTGCAGAACCATGTATTTTTAACTGGCCATGATGTGATCACTGTTTCATAACTCGGTACTTCTTATATGAGCAGAAAACAAGAAACAACATTACACCTGAAGAGAAAACATGATAATAGTAAAAATTATAATAAGCCGGCTCAATGAGACTCGGTAAAAGACTAGCTTTTGAGGCTTAAGTCTTGCTTGAGTGAAGCGGGTATGATAACCCATGGTTTATCCTAGCTTTCTCTATGCCGGCTCTCACATGACTCAAGCCAATGTTTTAACTTTGAGAAGTTCAGAGTCCACAAAGGATTGACTTTATCAAGAGTACATGGAGTCATCTAATCGGAGTCGCATCAAACATACAGGCAGGTTTAACCATATATTGTGGCGTATTTATTTTGCCGGGTCAAGCGGGTGATAAAGCTAAACTTGATAAGTCAAAAGCCCCCAAGTGCCCTATGTTTCAAAAAATAAAGACACATGCTCATTTTATAGGCTGAAACGCCAAAGACCCCAAGTTTCGAGGGTGCCAACTTTATTATATTTGAACATATTAAAGTATGTACAAAATTTGGGGGGGGGATACAAAGTGATGAGCTGGTGGCTCTAAGTATAATAAGGCCGAAGTTGATAAATGTGACAAGGCTGGGTCATCTCTTCTTCAGAGGTATATGAACCCGATCGTAGGTCGATCAGATAATATGAACCATTGTTAAGATAATATGAACCATTGTGCATCCACGTTTGATTTTGAATCAAACGAAGTACTAAGTCGCCCTCCTGAAAGGTGAGGCTTAGCACTATGGCTATGATAGCGATGTAGGTCTTGTTGATATAGAGCTGATCTGGCCGCTGCTTAGTCACTTTCTTCCTCCAAAGCGTCCAAAGAATCCTAACGTGCTTGTTCATTGTCTGCCTCAACGTAAGCGGCGACTCGATGAGAGTCATGGAGAATATCACTTGGAAAAACCGCCTCAGCACCGTAAACCAGAAAGAAAGGCGTGTAACCAGTGGATCTATTTGGAGTTGTGCTAATACTACAAAACACTGAGGGGAGCTCTTCAACCCAATAGCTTGCGGTAAGCTGTAGCAGAACCATGAGTCGGGGTTTGATCCCTCTCAAAATGTCTTGATTAGCCTGTTCAACTTGTCCTTTAGATTGTGGATGTGCCACTATTGCTAAGTCAAGCCGGATATGCTCTTTCTGACAAAACTGCTCCATAGATCCTTTGGATAAATTGGTACCATTGCCAGTAATGATACTATGAGTATAACCAAAACATTAGGTCAATTTCTTCACAAACTCGATAGTTGTCTCTGCATCACAACTGCTGACAGGCTCTGCTTCAACCCACTTGGTGAATTTATCAACCGCCACGAGTAGGTGAATCTTTTTATGAGAAGTCATCTTGAATGGGCTAACCATAACAAGCCCCTAGACTGATTGGGATCATGCACAACTTCTGAGCCAGCACATGGACATGACGGGTGAACTTTTGACATCCATCGCATTTGCATACAATGTCTTCCACGTGTGTGTGGGCCGTCAACCAATAAAACCCATGACGAAAAGCTTTTGCTACCAAACATCTTGAGCCAACGTGGTGTCCACAGTCGCCAACATTGATCTCTTTGAGAATTTCCTTCCCTTCCTTAGGGGAAACACAACGTTGAAAAACATCCATTCTACTCCGTCGGTGTAACTCGCCTCTAACAATAGTCATAGACTTGGATCACCGGATTATCTGATGAGCCTCTATTTCCTTTGTTGGGAGCTCACCTCAATTTAAATAAGCCAAATACGGGATTTTCCAACCAGGGATAGAAGAGTCGCCACCAAATGTGATTTTGGGTCAGGAATAGCTATGTCCTCCTCAGACGGCAATTTTACAAAAGGGTTGTGGAGGATGTCCAAAAAGACACTGGGAGGGACCGACTTCCGCTAAGAGCCGAGTCATGACAGAGCGTCATACGCCTCATTTTGCCATCGATCGATATGGTCTACTTGATAGCCTTGAAAACGACCCGCCACATCCGAGACTGCCCATCAGTAAGCCGCCATCAGAGGGTCTTTAGATTCCCAAGTCCCCGAAACTTGCTAAGCTACCAAATCTGAGTCGCCCAAACACCTGACCCGACTAAGATTCATCTCTTTAGCAATACTGAGTCCATGTAGGACGGCCTCGTACTTGGCTGCATCATTAGTACACGGGAACATGATCCGTAAAACGTAACAAAAGTTGTCACCTCGTGGATAAGATAGGACAACTCCAACCCCGAGCCCTCCAATTGCCTGGATCCATCAAAGTGTATAGTCCATTATGTGTTATCTAGTCTATCTTCAGGAATCTGCAACTCTGTCCAATCATTGATGCAATCGACCAGTGCTTGGGATTTGATGGTTGTACGGGGCATGTACTTCACATGGTGAGGGCCAAGCTCGATTGCCCACTTGTTTGGATAAGGTCAAAACCTCACTAACGAAATAAACTGGCCGCTGAACTGGATACTACTTTCATGCACCCTTTCTCTCAACGACAACTACAACACTTACCGCCTTTGAATTAGAGCAATGTACAGGAGCATGGGCTCTTTGTTAGTCGGGGCGGCTAAAATAGGTGGCTCAGCTAGCTGCTTCTTGAGAGCTTCAAAGGCTTCGTTAGCCGCATTAGTATAGACAAACTTGTCCGTTTTCCTCAACAACTGGTAGAGGGGGATCGCCTTATCCCAAGGCATCTTATAAACCGGCTTAACACCGCTATGTGGCCAGACATGCGCTAGACCTGGTTTATGTTAGCTGGCTTACCCAGTGAAGTAAGTGCCTTGATCTTATCTAGGTTAACTTCAATGCCTCGCTCAGAAACCAGGAATCTAGGTAGCTTACCTGCAGACACACTTTGTTGGGTTAAGTTTAATCTGGTACACCCTAAGATTATCAAATGTCTCCTTGAGGTTGTCCTAGAGCGTCTCCTTCTTCTGAGATTTCACCATGATATCATTGACATAAGCATGAACATCACGCCTGATTTGCGGGTGAAGGAAATTTTGAAAGCAACGTTGATAAGTCTCCCCGATGCTTTTGAGCCCAAAGGGCATAGAGACATAGAAGAAAGCTCCAAATAGGGTTAGGAAAGCCGTCTTCTCTTGATCCTTCTTTGCCATCTTTATTTTTTGATAACCAGAGTATGCATCCAGGAAACACAAGCGCTCGCAACCCGCCATAGAATCAATGATCTGATCGATACGGGGAAGAGCAAAAGGATCTTTAGGACAAGCCATATTGAGATATGTGTAGTCAACACACATTCGCCAGGTGCCGTTCTTTTCCAAAACAAGCATCAGGTTAGCCAGCCACTCAGGGTGAAAAACTTCAACGATAAACCCGACAACTAGGAGTCGAGCTACCTCTTCTCCAATAGCCTTGCGTATCTCCTTGTTAGAACGAGGAGGTATTGTCATATTAGTTTCATCTTAGGATCCACATTGAGGTGGTGCTCAACGAGTTCTCTTGGGACTCCAGGCATGTCAGAAGTTTTCCATGCAAAGATGTCCCGATTCTCACGGATGAACTCGATGAGTGCGCTTTCCTATTTGGGATCCAAGCTGGTCCCAATGATGACTGCTTGGATGAGTTGCCTTCCACAAAGTCTACCTGCTTGGTATCTTGAGTCGGCTTGAACTTGAGTAGTGACTCAGACTCAGTGGTTGGTTTCTTGAGGGGACTCATATCAGCCGGGTCGACAATGGCTATGTAGAAGTTCACCTGCTCAGCAGCGCAAGCCGACTTAGCGTAGGCTGCGCCGACTTCCTCACACTCCTCAACGATCTCTCTACTGCCTTTTATAGTGATAGTACCGTTGAGACCCAACAACTTAAGGTGGAGGTATACATAACATGGGTGAGCCATAAAATGGGTGTAAGCCGGCCTTCCGAAGAGAGTGTGGTAAGGGCTCTTTATTTTGACCAGAATTAAATATGCGACCAGACGCCAAAATTATTTATGCATGGTATCTTGCAGTGCTATTAAAGATAATGGCATACAAGCATTCTGCAATTTATTAATGGACACGGTCATACTATTACACGTCATAGGAATATTAAGACTCGTCACTACATGAGTGACTTAGTCTACTTTGGTCATATCTAGTCGAGTGTGTCTTGCGGATGCCGAGGCTTCTCCTTGGGCTTCACCGTCGGGGTTGACTGGGTTAGGGTGTAGAGTTGCAGGGTCGAGGTAGCGATGATGACCATCGCGGGGGTTGGTAGTCACAATACCGTTGGAGTGTGTCCCCAAAAGGCGACGAAGATCTTTTGAGGATACCATTATATTATGCTCAGTTGCAGGGGCAGGCCTCGACAACTCTATCAGTTGTCCGAACAGCACGGCTGATTGTCGGCATCGGGCACATCTTCTCTTCTTGTTGGGGTTCGGGGAGCGAGTTCCTCACGAGTTGTAATTAGATCAAGGGTGGCCTGATCAAACAACACCTCTTGTGCCCTTAAGTAGCGCACAAGATGCAATAGGGCGGGGTTCGCCTCATGGTCTCCATTAGCGAGTTGGGGCGACCTACTATATCCTTCACGAGTGGGTTAGTAGTAGAACGAGCGACAGTTAACCCTCGATAATAGGTGTCGTAGTTGAACTATAGACTCTCGAGATGCTAGCTAGATGGCTTGCGGCTCATGGGAAGTTGTCCTTCCGGTGAACCAATAGGGGTGTTCTGGCGAGATACCCCTGCCGAAAACGTGCATCATGGCCCAAAAGTGGTGAATGGCATCACTCGTGTGCTCCTAGAACACAACATATTATGGGCTCTCTTCCAATGCAAAGGCACGACGGGTGAGGTTGGCAAGGATGGGCACAAAACCTCCAAGGTCGGTTATGGTGGTGCCGTTGCACGCAATGGCGCCATGCATCTTGGCTTGGTTTTTGGATAGGAGGTTGTGGTGTGCTTGGTTCGGGCAAAATGTCTCCTTTATAGAAAGAAGACGGAGTCTTCCTTCGCACGCTTGCGAATGGGACAACTCAGCTGTCGCTCACGGGCATGTGGCTTACTGGGCTAGGGTGATAGGTTGGGCACCAACTGCTGAAAGGTGTTGAGGTCACAATTTAGGCTATCCGATAAGATAGGCTTGGCTATCACTAGTGCAGTGATGTGCTATACAAACGGTTTTTAACCCCTTTCCATGACATAGTCTTAAACTGTCGCCTTGCATGTGGTGATAGGGGGGCCTATCCCACATGACAGGCAAAACCTGTCAGCGATGCCTGCACCTGGTCGCACACGATGGGCACAAATATATCGTTTGTGATTGGAAGGACCATCACAAAAAGACATATTGGAGAAGATGTGTGAGATGACCTAGCATCCCACACAGGGAATCCCAAGGGTACGTTTCTGTTTGTATTGCAGATCACACAAAATTTTCTACATAACATCGTTTGTGATAGGTGTGGTCATCACACACGATAGTTATAATTCTGTCGTTTGCATTACTCAGAACATCACTCACGGTGCCTAGAAGAAATTGTTTGGCATTGGGCTGCCCATTACACACACTAGCTATGTGAAAGCGTTTGTGATTGGGTGTCCTAACGCACACAATTCTCGACCAGAATTCGTGTGTGATTGCTCAACGATCCAACACGCCAACTTTCTAGAAACCATGTGGGTTTGTTCATGTCATCGCCCACGGTTTTGTCATAGAAACCGTCTGCAATGGGAACCCCAATAATTAGCCTGATTTATCAATTATTTATAATCCATTTCGTAATCAAAATTAACATTTCATATTAACCACAGAATATATTTCTTATTTGTAGTACGGCAACCAGGATTTCATAATTGAATTACATCGGGGTACAACCTCATATAAGCATATACTGCCTAGCTACCCAATTGCACAACAAGACAAAGTTTCAAATGAAACATCTTAAACCTTTGGAAATTAAGTATCATCAAAGATGGTAAATAGAAAGATGAGTATCATGTAGAAAATTATTAAAGCAGAAGGTGAATACTGAGCCTTCAATGATGTTGAAGCCCTTGGCAACTTTAGGCTAGTGCATGTGGATGATTGCCCGCCCATCCTTCTCCCTCTTAAGGAAGACTTCAAGATTGTACCGTGGGTGCTGTATTATCATGCCCAAGATGCGCGCTTATCCATATTTAGGCATGGTGGCCTCGACAGGGATAGAGGCGCATCTAGTCGTTCGCAAGTACGGTATCATCACATACATTTATGAAGAGAGGAGTATATGAGTTGTCTTACACTTTCCACATGCTAAATTACAATTCCACACCGTTTATTCAAACATCATTCCAAAGACAGGGTCCGACTACGGACGAAAACAAACGAGAAAAAAAGATGCAATGAAACTTTCTTGCTAGCCCCGAAGATCACGACCAAGGCCACTCAACTCGTCTGGATATGTGACGTACATCCTACCACGTTCCTCGTCATACTCCCACTGGAGCTGCGTCACATCATCTGGCATGATCTCATCTGCACCTACACCTGTATTTGCTGTAGTAATCCGTGAGCCACGGGGACTCAACAATATCGCGACCGGGTACCAAGACTATTCAAGCTTATTAGGTTGGATGGGGGATAAGTGTTTAGTTTGCAGCAGCACTAAGCATTGTATGGTGGCTAACTTACGAGAACATGAATGTAAATATGTGGTCCACGATGAACGATCGAGAACTAGCATGACCGCTAAGCAATCCTAAACACCTACTTACGTCAAACATGACCCCACCGTGTTCTCTCTTGGTTCATGTTCACGAGCAGAGACTATCACGGTTACTCACACAGTTGGTGTATTTTATTGGAATTGACTTCAAGTTAACTATAACCGGGTGTTAAACAAATATCCAAGTTGCAACATAACCGCGGGCATGGCTTTCTGAAAGATTTAATCCTGCATGGGTGCTCCAACTAGTCCATCATAAATTAACCACACTCTGCGGGATTAACCTCGACCACGGATCTCGTGATCATCCTAGGTAACTCCAAAGGAATTCCGACACCTCGGGATTGCCCAAAGAAAACCAGAGTCCCTCATGCAAGCCATGTGAAAAAGGTAAAACAAGTACAACAAGACCACCCGACGTGTCGACGAACCCAATAAGAGTCGCGTATCTCGTTCTCAAGACATGACCCGATGAGCGCAGCATACGGTGGCCTGATATAAATCTCCCGAGTTGCCGTGAGTTGGCCCCGCACACGACTCTAGTTTGGACCAACACTCATGAGGAGCACTGACCCGGGTTGTTGATTAATTTTCCACGGGGTTGCAAAGCCCTATGCAAGTTTATTAAGTTGTTTAAGAAAATAGTACCAATGATGGGTCTTGCCAGACAAGTTTTAATCTCAACTGAATAATCAAGGGGGTCCCCATAACAACTCCGAGCATGTTAGGAGCGCAAAATATGGAAACATAACACCAGTAACAAGTAACTATGGCGGTAAAAGTGGAACAAAACACCGAGAAAAAGGCCAAGCCTTCCACCATACCAAGATATATATTTGCATTAAATTAAATAGCAGTAATTATTGTGATATCTCCAGATATCCACGTTATCACATGGAAACAACCTACACCTACAACTAAGAACGCTATAAGAGGGGCTGAGCAGCAGTAACTTAGGCAAACAAGGTTTGCTAGGATGTGGACGGGTTAGAGGCTATCATGGCAATGTAGGAGGCTTGATATTCAAGTGGTAGGTAACGCATATGTAACGATAAGGGCAAGACATCTAGCAAAGCAAAAATAGTGTCGGGATCGGATACGATCATCTTGCCTGTTGGTTCTTTAGAGGGACAAAGAGCGGGGTCCTCGTAGTGGTACTCTCCTAGACCCTCGTACTCAGGTTCAACACTCACGTCTACCCAAGAGAAACAGCAAAAAAAAAACCAAGCAAGGTGCAATGCACAAACAAGATGATGCATGATTCATTTGAAGTGTTTAGCATGGCAATCCTAAACTAGTCATGTTTCTCATGCAATAGTTAAGTTATTTACAATTCTGGACAGAACCTCATGTTAGGTTATTTGAACATGCATGATCATGGGAAATATGGATGCTTCATGTAAAATCGATGCAAATGCATATGTGGAACGTAGGAAACGGAGTAACAGATCTCACGCTACGCTCACGGCAAGTTATGAAGGCAAAATACAAGACAATGAAGGCCATGGGATATTCCTTGGTATTCCAAGGTAGCCACTGGTTAGGAAAAGAAAAACCAAACACTTGAAGGCCAAAGATCAAGAAAAACCATGGAGCATAGCTCCCACAAGCCACAAAACACCAACACACACAATCTGCCTCCAAACAGCAACATAGCAACTTCCACAACAAATATTTAGAGCTACAGGAAGTTTCCAACCTCAAACAAGGCATCTACTGAAGCTACATAACATGCTTATCAAATCAACCAACTACACACACTGGAAAGGAAGCACATATAAATAATCATGAAGTTCACAAGATGGCATGATGAAACATATTCTAGGGACTTAGTGAAAATCACAGTTTTCTGGAATATGATTTAAGCTGATAGCAAGTTGACAACAATAAATAATGGTGCTAGATACCACCTCATGGCATAAAAATTAACAGGATAGTAGAGGGCCGCATCTATTTCAAAACACTAGCACTGAGCTTGAGCTAAAACACAACATATCAATAGGTAGCATCCACTCATCATGGCATAAAAATATTAACAGATTCTCGGACTTAGAAATATTTAGCATGTTGAAAACAACATCATTTTACTAGCCACTTTGGAGCATGGTTCCCACTTATATGCAAGATTATCATGTCAAAAGAAAATACCATGGCATTCTACTCATGAAATGCTACCACTTCCATGTTGACACAAGGATCATAGCAAGCATGGATTAATTCTAACTAAAATGACAAAATGGCACTTTGGGACAAAATGACATTTTTACCAACTTGCTCAAATGACCAAATAGGTTGTACCAATGGATTCATTGGGAAATTCTACCCCAAAATCATATATCATACTCATATATAAGTTTCTGTAAAACTCACAAAAACATGCTCGAAACCAACATGACATTCCTATAAGTTAAAACTTGCTAAAAAAGCCCATGTCCAATTATGCTCATGTCCAGATTTAGCAATTTACCAGAAAAGGAAATAATCTATTTAATCACAAATAAACACTAAAACAAAACTAACAAGGAAATAGGAGGGACGCACCTGGCATAGACACTAGGCCCCTCTGTGGATGACAAGTGGGGCCAGGGCCCACTTGTCATACACACACTACATACCACACACACACACAATCACACATAGCACACTCTGGATCTACCCAGCCACAGGAGATCTAACCCACTACTCACACATGTTGGGCCACACCGCACACACACACATAGGCGCACGGGATTCGGGTGTAGCCACACCGGATCCTGACACACCAAACACCAAAACACGCCAATGGAAAAAACGGGGGCGATGAGCCCGCGGGGTTTAGAACCCACGACCTCACTGTTATCGCCCGGGTCGACTGACCACTATGCTATGCGCTCGCGACTGACCAAAGGGGGGGGTTCCACACCTAATCTACTAACACGCACATGCACTAAATGTCGAAACTGAAGAACTTGACAGTGCCTGACAAAGGAATGGCGGTGGCGAAATCCGATGACACAGGGGCTCTCCGGCAAGGAGGAATCCCGGCGGGGGTGCAAGGACCTCGGGGGGGGGGGGTCCATTCCCAGGCTAGGCTGCGAAGATGGCCGCGGTAGCGAACGCACACAACGGGCCCAAGCTCGAAGCTTTTCGTTCATGGTGACAGGCAGCGAGCGGCGGTGAACGGAGCAACAACGGCTACGGCTACGCAACGGCGTCCACGAGAGGAGAAGCAGAGAGGGGGGAGGATGCGTAGGTGCTCATAGGGGGGCACCGACGCTCGCGCTCGTAGTAGAGGAAGAAGACGCACAGAGGCTTCGGGTACGCAGAGGAGACGAGGAAGAAGCCGACATCATGGGGCCTCTCTCTGCGCCCTAGCACCAGGAATGGGGCATGGATGGCACCAGCGAGCACCACGGCATCTCAGACGATGACGAGCGGTCCATCGGAGGCAATGACGACGATGATGGCTCCGACGCTCTGCTCTCTTTGAACCTACTACCTTACCTGACACCAAAGAGGGGAGGAAGGAAGGAGGGAGATGGAGAGGAGAAGGAGGAGCAACGGCAAAACAGGGAAATTCTAGGGATGTGTTCCCTTTTAAAGGGGCCAGCCTCGACGTCCGTGAGATCTTCTCATGGCATCGGCGTCAAGCTCTCTCTCACGCTCACTCTCTGAACCTGACGGCGTGGCAACGGAGCAGGTGACCGTCGGCTCGGCTGGGCTAGGCCGCGGTAAGGAAGCTAGGCCGCGAGGGGAGGGAAATGGCCCAGCTCTCTCACACAGACACGAAACTCACAGGAATTTCCTTTATAGAAATAAATAAAACAAGACAAAAAAACCAGAGTAACAGAAAAGGATTTTTGTTAAAACAAAAATACTTTGGCACCAATAGAAATATGCCCTATTTAATAAAAATAAATGATTATTTTTAGGTCAAGTAAAATAAATACTTTTTAAAATAAACAACCATTGTTTTGCAAAACCCCATGAGTCCAAAGTTTACACCACAAAGAGAGCACCACATTCCAACTCAACATGATATCCCCTAATAACAAAACATTTTTTAATAGATTTAATTATCAAGTTAAATCTCATGTAGAAATCAAAAGGGAAAAAAGTTTTAGGCATGGTTTGAAAATGAAAGGAGAAGGGAGGGAGTTGTTGCACCACACTTACACACAACCACATCACACATGATCAAACTAGCAAGCAACACAAGTATATAATGATATGATGAGCATGATGCAAGATGCATGATATGAAAAGGGCAATGAATCAAGACATAATTCATTCAAGCACATGGCAACATATAGGTTCACAAGAGTTACATGACCATAAATGGCAAGGGTAGCACTTGGGTTGTTACATGTATGAATACCTTCATCGCCTCTTGATCATACATGTGTTTTGAGACGTAATCATCGATGAACTGCCTTGAGAAGGATTGAAAACAAACATACGCATAAATATCTTTTCTAAACTTTGAAATGGCGCAAAGGGAAAAGGAGAAGGTGAAAGAGATGGTACCATCCTATAGTTGACTAATGTCTTTTTCATTGTGCAGACAAACATCTTGTTATTTTTCGTAGCTAGTTTCTTTATCTTAATGATCTTTGTGAGTTTCTTGATTTGACTGATATTCAAGGACAGCTCATTCCCCACATGCAAAAAGGGTCGAACAGTGGGTCTAAACCTCTTATAGCAGGACCTACATGTGCAAGAACAAATTATTAATAAAACATTCATATTGCAATGCTTCCTGCAAATTGCGCAATAATGTGCTATTAGCCAAATGACCATGGATGTGCAAATCTCGATGGTAAACTTCAATGTCCCTCATTGTTTCCCCCTGCAACATATTTAAGACAAATATTGATCAGGTTAAAAGTGATATTTTAGCATATTATCACTGAAATATGTTAATGGAAAATAAACACAATGTGGATCCAACCGATTAGTTCGAGCCACATTGAAAATCCAGATATCTAAACCAAGCGTGCTAAGAACTAGGAAATGTAGCAATTCTATGTGTTGCACATGTATTTAGTGAATCTAAATTCGATTTATTGCTCACATGCATAACAATCCAAAATTGTAGCAACAACAATCGTACATCGCATTTATGAATTGAATTAAATAGTTAAATGATCACCACAACAAATGAACGAAATAGTTAACTAAGCGCCACATTGCACAATAGAACATACTAGAAGGTCAGGTTGCAGTAGCATTACATTGGACTTTTCACTAGAATTTCTAAATGAAAGGCAGGAGCGTCACGGGCGACAGCTAAACAAAACGTGCTTAACCGGCATAGCTAGGTGAACATATATAGGTCCTAAGTGATAAAGCTAAGAAAAACAAGCTATTCCTCATCGCCACAGATATCGATGATGATGGGCTCCGTCAACTTGGAAGAGGGCGAGGCCTCCACACCATGGGTGCACCCCTTATAGTGGTAAGTGGCATGATCCTTCCCTGGCACCAACATGCCGGCTCTAGAGTTGAGGTAAGCATGGGCACGCTGAGAAAACACAACATAGTCTTCGTCGAACGCACTGGCGGTGCCCTCGAGAAAAGACCACGAGCTGTCGTTTATAGTAGCCAATCGTGTGGTGGTGGCAGCGCGCGAGGAGTCGACGATGGCCTCAACGGCGAGGTGCTCCTACAAGATCTATGGGACGACACGCATGGAGGCCGTAGCTACCTCATCTATGCATGCAGCCACGATTTGCTTCTCCGCAGCCAAATGCTCTTTGAGATCCTGGCTATACTGCGTGCACCATGGCTTTCGGCGACGATTATTTGGAGGATGGGGCGGTGATTTGTTGGAGATATACCCTAGAGGCAATCATGTACGATGATATTTCCTATGTGTTTATGAATAAATATAGTCCTTGGATATTATGAGTGATGTGTATTAACAAGTACGTGATTGTTTGTGAGATATGCATTGTAGGATAACTGTCCAAAATGGTCCCTAGTCGAAAGGGTTGTGCGGACACACAACTAATCAGACTAGCATATGTCACGGTGGATGATTCGGTCTCATTGAACATGTAGCCTTGGATCCTAGCCGGATAATATGTACTCAGAAAGGTTTGATCGGATTCGACATAGTCAGATCCGAGTCAAGATAAGGTCTGAGTTGGACAGACCCAACTACGAGACGCAGGGATAGGTTATCTATGAGTCTCTAGTACAACATATGTTCTATGTCCTAAGACCTGAGCTAGCGCATGTACTCGGGATGTTGACAGACTTGCTTTGGGCGACCAAACGCTACTCCGTGACTGGGTAGTTACAAACGTAGGTTTCAGGCTTGTCTAGACCCATGCTGCGAGACATGGTCGAGCAAGATGGGATTTGCCCCTCCGATCAGGAGAGATATACTCTGGGCTCCCTCGGGTGATCTGACCTGGATAAGCATGACCATGGGATGAGGATTTTGAGGTAATCTGAAATGTTGGTCGGATTCAGCTAAACGAGAAAGAGGTCGTGCTGCAACAAGGATGAACATGTCGCCTTGTGCACGATAACATATATCGTATGGCAAAGGGAATAGAAATGTGAAATACATGTTCGCCTAACCAGCTTCATTAGACACTTGGAGTCGGCATGACTTGCTAGAGGCCTCTACCGACTGGTCAAGTCGAACGTGATCTAACTCGCGACCAAGTGAACAAGAACCTAAGGGGTCACACGCTTAAGGGAAGGAACACATGGGCTTTAGGATCCATGCGAGGCCCAAGAGTTGAGCCCGCACCGAATGCCTATATATAGTGTGCGGCACACCCATCCATTTGATCGCTTCGGCACCGTCATTAGGGCTTTGCATGTTTTGCAACTAGCCACCTCCACTTGTTGCCGCCGATTGTGTGATCCGACCTAGCAGTCCGCCGCATAGTGTTCCACCTCCACGTGCAGATATCGTTAGAGGCGCCACTCCAGCGAACCTGTACGTGGGATTCGACGACTGGTAGTTCGAGGGAGATCAGATCGGCTGTTCGTGGGAAATCGAACGAGGAGGAGACGGACCATGCGAACGCGCTGTCCCAACTCTACTTCCGCTGCACGACACTACGCGTCTAGTGGTAATGGTCTGTGATCCATCTCCTTAGCATGTTTTTGGATGTTCTCCATGTAGGAACATTTTAATTTGCATGTGATGCACCTACAGTAGAACCGAACATGATTTGGGTGGAAGGTGTTGCACCGACGATCGGGCCACGTGGGATGGAGGAGGAGGGGGTGAGGGGGTATTGGGGAGGTGTGGATTACCTGACTAGATGGACGAGGCCGAGTAGCACGAAGGAGCGTCGCCAGTGAGGAGGCGGTGCTGCAAGCAAGCAATGAAGGTTTGAGCTAGGAAAGGTAGAGGAAAGGGGGAAAATGTGGCTTTTGATTGGTACTGGGGCGAGGGAGGTAGATATTTCCACGGCAGGCCAAAATTTTCATTCGATTCAGCGAAAAACTTGCGGAAAGCACCATCGGACATAGTTCCTTATTTGGAACCATGTGCGATATCAAAACATCACAAAGGAAGCCTGGTTTATACACTGTGTGTGATGAACTTGAACGTGCAAAATTTTCAGAATAGTTCTCGGGATCAACACATCACAAACAAAGCCTGTGATATACTTTGTGTGTGATGAACTTGGACATGCAAATGTTTGTCTCCAAGCTTCAGACATAAGAGTGGGTACTACATTGCACATGGTTCATTCCAAAAAATGTGTGTGATGAACTTCAATTTCATTTCAATTGGAAGATGGAATGGGGATATTGCGGAAAATTTTTGGTTCGAATTTCCCTGGTTACAGTGGTCATCCACGTCGTCGCGTAATTTAACATCAATTGCTAATTTGGGTACTGCGCAAAAGAGCCTACACCACAGCTCACACTTACTTAATCGACCAATTAAATAGAGTTGGTTAACGTAAACATTACTCTAACAAAAGACCAACGCTCTAAACAACGACTAATGTTCCGCCCGATGCTCGCTGATCTCCACTGCATCCTCCATGGCCATCTTGTGCTCGACGAGCTCCAGGGGAAGGGGCTCCATGGCATCCATCGCCACATACTCTACAAGCATCTTGACGTCCACGTCTGCCATCTCCTTGGAAAAATCCGCCACGAGTTTGGCATGGTCGGTCGTGGTCCGGGCATTGATGGCCTCCATCTTGGATGGGAGGCTGCCGACGAACGGACGGCTGCCCAAGCGCTCTCGGCGATTTCCAACACCTCGGGCGTAGGTTGCCGACCGTTGTCACAGAAGGCTGTTGCTATTTTTGAGGTCACTGCCATGAGCTGGGAATGGGTGGCATCGACATAGGCGTGGGCAGCCGCCATTAGGGTTACGACGGCCGCTGAGGAATGGACAATTGCTATGACATTCTCGCCATTTTCTATCCCGGTCACGGATGTTGCTGCCGCCATCTCACATGCAGCAACTACCCTTTCGGCGGCCGCGGTCGCCCCGTCAGAGAGTGCGGCCATGCTCAAGGATGTTATGAGCGTGTTCATGGATGATGCAGTCATCCTCAGGCCAGACTGGGTCGCCGAAGTTGCCCTCACGACGTGGATACACGTCCCCATCTTTCACCGGCGACGCTTGAACAGTATAATGGTCTTGGAGAACAACTGTGACTGTGTGGTTGACACACCGGTTGTGGACTGAAGCTTCATGCCTAAGCCATATATGAGGATTGTCCCAAGATATTTTCATACTACGTCACACACGTTTCATGATAAAGAACTATTTGCGATGTATTTGATTTTTAAACTGCTTTGACACTAAAAATGTTGTTACATTGACAATTGAAGGTGTTTGGATGGCAATAATATTTATCTCCAGTGAACTTGCAACTATCAGACCGTGTGTTAAATACGCAATAACTAAGGGATGTTTAGGCCCTTTAAAACATCTAATGAGTTTTTTGGATATTTCATGTGCATAGTACAAATTTGAACTGCACTTTATTAAGCACATACTAGAGGGCACCTGAATGGGTTGAAAATCAACTATTTGTCACTCGATACATGTTTTGGTCCCATGCAACAAATGGAAATTAAATGAATTTTAAACCTCACGGTATTTTGGCTCGGCCATAGACTTTGAGAAGCCGTGTTTTCAAATTCCATTAATTCCAAATATCGTGAGAAATTCATGTAACTTGGCATGGTGTGATGTCATGGCACATGTGTGTTGTGGTAAAAACAATGCCTAGTTTCGGACAAGTTTTGGCACAAACCTCTCACAAACCGAAGATTCTCACAAGAAGTCATGTGGTATTGGTAGGGACAGTTCACATTTCATGTGAGAAACAACATCTATGTCGCTTCTCACCTTCAATTTATTTCTAGACTCTCCATAGAGTAGCGTGAATGTTTCGTGTGAATCAATGGAGTCTTATAGAGTTTGGTTGGAATTTTAAGTACATTAATTAATTTAGTTGTGTACGCATTCAATAAATGTGCGTATATATAATTCAAATTTGAACTACAATAACTGCATGGTCTAGCTCATGAAAATATGTCGAAAAACCATATACGTTTCACTGGCTGCATGTTTAGGTTCCACATAATTAATAAACGGGAATGAATTTTGAATATATATATCTACGGCACGAGGCTCGACCACAGCCATCTGGAAACTTAAATTTTAGATTCATGTAAATGCAAACCTTGACAGAAATTCATTAAATTTGGGCATGGTGGCATCAATTGCCCTATTGTGTGTGTTGTGGGAATAAAAATTGCCCAATTTTTTACAAGTTTTGGCCCAAAGCCTCTTACAAACCGACGGTTCTCACAAGAAAGTCGTGTGTTTCGATAGGGAAAGTTCACATTTTATGTGCGAAACAACATCCGTTGTCTCTTGTGGCCTGCATTTATTTCTGGAGTGACACCCACAGAGCAAATTTCCTAGAGTCATGCTAAAGTGTGGATTTTTTTCATGGTTCGTGAGACCTATTTAACACATTACTTGAGTTTCTAGTCGTTTAATGTGCATAATCCAAATTAGAACTACAATCACAATGTCCAACACATGAAAAACAGGTTGGAAAATATGCCTTTCCATGGATGCATGTTTAATTAGGTCCCACACAAGAAATGGGAATTAATTTCTAACATCTCATTGACTGTTTGCTCGGCCGCAACCATTGAGATGCTTAGTTGTCAAATTCCCATAAATCCAGAACTCATCAGAAATTCATGAAACCTGACATGGTGTCGTGACAAGGGCACACACATGCCGTGGTAAAAAATCTATCCAAATTGGACATGTTCTTGCACAACCCCCTTACAAATCGAAGATCCTCACAAAAAGCTTTGTGGTTTCGATAGGGAACATTATATATGCATGCCACATATGCGGGCGAAAATACATCTGATGGCTCTTCTCTCCTTGATTTTCTTTATATAAACAACATATACATATATACATGTGAAGTGCAAAATATGATTAAATAAGGGATCATCTGGCTCTTAAATACTTTAATTGAGTTTTCGGTGCATTCGTTAATGTGTATAATTCAAATTTGATCTACAATCACAAGGTCCGGGGAGGCAAAATGAGTTGAAATATCGTATGTGCGTCCTTGGATGTATGTGTTAGGTCACATGCAAGAAATAAGAACGAATTTCAAACATCTAAGCATGTTGGCTCGGCCACAAATATCGAGAAACTTGGTTGCTAAATTCTCGTAAATCAAAAACTCTATCAGAAATTCACGAAACATGGGATGGTATCATGTGAAGGCACACATATGTCGTGGTAAAAAATACCAAGTTGGCCACGTTTTGTAAGAAGCCTCTTACAAACATGAGGTCCTCATACAATAATAAGCTACATCGAGTGTTCCGATAGGGAACCCATATATATTCATGCCACATCTATAGGTGAAAAATGACATTCGATGCCTCCTCTCTCCTTGATTTTTTCCTAGAAACAACATAAAGCACTAGGTGTGTACTGCAAACATATTAAATTATTAACGGTTTGTATGGCTTTTTTATACATTAATTGAGTTTTATGTGCATTTAATGTACATAATTCAAATATAAACTACAGTCAGAAAGTCTATGTTGGGCATGACCTCATCATATAAAGCATAAATATGTTTTGCTATGTTTAGTGTCCACTTTGAGACAAAGAGCAAGCATTATTAATAGCTAAAAAAATGCATTTTGGAAAAAAAATCTGTCACGATACCATTGCAAACGGGCGTATTATTTATAATTCGTGGACCTTCTACAAACCTTACGTGCGGGCCACATGTCGCTATCTGTATTGACAAGGAGGTAGCATGCGGACAAGTGTTTGAGTACACGGGTGGCGTGCAAGCAGTGTCCTGTGCACGCTCATCGGGGTGGCGCGTTCTTTGCCAGTCATCAAAGACGCTTCAGACTGAATAGCTGTATGCAAATCGGGGGCAATTTTTCCTTCCCTACTAAGCCAAGTGAAAATCTGGCGTGAAGGAATTTTTTCATTGCGTCATCGCAAACGGTTGTGAAGATGGGCCGTGTGCCCTTCCCGGTTCTACACCTTCTTCTGTTGCTAACTGCTAAGGTTGCCATGTATGCAAAAATATCTGATGTGGGGAGGTAATTAAGGAGAGATATGAGTTTGGTGGCCACATGAAGAAACAATGCCAGACGCGTGAACATTGGCAAAACATTTAAATGAAAGAAACTCACCAATCCATGCAAGAGTTTAGTTGCTAAATCATTAAATGAAGGGACCATGGCTACAATGCATTGTGGACTTGAGTTGCTAAGACATTTAATACACTAAGAACCCCATGTAAGGACCGATTGATGTGTTGGAAGCAGGACTGAGATAAGATTCGAATATGTCATATTGGGTAAATTTTCATTTGTCAAATTGGAAACACTGAGATTTATCCAATTTTGCGGTAACAAAATCACTATTATGGTGCAATTTTGCAACTGATATTCAGTAAACACAGATTTCATTCATAGATAGCTGAATTGAACGAACTTTTCCCCATTTGTTGCCAACCACGTACTGAAATAGCTAGTTCAACTATATATACTAGATAATTTAAAGTACATGGTAAAGTTCAACCATATCTATAGTTAGATGAACTGAACAAAATAGCCCCTAAATACTACTCCGGAGGGGCTTCGTGCTACTGCCAGCAGGCTTCTCCTCTACCGAGCGTGTTCAGTAAGAGGCAGAGGAGGTGAAGCCTGCCGACGAATCTACCGACGAGGTGGAGGAGGCGAATTCGTCGGCTACCACTTCTGTCGTCCGCCGCTCCTGATGCGCCACCTCGAAGCGATAGAATTCGGTGTAGATCTCCTCATTCCGTGCCATCGTTGCGGCATCTGCTGCAGCCACGGTGGCGGTGAGCCTCTATGCATGCTCGACCTGGTGCTCCACCTCCTCATGTGGGAAGTTTATGTAGCGCGCTAGGCCACTGATGCAAAAGCCGAGCGAATGTGCTTCGGCGGCGGCCTCCTCCTCCCTCCTTCGGGCCGCGGGGGTGGAGTGGTGATGGCCCCGGTGGCTGGCCGTGGGGTGGCTGCCAAGGCGGACGCTTGTGTGGTGGCGGCCAAGGAGGTAGTTGGTGGGGTGGCGAAAACGGCAGCCGATGATGGGGTGGGGCCGACGGCGGTTGCTTGCAGCAGCTACCTTCGGGCAAATGTGGAGGAGCATGGGGTGGGTGTCGTGCGCACAGCCAACAAGTAGACCACACGCACTACATGCTTCTGGTAACTGCGCCGCCGATGTGGTGCAGCGTCTTAGCTAGAGCTGCCCTCTGACAGGGTGGCGGAGCAACAACGACGGACAGGTGCCATTGGCGATTGGGGGAGAAGCAAACTTGGGAAGCTACGGCAAGGGAGGGGATGAACGTGATGTGGAGAGGCCGGTCATGGGGGTTTATAAAGCAGGCGGCCAAGGCGAGACGAGTAGGAAGCTTGCACGCGTTCATGCGTGGGAACGGGAAGCTTGTGTGTGTTCATGCGCGAGAATGTGTAGAGCTTGCGCGCGTTCCTGCATGGTTTCGACCTCGAGTATACCAGTGGTTGTGCCAGGCATAATCAGAAGGTTACCATCACCCATTTGTGCGTGCATCATCACATGCTCATCTATCACTACTACCTGGCCACAAGGCCTTGCAAGCATTTTGCTAGGTTTGTCAACAACCCCGACTACAGGTTCACAACGATGGACACCACCAACGATCTAAAGGTGCTCAAGACTTCAGGCTTGTCCTGCCAGAAACTTGTCAACATCCAAGGTCAGTATAGGGTCTGGGGGCGAGAAGAAGAAGGAGAAGGACTCCCTGGTTGACCTCGTCGCGGCCATCATCGACCCCTACCACAGAGACATGAAGACTGAGTGCCGCAAGGACAAGACTGCCTGGCACGCGGCCTGGGTGGATGAACTGGATGAAGAACACATCAAGTACGTGGCCAAGGACGCATACACCAGCTATGAGATGTATAAGAGGATCATTGACATGAGTAAGTGCCTCGTTCCTGCAGACCGCGAGGGATAGCCACAAGCAGAGCAGCAGTGTCGGCAACGTCGTCAGAAGAACAGTATGATTTGGTGATCGTCTAGTTCTTGTAAATTTATATTTAGGAATGTACATGTGTAATGACCCACAAGTACAGGGGATCTATCATAGTCCTTTCGATAAGTAAGAGTGTCGAACCCAACGAGGAGTAGAAGGAAATCACAAGCGGTTCTCAGTAAGGTATTCCTGCAAGCACTGAATTATCGGTAACAAATAGTTTTGCGATAAGATAATTTGAAACGAGTAACAAGTAACAAGTGTATAAAAGGTGCAGCAAGGTATCCCAATCCTTTTTGTAGCAAAGGACAGGCCTGGACAAACTTTTATATAAAGTGAAGCGCTCCCGAGGACACATGGGAATTTTTCTCAAGCTAGTTTTCATCATGCTCACTTGATTCGCGTACGTTACTTTGATAATTTGATATGTGGGTGGACCGGTGCTGGGGTGCTGCCCTCACTTGGACAAATATCCCACTTATGATTAACCTCTCTTGCAAGCATCTGCAACTATGAAAGAAGAATTAAGATAAATCTAACCATGGCATGAAACATATGGATCCAAATCAGCCCCTTACGAAGCAATCCATAAACTAGGGTTTAAGCTTCTGTCACTCTAGCAACCCATCATCTACTGATTACTTCCTAATGCCTTCCCCTAGGCCCAAATAATGGTGAAGTGTTATGTCGTCGTTATTCACATAACACCACTAGAGGAGAGACAACATACATCTCATCAAAATATCAAACGAATACCAAATTTACATGATTACTTATAACAAGACTTATCCCATGTCCTCAGGAACAAACGTAACTACTCACAAAGCATGTTCATGTTCATAATCACAGGAGTATTAATTATCATAAAGGATCTTGACATATCATCTTCCACCAAGTAAACCAACTAGCATCAACTACAAGGAGTAATCAACACTACTATCAACCCATAGGTACCAATCTGAGGTTTGAGACAAAGATCGGATACAAGAGATGAACTAGGGTTTGGAGAGGAGATGGTGCTGATGAAGATGTTTATGGAGATTGACCCCCTCTCGATGAGAGGATCGTTGGTAATGACAATGGCTTCGATTTCCCCCTCTGGGAGGGAAGTTTGCCCGGCAGAACAGCTCTGTCGGAGCTCTAAATTGGTTTTGCCCAAGTTTGGCCTCGAGACAGCGGCGCTTTGTCCCAAAATTTCTCTTTTGATTTTTTTTCCAGGTCAAATCCTACATATAGCAGAAGATGGGCGTCGGGGACCTGCCAGGTGGGTCACAAGCCACCTAGACGCGACAAGGGGTGGTCGCGCCTGCCAGGCTTGTCACCTCATGGTGCCCTCCCTGTGGTATTTGTTTTTCCCAATATTTTTTATATATTCCAAAACAATTCTCCGTAACTTTTCAGGACTTTTGGAGTTGTGCAGAATAAGTCTCTCAGATTTCCTGCTTTTCCAGTCCAGAATTCTAGCTGCCGGCATTCTCCCTCTTCATGTAAACCTTGTAAAATAAGAGATAATAGGCATAAGTATTGTACCATAACGTGTAATAACAGCCCATAATGCAATAAATATCAATATAAAAGCATGATGCAAAATGGACGTATCAATGTGTTGTGTAGTCACTTATCGAACTGTATGTTCAACTTGGTTATGCAACAATAACGTTGGTGTTCTATAGACAGAGCATATAGATGTTGTGCAAACATAGCAAATCACATCTCATACATTTATTAGCAGAAAACGTGTGCACACAACACACACAGGTAGTCAGGATGAATCGTTTTGGTTATTAGTGGTCTTCCCACACATGTCTGATGAATGAACTGTTTGCTGGGTACCCACAAGACAAATGGTTGCCAGGATGAACCACTTGGGTTATTATTGGTCTTCACACACAATTCTGGTGAATGGACTGTTTGCCGGGTATCACACACGCCTTCTTAGGCTAACTCGTTTGTGTTCTGCTGGATCAGCGCAAACAGTTTGTCCGAGTGAACTGTATGCCGCACTATGCACACGTATATAGTTTCTTAAACGTTTGTGTTATCATACATAATCACAAACAATTCATAAGAACAAAATGTATGCAACGCATCACACACGCAACTTTTTTGAACCGTATTTGCATGTTCCTTCATCGCGCGCTATTTTTGTCATTGACGACAGAGGTTGAACTATTACGTTTGCGATTCATGCATCGCACCCAGTTTCGTCGAAGGGTCTCTGATTGTAATGTCACGTTAGGAACATCCTGTAGTAGTGTATGGTTAGGGTAAGGTTTGGGTGGGTGGTAACCTAGGTTCTATTGACCCGGCTAAGATAGGAATAGCCAATGGTCAGCCTGGCTCTAATACCAAGTTTGTCAGGACCGGCTTTCCAGTATATTAATTTCCCAGTAACTGGTCCTTGTGCTCACCAGGCCCATGATTAGTGTTAGCTGGTGGATACATTCTTGATATAGAATTCCAAACAAATTACAAAATCTGAAGTACAAGACCATGGTGGTCTATGGAGTACAACAAAGTTTCTAGTGGTCGATGGCGGAAGCGGTTCGTGGATCTTCAGTGTCTATGGGGCTCCATTTCCCATAGGAATAGCTGACGAGGATAATTCCTATCTTCGCTTGGCTTCTCTCTCCATTTCCTAGGTTCCGGGGCTGTCGTCATTGCACTCCTCTCCAAGCAAGAAATTTGGCCAAGACAATAGCCAGGGACAAGCCAGTGAGTACTTTGAATGTACTTGCAAACAACATGAAAATAGATATAATATAGCATGTGATAATCAAACACTGAAATAATTTACAATCATCTAGTTAGTCCAAAACTAAAATTCATTATGCAAGCAAGTAGGTCATTCATATTAAATATAAATAAGCTTCCAGGGAATAAAAATAAATTATACCAATCGGGTGTCTGAAGCGACGCCTCGAAAGGTTAATAATATGAAACATGCCTCGGTCGAGCATCTGAGCGACGCCATAGAAAGGGCTTATGAAGAAAATAATTAATAGGCACGCCGCAGTCGGGCGTCTGTGTGACGCCACATAAAGGGCTTGTGTATAAAGTAAACGACATGCATGCCACAGTCGGACATCTGAGCGACGCCACATAAAGGGCTTATAAAGAAAGTAAATAACATTTGTGCCACAGTCGGGCGTCTCAGCGACACCACATAAAGGGCTTATATGGGAAAATAATAACATGAGTACCAGGAGGTAGAACCATACCAAGGATACTCAACAATTCACATAATAGAAATGGTTAGTCCATAACAATAATAGTCATCAATATCACCCGTCGTACTTCATGATCAATATTCAGGTTTAGAAGAATCCCTCCGAAGACCGGCACTTGACCCATCCCAGAATGTAGTCCTTAACCGTAGACACGACTATTCGAATAGATATACACTACTAGGGAAAACCCTAGTAGTAGCACTCGAAATATGCATATTAGTAGCGCTGGGTCCAGTGCTACTGCTATCACGCTACAACTAAGTTTTAGCAGTAGCGCTATCCTGGCAGGCGCTACTACTATGTGTTGTTAATAGTAGCGCTTGCCTGGAAAGCAGTACTGCTAACTATCTGTAGCGCTTGGACTAACGAAGCGCTGTTGCTAAATAAACGCTGCTATTAGATGATTTCCAGCGCTACTGCTATTATTCCTGCTTTCGCAGATTTACACCCTCTACGTATTTATACAGGATCTATACAGTAGTTTCATCAGATCATCATAATACATCATTGTCATATAAGAACTCCTCCTCATCGTCATTTTTGTCAATGAGACATCATATAACAAGTTGGTCACTAGTCATAATTACAACTCCTCCTCCTCATCATCATCAACTCTAACACATTGTAGCACATAATAACACATTGTACCTAGGACCTAGTCCTCTCTCATAGGACCTACTCTACCCTCTCTTAGGTACAATATCATAAAACAAGATAGGACCTGACTCTCCATTATGGAGAACGGAGATCATCCTGTCTCCCATTTTTGGCCTACGCACTATGTTTCTTCCAAGTAGCTCTCTACGATTGACCATACATTTTTCCAATCTTTGATTGTCATGACTCCATCGGTTTTAGAAATCCGGTATGGACAAGAGTGATGCATAGGCTGACCTGGCCGTGGTGGCCCTAAGCTCATAATAACAACGCGACCTATCGGAAACATCAGATGAGGCACACAATCCTTCGGGATTTTTTGTTGAAAACATAGTAATAACTTTGTAGTTAGCAATGTAGTTTAGTCTTAGAAGAATGTATGCAAAAGATCACACAAGTGTCATAATAGTAGAATTAAGATCTTACCATGCAATCTCCATGGATGTTACCATAGTTCACCATGTGCACTAGTGGCACTTGTTGACCATAATGTGCAGGAGTTTGATAATAGCTATTGTAATTCTCAATATGACTAAGAAATGCGGTAAGATGATCTTTCTCCTTATAAGTTAATTCTGCTTCATCACTGTAGTAGTAGGTTCTGTCTACCATCTTCCGTACATTCTTTGAAGAATGAAAATAAGTTGTCAAGGCAAATAAGTTGTCAACTATTTTTAAATAAACAATATAAATTACTTAATAAATATGGTTGAGAAACTCACATATTGGTAGAACTAGAGGCGTCTGCACATCGACCCAGATGTCGATATTACCTTCAATTTCATCTTCCGGGCGAATATCAAAGGTGATAAGCATATTTGGCTCAAATGCACAAGCCTTACATAGTGCTTGCCAAGTTTTGCATTCAAAATAGCAATAGGTGTCTTCAGAGTACAATTTTACCGCAAAAGTAAAACCATGCTCGGTCCTCAAGTGAACAACTTTACCTCCATATCTTTTTTAGTATTTAAACCAATATTATCCAAGACAGCAATTCTTGCATGGCAGGGGATACGCTAGTAGAATAGTAGAAAATAAAATTATAAGTTGAAACAAAAGAAGCAGAATTCATGCTTAATTACGAAAAGGCTTGTCATTGTGACTTACTGTATCCACTTAGAAGGTCTCATCCAGCATGATGCTGAAGCGCCTACAATCAACTAGGAAAGGCTTGTCACATAGGGCGCGCTCGTCTTCGCAGTATTCTCACATAGCGAATTCCCTTTCGTCGTCAGACATTTCCTATGTTCATAGTTGAAACATTCAAAATCGATCGAAGGAAACTACGAGAAAACTGATCAACACACATATCACTATTACTCAATATGCAACAGGTTGACGTTAGGTCTGTCGAGTCTCTCCTTCCTAAACTCTCATCTCACGTATATGGTGGGCACTCCCTCTGATATTGCGACAGTCGGTGATGGTGGCTCCTGCATTCGTCCGAGAGTGCATTACACAAAAATGTCTAGCACACTGGAATGAAGGAGAAGCAACCCCCATGACAACATTCGGGATTCTTCCTCTCATATATATATAGTGGACACTCTCCCTCACTGAAGGAAACACAAGGAGCCGAAATAGACCTAAAGTCAACCCGTTCCATATATCAAACAGACGTGCATTCAATAAGCAAAACTAAATCATAAAACAAATTAGTATTGAAATTAGCATGCATTCAATAAGAAAAACTAAATCATCTCTTGCGTCCGTACATCATCGAATAGTATCACTAATACATCACTAATACAATTAGAACCACAGCGAACGACGGGTATCGGTGTGGGTGGTGGACACCCAAAGATAAGAAACCATCACATGATCATAGCTCGTGTGAGATCCCTAAAGAACCTGCCAGGTATTGGAGAACCTGGCATCCAACACAGCCATATAGCGTCGGACATGCTCGTCCACCTCCCTAACACGGCGGCGTATCACCTCCTCGGGGGCCGGCTCCCTCTGCACCGATAATGGCCCATGCGACCGCCACCAAATAACCTTCGGGTCGATGACGGTCCTTGTCCTCACCAAGTTGCGTGCCCCGGAAGGTAGCACCTTGCAGTACCAGCACGACGGAGCCTAGTCCCGGACATGGCCCCTATAATC
This sequence comes from Hordeum marinum, assembly GCA_022496015.1. Taxonomy (NCBI): domain Eukaryota; kingdom Viridiplantae; phylum Streptophyta; class Magnoliopsida; order Poales; family Poaceae; genus Hordeum; species Hordeum marinum. The sequence continues at coordinate 441,809,251 of CM039674.1, forward strand.
AAGCAGGCCTCCTCCACTGATTCGATGATGAGGATGCGGGCTAGGCATCATTGATGTCAAGAACAAATGCTTAATTATGAAAACAAAATTAATAAAGTTCTAACCTTAAATATATGTACTACAAAAACTAAATTACATCATTATTATTCATCATGGGTTGACTATCGGTCTGTCGGGATTCTCCTTCCTCTCTCATATATGGTGGACACTCCCTCACTAATTTTTCGACCGTCGATGATGGTAGCGACTCCTTCTTCCCCTAGTGCATAACAAGGGTCTAGCACAATGAGAAGAAGGAGAAGCAAACCCCATGACAACAGTCGGCATTCTTCTTCTCTCATATATGGTGGAGACTCTCCCTCACTGATTTTTTGACCGTCATGTATGGAGCCCCGACAGACGTATAGTCAACTCAAAATGTCGTTTAATTCTCTTTCTAGCAAATCTAGGTCACTCGATATTTCCTACATATTTTAGAACAAGTCATGCTAAAATTCATGAAAAAATCTGGCATGACCTTTGCTAAAATAGGACATATCGAGCGCCTGAAATTTACCGGAACGGAAATGAATCAACACTCCGGCAAAACATAGGGCACTGTGAGGCGTTCCCTGCAAACATAGGCCACTTGGGCAAGCACTAGTACTACAGAACACTACATATCACATATTCCATGAAAATTGTCATAGATACTCATGTAGATACTACTCTACTACAACTATCAAAACATCTACATCGTCATCGACATGGGGATTTGACTGGTCTCACCTCCAGGTCAGAGGTGGTCGGTGATGGGGACGACGGCGGGGATGATGCAGGGGCTCCTTGATTTCTACAAAAAGAAAATATAAACAAAAACATTATTATCCTCATCTTAGGACTTAGTGAAACCCTATGTCTAAAACATCCTAGTTCTAGCCCTAAGATTTACTAAAAATACCTTGTTGTAACCCTAAAAATTGAAAAGACCTATACATTTACGAAAAATACCATAGTTCTAGCCCTAACATCTGTCCATCCATCCATCTATCTATATATCCTCATAAACCCTAGTTGTAATCATCGACATGGGCATTTTCATATTTTATTTGATACCGACATCGAACGAAATCTATTGTATTCAAAAACCTACATTTACTAAAAAAATATGATATAGCATAATACATTTTTCTGTACCTAAAAATTTCTATTACTAATTTCTTTAACTAAAAATTTTATTACTAAAAAACTTTGTATTATAGAAAGAATGAGGAGGAGGAGGTGGGAGGAGGAGGGAGGAGGAGGGAGGAGGAGGAGAGAGCAGGAGGAGGGAGGGGGAGGAGGAGGGAGGAGGAGGCGGCGGGAGGAGGAGCGGGAGGGAGGAGGAGGGGGCCACCGGAGGGAGGAGGAGGGGGCCACCGGAGGGAGGAGGAGGGGGCCACCGAAGGGAGGAGGAGGAGGATGGAGGAGGAGGGGGCTGCCGGAGGGAGGTGGTAGGAGGAGGGGGAGGAGGAGGGAGGGAGGGACCTTGGGGGCGATGGTGGGCAATGGCGGCAACGGAGCGCGGTGGATGGAGTGAGAGGGGGCGGTGGCCGGAGGGAGCGAGAGGGGGCGGAGTGAGTCAGAGGAGGGAGAGTGAGCAATGCGGGCGAGGGGAAGAGGATAGGGTATATTAGCTATAGCGCTTTTAGTAAAAGAGGGCTACCGATACGACTTTATCAGTAGCGCTTTTTTCCCGGGAGCGCTGCTACTACAAATAGTGGTGGTGGGCTCGTCGGATCCCGCTTAGCAGTAGCGCTCATTATGTTTCTAGCGCTACTGCTAAGCATTTACTTGTAGCGCTTCCACAAGACAACGCTACTGGTTATTACCAGCAACGGTTGTTATTTTCCAGCACTACTAATAGTGTCCTACCTATAAGGTTTTTCCTAGTAGTGATATACTCTATAGAGGTTGTAATCTTTACCCATGAGTAACGTATTTCCTTAGTCCTCTCGAGACTAATTTTGCTTATGGTCTTTGAGTTGAAAACACACCTGACCCACACACACCAGCTCAACTTACATATGTCTGGAATCACCCATGACCCTCTTTAACTAAAACTATGAGTGGGAAGACCACAATCTCGAATAGCATGGGATCAAAAAATGTATACTACATGTAAACAGGGGCACTACCCCATCAGTCCAATCGGAACACCCATGCCCCCGAACCGAATGGCATGCCTACCACATGCCTCCGGTATCTTCCACTATGGCCTCTCTATATGGTGTGTGCCAAGAAATGGCTTGACGACTTATTGAACCGTACCCTACCCGTGGCAGGGACAAGTGGTAGTACGAAACAAGTATGGGGGTTACTGGAACAAGACTCGATCTACGGTCGACACAGGAGGTTTTTGTGTTCCCTGTATGGTTAGCACAACAAATGCTCTTCACAATTTCCTGACAAGGACACCACCTCTCATGCTCCATCTCGCCTCACTACGCATCCTCGTCACCATGATATGTCAGTGTTTTCATCCTGTCAATCGGAACACAACCTTCTTTCAGACTTCCTTCGAATTATCACTAGGCATATGTGGCATGAGTACTGGCTACTGTCATCAGTATCACATGTATAGTAGAATTTTTTTCACCATAAGCTTATATGCACGAGTATGATCTCCACATGAAATAATGTCACTTCATTTTAGCATAATGAAGGAATTCATTAGTTTTAGCAAACAACACACACAACTAATATCATATCAAGGTTCAGGATGCTTGCCTTCCATGTGTAGAGAGGTGGGGTGCACTCCAAAACATTTTAAAAGTTTGATCCCCTCTGCCTTTCCTATTTTTGAAAATAATCTAATTGACACATAATTTAAAAATAGTACAAAAAGTTGTCTTGGAAGATTTTGAAATAAATCTTAAAATAAACTAGGTGAAATTCGATAAAAGTGGGAAAAAGAATCGTATCATTTGGAGTTTTATTTTAGAAGTTATAGCCGGTCAAAGTGAGGTCAAAGTTCTGTTTTAAAATAAATTAGAAAAAGGAAAATGCATCGAGAAAGATTATGTGCACCGTAATCGAAAGAATATTTTCTAGAGTATGCTTTCCCCAAGGGGACACACAAGCTAGGGGCTACACCGCTGCGGTACGAGCACACAAAAAGGACTGGGCCCCTATTACTGTCGTACTCTCCTACAATGACACGTGAATAAACACTCATCTTGAGAATAGCATATCTAGCATGGAAAAATAAGATCACCCCCTACTGTTTCATGAGCGGTACGAGCACACAAAAATGAAAATTTATTTTGAAATTTAGATACGGCACATACAAATTTGCTTGGAACAACATGGAAATACCGTATATAGGTAGGTATGGTGGAGTCATATGACAAAACTGGTTTAAGGATTTTGGATGCACAAGTAGTATTTGTACTTAGTACAAGTGAAGGATAGCAAGATATTGAGAAGCATCCAACCAAGATACAAAAAATCACATAAGCGAGCATTAAGCATAACTAACACCGAATAATGCACCATAAGTATTGACTTCCGTGCTTGCATAGGGAATCACAAACCTTGATATCAATATTCTTACTAAGCATAATTAATCACCAACATAACTCACATATTACTATTGTCATGTCTGAAAACTATTACAAAGAATCAAGTTTAATTTGTCCAATGATCTTCCTGAAAGTTTGTATTATATACCTCTTGAATATCTATCACTTTGGGACTAGTTTCATATATTACAATTTCTTTTGACAAGCTCACATGGATATAAATGAGGAACATGAGCATAAAAGTTTCATCTATAAAAATAGTATAAGTTAAGAATGAGAGGATTTCTTAAAAATTACTAACTCCCAAATTAATCTAAATGAAGCATGAGAGCATTTCTTCAAACATGTAAAAGCACGCCGTGCTAAAAAGATATAAGTCAAGCATAAGAGCAATTCCTTTGCTAAAAAGATTTAAGCGAAGCATAAAGAGCGATTCTAGCAAATCATATAATAATTTTGGCTCTCTCAAATAGGTGTGTGAATCAAGTATAAAAGAAAATAAAGCAAAGATAGAAGACGCTCCAAGCAAAACTCATGATATGTGACGAATAAAAATATAGTTCCAAGTAAAATACGGATGGTTGTTAGAAGAAAGAGGGGATGCCACCCGGAGCATCCCCAAGCTTAGTGTCTTGTTACTATTTGGATATTACCTTTGGGTGTTTTATAATACCCAAGCTTAGGCCCTTCTTACTCCTTATTCCTTCATCCATCACGATCTCACCCAAAACTTGAAAACTTCAATCACAGAAAACTTGACAAAATTATCATGAGATCCATTAGTATAATAAAGAAAATTACCACTTTATGTATTGTTGTGAACCCATTCATTTTTATTATTGCATTATACCTATTGTATTAGAACTTTACCATGACTTATAACCCCCAATACAAGCCATAGATTCATCAAAACAAGCACACAATGCAACGAAAACAGAATATGTTTCAGACAGAATATTCTATAGCAATATGTACTCTACCCGTACTTATGGAATTCTAAAAATTCTTGAAAATTAGCAAAACATAAATAATTTGTATATCAATACTGTGTTAAAATTTCAGCTTAATATCATGCTCCGGTAAAAAATGAAAGTTCGTGCACTGGGAACAAAGTTTCTGTTTCAGATTAAGCATTGTTTCTACTCATCTTATGGATCATCCTAAAGGCTTTACTTGGCACAAACACTAAATAAAACATTAAAACACAATCATAACAGAATCATAATTGTGAAAAACACTCAAAAACATAAAGGAAAACATAAAAATAATTTATTCATTGGGTTGCCTCCAAGCAAGCGCTATCGTTTTATGCCCCTAGCTAGGCATAACGCATAGATTCAAGTATTGTCATCCCTAGTTTTTAACTCCTTAAGCACACAACAAGAACTTTTCAAGGATCGGTCATGCATATTTTCAATGAAAATACTTCTAGGAATAAGATTGAAACAATATTTCTTGCCATGAAGGTTGTTTACCACTTTAACAAAATTGGGATGAATACTAATCATTTTAAGATCCTCACTGTTTCTACTAGAAGCGGTACCCTTGTTCTTAGGAACTTGCATGGATTTGCGATCTTTAATAATGAAAGTTTTTTCAATAGTATTATCGGTAGAGAAATCCGAACTTAAATTACGAAAGATTTCTTCCAACTTATCAATTCTAGTGGGGCTTCCTTTAATTCTATTATTGACTACGGGTTCCTTTTCCTTCAATATTTTAAGAGCATCTCCCGCCTTTGACCCAATTATATTAGCAAGATTATGCATCCTTTTATCCAAATTCTCAATATTTTCCCTGGTGAGCATTTTCTTTTCAGTAACATCTGACCTTTTCATAACATGCTCAAGAGTTAAAACTGTTTCATTGACAATGATAGGTGGGAAACCCACTAAATTTCCCATAGCATTATAAGCATCCAAAGTGGGGCACATCTAGAAATTTTGATCGGTAATCGCATCAATGACGAATCTATACCAAGTGGTGATGCCCACATAAAAACAGCAAAGAATAACAATGGTATATTCTTTACGAATAGATCTATTATGAGCATTGAAAATCCTATACCAAGGATATTTAAGATTCTCCCGTCCCCTTTGTTTAAATTTAAGAACCTCATTCTCGGGGGTAAACGCAATAACGGAGGAACTAGCCATAGTGAAGAGATATACGAGCAAGAGTCTGACGAGAAAAAGGCAAATAAAAAAGAAAGGGTGAATAAAACAGGAAATTTGTGAAGTGGTGGAGACGAAATTGAGAGGCAAATGGCAAATAATGTAAATTGCAAGGAGATGAGATTTGTGATTAGGAACCTGGTACATGAGATTGCTTCCTCCCCGGCAACGGTGCCAGAAATTCCTTTGGCGTGGCTTGAGACTGCATCGGTATTTCCCCAAAGAGGAAGGGGTGATGCAACACAGCTACGGTAAGTATTTCCCTCAATTATGAAACCAAGGTATCAATATGTAGATGTAGCGACCTGACACAAAAAATGAGTCAAGCCTATGTGTGTTCTGTGCCATCCCTGGATCAGTATGCTGGCACACACAGTACATCAATGTATATATCAAAGTGCAATCACATGTAATTAACGTAAAGTTGATATATACCTTAAAATCTCAGCGGAAACTGTCAACGGGAGTGGAGTCCCAATAACACCAATGACAGGTTGACTGCAGACCGTAACCCTGAATCGTACTCTTACCCATCGTAGAGCTTATCTGCAACATAAGACATTGCAGCCGTGTAGGTCAGTACATTGAATGTACCGGCAAGATCACCATGGTAGAATGGAAGATAAAAACTATTCTATATGAATTAAGGCTTTGTGGCTCTGTGTCTGAGTTTTTCCATAAAAGCTGATTTTATTTTCTTTTCCTACAACAAAGGAATATCATGGAGTTTCACTATAGAGTTACCTAACAAGACATGGTTCCGCCAACCGATGTCTTAAGTTTCCCACAATTAATTATCAGTCCAGTGTTGAGAGTTCAGAGATAGATCCAAGTCTAGAGGCTCAAATTGTCCATAACCGGGGACACGGCTAATCGATTAGGTTTAACTCTATAGAGTGTTATGTACTTTACCCACAAGATTCGTTCCCTCCTGGTAAGTCCTCGCACTGCCGGGTGTTTGAGAATAGGATGAACGAAACATGGTCTTTCAGAGTGTTTCCCTAACTACTTTGTGTGCCCATCCATTCCTAATGTCGACTACATCTCGCAGCACTGCCCAGCCAGAGTCACAACAAAGATCAACCAAGCCAGAGCCCATAATGACTTGTGGCTACACAGGTAAGCTTCCGGGCATGAAGTATTCATCCATCTCTTTGAGTCTAGGTGAAGCTTTCCGCAAGATGTCATGGCGCTTCTCCATGCATCCCGGCCATCCACTAGTTACTCTAGGGATGCCCAATCAACCATCCTTCACCAGTAGTGTGTATTGAAAACTTGTTTCTCGAGTCTCGAAGTCTTGAGGTCTTGAAGATGCAGGACTTGAAGATGCCTTCACGTAGTTGTCGTCGTTTCATAGAGTCCACCTTCTCACACCACTCACGAACACTCATACCAGACCCCGTCCACTTTAGCATAGCATAGAAATAACTAACGTTCCTAGGGCTTTAGTAACAAGTGGTGGGTTCCTACCTCATGCATTCTACTCAACTACAAGAATTTTCAATAACACTACGGGAGGGATTTGTTGAATGATGTCACTACATGCAATAAAACATAGGTATGAACAAAATGGTCAAAGTGAACTTGCCTGTACTGTTGATGAAGAATAATATCGCTATCAGGAATAACTTGATAGAACTAGACGTCACTCTCCGAGGGAAATCTATATAATCAAACATTGCATTCATATAAGCAATCATACTAGCAATAAATTCTAACAATCAAAAGTAACACAAAAAAACCAAAAGCAACAAGGTTGTGATGAAGGAAATACTTAAGACAAAACTCAAAACAACAAAACTTCATCAACACAACCAAGGGTTGGTTTTCTCTACAAATGATCCTATTTTCAAAGGTAACAAAACAAAACAAAGAAAATTATAGTAAAAGTATTTTAGTAAATATTTTACTAGTAAAAAGAATAACTTTTGAAGAACAAGTAAGAACTAAGATAAATAACACACTAAACACTATAAGTTTTCTAGCTAATAAACTTAACAACAAGTAGAACCATCAAATATTAAAATAACAGAAAATAAAATCTATAAAAACTCAGTTAACAGAAAGTGAAACTTATAAAACAACTTATAAAATATTTTCAAATAAGAAATCAAACTAGCAATGGAAATCAATTGCAAGTTACTATGAAACTAGAATTGATTTTCATGCAATAAAATAATTTTTGTTTGAAGGGCTACTGTTATCTAACAGAAAAATTTATAAAATCTATCACTAATATAAAATAAGATAATTTGAAACAATTTAAAACAAAAGAAATATAAATAAACCTAAAAGGAACTAAAACAGAATCTGTTTTGATGAAAATACTAATTTACATTATTCTAAAAATTATCAAATTCTACCTACTGATAACTAACGTCACTAGGGACAAGTAGCAAAAAGAATCAACTTAAAATCTATTTTTAAACTCAAGATATTCAGAAAATAAGATTTCAATCAAATCTGTTTGAAATCAATTTAAATATTCAAATTTGGTCAAACTTTATATCTACAGAAACTACATACAATTTGTGAGAATATTCAAAAGGAATCAAATTAAAATCATTAAAAACATAAAAGATATGAAGAAAACAAAATCAAAACTATTTTGTTAGCTGAATTTAAAACGGAAAAAGAAAAATGTTTCTAACGGACAGGGGGTGACGTGGCAGCTTCTGATTGGCTGGAGGTGTGTGTGCGTGGGTGCTAACGAGCAGACGGCCGGGCCTTAGAAGAAAATGTTTCGGTTAAAACAACTAAAAACGGCCGGTTAACCAAAATAAACCGAATCGGTATGACAGTTCTAATCCTAGCCCTAGATCTACGATCGGACGGCTAAGAGAGGGAGAGGGAGCTCACAGAGGGAGGGTCACCGGTGATGGAGGATTCCAGCGAGGCAGAGGCTTGGCGGTTTACGTGGAGGTGGCTCTGGTGGTCGGGGACGGCGTCTGAGAGGTCCTGTCGACGGCGGCGGATCGCCGGCGTCCGTTGGTGGCGTCGGTTGAGGCTGGGGACGACAGGGGCGAGCTCCTCGAGCTCCTAGAGCTTCGGGTGGAGGCGGAGCTCCGGCATGGCATCAGCATGGCGTTTCGGAGGGTCTTCGGCGAAGGCGAGGGCATTAGGCGATGGCAGCGAGTCTTCGGTGTTGATGGGCGGGGCCAAAGGAGCGTGGGGGTGACGGTGGTGAGTGGCATGTGCTCACAGAGCTTCGGTGGTGGCCGAAAGTTCGGCGAGGTGGAGCGGTGGCGTTTGCGGGTGAGGGCAGGGGCATTCGGGGTGGAACAGAGTGCGAAGAGGTGGGGCTACTTATAGGCCCGGTGCGGGGTCGGGAGAGGGAGAGAGGAGCGAGATCCGGGGAGGAGAAATCTCCCACGTGCTCAGGGGCGAGGGGAAGGGGACGACTGCGGGGATGGTGCGATCGGTCGATGGGGCCCACGTGTCAGTGAGAGAGAGGGCGGGGTTAGCGGCGTCGGTGACCGATCCGGAGGGATCTTGGGGTTTAAAGGTTGTAGGCCGGCCGGTTTTCATATTAAAACTCTTAAATTTGTTTCCTTTTCTATTTTCCAAAGCATTAAAAACTCATTTATTGTAATAAGTACTCTGCCAAAATTGAAGATCTTTATACGGAAATTACCAGGGGAATAAATTCAATTTAATGAACATTTTCCCCCAGCCAAAATAAATACTTTTAAAAAAATATTTTCAGAAAATGCCTAAATTGACTTTAATTCTTTTGCAACAAATTTTCAAATAACCCCCTGGGTTTTATGGTTCAAATACTTCACAAAATAACCCATGGTGTGGAGTGTCATATTACTCCTCTCAAATTTTGTCAAGGGGTTTGAATTCTTTCAAACTTCAAATAGGAAATTCAATATGAAAGTGATCTCCATATCAGGAATTTTCAAATAATTTTCAATTCCAGTTTTCAAATCTTTTTATATTGAAGAAGTCATGTCATATTCTCTCACTGATTTGAAAAGTACTAATTTAAAATCAAGCACAAAGGGGAAATTCATTTTATTCCCTCTTATTCAAAAGTTTTCAAAAGTTTCAAATTTCACTCAATTCAATCACTCAGGCAAAATAGACTATCATTCTAATATTTATTATAACATTCCAAATTTTGGGATGTTATAGTAGAGGAAGATCATGCACCCACGTAAACAACACCTGCACAAAAATAACAAATACTTGCAACCCGACGCGAAAGAGAGGTTGTCAAGCTCTCTACGGTAATAACATAGATTAGGTAATGATAGTTTTGGCAAATAGATCTCACGAGAACACAAAATAAAATAGGTAAACAAAAGTGCAGCAAGGTATTTTTGAGTTTTTTGGATTAATAGATCTGAAAACAAAAATGCAAAAAACTAGATCGGGAAGCGATATGTTGGAAATGTAGACCCAGTGGCCGTAGGTTTCGCTAGTGGCTTCTCTCATGAGTATAGCACACGGTGGGTGAACAACTTAGTGTTGGGCAATTGATATAATATCAAATAAACATGACGATATCGAGGCAATGATCATTATACAGGCATCATGTCCAAGATAAATAGACCGAAACGATTCTGCATATACTTCTATTACTCCACACATTGACCGCTATGCAACATGCATCTAGTGTATTAAGTTCATGGGAAACTGAGTAATGCAATAAGAAGGGTGAAATGATGTAGACAAGATTTATTCATGTAGGAATTGACCCCATCTTGTTATCCTTAATGGCAACGATACATGCGTGTCTTGTTGCCTCTTCTATCACGGGGAAAGAACACCACAAGATCGAACCCATCATAAAGCACCTCTTCCCATGGAAAGAAAAACTGATCTGGTTGGCCTAACTAAACCCAAGATTTGAAGAAGAAATACGATGATATAAGGAATCATGGAAATAAGATATCAAAGAAGACTTAAATCATATTCATGGATAGAAACTGACCATGAACTCAAAGTCATTACATCAAATACATCTCCAAGAGACCATTGTATTGAGAATCATAGAGAGAGAGAGAGGAAGCCATCTAGCTACTACCTACGGACCCATAGGTCTATGGTGGACTACTCACGCATCATTGGAGAGGCACCTTTGATTAAGATGAACCCCTCAGTGATGGTGTTAGATTGGATCTCGAAGTTCTGGAACTTGCGGTGGCTGGAGTTGTGTTTTGTCGACTCCTCTAGGGTTTTCCAAATATATGGGATTTTATAAGCTTGATAGTCGGTTGAGGGGGGCTGAGGTGGGCACCCTCCACTAGGACGTGCCAGGGGCCTCTAGCACGCCCTGGTGGAGGGTGGCCTCCCTGGGCCCCCTCTCCGGTGCTCTTTGGCCCATCCTGGTTTTTCTGGTCCATAAAAATTCTCCAAAAATTCCTGTAGCGTTTGGGCTCAGTTTGGTACCGGTTTTGTGCGAAGTAAAAAACAAGCAAAACAGCAACTGGCACTTTGGCACTATGTCAATAGGTTAGTCCCAAAAAATGATATAAAGTTGCTATAAAATGATTGTAAAACATCCAAGATTGATAATATAAGAGAATGGAACAAGCAAAAATTATAGATACGTTGGAGACATATCAGGTATCTTGTTTCTCAGTCCTGACGATATGCAAGAGGCAAAGAAATGTATGAAGGAAAAAGGTATTAAAGCTGAGGATGTTAAGAATTTACCACCTATTGAAGAAATACATGGCCTTGACACAGCACCGCCTCCACAGGTGGTAGAGGTAAATTCTTTATTAAATTTGATGAAGGTGACATCCCTTACAATAAACATCCTAGTCAATGATTATATGAGTTTGACTACTACATTAGGAAACAAGATCACTTCAATGCAAATGTTCTGAAATAGTTGAAATATAATTTCCATATGATTGCTTGCTTGAGTGACTTGTTATTTAGAATAAGTAATGATGTTCGAGGTGGAGGAGAACATGCCTCTATGGTTCAAACTCGGTTGGAACAAGTTGCTAAATCTCAAAGAGAAATGCTTAATGAAATGAATTATAATATGAATGATCATGCTATTAGAGTAGTGACTAGAGGAGGTAGAATGACCCAAGAACCTCTTTATCCTGAAGGTCATTCTAAAAGAATTGAACAAGACTCTCAAGGAATTAATACTGATACACCTATTCCTTCTAAGAAGAAAAAGAAAAACAAAAATGATAGGACTTTGCATGCTTTTAGTGAACCTAAGATAGAAAAACCTCCTATTGATAATAATGATGTCTCTATTTCTAATGCTGAAACTCAATCTGGTAATGAACATCCACCTAGTGATAATGATAATGATAGTGATGTTCACGAGGATACTCAACCTAGTAATGATAAAGAACCAGATAAAGATGTAGAAATAGAACCTGTTGTTGATCTTAATAACCCACAACCTAAAAATAAACAATATGATGAAAAGGACTTTGTAGCTAGAAAACATGGAATAGAAAGAGAGCCATGGGTTCTGTAGCGACCCGACTCAAAACGAGTCAAGCCTCTGTGTGTTCTATGCCATCCCTGGATCAGTATGCTGGCACACACAATACATCAATGTATATATCAAAGTGCAATAACATGTAATTGACGTAAAACTGATATATACCTTAAATTGTCAGCGGAAACAGTCAATGGGAGTGGAGTCCCAATAACACCAAGGGCAGGTTGAGTGTAGACCGTAACCCTAAATCGTACTCTTACCCGTCGTAGAGCTTATCTGCAACATAAGACGTTGCAGCCGTGTAGGTCAGCATTTTGAATATGACGGCAAGTCACAAAAGAGGGGGTGTAAAGAAATCATCTATTCTACATGCATATATGGCAAGTGGGGTAGTGGGTTTTGCATAAAGCCAAATTTTTCCTACAACAAGAGAGGGCAAAAGCATAATTACTACAATGTTGGTTGATTAATGAGATGGTTCCACCAACCAATTCTCATACCCAAGTTGACATTAATACCCACATCAATGTAATTAATTGTGTTGAGAGTTCCAGATAGTTTCAGTTCCTTTGGCTCAAGTTGTCCATGACCGTGGACACGGCTAATCGATTAGGTTTTAGTACTCTGCAGAGTTTTGCACACGTTCCCCACAAGATTTGATCGCCTCCGTTTGATTTCTCGCACTTCAGGGTGTTTGAGAAACGGATGACAAAAACATGGTCTTTTAAAGGGTTCCCCTGAGACTCTGTCGGTGCCCATCCTTTCCTACCGTTCTTCTACATCTCATAGCACCGCCTGTCTAGGGTCACCACGATATCCAACCAAGCCAGAGCCCATAATGACTTGTGGCTGTGCAGGTAAGCCTTGGGTCTTGAAGCATCCATCCATCTCTTTGTGCCTGGGTGGACCTTTCCGCGTGAATACTGGCACTTCCCCAGCAACACCTAGGCTAACCATTGGTTTCTCTAGGGCGCCGTTCAACCATCATCCACCAAGAGGTATGTTGAAAACTCGGAGTCTTGAAGTATTGATCATCTTGTAAGTCTTGAAATTATTAACTCACAACTCTCATGAATCACACAACCAGCCCCGTCTAGTAATAGCATAGCAAAATATAAATCAACGTTTCACGGGGCCAATGTGTCAAAGGGTTGAGGGGGTACCTACCACATGATACTACAACAAGTAACCAAGTTTCCAAATTACCTACTTTGCATGCAATTGGGGAGATGGTAGAACTAATGCAATAAAACATAGGTATACATGGTCAAAGTGACTTGCCTATACTGTTGATGAAGAAAAAAATATCGCTCTCAGAGATAACTGATAGACTATTCGTCACTCTCCGATGAAAACCTATACAATCAAACATTGCATTCATATAAGCAATAATACTAGAAATCAAGAACTAACACAAAACCAATAGCAACAAGGTTGGGATGCAGGAAATACTTAAGAAAATACTCAAAATAACAAAACTACATAAACACAACTAAGGTGGTGATGAAGGAAATACTTAAGACAAAACTCAAATGACAAAACTACATCAACAAAACTAATGTGGTGATGAAGGAAATACTTAAGACAAAAGTTAAAATCAACACCACCAAAGTTGGTCTTCTCTACAAGTACATCCTATTAACAAAAGTAAAAACTCAAAACAAGGTAAAATATAATCAAAAGTAGTTTAATAAATATTTTACTTAGCAAAAAAAATTACTTTTGAAGAACAACTAGGAACTAAGAAAACAATACCCTAGCAACTAAAGTTTTTAACTACTATAACATATCATCAAGAAAAAAACATTAAGTTCATAAAATAAAAACAAATTTTAAAGCAAATAATTAACAGAAAGTATTTTCTCATCAATCTTTATTTTGCAAAAAGAACTAATTGAAAAGCTTTTATAAAGGTTCTTCTTTTGATAAGGTCATCCTTGGCTTAAACCAATAACAATCTCAACTATAATACAGATTGTTTCTGGTCTAAACATAGATTAACAGAAAATCAACTTATAAAACTATTTGTAGAATTATTTTCAAATACAAGATCAACATAGCAATGAAAATCCAATTGCAAGTTATAGTTGAACTAGAATTGATTTTCATGCAACCAACTAATAAAATATTATTTGTTTTGAAGGGCTACTATTATCTAACAGAAAACTTTATAAAAGCCTATCACTAATATAAAAGAAAATAATTTAAAATAATTTAAAACAAAAGGGAATATAAATAGACCATATTAGAACCAAACAGAATCTGTTTTGCTTGAAAAGACTACTATAAAATATATCTAAAAAATTCCAAACTCTACCTACTGATAACTAAGGTCACTAGTGACAAGTAGCAAAAAGAATCAACTCAAAATATATTTTTAAACTCAAGATATTCAGAAAATAAATTTGAATTAAATCTTCTTGAAATAAATTTTAGATTATTCAAATTTGGTCAAACTTGATGTCTACAGAAACTACGTAAAAGTTTTGACACAATGCAAAAAGAATCAACCAAAAATTCTAAACATATTAAAATATATAACAAAATTAAAAAAAGAACCTATTCTGTTTTCTAAAACAAAAACAGAAAAAGGAAAACTAAACTAACGGACAGGGGGTGACGTGGCACTCTGTGATTGGCCCTAAGGTGTGCGTATTCTAGCGATTCGAGCGGACGGCCGATAACTAAAATAAAATGATACGGGGTTTTAAGTGTTCTACTCTGGATCGTTAGATCCAGATCCAACGGTTAAGGGAGGGGAGGGTTGCTCACACAGGAAGGTCATCGGCGAGGGGGTTTCTCCGGCGAGGCCAAGGCGACGAGGTCATCGGGGGCGGTGCTCTGGTGGTCCTCTGACGATGGTGTGGCCTCCAATCAACGGCGGAGATCCTCCGGGGATGGCTGGTGGCGAAAGGGAGACGAGGGGGTGACGGTGGTGAGCAGCACGAGCTCCGGGAGCTACGGGAGGTGGCCAAACTCCGGCGAGGCAGCGGTGAGGCGTTCTAGCGAGGGAAAAGAGGGGGTTTCGGGGTGGACAAAGAGCAGAGAGAACCGGCTCTCATATAGGCCAGGTGCGGGGTCAGGGGAGGGAAGGAGGAGCGAGATCTGGGGCGATGGACTCGCCGGCGTTGTGAGCGGCGCGATGGAGGGGATGAGCGCGCGGTGAGTGGGACGGTCAGTGGGGCCGGTGCATCAGCCAGAGAGAGGGAGAGATCAGTGCGTCGGGCGGCCGATGCGGAGTGGTTTCTGGGGAGGGATCAGGGGTTGTGGGCCGGCTCGTTTAATACACGCGTTAACTCTTTTCTTTTATTAAATACCAGAGCATTAAAAACAACATTAAGGCATTCAAAGCCAGTACGAAAAGTAAATTTTTATATATCAAAATGATCAGGATAATAAATTCCATTTAATGAACATTTTTCCCTGGCCAAAATAAATATTTTAAAAAAAATTATTTTCAGAAAAATGCCTAAATGGCTTTATTTATTTTTGCAAATATTTTTCAAATAACCCCTTGGGTTTTATGGTTCAAGAACTTCACAAAAATACCCTTGGTTTGGAGTGTCATATTACACCTCTCAAAAACATTGTCAAGGGGGTTGAGTGCTTACAAATTCAAATAGGGAATTCAAATATGGAAGTGAAACTCCGTATGAGAATTTCTCAAATAGTTTTCATATCCTTCTTTTAAACTTCCAACTCATATTTCATATAATTTGAAGAAGTCCTTTTATCCTTTCTCATGAAAATCATTGAGTTGCATAAAGTTTCTGAATTTGAACTATTTTCAAATGAAATTCAAACCATTTCAAATCCCTTTTCATTCCTTTAAATGGAAGAAGTCATATCATCTTCACTCCGGGATTTTGTCATGAAATGAATTTGAATTCCTACAGAGTGAAAGTTTTGGGAAAGTCATTTTATTCCCTCTCATTCAAAAGTTTTCAAAAGTTTCAAATTTTCTCTCAATTTCAATCACTCAAGCAAACAAACAATCATTCTAGTATTTATTATAACATTCCAAAGTTTGGGATGTTACAAACCTACCACACTTAAAATGAATCTCGTCCTCGAGATTCGAAAGCCTAGAAATAAAAGGTTAGGGTTTGGGGTTTCTAACAAATCCATCGACCAAGAAGGTGTGGGGTCTACCACACTTAACATGAGAGTTACTCGTTCCTCAAAATCATGGCAGTCCTCTGGGTGCATCTGTCTGTTCACATTCTTCACGATAGCTCCTTCGATGAGGTTCTTGCATTAAATCAAAATCTTGTGTTCTCACCAAAATGTATTTCCTCCGATATTGGGTCTTCTTAACTGACAGGTCTCGTGATTATTCTAAATAACCTATCGAAGATCTCATGGTGGTCTACCTTTAGTGGTCATCCTGTAGTGAAATTGGTCTTGGCTTCATTCCTCACCGTAAAATTCCTACGGGTGATAGCAACTGTCATGTACAAGGTGTTTTACATCATACCATTCTAGGGCTTAAACAAAAGCTTCAAAGAACGTCGTCTCTTTACTATGGGTAAGTCACTCAGATTTACCATTCCGAATAGCAAGAGAATGATAAGAGTAAGTCGCCATGGTGGCCCAACCATGTCGCACTAAAATCATTACCTTATATAAGGTTTAGTGAATCTCGTATTCTAACACTTGGGCTTCCTCGCAAGCATTGTAGAAAATTTCTCTTGTATACGAACGAAGTTCGGATAAAACATAGATTCTGCAAGCTGAACAAAAACATCTATCATTTCTTCACAACTCTCAGGTTTTTCGTATACTCCTAAGAAAATGTTTTGCTGATTAGTCATAGCTTCTTCCAAGTTTCTTATTTCACAAAGGTGAGGATTGATCCTTATCAATCCTTAGGTCAATGATTTGTGGGCTCACTTGAACAGCTTTAACTCACTCTTGGGATTACTATCTTTTCACAATCCAGCATTACCTTCAGTTCCCTACACCATACCCTTGAGGTAACAAATCACAGACTTATTCTTGTCTAGATCCCACTCTGCGGAATTCATTTTCCTTTCCATTGGTTTGTTTAACCTTGGGCATGGTTTCATCACAATCATTCCTTTTCTCCAATATTCCAACTTCAAAAGTACTTTGTCACAAAGGTTATCATTCACTTAGTTTTGATGTGGTTCCACATTCTTTTCACCTGTATTCACTTATCCAAACTCCGTAATATGAATGGTATTTTCTTCATTCTTTTGTCCCTGTGGTTGCTACCACACTTAAAATGAAATGCATGCATGCCTGTATAGACCATATTTTCTCATATCCTCGAAAATTAGTCAGAGATCTTTGTTCTTAGAGTGGCAACTCATATAATTCAACACATGAGAATCATAACACCATAAATTCCATTGATCTTATGAATTTATTACAAACTCTGAGACTTCCATTACATAACTTCAAAATGATAAGAGTGCTACCTATTACATTTATTACTTCCAAAAATTCAAAACTCAAACTACTCATGTTTAGCTTTCTTGTCCGGGCAGGTATAGGAGTAATGTCCTGTCTTCTTGCACCGAAAACACATGATATGAATCAAATCCTTCTTTGCAGAAATTGGGTTGTTCTGAGAACGGCTTCGATTTCTCTTCTTGGGTTCCTTTGTTCCGATCAAAATTTCAATTTCTTGTGGATCAAACTCCACTTCTTATCTCGGGAAGTTTCCCAGATACTCTTTTCTTTCCTCCGTACAATCCTGTGAGAAATGTCCTTCTTCTCCACATGTATAGCAGGAATTGGAGTAAAATCTGGTTAGGCCTTCTCCATTAGGGTCTTCAACATCTTCCTTCATCACGAGTTCTCCTAAATTTTCTCTGAAGGCTTCCTTCATGGCTTCCTTCTGCTGCTTGATGACTTCTTGCACCTTGGGGTACATTTGGCATTGAGCCGGGTAATGCGTAGTTCCTTCGCACAAGAAACATGTCACCTGCCTAGTTGGGCATTCCTCGGCTCGGTGATTTTCTTCACAATGAGGGCATCCTTCCTTGTGTTCTTCTTGGGTGTGTCCTATCTCTCCACATATCCTGCATGCACAAATCTTCTTCACATCTTTGCCACGAGGCTTCTGGGTGTTGGTAACAACATGAGATCCTTGCAGAGTTATCTTGAATTCTTCCCAAGTGTTTGATGCTTGCCTATCATGGATATCTTCATGCATCTTCCACCAATTTTCAGCACCTTCTGCAAAGTACCGAAAGGCATACTGGACCATCTCCTTTCTTGCAACATGGTTACTCCTTAGATGATCCTCCATGTTCTGAATCCATTCTTCTGTCTCTAACCGAGTCATCGATCCAGAATACACGAGTCCCTTCACTCATCATCTATTGGGTTCAAGGTTTTGGGGATGAGATGGGTAAGAGAGAGAAAGGAGGGGATACACACAATTCAAACAATGGTTTTGAAAATAGATTTTAGTTGTGGCTGTCAAAAATTTACACACAAATGACAGCTCACAAATCATCATATCTAACATAAGTATACAACAGGGGTTTGGTCTTCTAGGGCATAATATCTTGCAAATTCTTCATGGGCTTCAATTTCTTCGGGTCTTCACTGTCTTCAACTCGTGTAGCTTCAACTCTTCTAATGCAGGGTGACATCTTCTTTACTTTGAAGTGACCATCAGTTGTTTTGATATCTTGTCCTTCTCAAAGTGGTCTCAGTTGATCCTTAGTGTGGTCAAAGGGGAAAGGGTATTTTCTAACTTTTTGAGGTAAGAGAGATCATTTGATAAGGCTCAAATAAGATGAGAAGTAAAAGGCCTTTTGAAAACAAAGTTTTTTCGAGAAATCATTTCCTAAGGGCTTTCCAGTTTCTAGGGTCACGTCCTATAGTCAACATGTGCTCTGATACCATTTCTGTAGCGACCCGACTCAAAACGAGTCAAGCCTCTGTGTGTTATGTGCCATCCCTGGATCAGTATGCTGGCACACACAGTACATCAATGTATATATCAAAGTGCAATCACATGTAATTAACGTAAAACTGATATAGACCTTAAAATCTCAGCAGAAACAGTCAACGGGAGTGGAGTCCCAACAACACCAACGACAGGTTGAGTGTAGACCGTAACCCTGAATCGTACTCTTACCCGTCGTAGAGCTTACCTGCAACATAAGACGTTGTAGCCGTGTAGGTCAGCATTTTGAATATGCCGGCAAGTCACAAAGGAGGGGGTGTAAAGTAATCATCTATTCTACATGCATATATGGCAAGTGGGTAGTGGGTTTTGCATAAAGCCAAATTTTTCCTACAACAAGAGAGGGCAAAAGCATAATTACTACAATGTTGGTTGATTAATGAGATGGTTCCACCAACCAATTCTCATACCCAAGTTGACATTAATACCCACATCAATGTAATTAATTGTGTTGAGAGTTCCAGATAGTTTCAGTTCCTTTGGCTCAAGTTGTCCATGACGTGGTCACGGCTAATCGATTAGGTTTTACTACTCTGCAGAGTTTTTCACACGTTCCCCACAAGATTTGATCGCCTCCGTTTGATTTCTCGCACTTCAGGGTGTTTGAGAAACGGATGACCAAAACATGGTCTTCTAAAGGGTTTCCCTAAGACTCTGTCGGTGCCCATCCTTTCCTACCGTTCTTCTACATCTCGTAGCACCGCCTGTCTAGGGTCACCACGATATCCAACCAAGCCAGAGCCCATAATGACTTGTGGCTGTGCAGGTAAGCCTTGGGTCTTGAAGCATCCATCCATCTGCCTGGGTGTACCTTTCCGCGTGAATACTGGCACTTCCCCAGCAACACCTAGGCTAACCACTGGTTTCTCTAGGGCGCCATTCAACCATCATCCACCCAGAGGTATGTTGAAAACTCGGAGTCTTGAAGTCTTGATCATCATGTAAGTCTTGAAATTATTAACTCACAACTCTCATGAATCACACAACCAACCCCGTCTACTAATAGCATAGCAAAATATAAATCAACGTTTCCTGGGGCCAATGTGTCAAAGGGTTGAGGGGTACCTACCACATGATACTACAACAAGTAACCAAGTTTCCAAATTACCTACGTTGCATGCAATTGGGGAGATGGTAGAACTAAAGCAATAAACATAGGTATACATGGTCAAAGTGACTTGCCTGTACTGTTGATGAAGAAAAAATATCGCTCTTAGAGATAACTGATAGACTATTCGTCACTCTCCGATGAAAACCTATACAATCGAACATTGCATTCATATAAGCAATCATACTAGCAATCAAAAACTAACACAAAACCAAAAGCAACAAGGTTGGGATGAAGGAAATACTTAAGACAAAACTCAAAATAACAAAACTACATCAACACAACTAAGGTGGTGATGAAGGAAACACTTAAGACAAAACTACATCAACACAACTAATGTGGTGATGAAGGAAATACTTAAGACAAAAGTTAAAATCAACAAGACTTCATCAACACCACCAAAGTTGGTCTTCTCTACAATTACATCCTATTTTCAAAAGTAAAAACTCAAAACAAAGTAAAATATAATCAAAAGTAGTTTAGTAAATATTTTACTTAGCAAAAAAAATTACTTTTGAAGAACAACTAGGAACTAAGAAAACAATACTCTAGCAACTAAAGTTTTTAACTACTATAACATATCATCAAGAAAAAAAACATTAAGTTAATAAAAGAAAAACAAATTTTAAAGCAAATGATTAACAGAAACTATTTTCTCATAAATCTTTATTTTGCAAAAAGAACTAATTGAAAAGCTTTTATAAAGGTTCTTCTTGTGATAAGGTCATCCTTGGCTTAAACCACAAACAATCTCGACTATAATACAAATTGTTTCTGGTCTAACCTTAGATTAATAGAAAATCAACTTATAAGCCATTTGTGGAATTATTTTCAAATACAAGATCAACATAGCAATGAAAATCCAATTGCAAGTTATAGTTGAACTAGAATTGATTTTCATGCAACCAACTAATAAAATATTATTTGTTTTGAAGGGCTACTATTATCTAATAGAAAACTTTATAAAAGTCTATCACTAATATAAAAGAAAAAAATTTAAATAATTTAAAACAAAAGGGAATATAAATAAACCATAATAGAACCAAACAGAATCTGTTTTGCTTGAAAAGACTACTATAAAATATTTCTAAAATTTTCCAAAACTCTACCTACTGATAACTAAAGTCACTAGTGACAAGTAGCAAAAAGAATCAACTCAAAATATATTCTTAATCTCAAGAGATTCAGAAAATAAGATTTGAATCAAATCTGTTTGAAATCAATTTTAAATTATTCAAATTTGGCCAAACTTGATGTCTACAGAAACTATGTAAAATTTGTGACACAATGCAAAAAGAATAAATCAAAAACTCTAAATATATTAAAAGATATAACAAAATTAAAAACAGAACCCATTCTGTTTTCTAAAACAAAATAAGTGTTTACTCTGGATTGTTAGATCCAGATCCAATGGTTAAGGGAGGGGAGGGGTGCTCACAGAGGGAGGTCGCTGGCGAGGGGGTTTCTCCGGCTCGGCCGAGGCGACGAGGTCGTCGGGGGGGGGTGCTCTTGTGGTCCTCCGGCAATGGCGTGGCCTCCAATCGACGGCGGAGATCCTCCGGGGATGGCTGGTGGCGAAAGGGAGACGAGGGGGTGACGGTGGTGAGCAGCACGAGCTCCGGGAGCTTCGGGAGGTGGCCGAACTCCGGCGAGGCAGCGGTGGGGCGTTCTGGCAAGGGAAAAGAAGGGGTTTCGGGGTGGACGAAGAGCGGAGAGAACCGGCTCTTATATAGGCCAGGTGCGGGGTCAGGGGAGGGAAGGAGGGGCTGGACTCGCCGGCGTTGTCAGGGGCGCGATGGAGGGGATGAGCGCGTGGTGAGTGGGAGCGGTCAGTTGGGCCGGTGCGTCAGCCAGAGAGAGGGAGAGATCAGCGCGTTGGGCGGCCGATGCGGAGAGGTTTCTGGGGAGGGATCAGGGGCTGTGGGCCGGCTCGTTTAATACACGCGTTAACTCTTTTCTTTTATTAAATACTAGAGCATTAAAAACAACATTAAGACATTCAAAGCCACTCCAAACAATAATGTTTTATATATCAAAATGATCAGGGAAATAAATTCCATTTAATGAACATTTTCCCTGGCCAAAATAAATACTTTAAAAAAATTATTTTCAGAAAAATGCTAAATGGCTTTATTTATTTTTGCAAATATTTTTCAAATAACCCCTTGGGTTTTATGGTTCAAGAACTTTACAAAAATACCCCTGGTTTGGAGTGTCATATTACTCCTCTCAAAAAGTTTGTCAAGGGGTTTGTGTGCTTACAAATTCAAATAGGGAATTCAAATATGGAAGTGAAACTCCATATGAGAATTTCTCAAATAGTTTTCATATCCTTCTTTTAAACTTCCAACTCATATTTCATATAATTTGAAGAAGTCCTTTTATCCTCTCTCATGAAAATCATTGAGTTGCATAAAGTTTCTGAATTTGAACTATTTTCAAATGAAATTCAAACCATTTTCAAATCCCTTTTCATTCCTTTAAATGGAAGAAGTCATATCATCTTCACTCTGGGATTTTGTGATGAAATGAATTTGAATTCCTAGAGAGTGAAAGTTTTGAGAAAGTCATTTTATTCCCTCTCATTCAAAAGTTTTCAAAAGTTTCAAATTTTCACTCAATTTCAATCACTCAAGCAAACAAACTATCATTCTAGTATTTATTGTAACATTCCGAACTTTGGGATGTTATAGGTTTAGAAACCCATGCCCTTTCCACCTAAACTATCTAGGAAAATGAATGATGAATAATTTGAACGCTTTGCTGAAATGATAAGGTCGGTCTTTTGCGTACCAGCTTATTGATATCTTAAAGATGCCTCCTTATGCTAAATACATGAAAGACATCATCACTAATTAAATAAAGACAACTAAAGTTGAAATATCCACCATGCTTGCTAATTATTCTTTTAAATATGGAGTGCCTAAAAAACTTGGAGATCCTGGAATACCAACTATACCTTCCTCCATTAAGAAAAATTATGTCAAAACTACTTTGTGTGATTTGGGAGATGGTGTGAGAATTATGCCTTTATCTTTATATAAATACTTGATTTGAATAAACTCACACCTACTGAAATATCTTTGCAAATGGCAGACAAATCAACTGCCATACCCATAGGTATTTGTGAGGATGTGCCCGTTGTTGTTGCAAATGTTACTTCTTGACAGACTTTGTTATTCTTGAGATGCCCGAGGACGACAACATGTAGATTATACTTGGTAGACCCTTTTTTAATACTGCAGGGGCTGTTATTGATTGATTAAGAGTAAGGTCACTTTTCATATCAATGGGAATGAGCATAGGGTGCACTTCCCGAAGAAACAATTCCAAGTGAATGGTGTGAATGTTATTGAAAATTCTCCAACACTCACTATTGGGAGTTTTCATCTACCTCTACCTACTACCAAAAAGAAATATGATATAATTATGGTTGGGGATATGCATATCCCCGTTGAGGCAACTTAGTGTTTTACGAAAGTTCGTCGGTTTCATGCCATTCGAAGGTGGTTATTAATAAGACTTGATCAACCTTATTAATGGATCAATTTTCAGAGGTATGAAGTTGATGAATTTAGTAACCACAACTCTCTATATCCACTTTTTGTTTTTTGTTTTTCTTTTTAAATAAAATAAAATGTCATGTTTATCGTGTTTTATTACTTTTCCGTGCAATAAAAAATGACCCAAAAAATAAAGTTCTCAAAATTTCTTGAAAATTTAACACGATTTTTTTCTGAATATTTCTGAATTTCTGGTGCAAATAACATCAAAGGGGGGTGCACCTGGTGCCCACAAGACACCAGGGCGCGCCAGCAACCCGAGGTGCACCCTGGTGGGTTGTGGTCCCCATGTGGGTCCCCTCACTTACTTCTTTAGCCCATCTCATCCCCTACCTCCAGAAAAAAATCACCATAGCTCTCTCTCTCTCTCTCTCTTGTGTTCTTGCTCCCAAACCCAAGGGTTTCGATATCTTTGTTCAAAGATCCATTTCCAAAACTATTTTGAGGAATTGGTTCTTGGTATGTGACTCCCCCATTGCTCCGATTAGTTTTTGATTTAGTGGTTTATTTTTAGAATAATTAGCTACTCTTGGTGCTGCTATAGATGAGCTTGCATGTTGAATTCTTAGAGTTTTAAGTAGTTTTAATGCTTGATATTGCCTCTAGACATCCTTCTGAATAGTTGCTATCAATCTTGTGAAGTTTTGTCAACAAAATTTTGTGTACCATAAATTTTCAAAAATTGTTTGCAAATAAAAATGCAATTCTTTAGGAGTCTTCGAGGAGAAGATCCTTGGGGGCATCTTCAAGTGAAAGCTCTGTCCGACAATCTTATGTTGAACCAAATGCAAGCTCCATGCGGGATGCTGAAACCAAATCGTGCCTTTGGCCATGTAATACATTCATGGAAAGTGCAGGTTTTAAAGAAGAATTTCAGTATTATGTTCATAACGTCGATCTCGCTTCTTCATCGAAGATAAGTGAACCCAACACCTCGAACTCACAGAGACATTTTTATAAATTGATATCTCGCTTCGTCACCGCCACCACAACCTCGCGGCCATCTTTCCGGCGATGCTCGGGGGTCCAACATCAACACGCCCCTACGCACTCGCACCGGCACCGGTAACATCCTCATCACTGGCCTCGGCATCGCCCGCCTCCATCATCGACTCCATCTTCACCAAACTCGCGCGCACCATCGCTAGCGTCTCGAGGCCATGACAGGCCGCGACGTACTCCTCGCGCTGGTGCTACTCCCAGCCATCGCGCTCACGCCGGCGCTGGCCACATCCCGTCGGCTATCGCGGCCACCTCTTGAGTTGGCTCTGGCAAGCTTGTTCTCCACATCCCCTCACAGAAAAAGCAGGTTCCTACATGTTAGCTTCGGCCTCACGCAGAAAAATCCCATGAACAAGAACCAAACTCCCCAAGATACCATCACGCGTGTTCGTCATGGCCGCCACCGGAGCTGCGCTGTGGCTTTGCCTCGCGTCTAGGCTGGCCCGGGTCGAGAGGCTCATCGCCCTTCCAGCGCTCCGCTCTTGGTCCGCGACGAATGCCGCAATGCACATCGCTGGGTACATGCCCTGCGCCCGCGGCCTTAGCGCGAGCCTCCATGGCTGCACGGTCGTGCGCCGACTCACCCCACCACCTCCTCCGCCCGCAGAGGCAACGCCACGCCCGGGTTCCCAAGGCCACGACTGCCTCGCTCGTTCGCATCCACATGCACAGCCTTCACGGAAGACAGTTGGCCCGCTACAGCCGCTGGCCATGGCTACGCTTCACCCCTGCTCCACCGACATTGGCTCGGCCTCCTATCCCGCTCGCGCTCACGCCTTGCCTCCACTGTCCGCGCGCCGTGCTTCATGGCTGCGGCACCACCACCTTCCACACTCTGAAAGCACAATATACTCCCTTGGTGGTTTCGATAATTCATGGCAACATACATTGTCTCTTGGACTGATACTTTTACCTAGTGTATTTCAGATACAGTCTATAGAGAGGATAGGCAAAAGGAGATTGTGGACATACCCCAAGATGCAAGGAAATAGGTTGGCCAAGCTTCCAGCAAGAGGATTCTACATTTTATATTTGTGAGAAATCACTTTGAGTCCATAGGAAAGCAGATCCTATTAAAAGGGTGTAAGGTTTT
Organism: Hordeum marinum; assembly: GCA_022496015.1. Taxonomy (NCBI): domain Eukaryota; kingdom Viridiplantae; phylum Streptophyta; class Magnoliopsida; order Poales; family Poaceae; genus Hordeum; species Hordeum marinum. Next base: position 441,835,112 of record CM039674.1, read on the forward strand.
GTTGGTGAATAATATGCTCAAACGTGCACAAGTGATAGTCGCCAAAAACATCCACAAACTCTCCCACCAAAATATGTTCTATACACAACACTCAAAATCGGTGCAACCAACTTTCCCATACCGGTGCCACCGATTCTAGAACGTAGACACACTCAAGCCAAACCCTAGCCACTTTGGTGCAACCGATTCCATACCGGTGCCACCGAGTTTAGGTTGCCAATTTTTTGTCACGCAAATCCATATTTTCGGTCCCACCGAGAATGTTGGATCGGCGTCACCGAGATTGGAAATCTAACCGTTGGTCACCTTATCGGTGCATCTGAGTTTTCTATATTGGTCTCACCGAGATTCAAAAGTTACCATCTTTTGGTCACTTCGATACCACCGAGATTAACACATCGATGTCACCGAGTTGGTCATTTTGTGTGTAATGGTTGGATTTTTGGGGATGCCTATATATACCCCTCCACCACCACTTACTCGAAAGAGAAGCACTCAGAACTATTCCATACCTATCCTATCAGATTTTCTGAGAGAGAACCACCTACCCTTGTGTTGAGGTCAAGATCTTCCACTCCAATCATATGGATCTTGATTTCTAGCCTCCCCAAGTAGCTTTCCACCAATCCTATCTCTTCCACCATGCCAAATCTGTGAGAGAGTGATTGGGTTTTGAGGAGTCTATCATCTTGAAGCACAAGAGCAAGGAGTTCATCATCATTACCGAGCCTATTGCCTTTTGGAGGGTGGTGCCTCCTAGATTGGTTAGGTGTCACTTGGGAGCCTCCTACTTCGCGTTGTGGAGTGAACCAAGAAGTTTGTAAGGGCAAGGAGATCGCCTACTTCGTGAAGATCTACCCATAGTGAGGCTAGTCCTTCGTGGATGGAAGCCGTTATGGAATAGTCAAGGTTGCTGCTTCGTGGACCCTTTTCGGTGGAGCCCTTAGTGGACTCTCGTGACCTTTACCCTCTGTGGGTTGAAGACTCCATAAACATGGATGTACGATAGTGCCACCTATCGGAACCACGGGAAAAATCCTTGCTTCTCCAACTGTGTTTGCTCTACCTATCTCAACACTTTACTTCATGTGCAATGTCTTTACTTTCCGCTGCCATATTTGTTGACATGCATGTGTTGGGCTGTTAGACTTGCTAGCTTTGCTAAAACTGTCAAAATCTGCAACCCAATTAACTTGGGAAAGGTTAGGTTTTAAATTCCTGCTAGTAGTCTACTCACCCCCCTCTAGAGCCTCTTCTAGTGATCCCTCAATTGGTATCAGAGCTTTGGTCTCCATTTCTTCGGTTTAATCACCAAGGAGGAAGATGGATGTGTCTAGCATAGGGAGTTTGAGTTGTAGTGTGCCCATTCTTGATGGAGAGTACTATAGTCAATGGAAATCTTTGATGCTTGAGCTGTTTAATGAATTTCAATTGAGAAAATATGTTATGCGCCCCTATGAGCCTCCTATTGATGAATTGCATCCCACACACGAAGAGGAAATTAACATCCTTGGTAACCTAAGAACTGTCAATCTTGTTGTTAGAGGTTTACCAAGATTCGTGCTTTCTCAAATGAAGAACTTTGCATGTGCTTATACCTTATGGATTGACTTGGATAAACGATATCCAAATCTTTCTTTAGGGAATCTAGATGAAATTCTTCATAAAGCCATTGCTTTTCACAAAATGAAGCCGAGTGTTCCAAACTTTGATAAATGCCTATTTGAACTCCGTGATCTTGTGCGTGCTAAAGGAGATGTCACCACTATCAACAACATTATCTTTGAAGGCATTCACACTCATAAACTTGAACATTGTCATGACCACTATTCTATCGAATCTCTTGTTCTTTATGACGAGGATTTCCCACTTGATGATGACAATGTGGAACATGGCTATTATGAAGCAGATGAGTTGTTTGATATAGAGTTTGAGAAGATCATGAAGAATCTGAGTCTTATGGCAAACTTTAAGGATTACATGTCCGGAGGAAAAGAGTGGATTCTCGATAGCGGATGTACGGATCATATGACTGGTGATAAAGACATGTTCCAAGAGATCACGCCTAATCAAGGTCCTCGACGGTACGTGACCTTTGGAGACAACTCTAAGGGTAAGGTACTTGGCCTTGGTAAGGTGGCCATATCCCATGATAACTCTATTCAAAATGTTATGCTTGTTGAATCCCTTGGTTACAATCTTCTTTCCGTATCTAGACTTGCTGATTTCGGTTTCAATGTGTTATTCATGAAAATAGATTGCCAAGTGTTTCATCAAGATAATCATAAAATAGTCTTTACCGGTATCCGTAGAGGTGATCTATACATTGTCGATTTCACAAAATATCCAAACCTCGCACTTGTTTAATTGCTAAATCTTCTAAAGGTTGGCTTTGGCATAGAAGATTAGGACATGTTGGCATGCGTAATTTAGACAAACTTAACAAAGGTGATCATATACTTGGTGTTAAAGATGTTATCTTTGACAAATATAGACTTTGTAGTGCTTTTCAAGCTGGAAAGCAAGTAGGTGGATCATCTTGTTAAGAATATCATGGCTACTAGGAGAGCACTCGAGTTACTTCACATGGATCTTTTTGGTCCCAATGCTTACAAGAGTCTCGATGGAAATTCCTATGGTCTAGTTATAGTTGATGATTTTTCTAGATTTACGTGGGTATTCTTTCTTGATGATAAGTCGCAGGTTCAAAATATATTCAAGAACTTCGCTCGCAAAGCGCAAAATCAGTTTGCAGTGAAGATCAAGAAGGTTCAGAGCGATAACGGATCAGACTTCAAGAACACCCATCTGGATACCTTTCTTGACGAAGAAGCTATCTCACATGAGTTCTCAGCTACGTACACGCCTCGACAAAATGCAGTTGTTGAACGAAAGAACCGGACACTCATTGAGATGGCAAGAATGATGCTTGACGCTTACAAGATGCCAAAACACTTTTGGGCAGAAGCCGTGGAAACAGCTTGTCATGCCATAAACCGACTTTACTTGCACAAGTTTCTCGGTAAAACAACATACGAGCTACTCACCGGTAACAAACCCCAAGTTGGATACTTTCGGGTATTCAGCTCCAAGTGTTACATTCTTGATAAGCATCGTCGTACTAAATTTGCTCCTAAATCTCATGAAGGATTCCTACTTGGGTATGGATCGAACTCTCACACTTACCGTGTCTACAACAACTTCACTCAAAAAGTGGAAGAGACAGTAGATGTGAAGTTTGATGAATCTAATGGCTCGCAAGTCAAACAATTGCCAAATGATGTAGGTGATAAGAACCCTTCGGAAGCTATCCTAGATTTACCCATCGACAAGATTCATCCCATGGAGGTGAAGGAAAGTACTTCATCAACTCAAGTGGAAGCCCCTACTTCACGACAAGGTGAACCACAACATGACATGGAGGCATCCACAAGTGGTACATGGCAAGATGATGAAGAGGAGGAAGTGCATCATGAAGATCCACCACAACCTCCTTCACCACCACCTCAAGGGAACGACACCTTCAACAACAACGAAGATGCATGAGATGATGATGAAGAAGAAGCTCCACCAACCAACAATCGAAAGCTGACCCGAGTTCGAGCACAAGTGACCAAGAAGCATCCCTTAAACCAAATCTTTGGTGATATACAAACATGGAGGATCACTCTCTCTAAAACTCGTCTAGCAAACTTCTGTGAGCATTATTCTTTCATTTCAAGCATTGAGCCCTTGAAGACGCGGATTGGGTGAATGCTATGCATGAAGAGCTTCACAACTTCGAAAGGAACAAACTGTGGACACTCGTGGAGAAGCCCGAGGATGAACACAACTTCATCGGAACCAAATGGGTATTTCGGAACAAGCAAGACGAAGACGGTCAAGTCGTGCGCAACAAGGGTTGCCTCGTAGCTCAAGGATATACGCATGTAGCGACCTGACTCAAAACGAGTCAAGCCTCTGTGTGTTCTGTGCCATCCCTGGATCAGTATGCTGTCACACACAATACATCAATGTATATATCAAAGTGCAATCACATGTAATTAACGTAAAACTGATATATACCTTAAAATATGCAGCGGAAACAGTCAACGGGAGTGGAGTCCCAATAACACCAACGGCAGGTTGAGTGCGGACCGTAACCCTGAATCGTACTCTTACTCGTCGTGGAAGAGTATCTGCAATATGATACGTTGCAGCCGTGTAGGTCAGTACATTGAATGTACTGGCAAGATCACTATAGTAGAAATCAAAAGATAAAACTATTCTATATGCAAAGGCTTTGTGGCTCTGTGGCTAAGTTTTTGCGTAAATGCTGATTTTATTTTCCCTACAACAAAGGAGTATCAGGAATATCACTATAGAGTTACCTATCATGACATGGTTCCGCCAACCAATGTCTCAATGCCCATAAGTATCATAAGTTCCCCACAATTAGTTATCAGTCCAGTGTTGAGAGTTTAGAGATAGATCCAAGTCTAGAAGCTCAAATTGTCCGTTACCGGGGACATGGCTAATCGATTAGGTTTAAACTCTGCAGAGTGTTGTGTACTTTACCCACAAGATTCTTTCCCTCCTGGTAAGTCCTCGCACTGCCTGGTGTTTGAGAACAGGATGAAAGAAACATGGTCTTTCAGAGTGCTTCCCTGACTGTCCGACAGTGCCCATCCAATCCTAACGTCGACTACATCTCGTAGCACTGCCCAGCATAGTCACAACAGAGATCAACCAAGCCAGAGCCCATAATGACTTGTGGCTACACAGGTAAGCTTCCGGGCATGAAGTATTCGTCCTTCTCTTTGAGTCTGGGTGAAGCTTTCCGCAAGATGTCATGGCGCTTCTCCATGCATCCCGGCCACTCACTGGGTTCTCCAGGGTGCCCATCAATTCCATCCTTCACCCAGTAGTGTGTATTGAAAACTTGTCTTCTCGAGTCTCGAAGTCTTGAGGTCTTGAAGATGCAGGTCCTGAAGAAGCCTTCATGAAGTTGTCGTCTTGACGTAGAGTCCTTCACACCACTCACGAACACTCATACCAAACCCCGTCTACTTTAGCATAGCATAAAAGTAACTAACGTTCCCGGGGCTTTAGTAACATGTGGTGGGTTCCTACCTCATGCATTCTACTCATCTACAAGAATTTCAATAACAGTACGGTAAGGATGTGTTGAATGATGTCACTACATGCAATAAAAACATAGGTATGAAATAGATGGTCAAAGTGAACTTGCCTGTACTGTTGATGAAGAATAATATCGCTCTCAGAAGTAACTGATAGACTATTCGTCACACTCGGATGAAAATCTATCATAAGCAAATAACATTCAATAAACATTCATGCCAAAACAAAGAACTGAAAAACGCAGGAACAAAACATGTCTTGGTGCGAAAATAACAACATACTAAGGTTAAATAAGAAAAGATAGGTTCTAGCTGTGTTGTAAAGTGCAAGTGGAGGAATCAACTCAAAAGATTTAATGGATGATGAACTATTGCTATATAAGCTTAGGTTGGAGAGACTACGGAAGACGATCCAAAGTATGGGAGAACAACATGAACGTTGTTTGACAAATAGTATAAGGCATAAGAATTTATTTGTAGAAAGAATTTAATTGAAAAGGTCAAAAGAAGTTGAACCGACGTACGATGGTTATAAATAGAAATATATGACACGAGTATTTAGGGGCAAAAGAAATCAATTGAAAAGGTGTTACAGTTTGCAAGATATGATCAAATGAAGTTTTGGATTCAAATTGAATCGCTCCAATTTGAAAGGTTCAAAGATTGAAACTAATGATGTTACCATATATGGGAAGTCAATATGAATGTGAAGAAAAAAGAATTACTAGGTTCAAAATGACGGATCAAAAGTTATAAGCAATTCAATATGACATTGAATTAGGTTAGTACGATATGTGAACACATTTTGGGGACTAATAGAGAAGTACGAGAAAGATCAAAATTATATGTTGAAACGATAACACTACTGATGTGAACGGAAAGATTACTTTGATATGGATCCGACGCAATTGGATTCATCGGAAACGGAGCTACGGATAAAAACATATGATCAAAAGAAGTTTGAATATAAATCTGAATAAATTTCGAAATTTGAAAATTTGAAAAAGTTGACGTGATAGGTTGATTGGATAGGTGAAGTCAAGACGAAACTCTAGGCGTTGGTTTCATCTAATTCTGATAGACGAGTAGAAAGTTATGGCTATTTAAAATTTTGGGGCCAAGCTGTTTTACGGAGGAAAAATGCTATGTCTAAAAGAATTTTAGGACTAATGAGTAAATACGGAGACTAATTAATAATCTAGTTACTCTATCGTATACTACTATAGAAATACTAGTCTAGGGATATTAAACTACAGGAGTATAAAAGAAAATACGAAAAGAATACCTTTAGAATGCAGAGAAGATATAAATCCAAAGAGGAGACGCCTTTCAGAAATCCCGCCGGAGAGAAGAAAATATTTTTTTTATAAAGCTAGTCAAACCGAAACAATTCGATTCAACCCAAAGTGGATGACTTTTGGGTTCACCTATGGGTCTATATTTATAGGTGGAAGGGAGGTGCAAAGGTCTAAAGCTAAGCAAGGTGGGACTAAAATCATACACAAGGAAAAGAGAGAAGAAGAGGGCCACATGGACTGATTCAGCCGGCTGTGCACATGGGCCCAGCCCAGTTTTTTTTTTCTCGGATGAACAGTGTCCGCAATGAACAGTGTTTCCTGTTTTTTTTTAAAAACCAGTAAAGAAAAGCAAATAAACAAAAATAGAAAAACATTTGATATAGGCATATTATATATAAAAATTTGCAGAAAAATATTTCCTAAAACATGAACATTTTTCTTAAGGCCGAATAAAATACTTTAAAAAAATAGTATTTTTTTGCAATAACTCCAAAATGAAAAGAAACTAGAATTTCAAATAAATGGCAAATAGTTTTTATTTTAAAATTTGAGTCAAAACATTGTATCTGATTTTTGAGTGTCATTTACCTCCTCTCATTTGATTTTATAAGAGGGTTTTGAAAATATTTGAACTCAAAATTGAATAGGGATTCGAAATAGAAAATTTTGGGAAAGTCATTTTATTCCCTCTCATTAAAATTTCAATAGTTTCAAAATTCCACTCAATTTCACACAATCAATCACACAACATTCAAGAAAACAATCCTACTTATTTATTTAATATAACATTCCAAAATTTAGAATTTTGGGATGTTACAAACTACCACACTTAAAATGAATCTCGTCCTCGAGATTCGAAAAGGCTAGAAAGAAAAGGTTAGGGTTTGGGGGTCTTCTAGCAAAACCATTGACGTGGAAGGTGTGGGGTCTACCACACTTAAAATGAGAGTTACTAGTCCCACAAAATCATGATAGTCCTTTGGGTGCATCTGTCTCTTCACATACTTCACGATAGCTCCTTCGATGACGCTCTTCCGTTTTAAAATCAAAATCTCGTGTTCTCATAACAAAATGTATTACCACCGATACTGGGTCTTCTTAGCTGGAAGGTCTCACGTTCATTCTAAGTAACTTATCGACGGTCTCATGGTGGTCTACCATTAGTGGTTATCCTGCAGTGAAATGGGTCTTGGCTTCATTCCTCACCGTAAAAATTCCTACGTATGACAACAACTGCCATGTACAAGGGGTTCTACATCGTACCATTCTAAGGCTTAAACAAAAGCTTCAAAGTACGTCGTTTCATTACTATGGGTATTTCACTCAGATTTACCATTCCGAATAGCAAGAGAATGATTAGAGTAAGTCGTCATGGTGGCCAAACCATGTCGCACTGAAATCATTACCTTGTATAAGGTTTAGTGAATCTCGTATTCTAACACTTGGTCTTCCTCACAAGCGTGGCAGAAATTTCTCTTGTCAATGAACAAAGTTCGGATAAATCCATTGATTTCTGCATGCTGAACAAAACATCTATCGTTTCTTCACATCTCTCAGGTTATCGTATGCTCCTAAGAAAAACGTTTGCTGATCAGTCGTAGCTTCTTCCAGGTTTCTTCCTTCACAAAGGTGGGGCTTGGTCCTTATCAATCCTGAGGTCAGTGTGTTGTGGGTTCACTTGAATACTTGAATAGTCTTTATCTCACTCTTGGGGTTACTATCATTCCATATACCAGCATTACCTTCAGTTCACTCCATCATACCCTTGAGGTGACAATTCACAAACTTATTCTTGTCTAGATTCCACTCTACGGAATCCAATTTCCTTTCCAATGTTCCGTTTAACCTTGGGTATGGTTTCATCACAATCATTCCTTTTTCTCAACGTTCCAGCTTCGAAAGCACTTTGTCACTAAGGTTATCATCCCCACAATTTGAGGTGGTTCCACATTCTCTTCACCTGTATTCACTTATCCAAACTCCTTAATCCGGAAAAGGTACCTGTGGTTACTACCACACTTAAAATGAAATGCACGCATGCTTGGATAGACCATATTTTCTCATATCCTCGAAAATGGTTTGAAGATCTTGGGTCATAGAGTAACAACTCATGTAATACAACATAAGATAAATCATGACACCATAAATTCCATTGATCTCATGAACTTATTACAACTCTAGGACTTCCATTACATCAACTTCAAAATGATAAGAGTGCTACCTATTACATTTATTACATCCAAAATCCAAAACTCCACTCATGTTTAGCCTTCTTCTCTAGGCATTTATCGGCATAGTGTCCTGTCTTCTTGCACTGGAAACAGATGATTTCTGACAAATCTAGGGGCTTCTTGATGTTGGTTTTTGCTCCTGGAAGTTCTGGTCCCTTTCTTGGGCACTTATTGGCGTAGTGGCCCATATCCTTACACTTCAAACATCTGATATGACTCAGGTCCTTCTTTGCAGAAATTGGGTTGTTCTGAGAACGTCTTTGGTTTCTCTTCCTGGGCTTCTTTGTTCCAATCAAACTTTCAATTTCCTGTGGATCAAACTCCACTTCTTCTGTCGGTAAGTTTCCCAAATACTCTTTTCTTTCCTTTGTATAGTCTTGTGAGAAATGTCCTTATTCTCCACATGAATAGCAGGCATTGGAGTAAAATCTGGTTAGGCCTTCTCCATTAGGGTCTTCAACATCTTCCTTCATCACAAGTTCTCCTAAATTTTCTCTGAAAGCTTCCTTCATGGCTTCCTTCTGCTGCTTGATGACTTCTTGTACCTTGGGGTACATTTGGCATTGAGCCGGGTAATGCATAGTTCCTTCACACAAGAAACATGTCACCTACCCAGTTGGGCATTCCTCAGCTCGGTGATTTTCTTCACAATGAGGGCATCCGTCCTTGTGTTCTTCCTAGGTGTGTCCTATCTCTCCACATATCTTGCAGGCACAAATCTTCTTCACAACTTTGCAGGGCTTCTGGGTGTTGGTGACAACATGAGACTTTTGCAGAGTCATCTTGAATTCTTCCCAAGCGATTGATTCCTGCCTATCATGGATATCTTCATGCATCTTCCACCAATGTGTAGCACCTTCTGTAAAGTACCGAAGAGCATATTGTACCATCTCGTTCCTTGCAACAAGGTTACTCCTTAGGTGATCCTCCATGTTCTGAATCCATTCTTCTGTCTCTAACCGAGTCATCGATCCAGAATACACGAGTCCAGCTTCATTCGTCATCTATTGGGTCAAGGTTTTGGGATGAGATAAGAGAGATAAAGGAGGGGATACACACAATACAAACAATGGTTTTGAAAATAGATTTTAGTTGTGGCTGTCGAAAATTACACACAAATGACAGCTCACAAAAATCATCGTATCTAACGTAAGTATACAACAGGGGTTTGGTCTTCTAGGGCATAATGTCTTGGAAATTCTTCATGGTCTTCAATTTCTTCGGGTCTTCATAGTCTTCAACACGTGTAGCTTCAACTCTTCTAATGCATGGTGAAATCTTCTTTACTTTGAAGTGTCCATCAGTTGTTTCGATATCTTGTCCTTCTCGAAGTGGTCTTAGTTGATCCTTAGTGTGGTCAAAGGGAAAGGGTATTTTCTAACTCTTTGAGGTAAAAGAGATCATTTGATAAGGCTCAAATAAGATGAGAAGTAAAAGGTCTTTTGAAAACAAAGTTTTCCAAGAAATCATTTCCTAAGGGCTTTCCAGTTTCTAGGGTCACGTCCTACAGTCAACATGTGCTCTGATACCATTTCTGTACCGACCCGACTCAAAACGACTCAAGCCTCTGTGTGTTCTGTGCCATCCCTGGATCAGTATGCTGGCACACACAGTACATCAATGTATATATCAAAGTGCAGTCACATGTAATTAACGTAAAACTGATATATACCTTAAAATATGCAGCGGAAACAGTCAACGGGAGTGGAGTCCCAATAACACCAACGGCAGGTTGAGTGCGGACCGTAACCCTGAATCGTACTCTTACTCGTCATGGAAGAGTATCTGCAACATGATACGTTGCAGCCGTGTAGGTCAGTACATTGAATGTACTGGCAAGATCACTATAGTAGAAATCAGAAGATAAAACTATTCTATATGCAAAGGCTTTGTGGCTCTGTGGCTAAGTTTTTGCGTAAATGCTGATTTTATTTTCCCTACAACAAAGGAGTATCAGGAATATCACTATAGAGTTACCTATCATGACATGGTTCCGCCAACCAATGTCTCAATGCCCATAAGTATCATAAGTTTCCCACAATTAGTTATCAATCCAGTGTTGAGAGTTTAGAGATAGATCCAAGTCTAGAAGCTCAAATTGTCCATAATCGGGGACACGGCTAATCGATTAGGTTTAAACTCTGCAGAGTGTTGTGTACTTTACCCACAAGATTCTTTCCCTCCTGGTAAGTCCTCGCACTGCCTGGTGTTTGAGAATAGGATGAAAGAAACATGGTCTTTCAGAGTGCTTCCCTGACTGTCCGACAGTGCCCATCCAATCCTAACGTCGACTACATCTCGTAGCACTACCCAGCATAGTCACAACAAAGATCAACCAAGCCAGAGCCCATAATGACTTGTGGCTACACAGGTAAGCTTCCGGGCATGAAGTATTCGTCCTTCTCTTTGAGTCTGGGTGAAGCTTTCCGCAAGATGTCATGGCGCTTCTCCATGCATCCCGGCCACTCACTGGGTTCTCCAGGGTGCCCATAAATTCCATCCTTCACCCAGTAGTGTGTATTGAAAACTTGTCTTCTCGAGTCTCGAAGTCTTGAGGTCTTGAAGATGCAGGTCCTGAAGAAGCCTTCATGAAGTTGTCGTCTTGACGTAGAGTCCTTCTTCACACCACTCACGAACACTCATACCAAACCCCGTCTACTTTAGCATAGCATAAAAGTAACTAACGTTCCCGGGGCTTTAGTAACATGTGGTGGGTTCCTACCTCATGCATTCTACTCATCTACAAGAATTTCAATAACACTACGGGAAGGATGTGTTGAATGATGTCACTACATGCAATAAAAACATAGGTATGAAATAGATGGTCAAAGTGAACTTGCCTGTACTGTTGATGAAGAATAATATCGCTCTCAGAAGTAACTGATAGACTATTCGTCACACTCGGATGAAAATCTATCGTAAGCAAATAACATTCAATAAACATTCATGCCAAAACAAAGAACTGAAAAACGCAAGAACGAAACATGTCTTGGTGCGAAAATAACAACATACTAAGGTTAAATAAGAAAAGATAGGTTCTAGCTGTGTTGTAAAGTGAAAGTGGAGGAATCAACTCAAAAGATTTAATGGATGATGAACTATTGCTATATAAGCTTAGGTTGGAGAGACTACGGAAGACGATCCAAAGTATGGGAGAACAACATGAACGTTGTTTGACAAATACTATAAGGCATAAGAATTTATTTGTAGAAAGAATTGAATTGAAAAGGTCAAAAGAAGTTGAACCGACGTACGATGGTTATGAATAGAAATATATGACACGAGTATTTAGGGGCAAAAGAAATCAATTGAAAAGGTGTTACAGTTTGCAAGATATGATCAAATGAAGTTTTGGATTCAAATTGAATCGCTCCAACTTGAAAGGTTCAAAGATTGAAACTAATGATGTTACTATATATGGGAAGTCAATATGAACGTGTAGAAAAAAGAATTACTAGGTTCAAAATGACGGATCAAAAGTTATAAGCAATTCAATATGACATTGAATTAGGTTAGTACGATATGTGAACACATTTTGGGGACTAATAGAGAAGTAAGAGCAAGATCAAAATTATATGTTGAAACAATAACACTAATGATGTGAACGGAAAGATTACTTTGATACGGATCCGACGCAATTGGATTCATCGGAAACGGAGCTACGGATAAAAAAGATATGATCAAAAGAAGTTTGAATATAAATCTGAATAAATTTCGAAATCTGAAAATTTGAAAAAGTTGACTTGATAGGTTGATTGGATAGGTGAAGTCAAGACGAAACTCTAGGCGTTGGTTTCATCTAATTCTGATAGACGAGTAGAAAGTTATGGCTATTTAAAAATTTTGGGCCAAGCTGTTTTACGGAGGAAAAATGCTATGTCTAAAAGAATTTTAGGACTAATGAGTAAATACGGAGACTAATTAATAATCTAGTTACTCTATCGTATACTACTATAGAAATACTAGTCTAGGGATATGAAACTACAGGAGTATAAAAGAAAATACGAAAAGAATACCTTTAGAATGCAGAGAAGATATAAATCCAAAGAGGAGACGCCTTTCAGAAATCCCGCCGGAGAGAAGAAAATATTTTTTTTATAAAGCTAGTCAAACCGAAACGATTCGATTCAACCCAAAGTGGATGACTTTTGGGTTCACCTATGGGTCTATATTTATAGGTGGAAGGGAGGTGCAAAGGTCTAAAGCTAAGCAAGGTGGGACTAAAATCATAGACAAGGAAAAGAGAGAAGAAGAGGGCCACATGGGCTGATTCAGCCGGCTGTGCACATGGGCCCAGCCCAGTTTTTTTTCTCTCGGATGAACAGTGTCCGCAATGAACAGTGTTTCCTGTTTTTTTTTAAAAACCAGTAAAGAAAAGAAAATAAACAAAAATAGAAAAACATTTAGTATAGGCATATTATATATAAAAATTGGCAGAAAAATATTTCCTAAAGCATGAACATTTTTTAAGGCCGAATAAAATATTTAAATAAATAGTATTTTTTTGCAATAACTCCAAAATGAAAAGAAACTAGAATTTCAAATAAATGGCAAATAGTTTTTATTTTAAAATTTGAGTCAAAATATTGTATCTGATTTTTGAGTGTCATTTACCTCCTCTCATTTGATTTTATAAGAGGGTTTTGAAAATATTTGAACTCAAAATTGAATAGGGATTCGAAATAGAAAATTTTGGGAAAGTCATTTTATTCCCTCTCATTAAAATTTCAAAAGTTTCAAAATTCCACTCAATTTCACACAATCAATCACACAACATTCAAGCAAACAATCCTACTTATTTATTTAATATAACATTCCAAAATTTAGAATTTTGGGATGTTACAACGCAAGTCAAAGGTATGGACTACGGTGAGACCTACGCCCCCGTTGCTAGACTTGAAGCTACTCGCATTCTTCTTGCTTATGCCAATCACCATGATATCACGCTTTATCAAATGGATATTAAAAGTGCATTTTTGAATGGTGAGATTGAAGAAGAGGTTTAAGTTAAGCAACCACCTGGCTTTGTTAATCCTAAGAAACCTAATCATGTTTACAAGCTTCGTAAAGCTCTTTATGGTCTTAAGCAAGCCCCTCGTGCTTGGTATAAATGTTTAACAAAGTTTCTTATCAAAAAAGGTTTTGAAATTGGTAAAATTGACGCAACCTAATTTACTAAGAGAGTTAATGGTGAATTATTTGTGTGCCAAATCTACGTGGATGATATTATCTTTGGTTCCACTAACCCTCAATTTAGTGAAAGGTTTGGAAGGTTGATGTCCGAGAAGTGTGAGATGTCATTGATGTGTGAGATGAAATTATTTCTTGGCTTGCAAATCAAGAAATCAAAAGAAGGAACTTTCATCTCTCAAACTAAGTATACCAAGGACTTGATCAAAATGTTCAATATGTAGGAGTGCAAAGGCATCAAAACCCATATGCCTACTAGTGGACATGTTGATCTTACCAGAGAGGATGAACCGGTTGATCAGAAAGTTTATCGATCTATGATTGGTTCACTGCTATATCTATGTGCATCTCGTCCTGATATTATGCTCAGTGTTTGCATGTGTGCTAGATATCAAGCTACACCAAAAGAATATCATCTTTTAGCTGTAAAACGCATTGTGAGGTACTTGATACAAACATCAAATTTTGGCATTTAGTATCTCAAGGGATCTTCTTTTGACCTTGTTGGCTATTCTGATTCGGACTATGCCGGTGACAAGGTTGATAGAAAATCCACCTTGGGTACTTCTCAATTTTTGGGCAAATCTCTTGTATCTTGGTCCTCTAAGAAACAAAACTCGATATCTCTATCGACTGCCGAAGCTGAGTATATTGCTGCTGGATCTTGTTGTGTGCAATTAGTATGGATGACACAAGCACTTAAGGATTATGGAATTCATGTTAAAAAATATTCCATTACTTTGTGACAATGAAAGTGCTATTAAAATTGGTCATAATCATGTGCAACATTCTCGAACTAAGCATATTCAAGTTCGACATCATTTCATTTGTGATCATGTTGCCAAAGGAGATATTAATCTTAAGCATGTTCGCACTAACAAGCAATTGGCTGATATCTTTACTAAGCCACTTGATGAGAAGACATTTTGTCACTTGAGGAGTGAGTTGAACATCATCGATGCTTCAAACAATAGCTAGACTCACTCGGTTGCTTGCAAGGGCATGAGCTTTCTTGATATTTCCATGTATCTCAACATTTCATCTTATGCCATGGAATTCTCTGCTCCCTTGTATTGCATATAATCTCTTGTAGGTACTTGGAAAAACTTCATTCCACAAGATTGCCATCAACTCCTATCATAAGCAATCTTGTCATTCCCAAGTTTCCACAACCCCTCTTGATGATGGAAGGAATAAGTCCACTCAACCATATCCTTGACATATACTTGATCAAAATTGCAACTCAATTGATATCATGTCAATAGGATATATCTATTGTTCTTCCTTGCATGACTAATCTTTGTAGGTAACCAGTGAACTAGAACAAGAAAGATTGCTCAAAACTCAAGATGATCTTCATCAACCTCGAGCATCCTCAGCAAGTTCATCTACAAGATACATCATCAACATCACTCAAAGGTATGTACTCATGTCCTTGAAAAGGCGTTACTCCAAGAAATGAGCTAAAGAAACTCAAGCGATACGAAGACATTAAAATGCTTAATCAAAAAATGGTAACCCCATTCTGAGCTTAACATAGAGTATGACCTATGATCAAGTATTCTTGCTTGGCTCCTAAGTCGATATACTCTAATATAGGTGACCTAGTCACCGCCCATCTTCTAGTTAAGAATCCAGTGTGGTTTGATCTCTATTGCATGATTTCTCATAACTACTCCAATCTTCTCTAGTTGATGTCCCTTGTAAAAACTTCATAGTTCGTTGAAAATCTTTCTCTAGACTTTGTAAACACATAAACTTGGTTTCTCTTTCGGAGCCATCGATTCAGATATCTCAGTTCTACCGAAATTGCATACAAGCTGCACTACAAAATCTCGGTACCACCGACCTATCTATCTCGGAGTCACCGATTTTCATTCTGTTTCATTCGAACTCACTTTTGCAAAATTATGTGTTTTCTTAGTGATCTTTCTTGTAATACTTCTGTTACTTCGATGATCCCTTAAAAAAACTTTGACTACTTAGGGGGAGAAGAACTAAAGGTAATCTTGAGGAGAGAAATTTTGGCCCTCAAGGATCCCTATCTTCCATGAGAAAAGAAGGAGAAGAACAAGTCATTTTCCATGACTTTCTCTGTTTACATTTCTATGAATCCTACATTTCGATGACCCTTGTTCTCAAGGATTCCTTCTCCGTCAATCATCCGTGTATCTATCCCTGTCTTTGACCTTTTTGGAAATTAATGCCAAAGGGGGAGAAGACCAAAGCTTCATGCTAAAGAGGAGATACGTGCTTATGCAAAGGGGGAGATATGATCAAGGGGGAGAGCCAATATCAATACTCATATCTTTATAAACATGGGGAGAATATCGAAGTAGGGAGAAAAGAATATTCTCAATGATCTTGGAGACATATCAATTCTAAGGAATACTATTTTCTATATGTCCTCCATATCTTGGCAATATTGAGTTTTATTGCTTTGTTGTTTGGTAGAATACTCTTGTGTTTCCTAACATTGTTTTCTCAAGTGTGTTTCTATTACCAGGATGCTCAAGAACTCAAGGTAAGTATATGCATCATATCCTTGATCAAGATGATCTCTTGCTTCTTGCACATATTGTTTGCAAGAGTGATGTCTTGAACAAAGATACATCTCATTCACATATGTTTGATGCATATAGCCAAGGTACACATGACCGGTTATATTCCTTCTACCTTATGTGTGTTCATGCATTCAAAAGCAACTATCCTTTAAAGGACTACATACATTTAGGGGGAGCAAGTCAATGTCATGTGTCTCTCAAAGTCTTCAGTATAACCATGCATATCTTTATTTGAAGCTTTGATTGTATGTTTTCATCAATTACCAAAAAGGGGGAAATTGAAAGCACAACATGCTCCCTTGGTGGTTTTGATAATTCATGACAACATACATTGTCTCTTAGACTGATACTTTTACCTATGTATTTCAGATATAGTCTATAGAGAGGATTGGCAAAAGGAGATTGTGGACATACCCCAAGATGTAAGGAAATAGGTTGGCCAAGCTTCAAGCAAGAGGACTCTACATTTTATATTTGTGAGAAATCACTTTGAGTCCATAGGAAAGCCAATACTATTAAAAGGGGATAAGGCTTTGTTGGTGAACAATATGCTCAAACATGCACAAGTGATAGTCACCAAAAACATACACAAACTCTCCCACCAAAGTCTGTTCTATACCGAACACTCAAAATCGGCGCAACCAACTTTCCCATACCGGTGCCACCGATTCCAGAACCTAGACAGACTCAAGCACAACCCTAGCCACTTCGGTGCAAGCGATTCTATACCGGTGCCACCGACTTTATGTTGCCAACTTTCTGTTACGCAAATCCACATTTTCGGTCCCACCGAGAATGTTGGATCGGCGTCACCGAGATTGGAAATCTAACCGTTGGTCACCTTATCGGTGCAACCAAGTTTCCTATGTTGGTCTCACTGAGATTCAAAAGTTGCCACCTTTTGGTCACTTCGGT
Organism: Hordeum marinum; assembly: GCA_022496015.1. Lineage (NCBI taxonomy): Eukaryota > Viridiplantae > Streptophyta > Magnoliopsida > Poales > Poaceae > Hordeum > Hordeum marinum. The sequence goes on from CM039674.1 coordinate 441,852,430, forward strand.
ACCACCGAGATTAACACATCGGTGTTACCGAGTTGGTCATTTTGTGTGTAACGGTTGGATTTTTGGGGATGCCTATATATACCCCTCCACCACCACTTACTCGAAAGAGAAGCACTCAGAACTATTCCATACCTATCCTATCAGATTTTCTGAGAGAGAACCACCTACCCTTGTGTTGAGGTCAAGATCTTCCACTCCAATCATATGGATCTTGATTTCTAGCCTCCCCAAGTAGCTTTCCACCAACCTATCTCTTCCACCATGCCAAATCTATGAGAGAGTGATTGGGTGCCGAGGAGTCTATCATATTGAAGCACAAGAGCAAGGAGTTCATCGTCATTACCGAGCCTATTACCTTTTGGAGGGTGGTGCCTCCCAGATTGGTTAGGTGTCGCTTGGGAGCCTCCTACTTCGTGTTGTGGAGTGAACCAAGAAGTTTGTAAGGGCAAGGAGATCGCCTACTTCGTGAAGATCTACCCATAGTGAGGCTAGTCCTTCGTGGATGAAAGCCGTTATGGAATAGTCAAGGTTGCTACTTCGTGGACCCTAATGGGTGGAGCCCTCCGTGGACTCTCGCTACCGTTACCCTCCATGGGTTGAAGACTCCATAAACGTGGATGTACGATAGCGACACCTATCAGAACCACGGTAAAAATCCTTGCGTCTCCAATTGCATTTGATCTACCTATCTCAACACTTTACTTCATATGCAATGTCTTTACTTTCTGCTGCCATATTTGTTGACATGCATGTGTAGGGCTGTTAGACTTGCTAGCTTTGCTAAAACTGTTAAAATCTGCTAACCAATTAACTTGGGAAAGGTTAGGTTTTAAATTCCTTCTAGTAGTCTATTCACCCCCCTCTAGACACTCTTCTAGTGATCCCTCACACTCGGTGCCCCGTCATCACGCCCTCGCGCGCGTGCCCCACGACCTCCGCCTTGTCTCCAAGCGCCCTCTAACACGCGCCTAGGCCGGCCGGCCGCCCATGCTGCCCCACGCTGGCAGGCCACCCCACGCCGCTCGGCCGCGTCTGCGCGCGGTGCTCCCCGCATCTCTATGCTCCAGCCGCACGCTGGTGGCACGCCACACCTCCTCGCCTCGCACCGCTCCACCCATTTGTCACCTTGGTCCCGCACCTCCTCGCCGACTCCACCCACAAGTTCGCGTCGCCTCGGGCCGCCTGCCTCGCGCCCGCACGTCGCCGGCCTCATCCGGCTCCGGCTCGGCCACCGACCGGCTCCACCTGGCATAGCGCCAACTGCCCCGCCCGTCGTCCGGCGCCGCACCAGCCGCCGTCCGACTCCGCCTCCCCGTGTGCCCGGTCCAGCCACACGCTAGCACCGGTTCACTTCGCCTCCTCCACCGCTCTGGCCGGCCCATGCCTCCCGTGGCTCCGTGCGCGGCTCGGCCCTCGTTCCCCCATAGCCGCACCTCTGCGCTAGCGGCCTCTTCGCTACCCGCCGTCCATGCCCCGCCTCTGGCCCGGCCGCCAGCCGGCGCTGCCTCCCTGCGCTCGTGAGCACCGGCTAGCTCCCGCTGTTGCTCCCGCATGCACCGGCCGACTCCCTCTGCCTCCCCCCTCTCGCGCACTCCACCATTTTCGGCTTTGCCCGGGTCGCGGCTCCGAATGCGCCACGCTAGTCTCCCCTGGCAGGGCTCCCCCAGTCACCTAGCTGGCTCTCGCACCCTGACCGTTCCGATTCGTCGTCACCCCGCCAGGCGGCCTCCCGCACATGCGCCGTCTCATGAGCGACAGCCGGATCCGCGCGCCTGCTAGCTCACCGCTGCCTCCGGCCCAGCCACTCGCCAGCTCGGTCGGCTCCCCACTCCTCTCCTTGGCCGTTCCCGCATTGCCCCTACGGCTCCCATATGGCCGACTGCCTACACGGGGATAGAAAGCAAATATGAGGCCGACTGCCCACGCCCCCCCCCAAAGAAACAGATCCCCATGTCTACTCGGTCAGTTCTCCGTCTATCCGCGTCACCTCCTCACCGGCTAGCCTGCCCGCCTACCTCAGCATCGGCTCATCCGCTCCAACGCCCGGCTGGTCAGGCCTAGCCTACGGGCACACCCATCGATCGTAGAAGGATCGACGGCCACACGCAGCGGGTATGCCGACACACCGTCACGCTCTACTTAGAGAAATCCATGTAGGCTGTCATCGACAACACCTGCCTCACGTACGCGAAAATCAATGTGAGCTCCCGAAGGGCCACTCTTTGTCTCAACTATAGTCCGCATTGCGGCTGTCCGGCTAGTGAGAGCAAAGGCCGGAGGTCACTTCACGCGAAATACGTCAAGGGAGAAAGTGGCTCGGGCAACACGGTCATTTTATTCGTGAGTATCTGCTCGGTCGAGTCTGCTCCCAGAGTCCGAGTACTGTACGCTCCATTCTATGGCCCAGTCTATGCCTCAGCCATAGACCGGCTCCCGGCTATCCGGCTGGGAAGAGCAAAAGCCAAAGAGCAGAGAGCACATGAACAAGATTGAAGGGGGCTCGGGCGAAACCGAGTCGGCACCCTTTGCATAAAGCTTGCACTACCAAACCTAAATATTTGACACATCTGCATCGACTAAACTTGTTTTCGCACGATAATTTCCATGAGGAACCTCCTCTCTAGGAGGCTACTCTAGGCAGGGCCCCGTGCCCATCAGACGGCGGACCCCGCATCCGCCCTTGGCAGTGCCTCGCTCTCATCAGCCAGCGGACCCCACGTCCGCCCCGGCAAGGCTCCGCGCCCATCAGCCGGCGGACCCCGCGTCTGCCCTCGGTAGGGCCTCGCACTCATCGGACGGCGGATCCCGAGTCTGCCCCTGGCAGGGCTTCGCACCCATCGGCCGGCGAAACCCACGTCCGCCCCTGGCAGGGCTCCATGCCTATCAGCCGACAGACCCCGCATCCGCGCCCGGCAAGGCTCTGTGTCGGGGATTACCCCTGGGTAGGCTCAAGGATAAGATTCAACATTTTAAAACATCGGGGGACCTATCCCCGGTATGCGAAGCCCCACGAATCAACAAGACAAACGAAGAAGTGAGCTGACGACACTGTAGCTGATGACACTATAGCTCTCCGGCTCGGCAGCCTCCATCCGTCCAGCTCGACAGCCTCCACCCATCCGGCTCGGCAGCCTCCATCCGTCTGGCTCGGCAGCCTCCCGTCCAGCTTGAAAATATCCATCCGTCTGGCTCGACAACCTCCACCCATCCGGCTCGACAGGCTCCACCCGCCCGGCTCGGCAGCCTCCATCACGCCTACTCGGCAGCCTCCCATCCGTCTCGACAACCTCCTTCCGTCCGGCTCGATAGCCTCCCCCCGTCTGGCTCGGCAGCCTCCACCCGTCTGGCTCGGTAGCCTCCACCAGTCCGGCTCGATAGCCTCCACCTGTCCGGATCCTCCCGTCCGGCTCCTCCTGTCTGGCTACGGCCTGATGAAGTCAGCTCCCGACGTCCCATCAGACACGTGCGGACCTGACGGCCATATCTCATGGCAGCGCGCTATTGGCGAGCAGGAGCACACTGTACGTGTGTCATGTAGTACTCTCTATAGTGTAATCTGTCCCCTGGATATTGATTTATAAAGTACACAAGGGGATAAACATAGCTTAGTCCACAAGCTACATGTGGCTTGACTTGTAAGCTACCCAAGGTAGCTTACACCTCAAGCTGCTTGGGATGTAAGCTACCCACTATGACTTACATCCCAAGCGACCCATCCATGCCTATATAAAGGCCCCCTCTCACTCTCTCAAGGGGGTTAGCTCCTCTCACACTCATGTATGAGGCAAGAAGCCTCATGGCTCTCCTCCCCAAACAGCTCCAGGAGCAACCATGTACCAAATGTACCACATATGTACAGATATGCAGGAGTAGGGGTATTATCTCTCCGGAGAGCCCCGAACCTGGGTAAACCACTGCGTGCTATTCGTATACCCGTCCCGGATCATCCACGACAGCCTTGCTCTCACCTCGATAAGCCACCCCATGGCATTTTCCGTCTCGTGAGACCCCCCGTGAGAAAACGACGACAGTTGGCGCCCACCGTGGGGCTAGTTGCTGTTGGAACCGTGGTTCGGGCGGGACCCTCCTCGTCATCACCACCGCGGCGCTACCGTCGTATCACTAGCATCGCCCGGGACCTCGACACCAACATGCTCCCGGGACTGCCGCACGAGATGGCGGGTCCTTGCCGCCGGTCTCGTCATCATCGCCGCGGCGCTAGTGCCGTCTCACCGGCGGCGCCCGGGAGCTCGACACCAACACGCTCCCGGGGCTGCCACACGAGATGGTGTGTCCTCGCCACCGGACTCATCATCACCAATGTGACGGTGCCGCCGTCTCTCCAGCGGCGCCCCGAGGCTCGACGCCAACATGCCTCCGGGGTTGCCGAACGGGTCGGCATGCCAACACCGTTGGCCTCGGCATCGTCCGTCCGCACCATCGACTCCATCTTCATCGACCCCGTGTGTGCCGCCGCTTGCGGCTCGTGGCCATGACGGACTGGTGCCGCATACTCCTCACGCCGGAACTACTCCTGGCCATCGTGTCCGCGGTAACATCGGCAACGCCGACTGCGTCTCGTCGACTGCAACCGTCGCCGCTCGATTGATCGCCGTCCAGGCCGCCTTGGCGCTGCTACTCCTGGCCGTCGTAGTCCTTGCGTTGGCGCCGCTGCTGGCTGGCATGCCCGCACCGGCGTCGGACGGGTCCCGACGGCTACGGCGACCGCCTCTAAGGCAGGCTTCCGTCGGCTGCGTACACGTGCGTACGCGTAGGCATCAAAAGAAAGCACGGAAGGGGCACGCAGTTGTGTGGGCTGGCTGCATGCATGGCCACCTACGTGCACGCACGAGCCGACTGCTCATCAGCCATGTCTGGCTACGCCATGCGGCGGCCTGTCTGGCTGCCATGGCCGGCGGCCTGGCCGACCGCCATACCTCCTGCCACGCCGCTCCGCCCCTGTGGCCGGACGCTCAGCCCTGACTGCTACGTCCTCTGCCAGCCGCCTGCCGGGTCCGCCTTCGAGGAGCAGGATGGGCGGCCTCGGGCCAACCCATTCGGCACGCGCGTTGCTCACCCATGCGTCCGCGCACAGCAACGCGCGCCCCGCGCTCGAGTCCACCTTGCCCGGACCTCTCCTTGCCCGGCCCTCTAGACGGGAACCATACCACCTCCGCCCCCCCCCCCCGCCCGCTCCACGTCTGCAGGGCACCGGCTCCGCCGCTTGCTACCGCCCCCGGTCGCGCATCGCATGCGTGCCGTTGCAGCTCAATGCTGCAGCCGGTCGTGGCCGTTTCCATGTTGGCCAGCCCCGATGGTTGGCGTTCCAGCCCCGCCTGTTGCGGCCATTGGGTCGTCCAGCGCCCATGGCCAGCGTCATGTCTCCTGCCCCATCGTGCCTGCTGTGCGCCTCGGCCCAGCCTGACCGCTCCTAACGGCCGACATCGCCGCCTCGCGCCGCTCCGCGTCGACTGTCGGCTGCCGCGCTGCTCCGCGCCGGCTACCGGCTCCCGCGTATGTCGGCACCACTCACCCCACCGTCGGCTGGCTCTCGCACTGGCCAGCACTGCTCGCCCTGCTGCTGGCTCGCCGCCAGCCGGTCCCGCCCATGCGCGCCGACCGGCTGCCGCCGCCACGCTTGGCCGCCGGCCCCACTGTCGTGATCGGCCCCCGGCTACCGCCCCGGCATGCTAGCCGTCTCCTGCGTCCGGCACGGCCGGCTATCCAGACCTGTTGGGAAAAAAAGTCAAAGGGATAACTACCCCAAAAATGGGGGGAACGATGAGGCGGTCCGGTGTCACGCCCAAGATGCGTGCCTATCCATTTTGAGGGCCTAGAAAGGGATAGAGGCGCATCTTGTCGTTAGCAAGTATAGTAACATTGCATCATACATTACAGAAGAGATGAGTATACAAGTTGGCTTACACTCGCCACAGGCTACATTACAATTCCACTCAAACTTCAATCAACAAGATGAAAACAGGGTCCGGCTACAGACGAAATCAGAAGATAAAATAGATGCAAATGAAACTATCTCGCTGCCCCAAAGATCACGACCAGGTCCTCTACTCATCCGGATACGTCACGTACATCTTGCCTCTTTCCTCGGCATACTCCCACTGGAGCTGGGTAAGATCATCCTGCACGTACTCATCTGAACCTGTACCAGGAGTGTTGTAGTATACTGTGAGCCATAGAGGACTCAGCTATCATGTGCCCGGGTACCGAGACTATTCAAGCTTAAAGGTTGGGATGGGGTAAATGTTTAGTTTGCAGCAGCACTAAGCATATATGGTGGCTAGCTTACGCAACATGAAATAAATATGAGTAGCCTACGAAGAATGATCGAATCTAGTATAATCTCTATGAGATCCTGAACACCTACTTACGTCAATCATAACCCCACCGTGTTCTCTCTCGGATGATGTTCACGAGCAGAGACGATCATGGTTACTCACACAATTGGTGTATTTTAATTAGAGTTTACTTCACGTTTGCTATAACCGGGTGTTAAACAAATATCCAAGTTGCCACATAACCACGGGCATGGCTTTCCAAAAGGTTTAACCCTGCAGGGGTGCTCCAACTAATCCATTACAAAATTAACGACGCTCCGTGGGAATGCCTCGACCGCGGATTTCGCGATCACCATAGGTAATTCCAAAGGAATTCCAACACCTCGAGTAAACCCGAAGAAAGTCAGACTTCACACGCAAGACACTCGATAAGGTAAAACAAATCTAGCAAGACCACCCGACGTGTCGACGAAACCGATAACAGCCGCGTATCTCGTTCTCAAGACGCGACAGATAAGCTAGTGTACGGTGGCCTGATAGAAATCTCCCAAGTTGCCATGGGTTGGCCCCGCATAGTGCTCTAGTTTGGACCAACACTCATGAGGAGCACTGGCCCGGGGGTGGATTAAATAATCCACGGGTTTGCAAGACCCTATGCAATTTTAATAAGTTGTTAAGAAAATGTAGTAACAATGTTGGGTCTTGCCAGACAAGTTTTACTCTCAACCGAATGAACAAGGGGGTCCCCATAACAACCCCGAGCATGTTAGGAGTGCAAAGTATGGAAAACATAACACCGGTAACCAGGAACTAATGGCGGTAACAGCGGAACAAATCACTTAGCAAAAGGCCAAGCCTTCCACCAATACCAAGATCTATATGTGCATTAAATTAAATAGCAGAATTTATTGTGATATTCAACTCCATGTTATCACATGGAACAACCTGCACCTGCAACTAAGAACGCTATAAGAGGGGCTGAGCAGCGGTAACTTAGCCAATCAAAGGTTTGCTAGGATGTGGAGGTTAGAGGCTGTCATGGCAACATGGGGGCTGATATCAAGTGGTAGGTAGCGCAATTGTAACGATAAGAGCGAGAAACTAGCAAGCAAAAATAGTATCGTGATCCGGGTACGATCATCTTGCCTGTTGGTTCTTCAGCGGAACAAGTAGCGGGATCCTCGTAGTGGTACTCTCCAGGGTCCTCGAACTCAGTATCGACACTCGCGTCTACCCAAGAGAAACACAAAATAAATAATCAACCAAGGTGCAGTGCACAACTAAGATGATGCATGATTCATTTTAGAAGAAACTTAACATGGCAACCACAAACTAGTCAAGTTTCACATGCAAAGTTTGTATATTAGTGAATCTGGATAGAACCTCATGTTAAGTTATTTAGACATGCATGAACATGGAAAATATGAATGCATCATGCAAAATCGATATAAATGCATATAAGGATCGCAAGAAACGGAGCTACGGTTCTCGAGATACGCTCACGACAAGGTACGGAGGCAAAACACAAGACCACCAATACCTGGGATGATTCTTGGCATTCGAAAGCAGCCACTAGACAGGTGATGAAAAATCAATCACAATAGACTCAAGAATCAATCAATTCCATGGAGCATAGTTCCCACAATCTACAAAACAATAAAACACTAAATCTGCCACTAAACAGCAACATAGCAGCTTCTACAGATCACAACTAGAGCTACAGGAACCCTACAGACACAAACAAGATATGGACAGAATCTACTCAAGATACACATCAATTCATCCAATTACATCACCAGCAAAGGAGCCACACATCAATAAGCAAGAAGCAATCAAGTTGGCATGATGAATCAGTTTTTCAGGGACTTGGTGAAAATTCCAGTTTTCTGGAATCTGGGTTAATAAAGTAGCAAGTTGACAGCAATGGTTAAATATTCAAGAGAGCTCCTATTGACATGAAAATTAACAGGACAGTATATGAAAATATCTACTACAAATAACTAACACTGAGCATGTGCAAATTCCAACCACATCACTAGTTACAACCCACTCTTCATGGCAAAACAATAACTACAGAGCTCCCAGACTTAGTCATTTCTAAGCAAGCTGAACAGAAACATAAAGTTGCTCACTAAACAGCATTAGCTGGTGACTTAGCACAAATAACAAAAATACTGGGACATTCCCAGCAACTTTAACTAACAAACTCATGTTGGCAAGAACTTAAAAGCATGCATAGATTAAATCATAATAAAAGGACAAAAGGGCATCACAGCATAGAAATACAGTCTTGTGAAGTTGCCCCAAAGTCAAATTGGACTTCACAGATGCATTCCTGGGTTGATTCTACCCCAATGCATTACTCATACCCATATACTTGCTTGGAGCAAGAGGGAGAAAAGTTAGGTCGAAATTTGACCCATCAAGTCATGGGTGACTTATGACACATGTGCAAACTTATGGAAAAGGCCCAAAATGACATGTACTCTATTGATACTAGTTGGAAATGGTTAAATAGCAACTAAGGAACCTGATATCATGGCATAGCATCAATAGCAAGGATGAAACTAACTAGAAGAGAAACTATGCTCAATGTGCACATAAGAGAACAACTACACAAGGAGCTACTCTTACACATGTGTGTGTATGTATATCATACACACACCTCTCATTGCATCTGCCCAAGACACACACCAGCACACCAGACCCAAGCATGTGTGTATATAGGCACACAAGCACTTTTCATACATGTATGCCCACATACACACACACCTACACCACACAAACCTACACATGCTCATAAGTATACAAGTGTATGCATACACATGCACATACACACAACCAAGCTCACATACATATATGGGTGTATGCAAGAAGCACACACACATATCCTACACTACACGCACACCCACAAGATCACACACATGTATGGGGTGCAAAGAGCACACACACACATGTGTCATGCATGGTGCACCACACACACACACAATCACAACTCACAACCATGCACACAACACTCACATGAGCAACACCACACACACACTCACACACATATGTATGCATACATGTGTGCATACACACACATACACATATGCACCCATGCATATGTGCATACACACACATGTTCTCTACACTCTCACACACAACAAAAATAAACGGGGACACCACCTCACTCTTGAACTTATGCACACACACACATATCAAGAGATAAAAACATAAGAAATAAATAAAAAGAAACAAAATGCACAAAAAAGGGGAGGGGCTCGGGATCGAACCCGAGTCCTCCTGGGCGATCTCCCCTGGTGCTACCACTGCGCTACACTGCCGATGCTTAATAGAGGAGGGGTCGGTCTGCTTATACACACACACACACTAGCGTTTACTGACGAAACTAAAGAAACACAGGTGCCGGCGACAGGCGACGCGGTGGCCAAATTCCAGCGACTCACGCGGATCCGGCGACCCTAACTACTCACGCACACGCGGGGATAGCCAGGGAACCCATTCCCCTGCTCACATTGCGGTGAGGAGGAAGGAGGCGAGCGGCAGGTGCTGCTCTTGCTACTGGCGGCGAACTACGCGGCGGCGATAGAACTAGCGAGCTGCGCGTGGAGGAAGAGGCTACAGGGACCGGCATCTCACCTTGGGGAAGTCGACGACGAGCCGGTCATGATGTAGTCGACGACGGGAAGAAGAGGGCCGGAGACGAAGCAGGGGAAGAAGACGGCGGCGCAGGGCTTCCGGCAATGACGAGGAAGAAGAAGAAGGCGTGGCCTTGGTGTCCCTCGAGGAAGTAGAGGACGTCGAGGAGGAAGAAGCGACGACGGCATGACCTAGACGACCTCCTACTCGAATGGCTCGCCGGAGAAGCTCCCACGGCGGCGAGCGACTACCCTGAACCTCACCTTACACGCACTCTGGACCCTCTGAAACTTGGCTTGTCGAGGACAGGAGAGACAGAGAGAAGGGGGGCAGCGGCACGAGGAGGGAGAGGACCCCTAGGGGAACGGCACGCACGTTGAGGGTAATATAAAGGCGACGGGCAGACGGCGACGGTGACGGAAAAGGCGAGGCGGAGCTCTACCTCTGACACACTGAACTGACGGAGAGAGGACGGGAGCAGGTAGCCGTCCCTACTCACGTGGGCTGGGCCGCGGCCCACTCTCTCTCTCTCTCTCTCACTCACATAAGAAATAACAAGAAGGTTTTCCCCTTTTTTTATAAAACCAGCCACAAAAAAATAAAAGCCCTGAGAAAAGAAAAGGTTTTAGAGAAAAGTAAAATATTTTTGTGGAAGGATTAAAGAGCCCTACTTAATAAAAATATTAAGTGCATTTATAGAGCAAGTAATTTATTTAATATATAAAATGGCAGCTCCTGTTTATTTTAAACACCAAACAAACAAAGCTCGAACACCCAACCAAACATACCCACAATTCATAAAACATATGGGGCCACCTCTTGAACATTTTTAAACCATTTTTAGAACAACTTAAATCTGATGATAAATAATAATGGAAAGAAGGGGTTTTGGAAGGGGATGATGCAAGGGAAATAGACGGGAAAATAAGAGGAGGAGATGCCACATGGATCCAACCACACACAAACATCTCACACATGCAAACCAAACACACTCACCACCAACACACATAGCAAGACACATGGAAACCGACAAGCATGAAAAATGAATGGTATGATGGATGAGATGATGCATGAATGCAAACACACATGAATGACAAGGAGCAATCATACATCTCACAAGCTCATGCGGAAGCTTCATACATGGGGTTACATGCCAAATAAGGTAGGGACAACACTTGGGGTGTCACAACTCTCCCACACTACATGAGGATCTCGACCCGAGATCTAGGAACGAAAGAAGTCTGGGAATTCGGAATGGAGAAGGTCCTCACGTTCCCAAGTAGCTTCATTGTCGGAATGATGAGACCACTACACCTTGAGGAACTTGATAGATTTGTTGCGAGTCTTACACTCAGTTTCTTCAAGAATAGCAACTGGGTGCTCACGATAAGAGAGATCTTCTTGGAGATCGATGTCTTGGAGGTCAATGGTCCGCTCAGGAGTCTTGAAGCATTTCCGGAGCTGAGAAACATGGAAGACATCGTGCACATTTGCGAAATTTGGAGGAAGCTCTAGTCGATATGCAAGACCACCTCTCTTTCCAACAACTTTGAAAGGACCAACAAAACAAGGAGCTAGCTTCCCTTTAATTCCAAACCGCCGAGTGCTTTTCATGGGAGAGACTCTGAGATAGACTAGATCACCCACTTGGAAAGAAACATCCCAATGTTTGTTATCATAATAACTCTTCTGTCGGGACTGAGCTGCTTTGAGGTTCTCACGAATGACATGGCACATTTCTTCTGCTTCAGTGATCATGTCATTGCCCAATATCTGACGCTCACCGGTTTCAGACCAGTTAAGCGGGGTATGACACTTTCTGCCATAGAGAATCTCGAAAGGGGCCTTGCCTGAGCTAGCTTGGAAGCTATTGTTGTATGAGAATTCAGCATATGGAAGGTAGTCTTCCCACTTCATGCCGAACGAAATCACACAGGCTCTGAGCATATCTTCAAGGATCTGATTGACTCTCTCAATTTGACCACTTGTCTGCAGATGGAACGCCGTGCTGAAACGGGTCTTGGTATCCATAGCAGTCTGGAAGGCTCCCAAAACTTGGAAGTAAAGAGGCTTCCACGGTCAGAAGAGATGAGCTGAGGAATACCATGCAAAGACACTATCCTTGACGTATACAACTCTGCAAGCTGAGCTGCCGAGATAGATTCTTTGACTGGCAGGAAATGAGCAACTTTTGACAGCTTGTCGATAACCACAAAGATGGCATTGTTGCCTTTCTTGGACTTGGGAAACCCAGTGACGAAATCCATCTCAACATGATCAAATTTCCACACTGGGATAGGCAAAGGCTAAAGAAGACCTGCTGGACGTTGAAGTTCTGCCTTCACTCTGCGACAAACATCACACTCGTTCACAAACTGAGCAATTTCACGTTTCATGCGAGTCCACCAGAAGGTTTGCTTGAGATCCTGAAACATCTTTGAACTGCCTGGATGAATGGATAGCAGAGAATTATGTGCTTCGTCCATGATAACCTTTCTGAGATCACCTTTTGGAATCACAAGACGGTCCTCAAAGAACAAGGTATCCTTGTCATCAATACGAAAGCACTTATACTTTGGAATGCTCTTGGCCACACCTTTATTCACTTTCTTCACCATAGCGTCAAGAAGCTGCGCTTGGCGAACCTGATATTCCAGAGTCGGAGAGACTTGAAGATTGGCAAGAAATCCTTGCGGAATCATCTGAAGGTTGAGCTTGCGGAATGCTTCGCAAAGCTCGGGCTGAAGATGCTTCAGAATGAGACTATTGCAGTACGCCTTACGGCTGAGCGTGTCTGCAATGACATTTGCTTTCCTCGGAGTATACTCAATGCTTGGATTGAAGTCCTCAAGCATTTCCACCCAACGAGATTACCGAAGATTGAGATTGGATTGAGTGAAAATGTACTTCAAGCTCTTGTGATCGGTGTACACCTCAACTGGTCTACCCAACAACAAATGTCTCCAAGTCATTAGAGCATGCACAATTGCCGCCAACTCAAGATCATGAGTGGGGTAGTTCTTCTCGGCAGGCTTCAACTGACGTGAGGTATAAGCAACAATCTTCTTGTCTTACATGAGAACACCACCAAGACCTTGGAGAGAAGCATCACAGAAAACTTGGAAAGGCTTGGACTGCTCAGGAGGAACAAGGACTGGAGCTAAAGTCATTCTCTGCTTGAGCGTATTGAATGCCACATCACACCCAGGAGACCAAACATACTTGACACTCTTCTGGAGGAGATTGGATAGAGGCTTAGCAATTTGAGAGAAGTTCTCCACGAATCTATTGGAAGACGTAGTAGTAATCAAAAAAAAATCCTACGATCACCAAGATCTATCCATGGAGAAACCAACAACGAGTGGGGAGAGATTGCATCTTCATACCTTTGAAGATCGCTAAGCGAAAGCGTTAAAAGAACGCGGTTGGTGGAGTCATACTCGCAGCGATTCAGATTGCGGTGGATTCCGATCTTAGTCCCGAACAACGGCGCCTCCGCGTTCAACACACGTACAGACCGGTGACGTATCCCGCACCTTGATCCAGCAAGGAGGAGGGAGAGGTTGGGGAAGGGCTCCAACAGCAGCACGATGGTGTGGTGGTGGTGGTGGAGTACCAAGGTATTCCTGCAGGGCTTCGCCTAAGCGCTGTGGAGGGGGAAGAAGAGAGGTAGGGTTGCGCCGTGGGAGAGAGATCAAATCTTGTTCCCAAAAGGCCAAAACCTCAAGTATATATAGGAGGAGGGAGAGGGAGGTCTGCCTTGGCCTCTCCTCCAAAGAGGAGAGGTTCGGCCGACCCTAGGGGAAGAGTCCACCTCCCTTGTGGGAGGTGGATCTCCTCTTTTTCAAACTCCTTTGCCCTATCTCCTTATCTCCAGCCGCATGGGCCTTTCTAGAAGGTCTTGGCCAGCCCAATAAGGGCTGGAACACTTCCTCTAAGGGCCCACGAAGTCCTATGGTCATCACACCCCTCCCGGGGGTCCTCTGGCACCCTCCCGATACACTACCGATGAGGCCGAAAACTTTCCGGTGACCAAAACTGGACTTCCTATATATCAATATTTACTTCTAGACCATTACGGAGCTCCTCGTGACTTCTGGGAACTCATTTGGGACTCCGAACAACCTTCGGTAATCACGTATACCAATTCCCTATAACCCCAGCGTCATCGAACCTTAAGTGTGTAGACCCTACGGGTTCGGGAGACACGTCGACATGACCGAGACACCTCTCTGGTCAATAACCAGCAGCTGGATGTGGATACCCATGTTGGCTCCCACATGCTCCATGATGATCTCATCGGATGAACCACGATGTCGGGGATTCAATCAACCCCGTATACAATTCCCTTTGTCTATGGGTATGATCTCGCCCGAGATTCGATCATCGGTATCACTATACCTTATTCAATCTCGTTACCGGCAAGTCTCTTTACTCGTTTCGTAATACATCATCCCGTGGCTAACTCCTTAGTCACACTGAGCTCATTATGATGATGTCTTACCGAGTGGGCCCAGAGATACCTCTCCGTCACACGGAGTGACAAATCCCAGTCTCGATTTGTGCCAACCTAACAGACACCTTCGGAGCTACCCAGTGCACCTTTATAGCCACCCAGTTACGTTGTGACATTTGGCACACCCAAAGCATTCCTACGGTATCCGGGAGTTGCAAAATCTCATGGTCTAAGGAAACGATAATTGACATTGAAAAGCTTTAGCAAACGAACTACACGATCTTGTGCTAGGCTTAGGATTGGGTCTTGTCCATCAGATCATTCTCCTAATGATGGGATCCCGTTATCAACGACATCCAATGTCCATGGTCCTGAAACCGTGACCATCTATTGATCAACGAGCTAGTCAACTAGAGGCTCACTAGGGACACGTTGTGGTCTATGTATTCACACATGCATTCTGGTTTCCGGTTAATACAATTATAGCATGAACAATAGACAATTATCATGAACAAGGAAATACAATAATAACCATTTTATTATTGCCTCTAGGGCATATTTCCAATAGTCTCCCACTTGCACTAGAGTCAATAATCTAGTTACATTCTGATGAATCGAACACCCATAGCATTCTGGTGTTGATCATGTTTTGCTCGTGAGAGAGGTTTAGTCAACGGATCTGCGACATTCAGATCCGTATGCACTTTACAAATATCTATATCTCCCTCCTGAATGTAATCACAGATGGAGTTGAAGCGGCGCTTGATGTGTCTTGTCTTCTTGTGAAACCTAGGCTCCTTCACAAGGGCAATAGCTCCAGTGTTGTCACAGAATAGAGTCATCGGGCCCGACGCACTTGGAATTACTCCTAGGTCGGTGATGAACTCCTTCATCCAGACTCCTTCCTTTGCTGCTTCCGAAGCAGCTATGTACTCCGCTTCACATGTTGATGCCGCCACGACGCTTTGCTTGCTGCTGCACCAGCTGACTGCCCCTCCATTCAAAACATACACGTATCCGGTTTGCGACTTGGAGTCATCCGGATCTGTGTCGAAGCTAGCATCGATGTAACCCTTTACGACGAGCTCTTCGGCACCTCCATATACGAGAAACATGTCCTTTGTCCTTTTCAGGTACTTCAGGATATTCTTGACCGCTGTCCAGTGTTCCGCTCCGGGATCACTTTGGTACCTCCCTAACAAACTTATGGCAAGGTTCACGTCAGGTCTGGTACACAGCATGGCATACATAATAGAGCCTATGGCTGAAGCATAGGGGATGACACTCATCTCTTTTCTATCCTTTGTCGTGGTCGGGCATTGAGTCATACTCAATCTCACACCTTGTAACACAGGCAAGAACCCCTTCTTGGACTGATCCATATTGAACTTGTTCAATATCTTTTCAAGGTATGTGCTTTGTGAAAGACCTATGAGGCGTCTCGATCTATCTCTATAGATCTTAATACCTAATATGTAAGTAGCTTCTCCGAGGTCCTTCATTGAAAAACATTTATTGAAGTAGGCCTTTACACTTTCCAAAAGTTTTATATCATTTCCCATTATCAGTATGTCATCCACATATAATATGAGAAATGCTACAGAGCTCCCACTCAATTTCTTGTAAATACAGGGTTCTCCATAAACCTGTACAAACCCAAACGCTTTAATCACTTCATTAAGGCAAATGTTTCAACTCCGAGATGCTTGCACCAGCCCATAGATGGAGCGCTGGAGCTTGCATACCTTGTTAGCATCTTTAGGATCGACAAAACCTTCCGGTTGCATCATATACGGTTCTTCCTTAAGGAAACCATTAAGGAATGCCGTTTTGACGTCCATTTGCCAGATCTCGTAATCATAAAATGCGGCAATTGGTAACATGATTCGGACAGACTTCAGCATCGCTACGGGTGAGAAAGTCTCGTCGTAGTCAACTCCTTGAACTTGTCGATAACCCTTAGCGACAAGCCGAGCCTTATAGACGGTTACATTACCATCCGCGTCAGTCTTCTTCTTAAAGATCCATTTATTTTCAATGGCTCGCTTATCATCAGGAAAGTCCACCAAAGTCCATAGTTTGTTCTCATACATGGATCCTATCTCAGATTTCATGGCCTCAAGCCATTTGTTGGAATCCGGTCCCGCCATTGCTTCTTCAGAGTTTGAAGGTTCACCGTTGTCCAACAACATGATCTCCAGGACAGGGTTGCCATACCACTCTGGTGCGGAATGTGTCCTAGTGGACCTTCGACATTCAATAGTACCTTGATCTGAAGTTTCATGATCATCATCATTAACTTCCTCTCCAGCCGGTGCAGGCTCCACAGAAACAGCTTCCTGTGCTGCGCTACTCTCCGGTTCGAGTGGAGGTACAATTAACTCATCAACTTCTATTTTCCTCCCACTTACTTCTTTCGAGAGAAACTCTTTCTCGAGAAAGGATCCATTCTTGGCAACAAAGACTTTTCCCTCGGATCGTAGGTAGAAGGTATACCCAATAGTCTCTTTGGGATATCCTATGAAGATACATTTTTCCACTTTGGGTTCGAGCTTCTCAGGTTGAAGTTTCTTCACATAAGCATCGCATCCCCAAACTTTCAGAAACGACAGCTTAGGTTTCTTTCCAAACCATAATTCATACGGTGTCGTCTCAACGGATTTTGACGGTGCCCTATTTAAAGTAAATGCGGTAGTCTCTAATGCATATCCCCAAAATGTTATCGTAAGTCGGTCAGAGACATCATAGATCGTACCATAACTAATAGAGTGCGATTACGACGTTCAGACACACCATTTCGCTGAGGTGTGCCAGGCGGTGTGAGTTGTGAAACAATTCCACATTTCCTTAGGTGCGTGCCAAACTCGTGACTTAAATATTCTCCGCCATGATCAGATCGTAGGCACTTTATTTTCCTGTCATGTTGATTCTCTACCTCACTCTGAAATTCCTTGAACCTTTCAAAAGTTTTAGACTTATGTTTCATTAAGTAGACATACCCATATCTATTCAAGTCATCAGTGAGGGTGAGAACATAACGGTAGCCACCACGAGCCTCGACACTCATTGGACCGCATACATCGGTATGTATTATTTCCAACAAGTCAGTTGCTCGCTGCATTGTTTCGGAGAACGGAGTCTTGGTCATCTTGCCCATGAGGCATGGTTCACACGTGTCAAATGAATCGAAATCAAGAGACTCCAAAAGTCCATCAGTATGGAGCTTCTTCATGTGTTTGACACCAATATGACCAAGGCGCGGTGCCACATGTAAGTGGGACTATCGTTATCAACCTTACACTTTTTGGTATTCACACTATGGACATGTGTAACATCACGTTCGAGATTCATCAAAAATAAACCATTGACCAGCGGGGCATGACCATAAAACATTTCTCTCATATAAATAGAACAACCATTATTCTCAGATTTAAATGAGTAGCCATCTCGCATCAAGCGAGATCCAGATACAATGTTCATGCTCAAAGCTGGTACTAAATAACAATTATTAAGGTTTAACACTAATCCCGAAGGTAGATGTAGAGGTAGCGTGCCGACGGCGATCACATCGACCTTGGAACCATTCCTGACGCGCATCGTCACCTCGTCCTTTGCCAGCCTCCGCTTATTTCGCAGCTCCTGCTTGGAGTTACAAATGTGAGCAACTGCACCGGTATCAAATACCCAGGAGCTACTTCGAGCGCTTGTTAGGTACACATCAATAACAAGTATATCACATATACCTTTAACGTTGCCGTCCTTCTTATCCGCTAAGTACTTGGGGCAGTTCCGGTTCCAGTGACCGGTACCCTTGTAGTAAAAACACTCAGTCTCATGCTTGGGTCCATTCTTGTTCTTCTTCTTCCCGACGACTTGCTTACCGGGCGCGACAACAGCTTTGCTGTCCTTCTTGAAGTTCTTCTTACCCTTTCCTTTCTTGAAAGTAGTGGTCTTATTCACCATCAACACTTGATGCTCCTTTTTGATCTCGACCTCCGATGATTTCAGCATCGAGTACAACTCAGGAATGGACTTTTCCATCCCTTGCATGTTGTAGTTCATTACAAAGCTCTTGTAGCTACGTGGAAGTGACTGGAGGATTCTGTCAATGACCGAGTCATCTGGGAGATTAACTCCCAGCTGAGTCAAGCGGTTGTGTAGCCCAGACATCTTGAGGATGTGCTCACTGACAGAATTGTTCTCCTCCATCTTACAACTGAAGAACTTGTCAGAGACGTCATATCTCTCGACCCGGGCATGAGCTTGAAAAACCAGTTTCAGCTCTTGGAACATCTCATATGCTCCGTGTTGCTCAAAACGCTTTTGGAGCACCGGTTCTAAACTGTAAAGCATGCCGCACTGAACAAGGGAGTAATCATCGCAGCGAGAATGCCAAGCGTTCGCAACGTCTTGCTCTGCTGGGAGAAGGGGTGGGTCACCTAGCAGTGCATCGAGGACATACAATTTCTTGGAAGCTATGAGGACGATCCTCAAACCACGGACCCAGTCCGCATAGTTGCTTCCATCATCTTTCAGCTTGGTTTTCTCTAGGAACGCGTTGAAATTGAGGGTGACATTTGCGTTGGCCATTGGATCTACAATATAGATTGTAAAGATAATTTTAGACTAAGTTCATGATAATTAAGTTCATATAATAAAATTATTTAATGAACTCCCACTTAGATAGACATCTCTCTAGTCATCTAAGTGACACATGATCCATGTCAACTAGCCCATGTCCGATCATCACGTGAGACGGACTAGTCATCCATGGTGAACATCTCCATGTTGATCGTATCTTCTATAGGACTCATGTTCGACCTTTCGGTCTTCCGTGTTCCGAGGCCATGTCTGTACATGCTAGGCTCGTCAAGTCAACCTAAGTGTATCACGTGTATAAATCTGGCTTACACCCGTTGTATGCGAACGTGAGAACCTATCACACCCGATCATCGCGTGGTTCTTCAGAACGACGATCCTTAGCAACGGTGCACAGTTAGGGTGAACACTTCTGTTGAAATTTTATTGAGAGATCATCTTATTTACTACCGTCGTTCTAAGAAAATAAGATGTAAACATGATAAACATCACATGCAATCTATATAGTGACATGATATGGACAATATCATCTTGCTCCTTTGATATCCAGCTTCGGAGCACCATGATCATCACTGTCACCGGTACGACACCATGATCTCCATCATTGTGTCTTCATGAAGTTGTCTCGCCAACTATTACTTCTAGTACTATGGCTAACGTTTAGCAATAAAGTAAAGTAATAACATGGTGTTTATGACTGACACGCGGGTCATACAATAAAACAAGACAACTCCTATGGCTCCTGCCGGATGTCATACTCATCGACATGCAAGTCATGAATCCTATTACAAGAACATGATCAATCTCATACATCACAATGCATCACATCACATTCTTTGGCCATATCACATCACAAGGCATATGCTGCAAAAACAAGTTAGACGTCCTCTAATTTGTAGTTGGAAGTTTTTACGTGGCTGCAATAGTTTTCTAGCAAGAACGTTTCTTACCTACGCCAAAACCACAACGTGATATGCCAATTGCTATTTACCCTTCATAAGGACCGTTTTCATCGAATCCAATCCGACTAAGGTGGGAGAGACACACACCCTCTAGCCACCTTATGCAACAAGTGCATGTCAGGCAGTGGAACCAGTCTCATGTAAGCGTACGTGTAAAGTCGGTCCGGGCCGCTTCATCCCACAATACCACCGAATCAAGATAAGACTAGTAGTGGTAAGCATATTAACAAAATCGACACCCACAAGAACTTGTGTTCTACTCGTGCATAGATTCTACGCATAGACCTAGCTCATGATGCCACTGTTGGGAGACATAGTAGTAAATCAAAAAAAAATCCTACAATCACCAAGATCTATCCACGGAGAAACCAGCAACGAGTGGGGAGAGATTGCATATTCATACCTTTGAAGATCGCTAAGCGGAAGCGTTACAAGAACGCGGTTGGTGGAGTCGTACTCGCAGCGATTCAGATCGCTGTGGATTCCGATCTTAGCGCCGAACAACGGCGCCTCCGCGTTCAACACACGTATAGCCCGGTGACGTCTCCCGCACCTTGATCCGGCAAGGAGGAGGGAGAGGTTGGGGAAGGGCTCCAACAGCAGCACGACGGTGTGGTGGTGGTGGAGTAACAAGGTATTCCGGCAGGGCTTCGCCTAAGCGCTGCAGAGGAGGAAGAAGAGAGGTAGGGCTGCGCCGTGGGAGAGAGATCAAATCTTGTTCCCAAAAGTACAAAACCTCAAGTATATATAGTAGGAGGGAGAGGGAGGGCTGCCTTGGCCTCTCCTCCAAAGAGGAGAGGTTCGGCCGACCCTAGGGGAAGAGTCCACCTCCCACAAGGGAGGTGGATCTCCTCTTTTTCAAACTCCTTTGCCCTATCTCCTTATCTCCAGCCGCATGGGCGTTTCTAGAAGGTCTTGGCCATCCCAATAAGGGCTGCTACACTTCCTCTAAGGTCCCACGAAGTCCTATGGTCGTCACACCCCTCCTGGGGGTCCTCCAGCACCCTCCCGGCACTCCCGGTACACTACCGATGAGCCCGAAAACTTTCTGGTGACCAAAACTGGACTTCCTATATATCAATCTTTACCTCCGGACCATTCTGGAGCTCCTCATGACGTCCGGGATCTCATCTGGGACTACGAACAGCATTCGGTAATCACGTATACCAATTCGCTATAACCCTAGCGTCATCGAACCTTAAGTGTGTAGACCCTACGGGTTCGGGAGACACGTAGACATGACCGAGACACCTCTCCAGTCAATAAACAATAGCGAGATCTGGATACCCATGTTGGCTCCCACATGCTCCATGATGATCTCATCGGATGAACCACAATGTCGGGGATTCAATCAATCCCGTATATAATTCCCTTTGTCTATCGGTATGATACTTGGCCGAGATTCGATCGTCGGTATCTCTATACCTTGTTCAATCTTGCTACCGGCAAGTCTCTTTACTCATTCTGTAATACATCATCCCGTGGCTAACTCCTTAGTCACATTGAGCTCATTATGATGATGTCTTACTCAGTGGGCCCAGAGATACCTCTGTCACACGGAGTGACAAATCCCAGTCTCGACTCGTGCGAACCCAACAGACACCTTCGGAGATACCCGTAGTGCACCTTTATAGCCACCCAGTTACGTTGTGACGTTTGGCACACCCAAAGCATTCCTACGGTATCCGGGAGTTACACAATCTCATGGTCTAAGGAAACGATAATTGACATTGAAAAGCTTTAGCAAACGAACTACACGGTCTTGTGCTAGGCTTAGGATTGGGTCTTGTCCATCACATCATTCTCCTAATGATGTGATCCCATTATCAACGACATCCAATGTCCATGGTCATGAAACCGTGACCATCTATTGATCAACGAGCTAGTCAACTAGAGGCTCACTAGGGACACGTTGTGGTCTATGTATTCACACAGCATTCTGGTTTCCGGTTAATACAATTATAGCATGAACAATAGACAATTATCATGAACAAGGAAATACAATAATAACCATTTTATTATTGCCTCTAGGGCATATTTCCAACAGAATCTTCTGCAATAACTAGCAAGCCCAAGGAAGCTCTAAAGCTGCTTCACATTCTAAGGAGGTTCCCACTTCAAGATTGCCTCAACTTTCTGAGGGTGCACTTTAATTCCCTCGGCGGAGATGACATGCCCAAGGTACACCACTTCATTGAGCCAAAACTCACACTTGGAAAACTTGGCATAGAATTGATGCTCTCTTAAGTTGTCAAGCACAAGATGGAGATGCTCTGCATGATCTTCTTCTGTCTCCGAGAACACAAGGATATCATCCAGATAGACCAAGACGAACTCATTCTTGAAAGGAGAGAAAATGAAATTCATAAGTCTTGAGAAGGTTGGAGGAGCATTAGCAAGACCAAATGACATGACGGTGTACTCATAAGAGCCAAAACTCATCCTGAAAGCGGTCTTGGGAATGTCCTTTTCGCGAATGTGAATCTGATGATAACCCATGCGAAGATCAAGCTTCGATAAAACCTTTTCACCTTTCAGTTGTTCAAACAAATCATTGATGTTGGGAAGTGGGTACTTGTTTCTGATTGTCTTCTAGTTCAATGGACGGTAATCGACACAAAGACGATCCATGCCATCTTTCTTCTTGACAAACAAAACACCACAACCCCATGGCGAAGATCAGACCCAGATGTTCTTCCTCATCTAGCTGCTTCTTCAACTCTTTCAGCTCTTCGGGCCAAGTTTATACGGGCGCTTGCAGAACGGTTCAGTTCCAGGCTCGAGATCAATCACGAACTCAACTGGCCGGTGCGGAGGCATTCCTGGCAATTCTTCTGGAAAGACATCTTCATACTCACAAACCACCGGAATTTGAGAAATCGCCGAGATTTCACCCTTCTCATTAAGAGCAAAGAGACGGATAGTGTCATCGCGAGCCGCGAAAATAATCACATCTTCAGAAGGATGAGTCAGCTTGACTTCTTTTTCTTTGCAATCAATATGAGCCTTATTCATAGCCAAGAAGTCCATGCCCAGAATGAGATCAATATCAAAATTGCCGAGAACATAAGGAGAAGCCAAGAAAGAATAATTTCCCATCTTGAGAGAAACATCCGAAACAATGGAGGTGGTTTTCATGGCCACACCCGGAGAAACAACACCCAAAGGTCTACTAAACATCTCTGAATAGAAATCATTCTTCATAGCAAAAGGTCTAGACATGAATGAATGTGATGCACCAAAATCAAATAACACTTTTGCAGGAATAGAATTAACCGAGAGATTACCCATGATCACTTGAGAAGAATCCTCTGCCTTTGCTGCATTCACCATATTCACTCTTGCGGTCTTGGGATGATGCTTCGCCATAGCATTGCCTGGAGGCTTGATAGGAGGAGGAGGCGGAAGACGCCGCTGGTTGCACTTGTTTGCATAGTGACCCTTCTGGCCACACTTGTGACAAGTCACCTTAGAAAGCTGACAAACATTGCTTGGAGGAGGAACAAGAAAACCCTTGGACACCTAGGATCTCTGCTGGAATCTTGGGTTGGGTGGGTGGGAAGAACCACAACCACCGAACTGCTTCTACTACTAAGGAGGACGAAATGGAGGAGGATTAGGCGCCCAATACTTCTGCTGCTTTGGAACCATCTGAGAGCCGGAAGAACAAGAATATGAATCCCTTGAACGCTTCTTAGAGTTCCCCAACTTGAGCTGAGGTGCTTCAATCTTCAAGGCCATGTTATAGAACTGATCAAACTCACGAGGCTCTTGAAGAACTAGGCCTGACAGAAGCTCATCCGTGAGACCACCTCTGAACTGATAGATCATAGCCTTGTCATCTGGAACATCTTTCTTGGCATAACGAGCTAGATTCTGG
The DNA here is from genome assembly GCA_022496015.1 of Hordeum marinum. Lineage (NCBI taxonomy): Eukaryota > Viridiplantae > Streptophyta > Magnoliopsida > Poales > Poaceae > Hordeum > Hordeum marinum. Next base: position 441,876,265 of record CM039674.1, read on the forward strand.
AACTCGACGTTGTACTAGTAGACTGACTTGGTTCCCTGCTTCAGGTGCCTGAACTTCTCACGCATCTCCTCGACAAAGCTTGTCTGAATGTAATGAGCCCTGAAGTCACGACGGAAATCGTCCCAAGTAACAACACGATCGCCCCTGGAATCCTTGTACTGCTGCCACCAATCAGCTGCTTGACCCTTTAGCTGGAACGATGCAAACCTGACAAAGTCCTCTGGCCTGACACTGCTGCACTCAAAATGCTTACTCATATCACGAAGTCAATCATCAGCATCTAGAGGCTGCTCGCAACAGGTGAAAGTCTTGGGTTGGTTGGCAAGGAACTGATTGAGTGTCGCAAACTGCAGTTGATTCTAAAAATTCCGTTGAAAACCTTGCTGACACTCCTCCCTTTCTTGCAACAGCCTAAGCAACATCTGAGTGTTTGCATTGGTCGCGGCCATCACAGCTTGCCAAGCTCCTGGAGGAGGAGGCGGAGGAGGCGGTAGCAGGGGTGGCGGTGGAACATCAGACTGCTCCTCACCACGACCCGGATTGCTGTGAGTTGGTGGAGCCATCCTGAAGATGGATAAAACGCATCAGCACCTCATTGATAAGAAGAATCATAAGCTGAATCAAATGCTTGAAAGAAATTGAACAAATAACAACATAGCCTTCCTACTGGAAAAATTAGTAAGAATGCTTCTTCGATTATGGTAACATCATCAGAACTTAGAAGCCACTTGCAATAACGTAAAAGTATTGAGCTAAGCGCTCGGAACAAATGTACATGCCCATATACATCTGAAGAAGATGAACCTAGATAACTACAAGATTTCCCACCTATGAACTTCCAAGAAATTTCTTGTTTATGCGATTCGGGTTGCAGAATCAGGAACCTACCCTAGGTAATCAGCTGCAACTCTATCCGCAACCTTCCACACCATAATTCAAGAAATTTCGCAAACTCATCTAAACTCGAATCCTCGAACTCACAACGATAGTAAACCATGGTGGTACCCCGGACGCCTCCCCAGTACTGGGTGACTCCGACCTTATCTCACCACGATAAGTATTGAAGAAATTTCGAACATCCTCCGTCCTGAGATATCAAGGAAGCTGAATGATAACGATGTGGCAACATTCCCTGGAGCTCGACTCCCCCGAAGAAATCAAGTCAGACAGGAGGCACCAACAGAGAACCCTGTCACATCAGCATCATATAGACTCCAAAATACCCGCGTGATCCTAAAAAAAATTTGAGCTAGAAGAGGAGTAGAATCAAAATTTCCTAAGTCGAATACCTCACCAGAGCATAGAAGAGGAGTAAAAAGAATCCTACTCTCCGATATAACTAGATTCAAAATAGTTTTAACTAGACTCGACTCGGCCAAGTTCGAACAAGCAAAGGCTCCTATGGTCGTATAGCTCTGATACCAACTTGTCACGCCCAAGATGCGCGCCTACCATTTTAAGACATGAGGGCCTAGAAAGGGATAGAGGCGCATCTTGTCGTTAGCAAGTATAGTAACATTGCATCATACATTACAGAAGAGATGAGTATACAAGTTGGCTTACACTCGCCACATGCTACATTACAATTCCACTCAAAGTTCAATCAACAAGATGAAAACAGGGTCCGGCTATGGACGAAATCAAACGATAAAATAGATGCAAATGAAACTATCTCGCTACCCCAAAGATCACGACCAGGTCCTCTACTCATCCGGATATGTCACGTACATCCTGCCTCTTTCCTCGTCATACTCCCACTGGAGCTGGGTAAGATCATCCTGCACGTACTCATCTGAACCTGTACCTAGAGTGTTGTAGTATACTATGAGCCATAGAGGACTCAGCTATCATGTGCCCGGGCACCGAGACTATTCAAGCTTAAAGGTTGGGATGGGGTAAATGATTAGTTTGCAGCAGCACTAAGCATGTATGGTGGCTAGCTTACACAACATGAAATAAATATGAGTGGCCTATGAAGAACGATCAAATCTAGTATAATCTCTATGAGATCCTGAACACCTACTTACGTCAATCATAACCCCACCGTGTTCTCTCTCGGATCATGTTCACGAGCAGAGACGATCACGATTACTCACACAGTTGGTATATTTTAATTAGAGTTTACTTCAAGATTGCTATAACCGGGTGTTAAACAAATATCCAAGTTGCCATATAACCGCGGGCATGGCTTTCCGAAAGGTTTAACCCTGCAGGGGTGCTCCAACTAATCCATTACAAAATTAACCACACTCCATGAGAATGCCTCGACCGCAGATCTCGCAATCATCATAGGTAATTCCAAAGGAATTCCAAAACCTCGAGTAAACCAGAAGAAAGTCAGAATCCATGCGCAAGACACTCGATAAGGTAAAACAAATCCAGCAAGACCACCCGACGTGTCGACAAACCCGATAAGAGCCGCGTATCTCGTTCTCAGGACACGACGGATAAGCTAGTGTACGATATCCTGATAGAAATCTCCCAAGTTGCCCTGGGTTGGCCCCGTACAGTGCTCTAGTTTGTACCAACACTCATGAGGAGCACTGGCCCGGGGGTTGATTAAATAATCCATGGGTTTGCAAGACCCTATGCAATTTGAATAAGTTGTTAAGCAAATGTAGTACCAATGTTGGGTCTTGCCAGACAAGTTTTACTCTCAACCGAATGAACAAGGGGGTCACCATAACAACCCCGAGCATGTTAGGAGCGCAAAGTATGGAAAACATAACACCGGTAACCAGGAACTAATGGCGGTAACAGCAGAACAAATCACTTAGCAAAAGGCCAAGCCTTCCACCAATACCAAGATATATATGTGCATTAAATTAAATAACAGAATTTATTGTGATATTCAACTCCATGTTATCACATGGAACAACCTGCACCTGCAACTAAGAACGCTATAAGAGGGGCTGAACAGCGGTAACTTAGCCAATCAAAGGTTTGCTAGGATGTGGAGGTTAGAGGCTGTCATGGCAACATGGGGGATGATATCAAGTGGTAGGTAGCGCAATTTTAACGATAAGACGAGAAAGTAGCAAGCAAAAATAGTATCGGGATCCGGGTACGATCATCTTGCCTGTTGGTTCTTCAGCGGAACAAGTAGCGGGATCCTTGTAGTGGTACTCTCCAGGGTCCTCGAACTCAGTATCAACAGTCGCTTCTACCCAAGAGAACCAGAAAATAAATAACTAACCAAGGTGTAGTGCACAACCAAGATGATGCATGATTCATTTTAGAAGAAACTTAACATGGCAACCACAAACTAGTCAAGTTTCACATGCAAAGTTTGTATATTAGTGAATCTAGACAGAACCTCATGTTAAGTTATTTATACATGCATGAACATGGCAAATATGGATGCATGCGAAATCGATAGAAATGCATATAAGGATCGCAAGAAACGGAGCTACGGTTCTCAAGATACGCTCACGACAAGGTACGGAGGCAAAACATAAGACCACCAATACCTGGGCTGATTCTTGGCATTCCAAGGAAGCCACTGGACAGGTGATGAAAAATCTATCACAATAGAGTCAAGAATCAATAAATTACATGGATCATAGCTCCCACAATCTACAAAACAATAAAACACTAAATCTGCCACTAAACAGCAACATAGCAGCTTCTACAAATCACAACTAGAGCTACAGGAACCCTACAGACACAAACAAGATATGGACAGAATCTACTCAAGATACACATCAATTCATCCAATTACATCACCAGCAAAGGAGCCACACATCAATAAGCAAGAAGCAATCAAGTTGGCATGATGAATCAGTTATTCAGGGACTTGGTGAAAATTCCAGTTTTCTGGAATCTGGGTTAATAAAGTAGCAAGTTGACAGCAATGGTTAAATATTCTAGAGAGCTCCTATTGACATGAAAATTAACAGGATAGTATATGACAATATCTACTACAAATAACTAACACTGAGCATGAGCAAATTCCAACCACATCACTAGTTACAACCCACTCTTCATTGCAAAACAATAACTACAGAGCTCCCAGACTTTAAGTCATTTCTAAGCAAGTTGAACAGAAACATAAAGTTGCTCACTAAACAGCATTATCTAGTGACTTAGCACAAATAACAAATATACTGGGACATTCCCAGCAACTTTAACTAACAAACTCATGTTGGCAAGAACTTAAAAGCATGCATAGATTAAATCATAATAAAAGGACAAAAGGGCATGACAGCATAGAAATACAGTCTTGTGAAGTTGCCCCAAAGTCAAATTGGACTTCACAGATGCATTCCTGGGTTGATTCTACCCCAAAAGCATTACTCATACCCATATACTTGCGTGGAGCAAGAGGGAGAAAAGCTAGGTCAAAATTTGACCCATCAAGTCATGGGTGACTTATGACACATGTGCAAACTTATGGAAAAGGCCCAAAATGACATGTACTCTATTGATACTAGTTGGAAATGGTTAAATAGCAACTGAGGAACCTGATATCGTGGCATTGCATCAATAGCAAGGATGAAACTAACTAGAAGAGAAACTATGATCAATATGCACATAAGAGAACACCTACACATGGAGCTACTCTTACACATGTGTGTGTATGTATATCATACGCACACCTCTCATTGCATCTGCCCAAGACACACACAAGCACACCACACCCAAGCATGTGTGTATATAGGCACACATGCACTTTTCATACATGTATTCCCACATACACACACACCTACACCACACAAACCTACACATGCTCATAAGTACACAAGTGTATGCATACACATGCACATACACACAACCAAGCTCACATACATATATGGGTGTATGCAAGAAGCACACACACAAATCCTACACTACACACCCACCCACAAGAACACACACATGTATGGGGTGCAAAGAGCACACACACACATGTGTCATGCATGGTGCACCACACACCCACATGCACACACACACTCTCACAACTCACAACCATGCACACAACACTCACATGAGCAACACCACACACACACACTCACACACATATGTATGCATACATGTGTGCATACACACACATGCACATATGCACGCATGCATATGTGCATACACACACATGTACTCTACACTCACACACACAACAAAAATAAAAGGGGACACCACCTCACTCTTGAACTTATGCACACACACACATATAGCAAGAGATAAAAACATAAGAAAGAAAGAAAAAGAAAACAAAAATGCACAAAAAAGGGGAGGGGCTCAGGATCGAACCCAAAACCTCCTGGGTGATCTCCCCTGGTGCTACCACTACGCTACACTACCGATGCTTAATAGAGGAGGGGTCGGTCTGCTTATACACACACACACTAGCGTTTACTGACGAAACTGAAGAAACGCAGGCGCCTGCGACAGGCGACGTGGTGGCCAAATTCCGGCGACACACGCGGATCTGGCGACCCTAACTACTCACGCACATGCGGGGACAGCCAGGGAACCCATTCCCCTGCTCACCTTGCGGTGAGGAGGAAGGAGGCGAGCGACAGGTGCTGCTCTTGCTACTGGCGGTGAACTACGCGGCGGCGATAGAACTAGCGAGCTGCGCGTGGAGGAAGAGGCTACGGGGACCGGCAGCTCACCTTGGGAAAGGCGACGACGAGCCGGTCATGATGTAGTCGACGACAGGGAAGAAGAGGGCTGGAGACGAAGCAGGGAAAGAAGACGGTGGCGCAGGGCTTCCAGCGAGGACGAGGAAGAAGAAGAAGGCACGGCCTTGGCGTCCCTCGAGGAAGCAGAGGACGTCGAGGACGAAGAAGCGACGACGACACGACCTAGACAACCTCCTGCTCGAATGGTTCGCCGGAGAAGCTCCCGCGGCAGCGAGCGACTACCCTAAACCTCACCTTACATGCACTCTGGACCCTCTAAAACTTGGCTTGCCGGGGCCAGGAGAGACAAAGAGAAGGGGGGCAGCGGCACGAGGAGAGAGAGGAACCCTAGGGGAACGGCACGCATGTCGAGGGGAATATAAAGGCGACGGGCAGACGACGACGGCGACGGAAAAGGCGAGGCGGAGCTCTGCCTCTCACACACTGAATTGACAGAGAGAGGACGGGAGCAGGTAGCCGTCCCAGCTCACGTGGGCTGGGCCGCGGCCCACTCTCTCTCTCTCACTCACATAAGAAATAACAGGAAGGGTTTTCCCTTTTTTTATAAAACCACCCACAAAACAAATAAAAGCCCCGAGAAAAGAAAAGGATTTAGACAAAAGTAAAATATTTTTGTGGAAGGATTAAAGAGACCTATTTATTAAAAATATTAAGTGCATTTATAGAGCAAGTAATTTATTTAATATATAAAATGGCAGCTCCTGTTTATTTTAAACACCAAACAAACAAAGCTCTAACACCCAACCAAACATACCCACAATTCATAAAACATATGGGGCCACCTCTTGAACATTTTTAAACCATTTTTAAAACAACTTAAATCTGATGATAGATAATAATGGAAAGAAGGGGTTTTGGAAGGGATGATGCAAGGAAAAGAGAGGGGAAAAGAAGAGGAGGAGATGCCACATGGATCCAACCACATGCAAACATCTCAGACATGCAAACCAAACACACTCACCAGCAACACACATAGCAAGACACATGGAAACCGACAAGCATGAAAAATGAATGGTATGATGGATGAGATGATGCATGAATGCAAACACACATGAATGACAAGGAGCAATCATACATCTCACAAGCTCATGCACAAGCTTCATACATTGGGTTACATGCCAAATAAGGTAGGGACAACACTTGGGCTGTCACATCCGGCTCCAAAGAAGAGAAAAGAACAAGAAAACGGCTGCCTGGCCGTCCGCCTGCTTCGCCACTCGGACGGCCCGCCGTGGCCCGTCTTGTCTGGCCGATCGGTCTGCCTACTGCCTTCGACGCCTGGCCGGATGAGGAGCCGGTCCGGCCGCTCGTCCGCCTCGACACCTGTTCGGCCAGATCCGACCGGCCGGGACCCCCTTCGAGCACCCAGAGGCTCGAAGGCTACACCCAGCGGGTGTGCCGGCGCGCTCCGCAAGCGCCAGACCACACCGGCTGTCTTTGTCAAACAACCACCTCAGCAACGTCAAAAAAGCAATAAACCTCCTCGTCTGGAGGCTCAGAGGCTACCCTCGGTAGTGCCCTCACGCTCATGAGCTAGTGGACCCCGCGTCCGTCCTCTTCAGCACCCCACGCTCATCAGCCAGTGGACCTTACATCCGCTTTCAGTAGCGCCCTCGCGCTCATCAGCCGGCGGACCCCGCGTCCGCCATCGGCAGCGCCCTCGCGCTCATCAGCCGATGGACCCCGCTTCCGCCTTCGGCATCGCCCTCACGCTCATTAGCCAGCGGACGCCGCGTCCGCCTTTGGCAGCGCCCTCGCGCTCATCAGCCGGCGGACCCCGTATCCACCTTTGGCAGCGCCCTCACGCTCGTCAGCTAGCAGACCCTGCGTTCGCCGTCGGCAACGCCCTCGCGCTCATTAGCCGGCGGACCCCGCGTCCGCCCTCGGCGTCGCCTCGTGCACACGCACCAACCGGCGGACCCCGCGTCCGCCTTCGGCAGCTCCCTCGCGCTCATCAGCCGCCAGACCCCCGCGTCTGCCCTCGGCAGCGCCTCGCGCACACCAGCCGGCGGACTATGCGTCCGCCCTCGGCAGCACCCCGTGCTCATCAGCCGGCGGACCCCGCGTCCGCCTTCGGCAGCGCCCTCGCGCTCATTAGCCGGCTGACCCCACGTCCGCCGTCGGCAGCGCCCTCGTGCTCATCAGCCCATGGACCCCACGCCTGCCCTCGGCAGCGCCTTGCGCTCGACGGCCGGCGGACCCCGCGTCCGCGCCCGGCAGCACCTCGTGCCCATCAGCCGGCGGACCCCAAGTTCGCGGCGGGCAACGCCTCGCGTGCGTCAACAGGACCACGTCGGCTACAAATCGCGTTGGCCGATATCGACAAAACCACCTCATCGACACCCAAAAGAAATGTGAGATCTCCACGCACATACCCTTGCACCGTACACACAAACAAATAACCCCAGGCCCTCGGGGGCCATCTCCGCATTTATTCTGCTGCCTTACTGCTCACCCCGGCGCCAGCTAGTCTCGGCCCGGGGCTGGCCGCTTGGCCCGATACGTTCGTTCCCACGGGACGGCTTAGTAGCGTGTATGGGACTGAAGGCCCACTCTTTGTCTCGGCTACAGACCGCACCGTGGCTGTCCGGCTAGCGAGAGCAAAAGCTGGAGGTCACCATACGCGAAAAGCGTCCAAGGAGAAAACGGCTTGGGCAACCCGGTCATTTCATTTATGAGTATCTGCTCGGTCAAGTCTGCTCCCAGAGTCCGAGTACTGTACGCTCTATTCTGCGGCCCACTCTTCATCTCAGCTACAGACCGGCTCCCGGCTGTCTGGCAAGCAAGAGCAAAAGCCAAAGAGCGGAGGGAACATGAAAAAGACTTAAGGGGGCTCAGACGAAACCGAGTCGTCACCCTCTGCTCCAACTTGCACTGTCAGAATCAAATATTTGATATATTTGTCCGACTTAACCTTGTCTTTTGCACGATCGTCCATCGGGAACATCCTCACCCAGAGGCTCGGAGGCTACCCTTCGATAGGACTCCGCGCCCATCAGCCAGGGGACTCTCCGTCCGTGCCCGGTAGTGCCTCCCGCTCGACAGCTGGTGGACCTCGCGTCCGCATTCGGCAGGGCTCCGCGCCCATCAGCCGACGGACTCTCCGTCCATGCCCGGCAGCGCCTCGCGCTCGACAGCCGACGGACCCCGCGTCCGCCTTTGGCAGGGTCCCACGCCCATCAGCCGGCGGACTCTCCGTCCTCGCCCGGCAGCGCCTCGCGCTTGATAGCCGGCGGACCCTGCGTCCACCTTCGGCAGGGCCACGCGCCCATCAGGCGGTGGACTCTCTACCCGTGCCCGGTAGCACCTCGCGCTCGGCAGCCGGCAGAACCCGCGTCCGCCTTCGGCGGGCCCCGCTCCCATCAGCCGGCGGACTCTCCATCTGCGCCCGGTAGCACCCCATGCTCGACATCGGGTGGACCCCGCGTCCGCCCCCGGCAGGGCTCCACGCCTATCAGCCGGCGGACCCCGCTTCCGCCTTCAGCAGCACCTCGCGCCCTTCAGTCGGCAGATTCTGCGTTTGCGCCCGACATCTTCGACACCACCGCCTGCTTCAGCAACAGCAAAGACCCTCTGCCCGACTCCTCAAGAGGCTACAACCAGCAGGTGCGCTGGCGCGCTCTCGCTGGAAATCGCTAGCCGACGGACTCCGCGTCCACGCCCGGCATCCTCGATGCCACAGTCTACTTCAGCAATAGCAAAGTCCCTCCGCCCGACTCATCGAGTCGCCCGGAGGCTCGGAGGCTAAACCTAGCAGGTGCGCTGGCGCGCCCCCGCTGGAAACCGCTAGCCGGCGGACTCCGCGTCCCCTCCCGGCATCCTCGACGCCACCGTCTACTTCAGCAACGGCAAAGACCCTCCGCCCGACTCGTCGAGTCACCCGGAGGCTCGGATGCTACACCCAGCAGGTGCGCTAGCGCGCCCATGCTGGAAACCGCTAGCCGGCGGACTCCGCGTCCATGCCCGGTATCCTCGACGCCACCGTCTACTTCAGCAATAGCAAATACCCTACGCCCGACTCATCGAGTCGCTCAGAGGCTCAAAGACTACATCCAGCGGGTGCGCTGGCGCGCCCCCACTGGAAGCAAGCCGCGTCGTCCCCAACCCGCGCTCAGCCGTCATTGACAACTTCTACAACAACAACTCCACCAGCATAAACCCTCCGCCCAACTCTCTAAGTCGCCCGGAGGCTCGGAGGCTACTGTCGGGGCGATTACCCCCGGGTAGGCTCAAGGAGACGACTTAACATTTTAAAACATCGGGGGACCCATCCCCGATATGCGAAGCCCCACGAATCAACAAGAAAAACGAAGAAGTGAGCTGACGACACTGTAGTTGTCCGGCTCGTCAGCCTCCATCCATCCGGCTCGGGAGCCTCCACCTGTCCGGCTCGACAGCCTCCATCCGTCCGCCTCGGCAGCCTCCCGTCCGGCTCGATAGTCTCCATCCATCCGGCTCGACAGCCTCCACCCGTCTTGGTCGGCAGCCTCCACCCGTCTGGCTCGGCAGCCTCCCATCCGGCTCGACAGCCTCCTTCCGTCCGGCTCGACAACCTCCACCTGTCCGGCTTGGCAGCCTCAACCCGTCCGGCTCGGCAGCCTCCACCCGTCCGGCTCCCCCTGTCTGGCTCCTCCCGTCCGGCTCCTCTTGTCCGGCTGCGGCCTGACGAAGTCAGCTCCCGACGTCCCATTGGACATGTGCGGACCTGATGGCCATATCTCATGGCGGCCGCTATTGGCAAGCAGGAGCACACTATACGCGCGTCATGTAATACTCTCTACAGTGTAACCTGCCCCCTGGATACTGATTTATAAAGTACACCAGGGGATAGACATAGCTTAGTCCACAAGCTACATGTGGCTTGACTTGTAAGCTACCCAAGGTAGCTTACACCTCAAGCTGCTTGGGATGTAAGTTACCCATGTATGAGGCAAGAAGCCTCATGGCTCTCCTCCCCAAACAGCTCGAGGAGCGACCATGTACCAAATGTACCACATATGTACAGATATGCAGGAGTAGGGGTATTATCTCTCCGGAAAGCCCCGAACCTGGGTAAACCACTGCGTGCTATTCGCATACCCGTCCCGGATCATCCACGGCAGCCTTGCTCTCACCTCGATAAGCCACCCCATGGCATCTGTCGTCTCGCACAACCCCCCGTGAGAAAACGACGACACTCTACGCCCATCAGCCGGCAAACCCCGCATCCGCGCCAGGCAGGGCTTCGCGCCCACCAGCCGGTGGACCCCGTTTCCGCCCCAGGAAGGTCTCCACACCCATCAGCTGGCGGACCCCGCGTCCGTCCTCAGCAGGGCTCCGTGCCCATCAGCCGGCGGACCCTGCGTTCGTGCCCGACAGCGCCTCGTGCTCGAGAGCCGACCGACCCCGCGTTCGCCCCCCGGTTGGGCTCTGTGCCCATCAGTCGGCGAGCCCCACGTCCCCCTGACTAGGCTTCGCTCCCATCAACCGGTGGACAGAGCGTCCGCCCTAGGATGGGCTCCACGCCCATCAGTCAATGAACCCCGTGTCCACGCCCGGCAGCGCCTCACGCTTAAACAGCCGGCGGACCCCGCATCCACCCTTGGCAGGGCACTGCGCCCATCGGTCGGCGGACCCCGCGTACACACCCGGCGTCCTCAACGCCACTATCTACTTCAGCAACAGCAAAGACCCTCCGCCCGACTCTTCAAGTCACCCAGAGGCTCGGAGGCTACACCAAGCGGGTGCGCTGGTGCGCCCCCGCAGGAAACAGCCAGCCAGTGAACTCCACGTCCATGTCTGACAGGGTTCCGCGCCCATCTGTTGGCAGACCCCACATCCACGCCCGAAAACCTCGACGCCACCATCCGCTCCAGTGACTGCAAAGACCCTTCGCTCGACTCTTCGAGTCGCCCAGAGGCTCGGAGGCTACACCCAGCGGGCGCACTGGCATGCTCCCGCTGGAAGCAAGCCGCGCCGTCCCCATCCTGCAATCCACCGTCATCAATAACTTCTGCAAAAACAACGACAATGGCAAAAAACCTTCGCTCGACTCCCCAAGTCGCTCGGAGGCTCGGAGGCTACTGTCGGTGGGATTACCCCGGGGTAGGCTCAAGGAGGCGACTCAACATTTTAAAACAACAGGGCAGCCAACGCCCCGTGTCCGGCTGCTCCGGCTGGTACCCCGGTCTGGCCAACTGCTGAGTCCGACCAGCTCCCTGCCCAGCCGGCTGCTCCGACCGACCTCTGTTTGGCTACTCCAGCCGGCCTGCTGTACGAGGTCAAGCACCACGTCCCATCGGACACGACACAAAGACACCATAGCCTGCATCATGTGTCACTTCACTACACCCCCAATAGTGGTGCACTATAGCCTACGTCATCGCGTCACCTTGCATGTCATCTCCAATAGTGGTGTACTATTGCCTGCATCATACGTTAACTTACATGTCTTCTCCAATAGTGGATAATTGGCCATGTGGGTCACCCCTTGTCCCCTGGGCCTTCCTTTATAAGAGGCACTTGGGGAGCTCACCCAGGACCAAGCTCTTCCCATTCTCTCATCCCCTCTCATTCTCGCACACGTGAGGCCAAGGAAAGGAGCAGCTAGCTCACTCTTCCTCCTCAGACACAGCTCCAGGAGCAACCCTGTACTACATATACACCTCATATACAGACATGTAGGAGTAGGGGTATTATCTCTCTGGAGAGCCCCAAACCTGGGTAAATCACCGCGTGCTACTACCCTATCCCGTCCTGGATCTTGCATGACAACCTTGCTCTCACCTCGATTAGCCGCCCTCTGGCATCTGTTGTGAGAAAACGACGACACTTGACATGCAGAAAACAATAGGAATATACTAACACGATCATATGCTACGTTCATTGTTTGTGTCTTGTCCATCACATAATTCTCCTAATGATGTGATCCCATTATCAAATAACAACTCATGTCTATGGCTAGGAAACCTTAACCATCTTTGATCAACGAGCTAGTTTAGTAGAGGCTTACTAGGAACACTTTGTTGTCTATGTATCCACACATGTATCTGAGTTCCTAATCAATACAATTATAGCATGGATAATAAACGATTGTCATGAACAAGGAAATATGATAATAACCAATTTATTATTGCCTCTAGGGCATATTCCAAAAGTCTCCCACTTGAACTAGAGTCGATAATCTATTTCACATCACCATGTGATTCACTCCCAGTGAGTTCTAGGGTTTGATCATGTTTTGCTTGTGAGAGAGGTTTTAGTCAATGGGTCTACAACATTGAGATCCGTCTGTACTTTGCAAATCTCCATGTCATACTGTAGATGCTGCTACCACGCTCCACTTGGAGCTATTCCAAATGGCTGCTCCACTATACGTATCCGGTCTACTACTCAGAGTCATCTGGATTGGTGTCAAAGCTTGCATCAACGTAACCCTTTATGTTGAACTCTTTGTCACCTCCATAATCGAGAAACAACTCCATAGTTCTCTAGTTACTAAGGATAATTTTGACCGTTGTCCAGTGATCCACTCCTGGACCACTCTTGTACCCCTTGACAGACTCATGGCAAGGCACACTGTAGGATCGGTAGAACAATGTCTAGAGGGGGTGAATAGACTACTAGCAGGAATTTAAAACCTAACCTTCTCCCAAGTTAATTGGTTGGCATATTTTAACTATTTTAGCAAGTCTAGCAGATCTAACAACCCTAAACATGCATGTCTACAAATATGGCAGCGGAAAGTAAAGACATTGCACATGTAAGTAAAGAGATGGGATAGGAAGATCAAACGCAATAGGAGACGCAAGGATTTTTCCCGTGGTTTTGATAGACGCAACCTTGACTATTCCATACGGCTTTCGTCCACGAAGGACTAGCCTCACTATGGGTAGATCTTCACGAAGTAGGCGATATCCTTGCCCTTACAAACTTCTTGGTTCACTCCACAACACGAAGTAGGAGGCTCCCAAGCGACACCTAACCAATCTAGGAGGCACCACCCTCCAAAAGGTAATAGGTTCGGTAATGACGATGAACTCCTTGCCCTTTTGCTTCAAGATGATAGACTCCTCCACACACAATCACTCTCTCACAGATTTGGCTTGGTAGAAGAGATGGGATTGGTGGAAAGCAACTTGGGGAGGCTAGAAATCAAGATCCATATGGTTGGAGTGGAAGATCTTGACCTCAACACAAGGGTAGGTGGTTCTCTCTCAGAAAACTGAGTAGGATAGGTATGGAATAGTTCTGAGTGCTTCTCTTCCGAGTGGGTGGTGGTGAAGGGGTACCTATAGGCATCCCCAAAAATCCAACCGTTACACACAAAATGACCAACTAGGTGACACTGATGTGTTAATCTCGGTGGTACCGAAGTGACAAAAAGGTGGTAACTTTTGAATCTTGGTGAGACCGATATAGGAATCTCAGTTGCACAAACAAGGTGACCAATAGTCAGAAATGCCAAACTCAGTTACGCTGATTCAACATTCTCGGACGAACCGAAAGTGTGAACTTGCATAAGTGAAAGTTTGCAACCCAACTCGGTGGCACCGAAAGCAGTGTCAGCTGCACCGAAGTGGCTAGGGTTTGGCTGAGTTTGTCTAGGGTTTAGAATTGGTGGCACCGGGATAGGAATGTTGGTTGCACCAATTTTGAATGTTTGGCTATAGATAGACTTTGGTGGGAGAGATTGTGGATGTTTTTGGTGACTATCACTTGTGCATGTATGAGCATTTTGTTCACCAACAAAACCTTACCCACTTTTAATAGTACTGGCTTTCCTATGGACTCAAAATGATTTCTCACAAATGTAAAATGTAGAGTCCTCTTGCTTGAATATTGGCCAACCTATTTCCTTGAATCTTGGGTTAATTCCACAATCTCCAAATCCTTTTGCCAGCCCAACTCTCCATGGACTATTATCTGAAATACACTAGATAGAGGTGTTAGTCCAAGAGACAATGTATGTTGTCATGAATTATCAAAACCACCAAGGGAGCATGGTGTGCTTTCAATCTCCTCTTTTTGGTAATTGATGACAACATACAATCAAAGCTTCAAATAAAGATATGCATTGATGCAATGAAGAATTTGAGAGACACATGAGCTCCCCCTAAATGTGCGCAGTCCTTTAAAGGATAGTTGTTTTGGAATGCAGGGACACACATATGGATGAAAGGGATGTTGGGGAACGTCGCATGGGAAAGAAAAAAATTCCTACGCACACGCAAACCTATCCATGGTGATGAGCATCTACGAGAGGGAGAGTGGATCTACGTACCCTTGTAGATCGCTAAGCGGGAAGCGTTAAGAAACGCGGTTGGTGTAGTCGAACTTCTTCGCGATCCAAATCGCCGAGCGTCCCGCAATCCAATCACGAACCGTCCCGCGAACACATCATGATCCGTCCCGCGAACTCATCATGATCCGTCTCACGATCTTGAACACGATCTGTCCCGCGAACTCATCACGATCTGTTCCGTGATCACATCACGAACCGTCTCGCGATCTCGATCACGGTCCTTCCGATCTAGCGCCGAACGGATGGCACCTCCGCGTTCAGCACACGTGCAGCTTGATGACGATCTCCACCGTCTCGATCCAGCGAGAGGAGGTGGAGAGGAGAGAGAGTTCACCGGCAGCGTGACGGTGCTCCGGTGATGGTGGTGGAGCAATTCCGGCAGGGCTTCGCCTAAGCGCTGCAGAAAACCGATCTAGAGCAGAAACTATGCACCGGTGGAACGGGTAGCACGTAGCCGGAAATTCTGTCCAAAAACCACCCAATCCACTAGTATATATAGGAGGAGAGGAGAGGAGAGGCAGCCAAGGCCTTTGGGTCGGCCGAAATAGGAGGTGGGAAGCAATCCTACTTCATCTCCAATCCTAGTTGGAGTAGGATTGCCTCCTATTGGCTGATTTTCCACTTTTTGCTTTAGGACTTTTTCTCCTGCGCCATGGGCCTTTGTGTCTGTTTTCCCAGCCCACTAAGGGCTGGTTATTATTCTCCCACAGCCCATGGACCTCTTGGGGTCGAAATACCCCTCCCGGAGGCCTCCCGGAGGCCTCCCGGTACACTCCCGGCACTCCCGGTACACTACCGGCACTCCCGGTACACTACCGATGAGCGCGAAACTTTTCCGGAAACCAAACTGGGACTTCCTATATATGAATATTTACCTCCAGACCATTCCGGAGCTCCTCGTGACGTCCCGGATCTCATCCGGGACTCTGAACAAACTTCGGTCACCACCATACATAACTCTACACTACCTAAACGTCACCGAACCTTAAGTGTGCAGACCCTACGGGTTCGAGAACTATGTAGACATGACCGAGACACCTCTACGGTCAATAACCAATGGCGGGACCTGGACGTCCACATTGGTTCCTACATATTCTACGAAGATCATTATCGGTCGAACCTCTATGTCAAGGATTCAGTTAATCCCGTATAACGTTCCCTTTGTTCTTCGGTATGTTACTTGCCCGAGATTCGATCGTCGGTATCTCCATACCTAGTTCAACCTCGTTACCGGCAAGTCTCTTTACTCGTTCCGTAATACAAGATCCCGCAACTAACAATTAGTCACATTGCTTGCAAGGCTTATTGTGATGTTGCATTACCGAGTGGGCCCCGAGATACCTCTCCGTCACACGGAGTAACAAATCCCAGTCTCGATCCATGCCAACTCAACAGACACCATCGGAGATACCTGTAGAGAACCTTTATAGTCACCCAGTTACGTTGCGACGTTTGATACACACAAGGCACTCCTCCGATATCTGTGAGTTGCATGATCTCATGGTCATAGGAACACATACTTGACATGCGGAAAATAGTAGCAATAAACTGACACGATCATATGCTACGTTTGCAGTTTGGGTCTTGTCCATCACATCATTCTCCTAATGATGTGACCCAGTTATCAAATGACATCTCATGTCCATGGCTAGGAAACCTTAACCATCTTTTGATCAACGAGCTAGTCTATTAGAGGCATACTAGGGACATGGTTTTGTCTATGTATCCACACATGCATCTAAGTCTCCGATCAATACAATTATAGCATGGATAATAAACGATTATGATGAACAAGGAAATATCATAATAACTAATTTATTATTGCCTCTAGGGCATATTTCCAACAGTCTCCCACTTGCACTAGAGTCAATAATCTAGTTCACATCACCATGTGATTCGCATTGTTATGAATCTAACACCCAACGAGTTCTGGGGCTTGATCATGCTTTGCATGTGAGAGAGGTCTTATAGTCAACGGGTCTGTAACATTCAGATCTGTGTGCACTTTGCAAATACCTATGTCAAACTGTAAACACTGCTACCACACTCTGCTCGGTACTATTCCAAATGGCTGCTCCAATATACGTATCCACATTGCTACTACGAGTCATCCGGATTAGTGTTAAAGCTTGTATCGACGTAACTCCTTACGACAAACTCTTTATCACCTCCATAATCAAGAAACATCTCCTCAGTCTCTTAGTTACTGAGGATAATCTTGGCTGCTGTCCAGTGATCCACTCCTGGTTCACTCTTGTACCCCCTGACGGACTCATGGCAAGGCACACACAGGTGCGGTACACAGCATGGCATAATATAGAGCCTATGGCTAAGGCATAGGGGACGACGTTCGTCCTTTCTCTTTCTTCTGCCGTTGTCGAGCTTTGAGTCTCACTCAACTTTCACACCTTACAAATTAGGCGAGAACTCTTTCTCTGACTGATCCATTTTGACCTCTTTCAAAATCTTGTCAAGGTATGCACTCATTGGAAGTCTCATCGAGCATCTTGATCTATCTCCATAGATTTTGATGCTCAACAATTAGGTAGTTTCATCCAGGTCTTCTTTTGAAAATCACTTTCCAAATGGTCGTTTTATGCTTTCCAGAAACTCTACATTATTTCTGATCAACAATATGTCATCCACATATACTTATCAGAAATTCCATAGTGCTCCCACTCACTTTATTGCAAATACAAGTTTCTCGTAAACTTTGTATAAACATCAAAACTTTGATCACCTCATCAAAGCGTATATTCCAACTCCGAGATGCTTGCTTCAGTCCATGGAAGGATCACCGAAGCTTGCACACCTTTTAGCATCCTTAGGCCTGACAAAACCTTCTGGTTGTATCACATACAACCTTTCCTCAAGTAAACCGTTAAGGAAACGATGTTTTGACATCCATCTGCCAGATTTCATAATTGAAAACACACCAACTGCTAACATAATTCCAACAGACTTTAGCACCACTACGAGTGAGAAAGTCTCATCGTAGTCAACTCCTTGAACTTGTCACAAACATCTTTGCAACAAGTCGAGCTTTACAAATAGTGACATTCACCATTAGTGTCTGTCTTCATTTTAAAGATCCATTTGTACTCAACGACCTGCCGTCCAACGAGCAAGTCTATCAAAGTCTTCACTTGGTTTTCATACATGGATCCTATCTCGGATTTCATGGCCTCCAACCATTCGTCAGAATCTGGGCCCATCATCGCTTCTCCATAGCTCGTAGGTTCATCGTTTGTCCAACAACATGACCTCCAAGACAGGGTTGTCATACCGCTTAGGAGTAGTACACATCCTTGTCGACGTACGAAGTTCGATATTAACTTGATCCTGAAGCTTCATGATCATCATCATTAACTTCCTCTTCAACTAACGCAGGCTTCACAGAAACAACATCCTGCGCTGCGCTACTCTCTGGTTGAACAAAGTTTAAACAACCTCATCAAGTTCTATCTTCCTCCCACTTAATTCTTTTGAGAGAAACTTTTCCTAGAGAAAGGATCCGTTTTAGTAACAAACACTTTGCACTTCGATCTGAGATAGAAGGTTCACCCAACTGATCTTAGGGTATTCTATGAAGATGCATTTGTCCGCCTTGGGTTCGACCTCAATAGGTGAAAACATTTTCCACACAAGTGTCACAGCCCCAAGTATTAAGACATGACAGCTTAGGTTTCTATCAAACCATAATTCACATGGTGTCATCTCAACGGATTTAGATGGTGCCCTATTTAAAGTGAATGTAGTTGTCTCTAATGCATAACCCCAAAATTATAGTAGTAAAACGACAAGAGACATCATAGCACGCACCATGTCCAATAGAGCATAACTATGATGTTCGAACACACCATCACACTATGGTGTTCCAGGTGGCATTTAGTTGTGAAACAACTTTCACATTGTATTAAGTTGTATGCCAAACTCGTGACTCAGAGATTCACCTCCATGATCATATCGCAGTCATTTTTATCTTCTTGTCACGATGATCTTTAAACTTCACTCTGAATTTCTTGAACCTTTCAAACGATTCAGACTTGTGTTTCATTAAGTAAATATACACAATATCTACTCAAATCATCAGTGAAGGTAAGAAAATAACGATATCCACTGCACGCTACAACACTCACTAGATTGCATACATCAACATGTATCATTTCCAATGAATCACTTGCCCGCTCCATCCAACGGGGTCCTTTAGTCATCTTGCCCAAGAGGCATGGTTCGCATGTCTCAACCGATTCGAAATCGAATGAGTCCAAATATCCATCACCACGGAGTTTCTTCATGCGCTTTATACCAATATGACATTTTGCGGCAGTGCCACAAGTATGTGGTACTATCATTATTTAACTTTGTATCTTTTGACATCAATGTTATGAACATGTGTATTACTACGATCAAGATTTGAACAAACCATTCCCACTAGGTGCATGACCATTGAAGGTATTATTCATGTAAACAGAATAACTATTATTCTCAGATTTAAATGAATATTTGTATTGCAACAAACATGATCTAATCATGTTCATGCTCAACGCAAAACACCAAATAACATTTATTTAGGTTCGTCACTAATCCTGAAGGTAGAGAGAGCGTGCGATGTTGATCACATCAACCTTGAAAACATTTCCAACACACATCGTCACCTCACCCTTAGCTAGTTCTCCGTTTATTCCGTAGCTTTTATTTCGAGTTACTAACATTTAGCAACCGAACCGGTATCCAATACCCAGGTGCTACTAAGAGTACTATCAAGGTACACATTAACAACTCGTATATCAAATATACTTCTGTCGATGTTGCCAGCCTTCTTATCTACCAAGTATCTAGGGTTGTTCCGCTTCAGCGACCTCTCACCTCATAATAGAAGCACTTAGTCTCGGGTTTGAGTTCAACTTTGGGTTGCTTCAATGGAGCAGCAACTGACTTGCTATCCATGAACTTTCCCTCCTTCTCTTGCCCTTTTCGAAACTTGTGGTTTGATTAACCATCAACACTTGACGCTCCTTGATTTCTACCTTCGCGGTGTCAAACATCGCGAACAGCTCAGGGATCAATTCTTCTATCCCTGGTGTATTATAGTTCATCACTAAGTTCTAGTAGCTTTAGTGACAATGACTTGGAGAACTATATCAATCACTATCTTATCTGGAAGATCAACTCCCACTTGATTCAAGCGATTGTAGTACCCAGACAATCTGAGTACATGCTCAACGATTGAGCTATTCTCGTTCATCTTATAGGCAAAGAATCTTGTTGGAGATCTCATATCTCGCAACACAGGCACGAGCCTGAGATCACCATCTTTGCTCCTAGAACATCTCATATGTTCCGTGACGTTCAAAACGTTTTGGAGCCTCAATTCTAAGCCGTAATGCATGACGCACTAAACTATCAAGTAGTCATCGAAATGTGCCTGTCAGATGTTCACAACATCTATAGACGACGCTAGAGGGGGTGGCGCACCGAGCGGTGCATTAAAGACATAAGCCTTCTGTGCAGCAATGAGGACAATCCTAAGATCACGGACCTAGTCCGCAATATTGCTACCAACATCTTTCAACTCTATTTCTCTAGGAACATATAAAAATTTAAGGGAGCTATAGCGTGAGCTAGTAATCTACAACATAATTTGCATAGACACTTTGACTATGTTCATGATAATGAGTTCAATTAATCATATTACTTAAGAACTCCCACTCAAATTGACATCCCTCCAATCATTCGAGTGATACATGATCCAAATTCACCAACTCAAGTCCGATCATCACGTGAGTTGAGGTGGCTGCAATGGTGAACATCATTATGCTGAATATCTACTATATGACTCATGTTCGACCTTCGGTCTCTCGTGTTCCGAGGCCATGTCTGTACATGCTAGGCTCGTCAAGTTTAACCCGAGTGTTCTGCGCGTGCAAATCTGGCTTGCACTCGTTGTATGTGAACGTAGAGTCTATCACACCCGATCATCACGTGGTGTCTCAACACGATGAACTTTCGCAATGGTGCACACTCGAGGAGAACACAGTTCATCTTGAAATTCAAGTGAGCGATCACCTTATAATGCTACCACCGTACTAAGCAAAACAAGGTGCATAAAAGGACTAACATCTCATGCAATTCATAAGTGACATGATATGGCCATGAACTTGTGTTTAAGATCTCCATCTTCGAAACACTGGCATGATCTCCATCGTCACCGGCACAACACCATGATCTCCATCATCTTGATCTCCATCAATGTGTTGCCATTGGGGTTGTGGCGCCATCCCTGCTTCTACTTCTATTGCTACCGCTTAGCGATAAAGTAAAGCATTACATAGCGCTTAATGATTGACACATAGGTCATACAATAATTAAAGACAACCCTATGGCTCCTGCCGGTTGCCGTACTCAACGACATGCAAGTCGTGAAATTCTATACATCACATGATCATCTCATACATCACATATATCTCATCATGTAATTGGCCATCTCACATCACAACATACCCTGCAAAAACAAGTTAGACGTCCTCTAATTGTTGTTGCATGTTTTACGTGGCTGCTACGGGTATCTAGCAAGAACGATTCTCACCTACGCATAAACCACAACAGTGATACATAGATTGATTTTCAACCTTCTCAAGGACCGCCTTTGTCGGATCCGATCCAACTAAAGTGAGAGAAACTGTCACCCTCAAGCCATCTAAGCAACAAATTGCGTCGAGGGAACCGGTCTCTCGTAAGCGTACGAGTAATGTAGTTCCGGGCCGCTTCATCTCACAATCCCGCTGAACCAAAATCCGACCAAGGGAGGAAGCAATCTAAGCATCAACGCCCACAAACCTTTTGTGTTCTACTCAAGATCTCATCGAACCATCAACCTGGCTCTGATACC
Source organism: Hordeum marinum (assembly GCA_022496015.1). Taxonomy (NCBI): domain Eukaryota; kingdom Viridiplantae; phylum Streptophyta; class Magnoliopsida; order Poales; family Poaceae; genus Hordeum; species Hordeum marinum. Next base: position 441,898,061 of record CM039674.1, read on the forward strand.
ACTGTTGGGGAACGTTGCATGGGAAACAAAAAATTTCCTACGCACACGCAAACCTATCCATGGTGATGAGCATCTACGAGAGGTAGAGTGGATCTACGTACCCTTGTAGATCGCTAAGCGGGAAGCATTAAGAAACGCGGTTAGTGTAGTCGAACTTCTTCGCGATCCCAATCGCCGAGCGTCCCACGATCCAATCACGAACCGTCTCGCGAACACATCATGATCCGTCCCACGAACTCATCACGATCTGTCTCACGATCTTGATCACGATCTGTCTCGCGAACTCATCACGATCTGTTCCGTGATCACATCACGAACCGTCTCGCGATCTCGATCACGGTCCTTCCAATCTAGCGCCGAACGGACGGCACCTCCGCGTTCAGCACACGTGCAACTTGATGACGATCTCCACCGTCTCGATCCAGAGAGAGGAGGTGGAGAGGAGAGATAGTTCACCGGCAGCGTTACGGTGCTCCGGTGATGGTGGTGGAGCAATTCCGGCAGGGCTTCGCCTAAGCGCTGGAGAAAACCGATCTAGAGGAGAAACTATGCACCGATGGAACGGGTAGCACGTGGCCGGAAATTCTGTCCAAAAACCACCCAATCCACTAGTATATATAGGAGGAGAGGATAGGAGAGGCAGCCAAGGCCTTTGGGTCGGCCGAAATAGGAGGTGGGAAGCAATCCTACTTCACCTCCAATCCTAGTTGGAGTAGGATTGCCTCCTATTGGCTGATTTTCCACTTTTTGCTTTAGGACTTTTTCTCCTGCGCCATGGGCCTTTGTGTCTGTTTTCCCAGCCCACTAAGGGCTGGTTATTATTTTCCCACAGTCCATGGACCTCTTGGGGTCGAAATACCCCTCCCGGAGGCCTCCCGGTACACTCCCGGCACTCCCGGTACACTACCGGCACTCCCGGTACACTACTGATGAGCCCGAAACTTTTCCGGAAACCAAACTGGGACTTCCTATATATGAATCTTTACCTCCGGACCATTCCGGAGCTCCTCGTGACGTCACGGATCTCGTCCGGGACTCCGAAAAAACTTCGGTCACCACCATACATAACTCTACACTACCGAAACGTCACCGAACCTTAAGTGTGCAGACCCTGCGGGTTCGAGAACTATGTAGACATGACCGAGACACCTCTATGGTCAATAACCAATGGCGGGACCTGGACGTCCACATTGGTTCCTACATATTCTACGAAGATCTTTATCGGTCGAACCTCTATGTCAAGGATTCAGTTAATCCCGTATAACGTTCCCTTTGTTCTTCGGTATGTTACTTGCCCGAGATTCGATCGTTGGTATCTCCATACCTAGTTCAACCTCGTTACCGGCAAGTCTCTTTACTCGTTCCGTAATACAAGATCCCGCAACTAACAATTAGTCACATTGCTTGCAAGGCTTATTGTGATGTTGCATTACCGAGTGGGCCCCGAGATACCTCTCCGTCACACGGAGTAACAAATCCCAGTCTCGATCCATGCCAACTCAACAGACACCATCGGAGATACCTGTAGAGCACCTTTATAGTCACCCAGTTACACTGCGACGTTTGATGCACACAAGGCACTCCTCCGATATATGTGAGTTGCATGATCTCATGGTCATAGGAACACATACTTGACATGCGGAAAACAGTAGCAATAAACTGACACGATCATATGCTACGTTTGCAGTTTGGGTCTTGTCCATCACATCATTCTCCTAATGATGTGACACCGTTATCAAATGACATCTCATGTCCATGGCTAGGAAACCTTAACCATCTTTTGATCAACGAGCTAGTCTATTAGAGGCATACTAGGGACATGGTTTTGTCTATGTATCCACACATGCATCTAAGTCTCCGATCAATACAATTATAGCATGGATAATAAACGATTATCATGAATAAGGAAATATGATAATAACTAATTTATTATTGCCTATAGGGCATATTTCCAACAAGGGATATAAGGAGTTAGGTGTATCTTGGCTATATGCATCAATATATGTGAATGAAAGGTATATCCTTGATCAAGACTTCACTCTTGCAAACAATATGTGCAAGAAGCCAGAGATTATGTTGATCAAAGATATGATGCATATACTTACTTGAGTTCTTGAGCATTCTAGAAGTAGAGACACACTTGAGAAAACAATATTAGGGAACACAAGAGTATTCTACTAAACAAAAGCAATAGAACTCAAAGACTACCAAGATATGGAGAACATATAAAATGTGATAATCCTTAAGATTGATATGTCTCCTCCTTTAGCATAAACTTTTTATAGCTTTTCTCCCCTTAGATATGAAAGTGCTCCTCTCCCCCTGAATCTCAGCATGTAGATATTGGGATTGGATAGGGTGAGAAAAGGTAATCCTTTGTTCATATTGCACTTTTCTCCAAAAACAGTTTTCTCCCCCTGCATTGTTATTCTCCCCTTGTTTATATAAGTGTGAACTTTTGATATTTTATTCTCCCCCAAAATCATATCTCCCCCTTTGCATAAGAATGTTACTCACCCTTTAGCATGAAGCTTTGATATTCTCCCCCTTTGGCATAAAATACCAAAATGGTTAAACTTTGGAGTAGTGACAGGGATCATTGACAAGTAAGGGATCCTTGAGAACAAGGGTCATTTAAAGTAATTTTCATGAAAAGATTAAGGGAATCATTGAATGTAACTTCTCTCCCTTTTTCAAATTTTAGTTTTCTTCTCCTTGGAGCTAGGGATCCTTGAATAAAGAATTTCTCCCCCGAAGTGTTGTTTGTTCTTCTCCCCCTATTTTTTTAAGTGAAGGGGTCATCGAAGGAACAAGAATATCACAAGAATAGAAACAAATAAACAATATTAAAGAAACTCAGATTTAGAAAAGAAAGAAAAAATCGTTGACTCCAGGATAAATAAATCGATGGTACCGAGATTGTGTAGTGCAGCTCATCTGCAAATTCGGTAGAACCGAGTTATTTATATCGGTGACTCCGAATGAGAGACCAAGTTTCTGTTTTCACAGAGATAAACGAAATAGATTCAAGAAGAAAGTATGATTTTTTTACAAAGGACATCAAATATATAAGATTTCAGTGGTTATGAGAGAGCATGCAAATAGAGAGCAAATCACGCAAGATTCTTAACTAAATGATTGGCGGTGACTAGGTCACCTATATTAGAGTATATTGACTTAGGAGTCAAGCAAGAATACTTGATCAGAGGTCATACTCTACGTTAAGCTCAAAATGGGGTTACCATTTTTCGATTAAGCATTTTAATGTCTTCATATCACTTGAGTTGCTTTAGCCCATGACTTGGAGTAAAGCCTTTTCAAGGATATGAGTACATACCTTTGAGTGATGTTGATGACGTTGCTCGTAGGTGAACTTGTTGAGGATGCTCGAGATTGATGAAGATCATCTTGAATTTGGAGTAGTCCTTCTCGTTCTAGTACACCAGTTACCTACAAAGGTTAGTCATGCAAGGAAGAACAATGGATATATCCAATCAACATGATACTACTTAAGATTTCATAACTAAGATCAATTATATGTCAAGGATATGTTTTTGTTGTCTTATTCCTTCCATCATCAAGAGGGGTTGTGGATACTTGGTAATGACAAGATTGCTTATGATTGGAGTTTATGGCAATCTTGTGGAATGAAATTCTTCCAAGTACCTACGAAAGGTAAGATGCAATACAAGGGAGCATAGAATTCCATGGCATATGATGACGAGTTACGGAAACATGGAAACAACAAGATAGCTCATGCCCTTGCTTGCAATCGAGTGAGTCTAGCTCAAGTTTGAAGCATCAATGATGTTCGCCTCATTCCTCAAATGAAAAAATGTTTTATCATAAAGTGACTTGGTGAAGATATCGGCCAATTGTTTGTTAGTACGAACATGCTTAAGATTGATATCTCCTTTGGCAACATCATCACGAATGAAATGATGTCAAATTTGAATATGCTTAGTTCGAGAATGTTGCACAAGGTTATGTCCAATTTTAATAGCACTTCCATTGTCAAAAAGTAATGGAACATTTTTAATGTAAATTCCATAATCCTTAAGCGTTTGGGTCATCCATAGTAATTGCGCACAACAAGATCCAGTAGCAATATACTCAGCTTTGGCAGTAGATAGAGATACCGAGTTTTTTTCTTGGAGGACCAAGAGACAAGAGATCTACCTAAAAATTCACAAGTACCCAAGGTAGACTTTCTATCAACCTTGTCACCGGCATAGTCCGAATCGGAATAGACAACAAGATTAAAAGAAGATCCCTTGGGATACCAAATGCCAAAGTTTGGTGTTTGTATCAAGTGTCTCACAAGACGTTTCACAGCCAAAAGATGACACTCTTTAGGTGCAGCTTGATATCTAGCACACATGCAAACACTAAGCATAATATTGTACGAGATGCACATAAATATAGCAATGAACCAATCATAGATCGATAAACCTTTTGATTAACTGGTTCATCCTCCCTGGTAAGGTCAACATGTCCACTAGTGGGCATGGGAGTTTTCATACCTTTGGAATCCTGCATGTTTAATTTCTTGATCAAGTCCTTGGTATACTTAGTTTGAGAGATGAAAGTTCCTTCTCTTGATTGCTTGATTTTCAATCCAAGAAATAATTTCAGCTCACACATCATAGACATCTCATACTTCTCGGACATCAACCTTACAAATCTTTCACCTAATTGAGGGTTAGTGGAACCAAAGATAATATCATCCACATAGATTTGGCACAAAAATAATTCTCCAATAACTCTCTTAGTGAACAAGGTTGCATCAATTTTACCAATTTCAAAACCTTTTTCGATGAGATATTTCGTTAAACATTTATACCAAGCACGAGGGGCTTGCTTAAGACCATAAAGAGCTTTACGAAGCTTGTAAACATGATTAGGTTTTTTAGGATTCACAAAAACCAGGTGGTTGCTTAACATAAACCTCTTCTTCAATTTCACCATTTAAAAATGCACTTTTGATATCCATTTGATATAGCGTGATATCATGGTGATTAGCATAAGCAAGAAGAATATGAAAATCTTCAAGTCTAGCGACGGGGGCATAAGTCTTACTGTAGTCCATACCTTCGACTTGCGTATATCCTTGGGCTACGAGACAAGCCTTGTTGGGCACGACTTGACTGTCTTCGTATTTTTTGTTCCGAAACACCCATTTAGTTCCGATGATGTTGTGCTCATCTTCGGGCTTCTCCACGAGTGTCCACACTTTGTTCCTTTCGAAGTTGTGAAGCTGCTCATGCATAGCGTTCACCCAATCTGCGTCTTCAAGAGCTTGTTCTACCTTCAAAGTCTCAATGCTAGATATGAAAGAATAATGCTCACAAAAGTTAGCTAGATGGGTTTTAGAGCGAGTGATTCTCCATGTTTGTATATCAGCAAAGATTTGGTTTAGGGGATGGTTCTTGGGCACTTGAGCTCGAACTCGGGTCAGCTTCCGATTGTTGGATGGTGGAGCTTCTTCTTCTTCATCATCATCTCTTTCATCTTCGTTGTTGTTGAAGGTGTCATTTCCTTGAGGTGGTGGTGAAGGTGGTTGTGGTGGATATTCATGATGCACTTCCTCCTCTTCATCATCTCATCGTGTACCACTTGTGGATGCCTCCATGTCGTGTTGAGGTTCACCTTGACGTGAAGTAGGGGCTTTCACTTGAGTTGATGAAGTACTTTCCTTCACCTCCATGGGACTAATCTTGCCGATGGGTAGATTTAGAATAGCATCTGAAGGTTCCTTATCACCTACATAATTTGGCAATTGTTCGCCTTGTGAACCATTAGATTCATCAAACTTCACATCTACCGTCTCCAACTTTTCGAGTGAAGTTGTTGTAGACACGGTAAGTGTGAGACTTTGATCTGTAACCAAGTAGGAATCCTTCATGAGATTTAGGAGAAAATTTAGTACGACGATGCTTATCAAGAATCTAGCACTTTGATCCAAATACCCGAAAGTATCCGACTTGGGGTTTGTTACCGGTGAGTAGCTCGTATGCCGTTTTACCGAGAAGCTTGTGCAGGTAAAGTTGGTTTGTGGCATGACATGTTGTTTCAACGGCTTCTGCCCAAAAGTGTCTTGGCCTCTTGTATTCATCAAGCTTCGTTCTTGCCATCTCAATGAGTGTCTGGTTCTTCCTCTCAACAACTCCATTTTGTTGAGGTGTGTACGTAGCCAAGAACTCAAGTGAGACACCTTCTTCATCAAGAAAGGTATCCACATGGGTGTTCTTGAACTCCGATCCGTTATCGCTCTAAACCTTCTTGATCTTCACTTCAAACTTATTTTGCGCCTTGCGAGCGAAGTTCTTGAAGATCTTTTGAACCTGCGACTTATCATCAATAAAGAATACCCACCTAAATCTGGAAAAATCATCAACTATACTAGACCATAGGAATTTCCACCGAGACTCTTGTAAGCATTGGGACCAAAAAGATCCATGTGAAGTAACTCGAGTGGTCTCCTAGTAGTCATGATATTCTTAATGGGATGACTTCCACCTACTTTCTTTCCATCTTGACAAGCACTACAAAGTCTATCTTTGTCAAAGATAACATCTTTAACACAAAGTATATGATCACCTTTGATTCCAGAGGGTACATCTGCGGTTCCATCTGCGGTTCCAGAGGGTACTCACCCGATCAATGGGACGGGTACCTGCCCTGCCTCAACTGCAACAATAGAGGCCGAGAACGAAACCGGGCTAGAACCGGCGCCGATCACCGGCGCGACATAGCTCGGGTCAGAGGCGCCGCCCACTCACTGTGCTTCACGGACGAGGTGATGCGACATCAGTTCCTAGAGAGGTTCAAACCCATAAATATAGAGCAGTACGATGGGACAACTAACCCAATCATATGGATTGAGGATTTTCTCCTCCACATCCACATGGCACGAGGAGATGACCCCCATGCCATCAAATATCTACCTCTAAAACATAAAGGGCCAGCTCAGCATTGGTTGAACAGCCTCCCTGAAAACTCCATACGATGCTGGGAAGACCTAGAGGATGCATTTCGATCTAACTTCCAGGGCACCTATTGAGGGATCACTAGAAGAGTGTCTAGAGGGGGTGAATAGACTACAAGCAGGAAATTAAAACCTAACATTTTCCCAAGTTAATTGGTTGGGAGATTTTAACAGTTTTAGCACGACTAGCAAGTCTATATACCCTAGAGGATGCTCGATGTCGAAGAACTCATCTTCTTCATAGTAGCCATGTTCCACATTGTCATCATCAAATGGGAAATCCTCGTCATAAAGAACAAGAGATTCATTAGAATAGTGATCATGATGATGTTCAAGTTTATGAATGCGAATAGTTTCGAAGATAATGTTGTTGATAGTGGTGACACCTCCTTTAGCGCGCATAAGATCACGAATCTCAAATAGGCATTTATCAAAGTTTGGATCACTAGGCTTCATTTTGTGAAAAGCAACAATTTTATGAAGAATTTCATCAAGATTTCCTAATGAAAGATTTGGATATCGTTTCTCTAAATCAGTCCACAAGGTGTAGGCACATGCAAAGTTCTTCAATTGAGAAAGCATGAATCTTGGTAAACCTCTAACAATAAGATTGACAATTCTTAGGTTACCAAGCATGTTAGTTCCTCTTCCTGTGTGGGATGCAATTCGTCAATAGGGAGCACATAAGGGTTTTCAATATATTTTGTCAAATGGAATTTATCAAATAGATCAATCATGGCATTCTTACATTGACAATAGTACTCTCCATCAAGAATGGGGACTCTACAACTCAAACTCTCTACTCTAGACAAATCCATCTTCCTCCACGGTGATTAAACCGAAGAAATGGAGACCAAAGCTCTTATACCACTTGTAGGATCGATAGAAGAGTGTCTAGAGCGGGGTGAATAGACTACTAGGAGGAATTTAAAACCTAACCTTTTCCCAAGTTAATTGGTTGGCAGATTTTAACTATTTTAGCAAGTCTAGCAGATCTAACAGCCCTAAACATGCATGCCTACAAATATGGCAGCGAAAAGTAAAGACATTGCACATGTAAGTAAATAGATGGGACAGGAAGATCAAACGCAATAGGAGACGCAAGGATTTTTCCCGTGGTTCCAATAGGTGGTGCTATCGTACGTCCATGTTTGTGGAGTCTTCAACTCAAGGAGGGTAACGGTCGCGAGAGTCCACGGAGGGCTCCACCCATTAGGGTCCACGAAGTAGCAACCTTGACTATTCCATACAGCTTCCGTCCATGAAGGACTAGCCTCACTGTGGGTAGATCTTCACGAAGTAGGCGATCTCCTTACCCTTACAAACTTCTTGGTTCACTCCACAACACGAAGTAGGAGGCTCCCAAGCAACACCTAACCAATCTAGGAGGCACCACCCTCCAAAAGGTATTAGGCTCGGTAATGATGAGGAACCAATTGCTCTTGTGCTTCAAGATGATAGACTCCTCAACACACAATCACTCTCTCACAGATTTGGGCTTGGTAGAAGAGATGGGATTGGTGCAAAGCAACTTGGGGAGGCTAGAAATCAAGATCCATATGGTTGGAGTGGAAGATCTTGAACTCAACACAAGGGTAGGTGGTTCTCTCTCAGAAAACTGAGTAGGATAGGTATGGAATAGTTCTTAGTGCTTCTCTTCCGAGTGGGTGGTGGTGAAGGGGTATATATAGGCATCCCCAAAAAAAGCCAACCGTTACACACAAAATGACCAACTCGGTGACACCGATGTGTTAATCTTGGTGGTACCGAAGTGACCAAAAGGTGGCAACTTTTGAATCTCGGTGAGACCGATATAGGAATCTTAGTTCCATCGACAAGATGACCAACGGTCAGAAATGCCAAACACGATGACGCCGATTCAACATTCTCGGACGGACCGAAAGTGTGAACTTGTGTAACAGAAAGTTGGCAACCCAACTTGGTGGCACCGAAAGTTGTGTTGGGTGTACCAAAGTGGCTAGGGTTTGGCTGAGTCTGTTTAGGGTTTAGAATCGGTGGCGCCGGGATAGGAATGTTGGTTCACTAATTTTTAATGTTTGGCTATAGACAGACTTTGGTGGGAGAGCTTGTGGATGTTTTTGGTGACTATCACTTGTGTACGTATGAGCATTTTGTTCACCAACAAAACCTTACCCCCTTTTAATAGTATTAGCTTTCCTATGGACTCAAAGTGATTTCTCACAAATGTAAAATGTAGAGTCCTCTTGCTTGAAGATTGGCCAACCTATTTCCTTGAATCTTGGGGTAATTCCACAATCTCCACAATCCTTTTGCCAACCCAACTCTCCATGGACTATTATCTGAAATACACTAGATAGAGGTGTTAGTCCAAGAGACAATGTATGTTGCCATGAATTATCAAAACCACCAAGGGAGCATGTTGTACTTTCACACACACCAGGTGCAGTACACAACATGGCATACTATATAGAACCTATGGATAAGGCAGAGGGGACGACCTTCATCCTTTTTCTTTCTTCTGCCGTGGTCGAGTTTTGAGTCTCACTCAACTCCACACCTTACAAATCAGGCAAGAACTCTTTCTTTGATTGATCCATTTTGAACTCTTTCAAAATCTTGTCAAGGTATGTACTCATTGAAAGATTATCAGATGCCTTGATCTATCACTATAGATCCTGATGCCCAATATTTAAGTAGATTCATTCTAGGTCTTTCTTTAAAAAACTCCTTTCAAACAACCCTTTATGCTTTCTAGAAATTCTACATAATTTTCAATCAACAATATGTCATCCAGATATACTTATCAGAAATTCTATAGTGCTTCAACTCACTTTATTGTAAATACAAGTTTCGCATAAACTTTGTATAAACCCAAAAACTTTGATCACCTTATCAATGCGTATATTCCAACTCCGAGATACTTTCTCCAGTCCATAGAAGGATTGCTGGAGCTTTCACACCTTTTAGCATCCTTAGGACTGACAAAACCTTCTAGTTGTATCACATACAACCTTTCCTCAAGGAAACCATTAAGGAAACGATGTTTTGATATCCATCTGCCAGATTTCATAATCGGAAAATGCAGCAACTGTTAACATAATTCCAACAAATTTTAGCATCGCTACGGGTGAGAAAGTCTCATCGTAGTCAACTTCTTGAACTTGTCAAAAACTTATTTGCGACAAGTCCAGCTTTATAAATGGTGACATTTATCATCAGCGTTTGTCTTCTTCTTAAAGATCCATTTAGTCTGAATGGCCTTCGCCTTTAGGTAATACTTACAAAGTCCATACTTTGTTTTCATACTTGGATCCCATCTTGGATTTCATGGCCTCTAACCATTTGTCGGAATCCGGGTCCATCATCGCTTCTTCATAGCCCGTAGATTCACTATTGTCTAACAACATGACCTCCAAGACAGGATTGACATACCACTCAGGGGTGGTACGAGTCCTTGTTGACCTACACGGTTTTGTAGTAACTTGATCTGAAGCTTCATGATCATCATCATTTGCTTCCTCTTCACTTGGTGTAGGCATCGCAGAAACATCTTTCTGCACTGTGCTACTATCCAACTGAAGTGACGGTTCAACAACCTCATCAAGTTCTACTTTCCTCCAACTCGACTCTTTTGAGAAACTCTTTCTCGGGAAAGGACCCATTTTTAGCAACAAACACTTTTCCATTGCATATCACATAGAAGGTATACCCAACTGTTTCCTTAGGGTATCCTATGAAGATGCACTTTTCCGCTTTGGTTTCGAGCTTATCAGACATAAGCGTCGCATTCCCAAACTCTGAGAAATGATAGCTTAGGTTTCTACCAAATCATAATTCCTACGGTGTCATCTTAACGGATTTAGATGGTGCCCTATTTAAAGTGAATGTAGTTGTCTCTAATGCGTAACCCCAAAACAATAATGGCAAAACGATAAGAGACATCATAGTACACACCATATCCAATAGATCACGACTACGACGTTCAGACACACCATCACACTATGGTGTTCCAGGTGGCATGAGTCGTGAAACAATTTCCACATTGTCTTAAGTTGCATACCAAACTCATAACTCAGATATTAACCTCCACGATCATATCGTAGACATTTTATCTTCTTGTCACGATGATCTTAAACTTCACTCCGAAATTGCTTGAACTTTTTAAACGTTTTAGACTTGTGTTTCATTAAGTAAATATACACATATCTACTCAAATCTCTAGTGAACGTAAGAAAATAACGATATCCACCGCACGCTCCAATACTCATTGGACCGCATACATCAACATGTATTATTTCCAATAAGTCACTTGCCCACTCCATCATATCGACAACCGTGTCTAAGTCGTCTTGCCCATGAGGCATGGTACGCATGTCTCAACCGATTCGAAATCAAGTGAGTCCAAAGATCCATCAGCATGGAGTTTCTTCATGCGCGTTACACCAATATGACCTTAGCGGTAGTGCCATAAGTATGTGGTACTATCATTATTAACTTTGCATCTTTTGGCAGCAATATTATGAACATATGTATCACTACGATTGAGATTCAATAAACCATTCACATTGGCTGCATGACCATTGAAGGTTTTATTCATGTAAACAGAATAACTGTTATTCTCTGACTCAAATGAATAACTGTATTGCAATAAACATGATATAATCATTTTCATGTCCAACACAAACACCAAATAACATTTATTTAGGTTTAGCACTAATCCCGAATGTAGAGGGAGCATGCGATGGTGATCACATCAACCTTGGAAACACTTCCAACACACATCCTCACCTCTCCATCATCTAGTCTCCGTTTATTCCGTAGCTTTTATTTTGAGTTACTAACATTAGCAACTAAACCGGTATCTAATACTCAGGTGCTACTAGGAGGACTAGTAAGGTACACATCAATAACATGTATATCAAATATACTTTTGTTGACGTTGCCAGCCTTCTTATCTACCAAGTATCTAGGGCAGTTCCACTTCAGTGACCATTCCCCTCATTACAGAAGCACTTAGTCTCGGGTTTGGGCTTAACTTTGGTTTCTTCACTCGAGCGGCAACTAGTTTGCCATTCTTGAAGTTTCCCTCCTTGCCCTTGTTGAAACTAGTGGTTTTACTAACCATCAACACTTGATGCTCCTTCTTAATTTCTACGTTTGCGGTGTCAAACATCACGAATAGCTCAGGGATCATCTCCATCCCTGGCATTTTATAGTTCATCTCGAAGCTCTAGTGGCTTTGTGGCAGTGACTTGGAGAACTATATCAATCACTATCTTATTTGGAAGATCAACTCCCACTCGATTCAAGCGATTATAGCACTCAGACAATTCAAGCACATGATCACCGATTGAGCTATTCTCCTTCATCTTGTAGGCAAAGAATATTGTTGGAGGTCTCATACCTCTCAACACGGGCACGAGCCTGAAATACAATTTCAGCTCTTGGAACATCATATATGCTCCGTGGCATTCAAAACGTATTTGGAGCCTGAATTCTAAGTCGTAATGCATGACGCATTGGACTATCAAGTAGTCATCAGAATGTGTCTTTTAGATGTTCACAACATCCACAATTGCCGTTTGAGGGGACGGCACACTGAGCGGTGCATTAAGGACATAAGCCTTCTGTGCAGCAACTAAGGACAATCCTCCGATCACGGACCTAGTGCGCATAATTGCTACCATCATCTTTCAACTCTATTTTCTCTAGGAACGTATCAAAAACACAGGGAAGCTAGAGCATGAGCTATTGATCTACAACATAACTTTGCAAAGATAACTTAGATGATGTTCATGATAATGAGTTCAATATATCGTATTACTAAAGAACTCACACTCAAATCAACATCCCTCAGGTTGTCTAAGTGTGACATGATCCAAATCCACCAACCCAAGTCCGATCATCACGAGATATGAGGTGGTTTAAATGGTGAACACCTCCATGTTGATCATATCTACTATATGACTCATGTTCGACCTTTCGGTCTCTTCTATTCCGAGGACATGTATGTAAATGCTAGGCTCGTCAAACTTAACTCGAGTATTCCGCATGTGCAACATTGGCTTGCACCCGTTGTATGTGAACATAGAGTCTATCACACCCGATCATCACATGGTGGTTCGAAACGACAAACTTTCGCAATGGTGCACACTCGGGGAGAACACAATTTTATCTTGAAATTTGAGTGATGTATCACATTATAATGCAACCATCATCCTAAGCAAAATAAGATGCATGAAGGGATTAACATCACATGCAAATCATAAGTGACATGATATGTCCATTAACTTGTGCTTTTTATCTCCATCTACAAAGCACCGGCATGATCTCCATGGTCATCGGCATAACACCATGATCTCCATCATTGTATCGCCATCGGGGTTGTCGCGCCAACCATGAATCTACTACTATTCCTACCCCTTAGAGATAAAGTAAAACATTACATAGCACTTGATGATTGACACACAGGTCATACAATAATTAAAGACAACCCCTATGGCTCATGTCGGTTGTTGTATGCATCGACATGCAAGTAGATATGAACTATTACAAAACATGATCATCTCATACATCAAATATATCTCATCACGTCTTTGTCCATATCATATCACAACATACCCTGCAAAAACAAGTTAGACGTCCTCTAATTGTTGTTGCATGTTGAGGGAGTCCTAGTTTAAGGGGTCCTCGGAAGGGCGGCCTATTTCTTATGGGCCGGACAGTATGGGCTGCTTGCCGAGCATTGGATCGATCAAAGGCCATGTCTCCAAGAAGGAAGCTTCGGGAATTGTGGCGTGTCTTCCACGTTTGGAGTAGTGAATAGGCATGTTTATCCCTTCGACGTGTAACTGACTATATGTAAACACTAGGTACCCTCGGCGTCTATATAAGCCGAAGGGTTTTAGGTTGTAGATAGAGGAAAACTCATCTAGGGTTTAGCTATTTGATCTCGAGGTAGATCGACTCTGTAACATACATATCATCAATACAATCAAGCAGGACGTAGGGTATTACCTCCATAGGAGGGCCCAAACCTGGGTGGTGCGGAGCATCCCATGAGCACCACCATGGACCCATCACCAACACCTCAAGCTACAAAAGGCCCCATGATGAGAGCCCATGCACATGCCATTACAAATGAGGTGACATCCCTCCTTTATGATTCCCCCTTTGATGCTCTTGGAACGTGGATGCTACCTCAAGCGGAGACTCTTTATGTGACTAGGTACTATGGAGACGATCTAGGAAATGCTTGAAGTGCAGGCCGAGCCACATGAAGACGGATCCGAACACGCGAGGACACGAGGACCAAGGGAAGGCAAGATCATCTCCCAGGCCCTGAACATCCGCCCCCAGCCCGGACATCCGGCACCTAGGGACCCCGACAATGCCCAGGCCAAAGCTACAGTGTCGGACATCCAGGCCCTCCCCTGACATCCGGCATAGCCCTGGAAATCCGGGCACCGGCCCCGGAAATCCGGCTTTCCCGTGTCCGTTTTTGCTAGAAACGACCTCCGCCAGCCCGGACATCCGAGACCTAAGCCCGGACATTCGGCCCCCCACTGAAGCCCTAGACATCCGGCCCCTGGACCGGACATCCGACCCCTGTCTGGCCAGACTCGGGCCAATGGGCGTTGTATCCACCTATCTCTCCCCCTTTTCCCCTAGTACTATATAAGAACCTCCTCCCCCTCTCTCTAGGGTTAGCTAATGTTTGATCTTGAGCTTAGCTCCATTACTTGTCTGTCTTGAGGAGCTTGACCTCCTTTGGGACAAGATCCAAGTGATGCCAAGGCCTCTCTAGAGGGAAGATCCTCCGGGATATCAAGGCCCCTCCTTCGGAGTGGTAGATCGCGTACCGCTACTTGTATCATTGGTTGATTTGGGATCTTGTTCTCCTTGTGTTATTATGGATCTAGTGGATGTGTGATTGAGCTTGTCCTTGAGTGTTTCCTCTTGTTCTTCCCCATGTTCTTCGTGTTCTTCATGTTTTCCCCCCTCCAATTTGTGAAAGAACGGCCACCACGGGTCTTGCCCCGTATCATATGGTATCATGAGCCACATTGATCATGAATTTGGAGCCTCCCCCACCGTTTTCTAGCCTAATTTTGCTTTATTTCGTCCCAATTTGAAAATCCCCATAAAATAGCCCTACCCAAAATATCTTGGATTTCTTGGATTTGATGAGATTTTGTTGTTTTGGATCCGTGGATTTCATAGAAGACTAGTGGATCTATCATTCCCCCATCATTTCCATCAATTTCCACCACCAAATCCTCCCCCCAATTCGCCAAAAAATCGTGTTCATCCTCTAGTTCACAGAGAAATCTGAGATCCAATCTGGATCGGGCAGCCCGGACATCCGACCTGAATCCCGGACATTTGGCCCTCGGACATCCGGCGCAAGTGGACCAGACATCCGGCCCTTGGCAGACAGCAAAGCTTCTTTGCCTTTGTTTGAGCGGTTTTGGTGATTTCCCACCTTTTCTTCCACCATTTTTCCCCCATTTTCTTCTGCAACCCTTTGCATTTGAGATTTTCAGTTGCGAGCATCGCCACTTCCTAAGGTGTTTCGGCTAATTAGTTGTGGTTCTTCATCGACCTCGCTGCTCATCATAGCCCATTTTGAGTCATGAGCATCGCCACTTCCTAAGGAATAGGAAGACGACACATTTTTGCTTCTTATAGGTTGTGCACAAGTTCGTACCATGCTCATTAGAGAAATCGTGCTACAGTCTCTCTAGAGTTGTGCAACACGAGCGTTTTCTGTGGATTCCACATTTTGAGGTCACTTCTTGGTTGCACAACCCCAATTTTCTATTTCGTGTGTGTGTGTGTGTTTCTGAGTTCACTCATTGCTATTGATTCACATTGTCTTCCTTGCGGGATTACGAATCTATCTCAACTTTCTTGCATCATATTCTCGAATTGCTTGAAATTTTGTGCCACCATCCCAACCAAGCTACTCCATAAGCATTACTTTTGTAGGTGTGAGAAGGGAAAACTCGGTACCAATTCTACTATTTCCACGATTTCACATTGAGTGATTGATCCTCATTTCAACCTTCGGAACGGTATTTGGTATTGTGTTTTCCCATTCTTCCACTTATATCTACTTGAGTAACATGGATAGGAACACTATGACGAACCCGACATTCCAGGAGCATGACGACGATGATAACTACGTCACCAAACAACAATTCTTCACCGCACAAAAGGGAATGCGCCAAGAACATGATGTCATCACGGACCACATCGAGCACCTCGCCACCAACATACGCGAATCCGAGGAGCGGACGCGGGACTTCATGAATACACAAATGGATAACCTCCGTGCCTTGATGGTGAACCATGCTTCATCCACTTCTACCTCAACTTGACAGTGCATCGCAAGTCAACACTCCTCCGAGGATTCCTCCGATGAGAGTCCTCCTCCTCGAGCTCGACCACAACAACGTGAGGCGCGTTGCCTCTCTCATGACTCAAGCAACCCTTTCCAGGACGAACCTCAAGGTCGACATCGTGAGCGTAACCACCGTCGCCAACAAAGAGCAAGACGACTACAAGCATGATCGCCTACATCACCGCCATGAGGAAGACCACCGCCGTGAAGAGCAAGCACGACAAGCACAATGGGCGCTTCACGAATCAACCCATGCCTGGCAAGAACGCAACAGACTAGCTCATGAGGAACAAGAAGCTCTATGTCGAGCACGCCAAGATGATGACGCACGTTAAGAGGAGCACCAAGAACACCAACAACGGATGCGACACCGACGTCAACAACACCCAATACAAGAGGAGCAACACATTGATGAGATCGCTCCAAGGCAAGAGCAAGACCAGCATGACAACAATGCCCCTCCACGACAAGATGCGCATCCTCAAGCAAATCCCGTTGACTACGTGGATGATCACGCTCCAAGGCAAGGCCAACCTCAACAAGAAAATTATGCTCCTCCATGCCAAGGACATCGCAACAACAACAACAATGAGTAAAATCGTTTTGGCAAGCTAAAGTTCACCATGCCTAAGTTCTACGAAAGAAGCGATCCCGAAGACTACCTCTCTTGGGCACTCAAGGTGAACAAAATATTCCTTGCACAACTATGAAGAAGACAAGAAGATGCCATGGCCTCCCTCGAGTTCCAAGATTACATGTTCATTTTGTGGGAACAAATGATTGAGCGAAGAAGAGAAAGAGGTGAACCTCCAATCACCACTTGGGAACAAATGAAAGAACTCATGAGAGCGTGATTTGTCCCAACACACTATAATAGTGATCTCTTCAAGAAGCTCCAACTACTCAAAAAAGGCACCAAGTTGGTGGAAGAGTACTATCAAGAGATGGAGATGGCCATGATACGAGCAAATGTGAAGGAGGACGATGAGCAAACGATGGCACGTTTCTTAAATGGTCTCAATTACCAAGTCAAGAAAATTTCGCTTTCCTACCCTACTCCAACTTGCTCGAGCTAGTGCACCAAGCCACCAAGGCAGAACGTCAAGTTCAAGAGAACTACAAGTACTCCAAGACCTCCTACAAGACCTACGGTGCAAATACCCAAGCTACTCCAATTAAGACTCCTACAAGAACCTCCACGGCAAAAGATGACAAGTCAATCTACAAGGACAAGTCGTCTTCACACCTCGCAATGTCCCTACAAGCAAACAAGAGCGTCATCCTCTACACCAACACCGGATGACGAGAAAACAAGCTCTATCAAGTGTTTCACGTGCCAAGGCTGAGGCCACAAGATGCATGAGTGTCCAACAAGGCGAATCATGATACTCCCAGATGACGGGTCCTATGACTCCATGAGTGAATATGAGATGGAAGCTTTGGAACATGTGGCAATGCACCAGAAAGTCAATGAAGATGAAGACTCTCAAATCTTTTGTGACAACGATCCGAGCCCCTCTCTCGTTGTCTCCAAGGTTTTGACACTTCAACAACAACAAGACGAGGACCAACATTGCCACATCTTCCACACCAAGGCCGGTATCCAAGGGGGATCCGTCAAGGTCATCATCGATGGAGGAAGTTTCCATAATTTGGCAAGTGAGGAACTTTTCTCCAAGTTGCACTTGACCAAGAAAAACCATCCTCGCCCCTAGAAGGTCCAATGGCTAAGTGACTCCGACACAATACAAGTCGCCCACACCATGCAAGTCTCCTTCAAGATCGGAGCTTACGAAGACACCTTGAAGGTGTGATGTGGTGCCAATGTCCGTTTGCCACCTCCTCCTTGGGAGACCTTGGCAATTCGACCGTGGAGCCATACACAACGGGTGCACCAATCGATATAGCTTCAAGTTGAAGGGCACCGAATATGTGCTTCGCCCTATGTCTCCAAGCCAGGTGATCGCTGACAAGCTAGCTTCATCCCACCATGGAGAGAAAAGTGAGAGAGTGATCCACCTCAAAGCGAGTGAGCGCGACAAGCCAAACTTGAGTGACCCCACGATGAGGGACATGAGTAACCTAGTTCTATTTTCCACCAAACGAGAGTTGGGGGATGTGAGTGAGAGCTCATCGACCGTCCTTCACTATGTGATAGTGTGCAAGGATGATGTTACCCGGCCTAACCCTTCACAACATCTTTTGCTTGTGCTATCTCAATTGTTGCAGGAATTTCAACATGTGGTCCCCGATGAGCTACCTCTAGGACTACCTCCAAAACGAGGGATCGAACACCGCATCGACCTCATCCCCGGCACACCGCTACGGAACAATGCTCCCTACCGCGTCAACCCCGACGAAACAAAGGAGATACAAAGCCAAGTACAAAAACTCCTAGATAAAGGGCATGTTCGCGAGAGTTTGAGTCCTTGTGCGGTCCCCATGATCCTAGTGCCTAAACATGATGGTAGTATGCTCATGTGTTCCGATTGCCGCCCCATAAATGCTATCATAATTCGATACCGTCACCCTATCCAACGCTTAGATGACATGCTAGATGAACTTAGTGGTGCTAATATATTTTCCAAGATAGACTTTAAAAGTGGTTACTACCAAATTCGCATACAAGAGGGTGAAGAGTGGAAAACCACTTTCAAAACTAAATTTGGTCTCTATGAATGGCTAGTGATGCCCATGGGCTTATCCGAAGCACCGAGTACGTTCATGTGCATGATGCATCATGTGTTGCGCCCCTACATTGGGTATTGTGTTGTGGTCTACTTTGATGACATCCTTGTTTTTAGCAAATCTCTAGAACAACACACCACACATGTTAGAAACGTTTTGCAAACTCTTCGGAAGGAAAAACTTTATGCTAACATGGACAAATGCATTTTTGGTGTGGAAAAAGTTGTTTTCCTAGGATTTGTGGTTTACTCAAAGGGTGTCCATGTTGATGAGTCTAAGATTGAGGCAATTAAATATTGGCCAACTCCAACATTTTTGCAACAAGTGTGTAGCTTCTTAGGTCTCGCCGGTTTTTATCGTCACTTTGTGAAAGACTTTAGCACTATTGCTACCCCTCTACACGCTTTGAGCAAGAAAATGAACCATTTGTTTGGGGACCATCCCAAGACACCGCTTTCCATGAACTTAAGAATTTTCTTACTCATGCACCTTTGCTTGCCTTGCCTAACTTTGACAAAACTTTTGAAGTGCATTGTGACGCTAGTGGTAATGGCATAGGAGGTGTGCTTATGCAAGAAAAGCGCCCTATTGTGTATTTTAGTGAAAAACGTTTCGGCGCTCTAATCAATTATCCTATCTATGACAAGGAATTGTATGCTTTGGTGAGAGTCTTACAAGCTTGGGAACATTATTTGCAACCGCATGAAGTTTTCATTCATACCGATCATCAAACTCTCAAGTACCTAAAGGGCCAAACTAAGTTGAACAAATGACATGCTAAATGGAGTGAATTTATTGAGTCTTTTCCTTATGTCATCAAATACATTAAGGGCAAAGAAAATGTTGTGGCAAATGCTCTTTCCCGCAAATGCATGCTCGTTACTCAACTTGAATTGAATGTTGTTGGCTTTGAGCACATAAAAGACTTGTATGAGCATCATGATTCTTTCGCTATTCCTTATGCCAATTGCAAACTGAAAACTTGTTGGGAGAACTACTACATGAAAGATAGATATCTTATGCATGCTAACAAACTTTGCATTCCAAAGTCCTCTATTCGTTTGTCACTTTTGCAAGAGGCACACAGTGGAGGACTAATGGGTCACTTTGGACACGACAAGACATATGCCACCCTCTCCGACAAGTTCTATTGGCCAAAGATGCTTCGAGATATCGCACGCTTCACCAATCGATTCTCTTCATGCCGCAAAGCTAAGTCCAAAGCTCAATCCCATGGTCTTTACATGCCTCTTCCTATTCCGTTCCAACCTTGGGAGAATATTAGCATGGATTTTGTGCTTGGATTGCCACGAACAAAAAATGGCCATGATTCCATCGTTGTTGTTGTGGATCGTTTCTCCAAAATGGATCATTTCATTCCTTGTCACAAGATCTATGATGCTTCACATATTTCAAATCTCTTTTATAGGGACATCTTATGCCTACACGGAGTACCAAAGACCATAGTCTCGGGTCACGACATGTTCTTGAGCTACTTTTGGAAGACCCTTTGCTCCAAGCTCGGCATCAAGTTACTCTTCTGTTCGGCCTACCATCGACAAACAGATGGCCAAACGGAGGTGACGAACCATACACTTGGAACTCTCCTCCGCGTGTTGATCAAGAAGAACATCAAGGAATGGGAAGATTGCCTCCCCATCACCGAGTACGCCTACAATCGAGCACAACACTTCACCACCAACAAGTCTCCCTTCGATGTGGTCTACGGCTTCACCCCATTGTCCACATTGGATATTATTCCTCTCCGACTACTAGAACACGTCAACACGGATGCAAGTCCAAGAGCAAGCTACATAAAGAAAATGCATCAAGATACAAGGAACACCATCGAGCGTCAAGTGGAATGCATCACCGCCAAGTGCAACACCAACAAACATCCCATGGTGTTCGAACCCGGCGACCTTGTGTGGCTACATCTCCGGAAGGAACGCTTTCCCAATGAGCGCAAGTACAAGCTACTACCTTGTGCCAATGGCCCATTCAAGGTGTTGGAGCGCTACAACAACAATGCCTACAAGATCGACATTCCGCATGACAAGTACAACATGTGCGACACCTTCAATGTCGTGGACCTCTCCCCTTTCCATGGTGATGAAGATCTTGATCCGAGGTTGGACCCCTCGCAAGGGGGGAGATGATGCGGAGCATCTCATGAGCACCACCATGGACCCATCACTAACACCTCAAGCTACGAAAGGCCCCATGACGAGAGCCCATGCACGTGCCATTACAAACGAGGTGACATCCCTCCTTTATGATTCTCCCTTTGATGCTCTTGGAACGTGGATGCTACCTCAAGTGGAGACTCTTTGTGTGATTAGGTACTATGGAGACGATCTAGGAGATGCTCAAAGTGAAGGCCGAGCCACCATGAAGACAGATCCAAAGACGCAAGGACATGAGGAGCAAGGGAAGGCAAGATCATCTCCCAGGCCCCAGACATCCGGCCCCCAGCCCGGACTTCCGGCACCTAGAGACCCCCACAACGCCCAGGACGAAGCTACAGCGCCGAACATCCGGCACAGCCCCAGAAATCCGAGCACCGGCCCCGAAAATCCGGCGTGCCCATGTCCGGTTCTACTGTAAACGACCTCCGCTAGCCCGGACATCCGAGACCTGAGCCTGGACATCCAGCCACCCACCGAAGCCCTGGATATTCGGCCCTTGGCCCGGTCATTCGGCCCTGTGTGGGCAGACTTGGGCCAATGGGCCTTGTATCCCCCTATCTCGCCCCCTTTTCCCGTAGTACTATATAAGAACCTCCTCCCCTCTCTCTAGGGTTAGCTAATGTTTGCTCTTGAGCTTAGCTCCATTACATGTCTCTTTTGAGGAGCTTGACATCCTTTGGGAGAATATCCAAGTGATTCCAAGGCCCCTCTAGAGGGAAGATCCTCCGGGATATCAAGGCCCCTCCTCCGGACTGGGAGATCACGTACCGCTACTTGTATCGTTGGTTGATTTGGGATCTTGTTATCCTTGTGTTATTATGGAGCTAGTGGATGTGCGATTGAGTTTGTCCTTGAATGTTTCCTCTCATTCTTCCTTGTGTTCTTTGTTTTCTTCGAGTTTACCCCCTCCAATTCGTGAAAGATCGGCCACCACAGGTCTTACCCCGTATCACTGGGTAAACATCGTTTCCTGCGTCTCCTGTTACCATCGATTCTAGTCTCACAGCTCGGGACCCCCTACCCGAGATCCGCCGGTTTTGACACCGACATTGGTGCTTTCATTGATAGTTCCACTGTGATCATCGAAGGAATCGATGGCTCGCATCGTCATCAATGAACAGGTCCACAACATGGACACCTTTGTCCCCGGAAAGATCTTCGCTTTTGGCAGCATTGTGTTGCACGCTGACCCGACCTGCCATCTTGGCCGGGTCGGGAGATTCGCCCCTGATCAAGAGCTCAGATTCGGGAACCGGAGGGTACTCACCCGATCAATGGGACGGGTACCTGCCCTGCCTCAACTGCAACAATAGAGGCCGAGAACGAAACCGGGCTAGAACCGGCGCCGATCACCGGCGCGACATAGCTCGGGTCAGAGGCGCCGCCCACTCACTGTGCTTCACGGACGAGGTGATGCGACATCAGTTCCTAGAGAGGTTCAAACCCATAAATATAGAGCAGTACGATGGGACAACTGACCCAATCATATGGATTGAGGATTTGCTCCTCCACATCCACATGGCACGAGGAGATGACCCCCACGCCATCAAATATCTACCTCTAAAACTTAAAGGGCCAGCTCAGCATTGGTTGAACAGCCTCCCTGAAAACTCCATACAATGCTGGGAAGACCTAGAGGATGCATTTCGATCTAACTTCCAGGGCACCTATTGAGGGATCACTAGAAGAGTGTCTAGAGGGGGTGAATAGACTACAAGCAGGAAATTAAAACCTAACATTTTCCCAAGTTAATTGGTTGGCAGATTTTAACAGTTTTAGCAAGACTAGCAAGTCTATATACCCTAGAGGATGCTCGATGTCGAAGAACTCATCTTCTTCATAGTAGCCATGTTCCACATTGTCATCATCAAATGGGAAATCCTCGTCATAAAGAACAAGAGATTCATTAGAATAGTGATCATGATGATGTTCAAGTTTATGAATGCGAATAGTTTCGAAGATAATGTTGTTAATAGTGGTGACACCTCCTTTAGCGCGCATAAGATCACGAATCTCAAATAGGCATTTATCAAAGTTTGGATCACTAGGCTTCATTTTGTGAAAAGCAACAATTTTATGAAGAATTTCATCAAGATTTCCTAATGAAAGATTTGGATATCGTTTCTCTAAATCAGTCCACAAGGTGTAGGCACATGCAAAGTTCTTCAATTGAGAAAGCATGAATCTTGGTAAACCTCTAACAATAAGATTGACAATTCTTAGGTTACCAAGCATGTTAGTTCCTCTTCCTGTGTGGGATGCAATTCGTCAATAGGGAGCACATAAGGGTTTTCAATATATTTTGTCAAATGGAATTTATCAAATAGATCAATCATGGCATTCTTACATTGACAATAGTACTCTCCATCAAGAATGGGGACTCTACAACTCAAACTCTCTACTCTAGACAAATCCATCTTCCTCCACGGTGATTAAACCGAAGAAATGGAGACCAAAGCTCTTATACCACTTGTAGGATCGATAGAAGAGTGTCTAGAGCGGGGTGAATAGACTACTAGGAGGAATTTAAAACCTAACCTTTTCCCAAGTTAATTGGTTGGCAGATTTTAACTATTTTAGCAAGTCTAGCAGATCTAACAGCCCTAAACATGCATGCCTACAAATATGGCAGCGAAAAGTAAAGACATTGCACATGTAAGTAAACAGATGGGACAGGAAGATCAAACGCAATAGGAGACGCAAGGATTTTTCCCGTGGTTCCAATAGGTGGTGCTATCGTACGTCTATGTTTGTGGAGTCTTCAACTCAAGGAGGGTAACGGTCGCGAGAGTCCACGGAGGGCTCCACCCATTAGGGTCCACGAAGTAGCAACCTTGACTATTCCATACAGCTTCCGTCCACGAAGGACTAGCCTCACTGTGGGTAGATCTTCACGAAGTAGGCGATCTCCTTACCCTTACAAACTTCTTGGTTCACTCCACAACACGAAGTAGGAGGCTCCCAAGCAACACCTAACCAATCTAGGAGGCACCACCCTCCAAAAGGTATTAGGCTCGGTAATGATGATGAACCAATTGCTCTTGTGCTTCAAGATGATAGACTCCTCAACACACAATCACTCTCTCACAGATTTGGGCTTGGTAGAAGAGATGGGATTGGTGCAAAGCAACTTGGGGAGGCTAGAAATCAAGATCCATATGGTTGGAGTGGAAGATCTTGACCTCAACACAAGGGTAGGTGGTTCTCTCTCAGAAAACTGATAGGATAGGTATGGAATGGTTCTAAGTGCTTATCTTTTGAGTAGGTGGTGATGAAGGGGTATATATAGGCATCCCCAAAAATCCAACCGTTACACACAATAAGTCAGACGGTGACACCGATGTGTTAATCTCGGTGGTACCAAAGTGACCAAAAGGTGGCAACTTTTGAATCTCGGTGAGACCGATATAGGAATCTTGGTTGCACTGATAAGGTGACTAACGGTCAGAATGCTCAATCTTGGTGATGCCGATTCGACAATCTCGGAGGGACCGAAATTGTGAACTTGCGTAACAGAAAGTTGGCAGACTATACTCCGTGGCACCGGTATGGAATCGGTTGCACCAAATTGGCTAGGGTTTGGCTGAGTCTGTCTAGGGTTGGTCAAGAAACCAAGTTGGGTTGCCAACTTTCTGTTACACAAGTTCACCCTTTCGGTCCGTCCGAGAATATTGAATCAGCGTCATCGAGTTTGGCATTTCTGACCGTTGGTCACCTTGTCAATGCAACTGAGATTCCTATATCGGTCTCACCGAGATTCAAAAGTTGCCACCTTTTGGTCACTTCGGTACCACCAAGATTAACACATCGGTGTCACCGAGTTGGTCATTTTGTGTGTAACGGTTGGTTTTTTTGGGGATGCCTATATATACCCCTAGAGGCAATAATAAATTGGTTATTATCATATTTCCTTGTTCATGATAATCATTTATTATCCATGCTATAATTGTATTGATCGGAAACTCAGATACATGTGTGGATATATAGATAACACCATGTCCCTAGTATGCCTCTAATAGACTAGCTCGTTGATCAAAAATGGCTATGGTTTCCTAGTCATGGACATGAGATGTCATTTGATAATGGGATCACATCATTAGGAGAATGATGTGATGGACAAGACCCAAACTACGAACGTAGCATATGATCATGTCAGTTTATTGCTACAGTTTTCTGCATGTCAAGTATCTGTTCCTATGACTATGAGATCATTCAACTCACTGACACCGGAGGAGTGCCTTGTGTGTATCAAATGTTGCAACGTAACTGGGTAACTATAAAGGTGCTCTACAGGTATCTCCGAGGGTGTCTATTGGGTTGGCATGGATCAATACTGGGATTTGTTACTCCGTGTGACGGAGAGGTATCACAGGGCCCACTCGGTAATACAACATCAGAAAAAGCCTTGCAAGCAATGTGAATAAGTTTTAGCCACAGGATCTTGTATTACAGAACGAGTAAAGAGACTTGCCGGTAATGAGGTTGAACTAGGTAAACATATACCGATGATCGAATCTTGGGCAAGTAACATACCGAAGAACAAAGGGAACAGCATACGGGATTAACTGAATCCTTGACATATAGGTTCGACCGATAAAGATATTCGTAGAATATGTAGGAACTAATATGGGTATCTAGGTCCCGCTATTGGTTATTTACCCTAGAGGTGTCTCGGTCATGTCTACATAGTTCTCGAACCCGCGGGGTCTGCACACTTAAGGTTCGGTGACGTTTCGGAAGTATAGAGTTATGTATGGTGGTGACTGAAGGTTGTTCGGAGTCCTGGATGAGATCCCGGACATCCCGAGGAGCTCTGGAATGGTCCGTAGGTAAAGATTGATATATAGGAACTCCTGTTTTGGTCATCGGAAAAGTTTCAGGCTCATCGATAGTGTACCGGGAGTGCCGGGAGGGTACCGAGGGACCATCGGGAGGGGTATTTCGACCCAAGAGGCTACATGGGCTGTGGGAGAAGGAATACCAGCCCTTAGTTGGCTGGCCTAAGTCCCATAGAAGGCCCATGCGGCTAGGGAAGAAAACCCAAGGTCGGAAAGAAGGCAAAAGTGGGAAAATAAGGAAGGAGTCCTAATCCTACTAGGAGTGGAGGAGGAGGACTCCTCCCTCCGACTTCGGCCGAACCAGATTTGGCTCCTTGGGAGCCAAGTCTCCTCCCTCCCCTCCTCCTATATATACTACAGGTTTTGAGGGCAGACCTAACCCTAATTGCCACGTGCTGCCCTCTTCTTCCTCTAGATCGTTTTCTCCTCTATATCGGTTTTCAGCGGTGCTTAGGCGAAGCCCTGCTGAAATTTTTCCACCACCATTGCCGCAATGCCGTCGCGTTGCCGGAGAACTCATCTACCTCTCTGCTCCCTCTTGCTGGATCAACAAGGCGGAGATCATCATTGGGTTGTACGTGTGCTGAACGTGGAGGTGCCGTCCGTTCGGCTCTAGGTAGGAAGGACCACGATGGGTTCGCGGGACAGCTCATGATGAGATCGCGGGACGGATCGAGATTGGATCATGAAGACATTCAACTACATCAACCGCATTTCTTAACGCTTCCGCTTAGCTATCTACAAGGGTACGTAGATTCACTCTCCCTCTCGTAGATGCTCATCACCATGGATAGATCTTGCGTGTGCGTAGGAATTTTTTTTGTTTCCCATGCAACGTTCCCCAATAGCTACTTCGTGGACCCTTATGGGTGGAGCCCGCCATGGACTCTCATGACTATTACCCTCCGTGGGTTGAAGACTGGACGTACGATAGCACCACCTATCGGAACCATGGGAAAAATCCTTGCATCTCCAAATGCGTTTGATCTCCATATCTCAACTCTTTACTTCTTGTGCAATGTCTTTACTTTTCGCTGCCATATTTCTTGACATGCATGTGTAGGGTATGTAGACTTGCTAGTCTTGCTAAAACTGTTAAAATCTTCCAACCAAATTACTTGGGAAAAGGTTAGTTTTTAATTTCGTGTTAGTAGTGTATTCACCCCCCCCCTAGACACTCTTCTAGTGATCTCTCAAAGGACCAAGACACAAGAGATCTGCCCAAAAATTGACAAGTACCCGAGGTGGATTTCCTATCAACCTTGTCATCGGCATAGTCCGAATCGGAATAGCCAACAAGGTTAAAAGAAGATCCCTTGGGATACCAAATGCCAAAGTTTGGTGTTTGTATCAAGTGTCTCACAATACGTTTCATGGCCAAAAGATGACACTCCTTAGGTGCAACTTGATATCAAGCACACATGCAAACACTAAGCATAATATCGGGGCGAGATGGACATAGATATAGCAGTGAACCAATCATATATTCATAAACTTTTTGATCAACCAGTTCATCTTCCTTGGTAAAATCAACATGTCCACTAGTTGGCCTGGGAGTTTTCATACCTTTGCACTCCTGCACGTTGAACTTCTTGATCAAGTCCTTGGTATACTTAGTTTGAGAGATGAAAGTTCCTTCTCTTGATTGCTTGATTTGCAATCCAAGAAAGAATTTCAGCTCACACATCATGGAAATCGCATACTTCTCGAACATCAACCTTCCAAATCTTTCACTAAATTGAGGGTTAGTAGAAACAAAGATAATATCATCCACATAGATTTGGCACACAAATAATTCTCCATTAAATCTCTTAGTGAACAAGGTTGCATCAATTTTAACAATTTAAAACCCTTTTTAATGAGAAACTTCATTAAGCATTTGTACCAAGCACGAGGGGCTTGCTTAAGACCATAAAGGGCTTTACGAAGTTTGTAAACATGATTAGGTTTCTTAGGATTCACAAAACCAGGTGGTTGCTTAACATAAACTTCTTCTTCAATTTCACCATTTAAAAAGGCACTTTTAATGTCCATTTGATAAAGTGTGATACAATGGTGATTAGCATAGGCAAGAAGAATTCGAATAGCTTCTAGTCTAGCAACGGGGGCATAAGTCTCACCATAGTCCATACCTTCGACTTGAGTATATCCTTGGGCCACGAGACGTGCCTTGTTGCGTATGACTTGACCGTCTTCGTCTTGCTTGTTCCGAAACACCCATTTGGTTCCGATGGTGTTGTGCTCATCCTCGGGCTTCTCCACGAGTGTCCACACTTTGTTCCTCTCGAAGTTGTGTAGCTCTTCATGCATAGCATTCACCCAATCCGCGTCTTCGAGCTTGTTCTACCTTCAAAGGCTCAATGCTAGATATGAAAGAATAATGCTCACAAAATTTAGCTACACGAGTTTTAGAGCGAGTGATTCTCCCGGTTTGGATGTCTCCAAAGATTTGTTTTAGGGGATGGTTCTTGGTCACTTGTGCTCGAACTCAGGGTAGCTTGAGCTTGTTAGACGGTGGAGCTTCTTCTTCATCATCATCATCTCCTTCATCTTCGTTGTTGTTGATGGTGTCGTTCCCTTGAGGTGGTGGTGAAGGAGGTTGTGGTGGATCTTCATGATGTACTTCCTCCTCTTCATCATCTTGTCGTGTACCGCTTGTGGATGCCTCCATGTCATGTTGTGGTTCACCTTGTCGTGAAGTAGGGGCTTCCACTTGAGTTGATGAAGTACTTTTCTTCACCTCCATGGGATGAATCTTGCCGATGGGTAAATGTAGGATAGCTTCCTAAGGGTCCTTATCACCTACATCATTTGGCAATTGTTCGACTTGCGAACCATTAGATTCATCAAACTTCACATCTACCGTCTCTTCAACTTTTCGAGTGAAGTTGTTGTAGACACGGTAAGTGTGAGAATTTGATCTATAACCAAGCAGGAATCCTTCATGAGTTTTAGGAGCAAATTTAGTATGATGATGCTTGTCAAGAATGTAGCACTTGGAGCTGAATACCCGAAAGTATCCAACTTGGGGTTTGTTACCGGTGATTAGCTCGTATGCCGTTCTACCAATAAGCTTGTGCAAGTAAAGTCAGTTTGTGGCATGACATGATGTTTCCATGACTTCTGCCCAAAAGTGTCTTGGTGTCTTGTATTTGTCAAGCATCGTTCTAGCCATCTCAATAAGCGTCCGGTTCTTCCTCTCAACAACTCCATTTTGTTGAGGTGTGTACGTAGTCGAGAACTCATGTGAGACACCTTCTTCGTCAAGAAAGGTATCCACATGGGTGTTCTTGAGCTCTGATCCATTATCGCTTCAAACCTTCTTGATCTTCACTTCAAACTGATTTTGCGCTTTGCGAACGAAGTTCTTAAAGATCTTTTGAACCTGCGACTTATCATCAAGGAAAAATACCCACGTAAATCTGGAAAAATCATCAACTATAACTAGTCCATAGGAATTTCCGCCGAGTCTCTTGTAAGCATTGGGACGGAAAAGATCCATGTGAAGTAACTCAAGTGGTCTCCTAGTAGTCATGATATTCTTAACAGGATGACTTCCACCTACTTGTTTTCCAGCTTGACAAGCACTACAAAGTCTATCTTTGTCAAAGATAACATCTTTAACACCAAGAATGTGATTGCCCTTGATTAGCTTATCTAGATTGTGCATGCCTACATGTCCAAGCCTTCTATGCCATAGCCAACCTTTTGAAGATTTTGCAATTAAACAAGTACGAGGTTGGTCCTTTTTAGTGAAATCAACAATGTATAGATCACCTCTACGAATACTGGTAAAGACCATTTTATGATTATCTTGACGAAACACTGAAACCGAAGTAAATAGCACATTGAAACCGAAGTCTGCTAGTCTAGATACAAAAAGGATATTGTAGCCAAGGGATTCAACAAGCATCATATTCTGAATTGAGCTGTCATGGGATGTGGCCACCTTACCAAGGCCAAGTACCTTACCCTTAGAGTTGTCTCCAAAGGTCACGTACCTTCGAGGACCTTGATTAGGCGTGATCTCTTGGAACATGTCTTTATCACCAGTCATGTGATCCTTACATCCATTGTCGAGAATCCACTCTTTTCCTTTGGACATATAATCCCTGAAGTTTTCCATTAGACTTAGATTCTTCATGATCTTTTCATGCTCGATGTCGAACAACTTATCTTCACCAAGGTAGTCATGTTCCACATCGTCATCATCAAGTGGGAAATCCTCATCATAGATAACAAGAGATTTGTTAGAATTGTGATCATGACAATGTTCAAGTTTATGAATGCGAATGGCTTCAAAGATAATGTTGTTGATAGTGGTGACATCTCCTTTAGCACGCATAAGATCACAGAGCTCAAATAGGCATTTATCAAAGTTTGGATCACTAGGCTTCATTTTGTGAAAAGCAACAGTTTTATGAAGAATTTCATCAAGATTTCCTAATGAAAGATTTGGATATCATTTCTCCAAATCATTCCACAAGGTATAGGCACATGAAAAGTTCTTCAATTGATAAAGCACGAATCTTGGTAGACCTCTAACAATAATATTAACAGTTCTTAGGTTACCAAGCATGTTAATTTCCTCTTCGTGTGTGGGATGCAATTCATCAATAGGGAGCACATAGGGGTTTTCAATATATTTTCTCAAATGGAATTTATCAAATAGATCAATCATGGCATTCTTACATTGAGTATAGTATTCTCCATCAAGAATGGGCACTCTAAAATACAAACTCTCCATACTAGATACATCCATCTTCCTCCTCGGTGATTAAACCGAAGCAATGGAGACCAATGCTCTGATACCAATTGAGGGATCACTAGAAGAGTGTCTAGAGGGGGTGAATAGACTACTAGCAGGAAATTAAAACCAAACCTTTTCCCAAGTTAATTGGTTGGTAGATTTTAATAGTTTTAGCAAGACCAGCAAGTCTATATACCCTACACATGCATGTCGACAAATATGGCAGCAGAAAGTAAAGACATTGCACATGAAGTAAAGAGTTGAGATATAGAGATCAAATGCAATTGTATACGCAAGGATTTTTCCCGTGAATCCTATAGGTGGTGCTATCGTATGTCCATGTTCACGGAGTCTTCAAACCACGGAGGGTAACGGTCGCGAGAGTCCACGGAGGGCTCTACCCACGGAGGGTTTCACAAAGAAGCAACCTTGCTATTGTTGGGGAACGTTGCATGGGAAAAAAATTCATATGCACACGCAAGATCTATCCATGGTGATGATGATCTACGAGAGGGAGAGTGGATCTACATACCCTTGTAGATCGCTAAGCAGGAAGCGTTAAGAAACGCGGTTGATGTAGTCGAGCGTCTTCACGATCCAAATTGCCGAGCGTCCCGCGATTCCATCATGATCCATTTCACGGTCCAATCATCATCTGTCCCGCGATCTCATCACGATCCATCCTGCCATCCAATCACGAATCGTCTCGCGATCTTGATCACGGTCCTTCCGATCTAGCGCCGAACGGATGGCACCTCTGCGTTTAGCACATGTACAGCTCGATGACGATCTCCGCCTTCTTGATCCAGCAAGAGGGAGCAGAGAGGTATATGAGTTCTCCGGCAGCGCGACAGCGTTGCTATGATGGTGGTGGAGCTATTCCAGCAGGGCTTCGCCTAAGCACCGCTGAAAACCGATCTAGAGGAGAAACTATGCACTAGAGGAAAGGGTAGCATGTGGCTGAATAAATCAAGCGCAAAAACCCTAAAACCTCTAGTATATATAAGAGGAAGATAGGAGGAGGCTTGGCGCAAGGGCCAAGCCCTCTAGGCTTCGGGCGAAGTGGGAGGAGAGGAGGAATCCTCCTCCAATTCTAGTAGGACTAGGACTCCTCCTTATTTTGGTCTTTTTGCCTTTTTCCACCTTTTTCACTTTGGGATTTTCTTCCCAGCCGCATGGGCCTTATGTGGGACTTCCACCAGCCCACTAAGGGCTAGTATTCACCCTCCCACATCCCATGTAGTCTCTTGGGTCGAAATACCCCTCCCGATGGTCTCTCGGTACACTACCGGCACTCCCGGTACTCTACCGATGAGCCCGAAACTTTTCTGGCGACCAAAACATGACTTCCTATATATCAATATTTACCTCCGGACCATTCCGGAGCTCCTTGTGACCTCTGGGACTCCTAACAACCTTCGGTCATCACCATTCATAACTCTATACTACCAAAACGTCACCAAACATTAAGTGTGCAGACCCTACGGGTTCGAGAACTATGTAGACATGACCGAGAAACCTCTATGGTCAATAACCAATAGAGGGACCTAGATTCCCATATTGGTTCCTACATATTCTATGAAGATCTTTATCGGTCGAACCTCTATGTCAAGTATTCAGTTAATCCCGTATGATGTTCCTTTTGTTCTTCGGTATGTTGCTTGCCCGACATTCGATCGTCGGTATCTCCATACCTAGTTCAACCTCGTTACTGGCAAGTCTCTTTACTCATTCCGTAATACAAGATCCTGCGACTAACACTTAGTCACATTGCTTGCAAGGTTTGTTGTGATGTTGTATTACCGAGTGGCCCCTGAGATACCTCTCCGTCACACGGAGTAACAAATCCCAGTCTTGATCCATGCCACCCAACAGACACCCTCGGAGATACCTGTAGAGTACCTTTATAGTCACCCAGTTATGTTACGACGTTTGATACACACAAGGCACTCCTCCGGTGTCAGTGAGTTGCATGATCTCATGGTCATAGGATGGCATACTATATAGAGCCTATGGCTAAGGCATAGGGGACGATGTTCGTCCTTTCTCTTTCTTCTACCGTGGTTGAGCTTTGAGTCTCACTCAACTTCATACCTTACAAAGTAGGCGAGAACACTTCTCTCTGACTAATCCATTTTGAAATCTTTCAAAATCTTGTCAAGGTATGTACTCATTGAAAGTCTCATCAAGCTTCTTGATCTATCTCTATAGATACTGATGCTCAACAATTAGGTAGCTTTATCCAGAACTTCCTTTGAAAATCACTTTTCAAATGACCGTTTATGCTTTCCAGAAATTCTACATTATTTCCGATCAACAATATGTCATCCACATATACTTATCAGAAAGTATATAGTGCTCCCACTCACTTTATTGTAAATACATGTTTCTCGTAAACTTTGTATAAACTACAAAACTTTGATCACCTCATCAAAGTGTATATTCTAACTCCGAGATGCTTGCTCCAGCCCTTAGATGGATTGCTGGAGCTCACACACCTTTTAGCATCCTTAGGACTGACAAAACCTTCTGGTTGTATCACATACAATCTTTCCTCAAGTAAACTGTTGAGGAAATGATGTGTTGTCATCCATCTGTCAGATTTCATAATTGAAAAATGCAGCAGCTGCAAACATAATTCCAACAGACTTTAGCATCGCTACGAGTGAGAAAGTCTCATCGCAGTTAACTCCTTGAACTTTCTCGGAAACTTCTTTGCGACAAGTCAAGCTTTATAAATGGTGACATTTACCATCAGTGTCTGTCTTCATTTTAAAGGCCCATTTGTACTCGACAACCTGCCATCCAATGAGCAAGTCTACCAAAGTCTATAGTTGGTTTTCATACATGGATCTGTTCTCGGATTTCATGGCCTCCAACCATTTGTCGGAATCCGGGCCCATCATCGCTTCTCCATATCTCGTAGGTTCATCGTTGTCCAACAACATGACCTCCAAGATAGGGTTGTAGTACCACTCAGGAGCGGTACGCATCCTTGTCTACCTACGAGGTTCGATAGTAAATTGATCCAAAGCTTCATGATCATCATCATTTACTTCCTCTTCAACTAACGTAGGTTTCACAGAAACATCTTTCTACGCTACGCTACTCTCTGGTTGAAACAAAGGTTCAACAACCTCATCAAGTTTTATGTTCCTCCCACTCAATTCTTTCGAGAGAAACCTTTTCTCGGGAAAGGACCTGTTTTAGCAACAAACACTTTGCACTTGGATCTGAGATAGAAGGCATACCCAACTGTTCTTAGGGCACTAGTAGAAAAAGGCCCATTTGTCCCGGTTCGTAAGGCCCATTTGTCCCGGTTCTGGAACCGGGACTAAAGGGTCGGGACTAAAGCCCAAAATCTTTAGTCCCGGTTCTCTTACAAACCGGGACAGAAGGGGCTCCACTTGGCCTCTACGGGGAGCCCAGGCAGGAGGACCTTTAGTCCCGGTTGGTAATACCAACCGGGACCAACAGGCATCCACGCGTCAGCATCTAGCAGTTGCTGGGTTTTTTTGAAAGGGAGGGGGTTTAGGGGGTTTTGGACGGTTAATTTAGGGGTTTTATATTGTTTTAGCTAGCTAATTAATAGAGAGAGTGTCCTCTCTTTCTCCGTGCTTGGTCGATGCTAGCTACTATAGAGAGAACTCGACACGCTAGCTAGTAAGCAAATGAAGGAACCATTAAGTATAGAAGATCGTCATGAACATATAGAGATAGAAGTGATCGACCTCTCTTTCTCCGAGAGATTGGTCGTATAACAAGTTTTCGTATATATATCCGACGCTACTAGCTACATATATACAATATAAGATCTCTTACAATCCCTAACATCTAATGTCAACTTCCAGATGGTATTCTCCGGTTTTATTTATGACGTGATCAAGAAAGAATCCTGCCAATTCTTCTTGAATTGCTCGTATGTGATCATGTGGTAGGAGTTCATCCCGCATCTGCCACATCTAATTTGAAGAAGGGGGTCAATACATATATGTGGTAATAAAATAAAATTGTGAATATTATTCCTTATGCACTTGAAATAGTTTTTCAGAGTAGCCCCGCTTAGGGGTCGTCGCGTTGTAGATGAACTCGCAAACGTAGTATCCACATAAATTATTCTAGGTTTCCTGCCACAAGTACTTTACGAGAAATAGAGTTCAATCAAACTGATAATCAAGCATGATAAATGGTATTGATGAAACTAGAATCAATGGAAGATGCGCGGAACTAGCTAGTAGTATTTACTTTCGGGTGTGTAAATCGCAGCTCCCACAACAGTGCCGGAACAATTGCTGTGAACTCTTTCCAAACCCTACCAGACAAAGAAAATAATTACTTGATATCAGGAAATGAACAAAGTTGCCGATATGATGCGATAATGATCGATTGAACTTACTTCTGGAGAATTTTAGTCATGTCCGCATATTCCTGGGGATCTTTTCGTTTCGAGTCTAAGACGGTTACTACTCCCCACTCAAGCTGAATCTCTAGCAGAATATAGTGGAAACTGCGCATACATGCATAACTCATCAATTACATTACTATGAACCTCGAGTAATAAAGGAAACGGAATATGCACAAGACAGTAACACTTACTTGAAGTTGTAAGGAAAGAGTATTGTCCCTTTGTTTTGATTTTTAAGCAACGATTGTAGCAAGTTTTCCTCGGTTTGAGTGGGATACTTTTGGAAATTATACTCATGTATGACATTTGGGTTAATGAACCCAATGTCATAGATTTGTGCTTTTCTGCATTCGACGATCTTCAATCTACATAATATAGTAGTGAGGATAATTATATATACATGCAATGAAAGAGCTGAGCTATATACATAGAGAGACTTAATAACAGAGGTAGTACTTACAGACAGTAGCAAGTCACGATTTTTTTTGTCGAGGGCCTTCTGATTGTATAACTGGAATATCTCCTCAAAATCAATATTCAATAGTTCCATTCCAACGAGGTCGTGCTGCTCTTTAACTGACAATATGAAAGAATCCGTCCCAGACTCGCGGCAGGTTTTCATGTACCATTCATGGAATTTTCGCATCATCGTTATTAGAGGAGGATGGTCAGGTTTGACGAGAGGCCGCCCATGCCGATAATGGAATTCGTCCACCTCCAATGGCTTAAACTATACATCATCGCTCAGGTAATCACCAGGTTTGGTACCGGGCACCATGCTCGAATGATTAGCGAAGATATCACTAGACACCTTGAGCTGGGGGCACGATTGGTTCGCCTGTTCGCCGAGCTGGGGAATTTTTTTCCCACTTCTTCATTTTGCTAACCTTGCATGACTAGAAGTACTTCCCGATCGACACGCAGGTTGATATGTCTTTTTAATACAGCGGTCAAAGTTGGAATCCAACGGAGGCGGTGGTGGTCGCTTCAAGGCATCGATAGTGCACATCGCTTTCACCGGATCTATCTTCTCCTTCGGAGGTGGAGTTTTCTTTGCAAAATGGGCCCTCAATTAGGCCTGACATATCTCCTTGTTTTCAGACTCGGTCCTCTCATATGGTAACTTTTCCAGAGGCTTGAGAGATGGACCGTATCTGTATCCCCTACTGCCTATGCTTGTACTGCTAGCCGCCGGAGCGGCGACGGCTCCCTTCCGTAGTTGCTTATTAGGCGCCGGAGGAGCCAGAGCGGCGGCGGCTGTCTTCCGCCATTGCCGACGAGGATGAGGAGGAAGCGTACTGCTCCGATGTGCCGGAGTAGGCGAAGGACGAGGCAAAGTACCCCCACGTGTCGGAAGAGCCGGAGAAGGAGGCGGTGTGCCCTGATCACTCGCCGGAGGAGGAGGAGGAGCCGGAGTGCCCTGATTCGCCTGAGGAGAAGGAGGCAGAGGCATCTAGTTTGGAAGCTTGATGTACTCCTTCTGCCATAGACATGTACTCCTCAGCGCATGAACCAGCTTATTCTCTCCTTCACCTGTACAGTGGTCAAGCTCGAGCTCCTCAAATTCCTTCATTACTTCATCCACCATAACAACAGCATAGCCATGTGGAATCGGACGACAGTGAAAAGTTCCGTTGGGTTGAGGAGGTGCAACAGAGCCGACAGCCGCCTTGAACAGCATAGCCACTATAACTGGCTTATTCGGATCCTACTCTGGCAATAGGGTGAAATTTGCCTTCAACGTAGTCCAAAGATCATCTTTCTGTCTATCGGTGACATAATCACCTTCAGGGGCGCCGTCCTTAGGCTTATTCCATTGCTTGATGCTGATCGGGATGTTGTACCTAACAACAGCTCCGCACTGAGCAGAAAATGCGTTCTTGGTCCGCTTGGATTCAATTGGATGGCCATCGTTCGCGAGTGTTGTGATCGTGAACTTTTCATCCTTGCGCAACCTCTTCTTCGGGCCTCGTCTCATTACCGAAGTTTGGCTCGATCCAGAGGGCTATCAAAGAAGAAAGAAGAGTTAATTAATATATGTACATAGCAAAATAATTAATGCATCAATTAGCTAGTCACCGGAGCCAAGACTTAATTAATATATATACCTCGTCGGACTTTGCAACAGCTCCCTCCTCCGATCGGTCACCAGAGCCG
This sequence comes from Hordeum marinum, assembly GCA_022496015.1. Taxonomy (NCBI): domain Eukaryota; kingdom Viridiplantae; phylum Streptophyta; class Magnoliopsida; order Poales; family Poaceae; genus Hordeum; species Hordeum marinum. Next base: position 441,935,464 of record CM039674.1, read on the forward strand.
TCATCATGGTCTCCTTCTTCCTTTGGCATTCGGTCACCGGAGCCATCATGATCATGTCCTTACTCCTCGATTGTTCGATCACTGGAGCCGTCATAATCCTCTCCTTCCAAACCATCGGTGTCGTTGAGAAACAACAAGATATCACGTCCGTCGTGGATTATGTCCCCCAACAACTGTTCTTGTTCTTCGTCTCTTGGGTGCATAGTTTCTGCAAATATTACAAAATGGCAATTAATATACAAACATGAATGTCCGACGTCCGGACCGCCTCTCTCATGAATGTCCGGCGTCCAGACCGCCTCTCTCATGAATGTCCGTCGGCATCCCGGATAGGATAATTAATTAGCTTTTTGGTACGAAGTTCAACAAGAGCCTTCCGAATATCGCTAGTTGGTCGGGTAGGGATGGGGTAGATCGACAACAACGCTCTTTCTTCTAGGGTTTGGGTGGCCTCGATAGTTGGTCGGGTGAGCGGACCGCCTCTCTCCCATGCATGTCCGACGTCCCCTCTCATGTCAAAGTTATCGGGGAGGGGGTAGATCGACAACCACGCTCTTTGTTCTAGGATTTGGATGGCCTCGATAGTTGGTCGGGCGAGCGGACCGCCTCTCTCACTCATGCATGCCCGACGTCCCCCCTCATGTCGAAGTTATCGGGGAGGGGGTAGATCGACAACGACGCTCTTTATTCTAGGGTTTGGGTGGCCTCGATACTTGGTCGGGTGAGCAGACCGCCTCTCTCTCATGCATGTCCGACATCCCCTCTCATGTCAAAGTTATCGAAGAGGGGGTATATCAACAACGACATACATTCCGGATCTGTTGGAAAGCTGTCGGGGAGCCGAGGCCAACGTGATGGTAGAGGGCCGGGGAGCTCCCGTGGCCTTGTTGATAGATAGAGCCGATGCCAACGTGATGATAGAGCCGATGCCAACATTTTTCATTTAACCAAAAAACTACCTTCTTCAAAAAAAGACTTTCTTCACCGCGGGTGCTCGGTGCGACGTGGACTTGCTGGAAAAACTTTATGAAAATGTGGTGGTGGCCGGGCCAGGCGGTTTTCTTTTCCTTCTTCATTTTTCACTTTCTTTTTTCTTATATGTTTGTTTTCGTTTTCACTCTACATTTTTGTACATATGAAAAACAGCGAAGACTTTTTACATGAACATATACACACATATACATGAACATATATACATATACATGAAAAAAAACATATACATGAACATATACACACATGACAAATATACATGAACATATATACATATACATGAAAAAAAATACAGCATATACATGAAAAAATACAAGGGGCGGCGACGCCGGCTCACAGCGGGGGCGGCCGGTGAGGGCGACGACGGGGGCGGCGAGGGCGACGGCATCGGTGGGGGCGAGCTGGGGCAGGGGCGGCGGACGGCGATGGCGTGGGCGACGGACGGCATCGGTGTGGGATCGGGGGATGGGCAGGGGCACAGGCGACGGCGACGGTGTGGGCAGCGGATGGCGACGGCATGGACGGCGGATGGCGTCGGCGTGGGCTCGGGGGGCACAGGCGACGGCGACGGCGTCGGGGCAGCCTGGCGGCATCGAGGAGGTCGGCGTCGTCGGGGGGAACTGCAAGATGAGAACTGAAAATTCCTAAGTTCTACTTATATACCCAGAGCATTGGTCCCGGTTGGTGCCACCAACCAGGACCAAAGGTCTCTTTTCGGCAGCCCAGAGGGCAGGAAGCAGAGACCGTTGGTCCAGGTTGGTGGCACCAACCGAGACTAAAGGTGGGCATTGGTCCCGTTTGGTGCCACCAACCGGGACCAATGGTGGGTATTGGTCCCGGTTGTAGCCACCGACCGGGACTAAATGGTTGGTCCTGGCTATGGTGGGAGTTTAGTCCCACCTCGCCAAGCGAGGGGCGCTCGCACCGGTTTATAAGCCCACCCCTCCCTACCTTATTGAGTTCCTCTCAAATTGAAAATAGATGCCCTTATGTGGGAAAATTTGACCTGAAATCAAACCGAATTTCTGTCTGATTTCCGGTCGAATTATACTTACATAAGCGCATCTATGTTCATTTTTGTTATTATTTTATGTTATCTAAAGGGATTTCATTTTTTGAACTTATTTGAACTCCATACTTTTTATGTGTTCAAAATGCACCATTCAAAGCCACATCATCAATTTTCAACCCTTTCTGACTTCATTTGGTATTTTTCATGTACTTACTGATTTTTTGAGCTAAATAACCCTGAAATTGAAAAGCACTTCAAATGAACTCTAAAAATATTGAAAGTTGGCATGGTATCATCATTTCACCCACATAGCATGTGCTAAAAAGTTGAGATGGTTACGGCAAAAACTGGATGCACTTTGTGTACAAAGTGGACAATCTCTTTCGAAGTATCACGGTTTCGGACGAAAACTCATCTGTTACAAAGGGATTTCATTTTTTGAACTTATTTGAACTCCATACTTTTTTTGTGTTCAAAATGCACCATTCAAAGCCACATCATCAATTTTCAACCCTTTCTAACTTCATTTGGTATTTTTCATGCACATACTGATTTTTTTGAGCCAAATAACCCCGAAATTGAAAAGCACTTCAAATGAACTCTGAAAAGGTTGAAAGTTGGCATGGTATCATCATTTCACCCACATAGCATGTGCTAAAAAGTTGAGATGGTTACGGCAAAAACTAGATGTACTTCGTGTACAAACTGGACAATCTCTTTCGAAGTATCACGGTTTGAGACGAAAACTTATCTGTTACAAAGGGATTTCATTTTTTTGAACTTATTTGAACTCCATACTTTTTGTGTGTTCAAAATGCACCATTCAAAGCCACATCATCAATTTTCAACCCTTTCTGACTTCATTTGGTATTTTTCATGCACATACTGATTTTTTTGAGCTAAATGACCCTGAAATTGAAAAGCACTTCAAATGAACTTTGAAATGGTTAAAAGTTGGAATGGTATCATCATTTCACCCACATAGCATGTCATAAAAAGTTGAGAGGGTTATGGCAAAAACTAGATGCACTTCGTGTACAAAACGGAAAATCTCTTTCGAAGTATTAGGGTTTCGGACGAAAACTCATGTGTTACAAAAGGCATTTCATTTCTTCACATGTCACTGCAATGATATAGTTGTGGAGAGAAAGTATTCACTTTTTCTTCACTTGTGCCCTTTGCTTATTGCACCGTAACCATGGATAATCTTCATCGTTTAACAGGGTGCTTGGGTCAGCCTTGACTTTGAAGGGAGGAATTTCATGAAACTTTTCATAATCTTCAGACATGTCTGTCTTGCCCTCCAATCCCACGATGTCTCTTTTTCCTGAAAGAACCATGTGGCGATTTGGCTCATCATATGATGTATTCGCTTCCTTATCTTTTCTTTTTCTCGGTATGGTAGACATGTCCTTCACATAGAAAATCTGCGCCACATCATTGGCTAGGACGAATGGTTCGTTTGTGTACCGAAGATTGTTCAGATCCACTATTGGCATTCTGTACTGTGGGTCTTCCTGTACCCCGCCTCTTGACAGATTGACCCATTTGCACTGAAACAAAGGGACCTTGAAAATCATGTCCATAGTCAAGTTCCCATATGTCCACTATGTAACCATAATATGTGTCCTTTCCCCTCTTGGTTGCTGCATCAAAGCGGACACCGCTGTTTTTATTGGTGCTATTTTCATCTTGGGCATTGTGTAAAATGTATTCCCATTTATCTCATACCCTTTGTAAGTCAATACAGTCGAAGATGGTCCCTTGGCCAACGAGTACAGCTCATCAGAAATAGTGTTGTCACCCATGAGACATGTTTGCAACCAACTGCCAAAAGTCCTGATGTGTCCATATGTAATCCAGTCGTCACACTATTCCGGGTGTTTGGAGCGCAGAATATTCTTGTGTTCATCGACATACGGGGTCACCAAGGTGGAATTCTGTAGAACTGTGTAGTGTGCTTGAGACCAAGAATGTCCGTCCCTACATATTATTGAGTCCGCTCCTAGCGTGCCTTTTCCAGTCAGTCTCCTCTCATACCACGATTGAGGGAGACCAATCTTCTTAAGGTCAGCAATGAAGTCAACACAAAACACAATGACATCCTCTGTTTGATGGCCCATGGAGATGCTTGCTTCTGGCCTAGCATGGTTACGAACATATTTCTTTAAGACTCCCATGAACCTCTCAAAGGGGAACATATTGTGTAGAAATACAGGGCCCAGAACGACAATCTCGTCGACTAGATGAACTAGGACGTGCGTCATGATATTGAAGAAGGACGGTGGGAACACCAGCTCAAAACTAACAAGACATTGCACCAAATCACTCCTTAACCTTGGCAAGATTTCTGGATCGATCACCTTCTGAGAGATTGCATTGAGGAATGCACATAGCTTCACAATGGCTAATCGAACATTTTCTGGTAGAAGCCCCCTCAATGCAACCGGTAGCAGTTGCGTCATAATCACGTGGTAGTCATGAGACTTTAGGTTTTGGAACTTTTGCTCTGCCATATTTATTATTCCCTTTATATTCGACGAGAAGCCAGGCGAGACCTTCATACTGAGCAGGCATTCAAAGAAGATTTCCTTCTCTTCTTTGGTAAGAGCGTAGCTGGCAGGACCTTCATACTGCTTTGGATGCATGTCGTCTTTTTCATGCACACGTTGTTGTTCCTCTCGTGCCTCCAGTGTATCTTTTGTCTTCCCATAGACTCCCAAGAAGCCTAGCAGGTTCATGCAAAGATTCTTCGTCACGTGCATCACGTCGATTGCAGAGCGGACCTTTAGGTCTTTCCAATAGGGTAGGTCCCAAAATATAGATTTCTTTTTCCACATGGGTGCGCGTTTGTCAGCGTCATTCGGAACAGATAGTCCGCCAGGACCCTTTCCAAATATTTCTTGTAAATCATTGACCATATCAAGTATGTGATCACCAGTACGGATGGCGGGCTTCTTCCGGTGATCTGCCTCACCTTTGAAATGATTTCCTTTCTTTCGACATTGATGGTTGGTTGGAAGAAATCGGCGATGCCCCAGGTACACACTCTTCCTGCATTTGTCCAAATATATACTATCGGTGTCATCTAAACAGTGTGTGCATGCGTGGTATCCCTTGTTTGTCTGTCCTGAAAGGTTACTGAGAGCAGGCCAATCGTTGATGGTTACAAACAGCAACGCATGTAGGTCAAATTCCTCCTGTTCGTTCTCATCCCACACACGTACACCTCTTCTATTCCATAGCTGTAAAAGTTCATCAACTAATGGCCTTAGGTACACATCAATGTCATTGTCGGGTTGCTTAGGGCCTTGGTTGAGCACTGGCATCATAATGAACTTCCGCTTCATGCACAACCAAGGAGGAAGGTTATACATACATAGAGTCACAGGCCATGTGTTATGCTGGTTGCTCTGCTCCCCAAAAGGATTAACGCCATCTGCACTTAAACCAAACCATACGTTCCTCGGGTCAATTGTAAAGTCGCTCCACTTCCTCTCGATCTTTCTCCACTGCAACCCGTCAACGGGTGCTCTCAACTTCCCATCTTTCTTAAGGTCTTTTTTGTGCCATTGCATCAACTCGGCATGCTTTTTGTTTCTGAACAGACGTTTCAACCGTGGTATTATAGGAGCATACCACATCACCTTGGCAGGAACCCTCTTCCCGGTGCGTTGGCCCTCAACATCACCAGGGTCCTCTCTTCTGATCTTATACCGCAATGCACCACATACCGGGCATGCATTCCGTTCCTTGTACTCACCGCGGTAGAGGATGCAATCATTAGGGCATGCATGTATCTTCTGCAACTCCAATCCTAGAGGGCATACAACCTTGTTTGATGCGTACGTACTATCGGGCAATTCGTTATCCTTTGGAAGCTTCTTCTTCATTATTTTCAGTAGCGAACTAAATCCCTTGTCAGATACACCATTGTCTGCCTTCCGTTGCAGTAATTCCAATGTGGTACCAAGCTTTTTGTTGTCATCTTCGCAATTTGGGTACAACCCTTTTTTGTGATCCTCTAACATGCGATCGAACTTCAACTTCTCCCTTTCACTTTCGCATTCTCTCTATGCATCAACAATGACCCGGCGAAGATCATCATTGGGCACATCGTATGGTTCCTCTTGATCTTCAGCTTCCCCCATTGCAGCATCACCGTATTCAGGGGGAGGGTAGTTGTCATCATCCTCTTCTTCTTCATTGTCTTCCATCATAACCCCTCTTTCTCCGTGCTTGGTCCAAACATTATAGTGTGGCATAAAACCCTTCTGAAGCAGGTGGAAGTGAAGGGTTTTAGAGTTGGAGAAAGACTTCGTATTCTCACAGACAGTACATGGACAAGGCATAAAACCATTCTGCTTGTTTGCCTCAGCCGCTTCAAGAAAATTATGCAGGCCCTTAATATACTCGGAGGTGCATCGGTCAATATACATCCATTGTCGGTTCGTCTGTGTGCGTTATATAATAAAGTGTATTAAAAACCATTACAACATATCATGAATAGAGAAGTGAACAATAATAAAAGTAAGAAAATCATACGAGTAAGTATATTTTCTTTTAGCAAGAAGATAAGATCAAGAGGCTCACCACACGCGGGGATCGACGGTAGTTTCAGGACGGACTGCCAAACCTAGGCAAATCTTGACAAAAATGGAGTTTGGACAAGGAGCTTCGAGAGGAGAAAGCTTAAGTTTGGCTTAGGCATTTCATCAAACAACTCATGTGCATAGGAGGTGAGCTAGAGCACCACAAAGCTCTCCCCTTGCCGCCCAAAAAAACAGAGCAGTGTGGAGTGCTCTGCTTGCTGGCAAGGGGGTATATATAGGCATTTCATTGGTCCCGGTTCGTGACTCTAACCGGGACTAAAGTACCCCCTTTGGTCCTGGATCCAGCCACGAACCGGGACCAATGGTTGTGGGCTAGGAGCGAGGCACATTGGTCCCGGTTCGCGTCTGGAACTGGGACCAAAGGTTCCAAACGAACCAGGACCAATGCCCCACGTGGCCCGCCCGACCCCTGGCCTCACGAACCGGGACCGTTGCCCCCATTGGTCCCGGTTCGTGACTGAACAGGGACTAATGGGTTGGCCCGGCCCGAACCAATGCCCTGTTTTCTACTAGTGGGGTATTCTATGAAGATGCATTTGTCCGCTTTGGGTTCGAGCTCATTAGGTGAAAACCTTTTGTCACATAATAGTCGCGGCCCCAAACAATAAGAAATGACAGCTTAGGTTTCTATCAAACCATAGTTCAGACGGTGTCATCTCAACGGATTTAGATGGTGCCCTATTTAAAGTAAATGTAGTTGTCACTAACGCATAACCCCAAAACTATAGTAGCAAAATGTAGCGACCCGACTCAAAACGAGTCAAGCCTCTGTGTGTTCTGTGCCATCCCTGGATCAGTATGCTCGCACACATAGTACATCAATGTATATATCAAAGTGCAATCACATGTAATTAACGTAAAGTAGATATATACCTCAAAAATCTCAGCGGAAACAGTCAACGGGAGTGGAGTCCCAATAAACACCAACGGCGGGTTGAGTGTAGACTGTAACCCTGAATCGTACTCTTACCCGTCGTAGAGCTTATCTGCAACATAAGACGTTGCAGCCGTGTAGGTCAGTACATTGAATGTACCGGCAAGATCACCATAGTAGAGCAGAGGATAAAAACTATTCTATATGCAGTAAGGCTTTGTGGCTCTGTGTCTGAGTTTTTCTTAAAAGCTGATTTTATTTCTTTTCCTACAACAAAGGAATATCAGAAGTTTTCACTACAGAGTTACCTAACATGACATGGTTCCGCCAACCGATGTCATAATTCCCACAAGTATCAATAGTTGCCCACAATTAATTATCAGTCCAGTGTTGAGAGTTCAGAGATAGATCCAAGTCCAGAGGCTCAAATTGTCCGTAACCGAGGACACGGCTAATCGATTAGGTTTAACTCTAAAGAGTGTTGTGTACTTTACCCACAAGATTCGTTCCCTCCTGGTAAGTCCTCGCACTATCGGGTGTTTGAGAACAGGATGAACGAAACATGGTCTTTCAGAGTGTTTCCCTAACTACTGTCAGTGCCCATCAATTCCTAATGTCGACTACATCTCGTAGCAATGCCCAGCCAGAGTCACAACAAAGATCAACCAAGCCAGAGCCCATAATGACTTGTGGCTACACAGGTAAGCTTCTGGGCATGAAGTATTCATCCGTTGCTTTGAGTCTGGGTGAAGCTTTCCGCAAGATGTCATGGCACTTCTCCATGCATCCCGGCCATCCACTGGTTACTCCAGGGATGCCCAATCAACCATCCTTCACCCAGTAGTGTGTATTGAAAACTTGTTTCTCGAGTCTCGAAGTCTTGAGGTCTTGAAGATGCAGGACTCGAAGATGCCTTCATGGAGTTGTCGTCTTGACGTGGAGTCCTCCTTCTCACACCACTCACGAACACTCATACCAGACCCCGTCTACTTTAGCATAGCATTAAAATAACTAACGTTCGCTGGGCTTTAGTAACAAGTGGTGGGTTCCTACCTCATGCATTCTACTTGACTACAAGATATCTCAATAACACTACTGGAGGGATTTGTTGAAACATATCACTACATGCCATAAAACATAGGTATGAAATAGATGGTCAAAGTGAACTTGCATGTACTGTTGATGAAGAAATAATATCGCTCTCAGAAATAATAGACTATTCGTCACTCTCCGATGAAAAATCTATATAATTCAAACATTGCATTCATATAAGCAATCATACTAAAAATCAATTCTAACAATCAAAAAGTAACACAAAACCAAAAGCAACAAGGTTGTGATGAAGGAAATACTTAAGACAAAACTCAAAACAACAAAACTTTCATCAACACAACTAAGGTTAGTTTTCTCTACAAGTAAATCCTATTTTCAAAAGTAAAACACCAAACAAAGTAAATATAACAAAATTATTTTAGCAAAAAGAATTTCTTTTGACAATAACTAAGAACTATGATAAATAACTCACTAAACACTAAGTTTTCTAACTAATAATATTAACAACAAATAAAATAATAAAATAAGAGAAAACAAAACAACTGAGTTAACAGAAAGTAAACTTATAACACAATTTAAAATAAAAAAATTATTTTCAAATAAGAATTCTAACTAGCAATGAAATCAATTTGCAAGTTATTATTAAACTAGAATTGATTTCATGCTACCAAAATAATAAATAACTTAAAAATAAATTTGGTTGAATTACTACTGTTAACTAACAGAAAACAAAGTAAAATTTATCAACTAATATAAAAGAAAATAAATCAAAACAATTTAAAAGAAAAGAAATATAAAAAATCCTAAAAAGAACTAAAACAGAATCTGTTTTGTTAAAAATACTAAATTAAATTATTCTAAAAATTCTCAAATTATACTTACCGGTAAATAAAGTCACTAGTGACAATTAGCAAAAAGAATCAACTCAAAATAAATTTTTAAACTCAAGATATTCAGAAAATAAAATTTGAATCAAATCTGTTTGAATTCACTTTTAAAATATTCAAATAGGGTCAAACTTGATGTCTACAGAAACTACATAAAATTTATTACACAATGCAAAAGGAATCAAATTAAAACGATTAAAAACGTAAAAGATATAAAGGAAACAAAAACAGAACTATTCTGTTTTAAAAACAGAAAAAGAAAAAGAAAAAATTTAACTAACGGACAGGGAGCTACGTGGCGCTTTCTCATTGGCTACGGGGTGTGCGTGTTCTAGCGATTCGAGCGGATGGCCGGCTCCTAACAGAAAGCGTTTCGGTGTTTTATAATAAAACCTACGTTCTAATCTTGGCCGTTGGAATAAGATCGAACGGAGGGGAGAGGCTCCGGTGACTTACAGAGGAGGAGGGGAGCTCCGGCGATGCTCTGGCGATGTCCGAGGCGGCGAGGTCGATGGGGACAGTGCTTTAGTGGTCCTCTTACGATGGCGTCAGCACCAGGTTATGCGGACGAGCACGGCGACTCCGTTGGTTGCGTCAGCGGGGCTCGGGGCGACGATGGCGACGACGGTGAGCTCGGAGGCGGCGGCGGCGCTCGGGTGTCGACGGGGAGAGGGGCTCCGGTGGGTGCGGGGCTCGGGCGAGTTGGTAGGGAGGTGTGGGCAAGGGTGGTGGAGCGGATGGTGTGCTCGGGTAGCGAGGGGAGTGGCAAGGGCGAGCACGGGGTCACAAATGGTGCGGCGGCCGTGGGTAACTCCGGCAAGCAATAGTCGCGAGATGAGAGGGTCGGGGTCGGGGTTTTTAGGGCGGAACGGGTCAAGGAGGGGCTATGGTTTTTATAGGCGGCCTCGTGGTCGTCTGAAAGGAAAGGAAGAGGGAGATCAGGTCGGTGATCTCGCCGGCGTTGGAAAGGAAGGAGGGAGGAGAAAGAAGGAAGGTGACCGACGGGGCGATTTGGTCGGGCGGTGGGGTCCATGCGTCAGAGAGAGGGAGAGAAAGGAAAGGGATCGGGCTGTCGATCCAAAGGAATTCGGATCTGGCTAATAAAGACGTGGGCCGATTCTTTCCTAATGGGCTCGGTACGTTTCCTATTAAAGGGATTTGTTTCCTTTTATTTAAAAACAGAGAAGGAAACTATATTTTGGGCAATCAAAACATTTCCGAAAAATAAAGTTTTATATACCGAAATTATCAGGGAAATAAATTCAATAAGATGGACATTTTTCCATGGCCAAAATAAATACTTTAAAAAAATTATTTTCAAAAAATGCCTAAATGGCTTTTAATTCTTTTTGCAAATAATTTTCAAATAACCCCATAGGTTTTAGGGTTCAAATATTTCACAAAAATACCCTGGTTTGGAGTGTCATATTGCTCCTCTCAATTTTTGTCAAGGTTTTGAATTCTTTCAAACTTTAAAAATTAGAAATCAAATATGAAAAGAACTCCATATCAGAAAATTTCAATTGTTTTCAAATTTCACTCTTCAAATCTTTTTATATTGAAGAAGTCATGTCATCTTCTCTCACTGATTCGAAATGTAGGAATTTGAATTCCAAAAGCATATGGGAAAGTCATGTCATTCCCTCTCATTCAAAATTTTCAAAAAGTTTCAAAAAAATTCACTCAATTCAATCACTCAAGCAAACAAACACTCATTCTAATATTTATTATAACATTCCAAAATTTGGGATGTGACACAAAACGATAAGAGACATCATAGCATGCACCATATCCAATAGAGCACGACTATGACATTCAGACACACCATCACATTGTCTAAAGTTCTATGCCAAATTCGTAACTTAGATATTCATCTCCACGATCATATCGTAGACATTTTTATCTTCTTGTCACGATGATCTTAAACTTCACTCTGAATTTGCTTTAACCTTTCAAATGATTCAGACTGGTGTTTCATTAAGTAAATATACACTATATCTACTCAAATCATCAGTGAAGGTAAGAAAATAACGATATCCACAGCACACTACAAGACTCATTGGATTGCATACATCAACATGTATCATTTCCAATAAATCACTTGCCCGCTCCATTCATCTGGAAAACGGGGTCCTTAGTCATCTTGCCCAAGAGGCATGGTTTGCATGTCTCAACCGATTCGAAATCGAATGAGTCCAAAGATCCATAAGCATGGAGTTTCTTCATGCGCTTTATACCAATATGACATTTAGCGGTAGTGCCACAAGTATGTGGTACTATCATTATTCACTTTGTATCTTTTGGCATCAATGTTATGAATATGTGTATTACTACGATCAAGATTCAACAAACCATTCTTACTGGGTGCATGACCATTGAAGGTATCATTCATGTAAACAGAATAACCATTATTCTCTAACTTAAATGAATAACCATGTTGCAATAAACATGATCTAATCACATTCATGCTCAATGCAAAACACAAAATAACATTTATTTAGGTTCGTCACTAATCCCAAAGGTAGAGAGAGCGAGCGATGTTGATCACATCAACCTTGGAAACATTTCCAACACACATCGTCACCTCACCCTTAGCTAGTTCTCCTTTTATTTCGTAGATTTTATTTCGAGTTACTAACATTTAGCAACCGAACCGGTATCCAATAATCAGGTGCTACTAGGAGTACTCGCAAGGTACACATCATTAACACGTATATCAAATATACTTATGTCGATCTTGCCAGCCTTCTTATCCACCAAGTATCTAGGGTTGTTCCGCTTCAGCGACCGCTCTCCTCATAATCGAAGCACTTAGTCTCGGGTTTGGGTTCATCTTTGGGTTGCTTCTCTGGAGCAGCAACTAACTTGCCATCCATGAAGTTTCCCTTCTTGCCCTTGCCCTTCTCAAAACTAGTGGTTTTACTAACCATCAATACTTGATGCTCCTTTTTGATTTTTACCTTCGCGGTTTCAAACATCGCGAACAGCTCAGGGATCATTATTTCCATCCCTGGCATTTTATAGTTCATCACCAAGTTCTAGTAGCTTAGTGATAGTGACTTGGAGAACTATATCAATCACTATCCTATCTGGAAGATCAACTCCCACTCGATTCAAGCGATTGTAGCACCCAGACAATCTGAGCACATGCTCAACAATTAATCTATTCTCCTTCATCTTGCAGGCAAAGAATCTTGTTGGAGATCTCATATCTTGCACCACGGGCACGAGCCTGAGATCCTAGTTTCAGATCTTAGAACATCTCATATGTTCCATGACGTTCAAAATGTTTCGGAGCCTCAATTCTAAGCCGTAATGCATGACGCACTAAACTATCAAGTAGTCCTCAGAACGTGCCTGTCAGATGTTCACAACATGTAAAAACGATGCTAGAGGGGTTGGCGCACCGAGCGATGCATTAAGGACATAAGCCTTCTGTGCAGCAATGAGGAGAATCCTCAGATCACGGACCCAGTCCGCAATATTGCTACCATCATCTTTCTAATCTATTTCTCTAGGAACATATAAAAAATTCAAGGGAGCTACAGCACGAGCAAGTAATCTACAACATAGTTTGCAAAGACACTACTGACTATGTTCATGATAATGAGTTCAATTAATCATATTACTGAAGAACTCCCACTCAAATTGACATCCCTCCGGTCATTCGAGTGATACATGATCCAAATTCACCAACTCAAGTCCGATCATCACGTGAGTTGAGGTGGTTTCAATGGTGAACATCATCATGTTGATCATATCTACTATATGACTCATGTTTGACCTTTCGGTCTCTTGTGTTCCGAGGCCATGTCTGTACATGCTAGGCTCGTCAAGTTTAACCCGAGTGTTCTGCATGTGCAACATTGGCTTGCACCCGTTGTATGTGAACATAGAGTCTATCACACCCGATCATCATGTGGTGTCTCGACACGACGAACTTTCGCAACGGTGCACACTCGGGGAGAACACAATTTATCTTGAAATTAAGTGAGGGATCACCTTATAATGCTACCGTCGTCCTAAGCAAAACAAGGTGCATAAAAGGATTAACATCACATGCAAATCATAAGTGACATGATATGGCCATGAACTTGTGCTTTTGATCTCCATTTTGAAAGCATCGGCATGATCTCCATCTTCACCGGCACGACACCATGATCTCCATCATCTTGATCCCCATCAACGTGTCGCCATCGGGGTTGTCGCGCCCATCATGCTTCTACTACTATTGCTACCGTTTAGCGATAAAGTAAAGCATTACATAGCGCTTAATGATTGACACGCAGGTCATACAATAATTAAAGACAACCCTATGGCTCCTGCTGGTTGTCGTACTCATCGGCATGCAAGTCATGATATTCTATACAACACATGATCATCTCATACATCACATATATCACATCATGTAATTGGCCATATCACATCACAACATACCCTGCAAAAACAAGTTAGATGTCCTCTAATTGTTGTTGCATGTTTTACGTGGCTGCTATGGGTATCTAGCAAGAACAATTCTCACATACGCATAAACCACAACGGTGATACATAAGTTGCTTTTCAACCTTCTCAACGACCGCCTTTGTCGAATCCGATCCAACTAAACTAGGAGAAACAGGCACCCGCTAGCCATCTTTGTGCAAAGAGGTTACACGTTAGTTGATGGAACCAGTCTCTCGTAAGCGTACGAGTAAGTTTGGTCTGGGCTGCTTCATCCCACAATACCACTGAACCAAAACACGACCAAGGGAGGAAGCAATCTAAGCATCAACGCCCACAAACTCTTTGTGTTCTACTCAAGATCTCATCTACACATAGACCTAGCTCATGATGCCACTGTTGGGGAATAATGCATGGGAAACAAAAAAATCCTACGCACACGCAAGATCTATCCATGGTGATGAGCATCTACGAGGGGGAGAGTGGATCTACATACCCTTGTAGATCGCTAAGCAGGAAGCGTTAAGAAACGTGGTTGATGTAGTCAAACGTCTTCGCGATCCAAATCGCCGAGTGTCCCGCGATCCCATCACGATCCATTCAGCGATCCAATCACGATCCATCCCGCGATCTCATCATGATCCATCCTGTGATCCAATCACGAATCGTCTCGCGATCTTGATCACGGTCCTTCCGATCTAGCGCCGAACGGACGACACCTCCGCGTTCAGCACACGTACAGCTCGATGACGATCTCCACCTTCTTGATCTAGCAAGAGGGAGCAGATAGGTAGATGAGTTCTCCGGCAGTGCGACGGCATTGCGGCGATGGGGGTGGAACTATTCTAGCAGGGCTTCGCCTAAGCACCGCTGAAACCCGATCTAGAGGAGAAACTATGCACTAGAGGAGAGGGTAGCACGTGGCTGAAAAATCAAGTGCAGAAACCCTAAAACCTCTAGTATATATAAGAGGAAGAGAGCAGGAGGCTTGGCGCAAGGGCCAAACCCTCTAGGATTCGTCCAAAGTGGGAGGAGAGGAGGAATCCTCCTCCAATCCTAGTAGGACTAGGACTCCTCCTTATTTTGGTCTTTTTGCCTTTTTCCACCTTTTTCTCTTTGGGCTTTTCTTCCCAGACGCATGGGCCTTATGTGGGACTTCCAGCAGCCCACTAAGGGCTGTTATTCACCCTCCCACAGCCCATGTAGCCTCTTGGGTCGAAATACCCCTCCCGATGGTCTCCCGGTACACTACCAGCACTCCCGGTACACTACCGATGAGCCCGAAACTTTTCCGGCGACCAAAACAGGAATTCATATATATATATATATATATATATATCTTTACGTCCGGACCATTCTGGAGCTCCTCGTGACGTCCGGGATCTCATCTGGGACTCCGAACAACCTTCGGTCATCACCATGCATAACTCTATACTACCGAAACGTCACCAAACCTTAAGTGTGCAGACCCTGCGGGTTCGAGAACTATGTAGACATGACCGAGACACCTCTACGGTCAATAACCAATAGCGGTACCTGGATGACCATATTGGTTCCTACATATTCTATGAAGATCTTTATCGGTCGAACCTCTATGTCAAGGATTCAGTTAATCTCGTATGATGTTCCTTTTGTTCTTCGGTATGTTACTTGCCCGAGATTCGATTGTCGGTATCTCCATACCTAGTTCAACCTCGTTACCGGAAAGTCTCTTTACTCATTCCATAATACAAGATCCCGTGACTAACACTTAGTCACATTGCTTGCAAGGCTTGTTGTGATGTTGTATTACCAAGTGGGCCCTGAGATACCTCTCCGTCACAGGGAGTAACAAATCCCAGTCTTGATCCATGCCAACCCAACAGACACCCTCGGAGATACCTGTAGAGTACCTTTATAGTCACTCAGTTACGTTGCTATGTTTGATACACACAAGGCACTCCTATAGAGTACCTTTATAGGCATGGATCCCAGTCTTGATCCATGCCAACCCAACAGACACCCTCGGAGATACCTGTAGAGTACCTTTATAGTCACCCAGTTACGTTGCTACGTTTGATACACACAAGGCACTCCTCTGGTGTCAGTGATTTGCATGATCTCATGGTCATAGGAACAGATACTTGACATGCAGAAAACAGTACCAATAGGCTGACACGATCATATGCTACGTTTGTAGTTTGGGTCTTGTCCATCACACCATTGTCCTAATGATGTCATCCCATTATCAAATGACATCTCATGTCCATGGCTAGGAAACCTTAACCATCTTTGATCAACGAGCTAGTCTATCAGAGACATACTAGGGACATGGTTTTGTCTATGTATCCACACATGCATCTAACTCTCCGATCAATACAATTATAGCATGGATAATAAACGGTTATCATGAACAAGGAAATATGATAATAATTAATTTATTATTTCCTCTAGGGCATATTTCCAACAGCTATACCATGACAGCTTCTGTCCACAAAGGACTAGCCTCACTATGGGTAGATCTTCATGAAGTAGGCGATTTCCTTGCCCGTACAAACTTCTTGGTTCACTCCACAACACGAAGTAAGAGGATCACAAGCAACACCTAACCAATCTAGGAGGCACCACCCTCCAAAGGTAATAGGCTCGGTAATGTCGATGAACTCCTTGCTCTTGTGCTTCAAGATGATAGACTCCGCAACACACATCACTCTCTCACAGATATGGCTTGGTAGAAGAGATGGGATTGTTGGAAAGCAACTTAGGAAGTCTAGAAATCAAGATCCGTATGGTTGGAGTGGAAGATCTTGACCTCAACACAAGGGTAGGTGGTTCTCTCTAAGAAAGCTGATAGGATAGGTATGGAATGGTTCTGGGTGCTTCTCTTTCCATTAGGTGGTGGTGAAGGGGTATATATAGGCATACCCAAAAATCCAACCGTTACACACAATAAGTCAGACTCGGTGACACCGATGTGTTAATCTCGGTGGTACCGAAGTGACCAAAAGGTGGCAACTTTTGAATCATGATGAGACCGATATAGGAATCTCGGTTGCACCGATAAGGTGACCAACGGTCAGAATGCTCAATCTTGGTGACGCCGATTCGACAATCTCAGAGGGACCGAAACTGTGAACTTGCATAACTGAAAGCACATTTGTTCCCTTGGTGATTTTGGTAATTAATAACAACATATGAGTCATTGAACTAATGTTTCTTCCAAGTATATTTCAAGACAAGTTCAATGATAGGGATGGCAAAAGGATTGTGGAGATTGTGGAACTACCCCAAGATGCAAGGAAATAGGTTTCCAAGCTTCAAGCAAGAGGAGTCTACATTTTATATTTGTGAGAAATCACTTTGATTCCATAGGAAAGCCAATACTATTAAAAGGGGGTAAAGTTTTGATGATGAACAATATGCTCAAACGTGCACAAGTGATAGTCACCAAAACATCTACAAACACTCCCACAAATGTTTGTCCAAAGCAAAATATGCAAAATTGGTGCAACCAACATTCCTATCCCGATGCCACCGATTCCAAACCCTAGTCAGACCCACCCAAACCCTAACACTTCGGTGCAGCCGACACTGCTTTTGGTGTGATCGAGTTGGGTTGCCAAGTTTCTGTTACGCAAGTTCACATTTTTGGACCATCCGAAAATGGTGAATCGGTATCACCGATTTTGGCAAATCTATCTGTTGGTCAGCTTGTTGGTACAACCGAGATTCATATATCGGTCCCTTCGAGATTCAAAAGTTGCCACTTTTGGACACTTCGGTACCACCGTGATTTACACATCGCTTTCACCGAGTTGGTCATTTTGTGTGTAACGGTTGGATTTTTGGGGATGCCTATATATACCCCTCCACCACTACCTACTCAGAAGAGAAGCACTCAAAACTATTCCATACCTATCCTACTCCGTTTTCTGAGAGAGAACCACCTACCCTTGTGTTGAGGTCAAGATCTTCAACTCCAACCATATGGATCTTGATTTCAAGCCTCCCCAAGTTGCTTTTCACTAATCCCATCTCTTCTACCAAGACAAATCTCTGAGAGAGTGATTGTGTGTTGAGGAGTCTATCATCTTGAAGCACAAGAGCAAGGAGTTCATTGTCATTACCGAAAGTATTACCTTTTGGAGGGTGGTGCCTCCTAGATTGGTTAGGTGTCACTTGGGAGCCTCCTACTTCATGTTGTCGAGTGAACCAAGAAGTTTGTAAGGGCAAGGAGATCGCCTAATTTGTGAAGATCTACCCATAGTGAGGCTACTCCTTCGTGGACGGAAGCCGCATGGAATAGTCAAGGTTGCTTCTTCGTGGAACCCTCCGTGGGTAGAGCCCTCCGTGGGTTGAAGACTCCATGAACGTGGGCGTACGATAGCACCACCTATCGGAACCACGGGAAAAAATCAACGTGTCATCACTTGTGTTTGCTTTCCTAACCCTCTCTTTTCTTACATGTGCAATGTCTTTATTTTCCGCTGCTACACTCTTAGACATGCATGTGTAGGGTGTTACTATATATGCTATGAATGCTAAAAATTGCCAAGAATTAAAATTGGGAAAAGTCAAAACTTTTATTTGGTCAAGTAGTCTAATCACCCCCCCCCTCTAGACCTACTTTCGATCCTACAAGTGGTATCAGAGCTTTGGTCTCCATTGCATTGGTTTCACAACCTAGGAGAAGTATGGCATCTAGTGAGGGAAATTATCACCGTAGAGTTCTGTACTTTGATGGCACTAATTTTTCTAGTTGGAAGCACAAAATGACAATGCATTTGCTTGGTCATAATCCTGCCGTTTGGGCAGTTGTTCGTGTTGGCTTGCAAGGTGAATTCTTTGGTGATTTAAGAGAACCGGATCATGAAGCGAACGCGGAAGAATTGAAGATGTTGCATCTCAATGCTCAAGCATGTGGCATTATCTTCAACTGCCTATGCCCCGAACAACTCAACAAAATCAGCCGTCTTGAACAGGCAAAGGAGATGTGGGATACTTTGGTTGATATGCATGAAGGAACTGAGTTCGTAAGAGAATCCAAGTTAGATGCTCTTCAAGGTCAACTTGACAAGTTCAAGATGAAGGATGGTGAAGGAGTCATTGAAATGTACTCTAGGATAGCTCTCATCACTAATGATATTGTCGGCTTGGGAAGCGAAGAAATGACTGACAAGTTCATCATCAAGAAGATACTTCGAGCTTTGGACGAGAGATATGACACCGTGTGCACATTGATCCAAATGATGCCCAACTACAAAGATCTCAAACCAACGGAAGTGATTGGTAGATTTTTTGCTCATGAGATGACACTCAAAGACAAGGAAGAGCTTCATCACAAGTCTAGCGATGCTTACAAAGCCACAAGTGATGCTCCCGCTACCTCAAGCGACAACCTTGTCACAAATGAAGAGATAAGCCTCATGGTCAAGAAATTCAACAAGTTCTACAAGAATAGAAGCAAAGATCGTAGCTCCAACTCAAGACATGAAGATAAGCGTTCATCGAGTCGTGACCAGAACTGCTACAATTGTGGGAAGCTCGGACATTACTCCAATGAGTGCTCGGCTCCCTACAAATGAAGAGAAGAGTCACCAAGAAGACGAAGCTTAAGAGATGAATCACCTCGACGAGAGAGAAGGAGTAGAGATGATCGTTATGAACAAAGACCCTCAAGGATAAGTAGTGACTCGGAGAAGAAGGACAAGTACACCAAGATCTACTCAAGAAGAAAGCATCAAGCTCATGTTGGTGAATGGGTCTCCGTCTCCGACTTTGACAACCACTCCGAGAGAAGCTATCACTCCAACTCCGACTATAGTCAAGATGATGGTGTTGTCGGAATTGCACTAGTGACAACCAACTCCTATGATCTATTTGATTTACCAAATGAAGGAGGTGGAAGTTGCTTCATGGCTAAAGTCCCCAAGGTATCACACCCCGAATATCTTGATTTTGATAGTGATGGAGATGATTTGCTTTATGATGATGACTTGCTATGTGATAAAACTAGTGATGTTGATCATAATGAACTTGATATTTCTCATGCTACTCAATATAGGTCAATTGACGATGATAAGATGAAAATGGAAGAACTAACTAAAGAACTCAACACTCTTAAGTTAGCCCATGAATCTACTCTTGAAGATCATAGAGAGCTTGTAAGAACTCATGAGAAGCTATGCTTCGAGAAGCTCAATTTGGATCAAGGACATGAATTTCTTAAATCTATCAATGACGATCTCCGAAAGAAGACTTCATCTTATCTTGCCAAACGACTACTCTTGTCTACATTCATGCCACAAGTCAAATCTAAGCAAACTAGTAACAAAGGCAAAAAGGGTTGTTCATCTAGTAGCAACAATAAAAATGCTAAACCCAATGATGTTGCTCCTAGTAGTTCTATTAATTCCACTAATGATGATTCTCTTATCCAAGTTACACTTGAGCAAGAAAATGCTTTATTGAAAGGGATTATAGAGCAAGGTATCTACAAGAGTTTTGCTGGGTGTATGCAATCTGAGGAAATTGTACGCAAGCACGGAGGATACCGTAAGAACCATGGCATTGGCTACTTCAACACTAATGTAGTTGAATGGGAAGAAGGTCAATATCACGAGCCCAAGTTTGTTCCTCAAAAAGAAAAGTATGAAAATAATCTTCCCAAGGGAACAAATTTGCAAGATGACCTTCCATCACAAGACACCAAGCTCAAGGGAAAGAACAAGCTCCAAGAGGAACTTTGACTCATATGAAGATGAATCCCAAGCTATGGTGAAGTGGGTTCCCAAGGCTACTACAAGCTCAACTTCTACAAATGCTACTTCAACACCAAGGATCCCCATCAACTTGATGTGGGCTCCCAAGAAGAAGAACTAGAGAGTTCTTGAGGAGTGACTCCGTCATTGAAATTCACTCATATTCATTATTGGCAAGATCTATTTGCAATCAACATCAACCCTATGCAATAGATCAAGGAGTCACACATTCCCTCAAAGGTAAGCAAGGGACAAGGTAATCAACAAATCAATGGGCATCATCACCCATGCTTTGCACTCCATGTACATAGATATCCTTGTATTTGTCTCTTGTGTGTTGGGACTAACCCATGTAGGTGAGAAGAGCAAGGAAACAACAAGGATGCTCCCAACTCTTGGTGATATTTATCAACCTTGAGCATCCACCACTACCTCACCAACATGAAGTCTTCATCGACAAAACCCAAGGTTAGTTTATCCCTCTTATGGGGGGATGTCACATCAAGGGGGAGCTTTACTCTAAGACTTGAGTCAAAGCATCTCTTAGTATGTGACAACATTAAATGCTTTATGTAAAAGTGGTAACCCCACTTGTGCTTAAACGATGAGTATGACCTATGATCAAGTACCCTTCCTTGGCTCCTAAGTCAAATACTCATATATAGATGACTTCGTCATCTCCCAAGTGCTTGTTAGATGCTAGAGTGTTTGTGCATGTTTGCCATGATTTCATTTGACATCTTATTGTGTGAGCATGTTGGTTTGCATTTATTTTCTCATCCGAGGATATCCAATTGTTGCTATTTGGCTTTTGATTTATCTTTTGCCAATTGGATATACAAGAATGCTTAGGACCATCTCTTTAGCTATCTATGCTTTCTCACATCATACTCTATTCATGTTGCATCACAAAATTCGAACAAGTACTTCTCGATCCCTCTGTGTGTGGAGCACTCGGAGTTCCGTATCGACAAGGACTGACCATTAAAAACTCCCAAGTGTATCTCGGTGGAACCAACCACAAAATCTCGGTCTCACCGAATGCCTAGGGTTGATCTGGTTTTCAATATCGATACCACCGACTCCATCTTCTCGGTTACACCAAGTTTCCCTGTCAACTGACAGTTGAGGAACTTAGTGACACCGAAAAGTTAGAATCGGTGACACCAACAATGGTGGGTATATAAGTTGTGGACCCCGACACTTTCAAATTCAATCTCAATCATCGCGCCCCAGAACCCTAACCTACCGCCTTCGAGACCCCTGGTCATCACCCTTGTCTCCCTGCGCTCCTCCACCACTAGGAATCGTCGCCGTCGACGAAATCCTCTCCATCGTCACCACCGTAGCGGATCCACACCAAGTTAGGGTACGAATTCGACCTCTTTTACGCTCCTCGTCGGATTCTTGCACATTAGATTCAAGTTTATCAATAAGCCACTCTTTGCACGTATTTACGCGCCCCAGAACCAAAACAAACATATCGGTCTCACCGATGTGTATTTTTGTGATGCTAAGAACCGTCTCGGTGGAACCGAGTACCTGTTTTCGGTCTGACCAAAAAGAGTGCCAAGGTTCTGTTAAGAGAGACTGTCTGTCTCGGCAGCACCGAAAATGTTGTTTCGGATGTACCGATATTTATTTGACAGAATGCAAAAACTTTGAAAATCTATTGTTCAAACTTTCAAAATCCAGCCTCATTTTGTGATGACTCATCTACTTCTGCTCTTCTATACTCTATTCACAGGGTCAGTATGTCAGATGTTGAGGACAGTCAAAATTTGGCAGAGCAGGGAGTTGATATGAGTTTAGGCACAAGCCCAGAGCCCAGTTTTTTTCAGATCCAGGCACCCCCATCTCCCATGGGTTGCCCAAGGCTGCCACCAGGACCAGGAAGAAGCTAAATTCTGATGAAGAAGATTCAGACTTTGTTCCTGAGGAGATTCTTGCCAAGAAGCAAGAAAAGGCTGCCAAGAAATCTGCTAATGAAGCCACCTCTTCTAGGAGGGTGGTTAGCAAAGTATATGCACCTTATGAAGCTATGAGAGCACCTGAGAGTGCTAGGGCCACAATGACTATAGATCCCCCAAGGAATTCTTTGCCTAAGAAGGTAGGGGAGAAGAAATCCGTAAAGAGGATCATTCATGTGATTGGCAGGCCCACCTCCATGTATGAAGATCTAGAGGAGGCTGCTGGTGCTGCTGCTGAGGAAGGGGAGGAAGAACATGTTGAGAAGGCCCCTCCCAAGAAGAAGGTCAATAAACTTTTGGCTGATGCTATGCCAAAGTCTAGCACATCCAAGAGCACCAAGCCTACATCCAAGAAAGCTGCTGCACAGAAATCCAAGAGGACTACCAGAGACATTCCAGCTTCTGAAAAGAACAAGGGAACTGCCTCCGGACTTGAAGATGATGATGACTTGACTACTTTGATGAAGCTAAGACCACATCTTCCAGTACATGATGTCAGCCACTTAGTTGTTGTAGACATGGAGAAGAGGAAAGACTCGGGATTGAGAGCTTGGAGGGCTATAGATCCTTATGCCCAGAGGAAGAAAATTGTTATTGACTACAGGTTCTACACCAGAGAGCAACAGGACTTTTATGAGACGGTGCTACTTGACAAGAGCCCAGTTGTTAGCGATATGAGATATGTTCATTGGAAATTCATTAAGGATAATGAGGACTACTTTCCAAGTGTCCAAGATAATTTCCACTGCATTGGTCTGGATGAGTTCATTGGCAGAGAGCTTACTGCATGGAACGATGAGATGATCATGCAATTCTACTCCACTGCACATTTCTATGGAGATGGTAGAATTGTATGTATGACTGAAGGAGCAAGGTATGAATCTACTGTTGAGGAGTGGGTTGCACTTCTAGGAGTTCCAGATGTTCAAGATGGTGATCTGGATGTATACTCAGAATCCAAGGCGAGTCACAATGCCATGAAGGATATGTATACTCCTATCCCCGCAGACAAAGTGCAATCTCACAAGCTAGGATCCATCTACTATCTACAAGATGGCCTCCGTACCATGAACACTATTCTAAGGCATACCTTGATGCCCAAGTGAGGAGATGACAAGATGATCCGAGGCTACTCCATCAACATGTTGATCCACCTTGACGGACATACCAGGATTAGAGTCATGGATTTGATTGTTGAGACAATCAAGAGGGTTGCTGCTGATCAAAAGCGCTATTGCTGCTATGCACCCTACATCCAGATGCTTATCAACTCTCAGTTGGATAAGCACATATTTGCTCTAGATCGTCCACATATGCCCCTACAACCAGATCTTGAGGATAATGTTGTGGCGATGGACCAAGATCATCCCACATCTGCTACAACACACACAAAGGCAGAAGCAGTTCGAGCCGCTAGTGCTCAAGCCCCCAGATCCAAAACGACCAAATGGATCTTTTGATATTAGCCATTCAGGGCATGCAAAAGGATATCAAGGGGATTCTGGACAACCAGAACAGTCTCGTGAGGATCTTTGAGACAAGGATCAAGACTCTAAATGACAAGGTGGACAAGGTGACTAAGACACTCATCGAGCTTTAGAAGGAAGTTGACTCCATGCACATCCCTCGGGTCTCTTCTACTTCTTCAGATGATGATGATGATGATGATGATGATCAGGATGGATCACCTCTCAGGCCGAGCACTCAGTTCACAAATCAGGCTAGATCAGCTACAGTGCCTGCACCAGACTTGAGGCCCTCTTCATCAGCTCATGCTACTGTCAGCACAGCTCCTGCTCCATCAGCTCCAGTTCCTCTAGTGTCCACTCCAGCTCCATCCATGACATCTGCAGAGACCTTCACCGACGCTATTGTCTCGACTCCTTCATCAACCATCGGAGGAGATCACCCCAAGAACGCTTAGATATATGCCTTTGAACATTTTGGTAACTTGTTGCCAAAGGGGGAGAAGTGTATATAGATCTTTAGGCTTCGAGTGAGAGAGCGTTTTGGTGTTTATTGCTTTTTAAAAAACAATGGATTTTGGTTGCTTGTGATATACGTTTGATGATGTTTGATCATACGCTTTAATGTGTGATGCTACTATTTCCTATCATCTTAATGCTTATGTGATGATCATTCATCGTTGCTTGATTGTGTTGTGCTATGATACTCATTCTAATTACTCTCGCACACCACCAAGTGGTATGTGACATGTAAGAAGTGACCCATGTACCTAATCGATTGTGCATTTGCATTCAAACGCAACTTTAAAATAATGCACAAATTTAGGGGGAGCTCTTCCTTATCACATACTTCCTAAAGCGACGATTATATTCCATGATTATTTCCCTGTCCAAGCTTTCATCTATATGTTGTCATCAATTACCAAAAAGGGGGAGATTGAAAGCACATTTGCTCCCTTGGTGGTTTTGGTAATTAATAACAACATATAAGTCATTGAACTAATGTTTCCACCAAGTATATTTCAGCACAAGTTCAATGATAGGGATGGCAAAAGGATTGTGGAGATTGTGGAACTACCCCAAGATGCAGGGAAATAGGTTGGACAAGCTTCAAGCAAGAGGACACTACATTTTACATTTGTGAGAAATCACTTTGAGTCCATAGGAAAGCTAATACTATTAAAAGGGGGTAAAGTTTTGATGATGAACAATATGTTCAAACGTGCACAAGTGATAGTCACCAAAACATCCACAAACACTCCCACCAAAGTCTATCCAAAGCCAAATATGCAAAATCGGTGCAACCAACATTCCTATCCCGGTGCCATCGATTCCAAACCCTAAACAAACTCAGCCAAACCCTAACACTTAGGTCCAGCCGACACTGCTTTCGGTGCCACCGAGTTGGGTTGCCAAGTTTCTGTTACGCAAGTTCACATTTTCGGTCTGTCCAAAAATGGTGAATCAGCATCACCGAGTTTGGCAAATCTGACCGTCGGTCACCTTGTCGGTACAACCGAGATTCATATATCGGTCCCTCCGAGATTCAAAAGTTGCCACTTGTGGTCACTTCGGTACCACCGAGATTTACACATCGGTGTCACCGAGTTGGTCATTTTGTATGTAACGGTTGGATTTTTGGGGATGCCTATATATACCCCTCCACCACTACCTACTCAGAAGAGAAGCACTCAGAACTATTCCATACCTATCCTACTCAGTTTTCTGAGAGAGAACCACCTACCCTTGTGTTGAGGTCAAGATCTTCCACTCCAACCATATGGATCTTGATTTCTAGCCTCCCCAAGTTGCTTTCCACCAATCCCATCTCTTCTACCAAGCCAAATCTGTGAGAGAGTAATTGTGTGTTGAGGAGTCTATCATCTTGAAGCACAAGAGCAAGGAGTTCATCGTCATTACCGAGCCTATTACCTTTTGGAGGGTGGTGCCTGCTAGATTGGTTAGGTGTCAGTCGGGACCTTCCTACTTCGTGTTGTGGAGTGAACCAAGAAGTTTGTAAGGGCAAGGAGATCGCCTACTTCGTGAAGATCTACCCATAGTGAGGCTAGTCCTTCGTGGACGGAAGACTCCATGAACATGGATGTACGATAGCACCACCTATCAGAACCATGGGAAAAAGTCAACGTGTCATCACTTGTGTTTTCTTTCCTAACCCTCTCTTTACTTACATGTGCAATGTATTTATTTTCTGCTGCTACACTCTTAGACATGCATGTGTAGAGTGTTACTTGATATGCTATGAATGCTAAAACTTGCCAAGAATTAAAATTGGGAAAAAGGCAAAACTGGTCAAGTAGTGTAATCACCCCCCCCCCTCTAGACCTACTTTCGATCCTATAGTAACAGAAAGTTGGCAGCCCAACTCGGTGGCACCGAATGCAGTATCGGTTGTACCAAAAATCTAGGGTTTGGCTGAGTCTATCGAGGGTTCGGAATCGGTGGCATCGACTGTAGAATGTTGGTTGCACCGATTTTGAGTATTTTGCTTTGGACAGACTTTTGTGGGAGAGTTTGTGGGTGTCTTTGGTGACTATCACTTGTGCACTATGAGTATTTTGTTCACCAACAAAACCTTACCCCATTTTAATATTATTGGCTTTCCTATGGACTCAAAGTGATTTCTCACAAATATAAAATGTAGAGTCATCTTGCTTGAAGCTTAGCCAATCCATTTCCTTGCATCTTGGGGTATCTCCACAATCCTTTTGCCAACCCAACTCTCCATGAACTGTTATCTGAAACACACTAGATAAAAGTATTAGTACAAGAGACAATGTATGTTGTCATAAATTATCAAAACCATCATGGGAGCATGTTGTGCTTTCACCTATGTTCGGATGCCAGACTCCTCCAATTTGAGCAATGTCTTCTAGAAGCCAGGAGAGTTTGCGCGGCAATTCTGGAATCGGTTCTTGACCAAGAAAAACCAGATTGTCGACTATACGGACGCTGATGCAATAGCCTCCTCCCGGCACAATATTCAGGATGAATGGTTGGCCCGCCAGCTCGGACAGGATAAACCTCGGTCGATGTTCGCCCTTACATCCCTCATGACCCGCTTTTGCGCGGACGAGGATAACTGGCTCGCAAGACGGAGCCACAACTCCAAAGACCCCGGAACCTCCAAAGTATGGGACGGAAACGGGAAACCAAAGCGCAATAAGAATAAGCGCCGGCACAACAATAGTGATGCCGATGACACGTCTGTTAACATTAGCTTCCGCAATTCCCGACCCGGGCAGCGGAAGAAGCTTCCTAAAGGCAATCACGATGGACCCACCCCGCTAGAGAAGATCATGGAAAGGCCCTGCCAAATCCGCAACACTCAAGAGAAGCCTGCCAACCACACCAACCATAACTGTTGGGTATTCAAATAGGCCGGCAAACTCACATCCGAGGACCAAGGCAAGAGCCCACACAACAAGGACGAGGATGAGCCTCAGGGTCTGATTGGTGGCGGACAAAAGAAGTTCCCCCCACAGGTGAAGACAGTAAATATGATATACGCCACCCATATGCCCAAGAAGGAGAGGAAGCGAGCCCTTCGGGAGATCTACGCCGTAGAGCCTGTAGCCCCGAAGTATAACCCATGGTCGGCATACCCGATAACCTTTGATCGACGTGACCATCCGACTAGTATCCGTCATAGAGGTTTGCCCAGCCTTGTCCTAGACCCCGTTATAGACGTGTATCACCTCACTAAATCCTCATGGATGGAGGAAGTAGCCTAAATCTGATTTACTCAGATATGGTGAAAAATATGGGTATAGATCCATCAAGGATCAAACCCAGCAACACTACTTTTAAAGGAGTGATCCCAGGCATCGAAGCCTGGTGCACGGGCTTCGTAAGCCTAGAAGTAGTGTTCGGCTCGCCCGATAAATTCTGAAGTGAGGACTTGATCTTCGACATTATGCCTTTCCGCATCGGCTATCATGCCTGCTCGGCCGTACAGCGTTTGCTTGCTTTAACTCGTCCCACACTACTCATACCTCAGCCTCAAGATGCCCGGTCCCAAGGGGGTCATCACTATCAACGGCAACATAGAGCGCTCCCTCAGATCTGAGTAACATGTGTTGGCCCTGGCAGCCGAATTCCATTACAATGATGATCGGCAAACGCCGGCACCTGTCGTCAAGGCACGGAAGGTTGGGAAGCGAGCTCGGCTTCAACCCAAACTCTCAAAACCTTCTTCTCCTCATAAATAGGGACTCGCCCCCCATCGTGCAGCCCTAGGACCAGCTAAGTACGTGCCAAGGAGGCACAACTTTGCGCTTAAAATTCTATGGGCGATGGTGGGAAAAAAGGTAAGTGTTCGGCTGGACCGAACTACTGCCATCAAATGTCTTTGGACACACTAGAGGTACCATCAAGGGCCTGCTAAAAGCATAAACCTCATTCACACTTCGGCGACTTCTCAAGACCTTGTTTGCAAGATCCGTTCGCCGAACGATACCACCCATTGAGGTGCACCACTCCCTAGGAGGCGCAGGAGTAGACAAGCGACATGGCACATCACGGACGTAAGGTCACCAATCGAAGACCCCCTGGTACAACCACTCCTGTAAAAAAAATTCAAATAGCAGTAAACATTTGCTTCAGAAATTCGAGCAATAAGAGTCGTTGAGAAAAATAAAAAATCATTATACATGGTTGTCTCGTTGTCCTTTTTTGGCACATATTCTATTTTCTCCCTCTTCCCGCGAAACTGTTTGGAATATTGCGACGCAACCGGCTAATAGACCGGGGGCTCAAGTTTAATTTTTTTGCCTTATGCACAATTAGTTATGCATTCAGCGTCTTGAAATTCGCTTTATATGCATTGGTTCTGAACTATGTCTTGGGTCAATTGTTGGGTTGCCCGGCTCCTGTGCTTGCCCCTTTACGTTCCGCTCGTTCGGCTAAAAGGGCAAAGGGAGAACCTCTACGATTGTGTTTCCGGCTAGTCTGGTCAAACACCTCAAAGGAGAAAGCCGAAAACTGATTGTCATGGTATGCGAGAATCAATCTACGAATCCGAGCTTAAGTGTTATACTCCAGACCTCGTCAGAGGTCATTCCGTGTCATACGATGGGTTTGGTATTCGTGCAAACCATGTGATATCGACTTTAGCCGCGGTTCATCCGAACATCACAAGTCACCGGGTGCTAGTCACCAGCCTCCCGCAGTCCTTTTCGCGCCCCTACAGCTAAGTGAAAGCAACAAAGCATTATGGTGTGATTGCCTAGTCTGTCGCACACTACCGCCTTTGGGTACCGATAGCTCGGCTAAGGGTTATAGTGCATAACTAGAGACACCCCACGTAGCATCTACATGGGGGACGAAGCCGACGACTCGCAGCTTTCAGTTTCAACAGCCACACAGGAGTTATAAAGGATGGAAAAACATTAAAATATGATAAACCGTGCATAACAAATATACAAGTGTTCAAAGGTCTTCGGACATATTACAACACATTTAATCGTACATGTTCTCTTTCGAACACTATGACTCTATAGCCCGAGCACCCTCCATTACTCCGGAGAAGTATAGCTCGGGGTGCCTATGCTCCTTTCCAGGAGGCAGAGGGGCGGTAGCTGTCTTCATTGGATCAAGCCCCGGCTAGTGCACCTTGGCCTTCGCAAAAGCCATCCGAGCTTCCACAATGCAGGAGGAACGCCTTAGTGCCCCGATCCGAGACGAGGCGTCGCTCGGCTTCTACACCAGGCCGAAGTAGCTGCCTCGCAGTGGCTCATTGGGACATAGACGGATAGAAAGATCCTTCATGGCCGGCTCCGCCATCCGATGTAGCTCCATCAGCTGCTTCAGCTGCTCAATAAGGAGAGGAGAGCGCTCTAAGGCTTCAAACTGCGCCCATAATAGACGAGCTTCATCTCCTTCTCCCCGCGAAGCATACAACTGATTCGTGTCCGCTACGCTCTTCTGGAGGTCGGAGCAGGCGCCTGAGGAACGCCACACCTGGGTAAGCAACTCGAACTTGCTATCCCTAAATACACACTGCAATAAGGACGGCTTACCATCCATGATAACCTTCGCTTGGTGGACTTGCTCCTCAAAGAACCGCCTATCCACTCGCTCCTTTTGGAGATCGGATTTCAGGGTGGATAGTTTGGCAGCGTGCTTCTTGCTTTTCAGCTCGAGGTCCTCGCACTTCTGGCCATCGTCTTTGAGCTCCTGCTGGATCTCCTCAACCCGAGCCTCATGCTTGTCGCTGGTGGCTCTTAAGGCGGAAAGCAAGACAACCGCTTGTTCGGTCGCCGCCCTCTCAACCGCCTCCTCCTCCTTCGCACACTGCAGCTCAGCCTTGAGCTTCTCTATTTCCTTCGCCGAGGCTGTATAAGCGTCAAAATATGAATACTGCATCGACAGTACGATGGCGAAATTTTCTGGATATTGAATTAGGCTTACCTTGCGCCTCGTTGAATCTCTTGTTTAGAGCATCAAGCTCGTCTTCGGAGTATTTGAGCTTCCGAATCAGCTCGTCTAGCTCGGCGGCATTCACAGCTGCCGCTGGCGATGAAGCCTGCAAAATGTTCCCTATCAGGTTACATGGGTTCAAAACTTCTAAACTATAATCAATACGATCCAATGTCCGGTCCTCTTAAGGGTTGTTAGAACATTCCGAACATATATAGTCTTGTGCATAGTTCGGATAATGATCTATGATTGATCCCCTGGAGAGTTTTTCCAAACTCACCTAGGGCTCGAGGGCTTCCATGTACATAATGATAACACAAACAAATTAATATTTCACAAATAGAGTGTTATGTGGCCCACCTGAAAGCCCGTTAAGACACCATTGAATGCCTCCTTCAGTCCGTTGTCGATGGACTAAATGCTCTGCAATACCACACCCATTAGGGTGTGGTGCTCCTATGAGATGGAGGCGCTTAATAGAGCCTCCCCCATAACCGTCCACTCGTTGGTCGGTGGTGCCGGTGGTGATCGGATAACCCGATCACCAACCGGGGATTGAACAGGTGCCTCCGGAGGCGTGGTGCACTCCGGAGACGTCCTTGGAGGGGACTAAACGTCCCCTCGTCCGGTCCCCTCGGTGTCCGGGCGGAGCTCATCCCCCCGGTCTTTGGTGGGCGAGGCGTTAGCCTCGACCATGACGTTGTCACCCCCACCACTGGTGCCCAGCTCCATAGGAGTCTGTTTGTATGACACCTCTATGGCATCCTTCGCAGCGCCCGAAGGAGTGGGATGCGATGCAGTCCTACTCTCTGCTAGTTCGGTGGGTGGGGTCTCCCTGTCCAAAACCTGTTCGATGGGGAGAACATGAGGTGGGCTACAGAATCAATAAGCGCAAACATGTTAATAACCTTTCAAAGTTATCATTAATAGTCAAGGAAGTCTTCAGATCCTTACCTTCCAGCTGGGGGCTTGACCCTTGTGTCGGTGTCGAAACCGGCGGATCTCGGGTAGGGGGTCCCGAACTGTGAGACTAGGATCAATGGTAATAGGAGACAAAGGGGACATGAGTTTACCCAAGTTCGGGACCTCCAATGGAGGTAATACCCTACGTCCTGCTTGATTGTATTGATGGTGTAAGGGGTTACAAAGTTGATCTATTTCGAGATCGTATGTCTAAACCTAGATGAGTTGTCCTCTCTATACCCTAAAACCCTCCGGCTTATATAGATGCCGAGGATGCCTAGGGTATACACATGGTCGGTTACATGCTGAAGAGATAAACTTGCCTAACTATTACATCACATGTGGAGCTCAAGCCTTGTTTCCTGAAGCTTCCATCTAAGAGATTGGGCCTTCAAATCCTTTGGTCTTCGGTAAGCAACCCTCATAGTCCGGCCCATAACAATAGGTCGGCTATTCGAGGACCCCCTAATCCATGACTCCCTCAGTAGCTCCCGCCCTTGCCTCCAATGCCAAGGGTCTTCAGCTCCGACTGCTTTGCGAACATAGTCATCGGCTTGCGAGGTGACTTCCTTCCTACCGAATTGAAGTTCGGCCTCCGATGACAAGTAGTCTCCCGCATAGTGGCACGTCCGAATAGTGTAAATTGATCAACTCTGAAGCCCAAATGTCAAGGGATAAACAATGGCCCTCTGACGACCTTTCTGACGAAAGGTTACGGCCCACTACGACCGCCAGACCAGTTGCATAGACTCGATTCGCGGTTCGAGGCCGTTTCAATCATCACGATCTATAAATATATTGATCGTGTCCCGTTTTATACGGGATATACTTAACTATGCATGCGTAACGGTTCACGCGTCTCGGGAAGTGATGGGATTCACGACGTGGCGAGGGGAATCCACATCGACATGCCTCATAAAAAGAGAAGGAAAACCCCAAAAGCTTTTTTACGCTTTACATTCGACTTCTCCGCCTCCCATTCTCTTGCGCCTCCAGAGCACAGATCTAGGTCTCTCCACCCCCCACCTTCGAGCTCGGCAATGGTAGGCTCCAATGGCCAGTGGGAAGCTTCCACGGTCACCAACAAGGACATCCTCGACCTCAAGAAGGTCGGTTACCTCCCCGCCGACATTCCTCACTGCGCGGCGGAGGAGGGCCAAGTGATCCCCACCCCCAGGCCAGGCGAGAGGCTGGTGTTCATCCCCCACTTCATCGGGGGGTTGAGCTTCCCACTCCACCCCTTCGTCAGGGGGTTAATGTTCTTCTACGGCCTCGACTTCCACGACCTCCCGCCGAACTCCATCATGCATATCTCGGCATTCATCCTCATATGTGAGGCCTTCCTACGCGTCGAGCCGTACTTTGGGCTTTGGCTGCAAGTCTTCAATATCAAGCCCAAGTGCGTCGGCGCCAAGCATGTGGACTGTGGCGGGGCAGTCATCGGCAAGCTCGCCCACATCGGGTGGCCATCGGGCACCTTCATCGACACCATCAAAGGATGGCAAAAGGAGTGGTTCTACATCACTAAACCATGAGAGGATGGCCAACTCACCGCCACCACATTCAGATCCCCCCTCCCCACTAGACTGGCTTCGTGGCCCGAAAATGGCATGTCCTAGTGTTCGGGCAAAGAGGTGATTGATCTGCAGAAGTGCCTCCGCTCCCAGGTCGAGGAGGGCCTCAAGCTAGGCGATGTGGTCCAGGTGATGTTCCAAAGACGTATCCTACCCTGCCAGCATCGGAACACTCCTCTGTGGGCTCAAGAACTCGAAGCCGAGCCCACAATCTAGAATATCTTCCGCACTACGCGGGAGAAGCTGTGGAAGGCGTTCTTCAAGTCGATGAAGAGTTGGCCATCCGAGGAGGAGGACAAGGGTCTGCACGCCGCCAAAGCCGGACTCCGAGGTAAGATTTCCCCCGACTTGGTTGGCTCTATTACATAGAGAATCCATTCATCCTCTTACCTGATCTATTCTGATAGAGATGGCTGAAGAAAGCCATGAACATCAACAGTCCGGCTCCTTAGCCCGAAGACGAGAGGACCGTGCTGTTAGCCAGGATACTCATGGAGAAGCCTTACGAGGCTCCCACGAAGAAGGAGAAGAAGAAGAAACTAGGTCAGGCTGGCCTTCGCATCAAGGACCAGCCTGATGCTGCATCCGAAGACACCCCGCCTCCTCAAATCAGGAGGAGGCCGAAGAGGAGGAGGAGGAGGTCGAGAGAGAGTGGGGAGGCAACTTCCCCCGCGCCAAGAAGAGAACGACATCTTTGGACGCCCCAGGGCAGGCAGCTTCTCCTGCCCCGAAGAGGGCACGGCAGGCACGGGTGGTTCTGTCCGACGACAGCTCAAACTTGAGCTCCGTGTCCGAAGACTCCGAGGAGGTTCCACGAAGGAGCCTAAGGATCAAGCCCCCTCCATCCAGGTTAGGATCTGAAGACCCTTCTACCTATAACTAGTAGGTTCAGAGTTTGCTAACACGCAGATTATTGGTCCAGCAGCCCCCCGTGCGTTATCCCCACCGAGGTAGTATCGGATTGGGAGACCCCGCCCGCTGAACTAGCGGAGAGCGGGGATGCCTCACACCCCACCACTCCAGGCGCCACGAAGGACGTCATGGAGGTGTCGTCCCAGCCTACTCCAATGGAGGCGGACACATGAGGCGAGGGAGAAAGCATCATGGCCGA
Source organism: Hordeum marinum (assembly GCA_022496015.1). Lineage (NCBI taxonomy): Eukaryota > Viridiplantae > Streptophyta > Magnoliopsida > Poales > Poaceae > Hordeum > Hordeum marinum. The sequence continues at coordinate 441,969,595 of CM039674.1, forward strand.
GGGGACAATGCCCCGCCCGGACACCAAGGAAGCCGGCCAAACGGGCAATCAGTCCCCTCCGAGGACATATCCGGAATGCACTGTGCCTCCGGAGGCACTGGTCCAATCCCCGATGGGTGATCAGGAAATCCGATCATCCCCAGCACCATCGACCAACAGATGGTCGGCCATGGAGGAGGCTCTATCGAGTGCCTCCATCCCCGAGGATCACCGCACCCTTATGGGTGCGGTACTACAAAGCGTCCAGTCCATTGAAAACAGACTGAAGGAGGCCTTCAAAGGTCTCTTTGCGGGCTTTCAAGTAAGTCGCCCGATATTTCGCTAAGATTTTTATTAATTCATATTGTATACATGGCAGCCCTCGAGCCCTAGTTGAGGTGAACAATATCACCTAGGGGTCATATCTATAATTCGGGAAGTGAATGCCGATGTGATGTATGCATTGTGTGTGTAATGTAGGCTTCGTCATTAGCGGCGGCCAAAAATGGTGCCGAGATGGAAGAGCTACATCGGAAGCTCAAGCGCTCCGAGGATGAGGTGGAAGACCTCAACAAGAGGTTCGACGAGCCACAGGGTAAATCCGAACTAAATCTGAATACTTTCCCCTGAATACTGTTAATGCAGATTCCTTTTATATAAAGTTTTATCGTATTGTAGCTTCATCGAAAGAGATCGAAAAGTTGAAGGTCGGTCTTCAACGTGCCAAAGACGAAGCGGCCGTTGAGAAGGCGGCGGCCAAAGAAACGGCCAACACGCTCTCCGCCCTACAAGCTACCAGTGATAAGCACCAGGCTCGTGTGGTGGAGATACAAGATGAGCTCAAGGACGCTAGCAAAAAGTGTGAGGCCTTGCAGTAGAAGAATAAGGTGAGCTCGGCCGAACTGTCCACCATGAAATCCGATCTCCAGAAAGAGCGGATGGACAGACGGTTCTTCAAGGAGCAAGTTCGCCAAGCCAAGGAGATAGCCGATTGTAAGTCGTACTCCCTAAAGTGCGTATTCGGGGATGGCAGATTCGAATTGTTGACCCGGGTGTGGTGATCTTGAGGCGCATCCGCCAATCTCCGGAAGAGCGTGGCAGAAGCCAATTAGCTGTTCGCCTCGTGGGGAGAGGAAGACGAAGCTCAGACGTTCTAGGCACTGTTCGGATCCCCCGAGCATCCTCCTTTGCTGGTGGAGCAGCTGAAATAGCTGATGGAGCTGCATCAGATGGCGGAGCCAGCCATGAAGGACCTCTACATCCGCTTATGGCCCGGCAAGCCACTCCTGGGTAGTTACTTCGGCCCTGTGCAGAGACTGATTGCTGCCACGCCCCACCTCGATGCCGTCAAGCGCTCCTCCTGCATCGAAGGAGTCCGGATGGCCCTTGCCAAGGCTAAAGTGCACTGGCCGGGGCTTAATCTGATGAAGGTCGCCACCGACTCGCCGCCACCCGGTAAGGAGCACCGACGCATCGAGCTGTACTTTGATGGAGTGATGGAGAGTGCGCGAGTGATAGCGTTGCAGTGTTCGGGTGAAAAACTATTTGAATGAGCTTGTAGTGTGTCTGAAGACTCATGATAACTTTTAATGATATTAGTATCCGCTCTTATATGGTTTTGTATTCCTTTATAATTCTTGTGTGGTCGTTTAATACTGAAAGATGCAAGTCATCGGCTTCAGCCCCCACGTAGATACTACCTGGGGTGTCTATGCCAATGCATCGTGTCCCTTAGCCATGTTATTGGAACCAGAAGGCGGTGTAGTGTGGCAGACTAGGCAATCAGACTATAGTGCTTTATTTCTTTCACTTAACCAAAGGGGCGCGAAAAGTACTACGGGAAGCGTACGATTAGCCACCGGAGTGTTTGCGATGTTCGGACAAACTGAGGCCGAAGCCCACATCATAATGTTTGCGCAAAAGGCAAGTTCCTCGTATAACACAGAATAACTGCTTACCAGGACTAAAATATAATACTTCTAACTTGGGGTTCACAGATCGGATCTTGCATGCTATGATAGTTCATTTTCGGCTTTCTCCCCTAAGGTGCTTGACCGGACTATCCGGAAGCATAATCGCAGGGGTGCTCCTTTGCCCTTTTAGCCGAACGAGCAGAACATAAGGGGCAAGCACAGGAGCCGGGCAACCCAACTTAATGACCAAAGACATGGTTCGGAACCGATGCATATAAAGTGAATGCCAAGATGTCGAACATACGATAGTTAAGGTGATTTGTGTTTGAAATCGAGTCCCTGGTCTATTGGCCGGTTACCTCGCATTATACCGAATAGGTTCACGAGAAGAGGGAGAAAGAAGAAAAAGTATGTGTCGAAAAAAGGACAGATGAGGCATGCTTGCGCCATGCAGTTTTGCTTTTTCTCAACAGCTCTTATAACTCGGATTGCCGAAGCAACTGTTTATAGGTATGCGAAAGAAAATAAGAAATAACATCCTACAAGAGTTGTTGTACCAGGAGTCTTCAATTGGTGACCTGACGTCCTCGATATGCCCCCTTTGCTGGTTGACTCCTGCTCTTGGATGCACCTTGATGGGTGTTAGTGCAGGTGGATTTTGCGAACAAAATCTTGAGAGGCCGCATCATTATAGGTGAGCTTTACGCTGTAGGCCGGCTCTTTTAGGAGTGCCTGCATCTTGTCTGAAGACGTATTGGTGGTAGTAGGTCGGGGCAGTCAAACACCCACCTTTATTTCCCCACCGCTTCCCATGGAATCTTGAGTGTGAAATTGTGGCTCATCGGCACGTGCTTTGCTAGTCCAGAAATTGTGCGGTGGGGCGAGTCCCTATAGAGGGGAAGAGGAAGGATCCAAGTTCTCCATCTGGAGCCGAACTCGCTTCCCAGCTTTATGTGCCTTTATGGCGGATGTCGGAAGTTGTCGATCTTCTTTATAACTGAATTTAGCCGCTAGGGCCAGTGCATGCTCCTCAGTCTTAAGGGAGTGCTCGGTGTTGCCGTTGACAGCAATGACCCCCTTGGGGCCTGGCATCTTGAGCTTGAGGTATGCGTAGTGTGGGACCGCATTGAAACGAGCAAACGTTATTCATCTGAGCAGCACATGATAGCCGCTGCGGAAGGGCAGGATGTCGAAGATCAAGTCTTCGCTACGAAAGTTGACGGGTGAGCCGAACATGACCTCTATAGTTATTGAGCCCGTGCATCAGACCTCGACGCCCGGGATCACTCCTTTGAAGGTAGTGCTGCTGGGCTTGATCCTTGATGGATCGATGCCCATCCTTTTCACCATATCCGAGTAGATCAAGTTAAGGCTACTTACTCTGTCCATTAGGACCTTCGTGAGGTTATACCCATCTATAATGTGATCTAGGACGAGGGCCACCGAACCCCCATGATGGATACTAGTCGGATGATCACGCCGATCAAAGGTGATCGGGTATGCCGACCATGGGTTGTACTTTGGGGCTACGGGTTCCACCACACAGACTTCCCGAAGGGAACGCTTCCTCTCCTTCTTTGGTATGTGGGTGGCGTATATCATGTTCACCGTTTTTACTTTGGGAGGGAACTTCTTCTGACCGCCACCCATTGGACCCCGAGGCTCATCTTCATCCTCGCTGCGCAAGCTTTTGCCCTAGTCTTCGGGTTGTATCTTGCTGGTTTGTTTAAACACCCAGCAGTTGCGGTGTGTGTGGTTGGCGGGCTTTTCTGAAGTTCCATGGATTTGGCAAGGCCTTTCCATGATGTTCTCGAGCTGAGTGGGTCCATCATGGTTGCCTTTAGGGGGCTTCTTCCGCTGCCTAGGTTGGGAATTGCGGAATCCGGCGTTAACCGTCGTGCCATCGGCATCATTACTATTGTGTCGATGCTTATTCTTATTGCGATTCGGCTTTGATTTGCTATCCTGGGCTTTAGGTGCCACGGGATCTTCAGAATTGTGCCTGCGTCTAGCCAGCCAGTTATCCTCGCCCGTGCAAAAGCGGTCATGAGGGAGGTAAGGGCGGACATAGTTCGAGGCTTGTCCTGGCCTAGCTGGTGGGCTAGCCATTCGTCCCGAATATTGTGCCGGAAGGAGGCTATAGCCTCGGCATCTGTACAGTCGATGATTTGGTTCTTCTTAGTCAAGAACCGATTCCAGAACTATCGGCAGGTTCGCCGGGCTTCTGGATGAGTCCGATGAGCGGACATAGGTCCCCTGGAAGTTAGAGCGGAACGCGTCTTCCAGGTCTTCCCAGCATCCTATGGAGTTTTCGGGGGGGCTATTTAACCAGTGTCGAGCTGGCCCCTTAAGCTTAAGAGGTAGGTATTTGATGGCATGAAGATCATCTCCTCATGCCATGTGGTTATGGAGGAGGAAGACCTCGATCCATATAGTTGGGTCAGTGGTCCCGTCGTACTATTCTATATTCACGGGTTTAAACCCTTCAAGGAACTGATGCCGCATTACCTCATCTGTGAAGCACATAGGGTGAGCGGCGCCTCTGACCCGTGCTATGTTGCGCTTGTATTCGGCATCTGTATGGGGCCGGTTGCATTCTCGGACCCTGTTGTTATGGTCGAACCATGGTCTATACTCGCCACGTCTATCGAGCATGTACTCTCTGGATCCATAAATGGATCTAGTGCGGCCTCCTCTGTGATCCAGGTCATCTCGCAGGTCGAACCTGTCATCAGGCTCTAATGGCTCCTTGCCCCGTCTTCTGGGCATTGTCGGTATGTAACTAGCATTGTCGGAAGAAATTCCTGAAACTGTGAGCTCATTAGATGAAAAAGATGAGGATGAGAGTGAAGAACAAAAGGAGGAAGAGCGGATTAGCTACCCGTGCCCACCTTCTAATGAGAGTAACTCTTGAACTCATACATTGTTTAATTTCCCTTCATGCTTACCGAAGAATGAATGCTATGATAATTGCTATGATCCATTGGATTTGTTCGAAATATCCCTTTTTGATGAACTTGATGCTTTCTATGCTTGTGGCCATGATGCCAATATGAATGATTCTTATGGAGATGAACTTGTTATAGTTCCTTGTGTTAAACATGAAATTGTTGCTATTGCACCCACACATGATAGTCCTATTATCCTTTTGAATTATCCTAACTACACTATATTGGAGAAGTTTGCGCTTATTAAGGATTATATTGATGGGTTGCGTTTTACTATCACACATGATGATTTTGATAGATATAATATGCATGTTCTTGCTGCTCCTACTTGCAATTATTATGAGAGAGGAACTACATCTCCACCTCTCTATGTTTCCAATATGATAAAATTGCACGAAACTGCTTATGCTATGTATTGGCCTTTACTTTGTGTGCATGAATTGGTCTTTTATGACATGCCGATGAATTGGAAGAGAGTTAGACTTCGTTGTTGCATGATATATGTTACATTGTGCTCACTACTAAACTACAAAATCATTGTTAATTAAAATTGGCTTTGATATACCTTGGGATCCGGGTGGATCCATTACTTGAGCACTATATGCCTAGCTTAATGGCTTTAAAGAAAGCGCTGCTAGGGAGACAACCCAGAAGTTTTAGAGAGTCATTTTATTCTTTTGTGTGCTTTTATATAGTTTAAAAACAAATAAAATAAAGAGGGGAACCTAAAACTTTTTCAAAAAGCGAAGTGAAAGTAAGAAGGACGAGCACCGTTGAAGTGGGGGAGCTCCTTGAACTTTGTTCATGCCCATGGAAACTTTGCAAATATTAATTAAAAAAACTTTTCAACAAAAATAATTATCCCCTTGTATAAATCCATTGTATTATAAAAACAATGTGCCAAGAATTACCTTTAGGATGTTTAAATTGCTTGTTTGATATGTGCTGTATAAAACAGAAACTTTTTCTGCAGTGTTTTAATTTTTATATTTTACTCGAGCATGCAAAAAATCTGAAATTTTTACACATACTGTTATACAAATTATTGACCACTTCCTACTTTTTCGGAATTTTTAGAGTTACATAAGTATGGTGAATGTTCAGATTACTACAAACTGTCCTGTTTAAGACAGATTCTATTTTTTATGCATTGTTTTGCTAGTTTTGATAAAACTGTCGATTTTATCGGTGGTATAAGCCATAAAAAGTTATATAAAAGTATCTACAATGAAAAAAATATGAATTGGTTGGCAACAGTACTTAAAGTGGTGATTTGCTTTATTATACTAACGGATCTCACGAGGATTTTGTTAAGTTTTGTGTGATTGAAGTTTTCAAGTTTTGGGTGAGATCACGATGGATGAAGGAATAAGGAGTGGAATGAGACTAAGCTTGGGGATGCCCGAGGCACCCCAAGGTAATACTCAAGGACTCACAAGAAACTAAGCTTGGGGATGCCCCGAAAGGCATCCCCTCTTTCTTCTAACAACCATCGGTAATTTTACTTGGAGCTATATTTTTATTCTTCACATGATATGCGTAAATCTTGTAGCGTCGTGTGCTTTTTCTTTTTATTTAATAATGCACCATGCTGGTATGAGATAGTTCTTGGTCGATTTATAGAATACTTCATGCACTTCACTTATATCTTTTGAGTATGGCTTTATAGAATGCTTCATGTGCTTCACTTATATCATTTGAAGTTTGGATTGCATGTTTCTCTACCCATAGAAAACCGCCATTTGTAGAATGCTTTTTTGCTTCACTTATATTTGTTAGAGCATGGGCATATCTTTTGTAGAAATAATTAAACTCTCATGTTTCACTTATATCTATTGAGAGAGTTAACAAGAGTTGGTCATTCACATGGTTAGTCATAAAATCCTACATAAAATTTGTAGATCACTGAATATGATATGTTTGATTCCTTGCAATAGTTTTGCAATATGAAGATGGTAATATGAGAGTCATGCTAGTGAGTAGTTGTGAATTGGAGAAATACATGTGTTGAAGTTTGTGATTCCCGTAGCATACACGTATGGTGAACCATTATGTAACGAAGTCGGAGCATGATTTGTTAATGATTCTCAACCTTTGTGTGAGGGTCGGGAGCGCGCGATGGTTAACTCCTACCAACCTATCCCCTAGGAGCATGCGTCTAATGCTTTGTCTGATAACTAATAGACTTTTGCAATAAGTATGTGAGTTCTTTATGACTAATGTTGAGTCCATGGATTATACGCACTCTCACCCTTCCACCTTTGCTAGCCTCTATAGTACCACGCAACTTTCGCCGGTGCATCAAACCCACCTTCCTCAAAACAGCCACCATATATTGTCCTCAAAATAGCCACCATACCTACCTATTATGACATTTCCAATGCCATTCCGAGATATATTGTCATGCAACTTCCACCGTTCTGTTTAGTATCACTAGTAGAAAACAGACCTTTCGTCCCAAGCATTAGTCCCGGTCTGGTTACGAGCCGGTACTAAAGATGGTATTAGTCCCAGTTTGTGCCGGCTTCAATGGCTAGGAGCAGGGTGACCTTTAGTACCGGCTCGTGAGGGATCTTTAGTACCGGTTCGTGTCACGAGCCAGTACTAAAGGGGGCATGGCAGGCTTTTGGTCAGACTTGGGCCCCGCGTGCCCCTTTAGTACCGGTTGGTGACACCAACCGGTACTAAAGGGTAACCTTTAGTACCGGATTGTGTCACAAACCGGTACTGAAGACTTCCTATATATATGCTTCGTCCGCAGCCGATCGAAGGGGCTCTCATTTCTCTGTTTTCTCCCCTATTCTTCTTCTTGCTTGAAGCTCATCCTCCATTTTGCCAAGGATTTGTCAAGATTTAAAGGCACCCCATCTATCCAAGTGTTCACAAAGGTTAGCAACTTTGCTCCTTCATCTCTCATTGCTAGATTAGCTTGTGGTATGCTCAAAGATATGTGATTTGTGGATTTTAGCTAGGTTTTGGAGGACTGATCATTATGTGGGAGTTTATTTGATTTATATGCAATTTGAGCTCAAATTAACTTGTTAGGTTGCATATGTGTAGGTGTGGTTTATTTGGTGCCTTCCCATCCCCGTCCTAACCACCGTCGATCGTCCGCACCGTCTCGTAGCGGCACCGGCCACCTTGGTGAGCCTCTTGTTCTTCTTAACACCTTTTTCTTAAAAAAAATACTTGTATGATTTAGATAGCTACGTGTACGATTTACTTACTTGTATTATTGTTAGTTATTCCATAGTGTCATGGTTATGGTATCCGCCCACGTCGGCCCTCGTCCAGTCTATGATTCAGATGTGCTATGTCATTATCTTTTATAACTATTTAACACATCATCTAATGTCTATGACAATTAATTATGCCACCAAATTTACGTAGATGTTTTTATCTATAGGAAGTAGTTGGACCAGAAATTCCAACCAACTATGCAATTCTGCTCGACAAATTAACACAAGCTGAGAAAGAAATTGATCATTTGAAAGAAAAATTGAAAAGAAATGAAGATGAGAAGATGGGATTGTAGTTGCATGTTGCCGATATCATCGATGATCACAAGAACAAGATGGCTGGAATGCGCTTGAAGCTTAGAAAGATTAGAAAATATGCCATTGATAAAGAGGCTTGGTATCATTATGCCGTTGGCTCAATTGTTACCTTAGTTGCGATTATGATCGCATTTGTTGTTGCATTTACATGTTTTAGATAGTTGTATGTTGTTTTATGAGATGTATGTATGAACTATAAGTATCTATTATTTACAGTTATAACATTTGGTCACTGCTAGCTCTACTTTGGTTGTAATGTGATGATGAAGTTGTATTAATTTGGTCACTTCGATGTTGTGTAGTGAACATGAGACGGCAATGGATGTACGATGACCGACTAAGTCCAGGGTTTCTTAATGGCCTGCATGATTTTATTCGTGTGGCTGAGGCAAATAAGCAGAATGGTTTCATGTGTTGTCCATGTCGTGACTGTAAGAATGATAGGAATTACTCTACCTCAAAAACCCTTCACTACCACCTGCTGAAGTCCGGTTTCATGTCCGGCTATAGTTGTTGGACCAAGAACGGAGAAAGAGGGGTTATAATGGAAGACAATGAAGAAGAAGAGGATGATGACAACTATCCTTTTGCCGATACAACAATGGGGGAAGCTGAAGAAGAGGCATCAATGGGGGAAGCTGAAGAAGAGGCATCAGATGAAGCCGCTGATGATTTGGGTCGGGTCATTGCTGATGCAAAGAGAAACTGCGAAAGTGACAAGGAGAGGATGAAGTTGAAATGCATGTTAGAGGATCACAAGAAATTATTGTATCCAAATTGTGAAGATCACCAGAAAAAGTTGGGTATCACGCTGGAATTGCTGTAATGGAAGGCGAAGAATGGTGTAACTCACAAGGGATTTCAAGAATTGCTTATAAGGATAAAGAAGATGCTTCCAAAGGATAACGAATTGCCTGAAAGTACGTATGAAGCAAAGAAGGTTGTCTGCCCTCTAGGATTAGAGGTGTAGAAGATACATGCATGCCCTAATGACTGCATCCTCTACCGCGGTGAGGAGTACGAGAATTTGGATGCATGCCCGGTATGCGGTGCACTGCAGTATAAGATCCCCTACGATGACCCTGGTGATGAATGCTATAGGAAGAGGGTTCCTACCAAGGTGATGTGGTATGCTCCTATAATACCACGGTTGAAATGTTTGTTCCAAAACAAAGAGCATGCCAAGTTGTTGCGATGGCACAAAGAAGAACGTAAGAAAGACGGGATGTTGAGAGCACCTGCTGATGGGTCGCAGTGGAGAAAAATCGAGAGGGAGTTCGAGGACTTTGCAGCTGACGCAACGAACTTATGGTTTGGTCTTAGTATAGACGGCATGAATCCTTTTGGGGAGCAGAGCTCCAGTCGCAGCACCTGGCCCATGACTCTATGTATCTACAACCTTCCTCCTTGGTTGTGCATGAAGCGGAAGTTCATTATGATGCCAGTGCTCATCCAAGGCCCTAAGCAACCCGACAACGGCATTGATGTATACCTAAGGCCACTAGTTGATGAACTTCTACAGTTGTGGAAAAAACCAGGTGTACGTGTGTGGGATGCGCACACACAGAAGGAAATTGACCTACAAGCATTGCTGTTTGTAACCATCAATGATTGGCCTACTCTTAGTAACCTTTCAGGACATACAAACAAGGGATACAATGCATGCACGCACTGTTTAGATGATACTAAAAGTATATATTTGGATAAATGTAAGAAGAATGTGTACCTGGGACATCGTCGATTTCTACCGATCAAGCATATCTTAAGAAAGGCAGGCAACCATTTCAAAGGTGGGCCAGATAACCGGAAGAAGCCTGGCCTCCGTACTGGTGAATATATATTTGATATGGTCAAGGATTTACAGGTAATATTTGGAAAGGGTCCTGGCGGACAATCTGTTCCGAATGACGCCAACGGACACGCACCCATGTGGAAGAAGAAATCTATATTTGGGGAACTTGAATATTGGAAAGCCTTAGAGGTCCGCAATGCAATCGACGTGATGCACGTGATGAAGAATCTTTGTGTGAACCTGCTAGGCTTCTTGGGCGTGTATGGAAAGACAAAAGATACACTAGAGGCATGGGAGGACAAGCAAAGAATTAACGAAAAAGACAGCATGTCTCCAAAGCAGTATCAAGGTCCTGCCAGCTATGCTCTTACGAAAGAAGAGAAGGAAATCTTTTTTGAATGCCTGCTCAATATCAAGGTCCCGTCTGGCTTCTCGTCGAATATAAAGGGAATAATAAATATGGCAGAGAAAAAAATTCAAAACCTAAAGTCTCATGACTGCCACGTGATTATGACGCAATTACTTTTGGTTGCACTTAGGGGGCTTCTATCGGAAAATGTTCGATTAGTCATTGTGAAGCTATGTGCATTCCTCAATGCAATTTCTCAAAAGGTAATCGATCCAGAAATCCTACCAAGGTTACAGAATGACCTGGTCCAATGTCTTGTCAGTTTCGAGTTTGTGTTCCCTCCATCCTTCTTCAATATTATGACGCATGTTCTCGTTCACCTAGTCGAAGAGATTAACATTATGGGTCCTGTATTTCTACACAATATGTTCCCCTTCGAGAGGTTCGTGGGAGTCTTAAAGAAATATGTTCATAACCGTACTAGGCCAAAAGGAAGCATCGCCAAGGGATATGGAACGGAGGAGGTTATTGAGTTTTGTGTTGACTTTGTTCCTGACATTAAGCCGATTGGTCTTCCTGAATCGTGGCATGAGGGGAGACTGGGTGGAAAAGGCACACTAGTAAAGAAATAAGCAATAAATATGGACGGGCATTCTTTCACTCAATCACACTACATGGTTCTACAAAATTCCACCTTGGTCACTCCATATATCGAGGAACACAAGGATATTGTACGGTCCAAGAACCGGAGCAGTCTGGCCCCTGGATTGAACGTAAACACATGGAGACATTCGTCGGTTGGTTGCAAACAAAGCTCATCAATGACAACGATGTTCTAGTTGAGCTGTACTGGTTGGCCAAGACACCAAGTTGGACTGTAACGACTTTCAAAGGGTACGAGATAAATGGGAATACATTTTACACGATCGCCCAAGATAAAAAGAGCACCAACCAAAACAATGGTGTCCGCTATGATGCAACCAACTTTCAAGACACATATTATGGTTACATAGAGGAGATATGGGAACTTGACTATGGACCTGATCTTAAGGTCCCTTTGTTTCGGTGCAAATGGGTCAAATATACTAGAGGCGGGGTACAGGTAGACCCGCAGTACGGAATGACAACAGTGGATCTCAACAATCTTGGGTACATAGACGACTAATTCGTCCTAGCCAATGATGTGGCTCAGGTTTTCTATGTGAAAGACATGTCTAGCAAACCGAGGAGAGAAAAAGATAAGGAAGCGAATACATCATACGATGAGCCAAAGCGCCACATAGTTCTTTCAGGGAAAAGAAACATTGTGGGAGTGGAGGACAAGACAGACATGTCAAAAGATTATGAAAAGTTTCATGAAATCCCTCCCTTTAGAGTGAAGACTGACCCAAGCGTCCTGTTAAACGATGAAGATTCTCCATGGTTACGGCGTAATCATAAGCAAGGGACAAACACGCAAAAAAAGTCTTACACCGCGAGATCCCACTCTGGGATGTGGCCAGCTTCACTGTCATCACTTTCTATGTGAAGGACATGCAAGCATTTTCTAGCATGGTATCTTTGTAACAGTTTGTACACGAAGTGCATCCAGTTTTTGTCGTAACCCTCTCAAATCTTTAGAAGTTGCTATGTGGGTGAAATTATGATGTCATGCCAAGTTACAACCTTTTCAGAGTTCATTTGTACTGCTTTTCAAATTCAGGGTCATTTAGCTCAAAATAAATCATTAAATGCATGAAAAATATCAAATGAAGTCAGAAAGGGTTGAAAATTGATGAATATTGAACACACAAAAAGTATGGAGTTAAAATAAGTTATTAAAAATGAAATCCCTTTGTAATAGATGAGTTTTCGTCCGAAACCCTCATACTTCGAAAGAGATAGTCCAATTTGTACACGAAGTGCAGCCAGTTTTTGTCGTAACCCTCTCAACTCTTTAGAAGTTGCTATGTGGGTGAAATTATGATGTCATGCCAAGTTACAACCTTTTCAGAGTTCATTTGTACTGCTTTTCAAATTCGGGGTCATTTAGCTCAAAATAAATCATTAAATGCATGAAAAATATCAAATGAACTCAGAAAGGGTTGAAAATTGATGATGTGCCTTTTAATGGTGCATATTGAACACACAAAAAGTATGGAGATCCGTCAAGGATCAAACCCAACTTTTTTCCTATTTTTACTTAGTTAATTAGTTAGGTTCTTAGGTTAGTTTAGGTTAATTACTTAGGTTCTTAGGTTAGTTTAGGTTAGTTTAGGTTATTTAGTTGGGTTCTTAGGTTAGTTTAGGTTAGTTTATTAGGTTAGTTTAGGTTAGTTTATTAGGTTAGTTTAGGTTAGTTTATTAGGTTCTTAGGTTAGTTTAGGTTAGTTTAGGTTAATTAGTTAGGTTCTTAGGTTAGTTTAGGTTAATTAGTTAGGTTCTTAGGTTAGTTTAGGTTAGTTTATTAGGTTAGTTCATTAGGTTAGTTTAGGATAGTTTATTAGGTTCTTAGGTTAGTTTAGGTTAGTTTAGGTTAATTAGTTAGGTTAGTTAATTACTTAATTAGTTAGGTTAGTTTAGTTAGTTAGTTAGTTAGGTTCTTAGGTTATTTTAGTTAGTTATGTTAGTTTAGTTAGTTAGTTAGGTTATCAGGTTAGTTTAGTTAGTTTAGTTAGTTAGGTTAGTTTAGTTACTTAGTTAGTTAGGTTCTTAGGTTATTAGGGTATGTGTTAATTTTGTTAGATGCTAAGTGTTATTTAATTTGTTAAGTGTTATTTAATTTGTTAGATTCTAAGTGTTAATTTTGCTAAGTTTTATTTAATTTGTTTTCATAATTAAGTGTTTCATCTCGACGTCGACGATGCCAATCCCGCATCATCCTCGTCGAGTCGGCAGAGGAGGTCACTTTCTTGAGCCGAGGGCCCTGTCCGGGACTGGGCTCCGTCGGGCTGGTACTAGGAGGTGCTGCCTTCCGGGTGGCACAGCTTGGTGAGGAGCCAGCCCGTCGTCGACCCGGAGGTTCTGTGGTGGCGGACGCATGGGCCAAAGACGATTCGGAGGCTTGAGTCCCCCACGAAGGTGGTATAGTACAATGTCAGCAAGGAGAACGAGCATGTCTGTCACCACATGGAAGCTTTGGAGGCCACGTTCGACAATACCTGGAAGATTCTTCAGGCATCTCACTGGAGCTATGTTCCTGCGATGGTTCCTTCTCTTTGGGTGTCCACCGCCCGCCCCGATATCCGTCGGGCGCTAGGGTTCTAGCTAGATCGATATATTAGCTGCTATATGTTGGAAATATGCCCTAGAGGCAATAAATAAAGTGTTTATTATTATATTTCCTTGTTCATGATAATCGTTTATTGTCCATGCTATAATTGTATTGATTGGAAACGCATTGCATGTGTGGGTAAATAGACAACATTGTGTCCCTAGTATGCCTCTAGTGAACTAGCTCGTTGATCAAAGATGGTCGGGGTTTCCTAGCCATTGACATGTGATGTCATTTAATAACGGGATCACATCATTAGGAGAATGATGTGATGGACAAGACCCAAACTACAAACATAGCATATGATCGTGTCAGTTTATTGCTATTGTTTTTTGCATGTCAAGTATATGTTCCTATGACCATGAGATCATGCAACTCACGGATATCGGAGGAGTGCCTTGTGTGTATCAAACGTCGCAATGTAACTGGGTGACTATAAAGGTTCTCTACAGGTAACTCCGATGGTGTCTATTGAGTTGGCATGGATCGAGACTGGGATTTGTTACTCCGTGTGACGGAGAGGTATCTCAGGGCCCACTCGGTAATACAACATCACAATGAGCCTTGCAAGCAATGTGACTAATTGTTAGTTGCGGGATCTTGTATTATGGAACGAGTAAAGATACTTGCCGGTAACAAGGTTGAACTAGGTATGGAGATACCGACGATCGAATCTCGGGCAAGTAACATACCGAAGAACAAAGGGAACGTTATATGGGATTAACTGAATCCTTGACATAGAGGTTCGATCGATAAAGATCTTCGTAGAATATGTAGGAACCAATGTGGACGTCCAGGTCCCGCCATTGGTTATTGATCGTAGAGGTTTCTCGGTCATGTCTACATAGTTCTCGAACCCGCAGGGTCTGCACACTTAAGGTTTGGTGACGTTTCGGTAGTGTAGAGTTATGTATGGTGGTGACCGAAGGTTGTTCGGAGTCCCGGATGAGATCCCGGACGTCACGAGGAGCTACGGAATGGTCCGGAGGTAAAGATTCATATATAGGAAGTCCCAGTTTGGTCGCCGGAAAAGTTTCGAGCTCATCGGTAGTGTACCGGGAGTGCCGATAGTGTACCGGGAGACCTCCGGGAGGGGTATTTCGACCCAAGAGGCTTCATGGGCTGTGGGAGAGTATTAACCAGCCCTTAGTGGGCTTGTGGAATAGCCACACGAGGCCCATGCGGCAGGAGAGAAAAAGCCCAAAGAGCAAATTGGAGAAAAAGGCAAAAAAGGAAGAGTCCTGCTCCTACTAGGAGTGGAGGTGGAGTAGGACTCCTCCACCTTGGCCGGCCGACTCCTAGAGTCCCTTTGCCTTGCGCCAAGGGCTGCCTCTCCTCTCCTCCTATATATACTGGTGGAATAGAAGGGTTTTGCACAAAATTTAAGGACACGTGCTACCCGTTCCACCGGTGCTCCTCTAGATCGGTTTTCCGCAGTGCTTAGGCGAAGCCCTGTCGGAATCACTCCACCACAAACGCCGAAGCGCCGTCATGCTGCCGGTGAACTCTTCCTCCTCTCCACCTCCTCTTGCTGGATCAAGACGGTGGAGATCATCATCAAGCCGCACGTGTGCTGAATGCGGAGGTGTCGTCCGTTCGGTACTAGATCGGAAGGATCGTGATCAAGGCCACGGGACGTTCGTGATTGGATCGTGGGATGGATCGTGACGAGATCGCGGGACGGTTCGTGATTGGTTCGCGGGACGGTTCGTGATTAGATCGCGGGACGCTCGGCGATTTGCATCACGAAGAAGTTCGACTACACCAACCGCGTTTCTTAACGCTTCCCGCTTAGCGATCTACAAGGGTACGTAGATCCACTCTCCCTCTCGTAGATGCTCATCACCATGGATAGGTTTGCGTGTGTGTAGGAAATTTTTTGTTTCCCATGCGACGTTCCCCAACAGTGGTATCAGATCTAGGTTGGTGCTTCGATGAGATCTCGAGAGAACACAAAAGGTTTGTGGGCGTTGATGCTTAGATTGCTTCCTTCCTTGGTCGGATTTTGGTTCAGCGGTATTGTGAGATGAAGCGGCCCGGACCAACATTACTCGTACGCTTACGAGAGACCGGTTCCCTCGACGCAACTTGTTGCCTAGATGGCTTGCGGGTGGTAGTTTCTCTCACTTTAGTTGGATCGGATTCGACAAAGGCAGTCCTTGAGAAGGTTGAAAAGAAAATTATGTATCACCGTTGTGGTTTATGTGTAGGTGAGAATCGTTCTTGATACAAACCCGTAGCAGCCACGTAAAACATGCAACAACAATTAGAGGACGTCTAACTTGTTTTTGCAGGGTATGTTGTGATGTGATATGGCCAATTACATGATGTGATATATGTGATGTATGAGATGATCATGTGATGTATAGAATTTCACGACTTGCATGTCGATGAGTACGGCAACCGGCAGGAGCCATAGGGTTGTCTTTAATTATTGTATGACCTGCGTGTCAATCATTAAGCGCTATGTAATGCTTTACTTTATCGCTAAACGGTAGCAATAGTAGTAGAAGCATGCAGGGCGTGACAACCTCGATGGCGACACGTTGATGGAGATCAAGATGATGGAGATCATGGTGTTGTGCCGGTGACGATGAAGATCATGCCGGTGCTTTCAAGATGGAGATCTAAAGCACAAGTTCATGGCCATATCATGTCACTTATGAATTGCATGTGATGTTAATCCTTTTATGCACCTTGTTATGCTTAGTACGGCGGTAGCATTATAAGGTGATCCCTCACTTAAATTTCAAGATAAAATTGTGTTCTCCCCGAGTGTGCACCGTTGCGAAAGTTTGTCGTGTTGAGACACCACGTGATGATCGGGTGTCATAGACTCTACATTCACATACAACGGGTGCAAGCCAGTTTTGCACGCGCAGAACACTCGGGTTAAACTTGACGAGCCTAGCATGTACAGACATGGTCTCGGAACACAAGAGACCGAAAGGTCGAACATGAGTCATATAGTAGATATGATCAACATAATGATGTTCACCATTGAAGCCACCTCAACTGACATGATGATCGGACTTGAGTTGGTGGATTTGGATCATGTGACACTCAGATGACCTGAGGGATGTCAATTTGAGTGGGAGCTTTAGTAATTTGATTAACTAAACTCATTATCATGAACAATAGTCTAAATGAAATTTGCATATTTATGTTGTAGATCAATGGCTCACGCAGTAGCACCCCTGAATTTTAATGCATTCCTAGAGAAAGCTAAGTTGAAAGATGATGGAAGTAACTTTGTTGACTGGGCCCGTAATCTGAGGATTATCCTCACGGCTTCCCAGAAGTCATATGTCCTTGATGCACCACTTGGTGACCAACCAGAAGACATGACCTCCGAAGACGTTAAGAACGCTTGGGAGGCTCGTGCTGGAGACTACTCAATAGTTTAGTGTGCAATATTGTATGGCTTAGAACCGGGACTTCAAAGAAGTTTTGAACGTCATGGAGCATATGAGATGTTCTAGGAGTTGAAGTTTATCTTTCAGAAGAATGCCCGGATCGAGAGGTATGAGACCTCCGATAAATTCTATGCTTGCAAGATGGAGGAGAATGGGTCTATCAGTGAGCACATACTCAGAATGTCTGGGTATTCAAACCGTCTAGCTGAGTTGGGAATTACCCTTCCGCCGGAGGCGATCACTGATAGAGTTCTTCAATCACTGCCACCTAGTTACAAGAGCTTTGTGATGAACTATAACATGCACGGGATGAACAAGTCAGTCGCCGAGCTGTTTGCGATGCCGAAAGTCACTGAGTTTGAAATCCAGAAAGAACATCAAGTGTTGATGGTCAATAAAACCACTAGTTTCAAGAAAAATGGCAAGGGCAAAGGCAAGAAGGGTAAAACCAAGAAGGATGGCAAAGCAGTTGCTACTCCTACAAATAAGCCTAAGCATGGACCTAAGCCAGAAACCGAGTGCTTTCATTGCAAAGGAACTGGTCACTGGAAACGGAACTGCCCCAAGTACCTGGCTGACAAGAAGGCGGCCAACGACAAACAAGGTATATATGATATACATGTTATTGATGTGTACCTTACTAGCTCTCGTAGTAGTGTCTGGGTATTTGATACCGGTTCGGTTGCTCACATTTGCAACTCAAAGCAGGAACTACGGAATTAACGAAGGTTGGCAAAGGACGAAGTGACGATGCGCGTGGGAAATGGTTCCAAGGTTGATGTGATCGTCGTCGGCACGCTCTCTCTTCAATTACCATCGGGATTAGTGGTGAACCTGAATAATTGTTATTTAGTGCCTGCGTTAAGCATGAACATTATATCTGGATCTTGTTTATTGCGAGACGGCTACTCATTTAAATCAGAGAATAAAGGTTGTTCTATTTATATGAGTAATATCTTTTATGGTCATGCACCCAATGTTAGGGGTTTATTCATATTGAATCTTGATAGTGATGACACACATGTTCATAACATTGATGCCAAAAGATGTAGAGTTGATAATGATAGTACCACTTTCTTATGGCACTGCCGTTTAGGTCATATTGGTGTAAAACGCATGAGGAAGCTCCATGCTGATGGACTTTTGGAGTCACTTGATTTTGAATCACTTGACACATGTGAACCATGCCTGATGGGCAATATGACTAAAACGCCGTTCTCTGGGACAATGGAACGGGCAAATGACTTATTGGAAATCATACATACTGATGTGTGCGGTCCAATGAATGTTACATCGCGCGGTGGATATCGTTATTTTCTCACCTTCACTGATGACTTAAGTAGATATGGGTATATTTACTTAATGAAACACAAGTCTGAAACATTTGAAAAGTTCAAGCAATTTCAGAGTGAAGTTGAGAATCATCGTAACAAGAAGATTAAGTTTCTGCGATCTGATCGAGGAGGTGAATATCTGAGTTATGAGTTTGGCAGTCACTTAAGACAATGTGGAATTGTTTCACAGTTGACACCGCCCGGAACACCACAGCGTAATGGTGTGTCCGAACGTCGTAATCGAACCTTATTAGATATGGTGCGTTCTATGATGTCTCTTGCTGATTTGCCATTATCGTTTTGGGGTTATGCATTAGAGACAGCTGCATTCACTTTAAATAGGGCACCATCGAAATCCGTTGAGACGACGTCATATGAACTGTGGTTTGGCAAAAGGCCATAGTTGTCGTTTCTTAAAGTTTGGGGATGTGATGCTTATGTCAAAAAGCTTCAGCTTGAAAAGCTGGAACCCAAAGAGGAGAAATGCGTCTTCATAGGATACCCGAAAGAGACAATTGGGTATACCTTCTACCTCAGGTCCGAAGGCAAAGTGTTTGTCGCTAAGAATGGAACATTTCTTGAGAAAGAGTTTCTCTCGAAAGAATTGAGTGGGAGGAAAATAGAGCTTGATGAGGTTATAGAACCTTTACTTCAACCAGAAAGTAGTGCAGCGTAGAAAGATGTTTCTGTGGAACCTACGACGGTAGAAGAGGAAGTTAATGATGATGATCATGAAGCTTTGGATCAAGCTACTATTGAACCTCGTAGGTCGACAAGGGCGCGTACTTCTCCTGAGTGGTACGGCGACCCTGTCTTGGAGGTCATGTTGTTAGACAACAATGAACCTATGAGCTATGGAGGAGCAGTGATGGGCCCGGATTCCGAGAAATGGTTAGAGGCCATGAAATCCGAGATGGGATCCATGTATGAAAACAAAGTATGGACTTTGGAAGTACTACCTGAAGGGCGAAAGGCCATTCAGAACAACTGGATCTTTAAGAAGAAGACGGACGCGGACGGTAATGTCACCGTCTATAAAGCTTGACTTGTGGCAAAGGGTTTTTCACAAGTCCAAGGAGTTGACTACGATGAGACTTTCTCACCCATAGCGATGCTTAAGTCTATCAGAATCATGTTGGCAATAGCTGCTTATTTCGACAATGAAATTTGGCAGATGGATGTCAAAACGGCGTTCCTCAACGGTTTCCTTGAGGAAGAGTTGTATATGATGCAACCCGAAGGTTTTGTCGATCCAGAGAATGCTGACAAAGTTTGCAAACTCCAGCGATCCATTTATGGACTGGTGCAAGCATCTCGGAGTTGGAATAAGTGCTTTGATGAGGTGATCAAAGCGTTTGAGTTTATACAAGTTTATGGAGAAGCTTGTATTAACAAGTGAGTGGGAGCTCTATAGCGTTTCTAGTATTATATGTGGATGACATATTGCTGATTGGAAACAATATAGAAATGCTGGAAAGCGTGAAGGAATATTTGAATAAGAGTTTTTCAATGAAGGACCTAGGAGAAGCTGCTTTCATATTAGGCATTAAGATCTATAGAGATAGATCGAGGCGCTTAATAGCACTTTCACAGAGCACATACCTTGATAAAGTTTTGAAGAAGTTCAAAATGGATCAGTCCAAGAAGGGGTTCTTGCCTGTGTTACAAGGTGTGAAGTTGAGTAAGACTCAATGCCTAGTGACTACGGAAGATAAAGAAAAGATGAGCGTCATCCCCTATGCTTCAGCCATAGGCTCTATCATGTATGCAATGCTGTGCACAAGACCCGATGTCAGCCTTGCCATAAGTATGGCCGGAAGGTTTCAAAGTGATCCTGGAATGGAGCACTGGCAAGCGGTCAAGAATATCCTTAAGTACCTGAAAAGGACTAAGGAAATGTTTCTCGTTTATGGAGGTGATGAAGAGCTCGTCGTAAAGGGTTACGTCGATGCAAGCTTTGACACTGATCCGGACGACTCTAAGTCGCAAACCGGATACGTATTTATTCTTAACGGGGGAGCAGTAAGTTGGTGCAGTTCCAAGCAAAGCGTGGTAGCTGATTCTACGTGCGAAGTGGAGTACATCACAGCCTCGGAGGCAGCGAAGGAAGGTGTCTGGATGAAGCAGTTCATGACAGATCTTGGAGTAGTGCCTAGTGCACTGAATCCAATAAACCTGTTCTGTGACAACACTGGTGCCATTGCTCTAGCCAAGGAACCAAGGTTTCACAAGAGGACCAGACACATAAAGCGACGCTTCAACTCCATCCGGTTCTACATCGAGGAGAAGGACATAAATATTTGCAAAGTGCACACGGATCTGAATGTTGCAGACCCATTGACTAAACCTCTTCCAAGGGCTAAACATGATCAACACCAGAACTATATGGGTGTTCGATTCATTACCATGTAAATCACATAGTGATGTGAACTAGATTATTGACTCTAGTGCAAGTGAGAGACTGTTGGAAATATGCCCTAGAGGCAATAAATAAAGTGTTTATTATTATATTTCCTTGTTCATGATAATCGTTTATTGTCCATGCTATAATTGTATTGGTTGGAAACGCATTGCATGTGTGGGTAAATAGACAACACTGTGTCCCTAGTATGCCTCTAGTGAACTAGCTCGTTGATCAAAGATGGTCAGGGTTTCCTAGCCATTGACATGTGATGTCATTTGATAACGGGATCACATCATTAGGAGAATGATGTGATGGACAAGACCCAAACTACAAACATAGCATATGATTGTGTCAGTTTATTGCTATTGTTTTTTGCATGTCAAGTATATGTTCCTATGACCATGAGATCATGCAACTCACGGATATCGGAGGAGTGCCTTGTGTGTATCAAACGTCGCAACGTAACTGGGTGACTATAAAGGTGCTCTACAGGTAACTCCGATGGTGTCTGTTGAGTTGGCATGGATCAAGACTGGGATTTGTTACTCCGTGTGACGGAGAGGTATCTCAGGGCCCACTCGGTAATACAACATCACAATGAGCCTTGCAAGCAATGTGACTAATTGTTAGTTGCGGGATCTTGTATTACGGAACGAGTAAAGAGACTTGCCAGTAACAAGGTTGAACTAGGTATGGAGATACCGACGATCGAATCTCGGGCAAGTAACATACCGAAGAACAAAGGGAACATTATACGGGATTAACTGAATCCTTGACATAGAGGTTCGACCGATAAAGATCTTCGTAGAATATGTAGGAACCAATGTGGACGTCCAGGTCCCGCCATTGGTTATTGATCGTAAAGGTGTCTCGGTCATGTCTACATAGTTCTCGAACCCGCAGGGTCTGCACACTTAAGGTTTGGTGACGTTTCGGTAATGTAGAGTTATGTATGGTGGTGACCGAAGGTTGTTCGGAGTCCCGGATGAGATCCCGGACGTCACGAGGAGCTACGGAATGGTCCGGAGGTAAAGATTCATATATAGGAAATCCCAGTTTGGTCGCCGGAAAAGTTTCGGGCTCATCGGTAGTGTACCGGGAGACCTCCGGGAGGGGTATTTCGACCCAAGAGGCTTCATGGGCTGTGGGAGAGTATTAACCAGACCTTAGTGTGCTGGTGGAATAGCCACACAAGGCCCATGCGGTAGGAGAGAAAAAGCCCAAAGAGAAAATTGGAGAAAAAGGCAAAAAAAGGAAGAGTCCTACTCCTACTAGGAGTGGAGGAGGAGTAGGACTCCTCCACCTTGGCCAGCCGACTCCTAGAGGCCCTTTGCCCTTCGCCAAGGTCTACATCTCCTCTCCTCCTATATATACTGGTGGAATAGAAGGGTTTTGCACAGAATTTACGGCCACGTGCTACCCGTTCCACCGGTGCTCCTCTAGATCGGTTTTTCGCAGTGCTTAGGCGAAGCCCTGCCGGAATCACTCCATCACCATCGCCGGAGCGCCGTCATGCTGCCGGTGAACTCTTCCTCCTCTCCGTCTCCTCTTGCTGGATCAATACGGTGGAGATTATCATCAAGCCGCACGTGTGCTGAACGCGGAGGTGCCGTCCGTTCGGTACTAGATCGGAAGGATCGTGATCAAGGCCACGGGACGTTTGTGATTGGATCGCGGGACGGATCGTGACGAGATCGCGGGACGGTTCATGATTGGTTCGCAGGATGGTTCGTGATTAGATCGCGGGACGCTCGGCGATTTGGATCGCGAAGAAGTTCGACTACACCAACCGCGTTTCTTAACGCTTCCCGCTTAGCGATCTACAAGGGTACGTAGATCCACTCTCCCTCTCGTAGATGCTCATCACCATGGAGAGGTTTGCGTGCGCGTAGGAAATTTTTTGTTTCCCATGCGACGTTCCCCAACACTATATATGTATTATTATGATGTATTAGCTAGATCGATGGATTAGCCGATGTATTAACAATTATCCAAGATTATGAGATGAGATCTTTTCTAAGAACTACTATATATGTATTCGATAATGCATTATTAAATAACTATTAGTTATTTTGCTTCTTGAATGCATGCTAATTTGAATACTAATTTGTTTTATCTAAATTATTATGGATTAGTTATTAAGCTATGGGCAATACCGATAGAGCTCATGAAGAGGACATCTTCGACATGATACGCTCCTCCGAAAACCCAGCGGACCTTCTGGGTGAATCACATGATGATGATGGCTCACAATATCTCAAATATTACGGTGATGGATGTGAGGCCAAGGAAGAACAACTTATGTTCCAAAATCCGGAACAACTAACAATGTCCGGCGAGGTATATACACATATTAGCCTCTGGTGATCATTACATGTGTATTAATTCATTTGTATATATATATATTAACAAATCTTTCTTCTTTTAATTATCAACCCTCCAGATCGAGCCAATCTAGTAGAAAGGTACGAGGTGGTGCCAAAATATTGGACGGCAACGTAAAGCTCAATCTTGATGCTTTCAAACACGATGGCGCACCGACTCATCCTGAAGCCAATGCCAAGACATTTGTGCGTCAATGTGGAGTGGTTGTTAGGGACGGAGTCTGGATCACAATGCAAGAATGGATTCAGCCAAACAAACCAAAACCAAGAGTGAATTATGTCGATAAAAGAATTAAAGATGCCCTTTGGCAAGATCTCATGGAGCATTTCATCCTACCAGATTCTCTCTCGGAGTGTCAAAGGGACAAAGTCAAGGAGTTTGCTCTCCATAAGATGGCCGGCGCATTCCAGACTTGGAAGAAAAGATTATGGACCGAGTACAACGCTAGAGGCAAGAAGGCGCCCGAATTAAGAGGAATATACGAGAAGGTAAGGAATCACTGGGATGCATTTATCGAGTACAAGACATCGGAAGGTGCTATGGAGAAGTCGGCAAAGAATAAGATAAATGTGGAGAAAAAAAGTATCACCATAAACTAGGGACAGGTGGATACAAGTCAGCCATTCCTAAGTGGGATGCATTAGAGAATAAGATGCATGCTGAAGGGATCACTCCAGTAACCTTCAACTGGCCCCGGAGGTGCAGGAATTGGTTTTTTGCGCATGTTGGAAAGTTGGACCCAGCAACAGGGAAGATTATTGCACTGGCTAGTCTAAAGCTTGCATCACATGAGTTGATTGAAGCAATAAAATTTGTCCAAGAAGGATGGTTTCACCCTGATAGAGAGAACGACGAGCTTACATGCGCCCTCGGGAATCCCGAACACGAAGGACGAACACGAGGTGTGGGCGTTGTTCCGTGGTACGAGGGGTTTGCGGGATGGAAGGACAGTTATAAAAGATGTTTGAGAACAAAGAAGGTGGAAGCAGACCAACTTTCAAAGTTGGAACAGAAGTACGAGCAGCAACAGCTGCAGATACAGGTACTGATCCAGCAAAGGGCAACTCCGCGGCAGGAGGCATCGGAACCTGTCCCATCTACACTGTCGAAAAGCACCGTGGATTCCATGGGGGCACCGCTGGGTCACACCCCCATGGATGATATCACCGAGAAGACATCTTGTGAGCTAATCCAGAAAATGAAGAACATACCTGTGCGGGTCGCAACGGGCTATGCTTTACGAAATACACCTGATGTTCTCTGGCATTTCAATCCGGCTCCAGCTGGGTATGCTTGTGTCGCGGTGGACGCAATAGAGCCAGGATATGATGAACTACAGCTTGACATCCCTGGAGGTGAGGGGGAGTCCACACTGGCAGAAGCCGGCCGTGGTCTCATTCTATGGCGTAAGGACTGCATCATCTTTCCACACTTGGCGCTAAGGCCACCGTCTCCTCCGAGTATTGATGTTCAGCACGAGGGATCCCAGCCAGAGGCATCGCAGCGCCAGTAGTCCTCCCCACCTCGCCAGCAGTCCTCCCCACCTCGAGAGGCATCCCACTTTGATATGGATCCCAGCGCAAGTCCACCCAACCTCGGGACGAAGCACGACGTGAGTCCATATCGTCGATATCGATCTCCGCCGCGTGATCCGACTCCACCCCATTAGCGGTCCCGCTAGCACGCTCCCAAAAGAGGAAGGCCATCAGAAGTCCTCTTCGGAAGAAAGCAAAGAAGAAACCTAAGCCTCTGGCCAAAAGGAAGCTGCCTTACGACATGACACCAGAGGAAACCAAAATTGAAAGCGATCGCCAAGTGAAAGCCTTTTTTGCGAAGAAGACCCTGCCGCCAAAGGAGGTAATACCCAAGGAAGTCCAAGAGCACTTTATGGAACACTTTATTGGGTCGACCCCCAGCATATGTGGAGCGTATGCCGACAGACTATGAGCAACAGATTCAGAAGGCAAATGAGCAGAGAAGTTGGCCCAGCCCAAGGAAGAAGTCAGGAAGTACGGCATCAATGACAGGTGGTACTACTAACGGGAAAACAGTTCCCTAGCTTGAAGAACAATCCAAGCAATCGATCTCTCCGCTCAAGGTGAGTACCAATCCAAGCAAGCAACCGATCCAAGCAATCGACGTGCAAGGCAACCCAATCGACCTCGAAGAAGAAGAGGCTGTAGGTCTCACTCTTGGCCAAATCCTTGGCACTGAGGAAATCCGCAGGTACGGTGTAGATGAGTACGCAATGCAATATGCCGTTGGAAAACCACTTGTCACACCCGAGCAGTACAAGGAACTACAAACTGCGGTGTGACGGTTGCCTGATTGGTACCTGCATGAAGCAAAGCGAGGGGAGACGGCGGTCATGGTCAAATTAAGGAAAGAGCATTACGTCAATGGATGTGACATATGTCTTGAATTTTCAGAACTTTTCCAGTTATACCACATGGACTCTATCGACAAAACTCTCATCAGTTGCTATTGTCTGTAAGTGATTTATATCTTTAATAATTTAAGTCTCTAGCTAAGATATCGTTCATTGGCTTATCCTCACTATATATGTTCTTTTCTACGCTATTATGCAGATTGAAGATGTGGGAATTAAAACAAGAGGGAATCGATGACATTGGGTTCATCGACCCAAATACCGTTCATGGTCATGTGGTAAAACATTATGCCAAGGACACAGAAGATATCTTGGAAAATTTTCTAGAGGCACTAATGAATACCAAATCTACTATAATATTTCCTTACAACATGGGGTGAGTGTTTACTCTCTTGTATACTACAAATTCTATTTTTGCTTACTAGCTCGCTGTCAAGTGTAGTTGATGAGTTATATGCATGCCTGCTTAATTATATAAACTTCTATGCAGAGACCACTATATCCTCCTAAATATTATTCTCGCGGATGGACTTGTTTAAGTGTACGACTCACTAGATACACTAGAACAATCATACGTGGACTTGTATTTTATGATAGAATGGTAATTTCAATCTTTATCGACCTCGCTTTCTTTCATTATTTCCTGATATCAAAAGTAATTATAATAACTCTTTCGTTATTTTTCTTTGCCGCGTAGTGTTTGGAAAAACATGATAGAAAAAACCATCACGGTCGTCAATGGAAACCGAAGCTGAAGTGGAAAAAGATGCAGGTAATTAAGTAGTACTACTAGCTCCACGCATCTCTTTAATTCTAGTTTCAATACCATTATCATGCTTGATTATTAATTATCTTATTGAATTATATTCTTTTGCAAAGTGCGCGAAGCAGCCACAAGGGACAAATTTATGTGGATACTTCCTCTGCGAGAACATTCGCATCCAGACTGAAGGCCGTATACGTCGCAGAGGAGCACGTGAAAGGCAACTCCAGGTTTGGCAGATGATGTCGAAACTCTCACCCGAGAAATGCTTTGTAGCACTTCAAGAGGAATTTTCGGCATTTCTTCTTCGACATGTCAGTGATGTAAACAGAGAGCACTATTACCTACTGCCGCCTCAATAATGCCATCAAATCAGTAGTAGAAAACTGAGATTTCATCCAGAGCACTAGCTAGCTAGCTAGTCCCGGCCGGGTTTTGGGCCTTAATTTATAAGTCCAGAATATATATGGATGTGTAATGCCATTTGTATATATATTGTGTATGAGATATTGTATATTATATTACATATATATATATGCATCAACGTGTGTAATGTTTACAGTATGTAGCACCGTAAAATAAATTTGAAATGAATGGAAAACACAATAAATAGAGAGGAAAACTAAAACCTAATTAAAAGCTAAAACAAAAAACACTTAGTATCGGTTGGTATCACCAACCGGTACTAAAGGTCCTCCACCACCAGCCCACGCGGGTAGCCACGTGGTGGGTCTTTAGTACCGGTCCGTGGGCCAACCGGTACTAAAGGTCTGGACCTTTAGTCTCGACCCTTTAGTACCGGTTGGGGAACTAGTACTAAAGGCCCATCCCGACCGGGACTACAAATCGACATTCTACTAGTGTATGACATGCACCATCATTTTCGTATTGCTTTGCATGATCATAAGACAGCTTGCATGATGTTTTCATGGCTTGTCCTTTTTTGATGTCATTTGCTAGGCTAGATCGTTGCACATCCCGGTATCCTACCGGAAGCATTCATATAGAGTCATATTTTTGTTCTAGATATCGAGTTGTAAGTAAATAAAATTGTGATGATTTTCATTATTAGAGCATTGTCCCGTGTGAGAAAAGGATGATGGAAGCTATGATTCCCTCACAAGTTGGGAGGAGTCTCCGGACTTTACAAAAAAATAAAAGAGGCCGACGAAGCCCAAATAAAAAAAGAGGCCAAAGATGCCCACCAAAATAAATAAAAAGATAAAAACTAAAAAATGAGAGAAAGAGAGAAGGGACAAATGCTACTATCCTTTTCCACACTTGTGCTTCAAAGTAGCACCATGATCTTCATGATAGAGAGTCTCCTATTTTGTCACTTTCATATAGCTAGTGGAATTTTCATCATTTGCACGACCACTTAGTTTTCTTTTTGAGTACACTTATAGCTCTATTGCACCCGTTGCATGGCAATCCCTACTCACTCACATTGATATCTATTGATGGGCATCTCCATAACCCGTTGATACGCCTAGTTGATGTGAGACTATCTTCTCCTTTTTCCTCATCACCTCCACCATATTCTATTCCACCTATAGTGCTATATCCATGGCTCACGCTCATGTATTGCGTGAGA
Source organism: Hordeum marinum (assembly GCA_022496015.1). Classification (NCBI taxonomy): domain Eukaryota; kingdom Viridiplantae; phylum Streptophyta; class Magnoliopsida; order Poales; family Poaceae; genus Hordeum; species Hordeum marinum. The sequence goes on from CM039674.1 coordinate 441,997,671, forward strand.
GTTGAAAATGTTTGAGAACATAAAAGTGTGAAACAATTGCTTGACTTATTCATCGGGGTTGTGCATGATTTAGATACTTTGTGTGGGGGAGATGGAGCATAGCCAGACCATATGATTTTGTAGGGATAACTTTCTAAGGCCATGTTATTTTGAAAGGACATGATTGCCTTGTTGGTGTGCTCGAAGTATTACTGTTTTTATGTCAATATAGACTATTGCTTTGAATCACTCGTGTCTTAATATTCATGCCATGATTAGATTATATGATCAAGATTATTCTAGGTAGCATTCCACATAAAAAATTATCTTTTTTTTCATTTACCTACTCGAGCACGAGCAGGAATTAAGCTTGGGGATGCTGATACATCTCCATCGTATCTATAATTTTTGATTGTTTCATGCATATATTCTACAAATTTCATATACTTTTGGCAACTTTTTATACTATTTTTGGGACTAACATATTGATCCAGTGCCAGTGCCAGTTCCTGTTTGTTGCATGTTTTTTGTTTCGCAGAAAATCCATATCAAATGAAGTCCAAACGGGATAAAAACTTACGGAGATTTTTTTTGGAATGTATGTGAATTTTGGGAAGTGGAATCAATAGAAGGCGGTGCCCGAGGGGCCCACAAGCCTGCCAGGCGTGCCATGGGGGGTATGGCGCACCCTAAGGGCTTGTGGCTACCCCTTAGGTCGGTTGGAGCTGTCCTTCGGCCACAAAAAAGATATTTTATAAGGAAAATCCCCGCAAAATTTCACCCCGATCGGAGTTACGGATCTCCGGATATTTAAGAAACAGTGAAAGGCCAGAATCTTGGAGCGCAGAAACAGAAGGAAACAGAGAGAGAGATCCAATCTCGGAGGGGCTCTCGCCCCTCCGCCACCATGGAGGCCATGGACCAGAGGGGAAAACCTTCTCCCATCTAGGGGGATGTCAAGGAAGAAGAAGAAGGAGGGTGGCTCTCTCCCCCTCTCTCCCGGTGGCGCCAGAATGCCATCGGGGCCATCATCGTGACGGCGATCTACTCCAACAACTCCGTCATCTTCACCACCACCTCCATCACCTTCTCCCATCTATCTACAGCGGTACACTCTCCCGCAACCTACTGTACCCTCTACTTGAATATGGTGCTTTATGCTTCATATTATTATCCAATGATGTGTTGCCATCCTATGATGTGTGAGTAGATCTATTTTGTCCTATGCGTTGATTGATGATCATGATTGGTTTGAGTTGCATGTTTTATTATTGGTGCTGTCCTATGGTGCTCTCCGTGTCGCGCAAGCGTGAGCGATCCTTGCTATAGGGTGTTGCAATGTGTTCATGATTTGCATATGGTGGGTTGCTTGAGTGACAGAAGCATAAACCCGAGTAGGTGGGTTGTTGCATATGGGAATAAAGAGGACTTGATACCTTATAACGCTATGGTTGGGTTTTACCTTAATGATCTTTAGTAGTTGTGGATGCTTTCTAGAGTTCAATCATAAGTGCATATGATCCAAGTAGAGAAAGTATGTTAGCTTACGCCTCTGCCTCATATAAAATTGCAATAATGATTACCGGTTTAGTTATCAATTGCCTAGGGATAATTCCGCAACTCCTACCACCACTTTTCCACATTTGTTAAACTAACTTAGTTGTTTCTTTATCTTAGCAGCCCCTAGTTTTTATTTACGTGCTCTTTATTATCTTGTAAACCTATCCTATCACACCTACAAAGTACTTCTAGTTTCATACTTGTTCTAGGTAAAGCGAACGTTAAGCGTGTGTAGAGTTGTATCGGTGGTCGATAGAACTTGAGGAAATATTTGTTCTACCTTTAGCTCCTCGTTGGGTTCGACACTCTTACTTATCGAGAAAGGCTACAATTTATCCCCTATACTTGTCGGTTATCAATGAGTTGTCCTCTCTATACCCTAAAACCCTCCGGCTTATATAGATGTCGAGGATGCCTAGGGTTTACACATGGTCGGTTACATGCCGAAGAGATAAACTTGCCTAACCATTACATCAGATGTGGAGCGCAAGCCTTGTTTCCCGAAGCTTCCATCTAAGAGATTGGGCCTTCAAATCCTTTGGTCTTCAGTAAGCAGCCCTCATAGTCCGGCCCATAAAAATAGGTCGGCTATCTGAGGACCCCCTAATCTAGGACTCCCTCATCTAGGACTCCCTCATCTAGGGTTGTGAAGAATCGGAAAGACCTTTCGAGCCGATCTCTAGAAGAGACTCATGGGCGCCATTTCGGTGAATTCACACTCCTGCGCCAGCAAGTCTTCGGATCCTTACCTTCAAGATGGGGGCTTGACCCTTGGGTTCCTTCGTGGAACCCTCTCAAAGTCACTTGAATCGGTATTCGAGTCCGAACTGTCGTCAGACAGAATTACCTGTGTCTGACGCGCTTTCTTCGGGGCAGGAGGGGGTACCTCCTCTGTGGCGTCCGGTGACGCCGCCCTCTTTCTTGCGAGGGGGGAATCGCCTTCCCCCTCGTCGTCAAGCTCTTCCTCCTGAGTGAAGGAGGCGTGGGTTTCCCCGGACACAGCGTTCGGCAGGTCCCTTATACACAGGCCTTCTCGACCCGGTTTCTTCTTATCCTCCTTCTTTGCTGGCACTTCATAAGGCGCCTCGACGAGCATCTCTGACAACAGCCTGGACCTGATGTCTTCGGGCTGAGGCGCCGGGCAGTCGATGCCCGTGGCCTTGCTCAACCATTTCTGCAAAAGTGGTCAGGGAGGTGCTTAGATTTTCTTTAGGAAATATAAAGCAGATCAAACAAAACTATGTTATACCTCGGTAGCAGGCTTATCAGCGTGTAGACCCCGATCCTCCTCCTCGGTGGGCCAGTCCTTCTGCGCCTTGAACAGTGCCTTTCATAGCTTCTCTCGAGTAGTTTGGAAGAGCTGACGAATAGTAGGCTCGTCGTCGACCTGACAAGCCCACATGGGAGAGCTCCGGCGCTGACAGGGGAGGATGCGCTGCTGGAGCATAATCTGGATCACATTAGTCAGCACGATATCGTTTCTGATCATGGAGGCAATGCATTTCTGCAGATTGTCCACCTCTTTGTCCGACCCCCAGTCGAGGCCCTTTCGGAGCTATAAGGTCAATATGATGGGGGGACCGGATCTGAATTCGGCTGGAGCAGCTCGACCTTCCTCCCTTGGCTCGCTGATGTAAAAGCACTCTTTTGTGCCATATCTTGATGGTGTTGATGAAGGTACCAAATGGCCATCCAGCATGGGGGAGTTTGCCAATCAAAGCCCCGCCGCAATCTGCGTGTTCGCCTGCGACACACTTCGGTTTGATATTAAATACCTTGAGCCAAAGTCCGAAGTGTGGCTCGACTCACAAGAAGGCCTCGCAGACGATGATGAAGGCCGATATGTGCATGAAGGAGTTCGGCAGGAGGTTGTGGAAGTCGAGGTTGTAGAAGAACATTAGTCCCCTGACGAAGGGATGGAGCAGTATGCTCAGTACCCTAATGAAGTGGGGGACAAACACCACCCTCTCGCTCGGCTTGGGGTGGGGATCACCTGGCCCTTCTCCGGCGCGCGGTGGCCGATGTTGGCGGGGAGGTAGCCGACATCCTTGAGGTCCCAAATGTCCCGGTCGGTGAACATGGAAGCCTCCCACTTGCCTTTGGAGCTAGAACTAGCCATGGATGAGCTCAGAGGGGGAGTTGTAAAAAACCTAGATCTATGCTCTAAAAGCTCGGGAGATTGGAGAAGTAGAGGGTGTGAATGGGAAGCATGTTTAGGGCTTGGGGTTTTCTTTCCCTTTTATGAGGCTTATCGTCGTTCGTCCTCCCTTTACTATGTCGTGTATCGCTCCGCTTCCCAAGATGTGTGTGCCGTTATGCGCGCATGATTAAACATATCCCGTATGAAACGGATCACGATCTGTGCATTGATGGATCGTGCTGATGAAAACGGCCTCGAACCGCGGTTCGAGTTTTTGCAACTAGCCCAACGGTCATGGTGGGCCGTGACCTTTCGTCAGAAAAGTTGTGAGGGAACTCTGTTTGCTCCTTGATGCTTAGCCTTCGGGGCTAAGTTATTCATGGTGTTCAGACGAGCCTCTAATCGTAAGACTACATGTCATCGGAGGCTGAACTAAACTCGGAGGGAAGAACTCGCCTCGCAAGCCGAAGTCTCTGGTTATATGAAGCAGCTAGAGCTAATACCCTTGGTGTTGGAGGCAATTTCGGGGGCTACTGAGGGAGTCCTAGTTTAAGGGGTCCTCGGGACGCCGACCTGTTTCTTATGAGCCGTACTGTATGGGCTGCTTGCCGAGCATTGGATTGATCGAAGGCCCTGTCTCCCATAAGAAAACTCTAGGAATTGTGGCATGTCTTCCACGTTTGGAGTAGTGAATAGGTATGTTTATCCCTTCAACATGTAATCGACTATATGTAAACCCTAGGTACCCTCGGCGTCTATATAAGCCGGAGGGTTTTAGGTCGTAGACAGAGGACAACTCATCTAGGGTTTAGCTATTTGATCTCGAGGTAGATCGACTCTGTAACCTACATATCATCAATACAATCAAGTAGGACATAGGGTATTACCTCCATAGGAGGGCCCGAACCTGGGTAAACATCATCTCCTTCATCACCTGTTACCATCGATTCTAGTCTCACAGCTCGGGACCCCCTACCCGAGATCCGCCAGTTTTGACACCGACACATGTTTTACGTGGCTTCTACGGGTATCTAGCAAGAATGATTCTTACCTACACAAAACTACAATGGTGATACACAAATTGCTATTCAACCTTCTCAAGGACCGCCTTTGTCAAATCCGATCCAACTAAGGTGGGAGAGACAGACACATGCCATCCATATTTATGCAACAAAGTCACATGTCAGTCAATGGAACCGGTCTCTCGTATGTGGACGAGTAAGGTTGGTCCGGGCCGCTTCATCCCACAATACCGTTGAATCAAGAAAAGACCAAGGGAGGAAGCAATCTGAGCATCAATGCCCACAAACTCCTTTGTGTTCTACTCGTGATCTCATCTACGCATAGACCTAGCTCATGATGCCACTATTGGGGAATATTGCATGGAAAACAAACAAAATCCTACGAACACCCAAGATCTATCTATGGAGATCAACAACTATGAGAGGGAGAGTGGATCTACATACCCTTGTAGATCGCTAAGCGGGAAGCATTAAGAAACACGATTGATGTAGTCAAACGTCTTTGCGATCCTAATCACAATCTGTCCCACGATCCAATCACGATCCGTCCCGATCTAGCCCCAAACGGATGACACCTCCGCGTTCAGCACACGTACAACTTGATGACGTCCTCGCCTTCTTGATCCAGCAAGAGGGGCGAAGTAGTAGATGAGTTCTGGTAGCACGACGACGTGGTGACGTTGGTGGTGAAGAACAATCTCCTCAGGGCTTCACCAAGCACAACAGAAACTATGATGAAGGATAATCTAGAGGGGCGGGGTTGTCAACAAATGGCTTGGGGAAATCTTGATGTGTTCTGGGTGCTAGCCCTACCCCTCTATTTATATATTGATCCCTGGGGTCAAAACTTGGAGAAAGAGCCTCCTCAAAGTCGGTTTGGTATGCAAGGCAAGAGTCCTCCTCGGACACTAGGACCAGATGCCAGGGTCCTCGGCGTTTGGCCCCAGATGTCAGGGTCCCTGGCATCTGGCCCCTAGCCTCCACAAAAATCCTTTTTGCACCTTCCTAAAGCCACGTAGACTTTACCCCTTGGCCCAAATAAAGTGCTCTTGTACCCAAACATTTCGGGAAAACATCCGAAAACCCTTCTGGTGAATTTCGGAACCCTTCCGGAGACCAAACACTAGTATCACATATATCGATCTTTACCTCTGGACTATTCCGGAGCTCCACGTCATGTTCGGGAACTCATACGGGACTCCGAACAACTTTCAGTCACCAACATAATAACTCAACTATACTTATATTATCACCAAACGTTAAGTGTGAAGACCTTGTGGGTTCGAGAACTATGCAGACATGACCGAGACACCTCTATGGCCAATAACTAATAGAGGGACCTGGATGCCCATATTGGTTCCTACATATTCTATAAATATCTTTATCGGTCAAACCTCTATGTCAAGGACTCAGTTAATCCTGTATGCAGTTCCCTTTGTTCATCAGTATGTTACTTGCCCGAGATTCGATCATCGGTATCCACCTAGTTTAATCTTGTTATCGTCTAGTCTCTTTAATTGTTCTGTAATGCAAGATCCCATGGCTAAATCTTTAGTCACTTTGCTTGCAAGGCTTATTGTGATGTTGCATTACTGAGTGGGCCCTGAGATACCTCTCCGTCGCACGGAGTAACTAATCCCAGTCTTGATCCATGCCCACTCAACAGACACCCTCAGAGACACTTGTAGAGCACCTTTATAGTCACCCAGTTACATTGCGATGTTTGATACACACAAGTTACTCCTCCAGTATCAGTGAGTTGCATGATCTCATGGTCCTAGGAACAGATACTTGACATGCAGAAAACAATAGCAATAATCTGACATGATCATATGTTACGTTCATTGTTTGGGTCTTGTCCATCACATCATTCTCCTAATTATGTGATCCCGTTATCAAATTACAACTCATGTCTATGGCTAGGAAACCTTAACCATCTTTGATCAACGAGCTAGTTTAGTAGAGGCTTACTAGGGACACTTTGTTGTCTATGTATCCACACATGCATATGAGTTTCCAATCAATACAATTATAGCATGGATAATAAACGATTATCATGAACAAGGAAATATGATATTAACTAATTTATTATTGCCTCCAGGGAATATTTCCAACAAGATGACTAAAACCCCGTTCTCCAGTACAATGGAGCAGGCAAGTGACTTGTTGGAAATCATACATACTGATGTGTGCGGACCAATGAGTAATGAGGCGCACGGTGGATATCAATATTTTCTTACCTTCACTAATGATTTGAGTAGATATGGGTATATTTACTTGATGAAACACAAATCTGAAGTTTGAAAAGTTCAAGCCATTTCAGAGTGAAGTAGAGAATTATCGTAACAAGAAGATAAAGTTTGTGTGATTTGATTGTGGTGGTGAATGACATGGCTTGAGACTGCGTCGGTATCTCCCCAAAGAGGAAGGAATGATGCAGCACAGCGACAGTAAGTATTTCCCTCAGTTATGAAACCAAGGTTATCAAAATAGTAGGAGAACCACGCAACACTATGTAAACGGTACCTACACACCAAGAACACATACTTCTAACTCAAAGCGTGAGAGAGGTTGTCAATCTCTTCACGATAAAAAGTTAGATTCGTTTGTAGTATATTGGATGGATAGATCGCACAAGAACACAAAATAAAAGAAGCAAATAAAAAGCACACCAAAGTATTTTGGGTTTTTAGGACTAATAGATCGGAAAACAAAAACGGCAAAAAGATAGATCACAAATCAATATGTTGGAAGATAGACCCGGGGGGCGTAATTTTCACTAGTGGTTTCTCTCATGAGTATAGCACACGGTGGATAAACAAATTACTGTTGGGAAATTGACAGAAGATCAAATAATCACGACGATATGCAAGGCAATGATCATTATATATGCATCACGTCCAAGATAGGTACCGAAATGATTCTGCATCTACTACTATTACTCCACACATCGACCGCTATCTAGCATGCATATAGTGTATTAAGTTCATGGAGAAATGGAGTAATGCAATAAGAATGATGACATGATGTAGACAAGATCTATTCATGTCGGAATAGACCCCATCTTGTTATCCTTAATAGCAACGATACATGCGTGCCTTGCTGCCCCTTCTGTCACTGGGAGAGGACACCACAAGATCGAACCCATCACAAAGCACCTCTTCCCATGGCAAGAAAAATCGATCTAGTTGGCCTAACTAAACCAAAGATTCGAAGAAGAAATACGAGGCTATAAGTAATCATGCACATAAGAGATCAAAGAAGACTCAAATGATATGCATGGATAGAAACTGATCATGAACTCAAAATTCATCAGATCCCAACAAACACACCAAAAAAAGTCATTACATCAAATAGATCTCCAAGAGACCATTGTATTCAGAATCAAGAGAGAGAGAGAGGAAACCATCTATCTATTGCCTGCGGACCCGTAGGTCTATGGTGGACTACTCACGCATCATCGGAGAGGCACCCATGAAGACGATGCACCCCTCCGTGATGGTGTTAGATTGTATCTCACGGTTCTGGAACTTGCGACGACTGGAATTGTGTTTCATCGACTCCCCTATGGTTTTTGGAATATTTTGGTATTTATAGAGCTCATAGGCAGTGGAGAGCTGTCCCGAGGAGGGCACAACCCACCAGGCCGCGTTAGGGGCCTCTGGCGCCATGGTGTCTTGTGCACTCCTCGCCCCTCCTCTCTGGTGCTTCTTTGGTCCTCCAGGTGTCTTCTGGCCCCAAAAAAATCTCCAAAAAGTTTCACGGTGTTTGGGCTTCGTTTGGTACTGATATTCAGTGAAGTAAAAAAACAAGCAAAAAATAGCAACTGACACTTGGCACTATGTCAATAGGTTAGTCGCAAAATTGATATAAAGTTGCTATAAAATGATTGTAAAACATATAATATAACAACATGGAACAATTAAAAATTATAGATACGTTGGAGACGTATTAGTGAATATCTGAGTTATGAGTTTGGCATGCATTTGAGACAGTGTGGAATCGTTTCACAACTTACGCCACTCGGAACACCATAGCGTAATGGTGTGTCTGGGCGTCATAATCATACTCTATTGGATATGGTGCGATCTATGATGTCTCTCACTGATCTGCCACTGTCATTTTGGGGTTATGAATTAGAGACAACCGCATTCACTTTAAATAGGGCACCATTAAAGTCCATTGAGACGACACCGTATGAGTTATGGTTTGGCAAGAAACCTAAGCCGTCGTTTCTTAAAGTTTGGGGCTGCAATGCTTATGTGAAAAGGCTTCAACCTGATAAGCTTGAACCCAAAGCGGACAAGTGCGTCTTCATAGGATACCCTAAGGAAACAGTTGGGTATACCTTCTATCTCAGATCTGAGGACAAAGTGTTTGTTGCTAAAAACGGATCCTTTCTCGAGAAAGAGTTTCTCTCAAAAGAATTGAGTGGGAGGAAAGTAGAACTTGATGAGGTCGTTGAACCATCCCTTTAGTTGGAGAGTAGCACGATGCAGAAAGATGTTTCTGTGGCGCCTACACCAAGTGAAGAGGAGGCTAATGATGATGATCATGAAGCTTCAGATCAATTTACTACTGAACCTCATAGGTTGATAAGGAATCGTACCACCCTTGAGTGCTACGACAATCCTATCTTGGAGGTCATGTTGTTGGACAACAGTGAACCTACGAGCTATGAGGAAGCAATGGTGGGCCCGGATTCCAACAAATGGCTAGAGGCCATGAAATCTGAGATAGGATCCATGTATGAGAACAAAGTGTGGACTTTTTAGGACTTACCATATGATCGTAAGGCCATACAGAATAAATGGATCTTTAAGAAAAATACGGACGCGAACGGTAATGTCACTGTCTATAAAGCTCGACTTGTTGCAAATGGGTTTTCGCAAGTTCAAGGAGTTGACTATATTGAGACTTTCTCTCCTGTAGCAATGCTTAAGTTCGTCAGCATCATGTTAGCAATAGATACATTTTTTGTTTATGAGATCCGACATATGGATGTAAAAACAACATTCCTTAATGGTTTCCTTAAGGAAGAGTTGTATATGATGCAACCAGAAGGTTTTTTCGATCCTAAAAATGCTAACAAAGTGTGCAAGCTCCAGAGATCCATTTATGGACTGGTGCATGCATCTTGGAGTTGGAATCTTCCCTTTGATGAGGTGATCAAAGCGTTTGGGTTTATACAAGTTTGTGGAGAAGCTTGTATTTACAAGAAAGTTAGTGGGAACTCCATAGCATTTCTAATATTATATGTGGATGACATATTGCTGATTAGAAACAATATAGAACTTTTAGAAAGCGTGAAGATATATTTGAATAAGAGTTTTTCAATGAAAGACCTCGGAGAAGCTGCTTACATATTGGGCATCAAGATCTATAGAGATAGATCAAGAAGCTTGATAGGACTTTCACAAAGCACATATCTTGATAAGGTTTTGAAGAAGTTCAAAATGGACCAGTCCAAGAAGGGGTTCTTGCCTATCTTACAAGGTGTGAAGTTGAGTAAGACTCAATGCCCGACGACTATAGAGGATAGAGAAAAGATGAGTGTCACCCCCTATTCTTCAGCCATAGGCTCTATCATGTATGCAATGATGTGCGCAAGACCAGATGTCAGCCTCACCATAAGTATGGCAGGGAGGTTTCAAGGTGATCCAAGAATGGAACACTGGACAACAATCAAGAATATCCTTAAGCACCTAAAAAGGACTAACGACATGTTTCTTGTTTATGGAGGTGATCAAGAGCTTGTCGTAAAGGCTAACGTTGATGCAAGCTTTGACACAGTTCTAGATGACTCTAAGTCTCAAACCAGATATGTACTTGTTCTGAATGGTGGAGCGATAAGCTGGTGAAGTTCCAAGCAAAGCGTGGTAGCATATTCTACATGTGAAGTGGAGTACATAGCTGCTTCGGAAGTAGCAAAGGAAGTTTTCTGGATGAACTAGTTCATGACGGATACTGGAGTTGTGCCCAGTGCACTAGACCCAATGAACCTCTTCTGTGACAACACTGGCGTCATTGCTCTAGCCAAGGAGCCCAGGTTTCACAAAAGAACCAGACACATAAAGCGTCGTTTCAATTCCATCTGCGCTTACATCAAGGAGGAGGACATAAACATTTGCAAAGTACTTACGGATCTGAATGTTGCAGACCTGTTGACTAAACCTCTTCCACTGGCAAAACATGATCAACACCAGAATTCTAAGGGTGTTAGATTTGTTACAATGTAAATCACACAGTGATTTGAACTAGATTATTGACTCTAGTGCAAATGGGAGGCTGGTGGAAATATGCCCTAGAGGTAATAAAGTGGTTATTATTATATTTCTTTGTTCATGATAATCATTTATTATCCATGCTATAATTGTATTGATCCAAAACTCAAATACATGTGTGGATATATAGACAAACATTGTGTCCCTAGTGAGACTCTACTAGACTAGCTCGTTGATCAAAGATGGTCAAGGTTTCCTGACCATAGACATGAGTTGTCATTTGATAACGGGATCACATCATTAGGAGAATGATGTGATGGAAAAGACCCAATCATAAGCATAGAATTTGATTGTGTTAGTTTATTGCTACCACTTTATACATGTCAAGTATTTGTTCCTATGACCACGAGATCATGCAACTCCCTGACACCGTAGGAATGCCTTGTGTGTATCAAACGTCACAACGTAACTAGGTGACTATAAAGGTGATCTACAGGTATCTCCGAGGGTGTCTGTTTGGTTGGTATGGATCGAGACTGAGATTTGTCACTCCGTGTGACAGAGAGGTATCTCTGGGCCCACTCGGTAATATAGCATCACAAGAAGCTTGCAAGCAATGTGACTAAGGAGTTAGTCACGGGATTTTGTATTACGGAATGAGTAAAGAGACTTGCCGGCAATGAGATTGAACTAGGTATGAAGATACGGACGATCGAATCTCGGGCAAGTAACATACCGATGGATGAAGGGAACTATATGCGAGATTGTCTGAATCCTTGACATAGTGCTTCGAACGATAAAGATCCTTGTGGAATATGTAGGAACCAATATGGGCATCTAGGTCCCGCTATTGGTTATTGGCCAGAGAGTGTCTCGGTCATGTCTGCATCATTCTTGCACCCGCAGGGTCCGCACACTTAACGTTCAATGATGATTTGGTATTGTTAAGTTATATATGTTGGTGACCGAAAGTTGTTCGGAGTCCCAGATGATATTCCGGATGTCATGAGGAGATCGGGAATGGTACGGAGTAAAGATTTACACATGGGAAGTTGGTATTCGGGTTCCGGAATTGTTTCGAGATTCACCGGATTTTGTCGAACGTACTGGAAAGGGTTCCGGGGGTCCATCGGGAGGGTCCACCTACCCGGAGGGCCCCATGGGCTGTGAGGGGTGGCACACCAGCTCGTGGTGGGTTGGCTGTACCCTCGACCCTAAGGCACATGCGGCCAGGGCTAGGGCTAGCCCAAGGGTGGCCGCCCCTTGCCTTGAGGCCCAAGGCTGCCCCCTTGGCCGCCGCCCAAGACCCTAGGGGAAACCCTAGGGCTGATTGCACCTCTCCCCCTATATATATATGAGAGGAGAGGGAGGGCAGCCGCACCACAAGCCACGACGCAGCCCTCCCCCTCTCTAGATCGATGTCTCCTCTTGTCTATGTCACGGTAGCGCTTGGCGAAACCCTGCCGGGACAGCTCCACCACCACCGTCACCACATCGTCGTGCTGTCGGAGAACTTATCTACTACTCTGCCCTCGCTCGCTGGATCGAGGAGGCGGAGACGTCATCGAGTTGTACGTGTGCTGAACGCGGAGGTCATGTCCGTTCGGCGCTAGACCGGGATGGATCGTGATTGGATCGTGGGACAGATCATGATTGGATTGCGAAGACGTTCGACTACATGAACCGCATTTCTTAATGCTTCCCCGCTTAGCGAGCTACAAGGATATGTAGATGCACTCCCTCTCTTGTAGTTGTTGATCTCCATAGATAGATCTTAGGTGCTCGATGGAATTTTTTTTGTTTCCCATGCAACATTCCCCAACAGATAGCACCACCTATAGGAACCATGGGAAAAATCTTCGTGTCCCTCATTGCGTTTGATCCTCCTATCCCTTCCCTCTACTTACATGTTCATGTCTTTACTTTCTGCTGCTATACTCTTAGACTTTCATGTGTAGGGTGTGCTTGACTTGATAGAATTTCTAAAACTTGCCAACATCTAAAATTGGGAAAATGCTGGAATTTTAATTTGGTCAAGTAGTCTAATCAGCCCCCTCTAGACATACTTTGGATCCTACATATATGCTATAGTGGTATATACCTAACCCTGACGGATTAGGACATGCACATTAAATGCGTCATGAGGTGTCATGCTGGCGTTGTTCCCCGGCAAGGATGCCCTCTCCTTCTTTGTCATCAGCCCATCTACCTTTTATTCTTTCGTCATGCCATTAGGACGGGTGACATTAAAGTTGGTGTAATTCTCCGGAGCTGCCACGTGCCCCGACAAGCCCTACCTAACAATCTGCCCTCTCGACACCTCATTGATGGGAGACAATCAATCCGGTGAGGTGGAGCTATATTTGGCCATCTCAGGTCCGACCCGACCCAAAAATCCAGGGCCTAGGCCCGACGGGCTTGCCCATGGGCCGGGCTTGTGCCTAAGTTTTGAGCCCACCAGCAGGGCCGAGCCGGGCTTGGGCTTGGCATATTGTGATTTTAAGGAAGAGGCCCGGCCCTAGGCCCTAGGCTCGACGGGCTTTTCAATAGATGGGCCGGGCTTGGGCTTGAAAAGTAGGCCCGGTGATAGGGACAGGACCGGGCCTAGGCCTCAGTTTTCTGCTATGGACTTTTTGGGGGCCGGCCCAGGCCCGACCCGACCCAGCCCGTGGCCAGGTACAGGTGGAGCAGTGGCTCGATAGTGGGATCTTGCCGGGCACGGAGCTGTCGGGTCTTCTCTTGCCGGCAAGGTGGCTTGCTGGTGCTTTGATTCTTCTTCTAAAGTTGTCTCGAGTGTAGCATCTCACCGGCAAGGCTTGTTGGGCGGGGGACCACTGTCGTCTGTGCACAAGTCAGGGTACTAAAGGGCCCATTCCTTAGTACACCGACAAGTCAACCCTAGGCCTAATCCACAATTTGAGTGACATACAAGGAAGAACAATGATGGCTATCCCCAATCCCCTTTTGGAGTTAACAGAAAAAAGAAGAAAGTAAACTTAATTGGAATCTCCATTTTAAGTTAACAGAGAAGGAAGAAGGGATAAAACTTAAAGCACACCGTCGATTCCATGCGTCAAGTTATGGCCAGTGCTTTGGGTTCGCCACCTAAATCTGCGCCATCCGCACCCACTGCTCCCTGGACAATGCCGGCTCCGAAAATCGTCGGCGTCGCTGGAGTATGCAGAGTTGGAGTAACCACCATCGCCGTCGATTCCTCCTATCGCGACCCTACCAAAGTCGGGAAGCTCTCCGCCACCGTTGCCGTCGGCACCGCCTGTCGGAGTCGCCGACGCCATCGCCACAGAGCAGCCGCGTGGGAGTGGTAGGGTTCGAGGGGAGAGGTAGGGTGCGACTGCCCGAACCGGTTCGAACGAGCCAGACATAAAAGGGACCAAGCCGGACTCATCCTAGTCAGCATGCGGGCATGCGCCGGTTGGCCACCATGGCACAGGAAGGCCACACCGGTCGGTTTCAGCGTCAATACCCGTTTATACGGAGTTTAGATAGTTCTGTCGCCGCACGCCTCAGTCTTCTTGGTACTAATAACATGTAAAAACTACGTATGGTGGTTCTAATCCGTACGCAATGCCCCAATGTACCTCCATGATTTTAAACGTTTCCTTAATTATTTTTGGATATTTATCTCCAAAAACTTCCCCACAGCCCGTACGGTCTGCTGGCCTGCTTGGGCCCGCGACCACGTTGCCAGGTGCCAGCTTCCAGTCGGCCAGGAGTCCATTGACTCCCCCACACCAGCGGAAACGGCATCTCGCACGGGGCTCCACCTCCCTTCGTCGTTGCCGCACCAAACGCCAGCGAGTCCACCTCCACCTCACCCTTCTCTCTGCAGCGAGCCGGCAGCCTCGTAGCTGCACGTCCCTCTCTGCCCCCCACCTCGCGCCGCGCCCACACTCCCCGAGGGCCTCGAAGCTCCCGCCTCCACACGGCGCAGCCAATGCGAACGCGGCGTCGCGGGCGCCAGTAGCATACCATCTCCGCCGACCCGGTCAACCCCGCCGTCGTCGTCCACGCGGGGGCATGGGGTGCAACAGCGAAGCATCGGTGGCCGGAGAGGGGAGCGGGGGCGGCGACCTTCGGAGGAGGAGAGGGGGCCGGGACGGGGCGGGCGCCTCGTCCTCCTCTTACTTCGCCGAGGGGACGAGGGAGTTTGTGCTGAGCTCCATGGACGAGCGGTTCTCCGGATCGGTCGACGCCGACGGGTTCCCCTCCTCTCGTCGGGAAGGTTCGCCTCGAGATTTTGTTTTTTTGTTCTGTGCCTGGTCCCCGGTGGGCGCGTGATCTGTAAGGGTTCAGCAATACACTTGTATTCTGAATTTGAGACATCAGGGGGTTTACCTGCGAAAGTCAAACCTTGCCTTGGTGTCGCAAAGTTCAGTATCACTGACAATGTAAATGTCTGACGGATTGGGTGATTTACGTTATGAAAAAAAGGGGTCTGCCTTTATGCTTTAGTAAAGGTAACCTCCAAATATTGAAGGGGAGGAGTTCAGGCCAAGGGGTAAACCGTAGTGTTCAGTGTAGCTGGTTGCTGCTCTAGGCCTTCCAAATTTTGCTCCTGCTGTGGAGAACTAGTTGACTGGTTATCATTACAATATTTTGATTTTGATTTCGGTGGTTCATCCTAGTTATGTTCCTTCTTTATCAAGCTATTTTGATTTCAGTTCCTCCTAAAAGGAATAATCGTGTTTTCAATGGAACTGTACGGAACACCATGTAGAAATCATATGTCTCAAACTCTCAATGTTAGTGTTGCAATTTAGCTACCAATTGTATCAGGTGCGTCAACTGATGACGCCACTTTGCTCTCTATTCAGAATTAAGTCATTTTCGCTTGTTAAAAACAATCTGGAAAATCGACTAATAGAACAACTGAAATGTCAACGTGTACAGTAGAATTACCTTATTCTATATGTGTATTTTTCCTCTGAAACTTCATTGTTTATAGTGATGTTCTGGTTTTCTACAGGATTCGGGCATAGTAGATCCACAACTGCAACTTCTGGTTGTTTTAGAGGGCAAGATCACACTTTTGTAAGATCATACTCCGATAGGTTGCTTAAATGTGACCTCACGTTGGATATGCTATCAGAAAATGAGAAGGTAAGCCTGCTAGCACATACTTTGATTGATACCTTTGTACATTTGGTATACCATGCGTCATTTTTCCTCAAAAACTGTTTACACGTTGTGAAATTTGTCAGTCAGTCTGTATTTTTACCAGTGATGCAGTAGTTTTGTTGACCTTCTAATATTCAGAGTTGGTGGTAGTGCATACTAGTTTCCTCCAGTGGAGTGATATATGGCTGCAGTTATGACTCTGTCTGCTAGGTTATGCTTGTCCCGAAAATAGATTGAACAATCTTGGCGGACTAGAGCTTTGTTTTAGTTGAGAATAATTTGTGAACATTCAGGTTCGTCATACTATTTGTTATAACTACTCTTTGTTGTTTGGTATTTCAGATGAAGATAATTGAGAAATTGGTAAAGATCCAGAAAGATGGTACACTGGAGGTAGATGTGACCCGTAGTGCCCTTGTTGCCTCTGAACTCTCAGAGATTGATGCTTTTGGTTCTGTGCCACGTGATGTTGAAGAAGTTAAATCTGGATTCAGCAAGTCTGTCCCAAAATTGAAGATTGCTATACTTGTCGTTGGAACACGAGGGGATGTTCAGCCGTTTATAGCATTAGCTAAACGACTTCAGGCAAGTGAACCTGCAACTGCTTCTTAGAGATCCCAAATAACAAATGGGCATTCTTTGAAAATCCATATGCTATTTCTGTAATTTATTGGTATGCACTCAAATAAATTAGGAGTTAAGTTTACATAATTTCTTTGGAATTTCTAGATGATGGGAGAGGGAGGGAGGGTAAAAACCACTAGTTTTACATGCATAAGATGGCTTCGTCATTGACCTATAGTTAATTAAAGGAAGAAAAACTCAGCAGGTATCTACCTTGGAGGTGCTCAGTTTGAACCCCCTTGAGCTGTTCACAGAAAAGAAAGTCATCGGCATTGCTGTTTAAGTTTTCAAGTACAGCAATAATCATGTTGTCCTACAACATCTTTGGTCTTCGCAAAGACGAAGAAATACATCGTTCCAGTTTCATGTGCAACTGTCGGAAAATAACATACTGATTTTAGCCTACCTTACCGTATATGTACATATGTCTGTATATGTTCTTCCTCTTCTTAACAGAAATAATGATATTTCTGCAGGAATTTGGTCACCATGTTAGATTAGCATCGCATGTGAACTTCCGTACTTTCGTGAAGTCAGCTGGTGTTGACTTCTACCCACTGGGTGGTGATCCACGAATTATGGCCCAGTGTATGTTTGCCGTCTATTGCCCTTATATATGCATTTGGCTATTTTTTCTTGACTAGATTGTATGACTTTTGAGAATGTTTTGCATGTGATAATCAACTTGTTATTATTATTAATGATAAGACATCACAACTTCTATTTTGTTCTCTAAGAAAAAGATGGCATCTAATTCTTAAACAAATTAAATTTGTAAATGTGCACATAGTCACACTCGATCAATAAGGTATGCACTTTCAACTGCAGACATGACAAAAAACAAAGGATTTTTAATGGCTGCGCCCACAGAGATTTCTGTTCAAAGAAAGCAGGTCAAGGAAATCATTTTCTCTCTTCTACCTGCATGCACAGAACCTGATTTGGATACTGGAATACCTTTCAGAGCTCAGGCAATAATAGCAAATCCTCCTGCCTTAGGTTTGTCTATCAATCACTACAGTTCTCCTTAGCTTCATGTTATAAGACTTTTGTAACCTTTGTTGATTTAATTAACATGTTCTTGTACCAAACTAGATGTATATCCTCTGTAATTGTGTGGCTAGTTGCCACAGTAAATACCTTTATATATGCGGCCTAAGCCTCAGATCGAATCTTAATCTCTACTTTATATTTTCTATTTCACTGAAGACTGAACTAATTTTGCCTTCGAAGTTCTACCATCTCGAAGAGTAACTCAATACTTTGAAGATTTAAATGGTTCATTGACCCAATATCATATTGTAATCGTTTACCTTTCTGGCATGTGTTGTCTTGTGCATTCACACAACATTTACATAGAGTGTGACTCTAAATACTATTGTAGTGTTGTGTCCTAACAAAAAATCGTATTATTCCAGGACATCTTCATATTGCCGAGGCACTTGGGGTACCTCTGCACATCTTCTTTACTTTTCCATGGACGTAAGTTTTAACTGTTTCCACTGCCAGCTTGAAAACGTTTCACAATTTTAAATATGCCATCATGTTTATCCTGTGAAGACTGCAGATCACTTTTTTTTCTGCGTGTGTCTTAGTTGCTGTTGATTGCATTAAAATATTATGTCTTGTACCGAATCCCTCTGGAACTGCTCGCTGTAATACTGCACAAAGAATAGTGGAAGTTATACTCTTCATACTGTTTACTCGTCTAATCTAGAATATTTTGCCCATTCCGTAAGAATACTTCCAACAGCTATCGCAGTTGACTCCCAGGGAAGGTCCAATAGTAGTAAGGACTATCCTTTGTAAAGTATAATGTCAGTCAAGAACCTGAACGAGTTGTTATACCTTAACCATGTACTTTTTAATCTAAATATCTTACCTTGTAGTGAAAAACTGAAAATGAGCTAACCTTTAGCTTTGTACAGGATATTAGGCATTTCTCACATGAATGCTAGCTTATTTCTTCTGTCTAAAATGTTAACGGGGTCATGAAAGATGTACTCTTTGGAAATTGTAGCGACTCAATGATACTATAAAAAATAGAACAACACTCTGCATACTAATAAATATTTGTGATGTACTACTATTTAAGTGAGGTTGCCAAATATGTGTCCTAATTGTTAATGTTTGTAGGCAGGCCAACTAATGAGTTCCCTCATCCATTAGCCCGAACGCCTCAGAGTGCAACCTACAGGGTACATCCTTAACCTTTCCACTATTGTGCGCATGCCTTTTAAACATGTGAATTAGTCCATTTCTGTATATGATTGTGAAATTTTTCTGTCTCAGTTTTCCTCCAAAATATGGATATTCAGATTCTGACATATTTATTCCTTGGCTTCAGTTATCCTACCTTATTGTGGATTTGATAATTTGGTGGGGCACAAGAGGATTCATAAATGATTTCAGAAAGAAGTTAAACTTGCCCCCTATTGCTTACTTCAGCACGTACCATGGATCCATATCACACTTACCTACAGGATACATGTGGAGTCCTCACCTTATGCCGAAGCCAAATGGTATCCTGATATTACTTTAGTTAACTTCGCGATCCTCAGTATATATTACTCCCTCCGTCCAGAAATACTTGTCCTAGAAATGAATAAAATGAATGTATCTGTAACTAAAATAAGTCTAGATACATCCACTTCTAGGACAAGTATTTCCGGACGGAGGGAGTACTTAATAAATTTGAAATTGATTTACCACATCTGTACCCATTATGCAACAAGCTTCCACATACATGGCATAATACCTTTTTTGTCCTATTTATCCTCAATTTTGGGCTTATGTTGAGTGTAAACATATGCATATACTATCTTTATTCCGATAGATTTCTTTCTGGTCTTTAAATTTGGGTTAACTGTATCTTACTTACCCATGAACTTTTTGAGGAGACACACGTTGAAACTTTATATATTGGGTCTAGGAAAGGTTATTTGTCCAAGGTTTCATTGAATAAGCCTCATTTGGAAGATTACGAACTGAACGGGAATGACTGAACACTAATTCCACTAGTGCTAATTGTCTAGTTTAGGTTTCTGAATTCTATATCGTAGAATATTCTAGCTTAGCTAGTGAAAAATAATTATTGTCAAAATTTAGCACATAAGTAGCAAGATGAGATGGGAACACTCAAATCACAGAGCTGTGGATTATTTCATGCTCCCATTTGAAGTCATTACTTCTCTTGATTACTTCTCTTGATTACTTCCTTTTACTTTAAACATACTTGATCATCATGACCACATCACTCATATCTTGAGCTAAAAGTTTTTCCCGTGGATCAAGAATTGTGTTTGAAACTGTACGGTAACAAAAGCAGTCATCCGACGTATTGTACTTCAAAGAGGATGTTCGGCAACTCTATCTTCAAGGACCTCCATTGCTCATTCGGCTCATTCGGCTGGGCTCGTATAATTTATCTTCTAGTTTTGGGTTCTCTTTACTAAACAATTAGTCACTTAAAAGGTGTGGAAGCCTACCCATGACTATTTGCTTAGTTCGAGTTAACGAGTACTCATGTATGATTCTATAACTTTTACGAATAATCACGATACTGCAATGCTCTCATTCGATTAAAGTGACTCACGCTTCATGAACGTAGTGACCCTGTTCTCGCAGCTGTGGTTTGCTCGGGGATAGGAAAACATCACGTCGTTGCAAAGTTTATGCTTTAATAATTGGATTTATGTTGGCCGTGCTAACTACATTCTTGTCTGCAGATTGGGGTTCTCTAGTGGATGTTGTGGGATATTGCTTCTTAAATCTTGGCACAAAGTATCAACCGCCGCCAGAGCTCTCACAGTGGCTTGAACAAGGTTCCAAACCGATATACATAGGTTTTGGTAGCATGGTATGGACTCTATGTGAAAAGATCTTGTGATGATGATAAAACAGTTGAATAACTTAATATTTTGCCTTATTTATTACTCCCTCCGATCCATATTAATTGTCGCTGATTTAGTACAGATTTTGTACTAAATCAGTGACAATTAATATGGATTGGAGGGAGTATTGTATTTAGTAATTCTGACTGTGCATCTCTTTTGCTACATGCATTGCATTTCTCAGATCATGCAAGTTACACCTCTGTTTCTTTCATTCCTTGAACTGTAATTTTCTTTCATGAGCACGATTTCACCATTCTGAATCACAATCCATATGTTTATATCTTTTTCCCCATGATGAATGTACTAGCTATCGTAGATATATATTTATATCTTGTATACTTACATTTATGAATGATGATAAACCATTCTAGGCCTCTAGGAACTGGAAATCATGCCAACGGTGGTCATGACTTGATATACTAATCATGTTATGATGCTAATGTGTCTGGGTTGCTACTTAATACTAATGTATAACCTACATAGATTGTAAGACCAGATGACTATAGCTTTAATAGGAGAGTACTGGAATTGTTGATTCATCCCTTCATGCGCATCTCGGTCTCTATCCTTTAGTTCCTTATCATGAGGATTCTGTGTACTTTCCAAGTTAGCCAAGATTATCTAATAAATAAAGGGAGATAGATTGCATGAGGAAATCATAAGGCATACACCATAAAAGTTGCTTCAACTGAGTCCCACTCAGGGTCTTACAGACCATGGGTAGGACGCCCACCGTGCGCACTAGGTCGAGCCATGCTACTACTTACAGCCAAATCTAACCCACGCCTCCATCTTCACCCCCCCCCCCCCTTCTTCAGTGGAAGAGCCAGGATTCCGAGGAAAGGTATCAGAAGTTGAAACAAATTACAACTTAAAAATATGTCTAATTACCCCAGTGCGGAAACAAATTTCAACAGTTTGATCATCTGGCTACTTTTTTTGTGTGTGTCTACTTTCAATCGAAATTTCTTTTCATCTAGTAACCTGCTATATGTACCGGAAACTGAGTTATCAATGTAAAGTCTGTACTCTTAAGTACAGAAGACATGAGTTTTGCCAAAAGTTTCCGCAAGACATAGAAGAAAAAGCAACATCACTATGCAGTAGAACCTACCCAACCTAAAATGGGTTGATAGGATATTAGATATTTTTCCCTGTTTTTTTTTGTTGATATGATACAAGAGTAACTATCTAATTGGTGTTTTTTTTATTTGAAGCCTCTTGATGATGAAAAAAAGGTCACTACTATCATTTTGGAGGCACTAAGAGAAACGGGACAGAGAGGAATCATTAGCCGTGGTTGGGGAGATCTTGGAAGTTGTAAGTTACCGTATTCATCATTTTTAAATTGTGGGGACAGCCAATCTTTATATGTACTCGAATATGTGGGCACTCTTCTATAGCATTGCTGTCGTAGACTGATGTACATCTTGTAGAAACTTACGGAGGTATTACCTCTGTTTGGAATTAACTGTCGCTGAAACGAGTGTATCTAGACGCTCTTCAGTGTGTAGATTCACTCATTTCAGTGACAGTTAATTCTGAACGGAGGGACTAGTTAGAAAAGAGTTATCACTAGCACACATTTTGCCCCTTTGCCTTGTTATTTATGTATGCAACTTGTGTCTGCAGTTTCAGAAGTTCCAGTTGACGTGTTCATTTTGGAGGATTGTCCCCATGACTGGCTGTTTCCGCGCTGTACTGCAGTTGTGAGTTTACTATTTCAACACCATTATTTGTTGACTTCAGGAATTTTCATAAAATGGTTCAGCAAGATACTGAATTTTGTGGGGTTTTCTAATGTCAAAGAAAAACTAGGAAGTTATGGAAGAATTTATCTCTAACTGTCACAAGTCATAACTTAATATCATGTAAGCAGTTTATTCATTTAAGCATGTCAAGAATGGATTTCTTCATGACTCGGTCTTGCTTACGATGGTTTTGGGCTGCATGAAGTAAATGAGAAGTTGTCTTCTTCACTATAACCATTACCTTCTCCCTTTATGTGCTATAACTTCCATGGCAATGACTTTTATGAACAACTATGAAATTAATTATTACAAACCTCCAGTTAGTTATATATTCCTTGGCATAGCCAGACAGATTAGTATATGCTGGTACGGCACCAAAGGTTTGCGTATAGTATGGTAGCAGACATCACCTGTATCTAGTAAGAACATTTTGGGGTGTAACTTACAACTGGTTTGACATATTTCAGTTATGTGAACCTTGTGACCATACTTTCCAAAACCGGACTGGTAAGGTCACCCACTGAACCACCAGCTTGGGTGGTCTGACTGTATTTTAGATTACGTACAGCTAGTAGTTGTACCATGGTGGAATAAGGACGCGTGCTGAAGAGCCAAGACTTTCTGCTCATATGCTCTGAATAAAATTATCTTGTAGTCCCTCCGTCCGAAATTACCTGTCGTAGAAATGAACAAAAATGGATATCTAGAACTAAAATACGTCTAGATACACCTATTTCCGCAAGAAGTAATTCCGGACGGAGGACCAATATTTTAAGAAAACGGTCTAGTAGCTGAACCAGTACTTTCGGTTAATCCCGCCATGGGCTGTTTTTGAGAATATACTTGTTCCTCTAAACTACGCTTGTAACACCTAAGAGTAGTAATGTAGTACTTCTGTTTCTGGAGACAGTTACTAATGAGGTTGTATGCTTGTTTATAAGGTGCATCATGGTGGAGCAGGTACCACAGCTGCAGGCCTGATAGCTGGGGTAAGCTACTAATCTGCACTACCGATAGAAGTTGAATGAACATAAAATGTTATATTTGACATGATGGCTTCATACTTTTGAACACAAAACATGTTACTCACCAGCCATCACTGGAACAAAACCATATGAATAATTTCAGCTAACAATATAACCTGCAACTTCTGTAAAACAAAACTCTCATTATACTGATGCTTGTTATGAATGGTATCCTTGATGTACAAGGTCTCTTGTAATTACTATCGAGAAACCTACATTTTTTTACCATTCACTATCACCATTCTTTTGTGGATGTACTTGACTGCTCTTTGTGCTGTTAACAGTGTCCAACCACCGTAGTGCCTTTTTTTGGCGACCAGTTCTTCTGGGGTGAGATAGTTCATGCACGTGGTGTGGGTCCTGCACCTATCCGTGTATCAGAGCTTACTACCGAGGCACTTTCAAATGCGATCAGATTCATGCTTGATCCTGAGGTAGCAGTACTTTTCATGCCTTTTGTATATCTGTGTTTCTAGACATTTATGATGTGCTCATTTGCCATCTTCACTACATAGGGAATTATCTTGTTAATCTTATGATGCATAAACACATTCCTTGGTAACGAGCAGATGCATTTGTGTTAACTAATCCTGCTACTCTGCTGAAGGTAAAATCACGATCAATGGAACTGGCAATAGCAATAGGGAATGAAGATGGCGTCGCAGCCGCTGTAGACTCATTTCACCGACACCTGCCTTCAGAACTCCCACTTGCTCCACCACCCGCCCCTGTAGAAGAAGACCGCCTAGACCTGCTTCAATTGCTTGCTCGATATCTTGAGAAGTGTTGTCTCCCGTTCAATTCTTAGTTGTCCATAGGGTAGATATGGGTTCAATTTATTTATTTATTTGTGTGGTTAGGAAACAGAAATTAGTGTCTTGTAAAATTTGAGGGAGTGAAACAAACTCTAGTTCATCGTCCATGCCAATCGTCCAATTTCCCTTTTCCAGCGTGAATATCGGTAATAAGTGCGTGGTGTAGCTTCAGCGATTTTCTTGGTGTATCACAAATAAGCAGCTTTCATGTACATGAAAATTCGGATAGCAAAGAATTGTTGTACACATTCACCTTTCCCATCTTTGTGTATCTTGGTGTCTTGGGGAGTCAACTATATCTTCGACATTGGTACTTCCGAAATGCAAGTCTGAGATAAATATCCTATACTTTCTAATCATGTTCTATTTACCCCCCCCCCCCAACCCTTTTTCTCTTAATATAATAGGGGCATATTTTCCACTTATTATGACAAATACATCCACCCTCAGAAACTTGGCTAATATTTGCTTCATTCATGGCAATCCACTTTTATTTTAAAAAAATCAATCATTAATAATTTCTTATATGTGCGGTTTGATTTGTTTATGATTTGTTTATTAGCTTAGCATAGATACCCACCTAGAAGCATGTCTAGCCCTTCTCCTATCCTTTAATCCCCTATCCCTCCTATCCTTTAATCTCCAATATATAAGGCATTGAACTTTTGATGCACCTAGCCCTTTCCCTAAAAGATTTACTGTTTGGGCAATTGATCGAACACCTTGTGTGTGAAGAAGCTCCTAGCTTTGGCGGCCGATGATGGAGCTTAGGCGGCCATCGTGTGACGTGAAGATACAGGAGGCTCTTGGCAACCCACAACATCGATTCTCGAGATTGCCGGCAATGAATGCGAGCCAGAGGAAGTGGTGGCAAGCTCGATGATGGCGACAGTGAGCTCAGTCGATTCCAGCGCCGGTGGCTAGTTTGGGTGTATGCTCGGGTAGCATATAACATCACGGTGCTTTGATGGTTTCATTGCCAGTGATTTGGTGCTTCGCGACAGCAGTGACAATGAAAATCATGTTTTTCGACTAATTACGATTTTGACAAGAGTAGAGACAAAAGGAAGGGGGGAGGGTAACACTAGGGGGTCACGAGTCGGGACTGAGATAGACAAGTAGGGAAGAATGAAGTTTGTTGAGAATTGCTCTTTTTAAAGTGAGTTTAATCGAGAGGGGTTAAGTTTTCAGGGATCAAAAGCTATATTTCTTAGAGATTAAATATAGCTCTTAAATATAGTTCATATTGAAATATCAAAAACATCTTAGCTTATAATAATGAACCAAGGGAGTAGTTTGCAAAACAGCTCAAGGCCATCATCCAAAGATACATCATCTCTCACCATGCATGGCGCTCAGTAGAGGAGTAAGTACCGATTCGATGTGCCGGGTATCGGTCGGAATGGCAGAGGGTAGCAATCCCGACTTATCCACAATAACAGGGAGGCGACACCGAACAATGAGGCGGTCGTTCATGGTCGGCGTGCTCGGCTCAAGATGGTAAGGAAAGTGGTGTTGAGGGTTGGCACAGTCAAACGTGTGCGTCATTTTCTGCATCTCGAAGTTCACCGTCCCCTCAACCTCAAAGCTGAACTCCATCATCGTTAGCATGGACAAGGCATAGTAACGTGAACGTACGGTGCACATGGGAATTGGGGCATAGCATGAGGAACCATCTGCTCCCTCCCACGAAGAAGTGCGTGGAGAGGGCGCACTCGACGCCCCGGAGCGCCGCCTTAAGCTCGAAGAAGCTGCCGACGCTGAGCGTGTGGGACCTGACCATGGCAACGACCTGCAGCTCCTCTAAGGCCGCAGGCTTACTGGACCTGAAGAAGTTACTGAGGCGCATGTGCCGCTTCTTTTCGACGAAGGACAGAGTTCACCTGACGGTGAAGCTGTCGTCATCGCGACAGACGCATGATGAAGCCTCCAACTCCCTCTGTTTCAAGGCCATACCCAAACACCCGTCGGCGACCTCGACCGTCGCCTCCGTGTGGAAGACGATGTGCTCCCCGGTCTCGTTGAGGATCTCCATGGAGATGCGGATGCCGGCTCCCGCGTCTAGGGCTTGCCAACGGCTGAGGAAGACCGAAGCGGCGAAGTAGTCGGCTATGCCGTCGTCATTGATGTTAGTACTGAAGCATTTCATATTGTCAGTATTGTAGCATTTCATTCCTTTTTACATGGTATAACATTTCATTTCTAACTGTAGTGATTTCATAGGTATATACTTGATGCCAGAGAAATGCCTATAGTTATTTGTCTTAAGAAGATAAAGGACCAATTAATGACTAGGTCTTATAGCAAGAATCTGGAATCTGAGGAGATGTGTGGTAAAATTTGCCCCCAAATTAGAAAGAAACTGGACAAAAATACTGACATGTCTAACAACTGCTTGCATTACCTGTTGGACATGACATCTTTCATGTTATAGGCATGGTTGGGGAGTATGATGTCGACATACAAAAGGATGAGTTCTCTTGTAGGGCCTTGCAACTATCTGGAATTCCATGTAGACATGGAGTGACATGTTTAAGATATGAAAAAATTAAACTAGAGGATGTTGTCAACAAGTGCTACAACATTGATGCTTTCAAAGCTGCTTATGGTAATATCATAATGCTATGTAGTGATCCTAGAGTGCGGCCTAAAATTAATGGGCTTGCTATGCTGCCACCAAAGTATGAGAAGCAAGTTGATAGGCCTCGAAAGAAAAGAAAGAAGAACCCACTAAAGGAGGACAATGAAACTAGGATGAGCAGAGATGACATTATTAGACATTGCAGTGTGTGTAATCAACTAGGACACAACAAAAGAAAGTGCCCTGAGCTAGGCAGAGGTCAACCAATAGCAGAAGGGGCAACAACAGAAGAGCCAGCAGCTGAAGAGGCGACAACAGACCAACCAACAACAAAAAAGGCATCGGCAGAAAATGAGCCATCAGCAGAAGATGAGCCATCAGCAATACAAGAGTCAACAATAGAAGAGCTACAACTAATTCAGGTTGTGCTTCCAGAAGCACAACAAAGAACTAAACTGCTAGTCAAGACGAATCATAGATCGAATGCGACAACTAGGGCAATGTACCAACGACAGCAGATCCGTTGGTGTCGGCGATGGGAGGGGCGGCGAGAAAACGGCTAATGTCGGAGGTGGAAGAGGTGCTTGGACAACCTTCTTCCAGTGACGCTTCCCGACAGAGAAGCTGGTGGCGATGGACATGACGACAATGACGACGACGCAAGAGAGAGGGAGAGAGCCAGCACAAGACCTAGGGACAGGGAAATAAGTCTAACAGAAGATCAAGGGGCGCATTGCATAAATGTCCAACCGCTAGGCGAGGGAAATCTCCCGCCTGGGCCCTGGTGTTGACGTGGTGACAGTCAAATCGCCACGCGAGCTGGTCAACAGCGGCCACGCGAAAAAAGGACCTCACATGAACAACTTAGAAAGATTTATGACCCAGGTGTGCATTTTGGAAAAATTAGGACCCAATCAATATTTTTGAAAAAAATATTAGGACCACACTTGCATTTTACTCTAGAAATAAACCATAGCGTGTGCGCGTGTGTGCGTGTTGCGAGTCAATGCTTGCGATCGGATCTTAGTCAATTAGCAACAGCCGCGGCATACGCGTCCAAGACGCATCTTGGGGTGGTGTGGGCGAGCCAATCGCCATGATCCGGATAGTGGAAGAGGTGGGCAACATGATATGTGCACAAGCCCGGGTATAAACTTCTACGCTCTGCTCGTTTGTAGGCGATATGGTTAGTCCAGTGCATGTGGTTTATCCAGATCTGTAGCCCGAGTTGGTATGTGGTACAATTTGAGTTCGTGCTCAAAGAAAAAGAATGACGTTTGTGCGGCGAGGCGTCGTATGCGTGGCGAGGCGTTTGTCGTAAAAAATCCTTTGTGTACAATGTGTTCCTTTCTTCTTTCACCTTCGTTTGTGTCTGTGGGAATGAGAGAGAGGTTCGCCTGGCGTTCGTCGCCGGATCGGGTTTGTCCAAACAGTTGAAACGCTCCGGGTACACCTTGACGTCTGAGAAGAAGATGGTGCCCAAGGTCATCGACTGAGGCATCGGCAACTGCACGAGCTCGGAGTACTGCGGGCCGGGATCGTCACGAGGTACATTGATACGTCTCAAATCGTATATACTTTTTGAAACACTTTTGCTTTTGTTTTAGATTCTAATTTGCATGATTTGAATGAAACTAACCCGGACTAATGTTGTTTTCAGCAGAACTTTTATGGTGTTGTTTTTGTGCAGAAATACAAATTTTCGAAATGAGACGAAACTTTTTGTGGATCTTTTCTGGAATATAAAAATAATAATGGAGCGAAGACCCACCAGAGGAGGGCCACCTATTGGTGCCAAGCCAACAGGGCACATCCCCCTCGGCGCGCCCTAATGGCTTGGGGCCACCTCCTGGCTCCTCCGACCCTAATTGCAATCCTGTAAATTCCCATTTCTGGAGAAAAAATAATAGAGAAGTTTTCATTACGTTTCACGAAATGGAGCTTTCGCCACCTTTTTCATTACGTTTCACGAGATGGAGCTTTCGCCACCTCCTATTCTTCCTTGGGAGGGCTAATCTAGAGTCCGTTTGGGGCTCCGGAGAAGGGGATTTGTCGTCGTCGTCATCACCAACCCTTCTTCATCAACACCATCCTGATGCTCACCACTGGGGGTGAGTAATTCCTCTGTAGGCTTGTTGGACGGTGATGGGATTGGATGAGATTGATCATGTAATCGAGTTATTTTGATATGGCTTGATCCCCTAGTATCCACTATGTTCCGAGATTGATGTTGCTATGACTTTGCTATGATTAATACTTGTCACTAGGGCCCGAGTGCCATGATTTCAGATCCGAACCTATTATGTTTTCATAAATATGAGAGTGTTTTGGATCCTATCTTGCAAGTTGTGTGCACCTATTATGTGTCATGATCCACATACCCCAAGGCAATAATTGGTAGTTTGAGGATTTTATATATTCATCATGTGTTAATGCTTTGTTCTGGTTCTCTACTAAAAGGAGGTCTTAATATACCTTAGATTTCCTTATATATGGACCCGTTGCCACGAGAGGGTAGGACAAAAGATGTCATGCAAGTTCTTATTATAAGCACGTATGACTATGTACAAAATACATGCCTACATTATATTGATAAATTGGACCTAGTTCTTTGTCGCTCTAGTGTGTAACTGTTACATGATGAATGTCGTCTAAATCAGTATCCATCACCGGTCCATGTGCCTACGCTGTTCATACACTGAATCTTGTTAAGTTACTATTACTGCTACTACTGTTACGATCACTACAAAATTGTTGATATCACTGCTATTGTTACTACTGCTATTTTGCCCTGCTACTAAAAGTTTTGCTACAGAGAGATATCCTTGGTGTGGTTGAATTGAAAACTCAACTGCCAAGACATATAAATATTCTTTGGCTCCCTTTGTGCCGAATCAACAAATTTGGGTAAAATACTTTCCTCGAAGACTGTTATGATCCCCTATACTTGTGGGTTATCGATGCCGTTTTCTGGCGCCGTTGCCGGGAAGCATAGCTCTATTTATTGTGTCCACCAAGGCTATCCAATTGTCACTATGAAGAATCCGAAAGATACTAGAACCAAGATCTTACCCTCTAAGATGAGGGGAGGTAAGGAACTGCCATCTAGCTTTGCTTTTGATTCACCTACTGTTTTGAATCAGCTTATGACACCACCAATGGCTACTCATTCTGATATGTCGCAAGTACTTGATGATGCTACTTCTAAAATTAATGATGATACTACTGCTATGCTTGATGAAACTGGAACTGTGCCACTAATTGAATTACTTGATGCTCATATTGCTAAAGCTAGAGAACTTGAGAATGATGAAATTGATGAACACTTTGATTCACCTATTACCCCAAGCTCTCCTAATAGATATGTAATGCATGATGTACCTGAGGGTTATGTTATGGATGGAGAGATAGCTAGAGACTTCCTTGCTTGTAATGATAGAGATGATTTGAAGAAACTACTATGCAAACTAAAAGAAAAATCTATGATGGAGAAAATGAAAAGTGGTCCTAAATTTGCTACTTATCCTATATGTGTTACCGATAAGGATTATGAATTCTCTGTTGATCCTGAATTAACCACTATAGTAGAATCTGATGCTTTCCATGGTTATGAAACTGAAATTGTTGTGGCACACCTCAATAAATTGAATGATATTTCCACTTTGTTAGCTCATGAGGAAAAGATACTTTATTATTATATCCTTAAGATTTTTTATTTTTCTCTAAAAGGTGATGCTAAGAAATGGTTCCTCTCTCTTGCTCCTGGTTGTGTGCATAGCCCCCAGGATACGATATATTAATTTACTAAAAAATATTTTCCTGCTCATAAGAAACAAGTTGCTTTATAGGAAATATTTAACTTTGTGCAAATTGGAGAAGAGAATCTCCCTCAAGATTGGGGGAGGCTTCTTCAAGTGCTAAGAGCGTTGCCTGATCATCCTCTTAAAAAAATGAAATACTTGATATCTTTTATAAGGGACTAATCGATGCTTCTAGGGACTACCTAGATAGTTGTATTGGTTATGTTTTCAAGGTAAGAAGTATTGGGCAGGCCAAAAGACTATTAGATAATATTTTGAATAATGCTAATGATTGGACACTTCCCGAACCACCGCCGGAACCTATTCAAAAGAAGAGAGGTATTCTATTCCTCGGTCCAGAAGATATGCAAGAAGCCAAGAGAACTATGACAGAAAAAGGTAATAAATCTGAAGATGTCAAGAATTTACCACCTGTTGAAGAAATACATGGACTTAACATCCCTACACAGGTAGTAGAGGTAAAACTCTTTGTAGATTTGTTGAAAGTGATATACCTTATACTAAGACTCCTAGTAAATGTATGGATGAATTTGCTAATTATATTGTTAAGCAAGAACATTTTAATAATCATGTCAAGGATCAATTACAATGTAATGCTATGATGATATATCGCTTGAGTGACTTGATGTTTAGAATTGCTAATGATGTTAAAGGTCTAGGTAAACATGCTTCCATGGTTCATACTCAATTAGACCAAGTTTCTAAGTCACAAAATGTTTTGCTTGCTGAAATGAATGAGAACATAAATGATCATGTTGTTAGAGTAATGACTAGAGGAGGTAGAATGACTCAGGAACCTCTTTTTCCTAAAGGTCATCCTAAAAGAATTGAACAAGGTTCGCACAGAATTAATGTTGATGCACCTAGTCCATCTAAAAAGAAAAGGAAAAATAAAAATGATAGGACTATGCATGCTTCTAGTGAACTCGTTATACAAAAACGTACTCAAAATCATAATAATGTTTCTGTTTCTAATGCTGAAACACAATCTGGTGATGAACATCCACCTAGTGATAATGATAATGTTAATGAAGATGCTCCACCAGATAATGATAAGGAAAATGACAATGAGGTAGAAATAGAACCTACTGAAGATCTTGATAACCCACCTCCTATGAATAAACGTTATGATAAGAGAGACTTTGTAATACGTCTCAAACATATCTACTTTTCCAAACACTTTTGCTCTGGTTTGACATCTAATTTGCATGATTTGAATGAAACTAACCCGGACTGACGCTGTTTTCAACAGAACTACCTTAGTGTTATTTTTGTGTAGAACTAAAAGTTCTCGGAATTGGACGAAACTTTTTGTAAATTATTTTTGGAATATATGATGAATTATGGAGCGAATACCTACCGAAGGGGGTGTGCCAGGGGGCCACAAGTCAACAGGGTGTCCCCTAGTGGCGTGCCTTGATGGCTTGTGGGCCCCTCATGGCCCCTCCAACCCTAATTCCAGTCCTATAAAATCACATCCATAGAGAAAAAATTCGGAGAGAAGATTTCATCGTGTTTCACGAGACGGAGCCGCCACCACCTCCTGTTCTTCCTCCCGAGGGCTGATCTGGAGCCTCTTTTGGGGCTCTGGAGAGGGGAAATCATCGCCATCGTCATCACCAACCCTTCTCCATCAACACCGCCATGATGCTCAATACTGGGACTGAGTAATTCCTTTGTAGGATTGCTAGACGGTGGTGGGATTGGATGAGATTGATCATGTAATCGAGTTATGTTTGATAGGGATTGATCCCTAGTATTCACTATGTTCTGAGATTGATATTGCTATGACTTTGCTATGCTTAATGCTTGTCACTAGGGCCCGAGTGCCATGATTTCAGATCTGAACCTATTATGTTTACATGAATATAAGAGTGATTTGGATCCTATCTTGCTAGTTGTATGCACCTATTACGTGTCATGATCCGCATACCCCAAGGTGACAATAATTGGGATTCTTTCCGGTGATTGTCGTAGTTTGAGGAGTTCATGTATTCACCATGTGTTAATGCTTTGCTCCGGTTCTCTATTAAAAGGAGGCCTTAATATCCCTTATATTGCAATAGGACCCCGCTGCCACGGGAGGGTAGGACAAAATATGTCATGCAAGTTCTTATCACAAGCATGTATGACTATATGTGGAATACATGCCTACATTACATTGATGAATTGGAGCTAGTTCTGTGTCACCCTAGTGTGTAACTGTCATATGATCAATGTCATCTAAATCATTATCCATCACCAATCCATGTGCCTACGCGTTACATATACTGAATCTTGCTAAATTACCATTTCTATTGTTACTATCACACCTGCTACAAAACTGCTACTGTTACTACTACTATTACTTTTACTACTACTATTTTCCATGCTACTTAATCTTTGCTGCACAGAGATATCCCAGGTGCGGTTGAATTGACAACTCAACTGTCAAGGACAATAAATTTTCTTTGTCTACCCTTGTGTCGAACCAATAAATTAGGGTGAAATACTACTCGTGAAGACTGTCGCGATCCCCTACACTTATGGGTTGTCAAGACCTTTTTCTGGCGCTATTGCCAAGGAGCATAGCTCTATTTATTGTGTTAACTGAAGGATATCCAATTGCTACTATGAGAAATCTGAAAGATAATAGAACTAAGATCGTCCACTCTCGCACGAGAGGAGGTAAGGAACTGCCATCTAGCTCTGCTTTAGATTCACCTACTGTTTTGGATCAACTTGCTACACCACCACTTGTTGATCGTCCTGATATGTCACATGGACTTGATGATGCTACTTTTGATATTAATGATGAAACTATTGCTACACATGTTGAGACTGAACCTGTGCCACTGAATGAATTACTTGGTGATCATATTGCTAAAGCTAGAGAACTTGAGAATGCTGAAACCGAGGAAGACTTTAAATCACCTATT
Source organism: Hordeum marinum (assembly GCA_022496015.1). Taxonomy (NCBI): domain Eukaryota; kingdom Viridiplantae; phylum Streptophyta; class Magnoliopsida; order Poales; family Poaceae; genus Hordeum; species Hordeum marinum. The sequence continues at coordinate 442,031,166 of CM039674.1, forward strand.
ACCCCTCGCTCTCCTAATAGATATGAATTGCCTTTGGTAGATGAAGGTTATGTTATGGATGGTGAGGTAGCTAGGGACTTTCTTTCTTGTAAGGATAGAGATGTCGTGAAGAAACTATTATGCAAACTAAAAGAATAATCTATGATGGAGAAAATGAAATGTGATCCTAAATTTGCTACTTCTCCTATATTTGTTACTGATAAGGATTATGAGTTCTCTATAGACCCTGATTTAATCCTATAGTAGAGTCTGATCCTTTCCATGGTTATGAAAATGAAATTGTTTTCGAACCTTATGAAACTGAATGATATTGATGCTCTGTTTACCAATGATGAAAATATTCACTACTATTATATCCTTAAGAGTTTTTCCTTTATCGCTAAAAGGCGAGGCAATGGATTGTTTCCTTTCACTTGCTCGTGGTTGTATACGTAGTCCCCAGGATATGCTTTGCCACTTATCTGCAAAATATTTTCCTGCTCATAAGAAACAAGCCGCCTTACAGGAAATATTTAACTTTTCTCAAATTGAAGAAGAGAATCTCCCTCAAGCTTGGGGGAGGCTTCTCCGGTTACTATGACCTTTGCCTGATTGTCTTCTTGAGAAGAATGAAATACTTGATATTTTTTCTAATGGACTAACCGATGCTTTTAGGGATTTCCTAGATAGTTGTGATGGTTGTGTTTTCAGGGAAATAACTATTGGACACGCTGAAGAATTATTAAATAACATAATGCAAAATGTTGATGATTGGACACTTACTGAACCACCTCTAGAACCTATTCAAAAGAACAGAGGTATTCTATTCCTTAGTCCTGAATACATGCAAGAAGCAAAACGATCTATGAAAGAGAAATGTACTAAAACTGATGATGTCAAGAAATTACCGCTTATTGAAGAAATACATGGACTCGACACCCCGACACAGGTAGTAGAGGTAAACTCTCTCTGTTCCTTTAACAAAAGTGATATACCTTATATTAAGACTCCTAAACAATGCTTGGATGAATTTGAGAATTACGTTGTTAAGCAAGAACACTTCGATAATTATGTTAAGAATGAATTGTGATGTAATGCTATGATGATAGATTGCTTGAGTGACTTGATGTTTAGAATTGCAAATTATGTGAAAGGTTTAGGAAAACATGCTTCTATGGTTCACACCCAATTAGACCAAGTTGCTAAATCAAAAAATGATTTGCTTGCTGAAATGAATAATAATATGAATGATCATGCTGTTAGAGTAGTGACTAGAGGAGGTAGAATGACCCAAGAACCTCTTTATCCTGAAGGTCACCTTAAAAGAATTGAACAAGATTCTCAGAAAATTAATGAAGATGCACATAATTCATTTAAGAAGAAGAAAAAGAAACATGACAGGAACTTGCATGTTTCTAGTGAACCTGTCATAGAAAAACCTGTTGAGAAACATAATGAAGTTTCTGTTTCTGATGCCGAGACATAGTCTGGTAGTGAGCATACACCTAGTGACAATGAAAATAATAATAATGATGATGCTCACGTAGATTCTCAACCAGATGATAACAAATAAAATTTTAATGATGTGGAAATTGAACCTGGTGAGGATCTAAAGAACCAACCTTCTAAAAATAAACGTTATGATAAGAGAGACTTTGTCGCTAGGAAACATGGAAGGGAAAGAGAGCCATGGGTTCAAAAACCTATGCTATTCCCTCGTAAGCCCACTAAAAGTAAGGATGATAAAGATTTTTAGTGCTTTACTAAAATGATTAGACCTATCCATATGCACATTCGTTTGACTGATATGTTGAAAATGCCTCTGTATGCTCAGTATATGAAAGACATTATTACCAACAAAGGGAAGATACCTGAAAATGAAATTTACACCATGCTTGCTAATTATTCTTTTGATGGTGGAGTACCTAAGAAGTTGGGAGATCTGGGTATACCCACAATACCTTGCTCTATTAAAAGAAACTATGTCAAAACTGCTTTATGTGATTTAGGGGCCGATGTTAGTGTTATGCCCTTTTCCCTTTATAAAAGACTTGAATTGAGTAAACTCACACCTACTGAGATATCTTTGCAAATGCCTGATAAATCCACAACTTTACCTATTGGAATTTGTGAGGACGTTCCCGTTGTGGTTGCAAATGTTACTATCTTAACTAACTTTGTTATTCTTGATATGCCTAAGGACGACAATATGTCGATCATCCTTGGTAGACCCTTTCTAAATACTGCAGGGGCTGTTGTTGATTGCAATAAAAGCAAGGTTACCTTTCATATCAATGGCAATAAACATACCATGCATTTTTTGAGGAAGCAAACTTTGATTAATAATATTAATGTCATTGATCCTATTCCCACGGTTATCATTAGAGATATTATAATTCCTCTACCTACTACCAAGAAGAAGAAATATTATAATCTCATTGTTGGGGAAATACATATCACTACTGAGGTAACCTAGTGGTATACAAAAAATTCTTCGGTTTCATGTTGGTCGAAAACGGTTGTTAACAAGAGTTGATCAACCTTATTAACGAATCCTTTTCGAATGACATGTGATTGATGAATTGAGTATCTACAACTCTTCGCATCACAAGTTTATTCTATGTTTTCTTAGTTAAATAAAAATAAATATCATGAAATTAATGTTTCCTGTTTTTCCCATGCATGAAAAATACCCCAAAAATAAAAGTCTCAAATTGCCACAAAATTTTGACATGAATTTTTCCAGAATATTTTGGAATTTTTGGCGTAAACATTACTGCAGGGGGGGGTGTGCCAGTGGGCCACCACATGACAGGGTCCCCCTAGTGACATGCCATGTTGGCTTGTGGGGCCCACAAGGCCCCGTGCCTTATCCCTTCATCCCACTACTTATCCCACCTACAGCAAAAATTCCCTATCCATCTCTCTCCCGTGTTCTTCACCCAGAAAGTGATTTTTTATCTCTTTGCTCGGAACTCCATTTGTGAAACGGTTTTTAGGAATCGCTTCTTGGTATGTGACTCTCCCATTCCTCCAATTAGATTTTGTTTTAGTGGTTTATATTTTGCATAAGTTTTTGCACTTGGTGCTACAGAAAATGAGTTGGCATGTTGAATTCTTTGAGTTCCAAGTAGTACGAATGCTTGATATGGCCTCTAGATATCACTCTGAGTAGTTGCTACCATTCTTACAAAGTTTTGTTGACACAAATTTGTGACCCAGAAATTTTAGAAACTTGTGTGCAGGAAGATGAGCTTCTTTAGGAGAAGCGCTTCAAGGAGGCATTCTTTGGGCGAGTGGTCGAGCAGAAGCTCTATCTGACAAGCCTATATAGAGCCCATGGCTAATCAAATAGTCATGTCTGATGCAAAATCTTGTCGGTGGCCAAGCAATGAGTTCATGATAGGTGCGGGTATCAAAGAGGAATTCGATCATTTTATTGAGAATACCGGCCTCACCGACTTCCTTGTAGGTAAGTGTGTCCAACACTTTAACCTTACCGTACATTCACAGATGGATTCTGCTTTCATGCGCTTAATTCTAGGGTATTATTTAAACTATATGATGAATCTTTAGCATGGACCTAGAAGAATTTCCAGTTGCTTGCAAACTTCCACCCTAGGGTCTGCTAGAGAAACCATCGACAATTAATTATAATATGTTTCTCAAGAATCTTTGCATGGGATAAGATAGGGGAGTAATGTAGGCTAGAATTAAGAGTATACAATTTCCTCTATCCGTTATTTTGTGTTGTTCAACAGGAAGTGCATAGTAGGAAAACAAGAATGCAATACATTATGTGCTCCTCACTTGAGTATTATACATATTGTTGTGACGGGTGAACGACATTTTAATCTTGGTGCAATTGTAGCCCGAAGGTTGCACCCCAACTCTAGTAATGGAGAGTTGTATGGTGGCATTTATGCATCCCGTTTAGCTGCACATTTGGGACTGTCACCCCAACCTAATGACTCCATTTTGCCTGAACAATATTTAGATTATGAAGCTATGCGTTATCATGAATTTCTTGTGAACCGTTCTAGAGGCTATGAGTACAACTTAATATTTAGAAAACACACAACTATGTCTATCTTTTTTGCTTGCACCTGTCCTCTTTGACTTCCAGGCTCGACAAAGATATTATGTTCTTGAGGACGAGGTGTGAGGGTACAATGCTGCGGTGGAGGCTGCTCGTTTGGCAACAGAGGCTGCTCGTGTGGCAGAGGAGGACGCCAGGAATGCCCTCATGAGCTATCACTTCAACCATTACCCGGATCAGCAGTGGTGATTACCAAGCTAGGCAAAAGCCTAAGCTTGGGGGAGTACATATTTCTCATCGACATTACATTCATGTTCTCACACTTCATATAAATTGTCGGTGTTCATCCTCTTTCATTGTAAATCCATGTTAGATTTATTTTTCTTGATTTCTTCTTATGTCTTTGAAAAAACTTTGAAAATCCAAAAATATTTCTCGCTTTTTTTCAGTTTTTCATTTCCTCATTTTCTTTAGCCGTATAACTAAAATGAAAACCCAAAAAGATTTCCTTCCCTTGTTGGGAGCTTTCCCGTGTAAATAGTTTTTTGTGTTCTTGCTTTCCCATAGTTTGTTTCCTTGTTTAAGAAAAACAAAAACTCCAAAAATATTTCACTGTGTTTCTCTGAATTTATTTTATTTTTGTTGAGCCCTTGAAAGGAGGAGACCATGATGAAAATGTTGAGTGGCTCTCATATGCCTTATTGATGATCTAACAAAGAGCAAAATTTTTACCCTGTCTTCTCCTTTGTCTTAAACTGCCATGTAGATTCCAGCTTAGTCTACGACATTCTTGCACTATTATTATTATTATTATCACATCATTCGATCATGCGAGTGAAAGGCAATAACGCCAATATTTGATGAAGTGATTGTGGCAAGGGAAGCTAGTATGAACTCTTCTTATTTTCCGTTTTTGTATATCATGAATAAACATATTTGTGATGAAAATTATAGATTATAGCTTCGCATGCCATGCCTAAATAGCTAGGAGTTAATAATGATTTATCGTGTGTGTCAACATGCGTTGAAATGGTTATAATATGATATGGTAGTATGGTATTTCCCTTTGAGAAATTCAAGCGGTTTGACTTGGTCCATGTGCAAACATGCAGTTGAATCAAAACAAATGCAACCTTCATGATGTTTAAATTCAGAGTGTTCATATCCTACTCATTCTACGTCCAATGTTAATTATTCAAAATGCATGTCCATGACCGTTGTTGCTCTCTAGCTGGTCACTTCTCAACCTATTGCTAGCCTTCACCTATACCGAGTGGGAATGCTACTTGTGCACCCAAAACCCTTAAACCAAGTCATTGCACATGAGTTCACCATACCTACCTATATGAAGTATTACCCTGCCGTTCCAAGTAAATTTGCATGTGCCATATCTAAATATTCAAATAGACATCTATTTTGTGCACTTTTCTCACTCATGAAGGGACAAGGCGATCGATATTTTCCATGCTAAGCGAGTTATTCCCAAGACGACCGTTCATTCGCCATCATTGCACGAGAGAGGCTGGTAAGAGGGATGCCCAGTCCCACATAATCAAAGTAAATTAAACAAAATCCTTGGGACACTTGTATGTTGGCAGGCATCCGTGAATTCGGTCAGCCATGGTCTGTGTATGGATGGTGGATAGGAGTAAAACTTTAATTTTCTGTTTGGGAACTACCAATAGTGAGTTTAGCAAGGAAAATATTGAAAACCTTTGTCGTAACATTGACAAGAAAAGTGCACCAATCAAAAATTATATTTTCACTCTTGTTTTAAGCTTTGAGCTCTCGCACCGCTGCAAATCAATCCTCCCCCCTGCGAAGGGCCTATCTATTTACTTATATGTCGAGTCATCATCCTCTTACTAAAGCACCAAACCTGAGAGCGCTATTGTCATCCTTATGCATTGAGTCTAGTTAATGTTGGATATGAGCATGACTGGATCTTTTCTACCTTGACTCAGAGGTGCTCTGCATTTATGTTTTGCGGTCTCAGAAAGGGCTAGCGGAATACCATGTCACCATATTGTATTATGATTGTTTTGACAAATTGTTGTCATAGGAGGTATTTTATTATTGCTTTCTAGTTGGTTATGTATTGCCATGAGTTAACATAATATCTATTTGTTGTTGTGGACGTGTCTATTTATGATTTGTGCCAAAAACTTGAGCACTAGCTAAGCATGTGTATAATAACGAGAACAAAAGAGTTTGTAAAAGTTTTCTTTATCACTTTCAGTTTATCAACTGAACTGCTTGAGGACAAGCAATGAGTTAAAATTTGGAGAGTTGATACGTCTCAAGCGTATCTACCTTTCCAAACACTTTTGCTCTGGTTTTGACCTCTAATTTGCATGATTTGAATGAAACTAACCCGGACTGATGCTGTTTTTAGCAGAACTACCTTGGTGTTATTTTTGTGCAGAAATAAAAGTTCTCGGAATTGGACGAAACTTTTTGTGAATTATTTGTAGAATATATGATGAATTATGGAGCGAAGACCTTCCAGAGGGGGTGTGCCAGGGGGCCACAAGCCAAAAGGGCGCCCCCTAGTGGCACGCCCTGATGGCTTCACTACTGCAGGATGCTGCTAACGCGACACTACAATCAGAGACCCTTCGACGAAACTATGTGTGATCCATGAATCACAAATGGTATAGTTCAAGCTCCGTTGCCAATGACTTGAACTGTGTGCGATGGATGATCCATCAAATACGATTCAGAAAATATTTGCATGTGCGATCCACAACACAAAGTTGACTTTTAAGAACTATTGTGATGAGGCGAAATGAAACAAACGGTTAATCAAACATAGATGTGTGTGATGTACGGCATACAAGTCCCTCATATGAACTGTTTGCAATGATCCCGAAGAACAGAAATGGTTTAGAGTAACAAGGTGTGTGTGATAGGCTGCAAACAGTTCGATAATCAGAACTATGTGCTATAATTCTGGACAACACATACGATTTGTTGTTCCGAATTGTGTGCTCGACATGGCACACAATTCAAGAAACCAAATGTGTGTGATATTGTGAATGACCAGTGACGAATCTATATTCTTAACCGTTTGCGATGAGATCGAGAGGGTAGCCAAATTTAAGGAATAAATATGAGCAAACGACAACAGATTTAAGGATTATAGTCTGTTTTACTTCTTCTTGTTGTTGTTAGATTGTCCCACGCCATCGTCTTGACATGGACGCTTCTTGCCGCTGACCGCTGGATTTTTATTTCCATCGTCGTTGATGTCCTTAGCGTCGTCCTCCTTGTTCGACCATTCCTCCTCCTCATCATCGTTGTCGTCTTTTTTGTCCTTCTGTGGCTCCTCCTCCTCCTCCTTGTACGACCATTCCTCCCCCTCCTCATCGTTGTCGTCTTCTTCGTCCTTCGACGGGACCTCATCCTCCTCCTCCTTGTCCGACCATTCCCCTTCCTCCTCATTGTTGTCATCTTCTTCGTTGTTCGGTGGCTCCTCGTCCGTCTGGTCGTCGTCCAATGACTCTGGCGGTGGCGACCCTTCCATGAGCCGGATAAAATGGAGGTCAGGGCTTGATGCCGGACTCATGGAAGACAAGCGTGATGATTTTGCGGTTGACCTCAGACTGGCGGAATTTTCATCCTCGCTGTCGCTCGACATTGCTGCGCAACGTAATTAAACAACTGGCAAGAAAGCGAGATTGCAGAGTGTGTGGAAGTGTAGAGTGGCTGGCGGGGACGATGAAGATGGTGGCAACTGAAGCGTGGTGTGAAGACAAGAGGAATGGCAATTGACATGGGGGATTGACGAATTATATTGGTGGCTTGGCAGACGGTTAGAATTCCGATATAATCAACCGCAATTGTGTGCACCCGACCCATCGCTCTAAATTCCCGCCATTGTGCAGCTCTCAATATGCCAAATGTTTCACATGTGTACATTTTAGGAGTTCACATGGTTCGCTAGATGCTTTGTTTAACTACCCACACGCTTATATGAAACACAACGGGTGCAAAATAGTAAGCATTTAATATAAGACAGTTGGTAAGCAATAGATGAGCTATACTTATTGATGTAGACATTAATAATCAAATGACCCCCTAATGATCATTGCAAACAACGCATACAAGATGGATAATGTGGAAACTACAAACACATGATGTCTACTACGCAACCTTCTTCTTGTAGACTCGTGTTGGGCCTCCAAGCGCAGAGTTTTGTAGGACAGTGACAATTTTTCCTCAAGTGGATGACCTAAGGTTTATCAATCCGTGTGAGGTATAGGATGAAGATGGTCTCTCTCAAATAACCCTGCAATCAAATACAAAAAATCTCTTGTGTCCCCTACACACCCAATACAATGGCAAATTGCATAGACGCACTAGTTCGGCGAAGAGATGGTGATACAAGTGCAATATGGATGGTAGATATAGGTTTTTCTAATCTGAAAATATAAAAACAGGAAGGTAAGAAGTAACAAAAGTGATAAAAAATGATATTGCAATGCTTGAAAACAAGGCCTAGGGTTCATACTTTCACTAGTGCAATTTCTCTCAACAATACTGACATAGTTGAATCAAATGTAAATACCTCTCGTGCGACAAAGAGTTCACTCCAAAGTCACAAATAGCGGAGAACTAACGAAGAAATTATTGTATGGTACGAAACCACCTCAAAGTTATCTTTTCCGACCAATCTGATGAGCTATCCCTATAAGTGTCACGAACATCCCTAGAGTTCGCACTAAAATAACACCTTAAGACACACATCAACCAAAACCCTAATGTCACCTAGATACTCCAATGTCACCACAAGTACCCATGGGCTTGATTATACGATATGCATCACACAATTTCAGATTCATCATGCTCAATCCAACACAAAGAACTTCTAAGAGTGCCCCAAAGTTTCTACTGGAGATTCAAGATGAAAACATGTGCCAACCCCTATGCATAGATTACCAAGGTCACGGAACTCGCAAGTTGATCACCAAAACATACATCAATTGGATCAATAGAACATCCCATTGTCACCACGGATATTCCATCGCAAGACATACATCAAGTGTTCTAAAATCCTTAAAGACTCAATCTGATAAGAAGACTTCAAAGGGAAAACTCAATTCATCATAAGAAGATACATAGGGGAAAACTCCATATGATTCATCTATATCAGTAAAGCTCGCGGTACATCAAGATCGTGACATCTCAAGAACACGAGAGAGAGAGAGAGATCAAACACATAGCTACTGATACATACACTCAACCCTGAGGGTGAAATACTCCCTCCTCGTCATGAAGACCACCAGGATGATGAGGATGGCCTCCGGTGATGGTTTCCCCCTCCGGCATGGTGCCAGAACGGGCTCCCAATTGGTTTTTCGTGGCTCTGGAGGCTTGCGGTGGCAAAACTCCCGATCTAGGTTTCTTTTCGGAGGTTTCTATATTTTTAGGAGCATTTGGTGTTGGTCCCACGTCCAGAAGGTTCCCGAGGAGGTTACAAGCCAGCTAGGCGCGACTAGGGGGGTGGCCGGGCCCTGGTGGCTTCTGACTCCCTCAGGATTCTTCTCCAGTATCTTTTCACTCCAGTATTTTTTATATTTAAAAAAATATTCTCAATAAATTTTCAGCCCATTCTGAGAACTTTTATTTCTGCACAAAAACGACACCATGCTAGTTCTGCTGAAAATATCGTTAGTCCGGGTTAGTTCTAATAAAATCATATAGAATTATTGTAAACATGGCATGAATACTTCATAAATTATGGATACGTTGGAGACGTATGACCACACATTCTAGTTCCTTCTAGTCTCTTGCTTTCATATGTTGCATGTGATTGATTATTTCTTGCTTCATCATAGTGATTATACACTCCAGATTAGTCAGTTTCTTCTTCAGATTTACGTTATCTTCTGCAAGCTTGGTGATAACACTCCGAGCCCTGCCATGCCATTCATCTAGCCAGTTAACAAAGCCACAAGCCTCATCCCTGCAAATCTTAAATAATCAGCATGAGTGGGGGCATTAACTGAACTTAAGGGGTGAACTTATCGCTAACCTCTAAGGGGCAACCGAGAAATCGTCTGCCAGTGTCGGATCCCTCTGTGCATACATGTTGAGCGGGAATGTGTCTGTGCACACAACTCAACTTTTGGTATTCTGATAGCGCAAAACTTGGAATCAAACTCATGTTGCGGGAGTCTGCTGGAGTCAAACTATGGATCCGACATTTGATTGATTTCGTATGTGTGTGTGGGGGGACTGAGTGAGCTGCTTGCTTTGGTCATGCTAAAAAGATGTGGAATGATTGGGACCTGACAAGACGATTCAGATTCGTAGTACACCGGCCTCCTGGTGACCTTAGGCAAGTGCTCGACGATGACCGTCGTCGTGGTTGCGCCGCCAATGGCATTGCCGAGAGCGGCTATACGAACCGGTGCAGCCGGACTGAAAGCATTAGCACCACTCGTCCACATTTCCCCAATGTCAGTGCCACACTAGGGAAGGCGCTAGGGATTTAGAAGCTATTTAAGGATTTGGGGAAGACGGGAAACTATGGGGTTCTGATGATAATAGTCGGGGGAACTATTTATCGCATTCTGTTGTATACGACACACAATTTTCCAAACCAAGTCTTGTGAGATGGAAACGTGCGTGTTACATGGTTTTTGTAACATGGCCATTTGTGATGTGCTTCCCAGTACATATGGGTGCAGTAAACACCCGCTCTCCAAACCCCCCCAGAAAACGTTGTGCTGATAGAGATGTTGGCGGCGACCGAGGTAGCGGCTGATGGATAGGAGGTCAATCCCTAGTCGGTCGGCGATGTCGGCGTTATAGGGAGTCCATCCTCGGTCTGTCGGCGGTGGTGGCATGATAGGAGGTCAATCCTCGGTCGGCGGTGGGAGATATAGGAGGAGCTCAATCCTCATGGTCAGCGCCGACGTGACTGGAGTACGTCCCTCGCGGTCGTAGGCAGGATAGTGGAGCCCGGGCTACAGGTGCCCCGCTAAGCTCTGATCCTCGACCCTAATGTTACCCCATAAGCTCTACTGTCTTGCCGTGTCGCTGATAATTAATTAAGGTATTTTTTCCTTGAGTGGCCTAATTAAGGTGTATTAAATCCATATAATGGCACTACTAATGATGCGTGTAAACTGACTGGTTGATTAGTGTCATTGCACGGCTGGGTAACATTATGCAGCGCCCTCCATAATTTTTGAAAATAAAATCTTGTGATTTATTAACCCATCTTTGTGCATCCATTAAGGCTGCAACGTGTGCATATGAAACGATCGGAATGGATGGGGGATCAAACAAGCTCAAGGTATAGGGATGGCGTGAAGGAGTTCATGGGTGAACGTACAAACAAGAGAATTTGCAAAGAATATTACATCCTCTGTCCATGCATGGATTGTAGCAATACAATGTCACTTGTAATTGATGAGGTCAAGTTGCAATCATACAAAAGGGGATTCATGGGTGGATACACAAGATGGACTAAACATGTTGAAGAGCCGATTATGGATGAAGGTAATAACCTGCCTGTCGGCAAGGTGCCAAACCCTGATCAAAATTGCATGGGTGATGAATTTAACCTAGGGGCTCAGACATCAAGCTACAGAAAGAAGACTGGCATGCCAAAAAACTGAAATAAAAATCAAGAGTGTGAAGCATACAACACCGACCTTGATGATATGTCAGATTTTGCTGCTATGATTGCAGATTTCCAAGGACAAGAAAAAGATATAGCTGGGTACAAGGAGCTGCCAAGCATTGATGCGGCCTCCAAGAAAGATTTGTATCCAGGTTGCCAAAAGAGATATTCCAAGTTGAATGTCACACTGATGCCTCTCAGATTTAAAGCAGAAAGCGGTCTATCAAACAAGGCCTTCACACAGTTTTTGAATCTTTTCAAAGACATTCTTCCAGAAGATAACGTGCTTCCCAAAAGCACGAACAAAGTGAAGAAAATTGTTTGTCCATTGGAACTTGAAGTCCAGAAGATACATGCTTGTGTGAATGATTGTATCGTACCGCGGTGTGAGTACAAACATTTGCGTTCATGTCGCATATGCAAGCACGCACAATACAAGCACAGGAGAGCAAAGGACAAGTACAAAATGGACAAAGAGATCGAGACAGGAATACCGTTCAAGGTTGTTTGGTACTTGCCTGTAATTCAAAGGTTGCAGTGATTGTTTGCAAATCCTAGAGAGGCAAAGAGGTTGCAGTGGCATCATGATGAGCGAACATCGTATAAATATATGAGTCACCCGAAAGATGGGGCTCGGTGGGAACAAATCGCAGTCAGGTTTAAATATTTTGCAAAGGATCATAGAAATCAATGGCTAGGGGAGTGTACTAATGGATTTAATCCATTTGGCGATATGAACACCAAATGTAACACTTGGCTGGTGCTTCTATGCATATATAACCTCCTCCTTGGTTTTGTATGAAGAAAAAATACATCATGATGTCAATGATTATCCAAGGCCGAAGCAACCTGGAAATGATATCGACATTTACTTTCAGCTACTGGTAGAAGAACTGCAGACATTGTGGAGGTTTGGTGTGAACTGTTATGATGCCTACACAAAGGAGTTTGTCCAGCTACATGCGTTGCTCACCATTCAAGATATGCCGGCATTAGGCAACAGTTCGGGGCAAAAAACAAAGGGACCAGTAGGATGTGTCACATGCATGGATAGGACAACAAGTAGATTTCTTTTCAACTCGCGCAAAACCATGCATTTGCGTCATCGTAGGTTCTTAAGGAAAAATCACCCTTACCTAAAAATGACATATGAATTTGATGGTACGGTAGGGAAAGGAACGAGCCCAAGGCCCTATGATGGGAAAGAAGTCCACAACATGGTTAAAGAAATTAAAGTTATGCTTGGCAAGGGATCCGGTTCGACGTCAAAAATAACACCATAGTACCAAGTGTTTAAGAAGAAATCAGTGTTCTAGGAATTACCTTATTGGGAGTTCCTAAGTGTATGTCATTGCATTGATGTCATGCACGTAGAGAAGAATGTTTGTGAAAGCATCCTTGGTACTATGCTCAAGACTAAAGGAACAAAGAAAGGATGGTGACGGTGCACGACTCGACATGCTTGGTGATCAATCGGAACACATGAATGAAGCAGAAGATGATGACAAATTGCTCCACCTATACCAGAGTTACAATTTCACTGCAGCAGAAGTAAAAGAGTTCTTCGAATTTTTGTTGTCAATTACGACACCCTCTTCCTACTACGCAAACATTAGAAGTCTCGTGGATGACAGCTTGGGTAAAAAGAAGTTGTCTCACATGAAGTCACATGATTGACACGTAATGTTGACACAAATCCTCCCAGTGGCCACAAGGAATATGATGTACATAGACATAAGATACACATTGATAGATCTCTGTGATTTCTTCAGCAAACTATGGCAGAAGGTGGTGGATGTTGAAGAGCTGAATAATATGCAAGCTGATATTACAAGGATATTGTCAAACTTAGAGATGTTCTTCCCACCGTCATTCTTTGATGTCATGGTCCATCTCACCGTACACCTTGTGGACAAGATAAAGTATTGTGGTCTTGTGTTTGTTCGCAACATGCATCCCTTCGAGCGGTCCATGGGAATATTGAAGCGCTATTGTCGAAACTGATGTCATCCAGAGGCAAGCATCCTACAAGGTTATACTGCAAAGGAGGTGGTTGAGTTTTGCACTGAATACATGAAACTTAGACCTATAGGTGTGCCCCCTCTCGCCATGAGGGAAGGCTGGCTGGTAAGCCGGTCCTTGCTAGCTTGCAGTTTTGTGCACCTAGAGATATGGACGATCAAGCCCATTTGACGGTACTGCTTAATAGCCCGATACTCGACGCTTATGATGCAGAACACATGGAGGAGATACGATGAAGCAACTTACCCAATGTGTTGTCACCAGCTGCCGAGATAAATGCACACAATAAGGACTATGTAAAATGGCTGAAGGATCGTTTGGCAAGCGGATCCGATCAAGACCTTGCAACTTGGTTGGCACAAAATCCAGCAACGATGATCATCAAGTACCAAGCGTATGACATAAATGGCAACACGTTCTGCACCGAGGAACATGATTCTAAGACCTCATATCAAAATAGCTCTATTCGAATAGGATGCCTAACTGTACAGGAAGATGATAAAAAAATGTACTATGGAACCATTGAAGAGATTTGGGAGCTTAACTATGTGCCAATGAAGGTGGCATTATTCAAGTGCAGATGGGTCCCTCTTAGTAGTGTAAAGGTTGATGCTTATAGCAGGAAGACATATGTTGACTGGAGAGTTATGGCATATCACAAGGACCCATTTATTCTTGCTAGCGATGCTACCCAAATTTTCTTTGTGTCAGACCTGTTGCATATGCACCGCCATATAGTGATGTATGGGAAGAGGAGGGTACTAGGCGTCGAGAATGTTGGTGATGATGAGGAGTACAATCAATATGATGAGTTGCCACCTAAGGGGCCACACGACTTAAAAGAGGAGAAGTGTAAAATCATCAGAAACCCTAAGTTCATTAGGGGTCAACCTAATGATCGCGATCACCCCATGTACATGGGAATTGATTGAAAAAACTAATCTATCTACTGTACTCAATTATTACATGTACTGAATTGTGAGCGATGTGTACTAAGTTCGTTCTGTTATAAGTTTCGCATATACTGTATTGCAAGGTATGCATGTCCTTATGTTGATCTAGATTAATATGTTATCACCTGTAGCAATAAATTTGAAATATTTATGATAATTTACCCTATAGCTAGAACGCTCAGTTGATCTCACTCCGGTATGTACGAACTAAACATATGCAGTTTGGTTTACCAATCGCGCACGATTCATTCACTAAAACCATGTGCTTTCTAAACCGCTACCAACGACACCTAATGCGCACAAAGTGAGGTGTGCATTCTGATTGGCCAAAACCCAAACCACACGGATCATACATCGGCACCATAGGAATCACCCAGATTGAATGGCAATCCTTATACCTCTTGTCAACACATGCTGTTGAAGTTGGGATTTGATTTATATGCAATAAATGCCCCGTAAATGATAAAAAATGCTGAAAAATATCGAACAAGCCCATAAATGCACTAGAAATCAAACCTAGCGTATAATGATGATTAACTATCGTTAGATAAAAGGGATAATTATTTTGGTGCCCTTAGTTGTGTCTCACTCGGCAGTTTTACCCCTAATTTACAAAAACCCTTGGTTCTTCCCAAGTTACTTTAGTCCTCTTATGCTTTTGCCCTTTGACCGTTTGACCATCACTTTGAAAACTTCATCATAAATTCATACTAAATCAGAAAAATTCAAATAAAATATCAAAAGGTTTAGAGAAATATCACCTATATGTGCATGTCATTTGCATTCATGACAAAAAAATTGGAAAGTCCCCAACTGAGTTTGACATATCATATGCGATGGGGAATTTCCAACATTTTTGCCAAGAATGCAAATGGCATTCACATATAGGTGATGTTTTTATGAACATTTTGATATATTATTTGAATTTTTCTGAGTTAGTATGATTTTTTATGAAGTTTTCAAAGTGACGGTCAAACGGTCAAAGGGCAAAAGCATAAGATAAGCAAAGTGGTTTGGGTAGGAATGAGTGGTTTGGGCAGGAATGAGTGTTTTCGGAAACTAGGGGTAAACCTGACGCGTGTGACCCAACTAGGGGCATAAAATCAATTATCCCTAGATAAAAATGGCGGAAGATGCGATGAAGACACTGTCGATAGGAGTTTGATTTGCCACACATGCAAGGCGACGGTTTCAAACTACGTCGCGGAAAGCGGTTAAAAACTGTTTGTATATCACGTCACTACACCTGTGCTTGTGGGGCCCTCGTGGCCCCTCCGACCCTATTTCCAGTACTATAAAATCACATCCATGGAGAAAAAATTGAAGAGAATATCTCATCACGTTTCATGATACGGAGCTGCCGCCATCTCCTGTTCTTCCTCCGGAGGGCTGATCTGGAACCTGTTTTGGGCTCCGGAGAGGGGAAATTGTCACCATCGTCATCACCAACCCTTCTCCATCAACACCACCATGATGCTCACCACCGGGAGTGAGTAATTCTTTTGTAGGCTTGCAGGACAATGGTGGGATTGGATGAGAATGATAATGTAATCGAGAGAAGTTTGATAGGGCTTAATCCCTAGTATCCACTAGGTTCTGAGATTGATGTTGTTGTGACTTTGCTTTCTTAATGCTTGTCACTAGGGCCCGAGTGCCATGATTTCAGATGTGAAACTATTATGTTTTCATGAATATAAGAGTGATTTGGATCCTATCTTGCAATTTGTATGCACCTATTACATGTCACGATCCGCATACCCCAATTGACAATAATTGGGATCCTTTCCGGTGATTGCCGTAGTTTGAGGAGTTCATGTATTCACCATGTGTTAATGGTTTATTCTGATTCTCTATTAAAAGGAGGCCTTAATATCCCTTAGTTTCCAATAGGGCCCCGCTGCCACGGGAGGGTAGAACAAAACATGTCATGCAAGTTCTTATCGCAAGCACATATGACGATATACAGAATACATGCCAACATTACATTGATGAATTGGAGCTAGTTCTGTGCCGCCCTAGTGTGTAACTGTTATATGATCAATGTCATCTAAATCATTATCCATCACCAATCCATGTGCCTACACGTTACATATATTGAATCTTGCTAAATTACCATTTCTATTGTTACTATCACACCTGCTACAAAACTGCTACTGTTACTACTACTATTACTTTTACTACTACTATTTGCCATGCTACTTAATCTTTGCTGCACAGAGATATCGTAGGTGAGGTTGAATTGACAACTCAACTGTCAAGGACAATAAATTTTCTTTGGCTCCCCTTTTGTCAAACCAATAAATTAGGGTGAAATACTACCCGTGAAGACTATCACGATCCCCTACACTTGTGGGTTATCACCTTGTTGCTAGAAAACATGGTAAAGAAAGAGAACCATGGGTCCAGTAACCCATGCCTTTTCCTAGTAAGCTTTCAAAGAGTAAGGATGAAGAAGATTTTGAGAGCTTTGCTGAAATGATTAGACCCGTCATTTCGCGCACTCGCTTGACTGATATCTTGAAAATGCCCCTATATGCTAAATACATGAAATATATAATCACTAATAAAAGAAAGATACCTGAAACTGAGACTTACACCATGCTTGCTAATTATTCGTTTGACAATGGAGTGCCTAGGAAGTTGGGAGATGCGGGTATACCCATAATACCTTGCTCCATTAAATGAAGTTATGTTAAAATTACTTTATGTGATCTAGGAGGCGGTGTTAGTGTTATGCCCTTCTCCTTATATAAAAGACTTGATTTGAATAAGCTCACACCTACTAAAATTTCTTTGCAAATGGCTGTTAAATCCACTGCTATATCTATTGGTGGAAAATGTGGTTGCAAATGTTACTATCTTAACGGACTTTGTTATTCTTGAGATGCTTGAGCGAGACAACATGTCGATTATCCTTGGTAGACCATTTTTAAACACTACAGGGGCTGTTTTTGATTGTAACAAAAGCAAGGTTACTTTTCATGTCAATGGAAAACATATAGTGCACTTCCCGTAGAAAGAAGCTTCGGTAAATAATATCAATGCTATTGAGCAAGTGGCCAGAATCACCACTGGTGGGTTTAAATTTCCTCTTCCTACTGCCACGAAGAACTATGATATTCTTATTGTTGGGGGCATGCAAATCCCCATTGAGGTAACTTAGTGCTTGATAACCCACAAGTATAGGGGATCAATTGTAGCCTTTCTCGATAAGTAAGAGTGTTGAACCCAGTGTGGAGCTAAAGGTAGAACAAATATCCCCTGAAGTTCTATCGACCACCGATACAACTCCACACACACTTAACGTTCTCTTTACCTAGAACAAGTATGAAACTAGAAGTACTTTGTAGGTGTGATGGGATAGGTTTGTAAGATAATAAGGAGCACGTAAATAAAAACTAGGGTCTGCTTAGATAAAGTAACAACTAAGTTAGTTTAACGAGTGTGGAAAAGTGGTGGTAGGAGTTGCAGAATTGTCATCATTATTGCAATATTATATGAGGGGGAGGCATAAGCTAACATACTTTCTCTACTTGGATCATATGCACTTATGATTGGAACTCTAGCAAGCATCTACAACTACTAAAGATCATTAAGGTAAAACCTAGCCATAGCATTATAAGGTATCAAGTCCTCTTTACTCCCATATGCAACAACCCACCTACTCGGGTTTATGCTTTTGTCACTTAAGCAACCCGCCATATGCAAATCATGAACACATTGCAACACCCCACAACAAGGATCCCTCATGCTTGCGCGACACGAAGAGCACCATAAGACAACACCAATAATAAAACATGCAACTCAAACCAATCATGATCATCAATCAACCCATAGGACAAAACAGATCTACTCACACATCATAGGATGGCAACACATCATTGGATAATAATATGAAGCATAAAGCACCATGTTCAAGTAGAGGGTACAACAGGTTGTGGGAGAGTGGACCGCTGTAGATAGATGGGAGAAGGTGATGGAGTTGTTGGTGAAGATGACGGAGTTGTTGGAGTAGATCGCCGTCACGATGATGGCCCCGATGGCATTCTGGCGCCATCGGGAGAGAGGGGGAGAGAGCCACCCTCCTTGTTCTTCTTCATTGACCTTCCCCCTAGATGGGAGAAGGGTTTCCCCTCTGGTCCATGTCCTCTATGGCTACGGAGGGGCGAGAGCCCCTCCGAGATTGGATCTCTTTCTGTCTGTTTCCTTCTATTTCTGCGCTCCCAGATTCTGGCCTTTCATAGTTTCTTAAATATTCGGAGATCCGTAAATCCGATCGGGTTGAAATTTTGAGGGGATCTTTATACAAAAATTAGCTTTCTTGCAGCCAAAGTACAGCTCCAACTGACCTAAGGGGTGGCCACAAGCCTGCCAGGCGCGACCAGGGGGGTGGGATGCACCTAGCAGGCTTGACACCTCCTCAGGCATCATCTCACGTTGATTCTTTTTCCCAAAAATCACATATATTCCAAACAAAATCTCCGTAAGTTTTTATCACGTTTGGAATTTGTTTGGTATGGATATTCTATGAAACAAAAAACATGCAACAAACATGAACTGGCACTGGGCACTGGATCAATATGTTAGTCCCAAAAAATAGTATAAAAAGTTGCCAAAAGTATAAGAAAGTTTTAGAATATGGGCATGAAACAATCGAAAATTATAGATACAACAGAGACATATCAGTGCTATATGAAAATTCTTCAGTTTCATGTCAATCGGGAACAGTTATTAATAAGATTTGATCATATTAATGTATCCTTTTTGAAAAGCATGTGATTGATGATTTGGTAAGCACGACCTTCTATACCCTTAGTTTGTTCTCTGTTATTCTTAGGTTAATAAAATAGAATGCCATGATTTTCCTGTTTTCTGAATGATCCATGCAATGAAAAATAACCCAAATATAAAAAGTCTCAGATTGGCACGAAATTTCTACAGGAATTTTCCTAGAATATTTTAGAAAATTGGAGCAGAAAACACCTCAATGGGGTGCATCTATTTGTGCCAAGCCAACAGGGCGTGCGCACCCCCCAGGCACGCCCTGATGGTTTGGGGGCACACATGCACCCCCTCACTTATTGCTTCGGCCCACTCCTTCTTCCTCTAGAAAAAAAAATCCTAGGTACTCTCTCTCTATCTCTCTCTCTCTCTCTCTCTCTCGTGTTCTAGCTCCCAAACATGAGATTTTCGATCTCTTTGCTCAGAGCTCCATTTCCGAAACTATTTTGAGGGATTGCTCCTTGGTATGTGACTCCTCTATTCCTCCAATTACTTTTTTGCTTTAGCGGTTTATATTTTTCATATTTTGCTACACTTGGTGCTACTAAAAGTGAGCTTGTATGTTGAAATCTTTGAGTTCCAAGTAGTTTGAATGCTTGATATGGCCTCTAGACATCCATCTGAGTAGTTTCTACCAATCTTATATAGTTTTATTGACATGATTTTGTGGTCCAAAAATTTCAGAAATTTGTTCCTAGGAAAATGAATATCTTTAGGAGGGGTTCTTCGAGCCATAGTCCCAAGGGAGTTATTGGGAGTACCAAGGATCGAGATATCAACATCTTTCGCGACATGGAGGTTAGGTCATGTGAATGGCCACATTCACCTTTCATGAGCGAACCGGGTTTCCACCATGAGTTCATGGAAGTCATTGCAAATGCCGGGCTGACCAACTTCCTCGCAGATGAGTGAGATCAATACTATCTCCTTAGAAACTCCTTTGTGCAAAAATTCTACTTCATGCACAGGCTCGATATCCCCATGGTGCGCTTTGATTTATATACAAAACATTTTGAAATACCATTCACCAGGTTCTACGAAATTTGCTTGATTTCCTCTGACGAGGGATTAAATGAGCCTAGCCAGAGGAGTTCAAGGACTTCCTCCTCACTTTAACCTTTGGTGAACATAGAGGCATGTCAAACGCCCAAGCTCTAGCTTGCATTTTCCTGATGTGCCCTACTTTGCGTTATTTATAGGGAAATGCTTAATTGCTATGGAGCAGGGTGGCCATCCCAGTGCCCCCACCCTTGCTATTTTGCGTCGTGCATTATTTAGCGATACCACATACAACTTAGGAGCTATTGTTGCACGCCGCTTGCATGGTAACCGGACCAGGGGCAAGGTCAATGGTGGTATTTATGCCACTCACCTAGCGAAACACTTTAGTATCAATATACGCCCCCACCGTTTATGTTGATCACCAGTCTACATTAAAACATCACTTTATTGAAGAACCTGAGCCTCCGCACCACATTCGTTATCACGTAGTGTACATAGAGAGGACTCGCGATGTTATTGTTTGCCTGCACTTCCTTTGTTTAATTATCATGCCAGGCACAAATATGTCATCATGCCATCGGATATAATCACTTACCGAAATGAGTTGGCCGAGGCGGAGGCTGCAACCCAGGCTTGGGACGCCCAAGTGCCTCAGCCCAACTACTTCCCTTCTAGACCCGATGACCACTTCGGATGGTGATCACCATGCTAGGGCAAAGCCTAAGCTTGGGGGAGTATGTATTGCTCACCAACATTACATTCATGTTCACACACTTCATCTCAATTGTCGGTGTTCATCATCTTTCATTGTATATCCATGTTAATTTTATTTTCCCGCTTTCTTGTGTGTTTGAAAAACTAAAAAAACAAAAATATTTCTTGATTCTTTTAGTTTTTTCTTTCTTGTTTAGTTAGTTTGTAGTATTAAAATAGAAGCAAAAAATATTTCCTTTGCATGTTGGGAGCTTTCCATGTAAATAGTTTTTCTTGTTCTTGCTTTTCCTTTGTTTATTTGCTTTCTTCAAAAAATCAAAAACTCCATAAACATTTTAGTGTGCTTCTCTAAAATTCTTTTCCTTTGTTGAGTAATTTAAAGGATAAGACTATGATGAAAATGTTGAGTGGTCTCATATGCATTATTGTTGATTTAACAAGGAACCAATATTACCTTGTCTTCTCCTTTTTATACACTCTTTTGCAGTTTCCAGCTTAGTCCACGACACACTTGCACTATTATCATTTTCACATCATTTGGTCATGCAAGTGAAAGGCAATAATGACGAAATTTGATGAAGTGATTGTGGTAAAGGAAGCTGGTATGAACTCTTCTTGTTTTCCGTTTTGTAAATATGTTTAGCGCATTTGATCTTGATTCAACATATTATGAGTAAATATGTTTATGATGAAAATTGCATATTATAGTTGCTCCTGCCATGCTTAAGTAGCTAGGAGTGAATAATGTTTTTTCTTATGTGTCAACATGCATTAAAATGGTTGTGATGTGGTATGATAGTATGGTATCCTCCTCTGAGTAATTCGAGCGACTGGACTTGGCACATGTGCAAACATGTAGTTGATTCAAATCCAATGTAGCCTTCATGCTACTTATGTTTAGAGTGTTTATGTCCTAATGATGCTAATGTTCAATGTTAATTATTCTCAATGCATGATTATGACTATTTTCGCTCTCTAGGTGGTCGTTTCTCAATCTATTGCTATCCCTCACATGTACTAAGCGAGAATGCTGCTTGGGCATTCAAAATCTGTAAACCCAAGTTGTTCCACTTGAGTCCACCATATCTACCTATATGCGGTATTACCCTGCCATTCCAAGTAAATTTTCTTGTGCCACCTCCGAACATTCGAATAAACATCCATTTTGTGTGTTTGTATTGCTCATGGAGCAACGAGGCGGTCAGTATCTTCCATGCTAAGCGGGTTCTTCTCAAGATAGACGTTTATTCGTTTGTCATTGCACGATAGAGGCTAGTAAAAAGGATGCCCAGTTCTGCATAATCAAAAATAAATTAAACAAAACTCCTGGGACACTTGATATGTTGGAGGGCACTCGTGGATTCGGTCAACCATGGATTATGTATGTATGATGGATGGGAGTAAAATTTATATTACCGCTTGGGAACCGCCAATAATGTGTTTAGCATGGAAGATATTGAAAACTCTGACGTTGACATGAAAAGCACACCACCCAAAATTAATATTTCATCTCAGTTTTAAACCATGAGATTTGGCACCTCTGTAAATCAACGCCTCCCTCTACGAAGGGCCTTTCTATTTACTTTTATGTTATTTTACTTTTAATTTGTGAGTCATCATATTCTTCTAAAGCACCAGACTCGAGAGCACTATTGTCATTTTTATGCATTGAGTCTAGTTATTGTTGGATGTGAGCATGACTGGATCTCTTCTACCATGAATTACAATGTTTAGTTGCTGCTTGAACCTTAGAGGTGCTCTGCTTTTATGTTTTGCGGTCTCGGAAAGGGCTAGTGAGATACCATATAATCATATTATATCATGATTGTTTTGATAAATTGTTGGTATGTGAGATATTTTATTATTGCTTGCTAGTTGGTTATGCTATTGTCGTGAGTGAATATAATAGATAAGTGTTATCATCGACGTGGTGTTATTCATGATCTATGCTGAAAACGTGAACACTAGCTAAGCATATATATGGCAACGAGAACAAAAGAGTTTGTAAACGTTTTCTTTATCACTTTCAGTTTAGCTACTGAAATGTGCGAGTACAAGCAATGAGTTAAGCTTGGGGAAGTTGATACATCTCAAACGTATCTATTTTTCCAAACACTTTTCGTCTTGTTTTGGACTCTAATTTGCATGATTGAAATGAGACTAACCTGGACTAACATTATTTTCAATATAACTTGTATGGTGTTGTATTTGTGCAGAAATAAAAGTTCTTAGAATCGAACAAAACTTTTTGCGGATTTTTTCTGAAATATATAAAAATAATGGAGCGAAGACCCACCAGAGGGGCCACCTATTGGTGCCAAGCCAACAAGGCACGTCCACCCCTAGGGCATGCCCTAATATCTTGGGGCCACCTCGTGGCTCCTCCGACCCTAACTCTACTCTTATAAATTCCTATTTCCGAAGAAAAAAATAAGACAAAAGTTTTCATCGTGTTTGACGAGATGGATTCACCGCCACCACCTGTTCTTCCTTGGGAGGGCTGATCTAGAGTCTGTTTGGGGCTCCAGAGAGGGGGATTCGTTGTCGTCATGACAAACCCTTCTTCATCAATGCCACCATGATGCTCACCATCGGGAGTGAGTAATTCCTCTGTAGGCTTGCTAGACTGTGATGGGATTAGATGAGATTGATCATGTAATCAAGTTATTTTTATAGGGATTGATCCCTAGTATCCACTATGTTCTGAGATTGATGTTCCTATGACTTTGCTATGCTTAATGCTTGTCACTAGGGCCCGAGTGCCATGATTTTAGATCTGAACCTATTATGTTTTCATAAACATGAGAGTGTTTTGGATCCTATCTTGCAAGTTTTATGCACCTATTACGTGTCATGATCCGCATACCCCAAGGTGACAATAATTGTGATTTTTTTGGTGATTGTCGTAGTTTTAGGAGTTCATGTATTCACCATGTGTTAATACTTTGTTTTGGTTCTCTATTAAAAGGAGGCCTTAATATCCCTTATATTTGCTTATGGACCTCGATGCTACGGCAATGTAGGAAAAAATATGGCATGCATGTTCTTACTATAACATGTATGACTATATACGGAACACATGCCTACATTCCATTGATGAATTGGAGCTAGTTCTGTGTCACTCTAGTATGTAAGTGTTACATGATGAATGCCATCTAAATCATTATCCATCACCAGTCCACGTGCCTACGCTTTCTGTGTCACTCTATTTGAATCTTGCTAAGTTACTATTACTGCTACTAATGTTACAATCACTAAAAAATTGTTGCTATCACTAATATTTTGCCCTACTACTAAAACTTTTCCTATAGAGATATATCCTTGGTGTGGTTGAATTGACAACTCAATTGCCGAGACCAATAAATATTCTTTGGCTCCCCTTGTGCCAAATCAAAAAATTTGGGTAAAATACTTCCCTTGAAGACTGTTACGATCCCCTATACTTGTGGGTTATCATGCATCATCATCCGCGATGAGCGGCTGGCGATGGCACCCATCGGCCGAGCGATCGATGGGAAATCGAAGCCTCTGCTCTACATTGGGCCCTCAGACGAGTATGTCGTCGCGCGTGTGTATGTGTGGGCCAGCCCCGGACCCGACTGAGTATAGAGTCCTCTCCTTGTCCTTGAGGTCTTCTGGTTCCAGTTCCATCGACAAAGAACCTCTTGCATGTTGGATGTCTTCGGACACGTTTGGTTGCCCGCAGTAGGCTGGTTGTCTGGCTCACATGCGATCCGTGGCCCTGGTAATTGTGATCTATGTTGGGATTTCCCCCGAAGAGGTGAGGAGATACAACATAATAGAGATAAGTATTTCCCTTAGTGAGAACCAAGGTTATCGAACACATAGGAGTACCAAACAAACCCCCTCCAACATCACCTACACACACAAAACCAAACACTTGCACCCAACGCAGGCAAAAGGGTTGTCAAGCCACTTGAACTCGTTAGTTGTAAGGATTAAATCTTGATAGAGATAGATGATATAAAGTTAAAATAAAATAATAGTAAATAAATTGCAGCATAGTATTTTTAGGGTTTTAATATTTATGTTTAAGTAGACTCGAGGGCCATAGTTTTTGCTAGAGGCTTCTCTCTTTAACATAGCATACGGTGGGTAGACAAATTAATGTTGGGCAATTGACACAATTGTGCATAGTTACGACATCTTATTCATGGCAATGATCATGTATATAGGCATCATGCCTAGAAACAAGTAGACCAAAATGATTCTGCATCTACTACTATTACTGCACCAATCGGCCGTTTCCTGCTTGCATCTATGATATTAAGTTCATAACTAATAGAGTAATGCTTGGAGCAAGGTGACATGATGTAGACAAGATAAGACAAGCAATATGTTCAGAACCCATCGTTTTATCCTTAATGGCAACAATAAAAATACATATCTTGTCCCTTTCTGTCACTAGGATATAGAACACCGCAAGATTGAACCCATTACAACACACCACTCCCGCTGAACATAAATCAATCTAGTTGGCCAAAGCAAATTGATAGATCAAAGAGAAATACGAAGCTATAACAATCATGCATAATACAATTCAGAAAATACTTAATTACTTGCAATGAACAATCTGATCATAAATCGACAATTCATCGGATCCCAATGAACACACCACAAAAGAGGATTAGAGCGGATAGATCACCACGAGGATCGCAGTGAACATTGTATTGAAAATCAAAGAGAGAAAGAAATCCATCTAGGTACTATCTATGGACCCGTAGGTCTTTTGTAGACTACTCACACATCATCTGGAGGCAGCAAGGTTGATGAAGAAGGCTTCCATGATCGATTCTCCCTCCAGTTGAGTACTGGAAAAGGTCTCTAGATGGGCTCCCATCGGAACAGATACTTGCGGTGGTGGAAAAAGTGTTTTGGGTGGCTCTCTGTTGGTTTCCCAATTTTAGAGAATTTATGGAGGTGGAATCAGGTCAGACAGAACCACGAGGGGCCCATAAGGCATCAGGGTGCGCCTACCCCCTAGGCGCACCCTATTGCCTTGGCATCTCCTTGCTTCATGTCTGGTCCTATCCCAAAGCTTCCAGGGTCTCTTTTGTCCAGAAAAATCATCAAAAAGTTTTGTCGAGTTTGGACTCCGTTTGGTACTCATTTCCTGGAAAACCAAAACAACTAGAAAACAACAACTGGCACTAGGCGCTGGGTTAATAGGTTAGTTCCTAAAAATGACCTAAAATAGCATATAATTGCATATGAAGTATCGTAGATTTATAATATAATAGCATGGAATAAAAAAAATTATAGATATGTTGAAGATGTATCAGGCCCGCATGAACCTCAAAGCACGCATGAGCGTGACTATGGAGGAACGACGAATCAACCCTTTTTGCGAGCAAGGCTCGCTCCAGCCACGCGTGGCGAGCGCCTGCACGCTTGGGGAAGCATGGACGGCGATGCGACACATCATAGGTTCCCACGCCCCTCCCGTCACCTCCCATGCCAGTTCACACCCACTCCTTCTCTCTCCCCTCACCGCCCATTCGGTTTCTCTGATGGCAACGCCGCCGTCTCGTCACGCCCCACCCACTGCGGTCATCACCGAAAGCAATCCCATCCAGGAGAGGTGGGTTGCCGGACTCTCCCCAGTCGAACGAAATATCACGCCGTCAATCCGTGCTCCATCCTCTTTATGCACAATGTCATCACCCCGGGTCAATGCAGGGCCAGCGCCGGTCGCTCTGGTGGCCACCGGCGCCGGAGCTCATCACCTTGGCCTCAAACCCGGTGGGGTTTCAATACCCATCAATGCCATCCTTTTTCGGCCACACTTATGGGGCTATTTTTACCCATACAAGAGGGTTTTCTCATTTGCGTCCGGTGCAAGGGGAGGGGTGCTCCAGGATGCCAGCCGCATCTTCGAGCAGGCACAGGACAAGGTCCATGGCTGCGGCCCTCGGAATGGTCGGGTCCTCTTCATCGGCGGCGACAGCACCCCTCTCCCTGTTGAGGTTTTCTCCATGGTCGACGTATGACAAACCGTCAACTCCCACGGTAAGCACTAATATCCCCTTTGTTTTGTAGTTAGGGTTCTTAGGGTAGTTCTAGTAGTGTTAGAGTAGATTGTGGATAGTGGATTCGATCCGATTCGATTGGATTTGACCGGATTCGATCTGAATCCACTGTTTTAGGGATGAACCAGAGTGTATGCCTACTTTGTTCATCCCACATGCCTAGATTGTTGACAGTGCAATGTTAGTTAGCATGCTGTTAGTGCCACATTGTAAGCTTGTAGTGCCACAATGTTAGTTCTTAGTGTCACATTGTTAGGTGTTAGTGACACACTGTAGTTCTTAGTGCCACATTGTTAGTTTGCATGCTGTTACCTGTGTATATGCTCCCAATTTTCTTCTTCTTGTTGTTAGTTCTTAGTGCCACATTGTTGCACTTGTTGTTATGTTAGGCTACTTGAGTGCATGATTAACATATAGCACTTTGCATGTGTCATGCAAGTAGGACATACCTAAATGCCAAAAATATTAGGTCCAAGTAGGACATACATTATCAGAGCAAGACAATGCATGTGCATTTGGCTTGATCAGATCATTGCGAGCTTTGATCAATGCTATCATTGATCATTGCTAGCTCTAATCATTGTTAGCACAGATCACTATTAGCTTTGATCAGTGAGCATGGATGATGCCCAACTTGTTTGCTCTGACCATGTGTCATATGTTGCTAACTCATGTCCAACTTGCTGACAAGATAATGAAGACGGAGTGGGACAAAGCCGGCAGTGGAGCATTGGTCGTCATCGGTGCAGAGGTTGCAGCGGATCTCATCCCCACAAACCGGTGGCTGAAGAGGGTGGTGCTTCCTGACAGGAAAGAGTACATGAGCATGCCACTTGGTGCTGGTAGGAGGTCGAGGACTGTCCATGAGGAGGGTGCATGGGAACCTATCATGTTCTACGTCCAGATCCATGACTAGGAGAACATCGCCATGCTCAAGATCCCGCCTGCCTTTAGGCCAGTGATGAAGCAATGGTTGTTCACTGGCCCACCTCGCGTTGTTAGCCACTCTGCCAACAAGTGGTGTGAGTTCTCGGTCCAGGTGAAGATGTTCAAGGGGCACATGGTCCTCGGGCGCGGCTGGGAGTACTTCTATCGCCAGCACAAGACCGTCTCCGATGACCTTGAAGTCTTCAGGGTCTCCGGCCTAGGGCTGAAGATGCAGATCTTCAACACCGACAACTCCAGCATATGCAGGGTCTGGTGCTCCAAGCACAGCCGCGTCGGCGACATCATGCATGCTATATATTTTGTTCCTCATAGTCTGAACTGAACTGAAGTAGTGTAGGTTTGAATTGAAGTTCGATTGTCTCTTTTGCTGTGAAATTCTCTATATTTTTCCCAGGGACCAACTCCCTGGGGTCCAACAGCGGTATGGGATGCCCTGCTATTTTAAACATATGCCTAGTACTACTTGTGAGCTGCCTGTTCTTGCTTTGTTCTTGTTGTGTTCTTGCTGCTGATGATCAGTGTGTTGTGTGTGTTGAGTGTTGACAAATGGGTGGTAAGTCCACCACATTTGGAAGGGTGAGCCGACCAAATACTTGCACATAACCAAACAACCTTGCTTTGTATCTTCTCAAACCCAAAGCAAAAACACATGCAACCAAACAACATGCACCCAACCGGGCCTTGATGCAATGCAGGCAACCAATCAACATGCACATGTTGGTTTTTTAGTCTGCATATGCTCAGCCAGGCCTAACTGGGTCAAGCATGCAAATGGGCAAAAAACCATGCATGTAACCAAACACGCCCTTAGCAGCTTAGCCGATTCGGTTTCCTATCCGAATTTAGCTTGCGTAAGATCACGTCCCTGTGTGTGGTGTGGTAAATCCCACCGCCAGAACCAGTCATGCAAACAAGTTTGTATGAAAAGTTGACACTCAAGATTACTTATCAGTTAGTGTGAATTGCAAATTGCCCAATCATAGAACATATTTTATTTTTCGAAATGGTGGCAATTTTTTTGCCTCATTCATTAATTAATAAGAAAAGAGTTGTCCGGTTAATTAACAAAAAAACAGGCAAACACTTTCACAATCCGCTGAGCGGCGCACAAAAGATATCTCACCCACACCACTATGAAGAAAGTCTCATCGAGGTAGCAAAAACATGTCATCATCATCACCTCTCCCTAAGCCAGCGTCATCGCATCCCTTCTCTATGAGCAAGCGACTCTGACTTCACCAAAGACAACCACCAATCCAGCACACATCATAGAGGTTGTGAGAAACCACATGAAGCAAGGCTGGCGCTGCAAAATATCACCGAGTAGACCACATGTCGTCCGTCATCATTATCACAGGAACCCTGTCACCGTAGCTCTAACTTCGCAGCAACAAACAACCCGAGATGAACTCATAGACACGTTGGAAGAAGAGCCAACTACCCCAACCATGTCGCAGCCCTAACATGACCCACTCCATCGTTGTTGCCAAAAAATCCTGACGTCATCACCATCATCTTCCAATTGGCCCTGCAGCGATACCCACACCAGCCATACCACCTCGACGCACCTGCCATAGGTCCCTCCAACTGATACATTCTAAAAAAAGGCCCTCAAGAGGGGCACGACACAAGAATCCGCTATCTTCATATGAATATTTACATGGAGTTTTACTTAAATAAGAGCTAAGGGCTCCTCGTTCCACCAATGTGCTTATTGTCTGAGGGCTGTGAAGTCGTTTCTTCGATAGGTCTTTTGGTATCCGGCTAGGTTAGGTTTCTGGTGGATCCATCTGGATTTGGCTTTTATGGTCTTTGGAGTTTCTAGATGCTCTTATCCGCATTTTTTCTCCGAGCGGCGATTTTCTTCACAGATCACAGTCGTTAGCGTCTCTTGGTCTGCATCGATGACTTTTCGGATGTTGCTTCTAAAAGCTCATGGCTTCAATACAAATTGCTCTGCCGAGGCGGAGGCACAGAGGCGGCATCAAGCACAGAACATGATAGTGGATAAAGGAGGACGAAGACTTCAGCACCCCCAAGAATATGATTTAAAATTTCACTTTTTGTATAGATGAGTTTGTAAGGACATGCGATGGGTAATATTTGGCCTTAGGCCAATTTGCCAAAAAAGGAGGTAAGGGGAGGAAGAGAGAATTTAAGTATACTAGAACAAATGCTTATGTAGATGTTTGAAAATGGGTAAAACTTTATGAATAGAAAAACACATGTAAGAGTGTTCTAGGTTAAAAAAACTACAAATTATGTAAGAAAATGACATATAAAGGAGAACAACTTTTGAGGACTTAACATGACTACATCTTTTAACAAAAATATGAAGCATGAACTTTATATTTTTGCTTCAAGCGTATATATACTGACCATGACCACACACCAAAAACACTTGTGAGTAACATGCAAGACTTGAAGAGGCGCATTGTTATCATGAATATATTCATGAAATTAACAACTTATGAGTACATGCATAATTGCTGATGCATATCAGTTTTGATCCGGCGGCTCTTATTAATTGACATGATGTTGGCACACACATATGTAGTAGTGGGGCTAGCTATTTACATAGAGAAGATGTCAGTGTTGTTCTTGACAAAACTTTAGTCGTATGACCTCGATCTGACCACATTTTTGTTATCTAACATCATCTCCGTGTACAAATAGACATGACACACGAGGATGAGGGGTTGACAATCCTCGACCCCCCTTCGCACAAGGGACTAAGACATGAGTAATCACATAGTGAACATATTGGTACCTATAACATAGTGAACATTCTCACCAATAGTGCCAACATGATCACGGAGGTTCTTCGTATCCCTTGACTTTGAAATAGTTCTTATTCTTCAAGTTCACTATATCAATGAAATTTAAGGTGCAAATGCCCAAAATGGCCTTTTGGGACTTAACCATGAACCTGTGAAACCGACTCGATTGCTCCACTTTGCCTCTCTTTTTATAGGCACACTTGAGTGCCTTGCATTTCTCCGTTTTCTCAAGTTGGGGGTCCATGTTGTGTTCTCGGCTTTCTTGTGACTGGGTTTGCAACACAATAGTCAATGAGTAATTGGATAAATGGTCCGCAAGGGAAGCTCTATTGTTCACTTGAAGCAAGACAAATTTCATGCCAAAGGATATCTGCCACATTGATTGGCTCATTGACTAATTAACAAGGTACACAAGAGCCCATGACTCTGTTTTAGATGGGTCCCCTTAAATGTGTGAAAAAGGATTGTTTAAAGAAAGGTGCATATATTAGGAGTCAAACTCAGAGAGAGAAAGGGGGAGGGAGAGATGGAGAGGGATAGGGAGTGTGGGAGAGATAGGTAGGGCGAGGGAGAATTCCCCCTAAATCATAAAACCCAAAAGGCATTGCTCTAACGATAAACACGACCAACCATAGCAATGTAAACTATTGCATGGCAAGGTTGTGCGAGAACTCGATATCATAGCCACAAGAAAAGCATGAATAGCAATAGATATAACCGTTGAATACTTTAGCACATCATATATCTCACAACCAAAAAAATGAGTAGCATGACATGTAATCCACATAGTCCATACAATACTCAGAATGAAAAAAAGTTCCACATGCCCAAAGAATCAATTAAATGAAGAAGATAATGGCATGTGACTTGTAGCCATAGAAGACCCATGAAAACACTTAATATACATCTTCTCCTCATTTGACATCAAGACATCAAAAAGGGTGAAGGAAACTACAAATCTTTTCCCAAGAAGATCACTCAAAGTCAATGTGATGATATTATCTCCCTTAGCATTGATCAAAGGTTGAACTTGTAAGAACCTTGTGTTCACCAAGAACCTTGTCACTAGATTTCTCATCTTCGTAGTGATGTCTACTACACAAATTTATTCTTGCAGACTCGTGCTGGGCCTCCAAGCACAGAGTTTTGTAGGACAGTAGCGATTTTCCCTCAAGTAGATGACCTAAGGTTTATCAATCTATGTGAGGTGTAGCATGAAGATTCCCTCTCTCAAATAACCCTGCAATCAAATACAAACAATCTCTTATGTTCCCAACACATCCAATACAATGACAAATTGTATAGGTGCACTAGTTTGGCGAAGAGATGGTGATACAGGTGTATTATGGATAGTAAAAATAGGTTTTTGTAATCTAAAATAATAAAAACAACAAGGTAACAAGTAACAAAAGTGTGTAAAAATGGTGTTGCAATGCTTGGAAACAATGCCTAGGGTTCATACTTTCACTAGTGCAAACACTCAACACACACTTAGAGGTTGCGTTAAAAAATTAAGAAGGTTTCTCAAAAATTGTGGTGTACACTAATTAGAAACTAGACCATCTTCGAGAAAGAATCATAATTTCAACAGGGAATGGGTTAGTTTTGAAGGTGAAGCAGCCACTCCTCAATCCGCTGGCCTTGCAGACAAATTACACTCGAAATGCACCGTGACATGAGACATGCCAAAATTTCGTACTTTTCCATGTTTGACTACTATTCTGAATTCATTGAAATAATTTTATGCATTTTGACGGATATAATTCAAATTTTACCATCTCCCCCATCCTGACAGAAAAGAATAACAAATAAACCAATAATTGTAAATAAAGGGAGAAAATAAGAGATGAAAAGAAAGAAAATAGTTTCCCGAGTGCAAAAATACATGCATTCGGCAAAGACCTTGCATTCTGATTGGTCTAGTAGACTCTCCATGAATCGTGCCTCCCAATCGTGAGATTCCCACATGGCTGAAGGATATGTTCCATGCTCTCTTTTCTCTCTCTCTCCCCTCTCTCTCTCTTTCTCTCTCGCTCCCAATCCCCACCGTGCCGATGTGTGTGCAACATTCCCTTACCTTGCACGCCACTAGATCCGGCCACCCCTGACTACCATCGGCGAGATCTACTAGGCCATGCCCCCTCCCCTCATCTTCCCATGATGCCCCATCCTTAACCTCAAAGCTGGTGGTCAAGGGGAAGCACGAGGTGATTGAGCGGTAGAGGCCTCCCGTGCCACGGGCTACATGGACGAGCAATAGCACCCCGACGAGCTCCTTGCACTACTAGAAGAAATCCTATTAGTAGCGCTTGTTTTCCCCTTAGTAGTAGCGCTGGTGGCAGCGCTACTGCTAAGGCGCTACATCTGAGTATTTAGCAGTAGCGCTGAAAAACCAGCGCTATTGGTAAGTACTGTTAGTAGTAGTGCTGGTTTACAACCAGTGCTGCTGCTACTACTTACCAGCGCTACTGCTAAACCAGTACTGCTAAGATTTAATTGACCTATACCTATTTGTTCATTCTCTATATGGTAGTTTCATCATATCATAATAAACATAAATTATTCTCATTATATCATACACATACAAGAGACTCGTCATACCACCACCATCATCATCCAACACAAATATCATGACATCTCAAAAATAGCGATACACAAGTCATGTCATGTCTCGAATAAATGCAACTGCATAGTCATGATACACACACAAGTTTCATCATCTCTATCTAAACCATGATGTAGAAGAGAAGAGCGACCAGTATGAGCAAGAGCGCGACTAATTAGTACTTCTTGAGGCATCGGTTTTGCTCCCTCTCTTGCTGGAGCGTCCACCTCAAGTAACTATTTTCCGCTTCGGCTCTGCTGTCGAAACCTCTGTGGCTAGCGCCCGGGTACTTGTCCACTTGGGCCCGAGCGTCTGGCCAGTGGTCGTACACTCCTCGAACCCTCCCAATGAATACGGCGTAGAAGTCCTTCACCATCTCCGATCTATATACCTACATCGTAAGTTGATGAATTCAACGATAATATGCAACATAATGTACTTGAGAAACACAAAGAGGCATAGTTAGCAAAATACAAGCAACCTATAGTAAACATAAATAAGGAAGTTCTTCATACCCAAACTAATTAACTAGAGTGATCTACGCTAGTTCATAGAAAGACAGTAGTACTAATTAAACATACACATTGTCATCGTCAATCACTCCTCCATGTCGGCGCTCCAATGTTCATAGTCAGGGAGGAGACACCCGAGCTTCGTGGAAGGCTTCAAGTCCACACGCTGAGCGCTGAGCATTGTTCCGACATCCTCCCGACTCATTGGCCCATGGTAGAACATCCCTGATTTTCAAGGACCTCCTTCATGATCACTTGGGCAAGTTCATACTGTACGTGATAAAACTAAGTTCGGATTTGATGATCCGGTGTCCTTCCTATGCTTGTGGCACAATTGACAATCTCGGCATCGCTGGAATTAGCTGACATGTGAAGGTGTTGATTATCCCTTCTATACTCGATGATGTGATGCATGAGGTAGAATCCATCAGCCTTACTATCGTTCGGTTGCTGGATGCAGCAGAAGTCAGTCTTATGGCCGAAAAACGGTCCTCTATTCCTGTACTTTTTCACCTGGATATATCCACCACTAAGGATGAAGGTTAAAATGGCATTATCGAGAACACTCTTTATGTGTGTGTAATCCCTCTTCTTGATGTTCTTTGTTGAGTCCAAGTACAGAGCATGAGAGTATTGTGGGTACAGACAGGTGAGGACGATGCCCCCCCTAGCGACCACGAACTCACCGGTATACTTGCTCACATGGTCACGGTGCTCTTTGCAGATTGCCAAAAAGCTCTCGTGCATATAGTACGGGTCCACGACGTAGATATATTTTATGTTCTCGTGCCTGATGATGTAGTTGAGATACAACGAATACATGCAAATGAACTGAAAATCCAACTTGGTCATGTGAAACATGTCATAGATGTAGTCAAATCGCAGGATGAACTTATCCACGGGACTTCTATCGACGTATAACCTCCCACGAGCAGTGCTACTACTAAGTGAGGCCCAGTAGCAACAGCGGCTTCTTCACATCAACCGCTACTGTTATGAGGCATAGCAGTAACACTTTTTTGAGGGCAGCGCTCCTATTAAAAATAGTGTCGATGGGCTCGTCGGGTCCCACTTAGCAGTAGCGTTCTTTTTATTTCCAACGCTACTGCTAAGTCTTTACTTATAGCGCTGCCGAAATCCAGCGCTACTGATAATTACCAGCAGCGCCTCTTAATTTCCAGCGCTACTAATAGTGTCCTGCCTATAAGGTTTCTCCTAATAGTGTTGTATCCCAAAGAGCTTCTGCCCCTACCCTGACGAGCTCCACCCCGCACGAGCTCGATGACAGCTGACGACCATGGTGATCGGCATGCTTTTTTTCGGTTCTGCTAAAAAACTTTGTCAAGTGCATGCACTCGGCAAATTCATGCATGTTTTGTTGAGTGCATGCACTCGATAAAGCACCTGTGTCATGTGGCACTGTGGCCATTCGTGTCATTCCGTCAACACACTTAGTTTTCCGAGTTTTCAATTTTACACTCGGCAAAGATTCACCATAGTGTTTGCCGAGTGCCTGTGGAAAAGGACTCAACAAACTTCCCTTTGCCGACTAATGGTCGGCCGAGTTGTGTTTTGTCTGAGTGTGGAACTCGGCAAACACTTTGCCGTGCGTTTTCATGAAATTTTGTTGATTTTTGCCATTGCTTATTAGTGAAAGGATTAAGTGTTAGAACCACGTTGATCATGTATAAACCGTGAATACATCAAGGTTACAGCGCGACTATGTAAGGCTTACTTGTTCCCGAGAACATGTCATTCGAGCATTAGGCTTTGTTTTTAAATACACGACATTCTGCCATTTGGAGGAAGTTTGCACTTTTGTGTAAAAAAACATCTTCACAAAGTCACACCCATAGCCCCTTGCTGTTTTTAATCTCTTTCATTTTACTCTCTATGAGGAGAATAAAAGACCCTGAGAAGAATTTGATGCCTTTTTCTATGCGGATAGAGTCGCTTTTCTACGGCAAAGCGAGTAGAGAAAACAGAAGAAGAAAAAACTAAGGATCGTGCTAGCTGTATGCCTGTATGCAGGCGTGTTGAAGCAATCTCAAGCACGGCAGCGACATTTCATTTGCTCTGCCTTCCAGCAAAGAACTTGCTCGTAAAAAGGATGCTAGTTCGTTACGCTTAGGCCCTGCTTGGAGTGGGTGTAAGATTTTGCACATGTATTTATTTTATAAGTGTAAATTACCAGTCAACACTTGATTCCTGCCTGGAATCAAAACGACAGAACGGGCTCTGTATTCCTTCGTAGTTACTCCCTCCGTTTTATAAATTCGTAGTTACTCCCACCGTTTTACAAAGTAGGACGTTTTTGCAAGCTGTTGTGGAGCGGAGGGAGTACATGCAGGAAGTCACTAGGCATCAGACTAGAGTTTTTTGCTACATATCATACTAGTCCGTGGTCATCCGATTGAAAACATACACATCGTCGGATCGAGTAGCAAAACTCCCCTGCACGAGTCAGTTTTAATGCTCGATTTTGCATTAGTTGGTATTAATTTATTTCCTAACAACTTCTTCCCCAAATCTCGGGATGATTAATAAAAGATATTTTATTTGTTTCCAATCGTAAGGACCATGGCTTCCTAAACAGGAGTGTTGCTTCCAAAAGAATGTATTTACTTCCTACGAACCAGGATTGGTGCTTCCTACGAACCAGGATCGTTGCTTCGTAAAAATTTCTTTGTTTGCTTCCTACATGATTTTCAATCGTGGGGATACGAGCAAATTGCTTTCATATGGTTTGAGTTTGCACGGAAATTTTAGATTGTTTCAGTCTTTGTTACAGTAGTTTGAAAGCATTTCAGTCTTCTAGTTAGAAGTTGTGTCCAATTTATTTTGTTTGAGCAGACAAAATATGTTTCATGCGACTAGAGAATTATTTCAAGTGTATTGGTGACGATTGGAACAAAAAAAATCCATCAAACATTGCACAAAGACATTTAGAACTTGCTTCTAAAGAAAATACAGTTTGCTTCAGTGCAATTATGAATTTGCTTCCATAGAAGTTGCATTGAACTACATGAGTGGAACATAGGATTAGGTCATCCATACTTCCATGTCCAGATTGTCCAAGGCTTTTTCACACCCTTTCTGGCTGATAGGTGACACACACCTTGACAATGATGGCACAAGGAAGAGCGAAACTATTGAAGCACACTTCAACAACGATGTTGAGGACGGGCGAGTAGCAGCCTGCAATCCGAACTAAGAATGGGTTTTTGGAGTTAGCTCACCCTCGCAAGATAGCGACCCGTTGTCCTGCTGAACAAGCTAGCAAGAACATGGAAGCACAGCCGTTAGGACAACACCAAATGAAAATGGATGTTGAGGTCGGGGGTTATCCTCGTTTTCGGAAAAAATCTATAAGTTGTAGTACGTTAGCAAAGATAAATAATCTGAGGATTTTCAGAACAACTAATAACACAAGATCAGTGAAAAAATAACTAGTATGGGAGATGAAAACTTAACTAGTTAAGCACAGAATGGAAATGGGGAAATGGGGTAACCAAGAAAGGAATGCTGCGAAGCCTACACAAGATATACTGTGTATGTGATGAAACTAGAAGCCTGGTGGCAATATTCAGACTAGAATACTTCAGAAAAATGGAACAGCGAGGATATAAAGGTATGAGCATGGACAAACCATGAGGCGAAATGTAGGAAGCATGAAACTGGGGAACTCAACATTACAGACCTTTGTATGATGCATATATCATTGATAATGGATACCAAATTCAGCTAGCTACCAACATGTGGATGCATATTGTGTCGCTGACATACAAACTGAACTAGTGATATGTCG
The DNA here is from genome assembly GCA_022496015.1 of Hordeum marinum. Lineage (NCBI taxonomy): Eukaryota > Viridiplantae > Streptophyta > Magnoliopsida > Poales > Poaceae > Hordeum > Hordeum marinum. The sequence goes on from CM039674.1 coordinate 442,068,996, forward strand.
ATCAATGGAAGCATTTTTACACTGACGAAACAAATGACTATAACATAGAAACGCCAATGTAAGCACCAAAAAAATGCAATGGGTCTGCTAGAAGCGTAACGTGGAATCATGGAATTTTGGAAACTGAAAACAAAAAACTTGCCGCAAAACTATGAAGGCATATTTCTGCAAAATGAATCGGTGATATGTTGATCAACCGTAAGCATTTTTTATACTGATGAAACAAAATGGTTATAATATAGAAGCATCAATGTAAGAAGCTAGAAGCCCGAAAAAAATGCAATGGGCACATTAGAAGTGTAATGTGGAAACCTATAAGTTTGAAAACTGAAACAAAATAAAATGTCGCAAAACTATGGAGCCATGAACAGAAGCAAGGATTTATAACGAATAAATAATGGCTTGGCAATCTTGCATGTTACTAATTCGTTTGAAAACCATGGAAGCATATTGTTACATAATTAAGAAGCATAGTTGTAGCATGGCACTCTAGTTGTACATAAGAAGCACATATAGAAGACTTATGAAGCATGGATTCTAAAGCAAAGATCTGTTGCTATGAAAGAAATATCATTTCTATTTCCGAGATACGGGTGTTGAAATCCATGATGTACTGGTCAACCAAATTGGTGTCATGTGGGCTTTCATGAACGATAGTTGTGCACATGCATGAAGTCAGCGCACATCTAATTGAATAAAAGTACAATCTACTATAATACAAGCATGCCGATTTGTACATCAACACTGCAGAATCAGGTGCTTACAGTATTTGTACTTCGATACAGCAAATAAGTCAAAAACTTAATTAAGTTGAAGATGCAAGTTGTGAGTGGTGGAGTCCTTCGATACAGCAAATAAGTCAAAAACTTAATTAAGTTGAAGATGCAAGTTGTGAGTGGTGGAGTCGTACATACCTAGTGCCTCCAAGATGATCTGGTTGATCCCCCGGTAACCTGGTGATGCAAATAACATGGTGGAGATGACTGGCACGGCCACCTAATGTCGGGTTGGCGCATCGGCAAGGTCGTCATGGGGTGCATCAGCGGCAAGGTTAACTACAAGCACGACACACATAAGGTGCGTTATGGAATGTTTTTTTCTGGAAATCAAGTGTTTATTTTCGTGGAAACCGGGTGTTTAGCAACAGGATAAGGGGCTATTCTCAGCCATGGTATTAACCAAGCATCCACGGAGGATGAGTGGTATGAGGATTGCTTTGTGTCAGATGTGTGATACTAATTGTTTCCCGTACATGTATCTCGTTAGAAAAAATAATGTCATGCTAACTTTTTCTTGTAAGAAATCAACTCGCGGGTGCACATAACACACATGATCGTTAGTAGACGCATGCACAGTGCACTAACTCACAGCAACGCATGCGACTTGTTGATAAATTCAGATTTCAAGTTGGACACATGCATATAGTGAAAACCGTTTTTCGAAAAAGGGTGTACTTTATTAATCTAAAGTATAGCATCAAACGAATACAAAGAGTGACGAGTAACAACAGGACATTGCAAAACTAGAATGGACATAGGCAAACACCAAAATTCTGACAAACAAAGTAAAACGTAGACATCTCGGCAACAATAAAAGTCATATAAGATTGATACTGTGCCTATGTCAAAAGGGATGATGAACCGATCTGAAGATTATGCTGCCACCTGACGAGGATACGTATCTAGGGTAGGATCCTAGGCCTGACCTACATACCCTAACTAAAGACACTGCATCGGAGGACTTAAAGATCACAACAAAGATTCCAACTGGATTCCCCATGACGCTCAAGTCACTCGACAAGCAATCCACTCGGAGGCTTCTTCCTCCACTCGACAGTCACCTATCACTCGGAAGACCTCACTTCCAGTCAACGCCAGAAGACCAGAAGCCACCCCCAGGTGGCCAACAGGCAGCCGTTAGGCCAGTCGTCGTTAGTAGCAATTATGATGTATGTTACCAGTAACGCTAGTCTTTATATCCACGATTGGACCCTTGGATGCCTGGTAATTATGAGGGGCAGCGAACTCTATATAAGCCGCCCTCCCCTCTGGCACAAGGGTTCGCAATCATTGTAATCTCTATACTCCATACGACAAAGCTCCAGAGCACTGAGACGTAGGACTGTTACCTCCACAAGAGGGGCCTGAACTCATACATCCGTATGTACATCCTTGCCGTAGCTAGGACTCTGCCCTCTCCTTTCGTACCCCTACCTTCTACTGTCAGGCTTGTTCCCACGACAGTTGGCGCCCACCTTGGGGTAGGTGTCTAAGCGACTTCCGGCGAGGTTGCGTTTTTTATCCTTCGTCATGTCTTTCGGCAGTGTTTTCACTCTAGGCCACGAGATCCGTTTCGGAGCGCTCACCATCATCGCCGACGATTCGGCATGGCTTCAGGAAGCGCCTCTCAACGTCGAGGCGCCACCAGTCCGCGGGGCTGCGCACTTCCACACGAGCTCTTGCGGCGTGTTGCTGTGGCAGCCGTCGACTCCGTATTCGTCGGCCTTGCCCGCTGTTCGTCATCGCAAGCGATCCGGTCGCTCACAACTCCAGCGCTGGGTCAAGCATGCAGCGGCTCGCGAAATTTCTTCTCCACAAATTGCGGTGATCGAGCCCGCCGAGTCCCTTCACGGCGTATTAGAGTCGGACTCCGATCAGTCTGATATTCCTTCCGAGTGTGAGAGCTGCGATCCTGTGATGGAGGTCCTTATGGCTGGTTCTCATCAAAGCCCGCTGCCGGGCTTCAGCCACGGCAGGCGGGAAACTGGAGGACCCTAGAGTGAACAGCCACGTCGCGATGGTGAAGTCCTTCATACTCCCATCGTTGGTACGACCGCCGAGGCCCATGCCTTGGAGGCCACACGCATATGGCTTGAAGAGCTTCAGAGAGAACACGACGAGCGTTCTCGTCAGCATCCCCCAGTTTCCAGTCGACGTCAGCAACAGCTGTTTCCGACTGGATCTCACAACAATGTTGAGGTATACCGTACTCCTGTGTTAAACATTGCAGCTGCTGCTAGGATAGCAGATTCTATTCAGCCATCATGGTCAGAGGCTGGTAGAGGGTTGATGCAGATTAGAGCTTTGTTGGATGTAGTGCAGCGTCAGAATTCTGTTGTTTCACAGTCGCGCAATAGGATTCACAGTAACTCACCCAAGGCAGAAATAGTTCAATCGGCACATAGCCTTGGGTCGCCCTTGCGCCGAAGGGGTGGAGGTTTCCGTGATGATCAACTCAGGGATCAGTTTCACCGTGATGACCACCGTTGATTGCCCACTCCTCCACAGGGTGGTCCGCACATGCCCCAGCACCATGACGAAAGGCGCTCATTCGGTGACAAACGAAATGTAGGGTTTGATGCTCGTGATCTCCTCACTCAGAGGTGGATCGACAGAGGCAGAGCCCATAGAGATGGTCTGGACAGAGGCAGAGCCCATAGAGCATTGTGTTCAGAAGCCTAATGAGACCTTGAGGGATTACATTCAGCGTTGGTCCACTTTGCATCATATAGTGGAAAATGTCTCTGAACATCAGGTTGTTTGTGCTTTCAAGGCTGGTGTGAAATACAGAGAGCTTTACTTGAAGTTCAGTCGAACAGGCGACATATCGCTGAGTAAGATGATGGAAATTGCCACTCGATACGCCAATGGCGAAGAGGAGGACCGCCTCCGCAGCGACAAAGGAAAGGCAGTCGGCAACGACGCCGGTGGCAATTCCAGTCGGAAGGAGAAGCGGAAGGCTGAAGGCCCTGTTCATGTAGAGGCGGCCACTCTGGCGGCCCAAGGAAAGAATAAGGGCAAGGCCAAAGGTCAGTTTGCCCCCAAGAAAGGAAAGAATCAGTCGGGGACTGATGTCTTGGATTTACCGTGTGCAATACACATGAGGAAAGATGACGAGGGCAACTTAATATTGCCCAAGCATACCACTCGGCAGTGTCGACTACTCATTCAGCGGTTCAAAGAGACTCCGCCGAGTGAGAAAACTCCTGAGAAGGATGATGAAGACAAAGAAACGTTCCTTGATGTCAACGCAACATTGATGATTTTTGCTGATGTTGAAAGCAAGAGTCGATTGAAGGTCATCAACAGGAAGGTCAACATGGCTGTTCCTACCACCCGCACCTACCTCAAGTGGTCTCAGACTGCCATCACGTTTGATCAGTCGGATCATCCGCTCACGTGGCCACTCACGATCGACAGGCCTTGGTGGTTGATCCAGTTGTGGGGGCACTCGACTCCACAAGGTCCTCATGGACGGTGGTAGCGGCCTGAACGTTCTTTACGCAGATACCCTTAAAGGGATGGGCATTCTGAAGTCCCGACTCAGTGAGAGCAACATGCAATTCCACATAGTCATCCCAGGGAAGAAGGCCAAGTCACTCGGCCAAATTGCGTTGGATGTGACATTCGGAACAAATAAAAAAATTTGAAAGGAAAATTTGATGTTTGAAGTCGTGGATTTACAAAGCGCTTATCACCATTCTGGGTCAGCCCGTGTATGATCGTTCATGGCCCGTCCATGTTACGTGTATCTCAAGTTGAAGATGCCAAGTCCTAAGGGTGTGATCACAGTCACTGGCAATCGACAGCAGGCCGAAGAGTGCCTCCAGCAAGGCTCCAAGATCGTCGATCACCAAATGGCCATGGTTGAGCTGGAAGAATACAAGAAGAGCGCTGACCCTGCTAATTTGCTGCGCACTAAGAAGCCTGCTTCCGAGTCGGCATTTTAGTCGGCAGGGGAAGTGAAAAAAGTGCACATTCACCCGACAGATTCAACTGCCGCTCCGACCAACATATTGTCAACACTCGGCAACAAATAGGAAGCCGAGCTCATCTAGTTCTTCCGTGAGAACTGGGATATCTTCGCAAGGAAGCCTGCTGACATGACGGGGGTTCCCAAGGAGCTGAATGAGCACCGACTGAGAGTTGACCCCGAGGCCAAGCCTGTAAAGGATCATTTGCTTAGATCAGCGGCAGAGAAGCGTAAAGCGACCGGTGAAGAGGTGGCTTGTCTCTTGCAAGCCAATTTCATTCGGGAGATTTAGCACTCCGAGTGGCTCTCGAATGTTGTCATGGTTCCCAAGAAGGACAAGTCACTACGCTTGTGTATTGACTCAAGCATATCAATCGGGTCTGCCCGAAAGATCATTTCCCCCTCCCCCGCATAGATCAGATTGTTGACTCGACCGCGGGGTGCGAGCGTTTATCGTTTCTAGATGCTTACTCTAGGTACCATCAGATCCGTTTGTTTGGCCCAGATGAAATAAAAAGAACCTTCATCACCCCATTCAGGTGTTTTTGCTACATCACCATGCCATTTGGTTTGAAAAATGCCGGTGCTACTTTCATGCGCATGATTCAAAAGTGTTTACTCGACCAGATCCCTCGGAATGTCGAGGCATATATGGATGATATCGTTGTCAAGTCCCACAAAGGTTCCGACCTGCTGGCTGACTTGGCTGAAACTTTGGCTAATCTGAGAAGGTACGACATAAAGCTGAATCCGGCTAAGTGTACTTTCGGTGTCCCTGGTGGCAGGTTACTCGGTTTTCTCATTTCCGAATGCGGGATCGACGTCAACCCTGAAAAAATCAGCGCCATTACCCGAATGAAGACTCCCATGCAAGTGCACGATGTTCAGAAGCTCACAGGTTGCTTGGCAACATTTAGTCGATTCATTTCTCGTCTCGGTGAGAAGGCATTGCCTTTGTACCGACTGATGAAGAAGTCAGATGCGTTCGAGTGGACTCCAGAGGCTTAAGTAGCGTTTGTCGAGCTCAAAACCCTGCTCTCCACCCAGCCGGTGCTTGTTGCTCCTCGCAGCAAAGAGCCATTGCTCCTGTACATCGTGGCCACTAATCAGGTCGTCAGTACAGTGTTAACCGTCGAGCGTGAAGAGGAGGGAAAGGCTTACAAAGTCCAACGCCCAGTCTATTATGTGTCTGAAGTTTTCACTCCTTTGAAGCAAAGATATCCTCACTACCAGAAGCTAGTTTATGGCATTTATCTATCAGCAAAGAAGGTGGCACATTATTTTCAAGACCATTCGATTTCAGTCGTCAGTGATGCTCCGTTATCCGAGATTCTAAACAATCGGGATGCAACTAGTTGAGTGGCTAAGTAGGCAATCGAGCTCTTGTACTTTGACATCAAGTTTGAAGCCAAGAAAGCAATCAAGTCTCAGGCACTTGCGGATTTTATGGCCAAGTGGATTGAACAACAACAGCGAATCGAGGTTCACTCGGCACACTGGACCATGTTCTTCGATGGTTCTAAAATGTTGAATGGGTCAGGTGCTGGCATTGTCTTAGTATCTTCGAAGGGCGACAAACACAGTTATGTCTTGCAAATCCACTTCGATTCCTCCAACAGTGAAGCAGAATATGAAGCACTTTTATATGGGTTGCGCATGGGCATCTCACTCGGCGTCAAGCGCCTGATGGTTTATGGCGACTCAGATTTGGTGGTCAATCAAGTGATGAAGGAGTGGGACGTTCGAAACCCCACTATGACTGGATATTGCAGTGCTGTTAGAAAGCTGGAGAAGAAATTTGAAGGTCTGGAACTTCATCATGTTCCCCGGGTGAAGAATCAAGCAGCTGATGAGCTGGAAAAGATTGGATCCACTCGACGACCTGTCCCTACCAATGTCTTTTTATAACATCTCCATACTCCTTTGGTACAGGAAGATCCTTTCACCAAAGAGCCCCCACAAGGGATGAGTCCCACCGATCCGACTGAAGTCGATGTCCCTGTAGTTATTGATTTAGTCATGGAGATTCTGGTCATCATTCCCGATTGGATGGTGCCCTATATTGCATATATCCTTAGATAAGAACTCCCTGAAGATGAGGCAGAAGCACGACAGATTGTGCGCAGGTCGAAAGCTTTTACTGTGATTGGGGATCAACTGTTCAGAGAAAGCATGACTGGCGTAACACAGATTTGCATTTCCCCCGAAGAAGGTCGAGTGATTCTGGATGAAATCCACTCGGGAACTTGTGGCCATCATGCATCCTCACGGACAATCGTCGCTAAAGCATACCGAGCTGGTTTCTTCTGGCCACGGACCAATGAGATGGCCAAAGATATTGTCAATCACTGTGAGGGGTGCCAGTTCTATGCAAATTTATCCCACAAGCCAGCCTCTGCCCTGAAGACAATCCCCCTTTCCTGGCCGTTTGCTATTTGGGGCCTAGACATGGTTGGTCCCTTTCGGACTGGACAAGGCGGATTCACTCATTTTCTCATTGCAGTCGACAAATTTACAAAGTGGATTGAGGCCAAGCCGATGAAGAAATTGAATTCTTGTACAACGGTCACATTCATGAGGGGAATAATTTTCCGATACGGCGTTCCCCACAACATCATCACAGATAATGGCACCAACTTTGACTTAGAAGAATTCAGATACTTCTGCACCTCCGGGGGCACTCAGGTGGATTATGCTTCTATTGCGCATCCTCAAACCAATGGACAAGTTGAGCGAGCTGATGGCCTCATCCTGCAAGGTTTGAAGCCTCATCTCATGCACGACTTAGATCATGCCGCCGGAGCCTGGGTGACGGAGCTGCCATCTGTTTTATGGGGGATGAGAACAACGCCTAATCGATCGACTGGACAAACTCCTTTTTTCCTGATCTATGGAGCCGAAGCTGTCCTGCCGAGTGATTTGTTTCAAAACTCTCCCCGAGTGGAACTTTATTCTGAAGCCGAAGATGAACAAGCAAGATAGGATGGCGTTGACCTCCTAGAAGAAGAGCGGGAGATGGCATTGATCCGGACCACAGCTTATCAACAAGATCTACGGCGTTTCCATGTGAAAAATGTTAAGAGCCAATCGTTTCATGAGGGAGATTTGGTGCTCCAAGTGGATCAACAGCGACCCCACAAGCTCGCTCCAGCGTGGGCGAGTCCCTTTGTCATTACCAAGGTATTGAACAACGGAGCTTATCACTTGTACAACCTCAAGAAGCAGATGGATGAACCGCGAGCCTGGAACGCAGATTTACTCCAACGTTTCTATACTTAGGAACCGAGTGGTTTGATGTAATAAAATATTTCAGAACATGTCATGTATGCAAGTGTGATTTCTGCAGTCCTTTCGTCGACTCTGATCAAGTAATTTCTCGTTTGGGGTCACTCCGAGTGTTGAGCAATCCTTACACTCGGGGGCTTAGCTGCGAACATGCTTTTGCCTAAGCTAAAAACCCTGTCGAGTGGATAGCAGTCCATTCACTTGGCGACTTAGCTACGAACCAGTCTTCGCCTAAGTTCAAAACTACTTCGAGTGTTGAGCAATCCTCAGACTCGGGGGCTTAGCTGCGAACATGCTTTCGCCTAAGTAAAAAATCCTGCCGAGTGGATAGCAGTCCATTCACTCGGCAAATTAGTTGCGAACCAGTCTTCGCCTAAGTTCAAAACTACTCCGAGTGTTGAGCAATCCTCACACTCGGGGGCTTAGCTACAAACATGCTTTCGCCTAAGTAAAAAATTCTGCCAAGTGGATAGCGGTCCATTCACTCGGCGAATTAGTTGCGAACCAGTCTTCGCCTAAGTTCAAAACTACTCCGAGTGTTGAGCAACCCTCACACTCGAGGGCTTAGCTGCGAACATGCTTTCGCCTAAGTAAAAAATCCTGCCGAGTGGATAGAAGTCCATTCATTCGGCGACTTAGTTGCGAACCAGTCTTCGCCTAAGTTCAAAACTACTCCGAGTGTTGAGCAATCCTCACACTCGGGGGCTTAGCTGCGAACATGCTTTCACCTAAGTTAAAACCCCTACCGAGTGGATAGTAGTCCATCCACTCGATGACCTAGCTGTGAATCAGTCTTCGCCTGGGTTTGAAAATATTCCAAGTATTGAGCAACCCTCACACTCGGATGCTTAGCTGCGAACCAGTTTTTGCCTAAGTCAAAAAACAAATTCGGTCAAACAAATGATTGAAAGCCAAATGTAGATAAATTCAAAAGTTCCTTCACGGATTAATGTTTCGCGAGAAAACAAACATGCTCAGGCTTAAGGCCTGAATGAACTCTTAAAGCTAATACAATTCCACTCGGCATACCGAGGCAAATAAAGTTTTTCTCAAAGACCAAGTTATTCAAGCACCCGACGGGCTGGCTGGCTCGATGAACGTGTCCAAGTCGATTCCATCTGCGATCCTTGTGGCTGCGTCGATGAAGGTCTCCATGAAATCTTCAAACTGAAGTTTCTTCGTATTCATCACTCGGAGCTCCTTCAATTTTTCCTCCCTTGCCTCCTTGCAATGGACTCTTACAAGGGAGAGCGCCACATCGGCTCCGCACTAGGCAGCAGATTTCTTCCAGGCCTACACTCGACTTGGTAGGTCGTTGAGGCACGTCATCATGGATGTAAGGTCAAGCTGAAGGGTGTCTTCGGGCCACAGTTCCTTGTAGATCTTCTCCATCACAACTTTCAGTCGGAGGACATATGCTCGGACACATTGGAGCCTGACGTTGAGTCGAAACATGTTCATGGCCACTCCATCCCCAACAGGTGACTTGGTGGGATCCAAATTGGGCTCTATCTCTTCAGTTTCTTTTTCAAAGTCATGGCAGAATTCTTTTGGGGAGAAGGAATGTGAGGAGGATTAATGATATACAACCATTAAAGATTTTATGAAGTTTAGTCGACACAGATACTCACCATCGAGCATGATGTACATCTTCCTCGCGAACTCCCCCAAGTGCTTCTCCAAGCCATTGCTCCTCTTGGTTAGCTGCTCAGTTTTCTTGATGAGCTCCACCCGCTCCTGCTTTAGCTTAGAGTTTTCCACCTCCACCTTCTTGGTGGCGGCCAGCTTCTGATCAGCAGCTTCAGTCTTCTTCGCCACCCGTTGGGCATCAGCAAGCGCTTTGTCCTTATCCTCCAGCGCCTTCTTCATGGTATCTAAAGAAATAGAATTGTTGAGTCGCGCTTGGAGTCAATGATTTTCATTGCGTACGAGTCCACTTGCAGTTGGAGACCTCCAAGTCCACTTGCAGTTGGTTCCTTTCATCCTCATGGTCCTTGTACTGCGTGCCAAGTTCGCAAGCTCTCTGAAATCAACAAAGAAAGAAATTCAGTCGGCAAGAAATACCTACACTCCCGAGTGCAGAAGGTCAAAAACAGTCGGCTGGGTGGCGCGCCCCGCCCCGCCCCACTACCCTGAAGTAGCGTCATATCATGGTTGATGAAATGATGTTCATGAAACCTGCATTCAGGAGAAGAAGAATTCAAGCTAAAGTCCACCCGACAGGTCAAGTGGCATGTGTATTCTGCGTACAGTAACAACCCTGAGTTCAAGGTGGTCTCTATCAGACCCCCACCAGTGCAAGCACTCGACGGCGGTCTCAAGGACTACACCCAGTGGCTACACTCAGAGTGCCCCCACTGGAACTGCTAACGCTCGATCCGTCGAGTAACCCGTCAACCCCACTCTGCTCCTTTGTAGTGTCATATCATGGTTGATGAAATGATATCCATGAAACCTACAAGGTAGCCTCGGTGTGGGACGGCTAAGTAAAATAAAGTACACTCGACATGTCGAGTGGGAATCGTACTCCACATACGACAGCAGTCCTGAGTTCAAGTTTTTAAGACTATTGTTCATCGTCTAGGATCAACAGTAGCCTCGGGGATTACACCAAGTGGGTGCAGTCAGCATGCCCCACTGGTTCCTAAAACATTCGACAAGGTCTGCCTTGTTCGAGCATTCGACGGTCTCTATCCGACCCCCGCCAGTGCAAACACTCGATGGCGGTCTTAGGGACTACACCCAGTGGGTGCACTCAGCGTGCCCCTACTGGATCTGCTACCTCTCGATCCGTCGAATGGCAGAGAAATAAAAAAACATGCGCAATCATATGAATATCATCTCTTTAAAGACCCCTACCAGTGCAAGCACTCGACAACGGTCTTGGGGATGACACCCAATGGGTTCACATAGAGTGCCCTCACTGGACATGCTAACACTCGATCCGTCGAGTGATCCACCACCCCACTACCCTGAAGTAGCGTCATATCATGGTTGATGAATGATATCCATGAAACCTACAAGGTAGCTTCGGCGTGGGACGGTCAGGACAAACTTCTCTAGACATGTCGAGCATCAAACGTATTCCGCATACGTCGAACTCTAAGACCCCTGCCAGTGCAAGCACTCGACAACGGTCTTGGGGACTACACCCAGTGGGTGCACTCGGCGTGCCCCCACTGGACGAAAACCTACTTGATTAAGACCTGATCTATTCGAGTGGAGAACTTTCAAATATTCTACAAGCATAAAGCAAACACCCACTGGGTGTACAGTCAAAGAAGACAGAAATTCAATCGGAAATGTACTTACAATCGAACTTACTCAGACATTGGTGCGAAGCACTGTGCTGGCATCGTAAGCTAACTTGCTGGCATCGTACGACTCCTTGGTGCGCAGCATCATCTGCTCCGCCTGGATCATGGCCTCCTTTGCAGCCCCGGTCTGATCTTCGAGAACGCGGTGTAGAGGAAAAGCAGTCACCAGCGGGATTGGCGTCGTAGCTGGGGCAGTCGAGGTAGTTTGAGCTGGTTCAGTTGGAGTCGACGTCACGATAGTTGAAACAATTGGTGGAGCACTCGACAGAGGCACCGCAGGATCAGCTCTGACCCGTGTCGAGTCGCTTATCCCCTGGGAGGATCCGACAGTCGACCGCCGAGGCGTTTGTGCTGACGGAGTTCTTCGAGTGCGTATGCGCGAGGTGCTTAAGGTCTCACCTTCACCTCTCGTACCCCGAGGCTGTTCCTCATCATCTTCCAGTTGAATGATTTCTGCAAATATCAATCGGCAATGTTAACTCTTGCAATTGACGAATCCCATTCTATAAGCAAAACTAGGTAAATATTTGTTTACCTTTATGGGAAGTGGCCGCGTCAGCAGTATCTACATCCATTGCCTCCTCTCCGTCACGTAGAGGCGACATCACCGAGGTAGCAGCTCTGGTAGATCAAATGACACTCGGTCAACAAGAATTTGAAGTCACAATCGACAGCGAGAGTTGAAAGTAAACACTTATGTGGAGACGACACGCACAACCACCTTCATGCGGGGTAGAGCTTTGCGAGGTTTTGCTGCGTTGGGTTGCTTCATCGATCGTTCACTTGACTCGACGGTCGAAGGTCGGCTCCAATTTGGGTTGTTTTCACTCGGAGCCGTGGCCTTGTCCGCAGCGGTTGTAGGGACTTGTCGGGACTTGGAGCGGCGTTCGGTGCATGGAGGAGACTCGACTTCCTCCTCGTTCTCACCCGAGTCTTCATATTCATCCTCATTGTCATAAGAGCTGTCGACGTCTATGCTGCCGCGCTCGCTCTCCCCACCATCTTCAGGATGGTTCTTGTTGGGCACGGGCGAGTACATGTGCGTCCACTCCTGTATGGTTGAAACAATGAAGTCAGTCAACAACTTAATCAACCACTCGACAGTATAGTGTGTCAGTCGACAAGGTGTAATTTACCAGATCCTTCGACGAATTCTCGGCTGAGTAAGATTGGATCCTCTTGGCTCCCAGGGGATAGTCACAAGCTCCGGTGATACTGTGAAGCCACTGCTCGACAGTTTCTTGCGAAACCTCTTCTGGATGCATTCGAGTCGAGTCTCTGGGGCCTGCATAATGCCACATAGTGTGGTCCCTACCCTGGAGTGGTTGGATCCGTCGACTGAGGAATGTCTCCAGGAGGTCCATGTAGGTCACTCCGCTATGGACAAGTTTCACTACGGCGTCCACCAAGATTCCCACTTGGACTTTTTCACCTTCTAACACCTTTAGGGACTTGGGATGGCAGGACGATCAGATGTGAAAGGGGAAAGGCCAGTTAACATATTGGGAGAAGCTATATCTTTGCAATAAAACCATGTCAACTGCCAGCCTTTAACAGATTCAGGAAAGGTCATGGAAGGAAAAGAACTACGAGCTCTCTTTTGGATTCCTAGACCCCCACACAGCTAGATTACATGAGTCTTTCCATCCTCAAGGAGGGCCTTTTTTACAGTCTGCGATCTAATGGTGAAAATGTGCTTGAATAGTCCCCAGTGGGGAGAGCAGCCCAGGAAGCACTCGCACAGGGTGATGAAAGCAGACAAGTAGGAGATGGCATTCGGCGGAAAGTGGTGGAGCTGAGATCCAAAGAAGTTCAAGAACCCTCTAAATAACGGATGGGGAGGCATGGAAAAACCTCTTTCGACGTGGGAGAGGAGGAGAACCCGCTCTCCTTCGCGCGGCTCTGGCTCGCGCTCCCCCTCCGACAGTCTCCAGGCACCGTCCACCACAAGCCCGTCGACGACAAGGTTCTCAACGTCCGCACGGGTGACAATCGATGGGAGAAAGTCCCCCTGGATCCACCCCGGCGGCGCGGTGAACCGGGCGGTCGAGAGCTTCTTGGCCTTGCCCTTCGCGGCTCCCTTCTTGGCGCGCTCCAACTTATCCGTGGTCTCCTTCGTCATCGCGGCGGCGGAGCTCGTTGGAACAGAGCGGAGTGAAGCGCTGGAGACAAGGGAGGCGGAGGAAGAGAGGGGATTTGGGGGAAAACTACTGTGCGAACCACAACGCCCCAGGATTTATACCCCGTCGAGTGTCTCAGTGATAAGTGGGCCCGCAAGATCCCTGCATATCCCAACTGCAGACGACGCCCTGTACGTGGCGAAATGAGCGGCATGGGCATCGAGGCATCATGCCTCCACTCACTCCGGTCATGGCGTCATCATCGCGGACGCGTGCGCTTCCCAAATTTTCGTATCCCGCAAGATCCAGGCCTGACACGCCGACCCGTCACCTCCAAAGATCCCTTTAGATCACTCGGAACAAGATTGACATTGAACAATCACTCGAGCACTTTCAAGACTGAATCGATCCGGGCGAATGCCGAGGAGTTCAATCGACGCACGTTTCGTTGAATCCCAGAATATCATTCGGAAGATTTGGTGCCTTGTTCCGAACTGGCATCGATACTCCCTTTCACCACTCGAACCCTGATCCATTCGGAGGCTAATGACGAGGATATGTACCTAGGATAGGGTCCTAGGCCCGACCTACATACCCTACCTAAGGACACTGCATCGGAGGACTTAAATATCACAAGAAAGATTCCAACTGGATTCCCCATGACGCTCAAGTCACTCGACAAGCAATCCACTCGGAGGCTTCTTCCTCCACTCGACAGTCACTTATCACTCGGAAGACCTCACTTCCAGTCGACGCCAGAAGACCAGAAGCCACCCCCAGGAGGCCAACAGACATGCGTTATGCCAGTCGTCATTAGTAGCAATTATGATGTACGTTACCAGTAACGCTAGTCTTTATACCCACGATCAGACCCTTGGATGCCTGGTAATTATGAGGGGCAATGAACTCTATATAAGCCGCCCCTCCCCTCTGACACAAGGGTTCGCAACCATTGTAATCTCTATACTCCACACGACAAAGCTCCAGAGCACTGAGACATAGGGTTGTTACCTCCACGAGAGGGGCCTGAACTCATACATCCGTGTGTACATCCTCGCCGTAGCTAGGACTCTGCCCTCTCCTTTCGTACCCCTACCTTCTACTGTCAGGCTTGTTCCCATGACACCATCCATGTTGTGTAAAAATCTTTCTGGTCGCCTGCTCCAAGTCCATACACACCACCTTAAACAACGGTTGGTACTCCATTTGATGTAGCATAATGAAAATCATAACAGAAGTAGTTCCTTTTCCAATTATCGTTGATGGTGAAATTCTCGATATTATATGCACCAACTGAGATAATTCGCGGGTTTGCTCAATCTCATGTGCCTGAATTTTTTTCTAGCATTGATCGCTTTTTCAACGGATCCGAGCTAGGACCTCACCGCACACGAGAGGACGAAGTTGTGAATGAAAGCGAGTTGCGGCGTCCCAGGCAAAGGGGGGAAGCAGGTTGACAAGTGTCGGCGTGGCTTTCTCTAAAAATCAATTGCCCAGGGGTGGGTTGGGGAGGGGGTTTTCAAGGGCAGGGCAGGGCGGCGAGGCGGCCTGGGGAGGGGGGGGGGGGGGAGAGCAGGCGGCGGTTAGGTGGCGCTGGCTGGATCGTGTGGGTTTAGGAAACACAATGAATTTCTCAGTTCGAAACATGCTGCATGCATCACTTTATCATTCCATATACAAATAACATTATAACAACATTGATTTGCAGTTACACATGTACAACCCCATATTCCGTAACTTGGAGAGAACTGGACGAAAAATAACCCTAAAAAAACGACAATGATGAAATGGTAAGATAAAGAGCGGAGTGAAAGAATGGCCAAATTTTACAACATGAACTCGCTTGCAGGTTAGAGCAACAACAGTTAGTCAAGATTGAGTGATCTCTCACCATGCATGCACACGTACTCTGCGCAGCTGTACCACGCCATTTAGTAGTAGTTGATTGCGCGACAGTTCTTCCTGATCTGGCCCTGGTAGCCGGTCTTGACCTCGATGCTGGCCATCTTCACCATGGCCTTCTCAAACCTGTCCTCCCACCACCCTGGAATGTTGGCGTTATCCACCACCATTCTAGCCGTCTCCGCCGATGTCATGAGCGTCGCGTCGGAGGTGAAGAGCACCATGTGCGACAATACATTCTTGTAGTACTGCCTGTCCAACTTGTTGGGCGTCACCACGTCCTGCATCACTGTCGGGTCGTTGCCTCCTGGCGTCGCGTCGGCCGGGCACTGGCTCCTCAGGAACGCGGCGAGGCCGCCGTTGATGTTGGAGGGGGCATTGAGGCGGTCGGGGACGAAGGAGGAGCAGTGGGAGTGCCCGATGGTGTGTGCGCCGGAGAGGATGACCAGGTCCTCCGTGTTGAGGCCCTTGACCACGAAGCTATCGATGAGGTCGCCGAGGTTAGACACCGGTGGGGCCAGAAACTTGAGCGGCTCGGATGCGTTGGAGAAGGTGCCATCACGGCGGCCGGACGGCATGTCGAAGTTTACCTTGCCCCTGCTGAGGATGCAGGACGCATCACGGGCCGCGAAGGCGACGATGTCCGCGCAGGAAACGACCCCCGGGCAGGCTGCCTCGAGGGCGTCCTTGATCGCGTCAATCAGCTCAAAGCCGCGCAGGGAAGGGTCGTTCGGCGGGCTAAGCTTCTCCGGCGTCGGGCTGAACGGAGTCGGGTCCAGGAGGACGGAAGCATCACAGCCCTAATCATCAACAACTCAACGAAATTAATAAGGCCTGGCTAATCAGTTGTACATATATGTTTGCAAATTCGTTTCAAAATTTCTTGCAGTACCTCGACGAAACAGTCGTGAAAGAGCATACGGATCATGGCGGCGCCATTGCCGGGGTTCTGGGAGATGGCCTTCACCATGACGCCCTTGACAACGGCTTCCGCTTGGGGGCACTTGTCGAGGTAGAACCCGATCTGCAGCGGCCAGAAAGGGCTGGCCTGGCACCCCACAGCGAGGAGCAGCCATGCACAAGCCATCATAACGTGCAGCCTTGCAGCAACAGCCGCCATTTTTTCGAAGCTAGCTTGCTTGCTCGACTAAGGTTGGATGTGAAGAGAGAAGTGTCAAGTGGTCGATCGGTGGAGAATGCGTGTTTGCATAGCTCGAGCATGAAGCTACTTATATAGCAGGCATTCGAAGACTTAGCCTTGGCCGAGATTGCATATGTTACCGCGTGCTTTTTATTTATTTTTTGAGATGGAACACCCCGATTCCATACCGCGTGCTTAAAATTAACAATGGTTAGGTTATATTGGCTTCGTTGGAACGTTACTGTACCGGGTGGTTGCCACCAATCTTAAGCGTCATTGAATTTGCCCACGGTACTCTTTCCTCCCAGTGGCTCTGAAATTAATCAAAAAGGGCGTTGGTAGTGATATGATACGGAAATAGTAGTAAGAAATAGTAGCCTGATGGTTACATGATGGGTTGACTCGACTGATATGTGAACAGGTCATGTACATAAGCTGGAGCTAGCTATTTTGCAGTAGCTAGATCGAGCAGCTGATTGGTGTAACCACCTCCGTGTCTCTTTCCTTCCGGTTCTGCATACGATATGATCCGCCAGTGGCAGATGGTGACGCTTGTTTTTCCGGTTGTTGAGATGTGATGTTAATTAAGAACGTTCCATTTGTGCTTCTTCTCCTTCGAATATGTTGGGGCTTCTACGTAGAATTAGAATAAATATCACTCAAAGTCAACGTGGTGCGATTCGCTCCTTGGGCTTGATCAAAGGTTAAACTTTGAAGGAACCTCAAATCCATCAACAACCTCACACTACTAGAATCTGGTTTTCTGCCGAGTTCTAAAGCTTTGTCAAGTTCGATTTATCTGAAACTCGGAAAATTTTGTGTCTGCTGAGTTTGATTTAATATTGGACTCCACAGTATACTTTCTAGAATTGCCACCAAGCTTAAGCGTCATTGAGTTCGCGCATTAAACCAGGGTGATGGCCGGGGATGGTTGCGGGAGCTGATCGGAGGCCCCGTCCCGCGGTCAGTGGGGTGATGACGGATATGACGTATACGGCGAGGGGCAGCATCGTGGGTCTTCTTCCACGGGAGGAGGTCGAGGCTACAGCTGGCAGAACGATGGTGGTGCTGCAAGAGAGTTTTTAGGTCCTTCGGGTGGTTTTGTTGAAGGCCCTGCTGGTCCGAACCAACGGCAGCGCTGGTATAACAACCGCAACTACCAGGGAGGAAGGGGAGGCGGCAGACGGCCCTTACCCCCACGACATCAGCCAGAGACGTCTCATAACGAGGTGGCTAAACAGACGGCGACGCCGAATGTAGAAAGAAGGACATCACAGCCGGCGCTTTCAGGGATGGCAATGGAAGCCGTTGCTGCTCTAGCATCGGTGAAGGTCCCCGTGGCAAAGAAACCGATAGCTAACCCGCGTGATTCCTCTTCTGACAAAGGTTCTGAAAAATCCGAGGGAGAAAAGAGTACTAAATGGGCACGTAAAAAATAGAAACTAACTTGTTTTCGCTGTGGCGAACCGGGACACTTTGTGGCTGAATGCACGATGGAGCTATGTGAGTTTTGTCTTAAGACAAAACATGTGTCTGGTTAGTGCCCACTCTTGCTTGGACCAAAGCTGATGGTTACCATTTATGGAGTTTGTTGCTCGGAATTGATGTTCTTTGAATCTCCTGAGGTCGAGCAAAATTCACATATCCACGATGCTTCTTTCCCGGGTATCGTAAAGATAACTAATGGCACTATGACAGAGGCACATATTGAGCAAATGATGAGAGAACTGGCTCGAGGGAAGTTCGATTGGCATGTTGTAAGAATTGAGGGGCAAACTTACAAGTTGGAGTTCCCATCTAGAGAGGATCAAGCCCGTATTCTTAAGTTTGGCATGTGTAGAGTGCCCAAAAGCAGCATTATCATGGAGTTTGACGAATGGAAATGGAGTTTGACGAATGGAAACAAAAGGAACCGCAAGGTACACCCTTGACTCATGTGTGGGTCCGGTTCTCTGGTGCACCTCCCAAGCCTCTTAATAATTTTCTAGTGACATGGAGCTTGGGATCACTCATTGGCAAGACTGAGAAGGTTGATATGCCGTTCACTCGCGCGAATGGAGTAGCGCGTCTTCTTGTGAGCATAGCAAACCTTGAGTTCGTGCCAGATGTGGTATGCTGGACATATGCAAGAGTTACATATGACCTAGAGGTGGAAATAGAGGACACTCCAGTGGGACAGCACGATGATGGCCCTAAGGACATGGACACAACTGAGGGTGATGATTCCTCCGGAGGAAAGGACATGGGTTCACAAGTGTCACGCCCAAGATGCGGCCCTATCCTTATTTTGGCACGAGGGCCTCGACGGGGATAGAAGCGCATCTCGATGCGTTCGCAAGAATGGATATCATTACAAGTACAAGTACAGAAGAGATGAGTATATGGAATTGGCTTACACTCGCCACAAGCTACATCAGATTCACATCAATACAATAACATCACAAACATCATACATAAGAGCAGGGTCCGACTACGGACAAAATCAAATGATAAAATGACATCCATCCTTGCTATCCCAGGCTGCCGCCTGGAACCCATCCAAGATTGAAGAACAAGAATAAGAACTCCAAATCAAACAAGTAACACGCTCACGTCACATCATCACATTACCTGTACCTGCAATTATTGTTGTTGTAATCTATGAGCCACAGGGACTCAGCAATCTCATTTCCAAGGGTATCAAGACTATTAAAGCTTAATAGGTGAGGTATGATTAAGTGGTGAGACTGCAGCAAGCGACTAAGCATCTATTTGATTGGCTAACTTACGAGTACAAAAAATAAAGTATGGTGGTCTACGCATAACGAGCGTGAACTAGTAATAATCACTAACTGATCCTGAACACCTACTTACGTCAATCATAACCCCACCATGTTCTCTTTTGGATAAGGACTCATGAGAAGAGACAGTCACGGTTACGCACACAGTTAGTGAATTTTATTAGAGTTACTTCAAGTTTGCTATGATCGGGTGTTAAACAAAATATCCAAGTTTGCCACATTACCGCGGGCATGGCTTTTCGAAAAGATTTAACCCTGCAGGGGTGCTCCAACTCATCCATCATAAATTAACCATACGCAGCGAGAATAACCTCAACCACGGATCTCGTGATCTTCCTAGGCAATTCCAAAGGAAATCCGACACCTCGAGATAGCCCGAAGAAAATCAGAGTTCCTCACTCAAGAAGTTCGAGAAAGGTAAAACAAATCCAGCAAGGCCTCCCGACGTGTCGACGATACCGATAGGAGCCGCGTATCTCGTTCTCAGGACACGGTGGATAAGCTAGTGTACGGTAGCCTGATAGAAATCTCCCGAGTTGCCCCGGGTTGGCCCCGCACAATGCTCTAGTTTGGACCAACACTCATGAGGAGCACTGGCCCGGGGGTTGATTAATTATCCACGGGTGCCGGCGGGTCCCTATGCAATTTTATTAATTATTAGGTAAATGTAGTACCAATGTTGGGCCTTGCCAGACAAGCTTTATTCTCACCCGAAAATCGAGGGGGTCCCCATAACAACCCCGAGCATGTTAGGAGCGCTCATTTATGGAACATAACACCGATGCACAAGTAACTAGGGGCGGCAAGAGTGGAACAAAACACTGAGCATAAGGCCAAGCCTTCCACCTTTACCAAGTATATATGTGCATTAAATTAAATAGCAGCAATATTGTGATATAACAAAAGAAGGTCCATGTTGACACATGGAAGCAGTAGCACCTGCAGCTAGAAACGCTATAAGAAGGGCTGAGCAAGCGGTAACATAGCCAAACAATGGTTTTGCTGGGATGTGGAGGGGTTAGAGGTCTTTCATGACAATGTTGGGAGGCTTGCCAAACAAGTGGTAGGTAGCGAGACATAACGATAAAAGACGAGACGACTAGCATGATAATGATAGTAATGGTATCTAGGTAAATGAGTCATCTTGCCTGAGATCCCGCTCGGAAGAAGAACGAGTCCATGAAGAAGACAAACCAACGTAGTCGAACAAATCCTCACACTCCGAACGCTTTCGGAACTCTATCGAGAAGAAGCAATCCGAAACAAACAATCAACACAAGATTCACCACAACATATGCATGACATGATGCACAAACAAATATGATGCATGTCCGGTTTAATATGCAATGCATGACAATTCACAACAAACAAATACTACACATTAAGTGAAGCTCAATATGCAACGAGTTGCATGTTGACGATACTCCACATTCGAATTATTTAGTTCACTCCTGTTAGGTACACGGCAATATTAAATGTTGTTAAAACATGGCAAGAGGTGAAGCATAAGTAAACTATCTATCTAGGCAACTTAAATGAGGTCGGAAACAACTTATAGCATTTCCGAAATGACCCCATATGTTAATTTCGAAATTGGTCCAGATCTGAACTAAACATATTTTATATTTGTTAAAAAACAGAATAAAACATACCATGTTATTCTACACGTCGTTCTAGTCGATTTACATATATGGAACACCTCAAACGGAGCTACGGTCTAAAAAATATGAGCAACACAAGATGCACATGTCATGAATGCAAATGCAAGGAAAATACAATCACAAACATTTCAAATCATGAATGCAGCAAGTTATTATGAAACTACATGAGATTCTAAGCAAGTTTCATATATGGAATGTCCAAAACGGAGGTACGGTTCAACCACAATCAACAAAACAAGTCTTAGTTGAAATCTGCCAAAAACAGCAACATTGCATTTTGCACACATGAAACAACAAGTTACATTATTCTAAAATGCACAAACTAAGCATGGGGCAGTAGTACACAACATCCACTTCATTTCATCTTCACATATCATATTCAAAACATGCATGGATCACATGGTAGGAAGCTCACAAGGTAGCTACTTGAAAACAGTTTCAGACTTAGTGAAAATATCAGTTTTTGACAGTGCAGTTTTTATCACGAAGGCATATTGACAGAAATGAACTATATGCTACAGGTCATAGTATGACATGAAACTTAACAGTATACTAAAAGACAATATCAACAACAAATAACTCCATTACACCTATCACAAAAAAAATCTAGATCACTAGCAAATCACATGGCAAGACAGCAACAAAATATAACAGATCCAGACTTAGAAATATTTTTGGACCCTCAAAATAGCAGATTTTTATAGCAAGTTGACAACAACAAAACAACACCTAAACTTGCATTTCTATGACAAGCAAAATGTCCATGGGCTAGGACACATATCAAAGAGCATTTCTCATGTTGAAACTTATTTTCAAACATGCATGGCTTAAATCCCACGAAAATGACAAAAGGGCATCACGGCATAATGACATGCACACAAAATGCTCAAATGGCAAAACTAAATGCACAGAATAATTCTATGGATTATTCTACCCCGAAAACATATATAATATGCTTAGGTTCATGTGGAAAATTAATCACAATTAAATATGCGAGTATTAGGCCTAATCACCTTATAACAATTCATTAATGCAAATTAAATGCAAACATCATGCCAACATTTTTATCATGCATGAAAATGCGATGCCGATGATAAGAACATTTTTAATATATGATTTTATTAATTCCGATGCACGTTTAATAAATATGACAATGCAATTAAATGGCAATTATGCGAAAGGACATGTTAAATATATTAGGCATGGATGCAAATGGCATATTAATAATCTACACAATTTTCTAACCATCTTACATGTTAAAATTATTTTGAAACGATGCACGGTTAAATAATTATAGACGTTATAAATCGCAATGGGCCTAAAAATAAAATAAAATAAAAACGCAAAGGGAAAACTACTCACCCAGGGCCACTTGGGCCGGCACGGTGGAGCGGCTGCTGGGCCGGCTCGGGGCGCTGGCGAGGCCCACCTGACACTGCGGTCAACGGGGCGAGTGGCTCGCTCCTCGTCGCCCTCCCGAGCAAGGAAGGAGCGGCGGCGACGCTCCACAAGCGGTGGCTACGACGGGCTCCGGCGACGGGGACCAAGGAGGAGGTCGAGAACGGGGAAGGGCTGCCTGGATCCGGCGAAGGGCGGCCGGATCTAGGTAGGGGCGAGCTCTCCGGTGAGGCCGGCAGGGTCGATGGCGCGATCTGCACAGGAGAGGGGCTCGGGGGTCACGAAGAGGAGGAGAGCAGGAAGGTGAAGGGAGGAAGGAGGAGAAGAGGTTGGTCCGGCGAGGCTCCGGCGACCGGTGGTGGCAGCTCCGGCGAGGGCCGGCCGGTGCACGGGAAGCTGTGGGCATGGCGCGGGGCTACTCTGCGGGAGCTCGGGGCTGCACTGCGGTCGCTGGACATGTCCGCATTGGCCGCCGAACATGTCTGGTAGGTGGGAAAATGGACGAGTCTGAGCCTCTAGATCGCGATCCGAGGGCCAGATTTTGGCTGGGGGCTAGGGCTGCGGGATCTGGAGGAGGAGGGCTAGCAGGTGGGGTTTCTCTAGGGGTGTGGCTGCAATTTTCCATGGGAGAAACCCTAGAGAGAGTGAGAGCTCTCTCCATGGCTTTATATAGGGGAGGCACTAGTGGCTGGGGGTTGGACCTTGTCCGTCCGATCGCGATCCGACGACCACGAACGGAGGGAGTGGCTAGGTTGGGCTGGCGGGCTGTGTAGTTGGGCCAGGAGGAGATGAGAGGGAGGTGAGACCCGTGACAAGAATTTCGAAACACCGAGAAACGTCCAACGATAACAGATAACCTCACTGCTATGACTGTCCGACGGGGTTTCAAACAAACTCGGATCGTGACGAAATTCGACAGGCGGTCCACCTAAGCTATAACAAGACCGCATGTGAAGTTTCAACTCAATCCAAGAATATTTTTGCGCGCACTTAAAAATGGTTTTATTTAAAGATGTCGCGGGCACGTGCATGTGTGGTTGGTCTCGACGGGCAACGGCAAGAACGAAGATAACCGGCAACTATGAACGGATGCAAGTTTGAAAACGAGTGACGATGCAATGCAGATGATGCGAATGATGCGATGATGAATGCAACAACCAAACGAAACACAACCGAGAATGGAAATAAAAGGGGAATCTTCTGGAGCGTCGGTCTCGGGCTGTCACAACTCTCCTCCACTACATGAGGATCTCGTCCCGAGATCTAGAATGAAAAGGGGAAGAGGAAGAGCAAGAGGTAAAACTTAGTTGGTTCTTTGAGAAACGAGTGAAACCAATGATCTTTGAAGGTTGGAAAGACATGAAGAATGACATGAGGAATAAGCAAGAATTCACAAGAAATTTCGGCAGCACTTCGGTAGGAAAGAGAGGAAAAAATTGATATGATGGAAACAAATCGAAAGAGAAGCACCAAACTTCGGTTGGAATAACATCAAAACTTCATAAGATGGAAGGAACATGAAAGATTTCATAGCACTCCGGTTAGATGAATAAGCAAGAAGGAACATGATCTTGACAAAGCAAGATAATAGATTGAAGAGAGAAACATCACAAGGCCTCTGGAACAAAGAATAGAAGCTAGATACTTGGGAAGAAGAGAACTGAGAAGAAAAAGACACCTTCCAGCATAAATGGATTTGACAGCATATATAGGAAGAAGAGATTGAACGGAGTTGTTGGAACACCAACAATGAAAAGAACAAGCTTATTGTGGACTTATGGAAAACATCTCAAAATTATGAGGTGACAACCTGCCACAACAGAACAATTGATTGATTGAGAGCGACAAGATATGCAAAAACTTCTTTCACCAAGGGGAGGAGGAGAAAACTTGGATGATTTATAACACCATGATAGCAACAATCCTTAGGAAAAGCTTTAGGTGAAATCCAACCCAAGATAACTCCGAGAAAACATGATGGGCTTACTTATCTTATTCTTGACAATTCCCTTCGAGACTCCTCATAGTCAAGAATTAATAGCACAACCTCAAAAGACAAAAAAGAAGGAATTGAATTAAGACATCCAAGATAAGGAACACTTGGGCACCTGCAACAAGAATCTTGAAGAACACTTGACAATGAAAGAAATCTTGATGAACCACCATGAAGAACCTCCAGAAAAGAGAGGATGATCAAAAAGAACTGATGGATGCAAAAGAACAAGATTGGGCCTTCTAATGATTAAAATGATGCTTCGGGACAAGATACTTGATCAATACTAGGAACTCCGGAAAAGAAAGATGACCACTTGGGATAAGGAATTTGATATCATGAACAACTCCGGAAGAAGGATTGAAATCACTTGAATGAACAAAAATAAGAATTATGATATGACTATCCTTCATCAAGTTAAATTGATGACAAACAATGGATTTCGCACACCACTTATTCTTCTTGAAAATATTGAAGAGAGAGAGATGGATCACAAACTTGAAGAAGTCTTGCATGAGAACACCGGTAAGAATTCAAAACGAAACAGGATAATGCAAATGGATGATATATCATGAGAATGAAGAGAGCATGATCCACCTAATGGAAAACTTCAACGAAGCACCGGAAAGAATTAGGAACTAAAGAGGACACATGAGAATGAAGAGATCAATATTTGCCTAATAGAAACTGAACACGGCACCGGATTAATTGAGAGACGAACGAAGAGACAACAATTGAGAAGAATTTGAGAACGAAAGCTGAAAGCTGAGAAGAAGAAATCTTCTGAAATGATGGCCTTCGGAGGATCAAGAAATGAAACAATTATGAAACCACAGGATAGATATTGGAGGAATAACTCATGAGCAAAAACAATTTGAGATGAAAGCACAAAGCTGAGACCATGAATCTTTAAGAGAATGAGCAAAGATTTAAGAGAACCAGTCCTTCGGTCTTCCATGACGAGAATGAAGACGAGAACACCACCAAGAATTACTGAGACACTCCGGAACAATGAATAAAGAAAAGGTTGAGGCAACAATAAAAAAGATTTAGAAGCGATCTGGGAAGAGGAATATGACTGATGAAAATCATTTTTATGCCATATTTAAAAGAACTTGAGAACATCTCTGGAAAGATTAGAAGAGTCAGGTAAGATCCTGGGGAAAACACCTGTGGGTTATGGGCCCACTGAAAAGAAACCACCGTTGAAACAATTGCTTAAAGAGATATTTCACCGGTACAAATCAAGAACTTGATGATATGAGACCCTTGAAATAATTTAAGAGGACAAGAATGAAAATGAATGTCTTCTGAGATATCTTCAACACTCCGGATAGAAAAGAGAGGAACGAATAAACAAGGGAAGCTTGGATAAGAATTTCCAACATGGGAAAGCAAATAGAGAATGAAAATGATATGATGAACACCAAGAACTTGAATTGAATCCATCGGGGAAGAGAAACAAGGTGAATACAATAAATGATAACTTGAGCACTGAGCATCTTCATAAGAATCACCGGAGAAGAATAAAAACGAGAACAAGGAATATGATGATAGATCTTGACATTGAAACTCTTGAGAATATTCACAAAGAATCACCGGAAACAAGATAGAAGAAAAGATAGCTGAAGCATTACATGAATACAAAATACACTAGGATGAGAATTTAATCATTGAAGAAAAAGGGTGGGAGGGTGGGAAAAACAAAGAAAACTTGGAACAGATGAGACAACTCTAGAACGAAATGGGAATTGATCTTGCAAATGTTGGAGATGATAGAATTATCTTGAAGAGAAGCGCACCGGTAGGAAAAGAATTGATATGATAACTTGATTGAGCACAAGAATTAGCAATCCCATAGAAATATGAGAACACTACATAGCAAGATATGAAATCACCACTTGACATCGCAGCAACTCGAATTACCATATTCAAAACAAAACAAAGGATGAGGCTTACGAAACAAGCCAGAAACAAATACATACCCACTATGCACTTGTTGGAAACATAATCCTAGGTAACTACTTGAATTCCCACCTAAGAACTTCCAAAAACTTTCTTGTTTATGCAATTCGGGTTGCGGAATCAGGAACCTACCCTAGGTAATCAGCTGCAACTGCATCCGCAACCTTCCACACAATAATTCAAGAAACTCCGCAAACTCGTCTAATCTCGAATCCTCGAACTCACAATGATACTAAACCATGGTGGTACCCCGGACGCCTCCCAATACTGGGTGACTCCGATCTTATCTCATCATGACAAGTATTGAAGCAATTCCGAACATCCTCCATCCTGAGATACTAAGAAAATTGAATGATAATGATGTGCCAACATTCCCTGGAGCTCGACTCAACGGAAGAAATCAAGTCAGACAGGAGGCACCAAGACAGAACCCTCTCACATCGGCATCATATAGTTTCCAAAATACCCGCGTGATCCTCAATTTTTTTTGAGCGAGAACGGGAGTAGAAACAAAATTCCTAAGTCGAATACCTCACCAGAGCATAGAAGAGGAGTAAAAAGAATCCTACTCTCCGATATAACTAGACTCAAAATAGTTTTTCTCTAGACTCGACTCGGCCAAGTTCGATCAATCAACGGGGCTCCTAGGTCGGTACAGGCTCTGATACCAACTTGTCACGCCCAAGATGCGGCCCTATCCTTATTTTGGCATGAGGGCCTCGACGGGGATAGAAGCGCATCTCGATGCGTTCGTAAGAATGGATATCATTACAAGTACATGTACAGAAGAGGTGAGTATATGGATTTGGCTTACACTCGCCACAAGCTACATCAGATTCACATGAATACAATAACATCTCAAACATCATACATAAGAGCAGGGTCCGACTACGGACGAAATCTAACGATAAAATGACATCCATCCTTGCTATCCCAGGCTGCCGCCTAGAACCCATCCAAGATTGAAGAAGAAGAAGAAGAAGAACTCCAAATCAAACAAGCAACACGCTCACATCACATCATCACATTACCTGTACCTGCAACTGTTGTTGTTGTAATCTGTGAGCCACAGGGACTAAGCAATCTCATTTCCAAGGGTATCAAGACTATTAAAGCTTAATAGGTGAGGTATGGTTAAGTGGTGAGGCTGCAGCAAGCGACTAAGCATTTATTTGAGTGGCTAACTTACGAGTACAAAAAATACAATATGGTGGTCTATGCATAACGGGCGTGAACTAGTAATGATCAGTAACTGATCCTAAACACCTACTTACGTCAGTCATAACCCCACCGTGTTCTCTTTCGGATAAGGACTCATGAGAAGAGACAGTCATGGTTACACACACAGTTGGTGTATTTTATTAGAGTTTACTTCAAGTTTGCTATCACCGGGTGTTAAACAAAATATCCAAGTTTTCCACATTACCGCGGGCACGGCTTATCGAAAAGATTTAACCCTGCAGGGGTGCTCCAACTCATCGATCATAAATTAACCACACGCAGCGGGAATAACCTCAACCATGGATCTCGTGATCTTCCTTGGCAATTCCAAAGGAAATCCGACACCTTGAGATAGCCCGAAGAAAATCAGAGTTCCTCACTCAAGACGTTCGAGAAAGGTAAAACAAATCCAGCAAGGCCTCTCGACGTGTCAACGATCCCGATAGGAGCC
Source organism: Hordeum marinum (assembly GCA_022496015.1). Taxonomy (NCBI): domain Eukaryota; kingdom Viridiplantae; phylum Streptophyta; class Magnoliopsida; order Poales; family Poaceae; genus Hordeum; species Hordeum marinum. Next base: position 442,096,982 of record CM039674.1, read on the forward strand.
GCATATCTTGTTCTCAAGACACAGCGGATAAGCTAGTGTACGGTGGCCTGATAGAAATCTCCCGAGTTGCCCCGGGTTGGCCCCGCACAGTGCTCTAGTTTGGACCAACACTCATGAGGAGCACTGGCCCGGGGGTTGATTAATTATCCACGGGTACCGGCGGGTCCCTATGTAATTTTATTAATTATTAGGCAAATGTAGTACCAATGTTGGGCCTTGCCAGACAAGCTTGATTCTCACCCGAAAATCAAGGGGGTCCCCATAACAACCCCGAGCATGTTAGGAGCGCTCATTTATGGAACATAACACCGGTGCACAAGTAACTAGGGGCGGCAAGAGTGGAACAAAACATCGAGCATAAGGCCAAGCCTTGCACCTTTACCAAGTATATATGTGCATTAAATTAAATAGCAGCAATATTGTGATATAACAAAAGAAGGTCCATGTTGACACATGGAAGCAGTAGCACCTGCAGCTAGAAACACTATAAGAAGGGCTGAGCAAGCGGTAACATAGCCAAACAATGATTTTGCTGGGATGTGGAGGGGTTAGAGGTCTTTCATGGCAATGTTGGGAGGCTTGTCAAACAAGTGGTAGGTAGCGAGACAAAACGATAAAAGACGAGACGACTAGCATGGCAATGATAGTAATGGTATCTAGGGAAATGAGTCATCTTGTCTGAGATCCCGCTCGGAAGAAGAACGAGTCCATGAAGAAGACGAACCAATGTAGTCGAACGAATACTCACACTCCGAATTCTTTCGGAACTCTATCGAGAAGAAGCAATCCGAAACAAACAATCAACACAAGATTCACCACAATATATGCATGACATGATGCGCAAACAAATATGATGCATGTCCGGTTTAATATGCAATGTATGACAATTCACAACAAACAAATACTACACATTAAGTGAAGCTCAATATGCAACGAGTTGCATATTGATGATACTCCACATTCGAATTATTTAGTTCACTCCTGTTAGGTACATGGCAATATTAAATGTTGTTAAAACATGGCAAGAGGTGAAGCATAAGTAAACTATCTATCTAGGCAACTTAAATGAGGTCGGAAACAACTTATAGCATTTCCGAAAAGACCCCATATGTTAATTTCAAAATTGGTCCAGATCTGAACTAAACATATTTTATATTTGTTAAACAACAGAATAAAGCATACCATGTTATTCTATACGTCGTTCTAGTCAATTTACATATATGGAACACCTCAAACGGAGCTACGGTCTAAAAGATATGAACACAACATCCACTTCATTTCATCTTCACATATCATATTCAAAACATGCATGGATCACATGGTAGGAAGTTCACAAGGTATCTACTTGTAAACAGTTTCAAACTTAGTAAAAATAGCAGTTTTTGACAGTGCAGTGTTTATCACGAAGGCATATTGACAACAATGAAACTATATGCTACAGGTCCTATTATGGCATGAAACTTAACAGCATACTAAAGGACAATATCAACAACAAATAACTCCATTACACCTACCACAAAATAGTTCTAGATCACTAGCAAATCACATGGCAAGACAACAACAAAATATAACAGATTCCAGACTTAGAAATATTTTGGACCCTCAAAATAGCAGATTTTTATAGCAAGTTGACAACAACAAAACAACACCTAAACTTGCATTTCTATGACAAGCAAAATGTCCATGGGCTAGGACACATATCAAAGAGCATTTCTCATGTTGAAACTTATTTTCAAACATGCATGGATTAAATCTCACAAAAATGACAAAAGGGCATCACGGCATAATGACATGCACACAAAATGCTCAAATGGCAAAACTAAATGCACAGAATAATTCTATGGATTATTCTACCCCAAAAAAATATATAATATGCTTAGGTTCATGTGGAAAATTAATCACAATTAAATATGCGAGTATTAGGCCTAATCACCTTATAGCAATTCATTAATGCAAATTAAATGCAAACATCATGCCAACATTTTTATCATGCATGAAAATGCGATGCCGATGATAAGAACATTTTTAATATATGGATTTATTAATTCCGATGCACGTTTAATAAATATGACAATGCAATTAAATGGCAATTATGCGAAAGGACATGTTAAATATGTTAGGCATGGATGCAAATGGCATATTAATAATCTACACAATTTTCTAACCATCTTACATGTTAATTTTTTTTTGAAACGGTGCACGGTTAAATAATTATAGACGTTATAAATCGCAATGGGCCTAAAAATAAAATAAAATATAAACGCAAAGGGGAAACTACTCACCCAGGGCCACTTGGGCCGGCACGGTAGAGCGGCTGCTGGGCCCGCTCGGGGCGCTGGCGAGTCCCACCCGACGCTGCGGTCAACGGGGCGAGTGGCTCGCTCCTCGTCACCCTCCCGAGTGAGGAAGGAGCGGCGGCGACGCTCCACAGGCGGCGACTACGACAGGCTTCGGCGACGGGGACCAAGGAGGAGGCCATGAACGAGGCAGGGCCGCTTGGATCCGGCGAAGGGCGTCCAGATCTGAGCAGAGGCGAGCTCTCCGGCGTGGCCGGTGGGGTCGGCTGCGCGATCTGCACGAGAAAGGGGCTCGGGGGTCAGGAAGAGGAGGCGAGGAGGAAGGAGAAGGGAGGAAGGAGGAGAAGAGGTTGGTCCGGCGAGGCTCCGGCGACCGGCGGTCGCGGCTTCGGCGAGGGCCGGCCGGTGCACAGGAAGCTGCGGGCATGGCGCGGGGATGCTCTGCGGGAGCTTGGGGCTGCACTGCGGTCGCTAGACATGTCCGGGTTGGCCGCCGGACATGTCTGGTAGGTGGGAAAATGGACGAATCTGAGCCTCTAGATCACGATCCGAGGGCCAGATTTTGGCTGGGGGCTAGGGCTGTGGGATCTGGAGGAGGAGGGCTAGCAGGTGGGGTTTCTCTAGGGGTGTGGCTGCAATTTTCGATGGGAGAAACCCTAGAGAGAGTGAGAGCTCTCTCCATGGCTTTATATAGGGGAGGCACTAGGGGCTGGGGGTTGGACCTTGTCCGTCCGATCGCGATCCGACGACCACGAATGAAGGGAGTGGCTAGGTTGGGCTGGCAGGCTGTGTAGTTGGGCCAGGGGGAGATGAGAGGGAGGTGCGACCCGTGACAAGAATTTCGAAACACCGAGAAACGTCCGACGATAACCAATAACCTCACTGCTACGACTGTCCGACGGGGTATCAAATGAACTCGGATCGCGACGAAATTCGACAGGCGGTCCACCTAAGCTATAACGAGACCGCATGCCAAGTTTCAACTCAATCCGAGAATATTTTTGCGCGCACTTAAAAACAGTTTTATTTGAAGATGCCGCGGGCGCGTGCATGTGTGGTTGGTCTCGACGGGCAACGGCAAGAACGAAGATAACCGGCAACTACGAACAGATGCAAGTTTGAAAACGAGTGACGATGCAATGCAGATGATGCGAATGATGCGATGATGAATGCAACAACCAAACGAAACACAACCGAGAATGGAAATAAAAGGGGAATCTTCTGGAATCTTCTGGAGCGTCGGTCTCGGGCTGTCACAACAGGATAAACCAAAGGAGTCACATAAAGGTCCAGAAACGCACATCGAGAAGAATACCAGCATGACCAAAGATGGTACCAACATGGTGCCATCTCATTCGTTGAAGTTTGGTTCTTTTGGGGCGTTCTCTACTCCTAGTAAGCTATGCGACCGAAAGCTGGTCTCAACGGAGACCACCATGGAGGACGTTTCTCTGTTCGACCAACAAGGGGTACTGGGCACCCACCGGGAGGCAGCTCGGATACTGGATGTGCCCCTGGTGCCTAACACCTTGGGCATCTCCGCTGAAGCGGCTGTGGGTGTGTACGGGCAGGAGGCCTGTGCACACATCACACCGGCGGAGTCTCGGGCGTTGGATACATCAACTACAGTCAGAGGACTGAACGCAAAAAAACGGGAGGCGGCAACTGTCGAGGTGTGTGATCTCAAACCTACTGCTGTTTCTTTGAGTCCGGTTGTGAATACTTTGATATTGTAGGCTAGGGGCAGGCTGCGGTTGTAACGGCTCCGATGGGTCACGTGTTGGAAATATGCCCTAGAGGCAATAATAAAATGGTTATTATTGTATTTCCTTGTTCATGATAATTGTCTATTGTTCATGCTATAATTGTATTAACCGGAAACCAGAATGCATGTGTGAATACATAGACCACAACGTGTCCCTAGTGAGCCTCTAGTTGACTAGCTCGTTGATCAATAGATGGTCATGGTTTCATGACCATGGACATTGGATGTCGTTGATAACGGGATCACATCATTAGGAGAATGATGTGATGGACAAGACCCAATCCTAAGCATAGCACAAGATCGTGTAGTTCGTTTGCTAAAGCTTTTCAATGTCAAGTATCGATTCCTTAGACCATGAGATTGTGCAACTCCTTGATACCATAGGAATGCTTTGGGTGTGCCAAACGTCACAACGTAACTGGGTGGCTATAAAGGTGCACTACGGGTATCTCCGAAAGTATCTGTTGGGTTGGCACGAATCGTGACTGGGATTTGTCACTCCGTGTGACGGAGAGGTATCTCTAGGCCCACTCGGTAAGACATCAGCATAATGAGCTCAATGTGACTAAGTATTTAGCCACGGGATGATGTGTTACGGAACGAGTAAAGAGACTTGCCGGTAACGATATTGAACAAGGTATAGGGATACCGACGATCGAATCTCGGGCAAGTATCATACCGATAGACAAAGGGAATTGCATACGGGATTGATTGAATCACCGACATCGTGGTTCATCCGATGAGATCATCGTGGATCATGTCGGAGCCAACATGGGTATCCAGATCCTGCTGTTGGTTATTGACCGGAGAGGTGTCTCGGTCATGTCTACGTGTCTCCCGAACCCGTAGGGTCTACACACTTAAGGTTCGATGACGCTAGGGTTATAGGGAAATGGTATACGTGATTACCGAAGGTTGTTCGGAGTCTCGGATGAGATCACGGATGTCACGAGGAGCTCCGGAATGGTCCGGAGGTAAAGATTGATATATAGGAAGTCCAGTTTTGGTCACCAGAAAGTTTTCGGGCTCATTAGTAGTGTACCGAGAGTGCCAGGAGGGTGCCGGAGGACACCGGGAGGGGTGTGACGACCAAAGGACTTCGTGGGCCTTAGAGGAGGTGTACCAGCCCTTATTGGGCTGGCCAAGACCTTCCGGGAGGGCCCATGTGGCTAGGGATAAGAGATAAGGCTGAAAAGGATTCAAAAGGAAGAGATCCACCTCCCTTGTGGGAGGTGGACTCCTCCCTAGGTTCGGCCGAACCTCTCCTCCTTGGAGGAGGGGCCAAGGCAGCCCTCCCTCTCCCTCCTCATATATATATATTCAAGGTATTGGGGATGATTTGAGACACGATCTCTCTCTCCCACGGTGCAGCCCTACCTCTCCTCTTCCTCCTCCGCAGTGCTTAGGCGAAGCCCTGCCGGAATACCTTGCTGCTTCACCACCACCACGCCATCGTGCTGCTGTTGGAGCTCTTCCCCAACCTCTCCCTCCTCCTTGCTGGATCAAGGTGTGAGAGATGTCACCGGTTTGTACGTGTGTTGAACGCGGAGGCGCCATTGTTCGGCGCTTAGATCGGAATCCACCGCGATCTGAATCGCTGCGAGTACGACTCCACCAACCGCGTTCTTGTAACGCTTCCGCTTAGCGATCTTCAAAGGTATGAAGATGCAATCTCTCCCCACTCGTTTCTGGTTTCTCCATAGATAGATCTTGGTGATCATAGGAATTTTTTTGATTTACTACTACTTCTCCCTACAGTGGCATCATGAGCTAGGTCTATGCGTAGAATCTATGCACGAGTAGAACACAAAGTTGTTGTGGGCGTCGATCTTGTTAATTTGCTTACCACTACTAGTCTTATCTTTATTCGGCGGTATTGTGGGATGAAACAGCCCGGACCGACTTTACACGTACGCTTACGTGAGACCGGTTCCACCGCCTGACATGCACTTGTTGCATAAGGTGGCTAGCGGGTGTCTGTCTCTCCCACCTTAGTCGGATTGGATTCGATGAAAAGGGTCCTTATGAAGGGTAAATAGAAATTGGCATATCACGTTATGGTTTTGGCATAGGTAAGAAACGTTCTTGCTAGAAACCTATAGCAGCCACGTAAAAACTTGCAACTACAAATTAGAGGACGTCTAACTTGTTTTTGCAGCATATGCCTTGTGATGTGATTTGGCCAAAGGATGTGATGTGATGCATTGTGATGTATGAGATTGATCATTTTCTTGTAATAGGATTCACGACTTGCATGTCGATGAGTATGACAACCTACAGGAGCCATAGGAGTTGTCTTATTTTAATTTATGACTTGCGCGTCAATCAAGATCGCCATGTAATTACTTTTCTTTATTGCTAAATGTTAGCCATAGTAGTAGAAGTAATAGTTTGCGAGACAACTTCATGAAGACATGATGATGGAGATCATGATGATGGAGATCATGGTGTCGTGCTGGTGATAGTGATGATCATGGTGCCCCGAAGATGGAGATCATAGGAGCAAGATGATATTGGCCATATCATGTCACTATATTGATTGCATGTGATGTTTATCATGTTTACATCTTATTTGCTTAGAACAACGGTAGTAAATAAGATGATCTCTCAATAAAATTTCAAGAGATGTGTTCACCCTAATTGTGCACCATTGCTAAGGATCGTTGTTCCGAAGAACCACGTGATGATCGGGTGTGATAGGTTGTAATGTTCGCATACAACGGGTGTAAGCCAGATTTACACACGCGAAACACTTAGGTTGACTTGACAAGCCTAGCATGTACAGAGATGGCCTCGGAACATGGAAGACCGAAAGGTCGAACATTAGTCGTATAGAAGATATGATCAACATGGAGATGTTCATCATGGATGACTAGTCCGTCTCACGTGATGATCGGACACGGGCTAGTTGACATGGATCATGTGTCACTTGGATGACTAGAGAGATGTCTATCTAAGTGGGAGTTCATTAAATAATTTGATTATGTGAACTTAATTATCATGAACTTAGTATAAAATTGTCTTTACAATCTATATTGTAGATCCAATGACCAACGCTAATGTCACCCTCAACTTCAACGCGTTCCTAGAGAAAACTAAGCTGAAAGATGATGGAAGCAACTATGTGGACTGGGTCCGTAGCTTGAGGATCATCCTCATAGCTTCCAAGAGCTTGTATGTCCTTGATTCACCGCTAGGTGACCCACCCATTTTCCCAGCGGACCAAGACGTTACGAACGCTTGGCAGTCACGCTACGATGATTACTCCCTTCTTCAGTGCGGCATGCTTTACAGTTTAGAACCGGGGCTACAAAAGTGTTTTGATCAACACGGAGCATATGAGATGTTCCAAGAGCTGAAACTGGTTTTCCAAGCTCATGCCTGGGTCGAGAGATATGATGTCTCTGACAAGTTCTTTAGTTGTAAGATGGAGGAAAAAAGTTCCACCAGTGAGCACATACTCAAAATGTCTGGGTTGCACAACCGCTTGACTCAAATGGGAGTTAATCTCCCGGATGACTCAGTCATTGACAGAATCCTCCAATCACTTACACCTAGCTACAAGAGATTTGTGATGAACTACAACATGCAGGGGATGGAGAAGTCCATTCCTGAGTTGTACTCGATGCTGAAATCAGCGGAGGTCGAGATCAAAAAGGAGCATCAAGTGTTGATGGTGAATAAGACCAGTAGTTTTAAGAAAGGCAAGGGTAAGAAGAACTTCAAGAAGGACGGCAAAGTTGTTGCCGCGCCCGGTAAGCAAGTTACCGGGAAGAAGAACAAGCATGGACTCAAGCCTGAGACTGAGTGCTTTTATTGCAAGGGTACCGGTCACTGGAAGCGGAACTGCCCCAAGTACTTAGCGGATAAGAAGGCCGACAATGTTAAATGTATATGTGATATAATTGTTATTGATGTTTACCTAACCAGCGCTCGTAGTAGCTCCTGGGTATTTGATACCGGTGCAGTTGCTCACATTTGTAACTCCAAGCAGGAGCTACGGAATAAGCGGAGGCTGGCAAAGGACGAGGTGATGATGCGCGTCGGGAATGGTTCCAAGGTCGATGTGATCGCCGTCGGCACGCTACCTCTACATCTACCTTTGGGATTAGTGTTAATCCTCAATAATTGTTATTTAGTACCAGCTTTGAGCATGAACATTGTATATGGATCTCGTTTGATGCGAGATGGCTACTCATTTAAGTCCGAGAATAATGGTTGTTCTATTTATATGAGAGAAATGTTTTATGGTCATGCCCCGCTGGTCAATGGTTTATTTTTGATGAATCTCAAACGTGATGTTACACATGTCCATAGTGTGAGTACCAAAAAGTGTAAGGTTGATAACGATAGTCCCACTTACATGTGGCACTGCCGCCTTGGTCATATTGGTGTCAAACGCATAAAGAAGCTCCATGCTGATGGACTTTTGGAGTCTCTTGATTTTAAATCATTTGACACGTGTGAACCATGCCTCATGGGCAAGATGACCAAGACTCCATTCTCCGGAACAATGGAGCGAGCAACTGACTTGTTGGAGATAATACATACCGATGTATCCGGTCCAATGAGCGTCGAGGCTCGCGGTGGCTACCATTATGTTCTCACCCTCACTGGTGACTTGAGCAGACATGGGTATGTCTACTTTAACAAACACAAGTCTGAAACCTTTGAAAGCTTCAAGGAATTTCAGAGTGAGGTAGAGAATCATCATGACACAAAAATAAAGTGCCTACGATCTGATCGTGGCGGAGAATATTTAAGTCATGAGTTTGGCACACACCTAAGGAAATGTGGAATTGTTTCACAACTCACGCCGCCTGGCACACCTCAGCGAAATGGTGTGTCTGAATGTCGTAATCGCACTCTATTGGATATGGTGCGATCTATGATGCCTCTTACCGACTTACCGCTATGATTTTGGGGATATGCATTAGAGACTGACGCATTCACTTTAAATAGGGCACCGTCAAAGTCCGTTGAGACGACACCGTATGAACTATGGTTTGGAAAGAAACCTAAGCTGTCGTTTCTAAAAGTTTGGGGATGCGATGCTTACGTGAAGAAACTTCAACCTGAGAAGCTCGAAACCAAAGCGGAAAGGTGTGTCTTCATAGGATATCCCAAAGAGACTATTGGGTATACCTTCTACCTCAGATGCGAAGGCCATATCTTTGTTGCCAAGAATGGATCCTTTCTCGAGAAAGAGTTTCTCTCAAAAGAAGTAAGTGGGAGGAAATAGAACTTGATGAGGTAATTGTACCTCCACTCGAACCGGAGAGTGGTGCAGCACAGGAAGTTGTTTCTGTGGAGCCTACACCGGCTGGAGAGAAAGTTGATGATGATGATCATGAAACTTCAGATCAAGTTACTATTAAGCGTCGAAGGTCCACCAGGACACGTTCCGCACCAGAGTGGTATGGCAACCCTGTTCTGGAGATCATGTTGTTGGACAACGGTGAACCTTCGAGCTATGAAGAAGTGATGGCGGGCCCGGATTCCAACAAATGGCTTGTGGCTATGAAATCTGATATAGGATCCATGTATGAGAACAAAGTATGGACTTTGGTGGACTTGCCTGATGATAAGCGATCCATTGAAAATAAATGGATCTTCAAGAAGAAGACTGACGCGGATGGTAATGTGACCGTCTATAAGGCTCGGCTTGTCGCTAAGGGTTATCTACAAGTTCAAGGAGTTGACTACGATGAGACTTTCTCACCTGTGGCGATGTTGAAGTCTGTCCGAATCATGTTAGCAATTGCCGCATTTTATGATTATGAGATCTGGCAAATGGACGTCAAAACTACATTCCTTAATGGCTTCCTCAAGGAAGAACTGTATATGATGCAGCCGGAAGGTTTTGTCGATCCTAAAGATGCTAACAAAGTATGCAAGCTCCAGCGCTCCATCTATGGGCTGGTGCAAGCATCTCAGAGTTGGAACATTCGCTTTAATGAGGTGATTAAAGCATTTGGGTTTGTACAGGTTTATGGAGAACCCTGTATTTACAAGAAAGTGAGTGGGAGCTCTGTAGCATTTCTCATATTATATGTGGATGACATACTGATAATGGGAAATGATATAGAACTTTTGGAAAGTGTAAAGGCCTACTTGAATAAATGTTTTTCAATGAAGGACCTTGGAGAAGCTACTTACATATTAGGCATCAAGATCTATAGAGATAGATCAAGACGCCTCATAGGTCTTTCACAAAGCACATACCTTGACAAGATATTGAAGAAGTTCAATATGGATCAGTCCAGGAAGGGGTTCTTGCCTGTGTTACAAGCTGTGAGATTGAGTACGACTCAATGCCCGACCACGACAAAGGATAGAGAAGAGATGAGTGTCATCCCCTATGCTTCAGCCATAGGCTCTGTTATGTATGCCATGCTGTGTACCAGACCTGATGTGAGCCTTGCCATAAGTATGGTAGGGAGGTACCAAAGTGATCCCGGAGCGGAACACTGGACAGCGGTCAAGAATATCCTAAAGTACCTGAAAAGGACAAAGGACATGTTTCTCGTGTATGGAGGTGCTGAAGAGCTCGTCGTAAAGGTTTACGTCGATGCTAGCTTCGACACAGATCCGGACGACTCCAAGTCGCAAACCGGATACGTGTATATTTTGAACGGAGGGGCAGTCAACTGGTGCAGCAGCAAGCAAAGCATCGTGGCAGCATCTACATGTGAAGCGGAGTACATACCTGCTTCGGAAGCAGCAAAGGAAGGAGTCTGGATGAAGGACTTCATCACTGACCTAGGAGTGATTCCCAATGCGTCGGGCCCGATGACTCTATTCTGTGACAACACTGGAGCTATTGCCCTTGTGAAGGAGCCCAGGTTTCACAAGAAGACAAGACACATCAAGCGCCGCTTCAACTCCATCCGTGATTACATTCAGGAGGGAGATATAGATATTTGTAAAGTACATACGGATCTGAATGTCGCAGATCCGTTGACTAAACCTCTCTCACGAGCAAAACATGATCAACACCAGAGTGCTATGGGTGTTCGATTCATCATAATGTAACTAGATTATTGACTCTAGTGCAAGTGGGAGACTGTTGGAAATATGCCCTAGAGGCAATACTAAAATGGTTATTATTGTATTTCCTTGTTCAAGATAGTTGTCTACTGTTCATGCTATAATTGTATTAACCAGAAACCAGAATGCATGTGTGAATAAATAGACCACAACGTGTCTCTAGTGAGCCTCTAGTTGACAAGCTCGTTGATCAATAGATGGTCACGGTTTCATGACCATGGACATTGGATTTCGTTGATAACGGGATCACATCATTAGGAGAATGATGTGATGGACAAGACCCAATCCTAAGCATAGCACAAGATCGTGTAGTTCGTTTGCTAAAGCTTTTCAATGTCAAGTATCGTTTCCTTAGACCATGAGATTGTGCAACTCCCGGATACCATAGGAATGCTTTGGGTGTGCCAAACGTCACAACGTAACTGGGTGTCTATAAAGGTGCACTACGGTATCTCCGAAAGTGTTTGTTGGGTTGGCACGAATCGACACTGGGATTTGTCACTCCGTGTGACGGAGAGGTATCTCTGGGCCCACTCGGTAAGACACCATCATAATGAGCTCAATGTGACTAAGAAGTTAGCCATGAGATGATGTGTTACGGAACGAGTAAAGAGACTTGCCAGTAATGAGATTGAACAAGGTATAGGGATACCGACGATCGAATCTCGGCCAAGTATCATACCGGTAGACAAAGGGAATTGCATACGGGATTGATTGAATCCCCGACATCGTGGTTCATCCGATGAGATCATCGTGGAGCATATGGGAGCCAACATGGGTATCCAGATCCCGCTATTGGTTATTGACCGGAGAGGTGTCTCGGTCATGTCTACGTGTCTCCCGAACCCGTAGGGTCTACACACTTAAGGTTCGATGACGCTAGGGTTATAGGGAAATGGTATACATGATTACCGAAGGTTCTTCAGAGTCCCGGATGAGATCCCGGATGTCATGAGGAGCTCTGGAATGGTCCGGAGGTAAAGATTGATATATAGGAAGTCCAGTTTCGGTCATCGGAAAGCTTTCGGGCTCATCGGTAGTGTACCGGGAGTGCCGGGAGGGTGCCGGAGGACCTCGGGAGGGGTGTGACGACCAAAGGACTTCATGGGCCCTTAGAGGAGTTGTACCATCCCTTATTGGGCTGGCCAAGACCTTGCAGAAGGGCCCATGCGACTAGTGATAAGAGATAAGGCTGAAAAGGATTCAAAAGGAAGAGATCCACCTCCCTTGTGGGAGGTGGACTCCTCCCTAGGTTCGGCCGAACCTCTCCTCCTTGGAGGAGGGGCCAAGGCAGCCCTCCCTCTCCCTGCTCCTATATATATCCAAGGTATTGGGTCTGATTTGAGACACAATCTCTCTCTCCCATGGCGCAGCCCTACCTCTCTTCTTCCTCCTCCGTAGTGGTTAGGCGAAGCCCTGCCGGAATATCTTGCTGCTTCACCACCACCACGTCGTCGTGCTGCTATTGGAGCTCTTCCCCAACCTCTCCCTCCTCCTTGCCGGATCAAGGTGCAGGAGACGTCACCGGGCTGTACGTGTGATGAACGCGGAGGCACCGTTGTTCGGCGCTTAGATCGGAATCCACCGCTATCTGAATCGCTACGAGTATGACTCCACCAACCACGTTCTTGTAACGCTTCCGCTTAGCGATCTGCAAAGGTATGAGGATGCAATATCTCCCCACTCATTGCTGGTTTCTCCATAGATAGATCTTGGTGATCGTAGGAATTTTTTTGATTTACCACTACGTCTCCCTACATCAGGGTGGGGTTTTACCGACTGTGGCGTCAGTGCACGAGCATACCGGCCGGCCCGGTTCGGGTGGAAGGCCGGATGTGCCTGGGACGGCCAGATCGAAACTTCGCGTGGAGGCGTCGGTGGCGCCAGGGTCACATGCACCCGTCGATAAGGACAAGATCGTCGCCTTTGGAGGTATTGTCGATCCCAGGTCTGAAGGTAGACGGATGAGCAGCCGTCTTCAGAAGAAACCAGACACTAAGGACCTGCAGCTTGGGCGAGCCATGCGAGCGGCCAAGCTTCGTGACATTGAAGTCACTACAGGTATGTCAATCAATACTACCAATTCTATTCCGCATTTTTCTGAGGAAGAGATTCTGCATAATGCAAACGAGTTGGGAGTTTCGCTAGGGAGTAATGGCAAAGAAATTGCAAAATCTGTTAACGACTTGCTCGATCTTGAGGCAGAGCGAGCTATGGACGTGATTAGGAACCTAGCGGCTGTTAAACCTTTAAATGATTCAGAATTCGAGGCTTTAGGAGTACTCAATAATTTTTGTGATGACTCAGGACCCTCTCCAACACAGTCTCAGGAGGACGATAGCATTCATTCTAGGGAGGTTCTCACACCGATGGTAACGGGGGGAGCTGCACTCACTAAGCTTGGTTGTATGGACCGAGTTGATGAGTATAAGAAGCCTAAACAAAATTGGAACCGGAAAATTTATCCGGTTTTGGCTATGCGCAGGAGTGTTAGGATTAGGACTGCAAAAAAAATATGATGATAAATGAGAGGAAGATTTTGGAATAGCAGAGGTCTGGCAGACTTGGCTAAATGTAGGTTCTTGGCTGATGCTTCTATTCAGCATAAGCTAGATTTCATAGCTCTCTCTCAGACTGGGCGAGATAATTTTACATCCCAGTTTATCAATACCCTATCTGGAGGGGTTGATTTTGACTGGCATTGTTTACCCCCAAGAGGAAGATCTGGAGGGATCTTACTTCGGGTCAAATGCGACACTTTGGAGGTTAGGAATGTTATATTGGGGGAATTTTCTATGAAATTTCGGGTGAGGTCGAAGGTTGATGGGTTCCAATGGGCACTAGTGACAGTCTATGGCGCTGCACAACCGGAGTTAAAGTTAGATTTTCGGGCTGACCTTGTTCGTATTTGTGGAGATGAGAGACTTCCAATTTTGATTGGGGGTGATTTAAACATCATTAGAAGGCAGTATGAAAAGAACAACGATAATTTTTATAGTCAATGGTATTTTATGTTTAACGCCATCATTGAGAGCCTTGATCTCAGGGAAACAGAGCTCTCTGGTAGAAAATTTACATGGGCCAACACACTTCCAACTCCAACTTTCGAGAAGTTAGATCGGGTTCTCACAAGTGTGGATTGGGAGGAGAAGTTCCCCTTGGTGACGGTGCAAGCGTTGACAAGGGGAATTTCGGATCATACTCCTCTCCTAGTAGACTCCGGGGAGGCGACCTTCATGGGGAATAGAACCCTCTTCTCTTTTGAATTAGCTTGGTTTGAGAGACAAGGTTTTATGGATCTGGTTGCCCGTGAGTGGGCAAAGGATTCGGGAGGAAGGTCGAATGTTGAAAGATGGCAGAATAAGATTAGACACTTAAGGCAATACCTACGAGGATGAGCCAAACACTTGAGTGGAGATTATAATATTGAAAAGGAAGGACTCATCCAACTCACTGATGAATTGGATTTAAAAGCCGACTCATCCATTTTAGATACTAGAGAACTGGAGACTAAAGTGGAGGCCGAACTTAGACTAAAAGAACTGCTTCGTGAGGAAGAATTAAAGTGGGCAGTGAGAGCTAAAGTGCGAAAAGTGGTCTCGGGGGACAAAAACACACAATTCTTCCATATGATTGCAAATGGCAAACATCGCAAGAAGAAGAAAATTCAGCTCGAGCAAGATGAAGGGACGATAGTGGGTCAGGAAAACCTTAAACTATACATCACAAACTATTACAAGTAGTTATTTGGGGAACCTGAGGAAAGCTTCGTATCCTTAGATGAATCAAGGTTAGAGGATGTCCCACAACTTGCGGTCGACGAGAATGAGATCTTATCCTCCCCATTTACAGAGAAACAGGTGTTTGAGGCAATCTCACCAATTAAGAATAGTAAAGCGCCTAGGCCAGATGGATTCCCAGCGGAGTTTTATAAGAGATGTTGGCATGTCATTAAGGGTGACTTGCTTCCAATGTTTCACGATTTGTTCACCGGGCATCTACATTTATTCCACTTGAACTTTGGAACGATTACTTTGCTTCCTAAGAAGACTGAGGCGATGAAGATTGAGTAGTTCTATCGAATATGTCTTCTCAATGTGAGCTTTAAATTTTTTACCAAGGTCGGGACGAATAGGCTAACGCAAATTGCACATAGTGTGGTGCAACCATCTCAAACTTCCTTCATGCTAGACAAAAACATCCTAGAAGGGGTGGTGGTCCTTCATGAAACACTCCATGAGATTCACACACAAAAACTAGACGGAGTGATTTTTAAGGTGGATTTTGAGAAAGCGTATGATAAGGTCAAATGGCCATTTCTTCAGCAAGCCTTGAGAATGAAAGGATTTCATAATTCCTGGAGAAAGCAGGTCGAATCCTTCATGCAAAAAGGCAGTGTCGGAATAAAAGTGAATGATGATATAGGTCACTACTTCCAGACACACAAGGGTCTACGAAAGGGGGACCCGATGTCACCTATTTTGTTCAACATTGTGGTAGACATGTTGACAATTTTGATAGGAAGAGCTAAAGAAAATGGCCAAGTTGGTGGCCTTGTTCCGCATCTGGTGGAGGGTGGAGTGTCCATCTTACAGTATGCTGATGATACCATTATTTTCATGGAGCATGATTTAGCGAAAGCAAAGAATATGAAGCTTCTACTATGCTTATTCGAGCAGTTGTCCAGGCTCAAAATTAATTTCCACCAAAGTGAACTGTTTTGCTTTGGAAGAGCCAAACAAGAACAAGATGCCTACAGACAATTTTTTGGATGTGAATTGGGCTCGATGCCGTTCTCATATTTGGGAATACCAATTCACCATCGTAAGCTTTCAAATAAGGAATGGAAATGTATTGAAGACCAATTTGAAAATAAACTAAGCTACTGGAAGGGTAAGCTTATGTCATATGGAGGCCGGTTTATTATTATTAATTCAGTGCTCACGAGTATGCCAATGTTTCTCTTGTGTTTTTTTGAGGTACTAGTAGGGGTATGCAAAAGATTAGATTTCTATCGGTCGTGATTCTTTTGGCAAAGTGACGAGTCAAAAAGGAAGTATAGACTCGCAAAATGGGATATCATTTGTAGGCCAAAAGACCAAGGGTGTCTTGGTATTGAAAATTTAGAGATGAAAAACAAATGCTTACTCACCAAATGGTTGTTTAAGTTATCTAGTGAGATAGATGCCACATGGGCGCAGATTCTGCGTAATAAGTACCTACAGTCCAAGACCTTAGCCCAGGTGATGGCAAGGCCGACTAATTCACCTTTCTAGAAAGGTCTAATGAGGGTGCAATCAGCTTTCTTCCAGAAGACAAAATGTATTGTGGGCAATGGAACTTCTACGAGACTTTGGGAGGATACATGGTTAGGGGAGACGCCTCTAGCTATCCAATACCCATCTCTATATAATATCGTTCAGCATAGAGAGGCCTATGTTGCAATGGTATTGCAGTCTATTCCTCTAAACATTCAATTCAGAAGAAACTTAGTAGGAAATCATTGGGAAGCCTGGCTCCATCTCGTGGGAAGACTGATGGACGTTCAACTTTCTAACCAACCCGATCATTTGCACTAGACACTAACAAACAATGGGTTGTTCTCGGTCAAATCTATGTACTTGGATATGATCAATTCAGTAACTATCCCTCGTACGGTGCATATCTGGCAGGTCAAAGTTCCTTTAAAAATCAAAGTGTTCATGTGGTTTGTCCGCAAACAAGTTATTCTCACTAAGGACAATTTGGCAACACGAAACTGGGCTGGATCTAGAAGATGTAGTTTCTATGATAATGATGAATCTATCAAACACCTCTTTCTGGACTGCCCATTGGCAAAGATATTATGTCGGTCGGTTCATATAGCTTTCAACATTGCTCCTCCCACTACCATACCTACGTTATTTGGGACGTGGCTAAACAGAGTGGAAGTACAAACTTCGAAGAACATTCGTGTAGGCGTATGTGCTTTATTATGGGCTATATGGAATTGGAGGAACGATTTGGTCTTTAATATAAAATCAAACTTTCATCTTTTGCAGGTTATCTTTAGAGCCACAACGTTAATCCGTATGTGGTCGCTACTCACTCCGACGGATGCCAGGGAGCGTATGGTTATTGGGTCTATCCGATGGGAGATGGTAGCACGGGGTATCTTCAACCAGTTTGGATGGCGGTCATGTAATAGGATAGGAGAGTAGTTTCCTACCTTGTTTTGCCTCTGGTTGTGGCTGCTTCGTCCCTCTTATTGTTTTCATTGCTCTTGGAGAGCGCTTTCTGTTTTTTGTTTGAACTATGTATTGGAGACTATGTTGGACAAGTTGCTTTTTAATAAAGTGGCTGCATGCATCGTTAGATGCAGAGGCCGGGGGATACCCTCCTTTTCAAAAAAAAACACCCGATGATCTTGGCAATCAAACAAGTACACTGAGTACAAACACTTGACAAGAACTCAGACGTGCACTCCATGCAAGAAGCGGTCTATAAATCTTGTAATGAGGGCACTCACTCCCGGACAACCCAAAAGCATAGGAAATTTGATCCAAGTTGGCTTGGTAGGTATGTCCGCACCAAAGTCACAATGTGGCATAAAACTGTAAACTAACCTGTTTACTCTTGTTGCACTTCTGTCCCATGATATACTCAAGCCACATGCCTTTGATAATCTCCAACACCTAAATAGCGAGTCTAGTTGGTCTCAATATGACCAAGATCCAGGGTCTTTTGCTGCACAAGAATATGCTATTTGGGGAACAAGTCAAAGCTCTCATTTGAACAACGTCGTGGAGCCTTAGAACATTGGCATCTTTAGGTCGATGAATTGACATTGGTTCAACCTCAAGTTGATGTACAAGTTCTTGGGCATACAATGATAATTCATGGCTTGGTAACGTTGGTTTCCTAGTGGCAAACTTAGCAACCATTTTCTCTCGCAACTTCTTCAACTTATTTGCACGGGCTTTAGTGGCCACATACTTTGGTTTGCCTTGGTGCCACGGTTGGCCCTAGTAGTGCTCCTCTTGGCATGACTAACATACATCGAGGGGATAACATGTTGCTCTTCAACAAACTCCTCCTCTATTTGTGACTTGATCACTACCACCATCACCTTCATCATATCTTTCAACAAAAGCATAATGGTGGATCACCGACAAAGGTGTTCCCAACATGGTAAGAGAATCCATGGACTAGGCACTTCTAGGGGAACATGCTATGCGACCACAAAATTACCATACGTGAACACAGCCGGGATGAATATGAATTTGCAGGTAACGATCATCTCATCAACGATTCCACGCAATGGAAGTAGATGAAGGAGAGTTGGTGTAGCGTGATGATTCTTGCGGCTAGGTTATACCTCCCACCCAGGAGAATTTATCCAGGGCGATCCGTTGATCTACCATCAAACTAGACAACACCTCTGAGATATTCACACATACCAATCTATAAGTATAGCGTCACTTTGTGGAACCAACATGAAGAACAATAGAGAAAACTAGAGGTAAAAACAACCTAGAGGTGTTCCAATCTAGACCGGGGGTAGAGAGGGCACCGCTACTGGGGGTTCACCCAAGGAGCTTGTTGTGTCCTTGGGTTCTCCCCATTTATATATAGGTGGAGAGCCAGGGGTGTACCAAAACCCTAAGGGGTCCTCCTCCTGTGCATGGGAGTTTGAATCCAACTAGGACTCTTCTCGACTTGCCCCGTCCCTCAAGTTTCCAAGGAGGCTGCGAACTAGGACAGCCTTGCCCACATGGCAGAAGTGATAAGGCCCATAGGAACCTTCTAGAACATTTTAGAAGCTTATGGAACCTTCTAAACCTCTGCCAAGCTTTCGAAACCTTTACGACATTCCGGGACCTTCAGGGATACTTTGGGACATCACCAGGACACTCATAGACCTCCGGGAACACTTCCAATATCATCTAAAACACTTTTGGAAGATCTTATCTCATTCTCCATTATATCCTAGTTCTCTTACATATTGCTAGTCGTTAAGTGTGTGACCCTACAAGTTCGGTAATATGCATATATCTCTGAAAAGACCTTTTGGTCAAAAAAAATAGCGGGATCTAGAGGACCATAATAATTCCCGCATACTAATGAAGATATTTATCGAGCGAATCTTTTGTTATCATACAAACTTTTTTGGTATCCCGATGATCAATAGTCTGATCAGTATACCTAGTTATCCTCGTTACTGATTTGCACTCTTTTCTTGTTACCATATTCTGATGTCCCCATGACTAACACCGTAGTCACTATACTTGGCCAAGCGATAATGGGCATCTTAATACCAAGTAGGCCCGAAGTATATCAATCCATCGTCGAAGGGGAAAATATTATCCTTGAGCTATCGAGCACCAGAACATACTTTTTGGGTGTAATCATAAGTTACATTTATGGTCACCAGTTACAGTGTGATGCTTGGCCCCAAAGTAACCATATGATATCCTGGTCTACGATATTCTCATCATCTAAGGACGCAAGTAAACATTAACACATTATATGAAAATACCAACAACATATTGATGGTGTGATCTCACAGTATTTCATAAATTGGTTGTATCAAACACCATCGTTACCATAACAATGTGTTGTCATTATTGTCAGCATCCTTGTTACATTAACAATACCCATGGTCAGAAAAACATAACCATCAACAATACATGAGCTAGTCCAAAGGCCTGACTACGGATCTGATTTGTGTTTATCTTTCCATACATGCAATTGGGTTTCCTCTGGATCTCATACAAGAACCATTGCAATTATATCATATAAATGTAATCATAATTGCAAACATGGAAACGGAATAATAACAACCTTATTATTGCCTCTAGGGCATATTTACAAGAGTCTCCTGCTTGCAAAAGAGTCAATACCACCTCTAGTACACCGCACACCTATGGCATTTCACATAAATCATAATTAACTTGTGGTAGAGGCTTCGTCAACATAGAAGAGAGGGAAATAGGGATGAAAGAGCACAACCTGGGGAGGGTGAGATGACCGGAAGGTGCTTCAACAAGGTGTGGCAGCGCCAGGGTCGAGGTGGGGCTCAGGGAGAACGAGGAACTGCTTTGTTCCCTTCCCCGCAGCCCACGTGGTTCAAAAATGGGCATTAGAAGTGCACACGGAAGCAGTTGTCACCCAACAGATCGAAGTGGAAGCGGTTATCCGATGGCATGGTGACGTGGTTTTGTCACGACGGATGTCTGAAGACTTAGGTTCGAGGCCATCGCTAAGGCGGTGTCTCAAAGGGGTGGTCGGGACGAAAGATACGGATTTACCCAGGTTCGACCCCTCGAGAGGAGGTAAAAGCCTACGTCCTGCTTTGTGTGTATTGATTGGAGTATCGATTACAAGGGAGTGTATTCGCTTGACGTAGCTCTCGATCTATTGGTTTCTATCCAAACTGTCCCTGGTCATCACCTTTATATAGGAGGTCAAGACCCTCGGTTACACAAGTCTCAAACCGACTCTTATAACGTATCTGACTCCGTCTCTAACCGCCTTGCCTATTCTAGCAGGCTGTCTTCGGGCAGCTCACTCGCCTGGGTCTTGTGTCTTCTTTCCATCTCTGGGCCTCTGTCTCAACCTATCTGGTGAACCTTTGTGCATCCCAATCTTCCTCTTCCAGCCCATATGATAACAAGCCGCTAGGTATGACCCGGCCCCTCCTAGGCGGGTCTTGTCATGGGGTTATATCCCGAACATTAGGCCCAAGATTGATTTGAGCTTGCTCATGTCAATCTTCACTTTATCCAGCGGCGAGTCTCACATCCTCGTCACCTAGAAAAGAACACATAACCCGCAGTGTCATCACCTTCAGATATGCTGAAAAGATACCATGACGAATGCAGTAGATGCTCTCATTAAATGATCGGCCCAAAAATCGAGGCGTCCGTCTCGGTCAATTATCATTTCACCCCTCGACTCCTGCGCGCCCTATTTGGCCTCCCATCTCCTTAAATAGGTCCACGAGGGGAAGTTTTTTCCTTTCCTCCGCCGCCACCGTTCCTCTTCCTCCTCCCGACGCCAGCGCTCCTGAGCTTTGCCGTGCTAGTGGGATCTCATCGTCGTTAATGACCTTGGCCGCTGCATCAACCTGAACGCTCCAAATTTTTGCCCGCATCACCCGCGTCCTTGAGGTACCCTTTTCAACCTCCATTCAATCTATAGTCCCTTAATTGAATCTTTTCGAGTTCGCTAGACCTCCATTAATATGCTTGTTCATCCAATCATCCTCGTAATGCCAACTGATAAGTAGTCTTTTGGATCTCACGATGCTGTTAATCCATCGCGGCTACCCGTGCAAAGCCAACAATAGTTCATCCTAGATCTGCACTCTACTCCTTTTCTTGCGCCAACTGCTTGCTCTTCCTCGGCTCCTCTTTTTAAGGTTGAATTAAATTTTATTTTTCCTTGCCTATAGATCTTGTAGTCACAGTATAATATGTGAAACATGTTTGTATGTCCTTAGTAATATTTGTAGCATGACATTGCTCACATAACCCGCCATCAAATCACCGTCTCTTCCTATAAACTATATCGGCTGCTTAACGTCACACTTATTTAATTTCGTCAGTCATCTTGGCTGTCTGGTCGCTTTCTGACCCACCGCGTCCTGTCCCTTTCACAGCTTGACCCGCCATCATGTCTCGAGCATCTGCATCCTGTGATTGGGTCGGCTCTGGAATCACCAAGCAATTTTTATTGGATTTCGTAGAGGCAGGCACACTACCGGCTCAGAATGTCATTCATTGGCGGGTTCCGGAGTCAGAGAAAAAACCCACCCCAAAAGAGCGGGAAATTGTTATCTTCGCCGACCATCTTATCCGTGGTTTCAGCCCCCCTAGATCAAAATTCTTCCGAGATGTCCTCCATTTCTTTAAACTGCATCCTCAAGACATTGCCCCTAATTCTGTCTCCAGCCTGTGCAACTTTTAAGTCTTATGTGAGATTTACTTGCAAGAAGAGCCATCCATCGACCTCTTCCGCAATTTCTTTTATGTCAACCGCCAAACGGAAGTGGCAGCCGGTCCAAGCTTGGAGCTCGGCGGAGTCTCCATCCAAAGACCAAGAGATCTGGCTTACCCGACTGTCCAAATGCCAAGCCATCCCAAAGACTGGAACAAAACTTGGTACTACTACATAGATACCTCTCTAGAGGGAGAAAATCCATTGTCGGGTTATCGTCCTACCCGGCTATGCACATCTACTCAGCTTTCAGATTGGATGTTGGCTACAACACGAGCAAAGTATGCTCCGGCTTTCGCCAAAATCAAGGCTCTTTTGGCGAAGGGGTTGACGAGAGTTGACTTAACCCGTTGTTGGATTTCATGGAAAGTCTTACCACTAAGCCGGCGCGACCGGCTTATGTGTGAATACACAGGACATGTGAACGATCCTCTCTGCTTCAACCACACATCCCTGACAGAAGAAAACATTACCTCTGTTGTCAAAGGAATTACCCGCGAATCCCAAGAGGCTTGCCGTACAGTCGGGTTAATACCCTTATGCATCGCAAATTCAGCTCCAGACGTAAGGAAGGCTTTCAAATTTGTATTCTCTCTGTCTTGACTTTATATATATGGCCACCTTAAATATTTTGGCGGCTTTGCCTACAGGCCAGCTCCAGCTTCTGGAAGAAAAAATATACTCCCCCTGTGAAGAAGAAGTCTCAGGCGGGTAACATCCACGTCCGTAAGCCAAAAACATTGGCTCAAAACCTGCTTGAACTTGACAACTCAGAGGTAGAACTTGACTCCCTTAGCCGTCTTTTTATGCAACTTATTGACAATGACTATACACAGGAGGAGACAGAGACGAGCCACACCAATGCCCCCTGAGGTAACTTAACTTTCTTCTGACTCAGAAATCTTACCACAAGAGAAGATACGGCGGGTCGTCCAAAAAGTTCCTTTTTCGCATCCTCTCACTTACTGAGATCCCTAATTTTCCTTGAAAAAACAACAACACGACTCTCGGTGTTAGACCCGGAGCACCGGCTATGGGGATCTTATGGCCGGCTTACCCAACTCCCCGGCACCGCGAAAACGTCTCGTTGAGGTACTTATCAGGAACCCAATATCTGTCTTATATTTCTGTAATGATGTCTTACTATTGTGTTTTATTGACTTAATTTGTAGGAGTCACCTCCTTCTTCTGGCGACTCGACTGCCTCCAAACTTCCTCCCATGAAGATCAACCCAGAGTATGCTTTCACCCTGTCGTGTGTACATTACATGTATTACCTTTGTATTGTGTGTTGACTCTTTGCACCTTCAGGGTGCAAGCCAAACGTAGGAAAACAGGTGCGTCTACCGTCGCTCCTACGACTCAACAGCCGGATCCTGCTGAGCCATCTCTCTCCCCTCATGCTGAACCTTCTGACTCTAACAAGGAAGCACCTGAGTGCTCTCCCCCCCTCAGAATTGGCGGGTCATCATATGGCGGCTTCCAATAGTCCAGCAGCTGACCCTAAGCCGCCCAATCCTACCGCCGAAGACTCGTCTCTCCCCGATGTTACCATCACCGGGATGGGCTATCAATCCCCAACACATCATACATTGGAAGGACATTCCAGCAACATTGACACTTGCTCTCTAGAGAAGCTTAGCTTCGAATTCCCCGTCTTGGAGAAGATGACTGCAGATGACCTGCACGTCGGTTATCTGAACCGCCTTTCTACCAGTCGCAACATGGAGACCAAACTTGTTGGTTTGATGAAGAAAAAATATGAGGTATCTTTCATCTTCTGCATTTCTCTTATACCTGTACATAGCCCCCAAGAACCGGGTTAATATTGCAAATAATGGACCAGGTCTTCCAAACCTTTGACATGCTAGGTAGAACTTAACATGTAACCCCCAAGTAACGGGTTAAATTGCATATAAGACGGTACTTTATATTCAATCATAGATCCAAATGTAACCCCCAAGTCCGGAGTATTATGATAATGATGAGCCAGATCATTCATATTTGAGAAGTTCGCTGGGTGTAGCACCCAAGTCCGGAGCATTATGATAATGATGAGCTGGAATTTCACCTTAGACTTGGAGCAAAAATATAGACATTAGCCCCCAAGTGCCAAGTACATTGCTTGTAATTTGCTTGGGACTTATATCAAAAAATAGCTCCACGATAATCTTTATAATCTTTCACTTGTTTAATATAGGAGGCTCTAGACGCAACCGAGTCTGAACGTGCCAGCTTAAGGGAAAACCTGACCACACAACAAAATGCCGAGCCGCCGAAGAAGAGAAATTAAGGATGGCTGTCGAACAACTTGAGAAACTCTAGGTCGACTTCACCGCATATAAAAAGACCGCTGAATCTGAACAAGATGCTTTGTCCAAGCGTGCCACTGATACTGAGGAACAGCTAAAACTTGCATTAGCAGAGCTGAAGACTCTCAAAGACCACACATCCAAGATGACTGCCGCTATCTTTGATAAGCACGTATGGCTTTAAAATATTTCCTTATGAAAGAAATACCAGCCAGGTGGCTTATAACTTTGACCTTTTTCTTGCAGGCGAGAGGAGCCGCCAGCTATCCTCTGATAGTCTGATGAAATTGAAGAAAGTCTATACTTTGACTGAGCAACTCTACAGTGGAGCCCTCTATACCATCAAGGCCATGATGGCGGCCAAGTATGTACCCAAATTTATGAAGGGTGTCATAGAAACATTATCAACTTTGACCAAGCAAGTGGATGAAATAAGGCGATCAGCCGCCAGGAGAGGGGCAATAGGTGCGTTGAGACGGTCCCTGGCATTTGCTCCAGAGTTAATCGTTGAAGAAATGATGAACGGCTTCCCCTCCAAAAAGGATGGCGGTTCAGATTTTACTAAAGCGGATTACGCAAAATGCAATAAGGCCTCCAGGAGGCTTGCCTCCATACTGGTTGATGAGACGGATCTGACTCCTTATCAGGCGGCTTATGATGAGAACAACCAACGGCTGCGTTGCCCAACCTTTGAAGCCAGGGATTTAATCCCTGCACGTCGTAAGCCGCTCTTCGCCCCTGATGTTGATCTGTCTCAACTTTTCGACGATGCTCAATTCGAAGCCTTATTAAACTACAACTGGGATGTGGATAATCTTCAGATTGAAGAGCCCGAAGACCCGGCAGAAGATGGCCCTCCAACCAGTTAAAAAAAATTGTTGTTCTCAATTGAATGTAACCCGGCCAGCTAAACCGCCGAAATGAAGAAGTGTATGCAAAACTTTAAGTCCTTCGTCTTTTGAGCTCCTGGAGAGATTTGTAATATACCTTGCAATCTTCTTATAATGTCTTAATAGCAACTCATCTTTTTGAGATAAAGCCTGGAAAAAACAGAAAATATCCTGCTATGTTTGTATGGGAGGCTTGAAAAAGCATAACCCGAAGATGTTTAATATCTGCATAGCCTTGCTTCTTTCATAATCTTGCTCTGACCCGGCTTATGATATGTATGCAATTTATGATGCAATGTATGATGTTCTTGCTTTCCCTTTTTCGTTTTTCAAAAACTCATTGCCGGCCCTTCTCGGGGGGACTATTACTTTGAACTGCCTAACAGTGCAGGGTCTCTAACGAGAGTGACCATCAATCTTGAGTGGCTCAGGGTCTCTAGGCGAGATTAACTGTGAAGGGCGCAACATACCAGAATTTGCAGCGGGGTGAGTGCCCCAAGCTCATAAGCTACTTCTCACGTGACATAAATCCGTCGTTTGAACCTTAAACAACATCATTTGCTTAAGAGTAAGACGAGCCACTTGGCGGAGAGTACGTAGCAGATGAGAGAGTTTCCCTCGCCACTGTATGAGGTCCTCGTAGGGGGTGAGTTGATAGCTCGTTGCACCCTTGGCAGAGCAGCAGCTGCATACAGGCAGGTATAACTCGGCCTTGCGGATCAAAAAGGGGGTAAGTTCACAACTCGTTGCACCCCTTTTGACCTTGTTGACGGAGTCAACGTTTTGGGTCCGCGACCCGCCGTACTGTGGTTGAAGAGCCAATCGAGAGGGTTGAAGCTTAACCCGGAAGGTTGAAAGCCCCCAAATGACCTTATTGACAGAGTCAATGTTTTGGGTCCGCGACCCGCCTTACGGTGGCTGAAGAGCCGATCGAGAGGGTTGAAGCTTAACGCGGAAGGTTGAAAGCCCCCAAATGACCTTGTTGATGGAGTCAACATTTTGGGTTTGTGACCCGCCTTACGGTGGCTGAAGAGCCGATCGAGAGGGTTGAAGCTTAACCCGGAAGGTTGAAAGCCCCCAAACGATCTTGTTAACAGAGTCAACCTTTACACCATCTTGCGCTGCCATCGCATGGACTGCCAACTTGTAAGTCGCCATCTTGCAAGCTGCCCCACAATGCTGCTATTTTGGCTGAAGAGCCGATCGAAAGGGTGAGCGAGCTAAACCCGGTGGGTTGGAAGCCCCCAAGCGACCATGTAGAAGTGTTCATCTTTTGCACAAATCTCTAATGCAAAAAGATAAAAGGACAGAGGCCCCGGCTTGTAGGGATGCCAACTTTATTATATGAGAAATATAAATACAATGAAGTATCTATGTACAAAAGATGGGAGTCGATGACTCAAGTATAGTAAGGCCGCAGATGAGCGATATTCGACGGCCGATGAGTCTCCTAACCGGAGGTACGGGACTCGTTTCGTATGTCAATGAGATAGTATGACCCATTGTTCAGATTTATGCTAACTACGAAAGGTCCTTCCCATGGGGGAGATACCTTGTGCACATCTGTCTGATCCTTAATCAAACATAACACCAAGTCGCCTTCTTGGAACGTCCAGGTCTTGACCCTGTGGCTATGGTAGCAACATAGGTCGTGTTGATAAATCACCGACCGAGCTGCTGCAAGATCGCGTGCTTCATCTAGAGCATCCAACGCATCCCGATGCATCGTCTCATTGTCAGCTTCCACATAAGTCGCCACCCGCAGCCAATCATGATGTATGTCACTTGGTAACACGGCCTCCGCACCATAAACAATGAAAAAGGGCGTGTAACCTGTCGACCTATTAGGCGTAGTATTGATGCTCCTGAGGACGGAAGGTAGCTCCTCAACCCAACCACCCAGCGTTCTTTGTAAAGGAACCATAGGTCAAGGCTTGATACCTCTCAGGAGTTCCTGATTGTCCCGCTCCGCCTGACCGTTGGATTGTGGATGAGCAACAGCCGAAACATCAAGCTGGATCTGCTCGTTTTCATAGAACACCTTCATAGCCCACTTTGATAAATTTGTGCCATTATCTGTGATAATGCTATGAGGGTATCCAAATCAGTAGATCAACTTTCCGACAAATTGAACCGTCGTGGCCGCATCATATTTACTGACCGGCTCAGCCTCCACCCACTTGGTGAACTTGTCCACTGCCACCAAGAGGTGGGTCTTCTTATCCTTGGACTGTTTGAAAGGTCCAACCATATCAAGCCCCCATACTACGAACAGACAAGTTATAAGTATCATCTGTAACTCCTAAGCCGGCACATGAGCACGTCTTCCGAACTTCTGACACCCGTCGCACTTAGCGACCAGATCCTACGCGTCCTTATGAGCCGTCAACAAGAAGAAACCATGTTGGAAAGCCTTAGCCACCAAAGACTTTGACCCGGCATGATCTCCACAATCACCAGCATGTATTTCATATAGAATTTACATGTCTTCCTCCGGAGAAACACAATGCTAGAAGACGCCGGTAACGCTGCACTTGTGCAGCTCACCATTAATGATGGTCATGGATTTGGAACGCCTCATGATTTGCCGCGCCAGAGTCTCATCCTTAGGTAACTCGCCCCGGGTCAGGTACGCCAGGTACGACAACGTCCAGTTTTGAATAGCATGTAAAGCTGCCACTAGCTGCCCCTCAGGATCAGGTATGGCCAGATCCTCCTCTAAAGGTAGCTTAACAGACGGGTGATAAATTACGTCTAAGAAAACGTTAGGCGGCACCGGCTTATGCTGAGAGCCCAGTCTTGACAATGCATCAACTGCTCCGTTCTTTCAACGATCAATATGATCTACCTGATAACCCTTGAAATGGCCAGCGACGATATCCACCTCCTGTCGATAAGCCGCCATCTACGGGTCCTTGGAGTCCCACGTGCGTGAAACTTGCTGCGCCACAAGATCTGAGTCACCAAGGCATCTAACCCAGCTCAGATTCATATCCTTTGCCACACGAAGTCCATGAAGCAAAGCCTCGTACTCAGCTGCATTGTTTGTGCAAGGAAACATCAGCCTTAGTACATAACAGAACTTATCACCTTTGGGGGAAGTTAAGACAACTCCAGCCCCCAATCCCTCCAACTGTCTGGACCCATCATAGCGAATTGTCCAATACGTATTGTCCGGTCTTTCCACCAGCAACTGACACTCCGTCCAATCATTTATGAAATCCACCAATGCTTGAGACTTCACGGCCGTGCGAGGTATATACTTCAAATTGAGAGGCCCAAGCTCCAGCGCCCACTTAGCAATTCTGCCAGTGGCTTACCAGTTCTGAATTATATCTCCCAGCAGAGCAGAGCTAACCACCATGATTTGGTGTCCAAGGAAATAATGCTTCAACTTGTGATTTGCCATGAACACCCCCTATATTAGTTTCTGTCAATGTGGGTATCTTTGCTTGGACTCTATAAGAATCTCACTAACATAGTAGACCGGCCTCTAGACCGGGTACTCCTTCCCTGCTTCCTTGCGTTCTACTATGATTGCAGCACTGACCGCCCTGTTATTAGCCGCCACATAAAGGAGCAAGGGTTCTTTCTCAGCCGGAGCAGCCAAGATCGGCAGCTCGACCAAGTGATTTTTTAGTGCTTCCAGAGCATCATCGGCAACCTTACTCTAGACAAAGTCATCCGTCTTTTTCATCATCTAGTATAGAGGAATAGCCTTCTCCCCCATGCAGCTGATGAAGCGGCTTAAAGCAGCAATACGACCTGCCAAGCGCTGCACATCATTCACGCTCGCCGGTTTAGCTAGTGACGTGATGGCCTTTATTTTGTCCGGGTTGGCCTCGATTCCTCGCTCTGAAACCAAGAATCCCAGAAGTTTACCTGCGGGAACTCCAAAAATACATTTAGTCGGGTTAAGCATCATCTTATTGACCTGTAAGTTATCAAATGTTTCCTTCAGGCCGTCCAGCAACGTCTCCTTCTTCCTTGACTTAATCACAATATCATCCATGTAAGCATCAACATTGCGCCCAATCTGACCGTGAAGGCAATTCTATACACAACGTTGATAAGTCGCATGTGCACTCTTGAGCCCAAACAGCATAGACACATAGCAGAAAGCCCCAAAAGGTGTTATAAATGATGTCTTCTCTTGGTCTTTGCCTGCCATCTTGATCTAATGATAACCTGAATAGGCGTCCAGGAAGCATAAACTCTCATAGCCCGTCGTTGCATCAATAATCTGGTCGATACGAGGGAGAGCAAATGGGTCAACTGGACAAGCCTTGTTAAGATCCGTGTAATCTGTACACATACGCCATGTGCCCTTCTTCTTGAGCACCAACACGGGATTGGCTAACCACTCCAGGTGAAATACTTCCACGATGAACCCTACCGCCAAGAGTCGGGCTACCTCTTCTCCAATCGCTTTATGCTGCTCCTCGTTGAAATGGCGGAATTGCTTAACTGGTTTAAATTTAGGATCCACATTAAGGTGGTGCTCAGCGAATTCTCTCGGTACACCCAGCATGTCAGACGGCTTCCATGCGAAGATGTCCCAATTCTCACGGATGAATTCGATGAGCGCGCTTTCCTATGAGGAGTCCATGTTAGTCATGATAGTGAACTGTTTGGATGAGTCGCCCAGAGTAAAATCCACCAGCTTCGTGTCATCCGCCGCAAACTTCAAGGGTGGCTCATACTCTGTACTGGGTTTCTTCAATGGAGTCATATTCGCCGGGTCAACGTTCTCCTTGTAGAACTTAAGATCTGCCGCTGCGCAACTTGACTCTGCATAAGCCGCGTCTCCTTCCTCGCATTCAATAAAAACTTTCCGATCACCTTGGAACATGATCGTTCTGTTGAGGGTCGGCATCTTGAGCTGCAGATAGACATAACAAGGCCTGGGCATAAACTTTGCAAAAGCTGGCCGGCCAAACAGGGCATGATATGGGCTCTTAATTTTTACCACTTTGAACGACAAATTCTCCACCCTGTAGTTGTACTCGTCTCCAAACACCACTTCCAAGGCAATCTTCCCTACTGGGTAGGCCGACTTGCCTAGCACCACCCCATGAAAAACGGTCGACGACAGTTTAAGAGCCTTGTTAGTTAACTCCATCCGCCGGAAGTTGTCGTAGTATAGGATATTGATATTGCTACCACCGTCCATGAGCACCTTTGTGAACTTGTATCCTCCAACCTGAGGAGCGACCACCAGAGCTAGATGACCTGGATTGTCAACCCATGGCAGGTGATCCTCCCGGCTCCATGTAATCGGGTACTCCGACCACTTTAAGCATCACGGGAGAGCCGGAGTGGCTGCATTAACCGCCCTCTTGTGTAGCTTCTGATCCCGCTTGTCAAGGCTTGTAGTGAAAATATGATACTGCCCTCCCGCTAAGTTGTTTCGGGTTGCTCTAATATCCTGATTGGTTATTCTATTGCTGACCACCATTACCTTGTTGCTGATGATGACCTCCCTGATTTCCTTGACCCTGGTAACCTGAACCTGATCTGCCAGCACCGAAACCTACTCCCGAGCCGCCTTGCCCTGAACTGCTTGATGTTTCGTTACATTATTACGGTTTTGATGAAGGCCGTGCTCCCAGAACTGACGCATAATGCTGCACTCCTTCCAAGTGTGGGTGGCCTCCCTATCCGGCCGGCTGTGCGCTGGGCAAGGTATGTTTAGCGCCTCTTCCAAGTTGTAAGGCACAGGTGCCTTATTTCTATTGAATGACGGCCTAAAAAAATTTTTGCCCCTAGGACGACCGTTCCCAGCGTTGGTGCTCGCCACCAACTCTGACCCGCCATCCGGGTTCTTCTACTTGCCTTGGCTGCTATTCCCAGCACCGCCCTGCTGGTTCTTACCGTTGTCACCCTTCTTACCCTGAGCTGACTTCTCATGTCGGAGCTTGGGTCTTTGGTAGTGTCTAAATCCGCATATTTGGTGAGAGCCGTCATGAGCTCACCCATATCCTGACATGAATGCTTCAACCGCCCGAGCTTCTATTTTAGGGGTACACAGTGACAGTTCCTTTCTAAAATCAGAACTGCTTGGGATGCCGTAATATTCTCAGACGAGTGGATCACCGTCGAGACCTGCCGGACCCAATGATGGGCCGATTCACTCTCTTGTTGTACACAATGATCCAGATCCACAATCGTCATAGGTTGCTTTCAGGTTTCCCTGAAATTCTTGATGAAGCGTGCTTTCAACTCGGCCCAAGATGTGATGGTATTGGGTGGTAACCCCTTTAACCAAGTGCGGGCCAGCCCTTCCAACATCATCACGAAGTATTTCGCACAAACCGCCTCATTGACATCCAACATCTCCATAGCAAGCTCATAGCTTTTGACCCAGGCCTCTAGGGGCAGATCCGCCGTGTAATTAGGCACCTTCCATGGCCCCTTAAAGTCCTTGGGAAAACGTGCATTCCTTAGATCCGCCGTGGGACACTGCACACCAATTCCCCTGGAAGAAGTGATGACGGGGGTTGCTGGTGCCGGCTCAGGGATCTCCGGGTAATCCATCATCGGCGTTGATCTTCGCTGAGCCCGACCCCTATCCATAGGCCCCTGAATATCCATCTCAGGCATGTTATCATTGGGCGGGTTCCGCCTTTGCTCACTGCTGGAAACTCCTGGTGACTCAATGCGCCGGCTGTAGCTACGGGTGTGAACCGACATGGAGTTCACTTGGCTCTGGCTGTGCGTGTACCTTTCTTGTTGAGCCACCGCTATCTGCAACAGGTTGATTGCATTCCTTGCCTCTTCAGCAAACGACGTCCCTTCAGCCAAAGGGAGGGAGTCAAGCTTGGCAGCAGCCACTATCATGTATTCCACTGGGTTGGAATAATGGCCAGGTGGTGTCACAACGTGCCGCGACAAAGGTCTATTCCGCCGCGGCGGGTCTAGCTGCGGCGGTGCCTCTGCCGCCCTAGTCACCATCGTCGGCATACTTGGCCCGGCCCTAGGAGTATTGAAAAGATTCCGAGGTTGGATAGGTATTCCAACTTTAGTCCTTCTACGCTGAACCGCCTCCGATGCCCACTGATCCAAATCAAAACGGAGAGCCTCCACCCTCAAGCGCTCCGACTCAGCATTCATCTAAACTTGCATTGCGTTGATATCCTCCTGGGCCCGAGCCATTTGTCCCTTGATCTAGTTAATCTCGGCATTGCGCTCCACCTGATTCTTGGCTGTCACTTCTGTGGTCATGCGAGTCGCTAGCTCCTCCATGAGCTCCAGTTAAACTTGAGCCGGTGTCTTAGGAGGCTCCACATCGGGTGGGGCCGCCCCTGTCGCTGCTCCGGAAGTCACTCCATTAGAAGCCGGCGTCAGGCCTGCCATGAATATGATGGCTCGACTCAGCGGGTCATAGGGCTCCGAAATACTATCACCATCGGCATAAGCCCCCCAGCCCACCGTCATGAAGTTGATAGATTGATTCCGCATCCTCGCTGGAAGATCCCTCATCTGAGAAACCGAAGGTCTCTACTGACACGGAATCCCCCCTATCCTGTGTAAAGCCGACGAAAACACTCTTCCGCCCGGATTGAACACGGGCAGGTGTCATGCACCGGGCCGGCTCGATGAGGTCGGTGCATATGTACGGCCCAGGTGTAGATCCGTCAAGCTTGCCGATGAATACATGCAATTTGCCAATGGGAACACGGTACCCGTACTCGATTGAGCCGGTTTCAGGCCCCCATCCTGAATCGTCAATGTAGAGCTTGCCGCGGCAACTCATCGTCATCAAGCCGATGGCGTATCCTTCAATCCCTGGGAGAGAGCCCTTCGAGAACTCAACACCACCGTGCGCTAGCCCCGCGATGGGCGCCAACTATCGTGGTTTTGTCATGGCAGATGTCCGAAGACTTAGGTTCGAGGCCATCGCTAAGGCGGTGGACTCAAAGGGGTTGGTCGAGACGAAAGACACGGATTTACCTAGGTTCGACCCTCGAGAGGACGTAAAAGCCTACGTCCTGTTTTGTGTGTATTGATTGGAGTATCGATTACAAGGGAGCGTATTCGCTTGACCTAGCTCTCGATCTATTGGTTTCTATCCAAACTGTCCCCGGGTCTCACCTTTATATAGGAGGTGAAGACCCTGGGTTACACAAGTCTCAAACCGACTCTTATAACGTATCTGACTCTGTCTCTAAACCGCCTTGCCTATTCTAGCAGGCCGTCTCTAGGCGGCTCACCCGCCCAGGTCTTGTGTCTTCTTTCTGTCTTTGGGCCTCCGTCTCAGCCCATCTGGTGAACCGCCATGCGGCCTAATCTTCCTCTTCCAGCCCATATGATAACAAACCGCTAGGTATGACCCGGCCCCTCCTTGACAGGTCTTACCATAGGGTTATATCTCCAACACATGGTATGGTGAAAGTACCGAGATGACGACTAGAACGGGGGGGGGGGTGAATAGATGTTTTGTAACTCTTATGGATTTGACTTTATCCTAATGCGGAATTAAACTAAACAGATACTTTTCAAGAAAATATCCTAAAAAAGCTAGGCTCGACCAAGTGCACCAACAACCTATGCTAAATAAGATAGGCACTTGGGGAAAGTAGAAAGCATGAACAATATACATGATATGGAAATGTAGGAGAAACGAAGCAATTCTAACTAGAACAAGATATATCAATATGAGCAAGTAAGAATCATGGAAACTAAAGGGTGTGGGAACGAGATAACCACAATGGATTCATCCCGAAGTTCACACTTGTGAGAGTGCTAATCTCCGTTAGAGCGGTGTTGAAGGCAAAGCTCTGGAGTGGCACCAAGTGGCTCACTGTATTTTCCTTTCGAGTCACCCCAGCGGATGCGCCTCGATTCACTCTGGGTTGGTCTTGAAGGCGACTACCATACCTTCACAAATTTCTTTGGAGCGGGCCACAAGCAAGGAAGCTTCTGGAGGAACTTCGACCACCTAGGTCACTTCACACAGTTCCCCGGAGCACACCACAAAAGGAAGCTTCTGAGGGGACCTCTACCACCTAGGACTCTGCATAAACTACTCAAAAGGTATCACCAAAGCTTCTAGGAAGCAGAGGCCTCCAAGAGTAACAAACTCACGGGATCTTAATACTTGTGATCTGCATTGGGTTTTCCTTGAAGAGGAACGGGTTATCGCAGCACAATGTGGGTAAGTATTTCCCTCAGTTATGAAACCGAGGTTTATCGAACCAATAGGAATACCGATCCTCAACCATCTTCAGCGGCTGCACGCAACAGAGCAAACAACTTGCACGCAACGCTGGCAAGAGGGTTGTCAATCCCCTTGGTCTCGTTATTTGCAAGCAAGTGAGTTGTGTAGATAATTGTTAATTGCCAAATAAAATAAAAGCAAATAAGTGGCAGCAAGGTAATAGTAGCATTTGTAAATATATAAGTGAATAGACCCGAGGGCTGTAGTGTTCTATAGTGGCATCTCTCATAAAATAGCATACGTTGGGTAAACAACTTACTGTTGGGCAATTGATAGAAAAGTGGATAGTTATGTGATTTTCACAGCAATGATCATGTGTATATAGGCATCACGTCCATAAGCAAATAGGTCGACTCCTGACTGCACCTATTACTATTACTCCACTCATCGACCGCTATCCAGCATGCATCTAGAGTATTAAGTAAAACAGAGTAATGCTTGGAGAACGATGACATGATGTACACAAAGTAAACTCAATCAATATGAATTAACCCCTATATTTAATCCTTAGTAGAAGCAACACAAAGATGTATCTTGTCCCCTACTTTGTCACTGGGATATAGGAACTCGTCAGGTTGAACCTAGCACAACGCACCACTCCCATCAAAGAAATATCAATCTAGTTGGCCAAACTATCTCAATAGATCGGAGAGCATTACGAAGCTATAATGATCATGCAAATAATAATCATAGTAATCAGGTTTGACTCAAATACTTTTCATGAATAATCTGAACATAAACCCACAATTCATCGGATCCTAACAAATGCACCATACAAAGGGATTACATTGCATAGATCAAGGCAAATATGTGATGAACATTGTATTGAAGATCAAGAGAGAGAGAGAGACATCGCCATCTAGGTACTACCTACAGACCCGTAGGTCTGTGGTGCACTACTCACACATCATTTCAAGGGCAGCAAGGTTGATAGGCCCTCCGTGATTAATCCCCCCTTTGGCAGGGTGCCGGAATGGAGCTCTAGATGGGCTCCCGTCGGAAGAGAGACTTGCCATGGTGTAAAAAGTGTTTTGGGACCTCCTCTAGGGTTTTTGGGATATTAGAGAATTTATACGCTAGAGAGGAGCGCCGGGACAGCCACGAGGGGGCCACCACATACCAGGTCCCCCCTAGGGTGCGCCCTGATGTGTGGTGGAGCCCACGTGTGGCTGTCGGCCTCCTTCCGAAGCTTTCAGGTCTTCTTTTGGTCCAGAAAAAATCATAAAAAAGTTTTGTGGCAATTAGACTTCGTTTGGTACTGTAAACCTGAAAAGTAACAAAACATGCAAAAAACAGCAACTGGCATTGGGCACTGGGTCAATAGGTTAGTGCTCAAAAATATTTTAAATTGGTAAACAAATGCCCAAAAAATATCCTAGGATGATAATATATCAACATGGAACAATCAAAAATTATAGATACGTTGGCACGTATCGGCTCTCACTCAAACAAATCAGAGTGGTAATATCAAACGAATGCAACTAATGCAAACCGAGGTCAAGCACAAATCCTGAACTCACTCTCCCAATCTCACAAGATGCAACTGAAGAAAGTGGTATTGAAGAGAGGGGATACATTGGAGAACATCAAAAAATAACTCCAAGATCCATCCACACCCCTCCCTTTACATAGAGGGGAGATAGAGTTTTGGGGAGGTGGTTTGTGGCTCAAAATGATGGTTAGAATGTGTATGAACAACTACCAAACATGTGGGGAAGAAGAGCCCTTTTATAGCCATCCCCCAAAACTAGCCATCGGGATTCCAACGGACACTTCCTGGAACTCTATTCCCACAAGTCCCGTTCCCATGATACAATCCTTTGTGCTCGGGGGCCCCCATGTCCACGGCCTCAAAATCCTGTGTCCATGAGCTACCCAGAAACAACCCAACATAGGAAATTCAAACATGCATAACTTTGGCATAGTGATAACCCACAAGTATAGGGGATCAATCATAGTCCTTTTGATAAGTAAGGGTGTCGAACACAATGAGGAGCAGAAGGAAACGACAAGTGGTTTTTAGTATGGAAGTTTCTACAAACACTGAAAGTAGTGGTGACAGATAGTTTTATAGAAAGTTACTTCGTAACAAGTAACAGGTAACAATGGTAGCAATGACGTAGAAAGTTGGACCAATCCTTTTTGTAGCAAAGTACAAGCCGTAACATACTCTTATATGAAGCAAAGCGCTTTCGAGGACACATGGGAATTTCGTCTAGTCATAGTTCAACATGTTTAGTTGATTCACGTTTGTTACTTTAATATTTTGATATGTGGGTGGGCCGGTGCTAGGGTGTTGTTCTTACTTTAATAGACAACCCACATATAATCACCCCTTCTCACAAGCATCCGCAACTATGAAATAAGAATTAAGATAAATCTAAACATAGCATTAAACATGTGGATCCAAATCAACCTCTTACAAAACAACTCATAAACTATGGTTCAAGCTTATGTCACTCTCACAACCCATCATCTATGTATCTTCCCCAATGCTTTTCTTTAGTCCCAAATATGGTGAAGTGTCATGTAATCGACGTTCACATGACACCACTAAAGTAAGAGCAACATACACATCATCAAAATATCGAACGAATACCAACATCAGATGATTATTTATGACAAGACTTATCCCATGTCCTCAAAAACAAAAGTAACTACTCACAAAGCATCATCATGTTCAAGAGCATAGGTGTAATGAATACGCTTAAGGATCTGAACATATAATCTTCCACCAATTCAACCAACTAGCATAAACTACAAGATGTAATGCACGCTACTAGCATGCCACAAGTACAAATCTGAGGTTTGGAGACAAAGATTGAATACAAGAGATGAACTAGGGTTTGATATAAGATGGTGTTGGTGAAATTTTTGATGAGGATTGATCTTCCCACGATGGAGGAGGCGTTGGTCATGACGATGGCTTCGAATACCCCCTCCCGGAGGGAAGTTTTCCGTGGCGGAATTTCTCCGTCGGAGAGCAAAAGTGCTCCTACCCAGGTTCTGCCTTGAGACATGGTGCTTCATTCTGAAAGTCCTCTTATGATTTTTTTAGGGAAAATGACATCATATAGGAGAAGATGGTTGTCGGAGGCCTATCAGGTGGCCCACGAGCTAGGGTAGCATGCCCTGTGGGGTAGGGTGCGCCCCTAGCTCGTGCCATCTTGTGGGTCACCTCCTGTTGATTCTTTCGCCAATAATTTTTCTATATTCCAATATAATTCTCCATAAATTTTCAGCTCATCTGGAGTTCTAGAAAATATCCAGCTCTTTGGTGGTCTTTTCCGATGCAGAATTGAAGTTGTCGGCAATCTCCCTCTTTGTATCAAACTTGCAAAATAAGAGAGAAAGGCATTAGGATTGCATCATAAAGCTTAATAATGATTCAAAACATGATAAACATCAACGGAAAAACATGGTGTAAAATGGACGTATCAACTCCCTTGAGCTTAGACCTCACTTGTCCTCAAGCGGAAGCTAAACTCGATAATCATGACCACATGCTTAGATAGAGGTGTTGATAAAATAAAATACAGACATGAAGGCATCCTGATCATTATCATAGGAGCAACATAATATAATAAAACTTCTCATGAACAAGTAACAACACACCCACACGCTCATGTATGAATCATTAACTTTATTAAAAACTAACAAACTATGTTCTTAGTCATTGAAACAATTGAAATCCATCATATTTTCAGAAAGAGTCTATGTCAGAACTTCGTTTAGCAATTTCACATATTCAAATATCATTTACTCTTCTAATATTGCTGACACTCACAACATATTTGTGAAGTAAAAAAGTTTCAATAATACACATAGGAAGATAGGGGTTTGTTTTTCACTACCCAACAACTTATCTCAGGGATAATGTCAACAATAATAACTCATGATCACGTATATCCAAGTGTGTGGATCTTTCCGCACCACATGATGCTTGGAAACTAAAGAATAATATGAATGGAATAGGAATTAATGGCATTGACTCTCGCATAAAAGTAAAAGATAGGCCCTTCGCAGAGGGAAGCAGGGGGAAGTGGAGGTTGTCATGTGCTTTTTATTGGGATGTGCAATCTCTTATTGGAAAGGAGCATCACTTTATATTGCCCCTTATGATAGAAAACTTTATTATCTAGTCCGTCAATTTT
Organism: Hordeum marinum; assembly: GCA_022496015.1. Taxonomy (NCBI): domain Eukaryota; kingdom Viridiplantae; phylum Streptophyta; class Magnoliopsida; order Poales; family Poaceae; genus Hordeum; species Hordeum marinum. The sequence continues at coordinate 442,135,650 of CM039674.1, forward strand.
ATTTCTTTGCCATCACAAGTTCGTACAAAGCTTATTTTCCCTTCCAATAAAAGAACATACATATTTAGGAGCATTTTTATTGCTTTTGCTCCGATGAAAACTAACTTGAAGGGTCTTATTCAATCCATAGGTAGATATGGTGGACGCTTATGGCAAGAAACTGGGTTTAAGGGTTTTTGGATGCACATGTAGTATCTCTACCTCGTGCGAAGTTTTGGCTAGCAAAAGTTATGAGCGAGTACCACATGTTAGAGGATCCATGAAAATATAAATTCTATGTGAATATAAGCAAACATAACTCATTACACTGCCTTTCTTGTCCAACGTCAACTAGTTGATCATGCATAGAATATTTTATGGGGGCTCACAATCATTAAATATGTCCAAGATAGTATATTCATATGTGATACCTCTCTTTCATTACTAATTTTTCATGAATTGCATCAATGACCAATGCTATGTTTGTTAAGTTCCAACAAAGTTTATCAATTATACTCCTTTTATGTGAAGTCATCACTCCACATGGGATTAGCATATGATCTTCTTATTATTTTCATTGCTAAGATTGATGCAAGAAAGTAAAGCCAACAACTCAGGATACTATTTATTATTTAATTATCACACTTGTTTACATAGATAGATAGATCACGAAGCAAACACTCAAAACTAAATCATACTAAAACTTTATTCATCTAAATCATAGGATAACTAAGGATGAAATGAAAATAGATAATGATGGTCAAAGTGATGGTGACATGATATCGGGGCACCGCCCCCGAGCTTGCAACAAGCCAAGGGTGGTTCCCATACCCATGTAATCAAGTTTCTTTCTTTGGTAATGGTGGTGATGAAGTGGCAGGCTTGTCCTTAACGATGGAAAGGAGGGCATCCCGCATGTCCTGCATTGCCTGAAGCAGCCGTTGAATCATTGCGGTGTTCCTTTGCAATTCCACTATAATATATATTCTCCGGCTACCAAGAACTCTTTCCTGCATCATTTTCACTTGGACGAGACATGTCTCAATTGGGAGACATATGCGAAGTATTCTCGGCCCCATAGTTATGGATTAAATCATGAAAAATATTTCCATGTAACCTGCCGAGGGGCCTCCTTGGATTGGACTCATCTTGTACACCTTGTAACAATTGGCTTCTTCTCCCCACAGGTGGACATGGATTTGGAGAAGTGGGGATGCCAGCAAGGGTTCCTCACTCCGAAGCGAGGGGTTGCACCTCCATGGAGTCTCCAGAACCTTGTTCTATAATGACATCCATGTTCCTTCTCTTTTAATCTCCATATGCGGCAACCAAGCATCATCCCCCACGCTGTTGGAGGAGCCTGACGACATAGCCTTTGGGAGCTCAATACCCTGCCAGAAAACAAGCCAAAACAAGGATAGAGAGAAAACTTGTGATATAGTGGTCAAACATCAAGGAGTATATATAATGAATTTTTTCATGTAGAACAAGTCTACGAGGGGCCCACAAGCAAGGGTGGCATGCCCAAGGGGGTAGGGCGCGCCCCCCTAGACAGTGGCCTCCTCGTGCACTTTCCTGGATAGTTATTATTTTTGTATTTTTTTATTTATTCTGGAACGAACAGAAATTTCTTTTATGGAACTTTTGGAGTCGGTTTGCCTACCATATCACATACCTAACCTTTTTCAGGATTCTCGAGTGTTCTGGAAGGTCTCTTTTATATGCTCCTCCGGTTTATTTTTTGGATAATGTTGGTTTCCTTGTTAATTGGTGTACCTAAAATATAATGTTTAGTTCTTTGCCCATTAACCACCTTAGGGTTTGTTCTTTCCGCGTTGTTGATCTTGATGGCTCCGGAGCGATAAACCTCATCAGTAATGTAAGGTCCTTCCCATTTGGTGAGGAGTTTTCCCACAAAGAACCTGAAAGGATAATTGTATAATAGAACACGATTATAAATGTTAGATTCTCATTTTTGTATTTTCTTGTCATGCAATCTTTTAACTTTTTCTTGAAACGGCTTGGCATTTTCATAAGCTTGTGTCCTCCATTGATCTAGAGAACTAATGTCAAATAACCTCTTTTCACCGGCAAGTTTGAAATCATAATTAAGTTCTTTAATTGCCCAGTATGCCTTGTGTTCTAATTCTAGAGGTAGATGAAAAGATTTTCCATGGACCATTTTATAAGGGGACATGCCCGTAGGATTTTTCTAAGTAGTTCAATATGCCCACAATGCATCATATAGTTTCTTCCTAGATCTATTAATAGTCTTTTGCAAAATTAACTTTATTTCTCTATTGGTCAATTCAACTTGACCATTAGATTGATAATGATATGGAGAGGCAATTCTATGATTGACGTCATATTTAGGTAATATTTTTCAAAATTCACCATGAATAAAATGTGAACCACCATCAGTCATTAAATATCTAAGGACTCCGAACCTCAGAAAGATAACTTCTTGAAGAATTTTAATATAGGTGATGTGATCATCACTACTAGTTGGAATAAATTCTACCCACTCAGTAACATAATCAACATCAACTAAAATATGAGTATACCTATTAGAGGAAGGAAAAGGTCACATATAATCAAAGCCCCAAACTTCAAATGGTTCAATAACAAGTGAATAATTCATTGGTATTTCCTGATGTCTACCAATATTAACAATTCTTTGACATTCATTGCAAGAAAGGATAAACTTCCATGCATCCTTGAAGAGAGTAGGCCAATAAAAACCAAACTATAATACTTTGTGTGCAGTTATGTCCCCCCACGTGGTGTCCTCCATATGCTTCGGAATGACACTTCCGTAAGATTTGCTCCTGTTCATGCTGAGGTACATAACATCTAATAATACCATTTACTCCTTCTTTATATAAATATGGGTCATCCCAAAAGTAATGTCTCAAGTCAAAGAAGAACTTTTTATTTTGTTGGTACATGAAGTTAGCTGGTATATATTTAGTGATGATCTAATTAGCATAATGTGCATACCATGGACTATTGTGACAAGTAGAAGTATTTATAACGGCTAATTTCTCATCACGAAAACTATCATTCATAGGCACTCGGTCATCAAGAACATTTTCCATCCTAGAAAAATTATCTGCTACAGGGTTTTCAGGTCCCTTCCTATCAACAATATCCAAATCAAACTCTTCTAATTGAAGAACCCACCTAATCAGTCTAGGTTTAGCATCTTTCTTTTCCATAAGATATTTAATAGCAGCATGGTCTCTATGAATTATTATAGTAGAATCAACAATATAAGATCTAAATTTATTGCATGCAAACACAACTGCTAGAAATTCTTTGTTAGTGGTAGCATAATTATTTTGAGTAGTATCTAGAGTTTTACTAGCATAATGAATAACATTCAATTTCTTATCAACTAGTTGTCCTACAACAGCACCAACAACATATTCACTAGCATCACACATTATTTCAAAGGGTAAGTTCCAATCAGGTGGTTGAACAATAGTTGCGGAAATTAAGGCTTGCTTAAGTATTTCAAAGGCTTCTACACAATCATCATAAAAAACAAATGGTAAATGGCATTATTAGAGAGAAAAATATCTTTTTGCAAAAAAAATGGAATAATTTTTTGCAAAATATTGGTAATAGGCCTAGAAATCTTAGAAATATCTTCAATAAACCTTCGATAGAAACCAACATGACCAAGGAAACTTTGAATACTTTTGATATCTTTGGGACATGGCATTTTATCAATCTCATCAACTTTGGCCTTAAGATCATCAAGAGTATATGCAATTGCAGCATGATGCTTCTTCAGAGTCTTAAGTAATCTCTTTTCTTCATGATCTAAAAATTTAGCACTAATAATCACAAGATATATCTTCTTTTCATCAAGATAAGCATTTCAATGTATTAGGTAATTTGTTTAATTCAAACACAGGATCGCTCTTAGGAGGTAGAGGGTCTCCCAAGGTTTCAACAGGCAAATTATGTTAACATACAGGTGCTTGATTCAATAAAACATCATATATTTCTTTTCTTTCCTTCATATGCAAGTCATTTTCATGGTCTAGCAAATATGGTTCTAGCGGATCAATAGGAGGCACAAAAATAGAAGCAAGACCAATCATTTCATCTTTACAAGGCAATTCTTCCTCATGCATACGTCTCTAAACTTGGATAAATTAAATTCATGAGAGATATACATCACCAAAGTTAACGCTGATCGTTTCCTTAGTGCAGTAAATTTTAGCATTAGTAGTGTTCAGGAAAGGTCTACAAATACAATAGGAAAAAATTTATCTTGTAATGAACCAATGACTAAGAAATCGGTAGGTGATACTTGTGATCTGCGTTGCATTTTCCATGAAGAGGAACGGGTTATCACAACACAATGTGGGTAAGTATTTCCCTTAGTTATGAAACCAAGGTTTACCGAACCAATATAATACCAATCCTCAACCGTCTTTCGCAGTTGCACACACAAAAAACGACTTGCACGCAATGCCGCCAAGAGGGTTGTCAATCCCCTTGATCTCATTAATTGCGAGCAAGTGGGTTGTGTAGATAATTGTAAAATTTAAAATAAAATAAAAGAAAAAAATAACAACAAGGTAGTAATAGTATATATATATACCCTGGTCGATTGACTGGGCCAGACCGTACGCCTCAACCAAGACGCCTCCGTTGTGCGATTGAAAAAAGGACAGTCGCCCCTCGGCGGTGGTGGTGCAGGCTCAACGGTGTGGTGCTCGGTGGAAGACGGTGGCATCAACAGTGTGCTGAGATCTTCGGGTTCCTTGGTGACGGGCAAAGCAACTTGGCTACATCAACTGCAACAGCTTCATGCACTGCGCCGGCCATGGCGGCGCTACTCCATCCGTGGGCTTCGACGGCTTTAGTACGTGTCCCTGTATTTCTCCTCCCGACCTCTCCCAATCCGTCGATGAACTTAGGCATGATTGTGGGTACGACTTGCTGGCTGAGGCGGCTGCCATGGTGCCAGGTTGTGGCATTTCTCATAATCTCCAGGTTTGATAATGTGCACCTTCTTCCTATACCAGTGAAGACAGGAAAACAATTGCATGGTTGTGGTGATCTGATCCGTGAAATAGTAGATTAGATGTTGGGGACAAATAAAGAAGAGTTTCTCTCCGGATCTGAGCCACGACTACTTTGAGTACTCCTAGTAATTTCTTATCTTCCATAAATAGAGCTATCACGCTTTTGTGTCTAACGACTCTTTAGGTTCAGTGGCTTGTGTCTAACTACTACCCAGTTTAGCATGCCCATATGCTGCATTTTTTGTCTTCCTTGGTCTAGCAAATGTTAGTTATTAGATTAAGAAATAGGAGATAATTAGTGTAATTATTATTAATCTATATGTAGCTTTCAGGTCTCTAGGTCCTACCGATAGAATTAGGAAGTAAAACATGAGCTATAAGATAATTCCCTTCAGATGCTAGTTTTGGGATTTATATTAGCTTGAAGAGGAGAATTTTGCTCAAAGAAGATGAACCCAATATTATAGCTAGTATTGAGATGCGACGTATCTCAGGTTTGTAGGTGCAGAATCATGATGGATTATAATGGGTTTTCCCATTTGAATTGTCTTTCAAAGATGAGTTGTAGCCAGATATAACTTGTGTCTTCTTATATTTCTGTTCATAAAAGATATAGGGTAATCAGTATTACTCCTGCATTTCAGTCCACTTCGACTTGTACTGATTTATTCTAGTTTCTGTTTTCCAAACAATTGCTTAACCATTGTTGTTTGTGTTCGTGTTGTAGCCAGTAGCCTGTACTGGGAATATATATGTGATCTCTTTCATGTCCTTGTCTCTCAGATCTCTTTACTTATCTCTGCCATGACGCGCGGTTGTTTGAAATTTTGGTAGCATAAGTTGAGGTCTTCATTAGCTTCGATTTGATCAACTGTAATGTTGAGTAAACTTGGGAAGTTCCATTAAGAATATATGCTTATGTTAATAAATGCTTGACCTACAATTTTTACAGATTCTAGCATCCATTATTAAGGGCAATTGTTTTGCATCTATAGGTGGAAGTATGATGGGCCATGTGATTCTTTCAAGGAACTTATTGACATGCCAGCGGTCCATTCATCCTTTTGCCTTTTCACACACATTTCTATGAAGAATCATGAAAAGAACGAAATTTCCAAAATTTATTAATGGCTCGTGTAGTTACTCCAGCAAAAGAGAAGTTGTATACCCTTTATCTCCTAGAGAGAGAAAGAGAGAGAGCGGTTTAAGACAAATATCATTTATCTAAGATATGGAAATATAGTTTTGGTTCCGTGTATTAGTGGTTGGCAACTTTTCTTCTCGTATTCCGTAGTCTTGGCCCCTCTTGCGTATATTTTACTAAAATGGTTCATATGAAACTCAGTTACTGCTATCTTTTCTAAGAGTCTAAGTTCTTAAGTATTACTCCCTCCGTTCCTAAATATAAGTCTTTTTAGAGATTCCACTACGAACTGCATACAGAGTAAAACGAGTGAATCTACAGTATGTCTATATATATCCGTATATAATCCATACTGAAATGTCTTAAAAGACATATATTTAGAAACGGAGTGAGTAGTTTCCTTGGATTATGAAATTAAGTTTTCTTAATTCTACTTTATTTTGCTTGTTTTTGTTAACATCTCAAAGAACATCAACGGGGACATTGATGCTCTAGATATCATTTTTTTCTAAACTAAACAAACAACACAATTATTAAAGTTTGTGAAACCTTATAGTTTTCTAACAGACAAGTAGTACGTGTTAACCTAACCATGTGACTCAAGCAACCAGCTCGGAGTTAGTCTTTATGACATATTTTCTGGAGTTCTTGTAAATGAGGCCTCAACATGTCGCTAGATTATAATTCCTTTGTTATTTAATATTTATCTTTTTAGATATTTCACTATGGACTACATACGGATGTATATAGGCATAGTTTAAAATATAGATTCATTCATTTTGCTTCATATGTAGTCTATAGTTGAATCTCTAAAAAGACAAATATGAAGGAACGGAGGGAGTATCAGTTACTTTCTATTGATTAACAAGAACTTCAGATTTCTATTTGTTATGAATATACAATCAGATACACTTCAAGACGACAAGACTCTGGGTTTTCATTAAGCAACTTCGAGATGTTGGCCTAAAATCCATGGTCGTTGAGCACATGGTATAGTGATGTTCTTTATATAAATAATGAAATCCCGTAACTATTGTTGGGTTTCTTGTTTTTACGCGATTTTCCTTTTTATCATTTACAGTTTCATCCTTTACCTCTTGTGTTTGAGGAGACACCAAAGAAGGATAGAGATTGCACCGAAAACTTGTCACAAGCTTGTGAGGTGTCTCCCCAAATGATAAGATGTTGGCCTCAAAATGATGTATGGTTGGGAACTAGTCCTGCACTAGTTGGCCATCTTTTAATCATCAACTGTTCACAATCCCTTTTAAAAAAATCTTTCAGCTGATTACCTTCTCATATGAATTTTTAGTTATGTAAGGCGAGACAAATAAATACCTTATCTCAGCCTGGATGCTAACACAACCAAAAGAACATTCCATCAAAAAATGAATGATAATTTCATATTTGGATCCTTTAAATAGACTGACATATGCCACTAGCACAGTATAATTCAATTAAAACTATAGGTTAGGCCAATTATTGGCATCTTCTTTATATGATTATACCTTTGTAAGACAATGGAATATGTAAACCAAGGTACTTGGTCTCTCCTTATAAAAAATGGAATTGAGGTTTTGTAATTGCTTTATTTATGCTTAGCATTTCCTAAAATCTTCTGTCATGCTATGAATTTGTCCCCCAAATGTAGCAGCGCTGCTTTCTACTCCCTTCATAAGGAAATATAAGAGTAGCTAGATCACTAAAGTAGTATTACTGAAGGTAGAAAGAAATGAGTATAACGGAAGTTAATAAGGAAACAGATATAAGGGAACAACTAAGGCTAGCTCAGCCTAGAATATGCAGTTCTTGGGACGAAGTGCTTGCTTGTTTTCTCACCATTCTCATATGGAAACCAAAATCCCTACTGAAGTTGAGCTCTCTGCTTGGACGTGCATCAATGAGTGATATCCTAGTGCCCTTTGCTCTTGGTCTCTTCCTACTGATTATTTACCGCAAGGTTAATTGCATTCCATTCTTATGACACCTTTGAAACATATTTTGCCAACTAGATCACAATACTATGTGGTTTTCAACTCATCCTGATATTTTCCTGAGCATGTTGACTGCGTATGCTTTGGCGAGTTGCTCTTCCATGTAGCACTTCTTTACAATCAAGGAAGTCCTACTGGAGGATACTTCATTTGCATGCAACTCATTCTTATATTTTTTTTGTGCAACATCATCTTATATTTTGAGGATCCCTCATATTTATGGACTTTCTTTTCCTGAAAGTAGTTTTTGGGTAAGCAAAAGCATCATATTTTGAAGCAACAGACTCCCAATGTTGTAAATCTAACATACATGCCCAAAATTTAGTAAGGGCTTCTTTTAGATAATTGTTCAAAATTCAAACTTTCCCAGTTAATATCTGGGAAAAATTTAGACCATTTAAACCAATGGTATTGATAATGAATTTTAAGAATGATGCTAAAAGATTGAGTCCAAAATTCAAACTTAACAAAAACAAAAAGTAACTTAATTTACTCTCATTTTTCTAAACAAAACTCTAAATGTTCTCTTGTAATTTAGCAGGAACGTAGTTTTATCTCACAAAGAAAAGTAGGAATGCAACAATAACTTATTCCATAAATTTACCTTAGATGCCTTTGTTTTTAGGTGGTGGATTTGGTGCGACACTCACGGTGTAAGTTTATGTCACATGTGTGTAGTAATTTTACCTCACACTCATACTTATTAGTCGGTAGACCCGGGGGACGTAGACATCTCTAGTGGCATCTCTCATAGAAATAGCATATGGTGGGTAAAAAATTATCGTTGGGCAATTGATAGAAAAGCAAACAGTTATGCGATTTTCACAGCAATGATCATTTGTACATAGGCATCACGTCCATAAGCAATAGGCCGACTCCTGTCTGCACCTATTGCTATTACTCCACTCATCGACCGTTATCTAGCATGCATCTAGAGTATTAAGTAAAACAGAGTAATGCTTGGAGAACGATGACACGGTATAGATAAAGTAAACTAAATCAATACGAATAAACCCCACCATTTTATCCTTAGTAGCAGCAACACAAAGACGTAACTTGTCCCCAATTTTTCACTGGGATATAGAAACTTGTGAGCTTGAACCTACTACAATGCACTACTCTCATAGAAGAAATATCAATCTACTTGGCCAAACTATCTCAATAGACCGGAGAGCATTATGAAGCTATGATGATCATGCAAATAAGAATCTTAGTATTCAGGTTTGACTCAAATACTTTTCATTTATAATCTGAACATAAACTCACAATTCATCGGATCCCAACAAACACAACATACAAAGGGATTACATCAAATAGATCAAGGCAAAGATGTGATGACCATTGTATTGAAGATCAAGTGAGAGAGAGATTGACATCTAGGTACTACCGACAGGACCCGTAGGTCTGTGGTGAACTACTCACACATCATCATGAGGGCAGCAAGGTTTATGAAGAGGCCCTCGAGGATCGATCTCCCCTCCGACTGGGTGCCGGAACGAAGGTGTAGATGGGCTCCCGTCCGAACAGAGACTTGCGGCGGCGTAAAAAGTGTTTTGGGAGCTCCCCTCGGGTTTTTCGAATAATAGAGAATTTATTGGCCAGAGAGGGGCATCGGGAGACGCATAAGGGACGCACAAGTCATCAGGGAGCCCCCTAGGGGTGCGCCCTATTGGCTTGTAGGGCCCTCATGCGGCTCCCGGCCTCCTTCTGAAGCTTCCAAGTCTTCTTTTGGTCTAGAAGAAATCATCAAAAAAATTCATGGCAATTGGACTTCGTTTGGTACTGTAAACCTTAAAAGTCAAAAACATACAAAAAACAACAACTCTCACTAAGCACTGGGTCAATAGGTTAGTTCTCAAAAATATTATAAATTGGTAAAAAAAATGCCCAAAAAGTATCCTAGAATGATAATATATCAACATGGAACAATCAAAAAATGTAGATATGTTGGAGACATATCAACATCCCTAATACGTCTCCAACGTATCTATAATATTTGATGATGACATGCTATTATATTATTTGTTTTGGATGTTTTATATGCATTCATATGCTATTTTATATTATGTTTGGGACTAACCTATTAGTCTAGAGCCAAGCGCTAGTTTCTATTTTTTCCATGTTTTTGAATTTTGTAGATATGGAATATTAAATGGAATCCAAACGGAATCAAACCTTCGGAAGGAATTTTTCTCGAAGGAAGCAAGTCATCCAAGCTTGGAGTGCACGTCAGGGGAGGTGCCAGGGCGCCACAAGCCTGCTAGGCGCCCCCCTGGCCATGCCTAGAAGGCTTGTCGCCTCCTGGCAGGTCTCCTAACGCTAATTATTGGCCTATAAATACCCAAATATTCCCCCAACATCAAAAAGAGCCACACAAATACTTTTCCGCCGCCGGAGGCCTCTGTTCCCGAGAGATCCAATCTTGGAGCCTTTTTCGGTAATTTGCCGGAGGGGGTTTCGATCACGAAGGGCATCTACATCAACTCCATTGCCCCTCCGATGATGCGTGAGTAGTCCACCACACACCTACAGGTCCATAGCTAGTAGCTAGATGGCTTCTTCTCTCTCTTTTATCTTCAATACCATGTTCTTCATGATCTTCATGGAGATCTATCCGATGTAATCCTCTTTTGTGATGTGTTTGTCAAGATCCGATGAATTGTCAGTTTATAATCATATTATCCATGAATCTTATTTGAATCTCCTATGATTTCTTATGTGCATGATTTCATGTCCTTGCAAGTCTCTTCGAGTTATTGGTTTGGTTTGGCCAACTAGATTGGTAATTCTTGCAATGGGAGAAGTTCTTGGTTTCGGGTTCAATCTTGCAGTGTCCTCACCCAATGGCATAGTAGGTGTAGTGAGGCACGTATTGTATTGTTGCCATCAAGGGTAACAAGATGGGTTTTTCATCATATTGCTTGAGTTTATCCCTCTACATCATGTCATCTTTCTTAATATGTTACTCTGTTCTTCATGAACTTAATGTTCTAGATGCAGGCAGGAGTCGGTCGATGTGTGGAGTAATAGTAGTAGATGTAGAGTCATTTCAGTCTACTTGTCATGAACGTGATGCCTATATGCATGATCATTGCCTTGGATAACTACATGATTATTCGCTTTTCTATCAATTGCTTGAAAGTAATTTGTTTACCCACCATGATATTTGCCTTCAAGAGAGAAGCCTCTAGTGAAACCTATGGCCCCCGGGTCTATTTTCCATCATATATTTTCAGATCTATACTTGCTGCAATTTATTTATCTTTTACTTTCCGCACACGTTTATATCTATCTCTTTCAGATCTAATCCTTGCAGATAACCGTGAAGGGACTGACAACCCTTTATAGCGTTGGGTGCAAGAGTATGATTGTTTGTGTAGGTATATCCATTGGTGACTTGCTTGTTCCTCCTACTCGATTGATACCTTGGTTCTCAATAACTGAGGGAAATACTTACCTACTTCGCTGCATCACCCTTTCCTCTTCAAGGGAAAACCAACGCATGCTCAAGAGGTAGCAAGAAGAATTTCTTGCATCGTTGTTGGGGATGATACACATCAAGCCTACCAAGTACCCATCACAAACTCATCTCTTGCATTTGCTTTATTTGTCATTTGCCTCTCGTTTTCCTCTCCCCCACTTCTAAAACGATTTTTAGAAAATACCAAAAAGATTTTCCTTTTTTGTTTGCCCTTCTTTCGTTTGCCTTTTGTTTGCTTGTGTTCCCATGTGTCGTCTATTTGCTTGCATCTTCGCTTGCTAAACATCTATTGATATGGATCCTCATCCACTTTCTAATCTTTTCAAAAGACCAAATTATGATGAAGCAGTTGCTAGTGAGTTGAGTGCACTTGATTATCTCTATGAAGTTTTGCTTGAAATTCATGAAAAATTTGATGAAGTGTTGAAAGAAGAAACTTATAAAGTGATTCATGATATCTCCTTGAATGAAAAGCATGATTGCCATGTTGTTAGTATGAATTCTCTGAATATACATGATGCTAATGATATGAAAAACTACAAGCTTGGGGATGCTATGCTTGATGAAGATGATATTGTTTGTTCCCCAAGTTTTGGTGATGACACTATGCTATAACTGATCATGAAAAGAATGCTTTCTATGATAGTTATATTGTGAGATTCATTCATGATCCTACTAAAAATTACTATGAGAGAGGAACATATGCTACATATTGCAATAATATCAAGTTTCCTCTCTATGAGTTCAACGTTTTGAAGCTATGCCTGTTTTGCCTTCCTATGATAGTTGATTTTTGTTCCCATAATTTGTTTGCTCACAAAATCCCTATGCGTAGGAAGTGTGTTAGACTTAAAAATATTTGCCATGTGATTCATGATGTTCTTATTGTCGCAAATAGGAATTATGTGCCCGTAGATTTCATTGTTCTTGATATAGATTGCAATCCTACATGTCATATTATTCTTGCTAGACCTTTCCTTAGAACAATTGGTGCAATTATTGACATGAAAGAAGGAAACATTAGATTCCAATTTCCATTAAGAAATGCATTGAACACTTTCCTAGAAAGAAAATAGGATTGCCTTATGAATCTGTTATGAGAGCTACTCTTTTATTGCATACCAAAGATGACAATACCTAGATCTATTGAGTTTTGGCTAGCTAGGGGCGTCAAACAAAAGTGTTTGTTGGGAGGCAACCCAATTTCATTTTTGTGTTCTATTTTTTCTTCTATTTTTGAGTGTTTCCCACATTATTACTTATGTAGTAATTGTGTTTTGGTGTTTTAATTAGTGCTTGAGCCAAGTAAAACCTTTGGGGTGATCTATGGTAGTGGTTGATTTGATTTTGCTGGAAAAACAGAAACTTTTGCGCTCAGTCCAGGAATTTTCTAATTTTTTCAGAGCGGCAAATTGATCTGAAATTTCTACACAATATTGATATGTACATTCCCCAGGTTATACTAATGTGTATGAATGTCTTGAGTTACAAAAGTATATGAAGTTTCAAGATTGCTACAGACTGTTCTGTTTTTGAAAGATTATGTTTTGTTGTTTGCCTATTTTGATGAATTTGTGGGTTGTATCATGTGGTTTGAGCCATGGAGGAGTTAGATTAGAGTAGTTATAACACCAATATAAATAAAGAATGAGTTCACAACAGTACCTAAACTAGTGATTTATTTTCTTATACTAACGGATCTGACGAGTTTTTCCGTTAAGTTTTGTTTTGTGAAGTTTTCAAGTTTTGGGTAAAGATTTGATGGACTATGGAATAAAGAGTGGAAAGAGTCTAAGCTTGGGGATTCCCAAGGCACCCCAAGTAATATTCAAGGATGCCAAAGAGCCTAAGCTTGGGGATGCCCCAGAAGGCATCCCCTCGTTCGTCTTTAATCGATCGGTAAATTTACTTGAGGCTATATTTTTATTCACCACATGATATGTGTTTTGCTTGGAGCGTCTTGTATGATATGAGTCTTTGCTTGTTATTTTGCCAAAATCATCCTTGCTGAACACATCTTTTGAGAGAGACACGCCGAATCATGAAATTATTAGAATACTCTATGTGCTTCACTTATATCTTTTGAATTGGGCAATTTTGCTCTATGTGCTTCACTTATATATTTTAGAGCACGGTGGTGTTTGGTTTTTTTTATAGAAATACTTGAACTCTCGTACCTCACTTATATTGTTTTGAGAGTTTATAAAACAGCATGGTAATTGGTGTAGGTTATGAATTTAGTCCTAATATGATAGGCATCCAAAAGTGATATAATAAAAACTTCCGTATTAAGTGCATTGAGTATTTATGAGAAGTTTGATTCCTCGCATAAAGTTTTGAGATATAAAGATGGTAATGTTAAGAGACATGTTAGGAAGTAAATTGTGATCTGGTAAAAATACTTGTGCAAAGGTTTGTGATTCCCGTAGCATGTACGTATGGTGAACCGCTATGTAAGGAAGGTGGAGCATGACTTGTTTATAGATTTTTGACCTTTGTGTGAGGCTCGAGGGGCGCGATGGTTAAATCCTACCAACCTACCCCCTAGGAGCATGCGTTGAATGCTTTGCTTCAATGACTAATAGACTTTTGCAATACGTATGTGAGTTCTTTATGACTAATGTTGAGTCCATGAATTATACACACTCTCACCCTTCCACTTTTGCTAGCCTTTCTAGTACCGCACAACTTTCGCCGATGCAACAAACACCTTCCTTAAAACAGCCACCATATACCTTCCTCAAAACAGCCACCATATATCTTTCCTCAAATAGCCACCATACCTACCTATTATGGCATTTCCATAGCCATTCCGAGATATAGTGCCATGCAACTTCCACCGTTTCCTTTTATGACATGCATCATCACTTCCATATTGCATATAGAGTCATATTTTGTCATAGGTATCGATTTGTAATTTTCTTTTGAGTTGTAAGTAAATAAAGTGTGATGATTATCATTATTAGAGCATCACTACAAGAAAATGGCATGTAGAGACGTTATACTCCATAGCTAGATACGTCTTATTTCATCTCTAGGCAACCATAGAGTCGACTTAGTAAAGCGTCTTTGGAGAGTCTCCCCATGGACCATCTCAAAACATGTAGACACGCTAGCTAAGCGTGTGTACATGATATGAGACGCTATATAGGGGCGTTCAAAAGCGTATGTAGATATGAGACGTTATATTGGGATGTCCAAAAGCGTCTCTTGATATGAGAAGCTATATTGAGACGTTGAAAAGCGTATCTAGATATGTAGATTCGTTCTCTTAGATGCACTTATCATGTCTCTACTCATAGAGCCATTTCCTTAATCATGATCCTTAACCCTATTCTTATACACGCTATGTAGAGACGATACATTCATCTCTAAATATACACAACCTTGTTTGTAACTACGTAATATTTAACTTCAAAATTTAGTTGATTTATTTTGAATTTGTATTATAATTTTAAATCAAGTTACTTTATCACAACATATGCTTGTGTAGATTGATCAACAAATATTGTTATATAAAGGCATCCACTCATATCTTGAGTTACATTCATAGGCAAAAAATATAATATAAAGAGATCCTCCCATATCACCAATTGCATTCACAAGCATCTCATTCGAAAAATTTCAATTAGTAGAAACAAATACCTTGAGTTTAGAACCAGGTTTTCCTATGAAGCTAAAAATCCTTTATCTAATACATAATATTGTCCATTAAAAAACTAATTATTCTATAGTTGATCCTAGCTCCTGCAATGCACTCCTTTTCTAATCTTGAGCTACCTTGAAAAAGAAAGACAATTGAGAAAAATTATAATGTAAGCTTTAACTAAAGTGTGAGAAGAAATGTACTTTCATGAAATTGTAAGAGACGTACCAGTGTTTGGTGGCTTGTCTTGGAACTGTGTAGCAGTGGTTGGGATTGGTTTTTTGACCTAAAAAAAGAAAGATTCTTCATAAATAATAAACCTTAAATATGTACATTGAAGCATAATTGATGGTTGCATGGAAGTGTACTTACGTGTGATAGAGGCCATGCAATAACATGACCAATAGCATCCCTTATTGGTTGGAATTTGTCATAAGGTCTAAGTAGTGTCTTATCTCCATGTTTTGAAACAGAAGAAACAGAAACTGCTACATATTGATCTCCAAGCATGGTTCCTCCAATCACATATGTTTTATCTTTACTCACTAAGGTTCATTTGGCCACACATTTATCTTTGCTTCTCAGGTTCAACAAAAAGAACAAGACTTTCATTTTATCCTATGTTTTCAAGAAATGAACCACTCATTATCACAAACCATGAAATATTTCACTTTATGAAAAAATGGACGATTGCACATGGAATTAGACCAACTGGACCGCCTTGCTTGGTCGCATTGTTATTTCCAACTTGGCCATTCTTTGATTCAGGACCATCATGTGCCTTCTACAGTTGAGGTTCAGTTCAGTATAAACTTATACAAAACATAGACATTGTTTGATAACAAAGCAGAAATTTATGCACGCGTAGACACACACCTTAGCAATTGTTTGTTCATGTGGCGAACATAAACTGGTTCAACCCTCTTTTGTTCTCGTGCAATTGCTACGATGCAATTCCTATTTAGTGCACTGCTTGTCCCATAAAGTTGATTCTGTAGAGCCTTGATTAACCTTATCATTTACAATGTGTGCTTTCTATAGTTGCGGTTCAGTTTGGTTGTAAGTACTCATATACAAAACATAGACATTGTGTGACAATCAAGTAGAAATTTCTGCACAACAGATACACCTTAAAAAACATGTGTTCATGTGGTAAAGAAAAATTGGTGTGACCCTCTTTGGTTGATTCTACACAACCTTGTTTGGCCCTATCAGACTTGTAAATGTGTGCTTTCTATAGTTGATGTTCAATTTAGTACTACATATACATACATAAAACATAGTCTATGTTTGATAATGAAGCAAAGAGTTAGGCACACACGCACCTTAGGAACCATGTGTCGTAAAGATAAACCATTGCAATCCTCTTTGGTTCTCGCAGAAAAGCTAGGATGCATTTCCTGGGTATTAATCTGCTTCTCCAGTAAAGTTAATTCTACACTTCCTTGATTCGCCATGTCAGACTTCTCAATGAGTGCTTTCTACAATTGAGGTTAACTTCAGTTGTAAGTAAACTTATACAAATCATAGGCACTATCACATCACCTGCATAGCACTCAATAAGAATAAACTAGAATATTTATTAGTGAAGAAACTATTACATCACCTTCACATCACTTAATGGAGCATGCATATTACTAGGTGATTTTTCAACTATGTTATGTCATATGAGAATATGCGGACGTTTGGTTTCAGGCGATATGTTTCCCCAAAATCAGGGCCATGCCTGCGTGCACTGGGGGAGCCTCTTGGAGGCCAAACAGGGTCATGAACCCCCTTACAGAACTGCAATGTTTTACTACTACGTGTACTAAGCATTTTGGTCCAGCCCATCAGTGAATGATTTCCTTGACAATCAATAATCTATGTTTGTTCTAGAGCATTAGATCGATTAACCGGGAGGATATAGACTTCAATTATTATCTATGTTTGTTCTAGAGCATTAAATCGATTAACTGGAAGGATATAGTCGCACTCTGTATGTACAAAGCTAGCTAGCTACTACAAGCAGCTTGATTGATTGTTTCATGAGCGGCAGGACTAAATTTAACATGATAAAGAACAGTGAATTGACACATTTTGCAGCACAGAACGTTCAATGCAAAACTTCAGAGGGAGGGACAGCTTCTTTTATTTAGCAGATCTAGCAGACGGGTATATACAGTAATAAATCTTCCTTTATTTTAGCTGGGAATTCTAACAGGGTAACGGTGTACGCCCAAATAAAAGGGTAGGTTGCAACCTGTACAACCAAACACTATAATGCTTTATGCCCCAGCGTAAATGGAATTTCAGGTTATATGGCATGTCTATGTAACACCAGTTGTAAAATTAGATTGGACCAAACAGTTGCTACCATATTTTCAAAAAAACATGTCAGAAATGAATTCTTGGCAAGCAAACAATTCATCAAACACTTGGAGTGCTTTGCCTACAGGAAGTCAGTAAGCAGACAAAGGAGAAGAGGATCGAGGCTTGAGATGCATAAATGAAGGAGGCCACTTTGGTTGATTTGGTAATAAAACTATAGGGGCTATGGGAACCATGGATCACCTGCTTGACTGGATGGAGACGAGAGCTGCTTGCAGGGCGGTGTAGCAACGGAACGCGGGCCGGAGCTTCGGGTCAAGGATGAGACCGGCGTGGATGCGGCTTTGTGACGGTGAGAAGTGAGGACAACGTCAGGGAGGAGCACCGCTTCGTGACGGTGAGGACGATGGTGTTGACGGGGCTCCAACTAGCAAGCTTGCAGATGGAGGAAAACGGCGGCAGACGGAACAAGCGGCGGCGGGCGGATCAAGGGGCGGAGGGCTCCCCTTGAAGGATTAGGCTGCCACCGCGCCGGTTGTGGGAATGGGCGTCGAGCGAGACGGTGATGTTGGAGTAGATTGGAATGAGGAGGTTGGATAATGGGGAAGGTGGAGGAGATGGCGGCAAGGAAAATTATCCGGCGAGATACGTGGAGATAAAAAAAATACAGACGCGGGAGTATTGCGTGCTATGAACGCGCCAAAAACAAAGTAAGCAAAAATAACCCGGGAACGTCATATTTGGTTAAGTGCGAATAGTTTGGGAGCGCCAAATAGCCAAATATCTGGATAAATATTCTTTTAGGTGGTTTTTTATCGGATAGATCTATATTATTTGTTCTTTTCCCTAAAGATCCAACATTATTGGGTAATATACTTGTGAATTAATATCCATGTAGTATTAATAAAAAGTATAAAGCTTGTAGTGTCAAAAACGCGATAGTGATAGGCACCAGTCGACCGGTCAAAAATTGGGTTGGTCGACCCGCAGCCATTCAATCTGGTGAATTACGATCAGCAGCCGCACACGTTTCTCCAGTGACGCCCCCTAAATTTTACATGGTATTAGTCTAGATCGCTTTCTATACGGTTCTGTCGCCGCCGCTGCTGAGTGCATTTGTGGTGTCTTCCACCATCTATATAATAATTAAATGCCTTTTTTGTGGTTTTCGGAATTATTCTTAGCTTCTTCTGTCGGTGTCAAAACCAGCAAATCTCGAGTAGCGGGTCCCGAACTGTGGATCTTGGATCGATGAGTTACAGGAGACAAGGAAGATGATATTTACTCAGGTTTGGACCCTCTTAATGAAGGTAAAACCCTACATCATGGTTTGACTCTGTTGAATATGCGGTATCAAGTACATAGTTGATCTGCCTCAAGCTCGTATGATGTGGTCTAATCCCTAAGTGTAATCAGCTTAACCTGTCCTACGGACTAAAACCCACTGGCTTATATATAGTTACCAGTGTTATCTAGGGTTACACAATGTCGGTTACATCAGGAAAGAAATATGTCGAACCCATCGTCTTGTACTTGGAGTGCACGTCACGACCTGAGAGATCCCATCTTGGTTATGTTGTCCGGACCTTCATTGACAATCACAAGGTGGCTCACTATCCGGCCCACAGAGATATGCCGGCAGCCCAAGGACCCCTTAAAACCAGACTCCCTCACCTTCGCTTCCTTCAACCTTCCCTCCACACTTGCTACGCTCCTTGCCAGTGACTCTACAACCAGCACCGTCATCGTGCTACTACCCTTCACCATTAGCACGCTCGTTGCCGCATGCCTTCTTAACCAATGGTTAATCATGTTTCTTAGTACCTACACTCACCTCATGATTCACATTGTTCCATTGGCAAGCACATGCCATTGTGTTCGCCTGACAGTCTCTCATGGATTACACCATTTTCTTGCTTCTCTAGCATTCTTTCTGCTTTCTTGGATGTTGCCTAGGTCCTGGATCGGTCGAGGGCCCAGGCACTACGACATTGGGGTCACTAAAGACCCACTCTATCACGATTTCTTACGTGGCGAACGCGGCCCGACGTTGTGCGTAAAAACTGATGGAAGAAAAACTTTCTCCAGATTACAAATTGTGTTCACTATCTGTAGTAACCACGATCCATGACCCTTCGCTATCTGTAGTAATGAAAGCAAAACAACTCAGTTTGTAATTATCCATATGCTCTTGTACACTAAACACAACTTTATATGAATATTTTAAACTATGCAATAGATACTCATGTTCAAATTGTATAATAGGATCTACCGCAATCATCACCTTACATTGGAAAACATAAGTGGAGATGTGTCTTTACTAGAGTAGTAGAATTTATGTGAAGTACGTAAAGAAAGTTTCATAAATGACAAAAAATGGATATACATTCTCAATGCTTGAATTTTTCTTCATTCAAGTGACGACAGACAACAGAAGGTTAGCTGGTATAACCAATTACTAAAAATCTAAGTAATATCCACTGATTTATTTTGCTAAAACAAGAAAATTACTCTTGTGTGCCATGACATATGAAGCTCCCCCTAACCAGCTCAAATTCAAATATATCATATCATCAACAATTGGAAGCCAATCAACAATACCCATTGTTTTTAACAACAATTTTCATCCAAGCACCAAAAACAATTCATTGATTTTTATCAACAATTGTCAAATTTTGACAATACAGTGCATTACTGAAAACACAAAACGGGGAATAGGTAATATATCGCAATTTGAGCAATATTTCACAAGATATGGAGATAGAAAAATGAAATAACAACCTGCGGACAAGCTCCTAGCAGCAGAGGTGTGTTGACGAGCTCGTTGCCGAGGTCGGTAACAAAGGGAGAGAGGAGTCGTCTGGGTAGAGTATTTTGTGGGCGACGGAGCCTGGCGTTGGGGGCAGAGACCTCGGGCTGGGGGGGAGCACCAGTGTCACGGGACCAGGGAGCTTGCCCTGGGGTAGACCGACGTCAGGTGGCAGAGGAGCTTGCGCCATATGGAGGCGACCGACATATGGCGAAGGGGAACTTGTTTGGCAGGAGTGGCTTTGGGTGGTGGGGTGGGGGCGGGACTTTGGCCAGAGGGTCCGCGATGGATCAGAGTCGGGCGACGCCGGAGTTCTGGTTGGGGCGAGTTGTGGCAGCGTCAGATCTTTGGCTGGGGGAGCGCAACGGTGTGAGCTCTCTGGTTGCTCTTGTCTGTCACTTGCAACACCCCGTTAGATGGGCCAAGCCCAACTCATGTGACTATATGGGCCAGGCGCATCTAACACACCCACACATTGTTTGTTTTTTAATCAGTTTTTCATGTTTTTTATGTTTCTTGACCTTTTTTTTTCTTTTGGTTTTCCTGTTACAGTTTTTGTTTTTACCTTTTTAAAATCATTCATCATGTATTGAAAGTAAACTGTAGCAGTGTATACATGCATAAAAAGGTGTTTCTTGTGTGTAAAAAAATGTACAAGACGTATGAAAAAGTTAGACATCAAAACATATATTTCAAAAATGGTAATCATATTTTTTTAAACATTAAAGTGTATAAAAAGTTTTTCCCGACATACACAAAATAAATGTTACTAATGTATACGAAAAAAATGTACAATATCTATGAAATAAAGTACCCTGTAAATAGAAATCATGTACTTAACAATGGAAATCATGTATTTGAGAACGTTAAAAGTATCATTTGTATAAAAATTCACAAAAAAGGTAGAACAATACATTTGAAAATTCTTAACATGTATAAAACATTAAAGTGTATAAAAAGTTGTTCCTGACATACACAAAATAAATGTTACTAATGTATACTTAAAAATGTACAATATCTATGAAATAAAGTACCCTGTAAATAGAAATCATGTACTTAACAATGGAAATCATGTATTTGAGAACGTTAAAAGTATCATTTGTATAAAAAATGCACAAAAAAGGTAGAACAATATATTTGAAAATGCTTAACATGTATAAGAATGTTTATTAGCTATATGAAAAATGTTCAGTATGTACGGAAATAAGTGAAAATTAATACTTATATTTAAAATTTATTAGTAATGTATTTGAGAAAAACACATGTATTAAAATATTCATTTTGTGTACAAAAATGGAAAATAAGTATGAAATAAAAGTACCCTTGTAATAAAAAAAAGAAAATCGACAAAAGAAACAAAGTATATCATAGAAAATGAATGAAAGAAACAAGGTAAATAATAGAATCGGGAAATAAAAAAAACCTGGAAAAAAAGTATACCAAGAAAAACCAAGGAAACCGAAGAAACCAAAGAAAAAAGAAGGAAAATAGAAACAGGAAAAGAAAGAAGGAACACTAAAGAAAATCCTGCAAAACAGATAAATAGAAAAGACCATGCTACCGGGCCGATCCTGTAGGGCACAAGCTGGAAGCGAGACAGAACTCAGCGGGCCACATATAGCTTTAGGGTACCTCCTCTTTGATGCCAAACTGCGTCAAATTGGACGAGATTCGGACAGAGGCTCACGACTGGGCCGGTCCGTTGAGGCCGCAGCCGTGAACGTTATGGAACATGCAACCTGCAATTGGTAACTGAGAATTGCTAGTCACTCGAGTTGATGCTGGTTAGTGAATAGTGACGGATTCAGAGTGTAAATTAATGAGAACAAGCTGTGACGAGTAGATAACATTTTCCAAATCTTCTGATCATTTTTGAATATGGTAAGTATCTTTTTGTAGCCGTCCATTCCATTCGCTGGATGCTTTAGATGGTGTTGTGTGAAAATTGTACATAGAGCAATTCATAATATACACAAATGAACATTATAGAGCGGATGATATATGTGACAATCAAATAACAAAGTATTGTTCAAAGTTTAGTACAACTAATTTTAATATGTATCCGAGTTAAGTAAAAATACGAGTTTTCATATTTTTCTTAAGTCGTCCCTAAGAACAGAGTTGCACATTAAAACGTCTCAAAAATCATCTATAAGAACAAAGTCGTACATTAAAATGTCTTATAAATCGTCTCTAATAATAGAGTCACACATTAAAACGTCTCACAAATCGTCTCTAAGTTAATTGAAATTAAATATTTATTTTTTGAAGGCTAATTACAATAAAAAGATTGTGGTGCTTTGTAAACGTCTTAAGAAGCGTCTTTAGGTCGCTAGTGTTCAAGGATATAGAGACGAAGAACAATGTGACCCTGAAAATGCGACCATACATGGTGTTTTTGTTGTAGTGCATGTCCCATGTGAGGACAGGATGATGGAAGCTATGATTCTCTCACAAGTGGGGATGAGATTCCTGACTTTATGAAAAATAAAAGAGGCCAGCGAAGCCCAATAAAAAATGAATAAAAGAGGCCTTAGATGCCCACAAAAAATGAGAGAAAAGAGAGAAGGGACATTGCTACTACATTTTTCCACACTTGTGCTTCAAAGTAGCACCATGATCTTCATGATGGAGAGTCTCCTATTTTGTCACTTTCATATAGCTAGTGGAATTTTTCTTTATTATGCACGTCCACTTATATCCTTTTGAGCTTTTATACACTTATAGCTCTAGTGCATCCGTTGCGTGGCAATCCCTACTCACTCACATTGGTATCTATTGATGGGCATCTTCATAGCCCGTTGATATGCCTAGTTGTTGTGAGACTATATGCTCCCTTTCCTTGACAACCTCCACCATATTCTATTCCACCTATAGTGCTATATCCATGGCTCGCGCTCATGTCTTGCGTGAGAGTTGAAAAGGTTTGAGAACATAAAGGTGTGAAAACAATTGCTTGAGTTTTCATCGGGGTTGTGCATGATATAAATACTTTGTGTGGGGAAGATGGCGCATAGCCAGACCATATGGTATTGTAGGGATAACTTTCTTTTGCCATTATATTTTAAAGAGATACAAT
The DNA here is from genome assembly GCA_022496015.1 of Hordeum marinum. Classification (NCBI taxonomy): domain Eukaryota; kingdom Viridiplantae; phylum Streptophyta; class Magnoliopsida; order Poales; family Poaceae; genus Hordeum; species Hordeum marinum. The sequence continues at coordinate 442,159,137 of CM039674.1, forward strand.
TGCTTTGCTAGTATGCTTGAAATGTTATTGTTTCTGTACCAATATTAAGCTTTTGTTTTGAGTCTTACGAATCTGAATGTTCATGCCACAATAAAGAATATTACTTGGATAAATATGTTAGGTAGCACTCCACATCAAAAATTCTGTTTTTATCATTTACCTACTCGAGGACGAGCAGGAATTAAGCTTGGGGATGCAGATACGTCTCCAATGTATCTATAATTTTTTATGATGGCATGCTATTATATTATCTGTTTTGGATGTATTATATGCATTAATATGATATTTTATATTATTTTTGGGACTAACCTATTAATCTAGAGCCAAGTGTTAGTTTCTATTTTTTCCTTGTTTTTGAGTTTTGCAGATATGGAATATTAAACGGAGTCCAAACGGAATAAAACCTTCGGAAGGAATTTTCCTGGAAGGAAACAAGTCATCCAATCTTGGGGTGCACGTCAGGGGAGGTGCCAGGGCGCCACAAGCCTGCTAGACGCGGGCCCCCCTGGCCGCATCTAGCAGGCTTGTTGCCTCCTGGCAGGTCTCCTAACCCTAATTCTTGGCCTATAAATACCCAAATATTCCCCCCATATCAAAAAGAGCCATGCAAATACTTTTCCGCCGCTGGAAGCCTCCATTCCCGAGAGATCCAATCTTGGAGCCTTTTTCGGTAATCATCCGGAGGGGGTTTCCATCACAGAGGGCATCTACATCAACTCCATTGCCCCGCTGGTGATGCGTGAGTAGTCCACCACAGACCTACGGGTCCATAGGTAGTATCTAGATTGCTTCTTCTCTCTCTTTAATCTTCAATACCATGTTCTTCATGATCTTCATGGAGATCTATTCGATGTAATCCTCTTTTGTGGTGTGTTTGTCAAGATCCGATGAATTGTGAGTTTATGTTCAGATTATCCATGAATCTTATTTGAATCTCCTTTGATTTCTTATATGTGTGATTTCATATCCTTGCAAGTCCCTTCGAGTTATTGGTTTGGTTTGGCCAACTAGATTGGTAATTCTTTCAATGGGAGAAGTGCTTGGTTTTGGGTTCAATCTTGCGGTGTCCTCACCCAGTGTCATAATAGGGGTAGCAAGACACGTATTGTATTGTTGCCATCAAGGGTAACAAGATGGGGTTTTAATCATATTGCTTGAGTTTATCCCTCTACATCATGTCATCTTTCTTAATGCGTTACTCTGTTCTTCATGAACTTAATACTCTAGATGCAGGCAGGAGTCGGTCGATGTGTGGAGTAATAGTAGTAGATGCAGAATCATTACAGTCTACTTGTCACGGACGTGATGCCTATATGCATGATCATTGCCTTGGATAACTACATGATTATTTTCTTTTCTATCAATTGCTTGACAGTAATTTGGGTACCCAGCATGATATTTGCCTTCAAGAGAGAAGCCTCTAGTGAAACATATGGCCCCGGGTCTATTTTCCATCGTATATTTTCACATCTATACTTGCTGCAATTTATTTATCTTTTACTTTCCACACTCGTTTACATCTATCTCTTTCAGATCTAATCCTTGCAAATAATCGTGAAGGGATTGACAACCCCTTTATAGCGTTGGGTGCAAGAGTTTGATTGTTTGTGTAGGTGCATCCATTGGTGACTTGCTTGTTCCTCCTACTGGATTGATACCTTGGTTCTCAACAACTGAGGAAATACTTACCTACTTATATGCATTACCCTTTCCTCTTCAAGGGAAAACCAACACATGCTCAAGAGGAAGCAATCCCCAAGCTTAATGGCTGCTCGTCCTCGAGTTGGTAAATGATAAAAACAGAATTTTTGATTTGAAATGCTACCCATTATGTAATCTTGTGTATATATTCTCTTTGAGAAATGATGAATTAACAAAGAGAAACATAGTAATATTTATAAGTATAAGAAACAAAATCATTGATTTTAAAAGTATATAATCCTAAAAGAATGTTTACCCCCATTCATCTTATCATATTAGCAAGGCATGACTCTGTCTTCACCATATCAATACAAATGTTAAGCACCATGGTGTCCAAGTTAGGCAATTGGATCGTACTTTTTCAATATGCATCAACTTTTTATTATTCATGCAATACATGAGCGTGAACCATTGGACATAGCATATAGGTGGAATAGAATATGATGGTATATATCAAAGGGGTAAAAAGTGGAGAAGATAGTCTCACATCAACTAGGCGTACCAATGAGCTATGGACATGCTCATCGATAGACGTTAATGCAAGGAGTAGGGATCGCCATGAAAATGATGCACTAGAGATATAAGTGCACGAAATCTCAATTGAAGCTAAGTGGGGTGTGCATCCAACTTGCTTGCTCATGAAGACCTCGGGCATTTGAGGAAGCCCGTCATCGGAATATATAAGCCAAGTTTAAAATGAAAAGGTAATTCCCACTACCATATGGAAGTGACAAAATAGGAGACTCTATATATGAAGAACATGGTGCCGCTTTGAGGCACAAATGTGGTAAACGATAGTAGCAAAGTCCCTTCTCTCTTTTTCTCTCATTTTTGTATTTTTTTCATGGTGGGCTTTTCTCTTTTATGTTTTTGCCTTCCCCATTCATCTTTTATATGGTGGGCTCATTTGACCCCCCGCCCCCCATTTTTATTTATTTTTTGTCCAAAGTCTCATCCCGAATTGTGGGGGAATCATAGTCTCCATCATCCTTACCTCACTCGGACAATGCTCTAATAAGGATGATCATCACACTTTTATTTACTTACAACTCAATATCAAGAACTGATAGGAAGATATGACTCAATATGAACGCGTCTAGCAGTGTACCAGGATGTGCAATGATGTACCATGACAAGTCTAAAAAATATAATGAACGGTGTCTTTGCAACAAATACTATGTTAGCTCTATATGATTATGCAAAGCAATAATGATGAACGAACTATTATGTGAAGTGACGATGGAATTTGCATGGCGATATTGTTGGGGAAATTCCTACGCACACGCAAGATCTAGCCATGGTGATGAGCATCTACGAGAGGGAGACTGGATCTACGTACCCTTGTAGATCGCAAAGCAGGAAGCGTTAAGAAACGCGGTTGATGTAGTCGAACGTCTTCGCGATCCAAATTGCCGAGCGTCCTGCGATCCAATCACGATCCGTCCCGATCTAGCACCAAGCGCGGCACCTCTGCGTTCAGCACACGTATGGCTTGATGATGATCTCCGCCTTCTTGATCCAGCAAGAGGGAGCGGAGAGGTAGCCGAGTTCTCCGGTAGTGGGATGGTGTTACGGCGATGGTGGTGGAGTAATTCCAGCAAGGCTTTGCCTAAGCACTGCTGAAACTGATCTAGAGGAGAAACTACGGACTAGAGGGTAGGGTTGCACATGGCTGAAAATCTTAGTGCAAAAACCCTAAAACCTCTAGTATGTATAGGAGGAGGATAGGAGGAGGCTTGGCGCAAGGGCCAGCCCTAGGAGGCTTCGGCTGAAGTGGAGAGGAGGAGTCCTCCTCCTCCACTCCTAGTAGGATTAGGACTCCTTCCTTATTTCCACCTTTTTGCCTTTTTCCACCTTTTCCACTTTGGAATTTCTTCCCAGCTGCATGGGACTTCTATGGGACTTTGGCCAGCCCACTAAGGGCTGGTATTCATCCTCCCACAGCCCATGTAGCCTCTTGGGTCGAAATACACCTCCCGATGGTCCCCCGGTACCCTCCAGGCACTCCCGGTACACTACCGATGAGCCCGGAACTTTTCCGGTGACCAAAACAGGACTTCCTATATATCAATCTTTACCTCCGGACAATTCCGGAGCTCCTCGTGACATCCAGGATCTCATCCGAGACTCCAAATAACTGTCAGTCACCATGATGCATAACTCTATACTACCGAAGCGTCACCAAACCTTAAGTGTGCAGACCCTGCGGGTTCGAGAACTATGTAGACATGACCGAGACACCTCTATGGTCAATAGCCAATAGTGGGACCTATATGCCCATATTGATTCCTACATATTCTGCGAAGATCTTTATCGGTCGAACCTCTATGTCAAGGATTCAGTTAATCCCGTATGTTGTTCCCTTTGTCCTTCGGTATGTTACTTGCCCGAGATTCGATTGTCGACATCTCCATACCCAGTTCAACCTCGTTACCGGCAAGTCTCTTTACTCGTTCCGTAATACAAGATATCGTGGCTAACACTTAGTCACATTGCTTGCAAGGCTTATTGTGATGTTGTATTACTGAGTGGGCTCTGAGATACCTTTCCATCACTCGGAGTAACAAATCCCAGTCTTGATCCATGCCAACCCAACAGACACCCTCGGAGATACCTATAGAGCACCTTTATAGTCACCCAGTTACGTTGCGATGTTTGATACACACAAGGCACTCCTCCGGTGTCCGTGAGTTGCATGATCTCATGGTCATAGGAACACATACTTGACATGCAGAAAACTGTAGCAATAAACTGACACGATCATATGCTACGTTTATAGTTTGGGTCTTGTCCATCCCATCATTCTCCTAATGATGTGATCCCGTTATCAAATGACATATCATGTCAATGGTTAGGAAACCTTGACCGTGTTTGATCAATGAGCTAGTTCACTAGAGGCATACTAGGGACAAAGTGTTGTCTATTTATCCACAAATGCAATGTGTTTCCAATCAATACAATTATAGCATGGATAATAAACGTTTATCCTGAATAAGGAAATATAATAATATACACTTTATTTATTTCCTCTCCCACTTGCATTAGAGTCAATAATCTAGTTCACATCACTATGTGATTTACATTGTAATGAATCGAACACCCATGCAGTTCTGGTGTTGATCATGTTTAGCCCTTGGAAGAGGTTTTCTCAATGGGTCTAAAACATTCAGATCCGTGTGCACTTTGCAAATATTTATGTCCTTCTCCTCGATGTAATCGCGGATGGAATTGAAGCGTCGCTTTATGTGTCTGGTCCTCTTGTGAAACCTTGGTTCCTTGGCCAAAGCAATGGCACCAGTGTTGTCACAGAACAGAGTCATTGGATTTAGTGCACTAGGCACTACTCCAAGATATGTCACGAACTCCTTCATCAAGACACCTTCCTTTGCCGCCTTCGAGGCTGCGATGTACTTCGCTTCGCATGTAGAATCGGCTACCACGCTTTGCTTGGAACTACACCAGCTTACCGCTCCCCTGTTGAGAATAAATATGTATCCAGTTTGTGACTTAGAGTCATCCGGATCGTGTCAAAGCTTGCATCGACGTAACCCTTTACGACGAGCTCTTCATCATCTCCATAAACGAGAATCATTTCCTTAGTCCTTTTCAGGTACTTAAGGATATTCTTGACTGCCGTCCAGTGCTCCATTTCAGGATCACTTTGAAACCTTCCGGCCATACTTATGGCAAGGCTGACATCGGGTCTTGTGCACAACATTGCATACATGATAGAGCCTATGGCTGAAGCATAGGGGATGACACTCATCTTCTCTCTATCTTCTGTAGTCACTGGGCATTGAGTCTTACTCAACTTCACACCTTGTAACACAGGCAAGAACCCCTTCTTGGACTGATCCATTTTGAACTTCTTCAAAACCTTATCAAGGTATGTGCTCCGTGAAAGTTCTATCAAGCGTCTTGATCTATCTCTAGAGATCTTAATGCCTAATATGAAAGCAGCTTCTCCTAGGTCCTTCATTGAAAAACTCTTGTTCAAATATTCCTTCATGCTTTCCAGCATTTCTATATTGTTTCCAATCAGCAATATGTCATCCACATATAATATTAGAAACGCTATAGAGCTCCACTCACTTTCTTGTAAATACAAGCTTCTCCATAAACATGTATAAACCCAAACGCTTTGATCACCTCATCAAAGCGCTTATTCCAACTCCGAGATGCTTGCACCAGTCCATAAATGGATAGCTGGAGTTTGCAAACTTTGTCAACATTCTTTGGATCGACAAAACCTTCTGGTTGCATCATATACAACTCTTCCTCAAGGAAACCGTTGAGGAACACTGTTTTGACATCCATCTGCCAAATTTCATAGTCGAAATATGCAGCTATTGCTAACATGATTCTGACAAACTTAAGCATCGCTACGGGTGAGAAGGTCTCATCGTAGTCAACTCATTGAACTTGTGAAAAACCCTTTGCCACAAGTCGAGCTTTATAGACGGTGACATTACCGTTCGTGTCTGTCTTCTTCTTAAAGATCCATTTGTTCTAAATGGCCTTTCGCCCTCCAGGTAATACTTCCAAAGTCCATACTTTGTTTTCGTACATGGATCCCATCTCAGATTTCATGGCCTCTAACCATTTCTCGGAATCCGGGCCATCATCGCCCCTCCATAGCTCATAGGTTCATTGTTGTCCAACAAGATGACCTCCAAGACAGGGTTGTCGTACCACTTAGGAGCAGTATGCGCCCTTGTCGACCTACGAGGTTCAGTAGTAACTTGATCCGAAGCTTCATGATCATCATCATTAACTTCCTCTTCAACTGTTGTAGGCTCCACAGAAACATCTTTCTACACTGCGCTACTCTCTGGTTGAAGTAAAGGTTCAATAACCTCATCAAGCTCTATTTTCCTCCCACTCAATTCTTTCGAGAGAAACTCTTTCTCAAGAAATGTTCCGTTCTTAGCAACAAACACTTTGCCTTCGGATGTGAGATAGAAGGTATACCCAACTATCTCTTTCGGGTATCCTATGAAGACGCATTTCTCCGCTTTGGGTTCCAGCTTTTCAAGCTGAAGCTTTTTGACATAAGCATCACATCCCCAAACTTTAAGAAATGACAACTTTGGCCTCTTGCCAAACCACAGTTCAGATGGCGTCGTCTCAATGGATTTCGAGGGTGCCCTATTTAAAGTGAATGCAGCTGTCTCTAATGCATAACCCCAAAACGATAGTGGCAAATCGGCAAGAGACATCATAGAACGCACCATATCTAATAACGTTCGATTACGACATTCAGACACACCATTACGATGTGGTGTTCCAGGCGGTGTCAACTGTGAAACAATTCCACATTGTCTTAAGTGACTACCAAACTCATAACTCAAATATTCACCTCCTCGATCAGATCGTAGGAATTTAATCTTCTTGTTACGATGATTGTCAACTTCACTCTAAAATTGCTTGAACTTTTCAAACATTTTAGACTTGTGTTTCATTAAGTAGATATACCCATATCTACTTAAGTCATCAGTGAAGGTGAGAAAATAACGATATCCACCGCGCGCTGCAACATTCATTGGACCGCACACATCAGTATGTATGATTTCCAACAAGTCACTTGCTCGTTCCATTGTTCCAGAGAACGGCGTTTTAGTCATCTTGCCCATGAGGCATGGTTCACATGTGTCAAGTGATTCAAAATCAAGTGACTCCAAAAGTCCATCAGCATGGAGCTACCTCATGCGTTTTACACCAATATGACCCAAACGGCAGTGCCACAAGAAAGTGGTACTATCATTATCAACTCTACATCTTTTGGCATCAATGTTATGAACATGTGTATCATCACTATCAAGATTCAATATGAATAAACCCCTCGGATTGGGTGCATGAAAGATATCACTCATATAAATAGAACAACCATTATTCTCTAATTTAAATGAGTAATCATCTCGCAATAAACAAGGTCCAGATATAATGTGCATGCTTAACGCAGGCACTAAATAACAATTATTCAGGTTCATCACTAATCCCGATGGTAATCGAAGAGAGAGCATGCCGATGGCTATCACATCAACCTTGGAACCATTTCCCACACGCATCGTCACTTTGTCCTTCGCCAGCCTTGGGTTTCTTTACAGGAGCAGCAACTGCTTTGTCATCCTTCTTGGATTTACCTTTCTTGCCCTTGCCCTTGCCATTCTTCTTGAAACTAGTGGTTTTATTGACCATCAACACTTGATGTTCTTTTTGGATTTAAGACTCAGCGACTTTCAGCATCGCAAACAGCTCGATGACTGACTTGTTCATCCCATGCATGTTATAGTTCATCACGAAGCTCTTGTAGCTAGGTGGAAGTGATTAAAGAACTCTGTCAGTGATCGCCTCTGACGGAAGGGGCATTCCCAGCTCCACTAGATGAGTCGAATACCCAGACATTCTGAGTATATGTTCACTGATAGACCTGTTCTCCTCCATTTTGCAAGCATAGAACTTATCGGAGGTCTCATACCTATCGATCCGGGCATTCTTCTGAAATATAAACTTCAACTCCTGGAACATCTCATATGCTCCATGACGTTCAAAACGTATTTGAAGTCCTGGTTCTAAGCCATACAACATTGCACATTGAACTATTGAGTAATCTCTAGAGCGTGCCTCCCAAGCGTTCTTAACGTCTTCGGATGACATGTCTTCGGGTTGGTCACCAAGCGGTGCATCAAGGACATATGATTTCTGGGAAGCCGTGAGGATAATCCTCAGATTACGGGCCCAGTCCACAAAGTTATTTCCATCATCTTTCAACTTAGCTTTCTCTAGGAATGCATTAAAATTCAGGGGTGCTACTACGTGAGCCATTGATCTACAACATAAAAATGCAAAGGTTACTTAGACTATTGTTCAAGATAATGAGTTTAGTTAATCAAATTACTAAAGCTCCCACTCAAATTGACATCCCTCGGGTCATCTGAGTGTCACATGATCCAAATTCACCAACTCAAGTCCAATCATCACGTGAGTTGAGGTGGTTTCAATGGTGAACATCATCATGTTGATCATATCTACTATATGGCTCATGTTTGACCTTTTGGTCTCTTGTGTTCCAAGGCCATGTCTGTACATGCTAGGCTCCTCAAGTTTAACCCGAGTGTTCTGCATGTGCAACACTGGCTTGCACCCATTGTATGTGAACGTAGAGTCTATCACACCCGATCATCATGTGGTCTCTCGACACGACGGACTGTCGCAACGGTGCACACTCAGGGAGAACACAATTCATCTTGAAATTTAAGTGAGGGATAACCTTATAATGCTACCGTCATCCTAAGCAAAACAAGGTGCATAAAAGGATTAACATCACATGCAAATCATAAGTGACATGATATGGCCATGAACTTGTGCTTTTGATCTCCATCTTGAAAGCACCGGCATGATCTCCATCGTCACCGAAACAACACCATGATCTCCATCATCTCGATCTCCATCAACGTGTCGCCATTGGGGTTGTCGTGCCCACCATGCTTCTACTACTATTGCTTCCATTTAGCGATAAAGTAAAGCATTACATAGCACTTAATGATTGACACACAGGTCATACAATAATTAAAGACAGCCCTATGGCTCCTGCCGATTGTCGTACTCATCGACATGCAAGTCGTGAAATTCTATACAACACATGATCATCTCATACATCACATATATCTCATCATGTAATTGGCCATATCACATCACAACATACCCTACAAAAACAAGTTAGACGCCCTCTAATTTTTGTTGTGTGTTTTACGTGGCTGCTACGGGTATCTAGCAAGAACAATTCTCACCTACGCATAAACCACAACGGTGATACATAAGTTGCTTTTCAACCTTCTCAAGTACCACCTTAGTCGAATCCGATCCAACTAAAGTAGGAGAAACAGACACCCGCCAACCATCTTTGTGCAACGAAGTTACATGTCAGTCGATGGAACCAGTCTCTCGTAAGCGTACGAGTAAGGTTGGTCCGGGCCACTTCATCCCACAATACCGCTGAACCAAAACACGACTAAGGGAGGAAGAAATCTAAGCATCAATGCCCACAAACTCTTTGTGTTCTACTCGAGATCTCATCTACACATAGACCTAGCTCTGATACCACTTTTGGAGAACGTTGCATGGGAAACAAAAAAATTCCTACACACACGCAAGCTCTATCCATGGTGATGAGCATCTAAGAGAGGAAGAGTGGATCTACGTACCCTTGTAGATCACTAAACAGGAAGCGTTAAGAAACATGGTTGATGTAGTCGAACGTCTTCGCGATCCAAATTGCCGAGCGTCCCGCGATCCAATCATGATCCGTCCCGATCTAGCACCGAACGGACGGCACCTCCGCGTTCAGCTCACGTACGGCTTGATGATGATCTCCGCCTTCTTGATCCAGCAAGAGGGAGCGGAGAGGTAGACGAGTTCTTCGGTAGCACGACGACGTTGTGGCGATGGTGGTAGAGTAATTGCAGCATAGCTTCGCCTAAGCACTGCTGAAACCGATCTAGAGGAGAAACTACGGACTAGAGGGTAGGGTTGCACATGGCTGAAAATCTTAGTGCAAAACCCCTAAAACCTCTAGTATATATAGGAGGAGGAGATGAGGAGGCTTGGAGCAAGGGCCAGACCTAGGAGGATTCCTCCTCCTCCACTCCTAGTAGGATTAAGAATCATTCCTTATTTCCACCTTTTTGCCTTTTTCCACCTTTTCCACTTTGGAATTTCTTCCCAGTCGCATGGGCCTTCTATGGGACTTTGGAAAGCCCACTAAGGGCTGGTATTCATCCTCCCACAGCCCATTTAGCCTTTTGGGTCGAAATACACCTCCCGATGGTCCCCCCGGTACCCTCCCGGCACTCTTGGTACACTATCGATGAGCCCGGAACTTTTCCGGTGACCAAAACAGGACTTCCTATATATCAATCTTTACCTCTGGACCATTTCGGAGCTCCTCGTGACATCCGAAATCTTATCTGGGACTCTGAACAACCTTCGGTTACCACCATGCATAACTCTATACTACCGAAACGTCACCAAACCTTAAGTGTGTAGACCCTGCGGGTTCGAGAACTATGTAGACATGACCGAGACACCTCTACGGTCAATAACTAATAGCGGGACCTAGATGCCCATATTGATTCCTACATATTCTACGAAGATCTTTATCGGTCGAACCTCGATGTTAAGGATTCAACTAATCCCGTGTGATGTTCCCTTTGTTCTTCGGTATGTTACTAGCCCGAGATTCGATCGTCGGTATCTCCATACCTAGTTCAACCTCATTACCGGCAAGTCTCTTTACTCTCTCCATAATACAAGATCCCGTGGCTAACACTTAGTCACATTGCTTGCAAGGCTTATTGTGATGTTTTATTACTGAGTGGGCCCTGAGATACCTTTCCGTCACATGGAGTAACAAATCCTAGTCTTGATCCATGCCAACCCAACAGACACCCTCAAAAATACCTGTAGAGCACCTTTATAGTCACCCAGTTATGTTGCAACGTTTGATACACATAAGGCACTCCTCTAGTGTCCGTGAGTTGTATGATCTCATGGTCATAGGAACACATACTGGACATGCAGAAAACTATAGCAATAAACTGACACAATCATACGCTACGTTTATAGTTTGGGTCTTGTCCATCTCATCATTCTCCTAAAGATGTGATCTCGTTATCAAATGACATCTCATGTCAATGGCTAGGAAACCTTGACCATCTTTGATCAACGAGCTAGTTCACAAGAGGCATACTAGGGACAAAGTGTTGTCTATTTATCCACACAATCAATGTGTTTCCAATCAATACAAATATAGCATGGATAATAAACGTTTATCATTAATAAGGAAATATAATAATAAACACTTTATTTATTGCCTCTAGGGCATATTTCCAACAAATATATCTCGGAATGGCTATGGAAATGTCATAATAGGTAGGTATGGTGGGTTTTTTGAGGAAGATATAATGAGGCTTATGTGTAATAGAGCGCATCATGTGATGGGGTTTGGGTGCACTAGCGAAAGTTGCACCGATCCTCGAGGTGATAATGGGCTATGCACGGTACGAACAGGCTAGCAAATATGAGAAGGTGAAGATGCGTATCTCCATAGTGTCACATTAGTCATAAAGAACTCATATACTTATTGCAAAGTTTTGCTAGTTTTATCACAAATCAAAGTAATCCTCACAAGCCCCAAGGGAGGATGTTGGTAGTAGTTAACCATCGCGCGCCCTCGACACGAAACAACACAGGGATTTCATTGAGGAATAAAAACTCTCACACATCATCACCATCTCAATATTGAGTAACAAGTTAACACCTCTCAATATTGACACTTCTACGAATCAATAATTGTGGACTCACGCCTTTTTCATACTACCACATTCACGTCATTAACACAAAATTTCTCTACATGTGCTACATGATAGTTTTGATTATCACTCATTGAATACCTATTATTTTTGAAGTAGTCTTATGACCCATGAAAATTACCGTCACTATTCATTCAGCTCTCAAACAAATATAAGTGAAGAACGAGAGCATATTATTGTTATAATATCTACACACAACCTTGCTTAAAAATATATAAGTGAAGCACTAGAGCAACTACCAACCTCAAAAGATATAAGTGAAGCGCATAGAGTATTCTAGCAAATTATGATGAAGGTGTGTCTCTCTAAAATAGGTGTGTCCAAAAAATGATGATTGTGAAAAACTGACAGTAAAATAAAACAAAAGCAAACGATGCTCTAAGGAAAACACATATCATGTGATGAATAAAAATGTAGCTCCATGTGACATACCGATGGATTGAGACGAAAGAGAGGATGCCTTCCGGGGCATCTCCAAGCTTAGACGCTTGAGTCTTCCTTGGAATATTACTTGGGGTGCCTTGTTAATCCCCAAGCTTAGGATCTTGCTACTCCTTATTCCGGGGTCCATCGTGATCACACCCAAAACTTAAAACTTTAATCACACAAAACTCAACAAAACTTCGTGAGATCCGTTAGTTGAGCAACATATTGCAAACTTTAGGGACTGTTATGAATTGATTCTTAATTAATTTTTTCATAATAGTTAATGTATTCTAAATTCTCTATGGCTTATACCCCCCCCCCAATACAATCCGTAACTTAATCAAAACAAGCAAACTATGCAAGCAAAACAGAATTTGTTTAAAACAGAACAGTCTGTAGCAATCTTTAAAGAGCCCATACTTATGCAACTCTAAAAATTCCAAAAAAATAGGTCAACATAGAGAAATTTGTATTTAAATATTGTGTAAAAATTACAGATCATTATCCCGCCCCAGTAAAAAATGAAAATTCCTGTACTAAAGTCAAAGTTTCTATTATGTTCTAGCATCATTTCTACTCATCTTGTGAGTCATGCCAAAGAATTTACTTGGCACAAACACTAATTCAAATATAAAAACATAATAATTACATAGGAAATAATCATGTTATCACAAAATAATAGAAAGTAAAAAACCAAAATTTAATATACATGTTGGGTTGCCTCCCAACAAGCGCTATTGTTTTATGCGCCCAGCTAGGCATAATACATAGTTTCAAGTGTTGTCATCTTTGACACTCCACCCATAAATGGTTCTCATGATTGATTCATAAGGTGGCTTAATATTCTTCCTAGGTAAGTGTTCCATTCCTTTCTTTAATGGGAATTGGGACCTTATGTTTCCCTCTTTCATATCAATAATTACACCTATAGATCTCAAAAACGACCTTCCAAGTATTATGGGATAAGAAGGACTGCAATCAACATCAAGCACAATAAAATATACAGGCATATAATTTTTGTTTGAAATAATAAGTACATCATTAATTCAACCCAAAGGTTTCTTGATGGTAGAATCCACAAGATGCAAGTTTAGGGAACACTCTTCAATATTAGTGAGACCAAGCACATCACATAAAGTCTTAGGTATGGTTGAAACACTAGCACCAAGATCACACAAAGCATTGCATTCATATTTATTATATTTATTTTGATAGTAGGTTCCCACTCATCATGCAATTTTCTAGGAATAAAAACTTCAAGTTCAAGTTTCTCATCATAAGCTTTTATCATAGCTTCTACTATATGTTTGGTAAAAGCTTTGTTTTGTTCATCACACTATACTTGGTACTATGAGTCAATAATCTAGTTCACGTCACCATGTGATTCGCATTGTTATGAATCTAACACCCAATGAGTTCTGGAGTTCGATCATGCTTTGCACGTGAGAGAGGTCTTCTAGTCAACAGGTCTTTCAACATTCAGATCCGTGTGTACTTTGCAAATCTCTATGTCAAACTGTAAACACTGCTATCACACTCCACTTGGTACTATTCCAAATGGCTGCTCCACTATACGTATCCAGATTGCTACTACGAGTCATCCGGATTAGTGTTAAAGCTTGCATCGACGTAACTCCTTACGACGAACCCTTTATCACCTCCATAATCGAGAAACAATTCCTTCAATCTTCTAGTCACTAAGGATAATGTTTGACCGCTGTCCAGTGATCCACTCCTGGATCACTCTTGTACCCCTTGACGGACTCATGGCAAGGCACACACAAGTGCAGTACACAGCATGGCATACTATATAGAGCCTATGGCTAAGGCATAGGAGACGACGTTCGTCCTTTCTCTTTCTTCTGCCGTTGTCGAGCTTTGAGTCTCACTCAACTTCACACCTCACAAATCAGATGAGAACTATTTCTCTGACTGATCCATTTTGAACTCTTTCAAAAACTTGTCAAGGTATGTACTCATTGAAAGTCTCATCAAGCATCTTGATCCATCTCTATAGATGGTGATGCTCAACAATTAGGTAGCTTTATCCAGGTCTTCCTTCGGAAAAACTCTTTTCAAACAACCCTTCATGCTTTCCAGAAATTCTATACCATTTCCGATCAACAATATGTCAACCACATATGCTTACCAGAAACTCTATAGTGCTCCCACTCACTTTATTGCAAATACAAGTTTCTCATAAACTTTGTATAAACATCAAAACTGTGATCACCTCATCAAAGCGTATATTCCAACTCCGAGATGCTTGCTGCAGTCCATAGAAGGATCACTAAAGCTTGCACACCTTTTAGCATCCTTAGGACTGACAAAACCTTCTGGTTGTATCACATACAACCTTCCCTCAAGTAAACCATTAAGGAAACGATGTTTTGACATCCATCTGCTAGATTTCATAATTGAAAATGCAGCAACTGCTAACATAATTCCAACAGACTTTAGCATCGCTACGAGTGAGAAAGTCTCATCGCAGTCAACTCCTTGAAATTGTCACAAACATCTTTGCAACAAGTCGAGCTTTAGAAATGGTGAAATTTACCATCAGTGTCTGTCTTCATTTTAAATATCCATTTGTACTCAACGAACTGCTGTCCAACGAGCAAGTCTACCAAAGTCTATACTTGGTTTTCATACATGGATCCTATCTCGGATTTCATGGCCCCTAACCATTTGTCGGAATTCGGGCCCATCATCGTTTCTTCATAGCTCGTAGGTTCATCGTTGTCCAACAACATGACCTCAAAGACACGGTTGTCGTACCGCTTAGGAGCAGTACATATCCTTGTCGACCCACGAAGTTCGATAGTAACTTGATCCTGAAGCTTCATGATCATCATCATTAACTTCCTCTTCAACTAATGTAGGCTTCACAGAAACAACTTTCTTGTGTTGCGCTACTCTCTGGTTGAACAAAGGTTTAACAACCTCATCAAGTTCTATCTTCCTCCCACTCAATTCTTTCGAGAGAAACATTTCCTCGAGAAACGATCCGTTTAAGCAACAAACACTTTGCACTAGGATCTGAGATAGAAGGTTCACCCAACTGATCTTAGGGTATTCTATGAAGATGCATTTGTCCGCCTTGGGTTCGACCTCATTAGGTGAAAACATTTTCCACACAAGTGTCGTAGCCCCAAATATTAAGAAATGACAGTTTAGGTTTCTATCAAACCATAATTCACACGGTGTCATCTCAACGGATTTAGATGATGCCCTATTTAAAGTGAATGTAGTTGTCTCTAAAACATAACCCCAAAATCATAGTAGTAAAACGATAAGAGACATCATAGCACGCACCATATCCAATAGAGCATAACTTTGATGTTCGGACACACCATCACACTATGGTGTTCCAGGTGGCGTTAGTTGTGAAACAAATTTAACATTTGTCTTAAATTGTATGCCAAACTCGTAACTCAGATATTCACCTCCATGATCATATCGCGGTCATTTTTATGTTCTTGTCACGATGATCTTAAACTTCACTCTGAATTTGCTTGAACTTTTCAAACGATTCAGACTTGTGTTTCATTAAGTAAATATACACTATATCCACTTAAATTATCAGTGAAGGTAAAAATAACGATATCCACTGCGCGCTACAAGACTCACTGTATTGCATACATCAACATGTATCATTTGCAATGAATCACTTGCCCGTTCCATCCAACGGGGTCCTTTAGTCATCTTACCCAAGAGGCATGGTTCGCATGTCTCAACCGATTCAAAATCGAATGAGTCCAAAGATCCATCAGCATGGAGTTTCTTCATGCGCTTTATACCAATATGACATTTTGCGGCAGTGCCACAAGTATGTGGTACTATCATTATTTAACTTTGTATCTTTTGACATCAATGTAATAAACATGTGTATTACTACGATCAAGATTTCAACAAACCATTCTCACTGGGTGCATGACCATTGAAGGTATTATTCATGTAAACAGAATAACTATTATTCTCTAACTTAAATGAATAATCGTATTTGCAATAAACATGATCTAATCATGTCCATGCTCAACGCAAAACACCAAATAACATTTATTTAGGTTCGTCACTAATCCTGAAGGTAGAGAGAGCGTGCGATGTTGATCACATCAACCTTGGAAACATTTCCAACACACGTCGTCACCTCACCCTTAGCTAGTTCTCCGTTTATTCCGTAGCATTTATTTTGAGTTACTAACATTTAGCAACTGAACCAGTATCCAATACTCAGGTGCTACTAGGAGCATTAGCAAGGTACACATCAATAACACGTATATCAAATATACTTCTGTCGACGTTGCCAGCCTTCTTATCTACCAAGTATCTAGGGTTGTTCCGCTTCAGCGACCGCTCACCTCATAACAGAAGCACTTAGTCTCGGGTTTGAGTTCAATTTTCGGTTGCTTCACTGGAGCAGCAACTGACTTGCTATCCATGAAGTTTCCCTCCTTGCTCTTGCCCTTCTCGAAACTAGTGGTTTTACTAACCATCAACACTTGATGCTCCTTCTTGATTTCTATCTTCGCGGTGTCAAACATCGCGAACAGCTCAGGGATCAATATTTCTATCCCTAGCGTTTTATAATTCATTACCAAGTTCTAGTAGCTTAGTGACAGTGACTTGGAGAACTATATCAATCACTATCTTATCTGGAAGATCAACTCCCACTCGATTCAAGCGATTGTAGCACCCAGACAATCTGAGCACACGCTCAACGATTGACCTATTCTCTTTCATCTTGCAGGCAAAGAATCTTGTTGGAGATCTCATATCTTGCAACGCGGGCACGAGCCTGAGATCACAATCTCAGCTCTTAGAACATCTCATATGTTCCGTGACGTTCAAAATATTTCGGAGCCTCAATTCTAAGCCATAATACATGACACACTAAACTATCAAGAAGTCATTGGAACGTGCCTGTCAGATGTTCACAACATCTACAGACGACGCTAGAGGGGGTGGCGCACCGTGCGGTGCATTAAGGACATAAGCCTTCTATGCAGCAACGAGGACAATCCTCAAATCACGGACCCAGTCCGCAATATTGCTACCATCATCTTTCAATTCTATTTATCTAGGAACATATAAAAAATACAAGGGAGCTACAGCGTGAGCTAGTAATCTACAACATAATTTGCAAAGACACTTTGACTATGTTCATGATAATAAGTTCAATTAATCATATTACTTAAGAACTCCCACTCAAATTGACATCCCTCCGGTCATTCGAGTGATACATGATCCAAATTCACCAACTCAAGTCCGATCATCACGTGAGTTGAGGTGGCTACAATGGTGAACATCATCATGTTGATCATATCTACTATATGACTCATGTTTGACCTTTCGGTCTCTTGTGTTCCGAGGCCATGTCTGTACATGCTAGGCTCGTCAAGTTTAACCCGAGTTTTCTGCACGTGCAAATCTGGCTTGCACCCATTGTATGTGAACGTAGAGTCTATCACACCCGATCATCACGTGGTGTCTCAACACGACGAACTTTCGCAATGGTGCACACTCGGGGAGAACACAATTTATCTTGAAATTAAGTGAGGGATCACCTTATAATGCTACCATCGTCCTAAGCAAAACAAGGTGCATAAAAAGATTAACATCTCATGCAATTCATAAGTGACATGATATGGCCATGAACTTGTGTTTAAGATCTCCATCTTCAAAACACCGACATGATCTCCATCGTCACCGGCATGACACCATGATCTCCATCAACGTGCTGCCATTGGGGTTGTGGCGCCAGCCCTGCTTCTACTTCTATTGCTACCGCTTAGCGATAAAGTAAAGCATTAGATAGCGCTTAATGATTGACACGCAGGTCATACAATAATTAAAGACAACCCTATGGCTCCTGCCGGTTGCCGTACTCATCGACATGCAAGTCGTGAAATTCTATACATCACATGATCACCTCATACATCACATATATCTCATCATGTAATTGGCCATATCACATCACAACATACCCTGCAAAAACAAGTTAGACGTCCTCTAATTGTTGTTGCAAGTTTTACGTGGCTGCTACGGGTATCTGGCAAGAACGATTCTCACCTATGCATAAACCACAACGGTGATACATAAGTTGCTTTTCAACCTTCTCAAGGACCGCCTTTGTCGAATCCAATCCAACTAAAATAGGAGAAACTGACACCCGCTAGTCATCTGCTGCAACAAGTGCAGTTGAGGGAACCGGTCTCTCGTAAGCGTACGAGTAAGGTTGGTCCGGGCCGCTTCATCCCAAAACAAGACCAAGGGAGGAAGCAATCTAAGCATCAACGCCCAAAAACCTTTTGTGTTCTACTCGAGATCTCATCGAACCATCAACCTAGCTCATGATGCCACTGTTGGGGAACGTCGCATGGGAAACAAAAAATTTCCTATGCACACGCAAACCTATCCATGGTGATGAGCATCTACGAGAGGGAGAGTGGATCTACATACCCTTGTAGATCGCTAAGCGGGAAGCGTTAAGAAACGCAGTTGGTGTAGTCGAACATCTTCGCGATCCAAATCGCCGAGCGTCCCGCGATCTCATCACGATCCGTCCCACAATCTCATCACGATCCGTCTCACGATCTTTATCACGATCTGTCTCGCGAACTCATCATGAGCTGTTCCGTGATCTCATCACGAACTGTCTCGCGATCTCGATCACGGTCCTTCCGATCTAGCGCCGAACGGACGGCACCTCCGCGTTCAGCACACGTGCAGCTTGATGACGATCTCCACCATCTTGATCCAGCAAGAGGAGGTGGATAGGAGAGAGAGTCCACCGGCAGCGTGACGGCGCTCCGGCGATGGTGGTGGAGTGATTGCGGAAAACTGATCTAGAGGAGCACCGGGGGAACGGGTAGCACGTGGCCGTAAAATCTGTGCAAAAACCCTCTATTCCACTAGTATATATAGGAGGGAGGGAGGAGGAGGGCACAGCCTTGGCCTCCAAGTCTTGTTGGTTCGGCCGAGCCACAAGAGGAGTCCTATTCCTTCCTCCACTCCTAGTAGGAGTAGGACTCTTCCTTTTGCCTTTTTTCCACCTTTTTCTTTAGGCAGTTTTCCTCCTGGCGCCATGGGCCTTGTTGTGGCTGTTTCTCAAGCCCACTAAGGGCTGGTTATCACTCTCCACAGCCCATGGACCCTCTGGGGTCGAAATACCCCTCCCGGAGGTCTCCCGGTACACTACCGGCACTGCCGGTACACTACCGATGAGCCCGAAACTTTTCCGGCGACCAAACTGGGACTTCCTATATATGAATCTTTACCTCCGGACCATTCCGGAGGTCCTCGTGATGTCCGGGATCTCATCCGGGACTCCGAAAAACCTTCGGTCACCACCATACATAACTCTACACTACCGAAACGTCACCAAACCTTAAGTGTGCAGACCCTGTGGGTTCGAGAACTATGTAGACATGACCGAGACACCTCTACGGTCAATAACCAATGGCGGGACCTGGACGTCCACATTGGTTCCTACATATTCTACGAAGATCTTTATCGATCAAACCTCTATGTCAAGGATTCAGTTAATCCCGTATAACGTTCCCTTTGTTCTTCGGTATGTTACTTGCCCGAGATTCGATCGTCGGTATCTCCATACCTGGTTCAACCTCGTTACCGGCAAGTCTCTTTACTCGTTCTGTAATGCAAGATCCTGTGGCTAACATATTAGTCACATTGCTTGCAAGGCTTGTTGTGATGTTGCATTACCGAGTGGGCCCTGAGATACCTCTCCGTCACACGGAGTAACAAATCCCTGTCTTGATCCATGCCAACTCAACAGACACCTTCGGAGATACCTGTAGTGCACCTTTATAGTCACCTAGTTATGTCGCGACATTTGATACACACAAAGTATCCCTCCGGTGTCAGTGAGTTGCATGATCTCATGGTCATAGGAACATATACTTGGCATGCGGAAAACAGCAGCAATAAACTGACACGATCATATGCTATGTTTGTAATTTGGGTCTTGTCCATCACATCATTCTCCCAATGATGTGATCCCGTTATCAAATGACATATCATGTCCATGGCTAGGAAACCTTAACCATCCTTTGATCAACGAGCTAGTCTATTAGAGGCATAGTAGGGACATGGTTTTTTCTATGTATCCACACATGCATTTAAGTCTCCGATCAATACAATTATAGCATGGATAATAAACGATTATCATGAACAAGGAAATATGATAATAACTAATTTATTATTGCCTCTAGGGCATATTTCCAACAGCTATTAGTATGAAACTTGATGAAATCAATAAAGAGGTGTCTATCCTTCAATCACAATTTGCTCACAGTGAAGAATTATTAGGAAAAATCTCCCATAGGCAAACCACTCTAGTAAATAGGATGTCCGCTAATCCAGAATATTTCCTAGCTATGAATTATGTGGAAGATCTTAAAATGATTGGAGTTTTTCCTATGTAATATTTGTTTACTTATATTAATATGAATGATAAAGGTACTTGAGATGAGTCAACTTTAGTTGAGGAGAGTCCCGTTTGCTTGGAGGGTGATGATTTTAATGCTAAAACTGAAAAAAGTGGGTTTGGAGAGGTCAAAACTTTAACTAGTGATGTGCCTACTATCTTGGGTTACAAGTACTTTAATTATGATAAATTCTCTTTAGTAGAATGTATTTCCTTGTTGCAGTCCATTATTATCTCACCCAATGCTTATGAACAAAACAAAACTTCTACCGAACACTTAGTATAAGTTATGATAAAAGCTTATGATGAGAAACTTGACTTGAAATTTCCATTCCTAGAAAATTGCATGATGAGTGGGAACCTACTATGAAGATAAAGATAAATAAATATGAATGCAATTCTTTGTGTGACCTTGGTGCTAGTGTTTCAACCATACCTAAGACTTTATATGATGTGCTTGGTCTCACTAATATTGAAGAGTGTTCCCTAAACTTACATCTTGCGGATTATAACATGAAGAAACATTTAGGTAGAATTAATGATGTGCTTATTATTGCAAAAAAAATCATTTATATTTCATTATGCTTGATATTGATTGCAGTCCTTCTTATCCCATAATACTTGGAAGGCCATTTTTACGAACTACAGGTGCAATTATTGATATGAAAGAGGGAAACATAAGATTCCAATTCCCACTATAGACAAGGATGTAAAACTTTCCTAGGAAGAGAATTGGACCACCTTATGAATCAATCATGAGAGATACATATATGTTGAGTGTCAAAGATGACAACACTTGAAACTATGCACTATGCCTAGCTAGGGGCATAAAACAATAACGCTTGTTGGGAAGACAACCCAATATGTATCTTTTTTTCTGTTATTTTATGATAACATGATTTTTTCCTCTATAATGATTATGTTTTGATGTTTTAATTAGTGTTTGTGCCAAGTAAAGACTTTGGGATGAGTTACGAGATGAGAGAAACGCTGCTGAAACATTACAGAAACTTTGACTCGAGTGCAGGAATTTTCATTTTTTACTTCAGCGTTATAATGATTTTAAATTTTAACACAGTATTTATATACAAATTATTTAAATTTTACTAATTATTGGTAATTGTTAGAGTTACATAAGTATGATCTCTTTACATATTGCTACAGATTGTTCTGTTTTAAATAGATTATGTTTTGCTTCCATAGTTTGCTTGTTTGGATTATGCAATGGACTATATAGGGGGGTGTAAGCCATGGAGAAGTTAGAATAAAGTACCTATTGTGCAAAAATTAATTAAGAATCAATTTATCATAGTACTTAAAGTATGCAATATGTTTCTTATACTAACGGATCTCACGAAGTTTTGTTGAGTTTTGTGTGATTGAAGTTTTCAAGTTTTGGGTGTGATCACGATGGACTACGGAATAAGGAGTAGCAAGAGCCTAAGCTTGGGGATTACCAAGGCATCCCAAGTACAATTATAAGGATACTCAAGCGTCTAATCTTGGGGATACCCCCGAAAGCATCCCCTCTTTTGTCTCAATCCATCGATATGTCACTTGGAGCTATATTTTTATTCATCACCTGATATGTGTTTTGCTTGGAGCGTTGTTTCCTTTTACTTTCAGTTTGTACCAATCTTAATTTTCTGTACAAACCTATTTTAGATAGACACACCTTCATGATAATTTTCTAGAATACTCTATGTGCTTCACTTATATATTTTGAGCTTGGCAGTTGCTCTAGTACTTCACTTAAATCTTTTTGAGCACCGGGGCGTGTAGATTTTATAGAAATAATATGCTCTAGTTCTTCACTTATATTTTTTTGAGAGCTGAAGAAATACTAATGGTAATTTGCATGGGTCATAAGACTAGTCCAAAAATATTAGGTATTCAATGAATGATAATCAAAACCATCGTGTAGCACATATAGAGAAGATGTGGGTTAATGACATTGATGTGGTAATATGAAAAAGGTGTGAGTCCATAATTGTTGATTCATAGAAATGTCAACATTAAGAGGTGTTAACTTGTTATTCATCTAAAAATTAAATAGGCATGGTGATGATGTGTGAGAATTTATATTCCTCGTTTAAATTCTAGTGTTATTTTGAGTCGAGGGCATGCGATGGTTAACTCATACCAACCTCCTCCCTTTTGGCACGCAGGAGTACTATGATTTGTGATTAAACTAATAAAACTTTGCAATAAGTATGTGAGTTATTTATGACTAATGTGACACCATGGACATACGCATCTTCATCTTCTCATATTTGCTAGCCTCTTCGGTACCGTGCATAGCCCATTCTCACCTCGAGGATCAGGGCAACTTTCGCCGGTGCATCCAAACCCCGTGACATGATACGCTCTGTTGCACATAAGACTCATTATATCTTCCTCAAAACAGCCACCATACCTACCTATTATGGCATTTCCATAGACATTCCGAGATATATTGCCATGCAAATTCCATCGTCACTTCACATGACTAGTTCGTTGATACGTCCATTTTGCATCATGCTTTTATATTGATATTTATTGCATTATGGGCTGTTATTACACATTATGGTACAATACTTATGCCTTTTCTCTCTTATTTTACAAGGTTTACATGAAGAGGGAGAATGCCAGCAGTTGGAATTCTGGACTGGAAAAGGAGCAAATCTGAGATACCTATTATGCACAACTCCAAAAGTCCTGAAAATTTACGGAGAATATTTTGGGGATTAATAAAAAATACTGGCACAAGAATCAACCAGAGGGGGCCACCTGCAGGCCACAAGCCTGCTAGGCGCGGCCACCCCCCTCCCCCGGCTACGCCTAGCAGGCTTGTGGGGCCCCTCTGGCTCCTCTGATGCCCATCTTCTCCTATATGAAGCATTTTGACCTGGAAAAAAAATAAGAAGAGAGCTTTCGGGATGAAGCGCCGCCGTCTCGAGGCGGAACTTGGGCCGAACCAATCTAGAGGTCCGGCAGGGTTGTTCTGCCGGGGAAACTTCCCTTCCGAAGGGGGAAATCAAAGCCATGGTCATCACCAATGATCCTCTCATCGAGAGGGGGTCAATCTCCATCAACATCTTCACCAGCACCATCTCCTCTCCAAAGCCTAGTTCATCTCTTGTATTCGATCTTTGTCTGAACACCTCAGATTGGTACCTGTGGGTTGCTAGTAGTGTTGATTACTCCTTATAGTTGATGCTAGTTGGTTTAATTGGTGGAAGATCATACGTTAAGATCCTTTAGATAATTAATACTCCTCTGATATTGAACATGAACATGCTTTTTGAGTAGTTACGTTTGTTCCTGAGGACATGGGATAAGTCTTGTTAAGTAATCATGTGAATTTGGTACTCGTTCGATATTTTGATGAGATGTACGTTGTCTCTCCTCTAGTGGTGTTATGTGACTGTCGACTACATAACACTTCACCATTATTTGGTCCTAGGGGAAGGCACTGGGAAGTAATAAGTAGATGGTGGGTTGCTAGAGTGACAGAAGCGTAAACCCTAGTTTATGTGTTGCTTCATAAGGGGCTGATTTGGATCCATATGTTTCATGTTATGGTTAGGTTTACCTTAATTCTTCTTTCGTAGTTGCGGATGCTTGCGATAGGGGTTAATCATAAGTGGGAGGTTTGTCCAAGTAAGGGCAACACCCAAGCACCAGTCCACCCACATATCAAATTATCAAAGTAACGAACGTGAATCAAATGAGCATGATGAAAACTAGCTTGACCGAAATTCCCATGTGTCCTCAGGAGCGCTTTGCTTTATATAAGAGTTTGTCCAGGCCTGTCCTTTGCTACAAAAAGGATTGGGATACCTTGCTGCGCCTTTGCTACACTTGTTACTTGTTACTCGTTACGAATTATCTTATCACAAAACTATCTGTCACCGATAATTTCAGTGCTTGCAGAGAATACCTTACTGGAAACCGCTTGTCATTTCCTTCTGCTCCTCGTTGGGTTCGACACTCTTACTTATCGAAAGGACTATGGTAGATCCCCTATACTTGTGGGTCATCAAGACTCTTTTCTGGTGTCGTTGCTGGGGAGTGAAGCGCCTTTGGTAAGTGGAATCTGGTTAGGAAAATTTTATAGTGTGCTGAAATTTACTATCACTTGTCACTATGGAAAGTAATCCTTTGAGGGGCTTGTTCGGGGTATCTTCACCTCGACCGGAAACACAAAGAGTTGTCCCTCAACCTATTGAACCTACTGAAAATATTTATTATGAAATTCCTTTGGGTATGATAGAGAAACTGCTGGCTGATCCTTATGCAGGAGATGGAACACTACATCCTGATTTGCATCTAATCTATGTGGATGAAGTTTGTAGATTATTTAAGCTTGTAGGTCTACCCGAGGATCATGTCAAGAAGAAGGTCTTTCCTTTATCTTTGAAGGAGAAGGCATTGACATGATATAGGCTATGTGATGATATTGGATCATGGAGCTATAACCGATTGAAGATGGAATTTCATCATAAGTTCTATCTTATGCATCTAGTTCATCATGATCGGAATTATATTTATAATTTTTGGCCTCGTGAAGGTGAAAGAATCACTCAAGCTTGGGGAGGCTTAAGTCAATGTTATATTCATGCCGCAATCGAGAGAAACTATTATTCAGAATTTTTATGCTTCGCTTTCTCGTAATGATCAATCCATGCTTGATACTTCTTTTGTTGGTTCCTATATGAAGAAAGATATTGACTTCAAATGGGATTTATTGGAAAGAATTAAACGCAACTCTGAAGATTGGGAACTCGACGAAGGTAAGGAGTCATGTATGAACCTTAAGTTTGATTATGTTAAATCTTGCGTAGACACCAATGCGATTCGTGAATTTAGCACCAAATATGGACTTGACTCTAAGATAGTAGATTCTTTTTGTGAATATTTTGCTGCTCATGTTGATCTCACCAAGGAGAAGTGGTTAAATATCATCCTCCCATTGAAGTGAAAGTAGTTGAACCTATAGGTGTACTAAAGTATGGGCTTTTTAGTACCCCGTACTCGTGCACGGACAGTCATAGCCATACCAGCGGCAAGGCCTGCCAGAGAGCAACTGAGAACAAATACAACAACACCAGGAAAGCATTCAAGTCAACAAACCGAAGACCAAAGGCTGGGACCCCGGCAAGACCAGGCCGAGATAGCCTACGGAGCCCCGGCAAGGCGATGTCCCGGCAAGACCCCTCCAGCGCAGAGGCCAGGTGTCGCCCCACCTGGGCACGTGTCGAGGCGCAGACGATGGAGGGGCTAAGCGGTGCCAATGGGACGGGGTCTTGTCCCGTCCCATGGACGGTTCGAGGCACCAGATGGAGCATTAAATGCACCTATCTTACACCGTCAGAGTTATGTATGATAGCAATGTAGAGCTGTACACCTCGTGTACGCACTGTACGCCACTATTGGTGACCCCTTCGAGAGTATAAAAGAAGGCCCAGGGCGTTACAGTAGAGGACTTTTTTGCACTTTTGGGACTTCTGGACTTTCAGATGCCTACCAGGCCCATTCTGCATGAGTAGCAACTACGTATTGTAGCGCTCCCAGAAAATAAGCTAGAACTCATCCAATACAACCAAGCAGGAGTAGGGTTTTACGCATCTTTGCGGCCCGAACCTGGGTAGAAAATCCACACGCGCCGTTCATTCGTCCTGCTCTTTGTGCACACCCATATCCTTGCCAAACCGAAAGGGATCCTCCTGATCCCCTAGGTGTCGTCTCCACCGACATCTTTGGCGCGCCAGGTAGGGGGATTTGCTATGTAAACCTGGTCCAACGACCAGCGCGTCAGTTCCTTCGTGATATCCATCGCCATGGCTCCCAAGAACAAGGGTTTCGCGGCGGGGGAACCCTCCATGTCTGTCGTGCCCGTAGCCTCCCAAGAAGGCGACGGAGTGGGCGCGAGCAGAGGGAGCGGAGACCCTACGCACACGCGGCGCTCCAATGATCAAGGCCAAGCAAGCGGCGACGCCCGCCGCAGAGACGCTCACGGTAGCGGCGGAAACCCCCGTGCCGCAAGGGCTCAAGATGGGGTTACACCGCCTGCGGGCGATATGGTGAACTCCGGGGACGGAAGGGCACCTTCCAAGACACCCACACCGGCGCGTACGATGCGACCTTCCTAGGATGCGCGCGAAGAGCAGCATCGCAGTGTCGGTGGTTCTGAACGTCCCCATGGAAAAGCTCCTACGCATCGTTCCCAAGATGCGCGGGACCAGCATGCATGCCAGCATGCTAGTGGGAGTGGCATGCAATCGCGGGACCGCAACGAAGCTCCTTCTAACACGGTTAGGAGTTAGAGCACCTCGCATTCTTCACGCCGTTTGCTGCCAACCACGTCGCAAGAAGCAATGGCGTGGGCACAACTGCTCCTGAACTTCCCTCTTGCTGTAGAGAAGATCGACGAGTGGAGAGCCACCATTCAGAGGCTCCTCAGCCTCGCTGACAAGTTTCGGTCCACCAAGCCGTCTCGCGCCAGTGGCAAGAAGGCCAGAGGCGGTGTGACCACGGTGCACTCTCCTCCACAGCAACAACGCCGGTCACCGACTCGATGGACCGACGCTTGCGACTGTTACTCGACGGCGTCATCTGATCCACGGACTCACTACAATCAGCATCAAGTTCTTCAGGAACGAAGCAAAGAAGACGCTCGTACTACGATCAAGCGGCGGCGAGAAGCGCGCCATCAATCTGATAAGCACGGGGGACCCACTGTAGACAAATCCGCGCCTAGGTATCCTGTCAGCCTACCTTACGAGGTGGGTTGCCCAGCGTTTACTCGTGAGCTGCAGCAAGTCCAGTGGCCCAACTCTCGAACATTCAAGCCAGAGGTCTCGGAGAAATATGACACCAAGACCCACCCGTTGGAGTTCTTGAGCATCTACACCATTGCGGTGCAAGCTGCCGGGGCTCGCGGCGACAAGATACTCGCCAACTACTTCCCGTTGGTGCTTAAGCCCAACATCAGGTCGTGGTTGCTCCACTTGCCGGAGGGATCCATAACTTCTTGGGCAGATCTGTGCAATGAGTTTGTTGGTGCCTTTACCGGAGGTCATCAAGCTCTTGGCTAGGAAAGTGATTTACATCTCATCCCCCAGAAGGAGGGCAAGACTCTGTGGAAGTACATCTAGAGGTTCAGCCGCATACACCACAACATACCAGACGTTCATCCTATCGTTGTTATCAGCGCGTTCCATCAGAACGTGTGCAACCGCAGGATGCGGGAAAAGCTGGCGATGAACAAGGTCAGGGATGTTGCCGAGCTCTATGATCTAGCAATTAAATGTGCTCGAGCTAAAGAAGGGAGGAGGCTCCTCGGCGAGGACACTGGCGCAGGGGTCGACTCTAAGGATGAGGACACCGCCGCCTCGGCAAAGAAGGGCCGACAATGTAACAAGAAGCATAGGGGCAAGGCCGTGCTTGCCATCGAGGGATACGGCAACCTCGGCACCGCCAAGAAAACCAAGGTTGATGACCCCGGCAAGGATGTTGCCGGGTGCGTCTCCTATCAGGCTTTGGTGGTTGTCGATAAGCCGGAAGGCTCCGTCAAGCAGTACTACAAGATCCACCGCACCAAATGCCACGATCTCCAGGACTGCCGGCAAGTTGAGCAGCTTGCTGAGAAGCAAAAAGACGAGTATGAGAGGTGAGACAAGGAGAAGGGCTAGGATGGTGCGGAGGGGTCCGGCAAGAAGCGCGCTGGCCGTGGAGGTCGTCGCGGCAAGGCCAAGCAACAGAAAGACCGGTCCGCTCGTGTTCGCGACAAGCAAGAGCGGGATGATGATGACGTTCAAGACGACGACGAGTTCAGCGAGCAAGAATTGCAAAGAGCTACAGACGCCATGTGCGTCGACGAAGGTGCCTCGTTGCATTATTCCCACCGCCAACTTAAACAGTGGGTGCGTGAGGTTAATGCGACTAAGCCATCTGTCAGTGTCTGGAAGCCTTTGAAATGGTCCAACACGCCTATCATTTTTGACATTGAGGATCACCCTGATCGTGTAACTGCGGTTGGGTGTTTGCCATTGTTGGTCTCACCAACGATTCGCAACCTCAAAGTGACGAAAATGTTAGTTGATGGTGGGGTCGGCTTGAACTTGATCTCGCCTGAAGTGATCAAGAGATTGCAAATTCCTGATGGAGATCTCGAGGAAATAGGCTCGTTTCCAGGGGTCAATCCAGGAAGGAGCCAGCCCAAGGGAAAGATCACGCTTCCGGTAAAATTTGGTAGCGAACTGAACTTCAGGACGGAGAAGGTTGTTTTTGACATCGCCGAAATTTTGTTGCCATACAATGGGATCCTTGGCCGTCCAACGTTAGCCAAGTTCATGGCAGCGTCACACTACGCCTACAATGTGTTGAAGATGCCCAGGCCAATGAGCATCATCACTATCAAGTCTGACAAGGAAGACCCGCTCATCTGCGCCGATCAACTCTACCGGGAGGCAGTTGTAGTATCTGCCGCCAAGGCACTTGCTCCTGCCGCTGAAACTCCCGGGAGGAAGAAGACCGGCAAGGCCTCTAGCGCATAGTCCGGCAAGTGCGCCTCTTTAGAGTGTTGCGCTCCCATTGACGATGTGCCAGAGAGCTCCATCGGCAAGAGCAAGAAGTCCAAGGCAGCTCCACTAGAGACTATGAATGTGTCCGCCAAGGAGGATGGTATGGGAGGAACTTTCACCATATGTTCCACCCTTGACAACAAATAGGAAGGCGCGCTCGTCGCCTTCCTGTGGGCGAATGTCGATGTGTTTGCATGGCAACCATCTGATATCCCCAGTGTTCCTAGGAAGGTGATTGAGCACCACCTTGCTGTCTGTCCACACGCGCGGCCCGTCAAGAAGAAGGTCAAGAAGCAGTCTTTGGAGCGGCAACAGTTTAATGCTGAAGAAATCAAGAAATTAGAAGCGGCTATCTTGGTTAGAGGAGTACTTCATCCAACATGGTTGGCCAATCTAGTTGTAGTGTGCAAGGCGAATGTGAAGTGGAGTCTATGTATTGACTACACAGATATCAATAAGGCCTGCCCCAAAGATCATTTTCCTTTGCCGCGCATCGACCATATTGTGGACTCCACCACAAGCTGCGACTTGTTGTCTTTCCTCGACGCCTATTCAGGTTATCATCAGATTTTCATGCCCAAGTAAGACGAAGAGAAGATCGCATTTATCACCCGAGGTGGTACGTATTGCTTTTTATGTATGCCTTTCGGGTTGAAAAGTGCTGGTTCTACATTTTCAAGAGCGGTCCAGATTGGTTTTGAGCCCCATCTACATAGAAATATGGAAGCTTATATGGATGACATAGTGGTCAAAACCAAGGACAAGGCGACGCTCATATCAGACCTAGAAGAAACATTTACAAATCTGCGCAAGATCAACTTGAAGCTCAACCCTGAGAAGTGTGTGTTTGGTGTCCCATCTGGCAAGCTTCACGGGTTCTTTGTATCTCAACATGGAATTGAAGCAAATCCCGACAAGATCAAAGCAATTGAGCAAATTGAAGCACCAAGACATGTCAAGGATGTGTGTCATCTTGCCGGCTATGTTGCTGCTCTAAGTAGGTTCATTTCAAAATCTGCTGAGCCCGCCTTGCCCATTTTCAAAATTTTAAAGAAGGCAGGTCCGATGAAATGGACTCCGGAAGCAGAGGCAGCACTATAGGATTTGAAGAAGTACCTCTCCTCTCCACCAGGCCTAGTCGCGCCAAAACCACAAGAGTCGTTGCTGCTATATCTAGCGGCAACAAATCAAGTGGTGAGTGTTGCGTTAGTGGCTGAAAGAGAAGTTGATGAAGAAGCAGCGGCAGCGGCAGGACCACCAAGCGACAAGCCAGGACATTCCCCTGCAGAGTTTGGTGCCGACAAAGCAGGATCTCCATAGTCGAATGAAACAATTCAGAAGAAGAAGATGGTGCAATGCCCAGTTTATTTTGTCACCTCCCTTTTGCAGGGGGCTAGGTCAAGATATTTTGGCATGCAAAAGTTGCTCTTCGGCCTCTTATGGTCTCGAGGAAGCTACGCCATTACACATGAGATCATCATTATCACTCGCTTCCTGTTGCAGCAGATTTTGCGGAACCCGGATGCTACCGGCAGGATTGTGGAGTGGACTTTGCAACTGACAAGCTTTTGTCTCAAGTTTGAAAGTACTTCGACTATCCAAAGCAGAGCATTGGCAGAGTTCATTGCAGAATAGACCCCAACGCCAGATGAAGAAGTTCCAGAGTCAACTCTCCCTGGCAAGGAAACCAATCAAGAGTGGATCATGTATTTTGATGGGGCTTTCTCACTGCAAGGCGTCGGTGCTGGAGTGCTTCTTGTCACACCCACCGGAGAGTACCTCAAATATGTGGTTCAGATGCACTTTCCCCAGGAAAGGTCAAGGAACAATACTGCAGAATACGAAGGGCTGCATGCTGGTCTCAGGATCGTGGCAGACCTTGGGATTAAGAAACTTATTGTCAGGGGTGATTCTCAGCTTGTCGTCAAGCAGGTGAATAAGGATTATGAGAGTCCATTGATGGAAGCTTATGTAGATGAAGTGAGAAGGTTGGAAGAACATTTTGACGGTCTGCAAATGGAGCACGTTCCGTGTGTGGAGAATAGCGTTGCTGATGACCTGTCAAAGTGTGATGCCCTTAAGTTGCCTGTGGAACAAGGAACTTTTGTGCTCCGACTCACTCAACCATCCGTGACGCCATCAATTGGACAACAGAAAAGAAGAAAGTTGAGTTCCAACAAGTATTTCCCGGCAGAGCTCCTAAAAGTCGTCGGCAAGGAAGTTGTCGGGAACGACGACAGGCTTGCCGGTGAGCGTCATGCTCTGGCAGGGCATCGGGCTCTTGCCGTGGAAGCACACACTCCCGCCAAGCTTGCCGGGGGGCAACAGGCTCCGGAAGGGCCTCGAGCCTTTGCTATTGAGATAAATGCTTCCCCGACAGAGGATATGCCTTTAGTCCTTGTAGTCAAGCCCCAGGCTCCAGCATGGGAACAACACATCGTCTGTTTCCTTCGAACGGGAGAACTCCTTGAGGAACAAGAAGAAGCAGAGAAAGTAGCCTATCGGTCTAATATGTACCAGTTCATGGACAACGTCCTATACAGAAAGAGGCCGAATGGGGTGAAACTCAAGTGTATTCCTCGGGAAGATGGACTGGAGCTGTTGGCGGAGATACATGGAGGCATATGTGGCTCCCACATAGGATCAAGAGCGCTTGCCAGTAAGGCATTCCGGCAAGGTTTCTTTTGGCCCACTACCCTCCAGGATGCAACTGCGCTAGTAACCAAGTGTGAAGCATGCCAGTTTCATTCGAAGAAAATGCATCAACCAGCTCAAGCTCTTCAGGCAATCCCTCTCTCCTGGCCATTTTCGGTCTGGGGGCTCGACATCTTGGGTCCCTTTCCCCATGCTACCAGAGGCTTTGAGTACTTGTACGTCGCAATCAACAAGTTCACAAATTGGCCAGAAGTGGAAGCAGTGAGAAAGGTGATAGGACAATCAGCCATCAAGTTCTTTAAAGGACTAGTTTGCCGCTTTAGTGTACCAAACTGGATCATCACTGACAATGGCACACAGTTCATGAGCCGCACCTTCATGCAATATGTCCAAGACCTTGGCAGCAAGATCTGTATTGCTTCTGTTACCCACCCAAGGAGCAATGGCCAGGTGGAAAGGGCTAATGCTGAAGTGTTGCAAGGCGTCAAGACAAGAACTTTCGACAAGCTGCACAAGTGCGGAAGGCACTAGATTGATGAGTTGCCGGTGGTTCTTTGGTCAATCAGAACAACACCAAATCGACCCACCGGCCAGACACCCTTCTCCCTGGTATATGGGGCAGAAGCAGTTCTCCCCATGGAACTCACATACGGGTCAACTCGAGTGCTCACTTATGATGACCTTGAGCAAGAGCACTTGCGGCAAGATGACGCTACGCTCCTTGAGGAAGATCGTCTTCAGGTTGTTGTGCGAGTTGCGTGCTACCAGCAAGCTTTGTGCCGCTATCATAGCCACAAGGTTCACGCCTGAAGCGTTGAGGAAGGCAAACTTGTTCTTCGGCGCGTTCAGTCCGTCAAGAATTCCAACAAGTTGACGCCAAAGTGGGAAGGCCCTTATCGAGTAGTGTGAGTCACCAGGCTTGGCGCAGTCCGCCTGGAGACCGAGGATGGCAATGTAGTGAGCAACTCCTTGAATATCGAACATCATCGTAAGTTCTACCCATAAGGCACGGTTGTCGGGTCTCCCAGCAACCACCTTTTGTACAAGTCTTGCCACCGAAGCATGTAATCCTTTGTACAAAGCCAGGCGCAGACCATGTGCATAGTTAAATAAGGCTAAGTGTTCTGCAAATCTTGTTGATTCTCATGTTTACTTATGTACATGTTTGTCTGAGATATTGTATTGCACTTACTCCTGGCAAGAGCTAACGGACTGCCAAGGTTCCATATCCCTATTTTCTCTTCTTTCTTTTTCTCAAAGGATAGAAGGTTACCTCGCATGCATCTTTGCCGGGGGTTGGCGGTATGGATACCGACAGACGACGTTCAAGGAAAACATCTTGTCGGAAGGAGTGCGACAACAAAAAGATAAGTTGTTGGACCCTAAACGATTTTTTTTCTGTGAAGTAATTTTCCTTACATAATTTCGACTTTTGTATGGAAAACTTGCATGCTAAGGAACCTTGCCGTGATCGATGGCGCCCTTGCTTTCTTTCGAGTACGCTCAACGGCTTAAGCAGCTGCGCTCGCGCCCTTGCCCTATTTCGAGCCTTCTCAACGGCTCAAGTGGCTGCGCTCGTGCCCTTACTCCGTTTTGAGTTCACTCAACAACTTAAGTGGTCGCGCCGAGAACATCGAGGTATCTTGCCGGTGGTAGCACCGCCAAAAGACCGCTAAGGACCCGCTCCTCGAAGCGCTCGCGGTAGGGCTACGCATGCCAACAAGGTTTTTCTGAAAAAGTGTAGGAAAAACACCATGCAAAGAGGAATCCAATGAGGAGAATAATATGCAGTCACTCAATTAGGGTGGAATTTACATGAGATGTTGCCTCTTCCTAAGTACATATTTATTTGACTTTCTCCCCTAGGGGAGATTACGAGAAGAATACGATGGGAGGAGGAGGAGGATTACAAGGAGAAAAAGATAGCAAGGGACCTCCGACGAGAGCATGGCCCCTCCTGAACTAGCATTGCGCGGAGGAGAGGGCCAGCATTGCGCAGAGGCGAAGACCAGCACTTCACGGATGAGAGGGGGGCCTAGAAGCTGAAGTCCACGGGCCTGCCAGAAGACCCAGCTGGAAGATGAGGCAGCGCCCGGGACAAGCCCCCGGAAAGATCGCCTTGCTGGAAGGGGAGAGGTGTGAGGCTAACGATGATGGTGCGGCCGTCGATCAGTCAGAGTTCAGGCCGTCGTATTCCGACTTGACGGCTTGGAGCTCAGACTCATCGTCGCTTTCACCGACAGCGTCCTCCTCGTCGCTGTCGCTCGAGGGAGGCTTTTGGTGCCGCTCGAGCTCTCTTCATAGCAGCTGAGGCGGACACCTGAGTGCCCATAAATCTTGATGGAGAGCGAATCGGCCTCCGTCATTTTGAAACGAAGGACGTGCCCATCCTGGAGGTTGTGGGCGCGGGCGAAGGATTTCCAGCCGCGCCTGAAGAGCATGACGCGGCTCTCCGGATACTCGACGTCCACCCGCGTGGCACCGTTGCAGAAGCCATGCGCTCGCAAAAACAAAACGGGCGGCTCGTCGGCCTCCATCGCCCTGCCGAAAGGGTGAGGGAGGCGAAAATGGCTCCGAAGGAGACCGCGTAGTTTGAGGACGAACTCCAACACCGTCCCCTCGGTGTGGGTCTCTTCGAGGAAGGGGCCTGGCATCGGGGGGAGCGATGGAGCAGCACTCCACCTCCCCCGACCTCGGCCTCCCACAACCACGGCCTCTCGCGCCTCTCCCACCGCGAACACTCGGGTCACCCTCTGCCTCTGTGGCGGAAGTGGTGGCATGATCCAGACGAGAACTCCTCCTTGGTGCGGATGATGGTGGCCACCCTCGCCTCCTATCCATGTCTAAGGGCGGGCACCACTCAGGGTTTGGAAGAGGTGGAAAGGCGAGCTCTGGGGATTCGCACTTGATGAGGGAGGAAGGATGGATGAGCATCGCCCTTGCTGCCCCTCAATTTATAGGGGGAGTGCAGGGGCTGGCTCTCCCCCGCTCCAAGAGTCGCCGCCAACCTCCTCCAATAGTGTCACACACGAACACGGGGCAAACATCAACCGCCCCGTTGCCCCAATCCATGGCACTGAAGTTTCTGCCATGACCAGGACTTTAAGTCAACGGCGCTTGTTGTTGGCTCTCCACTATGCATGCGGCACGCGTGGCGGAAACGGCCTGACGCAGCCATGGAAATAATTATTACCGTTCCACGCGCGTACCCACGTCGCGCACTTAACGTACGTCGTGGGGAGGCGCAGTAAGCGGAATGGTTGCAATAGCAGTTAATCCCTGCCACGCGTGCCCATGCACTGTGTGGGCCTAGCCTAACAATGCCTCGCACCGTGTATGGCCTAGGCCCGGGGGCTCCTGTTGGTGTACTAAAGTATGTGCTTTTTAGTACCCCGTACTCGTGCACGAACAGTCATAGCCATACCAGCGGCAAGGCCTGCCAGGGAGCAACTGAGAACAAATACAACAACACCGAGAAAGCATTCAAGTGAACAGACCGAAGACCGAAGGCTGGGACCCTGACAAGACCTTGCCGGGATAGCCTACAAAGCTCCGGCAAGACCCGCTAGCGCAGAAGCCAGGTGTTACCCCACCTGGGCACGTGTCGAGGCGCCGACGATGGAGGGGCTAAGCGGTGCCGATGGGACGGGGTCATGTCCCGTCCCATGGACGGTTAGAGGCACCAGACGGAGCATTAAAGTGCATGTCTTACACCTTTAGAGTTAGGTATGATAGCACTGTAGCGATGTACACCTCATGTACGCACTATACACCACTATTGGTGACCCCTTCGAGAGTATAAAAGGAGGCCCAGGGTGTTATGGTAGAGGAAATTTTTTGCACTTTTGGGACTTCTGGACTTTCAGATCCCTACCAGGCCCATTCTGCATGAGTAGAAGCTATGTACTATAGCGCTCCCAGAACCTGAGCTAGAACTCATCCAATACAACCAAGCAGGAGTAGGGTTTTACGCATCTTTGTGGCCCGAACCTGGGTAAAAAAATCCCCACGCACTGTTCGTTCGTCCTACTCTTCCCGCACACCCATCTCCCTGCTGAACCAAAATGGATCCTCTTGATCCCATAGGTGTCGTCTCCACCGACATAACCTATTAAAGTTGAAGAGAAAACTATTACTTATAATGTTGATCCTGTTATTCCCACGGTTTATATTGAGAAACCACCTTTCCCTGT
Organism: Hordeum marinum; assembly: GCA_022496015.1. Classification (NCBI taxonomy): domain Eukaryota; kingdom Viridiplantae; phylum Streptophyta; class Magnoliopsida; order Poales; family Poaceae; genus Hordeum; species Hordeum marinum. The sequence goes on from CM039674.1 coordinate 442,195,501, forward strand.
TAGAATAAAGGATCATGCTAAAGCTTCAACTGTGGTTCGTAAGAGCTATGCTAGAACACCTACACCCCCTGAGCAAATTAAAGTTGAACCTAGTATTGCTATGGTTAAGGATCTCTTGGTTGATAATATTGATGGGCATCTTATTCAATTTTGTGATGAAGCCGCTAGAATTGCTAAACCTGATGCTAAAGATAAACATAGACCCATTGTTGGCACACATGTTGTTTCTGTTAAAATAGGAGATCATTGTTATCATGGCTTATGTGATATGGGTGCTAGTGTGAGTGTAATTCCCTTTTCCTTATATAAAGAGATTATGAATGATATTGCACCAGCAGAGTTAGAGGAAATAGATGTTACAATTAAGCTTGGTAATAGAGACACTATATCACCAGTTGGGATTATTAGATATGTTGAAGTCTTGTGTGGGAAAATAAAATATCCTACTAATTTTCTTGTTCTTGGTTCCCCACAAGATGATTTTTGTCCCATTATATGTGGTAGACCCTTCTTGAATACCGTTAATGCCAGGTTAGATTGTGAGAAGGAAACAGTTACTGTAAGTTTTGGGGATACGTCTCATGAGTTTAATTTCTCTAAATTTCGTAGACAACCCCATGATAAAGAATTGCCTAGTAAGGATGAAATTATTGGTCTTGCCTCTATTGTGGTGCCTCCTACTGATACTTTAGAGAAATGTTTGCTAGACCATGAAAATGACATGCATACGAATGAAAGGAATGAAATAGGTAGGTTTTCTTTGATCAGCATCCTATTCTGAAACACAACTTGCCTGTTGAAATACTTGGGGATCCTCCTCCACCCAAGGGTGATCCCGTGTTTGAGCTTAAAGAATTACCAGATACTTTGAAATATGCTTATCTTGATGAAAAGAAGATATATCATGTTATTATTAGTGCTAACCTTTCAAAGCATGAAGAACAGAGATTATTGAAAACTCTGAGGAAGCATCGTGTTTCTATTGGATATACTCTTGATGATCTTAAGGGCATTAGTCCCACTCTATGTCAGCACAAAATTAAAATGGAGCCTGATGCTAAACCAGTCGTTGATCACCAACGACGGTTGAATCCTAAAATGAAGGAAGTGGTAAGAAATGAAATATTAAAGCTTCTGGAGGCAGGTATCATTTACCCTATTGCTGATAGTAGATGGGTTAGTCTCGTTCATTGTATCCCTAAGAAAGGAGGTATTACCATAGTTCCTAAGGATAAAAATGAATTGATCTCACAAAGAATTGTTACATGTTATAGAATGGTAATTGATTTTAGGAAATTGAATAAAGCTACTAGAAAAGATCATTACCCTCTACCTTTCATTGATAAAATGCTAGAAATATTATCCAAAAACACACATTTATCCTTTCTAGATGGTTATTCTGGTTTATCTAAAAGAGGACCAAGAGAAGACCACCTTTACCTTCCCTTTTGGTACCTTTTCTTATAGACGTATGCCTTTTGGTTTATGCAATGCACCTGCTACCTTTCAAATATGTATGGTTTCTACCTTCCCAGTATCGTATCATGATACGTCTCCAATGTATCTGTAATTTATGAAGTATTCATGCCATGTTTGCAATAATTCTATATGATTTTGGTATGTTTTGAGTAGAACTAACCCGGACTGACTTTGTTTTCAGCAGTACTACCGTGGTGTTGTTTTTGTGCAGAAATAAAAGTTCTCGGAATGAGCTGAAAATTTATGAAGAATATTTTTGGAAAATATAAAAAATACCGGAGTGAAAATATACCGGAGAGGAGTCCCGAGGAGGCCACAAGCCATAGGGGCGCGCCCCCTGGTTTGTGGGACCCTCGAGCACTCCCCTGACGTGATTCCAACGCCAATACCTCCTATAAATCAAGAAAACTCTAGAAAGAAACTGTCACATCCCTAGTTAGCTTACTTAGGTCAGCATGTGTGTGCATCATGTTTTCACTTTTTGCATCAATTTGAAATGGGGATTAACACAAACCCCAACACCTCACCTGAATAAAACCAATTCAATAGTTGTCAAAAACTAACAAATCCAAAAGGCCAATCAAAAATGTCCCCTATGTTTGATAAATCTGGACATCAATATATCAGGGGCCATTCTAAATATTTGAAACAATATAGCATTTCAAAAATAAATATTAAAGCTGCTGAACATGCCAAATAAAGCATTATAATTATTTTAGCATTCAAAATATTCTGAAACTTTTTGTAGAGATTTGAAATATTCAAACTAAGATCTATAAAATATTTGGAGTATTTTGTGCCTAGCATTTGTGCCTAAATAAAAAAACAAATGTCAGAAAAGAAAACAGAAACTGGAATTAAAAAAGGAGGAAGCTCACCTTGGGCCGGCCCATCTGGCCCAGCACCGCCTTCGTCCTCCTGGCGTCCAGAAGGATGAGCGCGTGCCCGCCGTGCGCTCGTGCTGGAGCTGCCACACAGCTCCTTGCGCGCCTGCCTCCCCCGTCGTGCTGGCGAATGGATGAGGACGTCGCTGCCATCCCCGTTGCTCTCTACCTCTCCCCTTCCCTCTGCCTCGCCATGGCCGTCGTCTCCGCTCACCCGCCGTCGTAGCCACAACCACTCCCACGCCCCCACTAAGCCTACCAGAAGCTCCGCCTCGTCATCCCCGACCTCTGCATCGAGCCACGCACCGCTAGAGGCCCTGGAGCGACGACCCCGACCCCTTCTTCCTCCTCGGACCGAGCACCGCCGACGACGATTCGCCGCCTCCAAGCCTTCCCCAAGCACGATATCGACGGCTCTACGCCTGCAGTGAGCACCCGGACCCTTTCCCCCCTCTTCCCCGGTCGATTCCCTCTCTGTAGCCCTCGATCCCGTTGGCACCCGAGGTGCTCTGCCGCACGAGCTCATCGTCGGCGTCGCTCTGGTGATCAGGTGGTCCTTCTGAGGCCACCACCGAGCTCATGGGGCCGCATAGAGGCCATAGTTGCCCCGCCCGGCCATTTAGCACGCTAGAGTGACGAGCTTGCGCTCGCCCAAACTCCGGTGGCCGCCAAGCTCAACGTCGGCGATGCTCCGGTCCACCTCAGCCGCTGGGGTGTACCCAGATCGAAGCGTGCGTGCATGCTGGTACGATAGGAACCATCCGCCATCGAAATGGTCATCGTAGGAGGTTTTCCGACCCCCTTTGCCGTCCCTGACGTCGCCGGCGGCTCAACGCCGGTGAGTCAACCGGTTTGACCACAGGGGTTTGACCCCAGGGTCAACTGGCAAGTGGGCCCCATCTGTTTAATTAGGATTAGGTTAAAAATAATTAATTAATTAACTTAATTAAGCTAATGACCCACTAATAGTGGGGGGCCTTTCTAATTAATTAATGATTAGTGGTTAATTAGCTTCTGTTAGTGGTTGGGTCAATGACCAATGGACCCCACTGGTCAGGTTTGACCTGTCAACGGGCTGTTGACCAGCTGACATCATGCTGATGTCCTGCTGATGCCATAAAGGAATTTCTGAACTAAATTAATTCCAGAAATTAGTTAAATCTTAGAAAAATCATAGAAATTAATCTAGAACTCAGCTTGAAATAAATTATGTATGAAAATTTATTAGAAAAAACCAATGAATCCAATGGTGTTGTTATCATGCATGTTAACTATGTAGATGAACACTGACATTTAGTAATAGGCTAATGTATGGAATATGAAATGGAGAACAATTTTGAACCTATATTCAAAATTACTTCATTTAGCTTGGATAATAGTTGCATTAGCTCATCCATTCATGTTCTCATGTCATGATCATGCATCATATTGTTGCACTTGTCGTGTATTGATTGTTACCTATCTACATTGCGGTAGGCCCTACTTTCGAGGATACCCCTGAGTATTCCAACGAAGGAGAATACCTTTCCGCTTCCCAGCAAGGCAGGCAACCCCATTGATCATTCCGATAACATCCCATTCTCTCGCTCCTGCTCTTGTTTATTGCATTAGGACAAACGTTCAATTACCTGTCATATGCGGTAGATGAACCCATTCCTTTGCATGACATGTCATTGTCACAGTAAATAGCTAAACCTTGCAACCTAGCATACTTGGTAGATGCTTGAGCCATGATGTGATTTACCTACTTTGCCTGTTATGCTTGCTATGCTTAGAGTTGTGTCAGGTATGATTCATCTGGGTGATGAACTGGAGTGAAACATATTGTCCTGATGTGATAAGCTTAATGATGAAATCGATTGGTAAAGGTAGCGATGAGAGACTACGTAGGAGTACATAGCGGGTTGTCTCATTGGGACCGTTCTTAGGAAGTGAGTGTTTGTGATCCAAGTTTAGTTACTACCACATGCTGGGCCCTGAAATATGACCCCGTTCGACTTATCAATTGCTTAGTCCTTCGTCTAGGTATTGAAAGTAGTTTATGGTGTTTATAGTATGCTGGAGGCCATGCGTAGCACTAACCCTAGGGGTGGGTTACGACACGGTAGGCAGTGGCACGGTGTACCAAGGGTCACCCGAATGGTGGGCTTGGGAACCCTGCGCACATCGTTTGGGGCCATAGCGGAAACTTCGGCCGGCCTTCCGTGCGGGTTCAGTCTCATATAGGCGATAGCCTGGACTAGAGGTCTTGTGTGATTGATGGTCGTGGCCGACTCCCTCGCTGGGCTTCCGCTTGAAGGTTGCCGAGGTGCATGGTTTTATAAGCACACAGCAATAAGTGGCGAGAGCGTGTGTGAAGAAGTACACCCCTTCAGGGTATGAATCTGTTCGAATAGACGCGTCCTCGGATATGGACTACTTGGAGAACTTATGTTGTTCATAGATAATTTAATGGATACTCATAAAAATCTCAAGACAAGTGTGAGTACCATGGATGGCACTCTCGTAGATGATGGAAGTGAATCCATGGTGGTGTATTGATGTGGAGTTAGTGGACTCGTGTGCCATATGTAAAATTTGAGCAAAGAATTAATATGTGTAGTATAGGTTAGCCAAGAGTCAAAGCTGGCATTGCTGCATGAACTCCACCACTTCCCCTTGTTGATACATGAGCATGAATAGACTAGGTATGCTTTAAAGACTTGCTGAGTACGTTTGTACTCGTGTTTGCTTAACAAATGTTGCAGATGACACCCAGGACCCATTAGGTGGGTTCTATCTAGATGTCGATGACGTCAAATAGCTGGTGTCCCAGCTATGACCTTAAGCCCTGTGGCGGGCTGTAGATAGTCAGGCCATGTGCCTTTTTACCCTTTCAACTATCTGTACTCACACAGCTTTATGCTTCCACTTGGTTTGTATGAACTTGCTTGTATGACTTGAGTGTCGGGTCATGTGACCCCTACCTGTAAGAACATATTATGCAAGGCTCCTCTGAGCCTCTGAAATAAAAGATGTGTTGTTGTATGGTTATGTTGTGATGCCATAGTTGTATCTACGCATATCGGGCATGTCATAGTATGTGTGATGTGCAACGGTATGTATGGGATCCGACACCTAGTCATGTGCCTTTAGTAGTACTCTTTACGAGAAACTGCCTCTTTGTGATTCCATCGAGCCTTGGTAGCTTGCTACTGCTCCGGACACATTGATTGACCGACATCTATCCTTCTTTGTAGTTGTGTCTGTCCCTTCGGGGAAATGTCTCGCGGTGTAATGGAGACCTTATAGCCTGCTACGACTCGTCTACGTGCAGTGATGACATTTATGTCCCACGGCGTAATGGAGTCCTTGTAGCTGGTTATGACTCGTCTACACACGCTTGAGGCTGACACCTGCATTGTTGGGTTACGTATGCCTATTTCTGCATGGATGTGCCACTTGGGTTCTATGACTAGTCATGTCGGCCCGGGTTCTCTGTCGTTTGAATGCTAGCGACATATTCACATACGTCAGTTAAAAGACACAAACGGTCCAGGCTAAGGTAAGGCTGCAGTTATGGAGTTACCGTACGTGAGGCTGCAAAGTGATGTGATGTGTTACAGGCTGGATTCCTATGACTTAGGATCGGGGTCCCGACAGAAACCTAGATTGGGAGTTCCGCCGCCGCACACCTCCAGAGCCATGAAAAACCAATCTTGGCCCTCTACGGCACCCTGTCGGAGGGGGTCACCATCATCGGAGGCCATCTTCATCGTTCGGGAGGGGACATCAACACCATGGAGGCCAAGGACCAGAGGGAGAACCTCTCCTCATAGAGAGGAGAGGCCATGGAGGAGGAAGCACAAGGGGGAGAACCTCTCCCCCTCTCTCCCGGTGGTGCCAGAGTGCCATCGGGGGAACCATCGCCGCGATGATCATCTTCATCAACATCACCTTCTTCATCACCATCCTCATCTTCTTTTAGTGGTCCACTCTTCTGCACCCCGCTGTAATCACCTACTTGAACATGGTGCTTTATGCTACATATTATTATCCAATGAAGTGTTGCTATCCTATCATGTTTTGAGTAGATTACTTTTGTCCTTTGGGTTGATTGATGATCTAGAATGGTTTGAGTTGTATGTTTATTTTGATGATATCCTATGGTGCCTTCCATGCCGCACACACGTGAAGGATTCCCACTTTAGGGCGTTGCAATACATTCATGATTCGCTTATAGTGGGTTACTTGAGTGACAGAAGCATAAACCTGAGTAAGGGGTTGTTGCGTATGGGATAAAGAGGACTTAATGCTTTAATGATATGGTTGGGTTTTATCTTAATGATCTTTAGTAGTGGCGGATGCTTGCTAGAGTTCCAATCATAAGTGCATATGATCCAAGTAGAGAAAGTATGTTATCTTATGCCTCTCCCTCATATAAAATTGCAACAATCATTTCCGATCTTGTTAACAATTGCCTAGGATAATTACACACACCGACTCATCATTATTCTACACTCGCTATTTGTAATATATTTTAATATTATGATAACAACAACTATTTTTATATTTTAGTTCTCTGATATCATGCAAAGCTATCCTCTTCATACCGACAACGTATTTTTATTTCTCCTTTCTATATGGAAGCAAATGTTCGGTGTACGTAGAGTCGTATCGGTGGCAGATAGGACTTCAGAGAATATTGATCTTACCTTTAGCTCCTTGTGGGTTCGACACTCCATACTTATCACTTCCACCTTTGGAAATAGCTACGATGATTCCTTGCACTTGGGGACTATCAAGCTCTTTTCTGGCACCGTTGCCGGGAAGCAATAGCGTGGGGTTGATATTCCCGTGTGTGCTTGTTTGCTTTCTTCACTATATAGATTTTTTTCCCTTTTTGCTTTCTTAGTTGTGGGTGAAACAAACAAAAAAATTAAAAATACAAAAATACAAAAAGAGTTACTTGCCTCTTATGCCTAAGAAGTTTTTCAAAAAGATAACTGATTGGAAGGTTGTGCATTGGAGAAGTGAGGGTCGACCTTGAACACTTGTGTTCATGCTCATGGAAACAATGTAGAATTTTCATGGAAGCTTATCAAAAATAATTATCCCCTTGTATATATACATTGTATTATAAAAATAATGTGCCAAGATTTGGTTTTAGGACAAATAGATTGCTTGTTTTCTTTGTGCTGTGCAAAAACAGAAACTTTGACTATAGTGCATGAATTTATATTTTTTACTGGAAAGTCAAAAGCTTATGAAATTTTAACAAAGTACTGCTACGCAATTTTTTTAATTTTTCCTAACATTTCAGAATTTTTTGAGTTACGGAAGTGTACGAAGTTTCCAGATTACTGCAGACTGTCCTATTTTTAACAGATTCTGTTTTCTATGCATTGTTCTCTTATTTTGATGAATCTATGGTTTGTATCGGGGGGTATGAACCATGTTGAAGTTTTACTACAGTATATATAATGTTAATATGAATTTGGAATGAGTTCACAACAGTACTTAAAGTATTTATTTGCTTTATTATACTAATGGATCTCACGAGGGTTTTGTTAAGTTTTGTGTGAATGAAGTGTTCGAAGATCGAGGAGGTATCGATATAAGAAGAATACGGAGAGACAGGGGGATGCCCAAGGCACCCCAAGTAAATATTTCAAGGAGACTCAAGCACCTAAGCTTGGGGATGCCCCGGAAGGCATCCCATCTTTATTCTTCAACAGTTATCGATATACCTCGGTTTTTGTTTTGTTCACATGATATGTGTCTTTAATGTTTGTCTTTTCCTTTATGCTCCCTTCTAGTATGAGATAGTCCTTGATGACTTTATAGAATGCTCTTTGTGCTTCACTTAAATCTTTTGAGTATGGCTTTATAGAATGCTTCATATGCTTCACTTATATATTTTGAGCTTGGATATTGGTTAATCTATATTAATTAATAATGCTCTATGAACTTCACTTATATCTTTTAGAGTATGAATATAATGATAATCGGAATTTGGCTACGAAGAGTATCATTGAAATATCATGCCTAGCTAAAAAGGCATTAAAGAAAAGCGCTTGTTGGGAGACAAACCAACACTTCTACTTTATGTTTTGATGTGCTACCATGATTAAGCTATTGTGGTAATCATGTTTTGTGCCTTTTATTTCAATAAAGTGCCAAGTAAAACCTTTTGGATGGTGTGCATACTTTGCTTGTTTGATTCTGCGCAAAAACAAAAAGTTTTGCATCCAGTATATGAGTTGTCTGATTTTACTGGAGAGTCAAAAAATCTAAAAAAATTACAAAACATTTCCAAGCAAATTCTGTGATATTTAATAATTTTTTAGAATATTTAGAGTCAGGAAAGTATGGTGACCATTCAGATCTTTACAGACTGTTCTGTTTTTGACAGGTTCTATTTTGCATGCATAGTTTGCTTGTTTCAAGTGTTCCTATAGCTTATATTGAGTAATAAAATTATGGGAATGATATAATACAGTAGGCATCATGTGGGAATAATTATTAATCTTGTCTTGACAGTACCTAAGTGAATGATCTATCTTTATTACACTAACCCTTCTCACGAAGTTCCGTTAAGTTTTGTGTGATTGAAGTTTTCAAGTTTTGGGTGAGACACCGATATGAGGAGAATAAGTAGTGACAAGAACCTAAGCTTGGGTATGCCCAAGGCACCCCCAAGGTAATATCCATGGAAGACTTAAGCGCCTAAGCTTGGGATGCCCCGGAAGCATCCCCTCTTTCGTCTTCAACATTATCGGTAACCTCACTTGAGGCTATATTTTTATTCATCACATAATATGTGCTTTGCTTGGATCGTCATTATAGTTTTTTTCCATTAGGTGTTATTTATAATCTTGTTTTTCAATAAAATTTCCAAGAATTGCCTTAGGATGCTTGCATTGCATGTTTTGACGAGTGCTGTGTAAAAACAAAAACTTTGGCTGAAGTGTTTGAATTTTCATATTTTACTGGAACATGGAAAGTTTCTGAAATGTTTACATAGTATTGTAATATACATTCCTTAGCATGTCCTAAATTTTCAATATTTTTTGAGTTATGTAAGTACAATGTTGTTATAAATTGCTACAGACTGTTCTGTTTGGACATATTACTGTCATAGTTTTGTTATCTACTTAACCTCTAGTTTCCATAGCCTATATTGGTAGATATCAATTGAGGAAACGATAGTAAACAGTAGATGATGTTTGAAAAAATATTGTGCAACTTATCTTGGCAGTACATTAAGTGTTGATTTATTCTTATGAGTACTAACCTATCTCACGAGTTCTTTTCGAGTTTTGTGTGGATGAAATTTTTGAGAATAGGTAAAACCATGATATGAGAGGATTGAACGAGATACAAAAGCTCAATCTTGGGGATTCCCAAGGCACCCCAAGTAAATATTTCAAGAAATATCAAGTATCTAAGCTTGGGGATGCTACGCATCCCACCTCTCTTCATCAACAATTATCGGTTAGCCTATGTGAGCCTAAATTCTTATTCGTTGACATGATGCGTGCTATTCTTGGAGTGCTATTTTTCTTTTGCTTGTTGTTTGAATAAAATCATTGGATCTGAAATTCTTAGATGAGAGAGTCCTCACATAGTTATTTAATTGTTGGCTACTCATTGCTCTTCACTTGTATCTTTTTGGAGTATTTTGTCATTCACTCTCGTGCTTCACTTATATCCTATGAATAAATGGTTGAATGAATTGAATATAATAAATCTGAAATTGAATATGCTTCATATACTTATCCCATGGGGAGTAATGACTTCACACATAATAAGTATAGAAGGTGAAATTTATTGAAAGTTAGCAAACACCTCATTGGTCACTTGAACAATTAATGAAAGAATATTGAAGGAAGAGAGATTCCACATATAAATATACTATCTTGGACATCTTCTATGATTGTGAATACCCATTAACTATTTTAAAACTTGAGAAAATTAGTTGAAGATGGACAAGGAAGACAACTTAATGAGTTATACTTGGGTATATTTGCATAGAAGTTATATTTTTATGGATCCTCCAACATGTGGTGCTTGCTTCCACCTCATACTAGCCAAAACTCCTGTACCAAGTAGAAATACTACTTATGCATCCAAACACCCTTAAACCCAAAGTTGTTCCATATGAGTCCACCATACCTACCTATATGTGGTATTTACCTGCCGTTCCAAGTAAATTTGCATGTGCCAAACTCTAAACCTTGAAATAATATTCTGTTTTGTATGCCCGAGTCGCTCATATAGTAACTAGGGATGTCAGTATGTTCCATTGTAGGTGGGTTATTCTCACTATATGTGTTGATTCACTATCATTCACGAGAAAGTGGCTGGTAATAGGGATTCCTAGTCCCGAAATAAAAAATGCAAATAATTAAACAAAACTCCCCCAGGAATGTTGTTGATATGGACGGTACCCGTGGATTTGGCTCGCCGTGGAGTGCGATTGATTGGTGGAGGGGGAGTAAAAACTTTACCATTCTGTTTGGGAACCGCCTATAATGTATCTAGCATGGAAGATACCGAGATCTCTCAGTTGTTATGGTGACAATGAAAGCACACCGCCCAAAATTATTATTCATCTCTGTTTTAAAAGCTCGAGCTCTGGCACCTCTGCAAATCAATGCTTCCCTCTGCGAATGGCCTATCTTTTACTTTCTAGTATTTACCTTTATGCAAGAGTCATGGTGATCTTCACCACTTCCTATATTTCGCCTTTTTCTCTTGGCAAGTGTGATGTGTTGGGGAAATATCCAAGCATATATGGCCATTCAAATATATTTGATCATGAATTATTATTGTTGATAATTATCTATATGATAAATAAGTTGGGAGGTAAAACATTAAGCCCCTATCTTTCTCCGTGTTCGATGAATGTTATTTGTTCTAAAAATATGCTTTGAGTGTTAGCAATCATGGAAGACTATATGATAGTTGAGTATGTGGAATTTGCTAAATCAAAGCTCTTATATAGACCCTTCCTGAAAATAAGATGAATTACAATTGTTCGATGACTAGGAATATGGTTTGTTAGTTTTCAAGAAACTTTCTCGTCTATACTTTAAACATGTGAATAGCTTGTTACTTGATCATGGGAAGTTTTATGAGATGAGCTACTGTTTATAGTTTATATTGATGCTAGAAAAAGTGGTTGGAATTATCATGGATTAAACTTGTGCACTTGCTAGCATTCACACTTCATAAATTATTTCTTTTATCATTTACCTACTCGAGGACGAGCAGGAATTAAGCTTGGGGATGCTGATATGTCTCCAACGTATCTATAATTTATGAAGTATTCATGTCATGTTTGCAATAATTCTATATGATTTTGGTGTGATTTGAGTAGAACTAACCCGGACTGACGTTGTTTTCAGCAGAACTACCATGGTGTTGTTTTTGTGCAGAAATAAAAGTTCTCGGAATGACCTGAAAATTTACAAAGAATATTTTTCGAAAATATAAAAAATACCAGAGTGAAAAGATACCGGAGAGGAGTCCCGAGGAGGCCACAAGCCATAGGGGCGCGCCCCATGGCTTGTGGGGCCCTCGAGCACTCCCCTGACGTGATTCCAATGCCAATACCTCCTATAAATTAAGAAAACTCCAGAAAGAAACCTAGATCGGGAGTTTTGCCGCTGCACACCTCCAGAGCCACGAAAAACCAATCTTGGCCCTCTTTGTCACCCTGCCGGAGGGGATCACCATCACCGGAGGCCATCTTCAGCGTCCCGGAGGGGCCATCAACACCATGGAGGCTAAGGACCAAAGGGAGAACCTCGCCCCACAGAGGGGAGAGGCCATGGAGGAGGAAGCACAAGGGGGAGAACCTCTCCCCCTCTCTCCCGGTGGTGCCAGAGTGCCATCGGGGGAACCATCGCCATGGTGATCGCCTTCATCAACATCACCTTGTTCATCACCATCCTCATCTCCTTTTAGCGGTCCACTCTTCCACACCTCGATGTAATCACCTACTTGAACATGGTGCTTTATGCTACATATTATGATCCAATGATGTGTTGCCATCCTATGATGTTTTGAGTAGATTACTTTTGTCCTTTGGGTCGATTGATGATCTATCTTGGTTTGAGTTGTATGTTTATTTTGGTGTTGTCCTATGGTGCCTTCCGTGCCGCGCACATGTGAAGGATTCCTTCTGTAGGGTGTTGCAATATGTTCATGATTCACTTATAGTGGGTTGCTTGAGTGACAGAAGCATAAACCCGAGTAAGGGGGTTGTTGCGTATGGGATAAAGGGGACTTGATGCTTTAATGTTATGGTTGGGTTTTACCTTAATGATCTTTAGTAGTTGCGGATGCTTGCTAGAGTTCCAATCATAAGTGCATATGATCCAAGTAGAGAAAGTATGTTAGCTTATGCCTCTCCCTCATATAAAATTGCAATAATGATTTCTGATCTTGTTAACAATTGCCTAGTATAATTCCGCGCACCGACTCATCATTATTCCACACTCGCTATTTGTAATATATTGTAATATTATGATAACAGCAACTATTTTTATATTTTAGTTCTCCGATATCATGCAAAGCTATCCTCTTGATACCCACAACTGAGTTTTATTTCTGCTTTCTAGATGGAAACAAACGTTTGGTGTACGTAGAGTCGTATCGATGGCAGATAGGACTTGAGAGAATATTGATCTTACATTTAGCTCCTTGTGGGTTCGACACTCCATACTTATCACTTCCACCTTTGGAAATTTCTACGACGATTCCTTGCACTTGGGGACTATCATATCACATCACACCTTTATCCTTTTTTGTTTTTTATTATCTTTCCTAGTTCAATCCTTTTTAATTTTGTTTTGATCTAGTAGAATAAAAGTTTTTTGTATGATCTACCTTTTAGTTTTTTCTTTTGCTCCCCTTATGTAAGAAAGTCCGAGAGTTATATAATAAAAAGTAGATTTGATGAGAGGGCTTTGCTAGATTACTATGCTCTTGAAACTAGTGAATAAAGAATAATAAAACTAAAGCAAAGAGAATACATAGTTATCTTATGGGGAGTGATGACTTCACATATAAAAAGTATGGTGATTGAAATTTGTTGGGAGTTAACAAACATAGTAATTGTTCATTGCTGCAATTGAAAGGAAGTGATAAAGAAAGAGAGATTCACATAAAAATATATTATCTTGGACATCTTTTATGAGTGTGACCACTCATTAAAATATTACATGCCAAGAAGTTGATGTTGGAAAAGGAAGACAACATAATAGGTTATGTTTGCTTGCCTCCGGATAGAAGTTATTGTTGGGGAACGTTGCATGGGAAAAAAATCCTACGCACACGCAGATCTATCCATATCTATCCATGGTGATGACCATATACGAGAGGGAGAGTGGATCGACATACCCTTGTACATCGCTAAGCGGGAAGCGTTAAGAAACGCGGTTGGTGTAGTCGAACGTCTTTGCGATACAAATCGCCGTGCGTCCCGCGATCCAATCACGATCCATCCTGCAATCCAATCACGATCCGTCCCGCGATCCGATCATGATCCGTCCCACGAACTTGATCATGATCCGTCCCACGAACTTGATCACGATCCTTCCGATCTAGCACCGAACGGACGGCACCTCCGCGTTCAGCACACGTACAGCTTGATGACGATCTCCACCATCTTGATACAATAAGAGGGAGTGGAGAGGAAGAAGAGTTCTCCGGCAGCCTGACGGCGCTCCGGCGATGGTGGTGGAGCAATTCCGGCAGGGCTTCGCCTAAGCACTGCAGAAAACCGATCTAGAGGAGAAACTATGCACTAGAGATTAGGGTTGCACGTGGCTGAAAAACTAGTGCAAAACCCTAGAAATCCACTAGTATATATAGGAGGGAGGGAAGAGGAGAGGCAGCCTTGCCTCCAAGCCTTGGAGGCTTCGACCGAAGTGGGAGGTGGAGGAGGACTCTCCTCCTCCACTCCTAGTAGGACTAGGATTCCTCCTTTTTGCCTTTTTTCCACCTTTTTCCTTTGGGTTTCTTTCTTCCAGCCACATGGGCCTATTGTGGTTGTTAAACCATCCCACTAAGGGCTGGTTATTACTTTCCCACATCCCATGAAGCCTCTTGGGTCGAAATACCCCTCCCGGAGGTCTCCCGGTACACTACAGGCACTCCCGGTACACTACCGATAAGCCCGGAACTTTTCCGGCGACCAAAACAGGACTTCCTATATATGAATCTTTACCTCCGGACCATTCCAGAGCTCCTCATGACGTCCGGGACTCCGAACAAACTTCGGTCACCACCATACATAACTCTATACTACCGAAACGTCACCAAACCTTAAGTGTGCAGACCCTGCGGGTTCGAGAACTGTGTAGACATGACCGAGACACCTCCACGGTCAATAACCAATTGCGGGACCTGGATGTCCACATTGGTTCTTAGATATTCTACGAAGATCTTTATCGGTTGAACCTCTGTGTCAAGGATTCAGTTAATCCCGTATGATGTTCCCTTTGTTCTTCGGTATGTTACTTGCCCGCGATTCGATCGTCGGTATCTCCATACCTAGTTCAACCTCGTTACTGGAAATTATCTTTACTCATTCCGTAATACAAGACCCCGTAACTAACACTTAGTCACGTTGCTTGCAAGGCTTATTGTGATGTTGTATTACCGAGTGGGCCCTGAGATACCTCTCCGTCACACAGAGTAACAAATCCCAGTCTTGATCCATGCCAACTCAACAGACACCCTCAGAGACACTTGTAGAGCACCTTTATAGTCACCTAGTTATGTTGTGACGTCTGATACACACAAGGCACTCCTCCGATATCTATGAGTTGCATGATCTCATGGTCATAGGAACATATACTTGACATGCAGAAAACAGTAGCAATAAACTGACATGATCATAAGCTACGTTTGTAGTTTGGGTCTTGTCCATCACATGATTCTCCTAATGATGTGATCCCGTTATCAAATGACATCTCATGTCCATGGCTAGGAAACCTTCACCATCTTTCGATCGACGAGCTAGTTCACTAGAGGCATACTAGGGACATTGTGTTTGTCTATGTATCCACACATGTATTCATGTTTCCAATTAAAACAATTATAGCATGGATAATAAACGATTATCATGAACAAGGAAATACAATAATAACCACTTTATTTATTGCCTCTAGGGCATATTTCCAACAGTCTCCCACTTGCACTAGAGTCAATAATCTAGTTCACATCACTATGTGATTTACATTGTAATGAATCGAACACCCATGCAGTTCTGTGTTGATCATGTTTAGCCTTTGGAAGAGGTTTAGTCAATGGGTCTGCAACATTCAGATCCGTGTGCACTTTGCAAATATTTATGTCTTTCTCCACGATGTAATCGCAGATGGAGTTGAAGCGTCGCTTTATGTGTCTGGTCCTCTTGTGAAACCTTGGTTCCTTGGCCAGAGCAATGGCACCAGTGTTGTCATAGAACAGGTTCATTGGATTCAGTGCACTGGGCACTACTCCAAGATCTGTCATGAACTGCTTCATCCAGACACCTTCCTTCGCCGCCTCCGAGGCTGCGATGTATTCCGCTTCGCACGTAGAATCAGCTACCATGCTTTGCTTGGAACTGCACCAGCTTACCGCTCCCTCGTTAAGAATAAATACGTTTCCAGTTTGCTATTTAGAGTCGTCCGGATCGGTGTCAAAGCTTGCATCGACGTAACCCTTTACGACGAGCTCTTCATCACCTCCATAAACGAGAAACATTTCCTTAGTCCTCTTCAGGTAATTAAGGATATTCTTGACCGCTTGCCAGTGCTCCATTATAGGATCACTTTGAAACCTTCTGGTCATACTTATGGCAAGGCTGACATCGGGTCTTGTGCACAGCATTGCATACATGATAGAGCCTATGGCTGAAGCATAGGGGATGACACTCATCTTTTCTCTATCTTGTGAAGTCACTGGGCATTGAGTCTTACTCAACTTCACACCTTGTAACACAGGCAAGAACCCCTTCTTGGACTGTTCCATTTTGAATTTCTTCAAAACTTTATCAAGGTATGTGATCTGTGAAAGTGCTATTAAGCGTCTTGATCTATCTCTATAGATCTTAATGCCTAATATGAAAGCAGCTTCTCCTAGGTCCTTCATTGAAAAACTCTTGTTCAAATATTCCTTCACGCTTTCCAGCATTTCTATATTGTTTCCAATCAGCAATATGTCATCCACATATAATACTAGAAACGCTATAGAGCTCCCACTCATTTTCTTGTAAATACAAGCTTCTTTGTAAACTTGTATAAACTCAAACGCTTTGATCACCTCATCAAAGCGCTTATTCCAACTCCAAGATGCTTGCACCAGTCCATAAATGGATCGCTGGAGTTTGCAAACTTTGTCAGCATTCTCTGGATCGACAAAACCTTCGGGTTGCATCATATACGACTCTTCCTCAAGGAAACCTTTGAGGAACGCTGTTTTGACATCCATCTGCCAAATTTCATAGTCGAAATAAGCAGCTATTGCTAACATGCTTCTGACAGACTTAAGCATCGCTACGGGTGAGAAAGTCTCATCGTAGTCAACTCATTGAACTTGTGAAAAACCCTTTGCCACAAGTCGAGCTTTATGGACGGTGACATTACCGTCCGCGTCTGTCTTCTTCTTAAAGATCCATTTGTTCTGAATGGCCTTTCTCCTTCAGGTAATACTTCCAACGTCCATACTTTGTTTTCATACATGGATCCCATCTCGGATTTCATGGCCTCTAACCATTTCTCAGAATCCGGGCCCATCACTACTCCTCCATAGCTCGTAGGTTCATTGTTCTCCAACAACATGACCTCCAAGACAGGGTTGCCGTACCACTCAGGGGTAGTACGCGGCCTTGTCGACCTACGAGGTTCAATAGCAGCTTGATCCGAAGCTTCATGATCATCATCATTAACTTCCTCTTCTACCGTCATAGGTTCCACAGAAACATCTTTCTGCGCTGTGCTACTTTCTGGTTGAAGTAAAGGTTCAATAACCTCATCAAGCTCTATTTTCCTACCACTCAATTCTTTCGAGAGAAACTCTTTCTCAAGAAATGTTCCGTCCTTAACGACAAACAATTTGCCTTCGGATATGGGATAGAAGGTATACCCGACTGTCTCTTTCGGGTATAGACGCATTTCTCCGCTTTGGGTTCCAGCTTTTCAGGCTGAAGCTTTTTGACATAAGCATCACATCCCCAAACTTTAAGAAACGACAACTTTGGGTTCTTGCCAAACAACAGTTCATATGGCGTTGTCTCAACGGATTTTGATGGTGCCCTATTTAAAGTGAATGCAGCTGTCTCTAATGCATAACCCCAAAACGATAGTGGCAAATCAGCAAGAGACATCATAGAACGCACCATATCTAATAAGGTTCGATTACGACGTTCGGACACACCATTACGTTGTGGTGTTCCCGGCAGTGTCAACTATGAAACAATTCCACACTGTCTTAAGTGACTGCCAAACTCATAACTCAGATATTCACCTCCTCGATCAGATCGCGGGAACTTAATCTTCTTGTTACGATGATTCTCAACTTCACTCTGAAATTGCTTGAACTTTTCAAACGTTTCAGACTTGTGTTTCATTAAGTAAATATACCCATATCTACTTAAGTCATCAGTGAAGGTGAGAAAATAACGATATCCACCACGCGTTGTAACATTCATTGGACCGCACACATCAATATGTATGATTTCCAATAAGTCACTCGCCCGTTCCATTGTTCCAGAGAACAGCGTTTTAGTCATCTTGCCCATGAGGCATGGTTCACATGTGTCAAGTGATTCAAAATCAAGTGACTCCAAAAGTCCATCAGCATGGAGCTTCCTCATGCGTTTCACACCAATATGACCTAAACGGAAGTGCCACAAGAAAGTGGTACTATCATTATCCACTCTACATCTTTTGGCATCAATGTTATGAACATGTGTGTCATCACTATCAAGATTCAATATGAATAAACCCCTAATATTGGGTGCATGACCATAAAAGATATTACTCATATAAATAGAACAACCTTTATTCTCTGATTTAAATGAGTAACCATCTCGCAATAAGCAAGATCCAGATATATTGTTCATGCTTAACGCAGGCACTAAATAACAATTATTCAGGTTCATCATTAATCCCGATGGTAATAGAAGAGAGAGCGTGCTGACGGCGATCACATCAACCTTGGAACCATTTCCCACATGCATCGTCACTTCGTCCTTTGCCAGCCTTCATTTATTCCGTAGTTCCTGCTTTGAGTTGCAAATGTGAGCAACTGAACCGGTATCAAATACCCAGGCACTACTACGAGAGCTAGTAAGGTACACATCAATAACATGTATATCATATATACCTTGTTTGTCATTGGCCGCCTTCTTGTCAGCCAGGTACTTGGGACAGTTCCGCTTCCAGTGACCAGTTCCCTTGCAATGAAAACACTCAGTTTCTGGCTTGGTTCCATGCTTGGGCTTCTTTACAGGAGTAGCAACTGCTTTGCCATCCTTCTTGGTTTTACCCTTCTTGCCCTTGCCCTTGACTTTGCCATTTTTCTTGAAACTAGTGGTTTTATTGACCATCAAAACTTGATGTTCTTTCTGCATTTCAAACTCAGCGACTTTTAGCATCGCAAACAGCTCGGCGACTGACTTGTTCATCCCGTGCATGTTATAGTTCATCACAAAGCTCTTGTAACTAGGTGGCAGTGATTGAAGAACTTTGTCAGTGTTCGCCTCTGGCGGAAGGGCAAATCCCAACTCCGCTAGACGAGTTGAATACCCAGACATTCTAAGTATACGTTCACTGATAGACCCGTTCTCCTCCAACTTGCAAGCATAGAACTTATCGGAGGTTTCATACCTCTCGATCCGGGCATTCTTCTGAAAGATAAACTTCAACTCCTGTAACATCTCATATGCTCCATGACGTTCAATACGTCTTTGAAGTCCCGGTTCTAAGCCATACAATATTGCACACTAAACTATTGAGTAATCTACAGTATGTGCCTCCCAAGTGTTCTTAACGTCTTCGGAGGTCATGTCTTCTGGTTGGTCACCAAGCGCTGCATCAAGGACATAAGATTTCTGGGAAGCCGTGAGGATAATTCTCAGATTACGGGCCCAGTCAACAAAGTTACTTCCATCATCTTTCAACTTAGCTTTCTCTAGGAACGCATTAAAATCCAGGGGTGCTACTGTGCGAGCCATTGATCTACAACATAAATATGCAAAGTTTACTTAGACTATTGTTCAAGACAATGAGTTTAGTTAATCAAATTACTAAAGCTCCCACTCAAATTGACATCCCTCGGGTCATCTGAGTGTCACATGATCCAAATCCACCAACTCAAGTCCGATCATCACGTGAGTTGAGGTGGCTTCAATGGTGAACATCATTATGTTGATCATATCTACTATATGACTCATGTTCGACCTTTCGGTCTCTTGTGTTCCGAGGCCATGTCTGTACATGCTAGGCTCGTCAAGTTTAACCCGAGTGTTCTGCGCGTGCAACACTGGCTTGCACCCGTTGTATGTGAACGTAGAGTCTATCACACCCGATCATCACGTGGTGTCTCAACACGACGAACTTTCGCAACGGTGCACATTCGGGGAGAACACAATTTATCTTGAAATTCAAGTGAGGGATCACCTTATAATGCTACTGTCGTACTAAGCAAAACAAGGTGCATAAAAGGATTAACATCACATGCAATTCATAAGTGACATGATATGGCCATGAACTTGTGCTTTTGATCTCCATCATGAAAGCACCGGCATGATCTCCATCGTCACCTGCATGACACCATGATCTCCATCATCTTGATCTCCATCAACGTGTCGCCATCGGGGTTGTCGTGCCCACCATGCTTATACTACAATTGCTACCGTTTAGCGATAAAGTAAAGCATTACATAGCGCTTAATGATTGACACGCAGGTCATACAATAATTAAAGACAACCCTATGGCTCCTGCCGGTTGCCGTACTCATCGACATGCAAGTCGTGAAATTCTATACATCACATGATCATCTCATACATCTCATATATCACATCATGTAATTGGCCATATCACATCACAACAAACCCTGCAAAAACAAGTTAGACGTCCTCTAATTGTTGTTGCATGTTTTACGTGGCTGCTACAGGTTTCTAGCAAGAACGATTCTCACCTACGCATAAACCACAACGGTGATACATAATTTGCTTTTCAACCTTCTCAAGGACCGCCTTTGTTGAATCCAATCCAACTAAAGTGAGAGAAACTGCCACCCGCAAGCCATCTAGGCAACAAGTTGTGTCGACGGAACCGGTCTCTCGTAAGCGTACGAGTAATGTTGGTCCGGGCCGCTTCATCTCACAATACCGCTGAACCAAAATCCGACCAAGGGAGGAAGCAATCTAAGCATCAACGCCCACAAACCTTTTGTGTTCTACTCGAGATCTCATCTACACATAGACCTAGCTCATGATGCCACTGTTGGGGAACGTTGCATGGGAAACAAAAAATTTCCTACGCACAAGCAGATCTATCTATGGTGATGAGCATCTATGAGAGGGAGAGTGGATCTACATACCCTTGTAGATCGCTAAGCGGGAAGCATTAAGAAACGCGATTGGTGTAGTCGAACGTCTTCGCGATCCAAATCGCTGTGCGTCCCGCAATCCAATCACGATCCATCCCGCGGTCCATCACGATCCGTCCCACGAACTTGATCACGATCTGTCCCACGAACTTGATCACGATCCTTCCGATCTAGCACCGAACGGACGGCACCTCCGCGTTCAGCACACGTACAGCTTGATGACGATCTCCACCGTCTTGATCTAGCAAGAGGGAGTGGAGAGGAAGAAAATTTCTTCGGCAGCCTGACGGCGCTCCGGCAATGGTGGTGGAGCAATTCCGGCAGGGCTTCGCCTAAGCACTGCAGAAAACCGATCTAGAGGAGAACTATGCACTAGAGATTAGGGTTGCACGTGGCTGAAAAACTAGTGCAAAACCCTAGAAATCCACTAGTATATATAGGAGGGAGGGAAGAGGAGAGGCAGCCTTTCCTCCAAGGCTTGGAGGTTTCGGCCAAAGTGGGAGGTGGAGGACTCTCCTCCTCCACTCCTAGTAGGACTAGGATTCCTCCTTTTTGCCTTTTTTCCACCTTTTTCCTTTGGGTTTCTTTCTTCCAGCCACATGGGCCTATTGTGGTTGTTACACCAGCCCACTAAGGGCTGGTTATTACTTTCCCACAGCCCATGAAGCCTCTTGGGTCGAAATACCCCTCCCGGAGGTCTCCCGGTACACTACCGATAAGCCCGGAACTTTTCCGGCGACCAAAATAGGACTTCCTATATATGAATCTTTACCTCCAGACCATTCCAGAGCTCCTCGTGACGTCCGGGATCTCATCCGGGACTCCGAACAAACTTCGGTCAACACCATACATAACTCTATACTACCGAAACGTCACCAAACCTTAAGTGTGCAGACCCTGCGGGTTCGAGAACTATGTAGACATGACCGAGACACCTCTACGGTCAATAACCAATGGCGAGACCTGGATGTCCACATTGGTTCCTACATATTCTATGAAGATCTTTATCGGTCGAACCTCTATGTCAAGGATTCAGTTAATCCCGTATGATGTTCCCTTTGTTCTGCGGTATGTTACTTGCCCGAGATTCGATCGTCGGTATCTCCATACCTAGTTCAACCTCGTTACTGGCAAGTCTCTTTACTCGTTCCATAATACAACACCCCCTAACTAACACTTAGTCACATTGCTTGCAAGGCTTATTGTGATGTTGTATTACCGAGTGGGCCCTGAGATACCTCTCCATCACACGGAGTAACAAATCCCAGTCTTGATCCATGCCAACTCAACAGACACCCTTAGAGACACCTGTAGAGCCCCTTTATAGTAACCCAGTTACGTTGCGACGTCTGATACACACAAGGCACTCCTCCGATATCTGTGAGTTGCATGATCTCATGGTCATAGGAACATATACTTGACATGCAGAAAACAGTAGCAATAAACTGACACGATCATAAGCTACGTTTGTAGTTTGGGTATTGTCCATCACATGATTCTCCTAATGATGTGATCTCGTTATCAAATGACATCTCATCTCCATGGCTAGGAAACCTTAACCATCTTTCGATCAACGAGCTAGTTCACTAGAGGCATACTAGGGACATTGTGTTTGTCTATGTATCCACACATGTATTCATGTTTCCAATTAATACAATTATAGCATGGATAATAAACGATTATCATGAACAAGGAAATACAATAATAACCACTTTATTTATTGCCTCTAGGGCATATTTCCAACAGTTATATGGTTTTAGGTCCTCCAACATGTCGTGCTTGCTTCCACCTCATATTTTCCAAAACTTCCACACCAAGTAGAGATACTACTTGTGCATCCAAACACCTCAACCCAGTTTTGCCATGAGAGTCCACCATACCTACCTATGGATTCAATAAGATCCTCCAAGTACGTTGTCATCGGTGCAAAAGGGAATAAAAATTGCTCCTAAATATGTCTGATCTTTTATTGTAAGGGAAATAAGCATTGTACGAACTTGTGATAGTAAAGAAATAAAAGAGAAAGACTGCATAATAAAGGTTGCTATCACAAAGGGCAATACAACGTGGCGTTCCTGTGCACTAAGAGTTTGTGCATCCAAAAATAAAAAGCGCATGACAACCTCTGCTTCCCTCTACGATGGGCCTATCTGTTACTTTTACTTTCTAGTACTTACCTTTATGCAAGAGTCATGGTGGTTTTCACCACTTCCTATATCCCGTCTCTCTTGGCAAGCATTATGTGTTGGGGAATGATCTAGACTTATATATCCACTCTATGTGGGTGATCATGAGTTATTATTGTTGACATCACCCTTGAGGTGAATCGTTGGGAGGCAAAACTATAAGCCCCTATCTTTCTTTGTGTCCGATTGAAGCTTTGGTCTCGGGGGTACCGCGTGAGTGTTAGAAATTATGAAAGACTAAAAGATGATTGAGTATGTGGATTTGCTTTACAAGCTCTTATATTTACTCTTTCCGATGTTATGATAAATTATCAATTGCTTCAATGACTAAGATCATAGTTTGTTGGTTGTCAATAGAGTTCTTGGTTCATACTTTATCTTGTGAATGAATTGTTACTCTAGCATAAGAATCTCATACAATGAGTATGACTGTTATAAAGTTGATCATGATGCCCTCATGTCCGTATTTTATTTTATTGGCACCTCTATCTCTAAACATGTGGACATATTCATCGATCTCGGCTTTTGCTTGAGGGCAAGCGAGGTCTAAGCTTGGGGGAGTTGATACATACATTTTGCATCATGCTTTTATATTGATACTTATTGCATTATGGGCTGTTATTACACGTTATGGTACAATACTTATGCCTTTTCTCTCTTATTTTACAAGTTTTACATGAAGAGGGAGAATGCCGGCAGCTGGAATTCTGGACTAGAAAAGGAGCAAATCTGAGATACCTATTCTGCACAACTCCAAAAGTCCTGAAAATTTACGAAGAATATTTTTCGAATTAATAAAAAATACCGGTGCAAGAATCAACTAGAGGGGGGCCACCTGCAGGCCACAAGTCTGCTAGGCACGGCCACCCCCTGGCCGCGCCTAGCAGGCTTGTGGGGCCCATGTGGCTCCTCCGATGCCCATCTTCTCCTATATGAAGCGTTTTGACCTGGAAAAAATTAGAAGAGATCATTCGAGACGAAGTGCCGCCGTCTCGAGGCGGAACTTGGGCAAAACCAATCTAGAGCTCCGGCAGGGCTATTCTGCCGGGGAAACTTCCCTCATGGACGGGGAAATCGAAGCCATCGTCATCACCAACGATCCTCTCATCGAGAGGGGGTCAATCTCCATCAACATCTTCACCAGCACCATCTCCTCTCCAAACTCTAGTTCATCTCTTGTATCCGATCTTTGTCTCAACACCTCAGATTGGTACCTATGGGTTGCTAGTAGTGTTGATTACTCCTTGTAGTTGATGCTAGTTGGTTTACTTGGTGGAAGATCATATGTTCAGATCCTTTATGATAATTAATACTCCTCTAATCTTGAACATGAACATGCTTTGTGAGTAGTTACATTTGTTCCTGGGGACATGGGATAAGTCTTGTTATAAGTAATCATGTGAATTTGGTACTCGTTCGATATTTTGATGAGATGTATGTTGTCTCTCCTCTAGTGGTGTTATGTGACCATCGACTACATAACACTTCAACATTATTTGGGCCTAGGGGAAGGCACTGGGAAGTAATAAGTATATGATGGGTTGCTAGAGTGACAGAAGCTTAAACCCTAGTTTATGCGTTGCTTCGTAAGGGGCTGATTTGGATCCATATGTTTCATGCTATGGTTAGGTTTACCTTAATTCTTCTTTCGTAGTTGCGGATGCTTGCGATAGGGGTTAATCATAACTAGGAGGTTTTTCCAAGTAAGGGCAGCACCCAAGCACCGGTCCACCCACATATCAAATTATCAAAGTAATGAACGTGAATCAAATGAGCATGATGATTTTGTTGCTTATACTTATAAATATTACTATGTTGTTGTTTATTAATTCATTGTTTCTCAGTGAGCATACATACAAAATATTACATAATGGGTAACATGTCAAATCAAAAATTCTGTTTTTATCACTTACCTACTCGAGGACGAGCAAGAATTAAGCTTGGGGATACTGATACGTCTCCAAAGTATCTATAATTTTTTATTGTGCCATGCTAATATATTATCATTCTAGGATACTTTTTGGGTATTTATTTACCAATTTATAATATTGGTATTTATTTACCAATTTATAATATTTTTTAGCACTAACCTATTGACCCAGTGCCCAGTGCCAGTTGTTATTTCTGTCTGTTTTTGCCTTTTCAGAGTTATGGTACCAAACGAAGTCCAATTGCCATGAAACTTTTTAATGATATTTTTGGAAAAATACAAGACCTAGAAGCTTTGGAATAATGCTGGAAGCAGCACCAAGGCCCCACCACGCAACAGGGCGCGCCACTAGGGGGCGCGCCCTGATATGTCGGGGCCCCCTAGCACCTCTCCCGACGTCATTCTCTCGCCTATAAATTCACATATACCCTAAAATGGATAGCTCAATGCAAAGATGGAAATCCCTTTGTATGGTGTGTTTGTTGGATCCGATGAATTGTGAGTTTATGTTCAGACTATTCATGAAAAATATTTGATTCAAATCTGAATACTATGATTCTTATTTGCATGATTATCATAGCTTCGTAATGCTCTCTGATCTATTGAGATAGTTTGGCCAACTAGATTGGCATTTCTTCGGTGGGAGTGGTGTGTTGTAGTAGGTTTAACCTGACAAGTTTCTATATCCCAGTGATAGAAGGGGACAAGTTGCATCTTTATGTTGTTGCTAATAAGGATAAGACGATGGGGTTTATTCATATTGATTGAGTTTACTTTGTCTACATCATGTCAATGTTCTCCAAGCATTACTTTGTTTTACTTAATACTCTAGATGCATGCTGGATAGCGGTCAATGGGTGGAGTAATAGTAGTAGGTGCAGGTAGGAGTCGGTCTATTTTCTTATGGACTTGATGTCTATATACACATGAACTGTCGTGAAAATCGCATAACTATTCGCTTTTCTATCAATTGCCCAACAGTAATTTGTTTATCCACCGTATGCTTTGCTTATGAGACATGCCACTATAGAACTCTATGCCCCCGGGGTCTATTCACTTATATATTCACAAACGCTTGCATTACCTTGTTGTTATTTATTTGATTTTATTTTATTATGCAATTTACAATTATCTACACAGCTCACTTTCTTCTGTGTGCAGCCGCTAAAGATGGTTGAGGATTGGTATTCCTATTGGTTCGATAAACCTTGGTTTCATAACTAAGGGGAATAATTACCCACCTTGTGCTGCGATAACCCGTTCCTCTTTATGGAAAACCCAACGCAAATCACGAGTATCGGGGGGGCATAGTTTTCCCTAGTCGCATCTCTCATGTAGGCAACATGCGGTGGGTAAACAAATTACTGTTGGGAAATTGATAGAAAAGCGCATAGCTATCTGATATTCATGGCAACGATCATGCGTATATAAACAACACATCCATAAGAAAATAGTCCGGCTCCTGCTTGCACCTATTACTATTACTCCACTTCAAGAGCGCTTCTATGCTTGCCTTTCTACGTATTAAGTTCATGACAAGTAGAGTAATGATTGGAGAACGATTACATGATGTAGACAAAGTAAACACAATCAATATGAATAAACCCCATCATTTTATCCTTAGCGGCAACAATACAAAGACGTGTCTTGTCCCCTTTTGTCACTGGGATATAGAGCACCTCCAGATTGAATCCCCTACAACGCACCCCTTTCACTAAAGAAATATCAATCTAGTTGGACAAACTATTTCAATAGATCAGAGAGATTTACGCAGCTATAATGATCATGCAAATAAGAATCATAATATTTACAGGTGACTCGAATAATTTTCATGAATAATCTGAAACATAAACCCACATTTTATCGGATCCCAACAAACGCACCATACAAAAGAATTACATCGGATAGATCAACACGAAGATGCAATGATCATTGTATTGAAGATCAAAAGATAGAGATAGCCATCTAGTTACTAACTACGGACCCGTAGGTTTGTGGTAAACTACTCACACATCATCATGAGGGCAGCAAGGTTGATGAAGAGGCCCTCCATGATCACCCCCCCCCCCCTCCGGCAGGGTGCCGGAACGGAGCTCCATATGAGATACAGAAAAGTGACTTGCGGCGGTGGAAAAAGTGTTTTGGGATGCAGCCCTTGAGGGTTTTTGGAATACATGTGAATTTATAGGCCAAAAACGGGGGTAGGAGAGCCACCATGGAGATACAAGCCATGAGGGTGCGCCGACCCCCCCCCCTGAGCATGCCCTGTTGGCTTGTGACTCCCTCGTGTGGCATCTGGTCTTCTCCTGAAGCTTCTTGGCCTTCTTTTTGTCCAAAAAAATCATAAAAAAGTTTCAGGGTAATTAGACTTCGTTTGGTACTGTAAACCTGAAAAGTAAAGAAACATAGAAAACAACAACTAACACTGAGCACTGGGTCAATAGGTTAGTGCTCAAAAATAATATAGATTAGTAAATTATTACTCAAAAAGTATCCTAGAATGATAATATAATAGCATGGAACAATCAAAAATTATAGATATGTTGGAGACGTGTCAGCATCCCCAAGCTTAATTCCTGCTCCTCCTCGAGTGGGTAAATTGGAAAAACGGAATTTTTGATGTGACATGCTACCCAATATGTAATATTTTGCATGTATCCTCATTGAGAAATAATGAATTCACAAACATCAACATAGTAATAGTTATAGCCACAAGCAACAAAATCATCAATGTTTCAAAGTATACGATCCTAAAAGAATGTTTACCCCCCCATTCATCTTATCATATTAGAAAGGCATGACTTTTTCTTCACCACATTAATACAAATGTAAAGCACCACGGTGTCCAAGTCGGGAAATTGGATCGTACTTTTTCAATGTGCATCCTTTTTATTCTTCACGCAATACATGAGCGTGAACCATGCACATAGTATAAAGGTGGAACAGAATATGGTAGTAGATATAAAAGGGGTAAAAAGTGGAGAAGATAGGCTCGCATCAACTATGCGTATCGATGGGCTATGTAGATACCCATCGATACATGCCAATGCAAGGAGTAGGGATTGTGATGCAAATGATTCACTAGCGCTATAAGTGTATGAAAGCTCAACTGAAGCTAAGTGAGGTATGCATCCAACTTGCTTGCTCATGAAGACCTCGGGCATTTGTGGAAGCCCGTTATCAGAATATACAATCCAAATTTATAATAATGAAAAAGTATTTCCCAATAGAATATGAAAATGACATAACATGAGACTCTCTATAGGAAGCAGGGGCGACTCCAGCGTGGGGTCGTGTAGGGGCGGCCGCCCCGGGTAAATTTTCGAAACCTAGGGTACCCCCCTACTGATTTTGGTCGGCGGCCACCACGGTGGCAAGCAGGTTCTCATGAAGGTCTGCAGGTTCGTCGAGCATGATGAGGGAAGAGGAAAACGATTCGTGTAATTGCTCGCTACAGGGAAGGGACTCGCTCGCTAGCTATAGATGGGCCAATCAAGTAAGCCCAATAAAATTAGATGAGCCCAATAGTTATCGTACGCAACATGTTTTCACGTTCACAATTCCTTTTCTATTGATCATGGATCTGATCGTCCTCAACTCACGCCTCGAGCGATCATGCCCTAGCGAGGCCACGCCGCCTCCGATGTCGTCTCGTAGTCGCCGGTGCTGCCCAGGTCTGTCCAGCTGATGGTGCTAGACGGAGAAGGAGAATAGAGTCCGCATGTTCATGATGCCGTTCACATGGGAATCGGAGTCACCGTCGTGACGGTCTCTGCACAAAACAACAAACGAGCAGCCAACTGAGGCAACAAGGACCAGGTTCTTTCGCTCTCCCCTAGTCTTCTCTTATGTTCTATCATGTTTAATTTGTTTTTGTGTTTGCCTAATTCTTGGAAGTTGAACACTAAAAATTAATTTAAAATGTGATGTTATAGGGATCTAAGAAGATGAAGCAGATTGAATGTTTTTTCAAGGCTATCCCAGTAAATCAATGGTAAACATTTGTTGTATCTTTTGTTTGAACAAATGGCATACTATGTTGTGATGTAGATTAATCTAATTGATTTTACATGTTTCAGGTACCTAATGGACTAGAAGAATAAATATTTGGGATAAAGAATGGAATATTTAGCTAGTTGAAGTCCAAGTTAGAATTTATGTGATTTTTTTCGTTACATTTTTGCCTACTTCTTTAGAATGAAACTACTTTGATAAACTTATTGTGTTGACTATCTTGCCTGCATGCATACTCTTGGCCAATTATTTTTCTTGATTGTCTTATTTGATTGTATTGTGGCTTCGATTTTTTGTTTCTTTTAAAAGTCCGCCCCCTCGTAATTTCAAATTCTGGATCCGCCACTCATAGGAAGAGCATGGTGCCACTTTGAGGCACAAGT
Source organism: Hordeum marinum (assembly GCA_022496015.1). Lineage (NCBI taxonomy): Eukaryota > Viridiplantae > Streptophyta > Magnoliopsida > Poales > Poaceae > Hordeum > Hordeum marinum. The sequence goes on from CM039674.1 coordinate 442,224,974, forward strand.
GTGGTAATAGATAGTATCAAAGTCCCTTCTCTCTTTTTCTCACTTTTTCATTTTTTTAATTTATGGTTGGCTCATTTGGCCTCCCCCATTTTTATTTCCTCACTGGGAGAATGCTCTAATAATGATGATCATCACACTTTTATTTACTTATAACTCAATATGAATACTCGATATGAAGAACTATGAAACAATATGACTCAATATGAATGCCTTTGGCGGTGTACCAGGATGTGCAATGATCTAGCGTGACATGTATCAAAAATATGATGAACGGTTGCTTTGTCACAAATACTATGTCAGCTCTATATATTCATGCAAAGCAATATGATGATGAATGAACTAGTCATATGATGTAACAGTGGAATTTGCATGGCAATATATCTCGAAATGGCTATGGAAATGCCATAATAGGTAGGTATGGTGTCTATTTTGAGGAAGATATAAGAATGCTCATGTGTGACAAAGCTCATCATGTTAGGGGGTTTGTATGCACCGGTGAAGTTTGCACAGATCCTCGAGGAGAGAATGGGCAAGGAACGATACCGAAGAGGCTAGCAAAATATGAGGTGGTGAGATTGCATATGTCCATGGGTTCACATTAGCCATGAAGAACTCATATAATTATTGCAAAATTTTATTATTCTTATCACGAATCAAAGTACTACTTGCATGCCCCGAGGGAGGAGGTTGGGAGGAGTTAACCATCGCGTGCCTCCGACCCGAAACAATACTAGGATTTTAACGAGGAATAGAAATGCTCACACATCCCCACCATGCCTTTTTAATATTTAGACAAATAGGAAATTAACACCTCTTAGTACCAATACTTCTACCAATTAACAGTGATGCACTTAGACCTTTTTCATATTACCACATCAATATCATTAACCCACAATTTCTCTTTTATGTGCTAAATGATGGTTTTGATTATCACTCATTGAATAACTATTATTGTTGGACTAGTCTTATGACCCATGCAAATTACCATCACTATTTATTAACTGTGAAACAAATATAAGTGAAGAACGAGAGTGAAATTATTTCTACAAAATCTAAACGCCGTCGTGCTCAAAAAGATATAAGTGAAGTACTAGAGCAACTGCTAAGCTCAAAATATATAAGTGAAGCACATAGAGTATTCTAACAGATTATGATGAAGGTGTGTCTCTCTTAAATAGGTGCGTCCAAAAAATGATGATTGTGGCAAACTAAAAATAAAAGCAAATAAAAGCAAATGAAGCTCAAAGTTAAACTCATATCATGTGACGAGTAAAAATATAGCTACAAGTGACTTACCGATGCGTTGAGACGAAAGAGGGAATGCCTTCCGGGGAATCCCCAAGCTTAGACGCTTGAGTCTTCCTAGAATACTACCTTGGGGTGCCCTGGGCACCACCAAGCTTAGGCTCTTTCCTCTCCTTATTCCTTTGTCCATCGTGAACACCCAAAACTTGAAAACTTCAATTACACAAAACTCAACAAAACTTCGTGAGTTCCGTTAGTATAAGCAACATATCAGATACTTTAGTTAATATTATAAATTGATTAATATTTTGTAGAGACCCGACCTGAAAGGTCGAATCTCCGGTGTTTCCGTACCATCCCAAGATCATGCTGGTACACACACGGTACATCAATGTATATATCAAAGGGAAATCACACAGCACTATATTAATCGAAATCTCATATCGAGTCCTTTATTACAATAAAAATTACAATAAAGTGACTGAAAGCCAACTCATGAGAATATCTAAATCTTGCGGAAGCGTCGAAGGTAGATGAGTCCAATCTGACTCCAAGGGCATCTCACCGAGCGTAGAACGTGTCCTCACTCCTGGTCGAAAAAGTACTCTGCAACATGATACGTTGCAGCCGTGTAGGTCAGCATATGGAATATGCCGACAAAGTCACAAAAGAGGGGTGAAAAGATAATCATCTAGTCTACATGCTTATATGGCAGGTGGGGTGGTAAGTTTTTGCGTAAAGCCAATTTTTCCTACATCAAGAGAGAGCTAAGCAAAATATTACTAAGTTGGTTGATTAATGAGATGGTTCCACCAACCAATTCTCATACCCAAATTTTTAATACCCACATCATCATATTAATTGTGTTGAGAGTTCCGAATGTTTCAGTTCCTTTGGCTTAAGTCGTCCATGACCGTGGACACGGCTAATCGATTAGGTTTGAGTACTCTGCAGAGTTTTGCACACGTTCCCCACAAGATTTGGTCGCCTCCGTTTAATTTCTTGCACTTCAGGGTGTTTGAGAAACGGATGACCAAAACATGGTCTTCCAAAGGGTTTCCCTGCGACTGACGGTGCCCATCCTTTCCTACCGTTCTTCTACATCTCGTAGCACCGCCTGTCCAGGGTCACCACGATATCCAACCAAGCCAGAGCCCATAATGACTTGTGGCTGTGCAGGTAAGCCTTGGGTCTTGAAGCACCCATCCATCTCTTTGTGCCTGGGTGGACCTTTCCGCGTGAATACTGGCCATCTCCAGCATCACCTAGGCAAATCCACTGGTTTCTCCAGGGTGCCGTTCAACCATCATCCACCCAGAGGTATGTTGAAAACTCGGAGTCTTGAAATCTTGATCATTATGTAGGTCTTGAAATTATTAACTCTCTCAACTCTCATGAATCACACAACCAACCCCGTCTACTAATAGCATAGCAAAAAGTAAAACAACGTTTCCCGGGGCCAATGTGTCAAAGAGTTTGAGGGGGGTACCTACCACATGATACTACTACAGTGTAACCAAGTTTCCAACTAACCTATCTTGCATGCAATTGGGGAAGATGGTAGAACTAATGCATATAAAACATGGGTAAACATGATCAAAGTGACTTGCCTGATTGATGATCTTCGTACGTGAGTGACTCTAAGTAACAAGCTTCGCACTCCCGATAATCTAACAAAGCAAACAAGAGCACTCAATAAGCATACAACAAAATATGGTAACTCACAACCATCAACCAAGAACTAGTAAACAATCAAGACAAAACAATGCACAAAAATCACAAGCAAGAAAACACACAAAGTTTTGTTTTCTAAAAGATGATTGATAAAACACTACTAACATAATGAAACTATTGGTATTAACCAAAACAATAGTTGACAGCAAGAAAACAATAAAATATTTTATTAATAAACAGAATAAAATCAATTTAAGTTTGTTGGGAAAACTTTAGTAAAGTTTTTAAAAGTTTTGGTAAACACTATATGGAACCAATATAGTTCTACTAACAAAAGAGCAAAACAAAACTTATTATTTATTAGTAAAACATATTTTTAACAGAAAATAATTTACAAATAAACTTGTCTTAGAAAACAGAATTTATTATATAAAACTTTGTTTGAAAGCAAAACTATTACTAACTAGTTGTTTTAATCAAAATAACCCTATTTGAAAAGAAATTGTGATTCCTATATTAACAAAGAAACAAACTAAACAATTTTATATTTTTATTAACAATAAGTAAAACACTAAATATTTAAATCAACAGAACCTACTAAACAAATTAAAACTAAATCTAAGTTAAACTAACTAAAACTAAGTAAATAAAAAAATACTATAATACTAGATAGATTCTGTTTATAGCTAGAACACTAATCAAAATCATCCTAAAAAATTTCAAACTAAGCATAAAGGTAGTCCTAACTAAGACCAAACAGTAGCAAAAAGATTCATGTCAAAATCTATTTTCAAACTCTAGTTATTCAGATTTGAAGGTTTTAAGCAAATTTGAGTCAATTCAAATTTTAGAGTTCAAATTTAAAATTTAAAAGTACAGGGTGAAACTACATGAAAAATGTGAGCTATTGCAAAAAGAATCAACTCAAAACATTAAACAGATTAAAAGATATAAGCAAAACAAAATTTGAACTCACTCTGTTAACTAAAACAAAAACAGAAAAGAAAACTAGATATGCAACGGCCAAGGGGCTACGTGGCGCTTTCCTATTGGTTGGGGGCGTGTGCGCGCGAGTGCTTGCGGGCGGGCGACCGGACCGACGAGGAAAACGATTCGGGTTTAAAGGGTTCTAATCCTAGTCGTGGATTGTAGATCCGAGGGGTGAGGATAGATCCGATGACTTACCGGAGAGAGAGAGGATCTCCGGCGAGTGGTGACGGCGGCCGGTGGTCGAGGACGTTGTCGGAGGGGTCCCCGGTGGTCGAGAGAGGCAGCGAAGGGGTTCAGACGACGGCGGGCGAGGCCCGGCGTCGAACGGAGGGGTCGGAGAGGCGAGGAGACGTACGAGGCGACGGGCACGTGGGGAGGGAGCTTCGGTGGTCAGAGCAGCTCCGGCGAGGAATCTGGCAACGCCTCGGCAAGGGAGAGAGGGGATTCGGGGGGAATGGAGAGAGGAGGTTAGGGCTCTTATATAGGGTGCTCGGGTGGTGCGGGGGAGGAGAGATGAGAGAGATCGGGGGGGAATGGAGTAACTGCCGGCGAGGTCCGGCGTCGCGTGCGGGGAAGAAGACGACCGCGCGGGCTAACGGTCGGTCGGGGTGGGACCCGATGTCAGCGAGAGGGGAGCGAGGTTTCCGCGTCGGTCGGCCGGTCGGTATTAACTTCGCGAGTAACTGCCGTGGGCCGTCCCGTTTAATACTAAAACCGTTATCGTTTTCTTTTTAATGTTTTCCAACGACAATCAAAAGCTTTTAAAACATTCAAACCATGGTTAAAAGTAGGAAATAAATATATCAAAATTAAAAGAATAATAAATTCTATTTAATGAACATTTTTATTCTGTCATTTGAATATTTTCAAAAAAATATTATTTTCAGAATTGCCTATTTGTTTTTAAATCCTTTTTGCAAATATTTTCAAAACAACCCCTGGTTTTTATTGTTCAAATAAATCACCAAGATGACCCTGGTGTGGAGTGTCATGTTACTCCCCTCTTATTTTGAACATTTTACCAAGATTTCAAATAGGTGAAAGCAACTTAGGGAAAGTAGAAAGGGCTTTCAGAAATTTAGAAAGAACATTTCAACAATACATGTATTCAAGCAATGATGATGATGGATGCATAGCTATATTTCATAACATTCCAAAATGGAATTTTGGGATGTTACAAACCTACCCACCTTAAGATGAATCTCGCCCTCGAGATTCGGGTTGGCTAGAGAATAGGTGCGGGTGGTCTCTACGAAGATCTTCTTCGCGTTCCCAGGTGGCTTCTTCCTCGGTGTGGTGACTCCACAAAACCTTACAGAACTTGATGATCTTGCTGCGGGTAACTCTGTTGGCAGTCTCGAGGATTCTGACAGGTTTCTCCTCGTAAGTCAGATCATTGTCAAGTTGTATGGCCTCTAGGGGCACTGTATCTCTCAAAGGAATATCAGCCATCTCAGTATGACATTTCTTCAACTAGGAAACATGGAAAACATCATGAACTCCGGATAATCCTTCCGGCAATTCCAGCTTGTATGCAACTTCGCCTCTACGTTCAAGAATTTTGTAGGGGCCTATGAATCTGGGTGCTAACTTTCCTTTAACACCAAACCTTTTGATTCCTCGAAGCGGGGACACACGAAGATATGCTCGGTCTCCCAATTCATACGTCACTTCTTTACGTTTGCTGTCAGCATAACTCTTCTGTCCAGATTGAGCTATCTTGAGTCTGTCGCGAATCAGCTTGACTTTCTCTTCAGAATCTCAGATAAGGTCGGGACCAAAAAGTTGTCGGTCTCCAACACCATCCCACGTCAGTGGCGTTCTGCACCTCCTTCCATATAAAGCTTCAAAAGGGGCCATCTTCAGACTGGTCTGATAACTGTTGTTGTACGAGAATTCTGCGTAAGGTAAGTTGTCATCCGAACTAGATCCATAATCTAGCGCACAAGCTCTCAACATGTCTTCCAGAATCTGGTTGACTCTCTCAGTCTGTCCATCTGTCTACGGATGAAAAGCTGTACTGAACTCCAGCCTTGTACCCAAAGTTTCATGTAATTGATGCCAAAACTTTGAGGTAAATTGTGTTCCTCTATCTGACACGATACTCCTCGGAACTCCATGTAGACATACGATCCTGGTCATATATATCTTGGCTAGCTTAGCACTGGTATAGGTGGTTTTCACTGGAATGAAATGAGCTACCTTGGTCAAGCGATCTACCACTACCTAGATGGAATCATAACCTGAACGGGTCCTGGGTAATCCTGTGATGAAATCCATACCAAGCTTTTCCCATTTCCACTCGGGTATCGGCAAAGGTTGGAGTAACCCTGCTGGTTTCTGATGTTCCGACTTTACTCGCTGACAAACATCACATATTGCAACGTGTTCTGCAATATCCTTCTTCATACCTGTCCACCAGTAACTTTCTTTTAAATCCAGATACATCTTGGTATTGCCTGGGTGTATCGAGTAAGGTGAATCGTGGGCTTCCTGAAGTATCAACTTCCTGAGCTCTGGGTCATTGGGCACATAGATTCGGTTCTCAAACCACAAAGTTCCGTGCTCATCCTCACAAAAACCTTTGGCTTTATCATCTTCCATTCTCTGTTTTATCTCAGCTATCTCCTTGTCCGATTTCTGGGCTTCACGAATTCTTTCGGTCAAGGTGGACTGGATCTCCAGTGTGGCAACATATCCGTTTGGAACTATCTCTATCTTGATCTCTCTGAGATCATCGGCTAACTCTTGGGGTAATCCTCCCGCTGTTAGTGTGTTTACATAAGTTTTCCGACTCAAGGCATCGGCTACAACATTAGCCTTACCTGGATGGTAGTGTAATCTCATGTCATAGTCCTTGATTAACTCTAACCATCTCCTCTGTCTGAGGTTCAACTCTTACTGCGTGAAAATATATTTCAGGCTCTTATGGTCGGTGTAAACATCACAACTATTTCCGATAAGGAAATGTCTCCAGGTCTTGAGTGCGTGCACCACGGCTGCTAGTTCCAAATCATGGGTGGCATAATTCAACTCATGAGGTCGTAGTTGTCTGGATGCATAGGCTACAACCTTTCCATCTTGCATGAGTACTCCTCCAAGTCCTTGTCGTGAAGCATCACAATAAACCTGGAAGTCCTTCCGAATATTGGGCAAAATCAACACTGGGGCTGTGACCAAACGTTTCTTCAACTCCTGGAAATTGGCTTCACATTCCTCAGTCCAACCATACTTGGATTCTTTCTTCAACAACTCTGTCATAGGCTTGGCTATCTTTGAGAAATTCTCAATGAATCTTCGGTAATATCCGGCAAGTCCGAGGAAACTGCGGATCTCCTTAACTGAGGTGGGTGACTTCCACTCGGTGACGGCTTCAACCTTAGTGGGGTCTGCGGCTATTCCTTCTCCGGAAATAACATGTCCAAGGAATCCGACTTCCGTCAGCCAAAATTCACATTTGCTGAACTTGGCATATAATTGATGCTCTCTTAGCTTCTCCAGAACTAAACGCAGATGTTCCTTGTGTTCTTCCTCGTTCTTGGAGAATATCAAAATGTCATCGATGAACACCACGACAAACTTGTCCAAATATTCCATAAACACTTTGTTCATCAAATTCATGAAGTAGGCAGGAGCATTAGTCAAACCAAAGGACATGACTGTATACTCGTACAAGCCATACCTTGTTGTGAAAGCTGTTTTGGGTATGTCATGTTCCCGAATCTTCAGTTGATGATCCCTGATCGAAGATCGATCTTGGAGAATACTTTGGCGCCTATTAGCTGATCAAACAAATCATTAATCATCGGCAGAGGGTACTTGTTCTTGATAGTCACCTCGTTCAAGGCGCGATAATCGACTACCATTCTCAAGGTTTTATCCTTCTTCTCCACCAAAAGAACTGGGGCTCCCCAAGGTGAAGAACTTGGGCGAATATACCCTTTGTCCAATAACTCCTTAATCTGCTTCTTGATTTCCACTAAATCATTTGCGGGCATCCGATAGGGTCTCTTGGAAATTGGGGCTGTCCCTGGCTATAGCTCTATTAGGAACTCAATCTCCCTATCTGGTGGCATTCCTGGTAATTCTTCCAGAAATACATCCAGAAAGTCTTTTACCACAGGTACTTCCTCCTGAACAACTCCTGTGAGGGCATTTAACCGTGCACTCATCTGGGTGCGTCGGGATACATACTTAATCCTCTTGTTCTCCGGGGTGGTGAGTGAAATAGACTTGCTAGGGCAATCAAGATTTCCTTCATATTTGGTCATCCAATCCATGCCTAGGATTACATCCAATCCCTGGGATTCTAAGACGATGAGGTCGGTGGGAAAAACATGGTTTCCTATATTGAGTTTCAAGGCATGGCACCCTATACCTGCCATCATCATACCTCCTGGGGAACTGACCTTAATGGGCTGTCTAAGGGTTTTGGTGGGCAAACCATACTTATCCACAACTACCCTTGATATGAATGAATGAGTTGCACCGGAATCAAAAAGTACTGTAACTGGACGTGAATGCAATAAAAACTTACCAACCACAGTCTCGGGTTGATCATAGACTTCTTCCACGTTGAGGTGGTTCACCTGGGCACGAGGAAAAGGGTTGGGCTTCTTGGCTGCGGAGTTGCCGTTTCCATTTCCCTGCTTGCTCTGGGGACACTCAGTAGCATAGTGCCCTGTCTTCTGGCACTTGAAACAGGTGATGTGGCTCAGATCCTTCTGAGTAGGAACGTGACGGTGTTGATTGTTGTTCCCATTCCCATTGTCAGTCTTGAAGTTGCCATGGTTGGGATGGGCATTCCCATTTCCTCCATGGTTGTGGCCTCCATGGTTGTGCACGGCATGAGTGTGCCTTCCAAACTTACCGGTACTTGATCCGGTATTTACTGAGTACGGGGAGTAGCGGGGCTTCTGATGAGCTCCAGAGTTAAACTTCCCCTGAGTGTACTTCCGCTTGCGATTCTCAATTTGCTGCTGCTTTCCCTCCAAGATGAGGGCCTTGTCCACCAGCTCTTGGTAGTTGTTGAAAGTAGCCACTACCAGCTGCATGCTCAACTCATCGTTGAGTCCTTCCAGAAACTTCTCTTGCTTGGCCGCATCATCGGCCACGTCTCCTGGTGCATAACGTGTCAATGTGCTGAAGTCATCCACGTACTGGGCCACAGAGCGATTTCCCTAGCGCAAGTTGCGAAACTCGCGCTTCTTCAGACTCATGGCTCCAGCTGAAACATGTGCGGTGCGGAAAGCAAGCTTGAATTGCTCCAAAGTTACATCAGCAATAGGATAAGTGGTGGTGTAGTTCTCCCACCATGAAGCTGCTGGTCCTTCAAGTTGATGTGCGGCAAAGCGCACCTTCTCAGCGTCAGTACATCCAACGGTGACGAGCTCTCTCTCCATCTTACGGAGCCAGTCATCTGCCACAATGGGCTCAGTGCTGCTGGAGAAAGTTGGAGGGTTCAACCTCAGAAAACGGGTGAGATTGTCAGCCTGGGGTGGATGGTGGTGGTTGTTGGTCTGATTCTGGATCAATAGCTGCATCAGTGCATTCTGCTGCTGAAGGAGTTGCGTGAGTTCCGGCGGGAAGGTGAAATCGGACTCACGTCGTGGAGGCATCTTGCTATTTCCAGAGGGGTGAGAATTAGAATAGAATAAGGGTCTAAAAGGAGAAATTCACTACCCATATGCAATGCAACAAACATATCACACCAAACACTCATTCATTTATTCAATCAATGTCAAACATCGGAATACAATACTCAATCAAACTAAGCATCGACCTACGCTCTTAACGTTGAAAAATAAAAGATACATGGAGGGCATAACTAAAGTTTTCCTCAGAAGTACATGGTGACTGAGGCTCCTCCAGTGGGGTTGGTGATGATGTTGCCATGGGCATCTCTGCGGCAAACCATGCTGAGTCCTGGTGAAATGGTTCCACCTCTGTATTCCTCCTGAATACGTCCAAGGGCACGATGAATGACCATGTCTCTTCCAAGTATCCAGCTGGGTGCCACAAACTTGAAGTCGATGGGTTCCTTCCGATTCCCAAAGGTCTTCCCTGGGATGTGCACCTCGATCCTGTAGCATCCATCTTGTGGAAATGACATGATAGGAGTCTCGGTGATGCTCGGCAAAGCAATCCTCACGTCCTTGACGATCCTCATCAGCTCCTTACCAAAATGCATCGTTGCGTCAGGCTGGCAAAACTCCGTGATCAACACCGGGATGAAGGTGGCCATCTATAAATTTTGAAATAACCGGAGAGAAATCAAAAACGAATAGATGAGAGTATAAGAATTTTAAAGACAAAGAGACACAATCCTAAGGCTTTCCAATCCTAGAGGTTACGTCCTACGGTCAACGTGTGCTCTGATACCATTTCTGTAGCGACCCGACCTGAAAGGTCGAATCTCCGGTGTTTCCGTACCATCCCAAGATCATGCTGGTACACACACGGTACATCAATGTATATATCAAAGGGAAATCACACAGCATTATATTAATCGAAATCTCATATCGAGTCCTTTATTACAATAAAAATTACAATAAAGTGGCTGAAAGCCAACTCATGAGAATATCTAAATCTTGCGGAAGCGTCAAAGGTAGATGAGTCCAATCTGACTCCAAGGGCATCTCACCGAGCGTAGAACGTGTCCTCACTCCTGGTCGGAAAAGTACTCTGCAACATGATACGTTGCAGCCGTGTAGGTCAGCATATGGAATATGTCGGCAAAGTCACAAAAGAGGGGTGAAAAGATAATCATCTAGTCTACATGCTTATATGGCAGGTGGGGTGGTAAGTTTTTGCGTAAAGCCAATTTTTCCTACATCAAGAGAGAGCTAAGCAAAATATTACTAAGTTGGTTGATTAATGAGATGGTTCCACCAACCAATTCTCATACCCAAATTTTTAATACCCACATCATCATATTAATTGTGTTGAGAGTTCCGAATGTTTCAGTTCCTTTGGCTCAAGTCGTCCATGACCGTAGACACGGCTAATCGATTAGGTTTGAGTACTCTGCAGAGTTTTGCACACGTTCCCCACAAGATTTGGTCGCCTCCGTTTAATTTCTCGCACTTCAGGGTGTTTGAGAAACGGATGACCAAAACATGGTCTTCCAAAGGGTTTCCCTGCGACTCTGACGGTGCCCATCCTTTCCTACCGTTCTTCTACATCTCGTAGCACCGCCTGTCCAGGGTCACCACGATATCCAACCAAGCCAGAGCCCATAATGACTTGTGGCTGTGCAGGTAAGCCTTGGGTCTTGAAGCACCCATCCATCTCTTTGTGCCTGGGTGGACCTTTCCGCGTGAATACTGGCCATCTCCAGCATCACCTAGGCAAATCCACTGGTTTCTCCAGGGTGCCGTTCAACCATCATCCACCCAGAGGTATGTTGAAAACTCGGAGTCTTGAAATCTTGATCATTATGTAGGTCTTGAAATTATTAACTCTCTCAACTCTCATGAATCACACAACCAACCCCGTCTACTAATAGCATAGCAAAAAGTAAAACAACGTTTCCCGGGGCCAATGTGTCAAAGAGTTTGAGGGGGTACCTACCACATGATACTACTACAGTGTAACCAAGTTTCCAACTAACCTATCTTGCATGCAATTGGGGAAGATGGTAGAACTAATGCATATAAAACATGGGTAAACATGATCAAAGTGACTTGCCTGATTGATGATCTTCGTACGTGAGTGACTCTAAGTAACAAGCTTCGCACTCCCGATAATCTAACGAAGCAAACAAGAGCACTCAATAAGCATACAACAAAATATGGTAACTCACAACCATCAACCAAGAACTAGTAAACAATCAAGACAAAACAATGCACAAAAATCACAAGCAAGAAAACACACAAAGTTTTGTTTTCTAAAAGATGATTGATAAAACACTACTAACATAATGAAACTATTGGTATTAACCAAAACAATAGTTGACAGCAAGAAAACAATAAAATATTTTATTAATAAACAGAATAAAATCAATTTAAGTTTGTTGGGAAAACTTTAGTAAAGTTTTTAAAAGTTTTGGTAAACACTATATGGAACCAATATAGTTCTACTAACAAAAGAGCAAAACAAAACTTATTATTTATTAGTAAAACATATTTTTAACAGAAAATAATTTACAAATAAACTTGTCTTAGAAAACAGAATTTATTATATAAAACTTTGTTTGAAAGCAAAACTATTACTAACTAGTTGTTTTAATCAAAATAACCCTATTTGAAAAGAAATTGTGATTCCTATATTAACAAAGAAACAAACTAAACAATTTTATATTTTTATTAACAATAAGTAAAACACTAAATATTTAAATCAACAGAACCTACTAAACAAATTAAAACTAAATCTAAGTTAAACTAACTAAAACTAAGTAAATAAAAAAATACTATAATACTAGATAGATTCTGTTTATAGCTAGAACACTAATCAAAATCATCCTAAAAAATTTCAAACTAAGCATAAAGGTAGTCCTAACTAAGACCAAATAGTAGCAAAAAGATTCATGTCAAAATCTATTTTCAAACTCTAGTTATTCAGATTTGAAGGTTTTAAGCAAATTTGAGTCAATTCAAATTTTAGAGTTCAAATTTAAAATTTAAAAGTACAGGGTGAAACTACATGAAAAATGTGAGCTATTGCAAAAAGAATCAACTCAAAACATTAAACAGATTAAAAGATATAAGCAAAACAAAATTTGAACTCACTCTGTTAACTAAAACAAAAACAGAAAAGAAAACTAGATATGCAACGGCCAAGGGGCTACGTGGCGCTTTCCTATTGGTTGGGGGCGTGTGCGCGCGAGTGCTTGCGGGCGGGCGACCGGACCGACGAGGAAAACGATTCGGGTTTAAAGGGTTCTAATCCTAGTCGTGGATTGTAGATCCGAGGGGTGAGGATAGATCCGATGACTTACCGGAGAGAGAGAGGATCTCCGGCGAGTGGTGACGGCGGCCGGTGGTCGAGGACGTTGCCGGAGGGGTCCCGGTGGTCGAGAGAGGCAGCGAAGGGGTTCAGACGACGGCGGGCGAGGTCCGGCATCGAACGGAGGGGTCGGAGAGGCGAGGAGACGTACGAGGCGACGGGCACGTGGGGAGGGAGCTTCGGTGGTCAGAGCAGCTCCGGCGAGAAATCTGGCAACGCCTCGGCAAGGGAGAGAGGGGATTCGGGGGAGAATGGAGAGAGGGGGTTAGGGCTCTTATATAGGGTGCTCGGGTGGTGCGGGGGAGGAGAGAGGAGAGAGATCGGGGGGGAATGGAGTAACTGCCGGCGAGGTCCGGCGTCGCGTGCGGGGAAGAAGACGACCGCGCGGGCTAACGGTCGGTCGGGGTGGGACCCGATGTTAGCGAGAGGGGAGCGAGGTTTCCGCGTCGGTCGGCCGGTCAGTATTAACTTCGCGAGTAACTGCCGTGGACCGTCCCGTTTAATACTAAAACCGTTACCGTTTTCTTTTTAATGTTTTCCAACGACAATCAAAAGCTTTTAAAACATTCAAACCATGGTTAAAAGTAGGAAATAAATATATCAAAATTAAAAGAATAATAAATTCTATTTAATGAACATTTTTATTCTATCATTTGAATACTTTCAAAAAAATATTATTTTCAGAATTGCCTATTTGTTTTTAAATCCTTTTTGCAAATATTTTCAAAACAACCCCTGGTTTTTATTGTTCAAATAAATCACCAAGATGACCCTGGTGTGGAGTGTCATGTTACTCCCCTCTTATTTTGAACATTTTACCAAGATTTCAAATAGGTGAAAGCAACTTAGGGAAAGTAGAAAGGGCTTTCAGAAATTTAGAAAGAACATTTCAACAATACATGTATTCAAGCAATGATGATGATGGATGCATAGCTATATTTCATAACATTCCAAAATGGAATTTTGGGATGTTACATATTTAGTTATTGCATAAAGGGTACTATATTATAACTTATCCATTCTTATACCCCCCTTATATAATCCATAGCATCATCAAAACAAGCAAACTATGCAAAGCAAAAAACAGAATCTGTCTAAAACAGAACAGTCTGTAAAGATCTGTAAAGAACCTATACTTATGTAACTTTAACAATTCTTAAAAATTAGAAAAACCTGAAGTATTTGTATATAAATACCGTGTAAAAATTCAGATCAAAAAGATGTTCCAGTAAAATCATAGAAATTCTGCACTGGACGCTAAAGTTTCTGTTTTTGCACCGTATCAATTCTACTCATCTTGTGAGTCATCCCAAAGGCTTTACTTGGCACAAACACTAATTAAAACATAAAACCACAATCATTATAGAGTAAATAATCATTCTATCACACACAAATAGAAAGTTAAAAAGCAAAAATAAATATAACTATTGGGCTGCCTCCCAACAAGTGTTATTGTTTTATGAGCCTAGCTAGGCATAATGCATAGTTTCAAATATTATCATCTTTGACACTCCACCCATAAGTAGCTGTCACGATTGATTCATAATGTGGTTTAATTATCTTCCTAGGGAAGTGTCCCATCCCTTTATTTAATGGGAATTGGAACCTTATGTTTCCCCCTTTCATATCAATAATTGCACATATAGTTCAGGGTCTTCCAAGTATTATTGGACAAGTAGGATTGCAATCAATACCAAGCACAATGAAATATGCAAGCACATAATTCTTATTCTCAACAATTAGAGCATAATTTATTCTACCTAAAGGTTTTTTAATGGTATAATCCGCAAGATGCCAATTTAGGGAACACTCTTCAATATTAGTGATACCAAGCACATCACAAAGAGATTTAGGTATAGTTGAAACACTGGCACCAAGGTCAAACAAATCATTGCATTCATATTTATTTATATTAATTTTAATAGTAGGTTCCCACTCATCATGCAATTTTCTTGGAATAGAAACTTCAAGTTCAAGTTTCTCATCATAAGCTTTTATCATCGCTCCCACTATATGATTAGTGAAAGCCTTGTTTTGTTCATAGGCATTGGGTGAGATAATAATGGTTTGCAACAAGAAAATACATTATGCTAAGGATTAACTTTCATAATTAAAGTCCTTGTAATCCAAAATAGTGGGCACATCACTAGTTAAAGTTTTAACCTCTCCAAACCCACTTTTTTCAATTTTAGCATTAGAATCATCACCCTCCAAGCAAACGGGCGCTATCTAGCTAGAGTTGACTCATCTCCAGTACCTTTATAATTTATATTAATATAAGTAAACAAACATTCAATAGGAGAATTACCAATAATTTTAAGATCTTCATCATGATTCCGGTAAAAACCGGGTGGGAGAGCTTTTTTCCAAGAAACCCCGCTTAGCTTTCAACTTAGAGTCCTCTCCTTAATTTCATTAATAGATATTTGGATAGATTTAATAGTACCATTAAAATCATTCTTTGGTGGAAAGGTCTTGATTTTAAGTTTTTCTATATCAAGGGCAATTATATCCATGTTTTTAGCAAAAGTATCAATTGTATGCAACTTTTCTTCTACCATAGTGTTAAAAAAATTGAGAACTAACAAATTATTTAATTATGTTATCAAGATCAGAGGGTGTCCTATTAGTTTTTTTATAAGAATTTCCATAGTTAGTAGAGGAGTTACCAGGATACGGCCTATCATTGAAATTTCATCTATAAGCATTGTTGTTGAAATTGTTTCGCGACATAAGGTTCACATAAATAGGATCATTATTTTTATCAATAAAAGTAGACAAAGGTATATTATTTGGATCAACATAAGTATTTTTTGCTAGCAACCATATTCATAAGAGCATCCACTTTTTCACTCAAAATAGCGATTTCCTTGACAAAATTTACCTTTTACCAGTTGGAGCTCTCTTGGTATACCATTGAGAATAATTTTTCATGGTGTTGTCCAGAAGTTTTGTGGCCTATCCTAAGGTCACATCCATAAAGGTACCACCTGTAGTACAATCTAGAAGATTTATAGACACAAAGTTTAGTCTAGCATAGAAGTTTTGAATAATCATCCACAAGTTTAACCCATGAGCAGGACAATTTCTAATCATCAATTTCATTATCTCCCATGCTTGTGCAATATTTTCTTGATCATGTTGTTTAAAATTCATCATTTGGTTCCTAAGGGAGATGATCTTAGTAGGAGGAAAATACTTGGAAATAAAAACATCTTTACACTTATCCCATGTTCCAATACTATTACGTGGTAAAGATGAAAACCAAGCCTTAGGTTTATCTCTTAGTGAAAAAGGAAAGAATTTTAATTTCATAAAATCATTTTCCATGTCCTTTTTCTTTTGCATATCACAAAGTTCAACAAAAGTATTAAGATGAGAAGCGAGATCCTCATTAGGACTTCCCAGAAATTGATCTTCCATCACAAGATTTAGTAATGGAGCATTAATTTCGAAAGCCTCCGCACTAGTGGTGGGTGGTATAGGAGTACTAATAAAATAATTTTTATTAGTATTTGAGAAGTCACACTAATTAGTAGTATCTTGAGACATGGTGACCGAGCAAGCAAAGTAACAAGCAGGACAAGTAAACTAGCAAGCAAAGAAGCAAACTAGTAACAAGCAAATAGGACGACTCCTGTGTGCACCTATTACTATTACTCCACTTGAAGAGCGCTTCTATGCTTGCCTCTCTACATATTAAGTTCATGACAAACAAAGTCATGCTTGGAGAACGATCACATGTTGTAGACAAAGTAAACTCAATCAATATGAATAAATCCCATTGTTTTATCATTAGTGGCAACAATACAAAGACGTGTCTTGTCCCCTTATGTCATTGGGATATAGAGCACCGCCAGATTGAACCCACTACAACGCACCCCTCCCACTGAAGAAATATGAACCTAGTTAGCCAAACTATTTCAATAGACCAAAGAGATTTACGAAGCTATAATGATCATGCAAATAAGAATCATAATATTTAGAGGTGACTAAAATACTTTTCATGAATAATTTGAAACATAAACCCACAATTCATCAGATCCCAACAAACACATCGTACAAAAGAATTACATGAGATGGATCAAAGCAAAGATGCGATGATCATTGTTTTGAAGCTCAAAATAGAGAGAGATAGCCATCTAGGTACTAATTATGGACCCATAGGTCTATGGTGAACTACTCACACATCATCATGAGGGCATCAAGGTTGATGAAAAGGCCCTCTGTGATTGATCCCCCTCCGGTAGGGTGCCAGAACGGAGCTCATATGAGATTGCGGCAGAACAGAGACTTGCGGCGGCAGAAAAAGTGTTTCGGGGTGCGCTTGAGGGTTTTTGGAATATATGTGAATTTATAGGCCAGAGAACGGAGGTAGGAGGGCCACCAGGGAGGGACAAGCCATCAGGGCGTGCCGACCTCCTGGACGCGCCATGTTGGCTTCTGCCTCCCTCATGCGGCCTCCGGTCTTCTCCCGAAGCTTCCGGGTCTTCTACTAGTCCAAAAAAAGTCATAAAAAAGTTTTAGGGCAATTGGACTTCGTTTGGTAGTGTAAACCTGAAAAGTAAAAAAACACAGAAAACTACAACTGGCACTGGGCACTTAGTCAATAGGTTAGTGCTCAAAAATAATATAAATTGGTAAATTATTACTCAAAAAGTATCATAGAATGATAATAAAATAGCATGGAACAATAAAAAAATATAGATATGTTGGAAACATATCAGTTAGTGCTCAAAAATAATATTAATTGGTAAATAAACACCCAACAAGTATCCTAGAATGATAATATAATAGCATGGAACAATAAAAACAATATAGATATGTTGGAGATGTATCAGCACCCCCAAGCTTAATTCCTACTCGTCCTCGAGTAGGTAAATGATAAAAACAGAATTTTTGATGTGACATGTGATGTCTACTATGCAACTTTATTCTTTTAGACTCGTGTTGGGCCTCCAAGCGCAGAGTTTTGTAGGACAGTAGCAATTTTCCCTCAAGTAGATGACCTAAGGTTTATCAACCCGTGGGAGGTGTAGGATGAAGATGGTCTCTTTCAAACAACCCTACAATCAAATACAAGAAATATCTTGTGTCCCCAACACACCCAATACCATGGCAAATTGTATAGGTGCACTAGTTCGGTGAAGAGATGGTGATACAAGTGCAATATGGATAATAGAAATAGGTTTTTGAAATCGGAAAATATAAAAACGGCAAGGTAACAAGTGGTAAACAACAAGCAAAACTTTGTACAAATTCTTGGGAATAAGGCCTACGGTCCGTACTTTTGCTAGTGCAATCTCTCAACAATGCTAATATAATTGGATCACATAACCATCCCTCAACGTGCAACGAAAAATCACTCCAAAGTTCTTATCTAGAGGAAAACATAAGAAGAAATTGTTTGTAGGGTACGAAACTACCATAAATTCATGCTTTCTGATCGATCTATCCAAGAGTTCATACTAAAATAACCAAGTTATCTTTTCCGATCGATCTATCTAAGAGTTCATACTAGAATGACACCATATGGTATGCATCAACCAATTCTAATGTCATTGATACGTCTCCAACGTATCTATAATTTATGAAGTATTCATTCCATGTTTACAGTAACTCTATATGATTTTGGTATGATTTTATTAGAACTATCCCAGACTGACGTTGTTTTCAGCAGAACTACCATGGTGTCGTTTTTTGTGCAGAAATAAAAGTTCTCGAAATGGGCTGAAAATTCAGTATGATTTTTTCTGGACCAAAAGAGACCCTCGAAGCATTGGAGTTGGGCCAAAAGAGCCACGAGGAGGTCACAAGCCTACCAGGCGCGGCCACCCTCGCTGGTCGCGCCTAGCAGGCTTGCCACCGCCTCGTGGCCCCCTTGACATGAGATCGACGCCAAAAATTCCTATAAATATAGAAACCTCCAAAAAGAAACCTAGATCGGGAGTTCCATCGCTGCAAGCTCCAGAGCCACGAAACCAATCAGGAGCCTGTTCCAGCACCCTGCCGGAGGGGGAAACCATCACCGGAGGCCATCTTCATCATCCCGGCGGCCTTCATGACGAGGAGGGGGTAGTTCACCCTCGGGGCTGAGGGTATGTACCAGTAGCTATGTGTTTGATCTCTCTCTCTCTCTCATGTTCTTGAGATGATACACTCTTGATGTACCGCGAGCTTTATCGATATAGATGAATCATATGGAGTTTTCACCTCTCTATCTTCTTGTGATGAATTGAGTTTTCCCTTTGAAGTTTTCTTATCGGATTGAGTCTTTAAGGATTTGTGAACACTTGATGTATGTTTCGCGATGGGATATCCATGGTGACAATAGGATGTTCTATTGATCCACTTGATGTATGTTTTGGTGATCAACTTGCGGGTTCCGTAACCTTGGGAATCTATGCATAGGGGTTGGCACATGTTTTCGTCTTGAATCTCCGGTAGAAACTTTGGGGCACTCTTTGAAGTTCTTTGTGTTGGATTGAATATGATGAATCTGAAATTATGTGATGCATATCATATAATCAAGCCCATGGGTACTTGTGGTGACATTGGAGTTTCTAGGTGACATTAGGGTTTTGGTTGATGTGTATCTTAAGGTGTTATTTTAGTATGAACTCTAGGGATGTTCGTGACACTTATAGGGATAGCTCATAAGATTGATCAAAAAAGATAACTTTGAGGTGGTTTCATACCCTACAATAATTTCTTCGTTAGTTCTCCTCTATTTGTGACTTTGGTGTGAACTCTTTGTCGCACGAGAGGTATTTACATATGATTCAACTATGTTAGTATTGTTGAGAGAACTTGCACTAGTGAAAGTATGAACCCTAGGCCTTGTTTCTAAGCATTGCAATACCGTTTGTGCTCACTTTTATCATTAGTTACCTTGCTGTTTTTATATTTTCATATTACAAAAACCTATATCTACCATCCATATTGCACTTGTATCACCATCTCTTCATCGAACTAGTGCACCTATAGAATTTGCCATTGTATTGGGTGTGTTGGGGACACAAGAGATTTCTTGTATTTGATTGCAGGGTTGTTTGAGAGAGACCATCTTCATCCTACACCTCCCACGGATTGATAAACCTTAGGTCATACACTTGAGGGAAAATTGCCACTGTCCTACAAAACTCTGCGCTTGGAGGCCCAACACGAGTCTACAAGAAGAAGGTTGTGTAGTAGACATGAGTCATCTAGATACTCCAATGTCACCACAAGTATCCATGAATTAATTATACGACATGCATCAAAAAAATTCAAATTCATAATACTCAATCCAACACCAAGAACCTCAAAGAGTGCCCCAAGATTTGTATCGGAGAACATGGTATGAAAACATGCAATCAACCCCTATGCATAGATTCCCAAGGTCACCGGAATCTGCGAGTTGACGCCATAGCATATATCAAGTGAATCACTTGAATACCCCAATATCACTACGAGTATCCGCATGCAAGACATATATCAAGTTCTCTCAAATCCATAAAAGTATTCTATCCGGTAATAACAAAATCTCAAAGGGAAAACTCAATTCATCACGACAAGATAGAGAGGGGAAAACACCATGTGATCCAACTATATTAACAAAGCCCGTGATACATCAAGATTGTGCCATCTCAAGAACACAAGAGATAGAGAGATTGAACACATAGCTACTGGTAAAAACCATCAGCCCCGAGGATTGAAAACATAGAGAGATTGAACACATAGAGAGATTTTTATTAATCACAGAACATATGAGCCTGAACCATGGATATAGCATAAGGTGGAAAAGAATATGGCGGTAGGTTTCAAAAGGGTGAAAGTGGAGAAGAAAATCTCGCATCAACTAGGCGTATCTGTTGGAAATATGCCCTAGAGGCAATAAATAAAGTGTTTATTATTATATTTCCTTGTTCATGATAATTGTTTATTATCCATGCTATAATTGTATTGATTGGAAACACATTGCATGTGTCGATAAAAAGACAACACTTTGTCCCCTAGTATGCCTCTAGTGAACTAGCTCGTTGATCAAAGATGGTCAAGGTTTCCTAGCCATTGACATGTGATGTCATTTGATAACGGAATCACATCATTAGGAGAATGATGGGATGGAAAACACCCAAACTATAAACGTAGCATATGATTGTGTCAGTTTATTGCTACAGTTTTTCTGCATGTCAAGTATATGTTCCTATGACCATGAGATCATGCAACTCACGGACACCAGAGGAGTGCCTTGTGTGTATCAAACGTCGCAACGTAACTAGGTGGCTATAAAGGTGCTCTACATGTATCTCCGAGGGTGTCTATTGGGTTGGCATGGATCAACACTGGGATTTGTTACTTCGTGTGATGGAGAGGTATCTCAGGGCCCACTAGGCAATGCAACATCACAGTAAGCCTTGCAAGCAATGTGACTAAGTGTTAGCCACGGGATCTTGTATTACGGAAACGAGTAAAGGGACTTGCCGACAATGAGATTGAACTAGGTATGGAGATACCGATGATCGGATCTCGGGCAAGTAACATACCGAAGAACAAAGGGAACATCATACAGGATTAACTGAATCCTTGACACAGAGGTTCGACCAATAAAGATCTTCGTAGAATATGTAGGAATCAATATGAGCATCCAGGTCCCCCTATTGGTTATTGACCGTAGAGGTGTCTCGGTCATGTCTACATAGTTCTCGAACCCGCAGGGTCTGCACACTTAAGGTTTGGTGACGTTTTGGCAGTATAGAGTTATGCATGGTGGTGACCGAAGGTTGTTCGGAGTCCCAGATGAGATCCTGGACGTCATGAGGAGCTCCGGAATGGTCCAGAGGTAAAGATTGATATATAGGAAGTCCTGTTTTGGTCACCGGAAAAGTTTCGGGCTCATCGGTAGTGTACCGGGAGTGCCGGGAGGGTACCGGGGACCATCGGGAGGGGTATTTCGACCCAAGAGGCTACATGGGCTGTGGGAGAAGGAATACAGCCCTTAGTGGGTTGGTCGAAGGTCCATAGGAAGCCCATGCGGCTAGGAAGAAAACCCAAGGTGGAAAGAAAGGCAAAAGTGCGAAATAAGGAAGGAGTCCTAATCCTACTAGGAGTAGAGGAGGAGGACTCCTCCCTCCACTTTGGCCGAAGTGGATTTGTCTCCCTTGGGAGCCAAGTCTCCTCCCTCCCGTCCTCCTATATATACTAGAGGTTTCGAGGGTTTTTGACACAGAATTTTAGCCACGTGTTGCCCTCTCCTCTAGTCCGTAGTTTCTCCTCTAGATTGGTTTCAGCGGTGCTTAGGCGAAGCCCTGCTGGAATTACTCCACCACCATCACCGCAACGCTGTCGTGCTGCCAGAGAACTCATCTACCTCTCCGCTCCCTCTTGCTGGATCAAGAAGGCGGAGATCGTCATCAAGCCGTACGTGTGTTAAATGCCGAGGTGTCATCTGTTCGGCGCTAAATCGGGATGGATCGTGATTGGATCGCGGGACGCTTTGTGATTTGGATCGTGAAGACATTCGACTACATCAATCACGTTTCTTAATGCTTCCCTCTTAGCGATCTACAAGGGTATGTAGATCCACTCTCCCCTCTCATAGATGCTCATCTCCTAGATTGATCTTGGTGAAGCGTAGGAATTTGTTTGTTTCCCATGCGATGTTCCCCAACAGTGGCATCATGAGCTAGTTCTATGTGTAGATGAGATGTCGAGTAGAACACAAAGAGTTTATGGGTGTTGATGCTTAGATTGCTTCCTCCCTTGGTCGTGTTTTGGTTCAGCAGTATTGTGGGATGAAGCAGCCCGGACCAACCTTACTCGTACGCTTACGAGAGACCGGTTCCGTCGTCTGACATGTAACTTCGTTGCACAAAGATGGTTGGCGGGTGTCTGCTTCTCCTACTTTAGTTGGATCGGATTCGACAAAGGCGGTCCTTGATAAGATTGAAAAGCAACTTATGTATCACAGTTGTGGTTTTTGCGTAGGTGAGAATTGTTCTTGCTAGATACCCGTAGCAGCCACGTAAAACATGCAACAAGAATTAGAGGACGTCTAACTTGTTTTTGTAGGGTATGTTGTGATGTGATATGGCCAATTACATGATGAGATATATGTGATGTATGAGATGATCATGAGTTGTATATAATATCACGACTTGCATGTCGATGAGTACGGCAACCGGCAGGAGCCATAGGGTTGTCTTTAATTATTGTATGACCTATGTGTCCATCATTAAGCGATATGTAATGCTTTAGTTTATCGCTAAACGGTAGCAATAGTAGTAGAAGCATGGTGGGCGCGACAACCCCGATGGCGACACGTTGATGGAGATCAAGATGATGGAGATCATGGTGTCATGTCGGTGACGATGGAGATCATGTCGGTGCTTTCAAGATGGAGATAAAAAGCACAAGTTCATGGCCATATCATGTTACTTGTGATTTGCATGTGATGTTAATCCTTTTATGCACCTTGTTTCTCTTAGGACGATGGTAGCATTATAAGGTGATCCCTCACTTAAATTTCAAGGTAAAATTGTGTTCTCCCCGAGTGTGCACCGTTGCGAAAGTTCGTCGTGTCAAGAAACCATGTGATGATCGGGTGTGATAGACTCTACGTTCACATACAATGGGTGCAAGCCAATGTTACACATGCAGAACACTCGGGTTAAACTTGATGAGCCTAGCATGTACAGACGTGGCCTCGGAACACAAGAGACCGAAAGGTCGAACATGAGTCATATAGTAGATATGATCAACATGATGATGTTCACCATTGAAACCACCTCAACTCACGTGGTGATCGGACTTGAGTTGGTGAATTTGGATCATGTATCACTCAGATGACCTGAGGGATATCAATTTGAGTGGGAGCTTTAGTAATTTAATTAACTAAACTCATTATCTTGAACAATAGTCTAAGTAACCTTTGCATATTTATGTTGTAGATCAATGGCTCACGCAGTAGCACCCCTGGATTTTAATGTGTTCCTAGAGAAAGCTAAGTTGAAAGATGATGGAAGTAACTTTGTGGACTGGGCCCATAATCTGAGGATTATCCTCACTGCTTCCCAGAAGTCATATGTCCTTGATGCACAACTTGGTAACCAACCCGAAGACATGTCATCCGAAGATGTTAAGAACGCTTGGGAGGCACGTTCTGGAGATTACTCAATAGATAAATGTGCAATATTGTATGGCTTAGAACCGGGACTTCAAAGACGTTTTGAACATCATGGAGCATATGCGATGTTCCAGGAGTTGGAGTTTGTCTTTAAGAAGAATGCCCAGATCGAGAGATATGAGACCTCCGATAAGTTCTATGCTTGCAAAATGGAGGAGAACAGGTCTATCAGTGAACATATACTCAGAATGTCTGGGTATTCGACTCATCTGGCGGAGTTGGGGATGCCCCTTCCGCCAGAGGCGATCATGTTGGGAGACGTAGTAGTAAATAAAAAAAAATCTACGTGTTCACCAAGATCTATCCATGGAGAAACCAGCAACGACTAAGGGGAGAGTGGATCTTCATACCTTTGAAGATCGCTAAGCGGAAGCGTTACAAGAACGCGGTTGGTGGAGTCGTACTCGTAGCGATTCAGATCGCGATGGACTCCGATCTTAGCGCCGAACAACGGCGCCTCCGCATTCAACACACATGCAGCCCGGTGACGTCTCCTACACCTTGATCCAGCAAGGAGGAAGGAGAGGTTGAGGGAGAGCTCCGACAGCATGACGGCATGGTGACGGTGGAGCTGCGTGGTCTCCGGCAGGGCTTCGCCAAGCACTACGGAGAACGAGGAGAGGCAGGAGTAGGGCTGCGCCGTGGGAGAGAGAGATGTGTGTCTCAAACAGCCCGAAGGGCATCACTATATATAGGAGGAGGAGGAGGAGGGAGGGCTGCGCCCTAGGGTTCCCACCCTAGGGGCCGGCGGCAGCCCTAGATGGGGCTTGGTGCGGCGGCCAAGGGAGAGAGGAGAGGGGTGCGGCTGCCCTAGCCGGCCTAGGGTGGGCCTAGGGCCCATCTGGGCTAGGGTTTGCCCCCTCTCTCCTTTGCTGTGCCTTGGGCCAAGTGGGAGGGGCGCACCAGCCCACCTAGGGGCTGGTTCCCTCCACCTTCGGCCCATGCAGCCCTTTGGGGCCCGTGGCCCCTCCCTGTGGACCCCCGGAACCCTTTCGGTGGTCCCGGTACGTTACCGGTGACGCTCGAAACATTTCCGGTAACCAAAACCTCACTTCATATATATCAATCTTTGTCTCCGGACCATTCCGGAACTCCTCGTGACGTCTGAGATCTCATCTGGGACTCCGAACAACCTTCGGTAACCACATCCACTATTTCCCTATAACCCAAGCGTCATCGAACCTTAAGTGTGTAGACCGTACGGGTTCGGGAGACACGTAGACATTACCGAGACACCTCTCCGGACAATAACCAACAGCGGGATCTGGATACCCATGTTGGCTCCCACATGCTCCACGATGATCTCATCGGATGAACCACGATGTCGGGGATTCAATCAATCCCGTATACAATTCCCTTTGTCTACCGGTATGATACTTGCCCGAGATTCGATCGTCGGTATCCCTATACCTTGTTCAATCTCGTTACCGGCAAGTCTCTTTAATTGTTTCGTAATACATCATCCCATGGCTAACTCCTTAGTAACATTGAGCTCATTATGATGATGTCTTACCGAGTGGGCCCAAAGATACCTCTCCGTCATACAGAGTGACAAATCCCAGTCTTGATTCATGCCAACCCAACAGACACTTTCGAAGATACCCGTAGTGCACCTTTATAGCCACCCAGCTACGTTGTGACGTTTGGAACACCCAAAGCATTCCTACGGTATCCAGGAGTTGCACAATCTCATGGTCTAAGGAAATGATACTTGACATTAGAAAAGCTTTAGCAGACGAACTACACGATCTTGTGCTACGCTTAAGATTGGGTCTTGTCCATCACATCATTCTCCTAATGATGTGATCCCGTTATCAATGACATCCAATGTCCATAGTCATGAAACCGTGACCATCTATTGATCAACGAGCTAGCCACATAGAGGCTCACTAGGGACATGTTGTGGTCTATGTATTCACACATGTATTACGGTTTCCGGTTAACACAATTATAGCATGAACAATAGACAATAATCATGAACAAGGAAATACAATAATAACCATTTTATTATTGCCTCTAGGGCATATTTCCTATAGATCACTGACAGAGTTTTTCAATCGCTTCCACCTAGCTACAAGAGCTTTGTGATGAACTATAACATGCATGGGATGAACAAGTCAGTCGCCGAGCTATTTGCGATGCTGAAAGTCGCTGAGTCTGAAATCCATAAAGAACATCAAGTGTTAATGGTCAATTAAACCACTAGTTTCAAGAAGAATGACAAGGG
Organism: Hordeum marinum; assembly: GCA_022496015.1. NCBI lineage: Eukaryota > Viridiplantae > Streptophyta > Magnoliopsida > Poales > Poaceae > Hordeum > Hordeum marinum. The sequence continues at coordinate 442,251,223 of CM039674.1, forward strand.
CAAGAAGGGTAACTCCAAGAAGAGTGGCAAAACAGTTGCCCCTCTTGTGAAGAAACCCAAGGCTGGACCCAAGCCAGAAACTGAGTGCTTTCATTCAAGGGAACTGGTCACTGGAAGCGGAACTGCCCCAACTATCTGGCTGACAAGAAGGCGGCCAACAACAAACAAGGTATATTTGATATACATGTTATTGATGTGTACCTTACTAGCTCTCGTTGTAGTGCCTGGGTATTTGATAGCGGTTCGGTTGCTCACATTTGCAACTCAAAACAGGAACTATGGAATAGACGAAGGCTGGCGAAGAACGAAGTGACAATGCGCATGGGAAATGGTTCCAAGGTTGATGTGATTGTCGTCGGTACGCTCTCTCTTCGATTACCATCGGGATTAGTGATGAACCTGAATAATTGTTATTCAGTGTCTGCGTTAAGCATGAACATTATATCTAGATCTTGTTTATTGCGAGACGGTTACTCATTTAAATCGGAGAATAATGGTTGTTCTATTTATATGAGTGATATCTTTTATGGTCATGCACCCAATGTAAGGGGTTTATTCATATTGAATCTTGATAGTGATGATACACATGTTCATAACATTGATGCCAAAAGATGTAGAGTTGGTAATGATAGTACCACTTTCTTGTGGCACTGCCGTTTGGGTCATATTGGTGTAAAACGCATGAGGAAGCTCCATGCTGATGGACTTTTGGAGTCACTTGATTTTGAATCACTTGACACATGTGAACCATGCCTCATGGGCAAGATGACTAAAATGTAGTTCTCTGGAACAATGGAACGGGCAAGTGACTTGTTGGAAATCATACATACTGATGTGTGCGGTCCAATGAATGTTGCAACGCGCGGTGGATATCGTTATTTTCTCACCTTCACTGATGACTTAAGTAGATATGGGTATATTTACTTAATGAAACACAAGTATGAAACGTTTGAAAAGTTCAAGCAATTTCAGAGTGAAGTTGAGAATCATCGTAACAAGAAGATTAAATTCCTACGATCTGATCAAGGAGGTGAATATTTGAGTTATGAGTTTGGCAGTCACTTAAGATAGTGTGGAATTGTTTCACAGTTGACACCGCTTGGAACACCACAGTGTAATGGTGTGTCCGAACATCATAATCGAACCTTATTAGATATGGTGCGTTCTATGATGTCTCTTGCAGATTTGCCACTATCGTTTTGGGGTTATTAGAGACAACTGCATTCACTTTAAATAGGGCACCATCGAAATCCGTTGAGACGACGCCATATGAACTGTGGTTTGGCAAGAGGCCAAAGTTGTCGTTTCTTAAAGTTTGGGGATGTGATGCTTATGTCAAAAAGCTTCAGCCTGAAAAGCTCGAACCCAAAGCGGAGAAATGTGTCTTCATAGGATACCCGAAAGAGACAGTTGGGTATACCTTCTATCTTAGATCCGAAGGCAAAGTGTTTGTCGCTAAGAATGGAACATTTCTTGAGAAAGAGTTTCTCTCGAAAGAATTGAGTGGGAGGAAAATAGAGCTTGATGAGGTTATTGAACTTTTACTTCAACCAGAGAGTAGCACGGCGCAGAAAGATGTTTCAGTGGAGCCTACGACAGTTGAAGAGGAAGTTAATGATGATGACCATGAAGCTTCGGATCAAGTTACTATTGAACCTCATAGGTCGACACGGGCACATACTACTCCTGAGTGGTACGACAACCCTGTCTTGGAGGTCATGTTGTTGGACAACAATGAACCTACGAGCTGTGGAGGAGCGATGATGGGCCCGGATTCCAAGAAATGGTTAGAGGCCATGAAATCCGAGATGGGATCCATGTATGAAAACAAAGTATGAACTTTGGAAGTATTACCTAAAGGGTGAAAGGCCATTCAGAACAAATGGCTCTTTAAGAGGAAGACGGACGCGGACGGTAATGTCACCGTCTATAAAGCTCGACTTGTGGCAAAGGGTTTCTCACAAGTTCAAGGAGTTGACTACGATGAGACCTTCTCACCCGTAGCGATGCTTAAGTCCGTCAGAATCATGTTGGCAACAACTGCTTATTTTGACTATGAAATTTGGCAAATGGATGTCAAAACAGCGTTCCTCAACGGTTTCCTTGAGGAAGGGTTGTATATGATGCAACCAGAAGGGTTTGTCGATCCAGAGAATGCTGACAAAGTTTGCAAACTCCAGTGATCCATTTATGGACTGGTGCAAGCATCTCAGAGTTGGAATAAGCGCTTTGATGAGGTGATCAAAGCGTTTGGATTTGTACAAGTTTATGGAGAAGCTTGTATTTACAAGAAAGTGTGTGGGAGCTCTATAGCATTTATAATATTATATGTGGATGACATATTGTTGATTGGAAACAATATAGAAATCTTGGAAAGCGTGAAGGAATATTTGAACAAGAGTTTTTCAATGAAGGACCTAGGAGAAGCTGCTTTCATATTAGGCATTAAGATCTATAGAGATAGATCGAGACGCTTGATAGCACTTTCACAAAGCGCATACCTTGATAAAGTTTTGAATAAGTTCAAAATGGATCAGTCCAAGAAGGGGTTCTTGCCTGTGTTATAAGGTGTGAAGTTGAGTAAGACTCAATTCCCAGTGACTGCAGAAGATAGAGAGGAGATGAGTGTCATCCCCTATGCTTCAGCCATAGGTTCTATCATGTATGCAATGCTGTGCACAAGACTCGATGTCAGCCTTGCCATAAGTATGGCCGGAAGGTTTCAAAGGGATCCTGGAATGGAACACTAGACGACGGTCAAGAATATCCTTAAGTATCTGAAAAGGACAAAGGAAATATTTCTCATTCATGAAGGTGATCGAGAGCTCGTCGTAAAGGGTTGCGTCAATGCAAGCTTTGACACTGATCCGGATGACTCTAAGTCGCAAACCGGATACGTATTTATTCTCAATGGGGGAGCGGTAAGCTGATGCAGTTCCAAGCAAAGCGTGGTAGCCGATTCTACATGCGAAGCAGAGTACATCGCAGCCTCAGAGGCAGCGAAGGAAGCTATCTGGATGAAGCAGTTCGTGATAGATCTTGGAGTAGTGCCCAATGCACTGAATCCAATCACTCTGTTCTGTGACAACACTGGTGCCATTGCTCTGGCCAAGGAACCAAGGTTTCACAAGAGGACCGGACACATAAAGCGACGCTTCAATTCCATCCGCGATTACATCGAGGAGAAGGACATAAATATTTGCAAAGTGCACACGGATCTGAATGTTGTATACCCGTTGACTAAACCTCTTCCAAGGGCTAAACATGATCAACACCAGAACTACATGGATGTTTGATTCATTACAATGTAAATCACATAGTGATGTGAACTAGATTATTGACTCTAGTGCAAGTGGGAGACTGTTGGAAATATGCCCTAGAGGCAATAAATAAAGTGTTTATTATTATATTTCCTTGTTCATGATAATTGTTTATTATCCATGCTATAATTGCATTGATTGGAAACACATTGCATGTGTGGATAAATAGACAACACTTTGTCCCTACTGTGCCTCTAGTGAACTAGCTCGTTGATCAAACATGGTCAAGGTTTCCTAGCCATTGACATGTGATGTCATTTGATAATGGGATCACATCATTAGGAGAATGATGGGATGGACAAGACCCAAACTATAAACGTAGCATATGATCGTGTCAGTTTATTGCTACAGTTTTTCTGCATGTCAAGTATATGTTCCTATGACCACGAGATCATGCAACTCACGGACACTGGAGTAGTGCCTTGTGTGTATCAAATGTCGCAACATAACTGGGTGACTATAAAGGTGCTCTACAGGTATCTCCGACGATGTCTATTGGGTTGGCATGGATCAACACTGGGATTTGTTACTCCGCGTGATGGAGAGGTATCTCAGGGCCCACTCGGTAATGCAACATCACAATAAGCCTTGCAAGCAATGTGACTAAGTTTTAGCCACGGGATCTTGTATTACGAAAACGAGTAAAGAGACTTGCCGGCAACGAGATTGAACTAGGTATGGAGATACCGACGATCGAATCTCGGGCAAGTAACATACCGAAGAACAAAGGGAATATCATACGTGATTAACTGAATCCTTGACATAGAGGTTCAATCGATGAAGATCTTCGTAGAATTTTTAGGAATCAATATGGGCATCTAGGTCCCGCTATTGGTTATTGACCGTAGAGGTGTCTCGATCATGTCTACATAGTTCTCGAACCCGCAGGGTCTGCACACTTAAGGTTTGGTGACGTTTCAGTAGTATAGAGTTATGCATGGTGGTGAACGAAGGTTGTTCAGAGTCCCGGATGAGATCCTGGACGTCACGAGGAGCTCCAAAATGGTCCGGAGGTAAAGATTGATATATAGGAAGTCCTGTTTGGTCATCGAAAAAGTTCCCGGCTCATCGGTGGTACTGGGAGTGCCGGGAGGGTACCGAGGACCATCGGGAGGGGAATTTCGACCCAAGAGGCTACATGGGCTGTGGGAGAAGGAATACCAGCCCTTAGTGGGCTGGCCGAAGGCCCACAGGAATCCCATGCGGCTAGGAAGGAAACCCAAGGTGGAAAGAAAGGCAAAAGTGGGAAATAAGGAAGGAGTCCTTATTGGGGAACGTTGCATGGGAAACAAAAAAAATCCTACACACACGCAAGATCTATCCATGGTGATGAGCATCTACGAGGGAGAGAGTGGATCTACATACCCTCGTAGATCGCTAAGCGGGAAGCGTTAAGAAACGCGGTTGGTGTAGTCGAACGTCTTCGCGATCCAAATCGCCGAGCGTCCCACGATCTCATCACGATCCATCCCGCGATTCAATCACGATCCGTCCCGCGAACTCATCATGATCCGTCCTGCGATCTCATCACGACCTGTCTCGCAATCTTGATCACGGTCCTTCCGATCTAGCGCCGAACGGACGGCACCTCCGCGTTCAGCACACGTACAACTTGATGATGATCTCCGCCTTCTAGATCCAGAAAGAGGGAGTGGAGAGGTAGACGAGTTCTCCGGCAGCGTGACGGCGCTGCGGCGATGGTGGTGGAGCTATTCCGGCAGGGCTTCGCCTAAGCACTGCAGAAAACCGATCTAGAGGAGAAACTATGCACTAGATGAGAGGGTAGCAGGTGGCAGAAAATCTAGTGCAAAACTCCTAGAACCTCTAGTATATATAAGAGGAAGAGAGGAGGAGGCTTGGCCCTCAAGGGGCCAGCCCTAGGCTTCGGCCGAACGAAGGAGAGGAGGAATCCTCCTCCAATCCTAGTAGGACTAGGACTCCTTCCTTTTTTGCCCTTTTTGCCTTTTTCCACCTTTTCTCTTTGGGATTTTCTCTCCCAGCCGCATGGGCCTTGTGTGGGACTTCCACCATCCCACTAAGAGCTGGTATTCACTCTCCAACAGCCCATGTAGCCTCTTGGGTCGAAATACCCCTCCCGATGGTCTCCCGGTACACTACCGACACTCCCGGTACACTACCAATGAGCCCGAAACTTTTCTGGCGACCAAAATAGGACTTCCTGCATATCAATATTTACCTCCGGACCATTCCATAGCTCCTCGTGACGTCCAGGATCTCATTCGGGACTCCGAACAACCTTCGGTAACCACCATACATAACTTTATACTACCGAAACGTCACCGAACCTTAAGTGTGCAGACCCTGCGGGTTTGAGAACTATGTAGACATGACCAAGACACCTCTACGGTCAATAACCGATAGGGGGACTTGGATGCCCATATTTATTCCTACATATTCTACGAAGGTCTTTATCGGTCGAACCTCTATGTCAAGGATTCAGTTAATCCTGTATGATGTTCCCTTTGTTCTTCGGTATGATGTTCCCACTTGCACTAGAGTCAATAATCTAGTTCACATCACCATGTGATTCGCATTGTTATGAATCTAACACCCAATGAGTTCTAGGGCTCGATCATGCTTTGCATGTGAGAGAGGTCTTATAGTCAACGGGTCTGCGACATTTAGATTTGTGTGTACTTTGCAAATCTCTATGTCAAACTGTAAACACTGCTACCACACTCCACTTGGAGCTATTACAAATGGCTGCTCAACTATACTTATCCGGATTGCTACTCAGAGTCATCCGGATTGGTGTCAAAGGTTGCATCCACGTAACTCTTTACGACGAACTCTTTCTTACCTCCATAATCGAGAAACATTTCCTTAGTCTTTTAGTTACTAAGGATGATCTTGACCGCTGTCCAGTGATCCACTCCTGGATCACTCTTGTACCCCTTGACGGACTCATGGCAAGGCACACACAGGTGTGGTACACAGCATGGCATACTATACACAGCCTATGGCTAAGGCATAGGGGACGACATTCGTCATTTCTCTTTCTTCTGCCGTGGTCGAGCTTTGAGTCTCACTCAACTTCACACCTTACAAAGTAGGCGAGAACACTTCTCTCTGACTAATCCATTTTGAACTCTTTCAAAATCTTGTCAAGGTATGTACTCATTCAAAGTCTCATCAAGCATCTTTATCTATCTCTATAGATCTTGATGCTCAACAATTAGGTAGCTTTATCTAGGTCTTCCTTTGAAAAACTCCTTTCAAACAACCCTTTATGCTTTCCAGAAATTCTACATCATTTCCGATCAACAATATGTCAACCACATATGCTTATCAGAAACTCTATAGTGCTCCCACTCACTTTATTGTAAATACAAGTTTCTCATAAACTTTGTATAGACTGAAAAACTTTGATCACCTCATCAAAGTGTATATTCCAACTCCGAGATGCTTGCTTCAGTCCATAGAAGGATCACTGAAGCTTGCTCACCTTTTAGCATCCTTAGGACTGACAAAACCTTCTGGTTGTATCACATACAACTTTTCCTCAAGTAAACTATTAAGGAAACAATGTTTTGTCATCCATCTTCCAGATTTCATAATTGAAAAATGCAGCAACTGCTAACATAATTCCAACAGACTTTAGCATCGCTATGAGTGAGAAAGTCTCATCGCAGTCAACTCTTTGAAATTGTCGGAAACTTCTTTGTGACAAGTCGAGCTTTATAAATGGTGACATTTACCATCAGCGTATGTCTTCATCTCAAAGGTCCATTTGTACTCGATGACCTGCCGTCCAACGACCAAGTCTACCAAAGTCTATACTTGGTTTTCATACATGGATCCTTTCTCGGTTTTCATGGCCTCTAACCATTTGTCGGAATCCGAGCCCATCATCGCTTCTCCATATCTCGTAGGTTCATCGTTGTCCAACAACATGACCTCCTAGACAGGGTTGTCGTACCACTCAGGAGCAGTGCGCATCCTTGTCGACCTATGAGGTTCGATAGTAACTTGATCCGAAGCTTCATGATCATCACCATTTACTTCCTCTTCAACTGACGTAGGTTCCACAGAAACATCTTTCTGCGTTGCGCTACTCTATGGTTGAAACAAAGTTTCAACAACCTCATCAAGTTCTATCTTCCTCCCACTCAATTCTTTCGAGAGAAACTCTTTCTCAAGAAAGGAACCAGTTTTAGCAACAAACACTTTATGCTTGGATCTGAGATAGAAGGTTTACCCAACTGTTCTTAGGGTATTCTATGAAGATGCATTTGTCCGCTTTGGGTTCGAGCTCATTAGGTGAAAACCTTTTTCACATAAGTGTTGCAACCCCAAACATTAAGAAATGACAGCTTAGGTTTCTATCAAACCATATGGTGTCATCTCAACGGATTTAGATGGTGCCTTATTTAAAGTGAATGTAGTTGTCTCTAATGCATAACCCCAAAATTATAGTAGCAAAACGATAAGAGACATCATAGCACGCACCATATCCAATAGAGCACGACTATGACGTTCGGACACATCATCACACTATGGTGTTCCAGGTGGCGTGAGTTGTGAAACAACTTTCACATTGTCTAAAGTTGTATGCCAAACTCGTAACTCAGATATTCACCTCCACGATCATATCGCAGACATTTTTGTCTTCTTGTCACGATGATCTTTAAACTTCACTCTGAATTTGCTTGAACCTTTCAAACGATTCAGACTTGTGTTTCATTAAGTAAACATACACTATATCTACTCAAATCATCAGTGAAGGTAAGAAAATAACGATATCCACCGCACGCTACAAGACTCATTGGATTGCATACATCAACATGTATCATTTCCAATAAATCACTTGCCCGCTCCATCAATCTGGAAAACGGGGTCCTTAGTCATCTTGCCTAAGAGGCATGGTTCGCATGTCTCAACCGATTCGAAATCGAATGAGTCCAAAGATCCATCAGCATGGAGTTTCTTCATGCGCTTTATACTAATATGACATTTAGCGGCAGTGCCACAAGTATGTGGTACTATCATTATTAACTTTATATCTTTTGGCATCAATGTTATGAACATGTGTATTACTATGATCAAGATTCAACAAACCATTCTCACTGGGTGCATGACCATTGAAGGTATTATTCATGTAAACAAAATAACCATTATTCTCTAACTTAAATGAATAACTGTGTTGCAATAAACACGCTCTAATCACGTTCATGCTCAACACAAAACACCAAATAACATTTATTTAGGTTTGTCACTAATCCCAAAGGTAGAGAGAGCGTGCGATGTTGATCACATCAACCTTGGAAACATTTCCAACACACATCATCACCTCACCCTTAGCTAGTTCTCCGTTTATTCCGTAGCTTTTATTTCGAGTTACTAACATTTAGCAACCGAACCAGTATCCAATACCCAAGTGCTACTAGGAGTACTAGCAAGGTACACATCAATAACACGTATATCAAATATATTTATGTCGACGTTGTCAGCCTTCTTATCTACCAAGTATCTAGGGTTGTTCCGCTTCAGCGTCCGCTCTCCTCATAATCGAAGCACTTAGTCTCGGGTTTGGGTTCAACTTTGGGTTGCTTCACTCGAGCAGCAACTGACTTGCCATCCATGAAGTCTCCCTCCTTGCCCTTTCCCTTCTTGAAACTAGTGATTTTACTAACCATCAACACTTGACGCTCCTTCTTGATTTCTACCTTCGCGGTGTCAAATATCGTGAACAGCTCAGGGATAATTATTTGTATTCCTGGCATTTTATAGTTCATCACCAAGTTCTAGTATCTTAGTGATAGTGACTCGGAGAACTATATCAATCACTATCTTATCTGGAAGATCAACTCCCACTCGATTCAAGCGATTATAGCACCCAGACAATCTGAGCACAGGCTCAACGATTGAGCTATTCTCTTTCATCTTGTAGGCAAAGAATCTTGTTGGAGATCTCATATCTCGCAACACGGGCACGAGCCTGAGATCCTAATTTCATCTCTTAGAACATCTCATATGTTCTGTGACGTTCAAAACATTTTGGAGCCTCAATTCTAAGCCGTAATGCATGACGCACTAAACTATCAAGTAGTCATCAGAACGTGCCTGTTAGATGTTCACAACATCTACAGACGACGCTAGAGGGGTTGGCGCACCGAGCAGTGCATTAAGGACATAAGCCTTCTGTGCAGCAATGAGGACAATCCTCAGATCACGGACCCAGTCCGCAATATTGCTACCATCATCTTTCAACTCTATTTCTCTAGGAACATATAAAAATTCAAGGGAGCTACAGCACGAGCAAGTAATCTACAACATAATTTGCAAAGACACAACTGACTATGTTCATGATAATGAGTTCAATTAATCATATTACTGAAGAACTCCCACTCAAATTGACATCCCTACGGTCATTCGAGTGATACATGATCCAAATTCACCAACTCAAGTCCGATCATCACGTGAGTTGAGGTGGTTTCAATGGTGAACATCATCATGTTGATCATATCTACTATATGACTCATGTTCGACCTTTCGGTCTCTTGTATTCCGAGGCCATGTCTGTACATGCTAGGATCGTCAAGTTTAACCCGAGTGTTCTGCATGTGCAACACTGGCTTGCACCCGTTGTATGTGAACGTAGAGTCTATCACACCCGATCATCACCGTACATAACTCTATACTACTCAAACGTCACCGAACCTTAAGTGTGCAGACCCTGCAGGTTCGAGAACTATGTAGACATGACCGAGACACCTCTACGGTCAATAACCAATAGTGGGACGTGGATGCCCATATTGGTTCCTACATATTCTATGAAGATCTTTATCGGTCAAACCTCTATGTCAAGGATTTAGTTAATCCCGTATGATGTTCCTTTTGTTCTTCGGTATGTTACTTGCCCGAGATTCGATCGTCGGTATCTCCATACGTAGTTCAACCTCGTTACCGGCAAGTCTCTTTACTCGTTCCGTAATACAAGATCTCATGACTAACACTTAGTCACATTGCTTGCAAGGCTTGTTGTGATGTTGTATTACCGAGTGGGCCCTGAGATACCTCTCCGTCACACGGAGTAACAAATCCCAGTATTGATCCATGCCAACCCAACATACACCCTCGGAGATACCTGTAGAGCACCTTTATAGTCACCCAGTTACGTTGCGACGTTTGATACACACAAGGTACTCCTCCGGTGTCAGTGAGTTGCATGATCTCATGGTCATAGGAACAAATACTTGACATGCAGAAAACAATAGCAATAAACTGACACGATCATATGCTACGTTTGTAGTTTGGGTCTTGTCCATCACATCATTCTCCTAATGACGTGATCCCGTTATCAGATGACATCTCATGTCCATGACTAGGAAACCATAGCCATCTTTGATCAACGAGCTAGTCTATTAGAGGCACACTAGGGACATGGTGTTGTCTATGTATCCACACATGTATCTAAGTTTCCGATCAACACAATTATAGCATGGATAATAAACAATTATCATGAACAAGGAAATATGATAATAACCAATTTATTATTGCCTCTAGGGCATATTTCCAATAGTCCTAATCCTACTAGGAGTAGAGGAGGAGGACTCCTCCCTCCGCTTCGGTCGAAGTGGATTTGGCTCCCTTGGGAGCCAAGTCTCCTCCCTCCCCTCCTCCTATATATACTAGAGGTTTTGAGGGTTTTTGACACAGAATTTTAGCCACGTGCTGCCCTCTCCTCTAGTCCGTAGTTTCTCCTCTAGATCGGTTTCAGCAGTGCTTAGGCGAAGCCCTGCTGGAATTACTCCACCACCATCGCCGCAACGTTGTCGCGCTGCCAGAGAACTCATCTACCTCTCCGCTCCCTCTTGCTGGATCAAGAAGGCGGAGATCGTCATCAAGCCGTACGTGTGCTGAACGCGGAGGTGCCGTCCGTTCGGCGCTAGATCGGGAAGGATCGTGATTGGATCGCGGGACGCTCGGCGATTTGGATCGTGAAGACGTTCAACTACATCAACCGCGTTTCTGAACGCTTCCTGCTTAGCGATCTACAAGGGGATGTAGATCCACTCTCCCCTCTCGTAGATGCTCATCTCCTAGATTGATCTTGGTAAGCGTAGGAAATGTTTCGTTTCCCATGCGACGTTCCCCAGCAGTATCAACGGGCTATGGAGATACTCATCAATAGATATCACTGCGAGGAGTAGGGATTGCCATGCAACGGATGCACGAGAGCTATAAGTGTATGAAAACTCAACTGAAGCTACGTGGGTGTGCATCTAACTTGCTTGCTCATGAAGACATCAGGCATTTGAGGAAGCCCGTCAATGGAATATACAAGCCAAGTTCTATAATGAAAAATTCCCACTAGCATATGGAAGTGACAAGGCAAGAGGCTCTCTATATAAACAACATGGTGCCACTTTGAGGCACAAATGTGGAATAAGAGGTAGTGGCACTATCCCTTCTATCTTTTCTCTCATTTATTTTATTTTTTATTGTTCCCCTTTTCCCCCTTTTTTCTTTCTTTTTTCTTTTTTTCTTTTTTTCGTCCGGAATCTCAACCCGACTTGTGGGGGAATCATTGTCTCCATCATCCTTTCCTCACTGAGATAGTGCCCTAAATAATGATGATCATCACACTTTTATTTACTTACAACTCGATATGAAAAACTGATAGGATGATATGACTACATGAATGCCTCTAGCGGTGTACCAGGATGTGCAATGATCAAGCGTAACATCTATAAAAATGATGAACGGTAGCTTTGCCACAAATACTATGTTAGCTTATATGATCATGCAAAGCAATATGACATTGGAAATGTAAGTCATATGATGTGACGGTGGATATTGCATGGCAATATTTCTCGGAATGGCTATGGAAATGCCATGATAGGTAGGTATGGTGGCTGTTTTGAGGAAAATATAATGAGGCTTATGTGTAACAGAGCGTATCATGTCACAGGTTTTGGATGCACCGACGAAAGTCGCACCGATCCTCGAGGTGAGAATGGTCAATGCACGGTACCGAAGAGGCTAGCAAATGTGTGTAGGTGAGAGTGTGTATATCCATGGATTCATATTAGTCATAAAGAACTCACATACTTATTGCAAGATTTTATTAGCTCTCTCGAAGCAAAGCACTACTCTCATGATCCTAGGGAGGATGCTTGTAGGAGTTAACCATCGCGTGCCCCCAACCTAAACAACACTAGGATTTCAACGAGGAATAAATTTGCTCACATATCATCACCATGCGATAAAAATATTTGGATGAACAACACCTTAACATCCTCTAATTCACGATATTCTTATTAACCAATGATCATGCACTCATGCTATTCCACATTACCACATTAATATCATTAACCATGATTTTTCTTTTATGTGCTACGTGTGCTTTTGATTATACACCTATTGAATACCTATTATTTTTGGACTAGTCTTATAACCCATGCAAATTACCATCGCTGTTTATTAACTATCAAACAAATATAAGTGAAGAACGACAGTGCAATTATTTCTATAAAACCTATACACCACCGTGCTCTAAAAGATATAAGTGAAGTACTAGAGTAACGGCTAAGCTAAAAAAATACAAGTGAAGCACATAGATTATTGTAATAAATCATGGTGATAGTGTGTGTCTCTCAAGTGGGTGTGTGTACATCAAACAATGATTATGGGAAACTAAAACAAAAAGCAAGCTAAAGCAAACGACGCTCCAAGCAAAACTCATATCATGTGATGAATAAAAATATAGCTTCAAGTGACATATCGATGGATTGAGACGAAAAAGGGGATGCCTTCCGGGGCATCCTCAAGCTTAGACGCTTGAGTCTTCCTAGAATATTGCCTTGGGGTGTCTTGGGCATCCCCAAGCTTAGGCTCTTTCCGCTCCTTATTCCTTTGTCCATCGCGATAACACCCAAAACTTGAAAACTTCAGCACACAAAACTCAACAGAAACTTAGTGAGATCCGTTGGTATAATAAACATATCAAATACTTTAGGTACTGTTATAAATTGATTCTTATTTTATTATTGCATAAGATATTGTATCCTAACTTCTTCATGACTTATACCCCCGATACAGTATATGGCATCATCAAAACAAGCAAACTATGTAAGCAAAAACAGAATCTGTCTAAAACAGAACAATATGTAATGATTTATAAAGAAACCATACTTATGTAACTCCAAAATTCTGAAACATTAGGAAACCTTGGGGAATTTGTATAGAAATATTGTGTAAAAAATTTAGATCAAAAATACGTTCAAGTAAAATGAGAGAAATTCTGCACTGAACGCTAAAGTTTCTGTTTTTGTATCGGATCATTTCCACTCATCATGCAAGTCATCCCAAAGGCAATAAACATTACAGTAGCAATAACCATGTTACTGAAAACAAACATAAATTATTGGGTTGTCTCCCAACAAGCTATTTCTTATAACCATTAAGATAGGCTTGAGATTTCAATGATGCTCACATAATAGACAAGAATTAAAGCATAAAGAACACATCATAAAGCATGTGAAAAACACATCTAAGTCTGACATAATTCCTATGCATAGGCATTTTACAGGAAAACAAATTCTCAAGACAAGTGAAATCTAGCATATGCAAATAGAAGAGTGAAGCATTAATAATTTCAACTCAAAACGAGGTAATTGAGATATTGCTGACGTGGAGATATGGCCCACACCATAGGTATTCATAATACTCCTCGTGACGGCTCCAACGCCACCATTATTTTTTAGCTGTGGCGTCATGTTGGTGTCGTCAGGCGTTCACGCCAGCAAGGCCATTTTCTCATGCCATAACTAGGCATTTCTGCACTAGTGTATGGTTTCTCCAACCATCTACACCGGTGGTGAAAAATTGCAAGTGTGCGCTGCATGGAGTGATCCCTCAGTGGATGTTCATTCAATGGCTACTAGATCTCGTTTTTAGTAAAAAATGACTATTGCCGGTGAAAGTGTTGTTCTAATCCCAAGCTCATGTGAGCTCGGGCGAACAATAAAACACTGACGAATGTTTTGATAGTTTGTGAAATTTCATCATAAAATGACGTTCGTGCAAGACGTGACAAAACGCATTTTGAAGCACCGACTTTGTTTTTACCATATTTTTCACGAATGTCATGTGTTAATGAAATTTTGCAAGCTGTCGAAGTATTTGTTAATGTTTGACAAAAAAAATTCAGAATATTTTGATTTTGTTTTAATTTTACTGTTCACCCAAGCTCACATGACCTTGGAATCAATATTTGCGTGTGCATCTTTCCATTACTGCTGATTTAGTGCAATTTCCAGGCTCCCACAGACGATGTGCAATCAACGACGATCAATATAATTTTCGCTGTAAATTTTATTTATGACCAATCGTTTTATGTATTCTTGTCTTTCTTTTTATGGATTATTTTTTCTTGATAATTATTATAAATAAGATGTCCCTTAAGTGTATTTTCTGGAAGAAAAATATAGTGTTTGTTGAGTCTAATGTACCGAGACAAAACCGGACGTTGTTGGATTGTACCAAATGCGGTTCAACTACGCCGTGTGCCTGCTTATACTCTACCCCATCCGGACCGTCCATTTCCATAATCAACGACGCGTGAAGCTCGCAGCAGGTCGTCGCCGGCCTTGCATCTGAAGGCAGCACGATGCTCATGTGCCACCCCGCGTCTCCCTCCCTAGTCCATCCGCAGCAAGTAAAGCAGGCCGGCACGCACCCGCAAATCCACACCTCCCCAACCCAACCCCTACTCCCGCGAGGGCGCGAGATCTCTCCCCCTCCCTCCCCCAGATCCGCCTCGCCGACACCGCCCGCCGGCCGCGCCGCCGACGCCGCCATGTCGCACAACTACGGGGACACGATCCCGCTCCACCCGTCGTCGGCGCAGTCCGACATGGACGAGATCGAGAGCCTCATGTACGACACGCCCTCCGCCACCGTCCTCCCCGCGCGGCCGCCCTCCCCGCCGCGCGCCTCCATCCCCATCTCCACCTCGCCTCCCCCGCCGTCCTCCAAGCCGCCCCTCCCCGCCTCCTCCGTCCCCATCTTCGTGTCACAGGGGCCGAACCCCGCCGCCCCGCCCGCGTCCGTCTCCGTCGCCATCGCCTCCGACGGCTTCGGCCCCCCGCCCAACACGCTCACCGAGCCCGTCTGGGACACTGTCAAGCGCGACCTCGCACGCATCGTCAGCAACCTCAAGCTCGTCGTCTTCCCCAACCCCAACCGCGAGGACCCCGGCAAGGCGCTCAGGGACTGGGATCTCTGGGGCCCCTTCTTCTTCATCGTCTTCCTCGGCCTCACGCTGTCCTGGTCAGCCTCTGTTAAGAAGGTACCTGCTACCCCTTCCGCGACCAGATCTCGTGGTGGCTTTTGCATCGATTTTTGAGATTTTTAGCTCTTGCTTAGTTAGTGCTCGACTTCGTGATATCTCTAATTCCCTATAACGCAGATCAGATTGTACATTATTGAATTGTATGTTGTGATTCATGGTTAGTACTTGGAGGCAAGCGTCACTGTTATTGTTCCCTTGCAAGCTCGATGTTGCCTAGGGGATAACTGAATCTGGTGTTATACGACTGTATACTAGGTCTGCGGGGATGGGATTAGACCATCACTCATAGTGCTGTATCTAGTTAATTCCATTCGGTTATTTCTGTGATTAAATCTAGACGAGGTGTGAAACATGTGCTTATTCTGCTGTGAGTTTTTCTGTGCCCATTTTAGTTCATTTTCACACTTTGATAATTACGATCACCATCAAAAGTGAACTCTGCTGTAAGTGTTGAAGTTTCTATCTTATATTAGCTATTCAGGTATGTCTTGTGTTTGATATTTGAGAATGCACTATGTTCTTGGTTCTAAATTGATATGGAGGTATAACAATGCTGAAACTTGACGTCAGTGTTTACCAGTGGTGAATGATAAGCCAACATAGTTTCATATTTAATTATTTATTCTCACAACCTTTGGTCCATTTTTGATAATCTAGAATTATCTAATGCACGGGTTGTGGACTTTTCCTGAACTGCAAGGCTTGTAGGTGCCATTTCAACAAACTAGGTGGCAATACTACTTATTTTATTACAGAATGGTATAGCCGCACTGGATACCTTCGCCTAAACAATCATGTTGTCTTAGAACATGTGGATTTCTATGCAAATTAGAATGTGCAGTGCCACTTTTAAGCAATAAGATTGGTTCTTACTGTGCAACAACGTGGTGTAGCTTACTGGATTGCTTCTGGAACGTGGGGAGTGTCCGTATTATGGAGTACTGAACTACTGATTAGTGACAAAACAAATTACTAAAACTGCCCCTGCAAAATATGATCTCAATTGCTAATAATCTGGAAGACTGCTACATAATCTACTTTTGAACTTTCAGTAATTTTTTATGGGCATTGTACACCTAGAAGAAACCAAAGTTTCTTCAATATTTTCTCTTGCAGAAGAGTGCTGTGCTGCTTTTGCTTGAATGACATGTAATTGCATTCAGGAGTAGCTTGTTAGGTGGTTTTCCTGAATGAGCAGAAAGGCATGGCATCTAATGTTGTGGGTATGGTGATTACATGATATGAAGAAAGCATGGTGTTTCAGTTATTTCCTCATATATTTCTCTGTTACATTGAACATTATAGCTACAGACATATGGAATATTCACTTTTGAACCCTTCTGATTTTGATTTCTCTATGTTGGCATATTAGCATTTTTATGTTATTTTCTTCCAGTGGCCAATATACTTATGTTATTTCTCTTTGTAGTTTACAACTTTTTCTTTGTTTCCTTCCGTGCAAAGTGCTGATCTTTATGTCGTTGTGTTTGTAGTCTGAAGTATTTGCTGTCGCATTCGCTGTCCTGGCAGCTGGGGCTATAATCTTGACACTAAATGTTCTGCTTCTGGTAAGCGCCGTCTCTCACACACAAAGCACACTTGATCCAAACTATACCTACTGTAGAATTTTTGGAATGATTTCTTGCTGTCTCCCTGCAGGGTGGGCACATCATCTTCTTCCAAAGCCTCAGTCTCCTTGGATATTGTTTGTTTCCTCTGGATGTAGGAGCCCTAATTTGCTTGCTGAAGGACAATGTCATACTAAAGATCATCGTCGTGACAGTCACACTGGCATGGAGCTCCTGGGCTGCCTACCCATTCATGAGCGCTGCTGTGAACCCAAGGAGAAAGGCGCTGGCCATATATCCTGTATTCCTCATGTACATCTCGGTTGGGTTCCTCATAATTGCCATAGATTAGCCCTTGGGGTGAGCAAATGTAGTAACACCTGAAATGTGAAATTTTCCGTTGTACCGCCGGAACGTATACAGGCTTGAACGTGCTTTGCCCCCCCTATGGAGCCCTTACCGATTGTTTTGTCGAGAACCTGGCCTTCACATGAGCAGGAGGCATAAGGCTGTAAAATTGGTCGAAAATTATATTTTGGTCTACTGCTGTAAAGGACATCTCGTGCTTTGGACCACGTAACTGACTATATATCAAACTTTCTGACTTGTTATTTTTTTCGGGGGGACTTTCTGACTTGTTCAACGGCTGATATGTCATGTCGTAATTACATGTCAAGAAAAATCCCAAGGAAACTAGATGATCAATCTGGTTGTCGTTGAATGTACATAATCTGCTTATGTGATATGCCTATTCTTATTGTGAAACCTTTTTTTGCACCCTGGGATCCATTCCTGGAATTTCTTGGTGCCTGGCATAGGCCTGGAAAGTTGAAGTTTTCCGTCGTACATGAAAGGTGAAGTTTTCTGCCTGTATCAGTACTTCAAAGCTGGCCTAGCGCTTTGTCCTTTTGTGATTACAATACTTTTCCAAACTTCCTTTTGTAGCCGAGGCTGCAGCACATCCAGGAGGACGAAACTGGATGCCTGGGCCTCTTATGTTTATTAATTTTTACCGGGCTAATGACTAATCACACAACCAGGCCGTGCATGTATTTCTCCCAGGGCACAACTAAACAACTACCATGCCAACTCCAAGCACTATCCAGACCAGACAAACTGACCTTGAAAGACTTTTTTATTATTGTTGTTGTTGTTGTTATGGTGTCACATAGGCAGTTAGGCTGTTTGTGACCGAAAGGTTTTGTTGCTGTTTACTTTTGTTACGTACTGGTATTGTATAACTTCTGGCATATCTATGTTGTGGTCTGGCACTTTCTATGGTAGTTCAATGACGTCTGTTCTGGCTGTGTCCTAGCGTTGCACACCAGCCTTATTACCAGGAGCCAAGACGGATTTGGTTGCATGTGGTTGCGAGAAAATCATGTGCCGGGGTGGGGGCGGGTGGCCGTGCGTACATTTCCTTGCAAGCGGAATGTTGCCACGGACTAGTTGAGTGGATCTGTGTGAGCCGAGCGTGCTCACCGCAGCATTTGGGACGAGAGAGATACGCGAGGAGGAAACCTCGGAGGGCGTGGTGCCTTCTTCACTTCAGCCCGTGGAAGTGGAAGCGACAGTCTGCATCGGTACGTGGCGGACAACGGACACAACTTAGAGCATCGCACCTGAACGGTCCCTCATAAATTGTTTCACACACTTCAATATCTTATATCCGGATTTTTAAATTCATGCAAAACCATGCATCTCGATCACGGAAACATACCATTATCACAATCAAATAATAAGTGTTGGTATCGAACCTAAATAATATTTATAAAATTTTATTTAAAATGCACAATCAATCATCTGCTTTTTGGTTTTCATTGTAGTTTCACACATGCTTTACCAGATCATTTAGTAGTTGCACGTGCACATAATGATCTCGGACATTCTGGCTTTTTCAAATCCATGCAAAACCATGCATCTCAATCACGAAAACATACCATTGTCACACGCAAATGACAAATGTTGGTATCGAACATAAATAATGTTTATAAAATTTTATTTGAAGTGCACAGTCAATCATCTGCTCTCTGGTTTCCATTATGGTTCCACACATGCTCCGCCAGATCATTTAGTAGTTGCACGTGCACATGATGATCTCGGAGATTCTGATGCATCTGCAAAAAGTTCATAAGCCGAGATGCATCTTGATCTTCCGAGATTTCAACTTGTTTGCCACATGCTTCAAAATCATTGGTTTGAGCTACACCATCACCTTCATCCTCGACAATCATATTGTGCAAAATAACACAACATGCCATCAGCTGCCAGAAAGTTTCTGATTCTCACATCATTGCAGCCCACGAATAATTCCCCAACAAGCTTGCGGCACTCCGAATGCCCTCTTCACATCCTTCCTAGCTGCTTCCTGCATTGTTGCAAAGTGCTTTTGTTTGTTTCCATGTGGTTCGGGTATGATCTTCACAAATGCAGCCCACTAAGTATAGATGCCATCGGGAAAATAGTATCCTATGTTTTAGTCTCAGTCGTTGACGGTGTAGTTGCACAACGGTGATTCCCCATTGCAAAGCCTCCTGAACACCGGAGATTGTTGAAGCACGTTGATGTCGTTATGAGAATCCGACATTCCAAACAAAGCATGCCAAATCCATATGTCATGTGATGCCATCGCTTCTAGTATGATGGCGGCCTCTCTGGTGTGACCTTGATACATTCCTCGCAAACCTTTGGGGGCAGTTCTTTCACTACCAACGCATGCAATCAATTGATCCTAGCATTCCTGGAAACCCTCTTCTCTCTCAAATAGCCAACAACTTCTCCGTGTCCTGTGCAATATGTTCTCTCAGATACTTTGCTCCAAACACCTCGACCACAACACGGGCAAACTTGACAATAGTCTTCAGGCATGTGTTGTCCCCCATCATGACCATCTCACCAATGACATTTGCGGTAGTACCAAGTGGAAGCATTCTCAGAGCAGTCGTGCACTTCTGCTTGGCAGAGAAAGAGAGTTGACCGCAACAATCACTTGTGAGCTTGAAGCAGTCGTCGTGTGCCTCCTCTGAGTCCACAATCCGCAAAAACAATGGTTTTCACATGCGAAAACGGCAACAAAATCATGGATCATCCGGGAAAGTTGGGTTCATCTCAAAGAAGTCCTTCTGTAGTAGCTTTGCTTCGGATACCCTATCTCGATTGATCACTCTTCTCCCATTGATTGAGCCCTTGGAATTGATGATATGCTCCACTTGCCGGTCCATTTCCTCTTGCATGCTCCTAGGCATGATCATGTCCACTTCTTCGTCTGAATCCGAAGAATCAAAGAATTGATCTTCAATCATTTGATCAAGCTTCGTCGGTCCATACTCCTTGCCGGACAAAGGATCAGAATCCATCGTTTCCCCCTAAAATTTTGACAACAAATCCGGCCAGACAATGTGTCGAGCACATCCAGCGAAAGGTGGAGCTAGAGAGTTGCCGGACATACCGCGACATCTTCCGGGCCAGCGATGACGTCCCCCGCGGCGAGGACAGGATAGAAGACTGCTTTGCCAGAGCTGGCGGAGCAGAGGCTAGGAACAGCGGCGGAGCTGCAAGACGGAGGCCACAGAGGAGGAAGAAGATATAAAGAGCAAATGGATTCGATAGTTCTACTTGGTGGAATTGGTGCAATTTGCGGTGGGGTCAGGCTATCGGGTCCAACGTGACGGGCTTGCCGGGGCACCCCCATATTTGCCTCATATTTGGGCTGGATATGAGGGCTGTCGGTCAGCCCGAGCGTTTGAGGCATCCGGTTGGGTCGCAATTTCGTGACCGGTTAGTGACCGGGCGGCGTGGGTGGGCGTTTGAGCCGGGTATGAGGGGTCCCTTTGTAGATTCTCTAAAGGGTTGGGCAAATCCATCCCCTATACGACCGCAGACTCATCAGGCACCCCCTTATAAATCGCTCCACACATCCACATATGACATATCCAGACTCTCAAGTCCATGCAAAACCATGCACGCCGATCATGGAAACATACCATTGTCACACACAAATAAAAAATGTTGGTATCAAACATAAATAGTGTTTACAAAATTTATTTGAAGTGCACAATCAATCATCTTCTCTTTGGTTTCCATTGTGGGTTCACATATGCTCCACCAGATCATTTAGTAGTTGCGTGTGCAGTCGATGATCTCGGAGATTATTATGCATTTGCAGAAAGTTCATAAGCTGAGTTGCATCTTGATATACCGGAATTTCAACTAGTTCGCCAGGTGCTTCAAAATCATTGGCTTGGGATACACCATCACCCTCATCCTCGACAATCATATTGAGCAAAATAACAAAACATGTCATCAGCTGCCAGAGAATTTCTGATTCCCACATCATTGCAGCACCACGAGCAATTCCCCAATGATCTTGCAGCACTCTGAATGCCCTCTCCACATCCCTCCTAAATGCTTCCTACATTTGTTGTGAAGTGCTTTTGTTTGTTGCCCTGTGGTTTGGGTATGGTCTTCACAAATGCAGCCCACTGAGGATAGATGCCATCGGCAAGATAGTATCCCATGCTGTAGTCTCGGCCGTTGACGGTGTAGTTGCATGGCGGTGCTTCCCCAGTGCAAAGCCTCCTGAACATCGGAGATCATTGAATCATGTCGATGTCGTTGTGAGAACTCGACATTCCAAAGAAAGAATGCCAAACCCATAAGTCATGTGATGCCACCGCTTCTAGTATGATGGTGGCCTCTCTGGTGTGACCTAGATACATTTCCCGCAAACCTTTGGGGCAGTTCTTCCACTGCCAATGCATGCAATCAATTGATCCTAGCATTCCTTGAAACCTTCTTGCCTCTCCAATAGCCAACAACTTGTCTGCGTCGTGTGTATTTGGTTCTCTCAGATACTCTGCTCCAAACACCTCGACCACAGCCTGAGAAAACTTGATAGTAGTCTTCAGACATGTGCTATCTCCCATCATGCCCATCTCATCAACGACATCTGCGACAGTACCAAGTGCAAGCATTCTCATACCATCCATGCACTTCTGCTTGGCAGAGAAAGAGGGTTGACTGCAACAATCCCTTGTGAGCTTGAAGTTGTCATCGTGTACCTCCACTGTGTCCACAATCCACAAAAACAATGCCTTTTGCATGCAAAAACGACGACGAAACCATGGATCATCCGGGAAAGTTGGGTTCATCTCAAAGTAGTCCTTCTACAATAGCTTTGCTCTAGATACTCAATCCCAATTGATCACTCTTGTTCCTTTGGTTGATCCCTTGAAATTGATGATATGATCCACTTGCTGGTTCATGTCCTCTTGCATGCTCATAAGCATGACCAAGTCCACTTCTTTGTCCGAATCCGATGAATGAAAGAACCGATCTTATCTTCAATCATTTGATCAAGCTCTGTCGGTCCATACTCCTCGCCGAATGAAGCATCGAAATCCATCATTTTCCCATAAAATTTTGACAAAAAATCTGGCTAGACAACGTGTCAAACACATGTAGATCAAGGTGGAGCAAGAGAGTCGCCGGATGTACCGCGATGACTTCCGGGCCGGCGACGATGTCCCCCGCGATGAGGACGGGATAGAAGACTGCTCTACCGGAGCTGGCGGAGTAGAGGCTAGTAACAACGGTAGAGCGCGTGTGGTGGCAGAGCTGCAAGAGGACGACATGGAGGAGGAAGAAGAGAGAAAGAGCAAATGGATCCGATAGTTCTGTCTGGTGGAATTGGTGCAATTTGCTATGGGGTCAGGCTATTGGGTCTGACTAGACAAGCATGCCCGGGCACCCCCATATCCGCCTCATATTTGGGTTGGATATGAGGGGTGCCAGTTAACCCGGGCGTTTGAGGCGCCTAGTCGGGTCGCAATTTCGTGACCAGTCAGTGAATGGGCGGCCTGATCGGGCGTTTGAGACGGGTATGAGGGGTCCGGTTGTCACGACCGGAATGGGCAAATCCAGCCCCTGTACGTCCCTAGACGCATCCGGATGGCCCCTCATAAATCGCTCCACACATACCCATATCTCATATCCAAACTCTCAAATCCATGTGAAATCGTGCACATTGACCACGAAAACATACCATTGTCACACTCAAGTAACGAATGTTGATATCAAACATAAATAGTGTTTACAAAATTTTATTTGAAGTGCACAATCAATCATCTGCTTTTTGATTTCCATTGTGGGTCCACATATGCTCCACCAGATCATTTATTAGTTGCGAGTGCACCTCATGATCTCGGAGATTCTGATGCATCTGCAGAAAGTTCATAAGTTGAGCTGCACCTCGATCTTTCGGGATTTCAACTTGTTCGCCGGGTTCTTCAAAATCATTGGTTTGGGCTACACCATCACCCTCATACTCGACAATCATATTGTGGAAAATAACACAACATGTCATCATCTCCCACAAAGTTTCTAATTCCAATATCATTGCAGCCCACGAACAATTCCCCAACGAGCTTGTAGCACTGAATGCCCTCTCCACATCCTTCCTAGCTACTTCCTACATTGTTGCAAAGTTATTTTGTTTGTTGCCCTATGGTTTGGGTATGGTCTTCACAAATGCAGGCCACTAAGGATAGATGCCATTGGCAAGATAGTATCCCATGTTGTAGTCTCGGTCCTTGATGGTGTAGTTGCATGGCGGTGATTCCCCATTGCAAAGCCTCCTGAACACCAGAGATCGTTGAAGCATGTTGATGTCATTGTGATAACCCGTTGTTCCAAAGAAAGCATGCCAAATCCATAAGTCATGTGATGCCACCGCTTCTAGTATGATGATGGCCTCTCTGGTGTGACCTTGATAGATTCCTCACAAACCTTTGGGGCAGTTCTTCCACTGCCAATGCATGCAATCAATTGATCCAAGCATTCCTGGAAACCCTCTTCCCTCTCCAATATCCAACAACTTCTCTGTGCTCTGTGCATTTGGTTCTCTCAGATACTCTGCTCCAAACACCTCGACCACAACACGGGCAAACTTGATAGTAGTCTTCACGCATGTGCTCTCCCCCATCATGACCATCTCACCAAAGGCATCCTCTATAGTACCAAGTGCAAGCATTCTTGGAGTAGACATGCACTTCTACTTGGAACAAAAAGAGAGTTGACCGTAACAATCCCTTGTGAGATTGAAGTAGTCGTCATGTGCCTCCACTTCGTACACAATCCGCAAAAATAATGGTTTTCGCATGCAAAAATGGTGACGAAACCATGGATCATCTGGGAAAGTTGGGTTCATCTCAAAGTAGTCCTTCTACAATAGCTGTGCTACGGATACCCTATCCCGATTGATCACTCTTCTTCCTTTGATTGAGCCCTTGAAATTGGGGATATGTTACACTTGCCGGACCATTTCCTCTTTCATGATGATGTCCACTTCTTTGTCCAAATCTGACGAATCAAAGAACTGATCTTCAATCATTTTATCAAGCTCCATCGGTCCATACCCCTCACCAAATGAAGCATCGGAATCCATTGATTTCCCCTAAAATTTTGACAAAAAATCCGGTCACACAATGTGTTGAACACATCCAATGCAAGACAGAGCCAGAGAGTTGCCGGACGTAACGCAACGTCTTCTGGGCCAGTGACGATGTCCCCTGTGGCGAGGATGGGATCGAAGACTGCTCTGCTTGAGCTGGCGGAGCAGAGGATAGGAACAGTGACAGAGCATGTGCAGCGACGGATCTGCAAGACGAATGATGCTGAGGAGGAAGAAGAGAGAAAGAGAAAATTGATCCAACAGTTTTGCGAGGTGGATTTGGTGCAATTTGCAGTGGGGTCAGGCTGTCTGGTCCAACGTGGCAGGCGTGCCCTCATATCCGCCTCATATTTGGGCTGGATATGAAGGGTGTCGGTCAGCCCGGGCGTTTGAGGCCCACTTGAGGCGCCTGGTTGGGTCACAATTTTGTGATAGGTCAGTGACCGGGCAGCCTACTCGGGCGTTTAAGATAGGTATGTGGGGTCCGGTTGTAGATGATCTTATGGCTTTCACGTTGGTGTGACGTGCACATGGACCATGTACAAAGATATCAAAGAATCTATAGTTGGACTTGTCAAATACGACTCCTATAGGTCTGCGGGTGCATCCGGACACGTACGTGGATAGCGTCAGGCGGTCCGTTATATGGGTCCCCGCACATCCACACGCCTCAAATCCATGCATGTCGATCATATGATAGAAATTATCTGAATTCAGCAGTCTGAAACAAAGCAAAACAAACCACAATTCAATAATCAGGACATGCCAAAATGAAAATCAATGTCCGAGCGTGACGGATGCCTTGACTCCTGGCTGGATCACTTGTCGGACACCATCCATGCCTCCTACTCCGAGGCCATACTTGCGTCCTACTCCATCGGCACCACCTGCATCCGGCCCGCATGCTCCGCCTACATCCTTGACGCATGCTCCGTGACTGCCGTAACCGCCGTCAGCGCCTCATACTCCCTACGGTGGTTGATCTTCTTCTTCTTCTCCGCGAATCATTTCTTTGGATGCTCGTCCAAGAGGGTTTTGTCTGTCAACATGATCTTCACATACCATGTTAGTTGCAATCTCTTCTTCTCAAGCTCGCTCTCTCCAATAGTCTTCGCCTTCTCGAGCTCCCATTTAATCGCCGTCTCCTGCTTCTCCAACTTGCTCTTCTCCCTCTCAATTTTTAGCTTTGTCCCCGCCCTCTTTCGGTCCTAATACATCCTCTCCTTTTGCGCATCCAACATGAGCTTGTACCTCTCCTCTTTCTTGTTCTCCCTCACCGAAAAGATGCTCGTCCATGTGGAGGATATTTTTGTAGCCGCGAAATCTCTAGAGGCCCCTTTCCTTCTCCCACTTGTTTCCCCTGACTTGCCCGTTATCCTATGGCATGATGGCTATTCCATTGTCCATGAAAATATCTCCCTCTTGATCATCCGGCCCAATTGATTGGTAGGAGCTTGAGCCATTATTCCTCTTCTTGCCGGCCTTGAGATTGGTGACAAGTTGTGTGCACTTTGGTCAGACATTGAACATGTCTGACAAGAACACCTCCTAAATGATCATGGTTTTATGAGTACTCATCATATCCGGTCTATGCAAAATATTGAGCATGCCATATGCAAAGTTGATCGAAGAGGAGCAATTGAACATACCAAGTCTTGTTGTGTCATTCCATCAAACAGGTCGTGGGCAGCCAGGGTGGCACCGGTGCCCTTGCTTATCCACGTCCAAATGAGCCGCAGCGAGTGGCATACGTCCACTGTCAACGTGTGCATGGGAGGAAAGCTCTCCGGAATGCCCCAAACGGCCATCGGATCTTCCTCTGTCTCAACCTAGTCTGACAATACAATTGTTGTCGGCAGACGGATGGATGGGGTGTGGGGTTTTGGGCGCAGCTGGGGGACAATTGCTCCACCATGTCCCCTTTCGCTCCCTACGATGCCAAAAATGCTTTGATATGACCTTGTGTAGTATAAGTACCATGGTCGCAACTGTTCCGGTCGACACTAATGATTTGCCGGTACGGACGATAAATATACCAATGAGTATTAGAGTTAATTATAAGGATGATGAAGCTTTGGTTGCTATTAAGGGCATGCATCCTGATGTTCTTCGGGATATGAGGTGTGTGGATGAGAGACAGACACCAAGTATAGGAAATAAAGATGTGTGTGCTAATCCTTGTGATAAGAGCAAGTTCTACACGCACAAGTTTGAAGACAACACATGCACGTACAAATATTATGGATGGTTTGACATGGATCCATACATAGGAGATGGTACAAGGAAAAGGTTGCATTTTCTGTTCATGTTTCCACCTATGAAGGAAGAGATTTGGCTAGGAGTCTCACGTACATGGAAAATTCTAAGTTTGAAGGCTTGTGGTTGGGGTCCACCAACGGAAGCGACTGCCCTCTCCGCCGTCGCACAACAGGAGCAAACCGATAACCGAGTGGCCACGGTAAAGATGGATTCCTTGATCTACCTAGGGGTAAACCCTGGCCATCATGGGCTTGTCAGCGCCGCCGTGGTCCCGACTAGCATGGGCTTGTCAACATTTCCTCGGGTGGTACTGCCAGACTCGCTGCACATGTCTGCAACCAATCGATTCCTGGCTTCCATGTTTATCCGTAGGCCTCGAGCTTCCCCAGGGAATTCTCACACGAGGCAAGCATGGTGGCGTCGTCCACGCCCGTGCCCATGGCCACTGACCTCAACACCACACCGGTGGTCGGCAGATCATCCTATGTAGGGGTGAGGAAACACCCACGAGAGATGCTAACCAACAAGCTTCCCAATGCCCACAACCTGTTCTGTAGAATGTCAACCACCGGTGATGAAGAGACAACTAACCATTTCATCATCAAGAACATAATTTTCAAAGGCGACGCGGGAACCGCTGCCTTCGCAGGCCGTGCGGGCGTGGCTTCCTTCGATCCCAATGAAACACAAAGCCAAGACGGCCGACCACCCTTCATGAAGTCCACCTTTGATCAAGCTAGCATGGACGACCCCTTTATGCAAGATCAGGTTGACATGGGAAGCACCTTCCCGCTCGACCATGAATTCCCAGAGGACTGGGGCCTTGAGGAAGAGGATGAAGTGGACATTGACGGGGAGTCTTTGTACGAGGTCGAGCTTTCCAACCAAACCGTTGAAACAAGAAGGGCAAAAGCAAGCGAATGAAGGCGTACACACAACTGGACGACAAACTCCTTTGTGAGTGTTGGAGGGGACAAGACCCCAAGATCGGCACCGAGAAAAAGGCATATACCATTTGGCTTCGTGTTTATCCTGAGTACTATGAACGCAAGAAAATCACGTCATACCAAATGGAGAGCCAACATGAACTGTGTAGTGGTTTTTTGGAGGCTGGCATGTATGCCGGCCGCTGGCATGGCGTCGACATGAACTCTGGGCGATGGCATGGCGCTGCCATGATCTGTGGCCACGGGCCTTATAAAAATTATGTGCGGACAAGAAATGGGTATGCGCATTGGGTGAGGGAGTCCGAGACTAAGGGGTCCTCGGGACGTCGGCTCATTGATGTCTACTACACAACTTTATTCTTGTAGACTCGTGTTGGGCCTCCAAGCGCAGAGTTTTGTAGGACAGTGAATTTTCCCCCTCAAATGGATGACCTAAGGTTTATAAATCCGTGGGAAGTGTAGGATGAAGATGGTCTCTCTCAAGCAACCCTGCAATCAAATACAAGAAATCTCTTGTGTCCCCAACACACCCAACACAATGGTAAATTGTATAGGTGCACTAGTTCGGCGAAGAGATGGTGATACAAGTGCAATATGGATGGCAGATATGGATTTTTGTAATCTAAAAAATATTAAAATGACAAGGTAACAAGTAGCAAACAACGAGGAAAACGTTTTATTAATGCTTGGAAATAAGGCCTAGGGTACAAACTTTCACTAACGCAATCTCTCAACAATGCTAACATAGTTGAATCATATGATGACCCCTTAACATGCAACAAAGAATCAATCCAAAGTTCCTATCTAGCGGAGAACAATAATATGAAATTGGTGTAGGTGGTAGAACCACCTCAAAGTTATTCTTTCTGATTGATCTATTCAAGAGTTCGTACTAAGATAACATCAAGTTATCTTTTCCGTTTGATCTCTTAAGCTATTCCTATAATCGCCACAAACAACCCTAGAGTTCGTACTAGAATAACACCAATGATACATATCAATTGACCCTAATGTCACCTAGATACTCCAATGTCACCTCAAGTATCCATGGGTAAATTCTGCGACATGCATCGAACAATTACAAAGCTATCATATTCAATCCAACACAAAGAACTTGCAAGGAGCACCCCAAGATTCCTATCGGAGAACATGGTATGAAAACATGCAATCAACCCCTATGCATAGATCCCCAAGGTCACCGGAATCCGCAAGTTGATGCCTCAACATATATCAAGTGAACCAATAGAATACCGCAATGTCACTACGGGTATCCCACGCAAGACATACATCAAGTGCTGTCATACCAATATGCTCAATCCAACATAACGAGATCTTAAAGTGAAAGACTCAATTCATCACAACTAGATGGTAGGGGAAATAAATCATATGATCCGACTATATTAACAAGCCCGTGATACATCAAGATCGTGTCATCTCAAGAACACGAGAGAGAGAGAGAGAGAGAGATTGAACACATAGCTACTGGTACATACCCTCAGCCCCGAGGGTGAACTAGTCCCTTCTCATCATGGAGACCATAGGGATGATGAAGATGGCCACCGGTGATGATTTTCCCTCTCCGGCAGTGTACTAGAATCGCTCCAGATTGTTTTTCAGTGATACAGAGAGTTGCGGCGGCGGAGCGGAATGTCTCTCTTTATTTGTAGGGTTTCTAGGATTTATAGGATTTTTCAACATTGGAATCACGCATAACGGAGCTACATGGTGCCCACAAGCTATCTGGTCGTGCCCTAGGGGGCACAACCAGATGTGTGGTGGCCTCCTAGCACCCCCTCCGGTGGTTCATCGCTCCAGTATTTCTTATTTCCTCCATA
Organism: Hordeum marinum; assembly: GCA_022496015.1. NCBI lineage: Eukaryota > Viridiplantae > Streptophyta > Magnoliopsida > Poales > Poaceae > Hordeum > Hordeum marinum. The sequence goes on from CM039674.1 coordinate 442,280,921, forward strand.
AAAAATCATAAAAAAGTTTCTGGAGATTCCGAAAACTTTCATTTTCCGCACAAAAACAACACCACGGTAATTCTGCTGAAAACATCGTCAGTCCGGGTTAGTTCTAAATAAATCATATAAAGTGCATCAAAACCATATAAAAGTATTGTAAACATAGGTGAATATGGCATGAATACTTCATAAATTATAGATACGTTGGAGACGTATCAGCATCCCCAAGCTTAATTCCTGCTCGTCCTCGAGTAGGTAAATGATAAAACAAATAATTTATGAAGTGTGAATGCTAGCATGATGTATAATATTGATCAAGGATAATTTCAGCCATTTTTCCAGCATCATAACCAACAAGTATTTCTCATAAAGCTTCTCATGATCAAGTATCAAGTTATTCACATGTTAAAAGTATAGACCATAAACTTTCTTGAAAAATAGCAAACTATGTTTTCAGTGATCAAACAATTACAATTCGTCTTATTTTCAGGAAGGGTCTATGAAAGAGCTTTGGTTCAACAAATTCCACATACTCAACTAACATTTAGTATTCCATGACTATTGACACTCAAAGCGTATTTTTAGAACAAACAGTTTCAGTCAAACACAAGGAAGATAGGGTCTTAAAGTTTCGCCTCCCAACTCATTTATCTCGGGGATAATGTCAACAAATAATGAATCATGATCACCTATATTCAATTGGATATATGTGTCTGGATCTTTCCCCACCACATGATGCTTGCCAACTAAGTAATTAATAGATTGGAACAAGAAGTTCACTCGACATGAAAAGTAAAAGATAGGCCCTTCGCAGAGGGAAGCAGAGGTTGTCATGCACTTTTTATTTTTGGATGTGTAATTTCTTAATGAAAAGGAACACCACTTTATATTGCCCCTTGTGATGGCAACCTTTATTATACAGTCCATCGCTTTTATTTCTTCACCATCTCAAGTTCGTACAAAGTTTATTTTCCTTCCAATAAAAGATCATACATATTTAGGAGCAATTTTTATTGCTTTTTTTTGCACCGATTACAACTTACTTGAAGGATCTTATTCAATCCATAGGTAGATATGGTGGACTCTCATGGCAAAAAAAACTTGGTTCAAGGATTTGGATGCACAAGTAGTATCTCTACTTAGTACGAAGTTTTGGCTAGCAAAAGGTTCTAAACAAGCACCACATGTTAGAGGATCCATGACAATATAACTTCTATGTAAATATAAACAATCATAACCATTAAGTTGTCTTCCTTGTTCAACGTCAACTACTTGATAAAGTTTGAAAATAATTAATGGGGCTCACAATCATAGAAGATGTCCAAGATAGTATTGTTGGGAGACGTAGTAGTAAATCAAAAATTTCCTACGCGTTCACCAAGATCCATCTATGGAGAAACCAGCAACGAGCAAGGGGAGAGTGGATCTTCATACCTTTGAAGATCGCTAAGCGGAAGCGTTACAAGAACGCGGTTGATGGAGTCGTACTCGCAGCGATTCAGATCGCGGTAGATCCGATCAAGTGCCGAACGGACGGCACCTCCGCGTTCAACACACGTGCAGCCCGGTGACGTCTCCAACACCTTGATCCAGCAAGGAGGAAGGAGAGGTTGGGGAAGGGCTCCAACAGCAGCACGACGGTGTGGTGGTGGTGGAGTAGCAAGGTATTCCGACAGGGCTTCGCCTAAGCGCTGCGGAGGAGGAAGAAGAGAGGTAGGGCTTCGCCGTGAGAGAGAGAGATCAAATCCTGTCTCAAAACATCCAAAACCTCAAGTATATATAGGAGGAGGGACGTGGAGGGCTGGCTTGGCCTCTACTCCAAAGAGGAGATGGCCGGCCGAATTAAAGGGAGAGTCCACCTCCCACAAGGGAGGTGGATCTCCTCCTTTTAAATCCTTTTTGCCTTATCTCCTTATCTCCAGCCACATGGGCCTTTAGCAAAAGTATTTCCCAGCCCAATAAGGGCTGACACACTTTATCTAACAGCCCATGAAGTCCTCTGGTCGTCACACCCCTCCCGGGGTCCTCCGGCACCCTCCCGGCACTCCCGGTACACTACCGATGAGCCCGAAAACTTTCCGGTGACCAAAACTGGACTTCCTATATATCAATCTTTACCTCCGGACCATTCCGGATCTCCTCGTGACGTCCGGGATCTCATCCGGGACTCCGAACAACCTTCGGTAATCACGTATACCTTTTCCCTATAACCCTAGCGTCATCGAACCTTAAGTGTGTAGACCCTACGGGTTCGGGAGACACGTAGACATGACCGAGACACCTCTCCGGTCAATAACCAACAGCGGGATCTGGATACCCATGTTGGCTCCCACGTACTCCACGATGATCTCATCGGATGAACCACGATGTCAAGGATTCAATCAATCCCGTATACAATTCCCTTTGTCTATCGGTATGGTACTTGCCCGAGATTCGATCGTCGGTATCCCCATACCTTGTTCAATCTCGTTACTGGCAAGTCTCTTTACTCGTTCCGTAATACATCATCCCGTGACTAACTCCTTAGTCACATTGAGCTCATAATGATGATGTCTTACCGAGTGGGCCCAGAGATACCTCTCCGTCACACGGAGTGACAAATCCCAGTCTCGATTCGTGTCAACCCAACAGACACTTTCGGAGATACCCGTAGCGTACCTTTATAGCCACCCAGTTACGTTGTGACGTTTGGCACACCCAAAGTATTCCTACGGTATCCGGGAGTTACACAATCTCATGGTCTAAGGAAATGACACTTGACATTGAAAAGCTTTAGCAAACGAACTACACGATCTTTGTGCTATGCTTAGGATTGGGTCTTGTCCATCACATCATTCTCCTAATGATGTGATCCCGTTATCAACGACATCCAATGTCCATGGTCATGAAACCGTGACCATCTATTGATCAACGAGCTAGTCAACTAGAGGCTCACTAGGGACATGTTGTGGTCTATGTATTCACACATGTATTATGGTTTCCGGTTAACACAATTATAGCATGAACAATAGACAATTATCATGAACAAGGAAATACAATAATAACCATTTTATTATTGCCTCTAGGGCATATTTCCAACAGTCTCCCACTTGCACTAGAGTCAATAATCTAGTTCACATCACCATGTGATTAACACTTACATCACCATGTGATCATATCATCATGTGATTAACACCCAATAAGTTCTGGGGTTTGTTCATGTTCTGCTCGTGAAAGAGGTTTTTAGTCAGCGGGTCTGCGACATTCAGATCCGTGTGTACCTTTGCAAACTTTCCATTTCATATTTGTAGATACTGCTCCCACGCTCCACTTGGAGCTATTCCAAATGGCTGCTCCACTATACGTAGCTGGATTTCTACTAAGAGTCATCCGGATTGGTTTTAAAGCTTGCATCATCGTAACACTTTACGATGAACTCTTTATCACCTCCATAATCGAGAAATATTTCCTTAGTTCTCAAGTTACTAAGGCTAACTTTGACCGCTGTCTAGTGATCCACTCTTGGATTACTCTTGTACCCCTTGACAGACTCAGGGCAAGGCACACACAGGTGCGGTACACAGCACGGCATACTATATAGAGCCTATGGCTAAAGCATAGGAGATGACACTCATCTCTTCTTTATCTTCTGCCGAGGTCGGGTATTGAGTCTTACTCAATTTCACACCTTACAATACAGTCAAGAACTCCTTCTTTGACCCATCTATATTGAACTCCTTCAAAAACTTGTCAAGGTATGTCTTCGTCGAAAAAACTTATCAAGCGAATAGATCTATCCCTATAGATCTTGATGCTCAATAAAATAGTAGCTTTATCTGGGTCTTCCTTTGAAAAAAAAACTTTTCAAACAACCCTTCATGCTCTTCCAGAAATTCTACATCATTTCCGATCAATAATATGTCAACCACATATTCTTATAAGAAATTCCATAGTGCTCCCACTCACTTTCTTGCAAATACAAGTTTCTCATAAACTTTGTATAAACTTAAACACTTTGATCACCTCATCAAAGCATATATTCCAACTCCGAGATGCTTGCTCCAGTCCATAGAAGGATCGCTGGAGTTTGCATATTATTAGCATCCTTAGGATTGACAAAACCTTCTGGTTGTATCACATACAACTCTTCCTCACACAAACCATTACGGAAACCTTGTTTTGTCATCCATCTGCCAGATTTCATAATCGAAAAATGCAGCAACTGCTAACAAAATTTTAATAGACTTTTAGCATCGCTACAGATGAGACAATCTCATCGCAGTCAACTCCTTGAACTTGGCGGAAACTTCTTTGCGACAAGTCGAGCTTTATAAACGGTGACATTTCACCATTAGCGTCTATGTTTATTTCAAAGGTCCATTTGTACTCAATGACCCGCCATTCAACAGGCAAGTCTACCAAAGTCCATACTTGGTTTTCATACATGGATCCTTTCTCGGATTTCATGGCTCCTAGCCATTTGTTGGAATCCGGGCCCACCATCGCTTCTCCATAGTTCGTAGGTTCATCGTTGTCCAACAACATGATTTCCAAGACAGGGTTGTCGTACTACTCAGGAGCAGTACGCGTCCTTGTCGACCTACGAGGTTCGATAGTGACTTGATCCGAAGCTTCATGATCATCATCATTAACTTCCTTTTCAACTGAGTAGGCTCTACAGAAACATCTTTCTGTGTTGCGCTATTCTCTGGTTGAAACAAAGGTTCAACAACCTTATCAAGTTCTATCTTCCTCCCACTCAATTCTTTCGAGAGAAACTCTTTCTCAAGAAAGGACCCGTTCTTAGCAACAAACACCTTTTGCGCTTGGATCTGAGATAGAAGGTATACCCAATGTCTCATTAGGGTATTCTATGAAGATGCATTTGTCTGCTTTGAGTTCGAGCTCGCTAGGTGAAAAACCCATTTTCACATAAGCGTCGCAGCCCCAAACATTAAGAAATGACAGCTTAGGCTTCTGTCAAACCATAATTCTCACGGTGTCATCTCAACAGACTTAGATGGTGCTCTATTAAAGTGAATGGATTTGTCTTTAATGCATAACCCCATAACGATAGTGGCAAAATGATAAGAGACATCATAGTACTCACTATATCCAATAGAGCACGACTACGACGTTCGAACACACCATCACACTATGGTGTTCCAGGAGGCGTGAGCTGTGAAACAATTTCCACATTGTCTAAAATTGCATACCAAACTCGTAACTTAGATATTCACCTCCATGATCGTATCATAGACATTTATCTTCTTGTCACGATGATCTTTAACTTCACTCTGAAACTCCTTGAACCTTTCAAACATTTCAGATTCGTGTTTCATTAAGTAAATATCCCCATATTTACTCAAATCATCAGTGAAGGTAAAGAAAAACAACGATATCCACTGTGTGTTTTAACACTCATTGGACCACATACATCAACATGTATTAATTCCAATAAGCCACTTGCCCGCTCCATCATATTGGATGACGGGGTCTCAGTCATCTTGCCCAAGAGGCATGGCTCGCATGTCTCAACCGATTCGAAATCGAGTGAGTCAAAAAATCCATCATCATGGAGTTTCTTCATGCGATTTATACCAATATGACATTACGTGGCAGTGCCACAAGCATGTGGTACTATCATTATTAACTTTGTATCTTTTGGTACCAATGTTATGAATATGTGTACTACTACGATCATGATTTGATAAACCATTTTGAGTGGGTGCATGACCATTGAAGGCATTATCCATGTAAACAGAATAACCATTATTCTCTAACTTATATGAATAACCGTATCGCACTAATCATGATCTAATCACGTTCATGCTCAACGCAAACACCAAATAACATTTATTTAGGTTTATCACAAATCCTGAAGGTAGAGAGAGCGTGCGATGGTGATCACATCAATCTTGGAAATACTTCCAACACACATCGTCACCTTTCACCTAGCTAGTCTCCATTTACTCCGTAGCTTTTATTTCAAGTTGCTAACACTTAGTAACCGAACCGGTATCCAATACCCAGGTGCTACTAGGAGTACCAGCAAGGTACACATCACTAACACGTATATCAAATATACTTCCATTGACATTACCAGCCTTCTTATCTACCAAGCATCTAGGGGTTTTCCGCTTTAGCGAACATTCTCCTCATAACAGAAGCACTTAGTCTCGGGTTCGGGCTCAACCTTGGGTTTCTTCACTAGAGCAACAACTGGCTTGCCATTCCTGAAGTTTTCCGTTCTTGCCCTTGCCCCTTTTGAAACTAGTGGTTTCACTTAACCATCAACACTTGATGCTCCTTCTTGATTTCTACCTTCGTGGTGTCAAACATCACGAACAACTCAGGGATCATCTTATCCATCCCTGGCATGTTATAGTTCATCACGAAGCTCTAGTAGCTTGGTGGCAGTGACTTGGAGAACTGCATTAATCACTATCTCATCTGGAAGATTAACTCCCACTTGATTCAAGTGATTGTAGCACCCAGACAATCTGAGCACACGCTCAGCGATTGAGCTATTCTCCTTTATCTTGCAGACAAAGAATCTTGTTGGAGGTCTCATACCTCTCAACATAGGCATGAGCCTGAGATCACAATCTCAGCTCCTAGAACATCTCATATGTTCCGTGACGTTCAAAACGTTTTGGAGCCTCAATTCTAAGCCGTAATGCATGACGCATTGAACTATCACGTAGTCACCAAAAAGTGTCTGTCATATGTTCACAACATCTACAGACAACGCTTGAGGGAGTGATGCAGTTAGCGGTACATAAAAAAACATAAGCTTTCTGTGCAGCAATGAGGACAATCCTCAGATCACGGACCCAGTCCGCATTATTGCTACCATCAACTTTCAACTTACTTTTCTCTAGGATTGTATCAATAAAACTGTGGAGCTACAGCGCGAGCTATCTACGACATAATTTGCAAGGACATTTTAGACTAAGTTCATGATAATTAAGTTCATTTAATCAAATTATTAATGAACTCCCACTTAGATAGACATCTCTCTAGTCTTCCAAGTGATACATGATCCATGTCAACTAGCCCGTGTCCGATCATCACGTGAGACGGACTAGTCATCCATGGTGAACATCTCTATGTTGATCGTATCTTCTATACGACTCATGTTCGACCTTTCGGTCTTCCGTGTTCCGAGGCCATGTCTGTACATGCTAGGCTCGTCAAGTCAACCTAAGTGTTTCGCATGTGTAAATCTGGCTTACACCCGTTGTATGCGAACGTTAGAACCTATCACACCCGATCATCACGTGGTGCTTCGGAACGACGATCCTTAGCAACGGTGCACAGTTAGGGTGAACACCTTTCTTGAAATTTTATTGAGAGATCATCTTATTTACTACCGTCGTTCTATGCAAATAAGATGTAAACATGATAAACATCACATGCAATCAATATAGTGACATGATATGGCCAATATCATCTTGCTCCTTTGATCTCCATCTTCGGGGCACCGTGATCATCACTGTCACCGGCACGACACCATGATCTCCATCATCATGATCTCCATCATTGTGTCTTCATGAAGTTGTCTCGCCAAATATTACTTCTACTACTACAGCTAACGTTTAGCAATAAAGTAAAGTAATTACATGGCGTTTATGATTGACACGCAGGTCATACAATAGTATAAGACAACTCCTATGGCTCCTGCCGGTTGTCATAGTCATCGACATGCAAGTCGTGAACCCTATTACAAGAACATGATCAATCTCATACATCACAATGCATCACATCACATCCTTCTGACCATATCACATCACAAGGCATATGCTGCAAAAACAAGTTAGACGTTCTCTAATTTGTAGTTGCAAGTTTTTACGTGGTTGCTATAGGTTTCTAGCAAGAACGTTTCTTACCTACGTCAAAACCACAACGTGATATGCCAATTGCTATTTACCCTTCATAAGGACCCTTTTCATCGAATCCAATCCGACTAAGGTGGGAGAGACAGACACCCGCTAGCCACCTTATGCAACTAGTGCATGTCAGGCGGTGGAACCGGTCTCACGTAAGCGTACGTGTAAGGTTGGTCCGGGCCGCTTCATCCCACAATACCGTCGAATCAAGATAAGACTAGTAACGGCAAGCATATTAACAAAATCGACGCCCACAACTACTTTGTGTTCTACTCGTGCATAGATTCTACGCATAGACCTAGCTCATGATGCCACTGTTGGGAGACGTAGTAGTAAATCAAAAATTTCCTACGCGTTCACCAAGATCCATCTATGGAGAAACCAGCAACGAGCAAGGGGAGAGTGGATCTTCATACCTTTGAAGATCGCTAAGCGGAAGCGTTACAAGAACGCGGTTGATGGAGTCGTACTCGCAGCGATTCAGATCGCGGTAGATCCGATCAAGTGCCGAACGGACGGCACCTCCGCGTTCAACACACGTGCAGCCCGGTGACGTCTCCAACACCTTGATCCATCAAGGAGGAAGGAGAGGTTGGGGAAGGGCTCCAACAGCAGCACGACGGTGTGGTGGTGGTGGAGTAGCAAGGTATTCCGACAGGGCTTCGCCTAAGCGCTGCGGAGGAGGAAGAAGAGAGGTAGGGCTTCGCCGTGAGAGAGAGAGATCAAATCCTGTCTCAAAACATCCAAAACCTCAAGTATATATAGGAGGAGGGACGTGGAGGGCTGGCTTGGCCTCTACTCCAAAGAGGAGATGGCCGGCCGAATTAAAGGGAGAGTCCACCTCCCACAAGGGAGGTGGATCTCCTCCTTTTAAATCCTTTTTGCCTTATCTCCTTATCTCCAGCCACATGGGCCTTTAGCAAAAGTATTTCCCAGCCCAATAAGGGCTGACACACTTTATCTAACAGCCCATGAAGTCCTCTGGTCGTCACACCCCTCCCGGGGTCCTCCGGCACCCTCCCGGCACTCCCGGTACACTACCGATGAGCCCGAAAACTTTCCGGTGACCAAAACTGGACTTCCTATATATCAATCTTTACCTCCGGACCATTCCGGATCTCCTCGTGACGTCCGGGATCTCATCCGGGACTCCGAACAACCTTCGGTAATCACGTATACCTTTTCCCTATAACCCTAGCGTCATCGAACCTTAAGTGTGTAGACCCTACGGGTTCGGGAGACACGTAGACATGACCGAGACACCTCTCCGGTCAATAACCAACAGCGGGATCTGGATACCCATGTTGGCTCCCACGTACTCCACGATGATCTCATCGGATGAACCACGATGTCAAGGATTCAATCAATCCCGTATACAATTCCCTTTGTCTATCGGTATGGTACTTGCCCGAGATTCGATCGTCGGTATCCCCATACCTTGTTCAATCTCGTTACTGGCAAGTCTCTTTACTCGTTCCGTAATACATCATCCCGTGACTAACTCCTTAGTCACATTGAGCTCATAATGATGATGTCTTACCGAGTGGGCCCAGAGATACCTCTCCGTCACACGGAGTGACAAATCCCAGTCTCGATTCGTGTCAACCCAACAGACACTTTCGGAGATACCCGTAGCGTACCTTTATAGCCACCCAGTTACGTTGTGACGTTTGGCACACCCAAAGTATTCCTACGGTATCCGGGAGTTACACAATCTCATGGTCTAAGGAAATGACACTTGACATTGAAAAGCTTTAGCAAACGAACTACACGATCTTTGTGCTATGCTTAGGATTGGGTCTTGTCCATCACATCATTCTCCTAATGATGTGATCCCGTTATCAACGACATCCAATGTCCATGGTCATGAAACCGTGACCATCTATTGATCAACGAGCTAGTCAACTAGAGGCTCACTAGGGACATGTTGTGGTCTATGTATTCACACATGTATTATGGTTTCCGGTTAACACAATTATAGCATGAACAATAGACAATTATCATGAACAAGGAAATACAATAATAACCATTTTATTATTGCCTCTAGGGCATATTTCCAACAAGTATATCTATATGTGAAACCTCTCTTCCTTCAATGTTCTTTCATGAATCGTTTAAAGGACCAATGTTATGTTTGCTAACTTCCAATAAATTTTACCGTTTATACTCCTAGTATGTGAAGTCACTACTCCCCATGGGATAATCATATGAAGAAATTATTTAATTTCTCATTTATGATATTCAAATCATTCAAGGTTTTACTCTTAGGATATAAGTGAAGCACAAGACTAAACATCAAACTACTCTCAAAAGATATAAGTGAAGATCAATGAGTAGTCAAACAATTAAGTAGATATGTGAGGACTATATGTCAGTAAAGATTTTCTAGATCTTGATATTTTATTCAAACAGCAAACAAAACAAAAATGACACTCCAAGAATAGCACATATCATGTGAACGAATAAAAATTTAGGCTCAACATAGGCTAACCGATAGTTGACGAAAAGAGGTGGGATGCATAACATCCCCAAGCTTAGATGCTTGAAACTTCTTGCAATATTGTCTTGGGGGTGCCTTGGTTATCACCAAGCTTGAGATTTTGTATCTCGTTCAATTCTCTCATGTCCCAGTTTCACCCATGTCTCAAAAACTTCATCCACACAAAACTTGAAAAGAACTCGTGAGATAGGTTAGTACACATAAGAATAAATCAACACTTCATGTACTGCCAAGAAAAGTTGCATAATAATTTTCAAACATTAGGCACTGCATAATATCATTTCCACAATTTATATCTACCAATATAAGTCATGAAAACTATAGGAGAAGTAGATAACAAAACTATGACAACAATCTGTCTAAACAGGACACTCTACAGGAATTTATAAAAGAAGTATACTTATGTATATCCAAAAATATGAAAATTTAGGACATGAGACAAAATTTGTATGAAAATAGTGTGTAAGAATTTAAGAAACTTTCCACGTTCCAGTAAAATCACAGAAATTCTGTACTGGATGCAAAAGTTTCTGTTTTTGCACAGATTCAAATCAATAAGTACTCACACTATCCCAAAGGCTTTACTTGGAACTTTATTGAAATCATATGCATAAAACATGATTACTATAGTAGCTTAATCATGTGAACACACAAAAACAGAAAGTAAAAGTGTTGGGTTGTCTCCCAACAAGTGCTTTTCTTTAATGCCTTGTAGTTAGGCATGATGATTTAATTGATGCTCACATAAAAGTAAAGAATTGAAACACAATGGGAGCATCATGAAGCATATGATAGGCACATTTAAGTCTAACCCACTTCCTATGCATAGGGATTTTGTGATCAAACAATTCATGGGAGCAAGAATCAATTTGCATAGGAAGGCAAAACAAGCATGACTTTATGATTTTCAACATATAGGGAGGAAAATTGATGTGATTGCAAATCCTACAAGCATAAGTTCCCTCTTGTCGGTGTCAAAATCGGCAGATCTCGGGTAGGGGGTCCTGAACTATGAGACTAGAATCGACGGTAACAGGAGACTACGGGGAAACGAGTTTAACCAGGTTCAGGCCCTCCAATGGAGGTAATACCCTACGTCCTGCTTGATTGTATTGATGGTGTAAGGGGTTACAGAGTTGATCTACCTCAAGATCGTATATCTAACCCTAGATGAGTTGTTCTGGCTATACCCTAAAACCTTCCGGCTTATATAGATGCCGAGGATGCCTAGGGTTTACACATGGTCGGTTACATGCCGAAGAGAATAAACTTGCCTAACTATTACATAAGACGTGGAGCGCAAGCCGTGCTACCCGAAGCTTCTATCTTGGAGACTGGGCCTTCAAATCCTTCGGTGTTTGGTAAGTAGCCCTCATAGTCCGACCCATTACAATAGGTCGGCTATCCGAGGACCCCCTAATCCAGGACTCCCTAAGTAGCCCCCAAACTTGCCTCCAACGCCAAGGGTCTTCAGCTCTAACTGCTCCGCAAACAGAGTCTTCGGCTTGCAAGGTGAGTTCCTTCCTGTCGAACCATAGTTCGGCCTCCGATGACAAGTAGTCTCCTGCATAGTGGCACATCCGAGTACTATAAATTGATTGGCTTTGAATCCCAAATGTCAGGGGATAAACAACAACCCTCTCACGACCTTTTTGACGAAAGGCTACGGCCCACCACGACCGCTAGGCCAGTTACATAGACTCGATTCGCGGTTCGAGGCCGTTTTAATCATCACGATCTATCAATATAACGATCGTGTCCCGTTTTATATGGGATATACTTAATCACGCGCATGCAATGGCTTGCGCCTCTCAGTAAGGGGAGGGATTCATGGTGCGGCAAGGGGACTCGATAGGCCCCATAAAAAGAGAAGGAAAACCCTAAAGGCTTTTCATGCTCTCCATTCGACTTCTTCGCCTCCCATTCCCTTGCGCCTCCAGAGCACAAATCTAGGTCTCTCCACCCCCACCTTCGAGCTTGGCAATGGCGGGTTCCAATGGCCAGTGGGAAGCTTCCACGGTCAACAACAAGGACATACTTGACCTCAAGAAGGCTGGTTACCTCCTCGCCAACATCCCTCACCGCGCAGCGGAGGAGGGCCATGTGATCCCCACCCCCAGGCCAGGCGAGAGGGTGGTGTTCATCCCCCACTTCATCAGGGGGTTGAGCTTCCCACTCCACCCCTTCGGCAGGGGACTAATGTTCTTCTACGGCCTCGACTTCCACGACCTCCCGCCGAACTCCATCATGCACATCTCGGCGTTCATTCTCGTTTGTGAGGCCTTCCTGTGCGTTGAGTCGCACTTCGGGGTCTAGCTGCAGGTCTTCAACATCAAGCCTAAGTGCATCATCGGCAAGCATGCGAACTGCGGTGGGGCAGTCATCGGCAAGCTCCTCCGTGTTGGGTGGCCGTCGGGCACCTTCATTGACACCATCAAGGGATGGCAAAATGAGTGGTTCTATGTCACCGAACCACGAGAAGAGAGCCAACTCCCTACCGCCGCATTCAGATCTGGTCCACCAGACTGGCTTCGTGGCCCGAAAAGGGCCTGGTCTGGGGATCGGGCAAAGAGGTGATCGATCTGCAGAAGCGCCTCTGCTTCCTGGTCGAGGGGGGCATCAAGCTAGCCGATGTAGTCCAGGTGATGCTCCGAAGATGCATCCTCCCCTGCCAGCATCGGGACACTCCCATGTGGGCTCGAGAACTCGAAGCCAATCCCACAATCCAGAATCTCTTCCGCACTACGCGGGAGAAGTTGTGGAAGGCGCTCTTCAGATCAATGAAGAGCTGGCCATCCGAGGAGGAGGACAAGGGTGTGCATGCCGCCAAGCCCGATTCCATGGTATGATATTCCCCAGCTTGGTTGGCTTTATTACATAGAGAATCCCTATATCCTCTTATCCGATCTGTTCTGGCAGAGATGGCATAAGAAAGCCATCAACATCAATAGTCTGGCTCCTCAGCCCGAAGACGAGAGGACCAGGCTGTTAGCCAAGATTCTTGTGGAGAAGCCTTACGAGGTTCCCACGAGGAAAGAGAATAAGAAGAAACCAGGCCTGGCTGGCCTTCGCATCAGGGGCCAGCCTGATGCTACATCCGAAGACACCCCACCTCCTCAAATCAGGAGGAGGCCGAAGAGGAGGAAGAAGAGGAGGAGGAGGTAGAGAGCGAGGGGGGGGGGTAATTCCCCCCGCGCCAAGAAGAGAGCGGCGTCTTTGGACGCCCCGAGGTAGGTAGCTTCTCCTGCCCCGAAGAGGGCGTGGCAGACGCGGTTGGTTATCTCCAACGACATCTCGGACTCGAGCTCCACGTCCGAAGACGTCGAGGAGGTTCCACGAAGGAGCCTAAGGGTCAAGCCCCCCAATCCAGGTTACGATCCGAAGTCCCTCCTACCTATCACAAGTAGATTCAGAGTTTGCTAACACGCAGGTTATTGGTCCTATTGCCCACCACAAGTTATCCCCACCGAGGTGGTATCAAATGGGGAGAACCCGCCCACCGAACTGGTGGAGAGCGGGGATGCCTCGCACCCCACCACTCCAAGCACCACAAAGGACGCCGTGGAGGTGTCGCCCTAGCCTACTCCAGTGGAGGCGGACATAGGGGGCGAGGGAGATCGCACCGTGGCCGAGGCTAATGCTTTGGCTACCCAAGAGCGGGGGAGAACGCCCCGCCCAGATATCGAGGAGCCCGGACGAGCGGGCGATCAGTCCCATCCAAGAACATCTCCGGAGTGCACTATTCCTCCGGAGGCACCGGTCCAGTCCCCGGTGGGTGATCGGGAAATCCGATCATCCCCGGCATCGCCGACCAACAGATGGTTGACCATGGAGGAGGCTCTATTGAGCGCCTCCATCCCCGAGGATCACCGCACCCTTATGGGTGCGGTACTTCAAAGCGTCCACTTTGTTGACAACGGACTGAAGGAGGCCTTCAAAGGTATCCTTGCATGTTTTCAAGTAAGTCACCCAATGTTTATGCAAGGATTTTATTTATTCGTACTGCATACATGGCAGCTCTCGAGCCCTAGGTGGGGTGAACAAGCTCACCTAGGGGTCACATCTGAATCCAATAACGCACTAAAAGCACTGTAAGTGTTCAACATGCTAGAATAAATAAATATAGGATCAGATTGTCTATAATTCGGGAAGTGAGTGCCGATGTGATGTATGAATTGTGTGTGTAATGTAGGCTTCGTCATCAGCGGCGGCCAAAAATGGTGCCGACCTAGACGAGCTATATCAGAAGCTCAAGCGCTCTGAGGATGAGGTGGAAGCCCTCAAAAAGAGGTTCGACGAGGCAGATGGTAAGTCCGAACTAAACCCGAATACATTCCCCCAAATACTATCAATGCAGATTCCTTTTATATAAAGTTTTATCGTTTTGCAGCTTCGTCGAAAGAGATGGAAAAGCTCAAGGCCGAGCTTCAACGTGCCAGGGACGAAGCGTCCGTTGAGAAGGCGGCGGCCAAAGAAGCGGCCACTGCACTCTCCGCCCTATGAGCCACCAGTGATAAGCATCAGGCTCGTGTGTCGGAGATACAGGATGAGCTCAAGGATGCTAGCAAAAAGTGCGAGGCCTTGGAGCAAAAGAATAAGGCGAGCTTGGCCGAACTTTCCACCATGAAATCCGATCTCCAGAAGGAGCAGATGGACAAACGGTTCTACGAGGAGAAAGTATGCCAAGCCAAGGAAATAGAAGATGGTAAGCCATACTCCCTAAAGTGCGTATTCGGGGATAGTAAATTCGAATTGCTGACCCGGGTGTGGCGATCCTCAAGCGCATCCACCGATCTCCAGAAGAGCGTGCCAGCCGCCAATCAACTGTTTGCCTCGCGGGGAGAGGAAGATGAAGCTCGGATGTTCTAGGCACAGTTCGGAGCCCCCAAGCATCCTCCTCTTCTGGTGGAGCAGCTGAAACAGCTGATGGAGCTGCACCAGATGGTGGAGCCAGCCATGAAGGACCTCTGCATCTGCTTATGGCCCAGCGAGCTGCTACCAGGCACTTACTTCAGCCTGGTGCAGAGACTGATCGCTGCCACGCCCCTCCTTGATGCCGTCAAGCGCTCCTCCTGCATCGAAGGAGTCCGGATGGCCGTTTCCAAGGCCAAAGTGCACTGGTCGGGGCTCAATCCGATGAAGGTCGCCACCGATCCGTCGCCACCCGGGAAGGAGAACCATTTCCCCGAGCTATAATTCGATGGAGTGATGGAGAGTGCTCGGGTGATAGTGTCACAGTGTTCGGGTGAAAATTATTTGAATGAGCTTGTAACGTATCCAAAGACTCATGATAAATTTTAATGATATTAGTATTCGCTCTTGTATGGTTTTGCATTCCTTTATAACTCCTATGTGGTTGCTTAATACTGAAAGATGTGAGTCGTCGGCTTCAGCCCCCACGTAGATACTACATGGGGTGTCTATGCCAATGCACTATGTCCCTTAGCCATATTATCGGAACCCGAAGGCGGTGTAGTGCGGCAGACTAGGCAATCAGACTATAGTGCTTTATTTCTTTCACTTAACCAAAGGGGCACGAAAAGTACTACGAGAAGCGTACAATTAGCCACCAGAGTGTTTGTGATGTTCGAACAAACCGAGGCCGAAGGCAACATCATAATGTTTGCACAAAGGGCAAGTTCCTCGTATAACACGGAATATCTGCTTACGAGGATTGAATTATAATACTTCTAGCTTGGGGTTCATAGATCGGATCGCGCATACTATGATAGTCCGTTTTCGGCTTTCTCCCTTGAGGTGCTTGACCGGACCATCTGGAAGCACAATCGTAGGGGTGCTGTCACGCCCAAGATGCGATCCTATTCTTATTTCGGCACGAGTGCCTCGACAGGGATAGAAGTGCATCTTGTCGTGTTGCAAGAATGGATATCATTACAAGTACATGGATAGAAGAGATGAGTATATGGAATTGGCTTATACTCGCCACAAGCTACATCAATATCACATCAATACAAAAACATCTTCAAACATCATACAGAAGAGCAGGGTCCGACTACGGATGAAATCAAATGATAAAATGACATCCATCCTTGCTTTCCCAGGCTGCTGCCTGGAACCCATCCTAGATTGATGAAGAAGAAGAAGAAGAACTCCAAATCAAATCAAGCATCGCGCTCAATTCAAATTATCGCATTACCTGTACATGCAACTGTTGTTGTAGTAATCTTTGAGCCACGGGGACTCAACAATCTCATTTCCAAGGGTATCAAGACTATAAAAGCTTAATGGGTGAGGTATGGTTAAGTGGTGAGGCTACAGCAAGAGACTAAGCATTTATTTGAGTGGCTAACTTACGAGTACAGAAAGTAAAGTATGGTGGTCTACGCATAACGGACGTGAACTAATAATGATCACTAATTGATCTTGAACACCTACTTACGCCAATCATAACCCCACCATGTTCTTTGTCGGATAAGGACTCACGAGAAGAGACAGTCACGGTTATGCACACAGTTAGTGTATTTTATTTGAGTTTACTTCAAGTTTTCTATGACCGGGTGTTAAACAAAGTATCCAAGTTTGCCACATAACCGCGGGCACGGCTTTCCGAAAGATTTAACCATGCAGGGGTGCTCCAACTCATCCATCACAAATTAACCACACGCCGTGGGAACAACCTCGACCACAGATCTTGTGATCATCCTAGGCAATTCCAAAGGAAATCTGACACCTCGAGATAACCCGAAGAAGATCAGAGTTCCTCACGCAAGACATTCGAGAAAGGTAAAGGTCCAGCAAGACCGCACGATGTGTCGACGAACCCGATAAGAGCCACGTATCTCGTTATCAGGACACGACCGGATGAACACTACGTACGGCGACCTGATGGAAATCCCTTGAGTTGCCCCGAGGTAGCCCCGCAAGTGGCTCTGTTTTGTACCAACACTCATGAGGAGCACTGGCCCAGGTTGTTGATTAATCCACGGGGTGATCATGCCCTATGCAAATTTTAGTTGTTATTTAGCAAATAGTACCAATGTTGGGCCTTGCCAGACAAGATTTATCCTAACCCGAAAATCAAGGGGTCCCCATAACAACCCCGAGCATGCTAGGAGCACTCAATTATGGAACATAACACCGGTTCACAAGTAACTAGGGCAGCAAGAGTGGAACAAAACACCGAGCAAAAGGCCAAGCCTTCCACCCTTTACCAAGTGTATACGTGCATTAAATTAAATAGCAATAATATTGTGATAACAAAAGAATGTCCATGTTGTCACATGGAAGCAATTGCACCTGCAGCTAGAAACGCTATAAGAAGGGCTGAGCAAGCGGTAACATAGCCAAACAATGGTTTGCTGGGAAGGTGGAGGGTTAGAGGCTTTGATGGCAATGTTGGGAGGCATGACAAACAAGTGGTAGGTAGCGAGACATAACGATAAAAGCGGGACAACTAGCATGGAAATGATAGTAGTGGTATCCAGGGAAATGTGTCATCTTGCCTAAGATCCCGTTGGGAAGAAGATCGAGTCCATGAAGAAGACGGACCAACGTAGTCGAACGAATCCTCACACTCTGAATGCTTTGGAACTCTATCGAGAAGGAACATTCCGAAAACAACAATCAACACAAGATACACCACAACATATGCATGACATGATGCGCAAACAAATA
Source organism: Hordeum marinum (assembly GCA_022496015.1). Taxonomy (NCBI): domain Eukaryota; kingdom Viridiplantae; phylum Streptophyta; class Magnoliopsida; order Poales; family Poaceae; genus Hordeum; species Hordeum marinum. The sequence goes on from CM039674.1 coordinate 442,298,918, forward strand.
TGATGCATGTCCGGTTTAAATATGCAAGGCATGGCAAGGCAAGAACGACAAACAACTACTACACATTAAGTGAAGTTCAATATGCAACGAGTTGCATATTGGCGAAACTCTACGTTCGAATTATTTAGTTCACTCCCGTTTAGGTACTCATTAATATTAAATGTTGTTAAACATGGCAAATGGTGAAGCACAAACAACTACAACATCTAAGCATTTTAAATGAGGCCGGAAGCAATATATATCATTTTCGAAACAACCCCATATGCATATTACAAATTTGGTCCAGATCTATCCTAACACAATTTTATATAGAGAGAACCGGCGACTACGAGCAGATGCAAGTTTTCGAAAACAAGTGGTGATACCATGCAGATGATGCGAATGATACGATGATGAATGCAACACCCAAACGAAACACAGACGGGAATGGAAATAAAGGGGAATCTTCTGGAGCGTCGGTCCCGGGCTGTTACAACTCTCCTCCACTACACGAGGATCTTGTCCCGAGATCTAGAATGAGAAGGGGAAGAGAAAGAGCAAGAGGTAAACTTAGTTTCTTCTTTGACAAACTAGTGAAACCACATGAACTTGAATGATTGCATGAGAAGAAGAATGATATGAGAAACAAGCAAGAATTCACAAGAAATTTCGGTAGCACTTCGGTAGGACAGAGGGCAAAACTTGATAAGAAGGAAAAGAACTTAAACATAGAACACCACACTCCGGTAAAATGAATAAGCAAAGAAAGAACATGATATTGATAAAACAAGATGATGGTTGAAATAGAGCAACATGAAAACGCCTCCGAAAGAAAAGAATAGAAATTAGATCTTGAAGAGAAGAGAACTGAGAAGAAAATGACAACTTCTACCACCAATGAATTTGAAAAGCATGGTTGAACGGAGTTGATGGAGAATCAACAACGAAAAGAATAGGTTGTTATGGGATTATGAAAAACATCTCAAAATTATGAGGTGACAACCTGCCACAACAGAAACAATTGATTGCTTGAGAGCAACAAGATATGCAAAACTTCTTTCACCAAGAGGAGAAGGAGAAAACTTGGATCATTTATAACACCATGATAGCAACAATCCTTAGGAAATTCTTTAGGTGAAATCCAACCCAAGAGAACTCTAAGAAGACATGATGGGTTTACTTATATCATTCTTGACAATTTTCCTTCGAGACTCCTCATGATCAAGAATTTAATAACACCATCTCAAAAGACAATGGAGAAGGAATTAAACTTAGAAATCCAAGATAAAGAACACTTGAACGCCTCCAACAACAATCTTGAAGAACACTTCGAGAAGAATTCCATCCTTAACAAACCACCATGAAGAAGCATCTTGATGAACTCTGGAATGAAAGGATGATAGAAAAGGATTGAAGGTTCGAAATGACAAGATTGAGGCCTTGCTATGAATTAGATGAAGCTTAGCAACAAGATACTTGAGAAAAACTAGGAACTCGGGAAAAGAAGGATGACCACTTGGGATAAGGAATTTGATATCATGAAAAACTCCGGAAGAAGGATTGAAACCACTTGGAGGAAACAAGAATAAGAATTATGATATGCCTATCCTTCATCAAGTTAAATTGATGACAAACAACGGATTTCGCACACCACTTATTCTTCTTGAAAAGATTGAAGAGAGAGATAGAACACAAACTTGAAGAAGTCTTGAACGAGAACACCGGTAAGAATTCACAAACGAATGAGGATACACGATTGAACAAAGATACATGGGCACAAAGAGATCACAATCCACCTAATGGATTTTTCACAAGGCACCGGAATAATTGAGATATGAATGAAGGGACAACAATTGAGAAGAATTTGAGAACAAAAGCTGAAAGCTGACAATGAAGAAATCTTCTGAAACGATGGCCTTCGGAGTATCGAGAATGAAAACAATTATGAAATGCGCCAGATAGATATGAAAGCAATTACTCACGATCGAAACAATTTGACATGATAGCAACAGCCTGAAACCATGAATCTTCGAGAGAATGAGCAAAGATTTAAGAGAACCACTTCTTCGGTCTTCAGTGCAGAGAATGATGACGAGAAACAACACCATGAATTACCGAGATACTCCAAAATAATGAACAAAGAGAGGTTGAGCCAACAACGAAAAATGATTTAGAAGCGATATTCGAGTAGGCACCTGACTGATGAAAATCATTCTTACATCATATTGAGAAGATTTTGAGAACATCTCCGAAAAGGTTAGAAGAGCCAGGTAAGATCCTGGGGGAAAACCTATGGGTTATGGGCCCACTGAAAATAAACCACCATTGAAATGATTGCTTAGAAAGAGAGATTGCACCAATACAAAAGAAAACTTGATGACGTGAGAACGTCGAAATAATTTGGAAGGATTGAAAGAAAACATGAATCTTCTGAGATATCTTCAGCACTCCAGAAGAATAGAGATATGAATAAGCAAGAGAGGCTTAGAAAAGAAATTCCAACATGTAAACCATTGAGCGAATGAGAAAGGATAAGATGACCACTGAAGCTTGAATTGAATCCACCGGAAAAGAAAACAAAGATGCATACTAATAAATGACAACTTGAGCACTGAGCATCTTCATAAAGAATCACCGGATACGATACAAAAGAAAAGATAGCGGAAGCATCACATGAATAGAAAAGACACTTGAATGAGAATTAATCATTGAATAAAAAGGGCGGGAGGGTGGGAAAAACAAAGAAAACTTGGAACAGATGAGACAACTCTAGAACAAAATGAGAATTGATCTTGCAATATTGAAGAGGATAGAATTATCTTGAAGAGAAGCACACCGGTAGGAAAAGAATTGATATGATAACTTGATTGAGCAAAAGAATTAGCAATCCCACAGAAATATGAGAACACTTAGGAAAGATATGAAATCACCACTTGACATCGAAGCAACTCGAATTACCATAAACAAAACAAAACAAAGGATGGGGCTTCTGAAACAAGCCAGAACAAATACATAACAGAGATTCCGTCCGATATTTTCGTGGTAAGGTTCGCACGGGCTCGATCGTACATTGGATTGTCATATTGAAATGACGCTCGAATATGCTCCCTAGGCGTAGCAAACTACAAGGCTTGACGAAGCATAATCGAGACTGACTCTGTAAGAAAGATCGTGAACAAACGAATCCACTAGATGTCAAACCCCAACCTCACGTCATGATCTGTTGGAAGATAGCCTAGGTAACTACTTGAATTCCCACCTAAGAACTTCCGAAAACTTTCTTGGTTATGCAATCGGGTGTTGGGGATACAAGGAGGAAATATATCACACAACTAACAAACCTACACCCCAACTGTATCCAACCTTCAACACATAACCAGAGGCTTTCGCAAGTCCATCTAACTCGAATCCTTGAAAGCACAACGATACTAACCGTGGTGGTACCCTGGGCGCCTCCCTAGTACTGGGTGACTCCGACCTTATCTCACCACGACAAGTCTTGAAGCAATTGCGAACACCCTCCATCTTGAGATACTAAGGAAGTTGAATGATAACGATGTGCCAAGAATTCCCTGGAGCTCAACTCCCTGGAAAAAATCAAGTCAAACAGGAGGCACCAAGATAGAACTCCGTCACATCAGCATCATATAGTTTCCAAAAATATCCGCGTGATCCTAAATTTTTTTTGAGTGAGAAGAGGGTAGAATCAAAATTCCTAAGTCATAATTCCTCACGAGAGCATAGAAGAGGAGTAAAAAGAATCATAATCTCCGATATAATTAGACTCAAAATAGTTTTTCACTAGGCTCAACTCGGACAAGTTCGATCAATCAAGGGGGCTCCTAGGTCGGTACAGGCTCTTATACTAACTTGTCATGCCCAAGATGCGATCCTATCCTTATTTCGGCACGAGGGCCTCGACAGGGATAGAAGTGCATCTCGTCGTGTTGCAAGAATGGATATCATTACAAGTACATGGACAGAAGGGATGAGTATATGGAATTGGCTTACACTCGCCACAAGCTACATCAATATCACATCAATACAACAACATCTTCAAACATCATACAAAAGAGCAGGGTCCGACTACGGATGAAATCAAACGATAAAATGACATCCATCCTTTCTATCCCAGGCTGCCGCCTGGAACCCATCCTAGATTGATCAAGAAGAAGAAGAAGAAGAACTCGAAATCAAATCAAGCATCGCACTCATGTCAAATCATCACATTACTTGTACCTGCAACTGTTGTTGTAGTAACCTGTGAGCCACGGGGACTCTTGAATCTCATTTCCAAGGGTATCAAGACTATTAAAGCTTAATGGGTGAGGTATGGTTAAGTTGTGAGGCCGCAGCAAGCAACTAAGCATTTATTTGAGTGGCTAACTTACGAGTACAAAAAGTAAAGTATGGTGGTCTATGCATAACGGATGCGAACTAGTAATGATCACTAACTGATCCTGAACACCTACTTACGTCAATCATAACCCCACCATGTTCTCTGTCGGATAAGGACTCACGAGAAGAGATGGTGACGGTTACGCACACAGTTGGTGTATTTTATTTGAGTTTACTTCAAGTTTGCTATGACTGGGTGTTAAACAAAGTATCCAAGTTTGCCACATAATCGCGGGCACAACTTTCCGAAAGATTTAACCCTGTAGGGGTGCTCCAACTCATCCATCACAAATTAACCACACGCCGTGGGAACAACCTCGACTACGGATCTCGTGATCATCCTAGGCAATTCCAAAGGAAATCCGACACCTCGAGATAGCCCAAAGAAGATCAGAGTTCCTCACGCAAGACATTCGAGAAAGGTTAAACAAGTCCAGCAAGACCGCCCGACGTGTCGACGAACCTGATAAGAGTTGCGTATCTCGTTCTCACGACACAACCGAATGAACACTACGTATAGCGACCCGATAGAAATCCCTCGAGTTGCCCCGAGGTGGCCCCACAAGTGTCTCTATTTTGGACCAACATTCATGAGGAGCACTAGCCAGGGTTGTTGATTAATCCACGGGGTGATCATGCCCTATGCAAATTTTAGTTGTTATTAAGCAAATAGTACCAATGTTGATCCTTGCCAGACAATCTTTATCCTAACCCAAAAATCAAGGGGGTCCCCATAACAACCCTGAGCATGTTAGGAGCGCTCAATTATTGAACATAACACTGGTTCACAAGTAACTAGGGCGGCAAGAGTGGAACAAAACACCAAACAAAAGGCCAAGCCTTCCACCCTTTACCAAGTGTATAAGTGCATTAAATTAAATAGCAATAATACTATGATAACAAAATAATGTCCATGTTGTCACATGGAAGCAATTGCACCTGCAGCTAGAAACGCTATAAGAAGGGCTGAGCAAGCGGTAACATAGCCAAACAATGGTTTGCTGGGAAGGTGGAGGGTTAGAGGCTTTCATGGCAATGTTGGGAGGCTTGACAAACAAGTGGTAGGTAGCGAGACATAACGATAAAAGCGGGACAACTAGCATGGCAATGATAGTAGTGGTATCCAGGGAAATGTGTCATCTTGCGTGAGATCCCGCTCGGAAGAAGATCGAGTCCATGAAGAAGACGGACCAACGTAGTCAAACGAATCCTCACACTCCGAACGCTTTCGGAACTCTATCGAGAAGGAACATTCTGAAAACAACAATCAACACAAGATACATCACAACATATGCATGACATGATGCGCAAACAAATATGATGCATGTCCGGTTTAAATATGCAAGGCATGGCAAGGCAAGAACAACAAACAACTACTACACATTAAGTGAAGTTCAATATGCAATGAGTTGCATATTGGCGAAACTCCACGTTCGAATTATTTAGTTCACTCCCGTTTAGGTACTCATCAATATAAAATGTTGTTAAACATGGCAAACGGTGAAGCACAAACAACTACAACATCTAGGCATTTTAAATGAGGCCGGAAGCAATATATATCATTTCTGAAACAACCCCATATGCATATTATGAATTTGGGCAAATCCGGGCCGACGGGCACCAGATCCGGCCGGCAGTTGGCGGCGGCGAAGAGCTGGCATCCATGGCGGCGGGGACCTACGAGAAAGAGAGAGGCCGGGGATACAGAGGGTGAGGTGAGAGAGGTAGGGGAGGAGGAGGGAGAGAGAGGGCAAGGCGGAGGCTCCAGATTCCGGCGGAGCTCCTGCGAGGGCGGCAGGTCCTCCGGCAACTGGCGAGCTGACGGGAGGCGCGGCTGCGGCGCTGGATCGAGGGATCCTCCCCTCGAACTGGCTCAGGCGCAGAGAGCTCGGGCCGCAATGGCTTTTCGGGCCCGGGGTGGGTCGTGACGGGCTTCGGCGGGCGTGGCGGCTAAGGGAGGGAGAAGAGGCGCGACTGGGGAGTGGCTGCGCACGGAATTCAAGGCAGGGCTAGGTTTTAGGCCAAATTAGGAAGGGGATGGGTATATTTATTGTTTTAGGGGATAGGGTTGACAGTTTTTGTCCGTTTTCGAACCGTTCGATCTCGATCGGACGGCTCGGAAGCAGAGGGGGTGGGGGCTAGGTGGGCTAGGTGGGCTGTGTAGAAGGGCTAGGGGAGATGAGAGGGAAGGTTGGTGGCCCGTGATAGGAGGTTTTTAAAACACCAAAAACGTCCGACGAATCATCGATGACCGCACTACTACGGTTGACCGACAGGGTATCAAACAAACTCGGAATGCAACGAAATTCGAGGCGGTCTACCTACAATATAACAAGATCGCATGCCAAGTTTCAACCCAATCCGAGAATATTTTAAAGGAACTTTTGAAAACAATATTTTATCGATACCACGGGTGTGTGCAATTGTGGTTGGTCTTGAAACGGGCAACGACAAGAACGGAGAGAACCGGCGACTATGAACGGATGCAAGTTTTCGAAAACGAGTGGCAATGCCATGCACATGACGCAAATGATGCAATGATGAATGCAACACCCAAACGAAACACAGACGAGAATGGAAATAAAAGGGGAATATTCTGGAGTGTCGGTCCCGGGCTGTTACAACTATAAGTTATAGGTACAGGTAATGCGATGATTTGACATGAGCACGATGCTTGATTTGATTTGGAGTTTTTCTTCTTCTTCTCATCAATCTAGGATGGGTTCCAGGCGGCAGCCTCGGATAGCAAGGATGGATGTCAGTTTATCATTTGATTTCATCCGTAGTCGGACCCTGCTCTTCTGTATGATGTTTGAAGATGTTGTATTGATGTGATATTTATGTAGCTTGTGGCGAGTGTAAGCCAATTCCATATACTCATCTCGTCTGTCCATGTACTTGTAATGATATCCATTCTTGCAACATGATGAGATGTGCTTCTATCCCTGTCGGGGCCCTCATGCCGACATAAGGATAGGATCGCATCTTGGGCGTGAAAGGTGCTCCCTTTGCCCTTTTATCCGAACGAGCGAAATATAAAGGGGCAAGCATAGGAGCCGGGCAACCCAACTTAATGACCGAACACATAGTTCGGAACCGATGCATAGAAAGCAAACACCAACGATCTTGTAGCACTTTGAATGCCCTCTCCACATCCTTCCTAGCTACTTCCTACATTGTTGCAAGGTTATTTTTTTTGTTGCCCTATGGTTTGGGTATGGTCTTCACAAATGCAGGCCACTAAGGATAGATGCCACCGGCAAGATAGTATCCCATGTTGTAGTCTCAGTCCTTGATGATGTAGTTGTTGGAAATATGCCCTAGAGGCAATAATAAAATGGTTATTATTGTATTTCCTTGTACATGATAATTGTCTATTGTTCATGCTATAATTGTGTTAATTGGAAACCGTAATACATGTGTGAATGCATAGACCACAACATGTCCCTAGTGAGCCTCTAGTTTACTAGCTCGTTGATCAATAGATGGTCACGGTTTCATGACCATGGACATTGGATGTCATTGATAACGGGATCACATCATTAGGAGAATGATGTGATGGACAAGACCCAATCCTAAGCATAGCACTAGATCGTGTAGTTCGTTTGCTAAAGCTTTTCAATGTAAAGTATCGTTTCCTTAGACCATGAGATTGTGCAACTCTCGGATACCGTAGGATTCCTTTGGGTGTGCCAAACGTCACAACGTAACTGGGTGGCTATAAAGGTGCACTACGGGTATCTCCGAAAGTGTCTGTTGGGTTGGCACGAATCGAGAATGGGATTTGTCACTCCGTGTGACGGAAAGGTATCTCTGGGCCCACTCCGTAAGACATCATCATAATGAGCTCAATGTGACTAAGGAGTTAGTCACGAGATGATGTATTACGGAATGAGTAAAGAGACTTGCCGGTAATGAGATTGAACAAGGTATAGAGATATCGACGATCGAATCTCGGGCAAGTATCATACCGATAGACAAAGGGAATTGTATACGGGATTGATTGAATCCCCGACATCGTGGTTCATCCGATGAGATCATCGTGGAGCATGTGGGAGCCAACATGGGTATCCAGATCCCGCTGTTGGATATTTACCGGAGAAGTGTCTCGGTAATGTCCACGTGTCTCCCGAACCCGTAGGGTCTACACACTTAAGGTTCGATGATGCTAGGGTTATAAGGAAATGGTATACGTGATTACCTAAAGTTGTTCGGAGTCCCGGATGAGATCCCGGACATCACGAGGAGCTCCGGAATGGTCCGGAGGTAAAGATTGATATATAGGAAGTCCAGTTTTGGTTACCGGAAAGTTTTCGGGCTCATCGGTAGTGTACCTGGAGTGCCGGGAGGGTGCCGGAGGACCCCCGGGAGGTGTGTGACGACCAAAGGATTTCGTGGGCCCTTAGAGGAAGTGTGCCAGCCCTTTTTGGGCTGGCCAAGACCTTCTAGAAAGGCCCATGTGGCTGGAGATAAGGGATAGGGCTGAAAAGGATTCAAAAGGAAGAGATCCACCTCTCTTGTGAGAGGTGCACTCCTCCCTAGGGTCGGCCGAACCTCTCCTCTTTGGAGGAGGGGCCAAGGCAGCCCTCCCTCTCCCTCCTCCTATATATATGCAAAGGTTTGGGCTGTTTTGAGACACGACTTCTTTCTCTCTCGGTGCAGCCCTACCCTTCCTCTTCCTCGTTCTCCGTAGCGCTTGGCGAAGCCCTGCCGGAGTTCACGTAGCTCCACCGTCACCACGCCGTCGTGCTTCCGGAGCTCTCCCTCAACCTCTCCCTCCTCCTTGCTGGATCAAGGTGTGGGAGACGTCACCGGGCTGTACGTGTTTTGAACGGGGAGGCGCCGTTGTTCGGCGCTGAGATCGAAATCCACCGCAACCTGAATCGCTGCGAGTATGACTCCACCAACCGCGTGCTTGTAATGCTTTTGCTTAGCGATCTTCAAAGGTATGAAGATGCAATCTCTCCCCTATCGTTGCTGGTTTCTCCATGGATAGATCTTGGTGATTGTAGGAAATTTTTTGATTTACTACTACGTCTCCCAACAGTGGCATCATGAGCTAGGTCTATGCGTAGAATCTATGCACGAGTAGAACACAAAGCAGGAGCTGCGGAATAAGCGGAGGCCGACAAAGGACGAGGTGACGATGCGCGTCGGTAATGGTTCCAAGGTCGATGTGATCGCCGTCGGCACGCTATCTCTACATCTACCTTCGGGATTAGTGTTAAACCTTAATAATTGTTATTTAGTACCAGCTTTGAGCATGAACATTGTATCTGGATCTCGCTTGATGCGAGATGGCTACTCATTTAAATTTGAGAATAATGATTGTTCTATTTATATGAGAGAAATGTTTTATGGTCATGCCCCGCTGGTCAATGGTTTATTTTTGATGAATCTCGAACGTGATGTTACACATGTCCATAGTGTGAGTACCAAAAAGTGTAAGGTTGATAACGATAGTCCCACTTACATGGTGTGATGTTACACTGCCGCCTTGGTCATATTGGTGTCAAACGCATGAAGAAGCTCCATACTGATGGACTGTTGGAGTCTCTTGATTTCGAATCATTTGAGACGTGCGAACCATGCCTCATGGGCAAGATGACCAAGACTCCGTTCTCCGGAACAATGGAGCGAGCAAATGACTTATTGGAAATAATACATACCGATGTATGCGGTCCAATGAGTGTCGAGGCTCGTGGTGGCTACCGTTATGTTCTCACCCTCACTGATGACTTGAGTAGATATGGGTATGTCTACTTAATGAAACATAAGTCTGAAACTTTTGAAAGGTTCAAGGAATTTCAGAGTGAGGTAGAGAATCAACATGACAGGAAAATAAAGTGCCTACGATCTGATCGTGGCGGAGAATATTTATGTCACGAGTTTGGCACGCACCTAAGGAAATGCGGAATTGTTTCACAACTCACGCCGCCTGGCACACCTCAGCGAAATGGTGTGTCTGAACGTCGTAATCGCACTCTATTAGATATGGTACGATCTATGATGTCTCTTACCGACTTACCGCTATCATTTTGGGGATATGCATTGGAGACTGCCACATTCACTTTAAATAGGGCACCGTCAAAATCCGTTGATACGACACCGTATGAATTATGGTTTGGAAAGAAACCTAAGCTGTCGTTTCTAAAAGTTTGGGGATGCGATGCTTATGTGAAGAAACTTCAACCTGAGAAGCTCGAACCCGAAGCGGAAAAGTGCGTCTTCATAGGATGTCCCAAAGAGACTATTGGGTATACCTTCTACCTACGATCCGAGGGCAAAGTCTTTGTTGCCAAGAATGGATCCTTTCTCGAGAAAGAGTTTCTCTCGAAAGAAGTAAGTGGGAGGAAAATAGAACTTGATGAGGTAATTGTACCTCCACTCGAACCGGAGAGTAGCGCAGCACATGAAGTTGTTTCTGTGGAGCCTACACCGGCTGGAGAGGAAGTTAATGATGATGATCATGAAACTTTAGATCAAGTTACTATTGAACGTCGAAGGTCCACTAGGACACGTTCCGCACCAGAGTGGTACGCCAACCCTGTCCTAGAGATCATGTTGTTAGACAACGGTGAACCTTCGAACTATGAAGAAGCGATGGCGGGCCCGGATTCCAACAAATGGCTTGAAAAGCCATGAAATCCAAGATAGGATCCATGTATGAGAACAAAGTATGGACTTTGGTGGACTTGCCTAATGATAAGCGAGCCATTGAAAATAAATGGATCTTTAAGAAGAAGACTGACGCGGATGGTAATGTGACCGTCTATAAGGCTGGGCTTGTTGCTAAGGGTTATCGACAAGTTCAAGGAATTGACTACGATGAGACTTTCTCACCCGTAGCAATGCTGAAGTCTGTCCGAATCATGTTAGCGATTGCCACATTTTATGATTATGAGATCTGCCAAATGGACGTCAAAACGGCATTCCTTAATGGCTTCCTCAAGGAAGAAGTGTATATGATGCAGCCGGAAGGTTTTGTCGATCCTAAAGATGCTAACAAGGTATGCAAGCTCCAGCGCTCCATCTATGGGCTGGTGTAAGCATCTCGGAGTTGGAACATTCGCTTTAATGAAGTGATTAAACCATTTGGGTTTGTACAGGTTTATGGAGAACCCTGTATTTACAAGAAAGTGAGTGGGAGTTCTGTAGCATTTCTCGTATTATATGTGGATGACATATTGATAATGGGAAATGATACAGAACTCTTGGAAAGTGTAAAGGCCTACTTGAATAGGTGTTTTTCAATGAAGGACCTTGGAGAAGCTGCTTACATATCAGGTATTAAGATCTATAGAGATAGATCGAGACGCCTCATAGGTCTTTCACAAAACACATACCTTGAAAAGATATTGAAGAAGTTCAATATGGATCAGTCCAAGAAGCGGTTCTTGCCTGTGTTACAAGGTGTGAGATTGAGTACGACTCAATGCCCGACCATGGCAAAGGATAGAGAAGAGATGAGTGTCATCCCCTATGCTTCAGCCATAGGCTCTATTATGTATGCCATGCTGTGTACCAGACCTAATGTGAACCTTGCCATAAGTTTGGTAGGGAGGTACCAAAGTGATCCCGGAGCGGAACACTGGACAGCGGTCAAGAACATCCTGAAGTACCTGAAAAGGACAAAGGACATGTTTCTCGTATATGGAGGTGCCGAAGAGCTCGTCGTAAAGGGTTACGTCGATGCTAGCTTCGACACAGATCCGGACGACTCCAAGTCGCAAACCGGATACGTGTATATTTTGAACGGAGGGGCAGTAAGCTGGTGCAGAAGCAAGCAAAGCGTCGTGGCGGCATCTACATGTGAAGCGGAGTACATAGCTGCTTCGGGAGCAGCAAAGGAAGGAGTCTGGATGAAGGAGTTCATCACTGACCTAGGAGTAATTCCAAGTGCGTCGGGCCCGATGACTCTATTCTGTGACAACACTGGAGCTATTGCCCTTGCGAAGGAGCCCAGGTTTCACAAGAATACAAGACACATCAAGCGCCACTTCAACTCCATCCGTGATTACATTCAGGAGGGAGATATAGATATTTGTAAAGTGCATCCGGATCTGAATGTCGCAGATCCGTTGACTAAACCTCTCTCACGAGCAAAACATGATCAACACCAGAATGCTATGGGTGTTTGATTCATCACAACGTAACTAGATTATTGACTCTAGTGCAAGTGGGAGACTGTTGGAAATATGCCCTAGAGGCAATAATAAAATGGTTATTATTGTATTTCCTTGTTCATGATAATTGTCTATTGTTCATGCTATAATTGTGTTAATTGGAAACCGTAATACATGTGTGAATGCATAGACCACAACATGTCCCTAGTGAGCCTCTAGTTGACTAGCTCGTTGATCAATAGATGGTCATGGTTTCATGACCATGGACATTGGATGTCGTTGATAACGGGATCACATCATTAGGAGAATGATGTGATGGACAAGACCCAATCCTAAGCATAGCACTAGATCGTGTAGTTCGTTTGCTAAAGCTTTTCAATGTCAAGTATCCTTTCCTTAGACCATGAGATTTTGCAACTCCCGGATACCGTAGGAATGCTTTGGGTGTGCCAAACATCACAACGTAACTGGATGGCTATAAAGGTGCACTACGGGTATCTCCGAAAGTGTCTGTTGGGTTGGCACGAATCGAGACTGGGTTTTGTCACTCCGTGTGACGGAAAGGTATCTCTGGGCCCACTCGGTAAGACATCATCATAATGAGCTCAATGTGACTAAGGAGTTAGTCACGGGATGATGTATTACGGAACAAGTAAAGAGACTTGCCGGTAACGAGATTGAACAAGGTATAGAGATACCGACGATCGAATCTCGGGCAAGTATCATACCGATAGACAAAGGGAATTGTATACGGGATTGATTGAATCCCCGACATCATGGTTCATCCGATGAGATCATCGTGGAGCATGTGGGATCCAACATGGGTATCCAGATCCCGCTGTTGGTTATTGGCCGGAGAAGTGTCTCGGTCATGTCCACGTGTCTCCCGAACCCGTAGGGTCTACACACTTAAGGTTCGATGACGCTAGGGTTATAGGGAAATGGTATACATGATTACCGAAAGTTGTTCGGAGTCCCGGATGAGATCCCGGACATCACGAGGAGCTCCGGAATGGTCTGGAGGTAAATATTGATATAGGAGAAGTCCAGTTTTGGTCACCAGAAAGTTTTCGGGCTCATCGGTAGTGTATCGAGAGTGCCGGGAGGGTGCCGGAGGACCCCCGGGAGGGGTGTGACGACCAAAGGATTTCGTGGGCCCTTAGAGGAAGTGTGGCAGCACTTTTTGGACTGGCCAAGACCTTCTAGAAATGCCCATGTGGCTGGAGATAAGAGATAGGGCTGAAAAGGATTCAAAAGGAAGAGATCCACCTCCCTTGTGGGAGGTCGACTCCTCCCTAGGGTTGGCCGAACCTCTCCTCTTTGGAGGAGGGGCCAAGGCAGCCCTCCCTCTCCCTCCTCCTATATATATGCAAGGGTTTGGGCTGTTTTGAGACACGACTTCTTTCTCTCTCGGTGCAGCCCTACCCTTCCTCTTCCTCGTTCTCCGTAGCGCTTGGCGAAGCCCTGCCGGAGTTCACGTAGCTCCACCGTCACCACGCCGTCGTGCTGCCGGAGCTCTCCCTCAACCTCTCCCTCCTCCTTGCTGGATCAAGGTGCGGGAGACGTCACCGGGCTGTACGTGTGTTGAACGCGGAGGCGCCGTTGTTCGGCGCTGAGATCGGAATCCACCGCGATTTGAATCGCTCCGAGTACGACTCCACCAACCGCGTTCTTGTAACGCTTCCGCTTAGCGATCTTCAAAGGTATGAAGATGCAATCTCTCCCCTTTCGTTGCTGGTTTCTCCATGGATAGATCTTGGTGATCATAGGAATTTTTTTGATTTACTACTACGTCTCCCAACAGTAGTTGCATGGCGGTGATTCCCCATTGCAAAGCCTCCTGAACACCAGAGATCGTTGAAGCATGTTGATGTCATTGTGAGAACCCATTGTTCCAAAGAAAGCATGCCAAATCCATAAGTCATGTGATGCCACCGCTTCTAGTATGATGATGGCCTCTCTGGTGTGACCTTGATAGATTCCTCACAAACCTTTGGGGCAGTTCTTCCACTGCCAATGCATGTAATCAATTGGTCCAAGCATTCCTGGAAACCCTCTTCCCTATAGGTCGGGCTAGCCGAACACCCACCTTTATTTTGCCACCAATTCCCATGGAATTTTAAGTGCAAAGTTGTGCCTCCTCAACACATACTTTGCTAGTCCAGAAATTGTGCGGTGGTGGGCGAGTCCCTATAGAGGGGAAGAGGAAGGATCTGAGTTTTCGTTCTGAAGCCGAACTCGCTTCCCAACCTTATGTGCCTTTATGGCGGATGCCGGAACTTGCCGATCTTATTTATAGCTGAATTCGGCTGCTAGGGACAGCGCATGTTCCTCAGTTCTAAGGGAGCGCTCGGTGTTGTCGTTGACAGTAATGCCCCCCTTGGGGCCCGACATCTTGAGCTTGAGGTATGCGTAGTGCGGGACCGCATTGAAACGAGCAATCGTTGTCTGTTCAAGCAGCGCGTGTTATAGCCGCTGCCGAAGGGCACGACGTCAAAGATCAAGTCTTCATTGTGAAAGTTATCGGGTGAACCGAACACGACCTCTAGAGTTACCGAGGCCGTGCATCGGGCCTCAACGCCCGGGATCACTCCTTTGAAGGTAGTGCTGCTAGGTTTAATCCTTGACAGATCAATGCCCATCTTTTTCACAGTATCTGAGTAAATCAGGTTAAGGCTACTTCCTCCATCAATTAGGACCTTTGTGAGGTGATACCCATCCATAATGGGGTCTAGGACGAGGGCTGCTGAACCCCCATGACGGATACTGGTCGGATGATCACGCTGATCAAAAGTGATCGGGTGTGCCGACCATGGATTGTACTTTGGGGCTACGGGTTCCACCGCGTAGACTTCCCGGAGGGCACGCTTCCTCCCCTTATTATGTACTCCCTCCATCCCAAAATAAGTGACTCAAAAATGATCCAACTTTACACTAAAATTAATGCAAAGATGGGTCACTTTTGAGTCACTTATTTTGGGACACAGGGAGTATGTGGATGGCGTATATCGTGTTCACCGTTTTTATTTCGGGAGGGAACTTCTTCTGTCCACCACAAATTGGACCCCGAGGCTCATCCTCGTCCTCGTTGCGTGAGCTTGTGCCTTTGTCTTCGGGTTGTATCTTGTCGGCCTGTTTAAACACCCAGCAGTTGCGGTGTGTTTGGTTGGCGGGCTTTTCTGAAGTTCCATGGATTTGGCAAGGACTTTCCATGATCTTCTCGAGCTGAGTGGGTCTGTCACGATTGCCTTTAGGGGGCTTCTTTCGCCGCCCAGGTCGGGAATTGCGGAGTCCAACATTAACAACCGTGTCATCGGCATCGCTATTATTGTGCGGGCGCTTATTCTTATTGCGCTTTGGCTTTGAGTTGCCATCTTGGGCTTCAGGTGCCACGGGATCTTCAGAATTGTGGTTGCGTCTTGCCAGCCAGTTATCTTCGCCCATGCAAAAGCGGGTCATGAGGGAGGTAAGGGCAGACATAGTTCGAGGCTTGTCCTGACCTAGCTGGCGGGCCAGCCATTTGTCCCGAATATTGTGTCGGAAGGAGGCTATGGCCTCAGCATTCCGACGGTCGACATTTTGGTTCTTCTTAGTCAAGAACCGATTCCAGAACTACCGAGCAGACTCGCCGGGCTTCTGGACGACGTTGCTAAGATTGGAAGAGTCTGGAGGGCGGACATAGGTCCCCTGGAAGTTAGAGCGGAACGCATCTTCCAGGTCTTCCCAGCATCCAATGGAGTTTTCGGGGAGGCTGTTTCACCAGTGCCGAGCTGACCCCTTAAGCTTAAGAGGTAGGTATTTGATGGCATGGAGATCGTCTTCTCGTGCCTTATGGATATGGAGGAGGAAGTCCTCGATCCATACAGTTGGGTCAGTGGTCCCGTCGTACTGTTCTATATTCATGGGTTTGAACCCTTTGGGGAATTGATGCCTCATTACCTCATTTGTGAAGCACATAGGGTGAGCGGCGCCTCTGACCCATGCTATGTCGTACTTGTATTTGGCGTCTGTATGGGTCCGTTTGTGTTCCCAGCCTATGTTGTTTTGGTCGAACCATGGTCTATATTCGCCGCGTCTATCAGGCGCGTACTCTCTGGATCCATAGATGGATCTAGTGTGGCCTGCTCTATGATCCAGGTCATCTCGCAGGTCGAACCTGTCATTGGGCTCTAATGGCTCCTTGCCCCGTCTTCGGGGCACTACCGGTATGCAACTGGCGGCGTCAGCCATCCTGTCCCGACCAAGAGGGGGGGGTCCGGCTTGTCATACGGAGTACGGTTTGGAGATGGACTATTAGTAAGTTCGTTGACAAATTGCGGCAGCAACCTTCTCCGAGGGTAGCTTTTGGGCTGGTTTGACAGACCAGTGTCGTATACTTCCTCGGCTAAGAGGACTTTCATCCATCGATCATTGAGGTCGGCCTGTTTGTCTTTGAGTTGCCGTTCTTTGGCCTTTAGGTTGTGAGCTATTGCTATGAGTCATTGCTTGATTTCTTCCTGATCCTCGAGGTTATCAGGGATGTACAAGTCATTGGCTTCCAGTATATCTTCCTTCTCGACAGGGGGAAGGTAATTGTCACCTTCGGGGTCATTGATGGTATCGGGGTCGTTTTGGTCCTCAGGCTCATACGGACCCTCAAACGGGTGTTCGGGGATATCGGGATTGTCATGATCGACGGGGGCATTACCGTCCATGTTGCTGATAATAGCTCTTCTTCCCTTTTTTTTCTTTTGGACCGCTTATGTGATTTCCGGCGCCTTGATGGCGCATCACCCGATTTGTCGCCGTTGTTGTGAGGCGTATTGTCACCGTTGGTGGAAGGAGTATCCACCATGTAGATGTTGTATGTAGAAGTGGCAGCCCAACTCCCGATGTTAACGGGGGTGGGAGCATGGTCCTCTTCATCCATGTATTCTGCCTCCTCAGAGGCATAGTCTAGCACATTGGTTAAGTCTTCGACGGTGGCTATCAAGTGGGTGGTGGGTGGGTCGAAAAATCCATCCCTTCCCGAACTATAACCGGGACGGGCGTAGATTGGGGCTGGATCGTCGGTGATCCTTATCGACGAGAATTGCTCCAAGGCCTCGTCGACCACAGAGGGCCCGATCGGATCCAGCTATTCGGAACTCGTGGAGTTAACCCCCATGAAGTCCACCCTTGGGGAGTGTTCGGAAGGAACACATGTCCGGTCATATGGCTTGGTGGCTAGACTGGGATGAGAGATTGGACTGCCGCCATGGGTGACCCCATTGGCATGTCCAAAGAAGGGGCTCAAGGTTAAGGTCTCAGAGTCCTCACAAGCTACAGGTAAAGCCGTGAGACCGATTAGTAACAAGCCGCCCCAAGAGTCGACGGAGATCTCTAAGTTTCCGATTCTGACCTCCTGATCAGGGGTGAAGCTCTCAACGTGGCCTAGATGGCCGGCCGAATCCGCATGCAGCACAACGCTGCCGAAGGCGAAGATCTGCCCGGGGACGAAAACATCTATGTTGCGGACCTCTTTGTTGATGAAGATGCGAGGCATCGATTCCATCTCATTCATAGAGGAACTCTCAATGAAAGCACCAATGTCGGTGTCAAAACCGGCGGATCTCGGGTAGCGGGTCCCGAACTATGAGACTAGAATCGACTGGTAAAAGGAGACTATGGGGACCCGAGTTTACCCAGGTTCGGGCCCCGCCAATGGAGGTAATACCCCACGTCCTGCTTGATTGTATTGATTGTGTAAGTGGTTATAGAGTTGATCTACCTCGAGATCGTATATCTAACCCTAGATGAGTTGTTCTGTCTATACCCTAAATCCTTCCGTGCTTATATAGATGCCGAGGATGCCTAGTGTTTACACATGGTCGGTTACATGCCGAAGAGAATAAACTTGCCTAACTATTACATCAGACGTGGAGCGCAAGGCGTGCTTCCTGAAGCTTGTATCTTGGAGACTGGCCCTTCAAATCCTTCGGTGTTCGGTAAGTATCCCTCATTGTCCGGCCCATAATGATAATTCGGCTATGCGAGGTCCCCCTAATCCAGGACTCCCTCACCCCTCATAATAGTTTTAAGTAGCATCACGAAGGAATTCAACAATATAACTATCACATACAACATTCTTTTCATGATCTACAAGCATAGAAAATTTATTACTCTCCCCACAAGCAAACTTCTCATACATAATATTCGGAGTATCATAGGAGACTTGAATGCTATAATTTGTTTCCACATTAAAAGAATAGTGTTCAGAAAAGGGGTAATCATAATTGTGACAAATTTTATAATAATAACCATCACTATTTCTTATAGCATAAGTATCATCACAATAATCATCATAAATAGCATCTTGGTTCTCATCATAAATGGGAGGCAACCAATCATCATAACAAATTTGATCATTCGAAGTAGGGGGGCTAAAAAGATCATCTTCATTATGCATAGCATCCCCAAGCCTGGAATACACATCAATTGCAGCAAATATATTCTCGAATATTTCATTCTCATCAAGCATAGCATCCCCAAGCTTGTGGGTTTGCATATCATTAGCATAATCATCAATAGCATGAATAGCACCAATAGTGTAACAATTATTATCATTATAATTTTCCAAGTTGGTGCCAAAAAGATTTTCAAGATCATAAGAGACATCATTATCTTCCCAATCATAATTATCACAATAAGTAATAGGCATCACAAAATCATCCTCAATAGTATCATCCTCATCAATTTTATTTAATTAATTCTCACGAAGCACAACCATGATAGGAGCAACATTACTTGGGAGAGATACCTTTTTACCTCTACTTTTCCTTATTTTACTCTTCCTAACAATATTGTGTGTGGGTTTAATCAATTGTTTCGAGCTCTTTATTGAAGAGATTGGTTGAATAAGAAGCTCCTCCTCATCACCTGATTCATCATGAGAAACAATAGGAGGATATTGGGAAATATCTTCCTTTTCATTAGTATTCTCTTCATCTTCCATTGGTTTTCTCGTCTTTGTATAATTGGCAATGTAAGAATTCTCAATGCAATTTACCTCACAATACATATAGATTTCTCTTAGATCAAAATCAAGAAGTTTCAAGAGAACCCAATCTGGCAACTCCTTAGTTTTATGTTTCAGTTCTTCACACCCCCAAAACAGAATAAGTTCATTATAATGCTCAAGGGTAATCAGGTTATCACAATTTTTGGACACGATTCGATCATGAAAGAATTCACATTGGAAATTAAAATAACCACTTTCATTGCAAAGTTCACAGGTAATGCGAAGAATGCATAACCTTTTAGCACAAATTTCTAACATCTCACATAACTGTTGGGAGACGTAGTAGTAAATCAAATTTTTTTCTTCGATCACCAAGATCCATCTATGGAGAAACCAACAACGAGTAAGGGGATAGTGCATCTTCATACCTTTGAAGATCGCAAAGCGGAAGCATTACTAGAACGCGGTTGGTGGAGTCGTACTCGCAGCGATTCAGATCGCGGTGGAATCCGATCTAAGCACCGAACAACGGCGCCTCCGCATTCAACACACGTGCAGCCCGGTGACGTATCCTACGCGTTGATCTAGCAAGGAGGAAGGAGAGGTTGAGGGAGATCTCCGACAGCACGACGGCGTGGTGACGGTGGAGCTGCGTGGTACTCCGATAGGGCTTCACCAAGCACTACGGAGGATGAGGAGGAGGAGGAGTAGGGCTGCGCCGAGGGAGGAAGAAACTTGTGTCTTTGGCAGCCCCAAACCCTCCACTATATATAGGAGGAGGAGGAGGGAGGGCACAGACCTAGGGTTCCCACCCTAAGGGCCGGTGGCTGCCCCAGATCCCATCTGGTGCGGCGGCAAGAGGGAGAGAGGGGAGGGCGGCGCCCTAGGTGGGCCTTAGGCCCATCTAGGCCTAGGGTTCCCCCCCTTCCCAACTTTGCTACGCCTTGGGCCAGGGTGGAGGGCACACCAGCCCACTCTAGGGCTGGTCCCTTCCCACTCTCGGCCCATGCAGCCCTCTGGTGCTGGTGGCCCCACTTGGTGGACCCCCAGAACCCTTCCGGTGGTCTCGGTACGTTACCGGTGATGCCCGAAACACTTTCGATGACCAAAACCTCACTTCCTATATATGAATCTTTACCTCCGGACCATTCCAGAACTCCTCGTGACATCCGGGATCTCATCCGAGACTCCAAACAACCTTTGGTAACCACGTACACTATTTCCCTATAACCCTGGCGTCATCGAACCTTAAGTGTGTAGACCCTACGGGTTCGGGAGGCACGTAGACATGACCGAGACACCTCTCTGGTCAATAACCAATAGCAGGATATGGATACCCATGTTGGCTCCCACATGCTCCACGATGATCTCATCGGATGAACCACGATGTCGGGGATTCAATCAATCCCGTATACAATTCCCTTTGTCCACCGGTATGATACTTGCCCGAGATTCGATCGTCGGTATCCCTATACCTTGTTCAATCTCGTTACCGACAAGTCTCTTTACTCGTTCTGTAACACATCATCCCATGACTAACTCCTTAGTCACATTGAGCTCATTATGATGATGTCTTACCGAGTGGGCCTAGAGATACCTCTCCATCACACGGAGTGACAAATCCGAGTCTCGATTCGTGCCAACCCAACAGATACTTTCGGGGATACCCGTAGCATACCTTTATATCCACCTAGTTATGTTGTGACATTTTGCACACCCAAAGTATTCCTAAGGTATCCGAGAGTTGCACAATCTCATGGTCTAAGGAAACGATACTTGACATTAGGAAAGCTTTAGCAAACGAACTACACGATCTTGTGCTATGCTTAGGATTGGGTCTTGTCCATCACATCATTCTCCTAATGATGTGATCCCATTATCAACGGCATCCAATGCCCATGGTCATGAAACCGTGACCATCTATTGATCAACGAGCTAGCCAACTAGAGGCTCACTAGGGACATGTTGTGGTCTATGTATTCACACATGCATTACAGTTTCCGGTTAATACAATTGTAGCATGAACAATAGACAATTATCATGAACAAGGAAATACAATAATAACCATTTTATTATTGCCTCTAGGGCATATTTCCAATAGTATCCCACTTGCACTAGAGTCAATAATCTAGTTTCATTGTGATATATCAAACACCCATAGAGTTCTGGTGCTGATCATGTTTCACTCATGAGAGAGGTTTAGTCAACGGATCTGCCACATTCAGATCCGTATGTACTTTGCAAATATATATATCTCCTTCCTAAATGTAATCATGAATGGAGTTGAAGCGGCGCTTGATGTGTCTTGTCTTCTTGTGAAACTTGGGCTCCTTGGCAAGGGAAATAGCTCTAGTGTTGTCACAGAAGAGAGTCATCGAGCCCGACGCATTGGGAATCACTCCTAGGTCGGTGATGAACTCCTTCATCCAGAATCCTTCCTTTGCTGCTTCCGAAGCAGCTATGTACTCCGCTTCACATGTAGATGCTGCCACGACACTTTGCTTGCTACTCAACCAGCTGATTGCCCCTCCGTTCAAAATATACACGTATCTGGTTTGTGACTTGGAGTCATCCGGATCTGTGTCGAAGCTAGCATCGACGTAAACCTTTACGACGAGCTCTTTGGCACCTCCATATATGAGAAACATGTCCCTGGTCCTTTTCAGGTACTTCAGGATATTCTTGACTGTTGTCCAGTGTTCCGCTCCGGGATCACTTTGGTACCTCCCTACCATACTTATGGCAAGGTTCACATTAGGTCAGGTACACAGCATGGCATACATAATAGAGCCTATGGCTAAAGCATAGGGATGACACTCATCTCTTCTCTATCCTTTGTCATGGTCGGGCATTGAGTCATACTCAATCTCACACGCTGTAACACAGGCAAGAACCCCTTCTTGGACTGATCCATATTGAACTTCTTCAATATCTTGTCAAGGTTTGTGCTTTGTGAAAGATCTATGAGGCATCTCGATCTATCTCTATAGATCTTGATGCCTAATATGTAAGCAGCTTCTCCAAGGTCCTTCATTGAAAAACATTTATTCAAGTAGGCCTTTACACTTTCCAAGATTTCTATATCATTTCCCATCAACAATATGTCATCCACATATAATATGAGAAATGCTACAGAGCTCCCACTTAGTTTCTTGTAAATACGTTCTCCATAAACCTGTATAAACCCAAACGCTTTAATCACCTCATTAAAGCGAATGTTCCAACTCCGAGATGCTTGCACCAGCCCATAGATGGACCGCTAGAGCTTGCATACCTTGTTAGCATCTTTAGGATCGACAAAACCTTCCAGTTGCATCATATACAATTCTTCCTTAAGGAAGCCATTGAGGAATGCCGTTTTGATGTCCATTTGCCAGATCTCATAATCATAAATGTGGCAATTTCTAACATGATTCGGACGGACTTCGGCATCGCTACGGGTGAGAAAGTCTCATCGTAGTCAACTCCTTGAACTTGTCGATAACCCTTAGCGACATGCCGAGCCTTATAGATGGTCACATTACCATCCACGTCAATCTTCTTCTTAAAGATCCATTTATTTTCTATGGCTCACTTATCATCAGGCAAGTCCACCAAAGTCCATACTTTGTTCTCATACATGGATCCTATCTCGTATTTCATGGCTTCAAGCCATTTGTTGGAATCCGGGCCCGCCATTGCTTCTTCATAGTTCGAAGGTTCACCATTGTCTAACAACATGATCTCCAGGACAGGGTTGCCATACCACTCTGGTGCGGAACATGTCCTAGTGGACCTTCGAATATCAACTTGATCTGAAGTTTCATGATCATCATCTTTAACTTCCTCTTCAGCCGGTGTAGGCTCCACAGAAACAACTTCCTGTGCTGCGCTACTCTCCGGTTCGAGTGAAGGTACAATTACCTCATCAAGTTCTATTTTCCTCCCACTTACTTCTTTCGAGAGAAATTCTTTCTCTAGAAAGGATCCATTCTTGGCAACAAAGACTTTGCCTTCGGATCTGAGGTAGAAGGTATACCCAATAATTTCCTTGGGTTATCCTATGAAGATGCACTTTTCCGCTTTGGGTTCGAGCTTCTCAGGTTGAAGTTTCCTCACATAAGCATCGCATCCCCAAAATTTTAGAAACGACAGCTTAGCTTTCTTTCCAAACAGTAATTCATACGGTGTCGTCTCAACGGACTTCGACGGTGCCCTATTTAAAGTGAATGCGGCAGTCTCAAATGCATATCCCCAAAATGATAGCGGTAAGTCGGTAAGAGACATCATAGATCGCACCATATCCAATAGAGTGCGATTGCGACGTTCAGACACACCATTTCGGTGAGGTGTGCCAGGCGGCGTGAGTTGTGAAACAATTCCACATTCCCTTAGGTGCATGCCAAACTCGTGATTTAAATATTCTCCGCCACAATCAGATCGTAGGCACTTTATTTTCCTGTCACGTTGATTCTCTACCTCACTCTGAAATTCCTTGAACCTTTCAAAGGTTTCAGACTTGTGTTTCATTAAGAAGACATACCCATATCTGCTTAAGTCATCAGTGAGGGTGAGAACATAAAGGTAGCCACCACGAGCCTCAACGCTCATTGGACCGCATACATCGGTATGTATTATCTCCAACAAGTCAGTTGCTCGCTCCATTGTTCCGGAGAATGGAGTCTTGGTCATCTTGCCCATGAGGCATGGTTCACATTCGTCAAATGATTCAAAATCAAGAGACTCCAAAAGTCCATCAGCATGGAGTTTCTTCATGCGTTTGAGACCAATATGACCAAGGCGGTAGTGCCACATGTAAGTGGGACTATCATTATCAACCTTACATCTTTTGGTACTCACAATATGGACATGTGTAACATCACGCTCGATAATCATCAAAAATAAACCATTGACCAGCAGGGCATGACCATAAAACATTTCTCTCATATAAATAGAAAAACCATTATTCTTAGATTTAAATGAGTAGCCATCTCGCATCAAGCGAGATCCAGATACAATGTTCATGCTCAAAGCTGGTACTAAATAACAATTATTAAGGTTTCAAACTAATCCCAAAGGTAGATGTAGAGGTAGCGTGCCGATGGCGATCACATCGACCTTGGAACCATTCCCGACGCGCATCGTCACCTCGTCCTTTGCCAGTCTCCGCTTATTCCGTAGCTCCTGCTTGGAGTTACAAATGTGAGCAACTACACCGATATCAAATACCCAGGAGCTACTACGAGTGCTAGTAAGGTGCACATCAATAACAAGTATATCACATATACCTTTAACGTTGTCGGCCTTCTTATCCGCTAAGTACTTGGGGCAGTTCCGCTTCCAGTGACCGGTACCCTTGCAATAAAAGCACTCAGTCTCAGGCTTGGGTCCATTCTTGTTCTTCTTCCCGGCAACTTGCTTACCGGGCACGACAACTGCTTTGCCATCCTTCTTGAAGTTATTTTTACCCTTGCCTTTCTTGAAACTAGTGGTCTTATTGACCATCAAGACTTGATGCTCCTTTTTGATCTCGACCTCCGCTGATTTCAGCATCGAGTACAACTCAGGAATGGACTTCTCCATCCCCTGCATGTTGTAGGTCATCACAAAGCTCTTGTAGCTAGGTGGAAGCGACTGGAGGATTCTATCAATAACTGAGTCATCCGAAAGATTAACTCCCAGGTGAGTTAAGCGATTGTGCAACCCAGACATTTTGAGTATGTGCTCACTGACAAAACTATTCTCCTCCATCTTACAACTGAAGAACTTGTCGGAGACATCATATCTCTCGACCCGAGCATGAGCTTGGAAAACCAATTTCAGCTCTTGGAACATCTCATACGCTCCATGTTGCTCAAAACGCTTTTGGATCCCCGGTTCTAAACTGTAAAGCATGTCGCACTGAACCAGGGAGTAATCATCACGGCACGACTGCCAGGCATTCATAACGTCTTGAGCCGTTGGGAAAATGGGTGCGTCACCTAGCGGTGCATCAAGGACATATAATATTTTTGGAAGCTATAAGGATGATCCTCAAGCCACAGACTTAGTCCACACAGTTGCTTCCATCATCTTTCAGCTTGGTTTTCTCTAGGAACGCGTTGAAGTTGAGGTCAACATTAGCGTTGGCCATTGGATCTACAATATAGATTGTAAAGACAATTTTAGACTAAGTTCATGATAATTAAGTTCATATAATCAAATTATTTAATGAACTCCCACTTAGACAGACATCTCTCTAGTCATCCAAGTGACACATGATCCACGTTAACTATCCCATGTCCGATCATCACATGAGACGGACTAGTCATCCATGGTGAACATCTCCATGTTGATCGTATCTTCTATACGACTCATGTTTGACCTTTCGGTCTCTCGTGTTCCGAGGCCATGTTTGTACATGCTAGGCTCGTCAAGTCAACCTAAGTGTATTGCGTGTGTAAATCTGGCTTACACCCATTGTATGCGAACGTTAGAACCTATCACACCCGATCATCACGTGGTGCCTCGGAACAACGATCCTTAGCAACGGTGCACAGTTAGGGTGAACACATTTCTTGAAATTTTAGTGAGAGATCATCTTATTTAGCTACCTTCGTTCTAAGTAAATAATATGTAAACATGATAAACATCACATGCAATCAATATAGTGACATGATATAGCCAATATCATCTTGGTCCTTTGATCTCCATCTTCGGGGCATCATGATCATCACTGTCACCGGCACGACACCATGATCTCCATCATCATGTCTTCATGAAGTTGTCTTGCCAACTATTACTTATACTACTATGGCTAACGATTAGCAATAAAGTAAAGTAATTACATGGCGTTTATGATTGACACGCAGGTCATACGACAAAATAAGACAACTCCTATGGCTCCTGCTGGTTGTCATACTAATCGACATGCAATTCGTGAATCCTATTACAAGAACATGATCAATATCATACATCACAGTTGGAAATATGCCCTAGAGGAAATAATAAAATGGTTATTATTGTATTTCCTTGTTCATGATAATTGTCTATTGTTCATGCTATAATTGTGTTAACCAGAAACCGTAATAAATGTGTGAATACATAGACCACAACATGTCCCTAGTGAGCCTCTAGTTGGCTAGCTCATTGATCAATAGATGGTCACGGTTTCATGACCATGGACATTGGATGTTGTTGATAACGGGATCACATCATTAGGAGAATGATGTGATGGACAAGATCCAATCCTAAGCATAGCACAAGATCGTGTAGTTCGTCTGCTAAAGCTTTTCCAATGTAAGTATCGTTTACTTAGACCATGAGATTGTGCAACTCCCGGATACCATAGAAATGCTTTAGGTGTGCCAAACGTCACAACATAACTGGGTGGCTATAAAGGTGCACTACGGGTATCTCCAAAAGTGTCTGTTGGGTTGGCACGAATCGAGACTGAGATTTGTCACTTCGTATGACGGAGAGGTATCTCTGGGCCCACTTGGTAAGACATCATCATAATGAGCTCAATGTGACTAAGCAGTTAGCCATGGGATGATGTGTTACGGAACGAGTAAAGAGACTTGCCGGTAACGAGATTGAACAAGGTATAGCGATACCGACGATCGAATCTCGGGCAAGTATCATACCGATAGACAAAGGGAATTGCATACGGGATTGATTGAATCCCCGACATCGTGGTTCATCTGATTAAGATCATCATGGATCATGTGGGAGCCAACATGGGTATATAGATCCCGCTGTTGGTTATTAACCGGAGAGGTGTCTCGGTCATGTCTACGTGTCTCCTGAACCCGTAGGGTCTACACACTTAATGTTCGATGACGCTAGGGTTATAGGGAAATAGTGTATGTGGTTACTGAAGGTTGTTTGGAGTCCCGTATGAGATCCCGGACGTCACGAGGAGTTCCGGAATGGTCCGGAGACAAAGATTGATATACGGGAAGTGAGGATGTGGTTATCGGAAATGTTTCGGGCATCACCGGTAACGTACCGGGACCACCGGAAGGGTTCCGGGGGTCCACCAAGTGGGGCCACCAGCCCCAGAGGGCTGCATGGGCTGCAAGTGGGAGGGAACCAACCCCTAGGTGGGCTGGTGCGCCCCCCACAAGGGCCAAAGGCGCAGCTGAAGTGGGAGGAGGGGCAAACCCTAGGGCAGATGGGCCCTAAGGCGCACCCTAGGGCAGCCGCACCCCTCTCCCTCTTGGCCGCTGGCCAAATGGGATCTGGTGGCTGCTGCACCACCCTAGGGTGGAAACCCTAAGGCGCAGCCCTCCCTCCCTCCTCCTCCTCCTATATATAGTGGTGGGTTTTGGGGCTGCCACACACACGGTTTCTTCCTCTCTCGCATAGCCCTACTCCTCCCTCTCCTCGTTCTCCGTAGTGCTTGGCGAAGCCCTGCCAGAGACCACGCAACTCCACCGTCACCACGCCATCATGCTGCCGGAGCTCTCCCTCGACCTCTCCTTCCTCCTTGCAGGATCAAGGCGTAGGAGACGTCACCGGGCTGCACGTGTGTTGAACGCGGAGGCACCGTTGTTCGGCGCTAAAATCGGAGTCCACCGCGATCTGAATCGCTACGAGTATGACTCCACCAACCACGTTCTTGTAACGCTTCCACTTAGCGATCTTCAAAGGTATGAAGATGCACTCTCCCCACTCGTTGCTGGTTTCTCAATAGATAGATCTTGGTGAACACATAGGAATTTTTTTGATTTACTACTACTTCTCCCAACAGTGGTATCAAAGCTAGGTCTATGCGTAGAATCTATGCACGAGTAGAACACAAAGTTGCTATGGGCATCGATCTTGTTAATTTGCTTACCACTACTAGTCTTATCTTGATTCGGTGGTATTGTGGGATGAAGCGGCCCAGACCAACTTTACACATACGCTTACGTGAGACCGGTTCCACCGCCTGACATGCACTTGTTGCATAAGGTGGCTAGCGGGTGTCTGTCTCTCCCACCTTAGTCGGATTGGATTCGATGAAAAGGGTCCTTATGAAGGGTAAATAGCAATTAGCATATCACGTTGTGGTTTTGGCGTAGGTAAGAAACGTTCTTGCTAGAAACCTATAGCAGCCACGTAAAAAACTTGCAACTACAAATTAGAGGACGTCTAACTTGTTTTTGCAGCATATGCCTTGTGTTGTGATATGGCCAAAAGGATGTGATGTGATGCATTGTGATGTATGAGATAGATCATGTTCTTGTAATAGGATTCACGACTTGCATGTCGATGAGTATGACAACCGGCAGGAGCCATAGGAGTTGTCTTATTTTATTGTATGACCTGCGTGTCAATCATAAACGCCATGTAATTACTTTACTTTATTGCTAAACGTTAGCCATAGTAGTAGAAGTAATAGTTGGCGAGACAACTTCATGAAGACACGATGATGGAGATCATAATGGTGGAGATCATGGTGTCGTGCCAGTGACAGTGATGATCATGGTGCCCCGAAGATGGAGATCAAAGGAGCAAGATGATATTGGCCATATCATGTCACTATATTGATTGCATGTGATGTTTATCATGTTCACATCTTATTTGCTTAGAACGACGGTAGTGAATAAGATGATCTCTCAATAAAATTTCAAGAAAGGTGTTCACCCTAACTGTGCACCATTGCTAAGGATCATTGTTCCGAAGCACCATGTGATGATCGGGTGTGATAGGTTCTAACGTTCGCATACAACGGGTGTAAGCCAGATTTACACACGCGAAACACTTAGGTTGACTTGACGAGCCTAGCATGTACAGACATGGCCTCAGAACACGGAAGACCGAAAGGTCAAACATGAGTTGTATAGAAGATACGATCAACATGGAGATGTTCACCATGGATGACTAGTCCGTCTCACGTGATGATCGGACACGGGCTAGTTGACATGGATCATGTATCACTTGGATGACTAGAGAGATGTCTATCTAAGTGGGAGTTCATTAAATAATTTTATTATGTGAACTTAATTATCATGAACTTAGTCTAAAATTGTCTTTACAATCTATATTGTAGATCCAATGGCCAACGCTAATGTCACCCTCACCTTCAACGCGTTCCTAGAGAAAACCAAGCTGAAATATGATGGAAGCAACTATGCGGACTGGGTCCGTAGCTTGAGGATCATCCTCATGGCTTCCAAAAGATTGTATGTCCTTGATGCACCGCTAGGTGACCCGCCCATTTTCCCAGCCGACCAAGATGTTACGAACGCTTGGCAGACACGCTGCGATGATTACTCCCTTGTTCAGTGCGGCATGCTTTACAGTTTAGAACCGGGGCTCCAAAAGCGTTTTGAGCAACATGGAGCATATGAGATGTTCCAGGAGCTGAAACTGGTTTTCCAAGCTCATGCCCGGGTCGATAGATATGACGTCTCCGACAAGTTCTTCAGCTGTAGGATGGAGGAGAATAGTTCTGTCAGTGAGCACATACTCAAAATGTGTGGGTTGCACAACCGCTTGACTCAGTTGGGAGTTAATCTCCCGGATGACTCAGTCATTGACAGAATCATCCAGTCGCTTCCACCTAGCTACAAAAGCTTTGTGATGAACTACAACATGCAGGGTATGGAGAAGTCCATTCCTGAGTTGTACTCGATGCTGAAATCAGCGGAGGTCGAGATCAAAAAGGAGCTTCAAGTGTTGATGGTGAATAAGACAACTAATTTCAAGAAAGGCAAGGGTAAGAAGAACTTCAAGAAGGACGACAAATCTGTTGCCGCGCCCGGTAAGAAAGTTGCCGGAAAGAAGAACAAGAATGGACCCAAGCCTGAGACTGAGTGCTTTTATTGCAAGGGTACCGATCACTGGAAGCGGAACTGCCCCAAGTACTTAGTGGATAAGAAGGCCGGCAACGTTAAAGGTATATGTGATATACTTGTTATTGATGTGTACCTAACCAGCGCTCGTAGTAGCTCCTGGGTATTTGATATGGTGCAAATGCTCACATTTGTAACTCCAAGCAGGAGCTGCGAAATAAGCGGAGACTGGCAAAGGACAAGGTGATGATGCGCGTCGAGAATGGTTCCAAGGTCGATGTGATCGCCATCGTCATGCTACCTCTAATCTACCTTCAGGATTAGTTTTAAACCTCAATAATAGTTATTTAGTACCATCTCTGAGCATGAACATTGTATCTAGATCTCGCTTGATGCGAGATGGCTACTCATTTAAATTTAAGAATAATGGTTGTTCTATTTATATGAGAGAAATGTTTTATGGTCATGCCTCGCTGGTCAATGGTTTATTTTTGATGAATATCGAGCGTGATGTTACACATGTCCATATTGTGAGTACCAAAAGATGTAAGGTTGATAATGATAGTCCCACTTACATGTGGCACTACCGCCTTGGTCATATTGGTCTCAAACGCATGAAGAAACTCCATGTTGATGGACTTTTAGAGTCTCTTGATTTTGAATCATTTGACGCATGTGAACCATGCCTCATGGGCAACATGACCAAGACTCCGTTCTCCGGAACAATGGAGCGAGCAACTGACTTGTTGGAGATAATACATACCGATGTATGCGGTCCAATGAGCGTTGAGGCTCGTGGTGGCTACCGTTATGTTCTCACCCTCACTGATGACTTGAGCAGATATGGGTATGTCTACTTAATGAAACACAAGCCTGAAACCTTTGAAAGGTTCAAGGAATTTCAAAGTGAGGTAGAGAATCAACATGACAGGAAAATAAAGTGCCTACGATCTGATCGTGGCGGAGAATATTTAAGTCACGAGTTTGGCACGCACCTAAGGAAATGTGGAATTGTTTCACAACTCACGCCGCCTGGCACACCTCAGCGAAATGGTGTGTCTGAACATCGTAATCACACTCTATTGGATATGGTGCAATCTATGATGTCTCTTACCGACTTACCACTATCATTTTGGGGATATGCATTAGAGACTGCCGCATTCACTTTAAATAGGGCACCATCAAAGTCTGTTGAGACGACACCATATGAACTATGGTTTGGAAAGAAACCTAAGCTATCGTTTCTAAAAGTTTGGGGATGCGATGCTTATGTGAAGAAACTTCAACCTGAGAAGCTCGAAACCAAAGCGAAAAAGTGCGTCTTCATAGGATATCCCAAAGAGACTATTGGGTATACCTTCTACCTTAGATCTGAAGGCAAAGTCTTTGTTGCCAAGAATGGATCCTTTCTCGAGAAAGAGTTTCTCTCGAAAGAAGTAAGTGGGAGGAAAATAGAACTTGATGAGGTAATTGTACCTCCACTCGAACCGGAGAGTAGCGCAGCACAGGAAGTTGTTTCTATGGAGCCTGCACCGGCTGGAGAGGAAGTTAATGATGATGATCGTGAAACTTCAGATCAAGTTACTATTGAACGTCGAAGGTCCACTAGGACACGTTCCGCACCAGAGTGGTACGGCAACCCTGTCCCTGAGATCATGTTGTTGGATAACGGTGAACCTTCGAACTATGAAGAAGCGATGGCGGGCCTGGATTCCAGCAAATGGCTTGAAGCCATGAAATCCGAGATAGGATCCATGTATGGGAACAAAGTGTGGACTTTGGTGGACTTGCCTGATGATAAGCGAGCCATTGAAAATAAATGGATCTTTAAGAAGAAGACTGACGCGGATGGTAATGTGACCATCTATAAGGCTCGGCTTGTCGCTAAGGGTTATCGACAAGTTCAAGGAGTTGACTACGATAAGACTTTCTCACCCGTAGCAATGCTGAAGTCTGTCTGAATCATGTTAGCAATTGCCACATTTTATGATTATGAGATCTGGCAAATGGATGTCAAAACGACATTCCTTAA
The DNA here is from genome assembly GCA_022496015.1 of Hordeum marinum. Classification (NCBI taxonomy): domain Eukaryota; kingdom Viridiplantae; phylum Streptophyta; class Magnoliopsida; order Poales; family Poaceae; genus Hordeum; species Hordeum marinum. Next base: position 442,331,174 of record CM039674.1, read on the forward strand.
TGGATTCCTTAAGGAAGAACTGTATATGATGCAGCCGGAAGGTTTTGTCGATCCTAAAGATGCTATCAAAGTATGCAAGCTCCAGCGCTCCATCTATGGCTGGTGCAAGCATCTCGGAGTTGGAACATTCGCTTTAATGAGGTGATTAAAGCGTTTGGGTTTATACAGGTTTATGGAGAACCCCGTATTTACAAGAAAGTGAGTGGGAGCCCTATAGCATTTCTCATATTATATGTGGATGACATATTGTTGATGGGAAATGATATAGAAATCTTGGAAAGTGTAAAGGCCTACTTGAATAAATGTCTTTCAATGAAGGACCTTGGAGAAGCTTCTTACATATTAGGCATCAAGATCTATAGAGATAGATCGAGATGCCTCATAGGTCTTTCACAAAGCACATACCTTGACAAGATATTGAAGAAGTTTAATATGGACCTGTCCAAGAAGGGGTTCTTGCCTGTGTTATAGGGTGTGAGATTGAGTACGACTCAATGCCCGACCACGGCAAAGGATAGAGAAGAGATGAGCGTCATCCCCTATGCTTCAGCCATAGGCTCTATTATGTATGCCATGCTGTGAACCAGACCTGATGTGAACCTTGCCATAAGTTTGGTAGGGAGGTACCAAAGTGATCCCGAAGCGGAACAATGGACAACAGTCAAGAATATCCTGAAGTACCTGAAAAGGACAAAGGACATGTTTCTCATATATGGAGGTGCCGAAGAGCTCGTCATAAAGGGTTATGTCGATGCTAGCTTCGACACAGATCCGAATGAGTACAAGTCACAAACCGGATACGTGTATATTTTGAACGGAGGGGCAGTCAACTGGTGCAGCAGCAAGCAAAGTGTCGTGGCAGAATCTGCATGTGAAGCGAAGTACATAGCTGCTTCGGAAGCAGCAGAGGAAGGAGTCTGGATGAAGGAGTTCATCACCGACCTAGGAGTAATTCCCAATGCGTCGGGTCCGATGACTCTATTCTGTGACAACACTGGAGCTATTGCCCTTGCCAAGGAGCCTAGGTTTCACAAGAAGACAAGACACATCAAGTGCCACTTCAACTCCATCCGTGATTACATTCAGGAGGGAGATATAGATATTTGTAAAGTACATACGGATCTGAATGTCGTAGATCCATTGACTAAACCTTTCTCACGAGCAAAACATGATCAACACCAGAATGCTATGGGTGTTTGATTCATCACAATGTAACTAGATTATTGACTCTAGTGCAAGTGGGAGACTGTTGGAAATATGCCCTAGAGGCAATAATAAAATGGTTATTATTGTATTTCCTTGTTCATGATAATTGTCTATTGTTCATGCTATAATTGTGTTAACCGGAAACCATAATACATGTGTGAATACATAGACCACAACATGTCCCTAGTGAGCCTCTAGTTGGCTAGCTCGTTGATTAATAGATGGTCACGGTTTCATTACCATGGACATTGGATGTCGTTGATAACGGAATCACATCATTAGGAGAATGATGTGATGGACAAGACCCAATCCTAAGCATAGCACAAGATCGTGTAGTTCGTCTTCTAAAGCTTTTCTAATATCAAGTATCATTTCCTTAGACCATGAGATTGTGCAACTTCCGGATACCATAGGAATGCTTTGGGTGTACCAAACATCACAACGTAACTAGGTGGCTATAAAGGTGCACTATGGGTATCTCTGAAAGTATCTGTTGGGTTGGCACGCATCGAGACTAGGATTTGTCACTCCGTATGACGGAGAGGTATCTCTGGGCCCACTCAGTAAGACACCATCATAATGAGCTCAATGTGACTAAGGAGTTAGCCACGGGATAATGTGTTACAAAACGAGTAAAGAGACTTGCCGGTAACGAGATTGAACAAGGTATAGGGATACCGACGATCGAATCTCGGGCAAGTGTCATACAGGTAGACAAAGATAATTATATACGGGATTGATTGAATCCCCAACATCGTGGTTCATTCGACGAGATCATCGTGGAGCATGTGGGTGCCAACATGGGTATCCAGAACCCGCTGTCGGTTATTGACCGAAGAGGTGTCTCGGTCATGTCTACGTGTCTCCCGAACCCGTAGGGTCTACACACTTAAGGTTTGATGACACTAGGGTTATAGGGAAATAGTGTACGTGATTACCGAAGGTTGTTCGGAGTCCCGGATGAGATCCCGGACGTCACGAGGAGCTCTGGAATGGTCCGAAGGTAAAGATTCATATATGTGAAGTGAGGTTTTGGTCACCGGAAGTGTTTCGGGAATTACCGATAACGTACCAGGACCACCGGAAGGGTTCCGGGGGTCCACCAAGTGGGGCCACCAGCCCCAGAGGGCTGCATGGGCCGCAATCGGGAGGGAACCAGACCCTAGATGGGCTGGTGTGCAACCCACAAGGTCCCAAGGCGCAACTGAGGTGGGTGGAGGGCAAACCCTAGGGCAGATGGGCCCTAAGGCCCACCCTAGGGCAACCACACCTATCTCCCTTTGTGGCCGCCGGCCAGATTGGATCTGGAGGCTATCGCACCACCCTAGGGTGGGAACCCTAGGGCACAACCCTCCCTCCTCCTCCTCCTATATATAGTGGAGGGTTTTGGGGCTTTCACACACATGAGTTCTCTCTCTCTCTCGGCACAACCCTACCCTTCCTCTTCCTCGTTCTCCATGGTGCTTGGCGAAGCCCTGCCAGAGACCATGCAGCTCTACCGTCACCATGCCGTCGTGCTGTCGCAGCTCTCCCTCAACCTCTCCTTCCTCCTTGCTGGATCAAGGTGTAGGAGACGTCACCGGGTTGCACGTGTGTTAAACGCGGAGGCGCCGTTGTTCGGCGCTAAGATCGGAATCCACCGTGATCTTAATTGCTGCGAGTACGACTCCATCAACCGCGTTCTTGTAACGCTTCCGCTTTGCAATCTTCAAAGGTATGAAGATGCACTCTCCCCACTCCTTGCTGGTTTCTCCAAAGATACATCTTGGTGAACACGTAGGAAACATTTTGATTTACTACTACGTTTCCCAACACATATAAGACGCCAACAACCACAAGTAAAACAAGTTAAGACTCCAGATCGCATAAATCTGGGATACGAGAGGCCGAGATCTCCAGGTCAACACAAGTTGAAAGTAATGACATATGAAGTAGCATATAAGCTGGAAAACTGCATAAGTGTCAAATATAGGAACTGAATATCATGAGGCAATCAAAAGTGAAGAGAAACTTCAGACGTCGACGGACCAAGGGATGGGAGAAACACCATTCTCAGGGAAGGTAAGATTAGCTCGCTGTGATCCTGTTGATCCCCATCCTCCATCGATATGAATCCCTGAAAACTTCACTTGCGGTCTGCTGAACTAGTTTACGCCCCACTCCATTAACCTTCCGCTTTCTATTCCCCCCTTCAAAACAGACCAATCATGAAGCCACTTAATAATCATGTTTACAAGAACAAAAGGGTCATTCACCTTGTTTTTTTTATCAAAAATGAAATTGTTCCTTAGTTTCCAAATGATACGAAATATAGTAGAAATTCTAACTACTACCAATTTTTCTTAATGTTGTTAAATTTCAGAAGCCAAAATTTGAACAATTCATGTATGTTCTCAGGTATATCATGAAAATTGAAAGCACATTTCATGACATTCCAAAACAATTTGGCAACAAAGCACTTCGACGGAACATGATTGATATTTCCTCTTTACCACAAATAAGGGCATTTATTATCTCCAATCTAGCCTCTTTTGAGTAGGTTATATTTAGTTAGTATGCTATTTGTTTTCTCGCAAAAATATAGTATGCTATTTGTTAACACTGACCAAATAAATACTCTCACCCATGGAGGCATTGTGGTTTTCCACAGGATGTGTGAGGATATTTCAAACCATTTTTTTTATCAAAAGTCCATAATAGGATTTAATTGGGTATATTACGTTTTTAGTCAAGGTACATCTGATGGAATCCTTGTCCTCAGTCGGATACACCCGGACACAAACCTCATTTATATGATACCAAAACTATAGTGAATCTACATGTAAAGTCCTAAAATGAACCATTCAAGCCCTTTGATAATAATTTCATGAGCTGCTTTATTTTGGTCAAAACACATACTATACATCCTCAGGAAATTGGTTTTAAGAGGTTTATCCCCAATCCACCAATCTTCCCAAAACCTCATTTTCTTACCATTGTCAACCTAAAACTTATAGAGAGATAAGAAATGGTCTTTACTTTAAAAGTTCAAACGAAAACTAAGAATCTCCTTGTTTTGGTTTAAGCCCTAGCAAACAAGATCCTTTTTATAGTTACTCCAAATAACACTTCGTCACAAGCCATCAGTGTTAAATATTTTCCACCACCATTTTCCTAACAAAGCTTTATTCATTAAAGCTAAAGTTTGAATTCCCAAGCACCCATGTCTTTAGGTCCACATCTTTGTGCCACAACAATCTAGCCCTAAACAAATCCATCCTCTTGTTGACACTAACTGACAGTCCATAAAAAGAAATCATAAAGTACGGGATACCAATCAAAGATGACTGGATAAGAGTGACTCTTCCCGCACATACAAGTAATCTTCCTTATCAATTGCAACATTTCTTTTCCATCTTGTCTTCATGGGGTTTCCAATGTTTATTTCGTATTCTTTTCTTATGAATAGGTAAACCTAAATATTATAGGCAAAGGCCCTGTGGGACAAGTAAAGATTGGTTTACAATCCTCAGCTTTGTCAACGACATCTCCAAACAGTATCAACTCACTCATATGAAAGTAAATTTTCAGTCCAAACATTTGTTCAAAAAGGCAAAGCACAAAACATTAAATTTTAAGCACTATCATAATCATCTTTCAGAAGAAAGATGGTGTCATCAGCATATTATAGTATATTATCACAATCTCAGGATATTCTTTTAAAATTCGCTAAATGGACTCACCAATCCTCAGCTCTATCCTTTAGCATACCAAGTGCATCATCAACAAGATCAAAGATTAAGGGGGATAATCCACTAACATTTAAGCGACATATAAGCCTAAACTTTTGTATTTGTTTAGCATCCTTAATTTTTGGGATCAAAGTAATAATCCCATCATTTAATCTAACAATATTAAGTTTTCCTTTATGGAAATCATCAAATAAGTCCTTAAGACCATTTTTAACCAAATCCGGAAAATGCGAGTAGAAATCAGCAGTGAAGCCATCATGGCCAAAAGATTTATTGTGTGCCATGTTAAAAATAACATGCTTGATTTCTTCTAACGAAAACTCCACTGTCAGTTTATGAGCAGCACCAATAGGTACACTCCTAGGATTTTCTCTATTCAAGGAAATAGAAGAAGTCCATGGGTGTCCAAAAATCCCTTTATAAAAGTTAGTAATATAAGTAATCAATTTGTCTCCCTCAATCCTCTACTTGTCCTGATCCAAATAACTAATTCTGTTTTCCCATGTTCGTCGTTGGCTTGTGTCTCATATGCAGGCAGTTGGTAGGGTTAGCATGTTGGGAGTGTTCTCATGGTTGCTCATGTGGTTTCGTGGCCTCGTGATTTGGGAGTAGTCCGCTGCATCATGGGGTTGTGGCTTGGTTGCCTTCCGTCGTCAAGTTGTAACAGTTTTCGCCCGGTTTTCCGTAATTAACTGGGCAACTCTCTCCTTCTTAATTAACGGATGAGGCAAAGCTTTTGCCTCCATTTAAAAAAACAAGTATTACTATCCCCTTCCAACAACTTATCAGTTTTTGCCCTTTGTTTTCACATGGCTTCTTCTTATTTCATCAGTCTTTGCCCTTTGTTTTCACTTGGCTTCTTCTTATTTCAAAAGCCTATCCGATTGAGATCTTAATTAAATTTGTTCTTTTCTATCAATGCAGTTAGTCCATGCAGTTCACTATGTTTATCAATTATATCAAGTTTACCCTGTATATCTTTTTTAGCTCCCTGTGCCAAGCATTCATGTTTCTGTTTCAACCTCTGAGTTTAGGTCTATGATTTCTAAACCTTTTCTGCCATTTTCAATATATGAGTCAGTGATACCAGAATCATTCGAAGTATCAGAAACAATATTATCCGGACCTTCTTTAAGAAAGCAAGAGCTTTCAAATCTGAAAATCGGATCAGATTTTTGTATATTGCCAGTGTCCAACAATGGGGGTGTGTGGTCACATTTTTCTCACTACAGCAGAAACTTCAGTAAGAGAATTTCTCTTCCCAATCACACAACGTAAAATCCTATCTATTTTTCCAAAAATTCTCTTCCCAATAACCACAACATACAATTCTATCTACTTTTGCAAAAGGAAGATTGTTACCCCAAAATGTCCACCCTGCAGTTCCACCTCCCTCAAGCCCGCTTGCTCTAATATAGCATTGAAAAGAAAGCTTCAATGACTTGCCTATTCTTCTCGGAAGCTTTCCTAATCATATTAAAGTCTCCCCCATTAAAATAAGATTTATAGACCCTAAATCCTAGATAATTCAGCTAAAAATCTGGTCTTGCCTGAGCATCTCCAACAGCCGCCCAACGCGCGGCGCGTTAAAAATTACTTTGCAGCGCGCCTATCGTCTGGAAAAGCGCGGTGGGCAGCGCTGGCTCCAGCAGCCGCGCTAAAATTTAGCGCGTGCGCGTAGCTCCAGTAGGCGCGCTAAAATGCAGCGCGTGCGTTCTCGCACGAACACTCTCGACTAAATGCATACATATTTTTTAGATAAAAACGATACATTCATCATAGACAAAACGATACATAGATATTTTACATAGTTTGATAGATAAACGAAACTACAATGCAACTACATAAAATTAAACTACAGTGCAAACTAGATAAACTACGGTGCAACTACATATAAAATAAAATTAAGTTACGGTGCAGTTAGAACTACTTCGAGTCGTCCTCATCATCATTCTCGATGGTGTTGTCCGAGGTATCGATCCATATGTCATGCCAACGATCATCGTATGACGTGAAGATCGACTGCCCACCTGCTTCAACGATATCGCACTGCGATATCGTCAGTGCCTTCCGCCGACGCTTGTCCGCCCGCTCCGCGCGACGCCTTGTCGTCTTTTCGCCCAGTAGGCGCGCTCGTTGGCGACGTCCTCCGGGAGGCGTCGGCGCCACTCCGCCATGGCTCGCTCGTCCTCCTCGGCGACGAGGAGGCAGCGCTGTCGCCGAAGGTGCTCCGCACGGTCCTTGTCCGTGATAAGACGAGGCGGAGGGGCGACGGCCTGTGCCTGCTCGCGTGTGTAGACGTCGCGGAAGTTCATCTGCGACCGAGGCCTCTCTAGACGCCACGCCGCCGCGTCGTACGCGCGGGCGGCCTCGTGCGCGATCCCGAACATGCCGAGGCCGAGCCGGACGTAGCCGGACCGGATCTCGGCGTAGTAGGTGTCGTCGGGGCGCTCGCGGACGCCGCGGTAGCCAGACGATCCCCGACGGCACGGCGGCATGGTGGCACGGTAGTGGCGGGGCGAGGAAGCGACGAACAAGCGGCAGAAGGAGCGAGAAGAGCACGCGTGGGTAGTGTGAAGGCCGCGTGACGAGCGCCGCAATTTATAGGCGCGCCGAAAGCGATGCGCCAAATCTAGCACGCGAGCTGTCGCCTTTTCCCGCGCGCGCAATCATTTCCCGTGCGTTACTTTCCCGCCATCGCTAGAGCACACGAAAACGTCGCGCGCATGCTAAAAGTGATAGTTTACCGCGGGCGCCCGTTGTTCAGGCTAAGCATCACCATATATCAGCACTAGGTCCAGCTTGGTGTTCACATCCTGTACGGTCATTTTAATGTAGCATTCCCCATCCTCCTGTGTTATCACATCCAAGCCCCCTAGATTTCCAGATTTCCATTTTAATGTATAATTAACTCTTAGCGAAATCGCCCCAGATTTCCCTAAAAGCCCCCTAGATTTCGAGATTCCCCTCGCAGCAGGAGTATGATGCCAGTGGAAATCTCTCCGAGAACAGATGCTTTGTAGATCATTTCTAGAAAATTCTATTCTCATAGTTTCTTGTAAAACCTATTCCTTAAGAAATCTTTTTTTTGGTATCCTCTCCAAATCCTCTCATGTTCTAAAAGAACATCTCTCATGAACTCCAGATACCGGTACATTCTGAACTTGTGATGAACCGGATGGACAGGACACAAAGAAGACCATGGACAGCAATCCAGACAGAGCGGTCCTTGCCCCCTAGTTAGAAACCCATATCACAAATTAATCTCATGATCAAAGCAGAGAAAACAACACGCGAAGCAAATCCACAGTTCTAACATCCGATTAAGGCGTTCTACAACTCATGAGCTTGGTTTATTTATTCTTGCACGCCGGTGCGTGCGTGGGGTCGGTCAGGCGACCGAGGGGAGGATCCACACGGGCTCCACCTCCACGGAGTGCCCGCCCGCGATGGCCACCACCGCCGTCTCCCGGTCCCCCAGCGAGTACACGCCGATGGCGTGCGGCACCATCAGCTCCACGTCCCGCCGCGCGAAGTAGACGCAGTTCTCCCGGACACCCGCCGTCGCCGGCGCCGCGACGACCACCGACGCCACCGACCCCAGGAACACCGCCCTCCCGGGGAGCTCCGTCACCGACTCCCACTTGCACTCCTCCGGCCGGAACCGGCACACCTCCACCTCCACGTCCGCCGAGTCCCGCACCACGCTGTACAGCTTCTTCACCAGCAGGAGCTCCCCGTCGGACTCGAGCAGGTACCGCACACGCCGCTCCAGCCACCGGTTCAGGTGGTTGGCGTCCTTCTCGCGCAGCTCCGACACGGCCGCCACACGCGTGCGGAGGTCGACCCGGTACGCCAGGACCGTGCCATCGTCGCCCAGCGCGCACAGCCGCCCCCGCCAGAACGCCACGTCCCGGAACCCTCCGTGCGGCACCCCCGCGGCGATCGTGATCCAGGCGCCGCCGGACACGTCCGGCTGGAGCAGCGCCACCGTGCCCGCGCGGCCCAGCACAGCCGCCACCCAGCCGAGCGAGGTGGGCGGCGCGGACAGCACGATCTTGGCCACCGGAAACACGGGGGACCGCGGCATGGACACGGATTGGCCGGAGAAGAGGTTGCGGAGCTCGATCGCCCGCTCCTCGTCGAAGGCCATCGCGAGCCAGCCGCCGATCTGGCCGCAGCACCGGCCGGAGCTGAGGCGTTCGGGGAGGGCGAAAGGGAGGATCTCGCGGCGGTGGAGGCTGAAGAAGGCGAGGCTGCCGCATGAGCCGGGGCGCCGGAGCAGGAGTCGCGGGGCCCCGAAGGGGAGGTCAGCCCAGATCGAAGCTCGCGCGCACGAGCGCCACGAGGAGCAGACGAGGCGGACGGCGACACGGTCGAGCGGGGCTAGCCGCCGTAGGATGCTCTCCAGAAGCTCCGGTGGGAGATCCGGCCAGGCGGACTGGCCCCCGCCCAGCTGCCGCCGGTGGGGATTGTACGGGGAAGCCATCACGCATTCACACCCTCCTCCGCCGGCAGGAGTTTTCCTCCCACTTTTGTCCACATTAAATTTTTGGCATTTTACACCACCTGCGCGAATGTAATGACAGAAAAGACCAACTCTAAATGAAATTGACAGAAAAGACTAAGTGCAGACCCGGCCAAACGGGCTGGCCCGGCCTGGCCCGGCTATAACCAGGCCCGGCCCGGCCCGGCCCGCCCAGGCATGTTAAGTAAACGGGCCGGCTCGTGTCAGCTCATGGGCTGCGCTTTCAGGACCAGACACAGACACGGCCTGATTACTAAACGAGTCGACACGTTGGTCCGTTTAACACGATGGGCTACACTTTTTCAGCCTGTTGGGCTCATATTTAGACCTATTGGGTTATATTTAATATATATATATATATTTAAAAAATATAAAAATACAAAAAAATAAACAGCATGTGTCATGCCGGTTCGCGTGCCCAACCTTCAGGCCCAGACATGGCTCGAGGCGTGTCGCGTGTCGGGTCCGACCCGTTTACGGTCATGACGTGCCTGGCCCATGGCGGGCCGTGGCAGCGTGCTCGCGAGCTGGCTTGTTTAGCTCCACCTGTTTGGGCAACTATAGGCAAGTGCAACAAATGACACGTGGCGCTTGTCGTCACTACCTATGATAGCGACACTGATCAGCCACGTGAAACGATGCACAATACACCCGTGAGAGCACGAACAATGTTTTCATCAAAGTCTATGGCACCAAGTGCCACGTGTCTCTCGCGTATTTATCGGGCAGGTGGTCTCTTTTGTCAATTCAACTTAAAACATGTTTTTTTATCATTATCACATTACAATAGAGTAGGTTATCCAAAATGCCAAAAATTCATACACATTGCCCCATCAATCCTTTTCTTCTATAAACAAATATATTAATTAAGCACATTGCAACAGACTAAACAAATTAAAACGCGCGTGATTTCCTCTTTTAAGACGACGTTGTCTAACACACACAATCTTTAATACATACATCCCGACTTTATTTCAATCCCCGGGTAAAATAGGTAGTGTATGATCTAAATATATCAATTAGAATGGGGTGAATGAAAGAAATTGAAAATTCTTTCGAAACACCAAAATTCATAAAACAACAGAGTTGAATAAATTGAAACGAATACAGTACAATAGAAAATAAGTTGTCAAAGATAAAACACTTAGAGGAAGAAGTAGACAGCTATTGTGAGATGTTCATGAGAGCTAAAGTAGCTATGGATGAAATCAAGCAATCAAGCAAACAAATAGACAAACTATCTTAAACATCAAGAGAACACTACATCAGATTGAACAAACTAAAACACATGGGATTTCCTCTATTTGGAGGACAACATTCCGTTTTCTCGATGAAAAAGGTAGAGAAGGCGAAATTTGCGCACGCCAAAGCAACAACACAGTATTTAAAAAGTGTGGCGTTTAGTTAAAAAAGATGCGGCATTCAACAAATGCAAATTCGGAATCCCATACATTCAAAAAAAATCATAACAAATCAACGATACATTCAAAAAATATGTATTATATATATATATATATATATATATATATATATATATATATATATATATATATAGACACACACACATACATACATTCTTTCTGTATATGTCATATTCATGCATCTTAGTACTCCCTTTGTAATGGAATATAAGACATTTTTTGTACTTGGCTACAAAAAAGTCCTCTTGTTACATAGGGAGTAACATTTAAAATCATTGTTTAGATAAAAAATAATTAAGCACTTTCTTTATTATGTGGAGCTTAAATGTCACATCCCAAATCTGGCATGTTAAATATCTCATCGGAATTATTATTATTTTCCAATAAAACCTTTTTATTGATTGCTTGCTAGCTAGTATTGCTTGATTTTTTTATCATAAGGGATAAAATACCAATGCAACTAACAAAAACCTAGCTAGCCAATAGTTGGAACCCTAGCCATTTGACATATTGTTGGACAGAAGTATCTTAAATAAGTCTCAAGAATATCAACCAAATAAAATTCCCCTAAAAGGATTTCAATTGGATTCATTTTGAAATCAAATTAAGTGAAAAGGGAATTTATTCAAACTTGGCCTTGCATTTAAATTTGGCACGAAGGAGGATTCCACAAACCCAAATTATGACCTAGATCCCTGCCTATTTTCTCCAATTGAATTTGAAACAGATTTGGTTTTGAAACCAAATTCAAATTCAAAAAGAAAAGAAAAGTGTAGGAATAAATTGCTTAAAATTCCTAAAAATAATGTGCAATATTTCACAAATATTCCAATTGGAATTTAGAAATTAGTCTCTGTTTGAGGAAGGTTCAAATTCAAAACGAATTTCAATTTAGAAAGAAAACATAAAAAGAAAAGAAGAAAACAGAAAACAGAAAACAAAAAAAAACAAAAAAGGCTAGTCGTACGAGCCAGCTAGGCCGAAGACCAGCTAACCCCGTAGCACAGTCGTGCGCCAGTGGCAGGCCGACCCCACCTGTCAGGGTCGCCCTCCTCCTCCCGCAACCGCTCGGCCACATCCCTGCCCATGACCTCCGGCCACGCCAGCCCAAGCCAACCCGTCGCTATGAAAGCCCCTGCCCTGTCGCGTCTTTTGCCCCGATCAAGACCCGAGGCTGTCAGGCTACCCGCCAAGGACCCCACGACACTCGCTCTGCCCTAGCTCGCTCCGACGAGGTTATCGGCAGCACGACCACCTCGTGAGACCCACCACTGTGACCACCCGAACCACCGCACTCAGGCGAACTCCCAGGACAACCTCGTCGCAAGCTTTGCCTCCTGGAGCATCGTATCCACCGTAGGCCGAGCTATCCGCCGCCGCGAGCTCAACTTCGGCGAGCTCCGTAACTCCAAGAACTCGCAACCATGTACATCGAATTACCCTCGCTCACGCGCGCCCTATTGACCATTTGGTTTGCCTAGAAGCGATCGTATTTGATGGTCGCATCATCACCCGAAGCTCCGCCGCCGTGCCTGAACCCCGGCAAGCTCGCCTTGTCCGACTTCGTCAACCCCAGCCTCGTCTGACGCCAGGTAGAGCCCCGGCTCGTCAAACCGCATCGAACTGTGCCTTCCGCCGCATCGGAGCCCCCCTGGAATGTCGTCCCCGTCCACTCCCGAGCCGCGCGTCGCCGTCTGCCACCGTGCCCGTGTCTCCTGCGTGGATCTCCGATGACGTAACCCCTGGGTGCGCCCCAAGATCAAATCCTAGTCATTAGATCCAGATCGCACAAACCACATTATGTCACTTAAAATGAACCAGTGACGACCAATAAAAACACACCACGTCACAGCCTTATGCACAACATTATCCACAAATAATTCGTTTTAATTCTAATTAATGGCAATTTTGCATGAAAAAAACTGTGGATATTAAATCAAACATAACTAATTATCTGAAAGTCCAAATTGAGTAAAACTTTTTGCAAAATGACCCTTATGAAATGCACTTTCACATAGGCCAATAAAAAGTGGAATTTGGATAACTCAAAATTCAAATTCAAATTGAAATATAATTACTTTGATTTCAAACAAGCCATAACTTGCAATTCACAAATCCAAATTAATTGATTCTTTTTGCAAATTGAACCTAGTTAATTATAGTTTCATCCTAGCTACTGTAGTCTAGTTTTAAAATAATTTAAAATTATAATTTGAATATAGTCTAAAAGTAGTAGAATTGAAATATAAATAAAACCTAATTAGGTCTAACTCTGAATTAAAAATTGTTTAATAAAACAATTATGTCATGATACATCTCCAACTATCTACTCCCTGAGTTACTTGATATAAGGTGTATAGATTTTTGAGAAAAAAATCCAAAATAAAAGGTGTATTGCGTTGCACCATGCGTTTGGATATTTGTTTTAGGGATTTGATTACATTTCCTTATATCAGGCAAGCTCCTCTATTTTTTGATGTCAAATAGTCAGGTGTAATGTCGCCCAAAACTTGTGAAATTTTCCCTCCACATGCATTCTTTAATTTTCATGCCAAAAACTATGCACCATAGGTTCAGGAACGGAGGGAGTATAATTTTTTATTGTTCCATGCTATAATATTATCATTCTAGGATGCTTTTTCGACATTTATTTGCCAATTCATATTAATTTTGAGCACTAAGCTATTAACCTAGTGCCTAGTGTGAGTCATTGCTTTCTGCATGTTTTTGGCTTTTCAGGTTTACACTACCAAACGAAGTCCAAATACCACGAAACTTTTTGACATTTTTTCTGGACCAATAGGAGACCTGGAAGCTTCGGGAGAAGGCCGTGGGCCACACGAGGGCCCACGAGCTGCCTAGAGGGGTGGTCGCGTCCTGTTGGGTCGTGGACCCCTAGTGGCTCTCCTGACCTCGTTCTCTGGCTTATAAATTCTCATATTCCACGAAAACCCTAGGGGAGCTCCCGAAACAATTTTTCTGCCGCTTCAAGTCTCTTTTCTGCCGTGTGCCCATTTGGAGCCCTGTTCCAGTGCCTTGCCGGAGGGGGGGGGGGTCGATCACGAAGGGCCTCTTCATCAGCCTTGTTGCTCCCATGATGAAGTATGAGTACTCTACCGTAGACCTACGGGTCCATAGCTAGTATCTAGATAACAAGTTCATTGCATCTTTGCTATGATATATTCGATGTAATCACTTTGTGCGGTGCGTTTGTTGGAATCCATGAATTGTGGGTTTATGTTCAGATTATTCATGAAAAAGATTTGAGTCTTCTTTGAATTATATGATTGTTATTTGCATGATTATTATAGTTTCGTAAATATCTCCGATCTATTGATTTGGTTTGGCCAACTAGGTTGATATATCTTCACTGAGAGGGGTGCGTTGTAGTGGGTTCAATCTTGCGGTGCTCTATATCCTAGTGAAAGAAAGGGACAAGAGACGTATTTGTATTGTTGCCACTAAGGATAAAATGATGGGGTTAATTCATATTGGTTGGATTCTCTTTGTCTACATCATGTCATCGTTCTCCAAGCATTACTCTGTTTGTCATGAACTTATACTTAGAGAGGCAGACATAGAAGCGCTCTCGACATGGAGTAATAGTGGTAGATGTAGGTAGGAGTCGGCCTATTTGCTTATGGACATGATGCATATATTGTGACACCCCTGGAATCAGGCTACAATGATCTTTGTAATCAAGCTACGGTAACATGAGGATTAAGCTAATCCATTTTGCTAATCCAAGTTTGATCACTTTGGGAATCAATTCTCAATTCCAATTCTTTTGCAATGCCATTTCGTTTGAAAAGTGGATCTAAAAGTTTTGCAAACCTAAAAAGAAATTCATGGATGGGTTACAAATATTCCCTAAGCAATTATAAAATCGTAACCCATATTTTATAAAATGTTTTGGTGCCTCAAAATAAATCAAACAGAGGCCAATTCATTTTCTAAATGCCCTTTTGTATTTTACAGTTTTCAAATAAATTCAAAAGGTTCCCAAACATTTTGTGTCAGTGCGAAAATTTTCAAGATGAATGATGGGCCGTGTGCTATATTTTTACAAAAAACTATTAGTTACTAAAATAAATAAATCCAGAAACAAATAAAAGAAAAGCAAAAAAGACAAGAAACTTTTAAAAAGGAAAGAGGCTAGACCCCCCGGGCCACGACCCACCTGACCACAAACCGGCCCAGCCTACCCCTCCCCACCTCTAACCTCCCGCTACAGGGCGAGGGCTAGGGATGGCAGCCATGCCCCCCCCCGTGCCACCTGCCGCCCATCTGGTGGCGGGCCAACCCTATAAATTTTTGCCCCTCCCCCCGCCGAGGCCTAGCCGCCTCCTTCCCTCACCCTCTCCCGCGCTCGTCCGCACCCCTCGCATGTTCTGCCATTACCGTTGACGCGCTTGCAGCCGCCTCTCTAGCCTCACGCGCCAGTAGTTCCCCTGCCTAGCCGCTCCCCACCGTGTCGCCCGCCTCCACACCAATGCAGTCTGCCGCCGCTTCTCAGCCAAGCCTCGGCCCACGCGTTGGCCTTGCCCCTCCTTGTCGGCCGCTACTGCTACCATAGCCGATGCGACCCATCATGCGCGTGTGTGTGGCCGGTGTCCCTGCCTAGTGGGGCCAACCCCTAATTAAATTAGTGGGGCTAATCCCCCACTTAACACTACCCCCCATGACAGGTGGGGCCAACGTGTTCTAAAAAACATAAATAATGAATAATAAATAAAATGTTTATATTAATTAATTAACTTAATTAAACTTAGTTAGCTTAACAGAGTATTACATGTGCCCCCGCTAAATTAATCTGTTTTAATTAATAATAAACATCGGTTAACCTTTTGTCTATGACAGATGAGTCCCACTAGTCAGGTTTGGACAATCAACGACTCTGTCCGGTAATAGCACGAGACCTGGGAACATGGAACTTTCCTCTGCAACTCATTTGTCGGGTAATAGCCCGAGACCCGGGAAATATCGTCAGATATTATCCCGCTCCGTTTCTGACATGTAGTGTTGTGTTAGCTCATGTCTAGCACTGCATATTGCCATGTCATGCATCGTGATGCATCTGTTTGCTTTATATTTATTGTTTCTTCCCCCTCTTATCTCTTGTAGACTTCAAGACAGACGTTGTTGCCGGGTATGACTACGTCACTAATGGTCAGCCTTTTTTAGTAGAGCAACAAGGCAAGCAACCCTCCCCCCTTGATCATTACGATATTGCCCATCTCTTCCCATCTCATGCTTGCATTAGTTTTGCTACTGTTGTGGATAGCTCTTATTCTGATGCATAGCCTATTTTGTTAAACTGCTACAATACCTACTATTATATCACTTTCTTAGTATAGGTTGATTAGTGATCCGCTATGACCCCTTAGTCCCAGTTGCCCCTGCTTCATCATTGACAACTCGAAGACTCGATCAACCGATCGACAAGCCATGCCCATCACATTCACCGCACACACCCCTTAGTTGTATGACCCTGTAAGGCTACTATCGGGTATCGAGGGTGACACCTCATGAAGTACTCATGATGCTAACTCTATAGGGTAGCTAGTCGGGCGTGGTTATCGAGGGTGATTCCCCTTAACCATTCTCCGATGATGACTCTATCATGCAACCCCTCAAGCATAGACCGCCGAGGGTGAATCCTCCCTGGTCTCCTTGACGGTTATATTGAGTGGGATCCTCCGAGGATGATTTATCGGGTTTCCCCTTGATGTTTGGACACACGGTTACTTTAACTTTACTACTGTTACATGTTGTGTTCAGGATGACCGGAGGGTGTTGGTGTAATACAACGAGGCGTGGCCAGGCATTCTTGGCCCTTGCCGCAAGTCCTCAAGATGGGGCGACGGGACCACATATCGTGTATCGTGCTCGTCACCACAGTTAACAAAATACTAATGGGTTGGGTATTTGATCTGACTTGGTCGATTGACCTTTTTTGCGCTAACATTCACATGGGAAAAGTTATGGGTATTCGACGTCGTTGTATCAGCCGAAGCTCGTCAGACGTCAACAATGGAGCAGCGCGTGCCCGAGTGGTCCGCGACGGCATTGATCTTGTATAATAGGTGCTTGGACTGATCTCGGCCGCCCACACATTATGCAGGAGTGCAAAGGGTGATTGGGCACATGACCCTTGCGCACTTAGGATTTAGACGGGCGGATTGGCATCTCTGTTGAGCCTAGGTAGGGCAACAACATGTTGATGTCCCGAGGCCGGACATGACCTAGGAAAGTGTGTCCGGCCAGAGGTTATCAAGCGTGTTGGGAAATGTGGTGCATCCCTGCAGGGATGAATTCAACTATTTGAATAGCTGTGTCCGCGGTAATAGGACGACTTGGAGTTGTATCCCGATCTAATACAACTAGAGTTGTGACTTAAAATTGAGATAAAATGTTGGCTCGGAGATTGTTTTCTCTCAGGGAGTTGAGGAAGAATCTTTGGGCATGGTTACTTAATAAAATTGTTGCAATAATATTGCTACATATGAGTTACCAATCTACACTCTTCTTATGCCGCAAGATGTTAAAGTTGCTAGTATTCGATAGGACTAGGCCTTCTCTCTATTCTGTCATTTCTGCAGTTAGTCCAAAGATATAGCCCCATTCCTTCGATAATGTTGCATACTTAGCATAGTTCTGATGTCAGTCTTGCGAGTACTTTGGATGAGTACTCACCATTGCTTTGCTCCCATTTTCCTTCTTGATGCGATTGTTGTGACCAGATGATGAAGCCCAGGAGATGGTGGATCCCGCCGATGACTACTACTACACCGACGGTGCCTACTACTACGTTGAGGCTGCCCTTGACCAATTGTCTGATAGGAGGTTCCTAGGCAGGAGACCTTACCTCTTTCGAGCCATTGTTATGTGTGTGCTAGCCTTCTAAGGCAAACTTATTTAACTTATGTCTGTACTAAGATATTATTTGCCTTCGTTGACTCGTGTGTATGTCAAGCTTATGTATTCGAGCCCTTGAGGCCCCTGGCTTGTAATATGGAGCTTATATAACTTTAATTTGGGTCTAGAGTTGTGTTGTGATATCTTCTAGTGAGTCCCCAAACTTGGCAATATGCATCTGCGTGTATGATTACCGCACAGTCAAAAAATGGGGGCATCACAAGTTGGTATCAGAGTCTACTGCCTGTAGGTAGCCCCTCTTCCAACTCCTTCGTTGAAGTTGAGTCTAGTACCATAGCATGAAACATGTGGATCCAAATAAGCCCCTTACGAAGCAACACATAAACTAGGGTTTAAGATGCTATCACTCTAGCAACCCATCATCTACTTATTACTTCCCAATGCCTTCCTCTAGGACCAAACAATGGTGAAGTGTCATGTAGTCGATGTTCACATGACACCACTAGAGGAGAGATAACATACATCTCATCAAAATATCGAACGAATACCAAATTCACATGATTACTTATAACAAGACTTATCCCATGTCCTCAGGAACAAATGTAACTACTCACAAAGCATATTCATGTTCATAATCAGAGGAGTATTAATGATGATCAAGGATCTGAACATATGATCTTCCAGCATGTAAACCAACTAGCATCAACTACAAGGAGTAATTAACACTACTAGCAACCCACAGGTACCAATCTAAGGTTTTGAGACAAAGATCGGATACAAGAGATGAACTAGGGTTTGGAGAGGAGATGGTGCTGATGAAGATATTGATGGAGATTGACCCCCTCTCGATGAGAGGATCGTTGGTGATGACGATGGCTTCGGTTTGCCCCTCCCGGTGGGAAGTTTCCCCGACAGAACAACCCTGCCGGAGCTCTAGATTGGTTCTGTCCAAGTTCCGCCTCGAGACGGCGGCGCTTCGTCCCGAAAGCTCTCTTATGATTTTTTTTCCAGGTCGAAACCCTCAATATAGCAGAAGATGGGCATCGGAGGGCTGCCAGGTGGGCCACAAGCCTCAGGGGCGCGCCTAGGGGGGTAGGGTGCGCCCTGCAGGCTTGTGGCTGCCTGGTGGCCCTCTTGATGTATTTCTTTCGCCCAATATTTTTTATATATTAAAAAAATAATTCTCCGTAGATTTTCAGGACTTTTGTAATTATGCAGAATAGGTATCTCAGATTTTCTCCTTTTCCAGTCCAGAACTCCAACTGTCGGCATTCTCCCTCTTCATGTAAACCTTGTAAAATAAGAGAGAAAAGGCATAAGTGTTGTACCAAAATGTGTAATAGCATCCCATAATGCAATAAATATCAATATAAAAGCATGATGCAAAATGGACATATCAACTCCCCCAAGCTTAGACTTCGCTTGTCCTCAAGCGAAGGCCGAAATCGATAAATATGCCCACATGTTTAGAGATAGAGGTGTCAGTAAAATAAAATACGGACATCAAGGCATCATGATCATCTTTAGAATAGCAACATATATTGACATATAATTTCTTACGCTAAAGTAACAATTCATTCACAATGGTGAATTATGAATCAAGAACTCTATTGAGAACCGACAAACTATGATCTCAGTCATTGAAGCAATTTCAATTTATCATAACGTAGGAAAGAGTCAACATAAGAGCTTGTAAAGCAAATCCACATACTCAATCATCTATTTAGTCTTGCAGTCCGTCGCTTTTATTTCTTCCCTATCACAAGTTCATATAAAGTTTATTTTCCTCACACTAATACATCACACATATTTAGAGAGCAATTTTTATTGCCTGAACCGATGACAACTTACTTGAAGGATCTTATTCGATCCATAGGTATGTATGGTGGACTCTCTGTTGGGGAACGTTGCATGGGAAACAAAAAATTTCCTACGCACACGCAAGATCTATCCATGGTGATGAGCATCTACGAGAGGGAGAGTGGATCTATGTACCCTTGTAGATCGCTAAGCGGGAAGCGTTAAGAAACACGATTGATGTAGTCAAACGTCTTCGCGATCCAAATCGCCGAGCATCCCGCGATCCAATCACCATCCATCCCGATCAAGCACCGAACGGACGACACCTCCGCGTTCAGCACACATATAGCTTGATGATGATCTCTGCCTTCTTGATCCAGCTAGAGGGAACGGAGAGGTATACGAGTTCTCCGGCAGCGTGACAGCGCCGCGGCGATGATGGTGGCGTATTCTCAGCAGGGCTTCGCCTAAGCACAGTTGAAACCAATCTAGAGGAGAAACTACGAACTAGAGGGTAGGGTTGCACGTGGCTGAAATCTTGTGCCAAAAACCCTAAAACCTCTAGTACTTATAAGAGGAAGAGAGGAGGAGGCTTGGCCCAAGGGCCAAGCCATCTAGGCTTCGGCCGAAGGGAGGAGAGGAGGAATCCACCTCCAATCCTAGTAGCACTAGGACTCCTTCCTTATTTGCCCTTTTTGACTTTTCCACCTTTTTCTCTTTGGGATTTTCTTCCCAGCCGCATGGGCCTTGTGTGGGACTTCCACCAGCCCACTAAGGGCTGGTATTCACCCTCCCACAGACCATGTAGCCTCTTGGGTGGAAATACCCCTCCCGATGGCCCCCTGGTACACTACCGGCACTCCCGGTACACTACCGATGAGCCCGAAACTTTTCCGGTGACCAAAATAGGACTTCCTATATATCAATCTTTACCTCCGGACCATTCCGGAGCTCCTCGTGACGTCCGAGATATCATCCAAGACTCCAAACAACCTTCGGTCACCACTATGCATAACTCTATACTACCGAAACGTCACCAAACCTTAAGTGTGCAGACCCTGCGGGTTCGAGAACTATGTAAACATGACCGAGACACCTCTACGGTCAATAACCAATAGCGGGACCTGGATGCCCATATTGGTTCCTACATATTATACGAAGATCTTTATCGGTCAAACCTCTATGTCAAGGATTCAGTTAATCCCGTATGATGTTCCCTTTGTTCTTCGGTATGTTACTTGCCCGAGATTCGATCGTCGGTATCTCCATACCTAGTTCAACCTCATTACCGGAAAGTCTCTTTACTAGTTACGTAATACAAGATCCCATGACTAACACTTAGTCACATTGCTTGCAAGGCTTATTGTGATTTTGTATTACCGAGTGGGCCCTGAGATACCTCTTCGTCACACGGAGTAACAAATCCCAATCTTGATCCATGCCAACCCAACAGACACCCTCGGAGATACCTGTAGAGCACCTTTATAGTCACCCAGTTACGTTGCGATGTTTGATACACACAAGGTATTCCTCCGGTGTCAGTGAGTTGCATGATCTCATGGTCATAGGAACATATACTTGACATGCACAAAACAATAGCAATAAACTGACACGATCATATGCTAAGTTTGTAGTTTGGGTCTTGTCCATCACATCATTCTCCTAATGATGTGATCCCGTTATCAAATGACATCACATGTCAATGGCTAGGAAACCTTGACCATCTTTGATCAACGAGCTAGTTCACTAGAGGCATACTAGGGACAAAATGTTGTCTATTTATCCACACATGTAATGTGTTTCCAATAAATACAATTATAGCATGGATAATAAACAATTATCATGAACAAGGAAATATAATAATAAACACTTTATTTATTGCCTCTAGGGCATATTTTCAACAGTCTCCCACTTGCACTAGAGTCAATAATCTAGCTCACATCACTATGTGATTTACATTGTAATGAATCGAACACCCATGCAGTTTTGGTGTTGATCATGTTTAGCCCTTGGAAGAGGTTTAGTCAATGGGTCTGCAACATTCAGATCCGTGTGCACTTTGCAAATATTTATGTCCTTCTCCGCGATGTAATCGCGGATTGAGTTGAAGCGTCGCTTTATGTGTCTGGTCCTCTTGTGAAACCTTGGTTCCTTGGCCAGAGCAATGGCACCAGTGTTGTCACAGAACAGAGTCATTGGATTCAGTGCATTGGGCACTACTCCAAGGTCTGTCATGAACTGCTTCATCCAGACCCCTTCCTTTGCCGCCTCCGAGGCTGCGATGTACTCCGCTTCTCATGTAGAATCGGCTACCACGCTTTGCTTGGAACTGCACCAACTTACCGCTCCCCCATTGAGAATAAATACGTATCCGGTTTGTGACTTAGAGTCATCCGCATCAGTGTCAAAGCTTGCATTGACGTAGCCCTTTACGACGAGCTCTTCATCACCTCCATAAACAAGAAACATTTCCTTAGTCCTTTTCAGGTACTTAAGGATATTCTTGACCGCCGCCTAGTGCTCCATTCCAGGATCACTTGGAAACCTTCCGGCCATACTTATGGCAAGGCTGACATCGGGTCTTGTGCACAACATTACATACATGATAGAGCCTATGGCTGAAGCATAGGGGATGACACTCATCTTTTCTCTATCTTCTTCAGTCACTGGGCATTGATTCTTACTCAACTTCACACTTTGTAACACAGGCAAGAACCCCTTCTTGGACTGATCCATTTTGAACTTCTTCAAAACTTTATCAAGGCATGTGCTCTGTGAAAGTGCTATTAAGCATCTCGGTCTATCTCTATAGATCTTAATGCCTAATATGAAAGCAGCTTCTCCTAGGTCCTTCATTGAAAAACTCTTGTTCAAATATTCCTCCACGCTTTCCAGCATTTCTATATTGTTTCCAGTCAGCAATATGTCATCCCCATATAATATTAGAAACGCTATAGAGCTCCCACTCACTTTCTTGTAAATACAAGCTTCTCCATAAACTTGTATAAACCAAAACGCTTTGATCACCTCATCAAAGCGCTTATCCAACTTCGAGATGCTTGCACCAACCCATAAATGGATCGCTGGAGTTTGCAAACTTTGTCAGCATTCTCTGGATCGACAAAACCTTCTAGTTGCATCATATACAACTCTTCCTCAAGGAAACTGTTGAGGAACGCTGTTTTGACATCCATCTGCCAAATTTCATAGTCAAAATAAGCAGCTATTGCCAACATGATTCTGACAGACTTAAGCATCTCTATGGGTGAGAAGGTCTCATCGTGGTCAACTCTTGAACTTGTGAAAAACCCTCTGCCACAAGTCGAGCTTTATAGACGGTGACATTACCATCCGCGTCCGTCTTCTTCTTAAAGATCCATTTGTTCTGAATGGCATTTCGCCCTTTAGGTAATACTTCCAAAGTACATACTTTGTTTTCATACATGGATCCCATCTCAGATATCATGGCCTCTAACCATGTCTCGGAATCCGGGCCCATCATCGCTCCTTCATAGCTCGTAGGTTCATTGTTGTCCAACAACATGACCTCCAAGACAGGGTTGTCGTACCACTCAGGAGCAGTACGTGCCCTTGTCGACCTACGAGGTTCAATAGTAACTTGATCCGAAGTTTCATGATGATTACCATTAACTTCCTCTTCAATAGGCTCCACAGAAACATCTTTCTGCGCTGCGCTACTCTCTGGTTGAAGTAAAGGTTCAATAACCTCATCAAGCTCTATTTTTCTCCCACTCAATTCTTTCAAGAGAAACTCTTTCTCAAGAAATGTTCCATTCTTAGCGACAAACACCTTGCCTTCGGATCTGAGATAGAAGGTATACCCGACTGTCTCTTTCAGGTATCCTATGAAGACGCATTTCTCCGCTTTGGGTTCCAACTTTTCAGGATGAAGCTTTTTGACATAAGCATCACATCCCCAAACTTTAAGAAATGACAACTTTGGCCTCTTGCCAAACCATAGTTCATATGGCGTCGTCTCAACGGATTTTTATATTGCCCTATTTAAAGTGAATGCAGCTGTCTCTAATGATATCATAGAACGCACCATATCTAATAAGGTTTGATTACGACGTTCGGACACACCATTACGTTGTGGTGTTCCTGGCGGTGTCAACTATGAAATAATTCCACACTGTCTTAAGTGACTGCCAAACTCATAACTTAGATATTCACCTCCTCGATCAGATCGCAGGAATTTAATCTTCTTGTTACGATGATTCTCAACTTTACTCTGAAATTGCTTGAACTTTTCAAACGTTTCAGACTTGTGTTTCATATCTACTTAAGTCATCACTGAAGGTGAGAAAATAACGATATGCACCGCGCGCTGTAACATTCATTGGACCGCACATCAGTATGTATGATTTCCAATAAGTCACTTGCCCGTTCCATTGTTCCAGAGAACGACGTTTTAGTCATCTTGCCCATGAGGCATGGTTCGCATGTGTCAAGTGATTCAAAATCAAGTGACTCCAAAAGTCCATCAGCATGGAGCTTCCTCATGCGTTTTACACTAATATGATCTAAATGGCAGTGCCACAAGAAAGTGGTACTATCATTATCGACTCTATATCTTTTGGCATCAATGTTATGAACATGTGTATCATCACTATCAAGATTCAATGAATAAACTCCTCACATTGGGTGCATGACCATAAAAGATATTACTCATACAAATGGAACAACCATTATTCTCTGATTTAAATGAGTAACCATCTCGCAATAAACAAGATCCAGATATAATGTTCATGCTTAATGCAAGCACTAAATAACAATTATTCAGGTTCATCACTAATCCCGATGGTAATCGAAGAGAGAGCGTGCCGACGACGATCGCATCAACCTTGGAACCATTTCCCATGCGCATCGTCAGTTCGTCCTTTGCCAGCCTTCATCTATTCCGTAATTCCTGTTTTGAGTTGCAAATGTGAGCAACCGAACCGGTATCAAATACCCAGGCACTACAACGAGAGCTAGTAAGGTATACATAAATAACATGTATATCATATATACCTTGTTTGTCATTGGCCGCCTTCTTGTCAGCCAGGTACTTGGGGTAGTTCCGCTTCCAGTGACCAATTCCCTTGCACACTCTGTTTCTGGCTTAGGTCCAGCCTTGGGCTTCTTTACAGGAGTAGTAACTGCTTTTCCATCCTTCTTGGTTTTACCCTTCTTGCCCTTGCCTTTGCCGTTCTTCTTGAAACTAGTGGTTTTATTGACCATCAACACTTGATGTTCTTTCTGGATTTCAGACTCAGCGACTTTTAGCATCGCAAAGAGCTCGACGACTGACTTGTTCATCCCATGCATGTTATAGTTCATCACAAAGCTCTTGTAACTAGGTGACAGTGATTGAAGAACTCTGTCAGTGATCGCCTCTGGTGGAAGGGCAATTCCCAACTCCGCTAGACGAGTCGAATACCCAGACATTCTTAGTATATGTTCACTGATAGACCCGTTCTCCTCCATTTTGCAAGCATAGAACTTATCGGAGGTCTCATACCTCTCGATCCGGGCATTCTTCTGAAAGATAAAATTCAACTCCTGGAACATCTCATATGCTCCATGACGTTCAAAACGTATTTCAAGTCCTGGTTCTAAGCCATACAATATGGCACACTGAACTATTGAGTAATCTCCAGAACGTGCCTCCCAAGCATTCTTAACGTCTTCGGATGACATGTCTTCTGGTTGGTTACCAAGCGGTGCATCAAGGACATATGATTTCTGGGAAGCCGTGAGGATAATCCTTAGATTATGGGCCTAGTCAACAAATTTACTTCCATCATCTTTGAACATAGATTTCTCTAGGAACGCATTAAAATTCAGGGGTGCTACTGCGCGAGCCATTGATCTACAACATAAATACGCAAAGGTTACTTAGACTATTGTTCAAAATAATGAGTTTCTTAATCAAATTACTAAAGCTCCCACTCAAATTGACATCCCTCAGGTCATCTGAGTGTCACATGATCCAAATTCACCAACTCAAGTCCGATCATCACATGAGTTGAGGTGGTTTCAATGGTGAACATCATCATGTTGATCATATCTACTATATGACTCATGTTTGACCTTTCAGTCTCTTGTGTTCTGAGGCCATGTATGTACATGCTAGGCTCGTCAAGTTTAACCCAAGTGTTCTGTATGTGCAACACTAGCTTGCACCCATTGTATGTGAACGTAGAGTCTATCACACCCGATCATCACGTGGTGTCTCGACACGACAAACTTTCGCAACGGTGCACACTCGAGGAGAACAGAATTCATCTTGAAATTTAAGTGAGGGATCACCTTATAATGCTACCGTCGTCCTAAGATAAACAAGGTGCATAAAAGGATTAACATCACATTTAAATCATAAGTGACATGATATGGCCATGAACTTGTGCTTATGATCTCCATCTTTGAAAGCACTGGCATGATCTCCATCGTCACCAGCACGACACCATGATCTCCATCAATGTCACGCCCAAGATGCGCACCAATCCATATTAAGGCACGAGGGCCTCGCAAGGGATAGATGCGCATCTTGTCGTTAGCAAGAATAGTATCATCACAACATACAATACTGAAGAGATGAGTATACAAGATTGGCTTACACTTGCCACATACTAAATTACGAATCCACACAAGTTCACAACATCAAGTTGAAGACAGTGTCCGACTACGGACGAAATCAAACGATAAAATAGATGCAAATGATACTATAAAGCTATCCCAAAGATCACGACCATGGTCCTCTACTCATCTGGGTACGTCACGTACATCCTGCCCCTCTCCTCATCATATTACCACTAGAGCTGGGTAAGATCATCCTGCACGTACTCATCTGAACCTGTACCTGGAGTGTTGTAGTAAACTGTGAGCCACAAGGACTCAGCAATCATGCGCTCGGGTACTGAGACTATTCAAGCTTAAAGGTTGGGTTGGGGTAAGTGTTTAGTTTGCGGCAGCACTAGGCATTTATGGTACAGAAGCAAATACACAAGACAACCAAGCCATTGGCTAATTCTTGGCATTCCAAGGTAGCCACTGGTTAGGTGATGAAAAACCAACCACAATAGACTCAAAAATCAATCAATTCCATGGAGCATAGCTCCCACAAGTCACAAAACAAATAAACACACAATCTGCCACAAAACAGCATCATGGCAACTACTACAACCCACAACTTGAGCTACAGGAACCCTTCAGCCACAAAAAAGATATTGACAGAAACTACATGATATATACATCAACTCATCCAACTACACAATCAGCAAAGGATTCACACATCAATAAGCATGAGGTTATCAAGTTGACATGATAAAACAGATTTCCGGGACTTGGTGAAAATTCCAGTTTTCTGGAATCTGAGATTATAAAGTAGCAAGTTGACAGCAGTACTTAAATATGCTAGAGAGCACCTATTGGCATGAAAATCAACAGGATGGTAGTAGACAACGTCTACTTCAAATAACTAACACTGAGCATGAGCAAATTCACAACATGTAACTAGATGTCACACACTCTTCATGGCATAAAAATAATAGCAGATTCTCAGACTTGGTAGTTTTTAGCATGCTGAAACAGAAACATCAAGTAGGCAACTTAGCAGCTTGTTTCCCACTTATATGGATGATTTTCATGTTAAAAAAATACCATGGCATACTAGATACAAAACACTAGCACTTCCTAGTTGAAACATGCCCCAAAGCAATCATGAATTAAATCATGCAAAAATGACAAAGTAGCATCACAGCTAAAATGACAGATTTATGAACTTGCTCAAAAGTGAAATCTGAGAGCTCCAATGGATTCATTGGCTCTTTCTACCCCGAAAACATGTGTCATACTCATATGGTCATGTGAAACAACAAGGCTCAAGCTATACTAGCAAAATGCCACCTATGCTCATAATGAGATAAACTAAAAATGGACATGAGCAAATATATGAACATGAACAGATTTGGAATTAGGTAGCATGGCAAACTCACAAACCTACTAACAAACATAACCAACAAGGTAGGTATGTCAAGCGGGAAACCCACTAGTCCCTCCCCGCACACATATTCTCTACACACACACACTCAAGCACCACATATGCACAATGCATAAGGCACTCACCACTCACATGCACAAGTGCACATGACACATACACTCACATACACAAGCTCATGTGTGTGGGTGGTCATCCACACACATATGCACACATATGTGCACAATGCATATATGTATATGCATATGTATCTAGCAACACACACACACACACACTCTCCACACATCCATATATAACCAGGAAAGGAAATCAAAACACCTACACCTACACATACACATATGTATGTATGCATAAGCACACACACACACTCACATACTCACATACTCATGCATACATACATGCCCACATATGCAACACTCACACACACTCATATACATACACCACAGTACACATATGCACATGACAGGAAAGAAAATAAAATAAAACAACATGCTGTTCTAGTATCTACACACACATATATAGCAAGAGGGAAAAACAAATGAAACAAAAGAAAGAAAAACCAAAAAAGGGGGGAGGGGTTTGGGCTTCGAACCCACGACCTCCTGGTCGAATCCCCTGGCGCTACCACCCTGCTACGCTATCGATCCTTAACAGAGGAGGGGAAGCACTACACTAGTTCACACACGCGCGAGATAACTGACGAAACTGAACCTGCAGTGACAGCGGCAACAGGCGAACGGCGGCGAGCTGCTCCGGCGAACTACGGCGCTAACTGCAAGAGAGGAAGGACGTGGGGCACACGGGGAGCACGGGGACTCCATACTTGCACTCAAACACGGAGGTGACCTCGGCAACCGAGCACCCCAATCTCGAACAGGAGCGCGACGGCGATCCTTAGGCAACAAGGGCATGGGAACGGCACGTCGACTGCTCACCTAGGGGAGGACGACGGTGACCCTGACGTGCGGAGAGGAAGGATAGGCGGGGACGCGATGGCGACGAGGAGGAATAAGGCCCGCGATGACCTGCTCCTTGCGGCGACGACGCCGCCAATTTGCACCATGGGGAGGTGCTCCTCACCTCCTAACGGCGGGAATGGAACGGCGGGAGAACCCACGAGCTCCATGCCATCGCCACCGGGGACGAGACCCACCAGAGACGCGGCGACAACGGCGACGACGACCGGCACACACACTCTGAACCTCACTGCTTCTCTGAACCTTACCTGGCAGGGGAAAAAGGGAGAGGGAGGAGGGAGATGGAGGGGACGATGGGAGTTGCGGTAGCGGCGGCGGGGAGAGGAAACCTATCCGAGGAGGGCACGCATGCCGAGGGGGGCTTTATACCCTTAGGCTGACGGCGACGACGACGAAAAAGGGACGGCGGAGCTCTGCCTCTCTCTCACTGAACTGACAGACGGGGGACAGGAGCAGGTGGCCGTCTGCTCAAGCGAGCTGGCCCGCGGGAGAGATGAGGCCCACCTGTCTCTCTCTCTCCCAGAACAAAATAGAGAGGGTTTTCCCTTTTTAAAAACACAGCCACACAAAAAGAGAAACCCCCAAGGTAAAATAAAAGGTTTTTGGGGCAAACAAGAATACTTTGGCAAGAAATAATATGCACTATTTAATAATAATGTTAAGACAATTTTTAGGACAAGTAATTTTATTATTTAGAAAAAATGACAGCCCCTGTTTATTAAAGCACAAAAGCATACCCTCCCCAAACATCAAAAGAACCACACCCTAAATTAATAATATATGTAGGGCAACCCCTTGAACATTTTTAAACATTTTAATATGCAACTTAATTCTGTTATGAAATAATATGGGAAAGAAAGGCATTATGTTGGGATTTAGTAGAAAGACAAGAGAGGGGAAGAGAAGGAGTTTGCTCACTTGCACCAACCACAAACAAACCACTTCACACTCAAACACATCATAACACAAGTCACACTCACATTCATTCAAGGACACATGAAAATCCAACATGACAAGATGAAAGAAATGATGCATGATGAAATGATACATGAATGCAAACCACACATGGATGACAAGTTGCAAATCATTACATAAGCTCATGACACAAGGTTCATATAAGATTACATGCCATAAAAGGAAGGGACAACACTTGGGCTATCACAACTCTCCCACACTACAAGAGGATCTCGACTCGAGATCTAGGAACGAAAGAAGTCCAGAAATTCGGAACGGAGAAGGTCCTCGCGTTCCCAAGTAGCTTCTTTATCAGAATGATGAGACCACTTCACCTTGAGGAATCTGATAGACTTGTTGCGAGTCTTACGCTCAGCTTCTTCAAGAATTGCAACTAGATGCTCACGATAAGAGAGATCTTCTTGGAGAACGATGTCTTGGAGGTCAATGGTTCGCTCAGGAGTCTTGAAGCATCTCTAGAGCTGAGAAACATGGAAGACATCATGCACGTTCGTGAAATTTGGAGGAAGCTCTAGTTGATATGAAAGGCCACCTCTCTTGCCAACAACTTTGAAAGGACCAACAAAACGAGGAGCTAGCTTCCCTTTAATTCCAAACCACTGAGTGCCCTTCATGGGAGAGACTCTGAGATAGACTAGATCATCCACTTGGAAATAAACATCCCGATGTTTGTTGTCATAATAACTCTTCTGTCGGGACTGAGCTGCTTTGAGGTTCTCATGAATGACATGGCACATTTCTTCTGCTTCAGTGATTATGTCATTGCCCAATATCTGACGCTCACCGGTTTTGGACCAGTTAAGCGGGGTACGACACTTTCTGCCATAGAGAATCTCGAAAGGGGCCTTGCCTGAACTAGCTTGAAAGCTATTATTGTATGAGAATTCAGCATATGGAAGGAAGTCTTCCCACTTCATGCCGAACGAAATCACATAGGCTCCAAGCATATCTTCGAGGATCTGATTGACTCTCTCAACTTGACCACTTGTCTGCGGATGGAACGCAGTGCTGAAACGGATCTTGGTACCCATAGCAGTCTCGAAGGACTCCCAAAACTTGGAAGTGAAGAGGCTTCCACGGTCAGAAGAGATGAGCTGAGGAATACCATGCAAAGACACTATCCTTGACGTATACAACTCTGCAAGCTGAGCTGCCGAGATAGATTCTTTGACTGGCAGGAAATGAGCAACTTTTGACAGCTTCTCGATAAACACAAAGATGGCATCGTTGCCTCTCTTGGACTTGGGAAACCCAGTGACGAAATCCATCTCAACATGATCGAATTTCCACTCTGGGATAGGCAAAGGCTGAAGAAGACCTGCTGGACATTGATGCTCCGCCTTCACTCTGCAGCAAACATCACACTCGTTCACGAACTGAGCAATTTCACGTTTCATGCGAGTCGACCAGAAGGTTTGCTTGAGATCTTGATACATCTTTGAACTGCCTGGATGAATGGATAGAATAGAATTGTGTGCTTCATCCATGATGACCTTTCTGAGATCACCTTTTGGAACCACAAGATGGTCCTCAAAGAACAAGGTATCTTTGTCAGCAACGCGAAAGCACTTATACTTCGGAATGCTCTTGGCTGCACCTTTCTTCACTTTCTTCACCATAGCATCAAGAAGCTGCGCCTGGCAAACCTGATCTTCCAGAGTCGGAGAAACTTGAAGATTGGCAAGAAATCCTTGTGGAATCATGTGAAGGTTGAGCTTGCGGAAGGCTTCACAAAGCTCGGGCTGAAGAGGCTTCAGAATGAGACTATTGCAGTACGCCTTACGGCTGAGCGCATCTGCAATGCCATTTGCTTTCCCAGGAGTATACTCAATGCTTGGATTGAAGTCCTCAAGAATTTCCACCCAACGAGATTGCCGAAGATTGAGATTGGGTTGAGTGAAAATGTACTACAAGCTCTTGTGATCGGTGTACACCTCAATTGGTCTACCCAACAACAAATGCCTCCAAGTCATTAGAGCATGCACAACTGCCGCCAACTCAAGATCATGAGTGGGGTAGTTCTTCTCGGCAGGCTTCAACTGACGCGAGGTATAAGCAACAATCTTCTTGTCTTGCATGAGAACACCACCAAGACCTTGGAGAGAAGCATCACAAAAAACTCGGAAAGGCTTGGACTGCTCAGGAGGAATAAGAACTGGAGCTGAAGTCAGTCTCTGTTTGAGCGTATTGAACGCTACATCACACTCAAGAGACCAAACATACTTGACACTCTTCTAGAGGAGATTGGACAGGGGCTTAGCAATTTGAGAGAAGTTCTCCACGAATCTTCTGCAATAGCTAGCAAGCCCGAGGAAACTCCGAAGTTGCTTCACATTCTAGGGAGGTTCCCACTTCAATATAGCCTCAACTTTCTTAGGTTGCACTTTAATTCCCTCGGCAGAGATGACATGCCTGAGGTACACCACTTCATTGAGCCAGAACTCACACTTGGAAAACTTGGCATAGAATCGATGTTCCCTTAACTTGTCAAGCACAAGGCAGAGATGCTCTGCATGCTCTTGTTCTGTCTCTGAGAACACAAGGATATCATCCAGATAGACCAAGACGAATTCATTCTTGAAAGGAGAGAAAATGAAATTCATCATTCTTGAGAAGGTTGGAGGAGCATTAGCAAGACCAAACGACATGACGGTGTACTCATATGAGCCAAAACTCGTCCTGAAAGCGGTCTTGGGAATGTCTTCTTCGCGAATGCGAATCTGATGATAACCCATGCAAAGATCAAGCTTCGAGAAAACCTTGGCACCTTTCAGTTGTTCAAACAACTCATTGATGTTAGGAAGTGGGTATTTGTTTCTGATTGTCTTCTTGTTCAATGGACGGTAGTCGGCACAAAGACCATCCGTGCCATCTTTATTCTTGACAAACAAAACTCCACAACCCCATGGAGAAGAACTTGGTCTGATCAGACCCAGACGTTCTTGCTCATCTAGCTGCTTCTTCAAATCTTTCAGCTCTTCGGGGCCAAGTTTATACGGGCGCTTGCAGACCAGTTCAGTTCCGGGACGAGATCAATCACGAACTCTACTGGCCGGTGCGGAGGCATTCCTGGCAATTCTTCTGGAAAGACATCTTCATACTCACAAACCACCGGAATTTGAGAAATTGCCGAGATTTCACCCTTCTCATTAAGAGCAAAGAGACTGATTGTTTCATCGCAAGCCGCGAATATAATCACATCTTCTGAACGATGAGTCAGCTTGACTTCTTTTGCTTGATAATCAACATAAGCCTTGTTCATATCCAGGAAGTCCATGCCTAGAATGAGATCAATATCGGAATTCCCAAGAACAATTGGAGAAGCCAGAAAAGAATAATTGCCCATCTTGATAGAAGCATCCTGAACCACATAACGAGAATTCATTTGTAAACCCGGAGACACCACAGTCAATGATTTAGACAATTCTTCATAACAAAACTCATGCTTTGAAACAAATGGCCTTGATATGAATGAATGTGATGCCCTAATATCAAACAAAACTTTTGTAGGAACAGAGTTAACTAAGAGATTACCCATGATCACTTGAGAAGAATCCTCTGCCTCTGCTACGTTCACATGGTTCACTCTTGCAAACTTGGGATTATGCTTCACCATAGCATTGCCTGGAGGCTTGACAGGAGGAGGAGGCGGAAGACGCCGCTGGTTGCACTTGTTTGCATAGTGACCCTTCTGGCCACACTTGTGACAAGTCACCTCAGAAAGCGGATGAACATTGCCTGGAGGAGGAACAAGAACTGCCTTGGACGCCTGGGTTCTCTGTTGGAATCCTGGGTTGGGTGAGTGGGAAGAACCACGACCACCAAATTGCTTCTGCTGCTGAGGAGGACGAAACGGAAGAGGATTTGGCGCCCAATACTTCTGCTGCTTGGGAACCATCTGAGAGCCAGAAGAAGAAGAATATGAATCCCTTGAATGCTTCTTGGAGTTCTCCAACTTGAGCTGAGCTGCTTCAATCTTCAAAGCCATGTTGTAGAACTGATCGAACTCCCGAGGATCTTGAAGAACTAGGCCTGCCAGAAGCTCATCCTTGAGACCACCTCTGAATTGATAGATCATAGCCTTGTCATCTGGAACATCTTGCTTGGCATAATGGGCTAGATTCTGGAACTCGATGTTGTACTGGTAGACAGACTTGCTTCCCTGCTTCAGGTGCCTGAACTTCTCACGCAACTCCTCGACAAAGCTTGTCAGAATGTAATGAGCCCTGAAGTCACGACGGAAATCGTCCCAAGTAATAACACGATCGCCCCTGGAATTCTTGTACTGCTGCCACCAATCAGCTGCTTGACCCTTGAGCTGGAACGAAGAAAATCTGACAAAGTCCTCTGGCCTGACATTGCTGCACTCGAAATGCTTACTCATATCACGAAGCCAATCATCAGCATCAAAAGGCTGCTCACAATAGGTGAAAGACTTGGGCTGGTTGGCAAGGAACAGATTGAGCGTTGCAAACTGAGGCTGATTCTGAAAATTCCCTTGAAAACATTGATGACCCTTCTCCCTTTCTTGCAACAGTCTGAGCAACATCTAAGTGTTCACATTGGTTGCGGCCATCACAGCTTGCCAAGCTTCTGGAGGAGGAGGCGGAGGAGGCGATGGCGGGGGTGGTGGTGGAACATCAGTCTGCTCCTCATCACGACCCGGATTGTTTTGAGTTGATGGAGCCATCCTGAAGATGGACAACATGCATTAGCACCTCATTGATAAGCTGAATTCAAAGCTAAATCAAATGCTTGAAAGAAATTGAACAAATAACAACACAACCTTCCTACTGAAAATTAGTAAGAATGCTTCTTCGGTTTATGATAACATCATCAGAAATTAGAAGCCACTTGCAATAACACAAAAGTATTGAGCTAAGCGCTCGGAACAAATGTACATGCCCATATACATCTGAAGAAGATGACCCTAGATGACTACAAGATTTCCCACCTATGAACTTCCGAAAACTTTCTGATTATGCAATCCGGTGTGGGGGATACAAGGAGGAAATATCTCACACAACTAGCAATCCTACACCCCAACTGTATCCATCCTTCAACACATAACCAAAGGCTTTCACAAACTCATCTAATCTCGAATCCTCGAACTCACAACGATACTAAACCATGGTGGTACGTCGGACGCCTCCCTAGTACTGGGTGACTCCGACCTTATCTCACCATGATAAGTATTGAAGTAATTTCGAACACTCTCCGTCCTGAGATATCAAGGAAGCTGAATGATAACGATGTGCCAACATTCCCTGGAGCTCGACTCCCCTGAAGAAATCAAGTCGGACAGGAGGCACCAAGACAGAACCCTGTCACATCGGTATCATGTAGACTCAAAAATTCCCGCGTGATCCTAATTTTTTTTGAGCGAGAAGAGGAGTAGAATCAAAATTCCTAAGTCGGAAACCTCACCAGAGCATAGAAGAGGAGTAAAAAGAATCCTACTCTCTGATATAACTAGACTCAAAATAGTTTTTTACTAGACACGACTCGGCCAAGTTCGAACAAGCAAAGGCTACTATGGTCGTATGGCTCTAAATACCAACTTGTCACGCCCAAGATGCGCGCCTATCCATATTAAGGCACGAGGGCCTCGCAAGAGATAGATGTGCATCTTGCCGTTAGCAAGAATAATATCATCACAACATACAATACTGAAGAGATGAGTATACAAGATTAGCTTACACTCGCCACATACTAAATTACAAATCCACACAAGTTCACAACATCAAGTTGAAGACAGGGTCCGACTACAAACGAAATCAAACGATAAAACAAATGCAAATGATACTATCAAGCTATCCCAAAGATCACGACCATGGTCCTCTACTCAACCGGGTATATCTGTTGGAAATATGCCCTAGAGGCAATAATAAAATGGTTATTATTGTATTTCCTAGTTCATGATAATTCTCTATTGCTCATGCTATAATTGTGTTAACCGGAAACCGTAATACATGTGTGAATACATAGACCACAACATGTCCCTAGTGAGCCTCTAGTTGACTAGCTCGTTGATCAATAGATGGTCACGGTTTCATGACCATGGACATTGGATGTCATTGATACAGGGATCACATCATTAGGAGAATGATGTGATGGACAAGACCCAATCCTAAGCCTAGCACAAGATCGTGTAGTTCGTTTGCTAAAGCTTTTCAATGTCAACTATCGTTCCCTTAGACCATGAGATTGTGCAACTCCCGGATACCGTAGGAATGCTTTGGGTGTGCCAAACATCACAACGTAACTGGGTGGCTCTAAAGGTGCACTACGGGTATCTCCGAAGGTGTCTGTTGGGTTGGCACGAATCGAGACTGGGATTTGTCACTCCGTGTGACGGAGAGGTATCTCTGGGCCCACTCGGTAAGACATCATCATAATGAGCTCAATGTGACTAAGGAGTTAGCCACGGGATGATGTATTATAGACCAAGTAAAGAGACTTGCCAGTAACGAGATTGAACAAGGTATAGAGATACCGACGATCGAATCTCGGGCAAGTATCATACCGATAGACAAAGGGAATTGTATACGGGATTGATTATATCCCCGACATCATGGTTCATCCGATGAGATCATCATGGAGCATGTGGGATCCAACATGGGTATCTGGATCCCTCTGTTGGTTATTGACCGGAGAGGTGTCTCGGTCATGTCTACGTGTCTCCCGAACCCGTAGGGTCTACACACTTAAGGTTCGATGATGCTAGGGTTATAGGGAAATGGTATACGTGATTAAATAAGGTTGTTCGGAGTCCCGGATGAGATCCTGGACGTCATGATGAGCTCCGGAATGGTCCGGAGGTAAAGATTGATATATAGGAAGTCCAGTTTTGGTCACCGGAAAGTTTTCGGGCTCATCGGTAGTGTAGCGGGAGTGCCGAGAGGGTGCCGGAGGACCCCCGGGAGGGGTGTGACGACCATAGGACTTCGTGGGTCCTTAGAGGAGGTGTGCCAGCCCTTTTTGGGATTTCCAAGACCTTCTGGAAAGGCCCATGCGGCTGCAGATAAGGAGATAGGGCAAAGGAGTTTGAAAAAGATGAGATCCACCTCCCTTGTGGGAGGTGAACTCTTCCCCTAGGGTCGGCCGAACCTCTCCTCTTTGGAGGAGAGGCCAAGGCATCCCTCCCTCTCCCTCCTCCTATATATACTTGAGGTTTTGGCCTTTTGGAAAAAAGATTTGATCTCTCTCCCACGGTGCAGCCCTACCTCTCTTCTTCCTCCTCCACAGCGCTTAGGCGAAGCCCTCCCGGAATACCTTGCTACTCCACCACCACCACACTGTCGTGCTTCTGTTGGAGCCCTTCCCCAACCTCTCCCTCCTCCTTGTTGGATCAAGGTGCGGGAGACGTCACCGGGCTATAAGTGTGTTGAACGCGGAGGCGCCGTTGTTCAGCGCTAAGATCGGAATCCACCGCGATCTGATTCGCTGCGAGTACGACTCCACCAACCGCGTTCTTGTAACGCTTCCGCTTAGCGATCTTCAAAGGTATGAAGATGCAATCTCTCCCAACTCGTTGCTGGTTTCTCCATGGATAGATCTTGGTGATTGTAGGAATTTTTTTTGATTTACTACTACGTCTCCCAACAGTGGCATCATGAGCTAGGTCTATGCGTAGAATCTATGCACGAGTAGAACACAAGTTGTTGTGGGCGTCAATTTTGTTAATTTGCTTACCACTACTAGTCTTATCTTGATTCGGCCGTATTGTGGGATGAAGCGGCCCGGACCAACTTTACACGTATGCTTACGTGAGACTGGTTCCACCGCCTGACATGCACTTGTTGCATAAGGTGGCTAGCGGGTGTCTGTCTCTCCCATCTTAGTCGGATTGGATTCAATGAAAAGGGTCCTTATGAAGGGTAAATAGAAATTAGCATATCACATTGTGGTTTTGGCGTAGGTAAGAAACGTTCTTGCTAGTAACCTATAGCAGCCACATGAAAACTTGCAACTACAAATTAGAGGACGTCTAACTTGTTTTTGTAGCATATGCCTTGTGATGTGATATGGCCAAAGAATGTGATGTGATGCATTGTGATGTATGAGATTGATCATGTTCTTGTAATAGGATTCACGACTTGCATGCCGATGAGTATGACAATCGGCAGGAGCCATAGGAGTTGTCTTATTTTATTGTATGACCTGCGTGTCAATCATAAACGCCATGTAATTACTTTACTTTATTGCTAAACGTTAGCCATAGTAGTAGAAGTAATAGTTGGTGAGACAACTTCATGAAGACACAATGATGGAGATGATGATGATGGAGATCATGGTGTTGTGCCGATGACAGTGATGATCATGGTGCCCCGAAGATGGAGATCAAAGGAGCAAGATGATATTGGCCATATCATGTCACTATATTGATTGCATGTGATGTTTATCATGTTTTCATCTTATTTGCTTAGAATGATGGTAGTAAATAAGATGATATCTCAATAAAATTTCAAGAGAAGTGTTCACCCTAACTATGCACCGTTGCTAAGGATCGTTGTTCCGAAGCACCACGTGATGATCGAGTCTGATAGGTTCTAACGTTCGCATACAACGGGTGTAAGCCAGATTTACACATGCGATACACTTAGGTTGACATGACGAGCCTAGCATGTACATACATGGCCTCAGAACACGGAAGACCGAAAGGTCTAACATGTGTCGTATAGAAGATACGATCAACATGGAGATGTTCACCATGGATGACTAGTTCGTCTCACGTGATGATCGGACACGGGCTAGTTGACATGGATCATGTGTCACTTGGATGACTAGAGAGATGTCTATCTAAGTGGGAGTTCATTAAATAATTTGATTATGTGAACTTAATTATCATGAACTTAGTCTAAAATTATCTTTACAATCTATATTGTAGATCCAATGGCCAACGCGAATGTCACCCTCAATTTCAACGCGTTCGTAGAGAAAACCAAGCTGAAAGATGATGGAAGCAACTATGCGGACTTGGTCTGTGGTTTGAGGATCATCCTCATAGCTTCCAAGAAATTGTATGTCCTCGATGCACCGCTAGGTGACCCACCCCTTCTCCCAGCAGAGCAAGATGTTGCGAACGCTTGGCATTCTCGATGCGATGATTACTCCCTTGTTTAGTGCAGCATGCTTTACAGTTTAGAATCGGGGCTCCAAAAGTGTTTTGAGCAACACGGAGCATATGAGATGTTCCAAGAGCTGAAACTGTTTTTTCAAGCTCATGCCCGGGTCGAGAGATATGACGTCTCCGACAAGTTCTTCAGCTGTAAGATGGAGGAGAACAGTTCTGTCAATCAGCACATCCTCAAGATGTCTGGGCTACACAACCGCTTGACTCAGCTGGGAGTTAATCTCCCGGATGACTCGGTCATTGACGGAATCCTCCAGTCGCTTCCACCTAGCTACAAGAGCTTTGTGATGAACTACACCATGCAAGGGATGGAGAAGTCCATTCCTAAGTTGTACTCGATGCTGAAATCAGCGGAGGTCGAGATCAAAAAGGAGCATCAAGTGTTGATGGTGAATAAGACCACTAGTTTCAAGAAAGGCAAGGGTAAGAAGAACTTCAAGAAGGACGACAAAGCTGTTGCCGCACCCGATAAGCAAGTTGCCGGGAAGAAGAATAACAAGAATGTACCCAAGCCTGAGACTGAGTGTTTTTATTGCATGGGTACCGGTCACTGGAAGCGGAACTGCCCCAAGTACTTAGCGGATAAGAAGGATGGCAACGTTAAAGGTATATGTGATATACTTGTCATTGATGTGTACCTAACCAGCGCTCATAGTAGCTCCTGGGTATTTGATACCGGTGCAGTTGCTCACATTTGTAACTCCAAGCAAGAGCTGTGGAATAAGTGGAGGCTGGCAAAGGACGAGGTGACGATGCGCGTCGGGAATGGTTCCAAGGTCGATGTGATCGCCGTCGGCACGCTACCTCTACATCTACCTTCGGGATTATTGTTAAACCTTAATAATTGTTATTTAGTACCAGCTTTGAGCATGAACATTGTATCTAGATCTCGCTTGATGCGAGATGGCTACTCATTTAAATCTGAGAATAATGGTTGTTCTATTTATATGAGAGAAATGATTTATGGTCATGCCCCGCTGGTCAATGGTTTATTTTTGATGAATCTCGAACGTGATGTTACACATGTCCATAGTGTGAGTACCAAAAAGTGTAAGGT
The DNA here is from genome assembly GCA_022496015.1 of Hordeum marinum. Classification (NCBI taxonomy): domain Eukaryota; kingdom Viridiplantae; phylum Streptophyta; class Magnoliopsida; order Poales; family Poaceae; genus Hordeum; species Hordeum marinum. Next base: position 442,370,886 of record CM039674.1, read on the forward strand.
TGATAACGATAGTCCCACTTACATATGGCACTGCCGCCTTGGTGATATTGGTGTCAAACACATGAAGAAGCTCCATACTGATGGACTTTTGGAGCCTCTTGATTTCGAATCATTTGACATGTGCGAACCATGCCTCATGGGCAAGATGACCAAGACTCCGTTCTTCGGAACAATGGAGCGAGCAACTGACTTGTTGGAAATAATACATACCGATGTATGCGGTCCAATGAGTGTCGAGGCTCGCGCTGGCTACCGTTATGTTCTCACCCTCACTGATGACTTGAGTAGATATGGGTATGTCTACTTAATGAAACATAAGTCTGAAACTTTTGAAAGGTTCAAGGAATTTTAGAGTGAGGTAGAGAATCAACATGACAGGAAAATAAAGTGCCTACGATCTGATCGTGGCGGAGAATATTTAAGTCACAAGTTTGACACGCACCTAAGGAAATGTGGAATTGTTTCACAACTCATGCCGCCTTGCACACCTTAGCGAAATGGTGTGTCTGAACGTCGTAATCGCACTCTATTAGATATGGTACGATCTATGATGTCTCTTACCGACTTACCGCTATTATTTTGGGGATATGCATTAGAGACTGCCGCATTCACTTTAAATAGGGCATCGTAAAAATCCGTTGAGACGACACCGTATGAATTATGGTTTGCAAAGAAACCTAAGCTGTCATTTCTAAAAGTTTGGGGATGCGATGCTTATGTGAAGAAACTTCAACCTGAGAAGCTCGAACCCAAAGCGGAAAAGTGCGTCTTCATAGGATATCCCAAAGAGACTATTGGGTATACCTTCTACCTATGATCCGAGGGCAAAGTCTTTGTTGCCAAGAATGGATCCTTTATCGAGAAAGAGATTCTCTCGAAAGAAGTAAGTGGGAGGAAAATAGAACTTGATGAGGTAATTGTACCTCCACTCGAACCGGAGAGTAGCGCAACACAGGAAGTTGTTTCTATGGAGCCTGCACCGGCTGGAGAGGAAGTTAATGATGATGATCATGAAACTTCAGATCAAGTTACTGTTGAATGTTGAAGGTCCACTAGGACACGTTCCACACCAGAGTGGTACGGCAACCCTATCCTGGAGATCATCTTGTTGGACAATAGTGAACCTTCGAACTATGAAGAAGCAATGGCGGGCCCGGATTCCAACAAATGGCTTGAGGCCATGAAATTTGAGATAGGATCCATGTATGAGAACAAAGTATGGACTTTGGTGGACTTGCCTGATGATAAGCGAGCCATTGAAAATAAATGGATCTTTAAGAAGGGACTGGCGTGGATGGTAATGTAACCGTCTATAAGGCTCGGCTTGTTGCTAAGGGTTATCGACAAGTTCAAGGAGTTGACTATGATGAGACTTTCTCACCCGTAGCGATGCTGAAGTTTGTCCGAATCATGTTAGCAATTGCCGCATTTTATGATTATGAGATCTGGCAAATGGACGTCAAAACGGCATTCCTTAATGGTTTCCTTAAGGAAGAACTATATATGATGCAGCCGGAAGGTTTTGTCGATCCTAAAGATGCTAACAAAGTATGCAAGCTCCAGCGCTCCATCTATTGGCTGGTATAAGCATCTCGGAGTTGGAACATTCGCTTTAATGAGGTGATTAAAGCGTTTGGGTTTGTACAGGTTTATGGAGAACCCTGTATTTACAAGAAAGTGAGTGGGAGCTCTGTAGCATTTCTCATATTATATGTGGATGACAAACTGATAATGGGAAATGATATAGAACTCTTGGAAAGTATAAAGGCCTACTTGAATAAGTGTTTTTCAATGAAGGACCTTGGAGAAGCTGCTTACATATTAGGTATTAAGATCTATAGAGATAGATCAAGACGCCTCATAGGTCTTTCACAAAGCACATACCTTGACAAGATATTGAAGAAGTTCGAGAAGGATTAGTCCAAGAAGGGGTTCTTGCCTGTGTTACAGCGTGTGAGATTGAGTACGACTCAATGCCCGACCACGGCAAAGGATAGAGAAGAGATGAGTGTCATCCCTATGCTTCAGCCATAGGCTCTATTATGTATGCCATGCTGTGTACCAGACCTGATGTGAACCTTGCCATAAGTTTGGTAGGGAGGTACCAAAGTGATCCCGGAGCGGAACACTGGACAGCGGTCAAGAATATCCTGAAGTACCTGAAAAGGACAAAGGACATGTTTCTCATATATGGAGGTGTCGAAGAGCTCGTCGTAAAGGGTTACGTCGATGCTAGCTTCGACACAGATCTGGATGACTCCAAGTCGCAAATCGGATACGTGTATGTTTTGAAAGGAGGGGCAGTCAGCTGGTGCAGCAGCAAGCAAAGCGTCGTGATGGCATCTACATGTGAAGCGGAGTACATAGCTGCTTCGGAAGCAACATAGGAAGGAGTCTGGATGAAGGAGTTCATCGCCGACCTAGGAGTAATTCAAAGTGCGTCGGGCCCGATGACTCTATTCTCTGACAACACTGGAGCTATTGCCCTTGCAAAGGAGCCCACGTTTCACAAGAAGACAAGACACATCAAGCGCCGCTTCAACTCCATCCGTGATTACATTCAGGAGGGAGATATAGATATTTGTAAAGTGCATATGGATCTGAATGTCGCAGATCCGTTGACTAAACCTCTCTCACGAGCAAAACATGATCAACACCAGATTGCTATGGGTGTTCGATTCATCACAATGTAACTAGATTATTGACTCTAGTGCAAGTGGGAGACTGTTGGAAATATGCCCTAGAGGCAATAATAAAATGGTTATTATTGTATTTCCTTGTTCATGATAATTGTCTATTGTTCATGCTATAACTGTGTTAACCGGAAACCGTGATACATGTGTGAATACATAGACCACAACATGTCCCTAGTGAGCCTCTAGTTGACTAGCTCGTTGATCAATAGATGGTCACAGTTTCATGACCATGGACATTGGATGTCATTGATAATGGGATCACATCATTAGGAGAATGATGTGATGGACTAGACCCAATCCTAAGCCTAGCACAAGATCGTGTAGTTCGTTTGCTAAAGCTTTTCAATGTCAAGTATCGTTTCCTTAGACCATGAGATTGTGCAACTCTCGGATATCGTAGGAATGCTTTGGGTGTGCCAAACATCACAACGTAACTGGGTGGCTATAAAGGTGCACTACGGGTATCTCCGAAGGTGTCTGTTGTGTTGGCACGAATCGAGACTGGGATTTGTCAGTCCGTGTGACGGAGAGGTATCTCTGGGCCCACTTGGTAAGACATCATCATAATGAGATTAAGGTGACTAAGGAGTTAGCCACGGGATGATGTATTACAGAACGTGTAAAGAGACTTGCCGGTAACGATATTGAACAAGGTATAGAGATACCGACGATCGAATCTCGGGCAAGTATCATACCGATAGACAAAGGGAATTGTATACGGGATTGATAGAATCCCCGACATCGTGAATCATCCGATGAGATCATCATGGAGCATGTGGGAGCCAACATGGGTATCCAAATCCTGCTGTTGGTTATTGACCGGAGAGGTGTCTCGGTCATGTCTACGTGTCTCCCGAACCCGTAGGGTCTACACACTTAATGTTTGATGACGCTCGGGTTATAGGGAAATGGTATACGTGGTTACCGAAGGTTGTTCGGAGTCCCGGATGAGATCTCGGATGTCACGAGGAGCTCCGAAATGGTCCGGAGGTAAAGATTGATATATAGGAAGTCCAGTTTTGGTCACCGGAAAGTTTTTGGGCTCATCGGTAGTGTACCGGGAGTGCCGGCAGGTTGCCGGAGAACCCCCGGGAGGGGTGCGACGACCATAGGACTTCGTGGGCCCTTAGAGGAGGTGTGCCAGCCCTTTTTGGGCTGGTCAAGACCTTCTAGAGAGGCCCATGCGGCTGGAGATAAGGAGATAGGGCAAAGGAGTTTGAAAAAGAGGAGATCCACCTCCCTTGTGGGAGGTGGACTCTTCCCCTAGGGTCGGCCGAACCTCTCCTCTTTGGAGGAGAGGCCAAGGCATCCCACCCTTTCCCTCCTCCTATATATACTTGAGGTTTTTTCCTTTTGGAAAAAAGATTTGATCTCTCTCCCACGGCGCAGCCCTACGTATCTTCTTCCTCCTCCGCAACGCTTAGGCGAAGCCCTGCCGGAATACCTTGCTACTACACCACCACCACACTGTCGTGCTGCTGTTGGAGCCCTTCCCCAACCTCTCCCTCATCCTTGCTGGATCAAGGTGCGGGAGACGTAACCGGGCTGTACGTGTGTTGAACGCGGAGGCGCCGTTGTTCGGCGCTAAGATCGGAAACCACCGCGATCTGAATCGCTGCGAGTACGACTCCACCAACCGTGTTCTTGTAACGCTTCCGCTTAGCGATATTCAAAGCTATGGAGATGCAATCTCTCCCCACTCGTTGATGGTTTCTCCATGGATAGATCTTGGTGATCGTAGGAATTTTTTTGATTTACTACTATGTCTGCCAACCACATCCTGCCCCTCTCCTCATCATATTCCCACTAGAGCTGGGTAAGATCATCCTGCACGTACTTATATGAACCTGTACCTGGAGTGTTGTAGTAAACTGTGAGCCACAAGGACTCAGCAATCATGCACCCGGGTATCGAGACTATTCAAGCTTAAAGGTTGGGTTGGGGTAAGTGTTTAGTTTGCGGTAGCACTAGGCATTTATGGTGGCTAACTTACGTTACACGAATGTAAATATGAGTGACCTGCGATGAGCGATCGAATCTAGCATAATCTCAATGAGATCCTGAACACCTACTTACGTCAATCATAACCGCACCGTGTTCTCTCTCGGATCATGTTCACGAGCAGAGACGATCATAGTTACTCACACAGTTGGTGTATTTTAATTGGAATTTACTTCAAGTTAACTATAACCGGGTGTTAAACAAATATCCAAGTTGCCACATAACCGCAGGCACGGCTTTCCAAAAGATTTAACCCTGCAGGGGTGCTCCAACTAATCCATCACAAATTAACCACACTCCGCGGGAATACCCTCGACCGTGGATCTCGCGATCATCACAGGCAATTCCAAAGGAATTCCAACACCTCGAGAAAACCCAAAGAAAGTCAGAGTCCACACGCAAGATATTCGAAAAAGGTAAAACAAGTCTAGCAAGATCTCCCGACGTGTCGACAAACCCGATAAGAGCCGCGTATCTCAGTCTCAGGACACGACGGATTGTCCAAACTTTTGGTAGGCCAAACACAGAGTTGCCCCTGGTGGCCACCGGCTGTTGACATTTTTGGACCAACACTCATGTGGAGCACTGGCCCGGAGATTGATTAAATTATCCACGGGGTTGCAAAGCCCTATGCAAGTTTTATTAAGTTATTAGTAAATGTAGTACCAAAGTTGGGTCTTGTCAGACAAGTTTTAATCTCAACCGAATAAACAAGGGGGTCCCCATAACAACCCCGAGCATGTTAGGAGCGCAAAATATGGAAAACATAACACCGGTAACAAGGAACTGATGGCGGTAACAGCGGAACAAATCACTTAGCAAAAGACCAAGCCTTCCACCAATACCAAGATATATATGTGCATTAAATTAAACAACAAATAATATTGTGATATCCAAATCTATTTTATCACATGGAACAACCTGCACCTGCAACTAAGAATGCTATAAGAGAGGTGAGCAGCGGTATCTTAGCCAGTCAAAGGTTTGCTAGGATGTGGAGGTTAGAGGCTGTCATGGCAATTAGGGGGCTGATATCAAGTGGTAGGTAGCGCTATTGTAACAATAAGAGTGAGAAACTAGCAAGCAAAAATAGTATCGGGATCCGGATACGATCATCTTGCCTGTTGGTTCTTCAACGAAACAAGTAGCGGGATCCTCGTAGTGGTACTCTCATGGGTCCTCGTACTCAGTATCAACACTCGCGTCTACCCAAGAGAAACAGCAACAATAAACAACCAACCAAGGTGCTATGCACAACCAAGATGATGCATGATTCATTTATGAAGATTTGAACATGGCAATTCAAAACTAATCATGTTTCACATGCAAAGTTTGTATATTAGTGAACCTGGACAGAACCTCATGTTAAGTTATTTAGACATGCATGAACATGGGATATATGGATGCATCATGCAAAATCGATTGAAATGCATATCAGGAACGCAAGAAACGGAGTTACGGTTCTCACGATACGCTCACGACAAGGTACGGAAGCAAATACACAAGACAACCAAGCCATGGGCTAATTCTTGGCATTCCAAGGTAGACACTGGTTAGGTGATGAAAAACCAACCACAATAGACTCAAAAATCTATCAATTCCATGGAGCATCGCTCCCACAAGTCACAAAACAAATAAACACACAATCTGAGATTATAAAGTAGCAAGTTGACAGCAGTAGTTAAATATTCTAGATAGCACCTTTTGGCATGAAAATCAACAGGATGGTAGTAGAAAACATCTACTTTAAATAACTAACACTGAGCATGAGCAAATTCAGAACATGTAACTAGATGTCACACACTCTTCATGGCATAAAAATAACAACAGATTCTCAGACTTGGTGGTTTTTAGCATGCTGAAACAGAAACATCAAGTAGGCAACTTAGCAGCTTGTTTCCCACTTATATGGCTGATTCCCATGTTAAACAAAAATAGCTTGGCATACTAGATACAAAACACTAGCACTTCCTAGTTGGCACATGCCCCAAAGCAATCATGAATTAAATCATGCAAAAATGACAAATTAGCATCACAACTAAAATGACAGATTTATGAACTTGCTCAAAAGTGAAATCTAAGAGCTCCAATGGATTCATTGGCTCTTTATACCCCGAAAACATGTGCCATACTCATATGTTCATGTGAAACAACAAGGCTCAAGCTATACTAGCAAAATGCCACCTATGCTCATAATGAGATAAACTAAAAATGGACATGAGCAAATATATGAACATGAACAGATTTGGAATTAGGTAGCATGGAAAACTCACAAACCTACTAACAAACATAACCAACAAGGGAGGTATGTCAAGCGGGAAACCCACTAGTCCCCCCCCCACACACATGCTCTCTCTACACACGCACACACACTCAAGCACCACATATGCACAATGCATAAGGCACTCACCACTCACATGCACAAGTGCACATGACACATACACTCACACACACAAGCTCTATGTGTGGGTGGTCATCCACACACATATGCACACATATGTGCACAATGCATATATGTATATGCATATGTATCTGGCAACACACACACACTCACACTCTCCACACATCCATATATAACCAGGAAAGGAAATCAAAACACCTACACCTACACATACACATATGTATGTATGCATAAGCACACACACACACACATACACCCACATACTCACATACTCATGCATACATACATGCCCACATATGCAACACTCACACACACTCATATACATACACCACAGTACACATATGCACATGACAGGAAAGAAAAAAAACATGTTGTTCTAGTATCTACACACACATATATATAGCAAGAGGGAAAAACAAATGAAACAAAAGAAAGAAAAACCAAAAAAAGGGGGGGAGGGGTTCCGGCTTCGAACCCACGACCTCCTGGTCAAATCCCCTTGGCGCTACCACCCTGCTACGCTATCGATCCTTAACAGAGGAGGGGAAGCACTGCACTAGTTCACACACGCGCGAGATAACTAGCGAAACTGAACCCACAGTGACAGCGGCAACAGGCGAACGGCGGCGAGCTGCTCCGGCGAACTACGGCGCTAACGGAAAGAGAAGAAGGACGCGGGGCATCCGGGGAGCACGGGGACTCCATACCCGCACTCAAACATGGAGGAGACCCCGGCAACCGAGCACCCCGAGCTCGAACAGGGGCGCGGTGGCGACGGACACGACGACGATGCTCAGGACACAAGGGGAAGGGAATGGCGCATCGACTGCTCACCTAGGGGAGGACGACGGCGACGAGGAGGAAGAAGGCCGGCGACGACCTGCTCCTTGCGGCGACGACGATGCCAATTCGCACCGCGGGGAGGTGCTCCTCACCTCCTAGCGGCGGGAATGGAATGGCGGGAGAACCCACGAGCTCCACGCCATCGCCACCAGGGAGGAGACCCACCGGAGACGCGGCGGCGACGACGACGACGACCGGCGGACACACTCCAAACCTCACTGCTTCTCTGAACCTTACCTGGCGGGGAAAAGGGAGAGGGGGAGGGAGATGGAGGGGACAATGGGAGCTGCGGCGGTGGCGGCAGGGACAAGAAACCTAGCCGAGAAGGGCACGCACGCTGAGGGGGGCTTTATACCCTTAGGATGACGACAACGGCGACGAAAAGGGGACGGCAGAGCTCTGCCTCTCTCTCACTGAACCGAGGACGGGGGACGGGAGCAGTTGGTCGTCTGCTCAAGCGGGCTGGGCCACTTGAGAGACGAGGCCCACTTGTCTCTCTCTCTCAGAACAAAACAAAGAGGGTTTTCCCTTTTTAAAAACACAACCACACAAAAAGAGAAACCCCCAAGGTAAAATAAAAGGTTTTGGGGGCAAACAAGAATACTTTGGCAAGAAATAATATGCACTATTTAATAATAATGTTAAGACAATTTTTAGGACAAGTAATTTTATTATTTAGAAAAATGACAACCCCTGTTTATTAAAGCACAAAAGCATACTCACCCCAAACATCAAAAGAACCACACCCTAAATTAATAATATATGTAGGGCTACCCCTTGAACATTTTTAAACATTTTCATATGCAACTTAATTATGTTATGAAATAATATGGGAAAGAAAGGCATTAGGTTGCGGTTTAGTAGAAAGACAAGAGAGCAGAAAAGAAGGAGTTTGCTTACTTGCACCAACCACAAACAAACCACTTCACACTCAAACACATCACAACACAAGTCACACTCACATTCATTCAAGGACACATGAAAATCCAACATGACAAGATCAAAGAAATGATGCATGATGAAATGATACATGAATGCAAACCACACATGGATGACAAGTTGCAAATCATTACATAAGCTCATGACACAAGGTTCATACAAGATTACATGCCATAAAAGGAAGGGACAACACTTGGGCTGTCACAATCAATGTGTCGCCATCGGGGTTGTCGCGCCCACCATGCTTCTACTACTATTGCTACCGTTTAGCGATAAAGTAAAGCATTACATAACGCTTAATGATTGACACACAGGTCATACAATAATTAAAGACAACCCTATGGCTCCTGCCGGTTGCCGTACTCATCGACATGCAAGTCATGATATTCTATACAACACATGATGATATCATACATCACATATATCTCATCATGTAATTGGCCATATCACATCACAACATACCCTGCAAAAACAAGTTAGACGTCCTCTAATTGTTGTTGCATGTTTTACGTGGCGGCTGCGAGTATCTAGCAAGAACAACAGTGATACATAAGTTGCTTTTCAACCTTCTCAAGGACCGCCTTTGTCGAATCCTATCCAACTAAAGTAGTAGAAACAGGCACCCGCCAGCCATTTTTGTGCAACGAGGTTACACGTCAGTTGATAGAACCGGTCTCTCGTAAGCGTATGAGTAAGGTTGGTCTGGGCCGCTTCATGCCACAATACCGCTGAACCAAAACACGACCAAGGGAGGAAGAAATCTAAGTATCAATGCCCACAAACTCTCTGTGTTCTACTCGAGATCTCATCTACACATGGACCTAGCTCATGATGCCACTGTTGGGGAACGTTGCATGGGAAACAAAAAATTTCCTACGCACATGCAAGATCTATCCATGGTGATGAGCATCTACGAGAGGGAGAGTGGATCTACGTACCCTTGTAGATCGCTAAGCGGGAAGCATTAACAAGCGTAGTTGATGTAGTTGAACGTCTTCGCGATCCAAATCGCCAAGCGTCCCGCGATCCAATCATGATCCGTCCCAATCAAGCACCGAACGGACGACACCTTCGCGTTCAGCACATGTACAGCTTGATGACGACCTTTGCCTTCTTGATCAAGGAAGAGGGAGCGGAGAGGTAGACGAGTTCTCCGACAGCGTGACGGCACTGCGGCGATGGTGGTGGAGCAATCTTAGCAGGGCTTCGCCTAAGCACAGCCGAAACCAATCTAGAGGAGAAACTACGAACTAGATGGTAGGGTTGCACGTGGCTGAAATCTTGTGCCAAAAACCCTAAAACCTCTAGTATATATAAGAGGAAGAGAGGAGGATGCCAAGCCATCTAGGCTTCGGCCGAAGGGAGGAGAGGAGGAATACTCCTCCAATCCTAGTAGGACTAGGACCCCTTCCTTCTTTGCCCTTTTTTGCCTTTTCCACCTTTTTTTCTTTGGGCTTTTCTTCCCAGCCGCATGGGCCTTGTGTGGGACTTCCACCAGCCCACTAAGGGCTGGTATTCACCCTCCCACAGCCCATGTATCCTCTTGGGTCGAAATACCCCTCCCGATGGTCCCCCGGTACACTACCGGCACTCCCGGTACACTACCGATGAGCCCGAAACTTTTCCGGCGACCAAAACAGGACTTCCTATATATCAGTCTTTACCTCCGGACCATTCCGGAGCTCCTAGTGACATCCGAGATCTCATCTGGGGCTCTGAACAACCTTCGGTCTCCACTATGCATAACTCTATACTACCGAAACGTCACCAAACCTTAAGTGTGCAGACCCTGCGGGTTCGAGAACTATGTAGACATGACCGAGACACCTCTACGATCAATAAACAATAGCGGGACCTGGATGCCCATATTGGTTCCTACATATTATACGAAGATCTTTATCGGTCGAACCTCTATGTCAAGGATTCAGTTAATCCCGTATGATGTTCCCTTTGTTCTTCGGTTGGTTACTTGCCCGAGATTCGATCGTCGGTATCTCCATACCTAGTTCAACCTCGTTACCGGAAAGTCTCTTTACTCGTTACGTAATACAAGATCCCGTGACTAACACTTAGTCACATTGCTTGCAAGGCTTATTGTGATGTTTTATTACCGAGTGGGCCCTGAGATACCTCTCCGTCACACGGAGTAACAAATCCCAGTCTTGATCCATGCCAACCCAACAGACACCCTCGGAGATACCTGTAGACCACCTTTATAGTCACCTAGTTACGTTGTGACGTTTGATACACACAAGGTATTCCTCCGGTGTCAGTGAGTTGCATGATCTCATGGTCATAGGAACATATACTTGACATGTAGAAAACAGTAGCAATAAACTGACACGATCATATGCTAAGTTTGTAGTTTGGGTCTTGTCCATCACATCATTCTCCTAATGATGTGATCCCGTTATCAAATGACATCACATGTCAATGGCTAGGAAACCTTGTCCATCTTTGATCAACGAGCTAGTTCACTAGAGGCATACTAGGGACAAAGTGTTGTCTATTTATCCACACATGTAATGTGTTTCCAATCAATACAATTATAGCATGGATAATAAACAATTATCATGAACAAGGAAATATAATAATAAAAACTTTATTTATTGCCTCTAGGGCATATTTCCAACACTCTCATGGCAAAACTGGGTTGAGTTGTTTGGATGCACGAGTAGTATCTCTACTTGGTGTGAATGTTTTGGCTGATATGAGGTGGAAGCAAGCGACAAATGTTGAGGGAACTATAAGAATATAACTTCTATTCGGAAATAAGCAAACATAAACCATTATGTTGTCTTCCTTCTCCAACATCAACTTCTTAACATATACTATTTTAACGAGTGCTCACAATCATAAAAGATGTCCAAGATAATATATTTATATGTGAACCACTCTTTCTTTATTACTTCCTTTTAATTGCCCCAATGACCAACAACTATGTTTGTCAACCCATAGCAGGTTTCAATCGACATACTTCTTGTATGTGAAGTCATCACTCCCCATAAGATCATCATATATACTCTTTGCTTTTATTCTATACTTCTTTCTACTTCATCTTTCTCAAGATCAAGATCATAGCAAACAAGCAAAGCCCTCAACCCAAAAGCACTTTTTATTATAAAACTCTTGGACTTGCTTACGTAGGAGGAACTATAAAGCAAAACCTCAAAACTAGATCACATGAAAACTTTATTCTACTAGATGAAGATAAAACCAAAAGGAATGAACTAAGAAAACATAATAATAATAAAAAGATGTGATGGTCATACGATACCGGGGCACCTCCCCCAAGCTTGGAGCCAGTCAAGGGGAGTGCCCATACCCATTGGTTTAGTTGTCTTGCTTCGGAGGTGGTGATGCTATATACTTGGCGATGATGCCCTTCAGAATGTGATTCTCCTCCTCAAGCTTGTTATTTTGCTGTCTGAAATCCATTATTTCCTTGTGAAGTTTCCCAGACATGGTTAGAGCGCCCTTAACCCATGGGTGTTTCATTGCTGCGGGGGAAGAAGCAACACTCCTTTTCATATTTTCGAAAGTAGGAAATTTAGTATTGGAAGGGATAACCGAATTCGGGATTGCTGAGCTCTGAAGTTCTTCCAGCATGGCTCCAGGTTGTAGATGATAGGTAACTTGTTGGTCTTCCTCCATGGCATCTATCCTTTTCAAGTCGGCCTCCATCTCTTCCTGCGTAGCCTGCCCGAAGCATTTCTCCCCGACAGACTCTTGCGAAGACATCTTGCTCTAAATCTGTTGCAGAAATAGCCTAAAGAGAAAACAGGAGGTATTGTCGTGATACGAGAGTCAAAACCTTCGGGAGATTATATAATGAATTTTTACCGACCCAAAGGAGTATAACACAAGAAAATGGAGTTCGGAAGGTGCACGAGGTGGCCACAAGCCACAGGGACACGCCCTGCAGGCTTGTCGCCTCCTCATGCACTATTCGGACTACTTTAAATTGTCCTAATTTTTTAAATATTCCAAAACAGATAAAATTTGCCATTGGAAAAGTTCTGGGGCCTATTTCCTTACCGTACCACATTCCTATTCCTTTTTGGAGTCTCAAAAGTTTCGGTAAGTCTCCCTAATGTACTCCTCCGGAGTTATGGTATTTATGATATTGGTTTCAACATTTATGGGAGTACATGCGATATAATGTTTCATTCTTTGGCCATTCACCACCTTCGGGTTTGTGCCTTTGATGTTGTTAATCTTGATGGCACCAGAATGATATACCTCCTCGATAACGTAAGGACCTTCCCATTTAGAGAGAAGTTTTCCTACAAAAAATCTTAAATGAGAATTGTATAGCAAGACATGATCACCTGCATTAAATTCACGCTTTTTTATCCTTCTATCATGCCATCTCTTAACCTTTTCTTTAAACAACTTGGCATTCTCATAGGCTTGGGTTCTCCATTCATCAAGTGAGCTAATGTCAAATAACATCTTCTCACTAGAAAGTTTGAAATCATAATTGAGCTCTTTGATTGCCCAATAAGCTTTATGTTCTAGCTCTAGAGGTAAGTGACATGCTTTACCATAAACCATCTTATACGGAGACATACCCATAGGGTTTTTGTAAGCAGTTCTATAAGCCCACAATGCATCATCAAGTTTCTTAAACCAATTCTTCCTAGATCTATTAATAGTCTTCTGCAAAATCAATTTAATTTCTCTATTGCTCAATTCTACTTGACCACTAGACTAAGGATGATAAGGAGATGCAATTCTATGATTAACATCGTATTTAGCGAGCAATTTATAGAAAGCACCATGAATAAAGTGTGAACCACCATCAGTCATCAAATATATAGGGACTCCAAATCTAGGGAAAATAACTTCTTTAAGCATTTTAATAGAAGTGTTATGATCAGTGCTACTAGTTGGGATAGCTTCTACCCACTTAGTAACATAATCAACAACAACTACAATATGAGTATACCCATTAGATTGTGGAAAAGGTCACATATAATCAAAACCCCAAACATCAAATGGTTCAATAACAAGAGAGTAATTCATAGGCTGTCGGGACCCCGATCATAAGTCATAGGAATCTAGACTTTAACACATCACATCACTTTGCGGCCTCACGCACGGTAAACTCCACGGCTGCAGCCTTACCTTAGCCAGGACCGTTTGCGTCTTTTGGCTCATGTATCAGAATATGTCGCTAGCATTCAAACGACAGAGAACCCGGGCCGACATGACTAGTCATAGAACCCAAGTGGCACATCTGTACGGGAACAGGCATACATAACCCAGCAATGCAGGTGTCGGCCTCAAGCATGTGTAGACGAGTCATAGCAAGCTACAAGGACTCCATTACGCCGTGGGACATAAATGTCATCACTGCACGTAGACGAGTCGTAGCAGGCTACAGGGACTCCACTACACTACGAGACATTTCCCTGAAGGGACAGACACAACAGCAAAGAAGGATACATGTCGGTCAATCAATGTGTCCGGAGCAGTAGCAAGCTACCAAGGCTCGATGGAAGCACAAAGAGGCAGTTCCCCGTAAAGAGTACTACTAAAGGCACACGACTAGGTGTCGGATCCCATACATACCCTTGCACGTCACACGTACACACGACATGCCCGATATGCGTAGATACAATTGTGGCATCACAACATAACCATACAACAACACAACTTTGCCAGATCTCATAATCATAAAATGCGGCAATTGCTAACATGATTCGAATGGACTTCAGCATCGCTACGGGTGAGAAAGTCTCATCATAGTCAACTCCTTGAACTTGTCGATAACCCTTAGCGACAAGCCGAGCCTTATAGACCGTCACATTACCATCCGTGTCAGTCTTCTTCTTAAAGATCCATTTATTTTCTATGGCTCGCTTATCATCAGAGAAGTCCACCAAAGTCCATACTTTGTTCTCATACATGGATCCTATCTCGGATTTCATGGCTTCAAGCCATTTGTTGGAATCCGGGCCCACCATTGCTTCTTCATAGTTCGAAGGTTCACCGTTGTCCAACAACATGATCTCCAGGACAGGGTTTCGTACCACTCTAGTGCGGAACGTGTCCTAGTGGACCTTCGACGTTCAATAGTAACTTGATCTGAAGTTTCACGATCATCATCATTAACTTCCTCTCCAGCCGGTGCAGGCTCCATAGAAACAACTTCCTGTGCTGCGCTACTCTCCGGTTCGAGTGGAGGTACAATTACCTCATCAAGTTCTATTTTCCTCCCACTTACTTCTTTCGAGAGAAACTCTTTCTCGAGAAAGGATCCATTCTTGGCAACAAAGACTTTGCCTTCAGATCTAAGGTAGAAGGTATACCCAATAGTCTCTTTGGGATATCCTATGAAGACGCACTTTTTCGCTTTGGTTTCGAGCTTCTCAGGTTGAAGTTTCTTCACATAAGCATCGCATCCCCAAACTTTTAGAAACGATAGCTTAGGTTTCTTTCCAAACCATAGTTCATATGGTGTCGTCTCAACAGAATTTGATGGTGCCCTATTTAAAGTGAATGCGGCAGTCTCTAATGCATATCCCCAAAATGATAGTGGTAAGTCGGTAAGAGACATCATAGATTGCACCATATCCAATAGAGTGCGATTACGACGTTCAGACACACCATTTCGCTAAGGTGTGCCAGGCGGCGTGAGTTGTGAAACAATTCCACATTTCCTTAGGTGTGTTCCAAACTCGTGACTCAATTATTCTCCGCCACGATCAGACCGTAGGCACTTTATTTTCCTGTCACGTTGATTCTCTACCTCACTCTAAAATTCCATGAACCTTTCAAAGGTTTCAGACTTGTGTTTCATTAAGTAGACATACCCATATCTGCTCAAGTCATCAGTGAGGGTGAGAACATAACGGTAGCCAGCGCGAGCCTCGACGCTCATTGGACCGCATACATCGGTATGTATTATTTCCAACAAGTCAGTTGCTTGTTCCATTATTCCGGAGAACGGAGTCTTGGTCATCTTGCCCATGAGGCATGGTTCGCACGTGTCAAATGATTCTAAATCAAGAGACTCCAAAAGTCCATCGGCATGGAACTTCTTCATGCGTTTGACACCAATATGACCAAGGCGGCAGTGCCACATGTAAGTGGGACTATCGCTATCAAGCTTACATCTTTTGGAACTCACATTATGGACATGTGTAACATCACGTTTGAGATTCATCAAAAATAAACCATTGACCAACGGGGCATGACCATAAAACATTTCTCTCATATAAATAGAACAACCATTATTCTCAGATTTAAATGAGTAGCCATCTCGCATCAAGCGAGATCCAGATACAATGTTCATGCTCAAAGCTGGTACTAAATAACAATTATTGAGGTTTAAAACTAATCCCGAAGGTAGATGTAGAGGTAGCGTGCCGACGGCGATCACATCGACCTTGGAACCATTCCCGACGCGCATCGCCACCTCGTCCTTTGCTAGTCTCCGCTTATTGCCTCATCCCTTGCAATAAAAGCACTCAGTCTCAGGCTTTGGTCCATGCTTGTTCTTCTTCCCAGAAACTTGCTTACCGAGCGCGACAACAGCTTTGCCATCCTTCTTGGAGTTCTTCTTACCCTTGCCTTTCTTGAAACTAGTGGTCTTATTCACCATCAACACTTGATGCTCCTTTTTTATATCGACCTCCGCTGATTTCAGCATCGAGTACAACTCAGGAATGGACTTCTCCATACCCTGCATGTTGTAGTTCATCACAAAGCTCTTGTAGCTAGGTGGAAGCGACTGGAGGATTCTGTCAATGACCGAGTCATCCGGGAGATTAACTCCCAGCTGAGTCAAGCGGTTGTGCAACCCAGACATTTTGAGTATGTGCTCACTGACGGAACTCTTCTCCTCCATCTTACAGCTGAAGAACTTGTTGGAGACGTCATATCTCTCGACGGGCATGAGCTTGGAAAACCAGTTTCAGCTCTTGGAACATCTCATATGCTCCGTGTTGCTCAAAATGCATTTGGAGCCCCGGTTCTAAACTGTAAAGCATGCCGCACTGAAGAAGGGAGTAATCATCGCAGCGTGATTGCCAAGCATTCATAACGTCTTGATTTGTTGGGAAAATGGGTGTGTCACCTAGTGGTGCATCAAGGACATACAATCTTTTGGAAGCTATGAGGATAATCCTCAAGCCACGGACCCAGTCCGCATAGTTGCTTCCATCATCTTTCAGCTTGGTTTTCTCTAGGAATGCGTTGAAGTTGAGGGTGACATTAGCGTTGGCCATTGGATCTACAATACAGATTGTAGAGACAATTTTTAGACTACGTTCATGATAATTAAGTTCACATAATATAATTATTTAATGAACTCCCACTTAGATAGACATCTCTCTAGTCATCCAAGTGATACATGATCCATGTCAACTAGCCCATGTCCGATCATCACGTGAGACGGACTAGTCATCCATGGTGAACATCTCCATGTTGATCGTATCTTCTATATGGCTCATGTTCGACCTTTCGGTCTTTAGTGTTCCGAGGGCATGTCTGAACATGCTAGGCTCGTCAAGTCAACCTAAGTGTATCACGTGTGTAAATCAGGCTTACACCTGTTGTATGCGAACGTTAGAACCTATCACACCTGATCATCACGTGGTGCTTCAGAACAACGATCCTTAGCAACGGTGCACAGTTAGGGTGAACACATTTCTTGAAATTTTATTGAGTGATCATCTTATTAGCTACCGTCATTCTAAGCAAATAAGATGTAAACATGATAAACATCACATGCAATCAATATAGTGACATGATATGGCCAATATCATCTTGATCCTTTGATCTCCATCTTCGGGGGACTATGATCATCACTGTCACCGGCACGACACCATGATCTACATCATCATGATCTCCATCATCATGTCTTCGTGAAGTTGTCTCGCCAACTATTACTTCTACTACTATGGCTAACGATTAGCAATAAAGCAAAGTAATTACATGGCGTTTATGATTGACACGCAGGTCATACAATAAAATAAGACAACTCCTATGGCTCCTGCCAGTTGTCATACTCATCGACATGCAAGTCGTGAATCCTATTACAAGAACATGGTCAATCTCATACATCACAATGCATCACATCAAATCCTTTGGCCATATCACATTAGAAGGCATATGCTGCAAAAACAAGTTAGACGTCCTCTAATTTGTAGTTGCAAGTTTTTTCGTGGCTGCTATAGGTTTCTAGCAAGAACGTTTCTTACCTACGCCAAAACCACAACGTGATATGCCAATTGCTATTTACCCTTCATAAGGACCCTTTTCATCGAATCCGATCCGATTAAGGTGGGAGAGAGAGACACCCGCTAGCCACCTTATGCAACAAGTGCATGTTAGGTGGTGGAACCAGTCTCACGTAAGCGTACGTGTAAAGTTGGTCTGGGCCGCTTCATCCCACAATACCGTCGAATCAAGATAAGACTAGTAATGGCAAGCAAATTAACAAGATCGACGCCCACAACAACTTGTCTTCTACTCGTGTATAGATTCTACGCATAGACCTAGCTTTGATACCACTATTGGGAGACATAGTAGTAAATCAAAAAAAATCCTACGTGTTCACCAAGATCTATCTATGGAGAAACCAGCAACGAGTGGGGAGAGTGCATCTTCATACCTTTGAAGATCGCAAAGTGTAAGCGTTACTAGAACGCGGTTGGTGGAGTCATACTCGCAGCGATTTAGATCGCGGTGGAATCCGATCTAAGCGCCGAACAACGGCGCCTCCGCGTTCAACACACGTGCTTCCCGGTGACGTCTCCTACGCCTTGATCCAGCAAGGAGGAAGGAGAGGTTGAGGTAGAGGTCCGGCAGCACGACAGCACAGTGACGGTGGAGTTGAGTGGTACTCCGGCAGAGCTTCGCTAAGCACTACGGAGGACGAGGAGAGGGAGGAGTAGGGCTGCGTCATGGGAGAGAGAGATGTGTGTCCCCGGCAGCCCCAAGGGCTCCTCTATTTATAGGAGGAGGAGGAGGGAGGTCTGCTCCCTAGGGTGGTGTGGCAGCCTCCAGATTCCATCTGGCCGTTGGCCAAGAGGGAGAGGGGTGCGGCTTCCCTAGGGTGCGCCTTAGGGCCCATCTGCCCTAGGGTTTGCCCCCTCCCACTTTAGCTGCACCTTGGTCCCTTGTGGGGGGCGCACCAGTCCACCTAGGGGCTGGTTCCCTCCCACTTGCGGCCCATGCATCCCTCTGGGGCTGGTGGCCCCACTTGGTGGACCCTCGGAACCCTTCCGGTGGTCCCGGTACGTTACCGGTAATTCTCGAAACATTTCCAGTGACCAAAACCTCACTTCATATATATGAATCTTTATGTCCGGACCATTTCGGAGCTCCTCATGACGTTCGGGATCTCATCCGGGACTCCGAACAACCTTTGGTAACCACGTACACTATTTCCCTATAATCCTAGCGTCATCGAACCTTAAGTGTGTAGACCCTACGGGTTGGGGAGACACGTAGACATGACCGAGACACCTCTCCGGTCAATAACCAACAGAGGGATCTATATACCCATGTTGGCTCCCACATGCTCCACGATGATCTCATCGGATGAACCACGATGTCGAGGATTCAATCAATCCCGTATACAATTCCCTTTGTCTACCGGTATGATACTTGCTCGAGATTCAATCATCGTATCCCTATACCTTGTTCAATCTTGTTACCGGCAAGTCTCTTTACTCGTTCCGTAACACATCATCCCGTGGCCAACTCCTTAGTCACATTGAGCTCATTATGATGATGTCTTACCGAGTGGGCCCAGAGATACCTCTCCGTCATACGGAGTGACAAATCCCAGTCTCGATTCGTGCCAACCCAACAGATAATTTTGGAGATACCTGTAGTGTACCTTTACAGCCACCCAATTAAGTTGTGACATTTGGAAAAGGAAACAATATCCGGGAGTTGCACAATCCCATGGTCTAAGGAAACGATACTTGACATTAGAAAAGCTTTAGCACACGAACTACACGATCTTGTGCTATGATTAGGATTGGGTCTTGTCCATCACATCATTCTCCTAATGATGTGATCTCATTATCAATGACATCCAATGTCCATGGTCATGAAACCGTGACCATCTATTGATCAACGAGCTAGCCAACTAGAGGCTCACTAGGGACATGTTGTGGTCTATGTGTTCACACATGTATTAAGGTTTCCGGTTAACACAATTATAGCATGAAAAATAGACAATCATCATGAACAAGGAAATACAATAATAACCATTTTATTATTGCCTCTAGGGCATATTTCCAACATCATAGCAAGCTACAAGGACTCCATTACGCCGTGGGACATAAATGTCATCACTGCACGTAGACGAGTCGTAGCAGGCTATAGGGACTCCATTACACTACGAGACATTTCCCCGAAGGGACAGAAGCAACAACAAACAAGGATACATGCCGGTCAATCAATGTGTCCAGAGCAGTAGCAAGCTACCAAGGCTCGATGGAAGCACAAAGAGGCAGTTCCCCGTAAAGAGTACTACTAAAGGCACACGACTAGGTGTCGTATCCCATACATACCATTGCATGTCACACGTACGCACGACATGCCCGATATGCGTGGATACAACTGTGGCATCACAACATAACCATACAACAACACAACTTTTATTTTAAGAGGCTCAGAGGAGCCTTCAATAATATGTTCATACTAATATGGGTCACATGACCCGACACTCAAGTCATACAAGCAAGTTCATACAAACCAAGTGGAAGCATAAAGCTGTCTGAGTACAAACAGATGAAAGGGTAAAAAGGCACATGGACTGACTATCTACAGCCCGCCATAGGGCATAAGGTCGTAGCTGGGACACCAGCTATTCGGCGTCATCGACATCTAGGTAGAACCCACCTGATGGGTCTTGAGTCTCCTCTGCAACATTTATTAAGCAAACATGAGTACAAACATACTCAGCAAGTCTTTAAAATAGACCTAGCCTATTTATGCTCATGTATCAACAAGGGAGTAGTGTAGTTAATGCAGCAATGCCAGCTTTGACTCTTGGCTAACCTATTCTACACATATTAATTCTTTGTTCAAATTTTAGATATCGCACACGAGTCCACTAACACCACATGAATACACTACCATGGATTCACTTCCATCACCTACGAGAGTGCCATCCACGGTACTCACACTTGTCTTAATATTTTTATGAGTATCCATCATGTTATCTATGAACAGCATAAGTTCTCCAAGTAGTCCATATCCGAGGATGCGGCTATTCGAACAGATTCATACCCTGCAGGGGTGTACTCCTTCACACACGCTCTCACCACTTATCGATGTGTGCTCATAAAACTAGGCACCTCGGAAACCTTCAAGCGGAAGCCCAACGAGGGAGTCGGCCACGACCGTCAATCACACAAGACCTTTAGTCCAGGCTATCGCCTATTTCAGACCGAACCTGCACGAAAGTCTGGACGAAGTTTCCGCCACGGCCCCAAACGATGTGCGCAGGGTTCCCAAGCCCACCATTTGGGTGACCCTTGGTACACCGTGCCATTGCCTACCGCGTCGTAGCCCACACCAAGGGTCAGCATTACGCACGGCCTCACGCACGGTAAACTCCACGGCTGCAGCCTTACCTTAGCCGGGACCGTTTGCGTCTTTTGGCTCACGTATGTGAACATGTCGCTGGTAATCAAACGATAGAGAACCCCAGGCCGACATGACTAGTCATAGAACCCAAGTGGCACATTCGTATGGAAACAGGCATACGTAACCCAGCAATGCAGGTGTCGGCCTCAAGCGTGTGTAGACGAGTCATAGCAAGCTACAAGGACTCCATTATGCCGTGGGACATAAATGTCATCACTACACGTAGACGAGTCGTAGCAGGCTAAAGTGACTCCATTACACTGTGAGACATTTCCCCGAAGGGACAGACACAACAACAAAGAAGGATACATGTCGGTCAATCAATGTGTCTCGAGCAGTAGCGAGCTACCAAGGCTCGGTGGAAGCACAAAGAGGCAGTTTCCCGTAAGGAGTACTACTAAAGGCACATGATTAGGTGTCGGATCCCATACATACCGTTGCACGTCACACGTATGCACAACATGCCCGATATGCATAGATATAACTATGGCATCACAACATAACCATACATCAACACAACTTTTATTTAAGAGGCTGAGAAGAGCCTTGCATAATATGTTCTTACAAGTAGGGGTCACATGACCCGACACTCAAGTCATACAAGAAAGTTCATACAAACCAAGCGGAAGCATAAAGTTGTCTAAGTACACAAAGTTGAAAGGGTAAAAACGCACATGGCCTGACTATTTACAGCCCGCCATAGGGCATAAGGTCGTAGCTGGGACACCAGCTATTCAGCATCGTCGACATCTAGATAGAACCCACCTGATGGGTCCTGAGTCTCATCTGCAACATTTATTAAGCAAACATGAGTACAAACGTACTTAGCAAGTCTTTAAAGTAGACCTAGACTATTCATGCTCATGTATGAACAAGGGAGTGGTGGAGTTTATGCAGCAATGCTAGCTTTGACTCATGGCTAACCTATACTACGCAATTTTAACTCTTTGTTCAAATTTTAGATATCTCACATGAGTCCACTAACTCCACATCAATACACCACCATGGATTCACTTCCGTCTCCTACGAGAGTGTCATCCATGGTACTCACACTTGTCTTGATATTTTTATGAGTATCCATTAAATTATCTATGAACAGCATAAGTTCGCCAAGTAGTCCATATCCGAGGACGCGGCTATTTGAATAGTTTCATACCCTGCAAGGGTGTACTTCTTCACACATGCTCTCGCCGCTTATCGTCGTTTGCTCATAAAACCATGCACCTCGGCAACCTTCAAGCGGAAGCCCAGCGAGGGATTCAACCACGACCGTCAATCACATAAGACCTCTAGTCCAGGCTATCGCCTATTTGAGACTGAACCCGCACGAAAGTTCGTCCGAAGTTTCCGCTACGGCCCCAAACAATGTGCACATGGTTCCCAAGCCCACCATTCGGGTGACCCTTGGTATACCGTGCCACTGCCTACCGCGTCGTAACCCACCCCTATGGTCAGCGCTACGCATGGCCTCCAGCATACTATAAACACCAGAAACTACTTGCAACTCATGGACCAGGGACTAAGCGATTGATAAGTCGAGCGGGGTCATATTTCAGGGCCCAGCATGTGGTAGTAACTAGCCTTGTATCACAAACACGGAACTTAGTTCCTAAGAATGGTCCAAATGAGACAACCCGCTATGTACTCCTACATAGCCTCTCATCGCTACCTTTACCAAATCGGATTCATCATAAGCTTAACACATGAGAACAATATTGTTTCACTCCATTTCATCACCCAGATGAATCAGGCCTGACACAAATCTAAGCATAGGAGGCAAATTAAGCAAAGCACATCATGGCACAAGCATCTACCAGGTATGCTAGGTTGCAAGGTTTAGCTATTTACTGTGACAATGATAGGTCATGCAAAGGAATGGGTTCATCTAACATGTATGATAGACAAGTGAACGTTTGTCCTAATGCAATGAACAAGAGCAGCAGCGAGAGAATGGGATGTTATCGGAATGATCAATGGGGTTGCTTGCCTTGCTGGGAAGCGGGAAGGTATTCTCCTTCGTTGGAATACTCAGAGGTATCCTCAGAAGCAGGGCCTACCACAATGCAGATAAATAGCAATCAATACGCGGCAAGTGCAACAATATGATGCATGATCATGACATGGCAGCATGTATGGATGAGCTAATGCAACTACTATCCAAGTTAAATGAAGTAATTTTGAATACAGGTTCAAAATCATTCTCCTTTTTATATTCCATATGTTAACCTATTAGTAAATGTCAATGTTCATCTAAATAGGTTGCTCTAACATGCATTACAACAACACCATTGGATTCATTGGATTTTTCTAATAAATATTCATATATAAATTATTTCAATCTGAGTTATAGATTAATTTCTATGAATTTCCTAAGTTTTAAATAGTTCCTGAAATTAATTTAATTCAGGAAATTCTTTATTGCATCAGCATGACATCATCATGACGTCAGCCGGTCAACACACCGTTGACACATCAAACCTGACTAGTGGGGTCCACTAGTCAGTGACCCAGCTACTAACAAAGTTAGTTAAAATACTAATTACTAATTGGTTAGGGTAGGGCCCACTATCAATGGGTCATTAACTTAATTAACTTAATTAATTAATTAATTTAACTAATCCTAAATTAGCAGAGACCGAACCCACTTGCCAGTGACCCAGGGGTCAAACCCCTGTGGTCAACTCCGGCCAGACCCACCGGCGTTGAGCTGCTGGTGGCTCCAAAGACAACGGAGGGGTCGGGTTTCCTCCTCCGACGACCAAATGGACGGCG
This sequence comes from Hordeum marinum, assembly GCA_022496015.1. Taxonomy (NCBI): domain Eukaryota; kingdom Viridiplantae; phylum Streptophyta; class Magnoliopsida; order Poales; family Poaceae; genus Hordeum; species Hordeum marinum. The sequence goes on from CM039674.1 coordinate 442,395,159, forward strand.
GAGGGCACCAGGTGAGCCTAGGCTCATGCACGCGTCCACCCCAACACTTGTCAGAGGCTGAGACGGCCGAGATCGACGCCGGCGACGAGCTCGGCGGCTGCCGGAGCTCGGGCGAGCACGAGCTCAACGAACCAGGGCGCCACATGGCCGAGGCTTAGCACCTACGGGCTCTACGTGACCCCATGAGCTTGATGGTGGCCTCGGATGGACCAGCTGGTCACCGGAGCAATGCCGGCGACGAGCTCGTATGGCGGGGCATTTCGGGAGCCGACGCAACCGGGCCTACAGAGGGGGAAACGGCCGGGGAAGAGAGGGGAAAGGGCCGGGAGCTCACAGTGGGCTTGGAGCCAACGAGAGCTTGCTCGGGGAGGGCTCGGGGGTGACGAATCAACGGCGGCGGAGCTCGGGTCCGTGGAGGAAGAAGAGCTCGAGGGCGACGCTCTAGGGCTCCTGGCGATGCGTGGCTCGACACAGAGGATGGGGACGACGAGGCGGAGCCTCTAGCGGGCTCAGGAAGGCGCGGGAGCGGCTGCAACTACGGCAGCGAGCGAGCAGGGCCGTCGGCCATGGCGGAGCAGAGGAGAGGGAGGAAGCAGGGGGAGAATGGGCGAGAGAGAGTGCGATGGGGACGGCAGCGCGTCCTCATCCGCTCGACAGGCATGTAGGGAGCAGGGGGGATGCAGGCGCGTAGGGAGCTGTGTGGCAGCTCCGGCGCATGCACACGGCAGGCATGCGCTCGTCCTCCTGGCCGCCAGGAGGACGACGACGGTGCTGGGCCAGATGGGCCGGCCCAGGTGGCTTCCTCCTTTTCTTTTTTTATAATTCCAGTTTCTGTTTTATTTTTTTGACATTTGTTTATTTATTTTCAGGCACAAATGCTAGGCATAAAATATCCCAAATATTTTATAGCACTTAGTTTGAATATTTCAAACTTCGATTAAAAGTTTCAGAATATTTTGAAAACTGAAATTTTTATAATGCTTTATTTGGCATTTTCAGCAGCTTTAATATTTATATTTGAAATGCTATAAATATTCAAATATTTAGAATGACCCCTTGTATAATCATGTCCACATTTATCAGACATAGGGGACATTTTTTATGGGCATTTTGGATTTGTTGGTTTTCACAATCATGGAATTGATTTGATTCAAGTGAGGTGTTTGGGGTTTCTGTTAATCCCCATTTCAAGTTGATTCCAAAAGTGAAACATGATGCACACACATGTTGTCCTAAGTAAGCTAGCTAGGGATGTGACAGTTTAATTCTTTCCAATAAGTCCCATTTGAATTCAATATCTTTCTTCATAAAAGAAACAGAGCAAGAAGTATCGAGCATGGATCGATCATTATGAGAAAGTCGAGCATAAAAATTCTGAAGAATAATTTCTCTTGGGAGCTTATGGTTGGGGCATGAATATAACATTGACTTAAGACTCCCCCAAGCTTGAGCGATTCTTTCTCCTTCGCGAGGCCAAAAATTGTAAATATAATTCCGATCATGATGAACCAGATGCATAGGATAAAACTTCTGATGAAATTCCAATTTGAATTGGTTGTAGTTCCATGATCCAATATCATCACATAGCATGTACCATGCCAATGCCTTCTCCTTCAAAGATAAAGGGAAGACCTTCTTCTTGACAACATGCTTGGGCAAATGTGCAAGCTTAAATAATCCACAAACTTCATCCACATAGATTAGATGCAAATCAAGATGTAGTGTTCCATCTCCTACAAAAGGATTAGCTAGCAGTTTCTATATCATACCTGAAGGAATTTCATAATAAATATTTTCAGTAGGTGCAGCAGGTTGAGGAGCTACATTTTTTGCTTCCGGTCGAGGTGAAGATACCCTGAAGAATTGTGACATCCCAAGTGATGTCCCTACCTTATTTGGCATGTAACCATTTGTATGAACCTTGTGTCATGAGCTATGAGATGATTTGCACCTTGTCCCATGTGTTGAATTGCATTCATGCATCACGACGTCCATCATTTCATCATCATGCCATTCATCATGCTTGTATGTGTTGTGTGTCTTATTTTGGATCATGTATGTGAGGTGCCTTGTGTGGTTTGGCCTCATGAGTGGTGGTCTCCATGTGTGCAACCTCTCCCTCTTCTACCTCTCTTTTTCTTCCTTCTCAAAAACCCCTCTCATTGCCTTTTATTCCAATGTGAATTCTTGGCAGATTTTAAGTTGTTTAAAAAATCTTTAAAAATGCTCATGAGGTGGCCCTAATGTCTTATGAATATTGGAAGTGATGCTTTTGATATTTGGATGTGTTTGGTTTTGAAAACTATTTAAAACAGGGGCTGTTTTATTAATATATTAATAAAATAACTTGTTCATAAAATCAACCTAATATTTTATTTAATAGGAGCATATTATCTTCTTCTCAAAAGTATTTTTGTTTTGGCGAAAACCTATTATAAAATGCCATGGGGATTTAAATAGTGTGGCTGTTTTATTTAAAAGGAAAAGGCCCCTCTATTATTTCGGTGAGAGTGAGTGTATGAGTGTGGGCTTTCGGCCCATGAGGCCCAGCAGGAGCAGTAAAAAACCACCTACTCCCCCGTTCCTCTCCGTCAGAGTGTGAGTGTGTGTGTGCGAGCAGAGTTCAGAGGGCGGCTTCGCCGTCGCCGTTAGCTGTCATGGACGCCGAGGTCGGCCCCCTTTTTAAGCATGTGCCGCTAGGGTTCCTCCCTCTTTCTTCTCCCTCTCACCGCCGCCGCTTTCCTCTTCTTCCTCCTCCTCCTTCCTCCCCTGTACTCCTTCTTATTCATCGGGTTCACAGAAGAGGTAGGTTCAGAGAGAGAGAGAGAGAGCTCGCCGTCGCGTCGTCGCCTCCGGTGGGGCTCGTCGCCACCAGAGATGGCCACCGCGTTCCTGGTGGACCCGCCGTCCCGTTCCCGGAGCTAGGAGGCCTCAGGAGGTCTTCTTCTTCCTCCTCGCCGTTGCAGCGCAGCCGGGCCTTCTTCTCCTTCGTCGCCGTCGTGTCCCCGCCTCTCCTTCCCCGTCATCGCCGTCGATTCGTGACCGGTTCGTCGTCGCCATCCCCTGGGTGAGCCGCAAGTCCCCCGTAGTTCTTCTCCTCCGCGCGTAGCTCGATTTGGTCGCCGTTGTTGCTCTGTCGCCGCCGCTGTTGCCTGTGTTGTCTTTCTTCAGTTTCGTGAGATAAGGGTATGCATGTGTGCATTAGAGCGCCGCGCCCTCCCCCCCCCTTCTGTTAAGAGTCGAGCCCGTAGCCCAGTGGTGTGGTGTGTTGTGTGTGTCCAGGGGGTTTGGGTTCGATCCCCCTTCTCCCCCCTTTTTTGTTTCCTTTTATTTTGCTTTCTTTATTTTCTTTTAATTGTTGTGGGTGTATTGCATGTATGTATGTGTAGGATCAGGTCCTTTTTTTAATTTTTTTCGTTTTTCTGTCATATGTCCATATGTGTGTAGTGCATATAAGGTATGTATGTGGTAGTGGAGTGTATGCACATATGTGGTGTATATGCACATGTGTGCATATGTAGTGTGGTGTAATGTGTGTGTGGGGGGGTTGCACTTGAGTGTGTGTGCATGCACCCATGGCTGCCTATGCATATGTATGCATACTTGTTATGTACATGTAGGCATGTGTGTAGTGTGTCTTGTGCATGTGTGTCTTGATGAGTGTGTGTGTGCATGTGGGTGTGTGGTGCACCATGCATGTCACATGTGTGTGTGTGTCCCTTGCACACCCATACATGTGTGTGTGTTCTTGTACGGTAGGTTCGTGTGTGTGTGTATGTGTGTGACACATACACATGCTTGTGTGTGACTTGATGTAGTGTGTGTGTGGTGTGCTTGCTCATACATATAGGCCAGGATGTTTGCATGGATTATGATGATTGTGTCCTCTTCCTCATACATGTGTGTGGATGTGTGTGTGCTTAAGTGTAGAGATGCATGTGTAAATCTCTCTTTAGGTGCTCATGAGCATATTTTCTCCTCTAGCTAGTTTCATTCTTGATTTGGTTGCTTTGCCATGCTATCATGTCCCTAACATGCTAAATACCTCTCTCAACATGTATCTATGGAGCACATAGCATTTTGTGGCATTTACATCAAGTTTAGTGAGTGGCATAAGTCACCCATGGCCTAGGGAGGTCAAATTTCGACTCCCCCCCTTTGCTCCCTTTTGTTCCATGCAAGCATATAGGTATGAGTAATGATTTTGGGGTAGAATCAACCCATGTATGCACCCGGGAAGTCAGATTTGACTTTGGGCAACTTGTAAAAACTGTATTTTTATGCTGTGATGGCCTTTTTTCTTTTCGTATGGATTAATCTATGCATGCTTTCAAGTTCTTGCCAACATGAGTTTGTTAGTAAAAGTTGTTTGGAATGTCCTAGTATTTTTGTTATTCATGTCAAGTCACTAGATAAGTGGGAACCATGCTGTTTAGTAAGCTATTTTTTGTTTCTGCCAACCTGTTTATAAATGGCTTAAGTCTGGAGAGTCTGATGTTATTGTTTTGCCATGTAGAGTTGGGTGTAGCTAGTGATGTGTTGTGAATTTGATCATGCTCAGTGTTAGGTATTTGTAGCAGGTATTTTCATCTACCATGCTGTTAATTTTCATGCCATTTGGATCTTTCTAGCATATTTAACCAGTGTTGTCAACTTGCTACTTTATTAACCATGCATATTGATTCTACCAACTTGATTCATCATGCCAACTTGATTGATCCATGCATATTGATGTGTGGCCTTTTTCTGATTGCATTTTTGGATGAGATGATGTGGGTGTTGAGTAGATCCTGTCCATATCTTGTTTGTGGCTGTAGGATTCCTGTATCTCTAGTGGTGAGCTTTTCAACTTGCTATGTTGCTGTTTTGTGGCAGGTTGGGTGCTATCTTGTTTTGCAAGTTGGGGGAGCTATAATCAGTGGAATTGAGTGATTCTTGAGTCTATTGTTATTGGTTTTTCATCACCTGTCCAGTGGATACCTTGGAATGCCAAGAATTAGCCCAGGTATTTGGTGATCTTGTGTTTTGCCTTCGTACCTTGTCGTGAGCGTATCTCGAGAACCGTAGCTCCGTTTCTCGCGATCTTTATATGCATTTCCATCGACTTTTCATGATGCATCCATATTTGCCATGTTCATGCATGTCTAAATAACTTAACATGAGGTTCTGTCCAGATTCGTTAATATACCAACTTGCATATGAAACTTGAATAGAATTGGGTTGCCATGTTTAAAACTTCTTTAAATGGATCATGCATCATCTTGGTTGTGCATTGCACCTTGGTTGGATTATTTATTTGCTGTTTCTCTTGGGTAGATGCGAGTGTCGAAACTGAGTTCGAGGCCCCTGGAGAGTACCACTACGAGGAACCCGCTACTTGTTTCGCTGAAGACCCAACAGGCAAGATGATCGTACCTGGATCCCAATACTATCTTTGCTTGCTAGTTCCTCGTTCTTATCATTACAATTGCGCTACCTATCACATGATATCAGCCCCCATGTTGCCATGACAGTCTCTAACCTCCACATCCTAGCAAACCTTTGATTGGCTAAGTTACCGCTGCCCAGCCCCTCTTATAGCATTTTAGTTGCAGGTGCAGGTTGTTCCATGTGATAACATGGATTGGATATCACAATAATTATGTTATTTAATTTAATGCACATATATATCTGGTATGGGTGGAAGGCTTGGCCTTTTGCTAAGTGATTTGTTCCGCTCGTACCGCCACTAGTTCCTTGTTACCGGTGTTATGTTTTTCCATACTTTGCGCTCCTAACATGCTCGGGGTTGTTATGGGGACCTCCTTGATATTCGGTTGAGATTAAAACTTGTCTGGCAAGACCCAACATTGGTTCTACATTTGCTTAACAACTTAACTAATTGCATAGGGTCTTGTAAACCCATGGATAATTTAATCAACCCCCGGGCCAGTGCTCCTCATGAGTGTTGGTCCAAAATGGGCTGCCTACGGGGCCGCCTCGAAGCAACTTGAGGATTGGATTTTCCCCGTAGCTAGTCCCATCTGTCGTGTCCTGAGAACGAGATACACGGCTCTTATCGGGTTCGTCGACACGTCGGGTGGTCTTGCTGGATTTGTTTTACCTTTTCTGAATATCTTGCGTGTGGAGACTGACTTCCTTCGGGTTTACTCGAGGTGTTGGAATTCCTTTGGAATCACCTAAGACGACCGTGAGATCCGCGGTCGAGGCATTCCCATGGAGTGTGGTTAATTTGGTAATGGATTAGTTGGAGCACCCCTGCAGGGTTAAATCTTTCGGAAAGCCGTGCCCACGGTTATGTGGCAACTTGGATATTTGTTTAACACCCGGTTATAGAAAACTTGAAGTAGACTCTAATTAAAACACACCAACTGTGTGAGTAACCGTGATCGTCTCTGCTCGTGTACATGATCCGAGAGAGAACACGGTGGGGTTATGATTGACATAAGTAAGTGTTCAGGATCTCATAGAGATTACTCTAGATTCGACCGCTAAACATAGACCACTCACATTTACATTCTTGTTGCGTAAGTTAGCCACCATATAATGCTTAGTGCTACTGCAAACTAAAACATCACCCCCTTCCATCCTAAAGCTTAAATAGTCTGGGTACCCGGGCACATGATAGCTGAGTCCTCTATGGCTCACAGTTTACTACAACAATCCAGGTACAGGATCAGATGAGTTCGTGCAGGATGATCTTACCCAGCTCCAGTGGGAGTATGACGAGGAGAGAGGCAGGATGTATGTGACATATCCGGATGAGTAGAGACCTGGTCGTGATCTTTGGGACAGCTTGATAGTATCATTTGCAACTTCTTTTATCGTTTGATTTCGTCCGTAGTCGGACCCTGTGTTCAACTTGATGCTATGATTCCAGTGACATTGTAAGTTAGCATGTGGCGAGTGTAAGCCAACTTGTATACTCTTCTCATTCAGTATTGTATGTTGTGATGATACTATTCTTGCTAACGACAAGACGCGCCTCTATCCTTTGCGAGGCCCTCGTGCCTTAAACGGATAGGTGCGCATCTTGGGCGTGACAAGAATCCCCTCAAAGGATTATTTTCCATAGTAACAAGTGACAGTAAATTTCAGCACAATATATAATTTTTTCCTTACCAAGTTCCACTCAGGAAAGGCTCTTCACTCCCCGGCAACAGCGCCAGAAAAGAGTCTTGATGACCCACAAGTATAGGGGATCTATCATAGTCCTTTCGATAAGTAAGAGTGTCAAACCCAACGAGGAGCAGAATGAAATGACAAGCAGTTCTTAGTAAGGTATTCTCTGCAAGCACTGAAATTATCGGTAACAGAAAGTTTTGTGATAAGATAATTCATAACGGGTAGCAAGTAACAATTGTAACAAAGGTGCAGCAAGGTGGCCCAATCCTTTTTATAGCAAAGGACAAGCCTGGACAAACTCTTATATAAAGCAAGGCGCTCCCAAGGACACATGGGAATTTCTGTCAAGCTAGTTTTCATAATGCTCATATGATTCGCGTTCGTTACTTTGATAATTTGATATGTGGGTGGACCGGTGCTTGGGTGCTGCCCTTACTTGGACAAGCCTCCCACTTATTATTAACCTCTCTCGCAAGCATCCGCAACAACGAAAGAAGAATGAAGATAAATCTAACCATAGCATGAAAAATGTGGATCCAAATAAGCCCCTTACGAAGCAACGCATAAACTAGGGTTTAAGCTTCTATCACTCTACTTATTACTTCACAATGCCTTCCTCTAGGCCCAAACAATGGTGAAGTGTCATGTAGTCGACGTTCACATGACACCACTAGAGGAGAGACAACATACATCTCATCAAAATATCGAAAGAATACCAAATTCACATGATTACTTATAACAAGACTTATCCCATGTCCTCAGGAACAAACGTAAATACTCCCAAAGCATATTCATGTTCATAATCAGTGGAGTATTAATGATGATCAAGAATCTGAACATATGATCTTCCACCAAGTAAACAAACTAGCATCAACTACAAGGAGTAATCAACACTACTAGCAACCCACATGTACCAATCTGAGGTTTTGAGACAAAGATCGGATATAAGAGATGAACTAGGGTTTGGAGAGGAGTTGATGCTGATGAAAATGTTGATGGAGATTGACCCCCTCTCGATGAGAGGATCGTTGGTGATGATAATGGCTTCGATTTACCCCTCTCGGAGGGAAGTTTCCCTGGCAGAACAGCCCTACCGGAGCTCTAGATTGGTTATGTCCAAGTTCCGCTTAGAGACGGCAACGCTTCATCCCGAAAGCTCTCCTGTGATTTTTTCCAGGTCGAAACCCTCAATATATAAGAAGATAGGGATCGGAGGGCTACCGGGTGGGCCACAAGCCTCAGGGGGCGCCCAGGGGGTAGGGCGCGCCCTATAGGCTTGTGGCTGCCTTGTGGGGCCCCTGATTTATTTATTTTGGCCAATATTTTTCATATATTCCAAAATAATTCTCCGTAAATTTTCAGGACTTTTGGAGTTGTGCATAATAGGTATCTCAGATTTGCTCCTTTTCCAGTCCAGAACTCCAATTGCCGTCATTCTCCCTCTTCATGTAAACCTTGTAAAATAAGAGAGAAAAGGCATAAGTGTTGTACCAAAATGTGTAATAATAGCCCATAATGCAATAAATATCAATATAAAAGCATGGTGCAAAATGGACGTATCAACTGGCTCCATGACATCACCTATGAGCTGGAGTCTGTAGGCGCCCCAATGGCTAGCTATGTCACTTTTTCCTCGTACTTCCTAAAGGGTCCCACTACTCAATGGTGGGACACTCACACACGCTCACAGCTTGTTCGAACCATCATCATCTGGCCAGAGTTCCAAGCTGCTTTCCGTGCCCGCCACATTCCTCAAGGAATTATGGACATGAAGAAGTGTAAGTTCCACAACCTCGCTCAGGGCAACAAAATTGTGGATGCTTATCAATGGGAGTTTCTGTACTTGTCCCTCTATGATGAAGAGGACGTAGCAACTAATGCTCATAGGCAGGAAAAGTTTCGTGAAGGCCTTCACCCCGATATCAAGCTCGCACTCCTTATTCAGGACTTTGCTGATTTCGCCACCTTGGTGTACAAGTCCATTCAAGTTGAAACTGGTCTGCGGGACTACAAGGATAGCAGCAAGCGCAACCGTGACATGGGCTCATCTTCCGGTTTAGTAACTCAGAAGCACAAGATCTGGATTCCCCACAACAAGTACCATGCACCTTCTCCTGCTCCAAGGCCATCTTATGTTGCACCTCGTTTGCCTCCTTCACCAACTAGGCAGCCGAGGCTCTCAACTCCACCACCACGAGCTCTTGTTCCCCCTTCCTGTCCTAGGTTTGGGTTGTGCTTCAAGTGTGGTCATCTAAGGCACCATGCCAGAAAATGTAGGTAGAATCTGAATCAGCTTGCACTGCCTTCGAACCAGCCCTGCAACAACAATGCAAGGCCTGCTCATGGTCGTGGTTAGGCTAAAAACACTGAGATGACTAAAGCTCAAGACCAGCCTATCACTGTGATGGGTACACTTCTTGTTAACTCAGTACCAGCTTCTATATTGCTTGATACAGGAGCATCACATTCTTTCATGTCGAAAGATTTTGCATACATGCATGACATTAAATGTGAAGAGATGAACATTCAATAGTGGTAAACACCCTTGCAGGCCAATGTCGAACCTCCATGGTTATCCACAATGTCCCCATTGAAATTGAAGGGTTGGAATTCCTTGCCTCCCCCATAATGATGAAGTCTTCCAATATTGACCTCATCTTGGGAATGGACTGGTTGACAACTCACACGGCTTCAATCGTTTGTGCCACCAAAATCGTCCATCCCCTACACCCTTCAAATGAGATAGTAAGCTACCATGCTCATCTTGTTTGGGATGCTGAAGCATGACTATATGCCTTGAATGCATTAAATGTGTCACCTCTTGAGGGGATTGAAAACATCCCAGTTGTCTAGGATTTCCAAGATGTCTTTGCAAAAGAACTTCCAGGGATTCCCTCTGCTAGAGTTGTCAAGTTTATTATTGACTTGGTACCCGGTACCACTCCTATAGCCAAGCATCCTTATAAGGTGCCTCCTCATGAGCTCCTTGAACTTAAGCATGAAATTGACAATTAGCTTCGTCTGGGTTTCATTCATCCAAGTTTCTCTGCTTGGGGAGCACCTTCTCACTTTGTTAAGAAGAAGGATGGAACGAATCATTTGGTTCAAGATTACCATCCCATCAACCAACTACAATTTAGAACAAATATCCGCTCCCTCAGATCAATGATTTGTATGATTAACTTGTTGGTTCCTCGATATTCTCTAAACTCGACTTGAGGTTGGGTTACCATCAGATCCGTGTTCGTGAACAAGATATCCCCCAAGACTACATTTGTTACTTGCTATGGTTCATACGAGTATATTGTCATGTCTTTTGGTTTAACCAATGCTTCGGCGAGATTCTCTCGTTTGATGAATTATATCTTCATGGACTACCTCGACAAATTCGTCGTGGTATATCTGGATGATATCCTCGTATTCTCCAAGAATAAAGAAGAGCATGTTGAACATCCTCGTCTTGTACTCAAAAAGCTTGGGAGCATCAACTTTATGCAAAGTATTCCAAGTGTGAGTTCTGGTTGGACGAACTAACCTACCTTGGTCACATCATCTCCAAGGATGGTATTGCGGTCAACCCTGAACGAGTTCAGGCTATTCTTGACTAGAGTCCCCCAAAGAATGTCAAGCAAGTCAGAATTTTTCTCGGACTCGCGAGCTATTTTTTTCGTTTTATCAAGAACTTATCCAAGATTGCAAAGCCCTTAACCAATCTGCTCCACAAAGGTGATAAATATGAGTGAACGGAAAATATGGAGAGCTTTCAGGCACTTAAGGATAAACTGACATATGCTCTAGTGCTTGCTCCTCCAGATACTCGTAAAGACTTTTTCATTTATTGTGATGCTTCACGTTAAGGAATAGTTTGTGTCCTAATGCAAGAGTGCAGAGTGATTGCTTATGCCTCTCGTCAACTGTGTCCTCATGAAGAGAACTACCCAGTTCATGATGTTGAGCTTGTTGCAGTAATACATACACTCTTCTAATGCTGCAAGATGTTGAAGATGCTAGTCTTTGATATGACTAGGCCTTCTCTCTATTCTAGCATTTCTGCAGTCAGTCCAAAGATATAGCCCCACTCCTGTGATAATGTTGCATACTTAGCATACTTCTGATGTTAGTCTTGCGAGTACTTTGGATGAGTACTCACCGTTGCTTTGCTCCCCTTTTCCCTCTCGATACAATTGTTGCAACTAGATGACTGAGCCCAGGAGACAATGGATCCTGCTGACAACTACTACTACACCGACGGTGCCTACTACTACGTTGAGGTTGCCCCCCGACCAGTAGTAGCATAGGAGGTTCCTAGGCATGAGGCCTTGCCTCTTTCGATCCATTGTTACATTTGTGCTAGCTTTCTTAAGTCAAACTTGTTTGATTTATGTTTGTACTAAGATATTATTTGCTTCCGCTAACTCGTGTGTATGTCGAGCCTACGTATTCGAGCCATCGAGGCCCCTGTCTTGTGATGAAGCTTGTATGACTTTAATTTGTGTCTAGAGTTGTGTTGTGATATCTTCAAGTGAGTCCCTAATCTTGGTCGTATGCATTTGCGTGCATGATTAGTGTATGATCAAAATGGGGGCGTCACATATATACACATCATCGTTGTCGTGAATAAATATTGCATAACTTTCCACTTTTCTATCAATTGCCAAACAGTAATTTGTTTACCCACGGTATGGCTACTTCGAGAGAGATGTCACTAGAGAACACTACGGCCCCTAGGTCTATTCACTTATAAATTTACAAACACTATTATTTTCTGTTGTCAATATGCCCTAGAGGCAATAATAAAATGGTTATTATTATATTTCCTTGTTCATGATAATTTTTTATTATCCATGGTAGAATTGTATTGATCGGGAACTCAAATCCATGTGTGGGTACATAGACAACACTATGTCCCTAGTGAGCCTCTAATGGACTAGCTTGTTGATCAAAGATGGTCAGGGTTTCCTGGCCATAGAAATGAGTTGTCATTTTATAACGGATCACGTCATTAGGAGAATGGTTTGATGGACAAGACCCAAATTATGAACGTAGCATATGATTGTGTCGGTTTATTGCTATTGTTTTCTCCATGTCAAGTATCTCTTCCTACGACCATGTGATCATGCAACTCACTGACACCGGAGGAGTACCTTGTGTGTATCAAACATCGCAACATAACTGGGTGAATATAAAGGTGCTCTATAGGTATCTCCGAGGGTGTCTGTTGAGTTGGCATGGATCAACACTGGGATTTGTTATTCCGTGTGATGGAGAAGTATCTCAGGGCCCACTCGGTAATAAAACATCATAATTAGCTTGCAAAAAAAGTGAATAAAGAGTTAGCCACGGGATCTTGTATTACAAAACAAGTAAAGAGACTTGCCGGTAATGAGATTGAAGTAGGTATGGAGATGCAGACGATCGAATGTCGGGCATGTACCATACCGATTAACAAAGGGAACTAAGTATGGGATTAACTGAATCCTTGACATCGTGGTTAACCCGATAAAGATCTTCGTAGAATATGTAGGAACCAATATGGGCATCCAGATCTCGCTATTGGTTATTGGCCATGGAGGTGTCTCGGTCATGTCTACATAGTTCTCGAACTTGCAGGGTCTACAAACTTAATGTTTGGTGAGAATATAACTATGGTCGAGTTATTATGTTGATGATCGAAGGTTATTTGGAGTCTCAGATGAGATCCCGGATGTGACGAGGAACTCCGAAATAGTTCAGAGGTGAAGATTGATATATAGGACGAAGGATATCAGAGTCCGGAAGTGTTCCGGGGCATACCGAAGACTCGACGGAGTACCGAAAGGGGTTTCGGTGTGGCCCGACAAGTGTTGGGGCCCTCATGGGAAAAGGAGAGGGGGGATACCAGCCCACAAGGGGCTGGGCGCCGCACCAAACCCTAGCCCACTCTGTTGGGAGGGGGCACACCCCTAGGTATACTAACCGTCTGGGTATTCCAACCGTCTAGCTAGGTTGGGAATTACTCTCCCGCTAGAGGCGATCACTAATAGAGTTCTTCAGTCACTGCCACCTAGCTACAAAAGCTTTGTGTTGAACTATAACATGCAAGAGATGAACAAATCAGTCGCCGAGCAATTTGCGATGCTGAAAGTCATTGAGTCAGAAATACAGAAGGAGCATCAAGTGTTGATGGTGAATAAAACCAATAGTTTCAAGAATAATGGCAAGGGCAAGAAGGGTATCTCCAAAAAGAGTGGCAAAGCAGTTGCTCCTCCCGTAAGAAACACAAGGCTGGACCCCAAGCTAGAAACTGGGTGTTTTCATTGCAAGGGAACTGGCCACTGGAAGCGGAACCGCCCCAAGTATCTGGCTGACAAGAAGGCGGCCAACACTAAACAAGGTATATATGACATACATGTTATTTATGTGTACCTTACAAACTCTCATTGTAGTGCCTGGGTATTTAATACCGATTCGGTTGCTCACATTTGCGACTCAAAGTAGGAACTACAGAATAGACAGAGGCTGGCGAAGGATGAAGTGACGATGCGCGTGGGAAATAGTTCCAAGGTTGATGTGATCGCCGTCAGCATGCTCTCTCTTCGATTACCATCGGGATTAGTGACGAACCTGAATAATTGTTATTTAGTGCCTACGTTAAGCATGAACATTATATCTGGATCTTGTTTGATGCGAGATGGTTACTCATTTAAATCAAAGAATAATGGTTGTTCTTTTTATGTGCGTAATATATTTTCTGGTCATGCACCCAATGCGAGGGGTTTATTCTTATTGAAACTCGATAGTAATGATACACATGTTCATAACATTGATGGCAAAAGATGTAGAGTTGATAATGATAGTACCACTTTCTTGTGGCACTACCGCTTAGGTCTTATTCGTCTAAAATGCTTGAAGAAGCTAAATGTTGATGGACTTTCGGAGTCACTTGATTTTGAATCGTTGGACACATGTGAACCATGCCTCATGGGCAATATGACTAAGACCCCGTTCCCCGGAACAATGGAATGGGCAAGTGACTTATTGGAAATCATACATACTGATGTATGCGGTCCAATGAGCATTAAGCCACGCGGTGGATATCGTTACTTTCTCACCTTCACCAATGACTTAAGTATATATGGGTATATTTATTTAACGAAACACAAGTCTAAAACGTTTGAAAAGTTCAAGCAATTCAGAGTGAAGTTGAGAATCATCATAACAAGAAGATTAAATTCCTACGATCTGATTGAGGAGAATATCTGAGTTATGAGTTTGGGAATCACTTAAGACAATGTGGAATTGTTTCATAGTTGATGCCACCTAGAACACCAAAGCGTAATGGTGTGTCCAAACATCGTAATCAAACCCTATTGGATATGGTGTGTTATATGATGTCTCTTGCTGATCTGCCACTATCGTTTTGATGTTATATGTTAGGGATAGTTGCATTCACTTTAAATAGGGCACCATCTAAATCCGTTGAGACAACGTCGTATGAACTATGGATTGGCAAGAAACCAAAGTTGTTGTTTCTTAAAGTTTGGGGATGCGATGCTTATGTCAAAAAGCTTCAGGCAGAAAAGCTCGAACCCAAAGCGAAGAAATGTGTATTCATAGGATACCCAAAAGAGACAGCTGGGTATACCTTCTATCTCATATTCGAAGGCAAAGTATTTGTTGCTAAAACCGGGTCATTTCTCGAGAAAGAGTTTATGTCAAAAATATTCAGTGGGAGGAAGATAGATTTGATGAGGTTGTTGAACCCTTACTTCAACTAGAGAGTAGCACACCATGGAAATATGTTTCTGTGGAGCCTACATCGGTTGAAGAGGAAGCTGATGATGGTGATCATGAAGCTTCGGATCAAGTTACTATAGAACCTCGTAGGTCAACAAGGACATGTATTGCTCCTGAATGGTATGGTAACCCTGTCTTAGAGGTCATGTTGTTGGACAATGATGAACCTATGAGCTATGGAGAAGCGATGGTGGGCCCGGATTACGACAAATGTTTGGAGGCCATGAAATTCGAGATGGGATCCATGTATTAAAATAAAGTATGAACTTTGGAAGTATTACCTGAAGCGCGAAAGGCCATTCAGAATAAATGGATCTTTAAGAAGATGAACGCGGACGGTAATATTACTGTCTATAAAGCTCGACTTGTGGCAAAAGGTTTTTCAAAAGTTCAAGGAGTTGACTACGATGAGACTTTCTCACCTGTAGCGATTGTTAAGTACGTTAGAATCATGTTAGCAATAGCTGCATTTTTTGATTATGAAATTTGGCAGATGGATGTCAAAACAACGTTCCTTAACGGTTTCCTTAAGGAAGAGTTGTATACGATGCAACCGAAAGGTTTTGTCAATCCAGAGAATGCTGACAAAGTTTGCAAACTCTAGCGATCCATTTATGGGTTGCTGCAAGCGTCTCGGAGTTGGAAACTTTGCTTTGATGAGGTGATGAAGGCGTTCGGGTTTATACAAGTTTACGAAGAAGCTTGTATTTACAAGAAAATGAGTGGGATCTCTATAGTGTTTCTAATATTGTATGTGGATGACATATTGCTGATTGGAAACAATATAGAATTTTTGGAAAGCGTGAAGGAATATTTGAACAAGACTTTTTCAATCAAGATCTATAGAGAAAGATCAAGATGCTTAATAGGACTTTCACAGAGCACATACCTTGATATAGTTTTGAAGAAGTTCAAAATGGATCAGTCCAAGAAAGGATTCTTGCCTGTATTGCAAGGTGTGAAGTTGAGTAAGACTCAATGCCCAGTTAATGCAGAGGATAGAGAAAAGATGAGTGTCATCCCCTATGCTTCTGCCATAGGCTCTATCATGTATGCAATGGTGTGCACAAGACCAGATGTCAGCCTTGCCATAAGTATGGCCGGAAGGTTTCAAAGTGATCCACAAATGGAACACTGGACGACGGTCAAGAATATCCTTAAGTACCTGAAAAGGATTAACCAAACGTTTCTTGTTTATGGAGGTGATCAGGATCTCGTCGTAAAGGGTTACATCGATGCAAGCTATAACACTGATCCATATGACTCTAAGTCTCAAACCGGATACATATGTATTCTCAATGGGGGAGTGGTAAGCTAGTGTAGTTCCAAGCAAAGCGTGGTAGCTGATTCTACATGCGAAGTGGAGTACATAGCTGCCTTGGAGGCGACGAAGGAAGGTGTGTGGATGAAGAAGTTCATGACAGATCTTGGAGTTGTGCCTAGTGTAGTGGACCCAATGACTCTGTTCTGTGACAACACTGGTACCATTGCTCTGGCCCAGGAACCAAGGTTTCACAAGCGGACTAGACACATAAAGCGATGCTTCAATTCCATCCGCAATCACATCAATGAGGAGGACATAAATATTTGCAAAGTAAACATGGATCTGAATGTCCCAGGCTCGTTGACTATGCCTATTCCACGAGCAAAACATTATCAACACCAGAATTGTATGTGTTGGGGATATAACCCCGTGGCGAGACCCGCCCCGGACGCTCAGGGTCATACCTGGTGGCTCATACACCAGCCCAAGGATGGGCCTTGAAGACTTAAGCCCAACACATTGGGCGGCTTGACAAGACGGGCCAAGACGTGGCCCGGACGAAGAAGGTATGAAGACCCGGGCGGGTGAGCCGCCCGGAGACAGCTTACTCGGGAAGGCAAGACAATGTATAGATAGACTCGAACACATTGTGAGAGTCGGTTACGACTTGTATGACCCATGGTCTTGACCTCCTATATAAAGGCGAGACCCGGGGCGACTTAGACAGAAACTAACTAATCGAGAGCTAGGTCAAGCGATTCCGCTCCCTTGTAATCGAGATTCCAAGCAATAAAAGCACAAGCAGGATGTAGGCTTTTACCTCTACTTGAGGGGTAGAACCTTGGTAAACCTGTGTCCTTCATCCCGATCAACCCCTTTGAGTCCATCACCTTAGCGATGGCCTCGAATCTAAGTCCTCGAACATCTGCCGTGTTAAAACCACGGCAGTTGGCGCCCACCATGGGGCTAGCGCTCAGTGGTTTTGAGTTCTCAAAGGGCTCTCTCCCAGGGTTCGAGGGATACGTGGTCGGAAGGATGAGCAAAAGTCGCCGTAGACGGTCCTACATTGACGACGCCGGCTGGGGTCCTGAGGCCGACTCTGTCAAATATGGGTTTAGGGTTCCCTTCGGTGGAATCCACGTCTTCATAAACAATGTTGATGGATCTACACCCAGGCCGGACGTCTGCACCAACATCGTCGAGCCGGCTCGACGCGCGCAACCCGCCAAACACGTGCGACCCGCCCATGCTAACCCGAGCCGGAAGCATGTCTTCATGGGTTTCACTGAACGGATGGACCTTGAGGCCTCTACGTCGCAGGAGACTCTCGTCTATTCACAGGAAGGGTCTTCGAGCGGGGAGGTGGAATCAATCTACCCGCTTCACAACGGCAGGCTCGAGGGCTACGACGAGCTTTACCCCGAGTCGAAGTGTTCTAAGCCGGAGGATCACAGGTTGCCGATTCATGCGGCTGAGTTCATGGCAGGGTCCGCGCCGGGCACGAGCAGCACAGCCGCCGGAGCTGCAAACACGGGAACTGACCCGCCGCCGCCGACTCAGGTTCTTCTAGATCTGATGAACGAGCTCGCAATCCTGATGGCGACTGAAGTCACGCCGGATAATCAAGCGGCCCAGAATTTGGAGATCACAAGGCTTAAGGACCGGATGGCGGAGGTCCAACAGGGGATTGGCGAGTTAAAGCCTCAGATGGATGCAGAGGCAGAGCGCCTTAGGACAGATTCTTTCCAACATGAGCTAGAGCAACAGTCGGCAGTTGCGATGCAGCAGATGAGGCATCAGTCCCGCTTACCAGAGCAATACGAGGCCAGGAATCTTTTTAACTCGCCAAGAATGGACAGACAACGGACGTGCCTGGGAGTCGGCCAGCGGCTCGACAACAGCTTAACCCGCCTCGATGAAACTAGGCCTCACCAGCGGCTTTTCCGACGTCGACGGGTCACTACTCAAACCCGGCAAAGAACATGGTGGCCGCAGCAACCCGGCTTGAAACAATCCCTATTCTAGATGAGGCGCCCTTTGTAGAAGAGGTGCAGAATGCCCTTGGATACCTTCAAACGGCGATGGCCTAGCAAGAGAAGTATACTTATAGCCGGAGTCGCGTGCATTCAAGCCCCCTCCCCAGCCGTAGCTACAGCCGGTGCTATGAGTCCCCGGCAGGTTCTAGCAGTGGTAGACACCAGGAGCTACCACGAGAGGATAGGACGGCTCTGGAGGCACAAGCGCTAGCAGACCGAGCAAGAGTACAACAAGAGGCAGTGGCTCTGGCAGCGGGAACTCATCAAGAGCCCGTGCATTCCATCTCAGTTGGAGCAGGAGTAGCCACCAAGGCCGTGGTAGTCCCGTGCTTGGTGTCGCCTCTATGGAACGAGCATCTGCCGAAGGATTTTAAAGGCCCTCGTAAGGTCCTGAATTACACTACAGACTTGCCCCCAAAGGCCTGAATTGAAAGTTATAAGCTGGCTATGGAAATGTTGGATGTTAGTGACGCGGTCTGCGCCAAATACTTTATCATGATGTTGGAAGGTCCGGCTCACACGTGGTTGAAGGGTTTGCCACCCAATACCGTCAACTCATGGGCTGAGCTGAAAGCAAGGTTCATCAAAAAATTTCAAGGAACTTGCAAGCAGCCTATGACGATTGTGGATCTGGATCACTATGTTCAAAAAAATTCAAGGAACTTGGAAGTAGCCTATGATGCTAGGCCCTTCTATGTCTATTTACAACTCAAGATGCCTGGGTTAAAAGGGACCATTACTGTTCATGGTGATTGGAATACGGCTATTGAGTGCGAGGAAGGAGACGCGGCTTACGCGGAATCAAGTTGTGCTGAGGCAGAGCTCAACTTTTATAAGAAGAATGTTGACTCGGAGGACATGACTCCGCTGAAAAAGCCTACCACAGAGGTGTTGGAAATATGCCCTAGAGGCAATAATAAATTAGTTATTATCATATTTCCTTGTTCATGATAATCGTTTATTATCCATGCTATAATTGTATTGATCGGAGACTTAGATGCATGTGTGGATACATAGACAAAACCATGTCCCTAGTATGCCTCTAATAGACTAGCTCGTTGATCAAAAGATGGTTAAGGTTTCCTAGCCATGGACATGAGATGTCATTTGATAACGGGGTCACATCATTAGGAGAATGATGTGATGGACAAGACCCAAACTGCAAACGTAGCATATGATCGTGTCAATTTATTGCTACTGTTTTCCGCATGTCAAGTATGTGTTCCTATGACCATGAGATCATGCAACTCACAGATATAGGAGGAGTGCCTTGTGTGTATCAAATGTCGCAATGTAACTGGGTGACTATAAAGGTGCTCTACAGGTATCTCCGATGGTGTCTGTTGAGTTGGCATGGATCGAGACTGGGATTTGTTACTCCGTGTGATGGAGAGGTATCTCAGGGCCCACTCGGTAATACAACATCACAACAAGCCTTGCAAGCAATGTGGCTAAGTGTTAGTCACGGGATTTTGTATTACGGAACGAGTAAAGAGACTTTCCAGTAACGAGGTTGAACTAGGTATGGAGATACCGACGATCGAATCTCGGGCAAGTAACATACCGAAGAACAAAGGGAACGTTATACGGGATTAACTGAATCCTTGACATAGAGGTTCGACCGATAAAGATCTTCGTAGAATATGTAGGAACCAATGTGGATGTCCAGGTCCCGCCATTGGTTATTGACCGTAGAGGTGTCTCGGTCATGTCTACATAGTTCTCGAACCCGCAGGGTCTGCACACTTAAGGTTCGGTGACGTTTCGGTAGTGTAGAGTTATGTATGGTGGTGAACGAAGTTTGTTCAGAGTCCCGGATGAGATCCCGGACGTCACGAGGAGCTCCAGAATGGTCCGGAGGTAAAGATTCATATATAGGAAGTCCCAGTTTGGTTTCCGGAAAAGTTTCGGGCTCATCGGTAGTGTACCGGAAGTGCCGGTAGTGTACCGGGAGTGCCGGTAATGTACCGGGAGGCCTCCGAGAGGGGTATTTCGACCCCAAGAGGTCCATGGTCTGTGGGAGAATAATAACCAGCCCTTAGTGGGCTGGGAAAACAGCCACAAAGACCCATGGCGCAGGAGAGAAAGTCCTAAAGCAAAAAGTGGAAAATCAGCCAATAGGAGGCAATCCTACTCCAACTAGGATTGGAGGTGAAGTAGGATTGCTTCCCACCTCCTATTTCAGCCGACCCAAAGGCCTTGGATGCCTCTCCTCTCCTCTCCTCCTATATATACTAGTGGATTGGGTGGTTTTTGGACAGAATTTCTGGCCACGTGCTACCCATTACACCGGTGCATAGTTTCTCCTCTATATCGGTTTTCTGCAGCGCTTAGGCGAAGCCCTGCCGGAATTGCTCCACCACCATCACCGGAGCGCCGTCACGCTGCCGGTGAACTCTCTCTCCTCTCCACCTCCTCTCGCTGGATCGAGACGGTGGAGATCGTCATCAAGCTGCACGTGTGCTGAACGCGGAGGGGCCGTCCGTTCGGCGCTAGATCGGAAGGACCGTGATAGAGATCGCGAGACAGTTCGTGATGTGATCACGGAACGGATCGTGATGAGTTCGCGGGACAGATCGTGATCAAGATCGTGAGACGGATCATGATGAGTTCGCGGGACGGATCATGATGTGTTCGTGGGACGGTTCGTGATTGGATCGCGGGACGCTCGGCGATTTGGATCGCGAAGAATTTCGACTACACCAACCGCGTTTCTTAACGCTTCCCGCTTAGCGATCTACAAGGGTACGTAGATCCACTCTCCCTCTCGTAGATGCTCATCACCATGGATAGGTTTGCGTGTGCGTAGGAAAATTTTTGTTTCCCATGCGACGTTCCCCAACAAGAGGTTGAGCCGCCCCTGGAATTTTTGGTGGATGATACCAAGTTGGTGGATTTCACTCCGGGCGACTCATCTCAACAGTTCACAGTTGGGGACAATATGGATCCCAAATAGGAAAGCATGCTCATAGAATTCATCCATGAGAATCGGGACATCTTCGCATGGAAACCTTCTAACATGCCGGGTGTACCAAGAGAGTTCGTTGAGCACCACCTTAATGTTGATCCTAAGTTTAAATCTATCAAGAAATTCCTATGGCGGTTCCACGAGGAGAGACGCAAGTCCATCGAGGAAGAGGTCACCCGGCTCTTGGCGGCGGGTTTCATCGTCGAGGTCTTTCACCCAGAGTGGCTTGCTAACCCAGTGCTCGTGCTCAAGAAGAACGGCACATGGTGTATGTGCGTAGATTACACGGATCTTAACAAACCTTGTCCGGCTGATCCCTTTGCTCTTCCTTGCATTGATTAGATCATCGATGCTACGGCGGGTTGTGAGAGTTTATGTTTCCCGGATGCGTATTCTGGATATCATCAGATCAAGATGGCAGTCAAGGACCAAGAGAAGACGGCTTTCATCACGCCTTTTGGTGCCTTCTGCTACGTGTCTATGCTTTTCGGGCTCAAGAGTGCCCAGGCGACTTACCAGTGTTGTGTGCAGAATTGTCTTCATAGCTAAATTGGGCGTAACGTTCACGCATATGTGGATGACATTGTGATCAAGTCAAGGAAGAAGGAAACTCTGCTTGACGACCTAAAGGAGACCTTCGACAATCTGTGAGTCTATAAGATGATGCTTAACCCAGCGAAGTGTGTCTTTGGTGTTCCGGCAGGCAAACTCTCGGGATTTATGGTCTCTGAGCGTGGCATTGAATCTCACCCGGATAAGATCAAGGCTATCACCTCCTTGGCTGAGCCGGCGTGCATCAATGATGTTCAATGCTTGGCAGGGCGGATCGCCGCATTGAGCCGGTTTATAAGCCGCCTTGGTGAGAATCCCTTTATATCAAATGATGAAAAAGACTGACAATTTTGTCTGGAGTACGGCGGCGGGTGAAGCGTTTGAAGCACTCAAGAAGCAGCTCACTGAGCCACCGGTATTAGCCGCTCTGGCTGAGAAAGAACCCTTGCTCTTGTACGTGGCGGCTAACAACAGGGCTATCAGCGCTGCAATCATGGTCGAGCGCAACGAGGCGGGGAAGGAATATCCGGTTCAGAGGCCGGTTTATTATATCAGTGAGGTCCTGACAGAGTCCAAGCAAAGGTATCCACATTGGCAGAAGCTAGTATATGGGGTGTTCATGGCCAACCGCAAGCTAAAGCACTATTTCTTAGGGCACCAGATCACCATGGTCAGCTCTGCCCCATTGGGAGATATAATTCAAAACAGAGAAGCCACTGGCAGGATTGCTAAATGGGCATTGGAGCTAGGACCTCTCAATCTGAAATACGTACCTCGTACGGCTCTCAAGTCTCAAGCCCTTGTGGATTTCATAAACGACTGGATAGAGTGTCAGGATCCTGAAGAAAAGCCGGATAACACATACTGGACAATACACTTTGATGGGTCCAGGCAGCTGGATGGATCAGGGGCAGGAGTTGTCTTAACCTCCCCCAAAGGTGACAAGTTCTGTTATGTGCTACGACTGATGTTCCCTTGCAGTAATAATGCAGATGAGTACGAAGCCCTGCTTCATGGCCTCAGGGTGGCTAAGGAAATGAACTTAAGCCGGGTAAGGTGCTTCGACGACTCAAATCTTGTGGCTCAACAAGTTTCAGACACTTGGGATTCCAAGGATCCATGGATGGTGGCTTATCGTCAGGCGGTGGATGTCATTGCTGGTCACTTCAAGGGTTATCAGATGGATCATATTGATCATCGTAGGAACGAGGCTGCTGACGCCCTGTGAAGATTAGGCTCTCAACGAAAGACGGTGCCGCCTAACATCTTTTTGGATGTCTTACATCACCTGTCAGTTAAGTTGCCTTCAGAGGAAGACTTAGCCATTCCTGGCCCGGAGGGACAGCTGGTGGCGGCTCTTCATGCTATTTCGGATTGGACTGTACCTTACTTGGCGTACTTGACTCGTGGCGAGTTACCTGATGATGAAAATCTGACCAGACAGATCACCAGACGGTCTAAGTCCATGACGATAGTCAATGGTGAGTTACATAAGTGTAGTGTCACCGACATGTTTCAGCGTTGTACAAGAGGAGGGTAAGGAAATCTTGAATGAAATTCATGTTGGTGATTGTGGACATCACACCGGCTCGAAATCTCTGGTGGCCAAGGCTTTTAGGCACGGTTTCTTCTGGTTGACGGCTCACAAGGATGCAGAGGATCTGGTCCGCAAGTGCAACGGTTGTCAAAATTTTGGTCGGCGTGCTCATGTTCCGACTCAAGAATTGTGCATGATTCCAATCACTTGGCTGTTTGTAGTCTGGGGGCTCGATATGGTCGGGACTTTCAAGAGATCCAAGGACAAAAAGACCCACCTCTTGGTGGCGGTTGACAAGTTTACCAAATGGGTAGAGGTTGAGCCGGTCAGCAAGTGCAACGCGGCTACGGCGGTTCAGTTTATTAAGAAGATGATCTACCATTTTGGTTACCCTCACAGTATCATCACGGACAATGGTATGAACCTGTCCAAGGGGCTATGAAAACGTTCTGCGACATTGACCACATCCGGCTTGATGTTTCTGCGGTTGCTCATCCACAGTCCAACGGTCAGGCGGAGCGTGCTAACCAAGAAATCCTAAGAGGTATCAAGCCCTGGCTTATGGTTCCTTTACAGCGAACGTCGGGTTGTTGGGTGGAGGAGTTGTCGTTCGTCTTATGGAGCATCAAGACCACCCCCAACAGATCAACAGGTTATACACCTTTCTTCATGGTTTACGGTGTAGAGGCCGTGTTACCAAGTGACATCCATCATGACTCGCCACGAGTGACGGCTTACGTTGAGACGGACAATGAGGCGGCGTGTCAAGATGCGTTGGATGCCCTGGAGGAGAAACGTGATCTGGCGGCGGCTCATTCGACGATTTCTCAACAAGACCTGCGCCGCTATCATAGCCGCAGAGTCAAGACCCAGACGTTTCAAGAGGGCGACTTAGTGTTGCGACTGATCCAAGACCAGACAAATATGCATAAATTGTCTCCTTCATGGGAAGGACCTTTCATGGTCAGCAGAAATCTCAACAACGGGTCATATTACCTCACTGACATCTGAGACGATTCAGATACCTCGGGGCAGGAGACCCGCCGGCCGTGGAACATAGAGCATCTACGGCCCTACTATACCTAAGTTGTTGAGACTCAACATTGTACACTATCATTGTACATATCATATTTATATATGAAGAAAAGTTGGCATCCCTGCAAGCCGGGGCCTCCGCCGTTTCGCATATCTCAATCTGTGCAAACACATGATTGTCCAGGGGACTTCCACCCTCCGGGTGTAGCTTATCAAACCCTATCGATCGGCTCTCAAGCCAAAAAGTTGACTCCGTCAACATGATCGTCCAGGGGGCTTCCCACCCTCCGGGTGTAGCTTATCAAACCCTATTGGTCGGCTATGAAGCCAAAAAGTTGACTCCATCAACATGATCGTCCAGGGGCTTCCCACCCTTCGGGTGTAGCTTATCAAACCCTATCGGTCGGCTCTTAAGCCAAACCATTGATTCCGTCAACAAAGGTCACTTGGGGGCTTCCCACCCATCGGGTGTAGCTTACACCCCCTCTTAATCGGCTCTTAAGCCAAACAGGGTTAAACCTGCATGTAAGCTGATGCTACTCTGCTAGGTGACCCGCCGAACTCTTACCAGTTAATCTCGCCTAGAGACCCTAAGCTGGTTCAAAGCAATTGACGGCCAATCTCCATAGAGACCCTGTACTGGTCAAGGTTAAAACAGTGGCTCTTGTCACGTGAGGGCCGGCTTACGGAAAGCTAGGATAAACTCTCCCACTCACTACCGACTCTCCGCTATGTGGCCCGTTCATACTCTTAGACAGTTAATCCTTGAGGACCATGTACTGTTTAAGGTTAAAATGACGGATTTATGTCACGTGAGAGGCAGTTTTTTGGGCTATCAGGGTACTCATGCCCTGTCGTGTCTCTTTTGGGTCGTCACACTTCCTTTCAGTTAATCTCGCTTAGAGACCCTGAGCCGGTTCAAAAACTTAAATGGCCAATCTCCATAGAGACCCTGTACTTTTAAGGAGTTTTAAGTGGCGAGTAAACCCAGTAGAACCGACACATGAGCTGTTTTTTGAAAAACAAGTTAGGAAAGATACAGCATCTTTTGGATTATGCTAGTTTAAGCCGCCCTCCTAAAAAATGTGAATATACATCTATTCTTGTAGGTTGATTAAACCGCCAAGAGCCGGCAAAGCATCCAGTATGAAAATGGATGGAAGATGACATATATTAAGCCAGACAATTCAACATGTGCACAACAGCACAGATCAGGCAAAGGCACAGTTTGCTACAATCCTATTACAGATGCTCTTTGTAGAGATCAAAAATGATTCAATGTTTTTTACACCGCTCATGGCGGGTCATACAGCCAGCTTATCCTCGGCATCACCAAATTCTTCAGTTGGCTGGCGGGTCACCCTGCTCTGAGTCTTTGGCCTCCTTGATCTAAAGATTGTCCATGTCCCAGTTGCAGTGGGTTAAAGCCGCAAAGTTTCCCTCTTCAAAGAAGGGGAACGGGTCAAGTTCAGAAGCAAATAGGTGCTTACTGCGGGCAGGCATCAGGTCCTTGGCTTCAAAGAGGGGGCCATGGATTCTCTTTTGATCGGCGCTGTAAGCCGCCTGGTATGTTGCCAAGTTTACTTTTTCTGCCAACACGGAAGCAAGGACTTTGGAAGCCTTCACACACCGTGCGTAGTCAGCTTCTGTAAACTCTGAGCCGTCATCTTTCTTGGAGGGAAACCCATCCATCATGTCTTTAGGGGTCAATTCCGGAGCAAAGGCCAACGCCCGGCTTATGGCTGCGATTGCTCCCTATCGGGCTACTGATTTCTTCAGCTCTACGATCTGTTTTGGCAGGGTGGAAAGCAGTTCTATAACCCCCTTCATAGTTGGAGGGAGATTATCCTTGAAAAGCACCGCCTTGATCGTGCAGACGGCTCCACAGTATAGCTGCTCTGTCAAAGTATAGATAATCTTCAGAGGTAGCAGACTGTCAGAGGCAAGTTGACGGCTCCTTGGACCTGCATAAGCCGGATTTTTGGTCATAAGTCGTCAGTGTTCAAACAATTTGTTTTGCTAAGTATTCAAATACTTACCAAATATAGCGGCTGACTTCTTCCCGATATGGCGTTTTAAGGACTGCAGCTCGTCTAATACGAGCCGCTGGTCAGCGTCATCTGCTCGTTGAGCTAGGGCGGCTTGTTCCGTCTCAGCCGATTTTTTGAAGGCGTCAAATTCAGCCGTAATTTTGGTCAATTCTTCGGCAAGGAGTCGGCATTTCTCATCGGCTTCGCTTTGGGCGGCTTGTTGAATGGCTAGCTGGCCTTTCAAGCCGGTTAATTCAGAGCCGGCTTCAGTTAAAGCTTCCTATGACATATTGAAAGCAGGATGAGGATTAAGTTGCCATAATAGTATATCGTAAGTTGAGGAAGGTTAAGACTATGTTGTACAACTCTCAAGCAGATTGCAAGCAATATGTTTGACACTTGGGGGCTAATGTCTATTTGTTCCTCCAAACACTACAATGCAGTCCCAGCTCATCTTTGTCAAAGTTAATCTGGAACTTGGGGGCTACACAAGGCTCTTCAAGCTGTCTGCATCGAAGTTCCGACTCAATATTATCAAAATTGAGCCGGACCTTGGGGGTTACACTTTGGCTTCTAAGGTTATCTACATCTGAAGCTCCGACTCAATATCATCAAAATTGAGCCGGCCCTTGGGGGCTACACTTTGGCTTCTAAGGTTATTTACATTTGAAGCTCCGACTCAATATCATCAAAATTGAGCCGGCCCTTGGGGGCTACGGATGACTCTTTATAGGCCTACAGGCTAGTTATTTCTACTGCTAAACAAGACTTGAAGACCCGGCTTATCATTAGCCAATACTAAGCCGGCCCTTGGGGGCTAAGTAAGGGTAGAAGGAAGCAGAGTGTGAGTACCTCATATTTCTTCTTGATTAAGTTTACGAACTTGAGTTCCATATCCTGGCTGATGGAGAGGCGATTTAAATAGCCGGTGTGCAGCTCGTCAGCTGTTAACTTTTCCAACGTGGTGAATTCAAAGTCCGTCTTCTCTGAAGCTTTGGCCCTCTTAGTATGTTTTGTCAAAACACGAGCTGGAGGAGTTTGGAAGCCAGTGCCGGTAACAAAGACATCCAGAATAGTTGATTCATCGGCAGCCTTTGAAGGGCTCAACGGCTTGGAATGGGCCCTTGGAGGACTCTCAGGGATCATATCGTTGGCTGCCGGTTCGACAGAATGATGAGCTTCTTCAGGTGCCTCCTTGGAAGCCACCGAGGGGTCAACACGCGGCACAGGAGAACCCAGTTTTGCAGGTTCCGGTTCTGGAGCTTTGTGCCCAAGGATAGACCTACTGGTCTTACTTCGTTTTGCTTAGGCCCTGAAAAATGCAGGAGGTCATGGTTAGAACTTTATATACAAGTTTGAGCATAAGTATAAAGGACACATACTCTGGGTTAATCTTTAGAGGTGGCAGAGCAGTTCCGATAGAGTCACCGAAAGAAGGGGGTGAGTCCTGAAAAACAGTTAAGACAATATAAGACAATGTCGAATTGCAAAAGATAGGATGGACAAGTAAGTCAGGTTGAACAAGTACCTCAG
Source organism: Hordeum marinum (assembly GCA_022496015.1). Lineage (NCBI taxonomy): Eukaryota > Viridiplantae > Streptophyta > Magnoliopsida > Poales > Poaceae > Hordeum > Hordeum marinum. The sequence continues at coordinate 442,423,015 of CM039674.1, forward strand.
CCGGCCGTTTCCGTTGAGTTGGAGATAATCCGGCCATGAGATCGTTGGAGCCGGTGCTCCGGTTCTGGCATCGAGAGGTTTGCTGTTGCTTTTTCAAAAGAAAATGGGGGTCTAAGTAAGCAAGAGGATGAGAAAGTGGGACTTTCCGGATGACCCGCCGTATCTTCTATGGAACAAGATGTTCTGAGTCGGATGAAACGTAAGTTACCTTAGGAACGTTGGCGTGGCTCGTTTCTGTTTCGTCTTGTGAATAATTATTGTTAATAAGGTGCATAAAGAGACGGCCAAAAGAATCAGGCTCTACCTCTGAGTCGTCAGTTTCTGGCTATTCCTCGGGTTGTTCTTGAGGTGCAGGTTTCCTCTTCCGTCCGTCAGTTTTCTTATTTGACTTATTCGGAGGAGGAACGTACTTATTTTTCCAGAAGCTGGAGCTTGCCTGAGAGTATAAGCTGGCAAAATGTTAAGAGGTTACAAGGTGTAAGTTAAAACAGAGATAAGGACATCGAGAGTCGCCCTTACATCTGGGGTCGGGTTTGCGGCACAGAAAGGTGCCAACCCAACGGCACTGCAAGCTCCTGAAGATTCGTGGACAAGACTCCTGATGGCAGCCACAATATCATCCTCTGATAATGTTGTCCGGTAAAAACAGAGGGGGTCATCAGACTGGCCTGTATATTCGCACATGAGGCGACTGCGCCGGCTCAAGGGCATGATCCTCCAAGAAATCCAGCAGTGGATCAAATCCAGTCCCGTCAGTCCATTGGCCATAAGGGATTTAATTTTTGCGTGAGCTGGAGCATGCTTCACCCGCTCAGTGGTTGACAGCTAGCTAGGAAGCTCAGAGGTAGTCTTGAGTCGGGATGGACGATAAACTGGCAGGGGATGCTCTCCTTCTAGGGAGGTGTCTTTGCAGTAAAACCAAGTCTAGTTCCGGTCTTTAGGATGACTCGGCATCTGAACAGCCGGAAAGGTTATGTCCCAGCGCCTCTAAATGGAAATCCTGACGAGCTCTAAGCTTGGGCCGGCCTTCACCTCTGTCTGGCGGTTTGCGTAAAACAAGTCACAAAATAGACCAACGGATGGCTCTGTTTGCAAGTACAATTCACTAAGTACTTGGAGGTTGCATATGTTGGAGCCGGAATTGGGAGCGAGGTCTTTAGGGCACAGCTTGAAGAAGTGAAGAACGTCCTGAAAGAATTTTGAGCCGGGGGGAACAAACCAGCGCTCGAGATGATCCAAAAACACAACTACCTCACCCTCCTAAGGTACGGGATTTAGCTCTTTACCCGGAACCCGCCAATGGATGACATCCTTGGCGGGTAAGGTACCCGCGTTTACAAAGTCCATCAGTAACTCTTCAGTGATAGCAGAGCCGGCCCAATTGCATGAATTGGATGCACGAGACATGGCAGCGACACGATACTATGCAAACTAACAATGTGCGGTGGGTCAGAAGATGCCAGGCGGCTAGGGGCGGCTAAAAAGTTCAAGGTTCTATAAAGTTAAGCCACCAAGAGCTGTTTGATGAGAGACGGAATTTCGCTGGCGGGTCAAGTCTACGAGAAGACGAAGCAAAATTTCACTGTGTGGAAAACAAGTTTTACAAACTACCTATGAAGTTATAGATCTACAAAACAGAGGGAAATCAAGTTTAACCTAGACTCAGTGATGAACAGTCGAACCAGTGACGTCCATGAAGATAGTGAACGGAGCAACTATAGATCCGCGATGCTATTATCATTCTCCTATGATGCGCCGCAATGGAAAGGAAGGCAATATATTATCCACTGAGGTAGGCATTATCTACCATTGCGAAGAAGCTCATGCTCTAGGCGGGCGGAGGACTCCATGAAACCCTACCGAAACATCGGATCTATGGAAGGAGAAGAACTTACCGCAAGGGATGCGACGGACGCGGGGGAATCTCTGGTACGATCAGGTCAATGCAGCGGCCTGGCGTGACATCAGTGCGGAAGCTTCGCCGAAGCGAGATACGCTGGAGCGGCGGCGGCGGGAGGAAGAAGAAGAAGTGCGAAGTGGAGAAGGAAATGAAATCCGCTCCTCATGGTCCTATTTAATAGGCAAAAGGTGGAAACGGGCACGAGAATCCAGGCGACGGATATTGATTGACCTAAGCGAATGCCTCGATTCTCGGGCCGTCCATTTAATAAGGGAAAGATTCATTGTGGTCGTGAGAGGATCTTTCTGACATATTTGATATGACGTCACGGCGGGTCATTTTGTCTTACTTTCAGGTGACATAAGCGAGACTCAACGCCAGTTAAGAAGGAGGCTGAAATGAGCAAGCTCAAATCAACCTGGGGCCTAATGTTGGGGATATAACCCCGCGGTGAGACCCGCCCCAGAGGCTCCGGGTCATACCTGGCGGCTCATACACCAGCCCAAGGATGGGCCTTGAAGACTTAAGCCCAAGACGTTGGGCGGCTTGACAAGATGGGCCAAGACGTGGCCCAGACAGGGAAGGTATGAAGACCCAGGCGGGTGAGCCGCCCGGAGACAGCTTGCTCAGGAAGGCAAGACAATGTAGATATAGACTCGAACATGTTGTGAGAGTCGGTTACGACTTGTATGACCCATGGTCTTGACCTCCTATATAAAGGCAAGACCCGGGGCAACTTAGATAGAAACTAACTAATCGAGAGCTAGGTCAAGCGATTCCGCTCCCTTGTAATCGATATTCCAAGCAATACAAGCACAAGCAGGACGTAGGCTTTTACTCTACTTGAGGGGCCGAACCTGCGTAAACCTGTGTCCTTCGTCCTGATCAACCCCTTCGATTCCATCACCTTAGCAACGGCCTAGAATCTAAGTCCTCGGACATCTGCCGTGTTAAAACCACGACAGTATGGGTGTTCGATTCATTACAATGTAAATCACATAGTGATGTCAGCTAGATTATTGACTTTAGTGCAAGTGGGAGACTGTTGGAAATATTCCCTAGAGGCAATAAAAAATGGTTATTATTATATTTCCTTGTTCATGACAATTGTTTATTATCCATGCTAGAATTGTATTGATTGGAAACTCAAATACATGTGTGGGTACATAGACAATAATGTATCCCTAGTGAGCCTCTGATGGACTAGCTCGTTGATCAAAGATGGTCGAGGTTTCCTGGCCATAGAAATGAGTTTTCATTTGATAACGGGATCACATCATTAGGAGAATGATTTGATGGAAAAGACCCAAACTATGAAAGTAGCATATGATCGTGTCAGTTCATTGCTATTTTTTTCTGCATGTCAAGTATCTGTTCCTATGACCATTAGATCATGAAACTCACTGACACCGGAGGAGTACCTTGTGTGTATCAAACATCACAACGTAACTAGGTGACTATAAAGGTGCTCTACAGGTATCTCCGAGGGTGTCTGTTGAGTTGGCATGGATCAAGACTAGGATTTGTTACTCCGTGTGAGGATAGGTATCTCAGGACCCACTCGGTAATACAACATCATAATGAGCTTGCAAGCAAAGTGACTAAATAGTTAGGCATGGGATCTTTTATTGCAGAATGAGTAAAGAGACTTGCCGTTAATGAGAATGAACTAGGTATGGAGATGTAGATGATCAAATCTCGGGAAAGTAACATACCGATTAACAAAGGGAACTACGTACGGGATTAACTAAATCCTTGACATCGTGGTTCGACCGATAAAGATCTTCGTAGAATATGTGGGAACCAAGATGGGCATCTAGGTCCCGCTATTGGTTATTGGCCGTGGAGGTGTCTCAGTCATGTCTACATAGTTCTCGAACCCATAGGGTCTACACACTTAACGTTTGGTGACGATATAAGTATAGTCGAGTTATTATGTTGGTCACCGAAGGTTGTTCAGAGTCTCGGATGATATCCCACACGTGACGAGGAACTCCGGAATAGTCTGGAGGTGAATATTGATATATAGTACAAAGGTTATCGGAGTCCAGTAGTATTCCGAGGCATACCGGGAATTCGACGGAGTATTGAAAGGGGTTTCAGGGGCCCCCGACAAGTGTTCGGGGGCTCATGGGCCAAGGAGAGGGGGCACACCATCCCACAAGGGGTTGTGGGCCGTGCCAAACCCCAGCCCACTCGGCTGGGAGGGGGCCACACCCCCTAGGGCCTCCGGCTACCCCAAACTTGGGAGGCAAGGCGCCTTGGGGGGGGGCATCCAACCCTAGCCGCACCCCCCTTGGTCGCCGGCCCCTAGAGGAAACCCCTAGGGCACCCTCCCCTCCTCCCTCCCCCTATATATAGAGAGGGAGAGAGAGGACGGTCGCACCACAACATGCTATGGCGCTGCCTCTCCTCTCTCTAATAGTTCTTCTCCTCTCCATAGCGCACGGCGAAGCCCTGTTGAGTTTTCACCACCACCTCAGCATATCGTCGTGTTGTCAGATGACTTGAGTTACTTATTCACTATCACTCGTTGGATCAAGGAGTTGAAGGCGTCATCAAGCCATACGTGTGTTGAACGTGGAGGTGTCATCCGTTTGGCACTTGATCAGGAGTTTGCAGGATGGATCGTGATTGGATCGCGAAGTGTAGGATTGAAAGTAGGTCTAGAGGGGGGTGATTAGACTACTTGACCAAATAAAAGTTCTACCTTTTCCCAATTTTAGTTGTGGGTAGATTTTAGTAATGATAGCAAGTCATGCACACCCTACACATGCATGTCTACGAGTATAGCAGCGGAAAGTAAAGACAAGCACATGTAATAGAGGTAAGGGTTAGAAGATCAAACGCAATTGTTGACACGAAGATTTTTTTTCCCGTGATTCTGATAGGTGGAGATATCGTACATCCACGTTTATGGAATCTTCAACCCACAAAGGGTAATGGTCGTGAGAGTCCACGGAGGGCTCCACCCATAAGGATCCACGAAGTAGCAACCTTGACTATTCCATAACGGCTTTCGTCCATGAAGGACTAGCCTCACTATGGGTAGATCTTCATGAACTAGGTGATCTCCTTGCCCGTACAAACTTCTTGGTTCAACTCCACAACACGAAGTAGGAGGCTCCCAAGAAACACCTAACCAATCTAGGAGGCACCACCCTCCAAAAGGTAATAGGCTAGATAATGATGATGAACTCCTTTCTCTTGTGCTTCAAGATGATAGACTCCTCAACACCCAATCAATCTCTCACAAATTTGTCTTGGTAGAAGATATTGATTGGTTGGAAAGCAACTTGGGGAGGTTAGAAATCAAGATCCATATGGTTGGAGTGGATGATCTTGATCTCAACACAAGGGTAGGTGGTTCTCTCTCAGAAATTTGGATAAGTGAAGTGGGGAACTGTTCTGAGTGCTTCTCCTACGAGTGGGATGTGGTGGAGGGGTATATATAGGCATCTACAATAATCTAACCATTACAACATTATTGACCATCTCGGTGAAACCGATACAAAACTTGGTTGTACCGATCTGTTCAAAATGTGGCAACTTTCGGAATCTCGATGAGATCGATATGGGAAACTTAGTTGTATCGAAATTAGTGGCTGAGGCAGTTTCCAAGACTCGGTGAGACTGAAGCACGAAACTCATAAATTCCAATTTTATGAAATCAGCTAAGAGAATCGTGGTCACTGAAACTCGGTTGCATCAATGTGAACTCGGTTCCACCGAATAACTAGGGTTTGGCTATGGTCCTATCTTAGGTTTGGACTCAGTGTAGGCGAAGTGGAAATCTTGGTGGCACCGATTTTGAGTGGTAGGGTTTTGACATTGTATTTTGTGGGAGAGCTTGTGGTTGTTTTTGGTGGCTAGCACTTGTGCACGTGGAGCAATTTGTTCACCAACAATACCTTACCCCCTTTTAATACTATTGGCTTTCCTATGGACTCAAAGTGATTTCTCACAATGTAAAAGAGAGTCTTCTATCTCGAAGCTTTGCTAATCCATTCCTTTCATCTTGGGGTATCTCCTCACAATTTATAGCCATCACATCATTGGACTTTTCCTCAAATATGCTTAGTGAAAACATGAGTCCAATGACATATATGTTGTTATTAATTACCAAAACCACCAAGGGAGCAAATGTGCTTTCACGAAGATGTTCGACTACATCAACCGCGTTTCTTAACGCTTCCGCTTAGCGATCTACAATGGTATGTAGATGCAGTCTCTCCTCTCGTAGATGTTCATCTCCTAGGTTGGTCTTGGTGAGCGTAGGAAATTTTTTGTTTCCCATGGAACATTCCCCGACATTTTCTTGCTCCATTATTTAATTTTTATTTGTTTCACACTTCATATTTATCCAACTGTCAACTACACTAGTTATCTACTTGCAAGTGACGACTTCAAGGGGCTTGACAACCCTCTTGCTCGTGTTGGGTGCAAGTGTTTGTTCGTTTGTGTGTAGGCGCTACCCTTGGTCCTCCTATTGGTTAGATAATCTTGGTTCTCACTAAGGGAAATACTTATCTATAATATGTTAAATCATCCATTCCTCTTCACGCAAAAACCCAACGCAGATCACAAGCATCAAGAAGGATTTATGGCGCTATTGCCAGGGAGTATCACCAACTTACCATCAAGTACCTATTCATAAATTATCATTCACTTGTTCTACTTTTTATTTGTTCTTATATTTTGTTGCTATAAATATCAAAAATACAAAAATATTTATCTTCGCTAGTTTACTTGTTTCATTTGTTGCTTGTTTGCTTGAAGTTGCTATCATGTCTGAATTTTAGGAAGTTATTGTTGAAAGTGCTAGCGAAGATAGTGCTAGTGATTCAGTGGAGGAAAGCTCAAAAATTATTGATGCTACTCATGATCCTCCTAAAAATCAAGTTCCTAATAGTGATACTCACACGATTCTATAATCTAAAATTTATGATCTGGGTAGTGGGAATATTATTGGAAAACATGTTATTCAAGAATTTTTTCAGTGCTCAGGAGCTATTCCTTTCATTAAAGGAACTATACTTGATGAGACAAACTGTTATGTGGATGCTATTACCATGCTGATATTGAAATTAGAGAGAAAGTCCATGAATCTCCATCCTATGCTTCCAAAGATATCTTTGGGACTCCCAAGTATACGTAATACTAAGATTAAGAAAATTGCTACCATTATCCTTATGCATGAATTTAATTATATAGTGCAGGAAGAGAGAGACATATTTGCTTTCTACAGAATAAAATCTAAATCTCCTCCTATAGAAGTGATCCTACATAATAAAGATGCTTTGTGTATGTTGGAATCTAGTAATTGCCAAAGTTTTAGTGAGAATACGAGGAGGAATGTCCCTCCCAAAGAATTAATGCAAGCCTTGTTCCTACACACTTGTGGTAAATATGAATGGATTGCTAAAGTAAATAATGAAGGGTTTAGTGAACATTGGCTTGAAAATACTATTAGAGAACCTATCGATGATGAAATTCATGTCTTATATGAAGATCCCTATGATGATGGTGATGTTAGTGATGATGTTGTAAATCCTTCTGAACACTTGAGCCCTTCAACTAGATTTTAGAAAGGAGATTTATTAAGTAAGATTCTGGAAGATCTAGTGTTGAAGGGCATGAAGGGGTCCAACACTTGATCTTATGCATTATGCCTAGCTAGGTGCGTAAAACAATAACGCTAGTTGGGAGGCAACTCAATAGTTATCTTAAATTTTTTACTTTTTCTTTCTGATTTGGTATGATAACATGATTCTTTATACTGTAATGATTGTGTTTTCATGTTTTAATTAGTGTTTGTGCCAAGCAAAGCCTTTGGGATGACTTCCATGATGAGTATAATTGATATGGTGCAAAAACATAAACTTTAGCGTCCAGTGCAGAATTTCTCTACTTTAACTTTAATGTCTTTTTTATCTTAATTTTTTAAAAGTATCTCTATACAAATTCCACAGGTTGTCCTAGTTTTTCTGAATTTTTGGAGTTACATAAGTATAGTTGCTCTACAGATCATTACAGACTGTCCTGTTTTAGACAAATTCTGTTTTTGCTTGCATAGTTTACTTGTTTTGATGATTCTAGGATAGTTTTTGGGTATTTATTTACCAGTTAATATTATTGTTGAGCACCAACCTATTAACCCAGTGCCCATTGTCGGTTGCTGTTTTCTGCATGTTTTTGTCTTTTCAGGTTTACAGTACCAAACGAAGTCCAATTGCCACAAAACTCTAATATGTTTTTTCTGGACTAAAAGAAGAGCTGGAAGCTTTGGAAGGAGGCCGAGGGGTCATGAAGGAGGCACCACACAACAAGGCGCGCCCTAGGGGTGGGTCGCGCCCTGTTGGCTTATGCCTCCCTCGGGTGTCCTCCGATGCCCCTCTCTGGCCTATAAATTCATATATATTCTAAAAACCCTAAGGAGCATCCCGAAACACTTTTTCCGCCGCCACAAGTCTCTGTTCCTCCATGTGCCCATCTGGTGCCTTGTTTCGGTGCCTTGCCGGAGGGAGAATCAATCACAAAGGGCCTCTACATCATCCTTGCTGCTGCCATGGTGATGTGTGAGCAACTCACCACATACCTACGGGTCCATAGTTAGTATGTGGATGGGAATCTCTCTCTATCTGGATCTTCAATACAATGATCATCTCGTCTTCACTTTGATCTATCCGATGAAATTCTTTTGTGCGGTGTGTTTGTTGGGATTCGATGAATTGTGGTTTTATGTTCAGATTATTCATGAAAATTATTTGAGTCACCTCTGAATAATATGATTCCTATTTTACATGATCATTATAGCTTCATAAATCTTTGTGATCTATTGAAATAGTTTGGCCAACTAGATTGATATTTCTTCAGTGAGAGGGGTGTGTTGTAGTGGTTCAATCTGGCGGTGCTCTATATCCCAGTGATAGAAAGGGACAAGACACGTCTTTGTATTATTGCCACTAAGGATAAAATGATGGGGTTGGTTCATATTAATTGAATTATCTTTGTCTACATCATGTCATTTTTCTCCAAGCATTACTCTGTGTTACTTAATAGTCTAGATGCATGTTGGATAGTGGTCGATGAGTGGAGTAATAGTAATAGGTGCAGGCAAGAGTCGGCCTATTCGCTTATGGACGTGATGCCTATATATACATGATCATTTCCATGAATAAAAATTGCATAACTATGTGCTTTTTTATAAATTTCCCAACACTAATTTGTTTACCCATCGTATGCCTACTACATGAGAAATGTCACTAGGGAAAACTATGACCCCCGAGTCTATTCACTTATAAATATACAAAAGCATTCAATACCTTGCTGCCATTTTTTATATTTTGCAAGTTACAATTATCTACTTTCATCTACACATTTCATTTGCTTGCAACTAACGAGACCAAGGGGATTGACAACCCTCTTGACGCATTGGGTGCAAGTGTTTGCTCTTTTGTGGGTAGTCACTGAAGACGGTGGTTGAGTGATATTCCTATTGGTTTGATAAACCTTGGTTATTAACTAAGGAAAGTACTTATCCGTAGTGTGCTACATCACCCGTTACTCTTCACGGAAAACCCAACGCCGATCACAAGTATCAGGATGTTTTCCGGGGCATCCCCAAGGTTAGATGCTTGAGTCTTATTCAATATTTACTCGGGGTGCCTTGGGCATACCCAAGCTTCAAATCTTGGCTCTCCTTATTCTTCTCATATTGATACCTCCTCCATCTTCAAAGACTTCATCCACACAAAACCTAATGGAACTTTTATTAGAAAAGTTAGTACATATAACATCAAATTCCATAATGTATTGTCATCACATTATTGTATAATTACAATCCAACATTACCTACTATATGTTATCATAATTCTATGGCTCCCAAGTAAATGGGGCTCAAAAGAATTCAAACATAAGCACACAAAGAAACTATAACATCAATCTATAAAAAACAGGACGGTCTGTAAAGATGCAAATGAAACATATACTTCTCTAACTCGAAATGTTCTAAAAACTTAGGACGTAATAAACAATTTGCATAACAGGACTATGTATAAATTGCAGATTTGTTGCACGCTCCAGTAAAATATAAAAATTCAAGCACTACTGCAAAAGTTTCTGTTTTTGCACTCAAACATGTAATTTAAACATCCTAAAGGTAAATCTTGGCACATTATTTTTATAATACGATGGATTTTTACAAGGGGATAATTATTTTTCTTGAAAAGTTTATGTAATCAAGATTCACAAAGTTTCCATGGGCATGAGCAAAAGTTCAAGGACGTCCCCCGCTTCAACGGTGCTCATCTTTCTCACTTTCACCTTTATTTTTGAAATGTTTTAAGTTCCCCACTTTATTTTATTGTTTTTAATTATTTTAAAAGCACACAACAGAATAAAATGACTCTCTAAAACTTCTGTATTGTCTTCCTGGCATCGCTTTCTTTATAGCCATTAAGCTAGGCATATAGTGCTCAAATAATTATCCACCCGGATCTCAAGGTATATGAAAGCCAATTTTAATTAACAATGACTAGGCATCAACCCGTGCATCTGCACGGGCTAGTTTTTTGAGTGATACATTGGTTCCATACTTTTGGTGATCTTTGTTTGCTTTCCATATAGTAGAAAATATACATTTATTGTGTGTGAACCATTGACATAATAATGAATAATAAAAATATATCAATAATATCTTGAAAGCTTAGTAACCATGAGAGAATGATTATATTTCATATTACAACAAATGGGAAAAGAAAAATGTTAATTTGTATTGGCATCCCAAAAAATAACCCAAATATCCTATAAGTAAATTAATTTGGAATGGTAAGTAACATAAAGTGTATAATAATTCATTTAGTTAATATTCAATCTTTTTTCTTGTTAAGGCTTTTGGATTAAGCATGGTATTTTGCATCATGCTTAGACTCATCAAAGAAAATAAGCATATCATAATAAGTGTGTACTTCGCCTTTTCATAACAGCCTTAGTCTACACAAACTAAAAACCTAACCAAGTCTAAAGTTACAAAAAAAGGCTCACCAAACTGTCAAGTCGATGGTCAAATCTATAGAAAAAGGATTTATGTCTTTACTTCTATACCATAGAAGTGACCACACTGAATGCCTCAAATAATAAACTTACCGATAGTTGGTCTAGACAAAAGTGTCATGTATATTAGCCTTAGGAAACTATATGTACAGAATGAAAGTTTATGTGTTGAAGAAAATGAAATTTCTTACTTAGTCTTGTTAAGTTCTAACTGTATTTTAGATGTCGGTTTTCAGTAATAGTTATAATTCTGGAAAATCAGTTTAACATTTTTTTGTATTTTAGAAACATTTTTAGCAAATATGACACAAAATGTTGTCTCTTGCCACGTACATATGTATTATATAAGTACTCTCTTTATATTTAACGTGATTATATTATGTAATATTTGCATAATATATTTCTAACTTCTAGTTTTCGTTAAATCACCTATTTTAATGTATACGAAAAGTTACATTTTAAACTCTATTTGGGGACATTATATTTGAGCAAATCTGGCACCATGCATGGTGCCTTTTTAATTTAATTTAATTTAATATTTGTGTATTTAATACTTTAGAACTTAACATTATATTTTATTTCCATGGAGTCGACTGGTACTCCCTCCGTCTCACTGTATAAGTCATCTTACGAAAATCAAATAATCTCAAAACACTTAGGCGTGATGCATTAACTTTTACCTTGTTTTTGGAATCAACCAATGAAAGATGTGGGGCGTGTATGTTTTTAATGAATTGAGACTAATTAGCGCGACATGCATTGGTCAATTCATTGCATGCAATGGTATTAATTAACAAATTAACATTAATTTCTCTCGTTTTCCTCTCCGTCTTGATCACGATGCACAATCTCAAGACGGAGGGAGTATTTAGATTGGTAAAAGTTGAGTCAATGTTGCTGAGCCATCTAAATAGATTTCATCCATCTGGGTATTAGTAACGAGTCTAATTACTTTGTGATTAATTTACCATACATCCAGATTATTTCTTGTCTCTAAAAGTTACCATCCGACGGAGGGAGTATTACATGAGATTTGTATATATTCGGCATGTAGACGAATCTAGCCTGTCGACCATGATAACGTTACCACTGATATTGCATTGACATACAGTGTGTCCAAAGAACTTCCTTTAGGGATGTCCAAAACCAAAATCTTCAAGTGTCACCGAATTTATATTTAGAATTTATATCTTGCTTTCTTCAAAAGCACAAGTTACTTAGTTCAGATCGGAGTACAATATGATGATTCTCCAGTTATTTTATCTTTCTCAACAGTAAACCTAGCCCGTTTCAACTGGTGAGTATATATAATTGAGTAAGAGATAAGGTAATTCTAAAAAAAGAATTTGCATTCATGGTTATTAGATAGGACATAAAAATGTGAAATTTGATATAATAATATGATAATTGTTCGCTCAAAGAAAATATTATGATAACTGCTCACTCAAAGAAATTAATATGATAATTTAAGATTTGTACATAATGTAATTTAAATACATTTTATGTCGTTATCTAATGATGCTTAATTAGTGCGCAATAACTTATTTGTTATTTTTCTTAGCTTGTAAATTATCAAATCTCCTCATATGTATATACGCATCTATATTTAAGCATACATGTAAAATTTATATTTTGAAAAATATTAAAATACGATTTCGCCTAAGTTACTTTATAATGTTGTCAATTAATTTTGTCCGATCCATGATGCAGGTTTGTGCTTACACGGCAAGGTTATCAACTAAACTTTGCGCATATATTTACATTACCATGTGTGACGAATGAATCATACCGATCAATTTAACCACCATGTTCAATCATTGGGAGATCAGTTCAACACCTTGCAATTTTTATTGTTTGCATTGCTTTTGTCGAGAATTTTCGCATTGTTGGGATCTGAAAATTATTCCAGAGCTGACAAAGATCAAGATTGTGTTCATGTAATTGACAATATCAAAATTACTTGCCGGAAACCAAAGCAGACTTCTAGTGCGTAGATTGTCTAAGCACTTGATCGTCTGGTTGAGGAGAAACAGTTCATCTAATAACCGTGGCATTGGGGTCGGAACATGATGCGACGCTGAACCACAAACACCAGGAAGAGGCACATTGCATAAATTTGGGGAAAGAAAAATATTATGCATGGCTCAAAAAGCTGAACCTAATACGTTTGTCGTGTACGTATGCATGCAGCCACATTAATTGATTCTCTTGCCTTCCTATAGCTTCTTCTATGTGAGTTTTCCAAGGACTAAAGTACCAGCCATCAATACATATTGGCGTTAGCTTTGGATAGCGCCATACCACGCTCATCAGAAAGTCTTGTTGACCTTCTCGGGAAGATCGCCAACGACGGTTGGTATCTCGACGGAGCAACAACATCGAGCTCGTTTTTCAGGAATCATTAAGAGAAAGAGTCCTACTACCATTAGGGCATCTCCAATAGTTTGTATGTAGTATTTTTGGTAAAATTGTCCATGTCATCAACCAACAAGGTATCATACAACTACTTTAATGGTTGCATCTATATTATCCAATAGAAGAAGAGGGAATAAATGCAATTGCTCTTTATCTAGCCTTGGAGCTTGTGCAAGAACTGTTGGTTAATCTACATACAACTTTCCTCTTTCTCCTCATTTATTTGCTGCCACATCATCATATATCCTAGGTGGCAAAGTTTACCAACAACTATCCTACAGCTATTGGAGATGCCCTTATTAGGAGATAGAGTCCTGGTACTCACAACTCACCTGCGTGGGACAATGGAGGGGCACGTTATGTTTCATCAACGGCTAAAAATACATTATAATTTAATCGGATGGGTGTCATTGATTAACTTTGAGGATTAGCGTGGCACCTCGTATGGTGCTTTCAATTAGTAAATGTAAGATTTATAATTAAGTAGAGATCACAAAGCAACATATATCACGTAACAACGAATTCTAACTCTCTTTCTATGCATTGCCATGTCATAAAAAAACAAGTCATGCACACAAAATAAGAGCTAATGCATGGTATAAATAATTTCTTGCAATTTATCGTATTGGAAACATAGAGAGGTGAATTGGTTCCTCTCTCATAATAATCGTGAATAGGAGCAGGAAGCACATGTATATTATATATATATCAAAATCTTTATGTGTAATGGTAAAACGAAACCCATCAATATAACCCTTAATAAATGCAAATTTAACCGATATGGTGTAGCTGGGAGAATTCAAAAGGATAATAAGACTATCATGGATGGGTTCAATAGCAACAATTTCATGCTTAACATAAGGAACTATAGCAAGTTCATCTTCATAAGCATAATTCATAGTGACATCATGGCCACAAGCATAGCAAGCATCAAGTTCATCAAAAGGGAATATTTCAAATGAATCCAATGGATCATACCAATCATCATAACATTCATCCTTCGGTAAGGACGAAGAGAAATTAAACAATGTAAGAGTTGAAGAGTTACCCTCATTAGAAGGTGGGCGCGGGTAGATAATACTCTCTTCCCGTGTTTGTTCTTAGCTCTCCTCCTCATCTTTTTCATCTAATTAGCTCACAGTTTCAGCAATTTCTTCTTTCGTACGTTCCTGAAAAATATTAGTATCTTCCAAAGAAGGAGACATTCTCTCAATAAATTCTTTAACATAAGCACTATAAGCATAGTTTCAATAGCAATATTTAAGTACGGAAAAAAAATTAAATTTGTAAAGAATAGCATCATACTTTTCAATCAAGTAAGCAATTTCATATTCACTCTTAAAAGCAATAAATTCTTCAATTTGTTTAATATCATAATAACTATCTATTCTTGGCATAAGAAAATATTATTTCATTATCATTAAACTCACATTGGTAGGGAATGTGCTTTTTAGTGTCTTCAGAACGACAAGTAAAATCATTATTTCGCATAAATTACAAGCATAGCAACATAAACAATTAATTTGATGCCATAAAAGTTTCTCTTTTTGAGACAAGCAGTGTCTCACAGAATAAGCATGCTCATCTAATGACTTTCCATCAACTAAGATAGTTGGGTTTTCACCACGGGCACAAAGGGATCGAAGATGATCCAAGTAGAAAGCCTCAGCATTACAGTAGATTTGGGTGGTTCCTCGACCACCGGGTTAGCAAGTACAACTTGTTTTTGGTATTTTATGTTTCCTACCCATAAATAAAGATAGAAAAAAAGAACTAAAAGTAAAATTACTTAGAGATATATCAAACAAGCACACACGAGAATATCAACCCCACGTTATTACTCCCCGACAACGGCTCTAGAAAAAGGTCTTGATAACCCACAAGTGTAGGGATCGTTTGTAGCCTTTTTCGATAAGTAAGAGTGTCAAACCCAACGAGGAGCAAAAGGTAGAATTAATATTCTCTCAAGTTCTATTGACCAAAAATATAACTCCATGCGCAAAAGTGTTCACTATCCTAGTACAAGAAATAAACTACTTTGCTGGAATAAAACAAGAAGTACTTTGCAGGTGTGATAAGATAGTTTTGTAACATAATAAAGAACGTGGAAATAAAAGTTAGGTTCTATTTTAATAAAATAACAATAAAGTAAATATAGCAATTGTGGAAAAGTGGTGGTAGGATTTGAGGAATTGTCACTAAGCGCTTGGCTAAGTCACTAGACCGATAGCAAGTTTTTATGTGGGAGAGTGCACTCCTAGCATGCCATCCCTTACTTGGAATTATACGCACTTATGATTGGAACTATTAGCAAGCATACGCAACTACTAATGTTCATTAAGGCAAAACCCAACCATAGCATTAAGATATATCGGTCTCCCTTTAATCCCGTATGAATCAATTTCTGCGATAGGAAGAAGCTTTTGTCACTCTTGACCTCCAATGCATAGTCCTATCAACATACAACTAACCTCATGGTGTAATCCATCTGTGCTATCATATGACACATAACCACAAGAAATTTAAACCAATCATGGCAATTCACCAATAACCCATAGGAGAACAAAAATCTACTCAAACATCATATGATGGCAACACATCATTAGAAAATAATATGAAGCATAAAGCACCATGTTCAAGTAGGGGGTAAAGCAGGTTGCGCGGGAGTGGACCACTGAAAATAGATGAAGGAAGGTAATGGTGGTGGTGATGACAGTGGTGAAGTTGTTGGTGTAGATCGTCGTCATGATGATTGCCCATGCGGCGTTCCAGCGCCGCCAAGTGCGAGGGGGAGAGATATCCCCTCCTCATTCTTCTTCCTTGGCCTACCCCCTAAATGGGAGGAGAGTTTCCCCTCTTCTCCATGGCTGCCATGGCTCCTAGAGGGCAAGAGCCCCTCCGAGATTGGATCTCTCTATGTGTGTTTCACGTCCTATTTTCTGGCCCTTCATCGTTCTTAGATATTCGGAGATCCGTAACTTCGATTGGGTTGAAATTTTGAGGGGATTTTTATCGGGAAATTATATTTTTTGTGGCCAAATAAGGGCCCCAACCAACTTACAAGGGAGTCCCAAGGCACCCAGGCTATGTTGCCTTGGGACCACCTCGAGCACCATACTGTGTTGATTCTTCTTCCCCAAAATCACATATATTCTAAAATAAATCTCCGTAAATTTTTATCCCGTTTGAACTTCGTTTGATATGGATTTTGTGAGAAACAAAAAACACAAAAAAAAACAGGAACTGCACTCGGCAATTGATCAATATGTTATTCCAAAAAATAATATAAAATGTTGCCAAAAGTATGTGAAAGTTGTATAGTATTGGCATGAAACAATCAAAAATTGTAGATACGATGGAGAGGTATCAGCGACCAGTGCGTGAGGGGAGAGAGAGTGTGTATGGAACTAGGCTCCGGTTAGGCAAGGTTAGGTGGGCCGATTAGGTTAGGCCTTTTATTTTTATTCATTTATTATTTTTCTTTTTTTTCTTTTATTTTTTTGTTAATTTTAAATTCAAATTGCTTTGAATTTGAATTTTCCACAAAAAGAAAATTGCTCTAAATTCATATTAGAATATTTCTGATAGTGTGGACTTTTTGTTTGGGCATTTTGGACAAATAATTCATGTACCTATATTTTTCCTTTTGAATTTGAATTTGCTTCCAAACCCAAGTATGTTTCAAATCCATTTTTAGAAAATTGGCACAGAGTCAACATGTCGTTTGGACTTGTAAATATCACGTTTCGACGAAATAAATGCCATTTTTTGAATAATTTCCCTTTGAGTTTTTAATTGATTCCTAACGAATTGAACTCAAATCATTTAGGGAGAGATTGTGATGGCTTTGAATATTTCTTCAGTCTTATTTAGGATAGCATTATGCCCAAGTAACATTTAAAACATGTTTGGTTTCACCTAAGGCTGTAATGTTTCTACTAGTTGCATTGGGGTTTCAACCATTATGATAAAACAAGCATCAAATTTTAGCTAACAAGAAATCAAGCATGGGTTTTATTGGAAAAGGATTAATTACCTACGAAAATTTTAACATGACGAATTTGTAAAAAATCTGGGATGTGACAACATCACCCTTCCTCTTCGGGAGAATCGAATAAGTCCTACGGGAGGGGGCCTTAGGAGATGAAACTTCAGGAGAGGTCATGGGACGAAATGTCAGGAGAGGGCCTCCCCAAAGTATGTCAAAGCCAGAAGGAGTCCAACTATGACTCTTCTAGAAATGCCAAATATTATGGATTTTGTGGAAATGTCGTAGATCGTGGAGTTTCTAGAAACTCCTTAGACTATGGAGTTTCTCCTGTGGCTTGTCCCCTAACAAAACCCTTCATGCACCTACACTGGCTGACTTGGTCCTCATGGAGCTTGCTCCTTGGCCCACCCAAGGGGGATCAGACCCCTGGGAATTTTTGGAACATTTGGGACCCTTCTCTAAGCTTCTCAAGCTATTCCAGGCCTTTCCATACCTTCCCAGATACTTCCAAGACACTTCTAACATCACCCAAACACTCTCGGGACCTCCCGAAACACTTCTGGTTCCCATTATCTCATTCGCATGTATCTACTGGTAATTCTACATACCAATAGTCATTAAGCGTGTGACCCTAAAGGTTCGAAAATATGTGGACATAACCCGGAACACCTTCCGATCAATAATTAACAGTTGGATCAAGACATCCTTGGTAATTCCCACATATACACAAAGATCTTTACCGAGCGAACCCTTTGTTATTGCATATAATTCCCTTTGCTTCACAATATTTTATAAAACCCGAGGTGAGAATTTTATCGATCCCATTATCAACACTTTGATCACTATACCCTTTTATCCTTGTTACAGGTTTTATTCTCTTTTGTCATTTTCGTATTCCGGTATCCCTATGATCACAATCACTATGTATCGCTAGGAAATGATGGATACCATAATACTCAGTAGACATAGAGTGCATCTCTCCATTGCTAGAGAAATAAATCTCAGTCTTTAACTATTGAGCGTCATCACATGACTTTTTGTGCCCTTAGGTTACCTTATTGATCACCCAATTACGGTATGACATAAACCTAAAGTAACCATATGATATGCAAGATTACAATATTATTATAGTCTAAGGACACGAGTAAACGTTAGCACTTCATACAAAAATACTGACAAGAATTTAGATGATGAGAAATTAGAGTGTTTCACAAGTTGGGTCTATAATACACCATTGTTATGCTCACAATGTATTCTCTTTACTACCGACATCATTCTCACATTGACAATGCCCACGATCAGGAAAACATGATCATCAACAATACATGAGTTAGTCCTATAAGCTAGTCTATGGATCTTTTTGGTGTTTATGTTTCCACATATGTGATTACGTTTTCCACAGAATATTATATTCAATAACCATTGCATTTATATCACAGAAATATAAACTTAATTACAAACATGGAAATAGATTTAATCACTTTATTCTTGCCTCTAGGGAATATTTCTAAAACATTCTAGGGTCTAACTTCCTTCTCTATGTATATATTCATTTGGTGACTTCTAATGATTTGCAAGGGGGGTCAGGCATTAGAATTAGTCCTAGTCGGTGATTCCACAGAAATAGAATCACTAATCCTTCTGCTATTCACCAAATGCCCCTGCCATGGTCAACAAAGTGCGAGAGCTCTCTCATGAAAAGCTTTGATCTTGGTGGAGGGGTTGGGTGGGCAATGCCTAAAAAGTTTCCAATCTAAGCCACCCATAGAAAATGTTTTACAAATCAGTCCAAGGCTGGGGGGCAGTGCCCCCCAGCTAGTCATTGCTCCACCGATGTACATTAATATGGTCCATGACTTCACATGCTGATCAATTATTTATCCCAGTATTAGAGATGATGTTAGATTTTCTTACCTGGGGAAGGGTTCAAATCAGCCAAATCATCATAATTTCCCTCAAATAGAGACGACATATATTTGGAAGGGGTATGACCCTTATGATCTACTAAAAGGTTACGTATCATCTTAACAATCTTTCAAAGCGAATAATTTTCATTAATGCATCGGGGCTTTGCAAATGGTACAACATGCATTGACATGTTTCTTTACCTGAGTCCTAACATAACTAGGGTGGAAGAGGTGAGTGCAAGGCAGCACCACCACCTCCTCCCCAACAATCAAATCGTCCATGCAAATCGCGCAAGTCGAGTAGGCATTGTCCACGCCCTAGTAGACAACCCTCCCAGTGGGTATAATGCCATGGAAAGCTTTAGGCGAAGTGTCGCAATCCATCTGCGTAGAGATACAAATATCCTTCACGGGAGAATGCACACTAGCACTATCAAGATCGAACCACCACAGATAATCGTGGCAATGGCAATCTTCTTCATTATGTCACCGTCTTGTTTCGACTTACTCTAAACCAGCCAATGCATCATGCAGCGAATCCTCTGCGAGCCAGAATCCCTAAATCCCTAATTTTAACAAAGGGATGAGAAGTCTATCATCAACCAGTAGTACCATGCTTTGAATGATTCTGTAAAATCGTTTAGCTCATGAGAAAATTCTAAAAAGTATCTTGTCTAAGCGCTCCATAAAAAGGGTTTACAAAATAGTCCAAGGCTGGGGGCAACGCCCCCCCCCCCCCCCCCCCGCGCCTAGATAGTCATTGCTCCACTAGTATACATGAGATATAATCCATGACTTTGCATTCTGATCGATTGACTTCATCTCAATATTAGCGATAATGTTAGGTTTTCTTACCGTGGGAAAGGTTCAAATCAACGAACTTGTCATAATTTTCCCTAATAGCGTCCAATAAGTCTTAGATGATTCCTACAGAGTACATATGGATGGGAGATATTGTCTATTTGTTTTTCCTATATATGGAATTCCTAGATCAAATAAGATCTTACCTAGGGAAGGGTTCAAATCAACCAACTCATCACAATGTCCCTCAAACAGAGACGACACGCATTGGCACAACATGCATTGACATGTTTCTACCTAAGTCCTAACAAAACTGGGGTGGAAGAGGTGGGTGCAAGGCAACACTAACACCTCCTTCCCGGTAGTGAAATCCACCACGCTAATCACACAAGTTGACTAGCCATTGTCCACCTCACTAGCCACCCCTCCTGGATGGTATAGTGCCAGGCAATCGTTAGGTGGACTGTCGCAATCCATGTGCGTAGAAATACAAAGAGCCTTCATAAGAGGATGCACACTGCCACAAATAACCATGACAATGGTAATCTTCTAGCTTACTCTAAACCAATGAATGCATCCTGCAACAAATCATGTGTCGACTAGAATCCCCATATCCGTAATCTTAGAAAAAATATTAGAAAGTTATCATCAACCAGTAGTACCAGACTTTGAATGATTCAGTAAAATATTTCATCTCATAAGAAAAGCCTAAAAGGTGTCTAATCTAAGCCCTTCATAGAAAATACTTTGTAAAATGCTCCAAAGCTAGGGGCAACGCCTCCCCCCCCCCCCCGGGCTAGTGGTTGCTCTGCCAATGCACATAAAAGATAATCCATGACTCCACATTATGTTCGATTGATTTCATCCCAACACTAGAAATCATGTTTGATTTCTTGCCTTGGGAAGGGTTCAAATCGGTGAGCTTGTCATAATTTCCCCCTAAAAGCATCCAATAAGTCATGGATGATCTTACACACTACATAATGCATGGGAGATATTTTATATTTTGTTTTTCCTGTTTATGTGATAC
Source organism: Hordeum marinum (assembly GCA_022496015.1). Classification (NCBI taxonomy): domain Eukaryota; kingdom Viridiplantae; phylum Streptophyta; class Magnoliopsida; order Poales; family Poaceae; genus Hordeum; species Hordeum marinum. Next base: position 442,444,113 of record CM039674.1, read on the forward strand.
GTCTCCAATGTATCTATAATTTTTTATTGTTCCATGCTATAATATTAACATTCTAGGATAATTTTGGGCCATTTATTTGTTGATTCATATTATTTTTAGCACTAAACAATTAACCTAGTGCCAAGTGCTAGTTGTTGTTTTCTACAAGATTTTGGCTTTCCAGGTTTACAGTATCAAACAAAGTCCAATTTCCCTGAAACTTTTTTTGATTTTTTATGGACCAAAAGAAGACCTAGAAGCTTTGGGAGAAGACCGGAGGCCGCACAGGGGGGCACAAGCCAAGAGGGCACGCCTTGTTAGCTTATGGACGCCCCCAGGCTCTCCTGACCCCATACTCTAGCCTATAAATTCACATATATTCCAAAAACCCTAGGGGAGCTCCCGAAACACTATTTCCGCCGCTGCAAGTCTTTGTTCCGTCACGATCTCATCTAGAGCCCTTTTCCGGTGCCCTGCCGGAGGGGGGGTCGATCACGGAGGGCCTCTTCATCATCCTTGCTACTCCCATGGTGATGTGTTAGTAGTCCACCATAGACCTACGGGTCCATATCTAGTACCTAGATGGCTTCTTCTCTCCCTTTGATCGTCAATACAAAGTTCACCACGACCTTCGTGGTGATCAATTCGATGTAATCTTCTTGTTGCAGTGTGTTTGTTCAGATCCAATGAATTGTGGGTTTATATTCAGATTATTTATGATAAAAGATTTGAGTCATCTCTGAATACTTATTTGCATGATCCTCATAGCTTCATAAATCTCTCTGATCTACCAGTTTAGCTTGGCCAACTAGATTGGTTTATCTTTAGTGAGAGGGGTGCGTTGTAGTGGGTTAAATCTTGCGGTGCTCTATATCAAAGTAGGGGACAAGACACATATTTGTATTGTTGCCACTAAGGATAAAATGATGGGGTTCATTCATATTAATTGAGTTTACTTTGTCTACATCATGTCATCGTTCTCCAAGCATTACTCTGTTTGCGTGAACTTAATACCTAGAGAGGCAAGCATATAAGCTCTCTCGAAGTGGAGTAATAGTAGTAGATGCAGGCAGGAGTTGGTCTACTTGTTTATGGACGTGATGCCTATATACACATGATCATTGTCATGAATAAATATTCCATAACTATGCACTTTTCTATCAATTGCCCAATAGTAATTTGTTACCCACCGTATGCTTTATTTAAGAGAGAAGCCTCTAGCGAACACAATGGCCCCCGGGTCTATTCACTTATATATTTAGAAATAGTCTCATTATCTTACTATTTTTTATTCAGCATTTTACAATCTTCAACTGTCATCTACACTACTCATTTGCTTGCAAGTAATGAGTTCAAGGGGATTGACAACCCTCTTGCCCGCGTTGGGTCTTGGGTAAAAGTGTTTGCTCTTTTTTCTATAGGCACTAAAGACAAGAGTTATGTGGTCCACCTATTGGTTCGATAACCTTGGCTCTCACTAAGGGAAATGCTTATATATACTGTGCTGCATCATCCCCTCCTCTTCGGGGAAAAATCCAACGCAGATCACAAGTATTAGGAAGGATTTATGGCGTCGTTGCCGGGAATATCACCAACTCACTATCAAGTTACCAACACACCTACTCACAAAGAGAAGCCACCAGTGAAACCTACGGCCCCCGGGTCTACTTTTCCAACATATTGCTTTCGAATCTACTATTTTGCCTTTTTGTTTTCAGATCTATTAATCCAAAAAACCAAAAAACCTTGCTGCAATTTTTTTACCTATTTTATTTTTTGTTTTTGCGAGATCTATTTGCCAAAACTACCATTACCTAATCAATCTTTTATCGTTGAGAACTTGACAACCTCTCTTACGCGTCAGGTTGCAACTATTTGTTATTTGTGTGCAGGTGTTGTTTACTGATACGTCTCCAACGTATCTATAATTTATGAAGTATTCATGCCATGTTTATAATAATTCTATATGATTTTGGTATGATTTTATTAGAACTAACCTGGACTGACGCTATTTTCAGCAGAACTGCCATGGTGTCGTTTTTTCTGTAGAAATAGAAGTTCTCGAAATGGGCTGAAAATTTAGTATGATTTTTTTGGACCAAAAGAGACCCCCGAAGAATTGGAGTTGGGCCAGAAGAGACACGAGGAGGTCACAAGCCTACCAGGAATGGCCACCCCCCTGGTCGCGCCTCGCAGGCTTGTCACTGCCTCGCGGCCCCCCTTGACGTGATATCAATGCCAAAAATTCCTACAAATATAGAAACCTCCAAAAAGAAACCTAGATCAGGAGTTCAGCCGCCGCAAGCCTCCAGAGCCACGAAAAACCAATCGCGAGACCGTTCTGGCATCCTGCCAGAGAGGGAAACCATCACCGGAGGCCATCTTCATCATCCCGACGGTCTCCATGATGAGGAGGGAGTATTTCACCCTCGGGGCTGACGGTATGTACCAGTAGCTATGTGCTTTATCTCTCTCTCTCTCTCTCTCTCTCTTGTGTTCTTGAGATGACACAATCTTGATGTACCGCGAGCTTTATTGATATAGATGAATCATATGGAGTGTTCCCCTCTCTATCTTGTTGTGATGAATTGAGTTTTCCCTTTGAAGTTTTTTATCAAATTGAGTCTTTAAGGATTTGAGAACACTTGATGTATGTCTTGCGATGGGATATCCGTGGTGACAATGGGATGTTCTATTGATCCACTTGATGTCTGTTTTGGTGATCAACTTGCGGGTTACGTGACCTTGGGAATCTATGCATAGGGTTGGCACACGTTTTTGTCTTAACTTTCCGGTAGAAACTTTGGGGCACTCTTTGAAGTTCTTTGTGTTGGATTGAACATGATGAATCTGAAATTGTGTGATGCATATCGTATAATCAAGCCCATGGGTACTTGTGGTGACATTGGAGTATCTAGGTGACATTAGGGTTTTGGTTGATGTGTATCTTAAGGTGTTATTCTAGTACGAACTCTAGGGTTGTCTGTGACACTTATAGGGATAGCTCATAGGATTGATCAGAAAGGATAACTTTGAGGTGGTTTCGTACCCTACAATAATTTCTTTGTTAGTTCTCTGCTATTTGTGACTTTGGAGTGAACTCTTTGTCGCACGAGAGGTACTTACATATGATTCAACTATGTCCATATCGTTGAGAGAAATTGCACTAGTGAAAGTATGGACCCTAGGCCTTGTTTCCAAGCATTTATACAATGTTTTGCTCACTCTTTACTACTTGTTATGTTGCTGTTTTCATATTTTCATATTCCAAAAAAACATATATCTACCATCCATACTGCACTTGTATCACCATCTCTTTACCGAACTAGTGTGCCTATACAATTTACCATTGTATTGGGTGTGTTGGGGACACAAGAGACTCTTTGCAATTTGGTTGCAGGGTTGTTTGAGAGAGACCATATTCATACTACACCTCCCACGGATTGATAAACCTTAGGTCATCCACTTGAGGGAAAATTGCCATTGTCCTACAAAACTCTGCGCTTGGAGGCCCAACACGAGTCTACAAGAATAAGGTTGTGTAGTAAACATCAAGCTCTTTTTTGGCGCCGTTGCCGGGGAGGTGAGTGATTGAAGGTATATCTTTATATCTTGCAATTAAATCTTTTAGTTTCTTGTTTTTCACTAGTTTGGTTTTATAAAATAAAACTACAAAAAAATCAATTGAGGTTTCCTCATATGCTTCATCTTTTTAATGTCTTTCGTGAAAATGATGGAAAGGAAAATTGTGCTCAAGTGTTAGAAGAAAAGGTTATGAAAATGTTTGGCACTAAATCTTTGAATGATGAGCATGATAGTGATACTGTTAGTATGAATTCTCTGAATATCCATGATGCTAATGATATGCAAAGACACAAGCTTGGGGATGCTATGTTTGATGAAGATGATATGTTTAGTCCTCCAAGTTTTGATGAGCAAATTTATTATGATGAAATCATGCTTCGTATTTATGATGATTATTGTGATGACATATATGCTATAAATAATAATGATAACCATGGTAATTTTCATAATGATTTTAATTTTCAATTGGATTATGCTTCACATGATAGTTATTTTGTTGAGTTTACTCCCACTATTAGTCATGAGAAGAAATTTTCTTGTGTGGAGGGTAGTAAAATTTCTATGCTTGTAGATCATTAAATAATGCTTTATGTGCTGGTTATATTGTGTAATTCCTTCATGATGCTACTGAAAATTATTATGAGGGAGGAACATATGCTTGTAGGAATTGCAATAATATCAAGTTTCCTCTCTATGTGTTCAAAGTTTTGAAGTTATGCTTGTTTTGCCTTCCTATGCTAGATGATTCTTGTTCCCATAAATTGTTTGCTCACAAAATCCCTATGCATAAGAAGTGGGTTAGACTTAAATGTGCTTGTCATGAGATTCATTATGCTCTTTTGCATGTTTCAAATATTATTCCTATATGAGCATCATTGAAATCATCATGCCTAGCTAGAAGGCATTAAAGAAAAACGCTTGTTGGGAGACAACTCAACACTTTTACTTTCTGTTTTGATGTGTTCACATGATTAAGATATTGTAGTAATCATGTTTTGTGTCTTTTATTTCAAATGAGAATCTGAAATACTATGCATTGAATTGCCTTTACAATACTGTTCTATTTATAATCTTGTTTTTGAATAAAAATTTCCAAGAATTGCCTTTAGGATGCTTGAATTGCATGTTTGATGTGTGCTGTGTAAAAACAGAAACTTCTGCTGTAGTGTTTGAATTTTCATATTTTACTGGAACTTGGAAAGTTTCTGAAATTTTTAAACAGTATTTTCATATAAATTTTATAGCATTTCCTAAATTTTCATAATTTTTTGAGTTACATAAGTACACTGTTTTCATAAATTTCTACAGACTGTTCTGTTTGGACAGATTGCTGTCATAGTTTTGTTATCTACTTATCCTATAGTTTCCATAGCCTATATTGATAAATATAAATTGTGGAAATGATAGTATAAAGTACCTAATGTTTGCAAATTATTGTGCAACTTGTCTTGTAAGTACATGAAGAGTTGATTTATTACTATGTGTATTAACCTATCTCACGAGTTCTTTTCGAGTTTTGTGTGGATGAAGTTTTTGAGAATAGGTGAAACCATGATATGAGAGGATTGAACGAGATAAAAAAAGCTCAATCTTGGGGATTCCCAAGGCACCCCAAGTAAATATTTCAAGAAGTCTCAAGCATCTAAGCTTGGGGATGCCACGCATCCCAGCTCTGTTCGTCAACTATCGGTTAGCCTATGTTGAGCCTAAATTTTTATCCGTCCACATGATGTATGCTATTCTTGGAGTGCTATTTTTTTTAGCTTGATGTCTAAATAAAATACTCAGATATGAAAATATTTATTGATAGATAGAGAGAAAGTCCTCACATAGCTACTTAATTGTTTGACTACTCATTGATCTTCACTTATATGTTTTGGAGTAGTTTTGTTATTTACTCTCGCGCTTCACTTATATCCTATGAGTAAATGGTTGAATGAATTGAATATCATAAATCTGAAATTATATATGTTTTATATGCTTATCCCATGGGGATTAATGAGTTGGCATATAAGAAGTATAGGTGGTAAAATTTATTGAAAGTTACCAAACACCGCATTGGTCACTTGAACCATTCATGAAAGAATATTGAAAGAAGAGAGATTTCACATACAAATATACTATCTTGGACATCTTCTATGATTGTGAATCCCCATTAATTATTTTCAAACTTGAGAAAATTATTTGAAGGTTGACAAGGAAGACAACGTAAAGAGTTATGCTTGGGTATATTTGTATAGTAGTTATATTGTTTTGGATCCTCCAACATGTGGTGCTTGCTTCCACCTCATACTACCCAAAACTTCTGCACCAAGTAGAAATACTACTTGTGCATCCAAACACCCTTAAAATAAAAGTTGTTCTATTTCAGTCCACCATGCCTACCTATATGCGGTATTTACCTGCCGTTCCAAGTAAATTTGCATGTGCCAAACTCTAAACCTTCAAATAATATTCTGTTTTGTATGCCCGAATCGCTCATATAGTAACTAGGGGCTGTTAGTATCTTCCTTGTTAGGTGGGTTATTCTCACAATATGTGTTTATTCACTATCATTCACGAGAAAGTGGCTAGTAATAGGGATCCCAGTCCCGAAATCAAAGAAAAAATGCAAATAATTAAACAACACTCCCCTAGGAATGTTGTTGGTATGGACGGTACCCGTGGATTCGACTCGCTATGGAGTGTGATTGGTTGGTGGAGGGGGAGTAAAACCTTTACCATTATGTTTGGGAACCGCCTATAATGTATCTAGCATGGAAGATACCGAGATCTTCGGTTGTTATGGTGACAATGAAAGCATACCGCCCAAAATTATTATTCATCTCTGTTTTAAAAGCTCAAGCTCTCGCACCTATGCAAATCAATGCTCCCCTTTACGAAGGGCCTATCTTTTACTTTCTAGTACTTACCTTTATGCAAGAGTCATGGTGATCTTCACCACTTCCTATATTTCTGTCGGGGGAAATGACACCTATGGGATCGGAAGGACCCCTTTACGATTCGGCAGGGAAGAAGACTTGCACAAAGAGCAGATCTGATGATTTGCGGGATTTTACCTAGGTTCAGGCTACAAAGATGCATAAAACCCTACTCCTACTTGGTTGTATTGGATGAGTTCTAGCTCAGGTTCTGGGAGCGCTATAGTACATAGTTGCTACTCATGCAGAATCAGCCAGAGAAGATCCCCCTGTAGAAGTGCCTTGGGCCTCCTTTTATACTCTCGCAGGGGTCACCAATAGTGGCATACAGCGCATACATGAGGTGTAAAGTGCTACAGTGTTATCATACCTAACACTGACGGTGTAAGACAAACGCATTTAATGCTCACCAGGCGTCCCTAACCTTCTACGGGACGGGACAGGAGCCCATCCCATCGGCACCGCTTAGCCTCCTCCATCCCCCGCGCCTCGACACGTACCCAGGTGGGATCACAGCTGGTCTTTGCGTTGGCAGGATGGCGAGGCCTTGCAGGGTGCACTTATTGTCGGGGCTCAGCAGCTAGCCTGGCAAGATCTGGCCAGGCGCCTAGCCTTTGGTCTTCTGACTATTGACTTGAATGCCTTCTCAATGTTGTTGTATTTGTTCTCAGTTGCTCCCTCGTAGGCCTTGTTGCTGGTATGGCTACAACCGTCCATGCACAAGTACGGGGTACTAAACAGACCATACTTTAGTACACCGACAAGAGCCCCGCGGTATAGGCCATACACGGTGCGAGGCGTTGTTGGGCTAGGCCCAAATAGTGCACGGGCATGCGTGGCAGGGATTAAATGTTATAATCATTCCACTTATTGCGCCTCCCCATGATGTGCACAAGGTCCGCGTCGTGGGATACGTGCGTAGAGCGGTAGTAATTATTTCAATTGTTGCATCAGGCTGTTTCCGCCACACGCGCCACATGCATAGAGGGGATCCGACAATGGGCGCCCGTGACTTAAAGTCTTGGCCATGGCAGAAACTTCAGCGCTATGGATTGAAGCAACGGGGCGGCTGCTGTTCGCCCCGTGATCGTGGGCGACGCTATTGGAGGAGGTGGGTGACGACTCTTAGAGCAGGGGAGAGGCAGCCCCCATGCTCCCCCTATAAATTGAGGGGTTACGAGGGTGATTCTCATCCATCCTTCCTTCCTCATCGAGCACGAACCTCTAGAGCTCGCCCTTCCACCTCTTCCAAACCTTGAGTGGCGCCCGCCCTTAGCCATGAATAGGGGGCGAGGTCGGCCACCATCCTTCACACCAAGGAGGAGTTCTCGTCGAGATCATGCCACCGCTTCTGCCGCAGAGGCGAAGGGTGACCCGGGTGCTCATTGCAGGAGAAGCGCGAGAGGTCGTGGTCACCGTGGAGGCTGAGGCTGAGGGAGGCGGAGTGCTGCTCCACCTCTCCCTCCAACGCCAGCCTCTTCCTCGAAGAGACCCACGCCGAGGGGATGGTGTTGGAGTTCATCCTCAAACTGCGCGGTCCCCTTCGGAGCCATCTACGCCTCCCTCACCCTTTCTCCAGGGCGATGGAGACCGATAAGCCGCCCGTTTGTGGCTATGGGCGCATGGCTGCTGCAATGGCGCCACGCGGGTGGACATCGAGTATCCAGAGAGTCGTGTCATGTTCTTCAGGCACGGTTAGAAAACCTTCGCCCGTGCCCACAACCTCCAGGATGGGCACGTCCTTCATTTCAAAATGACGAAGGTCGATCTGCTCTCCGTCAAGATTTATGGGCACTCACGCGTCTGTCTCGGTTGCTGTGAAGAGAGCTCGAGCGGAGCCGAAGGTTCCTCCTCGAGCGATAGTGAGGAGGAGGACAGTGGTGAAGGCAACAACGATGAATCTGGCCTTCAGGCCGTCAAGTCGGAATACGACGACCTGGACTTGGACTGACCATCGGCCACACCATCACCGTCAGCCTCGCGCCTCTCCTCCTCCCAGTAGGATGATCCTGCCAGGGGGCTTTGTCCCGGGCGCTGCCTCATCTTCTAGCTGGGTCTTCTGGCAGGCCCGTGGACTTTGGCTTCTCCCCCCCCCCTGCTCGTCCACGCAGTGCTGGTCTTCTCCTCTACACAATGCTGGCCCAGGAGGGGCCAGGCTCTCGTCGGAGGCCCCTTGTTACCTTTTTCTCCTTGTAATTCGCCTCCTTCTCCTCCTATCTTTTTCTTCTCGTAGTCTCCCCTAGGGGAGAAAGTCAAATAAAGATGTATTTAGGAAGAGGCGACATCCCATGTAAATTTCACCCTATTTGAATGACCGTGCATTATTCTCCTTGTTAGATTCCTCTTTGCATGGTGTTTTCCCTACACTTTTTCGGAAAAACCTTGCTGGCATGTGTAGCCCTATCGCGAGTGCTTCAAGGAGCGGGTCCTTAGTAGCCTGCTGGCAGTGCTACTGCTGGCAGGATACCTTGACATTCTCGTTATGGCCACTTAAGTTGCTGAGTGGACTCGAAACAGAGTAAGAGCACGAGCGCAACCACTTGAGCCATTGAGGGGACTCGAAATAGGGCAAGGGCGCGAGTGCAACCATTTAAGCCATTGAGCGGACTCGAAATAGAGCAAGGGCGCCATCAATCACGGTAAGGTTCCTTAGCATGCAGGTTTTCCATATAAAAGTTGAAACTGTCCAAGGAAAATAACTTCACAGAAAAAAATCGTTCAGGGTCTAGCAACTTATCTTCCCGTCACGGTACTTTTTCCGCTCCTTCCCGCAAGATGCCAATTTTGGACGTCGTCGGTGCCCATACCATCTCTTCCCCCCGGAAATCTTGCACGTGAGAGAACCTTATGCCTTTTAAGAAAAAGAAAGAAGAGAAAACAAAGATGTGGAACCTTGGCGGTCCGTTAGTACTTGCCGGGAAAGGTGTAATGCAACATCTTGGATAAGCATGCAAGACAAATAAACATGGAAATCAACAAGAGTTGCAGAATGCTCTGTCTTATTCAGCTATGTGTAGGGTATGCGCCTGGCTTTGTACAAACGATCACATGCCTTGCCGGCAATACTCGTACAAAAGGTGGTTGCCAAGGGGGCCGAGCAACCACGCCTTATGGGTAGAACTTACGAAGAAGCTTGATATTCCAGGAGTTGCTCACCAGAACGCCATCTTCGGTCTCCACGCGGATTGTGCCAGGCCTGGTGACCTGTACTACCCGATAAGGGCCTTCCCACTTCAGCATCAACTTGTTTGAATTCTTGGCCGACTGAACGCGCCGAAGAACAAGGTCGCCTTCCTGAAGGCTTTGGGCACGAACCTTGTGGCTATGATAGCGGCACAAAGCTTGCTGGTAGCGTGCAGCTCTCACAGTAGCCCGAAGACGGTCTTCCTCAAGGAGCATCGCGTCATCTTGCCGCAACTACTCTTGCTCAAGCTCATCATAAGCGAGCACTCAAGGTGACCCTTATACGAGTTCCGTGGGGAGAACCGCTTCTGCCCCGTACACCAGGGAGAAGGGTGTCTGGCCGATGGCTCGATTTGGTGTCGTTCTGATCGACCAAAGAACCACCGGCAGCTCATCGATCCATCGCCTTTCGCACTTGTGCAGCTTGTCGAAAGTTCTTGTCTTGAGGCCTCACAACACTTCAGCATTAGCCCTTTCTGCCTGGCCGTTGCTCCTTGTGTGGGCAACAGAAGCAAAACAGATCTTGCCGCCAAGGTCTTGGACATACTACATGAAGGTGCGGCTCGTGAACTGTGTGTCGTTGTCGATGATGATCCTGTTTGGTACACCAAAATGGCAAACTATTCCTTTAAAGAACTTGAAGGCTGATTGTGTTATCACCTTTCTCACTGCTTCCACTTCTGGCCACCTTGTGAACTTGTCATTGCGATGTACAAGTCCTCAAAGCCCCCGGTAGCACGGGGAAAAGGACCCAAGTTGTCAAGCCCCCAGACCGAAAATGGCGAGGAGAGAAGGATTGTCTGAAGAGCTTGAGCTGGTTGATGCATTTTCTTCGAATGAAACTGGCATGCTTCACACTTGGTTACTAGCACAGTTGCATCCTGGAGGGCACTGGGCCAAAAGAAACCTTTCCGGAATGCCTTACCGGCAAGCGCTCTGGATCCTATGTGGGAGCCACATATGCCTCCATGTATCTCCACCAATAGCTCTGGTCCATCTTCCCGAGAAATGCACTTGAGTTTCACACCATTCGGTCGCTTTATGTACAGGAAGTTGTCCACGAACTGGTACATATTAGACCGGCGGTCTACTTTCTCTGCTTCTTGTTCCTTAGGGAGTTCTCCTGTTCGAAGGAAATGGACGATGTGATGTGCCCATGCTGGAGCCTGGGGCTCGACAACAAGGACTAAAGGCATATCCTCTATCGGGGAAGCATTTGTCTCAACGGCAAGGGCTTGAGGCCCTTCCGAAGCCCGTTTCCCCCCGACAAGCTTGGCGGGAGAGTGTGCTTCCACGATAAGAGCCTGAGGCCTTGCCGGAGCGTGACACTCATCGGCAAGCCTGGCGTCGTTCCCAACAACTTCCTCGTCGGCGGCTTCTGGGAGCCCTGCCGGGAAATACTTGCCCGAACTCAACTTTCTTCTTTTCTCTTGTCCAATTGATGGTGTCACGGATGGTTGAGTCAGTCAGAGCACAAAAGTTCCTGGTTCCACAGACAACTTAAGGGCAGCACACTTTGACAGGCCATCAGCAACATTGTTCTCTACACGCGGAACATGCTCCATTTGCAGACCGTCAAAATGGTCTTCCAACTTTCTCACTTCATCTACATAGGCTTCCATCAATGGACTCCAATAGTCTTATTCACCTGCTTGACAACAAGCTGAGAATCACCCCTGACAATAAGTTTCTTAATCCCAAGGTATGTCGTGATCCTGAGACCAGCAAGCAGCCCTTCGTATTCAGCAGTATTGTTCGTTGACCTCTCCCAGGGAAAGTGCATCTGAATCACATATTTGAGGTGCTCTCCGGTGGGTGCGACAAGTAGCACTCCAGCACCGGCGCCTTGCAGCGAGAAAGCCTCATCAAAATACATGATCCACTCTTGATTTGTTTCCTTGCCGAGGAGAGTTGACTTTGGAACTTCTTCATCTGGCGTTGGGGTCCATTCCGCAATGAACTCTTCCAAGGCTCTGCTCTAGATAGTCGAAGTACTTTCAAACTTGAGACCAAAGCTTGATAGTTCCAAAGACCACTCCACAATCCTGCTGGTAGCATCTGGGTTCCGCAAAATCCGCTACAACGGGAAGCGAGTGATAACGGTGATCTCATGTGCATGGAAGTAATGGCGCAGCTTCCTCGAGGCCATAAGGAGGCCAAAGAGAAACTTTTGCACGCCAGAATATCTTGACCTAGCCCCTTGCAAAAGGGAGCTGACAAAATAGACTAGGCGTTGCACCATCTTCGTCTTCTGAATTGTTTCATTTAACTACACAGATCCTGCTTTGTCGGCACCAAACGCTGTCGGGGAATATCCTGGCTTGTCGCTTGGTGGTCCTGCCACTACCGTTGCTTCTTCATCAACTTCTCTTTCAGCCACTAACGCAACACTCACCACTTGATTTGTTGCCACTAGATATAGCAGCAACGGCTCTTGTGGTTTTGGTGCGACTAGGACTGGCAGAGAGGAGAGGTACTTCTTCAAATCCTACAGCGCTGCCTCTGCTTCCGGAGTCCATTTCATCGGACCTTCCTTCTTCAAGATTTTGAAAAAGGGCAGGGCGTGCTCATCAGATTTTGAAATGAACCTACTCAGAGCGGCAACACAGTCGGCAAGCTGACACACATCCTTGACATGTCTTGGTGCTTCAATTTGCTCAATTGCCTTGATCTTGTCGGTATTTGCTTCAATTCCACGTTGGGATACAAAGAATCCGAGAAGCTTGCCAGATGGGACGCCAAACACACACTTCTCAGGGTTGAGCTTCAAGTTGATCTTGCGCAGATTTGCAAATGTTTCTTCTAGGTCTGATATGAGCGTAGCCTTGTACTTGGTTTTGACCACTATGTCATCCATATAAGCCTCCATATTTCTATGTAGTTGGGGCTCAAAACCAATCTGGACCACTCTTGAAAATGTAGAACCAACACTTTTCAACCCAAAAGGCATACGCAAAAGGCAATACGTACCACATGGGGTGATAAATGTGGTATTCTCTTTGTCTTCCTTGGCCATGAAAATCTATTGATAACCTGAATAAGCGTCAAGGAAAGACAACAAGTCATAGCCGGTGGTGGAGTCCACAATCTGGTCGATGCGCGGCAAGGGCAAAGGATATTTGGGGCAGGCTTTATTGATATCTGTGTAGTCAATACATAGCCTCCATTTCCCATTCGTCTTGCGCACTACAACTGGATTGGCCAACCATGTTGGATGAAGTACTCCTCTAACCAAGTCAGCCGCTTCTAATTTCTTGATTTCTTCGGCAATAAACTATTGCCGCTCCAAAGCCTGCTTCCTGGCCTTCTACTTGACGGACCGCACGTGTGGACAGACGGCAAGGTGGTGCTCAATCACCTTCCTGGGAACACCGGGGAAATCATATGGTTGCCATGCAAACACATCGACATTCGCCCGCAGGATGGCAACGAGCGCGCTTTCCTATTTGCCGTCAAGGGTGGAACTTGCGGTGAAAGTTCCTCCCGTACCATCCTCCTTGGCGGGCACCTTCTTAGTCGCTAGTGGAGCTGCCTTGGACTTCTTGCTCTTGCTGGTGGAACTCTCTGGCACGTCCTCAACAGGAGCGCAACACTCCAAGGAAGTGCGCTTGCCGGAGTCTGTGCGAAAGGTCTTGCCGAGCTTCTTCCTCCCAGGAGTTTCAGCGACAGGAGCAAGTGCCTTGGCGGCAGATGCTGCAACTACCTCCCGGTAGAGCTGATCGGCGCAGATAAGTGTGTCCTTCTTGTTGGACTTGATAGTCATGACGCTCATTGGCTCGGGCATCTTTAATACATTGTAGGTGTAGTGTGACGCCGCCATGAACTTGGCTAACGCTGGACGACCAAGGATCCCATTGTATGGCAACGGAATTTTGGCGACATCAAAAACAACCTTTTCCGTCCTAAAGTTCAGATCGCTACCAAATGTTATCGGAAGCGTGATATTTCCCTTGGGCTGGCTCCTTCCTAGATTGACCCCCTGAAACGAGCCCGTTTCCTTGAGATCTCCATCAGGAATTTGCAATCTCTTGATTACCTCGGGCGAGATCAAATTCAAGCCGGCCCCACCGTCAACTAACATTTTCGTCACTTTGAGGTTGTGAATCGTTGGTGAGATCAACAACAGCAAACACCCAACTGCAGTTATATGATCAGGGTGATCCTCATCGTCAAAAAAGGTAGGCGTGTTGGACCATTTCAAAGGCTTCCGGGCACCGATAGATGGCTTAGTCGCATTAACCTCATGCGCCCATTGTTTAAGTTGGTGGCGGGAAGAATGCAACGAGGCACCTCCATTGACGCACATGGCGTCTGTAGCTCTCTGGAATTTTTGCTCGCTGGACTCATCGTCCTCTTCAACGTCATCATCACCCCCCTCTTGCTTGTCGTGGCCACGAGCGGGCCAGTCCTTCTGTTGCTTGGCCTTGCCACGATGACCTCCTCGGCCACCGCGCTTCTTGATGGACCCCTCTGCACCATCCTGGCCCTTCTCCTTGTCTCGCCTCTCGTACTCAGCTTTTTGCTTCTCGGCAAGCTGCTCAACTTGTCGGTAGTCCTAGATATTGTGGCCTTTGGTGCGATGGATCTTGCAATACTACTTGACGGAGCCTTCCGGCTTGTCGGCAGCTGCCAAAGCCTGACAGGAGACGCACCCGGCAAAATCCTTGTCGGGGTCATCAACCTTGGCCTTCTTGGCAGTGTCGGGGTTGCCGGATCCCTCGACGGCAAGCACGGCCTTGCCCTTGCACTTCCTGTTACGCTGCCGGCCCTTCTTTGTCGGGGCGGCGGTGTCTTCATCCTCAGAGTCAACCCCTGCGCCAGCGTCCTTGCTAGAGAGCCTCCTCCCTTCTTCATCCCGAGCACATTTATCTGCCAGAGCATAGAGCTCGGCAACATCCCTGACCTTGTTCATCACCAGCTCTTCCCGCATCCTGCGGTTGTGCATGTTCTGATGGAACGCGCTGATAACAGCGGCAGGATGAACGTCTGGTATGTTGTGGTGTATGTGGCTGAACCTCTGGATGTACTTGCGCAAAGTCTCGCCCTCCTTCTGGGGGATGAGATGTAAATCACTTTCCTGGCTAGTAGCTTGATGACCTCCGATAAAAGCACCAACAAACTCATGGCACAGATCTGCCCAGGAAGAAATGGATCCTTCCGACAACTGCATCAACCACTACCTGATGTTGGGCTTAAGCACTAATGGGAAGTAGTTGGCGAGTATCTTGTCATCGCGAGCCCTGGCAGCTTGCATCGCAATGGTGTAGATGCTCAAGACTCCGAAGGGTGAGTCTTGTCGTCACATTTCTCCAGGACCTCTGGCTTGAACGTTCGGGAGTTGGGCCACTGGACTCGCCGCAACTCACGGGTAAACGCTGGACAACCCACCTCATAAGGTAGGCTCACATGATACCCTCACGCGGATTTGTCTACAGTGGGTCCCGCGCGCTTATCAGGTTGATGGCGTGCTTCCTGCCGCCGCTTGATTGTAGTCCGAGCGTCTTCTTTGCTTCGTTCTCGAAGAACTTGATGTTAATCATGGCGAGTCTATGGATTAGACGACGCCGTCGAGTAACCATCGCAAGCGTTGGTTCGTCGAGTCGGTGACCAGTGTTGTTGCTGTGGAGGAGAGTGTATCGTGGTCGCACCGCCTCCGGCCTTCTCGCCACTGGCGCGAGCCGGCTCGATGGACCGAAACTTGTCAGCGAGGCTGAGGAGGCTCTGAATGGTGGCTCTCCAGTCGTTGAGCTTCTCCACAGCAAGAAGGAAGTTCAGGAGTAGTTGTGCTCGCGCCATTGCTTCTTCCGACATGGTCGGCAGCGAATGGCGCGAAGGACGCGAGGTGCTTTGACTCCTAACCATGTTAAAAGGAGCTCCATCGCGGTCCCGCGATTGCACGCCACTCCCACTAGCATGCTGGTGTGCATGCTGGTCCCATGCATCTTGGGAGCGATGCGTAGGAGCTTTTCCGTGGGGACGTTGGGAACCACCAACACCGCGGCGCTGCTCTTCACGCGCGTCCTGGGAAGGTCGCGGCGTACGCATCGGCGTGCGTGTATTGGAAGGTGCCCTTCCGTCCCTGGAGTTCACCGTACCGCCCGTAGGCGGTACAGTCCCGTCCTGAGACCCAGCGGCGCGGGGGTTTCCGCCGCCACCATGAGCGTCTCTGCTTCCTTGGCCTTGATCACCGGAGCACCGTGTGGGCGCAGGGTCTCCGCTCCCTTCGCCGGCGCCCACTCCGTTGCCCGCTTGGGTGGCTACGGGCGCGGTGGACGTGGAGGGTTCCACCATCGTGAAACCCTTCTTCTTGGGGGCCATGGTGATGATGATTATGAAGGCACTGGCATGCTAGTCACCAGATCAGGTCCACGCGACCTTTCCCCCTACCTGGTGCACCAAAGATGTCAGGGGAAACGACACCTATGGGATCGGAAGGATCCCTTTACGATTCGACAGGGAAGAAGGCTCGCACAGAGAGCAGATCTAATGATTAACATGCGGGATTTTACCCAGGTTCAGGCCGCAAAGATGCATAAAACATACTCCTGCTTGGTTGTATTGGATGAGTTCTAGCTTAGGTTCTGGGGGCGCTACAGTACACAGCCGCTACTCATGCAAAATCGGCCAGAGAAGATCCCCCTGTAGCTGCGCCTTAGGCCTCCTTTCATACTCTCGAAGGGGTCACCAATAGTGGCGTATAGCACATACGTGAGGTGTAAAGTGCTATAGTGTTATCGTACCTAACACTGATGGTGTAAGACAAACGCATTTAATGCTCGTCAGGCGTCCCTGGCCTTCTACGGGACGGGACAGGAACCCGTCCCATCGGCATCGCTTAGCCTCCTCCATCCCCGGCGCCTCGACACGTACCCAGGTGGGATGACACCTGGTCTCTGCGCTGGCAGGATGGCGAGGCCTTGCCGGGGCTCAGCAGCCAGCCCGGCAAGATTTTGTCGGGCGCCTAGCCTTCGGTCTTCCGCCTGTTGACTTGAATGCCTTCTTGATGTTGTTGTATTTATTCTCAGTTGCTCCCTGGCAGGCCTTGCCACTGGTATGGTTACAACCGTCCGTGCACAAGTACGGGGTACTAAAGAGCCCATACTTTAGTACACCGACAATTTCCAACGTATCTATAATTTATGAAGTATTGATGCCATGTTTACAATAATTCTAAATGATTTTGGTATGATTTTATTAGCACTAACTTGGACTGACGATGTTTTTAGCAGAACTACCATGGTGTTGTTTTTTGTGCCGAAATAAAAGTTCTCCAAATGGGCTGAAAATTTAGTATGATTTTTTCTGGACCAAAAGAGACCCCCGAAGCATTAGAGTTGGGCCAGAAGATCCACGCGAAGGTCACAAGCCTGCCAGGCGCGGCCACCCCCCTGGCCGCGCCTAGCAGGCTTGTCACCGCCTCATGGCCCCCCTTGATGTGAGATCGACGCCAAAAATTCCTATAAATATAGAAACCTCTGAAAAGAAACCTAGATCGGGATTTCCACCACCGCAAGCCTCTAGAGCCATGAAAAACCAATCGGGAGACCGTTTTGGCATCCCGTCGGAGGGGGAAACCATCACCGGAGGCCATCTTCATCATCTCGATGGTCTCCATGAGGAGGAGGGAGTAGTTCACCCTCAAGGCTGAGGGTATGGACTAGTAGCTATGTGTTTGATCTCTCTCTCATGTTCTTGAGATGACACGATCTTGATGTACCGCGAGCTTTATTGATATAGATGAATCATATGGAGTGTTCCCCTCTCTATCTTGTTGTGATGAATTGAGTTTTCCCTTTGAAGTTTTCTTATCGGATTGAGTCTTTAAAGATTTGCGAACACTTGATGTATGTCTTGCAATGGGATATCCGTGGTGACAATGGGATGTTCTATTGATCCACTTGATGTATGTTTTGGTGATCAACTTGCGGGTTCCGTGACCTTGGGAATCTATGCATAGGGTTTGGCACACATTTTTGTCTTGACTTTCTGGTAGAAATTTTGGCGCACTCTTTGAAGTTCTTTCTGTTGGATTGAACATGAAGAATCTGAAATTGTTTGATGCATATCGTATAATCAAGCCCATGGGTACTTGTGGTGACATTGGAGTATCTAGGTGACATTAGGGTTTTGGTTGATGTGTATCTTAAGGTGTTATTTTAGTACGAACTCTAGGGCTGTCCGTGAAACTTATAGGGATAGCTCATAAGATTGATCAGAAAAGATAACTTTGAGGTGGTTTCATACCCTACAATAATTTCTTCGTTAGTTCTCCGTTATTTGTAACTTTGGAGTGAACTCTTTGTCGCACAAGAGGTACTTACATATGATTCAACTATGTCGATATCGTTGAGAGAAATTGCACAAGTGAAAGTATGGACCCTAGGCCTTGTTTCCAAGCATTTATACAATGTTTTGCTCAACATTTACTATTTGTTACCTTGTTGTTTTTATATTTTTAGATTACAAAACCTATATCTAGCATCCATATTGCACTTGTATCACCATCTCTTTGCTGAACGAGTGCGCCTATATAATTTACCATTGTATTGGGTGTGTTGGGGACACAAGGGACTCTTTGTTATTTGGTTGCAGGGTTGTTTGAGAGATACCATGTTCATCCTACATCTCCCACAGATTGATAAACCTTAGGTCATCCACTTGAGGGAAAATTGCCACTATCCTACCAAACTCTGCGCTTGGAGGCCCAACACGAGTCTACAAGAAGAAGGTTGTGTAGTAGACATCATTTACATAGGTGCTTGATCTTCCTCTATGGATTGATACATTGATCTCGTAACTTAGGGAAATACTTACCATCATTTTGTTGCATCATGTCTTCCTCTTTGGGGAAATACCGATGCAGTCTCAAGCCACGTCAAAGGAATTTTTGGCGCCGTTGCCAGGGAGGAAGCAATCTTGGGTGTCGGGGAGACATCATCGACATCTATCAGGTTCCTAATCAAAAATCTCATCTGCTTGCAATTTACATTATTTGTCATTTGCCTCTCGTTTTCCTCTCCCCCACTTCACAAATTTGCTGTTTTATTGGCCCTCTTTTTCTGTTTGCATTTTTGCTTGTTTGCTATGTTTGCTAGTTTTTCCATGTGCCTTCTATTTGCTTGCATCTTCGCTTCCTAAAAATTAATTGATATGAATCCTCATCCACTTGCTAATATTTTCAAAATACCAAATTATGATGAACCAATTGCTGGTGAGTTGAGTGCACTTGATTATCTCTATGAAGTTTTGTTTGAAAATCTCGAATCTATTTTTTTATGAAGTGTTGAAAGAAGATATTTATAAGGTGATTCATGATAGTTCCTTGAATGAAAAGCATGATTGACATGTTGTTAGTATGAAGTCTCCGAATATCCATGATGCTAATGGTATGCAAAACCACATGCTTGGGGATGCTATGCTTGATGAAGAAGATATTTTTTGTTCCCTAAGTTTTGGTGATGACACGTATGCTATAATTGGTAATGATAACCATGAAACTTATCATCATTATTTTAATATTCAATTTGGTTATGACAATCAAGTGTCACATGATAGTTATTTCGTTGAGTTTGTTCCCACTACCATGATTGAAAAGGAGTTTGCTTATGTGAAGAGTGGTAAATTTTCTATGCTTGTAGATCATGAAAATAATGCTTTATGTGATAGTTATATTATGAGATTTCTTCATGATGCTACTGAAAATTATTATGAGGGAGGAACATATGCTTGTAGGCATTGCAATAATATCAAGTTTCCTCCCTATATGTTCAAATTTTCGAGGTTATGCTTGCCTTGCCATCCTATGCTAGTTGATTCTTGCTCCCATAGATTGTTTGCTTATAAAATTCCTATGCATAGGAAGTATGTTAGACTTAAATGTGTTTTTCACATGTTTTATGATGTTCTCTTTGGCCTTTAACTCTTGTCCTTTATGTGAGCATCATTATTATCCTAAGCCTATCTTGATGGCTATAAAGAAAGACCTTGTTGGGAGGCAACCCAATGAATAGAATTTATTTTACATTTTACTTTCTATTTTTGAGTACTTACAAAATTATGCTTTTGTTATGATTGTGTTTTTATGTTTTAATTAGTGTTTGTGCCAAGTAAAGCCTTTAGGATGATTCATAAGACGAGTAGAAACAATGCTGAATCTGAAACAGAAACTTTGTCTCCAGTGCACATATTTTAATTTTTTACTCGAACGTGATAATGAGCTGAAATTTTAACACAGTATTTATATACAAATTATTTACGTTTTATAATTTTTCAGAATTTTTAGAGTTACATAAAAATGGTTATAGTACATATTACTACAGACTGTTATGTTTGAAACAGATTATATTTCCGATGCATGGTGTGCTTGTTTTGATGAATCTATGGTTTATATTGGGGGGTATAAGTCATAGTAAAGTTATAATATAGTAGATGTAATGCAATAATAAAATATTAATGGGTTTACAACGGCACTTAAAGTGATAATTTGCTTTATTATACTAACGGATCTCACAAGAATTTTGTCAAGTTTTGTGTGATTGAAGTTTTCAAGTTTTTGGTGAGATCACAATGATGAAGGAATAAGGAGTAAGAAAAGCCCAAGGTTGGGGATGCTACAGCACCCCAATATATTATCCAAAGAGTAACAAGCAACTAAGCTTGGGGATGCCCCGAGTGGCATCCCCTCATTCTTCTACCAACCATCGGTATTTTACTTGGAACTATATTTTTATTCGTCACATATCACGAGTTTTGCTTGGAGCGTCTTGTATCTTTGATTTTTATCCTTCTTGCACACACCTATTTGAGAGAGCCAAAATTATGCTATGATCTACTAGAATTGCTCTATATGCCTCACTTAAATCTATTGAGCTATGAAATTGCTCTAGTGCTTCACTTATATCTTTTTGAGCATGGCGTGCTTTTACATGTTTGAAGAAATGCTCTCATGCTTCACTTATATTAATTTGAGAGTTATTGATTTTTAAGAAATACTATCATGCATCACTTATATTATTTTGAGAGATGAAACTTTATGCTTATGTTCTTCACTTAAATCTATGTGAGCTTGTCAAAAGCAATTGCAATATATGAAACTAGTCCCAAAGTGACAGATATTCAAGAGGGATATAATAAAAACTTTCATGAAGATCATTGGAGAAATTAAACTTGATTATTTGTAATAGTTTTGAGACATGACGATAGTAATATGTGAGTTATGTTAGTGAGTAATTATGCTTAGTAAGAATATTGATGTTAAGGTTTGAGATTACCTATGCAAGCACGAAAGTCAATAGTTGTGCTACAAAATTACATCCTACTTATGGTGCATTATTCGGTGTTAGTTATGCTTAACGCTGCTTATGTGATTTTTCGTTTCTTGGTTGGATGATTCTTAATCTATTTGCTAGCCTTCACTTGTACTAAGTAGAAATGCTACTTGTGCATCCAAAATCCTTAAAGCCAGTTTTGCCATATGCGTCCACCATACCTACCTATATACGGTATTTCCATGCCGTTACAAGAAAATTTGTATGTGCCATCTCTAATTTTCAAAATAAATTTTCCTTTTTGTGTGCTCATACCACTCATGAAATGGTAGGGAGTGGGTGATATTTTTCCATGCTAGATGTGTTATTCTCAATAGAGTGTTTATTCACTTGTCATTGCACGAGGGTACGGCTGTAATAGGGATGCCCATTCCCGAAATGAAATGAAACGAAATAAAAAATACTTTATGTTGTCAAATAATAAATTCCTTAGGGAAGTGTTGGTATGGAAGGCAACCGTGGATTCGTCTAGCCATGGAAAGTGGAAGTATGGTGGAAAAAGGAATAAACTTTATTTTCTATTTGGGGACCTCTTATGATGTATCTAGCATGGAAAGATATTGAAATCTCTCGATCGTTTTCGCTGACAGTAAAGGCATGCCACCCAAAATATTTTTCTCTATCAATTTAAACCTTGAGCTCTGGCACCTCTACAAATCCCTACTTCCCTTCGTGAAGGGCCTATCTATTTACTTTATGCAGTTTTTATTTTCAATTTGAGTCTCCATCTTCTCTTATAAAGCACCAACTAGGAGGCACTATGATCATACTTAAGCATTATGTGTAGCTAATATTTGAGTGTGTTTCATGAATGGATCAATGATTGAGCATGATGGGCTAGGGATAAGTTGCTTTAGTGTTGATATTTTGAAAGACAAGGTTGCTTGTTGATATGCTTGAGTATTGAGGTTTTCATGTTGAAATTAGACTAATTCTTTGAACCATCTAACAGTCCAAATGTCCATGCTACAAGGAAAAGAATATGTGATAAACATGTTAGGCAGCATTCCACATCAAAAATTCTGTTTTTATCATTTACCTACTCGAGGACGAGTAGGAATTAAGCTTGGAGATGCTGATACGTCTCCAACGTATCTATAATTTTTGCATGTTCCATGCAGTTATATTATCAATCTTGGATGTTTTACAATCATTTTATAGCAACGTTATATCATTTTTTGGGACTAACCTATTGACATAGTGCCAAGGTGTTAGTTGCTGTTTTTGCTTGTTTATTACTTCGCACAAAATTAGTACCAAATGAAGCCCAAACGTCATGAAAAAGTTTGGAGAATTTTTTTGGACCAGAAGACACCAGATGGGCCAGAAAAGTGCGAGAGAGGAGGCCCGAGGTGGGGAACACCCACCAAGGCGTGCCAGGGGCCCCTGGCATGGCCTGGTGGGTGGTGCCCCCTCCATCGACTATCGCCTCTATAAATTCACAAATATTCCGAAAACCCTAGAGGAGTCGACGAAACACAATTCCAACTGCCACAAGTTCTAGAACCTCGAGATCCAATCTAACACCATCATGGAGGGGTTCATCTTCATCATAGGTGCCTCTTCGATGATGCGTGAGTAGTCCACCATAGACCTACGGGTCCGTAGGTAGTAGCTAAATGGCTTCCTATCTCTCTTATGATTGTCAATACAATGGTCTCTTGTAGATCTATTTGATGTAATGACTTTTGCGGTGTGTTTGTTGGGATCCGATGAATTGTGAGTTCATGATCGGTTTCTATCCATGCATATGATTTGAGTCTTCTTTGATCTCTTATTTGCATGATTACTTATAGCCTTGTATTTATTCTTTGAATCTTTGGTTTAGTTAGGCCAACTAGATCGGTTATTCTTGCCATGGGAAGAGGTGCTTTGTGATGGGTTCGATCTTGCGGTGTTCTTTCCTAGTGATAGAAGGGGCATCATGGCACTCATGTATCGTCGGCATTAAGGATAACAAGATGAGGTCTATTCCTCCATGAATAGATCTTGTCTACATCATGTCACCATTCTTATTGCATTACTCCATTTTCCCATGAACATAATACACTAGATGCATGCTGGATAGTGGTCGATGTGTGGACTAATAGAAGTAGATGCGGAATCGTTTCGGTCTACTTATCTTGGACGTGATGCCTATATAATGATCATTGCCTGGATATCATCGTGATTATTTGATCTTCTATCAATTGCCCAACAGTAATTTGTTCACCCACCGTGTGCTATACTCATGAGAGAAGCCACTAGTGAAACATACGGCCCTCGGGTCTACTTTTCCAACATATTGCTTTCTGATCTACTATCTTGACCTTTTGTTTTCAGATCTATTAATCCAAAAAAATACCTTGCTGCAATTTTTGGTTACCTATTTTATTTTGTGTTTTTGCGAGATCTATTTGCCAAAACTATCATTACCTAATCTATCTTTCTATCGTTGAGAGCTTGACAACCTCTCTTACGCGTTGGGTTGCAAGTATTTGTTATTTTTGTGCAGGTGTTCTTTACGTACATGCTTGATCTTCCTCTACGAATTAATACCTTGGTTTCGTAACTGAGGGAAATACTTACCATCGCTGTGCTACAGCATCCCTTTCTCTTTGGGGAAATACCGACGCAGTCTCAAGCCACGTCACAAACTCGCTAGCACCTGATCTCAAGGGGGGAATGGGCATACCAAGATATTTGATAGCGAATGAGCCAAGGGAGGAGTTAATAAGGTTAGCCCCACAAAATACCGCCACCTTTGAAGAACCCGTAAGAATCAACTCACATTTTAAGAAATTAATGTTAACACCAGAGAGTGGTTCAAAGCAGAGCAAGATAAATTTTAGGTTGGCAATGCAAAGATCATTGAGCTCCATAATTATTATGGTATCATCAGCATATTGGAGGTGGGATATCCCAGAAGAAATAAGGCGAGAAACCACACAACAAATGTGACCAGCGTTAGCTAGTGAGAATACAGGAAATGGCGCGTGCCACAAAACTGAAAAGGAGAGGCGAAATGGGGTAAAATGGGGCCCCTTTATAGTTGGGCAAGAAGAAACTTTTCCCCTGGCGAAGGTTTATGGTGTTCACTCTCTCGTAAAAGTACCAACAACACAAAGATTTCGTATCTAAGCATTGAAGAACTTTTCCAAATCTTCCTAAGAAATGGAGGAGCAGGCTTCATTTTTGTAAATGCTGATACATCTTGATGGAGGACGATGTTTACTCCCTAACATATTTTTTGGTATATCAAAACCCCCAACCTAATTAAACAAGTCTCCCTATATTCTTTGTCAGTCGATTACCAGGTTCACCATGTCGCGTAACACGAATCCAGTCACTGTGATGTCCCGCACCAAATTTCACTCTGTCTCCCACCGATAGCTCCATCCTCATGTTGTCGGACTCTCAGCAGAGCACCAACTCAGTTGGGGTATGTATCCCAAACCTCAAGGGAGGCGGATCTCACCATGTGAGAGCATATGCTTCGCCCCTCGAGCGTGACTGCCCGGAGTTGAAGGAGACGATTACCTAGAGGCGACGTATTTCTGAAGGCCCATTTGTTGGAGGCTTCTGTGCACAGAGTTGATAGTGTAAGGTGAGGCGAGGGACCGCGTGTCGAGTTGGTGCGGTATAGGTGAAGATACATGCGTGTGTCGGCTGCGAGCTCACTCCATGCCTCATGAATGTGCTACAGCAATAGAGTGACATGGACGCTTGCACGAGCGTCCTGCTACACGGTTCGACACACATGTGGTCAGGGATGTCGAGGAAGAGATCGAGTCCTATGCCAATGGCAAGCTCCCCAGTGGTAGCGATGCAGCGGTAGGTGGCAATGGAGCCTATGCGAGCACACATTTCACAAAGCACGAGGCGTGGGCGTACGACCACTAGGCGTGGCGACGATGGGGTGGTTTGTTTGCCTGACCGATCGATGGTTTATATGAAGAGATGCCTAACCCACAAGTGTAGGGATCAATGGTAGCCTTTTTGATAAGTAAGAGTGTTTAGCCTCATGAGAAGTTAAATATAGAATTAATATTCTTTCAAGTTATATTGATCATGCAGACTTAAAGTCTGTTTTACCAAGAATAAAAATAAAACTACTTTGTGAGAATAAAAGATAGATTTGCAAGATAATAAAGAGTTAGGTCATGTTTTAATAAAATAACAATAAAGTAAAGGTGTTATAAGAACAATAAAGAAAATGATTGTCCCTAGGAAATTGAATATTAAACGAAAGTGATACTCATCATACTTATGAGAGAGAGTCCTAAGCTAACATGCTCTCCGTACTTGGATCATATGTTCTTATGACTAAAACACCAGCAAGCATCCAAAAATATTAAAGATTTGTTAAGGTAAATTCCAACCATAGTACTAAGCCTAAAGTCTCCTTTAATCCCATATACAACAACTCACGAACTCATGTTTATGTTTCTATCACTCCCGCAACCTAATAAGAAAATAATAACATATTGCAACACCCTACACGGGAAGCCCACATGTTTGCGCGAGATATCGGGCACTATAGGACAACACCATAACAACACACAACTCATATAGAACATACCATATGACAATTAACCCATAGGACAAAAATAAAATACTCACACATAATAGAAATGCAACGTATCTTTGGATAATAATATATAGCATCAAACACCATTTATAAGTAAATATTACAGCAGGGTGAGACGGAGTACACCATTACACGGAGAGGGATAAAGATGTTGACAACGAAGACGAAGCTGATGGAGATGATCGCCGTCATGATGGTTCCCCCGGCAGCGCTCCAACGACGATGTGGCGCCACTGGGATAGATGAGGGAGAGGCTCCCCTCCTTCTTATTCTTGCTTGTTCTCCCCCTAGATAGGATAAGGGTCCCTCCACTGGTCCTTGGCCTTCGTAGCTCCCGGAGGGTGGGACACCCGTCGAGATTGGATCTCCCCTAATCTGTTTCTCTTTGTTTTTGCATGTGTTTTCTTGACTTTCACCATCTCTTTTATAATCGGAGATCGATAACTCCGATCGGGATGAAATTTTGAGGGTATTTTTCTCTAGTAAATAGCTTTCTTGTGGCGAAAGAACAATCCAACTGACTTAAGGGCTGCCCACAAGGGGTCATGGTGCGGGTACCGCCGGGTCATGCGACCTGTCCATGTGGGACCCTTGGGCACTACTTTGCGCTGATTCCTTTGCCTAAAAATCACATGTATTCCTAAAATATCATATTAAATTGCCGAGGTGTTTTGATCTTTCTAGATATTATTTTTATGTACAATGAAAATATGCAGAAAATAGGAACTGACACTGGACACTAAATTAATAGGGTAGTCAAGAAAAATAATATAAACTGATGCAAAAGCTCTATAAAGGTGGTATGATAATAGCACGAAATACTCGAAATTTATATATATGTTGTAGACGTATCGTTGCCCACATACACAACACCAACCAGATTGATTCTTTCTGGGTTGATTGATTCCAGCCAAATTCAAGAGACAATGTCATGTTAGATAAGGTCAAAGCAATTGCTCCCGCCTAGGATCCAATTGCTCGGAGTTCTGG
This sequence comes from Hordeum marinum, assembly GCA_022496015.1. Lineage (NCBI taxonomy): Eukaryota > Viridiplantae > Streptophyta > Magnoliopsida > Poales > Poaceae > Hordeum > Hordeum marinum. The sequence continues at coordinate 442,470,668 of CM039674.1, forward strand.
GCAAGTTAGCCCACTCAAGCCAGTGACTCATTGCAAGTCCGCCAAGAGAAGAACAATGCTATCAGGTGGAGGAATTGCCGATGAGAAAAGTGACGGTGGAATGGTGACACGGCGGAGGACATAACAACGATGGAATTTGTTTTACGTGGTGTTGTGAACCAGTGGCTAATCAACTAAACCGGATGACAAAACATGTTAGGGAGATAATTGACCGGTTTAATTAGGTTAGGGGTTTATATGTACCAAAAAATAGGTTACGGGGGTAAAATGTGCGAAACATGATACTATAGGGTGTAAAACTAACTTAATGATCTCCATTTTAGCCCATGCGGGGGGTGGCGGTTTTTTCTGTGTGGCAATTTGGTTGTGCACAAAAGCTATACATAGAGCATTGTAGAAAGTATATTTTGCACACAAAATACATATGTAGAATTGAAACAAACATATGGGTCAAGATCATTGCATGAACATCAAGTTTGAAATATGTTTCATATAACAAAAGCCTCATATTTTGTACAAAATTTAAAAATCAAAAGGGACACGTACATGTCTTTGACATCTACAATGCCTCATCAACTTAGAGAAATGATAGTGGCTAGTTCTACTTCTTTCTTAAATGCATGCATGTCACCACCATTATCCTCCATAGTTGATGTATCTGATGCATGTGACTAAGCGACAAATTTCTTATATAGCATGTATTCCCGTAATCTTGGCACATAGCATGTATTTCCGCCACATCGAACAGAGTGACTATCTTCGTCATGGAAGTGAACATAATTGTGCAATGGCATAGTAACGACAACAAGCATCTTTGGGGTTTCAATGGAGTAGCTTAGTATTTTAAGAAGAATCTGCCATTTCATCTTCAACACTCCAAAGGCTTTCTCTATGCAATTGCGCTAGGAGTGGATCATGTCGAACTTCTCTTTAACGGTATTGTATAGGATACGTTGGTGAAAGTCATATCGGGCGTCTTTTGTACGGTATGATATGTCCCTTTCTGTTAGGATAGACAAAATCTACCAGGTAGTATTTGTCTAAGAAGAACAAAGAGAACACTCAATGTTAGTTGTATCATAGATGAAATTAGTTCTAACAAATAGAACTGCCCACCCTTTGGAGGAGGGGAAAAGTGGTCTTATCCATATGAATTGCAGGAAATAACACATAGTCCCATCCCCCACCCAGTCTCCCTTAGCTTGAGCTTCTTACGTAAATTGTACTTGACTTTCAGCTTGTCTGATTTCTTTCTCAGTTGCGTGTGCGTGTATTCCAATACATTTCTCTATTTGAATTGCAATGGCACTTCATAAAATGCATTCGAGGTCAAGTAGGTGTTTGGCCTATTTCCAGCCTGCACTTGCCTAGCAAACAAGTTGGTAACAATCCTAGTGGTCTCATCACTCCACTCAACAGCCATGCTCAAAACTTGACTGTTAAAAACATGTAACTTGACTACTAGCATATCAAAGAAAAAAATGACACTAAAGATACAAGTACATCTACACAAGTGATGAAGTGATGTCAAACATAGCAAAATACATAGCCATATATACTAGAAGAAGATGTGGACAAAAAAAGAACACTTGTTGCTATCATTATATGCAAGCGAAAACGCACTAGGGATATATAGCAGCACAACAGGTACACACTTGGTTCCATCAATCAACTTCTAGCAAAAGCAATGTTCATGAGCATGTATAAAAATCTTATTTCTGCCCTCTTTCTCAAATCAGTAGGACACATCACCAATCTTACATAACATCTATTCCGTTAGTCCCACAATGTAAGACATTTTTGCAAGCTAGTTTGCAAAGGCGTCTTACATTGTGGGACGCGGGAGTATGATACGTCTTCAACGTATCTATAATTTATGATGTATTCATGCCATGTTTACAATAATTCTATATGATTTTAGTATGATTTTGTTAGAACTAACTCGGACTGACGTTGTTTTTAGCAGAACTACCATGGTGTCGTTTTTGTGCAGAAATAAAAGTTCTCGGAATGGGCTGAAAATTTATGGAGAATATTTTTGGAAAATATAAAAAATACTAGAGCAAAAAGATACCAAAGAGGAGTCTTATCGTAGTTTTATCACGGCAGATGTTCGAAGACTTAGGTTTGCGGCCATCACTAAGGCGGTGGACTCAAAGAGGTTGACCGAGACGAAAGACATGGGTTTACCCAGGTTCGGCCCCTTGGGAAGAGGTAAAAGCCTATGTCTTGCTCTGTGTATATTGATTGGAGTATTGATTACAAGGGAACGTATTTGCTTGACCTAGCTCTCGATGGATTGGTTTCTGTCTAAGTCGTCCCCGGGTCTTGCCTTTATATAGGAGGCCAAGGACCCAGGTTACATGAGTCCCAAACCGACTCTTACAACGTGTCGGGTCCTGTCTCTAAGCCGCCTTGCCTCCTTTGGCAAGCCATCTCCGGGCGGCTCACCCGCCCGGGTCTTACACTACCTCCTGTCGCTGGGCCTCCGTCTCAGCCCATCTGGTAAGCTGCCATGCGGCCTAGTCTTCCTCTTCCGACCCACTTGATAACGAGCCGCCAGGTATGACTCGTCCCCTCCTAGGAGGGTCTTACCGTGGGGTTATATCCCCAACATTAGGCCCTAGATTGATTTGAGCATGTCCATGTCAATCTTCCATTTTATTTGGCGGTGAGTCTTACATCCTTATTACCTGCAAGAAAAGAATTTCATAACCTGCCATGACGTCACTTACGAATATGACCGAAAGATTCCGTGACGTCCACAACAGATCCTCTCATTAAACTGCCGACCCAAAAATTGAGGCATCCTCTTCGGTCAATCATCATTTCACCTCCTCGATTCCCGCACGCACCGTTTGCCATCCAATCTCTTAAATAGGGCCCCGAGGGGGTCGTTTTCTTTTTCTCCGCCACTGTTAGCTTTCTTCCTCCTAGGACTGGAATTCGAGTCGAGCCGAGCCAGCTCGGCTCAACTCGCTAGAGCTTGTTTTGTTAACGAGCTAGCTTGACTCGACTCGTTACGGTAACGAGCTCAAATTCAAGATTGACTCGACTCGTCTAGCTCACGAGCTAGCTTGTTTAGCTTGTTAAGCTCGTTATAGGTATGAACATAAAACCTAATGAATGCGGTATTAAATTATTTTGGGAATGTAACAGGTAGATATTAAGTATAAACGATGTTCACAAACAATTGTAAGTAGTTTAACTTGCAATTATCAGTACCATCAACATGTGAGCAAGTCAGAAACATGTACATGACCTCAATTCCACATAAAATGATAGATGACCACAATAATCAGCAAGTTAGTAACATATATATGACCCGACATGTGGGTTTACATGACACTACCATGGTCGCGAACTCATGAATCATAAACATAGGAGACAAGAGGGTAATCAATAAATCGATCTCTCGCTATTTCGCTAGGGATGGAAGGAGAGGAATCGTGGTAAACTTTTTTTCCAGCCCTAGGTGGCTGGATTTTATACTGAGCCTAACGAGTTACACGAGTACTCGTGAACTCGTCTCATTTAACTTGGTCTATAAACGATATTAAAATAAAGCTTGGCTCGACTCGTTATTCTTCGAGTTCGAGTCGATTTGAGTTGAGTCACGAGCTACTCGTTTAGCTCGCGAGTTTCGAGCTTTTTTCCAGCCCTACTTCCTCCTCCCGACGCTTGTACTTCCAGCGCTCTACCTTTCGACCGGATCTTGCTGTCACCTTCAACGCCGGCCGCTGCATCAACCTGAATCGGTCTAGAAATTCGCCCGCGTCGACCGCCTCCGCAAGGTACTCCTCTCCATCGCTGTCAAATCCATAGTCTCCTTGCTTGAATCCCCACCCCGAGTTCTTTGGGTTTCCATTAGTGTTCTTATCTGTTCATCGGATTGTTCTTCATAATGTAGACTGAGGAGCAATCCCTTGAATCTCAGAGTGTTGTTAACCTGTCGCGGCCATGAATATGTAGTCAATACTCGTTCATCCTAGATCTGCATCCCACTCCTTTCTATGTGCCAACCTGCCAGTTCTTCTGTGGCTCCTTTTCTAGGTCTTAATTAAATTTCATTTTTCTTTGCCTGTAGATCTTGTATTCATGGTAATAACATGTGAAACTTGTTTGTCTGCACTTAGCAATATTTGTAGCACAACCTTGACCACTTAACCCGCCATTACCTTGTCGGCTCTCTAGCAAAACGGACGGGCGGCTTAGCTTTCCTCTACCACGCTAACCGTAGCTGTTTTGATTTTTTGCTTCCTAACCTGCCATACCTTGCGCTTTCTCATAGTTGACCCGCCACCATGTCTCGAGCACCTTCATCCTATGGTTGGGTTGGTTCTAAAATAACCGAGCAATTCTTGCTTGACTTCGTAGAAACGGGCTCATTGCCGACTCAGGATATCATTCACTAGCGGGTTCCTGGGTCAGAGAAGAAGCCCACCCCTAAGGAGGGGGAGGTTGTTGTATTCGCTGATCACCTCCTCCGCGGTTTCAGCCCAGCTGGGTCAAAAAAATCCGAGACGTCCTCCACTTTGTCAAACTTCATCCTCAAGACATTGCACCAAATTTTGTCACCAACATGTGCAACTTCCAAGTCATGTGTAAAGTTTACCTGCAAGAAGAGCCGTCTGTCGACCTCTTCCATGATTTCTTCTACGTCAACCGCCAAACAGAAGTGGCGGCTGGACCAAGCTTGGAGCTCGGTGGCGTCTCCATCCAGAGACGAAGAGATTTGGCTTATCCGGCTGCCCTTATGCCAAGCCACCCCAAAGATTGGAATAGGACTTTGTTTTATTGCAAGGACACCTCTCTAGAGGGAGAAAATCCACTATCGGGTTATCGCCCTGTTGGGAGACGTAGTAGTAAATCAAAAAAATTCCTACGATCAACAAGATCTATCCATGGAGAAACCAGCAACGAGAGGGGAGAGATTGCATCTTCATACCTTTGAAGATCGCTAAGCGGAAGCATTACAAGAACGCGGTTGATGGAGTCGTACTCGCAGCGATTCAGATCGCGGTGGATTCCGATCTTAGTGTCGAACAACGGCGCCTCCGCATTCAACACATGTGCAGCCCGGTGATGTCTCCTACGCCTTGATCCAGAAAGGAGGAAGGAGAGGTTGAGGGAGAGCTCCAGCAGCACGACGGCGTGGTGACGGTGGAGCTACGTGAACTCTCGCAGGGCTTCGCCAAGCGCTACGGAGAACGAGGAAGAGGAAGGGTAGGGCTGCACCGAGAGAGAAAGAAGTCATGTCTCAAAATAGCCCAAACCCTTGCATATATATAGGAGGAGGGAGAGGGAGGGCTGCCTTGGCCCCTCCTCCAAAGAGGAGAAGTTCGGCCGACCCTAGGGAGGAGTCCACCTCCCACAAGGGAGGTGGATCTCTTCCTTTTGAATCCTTTTCAGCCCTATCTCTTATCTCCAGCCACATGGGCCTTTCTAGAAGGTCTTGGCCAGCCCAAAAAGGGCTGGCACACTTCCTCTAAGGTCCCACGAAATCCTTTGGTCGTCACACCCCTCCCTGGGGTCCTCCGGCACCCTCCCGGCACTCCCGGTACACTACCGATAAGCCCGAAAACTTTTCGGTGACCAAAACTGGACTTCCTATATATCAATCTTTACCTCCGGACCATTCTGGAGCTCCTCGTGACATCCGGGATCTCATCCAGGGCTCCGAACAACTTTCGGTAATCACGTATACCATTTCCCTATAACCCTAGCGTCATCGAACCTTAAGTGTGTAGACCCTACGGGTTCAGGAGACACATGGACATGACCGAGACACTTCTCCGGCCAATAACCAACAGCAGGATCTAGATACCCATGTTGGATCCCACATGCTCCACGATGATCTCATCGGATGAACCACGATGTCGGGGATTCAATCAATCCCGTATACAATTCCCTTTGTCTATCGGTATGATACTTGCCCGAGATTCGATCGTCGGTATCTCTATACCTTGTTCAATCTCGTTACCGGCAAGTCTCTTTACTCGTTTCATAATACATCATACCATGACTAACTCCTTGGTCACATTGAGCTCATTACGATGATGTCTTACCGAGTGGGCCCAGAGATACCTCTCGGTCACACGGAGTGACAAATCCCACTCTTGATTCGTGCCAACCCAACAGACACCTTCGGAGATACCCATAGTGCACCTTTATAGCCACCCAGTTACGTTGCGACGTTTGGCACACCCAAAGCATTCCTACGATATCCGGGAGTTGCATAATCTCATGGTCTAAGGAAAGGATACTTGACATTGAAAAGCTTTAGCAAACGAACTACACGATCTAGTGCTATGCTTAGGATTGGGTCTTGTCCATCACATCATTCTCCTAATGATGTGATCCCGTTATCAACGACATCCAATGTCCATGGTCATGAAACCGTGACCATCTATTGATCAACGAGCTAGTCAACTAGAGGCCCACTAGGGACATGTTGTGGTCTATGTATTCACACATGTATTATGGTTTCCGGTTAACACAATTATAGCGTGAACAATAGACAATTATCATGAACAAGGAAATACAATAATAACCATTTTATTATTGCCTCTAGGGCATATTTCCAACAGTCTCCCACTTGCACTAGAGTCAATAATCTAGTAACATTGTGATGAATCGTACACCCATAGCATTCTGGTGTTGATCATGTTTTGCTCGTGAGAGAGGTTTAGTCAACGGATCTGCGACATTCAAATCCGTATGCACTTTACAAATATCTATATCTCCCTCCTGAATGTAATCACGGATGGAGTTGAAGCAGCGCTTGATGTGTCTTGTCTTCTTGTGAAACCTGGGCTCGTTCGCAAGGGCAATAGCTCCAGTGTTGTCACAGAATAGAGTCATCGGGCCCAACGCACTTGGAATTACTCCTAGGTCGGTGATGAACTCCTTCATCCAGACTCCTTCCTTTGCTGCTTCCGAAGCAGCTATGTACTCCGCTTCACATGTAGATGCCGCCACGACACTTTGCTTGCTGTTGCACCAGCTGACTGCCCCTCCATTCAAAATATACACGTATCTGGTTTGCGACTTGGAGTCGTTCGGATCTGTGTCGAAGCTAGCATCAACGTAACCCTTTACGACGAGCTCTTCGGCACCTCCATATACGAGAAACATGTCCTTTGTCCTTTTCAGGTACTTCAGGATATTCTTGACCGCTGTCCAGTGTTCCGCTCCGGGATCACTTTGGTACCTCCCTACCAAGCTTATGGCAAGGTTCACATCAGGTCTGGTACACAGCATGGCATACATAATAGAGCCTATGGCTAAAGCATAGGGGATGACACTCATCTCTTCTCTATCCTTTGCCGTGGTCGGGCATTGAGTCGTACTCAATCTCACACCTTGCAACACAGGCAAGAACCCCTTCTTGGACTGATCCATATTGAACTTCTTCAATATCTTTTCAAGGTATGTGCTTTGTGAAAGACGTATGAGGCGTCTCGATCTATCTCTATAGATCTTAATACCTAATATGTAAGCAGCTTCACCAAGGTCCTTCATTGAAAAACACTTATTCAAGTAGGCCTTTACACTTTCCAATAGTTCTATATCATTTCCCATTATCAGTATGTCATCCACATATAATATGAGAAATGTTACAGAGCTCCCACTCACTTTCTTGTAAATACAGGGTTCTCCATAAACCTGTACAAACCCAAACGCTTTAATCACTTCATTAAAGCGAATGTTCCAACTCCGAGATGCTTGCACCAGCCCATAGATGGAGCGCTGGAGATTGCATACCTTGTTAGCATCTTTAGGATCGACAAAACCTTCTGGCTGCATCATATACAGTTCTTCCTTGAGGAAGCCATTAACGAATGCCGTTTTGACGTCCATTTGCCAGATCTCATAATCATAAAATGCGGCAATTGCTAACATGATTCGGACAGACTTCAGCATCGCTACGGGTGAGAAAGTCTCATCGTAGTCAACTCCTTGAACTTGTCGATAAACCTTAGCGACAAGTCGAGCCTTATAGACGGTCACATTACCATCCGCGTCAGTCTTCTTCTTAAAGATCCATTTATTTTCAATGGCTTGCTTATTATCAGGCAAGTCCACCAAAGTCCATACTTTGTTCTCATACATGGATCCTATCTCGGATTTCATGGCTTCAAGCCATTTGTTGGAATCCGGGCCTGCCATCGCTTCTTCATAGTTCGAAGGTTCACCGTTGTCTAACAACATGATCTCTAGGACAGGGTTGTCGTACCACTCTGGTGCGGAACGTGTCCTAGTGGACCTTCGACGTTCAATAGTAACTTGATCTGAAGTTTCATGATCATCATCATTAACTTCCTCTCCAGACGGTGTAGGCTCCACAAAAACAACTTCCTGTGCTGCGCTACTCTCCGGTTCGAGTGGAGGTACAATTACCACATCAAGTTCTATTTTCCTCCCACTTACTTCTTTCGAGAGAAACTCTTTCTCAAGAAAGGATCCATTCTTGGCAACAAAGACTTTGCCCTCGGATCGTAGGTAGAAGGTATACCCAATAGTCTCTTTGGGATATCCTATGAAGACGCACTTTTCTGCTTTGGGTTCGAGCTTCTCAGGTTGAAGTTTCTTCACATAAGCATCGCATCCCCAAACTTTTAGAAACGACAGCTTAGGTTTCTTTCCAAACCGTAATTCATACGGTGTCGTCTCAACGGATTTTGATGGTGCCCTATTTAAAGTGAATGCGGCAGTCTCTAATGCATATCCCCAAAATGATAGCGGTAAGTCGGTAAGAGACATCATAGATCGTACCATATCTAATAGAGTGCGATTACGACGTTCAGACACACCATTTCGCTGAGGTGTGCCAGGCGGCGTGAGTTGTGAAACAATTCCACATTTTCTTAGTTGCGTGTCAAACTCGTGACTTAAATATTCTTCGCCACGATCAGATCGTAGGCACTTTATCTTCCTGTCATGTTGATTCTCTACCTCACTCTAAAATTCCCTGAACCTTTCAAAAGTTTCAGACTTATGCTTCATTAAGTAGACATACCCATATCTACTCTAGTCATCAGTGAGGGTGAGAACATAACGGTAGTCAGCACGAGCCTCAACACTCATTGGACCGCATACATCGGTATGTATTATTTTCCAACAAGTCAGTTGCTCGCTCCATTGTTCCGGAGAACGGAGACTTAGTCATCTTGCCCATGAGGCATGGTTCACACGTGTCAAATGATTCGAAATCAAGAGACTCCAAAAGTCCATCAGTATGGAGCTTCTTCATACGTTTGACACCAATATGACCAAGGCGGCAGTGCCACATGTAAGTGGGACTATCGTTATCAACCTTACACCTTTTGGTACACACACTATGGACATGTGTAACATCACGTTCGAGATTCATCAAAAATAAACCATTGACCAGCGGGGCATGACCATAAAACATTTCTCTCATATAAATAGAACAACCATTATTCTCAGATTTAAATGAGTAGCCATCTCGCATCAAGTGAGATCCAGATACAATGTTCATGCTCAAAGTTGGTACTAAATAACAAATACTAAGGTTTAACACAAATCCCGAAGGTAGATGTAGAGGTAGCATGCCGATGGCGATCACATCGACCTTGGAACCATTCCCGACGCGCATCGTCACCTCGTCCTTTGCCAGCCTCCGTTTATTCCGCAGCTCCTGCTTGGAGTTACAAATGTGAGCAACTGCACCGGTATCAAATACCCAGGAGCTACTACGAGCGCTGGTTAGGTACACATCAATAACAAGTATATCACATATACCTTTAATGTTGTCGTCCTTCTTATCCGCTAAGTACTTGGGACAGTTCCGCTTCCAGTGACCGGTACCCTTGCAGTAAAAGCACTCAGTCTCAGGCTTGGGTCCATGCTTGTTCTTCTTCTTCCCACAAACTTGCTTATTGGGCGCGGCAATGGCTTTGCCGTCCTTCTTGAAGTTCTTCTTACCCTTGCCTTTCTTGAAACTAGTGGTCTTATTTACCATCAACACTTGATGCTCCTTTCTGATCTCGACCTCTGCTGATTTCAGCATCGAGTACAACTCAGGAATGGACTTCTCCATCCCTTGCATGTTGTAGTTCATCACAAAGCTCTTGTAGCTAGGTGGAAGCGACTGGAGGATTCTGTCAATGACCGAGTCATCCGGGAGATTAACTCCTAGCTGAGTCAAGCGGTTGTGTAGCCCAGACATCTTGAGGATGTGCTCACTGACAGAACCATTCTCCTCCATCTTACAACTGAAGAACTTGTCGGAGACGTCATATCTCTCGACCCGGGCATGAGCTTGGAAAACCAGTTTCAGCTCTTGGAACATCTCATATGCTCCGTGTTGCTCAAAACGCTTTTGGAGCCCCAGTTCTAAACTGTAAAGCATGCCGCACTGAACAATGGAGTAATCATCGCAGCGAGAATGCCAAGCGTTCGCAACGTCTTGCTCTGCTGGGAGAAGGGGTGGGTCACCTAGTGGTGCATCAAGGACATACAATTTCTTGGAAGCTATGAGGATGATCCTCAAGCCACGGACCCAGTCCGCATAGCTGCTTCCATCATCTTTCAGCTTGGTTTTCTCTAGGAACGCGTTGAAATTGAGGGTGACATTCGCGTTGGCCATTGGATCTACAATATAGATTGTAAAGATAATTCTAGACTAAGTTCATGATAATTAAGTTCACATAATCAAATTATTTAATGAACTCCATGTTGACCGTATCTTCCATACGACTCATGTTCGACCTTTCGGTCTTCCGTGTTCCGAGGCCATGTCTGTACATGCTAGGCTCGTCAAGTCAACCTAAGTGTTTTGCATGTGTGAATCTGGCTTACACCCGTTGTATGCGAACGTTAGAACCTATCACACCCGATCATCACGTGGTGCTTCGGAACAACGATCCTTAGCAACGGTGCACAGTTAGGGTGAACACTTTTCTTGAAATTTTAGTGAGAGATCATCTTATTTACTACCGTCGTTCTAGGCAAATAAGATGTAAACATGATAAACATCACATGCAATCAATATAGTGACATGATATGGCCATTATCATCTTGCTCCTTTGATCTCCATCTTCGGGGCACCATGATCATCACTGTCACCGGCACGACACCATGATCTCCATCATCATGATCTCCATCACTGTGTCTTCATGAAGTTGTCTCGCCAACTATTACTTCTACCACTATGGCTAATGTTTAGCAATAAAGTAAAGTAATTACATGGCGTTTATGATTGACATGCACGTCATACAATAAAATAAGACAACTCCTATGGCTCCTGCCGGTTTTCATACTCATCGACATGCAAGTCGTGAATCCTATTACAAGAACATGATAAATATCATACATCACAATGCATCACATCACATCCTTTGGCCATATCACATCACAAGGCATATGCTGCAAAAACAAGTTAGACGTCCTCTAATTTGTAGTTGCAAGTTTTTACGTGGCTGCTATAGGTTACTAGAAAGAACGTTTCTTACGTACGCCAAAACCACAACGTGATATGCCAATTGCTATTTACCCTTCATAAGGACCCTTTTCATCGAATCCAATCCGACTAAGGTGGGAGAGACAGACACCCGCTAGCCACCTTATGCAACAAGTGCATGTCAGGCGGTGGAACCAGTCTCACGTAAGCGTACGTGTAAAGTCGGTCCGGGCTACTTCATCCCACAATACCGCCGAACCAAGATAAGACTAATAGTGGTAAGCAAATTAACAAAATCGACGCCCACAACTGCTTTGTGTTCTACTCGTGCATAGATTCTACGCATAGACCTAGCTCATGATGCCACTGTTGGGAGACGTAGTAGTAAATCAAAAAAATTCCTACGATCACCAAGATCTATCCATGGAGAAACCAGCAATGAGAGGGGAGAGATTGCATCTTCATACCTTTGAAGATCGCTAAGCGGAAGCGTTACAAGAACGCGGTTGATGGAGTCGTACTCGCAGCGATTCAGATCGCGGTGGATTCTGATCTTAGCGTCGAACAACGACGCCTCCGCGTTCAACACACGTGCAGCCCGGTGACGTCTCCTACGCCTTGATCCAGCAAGGAGGAAGGAGAGGTTGAGGGAGAGCTCCAACAGCACGATGGCATGGTGACGATGGAGCTACGTGAACTCCGGCAGGGCTTTGCCAAGCGCTATGGAGAACGAGGAAGAGGAAGGGTAGGGCTGCACCGAGAGAGAAAGAAGTCGTGTCTCAAAACAACCCAAACCCTTGCATATATATAGGAGGAGGAAGAGGGAGGGCTGCCTTGGCCCCTCCTCCAAAGAGGAGAGGTTCGGCCGACCCTAGGGAGGAGTCCACCTCCCACAAGGGAGGTGGATCTCTTCCTTTTGAATCCTTTTCAGCCCTATCTCTTATCTCCAGCCACAAGGGCCTTTCTAGAAGCTCTTGGCCAGCCCAAAAAGGGCTGGCACACTTCCTCTAAGGGCCCACGAAATCCTTTGGTCGTCACACCCTTCCCTGGGGTCCTCCAGCACCCTCCCGGCACTCCCGGTACACTACCGATGAGCCCGAAAACTTTCCGATGACCAAAACTGGACTTCCTATATATCAATATTTACCTCCGGACCATTCCGGAGCTCCTCATGACATCTGGGATCTCATCCGGGACTCCGAACAACTTTCGGTAATCACGTATACCATTTCCCTGTAACCCTAGCGTCATCGAACCTTAAGTGTGTAGACCCTACGGGTTCGGGAGACACGTGGACATGACCGAGACACTTCTCCGGCCAATAACCAACAGCGGGATCTGGATACCCATGTTGGCTCCCACATGCTCCATGATGATATCATCGGATGAACCACGATGTCGGGGATTCAATCAATCCCGTATACAATTCTCTTTGTCTATCGGTATGATACTTGCCCTAGATTCGATCGTCGGTATCTCTATACCTTGTTCAATCTCGTTACCGGCAAGTCTCTTTACTCGTTCTGTAATACATCATCCCATGACTAACTCCTTGGTCACATTGAGCTCATTATGATGATGTCTTACCGAGTGGTCCCAGAGATACCTCTCTGTCACACGGAGTGACAAATCCCAGTCTCGATTCGTGCCAACCCAACAGACACTTTCGGAGATACCCGTTGTGCACCTTTATAGCCACCCAGTTATGTTGTGACGTTTGGCACACCCAAAGCATTCCTACGGTATCTGGGAGTTGCACAATCTCATGGTCTAAGGAAAGGATACTTGACATTGAAAAGCTTTAGCAAACGAACTAGACGATCTAGTGCTATGCTTAGGATTGGGTCTTGTCCATCACATCATTCTCCTAATGATGTGATCCCGTTATCAACGACATCCAATCTCCATGGTCATGAAACTGTGACCATCTATTGATCAACGAGCTAGTCAACTAGAGGCTCACTAGGGACATGTTGTGGTCTATGTATTCACACATGTATTATGGTTTCCGATTAACACAATTATAGCGTGAACAATAGAGAATTATCATGAACAAGGAAATACAATAATAACCATCTTATTATTGCCTCTAGGGCATATTTCCAACACGCCCTACCCAGCTTTGTACCTCCACTGAACTTCCAGATCGGATGTCTGCCACAAAGCGAGCAAAGTATGCTCCGGCTTTTGCTAAGATCAAGGCCCTCCTGGTGAACATCTTAACTGGAGTCGATTTAACCCGCTGCTGGGTCTCATGGAAAGTCTTACCACTAAGCCGGCGTGACCGGCTTATGTGCGAATACAGAGGTGACGAGAATGATCCTCTCTATTTCAACCACACGCCTCTAACAGAAGAAAATGTCAACTTTGCTGTAAAACAACTTCTCCGTGAAACCCAGGAGGCTTGCAACACGGTCGGGTTAAGACCCTTCTACGTCGCAAACCCAGCTCCGGATGTAAGAAGAGACCTTCTTCTCAAAACTGCTCATTCCTGTCTTAACCTTATTCCTGACATCTTTAACTCTTTTGGCGGCTCTTCATACAGGCCGACTCTAACTTCTGGAAGAAGAAATACACTATCCCCGTGAAGAAGAAGTCCCAAGCGGTTAACGCCTGTGGCCGCAAGAAGAAAACTTCGGCTCAAGAACTGCTTGCACTGAACGACTCAGAGGTACAAAACTTGATTCCCTTAACTGCCTCTTTATGTGTCTTACTAACGTTATTTGTACACATGAGGAGACGGAAACGAGTCACGCCAACGCCCCTCAGGTAACTTACATTTCCTCCAACTCAGAGGTCTTACCGCGAGAGAAAATACGGCGGGTCATCCAAAAAGTTCCTTTTTCGCATCCTCTTACTTACTTAGACCCCGAATTTCCTTTGAAAAAACAACAACACGATTCGCGACGTCAGACCCGGAGCTCCGGCTCTGAAGATCTTATGGCCGGCTTACCAAACTCCCCGGCTCCGCGGAAACGACCGGCTGAGGTGCTCTTTTTACCAAGTCTTAATATCCGCCTTATACTCATGTACTGTTACCTTACTCTTGTACTTTATTATCTCAATATTATAGGAGTCACCCCCTTCGTCCGACGACTTAATCGCCTCCAAGCTTCCTCCTATGAAGATCAACCCAAAGTATGTCTTTTACCTTGTAGTGTGTGTATTATCTCTTTCCCTGCACCGCATAACAACTATTTTTACTTTCGAGGCCTCAAGCAAAACAAAGGAAGACAGGCGGGTCGATCGTTCCTGCTACTGCCCAAAAGCCGGAAACTGCTGAGCCGGATCCTTCCACTCCTGTTGAACCTTATGAAACTAATAAAGATGCACCTGAGCCCACTCCTCCACCTTCAGAGTTGGAAGATCACCGCATGACAGCTCCTAAGAGCCCAACAGCTGACCCTAGGTCGCCCAGTCCTTCAACCGTCGTCGAAGACCCGTCTCATCCCGACATTATCATCACTAGGACGGGCTATCAATCCCCTACACCGCATGTGTTGACAAAACATGCCAGCAAGATTGACACTTGCTCTCCTGAAAAACTTGATTTCGGATTTCCCGTGCTAGAGAAAATGTCTGCAGACGATCTGCATGCTAGTTATTTGAATCGCCTTTCCGCCAGCCGCAACATGGAATCCAAACTTGTTGGTTTAATGAACAAAAGATATGAGGTACTCTCCTTCTCTTGCTTTTTCCCTTATACTTTTATGTAGCCCCCAAGAGATGGTTTAATATTGCAAATGATGAACCGGGTCTTTCAAATCTTGTCATACTGTAGAGAACTTAGCCTGTAACCCCCAAGTCCGGGTCATTATGAAAATGATGAGCCGGAACTTCAATAGTTAAAAAGCTCGCCGGGTGTAGCCCCCAAGTCCGGGTCATTATGGAAATGATAACCCGGAACTTCCATGTAAACTTGGAGAGAAAATACAGACATTAGCCCACAAGTGCCAAACATATTGCTTGCAATCTTCTTGGGACTTGCATCGCAATAACTTCAATATTGCTTCGTCCTGATGACTTAACTTTTATAATCTATCACTTGTACAATGCAAGAGGCATTAGACACAGCTGAGTTGGTGCGAGCCGATTTAAGGGCAAATCTTACCACCCAACAAACCGCCCGAGCCACAGTAGAAGGAAAAATACGGGTGGCTGTTGAAGAACTTGAAAAGCTCCAAGATGACTTTGCCACGTATGAGACTGTTGAATCTGAACAAGCTGTCGTGTCAAAGCGTGCAAATGATGCCGAGGAGCAACTTAAGCTCACGGCCGAAGAATTGAAGACTCTAAAGGGCCATATATCCAAGATGACTGCCGCTATCTTTGGTAAGTATGCACGGCTTAGAAATTTTTCTTGTGAAAAAATGCCTGTTAGGCAGCTTATCACTCTGGACCTTTCTTTGCACGCGAGACAAGCCGCTAGCTATCCTATGATAGTCTAATGAAATTGAAGGTTGTATATACTTTGACTGAGCAACTCTACTATGGAGCCCTATGTACCATCAAAGACATGATGACTGCCAAGTATGTTCCCAAATTCATGAAGGGCGTTATACAAGTCTTATCAACTTTGCCCAAGCAGGTGGACGAAATGAGGCGATCAGACACCAGGAGAGAGGCCATAGCTGCGCTAAGCCGGTCCCTGGCCTTTGCTCCTGAGTTAACCGCTGAAGAAATGATGAACGGCTTCCCCTCCAAAAAGGATGACGGCTCAGACTTTACAGAAGCGGATTACGGCAAATGTATCAGGGCCTCCAGGAGACTTGCCTCCATCCTTGTTGATGAGAAGGATCTGACTCCCTACCACGCAGCTTATGATGCAAACAACCAACGGCTGCGCTGCCCAACTCACTACTGGAATCAGCAAATTTGTCGTTTGCCAGTTCTTTGCCGTCAGCTGGCGGACGGCAAAGAACCTCTTTGCCATCCGTTTCCAGAAAACAGACGGCAAATAACTAGCTAACGGCAAAGAAGCTCTTTGCCATCAGCCACTTCTTTGTCGTCCGCTAGCAGATGGCAAATGAGGTTTGTCGTCAGCTAGCGGGCGACAAAGGGGGAGGTGGGCCCACTGATGAGCCGCTTACAATTTAACCTAACGGCCCCCCTCTTTGCCGTCTGCTAGCTGACGGCAAACCTCCTTTGTCGTCTGCTAGCTGACGGCAAAGAAGTGACTTAACTAACGGCAGTGCCCCACCCCGCCTCTCTCTTTGTTTCTCTCCCTCTCCTCCCCGCCGCCCATCGCATGCACGCCGCCGCCCCGTCGCCCCACCATCCCGCCGCCCCACCGGCCCACCACCCCGGCGCCACCGCCGCCCCCCGGCGCCACCGCTGCCCCATCGCCCCCGCCGCCGCGCCCGGGCCCCCCGCGGCCCCACTGGCCCACCGCCCCGGCCGGTGCCCTGCGGCCCCCCTGCGCCCCCTCCGCCCCTGCCACCCGCCGCTCCCAGGTGCCCGAGCACCCCTGTCCTCACCGCCCGGATGCCACCGCCGCCCTAGCACTCCCCCGGCCCTCCCCGGTGCTCCCCCGCCCTCCCTAACACTCGCTCGCCCCTCCCCGACGCCCCCTGCCCCCCCTTTGGTGAGCTCTTCCCCTCTCCTCTCTTTTTTTAGTTTAGGTTTAGGTTATTAGATTAGTGTTAATTAGGCTATTGTTAATTAGGTTAGTGTTAGTTTAGGTTTATTAGGTTAGTGCAAAAAGAAGAAGAAGAAGAAGAAGAAGAAGAAGAAGAAGAAGATGAGGAGAAGAGGAGAAGAAGAAGGAGAAGGAGAAGGAGAAGAAGAAGAGGAGGAGGAGGAGAAGTGCCCCCGATCCCCGATGCCACTAACCCCAACCTCCGACGCCACCGACCCTCGACCCCCGACGCCACCGACCCCAACCCCCGACGCCCGACGCCCCGGACCCCCGACCCCCGACCACCGACGCCATCACCCCCCTCCCCGACCACCGACACCATCGACCCCCGACCACCGACGCCATCGACCCCCAACCACCAACGCCACCGACCCCCAACTCCCGACACCACCGACCCCCGACCGCCGACGCCACTGACCCCTGATGCCACTGTCTCCCGATGCCACTGACCCCCGACCCCCGACACCTATTCTGCCTCCTGTTGACCAAAAAGGTGATCTTCAGCCTTCGTGAGGCTGAGGAGGTCATAGTTTTGTAAATTATGAGCTAGGTCACATATTTTCCTATTTTGTTATAAAAAACATCATATTTTGTGTTGATCAGGTGAATTTCAATGTGTAGTTGTTCGACGATCTCCCCGTGCATTTGACGAGCTCCCCTGTTGTGTTCTTTGGTGAGCACAAATGACATCTTATCCCCCAGCACCCTTAAAAAAATTGCTCTGTTCTGGTCTTCCTGCCAATGGAACTTGCTAGCTATAGGTGTCTTCAGTCATCAGTATGTGTGACCACTATGCGTCTCCCGTTCAAAAGGGTTACATCTATAAATATGCATGCATTAGCATATGTATAACCGTGATTCTTTCGAATTGTCCAACGTTATCCATGGACAGCCCGAGTATGTGTAGATTGGGTTCGTTTTCCCATATGCTCTGCTCCGGATCCAATGCAAAATTTCGTTAGTGCCTCCCTGTTGTTCTCCGGGTACACATCCTCTCTGCTTATTGTCGAGACGTGTATCAGGAGAACAACGGGGAGGTGCTGCCGAAATTGTGCGTCGGATCCAGAGCAAAGCATGGGAAAATGAACCCAATCTACACATACTCAGGTGGGAGGACCTATCTTTACCTACTAGCATCTAGGTTCCATCAACGTAATAAAACTAACAAACTCTATTAACTGATGAATATGGTTTGTTGAATTATGTATATATATTTTTTTGTCCAGTAGCTAGGCAAGATGAGTGATCGTGGGTGGATGTACACCAGTCACACTAGTCAGAAAGACATGACCCGTGAATGGATAACAAAAACCAAGGAGTTTTTGAGAGTCGCATTTGCAAATGGACAGAAAACAACCTGGTGCCCCTGTGTCAATTGCGACAACTTTAAGAAGAGGTCAGAGTTTGAAATGATCAAACACCTGCAGAAGTGGGGTTTTATGCCTAATTATACAGTCTGGACATTTCATGGTGAGTCTGCCCAACATGCCAGAGCTGAGGTGGTTCGTTGTCGCACCGACGAGCATGGTACCATGATCAAAGACATGGTGCAAGACTTTGATGATGCTCGGGACTCGGACGATGAGATGGAGGAATCTGTAAAGGCCTTCGATGAAATGTTGGAGTCTTCAAAACGTCCTCTCCACGAGCACACTGAGCTTTGTCAGCTGGATGCCATCGCGCAAGTAATGGCTCTGAAGGCTCAGATCAACTTGGGCACAGAATGCTACGACGCGATGATGACGATATTTGGACGCTTTCTACCCAAAGGCCATGTATTGCTAGCAAACCTGTACCAGTCGGACAAAATCCTACGTGCGCTTAAGATGCCCTATGAGAAGATAGATGCCTATGAGAATGCATGTGCCTTATTTAGGCTTGAGTATGCGGGCTTCAACTATTGTCCCATTTGCAAGTCTTCCAGGTATGTTGTGGTAGACAACGGTATGGGTGAGAAGATTCAGACCAAAATCCCCATTAACGTTCTTCGGTATCTGCCAATCATACCTAGACTTCAACGTCTTTTCATGGTCGAAGAGACGGCCAGACAGATGACGTGGCATAAATTGGGCAAAAGAACAGAACTAGATGCGGATGGGAATCCGATGTTGGGACACACTTCAGATGCTTTTGCGTGGAAGCACTTCGATGCATTACATAAGGATAAAGCGGCAGATCCAAGGCATCCTCGAGTTGCCATCAGCACGGATGGGTTCAATGTGTATGGCAGCACAATACAGTTATTGGCATGTATTTGTCATTCCACTCAATCTCCCCCCCGGAGAGATTATGAAAAGAAAGAACATTTTCCTGGCGTTGATAATTCCAAGGCCCAAATATCTAGGGAAGAATATGAATGTGTACATGCAGCCGCTTAAGGATGAATTGTAAGAAGCCTGGGATAATGGGATAAAGACATACGACACCGCTACCAAAAAGAACTTCAAAATGCATGTGTGGTACATGTACTCGTCACATGGCTTGCCGGCGTATGCGCTATTCATTGGCTGGTGTGTGCATGGAAGGTTCCCGTGCCCCACATGCAAGGCAGCTCTTGAGTTCCGTTGGCTGCAGGCGGGTCGCAAGTTTTCTTGCTTCGACATGCATAGACAGTTCCTAGATCCTGACCATAAGTTCAGAAAAGACAAGAAGAATTTCATCAAAGGTAGAGTTGTCAAAAACACTGCACCACCTGTGTTGACAGGCCAACAGATCCTGGATCAGATAAACGCTCTCGAGCCGGATCCAAATCGTCCAGTGTATTTCAAAGGGTATAATACAAAACACGCCTGGACTCATAAGATATGTTTGTGGGATCTGCCTTACTTTAAAGACCTCCTTTTCCCACACAACATCGTTGTGATGCACACCGAAAATAATATTGCCGAGGCCCTTTTTGGTACATTGTTCAGCATAGAGGGGAAGTCGAAGGATAATCCTAAGGCTAGAGTCGATCAGGAGGCTCTATGTGATAGACCATTATAAAACATTCGACAACCAAAAGGAAAGAAGAACTGGAGGAAGCCAAAGGCATGGTTCAATCTTGGAAGGCCAACTATGAGGGAAATGATCTTGTGAGTGAAAATGCAGTTGATGTTCCCCGATGGGTATGCAGCGAATCTAAAGAGGGGAGCGAGTCTTGACAAATTGAAACTATTTGGTCTCAAGAGTCATGATTGGCACATATGGCTTGAGCGGGTAATCCCGGTGATGTTGCGTGGCTTTATCCCTGAGGATGAATGGCTAGTACTGGCAGAGCTGAGCTATTTGTTCCGTGCTCTTTGTGCGAAAGAACTATCGCCTGACGTGCTAGACGAACTGGAAGAGTTGGCGCCGGACTTGATCTGCAAGTTAGAAAAGATCTTTCCACCGGGCTTCTTTAATCCAATGCAGCATTTGACTTTGCATCTCCTAACCGAGGCAAGATTGGGGGGTGCAAAATCATTGGTGCTTCGCAACTGAGAGGATGCAGAAGATGCTTCAAGCAAAATGTAAAAATAAATGTAGAGTTGAAGCATCAATGGCCGAGGCATTCATTACTAAGGAGGCAGCAAACTTCATGACAGCACACTACAAAGCCAAGAATCGTCATTTGCATAATCTGAAGCCTCGATACAATGATGGCAACCATGAAAAGGTCAATCCAACCTCAGCCTATCCGAAGGGAAGCTCGCACCAGCCGGTGCTTCAAAAGCAATAGCGTTGGATGTCAAAGAAGGGCGGACCATTTCGTTGTATATCTTCAACAACCTAACAGAAGTGTGGCCGTACATCGAGTAAGTTCTTGGTACATTGTTTCACAACTTCTAATTCCTTTGAAATGCTCTTATTCCCGGATATGTGATACAGTCGATACATCGCCAAATTCTCGGATGGAGTGGTGATCCAAAAGGATTCCATCGGAGAGTATGAGCTTCTGGCAAAGCATGGAGGCGACTATCCCGGTTTCATCTCTTGGTTCAAGCAAACGGTAATTTCCATTAGACGATTTCATTTCTTCGTCTAGTTTGCGGCTAATGCAACAATCCTTACGTATTAAACTTGTAGGCTAATGCAGAGTCTATGGACTCCGAATTGAGACAAGTCGCTAATCGTTTTGACTATAAGGTCCATTCATTTGACAAATACAACATCAACGGGTAT
The DNA here is from genome assembly GCA_022496015.1 of Hordeum marinum. Taxonomy (NCBI): domain Eukaryota; kingdom Viridiplantae; phylum Streptophyta; class Magnoliopsida; order Poales; family Poaceae; genus Hordeum; species Hordeum marinum. Next base: position 442,491,877 of record CM039674.1, read on the forward strand.
CGCTTTCGTACTTTTGGCAAAGAGCTATGTATGGCCGACCGAAAGTCTACAAATTGTTGTGTCTCCACTGTCGGCGAAGGAGGGGTCGAGTATTATGGAAGAGTTGAAGCAATTTATGAACTTACATTCTTTGGTGAAAACCCACCAAACATCATAGTCTTCAAATGTTATTCGTTCCAGCCGAAGGGGACTAGAAGGACTCATGAACATATAGGGCTAGTCGAAATCAAACAAAGCACCCGTTAGATGTTCCCCATGTCTATATTACGGCTCAATAGGCGACCCAAGTTTTCTATCTACCGTGGGCCTACCAAACTAATCCAAATCTGAATGGTTGGGACGTCGTTTATGATGTGTCGCCACATTTTAGACCACCTCCCCTCAATGAAGATGATTATGAACCTCACATTAACCCAGACACATATGAAGGAGAATTCTTCCAAGAAACACGTGTTTCCAAAAAACGTTTCAAGAACCGCTCTACTTCACCCCAGAACATTGAGGTAGTCAGCGACAGTGAATCCTACTTCACCCCTGAGCCGGAACAAGAAGAGACGGAATAAGAAGAAGTTACTGCTGTGGATGACGTGTCAATGCTTGATCGATTACATAAAGGAGGCGTTCCACATGTTGATGCATTTATTGATGATGCTGATGAGCACGTCACTACTAATAATGATGATGATTATGCATTTATTGATCCCGGAGCATATATAGATGATGAAGATTAATATTAGTAATGTCAGGTATTCAATTATTATTATGTACATATATATATTATTAATTAGTTCATGTTATTAGGGTATTCAATTTTTTTAAGTTGAACTAATTTCGTTCACTCTTTGTCATTGCATGTGTTGACAGATGGTGGGCGCGGGTCGAGGGTGCTCTCAGCCTCCTTCCTCGGCGCGTGCTGGGAGGGGTGCTATTATTCCACCCCGGCAACTCCGGAGAGTGCTGGTACACAGTATGCAGACACCAGCGGGCGCTTCTTCTTCGACCGGGAGAGGTCGGGGGAAGACGAAGAGAGGTGCTGGAGGTAGGAAGGCTGCTGCGCCTTCCTCGCCGCCACCCTTAGCTGATTTTCCCGACCATAGGAGTGCTCCGTCTCAGGTGGACCCGTCTGACTTGGACCCGTCTCAAACTCCGGTCGCCGAGCCTCGGGTCGCTGAGCCTTCGTCCCAGGAGACTCCGGTCCCAGAGTCTTCGTCCCAGGAGACTCCAGTCCCAGAGTCTTCGTCCCACGTGACTCCGGAGGCTAGTGTCCATGCTAATGGTGGCGAGGACAACTTTTCTGAGGATACCTATAGCGAGGGCGAGCTAGTTGAGGAGGGAAAGAAGGTCTACCAACGTGGTGGTACAAAGCTCCCGCCCGTGCCGGTGACCCGCGATCAGAGGTGGTTGATTGTGCCTAATGCGGAGAAGTAAGTGCATTTACTCTTTTTTAACCTTTTGCCTTCATGTTTCTTCAAATTAATATCTAATGTGTTGGCCTTGTCATACTGCAGGGGTTGGAAACACGACCCTGGTGTCCACAGGCCCAACCAGGTCCTTGGTGTGCTTATCCGGCACCACTTCCCAGGGAAGGTCAAGTTGCCCGGTGAGGGTGAGGTTCCACAGGTAGCACTGACCTGGGAGCTGTACGTGGCTGTCCCGGCCCCGCCGGAGGAGAGGGTTGACGGTGTCTTGTGCGAGACAGTGGCCGACATTGTGATCCGGCGGTTTTGAGTAATTTCTCCTTTACAGAATTAAAAATCAACAACACCTAGTGATTGTACTAATCAGTGTTGTCTTGTTTGATTGCAGACCTTCTACAGGTGTCTTGAGGAACACGAGGCGGACGCGGCTATTGTTCTCGTAGCCGAGTGCAAGCGCCTACTTCAGAACTTACGACACGAGGCTCGGGTGCAAGCTATTCGAGACTACTATGCCTCGACTAACATTAAGAGGGCCAAGAAGAAGCGCGCAAAAAAATTCTGAGTAAGGAGAAGTACATGAAGGTTATTACCTATTCTTAAGGCCTTGTGCTTAGTTTCCTTGATTTGATTCGTAGGCGTAGCGCTAAAATTTCTCTTGTCTAACTTAGGTGCCCCCGAGATGGTGTGCAGATAGGATGGATTGTTGGGAGGCATTGGTGGATGAGTGGTGCTCTCCCAAATGGCTAGCCGACCACAACAAGGCCAAGGATAAGCATGCCCAAATGAAAGGTGTGCCACACCATCAAGGGAGCTCCAACCTGTTTGAGTACGGGGATCATTGGGTATGTGGTTTGCTTCATGATTCATTAATTTCATTCTTCATGCTAGCTTGAGCCCTTAACTAATATTTTGTTCCTCTCTTTTAGGCGTGGCACAACAAGAAGGAGGTGCAACCGATGTTCGACCTCTATGCCATGGCCCATACTGCCCCGTACAAGAAGGCCAAGGCATTCTCTGAGGATGACCTCGATCATCTAGAGAGCTTTAGCAACATCTCCCACCACAACAAGCTCGTGAGGTACAGAGATGAGGGAAAGGTGAGGAAAGGGCAGGACTTCAACCCGAGCTAGAGTCCTTTTGATCTAGAGCTCGTGATCATATCTGGTGGCGGGAGGCCCCATGGCTCAATGGCCATTGGGGCTGGACTGATACGTTGTCCCAGAACTCTCCCGGAGATCAAGAAGCGCCAGACGATCTCCGATCCTGAGATAAGGCCTCGTCCACGGCCAATGGAGCTCGCCATCGAGGCTAGGGCCCAGGAGCTTCTGGCGGAGGCAAACAGGCAGGCGACACAGAGGGAGAGGGACATGGAGGAGAGGACGGCTAGGCTGTTGGAGGAGGAGAGGAACCGGAACGACGCGTCTCACCGGGCCCTATACGAGCTCCTCGTGGTAAGTTTCTCCTGCATATTAGCCAAATCATGCACGTAATGTTCGTTTCATCACTAACTAATATAACTGATTTGTGAAAACAAAATGTGCAGACCGTGTGACAGAACAATGGTCAGACCCCTCCGTCGATGCCCCCGATTGGTATAGCACCCACAGTAAGTTTCATTTGAATAGTTATTAGTTACTAGTATTCACATTTGAGTTGCATCATGCTAACGATACATTGCAAATGATCTTTGGTGCAGCATGCCTCCTAACAAGCATCGACCGATCCTTCTGCATCTGCCGCAACCCTGACCGGTCCTCCTCTGTCTCACCCTAGGGCAAACCCGACCGGTCCTTCACCTCCATGATGATGGTAAGTTTTCCTAGGTGTTTTGCTTAATAAATGCATACTTAGCTTAATAAATGAACTATTTAGCTCCAAAATGACCTATACTTAGCTTCTTTAGTTCATTTATGACATACTAAGCATACTTAGGTAAAAAATGGCATGATAACCTTGGTTTAGCTCCAAAATGACATAGACTTAGCTTATTTTCCTCCAAAATGACAAAATAACCTTACCTACCTCCAAAATGACCGATTATAACTAGGATAGCTCTAAAATGACCTACACTTGCCATTTTGTCCTCCAAAATGAATAAATATGATTAGTTAGCTCAAAATGGCATAACTACCTAGGTTAGCTCAAAAATGACCTATACTTAGCTTCTTCAGTTCATTTATGACATACTTAGCATACTTAGGTAAAAAATGGCTTGATAACCTTGGTTTAGCTCCAAAATGACATAGACTTAGCTTATTTTCCTCGAAAATGACATAATAACCTTACGAAGCTCCAAAATGACCTATTTACCTAGCTTAGCTCTAAAATGATCTACACTTAGCATTTTTACCTAGCTTAGCTAAAAAATGGCCTTTTTACCTACCTTAGTTAGAATAAGAAGATAAAGAAGAGGAGAGGAGAAAAAGAAGGAGAAGAAAAATTCTTCTTCTTCTTCTAGCTAGTCTTCTTCTTCTAGTCTTCTTCTTATTCTTCTTCTAGCTAGTCTTCTTCTTCTTCTTCTTCTTCTAGGTAGTCTTCTTCTTCTAGTCTTCTTCTTCTAGTCTTCTTCTTCTTCTTCTTCTAACTTTCTTCTTTCCCAATTTACAGATTTGCTTTCGATGAGGAAGCTTGCGTTGATGGAGTCTACTCTTCTTCTTGTGCTTCCTTTTTGTTTTGATTTTGTAGGATGAACAATGTGAAACTTGCTACCTATATATGTATGTATGGATGCATATGGACTTTTCATTTGGTATGTATATAAATATGTGTGTGTTGGATGATCATATCCATATGGCAGGGATATGATTTGGTATGTATATGTGTTGTTATGCTCGTTGAAAGTATTTTCAAATGTGTATATATATATGTGTGTATATGAAATTCTGTGAAATTGAATGAATTTAAGAAAAAACAGAAAAACATGGGTTGTACAGGCTCTTTGCCATTTGCTGGTAGACGGCAAAGCGCATTGCCGTCAGCCAGCAAACGACAAAGCTGCCACATGGCAGCTACCTGTGCAACCTGGGGTGGCATTGGGCTGGCCTATGTGGTTGCTTTGCCGTCTGCTAGCGGATGGCAAAGAGCTTTGCATCTTTGTCGTCTGCCAACAGACGGCAAAGCACGCCGTTAACCCCTTAACGGACCTAAGTTGACATGTGTGTCGTCCATGCCCTTTGCCATCTGCTGGCAGACGGCAAAGATGCAAAGGTCTTTGCCGTCAGCCAGCAGATGGCAAACTGGCCTTTACCGGAGCTTGTTCAGCCATATGCGGTGCCGTCTGCTAGCTGATGACAAATACCTTTGTCATCCGCCATGCATGCCTTTGCCGTCAGCCATGGCAGACGACAAAGTTCTTGATTCCTGTAGTGACTTTCGAATCTAGGGATTTGATCCCTGTCCGTCGTAAGCCGCTCTTTGCCCCTAAAGTTGATCCTTCTCCTCTTTTCGACGATGCTCAATTCGAAGCATCATTAAACTGCAACTGGGATGTGGATAATCTTCAGATCGAAGAGCACGAAGACCTGGCGCAAGATGACCCACCGGCGAGTTAAAACTTTGTTGTCCTTGACTGAATGTAACCCGGCAAGCTGAGCTGCCGAGACTTAGAAGTGTGTGAAAAACTTTAAGTCCTTCATCTTTTGATCTCCTGGAGAGCTTTGTAATAGGCGTAGCAGAAACTTGATTGCCCCAGCCATGCCATCATGCACACATGACGTTACAATCATCTTATGCACTTATAATCTGTCTTGCATCCTTTGCACAATGTTTTACTTAATAGCAGTTCATCTTAAGAGATAAAACCCTACAAAAATAAATAAGACAGAATAGTCTCCATTGTCATATGGGCGGCTTGAAAAAGCATAACCCGGAGATGTTAAAATCTGTTGCAGCCTTGCTTCTTCTTTCATAATTTTGCTCTGACCCGGTTTGGTAAACCGGCATGATATGTGAATATGATGCAATGCATGATGGAATGTATGATGGAATGCACAATGCAATGTATGATGCAATGTATGGTGTTCTTGCTTTCCTTTTTGTTTTCAAAAACTCATATGATGGTTCTTCCTGGCTGCACTCGATGCTTGAACTCATACCAGTGCAGGGTCTCTAACGAGAGTGACCGTCAACTCCTTTGAGCGGCTCAGGGTCTCTAGGCGATATTAACTGATAAGAGCGCAACAAACCATAAAGAGACACATCTGCCGATTCTGTTGGGTGGACTCATTGATTGAACTCATAACAATACTTGGTTTCTAGGCAAGAATCGATGAGCGCAATGTCCCAGAAAGAGACACGGACGCTAGTTCCGCTGGGTGGACTCACTACTTGAACTCATAACAATACTCGGTTTCCAGGCGAGGATTGATGAGCGGAGCGTCCCAGCAAGAGACACATCAGGGCATGAGTATCCCTAGGGCCCAAAAGCCCCTCTCACGTGACACGGTCCGCCGTTTGAACCTTAACCAGTGCTCAGGGTCTCCTGGCGAGATTAACTGGCCGGTCCGTTGGTCAGACAGTGTCTCTAAGCGGTGATTAACTGGTAAGAGTTCGGCGGGTCACCTATTGGAGAGGCCATCAAAGGGGGTAAGTTTATAACTCGCCGCACCCCTAATGATCTAGTTTGACGGAGTCAAAATTTGGGTCCATGACCTGCCTTATAGTGGCTGAAAAGCCTGATCGAGAGGGTTGAAAGCCCCCAAACGACCTTGTTGATGATATCAACTGGTGTGCCATTTTGTAAGCCACCGTCTTGTGGATCGCCAACTTGTAAATCGCCGTATTGTGGATCGCCAACTTGTAAGTCGCCGTCCTATAAGCCGCCATACAATGTTTCTGTTTTGGCTGAAGAGCCGATCAAGAGGGTGAGCAAGCTAAACCCGGTGGGTTGGAAGCCCCCAAGTGACCATGTAGAATTGTTCATCTTTGCACAAATCTGTAATGCAAAAGAAAAACGGCAGAGGCCTCGGCTTGCAGGGATGCCAACTTTATTATATGAAAAATATAAATACAATGAAGTATGTATGTATAAAGATGGGAGTCGATGACTCAAGTATAGTAAGGCCGCGGATGAGCGATACTCCACGACCAGTGGGTCTCCTGTCCAAAGGTACGTGACTCGTGTCGCACGTCAATGAGATAATATGACCCATTATTCAGATTTCTGCTGACCACGAAAGGTCCTTCCCACGGGGGGGGATAACTTGTGTGCATCCGTCTGATCTTGAATCAAATGTAACACCAAGTCGCCTTCTTGGAACGTCTGGGTGTTGACCCTGCAGCTATGATAGCGATGCAGGTCTTGTTGATAAATCGTCGACCGAGCTGCTGCAAGATCGCACACTTCATCCAGAGCATCTAAAGCGTCTTGACGTGCCGTCTCATTGTCAGCTTCCATGTAAGCCACCACCCACAGCGAATCATGACGTATGTCGCTTGGTAGCACGACCTTTACACCGTAAACCATGAAGAAAGGCATATAATCTGTTGATCTGTTAGGTGTAGTACTGATACTCCAGAGGACGGAGGGTAGCTCATCAACCCAACAACCTGGCGTTCGTTGTAAAGGAACCATAAGTCGGGGTTGATACCTCTCAAGACTTCCTGATTGGCTCGCTCCGCCTGACCATTGGATTGTGGATGAGCAACAGCAGAAACATCAAGCCGGATGTGCTCACTTTCGCAAAACGCCTTCATAGTCCCCTTGGATAGATTTGTTCCATTGTCCATGATGATGCTGTGAGGATAGCCAAAACGGTGATCAATTTTTTGACAAACTGAATCGTCGTGGCCGCATCACATTTACTAACTGTCGACGATGGGTCTTTTCATCCTTAGACCTCTTGAAAGGTCCAACCATGTCAATCCCCCAGACCGTGAACGGACAAGTGATCGGAATCATCCGCAATTCTTGAGCCGGCACGTGGGCACGTCTTCCGAACTTTTGACACCCATTACACTTGGCAACCAGGTCCTCTGCGTCTTTATGAGCTGTTAGCCAAAAGAAACCATGCCGGAAAGGCTTGGCCACCAAAGATTTTGAGACGGCGTGATGTCCGCAATCACCGGCGTGTATTTCATTTAAAATCTCCTTGCCCTATTCCAGAGAAACTCAACGTTGGAAGACGTCGATGATGCTGCGTTTATGCAATTCGCCATTAACGATGGTCATGGACTTGGACCTCCTCACAATTTTCCGTGCTAGAGTCTCGTCTTCAGGCAACTCGCCGCGAGTCAGGCACGCCAAGTATGGTAATGTCTAATCCGGAATGACATGCAGAGACGCCACTAGCTGTCCTTCCGAGTCAGGTATATCCAGATCTTCCTCTGAAGGTAGCTTAATAGACAGGTGATATATCACATACAAGAAAACGTTGGGTGGCACCGGCTTATGTTGAGAGCCCGGCCTTGATAATGCATCAATCGCCTCGTTCTTGCGACGATCAATATGATCCACCTGATAACCCTTGAAATGACCAGCAATGATATCCCCCTCCTGACGATAAGCCGCCATCCGAGGGTCCTTGGAATCCCACGTGCCCGAAACTTGCTGAGCTACGAGTCTGAGTCGCCGAGGCATCTAACCTGGCTCAGATTCATCTCCTTGGCCACCCGAAGGCCATGAAGCAAGGCCTCATATTCAGCTGCATTGTTAGTACAAGGAAACATCAGCCTTAACACGTAACATAATTTGTCACCTTTGGGGGAAGTTAAGACAACTCCAGCCCCTGATCCCTCCAACTGTCTGGACCCATCAAAGTGGATTGTCCAGTATGTATTGTTCGACTTTTCCTTAGGTGGTTAACACTCTGTCCAGTCGTTTATGAAGTCCACCAACGCTTGAGACTTAACAGCCGTGTGAGGTACATACTTTAGATTAAGTGGACCAAGCTCCAGTGCCCACTTAGCAATCATGCGTGTAGCTTCCCTGTTTTGAATTATATCACCCAACGGGGCAGAGCTAACCACACTGATCGGATGTCCAAGGAAATAATGCTTCAACTTGCGGTTTGATATGAACACCCCGTATATAAGTTTCTGCCAATGCGGGTACCTTTCCTTGGATTCTATTAGAACCTCACTAACATAATAAACTGGCCTCTGAACCGGGTACTCTTTCCCTGCCTCCTTGCACTCTACTACAATTGCGGCGTTGACAACCCTGTTGTTAGCCGCCACATAAAGGAGCAAAGGCTCTTTCTCAGTCGGAGCAGCCAAGATCGGCGGCTCAACCAACTGCTTTTTGAGCGCTTCCAGGCCTCATCCACGGCCTTACTCCAGACAAAGTCACCAGTCTTTTTCAACATATGGTATAAAGGAATAGCCTTCTCGCCTAGGTGGCCGATGAAGCGGCTTAAAGCGGCGATTCGACCCGCCAAGCGTTGCACGTCATTAACGCTCGCCGGCTTGGCTAGTGACATGATGGCCTTTATCTTGTCCGGGTTAGCCTCAATCCCCCGTTCCGAAACCAAGAAGCCTAGAAGTTTACCTGCAAGAACCCCGAAAACACACTTAGCCGGGTTAAGCATCATCTTGTAGACCCGTAAGTTGTCAAACGTCTCATTCAGGTCATCAAGTAATGTCTCCTTTTTCCTTGATTTAACCACAATGCCGTCCACGTAAGCATGAACATTGCGTCCAATCTGACCGTGAAGGCAATTCTGCACACAACGTTGGTAAGTCACCTGCGCACTCTTGAGCCCAAAAGGCATAGACACATAGAAGAAAGCCCCAAAAGGTGTTATAAATGACGTCTTCTCCTAGTATTTAATTGCCATCTTGATCTGGTGATAACCTGAATAGGCATCCAGGAAGCATAAACTCTCACAACCCATCGTTGCATCAATAATCTGGTCAATATGAGGGAGAGAAAACGGGTCAACTAGACAGGCCTTATTAAGATCCGTGTAATCTATACACATATGCCATGTGTCGTTCTTCTTAAGCACCAGCACGGCATTTTCCAACCACTCCGGGTGAAATACTTCCATGATAAACCCTGCTGCCAAGAGCCGGGCCACCTCCTCTCCAATCGATTTACGCCGCTCCTCGTTGAAACGGCGGAGGAATTGTTTGATTGGTTCAAACTTAGGATCCACATTAAGGTGGTGCTCAACGAATTCTCTCGGTACACCCGGCATGTCAGATGGCTTCCATGAGAAGATGTCCCGATTCTCACGGATGAATTCGATGAGCGCGCTTTCCTATGCAGGGTCCATGTTAGCCCCGATAGTGAACTATTTTGATGAGTCGCCTGGAGTAAAATCCACCAGCTTTGTGTCATCCGTCGCGAACTTCAAGGGCGGCTCGGACTCTGTACTGGGCTTCTTCAACGGAGTCATGTTCACCGGGTCGACGTTATCCTTGTAAAACTTGAGCTCTGCCTCCGCACAACTTGACTTCGCATAAGCCACGTCTCCTTCCTCACACTTAATGGCCACCTTCCGATCATCATGCATCGTGATCGTTCCATTGAGGGCCAGCATCTTGAGCTGCAGATAGACAAAACAAGGCTTGGCCATAAACTTTGCGAAAGCCGGTCGGCCAAACAGAGCATGATATGGGCTCTTAATTTTCACCACTTCGAACCACAAAGTCTCCACCATGTAGTTGTATTCATCTCCAAACGCCACCTCTAGGACAATCTTCCCCACCGGGTAGGCCGACTTACCCGGCACCACCCCATGAAAAATGATCGATGATGGCTTAAGAGCCTTGTCAGTTAACTCCATCCGCTGGAAGGTGTCGTAGTACAAGATATTGATGCCTCTACCACCATCCATAAGCACTTTTGTAAACTTGTAAAACCCAACCCGAGGAGCTACCACCAGAGCTAGGTGAGCTGGGTTATCAACCCGCGGCGGGTGATCCTCCCGGCTCCACGTGATTGGGTATTCCGACCACTTCAAGTATCTTGGGAGAGCCGGCGTGGCCGCATTGACCGCCCTCTTATACAGCTTCTGATCCCGCTTGTCAAGACTCGTAGTGAAGACATGATACTGACCCCCGCTACGTTGCTTCAGGTTGCTCTGGTACCCTGACTGATTATTCTGCTGCTGACCATCATTACCCGATTGCTGATGATGACCTCCCTGATTTCCTTGGCCCTCGTAACCTAAACCTGACCCACCGGCCCTGAAGCCGGCTCCTGAACCGCCTGGACTTGAACCGCTCGACAGGCCGTTACCATTATTACGGTGTTGATGAAGGCTGTAGTCTCGGAACTGACGCATAATGCTGCACTCTTTCCATGTATGGGTGCCAGCTTATCTAGTCGGTTGTGCGCCGGGAAAGGTCTGTTTAGCGCCTCTTCCAAGTTGAAAGGCTAAGGTGCCTTATCCTTGTTGAACGGCAGTGTGACGCCCCCAATTTCGACCGTACGCTAAACATACATGCAATGCATACGACCAAGATTAGGGATTCACTGATCAATATCACAACACAACTCTAGACACAAAATAAAGTCATACGGCTTCATATTACAAGCCAGGGGCCTCGAGGGCTCGAATAAAAAGCTCGACAAGCACGAGTCAGCAAAAAGCAAATAATATCTGAGTATAGACATAAGTTAAACAAGTTTTGCCTTAAGAAGGCTAGCACAAACATAAGCAGTGGATCAAAAGAGGCGAGGCCTCCTGCCTGGCAACCTCCTAACTACTCCTAAGCATCGGCACTCTCCACGTAGTAGTAGGCTCCAACGGTGGTGTAGTAGTCGTCTCTGGCATACTCCATCTCCTGGGCTCCATCGTCTGAACGCAAAATCGTATCGAGGGGGAAAGAGAAAGCAAAGCAGTGATGAGTACTCATCCAAAGTACTCGCAAGACTGACATCAGAACTATGCTAAGTATGCACCATTTTCAAGGGGTGGGGTTATATCCGGGCTGACTCCAGAAAGCAAGAATAGGGGGAAGGCCTAGTCCTATCGAAGACTAGCATCTTCAGCATCTTGCAGCATTAGAAGAGAGTAGACTGGTAACTCATATATAGCAATATTATTGTAGTAATTTATTAAGTAACCATGCCTAGAGATTCTTCCTCGACTCCCTACGAGGAAGCAATCCCGGAGCCAACATTCATTCAATTAAAGTCACAATTTTAGTTGTAGTAGGCCAAGGTACAACTCCAAGTCATCATGTTACCGTGGACATGGCTATTCGAATAGATGAATTCATCCCTGCAGGGGTGCACCGCATTTCCAACACGCTTGATCACCTCTGGCCGGACACACTTTCCTAGGTAATGCCCGGCCTCGGGATCCAAAATGTTGTCGCCCCACCTAGGCTCAACGAAGAGGCCAGCCCACCGGTCTAAATCCTAAGCGCGCAGGTTCATGGGCCCACTTGCCCTTGCACTCCTGCATGATATGCACGCGGCCGGAAGCAGACCTAGCACACTCCAGTCTGAGAGTTGTAAGTTCTATCCCAATCCGGCGCGCGCCGCTCCATTGCTGGCGTTCGAAGAGCTTCGGCTGATACAACGATGCTGAGTACCCATAACTTCTCCCACGTGAAGGTTAGTGCATAATAAGGCCGATGACCCAACTCAGATCAAATACCCAACCCATTAGCATTTTATTAATACGGGACAAGCGCGACCCATAAAGTGCGGTCCCGTCGCCCCGTCTCGAGGATGTGCGACAAAGGCCTCTCTCGCCAGTCCACACCTCATCATCACCCTTTTGGATGCCTTATCGGCGCATCCCACCACATCTTAAACATGGGTACCCTGGGGCCGACCCGTCTCAATAAAGACTGTTGGAAACTCAGGTCCACCTCAACCAGGGTGGTATCGCCTGTCCCTCCAGTCCCGTCTTTCACATGTAAACAAGATCAAGTTGAAGTAACTGTGTGTTTATACACCAAGTGGATATCCGAGGAATCACCCTCGATGGATCCCACTCGAGGTATGCGTATGACAAGAGTCGCTATCAATAATTGGGAAGGAGGAATCACCCTCGATACCCACGACTGATTAGCTACGCTACAGAATTAACACCAGGAGTGCTAAGTGAGGTATCACCCTCGGCACTCAACAGTAGCTCTGAAGTGCCATACTAAAGGGGTGTGCGGTGATGTGAGGGGCCTGGCTCGTCAGTCGGTTGACCTAGTCTTCAGGTCTTCGAGTCGTCGATGAAGAAGCAAGGGCAACTAGGACTAAGGGGTCACTAGGGATTCATTGATCAACCTATACTAAGCAGTTGATATTATTGTAGGTATAGTAACATTTTATCAAAAACAGGCTATGCATGAGAATAGGAGCTAACTAATACAGTAGTAAAATCTAATGCAAGAATGAGAGGGAAGAATGGGCGATATCGGAATGCTCAAGTGGGGGTTGCTTGCCTTGCTGCTCTACAACAAAGGCCTGATTGTCAACGGCGTAGTCGTACCCGGCAGCAGCGTCAGTCTCGGGGTCTACCGGAGAGAAGAGGGGGAGAAACAATAAATATAAAGCAGACAAGTGCATCACGATGCATGACATGGCAATATGCAGAGCTAGGCATGCACTAACGCAGTATTACACGTCGTAGACGGGTCAGAAGAATATCTAACGATATTTTCCGGGTCTCGGGCTACTACCAGACAAATGAAACTGATGAAAAAGTTCCATGTTTGCTATGCTAGGAGCACGTGACAGACTAACGGACAACGTATTCGGGTTCGTGGGATTTTTCTGAACAACTTTCATGTATAAATTATTTTCATCCAAGTTACGGATTATTTTATATTCGGGTTCATGGGATTTTTCTGAACAACTTTCGTGGCACAGTAGCGATGGCGACGGGCGACGGTGCGTAGGGGTGGTGGGGCGACGGTGTCGGGGCGAAGGCGTCGCTGGGGGCTGGAGCGGAGGGGGGCGCCGGCTTGGCAGCGTCGGCGGGCGTGGCGACCGCCGGTGGAGCGGGGCGAGCGGGGTTCACCCCCGATCCGATCTGGATCGGGGAAGGGGAGTGGGGGAGGTCGTGGGGTTTGGGGGGGCTTTTACCTCTATTGAAGGGGCCGGACCTGGGTAAATTCCTCTGTCGTTCCCGATCAACCCCTTCAAGTCGCCACACAACGACGATGGACTCACACCTAAGTTCTCCTACGAGAGCATCTACCGTGACAAAACCACGACAGTTGGCGCCCACCGTGGGGCCTTCGTGCGGTGGAGTTGAGCTCTCGAAGGGAGCTCTTCCAGGGTTCGGGATCTTTGCGATGGCTCAGATGTGCAAGAGTCGCCGCAATAAGCTTTTCATCGACAATTCAAATTGGGCCCCTGATACCGACTCGGTCGAGTCTGGGTACCGGGTCCCCTTCGGCAAGATCGATGTCTTCATCAGCAAGATCGGCGCGTTAGTGCCCAGGCTGGACATCTGCACCGACATCGTCGAGCCGGCTCGGCATGCTCGACCCGGCCAGCATCAAGTCGGCTATCGTCACGTCTTTGTAGGTTTCACCCAAGGAGTCAGCCTTCCGGACGAACCAACAGATGGCGAAGGTAACCCCGTCATCTCCGACGGCGAGTCATCCATGTGAGACACCGAATCGATTTGTCCTCTTTACGGATGCTTGAATTTAATTTTTTTTTTCATAATAGTATTAATGTCTTATGCTTTCTTGCCTAAACCTACTAAGGATTTTAATTTTTTTTACGGAATTTCAGTGGTATTGATCTAGATGCGCCTTCCACATGCAAGATTACTATGACTAAGAACACTTTTGTCTCATTGTGCACACATTAAAATTCTTTTGACATAACCACACAATTTTCTCTAATTTTGAAATACAGTATGCATAAAATATGTGTGAGATATTGCCTGAAAATCTTTTTTCTAGAATGAAAATCTTTAAAATTTGCCTTCATAATGTTAGGTAGGTTAAGTAATTGTGTATCATCATACCGCTGAAAAATCTTGAAAAGTTGTCTCCAAATCGTTATGGTTAATTTGGTCAACTACTATTGTTATTACTTCCCCGTTACTAAATATAAGTCTTTTTAGATATTTTAATACGGACTATATACAGATGTATATAGACATATTTTAAAGTGTAGAGTCACTCATTTAGCTCCGTATGTAGTCTATAGTGAAATCTTTAGAAAGACTTATATTTAGGACGGAGGAAGTATAAAACATGACATGGCATTGTGACGACTATTATGATAAAAAAATGATTTAAGTAATCAAAAACATTGAAGAATTTTCTAAGATCACGTGAGTTATACGTGCACATTTACTAGTGGAAACTATAGCTGGCCAATCGGTTCGGGCTAACCAGGCCAGCCCGCGAGCACGTTGGCACGATCCGTCATGGGCCAGACATGACACAATTGTAAACGGGCCCGGCCCGGCATGCGGCACGCGTTGGGTCTGGAGGCTGGACACGCGGGCCGGCACGACAGGACCCATTTATTTTTTATGTATTTTTAAATTTTTTAATATATATATTTAAAATACAACCCAATAGGTCTAAATATGAGCCCAACAGGTTAAAAATATGTAGCCCATCGTGCTAAACGGGTAACATGTCGATCCGTTTAATAATTAAACCGTATCTGGACCTGAAAATACAACCCATGAACTGACACGAAACGACCGGTTTAGTAAACATGGCTGGACGGGTCGGACCGGCCGGTTTGGGCAGGTCTGGTGGAAGCCAAAGAAGCACTCAAAGGCACAGGACCTTTCTTCCACGAGTGCCTGCGTACAGCCGTCAAAGCCTGTCTGTCGGTCTCTCCTCTCGGGCTCGCTCCCTGCCCCCGTCAAACAGAAACAGGCGTGCGCTCCTCACCTAATCCCAAATCCCAAACAAATCCGGCTCCTCTCAAATCCCCGGTTCTCCATCCGTCCATCCCTCTCCCCTTCCTCCTCCCCCTCGTCTAAACCCTAGATCCTCCGCCCAACCGCTAAAACCCTAGCAGACGAAGGTACAGCTCCTCCCCTCCCCCTCCCGTGCTCGCCTCCTGGGCTGTACGGATCGAGCCAACTCGCTTCTCGAACCCTAGTGGACTAATCTGTTATTGCTCTTGTTTTGCTGCGCGCGATTAGAGTTGCTGTGCCGGGGGCAAGGATGGCCGAGCCCTCCAGGGTGATCCACATCCGGAACGTCGGGCATGAGATCTCCGAGGTGAGTGAATCCCGCCCCCCTTTTTCTGCAGAGCTGTCCGGCGGAATTTCTCGCCCGGATGGTTCCGTTGCCCGGTTCAAAGTTTGATCTTTTCGGTCTTCTCGACGCGTGCAGACTGACCTGCTCCAGGTGGTGCAGCCGTTTGGCGCGGTCGCCAAACTCGTCATGCTGCGTACCAAGAACCAGGTGCCCTCTATCGGCCTCATTCATCCCTTCGCACGAGTTTCATTTGCTAGGTGGATGCGCGTTTGCAGTTTTGTGTGATTGTAATGTGGCGATTGTGCTGCTGCTGCTGCAGGCCCTTGTCCAGATGGAGGACCTGTCTTCTTCAATTAGCGCCATCCAGTACTACACTACGATCCAACCTAGCGTGAGGTAATCTTGTTCTTGGACCTGATGTGGGTGGGTGCATCCTAACGAATTTTCCTCTTGGTGCTTCAGTGTCAGCCGTTTTCTGTCTGTGTGTTGTGATTATCCACAATAGCAGAGAGTTATGTCATTGTCATACTTAATGTTGTTATGCTTCCATTATTTTTTTACTCAATGTTGTTATGCTCCCATTAATTTACAAAATCAGATAGTGATGTCAATTTTCATGCCATATCAGGGGAAGAAACGTATACTTGCAGTACTCGTCTCACCAGGAACTGACTACTGATCAAAGCTCTCATGGACGGAATCCTGATCAGGTACATAATTATCCAGCTGCACTTTGGGGTCTACACTATTATAGATTGATTGCTTTTTTATTGATAATCGGCAGTTTTGTGCATTTATGTAATCTATGATCTCTGCATGTAAACATACTGTCCTATTTTCATTCCTTCTGTTTGAGTTGCTCCTCTAATACCCCCTCCATCCCAAAATAAGTGTCTCAAGCTTAGTACAAATTTGTACTAAAGTTAGTACAAAGTTGAGACACTTATTTTGGGATTGAGGGAGTATAACATTATGGTATCTTGTTTCACGATATACCAACCTAAATGCCCAATGTTCAAAATTGAACAGCTGGCTTTTCAAAAATATTAGTATATGCACAATATAAGGAGCTACTGGTGCAATAAAAAAATCATCACTTTCTTAGAAGAGATCATCACACATTAGAAAGTTAGTTGTCCCTTGGTCAGAACTTTGAAGCCTATAAGCTCTTACCCAACTGCATATGATGGTTTAGTTGCATCCATTTATCAGTTAGTGTATCTTTTGGGCCTTGAATTGTTCATTATGGTACATTCTTGCACATAATGCCTATGTCTTTCCATGATGTAGGTGCTAGGTTGCCCAAATCCATTTTTATTGTTCGGGCCTTTCATAGTGTGCTCCTAAAAAATATTATTTTCTCGTGCCAGCAACCATGTAATATTAATGTGACTGATTAATTAAGAAATTAAAAGAAAAAAGTAAAACAAGTCACTAAATATAAAATGTATAAACTTTTCATACTGTTGTTACTTTCACATACTTTTCATCATTTGCTGTAGCTTACTGATTTAGTTTACATGCTCTCTCTACTCTCTTCTATTCCAACTAGATACCTATTCTTCTCTATTCATTCTTCTCTCTCTCTCCTATATTCTTTCTCGGTACTCGTCTGCTGCTGGGCCTCAGGATGAACCCAACCGAATTCTCTTAGTTACCGTTCATCATATGCTCTATCCTATGACCGTCGAAGTGCTTCATCAAGTGTTTTCTCCTTATGGATTTGTGGAGAAGATTGTCACATTTCAAAAGACTGCTGGTCAGATTCTTCCCGTCTCTAATTCTCACTCTTCTTGTATTGCATGCATGCTTATTTTCTTCTTAGATATCACGCAATTGATGTGTTTTTCATGTTGCTTTCAACTGCATATATTTTTAAAATTATCTAGCCATTTCCTAGCACAGTAGAACATATCCTTTTCCACTAGAAATATCGATAAGTTACCACATGTTGAATAAAAGGACTTGTGTTTGCTATTACAGTACTCATTTTTGGTGATGTAGGTTTTCAAGCCCTTATACAGTTTCAGTCACGCCAGAGTGCAATACAAGCAGCTGGTGCTTTGCATGTATGTCTCATGTTGCATATACAACTTTCAGAACTTAATGTCCAGATGCTTTTGCTATGAATCTCTTGACATCAACCGAAATAAATAATTTCAGGGACGGAACATTTATGATGGTTGCTGCCAGCTAGATATTCAGTACTCAAAGTATGTCCTCAAGCGGTTCCCTTGTTGATTTTGTAATATTTAACTCCTGAGCCTGATCTTATTTTCTTGAAATTCCCAGTCTCAGCGAGTTGCAAGTTCACTACAACAATGATAGATCTAGGTAAGATGACTTGATTTTTATAAGTTTGGTTTCGTTTATTTTTTATTAGTTGGTTGAGCAGCTAGAGAAGTTGCTTCCATTCATAATAGATTTTAGCACGTTATGGTTTCTCAAGTGAATGTTGTATGCAATTGACCATTTATTTTATTCCTTGTTTTTTTAGATTTTGAAAGGCACTTATTTTTGTTTTTCTTCCTCAGAGATTTCACAAATCCATCTTTGCCCACAGAGCAACGTCCAAGATCCTCTCAGGTAGTTATTTACTCCTTTGTGTTATCTTTTATTATTGTTTCTACTATGTAATGTTTGTTGCTTTTTTGTTTGCATCATTTTGAATGGATAAGCTAAGCCTCTGTTTTGTCTATTACTTTGAACAGCTTGGTTATAATGATCCTAGCCTTTTTGGTTTCCAACAGCCTGGAGGTAAGACATTGCACTTTCCCTTCACATTTTTCATTATTCACTCTTGTCATCTTATTAAAAGTATATTAACTTCTTTCCTTCAATCTTCTTTCTGGGCTACAGCTGCATATGGACAGGTTTGTATTTTTTCAAGTCGTCCCAATTCTGCACTGTTAGTTTTTACTGCTTCATTCTGCACTTCACTAAACGATATCATTATCTCACATAAAGCATTTGCTTTTGCTGCTACCACTTTTCTATATCTGATGGGCCAGGCTGCAGTGATTGCTGCTGCATTTGGCGGTACATTGCCTCCTGGAGTGACTGGTACCAATGATCGCTGCACACTTATAGTTAGCAACTTAAACAGCGATGTAAGTAAGACATAACTTGCCATGAACACTCCAAGTTGTTCAAATCATAATTATCTTGTTTATCTTACCTTTATCTGCAGAAAATCGATGCGGACAAGCTCTTCAATCTATTTTCTATTTATGGAAATATAGTGAGAATCAAGGTACTCCGCAACAAACCAGACCATGCCCTTGTCCAGATGGCTGATGGGCTCCAGGCTGAGCTTGCTATACACTATTTAAAGGTGCTTTGTGGCCACTCGACTCCTACCTTAGTTCATTCATTTGTCCTACCCCATTACGTGTTTGTGGTATATATCACCCTTGATACCATTGGAATTTATTTCCTACTACAGGGAGCAATGTTACTTGGACAGAAACTGGAAGTGAACTTCTCTAAGTACCCGAGTATTACCCCTGCTCCTGATGCACATGACTACTCAACCTCCAACCTTAACCGGTTCAACAGTAATGTGGCGAAGAACTACCGCCATTGCTGTGCTCCGACCAAGATCATACACATCTCAGCGCTTTCACCAGAGATATCCGAGGACGCGATCCTTGAACACCTAGGTGAGCATGGCACCATCGTCAAGTCAAAGCTGTTTGAGGCGAGCGGCAAGACGCAGGCTCTCGTGCAGTTTGAGAGCGAGGAAGAGGCGACCGAAGCGCTGGTCTGTAAGCATGCGAGCAAGCTTGAGGGATCCACCATTAGGATTTCTTTCTCCCAGATGCAGAACATATAGCAGTTCTTCCTGGAAAGAGTGTGATGACCTCTCTTTCTTTCTAAACTTTTCAAGTTTGTTATGTGGACCTGTCTTTGTTTGCGCCATGACCAAGGATTGTTGCCTGTATCTTGTGTGATGGTTGTAAACTGCTGCCAGCTCATCTGTATCATTTTAGCCTGCTATGGTTTGCTTCCCGGTTACCTGTTCACTTGCAATCATGGTTTCTTTTGCAATTATATGAGTCGTTGCTTCTCTTCCTAGTAATGACTTCTTTTAATAATAATATGTACGTACTAGTGTATTATTGGGACCATAAATATTTAAACCATACTCCCTCCAGACCATAAATTAAACCAACCAAATATGGATTATATGTAATAAAGTATGCTGTTGAATTTGTATCGAAAAGATGTTTTTCATTATGTAGGGAGTATAACCTTGAAATCCATCCGAGGAGGATTAGGGGTAGCCATTCCTAGCGAGGATGACAGGTTGCTACAATTTGCCCTTTTCTGCTCCATGTTTTCATTTAAAATGACTGCGTGCCGAGCTTGGTCGAAAGAAGAAGCAGAAGATGGTAAGATGAGACACCGTTTTACAATCAATCTAGGGCCCTGTTTCTTTCAGATTTTGGGACCAGATTCAGCTTTGCCAGTTTGTTTCAGATTTTGGGGCCAGATTCAGCTTTGCCAGTGAAGCCGAATCTGGAATCTGAAACAAACAACTATTTGGAATCAACTTTGTCAATGAAGCTGAATCTAGATTTGAGCCATTTTTAGTGCAATTTTTTGAAGCACCTCAAAGTGTACTTTGATGGTGAAACTGACTTCACTGAATCGAATCCACATGTGATTAAAATCAAAGCGAAGCTGAAACAAACAAGGCCTAAATGGACCTGTCACTAGTGAGATTTTTTTTAAAACGAAGGCAAAAGCTTTGCCTTTTCAAATCAAGAAGGAAGTTGCTTGGTTAATTACGGAAAATTGAGCGAAAACCAAAACATCCATGGCACAATCGACTCAGGCCGATGGCACATCAAAACCAACAAAGAGACGTCAACCACAAACACACAACCGAACGGGCAGCCTGTTTCGCCAACTAGCAAGCCTCACATCACCGACGAAAGAAGAATTTGTGACTGCTATGAGAGGAGCATACTTGGGACTTTCCGTCAAAGGTAGAAAACAAGCAAGCCACAAGACCATGCGCTCACTACATCGTCCAAAACACCAACGGCCGACATTGAAGACCACATTAGCCCACGCAACACGAAGCCACTGTCCTCAAAGTTGTTGAAATCTCGACGTTGTGGCCCCGACATCCCTCCTCTTTGCCACGACCTGTGCAGTCCACCAACACCGCCTTTCGGGGCCGCTACCTCGACGTACCATCGCTTGCCCTTGAGCTGCAACGCCGCACGACACAACTGCCCACAGCCCAAGCTGCACAAAATAGTTGTCCGCAGACCACGACCGCTACACTAACTCATCCGGGACCACCGCCCCAACGTAAAGTCAAACCGCCCCTCTGGGACGCGTCGACTGAGCTGACAACGCTACCGCACTAGCGGCACAGAATTGCCACCAGGCCATGTGAAGCCGCTGCCCTTCCTTGTAGAGCCGCTGCCCACCATGGTTCCGAGGCCACTGCCTCGGCGCACAAACATTGACCATTCGGGGCTGTCGCCCCGACATCCACCAGCCTTGACGACAAGAAGAAACCGCACAAACAGCTGCATCCTGGCTCTCCAAGACGACGACTCCAAGAAAAATGCAACATAGCCGCCATCGTCGCCCACTCCAAGTGCTTGGAGCTTGGGGTTTCTTCCGTATAGCCCATCCGCCATGGGGATGGAACGAGGCTCCACGAAGAAAAACGACACCATGGCGCCACCGTTGTCAGCACCGACCGAGGTCGAGCAAAACTTTCGCCTGAAACTCATTCACACCACCATGGACGGATGAACAAAACTGGGCAGCAAAGCGCCCAGAACGCTAGAGCAAGAACCATGTGGCACAACACCCTCGTCGAAATCCACCAAGCTGCTCCATGAGACATGCTAGCCGCAGCACCTCTCGCTGCATCGATAGTAATCACCTCCACCCGGACGTAGAGTTTCTAATGAGCCCGATAAACAGTAAAATCAAATTTAAAAATAAGTTTAAAAAATTCTGATTTTTTTGTAATCAAACATTGACAAAAGTTTTAACTGCGTGTAAAAAATCGTCCTGAGTATTGATTTTGTTTTTTTTGTCACGTCTTGTAAGAATGTTATTTCAGACCGATTTTTTGTTAACAGCTAGTACTTTTGTCAATTTTTGATCACAAAAAAATCAATCTTTTTTAAACATTTTTTTGAATATTTTTCGATTTTACAGTTCACCAGGCTCAAATGAGCCCGGGAGCATAAGGGCACTTTCCCCTCCACCCGGCCATGGAAGATCTAGTGATTTTTATAATTATTAACAGTTGTATTTGAAAAAAAGTACGTCTAGGAACAAAATATTTGCTGAACCTAAAAGGCTCTCTCGTTGCAAATGCAATGTTGTAGATTCATTTTACTAAATCTCACTGATCCAGTTTTGTTAAATTAACTTGATATCACCGGTAAAGAACTCCACACTCCAAAACACTAGCTGGTTGAATAATTATATCACCGATAAAGAACTCCAAACCGAAACTGGATCAGCAAAGTGCGTCAAAAGGAGGAAGCAGCGTTCATGCTCTTTTACTACCCCTCCGATCCATAATAAGTGTCATGGGTTTAATTCAAGAACTAAAACCACGACACTTATCATGGATCGGATGGAGTATATCACAGCAGACCATGAAACAAAGAGATGCTCACGGAGAAACCAGTCAGCATGGTATGTAGGAGTATAACGACATGGTATTACACAGCACACTCTTACAAATGAATGTAATCAGGCACACTAGTTGTACACCACGGTGCATCGAAGTTAACACTTTGGACCAGTCAGCAAACACAGAGAAAAGCAACATGTGTCATATAACAGTATTCCAGGGCATCGATACGATGCTTCCGTCCAGCTTGTTCATCACGTTCCGTATTCAACCTTAGACATTTTACACGTAACAAACGAACAGCACAAACAGACCAGCACTGGAGTCCCATCCACTCATTTGCAATCTGCTTGATGGGCAAGCTAATATCAGTAAGCAAGAAGCAGAATGGTTAGAGCAACTTAGCTCATGGTACTCATTACTCACCCGTTGTTTTGATGACTCATACATCATCATGTCATTATTCTATTTAGGCGGATGCTCTGGCTCTTCCTTGGGATGGGGTCTAGCGATGCAATTACCTGTGGCATGGTCATTCCTCCAGAAACGATAATTTCTGTAGGATCAAATGGTTTCAGGGAAGTTTCATTATCAGCTCACAGCTCTAGCCTGCAAGAAACAAACACAGGGAGAAGCCTGTAAAGTGAAATAGGATAGACATCATACCAATTCCTTCTCGAATGGATAAGTTTGGTCTGATGATCTCTTCAGAGTTCAGCAGAAATATATCACCAATATATAGATGATTTGTCGGCACATAAACACTACACAATTCCTCATCACCTTTATCTGTCTGTAGCACATAACACAAAACAGGAGACCATATAACAGCTGTAACTGCACCACATGAAACATACATTGCCCATACAGAATGGGGAGTCCCAATAACACATTGCTCATAACCAAACTATAGCAAGATCCTTGTGAAAAATAAATACCTGAAGGACAACAGTTGATGTTATAAATCCAAATGCGTATTCACCAACACGTGGATGCCGAATTATTGCAACTTCTTTAAATGCTGTCGTATTTTGATCTGTAAAAAAAATGTAGTAAGTCATCATGCGCAGCAGGTCCTGTGATACTCTTTTAACAAACAGAACAAAGTCAACACAATATAACCCTGCTGTGAAACAGATGCGCCAAAAGGACTACAAAGAACTGATCTATGACATAGTCAAAATGGGGGTAAAACTTAGAAAAAGGACACAACTCAGATAGCTCACATGGTTTTTGCAGTAAAAGGCAAAGATGTATTGTGCTATTTACTAATTTTGCAAACTTATATGTAATTCATGCCATCTGAGGGGAGTATTAACCACTAGCAAAATGTCTGAAGAGCATTTGTAAGCATAGAACAAACAATTGGTCCAATGCTGATGACAAGATATGCAACCACGTAGTGGCAATAAATTACATTAAAGGCAGTCTGTAGAGATAGATGATCAAGCTTAACATATGATACGAAGAATAACCTGGTGAAATGGCAGTGCTGACTTGCTTTGATGCCGAATATATGTGCTTTACAAATGGCATTTTCTTTATAAACCATTCTCCAACCCAGAAGACAGTTGAACCCACCCATGAAGAAACAAATATTCCAACCAGAAATATGAATGCCAGAGAAGTCAGAAAACCAAGACCTGCAAAGTGTGGGTGAAAAAAATTAAGTACTTGCTACAAGCATAAACATCGATTTAATGATGACGAGAATTACTTGCATTCAATATAAGTACATGTTCAAGTGCTATAAAATCATTACTGCAGTAGAGGATCTAAGTTAAAATTGGCTATTGTTCAAGAATGCGGCCACCAATACCATCAATATTAGCTAATGATATCCTACTAAAACATAAAGTTGGATATTATGATTGCTTGCCAAAGGGCCTACAATACTTAGGTGTATGGTTGCATGAATGAGATACCAACCAGATATTCCTTTATAATCACACAATATACAACTAGGAAGTTCCAATGTACTACTCCCTCCATCCCATAATGTAGTGTCAAAAAACGTCTTACATTATGGGACGGAGGGAGTATCTCCGTAAGAGCATCTCTAGCAGATCCCGTAAAAGGCCACCGGCCCGGAAAATTCCGTCCGACATGCATGTTTGGGCATTTTTGTGGCCTGAACAGATCCCGCATATCGGCCCGGTGCGTAGAAAGATATAGGGTGACCCAGAAATTCGGCAGGGGCTTTTAGGGTTAGCCCCCGGATCCCCTCTTCCGCAATTCTTCCTCTAGGCCGCGAGCCCTAGCCAACTCAGGCAAGAAATTCCCTCCGCCTCTCCTCTGTTTTTCCCCTCCTCGATGGACGGCAGCGCTGGTGGAAGCCGTGGCGGCCGCGTCAGGTTGCCTCCGAGCAAGCGCGCACAGCACGACGCGGAGGCCAGCAGCTCCAGCCATGCCGTGGAGCCATGGCGGTCGAGGCAGGAGCAGGACAGCGGCCGTCTCTCCCGAAGCGGCAGGCGGAATGCTTTTGCCGGTTTTGATGTGCTCGATGATCACGTCTTGCCGCGCATCAAGAGGTGAGTGCCGACGATGAGGAGCTCGTCGCTGCAGAGAAAGCGGTGGCAGCCAAAGAAGAAGGTGCCGCCGACCGCCTCGTCGCCGCCAAGGAGGAGCACGACCTCGCCCACGCACTCTGCAAGTCGGCTGCCATTCTACCTCGGCGTTGATGAGTGAGGGCGCCGTCAAACTAGTGTTAAATTTCTAGCGCGAAGTATGTATTCGTATGTATGTACTATGGTGATGAACATGTTCTAGCGCGAAGTTTTTATTTAAATTTGCAGAACCAATTTACGGGATGTATTCTGCCCGAGCAACCACGCACCCATAAATGTATTTTGTGGTATACCGCAAACGTTTTTTGCGGGATCTGCTAGAGATGCTCTAACCACGACAAATAATTATCAAAGTTCAAAAAGGCGCGCGGAAGCGGGCGCTTATGCGCACATAAGCGTGGGGCGCTGGCCCAACGCCTCGCGTAGGCCATATGCGCTCGGAAAGGCGTGGGGCGCGCCTACGCGGAGCGCCTTTTCTATTCCATGGCGAGCGCGGCGCCGTGGAAAAGCGAGGGAGGGAGCAGCCCAAATAGAAGAAAAGCAGCGGCACTGGCTGCAGGAGAGAGAGGGAACGCACCAAAACTAGACATCCCGTGCTAGGGTTAGGTCTGGGTGCTCTCCTCATGATGGCGAATCTCAGCTCGCGCCGCCAGCTGCTGGACCCGCGCCGCCAAATCTCCTTATCCTCTTCCCGTCGGCAGCCATCTCGAGCTCCTCCTCCTCACAGCGCAAGCCACCTCAATCTCCTCTCAGCGGCAGCCACCTCGAGCTCCTCCTCCTCCTCCTCCCAGCGGCAGCCACCTCAAGCTCCTTCTCCTCCTCCCGCTGCCATCCACATCGAGTTCCATTCCATCTCGGCCTCGCGCCCCCAAGCAGGTGACTAGGTGAGCATCTGGTTCCTCCTGTCCCGATCCCCCACCCCTTGTTCTATGCGTGGGCTGCTGCTCTGCTACTGCTGCGGATGTTGCTCTGCTACTGCTGGGGCTTGGGGGTTGGGGCTGGTGCTCTGCTGCCGCTGGAGCCTGGGGCTGGTGCTCTGTTGTTGCTGGGGCATGGGGTTGATGCTCTGCTATTAGCTGCTGAGGCGCTTTTTTGAACTTAGAAGTAGTACTAAGTATGCTCATGTGTGCTCAAAGCGTGCTACTGCTAGTGTTTCTATACTTAGTACTACGTGCTGTACTAGCTGTTGTTAGTGTTAGAACTATTTTATACCTCCAGGATACATTCTAGCACTAGCAAACTGTTCTTTGTTGCCCATCTGAATACAATTGTGTAGAAAACGCCTAATTGCGCCTAATTACGCCTAATCACGCCTAAGCTAGAAAAGCACAAGTAGGTGGTCAAACGCACAATTAACGCCTAGCGCTTTTTTGAACTTTGATAATTATGGAACGGGGGGAGTAGTATGTGTAATTCTAAGTTAGTAAGTTCAGAACTGCCATAAACAGCATGATTATCAAAGTACCAAGTACAAGAATTACCAAATATGTCGACTCCAATTTTTGCATATAGTGGGCTGAAAAACCCATCAACAAATTGAACGAACCACCATGTGATGAAGAACGTGAAAGCCACAGGAAAAAGAACCACACTGGAAAAATATAAAACAAAAAAAGACCGGTAAGCATAGTACTGGTAATAAGTTTAACTTATTTCTGGTGAAGGATGTACCATCCAGTCATAAATTTTCTCGACACCCAACTCTGAAGAACAGCGCAGCATGCCTACACAAAATTTACCAATCATCAGCAAATTAGTGAAATGAAAATGGCCTGCCTTGAGGATGCAGCTCCTTTTGGGTAAAACATCGAAAAGATCACAACATTAGAGAGTTGCATCAGAGTTCTATACAATCCTAATAAGCGCAACAAATGCACGAATTGCAAATTACTCCGTACTGCATACTGGGATTAAGGGCATAAACAGAAATGCATCAAGCACAAAAATGTTCAGCTTACAAGTTACTGATTCGGAAATTTCCATTCATAAACTTCTTTCCAGCGAAAGTATGCCGTGCAAACTCATATTTGGGTTCTACCTTGGCACCTAAATAAGGGTATGATCCCAGACACTCACCATGTGTTTCCATACACTTAATACAGTTATACAACACCACAGTCCTCAGATCGCTACCGGGTGCATTTCTGCACAAACAGACGACCAACATTTCTCAATCCTAGTAACTTGGACACTAAGGAGCTAAGACAAATTAATCGTATCCAAATAACAGAATGTGTTCTAAGTATATGTGTCTCAAGTTAAGCCACCATAAGGCACAAATGGACAACAAAACCCAAGGCCGAGCGGCTTGACTACTCTAACTATGAAGAAAACTTCAAGACAGCTCCAGTCTGCTGAAAAGCATCCATATCCCCAATAATCACCCGAACTAGCAAATTCGATCGAACCTAGCTAAACTCCTACTGCTACTCTGGAAGCACAACCTACTGAATTTACCATCCGCCCCACACGAGAGCGGGCACCAAAAACGTGCTCGTACACGAGCAGATCCGACCATCTGGAAGCACAGTCACGCCGAAAACTACCGAACCAGCACACGCAGCGGCGGGGCCCTACGGCAGCGGCACAGGCACGCGCGCGCGATTGGGCCGCCGGGGGGGGGGGGGGGGGGGATGGATCCGTACCTTGCGGGTGGAGGTGGTGGGCGAGCTGGGGCGCGGCGGCGACTTGGCCGGGTCCTCGGGGTCGACGGCCTCCGCCGCCTGGCTGAGAGGGACCGACGTCGACTCCTTCTCCTCCGCCATGGCGTCCCCCTCTCCCTCTCTAGAACCTTCCGGCGGGCGCTGCGGCGGGGGCGGGGCAGGGGTTCGGGTGAGGCGTCGCTGGCTGCGGCTGCGGCTGCCTTTTCCCCGGCTGGCGGAAAGTAGCAGCAAGCGGTTGGTAGCAGAGTCCGCAACCGAGCGAAGGGAGGCGTCAAGCGGTGGCGTGGCGGAGCCACCAAGTCCAAAGTCCAAGCGAAGACCCCGATGACAGGCTGGCCCCACCTGCCACGGCGCGAGCCAGCTCGCGTCGGCTGCCGCCACGCGGCGATCCGTGGCGCGTGGGCTCGGCGGCACGGCGGTATCGACAAGCCGTGACGGCGTCAACGAGGCAGCGGCCTTGTGGGGTTGGGTTCCGTTTGGGTAAGCTGGCGCCGTGTTCGCCGGGCTGGCGTTGAGCTGGCCCGAGCATGACGCGACGGAGGAGGAAGGGACGGACGTCGGCTCGATCGGGTCCGACCGGACGGAGGTTGGCCGGAGACCCGTCCGAGTCTGTTCGACGGTCGCTCTCCATGCGCCCGACTGCGGCCACCACATTATTATGGTGGGCTGAGGCAGGTCAGCTACTTCTCCCTGGCCTGTTAATTGCATTTTTTATAAGATTAAAACGATCGATTTGGGTAAAAAATAAAACGAGTACTCTTGAGTGTCAATTCCTCTTTTGACCGAAGTGAATAACAAACATCCCTTTCATTTGGACACTGAATAATGTAAGAATAGTAGAAGTTATCGGAATCCGGGGCTAGAGTCTTTTGTTGAACATTTATAGATGATCGATTCCTGCGCTAGCAAGTATTGATAGTCACAGTTTTTTTAGAGTGCTTGTGAAAGGATGGATAATCGAGGTTGGACCATGAAGCTGTTTACTAGTGCGCCTATAACTTTTGATAAAGAAAATCAAGAAAAAGGAAAGGAATCCTTTCAAAAAAGGAATGGAAGATAAAGCCCAACGATATAAAGAGACTTGATAGTGGATCCATCAGATCTCATGGGCCGCTGAACATATCCCGGTAAGAGTAATATGGGACGACACCGGGGGAACCTCCAATTCCTTTCTTATTTGCGAAATAATTGAGCCCAACCCTGGCCCGTAAGGGCCTCTTTGATTCGCAGAATTTTTAAAATGCGAGAATAGGAATAACGTAGGAATAGAGTGTCTTGCCTTTTTTTTACCCTGCAGGATTTGAAGGTGTGTTTGATAGCACAGGAAAAACAAAGGAATTCAATAAAAAGATTTGAGTGGATGGAAATTTTTCTCCAAAATGCACTAGTACAAATGAATCCTATGAAAAGATTCCAAAGATTTTTAATCTTACGAGTCAAACGACCATCGTAGGAAAAAACCCTAAGAATCCAAATCTTTCAAAAATTCAATGAAATTCCTTCGTATCAAGGAACCCTAAAAGTCTAT
Source organism: Hordeum marinum (assembly GCA_022496015.1). NCBI lineage: Eukaryota > Viridiplantae > Streptophyta > Magnoliopsida > Poales > Poaceae > Hordeum > Hordeum marinum. The sequence goes on from CM039674.1 coordinate 442,520,760, forward strand.
CTAGTCAAAAGGTCGACGCCCCAGAAGCAGATTTCGATCCCTGGTCTTGCGAGAGCTAGCGCTGCTAGACACTCCGCCAAGTCTCGCTCATGATATTTTTTTAGGGGCCGCTCATGATATATATGAGACGCATTTTGTAGTTGAGGTGAGTGATGCCGGTTTTCATTTGTTTTCATGCTTTTTTCTTTCTGTTTATATCTCTTTGTTCTATTTTTTCTTCTTCACTTGTTGTTTACCTTTCTTTTTCTTTTTCAATGTTTTTTGCTTTCTTTTGTTTTTTTCTTCTATGGGTTTTGTTTCTTTTTCGTTTTTTCCTTCAAATACTTGTTCAACATGTTTTTTAAATGCTTGTTCAATATTTTTTAAATACTTGTTCAATATTTTTATATACATGACCAATATTTTTTAAAATAATTGTCAACATTTGTTTCAAATACTTGTTTAACATTTTTCAAAAAAAAATCAACATTTTTTCAAATACTTGTTCAACATTTTGATATACATGATCAATATTGCTTTTCAAATACTTGCTCAAATTATTTCAATACTTTCTCAATATTATGCAAATACTTGTTCAACATTTTTATATACATGACCACATTTTTTCAAATACTTGATAATATTATTCAAATACTTGTTCAACATTTTTATATACATGATCAATATGTTTTTTCAAATACTTGTTCGACATTATTCCAGTAATTTCTCAATATTATTAAAATATTTATTCAACATTTTTATATACATGATCAACATTTTTTCAAATACTTGCTAACATTATTCAAATACTTGTTCAACATTTTTTATATACATGATCAATATTGTTTTTCAAGTAATTGTTCAACATTAATCAAATACTTGATTAACATTTTTAAAATACTTGTTCAATATTTTTATATAGATAATCAACATTTTTTAAAATAGTTATTCAACATTATTCAAAAAAATTATATACATGATAAAAAATTCAAATATTTGGTCAACATTTTTCAAATACTTGTTCAATTTTTATAAATTCTTGATTAACTTTTTTATATACTGACCAACATTTTTAAAAATACTTCTTCAATATTTTTCAAAATACTTATTCAACATGTTTCAAATACCTATTAATAGTTTTTAAATACTTTTTTAACATTTTTGAATAATTGTTTAAATTTTCTAAATATTTCAATAGAGTGTATATTTATGATATATACATTTATAATATTTGAAAGTATAAACAAAATTAAAAAAGCAAAAAAAAAGTAAAAAAATTAAGGTTAGGGCCTACGGTGCTGGTGGGCCGACCCGTTTAGGTCCCTCCTTCAGCGAGGGGTTCCTCCCATCTCGCTGAAGGCGAGACATAGGGGTGCTCAAAGGTTGTTTGATCTATTGTCAAAAGAGTGTGAACCCGGCCCAGCATTCATAAAGTGAGAACTATCTCCTCCCTTAGGATTTCTCCAAAAAAAAAAAATCTTCTCCCTTTAGGTGGCAGAATGGTGGATGCAAGGTGTCACCCTTCCAGTTTTGAGCGGCCCTTATTATATTTCTGAGCGCTTTAATACAAGTATTGTCGTTGTCTTGGAGCTCTAGACGTGTATCAAAAGATTGTATTGACGCGTTCGAGCATAGTGGCATAGATTCGTTAAACATGATAAAGACGATCAAACGCTACGAAAAAGTTAGTACTCCTTCTGTACTTTAGTGATCTATATAAACGATCTTTTCTTTTTTACAAAGGGAGTACAAGGAAATTTTCAGCATCGCCCCATACGCAAAATAAGAGGCAGTGGAGCAGGACGCATCTCTTCCATCGGCCGGCCGTGGAATGGATCGCGTATGCATAGGACGACGATCTCTTCTTATTCACAAACCTCGCAGAATTCCGGTTTCCTTTAATGAAAATCGATACTAGTTAATCCATGCCATGTTTTGCAGAGAACACGCTACGAATCCAGCCAGGTACTAGCAAACATTATTTTCCCCAACTGACACGATTAAACCTTCCCAAATGTATCCATCCAAACTGCGTCCACTCGCAAGCATCTCCGTCGCGCTCGCTCTTCCATTCCATCCATGGCTTAATTTGCAGTAATAATAACCAACGCAGAAAGTACTAAAAACGGGGCGACCCCGCACTGACACCCAAACTAATCAACTAACGAACGAACAAAACGAGCCCACGGCTGTCATCAATCAACACATGCCCTCGAGTCGACCCCGGCCGAGTGTGACGCCATCATTCTCGATCTTCTTCCGCTTCGCTCGTCTCCGTCGCCATCCGTACACACCTTATTCTTGCTTCCAGAGACGGCGCAGAATCTTGGTTGGCTCTGGCTTGGCGATCGCTGCGCTATTGGGTGTGCGGCGGGTGGTACTGCTGCTGGCTCGAGTCGGACCAGGAGGCCGCCGTCCCCGGGTAAGGCGCTAGCGCGCTCTCCCAGCTCCACTCCGCCGCCGCGTCGCCGTGCTGCTGCTGGTGCTGCTGCGAGTCGTGCGACGACGAGTAGTAGTGGCCCGGTGCAGAGGACGCGGAGGAGGAGGAGGACGGCACGGTGGCCACCGACACAGAGGAGGACGGAAACGAGTAGTATGAGCCCAGGAAGCCGCTCATGGTGCCGCCGTCGCCGCCATAGGAGCTGCTCATGCCGCCGCCGCCATACGAGCTTGTCATGGCGCCGCCGCCGCCCCCGCCGTAGAACGAGAGAAGGTTTCCCTGGTTGGCGGCGTTGCCCCTGCCCTGCAGGAGCATCTGGTAGCGCAGGTAGTCGGAGGCCTGTCCGGCGCCGGCGTACATGGCGGGCGTCGAGGCCGACGCCGCGGCGATCGGCGCACGGGCCGGCGCGGCGGCGGGGGCGACGGTGGCCGGGTGCAGGCGCGCGTCCTCGGGGAAGTTGAGCTTGGCGCGGCTGCCGCGGAAGCGCAGCGCGGCGTCGTCGTAGGCGCGCGCCGCGGCCTCGGCCGTCTCGAAGGTGCCGAGCCAGACGCGCGCCGCCTTGTGCGGGTCCCGGATCTCCGCCGCCCACTTGCCCCACGGCCGCTGCCGCACCCCGCGGTACCTCCGGCGCGGCGCCTCCGCCGCGTTGGACGACGCCGGGGAGCGGGAGCGGTGTTCCTCCATGGTCGCCGCGCTCGCGCTCTGGGTGTCGGAGCTCTGATCCGACCCTGCACACGCACGCGGAAGCATATTTATACACACAGGCGCACGAGGGGTGGCGCCACGGGGGCGAGGCGCCAAGCAAATCGAAAGCGGAAAGAATGCAAAGCGCGCCGAGCCAGCGCAAGCGCGGTTCAAGTTGTGCACTTGCGCTCAGGTTTCGCGCCGCGCATGCAGTGTATGCGCATCCGAACGCGATTTGCAAGGTGTTAATAACGCGTCCGTCCCGATCACCGAGGCGTTAAATTTAGGAATGAACTGGAAAGCAGTGGAGAAAAGATATATTCATGCTGCCAGCAAAGTGATAAGCACCAACTCAGAATTCCAACCGCTTTTCGTTGCAAAAGAAGCAGAAAATGAAGGGGGGAAAACTGCCTTTTCAGGAAAGAAATGAACTCTCTCGGCTGTATTCTCGTTGGTATACGCAAGCATGTCGACGACACGTACGTACATGATACGGAGATGCGCTGTATTTTGTACGTACGATGAAGTGCTACCTGAGGGGTGTTCACACGGCACGGGAATGCCTTTAGCTTGGCTTAGCTAGCTGTATCCTTGTTGCGTTGCAGAGGTGCAGTGGATTCGAAGACTAGGCTTGGTTCAATGGCGTACAACTGTGCTGTGCAGCAGGTAGTGTGTATGTGAGACTTGGAGATAGGGTTTGTTTCATTTCCCTTATGTCAGCTACGAGGAATCCATGCGCCTCGGTTCCGTCCAACGTTTCGATTTTGAGCTACATGCCGTTCGTACGTACGACCAGTTTGTTACACTCGCGCACGCTTGCATGTTCCGCACGCATTTTCCTCTATTTTCTTTTCCCAGGGAGAACTCTCTTCATAACACATTTTGTGCCTAGGGCTCTGCACTGACCAAAACTAGTAGTAGTACACGTGTTCACCGATTCTTTATGACCTGATCAGAGCTAGAAACGTAAAGGTTCCAACTTCATCGATTGTCTTCATGGTTAAGTTAAGTAAGTTAAGGCGAGTGATGTATACCAGGGGTGCTAATATTGCTTTTTGACCTCTAAAATATTCTTGTAAAATATTACTATAACTTGTTGTTTTGCACCGATGGATATAGACATTTCCTTCATTTTACTGCAAGCATATTAGGATACAAGTAATAAACCTTACAAAGGAGATCTGTCCATGCTGTTTTGCAACGATGGATATAGACATTTTCTTCGTTTTACAAGCTTCGCTTATTATTAGTGATAAAATTCTGAAATTAATCGTCGCTAAAATAAGTGTATCTAGACGCGCATCCGCACGGGGTTGTAGTATCTGCGATCTTAAGTAGATTTGCCCATGCTTGCCACGTTTCCAGCTGGAGTAGCATGCAAGAATGCAATCGGGCAAAGGCACAGCATGCGCGGCTCGGTGGAGCAAATATCAAATCCAACATGTCAAAAAAATAAATATCAAATCCAAGGCAAAAGCAGAGCAAGGCATGCAGAGCTCTTCTTCTAGAGCAGAGCAGGCCAAAGCTAGCCTGGCAATAGCATGCGTGTGTTGACTGTTTGCTTGTTACCTGCGAACTCTGAAGATGGGAAGCTCCCCAGCTCGTGCACGTAGCCGCCGCCGCCGCCGCCAGCGCCGGCGTGCATTGCATGCTCCTCCAAGCCCCAGCCCTCCGCCGCGGCGCCGGAGCCGGACGCCGCCGCCCACGGGTCGTCCTCCGCCACGACCCGCGACAGCGCCGACACCATCGTCGACATCTCCTGCGCCTGGTAGTAGCCCGACATGAGGTCCGCCGGGCTCGCCATTGCCGTCATTCCCGACGCCGCCCCGGCGCCGCCGTCGCCGGCCTTCGCCGTCCGGCCTCCGCCGCTGCCGTGCGGTCCACGTTCGTCCGCCAGCTCGTAGCACATCAAAGTCGCCCCGCCGCCCGCCCCGCCCGGGAAAACAGCGCCTCGCCTGCCTCCTTTCTTTTCAAGTGGCAGAGCGGAGTCGTGTCGCCGTGAGGTTGGGAGCTACGATCTCTCTCTCTCTGGTTTAATTTCGTTCAACGGTTCGAATATCTCCGAGGGACGACCTTCGCTCGCATATATAGCTAAGCTAGCGGCGGTTCGTACGTGCCCACTTAATAAATCGCAAAAAAACGTGGGAAATAGCCGTCATGAGATGTTCGTTTCAAACGGAGGCAGAGGCCAGTTCAGCTGTAGCCTCCTCCTCCTCTGTCCTCCCTCCCATCTTCCTCTCCTCGTTGCTTATTTTTCTGAAGAAAAGCTTGAGCTTCCTCTTGCCCTCCTCCGGTCGAACCAAACAATGTGCGGGTTTTACCGCCTCGGATTATATTAAATTAACCACAGGGTAGTATTATCTTGCTAACTCGCGTACTAGCTTCTGGTTAGTTAGCACATTCCATGCAGTCCCCGGTGTGAACGGGCGGGTTTGTTTGTACGGTCGGCAATGCGCATGATCGAATTGGCACACAGTTCGCAGGTCGGCAGCGCTGGATCGGATCCGTCCATTCGATGTCGCTCGATCGAATACGCAGCCGTGTGTTGTGCTGTGTTGTGTTGTATTATCTGAGGCTTGGGCCCGATTTACTTACTGCTCAGCTCCACTAGTTACTCCGGTACCGATCGCTTTCGCCGACATCGGAGCAGCGCGTACGTGGTTCACGCACCCTGGACGGCCTGTTGACGCGGTCAGCGACGAGGAGTAGGAGCAGTTCGTTATTTCCTTGAGCGTGTGCTTATCTGATTTCGCTTCCTTTTTTTCTTCTTTTTGCCGTCACGGTTTTGATCATTTCCTTGGGTAGTTTTCCTTCCAACGAACTATCTATGGTAGTGGTGTAACTTTTCTTCAGGTTGCCGGCGCGCGCGATGGTACTACTAGTATACATGGTGGTGGATTGTTTCGTTGAGTTGCCACTGACGAGTGACCGGACTGCTTCGTCGTAGGGATAACGGGATATGCTCGGGCGGGCCATTGGGTCAATGTTTAGCGGGATCATGTTGACGTCGCGCCTTGACTCCCTCTCGAAAATAGTTATCGTTAGGCCTGGTTGCAGCATGGTCTTTTCCAGCAGTAATTTGATGGGGTCTACCGTTTTCTTGAGTTGTTAGGGCATCTCTGACATCTTCAACGTCAATCTGTAAATTTGCTTCGTCACCCGTTCGTAGACAGGGAACCCGTCCGCAGACATGGATGTCGGAGCATGCCATCCAACGCTGCCCGCATACATTTCAAGTCGGGTTTTGACTTAGGAATGAAATCCATACAAACCGGTTGGTATTCATAAAAGTTTGAAAAGAAAATAACACAACGTGAATATAAACATTGAGTAAATGAATGATTCAATCAACAAGTTGAAGAAGAAGAAGCAAAACTTACGTTCTCTTTCTCTACGCGTGCAATGGTCACCTTGTCTTCAGTTGAGCAACTACGTGACAAAACTTGATGACAAGGTCCGGATGGCGTACCACCGATACGATAGTGACCTCACATTGCGATCATGGATGATGTGCATGTTGTTGGGCGCAATGTGCTTTCGTTCGTGAAATGATTCATGCACTAGCTACCGGAAGGTCCCCCCTCTGTTCATGCTTATGAAATTCGCGGATATGACCAACCACACATCACATAACAACTCATCCTCCATGTTTGAGTAACCTGCCATACTTCTTACTATGGAAAAACGACATATCATCCGAAAATAAGCTCAATGGCATTTGACCGAACACCTGCCGGGCATTGTGGCCGCCATGAAGGTCGTCCACATGGTGGCAGAGCGTACCTGGTACAAATGGCTCCATGATGGACAACGTCGTGGTAAAAGGCAGGCGGACGCGTCGGTGCTGGTTTGCGAACGTCCGACAATGCATGTGTGGCGGCCGGTGAGGTACAACGACGACATCGAAGGTGGAGGGTGCGAATGCAAAGAAAGGAGAAGAAATGGTGGTGTGGAAGAAAATGAGGCCGAGAGGGCGGATTTACTAGGCCTCGGGTGTCGGAGTCCAACGTGGCTGCTGTCAAGAATCCCACACCCCCACTTTGCCTTCACTTTGCAGGAGAAAGTGCGTCCACAGACCGATACAGGCCCGTTGGATGGCTTCCACTATTCGGATCGCGTGGTCCGGACGGTTTGAGAGTCGGCGTTGGAGATGTTCTTGTTGTCTTGTTTTTTTTCATCCGAAGGGAGGAGGGCATGATTTGGTGCCTATCTAGGACCAGATGTGTGCGGAAAATACTTTAGGTGTACATATGTAAATATTTTTATTGCAAATGTGTGTTCCGAACTGAAGCACGACAAGCCATTGTATGTACGAGCATTTATGAGGAGCGACTTTGTAAGTCAATGCATGAAGCCTAATAAACTCCTCTCCATTCATCCATGGTATGGGAGGTGTTTCAACATCGTCCCCTCGATCTCCCTGTCAGCGCTGGAGGAAGCCGGCGAGCAAAGCTCACCAGGCTTATGTTGGTGCCTCGCTCGCCTCCTTCCTCTAAAAGGGGGTCTTCGATAGCCCGCACGACGGCGGAGCATGGGCGTTGTGGCGGTGTCCCCAAGGGCTTTAGGCAGTGGCTACATCGCCAGGGTTGCAGGAGCAACATGGTGCCAGCAATAGCGATGGATTTGGGATTTCCCTGCCTAGATCCTTCCTTCTGCGCATGGGCCGACCCAGGGTTGCAGCGGCACGGGGTGAGGAGGCGCGCCTGGGAGGTAGTTCTCGGCCGAGAGATGGATCAGAGCGAGGCTGGGAGGCACAACGACGGTGTAGGAGTGTGTCGAGCCAAGATCCCTGATGGTTGAAACACAAGATTTGCGACGGCGTGGAGTTGTTTGGGCCTGGAGGCGGTTGTGATCATGGGGAGGGGGCGTAACGTTCCTATTACGACGATGAAGTGGTGCGGCGACGATTGATACAACATGGACGATGTAGCCCCAATCCGATGAGCAGGGTTGGAGGTGTACGACGTTATGGGTGAAAGTCATGACTGCCTTCAGCCGGTACCGGTGGCGCCGATGCCAGTGGTTGTTTTTTCCCTACTTGGAGGTGTCGTCAAGGTGTGTTGACATCCTCCCCCTCACATTTGTGTTCGATTGTGGTCTCCAGATGAAATCCTAGGTTCCAGTCCAAATCTGCGATGTCAGCGTTCTTTACGACGTTCCTCTATTGGGAGCATTGTGCATGGAGACATGGCTTGGAGGTCCTATATTGCGTTCCTTTGGTGCTCATTACTGTCCCTAGGTTGATCTCCAGGGGCGCTGTGTACGTCATTGTAGGTGTGTGCAAGATGAGGCCTTTATCGTGATCGACCAAGTCCCTCCACCAACTCGCCAACCTCTTTTAGGCATTCATGGGTGGATGGTGCGTAGAATAGGGACGATAAGTTGGTGTGTTGTCTTTGGAGGCGACCGGTGTTGGTCATGACGTGACTTTATCTTTCCGTTTAGGATAGGCCCCTTGTCTTGTGGTTGTAATGTGTCTGTGGTGGCTTGTCATCGGACTTGCCATGATGTGGACTTTGCACTATGCTTGTTGTTCGCAACGAGGGTAGTCTTCTTGTAATTTATTTCTACCTTCTAAAAATACTACACCTAGGTGTAATCTCGATAAAAAAACATCTTCGCGTTATTTGGTCAGTTAGGAGAGGCGAAACCACCACGATCTTGTCTTACCTTCGCAGTCGTCGGTGAGGCCGTGGGTTCCCTTTAACTTTTGCTGGTTGCTCCATCCCCACCATGGAGTCCGGGAGTCCTGCACATGAGTTGGAGCTGCGCCAGATCTTACTACCCCTTGTTCACTTGTGAGGGAGGCGAAGACTTAATTGCAGTAGTTCTTCTTCATGTTGCTTCTCCGGTGTGCTAGTCTTGTTGGATCGAAGTGAAAGACTCCCCATTCACGATGACAAGGTCACGCCATCTCCAGGTGGGAGCGGCGATGGCTCATCTTCAACTCACATTAGTGGTTGTATTTCTGCACTAGCCTTTCACGACGAAGCTAACCAGACTTGCTGCAGGCGATCACCAACGGATGGAGCAGACGCTTCAGTTTAAACATGAGTCCAACATGGGACAAATGGGTCGTGCAGTGTGTGTGGGCTATAAGAGTGAGTAGTAGTCGTTGGGGTGGCTTTAAATAGCAAATTGAGGTGTGTGTGTATGGGCATCGAGGAATTGATAGAGCTCCCTCGCCTCTCTTATCCCCTCTAGTTAGATCCCCTTCTCTCTCTTGTATCTTCTTCCTAACTTCTCCCAAACTTGAACCTCTGGCCTGAGTGTCAACTATTACTAGCTATTAGTTACTTGTTGATTGTGATTCATGGTGTGTGAACATCACAGTTGGTATCATATTTAGGTGGATCCTCGATGGCACTAGATAGGGATCGAGGACGACAATGTTGGGATCTCCCATAAAATTCCCATCTGTTCACGGGTTCGCGATGGCGGTGTGGTGGATGTTCCTCCTCAACGATGTGGGTGGAGATGTGTTTGGCGGCGGATCATCATTCTTCTACGGGTTAAGCAACTATTAAGGTTTCACCCAATATTTTGCGCGACGTAAAATTCCAGCGAAGAGGTTTTGTTTGCATGGTTTAATGGAGGCGTTGGACAGATCGGTTGTAGAGGAACAGGTTCACCAATTTAGGAGGCGATAGATCTCCATTGAAGACGGGTCCGACAAAGGCCAAAGCACAAACATCACCAGTAGTCGAGGTGATGAAGGCCTTGGAGACTCATGTCATGCAAAAGTTGGACATGCTCTCGACTTTGGGCGAGAAGATGAGTGGAATCGATGAGCTCCTAGTCGACTTTATGGGCTTGATCCCAAATTCCACACTCAAGTGGAACACATTGGTGTGGTGCAAAGCAACGTCAACTTGGCTATGAAGTCGCTGGGTGAAGTTCGTCAAGAGGAAGCAACGCCAACATGGGAGATGCGACAAAAACAGCCCTCTTCAGCATCGTCATGAGTAGGTGAAAGCATACCGAGCTCCCCACCTCTGGCTCCTCCTCTGAGTACTCTTACTCCATCTCCGTCTCACCACTAACAACAACCGCAACAAAAATAACAACATGTTGAGTAACAACATGTGAAGTTTGTGGCTAAGTGTGAAGAACAACAACTGCAAAAGCCATGGATGCCCAAGATGGAGTTTTCGAGGTTTGATGTAAATGATGTTCGCGTCTGATTATATGGTTGTGAAGTGCTACCTCTTGAGTGTGTGTTGGTTTTCCCTTGAAGATGAAAGGGTGATGCAGCGAAGTAGATAAGTATTTCTCTTAGTTGTTGAGAACCAAGGTATCAATCCAGTAGGAGGAACAAGCAAGTCACCAATGGTTGCACCTACACAAACAATCAAACTCTTGCACCCAGCGCTATAAAGGGGTTGTCAATCCCATCACGATTATTTGTAAGTATTAGATCGATAGATATAGATGTAAACAAGAACGGAAAGTAAAAGGTAAATAAATTGCAGCAAAGTATTTTTGGTATTTTTGGTTTATAGATCTGAAAGTATATTATGGAAAGTAGACTCGAGGGCCATAGGTTTCACTAGAGGCTTCTCTCTTGAAGGCAAATATCATGGTGGGTAAACAAATTGATGTCAAGCAATTGATATAAAAGAGAATAATCATGTAGTTATCCAAGGCAATGATCATGCATATAGGCATCACGTCCGTGTCAAGTAGACCCAAATGATTCTGCATCTACTACTATTACTCCACACATCGACCAACTCCTGCCTGCATCTAGAGTATTAAGTTCATGAAGAACAGAGTAACGCATTAAGAAACATGACCTGATGTAGAGGGATAAACTCAATAAATATGATGAAAACCCCATCTTGTTACCCTTGATGGCAACAATACAATACGTACCTTGCTACCCCTACTATGTCACTGGGTGAGGACACCGCAAGATTGAACCCAAAACCAAGCACTTCTACCATTGCAAGAATTACCAATCTAGTTGGCCAAACCAAACCAATAACTCGAAGAGACTTGCAAGGATATGAAATCATGAAAATAAGAATTCATAGGAGATTCAAACAAGATTCATGGATAATCTGAACATAAACTCACTATTCATCAAATCTTGACAAACACACCACAAAACAGGATTACCTCGGATAGATCTCCATGAAGATAATGAAGAACATGGTATTGAAGATCAAAGAGAGAGAAGAAGCCAGCTAGCTACTAGCTATGGACCCGTAGGTCCGTGGTGGACTACTCACGCATCATCAGAGGGGCAATGGAGTTGATGTAGATGCCCTCCGTGATCGAAACCCCCTTTGGCTGATTATCGAAAAATGCTTCAAGATTGGATCTCTCGGGAACAGAGGCTTCCGGCGGCAGAAAAGTATTTGCGTGGCTCTTTTTGGTGTTGGGGGGAATATTTGGGAATTTATAGGCCAAGAATTAGGGTTAGGAGACCTGTCGGGAGGCGACAAGTCTGCTAGGCGCGGCCAGGGGGCGCCTAGCAGGCTTGTGGCTTCCTGGCCCCTCCCCTGCCATGCACTCCAAGCTTGATCGATTTGTTTCCTTCCAAAAAAATTCATTCTGAAGGTTTTATACCGTTTGGACTCCGTTTAATATTCCATATATGGAAAACTCAAAAACAAGGAAAAAACAGAAACTGACACTAGGCTCTAGATTAATAGGTTAGTCCCAAAAATAATATAAAATAGAATATTAATGCATCTAAAACATCCAAATCAAATAATATAATAGCATGCCATCATCAAAAATTATAGATACGTTGGAGACGTATCAGCATCTCCAAGCTTAATTCCTGCTCGTCCTCGAGTAGGTAAATGATAAAAACATAATTTTTTATGTGGAGTGCTAGCTAACATATTTATCCATGTAATATTCTTTATTCTAGCATGAATATTCAGATCCGTAAGACTCAAAACAAAAGCTTAATATTGATATAAAAATAGTAACGTTTCAAGCATACTAGCAAAGCAACTGTATCTCCTCAAAATATAATGGCAAAAGAAAGTTATCCCTACAATATCATATGGTCTGGCTATGCTCCATCTTCCCCACACAAAGTATTTATATCATGCACAACCCCTATGAAAAGTCAAGCAATTGTTTTCACACCTTTATTTTCTCGATCTTTTTGAACTCTTAGGCAATACATGAGCGTGAGCCATGGATATAGCACTATAGGTGGAATAGAATATGGTGGAGGTTGTCAAGGAAAGGGAGAAGATAGTCTCACATTAACTAGGCGTATCAACGGGCTATGGAGATGCCGATTAATAGATATCAATGTGAGTGACTAGGGATTGTCATGCAATGGATGCACTAGGGCTATAAGTGTATGAAATCTCAAAAAGAAACTAAGTGGATGTGCATCATGAAGAAAAAATCCACTAGCTATATGAAAGTGACAAAATAGGAGACTCTCTATCATGAAGATCATGGTGCTACTTTTAAGCACAAGTGTGGAAAAAGGTAGTAGCAATGTCCCTTATCTCTTTTCTCTCATTTTTTGGTGGGCATCTAAGGCCTCTTTTATTCATTTTTTTTATTTGGGCTTCGCTGGCCTCTTTTTTTTTGAAGTCCGGAATCTCATCCCCACTTGTGAGGGAATCATAGCTTCCATCATCCTTTCCTCACATGGGACATGCTCTATTAATTATAATCATCACACTTTTATTTACTTACAACTCAAAAGAAAATTACAACTCGATACCTATGACAAAATATGACTCTATATGCAATATGGAAGTGATGGTGCAAGTCATAAAAGGAAACGATGGAAGTTGGATGGCAATATATTTCGGAATGGCTATGGAAATGCCATAATAGGTAGGTATGGTTGATGTTTTGAGGAAGGATATATGGTGGCTGTTTTGAGGAAGGTGTTTGTTGTACAGGCGAAAGTTGCACGATACTAGAGAGGCTAGCAAAGGTGGAAGGGTGAGAGTGCGTATACTTCATGGACTCAACATTAGTCATAAGGAACTCACATACTTATTGCAAAAGTCTATTAGTCATTGAAGCAAAGTATTAAACGCATGCTCCTAGGGGAGAGGTTGGTAGGATTTAACCATCGCGCACTCCCGATCCTCACACAAAGGTTGACAATCTATAAACAAGTCATGCTCCGACTTCCTTACATAACAGTTCACCATACGTGCATGCTACGGGAATCACAAACCTTTACACAAGTATTTTTAACAAATCACAATTACTTCCTAACATGTCTCTTGATATTACCATCTTTATATCTCAAAACTCCATGCAAGGAATCAAACTTCTCAGAAATACCCAATGCACTTAATATGGAAGTTTTTATTATATCCCTCTTGGATGCCTATCATATTAGGACTAAATTCATAACCTAGACCAATTACCATGCTGTTTTAGAAACTCTCAAAATAATATAAGTGAGGTACGAGAGTTCAATTATTTCTATAAAACACAAACACCACCGTGCTCTAAAAAATATAAGTGAAGCACATAGAGCAAAATTGCCCAACTCAAAAGATATAAGTGAAGTACATAGAGCATTCTAACAAATTCGCAATTTAGCGTGTCTCTCTCAAAAGATGTGTGCAGCAAGGATGGTTGTGGAAAAATAACAAGCAAAGACTCATATCATACAAGACGCTCCAAGCAAAACACATATCATGTGGTGAATAAAAATATAGCCTCAAGTAAATTTACCGATGGATTGAAGACGAAAGAGGGGATGCCTTCCGGGGCATACCCAAGCTTAGGATATTTGGAATCCTTGAATATGACTTGGGGTGCCTTGGGAATCCCCAATCTTAGGCTCTTGCCACTCGTTATTTCATAATCCATCAAATCTTTACCCAAAACTTGAAAACTTCACAACACAAAACTTAACAGAAAACTCATGAGATCCGTTAGTTTAAGAAAATAAATCACCACTTTAGGTACTGTTGTGAACTCATTCTTTATTTATATTGGTGTTATAAATACTATAATATAACTTCTCCATGGTTCAAACCACATGATACAACCCAAAGATTCATCAAAATAGGCAAACAACAACTCAAAGAAAACAAAATCTGTCAAAAACAGAATAGTCTCTAGCAATCTGAAAACTTTGTATACTTCTGGAACTAATTTTTTTAAAACATTAGGACAACCTGGGAAATTTAAATATCAATCTTGGGTAAAAAGTTCAAACTCATTATACGCTCTGAAAAATTTAGAAAATTCCTGGACTGAGCGCAAAAGTTTCTGTTTTTCAACAAGATCAGATCAACAACTACCATAGATCACCCCAAAGGTTTTAATTGGCTCAAAAACTAATTAAAACACCAAAACACACTTAATACAGAAGTAATAATGTGGGAAACACTCAAAAACAGAAGCAAAAACAGAAATAAAAATAAAATTGGGTTGCCTCCCAACAAGCGCTATTGTTTAACGCCCCTAGCTAGGTAAAATGCAATAGATGTAGGTATTGTCATCTTTGGTATGCAATCCAAAAGTAGATATCATAATAGATTCATAAGGTAATCTTATTTTCTTTCTAGGAAAGTGTTCCATGCCTTTACTTAATGGAAATTTGAATCTAATGTTTCCTTCTTTCATGTTAATAATTGCACTAATCGTTCTAAGGAAAGGTCTACCAAGAATAATAGGACATGTAGGATTGTAATCTATATCAAGAACAATGAAATCTATGGGCACGTAATTCCTATTTGCAATAATAAGAACATCATTAATCCTTCCCATAGGTTTCTTAATAGTGGAACCCGCGAGATGCAAATTTAGAGAGCAATCATCAAGATCAAGGTAACCTAGCACATCACATAAAGTTTTCGGAATCGTGGAAACACTAGCACCCAAATCACACAAAGCATGGCACTCATAATTTTTGATTTTAATCTTAATAGTAGGTTCCCACTCATCATGAAGCTTTCTAGGGATAGAAACCTCTAACTCAATTTTTGCTTCAAAAGATTTCATCATAGCATCAACTATATGTTTAGTAAAAGCCTTATTTTGACTATAAGCATGAGAAGAATTCATCATGGATTGCAACAAGGAAATACAATCAATCAAAGAGCAACCATCATAATTAAAGTCCTTGAAATCCAAAAGAATCGGTTCATTTCTATTTAAAGTTTTGACCTCTTCAATCCCACTTTTATCAATCTTAGCATTAAGATCTATAGACTCCAAATCATTGGGACTCCTTTTAACTAAAGTTGACTTATCTCCAGTCCCATCATTATCAAGATTTATATTGGAAAACAAATATTCAATAGGAGTCACACCAATCACTTTAAGATATTCATCATTATTGAAATATTCTGGCTTGGCGGCCATCTTATTGACTAAGGTAGCTTGTTTATCAGAAATTTGGCCTACTAAATACTCAAGATGAGCAAACTGAGATTTCAATCCATAAAACTCTTTAGACATATCATCAAGTTCCTTGTTCATGTATTCAAGCATACCTTTTTGTTCTTTAAGCTCGTTTCTAAAGAAATTATTATGGTCAAATTGGAGTGACATGAATCTTTTGGCATTATCCTCAATATCTTCCAACTTACTAAGATAAGGATTAAAGTCATTGGGTGGAGCCATAAAGACGAACGAACGATCTAACACACGAGCAAATGAAAGGCAAACGAAAGAAGGGTGAACAAAAATGCAAATCTTTTTGGTATTTTATGAAAATCGTTTTAGAAGTGGGGGAGAGGAAAACGAGAGGTAAGAGGCAAATAATGTAAATGCAAGAGATGAGTTTGTGATGGGTACTTGGTAGGCTTGATGTGTATCCTCCCCGGCAAGGGTGCCAGAAATCCTTCTTGCTACCTCTTGAGCATGTGTTGGTTTTCCCTTGAATAGGAAAGGGTGATGTAGCAAAGTAGATAAGTATTTCCCTCAGTTGTTGAGAACCAAGGTATCAATCCAGTAGGAGGAGCAAGCAAGTCACCAATGGTTGCACCTACACAAACAATCAAACTCTTGCACCCAATGCTATAAAGGGGTTGTAAATCCCTTCACGATTATTTGCAAGGATTAGATACGATAGATATAGATGTAAACAAGAATGGAAAGTAAAAGGTAAATAAATTGCAGCAAAGTATTTTTTGGTATTTTTGGTTTATAGATCTGAAAGTATATTATGGAAAGTAGACCCGGGGGCCAGAGGTTTCACTAGAGGCTTCTCTCTTGAAAGGCAAATACCATGGTGGGTAAACAAATTACTGTCAAGCAATTGATATAAAAGCGAATAATCATGTAGTTATCCAAGGCAATGATCATGCATATAGGCATCACGTCCGTGTCAAGTAGACCGAAACGATTGTGCATCTACTACTATTACTCCACACATCGACCGGCTCCTGCCTGCATCTAGAGTATTAAGTTCATGAAGAATAGAGTAACACATTAAGAAAGATGACATGATGTAGAGGGATAAACTCAAGAAATATGACGAAAACCCCATCTTGTTACCCTTGATTCGAACAATACAATACGTGCCTTGCTACCCCTACTATGTCACTGGGTGAGGACACCGTAAGATTGAACCCAAAACCAAGCACTTCTCCCATTGCCAGAATTACCAATCTAGTTAGCCAAACCAAACCAATAACTCGAAGAGACTTGCAAGGATATGAAATCATGCAAATAAGAATTTAGAGGAGATTCAAATAAGATTCATGGATAATCTGAACATAAACTCACAATTCATTGGATCTTGATAAACACACCACAAAATAGGATTACATCGGATAGATCTCCATGAAGATCATGAAGAAGATGGTATTGAAGATTAAAGAGAGAGAATAAGCCATCTAGCTACTAGCTATGGACCCGTAGGTCTATGGTGGACTACTCACGCATCATCGGAGGGGCAATGGAGTTGATGTAGATGCCCTCCATGATCGAAACCCCCTCCGACAGATTACCGGAAAAGACTCCAAGATTGGATCTCTTGGGAACGGAGGCTTCCGGCGGCGGAAAAGTATTTGTGTGGCTCTTTTTGGTGTTGGGGGAATATTTGGGAATGTATAGGCCAAGAATTAGGGTTAGGATACCTGTCGGGAGGCGACAAGCCTGCTAGGTGTGGCCAGGAGGGGTGCACCTAGCAGGCTTGTGGCTCCATGGCACCTCCCCTGCTGTGCACTCCAAGCTTGATTGATTTGTTTCCTTCTAAAAAAATTCCTTCCGAAGGTTTTATTCCGTTTGGACTCCGTTTAATATTCCATATCTGCAAAACTCAAAAACAAGGAAAAAACAGAAACTGACACTAGGCTCTAGATTAATAGGTTAGTTCCAAAAATAATATAAAATAACATATTAATGCATATAAAACATCAAAAATAGATAATATGATATCATGCCATCATAAAAAATTATACATACATTGGAGACGTATCATGAAGCTTATCCCAGTTTATATGAAATTCCTAATTTCTTTAAAGTCACAAATATTAACTCTACATTTGACTAGTGATGATGCAAACTGGTATCATGCATACAAATTCAATCACCAATGGCCAGATTGACATGAATTTCGTACTGTTGTCATGGCCGAATTTGATGCGAATGTACATTGCAACAAAATGAAGGCCCTAATGTTGTCAAAACAGACACACATGATAGAGGAACACGAAATATAATTCTCTCAAGTTACCTATCAGTTGTTGTTGCATGAGAGTACAATGAGAGATACTTAGACATTTTGTGCTAGGTCGTGAGGAAGAGTTACGAGCTACGATGGAAATACAATTACCACCTACTTTTACTAAAGGAGATATTTATTGAAGGTGCAGAAAACTGTTACATCCCTCAATAGGTGCCTGACATGATGGGAAATATAGGGATGGAGCCCGCACACAATTTACCCAGGTTCGGGCTTCATGAGAGTAATGCTCTATATCCTTCTTCTTCTTCATGATGGTGGGAAACCTCGTGCACAGGAGTAAAATGATGTAGATGATATTGCTTCCAAGGGTTAATCTACCTAAGAATTATTGGGATTGGGAGCTCCCTAGCCCCCTCTTATATAGACGGTGGAGGCTAGGCTTTTATATAAAGAGACATGATCTAGTGTAGCCGCTGCCATCAGCTTGGTGATCAAATTGGTCGCCAAGGGCTTATCCTCTTCTTTGGGCTCGCCTCTGTCGTTAGGCCTCGTGGGCCCTCCAACATGACTTATGTTGGTCTCCCCTCGGCGACCCACCCCCTATGTATGACACCGTCACTTATGCTATGGTGCAAGAAAAGATACCCACCAGAGCAAAATCTGCCAAATTTGCGTCAACTATAACTCATTTTGCAGAACATGATTTCAATGTTCACACAACACCAACTAGAGAATGATGGAAAACAAGTCAAATTAAAGAGTATAGGAGGACAAATGGGCTTTGCTATATTTGTCGCGAGAAGTACCAAAGTCACACGTGTGTGTGCAAACTATATCCCATTTTCATTTCAGGTTATCCAAGCACTAGATAATATTGTGTTCTAATAAGTAGTTTTGGATTTTGTGGAAGCACAAGAGGGAGCATTGTTGAGACAATTATCTCTTAATACACTGTCTGGATCACATTATCAAAAATGTTAGATTAAGAACTTTGGTTGACAATTATTTGGTATTAATCCTATTAGATTCAAGTACTGCAAACAATTTTGTGGACTCATGGCTCCACTTCCAAAAATTCAGGTGAACTTGAGCAACTACCACAATATTTGATAGTGAAGGTGTCTAATGGAGAAGTGTTGCAATTCCGTTGTGAAGTGTATAATTTGCCTTGGTGGGTGCAAAGACATACCTTTTAGTAATATTTTAACTATTGATTTTAGGAGGCTATGATATGGCTTTGCTAATGAATTGGTTGGTGATACAAGGTGAGATGACTTGTCATTGGAAGCTCAAATGGATTCAGTTCATGCACAACGACATTTTAGTCAAATTCCAGGGAACTCGGATGGTTCAGTCTACTATTTTACAAGATGTTACTTTGGAGCAAGCAATGAGATGGCGTAGAGTCAATGAGGTGGCTATGTTGGATCCTATGGTTAGTCTTGTCATACATCCAGACTCGGTCTAAGCAATACTGGGCAAGTTTGAGGGCGTTTACCAAGAACCAAAATATTTTACCCCCTTCAAGAGCATTAGATCATCTGTACACCTTTTAGCAGGGGTTTGTCCATTGAACTCTAGAATGTATAGATATTCACATATGTAAAAATGTGATATAGAGAAGCAAGTCAAAAATGCTCAAGCCAGGGGCTATTATTGCTAGCTTAAGTCCATTTGCATCCCCTATTTACTGGTCAATAAAAAGGATGACACTTGAAGATTTTGTATAGACTATAGAAAGATCAATGATGTTAGTGTAAAAAGCAAATTACTTATGCCTATTGTCACTACTGGAATCAGAAGATTTGCCGTCTGCCACATCTTTGCCGTCTGCGAGCGGACGACAAAGAGTGGCTTTGCCATCAGCTAGCGGAAAACAGACGACAAGGATGTGGCTGACGGCAAAGGGGGGCTTTGCCATCAGCAAGCACTTTGCTGTTTGCCAGCTGATGGCAAAGATTCTTTGCCGTCTGCTGGCAGACGGCAAAGAGGTGGGGTTGGGCCCAGTGGAGGCCAACTTAGTGCAACGGCCCACCCCACCTCTTTGCCGTCCGCTAGCGGACGACAAAGAAGACCCTATCTAACGCCCGTTACCCCTTCTCTCTCTCTCTTCTCTCTCTGTCTCTCTCTCCTCGCCCCCTCCCCTGCCCCGGCCGCCGCCACTGCCGCACCCCCCACCGCCGCCGCACCCCGCCGCTGTCGCCGCACCAGCCCCCACCCCATCTCCGCTGCCGCACCCGGCCGCCGCTGCCGCACCCCACCTCCGTTGCCGCACCCGGCCGCCGCTGCCGCACCCCGCCTCCGCTGCCGCACCCGGCCACCGCTGTTGCTGCACCCCGTCACCGCCCCACCCCCTCCCCTGCCCCGGCCGCCCCGCCCACCGACACCGATGCATCGCCGCTGCCGCACCCCACCGTCGCCTCGACCCCCACTGGCGGTGAGTTTAGGTTTTTCTTTTTTCTGTTTTCTTAGTTTTTTTCTTCTGTTTTAGATTTAGGTTTAATTAGTTTAGTTTAGTTTATTAGGTTAGAAAAAATAAGTTAGTTAGTTAGTTTATTCTGTAAGTTAGTAAGTTAGTTAGTTCTTTAGGAGGAGGAGGAGAGGAAATGAAGAAGAACAAGAGAGAAGAAGAAGAAAAGAAGAAGAAGAGGAGGAGAAGGAGAAGAAGAAGAAGAAGAAGAAAAAGAAGAAGAAAAGGAGGAGGAGGAGGAGGAGAAGAAAAGAAGAAGAAGAAGAAGAAGGAGAAGAAGAAGAAGAAGAGGAGGAGGAGGAGGAGTAGGAGGAGAAGGAGAAGAAGAGGAAGACGAAGAAGAAAAGGAGGAGAAGAGGAGAAGAAGAAAAGGAAAAAGGAAAACTGGGTCGAGGATCGGCGACGGGGTGCGTCGGTGCCGACATAACCGGGTCGAGGATAGGCGACGGGGTGCATCGGCGCCGACGTAACCGGGTCGAGGATCGCCGACATGACACCACCGACACCCTGACCCCTGACACGACACCCCGACACGATACCCCCGACCCCGACATAGCACCCCTACCCCGACACGACACCACCGACACCCCGATCCCCGACACAACACCCCGACACCCCGACACGGCACCCCGACCCCGACAATGCACCCCTACCCGACACGACACCCCCGACACCCCGACCCCGACACGACACCCCCGACACCTCGACTCCGACATGACACGGGTCATATATTTGTGAATTATGAGTTAGGTCATATATTTTTCGATTTTTATATAAAACATCATATTTATGTTGATCAGGTGGATTTAAATGTGCAGTTGTTTCGTCGCTGCGAGGGTCTGGTGTTCGACGACCTCCCCGTGCGTTTGATGAGCTCTGCCCCTGCGTTCGTGAGTGAGCACAAATGACATCTCCTCCCAGCCCTTCATTTCTTCTGTTCCGGTCTTCGTGCCGATGAAACTTGCTAGCTATAGGTGTATTCAATCATCAGTATGTGTGACCACTATGCGTCTCCCGTTCGAAAGGGTTACATCTATAAATATGCATTCATTAGCATATTTATAACGGTGATTCTTTCGAATTGTCCAACGTTATCCATCGACAGCCCGAGTATGTGTAGATTGGGTTCGTTTTCCCATATGCTCTACTCCGGATCCGATGCATAATTTCGTCAGTGCCTCCCTGTTGTTCTCCGGGTACACATCCTCTCTGCTTATTGCCAAGACGTGTATCAGGAGAACAGCGGGGAGGTGCTGCCGAAATTGTGCGTCGGATCCGGAGCGAAGCATGGGAAAACGAATCCAATCTACACATACTCGGGCGGGATTAGGACCTATCTTTACCTACTAGCGTCTAGGTTGCATCGACGTAATAAAACTGACAAACTCTATTAACTGATGAATATGGTTTGCTGAATTATGTATATATTTTTGTGTGTCCAGTAGCTAGGCAAGATGAGTGATCGTGGGTGGATGTACACCGGTCACACTAGTCAGAAAGACATGACCCGTGAATGGATAACAAAAACCAAGGAGTTTGTGAGATTCGCATTTGCAAATGGACAGAAAACAACCTGGTGCCCTTGTGTCGATTGCGACAACTTTAAGAAGAAGTCAGAGTTTGAAATGATCAAACACCTGTAGAAGTGGGGTTTTACGCCTAATTATACGGTCTGGACATTTCATGGTGAGTCTGTCCAACGTGCCAGAGCTGAGGTGGTTCGTCGTCGCACCGACGAGCATGGTACCGGGATCGAAGACATGGTGCAAGACTTTGATGATGCTCGGGATTCGGACGATGCGATGGAGGAATCTACAAATGCCTTTTATGAAATGTTGGAGTCTTTAAAACGTCCTCTCCACGAGCACACTGAGCTTTGTCAGCTGGATGCCATTGCGCAAGTAATGGCTCTAAAGGCTCAGTTCAACCTGGGCAGAGAATGCTACGACGCAATGATGACGATATTTGGACGCTTTCTACCCAAAGGCCATGTATTGCCAGCAAACCTGTACCAGTCGGACAAAATCCTACATGCGCTTAAGATGCCCTATGATAAGATAGATGCCTGTGAGAATGGATGTGCCTTATTTAGGCTTGAGTATGCGGGCTTGAACTATTGCCCCATTTGCAATGCTTCTAGGTATGTTCTAGTAGACAACGGTATGGGTGAGAAGAGTCAGACCAAAATCCCCATTAATGTTCTTCGGTATCTGCCAATCATACCAAGACTTCAACGTCTTTTCATGGTCGAAGAGACGGCCAGACAGATGACATGGCATAAATTGGGCAAAAGAACAAAACTAGATGCAGATGGGAATCCGATGTTGGGACACACTTCAGACGCTTTTGCGTGGAAGCACTTCGATGCATTACATAAGGATAAAGTGGCAGATCCAAGGCATCCTCGGGTTGCCATCAACACGAATGGGTTCAATGTGTATGGTATGACGACATCACAATACATTTGTTGGCCTGTATTTGTCATTCCACTCAATCTCCCCCAGAGAAATTATGAAAAGAAAGAATATTTTCCTGACGTTGATAATTCCAGGGCCCAAATATCCGAGGAAGAATATGAATGTGTACATGCAACCGCTTAAGGATGAATTGCAAGAAGCCTGGGATAATGGGATCAAGACATACGACGCTGCTACCAAAAAGAACTTCAAAATGCATGTGTGGTACATGCACTCGTCGCATGACTTGCTGACGTATGCGCTATCCGTTGGCTGGTGTGTGCATGGAAGGTTTCCATGCCCCACATGCAAGGCAGCTCTTCAGTTCTGTTGGCTGCAGGCGGGTCGCAAGTTTTCTTGCTTTGACATATATAGATAGTTCTTGGATCCTGACCATAAGTTGAGAAAAGACATGAAGAATTTCATCAAAGGTAGAGTTGTCAAAAACATTGCACCACCTGCGTTGACAGGCCAACAGATCCTAGATCAGATAAATGCTCTTGAGCCGGATCCAAATCCTCCAGGGTATTTCAAAGAGTATAATACGGAACATGCCTGGACTCACAAGATACGTTTGTGGGATCTGTCTTACTTTAAAGACCTCCTTTGCCCACACAACATCGACGTGATGCACACTGAAAAGAATATCGCGGAGGCCCTTTTTGGTACATTGTTCGGCATAGAGGGAAAGTCGAAGGATAATCCTAAGGCTAGAGTCGATCAGGAGGCTCTATGTGATAGACCGTTACAAAACATACGACAACCAAAAGGAAAGAAGAACTGGAGGAAGCCAAAGGCATGGTTCAATCTTGGAAGGCCAGCTATGAGGGAAATGATCTTATGGGTGAAAATGCAGTTGATGTTCCCCGATGGGTATGCAGCGAATCTAAAGAGGGGAGCGAGTCTTGACAAATTGAAATTATTTGGTTTCAAGAGTCATGATTGACACATATGGCTTGAGCGGGTAATATCGGTGATGTTGCGTGGCTTTATCCCTGAGGATGAATGGCTAGTACTGGCTAAGTTGAGCTATTTCTTCCTTGCTCTTTGTGCGAAAGAACTATCGCCTGACGTGCTAGACGAACTGGAAGAGTTGGTACCGGAGTTGATCTGCAAGTTAGAAAAGATCTTTCCACCGGGATTCTTTAATCCAATGTAGCATTTGATTTTGCATCTCCCGACCAAGGCAAGATTTGGGGGGCCCATGCAAAATCGTTGGTGCTTCACAACTAAGAGGATGCAGAAGACGCTTCGAGCATAATGTAAAAATAAACGTAGAGTTGAAGCATCGATGGCCGAGGCATTCATTACTGAGGAGGCGGCAAACTTCGTGATAGCACACTACAAAGCCAAGAAGCATCATTTGCATAATCCGAAGCTCGGTACAATGATGGCGACCGTGAAAAGGTCAATCCAACCTTAGCCTATTCAAAGGGAAGCTCGCACCAGTCGGTGCTTCGAAAGCAATAGCGTTGGATGTCGAAGAATGGCGGACCATTTCGTTGTATATCTTCAACAACCTAACAGAAGTACGGCCGTACATCGAGTAAGTTCTCGGTACATTGTTTCGCAACTTCTAATTCCTTTGAAATGCTCTTATTCCCGGATATGTGATACAGTCGATACGTCGCCAAATTCTCGGATGGAGTGGTGATCCAAAAGGATGCCATCGAAGAGTATGAGCTTCTGGCAAAGCATCGAGGTGGCTATCCCAGTTTCATCTCTTGGTTCAAGCAAACGGTAATTTCCATTAGACAATTTCATTTCTTCGCCTAGTTTGCGGCTAACGCAACAATCCTTTCATATTAAACTTGTAGGCTAATGCAGAGTCTATGGACTCCGAACTGAGACTATTCGCTAATGGTTTTTACTATAACGTCCGTTCATTTGACAAATACGACATCAACGGGTATCACTTTCGTACTTTTGGCAAAGAGCTATCTATGGCCGGCCGAAAGTCTACAAATTGTTGTGTCTCCGTTGTCAGTGAAGGAGGGGTCGAGTATTATGGAAGAGTTGAAGCAATTTATGAACTTACATTCTTTGGTGAAAACCCACCAAACGTCGTAGTCTTCAAATGTTATTGGTTCCAGCCAAAGGAGACTAGAAGGACTCATGAACATATAGGGCTAGTCGAAATCAAACAAAGCACCCATTTAGATGTTCCTGATGTCTATATTATGGTTCAACAGGCGACCCAAGTTTTCTATCTACCGTGGGCCTGCCAAACAGATCCAAATCTGAAAGGTTGGGATGTCGTTTATGATGTGCCGCCACATTTTAGACCACCTCCCCTCAATGAAGATGATTATGAACCTCACATTAACCCAAACACATATGAAGGAGAATTCTTCCAAGAAACACGTGTTTCAAAAAAACATTTCAAGAACCGCTCGACTTCACCCCAGAACATTGAGGTCGACAGCGACAGTGAATCCGACTTCACCCCTGAGCCAGAACAAGAAGAGACGGAAGAAGAAGAGGTTACTGGTGCGGATGACCTATCAATGCTTGACCGATTACATAGAGGCCTTCCACATGTTGATGCATTTATTGATGATGATGATGAGCACGTCATTACTGATAGTGATGATGATTATGCATTTATTGATCCCGGAGCATATATACACGATGAAGATTAATATCAATAATGTGAGGTATTCAATTATTATTATGTACACACATATATATATTATTAATTAGTCCATGCTATTAGGTATTAAATTTTTTATGTTGAACTAATTTCGTTCACTCTTTGTCATTGCAGGTGTTGATAGATGGTGGGCGCGGGTCGAGAGCAACTCCGAAGAGCGCTGGTACACTGTATGCAGACACCAGTGGGCGCTTCTTCTTCGACCGGGACAGGTCGGGGGAAGACGAAGAGAGGTGCTAGAGGTAGGAAGGCTGCTGCGCCTTCCTCGCCGCCACCCCACCTGATTCTCCCGACCAGAGGAGTGCTCCATCAGGTGGACCCGTCTGACTTGGACCCGTCTCGGATTTCGGTCACTGAGCCTCGGCCCGACGAGCCTCGGGTCACCGAGCCTTCGTCCCAGGAGACTCCGGTCCCAGAGTCTTCGTCCCAGGAGACTCGGGTCCCAGAGTCTTCGTCCCACGTGACTCCGGAGGCTAGTGGCCATGAAGATGGTGGCGAGGACAACTTGTCTGAGGACACCTATAGCAAGGGCGAGCTGGTTGAGGAGGGCAAGAAGGTCTACCAGCGTGGTTGTACAAAGCTCCCGCCCGTGCCGACGACCCGCGATCAGAGGTGGTTGATTGAGCCTAATGCGGAGAAGTAAGTGCATTTACTCTTTTTTAACCTTTTGCCTTCATGTTTCTTCAAATTAATATCTAATGTGTTGGCCTTGTCATACTCCAGGGGTTAGAAACATGAGCGTGGTGTCCGCAGGCCCAACCAGGTCCTTGGTGTGCTTCTCCAGCACCACTTCCCGGGGAAGGTCCTGTTGCCCGGTGAGGGTGAGGTTCCACATGTAGCACTGACCTGGGAGTTGTACATGGCTGCCCCGGCCTGGCCGAAGGAGAGGGTCGACGGTGTCTTGTGCGAGATGGTGGCTGACATTGTGATCCGTCGGTTTTAGGTAATTTCTCCTTTACAGAATTAAAAATCAACAACACCTAGTGATTGTACTAATTAGTGTTGTCTTGTTTGATTGCAGACCTTCTACATGTGTCTTGAGGAACACAAGGCGAAAGCGGTTGTTGTTCTCGTAGCCGAGTGCAAGCGCCTACTTCAGAACTTATGGCACGAGGCTTGGGTGCAGGCTATCTGAGACTACTATGCCTCGACTAACATTAAGAGGGCCAAGAAGAAGTGCCGCAAAAATTATCTGAGTAAGGAGAAGTTAATGAAGGTAATTATCTATTCTTAAGGCCTTGTACTTAGTTTCCTTGATTTTATTCGTAGGCGTAGCGCTGAAATTTCTCTTGTCTAACTTAGGTGCCCCCGAGATGGTGTGCGGATAGGATGGACTGCAGGGAGGCATTGGTGGATGACTGGTGCTCTCCCGAATGGTTAGCCGACCACAACAAGGCCAAGGATAAGCATGCCCAAATGAAAGGTGTGCCACACCATCAAGGGAGCTCCAACCTGTTTGAGTACGGGGATCACTGTGTATGTGGTTTGCTTCATGATTCATGCAATTTCTTTCTTCATGCTACCTTGAGCCCTTGACTAATATTTTGTTCCTCTCTTTTAGGCGTGAGAAAACAAGAAGGGGGTGCCACCTCTGTTCGACCTCTATGCCATGGCCCATACTGCCTCGTACAAGAAGGCCAAGTCATTCTCTGAGGATGACCTCGATCATCCAAAGAGCTTCAGCAACATCTCCTCCCACAACAAGCTCGTGAGGTACAAAGATGAGGGGAAGGCGAGGAAAGGGGAGGACTTCAACCCGAGCCTGAGTCCTTCTGATCCAGAGCTCGTGATGATATCTGGTGACAGGAGGCCCCATGGCTCGATAGCAATTGGGGATGGACTGATATGTTGTCCTAAAACTCTCCCGAAGATCAAGAAGCGCCAGACGAGCTCTGATCCCGAGATAAGTCCTCGTCCACGGCCAATGGAGCTCGCCATTGAGGCTAGGGCCCAAGAGCTTCCGGTGGAGGCAAACAGGCAGGCGACACAGAGGGAGAGGGACATGGAGGAGAGGACGGCTAGGCTATTGGAGGAGGAGAGGAACCGGAATGACGCGTCTCACCGGGCCCTATACGAGCTCCTCGTGGTAAGTTTCTCCTGCATATTACCCAAATCATGCATGTAATGTTTGTTTCATCACTAACTAATATGAATGACTCATGAAAACAAAATGTGCAGACTGTGTGCTAGAACAATGGTCAGACCCCTCCGTCGATGCCCCATATTGCTATAACACCCACGGTGAGTTTCATTTGAATGATCATTAGTTACTAGTATTCACATTTGAGTTGCATCATGCTAAGGAGACATTGCAAATGATCTTTGGTGCAGCATGCCTCCCGACAAGCATCGACTGATCCTTTCGCGTCTGCCGCAACCCCGACCGGTCCTTCTTCGTCTCACCCTGGCGCAAACCCGACCGGTCCTTCACCTTTGTGATGATGGTAAGTTTTGCCAAGTGTTTAGCTTAACATATGCATACTTAGCTTAAGAAATGACCAATTTAGCTCCAAAATGACCTATACTTAGCTTCTTTAGTTCATTTATGACATACTAAGCATACTTAGGTAAAAAATGGCATGATAACCTTGGTTTAGCTCCAAAATGACATAGACTTAGGTAATTTCCCTACAAAATGACAAAATAACCTTACCTACCTCCAAAATGACCGATTATAACTAGGATAGCTCTAAAATGACCTACACTTGCCATTTTGTCCTCCAAAATGAGTAAATATGATTAGTTAGCTCAAAAATGGCATAACTACCTAGGTTATAAATGACCTATACTTAGCTTCTTCAGTTCATTTATGACATACTTAGCATACTTAGGTAAAAAATGGCATGATAACCTTGGTTTAGCACCAAACTATCATATCATTAGTTTGTTTTCCTCCAAAATGACAAAATAACCTTACCTAGCTCCAAAATGACATATTTTAACTAGGATAGCTCAAAAATGACCTACACTTGCCATTTTGTCCTCCAAAATGAGTAAATATGCTTAGTTAGCTCAAAAATGGCCTAACTACCTAGGATAGCTCAATAATGATCTATACATAGCTTAACTAGTTCATTTATGACATAGTTAGCTTACTTAGGTTAAAAATGGCATAATAACCTTGGTTTAGCTCCAAACTGTCATATCATTAGTTTATTTTCCTCCAAAATGACAAAATAACCTTACCTAGCTCCAAAATGACCGATTATAACTAGGATAGCTCAAAAATGACATAATTAGCTTACTTAGGTAAAAATTGACATAATAACCTTACTAACCTCCAAAATGACCTATTTACCTAGCTTAGCTCTAAAATGACCTTCACTTAGCATTTTTACCTAGCTTACCTAAAAAATGACATTTTTACCTACCTTAGTTAGAAGAAGAAGAAGATAAAGAAGAGGAGAGGAGAAAAACAAAGAGAAGAAAAATTCTTCTTCTTCTTCTTCTTCTAGCTAGTCTTCTTCTTCTAGTCTTCTTCTTCTTCTTCCAGCTAGCCTTCTTCTTCTAGTCTTCTTCTTCTTCTTCTTCTTCTTATTCTTCTTCTAACTTTCTTCTTTATCAATTTGCAGATTTGCTTTCGATGAGGAAGCTTGCGTTGATGGCGTCTACTCTTGTTCTTGTGCTTCCTTTTTGTTTTCATTTTGTAGGATGAACAATATGAAACTTGCTACCTATATATGTATGTATGGATGAAACCATTGTATGCTTTTTGTGGGATATGTTAGCTAGCTATATATGTTCCATATGGACTTTTCATTTGGTATGTATACATATGTGTTGGATGATCATATCCATATGGCAGGGATATGATTTGGTATGTATATGTGTTGTTATACTTGTTGAAAGTATTTTCAAATGTGTGTATATATATGCGAAATTGTGTGAAATTGAATGAATTTAATAAAAAACAGAAAAAAGGGGTTGTGCAGGCTCTTTGCCGTCTGCTGGCAGACGACAAAGAGCTTTGCCATCAGCTAGCAGACGGCAAAGCTGCCATGTGGCAGCTACCTATGCAACCTAGGGTAGCACTAGGCTGGCCGATGTGGTTTCTTTGCTGTCCGCTAGGAGACGACAAAGAACCTTAGGTCTTTGCCGTCTACCAGCGGACGGCAAAGAAACCACGTAGGCCGGCAAAGAAACAGTTCCTTTGCCGTCCGCTGGCAGACGACAAAGATCCTTAGGTCTTTGCTGTCTGCCAGCGGACGGCAAAGTATGCCGTTAACCCCTTAACGGCCGTAAGCTACCACGTGTGCCGTCCATGGTCTTTGCTGTCAGCTGGCGGATGGCAAAGACCTAAGGATCTTTGCCGTTTGCCAGCAGATGGCAAAGCGCCCTTTACCGTAGCTTATTCAGCCGGACGTTGGCCGTCTGTTGGCCGACGGCAATGCCTTTGCCATCCGCCATGCATGCCTTTGCCGTCAGGGATGGCTGATGGCAAATTTGCTGATTCATGTGGATGGCCTATAGATGAACCAGATGGTACAAAGTGGTTTTCTAAGTTACACCTAGGATATGGTTACCATCGTATTAGAATGTCCCTAGAAGATGAGTAGAAGACCGCCTTTAAGACTCAATTAGACAGTTCCAATTCAGAGTAATGCCTGTTGGACTAGCAAATGCTCCTTCCACATTTCAATGCTTTATGAATTCTATTTCTAATGGCATGAAAATTTGTGTTTTAGACTTTTAGTATTCATGGATGACATATTTGTTTACATCAAGGACCTAAAACAACACTTATAACACTTGGAATTGGTCTTTAAGATTTTAAGAGAACATCAGTTATTTGCCAAGAGGATCAAATGCACTTTTGCTCAAAATAAATTGGAATACCTGGGTACATCATTTCTGATCAAGGGGTGTAGACGGATCCTAATAAATCTGCCGTGATGATAGAGTGGCCAAAAACCTCAAGATATGATTTAATTGAGAGGATTCTTGAGTATCGTTGGGTACTACCAAAAGGTTGTCAAGGTATATGGTGTTGTTGCCAAGCCATTAACTCAATTACTTAGGAAGCATGCCTTTGTGTGGTCTTTTGGAGAACAAACTACATTTGACAATATTAAGATGGCGATGAACACCACTCTCGTGTTGGTGTTACCATATTTTTAGCAACAGTTTGTCATTGGGAAAAATGCTTGTGACATTGAATTGTAGGTGTTCTGATGCAGCATAGCCACCCTATAGTTTTAGTTCTAGTATAAAAAGGAAAATGAAAACTTTGCAGATGATGCTTTGTCTAGAGTTGACTATCTGTTGGCTGCTACTACTACTTCTACTAGCCAACCCATCTAGGTTTAGGAAGTGCTTAATTCCTATGTGGTACATGAGACTTATCAATCATGGCTATAGAAATTAGCACTCTCTAGTAACACTATGGAGGATTACACACTAGTGGAGGGCATCATTAAATTCCAAGATATTATATGGGTAGGAGATAATCAAACTTTAAAGACTTAACTGATTTCCGCTTTCCATGCTAGTGCAGTAGGAGGACACTATGGTATTTAGGCCACTTATTAGAGAATAAAAGGATTGTTCATGGTGACTGGATCGAGACAAGGTGTTATGGATTTTTTAAATTAGTGTGGGGTTTGTTAACAAGCCAAGCATGAACATTATAAAATCCCTGGCCTGTTAAACCCTTTACGTGTACTTGTTGGATCATGGGAATAGGTCACTATAAATTTCATTAAGGTACTTCCCAAATCTAATGGATATACAATCATATTAGTAGTGGAGGATCAATTTAATAAATATGCACCATTTATTACTATGAAACTTTATTTTCTACTCCAGTACGGGCCAAAGCATTTCTGAGTAGAGTTTTGAAGTTACATGAGCCTCATACAATTGTGTGTGATAGAGATAAAATATTCACTATAATTTTTTGGAAAGATTTGTTTAAACTATGAGATACAAAGTTCACATGAGTACTACTTACCACACCAGAATCACGGCCAAAGTGAAAGAGTGAACCAATGTTTGGAAATGTTTTGCACAGTTATGCATGATACTCCTTCTATGTGGAATGCCTCGCTACCTTGATCTAAATCTTGGTATAAAACTAATTACCACACTACTTCGGAGTGCTCTACTATCAAAGCATTGTATGGTTATAAGCCTACCTATGGGGCATTTTCTTCTATACCAACTTTTGATAATGTGGATGTGGAGCAATGGTTAAGGGATCATTAACACCATTCATCTCTCCTCAAGGTCATCTGCTCTAAGATGAAGTGAAATTGAAAGGATATGCTGATACACATAGGTCACCTCGTTCATTTGCTGTAGGGGCTATGGTTGATGACCCACAAGTATATGGGATCTATCATAGTCCTTTTGATAAGTAAGAGTGTCGAACCCAACGAGGAGCATCACGAAATGACAAGCGGTTTCTAGTAAGGTATTCTCTGCCAACACTAAAATTATCGGTAATAGATAGTTTTGTGATAAGATAATTCATAACGAGTAACAAGTAACAAGTGTAGAAAAGGTGCAACAAGGTAGCCCAATCCTTTTTGTAGAAAAGGACATGCCTAGACAAACTCTTATATAAAGCAAAGCGCTCCCGATGACACATGGGAACTTCTATCAAGCTAGTTTTCATCATGCTCATTTGATTCACATTCGTTACTTTGATAATTTGATATGTGGGTGGACCGGTGATTGAGTTCTGCCCTTACTTGGAAAAACCTCCCGCTTATGATTAACCCCTCTCGCAAGCATCCGCAACTACGAAAGAAGAATTAAGATAAATATTACCATAGCATGAAACATGTGGATCCAAATCAGCCCCTTACGTAGCAACCCATAAACTAGGGTTTAAGCTTCTGTCACTCTAGCAACACATCATCTACTTATTACTTCCCAATGCCTTCCCCTAGGCCCAAATAATGGTGAAGTGTTATGTAGTCAACGTTCAAATAACACCACTAGGGGAGAGACAACATACATCACATCAAAATATCGAACGAATACCAAATTCACATGATTACTTATAACAAGACTTATCCCATGTCCCCAGGAACAAATGTAACTACTCACAAAACATGTTCATGTTAATAATCAGAGGAGTATTGATTATCATTAAGGATCTGAACATAAGATCTTCCACCAAGTAAACCAACTAGCATCAACTACAAGGAGTAATCAACACTACTAGCAACCCACAGGTACCAATCTGAGGTTGGAGACAAAGACCGAATACAAGATATGAACTAGGGTTTGGAGAGGAGATGGTGCTGGTGAAGATGTTGATGGAGATTGAAACCCTCTCGATGAGAGGATCGTTGGTGATGACGATGGACTCGATTACCCCTTCGGGAGGGAAGTTTCCCCGGCACAACAGCCCTCCCGGAGCTCTAGATTGGTTCTGTCCAAGTTCTGCCTCGAGACGGCGGCGCTTCATCCCGAAAGATTCCTTATGATTTTTTCTCGGTCAAAACCCTCCATATATGAGAAGATGGGAGTCGGGGGCCTGCCAGGTGGGTCACAAGCCTGCGATGCACGGCCAGGGGGGTCGACGCGCCTGGCAGGCTTGCCACCTCCTCATGGCTCCCCTCTGGTATCTGTTTCGCCCAATATTTTTTATATATTCCAAAATAATTCTTCGTAAATTTTTAGGACTTTTGGAGTTGTACATAATAGGTATCTCATATTTGCTCCTTTTCTAGTCCAGAATTCCAGCTGCCGGCATTCTCCCTCTTCATGTAAACCTTGTAAAATTAGAGAGAAAAGGCATAAGTATTGTACCATAACGTGTAATAACAGTCCATAATGCAATAAATATTAATATAAAAGCATGATACAAAATGGACATATCAACTGCCCCAAGCTTAGACCTCGCTTGCCCTCAAGCGAAAGCCGAGATCGATAAATATGTCCACATGTTTAGAGATAGAGGTGTCGATAAAATACAATACATACATGAGGGCATCATGAACATCTTTAGAACATCAATACTTATTGTATAAGATGTCTTATGCTAGAGTAACAATTCATTCACAAGATAAAGTATGAACCAAGAACTCTATTGACAACCAACAAACTATGATCTTAGTCATTGAAGCAATTGGCAATTTATCATAACATCGGAAAGAGTCAATACAAGAGCTTGTAAAGCAAAGCCACATACTCAGTCATCTTTTAGTATTTCACAATTGCTAACACTCACGCGGTACTCATTCACTACAGGAATCAGCAACTTTGCCGTCAGTCATGCCTGACGGAAAAGGCATGCATGGCGGACGGCAAAGGCTATGCCGTCTGCCAGCAGACGGCCAACCGTCCGGCTGAATAAGCTACGGTAAAGGGCGCTTTGTCGTCTGCTGGCTGACGGCAAAGATGCAAAGGTCTTTGTCGTTAGCGATCAGACGACAAATGCTATGGATGGCACACGTGACAGCTTAAGTCCATTAAGGGGTTAACGACGTGCTTTGCCATCCGTTGGCAAACGACAAAGATGCAAAGTTCTTTTCCGTCTGCCAACGGACGACAAAGCAACGGTTTCTTTGCCGTCTGCTGGCTGACAGCAAAGATGCAAAGTTCTTTGTCTTCTGCCAGCAGACGGCAAAGCAACCACATAGGCCAGCCTACTGCCACCCCAGGTTGCACAGGTAGCTGCCACGTGGCAGCTTTGCCATCTGCCAACAGACGACAAAGAACCTGTATAGCCCCTGCTTTTTTCTGTTTTTTCTTAAATTCATTCAATTTCATAGAAAATTTCATATATATATAAACATTTGAAAATACTTTCAACAAGTATCCCAACACATATCCAACAATAAGTTACCAACACATATCTAACAACAAGTTTCCAACAACATATCCAACAAGTTTCTAATAACATATCCAACAAGTTTCCAACAACATATCCAACAACAAAGTTCATCGTACACAATCAAAACAAAAAGGAAGCACAAGGAGAAGAGTAGACTCCATCAACGCAAGCTTCCTCATCTAAAGCAAATCTGCAAATTGGGAAAGAAGAAAGTTAGAAGAAGAAGAAGAAGACGAGCTAGAAGAAGAAGAAGAAAAAGAAGAAGAAGAAGAGGAGGAAGAATTTTTCTTCTCTTTCTTTTTCTCCTCCCCTCTTCTTTATCTTCTTATTCTTCTAACTAAGGTAGGTAAAAATGCCATTTTTAGCTAAGCTAGGTAAAAATGCTAAGTGTAGGTCATTTTAGAGCTAGGTAAATAGGTCATTTTGGAGCTTCGTAAGGTTATTATGTCCTTTTCGAGGAAAATAAGCTAAGTCTATGTCATTTTGGAGCTAAACCAAGGTTATAATGCCACTTTTACCTAAGTATGCTAAGTATGTCATAACTGAACTGAAGAAGCTAAGTATAGGTCATTTTTGAGCTAACCTAGGTAGTTATGCCATTTTTGAGCTAACTAATCATATTTATTAATTTTGGAGGAGAAAATGACAAGTGTAGGTCATTTTAGAGATATCCAAGTTATAATCGGTCATTTTGGTGGTAGGTAAGGTTATTTTGTCATTTTGGAGGAAAATAAGCTAAGTGTATGTCATTTTGGAGCTAAACCAAGGTTATCATGCCATTTTTTACCTAAGTATGCTTAGTATGTCATAAATGAACTAAAGAAGCTAAGTATAGGTCATTTTGGAGCTAAATAGGTCATTTCTTAAGCTAAGTATGCATTTGTTAAGCAAAAAACTTGGGAAAACTTACCATCATCACGGAGGTGAAGGACCGGCCGGGTTTGTGCCAGTGTGAGACGGAGAAGGACCGGTCAGGGTTGCGACAGACGCATAAGGATCGGTCGATGCTTGTTAGGAGGCATGCTGCACCAAAGATCATTTGCAATGTCTCCTTAGCATGATGCAACTCAAATGTGAATACTAGTAACTAATGACCATTCAAATGAAACTCACGATGGGTGCTATACCAATCTGGGGCATCGACGGAAGGGTCTGACCATTGTTATGGCACACGGTCTGCACATTTTGTTTTCACGAGTCAGTCATATTAGTTAGTGATGAAACGAACATTACGTGCATGATTTGGCTAATATGCACAAGAAACTTACCACAAGGAGCTCGTATAGGGTCCGGTGAGATGCGTCGTTCCGGTTCCTCTCCTCCTCCAATAGCCTAGCCGTCCTCTCCTCCATGTCCCTCTCCCTTTGTGCTGCCTGCCTGTTTGCTTCCGCCAGAAGCTCTTGGGCCCTAGCCTTGATGGCAAGCTCCATTGGTCGTGGACGAGGCCTTATCTCAGGATCGAAGCTCGTCTGGCACTTCTTGATCTCCGAGAGAGTTCTAGGACAACGTATCAGTCCATCCCCAATGGCTATCGAGCCATGGGGCCTCCCGTCACCACATATCTGTTGGGGAACGTCGCATGGGAAACAAAAATTTTCCTACGCACACGCAAACCTATCCATGGTGATGAGCATCTACGAGAGGGAGAGTGGATCTACGTACCCTTGTCGATCCCTAAGAGGGAAGCGGTAAGAAACGCGGTTGGTGTAGTCGAACTTCTTCGCGATCCAAATCGCCGAGCGTCCCGCGATCCAATCACGAACCGTCCCGCGAACACATCATGATCCATCCCGCGAACTCATCACGATCCGTCTCACGATCTTGATCACGATCTGTCCCACGAACTCATCACGATACGTTCCGTGATCACATCACGAACCGTCTCGCGATCTCGATCACGGTCCTTCCGATCTAGCGCCGAACGGACGACACCTCCGCGTTCAGCACACGTGCAGCATGATGACGATCTCCACCGTCTCGATCCAGCGAGAGGAGGTGGAGAGGAGAGAGAGTTCACCGGCAGCGTGACGGCGCTCCGGTGATGGTGGTGGAGCAATTCCGGCAGGGCTTCGCCTAAGCGCTGCGGAAAACCGATCTAGAGGATAAACTATGCACCGGTGGAATGGGTAGCACGTGGCCGGAAATTCTGTCCAAAAACCACCCAATCCACTAGTATATATAGGAGGAGAGGATAGGAGAGGCAGACAAGGCCTTTGGGTCGGCCGAAATAGGAGGTGGGAAGCAATCCTACTTCACCTCCAATCCTAGTTGGAGTAGGATTGCCTCCTATTGGCTGATTTTCCACTTTTTGCTTTAGGACTTTCTCTCCTGCGCCATGGGTCTTTGTGGCTGTTTTCCCAGGCCACTAAGGGCTTGTTAATACTCTCCCACAGCCCATGGACCTCTTGGGGTCGAAGTACCCCTCCCAGAGGTCTCCCGGTACACTACCGGCACTCCCGGTACACTACCGGCACTCCCGGTACACTACCGATGAGCCCAAAACTTTTCCGGAAACCAAACTGGGACTTCCTATATATGAATCTTTACCTCCGGACCATTCCGGAGCTCCTCGTGACATCCGGGATCTCATTCGGGACTCCGAACAAACTTCGGTCACCACCATACATAACTCTACACTACCGAAACGTCACCGAACCTTAAGTGTGTAGACCCTGCGGGTTCGAGAACTATGTAGACATGACCGAGACACCTCTAAGGTCAATAACCAATGGCGGGACCTGGACGTCCACATTGGTTCCTACATATTCTACGAAGATCTTTATCGGTCGAACCTCTATGTCAAGGATTCAGTTAATCCCGTATAACGTTCCCTTTGTTCTTCGGTATGTTACTTGCCCGAGATTCGATCGTCGGTATCTCCATACCTAGTTCAACCTCGTTACCGGAAAGTCTCTTTACTCGTTCCATAATACAAGATCCCGCAACTAAAAATTAGTCACATTGCTTGCAAGGCTTATTGTGATGTTGCATTACCGAGTGGGCCCCGAGATACCTCTCCGTCACACGGAGTAACAAATCCCAGTCTCGATCCATGCCAACTCAACAGACACCAACGGAGATACCTGTAGAGCACCTTTATAGTCACCCAGTTACGTTGCGACATTTGATACACACAAGGCACTCCTCCGATATCTGTGAGTTGCATGATCTCATGGTCATAGGAACACATACTTGACATGCGGAAAACAGTAGCAATAAACTGACACGATCATATGCTACGTTTGCAGTTTGGGTCTTGTCCATCACATCATTCTCCTAATGATGTGACCCCGTTATCAAATGACATCTCATGTCCATGGCTAGGAAACCTTAACCATCTTTTGATCAACGAGCTAGTCTATTAGAGGCATACTAGGGACATGGTTTTGTCTATGTATCCACACATGCATCTAAGTCTCCGATCAATACAATTATAGCATGGATAATAAACGATTATCATGAACAAGGAAATATGATAATAACTAATTTATTATTGCCTCTAGGGCATATTTACAACAGTCTCCCACTTGCACTAGAGTCAATAATCTAGTTCACATCACCATGTGATTCGCATTGTTATGAATCTAACACCCAATGAGAGAGGTCTGGGGCTCGATCATGCTTTGCATGTGAGAGAGGTCTTATAGTCAACGGGTCTGCGATATTCAGATCCGTGTGTACTTTGCAAATCTCTATGTCAAACTGTAAACACTGCTACCACACTCCACTTGGTACTATTTCCAAATGGCTGCTCCACTATACATATCCAGATTGCTACTACTAGTCATCCGGATAGGTGTTAAAGCTTGCATCGACGTAACTCTTTACGACGAACTCTTTATCACCTCCATAATCAAGAAACATTTCCTTAGTCTCTTAGTTACTGAGGATAATCTTGACCGTTGTCCAGTGATCCACTCCTGGTTCACTCTTGTACCCCCTGACGGACTCATGGCAAGGCACACACAGGTGCGGTACACAGCATGGCATAATATAGAGCCTATGGCTAAGGCATAGGGTACGGCGTTCGTCCTTTCTCTTTCTTCTGCCGTTGTCGAGCTTTGAGTCTCACTCAACTTTCACACCTTACAAATCAGGCGAGAACTCTTTCTCCGACTGATCCATTTTGAACTCTTTCAAAATCTTGTCAAGGTATGCACTCATTGAAAGTCTCATCGAGCATCTTGATCTATCTCCATAGATTTTGATGCTCAACAATTAGGTAGCTTCATCCAGGTCTTCCTTTGAAAATCACTTTCCAAATAACCGTTTTATGCTTTCCAGAAACTCTACATTATTTCTAATCAACAATATGTCATCCACATATACTTATCAGAAATTCTATAGTGCTCCCACTCACTTTATTGCAAATACAAGTTTCTCGTAAACTTTGTATAAACATCAAAACTTTGATCACCTCATCAAAGCGTATATTCCAACTCCGAGATGCTTGCTTCAATCCATGGAAGGATCACCGAAGCTTGCACACCTTTTAGCATCCTTAGGCCTGACAAAACCTTCTGGTTGTATCACATACAACCTTTCCTCAAGTAAACCGTTAAGGAAACGATGTTTTGACATCCATCTGCCAGATTTCATAATTAAAAACACAACAACTGCTAACATAATTCCAACAGACTTTAGCACCACTACGAGTGAGAAAGTCTCATCGTAGTCAACTCCTTGAACTTGTCACAAACATCTTTGCAACAAGTCGAGCTTTACAAATAGTGACATTCACCATCAGTGTCTGTCTTCATTTTAAAGATCCATTTGTACTCAACGACCTGCCGTCCAACGAGCAAGTCTACCAAAATCTACACTTGGTTTTCATACATGGATCCTATCTCGGATTTCATGGCCTCCAACCATTTGTCGGAATCCGGGCCCATCATCGCTTCTCCATAGCTCGTAGGTCCATCGTTGTCCAACAACATGACCTCCAAGACAGGGTTGTCGTACCGCTTAGGAGCAGTACACATCCTTGTCGACCTACGAAGTTCGATAGTAACTTGATCCTGAAGCTTCATGATCATCATCATTAACTTCCTCTTCAACTAATGTAGGCTTCACAGAAACAACATCCTGCGCTGCGCTACTCTCTCGTTGAACAAAGGTTTAACAACCTCATCAAGTTCTATCGTCCTCCCACTCAATTCTTTCGAGAGAAACTTTTCCTTGAGAAAGGATCCGTTTTAGTAACAAACACTTTGCACTTGGATCTGAGATAGAAGGTTCACCCAACTGATCTTAGGGTATTCTATGAAGATGCATTTGTCCGCCTTGGGTTCGACCTCATTAGGTGAAAACATTTTCCACACAAGTGTCGCAGCCCCCAGTATTAAGAAATGATAGCTTAGGTTTCTATCAAACCATAATTCACATGGTGTCATCTCAACGGATTTAGATGGTGCCCTATTTAAAGTGAATGTAGTTGTCTCTAATGCATAACCCCAAAATTATAGTAGTAAAACGATAAGAGACATCACAGTATGCACTATATCAATAGAGCATGACTATGATGTTCGGACACACCATCACAATATGGTGTTCCAGGTGGCGTTAGTTGTGAAACAAATTTCACATTGTCTTAAGTTGTATGCCAAACTCGTAACTCAGATATTCACCTCCACGATCATATCGCGGTCACTTTTATCTTCTTGTCACGATGATCTTTAAACTTCACTCTGAATTTGCTTGAACCTTTCAAACGATTCAGACTTGTGTTTCATTAAGTAAATATACACTATATCTACTCAAATCATCAGTGAAGGTAAGAAAATAACGATATCCACTGCACGCTACAAGACTCACTGGATTGCATACATCAACATGTATCATTTCCAATGAATAACTTGCCCGCTCCATCCAACAGGATCCTTTAGTCATCTTGCCCAAGAGGCATGGTTTGCATGTCTCAACCGATTCGAAATCGAATGAGTCCAAAGATCCA
Source organism: Hordeum marinum (assembly GCA_022496015.1). Lineage (NCBI taxonomy): Eukaryota > Viridiplantae > Streptophyta > Magnoliopsida > Poales > Poaceae > Hordeum > Hordeum marinum. The sequence goes on from CM039674.1 coordinate 442,560,779, forward strand.
TCAGCATGGAGTTTCTTCATGCGCTTTATACCAATATGACATTCTGCGGTAGTGCCACAAATATGTGGTACTATCATTATTAACTTTGTATCTTTTGACATCAATGTTATGAACATGTGTATTACTACGATCAAGATTTCAACAAACCATTCTCACTGGGTGCATGACCATTGAAGGTATTATTCATGTAAACAGAATAACCACTATTCTCTAGTTTAAATGAATAACCGTATTGCAACAAACATGATCTAATCATGTCCATGCTCAACGCAAAACACCAAATAACATTTATTCGGGTTCGTCACTAATCCTGAAGGTAAAGAGAGCGTGCGATGTTGATCACATCAACCTTGGAAACATTTCCAACACATACCGTCACCTCACCCTTAGCAAGTTCTCCGTTTATCCCGTAACTTTTATTTCGAGTTACTAACATTTAGCAACCGAACCGGTATCCAATACCTAGGTGCTACTAGGAGTACTAGCAAGGTACACATTAATAACTCGTATATCAAATATACTTCTGTCGAAGTTGCCAGCCTTCTTATATACCAAGTATCTAGGGTTGTTCCGCTTCAGCGACCGTTCACCTCATAACAGAAGCACTTAGTCTCGGGTTTGAGTTCAACTTTGGGTTGCTTCACTGGAGCAGCAACTGACTTGCTATCCATGAAGTTTCCCTCCTTGATCTTGCCCTTCTCGAAACTAGTGGTTTGATTAACCATCAACACTTGACACTCCTTCTTGATTTCTACCTTCGCGCTGTCAAACATCGCGAACAGCTCAGGGATCAATACTTCTATCCCTGGTGTATTATAGTTCATCACTAAGTTCTAGTAGCTTTAGTGACAATGACTTGGAGAACTATATCAATCACTATCTTATCTGGAAGATCAACTCCCACTTGATTCAAGCGATTGTAGTACCCAGACAATCTGAGTACATGCTCAACGATTGAGCTATTCTCCTTCATCTTACAGGCAAATAATCTTGTTGGAGATCTCATATCTCACAACACAGGCACGAGCCTGAGATCACAATCTCTGCTCCTAGAACATCTCATATGTTCCGTGACGTTCAAAACGTTTCGGAGCCTCAATTCTAAGCCGTAATGCATGACGCACTAAACTATCAAGTAGTCATCGAAATGTGCCTGTCAGATGTTCACAACATCTACGACACTAGAGGGGGTGGCGCACCGAGCGGTGCATTAAGGACATAAGTCTTCTGTGCAGCAATGAGGACAATCCTCAGATCACGGACCCAGTCCGCAATATTGCTACCAACATCTTTCAACTCTATTTCTCTAGGAACATATAAAAATTTAAGGGAGCTACAGCGCGAGCTAGTAATCTACAACATAATTTGGAAAGACACTTTGACTAACTTCATGATAATGAGTTCAATTAATCATATTACTTAAGAACTCCCACTCAAATTGACATCCCTCCGATCATTCGAGTGATACATGATCCAAATTCACCAACTCAAGTCCGATCATCACGTGAGTTGAGGTGGCTGCAATGGTGAACATCATTATGTTGATCATATCTACTATATGACTCATGTTCGACCTTTCGGTCTCTCGTGTTCCGAGGCCATGTCTGTACATGCTAGGCTCGTCAAGTTTAACCCGAGTGTTCTGCGCGTGCAAATCTGGCTTGCACCCGCTGTATGTGAACGTAGAGTCTATCACACCCGATCATCACGTGGTGTCTCAACACGACGAACTTTCGCAATGGTGCACACTCGGGGAGAACACAGTTCATCTTGAAATTCAAGTGAGGTATCACCTTATAATGCTACCGCCATACTAAGCAAAACAAGGTGCATAAAAGGATTAACATCTCATGCAATTCATAAGTGACATGATATGTCCATGAACTTGTGTTTAAGATCTCCATCTTCGAAACACCGGCATGATCTCCATCGTCACCGGCACAACACCATGATCTCCATCATCTTGATCTCCATCAATGTGTTGCCATTGGGGTTGTGGCACCAGCCCTACTTCTACTTCTATTTCTACCGCTTAGCGATAAAGTAAAGCATTACATAGCCCTTAATGATTGACACGCAGGTCATACAATAATTAAAGACAACCCTATGGCTCCTGCCGGTTGCCGTACTCAACGACATGCAAGTTGTGAAATTCTATACATCACATGATCATCTCATACATCACATATATCTCATCATGTAATTGGCCATATCACATGACAACATACCCTGCAAAAACAAGTTAGACGTTCTCTAATTGTTGTTGCATGTTTTACGTGGCTGCTACGGGTATCTAGCAAGAACGATTCTCACCTACGCATAAACCACAACGGTGATACATAGATTGCTTTTCAACCTTCTCGAGGACCGCCTTTGTCGGATCCGATCCAACTAAAGTGAGAGAAACTGTCACCCGCAAGCCATCTAAGCAACAAGTTGCGTCGAGGGAACCGGTCTCTCGTAAGCATACGAGTAATGTTGGTCCGGGCCGCTTCATCTCACAATCCCGCTGAACCAAAATCCGACCAAGGGAGGAAGCAATCTAAGCATCAACGCCCACAAACCTTTTGTGTTCTACTCGAGATCTCATCGAACCATCAACCTAGCTCATGATGCCACTGTTGGGGAACGTCGCATGGGAAACAAAAATTTTCCTACGCACACGCAAACTTATCCATGGTGATGAGCATCTACGAGAAGGAGAGTGGATCTATGTACCCTTGTAGATCGCTAAGCGGGAAGCGTTAAGAAACGCGGTTGGTGTAGTCGAACTTCTTCGCGATCCAAATCACCGAGCGTCCCGCGATCCAATCATGAACCGCCCCGCGAACACATCATGATCCGTCCCGTGAACTCATCACGATCCGTCTCACGATCTTGATCATGATCTTTCCCGCGAACTCATCACGATCCATTCCGTGATCACATCACGAACCGTCTCGCGATCTCGTTCACGGTCCTTCCGATCTAGCGCCGAACGGACGGCACCTCCGCGTTCAGCACACATGCAGCATGATGACGATCTCCACCGTCTCGATCCAGCGAGAGGAGGTGGAGAGGGGAGAGAGTTCACCGGCAGCGTGACGGCGCTCCGGTGATGGTGGTGGAGCAATTCCGGCAGTGCTTCGGCTAAGCGCTGCAGAAAACCGATCTAGGGGAGAAACTATGCACCGGTGGAACAGGTAGCACGTGGCCGGAAATTCTGTCCAAAAACCACCCAATCCACTAGTATATATAGTAGGAGAGGAGAGGACAGGCAGCCAAGGCCTTTGGGTCGGCCGAAATAGGAGGTGGGAAGCAATCCTACTTCACCTCCAATCCTAGTTGGAGTAGGATTGCCTCCTATTGGCTGATTTTCCACTTTTTGCTTTAGGACTTTCTCTCCTGCGCCATGGGTCTTTGTGGCTGTTTTCCCAGCCCACTAAGGGCTGGTTAATACTCTCCCACAGCCCATGGACCTCTTGGGGTCGAAGTACCCCTCCCGGAGGTCTCCCGGTACACTACCGGCACTCCCGGTACCCTACCGGCACTCCCGGTACACTACCGATGAGCCCGAAACTTTTCCGGAAACCAAACTGGGACTTCCTATATATGAATCTTTACCTCCAGACCATTCCGGAGCTTCTCGTGATGTCCGGGATCTCATCCGGGACTCCGAACAAACTTCGGTCACCACCATACATAACTCTACACTATGGAAACGTCACCGAACCTTAAGTGTGCAGACCCTGCGGGTTCGAGAACTATGTAGACATGACTGAGACACCTCTATGGTCAATAAACAATGGCGGGACCTGGACGTCCACATTGGTTGCTACATATTCTACAAAGATCTTTATCGGTCGAACCTCTATGTCAAGGATTCAGTTAATCCCGTATAACGTTCCCTTTGTTCTTCGGTATGTTACTTGCCCGAGATTCGATCGTCGGTATCTCCATACCTAGTTCAACCTCGTTACCAGCAAGTCTCTTTACTCGTTCTGTAATAAAAGATCCCGCAACTAACAATTAGTCACATTGCTTGCAAGGCTTATTGTGATGTTGCATTACCGAGTGGGCCCCGAGATACCTCTCCGTCACACGGAGTAACAAATCCCAGTCTCGATCCATGCCAACTCAACAGACACCATCGGAGATACCTATAGAGCACCTTTATAGTCACCCAGTTACGTTGCGACATTTGATACACACAAGGCACTCCTCCGATATCTGTGAGTTGCATGATCTCATGGTCATAGGAACACATACTTGACATGCGGAAAACAGTAGCAATAAACTGACACGATCATATGCTACGTTTGCAGTTTGGGTCTTGTCCATCACATCATTCTCCTAATGATGTGACCCCGTTATCAAATGACATCTCATGTCCATGGCTAGGAAACCTTAACCATCTTTTGATCAATGAGCTAGTCTATTAGAGGCATACTAGGGACATGGTTTTGCCTATGTATCCACACATGCATCTAAGTCTCCGATCAATACAATTATAGCATCGATAATAAACGATTATCATGAACAAGGAAATATGATAATAAATAATTTATTATTGCCTCTAGGGCATATTTCCAACAATATCATCACGAGCTCTGGATCAAAAGGACTCTCGCTCGGGTTGAAGTCCTCGCCTTTCCTAGCCTTCCCCTCATCTCTATACCTCACGAGCTTGTTGTGGGAGGAGATGCTGTTGAAGCTCTCTGGATGATCGAGGTCATCCTTAGAGAATGCCTTGGCCTTCTTGTACGAGGCAATATGGGCCATGGCATAAGGTCGAACAGTGGTGGCACCTACTTCTTGTTTTGTCATGCCTAAAAGAGGGGAACAAAATATTAGTTAAGGGCTCAAGCTAGCATGAAGAATGAAATTGCATGAATCATGAAGCAAACCACATACCCAGTGATCCCTATACTCAAACAAGTTGGAGCTCCCTTGATGGTGTGGCACACCTTTCATTTGGGCACGCTTATCCTTGGCCTTGTTGTGGTCGGCTAGCCATTTGGGAGAGCACCACTCATTCACCAATGCATCCCAATAGTCCATCCTATCTGCACACCATCTCGGGGGCACCTCAGTTAGACAAGAGAAATTCAGTGCTACGCCTATGAATGAAATCAAGAAAACTAGTACAAGTCCTTAAGAATAGGTAATTACCTTCATGTACTTCTCCTTACTCAGAAATTTTTTGCGGCACTTCTTCTTGGCCCTCTTAATGTTAGTCGAGGCGTAGTAGTCTCGAATAGACTACACCCGAGCCTCGTGCCGTAAGTTTTGAAGTAGGTGCTTGCACTCGGCAACGAGAAGAATAGCTGCATCCGCCTCGTGTTCCTGAAGACACCTGTACAAGGTCTGCAATCAAACAAGACAACACCGATTAGTAAAATCACTAGGTGCTGTTGATTTTTAATTCTGTAAAGGAGAAATTACCCAAAACTAATGGATCACAATGTCAGCCACCATCTCGCACAAGACCGTTAGACCTCTCCTTCGGTGGGGCCGGGGCAGCCACGTACAACTCCTAGGTCAGTGCTACCTGTGGAACCTCACCCTCACCGGGCAACTTGACCTTCCTTGGGAAGTGGTGCCGGAGAAGCACACCAAGGATCTGGTTTGGCCTGCGGACACCAGGGTCTTGTTTCCAACCCCTGCAGTATAACAAGGCCAAAAAATTAGATATTAATTTGAAGAAACATGAAGGCAAAAGGTTAAAAAAGAGTAAATGCACTTACTTTTCCGCATTAGGCACAATCAACCACCTCTGATCACGGGTCGTCGGCACGGGCAGGATCTTTGTACAACCACGCTGGTAGACCTTCTTGCCCTCCTCAACCAGCTCGCCCTCGCTATAGCTATCCTCAAAAAAGTTGTCCTCGCCACCATTAGCATGGCCACTAGCCTTCGGAGTCACGTGGGATGAAGACTCTAGGACTGGAGTCTCCTGGGACGAAGACTCTGGGACCGGAGTCTCCTGGGACGAAGGCTGAGTGACCCGAGGCTCATCGGCCCGAGGCTCGGTGACCGGAGTCCGAGACGGGTCCAAGTCAAATGGGTCCACCTGAGACGGAGCACTCCTATGGTCGGGAGAATCAACTGGGGGTGCCTGCGAGGAAGGCGCAACAGCCTTCCTACCTCTAGCACCTCTCTCGTCTTCCCCCGACCTCTCCTGGTCAAAGAAGAAGCGCCCACTGGTGTCTGCATACAGTGTACCAGTGCTCTTTGGACTTTCTCTCGACCCGCGCCCACCATCTGTCAACACCTGCAATGACAAAGAGTGAACGAAATTAGTTCAACATAAAAAAATCGAATACCTAATAACATGAACTAATTAATAATATATATGTACATAATAATAATTGAATACCTGACATTACTAATATTAATCTTAATTGTCTATATATGCTCCGGGATCAATAAATGCATAATCATCATCACTATCAGTAATGACGTGCTCATCAGCATTATCAATAAATGCATCAACATGTGGAAGGCCTCCTTTATGTAATCGATCAAGCATTGACAGGTCATCCACAACAGTAACCTCTTCTTGTTCCGGCTTAGGGGTGAAGTCGGATTCACTGTCGCTGTCTACCTTAATGTTCTAGGTTGAAGTAGAGCGGTTCTTGAAACATTTTTTGGAAACACGTGTTTCTTGGAAGAATTCTCCTTCATATGTGTCTGGGTTAATGTGAGGTTCATAATCATCTTCATTGAGGGGAGGTGGTCTAAAATGTGGCGGCACATCATAAACGACATCCCAACCTTTCAGATTTGGATCCGTTTGGCAGGCCCACGGTAGATAGAAAACTTGGGTCGCCTGTTGAGCCATAATATAGACATCGGGAACATCTAAATGAGTGCTTTGTTTGATTTCGACTAGCCCTATATGTTCATGAGTCCTTCTAGTCTCCTTCAACTAGAACCAATAACATTTGAAGACTACGATGTTTGGTGGGTTTTCACCATAGAATGTAAGTTCATAAATTGCTTCAACTCTTCCATAATACTCGACCCCTCCTTTGCCAACAGCGGAGACACAACAATTTGTAGACTTTCGGTCGGCCATAGATAACTCTTTGCCAAAAGTATGAAAGTGATACCCGTTGATGTCGTATTTGTCAAATGAACAGACCTTATAGTCAAAACCATTAGCGACTTGTCTCAATTTGGAGTCCATAGACTCTGCATTAGCCTACAAGTTTAATACAAAAGGATTGTTGCATTAGCCACAAACTAGACGAAGAAATGAAATCGTCTAATGGAAATTACCGTTTTCTTGTACCAAGAGATGAAACCGGGATAGCCGCCTCCATGGTTTGTGAGAAGCTCATACTCTTCAATGGAATCCTTTTGGATCACCGCTCCATCCGAGAATTTGGCGACGTATCGACTGTATCACATATCCGGGAATAAGAGCATTTCAAAGGAATTAGAAGTTGCGAAACAATGTACCGAGAACTTACTCGATGTACGACCGCACTTCTGTTAGGTTGTTGAATATATACAACGAAATGGTCCGCCATTTTTCGACATCCAACGCTATTGCTTTTGAACCACCGGCTGGTGCGAGCTTCCCTTTGAATAGGATGAGGTTGGATCGACCTTTTTCACGGTCTCCATCATTTTACCGAGGCTTTGGATTATGCAAATGATGATTCTTGGCTTTGTAGTGTGCTGTCACGAAGTTTGCCGCCTCCTCAGTGATGAATGCCTCGGCCATCGATGCTTCAACTCTACGTTTATTTTGACATTTTCCTCGAAGCATCTTCTACATCCTCTCAGTTGCGAAGCACCAACTATTTTGGATGCCCCCCAATCTTTCCTTGGCCGGGAGATGCAAAATCAAATGCTGCATTGGATTAAAGAAGCCCAGTGGAAAGATCTTTTCTAACTTGCAGATCAACTCCGGTACCAACTCTTCCAGTTCGTCTAGCACGTCAGGCGATAGTTCTTTCGCACAAAGAGCAAGGAAGAAATAGCTCAACTTAGCCAGTACTAGCCATTCATCCTCAGGGATAAAGCCATGCAACATCACCGATATTACCCGCTCAAGCCATATGTGCCAATCATGACTCTTGAAACCAAATAATTTCAATTTGTCAAGACTCGCTCCCCTCTTTAGATTCGCTGCATACCCATCGGGGAACATCAACTGCATTTTCACCCATAAGATCATTTCCCTCATAGCTGGCCTTCCAAGATTGAACCATGCCTTTGGCTTCCTCCAGTTCTTCTTTCCTTTTGGTTGTCATATGTTTTGTAACGGTCTATCACATAGAGCCTCCTGATCGACTCTAGCCTTAGGATTATCCTTCGACTTCCCCTCTATGCCGAACAATGTACCAAAAAGGGCCTCCGGATATTCTTTTCAGTGTGCATCACGTCGATGTTGTGTGGGCAAAGGAGGTCTTTAAAGTAAGATAGATCCCACAAACGTATCTTGTGAGTCCAGGCATGTTCCGTATTATACTCTTTGAAATACCCTGGAGGATTTGGATCCGGCTCGAGAGCGTTTATCTGATCTAGGATCTGTTGGCCTGTCAATGCAGGTGGTGCAATGTTTTTGACAACTCTACCTTTGATGAAATTCTTCATGTCTTTTCTCAACTTATGGTCAGGATCCAGGAACTATCTATATATGTCAAAGCAAGAAAACTTGCGACCCGCCTGCAGCCAACAGAACTCAAGAGTTGCCTTGCATGTGGGGCATGGGAACCTTCCATGCACACACCAGCTAACGAATAGCGCATACGCTGACAAGTCAGGCGACGAGTACATGTACCACACATGAATTTTGAATTTCTTTTTGGTAGCGGCGTCGTATGTCTTTATCCCATTATCCCAGGCTTCTTGCAATTCATCCTTAAGCGGCTGCATGTACACATTCATATTCTTCCCCAGAAATTTGGGCCCTGGAATTATCAATTTCAGGAAAATGTTCTTTATTTTCATAATCTCTCTGGGGGGAGATTGAGTGGAATGACAAATACAGGCCAACAACTGTACTGTGCTGCCATCATACCATACACATTAAACCCATCTGTGCTGATGGCAACTCGAGGATGCCTTGGATCTGCCGCTTTATCCTTATGTAATGCATCGAAATGCTTCCACGCAAAAGCGTTTTAAGTGTGTACCAACATCAGATTCCCATCTGCATCTAGTTCTGTTCTTTTGCCTAATTTATGCCACGTCATATGTCTGGCCGTCTCTTCGACCATGAAAATACGTTGAAGTCTTGGTATGATTGGCAAATACCAAAGAACCTTGACTGGGATTTTTGTCTGACTCTTCTCACCCATACCGTTGTCTACCAGAACATACCTGGAAGCGTTGCAAATGGGACAATAGTTGAAGCCTACATACTCAAGCCTAAATAAGGCACATCCATTCTCATAGGCATCTATCTTCTCATAGGGCATCTTAAGCGCACGTAGGATTTTGTCCGACTGGTACATGTTTGCTAGCAATACATGGCCTTTGGGTAGAAAGCGTCCAAATATCGTCATCATCGCGTCGTAGCATTCTCTGCCCAGGTTGAACTGAGCCTTCAGAGCCATTACTTGCGTGATGACATCCAGCTGACAAAGCTCAGTGTGCTCGTGGAGAGGACGTTTTGAAGATCCCAACATTTCATAGAAGGCCTTTGCAGATTCCTCCATCTCATCATCCGAATCCCGAGCATCATCAAAGTCTTGCACCATGTCTTCAATCCTGGTACCATGCTTGTCGGTGCGATGATGAACCACCTCAGCTCTGGCACGTTGGGCAAACTCACCATGAAATGTCCAGACCGTATAATTAGGCATAAAACCCCACTTCTACAGGTGTTTGATAATTTCAAACTATCACTTCTTCTTAAAGTTGTCGCAATAGACACAAGGGCACCAGGTTGTTTTCTGTCCATTTGCAAATGCGACTCTCACAAACTCCTTGGTTTTTGTTATCCATTCACGGGTCATGTCTTTCTGACTAGTGTGACCGGTGTACATCCACCCACGATCACTCATCTTGACTAGCTACTGGACACACAAAAAATATATACATAATTCAGCAAACCATATTCACCAGTTAATAGAGTTTGTCAGTTTTATTACATCGATGCAACCTAGACGCTAGTAGGTAAAGATAGGTCCTAATCCCACCCGAGTATGTGTAGATTGGGTTCGTTTTCTCATGCTTTGCTCCGGATCGGACGCACAATTTCGGCAGCAGCTCCCTGCTGTTCTCCTGATACACTTCTCGGCAATAAGCATAGAGGATGTGTACCCGGAGAACAACAGGGAGGCACTGACGAAATTCTGCATCAGATCTGGAGCAGAGCATATGGGAAAACAAACCCAATCTACACATACTCAGGCTATCCATGGATAATGTTGGACAATTCAAAAGAATCACGGTTATAAATATGCTAATGAATGCATATTTATAGATGTAACCCTTTCGAACAGGATACGCATAGTGGTCACGCATACTGATGATTGAAGACACCTATAGCTAGCAAGTTTCATCGGCACGAAGACCGGAACAGAGGAAATGAAGGGGGGAGGAGGAGATGTCATTTGTGCTCACCCATGAACGCACGGGCGGAGCTCGTCGAACACACGGGGAGGTCGTCGAACACAAGACCCTCGCAACGACGAAACGACTGCACATTTAAATCCACCTGATCAACATAAATATGATGTTTTGTATAACAAAATCGAAAAATATATGACCTAACTCATAATTCACAAATATATGACCCCGTCGGCCTCTGGAAGGCCGAAGAGCACCTTTTTTGGGGTCGGGGTGTCGGGGGTGTCGTGTCGGGGTAGGGGTGTTGTGTCGGGGTCAGGGGTGCCGTGTCGGGGTATCGGGGTGTCGTGTTGGGGGTTGGGGTGTCAGGGGTGTCGTGTCGGGGTCGACCCTCGACTCCTTTTCCCCTAGATCCTCGGGGGTCGGGGGTCGGGGGTCTTCTTCTTCTTTTGCTCCTCCTATTCTTCTTCTTCCTTCTTTTCCTTCTCCTCCTCCTTTCTTCTTCTTCTCCTCTTCTCCTCCTTTTCTTCTTCTTCTTCTTATTCTTCTTCTTCTTCTTCTCCTTCTTCTTCTCCTTCTTCTTCTTCTTCTTCTTCTTCTTCTTCTTCTTCGGTGATCCTCAACCCTCGACCCCTTGGCGACCGGTGATCCTCGACCCGGTCCCGGCGGCGCCGACACACCCTGTCGGCGATCCTTGACCCGGTTTTCCTTTTTCCTTTTCTTCTCCTCCTCCCCTCCTCCTTTTCTTCTTCTTCTTCTTCCTCTTCTTCGCCTTCTCCTCCTCCTCCTCCTCCTCCTCCTCTTCTTCTTCTTCTTATTATTTTCTTCTCCTCTTCCTCCTCCTCCTTTTCTTCTTCTTCCTCTTCTTTTTCTTCTTCTCATTCTCCTCCTCCTCTTCTTCTTTTGATCTTCTCCTCTTCTTTCTTATTTTCATCTTCTCTTCTTCTTCTTCTTCTTCATTTCCTCTCCTCCTCCTCCTAAAAAATTAACTGACTAACTAACTAACTAACTAACTAACTTACTAACAAAACGAAAAAACTAACTAACTAACTTATTTTTTCTAACCTAACAAACTAAAGTAAACTAAACCTAAATCTAAAAAATAGAACTAAACTAAACTAAACTAAACCTAAATCTAAATAAACAGGTCGCGAGTGGAGAAAGAACTCACCGGGATCGGGGAGAGAAGTCGCCGCCGGCGTTAATCTGCCAAGGCCCGAGAGGAACGAGCAAGAAAAGACTGCACCGTCGTCGATCTGGCGGCGAGGGAGGATGTGCTGACAGGTGGCCCTGGAGGAGGCCGGCCACCGAGAGTGGGACGGGGAGTATGAGGGTGTCGGTCCAGATCCTAGCGCCACACGGGAGGGGCGCGGGGCGGTCTGGGCGGGGCTGGTGGGGGTGTGTGTGGAGGGGGCAGGGGAGGGGGCGGCGTCGCCACATGAGAGGGGGCGGGGCGGGGCCGATGGAGCAAGCCGGGGCAGGGGAGGGGGCGGGGTGGGGCCGGGGCGGCGGCGGGGTGTGGCGGAGCGGCGGGGCGTCGGTGGCGGTGGGCCAGAGCGGCGTGGGGTCGAGGCGGCGGCGGGGTGCGGTCGAGGGCGGCGGCAGGGTGTGACGCGGTGTGGTCGGGGAGAGAGAGACAGAGAGAGAGAGAAGAGAGAGAGGAGGGGGTGGGCCGTTAGGTAGTGGCTTCTTTGGCGTCTGCTAGAGGATGGCAAAGAATCTTTGCCGTTAGCTAGCAGACGGCAAAGAGGTGGGGTGGGCCGTTGCAATAAGCTGGCCTCCACTGGACCCCACCCACCTCTTTGCCGTCTGTTGACGGACGACAAAGTTTCTTTGCCGTCTGCTAGAAGACGACAAAGAGGTGGCTAACGGCAAAGAGCTTCTTTGCCGTCAGCTAGTTTTTTTGCCATCCGTTTTCTGGAAACGGATGGCAAAGAGCTTCTTTGTCGTTCGCCAGCTGACGGCAAAGAACTGACATACGTCAAATTTGCTGATTCCAGTAGTGATGAGATCAAAGCTTCAATCAGACACAGAGATAGATATGGGCTTATAGTTTTGCCTCCCAACTATTCACCTCGAGGGTGATGTCAATGATAATAACTCATGCTCACCCACGTCCAAATGGGTATATGCGTCTAGATCATTCCCCAACACATAATGCTTGCCAAGAGAGAGACGAAATATAGGAAGTGGTGAGGATCACCATGACTCTTGCATAAAGGTAAATACTTAAAAAGTAAATGTAACAGATAGGCCCTTCGCATAGGGAAGCATAGGTTGTCATGCGCTTCTCGTTTTGGGATGCACAAACCCTTAGTGCAAAGGAACGTCGCGTTGTATTGCCCTCTGTGATAGCAACCTTTATTATATAGTCCGTCGCTTTTATTTCTTTACTATCACAAGTTCGTACAACACTTATTTCCCTTACAATAAAAGACCTCACATATTTAGGAGCAATTTTTATTGCTTTTTGCACCAATGACAACTTACTTGAAGGATCTTATTCAATCCATAGATAGGTATCGTGGACTCTCATGGTGAAACTGGTTTAAAGGTGTTTGGATGCACAAGTAGTATTCCTACTTAGTGCGGAAGTTTTGGCTAATATGAGGTGGAAGAAAGCACTACATGTTGGAGGATCTAAAACCATATAACTTCTATCCGGAGGCAAGCAAACATAACCCATTATGTTGTCTTCCTTGTCCAACATCAACTTCTTAACATGTAATATTTTAATGAGTGGTCACAATCATAAAAGATGTCCAAGATAATATATTTATATGTGAATCTCTCTTTCTTTATCACTTCCTTTTCAATTTCACCAATGACCAATCACTATGTTTGTTAACTCCCAACAAATTTCAATCGACATACTTCTTATATGTGAAGTCATCACTCTCCATAATATCATTATGTATAGTCTTTCCTTTTATTCTATTATTCTTTTATTTTTTACTCTCAAGAGCATAGTAAGCTACCACAGCCCTCACATAAAAACTACTTTTTATTATATAACTCTTGGACTTGCTTACACAAGGGGAGCAAAAAGCAAAACTCAAAGCTAGATCATACTAAAATTTTACTCTACTAGACCAAGACAAAACAAAAAGGATCGAACTAATAAAAACAAGAGAAAGGAAAAAGGGAAAAGGTGTGATGGTGATACGATACTAGGGCACCTCCCCCAAGCTTGGCACAAGCCAAGGGGAGTGCCCATACCCATGTGCTCAGGTGTCCTTCTTCGGGGGTGATGGTGTGATATTCTTGGCGATGAAACCCCTCAGAATGCGATTCTCCTCCTCAACATTGTTATTTTGCCGCCTGAGATCCATTATTTCCTTGTGAAGTTTTCTAGTGAAGGTTAGAGATCCCTTCACCCATGGATGTTTCATTGCTACGGGTGACAAGACAACAATCCTTCTCAAGTTTTCATAAGTAAGAAATTTAGCATCGGGAGGAATAACCGAATTCAGGATTGCTAAGCTCTGAAGTTCCTCCAACATAACTACGGGTTGTGGATGAGAGTTGACTTCTTGGTATTCCTCCATGGCATCCACCCTTTTCAAGTCGGCCTCCATATCCTCCTCTGTGGTTCGCCCAAAGTGATTATCTTCAATGTATGCTCCAGGTTCCTCTGTTGGGTGAGAAACACGACTCTCCCTGGTCGACTCTTGCGAAGACATCTTGCTCCAAATCTGCTACAGAAACAACTCAAAATGAAAACATGAGGTATTGTCATGATACGAAAGTGCAAACCTTCGGGAGATTATATAATGATTTTTTGCTGACCCGAAGGAGTGTACCACAAGAAAATGGAGTCCAGAGGGTGCACGGGGTGGTGGCAAGCTCCCTAGGCGCGACCAGGGGGTGGCCGCGCCTAGCAGGCTTGTCATCTCCTCGTGCGTCTTTCGAACTACTTTTGATTTTCCTAATTTTTTAAATATTCCAAAACTGAGTAAAATTGCTATTGGGAAAGTTTTGGAGTCGGTGTACTTACCGTACCACATACTTATTCCTTTTCGGAGTCTGAAACGTTCCGGTAGGTCTCCCTAATATACTCTTCCGGAGTTATGGTATTGATAACATTGGTTTCAACATTTATGGGAGTACCTGAGATATAATGTTTGATTCTTTGCCCATTTACCACCTTCGGGTTTGTGCCTTCGGCATTGTTGATCTTGATGACACCAGAACGATATACTTCCGCGACAATGTAAGGCCCTTCCCATTTAGAGAGAAGTTTTCCTGCAAAAAATCTTAACCGAGAATTGTATAGCAAGACATGGTCACCTACATTGAATTCACGCTTTTGTATCCTTTTATCATGCCATATCTTAACTTTTTCTTTACACAACTTGGCATTCTCATAGGCTTGGGTTCTCCATTCATCAAGTGAGCTAATATCAAATAACCTCTTCTCACTAGGAAGTTTGAAATCATAGTTGAGCTCTTTGATTGCCCAATAAGCTTTGTGCTCTAGCTCTAGAGATAAGTGACATGCCTTACCATAAACCATTTTATACAGAGACATACCCATAGGATTCTTGTAGGCAGTTCTGTAAGGCCATAATGCATCGTCAAGTTTCTTAGACCAATTCTTCCTAGATCTATTAGCCGTCTTTTGCAAGATCAATTTAATTTCTCTGTTGCTTAATTCTACTTGACCACTAGACTAAGGATGATAATGAGATGAAATTCTATGATTAACATCATACTTAACAAGCAATTTACGGAAAGCACCATGAATAAAATGTGAACCACCATCAGTCATTAAATATCCAGGGACTCCAAATCTAGGGAAAATAACTTGTTTAAGCATCTTAATAGAGGTGTTATGATCAGCACTACTAGTTGGAATAGCTTCTACCCACTTAGTAACATAATCAACAACAACTAAAATATGAGTATACCCGTTGGATGTTGGAAAAGGTCCCATATAATCAAAAATCCAAAGTTCAAATGGTTCAATAACAAGAGAGTAACTCATAGGCATTTCTTAACGTCTACTAATATTGCCAATTCTTTGACATTCATCACATGACAAGACAAACTTACAAGCATCCTTGAAGAGAGTAGGCCAATAAAAACCAGATTGTAATACCTTATGTGCAGTTCTATCTCCAGCATGGTGTCCTCCGTAGGCCTCGGAATGACACTTATGTAGGATCTGTTCCTGTTCATGCTTAGGTACACAACGTCTAATAACACCATCTACTCCTTCTTTATAAAGGTGTGGGTCATCCCAGAAGTAACGTCTTAAATCATAGAAGAACTTTTTCTTTTGTTAGTATGTGAAACTAGGCGGTATATATTTAGCGACAATGTAATTAGCATAATCAGCATACGAGGGAGCATTACGAGAAGCACTTATGATAGCTAATTGTTCATCAGGAAAGCTATCATCAGTAGGTAGTGGGTCATCAAGAACATTGTCTAACCTAGACAAGTTATCTGCTACGGGGTTATCAGCACCCTTTCTATCAACAATATACAAATCAAATTCTTGTAGCAGAAGAATCCACCTAATAAGTCTAGGTTTAGCATCTTTCTTTTCCATAAGATATTTAATAGCAGCCTTATCAGTTTGAACAGTTACTTTAGAATCAACAATATAGGGTCTAAACTTATCACAAGCGAACACAACTGCTAAAAATTCCTTTTTAGTGGTAGCATAGTTTCTTTGAGCACTGCCTAGAGTTTTGCTAGCATAATGAATAATGCTTAATTTCTTATCAACTCTTTGTCCTAGGATAGCACCAACGGCATAATCACTAGCATCACACATGATTTCAAAGCGTAGGTTCAAATCAGGTGGTTGAACAATAGGTGCAGAAATCAAGGCATTCTTAAGAATTTCAAAAGCTTCTACACAATAATCATCAAACACGAATGGAACATCTTTTTGCAAGAGATTAGTGAGCGGCCTAGAAATCTTAGATAAGTCTTTAATAAATCTCCTATAGAAACCAACATGACCAAGGAAACTTCTTATACCTCTGATATCCGTAGGACACGACATTTTTTCGATAGCATCAACTTTAGCCTTATCAACTTCAATACCTTTTTCGGAGATTTTGTGTCCCAAAACAATACCTTCATTCACTATAAAGTGACACTTCTCCCAATTCAAGACAAGATTAGTTTCTTCACATCTCTGCAAAACTCGATCAAGGTTGCTCAAACAATCATCAAAAGAAGTTCCGTAAACAAAAAAATCATCCATGAAAACCTCAACAATCATTTCACAAAAATCAGTAAATATAGTAGTCATACATCTTCTAAAGGTAGTAGGCGCAGTGCATAAACCAAAAGGCATACATCTATAAGCAAAGGTACCAAAAGGGCAGGTAAATGTGGTCTTCTCTTGGTCCTCTTTTGACACGTGTATTTGAGAGAAACCATAATAACCATCTAGAAAGCAGAAATGTGTGTGTTTGGATAGTCTTTCTAGCATCTGATCAATAAAAGGTAGAGGTTAATGATATTTTCTAGTAGCTTTATTTAATTTCCTAAAATCAATTACCATTCTATATCTTGTAACAATTCTCTGCGGGATCAATTCATTTTTATCATTGGGAACTACGGTAATACCTCCTTTCTTAAGGACACAATGAACGAGAATAACCCATCTACTATCAGCAATAAGGTAAACGATACCTGCCTCCAGAAGCTTTAATATTTCATTTCTTACCACTTCCTTCATTTTAGGATTTAACCGTCGTTGGTGATCAACAGCTGGTTTAGCATCGGGCTCCATTTAGTTTTATGCTGACATAGAGTGGGACTAATGCCCTTAAGATCATCAAGAGTATATCCAATAGCAGCACGAAGCTTCCTCAGAGTTTTCAACAATCTATGTTTTTCATGCTCTAAAGGTTAGCATTAATAATAACATGATATATCTTATTTTCACAAGATAAGCATATTTTAGAGTATCCGGTAGTTGTTTAAGCTCAAACACGGGATCACCCTTGGGTGGAGGAGGATCCCCAAGTATTTCAACAGGCAAGTTGTGTTTCAGAATAGGATGTTGATCAAAGAAAATCTTATCTATTTCATTCCTTTCATTCATATGCATGTCATTTTCATGGTCCAACAAATATTGTTCTGAAGGATCAGTAGGAGGTACGACAATAGAAGCAAGACCAATAATTTCATCCTTACTAGGCAATTCTTTATCATGGGGTTGTCTACGAAATTTAGAGAAATTAAACTCATGAGACGTATCCCCAAAACTTATGATAATAGTTTCCTTCTCACAATCTATCCTGGCATTAACAATATTCAAGAAGGGTCTACCAAATATAATGGGATAAAAATCATCTTGCGGGGAGCCAAGAACAAGAAAATCAGTAGGATATTTTATTTTCCCACACAAGACTTCAACATCTCTAATAATCCCAACTGGTGATATAGTATCTCTATTAGAAAGCTTAATTGTAACATCAATTTCCTGTAACTTAGCTGGTGCAATTTCATTCATAATCTCTTTATATAAGGTAAATATAATTGCACCCACACTAGCACCCATATCACATAAGCCATGATAACAATGATCTCCTATTTTAACACAAACAACAGTTTTGCCAACAATGGGTCTATGTTTATCTTTAGCATCTGGTTTAGCAATTCTAGTGCCTTCATCACATAATTGAATAACATGCCCATCAATATTATCAACCAAGAGATCCTTAACCATAGAAATACTAGGCTCAATTTTAATTTTCTCAAAGGGTGTAGGTGTTCTAGCACAACTCTTTCAAACCATAGTTGAAGCTTTAGCATGTTCCTTTATTCTAACAGGGAAAGGTGGTGTTTCAATATAAGTAACAGGAATAACATGATAAACATTATAAGTAATAGTTTCCTCTTCAACTTTAATAGGTTCGGATACTTTCACTTCAATGGGGGGATGATATTTAAACCACTTCTCCTTAGGGAGACCAACATGGGTAGCAAAAGATTCCCAAAAAGAAGCTACCATCTCAGAGTCAAGTCCATATTTAGTGCTAAATTCACGAAAAGCATCGGTGTCTATGAAGGATTTAACACAATCAAAGTTAAGGTTTATACCTGACTCCTTACCTTCGTCAAGTTCCCAATCTTCAGAGTTGCGTTTAATTCTTTCCATAAATCCCATTTGAAGTCAATATCTTTCTTCATATAGGAACCAACACAAGAAGTATCGAGCATGGATTGATCATTATGAGAAAGCCGAGCATAAAAATTCTGAATAATAATTTCTCTCGAGAGCTCATGATTGGGGCATGAATATAACATTGACTTAAGCCTCCCCCAAGCTTGAGCGATTCTTTCTCCTTCACGAGGCCAAAAATTATAGATATAATTCCGATCACGATGAACTAGATGCATAGGATAGAACTTCTGATGAAATTCCATTTTTAATCGGTTGTAGCTCCATGATCCAATATCATCACATAGACTTGATATGTCTCCAACGTATCTACTTTTCCAAACTCTTTTGTCCTTGTTTTGGACTCTAATTTGCAAGATTTGAATGGAACTAACCCGGACTGACACCGTTTTCAGCAAAATTGCCTTGGTGTTATTTTTGTCCAGAAATAAAAGTTCTTGGATCGTCCTGAAAATTTACGATGAATATTTCTGGAATTAATAAAAAATAATGGCGCAAGAATTAACCAGAGGGGGGTCACCTGCAGGCCACAAGCCTGGTAGGCGCGGCCACCCACTGGCTGTGCCGAGCAGGCTTGTGGGGCCCACATGGCTCCTCCGACCTCCTCTCCAACTCCATATAACCATATTTGTCGGAAAAAAATCAGAGAGAAGAGTTCATCACATTTCACGATACGGAGCCGCCGCCATCACCTGTTCTTCCTCGGGAGACGAGATCTAGAGTCCGTTTTGGGCTCCGGAGAGGGGAAATCGATGCCTTCGTCATCACCAACCATCCTTCATCACCAATTCCATGATGCTCCCCAACATTTATGAGTAATCTCATTGTAGGCTTGCTATACGGTGATGGGTTGGATGAGATTTATCATGTAATCGAGTTAGCTTGGTTAGGGTTTGATCCCTAGTATCCACTATGTTCTGAGATTGATGTTGCTATGACTTTGCTATGCTTAATGCTTGTCACTAGGGCCCGAGTGGCATGATTTCAGATCTGAACCTATTATGTTTTCATGAATATATGTGTGTTCTTGATCCTATCTTGCAAGTTGTAGACACCTATTATGAGTTATGATCCGCATCCCCTAGGGTGACAATAACTAGGATTCTTTCCGGTGATTACCTTAGTTTGAGGAGTTCATGTATTCACTAAGTGCTAATGCTTTGGTCCGGTTCTCTATTCAAAGGAGGCCTTAATATCCCTTAGTTTCCAATAGGACCCCACCGCCATGGGAGGGTAGGACAAAAGATGTCATGCAAGTTCTTTTCCATAAGCACGTATGACTATATATGGAATACATGCCTACATTACATTGATGAATTGGAGCTAGTTCTGTGTCACCCTATGTTATAACTATTGCATGATGAATGCCATTGGACATAATTATCCATCACTGATCCATTGCCTACGAGCTTTCCGTATACTGATCTTTGCTAAAGTTACTTTTCTGTTGCTACTGTTACAATCACTACAAAACTGCTACTATCACTTTGCCATCGTTACCATTACTACCATATTACTTTGCTACTGAATACTTTGCTGCAGATATTAAGTCTTTCAGGTGTGGTTGAATTGACAACTCAACTGCTAATAATCGATAATATTCTTTGGCTCCCCTTGTGTTGAATCAATAAATTTGGGTTGAATACTCTACCCTCGAAAACTGTTGCGATCCCCTATACTTGTGGGTTATCAAGACCTTTTTCTGGCGTCGTTGCCGGGGAGCATAGCTTTATTCTCTGAGTCACTTGGGATATATATCTGTTGATCACTATGAAGAATCTGAAAGATCCAAAAACTAATATCTATCCCTCTACTACGAGGGGAGGTAAGGAACTGCCATCTAGCTCTGCACTTGATTCACCTTCTGTTATATGTAAGTTTGCGACACCACCACCTGCTAGTAATTCTGATATGTCGCAAGTAATTGATGATGCTACTTATGCTATGCATGGTGCTTATGATAATACTTTGCTTGATGATATTGTGCCACTTGGTGAATTTCTTGATGAACAAATTGCTAGAGCTAATGCTGAAACTGATAATATTTCTGAATCTGATGAAATTATTGAAACTGAACACTATGATTCACCTTCTAGACCTAGCTCTCCTAGATATGAATTGCCTGATATACCTAAGGGTTATGTTATGGAAGGAGAGGTAGCTAGGGACTTTCTTGCTTGTCAGGATAGAGATGATCTTAAGAAATTGCTTCGCAAGTGGAAGGAAAAATCACTGAATGCTAGAATACAATATTATCCTAAGTTTGTTACTTCACCTATCTTTGTTACTGATAGGGATTATTAATTCTCTATCGATCCTGAGTTAATTACTTTGGTTGAATCTGATCCTTTCCGTGGTTATGAATCTGAAACTGTTGTGGCACATCTTACCAAATTGAATGATATAGCCACCCTATTTACTCATGAGGAAAAAAATCCGCTATTACTATATTCTTAAGTTGTTTCCTTTCTCATTAAATGGTGATGCTAAGAAATGGTTTAATTCTCTTGCTCCTGGTTGTGTGCGTAGTCCCGAGGACAGGGTTTATTACTTCTCTGAAAAATATTTTCCTGCCCATAAGAAACAAGCTGCCTTGCAGGATATATTTAACTTTGTGCAAATTGAAGAAGAGAGTCTCCCACAAGCTTGGGGGAGGCTTCTCCAATTACTTAATGCTTTGCCTGACCATCCTCTTAAGAAGAATGCAATACTTGATATCTTTTATAATGGACTAACCAATGTTTCTAGGGACTACCTAGATAGTTGTGCTGGTTGTGTTTTCAGGGAACGAACTGTTGAACAAGCTGAATTACTATTAAATAACATATTGAGCAATGATAATGATTGGACTATTCCTGAACCACCTCCAAATCCAACTCCGAAGAAAAGAGGTATTCTATTCCTCAGTCCTGAAGATATGCAAGAGGCAAAGAAATCTATGAAAGAAAACGGTACAAAAGTTGAAGATGTTAAGAATCTACCACCTAT
Source organism: Hordeum marinum (assembly GCA_022496015.1). Taxonomy (NCBI): domain Eukaryota; kingdom Viridiplantae; phylum Streptophyta; class Magnoliopsida; order Poales; family Poaceae; genus Hordeum; species Hordeum marinum. Next base: position 442,582,434 of record CM039674.1, read on the forward strand.
TGAAGAAATACATGGTCTTGATAACCCAACATAGGTAGTAGAGGTAAATTCTCTCAGTAGATTTGATGAAATAGATATTCCTTATAATAAGCCTGCTAGCTAATGCTTGGATGAATTTGATAATTTTATTATGAAGCAAGAAAATTTCAATGCCTATGTTAGTAGACAATTGGAACATAATGCCTATATGCTTGATCGCTTGGGTGATTATTTGAGTAGAACTGTCAATGATCTTAAGCTTATTAGTAAACATGCTTCCATGGTAACCACTCAAGTAGAACAAGTACTTAACGATCAAAAATATTTGCTTAATGAGATGAATAGTAAAGACAATGATCATTCTGTTAAAGTTGTGACTAGAGGTGGTAGAGTGACTCAGGAACCTTTGTATCCCGAGGGCCATCCTAGGAGAATTGAACAAGATTCTTAGAGAGTTAATACTGATGCACCTAGTCCTTCCAATAAGAGTAGGAAAAAGAATGATGATAGTACTTTGCATGCTGCTAGTGAACCTGTTATAGATACGTTTGAGAATCCAAATGATATTTCTATTTCTGATGCTGAGACACAATCTGGTGATGAACATGAGCCTAGTGATAACATTAATAATGATGTTCATGCTGATGCTAAACCTAGTAATGATAATGATGTGGAGATTGAACCTGCCGATGATCTTGATAACCCACAACCTAAGAATAAAAGATATGATAAAAGAGACTTCATTGCTAGGAAACATGGTAGAGAAAGATAACCATGGGTTCAGAAACCCATGCCCTTTCCTCCTAAACCATCCAAGAAAAAGGATGATGAGGACATTGAGCGCTTTGCTTAAATGCTGAGACCTATCTTTTTACGTATGCGCTTGACTGATATTTTGAAAATGTCTCCTTATGCTAAGTATATGAAAGATATTGTGACAAATAAAAGAAAGATACCGGAAGCTAAGATTTCCACCATGCTTGCTAATTATACTTTTAAAGGTGGAATACCTAAGAAACTAGGAGACCCTGGAGTACCTACTATACCATGCTCTATTAAAGGAAATTATGTTAAAACTGCTTTATGTGATCTTGGAGCTGGTGTTAGTGTTATGCCTTTATCTTTATACCGTAGACTTGATTTGAATAAGTTGACACCTAGTAAAATCTCTTTGCAAATGGTTGATAAATCAACTGCTCTACCTATCGGTATTTGTGAGGATGTACCTGTCGTAGTTGCAAATGCTACTATCTTAACGGACTTTGTTATTCTTGATACTCCCGAGGACGACAGTATGTCGATCATCCTTGGTAGACCCTTTTTGAATACTGTAGTTGTTGCTATTGATTGCAACAAGGTCAATGTCACTTTTCATATTAATGGTAATGAACATACGATACACTTTCTGAAGAAACAACCTCAAGTTCATAGTATCAATTCTGTTAAAAAAATTCCAACAATTATTATTGGAGACTTTGAGTTCCCTCTTCCTACTATCAAGAAGAAATATGATATATGAAAGAAGTTTGTTAATAAGACTTGATCAACCTTATTGATGGATTCCTTTTGATGAGCATGAGATGGATGAATTTAGAAAGCACAACTTCCCGCACCTAACTTTTACTTTCTGTTACCTAGGTGAAATTAAGTAATAATGCTATTATTTTTCTGTTTTCTCAGTTTTCCGCGCAATAGAAAAATGACCTGAAAATAAAAAGTTCCTAGAATCCCCTGAAAATTTAGTATGATTTTTTCTGGAATATTTAAGAATTTTTGGCACTGAGAATGCATCACGAGGTTGCGCCAGTGGGCCACAAGCCTGCAGGGCGCGACCACCCCCTGGCCGCGCCCTTGGGGCTTGTGGGTCCCACGTGGCCCTCGTCCACTTATTCCAGCACCCATTCACTTCATCTCCCCCCCAGAAAAAATCCCACCATTACTCAAACCCATGTTCTAGCTCATCTTGTTGCCATTTTCGATCTCCTTGCTCAAAGCTCCATTTGCAAAACTGTTTTAGGGGATTGCTCATCGGTATGTGACTCCTCCAATGGTCCAATTAGTTTTTGTTCTAGTGACTTATATATTGCAATTTTTTGCTGTTATGGTGACCTTGATCTTGAGCTTGCATGTCAAATTTGTATGGTCCCAAGTAGTTTTGATGCATGATATAGTCTCTAGGCACTTGAGGGAGTAGTTGCTATGAGTTTTGTTGAGTTCTGTTCACCTTCATTTTAGTTCACTAAAAATTTCAGAATTTTTCAGAAATGTTGAGAAGGTTACTAAGAGGTTTTTCAAGCCAGGGTTCTAAGGAAGATGAAAATGAAATGAAGGAGAAACCCAAATACAATCTTCCTCGCGTCACAGAAATCCGACTATGTGAATGGCCGTGTGACACATTCTTGAGGGCGGCCAGAATTTATGAAGATCTCTATTATTTGGCCGAGAATGCAGGCATCACTGACTTCCTCAACGATAAGTGTGACCAGTACCTCTTGCTCACTAATACCTTTGTGCAAAATTTTCACTTTCATCCTAGGGAAGACCCTCCTACAGTAGAATTTCACTTATATGATGTGCCTAAGAAAATGAACCTTTATGATTTTTTGCAAAGTCTGCAAGATACCCTATGCGGGCAGCATCAGGGAACCACATCCTCGAGACATGGAAGATTTTATTGCCGAGTCACTGTAGGAGAAGAGAGAGGCGTGTCAAGGGCAAGAGCAGCTAGTTTACATTTTTCTGTGCTATGCTATTATTCATTATTTGCAGGAAGATGTTTAGTTGGTCACTGGGAGAGTGGAAGCCTTAGTGCCCCTGACCTCGCTATTTACGCCATGCTTTATTGGCTGATAGAACCTTTAGTCTGGGCTCTATGGTGGCCCAACGGTTGAACACCAAACGTTTGAAGGGGCCCATATTCAGAGGTATGTATGCATCTCGTTTAGCTAAACATTTTGAGATACCCATTAGGCTTCACGAGAAAGATGAAAAGCTGATACCCTCGAAGTTTCTAGATTATGACCTTATGGTAGGAGGCCGCTTTACAATTTAGTATTTAATCAGGGTACTTGTGAGATTATTACTCTACCTGTTGCTTCTCTGTTCGATATTCATTCAGGCAGGTACACTGTTATGCCCGATGACATCTACCGATATTGGGGTTTGGCGCAACCCCCAGCACCTGAGACAGCACCGGCTCTGGATCCATATCAGACCCCGATTTTTCAGTGTGAGCCACATGAGGTTGCTAACCAGTGGAACCCTCAGTGTCCTTCGGAGTATCCTGGAGAAGGTTATTTCCAGCCGTGGCCCTAGACCAACTTAGGCCAAAAGCCTAAGATTGGGGGAGTACGTATTTCTCACCGACATTACATTCATGTTCACACACTTATTTCAGTTTTCGGTGTTCATACTTTTTCATTGTACTATCCATGGTAGTTTAATTCTTGTTTTGCTTTCTTCTTGTGTGTTTAATAAACTTTGAGGAAAATACAAAAAATCAATTCTAGCTTTATTTCCTAGTTGCTTAGTTGTAGCATTAAAGAGAAAACCCAAAAAGATTTCTTGTTCTTCTTTTTGCTTGTTGGGAGCTTTCCCATGTAAATAATTTTCCTTTATTTTCTTTGGGTCGTAAGGAGAAGACCGCGATGACGTGTTGAGTGGATCTCATATGCACTATTGTTTATCTTACAAAGAGCCCATATTGCCTTGTCTTCTCCTTTGATTTATTGTTTACAGATTCCAACTTAGTCCAATGCACGTGCACTCTTATTATTATTCACATCGTTCGGTCTTGCAAGTGAAAGGCAATAATGACGATATTTGATGAAAATATTGAGGTGGAGAAAAGCTGGTATGAACTCAACCTATCTTGCTTTTGTAAATATGATTAGCTCATCGTTCCAAATTCAGTACATTATGGGTTGAACATGTTTGCAATAACAATTAGAGATTATAGTTATTCATGCCATGCTTAATTAGCTAAGAGTGGATAACAGTTCGTCTTGAGTGCCAACATGCACATTAAAATGGTTGTGTGTAGTATGATAGAATGGTATCCTCCTCTGGATGATTCAAGTGGCTTGACTTGGCACATATTCACGTATGTAGTTGAAACAAATCAACATAGCCTCCACGGTATTTACGTTCATAGTGAACTATATCCTACTCATGCTTGCATTTAATGTTGGTTAATCTCAAAGCATGTTGATGGCTGTGTCGCTCTCTAGTTGGTTGCTCCCGAGTCTTTTGCTAGCCTTCATTGTACTAAGGGGGAATACTTCTTGTGCATCCATATCAATAAACCCAAAGTTGTTCCATATGAGTCCACCATATCTACCTATATGCGGTATTTACCTGTCATCCCAAGTAAATTTGCATGTGCTAAACTTTAAACCTTCAAATAAACTTTCTATTTTGTATGCCCAAATCGCTCATGTGGCGACTGTGGGCTGTCAGTATCTTCCATGCTAGGTGGGTTTTTCTCACGATATGTGTTGATTCACTATCATTCACGAGAAAGTGGCTAGTAATCGGGATGCCCAGTTCCATGCTCGAAATAAAAAGAAAAATATAATTAAACAAAACTCTCCCAGGACTGTGTTTGTATGGACGGTACCCGGGAATTCGGCCCGCAGTGGAGTTTGACTGATTGGTGGAGGGGGAGTAAAAACTTTACCATTCTATTTGGGAACCGCCTATAATGTATCTAGCATGGAAGATATTGAAAGCCTCTTGGTCGTTATGTGAGAAACGAAAGCATACCGCTCCAAAATCATTACCTATCTCTGTTTTAAAAGCTTGAGCTCTTGCACCTCTGCAAATCAATGCTTCCCTCTATGAAGGGTCTTCCCATTTACTTTATCGTTGAGTCATCATCCTCTTATAAAAGGCACCAGTTAGAGAGCACCATTGGCATTTGTATGCATTGCTATTAATTGATATTGAGTGTGAGCATGACTGGATCTCTCTCACCGTGAATTACAATGTTTAGTCAGTCCTTGTTCTCTAGAGGTGCTCTGCATTTATGTTTTCCGGTCTCAGAAAGGGCTAGCGAGATACCATTATGTCATATTGTATCATGATTGTTTTGATAAAATTGTTGTCATCCGAGACTTGTTATTATTGCTCGCTAGTTGGTTATGCCATTTACATGAGTAAATGTGAGACCTAAATGTTATTGTGAATGTGGTTAGTTTATAATCTTTGCTGAAAATCTAAACATAAGTTAGACATATTTACAACAGCAAGATCAAACAGAGTTTGTAAAAGTTTTTATTTATCACTTTCAGTTTATCAACTGAATTGCTTGAGGACAAGCAAATGTTTAAGCTTGGGGGAGTTGATACGTCTCCAACGTACCTACTTTTACAAACTCTTTTGACCTTGTTTTGGACTCTAATTTGCATGATTTGAATGGAACTAACCCAGACTGATGCTATTTTCAGCAAAATTGCCTTGGTGTTATTTTTGTGCAGAAATAAAAGTTCTCGGATCGTCTTGAAAATTTACGGAGAATATTTTTGTAATTAATAAAAAATACTTATGCAAGAATTAACCAAAGGGGGGCCACCTGCAGGCCACAAGCCTGCTAGGTGCGACCACCCCCTGGTCGCGCCGAGCAGGCTTGTGGGGCCCTCGTGGCTCCTCCGACCTCCTCTCCAGCTCCAAATAACCCTATTTGTCGAGAAAAAAATTAGAGAGAAGAGTTCATCGCGTTTCACGATACAGAGCCGCCGCCATCACCTGTTCTTCCTCGGGAGACGAGATCCGGAGTCCGTTTTGGGCTCCGGAGAGGGGAAATCGATGCCTTCATCATCACCAACCATCCTTCATCACCAATTCCATGATGCTCCCCACCGTTCGTGAGTAATCTCATTGTAGGCTTGCCAGGCGGTGATGGGTTGGATGAGATTTATCATGTAATCGAGTTAGTTTGGTTAGGGTTTGATCCCTAGTATCCACTATGTTCTGAGATTGATGTTGCTATGACTTTGCTATGCTTAATGCTTGTCACTAGGGCCCGAGTGCCATGATTTTAGATCTGAGCCTATTATGTTTTCATGAATATATGTGTGTTCTTGAGCCTATCTTGCAAGTTGTAGACACCTATTACAAGTTATGATCTGCATCCCCCAGGGTGACAATAATTGGGATTCTTTCCGGTGATTACCTTAGCTGGAGGAGTTCATGTATTCACTAAGTGCTAATGCTTTGGTCCGGTTCTCTATTAAAAGTAGGCCTTAATATCCCTTAGTTTCCAATAGGACCCCACTGCCACGGGAGGGTAGGACAAAAGATGTCATGCAAGTTTTTTCCATAAGCACGTATGACTATATATGGAATACATGCCTACATTACATTGATGAATTGGAGCTAGTTCTGTGTCACCCTATGTTATAACTGTTGCATGATGAATGCCATTCGACATAATTATCCATCACCGATCCATTGCCGACGAGCTTTCCATATACTGATCTTTGCTAAAGTTACTTTTCCGTTGCTACTATTACATCCACTACAAAACTGCTACTATCACTTTGCCACCATTACAGTTACTACCATATTACTTTGCTGCAGATATTAAGTCTTTCATGTGTGGTTGAATTGACAACTCAGCTGCTAATACTCAAGAATATTCTTTGGCTCCCCTTGTGTCGAATCAATAAATTTGGGTTGAATACTGTACCCTCAAAAACTGTTGCGATCCCCTATACTTGTCGGTTATCAGGAAGCCTATACCATGTTAATGCCTTCTCCTTCAAAGATAAAGGAAAGACCTTCTTCTTGACATGATCCTCGAGCAGACCTGCAAGCTTAAATAATCCACAAACTTCATCCAGATTAGATGCAAATCAGGATGTAGTGTTCCATCTCCTGCATAAGGATTATCCAGTAGTTTCTCTAACATACCCGAAGGAATTTCATAATAAATATTTTGAGTAGGTTCAGTAGGTTGAGGGACAACTCTTTGTATTTCCGGTCGAGGTGAAGATACCCCTAACAAGCCCCTCAAAGGATTACTTTCCATAGTAACAAGTGATAGTAAATTTCAGCACACTATATAATTTTTTCCTTACCAGATTCCACTCACCAAAGGCGCTTCACTCCCCGGCAACAGTGCCAGAAAAGAGTCTTGATGACCCACAATTATAGGGGATCTATCGTAGTTCTTTCGATAAGTCAGAGTGTCGAACCCAAAGAGGAGCATAAGGAAATGACAATCGGTTTCTAGTAAGGTATTCTCTACAAGCACTGAAATTATCGATAACAGATAGTTTTGTGATAAGATAATTCAAAATGAGTAACAAGTAACAAGTGTAGCAAAGGTGCAACAAGGTAGCCCAATCCTTTTTGTAGCAAAGGACAGACCTAGACAAACTCTTATATAAAGCAAAGCGCTCCCGAGGACACATGGGAATTTCTATCAAGCTAGTTTTCATCATGATCATTTATTCGCGTTCGTTACTTTGATAATTTGATATGTGGGTGGACCGATGCTTGGGTGCTGCCCTTACTTGGACAAACCTCCCATTTATGATTAACCCCTCTCGCAAGCATCCGAAACTACGAAAGAAGAATTAAGATAAATCTAACCATACCATGAAACACGTGGATCCAAATCAGCCCCTTACGAAGCAACGCATAAACTAGGGTTTAAGCTTCTGTCACTCTAGCAACCCATCCTCTACTTATTACTTGCCAATGTCTCCCCCTAGGCCCAAATAATGGTGAAGTGTTATGTAGTCGACGTTCACATAACACCACTAGGGCAGAGACAACATACATCTCATCAAAATATCGAATGAATACCAAATTCACATGATTACTTATAACAAGACTTATCTCATGTCCTCAGGAACAAACGTAACTACTCACAAAACATGTTCATGTTCATAATCAAAGGAGTATTAATTATCATTAAGGATCTGAACATATGATCTTCCACCAAGTAAACCAACTAGCATCAACTACAAGGAGTAATTAACACTACTAGCAACCCACATGTACCAATCTGAGGTTGGAGACAAAGATCGGATACAAGAGATGAACTAGGGTTTGGAGAGGAGATGGTGCTGGTGAAGATGTTGATGGAGTTTGACCCCCTCTCGATGAGAGGATCGTTGGTGATGACGATGGCTTTAATTTCCCCCTTCGGGAGGGAAGTTTCCCAGGCACAACAGCCCTGCCGGAGTTGTAGATTGGTTCTGTCCAAGTTCCACCTCGAGACGCCGGTGCTTCGTCCCGAAAGCTTCCTTATGATTTTTTCAGGTCAAAACCCTCCATATATGAGAAGATGGTAGTCGGGGGCCTGCCAGGTGGGTCACAAGCCTGCTAGGCGCGACCAGGGGGGTGGCCGCGCCTGGCAGGCTTGCCACCTCCTGGTGGCCCCACTCTGGTATCTGTTTCGCCCAATATTTTTTATATATTCCAAAATAATTGTCCGTAAATTTTTAGGACTTTTGGAGTTGTGCAGAATATGTATCTCAGATTTGCTCCTTTTCCAGTCCAGAATTCCAGCTGTCGGCATTCTTCCTCTTCATGTAAACCTTCTAAAATAAGAGAGAAAAGACATAAGTATTGTAATAACATCCCATAATGCAATAAATATCAATATAAAAGCATGATGCAAAATGAATGTATCAATGGTTTATCTCAAAAATCAACACTATGCGCAATACTCAATTGTGAACAAACCTTGTGCAAAAGTAAGATTACAAGTTTTACGGCCCGTTTGAAATACTAGATTACATTGGACCAGCTGTTACAAGTTGCATTTGCCACCGGAAGCACTGATTCATCCAGTGTTTCATGTCTCTCAGTTCAAAGAAAACATACGGGATCACACTCATGTGTTCTCCACATTGTTTGCCCCAGTGGATTATCTACTTCCAGTGTGGTGCCTTGAGCAATTGTTGACTGAAAGGTAGTAAATAGGGGTGACAAAGCTCTATTGCAAGTTTTGATACGGTGGACGGGATTGTCTGAGGAGGCGGTCACTTGGGAGAACTGCGAGACACTAAAGGAACATTATCGACATGCACGACATGTGAACATGCTGGATCTCAAGGCGTCCACAATGTTAGCACCAGCCCTGCGGGATGAACCTAACCAGCCCAGGTGCAGGCGATCGCCAAGGGAAGGCACAAATGCTTCAACTTAAACATGAGTCCAGCGTGGGCCAAATGGGTCATGTGGAGTGTGTGAGGTGTGACAGTGAGTGGTAGCTGTGGGGGTTGGTTTAAATAGCAAAGTGTGGTGGTGGTGGTGGTGTGTGTGCCTCTCTCTTATTCCCTCTCGTCAGACCTCCTTCCCTCTCATGTATCTTCTTCTTCCTCAAGACTTCTCCTAAACTTGTACCTCTGATCTAAGTGTCAACTATCACTATCTACCAGTTACATATCGATTATGATCCGTGGTGTGTGGACATCACATTGTGGGGGATCGGTTCCCGAGAGACCAGGTTGTAATTTATGTTCTCTGCGTGGTGATTTATACCACTTTATCTTTATTATAAGATCCGGGGTCTTTTTGCAAAAAAAGTAGTTTGTAACTACATTTAAAAACATTTTGTACAATTTTTCGTTTAATCTATTTGTATACCTTTAATGGGAATTTTGCAAGAAGTGTTAGCAAAGAGAAAGGATTTATAGAAATCATATGAATTAAAATCTAAAAATTCCAAAAAAACAAATCTATCCAAATAAATCCTTAGTCATAGATGCATGTAACATGGACTTCACCCCAATATTGGACCTATATTTGTTGGACACCAAACTTTATAACGGTTTCAACAAGAGATTCTAGCTGGAGAAATATCCAAATGGAATCCCCCCCACCTTGTGTGGAAACACGGAAACTAAATCGTGAACTCTAGGATGAAAGCACACCTGGCTTAGATCATTGCATCATCGGATATCTGCTCTTTTATCTTCCCATCAAAGATGTATTTACATTGCATACCTTTTTTTTCTATTTTATATGTACTTCCTCCGTCTCATAATATAAAAGCGTTTTTCACATTATAATAATGTCAAAAATGTTTTTATATTATGAGACGAAGGGAATAAAAGTTAAATCATAGGCATCCATCACAACTTGACAACCTGCTTACCATGTCCTCCTCCTCGTATAATCTGGATGCTTTGCTTACCCCTCTGCATCCATCAAACTCGACGCACCTACCTACCAGCCATGCATGAAAAAGAATTTGCATTGTACTATCATTTTTTTATATTTAATAAATATTTTACAACTATAGATAACCAAATACCTTATTCGTTTCTTTTTACTCCGCGTACAAGATTTGTGTCAAGTCAAACGTTACGAAGTTTGATCAAATTTATTTTAAAGATAACGAACACATACAATACCAAATATATAAAAAAAACTATATTTCATAAAGAATCTAATGATATTAATTTGATATTGTGAATATTGATATTTTTTTTATAAATTTGGTCAAAGTAGAGATATAATTTTTTTTAGAAAAGGAGGATTACCCCGGCCTCTGCATTTTGCGATGCATGCAACCATTTTATTAATTATTCACGAAGACCTTACAAAGTATTACATCAGGTAGTCTGAAGCCACCATCTTAGCAACATCTATCGCTACTCCTATCCACTTGATGAAGGGGTGCCGATAGTCCGAGCCTAATATCAAACAGACATCGCACAAATGCCTAACATCTAAAATCGGAGGCCCCAACCAAGCCACATACCGGGTTTGGGGCACAAACCGGTCTGACACACTGTCATGGGTCGTCGCCGTCGTCTTTCATCAAACCATCTACAGAGCAAGTACTGATGTAACGACCTTGCCAGGCCTGCCGTCGACGTCGCCACGGCGCCAAACAGCGGCACCGTCCTGCGCTCGTCCATCCAGACACATCTGTCGTCGAGATTCAGCTGCACCATGCCGCCAATACTCGTCGTCGTCGACGCGGTAGATCCAACGCCGCTCCTCCTGCCAACCTCCACACCGTCGCCGTTGCTGAAGCTGCCACGCATAGCCCACCACCCATAGTAACTCTCTCCTGAACACCCAATCCTCCCAAGACGGCGCCTCCATGAAGGACACGACGCGTAGGGCGCCGCCGCCGCCCAATCCAAGACGGATTTTGGACTTTCGTCCGGGAGTGGACCAGAGGTGGATAGGAGGGGACCTCGGCTTCGCCTCCAAGGAGGGTAACGACGCCAAAGCCGTCGCCGATGCCGGGTCATGCTAGCCGACCAAAGTTTCCTCCGGTCCCCAACCTGTACCGCCAACCTCCATCTGCTTTGGATCTGGCCACGAGCCGAGAAACGAAACCATCGGGATAAGAAAGAACCATGGGACTCAACCCACCAAATGGAAGATCGAGGAGAGACTCCGGTGCAAATCCGCCTCGGCGCCAGATCCAGAGAATCCGACCTGGGCAACGACGAGTACCACCTCCCTGCACTGGCTGCCGGCGTCCTAGCGCCAGATCACGAAGGATCGGACCCAAACGCGACGACTCACGCATCCACCAGCTCCTAGCGCTCCCGCAGCCGCCAACCGCGCCGCAAGCGTGGACTCCAGCCGTCGGCGCGTAGCGCACGCCGCCTCCAGGATCCGCCCGCAGGGCCGCCGAACCCCACGGTAGTCCGGTGCGTCTTCACGAATCAGGCCGTCCCGCGCCAGCCAGATCGCGCGTAGGGGAGAGATGCCCTGCCGCCGCCCCTACCGGCCAGGCTTCGCCCGGCGGCGCTGCTGACGGCGGCAAGGGTGAGGGAGGCAGGGAAGATGCCCGGCGGCGGCTTGGGTTTCCCCCTGGCCGCCCACGGGGGCAAACGAGGGGGAGGAGGGGAGTTTTGCGAGTAGAGATATAATTTGACTTTAAACGGATGTCATATGCAAACTAAAAAGAAACGGAAGTTTTATATATATATATATATATATATATATATATATATATTTAAATTTGGTTCACACGTTATTACTTTAAATATTTATATTTCACATCATTAAATTGCATTAAAATATATTGCACCTGATTCCCACGACAACGCGCGAGGTATCATCATTTACATAAACACTTTGTAATTTGCTCGGCTGTAACGGGTTGACATTCGCGAAATATAATCCATACTATAATTCAGCTGAGGATTCTCTCCCCACTTTGAAAAAGAACTCTTCATAATTTCCGTAAATAAAAAAAGGAACTCCGCATAATTCCCATGCATCATTCCACATCGACACAACAACAAGATGACATCTGATGCTTGCAGTACAACTAGCCAATTGAAGACACACCACCACCACCACGCAGCCGATAAGCTCTAAACGGCGGGTGCTGCATGGACCACGGTTTTCATAAGACACATGCCATTCTCCGGCGACGTACGGCAGTTCCCATGGGCCATGGCCACCCTCCGATCCAGAGAACCGGAGCCTGCTGCTACGGACGGACAGCGACGGCACTCCCGCTCATCGCGCGCCGCGCGTGGCATCCGATCGACGACGACGCTACCACCACCACCAGTCCACCAGCACCGGTGCGTTCGGCTGGGTCGGGGCGGCGTACGTGGAGGCCCCCGCCGCCGTCGGTAGAGGTTTGGTCCAGACCCCGCCGTTAACCCGCCTGGGGCCCTGCACGGAAGTCGGCTACCCGCCTTTTCGCCGGCTACCCACTTCGTGCTCTATCCACTGCCGCCGCGAATCACGAGCTGTCGCCGTGGCACGGACGGGCGGCGCTCGTGTTTCGGATGCCCGGGCTCGTTGGTTTCTGAAAAACTTCACAGGATTCCTTCACTGCCAGCGAAGGCAACAGAGTACCTGGACTCCATGAAAGATTCTACTCTAGAAGCAAAATCCTAACCTTGCGAGTTAGGACAACCAAGTGGTACAGTACAGTGGGTGGCGAATCTAAAGCCGGACCCGCCGTGCATGCATGAACTACATGCAAGTAGCTAGGTAACTAGCCAAGAAACCAGCTAGGCAATTAGCCAACTGGACTAGTTGACGGCAGAGTTGAATTACAGTCTACGGACGTCGAGCAACGAGTGAAATGAGCCGTCAGGAATTCAAAACTGGGAAGAACCGAATCGTGTGATTGGTATGCGACGGTGACGGGTGATTGCTGGTTTAACCGATGGCTCGTGTCCATCGCTGTTTGGCCAAACTTTGGCGAAGATGTGCTTTATTCTGTGATGGTCGATGTCCACTTGAGGAATGGAGTCATATTACGCGTTGCTCGTGTCTGGCCTTTACCATTTCAATCAAAAAAAGAAAAAGAAGAGTGTGAAAATAGCTGGTTGTTGCTGCTGCATGTGCTTGTCCCGTCTTGCAGCTATAGCTGTACTACTCCAGTGCGCAGGAACCTTTTGTTCTGATTTTTCTAAACTGTGAATTTCATCTCGATTTAATCATTCACGTCCTTGAAGAAACACCCTTACAAATTTAAAGATACATCCAGATGCCTAGGGCAGCGAAGTGTTCTCCCCCTTCATCCGCCATCAATGCCTTTGACAAACTGGTCGAAACTTAGAAGCTTGTAGAAGCCGCGGATGGAAATTCGCCGATATAGACCAGAAGACACCGACGGTCGCGATCTAGTAGCAAGTCATCGCACAAGAGAAGAAAACACCGTAGAAGGAATGTACAATGCCTGTTTTCAAGACAAAGTCGAAACACAAATTTTAAACACTCTCAAACGAGGCCGAGGCTAGGCATTCTTACTGCTTGGAATGATCATATTTTCTTGGGCCGAAAAGTCTTTGAAAATAAGAATTATTTTTCCTTGCAATTCACATCTGTTCACTCAAGAGAAACATAGATTCCTAGAAATATTTATGGGCCATGTGCCACAAGAGGAGAAGTTTTCATTCAAACCCCAGACGATGTTAACTGGCTAATATTGGGAGACTTCAATTATATTAGGTACCCTGATAACATGAACAAGGAAGGAGGAAATTTGCAAGAGATGTTACAATTTAATGAGGGTACCAACAATTTTGGTCTTGTTGAAATCCCCCTTAAGGGCATGAATTACACCGAGAGCAATATGCAAATAGCACATATTCTTGAAAATTTGGATTGGTTTTTCTCCTCATAAGCTTGGACCATTGCATATCCCAACACTCAAGTTATTGCGGTATCAAAGCCCATCTCAGATCACACCCCTTCTGCAAAATTGGAACAAACATTCCCATATCCAAGCCTTTCATATTTGGAAACTTCTGGTCGGAACGTAGTGACTTTAAGGAGGTAGTTAAAAATATTTGGTCTCAAGATGTGCAAGAGCATGGCAATGCAAAAAGAATCATAACAAAGTTCAAAAGTTTGAGGAAAGGCTTAAAGATTTGATCTAAAAGTTAACCAAACTTGTCTACCACTATCAAAGCATGTAATGACTTTATTCTGCTCTTTGATCTTATGGAGGAATTTAGACCCTTGAACAATGAGGAATGGAAAGGTAGATGCATAGTAAGTGAGCATTACTTCAAATTACTTTTATTTCAAAGCACATACTCAAGGGCAGAGGACAATTATAAGATGGGTAATGTTGGGGGATGGAACACACAATTCTTTCAAACAAAAGCAATAATCAAGTATAGAAAGAATCGCATTAACTCTCTAGTGGACGAGATTGGCAAGAAGTAACATATCATCAATTCAAAGCTGTTTTCACTACCTCCGATCGGTTTCACTCAGACTCACCGACGGTGTGCGAGTATATATATATATATATATATATATATATATATATATATATATATATATATATATAACGGTTCACCTAACAATTCCTTCAAACAGAACCTCCCGAACATTGCCTATGACGCCGTTTGGATCGTCATATCATCGCCGTTGTCTCCCGTGAGCTCTCGCCGCAGGATTCCATCATCGTCGTCGGCAATCTCCACCGCCTTCGCCGTCGTAGAGGACTGTCGCCAAGTTAGGGCACATATAGATCTTGCCACATATGTACGACATCTATTCACCCATAAAATTCATAGATGTTAGAGTTAGAGCAAAAAGGTTAGGGTTAGGGTCTCACTGTCTCTACATCGGACTGGCTGAGTGAACATCCTTCGATGCCACCGAGTAGCTTAGGCCATTGCAAAGAGTACACCTCGGTCTGACCAAAACGTACTCAGTCAGTGTGATCGAATCACATTTCCCAACTTCCATGTGCACCTCGAAGGAACCGTGTCATAGTCGGCGCCACCGAAACATGTGACCATGTTTCTGTTGTTGCCTCAGAATTTCCAAAATAGTTCAATTTGTGAGACCAAATTCCAGGCAAAGAAAGCCTAAACTTGACTTTTGAACTCCATTTTTTTGCAAAAGCCTTTGTATTTTGTGATCCTCATCTTTTTTATTCCCATTTATACTGTTCATAGAGTCAGCTTGCCAATATGTCAGGGTGAGATGATAGTCATAATAGAGTTGTAGATGATGTTGAGCTGAGTGTAGGAACTAGTCATGAGAGCAATGACGATTCAAATCCATGCATTCCCAGTTCTCATGGACTTCTTGATGAGTGATATTTTTTACACTCATTTTACCCTTGTTTAAATTGAGATATTTTAGTAAAAGATAGATATTCACTCCGACATTGCCATTAATGACTAATGAATGGTAGGGGTTCCACAAATCCTCTCTTTCATCTTTTTCCAAAGGAAATAGGCTAAAAAATAAAGAAATCACGTGGAGGAATGGACAGTAAGGAAAATGGAGGAAGAATCAATCAACAGGAGGCGTCTGTGAAGAAACCGAGCAAAAGATGGCATTCCATACGGATAGGGACTTCGGTAGGGCAACTGATTCTTGATGCAAGAGTCATGTCGGTCAAGATGTTATTTGGACACATCCCTCACTCCGATATGAAACAAGCACATAATGATGGGTGACTTCCTGAGCACAAACTAATATTTTTATCCCAACATAAATACTTGGTTGTAAGCATTAAAACCTCATACCCGTATACCTGTTTTTATTATAAGTGTTTGAATCACATTTTGCTTGCTGATCCGGCCAAAAGTTGGAATTGACAAACCTTTCTTTGCCGAGGTGGTTTTTCTGGCTTGGTGGAATATCTGGAAGGTTAGAAATAACAAAGCTTTTAGACACATTCGACCATCTTTTGGACATTGGAGAAGTGGTTTTGTTCATTACATCACCCCCTCTCATTCACAGAATAAAACAGAGATACAAGGATGCTCTCCTCAGCTTGATTGATTTTTTTGCCTCCATAAAGGGCACCAATGTTTTGTTCTTTCTTTCTCTTTATTTTTATTTCTTTTCTTAGTTCCCTCTCCCGGAGGAAGTTGTATTTTTTGTATTGGTTCACCAGCTTGATAATAAAATGTTGTGCGGTGTAAGGCCTGCAGTCTTCCATGGTAAAAAAAGATGGATTTGACACTTTGGCAAAAGCTTGCTAGAGACCATTACTTCAAGGGAATCTTCAGCTCGTGGGTTCGATGCCCAAGGTTGTTGGGGAACATTGCATGGGGAACAAAAAAAATCCTATCCTCACTAGGATCGATCTAGGAGATGAACATCTATAAGAGGAGAGATTGCATCTGCATACCCTTGTAGATCGCTAAGCGGAAGCGTTAAGAAACGCGGTTGATGTAGTCGGACGTCTTCGCGATCCAATCATGATTCGTCCCGCGAACTCCCGATCAAGTGCTGAACGGACGGTGCCTCCGCGTTCAACACATGTACGACTTGATGACGCCTTCACATCCTCGATCCAGTGAGCAATGGTGAAGTAGTAGCTCGAGTCCTTCGGTAGCACGACAGTGTGGTGAGGTGGTGGTGGAGAGATCTCAGCAGGGCTTCGCCGTGCGTGAGTGGAGTGGAGAAGAACTATGAGGGATAGGAGGGGCACCGCCGTAGCACGTTATGGTGCGGATACCCCTTCTCTCCGTCTCTATATATAGGCGAAAGGGAGGAGGGGAGGGTGCCCTAGGGTTTTCCATAGGGCCCGACAGCCAAGGGGGGGGGGTGCGGCTAGCGCTTTGGTGCCCCCCAAGGCGCCTTGCCTCACAAGTTAAGGGGGTCAGCGGCCCTAGGGGGTGCGACCACCCCTTGGTCGAATTGGGCTGGGGTTTGGGCGGCGGCCAGCCCCCTAGTGGGTTGGTGCGCTCCCTCTCCTTGGCCCATGAGGCCCCCAATGCTTGCCAGCCCCCCTGAAACTCCTTTCGGTACTCCATCGAATCCTCGGTACACCCCAGTACACTTCCGGACTCCGATACCCTTCGCCCTATATATTAATCTTCACTTCCGGACCATTGCGAAATTCCTCATCTCGTTTGGGATCTTATTCGGGACACCGAACAACCTTCGGTCACCAACATAATAAATCGACTATACTTATATCGTCACCAAACGTTAAGTGTGTAGACCCTGCGGGTTTGAGAACTATGTAGACATGATCGAGACACCTCCACGGCCAATAACCAATAGCGGGACCTGGATGTCCATATTGGTTCCTACATATTCTACGAAGATCTTTATCGGTCGAACCTCGATGTCAAGGATTCAGCCAATCCCGTATGTAGTTCCCTTTGTTCGTCGATATGTCACTTGCCTGAGATTTGATCGTCGGTATCTCCATACCTAGTTCAATCTCGTTACTGGCAAGTCTCTTTACTCGTTCCATAATACAAGATCCCGTGACTAACACTTTAGTCACATTGCTTGCAAGCTCATTACAATGTTGTATTACCGAGTGGGCCCTCAGATACCTCTCCGTCATACAGAGTACCAAATCCCAGTCTTGATCCATGCCAACTCAACATACACCCTCGGAGATACTTATAGAGCATCTTTATAGTCACCAAGTTATCTTGCGACGTTTGATAAACACAAGGTACTCCTCTGGTGTCAGTGAGTTGCATGATCTCATGGTCATAGGTACATATACTTGACATGTAGAAAACAATAGCGATAAACTGACACGATCATATGCTACGTTCATAGTTTGGGTCTTGTCCATCACATCATTCTCCTAATGATGTGATCCCATTATAAAATGACAACTCATGTCTATGGCCTGCAAACCTTTACCATCGTTGATCAACGAGCTAGTCTATTAGAGGCTCACTAAGGACACAGTGTTGTCTATGTACCCACACATGTATTTGAGTTTCCATTCAATACAATTCTAGCATGGATAATAAACAATTATCATGAACAAGGAAATATGATAATAACCAATTTATTATTGCCTCTAGGACATATTTCCAACAGTCTCCCACTTGCACTATAGTCAATAATCTAGCTCACATCACTCTGTGATTTACATTGTAATGAATCTAACACCCATACAGTTCTGGTGCTGATCATGTTTTGCTCGTGGAAGAGGCTTAATAAACAGGTCTGTGACATTCAGATCCGTGTGTACTTTGCAAATATTTATGTCCCCCTCCTTGATGTAATCTCAGATGGAATTGAAGCATCGCTTTATGTGTCCGGTCCTCTTGTGAAACCTTGGTTCCTTGGCCAGAGCAATGGCACGAGTGTTGTCACAGAACTGAGTCATTGGGTCCAGTACACCGGGAACAACTCCAAGATCCGTCATGAACTGCTTCATCCAGACACCTTCCTTTGTCACCTCCGAGGCAACAATGTACTCCGCTTCGCATGTAGAATCAACTACCATGCTTTACTTAGAACAACACTAGCTTACCACTGCCCCATTAAGAATAGATACGTATCCGGTTTGAGACTTAGAGTCATCCGGATCAGTGTCAAATCTTGCATCGATGTAACCTTTTACGATGATTTCTTGTTCACCTCCATAAACGAGAAACATTTCCTTAGTCATTTTCAGGTACTTAAGGATATTCTTGACTGCCGTCCAATTTTCCACTCCCGGATCACTTTGAAACCATTCGGCCATACTTATGGCAAGGCTGACATCTGGTCTTGTGCACAACACTTCATACATGATAGAGCCTATAGCAGAAGCATAGGGGATGACACTCATCTTTTCTCTATCCTTTGTAGTCACTTGGCATTTAGTCTTACTCAACTTCACACCTTGCAATACAGGCAAGAACTCTTTCTTGGACTAATCCATTTTGAACTTCTTCAAAACTTTATCAAGGTATGTGATATGTGAAAGTCCTATTAAACGTTTCAATCTATCTCTATAGATCTTGATGCCTAATATGAAAGAAGCTTCTCCTAGGTCCATTGAAAAACTCTTGTTCAAATATTTCTGCACGCTTTCCAAAAATTATATATTGTTTCCAATCAGCAATATGTCATCCACATATAATATTAGAAATGCTATAGAGTTTCCACTCACTTTCTTGTAAATACAAGCTTCTCTATAAACTTGTATAAACACGAATGCTTTGATCACCTCATCAAAGCAAAGGTTCCAACTCCGAGACGCTTGCACCAGCCCATAAATGGATTGCTAGAGTTTGCAAACTTTTTCAGCATTCTCTGGATCGACAAAACCTTCTGGTTGCATCATATACACCTCTTTCTTAAGGAAACCGTTAAGGAACGTTGTTTTGACATCCATTTGCCAAATTTCATAATCGAAAAATGCATCTATTGCTACCATGATTCTGACGGAGTTAAGCATCGCTACGGGGAGAAAATCTCATCGTAATCAACTCCTTGAACTTGTGAAAAACCTTTTGCCACAAGTCGAGCTTTATAGACAGTGATATTACCGTTCATGTCCGTCTACTTCTTAAAGATCCATTTATTCTGAATGGCCTTTCGCCCTTCAGGTAATACTTCCAAAGTCCATACTTTCTTTTCATACATGGATCCCATCTCGGATTTCATGACCTCTAACCATTTGTCAGAATCCGGGCCCACCATCGCTTCTCCATAGCTCGTAGGTTCATAGTTGTCCAACAACGTGACCTCTAAGACAGGGTTATCGTACCATTCAGGAGCAGTACGTGTCCTTGTCGACCTACGAGGTTTGATAGTAACTTGATCTAAAGCTTCATGATCAACATCACCAACTTCCTCTTCAATCGATGTAGGCTCCACAGAAACATCTTTTTGCACTATGCTACTCTCTGGTTGAAGTAAAGGTTCAACAACCTCATCAATTTCTATCTTCCTCCCACTCAATTATTTCTCGAGAAATTCTTTCTCGAGAAATGACATGTTCTTAGTGAGAAACACTTTGCCTGTGGATCCGAGATAGAAGATATACTTTACCGTTTCTTTTGGGTATCCTATGAAGATGCATTTGTCCGCTTTGGGTTCGAGCTTTTCTGGCTAAAGCCTTTTGACATAAGCATCGCATCCCCAAACTTTAAGAAACGACAACTTTGGTTTCTTGCCAAACCAGAGCTCATACGATGTCGTCTCAACGAATTTAGATGGTGCCCTATTTAAAGTGAATGTCGTTGTCTCTAATGCATAACCCCAAAACGATGGTGGCAGATCAGCAAGAGACATCATAGAACGCAACATATCCAATACGGTTTGATGACGACGTTCGGACACACCATTACGCTATGGTGTTACACGCGCCGTCAACTGTGGAACAATTCCACATTGTCTTAAGTGATTGCCAAACCCATAACTCACATATTCTCCCCCTCGATCAGATCGTAGGAGTTTAATCTTCTTGTTATGATGATTCTCAACTTCACTCTAAAATTTCTTGAACTTTTCAAACGCTTCAGACTTGTGTTCCATCAGGTAAATATACCCATATCTACTTAAGTCATCTGTGAAGGTGAGAAAGTAACGATACCCACGGCGTGCCTCAATGCTCATCGGAGCGTACACATAAGTATGTATAATTTCCAATAAGTCACTGGCCCGTTCCATTGTTCCAGAGAACAGGGTCTTAGTAATCTTGCCCACGAGGCATGGTTCACATGTGTCAAGTGATTCAAAATCAAGTGACTCCAAAAGTCCATCAGCATGGATCTTCTTCATGTGTTTTACACCAATATGAGCTAAGCGGCAGTGCCACAAGAAAGTGGTACTATCATTATCAACTCCACATCTTTTGGCATCAATGTTATGAACATGTGTATCATCACTATCGAGATTCAATAAGAATAAACCCCTCACATTGGGTGCATGACCATGAAAGATATTACCCATATAAATAGGACAACCATTATTCTCCGATTTAAATGAGTAACCGTCTCGCATTAAACAAGATCCAGATATAACGTTCATGCTCAACACATGCACTAAATAACAATTATCCAGGTTCATCACTAATCCCGATGGTAATCGAAGAGAGAGCGTGCCGACGGTGATCCCATCAACCTTGGAACCGTTTCCCATGCGCATCGTCACTTCGTCCTTCACCGACCTCTGTCTATTTCGTAGTTTCTGCTTTGAGTTGCAAATGTGAGTAACCGAACCAGTATCAAATACCCAAGCACTACAATGACAGTTGGTAAGTTACACATCAATAACATGTATATCATATATACCTTGTTTGGCATTGGACACCTTCTTGTCGGCCAGATACTTGGGGCAATTCCGCTTCGAGTACCCAATTCCCTGTTGGGGAACGTTGCATGGGAAACAAAAATTTTCCTACGCAGACACAAGATTTATCCATGGCGATGAGCATCTACGAGAGGGAGAGTGGATCTACATACCCTTGTAGATCGCTAAGCGGGAAGCGTTAAGAAACGCGGTTGGTGTAGTCGAACGTCTTCGCGATCCAAATCGCCGAGCATTCCGCGATCTCATCACGATTCATCCTCTGATCCAATCACGATCCGTCCCGCGAACTCATCATGATCCATCCCGCGATCTCATCACGATCCGTCTCGCGATCTTGATCACAGTCCTTCCGATCTAGTGCCGAACGGACGGCACCTCCGCGTTCAGCACACGTACAGCTCGATGACGATCTCCACATTCTTGATCCAGCAAGAGGGAGCGGAGAGGTAGAAGAGTTCTCCGGCAGCGTGACAGCACTGCAGCGATGGTGGTGGAGCTATTCCGGCAGGGCTTCGCCTAAGCACTGCAAAAATCCGACCTAGAGGAGAAACTATGCACTGGAGGAACGGGTAGCACGTGGCTGAAAATCTTGTGCCACAACCCTAAAACCCTCTAGTATATATGGGAGGAGTGAAGGAGGAGGCTTGTCTCCCAAGGAGCCAGCCCTTGGGTCGGCCGAACCAGGAGGGAGGAGTCCTCCTCCTCCACTCCTAGTAGGATTAGGACTCCTTCCTAATTTAGCCCTTTTGCCTTTTTCCACCTTTTTCCTTTTGGGCTTTTTCTTCCCAGCCGCATGGGCCCTTTGTGGGACTTACTCTATCCCACTAAGGGCTGGTATTCATCCTCCCACAGCCCATGTAGCCTCTTGGGTCGAAATATCCCTCCCGATGGTCTCCCGGTACACTACCGACACTCCCGATACACTACCGATGAGCCCGAAACTTTTCCGGCGACCAAAATAGGACTTCCTATATATCAATCTTTACCTCCAGACCATTCCGGAGCTCCTCATGACGTCTGGGATCTCATCCAGGACTCCAAACAACCTTCAGTCACCACCATACATAACTCTATACTACCAAAACGTCACCAAACCTTAAGTGTGCAGACCCTGCGGGTTCGAGAACTATGTAGACATGACCGAGACACCTCTATGGTCAATAACCAATAGCGGGACCTGGATGTCCATATTGGTTCCTACATATTCTACGAAGACCTTTATCGGTCGAACCTCTATGTCAAGGATTCAGTTAATCCCGTATGATGTTCCCTTTGTTCTTCGGTATGTTACTTGCCCGAGATTCGATCGTCGGTATCTCCATACCTAGTTCAACCTCATTACCGGCAAGTCTCTTTACTCATTCTGTAATACAAGATCCCGTGACTAACACTTAGTCACATTGCTTGCAAGGCTTATTGTGATGTTGTATTACCGAGTGGGCCCTGAGATACCTCTCCGTCACACGGAGTAACAAATCCCAGTCT
The DNA here is from genome assembly GCA_022496015.1 of Hordeum marinum. Taxonomy (NCBI): domain Eukaryota; kingdom Viridiplantae; phylum Streptophyta; class Magnoliopsida; order Poales; family Poaceae; genus Hordeum; species Hordeum marinum. The sequence goes on from CM039674.1 coordinate 442,605,336, forward strand.
TGATCCATGCCAACCCAACAGACACCCTCGGAGATACCTGTAGAGCACCTTTATAGTCACCCAGTTACGTTGCGATGTTTGATACACATAAGGTACTCCTCCAGTGTCAGTGAGTTGCATGATCTCATGGTCATAGGAACATATACTTGACATGTAGAAACCAGTAGCAATAAACTGACACGATGATATGCAACGTTTATAGTTTGGGTCTTGTCCATCACATCATTCTCCTAATGATGAGATACCGTTCCCAAATGACATCTCATGTCCATGACTAGGAAACCATGGCCATCTTTGATCAACGAGCTAGTCTATTAGAGGCATACTAGGGACATGGTGTTGTCTATGTATCCACACATGTATCTGAGTTTTGGATCAACACAATTATAGCATGGATAATAAACGATTATCATGAACAAGGAAATATGATAATAACTAATTTATTATTGCCTCTAGGGCATATTTCCAACATTCCCTTGCAATGAAAGCACTCAGTTTCTTGCTTGGGTCCAACCTTGGGTTTCTTCACGGAAGGGGCAACTTATTTACCATTCTTCTTGGAGTTACCCTTCTTACCCTTGTCATTCATCTTGAAACTAGTGGTTTTATTGACAATCAACAACTTTCAGCATCGCAAATAGCTCGGCGACTGATTTGTTCATCCCTTGCATGTTATAGTTCAACACAAAGCTTTTGTAGCTAGGTGACAGTGATTGAAGAACTCTGTCACTGATCGCCTCTCGCGGGAGAGTAATTCCCAACTCAGCTAGGTGGTTGGAATACCCAAATATTCTGAGTATGTGCTCACTGAGAGACCCGTTTCCCTCCATCTTGCAAGCCTTGAACTTATTGGAGGTCTCATACCTCTCAATCCGAGCATTCTTTTCAAAAATAAAATTCAACTTTTGGAACATCTCATATGCTCCTTGACGTTCAAAACGTCTTTGAAGTCCCAGTTCTAAGCCATATAACATAACACACTAAACTATTAAGTAGTCATCAGAACGTGCCTGCTAGGCGTTCGCAACGTCTGCAGATCACACTAGAGGGGGTGGCACACCGAGCGGTGCATCAAGGACATAAGCCTTTTGTGAAGCCTTGAGGATAATCCTCAGATTACGGGCCCAGTCTACAAAATTACTTCCATCATCTTTCATCTTGGCTTTCTCTAGGAACACAATGAAATTCAGGGAGCTATTGTGCGAGCCATTGATCTACAACATAAATTTGCAAAGATTACTTAGACTATTGTTCAATATAATGAGTTTAGTTAATCATATTACTTAAAAGTCCCACTCAAATTGACATCCCCCTGGCCATCTGAGTGCCACATGATCCGAATTCAACAACCCAAGTCCGGTCATCATGTTAGATGAGGTGGTTTTAATGGTGAACATCTCCATGTTGATCATATCTACTATATGACTCATGTTCGACCTTTCGTTCTCTTGTGTTCCGAGGCCATGTCTGTCCATGCTAGGCTCATCAAGTTTAATCCGAGTGTTTCTCATGTGCAAAACTAGGTTGCACCCATTGTATGTGAACATAGAGTCTATCACACCCGATCATCATGTGGTGTTTTGAAACGATGAGCTTTCACAACGCTGCACACTCGGGGAGAACACAATTTTATCTTGAAATTTTGGTGAGGGATCATCTTATAATGCTACCATCATCCTAAGGAAAATTAGATGCATAAAAGGATTAACATCACATGCAATAATAAGTGACATGATATGGCCATGAACTTGTGCTTTTGATCTCTATCTTTAAAGCACCGACATGATCTCCATCATCACCGGCACGACACCATGATCTCCATCATCGTGTTGTCATCGGGGTTGTCATGCCAATCTTGCTTCTATTACTATTTCTACCGTTTAGTGATAAAGTAAAGGGTTTCATCTGTGCCCCTAGTTCCTTAGCTCTACTCATTCATCCCCACGCTCTTAAATTTTGCTTAGTTTCCCCACTTCCTTGCCCGAAACCCTCAGAACAGGTCACACCGAACGTTGCCGTTGGGTCAATGGCTTGACCGTTAACTCTAACGAGTGGGGCCGTGGTGGACCGTGTCACCCGTTGGACCTGACAAGTGGGGTTGCATTGGGCGGTGTCACTGTTCGACTGTGGTTTCGTTGGGCCGTGGTTTGATGGACCGTCCCTCGCATTAAACTGCCTATGCGCGCCGCCACGACAGAAGCCTGTTATGCATGCACCCAGCAAGCCTGCCTGAATGGGTCGATGCGCGCCGCCACGATGCATCGACCAAGCCTGCATGCGCCAATGCATGTTGCCACGATGCACTGACCGAGCCGCTTTCATGCACGCCAGCCGCCACGGATGTAGTAACGGTCGCTACTGCTGGTTACTCTCTTCTCGCATGCTTGTCTCCTCGATTTAGAGCATCGTTTTTACAATCAGTTTTAGCCTTTTCGTTGTGGCTGCATGCACTAGGTGGTAACTAACAAAGCGATCTCTCTAAGAAAACAATCAAGAAATATGTAGATAGGGCCAACAAGCCCATAGCACGATCGCATAGTTGAAACTAACAAGAACTTAATAATAGAATAGATAGAAAACTTAATAATAGAACTTAATAAAAGGGCCAACAAGCCCATATATCCAACATAGTTCAATTACAACTTAATTAACATAACATATATTAAAAAAACAGATAGAGGGTTTAGAGCCCTAGCCGCCGCCGCCTCCACCTTGCTCCTCCTTCGTGCGCCCTTCACTGCTCCTCCGGGGCATTGTCAATGGGGTACGGAAGAGTGTGCATGCGCGATGCGGTGGGGAAGATGTTGGTGTACTCCGTAAACATGTTGTGGGTGGTGAAAGCGATGAATTCATAGCCACACCAAAACACCCGGCCGAGGAGGTAGAAGGCATCGAATGTGTCGGTGAAGTGGGCAAGGAGAGCAACCACCACCCCATTTTGGATGACCTCCTCGACGCGTAACATCGTTGGAGATCCCCACGGGAGGTGTCTATAGCCGGCCCCGAGGAAGAACTCGATGAAGTTCCTTGTGGTCCTCCACCTTGATATCGCCCACACACGTAGTGTGCGCTAAACGTACATGTCGGTAGGGTAGAGCCTCTCCGGCACGATGGGTGGGAAGCGGTAGGTTGGTCCGGTGTACTGCATGGCTGAGGGATGTGTAGAAGAAGGAGAAGGGGGCAAAGAGCAAGAAGGGCAGATGGCAAAGGATGGGAGATGGATGAGAGATGGCAGAGGCAGAGGGTGGCTTAAATAGCCGTAGTGCTATGTGTTATTTGCCCGTGGCAATAACGGGGTCAAATGTGAAGTAGCCCATTTTCAAACCCACCGCAGCATCGGGAGTGTACACGCGTGGGAAACGGTGGTTTGAAAAGAAGAAGGAAAAGAAGTTAATTGCATGAAAAATATACTATATGAACAAAAAGAGACAATTTTTGAATAGTTTATGGCCATTTTGCATGATAAATATAAATTTGGCCCTTATAAATTTGGTCATTTTGCATTTGTATAGAACAGAAAGAACTAAATTTTCTATGCAATGTCAATTGTTGTGTAATGTCAAATGATGCAACCAAGAAACAGAGCCAACACGTTCACAAAAAAGAGAGCAAACGATGCAAAAAAATGACGCAATTCAACGGCCCAACCAGAGATTGGTTTCCTTTTGGACCCAATAACAATTCGACGGACATGAACCATTTCTGTTCGCGGAGTCAGTGGTGGGCGAGCAGCCGAGCACAACCAATAGGATCGCCTCTCGCAGATTGCCCCACGATCCAACGATGCAGAGCCGTCCTTGTGATCCAATGATGCTAGGGTATGATCGGACGAGTGGCGTTCGGAGCTAGGGTTAGGCGAAGCCTCGGGGGGTTTAGTGGGGTTTTGAGCTGGTTAACGGGGTTTCGAAGGCTTTGACTGAGCATAACTAATTTAAAAAATCGAAAAATATGAAACCTTCGCCGTTCGTCGTTTTATAAGACACACTAACGAGGAAAAATACTAAACTTGGTCTATGGTCATTTTCATGAAAAAAACCTAGCTGGCACGATCGAGGTTAAATGAGCACCATTAATTTAATAAAATCAAAAATATATAAAACCTGCGCACAATGATGTCTTATGTGACATGTTACCAAGCAAAAATCTTAAACTTGGTCTATGGTCATTTTCCTGAGAAAACCTTTACACATATGAGCTATCACGTACAAGATTTCATAGAGTTCAAGGAGAGGAGGTAGGGTTACCTATAGGGTCTGAGAAAATTTTAAAAAATCAAAAAATCACCAAAGCTTTATTTCAAAGTGAATAAGAAGGATCTGAACTTAGTTTTCCATTTTCATATTTTAAACGTGTTTTTAATAGTTTTTATATTAAAGCATATTTTTTCAAAATAAAATGTAAAAAATATGAATATTAATTCAAAAAATAGTGAGACTTCAAATCTACACTATATAGATTGAATAGGTGTTAATAAAAAACATTTGGCTCATTTAGAGTAGGTCCAAAAAAACTTGATTACAAATAGGCGGTTTACCCTAGCCTGGGAGCTCATTTGGAGCACATTTCTCAAATTCAAATTTCTTTGACCTCCTCTAAATCACCTCAAATTTTGCACACATGATCTCCTACAAAAATATAGATAGTTTGCCAAGTTTTTTTTGCATTTTCTTGAATTTATGCTATCCTGTCGAATGTGAGTTCAAAACATCAGATAATGAGACATGCTGGTGGAAAAAAGCATGCCTTTGATTATAAAACACGAGACAAATAATTTTTGTACTCCTTTATTACAAAAATAATTACATCTTCATTCAAATGTTTTTTTTGCTCTGTTATTGGAATATTTGATAAATGATGGACTATTTGCTCTTTTTTTCTTATTCTTTGCAGCATGTCTGATCAGTGAAGCAACACTGAAACAACATGTGTGATCATTGCAACACCTAAACTTTGAAAATAAACACTGAAACAAATCATATCAGAGTAATTTAAAAACACTCAAATAAGCAATATAGATAGCCACATGCATATATAAAAGACCACATAGTACCATACCATCCATAGAACACATCCAGTTCACAAACAAAGTTCCCAAACGACCAAAGACACAAAGTTCACATTAAAACACACCATCACATCATCAATTAGTTGGGAATGGGAGTCAGGACTTTCACGAGGGAAGCATCCTGGCCCATGATCTTGTAGTACTCGTCGTGGATGGCTACATCTTCTACATGAGCTAGAAGGTGAACGAAGCGACCGGACTTTGGCTTTGCCTTGGTGGTGAAGTAGGGGCAGTGCCAAATTTTGGTCCTGCTCTTGTAGTAGTAATCATATCCCTTGGCTCTGATCTTCTCCTCTTCCTTCGCTTTGAAGGACGTGAAGTTGTCCACATCCACATCTTCTCCAGAGATGTACTTGTAGCGACCCGACTCAAGACGAGTCAAGCCTCTATGTGGTTAGTGCCATCCTTGGATCAGTATGCTGGCACACACAGTACATCAATGTATATATCAAAGTGCAATCATATGTAAATAGCGTAAAGCTGATATATACCTCTTAAATCACAGCGGAAACAGTCAACAGGAGTGGAGTCCCAATAAACACCAACGGCAGGTTGAGTGTAGACCGTAACCCTCAATCGTACACTTACTCGTCATAGAAAAGTATCTGCAACATAAGACATTGCACCATGTAGGTCAGTACATTGAATGTACCGGCAAGATCACCATAGAAAGAATGATAAAGGCTATAATATATGCAAAAGGCTTTGTGGCTCTGTGTTTGAGTTTTTGCAGAAAAGCTGGTTTTATTTTCCCTACAACAAAGGAGTGAAACGGAAATCACTACAAATAGTTGGTTGTTAATGAGATGGTTCCACCAACCAATTCTCATGTCCCAAAAATTATTAATAGACCCACTCATCATAAAATTTATTGATTGTGTTGAGAATGGCTGATAGTATCATCTTCGGTGCTCATGTTGTCCGTAATCGGGGACACAACTAATCGATTAGTTTGACACTCTGCAGAGGTTTGTACACTTTACCCGCAAGAATTGATCCCTCCCGTTATGTCCTCGCACTGCCTGGTGTTTGAGAACAAGACGATCGAAACATGGTCTTCCATAGCGATCCTCCGATAGAAAGTCAGTGCCCATCCAAATCCTAACGTTCTTCTACATCTCGTAGCAACTGACCTACTGGAGTCACCACTAGGGTCAACCAAGACAGAGCGCATATTGACTTGCGGTTGCACACATAAGCTTTCGGGCCTTGAAGTATCCATCCATCTCTTTGAGCCTGGGTGGCATTCCGTTGGGATGATCACAGGTAGATGCCAGGATTCCCGGGCATAACCATGATAGATATCGGGCTACCAAAATGCATGTCCAATCCACCCAGAGGTATATTGAGTCCTTGAAGTCTTGAGGTCTTGATGATCATGCAGGTCTTGTAATAATTAATTAACCTCACAACACTCCTGAATCTCACTACCAACCCCGTCTACTAAAGCATAGCAATTGTAAGTAACGTCCCTTCCCGGGCAAGTGGTAACAGGATGTTGGGTTTCTCCTACCTCATGATACTACGACAAGTTCAAGCTCAATATCCTACTGGATGTAGATGGAAAGACTGATTCTAATGCAAATAAAACATAGGTAATGTAAGATGATCGAAGTGAACTTGCCTGTAGTATTGATGAAGAATAACATCGCTCTCAGAAATAACTTGATAGAACTATACGTCACTCTCCGATGAAAATCTATATAATCAAACAATGCACTCACATAAGCATTCACTCTAGGAATCAATACTAACAAACAATAAGCAACACAAAACCAAACACAAAAGTGATGTGGTGAAGGAAATACTTAAGACAAAAGTTAACACACAAAACTTCATCAAAACGACCAAAGGGTAGTGTTCCCTACAAATAACCTGTTAATAATAACAACAAAACACAAAGTAAAATTCTCTCACAAGAAATTTAGTAAATATTTTACTAGCAAAAATAATTACTTTTGAAGAACAACTAAAAACTATGAAAAATAACACACTAACCACCGTAAGTTTTCTAGCTAATAATCTTAGCAACAAGTAAAACAAATAAAATAATAAAATAATAGAAAAAAGTATAAAACAACTAAGTTAATAGAAAGTAAAAATTATAAAACAATTTATAAAAATATTTTCAAATAGGAAATTAAACTAGCAATGAAATCAATTTGCAAGTGATTATGAAACTAGAATTGATTTCATGCTATAAAAATAATAATCGACATAAAAATAACTTGGTTGAAATACTACTCCTAACTAACAGAAAACAAGATAAAACTTGTCAACTAAAATAAAATAAAACAAATTAAAAACAATTAAAAGAAAAGAAATAGAAATAAACCAAAAAAACTAAAACAGAATCTGTTTTACCAAAAGTCCTAATTTAAACTATTCTAAAAATTCTCAAATTCTACCTACTGTTAAATAAAGTCACTAGTGACAAGTAGCAAAAAGAATCAACTCAAAATATATTTTTAAACTCAAGATATTCAGAAAATAAGATTTGAACCAAATATGTTTGAATTCAAATTTAAATTATTCAAATATGGTCAAACTTTATATCTACAGAAATACATAAAATTTGTGACATCATGCAAAAAGAATCACTCAAAAACACTAAAAATCCTAATAGTCATAGCAACAACGAAAACAGAACAAATTCTCTTTCAGGAAATAAAACAGAAAAGAAATATCCCTATCTAATGAACGGCAAGGCCACGTGGCAAGTTCCTATAGGCTATGGGTGTGCACTGCGGTGGCTAACGAGCGAACACTTAGTTTATAACAGAAAACATTTCGAATTAATAAAAACGATGCCGATCTAATCCTAGTCCTAGATCTACGATCGAACGGAGGAGGGGGAGGTGGCTTATAGAGGTGGTTGCCGGCGTCGGAGCTCAAGGAGATGGCGGCGTTGGCGTCGGGTGTCGAGGCGGGAGCGCGCTCCGGCTGTCCTCTAGCGAAGGCAACGAGTCTAGGCGATGCAGGTGAGGACCGCGAGCACGATGGTGGCCTCGGTGTCAGTTGAGGACGACAGGGACGAAGACGGTGAGCTCAGGGCGGAGGTGGCGTTCGGGTGGTCGTCGGTGTGGGTGCTCTGGTGGGGCTGGGGTTCATGGGAGGGCACTGGGAGGTGTATGCGAGCATGATGGAGTTGTTGGTGGCGGTGGGAGAGCTCGAGGTGGTCGAGGTGGAGTGGCAGCACAACAATGGCGTGGCGGCGGGGTTCTGCTCCGGCGAGCAGTTGCGAGCAGAGGAGGTCTTAGGAGAGAGGGCTTCGGGCGAGAATGGAGCGAGGGGTGCAAGTATTTATAGGAGGGGTGGGGGTGGAGCTCATGCGGCAGCATATCGGCGAGGGGATCACGTCGGGATTTGGTTCTGGCGGAGCTCCGGTGAGATTTGGAAGACGGTGGGGTCCACCGATCAGCGAGGGAGAGGGAGAGGAAAGGGATCGGATACCTGATCGGGTACCGATTCGGTAGCGACAGGGGCGATGGGACAAATCCACTAGTGGGCCTTCGGATGATTTTTCTCCTAATAAAGGAAATTCTTTCCTTTTTTTAATAAAACAGTAAAGTAAAACAAGGAAAATAAAATAAATATAACTCCTAATATAGGAGTATTATATATCAACATTTTCAGAAAAAAGAAATCTACATCATGAACATATTTTTACTGTCAAACAAAATTCCTACAGAATCAGTAAATTCAAACAGTGCTACTGTTGCATATGAAATGCAAAGAAAACATTTTGAAAATACCAAAATGCCTCCAAATTCATTTATCTCCATTTTTTATGTTGAAGGGAATCATTATACCCTATTTTTCATGTATTTTATTTTTGGAGAAAACTAAAATTTTAAAACGAATTTAAAAAATGGTTTTGAAACCTAATATGAAATATTTTGCAAATAGTTTTCTAAGTTTTATAAATTCAAATAAGATTCGAATGGCCCATGGTTTGGAGTGTCATATTACTCCTCTCAAATTTTGTCAAGGGAATTTGAAATCTTTCAAACTTTAAAATGGAACCAAATATGAAATGAACTCCATAACAGAAATATTTCAAATAGTTTTCAAATTCACTTTTCAAATGTTCTATTATGAAGAAGTCATGTCATCTTCTCTCACTGATTTGGAATTGGATGAATTTTGAACTCAAAAGGAAAAGGGGAAAGTCATGTCATTCCCTCTCATTCAAAAGTTTTTAAAAGCTTCCAATTTTCACTCAAATTCAATCACTCAATCAGACAAACAATCATTGATCTATTTATTATAACATTCCAAAATTTGGAGTGTTACAGTACTGCACACACGAATGACTTTAGATATATACATTATAGTTTCATATACACCATGTCAAAGGAACTAGGGTAAATGAACAATCTAAATTTCAAGCAGGCTTACCTCATAGTCTTGGTCGATCCAATACTCTGGATCGTACGGGTCCTTGAAGGCAGTAAGGTCCAGCTTCCTCTTTTTCCCCCAACCATCATCCTCCTGAATATACAATTACATCCCATTGAAAATTTAGATATGCATTTTACATTGATCATAGGGCTAATATACTATGATCCTATTTGCATCTTCCATTGTCTTGCACACACATTGAACAATAGAGCTAATATTAGTACATATTGTGGACAAATTTATATACTAATGAATCAAATAACTTCTTAATCAATGGATTCCATTTGGGTATATGACATTCAAAACCCCAAACTAAGTAGCATTTAAAAACAAATCTAATAGATACCCAATCTAATAATCGTACATGTTTGTAGCATTAAAAAAACCAATCTGTAAGCATTAGAAACAAAATCTAATTAGCATACATGTGTGTAGCATTGAAGCACATAGATCCCTATCTCTCATACAGATCTATCTAGCATTTTTGCAAAGAATGTAATCCAAAAAAACCTAGTACAAAAACCCCAATCCCCCCAATACAGAAAACCCCGGCCCATCTGTCAAACCAACTAATCTAACCATGTGAAATACCATATGAATCACAATCTAACCAATGCAACTAACTCTACAAGCTAATATCCTAAAGAAAGTGCAAATACCTCCTGCTCCTTGCCAGGCTGCGCATCGGGGGTATTGGGATGGACCGCGCCGCTCGATGCCGTCACCTTCTGCAGCGCTAAGGCAGAGCCTGTCACCTCCTTCTCCACATCTGCAACGATTAAAAGTTTCCCCACACCGCCGTGGACGCCGACAACATCCTTCACTTCATCCGCGGTCACCGCGCCCTGCAGCTCCACTACATCTCCGGCCGCAACGCCGGCGTTGCCACGAGGTTCCGCCATCGGACAGATGGAGGCGATGAAGGTGAGGAAGAGGATGCGGTGGGAGAGAGCGAGACGGTGCGGTGGAGGCAGTGGAGGAGAGCAAGACGACGCTGATGGGGGAGAGGAAGACGATGTGGCAGGGAGGGGATTTGGGGGCAAATGGTAGGGGTGATGGAGGTGGTTGCCCCTCTTTCAACGATGTGACGTTTCGGGCAAGTCCCATGGACACGTGCTACCCCACGACCGTGGTCAGCTACATGCGCGGGAGCGGCCCCACTCGTCAAAGTTAACGGTCAGAGGCATTGACCCGACGACAACGTCCGTTGTAACCTGTTCTGAGGGTTTCAGGCAAGGGAGTGGGGAAAAGTGAGCAAAAGTTAAGAGCATGGAGATGAATGAGTAGAGCTAAGGAACTAGGGGCACAGAAATAAAAATCCCTAAAGTAAAGCATTACATAGCGCTTATTGATTTGTGTAGACAACCCTATGGTTCCTGCTAGTTGCCGCATGCATCGACTTGCAAGTCGATATAAACTATTACAAAACATGATCATCTCATCAATCAAATATATTTCATCATGTATTTGGCCATATCATATCACAACATACCCTGCAAAAACAAGTTAGACGTCCTCTAATTTGTTGTTGCATGTTTTACATGTCTGCTATTGGTAACTAGCAAGAACGATTCTTACCTACACAAAACCACAACGGTGATATGCAAGTTGATATTTAACCTTCTACATGGACCGCCTTCGTGGAATCTGATTCAACTAAGGTGGGAGAGACAGACACCCGCCAACCATCTTATGTGACAAAGTCACAAGTTAGTCGATCGAACCGGTCTCATGTACGTGGACATGTAAAGTTGGTCCGGGCCACTTCATCCCACAATACCGTTGAATCAAGAAAAGACCAAGGAAGGAAGCAATCTGAATATCAACGCCCACAAACTCCTTTGTGTTCTACTCGTGATGTCATCTACACAAATACCTCGCTCATGATGCCACTCTTGGGGAACATTGCGTGGGAAACAAAAATTTCCTACGCTCACCAAGATTGATCTAGGAGATGAACATCTACAAGAGGAGAGATTGCATCTACATACCCTTGTAGATGGCTAAGCGGAAGCGTTAAGAAACGTGGTTGATGTAGTCGAACGTCTTCGCGATCCAATCACGATCTGTCCCACGAAGTCCCGATCAAGTGCCCAACAGACGACACCTCCGCGTTCAACACACGTACAGCTTGATGACACCTTCACCTCCTCGATCCAGCAAGCAATGGTGAAGTAGTAGCTTGAGTCCTCCGGTAGCATGACAACATGGTGAGGTGGTGGCAGAGAGATCTCAGCAGTGCTTTGCAGTGCGTCAATGGAGATGAGAAGAACTATGAGGGAGAGGAGGGGCAGCTCCATATCACGTTATGGTGCGGATGCCCCCTATTTCCCTCTCTATATATAGGAAGGAGGGGGAGGGGAGGGCGCCCTAGTGTTTCCCCTATGGGCCGACAGCCAAGGGGCGGTGTGGCTAGGGCTCGGGTGCCCCCCCAAGGTGCCCTGCCTCCCAAGTTAAGAGGGTCGGCGGCCCTAGGGGGTGGAGCCACCCCTTGGATGAATTGGGCTGGGGTTTGGACGGTGCCTAGCCCCCTAGTGGGCTGGTGCGCCCCCTCTCCTTGGCCCATGAGGTCCCCAATGCTTTCCGGGCAACCCTGAAACTCCTTTTGGTACTCCGTCGAATCCCCGATACACCCCAGAACACTTCTGGACTCTGATACCCTTCGTCCTATATATCAATCTGCACTTCCGGACCATTGTGGAGTTCCTTGTTTCGTCCGTGATCTCAACCGGGACTCCGGACAACCTTCGGTCACCAACATAAAAACTTGACTGTACATATATCGTCACCAAACATTAAGTGTGTAGACCCTGCGAGTTCTAGAACTATGTAGACATGACCGAGACACTTCTACTGCCAATAATCAATAGCAGGACCTGGATGTCCATATTGGTCCCTACATATTCTACGAAGATATTTATCGGTCGTACCTCGATGTCAAAGATTCAGTCAATCCCGTACGTAGTTCCCTTTGTTCATTGGTATGTTACTTACCCGAGATTCGATCATATGTATCTCCATACCTAGTTCAATCTCGTTACCGGCAAGTCTCTTTACTCGTTCCGTAATACAAGATCCCGTGACTAACTCTTTAGTCACATTGCTTGCAAGCTCATTATAACGTTGTATTATCGAGTGGGCCCTGAGATACCTCTCCATCATATGGAGTAACAAATCCTAGTATTGATCAATGCCAACTCAACAGACACCTTCGAAGATACCTATAGATCATCTTTATTGTCACCCAATTAAGTTGCGATGTTTGATACACACAAGGTACTCCTCCAGTGTCACTGAGTTGCATGATCTCATGGTTACAGGAACATATACTTGACATGTAGAAAACAATAGCAATAAACTGACACGATCATATGCTACATTCATAGTTTTGGTCTTGTCCATCACATCATTTTCCTAATGATGTGATCCCGTTATCAAATGATAGCTCATGTCTATGGACAGGAAACCTTGGGCATCTTTGATCAACGAGCTACTCTATTAGAGGCTCAGTAGGGACATGATACGTCTCCAACATATCTATAATTTTTTATCGTTCCATGCTGTTATATTATCAATCTTGGATGTTTTACAATCATTTTATAGCAACTTTATATCATTTTTTGGGACTAACCTATTTACATAGTGCCAAGTGAAAGTTGCTATTTTTGCTTTTTTTACTTCACAGAAAATCAGTACCAAATGAAGTCCAATCACCGTGAAACTTTTTGGAGATTTTTTTGGACCAGAAGAATGCGTGTGGGCCAGAGAAGTAACCAGGAGGGCGCCCAGGCCGCCCACAATCCACCAGGGCACGCTAGGGGCCCTAGGCACGCCCTGATGGGTTGTGGCCGCTTCGGGAACCCCCTCCACCGACTATCAGCTCTATAAATACCCAAAGATTCAAAAAAACCTAGGGGAGTTGACGAAACACAATTCCAGCCATAGCAAGTTCTAGAACCGCGAGATCCAATCTAACACCATAACGGAGGGGTGCATCGTCTTCATGGGTCCCTCTCTGATGATGCGTGAGTAGTCCACCATAGACCACGGGTCCGTAGGCAGTAGCTAGATGGCTTCCTCTCTCTCTTTTGATTCCCAATACAATGGTATCTTGGAGATCTATTTGATGTAATGAATTTTTGCGGTGTTTTTATTGGAATTCGATGAATTTTGAGTTCATGATCAATTTCTATCCATGAGTATTAATTGAGTCTTCTTTGATCTCTTATATGAATGATTACTTATAGCCTCGTATTTCTTTTTCGAATCTTTGGTTTAGTTAGGCAAACTAAATCGATGTTTCTTGCCATGGGAAGAGGTGCTTTGTGATGGGTCCGGTCTTGCAGTGTCCTTTCCTAGTGATAGAAGGGTCAGCAAGGCACACATGTATAATTGCCACTAAGGATAACAAGATGGGGTCTATTCCTGCATGAATAGATCTTGCCTACATCATGTCACCGTTCTTATTGCATTACTCCATTTTTCCATGAACTTAATACACTAGATGCATGTTGGATAGCGGTCGATGGGTGGAGCAATAATAGTAGATGTAGAATCATTTCGGTCTACTTATCTTGGACGTGATGCCTACATAATGATCATCGTGTTGGATATAGTCATGATTATTTGATCTTCTATCAAATGCCCAACAGTAATTTGTTCACCCACCGTGTGCTATACTCATGAGAGAAGCCACCAGTGAAACCTACGGCCCCGGGTATACTTTTCCAACATATTGCTTTCCAATCTATCTTTTTGCCACTTTTCTTTTTCAGATCTATTAATCCCAAAACCCAAAAAAACCTTGCTGCACTTTTTGTTTACTTCTTTTATTTTGTGTTCTTGAAAGATCTATTTGCCCAACCTATTCCAATCTAATCTATCTTTTTACCGTAGAGAGATTGGCAAGCTCTCTTACGCGTTGGGTTGCAAGTATTTGTTCTTTGTGTGTAGGTGTTGTTTACATAGTTGCTTGGTCTTCCTCCATGGATTGATGCTTTGGTTTATTAACTGAGGGAAATACTTACTGTAGTTGTGCTGCATCATCCCTTCCTCTTTGGGGAAATACCGACGCAGTCTCAAGCCGCATCAGGACACCGTGTTATCTATGTACCCACACATGTATTTGAGTTTTCAATCAATACAATTCTAGCATGAATAATAAACAATTATCATGAACAAGGAAATATGATAATAACCAATTTATTATTGCCTCAAGGGCTTATTTCCAACAAGGGTCACGTCTAGGGAAATAGGTGTGGGATACCCTTTTATGTTCCAACACTAGATCAATAAAAAGGAGATATCAAGCCCTTTTTCAGGGGCCGTTGTTAGGGAGGAGTTTAGTATTCCTAGTCTTTGTGTTTAGAGCTTTTGTTAAAGTCAATTTTCAGTTTTTTTATTTAATTTTATGTTTTTAGTTTAAGTTTTGCTTTTGTTGCACGTCATTTCACCTGAAAAACCAAAAAAAGTTACTATGGCTCGTAATCTTGGGAGTTTTTCTACTCCTAGCAACAATTTGATGCGTGAGCCAATAGCACAACCTGCTATTGCGGCTACAGAATATGAAATCAAACCAAACTAGTTTCCATGGTTGAACATGACCAATTTGGAGGCTCAACTTCTGAAGATGCATGAGTGCATTTACATAATTTTACTATGTTGTGCAACATGACACACATAAAGTATTACGATGCAGATGCTCCGAAACTTCGTTTATTTACTTTATCTCTGAGAGGAAAAGCTAAGGAATGGATTTTAGCTTCGCTTAGAGGCAATATTACTTCTTGGGTTGCTTGTTGTAGTAAACTTTTATCTAAGTTTTGTCCACATGCAAAAACTATGCAATTACTTTCTCAGATTATAGGTTTCAAGTAAGAGGGACATGAGCCACTAGCGCTTGCGTGGGACAGAATGAAAGAAGCTATAAGAAACTGTCCCAATCATTGAATGGAGGAGTGGTTAATCCTTCATATGTTTTATAATGGCCTGAATCACATGTCAAAAACTATGCTTGATACACATGCACGAGGAACAATCATGGGAAAGCCCGTAGAAGATGTCAAGAAGCTACTAGATGATATGCAAGAGAACCATGCCCAATGGCCCGTTGAAAGGACCATCCCCAAGAAGGTGAATGCCATAGAAGAAAATAGCTCAGAGTTGACAACCAAGCTTGAAGAACTTATCTCCTCGACGAAAGGTAAAGAAGAGGTAAACATTAATGCCATCATTAATGAAGATACTAGTGATGTGAATTTATTGCTCGTAGTACTCCCTCCGGTTCTTTTTAGTCTACATATTAGTTTTGTCCGAAGTCAAAGTATCTTTACTTTGACCAAACTTATAGAAAAATGCATCAATATTCACAATACCAAATCAATATTATTAGATTCACTACGAAATGTACTTTCATGAATTGAATATTTGATATTGTAGATGTTGATATTTTTCAATATATATTTGGTCAAACTTTGTAAAGTTTGAATGGAGAAAAATCTAATATGCGGAGTAAAAAGGACCGGAGGGAGTATCTATAATCCTAATTGAAAAATTAACGCATATGCTACTAAACTTACTTATCCTACTAATGGAGGAGCATCCAACAATTTTAACGGAGATAATGGTAGCAATAGAAATACTCTTGATAAAACTCTTAAAAGTTTTATTGCTAGCCAGACCGAGCAGAATGAAAACTTCAAGAATATCTTGAAGAATCATGATAACTTACTTGGACAGTTGACCAGTAAGGTTGTTGGACTAACAAATGATGTGCATATAATTGAAACCTTGATTTTGGCCAAGTGGCTGAAATGGCAGAGAGCCAAACCTTGATTTTGGCCAAGTTTGCAGGTAAACCGGATCCTAACCTGGTTGAAGAAGTTAAAATGGTAAGAAGCAACAAAGAGAATGCTGAGGTGGTTGACACAAGCCATGTGCTAGAGTTCAACTAGATCGTTGCTGATTTTTTCAACGATGATACCCATGAAGTATCCACTACCAAAGGTAACTAATGATGAGGCATATAATGTCTTTGTTGAACAAGTTGTAGCCAAGGTACGTGAACTTGATAATAAAGGAAAAAAACTATTCAACAAGTTACCAGCTAAGCAAGAGGATGATTTTGAAGCTAATATAGGGATTGAGATAGGATTTAATATATCCAATGCTTTATGTGATCTAGGGGAAAGTGTTTCCACCATCCCCAAATCTGTTTATGATAGTCTCAATCTCGGTCCTTATGCTAATAGTGAGATTATAATTCTACATTTTACTCAGGTAGTAGGCATTAAGCATGGAGTTATAGTTCAAATTAATGATTGCCTTATCATGATTGGTCTTGTTATAGTAGATATGCCAAAAGATCGAGTTGATCCTATACTTCTTGGTAGACCTTTTCGATAAATGTGTTTGTCGGGAATGTTTGATTTGATTTACTAGCCAAAGATCTCTTTGTAATACATTTCCTTGGGAAAAACAAAATGAAGACCTACACAGGAGGCGACATCATTTTGAATGCCAGAAGCTATGGTCTCGGTGTTCTAGCACCACCTTGATCACCACTATAGTCGAGCTATCCTTTCGAAAACAAGTGTTTCATGGGAAGCAACCCATGTGAATAAAGTATACAAGTATTTTTTTTTTATTTTTTCCTTTAATAAAAGAGTGATTGAAGTTCCCTATGAAGGAGTGAGTTTGGAAGAGTAGTTCCAATGAAGGCTTCATTTTGTTCAAGATGAATTATATGATGAATTGATGTTTGAATGTCTGGAAATATGTTTATGTCTTGCTTTGGAACTAACCCGCAGGATAGCAGAGAAAAAGAAGAAGTTTCAGAAGAAAACAATCAAAGGACACCCTATCAAATGACCGCAACGGTCGTCTGGGCAGTCGTATGGCCTGTACGAGGTTCCAACGCAAAAGAGCCACAGACTTCAGAGAAGATGGCATATCATGTGAGTACGAGCGCTTATTTTGGAGCTTGTTTTACTTCTTTACATAAACCGGAGATGGATCTAGAGCATTCGACAATGTTCCAAATGGGCGCATGCGCCCGTTCGAGCGATCGTTTGACATCCTCGAACATGAGAAGAAAAAGAACAGAGTGAATGCTACTTGTGAGATGCGTTGGGATTTTCCCCGAAGAGGAGAGGAGATGCAGTGCAATAGAGATAAGTATTTCCATCAGTGCGAACCAAGTTTATTGAACCAATAGGAGAACCAATTCAAATTCCCTGAAACAACACCTACACACAAAACCAAACACTTGCACCCAATGCGGGCAAGAGGGTTGTCAAGCCCATTGAACTCATTACTTGTAGTGATTAAATCTTGCTAGAATAGATATTGTAAATGAAAAATAAAATAGCAATCTATTAAATCGCGATGGACTTTGTATTGAAGATCAAAGAGAGAGAAGAAGCCATCTAGGTACTAGCTATGGATCCGTAGGTCTGTGGTGGACTAATCACACATCATCATGGAGGCAGCAAGGTTGATGTAGATGGACTCATGATCGATTCCCCCTCCGGCATATCACAGGAAAAGGTCTCCAGATGGACTCATAAACCCACAATTCATCGGAACCCAACAAGCACACCGCAAAAGAAGATTACATTGAATAGATCAGTGTGAAGATCGTGATGAACTTTGTATTGAAGATCAAAGAGAGAAAAAGAAGCCATACAGGTACTAGCTATGGACCCGTAGGTTTGTGGTGGAGTACTCACACATCATCATGGAGGCATCAAGGTTGATGTAGATGGCCTCCGTGATCGATTCCCCCTCTGGCAGATCACTGGAAAAGGTCTCCAGATGGCCTCCCATCGGAACAGAGTCTTGTGATGGCGGAAACGTATTTGGGTTGGCTCTCTATTGGTTTCCTGATTTTAGAGAATATAGGAAGATGGAATTAGTTCAGACGAAGCAACAAGGGGCCCACAAGGCAGGTCAGTGCGCCTACCCCCTAGGTGCACCCAGCTGCCTTGTGGCCTCCTCGTGCAGCTTCGTGACTCCTCTCGAAGCTTCCTAGGTCTCTTTTGTCCAGAACAAAATCTTAAAAAAGTTTTGTAGCATTTGGACTTCGTTTGGCATAGATTTCCTAGAAAACCCACATCAGGGAGAAAATAACAATTGGCACTTGGCATTGGGTTATTAGGTTAGTTCCCAAAAATGATATAAAATAGCACATCATTGCATATAAAGTATCCTAGATTGATAATATAAAAGCATGGAGCAATCAACAATTATAGATACATTGGAAATGTATCGACATCCCCAAACTTAATTCCTGCTCATCCTCGAGCAGGTAAATGATAAAAATAGAATTTTTGATGCGACATGCTGCCCAACAGGTAATCTCTTTTAAGTATGATCACTGAGAAAGGATGAACTAATTGATATCAACATAATAATATCCACAAACATAAATACAATAATAGTTACTTTTCAAAATATACGATCCTTAAAGAGTCTTATTCCCTACTCATTTTATCGTATCAAGCATGGCATGACATCGTCTTCACCACATAAGTATAAATCATGAGCACCCCAATGTCAAACCTGGTAATTGGATCGTACTTCTAACGCTCTTTAGCATTTTCAACTTCACGCAATTCATGAGCGTGAACCATGGATATATCATATGGGTGAAATAGAATAAAGTGGTAGATATCAAAGGACTCAAAGTGGAAAAGAAAATCTCGCATCAACTAGGCATACCAACGGGTTATGGAGATGCCCATTGATAGATATCAATGCGAGGAGTAGGGATTACCATGTAACGGATGCACTAGAGCTATAAGTATATGAAATCTCAACGGAAGCTAAGTGGGTGTGTATCCTACTTGCTTGCTGATGAAGACCTCGGGCATTTGAGGAAGCTCGTTACTGAAATATACAAGTCAATTCTATAATGAAAAAATACTAGTAACATATGAAAGTGACAAAATTGTGGACTCTCTATATGAAGAACATGGTGCTACTAAAGCACAAGTGTGGTAAAGGGTAGTAACACAACCCCTTCTCTCTTTTTCTGTCATTTTTTCTTTTCCTTTTTATCCTTTTTCTCTTTTTTTCCTCTTTCTCCTTTTATTTTTTCTCTTTTTTTGTGGTGGGATCATCTGGCCTCCCCCATTTTTTGTTTTCCATCCGGAATCTCATCCCGACTTATGGGGGAATCAGTGTCTTCATCATACTTTCCTCACTGGGACAATGCTTTAATAATGATGATAATCACACTTTTATTTACTTACAACTCAACATAAACAATTGTGACTCTATATGAATGCCTCTGGCGGTGTACCAGGATGTGCAATGATCTAGTGTAACATGTAGACATGATGAATGATGGCTTTGCCACAAATACATGTCAACTATATGATCATTCAAAGCAATATGATGATGAACACACAAGTCATGTGACAGAATGGTGGAAGTTGCATGGCAATATATCTCGGAATGGCTATGGAAATGCCATGATAGGTAGGTATGGTGGTTGTTTTGAGGAAGATATAAGGTGGCTTATCTGTGATAGAGTATCATATCACAGCGTTTGGACGCATCGGGGAAGGTTGCACCGACTCTTGAGGTGAGAATGGCAACGCACGGTACCGAAGAGGATAGCAAATACGGAAATATGGGAGTGCGTATATCCATGGATTCACATTAGTCATAAAGAACTCACATACTTATTGCAAAGCCTATTATCTCTCTCGAAGCAAACTAGTACCACATACCCCTAGGGAGGAGGTAGGGAGGAGTTAACCATCGCGCCCTCCGATTCAAACAACATGAAGGATTTCATTTCAGACATCAAAATGCTCACACATCATCACCATGCCATGTTAATATTTAGATGAATAACAAAAAACAAGCTTTAATTACTGTTATTTGTACTAACTAACAATCATGTACTCATGCCCTTCTATATTAGTACATCAATATAATCAACTCATGTTTCTTCTTTAGTGACCTACATGAAAGTTTTTATTATATCCCCCACGAATACCTACCCTTTTGGACTATTCTTATAACTTGTGCCGTTTATCATTTCCATTTCTTAATATACTCTCAAGACGATTTAAGTGAAGCATGAAAGTTCAATCATTTCCACAAAATTTAGATGCCGCTGTGCTCTTAAAAGATATAAGTGAAGCACTAGAGAAACTACCTAGCTCAAAAGATATAAGTGAAGCATATAGAGTATTCTAACAAATTATGATAACTGTGTGTCCCTCTCAAATAGGTGTGTCCAACAAACAATGATTGTGGCAAACTAAATAACAAACAAAATATAACACACGTCACTCCAAGCAAAACACATAAAATGTGATGAATAAAAATATAGCTAGAAGTGACATACCGATAGATTGGAGACAAAAGAGAGGATGCCTTCTGTGGCATCCCCAAGTTTAGATGCTTGGGTCCTCCTTGAATATTACCTTGAGATGCCTTGGGCATCCCCAAGCTTTGGGTCTTTCCACTCCTTACACTACTCGGAGAAAGCCTACTAGTAGCGCTGGAATTAGCCATACCAGTAGCGTTGGTGCCAACACTACTGCTAAGGTGCTACAGCTAAGTTTTAGCAGCAGCGCTAGAAAACCAACACTACCAGTACGTATAGTTAGCAGTAGCGCTAGAAATCAACAAGCATTGCTGATAAACCATCACTGCTGCTAGACTCCAACCAACGCTACTACTAACATTCCTGCTTTCACAGATTAAATTCCCCTCTACATATTTGTGCATGCTCTATTCAACAGTTTCATCATATCATAATAAAGATACATTATTCTCATTACATCATACACACACAATAGTCTCGTCATACCATATAATCATCATCATCATTGTCCAACACAAACATCTCGAAAATAGCAATACAAAAGTCATGTCATGTCTCGAATAAATGCAACTGCATGGTGATGGCACACACACAAGTTCCATCATCTCTATCTAAACCATGATGTAGAAGAGAACAACAATCAGTATGAGCAAGAGCTCGACTAAGTAGTGCTTCTTGAGGCACCGTTTTCACTCCCTCTCTTGTCGGAGCGTCCACCTCAAGTAACTATTTTACGCTTTGGCTCTGCTGTCAAACCCTCTGTGGCGAGCGCCCGGGTACCTGTCCACCTTGGTCTGAGCGTCTGGCCAGTGGTGGTACACTCCTCGAACCCTCCCAATGAATGCGGCGTAGCAGTCCTTCGCCATCTCCGATCTATGTACCTGCATCGTAAGTTGATGTATTCAACGATAATATGCAACATAATGTACTTGAGAAACACAAAGAGGCATAGTTAACAAAATACAAGGAACCTATAGTAAACATAAATAAGGAAGTTCCTCATACCCAAACTAATTAACTAGAGCGATCTACACTAGTTCATAGAAACACAGTAGTACTAATTAAACATTGTCATCGCCAATCACTCCTCCATGTCTGCTCTCCAATCTTCATAGTCAGGGAGGAAGCACCCGAGCTCCGTGAAAGGCTTCAGGTCCAGACGCTGAGTGCTGATTAGTGTTCGGACATTATCACGACTCATTGGCCCATGGTATAACATCCCTGATTTTTGGAGGACCTTCTTAATGACCACTTGGGCAAGTTCACATTGTACGTGATAAGTATCAGCTCGGATTCGATGATCCGGTGTCCTTCCTATGCTTGTGGCCCAGTTGACAATCTCGGCATCATTGGAATTAGCTGACATGCAAAGGCATTGATTATCCCTTCTGTACTCGATCATGTGATGCATGAGGTAGAATCCGTTAGCCTTACTATCATTCGGTTGCTAGTTGCAGCAAAAGTTAGTCTTATGGTCAAAAGCCGGCCCTTTATTCATGTACTTTTTCACCTGAATATATCCACCACTAAGGACGAAGGTTAAAAGGGCACTATCGAGAACAACTTTATGTGCATGTAATCCCTCTTCTTGATGTTCTTCGCTAAGTCCAAGTACAGATCATGGGAGTATTGTGGGTACAGACAGATGAGGACGCCCCCCCGCTGCACAAAATAATTAGACCTCAAATTATTATCCATGCTTGCAAAGGAATGATTAAAACTTATGAAAGGATATCCATGGATGACTTACATGGGATGATAAGGCAGGAGAATCGTTTCCTTGTCCTTATTAGTGACCATGAACTTGCCCATGTACTTGCTCACATAGTCATGGTGCTCTTTGAAAACTGCCAAGAAGCTCTCGTGCATATAGTATGGGTCCGCGATGCAGATATATTTTATGTTCTCGCGTCTAATGATGTAGTTGAGATAAAGCGCATACATGCGGATGAACTGAAAATCCAGCTTGGTCATGTGGAACATGTCGTAGATGTAGTCAAATCACAGTATAAACTTATCCGCGGGTCATCTATCGACATTAACCTCCCACCTGGAACTTGAGCCGCGTAAAGCGGGTATCCTGGTTTTTTCGAGATGAGAAGGATTTCTCTCTCGCCAGCACATCATCATGAAGTCTCATTAGATCATTTTTTAGTATGTCCTCTAGCACTTCTGAGGTAGGATCGGGTGGCTGGAGACATGGAAACGCTCTGCACCTTCGACAGGTATTCTGTCTACCTTCCGGGGATTCAGAGGCGGTTGGCTGCTTGAAGCAGCTCTGGCGTATTTAGAGCCTTTCCTCTCAGGTCTCCTCATTTGCTTCTTGGCGGGTGGCGGTAGTGAGCCGGGCGCCATAACTTCCCTAACCATCACCCCCAGTGTCGTCGGGCTAAACAGTGGTCGACCCCCCATTGTTCTTGCTGGGTAGAGGCGGCATCTGGAGGCGTCTTCTGCGAGGATCGCATGAACAAAGACTTTTTGCGATCAGCCTAAGGATGTTCTGGCTCTGGCAAATCAGGCAGCATCAAGTCATCTCCACACTCATAGCCAGAGTCATAGTCCCGAGATTCATCATAGGTGGTATTGATATACTGGTTAGGGTCATCATCATCCTCCTCCATGACATCATCAACATTTGCTTCTTCGACGGGGGCGACGTCATCTCGCACTAATAGAGGCTCTCCCTCGCGTTGTTCGCTATCACCCACCACGACAGGTGCATGTAATTGGGTAGGTGGGGTGGTGTTCGTACCTTGTTGAGGAGTTGTCGTTGATGCGCTACCGAGCGCCTCGACACAAAGAAGAGTCTTCGGCCAAGACAACAACCAGCTCTTGCATGAGCTAATACGTTTAGGGGTCTTGT
Organism: Hordeum marinum; assembly: GCA_022496015.1. Taxonomy (NCBI): domain Eukaryota; kingdom Viridiplantae; phylum Streptophyta; class Magnoliopsida; order Poales; family Poaceae; genus Hordeum; species Hordeum marinum. The sequence continues at coordinate 442,629,012 of CM039674.1, forward strand.
CGTCATCAACTGCTACTGGAGGAGGCAAATCCTTGAAGCATGCTTTGACACTGGCCACACAAACTTTGAAGACGCTATGGGGCATCTGTCAGTTGTGTAACATTCGGTCCTTCGTCTTCACGATCGTTGCCTTTCCCACGTCCACCTTCTGGCCATTGATGTCGTACAGTAGTGTGAATGGGGTTTCATCAGCCTACGAAGACATGTCTGCAATGTCAAACATCTGAAAGGCAACTGAAACAGAAGAGTATAGATATGCTGGTCAAGAGGGTATGACGCGTAATTACCATGAGGGCATCGAGCTTAGCCAAAGACGAAGCCCCGCCGAGCACGCCAGAGACGGAGGACGGGCTGTTATGTACAGGAGCGGGACAAGGTACGGGAGCATGTGCGGTGGTGCGATGTTCACCAAATTGCTCCTGGCGTAGCTGGGAAGGGGAAAATCCGCTGGCCCTTTATCTGGATTATTCTTCGTCCATTCGAAAAATGCTGGAAGCAAGATGGAAATAATGGCAAATGTGAAGTCAGCCATAATGCCAGCTACCGCTGCACTGACCCTTGCATCGACTATCTTTTCCAACTCTTCTTTGGTCTCAGCTTTGGACTTATTGACCGCAAGTGGGACCTTCTGGTCGATGGTCTGTTGAGTAAGCAACTATCTCTGCCTTCTTTCCTCCAACTTCTCGTGGTAGCATGTCTTGCATGAGACACCATCTCCGACACCGTGCACAGGTCCATACGATGTCGGTTTGTCCTCCAACACCTTTTCAGTATGCTCAGGGCCCGGTTGAAAGGGGTGTCCCACTTGGGCCTCGCCGACGACTGAGAAGACTCGTCGCTTTTGGCTGCCTTTTGGTGCTTCTCTTTCCGCAAAAGGAACATGGATGGTTTACAAATGTGACAAAACTATTTGTCAAATTGATTGCAAGCTAATATAAGGTGGTAATATAACAATTACCAGTAGTCTCATGAACTACCTCGTGTTCGGGTCCGTGTAAAAGACTTTATTGATAGGGTCCCACTTGTATCGGGCCCTGATCCATTCATGCTCCTACGGGTCGGCGAACTCCACCAAGGGGTCTGGGATTCAGTGACTTTCACATTAGGCGTCCTCCTTGGCCCACACGTGCCTCTTCCCCTCATAACCACGGCTTTCGAGGCGGTCGGGAGGCGTGTTCCTGGCCCGGAGCGCCTTCATTTTCTCTGACCTTTTCTTGACTTCTTGTCTAGCGCAAGTCTCGTTGAATTTTTTTGAAGTCCTCTTCTATTAGTGTCGGAGTGTGAGCATGAATCTTGGATCACGGTTCATTCTCCGCAATCGCATTTTCATCCGTACTTTCTAGGTGGACAAGTCATTGGTGAACATCGTCATCGCCTTGTTGTTTATCTTTGTCATGGGTTCGTCCTTCCATGGAAGTTTGCTTTCAGTCCACCCGGGGAACAAGAACCTATTGTGCAACTTCGTTAGGATGCATCCTAGTTGATTGCCGTAGTAGGCGCGCGCTTCCTCCGGCGCCATTGGCTCTAATTTCTTGGGGTGTATCATCGTGACTATAATTTTTCCGATGCCGAGATCATTTGGTTTTCGTGTCCTCTTCGTCTTCGGTCCTTCACCGGTCTCGAGGATGGTGTCGGTTCCGGTGGTGTTGTCGGTGTCGGGGTTGTTGGCACCACTGCCACCCTGCACCCACAACTCGTGTTTGTCCAGGTAATAGAAATAATTATTTGCTGCCTCAACGGGGTCTTCTTCGAGGTGGCCAACGCATGAGTTTTGCCTCCTTTGGATCTACGAAATGCCGTCGGAGACGGGGAGTGATCGGAAAGTACCATACAAATTTCCGAGGAGCTTTCTTTCCTGCTTTGTTGTATCGAGAAGCATTTCACATTGTACAGTTGGTTTTTTCTGCTTGCTCCCCCTCGATAAATGATGCAATTGTTGATGCATGCGTGGTATCTAATGTGCGGCAGATCAAGAGGGCAAACGATTTTCTTAGCCTCCTCGACACTAGTAGGAAAAAGGTTTCCCATGGGAAGACCTTTATTATGTAGATACTTCAAATGCTCATCGAGGCTTTTGTTTGTCCATTTATTTTTAGCATTCATCTTTAGAAGTTCGAGCGTGAAACTCAAGCGGGTCACCTTGGGATCGCAACTGTCATACAATGGAGTCTTTGTGTCTACTTCAAGTTGCGCCAGGTTGGACTCCTCTCTAGAAGAATCTCTTCGCTAGTCGTACTCTTGCGAAGGAGGTCTCGAACATGAGGGTCCTGCACAACTGAACTTAGTAGCATCGAAGACTACGGCGCGTCCATCGCCTCTTGTCCGCCATGTCTGGACTCTTCTTCACCGTGTCTGGAATCTTCCCCGCCGCCATGTTCGGACTGTTCCCCTCCACCATGTCAGGTGCCATCGCCTTCGTGTCGATCGGTCATCTCTTCGTCTAGCCCCATGTCGCTATTCCCTTCCATGTGGACGTCGTCATCATCATCTTCGCTTATCCACCAAGTATAGCCATCCATGAAACCATTCATCAGCACGTGCGCCTTCAAAGTGCAACGATCAGCAGGGTCCAAAATGACTCCTTCTTTGCATCTCGTACACGGACATCTAATCCCAGTCCGATTATTTGCATACATGTCCATCACCGCAGATTTGCAAGTATCACTCCACCTTCCTTCCACTCACCTTCACGACTGCACGGGATAACAAGCAGAAGGGTTATAAACAAAATACATGCATGCATCAAAGTCATATAAAACTTTGGCATGACCTTGCGTAAAAATAGGACATATCGAGTTTGCACGAAATTCGCTGAAACGGAAATAAATCGACATTTCGGCAAAACATAAGCAACTCACGGGGCATGTCACTCACACAAATCCCTTCATATCGCAAACACACATATTCCCATTCTTGAAATGCACAACTTTTTACTAACCTATACCCCACGAGAGATTGTGCATAGTTAATTGGATTATTAGGCCTTTGCTACCTATAGGGATCGAAAGTGGATGGCTAAATAGCTAGCTAGATCTAGTTGATGGGAGGAGAGATGAACCTCCAGCTATGGATAGGAATAGAGATGATTTAGCTAGATCTATATGTATGGAAGGAAGGAGAGCCAAATAAATGTGGAAGATAGAGCTAGAAGAGGCCATTTATGGAGGAGAATTATGGTGGAGGGGGCCATTAATGGGGAGAGAAGAGAGGTAGAAGGAAGAGACAAGAAGGGAAATAATGGTGGAGAAATAACTTAGAGATGGAAGAGGGGAAAGGAGGGGAGAGGCAAAAGGGGGGGTTAAGGGGGAGAGAGGGGGTGGGTGAAAAGGTGGCACCAGCAATGATTAGAAGGAGCGCTGTATCACCGGGATCGCTACTGCTATGGGGCCTAGTAGTAGCGCTTTTTAGGAGTAGCGCTATTACTAAGTGGGGCCCAATAGCAGTAGTGGCGTCCTCACAGCAAGTGCTACTGCTAAAGATTTAGCAGTAGCGTTGTATTTGGGGGTGCGTCTCTACTACACCTAGCGTCAGTAGGCTCATTGGATCTCCCTTAGAAGTAGCGCCTTTTATATTTCCAGCGCTACTGCTGAGGTTTCACTTGCAGCGCTGTCAAAATATAGTGCTGCTGCTAATTGGCAACATCGCTTTTTTATTTTCCAGAGCTACTAGTCATGTCCTACCTATAAGGTTTTTCCTAGTAGTGTTATTCCTTCATCCATCGTTCTCTCACGCAAAACTTGAAAACTTCAACACACAAAACTCAACAAAACCTCATGAGATCTGTTACTATAGTAAACATATCAAATACTTTAGGTACAATTATAAATTGATTCATATTTCATTATTGCACAGTAGGTATTATATTATAATTTCTCAATGGCTTATACCCCCCATACAATCCATAGCATCATCAAAACAACCAAACTATGCAAACACAAACATAATTTGTCTAAAACAGAAGAGTCTGTAAGGATCTGTAGATTAACTATACTTCTATAACTCCAAAAATTCTGAACAATTAGGAAAACCGGGGCAATTCTTATACCAATAATGTGTAAAAATTCAAATCAGAAAGACGTTCGAGTAAAATCAGAGAAATTGTGCGCTGGACGCATAGTTTCTATTTTTTTGCATCATATCAATCGTACTATCTTCCAAATCATCCCCAAGGCTTTACTCGGCACACACACTAATTTAAACATAGAAACACAATCATTACAGTTTAAATAATAATTTCATTAGAAAGATAACTATTGGGTTGCCTCCCAACACACGCTATTGTTTTATTCCCCTATCTAAGCATAATGCATTGTATCAAGTGTTGTCACCCTTCTCATCTATTTTGGCTACCTTAGAAGGCCCCTCCTCAAACCCGGAAGGTTGTCTACGCTTACCCGTAATTTCTGAAAGTAAATTTGACATTTTTCTCTAAAGCATCAAGTCTGTTGTTGGCAATCATAAGGAATGAATTCATGTGATTAAGATTGGAACCTATGGTTTTGATAGGCTCATTTATTTTTTGTAATGCGTTCAAATTTTTATGCATATCCCCCAACTTTTCTAGTATTTGAGTACCTTCGTGAGTATAAGGAGTTACTTGAGGTAAAGGATATGTTCCAAACATTCCCTCTACTATTTCATGAGCTGCACTAGAATCTATTTCAATAACATTTCATTTAGCGGCAAAATCTAGAATTTGCCTATTAGATAAACTAAGTCAAACATAAAAATAAGGAAGAATAATCTTCATATCATTTTAATGGTAGCTTTACAATGAGATTCTATGAGACGGTACCAAGCATCTTTGAGGCTCTCTCCTTGCCTCTGCTTAAAATAAATTATTCATACTCTAGAGAGACATTGATAGAAGAACAAACCATGACGACAAGCAAGCAAGCAAACAAGCAAATAGAAATATTTTTGTTTTTTATAAAATTAATATATAACAGCAAATAAAAAGTAGAAAAGGTGAAATATAATTTATATGTAGGGACCCAACAAGAATTTGATGATGCTCCATGGCAATGGCGCCAGAAATTCTTCCTGCTACTTGTTAGCTGCGTTGGGATTTTCCCCAAAGAGTAGAGGAGATGCACTACAATAGAGATAATTATTTTCCTCAGTAAGAACCAAGGTCATCAACCAATAGGAGAACCAATGCGGATTCCCTTAAACAACACATACACACCAAAAACCAAACACTTGCACCCAACATGGGCAAGAGGGTTGTCAAGCCCCATGAACTCATTACTTGCAAGGATTAAATCTTGATATAATAGATAATGTGAATTCAACATAAAATAAAAGTAAATAATATGCATCAAGGTAATTAAGTTGTTTTTGTTTGTATGTTTAAGTAGACCCAGGGGCCATAGTGTTCGCTAGAGGCTTCTCTCTCAAAAGTAACATACGGTGGTAGACAAATTGCTATTGGGCAATAGATAGAATTGTGTATAGTTATGACATGTTATTCATGATAATGATCATGTATATAGTCATCACGTCCATAAACAAGTAGACCAAAACAATTCATCATATACTACTATTACTTCACACCAATCGACCGCTATCAGGCATGCATCTATGGTATTAAGTTCATGCAAACAAATGCTGGGGAACGTTGCATGGGAAACAAAATTTTCCTACGCATATGCAAGATCTATCTATGGTGATGAGCATCTATGAGAGGGAGAGTGGATCTACATACCCTTGTAGATCGCTAAGCGAGAAGCGTTAAGAAACGCGGTTGATGTAGTCGAACGTCTTCGCGATCCAAATCGCCAAGCGTCCCGCGATCCCATCACGACCCGTACCACGATCCGATCACGATCCGTCCCATGATCCAATCACGAATCGTCTCACGATCTTGATCATGGTCCTTCCGATCCAGCACCGAACGAACGACACCTCCGTGTTCGGCACACGTACTGCTCGATGACGATCTCCGCCTTCTTCATCCAGCAAGAGGGAGAGGATAGGTAGATGAGTTCTCCGGCAGCGCGACGGTGTTGCAGCGATGGTGGTGGATTAATTCCAGCAGGGCTTCGCCTAAGCACCACTGAAAACTAATCTAGAGGAGAAAACGATCTAGAGGAAGAAGAGGGCAACATGTGGCAATTAGGGTTAGGGCTGCCCTCAAAACCTCTAGTATATATAGGAGGAGGGGAGGGAGGAGATTTGGATCCAAAGGAGCCAAATCTGGTTCAGCCGAATTGGGAGGGAGGAGTCCTCCTCCTCCACTCCTAGTAGGATTAGGACTCCTTCCTTATTTTCCCACTTTTGCCTTCTTTCCACCTTGGGTTTTCTTCCCTAGCCACATGGGCCTTCTGTGGGACTTAGGCCAGACCACTAAGGGCTAGTATTCCTTCTCCCACAACCCATGTAGCCTCTTGGGTCGAAATACCCCTCCCGATGGTCCCTCGGTACCCTTCCGGCACTCCCGGTACACTACCGATGAGCCTGGATCTTTTCCGGTGACCAAAACAGGACTTCCTATATATATATATATCAATATTTACCTCTGGACCATTCTGAAGTTCCTCGTGACATCCGGGATCTCATCCGGGACTTCAAACAACCTTCGGTCACCACCATGCATAACTCTATACTACCGAAACGTCACCAAACCTTAAGTGTGCAGACCCTACGGGTTCGAGAACTATGCAGACATGACCGAGACACCTCTACGGTCAATAACCAATAGCGGGACCTGGATGCCCATATTGGTTCCTACATATTCTATGAAGATGTTTATCGATCGAACCTCTATGTCAAGGTTTCAGTTAATCCCGTATGATGTTCCCTTTGTTCTTCGGTATGTTACTTGCCCGAGATTCGATCGCCAGCATCTCCATACCTAGTTCAATCTCGTTACCGGCAAGTCTCTTTAATCGTTCCGTAATACAAGATCCCGTGGCTAACACTTAGTCACATTGCTTGCAAGGCTTATTGCGCTGTTGTATTACCGAGTGGGCCCTGAGATACCTCTCCGTCACACGGAGCAACAAATCCCAGTCTTGATCCATGCCAAGCCAACAGACACCCTCGAAGATACCTGTAGAGCACCTTTCTAGTCACCCAGTTATGTTGCGATGTTTGATACATACAAGGCACTCCTCTGGTGCCAGTGAGTTGCATGATCTCATGGTCATAGGAACAGATACTTGACATGCAGAAAACAATAGCAATAAACTGACACGATCATATGCTACGTTCATAGTTTGTGTCTTCTCCATCACATCATTCTCCTAATGATGTGATCCCATTATCAAATGACATCTCATATCCATGACTAGGAAACCATATCCATCTTTGATCAACGAGCTAGTCCATTAGAGGCATACTAGGGACATGGTGTTGTCTATGTATCCACACATGTATCTGGGTTTCCGATCAATACAATTATAGCATGGATAATAAACGATTATCATGAACAAGGAAATATGATAATAACCAATTTATTATTGCCTCTAGGGCATATTTTCAATAGTATCCCACTCGCACCAAAGTCAATAATCTAGTTCACATCACCATGTGATTCGCATTGTTATGAATCTAACACCCAATGGGTTATGGGGCTCGATCATGCTTTGCATGTGAGGGAGGTCTTTTAGTCAACGGGTCCGGGACATTCAGATCTGTGTTTACTTTGCAAATATCTATGTCATACTGTAGACACTGCAACCACACTCCACTTGCAGCTATTCCAAATGGTTCCTACTAAGAGTCATCCGGATTGGTGTTAAAGCTTGCATCGAAGTAACTCTTTACGACGAACTCTTTATCACCTCCATAATCGAGAAACATTTCCTTAGTCTTTAGTCACTAAGGATAATCTTGACCGTTGTCCAGTGATCCATTGCTGGATCACTCTTGTACCCCTTCACGGACTCATGGCAAGGCACACACAAGTGCGGTACACAGCATGGCATACTATATAGAGCCTATGGCTAAAGCAGAGGGGACGACCTTTGTCCTTTCTCTTTCTTATGAAGTGGTCGAGCTTTGAGTCTTACTCAACTTCACACCTACAAATCAGGCAAGAACTCTTTCTCTGACTGATGCATTTTGAACTCTTTCAAAATCTTGTCAAGGTAAGTAGTCATTGAAAGTCTCATCAGGCGTCTTGATCTATCTCTATAGACCCCGATGCCCAACAATTAAGTGGATTTATCCAGGTCTTCCTTTGAAAAACTCTTTTCAAACAACCATTTATGCTTTCCAGAAATTCTACATCATTTCCGATGAATAATATGTCATCCACATATTCTCATCAGAAACTTTGTAGTGCTCCCACTCACTTTATTGTAAATACAAGTTTCTCATAAACTTTGTATAGACTCAAAAACTTTGATCACCTCATCAAAATGTATATCCCAACTCCGAGATGCTTGCTCCAGCCCATAGAAGGATTGCTAGAGCTCGAACACCTTTTAGCATCCTTAGGACTCACAAAACCTTCTGTTTGTATCACATACAACCTTTCCTCAAGTAAACCGTTAAGGAAATGATGTTTTGACATCCATATGCCAGATTTCATAATTGAAAAACACAACAACTACTAACATAATTCTAACATACTTTAGCATATCTACGAGTGAGAAAGTCTCATCATAGTCAACTCCTTGAACTTGGCGGAAACTTCTTTCCGACAAGTCGAGCTTTATTAATGGTGACATTCACCATCAGCGTCTGTCTTCATTTTAAAGGTCCATTTGTACTCGACGACCTGCCGTCCAACGAGCAAGTCAACCAAAGTGTATACTTGGTTTTCATATATAGATCCTTTCTCGAATTTCATGGCTTCTAACCATTTGTCGGAATCCGGGCCCATCATCGCTTCTCCGTAGCTCGTAGGTTCATCGTTGTCCAACAACATGACCTCCAAGACAGGGTTGTCCTACCACTTAGGAGCAGTACGCGTCGTTGTCGACCTATGAGGTTTGATAGTAACTTGATCTGAAGCTTCATGATCATCATCATTGACTTCCTCTTCAACTGACATAGGCTCCACAAAAGCATCTTTCTGCTCTGCGCTACTCTCTGGTTGAACAAAGGTCCAACAAACTCATCAAGTTCTATCTTCCTCCCACTCAATTCTTTCGAGAGAATCTCTTTCTCGAGAAAAGTACCCAGTTTTAGCAACAAACACTTTGTACTCAGATATGAGACAAAAGGTATACCCAACTGTTCTTAGGGTATTCCATGAAGATGCATTTGCCATCTTTGGGTTCGAGCTCATTAGGCGAAAACCATTTTTTCACATAAGCGTCGCAGCCCCAAACATTAAGAAATGGCAGCTTAGATTTCTACCAAACCATAATTCATACGGTGTCATCTCAACGGATTCAGATGGTGCCCTATTTAAAGTGAATGTAGTTGTCTCTACTGCATAACCCCAAAGCGATAGTGGCAAATCAGTAAGAGACATCATAGTATGCACCATATTCAACAGAGCACGACTATGACGTTGGAATACACCATCACACTATGGTGTTCCAGGTGGCGTGAATTGTGAAACAACTTTCATTTTGTCTAAAGTTGTATGCCCAACTCGTAACTCATATATTCACCTCCATGAGTATATCGCAAGCATTTTTATCTTCTTGTCACGATGATCTTAAACATCACTCTGAATTTGCTTGAACTTTTCAAACGATTCAGACTTGTGTTTCATTAAGTAAATATACACTATATCTACTCAAACTATCAGTGAAGCTAAGAAAATAACGATGTCCACCGCACGCTACAAGACTTATTGGATTGCATACATCAACATGTATCATTTCCAATAACTCACTTGCCCGCTCCATCAAACCAGAAAATGGGGTCCTTAGTCATCTTGCCCAAGAGGCATGGTTCGCATGTCTCAACCGATTCAAAATCGAATGAGTCTAAAGATCCATCATCATGGAGTTTTTCATGCGATTTATACCAACATGACTTTCAACGGCAGTGCCACAAGTATGTGGTACTATCATTATTAACTTTGCGTCTTTTGGCATCAATGTTATTAACATGTGTATTACTACGGTCAAGATTCAACAAACCATTCTCAATGGGTGCATGGCCATTGAAGGTATTATTCATGTAAATAGAATAACCATTATTCTCTCACTTAAATGAATAACTGCATTGCAATAAACACGATCTAATCATGTTCATGCTTAACACAATCACCAAATAACATTTATTTAGGTTTGTCACTAATCTCGAAGGTAGAGAGAGTATGCGATGTTCATCACATCAACCTTGCAAACATTTCCAACACATTGTCACCTCACACTTAGCTAGTCTTCGTTTATTCCGTAGCTTTTATTTCGAGTGACTAACATTTAGCAGTCGAACCGATATCCAATACTGACGGGGATATACCCCATGGTATGACCCGGCCTGGCGACTCACAGGAGACCCGGCCGAAGACATGCCATTCTTATTTAAGACCAGGCAGACGAGTCACAGGATGGCCAAGCCCAAGACCCGGAGTGTGAGCCGGCGCCAGGCGGCTCACAAGAGAAAGCCCACAACAGAGAAGGATTCCCTTAAAGGAAATAAGACCCGGAGTAGGATTCGTGAGAGACTAGTCCTAATCCTACTCCTAGTAGGACTCTATTTGTAAACCTACCCTCTCCACTTATATAAGGAGGGGTAGAGCACCCCTAGAGGGACAAGTTCTCAAGAGACACAATTCTACAAGTTTAGACAACAAAAGAGATTAGAGGCACAAGAGATTAGAGGTAGCAATTAGCACCCTTGTAACTGAGAGATCTTCATCATCATCAATACCAGACAAGCAGGACGTAGGCTTTTACCTCCATCGGAGGGGCCGAACCTGGGTAAAACTCTGTGTCTTCTCGATTCCGATCAACCCCTTCAAGCCGCCACGTAGTTGCGTCTCTCCCCGAACCTAAGTCTGTTGACCCGGACATCTGCCGTGACAAATCCACGACAGTTGGTGCCCACCGTGGGGCCCTCACACGGTGGTGTTGTGTTCTTGGAGGAGATCTCCGAGGGATCGAGAGGATCGGTGATTGCCGGATAAAGAAACTTCGGCGCAGAAAAATCTACGAACTCGACGAACGGTCGGAACACATATACAATATCGAGTTCAAGAAATTTAGGGTTGCGTGTGCCACCTGCACCCGGTGATCCGTCGAATACGACCAGAGATCAAATTACTCCGTTGCACCACTGTAAGATCCGGTTAGAACAATATTCGAGACCGACATTAGCTCGGCGTTGCGTTGATTACCTATAGCCACAAGGCGTGATCTGGTCCAGCATACATGTCGTGATTACTTTTTCTGGTGTGAAGAACGGGTCAAGACCAAAAAAAAATTATCAAGCGTTTTCGGAGGTGGTACATGACGAAGGCATTGAGAATTAGCAGATCATCTTATTGCTATGACCACACCGAGGTGACCACAAAACGAAAAGAAAAAGAGAAAGACAAAATATGCAGAGCCAGCCCATGTCGGAGGCGATTTGGTTTCCGGGTCCGACTCGCCTCTATCGCCGCTTGCTCCGAAGCCGGCTCCTCCCGCCGCGGTGCTCCGCCCTGCCCCGTCTTGGTGCCTCGTCTGCCGGCTTGGCCCACGGTCGGGTTGAGCTCCTTCTTGCTCACCACGTTCCTGCTCGCCCCGTCGCCGCATGTGCTGCGCAGCTGCTCCTGCCAACCACCACGCTGCAGTTGCTCTGCGCTCGTTGCTGTGAGCCACCGTCAAGCTAGCCGCCGCCCCGTACCCTGACCAGCGCTCCGCGCCTCCATGCCGCCGGTGCTCCAAACCGCCTGCTTCGCTCCCAGGCCGGCCTCACCCACGAGCTGCCCCGACAAGCGGCCGCGCCAGCTGCTGCTTTACCAGCCCCCGTGCGGGCGTTTCTCCGCCCCGCCGGACTCCGCCTTTGAGCCACCTTGCCACACCAAGCCGCCCGGGCCATAGCCGCCGCCACAACCACATCCATGGCCGGCCTCGCCTCGCGCCGGGGCCATCTCGGCTTCTCTCCGCCTTTTGCGCCATGACCGGCTGTCCTCTCGCCGGCTCCTGCTATGCTGCTGCCGCGCTCCACCTCACACCGGTGCCCGTCCTCATGAGCTGTAGCCGGATCCACCTCCGATTTGGTGCCATGGCCTCCGAACATGACCAGGGAGACGAGTGCCGCTGCGTTGACCCGATAGATCACCAAGTGGACCGATGCCACACCGTGCGCCTGGGCCGCCTGTGTCACCCCGCGCCTGGGCCGACTTTGATCGCGCAAGGCCCAGTAGGCGCGCCGCGTCCTCAGCCCCTCCACTGACCTGGGCCAGCCCAGCAAGTTTTGTCCTGTTAAAAAATGAAGGAAGGCCATTTGGGTGCTACTATCGTTTTGAAAGGGCATCCGGCGAGACGTCGCTTCCAGATCATCTGTCGTTCAAACAAAACAGGTGATGTCTATCATATGTGTTCTATCATATATATTAACTTTTTTGTGAGAACAATTACTTTGGTCAGTGCTGTTTTTATGCAGGGCCACTATTCACTTCCAAAAGGGGCATTATACCGCAGAGACGGAGCACACGTCAGCATTATTCTATATTGGTATTCGTCCGTGTCGCGGCTGGGCCGGCTTACAACACCGTGGTTACCTCTAGCGACAGCACCGGTTTACAAGGTCGTGGACGTCTCTCGCCATCAGCGAGCGGCTTACAACGTCGTAGCTGACTCTCATCATCCGCACTGGCTTATAAACGCCGCGGCATATTTCACAAACAGGGCCAGCTTACAATGCCGCGTTTGGTTTCTACGTCTACATCAACCTATCAATGCAGTGCTCGCCGACATGAGCCGCCCGACGGACAGGTGCACAAGTCGCCACCACTATAGCATTGGTTCACTTCAAAAACCAGCCGGACCGAACCATTGACCGGATCATTGAAACAATTCATACGGGCTCATTTATAACCCGCCACGGCCAAACTCAAACTTCCAGTAAAGAACCTCAAGCCGCCTCTTCGAGTCAACTTAAGGCTCGGGGGCTACAGACATGGCAGGACACATTTGGTCGTTTTCGATGAGAAGCCCGGGTCTTTGCAAGATGAAATTTTCCGGCTCAGAAATTTGAGTTGAAGTGGTCTATTCGCTGTCAAAATGGCTGATCTATCATCCGGCTTTATGCCCTATCAAGCGCTATGGCAGGGAGGCTTCTTGCCTTCGGGTATAGCTCACATCTCCCTTGCACAGCCGGCGATATGCCCAATTAAACACTGTTGCAAAGAGGCTTCTTGCCTTCGGGTATAGCTTACTTCTCCTTTGCACAACCAGCTGTTATTAAACTGTTGCAAGGAGGCTTCTTGCCTCCGGGTATAGCTTACTTCTCCCTTGCACAGTTGGCTTTATGCCTAGTTTGGTTACATTAAGCGCTATTGTTGATGGAGGCTTCTTACCTTTGGTATAACTTACAGTACCCTAAGACAACAGTGTGTACACCAAATTTCAGTTGCTTATCAACTGCGACCGTTGAAGGGGGCTTCTTACCGACGGGTATCGCTTATCTCACCCTAATGGCCGGCTTTATGCCACTTCCGGTTACTTATTAACCGCTGTTGTCGAAGGGGGCTTCTTACCAACGGGTTCACTTATCTCACCCTAACAACCGGCGTTTACGCGAAAATTCAGATGCTTATCAACTGTAGCTGTTGAAAGAGGCTTCTTGCCTTCGGGTATAACCTACTTCTCCTTTCAAACAGTCGGCTTTATGCCGTCTCAGGCTAATTGTTGGTCGCGGCTGTCGATGGAGGCTTCTTGCCCTGGGGTATAGCTTACATCTCCTATCGATAGCCGACATTCGTTGTACTCTTACCAGTCAATCATGCCTAGAGACCCTGAGCCGGTTCAAGAAATTGACGGCCAATCTCGCCTAGAGACCCTGAGCCGGTTCAAGAAATTGACGGCCAATCTCGCCTAGAGACCCTGAGCCGGTTCAAGAAATTAACGGCCAATCTCGATAGAGACCCTGAACTGGTATGAGTTCAAGCATCGAGTCCACCCAGAAGAACCATTATATGACTTTTTTGAGGAAAGCAAGATCATCATCACATATTGCATCATGCCGTCTTATCAAGCCGGGTCAGAGCAAGGTTATGAGAAAAGGAGCAATGTTATGAAAGGTATACATCTCTGGGTTGAGCTTCTTTAAGCCGCCCTCACAACAATTCAGAATATATTCTGTCTTGTTCGTTTTTGAAGGTTTTATCTCTTAAGATGAGCCGCCGTTAAATGTTTTGCAAGAGGCAAATAGATCTTTTAATAGCCAATATGGCTGGATCTTCATGGTTTATCATAACCAGTAATAAAGGACTGGGATTTTTTCAAACCAGCTCGGAGAAATTATTATCTTTCAAGAGCCGCCCTATTAGATATAATACTGTGTCATCTAATTGGCCAGTTCTCGGATTTCTTTAATTGTGCTCTGTAGTAACCTACAACACTCATGGATTTCTCATATTTGTCGGGTTGCACCGCAACCACGACCAGGAATATCATGTCAAAGATAAAAAAATTATTCCAGGATATTCATTCCGGGTTATATTACGACCACGGTCAAAGATTCATTCAACAAATTATGGTGAGACATATTATTCTCACATAGTCCCGAGTCGCCGCAGGCAGATGACCCGGCACTTGGGGGCTACATTATCCAAGTCCAAGTTTATATCAATTATGCAAAGTCCCATGTCGCTACAAGCATGCACCATGGCACTTGGGGGCTAATGCAAGCCGGTTTTTAAACCATTACATTGTCAGCAGGACCATATTATCTCAAGGAGATGAGCCGACCCTTCTGTGTTTTTCTAAAGTCCCAGCCCAGTAATTCTTACTGACCCGACACTTGGGGGCTACAGTATTCAGCTGTTCCAACAGATTAAGAGAGTCAAATTGAAGACCTGGCACATCACATTCTGATGAGCTGGCCCTTGGGGGCTACACCCGCCAAAGCCTTCTGATGAGCCGGCCCTTGGGGACTACACCCGCCAAAGCTTTCTGAAGAGCTGGCCCTTGGGGGCTACACCCGCCGAAGCCTTCTGATGAGCCGACCCTTGGGGACTACACCCACCAAAGCTTTTTGAGGACCCGGCCCTTAGGGGTTACACCCGTCGAAGCTTTCTGATGAGCCGGCCCTTGGGGGCTACACCCGCCGAAATATTATAAGGTATAAAGAAATTATAAGTCCCAGGTTGCTGCAGGCAGGACAACCCGGCACTTGGGCGCTACAGAGTCCAAAATGTTATTTGCAAAGCACCAAGTTATCATGGATAATCTCGGAGCTTGGGGGCTACAGGTAATATGGACATATCAAAAACTTTGAGGAGAATTTTCAAGATATTAAATATGGAGTTCAGTTGTTAGACCCGGCGTCGCCAACACTTATGATCCGGTGTTATCAAAAGATCATAGCCTGTCAGAGTTTACACAAGCCGCCCTGCTTCACAACAATGGAAGTCCAGTTCTACAGCAGATGGATTTTCATCTCAATATTTATCGAAGTCAGCAGAATTCTAGTTATTTAACCCGGAGTCACCAACGATAATGACCCAGCATCATCAATGATTCTGACCCGGCGGAGATGACCTGCCAAGAGTATTGGAAGCCGACTCAATGGCATATGGGTGTTCTATTCTCAATATTTTTTTAAAGACATTGACAAGCAAGATGATTATCAAGACGACTCATTCATATGGAGAAAAGACCCGGATTTCTGAGAAGCCATTTTATAAGCCGGCCAAAGGAACAAGCTGGCCACTTAACATATTTGTTACTCTTATTTCAGGAGCTTACCATGAATAAATTCAAGCTAACCTGGGGGCTAATGAAGGGGATATACCCCATGGTATGACCCGGCCTGGCGACTCACAGGAGACCCAGCCGAAGACATGACATTCTTATTTAAGACCCGGCAGGCGAGTCACAGGATGGCCAAGCCCAAGACCCGGAGTGTGAGCCGGCGCCAGACGGCTCACAAGATAAAGCCCACAAGAGAAGGCCCAAAAGAGAGAAGGATTCCCTTAAAGGAAATAAGACCCAGAGTAGGATTCATGAGAGACTAGTCCTAATCCTACTCCTAGTAGGACTCTATTTGTAAACCTACCCTCTCCACTTATATAAGGAGGGGTAGAGCACCCCTAGAGGGACAAGTTCTCAAGAGACACAAGTCTACAAGTTTAGACAACACAAGAGGTTAGAGGCACAAGAGATTAGAGGTAGCAATTAGCACCCTTGTAACTGAGAGATCTTCATTAGCATCAATACCAGACAAGCAGGACGTAGGCTTTTACCTCCATCGGAGGGGCCGAACCTGGGTAAAACTCCGTGTCTTCTCGATTCCGATCAACCCCTTCAAGCCGCCACGTAGTTGTGTCTCGCCCCGAACCTGAGTCCGTTGACCCGGACATCTGCCGTGACAAATCCACGACAAATACCCAGGTGCTACTAGGAGTACTAGCAAGATACACATCAATAACACGTATATCATATATACTTTTGTCGACGTTGCCAGCCTTCTTATCTTACCAAGTATCTAGGGTTGTTCCACTTCAGCGACCACTCTCCTCATAACAGAAGCACTTAGTCTCGGGTTTGGGTTCAACTTTGGGTTGCTTCACTAGAGCAGCAACTGACTTGCCACCCATGAAGTTTCCCTCCTTGCCCTTGCCCTTCTTGAAACTAGTGGTTTTACTAACCATCAACACTTGATGCTCCTTCTCGATTTCTACCTTCGCGGTGTCAAACATCGCGAATAGCTCAGGGATCATTATTTCCATCCCTAGCATAATTATAGTTCATCACGAAGTTCTAGTAGCTTAGTGATAGTGACTCAGAGAACTGTATCAATCACTATCTTATTTGGAAGATCAACTCCCACTCGATTCAAGCGATTGTAGCTCCCAGACAATCTGAGCACATGCTCAACGATTGAGCTATTCTCCTTCATTTTGCAAGCAAAGAATCTTTCTGGAGATCTCATATCTCACAACACGGGCACGAGCCTGAGATCCCAATTTCAGCTCTTAGAACATCTCATATGTTCTATGACGTTCAAAACATTTTGGAGCCTCAATTCTAACCCGCAATGCATGATGCACTAAACTATCAAGTAGTCATCGGAACATGCCTGGCAGATGTTCACAACATCTACAGACAATGCTTAATGGTTGACGCGCAGGTCATACAATAATTAAAGACAACCCTATGGCTCCTGCCGGTTACGGTACTCATCGACATGCAAGTCGTGATATTCTATACAATACATGATCATCTCATACATCACATATATCTCATCATGTAATTGGCCATATCACATCACAACATACCCAACAAAAACAAGTTAGACGTCCTCTAATTGTTGTTACAAGTTTTACGTGGCTGCTACGGGTATCTAGCAAGAACAATTCTCACCTACGCAAAACCACAATGGTGATACATAAGTTGCTTTTCAACCTTCTCAAGGACCGCCTTTGTCGAATCCGATCCAACTAAAGTAGGAGAAATAGACACCCGCCAGCCATCTTTGTGCAACGAAGTTACACGTCAGTCGATGGAACTGGTCTCTCGTAAGCGTATGAGTAAGGTTGGTCCAGGCCGGTTCATCCCATAATACCGCTGAACCAAAACACGACCAAGGGAGGAAGCAATCTAAGCATCAACGCCCACAAACTCTTTGTGTTCTATTCGAGATCTCATCTACACCTAGACCTAGCTCTGATACCACTATTGGGGAACGTTGCATGGGAAACAAAATTTTCCTATGCACACGCAAGATCTATCTATGGTTATGAGCATCTACGAGAGGGAGAGTGGATCTACACACCCTTGTAGATCGCTAAGCGGGAAGCGTTAAGAAGTGTTTAATGTAGTCGAACGTCTTCGCGATCCAAATCGCCAAGCATCCCGCGATCACATCATGATCCGTCCCGTGATCCGATCATGATCCGTCCCGCGATCTCATCACTATCCATCCTGCGATCCAATCACGAATCATCTCACGATCTTGATCACGGTCCTTCCAATCTAGCGCCGAACGGACGGCATGTAGCGACCCGACTCAAAACGAGTCAAGCCTCTATGTTTTCTGTGCCATCCCTGGATCAGTATGCTGGCACACACAGTACATCAATGTATATATCAAAGTGCAATCACATGTAATTAACGTAAAACTGATATATACCTTAAAATAGCAGTGGATACAGTCAACAGGAGTGGAGGCCCAATAACACCAACGGCAAGTTGAGTGCGGACCGTAACCCTGAATCGTACTCTTACCCGTCGTAGAAGAGAATCTGCAACATAATACGTTGCAGCCATATAGGTCAGTACATTGAATGTACTGGCAAGATTACCATAGTAGAACAAAAAAATAAAGACTATTCTATATGCAAAGGCTTTGTGGCTCTGTGTCTGAGTTTTTGCGTAAAAGCTGATTTTATTTTCCTACAACAAAGGAATATCAGGAATTTCACTATAGAGTTACCTATCATGACATGGTTCCGCCAACCAATGTCTCAATTGCCCACAAGTATCATTAAGTTGCCCACAATTAGTTATCAGTCCAGTGTTGAGAGTTCAGAGATAGATCCAAGTCTAGAAGCTCAAATTGTCCGTAACCGGGGACACGGCTAATCGATTAGGTTTAACTCTGCAGAGTGTTGTGTACTTTACCCACAAGATTCTTTCCCTCCTGGTAAGTCCTCGCACTGCCTGGTGTTTGAGAACAGGATGAAAGAAACATGGTCTTTCAGAGTGTTTCCCTGACTGTCCGACAGTGCCCATCCCATCCTAACGTCGACTACATCTCGTAGCACTACCCAGCAGCGTCACAACAAAGATCAACCAAGCCAGAGCCCATAATGACTTGTGGCTACACAGGTAAGCTTCCGGGCATGAAGTATTCATCCTTCTCTTTGAGTCTGGGTGAAGCTTTCCGCAAGATGTCATGGCGCTTCTCCATGCATCCCGGCCATCCACTGGTTTCTCCAGGGATGCCCAATCAACCATCCTTCACCCAGTAGTGTGTATTGAAAACTTGTCTTCTCGAGTCTTGAAGTCTTGAGGTCTTGAAGATGCAGGACTTGAAGATGCCTTCATGAAGTCGTCGTTTTGACGTGGAGTCCTTCTTCACACCACTCACGAACACTCATACCAGACCCCGTCTACTTTAGCATAGCATGGCACTAACTAGCGTTTCCCGGGGCTTTAGTAACCAGTGGTGGGTTCCTACCTCATGCATTCTACTCAACTACAAGAATTTCAATAACACTACGGGAGGGATGTGCTGAATGATGTCACTACATGCAATAAAAACATAGGTATGAAATAGATGATCAAAGTGAACTTGCCTGTACTGTTGATGCAGAGAAAGATCGCTCTCAGAAATAACTTGATAGAACTATTAGTCACTCTCCGATGAAAATCTATATAAACAAGCATTGCATTCATATAAGCAATCATACTAACAATCAATTCTAACAATCAAAAGTGACACAAAACAAAAGCAACAAGGTTGATGAAGAAATACTTAAGACAAAGTTGAAACACAAAACTCCAACAAATTCAAAAGTAACACAAAACCCAAAACAAAAGTAAAATATAATAAAAGGATTTTAGTAAATATTTTTCTAGCAAAATGAATTACTTTTGAAAAACAACTAAAACTATGAAAACAACATTCTAAACAACATAAGTGTTTGTCTACAAGCACAACCATAAACTAAGAGAAAACAAATTATGAAACAACTAAGTTAACAGCAAGTAATTAAATAAAATCTTTATTATAAAACAAAATTAAGTCATCTAAAACTCTTGTGAAAGAATTACTTATTAAAACTAATTTGTTTTATAAAACATTACCTATTGAAGAAAAATATAGTTTCCTATAGGGTAAAACTAAACTATTTTTGTTTAAAACATTTATTTACAGAAAAGAATTAGTAAAAACTTTATTTGAAAACAGAATCTAAATACTTAAAACTTTAGTTAAAAGGATTGTTACTAACAAATTTGCTTTTAAAACAACTATACCTATTTGAAAGAGGGTATAGATCCCTACAACAAAATTTATAAACTAAACAAATTAACTTTTGTTAACAGCAAGTAAATTACTAAGGTTTGGAAAAAAACAAAACTAAATGAAATCTGAAACTTAATATAAATCATCTTCAGATTTTCAAAAATAAAACAAAGTAGATAAACTAATATGAAACTAAACAGATTCTGTTTGGTTTGAAAAACACTATTTAAAATTATTATAAAATTCTCAAAATATACCGAATGATATCTATGGTCACTAGTGACAAGTAGGAAAAAGAATCATTCAAAAATTCATTTTAGAAATCATGATATTCAGAAAACAAAACTTAAATCAAATCTGTTCAAATTCAAATTTAAATGTTCAAACATAGTCCAATTTGGTATTCACAGAAACTAGATGAAATTGTTGATCTAATTCAAAAAAAATCAATTAAAAACATTAAGTAGTTTAAGAGATATAAAGAAAATAAAATCAGAACTTTCTCTGTTTTTGAAACTAAAACAGAAAAAAAATGGCTTCTAACGGACAGGGGTGGTGACGTGGCGCTCTGCTATTGGCTACGGGATGCGCGTGCGAGCGGGTGACCGGACATTAGAGGAAAACGCTTCGACGTTTAATTCTTCTAATCTGGCGCGTAGGAGTTTGACCCAACGGTTGAGATAGAGAGGGGAGGGCTCACGGTGAGATGGTCGCCGGCGAGGGCTTTCTCCGGCGAGTCTGAAATGTCGTGGTCGTCGGGGACGGTGCTCTAGTGACCCTCCGGCGATGGCGAAGGCACCACTCGATGCGGGCGACGACGGCGATGAGATGGGTGGCTTCAGTGGGGCGAGGGGGTGACGGAGCCGTCGGTGGCGAGCTCGAAGGCGGAGGCGACCTTCGGGTGCTCGACGGGGAGGTAGTTCCCATGGGTTTGGTGCACGGGTGAGTGCATGTGGAGGTGCGCGTGAGCGAGAGGAGGTGGAGGGAGGGCTCGGTGGCGCTCGGGGAAACCGGGGTGGAGCTGTGGAGCAGAAATGGCGCGGCGGTCGGGGTGAGCTCCGGCGAGCTATTCCGGCGTCGGGAGGACACGGGAGGAGGGGGAAACAAGGGGAATGGGCAGAGGGGGAGCAGGGCTTCTTATAGGGGCTCAGAGGGGTCGGGGAAGTAAGGAGAGAGGGGATCCGCGTGGAGGGGAGCCGGCGACGACGGCGCGTGCGGGAGGATGAGGACGACCGCGCGGGAGAGAGGATCGGGCGGTGGGGCCAAGGTGTCAGCGAGAGAGCGAGAGGGGGTGTTATAGCGGTGACCGTTACGAAATAAAATCGGCTTTAAAGGCTGTGGGCCGGCCGTTTAATACCGGAAACGGTTACCGTTTTTTCCTTTAATAATTTTACCAGAGCCATAAAACTTGATCAATGCATTCCAATAAATTCCAAATATAGTCAAATTTTATATCAAAATTAACATAATAATAAATGCCATTTAATGGACATTTTTATTCTGGCATTTGAATACTTTGAAAAAACCATTTTTCAGAAAATGCCTTAATTGGCTTTATTTACTTTTGCAAATATTTTTCAAATAACATTTTGGGTTTGATGATTCAAAAAAAACTTCACAAATTACCCCCTGTCTTGGAGTGTCATGTTACTCCTCTCAAATTTTTGTCAGGGTTTTGAATTCTTTGAAAATTTTGGATAGGGACCAATATGAAATGGATTTTTCAAAATAATCCAGAGATTTTCAAAAGCTCTTTCAATTCCTTCTTTTAAACTTCCAACTCATATTTCTTAAAATTTGAGGAAGTCATATTATCCTCTCTCATGAAAATCATTGAGTTGCATAAAGTTTTTCTGAATTTGAAATATTTTCAAAAATGGAAATTCAAATCATTTTCAAATCCCTTTTCATTTCTTTAAATGGAAGAAGTCATGTCATCTTCACTCTAGGGTTTTGTGATGAAATGAATTTGAATTCCTGGTGATCAAAATGCAAATTGAATGTTTTGGGAAAGTCATTTCATTCCCTCTCAATAAACTTTCAAAAAGTTTCAAATTTCACTCACTTTCAATCACTCAAGCAAACAAACAATCATACTAATAATTATTATAACATTCCAAAATTTGGGATGTTACAAACCTACCACACTTAAAATGAATCTCGTCCTCGAGATTCGGAAGGGCTAGAAAGAAAGGTTAGGTTTTGGGGTCTTCTAACAAATCCATTGACCTGGAAATGTGGGTCTACCACACTTGAAATGAGAGTTACTGGTCCTTCAACACCTTGACAGTCCTTTGGGTACATCTGTCTGTTCACCTTCTTCACGATAGCTCCTTCGGTGATGCTCTTCCGTTATATCAAAATCTTGTGTTCTCATAACAACATGTATTTCCTCTGATACTGGGTCTTCTTAACTGACAGGTCTCGCGTTCATTCTAAGTAACTTATCGACGATCTCATGGTGGTCTACCATTAGTGGTTATCCTGCAGTGAAATGGGTCTTGGCTTCATTCCTCACCGTAAAAATTCCTACGTGTGACAGCAACTGTCATGTACAAGGGTTTCATCCTACCATTCTAAGGCTTAAACAAAAAACTTCAAAGAACGTCGTCTCTTTACTATGGGTAAGTCACTCAGATTTACCATTCCGAATAGCAAGAGAATGATAAGAGTAAGTCGTCATGGTGGCCAAGCCATGTCGCACTGAAATCATTACCTTGTATAAGGTTTAGTGATCTCGTATTCTAGCACTTGGGCTCCCTCACAAGCATTGCAGAAATTTCTCTTGTCAACGAACAAACTTCGGATAAATCCATTAATTCTGCAAGCTAAGCAAAAACATCTATCGTTTCTTCACAATTCTCAGGTTATCGTAAACTCCTAAGAAAAACGTTTGATAGTCATTCGTAGCTTCTTCCAAGTTTCTTCCTTCACCAAGGTGGGGCTTGATCCTTATCAATCCTGAAGTCAGTGACTTGTGGCTTCACTTGAATACTTGAACAACTTCATCTCACCCGTGGGGTGACTATCGATCCATATTCCAGCATTACCTTCAGTTCACTCCATTATACCCTTGAGGTAACAATTTTATAGACCTATTATTGTCTGGATTCCACTCCATGGAATTCATTTTCCTTTCCATTAGTCTGTTTAACCCTGGGTATGGTTTCATCACAATCATTCATTTTCTCAATATTCCAACTTCAAAGACACGTTCTCACAAGTTTATCATCCACATATTTTGCGGTGGTTCCTCATTCTCTTCATCTGCATTCACTTATCCAAACTACTTAATTCGGGGAAGGTACCTGTGGTTTCTACCACACTTAAAATGAAATGAAATCATGTTTGCATAGACCATATTTTCTCATATCCTCGAAAATGGTCGGAGATTATGGGTCATAGAGTAACAACTCATGTAATACATCATAAGATAAATCATAACACCATAAATTCCATTGATTCTCATGTATTTATTACAAACTCTGAGACTTCCGTTACAACATAAGCTCATGAAATCAAAAGTGCTTCATGATACAGGTATTTCCATCTTCAAAACTTAACTATCCTATCCTGACTTTCTCCTCATATTCAATCCTTGGTTACATCCTCAATCACTTCTTAAAACTCCTAGAAAGTACTTTATTACAAATGCTGCCATCCACATAGTTTGGTATGGTTTAGCATCAACTCCCAACTTTATTCATTCATCTCCCCTTGGAGATATGTTAGTACCACTGGAACTTTGCGATGTGCTCCTTGAAATCACCCATCTTATCCTTGATCAGGGTGGACTTGAGCTTCATCTCTATCATCTCCGTATGCACCTTTTGCAGGTATTCCTGAATATGACGGAGTCTTGCTTCAAGTATTTCTCCAATATGGCGTATGGCTTCCATGGCAGCTTCACGAACAGCGTCAAAGAAAATAGCTTGTGGTACACGAGATATGTAAAAGTATCGTCCAGTAGTCTTTGGGCAAACTCCCTTTGCACGGTGAAGGTGTACCTCCACATACCAAAGTTCACTCCATTATCCATGAATGGGTAGCCTTTGTAGATTGCATATCCTTCAAGATGGATGTGCTTCATCATATCCTTCAGGATCCTTGGGTAGTCATGATCACTGGTCAGGGTCATGATTGTTTCCGGGCCTTTGAGGAAAGACTCATAAAGAGTGGTCATCTGCGTGTGTCACAAAAGGTACTCAGAATTGACATATGTCTCGACTTGGGTAAACATCCATGTTATTCAAAATCAAACTTCAAATTCACTTTCCAACATCTTTAGAGAGTATTGTCATCCTTAAAACAAATGGATTATCCATTACATAACTTCAAGGATAAGAGTGCTACCTATTACATTTATTACTTCCGAACTCAAACTACTCATGCTTAGCATTCTTCTCTGGGCAGGTATAGGAGTAGGGTCATGTCTTCTTGCACCGAAAACAGATGATTTCTGACAAATCTCAGGGCTTCTTGATGTTGGTGCTTGCTCCTTGGGTTCTTGATTCCTTTCTTGGGCACTTATTGGCATAGTGGCCCATATCCTTACACTTGTAACATCTAATATGACTCAAGTCCTTCTGTTCAGGGGCTCGTCTCTTCCTAAGGTTCTTTGTTCCGATCAAAGCTTCAATTTCATGTGGATCAAACTCCACTTCTTCTGTCGGAAAATTTCCCAGATACTCTTTTCTTTCCTTCGTACAGTCCTGTGAGAAATGTCCTTCTTCTCCACATGTATAGCAGGTATTTGAGAAAAATCTGGTTAATCCTTCTCCATCATGGTCTTCAACATCTTCCTTCATCACAAGTTCTTCTGACTTTTCTTTGAAGGCTTCCTTCATGGATTTCTTCTGTTGTTTGATGACTTCTTGTACCTTGGGGTACACTTGGCATTGAGCAGGGTAGTGATTGGTTCCTTCACACAAGAAACATGTCATTTGCCCAGTTGGGCAGTCCTCAGCAGGGTGATTCTCTTCACAATGAGGGCATCCTTTCTTGTGTTCTTCCTGGGTGTGTCCTATTTCTCCACAGATTTTACATGCTCGGGTCTTCTTCATCGGGATAACACAATGCTTCTGAATGAGACGGGATCTTAACAGAGTCTTCTTGAGTTCTTCCCAATTCTTTGCTCCATTAAATCCTTGTATGGCATGATGCATTTTCCACCAAGTTGCGGCACTTTGGGTAAAGTGCTGGAGAGCATATTGAACCTCATACTTCTGTGCTATCGAGTTGCTCCTGAAGTGATTCTCCATGTTGTGAATCCATACTTCTGTCTCTAACCAAGTCATCGATCCAGAATACACAAGTCCAGCTTCATTCGTCATCTACTGGGGTCAAGGTTTTGGGATGAGATATGAGAGAGAGAGAAAAGGAGGGGAAAACACACAATACAAACAATGGTTTTGAAAATAGATTTTTAGTTGTGGCTGTCGAAAATTACACACAAATGACAGCTCACAAAATCATCGTATCTAACGTAAGTACACAACAGGGGTTTGGTCTTCTAGGGCATAATGTCTTGGAAATTCTTCATGGTCTTCAATTTCTTCGGGTCTTCATAGTCTTCAATCTTTTGTAACTCCTTCCATAATGGAATACCTCTGGGTCTGAGTTGAGCATCAGTTGTCAGATATCTTGTCCTTCTTGGAGGGCTTCAGTTGATCCTTCGTGTGGTCAAGGGGAAAAGTATTTTCTAACTCTTTGATAAAACTCAGAAAGGATGAGAAGTAGAAGGTCTTTTGAAAACAAAGTTTTCGAGAAATCATTTCCTAAAGGCTTTCCAGTTTCTAGGGTCACGTCCTACAGTCAACATGTGCTCTGATACCATTTCTGTAGTGACCCGACTCAAAACGAGTCAAGCCTCTATGTTTTCTGTGCCATCCCTGGATCAGTATGCTGGCACACACAGTACATCAATGTATATATCAAAGTGCAATCACATGTAATTAACGTAAAACTGATATATACCTTAAAATAGCAGTGGATACAGTCAACAGGAGTGGAGGCCCAATAACACCAACGGCAAGTTGAGTGCGGACCGTAACCCTGAATCGTACTCTTACCCGTCGTAGAAGAGAATCTGCAACATAATACGTTGCAGCCATATAGGTCAGTACATTGAATGTACTGGCAAGATTACCATAGTAGAACAGAAAAATAAAGACTATTCTATATGCAAAGGCTTTGTGGCTCTGTGTCTGAGTTTTTGCGTAAAAGCTGATTTTATTTTCCTACAACAAAGGAATATCAGGAATTTCACTATAGAGTTACCTATCATGACATGGTTCCGCCAACCAATGTCTCAATTGCCCACAAGTATCATTAAGTTGCCCACAATTAGTTATCAGTCCAGTGTTGAGAGTTCAGAGATAGATCCAAGTCTAGAAGCTCAAATTGTCCGTAACCGGGGACACGGCTAATCGATTAGGTTTAACTCTGCAGAGTGTTGTGTACTTTACCCACAAGATTCTTTCCCTCCTGGTAAGTCCTCGCACTGCCTGGTGTTTGAGAACAGGATGAAAGAAACATGGTCTTTCAGAGTGTTTCCCTGACTGTCCGACAGTGCCCATCCCATCCTAACGTCGACTACATCTCGTAGCACTGCCCAGCAGAGTCACAACAAAGATCAACCAAGCCAGAGCCCATAATGACTTGTGGCTACACAGGTAAGCTTCCGGGCATGAAGTATTCATCCTTCTCTTTGAGTCTGGGTGAAGCTTTCCGCAAGATGTCATGGTGCTTCTCCATGCATCCCGGCCATCCACTGGTTTCTCCAGGGATGCCCAATCAACCATCCTTCACCCAGTAGTGTGTATTGAAAACTTGTCTTCTCGAGTCTTGAAGTCTTGAGGTCTTGAAGATGCAGGACTTGAAGATGCCTTCATGAAGTCGTCGTTTTGACGTGGAGTCCTTCTTCACACCACTCACGAACACTCATACCAGACCCCGTCTACTTTAGCATAGCATGGCACTAACTAGCGTTTCCCGGGGCTTTAGTAACCAGTGGTGGGTTCCTACCTCATGCATTCTACTCAACTACAAGAATTTCAATAACACTACGGGAGGGATGTGCTGAATGATGTCACTACATGCAATAAAAACATAGGTATGAAATAGATGATCAAAGTGAACTTGCCTGTACTGTTGATGCAGAGAAAGATCGCTCTCAGAAATAACTTGATAGAACTATTAGTCACTCTCCGATGAAAATCTATATAAACAAGCATTGCATTCATATAAGCAATCATACTAACAATCAATTCTAACAATCAAAAGTGACACAAAACAAAAGCAACAAGGTTGATGAAGAAATACTTAAGACAAAGTTGAAACACAAAACTCCAACAAATTCAAAAGTAACACAAAACCCAAAACAAAAGTAAAATATAATAAAAGGATTTTAGTAAATATTTTTCTAGCAAAATGAATTACTTTTGAAAAACAACTAAAACTATGAAAACAACATTCTAAACAACATAAGTGTTTGTCTACAAGCACAACCATAAACTAAGAGAAAACAAATTATGAAACAACTAAGTTAACAGCAAGTAATTAAATAAAATCTTTATTATAAAACAAAATTAAGTCATCTAAAACTCTTGTGAAAGAATTACTTATTAAAACTAATTTGTTTTATAAAACATTACCTATTGAAGAAAAATATAGTTTCCTATAGGGTAAAACTAAACTATTTTTGTTTAAAACATTTATTTACAGAAAAGAATTAGTAAAAACTTTATTTGAAAACAGAATCTAAATACTTAAAACTTTAGTTAAAAGGATTGTTACTAACAAATTTGCTTTTAAAACAACTATACCTATTTGAAAGAGGGTATAGATCCCTACAACAAAATTTATAAACTAAACAAATTAACTTTTGTTAACAGCAAGTAAATTACTAAGGTTTGGAAAAAAACAAAACTAAATGAAATCTGAAACTTAATATAAATCATCTTCAGATTTTCAAAAATAAAACAAAGTAGATAAACTAATATGAAACTAAACAGATTCTGTTTGGTTTGAAAAACACTATTTAAAATTATTATAAAATTCTCAAAATATACCGAATGATATCTATGGTCACTAGTGACAAGTAGGAAAAAGAATCATTCAAAAATTCATTTTAGAAATCATGATATTCAGAAAACAAAACTTAAATCAAATCTGTTCAAATTCAAATTTAAATGTTCAAACATAGTCCAATTTGGTATTCACAGAAACTAGATGAAATTGTTGATCTAATGCAAAAGAAATCAATTAAAAACATTAAGTAGTTTAAGAGATATAAAGAAAATAAAATCAGAACTTTCTCTGTTTTTGAAACTAAAACAGAAAAAAAATGGCTTCTAACGGACAGGGGTGGTGACGTGGCGCTCTGCTATTGGCTACGGGATGCGCGTGCGAGCGGGTGACCGGACATTAGAGGAAAACGCTTCGACGTTTAATTCTTCTAATCTGGCGCGTAGGAGTTTGACCCAACGGTTGAGATAGAGAGGGGAGGGCTCACGGTGAGATGGTCGCCGGCGAGGGCTTTCTCCGGCGAGTCTGAAATGTCGTGGTCGTCGGGGACGGTGCTCTAGTGACCCTCCGGCGATGGCGAAGGCACCACTCGATGCGGGCGACGACGGCGATGAGATGGGTGGCTTCAGTGGGGCGAGGGGGTGACGGAGCCGTCGGTGGCGAGCTCGAAGGCGGAGGCGACCTTCGGGTGCTCGACGGGGAGGTAGTTCCCATGGGTTTGGTGCACGGGTGAGTGCATGTGGAGGTGCGCGTGAGCGAGAGGAGGTGGAGGGAGGGCTCGGTGGCGCTCGGGGAAACCGGGGTGGAGCTGTGGAGCAGAAATGGCGCGGCGGTCGGGGTGAGCTCCGGCGAGCTATTCCGGCGTCGGGAGGACACGGGAGGAGGGGGAAACAAGGGGAATGGGCAGAGGGGGAGCAGGGCTTCTTATAGGGGCTCAGAGGGGTCGGGGAAGTAAGGAGAGAGGGGATCCGCGTGGAGGGGAGCCGGCGACGACGGCGCGTGCGGGAGGATGAGGACGACCGCGCGGGAGAGAGGATCGGGCGGTGGGGCCAAGGTGTCAGCGAGAGAGCGAGAGGGGGTGTTATAGCGGTGACCGTTACGAAATAAAATCGGCTTTAAAGGCTGTGGGCCGGCCGTTTAATACCGGAAACGGTTACCGTTTTTTCCTTTAATAATTTTACCAGAGCCATAAAACTTGATCAATGCATTCCAATAAATTCCAAATATAGTCAAATTTTATATCAAAATTAACATAATAATAAATGCCATTTAATGGACATTTTTATTCTGGCATTTGAATACTTTGAAAAAAACCATTTTTCAGAAAATGCCTTAATTGGCTTTATTTACTTTTGCAAATATTTTTCAAATAACATTTTGGGTTTGATGATTCAAAAAAAACTTCACAAATTACCCCCTGTCTTGGAGTGTCATGTTACTCCTCTCAAATTTTTGTCAGGGTTTTGAATTCTTTGAAAATTTTGGATAGGGACCAATATGAAATGGATTTTTCAAAATAATCCAGAGATTTTCAAAAGCTCTTTCAATTCCTTCTTTTAAACTTCCAACTCATATTTCTTAAAATTTGAGGAAGTCATATTATCCTCTCTCATGAAAATCATTGAGTTGCATAAAGTTTTTCTGAATTTGAAATATTTTCAAAAATGGAAATTCAAATCATTTTCAAATCCCTTTTCATTTCTTTAAATGGAAGAAGTCATGTCATCTTCACTCTAGGGTTTTGTGATGAAATGAATTTGAATTCCTGGTGATCAAAATGCAAATTGAATGTTTTGGGAAAGTCATTTCATTCCCTCTCAATAAACTTTCAAAAAGTTTCAAATTTCACTCACTTTCAATCACTCAAGCAAACAAACAATCATACTAATAATTATTATAACATTCCAAAATTTGGGATGTTACAAACCTACCACACTTAAAATGAATCTCGTCCTCGAGATTCGGAAGGGCTAGAAAGAAAGGTTAGGTTTTGGGGTCTTCTAACAAATCCATTGACCTGGAAATGTGGGTCTACCACACTTGAAATGAGAGTTACTGGTCCTTCAACACCTTGACAGTCCTCTGGGTACATCTGTCTGTTCACCTTCTTCACGATAGCTCCTTCGGTGATGCTCTTCCGTTATATCAAAATCTTGTGTTCTCATAACAACATGTATTTCCTCTGATACTGGGTCTTCTTAACTGACAGGTCTCGCGTTAATTCTAAGTAACTTATCGACGATCTCATGGTGGTCTACCATTAGTGGTTATCCTGCAGTGAAATGGGTCTTGGCTTCATTCCTCACCGTAAAAATTCCTACGTGTGACAGCAACTGTCATGTACAAGGGTTTCATCCTACCATTCTAAGGCTTAAACAAAAAACTTCAAAGAACGTCGTCTCTTTACTATGGGTAAGTCACTCAGATTTACCATTCCGAATAGCAAGAGAATGATAAGAGTAAGTCGTCATGGTGGCCAAGCCATGTCGCACTGAAATCATTACCTTGTATAAGGTTTAGTAATCTCGTATTCTAGCACTTGGGCTCCCTCACAAGCATTGCAGAAATTTCTCTTGTCAACGAACAAACTTCGGATAAATCCATTAATTCTGCAAGCTAAGCAAAAACATCTATCGTTTCTTCACAATTCTCAGGTTATCGTAAACTCCTAAGAAAAACGTTTGATAGTCAGTCGTAGCTTCTTCCAAGTTTCTTCCTTCACCAAGGTGGGGCTTGATCCTTATCAATCCTGAAGTCAGTGACTTGTGGCTTCACTTGAATACTTGAACAACTTCATCTCACCCGTGGGGTGACTATCGATCCATATTCCAGCATTACCTTCAGTTCACTCCTTTATACCCTTGAGGTAACAATTTTATAGACCTATTATTGTCTGGATTCCACTCCATGGAATTCATTTTCCTTTCCATTGGTCTGTTTAACCCTGGGTATGGTTTCATCACAATCATTCCTTTTCTCAATATTCCAACTTCAAAGACACGTTCTCACAAGTTTATCATCCACATATTTTGCGGTGGTTCCTCATTCTCTTCATCTGCATTCACTTATCCAAACTACTTAATTCGGGGAAGGTACCTGTGGTTTCTACCACACTTAAAATGAAATGAAATCATGTTTGCATAGACCATATTTTCTCATATCCTCGAAAATGGTCGGAGATTATGGGTCATAGAGTAACAACTCATGTAATACATCATAAGATAAATCATAACACCATAAATTCCATTGATTCTCATGTATTTATTACAAACTCTGAGACTTCCGTTACAACATAAGCTCATGAAATCAAAAGTGCTTCATGATACAGGTATTTCCATCTTCAAAACTTAACTATCCTATCCTGACTTTCTCCTCATATTCAATCCTTGGTTACATCCTCAATCACTTCTTAAAACTCCTAGAAAGTACTTTATTACAAATGCTGCCATCCACATAGTTTGGTATGGTTTAGCATCAACTCCCAACTTTATTCATTCATCTCCCCTTGGAGATATGTTAGTACCACTGGAACTTTGCGATGTGCTCCTTGAAATCACCCATCTTATCCTTGATCAGGGTGGACTTGAGCTTCATCTCTATCATCTCCGTATGCACCTTTTGCAGGTATTCCTGAATATGACGGAGTCTTGCTTCAAGTATTTCTCCAATATGGCGTATGGCTTCCATGGCAGCTTCACGAACAGCGTCAAAGAAAATAGCTTGTGGTACACGAGATATGTAAAAGTATCGTCCAGTAGTCTTTGGGCAAACTCCCTTTGCACGGTGAAGGTGTACCTCCACATACCAAAGTTCACTCCATTATCCATGAATGGGTAGCCTTTGTAGACTGCATATCCTTCAAGATGGATGTGCTTCATCATATCCTTCAGGATCCTTGGGTAGTCATGATCACTGGTCAGGGTCATGATTGTTTCCGGGCCTTTGAGGAAAGACTCATAAAGAGTGGTCATCTGCGTGTGTCACAAAAGGTACTCAGAATTGACATGTCTCGACTTGGGTAAACATCCATGTTATTCAAAATCAAACTTCAAATTCACTTTCCAACATCTTTAGAGAGTATTGTCATCCTTAAAACAAATGGATTATCCATTACATAACTTCAAGGATAAGAGTGCTACCTATTACATTTATTACTTCCGAACTCAAACTACTCATGCTTAGCATTCTTCTCTGGGCAGGTATAGGAGTAGGGTCATGTCTTCTTGCACCGAAAACAGATGTTTTCTGACAAATCTCAGGGCTTCTTGATGTTGGTGCTTGCTCCTTGGGTTCTTGATTCCTTTCTTGGGCACTTATTGGCATAGTGGCTCATATCCTTACACTTGTAACATCTAATATGACTCAAGTCCTTCTGTTCAGGGGCTCGTCTCTTCCTAAGGTTCTTTGTTCCGATCAAAGCTTCAATTTCATGTGGATCAAACTCCACTTCTTCTGTCGGAAAATTTCCCAGATACTCTTTTCTTTCCTTCGTACAGTCCTGTGAGAAATGTCCTTCTTCTCCACATGTATAGCAGGTATTTGAGAAAAATCTGGTTAATCCTTCTCCATCATGGTCTTCAACATCTTCCTTCATCACAAGTTCTTCTGACTTTTCTTTGAAGGCTTCCTTCATGGCTTTCTTCTGTTGTTTGATGACTTCTTGTACCTTGGGGTACACTTGGCATTGAGCAGGGTAGTGATTGGTTCCTTCACACAAGAAACATGTCATTTGCCCAGTTGGGCAGTCCTCAGCAGGGTGATTCTCTTCACAATGAGGGCATCCTTTCTTGTGTTCTTCCTGGGTGTGTCCTATTTCTCCATAGATTTTACATGCTCGGGTCTTCTTCATCGGGATAACACAATGCTTCTGAATGAGACGGGATCTTAACAGAGTCTTCTTGAGTTCTTCCCAATTCTTTGCTCCATTAAATCCTTGTATGGCATGATGCATTTTCCACCAAGTTGCGGCACTTTGGGTAAAGTGCTGGAGAGCATATTGAACCTCATACTTCTGTGCTATCGAGTTGCTCCTGAAGTGATTCTCCATGTTGTGAATCCATACTTCTGTCTCTAACCAAGTCATCGATCCAGAATACACAAGTCCAGCTTCATTCGTCATCTACTGGGGTCAAGGTTTTGGGATGAGATATGAGAGAGAGAGAAAAGGAGGGGAAAACACACAATACAAACAATGGTTTTGAAAATAGATTTTTAGTTGTGGCTGTCGAAAATTACACACAAATGACAGCTCACAAAATCATCGTATCTAACGTAAGTACACAACAGGGGTTTGGTCTTCTAGGGCATAATGTCTTGGAAATTCTTCATGGTCTTCAATTTCTTCGGGTCTTCATAGTCTTCAATCTTTTGTAACTCCTTCCATAATGGAATACCTCTGGGTCTGAGTTGAGCATCAGTTGTCAGATATCTTGTCCTTCTTGGAGGGCTTCAGTTGATCCTTCGTGTGGTCAAGGGGAAAAGTATTTTCTAACTCTTTGATAAAACTCAGAAAGGATGAGAAGTAGAAGGTCTTTTGAAAACAAAGTTTTCGAGAAATCATTTCCTAAAGGCTTTCCAGTTTCTAGGGTCACTTCCTACAGTCAACATGTGCTCTGATACCATTTCTGTAGTGACCCGACTCAAAACGAGTCAAGCCTCTGTGTTTTCTGTGCCATCCCTGGATCAGTATGCTGGCACACACAGTACATCAATGTATATATCAAAGTGCAATCACATGTAATTAACGTAAAACTGATATATACCTTAAAATAGCAGTGGATACAGTCAACAGGAGTGGAGGCCCAATAACACCAACGGCAAGTTGAGTG
Organism: Hordeum marinum; assembly: GCA_022496015.1. Taxonomy (NCBI): domain Eukaryota; kingdom Viridiplantae; phylum Streptophyta; class Magnoliopsida; order Poales; family Poaceae; genus Hordeum; species Hordeum marinum. The sequence goes on from CM039674.1 coordinate 442,662,905, forward strand.
CGGACCGTAACCCTGAATCGTACTCTTACCCGTCGTAGAAGAGAATCTGCAACATAATACGTTGCAGCCATATAGGTCAGTACATTGAATGTACTGGCAAGATTACCATAGTAGAACAGAAAAATAAAGACTATTCTATATGCAAAGGCTTTGTGGCTCTGTGTCTGAGTTTTTGCGTAAAAGCTGATTTTATTTTCCTACAACAAAGGAATATCAGGAATTTCACTATAGAGTTACCTATCATGACATGGTTCCGCCAACCAATGTCTCAATTGCCCACAAGTATCATTAAGTTGCCCACAATTAGTTATCAGTCCAGTGTTGAGAGTTCAGAGATAGATCCAAGTCTAGAAGCTCAAATTGTCCGTAACCGGGGACACGGCTAATCGATTAGGTTTAACTCTGCAGAGTGTTGTGTACTTTACCCACAAGATTCTTTCCCTCCTGGTAAGTCCTCGCACTGCCTGGTGTTTGAGAACAGGATGAAAGAAACATGGTCTTTCAGAGTGTTTCCCTGACTGTCCGACAGTGCCCATCCCATCCTAACGTCGACTACATCTCGTAGCACTACCCAGCAGAGTCACAACAAAGATCAACCAAGCCAGAGCCCATAATGACTTGTGGCTACACAGGTAAGCTTCCGGGCATGAAGTATTCATCCTTCTCTTTGAGTCTGGGTGAAGCTTTCCGCAAGATGTCATGGCGCTTCTCCATGCATCCCGGCCATCCACTGGTTTCTCCAGGGATGCCCAATCAACCATCCTTCACCCAGTAGTGTGTATTGAAAACTTGTCTTCTCGAGTCTTGAAGTCTTGAGGTCTTGAAGATGCAGGACTTGAAGATGCCTTCATGAAGTCGTCGTTTTGACGTGGAGTCCTTCTTCACACCACTCACGAACACTCATACCAGACCCCGTCTACTTTAGCATAGCATGGCACTAACTAGCGTTTCCCGGGGCTTTAGTAACCAGTGGTGGGTTCCTACCTCATGCATTCTACTCAACTACAAGAATTTCAATAACACTACGGGAGGGATGTGCTGAATGATGTCACTACATGCAATAAAAACATAGGTATGAAATAGATGATCAAAGTGAACTTGCCTGTACTGTTGATGCAGAGAAAGATCGCTCTCAGAAATAACTTGATAGAACTATTAGTCACTCTCCGATGAAAATCTATATAAACAAGCATTGCATTCATATAAGCAATCATACTAACAATCAATTCTAACAATCAAAAGTGACACAAAACAAAAGCAACAAGGTTGATGAAGAAATACTTAAGACAAAGTTGAAACACAAAACTCCAACAAATTCAAAAGTAACACAAAACCCAAAACAAAAGTAAAATATAATAAAAGGATTTTAGTAAATATTTTTCTAGCAAAATGAATTACTTTTGAAAAACAACTAAAACTATGAAAACAACATTCTAAACAACATAAGTGTTTGTCTACAAGCACAACCATAAACTAAGAGAAAACAAATTATGAAACAACTAAGTTAACAGCAAGTAATTAAATAAAATCTTTATTATAAAACAAAATTAAGTCATCTAAAACTCTTGTGAAAGAATTACTTATTAAAACTAATTTGTTTTATAAAACATTACCTATTGAAGAAAAATATAGTTTCCTATAGGGTAAAACTAAACTATTTTTGTTTAAAACATTTATTTACAGAAAAGAATTAGTAAAAACTTTATTTGAAAACAGAATCTAAATACTTAAAACTTTAGTTAAAAGGATTGTTACTAACAAATTTGCTTTTAAAACAACTATACCTATTTGAAAGAGGGTATAGATCCCTACAACAAAATTTATAAACTAAACAAATTAACTTTTGTTAACAGCAAGTAAATTACTAAGGTTTGGAAAAAAACAAAACTAAATGAAATCTGAAACTTAATATAAATCATCTTCAGATTTTCAAAAATAAAACAAAGTAGATAAACTAATATGAAACTAAACAGATTCTGTTTGGTTTGAAAAACACTATTTAAAATTATTATAAAATTCTCAAAATATACCGAATGATATCTATGGTCACTAGTGACAAGTAGGAAAAAGAATCATTCAAAAATTCATTTTAGAAATCATGATATTCAGAAAACAAAACTTAAATCAAATCTGTTCAAATTCAAATTTAAATGTTCAAACATAGTCCAATTTGGTATTCACAGAAACTAGATGAAATTGTTGATCTAATTCAAAAAAAATCAATTAAAAACATTAAGTAGTTTAAGAGATATAAAGAAAATAAAATCAGAACTTTCTCTGTTTTTGAAACTAAAACAGAAAAAAAATGGCTTCTAACGGACAGGGGTGGTGACGTGGCGCTCTGCTATTGGCTACGGGATGCGCGTGCGAGCGGGTGACCGGACATTAGAGGAAAACGCTTCGACGTTTAATTCTTCTAATCTGGCGCGTAGGAGTTTGACCCAACGGTTGAGATAGAGAGGGGAGGGCTCACGGTGAGATGGTCGCCGGCGAGGGCTTTCTCCGGCGAGTCTGAAATGTCGTGGTCGTCGGGGACGGTGCTCTAGTGACCCTCCGGCGATGGCGAAGGCACCACTCGATGCGGGCGACGACGGCGATGAGATGGGTGGCTTCAGTGGGGCGAGGGGGTGACGGAGCCGTCGGTGGCGAGCTCGAAGGCGGAGGCGACCTTCGGGTGCTCGACGGGGAGGTAGTTCCCATGGGTTTGGTGCACGGGTGAGTGCATGTGGAGGTGCGCGTGAGCGAGAGGAGGTGGAGGGAGGGCTCGGTGGCGCTCGGGGAAACCGGGGTGGAGCTGTGGAGCAGAAATGGCGCGGCGGTCGGGGTGAGCTCCGGCGAGCTATTCCGGCGTCGGGAGGACACGGGAGGAGGGGGAAACAAGGGGAATGGGCAGAGGGGGAGCAGGGCTTCTTATAGGGGCTCAGAGGGGTCGGGGAAGTAAGGAGAGAGGGGATCCGCGTGGAGGGGAGCCGGCGACGACGGCGCGTGCGGGAGGATGAGGACGACCGCGCGGGAGAGAGGATCGGGCGGTGGGGCCAAGGTGTCAGCGAGAGAGCGAGAGGGGGTGTTATAGCGGTGACCGTTACGAAATAAAATCGGCTTTAAAGGCTGTGGGCCGGCCGTTTAATACCGGAAACGGTTACCGTTTTTTCCTTTAATAATTTTACCAGAGCCATAAAACTTGATCAATGCATTCCAATAAATTCCAAATATAGTCAAATTTTATATCAAAATTAACATAATAATAAATGCCATTTAATGGACATTTTTATTCTGGCATTTGAATACTTTGAAAAAACCATTTTTCAGAAAATGCCTTAATTGGCTTTATTTACTTTTGCAAATATTTTTCAAATAACATTTTGGGTTTGATGATTCAAAAAAAACTTCACAAATTACCCCCTGTCTTGGAGTGTCATGTTACTCCTCTCAAATTTTTGTCAGGGTTTTGAATTCTTTGAAAATTTTGGATAGGGACCAATATGAAATGGATTTTTCAAAATAATCCAGAGATTTTCAAAAGCTCTTTCAATTCCTTCTTTTAAACTTCCAACTCATATTTCTTAAAATTTGAGGAAGTCATATTATCCTCTCTCATGAAAATCATTGAGTTGCATAAAGTTTTTCTGAATTTGAAATATTTTCAAAAATGGAAATTCAAATCATTTTCAAATCCCTTTTCATTTCTTTAAATGGAAGAAGTCATGTCATCTTCACTCTAGGGTTTTGTGATGAAATGAATTTGAATTCCTGGTGATCAAAATGCAAATTGAATGTTTTGGGAAAGTCATTTCATTCCCTCTCAATAAACTTTCAAAAAGTTTCAAATTTCACTCACTTTCAATCACTCAAGCAAACAAACAATCATACTAATAATTATTATAACATTCCAAAATTTGGGATGTTACACGGCACCTCCGCGTTTAGCACACGTATAGCTCGATAACGATCTCCAGCTTCTTGATCCAGCAAAAGGGAGCGGAGAGGTAGATGAGTTCTCCGGTAGCGCGACGGCGTTGCGGCAATGGTGATGGAGTAATTCCAGAAGGGCTTTGCCTAAGCACCGCTAAAAACTGATCTAGAGGAGAAAACGATCTAGAGGAAGAAGAGGGCAACATGTGGCAATTAGGGTTAGGGCTGCCCTCAAAACCTCTAGTATATATAGGAGGAGGGCAGGGAGGAGACTTGGCTCCCAAGGAGCCAAATCTGGTTCGGCCGAAGTGGGAGGGAGGAGTCCTCCTCCTCAACTCCTAGTAGGATTAGGACTCCTTCCTTATTTTCCCACTTTTGCCTTCTTTCCACCTTGGGTTTTCTTCCCTAGCCGCATGGGCCTTCTGTGGGACTTCGTCCAGCCCACTAAGGGCTAGTATTCCGTCTCCCACAGCCCATGTAGCCTCTTGGGTCGAAATACCCCTCCCGATGGTCCCCCGGTACCCTTCAGGCACTCCTAATACACTACCGATGAGCCCGCAACTTTTCCGGTGACCAAAACAGGACTTCCTATATATCAATATTTACCTCCGGACCATTCCGGAGCTCCTCGTGACGTCCAGGATCTCATCCGGGCTCCTAACAACCTTCGGTCACCACCATGCATAACTCTATACTACCGAAACATCACCAAACCTTAAGTGTGTAGACCATGTGGGTTCGAGAACTATCCAGGCATGACCGAGACACCTCTATGGTCAATAACCAATAGCGGGACCTAGATGCCCATATTGGTTCCTACATGTTCTATGAAGATCTTTATCGGTCGAACCTCTATGTAGAGGATTCAGTTAATCTCGTATGTTGTTCCCTTTGTTCTTCGGTATGTTACTTGCCCGATATTCGATCGTCGGCATCTCCATTCAATCTCGTTACCGGCAAGCCTCTTTACTCGTTCCGTAATATAAGATCACATGGATAACACTTAGTCACATTGCTTGCAAGACTTATTGTGATGTTGTATTACTGAGTGGGCCCTGAGATACCTCTCCGTCACACGGAGCAACAGATCCGAGTCTTGATCCATGCCAACCCAACAGACACCCTCGGAGATACCTGTAGAGCACCTTTATAGTCACCCAGTTACGTTGCGACTCTTGATACACACAAGGCACTCCTCCGGTGCCAGTGAGTTGCATGATCTCATGGTCATAGGAACAGATACTTGACATGCAAAAAATAGTAGCAATAAACTGACATGATCATATGCTATGTTCATAGTTTGGGTCTTGTCCATCACATCATTCTCCTAATGATGTGATCCCATTACCAAATGACATCTCATGTCCATGACTAGGAAACCATAGCCATCTTTGATCAATGAGCTAGTCCATTAGAGGCATACTAGGGACATGGTGTTGTCTATGTATCCACACATGTATCTGGGTTTCCGATCAAGACAATTATAGCATGGATAATAAACGATTATCATGAACAAGGAAATATGATAATAACCAATTTATTATTGCTTCTAGGGCATATTTTCAACAACAAAGTAGTGCGTGGAGCAAGATGACATGATGTAGACAAAGTAAGAAAAGCAATATATTTAGACCCTGTCATCTTGACCCCTTTTGTCACGAGGATAGGGCACCGCAATATTGAAACCATTACAACGCACCACTCCTACCGAAGATAAACCAATCTAGTTGGCCAAAGTAAACTGGTAGATCGGAGAGAATTACGAAGCTATAATATCATGTATATTGAAATTCCGAGGTGTGATAATGTGATCTGCGTTGGGTTTTATGTGAAGAGGAACAGGTTATCACAACACAATGTGGGTAATTATTTCCATCAGTTATGAAACCAAGGTTTATCGAACCCATAGGAATACCAATGCTCAACCGTCTTCAGCGGCTGCACACAAAAGAGCAAACAACTTGCACCCAACGGCGACAAGTGGGTTGTCAATCCCCTTGATCTCGTTATTTGCAATCAAGTGAGTTTTGTAGATAATTGTAATTTCAAAATAAAATAAAAGGTAAACAAGAACAACAAGGTAATAGTAGTGTTTGTAAATATATGAGTGAATAGACCACGGGGCCGTAGTGTTCTGTAGTGGCTTCTCTCATAAAAATAGCATACAGCGGGTAAACAAATTACTACTGGGCAATTGATAGAAGAGTGGATAGGTATGAGATATTCATGACAATCATCATGTGTATATAGGCATCACGTCCATAAGCAAATAGGCCGACTCCTGCCTGCACCTATTACTATTACTCCACTAAACGACCGCTATCCAGCATGCATCTAGAGTATTAAGTAAAACAGAGTAATGCTTGGAGAATGATGACATGATGTAGACAAAGTAAACTCAAACAATATGAATAAACCCCATTGTTTTATCCTTAACAGCAGCAACACAAAGACGTGTCTTGTACCCTACTTTCTCAATGGGATAAAGAAAGTCATCAGGTTGAACCTACCACAACACACCTCTCCCACCGAAGAAATATCAATCTAGTTTGCCAAACTCTATCAATAGATCGGAGAGAATTATGAAGCTATAATGATCATGCACATAAGAGTCATATTTGAATTCAGAGAATACTCAAATAGTTATCATGAATAATCTGAACATTAACCCACAATACATCAGATCCCAACAAACTCACCATACAAAGGGATTACACTAGATAGATCAAGGCAAAGATGCGATGAACATTGTATTGAAGATCAAGAGAGGCAAAGATTGCCATCTAGGTACCTCCATGATCCGTATGTTTGTGGTGAAATACTCACACATCATCACGAGGGCAGCAAGGTTGATAAAGAGGCCCTCCGTGATCGACCCCCCCTTTGGCAGGGTGCAGGAGCGGAGCTCTAGATGGGCTCCCATCGGAACAGAGACTTGCGGCTGTGTAAAAAGTGTTTTGGGACCTCCTCTAGGGTTTTTGTGATATATGAGAATTTATAGGTCAGAGAGGGGCGTCAGGAGAGCCATGAGGGGGCCAGCACACATCAGGGCACACCCACCTAGGACGTGCCCTGTTGTGTGTTAGGGCTCTCGTGCGGCTCCCGGCCTCCTTCCGAAGCTTCCAGGTCTTCTTTTGGTCCCAAAAATCATAAAAAAGGTTTTTGGACTTCGTTTGGTACTGTAAACCTGAAAAGCAAAAACATGTAGAAAACATCATCTGGCACTAGGCACTAGGTCAATAGGTCAGTGCTCAAAAATATTATAAATTGGTAAATAAATGCCCAAAAAGTATCCTAGAATGATAATATGTCATCATATAACAATCAAAAATTGTAGATACGTTGGAGACGTATCAAGCATCCCCAAGCTTAATTCCTGCTCGTCCTCGAGTAGGTAAATGACAAAAACAGAATTTTTTATTTGACACGCTACCCATTATGTAATCTTTTGTATGTATGCTCATTGAGAAACGATGAATTAACAATCATAAACATAGCAATATTTATAAGTATAAGAAACAAAGTATACGATAATTAACATAACAATCATTAATCTTTCAAAGTATATGATCCTCAAAGAATGTTTTACCCCCATTCATATTATTATATTAGCAAGGCATGACTCTATCTTCACCACATTAATACAAATGTTAGGCACCACAGTGTGGAAGTCGGGTAATTGGATCATACCTTTTCAATATGCATCAACTTTTTATTCTTCACGCAATACATAAGCTTGAGCCATTGGACATAGCATGAAGGTGAAACTAAATATGATGGTAGATATCAAAGGGGTAAAAAGTGGAGAAGATAGTCTCACATCGACTAGGCATGCCAACGGGCTATGGAAATGCCCGTCGATAGATGTCAATGCAAGGAGTAGGGATTACCATGCAAATGATGCACTAGAGCTATAAGTGTATGAAAGCTGAACTGAAGCTAAGTGGGGTGTGCATCCATCTTGCTTTCTCATGAAGACCTCGGGCATTTGAGGAAGCCCGTCATAGGAATATATGAGCCAAGTTTATAATGAAAAGGTAATTCCCACTCGGCATATGGAAGTGACAAAATAAGAGACTCTCTATATGAAGAACATGGTGCCACTTTGATGTGCAAGTGTGGTAAAGTATTATAGCAAAGTCCCTTCTCTATTTTTCTCTCATTTATTTTCTCTTTTCTTCATGGTGGGCCTTTTCTCCCTTTTTCCTTTTTTTGCGTCCCCCATTTATTTATTTATTTATTGTGGTGGGTCATTTGGCCTCCCCCATTTTTCATTTTTCGTCCGGAGTCTCATCCTGACTTGTGGGGGAATCACAGTCTCCATCATCCTTTCCTCACTGGGACAATGCTCTAATAAGGATGATCATCACACTTTTATTTACTTACAAATCAATATGGAAAACTGGTAGGACGATATAACTCTATATAAATGCCTCTGGCAGTGTACCAGGATGTGCAAGATCTGACGCGGCATGTTTCAAAAATATGATGAACGGTGGCTTTGCCACAAATACTATTTCAGCTCTATATAATCATGCAAAGCAATATGATGATGAACAACTAGTCATGTGAAGTGACGATGGAATTTGCATGGCAATATATCGCAGAATGGCAAGATAGGTAGAATAAAGAGGCTTATGTGCATCAGAGCGTATCTTGTCACGTGGTTTGGATGCACCGGTGAAAGTTGCACCAATATTTAAAGTGATAATGAGCTATGCACAGTACCGAGGAGGCTAGAAAATATCAGGAGGTGAAAATGCGTACGTCCATGGTTTCACATTAGTTATAAAGAACTGATATACTTATTGAAATATTAGTATTATCACAAATCATAGTACTACTCGCATGGCCCGAGGGAGGAGGTTGCTACGAGTTAACCATTGATACGTATCCAACGTATCTATAATTTATGAAGTATTCATGCCATGTTTACAATAATTTTATATGATTTTGGTATGATTTTATTAGAACTAACTCGGACTGACGCTGTTTTCAGCAGAACTACCGTGCTGTTGTTTTTGTGCAGAATTAAAAGTTCTCGGAATGAGCTGAAAATTTACGGGGAATATTTTTGGAAAATATAAAAAATACTGGAGCGAAGAGTTATCGGAGAGGAAGGCCGAGGAAGCCACAAGCCACAAGGCGTGCCCAGCCCCCTAGGGCGCGCCCTTAGCTTGTGACTTCCTCGTGGACCCCCTGGACTTGTTTCCACCGCCACAAACTCTTATAAATACAGAAACCCCCGAAAAGAAATCTAGATCGGGAATTCCGCCGCCGCAAGCCTCCGGAGCCACGAAAAACCAATCGGGAGCCCGTTCTGGCACCCTGCCGGAGGGGGAAACCATCACCGAAGGTCATCTTCATCATCTCAGCGCTCTCAATGACGAGGAGGGAGTAGTTCACCCTCGGGGCTGAGGGTATGTACTAGTAGCTAAGTGTTTGATCTCTGTCTCCCTCGTGTTCTTCAGATGACACGATCTCGATGTACCATGAGCTTTATTGATATAGATGAATCATATGAAGTTTTCCCCTCTCTATCTTGTTGTGATGAATTGAGTTTTCCTTTTGAAGTTTTCTTATCGGATTGAGTATTTAAGAATTTGAGAACACTTGATGTATGTCTTGAAAATGGGATATCTGTGGTGATATTCAAGGAAGACTCAAGCGTCTAATCTTGGGGATGCCCCGGAAGGCATCCCCTCTTTCGTCTTCAACACTATCGGTATATCTTACTTGGAGCTATATTTTTATTCGTCACATAATATGTGTTTTGCTTGGCTCGTCATTTTATTTTGTTTTTCTCTGTTAGGTGTTATTTATAATCTTGTTTTTAAATAAAAAGTTCCAAGAATTGCCTTTAGGATGCTTGAATTGCATGTTTTATGTGTGCTGTGTAAAAACAGAAACTTCCGTTGTAGTGTTTGAATTTTCCTATTTTACTGGAACGTGGATAGTATCTGAAATTTTTACACAGTGTTGTCTTATAAAGTTTATAGCATTTCCTAAATTTTAATAATTGTTTGAGTTACAAAAGTACACTTTTTTCATAAATTGCTATAGACTATTCTGTTTGGGCAGATTGCTATCATAGTTTTGTTATCTACTTATCCTATAGTTTCCATAGCCTATATTGGTAGATATAAATTGTGGAAATGATAGTATAAAATAACTAATGTTTGAAAATTATTGTGCAAATTGTCTTGGAAGTACATAAAGAGTTTATTTATTATTAGGTGTACTAACCTATCTCACGAGTTCTTTTCGAGTTTCGTGTGGATGAAGTTTTTGAGAATAGGTGAAACCATGATATGAGAGGATTTAACAAGATACAAAAGCTCGAGCTTGGGGATGCCCAAGGCACCCCAAGTAAATCTTTGAAGAAGTCTCGAGCATCTAATCTTGGGGATACTACACATCCCATCTCTCTTCATCAACAATTATCGGTTAGCCTATGTTGAGCCTAAATTTTAATCCGTTCACATGATGCGTGCTATTCTTGGAGTGCTATTTTTTTGCTTGCTGTTTAAATTAAGTAATCATATCTGAAAATATTTATTGAGAGAGATATAAAGTCCTCACATACCTACTTAATTGTTTGACTACTCATTGATCTTCACTTATATGTTTTGGAGTAGTTTTGTCATTTACTCTCGTGCTTCACTTATACCCTATGAGTAAATGGTTGAATGAATTGAATATCATAAATCTGAAATTATATATGTTTTATATTCTTATCCCATGGGGAGTAATTACTTCACATATAATAAGTATAGGTGGTAAAATGTATTGAAAGTTAGCAAACACCGGGTCGAAAAACATATTGAAGGAAGAGAGATTTCACATATAAATATACTATCCTGAACATCTTCTATGATTGTGATTACCCATTAATTATTTTCAAACTTGGGTAAATTAGTTGAAGTTGGACAAGGAAGACAACGTAATGAGTTATCGTTGCGTATATTTGCATATAAGTTATATTGTTATGGATCCTCCAACATGTGGTGCTTGCTTTCACCTCATACTAGCCAAAACTTCAGCACCAAGTAGAAGCACTACTTGTGCATCCAAACACCCTTAAACCCAAAGTTGTTCCATATGAGTCCACCATACCTACCTATATGCGGTATTTACCTGCTGTTGCAAGTAAATTTGCATGTGCCAAACTCTAAACCTTGAAATAATATTCTGTTTTGTATGCCCGAATCTCTCATATAGTAACTAGGGGTTGTCAGTATCTTCCATGTTAGGTGGGTTATTCTCACGATATGTGTTGATTCACTATCATTCATGAGAAAGTGGCTGGTAATAGGGATTTCCATTCCCGAAATAAAAAAATGCAAATAATTAAACAAAACTCCCCCAGGAATGTTGTTGGTATGGACGGTACCCGTGGATTCGGCTTGCCATGGAGTGTGATTGATTGGTGGAGGGGGAGTAAAAACTTTACCATTCTGTTTGGGAACTGCCTATAGTGTATCTTGCATGGAAGATACCGAGATCTCTTGGTTGTTATGGTGACAATGAAAGTATACCGCCCAAAATTATTATTCATCTCTGTTTTAAAAGATAGAGCTCTAGCACCTCTGCAAATCAATTCTTCCCTCTGCGAAGGGTCTATCTTTTACTTTCTAGTACTTACCTTTATGCTAGAGTCATGGTGATCTTCACCACTTCCTATATTTTTCCTTTTTCTCTTGTCAAGCATCATGTGTTGGGGAAAGATCCAAGCATATATAGCAATTCAAATATATGTGATCATGAATGATTATTGTTGACAATTATCTATATGATAAATAAGTTGGGAGGCAAAACTTTAAGCCCCTATCTTTCTTTATGTTCGATGGATGCCATTTTCTCTAAAAATATGCTTTGAGTGCTAGCAATCATGGAAGACTATATGATAGTTGAGTATGTGGAATTTGCTAAATCAAAGCTCTTACATATACCCTTCCTGAAAATAACATGAATTGCAATTGTTTGGTGACTAAAAGCATAGTTTGTTAGTCTATACTTTAACATGTGGATAGCTTGTTATTTCATCATGAGAAGGTTTAGGAGATGAGCTACTGTTTATGATATATAATGATGCTATAAAAAGTGTTTGGAATTATCATTGATCAAATTTATGCACTATGCTAGCATTCACACTTCATAAATTATTTATTTTATCATTTACCTATTCGAGGACGAGCAGGAATTAAGCTTGGGGATGCTAATATGTATCCAACATATCTATAATCTATGAAATATTCATGCCATGTTTACAATAATTTTATATGATTTTGGTATGATTTTATTAGAACTAACGCGGACTAACGTTGTTTTCAGCAAAACTACCGCGGTGTTGTTTTTGTGCAGAAATAAAAGTTCTCGGAATGAGATGAAAATTTACGGGGAATATTTTTGGAAAATATAAAAAATAGTAGAGCGAAGAGTCATCGGTTAGGAAGGATGAGGAAGCCACAAGCCACAGGGGCGCCCCCACCCCCCTAGGGCGCGCCCCCTAGCCTGTGACTTCCTCGTGGACCCCCTAGACTTGTTTCTACCTCCACAAACTCTTATAAATACAGAAACCCCCGAAAAGAAACCTAGAACGGGAGTTCCGCTGCCGCAAGCCTCCAGAACCACGAAAAAACAATCGGGGGCCCGTTCCGGCACCCTGTCGGAGGGGGAAACCATCACCGGAGGCCATCTTCATCATCCCGACGCTCTCCCTGACGAGGAGGGAGTAGTTCACTCTCGGGGCTGAGGGTATGTACCGCTAGCTATGTTTTTGATCTCTCTCTCTCTCTTGTGTTCTTGAGATGACACGATCTTGATGTACCGCGAGCTTTATTGATATAGATGAATCATATGGAGTTTCCCCTCTCTATCTTGTTGTGATGAATTGAGTTTTCCCTTTGAAGTTTTCTTATCGGATTGAGTCTTTAAGGATTTGAGAACACTTGATGTATGTCTTGCAATGGGATATCCGTGGTGACAATGGGATGTTCTATTGATACACATGATGTATGTTTTGGTGATAAACTTGCGGGTTCCGTGACCTTGGGAATCTATGCATAGGGGTTGGCACACGTTTTTGTCTTGACTTTTCGCTAGAAACTTTGGGGCACTCTTTGAAGTTCTTTGTGTTGGATTGAACACCATGAATCTGAAATTATGTGATGCATATCAAATAATCAAGCCCATGGGTACTTGTGGTGACATTGGAGTATCTTGGTAACATTAGGGTTTTGGTTGATGTGTACCTTAAGGTGTTATTTGAGTACGAATTGTAGGGCTGTTTGTGACACTTATAGGGATAGCTCATAAGATTGATCGAAAAAGATAACTTTGAGGTGGTTTCGTACCCTACATTAATTTCTTTGTTAGTTCTCCTCTATTTGTGACATTGGAGTGAAATCTTTGTTGCACGAGAGGTATTTACATGTGATTCAACCATGTTAGTATTGTTGAGAGAAATTGCACTAGTGAAAGTATGGACCCTAGGCCTTGTTTCCAAGCATTTATACAATGTTTTGCTCGCTGTTTACTATTTTTTACCTTGCTATTTTTATATTTTCAGATTAGAAAAAAACTATATCCACCATCCATAATGCAGTCGTATCACCATATCTTCGCCGAACTAGTGCACCTATACAATTTATCATTGTATTGGGTGTGTTCTGGACACAAGAGACTCTTTGTTATTTGATTGCTGGGTTGTTTGAGAGAGACCATCTTCATCCTACACCTCCTGCGGATTGATAAACCTTAGGTCATCCACTTGAGGGCAAATTGTCATTATCCTACAAAACTCTGCGCTTGGAGGCCCAACACGAGTCTACGAGAAGAAGGTTGTGTAGCAGACATCAACCATCGCATGCCCCCGGCTCGAAACAAAACTAGGATTTCAACGAGAAATATAAATGCTCACACATCATCACCATGCCTCTTTAATTTTTAGACGAACAAGAAGTTTACACCACTTAATATAGACACTTCTATGAATCAACAACTATGAACTCACACCTTTTTCATATTACCACATCAATGTCATTAACCCACAATTTCTCTATATGTGCTACATGATGGTTTTTATTATCACTCATTGAATACCTATTATTTTTGGACTAGTCTTATGACCCATGGAAATTACCGTCACTATTAATTTACTCTCAAATATAAGTGAAAAATGAGATCATATTATTTCTATAAGATCTACACGCCACTGTGCTCTAAAAGATATAAGTAAACTACTAGAGCAATTTCTTGGCTAAAAAATAAAAGTGAAGTACATAGAGTATTCTAAGAAATTATGACGATGGTGTGTCTCTCTCAAGTAGGCGTGCCTAGGAAATGATGATTGTTGAAAACTAAAAGTAAAAGCAAACTATAACAAACGACGCTCCAAACAAAACTCATATCATGTGATGAATAAATATGTAGCTCCAAGTGACATACCGATGGATTGAGACGAAAGAGGGGACGCCTTACGGGGCATCCCCAACCTTAGACGCTTGAGTCTTCCTTAGGATATTACCTCGGGGAGCCTTGGGAATCCCCAATATTAGTATATTGATACTCCTTATTCCGTGGTCCATCGTGATAACACCCAAAACATGAAAACTTCAATCACACAAAACTCAACAAAACTTCGTGAGATTCGTTAGTACAAGCAACATATAGAATACTTTAGGTACTGTTGTAAATTTATTTTCATTACATTATTGAAAAATAGGTACTACATTCTAAATTATCCTTGTCTTATACCCCCCGATACAATCCATATAATAATCAAAACAAGCAAACTATGCAAGCAATACAGAATCTGTCTAGAACAAAACAGTCTATAGCAATCTATAGAGATAGTACTTTTGAAAATCTAAAAATGCTGAAAAAATAGGACAAGGTGGATAATTTGTATATAAATACTTTTTTAGTTCAGATCATTATCATGCTCCTATAAAAATGAAAATTTATGTACTGGAGTCAAAAGTTTCTGTTTGGTTTCAGCATCGTTTCTACTCATCTTGTGAGTAATCCCAAAGGATTTATTTGGCAAAAACACTAATTAAAACATAAAAACATAATCATTAAAGAGTAAACAATCATTTTATCACGAACTAACATAAAGTAAAAAGCAAAAATAAAGATAAGTGTTGGGTTGCCTCCCAACAAGCACTATTGTTTTATGCCCCTAGCTAGGCATAATGCATAGTTTCAAGTGTTTCATCTTTGACACTCCATCCATAAGTAGCTATCATGATTGATTCATAAGGTGGTTTAATTATCTTCCTAGGGAAGTGTTCCATTCCTTTCTTTAATGGGAATTGGAACCTTATGTTCCCCACTTTCATGTCAATTATTGCACCTATAGGTCGTAAGAAGGGCCTTCCAAGTATTATGGGACAAGAAGGATTGCAATCAATATAAAGCACAATGAAGTCTACAGGCACATAATTTTTTAGTTTCAATAATAATACAAAATTAATTCTACCTAAAGGTTTCTTAATGGTAGAATCCGCAAGATGCAAGTTAAGGGAATAATCTTCCATATTAGTGAGACCAAGCACATCACATAAAGATTTAGGTATAGTTGAGACACTAGAACCAAGGTCACACAAAGGATTATATTCATATTTATTAATCTTTATTTTGGTAGTAGGTTCCCACTCATCATGCAATTTCCTAGGAATAGAAACTTCAAGCTCAAGTTTCTCATCATAAGCTTTTATCATAGCTTCTACTATATGTTCGGTAAAAGCTTTGTTTTGTTCATACGCATTGGATGAGCTAATAATGGTTTGTAACAAGTAATAAATTCTACTAAAGAGAAATTATCATAATTAAAGTCCTCATAATCGAATATAGTGGGCACATCACTAGTTAAAGTTTTCACATCTCCAAACCCACTTTTTTTAGTTTTTGAATCAAAATCATCACCCTCCAAGCAAACAGGGTGCTTCTCAACTAGAGTTGAATCATATCCAGTCCCTTTATCATTTATATTCAGAGAAGTAAACAAGGATTCAATAATAGAGATACCAATCATTTTAAGATCTTCATCTTGATTCCGGTAAAAACTAGGTGGGAGGGCTTTTTCTGAGAATTCCCGGTTAGATCTCAACTTAGCGGTCATCTCCTTACTTTAATTAATAGATATTTGGATAGTTTAATAGTCTCATTAAAATCATGCTTGGGTGAAAATGCTTTACTTTTAAGATTTTCTCCATCAAGAGAAATTATATCCACATTTTTAGCCACAGGATCAATCACATGCAATTTTTCTTCTACCGTAGCATTGAAAACCTTTTGAGAATTAACAAATTCCATAATTTTATTCTCAAGATAAGAGGGTATCCGATTATAATTTTTAGAATATTTTCCATGAGAATTACCATAACAATTTCCATAGTTCTTATAAGAATTACGAGGATACGATCTTGAATCGAAATTTCCTCTATAAGCATTGTTATTGAAATTATTTCGCGAGATAAAGTTCACATCAATAGCATCATTATTTTCCTTAATCAACTTAGATAAAGGCATATCATTGGGATCAACACAAGAATTTTTACTAGAAAAAAATTCATAAGAGCATCCACTTTTTCACTCAAAGTAGTGATTCCTTCGACAAAATTTACCTTCTTACAAGTTGGAGCTCTTTCGGTATGCCATTGAGGAAAATTTCTTATCATCAATTTCATTCTCTCCCAAGCTTGTGCAATATGATCTTGATCTTGATGCTTAAAATTCATTATTTGATTTCTAAGGGAGATGGTCTTAGCAGGAGGAAAATACTTGGCAATGAAAGCATCTATACATTTATCCCATGTTCCATTACTATTATGAGGTAAAGATGAAAACCAAGCTTTAGCTTTATCTCTTAGTGAAAAAGGGAATAATTTTAATTTCACAATATCATTATCCATATCCTTTTTCTTTTGCATATCATCTAATTCAAGTGAGATATTAAGATGTGACACGGGATCCTCATTAGGGCTCTCCAAAAATTGATCTTTCATGATAAGATTTGGCAATGCAACATTAATATCAAAAGCCTTCGCACTAGTGGCGGATGGTACAGGATTACTAATAAAATCATTATTATTAGTATTTGATAAGTCACACAACTTAGTAGTATCTTGAGAAATGGTGACCGAACAAGTGAAGCAACGAGCAAGACAAGTAAACTAGCAAGTAAACCAAGCAAAATGGTAAACTAGTGACCAGCAAACATAAATATTTTTGTATTTGTGATTTTTATGATACAAACTAAATATAAAATCAAATGAAAATAAGAACATGTGAATGATAATTTGTGTGAAGTTACTTGATAGTTGGTGATGATATTCCCCGACAACGGCGCCAGAAATGCTAGGGGTTTAAATTCTGAAGCTCGCCAGTGCACTGTTAGGGAGAAGGTTGTTGATAGTCAATGTGCGATTGTTTACTTATAGGACACCAAGCTATCGGACTGTGATCGTTCCTTGATCAATGCCATCTACCCTCCGGGCTTTGACCATTGGTGAGTTGGCGTTCTGATAGTTTCCAGGGAGTGCTTGTGGAAGCTAATTTGTTTGCGATAACTATAAAACTCAATTCAACACATAATAATGAACAATGATATTTTGTTAATGTCTATGGTCCCTGTCAGGGGGAACGTATGGATTATTTTGTGAAATGGCTCATGAGTTGAACATTCAGCCCCAACAACTTTGGATGCTAATGGAAGATTTTAACTTTATCAGTTCAATGGATAATAGGAATCTGCTAGGTGGTGACCTTAATGATATGTTCATTTTCAATGAGATAATTGGTCAGCTAGGTCAGCTGGAACTACCTCTTAAAGTAAGAAAATTCATATGGTCGAATGTGCCGGATTCTCCCCACTTGGAAAAGTTAGATTGGGTGTTAACCTCTGCCAGCTGGATCTTAGTATACCCAATGACACAACTGACAGCAATGGCAAAAATGGCCTCTGATCATACCCCTTTCCTTGTCTCCATCAGTACTTCCATCCCAAAGGCTAAGATATTCTGTTTTGAGAATTAATGGGTGGAACATCTTGGCGTTATTAACTGTGTTAAGGAAGCTTGGGCCATACCCCCTAGGAAGATGCATATTTCGGCAATAATTGTGGAAAAGCTTAACAATTTGAGATTTGCACTTAAAAATGGCATCAGAGTCTTTGTCATTTGAAAACCTTAATTTCCAAGTGCAATATAGTGATTCTTTGGCTGGAGAGCATTGAGGATGAGAGGCCTGTGTCCAAACAAGAATTTAACATCAAAAAAGTGGTGTAGCTGCACCATGAGCACCTCCTCCATTTGAAGTACCTATATTGAAAAAAGTGTACTATCAGGTATATCATGGTGGGAGAGGAAAATCAAGTTTTTCCAAGCTATGGCAATTGAAAGACATCGGAAAAATTTAATTGCCAACATGACTCTTTTTGATGATGCTACCACTACTATTATGGTAGCTGAATTTCACATAGCTTTCAAAACAGGAATGGGCACTGTTAAGGATATTGTTTTTGATACATCTCTGACAAGCTTCATGTCCAAAGTGGAGGGTCTAGGTGAACTATGCAAGCCTTTTGAGCTCAACGAAGTTGAGTTAGTCATTAAGGAGATGCCTATTGATAAGGCCCCTGGTTTGGATGGTTTTAATGGATTTTTTTTTAAAAATTGTTGGACTAACATTTCTGTTGAATTTCTTGCCCTGGTAAAGGAATTTCATGTAAGGACTTCAAAGCTTGAAATTTTAAATGACGTGTACATCACCCTGGTACCTAAAAGGCAATCATGTGAGTCTGTGGGGTTTTTAGACCTATTTCTTTAACCAGCGTGGGCCTAAAGCTTCTTACTAAGATGGCTGCAAATAGATTTCATAACAAAATCATGAGATGCATTCACAAAAACCAATATGGTTTCATTAAAACCAGGACCATCCAGGATTGTTTGGCTTGGGCTTTTGAATATATACATTAGTGTAAGCAATCCAAGAGGCCCACCATCTTGCTGAAACTGGACTTTGAAAAAGCTTTCGACTCTATCCAGCATGAAACCATAGTCAAAATAATGAGAGATAAAGGTTTCCCTAAGAAATGGAGTTCCTGGATAAAGGAATTGTTAGCTTCGGGGACATCTTCCATTCTGCTGAATGGGGTACCAGGGAGGCACTTCAAGGCCAAGTGTGGGGCTAAACATGGTGACCTTATATCACCACTTCTATTTGTATTGGTTTCTGATCTTTTACAAACTATGGTCAATCATATGCTACAGTTGGGAACCCTAAGCTTGCCCATCCCAAACCATGATCTAGATTATCCTATTGTCCAATATACTGATGATAGATTATTGTTCTTACCAGCTGAGAGAAGTCAGTTATCATCTCTCAAAGATACTTTATACTCCTTCTCAAGGGCCTCAAGACTTGAAATCATTTTTCATAAATCCTCTATTATCCCAATAAATATTTCAGACTATGAAACTACTGTCCTAGCTGCAATCTTTGGTTGTCAGATTGGTGTAATACCATTTACATACCTAGGGTTACCAGTAGGAACTACCGGGCCCAAGCTAGTGGATCTCATGCCTATGGTGGATTTTATGGAAAGGAGAGTCATAACAAGCTCTTGGTTCTTACCTCAAGGATGCATATTGTAGTTGGTTAATTCAGTCCTATCCTCTCTACCAACTTTCTTCCTATGCAGTTTATCAATACCTCCAGGAATTCTCAAGCAATTAGAAAGAATTCAAAGACAATTTCCATGGGTAAATCTGATTTGGGACACATTTTACTTCAATATAATCCCACATGATACCTCTCTTTGTGTCTCCTTATGTTGGTGTGGTGTCTCAAAACTAATGGATAAGTCAAGATCAGTCACCAAGGTGGTAGTTTCTGCTCGAGACACTCTGCTATCTTGGAATGATCATTGGGATTACGGCAAGATTGCACTCCCGTGTTAGCAAAATTCTCAAGGCTTTACTCATTTGCTCTGGATAGATATATCATTAAAAGATGTCTTGGCCTGTGATAATACATTGGATTTGTTTTCCTTGCCCCTATCAGATGCTGCTTTTAAGGAACTGGATCAATTAATGAGCATGCTCAACTCAATGCAAGCAAACAGATCTACAAAGGACATTTGGCTATGGAGACATGGTACTATTGCTAAGTACACGACAAAGAGGTATTATTACTTTGTCCATCAACCCATTGCCTCAAATCCCCTCCTAAACTGGATCTGGAAGACCTGCAGCACTATGTCCATCAAAATGTTTGCTTGGCTGGTAATCATGGACAGGATTAACACCAGGCACATGATTCAACGAAGTCATTGGAGAATAAATGATGGACCTGAGTGTGTCTTATGCCCTATGTCTAACCATGAGGACAGGAATCATTTGTTCTTTCAGTGTTACTTCAGCAGCAAAGTCTGGATCTATCTGCAGATTGATTGGCCGATTGACACTAATATGGTGGACATTGCAAGGGGAGCTAGGGATGAATTCAATAAGCCTTTTTTTGTAGAGGTGGTCTTCCTTTCTTGGTAGAATATATGGAAGGTTAGAAATAACAAAGCCTTTAGACACATCAGACCAACTTTTGGGCAATGGAGAAGTGGGTTTATACATGATATCACCCTTCTCACTCATAGGAACAAATCTAAATTCAAGGATGATCTTCTTAGATGGATAGACTTTTTGCCCCGTTAGAGAGGCTTCTTTAGTTCCCTCTGCTGGAGGTACTTGTACAAAACTATGTATTCCTTGTTGCCTTTTATTCTAAATAAAAATGTTATGGGGTGCAAGCCCTACAGTCTCACAGTAAAAAAACGACGCCAGAAATCCTTCATGATACTTGTGATCTGCATTGGGTTTTTTTAGGACCGAAAGTAGGTCTAGAGGGGGGTGATTAGAATACTTGACCAATTAAAAGTTTTTCCTATGCCAAGTTTTAGGGTTGACAGTTGTTAGTGTTTCATGGCAAGTCAAGTACACCCTACACATGCAAGTCTAAGAGTATATAGCAGCGGAAAGTAACAACAAGCATGTATAGAAGGGATAGGGTAGGAAGGTCAAACACAATTGTAGAGACGATGATTTTTCCCGTGGTTCCGATAGGTGGCGCTATCGTACATCCACGTTTATGGAGTCTTCAACCCACGAAGGGTAATGGTCACAAGATTCCACGGAGGGCTCCACCCAAAAGGGAACACGAAGTAGCAACCTTGAATATTCTATAACGGCTTCCTTCCACGAAGGACTAGCCTCACTATGGGTAGATCTTCACGAAGTAGGCGATCTCCTTGCACTTACAAACTTCTTGGTTCACTCGACAACACAAAGTAGGAGGCTCCCAAGTGACACCTAACCAATCTAGGAGGCACCACCCTCCAAAAGGTAATAGGCTCGATAATGACGATGAACTCCTTGCTCTTGTGCTTCAAGATGATAGACTCCTCAACACAAAATCTCTCTATCACAGGTTTGGCTTGGTAGAAGAGATGGGATTAGTGCAAAGCAACTTGGGGAGGCTAGAAATCAAGATCCATATGATTGGAGTGAAAGATCTTGACCTCAACACAAGGGTAGGTGGTTCTCTCTTAGAAAATATGATAGGATAGGTATCGAATAGTCCTGAGTGCTTCTCTGTCGAGCAAGTGGTGGTGAAGGGGTATATATAGGCATCCCCAAAAATCCAACCGTTACACACAAAATGACCAACTCGGTGACACCGATGGGTTAATCTCGGTGGTACCAAAGTGACCAAAAGGTGGCAACTTTCGAATCTCAGAGGGACCAATATACAATTCTCGGTTGCACCGATAAGGTGACCAACGGTCAGATTTCCAATCTCGATGACGCCGATCCAACATTCTCAGTGGGACCGAAAATGTGAATTTGCGTAACAGAAAGTTGGCAACCTAAATTCGATGGCACCGGTATGGAATCGGTTGCACCGAAGTGGCTAGGGTTTGGCAGAGTGTGTCTATGTTCTGGAATCGGTGGCACCAAAGAGGGAAAGTTGGTTGCACCGACTTTGAGTGTTGGGTATAGAACAGACTTTGGTGGGCGAGTTTGTGGATGTTTTTTGTGACTATCACTTGTGCACGTTTGAGCATATTGTTCACCAATAAAACCTTACCCCCTTTTAATAATATTGGCTTTCCTATGACTCAAAGTGATTTCTCACAAATATAAAATGTAGAGTCCTCTTTCTTGAAGCTTGGCCAACCTATTTCCTTGCATCTTGGGGTTTGTCCACAATCTCCTTTTGCCAATCCTCTCATTGAACATTTCCTGAAATATACTTGGTGGAAACATTAGTTCAATGACTTATATCTTGTTATTAATTACCAAGACCACCAAGGGAGCAAATGTGCTTTCAATATCTCCCTTTTTGGTAATTGATGACAACATATAGATCAAAGCTTCGACATATGATAAAATCAATGAAATTAATCATCACATTGAGAAGTATGTGATAAGCAATAGATCTCCCTAAATTTGTGCATTATTTTGAATTTGCGTTTGAATGCAAATGCACAATTGATTAGGTATATGGGGCACTTATTCCATGTCACATACAACTTGGTGGTGTGCGAGAATAATTAGAATGAATACCAACGCACAACACAATCAAACAAAGGTGAATAATCATCTCATGAGCATTAAGATGATAGGAAGTAGTAGCATCACCCATAACATAGTAGCATAACACACATGTATCTCACATCAAACCAAAAGAACCAAACGTTTTTGGAAAGCAATAAAAACCAAATCGCTCTCTCGCTCGAAGGCTAAAGATCTATATACACTTCTCCCCCTTTGGCAACAAGTTACCAAAAAGTTCAAAGGCATATATCTAAGAGTTCTTGGGCATATCTCCTCTGGTTGTTGATGAAGGAGTCGATATGACAGCATCGGCAAAGATTCTTGTAGACATCGTGGATGGAGCTAGAGTGGTCACTAATGGAGCTGAAGTTGAGGGAGCTGAGGGAGCTGTTGGAGCTGGCACTGTGGCTGATCTGGCCTGAGTAGTGAACTGGGTGCCTGGCCCTAGAGGTCAATCACCCTCATCATCATCATCCTCATCTGAAGTAGAAGAGACCCAAGGGATCTGCATGGAGTCAACTTCATGCTGAAGTTCTGTGACTATCTTCATCTGCCCATCCACCTTATCAGTAAGGGTCTTGATTCTGGTCTCAAAGATCCTGACAAGACTGTTCTGGTTGTCTAGAATCCCCTTAATGTCCTTTTCCATGACCTGAACTGATGATATCAACAGATCCATTTGCTCGCTCCTGGATCGAGGGGCTTGACCACTAGTGTCTCTTGCTGCCTCTGCCTCTGCCTGAGCTGTAGCTGAAGTGGGATGATCAGCATCCATCACCACAACATTGTCCTCGAGATCTGGCTGTAGGGGCAAATGTGGGTGATCTAGGGAAAAGATGTGCTTCTCTAGTCTTGAGTTTATGAGCATCTGGATGTAGGGTGCATAACAGCATGAGTGCTTATCATCAGCAACAACCCTCTTGATTGTCTCTACAATCAAGTCCATGACTCTGATCCTGGTGTGAGTGTTAAGGTGGATCAACAAGTTGATGGAGTGGCCTCGGATCATCTTGTCATCTCCGGACTTGGGCATCAGGGTATGCCTCAGAATGTTGTGGATAGTGCGTAGGGCAGCCTTGAGAAAGTAAATAGACCCTAGCTGGCGAGACTGCACTTTGTCAGCAGGGATCTCCTTGTACATATTGGCCATAGCATTGTGACTAGCCTTCGATTCTGAATAAACATCCAGGTCACCATCCTGTGCTTTAGGAACTCCTAAGATCTCAGCCCATTCTTCCACTGTTGATTCGTATCTTGCACCTTCAGTCATCCACACAATTCTACCATCTCCGTACAAGTGTGCAGTGGAGTAGAACTGCATGATCATGTGGTTATTCCATGCTGTGAATTCTCTGCCAACGAACTCATCCAAACCTATGCAATGGAAGTTGTCCTGGACACTTGGAAAGTAGTCCTCATTCTCCTTGATGTACTTCCAATCAACGTATCGCATATCGCTGACAGCTGGACTCTTGTCAAAGAGCACAGTCTCATAGAAATCCTGCTGCTCTCTGGTATAGAACCTGTAGTCCACAGCTGTTTTCTTCCTCTGGGCATAAGGATCAATAGCTCTCCATGCCCTCAGTCCTGAGTCCTTCCTCTTCTTCATGTCCTCAGCTACTGGGTAGCTGGCATTATGAACTGGGAGGTGCCATCTGAGATTCATCAGTGTTGTCAAGTCATCCACATCATCAACTCTGGAAGTAGTTCCTTTGTTCTTCTCAGAAGCTGGAATCTGCCTAGTTGTCCTCTTGGGCTTCTCAACAGCCTTCTTGGATGTGCTGGTCTTAGGCATAGCATCAGACATCAACTTCCTTGCCTTCTTCTTGGGAGGAGACTTTGTAGCTAGCTCAACCTCCTCTTCTTCGGCAGCAGCAGCTTCTTAAGGATCCTTAAACATGGAGGTAGGCCTGCCAGTCACATGAATGATCCTCTTCCTGGCCTTTTTCTCTCCTGCCTTCTTGGGCATAGCTCTCTTAGGGATCTCCACAGACATTGCTGCTCTGGCAGTCTCATGAACCTTGAAGGTAGAAGTTGGTGCATATATTTTGCTGACAACCCTTTTTGAGGAAGTAGCTTCAGTTGCAGCTTTCTTGGCAGCCTTCTCTTGCTTCTTAGCAGAAATCTCCTTAGGCACAAAGTCTGAATCCTCTTCATCTGAGTTCAACCTCTTCTTGGTTCTGGTGGCAGCCTTGGGCAACCCATGAGAGCTGGGGGTGCCTGGATCTAAGAATGAACTGGGCTCTAGGCTTGTTCCTGAACTCATGTCTGCTCTTTGCTCTGACCTGTTCTGACTGTCTTCTGAACCTGACATGCTGACCCTATGAATAGAGTGTAGATGAGCAGAAGGAGATGAGTCATCACAAAATGAGGCTGGATTTTGAAAATTGAGCAATGAGTTTTCAAAAGTTTTGCAATCTGTCAAATACATATCGGTGCAGCCGAAAAGAATTTTTCGGTGAGACAGAGACTGACCAACTCGTTAACAGAAACTTGGAAGCCTTTTTGGTAGTACCGAAAAGAGCTACTTAGTTCCACCGAGTTAGTTCTCGCCCTCACAAACATATTGGTGAGACCGATATTTCCGTTTCGGTGCCATCAAGATGTATCGGGCGGACAGCAAAATCCTAGAAAGTCCATCTAACTCGAGATTTTGCAGTTTTCTATGGATGAATATCTAAGCAAAGGGTTCAAAGATGATAATCTAGAATCTAATGCGCAATAATCGGATGGGTAGCGCACTAGAGATCAAATCCGTACCCTAGCTTGGCGCGGATCCTCTACGGCGGCGACGTTGGTGTAGATTACGTCGACGGCGGCGATTCCCAGCTGCAGAGGAGCTCGGGAAGTCAAGGGTGATGACCAGGGGACTTGGGGCAGCAGCTTAGGGTTCTGGGGTGCGATGTTGAAGATAGAATTTCAAAGCGTTGGGCCCACAACTTATATACCCCTCACTGTCGGTGATACCGATTTTATGTTTTCGGTGTCACCGAGTTCCACAACTGTCAGCTGACAGGGAAACTCGATGTAGCCGAGAATATGAAATCGGTGTTACTGAGATTGAAAACCAGATCAACCCTAGGCAATCGGTGAGACCGAGATTCTGGTGTTAGTTCCACCGAGTTGCACTTGGGAGGTTTTAATTGTCAGTCCTTGTCGATACGGAACTCCGAGTGCTCCACACACAGAGGGATCGAAAATCGCTTGTTCAAATTTTGTGATGCAGCATGAATAGAATATGAGGTGAGAAATTATAGATATCTAAAGAGTGGTCCTAGCCCATCATGCTCAATCATTTATCCATTCACAATACACACTCAAATATTGGCTACACCTAATGCTCAAGTACGATCATAGTTTCTCCTAGTTTGTGCTGTATAAGAGAAGATGGAGACCCAAATTGAAAAATAAAAATTGCATAAAGTAAATAGATAGGTCCTTCACATAGGGAAGTAGGGACTTGTAGACGTGTCAGAGCTCAAGTGTCTAAATTGATAGAGAAAAATATTTTGGGTGGCATGCCTTTCTTGTCAACGAAAACGACTGAGATATTTCAATTTCTTTCCACGCTAGATACATCATAGGCGGTTCCCAAATAGAAAATAAAGTTTATTCATTTGTCCACCATACTTTCACTTTCCATGGCTAGCTGAATCTACGGTTACCTTCCATACCAACACTTTCCAAGGAATTTATTATTTGACAACATAAAGTATATATACTTTTTTCCTTTTCATTTCAGAACTGGGTATCCCTATTACGGCCATACTCTTGTGCAATTACAAGTGAATAAACACTCATCTTGATAATAACACATCTAGCATGGAAAAATATCTGTCACCCCTACCGTTTCATGAGCGGTACGAGCACACAAAAAGGAAAATTTATTTTGAAAGTTTAGAGACGGCACTTAAAAATTTGCTTGCAACGGCATGGAAATACCATATATAGATAGGTATTGTGGACTCATGTGGAAAAACTGGTTTTAAGGATTTTGGATGCACAAGTGGTATTTCTACTTAGTACAAGTGAAGGCTAGCAAGAGATTGAGAAGCATCCAACCAAGAAACAAAAAATCACATAAGCGAGCACTAAGCATAACTAACACTAAATAATGCACCACAAGTAGGGTGTAATTTCTTAGCACAACTATTGATTTTGTTGCTTGCATAGGGAATCACAAACCTTAAAATCAGTATTCTTACTAAGCATAATTACTCACCAACATAACTCACACATTAGTATCATCATGTCTCAAAACTATTACAAAGAATCAAGTTTAATTTGTCCAATGATCTTCATGAAAGTTTTTATTATATCCCTCTTGAATATCTATCACTTAGGGACTCATTCCATATATTTCAATTGCTTTTGATAAGCTCACATGGATATAAGTGAAGATCATGAGCATACAAGTTTCATCTCTCAAAATAATATAAGTGAAGCATGAGAGGATTTCTTCAAAATTACTACTCTCACATTAATATAAGTGAAGCATGAGAGGATTTATTCAAAATTACTAACTCTCAAATTAATGTAAGTGAAGCATGAGAGCATTTCTTCAAATATGTAAAAGAACACCGTGCTCAAAAAGATATAAGTGAAGCATAAGAGCAATTCCTTTGCTCAATAGATTTAAGTGAAGCATAAAGAGCAATTCTAGCAAATCATAACATAATTTTGGCTCTATCAAATAGGTGTGTGTAGAAATGATACAAATCAAAGAAAGCAAAGATACAAGACGATAAAAGCAAAACTCATGATATGTGACGAATAAAAATATAGTTCCAAGTAAAATACCGATGGTTGTTAGAAGAAAGAGGGTATGCCACTCGGGGCATCCCCCAAGCTTAGTTGCTTGTTACTCTTTGGATATAACCTTGGTTTTCTTTAGCATGCCAAAGCTTAGGATCTTCTTACTCCTTATTCCTTCATGTATCGTGATCTCACCCAAAACATGAAAACTTCAATCACACAAAACTTGAGAAAATTCTCGTGAGATCCGTTAGTATAATAAAGCAAATCACCACTTTAGGTACAGCTGTAAACCCATTCATGTTTTATTATTGAAATATACCTACTTTATTTTAACTTTACCATGACTTATACCGCCCGATACAAGCCATAGATTCATCAAAACAAGCACACGATTCAACAAAAACAGAATCTGTTTCGAACAGAACAATCTGTAGTAACATGTTCTCTAGGCATACTTCTTGAACTCTAAAAATTCTGAAAAATTAGGACAATGTATATAATTTTTATAGAAATAGTTTTTTAAAATATAACATTAATATCACGTTCCAGTAGAAAATGAAAATCCATGCACTGGGAACAAAGTTTCCGTTTTAGATTCAACATTGTTTCTACTCATCTTATGGATCATCCTAAAGGCTTTAGTTGGCACAAACGCTAAATAAAACATAAAAAACACAATAATAACAGAGGCATAATTGTGCAAACACTCAAAATCATAAAGTAAAATACAAAATAAATTTTATTCATTGGGTTGCCTCCCAACAAGCGCTATCATTTTACGCCCCTAGCTAGGCATAAGACTTTATTGATGCTCACATGAAAGATGGTATTTGAAACACTAAGAGAGAATAATGTAGCATAAGACAAAGATATTTAAGTCTAAATAATTCCTATGCATAGTCATTTTACAAGAAAACAAATTATCAAGACAAGAAATATCTAACATATGCATGGAAGAAGAAAGAAACAATAGCAATCTCAACATGACAAGAGGTAATTTAGTAAGAAGAAAATATCTACAACCATAATTACCTCTCTCATAGTAATTACATGTAGGATCATAATCATATTAAAAATATATCTATAATATACAATACTCTATTTATGATTAACATGCATAAAGTTTTTATCATCTTCCAAAATAGTGGGATTATCATCATCTAAAATTATGACCTCTCCAAGCCCACTTTTATCAAAAAAATCATAAGATTGAACACTCTCCAAATATGTGTAATTCTTTTTACCTAAATTTGATGCTCTTCCAAACCCACTTTCAATACTATTGCAAACAACAAATTCAACACGAGGCTTAAATAAATTTTCAAGATCATAAGAAGCATTATCACCACAATCATGACCGTTGCAATAAGAAGTGGACACGACAAAACTATCAACCCCAAGCTTGTAACTTTGCATATCATTAGCATAATTGAAATTAATACAATTTATAGTAACATCATTGCAATCATGCTTTTCAATCATGGATCTATCACGAATCACTGTATAAATTTCATCTTTCAACACTTCATCAAGATTTCCAGATTCATGTTTTTCAAACAAAACTTCATACAAATAATCAAGGGCACTCCACTCACTAGCAATTGGTTCATCATAATTTGGAATTTTTAAAAGATTAGCAAGTGGATGAGGATCCATATCAATAGATTTTTAGCAAGCAACGATGCAAGCAAATAGATGGCACATGGCAACACAAGCAAAGATAGCAAACAAGCAAAAAGGCAGACGGAAAAGAGGGCGAATAAACGGCAAATTTAGTGAAGTGTGGGAGAGGAAAAAAAGGGTCAATGGAAAATAATTTAAATTGCAAGGAGATGAGATTTGTGATTAGGAACCTTGTAGATGAGATCGCTTCCTCCCCGGCAACGACGCAAGAAATCCCTTTGACATGGCTTGAGACTATGTCGGTATTTCCCCAAAGAGGAAGGGATGATGCAGCACAGCGACGGTAAGTATTTCCCTTAGTTATGAAAGCAAGGTATCTATCCCTAGAGGAAGATCACGCACCCATGTAAACAACACATGCACACAAATAACAAATACTTGCAACCCGACGTGAAAGAGCGGTTGTCAAGCTCTCTAATGTAAATAGATAGATTAGGTAATGATAGTTTTGGCAAATAGATCTAGCAAGAACACAAACTAAAATAAATAAACAAAAAGTGTAGCTAGGTATTTTTGATTTTTTGGATTGAAAGATGTGAAAACAAAAGATGCAAATAGTAGATCAGAAATCAACTTGTTGGAAAAGTAGAACCAAGGGCCATAGGTTTCACAATTGGCTTTTGTCATGAGTATAGCACACAATGGGTGATAAAATTACTGTTGGGAAATTGATAGATGATCAAATAATCATGAAGATATCTAGGCAATGATCACTATATAGGCATCACTTCCAAGATAAGTAGACCGAAGCGATTATGAATCTACTTCTATTACTCCACACATCGACCGCTATCCAGCATACATCTAGTGTATTAAGTTCATCGAGAGATGGAGTAATGCAATAAGAGCGGTGACATGATGTAGACAAGATCTATTCATGTAGGAATAGACCCCATCTTGTTATCCTTAATGGCAATGATACATGCGTGTCTTGCTGCCCCTTCTGTCACTGGGAAAGAACATCGCAAGATCGAACCCATCACAAAGCACCTCTTCCCATGCCGAGAAAAATCGATCTAGTTGGCCTAACTAAACCAAAGATTCAAAGAAGAAATACGAGTCTATAAGTAATCATGCAAATAAGAGATCAAAGAAGACTCAAATCATATTCATGGATAGAAACTGCCCATGAACTCTAAATTCATCGGATACCCACAAACACACCACAAAAGTCATTACATCGATCTCCAAGAGAACATTGTATTGAGAATCAAAAGAGAGAGAGGAAGACATCTAGCTACCGCCTACGGACCCGTAGGTGTATGGTGGACTACTCACGGATCATCGGAGAGGCACCTATGATGAAGATGAACCCCTCTCTGATGGTGTTAGATTGGATCTCGAGGTTTTGGAACTTGCGGCGGCTGGAATTGTGTTTTGTCGACTCCTCTAGGGTTTTATGATTTTCTGGGAATTTATAGGCTTGATAGTTGGTTGGGGGAGTCCCGAGGTGCCCACCCTCTAAGAGGCCACGCCAGGGGCCTCTCGCGCACCCTAGTGGAGGATGGCCACCCTGGGGCCCATCTCTAGTGCTTGTTTGGCCCATCTTTGCTCTTCTGGTCCATAAAAATTCTCCAAAAATTCCCGTAGCATTTGGGCTCCGTTTGGTACTTATTTTCTACGAAGTAAAAAACAAATAAAAACAACAACTCGCACTTTGGCACTATGTCAATATTTTAGTCCCAAAAAGGATATAAAGTTGTTATAAAATGATTGTAAAACATCCAAAATTGAGAAGATAAGAGCATGGAATAAGCCAAAATTACAGATACGTTGGAGACGTATCAAACCCCTTGGAAATAAGGTTTTCAAAAGACAATAGGGAACACATCATCAAGTAATATCTTAGCATTTTCAATGGTGCTCTCCTTAAACCCTTCCACATTCTCTACTATCCGAGAATATTGTTTGTTGATGTTATTGAAAACTTGTTGGATAATACGGATAGGAGGAACTTCTTTAATTGTGTATTCATCATAAGTATGATTATCCTTGAACACATATATCATCATATAGTCCTTATTATATAAAATTTCATCGATCACGGGATGCTCACAGCTCATATTACAATGCTCAAAGATCTCTTGAGCTTCCCGTACTATATAGTCAAATTCTTGCATGAGTATAAGAGTGGCTATGTTCTTAAACCTAGGGTCTTTAATGACCGGTAACTCATAGAAAAGCCTTTGCAAGGTAGGATGAATACGCATAAATCTTCTTTCAAGTTTTAGAACAAGAGAAGTGATACGTCCATTTTTCATCATGCTTTTATATTGATATTTGTTGCATTATGGGTTGTTATTACACATTATGGTACAATACTTATGCCTTTTCTCTCTTATTTTACAAGGTTTACATGAAGAGGGAGAATATCGGCAGTTCGAATGCTCGGCTGGAAAAGGAGCAAATATGAGAGACCTATTCTGCACAACTCCAAAAGTCCTGAAAAGTTACGGAGAATTATTTTGGAATATATACAAAATATTGGGTGAAACTAATACCAGAGGGGACCAAGTAGGAGGTCACAAGCCTGTTGGGCGTGGCCTACCCCCTGCCGTGCCCTTGTGGCTTGTGGGCCCCCTTGCAGGCCTCCGGTGCCCATCTTCTGCTATATGAAGGGTTTTGTCATGGAAAAAATCAGGAGAGAGCTTTCGGGATGAAGCGCCGCCATCTCGAGGCGGAACTTGGGCATCTCGAGGCGGAGTTGTTTTGCCGGGGAAACTTCCCTCCCGAAGGGGGAAATCAAAGCCATCGTCATCACCAACGATCCTCTTATCGAGAGGGGGTCAATATCCATCAACATCTTCACCAGCACCATCTCCTATGCAAACCCTAGTTCATCTCTTCTATCCGATCTTTGTCTCAACACCTCAGATTGGTACCTGTGGGTTGCTAGTAGTGTTGATTACTCCTTGTAGTTGATGCTAGTTGGTTTATTTGGTGGAAGATCATATGTTTAGATCCTTTATCATAATTAATACTCCTCTGATTATGAACATGAACATGCTTTGTGAGTAGTTACGTTTGTTCATGAGGACATGTGATAAGTCTTGTTATAAGTAATCATGTGAATTTGGTATTCGTTCAATATTTTGTTGAGATGTATGTTGCCTCTCCTCTAGTGGTGTTATGTGAACGTCGACTACATAACACTTCAATATTATTTGGGCCTAGGGGAAGGCATTGGGAAGTAATAAGTAGATGATGGATTGCTAGAGTGATAGAAGCTTAAACCCTAGTTTATGCATTGCTTCATAAGGGGCTGATTTGGATCCATATGTTTCATGCTATGGTTATATTTATCTTAATTCTTCTTTCGTAGTTGCGGATGCTTGCGATAGAGGTTAATCATAAGTGGGAGGTTTGTCCAAGTAAGGGCAGCATCCAAGCACCGGTCCACCCACATATCAAATTACCGAAGTAACGACCGAGAATCAAATGAGCATGATGAAAACTAGCTTGATAGAAATTCCCATGTGTTCTCGGGAGCGCTTTGCTTTATATAAGAGTTTGTCAAGGCCTATCCTTTGCTACAAAAAGGATTGGGCTACCTTGCTTCACCTTTGCTAAACTTGTTACTTGCTACCCATTACAAATTATCTTATCACAAAACTATCAGTTACCGATAATTTCAGTGCTTGCAGAAAATACCTTACTGAAACCCGCTTGTCATTTCCTTCTGCTCCTTGTTGGGTTTGACACTCTTACTTATTGAAAGGACAATGATAGATCCCCTATACTTGTGGGTCATCAAAACTCTTTTTTGACGTCGTTTCCGGGGAGTGAAGCGCCTTTGGTAAGTGGAATCTGGTAAGGAAAAAAATTATACAGTGTGCTGAAATTTACTATCACTTGTTACTATGGAAAGTAATCCTTTGAGGGGCTTCTTCAGGGTATCTTCACCTCGACCGGAAGCACAAAGCCTTTCTCCTCAACCTACTGAACCTACTGAAAATATTTATTATGAAATTCCTTCGGGTTAGATAGAGAAACTGCTAGCTAATCCTTATGCAGGAGATGGAACACTACATCCTAATTTGCATCTAATCTATGTGGATGAAGTTTGTGGATTATTTAAGCTTGCAGGTTTGCCCGAGGATGATGTCAAGAAAAAGGTCTTCCCTTTATCTTTGAAGCAGAAGGCATTGACATGGTATCAATAATTTTTGCCCTCGTGAAGGAGAACGAATCGCTCCAGCTTGGGGGAGGCTTAAGTCAATGTTATGTTCATGCCCCAATCATGAGATCTCAAGATAAATTATTATTCAGAATTTTTATGCTCGGCTTTATCATAATGAACAATCCATGCTTGATACTTCTTGTACTGGTTCCTATATGAAGAAAGATATTGACCTCAAATGGGATTTATCGGAAAGAATTAAACGCAACTCTGAAGATTGGGAACTCGACGAAGGTAAGGAGTCAGGTATAAACCTCAAGTTTGAATGTGTTAAATCCTTCATAGACACCCATGCTTTTCGTGAATTTAGCACTAAATATGGACTTGACTCTGAGATAGTAGCTTCTTTCTGTGAATCATTTGCCGCTCATGTTGATCTCCCTAAGGAGAAGAGGTTTAATTATAATCCTCATATTGAAGTGAAAGTAGTTGAACCTATTAAAGTTGAAGAAGAAACAACTACTTATAATGTTGATCCTATTATTCGTAGTGTTATATTGAGAAACTACATTTCCCTGTTAGAATAAAGGAACATGCTAAAGCTTCAACTGTGGTTCGTAAGAGCTATGCGAGAACACCTACACTCCCTGAGAAAATCAAGGTTGAACCTAGTATTGCTATGGTTAAACATCTCTTGGTTGATAATATTAATGGGCATGTTATTCATTTCTGTGATGAAGCTGCTAGAATTGCTAGACCTGATGCTAAAGATAAACATAGACCTATTGTTGGCATGCCTGTTGTTTCTGTTAAAATAGGAGATCATTGTTATCATGGCCTATGTGATGTGGGTGCTAGCGTGATTGCAATTCCCTTTACCTTATATAAAGAAATTATGAACGATATTGAACCAACTGAATTGGAAGAAATTGATGTTACCATTAAGCTTGCTAATAGAGATACTATAGCACGAGTTGAGATTATTAGAGATGTTGAAGTCTTGTGTGGGAAAATAAAATATCCAACTAATTTTCTTGTTCATGGTTCCCCACAAGATGATTTTTGTCCCATTATATATGGTAGGCCTTTCTTGAATACTGTTAATACCAAGATACATTGTGAGAAAGAAATTGTTACTTTGAGTTTTGGGGATGTTCCCATGAGTTTAAATTCTCTAAATTTCGTAGATAACCCCATGATAAAGAATTGCCTAGTAAGGATGAAATTATTGGTCTTGCTTATATTTATGTGCCTCCTACTGATCCTTTAGAACAATATTTGCTAGATCATGAAAATTATATGCATAGGAATGAAAGGAATGAAATAGATAGGATTTTGTTTGATCAGCATCCTATTTGAAACACAACACAACTTGCGTGTTGAAATACTTGGGTATCCTCCTCCACCCAAGGGTGATCCCGTGTTTGAGCTTAAACAATTATCGGATACTCTGAAATATGCTTATCTTGTTGAAAAGAAGACATATCATGTTATTATTACTGCTGACCTTTCAGAGCATGAAGAAATGAGATTATTGAAAATGCTGAAGAAGCACTGGGCTGCTATTGGATATACTCTTGATGATCTTAAGGGCATTAGTCCCACTCTATGTCAGCATAAAATTAATATGGAACCTGATACTAAACCAGTTCTTGATCACCAATGACGTTTAAATCCTAAAATGAAATACTAAAGCTTTTGGAGGCAGGTATAATTTATCCTATTGCTGATAGTAGATCGGTTTGTCCTGTTCATTGTGTCCCTAAGAAAGGGGGTATTACTGTTGTTCCTAATTATAAAAATGAATTTATCCCACAAAGAATTGTTATAGGATATAGGATGGTAATTGATTTTAGGAAATTAAATGAAGCTACTAGGAAAGATCATTACCCTCTGCCTTTTATTGATCAAATGCTAGAAAGACTATCTAAACACACACACTTCTACTTTCTAGATGGTTACTCTGGTTTCTCTCAAATACGTGTATCAAAAGAGGATCAAGAAAAGACAACTATTACTTGCCCTTCCGGTACCTTTGCTTATAGACGTATGCCTTTTGATTTATGCAATACACCTGCTACCTTTCAAAGATGTATGACTGCTATATTCTCTGACTTCTGTGAAAAGATTGTTGATATTTTCATCGATGACTTCTCCGTTTACGGAACTTCTTTTGATGATTGCTTGAGCAACCTTGATCGAGTTTCGCAGAGATGTGAAGAAACTAATCTTGTCTTGAATTGGGATAAGTGCCACTTTATGGTTAATGAGGGCATTGTCTTGAGACAGAAAATCTTCGAAAGAGGTGTTGAGGTGGATAAAGCTAAAGAAGATGCTATTTAAAAAATGTCGTGTCCCACGGATATCAGAGGTATAAGAAGTTTCCTTGGTCATGCTGGTTTCTATAGGAGATTTATTACAGATTTCTCCAAAATCTCTCGGCCTCTCACTAATCTCTTGCAAAAAGATGTTCCTTTTGTTTTTGATGATGATTGTGTAGAAGCATTTGAAATCCTTAAGAATGCCTTGATTTCTGCACCTGTTGTTCAAAGACCTGATTGGAACCTACCCTTTGAAATTATGTGTGATGCTAGTTATTATGTCGTTGGTGCTGTTCTAGGACAAAGAGTTGATAAGAAATTAAATGGTATCCATTATGCTAGTAAGACTCTAGACAGTGCTCAAAGAAACTATACTACCACTGAAAAAGGAATTTTTAGCAGTTGTGTTTGCTTGTGACAAGTTTAGACCTTATATTGTTGATTCCAAAGTAACTGTTCACACTGATCATGCTGCTATTAAATATCTTATGGAAAAGAAAGATGCTAAACCAAGACTTATTAGATCTGCTACAAGAATTTGATTTGCATATTATTGATAGAAAGCGTGTTGAGAACCCCGTAGCAGATAACTTGTCTAGGTTAGAGAATGTTCCTAATGACCCACTACCTATTAACGATAGCTTTCCTGATGAACAATTAGTTGTCATAAATGCTTCGCATAATGCTCCATGGTATGTTGATTATGCTAATTACATTGTTGCTAAATTTATACTGCCTAGTTTCACATACCAACAAAACAAAAGTTTATTCTATGATTTAAGACATTACTTTTAGCATGACACACACCTTTATAAAGAAGGGGTAGATGGTTTTATTAGACGTTGTGTACCTAAGCATGAACTTGAACAGATCCTGCACAAGTGTCATTCCGAGGCCTACAGAGGACACCATGCTGGATATAGAACTGCACACAAGGCATTACAATCTGGTTTTTATTGGCCTACTCTCTTCAAGGATGCTTGTAAGTATGTATTGTCTTGTGATGAATGTCAAAGAATTGGTAATATTAGTAGACGTCAGGAAATGCCAATGAATTACTCACTTGTTATTGAACCATTTGATGTTTGGGGGTTTTATTATATGGGACCTTTTCCAAAGTCCAACGGGTATACTCATATTCTAGTTGATGTTGATTATGTTACTAAGTGGGTGGAAGCTATTCCAACTAGTAGTGTTGATCATAACACTTCTATTAAAATGCTGAAAGAAGTTATTTTCCCTAGATTTGGAGTCCCTATATATCTAATGACGGATGGTGGTTCACATTTTATTCATGGTGCTTTTCGTAAATTTCTTTCTAAGCATGATGTTAATCATAGAATTGCATCTCCATATCATCCTCAGTCTAGTGGTCAAGTAGAATTAAGCAGTAGATAAATTAAATTGATCTTGCAAAAGACTGTAAATAGATGTAGAAAGAATTGTTCTAAGAAACTTGACGATGCATTATGGGCTTAGAGAACTGCTCACAAAAACCCTATGGGTATGTCTCCGTATAAAATGGTTTATGGTAAAGCCTGTCACTTACCTATTGAACTAGAACATAATGCTTATTGGGCAATTAAAGAGCTCAACTATGATTTCAAACTTGCTAGTGAGTAGAAGTTATTTTACATTAGCTCACTTGATGAATGGAGAACCCAGGCCTATGATAATGCCAAGTTGTTTAAATAAAAGGTTAAGAGATGGCATGATAAAAGGATACAAAAGCGTGAATTCAATGTAGGTGACCATGTCTTTCTATACAATTCTCTTTTATGATTTTTTGCAGGAAAACTTCTCTCTAAATGCGAAGGGTCTTACATTGTCAAGGAAGTATACCGTTCCGGTGCCATCAAGATCAACAGTGTCGAGGGCACTAACCCAAAGGTGCTAATGGGCAAAGAATCAAACATTATATCTCAGGTGCTCCCATAAATGTTGAAACCAATATTATTAATACCATAACTCCGGAGAAGTACATTAGGGAGACCTACCAGAACGTTCCAGACTTCGAAAAGGAATAGGTATGTGGTACGGTAAGCAAACCGACTCCAAAACTTTTCCAATAGCAATTTTTCTCTGTTTTAGAATATTTAATAAATTAGGAAAATTTGAAGCAGTCTGAATAGTGCACGAGGAGACGACAAGCCCGCAGGGCGCGACCTACCCCCTGGCCATGCCCCTATGGCTTGTGGCCACCTCATGCACCCCCTGGACTCCGTTTTATCATGGTACACTCCTTTAGGTCGATAAAAATTCATTATATAATCTCCCGAAAGTTTTGACCACCGCACCACGGAAAAATCATCTGTCCTCGTTTGTTGTCTTCCAGGCAGATCACCATGACGTCCCCAAGTGCTTCGAAGGACAAGTTCTTAGAGAAGGTCATCCCCCCTATCTTGTGGAGGTGCTGCAAGACCCTCAAACCATTGAGATGCGTGAGGGGGTGCTACACATCCGTAATGTTGAGGGGCCAAAGAAGACCAGAAGTGTGGAAACAAGGCTCGAAGCAATGGAGCAGGAAGTCTTCAAGTGTCAGGGGATGGTGGAACGTGGACTCAATGCCAATCACGTGATGATTGGGGAGTTTACTCATAAGCACAAGCTAGATGCCAATGACATCGGGGAGGACATCTTCAAGGTTTACGAGAAAATTGAACATCTCCAAGCCTAGATCTATGACCTACAAAACTAAAACTGTGAGTATGAATACATGTTTAAGAGAATGAGTTTGGCTCCATATTTGAGGATCCCGGAGACTCGTTCATCTTTTTACGATGGTGAGCCTATGCCTTGGAAGACAGAGGACAATCCTCCAACCTCATCAACAACTCCAACATCACCACCTCTGAAGCAAGACAACTAAACACATGGGTATGGGCACTCCCCTTGGCTTGTGCCAAGCCTGGGGGAGGTGTCTCGGTATTGTATCACCATCACATCTTTTACCTTTTCTTGTTTTTCCTAGTTTGATCCTTTTTGTTTTATCTTGATCTAGTAGAATAAAGTTTTAGTATGACCTAGCTTTGAGTTTTGCTTTATGTTCCCCTTATGTAAGCAAGTCCAAAATTTGCATAATAAAAAGTAGTTTTGATGTGAGGGCTTTGCTTGTTTGCTATGATCTTGAGAAAAATAAATAATAAATGAAACGAGAATAGAATTAAAGCAAAGAGTATATATGATGATCTTATGGGGAGTGATAACTTCACATATAAGAAGTTGTTGTCTGAAATTTGTTGGGAGTTGACAAACATAGCGATTGGTCATTGGTGCAATTAAAAGGAAGTAATAAAGAAAGAGAGGTTCACATATAAATATATTATCTTGGACATCTTTTATGATTGTGAGCACTCATTAAAATTTTATATGCTAAGAAGTTGATGTTGGACAAGGAAGACAACATAATGGGTTATGTTTGCTTATTTCCGAATAGAAGTTATATGGTTATAGATGCTCCAACATGTAGTGCTTGCTTCCACCTCATACTAGCCAAAACTTCCGCACCAAGTAGAGACACTACTTGTGCATCCAAACACCCTCAACCCAGTTTCGCCTTGAGAGTCCACCATACCTACCTATAGATTGAGTAAGATCCTTCAAGTAAGTTGTCATCGGTGCA
Source organism: Hordeum marinum (assembly GCA_022496015.1). Lineage (NCBI taxonomy): Eukaryota > Viridiplantae > Streptophyta > Magnoliopsida > Poales > Poaceae > Hordeum > Hordeum marinum. Next base: position 442,701,941 of record CM039674.1, read on the forward strand.
AAAAGCAATAAGAATTGCTCCTAAATATATATGATATTTTATTGTAAGGGAAAATAAGCCTTGTACAAACTTGTGATGGTAAAGAAATAAAAGCGATGGATTGCATAATAAAGGTTGCTATCACAAAGGGAAATACAATGTGGTGTTCCTTTACATTAAGGGTTTGCACATCCAAAAACGAAAACCGCATGACAACCTCTGCTTCCCTTTGCGAAGGGCCTATCTATTACTTTTACTTTCTAGTACTTACCTTTATGCAAGAGTCATGGTGATCTTCACCACTGACTATATTTTGCCTTTCTCTCTTGGCAAGCTTTATGTGTTGGGGAATGATCTATACACATATATCCACTCGGATGTGGGTGATCATGAGTTATTTCTGTTGACATTACCCTTGAGGTAAATAGTTGGGAGGCAAAACTCTAAGACCCTATCTTTCTCGGTGTCCAATTGAAGCTTTGACCTCATGAGTACCGCCTTAGTGTTAGCAATTATGAAATACTAAAAGATGATTGAGTATGTGGATTTGCCTTACAAGCTCTTATATTGATTGTTTCCGACGTTGTGATAAATTACAAATTGCTTCAATGACTCAGAGCATAGTTTGTTGGCTCTCAATAGAGTTCTTGGTTCATACTTTATCCTGTGAATGAATTGTTACTCTAGTATAAGAAATTATATATCAATAAGTATTGTTGTTCTAAAGATGGTCATGATGCCCTCACATCCGTATTCTATTTTATCGACACTTCTATCTCTAAACTTGTAGACATATTTATCGATCTCGACTTTTGCTTGAGGAAAAGCGAGGTCTAAGTTTGGGGGAGTTGATACGTCCATTTTGCATCATGCTTTTATATTGATATTTATTGCATTATGGGCTATTATTACACATTATGGTACAATACTTATGCCTTTTCTCTCTTATTTCACAAGGTTTGCATGAAGAGGGAGAATGCTGACAACTGGAATTCTGGGCTGGAAAAGGAACAAATATGAGAGACCTATTCTACACAACTCCAAAAGTCCTGAAAAGTTATGGAGAATTATTTTGGAATATATAAAAAAATATTGGGCGAAACAAATACCTAAGGTGGCCCACCAGGAGGTCACAAGCCTACTAGGCACAGCCTACCCCCTGGTCACGCCCTTGTGGCTTGTGGGCCCCCTGGCAGGCCTCCGGTGCCCATCTTCTCCTATATGAAGGATTTTAACCTGGAAAAAAAATCAGGAGAGAGCTTTCAGGGCGAAGCATCGCCGTCTCGAGGCGGAACTTGGGAAAAAACAATCTAGAGCTCCGGCGGAGCTGTTCTGCTAGGGAAACTCCCCCCCCCCCCCCCCCGAGGGGGAAATCGAAGCCATCGTCATCACCAACAATCCTCTCATCGAGAGGGGGTCCATCTCCATCAACATCTTCACCAAAACCATCTCCTTTCCAAACCCTAGTTCATCTCTTGTATCTGATCTTTGTCTCAACACCTCAGATTGGTACATGTGGGTTGCTCGTAGTGTTGATTACTCCTTGTAGCTGATGCTAGTTAGTTTACTTGGTGGAAGATCATATGTTTAGATCCTTTATCATAATTAATACCCCTTTGATTATGAATATGAACATGCTTTGTGAGTAGTTATGTTTGTTCCCGAGGACATGTGATAAGTCTTGTTATAAGTAATCATGTGAATTTGGTATTCGTTCAATATTTTGATGAGATGTATTTTTCCTCTCCTCTAGTGGTGTTATGTGAACGTCGACTACATAACACTTAACCATTATTTGGGCCTAGGGGAAGGCATTGGGAAGTAATAAGTAGATGATGGGTTGCTAGAGTGACAGAAGCTTAAACCCTAGTTTATGCATTGCTTCATAAGGGGCTGATTTGGATCCATATGTTTCATGCTATGGTTATATTTATCTTAATTCTTCTTTCATAGTTGCGGATGCTTGTGAGAGAGGTTAATCATAAGTGGGAGGTTTGTCGAAGTAAGGGCAGATCCCAAACACCGGTCCACCCACATATCAAATTATCGAAGTAACGAATGTGAATCAAATGAGCATGATGAAAATTAGATTGACAGAACTTCCCATGTGTCCTCGCGAGCGCTTTGCTTTATATAAGAGTTTGTCCAGGACTGTCCATTGCTACAAAAATGATTGGGCTACCTTGATGCACCTTTGCTACACTTGTCACTTGGTACCCGTTACAAATTGTATTATCGCAAAACTATCTGTTACCGATAATTTCAGTGCTTGCAGAGAATACGTTACTGAAAACCGCTTGTCATTTAAATCTGCTCCTCGTTGGGTTTGACACTCTTACTTATCGAAAGGACTATGATAGATCACCTATACTTGTGGGTCATCAAGAAGCTTCTCATCGGCTTAACTTTCAGTTCTTTTAAGGATTGGCATATCCTTGGAAGTTAGTGCAAACATACAATTGAAGAATTCTTGGATAACGCTTATCCCTATAATATTCCCCTTCCCCGCAATAAAGACCTTAACGTCTCGTTGTGGGGGAGTTTCCTCATTGGGAAGTTCACCCTTATCATTTTTTTCAATGATAAAGTTAGACATGATAGCAACCTTTAAGAAAGCAAAACAAGCGAAGCAAGTAAACTAGTAACTAGCAAAGTTAGATATATTCGTATTTCTGATTTTTATGAGACAAACTAAATATAATAGAAAATAGAAAGAAGAACAAGTGAATGTAAATTTATGAGAAGTTACTTGATAGTTGGTGATGGTATTCCCCGACAACGTTGCCAGAAATCCTTCTAGATACTCGTGATCTTTGTTGGATTTTCTGCCAAGAGGAGCGGGTTATCACAACACAAAGTGGGTAAGTATTTCCCTTAGTTATCAAACCAAGGTTTATCGAACCAATAGGAATACCAATCCTCAATCATATTAAGCGGCTGCACACAAAAGAACAAACAACTTGCACCCAATGTCGGCAAGAGGGTTGTCAATCCCCTTGATCTCGTTATTTGCAAGCAGGTGAGTTGTGTAGATAATTATAAATTGCAAAATAAAATAAATAAATAAATAAGAACAGCAAGATAATGAAAGCGTTTGTGAATATATAAGTGAATAGACTCGGGGGGCGTAGAGTTCTCTAGTGGCATCTCTCATAGAAATAGCATACGGTGGGTAAACAAATTACTGTTGGGTAATTGATATAAAAGTGAATAGTTATGCGATTTTCACAACAATGATCATGTGTATATAGGCATCACGTTCATAAGCAAATAGGCCGACTCTTGCCTGCACCTATTAATATTACTCCACTCATCAACCGCTATCCAACATGCATCTAGAGTATTGAGTAAAATAGAGTAATGCTTGGAGAACGATGACATGATGTACACAGAGTAAACTCAATCAATATGAATAAAACACATCGTTTTATCCTTAGTAGCAGAAATACAAAGACGGAACTTGTCCCCTTCTATCAGTGGTATATAGAAACTCGCCATGTTAAACCTACTACAAGGCACCACTCTCACCGAAGAAATATCAATCTAGTTGGCCAAACTATCTCAATAGATCGGAGAGCATTATGAAGCTATGATGGTCATGCAAATAAGAATCATAATATTAAGAGGTGAATCAAATAATTTTCATGAATAATCTGAACATAAACTCACAATTCATCGGATCCCAACAAACTCACCATACAAATGGATTACATTGGATTGATCAAGGCAAAGATGCGATGAGCATTGTATTGAAGATAGAAAGAGAGATTCCCATCTAGGTACTACCTACGGACCCGTAGGTCTGTGGTGAACTACTCACACATCATGGTGAGGGCAGAAAGGTTGATGAAGAGGCCCTCTGTCACCGATCTCCCATCCGGCAGGGTGCCAGAACGGAGGTGTAGATGTCCTCTTGTCGGAACATAGACTTGCGGAGGCGGAAGAAGTGATTTGGGAGCGCTTATCATGTATTTAGGGTATATGTGAATTTATAGGCCAGAGAGGGGCATCGAGAGGCGTCCGAGGGAGGCACAAGCCTTCAGGGCGCGCCCCCTAGTGGTGTGCCCTGTTGGCTTGTGGGCCCCTCATGGCTCTCCTGGCCTCCTCCTGAAGCCACCAGATCTTCTTTTCGTCCAGAAAAAATCATCAAAAATATTCGTGGCAATTGGACTTCGTTTGGTACTCTAAACCTAGAAAGTCAAAAACACGCAGAAAACAACAACTGGCCTTGGGCAATGAATCAATAGGTTAGTGCTAAAACATATTATAAATTGGTAAACAAATGCCCAAAAAGTATCCTAGAATGATAATATATTAGCATGGAACAATAAAACATTATAGATACGTTGTAGACGTACCAAGTGTCATGTAGTCGATGTTCACATGACACCACGAGAGAAAGTTCAGCACAACACATCATCAAGGCATTGAACTAAAACCAACATCACATGATTACTTATAATAAGACTTCTCTCGTGTCCTCAAGAACTAATAGAACTACTCACAAATCATAATTGTGTTCATGACCAGAGGAGATAAATGAGTGATTAATAATCTGAACATATAATCTTCCACCAAGTAAACCAACTAACATCAACTACAAGATGTAATCAACACTACTAGCACCCCAGGTAACAATCCGAGGTTTCATACAAAGATTGGACACAAGAGATGGACTTGGAATTGGAGATAAGATGGTTCTAGTGAAGATGTTGATAAAGCCTCCCATGATGAGATGACCATTGGTGATGATGATAGCTTCGATATCCCATTCCTGGAGGGAAGTTTCCTTGGCAGAGTCGCTCTAGCGGAGAGCAGAATTGCTCCTTCCCAGGTTCCTCCTTGAGGTAGTGGCAACAGGTCCCGAAAATATTCTCTTATTTTTTTTAGGATAAAATGCTTCATATAAGAGAAGATCACCACCGGAGGGACAACATGAGGCGGGCCACCCAAGCTTGTGGGCCCATCGAGCCTCATCACCAGTACATTCAAAGTTGTCACAATCGCGGCTGAAGCCTTAGATTCTTACGACCTTACGATCCAAACTAGCCCCTCTAATTCTATGATTTTGCTCATAGAATCTAAGTTTCTACAATCCTGAGAGTTAAGATTCTAAGATTCACAATCCTTCCAACCGAGCTCCGATCCAATTCAGAATCTCGATTCTAACAACTTTGGGTACATTTTCCTTCGATAACCTTTAATATATTCCAAAATAAAGCCCTTTCAATTTTACGGTCATTTGGAGCTTTGAAGAATTGCTATCTCTGTTGCAGCTATGTTTAGGCCAAAATTCCAGCTGTCGGTAATGTCCCTTTCCGATGTATCTTGCATTTTAGGAGATAAAAGGCATCAGAATTGCATAATAAAAGATAATATGACTCCAAAATATAATAAGTAATGGTAGGAAAACATGATACAAAATGGACGTATCATGACCCGGTACTTCTTGTATCCTAGGGCTAATAACTTTGTAAGAAACAACATGGTAGATTTTCCTGCTTTCCTCCCATACAACAGTTGAAACAAATTTGGATCCAGTTCTTTTACATAAAACCATGGTTATTACCAGAATTACATAAAAAGGATTTGCCTTTTTCAAATTTTCTGCTCTACCCTGATAACTCGTGTAAACACACAATTGTGTCATACTGTATTTCAATGGAAAACTTTATACACAGAGTTACGTAGCTTGTATGCACACAAATTGACAAAATAGGAAAATGGCCCCCTTTTCACTTGATTACCCCCCCCCCCCAGATAGGGGGCCTTGATTTTGGTTTGATTTGAAATTTAGGAATTGTAGGAGAGTTTAGATATTTTTTTACCTTTTTCTGATGGATCCCAAAGGCTTGGAAAGATCTCTTATCGTCGGTATATGGCTTAGGCTAGGTGGTGTCGTAACTCTGGTTCTTCGGGTGCCATGGCATGGTTGTGGAGGTTTTGGTGGATCGGACCGGTGGTGGAAGGGATGAATTGGATGTTTGTGTTGTCTATTGAGGGTATCACAAGGGAGAGAGAGGTAGCCGATGGATCCAGGGGGCTATTTTGTTGTAGTAAAGGTAAGAAGGCAAGGGGGTGTTGGTCGTGCATGTTGTGGAGGGTGGCGCGTGAGTGATGTCTACTACACAACTTTATTCTTATAGACTCTGCTGCGCCTTCAAGCGTAGAGTTTTGTAGGATAGTAGCAAATATCCCTCAAGTGGATTACCTAAGGTTTATCAATCCGCGAGGTGTAGGATGAAAATGGTTTCTCTCAAACATCTTTCCAATCAAATACAAGAAATCAGCATAAAAGTTCTAGGTTTCTTTCTGGAAGTTTATCAACTTATAAGAATTTTCAGCATTGGAATCACACTGATTAGACTTACGAGGGGCCCACAAGCCAACACAACACTCCCTACCCCCACGGAATGGGGAAGGGGTGAGCTTGTGGGCCTTCTGTTGGGAGACGTAGTAGTAAATCAAAAAAATTCCTACGTGTTCACCAAGATCTATATATGGAGAAACCAGCAACGAGTGGGGAGAGTTCATATTCATACCTTTGGAGATCGCAAAGCGGAAGCGTTACTAGAACGCGGTTGGTGGAGTCATGTGGAATCCGATCTAAGCGCCGAACAACGGCGCCTCTGCGTTCAACACACGTGCAGCCCGATGACGTCTCCTACGCCTTGATCCAGCAAGGAAGATGCAGAGGTTTAGGGAGAGCTCCGGCAGCACGACGGCATGGTGACGGTGGAGCTACATGGACTCCGGCAGGGCTTCGCCAAGCGCTACGGAGAACGAGGAAGAGGAAGGGTAGGGCTGCGCCGAGAGAAAGAGAACTCGTGTCTCAAATCAGCCCCAATACCTTGGGTATATATAGGAGGAGGGAGAGGGAGGTCTGCCTTGGCCCCTCCTCTCAGGAGGAGAGGTTAGGCCGAGATAAGGGAGGAGTCCACCTCCCACAAGGGAGGTGGATCTCTTCCTTTTGAATCTCCTTTTGCCTTATCTCTTTATCCCTAGCCGCACGGGCCTTTAGGGAATGACTTGGCCAGCCCAATAAGGGCTGGTCCACATCCTCTAACATCCCATGAAGTCCTTTGGTCGTCACACCCCTCCCGGGGGTCCTCCGGCACCCTCCCAGCACTCCCGGTACACTACCGATGAGCCCGAAAACTTTTCGGTGAACAAAACTGGACTTCCCATATATCAATCTTTACCTCATTCTGGAGCTCCTCGTGATGTCCGGGATCTCATCTAGGACTCCGAACAACCTTAGGTAACCATGTACAACATTTCCCTATAACCCTAGCATAATCGAACCTTAAGTGTGTAGACCCTATGGGTTCGGGAGACACGCAGACATGACCGAGACACCTCTTCGGTCAATAACCAATAGGGGGATCTGGATACCCATGTTGGGTCCCCCATGCTCCACGATGATCTCGTCAGATGAACCACGATGTCGGGGATTCAATCAATCCCGTATACAATTCCCTTTGTCTATCGGTATGACACTTGCCCGAGATTCGATCGTCGGTATCCATATACCATGTTCAATCTCATTATCGGCAAGTCTCTTTACTCGTTCTATAACACATCATCCTGTGGCTAACTCCTTAGTCACATTGAGCTGATTATGATGATGTCTTACCGAGTGGACCCAGAGATACCTCTCCGTGACATAGAGTGACAAATCCCAGTCTCGATTTGTGCCAACCCAACAGACACTTTCGGAGATACCCGTAGTGCACCTTTATAGCCACCCAGTTACGTTGTGATGTTTGGCACACCCAAAGTATTCCTACGGTATCCAGGAGTTGCACAATCTCATGGTCTAAGAAAATGATACTTGACATTTGAAAAGCTTTAGCAGACGAACTACACGATCTTGTGCTATGCTTAGGATTGGGTCTTGTCCATCACATCATTCTCCTAATGATGTGATCCCGTTATCAACGTCATCCAATGTACATGGTCATGAAACCATGACCATCTATTGATCAACGAGCTAGCCAACTAGAGGCTCACTAGGGACATGTTGTGGTCTATGTGTTCATACATGTATTACGGTTTTCGGTTAACACAATTATAGCAAGAACAATAGACAATTATCATGAACAAGGAAATACAATAATAACCATTTTATTATTGCCTCTGGGGCATATTTCCAACACCTTCTAGTCCTTCCTAGAAGCTTCTGGGATCTCTTATGTTTCAAAAAATTCGCTGTAAATTTTCATGGCATTTGGACTTTGTTTGGTATGGATTGTATGCGAAATAAAAAATAGTGCAAAAACATAAACTGGCACTGGGCACCTGGTTAATATGTTAGTTCCCAAAAATCATATAAAAGTGCACCAAACCATATAAAATCGTTGTAAACGTGGCATGAATATTTCATAACTTATCGGTGGAGCTTGTTGCCATGGCCTCAGCCTCACGTGTTTCGAGTGCTCAATGTTGCACGAGGGAGGGGGGTCATTCGGATATGTTCCTAATGAATATCAGTTGGAAGATATTGTTGTCCTACTTTAAAGTATCATTTTATTTCTAACATGCTAGTGGGTGGAGAAGAAAAGTATCCGGTGATTATAACCCTATAAATGCTCCTGCATGCCCAACCTTCAAAACGTAAATTTAGACACTTCAAAATTTATGTTTTTTAGCATTCACAAGACATGAGTTTAGAACCGCTAAAATACTCAATTGTAAATTTTTAATTATGCATGGAGAGACGAAATAGAGAAATCTAGCATGAATAGTGCCAAAACATGTTTCCCTTCGGCTAGGTTCTAGCAACTCAAGGCATTAGGGTAGCTTGGCTCCTTCAAGCGACACCGCGGGTCTACCCCGTCTCTTGTGGCCTTAGGCCATGAAGGCGCGGTGGACCTCGGGCCTTGCTGAAGAAAGGGCTCCATGTGTGTTTTAGGTGTATTCTTGTGTCCGTTTACGGATTGTGTCCTGCTCGGTAAGGCGAGATAGCAGCGGCTCCCTGATGGTGGAATAATGTTCTCCCTTCCTAGCCCCGTCCTGGCGGTGCATCTAGCCTTGTCGGAGGGCATGTGAACATGTGTTTACAGTGGATCTCATGGGATTCAGTTAGTGTTTGCCTTCGATGGATCCGCTTGCACTACTAGGAAATAGCTTAGAGATAGATGTTTATCAGTAGAGATGGATAAGTGACAGGCGCTACTGTTAAATAGTAGTAGAGTATGTACTAAACAAGCACTATTGGTTTGATTTAGCAGTAGAGACGTGTTATATGCACATCGCTACATCTAAGTGGGACCCGGGATACACCCCGGGCTAGCCATAGAAACATCATGGTATTTAAACGAGCGTTGCAACCGACATTGTAGTACTAGCACATTGTTGTGTAAGAGACGCTGCTAACGTATACACAAGAGGCCAACAGGTGGGCCACACTAGCAGCAGCGTGTGCCCGGTAGCCGAGGCTAATGGTAAATTTCTTAGCATTAGTGCTTGTGCCATGCCCCATGCTACTACTACAATTATCTTATCGTCTCCCCCGGCCATCCGTTTTTCTCACTCTATCTATCTCACTCTTCCGCTTCCACTCGAGGCCCATCACTGTCGCTGGTCGCGCTGCCACCACCAGCATTGCATCGTTGCCATATTTCGCCCGAGATCCGATGCCCTCCCGAGATCCGGTGCCCACCCGATCTATGATGCCCTCCCAAGCTCCTCCTCTCGAGCCCCGACATCCTCTAAGATATTCTTCTCCCGCCCGTCATCTTCCCTCCTTTTCTGCTCTTCCTCCCGATCTAGCCCGAGCCCTGGCACCCCTACTCTTCCTGTCGAGCCACAGTTGGGAACCGTTGGTGGGAAGATCCCTAAAATGATTGGGACGAACCCTAGGTCGATTGTCAACTGAAAGAAATCCCCAATTTCAATGGATCATATGGTTAAATTAGAGAATGTTTGTATGAGATGTTTTGTAGGGCACATCCCCATGGTCATTTCTAGTGGCCATTCATCCATTTTGGTCACCGTTTGGTCACAACAATAAGAACAAGAATCTATAATAAAACAGAAAAGAAATTATTAATCCTAGTAATAGAATAGAATAGAAACTTTTCATGAAAAAATAGTAATAGAACAGAAAACATTTCAGTAAAAAAATAGAATAGAAAACTTTCAGTAAAAAATTGTAATAGAATAGACCATTTTCACTAAAAATATAATAAAAAATTCAGTAAAAATAGTAATAGAATATATATTTTCAATAAAAAATAGTAATATTTCGGTAGTTAGTAATAGAATTCTATATGAAATTTGATGATCTCAATTTTTCACTCAGTGGAATATGCAGGCTTTCTAGTGTCGCATCTCTCCCTGGAGTGACCATCGTTAGAGCTTCCTATACTTCCTCTCCAGTCAAGTCGGTGAGCTAAAAGTCCACCTCCTCCTTATCCTCCGCTCATGTCACTAAAAAATTCTGACGAGAGCTAATCGTCGATAATATTTGGACATGTATTGGTTTTATATTTGGAGATGTGTGTGATTTTGCACGGAACACCTCCAAGTGGCCAATGTTTTGCCAGAATGTTGATTCATTTCCGCTCCGGCAAATTTCAAGCACTCGACATGTCATGGTTTTACAAAAGGTCATGCCAAAATCTTCCATAGATTTTGGCATGACTTGCGATAAAAAGTAGGAAATATTGAGTGCCCGTGATTTGGCAGAACAAGAATTAGATGACATTCCGGGCAAACATAGGCCATTTTTTATCTCACTACACCATAAATGTAATGTTAATAGACAGATGCTTATGGTGAACTTTCATTCTGTCAGAGCTCCTTGTGTGACTGTCAGTTTGTTCTTGATGGAGGAATCCCGACTGTTGTCATGGAGGTCATTTGCTCTTCCTCTTCTTGCGATATATACCTTGGTATAATGTGCGAGAGAGGGGAAGGAAGCGAACATCACTGACGATCGAAATATAAGAGGAAGAATCCTGACTATTGCCATGGGGGTCGCTTCCTCCTTCTTCCCTGTGTGCTACACATTTTGGTAATGCACGCAGGGACAAAGGGAGGAGCGGCCAACACCGATCGTCGAAATATCCTTCGAGGGGAATAACATAGATTGTTGTCATGGGGGAATTCTTCCTCTTTCTCCTCACGACAGACCTTTAGGTAATGCACAGGGAGAAAGAGAAGAGCGACCATCACCAACGGTCGTAATATTATTGTGAGGGAGTGTCCATCACATACACCACCAAATCAGTGTGGAGGGGTTTCCACCATATACACCATGAGATACGAGAGTGACATACCGAAAATCAACCATGTGATATATGTGTTGAGTTCCAGGTATAATTGCCATAGGTTTTTAATCTTTGAATCATGAACAAACGAAATGTCTGGCGATGATAGGATTTGTGAGTGCGTCTACTGCACCGATGACATGCGTATGTGTGATCCTTATCCTCGGTTAGACAATGGTAGGTGCTTCATGATACGTCTCCAGCGTGACTATAATTTTTTATTGTTCCATGCTATTATGTTATCATTCTAGGGTAATTTATATACATTTATATGCTATTTTATATCATTTTTGTGAACTAACCTCTTAACCTAGTGCCCAGTGACAGCTGCTATTTTTTGCTTGCTTTTGCCCTTTCAGGAAACGAGTACCAAACAAATTCCAAACGACCCAAACCTTTTTGATGATTTTTTGTGGACAAAAATAAGACCTAGAAGCTTCGGAGGGAGTTCGGAGGCCGCACGAGGCGGTACCAAGGCAAGAGGGTGTGCCCCTGGGGGGGCTTGCATTGGGACCTCACGTGGCTCCGTTTGACCTACCTCCGCCTCTATATATTCTCCAAAATCAGGAAATCAGTAGAGGGCCACCCGAAACCCTTTTTCCGATGCCGCAAGTCTCGGTTTTGTCATGTGCCCATATGGAGCCCTGTTCCACTACTCTGCCGAAGAGAGAATTGATCACGGAGGGCCTCTACATCAACCTTGTTGCGCCCATGATGATGTGTTAGTAGTTCACCACATACCTACGGGTCCACATCTAGTACCTATATGTCTATTTCTCTCTCTATGATCTTCAATACAAAGTTCATCGCATCTTTGTGATGATCCATTTGATGTAATCATCTTTGCGGTGTGTTTGCTGGGATCCGATGAATTGTGGGTTTATGATAAGATTATTCATAGATACTAATTGAGTCTTCTCTGAATTATTTTATGCATCATTCTTATAGCTTCATATTTATCTCCGATCTATCGATTTGGTTTGGCCAACTAGATTGATTTATCTTCAGTGGGAGTGGTGCGTTGTGATGGGTTTAATCTTGCGGTGCTCTATCCTCGTGACATAAGGGATCAAGACACGTATGCATTGATGTCATTAAGGGGAAAATGATGGGGTTTATTTATAGTAGTTGAGTTTACTTTGTCTACATCATGTCGTGTTTCACAAAGTGTTACTTTGTTTAATTCTCAATAGTCTAGATGCATGCTGGATTGCGCTTGATGGGTGGAGTAATAGTAGTAGAGGCGGGAAGGAGTAGGTCAACTTTCTTACAGACGTGATGCATATATACATGATCATTTCCTTGTATGATTTTCATAACTATGTGCTTTTCTATCACTTGTTCAATAGTAATTTGTTTACCCACCATATGCTTTCTTCAAGAGAGAAGCCTCTAGCGAACACTATGGCCCCTAGGTCTACTTAAATATAAAACTGAAAAACTTACCTTGCTATAATTTTATTACTTTTATCTTATTTTGCATTTATAATATCTATCTATCAAGATTCAATCCTTGCATGTACCGACTTCAAGGGGCTTGACAACCCTCTTGCCAGCGTTGGGTACAAGTGTTTTATTCTTTGTGTGCAGGTGTTCTTGACAGGATTTTATGTGATTCTCCTATTGTCTCGATAACCTTGGTTATCACTAAGGGAAATACTTATCTCTACTATTGTAGCGACCCGACCTGAAAGGTCGAATCTCCGGTGTTTCTGTACCATCCCAAGATCATGCTGGTACACACAGGGTACATCAATGTATATATCAAAGTGAAATCACACAGCTTTAATAATCAAAAAATCTCATATCGAGTCCTTTATTACAATAAAAATTACAATAAAGTGGTTGAAGCCCAACTCATGAGAATAACTAATCTTGCGGAAGCTTCAAAGGTAGTTCAGTCCATCTGACTCCAAGGGCATCTCACCGAGCGTAGAGCGTATCCTCACTCCTGGTCGGAAAAGTACTCTGCAACATGATACGTTGCAGCCGTGTAGGTCAGCATATTGAATATGCCGGCAATGTCACAAAAGAGGGGGTAAGTAATCATCTAGTCTATATGCATATATGGCGGTGGGGTAGTAAGTTTTTGCATAAAGCCAATTTTTCCTACAACAAGAGAGAGCAAAAGCATAATTACTACAATGTTGGTTGATTAATGAGATGGTTCCACCAACCAATTCTCATACCCAAGTTGACATTAATACCCACATCAATGTAATTAATTGTGTTGAGAGTTCCAAAAAGTTTCAGTTCCTTTGGCTCAAACTGTCCATGACCGTGGACACGGCTAATCGATTAGGTTTGGGTACTCTGCAGAGTTTTGCACATGTTCCCCACAAGATTTGATCGCCTCCGTTGGACTTCTCGCACTTCAGGGTGTTTGAGAAACGGATGACCAAAACATGGTCTTCTAAAGGGTTTCCCCGAGACTCTATCGGTGCCCATCCTTTCCTACCATTCTTCTACATCTCGTAGCACCGCCTGTCCAGGGTCACCACGATATCCAACCAAGATAGAGCCCATAATGGCTTGTGGCTGTGCAGGTAAGCCTTGGGTCTTGAAGCATCCATCCATCTTTTTGTGCCTGGGTGGACCTTTCCGCATGAATACTGGCACTTCTCCAGCAACATCTAGGCTAACCATTGGTTTCTCCAGGGCGTCGTTCAACCATCATCCACCCAAAGGTATGTTGAAAACTCGGAGTCTTGAAGACTTGAATCATCTTGTAGGTCTTTAAATTATTGACTCACAACTCTCATGAATCACACAACCAACCCCTTCTACTAATAGCATAGCAAAATTTAAATCAACGTTTCCTGGGGCCAATGTGTCAAAGGGGTGAGGGGTGCCTACCACATGATACTACATAAAATAACCAAGTTTCCAAATTACCTACTTTGCATGCAATTGGGGAGATGGTAGAACTAATGCAATAAAAACATTGGTATACATGGTCAAAGTGACTTGCCTTGTTGACGATCCTCGTATTCAAGTGACTCTAGATAACAAGCTTCGCACTCTGGATGATCTAACGAATCAAACAAAGCACACAATAAGCATAAACACAAATACAATTCATACAACAGCAAGGTAAACAAATACTTCAACAAACAATAGCACAATCAAAAGTAATAATCACTCAAAGTATAAGACTCTAAAAATTTTGCTGTCACAATCTCTACTAAGACATAACAAGTCAAAAATTTGTTTTGAACAACTAGGCGTTTAGATAACATAAAAGTAAATCCAAAATTTTATTAGAAACAGAAAGTATTTCATTATTAAAATTTTGTGCAAAAAGAGTTACTACAAAACTTTTTTCTAAACAATACTAAAGGTGAAAATATGATGTACCTATTCAAACTAGAACACAAAACAAATTAAAATATATATTTTTATTAACATAAAATAATACACCTAATGTTGAAACAACAGAACCTAATGAAATCTAAAAACAAAAGTTAAACTAACTCAGATTCAAACTAAACAAAAAATAATTTAACTAAAATCTATAAAGAACTAGACAGATTCTGTTTTGTTAAAAAGATTAACCAAATTTATCCTAAAAATTCAAAAACTATGAAGTATGAAAGGTCTAACTAATACAAAACAGTCGCAAAAATATTCACTCAAAAATATATATTTAAACTCTACTTATACAGATTTTAGTAATTTAAGCAAATTTGGTTAGATTCAAATTTAAAAGTTCAAATTTGAAATCTAAGACTACAGGATGAAACTACATGAAATTTGTGACCTAATGCAAAAAGAATCAATTAAAAATACTAATTAGTTTAAAAGTTACAACTAAAACAAAAACAGAAAACATTCTGTTTTCTAAAACAGAAAAGAAAAGAAAAAGAATTTGATCGAATGGACAGGGTCTACGTGGCATGTTGCGATTGGTTGAGAGAGTGTGTGTGCGGGATCTAGCGAGCGGACGACCGAGACTTAGCGCGTACCGATTCGTTTTATAAAACTTGTAATCTAGCGCGTTGGATCTAGATCGAACGGATGCGGGTGGAGATGGCGGCTTACAGAGGAGGGGTCGGGGTTCCGGCGAGGTTTGACGGCGGCCGGAGGTTGGAGGTGGTCAGAGGCGACAGTACGGTGGTCGGGGCGGTGTCCAAGGTGCTCAGGCGATGGCGGTGAAGCTCCGGCGTCGATTGGTGGCGTCGGCCGGGGCTGGGAACGACGGAGGCGACGACCTCGTGCTTGGGGAGATTCGGGTGGAGGTAGAACTCCGGCGAGGTGGCGTCAAGGCGTTTTGGCGAGGGTAGAGGGGGTTTCGGGGTGGAACGGAGAGCGGAGGGATAGGGGTTCTTATCGGGGTGGTGCGGTGGTCGGGGAGGGAGAGAGGAGCGAGATCTGTGGGGAGGGATCGCCGGCGATGTCGGAGGTGCGGTGAAGGAGACGAGCGCGATGTCGTCACGGTCGGACGGTGGGTCCCACGCGTCAGTGAGGGTGGGACGCGGTGTCTGCGCGTCGGTGGCCGACCCGGATTGATTTCGGGTCTTAAAGGCTCTGGGCCGGCCCGTTTCTGTTTAATTCGTTTCCTTATTTATTTACAGAGTGTTTAAAACATCTTTAAGGCATTCAAATAATTTCCATACATAGGAAATGTATATATCAAAATGATCAGAGGATTAAATGTTATTTAATGAACATTTTTCCTCTATCATATTGAATATCTTTTTAAAATTTATTTTTAGAAAAATGCCTAATTGATTTTAAATCCTTTTGAGATAAACTTTCAAATAACCCCCTGGTTTTATTGCTCAAATATTTCACCAAGATGACCCTAGTGTGGAGTGTCATGTTACTCCCCTCTTTCTTTGAACATTACCAAAGGTTTTCAAATAGGTGAAACAAATACATGGAAAAATTGAAATGGCCTTTCAGAAATTCCGAAGGAAGCACTTCAACCATTCATTTCATTCAAACAAAGTGATGATGATGCATAGCTATATTTCATAACATTCCAAAATGAAATTTTGGGATGTTACAACTGTGTTGCATCTCCTCTCCTCTTTGGGGAAAAACCCAACACAGTTTACCAGTAGGAGGAAGAATTTCTGGCGCCGTTGTCAAGGAGACGTCCTCAATTCTACTTTTTATTTGATGTTATATTTTACTTTATATAAAAATTAAAATACAAAAATATTTCTATTTGTTTGTTTGCTTAATTATCTACTTTGCCTGCTTGCTTACTTGTTTGAAGTTGCTATCATGTTTAAGTTTGAAGGAATTAGTAATACTTCCACCTCTATTGTGGAGGCTCTTGGTTGCCAAACTTCACCACACAATGAGAGTGTAAAAGAAACTTTTAGGAAGTTGCTAAAGAAAAAATTGATAATCTTACCGATGATGATCCTTCTAAAAAGGAACCTACCATGATGCAAACAAAAAAAATCTGAGGTAGTGGTAGTACTATTGGGAAAACTGTGATTCAAGAATTTTTTTTCTCTTGTGATGGATCGTTACCATTGATTAGAGGACCGATTCTTGCTAGAAATAATAGTTCTTTGGATGGAATATCATTGCTTATAGTTGGATTGGATAGACAATTTGTGCACATGCATCCTTGTATACGATGGTTGTTTCTAGAATTTTCTAGTATTCAGGATGCCTCTACTAAACGTTTAGCTACAATATATCTTGTTCATGAATTCAATCACATTATGGAGAGTCTACATAAATATTTCCTTATTATAGGGTTAAAGTGAGTTTCCACCAATAAATGGAATTATCTATGATTTGGAAGAAATAAGGAAATTAAGACCAGCGGATTATGCTGCTTATGATGAGAATCTTATAAAAAGGGTTCCACCTAATGTTTTAGTCGTGAAAATTTCTCAACGCAATGATCAATTTGTCATACCAAAACTTGGATTGGATCATATGCTAGAGAGAATATTAGGGAATTGCCTTTATCGGAATTTATACAATGCAGAATTGGCTATCACTTATAAAAAGCCTAAGGAGGATCCTCCTCCTCCCGAAATAGATCTCACGGAGCCTTGTGTTGTGAAATTTAGTCCGTTCAATTATTTTTTCTTACCTATTAGGAAACTTTCTACTGAATGGAGGAAATATGATTTTATCAAGGTGTACGGTTCTTATGATTATAACACTAGATGTTATGCATTATGCCTAGCTAGGGGCATAAAACAATAGCACTTGTTGGCAGGCAACCCAATAGTTATCTTGAATTTTTTTTGTTTTTTTATGTTTTGGAGTGTTGACATGATTATTAACTCTGTAATGGTTCTATTTTTATGGTTAAATTAGTGTTTGTGCCAAGTTAAGACTTTGGGGTCATTTGGAAGATAGTAGAATTGATACGATGCAAAAACAGAAACTTTTGTGTCCAGTGCAGAATTTATCTAATTTTATTGGAATGTCTTTTTGATCTAAAAGTTTTACATAGTATTTGTATGAAAATTTATGAGGTTTTCTAAATTTTCAGAATTTTTGGAGTTGCACAAGTATTGTTTTTCTACAGATCTTTAGTGAATCTTCTGTTTTAGACACACTTTGTTTTTGTTTGCATAGTTTGGTTGTTTTAATGATGCTATGGATTGTATGGGGGAGGGTATAAGACATGTAGAAGTTAGAAAATAGTACCTATTATGCAATATGAAATATGAATCAATTTATAACAGTACCTAAAGTATTTGATATGTTGATTATACTAACGGATCTCACGAGGCTTTGTTGAGTTCTGCGTGCTGATTTTTTTCAAGTTTTGGGTAAGACCATGATGGATGAAGGAATAAGGAGCGGCAAGACCATAAGCTTGGGGATGCCCGAGGCACACCAAGATAAAATTCTAGCAATAATCAAGCGTCAAATCTTGGTATGTCCCGGAAGGCATCCCATCTTTCGTCTCCATTCCATCGGTATGCACTTGGAGCTATATTTTTATTCATCACATGATATGTGTTTTGCTTGGAGCATTGTATATTATAGTTTGCTTTATTTTTAGTTTGCCGCAATCATTGTTTGCTGGACACACCTACTTAAGAGAGACACATGTTCATCAGGATTTCTTAGAATACTCTATGTGCTTCAGTTATATCTATTGAGCTTAGTAGTTGCTCTAGTGCTTTACTTATATCTTTTAGAGCATGGTGGCGTGTAGAATTTATATAAATAATTGAACTCTCCAGCTTCACTTAAATTTGTTTGAGTGTCTAAATAAATGGTAATGGTAATTTTCACTGGTTATAAGATTAGTCAAAAAAGGATAGGTATTGAAGGAGTGCATAATAAAAACTTCATGTAGCTCACTATAACAAGAAACAGTGGGTTAATGATATTAATGTACTCCCTCCGTCTGAAAAAAACAAGTCCATGCCTTAGTACATTTGTAATTCTACAAAACAACCCTTCCAATTTTAAACCGTTCCTAATCAGCCCTCTCTGCTTCCTCCTCCTTCCTCCGTCCCCGCACGCATATTGGTCGCCCCAGCTACCGTCGGCACCCGCTGTCGGTCCCAACGCACGACGATGGCCAACCTGCACCATCTACGCAAACCTTCTCCGCCCCTGCCCACCTGCGCCACCCGCACGGAGGCGAGCTACGCTGCCGCCCACCTGCTCCTCCATCGCGACCACCTCGACCGTCGGCGGCCCCACAACTGAAGGGTGTTGCGCCGCCTTTATCCCCAGCCGCCGTGATCCCTCCTGCCTCCCAGGGCTGCATTAGCACTATCCCCTCCCACCTCCCAGGGTTGCACCATCGCCGCCGTCCAGGGCCTGCGTGCGCCTGGGTCTCCCGGTGGTCCTCAAGCTCAAACTCCTTCGGATGCTCCATGTTCATCGAGAAGAAGAAGCAGGTCATGCTCGTGCTCACTTATGTGCAGTTTCCTGCTTAAATTGTTGACATTGTACATAAAATTCAGTTTTGGGACAGTTTGGATCAAATATCGGCTTGATTTGATACCAATAGTGATCAGTTTGATTTGATATCAGTAAAGATCAGCCGGAGTATCACTGTTCTCAGTGGTATCAGATCATTTTCCAACTCCTATTAGAGAAAATTCACTTGTGAACAACAAAGAGTTAGAGCAAGAAAGTTTAGTTAGAGCCACTACTTGCAAAAATCCTCTTGGAGAAAATTCAGTTAGAGCCTAATCTTGCTTCTTCTTTGATATGCCAACTCTATTTGCACGTCTGCCCCTATGGATATGCTTGAGGTCTGGGACATGTGTGTGGCCCATCTTCGGTTGTGAAATTCTGAACAAAATCATCCCATTCAGACTTATGTTGTTACTGTTGTGTTGTTGCAGTTATTCAAATATTCAGGGTTCCCTACATACTCTTGGAGTACTTGCTGCAGTTTCAGAAAAGTGTTTAAATGAATGAAGTTTAAATTCAAGTGATTTCTGATTATAAATGTGATTTCTGATATTCATTATTCAAGTTTAAATTTAGATATTCTTCTTCTTCTTCTTTCTTCTTCTTGTTCTTCTTTTCTTTCTTCTTCAAGTGATTTCTGATCCATTATTAATGTGAAAAGTCAAATAAAGTGAAGAGATTCATAACCTCTTTGGGATCAGAAAGCATATTTATGATAGCCATGTCGATTGCATCTTGATTATCCACTCTTGATGCTCTTGCAGCCAACAGGATGATCAAGTCCCTGGCCATTCCTCCACTGAAAACCTGAACTTCCCAAAATGATGGATCTGCTTGCACTCCAAGTGTTACACTGCTGATAAATATCAAAGTTCTCAAGATGAATAAACTCTTTCCTCAATGGTTGTCATTCTTTTCGTGATGGCACCCTCCAAATTTTAGAACAAATTCATTGATGATATTAATAATATACGTTGCTTGTTTGTTAACTGAAAACATATGATGGCAATACCCACACACACCTGTTGAGATACGCGATGAGAACCTATTGCAAGTGTCACCGACAAAACTAGTGGATAAAGGTCAATCAGAACCTGTAAAGATGGATGTGCATCAATAAGTTCAAACAATTTTGTAACCTGAAATTCATACGGTGGAGGAAGAAATGGCTGCACAACTGCAAACCAAGTTCAGGAAGATGCAGAACGAATGTATTGTTTCAGAACTTGCAGTCAAAACATTCCCCGGGCAATGATATGTCGGCAGACGCTAGGAGCCGAGAGGTGAGCATCTTTAGCTGCATGTCCATGACCCTGAGCATCCCCGTGTGCCGCTCCTCCCTGGGACTAGGACTCGGGCTCGGTTCAGAATCATCGTAGTCATCGTCATAATCATCATCATTTGTGTGTGCACCCAAATGGTTGCTATCATCATAATCATAGTTGGTGGTTGCCTCTGGCGGTACCCAGACGACATCACCCTCCTTGCATGTGGCTTGGTACGCCGACAGCAGGAAATGGACACGGATGAGTTTACCATCGATGCTGCCCTCCCTACAGGAGCAGATATCAGACAGGCACATCATCATTTCAGGGGAATCTCAAAATTAAGAGGAAAATCATCTCATCATTTTTCTGTCTAAGAGCAACAATAAAAAATCAATTCAATGAATTTCTTATCCCATCAATTGTCCATGTATTCTACTCAATGAATGTGTTGCTTCAGAACATGCAGTCAGAATGAATGGACAGTTTTCAATTTTCTGAATTTTCAGTTCTCAACAAGAAATCGAAGAGGAGAGGTGGACCTTGGGGCCATTGGAGCAGGGGTCCCGGCGCGTCCTTCGTCGGGCCATTGGTCCCGGCATGCAAGTGAGCTGGACACGCGACCGTGGCATGGTGGATCTGGGAGAGAGAGGGGGTGAGGAAGAGAGGATGGTATGGGGGTGAGGAAGAAGAGTGCAGGGACCTAAAGGAGCCACACTGGAGCTAGAGTACACCGAAGAAACCCACAACAGAAGTCCATCGGAGAAATCAGAGATTTTTAAGAGGGAGGAGGAAGCTGTGCGGCAGGCACGCGAGCAAGGGAGCGACGGAGGAGGCACCTACGATTACGAAGGAGAAGG
This sequence comes from Hordeum marinum, assembly GCA_022496015.1. Lineage (NCBI taxonomy): Eukaryota > Viridiplantae > Streptophyta > Magnoliopsida > Poales > Poaceae > Hordeum > Hordeum marinum. The sequence continues at coordinate 442,723,187 of CM039674.1, forward strand.
GGGATGCTGTGGTGGAGGAACGGGAGAGTTGAACAAGGCAGCTACGACGGTGTGGCAGCAGGGCAGATTAAAGGTAAAAACAACCCTTCTCTTCTTCACGAATCTCCATGGGGAACGAAGAGGGGAGCTGCGAAGGAGGCATGGGGCGGGAGAGCTCTGGCAACACGGGGAGCTGTTGCGTGGGCGGAGGAGCCGAGCTGCGGGGAGCCGAGCGGTGGAGGCGCGGAGCTCTGTCGCGATAGAGGAGCGGGGAGATGACGGGGAGCTACGGGTTTGTCGGTAATTTGCTAGGGGGTTTAAGAAAAAGACCACGGGGACAAGTTTTATTGGAGGGAGGGAGTAGTAATATGAAAGGGCATGAGTACAGAATTGTTGGTTAGTGGAAATATCAGTAGTTAAAGTATGTTACTTGTTGCTCATCTAAATATTGGTTATGGCATGGTGATGATGTGTGAGCATTCTTATTCCTCATTGAAATCCTAGTGATGTTTGGGTCGGAGGCACGCGATGGTTAACTCCTCCAACCTCCTCCCTAGGGGCATGTGGTAGTACTTTGGTTTGAGAGAGCCAATAGAACTTTGCAATAAGTACATAAGTTCTTTATGACTGATGTGAATCCATGAATGTACGCACACTCACCTTTCTGCATATTGCTACCCTCTTTGGTACCGTCCATTACCCATTCTCACCTTGAGGACCTGTGGAGCTTTCGCCGGTGCATCCAAACCCCTTGATATGATATGCTCTATCACGCATAAGCCTCATTATATGTTCCTCAAAATAGCCACCATACCTACCTATTATGGCATTGACATAGCCATTCTGAGATATATTGCCATGCAACTTCCACCGTTACATCACATGACGTGTGTGTTCATCATCATATTGATTTGCATGATCATGTAGCTGACATAGCATTTTTGGCAAAGCCATCATTCATCATTGTTTACATGTTACGCTAGATCATTGCACATCCTCATACACTCCCAAAGGCATTCATATAGAGTCATAATTGTTTTATATTGAGTTGTTATATCGAGTTGAAAGTAAATAAAAGTATGATGATCATCATTGTTAGAGCATTGTCCCAGTGAGGAAAGGATGATGGAGCAATGATTTCCCCACAAGTCGGGATGAGCTCCGACGAAAAATGAAAAAATGGGGGAGGCCAAATGAGACCACCAAGAAAAAAAGGAAAAAGGAGAAAAAGGAAAAGGAAAGAAAACTAACAAGAAAAGAAAGAGAAAAAAGGAGAAAAAATAAAAATGAGTGAAAAACAGAGAAGGGACTTTGCTACTATCCTTTACCACACTCGTACCTCAAAGTGACACCGTGTTCTTCATATAGAGAGTCTCATGAGTTGTCATTTTCATATGCTAGTGGGAATTTTTCATGCTATTATCCTTTACCACAATTGTTCCATGATGTTATATTATCATTCTAGGATACATTATATGCATTTATATGCTACTTTATATCATTTGTGTGAACTAACCTATTAACCTAGTGCCCAGTGTCAGCTCTTGTTTTCTTCTTGTTTTTTCCTTTCAGGAAACAAGTAACAAACGATGTCCAAATGACCCAAAACTTTTTGATGATTTTTTATGGACAAAAATAAGACCTCAAAGCTTCATAGGGAGTCTTGAGGCCGCATGACGTGGTGCCAAGGCAAGAGGGCACGCCCTTGAACCGCCTTGTGGTTCCGTTTGACCTACCTCCCCACTATATATTCTATAAAGTCGGGAAATCAACATAGAGCCACCTGAAACCCTTTTTTCTGCCGCCGCAAGTCTTTGTTTCATCACGTGCCCATCTGGAGCCCTGTTTCGGTACTCTATCGAGGGAGGCATCGATCACAGAGGGCTTCTACATCAACATTGCTGCTCCCATGATGATGTGTGAGTAGTTCACCATAAACCTATGGGTCCATAGTTAGTACCTAGATGTCTATCTCTCTCTATATATATATGATCTTTTTTACAAGTTAAAACAGTAGGAGAAGCTCCTACTGTTAGTATATTAAATTGTAACTGTCACAAGGTTTACAAATCCATGCAACAGTAGCAAGGATCAAGTAGCAACTGTTCAAGGGAATTTACAAGTGGATGGTTGGACTAAATCTATCTATAAAAGCAGATTTATCAGGCTTAAATCTAAACTTAAGGATTTCTAAATCTGATTTCAGCATCCTAATCCATTCGTGTTGTGTGGCTAGTACTCCATCAAAGATAGACCGGTTGCATTGCTTCCATATGTTCCATGTAGCTAACATGCATATTTCTTTGAATAGTGGCTTATTCCAGTTAGTCCTCCGAAGGTCAAATCTTGCTTGCATGTCCAAAGTATTATCCCAGGCAATGCCAAGTTTGTTCCAACAGCTAGTTGCAAAATCACAATGGAAGAAGAGGTGGTCATTGGTTTCTAGTAAATCCTCATTGCATAACACACAAGAGTGGTCATCACCAATTGCAAACTGTTTTCTCAATAGTAGATCAAGTGTATTTAATTTGTCCATTCGTTGCAACCACGCGAAGACTTTGTGTCTTAGAATGCACTTAGATTTCCAGATGCTCGTCAGATAATTTGGAGCATGTACATTCCTGGAGAGATATTGATAGAATTTCTTGGGTTTGAATTCCACATCCCCCCAACAATATATCTATTCATCCATTCCCATGGGTTTTAGGGTGATCATTAAGTCTTCCAGTTCTAGTCTTACTTCACTTGATAAAGGTAAGTGGAAGTGGGAGGCAGGATCAGTATCATTCTTAAATTGCGCCAAAGAGATATCATCATTTGTTGCATAAGAGAATAGTCGTTCATGAGAGTCTGCTAGCACCTGTTCATTATGCCAATGATCCTTCCAAAGAAGAATAGTGTCACCAAAGTTTGGGATACATGTTGTAATGCCTCTATAATGCCTTTGTAAGTGGGAGCACGTCTTTCCACCAAAAAGATCCACAACTTGGCACTGCATGTGGTGGTGTCGTGTCATAGTATGCATTCCAAACTATCATGACCCAACGAGTATCAACCTTATGATAAAACTTGTGTAAGAATTTCAACAATAGAGCCTTGTTTTGTATTTTAAGATCAATGATACCAAGTCCACCTTTGTCTTTTGGTCTACATAACAGGTCCCATGCTGCCAGCGAGTGTGTTTTTGCATCTCTATCCTTAATTTTCCTCCATAGACAATGTCTTCTGGCTCTGTCAAATATATCAATGATCTTGATGGGCAACTTGATCACACACATAGCAAATGATAAAAGTGATGATAAGGCTGAATTAATTAATTGCACTCTTTCGTCTTACAAAAGCCAAATCGATGTGTTTGATAATCTGCGCTCAATTCTATCAACTTAGCGGCATCAATTCTCTAGCTGTAGGTCTTGTTGTGCCCATAGGAATACCTAGACATGTAAATGGCATGGAACCCACTTGACAGCCAAGAATTGAGGCCAAATCAACAGCTATTTCCTGGTTGATGTTAATAGACATTAGCTGTCATTTAGAATAGTTAATCTTTAACCCTGTGACGTTGGCATAAGCATCGAGCAACTGCTTTATGATTCTTATCTCTGCACTTATTGCCAGGAGGATAATCAATGTGTCATCTGCATATTGTATTACAGGATAGAGTTCAGAAGCTTGTTGGTCAATTGGTAGTGATAGGTCTCCTTCCACCCAAGCTCTATTTACCATAGATTGCAGCAAGTCAGCTGCTAATACAAATAGCAGGGGTGAGAACAGATCACCCTGTATAACTCTGCGTTTACATTCAAATTCTTTCCCTGGTATGCCATTCAATAATATAGAGGATGATCCAGACTCCAATATCATTTTCACCCATGAACACCACTTCTCATCAAATCCTTTGCATCTCAGCATATTGAGGATGAAAGAATGATCCATTGTGTCAAAAGCCTTAGCAAAATCAAGTTTCAGAACCACAATCTCCTTACCGGACTGTTTGCATTGATGGAGAAATTCATATGCCCAAGCTAGGAAATCCTAAATTGTTCTAGATCTGATGAATCCATACTGGTTGCGGTGTACAATCTATAGAATCCATTGTTGGAGTTGTTCTGCTAACATTTTTATTAACACTTTAAGAATACAGTTAAGCAAAGAGATTGGTCTGAAGTCATTAACAGTTTCAGGAGTGTTTGTCTTTGGTATGAGAGTAATGAAAGAGGTATTTAGGCACTTCAGATTAATTTTACCTTCCCAAAAGTCCTGACAAAGATCGTAGAAATCCTCTTTAATGATATCCCAGCAAACCTTGAGGAAAAGACCGTTAAATCCATCAGGTCCAGGTGCCTGATCAGTAGGTATAATTTTGATAACTCTGTCTATCTCCTCATGTGTGAAAGGGGAAGACAATGCCTCAAGACCAACAGTGCTTGTAACTAAATCCTGGAGATCAAACTCAGTAGATGTTTCTGTAACAATGCCCATTCTATTTTTGAAGCATTGAAAAAAGGCATCCGCTTTCTCATCGTGGGTATCGATAGTTGTACCATCCGGCATCTTAATGAAGGGATAGCATTCCGCCGATATATTTCCGTCGCCCTAGCCTGAAAGTATTTGGTATTGTCCTCCCCTTCAACTGCCCATCTGTATGTACATCTTTTTTCCAATAAGCACTTTGGTATTTGAGCAGTTTAATCAAGTGTTTTTTCAAAATACTCCTAAATTTTGATTTAGGCACGGAAAGAAAGCATTGATCTTCCAAACCATCTAGATGCAGTAATTGAGAATTACAATTCTCAATTAATACCTTGAGTTTGGACAGACTTTTACTCCATTGCTTAAGAGCATATCTTAGTCTTTTCAGTTTAGAAGAGATACGAGTGACTGAAGATGTTACTTTGATTGGTTTAGTCCAAGAATTTTGCACTGTATCCGTGAATCTTGGGCATTGTGGCCAAAAGTTTTCAAATCTGAAGATTCTACAACGTGGAATAGCTATCTGAATGGACATAACACAAGGAGTATGATCCGAGATGGGCTTAGCGAGAGGTTTCACCATAGTATTTGGGAACTGTGATGTCCATTCCGGGGTCGTGAAAAACCAGTACAATTGCTCGAGGAGAGGGCTGTCTTGCATATTACTCCACGTGTATTTTCTGCCGTTAATTGGAATTTCAAGAAAAGCTAGAGCACTAAGAATCACATCTTTGTGATCTTCAATACAAATTTCATCACATCTTTGCGATGATCCATTCGATGTAATCCTTTTTGCAGTGTGTTTGTTGGGATCCAATGAATTGTGGGTTTATGATTAGATTATTCATGAATATTAATTGAGTCTTCTCTGAATTCTTTTATGCATGATTGTTATAGCTTCGTATTTCTCTCTGATCTATCGGTTTAGTTTGGCCAACTAAATTGATTTATCTTCAGTGGGAGTGGTGCGTTGTGATGTGTTTAATCTTGCGGTGCTCTATCCTCGTGACAGAAGGGGTCAAGAAACATATTGTATTGCTGCCATTAAGGGTAAAATGATAGGGTTTATTCATATTAGTTGAGTTTACTTTGTCTACATCATGTCATCTTGCTCAAAGTGTTACTCTGTTTCGTACTTAATACTCTAGATGCATGTTGGATAGCGATCGATTAGTGGAGTAATAGTAGTAGATGTAGACAGAAATTGGTCTACTTGCTTACGGACATACATGATCATTGCCTTAAATGATTTTCATAACTATGCACTTTTCTATCAATTGCCCAACGGTAATTTGTTTACCCATTGTATGTTTTCTTCGAGAGAGAAACCTCTCGCGAACACTATGCCCCTGGGGTCTACTTAAATATAAAAACTAAAAAACCTTATTCACCTTGATGTTCTTTTATTAGTTTTATTTTATTTTGAATTTATAATATCTATCTATCAAGATTTAATCCTTGCAAGTAACGAGTTCAAGGGGCTTGACAACCCTCTTGCCCGCGTTGGGTGCAAGTGTTTTATTCATCGTGTGCAGGTGCTATTGATGGGGGATTCTCCTATTGGTTCAATAACCTTGGTTCACACGGAGGAAAATACTTATCTCTATTGTTCTGCATCTTATCTCCTCTTCGGGGGGAAACTCAACGCAGTTTACAAGTAGCACTTCACCGTCACACTAAACAAGGAATTCGAAATTTCTATGGTATGTAACGATGGCATATTTTTTTGTAATTAAGCATGAAGTGTGGTTTTTTTCTTCATCCTGTAATTTTCTTTTGTACAATTCAACAAGTTTGATTTCAAATATAGGGAGAGTAGGGAGACTAAGAGAGCTCACCTAAGGACGGAACTTTTCAGTTTTGATGTCACGCTCTTCAATGAAGTAGATCACACATATTTTGGTTGTTGCAATTAGAGAGCATTGTGCAAGGCCTATAGGTTTGAGGAGGCATGCAAATTACCTTCGATCTTGGTTATGAAGATGATTGTGAAAATAATATCAAAATTTGGGTGCATGTGGATCACACGATTCCTGTTCTACCTCCATGTGAGTTTGTCAACATATTCGTTAAGTAATTTATATTATTTATTGAAAATATGTGGTACTCATCCCTACTAAACTTGTTTAATTTTAATTGTCAACTTATTTATTTTCTCCAAGAAATAGACGGAAGATAGTAGACCGGACCTACTACAATTATGGCTCTGATCTAACTTGGCTCAAGAAAAATCATCGGATCACATTTGTTAATGATGTTGAGAATTTTAAGACCAATCATCAAATTGGCGAAATTTATATTGGATATGTGTCACTAGTGCACGAGTTGAACCATGTTGACATCCGTGCAGATAGCATGGTAAGACTTTTTTGCATATATAATTTTTTCTTAAGCAACACTAGATTGATAACTATGTTATTATTATGTTCTTCAACAACAACTCCCGCCAGAGGTTGTGCCTGACCTGATGTTTCTCGAAGGTCATTTGAATATCATCAGCTTACGGTCAATTCTACCTGCGAGTTTCACAATGCATACTCAATTTCTAGAAGAGATGAATGTGTGAAAATCAAAGGATTTAGCAAAGTAATGAAAGACTATAGGCAACTACTTTTAAGAGACGAGAAGGATTTGCGCATACCACAAGTCGGAGATAGGTGGATCTCTATCTTCACAATGGATAGGGAGGAGCTTACCTATTTTTTGCTATTGTATATAGGAGAGAGTAGTAGGTGCTACCTAGGAGAGAGGACTTTTTCTAGTTTATGACATTGTGTAGTAGTGGTTAACTTGGCATGATTAAGAAGATGAGTTGTTAGATGATTAAGATGATGATGCGTTGTTAGATGATTAAGACGATGATAATTTGTTATGTGACAACGGATAATGAGTTATTATATGACATAGATTAGATTAAAATGGATGGGTGCAGGTGATCAAGTTGATTTAGTAGGAAAATATGATGCCTTCATTTGATACTTGTGTGCCATCGTAACATCATATTTTCCTACTAATTCAACTTGTCATTTGCATCCATCCACTTTAATCTAATTCTTATTTCCTCCACAATCTTTATTGATGTCGTATATTAATTTATATAACCGGCGCTGCTGATATTTAGCAGTAGCTTGGGCCCAGAAACGCTACTGCTAAGTGAGTTACCAGTAACGGTTGTTGCACCCACGCTACTGCTAACTATTAGATGTAGCACCGTAGCATTTGCACGTGTACCAGTGCTACCGGTAGCTCAAAATTCAGCGCTACTAGTAAGGTTTTCCCTAGTAGTGTTGGATTCGATATCCGTTTGTTTTTATCTGTGTGTTTGCATGTTAGATCATTCGGATCTATGCTTCTCTTCATCGGTGGTGGTTGTTGTTCTGGCGTGCTGGTTCTATGGGGCCTGAGCACGATGACTTCCTAAGTGTCTATCACAACAAGGTTTTCTCGGCTCCCATGAGGCGGGAGGGGTGACGACGACGACGCGCTTTCGGCTCGCTTCGGTGATTGTAGTCTCGCTAGCTGATCTACGGATCTAGAATGAATTTTTACCTCTGATGTTCTTTGTATTACCTTGACAATTAATGAATAGATCGGAAGTTTTCTCGCAAAAAAGTATAGTGTCACAAAAATGACACCATTTACATCTGGATTTGTCTTTTTTCTCAATGTTTATTTCAAATATGAGTCTGACTTTTGGGGGGTTGTGGACTAGGTTTTGTGAACATTCACAGTTTTTACAGAGTTTTTCGAAATATTTAAAACGATCCTTTCTGAAATGGAAGATGGGATCATGTACGAATTGGTATCACTAGATACTTTCCTAATTAGAGCAACTATAGCAGACCCTATAAATGCGCCGAAACTGTAAAATGTCGGCGACTATATGGGTTTGGCCTGTTTTTGGGCCAGACCAGAGCCCGTATAGTCGCTCGGGTCGTAAAAAATATGGTGTCCCGCAAACCACCCCCTCCACGCAGTATATCTATGGGTTCGCGACGACTATAGAGGGCGAAACCCTATCTGCACGCCGCCGCCAAACCCGAATCCCGCTCCCAATTTCTCATCGGCGGCGAGCTAAATCCCCCCTCCTCCTCAAAATGTGGCCCCATAGTTGGTCGGCGGGCCGCCGCGGCAACAATGACCCCGAGCGAAAGAGGTGCGTGGCCTCGATGCCACTCGGATGCGGGTCGCGTGCCGCTACACCAACCACGGCCTCTCATCGCCGTCGTCGCTCCTCCGACGCGAGACGGAGGAGTACGACCATAGGTAGGCATCGATCTACTCCAAGATGGGAAGCTCCTTCGCCTGAGGCAGCTCCACCGGGGCATCCTCCTTCCTCAAGCTGACTCCGATCAAAAGGGAGCCGGTGGAGCTCCCGCCGCTCCGCGCTGTGAAGACAAAGTTGAAGGCGAAGGTGGAGCCAGAGCGATGGGCCAGCGGCGTCATCGGGTCAGAGGATTTCCTCCCCCGGCGGAGGCGGACACCATTGAGGCGGCCATCCTCGCGGGCAGTGCGGGGGAGGAGGAGGAAGAGGTGCAGCGTCGCCGCCGCATCGACGATCTCGACAGCGTCCTCGTCGAGCAGGGGCTCGCGAATGCGTGGTCCTTTGACGACAAGCTGGCTGGGTGGCGTCGCGAAGCCGAGGCGCAGGACACCATCTTCATCGACCTCGGCTCCTCCTCCGACAAGGACTAAGGGTGTCCTCCGTCGCAGCGTCGTCGTCGCACCCGGATGGCTCCGGTGAGCTAAATTTTGGCACTAGGGTATGGTGGCTTCGCCGCTCCTCTATGTATTTTGTAGAAGTATGTATGATGATCAACTATGGGAATGAAGTAGTTTGATTTCTCGCGCGACATTTCATTTTCAAAATTTACAGGTTCATTTACAGTTTCTGCTCTGCCGCGGCTTTTTTTGGCTCGTACCCGAGGCATGACACGAACTGTAAACGCAGTATAAGGTTCAACGTTTTAAAGGGTGTGCTAGAGTTTCTCTTAGAGCATCTATAACCGTACCCCTTATACCCGTCTAAAACGTTCGGACAGGTCGCCCGGTCACTGACCGATCACGAAAATATGAGCCAGATGGTCGCCTTAAATGGGCCTCAAATGCCCGCACAGATCGCCCGGTCACTCACCGATCACGAAAATATGAGCCAGATGGGCGCCTTAAATGGGCCTCAAACGCTCGGGCTGACCGGTACCCCTCATATCCATCTCATGTATGAGATGAGTATGAGAAGTGTCAGGTGTGCCCAATCAACGGTCCTCTGTCTATCACATAGAATGGAGCCCACATTTTCTCTTTGTTTATTGTTTCTCATTTCATATCCACCAATTGCATGCATGTGACCGGACGTATGGGCTAAAGCGAGGAACATGACTGTGTAAATAAAAATTTAGAAGGTGATCTGTCACTTTCCGTTAACGTGCTTGGTCACGTCCGCAGGTGTTTAAAGGATCAGATTTGTTATGTCCGATTGTAGATGCTCATATAGGCTAGTGAGCAGAGGTATGCAGTACATATGTAGCCGTCCAATTTTCTGGGCGTACGTGTGTTCCATGCCACATATAGTAGTAGTATATCTATAATAATACAATTTCTTTGTCCCGTCATGTGTTCCATGATGGTCATGTGTTGTGTGGATGCAAATCAGTTATTCGCCTCCGAGCCACTATACTACAGCACTGTAGCCACAGGCATGTCACTTCCAAGACACAAAACCATTTTGATTTTCCATACGCGAATTAAGGCTGGATATGCAACTGCAGGATACGATACGGTGCAACGAACGCGGCAGAACATGACAAAACGGAACACGAAGGACAATGATTCCAACGGAAGATTAGATCTCAAAATCCCCCGCGGCACTCCTGCATCAGTCAGTGACAACTGATGGCCCGGCAAAGGACGGGAATCAAAGGCTGACAAGCAAAGTGACTTCACATCATCTTCGAAATCCGGATATCATCTCATATCTCAATGATTGCGCCCACGGTATCATATGGAAGCGTACACTTTAATTTCCTTATCCGAGGAGGGAGCCGATGATGAGATGAGATGAGTAGGCATCTAGCTACGCTCTCCACCACCACTCCACCGGGATGAGTGGATCGCGAGGAATGCCCTGGTAAAGATGGCGATCAAATGTACGAGTACGATCGGGCTGGGCCTACGGGCGGATTCGCGTGCCAATCTTAGTTTTGGCCACTTCCGGGTGGTACCTACTCCCTGTGGAACGATGGATGGATGGATGCGCATGCATGATGCTTCTCATGGACGCTTGCAATTGCGGCGCACACATTCTCCTCGTGCGAGATCGACTGATCGATCGATGGGCCACCGTCATTGTACCACGCAGATATGGTAAGGCTCAACTGAGCTAAACATCCCACCTAGTAGTAGCTGTAGCGCCATCCTTTTTTGCCAGGTCCTGGCCGTTTTTTCCTCCCGAGGATTGTGATGCAAGCAAGGGCGAAATGAATTGTCCCAACTGTATTTAGGACACGTTTATTAGCCTGCTTTAGGCCCAGCCAGGTCAGTGCGGGATGTTTTCATCTGTTTAATTGCATGTGTCGCATTTAAAAGTTATTCCGCATGAAATGTAAACTAGGCCTTCTTTCAGTGAAACTATTCGACCATTTTTTCATAGTTAGGCCTGAAGGCTGCAACCCGAGATACATGGGCGTGGACGGTTGCACACGTGGATACGGGATCGAGGCGTCGCATTGTTTCCTGAAGCCGCGACATAAATTACCCTCACATTCCTTCCCTTACCCCTCTCTCTCTCCTCTTCCCTACTCACACCCGTGGCAACGACCACCGAAACGGCTAACTGCAAGGCAATCCTAGGCAACGGCGAGCATCGGATTGACGGGCGCATCGACAATTGCGTACCCTGTCTCTCGATTTACTGCTATCGAGTCATGGTAGATTTGATTTACAAACACAATTCAAGCGTTAGGGAGGGGATTAAACACATCGAGGGTTAGGGATTGATTTGAGGGAAACACGACTGATGGACCCTAGAATCCGTCGGTGCAGAATCAATGAATTCTAGGATTTATATGATCTTTTTTTCATTACCAATGGGTTAAGACTATTATGTGTGCCTCTGGTATGTTATTTCTGCTCTAGTTTGTTCTTATGTGTGCCAATGGTAACCTCACCACCTTGAGAGAAGTTTACTAGACAATGTTGCATGTAATCAAATAATGTGAACTAGTATGAGCACAACTAATGCGAGCAACCAAATACAGTGCGTAGAGTCATTGTTATGATGTAGGAAGAGGATATGCAGATAATTAATCAACATGTTGATGTTGGTTATTTACATGCATTTGCTTAACCAGTCTCATATAGCACAAGTATGCGGGGGGAGGGACGGTGCAACTAATCAAACACGTACGTTCTTAGACCATCTACATCCGGACTTAGCAAATATGACCTCCTAAACGTCTGCAAACGCGCCCGGTTAGTGAATGGGTGTGTCCCTTATTTGTCCGTCCTCGCAAACACACTCCTCATTTTTTCCTCATATGTCCGGCCACTTGCACGTGATTGATAAAGAGGAAGAGAGAAAATGTAAAGAATGAATAAAGAAAAAGAAAAGGTGGTCCGAGGTGGGGTCGTATCCTACGTGACGGACTGAACGGGCACGGCGCGAGGCCTCATATCCTCCCTATATTTGAGATGGATATGAGGATTCGCGGACAGCGTGGGCATAGGGATGATATGAGAGCATCTACAACCGGAACTTGCAAATCCGGTCCCTCAAACGTTCACGGACGCGTCCGGGCACGTCCGCAAACACTGACCAGTCATGCCTCAAATAATGGATTCTACACCCGAATACCTTAAATTAGAAACTTCAAATCCATATTACTACATGCAACGTAAACCTAATACTAAGCGGAGGTCGTCCGGCTCCGTCATGCCCATGTCCGACAGCTGGCTATGCCCCTCGTAGTGTCGGCCCGGTCGGCGACGAGGTAGAGTAGGACATGCGACACTAGCTGGCTCACGGGAATCAATCTCCCGCCATCTTCCGTGCCCTACTCTTCCTTGTCGGAACGCGTAACCCGGACGGTGTCGGTGGACGTGAGGTCGATGAAGAATCTTTCCTGGGAGGAGTCGACATCCACCACGACGCGGTTGCGACGCCTGCACTGGTGCATCCTACGAGGCGGCGAAGAGTGTGACCCCGTCTCTCCAACGTCCACTTTCATGAGGGCTTGCACCGCCTCTCGCGCCCGCTGTCTCCCTCGGCTGGCACGTCGCGCCATGATATCGTCCGAGGATGGCCATGCTTCGTGATCGGCACGCCAACGGAGGGGTTGCACTTCCGCCATGGTGTTCGGACGCCAGACTAACCGCACCACCTCCGGTGAGGCAGCGACACCAGATCCAAGCACCGGCCGTGTCGACACAATAGATTCCCGGTGTTGCGAGTCCGAGCGCTGGCGTCGGGCCGCGGCCTCCCGGAAGCGACGGAGCGCAAGCCAGACGGCCATCTCCTCCTCAGGGCCGTGTGGGATGAGCTCGTGATCGATGGATCTGGAGATGAAGGACTCGGATCTGTTGCCCGCCATGGCGGAGAAGGCCGGAGATTGCCGGGGATGAGCTAGGGCGACGGATGTGAGTGGAAAGGAGTGGAGTGACGTGGCTAGGTTTTGGTCCGATGAGCGGATGAGGCTGAATATATGTGGGATTTGTGGGACAGCGGTGAGGTTGGTGGTGTCAGGCGGGCGTGCCCGCCCCCCCCCCCCCCCCCCCTCCCCTTATTTGCCCTATATTTGGGTTAGATATGGAGGGTGGCGGTCAGCCCGGGCGTTTGAGACCCGTTTGAGGGGACCGGTTGAGTTTATTTTTTGTGACCGGTCAGTAACCAGGCGGCCTGACCGGGCGCTTGAGGGAGGTATGAGGGATCCGGTTGTAGATGCTCTTAGGATCCAGTTGAATCACTTTTTTTCTTTTCTTTTGTCTAGTTATTGACTAGATGCTTTTACCTGCTGTATATTTTAGAGATTCTCTTCCATTGTTTTTGAGCTCGGTTATTTTGTTTGGAGCACAGCGGCCGGGGCCGAGGGGTCACTGCCGGTGATGCGGAGTTATGGGGCGGTGGCGGTGGCGGTGGCGACGTACGGTCAAAAGACACCACCCTCGGATCAGCGCAACGGCGACCGGCGAGGCGCATATCTTACTGCCTGCCTGACAAGGCACGCGTGCGTGCGGCGACGTTAGTGCCACTGCCCGACGCCGCCCTATCTCAGCAGTTATGCGTGCACGAGACCAGCACATGGGCATGAGAAAATACAAGCAAGCTTGGTGGCATGTCAGAGACGGCTTCACAGGTGGGAGTAGGACAATCATAGAGCACTTCCTCTTTAATACTGTACTACAGTAAGTAGGAGCACTGCTAATCATCACATGTGGATTTCTCAGCCCTGCAAAAAGAAGAAGCATGTGGATTTCTTCTAGGAAATAAAATAAGTTTTCTTTTTTTGCTTTACGATCCTTGTTTCGTTTGGTGGCAAAGCTAAGCTGACCAGTCACCGTCTCAGTCATCACAGACAAATATGTCATTTTCACACGGGCAGCTACTTTGCATAGGAAGGTCTCGTTTTTTTTTCTTGGACTATATGTTTTTCATGCTTCCGTTCCCCAGGTGATTATTTTAGGGGACCCCAAGTGAATTTCTAGAACGTTGCCACATATGGACTGATTTTGTACAACTTATGATGTTGGATCAAAGGTTTGAAACACGACGGGAGGTTTACCATAGTAAGCTTCTGCTCCATATTAATTAACATACATAAAAATCCTAACCTTTTGATTTTTAATATGATTTTTGTATCTAAGTTTCAGAGGAACGAATTTTTTCAAACATTTCCCATAACAGACCTGAACACGGACAACTCGAGCATGAAAGCCTAGCATCCAAGTCGGATTAGGCCTCCACTTTTCTTTTGGAAAGCTCAAAAGAAGTCGAAAATAGATAAAAACTACTTCCTCCGTTCATAAATATAAGATGTTCCAACTTTTACTGATTAAGATGGACACAAGTTAGTGTATTTGTTCACGTGAAATGCATTGGAGCACCCATGTGCCACACTTTCTTATATGAATATAGCAATAAAAATATTAAGAAATTCAAAAAAAATCTGAAAGTTTGGTATACCAGATTTGGGTGCCCATTGTACACCTGTGTCAGTTCATGGGGAATGGGTGCCGGTTTCTGTGGCGAAGGAAATACGGTCCGTCATATGATACATTCAAATAGTTTTTCCTATATGTAGGTTTTTTCACATTTTTACCGAGAATACCACAGGCATCCATTTTCCACGAAACTGAACACGGGTGTATAACGGGCATCCAAGTTTGATATCCCAAAATTTCAAAATTTGTTAAAATTTCCTGGTATGTATTTAATGATATATTCATATAGGGCGTGTGGCACCCAAGAGCCACAAATCCTCATTCATTTATTTACTCATTTAAGTCGGTATGTACTAGTTTAAAAAATCCAAAACATCTTATATTTGCGAATGAAGGGAGTAATATTTTATTTGAGAATAGGTGTATCCAAATACTTGTATATTTTTTTCAAAATTAAGTATGTATAAATTCTAGGCTAGGCCGAGTCGAGCTTGGTTTTACACGTCGGGCTTTAGAGGCCCAAACCCAATCAGGCCCAGGGTATGATCAAGTCTACCCATACCCCAATGACAGACTTCTTAAATATGACATTTTCCAGAAGTTATATCACTTGGGAGTACATTTCACTCACAGGGATTCCAACTTATTATCCTTAAACTAAGGGCTCCGGAAATAAATCAGGCAAGGGCCTCGATGGTTCCAAATTGCGATGAAAACGCTCCGCTTAATTCAACCTAGCTACAGTGTGGATAAGAGCAACTCTAGCAGACCCCGCATCCGGCCGTCCCGCAAAACGCATTTGCAGTTCGCGGAAAAACGGCTTTGCGGACCGGCGCGGACGACCGCAGATGTAGGCCCCGCATAACGAATCTGTAAAAAAGGATATTCGCGGAATATGTTTTTTTACGGGTCGGCTTTGTGGGGTCTGATCTGGCGCAGCTCCTCCCGGCTCGGAAAACCAAAATTTGCACCTTAATTTGATCCAACATAATGCATTTCATTGCCGCAACATTGTCCGCGTGAAGTCGTCACACTGTCCGCGTGCAGTCGTCGCATCGTATGAGCGGCATCGACGAGCCACAGAGCCGCTACGCAAGCACCGAGCCTGGTGGACGGCCGGCCGAATCATGCCCGTAAACCGGCGGCGGCGGCGGGAGGACGTACTCGTACCTGCATGCGGCGATGCAACCTTGCCAGGGCTGCGGGAGATGCTCCCCGGCCATTCCATCGCTTGGCACAACCACCGGCGGCCGGAAAAGCCAAATCCGGCGGCGGGCGATGAAGGGCCACAGATTTGCAACTTTCCGGCCCGCCGACGCAGGAGGGGGGAAAGGGGAGGCCTCGTGCGTGTGGTGGCCTTTCGGCGTGCTCCCGCCGGCTGCTTTCGTCGAAATCTTGGGCGGCGGCCCGACGGCAAGGCGAGGGGAAGAGGAGAAGTGGTTGGTGGGGAAAGCGCGGGCTGAAATGTCCTCCCCTCCAACCGCTTCCGTTTATATGCAGGGCATCGCAGTGGCGAGGGAGAAATCCGCGTATACGCGGGTGCCGAGATTTTACCGTGCCCCTCAAAAAAAATTACGGGCAGGCCGCCTTTGCGGGATCTATTCGGACGGAAAGTTCCACGCCGATCCGTATTTTAACAATTATTTTATATGTCGAGGCTTTTTGCAGGGTCTGTTGGAGTTGCTCTAAGCCTCTCCGATCAACAAGAGGGACATGGCAACGGCAAGCAAACGCCTCGGCAGATGCGAAATTCAGTTGGTAAGGTCAAATCCCCTTTGCCGAGGAACCAGCTGGGGAGGCCTGCAAAGCAGCCACACCCGTCAAACTGTTTGACATTTTCTGGCCATGCTGGTACATAAATATGCTACTCAAAGTGTACATAGCAAGCCACGGCAATTTAGTACTAGTAAAACATGAGGAGAGAGAACAATTCAAGAGTTGTTTCCAAAAGACAAGGCAGCGGTTTGGTTTGGTTTGGCTAAACACATAGCGACCTACTGCTGTATCACGCATGCCCCCAACAGAAAGGACACGAGGCTGCTTGAAGCTTGATTAGTGTCCAGCTTGTGCTGAACTAAGCTTATAATACTGCTTGGGAGCTCACACTTTGAAGCAATCTCGTCAAACTCCGAACCTTTTGGTCGTCAAACCTTCTGCCAAACATGCACACTCACATTACAAAATCACCCGATGGTCGTAAGACACCATGAAACGTGCGACAATAAGGTGTTGTTGGATACTTATTAATGTGAAAGCGTGAGTACCAAAAGTGTTGGGATCCGAGAGTTGAAAGCCTGGGATGGCCATGCCTCAAACTTCAACGTTCCATGCTGGTGGACTTGAAGTCCCAAGAGATGCATGCAAATGACAAGCGCATCTGCATGCGTGCATGCATGCTGGAGATGCTGCTGCACCGATGCTCCGTTTTTTTCTTCGTCTTCTCCTTTTTGCATGCATGGCACGCACGTCTCCTTTTTGACATTTTGTGAAGACTCCTGTTGCGTCGCATGCTTGTCCTCGAATCTTTTACAGTACTATTCTTTCCTCTGAAATACTCCAGTTTGTACCAGTACCTCTATTCCAAGCGTGCCTTGTCACTGACAGATGCATATGTTTGCTGGGACCCGGGTACGCCTGTCAGGAACGAAGACTTTGTGCGCACGAAAAACACCACGCCTCGGGTCAATAGGAGGACTACTCGAGTGCATGCCCGAGGGCCGAGGCTGGCATGGCGCCATGCTGGTGCATGCGCGCCTGCATGAATGGCTGGAAAGATATCCTGTTCATATCAGAACTGGCCAGCTTGGAAGACGATGAACGATGGTCTATTGGTCTGCTATTCTAGAACTTGTCTGATACACTTGCAAGTTCCTCCTTTCCTTTCACAGCAAGAAATGGATTATTTCCAGCTGTCCTCGTAAACTCGCATTGACACGGTCCGTTATGCATTCAGAGCATCTAGAGCAAGTATCTGCAAACGAAAGCGCACTTGCGCACTTGCCAGTACTTCTTAATGGACTTGCATTTTGACACGCAAGTTTTCAAGAATCAACTTGAACTTTAAAAACTGAATACTTTTTCAGTGGGAGGCAATGTCTCTTTGAATAGCGGAGCCCTTTAACGACTTCGTTAATCTCAAGACTCACTGACTCAGTTAGAAACAATATACGACAGATCATTGTGGAAAAATAGACGGGACATGCGATGTTTTGCTAACGAGGTTCATCATCATGACTAATATTCAAGGCATGATTACGGGGCACCTTCTCATGTACCAATCACATTATACAAGTCGACTATAAGCCCTCCGGACCACCAGACAACACTCCGACCATCCTTGCCACAACCTCCCATCTCCTGATCACTGCCTTAGCCTAAAATATGTATAGTCTATTTTGGCTACTCATAGTGAGCTTATATAATAGTATTGGGTTACACATGTTGGACTCAACTACCTAACCTCGAGTGTGCTTTAAGTTTTCATTGTAGCCCTATACACATATCTGGAATAATTTTAACAGGCTCAGTCCCTCAGAAGTGTTCATAGAGGTGAGTATATGTACGTGATTGTGAATGTCTTCTTCTGTATTGTATTTTTTAAAGAAAAACTTAATATTAAAAATTAAAAATTATTTTATTGACAACTTGTTGCCATGCTTATCTTTTTCTAAGGGGACTACGATAATTAGTACTCCATTTGAACCATAATAAGTGTCATCGCTTTAGTTCAAATTTGAACTAAAACCACGACAGTTATTATTTATCGAAGGGAGTACAATATAATGAATTTAACCTTCTCCTGATAATAAAATAAATAATGAATTTAACCCTCATTGCATGTAATTGGTTTAAGGAGGCCACTTTATTTTGTTGCCAGAGGCTACAGGGTCACTTGAAGACTGAAATTACACTAATGAAATGAAATATTGATTGTAATAACAACATTCCCTTTTCTTAATTAATACACTATTTTTTTAAATGACATTTTGAAGGTTTGATTAAAAAATCTGATGTGTACTCATATCTCTATGTGATCTAGTAGTACATACCTATAGGGTGCGTTTGGTTGCCTCGATTGAATAGTGACTGCATTTCATGTGTTGTTGAGTGGAGCCAGCCAACCAGGTTAAGGAAAAACGGAAGGAAAACCAACATATGCACCTCGTTTGGTTGCCTGCATATAGTTTAGCTGCATGAGGGACCTAATTTAGACCCGTTGTTTGGTTGCCCGCATTGTATGAGGCGCAAATACCACACGTTGTTTGGTTGCAACCTACATTAGGTGCTCTCATCACGTCTCACTAGTGGTGACCTTACCACACACGATCCGAGTATCCCTCCTAGCTATGAAACAAATTATGGTTCATCCTAGCTACTATCAAATGTCAATACGCATTATTAAGAGCCGATTGGCTGAATGGGAAAGTTCATCCTGCATCCTCTTCCTCTTACCTCTTCTTCTGTTGCTGATGTTCCTATTTTGCTGTTGCTGCTCTTGTGCCTCTTCCTATGCTTTTCTTCAGATCCTTGCCTGGCCTCTGTTATCCCACATTGCATGCGCCCACTCTATCCTTTTGGTCTTCCAGGCATCGTTGTCAAATGCCTCCACACCATGGCCACCGAGATCAAGATCGACAGGCGTCACATCTTCCTCCTGGGGCACATGTTCATCAAAACCCCACTGCAAGATCGAGTTATGCAGAATGCAACATGCAAGAACAAGCTTAACCTGAGTGGGGTAAGGGTGGAATGGGTTTTGGTCCAGGATCTTGAACCTGTTCTTCAGAGCTCCAAATACCCTCTCAACGGTTACTCTAAGGCTGGAGTGTCTGAGATTGAACAGCTCCTATGGAGTCCTAGGGTAGTTCCTACCAGAGAACTCGTTAAGATGGTACCTGGTCTTCCTGAAGGGTGGAAGAACACCTAGTTTTCATGCATATCCAGCATCTCCTAGATAGAACTTGCCATCAGGGATGTTGATGCCATCAGACCGATTCATGTTGTCATTGAGTATGTTAGCATCATGTGTTGACCCTTCCCAGCCAGCTAGCGCATGTGTGAACTTCATATTGAAGTCAACAGCAGCAGGCACATTCTGGCTTGTGTAGTGCTTCCTCCCCCTAAATGCTGCAGATTGTGACTTTGGCAATCTGGTAGTGACATGAGTACATCTATTGCTCCAATGCAATCCTGAAATGGCAATACAAGACTGTGTTAGTAATCACCTTGTACAATCCTAGCATATGAAGCGATGAACTACATACTGTGCTGCTCACCTTGAAGTATGGATACCATCTTGGGTTACTGTGGATCTTGTTAGGAGTTCGGAGAGATGGTGACTTGATCATCTCTCCTCTCAAGCTCCCCAACAACATACACCACTTGCTTGAAGTATCTTGAGATGTTCTCTATTGATCTCATGAACGAGTTGTGGATAACCGTGAATCTCTGGTTATGGCAAACAACATGAAGGAACATGGCCACTTGCTCTTCCACATTGGTGTGGATGCTATCTTGTAGCAGCCCCCTGGTCCTGAAGATCTGGACAAGTCTGAAAAAATGGTGCTCTTTTCATTCTAAGCATCCTCAAAGCCTCTATGTCGGTGCAGTTGTATATGTGGTTCAGATTTGTGAGCCTTTCCTGCTCCCTTGCAAGCATTGGAGCATATCTGATGACAGGTGTCTCACCACGGCGAACAACTCTCTTGTGCATGAACATGACCCATGCCTGAACCACAGATATCAGCGCTACTGCCTGAACTACCACTCGCATCCGTGCGTTTGTAACCTAGTTCACATCGAGGGTGCGTTGAGCAATGGGGAAATCAATCCTACACGTCTAACGACCTAACAACAGAACCTAACATTGGGGAGAGGGGACGTTGCTTACCGGCATCGGAGACGACGATGACAAAGGGGGGGCATGGCTGAGTCAAGGACGAGCAACAACAACTCCTACTACCGGATCCACCGACGACGACGACGACGATGCTTGCACAGATCTGAGATGATGTCGCCGCCGCCGCCGCTTGCACAGATCAGAGACACCGTCAGAGGTGAGGTTGTCCTAGAGGTATTGGTGATTGAGTAAATTGGATGGGAGGAGGTGAGCCTAGATTTGGGGCGCTATGTCCGCGCCCGATTTCCATCTCCCGCCATCCCCACTCGCTTTCGCCCAGTGCCCCCGCGTGCCAGTCTTAGAGTTGCTTTAAGCTTCTTGCACATACGAGCCAGCCCTCTGCATTTTCAACTGATGCGGAGCAGTCCATGAACACCACCATGGACACTTCCCCAACATCGCGAGCCACAAGAGGACCCATGACAAGAGCCCATGCACGCACCATCGAAAACGAGGTGACATCTCTCCTTGATCAAACTACGTGTGATCCACTCGAGACATGGTCGCTACCTCAGACGAAAGTGTTGTGTGTACTTAGGTATTCGGGAGAAGGGTGCCAAGAAGAAGGGGAAGGACGCCAAGCTCGAAAGGACAAGGAAGGGCCCGAGGACAGGCTACAAGGTCCAAACGTCCGGACGGGCCCGGACGACCAACGCTTGGGAATCAACACAGCTCGAAGGCCAACGGGGATACACAGCACGGATGTCCGTGCCAGCCTAGATATCTGGCCACGCCACACCCACGCCGAATCTACGGATTTCCGGCCCCCTCTGGACGTCCGGACAGTCCTAAGCCGTCGGACGTCCGGCCCCGTCCGGAAATCCGGCCAAGATGCTCCCATGCTGAATCTATGGATGTTCGGCCCCCTCAGGACGCCCGGACCGTCCTGAATCGTCGGACATCCGACCCCGTCCGGACGTCCGGGCCCTGCCTGCGCACAAGTCCAAGGGTTTTGGCCCATGTATCCCTCAACCCTGCCTCAGACTATATATACCTCCCCCCTCCTCTTTCTAGGGTTAGCTAATGTTTGCTCTTGAGCTCAGCTCCGTTACTTGACTCTCTTGAGGAGATTGCCCTCCTTTGGGAGTAGATCCAAGTGATGCCAAGGCCCCTCTAGAGGGAAGATCCCTCGTGGATTCAAGGCCCCTCCTCTGGAGTGGGAGATCGCTACCACTACTTGTATCGTTGGTTGATTTGGGATCTCGTTCCTCTCGTGTTATTATGGATCTAGTGGATGTGTGATTGAGTTTGCTCTTGAGTGTTTCCTCTCGCTCTTCCCCGTGTTATCCGTGTTCTTCTTGTTTTCCCCTCCAATTCGTGAAAGATCAACCACCACGGGTCTTGCCCCGTATCATATGGTATCATGAGCCACATTGATCACGAATTTGGAGTCTCCCCCACCGTTTTCTAGCCTAATTTTGCTTTGATTCGTCCAAATTTCGAAAATTCCCACAAAAATAGCCCTACCCAAAATTTCTTGGATTTGTTATTTTGTTGATTTGGATCCGTGGATTTCATAGAGGACAAGTGGATCTATCATTCCCCCAATATCCCCATCATTTCCATCTACAAAATCGCCCCAATTTTGGCCGAATTTTTTCTTTTGGTTCGAGTTCATCTGGTGAACCCCACAGGCTCCGGACGACCGGCTCCCTCCGGTCGACCGGACCTCCAGACGTCCGACCCCGTCCGGACGTCCAAGCAAGTCTGAGGAAACTGATTTTTTTACCAAAAATTCTGGATTTCTTCCATCATTTTTTCTGCATCACATTTGCATTTGAGATCTTGAGTTGCGACCCCTGCCACTTCTGAAGGTGTTTCGGCTAATTAGGAGTGGCTCTTCATCTACATCGCCGCTCATCATCGCCCGGATCGTCGCCAACCAACTCTTCATTGACACTACACCGTACGCAAGGATCGTAACTGCGATGACACTCTTGACTTATACCCTTGCCATTGCATTGTTACTCCTAGCCTATTTGCGTTACTTGCCTATCAAGACTAGCCATTGAGTATTGTCGTGCCACGCTACTTGTGCACATTAGTGATACATTCTCCACATAGCTCCAATTGCATGCATATACATCTTAGTATCATCTCTTGTGTTACAAAGTACCCGCATACATAATTGCTATCTTGGTGTGCACGTCCCGCATAGTGACAATCCAAATATTATTGCTAAAGGAAAAAGAAGTGAAGCTTTTAAGCAAGGACAAAAGAGCAATAGCATCACCATTTTGCATATCATACTTGATCACCGTGGATCACTTGAGCGAGTGCCTCGTGCCTCATACATACATAGCAAGTCGGGAATAGAAAGACGACGTATTTTGTTCCTTATAGGTTGTGCACAAGTTCGTATCACATTAGATCAATCATGCTAGTGTCTCTCTAGAGTTGTGCAACACGAGTGTTTTCCGTGGATTCCACATTTTGAGTTCATTTCTTGGTTGCACAACCCCACTTTTCTATTCGTGTGTGTGTTTCCAAGTTCACTCATTGCTATTGATTCACATTGTCTTACTTGCAAACTTGCAAATCTATCTCAACTTTATTTCATCAAATTCTCAAATTGCTTGAAATTTTGTGCCACCATCCTAACCAACCTACTCCATAAGCATTACTTTTATAGGTGTAAGAAGGGCAAACTCGGTACCAATTCTACTATTTCCACGACTTCACATTGAGTGATTGATCCTCATTTCAACCTTCGGAACGGTATTTGGTATTGTGTTTTCCCACTCTTCCACTTATATCTACTTGAGTACCATGGATAGGAACTGTTGGAAATATGCCCTAGAGGCAATAATAAATTGGTTATTATTATATTTCCTTGTTCGTGATAATCGTTTATTATCCATGCTATAATTGTATTGATTGGAAACTCAAATACATGTGCGGGTATATAGACAACACTGTGTCCCTAGTATGCCTCTAGTTAACTAGCTCATTGGTCGAAGATGGTCAAGGTTTCCTAGCCATGGACATGAGATGTCATTTGATAATGGGATCACATCATTAGGAGAATGATGTGATGGACAAGACCCAAACTATAAACATAGCATATGATCGTGTCAATTTATTGCTATAGTTTTCTGCATGTCAAGTATCTGTTCCTATGACCATGAGATCATGCAACTTAGTGACACCGAAGGAGTACCTTGTGTGTATCAAACGTCGCAACATAACTGGGTGACTATAAAGGTGCTATATAGGTATCTTCGAGGGTGTTTGTTGGGTTGGTATGGATCAAGACTGGGATTTATTACTCCATGTGACGGAGAGGTATCTCAGGGCCCACTCGGTAATACAACATCACTATAAGCCTTGCAAGCAATGTGACTAAAGAGTTAGCCACGGGATCTTGTATTACGGAATGAGTAAAGAGACTTGTCGGTAACGATATTGAACTAGGTATAGAGATACCGATGATCGAATCTCAGGTAAGTAACATACCGAAGAACAAAGGGAACAACATACGGGATTGTATGAATCCTTGACATAGAGGTTCAACCGATAAAGATCTTTGTAGAATATGTAGGAGACAATATGGGCATCCAAGTCCCACTATTGGCTATTGACCATAGAGGTGTCTCGGTCATGTCTACATAGTTCTCGAACCCTTAGGGTCTGCACACTTAAGGTTCAGTGACGAATTGGTATAGATGAGTTATGTATGTTGGTGACCGAAGGTTGTTCGGAGTCCCGGATGAGATCTCGGACATGACGAGGAGCTTAGGAATGGTCCTGAGGTAAATATTGATATATAGGAAGTCGGTATTTGGATTCCGGAAAGGTTTCGGGACTTATCGGTTTTGTGACGGGAATGCCGGAAGTGTTCCGGGGGTCCACCCGAGGGGTCCACCTGCCCCGAAGGGCCCCATGGGCTGTGAGAGGAGGCGCACCGGGCCCTGTGGGCTGGGCTCCCCTCCCAGCTAAAGCCCATGCAACTGGAAGGGCTAGGGATGGCCCAAGGGGGTGCACCACTTGCCTTGGGGGCCAAGTTCCCCCCTTGGCCGCCGCCCCGCCCTAAGGGAAACCCTAGGGCGCCCCCTCCTCATCTCCCTCCTATATATATGTGAGGGGAGGGAGGGCTACAGCACCACAAGCCATGGTGCGGCCTATCCCTCCCCCTTTAGATTAGTTTCTCCTCTAGATTGTCGCAGTAGCGCTTGGTGAAGCCCTGCCGGGACAACTCCACCACCACCACCAGCACGCTGTTGTGCTGGCACAGAAATCATCTACCTCTCCACCCCCTCTTGCTGGATCAAGAAGGTGGAGATCGTCATCGAGTTGTACGTGTGCTGAACGCGGAGGTGCCGTCCGTTCGGTGCTAGATCGGAAGGACCGTGAATGGATGGCGGGACGGGTTGTGATTGGATCGCGAGACGGATCGTGATGGGATCACGGGACGGCTTGCGATTTGGATCGCAAAGACGTACAACTACATCGACTGCGTTTCTTAACGCTTCCCGCTTAGCGATCTACAAGGGTATGTAGATCCACTCTCCCTCTCATAAATGCTCATAACCATGGATAGATCTTGCGTGTGCGTAGGAAATTTTTTGTTTCCCATGCAACGTTTTCCCACAATGGCATCATGAGCTAGGTCTATGTGTAAATGAGATCACGAGTAGAACACAAAGGAGTTTGTGGGCGTTGATATTCAGATTGCTTCCTCCCTTGGTGTTTTCTTGGTTTAGTGGTATTGTGGGATGAAGCGGCCCGGACCAGCCTTACTCGTATGCTTACGAGAGACCGGTTCCATCGACTGACATGTGACTTTGTTGCATAAAGATGGCTGGCGGGTGTATGTCTCTCCTACTCTAGTTCGATCAGATTTGACAAAGGCGGTCCTTGAGAAGGTTGAAAAGAAATTTGTATATCACCGTTGTGGTTTTGCGTAGGTAAGAATCGTTCTGGCTAGATACCCGTAGCAGCCACGTAAAACATGCAACAACAATTAGAGGACGTCTAACTTGTTCTTGTAGGATATGTTGTGATATGATATGGCCAATTACATGATGAGATATATGTGATGTATGAGATGATCATGTTTTGTATAGAATATCACGACTTGCATGTCGATGAGTACGGCAACCAGTAGGAGCCATAGGGTTGTCTTTAGTTATTGTATGACCTGCGTGTCAATCATTAAGCGCCTTGTAATGCTTTACTTTATCGCTGAGCGGTAGCAATAGTAGTAGAAGCATGGTGGGCGCGACAACCCCGATGGCGCCACGTTGATGGAGATCAAGTTGATGGAGAGCATGGTATCATGCCGGTGACGATGGAGATCATGCCGGTGCTTTAAGGATGGAGATCAAAAGCACAAGTTCATGGCCATATCATGTCACTTATCATTTACATGTGATGTTAATCCTTTTATGCACCTTGTTTTGCTTAGGACGACGGTAGCATTATAAGGTTATCCCTCACTTAAATTTCAAGATAAATTATGTTCTCCCCAAGTGTGCACCGTTGCAAAAGTTCATCGTGTCGAGACACCACGTGATGATCGGGTGTGATAGACTCTACGTTCACATACAACGGGTGCAAGCTAGTGTTGCACGTGCAGAACACTCAGGTCAAACTTGACGAGCCTAGCATGTACATACATGGCCTCGGAAAACAAGAGACCAAAAGGTCGAACATGAGTCATATAGTAGATATGATCAACATGATGATGTTCACCATTGAAACCACCTCAACTCACGTGATGATCGGACTTGAGTTGGTGAATTTGGATCATGTATCACTCGAATGACCGGAGGGATGTCAATTTGAGTGGGAGTTCTTATGTAATATGATTAATTGAACTCATTATCATGAGCATAGTCAAAGTGTCTTTGTAAATTATGTTGTAGATAGCTCGCGCTGTAGCTCCCCTGTTTTATTGATACGTTCCTAGAGAAAAATAAGTTAAAAGATAATGGTAGCAATTATGCGGACTAGGTCCGTGGTCAGAGGATTGTCCTCAGTTGCCGCACAGAAGGCTTATGTCCTTGATGCACCGCTCGGTGTGCCACCCCATATAGCATCGTCTGTGGATGTTGTGAACATCTGACAGGTACGTTTTTTATGGCTACTTGATAGTTCAGTGCGTCTTGCATTATGGCTTAGAATTTAGGCTTCAAATACATTTTGAACGTCACAGAGCATATGTGATGTTCCAACGGCTGAAATTGGATTTCAGGCTCGCGCTCGTGTTAGAGGTATGAGACCTTTAACAAGATTCATTTCCTGCAAGATGAAGGAGAATAACTCAATCGGTGAGCATGTGCTCAAATTGTCTGGGTGCTACAATCGCTTGAATCGAATGGGAGTTGATCTTCCAGATAAGACAGTGATTGATATGTTTCTCCAAGTCACTGTCACCAAGCTACTAGAGCTTCGTGATGGACTATGAACATACTAGGGATGGAAATGATGATCCCTGAGCTATTCGCGATGTTTGACACCGCGAAGGTAGAAATCGCTAAGAAACATCAAGTGTTGATGGTTAGTAAAACCACTAGTTTCGAGAAGGGCAAGGGCAAAGGGGGAAACTTCATGGATGGCAAGCCAGTTGCTGCTCCAGTGAAGGAACCCAAAGTTGAACCCAAACCTGAGACTAAGTGATTTTATTATGAGGAGAATGATCGCTGAAGTGGAACAACCCTAGATACTCGGTAAATGAGGAGGCTGACAACGTCAACAGAAGTATATTAGATATATGTGTTATTGATGTGTACCTTTCTAGTACTCCTAGTAGAACCTGGGTATTGGATACCGGTTTGGTTGCTAAATGTTAGTAACTGGAAATAAAAGCTACGGAATAAGCGCATGCTAGCTAAGGGTGAGGTGACGATAGTGTTGGAACTATTTCCAAGGTTGATGTGATCACCATCGCACGCTCTCTCTACCTTTGGGATTAGTGATGAACCTAAATAAATGTTATTTGGTGTTTGCATTGAGCATGAATGTGATACACTTAGTCATTTAAGTTAGAGAATAATGGTTGTTCTGTTTACATGAATAATACCTTCAATGGTCATGCACCCAATGAGAATGGTTTATTGAATCTTGATCGTAGTGATACACATGTTCATAATATTGATGCCAAAAGATACAAAGTTATTAATGATAGTACCGCATACTTCTGGCACTGCCGCTAAATGTCATATTGGTGTAAAGTGCATGAAGAAACTCCATGCTGGTGGATCTTTGGACTGATTCGAATTTCAAATCGGTTGAGACATGCGGACCATGCCTCATGGGCAAGATGACTAAGACCCCGTTTTTCAATATGATGGAGTGGGCAAGTAACTTATTGGAAATGATACATGTTAATGTATGCGATCTAGTGAGTGTTGTAGCATGCAGTGGATACCATTATTTTCTTACCTTCACTGATGATTTGAGTATATATGAGTATATTTACTTAATTAAACACAAGTCTGGAACATTTGAAAAATTCAAACAAATTCAGAGTGAAGTTTAAGATCATCGTGACAAGAAGATAAAAATGTGTACGATATGATCGTGGAGGTGAATATCTGAGTTACAAGTTTGGTATACAACTTAAGACAACGTGAAAGTTGTTTCACAACTCGCGCCACCTTGAACACCATAGTGTGATGGTGTGTCCGAATGTCATAGTCGTGCTCTATTGGATATGGTGAGTACTATGATGTCTCTTATCGTTTTTCCACTATCATTTTGGGGTTATGCATTAGAGACAACTATGTTCACTTTAAATTGGGCACCATCTAAATCCGTTGAGATGACACCATATGAATTATGGTTTGATAGAAACCTAAGCTATCATTTCTCAGAGTTTGGGAATGCGACACTAATGTCTGATAAGCTCGAACCCAAATCGGAAAAGTGCAACTCCATAGGATACCCTAAGAATAGTTGGGTCTACCTTCTAACACAGATCCGAGTGCAAAGTGTTTGTTGCTAAAAATGGGTCCTTTCTCGAGAAAGAATTTCTCTCAAAAGAATTGAGTGGGAGCAATATAGAACTTGATGAGGTTGTTGAACCTTTGTTTCAACCAGAGAGTAACGCAGCACAGAAACATGATTCTGTAGAGCCTACATCAATTGAATAGGAAGCTAATGATGATGATCATGAAGCTTCAGATCAAGTTACTATTGAACCTCGTAGGTCGACAAGGATGCGTACTGCTCCTGAGTGGTACGGCAACCCTGTCTTAGAGGTCATGTTGTTGGACAACGATGAACCTACGAGATATGGAGAAGCGATGATGGGCCGGATTCCAACAAATGGTTAGAGGCCATGAAATCCGAGAAAGGATCCAGGTATGAAAACCAAGTATGGACTTTGGTAGACTTTCCCGTCGAACGACAGGTCGTTGAGTACAAATGGACCTTTAAGATGAAGACATGCACTGATGGTGAATGTCACCATTTATAAAGCTCAACTTGTCGCAAAGAAGTTTCCACCAAGTTCAAGGAGTTGACTACGATGAGACTTTCTCACCTGTAGTGATGCTAAAAGTCTGTTGGAATTATGTTAGCAGTTGCTGCATTTTTCAATTATGAAATCTCATAGATGGATGTCAAAACATCGTTTCCTTAATGGTTTACTTGAGGAAAGGTTGTATGTGGTACAACCAGAAGGTTTTGTCAGTCCTGAGGATGCTAAAATGGTGTGCAAGCTCCAACATCCTTCTATGGGCTGGAGCAAGCATCTCAGAGTTGGAATATACGCTTTGATGAGGTGGTCAAAGTTTTTGAGTCTATACAAAGTTTATGAGAAACTTGTATTTACAATAAAGTGAGTGGGAGCACTATAGAATTTCTGATAAGTATATGCGGATGACATATTGTTGATCGGAAATGATGTAGAATTTCTGAAAAGCATAAGGGTTTTTTGAAAAGGAGTTTTTCAAAGGAAAACCTAAAATGAAGCTACTTAAATATTGGGCATCTTGATCTAAAGAGGTAGATCAAGACGTCTGATAAAACTTTCAATGAGTACATGCCTTGACAAGATTTTGAAAGAATTCAAAATGGATCAGTCAAAGAAAGAGTGAGACTCAAAGCTCGACCACTGCAGAAGAAAGAGAATGGACGAAGGTCATCCCCTATGCCTTATCCATAGGCTGTGTATAGTATGTCATGCTATGTACCGCACCTGTGTGTGCCTTGCCATGATTCTGTCAAGGGCTACAAGAGTGACCCAGCAGTGGATCATTGGACAACGGTCAAGATTATCCTTAGTAACTAGAGGACTAAGGACATATTTATCGATTATGGAGGTGATAAATAGTTCGTCGTAAAGGATTACGTCGATGCAATCTTTAACACCAATCCGGATGACTCTGAGTAGCAATCCGGATACGTATGGTGGAGCAGCCATTTGTAATAGCTCCAAGTGGAGTGTGGTAGCAGTGTCTACAGTATGACATAGAGATTTGCAAAGTACATACGGATCTGAATGTCATAGACCCATTGACTAAAGACCTCTCTCACATGCAAAGCATGATCGAACCCCAAAACTCATTGGGTGTTAGATTCATAACAATGCAAATCACATGGTGATGTGAACTAGATTATTGAATCTAGTGCAAGTGGGAGACGGTTGGAAATATGCCCTAGAGGCAATAATAAATTGGTTATTATTATATTTCCTTGTTCGTGATAATCGTTTATTATCCATGCTATAATTGTATTGATTGGAAACTCAAATACATGTGTGGGTATATAGACAACACTGTGTCCCTAGTATGCCTCTAGTTAACTAGCTCGTTGGTCAAAGATGGTCAAGGTTTCCTAGCCATGGACATGAGATGTCATTTGATAACGGAATCACATCATTAGGAGAATGATCTGATAGACAAGACGCAAACTATAAACATAGCATATGAGCGTGTCAGTTTATTGCTATAGTTTTCTGCATGTCAACTATCTGTTCCTATGACCATGAGATCATGCAACTCACTGACACCGCAGGAGTACCTTGTGTCTATCAAACGTCACAACGTAACTGGGTGACTATAATGGTGCTCTATAGGTATTTCCGAGGGTGTCTGTTGGGTTGGCATGGATCAAGACTGGGATTTGTTACTCCGTGTGACGGAGAGGTATCTCAGGGCCCACTCGGTACAACATCACTATAAGCCTTGCAAGCAATGTGACTAAAGAGTTAGCCATGGGATCTTGTATTACGGAATGAGTAAAGATACTTGACGGTAACGAAATTGAACTAGGTATAGAGATACCGATGATCGAATCTCAGGCAAGTAACATACCGAAGAACAAAGGGAACAACATACGGGATTGTTTGAATCCTTGACATAGAGGTTCAACTGATAAAGATCTTCGTAGAATATGTAGGGGCCAATATGGGCATCCAGGTCCCGCTATTGGTTATTGAGCGTAGAGGTGTCTCGATCATGTCAACATAGTTCTCGAACCCGTAGGGTCTACACACTTAAGGTTCGGTGACGAATTGGTATAGATGAGTTATGTATGTTGGTGACCGAAGGTTGTTCGGAGTCCCGGATGAGATCCGGACATATGAGGAGCTCCGGAATGGTTTGGAGGTAAAGATTGATATATAGGAAGTCGGTATTTGGATTCTGGAAAGGTTTCGGGACTTCCCGGTTTTGTGACGGGAATGCCGGAAGTGTTCTATATATATGTGAGGGGAGGGAGGGTTGCAGCACCACAAGCCACGATGCAGCCTCTCCCTCCCCCTCCAGATCAGTTTCTCCTCTAGATTGTCACGGTAGCACTTGGCGAAGCCCTTCCGGGACATCTCCACCACCACCGCCACCACATCATTGTGCTGGCGGAGAACTCATGTACCTCTCCGCCCCATATTGCTGGATCAAGAAGGTGGGGATCTTCATCAAGCTGTACGTGTGCTGAACACAGAGGTGTCGTCTGTTCGGTGCTAGATCGGAAGGACCATGACTGGATCATGAGACGGATCGTGATGGGATCACGGGATGGATCGTGATGGGATCGCGGGACGGGTTGCAATTTGGATCGCGAAGACGTTCGACTACATCAACCGCATTTCTTAACGCTTCCCGCTTAGCGATCTACAAGGGTATGTAGATCCACTATCCCTCTCGTAGATGCTCATCAGCGTGGATAGATCTTGCGTGTGCGTAGGAATTTTTTTGTTTCCCATGCAACGTTTCCCCACAAGGACAGTATGACGAACCCGACATTCGAGGAGCAAGACGACGATGCGAACAACTACATCACCAAACTACAATTCTTCGCCGCACAAAAGGGAATGCACCAAGCACATGATGTCATCATGGACCATATCGAGCACCTCGCAACCAACATACATGAATCCGAGGAGCGAACGCGGGACTTCATGACAACACAAATGGACGAGCTCCGCGCCTTGATGGTGAACCTCGCATCATCCACTTCTACCTCAACCCGACGGTGCACCACAAGTCAACACTCCTCCGAGGACTCCTCGAGCGAGATTCCTCCTCCTCGAGCTCGACCACAACAGCGTGACGCGTGTCGCCTCTCTCAAGAATCAAGAAACCCCTGCCACGATGACGATTCTCAAGGTCGACATCGCGAGTGTGACCACTGTCACCAACAAGAACAAGATGCCTACGAGCAAGACCGCTCACGTCACCACCATGAGGAAGACCGGCGGCATGAAGAGCAAGCACGAGAAGCATAACGGGCGCTTCACGATTCAACCCATGCCTTGCAAGAATGCAACCGACTAGCTCATGAGGAACAAGAAGCTCTACATCGGGAACGCCAAGAAGAAGCCGCATGTCAAGAGGAGCACCAAGAATGCCAACAATGGATGCGACACCAACGTCAACAACACCCAAGACAAGAGGAGCAAACATTGACGAGCTCGAACCAAGGCAAGAGCAAGACCAACACGACAACAATGCTCCTCCACGACAAGATGTGCGACCTCAAGCCAATTATGTTGACCACGTGGATGATCACGTTCCAAGGCAAGGCCAACGTCAACAAGACAACTATGCTCCTCCATGACAAGGATATTGCAATAACAACAACAATGAGGAAAATCGCTTTGGCAAGCTCAAGTTCACCATGCCTAAGTTCTCCGGAAGCAACGATCCCGAAGACTACCTCTCTTGGGCACTCAAGGTCGACAAAATATTCCGGTTGCACAACTATGAAGAAGAAAAGAAGATTGCCATGGACTCCCTCGAGTTCCAAGATTATGTACTCATTTGGTGGGAACAGGTAGTCGAACAAAGAAGAGAAAGAGGTGGACCTCCAATCACCACTTGGGAATAAATGAAAGATCTCATGAGAGAGTGATTCGTCCCAACACACTATAATCGCGATCTCTTCAAGAAGCTCCAACTACTCCAACAAGGTACCAAGTCGGTGGAAGAGTGCTATCAAGAGATGGATATGGCCATGGTAAGAGCCAATGTCAAGGAGGACAATGAGCAAACTATGGCACGTTTCTTGAATGGCCTCGATTACCAAGTCAAGAAAATTGCGGATTTCCAACCCTACTCCAACTTGCTCGAGCTAGTGCACCAATCCACAAAGGCGGAACGTCAAGTTCAAGAGGACTACAAGTACTCCCAGACCCCCTACAAGACCTACGGTGCAACTACCCAAGCGACTCCAACTACGACTCCTTCTACAAGAACCTCCACGACAAAAGATTACAAGTCGAGCTACAAGGACAAGTCGTCTTCATCACCCCGCAATGCCCCTACAAGCAAAACAAGAGCGTCATCCTCTACACCAACACTAGATGACATGAAAACAAGCTCAATCAAGTGTTTCACGTGCCAAGGCCGAGGCCACAAAATGCATGAGTGTCCCACATGGAAAACCAAGGTCCTTCAAGATGACGGCTCCTATGACTCCATGAGTGAAGATGAGATGGAAGCTTTGGAACAAGTGGCCATGCACCGGCAAGTCAATGAAGATGAAGACTCTCAACTCTTTTGTGACAATGATCCGAGCCCCGCTCTCGTTGTCTCCAAGGTTTTGACTCTTCAACAACAACAAAATGAGGACCAATGCTGCCATGTCTTCCACACCAAGGCGGTATCCAAGGGAGATCCGTCAAGGTCATCATCGATGGAGGAAGTTGCCATAATTTGGCAAGTGAGGAACTTTGCTCCAAGTTGCTCTTGACCAAGAAAAAGCATCCTTGCCCCTACAAGGTCCAATGGCTAAGTGACTCCGGCAAAAAACAAGTCGACCACACCGTGCAAGTTTCCTTCAAGATGGGAGCTTACGAAGACACCTTGGAGTGTGATGTGGTGCCCATGTCCGTTTTCCACCTCCTCCTTGGGATACCTTGGCAATTCTACTGTGGCGCCATACACAATGGGCGCACAAATCAATATAGCTTCAAGATGAAGGGCACCGAATATGTGCTTCGCCCTATGTCTCCAAGTCAATTGATCGTCGACAAGCAAGCTTCGTCCCATCATGGAGAGAAAAATAAGAGAGTGATCCACCTAAAAGCGAGCAAGCGCCACAAGCCAAATTTGAGTGACTCCACAATGAGGGACATGAGTCACCTAGTACTATTTGCCACCAAAAGAGATTTGAGGGATGTGACGCCCATCGACCGTCCTTCACTACGTGATAGTGTGCAAGGATGAGGTTACCCGCCCTAACCCTTCACAACATCTTCCTCTTGTGCTATCTCAATTGTTGCGGGAATTTCAAGATGTGTTCCCCGATGAGCTACCTCCGGGACTACCACCAAAACAAGGGATCAAACACCGCATCTGACGAGGATATGTACCTAGGTTAGGGTCTTAGGCCTGACCTACATTGTTGGGGAACGTCGCATGGGAAACAAAAAAATTCCTACGTTCACGCAAGACCTATCCATGGTGATGAGCATCTACGAGAGGGAGAGTGGATCTACATACCCTTGTAGATCGCTAAGCGGGAAGCGTTAAGAAACGCGGTTGGTGTAGTCAAACGTCTTCGCGATCCAAATCGCCGAGCGTCCCGCAATCCAATCACGATCCATACCGTGATCCAATCACGATTTGTCCCACGAACTTGATCACGATCCATCCCAAGAACTTGATCACGGTTCTTCCGATCTAGCGCCGAACGGATGGCACCTCCGCGTTCAGCACACGTATGGCTTGATGACGATCTCCGCCGTCTTGATCCAGCAAGAGGGAGCAGAGAGGAAGAAGAGTTCTCCGGAAGCGTGATGGCGCTCCGGTGTTGGTGGTGGAGCTATTCCGGTAGGGCTTCGCCTAAGCACTGCAGAAATCCGATCTAGAGGAGAAACTATGCACTGGAGGAACGGGCAGCACGTGGCTAAAAATTCTGTGCAAAAACCCTAAAACCACCAGCATATATAGGAGGAAGAGAGGAGGAGGCCGAACCAGGTGGGAGAGGTGGAATCCACCTCCAATCCTTGTAGGACTAGGATTCATCCTATTTTTGCCCTTTTCCATGTTTTCTCTTTGGGATTTCTTTCCCTAGCCGCATGGGCTTTGTGTGGGACTTCCATAAGCCCACAAAAGGCTGGTAATTATTCTCCCACAGCCCATGAAGCCTCTTGGGTCGAAATACCCCTCCCGGTGGTCTCCCGGTACACTACCGGCACTCCCGGTACATTACCGATTAGCCCGAAACTTTTCCGGCGACCAAAACAGGACTTCCTATATATCAATCTTTACCTCCGGACCATTCCGGACCTCCTCGTGACATCCAGGATCTCATCCAAGACTCCTAACAACCTTCGGTCACCACCATACATAACTCTATACTACCGAAACGTCACCGAACCTTAAGTGTGCAGACCCTGCGGGTTCAAGAACTATGTAGACATGACCGAGACACATCTACGGTCAACAACCAATACCGGGACCTGGACCATATTGGTTTCTACATATTCTATGAAGATCTTTATCGGTCGAACCTCTATGTCAAGGATTCAGTTAATCCCGTATGATGTTCTCTTTGTTCTTCGGTATGTTGCTTGCCCAAGATTCGATCGTCGGTATCTCCATACCAAGTTCAACCTTGTTATCGGCAAGTCTCTTTACTCGTTCTGTAATACAAGATCCCGTGACCAACACTTAGTCACATTGCTTGCAAGGCTTACTGTGATGTTGTATTACCGAGTGGGCCCTAAGATACCTCTCCGTCACACGGAGTAACAAATCCCAGTCTTGATCCATGCCAACTCAACAGATACCCTCGGAGATACCTATAGAGCACCTTTATAGTCACCTAGTTACGTTGCGACATTTCATACACACAAGGTACTCCTCCGATGTCCGTGAGTTGCATGATCTCATGGTCATAGGAACATATACTTGACATGCAGAAAATAGTAGCAATAAACTGACACGATCATATGCTACATTGTAGTTTGGGTCTTGTCCATCACATCATTCTCCTAATGATGTGATCCCGTTATCAAATGACATCACATGCCAATGGCTAGGAAACCTTGACCATCTTTGATCAACGAGCTAGTTCACTAGAGGCATATTAGGGACAAAGTGTTGTCTATTTACCCACACATGTAATGTGTTTCCAATCAATACAATTATAGCATGGATAATAA
Organism: Hordeum marinum; assembly: GCA_022496015.1. Taxonomy (NCBI): domain Eukaryota; kingdom Viridiplantae; phylum Streptophyta; class Magnoliopsida; order Poales; family Poaceae; genus Hordeum; species Hordeum marinum. The sequence continues at coordinate 442,759,252 of CM039674.1, forward strand.
ACGATTATCATGAACAAGGAAATATAATAATAAACATTTTATTTATTGCCTCTAGGCCATATATCCAACAGTCTCCCACTTGCACTAGAGTCAATAATCTAGCTCACACCACTATGTGATTTACATTGTAATGAATCGAACACCCATGCAGTTCTGGTGTTGATCATGTTTAGCCCTTGGAAGAGGTTTAGTCAACGGGTCTGCAACATTCAGATCCGTGCGCACTTTGCAAATATTTATGTCCTTTTCCTCGATGTAATCGCGGATGGAGTTGAAGCGTCGCTTTATGTGTCTGGTCCTCTTGTGAAACCTTGGTTCCTTGGCCAGAGAAATGGCACCAGTGTTGTAACAGAACAGGTCATTGGATTCAGTGCACCGGGCACTACTCCAAGATATGTCATGAACTGCTTCATCCAGACACCTTCCTTCGTTGCCTCCGAGGCTGCGATGTACTCCGCTTCGCACGTAGAATCGGCTACCATGCTTTGCTTGGAACTGCACCAGCTTACCGCTCCCTCGTTGAGAATAAATATGTATCCGGTTTGCGACTTAGAGTCATCCGGATCAATGTCAAAGCTTGCATCGACGTAACCCTTTACGACGAGATCTTCATCACCTTCGTAAACGAAAAACATTTCCTTAGTCCTTTTCAGGTACTTAAGGATATTCTTGACCGCTGCCCAGTGTTCCATTCCAAGATCACTTTGAAACCTTCCGGCCATACTTATGGCAAGGCTGACATCGGGTCTTGTGCACAGCATTGCATACATGATAGATCCTATGGCTGAAGCATAGGGGATGACACTCATCTTTTCTCTATCTTCTGCAGTCACTGGGCATTGAGTCTTACTCAACTTCACACCTTGTAACACATCAAGAACCCCTTCTTGGACTGATCCATTTTGAACTTCTTCAAAACTTTATCAAGGTATGTGCTCTGTGAAAGTGCTATTAAGCGTCTCGATCTATCTCTATAGATCTTAATGCCTAATATGAAAGCAGCTTTTCCTAGGTCCTTCATTGAAAAACTCTTGTTCAAATATTCCTTCACGCTTTCCAGCATTTCTATATTGTTTCCAATCAGCAATATGTCATCCACATATAATATTAGAAACGCTATAGAGCTCCCACTCACTTTCTTGTAAATACAAGCTTCTCCATAAACTTGTATAAACTCAAACGCTTTGATCACCTCATCAAAACGTTTATTCCAACTCCGAGATGCTTGCACCAGCCCATAAATGAGTCGCTGGAGTTTGCAAACTTTGTCAGCATTCTCTGGATCGACAAAACCTTTTGGTTGCATCATATACAACTCTTCCTCAAGGAAACCGTTGAGAAACGCTGTTTTGACATCCATCTGCCAAATTTCATAGTCGAAATAAGCAGCTATTGCCAACATGATTCTAACAGACTTAAGCATCGCTACGGGTGAGAAGGTCTCATCATAGTCAACTCCTTGAACTTGTGAAAAACCCTTTGCCACAAGTCGAGCTTTATAGACGGTGACATTACCGTCCGCGTCTGTCTTCTTCTTAAAGATCCATTTGTTCTGAATGGCCTTTCGCCCTTCAGGTAATACTTCCAAAGTCCATACTTTGTTTTCATACATGGATCCCATCTCGAATTTCATGGCCTCTAACCATTTCTCGGAATCCGGGCCCATCATTGCTCCTCCATAGCTCGTAGGTTCATTGTTGTCCAAAAACATGACCTCCAAGACAGGGTTGCCGCTCCACTCACGAGTAGTACGCGGCCTTGTCGACCTACGAGGTTCAATAGTAGCTTGATCCTAAGCTTCATGATCATCATCATTAACTTCCTCTTCTTCTGTCGTAGGTTCCACAGAAACATCTTTCTGCGATGCGCTACTTTCTGGTTGTAGTAAAGGTTCAATAACCTCATGAAGCTCTATTATCCTCCCACTCAATTCTTTCGAGAGAAACTCTTTCTCAAGAAATGTGCCATTCTTAGCGACAAACACTTTGCCTTTGGATCTGAGATAGAAGGTATACCCGACTATCTCTTTCGGGTATCCTATGAAGACGCATTTCTCCGCTTTGGGTTCTAGCTTTTCAGGCTGAAGCTTTTTGACATAAGCATCACATCCCCAAACTTTAAGAAATGACAACTTTGGCCTCTTGCCAAACCACAATTCATATGGCGTCGTCTCAACGGATTTTGATGGTGCCCTATTTAAAGTGAATGCAGCTATCTATAATGCATAATCCCAAAATGATAGTGGCAAATCAGCAAGAGACATCATAGAACGCACCATATCTAATAAGGTTCGATTACGACGTTCGGACACACCATTACGTTGTGGTGTTCCGGGCGGTGTCAACGGTGAAACAATTCCACACTGTCTTAAGTGACTACCAAACTCATAACTCAGATATTCACCTCCTCGATCGGATCGCAGGAATTTAATCTTCTTGTTACGATGATTCTCAACTTCACTCTAAAATTGCTTGAACTTTTCAAACGTTTCAGACTTGTGTTTCATTAAGTAAATATACCCATATCTACTTAAGTCATCAGTGAAGGTGAGAAAATAACGATATCCACCACGCGTTGTAACATTCATTGGACCGCACACATCAGTATATATGATTTCCAATAAGTCACTCGCCCGTTCCATTGTTCCAGAGAACGTCGTTTTAGTCATCTTGCCCATGAGGCATGGCTCACATCTGTCAAGTGATTCAAAATCAAGTGACTCCAAAAGTCTATCAGCATGGAGCTTCCTCATGCGTTTTACACCAATATGACCTAAATGGCAGTGCCACAAGAAAGTGGTACTATCATTATCAACTCTACATCTTTTGGCATCAATGTTATGAACATGTGTGTCATTACTATCAAGATTCAATATGAATAAACCCCTTACATTGGGTGCATGACCATAAAAGATATTACTCATATAAATAGAACAACCTTTATTCTCTGACTTAAATGAGTAACCGTCTCGCAATAAACAAGATCCAAATATAATGTTCATGCTTAATGCAGGCACTAAATAACAATTATTCAGGTTCATCACTAATCCTGATGGTAATCGAAGAGAGAGCGTGCTGACGGCGATCACATCAACCTTGGAACCATTTCCCACGCGCATCGTCACTTCATCCTTTGCCAGCCTTCGTCTATTCCGTAGTTCCTGTTTTGAGTTCCAAATGTGAGCAACCGAACCGGTATCAAATACCCAGGCACTACTACGAGAGCTAGTAAGGTACACATCAATAATATGTATATAATATATACCTTGTTTGTCGTTGGCCGCCTTCTTGTTAGCTAGGTACTTGGGGCAGTTCCGCTTCCAGTGACCAGTTTCCTTGCAATAAAAGCACTCAGTTTTTGGCTTGGGTCCATGCTTGGGCTTCTTTACAGGAGTAGCAACTGCTTTGCCATCCTTCTTGGTTTTACCCTTCTTGCCCTTGCCCTTGACCTTGCCATTTTTCTTGAAACTAGTGGTTTTATTGACCATCAACACTTGATGTTCTTTCTGGATTTCAGACTCAACGACTTTTAGCATCGCAAACAGCTCGGCGACTGACTTGCTCATCTCGTGCATGTTATAGTTCATCACAAAGCTCTTGTAACTAGGTGGCAGTGATTGAAGAACTCTGTCAGTGATCGCCTCTGGCGGAAGGGCAATTCCCAACTCCACTAGACAAGTTGAATACACAGACATTCTGAGTATATGTTCACTGATAGACCCGTTCTCCTCCATCTTGCAAGCATAGAACTTATCGGAGGTCTCATACCTCTCGATCCGGGCATTCTTCTAAAAGATAAACTTCAACTCCTGGAACATCTCATATGCTCCATGACATTCAAAACGTCTTTGAAGTCCTAGTTCTAAGCCATACAATATTGCACACTGAACTATTGAGTAATCTCCAGTACGTGCCTCCCAAGCGTTCTTAACGTCTTCAGAGGTCATGTCTTCTGGTTAGTCACCAAGCGGTGCATCAAGGACATATGATTTCTGGGAAGCCGTGAGGATAATCCTCAGATTACGGGCCCAGTCAACAAAGTTACTTCCATCATCTTTCAACTTAGCTTTCTCTAGGAACGCATTAAAATCCAGGGGTGCTACTACGCGAGCCATTGATCTTCAACATAAATATGCAAAGTTTACTTACACTATTGTTCAAGATAATGAGTTTAGTTAATCAAATTACTAAAGCTCCCACTCAAATTGACATCCCTCGGGTCATCTGAGTGTCACATGATCCAAATTCACCAACTCAAGTCCGATCATCACGTGAGTTGAGGTGGCTTCAATGGTGAACATCATTATGTTGATCATATCTACTATATGACTCATGTTCGACCCTTCGGTCTCTTGTCTTCCGAGGCCATGTCTGTACATGCTAGGCTCGTCAAGTTTAACCCGAGTGTTTTGCACGTGCAACACTAGCTTGCACCCGTTGTATGTGAATGTAGAGTCTATCACACCCGATCATCACGTGGTGTCTCAACACGACGAACTTTCGCAACGGTGCACACTCGGGGAGAACACAATTTATCTTGAAATTAAGTAAGGGATCACCTTATAATGCTACCGTCGTCCTAAGAAAAACAAGGTGCATAAAAAGGATTAACATCACATGCAAATAATAAGTGACATGATATGGCCATGAACTTGTGCTTTTGATCTCCATCTAGAAAGCACCGGCATGATCTCCATCGTCACCGGCAAGACACCATGATCTCCATCATCTTGATCTCCATCAATGTGTCGCCATCGGGGTTGTCACGCCCAACATGCTTCTACTACTATTGCTACCGTTTAGCAATAAAGTAAAGCATTACATAGCGCTTAATGATTGACACGCGGGTCATACAATAATTAAAGACAACCCTATGGCTCCTGTCGGTTGCCGTATTCAACGACATGCAAGTCGTGATAATCGATACATCACATGATCAGCTCATGCATCACATATATAACATCATGTAATTGGCCATATCACATCACAACATACCCTACAAAAACAAGTTAGACGTCCTCTAATTATTGTTGCATGTTTTACGTGGCTGCTACGGGTATCTAGCAAGAACAATTCTCATCAACGCAAAAACCACAACGGTGATACACTAGTTGCTTTTCAACCTTCTCAACGACCGCCTTTGTTGAATCCGATCCAACTAAAGTGAGAGAAACTGGCACCGGCAAGCCATCTATCCAACAAGTTGCAATTGAGGGAACCGGTCTCTCGTAAGCGTACGAGTAACGTTGGTCTGGGCCGCTTCATCTCATGATACCGTTGAACCAAAACACGACCAAGGGAGGAAGCAATCTAAGCATCAATGCCCACAAACTCTTTGTGTTCTACTCGAGATCTCATCTACACATAGACCTAGATCATGATGCCACTGTTGGGGAACGTCGCATGGGAAACAAAAAACTTCCTACATTCACGCAAGACCTATCCATGGTGATGAGCATCTACGAGAGGGAGAGTGGATCTACATACCCTTGTAGATCGCTAAGCGGGAATCGTTAAGAAACGCGGTTGGTGTAGTCGAACGTCTTCACGATCCAAATCGCCAAGCGTCCCGTGATCCAGTAACGACCCATCCCGCGATCCAATCACGATCCGTCCCACAAACTTGATCATGATCCGTCCCGCGAACTTGATCACGGTTCTTCCGATCTAGCACCGAACGGACAACACCTCCTCGTTCAGCACAAGTACGGCTTGATGACGATCTCCGCCGTCTTGATCCAGCAAGAGGGAGAAGAGAGGAAGAAGAGTTCTCCGGAAGCGTGATGGCGCTCCGGTGATGGTGGTGGAGCTATTCCGTCAGGGCTTCGCCTAAGCACTGCAAAAATCCGATCTAGAGGAGAAACTATGCACTGGAGGAACGAGCAGCACGTGGCTAAAAATTCTGTGAAAAAACCCTAAAACCACTAGTATATATAGGAGGAAGAGAGGAGGAGGCTTGGCCCAAGGGACAAGCCTCCAAGGAGGAGGCCGAACCAGGTGGGAGAGGTGGAATCCACCTCCAATCCTAGTAGGACTAGGATTCATCCTATTTTTGCCTTTTTCCACTTTTTCTCTTTGGGCTTTCTTTCCCTAGCCGCATGGGCTTTGTGTGGGACTTCCACCAGCCCACATAAGGCTGGTAATTATTCTCCCACGGCCCATGAAGCCTCTTGAGTCGAAATACCCCTCCCGGTGGTCTCCGGGTACACTACCGGCACTCCCGGTACATTACCGATTAGCCCGAAACTTTTCCGGCGACCAAAACAGGACTTCCTATATATCAGTCTTTACCTCCAGAACATTCCGGAGCTCCTCGTGACGTCTGGGATCTCATCCGGGACTCCGAAAAATCTTCGGTCACCACCATACATAACTCTATACTACCGAAACGTCACCGAACCTTAACTGTGCAGACCCTGCAGGTTCGAGAACTATGTAGACATGACCGAGACACCTCTACGGTCAATAACCAATAGTGGGACCTGGATGCCCATATTGGTTACTACATATTCTATGAAGATCTTTATCGGTCGAACCTCTATGTCAAGGATTCAGTTAATCCCGTATGATGTTCCCTTTGTTCTTCGGTATGTTACTTGCCCGAGATTCGATCGTCAGTATCTCCATAACTAGTTTAACCTCGTTACCGGCAAGTATGTGTACTTGTTCCGTAATAAAAGATCCCATGAACAACACTTAGTCACATTGCTTGCAAGGCTTACTGTAATGTTGTATTACCGAGTGGGCCCTGAGATACCTCTTCGTCACACGGAGTAACAAATCCCACTCTTGATCCATGCCAACTCAACAGACACCCTTGGAGATACCTGTAGAGCAGCTTTATAGTCACCCAGTTACGTTGCGACATTTGATACACACAAGGTACTCCTCCGATGTCCTTGAGTTGCATGATCTCATGGTCATAGGAACATATACTTGACATGCAGAAAACAGTAGCAATAAACTGACACGATCATATGCTACGTTTGTAGTTTGGGTCTTGTCCATCACATCATTCTCCTAATGATGTGATCCCGCTATCAAGTGACATCACATGTCAATGGCTAGGAAACCTTGACCATCTTTGATCAACGAGCTAGTTCACTAGAGGCATACTAGGGACAAAGTGTTGTCTATTTACCCACACATGTAACGTGTTTCCAATCAATACAATTATATCATGGATAATAAACGATTATCATGAACAAGGAAATATAATAATAAACACTTTATTTATTGCCTCTAGGGCATATTTCCAACATACATACCCTTCCTAAGGACACTATATTGGAGGACTTAAATATTACAAGAGAGATTCCGACTGGATTCTCCATGGTGCTCAAGTCACTCGACATTTAATCCACTCGGAAGCTTCTCCCTCCACTCGACAGTCACCTGTCACTCGGAACACCTCACTTCCCGTCGACGCCGGAAGACCAAAAGCCACTCCTGGGAGGCCAACGGGCAGGCATTAGGCTAATCATCATTAGTAGCAATTATGATGTACGTTATGAGTAACGCTCGTCTTTATACCCATGATCTACCCTTGGATGCCTCGCACTTATGAGGGGTAGCGTACTCTATATAAGCCGCCCCTCCCCTTTGGCACAAGGGTTCGCAACCTCTATAAATCATACTCTCCACACGATAAAAGCTCCTGAGCACTGAGACGTAGGGTTGTTACCTCCATGAGAGGGGCCTGAACTCATACATCCATGTGTACATCCTCATCGTAGCTAGGAATCTGCCCTCTCCTTTCATACCCCTAACTTCGACTATCAGAGGCATTTCCACGACATCATCGACCTCATCCTCGGTACACCGCTTCCCAACAAGGCTCCCTACTACGGCAACCCTGACAAAACAAAGGAGATACAAAGGGACATCTTACGCCTACATGGAGTACCAAAGACCATTGTCTTGGATCGCGATGTCAAGTTCTTGAGCTACTTTTGGAAGACCCTTTGCGCCAAGCTCGACATCAAGTTACAGTTGGAAATATGCCCTAGAGGCAATAATAAAATGGTTATTATTATATTTCCTTGTTCATGATAATTGTCTATTGTTCATGCTATAATTTTATTAACCGGAAACCGTAATGCATGTGTGAATACATAGACCACAACAAGTCCCTAGTGAGGCTCTAGTTGGCTAGCTCGTTGATGAATAGATGGTCACGGTTTCATGACCATGGACATTGGATGTCATTGATAACGGGATCACATCATTAGGAGAATGATGTGATGGAAAAGACCCAATTCTAAGCATAGCACAAGATCATGCAGTTCGACTGCTAAAGCTTTTCTAATGACAAGTATCGTTTCCTTAGACCATGAGATTGTGCCACTCCAGGATACCGTAGGAATACTTTGGGTGTGCCAAACGTCACAACGTAACTGGGTGGCTATAAAGGTACACTACAGGTATCTCCGAAAGTATCTGTTGGGTTGGCACGAATCGAGACTGGATTTGTCACTCCGTGTGACGGAGAGGTATCTCTAGGCCCACTCGGTAAGACATCATCATAATGAGCTCAATGTGACTAAGGAGTTAGCCACGGGATGATGTGTTACGGAATGAGTGAAGAGACTTGACAGTAACGAGATTGAACAAGGTATAGGGATACCGACGATCGAATCTCGGGCAAGTGTCATACCGATAGACAAAGGGAATTGTATACGGGATTGATTGAATCCCCGACATCGTGGTTCATCCGATGTGATCATCATGGAGCATGTGGGAGCCAACATGGGTATCCAGATCCCGCTGTTGGTTATTGGCCGGAGAGGTGTCTCGGTCATGTCTACATGCCTCCCGAACCCGTAGGGTCTACACACTTAAGGTTTGATGACGCTAGGGTTCTAAGGAAATAGTGTATGTGGTTACCGAAGGTTGTTTGGAGTCCCGGATGATATCCTGGACGTCATGAGGAGTTCTGGAATGGTCCGGAGGTAAAGATTCATATATAGGAAGTGAGGTTATGGTCACCGGAAGTGTTTCGGGCATCACCGGTAGCGTATCGGGACCACTGGAAGGGTTTCGGGGGTCCACCAAGTGGGGCCACCGGCACCAGAGGGCTGCATGGGCTGCAAGTGGGAGGGAACCAGCCTAGGTGGGCTGGTGCACCCCCCCCCCACAAGGGCCCACGGCGCAGCACAAGAGGAGAAAGGGGCAAACCCTAGCCCAGATGGGCCTAAGGCCCACCTAGGGCACCGCCCCTCCCCTCTTCCTCTCTGGCCGCCGGCCAGATGGCCATCTAGGGCCGGCCGCAGCCCTAGGGTGGGAACCCTAGGGGCTGCGCCCTCCCTCCTCCTCCTCCTATATATAGTGGAGGGTTTGGCTGCCAACGACACGCATCTCTCTCTCCCTCGGCGTAGCCCTACTCCTCCTACTCCTCGTCCTCCGTAGTGCTTGGTGAAGCCCTGCCGGAGTACCACGTGGCTCCACCGTCACCACGCCGTCGTGCTTCCGGAGCTCTCCCTCAAACTCTCCTTCCTCCTTGCTGGATCAAGGCGTAGGAGACGTCACCGGGCTGCACGTGTGTTGAACGCGAAGGTGCCGTTGTTCGGCGCTTACATCGGAATCCACCGTGATCTGAATTGCTGTGAGTACGACTCCACCAACCGCGTTCTAATAACGCTTCCTCTTTGCAATCTTCAAAGGTATGAATATGCACTCCCCCTTTGCTCGTTGCTGGTTTCTTCATAGATAGATCTTGGTGACACGTAGGAACTTTTTTGATTTACTACTACGTCTCCCAACAGTGGTATCAGAGCTAGGTCTATGCATAGAATCTATGCACGAGTAGAACACAAGTTGTTGTGGGCGTCGATCTTGTTAATTTTCTTGACGTTACTAGTCTTATCTTGATTCGGTGGTATTGTGGGATGAAGCGGCCCGGACCAACTTTACATGTATGCTTACGTGAGACCGGTTCCACCGCCTGACATGCACCTGTTGCATAAGGTGGCTAGCGGGTGTCTGTCTCTCCCACTCTAGTTGGATCAGATTCGATGAACAGGGTCCTTATGAAGGGTAAATAGCAATTGGAATATCACGTTGTGGTTTTTGCGTAGGTAAGAAACATTCTTGCTAAAAACCTAGAAGCCACGTAAAAAATTGCAACAACAAATTAGAGGACGTCTAACTTGTTTTTGTAGCATATGCCTTGTGATGTGATATGGCCAAAGGATGTGATGTGATGCATTGTGATGTATGAGATCGATCATGTTCTTGTAATAGGATTCACGACTTGCATGTCGATGAGTATGACAACCGGCAGGAGCCATAGGGGTTGTCTTATTTTATTGTATGACCTACGGGTCATTCATAAACGCCATGTAATTACTTTACTTTATTGCTAATCGTTAGCCATAGTAGTAGAAGTAACAGTTGGCGAGACAACTTCATGAAGACACGATGATGGAGATCATGGTGTTGTGCCGGTGACAGTGATGATCATGGTGCCCCGAAGATGGAGATCAAAGGAGCAAGATGATATTGGCCATATCATGTCACTATATTGATTGCATATGATGTTTATCATGTTTACATCTTATTTGCTTAGAACGACGGTAGCTAAATAAGATGATCTCTCACTAAAATTCAAGAAATGTGTTCACCCTAATTGTGCACCGTTGCTAAGGATCGTTGTTCTGAAGCACCATGTGATGATCGGGTGTGATAGGTTCTAACGTTCGCATACAATGGGTGTAAGCTAGATTTACACACGCAATACACTTAGGTTGACTTGACGAGCCTAGCATGTACAAACATGGCCTCGGAACACGGGAGACCGAAAGGTTAAACATGAGTCGTATAGAAGATACGATCAACATGGAGATGTTCACCATGGATGACTAGTCCATCTCGCATGATGATTGGACACGGGCTAGTTGACATGGATCATGTGTCACTTGGATGACTAGAGAGATGTCTATCTAAGTGGGAGTTCATTAAATAATTTGATGATGTGAACTTAATTATCATGAACTTAGTCTAAAAATTGTCTTTACAATCTATATTGTAGATCCAATGGCCAACGCTAATGTTGCCCTCAACTTAAACGTGTTCCTAGAGAAAACCAAGCTGAAAGATGATGGAACCAACTATGCGGACTAGGTCCGTGGCTTGAGGATCATCCTTATAGCTTCCAAAAGATTATATGTCCTTGATGCACCGCTAGGTGACGCACCCGTTTTCCCAATGGCTCAGGACGTTACGAACACCTGGCAGACGCACTGTGATGATTACTTCCTGGTTCAGTGTGGCATGCTTTACAGTTTAGAACCGGGGATCCAAAAGCGTTTTGAGCAACACAGAGCATATGAGATGTTCCAAGTGCTGAAATTGGTTTTCCAAGCTCATGCCCGGGTCAAGAGATATGATGTCTCCGACAAGTTCTTCAGTTGTAAGATGGAGGAGAATAGTTTTGTTAGTGAGCACATACTCAAAATGTCTGGGTTGCACAACCGCTTGTCTCAGCTGGGAGTTAATCTTCCAGATGACTCGGTTATTGACAGAATCCTCCAGTCGCTCCCACCTAGCTACAAGAGCTTTGTGATGAAGTACAACATGCAGGGTATGGAGAAGTCCATTCCTGAGTTGTACTCGATGCTGAAATCAGCGGAGGTCAAGATCAAAAAGGAGCATCAAGTGTTGATGGTGAATAAGACCACTAGTTTCAAGAAAGGCAAGGGTACGAAGAACTTCAGGAAGGACGGCAAAGCAGTTGCCGCGCCCGGTAAGCAAGTTGTCGGGAAGAAGAACAAGAATGGACCCAAGCCTGAGACTGAGTGCTTTTATTGCAAGGGTACCAGTCACTGGAAGCGGAACTGCCCCAAAGTACTTAGCGGATAAGAAGGCCGGGAACGTTAAAGGTATATGTGATATACTTGTTATTGATGTGTACCTTACCAGTGCTCGTAGTAGCTCCTGGGTATTTGATACCGGTGCAGTTGCTCACATTTGTAACTCCAAGCAGGATTTGCGGAATAAGCGGAGGCTCGCAAAGGACGAGGTGATGATGCGCGTCGGGAATGGTTCCAAGGTCGATGTGATGGTCGTCGGCACGCTACCTCTACATCTACCTTCGGGATTAGTTTTAAACCTCAATAATTGTTATTTAGTACCAGCTTTGAGCATGAACATTGTATCTAGATCTCGTTTGATGCGAGATGGCTACTCATTTAAATCTGAGAATAATGGTTGTTCTATTTATATGAGAGAAATGTTTTATGGTCATGCCCCGCTGGTCAATGGTTTATTTTTGATGAATCTCGAACGTGATGTTACACATGTCCATAGTGTGAGTACCAAAAGATGTAAGGTTGATAACGATAGTCCCACTTACATGTGGCACTACTGCCTTGGTCATATTGGTGTCAAATGCATGAAGAAACTCCATGCTAATGGACTTTTGGAGTCTCTTGATTTTGAATCATTTGACACGTGCGAACCATGCCTCATGGGCAAGATGACCAAGAATCCGTTCTCCGGAACAATGGAGAGAGCATCTGACTTGTTGGAGATAATACATACCGATGTATGCGGTCCAATGAGCTTTGAGGCTCGTGGTGGCTACCATTATGTTCTCACCCTCACTGATGACTTAAGCAGATATGGGTATGTCTACTTAATGAAACACAAGTCTGGAACCTTTGAAAAGTTCAAGGAATTTTAGAGTGAGGTTGAGAATCAACATGACAGGAAAATAAAGTGCCTACGATCTGATCGTGGCGGAGAATATTGAAGTCGCGAGTTTGGCACACACCTAAGGAAATGTGGAATTGTTTCACAACTCATGCCGCCTGGCACACCTCAACGAAATGGTGTGTCTGAACGTCGTAATCGCACTCTATTGGATATGGTGCCATCTATGATGTCTCTTAGCGACTTACCGCTATCATTTTGGGGATATGCATTAGAGATTGCCGCATTCACTTTAAATAGGGCTCCGTCTAAATCCGTTGAGATGACACCGTATGAATTATGGTTTGGAAAGAAACCTAAGCTGTCGTTTTTGAAAGTTTGGGGATGCGATGCTTATGTGAAGAAACTTCAACCTGAGAAGCTCGAACCCAAAGCGGAAAAGTGCGTCTTCATAGGATACCCCAAAGAAACTGTTGGGTATACCTTCTACCTTAGATCCGAAGGGAAAGTCTTTGTTGCCAAGAATGGATCCTTTCTAGAGAAAGAGTTTCTCTCCAAAGAAGTAAGTGGGAGGAAAATAGAACTTGATGAGGTAATTGTACCTCCACTCGAACCGGAGAGTAGCGCGGCATGGGAAGTTGTTTCTATGGAGCCTGCACCGGCTGGAGAGGAAGTTAATGATGATGATTATGAAACTTCAGATCAAGTTGCTATTCGAAGGTCCACTAGGGCACATTCTGCACCAGAGTGGTACGGCAACCCTGTCCTGGAGATCATGTTGTTGGACAACGGTGAACCTTCGAACTATGAAGAAGCGATGGCGGGACCAGATTCCAACAAATAGCTTGAAGCCATGAAATCCGAGATAGGATCCATGTATGAGAACAAAGTATGGACTTTGGTGAACTTGCCTGATGAAAATCGAGCCATAGAAAATAAATGGATCTTTAAGAAGAAGACTGACGCGGATGGTAATGTGACCGTCTATAAGGCTCGACTTGTCGCTAAGGGTTATCAACAAGTTCAAGGAGTTGACTACGATGAGACTTCCTCACCCGTAGTGATTCTGAAGTTCGTCTGAATCATGTTAGCAATTGCCGCATTTATGATTATGAGATCTGGCAAATGGACGTCAAAACGGCATTCCTTAATGGCTTCCTCAAGGAAGAACTGTATATGATGCAGCCGGAAGGTTTTGTCGGTCCTAAAGATGCTAACAAGGTATGCAAGCTCCAGCGCTCCATCTATGGGTTGGTGCAAGCATCTCGGAGTTGGAACATTCGCTTTAATGAGGTGATTAAAGCGTTTGGGTTTATACAGGTTTATGGAGAACCCTGTATTTACAAGAAAGTGAGTGGGAGCTCTGTAGCATTTCTCATATTATATGTGGATGACATATTGTTGATGGGAAATAATATAGAAATTTTGGAAAGCATAAAGGCCTACTTGAATAAGTGTTTTTCAATGAAGGACCTTGGAGAAGCCGCTTACATATTAGGCATCAATATCTATAGAGATAGATCGAGACGCCTCATAGGTCTTTCACAAAGCACATACCTTGACAAGATATTGAAGAAGTTCAATATGGATCAGTCCAAGAAGGGGTTCTTGCCTGTGTTATAGGGTGTGAGATTGAGTACGACTCAATGCCCGACCACAGCAAAGGATAGAGAAAAGATGAGTGTCATCCCCTATGCTTCAGCCATAGGCTCTACTATGTATGCCATGTTGTGTACCAGACCTAATGTGAACCTTGACATAAGTATGGTAGGGAGGTACCAAAGTGATCCCGGAGCGGAACACTGGACAACGGTCAAGAATATCCTGAAGTACCTGAAAAGGACCAAGGACATGTTTCTCGTATATGGAGGTGTCGAAGAGCTCGTCGTAAAGGGTTACGTCGATGCTAGCTTCGACACAGATCCGGATGACTCGAAGTCACAAACCGGATACGTGTATATTTTGAACGAAGGGGCAGTCAGCTGGTGTAGTAGCAAGCAAAGCATCATGGGGGCATCTACATGTGAAGCGGAGTACATAGCTGCTTCAGAAGCAGCAAAGGAAGGAGTCTGGATGAAGGAGTTCATCACCGACCTAGGAGTGATTCCCAATGCGTCAGGCCCGATGACTCTATTTTGTGACAACACTGGAGCTATTGCCCTTGCCAAGGAGCCCAGGTTTCACAAGAAGACAAAACACATCAAACGCCACTTCAACTCCATTCATGATTACATTCAGGAAGGAGATATAGATATTTGTAAAGTACATACGGATCTGAATGTCATAGATCCGTTGACTAAACCTCTCTCACGAGCAAAACATGATCAACACCAGAACTCTATGGGTGTTCGATTCATCACAATGTAACTAGATTATTGACTCTAGTGCAAGTGGGAGACTGTTGGAAATATGCCCTAAAGGCAATAATAAAATCGTTATTATTGTATTTCCTTGTTCATGATAATTGTCTATTGTTCATGCTATAATTGAGTTAACCGGAAACCGTAATGCATGTGTGAATACATAGACCACAACAAGTCCCTAGTGAGCCTCTAGTTGGCTAGCTCGTTGATCAATAGATGGTCACGGTTTCATGACCATGGACATTGGATGTCGTTGATAAAGGGATCACATCATTAGGAGAATGATGTGATGGACAAGACCCAATCCTAAGCATAGCACAAGATCGTGTAATTCGTCTGCTAAAGCTTTTCTAATGTCAAGTATCGTTTCCTTAGACCATGAGATTGTGCAACTCCCGGATACCGTAGGAATACTTTGGGTGTGCCAAACGTCACAAGTAACTGGGTGGCTATAAAGGTACACTATAGGTATCTCCGAAAGTATCTGTTGGGTTGGCACGAATCGAGACTGGATTTGCCACTCCGTGTGACGGAGAGGTATCTTTGGGCCCACTCGGTAAGACATCATCATAATGAGCTCAATGTGACTAAGGAGTTAACCACGGGATGATGTGTTACGGAATGAGTGAAGAGACTTGACAGTAAGGAGATTGAACAAGGTATAGGTATACCGACGATCGAATCTCGGGCAAGTGTCATACCGGTAGACAAAGGGAATTGTATACGGGATTGATTGAATCCCCGACATCGTGGTTCATCCGATGTGATCATCATGGAGCATGTGGGAGCCAACATGAGTATCCAGATCCCGTTGTTGGTTATTGGCCGGAGAGGTGTCTCGGTCATGTCTACATGCCTCCCGAACCCGTAGGGTCTACACACTTAAGGTTCGATGACGCTAGGGTTATAGGGAAATAGTGTATGTGGTTACCGAAGGTTGTTCGGAGCCCCGGATGAGATCCCGGACGTCATGAGGAGTTCCGGAATGGTCCGGAGGTAAAGATTCATATATAGGAAGTGAGGTTTTGGTCACCAGAAGTGTTTCGGGCATCACCGGTAGCGTATCGGGACCACTGGAAGGGTTTCGGGGGTCCACCAAGTGGGGCCACCGGCACCAGAGGGCTGCATGGGCTTCAAGCGGGAGGGAACCAGCCTAGGTGGGCTGGTGCACCCCCCCCCCCCCACACACACAAGGGCCCAAGGCGCAGCACAAGAGGAGAAAGGGGGCAAACCCTAGCCTAGATGGGCCTAAGGCCCACCTAGGGCACCGCCCCTCCCCTCTTCCTCTCTGGCCGCCGGCCAGATGCCCATCTAGGGACGGCCGCAGCCCTAGGGTGGGAACCCTAGGGGCTGCACCCTCCCTCCTCCTCCTCCTATATATAGTGGAGGGTTTGGTTGCCAATGACACGCATCTCTCTCGCCCTCGGCGCAGCCCTACTCCTCCTACTCCTCGTCCTCCGTAGTGCTTGGCAAAGCCCTGTCGGAGTACCACGCAGCTCCACTATCACCATGTCGTCGTGCTACCAGAGCTCTCCCTCAAACTCTCCTTCCTTCTTGCTGGATCAAGGCGTAGGAGACGTCACCAGGCTGCACGTGTGTTGAACGCGGAGGCACCGTTGTTCGGCGCTTAGATCGGAATCCACCGCGATCTGAATCGCTACGAGTACGACTCCACCAACCGTGTTCTAGTAACGCTTCCGCTTTGCGATCTTCAAAGGTATGAAGATGCACTCCCCCTTTGCTCATTGCTGGTTTCTTCATAGATAGATCTTGGTGACACGTAGGAAAATTTTTGATTTACTACTACGTCTCCCAACAGTTACTCTTCTCTTCGACCTACCACCCACAAACCGATGGCCAAACGGAGGTGACGAACCGGGCACTTAGAACTCTCCTCCGCGTGTTGATCAACAAGAACATCAAGGAATGGGAAGATTTCCTCCCCATCACCGAGTACACCTACAATCGCGCACGACACTTCACCACCAACAAGTCTCCCTTCGAGGTGGTCTATGGCTTCAACCCATTGTCCCCATTGGACATTATTCCACTCCCACTACAAGAACGTGTCAACATGGATGCAAGTGCAAGGGCAAGCTACATCAAGAAGATGCACCAAGATATAAGGAACACCATCGAGCGCCAAGTGGAATGCATCACCGCTAAGCGCAACACCAACAAACACCCCATGGTGTTCGAACCCGGCGACCTCGTGTGGCTACATCTCCGGAAGGAACGCTTTCCCAATGAGCGCAAGTCCAAGCTCCTACCTCACGCTGATGGACCCTTCAAAGTGTTGGCATGCTACAACAACAACGCCTACAAGATAGACATCCCTCGCGACAAGTACAATGTGAGCGACACATTCAACGTCACGGAATTATCCCCCTTCCATGGTGATGAAGATCTTGATCCGAGGACGGATCTTCCCCAAGGGGGGAGATGATGCGGAGCATCCCATGAACACCACCATGGACACTTCCCCAACATCGCGAGCCACAAGAGGACCCATGACGAGAGCCCGTGCACGCGCCATCGAAAACGAGGTGACATCTCTCCTTGCTCAAACTATGTGTTATCCACTCGAGACATGGTCACTATCTTAGACGGAAGTGTTGTGTGTACTCAGGTATTCGGGAGAAGGGTGCGAAGAAGAAGGAGAAGGACGCCAAGCTTGAAAGGACAAGGAAGGGCCCGAGGATAGGCTACAGGGTCTGGACGTCCGGACAGGCCCGGACAACCGACGCCTGGGAATCAACACAGCTTGAAGGCCAACGGGGATACACAGCACGGACGTCTGGGGCGTCCTGGATATCTGGCCACGCCACACCTATGTCAAATCTACGGATTTCCGCCCCCTTCGGACGTCCGGACAGTCCTGAGTCGTCGGACGTCCGGTCGAGTCCGAAAATCCGGCCAAGCCGTTCCCGCGCCGAATCTACGGATGTTCGGCCCCCTCCGGACGTCCGGACCGTCCTGAGCCGTCGGACGTCCGACCCCGTCTGGACGTCCGACCCCGTCTGGACGTCCGGGCCCTGTCTGTGCACAGGTCCAAGGGTTTTGGCCCATGTATCCCTCAACCCCGCCTCAGACTATATATACCCCCCCCCCTCATCTTTCTAGGGTTAGCTAATGTTTGCTCTTGAGCTTAGCTCCATTACTTGACTCTCTTGAGGAGATTTCCCTCCTTTGGGAGTAGATCCAAGTGATGCCAAGGCCCCTCTAGAGGGAAGATCCCCCGTAGATTCAAGGCCCCTCCTCCGGAGTGGGAGATCGCGTACCGCTACTAGTATCGTTGGTTGATTTGGGATCTTGTTCCTCTTGTGTTATTATGGATCTAGTGGATATGTGATTGAGTTTGCTCTTGAGTGTTTCCTCTCGTTCTCCCCCGTGTTCTTCGTGTTCTTCGTGTTTTCCCCTCCAATTCGTGAAAGATCGACCACCACGGGTCTTACCCCGTATCATCAACCAAACGTCCATTTCGTGCACCAACTAGCCCTGGTTGGGCCTAATGCGGGCAACCAAACGTGTCATAAAAGTCCGTTGATATGTATTTTTATCTCTGCATCAGTATAGCATGATTCGCTTTTACGGGAAAACCTTTGCATTTCTAATCTGATTTTGGTTTCTGGTGCAAGGATTTTTTTTCACTAATTCATGCAAGGAGTAACTGTTACATGGACACAACTTTTAAAAAGGCAGAATCTAAATATATTTGTGATGCCGCGTGCAATTTATACGTACTAGCTCCTTTTCGCAAAACAAAAGAAAAACCATAATCTCCGTTTTACCCTAAAAAAATCCACTGAATGTATTTAACCAGTAAAAGAACAGCATATCAACTACCTGTAGATATCGTTTTTTGGTGACCATATTCATGCTAACTTAGTTATTTAACCAGCTTGACCATGTCCATGCGACTAGATGATTCATTGGCTAGCTAATTAAGTAGTGGTTAAGCTCTAGCATACGGCTTCAAATGATGGTCAATCGATCTGACCTGCAGCGCCGCCGAGCTGGCGCCGTCGCCTATATGCATGCGTGCGTGCAAGGTCCGTGGTCAATGATATGCCAAGCTAGTTTGATCAACGCACGGCTGTGGGAATAATCATTCGATGTATGTGATCCACAATATGAACAGGTTCAGTTTCTTGCATTAACTCAAACAGGTGGGAGTATTATCAATATATGATGGTGAGCGAGAACCTATTAGATTAAATATTACTCCCTTTGTAGTGACCTAAAACATCTTAGATTGGTTTACAGAGGAAGTAGATTTATTTTTTATCCGAATATGATGGTAAATTCCAGCCAATGCGTCAACATTAACATTAGATCTTACGGTGTTCCGTTGGGAGGAATTATTATTTCCGTGGATGATTTGATAAACTCACAGAGAATTATTATCTATTTAGTGCAACATGACGTTTCTGCTGATAACAAGATAACTAGAAGACAATTACAGTTACTTTATACTCCCTTTGTTTCTAAATATAAGATCTTTTAAAAATTACACTATAGACTACAGATTCACTCATTTTGCTTCATATGTAGTCTTATAGTTCAATCTCTAAAAGGTCTTATATTTAGAAACGATGGGAGTATGTTTCAAACATATCCATGAATCTGGTTGTCAACATCTAAAATACCAAAATGTTGATTTGTTTTTCTATAAATTTAATCAAACTTTGGAGAGTTTGACCATGAAAACAATAACCCATTATGTATTACTTCCTCCGTCCGAAAATAGTTGTTCTAGAAATAGATGTATCTAGACTTATTTTAGTTATAGATATATCTATTTTATTTATTTCTAGGACAAGTATCTTCGGAAGAAGTATATTTTACGACAGATAGCGGCAGGAGTAAAAAAGAAATGTTGGTTTTAGAGGCATGACTGACATGATTTAGGAAACAAGAGTGGAAGCATGCCAGAGGACCATGGGGGCATACGGGATGCCTACATACGTCCCACAAAATCCAACCAAGGACCGATGAAACTGACAGCAATTTTCCGGTAGTTGCAAATCTTGTATTGATAATATAGATGCTAAAGTTTCAAAAAGGAAATCATGTTTAGTATTACAAGTTATAACATAAACAGTTGCCAAAAAAATTCAACATGACAAAATAGTAATGCATCTTATTTTATAAGAGCTGTACATATACTAGAAACAAAAGACTGTTAAAATGCACATTTTCCGTTTCAAAATATTTGTCGTGGTTTTAGTTCAAAATTCTAACCAAAACCACGGCGAGTATTTGGAACGGAGGGAGTACCATTTCAAATATGGCATTTTTTATGACATAGTATGATACACATTTTGTCAGTTAAATTGCTGATCTAGGCGTGCCTTGTGGGGTGATGAAAGGAGATGGTTTTTTGCTGGTGGATTTTATCTTCCTCCTCTCGAGGACATGAGTCGGCACGCATGCCGAGGCCGCAGCCATCAGCTAGCTAGTAGCTACCATGGAAAGCTAAGCTAGAGGTGCAAGTTGGAGGCGTCCGACCGATCAACCGAAGATTGCCTGAAAGCGGACCGGGGACGGAGACCAGACCGTGCATGCATATGCATGGAAACCGACCTGCAAAGACCGGCGATCGGGCTCGCGCTCACCACCGCCACAAATGGCGTCTTCCCGGCCCGCCCACGTCAAGCCGCCCAGGCCACCACCGTCGCCGTCATCCCTCGCGGCGGCGCGGTTGTCAACGGCCCAGCAGGGGTCACGGCTGACCCAAGCGCGTGAAGCCGCGCAGCGAGACAAGCGACGGGTAGAAGGGCGGTGGATCGGATCACTCGCTGCAAGTTGAGAGGCGACCGATGAGTGAGAGGGCAGGGAGGACGACGACGGGTCAGCCAGTTCACACCCGGGCCACGGATGGGGGTCAAAGCTGCCCGCTGCTCCGAGGCCCCGGCGCGGCCACGGCACGCGCCGCGAGCTCTGCCGTCGCCGTCGGAGGCGTCGCGGGTCGCCGTCGCCGGGCTCGAAACCTAGGGGCGGGAGATGGTTTTGTTCCCGGGAGAAAAATCGCGTTGCGTTGCAGATAGATAGCCATGAAAATGCTGAGGTCACGCAACGCCGGCCGCATTTTCCCCGGGCTATGCGGGTCCGTTCAGCTCGGAGCAGACAATTCTGGGGTCTCCGGGAGCGTTGGCGTCTATTTGCTGACTGAAGCATAAGGTCCAAGGCAGAATTCTGAATCTGTGGCCAACCAGGAACGTTGACATGACACTGGGAGCGGATAGCTGGCCCCGGGTAAAACAGCGCCGCAATCAGCCAAGCACAGCTGTGGTTCTGGCGAGGAGTTGGGACAATGATTGCTGGGGCTAACACGAGTATGAGCTCTGGATGTAACGACAGAAACATCATGGCACGACCAGTTGTAACACGATGTAAAAGCTGCAAATTCAACAGCACAATTCAGAACCTACATCTGTGCAAACCGCGGACGTGGCCGGCGTAAGTGATATGTTAACCATTTCAAACTCATGAACTGGAGCGAACGTAGATGCCAAGTTGAAGGCCACCAGTGTGCATTTCCCTCCTAATTGAACATGGTCCGTGTGGCTGTGCACATCACTGCTCTCAATTTGTGGCACCGGATAGGCAGGTATGCCAGGCTGCTTGCATACAAGACGTCTGCCACGGTGAAGAAATCTCATATGACGGGCGTCTCTTTGAGTGGACTTCAGCAGTGAACGTCAACTGCAACGGGAACGGACGCCCGTTTTTTAAGACTATACCCACGCGTCTGCCTGATAAGGCAAAACCCTTGCACAAAACTGCAGACGACCAAAAAAACGGTGAGACCATACAACACTGTATTTCACTGGAGCATGCAAATCCATTCAGTTCAGAGCAGACAATTTTGAGGTCTTCAGACTTTGGCATTTACCGGGACATAAAGTCCAACGCAGAATTCTGAAATCCAGAAGCCCAACCGGGAACGCTGACAGTGCCACGATCAACAGTCAACCACGGATATGCATCTGGCGCGGATCGCGACATGAAGTTCATGTCGGCAGCACAAACCAACAACTGGTATGATCTGGTCAGTTGAGGTAGAGAAAACTTCATGGCCTGACCAATTTGTAACACACAATGTGAAACGTAAATTCAACGGCCCGATGCCTAGAACCAATAAATATTGTGCGGACTTGGATCTGCATCCGGGACAAATTTGACATCCTCGAGAGGATGCAAGGGTGAGAATTCATGGTGAGCAGTGACTCGAATGGACACTGGAGAACATGAAAACAGGAGGATTAGAGCCGTCCCAAATTACTTGTCATAGACATAGATGTATCTAGACGTATTTTTAGCTCTAGATACATCCATTTCTATCCGTTTTTGTGACTAGTAATTTGGGACGAAGGGAATACCCCGCATCATCAAGTTACAAAAAGAATCACACTGGTATCATCATAACACTAGCAAAAAGAAAACAGACAAGACAGGAGGGCGTGCTGATTCATTTGGAACAAGCAAATTAGATACTTCCTGTCCGAAAATACTTGTCATAGAAATAAATGTATTTGAATGTATTTTAGTTTTAGATACATTCATTTTTATTCATTTGTGTGACAAGTAATTTCGGACGAAGGAAGTATAAATTAGTGGAAAACACCCATGAAAGCAGCCAAGTGAGTCAACAGACATGAAGGACATTAAATTATTGCCTCTCCAGATTTGGCCTGAACAATCAGTCATCAGCTTAGCTATCCATATCTGTAGTGTCTATCCTATACAAATAAGAAATAACACCAAGAAACATCCAGACGAGGTAGGGTGCCGCACCAATTCATTAATACCCCCTCCATCCCAAAAAAAAAATCTTAGATTTGTCTAGATATGAATGTATCTAGTCACATTTTAGTATTTAGATACATCCATTTCTAAACAAACGTAAGACAAGAATTTTGGGAAGGAAGGAGTAATAAACTGTAGGGACAAAATGGTGGAAATCATCGATGGAAGCAGTTCAGTTCAACAAGCATTGAAAGGCATCTTATTGCTGCCTCTCCAGATTTGGTCTGAATTAATCAGCTCATCAGCTTAGCTATCCATATAAACTATCACCAGCATCTATCTGGTCACATACTGACTACTGAAGCTTCTCTACGAGATGGTGTGTGTTTCGAAACTCGTCAACTTGTTGTCATGTGAGATATCCATTTTTAGTTCTTCAGCCCCGCCTTGAGTGTCATACCACTCATCTAATTGCCGGAACCTGTCAAGCTGTATTCGCTGTATGTCTAGAAACGTTGGTTGTCCCTTGCCAGTGCCCCTCTTCATAATCATGTCGCCGTGAAAATGAGATCTTCATAAGATCACCACCAATACCCAGGTCTTTGCACAGCGAGCATCAGCTGGTTCCTCTTCTACCTCCCCAACACGGTTGGCTGGTGGAGCTCTCACTTCCTCCTGTATGTATGCTTGGAACTTGTGTTTGGAAGCCTGTACCTTGATGCAGAAGGCTTCTAGAAGTTACTCAGGCATCCTTGATCATAGACATTAGGCCTACCACTTGACTGGAGATTCTCTTACATGGTCTGAAATACCAAAGTACTTAAATCAGACATTAGGATTTAGAAGCGGTGCACTTGAAGGAAACTACAGTTACTAGCTTCAGATTGAAGGAGCCATACAAGCACTCAAAATATTGTATACTATCATAAAAGGCATATTCAGGACCTGCATTACCAACTACAGATTAGTAGCTGCAACCAAACGTACCCCTTCCCCACTGCTTACGGTGGAGACTGAACTGAACTACCTATTTCCATAGATGCGTATAGCCGTATACCCTTGTTCTTAAAAAGGGACATCAATGCCTGATTACTATTTTGTTCTAGCAAAGTGGGTGAACATGAAGAAGCAACTGCAATGGCCACTAGCAAGTGGTTGAAAGCACAGCTGGCCCATCAAAACAATAATCCTTCAAGGTAATACTGAATGGATCGACCACATTACTCTTTCAAAATTACTCAGGCATCCAAATAGTAACCCAATGAGATAAAAAGATCGTGCCCACGCAATGGAGCCTTTGGCTAAAATGAATTGAAAAGAAAAAAGAAAATAAGCCATTCATCGGATATTCCTTGCTCCATTTAGCTGCCAAGTGGCAACCGGAAGCAAGTCCAAAAAGACAGAAGGAAACTTAACAAGAAGTGTCGAGTAAAGAAATAATATTTTGTCTGTAAGCCAAATGACACAAATATAACCATCGGTGGATCACACTCAACAAATGGTTTCATAGTTTAGTGGTTAGCACTCCAGACTTTGAATCTGGCGACCTGGGTTCGAATCCCGGCGAGACCTACTTTTTTAGCTGCCATTTTAGTTTTTCCACGGTACAATGTACTCATACTTTTATGGCATTTAGTATTCTAGAAAAAAATTGACTCACAATATTTTAGCTGACATTTCGTGTTTCCAGGGTAGAATGTACTCCTCTTTCGCTGACATTTAATATTTCCATGGTACAATGTATCCAGACCATCCATGGTACGTATACTCACAATCTAGAGGCTAGTAACATTTGAAACATACCTCTATCTTCTGATTTACATTGGTGTGACTATAAACTCGCCAAAATTTACATTTCACTATCAAGAAACGCAAATTCCCTGGACCCTGCGCAAGCAGGAGCTACGTGCACTGAGCTGCCTTTTATGAAGAAAGGCAAATTCAGTACCTATACTTACTAACTTCAGATTAGTAGCTGCAACAAACCTGCCTCTTCCCCACTACTTACACTGGAGACTGGACTGAACTACTTACTTCCATAGATGTGCGTACCCTTGTTCTTAAAATGGGACATCAATGCCTCATTAATATTTTATTCTAGCAATGTGACGCTGACCCATACACTCGAAGTCCTGTATTCTAGCAATGTTAGTGAGCATGAAGTAGAAACTGCAATGGCCAGTAGCAAGTGGTTGAAAGCACAGTTGGCCAATCAAAACAATTATCCTTCAAGGTCATACTGAATGGACCGAGTATATTACTTGTTCCAATTATCATACCTCAAACACCTAGTAAATCCTATATCAATCAACGAGACAAAATGGCGTACCCATGCAATGAAGTATTCAGTTAACATGAATTGAAAAGAAAAGAGAAAATAAGTCAAAATCATTGGATATTCCTTCCAGTTAGCTGCCAAGTGACAACCGGAGCTAGTCCAAAAAGGCAGAAGGAACTTTAACAGGAAGCATCGAGTAAAGAACAATATTTTGTCTGTAAGCCAAATGACACAAATATAACAACCGGTGGATCACACTCAACAAATGGTTTCGTAGTGTAGTGGTTAGCACTCCAGACTTTGAATCTGGCGACCTGGGTTCGAATCCCGGTGAGACCTACTTTTTTAGATGGCATTTTACTATTTCCATGTACAATGTACTCATATTTTTTTACGAAATTTAGTATTGGGGAAAAATATCGACTCACAATTTTATTTGCTGACATTTTAGTGTTTCCACGGTAGAATGTACTCCTATTTTTGCCTACACTTGGTATTTCCCTGGTACAATGTACCCGGACCTTCCATGGTACAAATACTCAGTCTAGAGGCAAATAACACTTATAACATCCCCGTCTTCCGATTTCTATTGCTGTGACTATAACCTTGCGAAAATTTACAGTACACTATGAAGAAAGGCACATTCAGCACCTATAGCCACAATCTTCAGATTAGTCACTGCAACTGAGCGTATACCTTCCCCACTTCTTATGGTGGAGACCGAAGTGAACTACTTGCTTCCATAGATGTTCTTAAGATGGAACATCAATGCCTTATTAATATTCTATTCTAGCATTGTGTTGCAGACCCATACAAGAACTCAAAATATGCTACTCTAGCAATGTGATTGAACATGAAGAAGCAACTGTGATGGCCACTAGTGAGTGGTTGAAAGAACATCTGCAATCAAAACAATTATCCTTCAAGGCCATACATAATGTATCGACCATATTACTTTTTCCAAATTATTGTACCTTATACACCTAGTTAATCCTAATAACAACTCAATGACAAAAAATGATTGTACCCACACAATGGAGCCATTGGCTAAAATGAATTGAAAAGAAAAGAGAAATAAGTTATTCATCGGATATTCCTTGCTCCACTTTGCTGCCAAGTGGCAACCGGAAGCAATTCCAAAAAGATAGTAGGAAATTTAACAGGAAGTGTCGAGTAAATAAATACTCCCTGTCGCAAAATGTAAGATGTTTTTTGACACTAACGTCTTACATTGAGACAAAGGGAGTAATATTTGTCTGTAGGCCAAATGACAGAAATATAAACATCAGTGGGTCACACTCAACAAATGGTTTCGTAGTGTAGTGGTTAGCACTCCAGACTTTGAATCTGGCGACCTGGGTTCGAATCCCGGCGAGACCTACTTTTTTAGCTGCCATTTTAGTATTTCCATGGTACAATGTACTTACTTTTTTTATATGACATTTAGTATTTGGGAAAAATATTGACTCTCAATTTTTAGCTGCCATTTTAGTATTTCCATGGTACAGTGTACTCACTTTTTTTTTATGACAGATAGTGTTTCCAGGGTAGAATGTACTCCTGTTTTTGCGGACATTTAGTATGTCCCTGGTACAATGTACTCAGAGCTTCCACGGTACAAATACTCAGTCTAGTTTGTCTTTTGATTTACATCGGTGTGACTATAACCTCGCCAAAATTTACAACTCACTATCAAGAAAGGCAAATTCCCTGGACCCTGCATAACCGGGAGCTACATGCACCGAGCTGACCTTTTATCAAGAAGGGCAAATTCAATACCTATAGTGTTACTAACTTCTGATTAGTAGCTGCAACCAAACGTGCCTCTTCCCCACTACTTACGCTGGAGACTGAACTGAACTACGTACTTTCATAGATGTGTGTACCCTTGTTCTTAAAATGGGACATCAATGCCTCATTAATATTCTATTCTAGCAATGTGACGCAGGCCCGTACACTCAAAATCCTGTATTCTAGCAATGTTAGTGAGCATGAAGTAGAAACAGCAATAGCCAGTAGTGAGTGGTTGAAAGCACAGTTCACCAATCAAAACAATTATCCCTCAAGGTCCATGCTGAATGGATGGACTATATTACTTGTTCCAAATTGTCATGCCTCAAACACCTAGTAAATCCTATAGCAATCAACTATACAAAATGACGGACCCATGCAATGAAGTATTTAGCTAAAATGAATTGAAAAGAAGAGAGAAAATAAGACATTCATCGGATATTCCTTGCTCCATTTAGCTGTCAAGTGGCAACCAGAACTAGTCCAAAAAGGCAGAAGGAAATTTAACAGGAAGCATCGAGTAAAGAAACAATATTTTGTCTCTAAGCCAAATGACACAAATATAACCATTGGTGGATCGCACTCAACAAATGGTTTCGTAGTGTAGTGGTTAGCACTCCAGACTTTGAATCTGGCGACCTGGGTTCAAATCCCGGCGAGACCTACTTTTTTAGCTGGCATTTTAGTATTTGCATGTATAATAATGTACTCACTTTTTAAAAAAATCATTTAGTATTTGGGAAAAATATCGACTCGCATTTTTTTGTGCTGAAATTTAATATTTCCATGGTAGAATGTAATCCTATTTATGCCAAAATTCAGTATTTCCCTGGGACAATGTACTTAGGCCTTCCATGGTACAAATACTCAAGTCTAGAGGCTAATAACATTTAAAACATCCCTGTCTTCTGATTTATATTGATGTGACTATAACCTTGCCAAAATATACAGTACACTATCAAGAAAGGCAAATTCATCAGTACCTATAACCACAAACTTCAGATTAGTCACTGCAACCGAATGGATCATTTACCCACTTCTTATGGTGGAGACCGAACTGAACTGCTTATTTCCATAGAAGTGTATACCCATGTTCTTAAGATGGAACATCAATGCCTTATTAATATTCTATTCTAGCAATGTGTTGCAGACCCATACAAAAACTCACAATATAGTATTCTAGCAATGTGATTGAACATGAGGAAGGAACTGCAACAGCCACTAGTGAGTGGTTGAAGGCCATACAGAATGTATCGAGCATATTACTTTTTCCTAATTATTGTACTTCATAGGCTCATACACCTAGTAAATCCTAATAGCAACTTCAAAATGATTGTACCCACGCCATGGACCCTTTGGTTAAAATGAATTTAAAAGAAAATCGAAATAAGTCATTATCGGATATTCCTTTGCTCCATTTAGCTGTCAAGTGGCAACCGGAAGCAAACCAAAAAAACAGAAGGAAATTTAACAGGAAGAGTCAAGTGAAGAAACAATATTTTGTCTGTAAACCAAATGACAGAAATATAACCAGCAGTGAGTCACACTCAACAAATGGTTTCGTAGTGTAGTGGTTAGCACTCCAGACTTAGAATCTGGCGACCTGGGTTCGAATCCCGGCGAGACCTACTTTTTTAGCTGGCATTTTAGTATTTCCATGGTACAATGAACTCACATTTTTTTTATGACAGTTAGTATTTGGGAAAAATATTGACTCTCAATTTTTTAGCTGACATTTAGTGTTTCCAGGGTAGAATGTACTCCTATTTTTGCTGACATTTGGTATTTCCCTTGTACAATGTACTCAGAGCTTCCATGTTACAAATAATCGCAGTCTAGAGGCTAATAACACTTGAAACATACCTCTGTCTTCTGATTTACATTGGTGTGACTAACCTCGCCAAAATATACTGTCAAGAAAGGCACATTCGGTACCTACGCTTGCTAACTTCAGATTAGAAGCTGCAACCAAATGTACCACTTCCCCACTGCTTATGGTAGAAACTGAACTGAACTACTTCTTTCAATAGATGTTTATTTCTTAAAATGGGACATCAATGTATCATTAATATTATATTCTCGCAATGTGATGCAGAAACATACAAGAGCTCAAAATCGTGTATTCCAGCAATGTGTGTGAACATGAAGAACGAACTGAAAAAGGCCAATAGCGAGTGGTTGAAAGACAAGATGGACAATCAAAACAATTAACCTTAAAGGTCATATTGAATGCCGGCCACATTACTTGTTCCAAATTGTACGGATAAAGGGTAATGTCTTCACTATGTTCCCTATGTATCATCATTCCAGCAACAGGTTTACTGCAATAAAGTTTGGGCTACAATTTAGTTGCTAAGTCGGCATTACCTCAGTCGTGAAATTGTCCAAGGGGGTACAATTTAGTTGCTAAGTCGGCAATTTATATGTGGATTGCCTAGCCCTTTCCGTCAGTTCGGACTTTTGGTTCCGTTGGCTAGTGCATGAAGCTTAACATATATATCCTTGAAGCTTAATAAGAAGAAGGGAAGAACACCAAACAAACACTAAACACCTAGTAAATCCTAATAGCAGCTCAATGAGGCAAAATTATCATACCCGCACAATGGCTAAAATGAATTGAAAAAATAAAATAAGGTATTTATCAGATATTCCTTGCTACTAGCTGTCAGGTGGCAAATGGAAGTTAAAAAAGGGAAGGAAATAACCCTTCCCCGGACCCTGTGCAAGTGGGAGCTGTATTTTGGTTGTATGCCAAATGACAGAAATATAACCATCAGTGTACCACACTCAACAAATGGTTTCGTAGTGTAGTGGTTAGCACTCCAGACTTTGAATCTGGCGACCTGGGTTCGAATCCCGGCGAGACCTACTTTTTTTAGCTGACATTTTAGTATTTCCATGGTACAATGCACTCTTTCTCCGGGCATTTAGTATCGGGAAAAATATCGACTCATGATTTTTCAGCTAACATTTAGTGTATCCAGGGTAGAATGTACTCCTATTTTTGCAGACATTTAGTATTTCCTTGGTACAATGTACCCAGACCATACAAATACTCACAAGTGAAAGAAAAGGGTATACCTACTAACTTCAGATTAGTTGCTGCAACCAAATGTAGACCTTCTCCACTGATTACGGTGGAGACTGAACTGAACTACTTATTTCAATACCGTTATTCTTAAAATGAGGCATGAATGCCTCATTAATATTCTATTCTAGCAATGTGATGCGCCGATCCGTGCAAGAACCCAAAATGTTGTATTCTAGCAATGTTAGTGAACACGAAGAAGGAACTGCAATGGCCATTATCGAGTGGTTTAAGGCCCAGCTGGGCTATCAAAACAGTTAACCTTCAAGGTCATACTGAATGAACCAGCCATGTCATTTGTTCCAAATTGTAATGATAAAGTGAAAGGTCTTCTCTATGTTCTCTTTGTATTATCATTCCGGCAACAGGTTTACTGCAATAAAGTTTGGGCTGCAACTTATTAATGTGGACATCTACCGACTATGGACATGCTTGTGAGTTGTGACAGCAGCTCGCAATCCTGAGTTGGAAAGGCAATGCTAGTGTACTGATTTACATCATGGGCCACTAAGATGGTTTGTTGGTCACAATTTAGGAGCAACACAATTTATAAGTGCAAGAAAAGGATTATCTCTTAAGAAGTACACACATATTCCTCAAATGACAACTGGGTAAATAATAGCCCCGTGGCAAATGATAAGACAAAAAACTATTTGATGTGACCAAGTAAACCAACTTTGTCAACAAAATTGAATGCCCGAAAATATGAGAAGAGACATATGTACCTTGCACAGAAGAGTGAGAATTAGGCAGTTGATTGTCACATTCCAATACAGAGCTAGCGCAAAGCAAATGAGCAGAATAAGGTGATGCATCAGAATCCCAGGAATCCATCCACTGTATAGCCGGTAGCGGAGCATGTCCAATTGGCCATAAGCATCATGGCCACACGAAAAGCACAGAGCAGAATATGCTCCAATCCAACTGCTACCAACTAATTCTTCATGCTGAAACATGTTCTCATGGCCCTTGTACGCCATTGGCACAGCAGAACAAAGATAACTGCAAATCAAGATAGGAGTGAGAGAAAGTTGATCAACAAGCCTAAGGATTAAATAACATATGGCAGCATCGATGGAACAAACTAAAGAGATATATGTTTACCAAAAAAAGAACCAGTAAGCTTTCGAGAATATGCAGTACACCTACAGGCCACCCATTCAAAAGAAGGATCAACAGTTTTACATACTGCATAGGGAAGGCTCTACAACTTCCTAACTATCTTGAGAGAAAGAACAGCACGTCTCTAAATCTAATGGCACGTATCCGACCGTCTAGGACACAAAATTTTCATTTCTATCATATATTATTTTTTGCTTAGCCGTTGTCAGTTCTGTGGGACAGATTTACTAGATTAATACCTGCGAAGAAGTGGTAATGTTGTGAGAAAGGTAGTATTACAAAAGTCAGCCGCCTAGTGCACCTAGAGGGCCCCAGGCACTAGGTGACACCCTTCCTGCTAGCCAATTTGTCCCTCCTAGGCCCACCTAATTGGTGTTTAGGCACTAGGTGCTGATTTGCCGCCCAACTAGCAGACAAAATGGAGATATTTGCCGTCAAACTAGTGAACTCCTCTAAACACACTTTATACCATTGCCATTCTTTTTAAGGGTTGGTAGGCAATTTTGTATGAAAAACGTGTAAGTATCTGCACGCAAGGCCATTGCATGGGTGCCACATTACTTGGAAGTTGGAACCAGACAACCTCTACAAGCCGAACATGCTATAAACAGCAAGGTGGCAAGCAATACGGGCTTTGAGAAATTTTGCACAATCTCAACTAATCAAAGCTCCAATGGAGACAATTCTCGACGGCATAAGAAACCAGTATCACAGTAACTAACAAGACTAACTCTGAGTAAATAACTCATGTTGCTCCCTTTTGTCCAGGACTCCAGGGTCAACCAAATTCCATCGAGCATCAACAAGTTACCAACTGATTAATCTGCCGCACCCTATCTATCCTCAAATTCACGAAATGCTTGACGTCAACTAGGCATATGCTTTCTTCTAGTCGATTAACCCAAAGCGCATGCCCGGGAAAAGCTACGGGGTGAAATGTGAGGGTTCAGAGAGGGGGTGAAAGAGAGAAAGGGGCCATACCTGAGGCGGAAGTGAGAGAGGAGCGGAGGAGCAGGGCAGCGGTGTTGACGAAGAGCGGGCCGCGGGATACGGCGGCGTGGACGGTTGTGTGGCGGTCTGGAAGAAGGCGAAGCCAGCGGCAATGGCCGCCAGCTCGCGGTGGCCCCGCGTGCTGATCTTGAACCCCACCGACACGGCCCACAGTACCAGCGTCGCCACGAAGAAAGGCACTCGTGTCGCCCGTGCCAACGCGACAGGGCGGCATCCCGTCTTCTGTCATGGCGAGCCGAGAACCGCACCCGTCCACACGCTAGCCGGTTAGTCGATCCTCTCCTCTTTGTCGGATGTTTCCTCCATTTAGCTGCCAAGTGCCAAACAGAAGCAAGTCTGAAAAAAGGGAAGGAAATTTAACAGGAATCATCAAGTAAAGAAACAATATTTTGTCTGTAACCCAAATGACAGAAATATAACCATCAGTTTATCACACTCAACAAATGGTTTCGTAGTGTAGTGGTTAGCACTCCAGACTTTGAATCTGGCGACCTGGGTTCAAATCCCGGCGAGACCTACTTTTTTAGCTGCCATTTTAGTATTTCTATGATACAATGTACTCGCATTTTTTACTCAACCTTTTAACTGGCATTTAGCGTTTCCAGGGTAGAATATACTTTTATTTTGCTGACATTTAGTATTTCCCTTGTACAATGTACCAAAACCTTCCATGGTACAAATACACACAGTCTAGAGGCTAATAGCTCTTGAAACATACCTCTGCCTTCTGATTTACATTGGTGTGACTATAACCTTGACAAAATTTACAGTACACTATCAAGAAAGGCACATCCAGTACCTATATTACAGCAATCTGTCCCAACGCCCATGCGCAAAGGCCTGGGCACCATGACCCTCCTCGTCCCATGGATGTTATGGAAACAGCACAACGATTGCGTTTTCAATGGAGGACAACCATCGCTGGACACCCTGCTTGCGAAGATTAAAGACGAGGCTGCGCTCTGGGCAAGCGCTGGTGCTTCAAGGCTTAGAGCCAGCATCCCCCAGACATGGGACGTTCACTGATTTTCCTGTTTCGGAACCTGTAATTGCCTCCTAGGAGGACTGTAACAACTCTCTCTTTTCAATGCAATGAAACGCAAAATCTCTTGCATTTTCTCGAAAAAAAGTACCTATATTACTAAGTTCAGATTAGTCACTGCAACCAAATGTGCCCCTTCCGCACTGCTTATGGTGAAGACTGAACTGAACAACTGATCCACAAAAGTGAAATATCTGAGATGTGTAAGAAGGGCGGCCCTACCACGACCAGGGTGGTGCTAATAGTAACAATGTTTTCCACGTGCTTATTTTTTAAGGTCCATAGAACAAATTGTGGAAAACCCACTACTGAGTACTGACTAACCATGATGAAGCTAGATAAATTTTGTTATCCGATGGTTCTCCCAATGCATCTCCTCTCCTATGTTGTGTGTTCTTAAGTGCATAATATATATCCTTGAAGCTTAATGATGAAGAAAAGAAAAAACACCAAACAAACACTAAACACCTAGTAAATCCTAGTAGCAGCTCAATGACAACGCTATGGAGCCTTCGGCTAAACTTTATTGGAAAAAAAGGTAGTCGTCAGGTGTTCCTTGCTCCATTTAGCTGCCAAGTGGTAAATGGAATAAGTCCAAAAACGGGAAGGAAAATTAACAGGAACCATCAAGTTAAGGAAAATATTCTGGCTGTAAGCCAAATGACAGAAATATAAGGATCAGTGTGCCACACTCAACAAATGGTTTCGTAGTGTAGTGGTTAGCACTCCAGACTTTGAATCTGGCGACCTGGGTTCAAATCCCGGCGAGACCTACTTTTTTAACTGACATTTCAGTATTTCCATGGTACAATGTAGTCACATTTTTCTTCCTGAAATTTAGTATTCAGGTAAAATATCGACTAACAATTTTTGTGCTGACATTAGTACTTCCAGGGTAGAATGTACTCCTGTTTTTGCTGACATTTAGTATTTCCTTGGTACAATGTACCCAGATCTTCCATAGTACAATTACTCACAAGTGAAAGAAAGTGTATACCTACTAACTTCAGATTAGTTGCTGCAACCAAATTTACACCTTCCTCACTGATTACGGTGGAGACTGCACTGAACTACTTATTTGGATACCGATTTTCTTAAAAGAGACATCAATGCCTCATCAATCTTCTATTCTAGCGATGTTATGCGGCGACCCATGGAAAAACTCCAAATATTGTATTCTAGCAATGTTAGTAAACATGAAGGAGGAACTGCAATGGACACTATTGAGTGGTTCAAAGCCCAGCTAGGCAACCAAAACAGTTAACCTTCACAAGGTCATACTGAATGGACTGACCATATTATTTGTTCTACATTGTGATGAATTGACAAAGTGTAAGGTCTTCTCTAATCGCTACGTTCTCTTTGTATCATCATTCCGGCAAAGGTTTACTGCAATAAAGTTTGAGCTGCAACTTATTCATGTTGCCATCTACCGGCTATGGACATGCTTGTGCCAGCAGCTCGCAATCCTGAGTTGGAAAGCAAAGTCAGTTTACTGATTTACATCAAAGGCCACTAAGATGGTCTGTTAGTCACAATTTAGGCGCAATGCAACTTATAAGGGCAAGGAAAGAATTCTCTCTTGAGGAGTATACACACTTAATCCACAAATGAAAACTGGGTTAACAGTAACCTCATTGCAAATGATAAGACAAAACTATATGAAGTGACCAACTAAACCAACTTTGTCAACAAAATAAATGCCAGGAAATATGAGAAGATATATATGTACCTCGGACAGAAGAGTGAGAACCAGGTAGTTGATTGTCACATTCCGATACAGAGCCAGTGTAAAGCAAATGAGCAGAAAAAGGTGATGCATGAGAATTCCAAGGAATCCATCCACTGTATAGCCGGTAGCGGAGCATATCCAATTGGTCATAAGCAAAGTAGGCACATGAAAAGCACACAGTAGAATATGCTGCAATCCAACTGCTACCAACTAATTCTTCATGCTGAAACATGTTCTCAAGGCCCTTAATACGCCATCGGCACAACAAAACAGAGATAACTGCAAATCCAGATAGGAGTGAGATAAAATCAATCGACAAGCTAGAGATATAGTAAGCTTTTGAGCATATGCAGTACACGTTCGAGTCATTCTGTTTAAAAGAAGGATCAACAGTTTGCATACTGCAGACAGAAGGCTCTACAACTTCCTAACTATCTTCAGATGGAGAAGAGCACATCTAATGGCACATATCCGACCGTCTAGGACATAAAATTCCCCCTTCTATCATTTTTTGCTTAACCATTGTCAATTCTGTGCAACAGATTTACTGGTAATAAGTATTTGCAAAGAACTGGTGCATGAAAGTAATGTTGTGAGAAAGGTAGCGTTTCTAAAAGTCAGGCCCCCAGGCACTAGGTGACACCCTTCCTGCTAGCCAATTTATCCCTCCTAGGCCAGACTAATTGCGTTTCGGCACTAGGTGCTAGTTTGCCGCCCAACTAGCAGACAAAACGGAGATATTAGCCACCCAACTAGCGAACTCCTCTTAACACACATTGTTACCATTCTTTGAAGGGTTGGCAATTTTGCATGAAAAGACATGGAAGTATTTGCACGCAAGGCCATTGCATGGTTGCCACATTTACCTAGAAGTTGGAACCATACAAACTTAGAAGGCAAACATGCTAAACAGCAAGGTAGACAGCAGTATGGGCTTTGAGAAAGCTTGCGCAATTTCAACCAATCCAAGCTCAAATGGAGACACAACTCTCAACAGCACAAGGAAGCAGCATCGCGGTGGCTAACAAGACTAACAGAGTACATAGCTCATGCTGCTCCCTTTTATCCAGGGCCGAACAAATTGCATCAAAGCATCAACATGTTTGCCGACTGATTAATCTGCCGCGCCCTCTGCAACCACAAATTCGCGCAACGCTGGAAGTAAACTGGCGTACCCTTTCTCCTACTAGTCGATTAACCCAAAGCACATGTACGCGAAAAGCGACGGGACGAAACGTGATGGTTTGGAGAAGGGGGAGAAAGAGAGACGAGACCTGAGGCGGAGGTGGGAGGAGTGGAGGAGCGAGACGGCGGTGTTGACGAAGAGCGGGTCGCGGGAGACGGCGACGCGGACGGCCGTGTTGGCGGCCTGGAAGAAGGCGAAACCGGCGGCTAGGGCGGCCAGGGCGGCCAGCTCGCGGCGGCCCCGCGCACCGATCTCGAACCCGCCGACACGGCCAGAGCAGCGTAGCCGCGCCGGCGCAACAGTGGGGAGGGGGGGGGGCACATCCCGTCTTCCGTCGTGACGAGCCGAGAGCCGCACCCGTCCACACGCTAGCCTCGCCTCTTCGTCGGCCGCTTGGACCGCTCGCTTGTTGCTTCCCGGGCCTGGAACCCGACATGCGGGCCTCACTCCGAGGAGAGGGATAACAGGTCCTTCGAAATCTGAAACGAGAATAATT
Organism: Hordeum marinum; assembly: GCA_022496015.1. Classification (NCBI taxonomy): domain Eukaryota; kingdom Viridiplantae; phylum Streptophyta; class Magnoliopsida; order Poales; family Poaceae; genus Hordeum; species Hordeum marinum. The sequence continues at coordinate 442,795,763 of CM039674.1, forward strand.
CGATCTAGAAGAAGAGTAAAAGAAATGGCCGGAGCGTAACGTCGAGTGTAACGATATCGCGAAAACAACAGTAGAACAGTCCCGTGAAATTTATTTAGGATAGTAAAATCGAGCCTAATCTATTTGAGGCCTCTCACGTCCTCGTCATTTATAGCCGTCTATTTAGTGATCTATCTGTTTCTGGCCGTTTGATTTTCGTTAGCGCTCGTTCGATGGGCCAGCGGTTCCAGAGGGACGCTGCTCCGATAGAAAAATCGATGTGTTTCTGTTGATTGGGCCTATGCACCACGGTCCGCGGCTCAATCAAGATCGTCCTCTCGTGATCTCGTCTCTCACCTTTCCCCCTACTTGCTCCTCCCAAACTGTATCCCAATTCGACTGTCGCCGCCCACTCGACTCTCTCCTTCTCTCGATATGTCCGTGCACTGGCCACTCTCGAGTCTCCCTCTACGATGTCGCCTCGTCCTCGCCTTCCCTCGTCTCTCCCTTTCTCATGGCATGGACTGGAAGCGATGCGGGGGAAGCCGGTGAATATCTCCAAGAAGAAGGATGAGGGGTGATGACCAACAAGTGCATCCCAAGGAGCCCTGATTGGGGCAATGCCTCTTCAAGACCTCAACACCCTGCTCACCAGCGACAACGCGCCCTGCAAGGTATGGCACAAGGTTTTCACACCGGAGGTCCACGTCGTGGCGGATATGTTAACTTAGTTGAATCTCGGTGACTGAATTCATGGGGTGTGATCTGCTTGTCGGGGAGGTGATGTACCGCAAGGGTCAGCCGATCGGTGTAATGACGGGTGTCGTAGATAAGAATGGGAGGCTGCATAAGCTGCAACTCTATTCCATCCCCACCAGGGCATTGGAGACATGGCGAACTCCTGATGCGTCCGCTTTCTCTATATTAGTGACATCTTTGAACCATGCACCTTGGACACGCCCCTCTCACAATGCCACTACCTCAACTTGATTCATGGAACCATCGTACCCAGCGGCAATGACTTCGGTATGGACATCCGCCTACTGGACCACCACAACTAATGACCACGATGTAGGGTGGCTGCGGTTTGGTCATCCTCTACATACGTATCTTAATCACATGTAGTCATAATTTGGATGATAGTACTTCACTTCCACAGATGGCATTACAGGGTTAGTGTTGGGGAACGTTGCATGGGAAACAAAAAAATTCCTACGCACACGCAAGATTTATCCATGGTGATGAACATCTACGAGAGGGAGAGGGAGAGTGGATCTACGTACCCTTGTAGATCGCTAAGCGGGAAGCGTTAAGAAACGCGGTTGGTGTAGATGAACGTCTTCGCGATCCAAATCACCGAGCGTCCAGCGATCCAATCACGACCCGTCCCGATCAAGCACCGAACGGACGGCACCTCCGTGTTCAGCACACGTACAGCTTGATGACGATCTTCGCCTTCTTGATCCAACAAGAGGGAGCGGAGAGGTAAACGAGTTCTCCGACAGCGTGACGGCGCCGCCCGATGGTGGTGGAGCAATTCCGGCAGGGCTGCACCTAAGTACTGCAGAAAACCGATCTAGAGGAGAAACTATGCACTAGAGGAACGGGTAGCACGTGGCTGAAAATGAAGTGCCAAAAACCCTAAAACCTCTAGTATATATAAGAGGAAGAGAGGAGGAGGCTTGGCCCAAGGGCCAAGCCATCTAGGCTTTGGCCGAACCAAGGAGGAGAGGAGGATTCCTCCTCCAATCCTAGTAGGACTAGGACTCCTTATTTTGGTCTTTTTGCCTTTTTCCATCTTTTTTCTCTTTGGGCTTTTCTTCCTAGTCGCATGGGCCTTATGTGGGACTTCCACCAGCCCACTAAGGGCTGGTATTCACTCTCCCACGGCCCATGTAGCCTCTTGGGTCGAAATACCCCTCCCGATGGTCTCCCGATACACTACCGGCACTCCCGGTACACTACCGTCGAGCCCGAAACTTTTTCGGCGACCAAAATAGGACTTCCTATATATCAATATTTACCTCCGGACCATTCTGGAGCTCCTCATGACGTCCGGGATCTCATCCGGGACTCCAAACAACCTTCGATCACCACCATACATAACTCTATACTACCGAAACGTCACCGAACCTTAAGTGTGCAGACCCTGCGGGTTCGAGAACTATGTAGACATGACCGAGACACCTCTACGGTCAATAACCAATAGCGGGACCTGGATGCCCATATTGGTTCCTACATATTCTACGAAGATCTTTATCGGTCGAACCTCTATGTCAAGGATTCAGTTAATCCCGTATGATGTTCCCTTTGTTCTTCGGTATGTTACTTGCCCGAGATTTGATCGTCGGTATCTCCATACCTAGTTCAACCTCGTTACCGGCAAGTCTCTTTACTCGTTCCATAATACAAGATCCCGTGACTAGCACTTAGTCACATTGCTTGCAAGGCTTATTGTGATGTTGTATTACCGAGTGGGCCCTGAGATACCTCTCCGTCACATGAAGTAACAAATCCCAGTCTTGATCCATGTCAACTCAACAGACACCCTCGGAGATACCTGTAGAGCACCTTTATAGTCATCCAGTTACGTTGCGATGTTTGATACACACAAGGCACTCTTCTGGTGTCTGTGAGTCACATGATCTCATGGTCATAGGAACATATACTTGACATGCAGAAAACAATAGCAATAAACTGACACGGTCATCATGCTACGTTTGTAGTTTGGGTCTTGTCCATCACATCATTCTCCTAATGATGTGATCTCGTTATCAAATGACATCACATGTCAATGGCTAGGAAACCTCGACCATCTTTGATCAACGAGCTAGTTCACTAGAGGCATACTAGGGACAAAGTGTTGTCTATTTACCCACACATGTAATGTGTTTCCAATCAATACAATTATAGCATGGATAATAAACGATTATCATGAACAAGGAAATATAATAATAAACACTTTATTTATTGCCTCTAGGGCATATTTCCAACAGTCTCCCACTTGAACTAGAGTCAATAATCTAGTTCACATCACTATGTGATTTACATTGTAATGAATCGAACACCCATGCACTTCTGGTGTTGATCATGTTTAGCCCTTGTAAGGGGTTTAGTCAACGGGTCTGCAACATTCAGATCCGTGTGCACTTTGCAAATATTCATGTCCTTCTCCTCGATGTAATCGCGGATGGTGTTGAAGCATCGCTCTATGTGTCTGGTCCTCTTGTGAAACCTTGGTTCCTTAGCCAGAGCAATGGAACCAGTGTTATCACAGAACAGGTTCATTGGATTCAGTGCACTGGGCACTACTCCAAGATCTGTCATGAACTGCTTCATCCAGACACCTTCCTTCGCCACCTCCGAGGCTGCGATGTACTCCGCTTCGCACGTAGAATCGGCTACCACGCTTTGCTTGGAACTGCACCAGCTTACTGCTCCCCCACTGAGAATAAATACGTATCCGGTTTGTGACTTAGAGTCATCCGGATCAGTGTCAAAGCTTGCATCGATGTAACCCTTTACGACGAGCTCTTCGTCACCTCCATAAACGAGAAATATTTCCTTAGTTCTTTTCAGGTACTTAAGGATATTCTTGACTGCCACCTAGTGCTTCATTACAGGATCACTTTGAAACCTTCTGGCCATACTTATGGCAAGGCTGACGTCGGGTCTTGTGCACAACATTGCATACATGATAGAGCCTATGGCCGAAGCATAGGGGATGACACTCATCTTTTCTCTATCTTCTGCAGTCACTGGGCATTGAGTCTTACTCAACTTCACACCTTGTAACACAGGCAAGAACCCCTTATTGGACTGATCCATTTTGAACTTCTTCAAAACTGTATCAAGGTATGTGCTTTGTGAAAGTGCTATCAAGCGTCTCGATCTATCTCTATAGATCTTAATGCCTAATATGAAAGCAACTTCTGCTAGGTCCTTCATTGAAAAACTCTTGTTCAAATATTCATTCACGCTTTCTAGCATTTCTATATTGTTTCCAATCAGCAATATGTCATCCACATATAATATTAGAAACGCTATAGAGATCCCACTCACTTTCTTGTAAATACAAGCTTCTCCATAAACTTGTATAAACTCAAATGCTTTGATCACCTCATCAAAGCGCTTATTCCAACTCCGAGATGCTTGCACCAGCCCATAAATGGATCGATGGAGTTTGCAAAATTTGTCAGCATTCTCTGGATCGACAAAACCTTATGGTTGCATCATATACAAACTCTTCCTCAAGGAAACCGTTAAGGAACGTTGTTTTGACATCCATATGCCAAATTTCATAGTCAAAATAAGCAACTATTGCCAACATGATTCTGACAGACTTAAGCATCGCTACGGGTGAGAATGTCTCATCGTAGTCAACTCCTTGTACTTGTAAAAAAACCTTTGCCACAAGTCGAGCTTTATAGACGGTGACATTACCGTCTGCGTCCGTCTTCTTCTTAAAGATCCATTTGTTCTGAATGGCCTTTCGCCCTTCAGGTAATACTTCCAAAGTCCATACTTTGTTTTCATACATGGATCCCATCTAGAATTTCATGGCCTCTAACCATTTCTCAGAATCCGGGCCCATCACCGCTCCTCCATAGCTCGTAGGTTCATTGTTGTCCAACAACATGACCTCCAAGACAGGGTTGCTGTACCACTCAGGAGCAGTGCGCGCCCTTGTCGACCTACGAGGTTCAATAGTAACTTGATCCGAAGCTTCATGATCATCATCATTAACTTCCTCTTCAACTGTCGCAGGCTCCACACAAACATATTTCTGCGCTGCGCTACTCTCTGGTTGAAGTAACGGTTCAATAACCTCATCAAGCTCTATTTTCCTCCCACTCAATTCTTTCGAGAGAAACTCTTTCTCAAGAAACGTTCCGTTCTTAGCGACAAACACTTTGCCTTCGGATCTGAGATAGAAGGTATACCCGACTGTCTCTTTCGGGTATCCTATGAAGACGCATTTCTCCGCTTTGGGTTCCAGCTTTTCAGGCTAAAGCTTTTTGACATAAGTATCACCTCCCCAAACTTTAAGAAATGACAACTTTGGCCTCTTGCCAAACCATAGTTCATATGGCGTCGTCTCAACGGATTTCAATGGTGCCCTATTTAAAGTGAATGCAGTTGTCTCTAATGCATAACCCCAAAACGATAGTGGAAAATCAACAAGAGACATCATAGAACGCACCATATCTAATGAGGTTCGATTACGACGTTCGGACACGCCATTACGCTGTGGTGTTCCAGGCGGTGTCAACCGTGAAACAATTCCACACTGTCTTAAGTGACTACCAAACTCATAACTCAGATATTCACCTCCTCGATCAGATCACAGGAATTTAATCTTCTTGTTATGATGATTCTCAACTTCACTCTGAAATTGCTTGAACTTTTCAAACGTTTCAGACTTGTGTTTCATTAAGTAAATATACCCATATCTACTTAAGTCATCAGTGAAGGTGAGAAAATAACGATATTCACCACGCGTTGTAACATTCATTGGACCGCACACATTAGTATGTATGATTTCCAATAAGTCACTTGCCCGTTCCATTGTTCCAGAGAATGGCGTTTTAGTCATCTTGCCCATGAGGCATGGTTCACATGTGTCAAGTGATTCAAAATCAAGTGACTCCAAAAGTCCATCGGCATGGAGCTTCCTCATGCGTTTTACACCAATATGACCTAAACGGCAGTGCCACAAGAAAGTGGTACTATCAATATCAACCCTACATCTTTTGGCATCAATGTTATGAACATGTGTATCATCACTATCAAGATTCAATATGAATAAACCCCTCACATTGGGTGCATGACCATAAAAGATATTACTCATATAAATAGAACAACCTTTACTCTCTGATTTAAATGAGTAACCGTCTCGCAATAAACAAGATCTAGATATAATGTTCATGCTTAACGCAGGCACTAAATAACAATTATTTAGGTTCATCACTAATCTCGATGGTAATCGAAGAGAGAGCGTGCCGACGGCGATCACATCAACCTTGGAACCATGTCCCACGCGCATCGTCACTTCATCCTTTGCCAGCCTTCGTCTATTCCGTAGTTCCTGTTTGCGTTGCAAATGTGAGCAACCGAACCGGTATCAAATACCCAGGCACTACAACGAGAGCTAGTAAGGTACACATCAATAACATGTATATCATATATACCTTGTTTGTTGTTGGTCGCCTTCTTGTCAGCCAGGTACTTGGGGCAGTTCTGCTTCGAGTGACCAGTTCCCTTGCAATGAAAGCACTCAGTTTCTGGCTTGGGTCCATGCTTGGGCTTCTTTACAGGAATAGCAACTGCTTTGCCATCCTTCTTGGTTTTACCCTTCTTGCCCTTGCCCTTGCCCTTGCCATTCTTCTTGAAGCTAGTGGTTTTATTGACCATCAACACTTGATGTTCTTTCTGGATTTCAGACTCAGCGACTTTTAGCATCGCAAATAGCTCGGCGACTGACTTGTTCATCCCATGCATGTTATAGTTCATCACAAAGCTCTTGTAACTAGGTGGTAGTGATTGAAGAACTCTGTCAGTGATCGCCTCTGGTGGAAGGGCAATTCCCAACTTTGCTAGACGATACCCAGACATTCTTAGTATATGCTCACTAATAGACCCGTTCTCCTCCATTTTGCAAGCATAGAACTTATCGGAGGTCTCATACCTCTCGATCCGGGCATTCTTCTGAAAGATAAAATTCAACTCCTGGAACATCTGATATGCTCCATGATGTTCAAAACATCTTTGAAGTCCCGGTTCTAAGCCATACAATATTGCACACTGAACTATTGAGTAATCTCCAGAACAAGCCTCCCAAGCGTTCTTAACGTCTTCGGACGACATGTCTTCTGGTTGGTCACCAAGCGGTGCATCAATGACATATGATTTCTGGGAAGCCATGAGGATAATCCTCAGATTACGGGCCCACTCAACAAAGTTACTTCCATCATCTTTCAACTTAGCTTTCTTTAGGAACGCATTAAAATTCAGGGGTGCTACTGCGCGAGCCATTGATATACAACATAAATATGCAAATATTACTTAGACTATTGTTCAAGATAATGAGTTTAGTTAACCAAATTACTAAAGCTCCCACTCAAATTGACATCCCTCAGGTCATTTGAGTGTCACATGATCCAAATTCACCAACTCAAGTCCGATCATCACGTGAGTTGAGGTGGTTTCAATGGTGAACATCATCATGTTGATCATATCTACTATATGACTCATGTTCGACCTTTCGGTCTCTTGTGTTCCGAGGCCATCTCTGTACATGCTAGGCTCGTCAAGTTTAACCCGAGTGTTCTGCATGTGCAACACTGGCTTGCACCCGTTGTATGTGAACGTAGAGTCTATCACACCCGATCATCACATGGTGTCTCGACACGACGAACTTTCGCAATGGTGCACACTCGGGGAGAACACAATTCATCTTGAAATTTAAGTGAGGGATCACCTTAATGCTACCATCGTCCTAAGCAAAACAAGGTGCATAAAAGGATTAACATTACATGCAAATCATAAGTGACATGATATTGCCATGAACTTGTGCTTTTGATCTCCATCTTGAAAGCACCGGCATGATCTCCATCGTCACCGGCACGACACCATGATCTCCATCATCTTGATCTCCATCATCTTGATCTCCATCAACGTGTCGCCATTGGGGTTGTCGCGCCCATCATGCTTCTACTACTATTGCTACCGTTTAGCGATAAAGTAAAGCATTACATAGCGCTTAATGATTGACACGTAGGTCATACAATAATTAAAGACAACCCTATGGCTCCTGTCGGTTGCCGTACTCATTGACATGCAAGTCGTGATATTCTATACAACACATGATCATCTCATATATCACATATATCACATCATGTAATTGACCATATCACATCACAACATACCCTGCAAAAACAAGTTAGACATCCTCTAATTGTTGTTGCATGTTTTACGTGGCTGGTACGGGTATCTAGCAAGAACAATTCTTACCTACGCATAAACCACAACGGTGATACATTAGTTGCTTTTCAACCTTCTCAAGGACCGCCTTTGTCGAATCCGATCCAACTAAAGTAGGAGAAACTGGCACCCGCCATCCATCTATGCAACAAGTTGTAGTTGAGGGAAGCGGTCTCTCGTAAGCATACGAGTAATGTTGGTCCGGGCCGCTTCATCCCACAATACCGCTGAACAAAAACACGACCAAGGGAGGAAGCAATATAAGCATCAACTCCCACAAACTCTTTGTGTTCTATTTGAGATCTCATCTACACATAGACCTAGCTCATGATGCCACTGTTGGGGAACGTTGCATGGGAAACAAAAAAATTCCTACGCACACGCAAGATCTATCCATGGTGACGAGCATCTACGAGAGGGAGAGTGGATCTATGTACCCTTTTAGATCGCTAAGCGGGAAGTGTTAAGAAATGTGGTTGGTGTAGTCGAACGTCTTCGTGATCCAAATCGCCGAGCATCCCGCGATCCAATCACGATCCATCCCGATCAAGCATCGAATACGACACCTCCGCGTTCAGCACACGTACAGCTTGATGACGATCTCCGCCTTCTTGATCCAGCAAGAGGGAGCAGATAGGTAGACGAGTTATCTAGCAGCGTGACGGCACCGCGGCGATGGTGGTGGAGCAATTCCAGCAGGGCTGCGCCTAAGCACTGCAGAAAACCGATCTAGAGGAGAAACTATGCACTAGAGGAACGGGTAGCACGTGGCTGAAAATCAAGTGCCAAAAACCCTAAAACCTCTAGTATATATAAGAGGAAGAGAGGAGGAGGCTTGGACCAAGTACCAAGCCATCTAGGCTTCGGCCGAACCAAGGAGGAGAGGAGGATTCCTCCTCCAATCCTAGTAGGACTAGGACTCCTCCTTATTTTTGTGTTTTTGCCTTTTTCCACCTTTTTCTCTTTGGGCTTTTCTTCCCAGCCGCATGGGTCTTCTGTGGGACTTCCACCAGCCCACTAAGGGCTGGTATCCACTCTCCCACAGCCTATGTAGCTTCTTGGGTCGAAATACCCCTCCCGATGGTCTCTCGTTACACTATCGGCACTCCCGGTACACTACCGATGAGCCCGAAACTTTTCCGACGACCAAAATAGGACTTCCTATATATCAATCTTTACCTCCGGACCATTCTGGAGCTCCTCATGACGTCCGGGATCTCATTCGGGGTTCCGAACAACCTTCGGTCACCACCATACATAACTCTATACTACTGAAACGTCACCGAACCTTAAGTGTGCAGACCCTGCGGGTTCGAGAACTATGTAGACATGACCGAGACACCTCTACGGTCAATAACCAATGGCGGGACCTAGACGTCCACATTGGTTCCTACATATTCTACGAAGATCTTTATCAGTCGAACCTCTATGTCAAGGATTCAGTTAATCCCGTATAACGTTCCCTTTGTTCTTCGGTATGTTGCTTGCCCGAGATTCGATCTTCGGTATCTCCATACCTAGTTCAACCTCGTTACCGGCAAGTCTCTTTACTCGTTTCGTAATACAAGATCCCGCAACTAACAATTAGTCACATTGCTTGCAAGGCTTATTGTGATGTTGCATTACCGAGTGGGCCCTGAGATACCTCTCCGTTACACGGAGTAACAAATCCCAGTCTCGATCCATGCCAACTCAACAGACACCATCGGAGATACCTGTAGAGAACCTTTATAGTCACCCAGTTACGTTGCGACGTTTGATACACACAAGGCACTCCTCCGATATCCATGAGTTGCATGATCTCATGGTCATAGGAACAGATACTTGACATGCAGAAAACAGTAGCAATAAGCTGACACGATCATATGCTACGTTTGCAGTTTGGGTCTTGTCCATCACATCATTCTCCTAATGATGTGATCCCGTTATCAAATGACATCTCATGTCCATGGCTTGGAAACCTTAACCATCCTTTGATCAACGAGCTAGTCCATTAGAGGCATACTAGGGACATGGTTTTGTCTATGTATCCACACATGCATTTAAGTCTCCGATCAATACAATTATAGCATGGATAATAAACGATTATCATGAACAAGGAAATATGATAATAACTAATTTATTATTGCCTCTAGGGCATATTTCCAACACCTCGCTGGTCAATGGTTTATTTTTGATGAATCTCGAACGTGATGTTACACATGTCCATAGTGTGAGTACCAAAAGATGTAAGATTGATGATTTTAGTCCCACTTACATGTGGCACTGCCGCCTTGGTCATATTGGTGTCAAACGCATGAAGAAGCTCCATGCTGATGGACTTTTGGAGTCTCTTGATTTTGAATCATTTGACACGTGCGAACCATGCCTCATGGGCAAGATGACCAAGACTCCGTTCTCCAGAACAATGGAGCGAGCAACTGACTTATTGCAGATAATACATACCGATGTATGCGGTCCAAGGAGCATCGAGGCTCGCGGTGGCTACTGTTATGTTCTCACCCTCACTGATGACTTGAGAAGATATGGGTATGTCTACTTAATGAAACACAAGTCTGAAACCTTTGAAAGGTTCAGGGAATTTCAGAGTGAGGTAGAGAATCAACGTGACAGGAAAATAAAGTGCCTACGATCTGATCGTGGCGGAGAATATTTGAGTCACGAGTTTGGCACGCACCTAAGGAAATGTGGAATTGTTTCGCAACTCACGCCGCCTGGCACACCTTAGCGAAATGGTGTGTCTGAACGTCGTAATCGCACTCTATTGGATATGGTGCAATCTATGATGTCTCTTACCGACTTATCGCTACCATTTTGGGGATATGCATTAGAGACTACTGCATTCACTTTAAATAGGGCACCGTCAAAGTCCGTTGAGATGACACCGTATGAATTATGGTTTGGAAAGAAACCTAAGCTGTCGTTTCTAAAAGTTTGGGGATGCGATGCTTATGTGAAGGAACTTCAACCTGAGAAGCTCGAACCCAAAGCGGAAAAGTGCGTCTTCATAGGATATCCCAAAGAGACTATTGGGTATACCTTCTACCTCAGATTCGAAGGCAAAGTCTATGTTGCCAAGAATGGATCCTTTCTCGAGAAAGAGTTTCTCTCGAAAGAAGTAAGTTGGAGGAAAATAGAACTTGATGAGGTAATTGTACCTCCACTCGAACCGGAGAGTAGCGCAGCACAGGAAGTTGTTTCTGTGGAGCCTACACCGGCTGGAGAGGAAGTTAATGATGACGATCATGAAACTTCAGATCGAGTTACTATTGAACGTCGAAGGTCCACTAGGACACGTTCCGCACGAGAGTGGTACGATAACCCTGTCCTCGAGATCATGTCGTTGGACAACAGTGAACCTTCGAACTACGAAGAAGCGATGGCGGGCCCGGATTCCAACAAATGGCTTGAAGCCATGAAATCCGAGATAGGATCCATGTATGAGAACAAAGTGTGAGAGCCTGGCTTAATAGGAATGATAGACTACTCATATCAACAAGGAATTCCTTCTTTTCCGGGAGCCCACTCGAAAAGAACTCCAAAGTTAAGCGTGCTTGGCTTGGAGCGATTCTAGGATGGGTGATCGATCGGAATGTTGGTCTCGGGTGCGCACGAGTGAGGACAAAGTGCGCAGGAAAGACTAGTGTTGGTCTGTGGGCCAGTCTAGATCTCGCCAGGCGTAACAACAATTGGTATCAGAGCCAACTCTTGCGGTTTTACGGGCATGCGCGGGTCAGGTGCATGTGCATTTTGCACATGGCGTGTGTGGCCCGTCGTGGCACACAGTATGACACATGTGCTGAACTGGACGCGCATACGTGTGCCAAAAGGGAACGTTCCTGATGGGCCGACAAGGACGTCGGTTCCTTTGAGTGGGGGTGTATGTGAGAGCATGGCTTAATAGGAATGATAGACTACTCATATCAACAAGGAATTCCTTCTTTTTCGGGAGCCCACTCGAAAAGAACTCCAAAGTTAAGCGTGCTTGGCTTGGAGCGATTCTAGGATGGGTGATCGACTGGGAAGTTGGTCCCGGGTGCACACGAGTGAGGACAAAGTGCGTCGAAAAGACTAGTGTTGGTCTGTGGGGCCAGTCTAGATCCCGCCAGGCGTAACTGGGTGTTACACAAAGTGTGGACTTTGGTGGACTTGCCTGATGATAAGAGAGCCATTGAAAATAAATGGATCTTTAAGAAGAAGACTGACGCGGATGGTAATGTGACCGTCTATAAGGCTCGGCTTGTCGCTAAGGGTTATCGACAAGTTCAAGGAGTTGGCTACGATGAGACTTTCTCACCCGTAGCGATGCTGAAGTCTGTCCGAATCATGTTAGCAATTGCCGCATTTTATGATTATGAGATCTGGCAAATGGATGTCAAAACGGCATTCCTTAATGGCTTCCTTAAGGAAGAACTGTATATGATGCAGCCGGAAGGTTTGTCGATCCTAAAGAAGCTAACAAAGTATGCAAGCTCCAGCGCTCCATCTATGGGCTGGTGCAAGCATCTCGGAGTTGGAACATTCACTTTAATGAGGTGATTAAAGCGTTTCTTTTTGTACAGGTTTATGGAGAACCCTGTATTTACAAGAAAGTGAGTGGGAGCTCTGTAGCATTTCTCATATTATATGTGGATGACATACTGATAATGGGAAATGATATAGAACTTTTGGAAAGTGTAAAGGCCTACTTGAATAAATGTTTTTCAATGAAGGGCCTTGGACAAGCTGCTTACATATTAGGCATCAAGATCTATAGAGATAGATCGAGACGCCTCATAGGTCTTTCACAAAGCACATACCTTGACAAGATATTGAAGAAGTTCAATATGGATCAGTCCAAGAAGGGATTCTTGCCTGTGTTACAGGGTGTGAGATTGAGTACGACTCAATGCCCTACCACGACAAAGGATAGAGAAGAGATGAGTGTCATCCCCTATGCTTCAACCATAGGCTCTATTATGTATGTCATGCTATGTACCAGACCTGATGTGAACCTTGCCATAAGTTTGGTAGGGAGGTACCAAAGTGATCTCGGAGTGGAACACTGGACAGCGGTCAAGAATATCCTATAGTACCTGAAAAGGATAAAGGACATGTTTCTCGTATATGGAGGTGCCGAAGAGCTCGTCGTAAAGGGTTACGTCGATGCTAGCTTCGACATAGATCCGAACGACTCCAAGTCGCAAACCAGATACGTGTATAGTTTGAACGGAGGGGCAGTCAGCTGGTGCAACAGCAAGCAAAGCATTGTGGCGGCATCTACATGTGAAGCGGAGTACATAGCTGCTTCGGAAGTAGCAAATGAAGGAGTCTGGATGAAGGAGTTCATCACCGACCTAGGAGTGATTCCCAATGCGTCGGGCCCGATGACTCTATTCTGTGATAACACTGGAGCTATTGCCCTTGCGAAGGAGCCCAGGTTTCACAAGAAGACAAGACACATCAAGCGCCGCTTCAACTCCATCCGTGATTACATTCAGGAGGGAGATATATATATTTGTAAAGTACATACAGATTTGAATGTCACAAATCCATTGACTAAACCTCTCTCACGAGCAAAACATGATCAACACCAGAATGCTATGGGTGTTCGATTCATCACAATGTAACTAGATTATTGACTCTAGTGCAAGTGGGAGACTGTTGGAAATATGCTCTAGAGGCAATAATAAAATGGTTATTATTGTATTTCCTTGTTCATGATAATTGTCTATTGTTCATGCTATAATCGTGTTAACCGGAAACCGTAATACATGCGTGAATACATAGACCACAACATGTCCCTAGTGAGCCTCTATTTGGCTAGCTCGTTGATCAATAGATGGTCATGGTTTCATGACCATGGACTTTGGATGTCATTGATAACGGGATCACATCATTAGGAGAATGATGTGATGGACAAGACCCAATCCTAAGCACAACACAAGATCGTGTAGTTCGTCTGCTAAAGCTTTTCCAATGTCAAGTATCATTTCCTTAGACCATGAGATTGTGCAACTCCTGGATACCGTAGGAATGCTTTGGGTGTGCCAAACATCACAATGTAACTGGGTGGCCATAAAGGTGCACTACGGTTATCTTCAAAATGTCTGTTGGGTTGGCACGAATCGAGACTGGGATTTGTCACTCCGTATGACGGAGAGGTATCTCTGGGCCCACTCGGTAAGACATCATCATAATGAGCTCAATGTGACCGAGGAGTTAGCCACGAGATGATGTGTTGTGGAACGAGTAAAGAGACTTGCCGGAACGAGATTGAACAAGGTATAGGGATACTGACGATCGAATCTCGGGCAAGTATCATACAGGTAGACAAAGGGAATTGGATACGGGATTGATTGAATCCCCGACATCATGGTTCATCCGATGAGATCATCATGGAGCATGTGGGAGCCAACATGGGTATCCAGATCCCGCTATTGGTTATTACCGGAGAGGTGTCTCGGTCGTGTCTACGTGTCTCCCGAACCCGTAGGATCTACACACTTAAGGTTCAATTACACTAGGGTTATAGGGAAATGGTATACATGATTACCGAAGATTGTTGGGAGTCCCGGATGAGATCCCGGACGTCACGAGGAGCTCCGGAATGGTCCGGAGGTAAAGATTGATATATAGGAAGTCCTGTTTTGGTCACCGGAAAGTTTTCGGGCTCATCTGTAGTGTACCGGGAGTGTCGGGAGGGTGCTGGAGGACCTCCGGGAGGGGTGTGACGACCAAAGGACCTTATGGGCTGTTAGATAAATTGTGCCAGCCCTTATTGGGCTGGGAAAGACCTTTGCTAAAGGCCCATGTGCATAGGGATAAAGAGATAAGGCAAAAAGGAGTTTGAAAGGAGGAGATCCACCTCCCTTGTGGGAGGTGGACTCCTCCCCTAGCTCGGTCGAACCTCTCCTCCTTGGAGGAGGGGCCAAGGCAGCCCTCCCTCTCCCTCCTCCAATATATACTTGACGTTTTGTCTGTTTTTAGACAAGATTTGATCTCTCTCTCCCACGGCGCAGCCCTACCTCTTTTCTTCCTCCTTCGTAGTGCTTAGGCGAAGCCCTGCCGGAATACCTTGCTGATCCACCACCACCATGTCGCCGTGCTGCTGTTGGAGCTCTTCCCCAACCTCTCCCTCCTCCTTGCTGGATCAAGGCGCAGGAGACGTCATCGGGCTGTATGTGTGTTGAACGCGGAGGCGCCGTTGTTCGGCGCTAAGATCGGAGTCCACCGCGATCTGAATCGCTACGAGTACGACTCCACCAACCGTGTTCTTGTAACGCTTCCGCTTAGCGATCTTCAAAGGTATGAAGATGCAATATCTCCCCACTCGTTATTGGTTTCTCCATAGATAGATCTTGGTGATCGTAGGAAAAAACTTGATTTACTACTACGTCTCCCAACACCAGGAACCCTGGCATCTGGGGCCAGACGCCGAGTACCCTTGCGTCTGGTCCCGGAGTCCGATAAGGACTCTTGCCTGCGTGCCAAACCGACCATGAGGAGGATTTTTCTCCAAGTTTCGACCCCAGGACTCAACATATAAATAAATGGGCGAGGCTAGCACCCGGAACACATCAAGTTTTCCCAAGCCGTGTGCCGGCAACCCCGTCCCTCTAGTTTATCCTCCGTCATAGTTTCCGTTGTGCTTGGGGATGTTCTGCGGAGATTGTTCTTCACCACCATCGTCACCATGTCGTTGTGCTGCCGGAAATCGTCTACTACTTCACCATCGCTCGCTGGATCGAGGAGGTGAAGGCGTCATCAAGCTGCACGTGTGTTGAACGCGGAGGTGCCGTCTGCTCGGCGCTAGATTGGAAGGAACATGATGGGATCGCGGGACGGCTCGTGATGAGATCGTGGGACGGCTCATGATTAGATCGCAAAGATGTTCGACTACATCAACCGCGTTTCTTAACGCTTCCGCTTAGCGATCTACAAGGGTATGTAGATACACTCTCCCTCTCATAGATGCTCATCACCATGGATAGATCTTGCATGTGCGTAGGATTTTTTTGTTTCCCATGCAACGTTCCCCAACAGTGGCACCAGGAGCTAGGTCTATGTGTAAATGAGATCACGAGTAGAACACAAAGGAGTTTGTAGGCGTCGATGCTTAGATTGCTTCTTCCCATGGTCGCGTTTTGATTCAGCGGTATTGTGGGATGACGCGGCCCGGACAAACCTTACTCGTACGCTTACGAGAGACCGGTTCGATCGACTGATGTGTAACTTTGTTGCACAAAGATGACTGGCTGGTGTCTATCTCTCCTACTCTAGTTGGATCGGATTCGACAAAGGCGGTCCTTGAGAGAAGGTTGAATAGCAATTTGTGTATCACCATTGTGGTTTATGCGTAGGTGAGAATTGTTCTTGCTAGATAGCCGTAGCAGCCATGTAAAACTTGTAACAACAATTAGAGGACGTCTAACTTTTTTTGCAGGGTATGTTGTGATGTGACATGGCCAATCACATGATGAGATATATGTGATGTATGAGATGATCACGTTTTGTATAGAGTATCATGACTTGCATGTCGATGAGTATGGCAACCGGCAGGAGCCATAGGGTTGTGTTTAATTATTTTCGCCGTTTTTGCTTTACTTTATCACTATGAGATAGCAATAGTCATGGAAGCAACAGTCGGCGCAGCAACCCCGATGGCAACATGTTGATGGAGATCAAGATGATGGAGATCATGGTGTCATGCCAGTGATGATGGAGATCATGGTGTCATGCCAGTGATGATAGAGATCATGCCGGTGCCTTGAAGATTGAGATCAAAAGCACAAGTTCATGGTCATATCATGTCACTTATGATTTGCATGTGATGTTAACCCTTTTATGGACCTTGTTTTGCTTAGGACGATGGTACCATTATAAGGTGACCCCTCACTTAAATTTCAAGATGAATTGTGTTCTCCCAGAGTGTGCACCGTTGCGAAAGTTCATCTTGTCGAGACACCACGTGATGATCGGGTGTGATAGACTCTACGTTCACATACAACGGGTGCAAGCCAGTGTTGCACGTGCGGAACACCCGGGTTAAACTTGACGAGCCTAGCATGTACAGACATGGCCTCGGAACACAAGAGACCGAAAGGTCGAACATGAGTCATATAGTAGATATGAACAACATGAAGATGTTCACCATTGAAACCACCTCAACTCACGTGATGATCGGACTTGATTTGGTGTATTTGGATCATGTGACACTCGGATGACCAGAGGGGTGTCAATTTGAGTGGGAGATTTAGTAATTTGATTAACTAAACTCATTATCAGAACATAGTCAAAATGTCTTTGCAAATTATGTTGTAGATTACTAGTTCGCATTGTAGCTCCCTTAAATTTTGTATATGTTCCTAGAGAAATAGAGTTGAAAGATGATGGTAGCAATAATGCGGACTGGGTCCGTGATCTGAGGATTGTCCTCATTGTTACACAAAAGTCCGATGTCCTTAATGCACCGCTCGGTGCGCCACCCCCTCAAACAACCACTGTGGATGTTGTGAACATCTGACAGTCACGTTCTGATGACTACTTGATAGTTTAGTGCGTCTTGCATTACGACTTAGAATTTAGGCTCCAAATACGTTTTGAACGTCACGAAGCATATGTGATGTTCCAAGAGCTGAAATTGGATTTCAAGCTCGTGCCCGTTTTGAGAGGTATGAGACCTCCAACATGATTATTTGCCTGCAAGATGAAGGAGAATAGCTCAATCGGTGAGCATGTGCACAGATTATCTGGGCATGCCAATCGCTTGAATTGAGTGGGAGTCCATCTTTGAGATAAGATAGTGATTGATATAGTTCTCTAAGTCACTATCACCAAGATGCTAGAGCTTCGTGATGAACTATAAACCTGCCAAGGATGGAAATAATGATCCCTGAGCTGTTCACGATGTTTGACATCGCGAAGATAGAAATCAAGAATGAATATCAAGTGTTGATGGTTAACTAAAACCACTAGTTTCAAGAAGGGCAAGGGCAAGAAGGGAAAAGCTTCAGGAATGGCAAGCCAGTTGCCGCTCTAGTAAGGAAACCCAAGGTTGAACCCAAACCCGAGACTAAGTGCTTCTATTATGAGGAGAACAGTTGTTGAAGCGGAACAACCCTATATACTTGGTAGATAAGAAGGCTAGCAAAATCTACATAAGTATATTTGATATACGTGTTATTGATGTGTACCTTGCTAGTACTCCTAGTAGCACCTGGGTATTGGATACCGGTTCGGTTGCTAAATGTTAGTAACTCTAAATAAAAGCTACGGAATAAACGGAGGCTAGCTAAGGGTGAGGTGACGATGTGTGTTGGAAGTGTTTCCAAGGTTGATGTGATAACCATGGCACACTCTCTCTACCTTCGGGATTAGTGATAAACCTAAATAAATGTTATTTGGTGTTTGCGTTGAGCATGAACGCGATTAGATCGTGTTTATTGCAATACGGTTATTCATTTAAGTTAGAGAATAGTGGTTATTCTGTTTACATGAATAATACCTTCAGTGGTCATGCACCCAATGGGAATGGTTTATTGAATCTTGATCGTAGTAATACAAAGTTAATAATGATAGTACCACATACTTGTGCCACTGCCGCTAAATGTCATATTGGTATAAATCGCATGAAGAAACGGCATGCTGATGCATCTTTTGGACTCATTCGATTTTGAATCGGTTGAGACATGCGGACCATGCCTCATGGGCAAGATGACTGAAGACCCCATTTTCGGTATGATGGAGCGGGCTAGTAACTTATTGGAAATAATACATGTTGATGTATGCGGTCCAATGAGTGTAGTAGCATGCAGTGGATATCGTTATTTTCTTACCTTCACTGATGATTTCAGTATATATGAGTATATTTACTTAATGAAACACAAGTCCGAAATGTTTGAAAAGTTCAAACAAATTCATAGTGAAGATTAAGATCATCGTGACAAGAAGATAAAAATGTCTACGATATGACCGTGAAGGTGAATATCTGAGTTACGAGTTTGGTATACAACTTAAGACAATGTGAAAGTTGTTTCACAACACACGCCACCTAGAACACCATAGTGTGATGGTGCGTCCGAACGTCATAGTCATGCTCTATTGGATATGGTGCGTACTATGATGTCTCTTATCGTTTTGCCACTATCGTTTTGGGGTTATGCATTAGAGACAACTACATTCACTTTAAATAGGGCACCATCTAAATCCGTGGAGATGACACCATATGAATTATGGTTTGATAGAAACCTAAGGTGTCATTTCTCAGAGTTTGGGAATGCGACACTTATGTCTGATAATCCCGAACCCAAAGCGGAAAAGTGTAATTTCATAGGATACCCTAAGAAAAGTTGGGTATACTTTCTATCTCAGACCCGAGTGCAGAGTGTTTGTTGCTAAAAATGGGTCCTTTCTCGAGAAAGAGTTTCTCTCTAAAGAACCTAGTGGGAGGAAGATAGAACTTGATGAGGTCGTTGAACCTTTGTTTCAACCAGAGAGTAGCACAATGCAGAAAGATGTTTCTGTGGAACCTACGTCAGTTGAAGAGGAAGTTAATGATGATGATCATGAAGCTTCAGATCAAGTTGCTATCGAACCTCGTAGGTCGACAAGGGCACGTATTGCTCGTGAGTGGTACGGTGACCCTGTCTTAGAGGTCATGTTGTTGGACAACGATGAGCCTACGAGCTATGGAGAAGCGATGATGGGCCCGGATTCTGACAAATTGCTAGGAGCCATGAAATCCGAGAAAGGATCCATGTATGAAAACCAAGTATGGACTTTGGTAGACTTGTCCGATGCACGGTATGTCGTTAAGTACAAATGGACCTTTAAGAAGAAGATAGACGCTGATGGTAAATGCCACCATTTACAAAGCTTGACTTGTCACAAAGAAGTTTCCGACAAGTTCAAGGAGTTGACTACGATGAGACTTTCTCACCCATAGCAATGCCAAAGTCTGTTGGAATTATGTTAGCAGTTGTTGCGTTTTTCAATTATGAAATATGGCAGATGGATGTCAAAACATCTTTTCCTTAATGGTTTACTTAAGGAAAGGTTGTATGTGATACAACCAGAAGGTTTTGTCAGTCCTAAGGATGCTAAATGTGTGCAAGCTCTAGCAATGCTTCTATGGGCTGGAGAAAGCATCTCGGAGTTGGAATATATGCTTTGATGAGGTGATCAAAGTTTTTGGGTTTATACAAAGTTTACGAGAAACTTGTATTTACAAGAAAGTGAGTGGGAGCACTATAGAATTTCTAAGAAGTATATGTGGTTGACATATTATTTATCGGAAATGATGTAGAATTTCTAGAAAACATAAACGGTTGTTTGAAAAAAGTTTTTCAAAGGAAGACCTGGATAAAGCTACCTAATTATTGGGCATCAAGATCTATAGAGATAGATCAAGATGCTTGATGAGACTTTCAATGACTACATACCTAGACAAGATTTTGAAAGAGTTCAAAATGGATCAGTCAAAGAAGGAGTTCTTGCCTAATTTGTGAGGTGTGGAGTGTTGGAAATATGCCGTAGAGGCAATAATAAATTGGTTATTATCATTTTTCCTTGTTCATGACAATCGTTTATTATCCATGCTATAATTGTATTGTTCGGAAACTCAGATACATGTGTGGATACATAGACAACACCATGTCCCTAGTATGCCTCTAATAGACTAGCTCGTTGGTCAAAGATGGCTATGGTTTCCTAGTCATGGACATGAGATGTAATTTGATAATGAGATCACATCATTAGGAGAATGATGTGATGGACAAGACCCAAACTATGAACGTAGCATATGATCGTGTCAGTTTATTGCTACAATTTTCTGCATGTCAATATCTGTTCCTATGACCATGAGATCATGCAACTCACTGACACCGGAGGAGTACCTTGTGTGTATCAAACGTCGCAACGTAACTGGGTGACTATAAAGGTGCTCTACAGGTATCTCCGAGGGTGTCTGTTGGGTTGGAATGGATCAAGACTGGGATTTGTTACTCTGTGTGACGGAGAGGTATCTCAGGGCCCACTCGGTAGTACAACATCACAACAAGCCTTGCAAGCAATGTGACTAAAGTGTTAGCCACGGGATCTTGTATTACGTAACGAGTAAAGAGACTTGCCGGTAACGAGATTAAATTGGTATGGAGATACCGACGATCGAATCTCGGGTAAGTAACATACCTAAGAACAAAGGGAACATCATACGAGATTAACTGGATCCTTGGCATAGAGGTTCGCCCGATAAAGATCTTCGTAAAATATGTAGGAATCAACATGGGCATCCAGGTCCCGCTATTGGTTATTGACCGTAGAGGTGTCTCGGTCATGTCTACATAGTTCTTGAACCCGCAGGGTCTGCACACTTATGGTTTGGTGCCGTTCCGGTAGTATAGAGTTATGCATGGTGGTGACTTGAAGGTTTTTCGGAGTCCCGGATGAGATCCCGGACATCACGAGGAGCTCCAGAATGGTCCGGAGGTAAAGATTGATATATAGGAAGTCCTGTTTTCGTCACCGGAAAAGTTTCGGGCTCATCGGTAGTGTACCGGGATTGCTGGGAGGGTACCGGGGGACCATCGGGAGGGGTATTTCGACCGAAGAGGCTACATGGGCTGTGGGAGAAGGAATACCAGCCCTTAGTGGTCTGGCCTAAGTCCCACAGAAGGCCCATGCGGCTAGGGAAGAAAACCCAAGGTGGAAAGAAGGCAAAAGTGGGAAAATAAGGAAGGAGTCCTAATCCTACTAGGAGTGGAGGAGGAGGACTCCTCCCTCCCACTTCGGCCAAACCAGATTTGGCTCCTTGGAAGCCAAGTCTCCTCCCTCCCCTCCTCCTATGTATACTAGAGGTTTTGAGGGCAGCCCTAACCCTAATTGCCACATGCTGCCCTCTTTTTCCTCTAGATCGTTTTCTCCTCTAGATCAGTTTTCAGCGGTGCTTAAGCGAAGCCCTGCTGGAATTTCTCCACCACCATCGCTGCAACGCCGTCGTGCTGCCGGAGAACTCATCCTCCTCTCCGCTCCCTCTTGCTGGATCAAGAAGGCGGAGATCGTCATCGAGCTGTAGGTGTGCTAAACGCGGAGGTGTTGTCCGTTCGACACTAGATCGGAAGGACCGTGATCAAGATCACGAGACAATTCGTGATTGTATCGTGGGACAGATCGTGATGAGATCGTGGGACGGATGGTGATTGGATCGCGGGACAGATCGTGATGGGATCGCGGGACGCTTAGTGATTTGGATCACGAAGACGTTCGACTATATCAACTGCGTTTCTTAACGCTTCCCGCTTAGCGATCTACAATGGTATGTAGATCCACTCTCCCTCTCATAGATGCTCATCACCATGGATAGATCTTGCGTGTGCGTAGGAATTTTTTTGTTTCCCATGCAACGTTCCCCAACAGTGGCATCAAGAGCTAGGTCTATGTGTAGATGAGATCTCGAGTAGAACACAAAGAGTTTGTGGGCATTGATTCTTAGATTGCTTCCTCCCTTGGTCATGTTTTGGTTCAGCTGTATTGTGGGATGCAACGTCCCAGACCAACCTTGCTCATACGCTTACGAGAGACCGGTTCCATCGACTGATGTGTAACTTCGTTGCACAAAGATGGCTGGCGGGTGTCTGTTTCTCCTACTTTAGTTGGATTGGATTCGACAAAGGCGGTCCTTGAGAAGGTTGAAAAGCAACTTATGTATCACCGTTGTGGTTTTGCGTAGGTTAGAATTGTTCTTGCTAGATACCCGTAGCAGCCACGTAAAACTTGCAACAACAATTAGAGGACGTCTAACTTGTTTTTGCAAGGGGTATGTTGTGATGTGATATGGCCAATTACATGATGAGATATATGTGATGTATGAAATGATAATTTGATGTATAGAATATCACGACTTGCATGTCAATGAGTACGACAACCGGTAGGAGCCATAGGGTTGTCTTCAATTATTGTATGACCTGCGTGTCAATCATTAAGCGCTATGTAATGCTTTACTTTATCGCTAAACAGTAGCAATAGTAGTAGAAGCATGGTGGGCGCGACAACACCAATGGTGACAGGTTGATGGAGATCAAGATGATGGAGATCGTGGTGTCATGCCGGTGACGATGGAGATCATGTCGGTGCTTTCAAGATGGAGATCAAAAGCACAAGTTCATGGCCATATCATGTCACTTATGATTTGCATGTGATGTTAATACTTTTATGCACCTTGTTTTGCTTAGGACGGCGGTAGCATTATAAGGTGACCCCTCACTAAATTTCAAGATCAATTGTGTTCTCCTCGAGTGTGCACCGTTGCGAAAGTTCGTCGTGTCGAGACACCACGTGATGATCGGGTGTGATAGACTCTACGTTCACATACAACGGGTGCAAGCCAGTGTTGCACGCGCAGAACACTCGGGTTAAACTTGACGAGCCTAGCATGTACAGACATGGCCTCAGAACACAAGAGACCAAAAGGTCGAACATGAGTCATATAGTAGATATGATCAACATGATGATGTTCACCATTGAAACCACCTCAACTCACGTGATGATCGGACTTGATTTGGTGAATTTGGATCATGTATCACTCGAATAACCGGAGGGATGTCAATTTGAGTGGGAGTTCTTAAGTAATATGATTAATTGAGCTCATTATCATGAACATAGTTAGTAGTGTCTTTGCAAATTATGTTGTGGCTCATGCTGTAGCTCCCTTGAATTTTTATATGTTCCTAGAGAAATAGAGTTGAAAGATGATGGTAGCAATATTGCGGACTGGGTCCGTGATGTGAGGATTGTCCTCATTGGTGCACAGAAGGCTTATGTCCTTAATGCTCCGCTTGGTGCGCCACCCCCTCTAGTATCGTCTGTAGATGTTGTCAACATCTAACAGGCACGTTCCGATAACTACCTGATAGTTTTGTGCGTCATGCATTACGGCTTAGAATTGAGGCTCCAAAACGTTTTGAACATCAGGGGACATATGAGATGTGTAAGAGCTAAAATTGGGATCTCAAGCTCGTGCCCATGTTGTGAGACATGAGATCTCCAACAAGATTCTTTGCTTGCAAGATGAAGGAGAATAGCTCAATCGTTGAGCATGTGCTCAGATTGTCTGGGTGCTACAATCACTTGAATCGAGTGGGAGTTGATCTTCTAGATAAGATAGTGATTGATATAGTTCTCCGAGTCACTATCACTAAGCTATTAGAACTTCATGATGAACTATAATTATGCCAGGGATGGAAATGATGATCCCTGAGCTATTCGTGATGTTTGACACCGCGAAGGTAGAAATCAAGATGGAGCATCAAGTGTTGATGGTTAGTAAAACCACTAGTTTCGAGAAGGGCAAGGGCAAGGAGGGAAACTTCATGGATGGCAAGTCAGTTGCTGCTCCAGTGAAGCAACCCAAAGTTGAACCCAAGCCTGAGACTAAGTGCTTCTATTATGAGGAGAGCGGTCGCTGAAGCGGAACAACCCTAGATACTTGGTAGATAAGAAGGCTAGGAACATCGACAAAAGTATATTTGATATATGTATTGTTGATGTGTACCTTTCTAGTACTCCTAGTAGCACCTGGGTATAGGATACCAGTTCGGTTGCTAAATGTTAGTAACTCGAAATAAAAGCTACAGAATAAACGGAGACTAGCTAAGTGTGAGGCGACGATGTGTTCGAAATGTTTTCAAGGTTGATGTGATCAACATCGCACACTCTCTCTACCTTCGAGATTAGTGACAAACCTAAATAAAAGTTATTTGGTGTTTGCGTTAAGCATGAACATGATTAGATCGTGTTTATTGCAACACGGTTATTCATTTAAGTTAGAGAATAATGGTTATTCTGTTTACATGAATAATACCTTCAATGGTCATGCACCCAGTGTGAATGGTTTGTTGAATCTTGATCGTAGTAATACACATGATCATAAAATTGATGCCAAAAGATACAAAGTTAGTAATGATAGTACCACATACTTGTGGCACTGCCGCTAAATGTCATATTGGTATAAATCGCATGGAGAAACTCCATGCTGATGGATCTTTGGACTCATTCGATTTCGAATTGGTTCATACATGCGAACCATGCCTCTTGGGCAAGATGACTAAGGACCCCGTTTTCCGGTTTGATGGAGCGGGCAAGTGATTTATTGGAAATGATACATGTTGATGTATGCAATCCAATGAGTCTTGTAGCATGCAGTGGATATTGTTATTTTCTTACTTTCACTGATGATTTGAGTAGATATAGTGTATATTTACTTAATGAAACACAAGTCTGAATCGTTTGAAAAGTTCAAGCAAATTCAGAGTGAAGTTTAACATTATCATGACAAGAAGACAAAAATGTCTTTGATACGATTGTGGAGGTGAATATCTGAGTTACGAGTTTGGCATACAACTTTAGACATTGTGAAGGTTGTTTCACAACTCACGCCACCTGGAACACCATAGTGTGATGGTGTGTCCGAACGTCATAGTCGTGCTCTATTGGATATGGTGCGTGCTATGATGTCTCTTATCGTTTTTCTACTATAGTTTTGGGGTTATGCATTAGAGACAACTACATGCACTTTAAATAGGGCACCATCTAAATCCGTTGAGATGACACCATATGGTTTGGAAAAAACCTAAGCTGTCATTTTTTAGAGTTTGGGAATGCGACACTTATGTCTGATAGGCTCGAACCCAAAGCCGAAAAATACATCTTCATAAGATACCCTAAGAATAGTTGGGTATACCTTCTATCTTAGATCCGAGTACAAAGTGTTTGTTGCTAAAACTGGGTCCTTTCTCAAGAAAGAGTTTCTCTCGAAAGAATTGAGTGGGTGGAAGATATAACTTGATGAGGTTGTTGAACCTTTGTTCAACTAGAGAGTAGCGTAGAGAAGAAAGATGTTTCTGTGGAGCCTATGTCAGTTGAAGAGGAAGTTAATGCTGATGATCATGAAGCTTCGGATCAAGTTACTATCGAACCTCGTAGGTATACAAGGACGCGTACTGCTACTGAGTGGTACGACAACCCTGTCTTGGAGGTCATGTTGTTGGACAACAATGAACCTGCGAGCTATGGAGAAGAGACGATGGGCCCGGATCCGATAAATGGTTACAGGCCATGAAATCCGAGAAAGGATCCATGTATGAAAACCAATTATAGACTTTGGTAGACTTGCTCGTTGGACGACAGGTCGTTGAGTACAAATGGACCTTTAAGATGAAGACAGACGCTGATGGTGAATGTCTCCATTTATAAAGCTCGACTTGTCGCAAAGAAGTTTCCGCCAAGTTCAAGGAGTTGACTACGATGAGACTTTCTCACTCGTAGCGATGCTAAAGTCTGTTGGAATTATCTGAGCAGTTGCTGCATTTTTCAATTACGAAATCTGGCAGATGGATGTCAAAACGTCGTTTCCTTAACGGTTTACTTGAGGAAAGGTTGTATGTGATACAACCAAAAGGTTTTGTCAGTCCTAAGGATGCTAAAAGTTGTGCAAGCTTCAGCGATCCTTCTATGGACTGAAGCAAACATGTCGGAGTTGGAATATACGCTTTGATGAGGTGATCAAAGTTTTATGAGTCTATACAAAGTTTATGAGACTCTTGTATTTACAATAAAGTTAGTGGGAGCACTATAGAATTTTTGATAAGCATATGTGGTTGACATATTATTGATCGAAAATGATGTAGAATTTTTGGAAAGCATAAACGGTTGTTTGAAAAGAGTTTTTCAAAGGAAGACCTGGATAAAGCTACCTAATTGTTGAGCATCAAGATCTATAAAGATAGATCAAGATGCTTGATGAGACTTTCAATGAGTACATACCTTGACAAGATTTTGAAAGAGTTCAAAATGGATCAGTCAGAGAAAGAATTCTTGCCTGATTTGTAAGGTGTGAAGTTGAGTAAGACTCAAAGCTTGACCACGGCAGAAGAAAGAGAAAGGACGAAGGTTGTCCCCTATGCTCTAGCCATAGGCTCTATATAGTATGCCATGCTGTGTACCACACCTGTGTGTGTCTTGCCATGAGTCCGTCATGGGGTACAACAGTGATCCAGGAGTGGATCACTAGACAGCGGTCAAGATTATCCTTAGTAACTAAAAGACTAAGGAAATGTTTCTCGATAATGGAGGTGATAAAGAGTTACGTTGATGCAAGCTTTAACACCAATCCGGATGACTCTTAGTAGCAATCCGGATACGTATAGTGGAGCAGCCATTTGGAATAGCTCCAAGTGGAGTATGGTAGCAGTGTCTACAGTATGACATAGAGATTTGCAAAGTACACACGGATCTGAATATCGCAGACCCGTTGACTAAAAGACCTCTCTCACATGCAAAGCATGATCGAGCCTCAGAACTCATTGGGTGTTAGATTCATAACAATGCGAATCACATGGTGATGTGAACTACATTATTGACTCTAGTGCAAGTGGGAGACTATTGGAAATATGCCCTAGAGGCAATAATAAATTGGTTATTATCATATTTCCTTGTTCATGATAATCGTTTATTATCCATGCTATAATTGTATTGTTTGGAAACTCAGATACATGTGTGGATACATAGACAACACCATGTCCCTAGTATGCCTCTAATAAACTATCTCGTTGATCAAAGATGGCTATGGTTTCCTAGTCATGGACAGGAGATGCCATTTGATAACACGATCACATCATTAGGAGAATGATGTGATGGACAAGACCCAAACTATGAACGTAGCATATGATCGTGTCAGTTTATTGCTATAGTTTTCTGCATGTCAATATCTGTTCCAATGACCATGAAATCATGCAACTCACTGACACCGAAGGAGTACCTTGTGTGTATCAAACGTCGCAACGTAACTGGGTGACTATAAAGGTGCTCTATAGGTATCTCTGAGGGTGTCTGTTGGGTTGGCATGGATCAAGACTGGGATTTGTTACTCCGTGTGACGAAGAGGTATCTCAGGGCCCACTCAGTAATACAACATCACAACAAGCCTTGCAAGCAATGTGACTAAAGTGTTAGCCACGGGATCTTGTATTACATAACGAGTAAAGAGACTTGTCAGTAACGAGATTAAACTAGGTATGGAGATACTGAAAATCGAATCTCGGGTAAGTAACATACCGAAGAACAAAGGGAACATCATACGGGATTAACTGAATCTTTGACATAGAGGTTTGCCTGATAAAGATCTTCGTAGAATATGTAGGAATCAACATGGGCATCCAGGTCCCACTATTGGCTATTGACCGTACAGGTGTCTCGGTCATGTCTGTAGGGTTATGTTGCATGGGAAACAAAATTTTTCCTACACACACACAAGATCTATCCATGGTGATGAGCATCTACGAGAGGGATAGTGGATCTACATACCCTTGTAGATCGCTAAGCGGGAAGCATTAACAAACGCGGTTGGTGTAGTCGAACGTCTTCGCGATCCAGATCGCCGAGCGTCTCGCGATCTCATCATGATCTATCCCGCAATCCAATCATGATCCGTCCCGTGAACTCATCACGATTTGTCCCGCGATCTCACCACGATCTGTCTCGTGATCTTGATCACGGTCCTTCCAATCTAGCGCCGAACGGACGACACCTCCGCATTCAGCACACGTACAGCTCGATGACGATCTTTGCCTTCTTGATCCAGCAAGAAGGAGCGGAGAGCTATAAGAGTTCTCCGGCAGCGCGATGGCGCTGCGGCGATGGTGGTGGAGCTATTCTGGCAGGGCTTCGCCTAAGCACGGCAGAAAAACGATCTAGAGGAGAAACTATGCACTACAGGAGAGGGTAGCACGTGGCTGAAAATCTAGTGCCCAAAACCCTAAAACCTTTAGTATATATAAGAGGAAGAGAGGATGAGGCTTGGCCCTCAAGGGACCAGCCCTAGGCTTCAGACGTACCAAGGAGGAGAGGAAGAATCCTCCTCCAATCCTAGTAGGACTAGGACTCCTCCTTATTTTGGCCTTTTTGCCTTTTTCCACCTTTTTCTCTTTACGCTTTTCTTTCCAGCCGCATGGGCCTTGTGTGGGACTTACACCAGCCCACTAAGGGCTGGTATTCACTCTCCCACAGCCCATGTAGCCTCTTGGGTCGAAATACCCCTCCCGATGGTCTCCCGGTACACTACCGACACTCCCGGTACACTACCGATGAGCCCGAAACTTTTCTGGCAACCAAAATAGGACTTCCTATATATAAATCATTACCTCCAGACCATTCCGGAGCTCCTCACGACGTCTAGGATCTTATCCGGGACTCTTAAGAACCTTCGGTAACCAACATACATAACTCTATACTACCAAAACGTCACCGAACCTTAAGTGTGCAGACCTTGCGGGTTCGAGAACTATGTAGACATGACCAAGACACCTCTATGGTCAATAACCAATAGCGGGACCTAGATGCCCATATTGGTTCCTACAAATTCTATGAATCTCTTTATTAGTCGAACCTCTATGTCAAGGATTTAGTTAATCCCGTATGATGTTCCCTTTGTTCTTCGGTATGTTACTTGCCCGAGGTTCGATCGTCGGTATCTCAATACCTAGTTCAATCTCGTTACTGGCAAGTCTCTTTACTCGTTCCGTAATACAAGATCCCATGGCTAACACTTAGTCACATTGCTTGCAAGGCTTATTGTGATGTTGTATTACCGAGTGGGCCCTGAGATACCTCTCCGTCACACGGAGTAACAAATTCCAATCTTGATCCATGCCAACCCAACAGACACCCTCAGAGATACCTGTAGAGTACCTTTATAGTCACCCAGTTATGTTGCGACGTTTGATACACACAAGGCACTCCTCCGGTGTCAGTGAGTTGCATGATCTCATGGTCATAGGAACAGATACTTGACATGCAGAAAATAGTAGCAATAAACTGACACGATCATATCCTACATTTTTAGTTTGGGTCTTGTCCATCACATCATTCTCCTAATGATGTTATCCCGTTATCAAATTACATCTCATGTCCATGACTAGGAAACCATAGCCATCTTTGGTCAACGAGTTAGTCTATTAGAGGCATACTAGGGACATGGTGTTGTCTATGTATCCACACATGTATTTGAGTTTCCGATTAATACAATTATAGCATGGATAATAAACGATTATCATGAACAAGGAAATATGATAATAACCAATTTATTATTGCCTCTAGGGAATATTTCTGACAGTCTCCCACTTGCACTAGAGTCAATAATCTAGTTCACATCACCATGTGATTCACATTGTTATGAATCTAACACCCAATGAGTTCTGGGGCTCGATCATGCTTTGCATGTGAGAGAGGTCTTATAGTCAATGGGTCTGCGACATTCTGATCCGTGTGTACTTTGCAAATCTCTATGTCAAACTATAAACACTGCTACCACACTCCACTTGGTACTATTCCAAATGGCTGCTCCACTATACGTATCCAGATTGCTACTACAAGTCATCCGGATTGGTGTTAAAGCTTGCATCAACGTAACTCTTTACGATGAACTCTTTATCACCTCCATAATCGAGAAACATCTGCTTAGTCTTTTAGTTGCTAAGGATAATCTTGACCGCTGTCCAGTGATCCACTCCTGGATCACTCTTGTACCCCTTGATGGACTCATGGCAAGGCACACACATGTGCGGTACACAACATGGCATACTATACAGAGCCTATGGCTAAGGCATAGGGGACGATGTTCGTCCTTTCTCTTTCTTTTGCCGTGGTCGAGCTTTGAGTCTCACCCAACTTCACACCTTACAAATCAGGCAAGAACTCTTTCTCTGACTGAGCCATTTTGAACTCTTTCAAAATCTTGTCAAGGTATGTACTCATTGAAAGTCTCATCAAACATCTTGATCTATCTCTATAGATCTTGATGCTCAACAATTAGGTAGCTTTATCCAGGTCTTCATTTGAAAATCACTTTTCAAACAACCGTTTATGCTTTCCAGAAATTCCACATTATTTCCGATCAACAATGTGTCATCCACATATACTTATCAGAAACTCTATAGTGCTCCCACTCACTTTATTGGAAATACAAGTTTCTCATAAACTTTGTATAGACTCAAAAACTTTGATCACCTCATCAAAGTGTGTATTCCAACTCCAAGATGCTTGCTTCAGTCCATAGAAGGATCACTGAAGCTTGCTCACCTTTTAGAATCCTTAGGACTGACAAAACCTTCTGGTTGTATGACATACCACCTTTCCTCAAGTAAACTGTTAAGGAAATGATGTTTTGACATCCATCTGCCAGATTTCATAATTGAAAAATGCAGCAACTGCTAACATAATTCTAACAGACTTTAGCATCGCTACGAGTGAGAAAGTCTCATCATAGTCAACTCATTGAACTTGTCATATACTTCTTTGCAACAAGTCAAGCTTTATAAATGGTGACATTTACCATCAGCGTATGTCTTCATCTTAAAGGTCCATTTGTACTCGACGACCTGCCGTCCAACGAGCAAGTCTACCAAAGTCTATACTTGGTTTTCATACATGGATCCTTTCTCGGATTTCATGGCCTCTAACCATTTGTCAGAATCCGGGCCCATCATCGCTTCTCCATAGCTCGTAGGTTCATCGTTGTCCAACAACATGACCTCCAAGACAGGGTTGTCATACCACTCAAGAGCAGTACGCATCCTTGTCGACCTACGAGGTTTGATAGTAACTTGATCCGAAGCTTCATGATCATCATCATCAACTTCCTCTTCAACTAACGTAGGCTTCATAGAAACATCTTCCCGTGCTGCACTACTCTCTCGTTGAAACAAAGGTTCAATAACCTCGTCAAGTTCTATCTTCCTCCCACTCAATTCTTTCGAGAGAAATTTTTTCTCAAGAAAGGACCCAGTTTTAGCAACAAACATTTTATGCTTGGATCTGAGATAGAAGGTTCACCCAACTGTTCTTAGGGTATTCTATGAAGATGCATTTGTCCGCTTTGGGTTTGAGCTCATTAGGTGAAAACATTTTCCACACAAGCGTCGCAGCCCCAAACATTAAGAAATGACAATTTAGGTTTCTATCAAACCATAATTCACATGGTGTCATCTCAACGGATTTAGATGGTGCCCTATTTAAAGTGAATGTAGTTGTCTCTAATGCATAACCCCAAAATTATAGTAACAAAACGATAAGAGACATCATAGCACGCACCATATCCAATAGAGCACGACTATGACGTTCAGACACACCATCACACTATGGTGTTCCAGGTGGCGTGAATTGTGAAACAACTTTCACATTGTCTAAAGTTGTATGCCAAACTCGTAACTCAGATATTCACTTCCACGATCATATCGCAGACATTTTTATCTTCTTGTCACGATGATCTTAAACTTCACTCTGAATTTGCTTGAACCTTTCAAACTATTCAGACTTGTGTTTCATTAAGTAAATATACACTATATCTACTCAAATCATCAGTGAAGGTAAGGAAATAATGATATCCACCGCACGCTACAAGACTCATTGGATTGCATACATCAACATGTATCATTTCCAATAGATCACTTGCCCGCTCCATCAATCTGGAAAACGGGGTCCTTAGTCATCTCACCCAAGAGGCATGGTTCGCATGTCTCAATCGACTCGAAATCGTATGAGTCCAAAGATCCATCAGCATGGAGTTTCTTCATGCGCTTTATACCAATATGACATTTAGCAGCAGTGCCACAAGTATGTGGTACTATCATTATTAATTTTGTTTCTTTTGGCATCAATGTTATGAACATGTGTATTACTATGATCAAGATTCAACAAACCATTCTCACTGGGTGCATGACCATTGAAGGTATTATTCATGTAAACAGAATAACCATTATTCTCTAACTTAAATGAATAACCGTGTTGCAATAAACACGATCTAATCACGTTCATGCTCAACGCAAAACACCAAATAACATTTATTTAGGTTCGTCACTAATCCCGAAGGTAGAGAGAGCGTGCAATGTTGATCACATCAACCTTGGAAACATTTCCAACACACATCGTCACCTCACCCTTAGATAGTTCTCCGTTTATTTCATAGTGTTTATTTCGAGTTACTAACATTTAGCAACCGAACCGGTATCCAATACCCATGTGCTACTAGGAGTACTAGCAAGGTACACATCAATAACACGTATATGAAATATACTTCTGTCGACATTGCCAGCCTTCTTACCTACCAAGTATCTAGGGTTGTTCCGCTTCAACGACCACTCTCATCATAATCGAAGCACTTAGTCTCGGGTTTGGGTTCAACTTTGGGTTGCTTCACTGGAGCAGCAACTGACTTGCCATCCATGAAGTTTCCCTCCTTTCCCTTGCCCTTCTCGAAACTAGTGGTTTTACTAACCATCAACACTTGACGCTCCTTCTTGATTTCTACCTTCGCGGTGTCAAACATCGCGAACAACTCAGGGATCATTATTTCTATCCCTGGCATTTTATTGTTCATCACCAAGTTCTAGTAGCTTAGTGACAGTGACTTGGAAAACTATATCAATCACTTTCTTATCTGGAAGATCAACTCCCACTCGATTCAAGCGATTGTAGCACCCAGACAATCTGAGTACATGCTCAACGATTGAGCTATTCTCCTTTATCTTGCAGGCAAAGAATCTTGTTGGAGACCTCATATCTCGCAACACGGGCACGAGCCTGAGATCCTAATTTCAGCTCTTAGAACATCTCATATGTTCCGTGACGTTCAAAACGTTTCGGAGCCTCAATTCTAAGCCGTAATGCATGACACACTAAACTATCAAGTAGTCATCAGAACGTGCCTGTCACATGTTCACAACATCTACAAACGATGCTAGAGGGGTTGGCGCACCGAGCGGTGCATTAAGGACATAAGCCTTGTGTGCAGCAATGAGGACAATCCTCAGATCATGGACCCAGTCCGCAATATTGCTACCATCATCTTTCAACTCTATTTCTCTAGGAACATATAAAAAATCAAGGGATCTACAGCGCGAGCAAGTAATCTACAACATAATTTGCAAAGACACAACTGACTATGTTCATGATAATGAGTTCAACTAATCATATTACTGAAGAACTCCCACTCAAATTGACATCCCCCCGGTCATTCGAGTGATACATGATCCAAATTCAAGTTCGATCATCACGTGAGTTGAGGTGGTTTCAATGGTGAACATCATCAGGTTGATCATATCTACTATATGACTCATGTTCGACCTTTCGGTCTCTTGTGTTCCGAGTCCATGTCTGTACATGCTAGGCTTGTCAAGTTTAACCCGAGTGTTCTGCATGTGCAACACTGGCTTGCACCCATTGTATGTGAACGTAGAGTCTATCACACCCGATTATCACGTGGTGTCTCAACACGACAAACTTTCGCAACGGTGCACACCCGGGGAGAACACAATTTATCTTGAAATTAAGTGAGGGATCACCTTATAATGCTACCGTCGTCCTAAGCAAAACAAGGTGCATAAAAGGATTAACATCACATGCAAATCATAAGTGACATGATATGGCCATGAACTTGTGCTTTTGATCTCCATCTTGAAAGCACCGGCATGATCTCCATCGTCACCGGCATGACACCATGGTCTCCATCATCTTGATCTCCATCAACGTGTCGCCATCGGGGTTGTCGTGCCCACCATGCTTCTACTACTATTGCTACCGTTTAGCGAAAAAGTAAAGCATTACATAGCGCTTAATGATTGACACGTAGGTCATACAATAATTAAAGACAACCCTATGGCTCCTGCCGGTTGCCATACTCATCGACATGCAAGTCGTGATATTCTATACAACACATGATCATCTCATACATCACATATATCTCATCATGTAATTGGCCATATCACATCACAACATACCCTGCAAAAACAAGTTTGACGTCCTCTAATTGTTGTTGCATGTTTTACGTGGCTGCTACGGGTATCTAGCAAGAACAATTCTCACCTACTCATAAACCACAACGGTGATACATAAGTTGCTTTTCAACCTTCTCAAGGACCGCCTTTGTCGAATCCGATCCAACTAAAGTAGGAGAAACAGGCACCCGCCAGCCATCTTTGTGCAACAAGGTTACGCGTCAGTTGATGGAACCGGCCTCTTGTAAGCGTACGAGTAAGGTTAGTCCGGGCGGCTTCATCCCAAAATACCGCTGAACCAAACACGACCAAGGGAGGAAGCAATCTAAGCATCAACGCCCACAAACTTTTTGTGTTCTACTCGAGATCTCATCTACACATAGACCTAGCTCATGATGCCACTGTAGGGTTATGTTGCATGGGAAACAAAAAAATTCCTACACACATGCAAGATCTATCCATAGTGATGAGCATCTATGAGAGGGAGAGTGGATCTACATACCCTTGTAGATCGCTAAGCGGGAAGCGTTAAGAAACGCGGTTGGTGTAGTTGAACATCTTCGTGATCCAAATCGCCGAGTGTCCCACGATCTCATCACGATCCGTCCCGCGATCCAATCACGATCCGTCCTACGAACTCATCATGATCCGTCTCGCAATCTCATCACGGTCCGTCTCACGATCTTGATCACGGTCCTTCCGATCTAGCGCCGAACGGACGACACCTCCGCGTTCAGCACACGTACAGCTCGATGACGATCTCCGCTCTTGATCCAGCAAGAGGGAGCGGAGAGTTAGAAGAGTTCTCTAGAAGCGCAACAGTGCTGTGGCGATGGTGGTGGAGCTATTCTGGCAGGGCTTCGCCTAAGCACTGCAGAAAACCGTTCTAGAGGAGAAACTATGCACTAGAGGAGAGGGTAGCACGTGGCTGAAAATCTAGTGCCAAAAACCCTAAAACCTCTAGTATATATAAGAGTAAGGGAGGAGGAGGCTTGGCCCTCAAGGGACCAGCCCTACGCTTTGGCCGAACCAAGGAGGAGAGGAGGAATCCTCCTCCAATCCTAGTAGGACTAGGACTCCTCCTTATTTTGGCCATTTTGCCTTTTCCCACCTTTTTCTCTTTGGGATTTTCTTCCCAGCCCGCATGGGCCTTGTGTGGGACTTCCACCAGCCCACTAGGGGCTGGTATTCACTCTCCCACATCCCATGTAGCCTCTTGGGTCGAAATACCCCTCTCGATGGTCTCCCGATACACTACCGGCACTCCCGGTACACTACCGATGAGCCCGAAACTTTACCGGCGACCAAAATAGGACTTCTTATATATCAATATTTACCTCCGGACCATTCCGGAGCTCCTCGTGATGTCTTGGATCTCATCTGGGACTCCGAACAACCTTCAGTAACCACCATACATAACTCTATAATACCGAAACGTCACCGAACCTTAAGTGTGCAGACCCTGCGGGTTCGAGAACTATGTAGACATGACTGGGACACCTCTACGGTCAATAACCAATAGCAGGACCTGGATGCCCATATTGGTTCCTACATATTCTGCAAAGATCTTTATCGGTCGAACCTCTATGTCAAGGATTCAGTTAATCCCGTATGATGTTCCCTTTGTTCTTCGGTATGTTACTTGCCCAAGGTTCGATCGTCGGTATCTCCATACCTAGTTCAATCTCGTTATCGGAAAGTCTCTTTACTCGTTCCGTAATACAAGATCCCATGGCTAAAACTTAGTCACATTGCTTGCAAGGCTTATTGTGATGTTGTATTACCGAGTGGGCCCTGAGATACCTCTCCGTCACACGGAGTAACAAATCCCAGTCTTGATGCATGCCAACTCAACAGACACCCTCAGAGATACCTATAGAGCACCTTTATAGTCACCCAGTTACGTTGCAATGTTTGATACACACATGACACTCCTTCGATATCCGTGAGTTGCATGATCTCATGGTCATAGGAACATATACTTGACATGCAGAAAACAGTAGCAATAAACTGACACAATCAGATGCTACGTTTGTAGTTTCGGTCTTGTCCATCACATCATTCTCCTAATGAGGTGATCCCGTTATCAAATGACATCTCATGTCCATGACTAGGAACCATAGCCATCTTTGGTCAACGAGCTAGTCTATTAGAGGCATACTAGGAACATGGTGTTGTCTATGTATCCACACATGTATCTGATTTTCCGATTAATACAATTATAGCATGGATAATAAATTATTATCATGAACAAGGGAATATGATACTAACCAATTTATTATTGCCTCTAGGGCATATTTCCAACAATGTCTACATAGTTCTCGAACCCGCAGGGTCTGCACACTCAAGATTTGGTGACGTTTCGGTAGTATAGAGTTATGCATGGTGGTGACCGAAGGTTGTTTAGAGTCCCGGATGATATCCCAGACATCACGAGGAACTCCGGAATGGTACGGAGGTAAAGATTGATATATAGGAAGTCCTGTTTTGGTCACCAGAAAAGTTTCGGGCTCATCGATAGTGTACCGGGAGTGCCGGGAGGGTACCAGGGGACCATCGGGAGGGGTATTTAAACCCAAGAGGCTATATGGGCTGTGGGAGAAGTATTACCAGCCCTTGGTGGGCTGGCTGAAGTCCCATAGAAGGCCCTTGCGGCTAGGGAAGAAAACCCAAGATGGAAAGAAGGCAAAGTGGGAAAATAAGGAAGGAGTCCTAATCCTACTAGGAGTGGAGGAGGAGGACTCCTCCCTCTCACTTCGGCCGAACTAGATTTGTCTCCTTGGAAGCCAAGTCTCCTCCCTCCCCTCCTCCTATATATACTAGAGGTTTTGAGGGCAGCCGTAACCCTAATTGCCACGTGTTGCCCTCTTCTTCCTCTAGATCGTTTTCTCCTCTAGATCAGTTTTCAGTGGTGCTTAAGCGAAGCCCTACTAGAATTTCTCTACCACCATTGCCGCAATGCCGTCGCGCTACCGGAGAACTCATCTACCTCTCTGCTCCCTCTTGCTGGATCAAGAAGGCAGAGATCATCGTCGAGCTGTACGTGTGCTGAATGCGAGGTGCCATCTGTTCGGCGCTAGATCGGAAGGACCATGATCAAGATTGTGAGACGATTCATGATTGGATCGCGGACGGATCATGATGAGATCGCGGGACAGATCATGATTGGATCGCAGGACGGATCGTGATGGGATCGCGGGACGCTCAGTGATTTGGATCGCGAAGACGTTCGACTACATCAACCGCGTTTCTTCCCGCTTCTCGCTTAGCGATCTACAAGGGTATGTAGATCCACTCTCCCTCTCATAGATGCTCATCACCATAGATAGATCTTGCGTGTGCGTAGGATTTTTTTTGTTTCCCATGCAACGTTCCCCAACATGGAGTTGAGTGAGACTCAAAGCTCGACCACGGCAGAAGAAAGAGAAAGGACGAAGGTCGTCCCCTGTGCCTTATCCATAGGCTCTGTATAGTATGCCATACCGTGTACCTCACATGTGTGTGCCTTGCCATGAGTCTATCAAGGGGTACAAGAGTGATCTAGGAGTGGATCACTAGACAGCGGTCAATATTATCCTTAGTAACTAGAGGACTAAGGAAATATTTCTCGATTATGGAGGTGATAAAGAGTTCGTCGCAAAGGGTTACGTCGATGCAAGCTTTAACACCAATCTGGATGACTCTTAGTAGCAATCCGGATACGTATAGTGGAGTAGTCATTTGGAATAGCTCTGGAGTGTGGTAGCAGTGTCCACAGTATGAAATAGATATTTGCAAAGTACACACAGTTCGGAATGCCGCAAACCCATTGACTAAAGACATCTCTCACATGCAAAGCATGATCGAACCGCAAAACTCGTTGGGTGTTAGATTCATAATAATGTAAATCACATGGTGATGTGAACTAGATTATTGACTCTAGTGCAAGTGGGAGACTTTTGGAAATATGCCCTAGAGGCAATACTAAATTCGTTATTATCATATTTCCTTGTTCATGATAATCGTTTATTATCCATGCTAGAATTGTATTGATCGGAAAATCAAATACATGTGTGGATACATAGACAACACCATGTCCCTAGTATGCCTCTAATAGACTAGCTCGTTGATCAAAGATGGTTAAGGTTTCCTAGCCAAGGACATGAGATGTCATTTGATAATAGGATCACATCATTAGGAGAATGATGCGATGGACAAGACCTGAACTATAAACACAACATTTGATCATGTTAGTTTATTGCTATAGTTTTCTACATGTCAAGTATATGTTCCTATGACCATGAGATCATGCAATTCACTGGCACCGGAGGAGTACCTTGTGTGTATGAAATGTCGCAATGTAACTGGGTGACTATAAAGGTGCTCTACAGGTATCTCCGAGGGTGTCTATTGAGTGGGAATGGATCAAAACTGGGATATGTTACTCCGTGTGACGGAGAGGTTTCTCAGGGCCCACTCGGTAATACAACATCACAACAAGCCTTGCAAGCAAAGTGACTAATGTGTTAGCCACATGATCTTCTATTATCGAACGAGTAAACAGAATTGCCCGTAACGAGATTGAACTAGGTATAGACATACCGACGATCGAATCTCAGGCAAGTAACATACCGAAGAACAAAGGGAACAACATAGGGGATTAACTGAATCCTTGACATAGAGGTTCAACCGATAACGATCTTCATAGAATATGTACGAATCAATATGGGCGTACATGGCTTGCTATTGGTTATTGATCTTAGAGGTGTCTCAGTCATGTCTGCATAGTTCTCGAACCCGCAGGGTCTACCCACTTAACGTTTGGTGACGATATAAGTATAGTTGAGTTGTTATGTTGGTGACCGAACGTTGTTCGGAGTCCCGTATGAGATCCCGGACATGACGAGGAGCTCTAGAATAGTCCGGAGGTAAATATTGATATATGGGATAATAGTGTTTGGTCTCCGGAAGGGTTCCAGAATTCACCAGAAAGAGTTTCAGATGTTTCCCAAAATGTTCGGGGGTACAAGAACACTTTATTTGGGCCAAGGGGTAAAGCCCACGAGCCTTTAGGAAGGTGAAAAAGGAGTTTTGCGAAGGACAGGGGCCAGACGCCAGGAACCCTGGCGTTTGGGGCCAGACGCCGAGGACCCTTGCGTCTGGTCCTGGAGTCCGAGAAGGACTCTTGCCTGCATGCCAAACTGACCTTGTGGAGAATTTTTCTCCAAGTTTCGACCCCAGGGCTCAACATATAAATAAAGGGGCGGGGCTAGCACCCAAAACACATCAAGTTTTCCCAAGCCGTGTGCCGGCAATCCCGTTCCTCTAGTTTATCCTTCGTCATAGTTTCCATTGTGCTTGGCGAAGCCCTGCGGAGATTGTTCTTCACCACTACCCTCACCATGCCATTGTGCTGCCAAAACTCATCTACTACTTCACCATCACTCCCTGGATCAAGGAGGTGAAGGCGTCGTCAAGCTACACGTGTGTTGAACGCGGAGGTGCCGTCCGTTCGGTGCTAGATCGGAAGGAACATTATGGGATCGCGGGATGGCTCGTGATGAGACCGTGGGACTGCTCGTGATTGGATCGCGAAGATGTTCGACTAGATCAACCGCGTTTCTTAACGCTTCCGCTTAGCGATCTACAAGGGTATGTAGATCCACTCCCCCTCTCGTAGATGCTCATCGCCATGGATAGATCTTGTGTGTGCGTAGATTTTTTTTTGTTTCCCATGCAACGTTCCCCCACATTATCTTGATTCAGCGGTATTGTGGGATGAAGTGGCTCGGACCAACCTTACTCGTCCACGTACGAGAGACCGTTCCATCGACTGGCATGCAACTTGTTGCATAAAGATGCCTGGCGGGCGTCTGTCTCTCCCACTTTAGTTGAATCAGATTCGTCCGAGGCAGTCCTTGTAGAATGTTAAAAGGCAACTTGATTATCACGGTTGTGGCTTTGCGTAGGTAGGAACGGTTCTTACTAGTTGCCCATAGCAGCCACATAAAACTTGCAACAACAAAGTAGAGGACATCTAACTTGTTTTTGCAGGGCATGTTGTGATGTGATATGTCCAAGGCGTGATTTGATATATGTTGATGTATGAGACGATCATGTTTTGTAATAGTTATCACGACTTGCATGTCGATGAGTACGACAACCGACAGGAGCCATAGGGTTGTCTTTAATTTATTGTATGACCTGCGCGTCAATCACTAAACTCTATGTAATTCCTTTTACTTTATCCCTATGCGTTAGCAATAGTTGTTGAAGCAATATTTGGTGCGACAACCACGTGATGACACAATGATGGAGATCATGGTTTCATGCCGGTGACGATGGAGATCAT
This sequence comes from Hordeum marinum, assembly GCA_022496015.1. NCBI lineage: Eukaryota > Viridiplantae > Streptophyta > Magnoliopsida > Poales > Poaceae > Hordeum > Hordeum marinum. The sequence continues at coordinate 442,836,857 of CM039674.1, forward strand.
GTCGGTGCTTTGGATATGGAGATCAAAAGCACAAGATGATGATGGCCATATCATGTCACTTATATGATTTGCATGTGATGTTAATCCTTTTATACATCTTATTTTGCTTAGCACGACGGTAGCATTATAAGATGATCCCTCACTAAAATTTCAAGATAAACTTATGTTCTCCCTAAGTGTACACTGTTGCGAAGGATCATCGTTTTGAAGCACCACGTGATGATCGGGTGTGATAGACTCTACGTTTGCATACAACTGGTGTAAGCCACTTTTGCACATGTAAAACACTTGGGTTAAACTTGACGAGCCTAGCATGTACAACATGGCCTCGGAACACAGGAGATCGAAAGGTCGAACATGAGTCATATAGTAGATATGATCAACATGGAGATGTTCACCATTTAAGTCACCCCATCTCATGTTATGATCGAACTTGGGTTGGTGGATTTAGATCATGTTACACTCGGACAACCTGAGGGATGTTGATTTGAGTGGGAGTTCTCTGGTAATATGATTAATTGAACTCATTATCATGAACATAGTCAAAATATATTTGCAAATTATGTTGTAGAGCAATAGCTCGCGTTATAGCTTCCCTATATTTTGATACGTTCCTAGAGAAAAACTAAGTTGAAAGGTGGCAGTAGAAATTATGCGGACTAGGTCAGTAAACTGAGGATTGTCCTCATTGCTGCATAGAAGGCTTATGTCCTTGATGCACCACTCGGTGCGCCACCCCCTCAAGTGACGTCTGTAGGTGTTGAGAACATCAAACACACATGTTTTGGTTACTACTTGATAGTTCAGTGCGTCATGCTTTACGGCTTAGAATTGAGGCTCCAAAGACGTTTGAGTGTCACAGAGCATATGAGATGTTCCAAGAGCTGAAATTGGAATTTTAGGCTCGTGCCCGTGTTGAGAGGTATGAGACCTCCAAGAAGATTCTTTGTTTGCAAGATGAAAGAGAATAGCTCAATTGGTGAGCATGTGCTCAAATTGTCTAGGTGCTACAATCGCTTGAATCAAGTGGGAGTTGATCTTACAGATAAGATAGTGATTGATATAGTTCTTCACGTCACTGCCACAAAGCTACTAGAGCTTCATGATGAACTATAAACATGCCAAGGATGGAAAAGATGATCCCTGAGCTATTCGCGATGTTTTACACCACGAAGGTAGAAATCAAGAAGGAGCATCAAATGTTGATGGTTAGTAAAACCACTAGTTTCGAGAAGGGCAAGGGCAAGAAGGGAAACTTCATGAAAGGCAAGCCAGTTGTTGCTCTAGTGAATAAACCCAAGGTTGAACCCAAACCCAAGACTAAGTGCTTCTATTATGAGGATAATGGCCACATGAAGCGGAACTGCCCTAAATACTTGGCAGATAAGAAGGCTGGCAATGTCAACAGAAGTATATTAGATGTACGTGTTATTGATGTGTACCTTGCTAAGTACTCCTAGTAGCACCTGGGTATTAGATACCGATTTAGTTTCTAATGTTAGTAACTCAAAATAAAAGCTACGTAATAAACATAGACTAGCTATAAGGGCGAGTTGACGATGTGTGTTGGAAGTGTTTCCAAGGTTGATGTGATCACCATCGCACGCTCCCTCCACCTTCAGGATTAGTGTTAAACCTGAATAAATATTATTTGGTGTTTGCGTAGAGCATGAACATGACCAGATCATGTTTATCACAATACAATTATTCATTTAAGTCAAATAATAATGGTTATTCCGTTTTCATGAATAATACCTTCGACGGTCATGCACCCAATGTGAATGGTTTATTGAATCTCGATCGTAGGGATACACATGTTCATAATATTGATGCCAAAAGATGCAAATTTAATAATGATAGTACCACATACCTATGGCACTGCCGCTAAGGTCATATTGGTGTGAAGCGCATGAAGAAACTCCATGTTGATTGATCCTTGGACTCACTCAATTTTGAATCGGTTGAGACATGCGGACCATGCCTCATGGGTAAGATGAGTGAAACCCCGATTTTCCGGTATGATGGAGCGGGCAAGTGACTTATTGGAAATGATACATGTTTATGTATGCGGTCCAATGAGTGTTGAAGTGTGCGATGGATATTGTTATTTTCTTACCTTCACTGATATGGGTATATTTACTTAATGAAACACAAGTCTAGAATGTTTGAAAAGTTCAAGCAAATTCAGAGTGAAGTTTAAGATCATCGTGACAAGAAGATAAAATATTTATGATATGATCGTGGAGGTGAATATCTGAGTTACGAGTTTGGTATGCAACTTAAGACAATGTGGAAATTGTTTCACAACTCACGCCACCTGGAACACCATAGTATAATGGTGTGTACGAACATCGTTGTCATGCTCTATTGGATATGGTGCGTACTATGATGTCTCTTACTGATTTTCCACTATCATTTTGGGGTTATGCATTAGAGACAACTACATTCACTTTAAATAGGGCACCATCTAAATCCGTTGAGATGACACCGCATGAATTATGGTTTGGTAGAAACCTAAGCTGTCATTTCTTAGAATTTGGGAATGTGACACTTATGTCAGATAAGCTCAAACCCAAAGTGGACAAGTGTGTCTTCATAGGATACCCTAAGGAAATAGTTGGGTATACATTGTATCTCATATCCGAGGGCAAAGTGTTTGTTGCTAAAAACGGGTCCTTTCTCAAGAAATAGTTTCTCTCGAAAGAATTGAGTGGGAGGAAAGTAGAACTTGATGAGGTTGTTGAACCGCCACTTCAGTTGGATAGTAGAACGACACAGAAAGATGTTTTTGCGATGCCTACACCAAGTGAAGAGGAAGCAAATGATGATGATCATGAAGCTTCGGATCAAGTTACTACCAAACCTCGTAGGTCGACAAGGACTCGTACTGCCCCTAAGTGGTACAACAATCCTGTCTTGGAGTTCATGTTGTTAGACAACACTGAACCTACAAGCTATGAAGAAGTGATGGTGGTCCCGAATTCCAATAAATGGCTAGGAGCCATGAAATCCAAGAAAGCATCCATGCATGAAAACCAAGTATGGACTTTGGTAGACTTGCCCGATGAACGGTAGGTCATTAAGTACAAATGGACCTTTAAGAAGAAGACATCGCTGATGGTAAATTCCACCACTTATAAAGCTCAACTTGTCGCAAACAAGTTTCCGACAAGTTCAAGGAGTTGATTAAGATGATACTTTCTCGCCCTTAGAGATCCTAAAGTCTGTTGGAATTATGTTAGCAGTTGCTGCATTTTTCGATTATGAAATGTGGCAGATGGATGTCAAAACATCGGTTCCTCAATGGTTTCCTTGAGGAAAGGTTGTATGTGATATAACCAGAAGGTTTTGTTGATCCTAAGGATGCTAAAAGGTATTCAAGCTCTAGCAATCCTTCTATGGACTGGAGCAAGCATCTCATAGTTGGAATATACAGTTTGATGAGGTGATCAAAGTTTTTGGGTTTATGGAAAGTTTATAAGAAACTTGTATTTACAAGAAAGTGAGTGGGAGCACTATAGAATTTCTGATAAGTATATGTGGTTGGCATATTGTTGATCGGAAATAATGTAGAATTTCTAGAAAGTATAAAGGGTTGTTTGAAAGGAGTTTTTCAAAGGAAGACCTGGAATGAAGCTACTTGAATATTGGGCATCAAGATCTGTAGAGATAGATCAAGTCCTTTGAAAAAACTTTCAATGAATACATACCTTGAAAAGATTTTGAAAGAGTTCAAAATAGATCAGTCAAAGAAGGAGTTCTTGGTTGTATTGTAAGGTATGAATTTGAGTAAGACTCAAAGCTCAACCACGACAGAAGAAAGAGAAAGGACAAAGGTCGTCCCCTATGCCTTAGCCGTATGCTCTATATAGTATGTCATGCTGTGTATTGCACCTGGTCTGTGCCTTGCCATGAGTTTGTCAAGGGGTACAAGAGTGATCCAGGAGTGGATCACTAGTCAACAGTCAAAATTATCCTTAGTAACTCGAGGACTAAGGAAATGTTACTCTATTATGGAGGTGATAAAGAGTTCTTCATAAAGGGTTACGCAGATGCAAGCTTTGACACCAATCCGGATGACTCTAAGTAGCAATCCGGATACGTATAGTGGAGCAGTCATTTGGAATAGCTCCAAGTGGAGCGTGGTAGCAGCATCTACAGTTTGACATAGAGATTTGCAAAGTACACATGGATCTGAATATTGTAGACCCGTTGACTAAAACCTCTCATAAGCAAAACATGATCAAACCCCAGAACTCATTGCGTAAATGACATGGTGATGTGAACTAGATTATTGACTCTAGTGCAAGTGGGAGACTTTTGGAAATATGCCCTATACGCAATAATAAATTAGTTATTATTATATTTACTTGTTCATGATAATCGTTTATTATCCATGCTATAATTGTATTGACTGGAAACTCAAATGCATGTGTCGATACATAGAAAACAAAGTGTACCTAGTAAGCCTCTACTAGACTAGCTCTTTGATCAAAGATGGCGTGACGCCCCATTTTGACCATACGCTAATCATACAAGAAAATGATATGACCAAGATTAGGGACTCATGGGAAGATATCACAACACAACTCTAGACACGAATCAAAGTCATACAAGCTTCATATTACAAGCCAGGGGCCTCGAGGGCTCGAATACAAAAGCTCAGATTCAACGGGTCAGCGGAAGCAAATAATATTTGAGTACAAACATAAGTTAAACAAGTTTTGCCTTAAGAAGGCTAGCACAAACATAACATGGATCGAAAGAGGCAAGGCCTCCTGCTTGGGAACCCCCTATGTACTCCTGAGCGTCGAGACTCTCCACGTAGTAGTAAGCACCAGCGGTGTTGTAGTAGTCATTAGCAGGGTACTCCATCTCCTGGGCTCCATCATCTGAACGCAGTAATCATATCGAGGGGGAAAGTGGAGGTAAAGCAGCGATGAGTACTCATCCAAAGTATTCGCAAGACTTACATCGGAACTATACTAAAATATGCATCAATATCAAATGAATGGGGTTATATCTGTGTACTGACTGGAGAAAAGCAAGAATAGGGGGAAGGCCTAGTCCTATTGAAGACTAGCATCTTCAACATCTTGCATCATTAGAAGAGTGTAGATTGGTAACTCATAGGTAACAATATTATTGTAGCAATTTTATTAAGTAACCATGCCAAGAGATTCTTCCTCGACTCTCTACGAGAAAGCAATATTGGAGCCACCATTCATTTCAATTTTAAGGTCACAATTCTAGTTGTATTAGATCGAGGTACAACTCCAAGTCGTCATGTCACCGTGGACACGCCTATTCGAATAGTTAACTTCATCCTTGCAGGGGTGCACCATATTTTCCAACACATTTGATAACCTTTGGCCGGACACACTTTCCTGGGTCATGCCTGGCCTCAAGACATCAACACGTCATCACCCGACCTAGGCTTAACAGAGAGGCCAGCCCATCGGTCTAAATCCTAAGCGCGCAGGGGTCATGGGCCCACTCACCCTTTGCACTCTTGCATGATGCGTGGATGGTCGAGGTCAGTCCTAGCACCTATAATACAAGATGAATGATGTCGCAGACCACTCGGGCACGTGCAGCTCCATTGCTGATGTCCGAAGAGCTTCGGCTGATACAATGACGCCGAGTACCCATAACTTCTCGCACATGAAGGTTAGTGCAGAAAAGGTCAAATGACCAACTCAGATCAAATACCCAAACCATTAGCATTTTGATAGTTGCGGTGACAAGCGCGATCCAAAGTGTGCGGTCCCATCACCTCATCTTGAGGTCTTGTGGCAAGGGCCTCACCTGCCCGGCCACGCCTCATCGTTATTAATCCATGGGTACCATTCAAGGCCAACCCATCATGAACATCTTTCTGTAATCAAGTCATAGTAACCGTGTGTATAAAACATCAAGGTGGAACCTGAAGAATCACCCTCAAGGGTTCCCACTCAATGTAGTCATCAAGGTGGACTTAGAGGAATCACCCTTGGGGGTCCCATGCCTGAGGGGGTTGCACGACAGAGTCGATATCAGGAGTGGCAGAGAGGTATCACCCTCTGTTTACCATGACCGACTAGCTACACTACAGAGCTAGTGTCATGAGTACTTCACGAGTGATCACCCTTGATACTCGATAGTACTTCTGCAGAGTCGTACAACTAAGGGAGTGTGCGATGATGTGATGGTCTCTGCACATCGATCGTGATGGTCGAGTAACTGATAGTTAAAGCGGGGCAATTGGGACTAAGGGGGTCACAGGGTCATTATCAACCTATGCTAAGGAGTTTAATGAAGCAGTAGGTAATAGCAGTTTATCAAAAGCAGACTATGCATCAGAATAGGAGCTATATTCAACACTAGCAAAATCTAATGCAAGCATGAGAGAGAAAGAAATGTGTGATATCTAAATGCTCAAGGGGTTTGCTTGCCTTGTTGCTGTGTTGCAAAAGGTTGGTCGTCAGTAGCGTAGTCGTACCCGACAGTAGCGTCAGTCTCGGGGTCTTCTGGAGAGAAGAGGACGGAGAAACAATAAATATAAAGAAGACAAATGCATCATGATGCATGACAAGGCAAAATGCAATGCTAGGCATGAGCTAACGCAGTACTACACGTCATCGATGAAGCGGGAGAATATCCGATGATAATTCCTGGGTCTCGCTTTTATCGGACAGATGATCCTAAGGCAAAATGTCCATGTTCATCATGCTAGGGGCATCTGACAGCTGAACGGACATTGTATTCGGATTCGTGGGATATTTCTAATCAATTTTCATGTATAAAATATTTCCATCCGACTTACAAATTATTTAATATTAATTTTTAAAGTTTTATTATTATTCTAAAATTAAACAGATTTAATTTAAATCAAAAGTCCAATTATGACATCAACATGATGCCATGCTCACATCAGCAATCAACAGTCTCAGTTGACAGGTCAAACTGACCAGTGGGCCCCACTGTCATAGACAGTTGGCTAAACTATGTTTTATTTTAATTAAAACGAATTAGTAGAGGGGTGGGTCCCACCTGTTAATGTCTATTTTGGTTCAAGTTAATTATCAGAATTAATTAACTACTTTTTAATTTGCACTAATTGAGTGGGCCCACCTGTCATACACATCAACTTAATAGAGAGGTTAATTAACCTAATTAGGGTTTAATTAAGTTAATTAACAAATCAATCAATCAATCAATTAATTTATTTTTTTATTTTTTATACTCTTTTTAAACAGGGGTGTGTGTGGGCCCCTATGGTTAGTGAGGCTGATGGGGGGGGGGGTAGTCCGCACTAACCAGATCGGGGCCGGGGCTAGGCTCGAAGCCAAGGCCATGCCAGGGGCTCACCAGCGATGGTGGTGGGGCGCAGTGGCGAGCGGCACAACGGGTGGCGCGGGCGGAGCAAGGCGATCGGGTTGGTGAGTGCGATGCGAGGCGACGAGTGTGCGCGCGGTGTGGGCGGTGCCGCTGCCAGGGCGCACGGCGGGGCGGCGCTGACGTTTGCGTGGGTGCGGTGAGCGCGGCGTGCGGGTGCGGCAACTGCATGCGGCGAGCAGCCGGGGAGGAGCGGTGAGGGGAAGGGAGAGGGGGAGCCTCGAGGGCTCACCGACGCTGCAGGGTGGCGGAGGCGGCGAGGTGCGAAGAATACGGGTGGGGAGGAGGTCGGGGATGACGACGATGGGGTGGCACCGGTGGGGGAGGGGCGCCGGCGAGGCTTGGGGTAGTGCGGGGCGACGAGCACCGCTGCAGTTCCGATCCAATGGGGAAGGGAGGGGATCAGGGGGTGAGGGGAGAAGTGAGGAAGGGGTGGGGGTAGTTAGGGTTTGGGGCGGGCTATGTAGGAGCCGACTGGGCCGGCCTGGGGGTAGATGGGCCTTGGCCCATGGGGGGGGGTTCTCGCCCTTAGCCTTTTATTTTTTTATTTTTAGTCTTCTGTTTTCTTTTAATTAATTCTATTTTATTTAATTTAGTAACCCAAAACACTTGAGTAAAATGTGAGACTACCCCAGTAAACCAGTCGCAATATTTGGCACTGCCACAAATAAGATGGAATTTATTTGGATAAGTTTGTATTATACAAAATATTTAAATGGCATTTCATAATTGATTTGCCCTTTGTTAAATTGTTTTAGAGGCACTAAACACCTTACGAAATGTGGGTTGCAATTTTAGAAAAGCCTAGGGAATATTTGAAACATATTCATGATTTTTATTTCTTGATTTGCAAAACTTTTAAATCCACTTTTCAAATGAATTTGAATTGCAAAGAAAAATGAATTAGGGTTTTATTTCAAAAGTGATCATACTTGGATTAGCAAAAATCATTAACTTAATCCTTGCCATTACTCTAGCTTGATTACAAGGATTACTGTAGCACGTAATCCAGGGTAGCACAGATGGTTAAGGTTTCCTAGCCTTAGACATGAGTTGTCATTTTATAACGGGATCACATCATTAGGAGAATGATGTGATGGAAAAAACCCAACAGTAAGCATAGCATATGATCGTGTTAGTTTATTGCTACTGCTTTATCCATGTCAAGTATATGTTCCTACGACCATGAGATCACCCAACTACCTGACACCGTAGGAATGCCTTGTGTGTATCAAACGTCACAACGTAACTTAGTGACTATAAAGATGCTCTATAGGTATTTCCGAGGGTGTTTGTTGGGTTGGCATGGATCGAGACTAGGATTTGTCACTCCTTATGACGAAGAGGTATCTCTAGGCCCACTCAGTAATATAACGGGTTAGTCACGGAATCTTGTATTACGAAACGAGTAAAGAGACTTGCCGGTAACGAGATTGAACTAGGTATGGAGATACCGACGATCGAATCTCGGGCAAGTGGTATGTCTCAAACGTATCGATAATTTATGAAGTATTCATGCCATATTTATCTATGTTTTTACTATGGTTTTATGATTTATTGGGACTAACCTATTAATAGTTGCAAAAGTGCACAAGTTCTTATTTCATGCTTGATGTGTAGAAATTAATTGGAAATCTATATCTTCTACTAATAAAGTAAGGTGATATTCTTGGTTTCGTCCCGTGATTAGATGAGTTTTTTGAGTTTTTTAATATCTAGCGAGGTGGTACTATTGAATTTACGAACGCTTCTTCCTCCCTTTTTCTCGTACATTATTTATCCGACCGTCCGTCGCTTTATTTTCATCCGTAGTCCCTACATGGCCGAACCGGGCCTTCTCGCCGCTTTTGTTTTCTGTCCGCGGCGAAAAATATGGTCCCCAAAAAATTCTTGCAATCTATTGCGTTCGAACTTGGGACCTTAACTCATGTAGGGAAGGCATAAGCCACCGAAGCTAGCACTCAATTATGCTAACAAACGGGATTCATATCTAATAGTCCCACGTTGGTTCTTTAGACTTAATTCCACCAATTTAAATACGTTCATAAACTGCCTGGAATATCAGCAAGTCAGCCCATGAACCAAGAAATAAAAAATCAAGAAGAAAGACTCAATGAAGGAGGCTAATTAAATGGGATTGAGTAGGGACAAGTACTCGTGCTGAATGAGAGAGAAATTTTATAATTGAATGGGATTGAGGAGGGACATGCACGCATGCATATGAGGAGGGACATGCACGCATGCATGCTGAAATGGGAGAGAAATTTGATAATTGAGTGGGAATGAGGAGGGACATGGACGCATGCATAAGCTGGGATTGAGGAGGGACATGGACGCATGCATATGCTGAAATACAAGAGGCTAAATAAATGAGAGCGGGATTTGCGCGGATACGAAGCAAAATGAGTGAATCTACATTGCTTAGAAACTTCTTAACCGTTTGGTTATAGGTTTGTTGGTCATATAGATGCTGAGCCTTGGAAAAGATTGTGGTGTTCTCTCATTCTCTTTTTTTGTATACATTCTTTTCTAAACAATATATGTTGCAGGTAGGGGAGGAGGAGTAGACAAATGTTGTATGGCTTGGAGAAATATGTGAGTAATCAGCAGGCATAATAAGGTTTACATGCTCATCTTCAAGATAAGGTAGTCATTTTACTGGGATTTGACTTACAATTCTTAAATTTTATTGAGCATAGTATCAGTGGAGTACGTACCTGCAACCTCAAAATTCTATGTCAATTGGACTTTAGATGAAACATACACTTCTGTTTCTAGAATGTTGCCATATTGTTGTATGCAAAATAAACTATGTACTTTATAAAACTGAATCGTGTGTGAAATAATGGTTGTTGACTAGCATATTTGCTTGAAGCCTTTCCACTTTTTCCATCCTTTGAACCATAATCAAGAAGATTATGTGAAATTATATGAGTTGATTCATCCTAGCTTAATTTCTTATTGTCGTATGAAGTACGAAATATCAAAGTTCTACATTCTCTCCATGGAGAGACGTGATGCGAGAGAGGAACATTGGCAATTTTGACGCAATTGGAGTTGTTGCTGGCTTTTGCTCCGTAATGAAGCATGAAGTATATGTTAGGAATAAAGAGAGATGAGGTGAGTTTTTGAAATTCACCATGCATCCATCCAAGCATCACAAAAGGAGAGCATTACCATTCAACTGGCTAAAGGATTAACCTAATATTTTCCTTTTAAGTGGAATTAACCAGTTAGTATTTGATGAATAACTTTGAACTAGCTACTATTTTTTAAATGTAGACTCATGTTGAAATAGAGGACGTCTATCTGGGGTCTTGAGTCATGTTTATTGGGTTTGAGTGTGTGATATTGTTTCCCCCCGTTGCAACGCACGGGTATGTTTCCTTGTTGTCAATTTTTTTTGCAAAAGGAGCCCTGTTGGAGGACTCTGACTTTCCTGAAATCTGTCCACAAACAGTTTTTAGACATCGTCAGTTTGACCCCCAAAGACGGCGTCAAATGGAGAAAGCTAAAACTAGGAAAGTGTGAGTAATTTTATGGTATTGATTCTGGACTCCAAATTCGTCCAAAAAGGAGTTATAATGCAATCTCCAGACCCATTTTATTAGACAAAAATATCTGATTACGGGATTAAGAGAACTAATGACGTGATTGAGTCCAACTCTTACCATATCTGATGTATTCGGCCAAGCCACAGTTTTGGGGACTCATGAGGGCTGTGAGGAGTCCCTAGGAAGGTTCTAGAGGTTCCCAAGAGCCATTGGATCAATGGTCCATCCATTGGAGGGTCATAGAGCACCACAAAGGAACATATAAGGAGAGCAAAGCCAAGGATGGCCCGACCTTCACGAATTGGAGGTCGATTCGAGGAAGAACACGAAGAACACGAGGGGAAACCATGGAGAAATCGAAGGGGAAAACACTCTATTGGACAAGATCCACACCAAGTACTCCTCAAATCACAAGCAATACATGAGGTGCATCAAGATCCAAGAACAACAATGGAAATAAGGATACATAGGTAGTTCATCCAAATCTCTAGGAGAGATGGGCCTTGGAATCCGTAGACGGATCTTCCCTCGAAGGGGTCTTGACATCCTCTAGGGATCTTCTCGAGTGGAGGCCGCGGTCTCCATGAGAGAAGTAGAGGAAGGAGCAAAGCTCAACTATGAATGAGTTATCACTTTGCTAACCCTAGAAAGGAGGTGGGGGAAGAGTATGTATAGTCTTAGCCACCAAGGGGTAAGTGGGAGAGAGATACAAGGCTATAGTAGACCTGATCATTGGTCGGGCTGGGTCAGGTTCGGTCCGGGCTTTGCAAATCCCGAAAAAAATAACCCAAGCCCGAACCCGGCCCGAAGCCCGAAATGTGTTGGGGAACGTTGCATGGGAAACAAAAAAAATTCCTACGCTTCACCAAGATCAATCTAGGAGATGAGCATCTACGAGAGGAGAGATCGGATCCACATACCCTTGTAGATCGCTAAGCGGAAGCGTTTAAGAAACGCGGTTGATGTAGTCGAACGTCTTCGCTATCCAAATCGCAAGCTGTCCCATGAACTCCTGGTCAAGTGCCGAACGGACGGCACCTCCTCGTTCAACACAAGTGCAGGTTGATGATGCCTTCACCTCCTTGATCCAGCGAGCGATGGTGAAGTAGTAGCTCAAGTCCTTCCGGCAGCATGACATCGTGGTGGCGGTGGTGGAGGGACTGATCCGGCAGGGCTTCGCCGTGCATAGCCGAATCAATCTAGAGAAGAAGAACAAGCTTTGAGGGAGGGAGAGGCTGCACCGTGGCTTAACGTGTGGGAAGCCCTCCCTCCCCTCACATATATATAGGGGGAGAGGAGGAGGGGGACGGTGCCCTAGGGTTCCCACCCCTAGGGGCGGTGGCCAAGATGGGTGCAGTGGCCGAGGGGGGTGCCTTGGCCCCCAAGGCAAGTGGTGGGCCCTCCTCCCTTGCGCCAGCCCTAACCCAAGGGGATGGGCCTTGGGTGGGAGGTGCGGCCAGACCACTAGGGGCTGGTGCCATCCCTCTCATAGCCCATGGGGCGCTCCGGGGCAGGTGGACCTCCACGGTGGACTCCTAGAACCCTTCCGGCATTTCTGTCACAAAACCGGCAAGTCTCGGAACCTTTCCGTACTCCGATTCTCTCCATCCTATATATCATTCTTCAACCCCGGACCATTTTGGAGTTCCTCATCACGTCCAGGATCCCATTCGAGACTCCGAACAACCTTCAATCACCAACATAAAACTCAACTATACTTATATTGTCATCAAGCGTTAAGTGTGTAGAGCCTACGGGTTCGAGAACTATGCAGACATGATCGAGACACCTCTATGGTCAATAACCAATAGCAGGGACCTGGATGCCCATATTGGTTCCTATATATTCTACGAAGATGTTTATCGGTTGAACCTCTATGTCAAGTATTCAGTTAATCCCGTATGCTGTTCCCTTTGTTCTTCGATATGTTACTTGCCCAAGATTCGATTGTCGGTATCTCTATACCTAGTTCAATCTCGTTACCGGCAAGTCTCTTTACTCGTTCTGTAATACAAGATCTCGTGGCTAACACTTTAGTCACATTGCTTGCAAGGCTTGTTGTGATGTTGCATTATGGAGTGGGCTCTGAGATACCTCTCCGTCACACGGAGTAACAAATCCCAGTCTTGATCCATACCAATCCAACAAACACCCTCGGAGATACCTGTAGAGCACCCACCTTTATAGTCACCCGGTTATGTTGTGACGTTTGATACACACAAGGTATTCCTCCAGTGTCAGTGAGTTGCATGATCTCATGGTCATAGGAACAAATACTTGACATGCAGAAAACTATAACAATAAACTGACACGATCATATGCTATGTTTATAGTTTGGGTCTTGTCCATCACATCATTCTCCTAATGATGTGATCCTGTTATCAAATGACATCTCATGTCCATGGCTAGGAAACCTTGACCATCTTTGATCAATGAGCTAGTCTATTAGAGGCATACTAGGGACATGGTGTTGCCTATGTATCCACACGTGTATCCGAGTTTCCGATCAATACAATTCTAGCATGGATAATAAATGATTACCATGAACAAGGAAATATGATAATAACTAATTCATTATTGCCTCTAGGGCATATTTCCAAGAGTCTCCCACTTGCACTAGAGTCAATAATTGTCGGTGCACTAGAGTTTTTCGTCCATCTAGTGCCCCTTTACTTGTGCACGGGTAGTAGTGGCCGCCCCGGCGGCAAGGCCCAGCAAAGGCTTGTAAGGCACCAACACAGAAGACTCAAGACTATCGGTAAGACCTTGCCGGGAGGGCTGAAGAGCCTACAGGCGAAGCAAGGCATCCCGACAAGGCAAGGCCCCTGCAAGCACCGCCAGCACACAGGCCAGGTGTCAATTCACCTAGACACGTGTCACGGCATCGACGTTGGGGGAAGCTAAGCGGCGCCGATGGGATGGGCCCCCATCCCGTCTCACTGATGGACTGAGGCGCCTGACGGTGCATTGAATGCTCTTGTCCTACTCAGTCAGAGTTAGGTATGATAGCACTGTAGCACTGTGCATCCTTTGTGCACACTGTACGCCACTGTTGGGATCCCCTTAGGTATAAAAGGAGGCCCAGGGCATTATAGAGAGGGGGTTAGACAATCAGACAGTTGGGGAGTTAGACAACCGGACAACCCGACAGTTAGACAACTAGGGGTTACCAAGATCACGTAGCTGCCGTTCATGGCGCTCGTGTAGCTAGAACCCTAGAACACGATCAATATAACCAAGCAGGAGTAGGGTTTTATGCACCCGTGCAGCCCGGACCTGGGTAAAAACTCCCCGTACGCTGCTTACCAGACCGGCTCTTTGTGTGAGCCTGCCGCCTGCCGAACCTAAAGGGATCCCCGTGATCTCATAGGTGTTTGTTCCCGCGACATCTTTGGCGCACCAGGTAGGGGCGCGCGCGAGTGGTGTGAACCCTTTCTGGTAATCCGTGCCCCAGCTTCATCATCGCCATGCCCCCTAATAAGAAGGGCCTAACAGCAGTTGGCCCATCCGCGTACGCCGTCCCTGTATCCGCACGGACAGGAGACGACGTAGACGCAGGTGGAGAAGGAGGAGGCGGAGGTTCGGAACTTCCGTGACGCTCCGGTGACCAAGGCCAAGCAAGCGGCGACACTCGCCGTGGAGACGCCCATGGTGACGGTGGGAATCCCCATGCCCGTGGGTCTCAGGACGGAGCAGTACCACCTGTGGGTGGTACGGCGAACTCCGAGGGCGGAAGAGTATCTTCGAGGGCACCCATGCCGGCGCCTACGCCGCAACCTTCCCAGGACGTGCATGGAGAGCCGCGCCACAGCGCCCACGGTTCTCAACGTCCCCACGGTAAAGCTCCTGCGCATCATTCCCAAGATGCACGGGACCAACATGCTCATCAACATGCAAGCGGGAGTGGCATGCCGATGCGGGACCGCGGCGGTGCTCCTTCTAACATGGTTAGGAGTCAGAGCACCTCGCGTTCCTCCCACCATTCGATGTCGACCACGTCGGAGGAAGCGCTGGCGCGGGCGCAACTACTCCTAAATTTCCCTCCTGCTGCGGAGAAGTTTGACGAATGGAGAGCCACCATTCAGAGCTTCCTCAGCCTTAGAGATAGGCTTCGGCCCACAGGGTGCCTTAGACCAGTGGTGAAGTGCCTAGAGTTGGCGTGACCTCGGCGCACTCTCCTCCGTGACAGCATTGCCGATCGACGACCTGACGGACTGACGCCTACGACGGTTACTCAACGGCGTCATCTGATCCATGGACACGCCACGATCAGCGTCATGTTCTTAGGGAACGTGGCAAGGAAGACGCCCGAACCGCGATCGAACGACGACGAGAAGCGTGCCTCCAGTCGGACAAGCGTGCGGGGCCCACTGTAGACAAGTCCGTGTCGGGGTACCCTGTCATCCTACCTTAAGAGGTGGGCTGTCCAACGTTTTCCCATGAGCCGCGGCAAGTCCAGTGGCCCAACTCCAGCACGTTCAAACCCAGAAGTCCCGGAGAAGTATGACGGAAAGACCCATCCGTCAAAATTCCTGAGCGTCTACACCATTGCGGTGCAGGCTGCTGGGGGCTGTGACGACAAGATATTGGCCAACTACTTCCCGTTGGTGCTTAAGCCCAACGTCAGGTCATGGCTTATGCACTTGCCGGAGGGGTCCATCGCTTCTTAGGTGGACCTGTGTCACAAGTTTATTGGCGCCTTCACCGGAGGTCATCAAGCTCCTGGCCAGGAGAGCGATCTGCACATCATCCCCTAGAAGGAAGGCGAAACTCTACGCAAGTACATCCAGAGGTTCAGCTGCGTGCACCACAACATCCCAGATGTTCACCCTACCGCTGTTATTAGCGTGTTCCATAAGAATGTGCGCAACCACAAGATGTAGGAAGAGCTGGCAATGAACATAGTTAGGGACGTCGCCGAGCTTTATGCTTTGGTAGACAAGTGCGCTCGGGCTGAAGAAGGGAGAAGACTCCCCGGCAAAGATGCCGGGACAGAGGTCGACTATAAAGAATAAGATACTGCTATCCCGGTAAAGAAGGGCCGACGATGGGGCAAGAAGCGCAAGGGCAAGACCGTGCTTGCCGTTAATGCATCCGTCAACCCTGGCGCCAGCAAGAAAGGCAAGGTCGATGACCCCGGCAACGATGTTGCCGGGTGCGCCTCCTACCGCGGCCTAGCGGCTGCCGGCAAGCCAGAAGACTCCAACAAGTAGTATTGCAAGATCCATCACACCAAAGGCCATGACCTCAAAGACTGCCGGCAAGTTAAGCAGCTTGTTGAGAAGCAGAGGGCCGAATATGAGAGGCGAGACAAGGAGAAGGGTCAGGATGGTGCTGAGGGGTCCGGTAAGAAGCATGTTGGCCGAGGAGGTCGCCGCAGCAAGCCCAAGCAACAAAAAGACCGGCCAGCCCGTGGCCACGACAAGCAAGAAGGAGATGATGATTATGTCAAAGAGGACGATGAGTCCAGTGAGCATGAGTTTTAGAATGCTACGAAGATGATGTGCATAGAAGGAGGAGCCTCGTCACATTCCTCTCACCACCAACTTAAATAGTGGGCGCGCGAGGTTAATATGGCAGAGCCCTCTATCGGCGCATAGAGACCTCTGAAATGGTCCAACACTCCTATCATCTTCGACGCCGACGATCACCCTGATTGCATAACTGTGGTCGGGTGCTTGCCGTTGTTGGTCTCGCCAACAATCCGCAACCTCAAGGTGACGAAGATGATAGTCGACAGTGGAGCCAGCCTAAACCTGATCTTGCCCAATGTCATTCAGAGGCTGTAGATTCCCGATGAAGATCTCGAGCCGACAGGCGCTTTCCAAGGGGTCAATTTGGGAAGGACTCAACCGAAATGCAAGCTCATGCTACCGGTGACATTTGGCAGTGACATCAATTTCAGAATGGAGAAGATCATTTTTTATGTTGCCGAGATCTCGTTGCCGTACAACAGCATTCACGGCCGTTCGGCACTGGCCAAGTTCATGGCGGACACCCACTTCGCTTACAACATGCTGAAGAAGCCTGGACCAATGAGCATCATTACCATCAACTCCGACAATAAAAGTGCGCTTATCTGTGCCGAAAACTCTACAGGGGCGCAGTCGCAGCATCTACCACTAAAGCACTTGCTCCTACCGCTGAAGCTCCCGGGGGGAAGAAGACCGGCAAGGCCTTTGGTGCACAGTCCGGCAAGCGCACCTCTTCAGGGTGTTGTGCTACTATTGACGATGTGCCAGAGAGCTCCACCAACAATAATGAAAAATCTAAGGCTGCCCCGCCAGAGACCAAGAAGGTGCCCGTCAAGGAGGATGGCACGGGGGGAACTTTCACCATAAGTTCCACCCTTGACGACAAATAGGAAAGCACGCTCGTCGCCTTCCCATGGGCGAATGTCGATGTGTTTGAATGGAAACCATCCGATATCCCCGATGTTCCCAGGAAGGTGATTGAGCATCACCTCGCCGTCTGTCCGCACGCGCGAGCCGTCAAGCAGAAAGTTCAAAAGCAAGCTTTGGAGAGGGAACAATTTATTGCCGAAGAAATCAAGAAGTTGGAAGCGGCTGGCCTGATCAGAGGAGTACTCCATCCTACGTGGTTGGCCAATCCAGTCGTAGTGTGCAAGGCGAATGGCAAGTGAAGGCTATGCATTGATTTCACAAACATCAACAAGGCCTGCCCCAAAGATCCTTTTCCCTTGCCGCGCATCGACCAGATTGTCGACTCCACTGCCGGCTGTGATTTATTGTCTTTCCTTGACGCCTATTCATGTTGGGGAATGTTGCATGGGAAACAAAAATTTTCATACGCACACGAAGATATATCCATGGTGATGAGCATCTACAAGAGGGAGAGTGGATCTACATACCCTTGTAGATCGCTAAGCGGGAAGCATTAAGAAACGCGGTTGGTGTAGTCGAATGTCTTATCCAAATCGCTGTGCGTCCCGCGATCCAATCACGATCCGTCCCGCGATCCGATCATGATCCGTCCCGCGATCCGATCACAATCTGTCCCACGAACTTGATCACGATCCGTCTCACCAACTTGATCACGATCCTTCCGATCTAGCACCGAACGGACGACACCTCCGCGTTCAGCACACGTACAGCTTGATGACGATCTCCACCGTCTTGATCCAACAAGAAGGAGTGTAGAGGAAGAAGAGTTCTCCGGCAGCCTGACGGCGCTCCGGCGATGGTGGTGGAGCAATTCCGGCAGGGCTTCGCCTAAGCACTGCAGAAAACCGATCTAGAGGAGAAACTATGCACTGGAGGAATGGGTAGCACGTGGCTGAAAATCTAGTGCAAAAACCCTCAATACCACCAGTATATATAGGAGGAGAGGAGGAGAGGAGGCAGCTTGGCCTCCAAGCCTCCTAGGCTTTGGCCGAACTAGGAGAGGAGGAGTCCACCTCCTCCACTCCTAGTAGGATTAGGATTCATCCTTTTTTTTCCTTTTTGCCTTTTCCCACCTTTTTTCCTTTTGGGTTTTATTCTCCAGCCACATGGGCCTTGTGTGGGAGTTTCCACCAGACCACTAAGGGCTTATATTCACTCTCCCACAGCCCATGAAGCCTCTTGGGTCGAAATACCCCTCCCGGAGGTCTCCCGGTACACTACCGGCACTCCCGGTACACTACCGATAAGCCCGGAACTTTTCCGGCGACCAAAGCAGGACTTCCTATATATGAATATTTACCTCCGGACCATTCCGGAGCTCCTCGTGACGTCCAGGATCTCATCCGGGACTCCGAACAAACTTCGGTCACCACCATACATAACTCTATACTACCGAAACGTCACCAAACCTTAAGTGTGCAGACCCTGCGGGTTCGAGAACTATGTAGACATGACCGAGACACCTCTACGGTCAATAACCAATGGCGGGACCTGGATGTCCACATTGGTTCCTACATATTCTACGAAGATCTTTATCGGTCGAACCTCTATGTCAAGGATTCAGTTAATCCCATATGATGTTCCCTTTGTTCTTCGGTATGTTACTTGCCCGAGATTCGCTCGTCGGTATCTCCATACCTAGTTCAACCTCATTACTGGCAAGTCTCTTTACTCGTTCCGTAATACAAGATCCCGTGACTAACACTTAGTCACATTGCTTGCAAGGCTTATTGTGATGTTGTATTACCGAGTGGGCCCTGAGATACCTCTCCGTCACACGGAGTAACAAATCCCAGTCTTGATCCATGCCAACTCAACAGACACCCTCGGAGACACCTGTAGAGCAGCTTTATAGTCACCCAGTTACATTGCGACGTTTGATACACACAAGGTACTCCTCCGATATCTGTGAGTTGCATGATCTCATGGTCATAGGAACATATACTTGACATGCAAAAAACAGTAGCAATAAACTGACACGATCATAAGCTACGTTTGTAGTTTGGGTCTTGTCCATCACATCATTCTCGTAATGATGTGATCCCGTTGTCAAATGACATCTCATGTCCATGGCTAGGAAACCTTAACCATCTTTCAATCAACCAGCTAGTTCACTAGAGGCATACTAGGGACATTGTGTTTGTCTATGTATCCACACATGTATCCATGTTTCCAATTAATACAATTATAGCATGGATAATAAACGATTATCATGAACAAGGAAATACAATAATAAACACTTTATTTATTGCCTCTAGGGCATATTTCCAACAATTCAGGCTATCATCCGATTTTCATGGCCACCTAAGACGAGGAGAAGACCGCATTTATCACCCCATGTGGTACATATTGCTTTCTGCATATGCCTTTCGGGTTGAAAAGTGTTGGTTCGACCTTTGCAAGAGCGGTCCAGATTGGTTTTGAGCCCCAGCTACATAGAAATATGGAAGCTTACATGGACGATACAATGGTCAAAACCAAGGATAAGGCCACGCTCATATCAGACCTTGAAGAAACATTTGCAAATCTGCGCAAGATCAACATGAAGCTCAACCCCGAGAAATGTGTGTTCGGCGTCCCATCCAGCAAGCTTCTCGGGTTCTTTGTGTCTCAACAAGGAATCAAAGCAAATCCCGACAAGATCAAAGCAATTGAGCAAATTGAGGCACCAAGACGAGTCAAAGACGTGCGACGCCTTGCCGGCTGTGTTGCTGCTCTGAGTAGGTTCATCAATCTGCTGAGTGCGCCCGACCCTTTTTCAAAATCTTGAAGAAGGCAGGTCGAATGAAATGGACTCCGGAAGCGGAGGCGGCGTTGCAGGATTTGAAGAAGTACCTTTCCTCTCCGTCAATCCTAGTTGCGCCAAAACCGCAAGAGCCATTGTTGCTGTACCTGGCGGCAACGAATCAAGTGGTGAGCGCTGCACTAGTGGCTGAAAGAGAAGTTGACGAAGAAGCAACAGCAACGGCAGGGGCGCCAAGCGTCACGCCAGGACGTTCCCCAGCATGGTCTGGTGCCGGCAAAGAAGGATCTGCGCAGTTGAAAGAGATAGTCGAGAAGAAGAAAGTGGTGCAGCGACTAGTCTATTTTGTCAGCTCCTTGTTGCAAGGGGCTAGATCAAGGTATTCCGGCATGCAAAAATTGCTCTTAGGCCTTCTTATGGCCTCGAGGAAGCTGCGCCATTACTTCCAAGCACATGAGATCACCATTGTCACCCGCTTCCCGCTAAAGCGGATATTGCGAAACCCAGAAGCTACTGGCAGGATTGTGGAGTGGGCCCTGGAACTATCAAGCTTTGGTCTTAAGTTTGAAAGCAATTCGACCATTCAGAGCAGGGCCTTGACGGAGTTCACTGCAGAATGGGCCCCATCGCCCGATGAAGAGATTCCAAAGTCAACTCTCCCCGGCAAGGAGACTGATCGAGAATGGATCATGTATTTTGATGGAGCTTTCTCGCTACAAGGCGCTGGTGCTGGAGTGCTGCTTGTCGCACCCATTAGAGAGCACCTCAGATATGTGGTCCAGATGCACTTTCTCATGGAGAGATCAATGAACAACACTGCTGAGTATGAAGGACTGCTTTCCGGTCTTAGGATCACGACGGACCTTGGGATCAAGAAACTCATTGTCAGGGGTGATTCTCAACTTGTCATCAGGCAAGTGAACAAGGATTACCAGAGTCCATTGATGGAAGCCAACGTAGATGAAGTGAGGAAGTTGGAAGAACATTTTGATGGCTTGCAAATGGAGCACATTCTACGTGCAGAGAACAAAATTGTCGATGGCCTGTCAAAGTGTGCTGCCCTTAAATTACCTGTGGAACCAGGAACTTTCGTGCTCCAACTAACTCAACCCTCCATGACACCATCACTTGGACAAGAGAAGAGAAGAAAGTTCAGTTCCAGAAAGTACTTCTCGGCAGAGCTCCCCGAAGCCGCCGACGAGAAGGTTGCCAGAGGGAACGGCAGGCTTGTCGGTGAGTACTATGCTCCGGCAGGCCCCCAGCTCTTGCCGTAGAAGCATACGCTCCCGCCAGGCTTGCCAGGGCGCAACAGACTCCCGTAGGCCATCGAGTCCTTGACGTTGAGGCAAATGCTACTCCAGCAGAGGATACGCCTTTAGTCCTTCTTGTCGAGCCCCAGGCTCCAGCATGGGCACATCACATTGTCCAATTCCTTCAAACAGGAGAACTCCCCGAGGAACAAGAGGAAGCAGAGAAAGTAGCTCGCCGATCTCGTATGTACCAGTTCATAGACAACGTCCTATACAGAAAGAGACCGAATGGCGTGAAACTCAAGTGCATTTCTCGGGAGGATGGACTGGAGTTGTTGGCAGAGATACACGAAGGCATATGTGGCTACCACATAGGATCAAGAGCACTTGCTGGAAAGGCATTTCGGCAAGGTTTCTTTTGGCCCACTGCCCTCCAGGATGCAACTGCGTTAGTAACCAAGTGTGAAGCATGCCAGTTTCATTCGAAGAAACTACATCAACCAGCTCAAGCCCTTCAAACAATCCCTCTCTCCTGGCCATTTTTGGTCTGGGGGCTCGACATCTTGGGCCCCTTTCCCCATGCTGCCGAGGGCTTTTGGTACTTGTACGTGGCAATCGACAAGTTCACAAAGTGGCCGGAAGTGGAAGCAGTGAGAAAGGTGACAACACAATCAGCCATCAAGTTCTTCAAAGGAGTAGTCTACCGCTTTGGTGTTCCCAACAGGATCATCACTGATAATGGCACATAGTTCACGAGCCGCACCTTCGTGCAATTTGTCCAAGACCTTGGAAACATAATCTGTTTTGCTTCCGTTGCCCACCCAAGGAGCAACGACCAAGTGGAAAGGGCTAATGCTGAAGTGTTGCGAGGTCTCAAGACAAGAACTTTTGACAGACTGCACAAGTGTGGAAAGCACTGGATTGATGAGTTGCTGGCGGTTCTTTGATCAATCAGGACGACACCAAATCGAGCTACCGGCCAGACACCCTTCTCCCTTGTCTATGGGGCGGAGGCAGTTCTCCCCACATAACTCATGTACGGGTCACCTCGAGTGCTCGCTTATGATGAGCTCGAGCAAGAGCAGTTGCGGAAAGACGGCACGATGCTCCTTGAGGAAGACCATCTTCAGGCTGCTCTGAGAGCTGTGCGCTACCAGCAAGCTTTGCGCTGCTACCATAGCTGCAAGGTCAATGCCAGAAGTCTTGAGGAAGGCAACCTTATTCTTCAGCGAGTTCAGTCTGCCAAGAATCCAAACAAGTTGACGCCGAAGTGGGAAGGCCCTTATCGGGTATTACGAGTCACTAGGCCCGGCGCAGTCCGCCTGGAGATCGAGGATGGCGTTCCGGTGAGCAACTCTTGGAATATTGAACATCTTCGAAAGTTCTACCCATGAGGCGCGGTTGCCAGGCCAGCCCCGACAACCACCTTTTGTACAAGTCTTGTCGCTGAAGCACGCAATCCTTGGTACAAAGCCACGCTCAGACCCTGCGCGTAGCTAAATAAAGATAAGTGTTCTGCAATCTTATTCGATTCTCATGTTTACTTATGTGCTTGTTTATCTGAAGTGTTGCATTACACTTAATCCCGACAAGGACTAACGGACCGCCAAGGTTCCAAATCCATATTTTCTCTTCTTTCTTTTTCTCAAAGGACAGAAGGATCCCTCACATGCAGCTTTGCCAGGGGGGGGGAATGGTAGTATGGAAACCTATGAGCGACGTCCCAAAAAACTTGCCGAAAGGAGAAAGGCAACAAAAAGATAAGTTGCGAAAACCCCATGTGAATCCTTGCCATAAAGTTATTTTCCTTGAGCGATTTTGACTTCTGTATGGAAAACCTGCACGTGCGGGAACCTTGCCGCGATTAGATGTGCCCTCATTGTGTTCGGGACCACTCAACGGTTAAGTGGCTTCGCCCGTGCTCCTTGTTTAATTTCGAGTCCACTCAATGATTCAAGTGATAGCGCTCGTGCCCTTATCCCGTTTTCGAGTAAGGCCGACACCTTGAATGGCCACGCCAAGGACGCCAAGGTATCTTGCCGGCAGTGGCGCCACCAGCAGGCTGCTAAGGAGCCGTTCTTGAAAGCGATTGCAGTAGGGCTACACACATCGGCAAGATTCATCCAGAAAGGGCGTAGGGAAAATTCCATACACAAAAATAGTCTAACAAGGAAGATAATACACATTCATTCAAAATAGGGGTGAAATTTACATAAGATATCGCTTTTCCTCTAAGAACATCTTTATTTGACTTTCTCCCCTAGGGGAGATTACAAGAAGAAAAAGATGGAGAGGAGGGGCATATTAGAAGAAGAAAAAGATGGTGAGAGGCCCCCGGCAGAAGCCCGACCTGACCCCTCTGGACCAGCACTGCGCAGATGAGCAGGGTTGCCAGATGGGCAGACAAGAACCTGGGCCCTCCTGGACCAGCATTGCACGGAGGAGAGGGCCAGGGCAGACAGAAAGGGGGATGGACCCCAGAAGCCGAAGTCCACGGGCCTGCCGGAAGACCCAGCTGGAAGATGAGGCAGCGCCCGGGAGTGAAGCACCCGGCAAGGACATCTTGCCGAGAGGGGGGAGGCATGAGGCTCGCGATGATGGCACGGCCGGCGGTTAGTCCGAGCTCGAATCTTTGGGCTCTGACTTGACCGCCCGAAGACCGGGCTCATTGCTGCTGTCTTCGCCGTTGTCCTCCCCGTCACTCTCACCGGAGTACAGGCTTTCGGCGCTGCTCGCGCTCTCTTCGCAACAGCTAAGGCGGATGCCGGAGCTCCCATAAATCTTTATGGAGAGCGTATTGGCCTCCGTCATTTTAAAATGAAGAACGTGCCTGATAACCCACAAGTATAGGGGATCGCAACAGTTTTCAAGGGTAGAGTATTCAACCCAAATTTATAGATTTGACACAAGGGGAGCCAAGGAATATTTGAAGGTATTAGCAGCGGAGTTGTCAATTCAACCACACCTAGAGATTAATTATCTGCAGCAAGTGATCAGTGGAAAAGTAATATGATAGTTTTGATAGTAGTGACAACAGTAACAGTAATGGTAACAGTGATAGCAGTAATTTTGTAGCAAGTGTAACAACGATGATAACAGTAGTAACTTAGCAGACAATATAAAATAAATTTGTAGGCATTGGATCGGTGACCTGTTGGATGATATTCATCATGAGACAGTTATAACCTAGGGAGATACGACACTAGCTCCAGTTCATCGATATAATGTAGGCATGTATTCCGTAAATAGTCATACATGCTTTATTAAAAGAACTTGCATGACATATTTTGTCCTACCCTCCTGTGGCAGCGGGGTCCATACTGGAAACTAAGGGATATTAAGGCCTCCTTTTAATAGAGAACCAGAACAAAGCATTAACACATAGTGAATACATGAACTCCTCAAACTATGGTAATCACCGGAAGAAGTCCCGATTATTGTCACTCTGGGGTTACCGGATCATAACACGTAGTAGGTGACTATAACTTGCAAGATCGGATCTAAAGCATGGATATAATGATGATAACATAAACGGTTCATATCTGAGTTCATGGCACCCGGGCCCAAAGTGACAAGCATTAAGCATGGCAAAGTCATAGCAACATCGATCTAAGAACATAGTGGATACTAGGGATCAAGCCCTAACAAAACTAACTCGATTACATGATGAATCTCATCCAACTCCTCACCGACCAGCGAGCCTACGAAGGAATTACTCACTCCCGATGGGGAGCATCATGGAATTGGCGATGGAGAAGGGTTGGTGATGATGAAGAATGAAGATCCCCCTCTTCGGAGCCCCAAACGGATTCTAGATCTGGCCTCCCGATGAAGAACAGGAGGTGACGGTGGCTCCGTCTTGTGGATTGCGATAATTCTTTCTCCCTGTTTTTTCTGGAATAATGTGATTTTATAGCGTCGGGATCAGGGTCTATGGGGCCACCAGTTGGGTACAACCCACCTGGGAGCACCAAGAGAGGGGGGCGCGCCCTAGTGGGTTGTGCCCACCCAGGTGCCCCTCTCTGGCAGGCCGTGGCTCCAGAAATTCTTATTATTGATATAAAAAATCCTCACAAAGTTTTGTTCCATTTCGAGAACTTTTATTTCCGCACAAAAACAACTCCATGGTAGTTGTGCTGAAAACAACGTTAGTCGGGGGTTAGTTTCATTCAAATCATGCAAATTAGAGTCCAAAACAAGAGGAAAAGCGTTAGGAAAAGTAGATACGTTGGAGACGTATCAACTCCCCCAAGCTTAAACCTTTGCTTGTCCTCAAGCAATTCAGTTGATAAACAGAAAGTGAAAAAGAAAAACTTTGACGAACTCTTTTGCTCTTGTTTGCATAAATAAGCTTAAATAGCACCCAGGTTTTCAGCCAACATTATAACTAACCATGTCGACAATAACTCTTAAAGGTTATAATGACTCATATCAATGACATAATCAGCTAGCAAGCAATAATAAGATATCTCAAATAGCAAAACGTTGTCAAAACAACCATGATATAATATGACAATAGTGGTATCTCGCTAGCCCTTTGTTAGACCGCAAAACATAAATGTAGAGCACCTCCAAAGTTCAAGTAGCGACTAAACATTGTAATTCATGGTAGAAAAGATCCAGTCATGATGCACCCAACATTAGCTACACAAAATGCATAAATCATGACAACTGTACTCTTCTCAGTTTCTGGCGCTTGTTTTAGAAGGTGATGACACAACATAAAAGTAAATAGATAGTCCCTTCGCAGAGTGAAGCAATGATTTGCAAAGGTGCCAGAGCTCAATTTTTAAAACAAAGATAAATGATATTTTGAGGCATGCACCCTTCTCATTTACTTCATGACCATCAGTTATCAACATCTTCCATGCTAAGTACGCTAGTGGCGGTTCCCAAGCGATAAAAGTAAAGGGTTTTGACTCCATTGGGAGTTTTTGTTTGATTATTCGAGCGATTAACTCTTTTTGTATTTTGCAGTTTGGGACTGGGCATCCCTATTACCGCCCTTTTCTCGTGCAATGGCAAGTGAATAAATACTCGACCTGAGAATAACCCGCTTAGCATGGAAGATATCGACCACCTCCTGTCGTTCCATGAACGATCCAAACACACAAAACGGATAATTTTTAGAAGTTTTTAGAGGTGGCACATGCAAATTTATTTAGGACGACAGGGTAATACCGTATATAGGTAGGTATGGTGGACTCATCTGGAATAAATTTTGGGTTCAAGGTTTTTGATGTACAAGCAGAGTTCCCACTTAGTATAGGCGAAGACTAGCAATTAGATTGAGAAGTGGCCAGCTAGAGAGCAACAACTGTCATAACCATGCATTATGCATAAGTAACATTGGACACTAGCATGAGTAGGATATGAACACCATGAACTTAAATATCATAGAGGCGATGTTGGTTTTGATTCAACTACATGCATGAACATGTGCGAAGTCAAGCCACTCGAATATTCAGAGGAGGATACCATATCATCATACTACATCACAATTATTTTAACACTATGTTGATATCCAAGATAAATTATTATTAACTCCTAGCTACTTATGCATGGCATGAGAAACTATAATCTCTAATTGTCATTGCAAACATGTTGAATCATAATGGGCTGAATCATGGATACTAGGTTAAACATATTTACACAAACATAACAAGTCGAGTTCATACGAGTTTCTCTTTGCCACGGCCGGTTCATCGAATGTCATCATTATTGCCTTTCACTTGCACGACCGAACGATATGAAAATAATAATAGTGCAAGAGTGCCATGGACTAAGCTGGAATCTGCAAACATTTTATTCAATAGGAGAAGACAAGGTAAAATGTGCTCTTTATTAGTTCAACAATTATTCGTATGAGAGCCACTCAACATTTTCATCGTGGTCTTCTCCTAGGTAAGACTCGAATAAAAAGAAAAGAATTTTCAAAGAAACACACTGAAATATTTGTGGAGTTTTTGGTTTTCTTGAAGAAACAAATAAAAAGCAAAAACAAGAAAAACTATTTACATGGGAAAGCTCCCACCAAGCAAAAGAAGAACGAGGAAATATTTTTAGGTTTTCTATTTGATATTACTACTAAGCATACATAGAAACTAAATTGACTACAACTTTTTTTTTGTTTTTTCTAAAGTTTTTCAAACACACAAGAAGAAAGCAAGAAAATAAATCTAAGCATGGATGATACAATGAAAAAGTGTGGACACCGACAAATAGAATAAGTGGACATGAATGTAAAGTTGGTGGGAAACACATACTCCCCCAACCTTAGGCTTTTGGCCTAACTTGGTAGTCGATTAGTAGCCTAGATAGTAGTTGGAGTGGTAGCTCACGGAGGCTCTCAGTGCGGATGCCTCGGCCTGCCGTGCTGCCTCCACTGCTGCGTTGTGAGCTCGGGCCTCTCTCTCAAGAACAAAATATCTTCCTTTGCTATGATAGTCAAAAAGAGCAGGCGCAGGCAAATATGTGTGCACAACAGAGTTTTGGTTAAATAATAGATTATAAGTGAACTTATCAACCTTTCCCTTGAGAATTTTATGATCTTTTAAGGTGTCAAAATCTAAATACTGCGTGGGCAGGATAGGATCAAAGGGCAAAGGTGAAACACCCAACCCTCGTGCTAAACGCGTGGCATATATTCCACCATAGAAATAGCCACTGTTAGCGTTATGCTGAAGTCTGTGTGCTACAATCGCTCAGTGGTTATAATTCCTTTCACCGGTGAGAGAAGTGTGAATGAGGCACAAGTCTGGAGCATAGAGTGTACTACAGTCTTTCGTGCCTACTATACATTTCCTGTTAAATAATGCAAATTACTGAATTGCGAGAAAATGAATGCTCTTTATTCTACCTTGTGTCACTCCCTCGTCTCACCGTAGCAAAGACTAGTTAAGAATAATTGGTACTCAGCCCTTGGCGGTTCGTCAAGCGAACCCCAGAACGGGAGTTTGCAGTGATAAGCAAAATTCTCTAATGAGATGGTATATGGAGTATCATAAACCATAAATGACACCCTATACTCACGAGGATGGAATTTAAATCCTTTGACAAATGATTCAGTGAGAATGTGGCATTGTTCGCACTTATCTGAGATGTAGGGACCGAGACCGGCATTGCGACCATATTGCTCAAATTCCTCCTTAATGCCCACACGCATCATATACTCATCGCAAGGCCATAAGCATGTTTTGGTGGCAGCATCTCATGTGGAACTTTCACTTGGTTCAACATAAGACCGGCAAGCAGAACTGTCACTAGAAGATGCCCCCGAGGATTGTCTCCTCGAAGAACTCCTTACAAATAGGTTCATCATGTCCGCGTACAATTTTAGGGATGCATAGAGGCCATAACAAGCATTCAACCTACTTAGAATTCTAAGAATTTAACATGAAAGCACATCTACAACAGCACCAAGGGTAGCTAATTATTCAAAATATAAACCACTAAAACAAGAAATAATTGTACAAACGGAGGAGTCACATACCAAGCAATAATCCCCCAAAATAGTTTCAGAAATGGAGCTTCGAGCAAAGAGATCGAAATCCGCGGGTTTGAGCTCAAGAACACGGGAGAGAGATCAATGGAGATTTTTTCTAGAGATAAGTGATGATGTGGGATGAAGAGGTAAGTGAGGGGTCCCACGTGGGGACCACAACCCACCAGGGCGCGCCTAGGGGTCCTGGCGCGCCCAGGTGGGTTATGCCCACCTGATGCACCTCCCTCTGATATTATTTGCACCAGAAATTCAGAAATATTTAAAAAATGGTGTAAAATTTTCAGGGCATTGGGTCATTTTTTATTGCACGGGAAATTCAGAAAACAGACAACACACGACATTCTATTTTATTCAACTAATAAAAACAGAAAACAAAAGGTAGGGACAGAAGGTAGTGCTTACTAAATTCATCAACTTCATACCGCTCAAAAATGATTCATTAATAAGGTTCATCAGGTCTTATTAACAACCACTTTCGATTAGCGTGAAACCGAAGAACTTTCGTAAATCACTAAGTTACCTCAATGGGGATATGCATTTCCCCAACAATAAGCATTTCATATTTCTTTTTGACAGTAGGTAGAGGTATTTGAAAACTTCCAATAGTGATTGTCGGATATTTTTTCAATAACATTAATGCCATTCACTTGGAATTGTTTCTTCAGAAAGTGCACCGTATGCTCATTACCATTGATATGAAAAGTGACCTTGCTTTTATTGCAATCAATAACAGCCCCTGTAGTATTCAAGAAGGGTCTACCAAGAATAATCGACATGTTGTCATCCTCGGGCATCTCAAGTATAATAAAGTCAGTCAAAATAGTAAAATTAGCAACTACAACGGGCACATCCTCACAGATACCGATAGGTATGGCAGTTGATTTGTCAGCCATTTGCAAAGATATTTCAGTAGGTGTGAGTTTATTCAAATCAAGTCTTTTATATAAAGAGAAAGGCATGACACTAACACCAACTCCTAAATCACACAAAGTAGTTTTAACATAATTCTTTTTGATAGAGCAAGGTATAGTTGGTATTCCCGGATCTCCAAGTTTTTTAGGTACTCCATCTTTGAAAGTGTAATTAGCAAGCATAGTGGAGATTTCAGCTTCCAGTATTTTTCTCTTATTTCTGATGATGTCTTTCATATACTTATCATAAGGAGGCATTTTCAAGATGTCAGTCAAGCGAGTACGCAGAAAGACTGGCCTCAACATTTCAGCAAAACGTTCAAATTCTTCATCATCTTTCTTTTTGGTTGACTTGGGTGGAAAAGGCATAGATTTTTGAACCCATGGTTCTCTTTCTTTTCCGTGTTTTCTAGCCACAAAGTCTATTTTTTCATATCTTTTATTGTTAGGTTGTGGGTTATCAAGATCAACAGGTGGTTCTATCTCAACATCATTATCTGGTTCTTTATCATTTGTTTGAGTATCTTCATGAACCTCATCATTATCCTTTTCATTATCACTAGGTGAGTGTTCATTACCAGATTGAGTTTCAGCATCTGAGATAGAAGTTTCATTATCATTATCAGGAGGTTTCTCTATTTCAGGTTCACTAGAAGTATGCAAAGTCCTATCATTTTTATTTTTCCTTTTGTTTTTAAAAGGACTTGTTGCACTAGTGTTATCTCTTTGTGATTCTTGTTCAATTCTTTTTGGGTGTCCCTCAGGATAAAGTGGTTCCTGAGTCATTTTACCTCCTATAGTTGCAACTCTAACAGCAAAGTCATGATCGAGACACCTCTACGGTCAATAACCAATAGCAAGACCTGGATGCCCATATTGATTCCTACATACTCTATGAAGATCTTTATCGGTCGAACCTCTATGTGAAGGATTCAGGTAATCCCGTATGATGTTCCCTTTGTTCTTCGGTATGTTACTTGCCGGAGATTCGACCGTCGGTATCTCTATACCTAGTTCAACCTCGTTACCGGCAAGTCTCTTTACTTGTTTCCGTAATACAAGATCCTGTGACTAACACTTAGTCATATTGCTTGCAAGGCTTATTGTGATGTTGTATTACCGAGTGGGCCCTAAGATACCTCTCCGTCACACGAAATAACAAATCCCAGTCTTGATCCGTGCCAACCCAACGAACACCCTCGAAGATACCTATAGAGCACCTTTATAGTCACCCAGTTATGTTGCGACATTTGATACACACAAGGTACTCCTCCGGTGTCCGTGAGTTGCATGATCTCATGGTCATAGGAACATATACTTGACATGCAGAAAACTCTAGCAATAAACTGACACGATCATATGCTACATTTATAGTTTGTGTCTTGTCCATCCCATCATTCTCCTAATGATGTGATCCCGTTATCAAATGACATCTCATGTCCATGGCTAGGAAACCTTGACCATCTTTGATTAACGGGTTAGTTTATTAGAGGCATACTAGGGACATGGTGTTGTCTATGTATCCACACATGTATCTAAGTTTCCGATCAATACAATTATAGCATGGATAATAAACGATTATCATGAACAAGGAAATATGATAATAACCAATTTATTATTGCCTCTAGGGCATATTTCCAACAATAATTTTGTAGCAAGTGTAATAGCGATGATAGCAGTAGTAACTTAGCAGAAAAAATATAAAATAAATTCATAGGCATTGGATCGGTGACTTGTTGGATGATATTCATCATGAGACAGTTATAACCTAGGGCGATACGGCACTAGCTCCAGTTCATCGATATAATGTAGGCATGCATTCCGTAAATAGTCATACATGCTTTATTAAAAGAACTTGCATGACATCTTTTGTCCTACCCTCCCGTGACAGCAGGGTGCATACTGGAAACTAAGGGATATTGAGGCCTCCTTTTAATAGAGAACCGGAACAAAGCATTACCACATAGTGAATACATGAACTCCTCAAACTACGGTAATCACCGGAAAAAGTCCCGGTTATTGTCACTCCGGGGTTACCGGATCATAACATGTAGTAGGTGACTATAACTTGCAAGATCGGATCTAAAACATGGATATAATGATGATAACACAAACGGTTCAGATCTGAGTTCATGACACCCGGGCCCAAAATGACAAGCATTAAGCATGGCAAAGTCATAGCAACATGAATCTAAGAACATAGTGGATACTAGGGATCAAGCCCTAACAAAACTAACTCGATTACATGATGAATCTCATCCAACTCCTCACCGACCAGCGAGCCTACGAAGGAATTACTCACTCCTTGTGGGGAGCATCAGGGAATTGGCGATGGAGAAGGGTTGGTGATGACGAAGAATGAAGATCCCCCTCTCCGGAGCCCCAAACGGACTCCAGATCTGGCCTCCCGATAAAGAACAGGAGGTGGCGGTGGCTCCGTCTCATGGATTGTGATAATTCTTTCTCCCTGGTTTTTTTCTCGAATAATGTGATTTTATAGCATCGGGATCAGGGTCTGCGGGGCCACCAGGTGGGTACAACCCACCTGGGCGCGCCAGGAGAAGGGGGCGCGCCTTGGTGGGTTGTGCCCACCCAGGTGCCCCTCTCTGGTAGGTCTTGGCTCTAGAAATTCGTATTTTTGATATAAAAAATCCTCGCAAAGTTTCGTTCCATTCCGAGAAATTTTATTTCTGCACAAAAACAACACCATGGTAGTTCTGCTGAAAACAACGTTAGTCCGAGGTTAGTTTCATTCAAATCATGCAAATTAGAGTCCAAAACAATAGGAAAAGCGTTAGGAAAAGTAGATATGTTGGAGATGTATTAGTGCCCCACCTGGAGATTGTGGGCACGGGCGAAGGTCTTCCAGCCATGCCTGCGGAACATGACGCTGTGCATTGGGTACTCAACGTTCAACCGCGTCGCGCCATTACAACATCCTGCCACCCGTAGCCACAGGAAGTGCGACTCGTTGTCCTCCGCCGCCCTGGCGAAGAGGCGTGGGAGGCGCAGATGGCTCCGGAGGGGACCGCCCAGCTCGAGGACGAAGTCCAGCGCCATCCCCTTGGCGTGGGCCTCTTTGATGGAGATGCCTGGCGTCGGAGGAGGGGGTGAAGCAGCGCTCCGCCTCCCCCGACCTCGGCCTCCGCGGAGGCCATGGCCCCTCGTGCCTCCTCCACCACACGAACTCGAGCCTCCTTCCGCCTCCACGGCTGAAGCGGCGGCATGATCCCGACGGGAGCTCCTCCTCACAGCCAAGGAAGGTGGGCGCCCTCGCCCCCTGTACATGGCGAAGGGTGGGCGCTGCCTGAAGACTGAGAAGACGAGGGGGGGAGGTGGACTACGGAGTTTTGCACTCGAAGGGCGGAAGAAGGATGGATGAGCTTCGCCCCTCGCTGTCCCCAATTTATAGGAGGAAGCGCGGGGGCTGGCTCTCCTCCACTCCAAAGGACGCCACCCACCTCCTCCAATAGCGACGCCCTCGATCACGAGGCGAACAACAACCGCCCCATCGCCCCAATCCATGGGGCCGCAGTTACTGCATTTTCTCATGGACTTTTAATCACGGGCGCCCGTTGCTAGCTCCCAGCTATGCATGCGGCGCACGTGGCAAAAAAGTCCTGACATGGTAATTGAAAACTCAGCGGCCGCACCGCGCACGTATCCCACTACCCGCATTCAATGGGCATCATGGGGAAGCGCAGTGAGCGCAATGATCACAACTGCAAGGCTCTGCCACGCGTGCCCGTGCATTGGTTGGGCCTAGCCCAACAACGCCTCGCGACGTGTATGGCCCAGGCCCGGGGGCTCCTGTGTTGGAAATATGCCCTAGAGGCAATAATAAAATGGTTATTATTGTATTTCCTTGTTCATGATAATTGTCTATTGTTCATGCTATAATTGTGTTAACCGGAAACCGTGATGCATGTGTGAATACATAGACCACAACATGTCCCTAGTGAGCCTCTAGTTGGCTAGCTCATTGATCAATAGATGGTCATGGTTTCATGACCATGGACATTGGATGCCATTGATAACGGGATCACATCATTAGGAGAATGATGTGATGGACAAGACCCAATCCTAAGCATAGCACCACATCGTGTAGTTCGTCTGCTAAAGCTTTTCCAATGTCAAGTATCATATCCTTAGACCATGAGATTATGTAACTCCCGGATATCGTAGGAATGCTTTAGGTGTGCCAAACGTCACAACATAACTGGGTGGCTATAAACGTGCACTACAGGTATCTTCGAAAGTGTCTGTTGGGTTGGCATGAATCGAGACTGGGATTTGTCACTCCGTGTGACGGAGAGGTATCTTTGGCCCACTCAGTAAGACATCATCATAATTGGATCAATGTGACTAAGGAGTTAGCCATGGGATGATGTGTTACGGAACGAGTAAAGAGACTTGCCGGTAACGAGATTGAAAAAGGTATAGGGATACCGACGATCGAATCTTGGGCAAGTATCATACCGGTAGACAAAGGGAATTGTATACGGGATTGATTGAATCCCCGACATCATGGTTCATCCGATGAGATCATCATGGAGCATGTGGGAGCCAACATGGGTATCCAGATCCTGCTATTGGTTATTGACCAGAGAGGTGTCTCGGTCATGTCTACGTGTCTCCCGAACCCGTAGGGTCTACATACTTAAGGTTCGATGACGCTAAGGTTATAGGGAAATAGTGGACGTGGTTACCAAAGGTTGTTCGGAGTCCCAGATGAGATCCTAGATGTCACAAGGAGTTCTAGAATGGTCCAGAGACAAAGATTGATATATAGGAAGTGAGGTTTTGGTTACCGGAAATGTTTCGAGCGTCACTAGTAACGTACCAGGACCACCGGAAGGGTTCCGAGGGTCCACCGGGAGGGGCCACGGGCCCCAGAGGCCTGCAT
This sequence comes from Hordeum marinum, assembly GCA_022496015.1. NCBI lineage: Eukaryota > Viridiplantae > Streptophyta > Magnoliopsida > Poales > Poaceae > Hordeum > Hordeum marinum. Next base: position 442,871,506 of record CM039674.1, read on the forward strand.
GGGCCGAAGGTGGAGGGAACCAGCCCCTAGGTGGGCTGGTGCGCCCCTCCCACCTGGCCCAAGGTGCAGCAAGGAGAGGGGGGGGGGGCAAACCCTAGGCCTAGATGGGCCCTAGGCCCACCCTAGGGCTGCTAGGGCTGCCGCACCACCTCTCCCTCCCTTGGCCGCCGCCCAAGTCCCATCTAGGGCTGCCGCCGGCCCCTAGGGTGGGATCCTAGGGCGCAACCCTCCCTCCTCCTCCTCCTATATATAGTGGTGCCCTTGGGGCTGTTTGAAACACGCATCTCTTTCTCCCACGGCGCAGCCCTACTCCCCCCTCTCCTCGTTCTCCGTAGTGCTTGGCAAAGCCCTGCCGGAGACCACGCAGCTCCGTCGTCACCACGCCATCATGCTACCAGAGCTCTCCCTCAACCTCTCCTTCCTCCTTGCTGGATCAAGGCGTAGGAGACGTCACCGGGCTGCACGTGTGTTGAACGCGGAGGCGCCGTTGTTCGGCGCTAAGATCGGAGTCCACCACGATCTGAATCGCTACGAGTATGACTCCACCAACCGCGTTCTTGTAACGCTTCCGCTTAGCGATCTTCAGAGGTATGAAGCTGCACTCTCCTCTTACTCGTTGCTGGTTTCTCCATAGATAGATCTTGGTGAACACGTAGGAATTTTTTTGATTTACTACTACGTCTCCCAAGAGTGGCATCATGAGCTAGGTCTATGCATAGAATCTATGCATGAGTAGAACACAAAGTTGTTGTGGGTGTCGATCTTGTTAATTTGCTTACCACTACTAGTCTTATCTCGATTTGGCGGTATTGTGGGATGAAGCGGCCCGGACCAACTTTACACGTACGCTTACGTGAGACCGGTTCCACCGCCTGACATGCACTTGTTGCATAAGGTGGCTAGCGGGTGTCTGTCTCTCCCACCTTAGTCGGATTTGATTTGATGAAAAGGGTCCTTATGAAGGGTAAATAGCAATTGGCATACCACGTTGTGGTTTTGGCGTAGGTAAGAAACGTTCTTGCTAGAAACCTATAGCAGCCACGTAAAAACTTGCAACTACAAATTAGAGGACGTCTAACTTGCTTTTGCAGCATATGCCTTGTGATGCGATATGGCCAAAGGATGTGATGTGATGCATTGTGATGTATGAGATTGATCATGTTCTTGTAATAGGATTCACGACTTGCATGTCGATGAGTATGACAACCGGCAGGAGCCATAGGAGTTGTCTCATTTTATTGTATGACCTGCGTGTCAATCATAAACGCCATGTAATTACTTTAATTTATTGCTAAATGTTAGCCATAGTAGTATAAGTAATAGTTGGCGAGACAACTTCATGAAGACACGATGATGGAGATCATGATGATGGAGATCATGGTGTCATGCTGGTGACAGTGATGATCATGGTGCCCCGAAGATGGAGATCAAAGGAGCAAGATGATATTGGCCATATCATGTCACTATATTGATTGCATGTGATGTTTATCATGTTTACATCTTATTTGCTTAGAACGACGGTAGTAAATAAGATGATCTCTCAATAAAATTTCAAGAAAGGTGTTCACCCTAACTGTGCACCGTTGCTAAGGATTGTTGTTCCGAAGCACCACGTGATCGGGTGTGATAGGTTCTAACGTTCACATACAACGGGTGTAAGCCAGATTTACACACGCGAAACACTTAGGTTTACTTGACGAGCCTAGCATGTACAGACATGGCCTTGGAACACGGAAGACGAAAGGTCGAACATGAGTTGTATAGAAGATACGATCAACATGGAGATGTTCACCAAGGATGACTAGTCCGTCTCACGTGATGATCGGACACGGGCTAGTTGACATGGATCATGTATCACTTGGATGACTAGAGAGATGTCTATCTAAGTGGGAGTTCATTAAATAATTTTATCATGTGAACTTAATTATCATGGACTTAGTCTAAAATTGTCTTTACAATCTATACTATAGATCCAATGGCCAACGCTAATGTCACCCTCAACTTCAACGCGTTCCTAGAGAAAACCAAGCTGAAAGATGATGGAAGCAACTATGCGGACCGGGTCCGTATCTTGAGGATCATCCTCATAGCTTCCAAGTGATTGTATGTCCTTGATGCACCGCTAGGTGACCCACCATTTTCCTAGCGGACCAAGACGTTACGAATGCTTGGCACTCACACTGCGATGATTACTCCCTTGTTCAGTGCGGCATGCTTTACAGTTTAGAACCGGGGATCCAAAAGCGTTTTGAGCAACACGGAGCATATGAGATGTTCCAAGAGCTGAAACTGGTTTTCCAAGCTCATGCCCGGGTCGAGAGATATGACGTCTCCGACAAGTTCTTCAGTTGTAAGATGGAGGAGAATAGTTCTGTCAGTGACCACATACTCAAAATGTCTGGGTTGCACAACCGCTTGACTCAGGTGGGAGTTAATCTCCCGGATGACTCGGTTATTGACAGAATCCTCCAGTCGCTCCCACCTAGCTACAAGAGCTTTGTGATGAGCTACAACATGCAGGGTATGGAGAAGTCCATTCCTGAGTTGTACTCGATGCTGGAATCAGCGGAGGTCGAGATCAAAAAGGAGCATCGAGTGTTGATGGTGAATAAGACCACTAGTTTCAAGAAAGGCAAGGGTAAGAAGAACTTCAAGAAGGATGGCAAAGCTATTGCTGCGCCCGGGAAGCAAGTTACCTGGAAGAAGAAAAAGAATAGACCCAAGCCTGAGACTGAGTGCTTTTTTTGCAAGGGTACCGATCAATGGAAGCAGAACTGCCCCAAGTACTTAGCGGATAAGAAGGCCGGCAACGTTAAATATATATGTTATATACTTGTTATTGTTTTCTACCTAACCAACGCTCGTAGTAGCTCCTGGGTATTTGATACCGGTGCAGTTGCTCACATTTGTAACTCCAAGCAGGAGCTACGGAATAAGCGGAGGCTGGCAAAGGACGAGGTGACGATGTGCGTCGGGAATGGTTCCAAGGTCGATGTGATCGCCATCGGCATGCTACCTCTACATCTACCTTTGGGATTAGTTTTGAACCTCAATATGTATCACCATCAACATTGTATCTGGATCTTGCTTGATGCGAGATGGCTACTCATTTAAATATGAGAATAATGGTTGTTCTAGTTATATGAGAGAAATGTTTATGGTCATGCTCCGCTGGTCAATGGTTTATTTTTGATGAATCTCGAACGTGATGTTACACATGTTCATAGTGTGAGTACCAAAAAGTGTAAGGTTGATAACAATAGTCCCACTTACATGTGGCACTGCTGCCTTGGTCATATTGGTGTCAAACGCATGAAGAAGCTCCATGCTGATGGACTTTTGGAGTCTCTTGATTTTGAATCATTTGACACGTGCGAACCATGCCTCATGGGCAAGATGACCAAGACTCCGTTCTCCGGAACAATGGAGCGAGCAACTGACTTGTTGGAGATAATACATACCGATGTATACGGTCCAATGAGCGTCGAGGCTCGCGGTGGCTACTGCTATGTTCTCACCCTCACTGATGACTTGAGCAGATATGGGTATGTCTACTTAATGAAACACAAGTCTGAAAGCTTTGAAAGGTTCAAGGAATTTCAGAGTGAGGTAGAGAATCAACGTGACAGGAAAATAAGGTGCCTACGATCTGATCGTGGCGGAGAATATTTAAGTCACAAGTTTGGCACGCACCTAAGGAAATGTGGAATTGTTTCACAACTTACGCCGCATGGCACACCTCAGCGAAATGGTGTTTGAACGTTGTAATCGCACTCTATTTGATATGGTGCGATCTATGATGTCTCTTACCGACTTACCGCTATCATTTTGGGGATATGCATTAGGGACTGCCGCATTCACATTAAATAGGGCACCGTCAAAGTCTGTTGAAACGACACCGTATGAATTATGGTTTGGAAACAAACCTAAGCCATCGTTTCTAAAAGTTTGGGGTTGCGATACTTATGTGAAGAAACTTCAACCTGAGAAGCTCGAACCCAAAGCAGAAAAGTGCGTCTTCATAGGATATCCCAAAGAGACGATTGGGTATACCTTCTACCTCAGATCCGAAGGCAAAGTCTTTGTTGCCAAGAATGGATCCTTTCTCGAGAAAGAGTTTCTCTCAAAAGAAGTAAGCGGGAGGAAAATTAAACTTGATGAGGTAACTATACCTCCACTCGAACCGGAGAGTAGCACAACACGGGAAGTTGTTTCTGTGGAGCCTGCACCGGCTGGAGAGGAAGTTAATGATGATGATCATGAAACTTCAGATCAAGTTACTATTGAACATCGAAGGTCCACTTGGACACGTTCCGCACTAGAGTGGTACGACAACCCTGTCCTGGAGATCATGTTGTTTGACAACGGTGAACCTTCGAACTATGAAGAAGCGATGGCGGGCCCGGATTCCAACAAATGGCTTGAAGCCAAGCAATCCGAGATAGGATCCATGTATGAGAACAAAGTGTGGACTTTGGTGGACTTGCCTGATGATAAGTGAGCCATTGAAAAAAATGGATCTTTAAGAAGAAGACTGACGTGGATGGTAATGTGAGCGTCTATAAAGCTTGGCTTGTCGCTAAGGGTTTTCAACAAGTTCAAGGAGTTGACTACGATGAGACTTTCTCACCCGTAGCGATGCTGAAGTCTATCTGAATCATGTTAGCAATTGCTGCATTTTATGATTATGAGATCTGGCAAATGGACGTCAAAACGGCATTCCTTAATGGCTTCATTAAGGAAGAACTGTATATGATGCAGCCAGAAGGATTTGTCGATCCTAAAGATGCTAACAAAGTATGCAAGCTCCAGCGCTCCATCTATGGGCTAGTGCAAGCATCTCGGAGTTGGAACATTCGCTTTAATGAGGTGATTAAAGCGTTTGGATTTATACAGGTTTATGGAGAACCCTGTATTTACAAGAAAGTGAGTGGGAGCTCTGTAGCATTTCTCATATTTTATGTGGATGAAATATTGTTGATGGGAAATGATATATAACTTTTGGAAAGTGTAAATGCCTACTTGAATAAATGTTTTTCAATGAAGGACCTTGGAGAAGCTGCTTACATATTAGGTATTAAGATCTATAGAGATAGATCAAAACGCCTCATAGGTCTTTCACAGAGCACATACCTTGAAAATATATTGAAGAAGTTCGATATGATCAGTCCAAGAAGGGGTTATTGCCTGTGTTACCGGGTGTGAGATTGAGTACGACTCAATGCCCGACCATGACAAAGGATAGAGAAGAGATGATTGTCATCCCCTATGCTTCAGCCATAGGCTCTATCATGTATGTCATGGTGTGTACCAGACCTGATGTGAACCTTGGCATAAGTTTGGTAGGGAGGTACCAAAGTGATCCCGGAGCGGAACACTGGACAGCGCTCAAGAATATCCTGAAGTACCTGAGAAGGACAAAGGACATGTTTGTCGTATATGGAGGTGCTGAAGAGCTCGTCATAAAGGGTTACGTCGATGCAAGCTTCGACATAGATCCAGATGACTCCAAGTCGCAAACCGGATACGTGTACATTTTGAACGGAGGGGCAGTCAGCTGGTGCAGCAGCAAGCAAAGTGTCATGGCGGCATCTACATGTGAAGCAGAGTACATAGCTGCTTCGGAAGCAGCAAAGGAAGGAGTCTAGATGAAGGAGTTCATCACCGACCTAGGAGTGATTCCAAATGCGTCGGGCCCGATGACTCTATTCTATGACAACACTGGAGATATTTCCCTTGCGAAGGAGCCCAAGTTTCACAAGAAGACAAGACACATCAAGCACCGCTTCAACTCCATCCGTGATTACATTCAGGAGGGAGATATAGATATTTGTAAAGTGCATACGGATCTGATTGTCGCAGATCCGTTGACTAAACCTCTCTCATGAGCAAAACATGATCAACACCAGAATGCTATGGGTGTTCGATTCATCACAATGTAACTAGATTATTGACTCTAGTGCAAGTGGGAGACTATTGGAAATATGCCCCGGAGGCAATAATAAAATGGTTATTATTGTATTTCCTTGTTCATGATAATTGTCTATTGTTCATGCTATAATTGTGTTAACCGGAAACCGTGATGCATGTGTGAATACATAGACCACAACATGTCCCTAGTGAGCCTCTAGTTGGCTAGCTCATTGATCAATAGATGGTCACGATTTCATGACCATGGACATTGGATGTCATTGATAGTGGGATCACATCATTAGGAGAATGATGTGATGGACAAGACCCAATCCTAAGCATAGCACAAGATCGTGTAGTTCCTCTACCAAAGCTTTTCCAATGTCAAGTATCATTTCCTTAGACCATGAGATTATGTAACTCCCGGATACCGTAGGAATGCTTTGGGTGTGCCAAACGTCACAACGTAACTGGGTGGCTATAAACGTGCACTACGGGTATCTGTGAAAGTGTCTGTTGGGTTGGCATGAATCGAGACTGGGATTTGTCACTCCGTGTGACGGAGAGGTATCTCTGGGCCCACTCGGTAAGACATCATCATAATGGGATCAATGTGACTAAGGAGTTAGCCACGGGATGATGTGTTACAGAACGAGTAAAGAGACTTGCCGGTAACGAGATTGAACAAGGTATAGGGATACTGACGATCGAATCTCGAGCAAGTATCATACCGGCAGACAAAGGGAATTGTATACGGGATTGATTGAATCCCTGACATTGTGGTTCATTCGATGAGATCATCGTGGAGCATGTGGGAGCCAACATGGGTATCCATTTCCCGCTGTTGGTTATTGATCGGAGAGGTGTCTCGGTCAAGTCTACGTGTCTCCCGAACCCGTAGGGTCTACACACTTAAGGTTCGATGACGCTATGGTTATAGGGAAATAGTGGACGTGGTTACTGAAGGTTGTTCGGAGTCCCGGATGAGATCCTAGATGTCATGAGGAGTTTCAGAATGGTCCGGAGACAAAGATTGATATATAGGAAGTGAGGTTTTGGTTATCGGAAATATTTCGAGCATCACCGATAACGTATCGGGACCACTGGAAGGGTTCTAAGGGTCCACCGGGAGGGGCCACGGGCTCCGGAGGGCTGCATGGGTCGAAGGTGGAGGGAACCATCCCCTAGGTGGGCTGGTGCACCCCTCCCACCTGGCCCAAGGCGCAGGAAGGATAGACGGGGGCAAACCCTAGGCCTAGATGTCCCCTAGGCCCACCCTAGGGCTGTTAGGGCTGCCGCACCACCTCTCCCTCCCTTGGCCGCCACCCAAGTCCCATCTAGGGCTGCCGCCGGCCCCTAGGGTGGGAACCCTAGGGCGCAACCCTCCCTCCTCCTCCTCCTCCTATATATAGTGGTGCCCTTGGGGATGTTTGAGACATGCATCTCTTTCTCCCACGGCGCAGCCCTACTCCTCCCTCTCCTCGTTCTTCGTAGTGCTTGGCGAAGCCCTGTCGGAGACCAAATAGCTCCACCGTCACCACACCGTCGTGCTGCCGGAGCTCTCCCTAAACCTCTCCTTCCTCCTTGATGGATCAAGGTGTAGGAGACGTCACCGGGCTGCACGTGTGTTGAACGCGGAGGCGCCGTTGTTCGGCACTAAGATCGGAGTCCACCGTGATCTGAATTGCTACGAGTATGACTCCACCAACCGCGTTCTTGTAACGCTTCCTCTTAGCGATCTTCAAAGGTATGAAGATGCACTCTCCTATTACGCATTTCTTGGTTTCTCCATAGATAGATCTTGCTGAACACATAGGAATTTTTTTGATTTACTACTACGTCTCCCAACATCCCGTCGGTGCACTAGAGTTTTTTGGGCCATCTAGTGCCGCTTTACTCGTGCACGGGTAGTAGTAGCCGCCCCGGCAGCAAGACCTAGCAAAGGCTTGTCAAGCACCAGTACAGAAGACTCAAGACAACCGGCAAGACCTTGCCGGGAGGGTTGAAGAGCTTCCAGGAGAAGCAAGGCATCCCGGCAAGGCAAGGCCCAGGCAAGCACCGCCAGCACACGGGCCAGGTGTCAATTCACCTGGACGTGTGTCACAACATCGACGTTGGGGGGAGATAAGCGGCACCGATGGGGCGGCCCCTCGTCCTGTCCCACTGACGGACTGAGGCACCTCACGGTGCATTGAATGCTCTTGTCCTACTCCGTCAGAGTTAGGTATGATAGCACTGTAGCACTATGCATCCCGTGTGCACACTGTATACCACTGTTGGGGTCCCCTTAGGTATAAAAGGAGGCCGAGGGCGTTATAGAGAGGGGGTTTGACAATCAGACAGTTGGGGGGTTAGGCAACCGGACAGCCCGACAGTTAGACAACTGGGGGTTACCAAGCTCACGTACCTATCGTTCATGGCGCTCCTGTAGCTAGAACCCTAGAACACAATCAATATAACCAAGCAGGGCGACATCCTTCTCCTGAGCATGAAGGGGGGAGTTGTCGAGGACGTAATGGAAAAAATTAGAATTGGAAACGTATTCTAGTAGCAACTTGACTGATTGGATCAACCATTTGCGGGCAAATCTGAAAACATTGAATTTTCTCTTCAAGGATTTTGTCGCGTGGGTGGAGCAATATATTTAAGAACCTTTGTAGTGATCTCAGTTCATGGAGATCACAAGGCCACTGATACCCTATGTGGTACGGTGGGATAGAAGAGTGGGTATGTGGGCTTCTACCAAAAGACACCTCAATTGACATCCCTCCGGTCGAGTGATACATGATCCAAATTCACCAACTCAAGTCCGATCATCACGTCAGCTGTGGTGGTTTGAATGGTGAACATCATCATGTTGATCATATCTACTATATGACTCATGTTCGACCTTTCGGTCTCTTGTGTTCCGAGGCGATGTCTGTACATGCTAGGCTCGTCAAGTTTAACCCGAGTGTTCTGCACGTGTAACACTAGCTTGCACCGGTTGTATGTGAACATAGAGTCTATCACACTTGATCATCATATGGTGTCTCGACACAACGAACTTTCTCAATGATGCACACTCGGGGAGAACACAATTTTATCTTGAAATTTTAGTGAGGGATCACCTTATAATGCTACCGTCGTCCTAAGCAAAACAAGGTGTGACGAGGATATGTACCTAGGGTAGGCTCTTAGGCCTGACCTAAGTACCCACCTAAGGGCATTATATTGGAGGACTTAAAGATTATAAGAGAGATTCCGATTGGACACTCCATGGTGTTGTAACATCCAAAAAAAATTCATTTTGGAATGTTATGAAATATAGCTATGCATCTATCATCATCATTGCTTGAATACATGTATTAGTTGAAATGCCTTCTCTGAATTTCTGAAACCCCATTTCTACTTTCAATGTGTGGCTTTCACCTATTTGAAAATCAAGGTAAAATGTTCAAATATGAGGGGAGGAACATGACACTCCACACCAGGGACTATTTGGTGATTTATTTGAACAAAAACAACCAGGAGTTATTTTGAAAAGTATTTGCAAAAAGGATTTAAAAACAATTAGACAATTTCTGAAAATATTTTTTTTCAAAGTATTCAAATGACAGAATAAAAATGCTCAATAAATGGCATTTATTATTCTGTTAATTTTGATATATAATACTCCTATATTTAAAAATGTTTTGAATGCTTTTAAAGAGGTTTTACTACTGTGACTATTAAAAAGAGTAACGGTTTTTGTATTTAAACGGGCCGGCCCACGGGCAGTTACTCGCAAAATTATTTCGAGCCGGCCGACCGACGCGCAACGGACGCCTCCCTCTCTCTGACAGCGGACCCCACCCCGACCGCCTGCTGACCCGTGCGGTCATCACTCACCTCGCGCCGAACCCTCGCCGGCAGTTTCTTCTCCATGCCGGATCTCTCTCTCCTCTCTTCCCCGACCCCACCCACGGCCCTATATAAGAGCGGGCAGCTCCGCGCTCCATTTCCACCCCGACCCCTCTCTCCCGTCGCCAGACCGTCGCAGGAGAGCTCGCCGGAGTTGCAGGTCCAACCGAAGGTCCCCACCGCCATGCTCGTCGCCTCGGACCTCCCCGCGCCCCTCCGACCTCACCGTTCGACGCCGGACGTCAAGCGCCGCCGCCCGGACTACTCCGTCGTCGCACTCGACCATCGGAGATGCTTCCCCGACCTCCTCCGACCACCGGCCATCGCCACCACTCGCTGGAGACCTCCTCCCTCTCCGGTAAGTCGTCGAGCCCCTCCCCTCCCTCCGATCTAAATCCAACGGTCCCGATTAGAACCACTTAATTCCCCGAACCGTTTTCTTTACGGTTCGGTTGACCGCCCGAAACGCCCGCACGCCCGCGCTAGCCAGCCAATAGGAACCTGCCACGTCACCTTGGCCGTCCGGTAGATTTTTTCCTTTTTTTGTTTTGTTTTAGTTAACAGAAACTATTCTGAATTTGTTTTAGCTATATCTTTTAATATGTTTAATGTTTTGAGTTGATTCTTTTTGCAATAGCTCACATTGTTCATGTAGTTTCACCCTGTACCTTTAAATTTCAAATTTGAACCATAAAATTTGAATTGAATCAAATTTTCTCAAAACATTCAAATCTGAATAACTAGAGTTTGAAAATAGATTTTGATATGAATCTTTTTTGCTACTGTTTGGTATTAGTTAGGACTATCTTATGGCTTAGTTTGAGAATTTTTTAGGATGATTTGATTAGTGTTTTAGCTATAGACAAATTCTGCCTATTAGTTAGTATAGTTTAAATTAACTTAGTTTTAGTTGGTTTAAATTAGATTTAATTTTATTTGATTTAGTAGGTTCTGTTAGTTAAACTTTAGGTGTTTTACTTACTGTTAATAAAAATATTATTTGTCTAGTTTATTTTCTTAGTTAATATAGGCATCACAACTTCTTTTCAAATAGGTTTAATTTGATTAAAACAACTAGTTTAGTAATAGATTTCGTTTAACAGAGTTTTATAATTTAATTTTGTTTTCTAAGACAAGTTTATTTGTAAATTCTTTCCTGTTAAGAACATGTTTTGTTAATAAATAATAAGTTTTGTTTTGCTCTTTTGTTAGTAAAACTATAGTTGTTTCATATAGTGTTTATCAAAACTTTTAAAAACTTTACTAAAGTTTTTCCCAACAAACTTTAATGAATTCAATTATGTTATTAATAAAATATTTTATTGTTTTCTTGCTGTCAACTATTGTTCTATTATTACAAATAGGTTTCATTATGTTAGTAGTGTTTTATCAATCATATTTTAGAAAACAAAACTTTGTGTGTTTTCTTGCTTGTGATTTTTGTGCATTGTTTTGTTTTGATTGTTTACTAGTTCATGGTTGTGAGTTACAATATTTTGTTGTTGTTGTATGCTTATTGAGTGCTTGTTTGCTTCGTTAGATTATCCGGAGTGCGAAGCTTGTTACTTAGAGTCACTCACGTACAAAGATCATCAATCAGGCAAGTCACTTTGATCATCTTTACCCATGTTTTTATTGCATTAGTTCTTCCATCACCCCAATTGCATGCAAAGTAGGTTAGTTGGAAATTTGGTTACTTGATGTAGTATCATGTGGTAGGTACCTCAACCCTTGACACATTGGCCCCAGGAAACGTTGTTTCTACATTTGGCTATGCTACTAGTAGACGGGGTTGGTTGTGTGATTCATGAGAGTTGTGAGATTAATTACAAAACCTACATAATGATCATGACTTCAAGACTCTGAGTTTTCAACTTACCTCTGGGTGGATGATGGTTGAACGACACCCTGGAGAAACCAGTGGATTTGCCTAGGTGTTGCTAGAGATGGCCAGTATTCACGCGGAAAGATCCACCCAGGCACAAAGAGATGGATGGATGCTTCAAGACCCAAGGCTTACCTGCACAGCCACAAGTCATTATGGGCTCTGGCTTGGTTGGATATCGTGGTGACCCTGGACAGGCGGTGCTACGAGATGTAGAAGAACGGTAGGAAAGGATGGGCACCGACACAGTCGCAGGGAAACCCTTTGGAAGACCATGTTTTGGTCATCCATTTCTCAAACACCCTGAAGTGCAAGAAATCAAACGGAGGCGACCAAATCTTGTGGGGAACGTGTGCAAAACTCTACAGAGTACTCAAACCTAATCGATTAGCCGTGTCCATGGTCATGGACGACTTGAGCCAAAGGAACTGAAACTTCCGGAAACTCTCAACACAATTAATAAGATGATGTGGGTATTAATGACTTGGGTATGAGAATTGGTTGGTGGAACCATGTCATTAATCAACCAACTTAGTAATAATTTTTTGCTTACCCCTCTCTTGATGTAGGAAAAAATTGGCTTTACGCAAAAACTTACCACCCCACCTGCCATATAAGCATATAGACTAGATGATTATCTTTTCACCCCTCTCTTGTGACTTTGCCGGCATATTCCATATGCTAACCTACACGGCTGCAACGTATCATGTTGCAGAGTACTTTTCCGACCAGGAGTGAGGACACGTTCTACGCTCGGTGAGATGCCCTTGGAGTCAGATGGACTCATCTACCTTCGACGCTTCCGCAAGACTTAGTTATTCTCATGAGTTGGCCTTCAACCACCTTATTGTAATGATTATTGTAATAAAGGACTCGATATGAGATTTCGATTAATATAATGATGTGTGATTTCCCTTTGATATATACATTGATGTACCGTGTGTGTACCAGCATGATCTTGGGATGGTACGGAAACACGGGAGATTCGACCTTTCAGGCCGGGTCGCTACAGAAATGGTGTCAGAGCACACGCTGACCGTAGGACGTAACCTATAAGATTGGAAAGCCTGAGGATTGTATCTCTTTGTCTTTAAAACTCTTATACTCTCATCTACTCGTTTCTGACTCCTCTCCAATTATTTCAAAATTTATAGATGGCCACCTTCATCCCAGTGTTGATCACGGAGTTTTGCCAGCCTGACGCAACGATGCCCTTTGGTAAGGAGCTGATGAGGATCGTCAAGGACGTAAGGATTGCTTTGCCGAGCATCACTAGGATTCCTATCATGTCATTTCCCCAGGATGGACGCTACAGGATCGAGGTGCACATCCCAGGGAAGACCTTTGGGAATCGGAAGGAACCCATCGACTTCAAGTTTGTGGCACCCAGCTGGATACTTGGAAGAGACATGGCCATTCATCGTGCCCTTGGACGTATTCAGGAGGAATACAGAGGTGGAACCATTTCACCAGGACTCAGCGTGGTTTGTCGCAGAGATGCCAATGGAAACATCATAACCCCTCCCACTGCAGACACCACCATTTCCTATATCCAGACCCTGGAGACTCACATCAGGACTCTAGAGCTTCGAGTTCGTGCTGATACGAAGACAATCAAGAATCTGATGAACTATGAGATTGACCTCGAAGCTAACTTGCGGGAAGCCAACTATGAACATGAGTATGAAGTGAAGGATTTCTTAGAGAGGATCGACAAGCTGAATACTCGTATCGCCACTCTGGAGGAACAGATGGACATGGGTGAAAATCTTCATCCTGAAGGAGACTTGGCTCCTTTCATCAGCGACGATGATGACTATGAGGAGAGCACCACTGGAGGAGACTCAGTCACCATGTACTTCTGAGGAAAACTTTAGTTATGCCCTCCATGTATCTTTTATTTTTCAACGTTAAAAAGCGTAGGTTGATGTGTAGTTTGATTGAGACTTGTATTTCGATGTTTGACATTGATTGAATAAATGAATGAGTGTTGGTGTGATATGTTGTTGCATTGCATATGGGTAGTGAATTTCTCCTTTTAGGCCCTTATTCTATTCTAATTCTCACCCCTCTGAAAACAGCAAGATGCCTCCACGACGTGAGTCCGACTTCACCTTCCCGCCGGAACTCACGCAACTTCTTCAGCAGCAGAATGCACTGATGCAGCTATTGATCCAGAATCAGACCAACAACCAGAACAACAACCACCACCATCCACCCCAGGCTGACAATCTCACCCGTTTTCTGAGGTTGAACTCTCCAACTTTCTCCAGCAGCACTGAGCCCATTGTGGCAGATGACTGGCTCCGTAAGATGGAGAGAGAACTCGTCACAGCTGGATGTACTGATGCTGAGAAAGTGCGCTTTGCCGCACATCAACTGGAAGGACCAGCAGCTTCGTGGTGGGAGAACTACACCACCACATATCCTATTGCTGATATAACTTGGGAGCAGTTCAAGCAAGCTTTCCGCACCGCACATGTTTCAGCTGGAGCCATGAGTCTGAAGAAGCGCGAGTTTCGCAACTTGCGCCAGGGAAATCGCTTTGTGGCCCAGTACGTGGACGACTTCAGCACATTGGCCCGTTATGCACCAGGAGACGTGGCCGATGATGCGGCCAAGCAAGAGAAGTTTCTGGAAGGACTCAACGATGAGTTGAGCATGCAGCTGGTAGTGGCTACCTTCAACAACTACCAAGAGCTGGTGGACAAGGCCCTCATCTTGGAGGGTAAACAACAGCAAATTGAGAATCGCAAGCGGAAGTACACTCAGGGGAAGTTTAACTCTGGAGCTCATAAAAAGCCCCGCTACTCCCCGTACTCAGGGAATACCGGATCAGGGACCGGTAAGTTTGGAAGGCACCCTCATGCCGTGCACAACCATGGAGGCCACAACCATGGAGGAAATGGGAATGCCCGTCCCAACCATGGCAACTTCAAGACTGACAATGGGAATGGGAACAACAACCAACACCGTCAGGCTCCTACTCAGAAGGATCTGAGCCACATCACCTGTTTCAAGTGCCAGAAGACAGGGCACTATGCTACTGAGTGTCCCCAGAGCAAGCAGGGAAATGGAAACGGCAACGCCGCAGCCAAGAAGCCAAATCCGTTTCCTCATGCCCAGGTGAACCACCTCGACGTGGAAGAAGTCTATGATCAACCCGAGACTGTGGTTGGTAAGTTTTTATTGCATTCACGTCCAGTTACAGTACTTTTTGATTCTGGTGCAACTCATTCATTCATATCAAGGGTAGTTGTGGATAAATATGGTTTGCCCACCAAAACCCTTAGTTAGCCCATTAAGGTCAGTTCCCCAGGAGGTATGATGATGGCAGGGATAGGATGCCATGCCTTGAAACTCAATATAGGAAACCATGTTTTTCCCACCGACCTCATCGTCTTAGAATCCCAGGGATTGGATGTAATCCTAGGCATGGATTGGATGACCAAGTATGAAGGAAATCTTGATTGCCCTAGCAAGTCTGTTTCACTCACCACCCCGGAGAACAAGAGGATTAAGTATGTATCCCGACGCACCCAGATGAGTGCTCGATTAAATTCCCTCACAGGAGTTGTTCAGGAAGAAGTACCTGTGGTAAAAGATTTTCCGGATGTATTCCCGGAAGAATTACCAGGCATGCCACCAGATAGGGAGATTGAGTTCCTAATAGATCTACAACCAGGGACAACCCCAATTTCCAAGAGACCCTATCAGATGCCCGCAAATGATCTGTTGGAAATCAAGAAGCAAATTAAGGAGTTATTGGACAAGGGGTATATTCGCCCAAGTTCTTCACCTTGGGGAGCCCCAGTTCTTTTGGTCGAGAAGAAGGATAAAACCTTGAAAATGGTAGTCGATTATCGTGCCTTGAACGAGGTGACTATCAAGAACAAGTACCCTCTGCTGATGATTAATGACTTGTTTGATCAGCTAGTAGGCGCCAAAGTATTCTCCAAGATCGATCTTCGATCATGCTATCACCAACTGAAGATTCGTGAACAGGATATACCCAAAACAGCTTTCACCACAAGGTATGGCTTGTATGAGTATACTGTCATGTCCTTTGGTTTGACTAATGCTCCTGCCTACTTCATGAATATGATGAACAAGGTGTTTATGGAATATTTGGACAAGTTTGTCGTGGTGTTCATCGATGACATTTTGATATTCTCCAAGAACGAGGAAGAACACAAGGAACATTTGCGTTTAGTTCTGGAGAAGCTGAGAGAGCATTAGTTATATGCCAAGTTCAGCAAATGTGAATTTTGGTTGATGGAAGTCGGATTCCTTGGACATGTTATTTCCGGAGAAGGAATAGCCGTAGACCCCGCTAAGGTTGAAGCCGTCACCGAGTGGAAGTCACCCACCTCAGTTAAGGAGATCCGCAGTTTCCTCGGACTTGCCGGATATTACCGGAGGTTCATTGAGAATTTCTCAAAGATAGCCAAGCCCATGACAAAGTTGTTGAAGAAAGAGTCTAAGTATATTTGGACTGAGGAATGTGAAGCCAACTTCCAGGAGTTGAAGAAACGTTTGGTCACAGCCCCAGTGTTGATTTTGCCCAATATTCGGAAGGACTTCCAGGTTTATTGTGATGCTTCACGTCAAGGACTTGGAGGAGTACTCATGCAAGATGGAAAGGTTGTAGCTTATGCATCCAAACAACTACGACCTCATGAGTTGAATTATGCCACCCATGATTTGGAACTAGCAGCCGTAGTGCACGCACTCAAGACCTGGAGACATTTCCTTATCGGAAATAGTTGTGATGTATACACCGACCATAAGAGCTTGAAATATATCTTCACGTAGAAGGAGTTGAACCTCAGATAGAGGAGATGGTTAGAGTTAATCAAGGACTATGACATGAGATTACACTACCATCCAGGTAAGGCAAATGTTGTAGCCGATGCCTTGAGTAGGAAAACTTATGTAAACACACTCACAGCGGGAGGATTACCCCAAGAGTTAGCCGATGATCTCAGAGAGCTCCGGCTAGAGATAGTCCCAAGAGGATATGTTGCCACACTGGAGATCCAGTCCACCTTGACCGAACGAATTCGTGAAACCCAAAAGACGGACAAGGAAATAGCTGAGATTAAGCAAAGAATGAAAGATGGTAAAGCTAAAGGTTTTCGTGAGGATGAGCAAGGAACTCTGTGGTTTGAGAACCGCATCTTTGTGCCCAATGACCCAGAGCTCAGGAAGTTGATACTTCAAGAAGCCCATGATTCCCCTTACTCAATACATCCAGGCAACACCAAGATGTACTTGGATTTGAAAGAAAGTTATTGGTGGATAGGTATGAAGAAGGATATTGCGGAACATGTTGCAATATGTGATGTTTGTCAGCGAGTAAAGTTGGAACATCAGAAACCAGCAGGGTTACTCCAACCTTTGCCAATACCCGAGTGGAAATGGGAAAAGCTTGGTATGGATTTCATCACAGGACTACCTTGGACCCGTTCAGGTTATGATTCCATCTGGGTAGTGGTAGACCGCTTGACCAAGGTGGCTCATTTCATTCCAGTGAAAACCACCTATACTAGCGCTAAGCTAGCCAAGATATATATGACCAGGATCGTATGTCTGCATGGAGTTCCGAGGAGTATCGTGTCAGATAGAGGAACACAATTTACCTCAAAGTTTTGGCATCAGTTACATGAAACTTTGGGTACAAGGCTGGAGTTCAGTACAACTTTTCATCCGCAGACCGATGGACAGACTGAGAGAGTCAACCAGATTCTAGAAGACATGTTGAGAGCTTGTGCGCTAGATTATGGATCTAGTTGGGATGACAATTTACCTTACGCAGAATTCTCGTACAACAACAGTTATCAGACCAGTCTGAAGATGGCCCCTTTCGAAGCCTTATACAGAAGGAGGTGCAGAACACCGTTGACGTGGGATGGTGTTGGAGACCGACTACTTTTTGGTCCCGACCTTATCCGAGATTCTGAAGAGAAAGTCAAGCTGATTCACAATAGACTCAAGATAGCTCAATCTCGACAGAAGAGTTATGCTGACAGCAAACGTAAAGAAGTGACGTATGAAGTGGGAGACCGAGCATATCTTCGTGTGTCCCCGCTTCGAGGAATCAAGAGGTTTGGTGTTAAAGGAAAGTTAGCACCCAGATTCATAGGCCCCTACAAAATTCTTGAACGTAGAGGCGAAGTTGCATACAAGCTGGAATTGCTGGAAGGATTATCCGGAATTCATGATGTGTTCCATGTGTCCCAGCTGAAGAAATGTCATGCTGAGATGACTGATATTCCCTTGAGAGACACAGTGCCCCTAGAGGCCATACAACTTGACAGTGATCTGACCTACGAGGAGAAGCCTGTCAGAATCCTCGAGACTGCCAACAGAGTTACCCGCAGCAGAATCATCAAGTTCTGTAAGGTTTTGTGGAGTCACCACACCGAGGAAGAAGCCACCTGGGAACACGAAGAAGATCTTCGTAGAGACCACCTGCACCTATTTTCTAGCCAACCCGAATCTCGAGGGCGAGATTCATCTTAAGGTGGGTAGGTTTGTAACATCCCCAAAATTTCATTTTGGAATGTTATGAAATATAGCTATGCATCTATCATCATCATTGCTTGAATACATGTATTAGTTGAAATGCCTTCTTTGAATTTCTAAAACCCCCTTTCTACTTTCGATGTGTGGCTTTCACCTATTTGAAAATCTTGGTAAAATGTTCAAATATGAGGGGAGGAACATGACACTCCACACCAGGGACTATTTGGTGATTTATTTGAACAAAAACAACCAGGAGTTATTTTGAAAAATATTTGCAAAAAGGATTTAAAAACAATTAGACAATTTCTGAAAATATTATTTTTTTCAAAGTATTCAAATGACAGAATAAAAAGTTCAATAAATGGCATTTATTATTCTGTTAATTTTAATATATAATACTCCTATATTTAAAAATGTTTTGAATGCTTTTAAAGAGGTTTTACTACTCTGACTATTAAAAAGAGTAACGGTTTTTGTATTTAAACGGGCCGGCCCACGGGCAGTTACTCGCAAAATTATTTCGAGCCGGCCGACCGACGCGCAACGGACGCCTCCCTCTCTCTGACAGCGGACCCCACCCCGACCGCCCGCTGACCCGCGTGGTCATCACTCACCTCGCGCCGAACCCTCGCCGGCAGTTTCTTCTCCACGCCGGATCTCTCTCTCCTCTCTTCCCGGCCCCACCCATAGCCCTATATAAGAGCGGGCAGCTCCGCGCTCCATTTCCACCCCGACCCCCTCTCTCCCGTCGCCAGACCGTCACAGGAGAGCTCGCCGGAGTTGCAGCTCCAACCGAAGGTCCCCACCGCCGTGCTCGTCGCCTCGGACCTCCCCGCGCCCCTCCGACCTCACCGTTCGACGCCGGACGACAAGCGCCACCGCCCGGACCACTCCGTCGTCGCACTCGACCACCGGAGACGCTTCCCTGACCTCCTCCGACCACAGGCCGTCGCCACCACTCGCCGGAGACCTCCTCCCTCTCCGGTAAGTCGTCGAGCCCCTCCCCTCCCTCCGATCTAAATCCAACAGCCCCGATTAGAACCACTTAATTCCCCGAAACGTTTTCTTTACGGTTCGGTTGACCGCCCGAAACGCCCGCACGCACGCGCTAGCCAGCCAATAGGAACCTGCCACGTCACCCTGGCCGTCCGGTAGATATTTTCCTTTTTTTTGTTTTGTTTTAGTTAACAGAAACTATTCTGAATTTGTTTTAGCTATATATTTTAATATGTTTAAGGTTTTGAGTTGATTCTTTTTGCAATAGCTCACATTTTTCATGTAGTTTCACCCTGTACCTTTAAATTTCAAATTTGACCCATAAAATTTGAATTGAATCAAATTTGCTCAAAACATTCAAATCTGAATAACTAGAGTTTGAAAATAGATTTTGATATGAATCTTTTTGCTACTGTTTGGTATTAGTTAGGGCTATCTTATGGCTTAGTTTGAGAATTTTTTAGGATGATTTGATTAGTGTTTTAGCTATAGACAGATTCTGCCTATTAGTTAGTATAGTTTAAATTAACTTAGTTTTAGTTGGTTTAAATTAGATTTAATTTTATTTGATTTAGTAGGTTCTGTTAGTTAAACTTTAGGTGCTTTACTTACTGTTAATAAAAATATTATTTGTCTAGTTTATTTTCTTAGTTAATATAGGCATCACAACTTCTTTTCAAATAGGTTTAATTTGATTAAAACAACTAGTTTAGTAATAGATTTCTTTTAACAGAGTTTTATAATTTAATTTTGTTTTCTAAGACAAGTTTATTTGTAAATTCTTTCCTGTTAAGAACATATTTTGTTAATAAATAATAAGTTTTGTTTTGCTCTTTTGTTAGTAAAACTATAGTTGTTTCATATAGTGTTTATCAAAACTTTTAAAAACTTTACTAAAGTTTTTCCCAACAAACTTTAATGAATTCAATTATGTTATTAATAAAATATTTTATTGTTTTCTTGCTGTCAACTATTGTTCTGTTATTACAAATAGGTTTCATTATGTTAGTAGTGTTTTATCAATCATCTTTTAGAAACAAAACTTTGTGTGTTTTCTTGCTTGTGATTTTTGTGCATTGTTTTGTTTTGATTGTTTACTAGTTCATGGTTGTGAGTTACAATATTTTTTTGTTGTTGTATGCTTATTGAGTGCTTGTTTGCTTCGTCAGATTATTCGGAGTGCGAAGCTTGTTACTTAGAGTCACTCACGTACGAAGATCGTCAATCAGGCAAGTCACTTTGATCATCTTTACCCATGTTTTTATTGCATTAGTTCTTCCATCACCCCAATTGCATGCAAAGTAGGTTAGTTGGAAATTTGGTTACTTGATGTAGTATCATGTGGTAGGTACCTCAACCCTTGACACATTGGCCCCGGGAAACGTTGTTTCTACATTTGGCTATGCTACTAGTAGACGGGGTTGGTTGTGTGATTCATGAGAGTTGTGAGATTAATTACAAAACCTACATAATGATCAAGACTTCAAGACTCCGAGTTTTCAACTTACCTCTGGGTGGATGATGGTTGAACGGCACCCTGGAGAAACCAATGGATTTGCCTAGGTGTTGCTGGAGATGGCCAGTATTCATGCGGAAAGATCCACCCAGGCACAAAGAGATGGATGGATGCTTTAAGACCCAAGGCTTACCTGCACAGCCACAAGTCATTATGGGCTCTGGCTTGGTTGGATATCATGGTGACCCTGGACAGGCGGTGCTACGAGATGTAGAAGAATGGTAGGAAAGGATGGGCACCGACAGAGTCGCAGGGAAACCCTTTGGAAGACCATGTTTTGGTCATCCATTTCTCAAACACCCTGAAGTGCGAGAAATCAAACGGAGGCGAGCAAATCTTGTGGGGAACGTGTGCAAAACTCTGCAGAGTACTCAAACCTAATCGATTAGCCGTGTCCACGGTCATGGACGACTTGAGCCAAAGGAACTGAAACTTCCGGAAACTCTCAACACAATTAATAAGATGATGTGGGTATTAATGACTTGGGTATGAGAATTGGTTGGTGGAATCATCTCATTAATCAACCAACTTAGTAATAATTTTTTGCTTACCCCTCTCTTGATGTAGGAAAAAATTGGCTTTACGCAAAAACTTACCACCCCACCTGCCATATAAGCATATAGACTAGATGATTATCTTTTCACCCCTCTCTTGTGACTTTGTCGGCATATTCCATATGCTGACCTACACGGCTGCAACGTATCATGTTGCAGAGTACTTTTCCGACGAGGAGTGAGGACACGTTCTACGCTCGGTGAGATGCCCTTGGAGTCAGATGGACTCATCTACCTTCGACGCTTCCGCAAGACTTAGTTATTCTCATGAGTTGGCCTTCGGGCACTTTATTGTAATGATTATTGTAAGAAAGGACTCGATATGAGATTTCAATTAATATAATGCTGTGTGATTTCCTTTTGATATATACATTGATGTACCGTGTGTGTACCAGCGTGATCTTGGGATGGTACGGAAACACCGGAGATTCGACCTTTCAGGTCGGGTCGCTACAGGTGTTCAAGTCACTCGACATTTAATCCACTCGGTATCTTCTCCCTCCACTCGACAGTCACCTGTCAGCCAGAAGACCTCAGGTCCAGTCGACACGAGAAGACCAGAAGCCACTCCTGGGAGGCCAACGGGCAGGCATTAGGCCAGTCGGCATTAGTAGCAATTATGGTGTACGTTATGAGTAATGCTCGTCTTTATACCCACGATCGAACCCTTGGATGCCTCGCACTTATGAGGGGCAGCATACTCTATATAAGCCGCCCCTCCCCTCTGGCACAAGGGTTCGCAACCTCTGTAACTCATACTCTCCACACGACAAAAGCTCCCGAGCACTAAGACGTAGGGCTGTTACATCCAAGAGAGGGGCCTGAACTCATACATCCGTGTGTATATCCTCGCCGTAGCTAGGACTCTGCCCTCTCCTTTCGTACCCCTACCTTCTACTATCGCACTCGTTCCCACGACAGTTGGCACCCACCATGGGGCAGGCATCTAAGCGACTTCCGGTGAGGTTGCATTTTTCCCCCTTCGTCATGTCTTCCGGCGATGTTTTCTCCTTGGGCCACGAGATCCGTTTCGGAGCGCTCACCTTGATTGCCGACGATTTGGCATGGCTCCAGGAAGCGCATCTCAACGTGGAGGCGCTCCCAGTCCGTGGGGTCGCGCACTTCCGCGCGAGCTCTTGTGGAATACTTATGCGGTAGCCGTCGACCCCGTACTCTTCGGCTCTCCCCGTTGTTCGCCGTCACAAGCGATCCGGTCGCTCACGGCTTCAGCGTTGGGTAAGGCAGGCGGCGACCCGTCAAGTTTCGTCTCCTCAGATTGCGGCGATCGAACCCACTGAGTCACTTCACGGCATGTTCGAGTCGGACTCCAATCAGTCTGACGTTCTCTTCGAGTGCGAGAGCTACGATCCTGCAGCAAAGGTTCTTATGGCTGGTTCTCACCAGAGCCTGATATGTCTCCAACGTATCTATAATTTATGAAGTATTCATGCGGTTATTTTATCATTATTGGATGTTTTACAATCATTTTATAGCAACTTTATTGAAGGGACCCCGATCCTAAGACATATGAATCCACTCTGTAACACATCACACCACTTTGCGGCCTCACGCACGGTAACCCATGGCTGCCACCTTACCTTGGCCGAGACCGTTTGCGCCTTTTGGATCACGGATACGAACATGTCGCTAGCATTCACACATCAAAGAACACGGGTCGATATGACTAGTTATAGACCCAAGTGGCACAACCGTACAGGGACAGGCATACGTAACCCAGCAATGCAGGTGTCGGTCATCAACGTGTGTAGACGACTCATAGCAAGCTACAAGGACTCCATTACACCGTGGGACATAAATGTCATCAGTGCACATAGACGAGTCGTAGCAGGCTACAGGGATTCCATTACACTGCGAAACATTTCCCCGAAGGGACAGGCAGAGCAGCAAAGAAGGATACATGCCGGTCAATCAATGTGTTCGGAGGAGTAGCAAGCTACCAAGGCTCGGTGGAAGCACAAAGAGGCATTTCCCTATAAATAAGGCTACTAAAGGCACACAACTAGGTGTCCAATCCCACGCATACCAATGCATTTCAATCATACACACACTATGCACGATATGCGTAGATACAACATGGCATCACAACAAAACTCTACAACATAACATTTATTTAGGAGGCTCCAAGGAGCCAACATAGTATAATGTTAGAAGCATAAGGGCCCACATTACCCGACATTCAGAGCATACAAACAACAAGCGGAAGTTACATGTCTAAGTACAGACATCTACAAAAGCGGCTAGAAGAGCCTGAAAAGCTATAACGACCCTACCATAGGAGCCAGACCTCTGTCTGGGTTAGTAAGCTAATCCGTCGATGTCAACGTCAGAAGAAACATAACTGAACTCAATGTCTATCTCTGCAAAAATGTAAATAAGCAATAGTGAGTACAAAGGTACTCAGCAAGTCTTACATCATAACTATCTACATATGCATCATGTATCAATGAAAAGGATTGTGGGGTTGTATGACCGAAAGTAGGTCCAGATGGGGGGGGGTGATTAGACTACTTGACCAATTAAAAGTTTTGCCTATGCCAAGTTTTAGGGTTGATGGTTTTTTGTATTTCATGGCAAGTCAAGTACACCCTACACATGCAAGTCTAAGAGTATATAGCAGCGGAAAGTAACAACAAGCATGTATAGAAGGGATAGGATAGGAAGATCAAACGCAATTGTAGACACGATGATTTTTCCCATGGTTCCGATAGGTGGCACTACCGTACATTCACGTTTATGGAGTCTTCAACCCACAGAGGGTAACGGTCGCGAGAGTCCATGGAGGGCTCCACCCAAAAGGGTCCACGAAGTAGCAACCTTGACTATTCCATACGGCTTCCATCCATGAAGGACTAGCCTCACTATGGGTAGATCTTCACGACGTAGGCGATCTCCTTTCCCTTACAAACTTCTTCGTTCACTCCACAACACGAAGTAGGAGGCTCCCAAGAAACACCTAACAAATCTAGGAGGCACCACCCTCCAAAACGTAATAGGCTCGGAAATGACTATGAACTCCTTGCTCTTATGCTTCAAGATGATAGACTCCTCAGCACCCAATCACTCTCTCACAGATTTGGCATGGTGGAAGAGATGGGATTGGTGGAAAGCTACTTGGGGAGGCTAGAAATCAAGATCCATATGATTTGAGTGGAAGATCTTGACCTCAACACAAGGGTATGTGGTTCTCTCTCAGAAAATCTAATGGGATAGGTACGAAATAGTTCTGAGTGCTTCTCTTTCTAGTAGGTGGTGGTGAAGGGGTATATATAGGCATCTCCAAAAATCCAACCGTTACACAAAAAATGGCCAACTCGGTAACACCGATGTGTTAATCTCGGTGGTACCGAAGTGACCAAAATGTGGCAACTTTTGAATCTCGGTAAGGCCAATATAGGAAACTCGGTTGCACCGATAAGATGACCAACGGTCAGATTTCCAATCTCGGTGATGCCGATCCAACATTCTTGGTGGGACCAAAAATGTGAATTTGCGTAACAACAAGTTGGCAACCTAAACTCGGTGCACCAGTATAGAATCGGTTGCACCGAAGTGGCTAGGGTTTGGCATGAGTCTGTCTAGGTTCTGGAATCGGTGGCACCAAAGTGGGAAAGTTGGTTGCACCGATTTTGAGTGTTAGGTAAGGAACAGACTTTGGTGGGAGAGTTTTTGGATGTTTTTGGCGAATATCACTTGTGCACGTTTGAGCATATTGTTCACCAGCAAAACCTTACCCCCTTTAATAGTATTGGCTTTCGTATAAACTCAAAGTGATTTCTCACAAATATGAAATGTAGAGTCCTTTTGCTTGAAGCTTGGCCAACCTATTTCCTTGCATCTTGGGGTTTCTCCACAGTCTTGTTTTGCCAATCCTCTCATTGAACATTTCCTGAAATATACTTGGTGGAAACATTAGTTCAATGATTTATATGTTGTTATTAATTACCAAAACCACCAAGGGAGCAAATGTGCTTTCAATCTCCCCCTTTTTGGTAATTGATGACAACATATCGATCAAAGCTTCGACATATGATAAAATCAATGAATATAATCGTCGCTTTTAGAGGTATGTGATAAGCAAGAGCTCCCCCTAAATTTGTGCATTATTTTGAATTTGCGTTTGAATGCAAAGCACAATCGATTAGGTATGTGGGGCACTTCTTCCATGTCACATACAACTCAATGGTGTGCGAGAATAATTAGAGTGAGTAACATGGCACAACACACATAAGCAAGGGTGAATGATCATCTCATGAGCATTAAGATGATAGGAAATAGTATCATCACCCATAACATAGTAGCATAACACACATGTATCTCACAACAAACCAAAAGAACCAAATGTTTTGAAAAGCAATAAAAACCAAATTGTTCTCTCGCTCGAAGCCTAAAGATCTATATACACTTCTCCCCCTTTGGCAACAAGTTACCAAAAATTTCAAAGGCATATATCTAAGCAATCTTGGGCATATCTCCTCTGGTTATTGATGAAGGAGTCGAGATGACAACGTCGGCGAAGATCTCTGCAGATGTCATGGATGGAGCTGGAGTGCTCACTGATGGAGTTGAAGGAGTTGTTGGAGTTGGCACTATGGCTTACCTGGCCTGAGTAGTGAACTGAGTGCCTGGCCCTAGAGGTGATTCATCCTCATCCTCATCCTCATCCTCATCTGAAGTAGAAGAGACCCGAGGGATGTTCATGGAGTCAACTTCATGCTGAAGTTCTGTGACTATCTTCGTCAGCCCGTCCACCATATCAGTAAGGGTCTTGATTTTGGTCTCAATGATCCTAACAAGACTATTCTGGTTGTCCAAACTCCCCTTAATGTCCTTTTGCATGCCCTGAACTGATGCAATCAATAGATCCATTTGCTCATTCCTGGATCGTGGGACTTGAGCACTAGTGGCTCTAGCTGCATCTGCCTCTGCCTGAGCTGCAGCTAAAGTGGGATGATCAGTATCCATCACCACAACGTTGTCCTCGAAATCTGGCTGTAGGGGCAAATGTGGGTGATCTAGGGAAAATATGTGCTTCTCTAGTTTTGAGTTTATGCGCATCGGGATGTAGGGTGCATAACAGCATGAGCGCTTCTAATCAGCAGCAACCCTCTTGATTGTCTCTACAATCAAGTCCATGACTCTGATCCTGGTGTGAGTGTCAAGGTGGATCAACATATTGATGGAGTGGCCTCGGATCATCTTGTCATCTCCGGACTTGGGCATCAAGGTATGCCTCAGAATGGTATTGATAGTGCGGTGGCCACCCTGGAGAAAATAGATTGATCCTAGCCTGTGAGACTTCACATTGGCAGCAGGGATCTTGTTGTACATGTTAGCCATAACATTGTGACTAGCCTTGGATTCTGAGTAGACATCTAGGTCACCATCCTGTGCTTCAGAAATTCCTAAGATATCAGCCCATTCTTCCACTGTTGATTCGTATCTTGCACCTTCAGTCATCCACACAATTCTACCATCTCCGTAGAAGTGTGCAGTGGAGTAGAACTGCATGATCATCTCGTCATTCCATGATGTGAATTATCTGCCAACGAACTCATCAAGACCTATGCAGTGGAAGTTGTCCTGGACACTTGGAAAGTAGTCCTCATTCTCCTTGATGAACTTCCAATCAACGTACCGCATATCACTGATAGCTGGACTCTTGTCGAAGAGCACAGTCTCATAGAAGTACAGTTGCTCCTTGGTATAGAACCTGTAGTCCACAACTGTTTTCTTCCTCTAGGCATAAGGATCTATAGCTCCCCATGCCCTCAATCCTGAGTCCTTCCTCTTCTTCATGTCCTCAGCTAGTGGGTAGCTGGCATTATGAACTAGGAGGTGTGGTCTAAGTTTCATCAGTGTTGTCAAGTCATCCACATCATCAACTCTGGAAGCAGTTCCTTTGTTCTTCTCAGAAGCTGGAATCTGCCTAGTTGTCCTCTTAGGCTTCTCAGCAGCCTTCTTGGATGTGCTGGTCTTAGGCATAGCATCAGACATCAACTTCTTTGCCTTCTTCTTGGGAGGAGCCTTTGTAGCTAGCTCAACCTCCTCTTCCTCAGCAGCAGCAACTTCTTCTAGGTCCTCAAACATGGAGGTAGGCCTGCCAGTCACATGGATGATCCTCTTCCTGGCCTTTTTCTCTCCTGCCTTCTTAGGCATAGCTCTCTTGGGGATCTCAACAGACATTGTTGCTCTAGTAGTCTCATGAGCCTTGAAGGTAGAAGCTGGTGCATATATTTTGCTGACAACCCTTCTAGAGGAAGTAGCTTCAGTTGTAGCTTTCTTGGCAGCCTTCTCTTGCTTCTTAGCAAGAATCTCCTTAGGCACAAAGTCTGAATCCTCTTCATCTAAGTTCAACATCTTCCTGGTTCTGGTGGCAACCTTGGGCAACCATGAGAGCTGGGGGTGCGTGGATCTGAGAATGAACTAGGCTCTGGGCTTGTTCCAGAACTCACGTCTGCTCCCTGCTCTGACCTGTTCTGACTATCTTCTGAACCTGACATGCTAACCCTGTGAATAGAGTGTAGCTGAGCAGAAGGAGATGAGTCATCACAAAATGTGGCTGTTTTTGAAATTTGAGCAGTGAGTTTTTTCAAAAGTTTTGCAATCTGTCAAATACATATCGGTGCAGCCAAAAAGAATTTTTCGGTGAGACCGAGACTGACCAACTCGTTAACAGAAACTTGGCAGCCTTTTTGGCAGGACAAAAAAGAGCTACTCGATTCCATCGAGTTAGTTCTCACCCTCACAGAAACGCATATCGGTGAGACCGATATTTCCGTTTCGTTCCACCGAGATGTATCGGGCGGACAACAAAACCCTAGAAAAATTCATCTAACTCAAGATTTTGCAGATTTGATTGGATGAATATATGAGCAATGGGTGTCTTATAGAGAAAACTAAGTCCAATGCGCAAGAATCAGAATGGGAGTGCACTAGAGATCGAACCCGTACCCTAGCTTGGCGGATCCTCTACGGTGGCGATGTTGGTGTGGATTATGTCGACGACGGCGATTCCCAGCGGTGGAGGAGCTCGGGAAGTCAAGGGCGATAACCAGGGGTCTTGGGGCGGCAGCTTAGGGTTCTGAGGCGTGACGTTGAAGATAGAAATTTCAAAGCATCAGGGTCCACAGCATATATACCCCTCACTATTGGTGATACCGATTTTATGTTTTCGGTGTCACCGAGTTCCACAACTGTCAGCTGATAGGGAAACTTGGTGTAACCGAGAATATGAAATCGATGCTACCGAGATTGAAAACTAGATCAACCCTAGGCATTCGGTGAGACCGAGTTTGGAATTGGTTCCACCGAGTTGCACTTGGGAGGTTTTAATGGTCAGTCCTTGTCGATACAGAACTCCGAGTGCTCCACACACAGAGGGATCGAAAAGCACTTGTTCAAATTTTGTGATGCAACATGAATGGAATATGAGGTGAGAAAGCATAGATAGCTAAAGAGTGGTCCTAGGCATTCTTGTCCATCCAATTTCCAAAAGATAAATCAAAAGCCAAATAGCAACAATTGGATGTCCTCGAATGAGAAAATAAATGCAGACCAACATGCTCACACAATAAGATGTCAAAAGAAATCATGACAAACATGCACAGACACTCTAGCATATAACAAGCACTTGGGCGATGACAAAGTCATCTATATATATGAGTATTTGACTTAGGAGCCAAGTAAGAGTACTTGATCATAGGTCATACTCATCGTTTAAGCACAACTGGGTTACCACTTTTACATAAAGCATTTAGTGTTGTCACATACCAAGATATGCTTTGATTCAAGAATTTGAGTAAAGCTCCCCCTTAATGTGACATCCCCCCATAAGAGAGATAAACTAACCTTGGGTTTTGTCGATGAATACTTCATGTTGGTGAGGTAGTTGTGGATGCTCAATGTTGATGAAGATCACCAAGAGTTGGGAACATCCTTGTTGTTTCCTTACTCCTCTCACCTACATGGGTTAGTCCCAACACACAAGAGACAAATACAAGGGTATCTATGGACATGGAGTGCAAAGCATATGTTATGATGTCCATTGATTAGTTGATTACCTTGTCCCTTTCTTACCTTTGAGGGAATGTGTGACTCCTTGAACTATTGCATTGAATTGATGTTGAGTGCAAAAAGTCCTTGCCAATAATGAATGTTAGTGAATTTCATTGGTGGAGTCACCCCTCAAGAACTTCCTAGTTCTTCTTCTTGGGAACCCACATCAAGTTGATAGGATCCTTGGTGTTGAAGTAGCCTTTCTAGTAGTTGAGCTTGAAGTAGCCTTGGGAACCCACTCCACCAAAGCTAGGGATTCATCTTCATATGAGTCAATGTCCTCTTGAAGCTTGTTCTTGCCCTTGAGTTTGTGGTCTTGTTGTGGAAGGTCATCTCGAGTGTTTTTCCCCTTGGGAAGAGTATTTTCATACTTCTCCTTTTGAGGAACAAACTTGGTCTTGGGATATTGACCTTGTTCCCATTCAACTCCATTAGCGTTGAAGTAGCCAACACCACAATTCTTCCGGTATCCTCCGTGCTTGCGTACATTTCCTCAAATTGCTTACATCCGGCAAGACTCTTGTAGACACCTTTTTCTATAATCCCTTTCAATAAAGCATTTTCTTGCTCAAGTGTAACTTTGCTAAGAGAATCATCATTAGTGGAATCAATAGAACTACTAGAAGCAACATCATTGGGTTTAGCATCTTTATTGTTGCTACTAGATGAAGAACCTTTCTTGCCTTTGTTACTAGATTGTTTAGTTTTAACTAGAGGCATGAAGGTAGACAAGAGTATTCGTTTGGCTAGATAAGATGAGGTCTTCTTTCGGAGAACGTCATTGATAGCTTTGAGAAACTCATGCTCTTGCTCCAAGTTGAGCTTCTTGAAGCGTAGCTTCTCATGAGTTCTCACAAGCTCTCTATGATCTTCGAGAGTAGATTCATGACCTAACTTAAGAGTATTTAGTTATTTAGTTAGTTGTTTTATTTTCATCTTATCATCATCAAATGACTTATCTTGACTAGCATGAGAATTATCAAGTTCATTTTGATCAATATCACTAGTTTTTATCACAAAGCAAGTCATCATCACAAAGTAAATCATCTTCATCACTATCAAAATCAAGATATTCGGGGTGTGATACCTTGGGGCCTTTGGCCATGAAGCAACTTCCTCTCCCTTCGGTTGGTGAATCAAATAGATCGGAGGAGTTGGTAGTCACTAGAGCAATTCCGGCAACACCTTCATCTTGACTATAGTCAGAGTCGGAGTGATAGCTTCTCTCAGAGTGGTTGTTGGAGTGAGAGCCGGAAACCCATTCACCAACATGAGCTTGATGTTTTCTTCTTGTGTAGATCTTGGTGTGCTTGTCCTTCTTCTCTGAATCTCTACTTCTCCTTGAGTGTTTTCATTCATAACGATCATCTCTACTCCTTCTCTCTCTCTCTTTGTGGTGATTCATTCCTTGAGCTTTGTCTTCGAGGTGACTCTTATCTTCTTTTGTAGGGAGCCGTGCACTCATTTGAGTAGTGTCCGGGCTTCCCACAATTTTAGCAATTTCGATCATGACTTGACGAACGCTTCTCTTCATATCTTGAGTTGGAGTTTCTTTCTTTGCTTCTATTCTTGTAGAACTTGTTGAATTTCTTGACCATGAGGCTTATTTCTTCATTGGTGACATGGTTGTTGCTTGAAGTTGTGGGAGCATCACTTTGTGGCTTTGTAAGCATCGCTATACTTGTGATGAAGCTCTTATTTATCTTTGAGTGTCATCTCATGAGCAACAATCCTTCCAATGACTTGCGTAGGCTTGAGATCTTTGTAGTTTGGCATCATTTGGATTAATGTGCACACGGTGTCGTATCTCTCATCCAAAGCTCTAAGTATCTTCTTGATGATGAATTTGTCGGTCATTTCTTCGCTTCCTAAGCCGGCAATCTCATTTGTGATGAGAGCTAGCCTAGAGTACATCTCTGCGACTCCTTCACCATCCTTCATCTTGAACTTGTCAAGCTGACCTTGAAGAACATCTAACTTGGATTCTCTCACGGACTCGGTTCCTTCGTGCATATCAACCAAAGTATCCCAAATCTCTTTTGCATTCTCAAGACGGCTGATTTTGTTGAATTCTTCGGGGCATAAGCAGTTGAAGAGAATGTCGCATGCTTGAGCATTGAGTTGCAACATCTTCAACTCATCCACGGTCGCTTCATGATCCGGTTCCCGTCCATCCGCAAAGAACTCACCTTGCAAGCCAACACGAACAACAGCCCAAACGGCGGGGTTATGACCAAGAATATGCATTTACATTTTATGCTTCCAACTAGCAAAATTAGTGCCATCAAAGTACGGACCTCTACGGTGATAACTTCCCTCACTAGAGACCATACTTCTCCTAGGTTGTGAGACCTAAGCAATGGAGACCAATGCTTTGATACCACTTGTAGGATCGAAAGTAGGTCTAGAGGGGGGTGATTAGACTATTTGACCAATTAAAAGTTTTGCCTATGCCAAGTTTTATGGTTGACAGTTTTTAGTATTTCATGGCAAGTCAAGTACACCCTACACATGCAAGTCTAAGAGTATATAGCAGCGAAAAGTAACAACAAGCATGTATAGAAGGGATAGGGTAGGAAGATCAAACACAATTGTAGACACGATGATTTTCCCGTGGTTCCGATAGGTGGCGCTATCGTACATCCACGTTTATGGAGTCTTCAACCCATGGAGGGTAACGGTCACGAGAGTCCACAGAGGGCTCCACCCAAAAGGGTCCATGAAGTAGCAACCTTGACTATTCCATATGGCTTCCGTCCACGAAGGACTAGCCTCACTATGGGTAGATCTTCACGAAGTAGGCGATCTCCTTGCGCTTACAAACTTCTTGGTTCACTCCACAACACGAAGTAGGAGGCTCCCAAGCGACACCTAACCAATCTAGGAGGCACCACCCTCCAAAAGGTAATAGGCTCGGTAATGACGATGAACTCCTTGCTCTTGTGCTTCAAGATGATAGACTCCTTAGCACCCAATCACTCTCTCATAGATTTGGCATGGTGGAAGAGATGGGATTGGTGGAAAGCTACTTGGGGAGGCTAGAGATCAAGATTCTTATGATTTGAGTGGAAGATCTTGACCTCAGCACAAGGGTAGGTGGTTCTCTCTCAGAAAATCTGATAGGATAGGTGTGGAATAGTTCTGAGTGCTTCTTTTTCTAGTAGGTGTTGGTGAAGGGCTATATATAGGCATCCCCAAAAATCCAACCGTTACACACAAAATGACCAACTCGGTGACACCGATGTGTTAATCTCGATGGTACCGAAGTGACCAAAAGGTGGCAACTTTTGAATCTCGGTCAGGCCAATATAGGTAACTCGGTTGCAGCGATAACATGACCAACGGTCCGATTTCCAATCTCGGTGATGCTGATCCAACATTCTCGGTGGGACCGAAAATGTGAATTTGCGTAACAGAAAGTTGGCAACCTAAACTCGGTGGCACCGGTATAGAATCGGTTGCACCGAAGTGGCTAGGGTTTGGCATGAGTCTCTCTAGGTTCTGGAATCGGTGGCACCGAAGTGGGAAAGTTGGTTGCACCGATTTTGAGTGTTAGGTAAGGAACATACTTTAGTGGGAGAGTTTGTGGATGTATTTGGCGACTATCACTTGTGCACATTTGAGCATATTGTTCACCAACAAAACCTTACCCCCTTTTAATAGTATTGGCTTTCCTATAGACTCAAAGTGATTTCTCACAAATATGAAATGTAGAGTCCTTTTGCTTGAAGCTTGGCCAACCTATTTCCTTGCATCTTGGGGTTTCTCCACAATCTCATTTTGCCAATCCTCTCATTGAACATTTCCTGAAATATACTTGGTGGAAACATTAGTTCAATGACTTATATGTTGTTATTAATTACCAAAATCACCAAGGGAGCAAATGTGCTTTCAGGGGTTTATTGCAGAATGCCAGCTTTGACCTTTGGCTATCCTAGACTACGACAAAGTAACCAACATATCACTACTCTCTCATCTCCCTACGAGAGAGCACACACGAGACCACTTGTTCACCATCTCAATACACCACTATGGATCCTCTCTCGTCTTCCTACGAGAAGCCATCCATAGCACTCACACTTGTTTGGTAAATTTTAGAGTTTCCACTTAAAGTTGTCTATGAACAATGCAAATATCCAAGCAGTCCATATCCGCGGACGCGGCTATTCGAATAGATAAATTTACCCTGCAAGGGTGTACTTCGTCACACATGCTCCCGCCACTTATCGCCATGTGCACGTAAAAAGGCACCTCAACAAGCTTCAAGCGGAAGCCCAGCGAGGGAGTCGGCCACGGATGTTAACCTTCAACAACTCATGTCCAAAGCAGTCGCCTATCTGAGTTGGAACCCATAATGGAAGTCCGGCCGAGGTTTCCAACATGGCCTCAAACGTTGCGAGCAGGGCCCCAAGCCGGTCCCGATTGGGCCGTTCATCCACTTCGCAGGCCGTGCCACACCTATCAACATTTCGAACTACTGCGACTCCTGGACTGAGAACAGGGTAGGTTAATAGGCTGAGAGAGCTCGAGTTACCGGAGCTCAATGTGCGGTAGTAGCTATTCTTGGACGCCAACACAGAACTCAGCTCCTATGAGCGGTTTCAATGAGACAACTCACCATGTACTCCTACATGGCCTCTCATCGCCACATTTATCGAAACAGGTTCATCACTAACTCTCATCATCAGGCCACATTCATTTCACTCCGATTCATCTCCCAAATGAATCAGACCTGACACAACTCTAAGCATAGCAAGCATAACATGGTTATAGCAAAACTTGGCTCAAGCATCTACCAGGTATGCTAGGTTGCTTGGTTTAGCTATTTACTGTGACAATGACACGTCATGCAAAGGAGTTGGTTCATCTATCGCAACACAAGTAGCAGTTGAACATGTTGTCCTAATGCAATGAAATGGGAGCTAGAGCGAGAGATGGGATTGTATCGCATATGCTCAAGGGGGTTTGCTTGCCTGTTTATCAGAAGACCTCAGTTGTTCTTCGATGTCGTCGATAACTACGTCTCGCAAGTCTATCGACAAGATCAAACAAGGTACAATTTACGCAAGGCAAATGATGCACAATGATGCATGATAATAGCATGGAAATATGTTACTGGTTTGAGCTAATGCATCTATCAACATATTAAATGAGATGGTTTGAACCCAAGGTTCAAATTCAACTCCATAAGTAAGGTGGCCTATTGTGTTTTGAACAAGATGTCCAAATTTGCATATTTATGTTGCTCTAACATGTATGATAACGCCACCATTAGATTCATTGGATTTTTCTGATAAATTTTCATATATAAATTATTTTAATCTGACTTACAGATTATTTTCTATGAATTTTTGAAGTTTATAATATTTTCTGGAATTTCCTAAATTATTTTTATTCTAGAAATTATTTATTGCGTCAGCCTGACGTCATCATGACGTCAGCAAGTCAACACTCCTGGTCCAGGTCAAACCTGACGATCCGGACCCACACGTCAGTGACACGGGGCTAATCCCCATGTTGACCGGGGGTTTGACCCGCTGCGGGGCCCAATGTCAGCAGCTGATGGTGGGGTTAGCGGCTAGTTAACCGGGCTAATGACGGCCACGTCATCAGCCCGACGCCAGCGACCATGGCAGGGCTGCAGCGAACGGCACGGCGGCACCGGCGACCAAACTAGCGGTGGATGGGCAGCCGAGGCCACCAGGTGGTAGCTCGTAGCCGCGCGCATCCACCTGACCCACCCATGGGTCAGGGGGTGGCCGGTAGCGAGGCCGGCGACGACCTCGTGCGGCGGCCAGAGCTCAACCGCGGCGGCGCTATGGCTTAGGGCTGTGGAAAGACCACGGGGAGAGGGGGAGAGGGACGACGAGCTCATGGGGAGGCTGGAGCGGCGGCGAATCGACGGGACGAGCTCCGGTGTCGGCAGGGAAGACGGCAACGGCTTGGTGAAGAGGGGCTCCCGGCGGCTTCTGGCTTCACATGGAGGTCGAGGGGGTCGCGGAGGAGCTCTGGGGGCGACAGGGGGCTCTAGCTAGCCGGGCGGCGACGACGAGCTCGAGCAGAGCTCGGCCATGGCGAGCGGGAGGAGAGGGAGAAAACAAGGGGAGGAAAGGGGAGGGGCACGGGATTAGCACGCCCCGGCGGGTCATCCCGCTCGCCAGCTCGACGGAAGGCCATGCAGGCAGGTGGCATGGCGCCACCGCCGCGAGCGCCGTCCCCTGCTTCTCCTCTGCCTTCTGGCAAGAGGTAGAAGACAGGGATGCCCCTGTGGGCTGGGCCTCCTGGTGGGCTGCGTGCCAGGTAAGCCTTTTTGCCATTTCTTTTTATTTTCTGTTTTCCTTTTATTTCTGACATTTGTTTTGGCTCAAAAATAAATATCAAACCATTTAAAAAAAATCCTCGAAATTATTATATGAGCTAGGTATAAATTATTAGTGCCACATAATTAATTTCAGGATTATTGAACTTATATTTCATATATAATAAATATAAATCCAATGCAAATAGGGTTAAATTAATTTAAAAACCCAATATAAAATATTTCTTTGATCCCAAAATATTGGTTGACAATTTTAACTCAATCCAATATTTTATTGGAGAAAGAGGAACATTTTCTTGGAACTGTTTGAAGCAATTTTTATAATGCTTATTTGACAAAAATTTGAATTATGAGGCTTGATCATTCCTCATTTCATCTTTATTTGAAAATAAAAATGCATGCATGAATGCACTTGCAATCATAAAGAAACTAGGGCTGTGACATTTATATCATTTTTTGGGACTAACCTATTGACCCACTGCCTAGTGCGAGTTGCAGTTTTTTGCTTGTTTTTTACATCACAGGAAACCAATTCCAAACGGAGTCCAAACACCATGAAACTTTTTGGAGATTTTCTTTGGACCAGAAGGAACCCAATGGGCCAGAGCTGCACCTAGGGGGTTCCCCGAGGTGTGCACAGCCCACCAGGGCGCGCCAGGGCCCCTTGGCGCGCCCAGGTGGGTTGTGCCCACCTCGGTGGCCTCCGGCATCCCCTCTTTGCACTATAAATTCCCAAATATTCTGAAACCCTTCGGGGCAGCCCTAGATCAGAAGTTCCACCACTGCAAGGCTTCGTAGCCACCGAAAACCAATCTAGACCCCGTTCTGGCACCCTGCCGGAGGGGGGAATCATCTCCGGTGGCCATCTTCATCATCCCAGCAGCCACCACGATGAGGAGGGAGTAGTCCACCCTCGGGGCTGAGGGTTTGTACCAGTAGATATGTGTTTAATCTCGCTCTCTCTCGTGATCTATATCATGGGCTTTGTTAATATAGATGGATCATATGATGTTTCTCCCCTCTATACTCTTATTGTGATGAATTGAATCTTTACCCTTCGAGGTTTTGTTATGTCAGATTGAATGTTTAGATTTGGGAACACATGATATATGTCTTGCGGTATGAATACTTGAGGTGACATTGGGGTATCTTATTGGTTCACTTGATATACGTTATGGCACTCAACTTGCAGATTCCCACGGTGATATTGGGGTAGTCTATGCATAGGGGTTGATGCACATTTTTATTATCTTTTCTCCGATAGAAACTTTGGGGACCCCTTTTAGTTCTTTGTGTGGATTGATTATTATGAATATGAATTTGCTTTGGTGTTATTCTAGTATGAACTCTTGAGTAGATCAATCAGAAAGAATAGCTTGCGTTATTTTAGTACGAACTCTAGGATAGATCGAACGGAAAGAATAGCTTTGAGGTGGTTTCGTACCCTACAAACAATTTCTATCTTTTGTTCTCCGCTAATAGGAACTTGGGGTGATTCTTTATCGCACTTTGAGGGGTGGTCATATGATCCAACTATGTTAGCACTGTTGAGAAATTGCACTAGCGAACGGACCCTAGGCCTTGTTTTCAAGCATTGCAATACCATTTTTGTGCCCGTTTACTATTTGCTACCTTGCTGTTTTTATTTATTCAGAAAAAAATATTTCTATCATCCATATTACACTTTTAGCACCATCTCTTCGCCGAACTAGTGCACCTAAACAATTTGCCATTGTATTAGGTGTGTTAGGGACACAAGAGATTCCTTGTATTTGGTTGCAGGGTCGTTTGAGAGAGACCATCTTCATCCTACACCTCTCACGGATTGATAAACCGTAGGCCATCCACTTGAGGGAAAATTGCTACTGTCCTACAAAACTCTGCGCTTGGAGGCCCAACATGTGTCTACAAGAATAAAGTTGCGTAGTAGACATCAAGCTCTTTTTTAGCGTCGTTGCCGAGGAGGTGAGTGTATGAAGGTATATCTTTAGATCTTGCAATCGAATGTTTTAGTTTCTTGTTTTATCACTAGTTTGGTTTATTAAATAAAACTACAAAAAATGGAATTGAGGTTGCATCATATTATGATCATGTTTATAATATCTTTCTTGAAAATGATGGATTGGAAAATTGTGCTCAATTGATAGAAGAAGAATTCAATAAAATAATTGGAATGAATGATGAGCATCATTGCAATGTTGTTAGCATTAATTCTCTGAATATCCATGGTGCTAATGATATGCAAAGCCATATGCTTGGGGATGCTATGTTTGATTAAGATGATATTTTTTGTCCCCCAAGTTTTGATGAGGAAATTCGTTATAATGAAATCATGACTCCTATTTATGATGATTATATTGATGAGAGTGGATGTGGAGAGGTCATGACTTTATTTAATGATGAATCCACTACTCTAGAAGAGGTTTCTATTGACTATGACAACAAAGTTCCTATATATAATGATTATGTGATGACATGTATGCTATAAATAATAATGATAACCATGAAACTTGTCATCATGATTTTAATTTTCAATTACATGATAGTTATTTTCTTGAGTTTGCGCCCACTACTATTGATGAGAATAAATTTGCTTATGTTGAGAGTAACAAAATCTCTATGCTTATGCATCATGAAAATATTTCTTTATGTGATAGCTATATTGTTGAATTCATTCATGACGCTACTGAAAATTATTATGAGAGAGGAACATATGCTTGTAGGTATTGCAATAATATCAAGCTTCCTCTCTATGTGTTGAAAATCTTGAAGCTATGCTTGTTTTGACTTCCTATGCTAGTTGATTATTTCTCCCATAAATTGTTTTATCTAAAAATCCCTATTCATAGGAAGTGGGTTATTCTTAAATGTTCTAGTAATATGCTTCATGATGCTCTCTTTATGTTTCAATTCTTTACTTTTATGCGAGCATCATTGAAATCA
The DNA here is from genome assembly GCA_022496015.1 of Hordeum marinum. NCBI lineage: Eukaryota > Viridiplantae > Streptophyta > Magnoliopsida > Poales > Poaceae > Hordeum > Hordeum marinum. The sequence goes on from CM039674.1 coordinate 442,910,115, forward strand.
TCATGCCTAGCTTTAAAGGCATAAAAGAAAAGCGCTTGTTGGGAGACAAACCAACACTTTTACCTACTGTTTTTGTGTGTTCACATGATTAAGCTACTGTAGTAATCATGTTTTATTGATTTTTTTTCAATAAAGTACCAAGTAAAGCCTTTGGGATCATGTGGGGTGATAATTGATTTGATCTTGCTGAAAAACAGAAACTTTTGCGCTCACGAAAATAATTCTAACTTTTAACTGAAGAGATATTTTGAGTTGATTATTTTTGAAGAATATTAATATACAAATTTTTCACGTGTTCCTAATTTTTCAGAATTTTTAGAGTAGCATAAGTATGGTTGGAGTATAGATTACTACAGACTGTTATGTTTTTCATAGATTCTGTTTTCAATGCATAGTTTGCTTGTTTTCTAGTTTCTATGGCTTATATTGCTCAATATAAATTTTGGAAATGATATGATACAGTCGGAATTGTTTGAGAAAAATTATGTATCTTGTCTTGACAGTACCAAATTGAATGGTTTGCTCTTTATCATACTAACTCATCTCACGAAGTTCCGTTAAGTTTTGTGTGATTGAAGTTTTCAAGTTTTGGGTGAGATATCAATGTGAGTAGAATAGGGAGGGACAAGTCCCCAAGCTTGGGGATTCTAAAGTCACCCCCAAGGTAACATTCAAGGAATATCCAAGCAACTAAGCTTGGGGATGCCCCGGAAGGAATCCCCTCTTTCGTCTCCAACATTATCGGTAACCTCACTTGGAGCTATATTTTCATTCGTCACATGATATGTGTTTTGCTTAGAGCGTCATTTTAATTTACTAGGATTTGCTTTATTTTATTTATAATAATGTTTTTCATCTTTATTTTCAATAAAAATGTCAAGGATAGCCTTTACCATACTTATTTTGCAAGTCTACATGTTGCTGTTTGAAAACAGAAAGTTTATCGTTGTTGCAAAAATTCCCTAGAAAAGTCAGAATGTGATAAATTGTTGAAACTTCTTGAAAAATAATAGCTGATAAATTTTACACAGTGTGTTAAATTTTCTGAATTTTTAAAGTTGAATAAGTATGGATACTCTTGCATTCTTTACAGATTGTACTATTTTGGCAGATTGCTGTTATGTTTGCATTGTTTGCATATGTTCGCTTGTTTAATGATTCTATTTGAGGATAGGAGTATTAAATATGCAGAGGCATTTAGTATGCAATATTGAATAATAATTTTAGTGATTTTCTACATTATATAATGATAAGGTTTTTGCATTAGTTTATACTAACTTATCTCACGAGTTCTTGTTGAGTTTTGTGTGGATGAAGCTTTTGAGATTTTGGAAAACCGTGATATGAGAAGAATTAAGGAGACACAAAAGCTCAAGTTTGGGGATGACCAAGGCATCCCAAGATAATATTCAAGAAGTATCAAGCATCTAAGCTCGGGGATGCCCTAGTAGGCATCCCACCTTTCTTCATAAAAAATTATCGGTTAGTATCGGTTGATCCTAAGTTTTTGCTTCTTCACATGATGTGTGCTATTCTTGAAATGTTATTATTTTTCTTTCTGTTTTAATAAAATAATTATATCTTAAAGTTTTTAAATAAAATGGCATCCTCAAGTAATTGCCAGGGAGGCTAAGTAAGCGGCATTCACATCCCGTCAACGAAGCTCTTTCCTATGTCATTTACTCTTGTGCTTCACTTATATCCTATGAGTAAATTGTTGAATAAATTGAATTTCATGAAGCTGAAACCATATCATGCCTAGCGGTACCTTCACATTGGGTTTAGAAACATAAATATTTTGAGGCTCGACAATCACAATATTGGTCACACAAGCAATTCACGAATAATTAGTATAAGGAAGACAACTTTCACATGTAGATACACTATCTTGTAAATCTTTTATCATTGTGAGCCCTCATCAAAATATTATATGCCAACATTGTTGACGTTGGACAAGGAACACAATGTAATTATTTATGTTTGTTCATATTCACATAGAAGTTATATTGTCATAGATCCTTCAACATGTGGTGCGTGCCCCCCATCTTTGCTAGCCAAAAATTCCACACCAAGTAGAGATACTACTTGTGCATCCAAAAACCCTTAAACCCAAATCTTATTTTCAAGAGTCCACCATGCCTACCTAAGTATTGAGCAAGATCCTTCAAGTAAGTTGTCATCGGTGCAATAAGGCAATAAAATTGCTTCTTAAAGTGTTAGATCATTTAGTGTAAGAGAAAATTGAGCATTGTACGAACTTGTGATGGCAAAGTAATAAAAGCGACGAACTGCATAATAAAGGTTGCTATCATAAGGGGCAATATAACGTGATGTTCTTTTGCACTAAGGGGTTGAGCATACAAACAAATAAGCACATGGCAACCTCCGCTTCCCTCTGCGAAGGGCCTATCTTTTACTTTTCAGTATTTACTTTTATGCAAGGAGTCAAAGTTTTCTCTCTATTCCTCTTTATTTTTCTCCTTTGGCAAGCACCATGTGGTGAGGAAAGATCTAGGCACATACGTCCAGTTGAATATGGGTAGCATGAGTTATTATTGTTGACATCACCCTTGAGGTGAATACGTTGGGAGGCGAAATTATAAGCCCCTATATTTCTATGTGTATGTGGTGAGTGTTAGCAATCATAGAAGACTATATGATGGTTGAGTATGTGGAGCTCTTACTTATACTCTGTTGAATAAGTTGAATTGCAATTGCTTGGTGACTAAGAACATAGGTTGTTGAGTTTCAAGAGAGTTCATTGTTTGAACCTTAACATGTGAATTGGTTGCCACTATAACATGAAATGTTTTATAAGAAAGAATTGCTGTTATGATGCTAGGAAAAGTGATTGAAGTTATCATTGATCAAACTTATGCACTTTGCTAGCATTCACACTTCATAAATTATTTATTTTATCATTTACCTACTCGAGGACGAGTAGGAATTAAGCTTGGGATGCTGATATGTCTCCAACGTATCTATAATTTATGAAGTATTCATGTTGTTATTTTATCATTCTTGGATGTTTTACAGTCATTTTATAGCAACTTTATATAATTTTTTGGGACTAACCTATTGACCCAGTGCCTAGTGCCATTTGTTGTTTTTTGCTTGTTTTTACATCGCAAGTAATCAATATCAAATGGAATCCAAACACCAAGAATTTTTTGGAGATTTGTTGGGACCAGAAGGAACCCAATGGGACAGAACTGCACCTAGGGGCTGCCCCGAGGGGGGCACAACCCACCTGGGCGTGCTAGGGCCCTGGCGTGCCCTGGTGGGTTGTGCCCACCTCGGTGGCCTCCCGCACCCCCTCTTTGCACTATAAATTCCCAAATATTCTGAAACCTTTCGGGGCAGCCCTAGATCAGAAGTTTCGCCGCCGCAAGGCTCTGTAGCTACCAAAAACCAATCTAGACCCCGTTCCGGCACCCTACCGGAGGGGGGAATCATCTCTGATGGCCATCTTCATCATCCCGACGGCCACCAGGATGAGGAGGGAGTATTCCACCCTTGGGGCTGAGGGTTTGTACCAGTAGCTATGTGTTTAATCTCTCCCTCTCATGATCTATATCATGGGCTTTGTTAATATAGATGGATCATATGATGTTTCTCCCCTCTATACTCTTATTGTGATGAATTGAACCTTTACCCTTTGAAGTTTTGTTATGTCGGATTGAATGTTCAGATTTGGGAACACATGATGTATGTCTTGCAGTATGAATACTTGAGGTGACATTGGGGTATCTTATCGGTTCACTTGATATACGTTATGGCACTCAACTTGCAGATTCCTAGGCTGATATTGGGGTAATCTATGCATAGGGTTGATGCACGTTTTTATTATATTTTCTCCGATAGAAACTTTGGGGACCCCTTGTAGTTCTTTGTGTGGATTGAGTATTATGAATATGAATTTTCTTTGGTGTTATTCTATTACGAACTCTTGTGTAGATCGATCGGAAAGAATAGCTTGGGTTATTTTAGTACGAACTCTAGGATAGATCGAACGAAGATAATATCTTTGAGATGGTTTCGTACCCTACAAACAATTTATATCTTTTGTTCTCCGCTAATAGGAACTTGGGGTGATTCTTTATCGCACTTTGAGGGGTGGTCATATGATCCAACTATGTTAGCACTGTTGAGAAATTGCACTAGCGAAAGTACGGACCTTAGGCCCTATTTTCAAGCATTGCAATACCGATTTTGTGCCCGTTTACTATTTGCTACCTTTCTGGTTTTATTTATTCAGATTATAAAATATATTTCTATCAACCATATCACACTTTTATCACCATCTCTTCGTCGAACTAGTAGACCTATACAATTTGCCATTGTATTGGGTGTGTTGGGGACACAAGAGATTTCTTGTATTTGGTTGCAGGGTTATTTGAGAGAGATCATCTTCATCCTACTCCTCTGACGGATTGATAAACCTTAGGTAATGCACTTGAGGGAAAATTGCTACTATCCTACAAAACTCTTCACTTGGAGGCCCAACACGTGTCTACAAGAATAAAGTTCCGTAGTAGACATCAGAGCCCACCACCAAGTTTCGGCCACGGCAGGTGTGAGGCTGGTGGACCGTCAAATGAGCAGTCGCGCCGAGATGAGTAGGTCCTCCATACTCCCATTGTCGGAACGACCATTGAGGATCAGGCCTTGGAGGCCGCGCGCATCCGTCTCGAAGAGCTCCAGAGAGAGCTCAACGAGCATGCTCGCCAACATCCACCAGCTCCCAGTCGACGGCAGCGACAACTATTTCCGAGTGGTTCACAGAACAATGTTAAGGTATACCGTTCTGTAGTATTAAATGTTGCAGCTGTAGCTAGGATAGAAGATTCCATTCAGCCGTCGCGTTCAGAGGCAGGCAGAGGTTTGTTGCAGATTAGAGCATTGCTTGATGCAGCACAACGTCAGAATTCAGTTGTTTCGTAGTCGCGCAATAGGATTCACAGTAATTCACCAAGAGAAAAGGTTGTTTAGTCGGCACATAGTCCTGGATCGCCCTTGCATCGCAGGGGCAGAGGTTTCCGTGAGGATCAGTACAGAGATCAGTTTCACGGCGACGACCATCATTGAGTGCCCACTCTTCTGCGGGGTAGTCCACATGTGCCCCGACACCAGGACGAAAGGCGCTTGTTTGGCGATGAGCGGAATGCCGGGTTCGATGCTCGAGACCTCCTCACTCAGAGGTGAATCGACAAAGGCAGAGCCCACATGGATGGGCATGATAGAGATTTCCCAAGTGGCAGCACTGCTGTTGTTTCTAGTCCTGAGTGCTTTAGCAGAGCTATTTGTTTTGCACAGATTCCCCCCAACTTCAGGTTGGCGGCCGGGATCGGCAAGTTTTCTGGTGAGTCAAAGCCGGAAACATGGTTGGATGATTACCAAGTATCTATTTAGATTGGTGGTGGTAACGACAACATTGCAATGAAACACTTGTCCTTGATGTTAGATGGTTCGGCTCGTGCATGGCTAAATCAGTTGGCTCCTTCTAGCATCCATTGTTGGGAAGATCTTGCCCGAGTGTTCATCAAAACGTTCGAGGGCACTTGCAAGCATCCCTCCGGTCTGATTGATTTGCAGTATTGTGTTTAGAATCCCAACAAGACTTTGAGAGATTACATTCAACGCTGGTCCACTTTGCATCATACAGTGGAGAATGTTTTCGAGCATCAGGCTGTTTGTGCTTTCAAGGCCGGAGTGAAGTGCAAAGAGCTTTACTTGATGTTTGGGCGAACAAGTGATATTTCTCTGAGTAATATGATGGAAATCTCCACTCGGTATGCCAATGGCGAAGAAAAAGACAGCCTCTGCAGCGGCAAAGGAAAAGCAGTCGACAACGAGGCCGGCGGTAATTCCAGTCGGAAGCAGAAGTGGAATACTGAGGGCCCTTTTCATGCAGAGGTGGCTGCTCTGGCGGCCCAAGGAAAAAACAAGGGGATGTCCAAGGGACAGTTCAACCCCAAGAAAGGGAAAATCAGCCAGGAACCGATGTTATGGATTTACCGTGTGCGACTCACACGAGGAAAGATGAAGAAGGAAATCTGATATTGCCAAGCATACCACTCGGCAGTGTCGTTTGTTGATTCAGAAGTTCAAGGAAGTCCCGTCGAGTGAGAAACCCCCGAAAAGATGATGATGAAGACAAAGAAACTTTTCCCGACGTCAACGCTACGCTGATGATTTTTGCTGATGTTGAAAGCAAGAGTCGACTGAAGGTCATAAACAGAGAGGTCAATATGGTTGTGCCTACAACTCCCACCTATCTCAAGTGGTCTTAGACTGCAATCACATTTGATCAGTTAGATCATCTAGCTCATGTGGCCACTCCCGGTCGACAGGCTTTGGTGGTTGATGTTGGGGAACGTAGTAGTAAATCAAAAAATTTCCTACGCGTTCACCAAGATCCATCTATGGAGAAACCAGCAACGAGCAAGGGGAGAGTGGATCTTCATACCTTTGAAGATCGCTAAGCGGAAGCGTTACAAGAACGCGGTTGATGGAGTCGTACTCGCAGCGATTCAGATCGCGGTGGATCCGATCAAGTGCCGAACGGACGGCACCTCCGCGTTCAACACACGTGCAGCCCGGTGACGTCTCCTACGCCTTGATCCAGCAAGGAGGGAGGAGAGGTTGAGGGAGAGCTCCGGCAGCACGACGGCGTGGTGGCGGTGGAGCTGCGTGGTACTCCGACAGAGCTTCGCTAAGCGCTACGGAGAACGAGGGGAGGAGGAGGTAGGGCTGCACCAGAGAGAGAGGGAGAACCGTGTGTTGTGCAGCCCCAAATACCTCCACTATATATAGGAGAGAGGGAGGAGGGGTGGCTGCGCCCTAGGGTTCCACCCTAGGGGTGATGGCAGCCACCAGATGCCATCTGGCCGGCGGCTAGGGCAAGGGAGAGGTGGGGCGCCCTAGGGTGGGCCTTAAGGCCCATCTAAGCCTAGGGTTTGCCCCCCTCCACCTTTGCCACGCCTTGGGCTGGGGTGGGAGGCGCACCAGCCCACCTAGGGGCTGGATCCCTCCCACTCTTAGCCCACGGAACCTTCCGGGGAAGGTGGGCCCACTTGGTGGACCCCCGGAACCCTTCCGGTGGTCCCGGTACACTACCGGTGACACCCGGAACACTTCCGGTAACCAAATCCTCACTTCCTATATATCAATCTTCGTCTCCGGACCATTCCGGGACTCCTCGTGACGTCCGGGATCTCATCCGGGACTCCGAACAACCTTCGGTAACCACGTACACTATTTCCCTATAACCCTAGCGTCATCGAACCTTAAGTGTGTAGACCCTACGGGTTCGGGAGACACGTAGACATGACCGAGACACCTCTCCGGCCAATAACCAACAGCGGGATCTGGATACCCATGTTGGCTCCCACGTACTCCACGATGATCTCATCGGATGAACCACGATGTCAGGGATTCAATCAATCCCGTATACAATTCCCTTTGTCTATCGGTATGGTACTTGCCCGAGATTCGATCGTCGGTATCCCCATACCTTGTTCAATCTCGTTACCGGCAAGTCTCTTTACTCGTTCCGTAATACATCATCCCGTGACTAACTCCTTAGTCACATTGAGCTCATAATGATGATGTCTTACCGAGTGGGCCCAGAGATACCTCTCCGTCACACGGAGTGACAAATCCCAGTCTCGATTCGTGTCAACCCAACAGACACTTTCGGAGATACCCGTAGCGTACCTTTATAGCCACCCAGTTACGTTGTGACGTTTGGCACACCCAAAGTATTCCTACGGTATCCGGGAGTTACACAATCTCATGGTCTAAGGAAATGACACTTGACATTGAAAAGCTTTAGCAAACGAACTACACGATCTTTGTGCTATGCTTAGGATTGGGTCTTGTCCATCACATCATTCTCCTAATGATGTGATCCCGTTATCAACGACATCCAATGTCCATGGTCATGAAACCGAGACCATCTATTGATCAACGAGCTAGCCAACTAGAGGCTCACTAGGGACACGTTGTGGTCTATGTATTCACACATGTATTACGGTTTCCGGTTAACACAATTATAGCATGAACAATAGACAATTATCATGAACTAGGAAATACAATAATAACCATTTTATTATTGCCTCTAGGGCATATTTCCAACAGTCTCCCACTTGCACTAGAGTCAATAATCTAGTTACATTGTGATGAATCGAACACCCATAGCATTCTGGTGCTGATCATGTTTTGCTCGTGAGAGAGGTTTAGTCAACGGATCTGCGACATTCAGATCCGTATGCACTTTACAAATGTCTATGTCTCCCTCCTGAATGTAATCTCGGATGGAGTTGAAGCGGCGCTTGATGTGTCTTGTCTTCTTGTGAAACCTGGGCTCCTTCGCAAGGGCAATAGCTCCAGTGTTGTCACAGAGTAGAGTCATCGGGCCCGACGCATTCCGAATCACTCCTAGGTCGGTGATGAACTCCTTCATCCAGACTCCCTCCTTTGCTGCTTCCGAAGCAGCTATGTACTCCGCTTCACATGTAGATGCTGCCACGACGCTTTGCTTGCTGCTGCTCCAGCTCACTGCCCCTCCATTCAAAATATACACGTATCCGGTTTGCGACTTGGAGTCGTCCGGATCTGTGTCGAAGCTAGCATCGACGTAACCCTTTACGACGAGCTCTTCGGCACCTCCATAAACGAGAAACATGTCCTTTGTCCTTTTCAGGTACTTCAGGATATTCTTGACCGTTGTCCAGTGTTCCGCTCCGGGATCACTTTGGTACCTCCCTACCAAACTTATGGCAAGGTTCACATCAGGCCTGGTACACAGCATGGCATACATGATAGAGCCTATGGCTGAAGCATAGGGGATGACACTCATCTCTTCTCTATCCTTTGCCGTGGTCGGGCATTGAGTCGTACTCAATCTCACACCTTGCAACACAGGCAAGAACCCCTTCTTGGACTGATCCATATTGAACTTCTTCAATATCTTTTTCAAGGTATGTGCTTTGTGAAAGACCAATGAGGCGTTTCGATCTATCTCTATAGATCTTAATACCTAATATGTAAGCAGCTTCTCCAAGGTCCTTCATTGAAAAACACTTATTCAAGTAGGCCTTTATACTTTCCAAGAGTTCTATATTATTTCCCATTATCAGCATGTCATCCACATCAGTATAAGGAACGCTATAGAGCTCCCACTCACTTTCTTGTAAATACAGGGTTCTCCATAAACCTGTACAAACCCAAACGCTTTAATCACCTCATTAAAGCGAATGTTCCAACTCCGAGATGCTTGCACCAGCCCATAGATGGAGCGCTGGAGCTTGCATACCTTGTTAGCATCTTTAGGATCGACAAAACCTTCCGGCTGCATCATATATAGTTCTTCCTTGAGGAAGCCATTAAGGAATGCCGTTTTGACGTCCATTTGCCAGATCTCATAATCATAAAATGCGGCAACTGCTAACATGATTCGGACAGACTTTAGCATCGCTACGGGTGAGAAAGTCTCATCGTAGTCAACTCCTTGAACTTGTCGATAACCCTTAGCGACAAGCCGAGCTTTATAGGCGGTGACATTACCGTCTGCGTCAGTCTTCTTCTTAAAGATCCATTTGTTTTCAATGGCTCGCTTATCATTAGGCAAGTCCACCAAAGTCCATACTTTGTTCTCATACATGGATCCTATCTCGGATTTCATGGCATCAAGCCATTTGTTGGAATCCGGGCCCGCCATCGCTTCTTCATAGTTCGAAGGTTCACCGTTGTCCAACAACATGATCTCTAGGACAGGATTGCCGTACCACTCTGGTGCGGAACGTGTCCTAGTGGACCTTCGAATAGGAACTTGATCTGAAGTTTCATGATCATCATCATTAACTTCCTCTCTAGCCGGTGTAGGCTCCACAGAAACAACTTCCTGTGCTGCGCTACTCTCCGGTTCGAGTGGAGGTACAATTACCTCATCAAGCTCTATTTTCCTCCCACTTACTTCTTTTGAGAGAAACTCTTTCTCGAGAAAGGATCCATTCTTGGCAACAAAGACTTTGCCTTCGGATCGTAGGTAGAAGGTATACCCAATAGTCTCCTTGGGATATCCTATGAAGACGCACTTTTCCGCTTTGGGTTCGAGCTTCTCAGGTTGAAGTTTCTTCACATAAGCATCGCATCCCCAAACTTTTAGAAACGACAGCTTAGGTTTCTTTCCAAACCATAATTCATACAGTGTCGTCTCTACGGATTTAGACGGTGCCCTATTTAAAGTGAATGCGGCAGTCTCTAATGCATATCCCCAAAATGATAGCGGTAAGTCGGTAAGAGGCATCATAGATCGCACCATATCCAATAGAGTGCGATTACGACGTTCAGACACACCATTTCGCTGAGGTGTGCCGGGCGACGTGAGTTGTGAAACAATTCCACATTTCCTAAGGTGCGTGCCAAACTCGTGACTTAAATATTCTCCGCCACGATCAGATCGTAGGCATTTTATTTTCCTGTCACGTTGATTCTCGACCTCACTCTGAAATTCCTTGAACCTTTCAAAGGTTTCAGACTTGTGTTTCATTAAGTAGACATACCCATATCTGCTCAAGTCATCAGTGAGGGTGAGAACATAACGGTAGCCACCGCGAGCCTCGACACTCATTGGACCGCATACATCGGTATGTATTATCTCCAACAAGTCAGTTGCTCGCTCCATTGTTCCGGAGAATGGAGTCTTGGTCATCTTGCCCAAGAGGCATGGTTCGCATGTGTCAAATGATTCGAAATCAAGTGACTCCAAAAGTCCATCAGCATGGAGCTTCTTCATGCGTTTGACACCAATATGGCCAAGACGGCAATGCCACATGTAAGTGGGACTATCGTTATCAACTTTACACTTTTTGGTACTCACACTATGGATATGTGTAACATCACGTTCGAGATTCATCAAAAATAAACCATTGACCAGCGGGGCATGAGCATAAAACATTTCTCTCATATAAACAGAACAACCATTATTCTCGGATTTAAATGAGTAGCCATCTCGCATCAAGCGAGATCCAGATACAATGTTCATGCTCAAAGCTGGTACTAAATAACAATTATTAAGGTTTAAAACTAATCCCGAAGGTAGATGTAGAGGTAGCGTGCCGACGGCGATCACATCGACCTTGGAACCATTCCCGACGCGCATCGTCACCTCATCCTTGGCCAGCCTCCGCTTATTCCGCAGCTCCTGCTTGGAGTTACAAATGTGAGCAACTGCACCGGTATCAAATACCCAGGAGCTACTACGAGCGCTGGTCAAGTACACATCAATAACAAGTATATCACATATACCTTTAACGTTGCCGTCCTTCTTATCCGCTAAATACTTGGGGCAGTTCCGCTTCCAGTGACCGGTACCCTTGCAATAAAAGCACTCAGTCTCAGGCTTGGGTCCATTCTTGTTCTTCTTCTTCCCGGCAACTTGCTTACCGGGCGCGGCAACAACTTTGCCGTCTTTCTTGAAGTTCTTCTTACCCTTGCCTTTCTTGAAACTAGTGGTCTTATTTACCATCAACACTTGATGCTCCTTTTTGATCTCGACCTCCGCTGATTTCAGCATCGAGTACAACTCAGGAATGGACTTCTCCATCCCTTGCATGTTGTAGTTCATCACAAAGCTCTTGAAGCTAGGTGGAAGCGACTGGAGGATTCTGTCAATGATCGAGTCATCCGGGAGATTAACTCCTAGCTGAGTCAAGCGGTTGTGAAGCCCCGACATCTTGAGGATGTGCTCACTGACAGAACTATTCTCCTCCATCTTACAGCTAAAGAACTTATCGGAGATGTCATATCTCTCGACCCGGGCATGAGCTTGGAAAACCAGTTTCAGCTCTTGGAACATCTCATATGCTCCGTGTTGCTCAAAACGCTTTTGGAGCCCCGGTTCTAAACTGTAAAGCATGCCGCACTGAACAAGGGAGTAATCATCGCAGCGAGAATGCCAAGTGTTCGCAACGTCTTGTTCTGCTGGGAGAAGGGGTGGGTCACCTAGCGGTGCATCAAGGACATATAGTTTCTTGGAAGCTATGAGGATGATCCTCAAGCCATGGACCCAGTCCGCATAGTTGCTTCCATCATCTTTCAGCTTGGTTTTCTCTAGGAACGCGTTGAAATTGAGATTGACATTTGCGTTGGCCATTGGATCTACAATATAGATATTAAAGGCAATTTTAGACTAAGTTCATGATAATTGAGTTCACATAATCATATTATTCAATGAACTCCCACTTAGATAGACATCTCTCTAGTCATCCAAGTGATACATGATCCATGTCAACTAGCCCGTGTCCGATCATCACGTGAGACGGACTAGTCATCCATGGTGAACATCTTCATGTTGATCGTATCTTCTATACGACTCATGTTCGACCTTTCGGTCTTTCGTGTTCCGAGGCCATGTCTGTACATGCTAGGCTCGTCAAGTCAACCTAAGTGTTTCGCGTGTGTAAATCTGGCTTACACCCGTTGTATGCGAACGTTAGAACCTATCACACCCGATCATCACGTGGTGCTTCGGAACAACGATCCTTAGCAACGGTGCACAGTTAGGGTGAACACTTCTCTTGAAATTTTATTGAGAGATCATCTTATTTACTATCGTCGTTCTAAGAAAATAAGATGTAAACATGATAAACATCACATGCAATCAATATAGTGACATGATATGGCCAATATCATCTTGCTCCTATGACTCCATCTTCGGGGCACGATGATCATCATTGTCACCGGCACGACACCATGATCTCCATCATCATGATCTCCATCATTGTGTCTTCATGAAGTTGTCTCGCCAACTATTACTTCTACTACTATGGCTAACGCTTAGCAATAAAGTAAAGTAATTACATGGCGTTTATGGTTGACACGCAGGTCATACAATAATGTAAGACAACTCCTATGGCTCCTGCCGGTTGTCATAGTCATCGAAATGCAAGTCGTGAACCCTATTACAAGAACATGATCAATCTCATACATCACAATGCATCACATCACATCCTTCTGGCCATATCACATCACAAGGCATATGCTGCAAAAACAAGTTAGACGTCCTCTAATTTGTAGTTGCAAGTTTTTACGTGGTTGCTATAGGTTTCTAGCAAGAACGTTTCTTACCTACGCCAAAACCACAACGTGATATGCCAATTGCTATTTACCCTTCATAAGGACCCTTTTCATCGAATCCAATCCGACTAAGGTGGGAGAGACAGACACCCGCTAGCCACCTTATGCAACTGGTGCATGTCAGGCGGTGGAACCGGTCTCACGTAAGCGTACGTGTAAGGTTGGTCCGGGCCGCTTCATCCCACAATACCGTCGAATCAAGATAAGACTAGTAACGGCAAGCATATTAACAAAATCGACGCCCATAACTGCTTTGTGTTCTACTCGTGCATAGATTCTACGCATAGACCTAGCTCATGATGCCACTGTTGGGGAACGTAGTAGTAAATCAAAAAATTTCCTACGCGTTCACCAAGATCCATCTATGGAGAAACCAGCAACGAGCAAGGGGAGAGTGGATCTTCATACCTTTGAAGATCGCTAAGCGGAAGCGTTACAAGAACGCGGTTGATGGAGTCGTACTCGCAGCGATTCAGATCGCGGTGGATCCGATCAAGTGCCGAACGGACGGCACCTCCGCGTTCAACACACGTGCAGCCCGGTGACGTCTCCTACGCCTTGATCCAGCAAGGAGGGAGGAGAGGTTGAGGGAGAGCTCTGGCAGCACGACGGCGTGGTGGCGGTGGAGCTGCGTGGTACTCCGACAGAGCTTCGCTAAGCGCTACGGAGAACGAGGGGAGGAGGAGGTAGGGCTGCACCAGAGAGAGAGGGAGAACCGTGTGTTGTGCAGCCCCAAATACCTCCACTATATATAGGAGAGAGGGAGGAGGGGTGGCTGTGCCCTAGGGTTCCACCCTAGGGGTGACGGCAGCCACCAGATGCCATCTGGCCGGCGGCTAGGGCAAGGGAGAGGTGGGGCGCCCTAGGGTGGGCCTTAAGGCCCATCTAAGCCTAGGGTTTGCCCCCCTCCACCTTTGCCACGCCTTGGGCTGGGGTGGGAAGCGCACCAGCCCACCTAGGGGCTGGATCCCTCCCACTCTTAGCCCACGGAACCTTCCGGGGAAGGTGGGCCCACTTGGTGGACCCCCGGAACCCTTCCGGTGGTCCCGGTACACTACCGGTGACACCCGGAACACTTCCGGTAACCAAATCCTCACTTCCTATATATCAATCTTCGTCTCCGGACCATTCCGGGACTCCTCGTGACGTCCGGGATCTCATCCGGGACTCCGAACAACCTTCGGTAACCACGTACACTATTTCCCTATAACCCTAGCGTCATCGAACCTTAAGTGTGTAGACCCTACGGGTTCGGGAGACACGTAGACATGACCGAGACACCTCTCCGGCCAATAACCAACAGCGGGATCTGGATACCCATGTTGGCTCCCACGTACTCCACGATGATCTCATCGGATGAACCACGATGTCAGGGATTCAATCAATCCCGTATACAATTCCCTTTGTCTATCGGTATGGTACTTGCCCGAGATTCGATCGTCGGTATCCCCATACCTTGTTCAATCTCGTTACCGGCAAGTCTCTTTACTCGTTACGTAATACATCATCCCGTGACTAACTCCTTAGTCACATTGAGCTCATAATGATGATGTCTTACCGAGTGGGCCCAGAGATACCTCTCCGTCACACGGAGTGACAAATCCCAGTCTTGATTCGTGTCAACCCAACAGACACTTTCGGAGATACCCGTAGCGTACCTTTATAGCCACCCAGTTACGTTGTGACGTTTGGCACACCCAAAGTATTCCTACGGTATCCGGGAGTTACACAATCTCATGGTCTAAGGAAATGACACTTGACATTGAAAAGCTTTAGCAAACGAACTACACGATCTTTGTGCTATGCTTAGGATTGGGTCTTGTCCATCACATCATTCTCCTAATGATGTGATCCCGTTATCAACGACATCCAATGTCCATGGTCATGAAACCGAGACCATCTATTGATCAACGAGCTAGCCAACTAGAGGCTCACTAGGGACACGTTGTGGTCTATGTATTCACACATGTATTACGGTTTCCGGTTAACACAATTATAGCATGAACAATAGACAATTATCATGAACTAGGAAATACAATAATAACCATTTTATTATTGCCTCTAGGGCATATTTCCAACAGTTGATCCCATTGTGGGAGGCACTCGACTCCGAAAGATCCTCATGGATGGTGGAAGCGGTTTGAACATTCTGTATGCGGATACCCTTAAAGGGATGGGCATTCTGATGTCCCAACTCAGTGAGAGAAACATGCAGTTCCACGGAGTCATCCCAGGGAAGAAGGCCAAGTCACTTGGCCAAATCGCATTGGATGTGACATTCGGGACGGATAAAAAAATTCGCAAGGAAAAATTGACGTTTGAAGTCGTGGACTTCCAAAGCGCGTACCATACCATTCTTGGTCGACCAGCTGATGCTCGTTTCATGGCCCGTCCATGTTACGTGTATCTCAAACTGAAGATGCCTGGGCCCAAGGGTATGATCACAGTCACTGGAAATCGACAGAGGGCTAAGGAGTGCTTCCAGCAAGGCTCCAAAATTGCTGATCATAAGATGGCTATGGTCGATCTACAAGAGTACAAGAAGAGCGCTGACCCTACTGATTTGCTATGTGCTTAGAAGCCTGCTTCTGAGTCAGCTTTTCAGTCGGCAGGGGAAGTGAAAAAGGTGCACATCCACCCGACAGATTCAACTGCTGCCCCGACCAACATATCGTCAACACTCGACAGCAAATAGGAAGCCGAGCTCATCCAGTTCCTCCGTGAAAACGGGGACATCTTCGCATGGAAGCCTGCTGACATGCCGGGGGTTCCCAGGGAGCTGGCTAAGCACCGACTGAGAGTTGATTCAAAGGCCAAGCTAGTTAAGGAACATTTGTGTCGGTCTGTGGCAGAGAAGCATAAAGCAATCGGCGAAGAGGTGGCTCGTCTCTTGCAGGCCAAGTTCATTCGGGGGATATACCACTCCGAGTGGCTTTCGAATGTAGTCATGGTTCCAAAGAAGGACAAGTCACTCCGCATGTGTATTGACTTCAAGCATATCAATCGGGTCTGCCCGAAAGATCATTTCCTGCTCCCTCGCATCGATCAGATTGTTGACTCGACTGTGGGGTGCGAGCATTTATCGTTTCTAGATGCATACTCTGGTTACCATCAGATCCGTCTGTTTGGTCCAAACGAAATAAAAACAGCCTTCATCACCTCATCCGGGTGTTTTGCTATATCACCATGCCATTTGGTTTGAAGAATACCGGCGCTACTTTTATGCGCATGATTCAGAAGTGTTTACTCGACCAGATCCCTCGGAATGTCGAAGCGTACATGGACGATATTGTTTTCAAGTCCCGCAAAGGTTCCGACCTGCTGGCTGACTTAGCTGAGACTTTTGCCAATCTGAGGAGGTACGATATAAAGCTGAATCCGGATAAATGTACTTTCGGCGTCCCTGGAGGCAAGTCACTCGGTTTTCTCGTTTCTGAACGAGGGATCGATGTCAACCCTAAGAAAATCAGCGCCATTACCCGAATGAAGAGTCCCGTGTGAGTGCATGATGTTCAGAAGCTTACAGGTTTCTTGGTAGCATTGAGTCGATTCATTTTTCATCTCGGTGAGAAGGCATTGCCTTTATACCGACTAATGAACAAGTCTGACACGCTTGAGTGGAATCCAGAAGCCGAAGCAGCATTTGTCGAGCTCAAAGCCCTGCTTTCCACCCAGCCGATGCTTGCTGCTCCGCGCAACAAAGAGCCTTTGCTCCAGTACATCGCGGCCACTCATAACCCACAAGTATAGGGGATCGCAACAGTTTTCAAGGGTAGAGTATTCAACCCAAATTTATTGATTCGACACAAGGGGAAGCAAAGAATATTCTCGAGTATTAGCAGCTGAGTTGTCAATTCAACCACACCTGAAAGACTTAATATCTACAGCAAAGTATTCAGTAGCAAAGTAATATGAAAGTAACGGTAACGGTGGCAAAGTGATAGTAGCAGTTTGTAATGATTGTAATAGTAGCGACGGAAAAGTAACTTAGCAAGATCAATATGTGAAAAGCTCATAGGCAATGGATTAGTGATGGATAATTATGTCGGATGGCATTCATCATGCAACAGTTATAACATAGGGTGACACAGAACTAGCTCCAATTCATCAATGTAATGTAGGCATGCATTCCATATATAGTCATACATGCTTCTGGAAAAGAACTTGCATGACATCTTTTGTCCTACCCACCCGTGGCAGCGGGGTCCTATTGGAAACTAAGGGATATTAAGGCCTCCTTTTGATAGAGAACCAGACCAAAGCATTAGCACTTGGTGAATACATGAACTCCTCAAACTACGGTAATCACTAGAAAGAATCCCAGTTATTGTCACCCTAGGGGATGCGGATCATAACTCGTAATAGGTGTCTACAACTTGCAAGATAGGATCAAGAACACACATATATTCATGAAAACATAATAGGTTCAGATCTGAAATCATGGCACTCGGGCCCGAGTGACAAGCATTAAGCATAGCAAAGTCATAGCAACATCAATCTCAGAACATAGTGGATACTAGGGATCAAACCCTAACAAAACTAACTCGATTACATGATAAATCTCATCCAACCCATCACCGTCTAGCAAGCCTACAATGAGATTACTCATAAATGGTGGGGAGCATCATGTAATTGGTGATGAAGGATGGTTGGTGATGATGAAGGCATCGATTTCCCCTCTCCGGAGCCCAAAACGGACTCTAGATCTCGTCTCCCGAGGAAGAACAGGTGATGGCGGCGGCTCCGTATTGTGAAACGCGATGAACTCAGTCCGGGTTAGTTCCATTCAAATCATGCAAATTAGAGTCCAAAACAAGGGCAAAAGAGTTTGTAAAAGTAGATACGTTGGAGATGTATTAGCCACTAATCAGGTTGTTAGTACAGTTTTGACTGTTGAGCGGGAAGAGGAAGGCAAGGCCTACAAAGTCCAGCGCCCAGTCTACTACACTTTTGAAGTGTTGACTCCTTCGAAGCAAAGGTACCCGCATTACCAGAAGCTTGTCTATGGCATCTATCTGTCAGCGAAGAAGGTAGCACATTATTTTCAAGACCACTCGATTTTAGACATCAGTGATGCTCCACTATCTGAGATCCTCAACAATCAAGATGCGACTGGTCGAGTGGATAAATGGGCGATTGAACTCCTATACTTTCACATCAAGTTTGAAGCCAAGAAAGCGATCAAGTCTTAGGCACTTGCCGGTTTTATGGCCGAGTGGATTGAATAACAGAAGCCAATTCAAATTCACTCGGCACACTAGACCATGTTCTTTGATGGCTCTAAAATGTTGAATGCGGCCGGTGCTGCCGTTGTCTTGGTGTACCAAAAGGCAACAAACTCAGTTACGTCCTGCACATTCACTTTGATTCCTCCAACAATGAAGCATAATACGAAGCACTTTTGTACGGGTTGCGCATGACTATCACACTCGGCATCAAGCGCTTGATGGTCTATGACGACTCAGATTTGGTGGTCAATCAAGTGATGAAAGAGTGGGATGTTCGGAACCCCGCTATGACTGGATATTGCAATGTTGTCACAACGCTCGAGAACAAGTTTGAAGGTCTGGAACTCCATCATGTTCCCCAAGTGAAGAATCAAGCGGTCGATGAGCTGGCAAAGATTAGATCCACTCGAAGAGCTGTCCCAGCAATGTGTTCTTGGAGCATCTTGACACTCCTTCAGTGCAGGAGGACCCCTTCACCGAAGAGCCTCCGCAAGCTATGAGCTCCTCTGATCCGACTGAGGTCGATGCCCCTGCAGTTAGTGATCTGGTCATGTTGGTTTTGGTCATCATTCCCGACTGGACAGTGCCCTATATTGCATATATTCTGAGGCATGAACTTCCTGAAGATGAGACAGAAGCCTGACAGATTGTGTGCAGATCCAAAGCTTTTACTGTGATGGATGATCAGCTGTATAGAGAAAGCATAACTGGTGTGACGCAGCGATGCGTTTCCCCTTAAGAAGGTCGAATGATCCTGGAGAAATTCACTCGGGAACTTGCGGTCATCATGCGTCCTCCCAGACAATCGTCACTAAAGCATATCGAGCTAGTTTCTTCTGGCCGCGTGTCAATGAGATGGCCAAGGACATTGTAGATCATTGTGAAGGATGCCAGTTCTATGCCAACTTATCTCACAAACCTGCGTCTGCTCTGAAGACCATTCCCCTCGCTTGGTCGTCCGTTGTCTGGGGTCCGGATATGGTTGGTCCCTTTCGAACTGGACGGAGTGGATTTACTCATTTGCTTGTTGTAGTCGACAAGTTTACAAAGTGGATTGAGGCCAAGCCAATAATGAAATTGAACTCTCGTACTGCTGTCAAATTCATGAGAGAGATAATCTACCGGTATGGAGTTCCCTGCATCATCATCATAGATAATGGCACAAACTTCGACTCGGAAGAATTCACACACTTCTGCTTCTCCCAAGGAACTCGGGTGGATTATGCCTCCGTTGCACATCCTCAAACCAATGGTCAAGTTGAGCAAGCCAATGGCCTCATCCTACAAGGTCTGAAGCCTCGTCTCATGCGGGACCTAGAATATGCTGCTGGAGCCTGGGTGTCTGAGTTGCCATATGTTTTATGGGGCTTCAGAACAACACTTAATCGGTTGACTGGACAAACTCCTTTTTTCCTGGTCTATGGACCCGAAGCTGTTCTGCCGAGTGATTTGTTTAATAATTCCCCTCGAGTGGATCTTTATTCTGAGGCTGAAGCTGAACAAGCAAGACAGGATGGCATAGATCTCCTAGAGGAGGAGCGAGAGATGGCGTTGATTTGGACAACAACATATCAGCAAGATCTCTAACGCTTCCATGCAAAGCACGTCAAGAGTCGATCATTTCATGAGGGTGACTTGGTGCTTCGAGTGGATCAACAACGACCCCACAAGTTCGCTCCGGCATGGGAAGGTCCTTTTGTCGTCACCAAGGTGTTGAACAATGGAGCCTATCACCCGTACAACCTCAAGAAGTAGATTAACGAGTCACGAGCCTGGAATGCAGATCTGCTCCGGCGTTTCTATACCTAAAACAATGTGGTATTGATGTAATAAAAAGTGTTTCACACAATGTCATTTATGCAAGTATGACTTCCATAACCTTTCGTCGATTCTGATCATGCGATTTCACACTTGGGAACACTCCGAGTGTCGGGAAATCCTCACACTCGGGGGTTAGCTGCGAACATGCTTTCGCCTAAGTTAAAAACCCTGCCAAGTGGATAGAAGTACATTCACTCGGTGACTTAGCTGCGAACCAGTCTTCGCCTAAGTTCAAAACTTCTCCGAGTGTCGCCGAATCCTCACACTCGGGGGCTTAGCTGCGAACATGCTTTCGCCTAAGTTAAAAAACCCGCCGAGTGGATAGCAGTCCATTCACTCGGTGACTTAGCTGCGAACTAGTCTTCGCCTAAGTTCAAAACTTCTCCGTGTGTTGAGAAATCCTCACACTTGGGGGCTTATCTGCGAACTAGCTTTTGCCTAAGTTTAAAACCCTGCTGAGTGGATAGCGTTCCATTCACCCGGTGATTTAGTTGCGAACCAGTCTTCGCTTAAGTTCAAAACTTCTCCGACTGTTGAGCAATCGTCACAATCGGGGGCTTAGCTGCAAACCAGCTTTCGCCTAAGTTTAAAACCTTGACGAGTGGATAATAGTCCATTCACTCGGTGACTTAGCTGCAAACTAGTCTTCGCTTAAGTTCAAAACTTCTCCGAGTGTTGAGCAATCCTCACACTCGGGAGCTTAGCTGCGAACCAGCTTTCGCCTAAGTTTAAAACCCTACTCAGTGGATAATAGTCCATTCACTCGGCGACTTAGCTGCAAACCAGTTTCGCCTAAGTTCAAAACTTCTTCGAGTGTTGAGCAATCCTCACACTCAGGGGCTTAGCTATGAACTAGCTTTAGCCTAAGTTAAAAATAAATTCCGAGTGGATTACTATCTATTCACTCAGAAATGTAGCCGTGAACCAGTCTTCGCCTAAGTTCAAAACTTCTTTGAGTGTTGAGCAATCCTCACATTCGGGGGGGCTTAGCTGCGAACCAGCTTTCGCCTAAGCAAAACTGAATTCCGAGTGGCTGCGTCAATGAAGGTCTCCATGAATTCAAACTGAAGCTTCTTTGTGTTCATCACTCGGAGATCCTTCAACTTGTCCTCCCTTGACTCTTTGCAATGGACTCTGACAAGGGAAAGCACCACATCGGCTCCACACCGGGTGACTCACCTCTTCCAAGCTTGCACTCGACTAGGGATATCATTGAGACAGACCATCATGGATGTAAGATCAGTCTGAAGGGTGTCTTTGGGCCACAGTTCCTTGTCGATCTTCTCCAGTGCAGCTTTCGGTCGGAGGATATATGCTTGAACACCCTGAAGTCAAACATTGCGTCGGAACATCTTCATGGCCACGACATCTCCAACAAGCGACTTAGTGCGATCCAGATTGGGATCAATTTCTTCGATCTCTTTTTTAAAGTCTTGCCAGAACTCTATACGGAAGAAGGAATGGAAAAATGATTACATTTCAAATCTGTGGAAATTGAGGAAATTCACTCAACAAGGATAATTACCGTCGAGCATTATGAACATCTTCCTCGCGAATTCGCCCAAGTGCTTCTCTAGGCCATTGCTTCTCTTGGTCAGCTGCTCTGACTTCTTGATGAGTTTTCCTTGTTCCAGTTTCAGCTTGGAGTTTTTCTCCTCTATCTTCTTGATGGCAGCATTTCTTCTCGGCGGCTTCAGTTTTCTCCCTCGCCACCTTTTGGGCATCAGCAAGCACCTTGTCCTTGTCCTCCAGCGCCTTCTTCATGGTATCTAAAGAAATAGCATTGTTGAATCGCGCTTGGAGTCGACGATTTTCATCACGTATGTCTGTTTGAGTGAGAGCACTCGGTTCAAAGGATGGAAGGTGGGAATAAGAATGCATGGGGTCGACAAAGATTACCTCCCAGAGTCGTCAACTCGGTCCGCGCACGTTCCAGACTGTTCTTGGAGACCTCCAGATCCAATCGCAGCTGGTTCCTTTCCTCCTCCAAGTCCTTGTACTGGGTGCCAAGTTCACAAGCTCTCTGAAATGAACAAAAATATACAATTCAGTTGACTGAAAGGTGGCCCACCGCCCCAACCACACTCCTGAAAATAGGGTCATTTCATGGTTGATGAAATTATGTCCATGAAACCCGCGTCATATCATGGTTGATGACAATGATATCCATGACACCTACATTCAGGAGAGGAAGAACTAAAGGAAAAGAGTTCACTTGAAAGGTCGACAGGGTCTGCCCTGTCCAAGCACAAGATGGTCTCTATCAGACCTCCGCCAGTGCAAGCACTTGATGGCGGTCTTGGGGACTACACCTAGTGGGTGCACTCAGCATGCCCTCACTGGACCTGCTAACACTCGATCTGTCGGGTGGCCCCCAAAGGGCCCGCCACCCACCCCTCACCCCTGAAATAGCGTCATATCATTGTTGATGAAATGATGTCCATGAAACCTACAAGGTAGCTTCAGAGTGGCACGGTTAAAGCAAAAAGTCAACTCGACATGTCAAGTGGAAAGCATACTCTGCATACGACAAAGAATCGTGAGTTCAAGTTCTTAAGACTATTGCTCATCGTCAACGATCAATAGTAGTCTCGGGGTCTACACCCAATGGGTGCACTCAATGTGACCCCACTATTTCCTAAATCACTCGACAAGGTCTGCCCTGTTTGAGCATAAAACGGTCTCTATCAGACCCCCACCAAGGCAAGCACTCGACGGCGGTCTCGGGCACTACACCCAGTGGGTGCACTCAGCGTGCCCCCACTGGATCTGCTAACACTCGATCTTTCAAGTAGCAAGAAAATAAAATCGTGCGCAAGCATATGAATATCGTCTCTTTCAAGACCCCCGCCAGTGCACGGCGGTCTCAGGGACTACACCCAGTGGGTGCACTCAGTGTGCCCCTACTGGACAAAAATCTACTCGATTAAGACCTTACCTATTCGAGTGGAGAACTTACAAAGGAAAACACCCAATGGGTTTACAATCAAAGAAGGTAGGAATTCAATCAGAAATGCACTTACAATCGCACTTAGTCGGACGTTGGTACGAAGCGTCGCGCTGGCATCATAAGCCAGCTTGCTGGCCTTGTACGCCTCCTTGGTGCGCAGCATTATCTGCTCTGCCTAGATCATGGCTTCTTTCGTGGGTCCAGTTTGGTCTTCTAGGACATGGTGCAGAGGAAAGGCAGTCACTGGCCGGATTGATGCTGCGGCTAGAGTAGTCGGGGCAGTCTGAGGCGGTCCGATTGGAGTCTACACCATGATGGTTGAAGCAGCTGGTGGAGCACTCGACAACGGAACCGTGAGCTTGGTTCTGGCTCAGGACGAGTCGCCTATCCCCTGGGATGATGCAACAGTCGACTGTTGAGGCATGTGTGCTGATGGAGTTCTTCGGGCGCGTACTCGCAGGGTGCCTAAGGTCGTGCCTTCACCTCCCATACCCTGAGGCAGTTCTTCATCGTCCTCCAGTTGAATGATCTCTGCAAGCATCAATCGACAACATTAAATCTTGCAATCGGCGAATCATTTTCAAGAAACAAATCTGAGTGAAGATTTGTTTACCTCTTTGGGAAGTGGCCGCGTCAGCAGTATCCACATCCATTTGCTCCTCTCCATCCCGTGGAGGCGACGTCACTAAGGTAGCGGCATTAGTAGACCAAACTCCACTCGGTCGGCAAGAATTCGAAGTCACAGTCGACAGCGAAAAATGAAAGCAAACACTTACGTTGAGATGACAGGCACAACCATCTTCATGCGGAGCAGAGCTTTGTGAGGTTTCAGCGCGTTGGGATTGGGCTGCTTCGCAGCTCATTTACTTGACTCAATAGTCGAGGTTCGGTCCCGTTTTGGGTTCCTCTCACTCAACGCCAGGGCTATGTCCGCGGCAGTCGCAGGGTCCTGACGTAGCTTGGAGCGATGTTCCGTGCACGGAGGAGACTCGACTTCTTCCTCGTCCCCGTTAAAGGCTTCATACTCATCCTCGTTGTCGTTAACGTAGTCGATGTCCATGTTGCCGCCCTCACTCTCCCCACTGTCTTCAGGTTGATTCCCGTTTGGCACGGGCGAGTGCATGTGTGTCTACTCCTGCAAGATCCAAACAATGAAGTGAGTTGACATATCAACCAATCACTCAGCAAAGTAATATGACAATCGACAAGGCAAAGTTTACCAAATTCTTTGGCGGATTCTTAGCAGAGTAAGGTTGGATCCTCTTGGCTCCCCGGGGGTTGTCGCAAGCTCCAATAATGCTTCGAAGCCATTGCTCGACATTTTTCTATGAAACCTCTTACGGGTGCATCCGGGTCGAGTCCTTAGGGCCTGCATAATGCCACATAGTGTGCTCCCTTGCCTGGAGCAGCTGGATCCGTCGACTGAGGAATGTCTCTAGGAGATCCATGCCAGTCACTCCACCACGGACAAGGTTCACTACGACATTCACTAGGATTCCCACTTGGACTTTCTCTCCCTCCGACACTTTCAGGGATTTGGGAACGGCAGGACGATCTGATGTGAAAGGGGAAAGACCAGTCGACATATTGGGAGAAGCTACATCCTTGCAATAAAACCATGTTGAGTGCCAACCTCTAATGGATTCTGGGAAGGTCATAGAAGGAAAAGAACTCCTAGCACTCTTCTGGATCCCCAAGCCGCCACACAGTTGGACGACATGGGTTTTACCATCCTCGGGGTTGGCCTTTTTTACCATCCTTGAGGCTTGTGACTGCCTCGTGGGTCTTCTGGCCCAACTCCAACTCTCCATGGGCTTCTTATGGTCCATAAAAATTCATCGTAGATTTTTATTCCATTTGGGCTCCGTTTGATATTCCTTTTCTGTAAAACACAATAACACGAAAAAACAAGAACCGGCACTAGGCACTAGGTTAATAGGTTAGTCCCAAAAATAATATAAAGTTGCAGTAAAGTGATTGTAAAACATCCAAGAATGATAATATAACAGCATGGAACAAGCAAAAATTATAGATATGTTGGAGACGTATCAGCATCCCCAAGCTTAATTCCTGCTCGTCCTCGAGTAGGTAAATGATAAAAACAGAATTTTTTATGTGGAATGCTGCCTAACATGTTCACCATATTGTTTTCTTCTATGTATAGCATGGACATTTGGACTTGTAAATGATTCAAAGCAATAGTCTAGTTTTAAGATAATGACTTCAATACTCATGCATGTCAACAAGAAACCATGTCTTTCAGAATATCAACACTAAATAAAGTTATCCTTAGCCCATCATGCTCAATCGTTGATCCATTCATGAAACATAGTCAAATATTAGCTATGCCCAATGCTCAAGTACGATCATAGTGCCCCCTAGTTGGTGCTTATAAGAGAAGATGGAGACTCAAAGCAAAAAAATTGCATAAAGTAAATAGATAGGACCTTCGTAGAGGGAAGTAGGGATTTGTAGACGTGCTAGAGCTCAAGGTTTATATTGAGAGAGAAAAATATTTTGAGTGGCATGCTTTTCTTGTCAACGAAAACGATGAAGTAGCTCACCATACTTTCCAAGATAGATACATTATAGGCGGTTCCCAAATAGAATAGTAAAGTTTTTACTCCCCCTCCACCAATAAATCACACTCCACGACAAGCCGAATCCACGGGTACCGTCCATACCAACAAAATTCCTAGGGGAGTTTTGTTTCATTATATTTTGATTTGATTTTTGAGCATGGGACTGGGCATCCCGAATACCAGCCACTTTCTCGTGAATGATAGTGAATCAACACATATCGTGAGAATAACACACCTAGCATGGAAAAATATGGGATACTCCATCCCGTTTCATGAGTGGTACGGGCACACAAAAGAGAAAAATCATTTTGAAGATTTAGAGATGGCACATACAAATAAGCTTGGAACGGCATGGAAATACCGCATATAGGTAGGTATGGTGGACTCATAAGGCAAAACTTGGTTTAAGGATTTTGGATGCACATGTAGTATTTCTACTTAGTACAAATGAAGGCTATCAAATAGATTGGGAAGCAGCCAAACCGAGGAACGAAAAAACCCCACATAAGTGAGCATTGAGTCATGACTAACACCGAATAATGCACCACAAGAAGGATGTAACTTCATTGCATGACTATTGACTTTCATGCATGCATAGGGAATCACAAACCTTAACACCAATATTCTTACTAAGCATAATTACTCACTAACATGACTCACATATTACTATCATCATGTTTCAAAACTATTACAAAGAATCAAGTTTAATTTGTCCCATGATCTTCATGAAAGTTTTTATAGTATCCTCCTTGGATATCTATCACTTTGGAACTAGTTTCATGTATTTCCATTGTTTTTTCGACAAGCTCAAACAAATTTAAGTAAAGCACATGAGCAAATGACAAGCTACTCTCAAAAGATATGAGTAGTCAAACAATTAAGGAGCCATGTGAGGACTATCTCTCTCTCCCACAATAAATATTTTCAGATCTTAAGTAATTTATTCAAACATAAAGCAAAAGAAAAATAGCACTCCAAGAATAGCATGCGTCATGTGAACGAATAAAAATTTAGGCTCAACATAGGCTAACC
Organism: Hordeum marinum; assembly: GCA_022496015.1. NCBI lineage: Eukaryota > Viridiplantae > Streptophyta > Magnoliopsida > Poales > Poaceae > Hordeum > Hordeum marinum. The sequence continues at coordinate 442,936,871 of CM039674.1, forward strand.
GATAATTGTTGATGAAGAGAGGTGGAATGCGTAGCATCCGCAAGCTTAGATGCTTGAGAGTTCTTGAAATATTTACTTGGGGTGGCTTGGGCATCCCCAAGCTTCAGCTTTTGTATCTCGTTCAGTCCTCTCATAACACGGTTTCACCTATTCTCAAAAACTTCATCCACACAAAACTCAAAAAGAAATCGTGAGATAGGTTCGTACACATAATAATAAATCAACTCTTTACGTACTGCCAAGACAAGTTGCATAATAATTTTTAAACATTAGGTATTGTATACTATCATTTCCACAATTTATATCTACCAATATAGGCTATGGAAACGATAGGATAAGTAGATAACGAAACTATAACAGCAATCTGTCTAAATAGAACAGTCTGTAGCAATTTATGAAAACAATGTACTTCTGTAACTAATAAAATTATTAAAGTTGAGGACATGCTATAAAATTTATATGACCATACTGTGTAAAAATTTCAGAAACTTTCCACATCCAGTAAAATATGAAAATTCAAACACTACAACCAAAGTTTCTGTTTTTACACAGCACTCATCAAAACATGCAATGCAAGCATCCTAAAGGAAATTATTGGAACTTTTTATTGAAAACCAAGATTATAAATACCACCTAACAGAAATTAACAAAATATAATGACGATCCAAGCAAAGCACATATTGTGTGACGAATAAAAATATAGCTCCAAGTAAGATATACCGATAGTATTGAAGATGAAAGAGGGGATGCCTTCCGGGGCATCCCCAAGCTTAGATGCTTGAGTCTTCCATGAATATTACCTTTGAGGCGCCTTGGGAATCCCCAATCTTAGGTTCTTGTCACTCCTTATTTTCCTCATATCGGTGTCTCACCCAAAACTTGAAAACTTCAATCACACAAAACTTAACAGAACTTCGTGAGAAGGGTTAGTGTAGTAAAGATAAATCATTCACTTAGGTACTGTCAAGAAAAGATTCAAAATTATTACCACATTATAGCTACTGTATTACATCATTCCCACAATTTATATTACTCAATATAAGCTATAGGAATACTTGAAATAAGCAAACTATGCATGCAAACCAGAATCTATCAAAAACAGAATAGTCTATAAAGATCTGAATGATCACCATACTTTGCTGACTCTTAAAATTCTGAAAAATTAGGAGAACTCAAGGAATTTTCATATAAATTTTGTGTGAAAATTGCAGAATTTTTATCTCTCCAGTAAAATCATATAATTCATATACTGGACGCAAAACTTTCTGTTTTTGCCCAGAATCAAACAAGCAAGTATCCACACTATCCCAAAGGCTTTACTTGGCACTTTATTGAAATAAAAGACACAAAAAATGATTCATACAGTAGCATAATCATGTTAACACATGAAAACATAAGGTAAAAGTGTTGTGTTGTTTCCCAACAAGCACTTTTCTTTAATGCCTTTTAGCTAGGCATGATGATTTCAATGATGCTCACATAGGAATAATAATTGAAACATGCAAAAGAGCATCACGAATCTCATGACAAGAACATTTAAGTCTAACCCACTTCCTATGCATAGGGATTTTGTGATCAAACAATTTATGGGAGCAAGAATCATCTAGCATAAGAAGGGAAAACAAGCACATCTTCAAGAATTTGAACACATAGAGAGGAAACTTGATATTATTGCAATTCCTATAAGCATATGTTCCTCCCTCATAATAATTTTCAGTAGCATAATGAAGGAATTCCACAATATAACCAGCACATAAAGCATTCTTTTCATGATCTACAAACATAGAAATTTTACTACTCTCCACACAAGCAAATTACTTCTCATGACTAGTAGTGGGAGTATCATAAAAGACTTGAATACTACAAAGTGGTTCCACACTACAAGAGTAATATTTAGTAAAAGGATATTCATAATTATTACAAGTATCATAATAGTAATCATCACTCTTTACATTGCATAAGTATCATCACAATAATCATCATAAGTAGGAGGCATGCAATCATTATAACAAATTTGATCATTCAAAGTAGGGGGAATAAATAGATCATCTTCATTAATCATAGCATCCCCAATCTTGGGACAAACATTAATTACAGTAAATAAATTCTCAAACATGTCATTTTCATCAAACATAGTATCCCCAAGCTTGTGGCTTTGTATATCATAAGCATAATCGCTCTCATCATTAATGGTATGAATAGCACCAATAGTATAGCAATTATTATCATCATCCCCCAAGTTGGTGCCATAAATATTTTCAAGATTATAAGAAGTATCATTACTTCCCAATCATAATTATCACAACAAGCAATAGCCATAACAAAATCATCCTCAAGTGTATCATCTTCCACAACTATTTTTGATTCATTCTCACGAGGCCTATCAATAATGGGAGCAACATTATTTGGGAGAGATGCCTCCTTACCTTTACTTTTCCTTATTTTCTTCTTCTTCACCAAATTATGTGTGGCTTTATTTAATTCTTCCAAACTTCTTTTTGAAGAGTTTGCTTGAATAAAAAGCTTCTCCTCGTTACCTGATTTATCATAAGAAAAAATAGGAGGATATTGGGAAACCTCTTCCCCTTCATTAGTATTCTCTTCCTCTTCTATTTGTTTTCTTGTCTTTAAGTAATTGGGAATATAAGGATTCTCAGTGCAATTTACCACGTAATACACATAGATTTCATTTAGATCAAAATCAATATTTTTCATGAGAGCCCAAGACAGAACATCCTTAGTTTCATGTTTCATTTATTCATACCCCAAGAATAGACTAAGTTCATTATGATGCTCAAGGCTAATGAGGTTACCAAAAATTTTGGACACAATTCGATCATGAAATAATTCACATTGGAAATTATAATGACCACGTTCATTGCAAAGTTCACAAGGACGATGAGAAATATTAAGTCTTTCATTACAAACATATAGCCTCTCTTGCAACCATTTAGTTTCTAAATACTTGTGCCTCTTACAAAATTCATCTTCCCTTTTATGCATGTCGACACAAACTCTATGCACTCCACAAAAATTGACATGCTTATACGAAATATTTTTATCATGACTAGTGCAATCATCATTAGTACTATGGATATTCAAAGAATTCATACTAAGAACATTCCAATCATGCTCATCACTCAAAGATTTAGTGCAAACATTTTAATAACTTTTTCTTCTAACACTTGAGCACAATTTTCCTTTCCATCATTTTCACGAAAGACATTAAAAAGATGAAGCATATGAGGCAACCTCAATTCCATTTTTTTGTAGTTTTCTTTTATAAAACCAAACTAGTGAAAAACAAGAAACTAAAAGATTCAATTGCAAGATCTAAATATATACCTTCAAGCACTCACCTCCTCAGCAACGGCGCTAGAAAAGAGCTCGATGTCTACTACACAACCTTCTTCTTGTAGACTCGTGTTGGGCCTCCAAGCGTAGAGTTTTGTAGGATAATGGAAATTTTCCCTCAAGTGGATGAACTAAGGTTTATCAATCTGCAGGAGGTGTAGGATGAAGATGGTCTCTCTCAAAGAACCCTGCAACCAAATAACAAAGAGTCTTTTGTGTCCCCGACACACCCAATACAATGGTAAATTGTATAGGTGCACTAGTTCGGCGAAGAGATGGTGATCAAGTGTAATATGGATGGTAGACATAGGTTTTTGTAATCTGAAAATATAAAAACAGTAAGTAACAAATAGTAAACAACTATAAATGCTTGGAAACAAGGCCTGGGGTCCATACTTTCACTAGTGCAATTTCTCTCAACATTATTGACATAGTTGAATCATATGTAAATACCTCTTGCGCGACAAAGAGTTCACTCTGAAGTCACAAGTAGCAGAGAACTAACAAATAAATTATTCTAGGGTACGAAATCACCTCAAAGTTATCCTTTATGATCAATCTTATAAGCTATCCCTATAAGTGTCACGAACAACCCTAGAGTTCATACTAAAATAACACCTTAAGACACACGTCAACCAAAACCCTAATGTCACCTAGATACTCCAATGTCACCACAAGTACCCATGGGCTTGATTATATGATATGCATCACATAATTTCATATTCATCATGTTCAATCCAATACAAAGAACTTAAAAGAGTGCCCCAAAGTTTCTACCGGAAAGTCAAGACAAAAACGTGTGCCAACCCCTATGCATAGATTCCCAAGGTCACGAAACCTGCAAGTTGATCACCAAAACATACATCAAGTGGATCAATAGAACATCCCATTGTCACCATGGATATCCCATCGCAAGACATACATCAAGAGTTCTCAAATACTTAAAGACTCAATCCGATAAGTAAACTTCAAAGGGAAAACTCAATTCATCACAACAAGATAGAGAGAGGAAAACTCCATATGGTTCATCTATATCAATAAAGCTCACGGTACATCTAGATCGTGCCATCTCAAGAACACGAGAGAGAGAGAGAGATTAAACACATAGCTACTGGTACATACCCTCAGCCCCGAGGGTGAACTACTCCCTCCTCGTCATGGAGACCGCCGGGATGGTGAAGATGGACTCCGGTGATGGTTTCCCCCTCCGATAGGGTGTCGGAACGGGCTCCTGATTAGTTTTTCGTGGCTCTGGAGACTTGCGGCGGGGGAACTCCCGATCTAGGTTCTGCGTTGGGGTTTTTGGAATTAATGGCAGTGGAAACGAGTCAGGATGGGCCACGAGGGAGTCACAAGCCCGGGGGCACCCCCTAGGGAGGGGGCACGCCCCTGTGGCTTGTGACTGCCTCCTGGGTCTTCTGGCCCAACTCCAACTCTCCCTGGGCTTCTTCTGGTCCATAAAAAATCACCGTAGATTTTTATTCCATTTGGGCTCCATTTGATATTACTTTTCTGTAAAACCCAAAAATACGAGGAAAAAACAAGAACTGGCACTGGGCTCTAGGTTAATAGGTTAGTCCCAAAAATAATACAAAGTTGTAGTAAAGTAATTGTAGAACATCCAAGAATGATAATATAACAGCATGGAACAAGCAAAAAGTATAGATACGTTGGAGACGTATCAGACCTCACTTCTAGTCAATGCCAGAAGACCAGAAGCCACTCCTGGGAGGCCAACGGGTAGGCGTTAGGCCAGTCGTCATTAGTAGCAATTATGATGTACGTTACCAGTAACACTCGTCTTTATACCCACGATTGAACCCTTTGATGCCTCGCACTTATGAGGGGCATCATACTCTATATAAGCCACTCCTACCCTCTGGCACAAGGGTTTGCAACCTCTGTAACTCATACTCTCCACACGACAAAATCTCCTGAGCACTGAGATGTGGTTTTTTTTACCTCCTCGAGAGGGGCCTGAACTCATACATCCATGTGTACATCCTCGCCGTAGCTAGGACTCTGCCCTCTCCTTTCGTACCCCTATCTTCTACTGTCAGACTCGTTCCCACGACAAGGTGCATAAAAGGATTACCATTGCATGCAAATCATAAGTGACATGATATGGCCATGAACTTGTGCTTTTGATCTCCATCTCCAAAGCACCGACATGATCTCCATCGTCATAGGCATGACACCATGATCTCCATCATCTTGATCTCCATCAACGTGTCGCCATGAGGTTGTCGCGCCAACTATTGCTTCTACGACTATTGCTAACTCATAGCGATAAAGTAAAGCAAAAAACAGCAAAAATAATTAAAGACAACCCTATGGCTCCTGCCGGTTGTCGTACTCATCGACATGCAAGTCATGATATTCAATACAAAACATGATCATCTCATACATCACATATATCTCATCATGTACTTGGCCATATCACATCACAACATACCTTGCAAAAACAAATTAGACGTCCTCTAACTGTTGTTGCATGTTTTATGTGGCCGCCACGGGTATCTAGCAAGAACGATTATCACCTACGCAAAAACCATAACAACAATACACAAATTGCTATTCAACCTTCTCAAGGACCGCCTTTGTCGAATCCGATCCAACTAGAGTTGGAGAGATAGACACCCACCAGCCATCTTTATGCAAAAGAGTCTAATGTCAGTCGATGGAACCGGTCTCTCGTAAGCGTACGAGTAAGGTTGGTCTGGGCCGCTTCATCATACAATACCGCTGAATCAAGAAAAGACCAAGGGAGGAAGCAAACTAAGCATCAACGCCCACAAACTCCTTTGTGTTCTACTCGTGATCTCATCTACACATAGACCTAGCTCATGATGCCACTATTGGGGAATGTTGCATGGGAAACAAAAAAAATCCTATGCTTCACCAATATCAATCTAGGAGATGAGCATCTGCGAGAGGAGAGATCGGATCCACATACCCTTGTAGATCGCTAAGCGGAAGCGTTTAATAAACGCGTTTGATGTAGTCGAACGTCTTCACAATCCAAATCGCAAGCCGTCCCATGAACTCCCGGTCAAGTGTCGAACAGACAGCACCTCCACGTTCAACACACGTGCAGCTTGATGATGCCTTCACCTCCTCAATCCAGCAAGCGATGGTGAAATAGTAGCTCGGGTCCTTCCGGCAGCATGACAGCATGGTGGCGGTGGTGAAGGGATTGATCCGACAAGGCTTCTCCATGCACAGCCGAATCAATCTAGAGAAGAAGAACGAGCTTTGAGGGAGGGAGAGGCTGCGCCATGGCTTAAGGTGTGGGCAGCCCTCCCTCCCCTCACATATATATAGGCGTAGAGGAGGGGTACCGGTGCCCTAGAGTTCCCACCCCTAGGGCGGTGACCAAGATGGGTGTGGTGGCTGAGGGGGTGCCTTGGCCCCCAAGGCAAGTAGTGACGCCCCCTCCCTTGCGCTAGCCCTAGCCCAGCCGCATAGGCCTTGGGTGGGAGGTGCGGCCAACCCACCAGGGGTTGGTTGTTGGAAATATGCCCTAGAGGCAATAATAAAATGGTTATTATTATATTTCCTTGTTGATTATAATCGTTTATTATCCACGCTATAATTGTATTGATTGAAAACACATTGCATGTGTGGATATATAGACAACATTGTGTACCTAGTATGCCTCTAGTAGACTAGCTCGTTAATCAAAGATGGTCAAGGTTTCCTAGCCATTGACATGAGATGTCATTCGATAATAGGATCACATCATTGGGAGAATGATGCGATGAACAAGACCCAAACTATAAACATAGCATTTGATCGTGTTAGTTTATTGCTATAGTTTTCTGCATGTCAAGTATCTGTTCCTATGACCATGATATCATGCAACTCACTGACACCGTAGGAGTACCTTGTGTGTATCAAATGTTTAAACGTAATTGGGTGACTATAAAGGTGCTCTAGAGGTATCTCCGAGGGTGTCCGTTGAGTGGGCATCGATCAAGACTGGGATTTGTTACTCCGTGTGACAGAGAGGTATCTGAGGGCCCACTCGGTAATACAACATCACAAACAAGCCTTGAAAGCAATGTGACTAAAGTTTTATCCACGGGATCTTGTATTAAGGAATGAGTAAAGAGACTTTCCCGTAACGGAATTGATCTAGGTATATAGAAACCGACAATCGAATCTCGGGCAAGTAACATACCGATGAACACAGGGAACAACATACGGGATTAACTGAATCCTTGACATAGAGGTTCAACCGATAAAGATCTTCATAGAATATGTAGGAACCAATATGGGCATCCAGGTCCCGCTATTGGTTGTTGAACGTAGACGTGTCTCGGTCATATCTACATAGTTCTTGAACCCGCAGGGTCTGCACACTTAAGGTTCAGTGACATTTCGGTAGGATAGAGTTATGTATGGTGGTGACTGAAGGTAGTTCGGATTCCCATATGAGATACTGGACATCAAGAGGAGCTCCGGAATGGTCCGGAGGTAAAGATTGATATATAGGAAGTCCTATTTTGGTCACCGGAAAATTTTCGGGCTCATCGGTAGTGTACCGGGGGTGTTGGGAGGGTGTCGGGGGACCATCAGGAGGGGTGTCTCAACCCAAAGGAGCTCATGGGCTGTGGGAGGAATCAAACCAGCCCCTAGTGGGCTGGCCAAACCCCCCACTAAGTCCCATGTGGCTAGGGGTGGGAAAAACCCAAAGGTGGAAAGGTGGAAAGGGTTTCCAAGTGGAGAGGAGGAATCCTACTCCCAGTAGGATTGGAGTAGGACTCCTCCACCTCCAATTTCGTCCAACCTTTGAGGGTTTGAGGCTTCCTCCTCCCCTCCCTCCCTCCTATATATATTACAGGATTTAGATGGAGAGATAATCCTAATTGCCACGTGCTCCCTCTACTTCATCTAGATCGTTTTTCTCCTCTAGTCTAGTTCGGCGGTGCTTAGGTGAAGCCCTGCCGGAATAGTTCCACCACCATCGCCGCCACGCCGTCGCGCTGACGGAGAACTCATCTACCTCTCCACTCCCTCTTGCTGTATCAAGAAGGCGGAGATCGTCATTGAGTTGTACGTGTGCTGAACACGGAGGCGCCGTCCGTTCGGCGCTAGATCAGAACGGATCGTGATTGAATCGCGGGATGCTCGGCGATTTGGATCGCAAAGACGTTTGACTACATCAACCGCATTTCTTAACGCTTCCTACTTAGCAATATACAAGGGTATGTAGATCCACTCTCCCTCTCATAGATGCTCATCACCATGGATAGATCTTGCGTGTCCGTAGGAATTTTTTTCCATGCAACGTTTCCCAAAAGTGGCATCATGAGCTAGGTCTATGTGTAGATGAAATCACGAGTAGAACACAAAGGAGTTTGTGGGCGTTGATGCTCAGATTGTTTCCTCTCTTGGTCATGTTTTGATTCAGCGGTATTATGGGATGAAGCGGCCTGGACCAACATTACATGTACGCTTACGAGAGACCGGTTCCATCGACTGACGTGTAACTTTGTTGCACAAAGATGGCTGGCGGGTGTCTATGTCTCCTACTGTAGTTGGATCGGATTCAACAAAGGCGGTCCTTGAGAAGGTTGAATAGCAATTTGTGTATTACCGTTGTGGTTTTTGCATAGGTGAGAATTGTTTTTGCTAGATACCCATGGCAGTCACGCAAAACATGCAACAGCAATTAGAGGACGTCTAACTTGTTTTTGCAGGGTATGATGTGATGTGATATGGCCAATTACATGATGAGATATATGTGATGTATGAGATGATCATGTTTTGCATAGAATATCATGACTTGCATGTCGATGCGTACGACAACCGGCAGGAGCCATAGGGTTGTCTTTAATTATTTTCATTGTTTTTGCTTTACTTTATCGCTATGAGTTAGCAATAGTCGTGGGAGAATTAGACGACGTGACAACCCCAATGGCAACACGTTGATGGAGATCAATATGATGGAGATCATGGTGTCATTCCGGTGACGATGGAGATCATGCTGGTGCTTTGAAGATGGAGATCAAAAGCACATCTTCATGGCCATATCATGTCACTTATGATTTGCATGTGATGTTAATCCCTTTATGCATCTTATTTTGCTTAGGACAACGGTAGCATTATAAGGTGATCCCTCACTTAAATTTCAAGATAAATTGTGATCTCCTCGAGTGTGCACCGTTGCAAAAGTTCATCTTGTCGAGACACCACATGATGATCGAGTGTGATAGACTCTACGTTCACATACAACGGGTGCAAGCGAGTGTTGCACGTGCAAAACACTCGAGTTAAACTTGACGAGCTTAGCATGTACAGACATGGCCTCGGAACACAAGAGACCGAAAGGTCGAACATGAGTCATATAGTAGATATGATCAACATGATGATGTTCACCATTGAAACCACCTCAACTCACGTGATGATCAGACTTGATTTGGTGAATTTGGATCATCTATCACTCAGATGACCAGAGAGATGTCAATTTGAGTGGGAGCTTTAGTAATTTGATTAACTAAACTCGTTATCTTGAACAATAGTCTTAGTAACCTTTGAATATTTATGTTGTAGATCAATGGCTCGCGAAGTAGTTCCCTTGAATTTTAATGCGTTCCTAGAGAAAGCCAAGTTGAAAGATGATGGAAGTAACTTTGTGGACTAGGCCCGTAATCTGTGGATTATCCTCACGGCTTCCTAGAAGGCTTATGTCCTTGATGCACCGCTGGGTGACCCACCCGCTCCCGTGTCATCCGAAGACGTTAACAACGCTTGGGAGGCACGTTCTAGAGATTACTCAATAGTTCAATGTGCAATGTTGTATGGCTTAGAACCGGGACTTCAAAGACGTTTTGAACGTCATGGAGCATATGAGATGTTCCAGGAGTTGAAGTTTATCTTTGAGAAGAATGCCTGGGTCGAGAGGTATGACACCTCTGATAAGTTCTATGTGTGCAAGATGGAGGAGAATGGGTCTGTCAGTGAACATATACTCAGAATGTCTGGCTATTCGAATCGTCTGTCTGAGTTAGGGATGCCCCTTCCGCCGAAGGCAATCACTAACAAAGTTCTTCAATCATTTCCACCTAGCTACAAGAGATTCTTGATGAACTATAACATGCACGGGATGAACAAGTCAGTCGCCGAGCTGTTTGCGATGCTGGAAATTGCTAAGTCTGAAATCCGGACAGAACATCAAGTGTTGATGGTCAATAAAACCACTAGTTTCAAGAAGAATGGCAAGGAAAAGAAGGGTAACTCCAAGAAGAGTGGCAAAGCAGTTGCCCCTCCCATGAAGAAACCCAAGGCTGGACCCAAGCCAGAAACTGAGTGCTCACATTTGCAACTCAAAATAGGAGCTACCGAACAGACAAAGTCTGGCTAAGGACGAAGTGATGATGCGTGTGGGAAATGGTTCCGATGTTGATATGATCACTGTCGACACGCTCACTCTTCGATTACTATCGGGATTAGTTATGAACCTAAATAATTGTTATTTGGTGACTGCATTAAGCATGAGCATTATATCTGGATCTTCTTTATTGCGAGACGGTTACTCATTTAAATCAGAGAATAATGGTTGTTCTACTTATATGAGTAATATATTTTATGGTCATGCATCCAATGTATACTTGGCCATGGGCCTGGCCGGGCCAGGGCCAGGCCCTAAAAAGCCTATAGCAGAAAACTGAGGCCCTGGCCCTATCATTGGGCCTACTTTTCAAGCCCAAGCCCGGCCCATCTATTGAAAAGCCCATCGGTCCTAGGGCCTAGGGTCGGGCCTCTTCCTTAAAGTCATAATATGCCAAGCCCAAGCCCGGCCCAGCCCTTCTAGTGGGCTCAAAAGTCAGGCCCAAGCCCGGCCTACTTGTAAGCCCGTTGGGCCTGGGCCCTGGATTTTCGGTCGGGCTTAAGATGGCCAGATATAACCCAATGTGAGGGGTTTATTCATATTGAATCTCGATAGTGATGATACACATGTTCATAAAATTGATGCCAAAAGATGTAGAGTTGATAATGATAGTACCACTTTCTTGTGGCACTACCGTTTAGGTCATATTGGTGTAAAACGCATGAAGAAGCTCCATGCTGATGGACTTTGGAGTCACTTGATTTTGAATCACTTGACACATGTGAACCATGCCTCATGGGCAAGATGACTAAAACCCCATTCTCTAGAACAATGGAACGGGCAAGTGACTTGTTGGAAATCATACATACTAATGTGTGCGGTCCGATGAGCATTGAGGCGCGCGGTGGATTCGTTATTTTCTCACCTTCACTGATGACTTAAGTAGATATGGGTATATTTACTTAATGAAACACAAGTCTGAAACGTTTGAAAAGTTCAAACAATTTTAGAGTGAAGTTGAGAATCATCGAAACAAGTAGATTAAATTCCTACGATCTGATCGAGGAGGTGAATATGTGAGTTATGATTTTGGCAGTCACTTAAGACAGTGTGGAATTGTTTCACAATTGACACCGCCTGGAACACCACAGTGTAATGGTGTGTCCGAACGTCATAATCAAACCTTATTAGATATGGTGCGTGATATGATGTCTCTTGCCGATTTGCCACTATCATTTTGGGGTCATGCATTAGAGATAGCTGCATTCACTTTAAATAGGGCACCATCAAAAACCGTAGAGACGGCGCTATATGAACTGTGGTTTGGCAAGAAGCCAAAGTTGCCGTTTCTTAAATTTTGGGGATGTGATGCTCGTGTCAAAAAGCTTTAGCCTGAAAAGCAGGAACCCAAAGCAGAGAAATGTGTCTTCATAGGATACCCAAAATAGACAGTTGGGTATACCTTCTATCTCAAATCCGAAGGCAAAGTGTTTGTCACTAAGAACGGAACATTTCCTGAGAAAGAGTTTCTCTCGAAAGAATTTAGTGGGAGTAAAATAGAACTTGATGAGGTTATTGAACCTTTACTTCAACCAGAGAGTAGCGCAGCTCAGAAAGATGTTTCTGTAGAGCCTGCATTGGTTGAAGAGGAAGTTAATGATGATGATCATGAGGCTTCGGATCAAGTTACTATCGAACCTCGTAGGTCGACAAGGGCACGTACTACTCCTGAGTGGTACGGCAACCCTATCTTAGAGGTCATGTTGTTAGACAATGATGAACCTACGAGCTATGGAGAAGAAATGATGGGCCCAGATTCAGAGAAATGGTTAGAGGCCATGAAATCCGAGATGGGATCCATGTATGAAAACAAAGTATGGACTTTGGAAGTATTACCTGAAGGATGAAAGGCCATTCAGAACAAATGGATCTTTAAGAGGAAGACGGACGCGGACGGCAATATCACCGTCTATAAAGCTCGACTTGTGGAAAAGGTTTTTTCACAAGTTTCAGGAGTTCATTACGATGAGACCTTCTCACCCGTATCGATGATTAAGTCTGTCAGAATCATGTTAGCAATAGATGAGTATGTCGACTGAAATTTGGCAGATGGATGTCAAAACAGCGTTCCTTAACAGTTTCCTTAAGGAAGAGTTGTATATGATACAACCGGAAGGTTTTGTTGATCCAGAGAATGCTAACAAAGTTTGCAAACTCCAGTGATCCATTTATGGACTGGTTCAAGCATCTCGGAGTTGGAATTTGCGCTTTGATGAGGTGATCAAAGCGTTTGGGTTTATACAAGTTTACGGAGAAGCTTGTATTTACAAGAAAGTGAGTGGGAGCTCTATAGCGTTTCTAATATTATATGTGGATGACATATTCCTGATTGGAAACAATATAGAAATGCTGGAAAGTGTGCAGGAATATTTGAACAATAGTTTTTCAATGAAGGACCTAGGAGAAGCTGCTTTCATGTTAGGCATTAAGATCTATAGAGATAGATCGAGACGCTTAATAGGACTTTCATACAGCACATACCTTGATAAAGTTTTCAAGAAGTTCAAAATGGATCAGTCCAAGAAGGGGTTCTTGCCTGTGTTACAAGGTGTGAAGTTGAGTAAGACTCAATGCCCGGTAACTGCAGAAGAGAGAGAAAAGATGAGTGTCATCCCCTATGCTTCAACCATAGGCACTATCATGTATGCAATGTTGTGCACAAGACCCAATGTCAGCCTTTCCATAACTATGGACGGAAGGTTTCAAAGTGATCCAGGAATGGAGCACTGGATGACGGTCAAGAATATCCATAAGTACCTGAAAAGGACTACGGAAATGTATCTCGTTTATGGAGCTGATCAAGAGCTCGTCATAAAGGGTTACGTCGATGCAAGCTTGGACACGGATCCGGATGACTCTAAGTCACAAACCGGATATGTATTTATTCTCAGTGGGGGTGCGGTAAGCTGGTGCAATTCCAAGCAGAGCGTGGTAGCCGATTCTACATGTGAAACAGAGTACATAGTAGCCTCGGAGGCGACGAAGGAAGGTGTATGGATGAAGGAGTTCAAGACAGATCTTGGAGTAGTACCCAGTGCACTGAATCCAATGGATATGTTCTGTGACAACATCAGTGCCATTGCTCTGGCCAAGGACCAAGGTTTCACAAGAGGACCAGACACATAAAGCAACACTTCAATTCCATCCGCGAGTACATCAAGGAGGAGGACATAAATATTTGCAAAGTGCATGCGGATCTGAGTGTTGCAGACCCATTGACTAAACCTCTTCAAAGGGCTAAACATGATTAACACTAGAACTGTATGAGTGTTCGATTCATTGCAATGTAAATCACATAGTGATGTGAGCTAGATTATTGACTCTAGTGCAAGTGAGAGACTGTTGGAAATATGGCCTAGAGGCAATAATAAAATGGTTCTTATTATATTTCCTCGTTCATCATAATCGTTTATTATCCAAGCTATATTGTATCGATTGGAAACACATTGCATGTATGGATATATAGGCAACACTGTGTCCCTAGTATGCCTCTAGTAGACTAGCTCGTTGATCAAAGATGGCCAAGGTTTCCTAGCCATTGACACGAGATGTCATTTGATAATGGGATCACATCATTGGGAGAATGATGTGATGGACAAGACCCAAACTATAAACATAGCATTTGATCGTGTTCGTTTATTGTTATAGTTTTCTGCATGTCAAGTATCTTTCCCTATGACCATGAGATCATGCAAGTCACTGACACCGGAGGAGTACCTTGTGTGTATCAAACGTCGCAACGTAACTGGGTGACAATAAAGGTGCTCTATAGGTATCTCCGAGGGTGCTCGTTGACTGGGCATGGATCAAGTCTGGGATTTGTTACTCCGTATGATGGAGAGGTATCTTAGGGCCCACTCGGTAATACAACATCACAACAAGCCTTGCAAGCAATGTGACTAAAGTGTTAGCCATGAGATCTTGTATTACGAAACGAGTAAAGAGACTTGCCGGTAACGAGATTGAACTAGGTATAGAGATATCGACGATCGAATCTCGGGCAAGTAACATACTGAAAAACAAAGGGAACAACATACGGTATTAACTGAATCCTTGACATAGAGGTTCAACTAATAAAGATATTCGTAGAATATGTAGGAACCAATATAGGCATCCAGGTCCCGCTATTGGTTATTGACCGTAGAGGTGTCACGCAAAGTAACAAATCCTATTCTTGATCCATGCCAACCCAACAGACACCCTCGGAGATACCTGTAGAGCACCTTTATAGTCACCCAGTTACGTTGTGACATTTGATACACACAAGGTATTCCTCCAGTGTCAATGAGTTTCATGATCTCATGGTCATAGGAACAAATACTTGACATGCAGAAAACTATAGCAATAAACTGACATGATCATATGTTATGTTTATAGTTTGGGTCTTGTCCATCACATCATTCTCCTAATGATGTGATCCCGTTATCAAATGACATCTCATTTCCATGGCTAGGAAACCTTGACCATCTTTGATCAACGAGCTAGTCTATTAGAGGCATACTAGGGACATGGTGTTGTCTATGAATCCACACATGTATCTGAGTTTCCGATCAATACAATTCTAGCATGGATAATAAACGATTATCATGAACAAGGAAATATGATAATAACTAATTTATTATTGCCTCTAGGGCATATTTCCAACAAAATGCACTCTTTTTTCAAGCCCGAACCCAGCTCGAAGCCCGACCCGAAGCCCGAAAGCCCGGCCTGAATGCTGGTTTTTAATGTTTGCACGTGTAAGCCCGGACCGAAGCCCAAAAGCCCGGCCCGAAATCCTTAAAAAGAGAAGCCTGAGTCCGGCCCGAACTATCTTCCGGGCTAGAAAATGAAGCCTGACCCCGGCCCGAATGCCAAGCCCGAAGCCCGAAGCCCGGTTTTTTCGGGACGGGTCGTCAGGCCGGGTTGTCCATGCACAGGTTTAGGCCATAGGCCCGCGGCTATAGATAGACAGGCTTGGACGACCGAAGGTTATCAGACGTCCGATGGCTCGCAAAGGACCGGACATCCGGAGGGTGTCGAGCATCTGAGGATCGGTCGTCTGGAGGCTTCGGAAATCCGGCATTTCGGTGTGGGTGTCTTGGCTCCGGATTTCCGGAGGGGCTCGGACATCCGGAGGCTGGGATGTGTCAGACGTCCGGGCGACATGTCCGGCCTCTATAGAGTTTTGCTCGTCCTCTAGCTGGGCTAGACTCCAGGCGTCGGACGTTCGGAAGACGTCGGACGTCCGGCCGCTGTAGACTCTGCAACTCCATCTTCTTTCGTCTCCGCTTCCAAGCTTCCCTCGCGAATAGTGTAGGCGTTATCTTGAGCTTGGAATCCTCCTCGGTGAATGTGTAGCTTTGCTCACATCTATGCATGAACATGAGAGAGGGTTCAAGTAGTATAACATCCTTGAAGGGCACAAGTTGACACGTGTAAAGGAGAAGATTCAACTTTGTATGTTTGAAGTAGATGCCGCACGTGTCACTTGGCAAAGGGGATCTTGACATGGTGATGTCAGTAGGGTGCTCCACATCATCATCCCTCTCTCTCCCTCTAGATCAGTTTTCTCCACTAGATTGGTTTCGATAGTGCTTGGCGAAGCCCTGTCGGAACAACTCCACCACTACCGCCACCACGCTGTCGTGTTGTCGGAGAACTTATCTACCTCTCTGCCCTTGCTTGCTGGATCAAGAAGGAGGAGACGTCATCAAGTTGTACGTGTGCTGAACCCGGAGGTGTCGTCCGTTCGGTGCTAGATCGGGACGAATCGTGATTAGATCACGGGACGGTTTGCGACTGGATCGCGAAGACGTTCGACTACCTCAACTGCATTTCTTAACACTTCCTGCTTAGTGATCTACAAGGGTATGTGGATCCACTCTCCTCCTAGTAGTTGTTGATCTCCATAGATAGATCTTGGGTGTTCGTAGGATTTTTTTGTTTCCCATGCAAAGTTCCCCAACAATATTAACGTCCATTTGATGAACGAGAAGATTGTGCAAGGCATCCAATGAGAGTAGTACTCGTATGGTGGTCAATCTGGCCACATGCGTATAAGTATCAAAGAAATCTTCACCTTTTTGGGTATATCCATTGGCTACAAGATGTGCCTTGTACTTTTCAATTGCACCATCAGGCCTAAGCTTTTTCTTAAACACTTGCTTACACCCTATAGGTTACACCCATAAGGATGATTAGTGATCTCCCATGTCCCGTTAGCCATGATGTAATCCATCTCACTATGCACAACTTCATTCCAGTAGACAGCATCAGAAGATGCATAAGCTTCTAAAATGGAAGTGGGAGTATCATTCAGGAGGTACACGATCAAATATTCACCAAATAAATTTTCAGTCCTTTGTCTCTTGCCCCCTCTAGGAGCTTCATTGTTATCCTCATCACGAATATCGGTGTGTTTCTGCTCAGAATGTTCCAATGGAACAAAAGGTTCAGGAGTTGTCTCTGACCTCTGACTAGATGAGCTAGACATATCTTTCATAGGAAAAATATCCTCAAAGAAATTCGCATCATTCAAGTCCATGATTGTACCAACATTCATGTCAAGTACCTCAGATTTTACCACTAGGAAACTATAGTCAATGATATAGAAAGCATATCCCAGGAAAACACAACCAACTGTTTTTGGTCCAAGATTACGCTTCTTGGTAATTGGCACGTTGAATTTAGCCAAGAAACCCCAAGTTCATAAGTAGGAGAGTTTAAGCCTTTTCCTTTCCCATTCCTCAAATGGGGTAATCTCTTTATTCTTCATGGGAACTCTGTTTAGGACATGACTTGCATTCATCAAAGTCTCCCCCACCATTCCTTGGAAAGAGTCGATGTGTCTAACATGGCATTAACCAAATCAGTTAGTGTGCGGATCTTTCGTTCGGCAACCCCGTTCGATTGGGGGGGAATAGGGAGGCGTCCTCTCATGTATTATGCCATGTTTCCCACAAAATAACTTAATCATGTGTAGTGAAACTGAATCAAATGTTGGGCATTCACGACTTTGTCATATTAACTTTGGTTGCATGACGCGGCTAGCAAATTTGTGTTTAATCCCGAAATTCACAATTCTCAAAGATTCGAAGTGCCAAGTGTGTGTGTGTGTGTGCAAGCAAAGAAACCTCGCAAGTGTCATACAAGTACTGAAGCGAGGAATTTGGCACCGCTTGAACTCATACATTCAGATCATTGCGAGATGAATGGTGTGTTGACAAAAGGTGGAAAAGGATATTTCATGACTCTAATCGATGACTTTACTAGATATTGCATGATATATTTTTTGAAAACAAAAGATGAGGCTTTGAAGTACTTTAAAATTTATAAATTCGAAGTAGAGAATCAACTCGATCGAAACATTAAAAGGCTTAGGTCGGACTGCGGCGGGGAGTATTTTTTCCAACGAGTTCAATAACTTTAGTGCAAAAGTCTAGAAAATATAAGTGGAACAAGACTCCGCTCTCATAGCCCTTTCCAACGAGTTGTCCACACTTGGACACTACAACCCTAAAGATCGCCTTTTCTTCCGCATCAAGAGTGCCAATAAGATTGACAACAGTAAAATCTTGCCTCTTGTTCTTTAGAAAGGTAGCAAAATTCCTCTACGAAGGTGGAAGCTTGGCAATGATGCCTCCGACAATGAATTTTTCTGGTAACACACAATTGAGATGCTCAAGTTCTTTAGTGAGTGACTGAATCGCATGTGCCTGCTCAACAACGAAGGGTCATTAGTCATCTTGTACTCATGATATTGTTCCATGATATACAACTCATTTCATGCATCTGTGACCCCAAATTTTTCCTCGAGCGCATCCCACATATCATTACCGACCATGATGGTCATGAATGGATTGACAATCTTGTCACCAAGAACACTCAGAATAGCATAGCTGAAGAGGGTGTATGTAGCCTAGAAAGCTTGCTCATGCTCAGCAGTCAGCTCTGTTGGGGAACGTTGCATGGGAAACAAAAAAATCCTATGCACACGCAAGATGTATCCATGGTGGTGAGCATCTACAAGAGGGAGAGTGGATATACATACCCTTGTAGATCGCTAAGCGGGAGCGTTAAGAAACGTGGTTGATGAAGTCGAACATCTTCACGATCCAATCACGAGCCGCTCCACAATCTCATCATGAGACGTCCCGCGATCCCATCATGTTCCTTCCAATCTAGCGCCGAACGGATGACACCTTCGCATTCAACACACGTGCGGCTTTATGATGCCTTTACCTCCTCGATCTAGCGAGCGATGGCGAAGTAGTAATTGAGTTCCGGCAACACAACGGCATGGTGACGGTGGTGGTGAAGAACAATCTCCATAGAGCTTCGCCAAGCACAACGGAAACTATGACGAAGGATAAACTAGAGGGGCGGGGTTGTCGGCACACAGCTTGGGGAAACTTGATGTGTTCTAGGTGCTAGCCCCGCCCCTTTATTTATATGATGAGCCCTGGGGTCGAAACTTGGAGAAAAATCTCCTCAAGGTCGGTTTGCCCGCAAGGCAAGAGTCCTTCTCAGACTCCAGGACCAGACGCCAGGGTCCTCGGCGTCTAGCCCCAGAAGCCAGGGTCCCTGGCGTATGGCCCCTGGCCTTCGAAAAACTCCTTTTGCACCTTCCAAAAGCCTCGTGGGCTTTACCCCTTGGCCCAAATAAAGTGTTCTTGTACCCCGAACATTTTGGGAAACATCTGAAACTCTTCCAGTGAATTCTGGAACCCTTCCGGAGACCAAACACTATTATCCCATATATCAATCTTTACCCACGGACTATTCCAGAGCTCCTCGTCATGTCCGGGATCTCATTCGGGACTCCAAACAACTTTCAGTCACCAACATAATAACTCAACTATACTTATATCGTCACCAAACGTTAAGTGTGTAGACCCTACGGGTTCGAGAACTATGTAGACATGACCGAGACACCTCTACGGTCAATAACCAATAGCGGGACGTGGATGCCCATATTGGTTCCTACATATTCTACGAAGATATTTATCGATTGAACCTCTATGTCAAGGATTCAGTTAATCTCGTACGTTGTTCCTTTTGTTGTTCAGTACGTTACTTGCCCGAGATTCGATCGTCGGTATCTCTATACCTAGTTCAATCTCGTTATCGGCAAGTCTCTTTACTCGCTCTTTAATACAAGATCCCATGGCTAACTCTTTAGTTACATTGCTTGCAAGGCTTATAGTGATGTTGTATTACCGAGTGGGCCCTGAGATACCTCTCCGTCACACGGAGTAACAAATCTCAGTCTTGATCCATGCCAACCCAACAGACACCATCGGAGATACCTGTAGAGCACATTTTTAGTCACCCAGTTACGTTGCGATGTTTGATATACACAAGGTACCCCTCCGGAACAGATACTTGACATGCAAAAAACTGTAGCAATAAACTGACACGATCATATGCTACGTTTATAGTTTGGGTCTTGTCCATCACATCATTCTCCTAATGATGTGATCCCGTTATCAAATAACATTTCATGTTCATGGCTAGAAAACCTTAACCATCTTTGATCAACGAGCTAGTCTACTAGAGGCATACTAGGAACACAGTATTGTCTATATACCCACATATGTATTTAGTTTCCAAGCAATACAATTATAGCATGGATAATAAAGGATTATCACGAACAAGGAAATATAATAATAACCAATTTATTATTGCCTATAGGGCATATTTCCAACAAGCTCTCCCTCTGGCTTGCCTTTAGAGGCATGAAAATAGCTCATGGTGGTAAGCCAAAGAGTTGCGCTTGCACGCCACCTCTTATAGTTCACACCCTCAAATGGTGTGGGCTTGAGAGTTGCATCAAAAGCAATAGGAGAAAATTGCCTACACAATTTAGTTTTTTGGATTGTTGAAAAATTAGGCATTTTTTCGTTCACTTTAATCCAGAAAAACAATAGATAAAACATGATCAACATGATAGATAAATTGAGAGATGCAACAGATTGTTTAAACTAGTCATCCAATTGAGATCATAAGTAACAAGCAACATATCCAGGTCGATCATGAGTAGCAGTAAACCAAATACTAGCCCTAATAGAGAGAATAAGATGACATACCAGACAGCAGCATAAGATGTTGACGTGTCGTTCGTCATGTCATCGAAGAGGTTGTCGGCGTCGGGGAAGAAGTCGTCGTTGGGGAACTCGTCGTCGAGGAGGTCGAAGTTCGCAGCCACGATGAACAAAATCCAGCAGTCATGCGGAGGCACTCCCTAAAACCTAATCGCTCCCCGATGCATGCCGGAAAGTGAGATGGAAAAAAGATAGGCGGCTCACTGCTTTGGAATATGACAAAGAGTTATTTCTTGCCTGTAGAGGAGCGACCTCTTATGTACACGAGAAGAGCCAAAACCGACCCCTCATTAGTAGAAGAGAAACGGACGCAATAAAAACCAAGAAGGAGAGAAGATACGAGAATGCTAAAAATCCCGTGAAGTGTTCAGTTTCTTCTTCTATTTATGCGTCAATCGTTTTAACTCTTTTCTGCATGACAGATTCGGAAGCCTGGTGTCTCACTCCCCGATGCATGCCGGAAAGTGAGATGGAAAAAAAAGGCGGCTCACTGCTTTGGAATGTGACAAAGAGTTGTTTGTTGCCTGTAGAGGAGCGACCTCTTATGTACACGAGAAGAGCCAAAACCGACCCCTCATTAGTAGAAGAGAAACAGAGGCAATAAAAACCATGAAGGAGAGAAGATACGAACGCGCTAAAAATCCCGTGAAGTGTTCAGTTTCTTTTTCTATTTATGTGTCAATCGTTTTAACTCTTTTCTGCATGACAGAAATCAGCAACGCATACACATATTTTTCACATCACCTTGTCAGGCATGAATGGGCATATAAGCCTCTAGAATTCACCTTGAATTACTCCCTCCTTTCCTTTATATAAGGTATTTTTTTTAAAGTCAAACGAGTGCAAGTTTGATCAAGTTTTTAGAAAAATATATCAACATTCATAATATGAAATTTATATCATTCGATCCATCATGAAAAATAGGTTCATATTTCATCTATTAGGTATTGCAAATGTTATTATTTTATTCTGTAATCTTGGTCAAACATTTAAATGGTTGACTTGCATGGAAATCAATACACCTTATATTCTGGAACGGAGGGAGTATTAGAAGAAAATATGAATTATCATATGGGCTAGACCCAATAATTCCAACAGAAATCAGGTCGGTTATACTCAACAAAAGCACATCATTGTGGTCATAGAGATAAGCCGGCGCCTTGTGACATCTGCTGCAAGGCCAGTTGAGAACCCGGAACGTTGATGGTGTAGCTGGAGAGGAGGTGGACGATGGTGAAAGGCCGGTCCGCGACGAGGACAAACTGCTCATCCCGCTTCACGAAATCGACGGCCTCAGAGACCCTCTCCACTTTCCCGCTGTTGCACCTGCAGATGTGAGCGGACGAGCCCAGATGCTCACTGTAGTACACGCAGTTCGCCTCGACGCCTGGGAACTTGTCCGCATCCATAGCCAGGCACCTCCGATGGCCGACGAAGATGGCGAACCTTCCGATGCTCTATTGATTTTTGACCGCTAGATCAATTACCCTTTGCAGCGACGCACACATTCAGGAAAGCTAGCTAGCAAGAAGCTAGCAACTTAATTGGTGAACAGTACTTGCATGTTCGCCGTATGCGTACGTGAGCAGAAACTAGCTTAGCTAGCGTCGATCAATCAACTTGTCCAGCGTCGACAGCGAAACACAGCGATTCGTAAACTTTGACCGAATCGGTATATGATGGCTACAGGCTCATGTCGAGTCTGTCATATAACTTTGTATTGCTTTGATCGTTGGTTGTGATTACAAGGGCTGGGGTAGACGCATATATATATGCTAAGCGTAGCCTACTTCTAATCCTACTCGGTGTAGTACTACTAATCAAACTAGGACACACATTACAACTAGATTAATTACTACATTCACCTCCTTAATCTGGTTGCTTTGTCTCCATTGCTTGCACTCCGATTTTCTTCCTCATCTCGACGAACTTCTGTCGACCGAGGGACTTGGTGAAAATATCGGCAAGCTGGTCCTTCGTGTTCACGTGCTGAACTTCGATCATCCCTTCCTCAATGCACTCCCGGATGTGGTGGAACCGAGTGTCTATGTGCTTGCTCCTTTCGTGATGAACCGGATTTTTGCACAATGAGATTGCAGCTTGGTTGTCGATCTTCAATGACACCTTATGCACCTCCCGCTTCGCAAGAATAGCTAGGAGTCTTCTCAGCCACACTACTTGACAAGTTGTCGTGCTTGCCGCTATGTATTCTGCCTCGCATGAAGACAGTGCCACCACCTTTTGCTTCTGAGAATTCCAGCTAATCGGATTCGGACCAAGGTAGAATACCATGCCCGTTGTGCTCTTCCGGTCATCCACATCACCTACCATGTCACTATCTGAATATCCATGAAGGATCAATCCTTCCTTTCCCTTTCTGTACGTGCAGCCAAGATTAATAGTGCCTTTCACATAGCGCAAGATTTGATTGACCGCGCTCATGTGTTCGGTTGTCGGATTCTCCATGAAACGACTCATGATCCCGACTGAATAAGCTAAGTCAGGTCGGGTGTGCACCAAGTATCTTAGGCTGCCCACAACGCTTCGATACATTGTGGTGTCCACCGGCGGATTTGAGCTACACTTGCTCAACTTGTGACGTTGGTCCATTGGAACTTGTGTCTCGTAGCAATCTGACATGCCACACTTTTCCAATAACTTGACCGCATAAGCCGATTGACATAGGAAAATCTCACCGGAGCTTTGCTTCACTTCGATGCCCAAGTAATAGCTGAGTAATCCCAGATCGCTCATGCTAAACTTGTTCTTCATTTGCGCCTTGAAACGTTCAATTTCTTGTACGCTATCTCCGGTGATAATCAGATCGTCGACATAAACCCCCACTAGCAGGTTTGAGTCTTTGGAGTTCTTTGTATAGACTGCGTGCTCGAGGGGACATCTCTTGAATCCGAGCGAGACCAAACTTCGGTCTAACTTTGAGTTCCAAGCTCTTGGTGCTTGCTTCAACCCGTAAAGTGCCTTCTTGAGCTTGTAAACTATCCCTTCTTCGCCTTTCTTCTCGTAGCCGAGGGGTTGTTCTACGTACACTTCTTCTGTGAGGTCACCATTGAGAAAAGAGGATTTAACATCCATATGATGAACCTTCCAATCCTCTTGTGCTGCCAAAGCTAGGAGCACTCTCACAGTCTCGAGTCGAGCAACTGGTGCAAACACCTCATCGTAGTCAACTCCTTGACGTTGTACGTAGCCCTTTGCAACGAGTCTTGCTTTGTACTTCACAATAGCACCCTCCGTATCCTTCTTTAACTTGTAAACCCACTTCAAACCGATGGTCTTTTGGTTCGAAGGTCGGGTTACCAAAGTCCACGTGCCATTGCTCTCAATCGCCTTCATCTCCTCATCCATGGCGTGCGTCCAGCTAAGATTTTTGCTCGCCTCTACGAAGTTCGTCGGCTCCTCAACTCCGAGTAGACATAGTCCGGAGTACTCGAGCGTAACTGGCTTTGTGTACTTGTAGACTTTCTTGAGGGTCTTGTAGCGGCGAGGCCCGGAGGAGTCCGTTGTGGCTTGCGAAGGAGGAGACACAAATTGTGTCGGTGTTGATGCACTTGAGGAAGACGGCTGAGTCTCGGGCGTGTCATCGACATCCGTGTCATCGACGTAGTCGTTGTGACCGTGACCATCATCTTGATTGTCGTTGTCACTATGCGCCTCGTTGTCGATGTCGTCGCCGAGATCTCCGCTTGTGTCGTGCACGTCGTTGTCGCTATCACTTTGCGACCCATGTGCGCCGTCGTCGGTGTTGGCACCATGATGATCACTACCATTGTGGTCACCTTGGTTGGGCGTCTTGCCAACCACCTGGACGTCTTCCCCTGCATCATTATCGGGAAACTCAACTGTGAATATGTTACCGTTTGGAGCATCGTTGGCTGCTGCGCTCCAATTCCACGCTTTGTTTTCTTCAAACACGACGTCGCGTGAAATCCGTAGACGTTTGGTTTGTGGATCATAGAAGCGGTATGCCTTGGTGCCGGAACTGCTCTCATATCCGATGAACACCATCTTGGTGCTACGATCGGCAAGCTTTGAGAGATGCGGCTCCGCCGTCTTCACATGCGCCACGCACCCGAACGTCCGTAGATGAGACACATTCGGCTTGCGTCCGTAAATTGCTTCATACGGAGTCTTGCCAATCACCGCCTTCGTTGGAGCCCGATTGAGAAGATAGACCGCCGTCGAGACAGCTTCTCCCCAAAAAGTCCCCGGCAGGTTCTTGCTCTTGAGTAAACTCCTTGCCATGTCAACGACGGTTCGATTGCGCCTTTCAACAACCCCGTTCTACTGCGGCGTATAAGGTGCCGTGAGGAACCTTTTTATGCCAATCTTCTCGCATTAGTCGTTGAACTCGTTCAACGTAAACTCTCCGCCGCGATCTGTCCGTAGAGTGCGAACCTTCAACTTGTGTTCCATCTCCGTTGCAGCCTTCAGCTTCTTGAACGCTTCAAACGCCTCATCTTTAGATCGTAGGAGAACGACCCACATATATCTCGAGTAGTCATCTACCACAAGGAAGAAGTACTTCTTTCCTGCGTGAGTTGCCGGGGTGATAGGGCCACAAAGATCACCATGGAGCAGCTCGAGTGCATCACTTGCACGATAGGTAGACTGAGCAGGGAACGGCCTGCGGTGCTGTTTTCCAACCAAGCACCCGTCACATACTCGATCAACATGGTCGATAAATGGCATCCCGGATACCATCTCCATCTTTGACATCTTCTTCAAGGCGTAGAAGTTAACGTGTCCAAATCTAGCATGCCATAACCACGAATCATCATCACTCTTAGCGAGCCAACACTCCGGTTGAGATTGATCAAGGTTGAGGATATAGAGTCTGTTCCGTGTGCGATTAACACGGGCCAACACGTTTCGGAGGTTGTCGAAGATCGTCATCACTCCGTTCTCGATATTCACCTTGCATCCATTCTCGTCAAGCTTCCCGATAGAGATGATGTTGTTGCGAAGCCGTGGGATGTAGTACACTCCGGTGAGTATGCGATGTTCGCCTGTGAGACCCTCGAAGAGGACAGATCCTTGCCCGCAAATCTCCACAGTTGAACCATCACCGAACTTGACCGAGCCTTCAACATCGTATTCCAGCTCGAGGAATTTCTCCTTGCACCCCGTCATGTGGTTACTGGCACCCGTGTCGAGATACCATGACATGTTCTGATCCCCGGATAGCTTTGGTGTCACTTTCTTCTCATGAAGTAGCACCTTCCGGCTTGGTTTCACAACCACCGTTTCAGCGAGATCACAAACTTCGGCCATCAGAAGACTCGGACCTTCGCCTTCTTGCTTCGCCAAATTTGCCTTGATCTCCCGCTTGTTAGGCTTCGGACAATCCTTTGCAAAGTGACCCATCTCGTTGCAGTTATAGCACTTGACCTCGGATAAATCCAAGTTCCGTGGCTTCCGCCCTTTAGATTGGTCCGCCTTACCACGACTTTGTGGCTTGCCTTTTCCTTTGCCTTTTCCGGTTTGTCCGTCGCGCTTAGCGTTGCTTCAGCCTTCGCCACCATCACGCCTTCCTTTGCTACTTGGGGCCTCCCAATCTGTGCGCGAGTACATGAGTTGGTCACTACCTCCTCCTTTGCCTTTCCGACAGCCACGAGCATTCTCTTCCCACGTCCGCAGGCGTCCAATCGCCTCCGTTATGGTCATGTCGTCGATGTCGTAAAGCTGCTCGAGCGTGCCGATGATGTACGTGAATTTGTCGGTCACCGAACTGAAAAATTTCTCTACAATCTCGGTATCCTCGAGCTTTGCACCAAGCGCGCGGATCTCTCCCACCAGAGTAGTAAGACGCATGGCATAGTCGTTCACCGATTCAGTTTCCTCCATCTGCAACTTGTGAAATTGGCGCTTCAGCACTTGTGCCCGAGCCTTGGTGACGCGATCTTCTCCGATCCTCATCTCCTTGAGTGCGTTCCACGCCTCTCTTGCCGTCTCAAACTCTGCCAATGTCATCAGCACGGAATCCGGCACGGACTGGGCTATGGCGGCCATGGCACC
Source organism: Hordeum marinum (assembly GCA_022496015.1). Taxonomy (NCBI): domain Eukaryota; kingdom Viridiplantae; phylum Streptophyta; class Magnoliopsida; order Poales; family Poaceae; genus Hordeum; species Hordeum marinum. The sequence goes on from CM039674.1 coordinate 442,963,742, forward strand.
TTCGTCGCACTCCTCGTCGACGTCGTCGTCCGTGATTGCCTGCCACACTCGAAGAGTTCGAAGAATAATCTTCATCTTCACCGCCCACACGCCATAGTTGGCGTCGGTGAGCATCGGGTACTGGATGGGGATGTTGCGATGCGCCTGGACGTTGGCGCCGCCCTTTCCTCCACCACTGGTCGCTGACTTGCCACTCTTCTTCACCTTGTCGCCGTTCTTGTTCGCCTTGGAACCGCCTTTGCCGGACTTGACCGACTCAGCGTCGCTGTCCGTCATCGTAGATCGTAGATCGTCGAGGCTCTAGATACCAATTGTTGATTTTTGACCGCTAGATCAATTACCCTTTGCAGCGACGCACACGTTCAGGAAAGCTAGCTAGCAAGAAGCTAGCAACTTAATTGGTGAACAGTGCTTGCATGTTCGCCGTATGCGTACGTGAGCAGAAACTAGCTTAGCTATCGTCGATCAATCAACTTGTCCAGCGTCGACAGCGAAACACAGCGATTCGTAAACTTTGACCGAATCGGTATATGATGGCTACAGGCTCATGTCGAGCCTGTCATATAACTTTGTATTGCTTTGATCGTTGGTTGTGATTACAAGGGTTGGGATAGACGCATATATATATATGCTAAGTGTAGCCTACTTCTAATCCTACTCGGTGTAGTACTACTAATCAAATTAGGACACACATTACAACTAGATTAATTACTACATGCTCTGCATGAGCCAGAGCCCACGTGTCTTCATGTCAAACTTGAAGACGCATGGCGAGGTGGCTCTCCGTGGCTTGAAGACGAGCAGCATGTGGTCGGCCATCCCAACGACGAAACCCCGGTCGTCGTTCGGGCAGCCGGAGAAGAACTTGTCGGGGTCGAAACCGTAGGTCTTCACGAGCTTGAATAGAACAGGACCCACGGCGGGTCCGGCGACGTGCGCGTAGACGCCGCCGCCTACGGCCGCCTTGAGTAGGAGGTCGTCGTCTGCCGTGCTCTCGTGGACGGTGAAAGCCCGGCTGTCGGGGCCGGCCGTGTAATGCGTGCGAGACGAGCCGCAGATCAGGACGAGCTTGAGCAGAGACCTGCCGTCGAAGATGACATCGGCGCCCCCCACCTCGGCGGGCACGGGCGCCGCGAAGCGAACCACGGCGTCGGTGAGAGGGTTGAGGACGCTGGCCGCGTGAGGAGGGCTTTTGTGCGCCAGCACGAAGTAGCCGCTGTGGGTGGTCGCCACGACGTAGTGGTCGCTCGGCAGCGGGAGCTTCCTGTGGCGGAAGCAGCCGGTGTTGGCGTTCAGAAGGAGCATTGGTTTTCCTTCGCTCTGGAAGGGGTCGTCGAGGACAACCCACCAGCGCAGATGGAAGCGGTGGCCAGAGGCGTTGTTCTTGGGGTCGTCCGTGGCGGCGCGCCAGCTGGGGCAGACGGCGCGCATGTCCATGTAGCAGTCGACGTCGTTGGTGTGGAGGAAGGAGTCGGCGATGCGGCGGACGAGGTCGGGCGGCAGCGTGGGCCATTTGGACCAGTCCTCGGTCACCATGGCCGGAACTGCCGGAGAGGTTTCCAGACATCCCGGGCCTTTCTTCTCCCTTTTGGCCGGGGAAAGAAGAAGAGCTGCGTCGACGCCCGTCATGACGGACGCACACTCTAGTTCCTGCGACGACATGAACGCACACTCCAGTCTCTGCTAAAGAAGCGAACAGCGTAAAGGAAACACGAAAACACGCAGTCGCGTCAAGAAAATGAAGAACCAGGACAGGAGAAGTTTACCAGATGATGATGTACAGAAGAACACGAGCAGAGCAGAATGGCCAAATGGAGGAGGGAGGTGACGAAGAGTGGGGAGCAGTAGCACAAGTGCAGAGCGCCTGGTGGTCTCGAAGAACTGACGCACCCAACGGACCACGAGCTGCTTGCTGCTGCTGCAGCGGCAGCACGCCCTGCTCCCTCCAGTCAAGTTGAGCGCCGCGCGCCGGAGCAATGCACCGGGTCTGAAAAGCCACAGTCAAGCTAAGCATTTCGGGATAAAGGCCAGGTCCACTGACAGCGCTCCTCCGGTGACGTCACTCGCATGACGATGGGAGCACACGCGCGAGAGCCTCCTTAGGGCATACCAGTGTTTAGAGGCTGGCTTGTCTCTAAAAGCATCTCCAGCCGTTGGCCTTCCAGGGATCCGAAATAGTGTCACCTCAGGACGAGCCGGCGTTAAAATCGGCGTAGGGGGCTCGGCTTCTAGTCGCGACTCCGGAGTTCGGCCCAGCGTCTGCAAATTTTAAACATTTCATTTTTCACGGGTTCGGCATGTCATAGTTCGGCATCATCATGCCATCGTCCGCGATCGATCGCCACAGGTTCGACGAAACATGTCAATAGTCCGACGTACAAAAAAAGCTAGCGAACTCCTCAAGCGGTCTGCTCCTCGCCGTCTGCCGGAGCTGTCGGCGTAGCGGTCGGCGTGAATGAGGTCGGCGTATCGGACACTTCCAACCTCGAAGACGCGGGCGAAAAGCTCGACGAAGGCATGGACGGTGCGGGTGGCTGCGTCGGCATGCGGTTGAAGCTGGGCCACGAGCAGCCTCTAACTTTTGCCCAAAACCACGTAATGTACTAGCGATCGTTCCAGCCCATATTGTGGACCCATGGGATAGTAAAAAGCTGTGGCCATGCATCATTTTTAATACATTTACCTTGAGGCGGTCTTAGAGGCTGCAAACTAACATTGTGAATGTTCTTAGGTGCAAAGGCAGAGCTACGGTAGGTCTGTAACGTAGAAAGCCATTTTTCATTTTGGCACTCTGCCTTATGGGTGCATTCCTTTTTTAAAGGTGTTTTTTATAAAATTAGAGTTTCCAATTAATGAATTTGGCAGCTCTTCTTCCAATGTTTCAAAAAAACTATGATGAAGTAGTATGAAGTAAAAAAGGAATACCAACAATACCTACGGACGGGAACGTTTGGTTCCTGTGTGTATATACACCTTATATGCAAAAACAAAATAGCAATTTAACAAAAAAGTCAAAAAATATTTTTAAAATAAACTTGACCTTTTGTTGTACTTGTGAGAAAAAAATAACAAAAAATACACTTTGAAGTCTTTTTAAAAAATACAAATTTTCGGTCAAAAAAATGAATAGTGACCTACAATAACAAATAAATTTTGTCTTTTTTGCCCAAAAGTCAATGTTGACTTTTTTGGGTGAAAATGTATATGCTAGTGCGAAACAAAGTCAACTTTAATCCAAAAATACTTTTGAACTATTTTAACTTTTTATTTAATTATTAAAAAAATCTTCATATAAGGTGCATATACAATCAGGAACCAAAGTGTATTTCCACAATACCTACTTGCATTTTTGCGCGTCCTAATCTGGTTGCAAACCTGAGAGCATCTACAGCTGCGTACCTCTAATTTGAACCCTTAAATGTCTGCGCACGCGCGCCGGGTCAATGACCGGGCCTGTCCATTTTAAGCCTCTATTTGTCCGTTTGCATGGTCACATTCTTTATTTCTTCCTCGTATGTCCGGTCACTTGCACGTGATTGATGAAGATGAAAAGAGGAAAAGAAAAGAAGGAATAAAGAAAGAAAGAAATGGTACGGATGGGTCGCGTCCTACGTGGCGGACTAACCAGGCGCGTCCAGATGCGTCTGTGAGCCCTCATGTTCTCCCTACATTTGTCATCAATACGAGGGTTCGTAGACGACCCAGACATATAATAACGATATTTGGTTGGGTCCGTTTTTTCCTTCTCTCCGTTCGGTCAATAGCCGGTCACACACGTAGAAGTTTAGGCGGGGTTTGGCAAGTCCGGCTGTAGATGCTCTGAAAGAACCCTTCCGTTACAAAATCCATGTAAGCCGTGCATGGAGGGGGTTTGAATGGTTAAAATCCGAGGAGTGATATCGGAGATTGGAGTTGGGGTAGTGTAGTTTTGGAGTAGTGATTCTTTGGATTCGAGCATTGCCATTTCGTGGAGGTGATAAATAATAGTCCCTTTCAATTCATATTACTTTGTTTTAGATTTGTCTTAACACGAATATATGCTAGATAAATCTACAACAAGTAATATGAATCAAGAGTGCATTACATGCCATTGATAAGTGGTGGAAAAAGCTTTGGCACTCCCTCGCCATTCCCCTAGTGACAATCCAAGAGTTGTGTGGCATCCTCCTTATAATAAATTCGTGAGCTTGGTGCGTGGAGCTTGCTTAAACATTTAAACTCTGGCTGACTAAGGGCATCTCCAGCATTGATTCTTAAATTGTACGCATATGTACGGACCGCGGAAACCATCCAACGTTGGTCTGTATCGGTCCATCGAACGGTTCAGACGTTTTTTCTCCCGCTCATCGGTACCAAACGTGAGGGGGGGGGGGGGGTAGTCCGGACAAGCGAAACGTCGCTCTCTGCCCCCCGGCCCACCCAAAAGTAAGTTGGAGCCCGTGCTTTTGTAGTAACCCGCATTGTTTTCGTGCCAAAATCACCCACTCTCTTCTTCCATCCTCGTCGCTCTCCGTCCAATTCCCACTCTTTTCTCCCACCCTCTCCTTTCTTCCACCGTTGACACATGGAACCGTCGGAGATGGAGGCGGAAAAAGAGCCAGAGGATTCAAGCATCATGCTCGCCTGGAGGATCAACTCGGCTACACGAGAAACTTGCCACGTCAAAACGAAGGCCGCAAAGGAGGAAAAGCTCAAGAAGCGGTTGGCCGCCGGTGGGCCTAGTGGTAGCGTAGTGTGTGGTCGTGGCGGTGATCGTGGTGGATGTAGCTAGACGGGCGAACCCACAGTACAAATGGCACCGTGGCCGGAGCATTACAAGCCTCCGTACTACTATGCCATCAAACAGCTCGGAACCCCGCCGGTAAGGTCCCTTACATCGTCGCCGTAAATGTGGCGCTGCTCTTCTCCGAGTATTCTTCGACTCGGCTCGTCCGGGGGCGGGCGGCGGGTGAGAATCAGATGGGTGCCCACACGCTATTCGCTACAATGCCTAGAGCGGGGGAGCCGACGTACTATGATCCGGATAGGGAGATGCTCAACATCATCCATGGCCGAGGCGATAGAGGAGGAGGAGGCTATGAAGATAGATAGGTGTAAGACTCGGATCCCACCCAGTCTCGTAACTACCGGTAGCAATACTACACCCAGACGATCACGCAGCAGTCCTACACTTAGACCATTGTGGACATGGAGCAATAGTAGCATTGGGCCTCTGGACAACTGCATCCGAGGGAGGAAGGACGAGGAAGAGGATAGCAAGGACGATGAACGGGATTATACAGCCGACGATCTGAAGAACAAGGATAGAGGATAAAGGTTCAACATGCAGGAGAACGAGCTGTTGTGCGATGCATGGTTGGTCACTAGCCTCGATCCTCCCATGGCACAAAGCAAAAGGCCACAACCTTTTTGGAACAAGATTCGTATATGGTTCCATGAACACAAGCATTTTGCGCCCTCATCTGATGCGGTCATCCGCAACCGTGAATAGAAGTCCCTCAATCATCGATGATACGCCATCAAAGAGTTCGTGTCCAAGTATTACTGACACTTGAAGCATCTCATCACACTGTGGGCTAGCAGTGCACAAATTACTGAGCAAGTAAGTTAATCGCTAGCCGGACATGCATTCTTTGTTGCTCACTAGCCGTACATGCATTTTTTTGTTAATCACTGGCCGGATATGTTTATTTTTGTTGATAACTAGCCATACATGCATTTGTTTTGTTGCTCACTAGACGGATATGCTTAGTTTTGTTGACGATTAGTCGAACATGCATTTGTTCTGTTGCTTATTAGTCGGATATGCTTAGTTTTTTTATAACTAGCCGGACATGCTTTTGTTTTGTTGGTGTGATCCGGCGCGTTGTGTGGGTCGGACTATATTTGAACATGAAATTGCCATTTACTGACGGATATATACATGACAGTATTGGATGGCAGCCTCCCACATAAACGTTAGCTGACTAGTCTCCCCGTGTCAGTGGACGGATGCATAAGAAAATTTGCGGGTCGCGTTAAAGATGCCCTAATAGAGTGTAAAGGTATGAGCTCCCTCGATGGAATTTTTTATAGGAAACTTCTTAAAATAACTTTTTAAAATCATTTCACTATTATTTCCCTTGAAGTTATCGGTTAAATAACAATAGCATCATAAGTTACTATACTAAAGTGGGAAGGCTTTGATTTTTCTGGATTTTTTGACCTTTTTAAAGCTTTTACTGTTCATTTACATCAACGTCAGTGAATAGTTGTAGTGAATAATATAACATGTGAACAGGCTATGAACAGTACCCCGCAGGATCAGTACCTCCGTTTGAAATATGTTCCTAAATAATCTGATTTCCCCTTAGTTTTTATAAAACTTTTATTTCTTTTCAGCTTTCACATGAGGAAGAATACGCATGTTGTTAAAAAAAACTAGGATTTTTATACACATTATTTCTTTCCTCCTCTTTCACCATCAAGCCGGAATAGTATATTCACATGAATAGTAATTCATGAGAAAAATAATTTCTTGACCAATTACTGCCCATTCACCATGACATTGGAACCATAAACCAAAGGGAAACACTTTCCCTCATACGTCTGATTGTTTTCCCGTCGTCAGACCAATCCTATACCATCGATTTGGTTTCCATCGCATGGCTGAAAACCTCTCCCTCGATCTCCACTCCCACGCACCCATTAATCATGAAAGAAAGTTGCCCACTAACCCGTTATTCATGCACCCACAATTGATCGCTGCACGACCGTTCTTGCCATGCTCGGGGCTCGGCGATCCCTCCGCCGCGCCTACGCCCTTCTCCATAGCATGCACTGCTCCAATCCAGCAGGAGGTGGCTGTAGCAGCTCGCAGCCCCCATATATGCCCTTCTCGTCAGCAACGGCAACCAGCGTGCACTAGTAGAAAAAGGCTCATTTATCCCGGTTCGTAAGCTTCATTTGTACCGGTTTTGGAACCGGGACTAAAGGGTCGGGACTAAAGCCCAAAACTTTTAGTCCCGGTTCACTTATCAACCGGGACAGAAGGGGCTCCATGTGGCCGGTGCTGGGAGCCCAGACAGGAGGACGTTTAGTCCTGGTTTGTAACACCAACCGGGACCAAAAGACATTCATGCGTCAGCATCTAGCAGTTGCTGGGGGTTTTCTTTGAAAGGGAGGGGTTTTAGAGGGTTTTGGACGGTTAATTTAGGGGTTTTATAATGTTTTAGCTAGCTAATTAATAGAGAGAAGTGTCCTCTCTTTCTTCGTGCTTGGTCGACGCTACCTACTATAGAGAGAACTCGACACGCTAGCTAGTAAGAAAATGAAGGAACCATTAAGTACAGAAGATCGTCATGAACATATAGAGATAGAAGTCATCGACCTCTCTTTCTCCGAGAGATTGGTCGTATAACAAGTTTTCGTATATATATCTGACGCTAAGCTACATATATACAATATAAGATCTCTTACAATCCCTAACATCTAATGTCAACTTCCAGATGGTATTCTCCAGCTTTATTTATGACGTGGTCAAGAAAGAATCCCACCAATTCTTCTTGAATTGCTCGTATGCGATCATGTGGTAGGAGTTCATCCTGCATCTGCCACATCTAATTTGAAGAAGGGAGTCAATACATATATATGGTAATAAAATAAAATTGTGAATATTATTGCTTACGCACTTGAAATTGTTTTTCAGAGTAGCCCCGCCTAGGGGTCGGCGCGTTGTAGATGAACTCGCAAACGTAATATCCACATAAATCATTCTCGGTTTCCTGTCACAAGCACTTTACGAGAAATAGAGTTCAATCAAACTGATAACCAAGCATGATAAATGGTATCGATGAAACTATAATCAATGAGAGATGCGCGGAACTAGCTAGTAGTACTTATTTTCGGGTGTGTAAATCATAGCTCCCCCGGCAGTGCCGGAACAGTTGTTATGAACTCTTTCCAAACCCTGTCAGACAAAGAAAATAATTACTTGATATCAAGAAATGAACAAAGTTGTCGATATGATGCGATAATGATCGATTGAACTTACTTCTGAAGAATTTCAGTCATGTCCGCATAATCCTGGGGATCTTTTTGTTTCGAGTCTAAAACGATTACTACTCCCCGCTCAAGCTGAATCTCTAGCAGAATAAAATGGAAACTGCGCACGCATGCATAACTCATCAATTACATTATTATAAACCTCGAGTAATAAGGGAAACCGAATATGCACAAGACAGTAACACTCACTTGAAGTTGTAAGGAAAGAGTATTGTCCCTTTGTTTTGATTTTTAAGCAACGATTGTAGCAAGTTCTTCTCGGTTTGTGTGGCATGCTTTTGAAAATTATACTCATGTATGACATTTGGGTTAATGAACCCAATGTCATAGATTTGTGCTTTTCTGCATTCGACGATCTTAAACCTGCATAATATAGTGAGGATAATTACAGAAGTAGTACTTACAGACAGTAGCAAGTCACGATTGTTTTGTCGAGGGCCTTTTGATTGTATAACTGGAATATCTCCTCAAATTCAACATTCAACAATTCCATTCCAACGAGGTCGTGCTCCTCTTTAACTGACAGTATCAAAGAATCCTTCCCAGACTCGCGGCAGGTTTTCATGTACCATTCATGGAATTTTCGCATCATCGTTGTTAGAGGAGGATGATCAGGTTTGACGAGAGGCCGCCCGTGCCGGTAACGGAATTCGTCCACCTCCAACGGCTTAAACTGTACATCATCGCTCAGGTAATCACTAGGTTTGGTAGTCTTGGGGAACGCGACAGAAAACAAAAATTTCCGGTATAGCGAGCATGCCCAGGACCACTATGGAGACTGCATACAAGGTTTGATCTGATTCGTACCGACTCGAAGCGCAGCGGAAGAAGAGTCGGTGGAGATCGTTGGTGCGGATCCCCACAGCTAGGATTTTACAACCTCCCAACCGCGAGGAAGTACTCCCTCGTCGGACAGCCCTTCGGGAGGCGGTCGGACAGTCCCCCGGACGATGTCGCGGACAACCCTTCGGGAGGACCCTCGAAACTCGAACGGAGACTCGGACAGACCTACGGGAGGACACACGAACAGCCCCTCGGGCAAAACATCGAAACTACGACCTCTCTACGGGGTTGCACACATACTGTGTCATCTATCCGGCAGGGCTTCGTCGTCCAGAACTAGTTCCTGCCGGAACCCAGATAGCCTTTCGGCTCTATGAATGACTCTTTTCGTGGGAGGGAGAGAGAGAGCTTGCAAAGAAAAGCATGTGTATGAGAGCACAAGGATGAAGAGATGGCAGCCCACATCTCCTCTATTTATAGGAAAACCAAGGGGTAGGGTTGGGACTTGAAAATACCAAACTACCCCCACTTTATGTCACACATAAAAAATCATAAGAAGGAAAAAGGGGTGCCATGTGGAGCTCCATGGAGGAAATCCACCCTTGGCCGGCCAACCCTTGGGGGGGCCATGAGGAACCTTGCTCCCCAATCCCTTCTAGAAGCCTTTTTGGAAATATCCAAAAAGGTGTTTTTCCATAAATATCCAAAAAGCACTTTCACTATTCACGACGACATTTTTCAGCGTCCGATCGAACTGAAATATTTATGTGGGCTTAGAACAATTCTAGTACCGCACTAAAATAATTTTTAATGCGATCCGGAACAATTCCAGAATAGTGATTTTCATGTGCGAAAAGCATCTGAAGCGGTTCCGGCAGCTCCGGAACATTTCCGTTTTTTCTTCCGGAAAATTCCCAGAAGTTTCCAGAATGATTCTGGCACCGTCCAAGAACTATCAGGCATGTGCCGAAACCAATTTGACTTAATGGTATCCCCTGAAACTACTTTTTAGTTTTACCAAAACTGTTCTGGTGTCCTGTCTGCGGAACTTTTCCACTGTCCGAAACTTTTCCGGTGTCCGAAACTTTTCGGTGATTTTCTCTCAGACTCCGTGTCTAGTATTCAACAGATAGATGACCCTTAAGCGTGTGACCCTATAGGTTCGGTGAAGCATAGACATGACCTGGAACCTCTTCCGATCAATGATCAACATCGGAGCCGTGGACACCCATATTGACCCCTATACCCACACGAATGAATATTCGAGTGAACCTCTAGTTGCCGTGAGCTATTCCTGTTGCTTTGCGATATGTTACAATTACTCGAGGTGAGACATGTAGGCATGCTCGTTGATCAACAACTTGTCCACTATGCCAGTTACCTCGTTGCCGGTATTGTTCTCTTTTCTCGTTCCCGTGTTCCGGCATCCCCGTGATCAAATCACAAAGTGTCTGGACAGACGATGGTGGATACCGTAACACCGAGAGGGCCCAGAGATATCTCTCCATCGTAGGAGGAGCAAATCCCAATCTTGAGCTATCAAGTTACTTGACATACTTTTCCATGAACCCGTAAGCCGCCGTAATAGCCACCCATTTACGGATGGCGTTTAACAAACCCCAAAGTTCATGAAGCAAGCATGAAGAAACTCGATACTCTCATGGTCTAAGGAATTATGCAAACGTTAACCATCTCTGTGTTATTAACCATTAACTTGTGACGAATGTATCTCATAGCATAACATCAATTCAGATCGATTCAACACGAGTGTTCTACCAACATCGCATCCTCAAAATTGCCGGCATAGCCATGCCCATGATCAGGAAAACAGGACCATCATGCAACACTTGAGCCAGTCTTAGAGGTAAGACTAGGAATACAATTTACCGTTTATTATACCACACGTGCACATGAGTTTCCCTCCAAGCCTCGTTTAATTTGTAGACTCGAGAATCATTGCAGTTATAGCATGGAACATAAACATTCATTACAAACTTTGGAGATACAAAATAACTGTTATTACTGCCTCTAGGGCATATCTCCTACAGACTCCCACTTGCACTAGAGTCATAATCTAGTTACATGGCTTCCCTAACACCAATGGCCATCTGGTGTTGCTCATGCTTTGCTCGTGGTAGAGGCTTTGTCATCGGGTCTGACACATTCAGATCCGTGTGAACTTTGCGTACTTTCACTAAACCTTCTTCGACATGATGTTGAATGAGTTTATATTTGCGTTGAATATGCATTTTCTTATGGTGCGAACATGGCTTCCTTGCCTGAGCCACGGTGCCACTATTATCACAATAGATCTCCACCGGGTCCAGAGCACTTGGAACCACACCAAGGTCTTCAAGAAATTGCTTGATACCGACAGCTTGCTTGGAGGCTTCAGAAGCAGCAACATATTCCGCCTCCGTCGTAGAATCCGCCGAAGTCTTTTGTTTGGAACTTTTCCAATCAACTACGCCACCGTTCAATATGAAAACATAGCCAGATTGAGATTTGAAGTCATCTGGGTCAGTCATGAAGCCTGCATCAGTGTAACAACTTAAAATGAGCTCTTCATCACCTCCGTACACAAGGAGTAAATCCTTGGTCCTTCTGAGGTACTTAAGAATACCCTTGACTACGGCCTAGTGTTCCAATCCTGGATCACCTTGGTAGCGGCTGCTAACACTTAGTGCATAGGAAACATCTGGTCTTGTACATAGCATGGCATACATAATAGAACCAACTGCCGAAGCATATGGAATATCATTCATTTGTACTCGCTCATCGAGGGTCCGAGGACTCTGATTCTTGCAAAGCACTGTGCCAGGTGACATGGGGAGTAGGCCTTTCTTGGAGTTCTCCATGTTGAACCTTTTCAACACCTTGTCAATGTACGTGCTTTGGCTAAGCGCTATTAGGCATCTTGATCTATCTCTATAGATCCTGATGCCCAATACATATGCCGCTTCACCTAAGTCTTTCATTGAAAAACTCCTTTTCAATGAGTCTTCTATTTTGCTAAGAAAATTCACATCATTTCCAATCAACAATATGTCATCGACATACAAGATTAGAAATGCTTTTGCGCTCCCACTAAACTTCTTGTAAACACAAGATTCTTCATCGTTCCTGATGAAGCCAAACTCTTTGACCACTTCATCAAAACGAATGTTCTAGCTCCTTGATGCTTGCTTCAGACCATAAATGGCTTTTTGAAGCTTACATACTTTTCCAGCATTCTTAGGATCGACAAAACCTTCTAGCTGTATCATGTATACATCCTGTTCAAGGTTTCCATTTAGGAAAGCCGTTTTGACATCCATCTGCCATATTTCATAATCAAAATAAGCAGCAATTGCTAGTAATATCCGAACAGACCTAAGCATAGCTATGGGCGAGAAAGTCTCGTCGTAGTCCACTCCTGGAACTTGCGTGAACCCTTTCGCGACAAGTCTAGCTTTGTGGATAGTAATGTTACCATCCGCGTCAGTCTTTCTTTTGAAAATCCATTTACAACCAATGGGTTTACGCCATCTGGAAGTTCTTCCAAGTTCCAAACTTGGTTTTCGTACATAGATTCCATTTCGGACCTCATGGCTTTGTGCCATTCCCTTGAGCTAGGCCCCACCATCGCTTCCTTGTAGTGCGCAGGTTCATCGTCTTCAAGAATGAAGATTTCGTTATGAAAATACTCAGGTGGTTGGATAGCCCTACCTGATCTGCGTGGTTCAGTTACAACATTGTCTGAAGTTTCCGCATCACATGCGACAACTTCCGGCTCGGTTGTAGGGATAATTTGCGGAATTACTTCCGGTTCCTTAGCCATATCAACGGTTGCTAAAGATTCACTAATCTCATTAAGTTGTACTATCCTCCCACTCAATTCTTTAGCGAGAAATTCTTTCTCGAGAAAGTGTGCAACCTTTGCGACAAACATTTTGCCTTCGGACTGCTGGTAGAAGGAATATCCAATGGTGTTATTTGGATAACCTACAAAGCAACATTTGTCTGATCTAGGTTCTAGTTTGGTTGGCTGTAAACGTTTTACGTATGCCTCACAACCCCAAACCTTGAGATGCGACACACTAGGTATCTTCCCATACCACATCTCATGTGGTGTCGTCTCAACAGACTTAGACGGCGCTCTATTTAATGTATAAGCGGCAGTGAGTAGTGCGTGACCCCAAAAAGATATCGGTAGATCTGTAAGAGACATCATTGACCTTACCATGTCTAACAGGGTTCGGTTACATCGTTCTGACACTCCGTTTCGCTGTGGAGTTCCGGGAGGCATAAGCTGTGAAACGATTCCACGGTCACTCAGATGTTGGCCAAACTCATGACTAAGATATTCGCCTCCGCGATCAGACCGCAGAAACTTAATCTTTTTGTCATGATGATTTTCTACCTCATTCTGAAAATCTTTGAACTTTTCAAAGGTTTCCGACTTATGCTTCATCAAGTAGGTATAGCCATACCGACTTAAATCATCAGTAAAAGTCACGAAGTAAAAATACCCACCCCGTGCGGCCGTGTCCATTGGACCACATACATCACTATGTATTATTTCCAATAATTCACCCGCCCGTTCAGGATGACCCGTGAACGGCGTCTTGGTCATTTTTCCCATCAAGCAAGCTTCACATGTGTCAAATGATTCAAAATCAAGGGACGGTAAAACTCCATCTTTATGGAGTCTTTGCATGTGTTTCTTTCCGATGTGGCCAAGCCGACAGTGCCACAAGTAAGTGGTGGTGGTATCAGCCTTCTTAAGGCGTTTAGCATTCACGTTAAAAACATCATTTCCACAATCAAGATTTAGTATGAAAAGGCCCCCAACAATGGGTGCAAATCCATAAAACATATCCTTACAATAAAGTGAACAACCATTGTTCTCAGACTTGTAGGAGTACCCATCGTGTACTAAACATGATCCAGAGATAATGTTTCTACACAACAATGGAACAAAATAACAGTTACTAAGTTCCAAAATAAATCCTGAAGGGAGACGTAGGGGCATAATGCCGATGGCTTGAGCGGCGATCCCAGCGCCGTTCCCGACACGCATCACGACTTCATTCTTTGCCAGTTTGTGCACCTTCTGAAGCCCCTGTATCGAGTTGCAAATGTGAGCAACCGATCCGGTATCAAATACCCAAGACTTAGAATTTTCGCTAGCAAGCAAAACGTCAATGACATTAACTTGTATAACAATTATACCTTTTCCGGTTTTCCCGGACTTCTTATCTTCCAGATACTTCTTGCAGTTTCTCTTCCAGTGTCCTGTGCCCTTGCAGTAGAAGCACTCAGTTTCATTCTTGGCTTCGCCCTTAGATTTGCTTTGGAAGCCGGTCTTACCGGCGCCCTTGCCCTTCTTTGGCTTGCCTTTCTTTTTGAAACTGGCAGTTTTATTCACAAGCAACACTTGCTTGCGATTTTTTTGCAGTCCTCCTTCAGCAGTTTTCAGCATGGCAAGCACCTCATTTGCTGTTTTGTCCATCCCATTCATGTTGTAGTTCATGATAAAACAGCCATAAGACGGGGGGAGTGAACCTAGCAACAAGTTCATAACATGCTCTTCTGGAAGTGGGAATTCCAGGATTTTAAGCCTTTCAGCGTAGCCAATCATATTGACTACGTGCTCGCCAACTGAACTGCCCTCAGCCATCTTGGTCTCCGCCATCATTTTCATGATGTCAAAACGTTCAGACCGTGCATTAAACTTGTAAAGAGCATCCAGATCCTTGATCATATCAAAGGAGTTATGGAATTCAAAACGTTTTTGAAGCTCTGAACTCATGCAAGACAACATGAGGCACTGCACTAAGTTGTAATCATCATCCTTAGTGGCCCAGACATTTTGTATGTCTGCCGCGGCTGTTGCCGCCGGTTTAGGAGGAAGAGGTCCGTCAAGCACGTACACTTTCTTAGCACCCCGGAGGACAATCCTTAGGGTATGGACCCAGTCCGCATAGTTGTTTCCATTCGCAGCTAACTTCTCTTTCTCTAACATAGGGCCTAAGTTGAACGCGGTGTTACGAGCCATTTGATCTACAACAGAAAACACAAGTTCATTTAGACTTTGTTCATAATGATTTTTGGCACTAGTGAATAAATAATTTTTATTTAGGTGCACTCCCACTCAAGTCAATATCTCTCATAATTGATTGTGAGTGATGCAAGATCCAACTTTCAATTCAGCGTCAAGGATGTAACCATCTCAAGTGACGAGAATTTCAATTGGTAGGCCAACTTGCCAATCACATATCTATGTGACTCTTGTTCATCTTTCGATTGCGTCTGTTCCGAGCTCATGACTTTCATGCCTGAACGTCAAGACAACCAAGTGATCTCACTGCGAGGTCTCAACTCACCCGCCTCACACTTCTCTAATCGTTCGTACCCATGTAACCATGTGATACCCGAAGAGATAGGTGTCGTGACGGTGCTACACTTGGGAGAACACTAACTACTTGATATTCTAAGTGAGAGATCACCCAAATAAAAAGCGATTACCGCGCAATTAAGAAGGGTGCATCAAGAGAGATAAACATCTCAGGCAATTCATAACAGAATGATATGGTATAGCCCCTTCTGACGGAGAAGTCAAGTATTTCTTCGTCTTCGGCATTCGCGTCGGTGTTCACCTCTGCGAAGATTGCCACCACCTTGTCGATGCACCAGATAATATTGCTATATCTATAGCTAATAAAATAAGTGCATTACATAAGGTTGACACGCAGGTCATTAAAGTGCAATCATATGACTCCAGCCATCATGCCGAATCATGACACGCAGGTCATGTTAATTACATCATATAGCCATCTCATACATAATCAAATTGAATATGAGCATTGCTATACCACGTCACATGCAAACCATCCTGCAAAACCAAGTTAGACGCCTCTAATCGGTTTATACAAAATTTAATTTTACGTGGCTTCTAAGGTTTTTACTCAAACCGCAGCTAGCAACGTTTATCATCAAGTATGATAATTCAAGTTGCTAGATTAACTTTCCAGGGTGTATGAAACACAAGATAATAAAATCTCGAGCCCCATACTAAACTTCGTCATATGCGTGACCCCCATGCAGATCATATCTGCATTGCCCTTTCGTCTGCGAAACATCCATCTTTCTTTAACTATGGTGGAACCCAAAGAACTGTTAGCACTTCGTTGATCTGTCAATCAACATACTCAGGAGCAGCATGAAAGGATTGCGGATTGCCAGAACTTTGTAAGATTCCACCATTCCGTCAAGATCAGGACTACGCAAATTCACGGGAAGCAACAGGAACATTGGGTAACAGATTTCATCTGCTACCCGCACAAATAATTTTCAGCAATAAATCTCATCTACTACAAAATTATACTATGCAATACCCATACATCTCATGTATTCTATATCATAACATGCATCTACTCATAGCCTGGCTCTTGATGCCACTGTTGGGGAACGCGACAGAAAACAAAAATTTCCGGTATAGCGAGCACGCCCAGGACCACTATGGAGACTGCATACAAGGTTTGATCTGATTCGTACCGACTCGAAGCGCAGCGGAAGAAGAGTCAGTGGAGATCGTTGGTGCAGATCCCCGCAGCTAGGATTTTACAACCTCCCAACCGCAAGGATGTACTCCCTCGTCGGACAGCCCTTCGGGAGGCGGTCGGACAGTCCCCCGGACGATGTCGCGGATAGCCCTTCGGGAGGACCCTTGAAACTCGAACGGAGACTCGGACAGCCCTACGGGAGGACACATGAACAGCCCCTCAGGAAAAAGATTGAAACTACGACCTCTCTACGGGGTTGCACACATACGGTGTCATCTATCCGACAGGGCTTCGTCGTCCAGAACTAGTTCCTGCCGGAACCCAGACAGCCTTTCGGCTCTACGAATGACTCTTTTTGTGGGAGGGAGATAGAGATCTTGCAAAGCAAAGAATGTGTATGAGAGCACAAGGATGAAGAGATGGCAGCCCACATCTCCTCTATTTATAGGAAAACCAAGGGGTAGGGTTGGGACTTGAAAATACCAAACTACCCCCACTTTATGTCACACATAAAAAATCATAAGGAAAAAGGGGTGCCATGTGGAGCTCCATGGAGGAGCTCCACCCTTGGCCGGCCAACCCTTGGGGGCCCCCATGAGGAGCTACCTTTCTCCCCAATCCCTTCTAGAAGCCTTTTTGGAAATATCCAAAAAGGTGTTTTTCCATAAATATCCAAAAAGCACTTTCACTATTCATGACGACATTTTTCAGCGTCCAATCGAACTGAAAATATTTATGTGAGCTTAGAACAATTCTAGTACCCCCACTAAAATAATTTTTAATGCGATCCGGAACAATTTCGGGATAGTGATTTTCATCTGCGAAAAGCATCTGAAGCGGTTCCGGCAGCTCCGGAACATTTCCGGTTTTTCTTCTGGAAAATTCCCAGAAGTTTCCAGAATGATTCTGGCACCCTCCAAGAACTATCAGGCATGTGCCGAAACCAATTTGACTTAATGGTATCCCCTGAAACTACTTTTTAGTTTTACCGAAACTGTTCCGGTGTCCTGTCTGCGGAACTTTTCCGTTGTCCGAAACTTTTCCAGTGTCCAAAACTTTTCAGTGATTTTCTCTCAGACTCCCTGTCTAGTATTCAACAGATAGATGACCCTTAAGCGTGTGACCCTATAGGTTCGGTGAAGCATAGACATGACCTGGAACCCCTTCCGATCAATGATCAACATCGGAGCCGTGGACACCCATATTGACCCCTATACCCACACGAATGAATATTCGAGTGAACCTCTAGTTGCCGTGAGCTATTCCTGTTGCTTTGCGATATGTTACAATTACCCAAGGTGAGACATGTAGGCATCCTCGTGGATCAACAACTTGTCCACTATGCCAGTTACCTCGTTGCCGGTATTGTTCTCTTTTCTCGTTCCCATGTTCCGGCATCCCCGTGATCAAATCACAAAGTGCTTGGCCAGACGATGATGGATACCGTAACACCGAGAGGGCCCAGAGATATCTCTCCATCGTCGGAGGAGCAAATCCCAATCTTGAGCTATCAAGTTACTTGACATACTTTTCCATGAACCCGTAAGCCGCCGTAATAGCCACCCATTTACGGATGGCGTTTAACAAACCCCAAAGTTCATGAAGCAAGCATGAAGAAACTCGATACTCTCATGGTCTAAGGAATTATGCAAACGTTAACCATCTCTGTGTTATTAACCATTAACTTGTGACGAATGTATCTCATAGCATAACATCAATTCGGATCGATTCAACATGAGTGTTCTACCAACATCACATCCTCAAAATTGCCAGCATAGCCATGCCCATGATCAGGAAAATAGGACCATCATGCAACACTTGAGCCAGTCTTAGAGGCAAGACTAGGAATACAATTTACCGTTTATTATACCACATGTGCACATGAGTTTCCCTCCAAGCCTCGTGTAATTTGTAGACTCGAGAATCATTGCAGTTATAGCACGGAACATAAACATTCATTACAAAGTTTGGAGATACAAAATAACTGTTATTACTGCCTCTAGGGCATATCTCCTACAGGTATCGGGCACCATCCCCGGATGATTAGCGACGATATCGCTAGACACCTTGAGCGGGGGGCACGATTGGTTCGCCTGTTTGCCGAGCTATGGAATTTTTTCCCACTTCTTCATTTTGCTAACCTTGCATCACTAGAAGTACTTCCCGACCACCGCGCATCTTGATATGTGTTTTTGATACAGCGGTCAAAGTTGGAATCCGGCGGAGGCGGTGGTGGTCGCTTCGGGGCATCGATAGTGCGGATCGTTTTCATCGGATCTATCTTCTCCTTCGGAGGTGGAGTTTTCTTTGCAAAATGGGCCCTCACTTCGGCCTGACATATCTCCTCGTTTTCAGACTCGGTCCTCTCATATGGTAACTTTTCCAGAGGCTTGAGAGATGGACCGTATCTGTATCCCTTCCTGCCTATGCTTGTACTGCTAGCTGTCGAAGCGGCGGCGGCTCCCTTTCGTCATTGCTTACTAGTCGCCAGAGGAGCCGGAGTGGCGGCGTGTGTTTTCCATTGTTGCCGACGAGGCTGAGGAGGAGGCGTACTGCTCCGATGTGTCGAAGTAGGCGAAGGAGGAGGAGGAGTGCCCCCCCCCCCGCGTCGGAGGAGCCAGAGAAGGAGGCGGTGTGCACTGATCACTCGCTGGAGGAGGAGGAGGAGGCGGAGTGCCCTGATTCGCCTGAGGAGAAGGAGGAGGCAGATGCGTCTAGTTTGGAAGCTTGATGTACTCCTTCTGCCATAGGCATGTACTCCTCAGGGCACGAACCAGCTTATTCTCTCCTTCACCTGTACAGTGGTCACGCTCGAGCTCCTCAAATTCCTTCATTACTTCATCCACCATCACAACAGCATAGCCATGTGGAATCGGACGGCAGTGAAAAGTTCCGTTGGGTTGAGGAGGTGCAACAGAGCCGACAGCCGCCTTGAAAGTGAGGTTCCGATATTTCGTCATAAGCTCACAATATTGAGCCTCCGTGATAGTATCCACGGGGTAGCTAGGAGACGTGAAGTGAGGCTGAACGGGCTCCGTGGAAGCGACACTGCTTCTCCGCTGAGATGGCGGGGTAGCTTCTAGGGTAGCTTCGTGCCGCTGAGATGGTTGGCCGACAGCTCGCTCGCTCTCAGCTTCCTCTAGCTTTTGTAGTCTTGCATTGAGCTTCTGAATTTCACTCAGCTCCGCTTTCCTCTTTCTCTCCCGGCTTTTGTAACCGCCTGTGTCGGGAAACCCAACCTTCCATGAAACGGAGCCTGGTGTGCCTCGTGTTCGTCCAGGGTGCTCAGTATTCCCTAGGGCCTCAGTCAGCTCGTCCTTCTCTCTGTCGGAAATGAACGTCCCTTCCTGAGCTGCGGTGATATACTTCTGAAGCTTGTTCATGGGTATTGCAAGTTGCTCATCCGTCCAACAGCACTTCCCTGTTTCAGGGTCCAAAGTTCCCCCAACCCCGAAGAACCAAGTCCTTGAACGGTCTGGCCAGTTCAATGTCTGTGGTACGACCCATTTAGCAATCAGGTCATTCTCAGCTTTGTCCCACAACGGTCGGGCTTTGAGGTAGCCACCTGACCCCGTGTGATGGTGATACTTCTTCTTTGCAGCATTGACCTTGTTTGTCTCTGACATTTTCTTTCTCTTGTCCGATGTCTTGTAGTCCACAAATGCAGGCCAGTAATCTCTTATCTTCTCAAATCGGCCGGTGAATTCTGGAGTCTTCCCTTTGTCAACAAATTTTGTCTTTAACTCATTCTTTCACCTCCTGAATATATCTGCCATCTTCTTAAGAGCACACGCCTTGACCAGTGGCTCTATAACTAGCTTATTCGGATCCTTCTCTGGCGGTAAGGTGAAATCTGCCTTCAACGCGGTCCAAAGATCATCTTTCTGTCTATCGGTGACATAATCACCATCAGGGGCGCCGTCCTTAGGCTTATTCCATTGCTTGATGCTGATCGAGATGTTGTCCCTAACAATAGCTCCACACTAAGCAGAAAATGCGTTCTTGGTCCGCTTGGGTTCAATCGGATGGCCATCGTTCGCGAGTGTTGTGATCGTGAACTTTTCATCCTTGCACAACCTCTTCTTCGGGCCTCGTCTCGTTACCGAAGTTTGGCTCGATCCGGAGGGCTATAAAATAAGAAAGAAAAGTTAATTAATATATGTACATACCAAAACAATTAATGCATCAATTAGCTAGTCAGCACAGGCTTAATTAATATATATACCTTGCCGGACTTTGCAACAGCTCCCTCCTCCGATCGGTCACCGGAGCCGTCATCATGGTCTCCTTCTTCCTCCAGCATTCGGTCACCGGAGCCATCATGATCATGTCCTTCCTCCTCCATTGTTCGATCATCGAAGCCGTCATAATCCTCTCCTTCCAGACCATCGGTATCGTTGAGAAACGACAAGATATCACATCCGCTATGGATTATGTCCCCCAACAACTGTTCTTGTTCTTCGTCTCTTGGATCCATAGTTTCTGCAAATATTACAACATGGAAATTAATATACAAACATGAATGTACGACGTCCGGACCGTCTCTCTCATGAATGTCTGATGTCCGGACCGCCTCTCTCATGAATGTCAAACAAGGGATCCTGTTAACCTTTAAGGGATTTAATTAACAAAATGGCGTCATTTTGAATGTGCAGAAAATGGTCCATATTTTTCCTGATCTCATCTACCCTTCTATATGTCACGTTGCCTAGTGTCAAAAGATTCAAGAAAACCAAGGCTTCATCATTAGCCGGAAGTAACAGGCGCATAATGGTATGAATCTCTCCAAAATTGTTTTTAATGGAGTCCTGGATAGGATAATTAATTAGCTTTTTGGTACGAAGTTCAGCAAGAGCCTTCCAAATATCGCTATTTGGAAGGCCTTTGCTGAAATTCGTACCAAAAAGCAAATTATTCTATCCGGGACTCCGATTGAAAACAACTTTGAAGAGCTTCGTAGCATCATACGCATGTTACTTCTGGCTAATGATGAAGCCATGAATTTCTTCAATACTTTGACAAACAACATGACATATAGAAGATATATATATATATATATATATATATATATATATATATAGATGAGACCAGAAAAAAATTGGATCAACTTGTGCACATCCATAATGGGGGCATTCTTGATAAATCTATGTTACCGGAGTTTTTTTCATTTAACTTGGTAAATTTGGGTGGCCTCGACAATGCTTCTAGGGTTTGGGGTGGCCTCGACAACACTTCTAGGGTTTGGGGTGGCCTCGACAACGCTTTTACAGTCCTGGTTTGGATGGCCTCGAGAGTTTATCGGGTAGGGACGGGGTAGATCAACAACGATGATCTTTCTTCTAGGGTTTGGGTGGCCTTGATAGTTGGTCGGGTGAGCGGACCGCCTCTCTCTCATGCATGTCCGACGTCCCCTCTCATGTCGAAGTTATCGGGGAGGGGGTAGATCGACAACGGCGCTCTTTATTCTAGGGTTTGGGTGGCCTCGATAGTTGGTCAGGCGAGCGGACCGCCTCTCTCACTCATGCATGTCCCACATCCCTCCTCATGTCGAAGTTATCGGGGACGGGGTAGATAGACAACAACGCTCTTTCTTCTAGGGTTTGGGTGGCCTCGATAGCTGGTCGGGTGAGCGGTTTTCTTTTCCTTCTTCATTTTTACTTTGCTTTTTCTTATATGTTTGTTTTCGTTTTCACTCTACATATATGAACAAAAAATGCATATATGAACAAAAAATGCTCTGAACAAAAGAATTAATACACATATGAACAGAAAAAATACATATATGAACAAAAAATATGCTCTGAACAAAAAATTTAATACATATATGAACATCCATACATACATATAGCCACATACATATATACATTATATATATATGAACAAAAAATTCATAATATAAAAAATGAAAAAAAAATACAAGGGGCGGCAGTGGCGGCTCACAGCGGGGGCGGCCGACGAGGGCAACGGCGAGGGCAGCGAGGGCGACGGCGATGGTGGGGGCGGGCTGGGGCAGGGGCGTGGCTGGGGCAACGACAGGGACGGCGTCGGCTCGCGAGGGCGACGATGGGGGCGACGCACGAGGGAGCCGGCGACGACAGCGATGGTGGAGCCGGCCAGGGCGCAGGGGCGCGCTCGGGGGGGCGGCGGACGGCGACGGCGTGGGCGGCGGAGGCGGCGGCGTGGGCGGCGGATGGCGACGGCGTGGGCTCGGGGGCAGGGCAGGGGCACGGGCAACGGCGACGGCATGGGCGATGGACGGCGACGGCGTGGGTGGCGGACGGTGTCGGCGTGGGCTCAGGGGCAGGGTAGGGGCACGGGCAACGGCGACGACGTCGGGGCAGCCTGGCGGCGTCGAGGAGGTCGGCGTCGTCGGGAGGAACTGCGAGTTGAAAATGAAAATTTTCACAAGTGCTGCATATATACACACACCATTGGTCCCGATTGGTGGCACCAACCGGGACCAATGCCTACCTTTGGTCCCGGTTCGTGCCAACCGGGACCAAAGGTCTCTTTTCGAAAGCCCAAAGGGCGGGAAGCAGAGATCTTTGGTCCCGGTTGGTGGCACCAACTGGGACTAAAGGTGGGCATTGGTCCCGGTTGGTGCCACCAACCGAGACTAAAGGTGGGTATTGGTCCCGGTTTGTTCCACCAACCGGGACCAATGGCCTTGCACACCGGCGTGGTGGGAGTTTAGTCCCACCTAGCTAGTGGAGACTGCGCCACACCTGTTTATAAGGCGCGGTGGCCTGAGAGTTCGAGCTTCTCTCTAAAGCAGGCTTACGGGCCTAACCACTCTGTATCTGCCTATGGGCCTAGTGGGCCTTCTGTGGGCCTGAATCCTCTCTAAAGCGGCATTATTTTATTTTTTTTCCAGTATTTTTGTTTTGTTTTTTGCTTTATTTGTTTTTTAAAAAAAATTCCAGTATTTTTCTTCTGATATTTTAGTTCATTCTTTTTAACAAATAAATACTTTGATAACTTTAGTTGCATAATTTCCATTATTTTGTTTTGTTTCTTGCTTTATTTATTTTTTGCTTTATTTATTTCAAGTGTGCTTTATCATTATATTCTTTTTTCTATTAATGTTTTGAACAAAAAATACTTTGATAATTTTAGTTGCGTAATTTTTATATAATTATTGTTTCAAAAATACTAGAGGTTTATAAAAGCTTTTTAGCTGATTCTTTTTTGAACTCCACTCCCATGATGTTTTGAAAGAAATTAAAAAGCACTTGAAACGAACTCTGAAAAGGTTGAAAGTTGGCATGGTATCATCATTTCACCCACATAGCATGTGCTAAAAAGTTGAGAGGGTTACGGCAAAAAATGGATGCACTTCATGTACAAAATGGACAAACTCTTTCGAAGTATTAGGGTTTCGGACGAAAACTCATCTGTTACAAAGGGATTTCATTTTTTGAACTCCAGACTATTTGTATGTTCAAAATGAACCATTCAAAGCCACATCATCAATTTTCAACCCTTTTTGACTTCATTTGGTATTTTTCATGCACTTACTGAATTTTTTGAGCTAAATGACCCTGAAATTGAAAAGCACTTCAAATGAACTCTGAAAAGGTCGAAAGTTGGCATGGTATCATCATTTCACCAACATAGCATGTCATAAAAAGTTGAGAGGGTTACAGCAAAAACTAGATGCACTTCGTGTACAAAACGGAAAATCTCTTTCGAAGTATTAGGGTTTTGGACAAAAACTCATGTGTTACAAAAGGCATTTCATTTCTTCACATGTCACTGCAATGATATAGTTGTGGAGAGAAAGTCTTCACTTTTTCTTCGCTTGTGTCCTTTGCTTATTGTGCCGTAACCATGGATAATCTTCATCGTTTAATAGGATGCCCTCAGCCTTGACTTTGAAGGGAGGAATTTCATGAAACTTTTCATAATCTTTAGACATGTCTGTCTTGCCCTCTAATCCCACGATGTCTCTTTTTCCTAAAAGAACTATGTGGCGCTTTGGCTCATCATATGATGTATTCGCTTCCTTATCTTTTCTTTTTCTCGGTATGGTAGACATGTCCTTCACATAGAAAACCTGCGCCACATCATTGGCTAGGACGAATGGTTCGTCTGTGTACCCAAGATTGTTCAGATCCACTGTTGTCATTCCGTACTGTGGGTCTTCCTGTACCCCGCCTCTTGACAGATTGACCCATTTGCACTGAAACAAAGGGACCTTGAAATCATGTCCATAGTCAAGTTCTCATATGTCCACTATGTAACCATAATATGTGTCCTTTCCCCTCTTGGTTGCTGCATCAAAGCGGACACCACTTTTTTGGTTGGTGCTCTTTTCATCTTGGGAGATCGTGTAAAATGTATTCCCATTTATCTCATACCCTTTGTAAGTCAATACAGTCGAAGATGGTCCCCTGGCTAACGAGTACAGCTCATCAGAAACAGTGTTGTCACCCATGAGATGTGTTTGCAACCAACTGCTGAAAGTCTTGATGTGTTCATATGTAATCCAGTCGTCACACTGCTCCGGGTGTTTGGAGCGCAGAATATTCTTGTGTTCATCGACATACGGGGTCACCAAGGTGGAATTCTGTAGAACTGTGTAGTGTGCTTGAGACCAAGAATGCCCATCCCTACATATTATTGAGTCCGCTCCTAGCGTGCCTTTTCCAGTCAGTCTCCCCTCATACCGCGATTGAGGGAGACCAATCTTCTTAAGGTCAGGAATGAAGTCAACACAAAACCCAATGACATCCTCTGTTTGATGGCCCATGGAGATGCTTGCTTCTGGCCTAGCGTGGTTACGAACATATTTCTTTAAAACTCCCATGAACCTCTCAAAGGGGAACATATTGTGTAGAAATACAGGGCCCAGAACGACAATCTCGTCGACTAGATGAACTAGGATGTGCGTCATGATATTGAAGAAGGACGGTGGGAACACCAGCTCGAAACTAACAAGACATTGCACCAAATCACTCCTTAACCTTGGCAGGATTTCTGGATCGATCACCTTCTGAGAGATTGCATTGAGGAATGCACATAGCTTCACAATGGCTAATCGAACGTTTTCTGATAGAAGCCCCCTCAATGCAACCGGCAGCAGTTACGTCATAATCACATGGCAGTCATGAGACTTTAGGTTTTGAAACTTTTTCTCTGCCATATTTATTATTCCCTTTATATTCGATGAGAAGCCAGACGGGACCTTCATATTGAGCAGGCATTCAAAGAAGATTTCCTTCTCTTCTTTGGTAAGAGCATAGCTAGCAGGACCTTCATACTGCTTTGGATGCATGCCGTCTTTTTCAAGCACATGTTGTTGTTCGTCCCGTGCCTCCGGTGTATCTTTTGTGTTCCCATACACTCCCAAGAAGCCTAGCAGGTTCACGCAAAGATTCTTCGTCACGCGCATCACGTCGATTGCAGAGCGGACCTCTAGGTCTTTCCAATAGGGTAGGTCCCAAAATATAGATTTCTTCTTCCACATGGGTGCGTGTTTGTCAGCGTCATTTGGAATAGATAGTCCGCCAGGACCCTTTCCAAATATTACTTGTAAATCATGGACCATATCAAGTATGTGATCACCAGTTCGGAGGGCGGGCTTCTTCCGGTGATCTGCCTCACCTTTGAAATGCTTTCCTTTCTTTCGACATTTATGGTTGGTCGGAAGAAATCGACGATGCCCCAGGTACACATTCTTCCTGCATTTGTCCAAATATATATTGTCGGTGTCATCTAAACAGTATGTGCATGCGTGGTATCCCTTGTTTTTCTGTCCTGAAAGGTTACTGAGAGCAGGCCAATTGTTGATGGTTACAAACAGCAACGCATGTAGGTCAAATTCCTCCTGTTCGTTCTCATCCCACACACGTACACCTCTTCCATTCCATAGCTGTAAAAGTTCATCAACTAATGGCCTTAGGTACATATCAATGTCATTGCCGGGTTGCTTAGGGCCTTGGATGAGCACTGGCATCATAATGAACTTCCGCTTCATGCACAACCAAGGAGGAAGGTTATACATACATAGAGTCACAGGCCATGTGCTATGCTGGCTGCTCTACTCCCCAAAAGGATTAACGCCATCTGCACTTAAACTAAACCATACGTTCCTCGGGTCACCTGTAAAGTCGCTCCACTTTCTCTCGATCTTTCTCCACTGTGACCCGTCAGCGGGTGCTCTCAACTTCCTGTCTTTCTTACGGTATTTTTTGTGCCATTGCATCAACTCGACATGCTTTTTGTTTCTAAACAGACGTTTCAACCATGGTATTATAGGAGCATACCACATCACCTTGGCAGGAACCCTCTTCCCGATGCATTAGCCCTCAACATCACTAGGGTCATCTCTTCTGATCTTATACCGCAATGCACCGCATACCGGGCATGCGTTCCGTTTCTCATACTCACCGCGGTAGAGGATGCAATCATTAGGGCATGCATGCATCTTCTGCTCCTCCAATCCTAGAGGGCATACAACCTTCTTTGTTGTGTACGTACTGTCGGGCAATTCGTTATCCTTTGGAAGCTTCTTCTTCATTATTTTCAGTAGCTAACTAAATCCCTTGTCAGATACACCATTGTCTGCCTTCCATTGCAGCAATTCCAGTGTGGTACCGAGCTTTTTGTTGTCATCTTCACAATTTGGGTACAACCCTTTTTTGGGATCCTCTAACATGCGATCGAACTTCAACTTCTCCCTTTCAATTTCGCATTCTCTCTGTGCATCAACAATGACCCGGCGAAGATCATCATCGGGCACATCGTCTGGATCCTCTTGATCTTAAGCTTCCCCCATTGCAGCATCACCGCATTCAGGGGGAGGGTAGTTGCCGTCATCCTCTTCTTCTTCGTTGTCTTCCATCATAACCCCTCTTTATCCATGCTTGGTCCAAACATTATAGTGTGGCATAAAACCCTTCTGAAGCAGGTGGAAGTGAAGGGTTTTAGAGTTTGAGAAAGACTTCGATTCTCACAGACAGTACATGGACAAGGCATAAAACCATTCTGCTTGTTTGCCTCAGCCGCTTCGAGAAAATTATGCAGGTCCTTAATATACTCGGAGGTGCGTCGGTCATCGTACATCCATTGCCGATTCATCTGCATGCGTTATATAATAAAGTGTATTAAAAACCATTATAACATATCATGAATAGAGAAGTGAACAATAATAAAAGTAAGAAAATCATATGAGTAAGTATATTTTCTTTTAGCAAGAAGATAAGATCAAGAGGCTCACCACGCGTGGGTGATCGACGGCGGTTTCAGGACGGGGACGGGACAGGACGGACCGCCAAACCTAGACAAATCTTTACAAAAATGGAGTTTGGACAAGGAGCTTCGAGAGGAGAAAGCTTAAGTTTGGCTTAGGCATTTCATCAAACATCTCATGTGCATAGGAGGTGAGCTAGAGCACCACAAAGCTCTCCCCTCACCGGTTAAAAAAATAGAGCAGTGTGAAGTGCTCTGCTCGCTGGCGAGGGGGTATATATAGGCATCTCCTTGGTCCCGGTTCGTGGCTGGAACCGGGACTAAAGGACCCCCTTTGGTCCCGGATCCAGCCACGAACCGGGACCAAAGGTTGTGGGCCAGGAGCGAGGCACATTGGTCCCGATTCGTGTGTGGAACCAGGACCAAAGGTTCCAGACGAACCGGGACCAATGCCCCACGTGGCCCGCCTGGCCCCCTGGCCTCACGAACTGGGACCGCTGCCCCTATTGGTTCCGGTTCGTGACTGAACCGGGACTAATGTGCTGGCCCGGCCCGAACCAATGCCCTGTTTTCTACTAGTGGTGGCACACTCCAGAGGTGGCACATCCAATCTTATCCATAGCTAGGTGCTCTTTGCCACCAGTTCAACTAGGTTGCACGTCGGCGACCTTCCACGTATCCCGTTCCCATATCTCATGGCGATGATGCATGTATTCCTAGCAAGGCCACCAATCCCGCTGACATATATATAGGTACTTATTTGTCTTATTTCTTGTCAATTTCGTAGTTCAAAACTGTACAATGCAAAACAATTGCTAAGAACTCTTGATTGGAAGCAGATTTGTCACTGTCTTACCTCCTCCATGACTCATGACACTTCAGGCTATAGAGTATACAACCTCAAGGACGGCACAGTGAAGAAGATCAAGGGGCTTGGGCAGGGGCACTACAGCTTCTACCCGCCAACGCCATGGATCAAGACTTCCATTACATGATGGCTATATATAGTTCATGTTTGAATTACTGAAATTCGATGCTTGGATGCAATTCGACTTTGCCTGGCAGTAGAACCTTTTCTCTCTTTGTAAACGAACCAAGAATTCATATGAACTAGTGTATCTTTGACGAAATATTTTTCTTTTTAACGGAAGTATATATATATTTTGGAAGCTATTCTCTAGTTGATGGAAACAAGATTATGATCCTTCCGAAACATGTGAAATGTTTTTCTTATTTGACAGAACAAGATTCGAAGCAGTCATCTAGTCGGTGGAAGCAAGATCGTGATGCTTCTAAAACATCTGGAATATTTTTCATTTTTGATGGCAGAAGGTTCGAAGGAATTCTCTAGTGGATGGAAGCAAGATCATGATGCTTCCAAAACATGTGGACTAATTTTATTTTTTGAGAGAAGAAGGTTCGAAGCAGTCGTCTAGTGAATGGAAGCAAGATCGTGATGCTTCCGAAACAAGTGGAATATTTTTCTTTTTGACATTAGAAGGTTTGAAGCAGTCGCCTAGTCGATGGAAGCAAGATCTTGATGCTTCTAAAATATGTGGAATATTTTTCCTTTTTGACAGAAGATGGTTCAAAGCAATTCTCTAGTCAATGCAAGCAAGTCGTGATGCTTCCGAAACATGTGGAATGTTTTTTCCTTTTTGACAACAGAAGGTTCAAAGCAATTCTCAAGTATATAGAAGCAAGATCATGATTCTTCTAAAACATGTGCATATTTTTATTTTTTGATGGAAGAATATTTGAAGCAATTCTCTATTTGTTTAGTCGATGGGACCAAGATTTTGATGCTTCTAAAACATAATATAACGATGGGACAAAAAAATTCAAAAATATTGCAACAAACATTCACCACATAAGCAAATTCTCTAATTAATCAAAACATAAACTAATTATAAGCAAAAGTAGAAGCACATGCATCTGATGTAAATTTGGGCTTGCCACGTTGGTTAAAAGTTTTGCTTCCTAACAAGCAAGCTGCCTAAAATCTGCAGGTTGCATCCTAAATCCAAGGACCAAGAGTGCATATCGCAAAAATAATGGGATCCCAAAATAATTCCGTGTAATTAGAGGCCCACTTAACGGTGTGATTTGTGGAGGCAGTTTATGCTGGATTCTGTACGTATGAAATAACTCCCCAGGCTTGTTTCGAGGGGCCAGCCCACACATCAGATTTAATCAATCGTAGGGCTCATGAGTGGTCTGATGGAAGACAGGACATCAGCAGTCTGATCCCTAGCGATGCCCTAAACCAAAACAGTAAGCATAATCAAGAACAATACAACTGAAAAATTCAAAACAACAACTGCGAACCGAAACAATACGTCAAATTAACAAA
This sequence comes from Hordeum marinum, assembly GCA_022496015.1. Lineage (NCBI taxonomy): Eukaryota > Viridiplantae > Streptophyta > Magnoliopsida > Poales > Poaceae > Hordeum > Hordeum marinum. The sequence goes on from CM039674.1 coordinate 442,993,661, forward strand.
TACATCAAACCCCAATAACATGGAACAAGAAACCCAGTGAAAACTGAACAACACCTAAATAAACCAAAAACTTTAACCCATCCGATCCATAAACCGAAATAGTAATTGAATTGTAATCTAGAACAATAAACCATAATCTGATTTTCCCTTACTTTTCTTAACTTTCATTTATTTTCAGCTTTCATAGGAGAAAGAAGGCTTTGATTTTTCTGCATTTTTTGACTTTTTGTAAAGCTTTTATTGTTCATTTACATCAACGCGAGTGAATAGTAGCGGTGAATAATATAACATGTGAACAAGCTATGAATAGTACCTCGCATGATCAGTACATCTGTTTGATATATGCTCCTAAATAATCTGATTTACCCTTACTTTTTTTAACTCTCATTTCTTTTCAACTTTCACAGGAGGAAAAAATATGTATATTGTTAAAAGAAAGCTGGGATTTTTGTACACATCATTTCTCTCCTACTCTTTCACCATCAAGCCAGAACAGTATATTTACATGAATAGTAATTCATGAGAAAAATAATTTCTTGACCAATTACTGCCCATTCTGTTGGAAATATGTCCTAGAGGCAATAACAAATTGGTTATTATCATATTTCCTTGTTCATGGTAATTGTTTATTATCCATGCTAGAATTGTATTGATTGGAAACTCAAATACATGTGTGGGTACATAGACAACATTGTGTCCCTAGTGATCCTCTAATAGACTAGCTCGTTGATCAAAGATGGTCATGGTTTCCTAGCCATAGACATGAGTTGTCATTTGATAATGAGATCACATCATTAGGAGAATGATGTGATGGACAAGACCCAAACTATGAGCATAGCATATGATCGTGTCAGTTTATTGCTATTGTTTTCTGCATGTCAAGTATCTATTACTATGACCATGAGATCATGCAACTCACTGACACCGGAGGAGTACCTTGTGTGTATCAAACGTCGCAACGTAACTGGGTGATTATAAAGGTGCTCTACAGGTATCTCTGAGGGTGTCTGTTGGGTTTTCATGAATCGAGGTTGGTATTTGTCACTCCGTATGACGGAGAGGTATCTTTGGGCCCACTCGGTAATACAACATCACAAGAAGCTTGCAAGCGATGTGACTAAGGAGTTAGTCACGGCATCTTTTGTTATGGAACAAGTAAAGAGACTTGCCAGTAACGAGATTGAACTAGGTATGGGGATACCGACGATCGAATCATGGGCAAGTAACATAACGATGCACAAAGCAAACTGCATACTGGATTGTCTGAATCCTTGACAACGTGGTTCGACCGATAAAGATCTTCGCAGAATATGTAGGAACCAATATGGGCATCCAGGTCCCGCTATTGGTTATTGACCGTGGAGTTGTCTCGGTCATGTCTACATAGTTCTCATACCCGCAGGGTCTGTACACTTAACGTTCGGTAACGATTTGGTATTGTTGAGTCATGTATGTTGGTGACCGAAGGTTGTTCAGAGTCTTGGATGAGATCCCAGACGTCACGAGGAGCTCCGGAATGGTCCGGAGGTAAATATGCCCTAGAGGCAATAATAAAGTGGTTATTATTATATTTCCTTGTTCATGATAATTGTCTATTGTTCATGCTATAATTGTATTAACCGGAAACCGTAATACATGTGTAAATAAATAGACCACAACATGTCCCTCGTGAGCCTCTAGTTGGCTAGCTTGTTGATCAATAGATGGTCACGGTTTCATGACCATGGACATTGGATGTCGTTGCTAACGGGATCACGTCATTAGGAGAATGATGTGATGGACAAGACCCAATCCTAAGCATGGCACAAGATCATGTAGTTCGTATGCTAGAGCTTTTCTAATGTCAAGTATTGTTTCGTTAGACCATGAGATTGTGCAACTCCCGGATACCGTAGGAATACTTTGGGTGTGTCAAACGTCACAAAGTAACTGGGTGGCTATAAAGGTACACTACGGGTATCCCCGAAAATATCCGTTGGGTTGGCACGAATCGAGACTGGGATTTGTCGCTCCGTGTGAGGGAGAGGTATCTCTGGGCCCACTCGATAAGACATCATCATAATGAGCTCAATGTGACTACGGAGTTAGCCACAGGATGATGTGCTACGGAACGAGTAAAGAGACTTGCCGGTAACTAGATTGAACAAGGTATAGGGATACCGACAATCGAATCTCGGGCAAGTAACATACCGATGGACAAAGGGAATTGGATACGGGATTGATTGAATCCCCAGCATCGTGGTTCATCCGATGAGATCATCGTGGAGAATGTAGGAGCCAGCATGGGTATCCAGATCCCGCTGTTGGTTATTGACCGGAGAGGTTTTCGGTCATGTCTACATGTCCCTAGTATGTCTCTAATAGTCTAGCTCGTTGATCAAAGATAGTTAAGGTTTCCTAGCCATTGACATGAGATGTCATTTGATAACGGGATCACATCATTAGGAGAATGATGGGATGGACAAGACCCAAACTACAAACGTAGCATATGATCGTGTTAGTTTATTGCTACTGTTTTTTGCAGGTCAAGTATCTGTTCCTATGACCATGAGATCATGCAACTCACTGACACGGAGGAGTGCCTTGTGTGTATCAAACGTCGCAACGTTACTGGGTGACTATAAAGGTACTCTACAGGTATCTCCGAGGGTGTCTTTTGGGTTGGCATGGATCAAGACTGGGATTTGTTACTCTGTGTGACGGAGAGGTATCTTAGGGCCCACTCGGTAATACAACATCACAAGAAGCCTTGCAAGCAATGTGACTAAGTGTTAGTCACGGGATCTTGTATTACGGAACGAGTAAAGAGACTTGCCGGTAACGAGGTTGAACTAGAAATGGAGATACCGATGATCGAATCTCGGGCAAGTAACATACCGAAGAACAAAAGGAACATCATACGGGATTAACTGAATCCTTGACATAGAGGTTCGACCAATAAAGATCTTCGTAGAATATGTAGGAACCAATATGGGCATCTAGGTCCCGCTATTGGTTATTGACCGTAGAGGTGTCTCGGTCGTGTCTACATAGTTCTCAAACCCGCAGGGTCTGCACACTTAAGGTTTGGTGACGTTTCGGTAGTATAGAGTTATGGATGGTGGTGACCGAAGGTTGTTAAGAGTCCCAGATGAGAACCCGAACGTCACGAGGAGCTCCGGAATGGTCCGGAGGTAAAGATTGATGTGTAGGAAGTCCTATTTTGGTCGCCGGAAAAGTTTCGGGCTCATCGGTAGTGTACCCGGAGTGCCGGTAGTGTACCGGGAGACCATCGGGAGGGGTATTTCGACCCAAGAGGCTACATGGGATGTGGGAGAGTAAATACCAGACCTTAGTGGTCTGGTGGAAGTCCCACACAAGGCCCATGCAGCTGGGAAGAAAATCCCAAAGAGAAAAAGGTGGAAAAAGGCAAAAAGGCAAAAAATAAGGAGGAGTCCTAGTCCTACTCCAATCCTCCTTGGTTCGGCCGACCCAAGGGCTGGCTCCTTGGGAGCTAAGCCTCCTCCTTCTCTCCTCCTATATATACTAGAGGATTTTAGGGTTTTGGCACCAGATTTTCAGCCATGTGCTACTCGTTCCTCCGGTGCATAGTTTCTCCTCTAGATCGGATTTCTGCAGTGCTTAAGCGAAGCCCTGCCAGAATAGCTCCACCACCATCGCCGGAGTGCCATCATGCTGCCAGAGAAATCTTCTACCTCTCCGCTCCCTCTTGCTGGATCAAGAAGGCTGGGATCGTCATCAAGCTGTACGTGTGCTGAACATGGAGGTGTCGTCCGTTCGGCGCTAGATCGGAAGGACCGTGATCAAGATTGCGAGACGGATCGTGATGAGATCGCGGGACGGATTGTGATGAGTTCACGGGGTGGATCGTGATTGGATTGCGGGACGGATCGTGATGAGATCATGGGACGCTCGGCGATTTGGATCGCGAAGACATTCAACTACACCAACCGCGTTTCTTAACACTTCCCGCTTAGCGATCTACAAGGGTATGTCGATCCACTCTCCCTCTCGTAGATGCTCATCACCATGGATAGATCTTGCATGTGCGTAGGAAATTTTTTGTTTCCCGTGCAACATTCCCCAATAGTGGCATCATGAGCTAGGTCTATGTGTAGATGAGATGTCAAGTAGAACACAAAGAGTTTGTGGGCGTTGATGCATAGATTGCTTCCTCCCTTGGTCGTGTTTTGGTTCAGCGGTATTGTGGGATGAAGCGGCCCGGACCAACATTACTCGTACGCTTATGAGAGACCGGTTCCCTCAACTGAAACTTGTTGCATAGATGGCTGGCGGGTGCTAGTTTCTCCTACTTTAGTTGGATCGGATTCGACAAAGGCGGTCCTTGAGAAGGTTGAAAAGCAATTTATGTATCACCGTTGTGGTTTTGCGTAGGTGAGAATTGTTCTTGCTAGATACCCGTAGCAGCCACGTAAAACATGCAACAACAATTAGAGGACGTCTAACTTGTTTTTGCAGGGTATGTTGTGATGTGATATGGCCAATTACATGATGAGATATATGTTATGTATGAGATGATCATGTATTGTATAGAATATCATGACTTGCATGTCGATGAGTACGGCAACCGGCAGGAGTCATAGGGTTGTCTTTAACTATTGTATGACCTGCGTGTCAATCATTAAGCGCTATGTAATGCTTTACTTTATCGCTAAACGTTAGCAATAGTAGTAGAAGCATGGTGGGCGCGACAACCCCGATGGCGACACGTTGATGGAGATCAAGATGATGGAGATCATGGTGTCATGCCGGTGACAATGGAGATCATGCCGGTGCTTTCAAGATGGAGATCAAAAGCACAAGTTCATGGCCATATCATGTCACTTATGATTTGCATGTGATGTTAATACTTTTATGCACCTTGTTTTTCTTAGGACGACGGTAGCATTATAAGGTGATCCCTCACTTAAATTTCAAGGTAAAAATTGTGTTCTCCCCGAGTGTGCACCATTGCGAAAGTTCGTCGTGTCGAGACATCACGTGATGATCGGGTGTGATAGACTCTACATTCACATACAACGGGAGCAAGCCAGTGTTGCACATGCAGAACACTCGGGTTAAACTTGACGAGCCTAGCATGTACAGACATGGCCTCGGAACACAAGAGACCGAGAGGTCGAACATGAGTCATATAGTAGATATGATCAACATGATGATGTTCACCATTGAAACCACCTCAACTCACGTGATGATCGGACTTGAGTTGGTGAATTTGGATCATGTATCACTCGAATGACCGGAGGGATGTCAATTTGAGTGGGAGTTCTTCAGTATATGATTAATTGAACTCATTATCATGAACATAGTCAGTAGTGTCTTTGCAAATTATGTTGTAGATTACTTGCTCGCGCTGTAGCTCCCTTGAATATTTCTATGTTCCTAGAGAAATAGAGTTGAAAGATGATGGTAGCAATATTGCAGACTGGGTCCGTGATCTGAGGATTGTCCTCATTAATGCACAGAAGGCTTATGTCCTTAATGCATCGCTCGGTGCGCCAACCCCTCTAGCGTCGTCTATAGATGTTGTGAACATCTGACAGGCACGTTTTGATGACTACTTGATAGTTTAGTGCGTCATGCATTACGGCTTAGAATTGAGGCTCCGAAACGTTTTGAACATCACGGAACATATGAGATGTTCTAAGAGCTGAAATTAGGATCTCAGGCTCGTGCCCGTGTTGCGAGATATGAGATCTCCAACAAGATTCTTTGCCTGCAAGATGAAAGAGAATAGCTCAATCATTGAGCATGTGCTCAGATTGTCTGGGTGCTACAATCGCTTGAATCGAGTGGGAGTTGATCTTCCAGATAAGATAGTGATTGATATAGTTCTCCAAGTCACTGTCACTAAGCTACTAGAACTTGGTGATGAACTATAAAATGCCAGGGATAGAAATGATGATCCCTGAGCTGTTCGCGATGTTTGACACCGCGAAGGTAGAAATCAAGAAGGAGCGTCAAGTGTTGATGGTTAGTCAAACCACTAGTTTCGAGAAGGGCGGGAGAAAGGAGGGAAACTTCATGGATAGCAAGTTAGTTGCTGCTCCAGTGAAGCAACCCAAAAGTTGAACCCAAACCCAAGACTAAGTGCTTCGATTATGAGGAGAGTGGTCACTGAAGCGGAACAACCCTAGATACTTGGTAGATAAGAAGGCTGGCAACATCGACATAAGTATATTTGATATATGTGTTATTGATGTGTACCTTGCTAGTACTCCTAGTAGCACCTGGGTATTGGATACCGGTTCGGTTGCTAAATGTTAGTAACTCGAAATAAAAGCTACGGAATAAACGAAGAACTAGCTAAGGGTGAGGTGACGATGTGTGTTGGAAATGTTTCCAAGGTTGATGTGATCAATATCGCACGCTCTCTCTACCTTCGGGATTAGTGACGAACCTAAATAAATGTTATTTGGTGTTTTTGTGTTGAGCATGAACGTGATTAGATCGTGTTTACTGCAACACGGTTATTCATTTAAGTTAGAGAATAATTGTTATTCTGTTTACATGAATAATACCTTCAATGGTAATGCACCCAGTGAGAATGGTTTGTTAAATCTTGATCGTAGTAATACACATGTTCATAACATTGATGCCAAAAGATACAAAGTTAATAATGATAGTACCACATACTTGTGGCACTGCTGCCAAATGTCATATTGGTATAAAGCGCATGAAGAAACTCCATGCTGATGGATCTTCGGACTCATTCGATTTCGAATCGGTTGAGACATGCGAACCATGCCTCTTGGGCAAGATGACTAAAGACCCCGTTTCCAGATGGATGGAGCGGGCAAGTGATTTATTGGAAATGATGCATGTTGATGTATGCAATCCAATGAGTCTTGTAGTGTGCGGTGGATATCGTTATTTTCTTACCTTCACTAATGATTTGAGTAGATATAGTGTATATTTACTTAATGAAACACAAGTCTGAATCATTTGAAAGGTTGAAGCAAATTCAGAGTGAAGTTTAAGATCATCGTGACAAGAAGATAAAAATGTCTGCGATATGATCGTGGAGGTGAATATCTGAGTTACGAGTTTGGCATACAACTTTAGACAATGTGAAAGTTGTTTCACAACTCACGCCACCTGGAACACCATAGTGTGATGGTGTGTTCGAACATCATAGTTGTGCTCTATTGGAAATGGTGCTTGCTATGATGTCTCTTATCGTTTTGCCACTATCGTTTTGGGGTTATGCATTAGACACAACTACACTCACTTTAAATAGGGCACCATCTAAATCCTTTGAGATGACACCGTGTGAATTATGGTTTGATAGAAACCTAAGCTGTCATTTCTTAATGTTGGGGCTGCGACACTTGTGTGGAAAAATGTTTTCACCTAATGAGCTCGAACCCAAAGCGGACAAATGCATCTTCATAGAATACCCTAAGAACAGTTGGGTGGACCTTCTATCTCAGATCCAAGCATAAAGTGTTTGTTGCTAAAATGGGTCCTTTCCCGAGAAACAGTTTCTCTCGAAAGAATTGAGTGGGAGGAAGATAGAACTTGATGAGGTTGTTGAACCTTTGTTTCAACCAGAGAGTAGCGCAGCATAGGAAGATGTTTCTATGAATCCTAAGTTAGTTGAAGAGGAAGTTAATGATGATGATCATGAAGCTTCGGATCAAGTTACTATCGAACCTCGTAGGTCGACGAGGACGTGTACTGCTCCTGAGTGGTATGACAACCCTGTCTTAGAGGTCATGTTGTTGGACAACGATGAACCTACAAGCTATGGAGAAGCGATGATGAGCCTGGATTTCGACAAATGGTTAGAGGCCATGAAATCCGAGAAAGGATCCATGTATGAAAACCAAGTATGGACTTTGGTAGACTTGCTCGTTAGACGGCAGGTCGTTGAGTACAAATGGATGTTTAAAATGAAGACAGACGCTCATGGTAAATGTCACCATTTGTAAAGCTCGACTTGTTGCAAAGAAGTTTACGACAAGTTCAAGGAGTTGACTGCGATGAGACTTTCTCACTCGTAGCGATGCTAAAGTCTATTGGAATTATGTTAGTAGTTGTTGCATTTTTCAATTATGAAATATGGCAGATGGATGTCAAAACATCATTTCCTTAACGGTTTACTTGAGGAAAGGTTGTATGTGATACAACCAGAAGGTTTTGTCAGTCCTAAGGATGCTAAAAGGTGTGCAAGCTTCAGTGATTCTTCTATGAACTGAAGCAAGCATCTCGGAGTTGGAATATACACTTTGATGAGGTGATCAAAGATTTTGAGTCTATACAAAGTTTACGAGAAACTTGTATTCACAATAAAGTGAGTGGGAGCACTATAGAATTTCTGATAAGTATATGTGGATGACATATTGTTGATCGGAAATGATGTAGAATTTCTGGAAAGCATAAACGGTTGTTTGAAAAGAGTTTTTCAAAGGAAGACCTGGATAAAGCGACCTGATTGTTGAGCATCAAGTTCTATAGAGATAGATCAAGATGCTTGATGAGACTTTCAATGAGTACATACCTTGACAAGATTTTGAAAGAGTTCAAAATGGATCAGTCAAAGAAAGAGTTCTCGCCTGATTTGTGAGGAGTGAAGTTGAGTGAGACTCAAAGCTCGACAACGGCAGAAGAAAGAGAAAGGACGAATGTCGTCCCCTATGCCTTAGCTATAGGCTCTGTATAGTATGCCATGCTGTGTACCGCACCTGTGTGTGCCTTGCCATGAGTCTGTCAAGGGGTACAAGGGTGATCCAGGAGTGGATCACAGGACAACGGTCAATATTATCCTTAGTGACTAAAAGACTAAGGAAATCTTTCTCGATTATGGAGGTGATAAAGGGCTCTTCATAGAGAGTTATGTCGATGCAAGCTTTAACACTAATCCGGATGACTCTTAGTAGCAATCCGGATAGTATAGTGGAGCAGCCATTTGGAATAGTACCAAGTGGAGTGTGGTAGTAGTGTTTACGGTTTGACATAGAGATTTGCAAAGTACACACGGATCTGAATGTCACAGAGCCGTTGACTAAAAGACCTCTCTCACATGCAAAGCATGATCGAGCCCCAGAACTCATTGGGTGTTAGATTCATAACAATGCGGATCACATGGTGATGTGAACTAGATTATTGACTCTAGTGCAAGTGGGAGACTGTCGGAAATATGCCCTAGAGGCAATAATAAATTAATTATTATCATATTTCCTTATTCATGATAATCATTTATTATCCATGCTATAATTGTATTGATCGGAGACTTAGATGCATGTGTGGATACATAGACAAAACCATGTCCCTAGTATGCCTCTAATAGACTAGCTCGTTGATCAAAGATGGTTAAGGTTTCCTAGCCATTGACATGAGATGTCATTTGATAACGGGATCACATCATTAGGATAATGATGGGATGGACAAGACCCAAACTACAAATGTAGCATATGATCATGTCAGTTTATTGCTACTGTTTTCTGCATGTCAAGTATCTGTTCCTATGACCATGAGATCATGCAACTCACTAACACAGAAGGAGTGCCTTGTGTGTATCAAACGTCGCAACATAACTAGGTGGCTATAAAGGTACTCTACAGGTATCTCCGACGGTGTCTATTGGGTTGGCATGGATCAAGACTGGGATTTGTTACTCCATGTAACGGAGAGGTACCTCAGGGCCCACTCGGTAATACAACATCACAACAAGCCTTTCAAGCAATGTGACTAAGTGTTACTCGCGGGATCTTGTATTACGGAACGAGTAAAGAGACTTGCCGGTAACGAGGTTGAACTAGGTATGGAGATACCGACGATCGAATCTCAGGCAAGTAACATACCGAAGAAAAAAAGGAACATCATACGGGATTAACTGAATCCTTGACATAGAGGTTCGACCGATAAAGATCTTCGTAGAATATGTAGGAACCAATATGGGCATCCAGGTCCCGCTATTGGTTATTGACCGTAGAGGTGTCTCGGTCGTGTCTACATAGTTCTCGAACCCGCAGGGTCTACACACTTAAGGTTTGGTGACATTTCGGTAGTATAGAGTTATGGATGGTGGTGACCGAAGGTTGTTCGGAGTCCCGGATGAGATCCCGTACGTCACGAGGAGCTCCAGAATGGTCCGGAGGTAAAGATTGATATATAGGAAGTCCTATTTTGGTCGCCGGAAAAGTTTCGGGCTCATCGGTGGTGTACCGGGAGTGTCGGCAGTGTACCGGGAGACCATCGGGAGGGGTATTTCGACCCAAGAGGCTACATGGGCTGTGGGAGAGTAAATACCAGCCCTTAGTGGGCTAGTGGAAGTCCCACACGAGTCCCATGCGGCTGGGAAGAAAAGCCCAAAGAGAGAAAGGTGGAAAAGGGCAAAAAGGCAAAAATAAGGAGGAGTCCTAGTCCTACTAGGATTGGAGGAGGAATCCTCCAATCCTCCTTGGTTCGTCCGACCCAAGGGCTAGATCCTTGGGAGCCAAGCCTCCTCCTCCTCTCCTCCTATATATACTAGAGGATTTTAGGGTTTTGGCACCAGATTTTCAGTCATGTGCTACCCGTCCCTCCAGTGCATAGTTTCTCCTCTAGATCGGATTTCTGCAGTGCTTAGGCGAAGCCCTGCCGGAATAGCTCCACCACCATCGCCGGAGTGCCGTCATGCTGCCGAAAAACTATTCTACCTCTCCGCTTCCTCTTGCTGGATCAAGAATGCAGAGATCATCATCAAGTTGTACGTGTGCTGAACGCGGAGGTGCCGTCCGTTCGGCGCTAGATCGGAAGGACCATGATCAATATTGCGAGACGGATCGTGATGAGATCGCGAGACGGATCGTCATGAGTTCGCGGGACAGATCGTGATTGGATCGCAGGACGGATCGTGATGAGATCGCGGGACACTCGGCGATTTGGATTGCGAAGATGTTCGACTACACCAACCGCGTTTCTTAACGCTTCCCGCTTAGCGATCTACAAGGGTATGTAGATCCACTCTCCCTCTCGTATATGCTCATCACCATAGATAGATCTCGCGTGTGCGTAGGAAAACTTTTGTTTCTCGTGCAACATTCCCCAACAGCACCCTCCTCCCCTCCTCCTATATATAGTGAGGGTTTTGGGGGGCTGCAACATACAAGTCTCTCTCTCTCTCTCTCTCTCGGCGCAGCCCTACCCCTCCTCCTCCTCGTCCTCCGTAGTGCTTGGCGAAGCCCTGCCGAAGTACCACGCAGTTCCACCGTGTCGGGACCCCGATCCTAAGACATATGAATCCAGCCTGTAACACGTCACGCCACTTTGCGGCCTCACGCACGGTAAGCCACGGTTGCCACCTTACCTTGGCCGGGACCGTTTGCGCCTTTTGGCTCATGGATATGAACGTGTCGCTAGCATTCACACAACAGAGAACCCAGGTCGACATGACTAGTTATAGACCCAAGCGGCACAACCGTACAGGGACAGGCATACATAACCCAGCAATGCAGGTGTCGGTCATCAGCGTGTGTAGACGAGTCATAGCAAGCTACAAGGACTCCATTACGTCGTGGGACATAAATGTCATCACTGCACGTAGACGAGTCGTAGCAGGCTACAAGGACTCCATTACACTGCGAGACATTTCCCCGGAGGGATAGACACAGCAGCAAACAAGGATACATGTCGGTCAATCAATGTGTCCGGAGCAGTAGCAAGATACCAAGGCTCAATGAAAGCACAAAGAGGCATTTCCTCGTAAAGAAGGCTACTAAAGGCACACAACTAGGTGTCGAATCCCACGCATACCAATGCATTTCAATCATACACGCACTATGCACGATATGCGTAGATACAACATGGCATCACAACAAAACTCTACAACATAACATTCATTTAGGAGGCTCCAAGGAGCCAACATAGTATAATGTTACAAACAGAAGGGGTCACAAGACCCAACATTCAGAGCATACAAACAACAAGCAGAAGTTACATGTCTAAGTACAGACATCTACAAAAGCGGCTAGAAGAGCCTGAAAAGCTACAACGACCCTACCATAGGAGCCAGACCTCTGTCTAGGTTACTAAGCTAATCCGTCGATGTCAACATCAGGAGAACATAACTGAACACAACGTCTAACTCTGCAAAAATGTAAATAAGCAACAGTGAGTATGAAGGTACTCAGCAAGTCTTACATCTGAACTATCTACATATGCATCATGTATCAATGAACGGGATTGTGGGGTTTACTGCAGAATGCCAGCTTTGACCTTTGGCTAACCTAGACTACGACAAAGTAACCAACGTATCACTACTCTCTCGTCTCCCTACGAGAGAGCACACATGAGTCCACATGTTCACCATCTCAATAACCACTATGGCTCCTCTCTCTCGTCTTCCTACGGGAAGCCATCCATAGCACTCAAACTTGTTTGGTGCATTTTAGAGTATCCACTTAAGTTGTCTATGAACAATGCAAGTATCCAAGTAGTCCATATCCGTGGACGCGGCTATTCGAATAGATAAATTTGTTGGGAGACGTAGTAGTAAATCAAAAAAAATCCTACGATCACCAAGATCTATCCATGGAGAAACCAGCAACGAGAGGGGAGAGATTGCATCTTCATACCTTTGAAGATCGCTAAGCGAAAGCGTTACAAGAACGCGGTTGGTGGAGTCGTGCTCGCAGCGATTCAGATCGCGGTGGATTCCGATCTTAGCGCCGAACAACGGCGCCTCCGCGTTCAACACACGTGCAGCCCGATGACGTCTCCTATGCCTTGATCCAGCAAGGAGGAAGGAGAGGTTGAGGGAGAGCTCTGGCAGCACGATGGCGTGGTGACGGTGGAGCTACGTGAACTCCGGCAGGCCTTCACCAAGCGCTACGGAGAACGAGGAAGAGGAAGGGTAGGGCTGAACCGAGAGAGAAAGAAGTCGTGTCTCAAAACAGACCGAACCCTTGCATATATATAGGAGGAGGGAGAGGGGGGCTGCCTTGGCCCCTCCTCCAAGGAGGAGAGGTTCGGCCGACCCTAGGGAGGAGTCCACCTCCCACAAGGGAGGTGGATCTCTTCCTTTTGAATCCTTTTTAGCCCTATCTCTTATCTCCAGCAGCATGGGCCTTTCTAGAAGGTCTTGGCCAGCCCACTAAGGGCTGGCACACCTCCTCTAAGGGCCCACGATGTCCTTTTGTCGTCACACCCCTCCCGGGGGTCCTCCGGCACCCTCCCGGCACTCCCGGTACACTACCGATGAGCCCGAAAACTTTCCGGTGACCAAAACTGGACTTCCTATATATCAATCTTTACCTCCAGACCATTCTGGAGCTCCTCGTGACGTCCGGGATCTCATCCGGGACTCCGAACAACTTTCGGTAATCACGTATACCATTTCCCTATAACCCTAGCGTCATCGAACCTTAAGTGTGTAGACCCTACGGGTTCGGGAGACATGTAGACATGACCGAGACACCTCTCCAGTCAATAACCAACAGCGGGATCTGGATACCCATGTTGGCTCCCACATGCTCCACGATGATCTCATCAGATGAACCACGATATCAGGGATTCAATCAATCCCGTATACAATTCCCTTTGTCTATCGGTATGATACTTGCCCGAGATTCGATTGTCGGTATCTCTATACCTTGTTCAATCTGGTTACTGGCAAGTCTCTTTACTCGTTCCGTAATACATCACCCCGTGGCTAACTCCTTAGTCACACTGAGCTCATTATGATGATGTCTTACTGAGTGGGCCCAGAGATACCTCTCCATCACACGGAGTGACAAATCCCACTCTCGATTCGTGCCAACCCAACAGACACTTTCGGAGATACCCGTAGTGCACCTTTATAGCCACCCAGTTACATTGTGACGTTTGGCACACCCAAAGCATTCATACGGCATCCGGGAGTTACATAATCTCATGGTCTAAGGAAACGATACTTGACATTGAAAAGCTTTAGCAAACGAACTACACGATCTTGTGCTATGCTTAGGATTGGGTCTTGTCCATCACATCATTCTCCCAATGATGTGATCCCGTTATCAACGACATCCAATGTCCATGGTCATGAAACAGTGACCATGTATTGATCAACAAGCTAGTCAACTAGAGGCTCACTAGGGACATGTTGTGGTCTATGTATTCACACATGTATTACAGTTTTCGGTTAACACAATTATAGCATGAACAATAGACAATTATCGTGAACAAGGAAATACAATAATAAACATTTTATTATTGCCTCTAGGGCATATTTCCAATAGTCTCCCACTTGCACTAGAGTCAATAATCTAGTTACATTGTGATGAATCGTACACCCATAGCATTCTGGTGTTGATCATGTTTTGCTCGTGAGAGAGGTTTAGTCAAAGGATCTGCGACATTCAGATCCGTATGCACTTTACAAATATCTATATCTCCCTCCTGAATGTAATCACGGATGGAGTTGAAGCGGCGCTTGATGTGTCTTGTCTTCTTGTGAAACCTGGGCTCCTTTGCAAGGGCAATAGCTCCAGTGTTGTCACAGAATAGAGTCATCAGGCCCGACGCACTTGGAATTACTCCTAGGTCGGTGATGAACTCCTTCATCCAGACTCCTTCCTTTGCTGCTTCCGAAGTAGCTATGTACTCCGCTTCACATGTAGATGCCGCCACGACGCTTTGCTTGCTGCTGCACCAGCTGACTGCCCCTTCATTCAAAATATACACGTATCCGGTTTGCAACTTGGAGTCGTCCGGATCTGTGTCGAAGCTAGCATCGACGTAACCCTTTACGACAAGCTCTTCGGCACCTCCATGTACGAGAAACATGTACTTTGTCCTTTTCAGGTACTTCAGGATATTCTTGACCGCTGTCCAGTGTTCTGCTCCGGGATCACTTCGGTACCTCCCTACCAAACTTATGGCAAGGTTCACATCAGGTCTGGTACACAGCATGGCATACATAATAGAGCCTATGGATGAAGCATAGGGGATGACACTCATCTCTTCTCTATCCTTTGTCGTGGTCGGGCATTGAGTCGTACTCAATCTCACACCTTGTAACACAGGCAAGAACCCCTTCTTGGACTGATCCATATTGAACTTCTTCAATATCTTATCAAGGTATGTGCTTTGTGAAAGACCTATGAGGCGTCTCGATCTATCTCTATAGATCTTAATACCTAATATGTAAGCAGCTTCTCCAAGGTCCTTCATTGAAAAACACTTATTCAAGTAGGCCTTTACACTTTCCAAGAGTTCTATATCATTTACCATTATCAGTATGTCATCCACATATAATACGAGAAATGCTATAGAGCTCCCACTCACTTTCTTGTAAATACAGGGTTCTACATAAACCTGTACAAACCCAAACGCTTTAATCACTTCATTAAAGCGAATGTTCCAACTCCGAGATGCTTGCACCAGCCCATAGATGGAGCGTTGGAGCTTGCATACCTTGTTAGCATCTTTAGGATCGACAAAACCTTCCGGCTGCATCATATACAGTTCTTCCTTGAGGAAGCCATTAAGGAATGCCGTTTTGACGTCCATTTGCCAGATCTCATAATCATAAAATGCGGCAATCTCTAACATGATTCGGACAGACTTCAGCATCGCTACGGGTGAGAAAGTCTCATCGTAGTCAACTCCTTGAAATTGTCGATAACCCTTAGCGACAAGCCGAGCCTTATAGACGGTCACATTACCATCTGCGTCTGTCTTCTTCTTAAAGATCCATTTATTTTCAATGGCTCGCTTATCATCAGGCAAGTCCACCAAAGTCCACACTTTGTTCTCATACATGGATCCTATCTCGTATTTCATGGCTTCAAGCCATTTGTTGAAATCTGGGCCCGCCATCGCTTCTTCATAGTTCGAAGGTTCACCGTTGTCCAACAACATGATCTCTAGGACAGGGTTGTCGTACCACTCTGGTGCGGAATGTGTCCTAGTGGACCTTCGACGTTCAATAGTAACTTGAACTGAAGTTTCATGATCATCATCATTAACTTCCTCTCTAGCCGGTGTAGGCTCCACAGAAACAACTTCCTGTGCTGTGTTACTCTCCGGTTCGAGTGGAGGTACAATTACCTCATCAAGTTATATTTTCCTCCCGCTTACTTCTTTAAAGAGAAAACCCTTTCTCGAGAAAGGATCCATTCTTGGCAACAAATACTTTGCCCTCGGATCGTAGGTAGAAGGTATACCCAATAGTCTGTTTGGGATATCCTAAAGACGCACTTTTCCGCTTTGGGTTCGAGCTTCTCAGGTTGACATTTCTTCACATAAGCATCGCATCCCCAAACTTTTAGAAACGACAGCTTAGGTTTCTTTCCAAACCATAATTCATACGGTGTCGTCTCAACAGATTTTGACGGTGCCCTATTTAAAGTTAATGCGGTAGTCTCTAATGCATATCCCCAAAATGATAGCGGTAAGTCGGTAAGAGACATCATAGATCGTACCATATCTAATAGAGTGCGATTATGATGTTCAGACACACCATTTCGCTGAGGTGTGCCAGGCGGCGTGAGTTGTGAAACAATTCCACATTTCCTTAGGTGCGTGCCAAACTTGTGACTTAAATATTCTCCACCACGATCAGATCGTAGGCACTTCATTTTCCTGTCACGTTGATTCTCTACCTCACTCTGAAATTCCTTGAACCTTCAAAAGTTTCAGACTTATGTTTCATTAAGTAGACATACCCATATCTACTCAAGTCATCAGTGAGGGTGAGAACATAACGGTAGCCACCACGAGCCTCGACACTCATTGGAACGCATACATCGGTATGTATTATTTCCAACAAGTCAAGTTGCTCGCTCCATTCTTCCGGAGAACGGAGTCTTGGTCATCTTGCCCATGAGGCATGGTTCGCACGTCTCAAATGATTCGAAATCAAGAGACTCCAAGAGTCCATCAGTATGGAGCTTCTTCATGCGTTTGACACCAATATGACCAAGGCGGCAGTGCCACATGTAAGTGGGACTATCGTTATCAACCTTACACTTTTTGATACTCACACTATGGACATGTGTAACATCAAGTTCGAGATTCATCAAAAATAAACCATTGACCAGCGGGGCATGACCATAAAACATTTCTCTCATATAAATAGAACAACCATTATTCTCAGATTTAAATGAGTAGCCATCTCGCATCAAGCGAGATCCAGATACAATGTTCATGCTCAAAGCTGGTACTAAATAACAATTATTAAGGTTTAACACTAATCCCGAAGGTAGATGTAGAGGTAGCGTGCCCACGGTGATCACATCGACCTTGGAACCATTCCCGATGCGCATTGTCACCTCGTCCTTTGCCAGCCTCCGCTTATTCCACAGCTCCTGCTTGGAGTTACAAATGTGAGCAACTGCACCGGTATCAAATACCCAGGAGCTACTATGAGCGATGGTTAGGTACACATAAATAACAAGTATATCACATATACCTTTAATGTTGTCGTCCTTCTTATCCGCTAAGTACTTGGGGCAGTTCCGCTTCCAGTGACCGGTACCCTTTCAATAAAAACACTCAGTCTCAGGCTTGGGTCCATTCTTGTTCTTCTTCTTCCCGGCAACTTGCTTACCGGGCGCGGCAACAGCTTTGCCGTCCTTCTTGAAGTTCTTCTTACCCTTGCCTTTCTTGAAACTAGTGGTCTTATTCACCATCAACACTTGATGCTCCTTTTCGATCTCGACCCCTGCTGATTTCAGGATCGAGTACAACTCAGGAATGGACTTCTCTATGCCCTGCATGTTGTAGTTCATCACAAAGCTCTTGTAGCTAGGTGGAAGCGACTAGAGGATTTTGTCAATGACCGAGTCATCCGGGAGATTAACTCCCAGCTGAGTCAAGCGGTTGTGCAACCCAGACATCTTGAGTATGTGCTCACTGACAGAATTGTTCTCCTCCATCTTACAGCTGAAGAACTTGTCGGAGACGTCATATCTCTTGACCCGGGCATGAGCTTGGAAAAGCAGTTTCAGCTCTTGGAACATCTCATATGCTCCGTGTTGCTCAAAACGCTTTTGGAGCCCCAGTTCTAAACTGTAAAGCATGCCGCACTGAACAAGGGAGTAATCATCGCAGCGCGACTGCCAAGCTTTCATAACGTCTTGTTTCGCTGGGAGAATGGGTGTGTCACCTAGCGGTGCATCAAGGACATACAATCTCTTGGAAGCTATGAGGATGATCCTCAAACTACGGACCTAGTCCGCATAGTTGCTTCCATCATCTTTCAGCTTGGTTTTCTCTAGGAACGCGTTGAAGTTTAGGGTGACATTCGCGTTGGCCATTGGATCTACACTATAGATTGTAAAGACAATTTTAGACTAAGTTCATGATAATTAAGTTCAAATAATCAAATTATTTAATGAATTCCCACTTAGATAGACATCTCTCTAGTCATCCAAGTGATACATGATCCATGTCAACTAGCCCGTGTCCGATCATCACGTGAGGCGGACTAGTCATCCATGGTGAACATCTCCATGTTGATCGTATCTTCTATACGACTCATGTTCGACCTTTCGGTCTTCCGTGTTCCGAGGCCATGTCTGTACATGCTAGGCTCGTCAAGTCAACCTAAGTGTTTCGCGTGTGTAAATCTGGCTTACACCCGTTGTATGCGAACGTTAGAACCTATCGCACCCGATCATCACGTGGTGCTTCGGGACAACGATCCTTAGCAACGGTGCACAGTTAGGGTGAACACTTTTCTTGAAATTTTATTGAGAGATCATCTTATTCACTACCGTCATTCTAAGCAAATAAGATGTAAACATGATAAACATCACATGCAATCAATATAGTGACATGATATGGCCAATATCATCTTGCTCCTTTGATCTCCATCTTCGGGGTACCATGATCATCACTGTCACCAGCACGACACCATGATCTCCATCATCGTGTCTTCATGAAGTTGTCTCGCCAACTATTACTTCTACTACTATGGCTAATGTTTAGCAATAAAGTAAAGTAATTACATGGCGTTTATGATTGACACGCAGGTCATACAATAAAATAAGACAACTCCTATGGCTCCTGCCGGTTGTCATACTCATCGACATGCAAGTCGTGAATCCTATTACAAGAACATGATCAATCTCATACATCACAATGCATCACATCACATCCTTTGGCCATATCACATCACAAGGCATATGCTGCAAAAACAAGTTAGACGTCCTCTAATTTGTAGTTGCAAGTTTTTACGTGGCTGCTATAAGTTACTAGCAAGAACGTTTCTTACCTACGCCAAAACCACAACGTGATATGACAATTGCTATTTACCCTTCATAAGGACCCTTTTCATCTAATCCAAACCGACTAAGGTGGGAGAGACAGACACCCGCTAGCCACCTTATGCAACAAGTGCATGTCAGGCGGTGGAACCAGTCTCACGTAAGCGTACGTGTAAAGTCGGTTCGGGCCGCTTCATCCCACAATAACGCCGAATCAAGAGAATACTAGTAGTGGTAAGAAAATTAACAAGATCGACGCCCACAACTGCTTTGTGTTCTACTCGTGCATAGATTCTACGCATAGACCTAGCTCATGATGCCACTGTTGGGAGACGTAGTAGTAAATCAAAAAAATCCTACGATCACCAAGATCTATCCATGGAGAAACCAGCAACAAGAGGGGAGAGATTTCATCTTCATACCTTTGAAGATCGCTAAGCGGAAGCGTTACAAGAACGCGGTTGGTGGAGTCGTACTCGCAACGATTCAGATCGCGGTGGATTCCGATCTTAGCGCCGAACAACGGCGCCTCTGCGTTCAACACACGTGCAGCCCGGTGACGTCTCCTACGCCTTGATCCAGCAAGGAGGAAGGAGAGGTTGAGGGAGAGCTCCGGCAGCACGACGGCGTGGTGACGGTGGAGCTACGTGAACTCCGGCAGGGATTCGCCAAGCGCTACGGAGAACGAGGAAGAGGAAGGGTAGGGTTGCACTGAGAGAGAAAGAAGTCGTGTCTCAGAACAGCCCAAACCCTTGCATATATATAGGAGGAGGGAGAGGGAGGTCTGCCTTGGCCCCTCCAAAGAGGAGAGGTTCGGCCGACCCTAGGGAGGAGTCCACCTCCCACAAGGGAGGTGGATCTCTTCCTTTTGAGTCCTTTTTAGCCCTATCTCTTATCTCCAGCCGCATGGGCCTTTCTAGAAGGTCTTGGTCAGCACACTAAGGGCTGGAACACCTCCTCTAAGGGCCCACGGAGTCCTTTTGTCGTCACACCCCTCCCGGGGGTCCTCCGGCAGTCCCGGTACACTACCGCTGAGCCCGAAAACTTTCCGGTGACCAAAACTGGACTTCCTATATATCAATGTTTACCTACGGGCCATTACGGAGCTCCTCGTGACGTCCGGGATCTCATCCGGGACTCCGAACAACTTTCGGTAATCACGTATACCATTTCCCTATAACCCTAGCGTCATCGAACCTTAAGTGTGTAGACCCTACGGGTTCGGGAGACATGTGACATGACCGAGACACCTCTCCGGTTAATAACCAACAGCGGGATCTAGATACCCATGTTGGCTCCCACATGCTCCACGATGATCTCATTGGATGAACCACGATGTCGGGGATTCAATCAATCTCGTATACAATTCCCTTTGTCTATCGGTATGATACTTGCCTGAGGTTCGATTGTCGGTATCTCTATACCTTGTTCAATCTCGTTACCGGCAAGTCTCTTTACTCGTTCCATAAGACATCATCCCGTGGCTAACTCCTTAGTCACATTGAGCTCATTATGATGATGTCTTACCGAGTGGCCCAGAGATACCTCTCCGTCACACGGAGTGACAAATCCCAGTCTCGATTCGTGCCAACCCAACAGACACTTTCGGAGATACTCGTAATGCACCTCTATAGCCACCCAGTTACGTTGTGACGTTTGGCACACCCAAAGCATTCCTACGGTATCCGAGAGTTGCACAATCTCATGGTCTAAGGAAGCGATACTTGACATTGAAAAGCTTTAGCAAACGAACTACACGATCTTGTGCTATGCTTAGGATTGGGTCTTGTCCATCACATCATTCTCCTAATGATGTGATCCCGTTATCAACGACATCCAATGTCCATGGTCATGAAACAGTGACCACCTCTTGATCAATGAGCTAGTCAACTAGAGGCTCACTAGGGACATGTTGTGGTCTATGTATTCACACATTATTACGGTTTCTGGTTAACACAATTATAGCATGAACAATAGACAATTATCATGAACAAGGAAATACAATAATAACCATTTTATTATTGCCTCTAGGGCATATTTCCAACAAAATTTACCCTGCAGGGGTGTACTTCGTCGCACATGCTTCCGCCACTTATCGTCATGTGCACGTAAAAAGGCACCTCGGCAAACTTCAAGCGGAATCCCAGCAACGGAGTCGGCCACGGACGTTAACCTTCAACTACTCACGTCCAAAGCAGTCACCTATTTGAGTTGGAACCCATAATGGAAGTCCGGCCGAGGTTTCAAACATGGCCTCAAACATTGCGAGTAGGTCCCCAAGCTGGTCCCGATTGGGCCGTTCATCCACTTCACAGGCCGTGCCACACCTATCAACGTTTCGAGCTACTGCGACTCCTGGACTGAGAACAGGGTAGGTTAATAGGCTGAGAGAGCTCGAGTTACCGGATCCCAATGTACGGTAGTAGCTAGTCTTGGAACCAAACATGGAACTCAGCTCCTATGAGCGGTTTCGATAAGACAACCCACCATGTACTCCTACGTGGCCTCTCATCGCTACCTTTACCAAAACAGGTTCATCACTTAACTCTCATCATCAGGACACATTCATTTCACTCCGGTTCATCTCCTAGATGAATCAGACCTGACACAACTCTAAGCATAGCAAGCATAACAGGGTTATAGCAAAACATGGCTCAAGCATCTACCAGGTATGCTAGGTTGCTTGGTTTAGCTATTTACTGTGACAATGACAGGTCATGCAAAGGAGTGGGTTCATCTATCGCAACACAAGTAGCAGTTAA
Organism: Hordeum marinum; assembly: GCA_022496015.1. Taxonomy (NCBI): domain Eukaryota; kingdom Viridiplantae; phylum Streptophyta; class Magnoliopsida; order Poales; family Poaceae; genus Hordeum; species Hordeum marinum. The sequence continues at coordinate 443,015,616 of CM039674.1, forward strand.
ACACGTTATCCTAGTGCATTGAGATGAGAGCAAGAGCGAGAGATGGGATTGTATCGAATATGCTCAACGGGGGTTTGCTTGCCTGTTTATCAGAAGAACTCAGCTGTTCTTCGATGCCGTCGATAACTACGTCTCGCAAGTCTATCGACAAGATCAAACAAGGTACAATTTAAACAAGGCAAATGCTTCACAATGATGCATGATAATAGCATGGCAATAAGTTGTTGGTTTGAGCTAATGCATCTATCAACATGTTAACTGAAGATGGTTTGAATGCAAGGTTCAAATTCAACTCCATATGAAAAGTAGCCTATTGTGTTTTGAACAAAATGTCCAAGTTTGGCTATTTAACTTTCTCTATCATGTATGAAAATGCCACCATTAGCTTCATTGGATTTTTCTGATAAATTTCATATATAAATTATTTTAATCTGACTTACAGATTATTTTCTATGAATTTTTGAAGTTTTTATTAATTTCTGGAATTTTCTGATTTAATTTTAAAAAATTATTTATGGCGTCAGCCTGACGTCACCACGATGTGAGCAGGTCAGCTGGCCTGGTCCAGGTCAAACCTAACGTGCGGGGTCCACACGTTAGTGACACGGGGACTAACCAGGGGTTAATCCCGTGTTGACCCAGCTTTGACCAACTGTGGGGCCCAGCGTCAGCGATTGTGGGTGATTAATTAGCAGGGGGATCCTAATGATGGCCCATGTCAGCCACACCGGTGGTTAGCCGCCAGTGACCGTAGCCGACTGCGGAGGAGCATCGGGCCGACGCTACAGATGGCGGTATAACGCGCTGTGGGCCTCTACAGAGAGCTTGGATCTAGCTGCGTCTGTGGGTGATGGGTATGGGCCAAATGGTCGCCGGAAACATGGTCGGCGATGAGGAAAGCGGCGACCGGAATTCGGGCATGCGCGGGTTTAGCGCTAGAGGGCACGAGAAGACCGGGGAAGAGAGGGAAGAGGACGGCGAGCTCACAGGGAGGCTGCAGGGGGGCTCAGCGGGCTCGGGGACGACGGAGCGGCGGCGAATCGACGGGCGAGCTCCATGGGGAGGACGAGGGGATCGCGGAGTAGCTCTGGGGCGACAGGGGGGCTCTAGCTAGGCGGCCGGCGATGGCGAGCTCGAGCAGAGCTCGGCCATGGCGAGGAGGAGGAGAGGGAGAAGGTGAGGGGAGAAATGGAGAGGGCAGGGGGATCTGCACGTCCCGAGCGGGGTCATCCCGCTCGCCAGCGCGGCGTGGCGCAGGCAGGCAGGTGGCGTGGCGCCACTGCCGCGAGCGCCGTCCCCAGCTTCTCCTCTTCCTTTTGGCAAGAGGTAGAAGACAGGGATGCCCCTGTGGGCTGGGCCTCCTGGTGGGCTACGTGCTAGGTAAGCCTTTCTCCTTTTCTTTCTTCTTTCTGTTTTTGTTTTTATTTCTGATATTTTGTTTTGGATCAAAAATAAATATCCAATCATTTTATAAAATCCAGGAAATTATTATATGAGCTAGGTATAAATTATTAATGCCACATAATTAATTTCAGGATTATTGAACTTATATTTTATATATAATAAATATAAATCCAATGCAAATAGTATTAAATTAATTCAAAAACCCAATATAAAATACTTTTGTGATCCCAAAATATTGGTTGACAATTTTAAATCAATCCAATATTTTATTAGAGAACCAGGAACATTTTCTTGGAATTGTTTGAAGCAATTTTTTTATAATGCTTATTAGACAAAAATTTGAATTATGAGGCTTGATCATTCCTCATTTCATCTTCATTTGAAAATAAAATGCATGCATGAAAGCACTTGCAATCATAAATAAAGTAGGGCTATGACAACTCACCCCCATTAAACAAGAATCTCGTCCCAAGATTCAGGAGTAGTCGGGAAGAGTGCAGGGTACTCAAGCCAAAGACGATCTTCTCGCTCCCAGGTTGCTTCATACTCAGAATGGTGCGACCACTGAACCTTCAGAAACTTGATGCTGCTACGTCGAGTGATGTGCCTGGTTTCATCAAGAATACGAACAGGATATTCTCAATATGAGAGATCATCTTGAAGATCAAGCGTTTCATGGTCTACTTCGCGGATAGGATCCTTGAAGCAACGCCTGAGTTGAGAAACGTGGAACACATCATAAACTTTGGAAAATTGCGGGGGTAGTTACAATTGGTAGGCAACCTCTCCTCGTTTAGCAAGAATGCGAAAAGGACCAATGTAACGAGGAGCCAATTTGCCTTTGATACCGAAACGATGGGTGCCCTTCAGAGGTGACACCCAAAGGTAAGCCTTCTCGTCAACTTCATAACTTACATCCTTATGACGGCGGTCATATTGGCTCTTCTGATGAGATTGGGCAGTTTTCAAATTCTCACGAATGATGCGAACTTGCTCTTCTACATCCTGGATCATATCCGGTCCAAAGAATTGTCTTTCACCGGTTTCTGACTAGTTTAATGGCGTTCGACATCTTCGTCCATACAGAACTTCGAAAGGAGCTTTGCCCAAACTAGACTGAAAGTTGTTGTTATAAGCAAATTCGGCAAATGGAAGACATTTCTCCCAGTTCATTCCGAATGAGATAACACAGGCTCTGTGCATATCCTTAAGAATTTGATTGACTATTTCTACTTGACCACTTGACTGAGGGTGATAAGCGGTGCTAAAGGAGAGATGGGTTCCCATAGCATTCTGGAAACTTTCCCAAAATCGAGAAGTGAAAAGACTTCCACGATCAGAATTGATCTCTAGAGGAACACCATGAAGAGAAACCATTCGAGAGATATACAAATCTGCTAACTGACTAGCAGTTATACTTTCTCGAACTAGAAGGAAATGAGCATTTTGAAAGGCGATCGATAACCACAAAGATGGCACCATTCCCTTTCTTAGTCTTTGGAAAGCCGGTGATGAAATCCATATCGACCTTGTCCCATTTCCACTCAGGAATAGCCAAGGGTTGAAGGGTGCCAGCAGGCCTTTGATGCTCTGCTTTAACGCGACAACAAACATCGTAGTTAGCAATGAATTGAGCGATTTATCTCTTCATACGGGTCCACCAAAACCTCTGGCATAGGTCCTGATACATCTTAGTACTATCGGGATGAATCGTGAGAGGAGAATCATGAGCTTCCTTGAGAATCAGTTATCGAAGTTGTTGCTTCTTGGGAACTACCAAGCGGTCAGCAAATAAAACAACACCTTGATCATTTACCGAGAAAGAACGAGCAACTCCCTTGGCAATATTGCTCTTGATACGAGAAATTCTCGTATCCTACTTCTGGGCAGCTATGATCTGATCCTCAAGAGTTGGTTTTTCAATCAAGGTAGAAAGGGATCCTCGAGGAACAATGTGAAGATTTAACTTATGCAATTCCTCATGGAGAAGTGGTTGACTTTGTAGCAACAAGAGGTTGTTACAATAGGATTTATGAGTTAGTGCATCAGCCATGACATTGGCTTTGCTTGGGGTGTAAGATATTCCTAAGTCGTAGTCCGTAATCAACTCAATCCACCATCTTTGTCTGAGATTCAAATCCGGTTGGGTGAACATATATTTGAGACTCTAGTGATCACTAAATATTTCACAACGATTACCCAGAAGGTAATGTCGCCAAGTGACTAGTGCATGGACTACTGCGGCAAGTTCTAGATCGTGTGTTGGATAATTTTCCTCATGTGTACGCAACTGTCAGGATGCGTAGGCAATCACATGACGGTCTTGCATAAGAATGCAACCTAGAACTTGTCGCGAAGCATCACAGTAGATAACAAAGTCCTTTGTGAAATCCGGGGGTACAAGTACCGGGGCAGTAGTCAGTCGTCTTTTCAACTCCTGAAAACTTTCCTCGCATTTTGGAGTCCACTCGAACTTCTTATCTTTCTTGAGGAGTTCAGTTAGAGGTTTGGCAACTTTGGAGAAATTCTCAATGAAGCGGCGACAATAGCTCGCTAAGCCAAGGAAACTCCTAACTTGCTTCACCAATTCAGGTTGAGTCCAATCAAAGATAGCTTGAACTCTCTCAAGATTGATAGCAATACCTTTCACAGAGATTACGTGACCCAGATAGGTCACTTCTGGCAACCAGAACTCACACTTGGAGAATTTGGCGTAAAGGTTGTGCTCTCGGAGTTTCATCAATACCAGCCTAAGATGCTCAGCATGTTCTTCTTCGTTCTTCGAGTATATGAGGATATCATCGAGATAAACCACGAGAAATTTGTCCAAATACTCCATGAAGATCGAATTCATTAAGCGGGATGAAGTGGTTGGGGCATTGGTTAGACCGAAGGACATGACGGTGTACTCGTATTGGCCATAATGAGTGACAAAAGCCGTCTTTGGAATGTCCCCGTTCCTGATTTTGATTTGATGATAACCTAATCTCAAATCCATCTTGGAAAAGACTGCGGATCCAGCAAGCTGATCATACAGATCGTTGATCCTGGGGAGCGGATATTTGTTCTTTATCATGACTAGATTAACCGGCCGATAATCGACAACCATCTGGTCCGTACCATCCTTCTTCTTGACGAAGAGGACAGGACAAGCCCATGGAGAAGAACTAGGACGGATGAAACCTTTCTTCAAAGATTCATCGAGTTGGGTCTTAAGCTCAGCTAGCTCTTGGGGAGACATCTTATAGGACCTTCTAGCAATTGGAGCGGTTCTTGGAACAAGTTCTATGACAAACTCTACTTCTCTGTCAGGTGGAACACGTGGCAATTCTTCTAGAAATATATCCGGAAAGTCACGGACTACCAGAATGTTTTCAAGGTCTGGAAGAGGATTGGCATTGAGGGAATAAATCATGCCCTCTGGAATGCGGGTCTGGATATTGACTATCTGGCCAGAAGGATGGGTAAGCTGAACAGACCTAGAGAAACAATCAATTTTGGCATGATGAGCTGTCATCCAGTCCATCCCCAAAATGATATTGATGTCTGAAGTTTTAAGGGCTATCAGAGAGGCAAGAAACACTAAACCGTCAACAAGGATTTGGTTCCCATGGCTTACCACATTGGTTTGCCATTTGGAACCTGGACTTTGAATTACTACTGAAGAGAGCATAACCTCGAAAGCAATGTTATGCAAAGAGGCATAACGTTCATAGATGAAGGAGTGGGATGCTCCTGAGTCAAACAAAACTGAAGCTGGATGAGAGTTGACAAGAAGCGTCTTAAGCACGACATTAGCATCATCTTCAGCTTCTTCTGCAGTTACATGGTGCACACATCCACGAGTATAAACAACTGACCTGACATTGGGCTTCTTGGTTGGTAGCTTGCAACGAACAACACCACTTGTTGAAGAAGGTGGAACATTTGTTCGCAAAGGGAAATTCTTCGAATAATGTCCAGGCTGACTGCACTTGAAACGTGCCCCATGAATGGGACGTGGATCCGGGTTGAGCACTCGGTTGATGAGGTTTTTCTGGGGAGCACATGGCATCGGTAGACAAGGCGCCACATAGGATGGCCTTGGTGCATACCTCGGAGGAAGAGCGGCATTCGGGATCCATATCCTACGCTTTTGGGATGTAGACGTTGAAGATGATCCAACATCACGGTTGTGCTTGCAAGATTCCTCGTAGGTCATCCTGCTCGTCTCTGCTTGGATTGCTTTGTTCACAGGAACTTGGAAGCTAACGAACTCATGCAGACTGAGGTCATGACGGAGCTTCGGGTTAAGGCCTTTCCTGAACCTTGCTTGCTTCTTGGCATATGTGGATACTTTTTCTAGGGCATAGCGTGTGAGGCGTTCAAATTCACGGCTATAGGAATCCACAACCATCTTGCCTTGGGTCAGATCACATAACTCTTCTTGCTTATGATCTAGCAGGGCCTGTGGAATGTGATGCTCGCAAAAAGCCTCACAAAATTCCTTCCATGATGTAGCTTGGCCTGCAGGATGCATGGCCTCGAAATTCTCCCACCATAAACTAGCAGAACCTTCAAGGTGATATGTGGCATACATGACCTTGTCTCCTTCAGCCACGTTTGCATAACGCAGCTTGTTGTTGATACTTCGGATCCAATCATCTGCATCTAGTGGCTCAATGGAGTGATGGAAGGTGGGCGGTTGCAACTTGATGAAGTCTCTGATGGATACTAGCTCATTGCGACGATGCGCTGTATTCCGCTCGATGTGCTCCAACAAACGGTTGGTGGCACGCTTGTTCCTCTCAACTTCTAGCATGACCTCCGTCAACAAAGGCAGGTTGGGAGGATCTTCTTCATCCCTACCATCTCCATGGTTCTAACTATGACCAATAGATCTCCGATTGACTAGCAACATCCTGAAGGAAACAACCAGGGTTTAGAATCAAGGGAGAATACTAACACATAAAGAATCCTAGGTGAACTCAGACAGCATAACAATTGTACGGGCATGAAATATGAGGCAACCTGCACAAGATTTGGCCAGCATAACAGCTCAACATCATGGTTCAAGGCACAGAGAGAACATAGGCATCACTTCTCATAACTCTGATGGGACAAACTTGTCAAACAACCATTCTATGAGTTTGTGGTCTAGTAACTCGTCATCCTAGCAGTTAAGTAGAGGAGCCTAGTTCTTAATCCCCGTAGAAAGGAGGAGAGTGATCCAGAATAGATTAACTGGAGGAAAGGAGTAAAAAGAGCCTTATGTTCCCTTCCACAATCAATTCCCTTATATAACTATAGCATTTCTAGACTCAACATTGACCAATTTGGCTTCGTAAACCTATAGGCAGTTAAGCTCCGATACCAACGCTGTCGGGACCCCAATCCTAAGACGTATGAATCTAGCTTGTAACACGTCACACCACTTTGCGGACTCATGCACGGTAAGCCACGGCTGCCACCTTACCTTGGCCGGGACAATTTGTGCCTTTTGGCTCACGAATATGAACGTGTCGCTAGCATTCACACATCAGAGAACCCGGGTCGACATGACTAGTTATAGACCCAAGCGGCACAACCGTACAGGGACAGGCATACATAACCCAGCAATTCAGGTGTTGGTCATCAACGTGTGTAGACGAGTCATAGCAAGCTACAAGGACTCCATTACACCGTGGGACATAAATGTCATCACTGCACGTAGACGAGTCGTAGCAGGCTACAGGGACTCCATTACACTGCGAGACATTTCCCCGGAGGGACAGACACAGCAGCAAAGAAGGATACATGTCGGTCAATCAATGTGTCTGGAGCAGTAGCAAGCTACCAAGGCTCGGTGGGAGCACAAAGAGGCATTTCCCCGTAAAGAAGGCTACTAAAGGCACACAACTAGGTGTCGAATCCCACGCATACTAATGCATTTCAATCATACACGCACTATGCACGATATGCGTAGATACAACATGGCATCACAACAAAACTCTACAACATAACGTTCATTTAGGAGGCTCCAAGGAGCCAACATAGTATAATGTTACAAACAGAAGGGGTCACAAGACCCAACATTCAGAGCATACAAACAACAAGTGGAAGTTACATGTGTGAGTACAGACATCTACAAAAGCGGCTAGAAGAGCCTGAAAAGCTACAACGACCCTACCATAGGAGCCAGACCTCTGTCTGGGTTACTAAGCTAATCCGTCAATGTCAACATCAGGAGAACATAACTGAACACAATGTCTAACCCTGCAAAAATGTAAGTAAGCAACAGTGAGTATGAAGGTACTCAGCAAGTCTTACATCAGAACTATCTACATATGCATCATGTATCAATGAACGGGATTGTGGGGTTTACTGCAGAATGCCAGCTTTGACCTTTGGCTAACCTAGACTACGACAAAGTAACCAACGTATCACTACTCTCTCGTTTGCCTACGAGAGAGCACAGATGAGTCCACATGTTCACCAGCTCAATACAGCACTATGGATTCTCTCTCGTCTTCCTATGGGAATCCATCCATAGCACTCACACTTGTTTGGTGCATTTTAGAGTATCCACTTAAGTTGTCTATGAACAATGCAAGTATCCAAGTAGTCCATATCCGCGGACGCGGCTATTCGAATAGATAAATTTACCCTGCAGGGGTGTACTTCGTCACACATGCTTCCGCCACTTATCACCATGTGCACGTAAAAAGGCACCTCGGCAACCTTCAAGCGCAATCCCAGCGAGGGAGTCGGCCACGGGCGTTAACCTTCAACGACTCACGTCCAAAGCAGACGCCTATTTGAGTTGGAGCCCATAATGGAAGTCCGACCGAGGTTTCCAACATGGCCTCAAATGTTGCGAGCAGGTCCCCAAGCCGGTCCCGATTGGGCCATTCATCCACTTCACAGGCCGTGCCACACCTATCAACGTTTCGAACTACTCCGACTCCTAGACTGAGAACAGGGTAGGTTAATAGGCCAAGAGAGCTCGAGTTACCGGAGCCCAATGTGAGGTAGTAGCTAGTCTTGGAACACAAACACCGAACTCAGCTCCTACGAGCGGTTTCAATGTGACAACCCACCATGTACTCCTACATGGCCTCTCATCGCTACCTTTACCAAAACAGGTTCATCACTTAACTCTCATCATCAGGACACATTCATTTCACTCTGGTTCATCTCCTAGATGAATCAGACCTGACACAACTCTAAGCATATCAAGCATAACAGGGTTATAGCAAAACATGGCTCAAGCATCTACCAGGTATGCTAGGTTGCTTGGTTTAGCTATTTACTGTGACAATGATAGGTCATGCAAAGGAGTGGGTTCATCTATCGCAACACAAGTAGCAGTTGAACATGTTGTCCTAGTGCATTGAGATGAGAGCGAGAGAGAGAGATGGGATTGTATCGAATATGCTCAAGGGGGGGTGCTTGCCTATTTATCAGAAGAACTTAGCTGTTCTTCGATGTCGTCGATAACTACGTCTCGCAAGTCTATCGACAAGATCAAACAAGGTACAACTTAAACACGGCAAATGCTTCACAATGATGCATGATAATAGCATGGCAATATGTTGTTGGTTTGAGCTAATGCATCTATCAACAAGTTAAATGAAGATGGTTTGAACGCAAGGTTCAAATTCAACTCCATATGAAAAGTGGCCTATTGTGATTTGAACAAAATGTCCAAGTTTGGTTATTTAACTTGATCTATCATGTACGAAAATGCCACCAGTAGATTCATTGGATTTTTCTGATAAATTTTCATATATAAATTATTTTAATCTGACTTACAGATTATTTTATATGAATTTTTGAAGTTTTTATTAATTTCTGGAATTTTCTGATTTAATTTTATTCTAAAAATTATTTATGGCGTCAGCCTGACGTCACCACGACGTCAGCAGGTCAGCTGGCCTGGTCCAGGTCAAACCTGACGTGCGGGGTCCGCACGTCAGTGACACAGGGACTAACCAGGGGCTAATCCCGTGTTGACCCAGCTTAACCAACTACGGGGCCCAGCGGCAGCGACTATGGGTGATTAATTAGCAGGGGGACTCCTAATGATGGCCCACGTCGGCCACACAAGTGGTTAGTTGTCGGCGACCGTAGCCAACGGCGGAGGAGCACCGGGCGGACGCTACAGATGGCGGTATAACGCGTTGTGGGCCTCTATAGAGAGCTTGAATCAAGTCGCGTCTGTGGGTGTTGGGTATGGGCAAAATGGTCGTCGGAATCATGGCCGGCGATGAGAAAAGCAGCGACTGGAGTACGGGCATGCACGGGTTCGGCGCTAGAGGGCACGGGAAGACCGGGGAAGAGAGGGAAGAGGACGGCGAGCTCACAAGGAGGTTGTAGGGGGGCTCAGCAGGCTCGGGGACGACGGAACGGCAGTGAATAGACGGGCGAGCTTCGGTGGCCAAGACGGGGAAGACGGGATGAACCGCGAGCTGGGCTTTCGGCGGCTCCTGGCTCCATGGGAAGGACGAGGGGATCGCGAGGAGCTCTGGGGCGACAGGGGGGCTCTAGCTAGGCGATCAGCGACGGCGAGCTCGAGCAGATATCAGCCATGGCGAGGGGGAGGAGAGGGAGAAGGCGAGGGGAGGAATGGAGAGGGCAGGGGGATCTACACGTCCTGGGCGGGGTCATCCCGCTCACCAGCGCGACGGGAGGGCAGGCAGGCAGGTGGCGTGGCGCCACTGCCGCGAGCGCCGTCCCCTGCTTCTCCTCTGCCTTCTCGCAAGAGGTAGAAGACACGGATGCCCTTGTGGGCTGGGCCTCCTGGTGGGATGCGTGCCAGGTAAGCCTTTCTCCTTTTCTTTCTTATTTCTGTTTTTGTTTATATTTCTGATATTTTGTTTTGGCTCAAAAATAAATATCCAACCATTTTATAAAATCCTGGAAATTATTATATGAGCTAGGTATAAATTATTAATGCCACATAATTAATTTCAGGATTATTGAACTTATATTTCATATATAATAAATATAAATCCAATGCAAATAGGATTAAATTAATTCAAAAACCCAATATAAAATACTTCTGTGATCCCAAAATATTGGTTGACAATTTTAAATCAATCCAATATTTTATTAGAGAACCAGGAACATTTTCTTGGAATTGTTTGAAGCAATTTTTTTATAATGCTTATTTGACAAAAATTTGAATTATGAGGCTTGATCATTCCTCATTTCATCTTCATTTGAAAATAAAAATGCATGCATGAATGCACTTGCAATCATAAAGAAACTAGGGTTGTGACACACCGTCACCACGCAGTCGTGTTGCCGGAGCTCTCCCTCAACCTCTCCTTCCTCCTTGCTGGATCAAGGCGTAGGAGACGTCACCGGGCTACACGTGTGTTGAACGCAGAGGCGTCGTTGTTCGGCGCTTAGATCGGAATCCACCGCGATCTGAATCGCTGCGAGTACGACTCCACCAACCGCCTTCTAGTAACGCTTCCGCTTTGCGATCTTCAAAGGTATGAAGAAGCACTCCCTCCCCACTTGTTGTTGGTTTCTCCATAGATTGATCTTGGTGACACGTAGGAAATTTTTTGATTTACTACTACGTTCCCCATCACTCCCCTCCAATATATATAGGAGGAAGGGGAGGGGGAGGTAGCCCTAGCCCCTCCTATAAGGGGCCTACGGACAAACCAAGGGGGAGGAGTCCTCCCCCCACTCGGATTCCTCCTCCCACAAGGGAGGTGGAGCCCTAGGGGGACTCCCCACTTGGCTCCCTCCTTCTCCTCGCATGGGCCCTTAGGGGTTGGCTTGCCCAGCCCACTAGGCGCTGGTGCGCCATCCCTAAGGCCCATGTGACCCCTCGGAGTGGGTGGCCTCTCCCGATGGACCCTCGGAACCCTCCCAACACCCCTGGTACACTACCAGAAATACTCGAAAATTTCCGATGACCAAAATGGGACTTCCTGTATATCAATATTTACCTCCGGACCATTTCGAAGCTCCTCGTGACGTCCGGGATCTCATCCGGGACTCTGGACAACCTTCGGTCACCACCATACATAACTCAATCCTACCGAAACGTCACCATGCAAGTCGAGAACTATGTAGACATGACCGAGACACCTCTACGTTCAATAACCAATAGCGGTATATGGATTTCCATATTGGTTCCTACATATTGTACGAAGATCTTTATCGATTGAAGCTCTATGTCAAGGATTCAGTTAATCCCGTATGTTGTTCCCTTTGTTCTTCGGTATGTTACTTGCCCGAGGTTTTCGACGGTATCTCCATACCTAGTTCAATCTCGTTACCAGCAAGTCTCTTTACTCGTTCCGTAATACAAGATCCCTTGGCTAAATCTTTAGTTACTTTGCTTGCAAGGCTTATTGTGATGATGTATTACCGAGTGAGCCCTGAGATACCTCTCCGTCACACGGAGTAAAAAATCCCAGTCTTGATCCATGCCAACCCAATAGACACCCTCGAAGATATCTATAGAGCATCTTTATAGTCACTCAGTTATGTTGCGACGTTTAATACACACAAGGTATTCCTCCGATGTCAGTGAGTTGCATGATCTCATGGTCGTAGCAATAGATAATTGACATGTAGAAAACTATAGCAATAAACTGACACGATCATATGCTATGTTCATAGTTTGGGTCTTGTCCATCACATCATTCTCCCAATGATGTGATCCCGTTATCAAATGGCATCTCATGTCTATGTATAGGAAACCTTGACCATCTTTGATCAACGAGCTAGTCTACTAGAGGCTTACTAGGGACTCAGTGTTGTCTATGTATCCACACATGTATTTGTGTTTCCAACCAATACAATTATAGCATGGATAATAAACGATTATCATGAACAAGGAAATATAATAATAACCACTTTATTATTGCCTCTAGGGCATATTTACAACAGTCTGCCACTAGCACTAGAGTCAATAATCTAGCTCACATCACTACGTGATTTACATTGTAATGAATCTAACACCCATCTAGTTCTGGTGTTGATCCTGTTTATCCCTTGGAAGAGGTTTAGTCAATGGGTCTACGACATTCAGATCTGTGTGCACTTTGCAAATATTTATGTGCTCCTTTTTTATGTAATCGTGGATGGAATTGAAGCGTCTCTTTATGTGTCTGGTCCTCTTGTGAAACATTGGTTGCTTGGCCAGAGCAGTGGCACCAGTGTTATCACATAATAGAGTCATTGGGTTCAATGAACTGGGCACTACTCCAAGATGTGTCATGAACTCCTTCATCCAGACACCTTCCTTCGCTGCCTCCGAGGCAGCGATGTACTCCGCTTCGCATGTAGAATCAGCTACCACGCTCTACTTGGAACTGCACCAGCTTACCGCTCCCCCATTAAGAATGAATACGTATCCGGTCTGAGACTTAGAGTCATCCGGATTAGTGTCAAAGCTTGCATTGACGTAACCCTTTACAAGGAGCTCTTGATCACCTCCATAAACGAGAAACAATTCCTTAGTCCTTTTCAGGTACTTAAGGATATTCTTGACCGCCATCCAGTGTTCCATCCCTGGATCACTTTGAAACCTTCCGGCCATACTTATGGCAAGGCTGGCATTGGGTCTTATACACAACATTGCATACATGATAGAGCCTATGGCTGAGGGATAGAGGAAGAGGATACCAAGGACGATGAACGGGCTTATATGGCCGGCTATCCGAAGAAGAAGGATAGAGGAGAAAGGTTCAACATGTAGGAGAATGAGCTGTTGTGTGATGCATGGTTGGCCACTACCCTCGATCCTCCCATGACACGGAGCAAAAGGCTACGACCTTTTTGGAACAACATTTATATATGGTTCCATGAACACAAGCATTTTACGCCCTACTCCGATGCGGTCATCCGCAACCGTGAATAGAAGTCCCTCGACCATCGATGATATGACATCCAAGAGGTCGTGTCCAAGTATTGTGGACACTTCAAGCATCTCATCGCATTGTGGGCTAGCAGTGCACAAATCACTGAGCAAGTAAGTTGATTGCTAGCCGAACATGCATTCTTTTGTTGCTCACTAGCCGTACATGCATTTTTTGTTAATCACTAGCTGGATATGTTTAGTTTTGTTGATAACTAGTCATACATGCATTTGTTTTGTTTCTCACTAGACGGATATGCTTAGTTTTATTGATGATTAGTCGGACATGCATTTGTTTGGTTGCTCATTAGTCGAATATGCTTAGTTTTTTTATAACTAGCCGGACATGCATTTGTTTTATTGGTGTGATCCGGCGTGTTGTGTAGGTCGGACTAAATTTGTACATGAAATTGCCCTTTACTGGCGGATATATACATGACAGTGTTGGATGGCGGCCTCCGACATAAGTGTCAGCTGACTAGTCCCACCCTGTCCGCGGACGGATGCAGGAGGAAATTTATGGGTCGCGTTGAAGATGTGCTAATAGAGTGTAAAGATATGAGCTCTCTCGATGGATTTTTTATCAGAAACTTTTTAAAATAACTTTTAAAAATCATTTCACTATTATTCCCCTTGAAGTTATTGGTTAAAGAACAATAGCATCATTGTTTACTATCTTTCTACATCTCCTTTTATCTATTGCATTTATGGCATGCACCTTATTCTAAGGTCTTATTTGCAAAGTGATGTTATCTCCATAATATCCAACTTAATATTATTTCCCTCATAAAAGAAACTCAGAGCATATAGTGTATTTTTTTATAAATGGTAATATGTTAATATCAAGCAGATACTAATTACAAGCACTCTTTACAACAATACTTTATCTAGAACTAGTCGAGATATCGAGAGTGCACACATCCATAAAGTAAAAAAATCTAAAAAGGTCCAGGCAAGATGATCAGACCGTTGCAACACAATGTAAAGAAAACTACCACCGCCATGGGCAACACCAAAACTACGAGAAGGTCCCCAACAACGACGCTTCCAGGAAGGTACCAGTGCATGAACATCGTCATCGCCAGATACAATCATGTAGGATTTTCGCTAGACTCCATATATTGCCTTCACCAAGGGAGCATAGACCAACACTGTCGTGTACAACAATTGAGATTTCACCCCGAAACTCGATGGTTGGTACTCGAAGAGCACCACCAAAGACGAAACCCACAAAGTTACTGCCACCAACTTGCCACAAATAATTCTTGCTACAATGTCCCGGTTAGCACCTTACGCGCCACATCGGAACCCGGGTGTGGTGGAAAATGGGCAAGGGCCGGGCCGCCACCCCCTAGGTGGTGTGTCGTATCGTGATCTGGATACGGTGGCAAGTGAGCGAGGATCGGGTCATCGCAACCTCAGTGGCGCGCTACATCGGCACCCGGGTGTAGTGGAAAATGAGCGAGGGTCTTCGCATTTTACTCGATGAGTGCAAAGGGTAAGGAAGCTAGTTGAGCCTAGGAGGATTCGATTAGGTAGCTGGAACATAGGGTCTCTAACAGGTAAGCTTCACGAGGTAGTTGATACAGCGGTGAGGAGAGGCGTTGATATCCTTTGCGTCCAAAAGACCAAATGGAGGGGACAGAAGGCGAAGGAGGTGGAGGGTACCGGCTTCAAGCTGTGGTACACGGGGATGGTTGCAAACAGAAATGGAGTAGGCATATTGATCAGCAAGAGCCTCAAGGATGGAGTGGTAGACGTCAAGAGACATAGGGACCAGATTATCCTGGTCAAGCTGGTAGTTGGGGACTTAGTCCTCAACGTTATCAGCGCGTTGTTGGGAGACGTAGTAGTAAATAAAAAAAAATCCTACATGTCACCAAGATCTATCTATGGAGAAACCAGCAACGAGTGGGGAGAGATTGCATCTTCATACCTTTGAAGATCGCTAAGCGAAAGCGTTACAAGAACACGGTTGGTGGAGTCGTACTCGTAGCGATTCAGATCGCGGTGGACTCCGATATCAGCGCCAAACAATGGCGCCTCTGCATTTAACACACGTGCAGCCCGATGACGTCTCCTACGCCTTGATCCAGCAAGGAGGAAGGAGAGGTTGGGGAAGAGCTCCGGCAGCACGACAACGTGGTGATGGTGGAGCTGCATGGACTCCGACAGGGCTTCGCCAAGCGCTACGGAGAATGAGGAGAGGGAGGAGTAGGGCTGCGCCGAGAGAGGAAGAAAACCATGTGTTGGGCAGCCCCAAAACCTCACATATATATAGGGGAGAGGGAGGAGGAGTCACCCCATCTAGGGTTCCCACCCTATAGGGTGCGGCAGCCCTAGATGGGGCTTGGCCGCCGGCCAGAGAGGGAGGAGAGAAGGGCGCAGCCCTAGGTGGGCCTTAGGCCCATCTGGACCTAGGGTTTCCCCTCCCTTCACCTTTCTTGAGCCTTGGGCTGGGGTGGGAGGCGCACCAGCCCACCTAGGGGCTGGTTCCCTCCCACTCTTGGCCCATGAAACCTTCCGTGGCTGGTGGCCCCACTTGGTGGACCCCCAAAACCCTTCCGATGGTCCTGGTACGTTACCGGTAATTCCCGAAACACTTCCGATGGCCAAACCCTCACTTCCTATATATCAATCTTTGTCTCCGTACCATTCCGGAACTCCTCGTGACATCCAGGATCTCATCCGGGACTTTGAACTACCTTCGGTAACCACGTACACTATTCCCTACAACCCTAGCGTCATCGAACCTTAAGTATGTAGACCCTACGGGTTCGGGAGACACGTAGACATGACCGAGACACCTCTCCGGTCAATAACCAACAGAGGGATCTAGATACCCATGTTGGCTCCCACATGTTCCACAATGATCTCATCGGATGAACCACGATGTCGGGGATTCAATCAAATCCCGTATTCAATTCCCTTTGTCTATCGGTATGATACTTGCCCGAGATTCGATCGTCGGTATCTCTATACCTTGTTCAATCTCGTTACCGGAAAGTCTCTTTACTCGTTCCGTAACACATCATCCCGTGGCTAACTCCTTAGTCACACTGAGCTCATTATGATGATGTCTTACCGAGTGGGCCCAAAGATACCTCTCCGTCATACGGAGTGACAAATCCCAGTCTCGATTCGTGCCAACCCAACAGACACTTTTGGAGATACCCGTAGTGCACCTTTATAGCCACCCAGTTACGTTGTGACGTTTGGCACACCCAAAGCATTCCTACGGTATCCGGGAGTTGCACAATCTCATGGTCTAAGGAAATGATACTTGACATTGGAAAAGCTTTAGCAGACGAACTACACGATGTTGTGCTATGCTTAGGATTGGTTCTTGTCCATCACATCATTCTCCTAATGATGTGATCCCGTTATCAACGACATCCAATGTCCATGGTCATGAAACCATGACCATCTATTGATCAACGAGCTAGTCAACTAGAGGTTCACTAGGGACATATTGTGGTCTATTTATTCACACATGCATTACGGTTTCTGGTTAACACAATTGTAGCATGAACAATAGACAATTATCATGAACAGGGAAATACAATAATAACCATTTTATTATTGCCTCTAGGGCATATTTCCAACAGTCTCCCACTTGCACTAGAGTCAATAATCTAGTTCCATTGTGATGAATCGAACACCCATGGCATTCTGGTGTTGGTCATGTTTCGCTCGTGAGAGAGGTTTAGTCAACGGATTTGCGACATTCAGATCCTTATTTACTTTACAAATATCTATATCTCCCTCCTGAATGTAATCACGGATGGAGTTGAAGCGGCGCTTGATGTGTCTTGTCTTCTTGTGAAACCTTGGCTCCTTTGCAAGGGCAATAGCTCCAGTGTTGTCACAGAATAGAGTCATCGGGACCGATGCATTGGGAATCACTCCTAGGTTGGTGATGAACTCCTTCATCTAGACTCCTTTCTTTGCTGCTTCCGAAGCAGCTATGTACTCCGCTTCACATGTAGATGCCGTCATGACGCTTTGCTTGCTGCTGCACCAGCTGACTACCCCTCCGTTCAAAATATACACGTATCCGGTTTGCGACTTGGAGTCGTCTGGATCTGTGTCGAAGCTATCATCGACGTAACCCTTTACGATGAGCTCTTCGGCACCTCCATATACGAGAAACATGTCCTTTGTCCTTTTCAGGTACTTCAGGATATTTTTGACCGCTGTCCAGTGTTCCGCTCCGGGATCACTTTGGTACCTCCCTACCAAACTTATGGCAAGGTTCACATCAGGTCTGGTACACAGCATGGCATACATAATAGAGCCTATGGCTGAAGCATAGGGGATGACACTCATATCTTCTCTATCTTTTGCCATGGTCAGGCATTGAGTGGTACTCAATCTCACACTCTGCAGCACAGGCAAGAACCCCTTCTTGGACTGATCCATATTGAACTTCTTCAATATCTTTTCAAGGTATGTGCTTTGTGAAAGACCTATGAGGCGTCTCGATCTATCTCTATAGATCTTAATACCTAATATGTAAGCAGCTTCTCCAAGGTCCTTCATTGAAAAACACTTATTCAAGTAGGCCTTTACACTTTCCAAGAGTTCTATATCATTTCCCATTATCAGTATGTCATCCACATATAATATGAGAAATGCTACAGATGTCCCACTCACTTTCTTGTAAATATAGGGTTCTCCATAAACCTGCACAAACTCAAACGCTTTAATCACCTCATTAAAGCGAATGTTCCAACTCCGAGATGCCTGCACCAGCCCATAGATGGAGCGTTGAAGTTTGCATACTTTGTTAGCATCTTTAGGATCAACAAAACCTGCCGGCTGCATCATATACAGTTCTTCCTTGAGGAAGCCATTAAGGAATGTCGTTTTGACGTCCATTTGCCAGATCTCATAGTCATAAAATGCAGCAATTGCTAACATGATTCGGACAGACTTCAGCATCGCTACGGGTGAGAAAGTCTCATCGTAGTCAACTCCTTGAACTTGTCGATAACCCTTAGTGATAAGCCGAGCCTTATAGATGGTCACATTACCATCCGCGTCAGTCTTCTTCTTAAAGATCCATTTATTTTCAATGGCTCGCTTATCATCAGGCAAGTCCACCAAAGTCCATACTTTGTTTTCATACATGGATCCTATCTCGGATTTCATGGCCTCAAGCCATTTATTGGAATCCGGGCCTGCCATCGCTTCTTCATAGTTTGAAGGTTCACCGTTGTCCAACAACATGATCTCCAGGACAGGGTTGTCGTACCACTCTGGTGCGGAACGTGTCCTAGTGGACCTTCGACGTTCAATAGTAACTTGATCTGAAGTTTCATGATCATCATCATTAACTTCCTCTCCAGCTGGTGTAGGCTCTACGGAAACGACTTCCCGTGCTGCGCTACTCTATGGTTCGAGTGGAGGCACAATTACCTCATCAAGTTCTATTTTCCTCCCGCTTACTTCTTTCGAGAGAAACTCTTTCTCAAGAAAGGATCCATTCTTGGCAACAAAGACTTTGCCTTCGGATATAAGGTAGAAGGTATACCCAATAGTCTCTTTGGGATATCCTATGAAGACGCACTTTTCCGCTTTGGGTTCGAGCTTCTCAGGTTGACGTTTCTTCACATAAGCATCGCATCCCCAAACTTTTAGAAACGACGGCTTAGGTTTCTTTCCAAACCATAATTCATACGGTGTCGTCTCAACGGATTTTGACGGTGCCCTATTTAAAGTTAATGTGGTAGTCTCTAATGCATATCCCCAAAATGATAGCGGTAAGTCAGTAAGAGACATCATAGATTGCACCATATCCAATAGAGTGCGATTACAACGTTCAGACACACCATTTCGCTGAGGTGTGCCAGGCGGCGTGAGTTGTGAAACAATTCCACATATCCTTAGGTGCGTGCCAAACTCGTGACTTAAATATTCTCCGCCACGATCAGATCATAGGCACTTTATTTTCCTGTCACGTTGATTCTCTACCTCACTCTGAAATTCCTTGAACCTTTTAAAGGTTTCAGACTTATGTTGCATTAAGTAGACATACCCATATCTGCTCAAGTCATCAGTGAGGGTGAGAACATAACGGTAGCCACTGCGAGCCTCGACGCTCATTGGACCGCATACATCGGTATGTATTATCTCCAACAAGTCAGTTGCTCGCTCCATTGTTCCGGAGAATGGTGTCTTGGTCATCTTGCCCATGAGGCAATGTTTCGCACATGTCAAATGATTCGAAATCAAGAGACTCCAAAAGTCCATCAGCATGGAGCTTGTTCATGCGTTTGACACCAATATGACCAAGGCGGGATGTGTCCTAGTGAACCTTCGACGTTCAATAGTAACTTGAACTGAAGTTTCATGATCATCATCATTAACTTCCTCTCCAGCCGGTGTAGGCTCCACAGAAACAACTTCCTGTGTTGTGTTACTCTCCAGTTCGAGTGGAGGTACAATTACCTCATCAAGTTATATTTTCCTCCCACTTACTTCTTCCAAGAGAAAACCCTTTCTCGAGAAAGGATCCATTCTTGGCAACAAAGACTTTGCCCTCGGATCGTAGGTAGAAGGTATACCCAATAGTCTGTTTGGGATATCCTATGAAGACGCACTTTTCCGCTTTGGGTTCGAGCTTCTCAGGTTGACATTTCTTCACATAAGCATCGCATCCCCAAACTTTTAGAAACGACAGCTTAGGTTTCTTTCCAAACCATAATTCATACGGTGTCGTCTCAACGGATTTTGACGGTGCCCTATTTAAAGTTAATGCGGTAGTCTCTAATGCATATCCCCAAAATGATAGCGGTAAGTCGGTAAGAGACATCATAGATCGTACCATATCTAATAGAGTGCGATTACGATGTTCAGACACACCATTTCGCTGAGGTGTGCCAGGCGACGTGAGTTGTGAAACAATTCCACATTTCCTTAGGTGCGTGCCAAACTTGTGACTTAAATATTCTCCTCCACGATCAGATCGTAGGCACTTCATTTTCCTGTCATGTTGATTCTCTACCTCACTCTGAAATTCCTTGAACCTTTCAAAAGTTTCAGACTTATGTTTCATTAAGTAGACATACCCATATCTACTCAAGTCATTAGTGAGGGTGAGAACATAACGGTAGCCACCATGAGCCTCGACACTCATTGGACCGCATACATCGGTATGTATTATTTCCAACAAGTCAAGTTGCTCGCTCCATTGTTCCGGAGAACGGAGTCTTGGTCATCTTGCCCATGAGGCATGGTTCGCACGTCTCAAATGATTCGAAATCAAGAGACTCCAAGAGTCCATCAGTATGGAGCTTCTTCATGCGTTTGACACCAATATGACCAAGGCGGCAGTGCCACATGTAAGTGGGACTATCGTTATCAACCTTACACTTTTTCGTACTCACACTATGGACATGTGTAACATCACGTTCGAGATTCATCAAAAAGAAACCATTGACCAGTGGGGCATGACCATAAAACATTTCTCTCATATAAATAGAACAACCATTATTCTCAAATTTAAATGAGTAGCCATCTCGCATCAAGCGAGATCCGGATAGAATGTTCATGCTCAAAGCTGGTACTAAATAACAATTATTAAGGTTTAACACTAATCCCGAAGGTAGATATAGAGGTAGCGTGCCAACGGCGATCACATCGACCTTGGAACCATTCCCGACGCGCATCGTCACCTCGTCCTTTGCCAGCCTCCGCTTATTCCACAGCTCCTGCTTGGAGTTACAAATGTGAGAAACTGCACCGGTATCAAATACCCAGGAGCTACTATGAGCGCTGGTTAGGTACACATCAATAACAAGTATATCACATATACCTTTAACGTTGTCGGCCTTCTTATCCGCTAAGTACTTGGGGCAGTTCCGCTCCCAGTGACCGGTACCCTTGCAATAAAAGCACTCGGTCTCAGGCTTGGGTCCATTCTTATTCTTCTTCCCGACAACTTGCTTACCCGATGCGGCAACAGCTTTGTCGTCCTTCTTGAAGTTCTTCTTACCCTTGTCTTTCTTGAAACTAGTGGTCTTATTCACCATCAACACTTGATGCTCCTTTTTGATCTCGACCTCCGCTGATTTCAGCATCGAGTACAACTGAGGAATGGACTTCTCCATGCCCTGCATGTTGTAGTTCATCACAAAGCTCTTGTAGCTAGGTGGAAGCGACTGGAGGATTCTGTCAATGACCGAGTCATCTGGGAGATTAACTCCCAGCTAAGTCAAGCGGTTGTGCAACCTAGACATCTTGAGTATGTGCTCACTGACAGAACTGTTCTCCTCCATCTTACAACTGAAGAACTTATCGGAGACGTCATATCTCTCGACCCGAGCATGAGCTTGGAAAACCAGTTTCAGCTCTTGGAACATCTCATATGCTCCGTGTTGCTCAAAACGCTTTTGAAGCCTCGATTCTAAACTGTAAAGCATGCCACACTGAACAAGGGAGTAATCATCGTAGCGCGACTGCCAAGCGTTCATAACGTCTTGTTCCGCTGGGAGAATGGGTGTGTCACCTAGTGGTGCATCAAGGACATACAATCTCTTGGAAGCTATGAGGATGATCCTCAAACTACGGACCCAGTCCGCATAGTTGCTTCCATCATCTTTGAGCTTGGTTTTCTCTAGGAACGCATTGAAGTTGAGGTGACATTCGTGTTGGCCATTGGATCTACAATATAGATTGTAAAGACAATTTTAGACTAAGTTCATGATAATTAAGTTCACATAATCAAATTATTTAATGAATTCCCACTTAGATAGACATCTCTCTAGTCATCCAAGTGATACATGATCCATGTCAACTAGCCCGTGTCCGATCACGTGAGGCGGACTAGTCATCCATGGTGAACATCTCCATGTTGATCGTATCTTCGATATGACTCATGTTCGACCTTTCGGTCTTCCGTGTTCCGAGGCCATGTCTGTACATGCTAGGCTTGTCAAGTCAACCTAAGTGTTTCGCGTGTGTAAATCTGGCTTACACCCGTTGTATGCGAACGTTAGAACCTATCGCACCCGATCATCACGTGGTGCTTCGGGACGACGATCCTTAGCAACGGTGCATAGTTAGGGTGAACACTTTTCTTGAAATTTTATTGAGAGATCATCTTATTCACTACCGTCGTTCTAAGCAAATAAGATGTAAACATGATAAACATCACATGCAATCAATATAGTGACATGATATGGCCAATATCATCTTGCTCCTTTGATCTCCATCTTCGGGGCACCATGATCATCACTGTCACCGGCACGACACCATGATCTCCATCATCGTGTCTTCATGAAGTTGTCTCGCCAACTATTACTTCTACTACTATGGCTAACGTTTAGCAATAAAGTAAAGTAATTACATGGCATTTATGGTTGACACGCAGGTCATACAATAAAATAAGACAACTCCTATGGCTCCTACAAGTTGTCATACTCATCGACATGCAAGTCGTGAATCCTATTACAAGAACATGATCAATCTCATACATCACAATGCATCACATCACATTCTTTGGCCATATCACATCACAAGGCATATGTTGCAAAAACAAGTTAGACGTCCTCTAATTTGTAGTTGCAAGTTTTTACGTGGCTGCTATAGGTTACTAGCAAGAACGTTTCTTACCTACGCCAAAACCACAATGTGATATGCCAATTGCTATTTACCCTTCATAAGGACCCTTTTCATCGAATCCAATCCGACTAAGGTGGGAGAGACAGACACCTTATGCAACAAGTGCATGTCAGGCGGTGGAACCAGT
This sequence comes from Hordeum marinum, assembly GCA_022496015.1. NCBI lineage: Eukaryota > Viridiplantae > Streptophyta > Magnoliopsida > Poales > Poaceae > Hordeum > Hordeum marinum. Next base: position 443,038,622 of record CM039674.1, read on the forward strand.
CTCACGTAAGCGTACGTGTAAAGTCGGTCCGGGCCGCTTCATCCCACAATACCGCCGAATCAAGATAAGACTATTAGTGGTAAGCAAATTAACAAGATCGACCCCCACAACTGCTTTGTGTTCTACTCGTGCATAGATTCTATGCATAGACCTAGCTCTGATACCACTGTTGGGAGACGTAGTAGTAAATCAAAAAAATTCCTACGTGTCACCAAGATCTATCTATGGAGAAACCAGCAATGAGTGGGGAGAGATTGCATCTTCATACCTTTGAAGATCGCTAAGCGGAAGCGTTACAAGAACGCGGTTGGTGGAGTCGTATTCGTAGCGATTCAGATCGTGGTGGACTCCGATCTCAGCGCCGAACAACGGCGCCTCCGCGTTTAACACACGTGCAGCCCGGTGACGTCTCCTACGCCTTGATCCAGCAAGGAGGAAGGAGAGGTTGGGGAAGAGCTCCGGCAGCACGACGGCATGGTGACGGTGGAGCTGCGTGGACTCCGGCAGGGCTTCGCCAAGCGCTACAGAGAACGAGGAGAGGGAGGAGTAGGGTTGCGCCGAGAGAGGAAGAAAATTGTGTGTTGGGCAGCCGCAAAACCTCACATATATATAGGGGAGAGGGAGGAGGAGGCACCCCATCTAGGGTTCCCACCCTAGAGGGTGCGGCAGCCCTAGATGGGGCTTGGTCGCCGGCCAGAGAGGGAGGAGAGGAGGGCGCAACCCTAGGTGGGCCTTAGGCCCGTCTGGACCTAGGGTTTCCCCTCCCTCCACCTTTCCTGCGCCTTGGGCTAGGGTGGGAGGCGCACCAGCCCACCTAGGGGCTGGTTCCCTCCCACTCTTGGCCCATGAAACCTTCCGGGGCTGGTGGCCCCACTTGGTAGACCCCCGGAACCCTTTCGGTGGTCCCGGTACGTTGCCGGTAATTCCCGAAACACTTCCGGTGGCCAAATCCTCACTTACTATATATCAATCTTTGTCTTCGGACCATTCCGGAACTCCTCGTGACATCCGGGATCTCATCCGGGACTCCTACAACCTTCGGTAACCACGTACACTATTCCCTATAACCCTAGCGTCATTGAACCTTAAGTGTGTAGACCCTAAGGGTTCGGGAGACACGTAGACATGACCGAGACACCTCTCCAGTCAATAACCAATAGCGGGATATGGATACCCATGTTGGCTCCCACATGCTCCAGGATGATCTCATCGGATGAACCAGGATGTCGGGGATTCAATCAATCCCGTATTCAATTCCCTTTGTCTATCGGTATGATACTTGCCCGAGATTTGATCGTCGGTATCTCTATACCTTGTTCAATCTCGTTATCGGCAAGTCTCTTTACTCGTTCCGTAACACATCATCCCATGGCTAACTCCTTAGTCACACTGAGCTCATTATGATGATGTCTTACTGAGTGGGCCCATAGATACCTCTCCGTCATACGGAGTGACAAATCCCAGTCTCGATTCATGCCAACCCAACAGACACTTTCGGGGATACCCGTAGTGCACCTTTATAGCCACCCAGTTACGTTGTGACGTTTGGCACACCCAAATCATTCCTACGGTATCCGGGAGTTGCACAATCTCATGGTCTAAGGAAATGATACTTGACATTGGAAAAGCTTTAGTAGACGAACTACACGATCTTGTGCTATGCTTAGGATTGGGTCTTGTCCATCACATCATTCTCCTAATGATGTGATCCCATTATCAACGACATCCAATGTCCATGGTCATGAAACCGTGACCATCTATTGATCAACGAGCTAGTCAACTAGAGGCTCACTAGGGACATATTGTGGTCTATTTATTCACACATGCATTACGGTTTCTGGTTAACACAATTGTAGCATGAACAATAGACAATTATCATGAACAAGGAAATACAATAATAACCATTTTATTATTGCCTCTAGGGCATATTTCCAACACGCGTTTGCCCCACAATTAGGCCACAATGAGAACACCAAGAGGGAGTTCTGGGAAGGCCTGGAGGACTTGGTTAGGAGTGTACCGATTGGCGAGAGGCTCTTCATAGGAGGAGACCTCAATGTCCACGTGGGCACATCTAACACAGGTTTTGAAGGGGTGCATGGGGGATTTGGCTATGTCATCAGGAATCAAGAAGGAGAAGAATTCTTAAGCTCTGCGTTAGCCTATGACATGATCGTAGCTAACACCCTCTTTAAGAAGAGAGAATCACATCTAGTGACTTATAGTAGTGGGCAACACTCTAGCCAGATTGACTTCATCCTCTTGAGAAGAGAAGATTGGCGTGCATGCCTAGACTATAAGGTGGTACCTGGAGAGAGTGTTGTCCCTCGGCATAAGCTTGTGGTTGCTGACCTTCGCTTTCGGATTCGTGTCCAGCGGGACAAGCATTCCAAAGTCGCTAGAACGAAGTGGTGGAAGCTCAAGGGGGAGGTAGCTCAGGCGTTCAAGGAGAGGGTCATTAAGGAGGGCCCTTGGGAGGAAGGAGGTGATGCAGACAGCATGTGGATGAAGATGGCGACTTGCATTCGCAAGGTGGCCTCAGAGGAGTTTGGAGTGTCCAGGGAAGTAGAAGAGAAGCTAAAGATACCTGGTGGTGGAATGATGATGTCCATAAGGCAATCAAGGAGAAGAAATATTGTTTCAGACGCCTATATCTGAATAGGAGTGCAAACAACATAGAGAAGTACAAGATGGCAAACAAGGCTGCAAAGCGAGCTCTGAGTGAAGCAAGGGGTCGGGCGTATGAGGACCTCTACCAAAGGTTAGACACGAAGGAAGGCGAAAGGGGCATCTATAAGATGGCCAAGAGCTGAGAGAGGAAGACGAGGGATGTTGACCAAATCAAGTGCATCAAGGACGGAGCAGATCAACTCCTAGTGAAGAACGAGGAGATTAAGCATAGATGGCGGGAGTACTTTGACAAGTTGTTCAATGGGGAGAGTGAGAGCTCTACCATTGATCTGGATGACTCCTTTGATGATACTAGCAGGCATTTTTTGAGGCGAATCCAGGAGTCGGAGGTCAAGGAGGCTTTAAAGAGGATGAAAGGAGGCAAGGCGATGGGCCCTAATTGTATCCCCATTGAGGTGTGGAGAGGCCTCGGGGACATAGCGATAGTATGGCTAACCAAACTTTTCAACCTCATTTTTTGGGCAAACAAGATGCCAGCAGAATGGAGACAGGGTATATTAGTACCAATCTTCAAGAACAAGGGCGATGTTCGGAGTTGTACTAATTACCGTAGAATTAAACTGATGAGCCATACAATGAAGCTATGGGAGAGAGTCATTGAGCACCGCGTACGAAGAATGACAAGTGTGACCAAAAATCTGTTTGGTTTCATGCCTGGGAGGTCGACCATGGAAGCCATTTTCTTGGTATGACAACTTATGGAGAGATATAGGGAGCAAAAGAAGGACCTGCATATGGTGTTCATTGACTTGGAGAAGGCCTATGATAAGATACCATGAAATGTTATGTGGTGGGCCTTGGAGAAACACAAAGTCCCAACAAAGTACATTACCCTCATCAAGGACATGTACGATAATGTCGTGACAAGTGTTCAAACAAGTGATGGCGACGCTGACGACTTCCCAATTAAGATAGGACTGCATCAAGGGTCAGCTTTGAGCCCTTATCTTTTTGCCTTGGTGATGGATGAGGTCACAAGGTATATACAAGGATATATCCCGTGGTGTATGATCTTTGCGGACGATGTGGTGCTAGTCGACGAGAGCCGGGTGGGGGTCAATAGGAAGTTGGAGTTATGGGGGCAAACCTTGGAATCAAAAGGTTTTAGACTTAGTAGGACTAGAACCGAGTACATGAGGTGCGGTTTCAGTACTACTAGGCATGAGGAGGAGGAGGATGTTAGCCTTGATGGGCAAGTAGTGCTTCAGAAGGACACCTTTCGATATTTGGGGTCAATGTTGCAGAAGGATGGGGATATCGATGAAGATGTGAACCATCGAATTAAAGCCAGATGGATGAAGTGGCGCCAAGCTTCTCGCATTCTTTGTGACAATAGGGTGCCACAAAAGCTAAAAGTCAAGTTCTATAGGATGGCAGTTCGACCCGCAATGTTGTATGGCGCTGAGTGTTAGCCGACTAAAAGGCGACATGTGCAATAGTTAGGTGTGGTAGAGATGCGCATGTTGAGATGGATGTGTGGCCACACAAGGAAGGACTGTATCCAGAATGATGATATACGAGATAGAGTTGGGGTACCGCCAATTGAAGAGAAGCTTGTCCAACATCGTCTGAGATGGTTTGGGCATATTCAACGCAGGCCTCCAGAAGCCCCGGTGCACAATGGACGACTAAAGCATGCTGATAATGTCAAAATAGGACGAGGTAGACCGAACTTGGCATGGGAAGAGTCCGTAAAGAGAGATCTGAAGGATTGGAGCATCACCAAAGAACTAGCCATGGACAGGGGTGCGTGGAAGCTTGCTATCCATGTGCCAGAACCATGACTTGGTCGCGAGATCTTATGGGTTTTCACCTCTAGCCTATCCCAACTTGTTTGGGACTAAAGGCTTTGTTGTTGTTGTTGTTGTTGTTGTTGTTGTTGTTGTTGTTGTAATGTCCCGGTTAGCGCCAGAATCATGGACCAAGATCACACATTGAAAATTGATGAGATGTTCGATCTACCTGCGTGAATGTGTGGCATACCTCGACTGTCACTAGAAGACAAGGGATATCTGTTGGTTTTCCATCATGTTTGTAGGAAATAGAGGGTATACTATCAAGCTAAGTCATATCACATGTGGCACCTTCAATGACATATCCCCCAAAACCTAGCAGGGGGAGTTAATGGGCCCTAAGGCCCATTAGTGGAGGGGTTCCAAGGGGAGGCCAGTGGAGTTGGACTCCACCACTCCCTAGGCCGGCGTAAGGGGAGGGGAAACCCTTCCCTAAGTCGGCCACCGCTTACTCTCCCCTCAACCTATATATACTAGAGGACTTTGGCATTTGTAGACACAAGTTTTGGATCCTCCTCTAGTTATCTAGTTCTAGTTTTAATTTAGAGATGATGTAATTATAGCTAGAACTAGATCTCTCTTATCCTCATAATAGAGAAGCCTCGTGTGGTTCTCCTCTTCTCCCTCTAATTCTCCGGTAATGATTATATTTGGATGGAGATGCGTTGTCGGATCATGAAGCATGTACGTGTGCAATCCTTAGAGAGGTCGTGCTTTTCGTCTTCAGCGCGAGGGGTCATTCATGGACGGTTCAAGAGACTTCATCGACAATCTACACCAATTCTTCTTCCACTTCAACTCGAAGTTGGTAATGAATCGATCTAAACCTCTAATGTGTCTTCATAGTGTTCCATGGATTGTGATCGTAGGGTGGATTTTTTTGTTTTCTACTACATTTCCAACACGCTAAGATGGACAGGAGGAGGGAGGCGGCGGGGATTGTGACCCTAAGCATTATGTTGTGCTCCAGATGTCTGATGTACCACGACGATCTTTGCGCACGTTCTATGATGGTTACTACAAACTAACAAAGTCCACATGACAACACACACGCGTTCGAGGGAGCAACTGTTGAACGTCTAAGAGAAGCAGAGATGACATGATTGCGACACCAAAGAGTTGGTAACACATCTTCCATTTGAAAGGCCATATTATCCCCTAAGTGATTTTAGTGTTAATAACAACATGATTGGTGTTCTAGTTGTGTGCTTCAATCTCTACATAGTGTTATGTCATATTCAAAGACAAACACACATGGATGGAGTCCCCCCCCCCCCATTCCTAAAAGAAGAAAAAAGGCGGCATCTTATCGGTTCTGGCTTATTTGAGTCGATAGGAAAGCCGTACTATAAAGAGGGGTGCACCATGGATATATGGTGGGATTCAAATCATGTACACCAACAAATTGCACCCACAAAAGATCTGTAATGCTGAAATGAGAGCCCCCAAGTTGTGATTGTCATTCCTAGGAAAAGGCAGACTGAACCCTCTAGGGCCTCGCCCCTCCGACTAGCTTCCGGGGCCGATAGAAAGTGTGTCCAACTTGATTGCACACTCTTTGTTAACTCTAGAACCTACCTGAAGCATCTATGGTACATCCAACTAGGTTCAGAGGCGAACAGTGAGTGTGTAGCACACTTTTGATTAATTGAGGAACCAGCTTGTAAGGTGAAGGGAGCCTTCGGGGCACACGAATTTTTGGGCATCACGACTAGAATCCTGGGGGGTGCTTAAATCACCTTCTTCCCCCTCCCCCCCCCCCCACCCACCCACACACACAAAGGTGACTACTCCTCTCTCTCTCTCTCATCCACTGATACAATCTAAAATTACTTGGAGATCTCCCTCATTAGCCACCCAAACTTGTTGATCTTATAGGGAGGGCAAGAGGATACCCCACTCTACACTTTCACCAAAGCAAAATTGAACCCCCTTGATCCTAGCTGAATCTTGTTACTCTTTTGTTGGGGACTCCTAGTTGGTTGGAGTCCTTCAAGAAGCTTCATTGTTGTGGTGTGCTCCGAAGAAGTTTGTAAAGGTTTAGTCTAACCACAAGTGGTTTTAGGCTCATCCGTTAGGGTGACTCAAAGGAGAGTAGGGTGAGCCGCTTGGTGACGTTTGGGAAGTTTGGGCTCCCGCACATCTCCAGCAGAGATTAGCACTGATTAGCACTCCCCAAAAGTGTGAACCTCGAGATACGTATTCATCTTCAGCCTTGTGGTTCATCCTTTTTGCGCTTTTAGTTGTATTGTTTGATATCTACCTTGTTGCTCTTGATTTACTTGTTGTTGCTATTTCCATCATATAGGTTGTTCTCACCTTAGATTACATTTCTAGAGGACTTACTTTATCCGCATTACCCATATATGTCGTGGTACACTACATATACTACATATACGTAACTAGACCCAAACATTTGCATCATCCCAAGATGTGGACATGCTATTATACGCCAAGGTGTGCATAGTCTACTCGATTGACTGCACATGGCCCATAATTACACGCATCCCCATGGTTTATCCATGCCTACCTATACTTTCATTCACCACATAATTCACCTTCGAAAAGCCCTTACGTGACTACGTGAACTCTCTCACCCACAAAACTTTTACATTTGTTCGCTCTAGTCCTCCACCACAGATGGGCCCACTGTTCGTCCTTTTGCGCCGATGGCACCTGGAAGTCGCATCTAAGAAAGAGAAACTTCAAGATGCAATGACACTGGATTGGACAACACACTCCCTCCTAAACTCATTCTTCACCTTGCAAATCTCATCGTAACCACCAACGACATTGACACCTAAATCGATATGCAATGCCTCTGCAGAGCTTGGAGGAACCTGTCAACAACGTTGTACATGGATGATGAGAACAATGAGACACCAAGGTATGACAAGTTGACAACAATAACCTTTTCGTTGACTTGTCCACCAGCCGCTTAGCCCGACACTACGTAGCGCTCGATGGTCATACTCTATAGGAAAGAGTCCAATGAAAGTGAAGGTAGGACCGCTCCCTCAACCCACTCACACGCCACAATGTATACTTCGCTTCCAATGACAGTTGATCAAACCAACCCACATTCTGGTGCAGCGCATATGTAACTTAGCTGATCGCAATAGTTAATCCCCTAGAACTTCCAAAAATAGCTAGGGTTAGAGTTTACTATGTAGCATCTGGTTAAAATTTTGGATGCTAAATTCTTGCTGCTAAAGCCTCTTGGTTTGCAAGCTAGTTCATGTGGTTCACTCTGCCACAGCCTGGAGTTCACAGGACAAGAACACCAATGTATAGCTTTATGTCTGTCAGATTATGCAAATAACTGATTCAATCAGTTTTTCATTTGATAAGAACTACTGACTACTCCCTCCGTTCCAAAATAATTATCTTAACTTTATACTAACTTTAATACAAAATTGTACTAAGCTTGAGACACTTATTTTGGGACGAAGGAAGTACAAGTAAGATATCTGACTGATATATAAAAGAACAAGACGAACGCCTGAAAAATCCAGTAGAACTTGAACAACTTGCTCTTTGTTAAGTATTCCAACTATCAGAGCACTAGTAATCTATCTGATACACTCACACAAATAGCTTGTTTTCTTTTTAGTTTCTGATACATGATAAACCTTGTTACAGACGACTGTCATATTAGAATCAGTAAGCGAGCAACTGGATTGTAATAAATTTAAGATAATAAGAACTAAACTGATGATAAATTTAGTATTTAGCATGTCACTACAAAACATGGCATTTATGGATGCTACATATTTACAACAGTAGTACAATATACACTTTGAAAATATAGGGATGGTACCAAGGAAGGTCTCTGAAACAACTGGTTAGAACATTTGTATTTAAATGCAACATGATGTGGGCAACTCCATCCTTTGCAGGCCAGGAAACCCGTCAGTGCCAAGTGGCCAAGGTCATCATTTCGCTTCTAGTTCCTTTCACCTTCAACAACAGATCAAGTTTCAACAACGCAATGTACCACGGTCCTGGGGAGCTTCTTGCTCAGGTCAACAATGCTTGAGATTACAGCAAACAGTGGCTTATCAGATTGACACTGCTAGATCTGTCAATTGAACCCATCCAAAAGCACATCTGTCACGGATTTTCTGAATCTCCAGAAATGCCAAACTTATTGTTTGGTGTAACACTGCAAACTCTTTCTCGAAAGGAAGCCGAATCTTCTGGTCCAACTGCATCCAAAAAACTTTACATCAACTACAGCATTCACAAAGGGAAACGGAAAAAACCAGCAATTGGGTTATGTCTAACCTTCTCAAGACACCGGGTTGCATCAAGTACATAGCAAAAGTAGGACAATTGCCTGTATAGATCTGCCTCTGTGTACTGTCAGCACACAGAATAAGTATTAGTCGCCATCAAAGAACAAATAAGCACATTGTAAACTTAAGCCTGTATCAACAAACCTGTCTGACTAGACGGCCGTTGCACTGTGGATAGTTCGGGCAGATGGTTCCTCTCTCAGAATCCCCCATCACTCTAAGGTTCACAATGTGAGTTGAATATTTGCATCCCTCATCATCGCACTGGAAAGAAATAGGTCAAAAGCAAAGGTTCGTTACATGTAGATAGGCACCCAAAGGTCAGAGAATGTGAAATACCAATCAGAAGTGAAAACTATACTTACCATCAGTAAACCTTTATAATACCGATTGATGAAAGCATCAGCCTGTCTTTTTATCTGGCATGGGAAAAAAATCAATTTCAGCTCAGCAATCTGAATGCTAAATCATACTACATGAAGTGGTATTAACCTGGTTGGAGAGCACAGCAGGAGAAACTCTGCACTCATCAGTGTCATCTGGACATCTTGGGCACCGCATCCGACGCCAGAAATTCACAGTAGCATCTTTTCCTTCATTTGGATCTGATAAACTAGCAATCAGAGTTGATACAGGGGGGCACTCGAAGGTACTGGTACAGCTTGGGCATGATAAGCGCATTGGCTCACAGCCACGGTATCTGCAAGTATAACTCATGTTATTTTTAGTTGGAAGTTACGGACAGCACAAATCAAAGCAACATAAGCATATTATATGCTTACCTCTCGTCTTCATCATCAATTACAGATAAGAGCATGGTAGAGGTATCTTCGTTGCTAGACCCGGTCAATCTTGATTGGAACTGATTCCAAGGATTTAGAAGGATCAAAAACACATGATAGCAGAACTTTCTTATTTAATTACATAGCTAACCATGAAGCAAGAGCGGATGCACACCTTGGATGAATCAAGTCCAAGACATTCAGCCAGTCGGGCTGGGCTAGTACCCTCAATTGAAGCGCATAGACGAGAAACAACAGGATGAATCTGTAAAAGCAATTAAGAATTAAAAAAAATACAATACAGACAAATGTAGCATACAAGAACAATATATTTTCTTATATGCAAAGGAGGACCTGCTGTGACAAATAATACTCGATGTCAATCATCCACTTGTTAGGGTCTCGTTTTAACTCATCCGGATGCCTAGCTCTTTGAGCAATTCCCCCAGAATGCGTATCATCTGAATCCTGTTTGGAATAGTCAAATAAAGTCAGAATTGCCCCTTAATAGTCAAGTAAATTTAAAGTCTGATTAGAATATTTCAAACAAAGCTAAAAACAGATATTCCCAAAACATTCTTGCGGCAGGATTGCATTTTTAAAATTAAGATAATTTCTGACAAACGAAAAACTATGTTCCCTTAAATGAGTTATCATTAGGTCAAAGCAGAGGTTAACAATAACATCACAGTAAAGAGAACCCAAGACCAAATACTAGTACTTAGGTATACATGAAAGGAAAAGTGAATCGTTGCAATACCTGTTGTGTGCAAATAATGTAAGGAACTGTATCACCTGCAGAGCATCCAGAGAAACCATTTTGCTTCAGTCTTAAAGCAACCTGAAAAACACAATCAAAGGAAGACAACGCTCAGCTGACCTCATCAGTTTCCCATTAATATCAGAAACAAATGACCAAAAGAAATAAAACAGGTAAATCTTACCTGGACATGAGGCTGGTTTTTAGCATCTGGGTAATCTTCTGGCGCTTTCGTTAGACTCTTTGTGATGATATATTTTTCAAGCTCTATTTGACCACTTTTCATCTGTGCTTGGACCTGCAACAATACTCATTCAGTCAATCATACATTTAATTACACTGACAAATATAGCACCAATGCACATGCAGTCAAAACTTTAGTGAGGAGCAGTAGCAACCAAAATTAGTGCCCTTCAGAAAATATGGAGAAGGAAAACTTAAGAGATGAAGAATTATGCCCAAGCAATCAGATTATAGGCTACTCACCTGGATAAGAGAATTATGTATTGACTCAATAACATCATCACATGTCCTGTAGAAACAGTTTTAACATGGATGAGATAAAAGGGAACATCTCAAGCAAAATTAATGACGACTAAAATACTTACCCTCCAGACAAAATTTGATTCAGGCAAAAATCACCAATTTCTTTTGACAGCAAACTCCAATCACGCCTGACCATATCAAGTCCCTTGCGCTCAATGTTCTGTATCAAGCATGTTAGAATAGCTCCCCTAGTTTTACTAGATAAATATTAAGCTGGAATAAGCACACACCTCTCTTAAACTACCATCTAGCGTCACTTTAATGGCAGCATACTTCTTCTTTTTGAGAAGCAACATTCTTTTGTATACACCATCAAGATCAATCTCCAGACAACGGTACTTCTTGTTCACCTGCATAAAGCAGTCATGGCAAGTTGATGTTTTTGTGCTGCTCATATATCATAGTTTAGCACCCAAGGCTGTGATTTTAATATCAGAGTCCTACCTCCTGAATGACCTTTCCAGCAATTGCTTTTGCCTTGGAGATGTCATCAAGTCCAGTATATATCATTATGGAGTCCGTGTCGCCATAAATAACCTGTCCAGTATATACCAATAAAATGTTATAAGCAAGACTCTTGGTTATTACCACCGAGATATTTATAAACATAAGTTAGTAATATACATACCTCCAAGTTTAAATTATTCTGAACAAGATCAACAGTGTTTTGCAAGATCTCTCTACCCTGCAGGGGCATCATAGTGTATATCAGTCACAACAAATATAGTAACATGTTTGTAAATTACTTTTGAAGGAGAGAAAGTATGTTCTCACTTGTAGGGTAATAAGCTCAGCAAGTGGCTTTGCAAAAAACCTAGAATTAGAAAAGCCCAAGCAACCGTACATACTGGAGCATAAGGTTAAAAGGATAAGTTAGAGCCCATCGATCATACTGGACGAATGCAAGAGGAATTAATAATGTTTGTGACATGTATTTTTTTACCTATTTGCGGTAAGCTTCAATGCTTGCTGTTGAATATCAAACTGCTGCCTTTTGAGACCAGAGGCAGTTTTGAGCCATGATTTAACCATTCTTCTCCTCTCCACCAAACTCTTCAGCAACTGTGTTGTTAGCCATGATTGCAAACACATGTTAGAACAAAATTATGCCCTGGCGAAAAGCTACATTTCATCAATAACTGAAGTACAAAGAAAAGTAAAGACAGGACAAATAATCACGTGCTAAAGTACAGTCCAAGTAAGCCTTTTGTGTTTCTTAAGTGTACACTTCTTTTGGCAACCATAAAGAAGCCAATGAGTTTGATGGCAAATCAGGTGTGTTATTCTATTACTTGCACACCAAAATGACCAGAAGAATATGTCTCAGTAGTCTATTCCAAAACCAAGGTTTGTGAATTCTCATAGGATTTAAAATTGGCAAGGGAGTACAACTCTGTGATTATTAGTTACAAGTCACTCAGAAAAATGAGCTGAAAACAAACATTTTATTTGTTCTATTCTTGGTGGCAAAGTTTCAAAGCAATATAGATGTTACCTATAGGGTATCCCACCTGTGGCATGTTAGTATGTCGTTACCCAGCTAGTGGCTCAAAAATTTGCAAAACAATGTTCGTCCCGGTCCCCCAAGTAAGGAAAAACACCATATATCTGAATAAAAGCACATATGTATGTAAGTACCTCAGGCAAAACACCAGTAGCCTTTGAAGTTGGCAGGCTAGGGAGATTGCCATCAGAAGAACGCTCAACAGTGGTGAAGCAGATATTGAATTCCTGAGGGGAGAAGAGAATAAAACAAACAGTGAATATATATCAAGGGCATCACTTAACAGTTAACTCGTGGAGAATAAGCCAGAACTTATAGAATCTGTGAAAAATAAAGACTCACCTGAATTATTGAAGGATAAAGACTGTTGAAGTCCAGAAGTAGAATATACTTGTCGTATAGACCTTTTTTAGGCTCCAACACCAAGCCACCAGCATATGAAGGGCCTTTTTTTGCTTTACCTTGATCGCCATTATGCACCTCATTGTCAATGGAAGGATCAGCAGCACCATCAGCAGCGTTTCCACCTTCGGTATCAGTATTAAGTTTTCGTTTTGCAGAGTTCAGCTCCTTGTTGCGTGCAGCAAACTTATCTGGTACAATGAATTTTTTTGCATGGAATGAATGCAACAGTAGATATTCTACCCTCTGAGCTCTAGCACCCTGTCCATTTCATGTGAGAGATCATGTCAACACAACGTTGTCTTTTGTCCTTTTTTCAAAGAAGACTGCATTTTTGCAGATGTAACTTTGCATAAAAATAATGATGGTATACCTGGAGAGTTTTTCCCCATAGATTACCACTAATATTTGTCAGTTGGCGTGTAAGCGGGAGAACACTCAAGTGGAACATGAGCTCCAAAGAAAGCCAAGCATCAGTCTCACCGTACTCAACCTACATGAGAATGATAAATTGCAGATTGCTTCAGTTCATAGTTCTTAAGACATGACATTCTGTTGAAAGAAGTAAGCATGGTTTTTGAATTCAAAGAAAACACACCAGCTTTAGAAGTGTTCCCGATGATTGGAACATTGGAGGTATATCATGTGGTGAAACCTCTCTTCTGTCTTTTTTCAATTGCGTCTCTGCAAGTTGTGTCAGAGAATAACTCACCTGCGTAAAACATATAGGTTAGAGTTGTTGAGTTTGGCTTTAAGATTGCACCAAACAATTAAAATGCTGGTTACCTCCCGCAGAAGATCACGAGAGCATAAGTAGGTGTCACAGAGGAGACGGCCAGCAATGCAGGACATAATTCCTGGACTTGCCCCAGAACCATATAGTGTGTTTCCTTTGGTAAGCCTGGGCATTACTGATCTTCTAAGGCGACCAATTTTGGACCACATGCTGCTTGGTACTTTGCAGGTCTAGAAGAAAAAGGCATAAAGTTACCAAGGAGGACAGGGAGCTACTAGTACAGGCTCTATAAAGGTACCAAGATAAACCAGAAATATAATTATAAAAACCTGAGCACGGTGCAGAAGGACATCTAGGTCAAATCCCGAAATGTTGTGCCCCACAAGTACATCACAATCAAGTTTACTAAGCTCAATCATCAAGCGATTTAACAAAGCACGTTCACTGAAAATGGAATAGAAAGATTAGTAAATGCAAAGATGAGAACTCAGATTTGTTTAAAGGAACATGTAAAATGCATAAGCAACAAGAGCACCCACCTGCTCTCTAGTGCCAGCACGTTGCTACCAGCCTTCTGGTTCCTATCAGAAGCTTCTTTGGTGAGGCCTATAGGAAATATGCTACCTTCAAGCTTGCGCATGACAGTAAAATGGCTGATCATTCCCCGTTTCTGCCAATCTTCAGAACGCATTGGAGTATCAATCTGAAATGACCCCAAAAGGTAAACAGCGTTTATTTGTATAAAGTGTCTCTAGCTTATAAAATAATCTCACAAATATGTAGACTCGATAATTGTTTCAGATAAACCCAAAGTGCATCAGTTTGTCTAAATAAGAACTGCTTCATATATTCAGAGACATGGAAGGTTCCATTTGCTTGTTATATCATTGCCAAGGTATGTCAGCTTTTCTAGAAAATATTGTTCCAGAAGACAAGGATAAACATTTACCTGATACCTAAACTGCTGATGTATGTACAAACAAATACTAGAATAAAATACTTCAACCCCAGATTAGCATGCTTACTTTTACTTGGTGACAGCATATGACTGATGCTGACACAATCTCATGCACATTGTGTTTCTCATTTATGATAGTTTTAAGATTAACAGCAGCAACTACAACTGGGGGGACTTCCAGTGTAGTACTTGTCATCAAAACAGAAATGTCTTTTGGGCAGTCGACTGTAACTTCAAATTTACACCAGCTGACCTGTGGAAACGCCAAAAACCATCAGCACCACCAATATAATGCAACAAAGAATCAGGCAGGAGCTACAAGACTATAAGAGAATCAAATAACTTAGATAAAAACACAGCCTGGAATGAGAGAACGGCATAAGGTCAAGGATATACCCGCTGAGTAGATGGACATGCCATAAATTTAGAAATGGATAGCCATGAAGGACCCTTGATCTTCCTTTTGATGAGAAACAGTTCAAGTGCACTGACAAGGTACAATGGTTACTGTGTGTGAGGAAAGGATTTGGCACAGAGAGAGAGTACAACACTGGAATTGCTGTGCATAGCATGGGTCACACATTGTATGGATCATACCTATTGTTTGTTCCAAGTAACGCATGGAAATGTTCACCTCTAAGGTCGGCTGGTACCACAGAATCCTACGAAAATGCACATGATATAAGGAAAAAAGGAAATATGAGACAGAAGATGCATTGTTCAAGAAACATACCTTGTATGGGTAATTGATTTTCAGGACATACTGCTCACCGATTGGTACATCGGTCCTCTCAAATGCATAGTTCCTCTAAGGCATGCCAAATATGAACAATTAGCATAGACAAGGATATTACAGGGGTTGAAGTTACAGGATGGTTCCACCTACAAACCTTGACTGGAGTCATCACAAAATTTGAAACATTGAGGTCAGACAACTTGTCAGCTATTTCACTCTTTAGTCCAGATGACAACTCCTGGAAAAACGATATATAGTGTGCATATGAGATAAATATGTTGCAATGGGCATTTAGCTTAGTACATGAAAATAATCAATATCTCACATGTAAAGTTGCTCGAAGTGATGGCGAAGCATCAGAACTTGTGGAGTTCTTCTCTATCCTTGATATTGTGTCCCTTGGGAATACTGAACTGCTTGGGATTGCATATATGCACCTTTGCATATTTTTTACAACGACACAACAACTATGGAACCTCTTGCCTATTACGACCTACAAAGAAAAGCAGTCAGTCAAAAAAGTGTAGTGTATAACCTAGAGCTGCAAACATGTAATAGCTGATAACCCAATAGAACATGCAACTACTCAACAAAGTTGACATGCTTGTGGAGCTTCAAAAAAAAATAGTGTACTTTATGGAAGTAAGATCCGTGCCTATGGAATACATTCATTCATTCACTAAAATACATAAAGCACCACATAATAATTTATATAAATCAGCTATCCTACTAAGCTAAAGAATCACTTAGTTTGGTGCAGGTGGAATATTGTGTGAACAAAAACAAAGCACTTCAACAGATGTCGGCAACTATGCATATGTCTATTATAGGGATGATTTACCAGAATACTTCAATAGAAACTTATTAGGAATGATATTTACCTTCCCAAACAAATAGACTGTGCCTGAATTGTTACCAAAGGGCTCCTCATATGCATCCAGCACATAGAACGGCAGGGCTCCATCCTTCAGCTCAAACTCCGAGCTTTCATCCACATCAGCGGTACCATGAACAGCCACCTCTCCCTCCCCTCCTGCATTCTCCCCATCCCCACATATCTTCATCCAACCTGCTGTTGCACTCAACATATCACCATTCTTGGTGCCCTCTGCCTTAATCTTAGCATTTAAACGGTGCACCTTCTCTATCTTCACAGCCTCCTGCTTCAGTTCCTCCGAGCTCTTATTCTCATCAACCAATTCGGCAGTGGAACCTGGAGCTGCTTCTAATTTGGGTTGCATTTCCACATCAGGCTTCAATTCCACCTCTGGCTGCAATTCGACCTCCATATTGTTTCCATGGTCTGAAACCCCATCAGGCTCGAACCCATTATCCGATCTAACCTCCATTTCAGCATGCACGGCTGTTTGAATTGCCTTAATTTGGGCAACTGGAGCAGGCGGCGGTGTCTGGGCAGAGACCCTACCAACGCGACGACGGCGCTCCTCGCGGTCGTTCTCATCGGGGGCGAACTCGGCGATGACGTCGTCCACGATGCTGTCCGCGGCCAGCGACGAGCCCCTGGTGCGGTCGCTACCCGGCTTCTTAAAAAAGGAGGAGGTGAACATGGCGGAGAGGCGATCCTTGCCCGTCATCGCACCGGCGGCGGAGAGGGACGCCATGGCAGAAGACTGCTGGGGCGGACGCTTCGCCTGGGGAGGGCGCGGCTGCTTCTGCTTGCGGGGGGCGCCATCCTCGCCGCCAGATCCCTCGTCGGAGGAGGAAGGGAGGGCGCGGTGGGTCCAGTCCTCCTCGCGGCCGTCGTCGACGTAGCCGAGGCCGTCGTCGTCGATGATGAAGGCGCCGGCGTCCTTGCGGCGGCGGGCGACGAGAGCGGCGTAGTCCTCCTCGGCGACGGTGTCGTAGATCGGGTCCTCCATCCGCACCTGGACGGCGGCGGCGGAGCGGGCGCCGCCGCCGCGGATGGCGCGGAGGCGCTCGAGCGCCGCGGAGCGCGCCACCGCCTCGGTGCCCCGGGTGCGCGTGCGGCGGCCGGATGCGGCGGCGTCGGCGGGCGCGTCGTCCATGGCTTCGCCTTCTCTTGCTCTCTCTCTCTCTATCTATCTATCTATCTATCTCTCTGGCTCTTTCTCTGAATCGCACGCAGGCACGGAGAGCGTGGATCTATTGCGAATGTGCGGGCGTGGCTTTGGCGGGAAGGTGTTCCAGCATTTGGCGCGCAGAGTTTTCAGGGGAGCGGTAGCCGCTGGGTCTAGGGTTTTTCAGATCGGGTGGAGAAGAAGCAGCAGATCCACGCGTAACTGGGCCTTTCCTAAAAAAATACTGGGCCTTGTGGGCTTGCGACAGTTATGACCCGTTCGGCTGTTCAGACAGCAATCCTCGGGTCAGGCGAAATCACTGGTTAAGGATTAACCCTTGTAAAGGGGACGTGGAGTTTCTAAGCCCGAGCTCAAATAGCTCGGGTAATCAGTAACTCCGAAAAAGTTTCAAAATATGTTCGAAAAATTCTGAAATTATTTTAGTGTAAACATTGACAAAAGTTCTCAGCGCTCACAAAATTTCATCGTAAAATAACATTTATGAAAGTCGTAGCAAAAAAGACAAAATTGATGCTTCAAAAGTGTTATTTTCGACAACATTTTGAAACACTGATTTTATTTATTTATTCACGACTTCTACGAATGATATTTCTTTGATGACATTTTGCAAGCACTGAGAACTTTTGTCAATGTTTGCATCCAAAAAATCAGAATTTTAAATTGTTTTCATTTATTTTTAATTTTTACTGTTCATCCCGAGCTCAAATGAGCTCGGAAGCAGAACATGACTTTCCTTGTAAAGGTCACTTTTCACCTTTTCAGCCGCTTATAAGTAGTGCACTACAGGTGCACCATTTGTTGTAACCTCGTAGTTTTTTCTATTTTTATGGATTTGTTATTTAAAAACAGTTTATCTCTTGAACCATGCACTCAAATCCTGAACCGTTTTGACCTTGAGATTACTTACATCAAGACCTCGGAACTAGACTCGTGTAAAAAAACTATTCATAAAAAATCCGGAGAAAAATAGGCCACAAATAACCCAAAACATATATATACACACACATACATACAAAGAAATGAATACAAAAAAGGAAGAAAAACAAAAGCTTGGTTGCGGTTTTCCACCTTTTCCCCCTTTTTGAGTTGAACTTCTCGTAGAAGCACGGACTTTTTCTTTTCAATAAGGCAGCTACGGTTGTGCTTCTCGTGAAAACTAATATGTGTTTTTTACGGAATCACGTATTATTTTTTCCGATAAGCATGATTGTGCTTCTCGCGAAAACAAATATATGTTTTCACGAGAAGCAAATATATGTTTCTCCAGAAATCACGTGATTTTATTTCAAAGAGGCATACTTGTGCTTCGCGAACACGATTTTCTCATACAAACTTAGGGGAAATTAGGAGAAATCGAAAAGCCAAAAAAATACATCTAGATCCTGAAAACACGTAAAGACAATAATCTAGATTCCGAAAAATAGGGAAAAATTGAAAAGCCAAAAAATAACATCTAGATCCCGAAAACACGTAAAGACAATAATCCAGAGTAAGTGGTCAGCATGCGACACGTGGGGGCGATTGGATGCACCACTTGGCACACTCCTAGTTAGTAGCTCTTCGGGTCCACTCATTTTACGCAGGAGCTCCTATTTGCTGACGTACACCATGGAAAGAAGTGCAATACGCACCTCCGCTCCCCCGCGTGTCCTTTTGGCCGGCCCATGTATGGGCCATGTGCCCCCAGTTTTTTCATTTATTTTTGCTTTTGTGCGTTTCTGTTTTCCTTTTTCCTTCGATAAAATAACTCAGTATTTTTAAAAATATTCAAATTTCACAAAAATGTTTAAGAAATAATAAAATATTTAAGGATTTAAATAATGTTCTTTTTTTTTTAATATTCAAAATATGTTCATGATTTTGAAAAAATCTGAGGAAATTAGAAAATGTTCATGATTTTGAAAAAGTTCGTGTATTCATAAATTTGAAACAATCGTTCATAAATTCGGAAAGTGTTCATATTTATTTCTATAAATGTACAAAAAATTCAAAAGATGTTCGTGAATTTCAACTTTTGTGCACAAATGAAAAAATCATCACTTTAAAAATTGTTCATGCATTTAAAAAAAATCTCCATGACTTAAAAAAACAAATGTCATAAATGTTCGCGAATGTGTAAAAAAATCGAATTCAAAAATGTTCATGGTCTAAAAAGATGTTTGTGAATTTGCTAAAAATGTTTATGATTTGAAAAGACGCGAACTCAAATAAATGTTTGTGGTTTCTAAAAACATACGTGAATTTGAAATGTCCACAAAATGATAAGCAAAAGGAAGCAAAGAAAAGGAAAACAGAAGAAATAAATAAAAATTAAATAGACGTAAAAGAATAAGAAAAAAACAAAGAAAAAAAGGTTCAAGGAAGGTTGTAGAACCTTCCCAAAACCGGTGAGGGAAGAACCAAACGCACGAGGGGTGCGCGCTAGGTTGCTATTCAGCCAAAAATGCTACACATACAGGATATTACGGACGTTTTACAGGCTGACTAGGAGCCGATCTGACGTGGCTGCGCCGTAGGGAAATAACGAAAAAAGGAGAACGTGCCGCTGTTTACGCAAAGTAAAAGAAAAACAGAACGGCAGGAAATAATGAAAAAGAAGGACGTGTCGTTGTTTACGCTAGTGAGAAAACAGAAAAGCAGCTGGGTTTGCCCTCGTTCAGCAGATTGCCGATCGCGTCCATTGTGTTTGCCTCGAACGACCACGGCCATATCCCGCCGCCAAGGGCACATTTCTGCTTGCTCGGCCGATCCGTCCGAGCCGTCGGGCTCACTTGCTCCGTCACATCGGCATTAGCAAGTAATCTGATTGGTGATACAGCAGCATATATACTTGGGGAGCAATATAGTTCATTTATCCATCTGTAGATCAAATCCGTATACCTGAGTTGTCCGTCCTCGTGAAGCCCTAAAGTTAGCTACAAATGAATAGTTATTAATCTTTCATCTGTTTGCATATACATGACTGTAGCACATCACATCACCACGACACAAATTGTTACGTTTGTTTCTAAGTGTATGCATCTTCTAATGTTCAACATGAACTTTTCAAAATCATTCTAACATGTCAATCTTTGGGTCAATTTGTTACCGTTCAGTTTAGTTATGTTGCCTTTGAACGAGAGCGATTAAATTTTTCATGGCTTATAGGAATGGCTGATAGAACTTGTATTGTTCAAGAATCAAGTGACATGTCTATTTCAAGTGATGATGATGATGGCATTAAGCAGCAGAAGAAAATCAATGTGGAAGTTGAACATGACCTTCGTGAAGCCCAACCACATGTGTCACTTGGAGATCCTGAACTGGGGATGACCTTTGGTAATGAGAATGAGGTGCGGGAGTATTATACCCAATATGCTAAAGCACAAGGCTTTGGTGTGACGAGAAGAAGTTCAAACAGTGATGATAATGGACAACTGAGGTACCTTACACTTTCTTGCAGTCGTCATGGAAAGGCTCGGTCCAACTCAAGAAATATGTTGAAGCCAAATCCAACAGCTGGGTTAGGATGCAAAACTAAAGTTAATGTTACTCGTGGTCCTGATGGGAAGTTGTATCTTTCGAAGGTCATTTTAGATCATAATCATACATTAAGTCCACATAAATCTCGTTTATTTAGGTGCAACAAAAGGTTAGAGTACCATGTTAAGCGAAAGCTTGAGTTGAATGACAGGGCCGGAATTCGGATAAACAATAACTTAAATTCTTTTGTGGCAGGAGATGGTCATCAGAACCTAACTTTTGGTGAGAAAGATTCTCGTAATTTTCTGAAGAAAATAAGGATGCTGAAACTTGGTAGTGGTGATGCTGAAGCGGTTCGTGACTACTTTATTAAAATGCAATCCGACAACCCAAACTTTTTTAGTGTCATGGATCTTGATGATGAATCGCGGCTAGGGAATGTATTTTGGGCTGATGCCAGAAGTAAGGCAGTGTATGACTCTTTTCATGATGTCATTACTTTTGATACGACATATTTGACGAACAAGTATGATATGTCGTTTGCTTGTTTTGTCAGAGTGAATCATCGTGGCCAATCAGTTTTGCTAGGATGTGCTTTATTATCAAATGAAGACACGGCAACATTTGTTTGGTTATTTCAAGCATGTCTCACATGTATGTCAAATCATCAGCCAAAAGTTGTTATCACTGATCAAGCAAAAGCAATTCAAAATGGTGTGGAAAAAGTTTTTCCAGAATCTCGATACAGACGGTGCTTGTGGCACATAATGAAAAAGATACCCGAGAAGTTTGGTGGGTATGATGAATATGAGCACATCAAGGTTGCTATTGGCAAGGCTGTCTATGATTCACTAACAGTTGCAGAATTTGAAGTTGCTTGGATGAATATGCTTGAGAAGTATGATTTTGATGATAATGACTGGCTTAAAGGGCTTTACGTCCATCGACACCGTTGGGTTCCAGTATTTGTGAAAGATGCCTTTTGGGCAGGTATGTCTACTACAAAACGTAGCGAGAGCATGAATGCCTTCTTTGATGGATATGTTAATGCAAAAACTACATTGAAGCATTTTGTTAGCCAATATGAGAATGCTCTTCGTGATAAAGTTGAGAAGGAGAATATTGTTGATTTCAATTCTTTCAATTCAACCATACCTTGTATCACACGCTTTGACATTGAGAAGCAATTTCAGTCAATCTATACAAATTCGAAGTTCAAAGAATTTCAAGAAGAGCTAACAAATATTATGTATTGTGATCGGAAGTTTATACAAAAAGAAGGGGCAATAGAAACATATGAAATAACCAAGGACGTGTTAATTGATGAAGAAAAAGGATGGAGAAAATATATTGTGTACCATGTATATTTCAATGAGGAAGAGTTCGAAGTTAAGTGTTCATGTCGCCGCTTTGAGTTCAGGGGTATTCTCTGTAGGCATCTGTTATGTGTGCTTACTCAGAAGAAAATCAAGGAGGTTCCTTCACAACACATCCTTTCTCGGTGGAAAAAGAATGTGAAAAGAAAGCACAACTTTATCAGATGCACATACGGCGGCATGGAAGACACTCCTGTTGCAAAACGTTTTGAAAAGTTGTGCAATTCCTTCCACCCAGTTGCAGAGATAGGTGTCATGTCAGATGATTCACACAGTTCCTTGATTGAAGATCTTCGCACCTTGAAAATTAAGTACAGTAGCAACTCAAGTTTTGAAAATAACAATGATAAGGTTGGTACACAGGAAGATTCACCTTCCATTGGGAAGGCAACAGGTAAAACTATACTGAGTCGAATAGATGTTGGATGTGTTGGGCGTCCTCCTTCGCTTAGAAAAGAATCTAAGGTTGATAAGCTTATTCGGCAAGCAAATGAAAAGAAGAAGAAAATTGAACAGATGGAGAAGAAAAAAGCTGCAATAAAGGAGAAGAAGGAAGCTAAAAAAGAGGTATCATTTTGATATACGTTTTTCAGATGTGAAAAATAAGGACCGAAATTCATGCATGTGTCCTCAAAAAAATTATTTTATTTCAGGCTCGCTCCTTGAATTTGAAAAATAAAAGGTCCAGAAAAAACGGAAAATATTTCAGAACAAAATGCTACAGAACATGCGGTATCTAATTCTTGCTCCCGGTTGTTTAACAATATTTTTTCATGTATTTTATTGACTTCTTGCAATCTAAAACAGAGTCAACAAGATGTTTATTTGGATGACCAAGCTTGTAGTACCACTATTGAGGTATCTTTGTTTCTCATCGTTTTATATCTAGTAAACAATTGAGCATCAATTTCATTTCATCACGTTCTTTGGAGCAGGAATCATTTGACTTTAACACTGGCAACATAAATCTACCCCAAGAATCGACCACGATATCATTTGGAGGTTTATCGACAATGGTTATGCCCCCAATTCTAGGAGAATATACAAGCATGTTGTTTCAAGTTCAGCAAGGATCGACTATAGTGCCCAATTCTGCTGAGTGGCACTTTGATGGAATTGGAGGGATCAACAATACGGTCGATCGGAGTTAGACATGATTTATGTAATTTCAAGTGGTTGGATGCAGTACTCTCTATACAGTTGGCAACTTTCATGTAATAGTTGAAAGACACCAGGGCACCAAATTTATGTTTTATCATTAGGTTTTTCCTTAAAGTACCAGATTTGCTTTGAGAGATTGTTATACATTTGCAACTTTCTATGCATATGTGTACGTGCGGATTGGTGCTACCTAACTCCCATGAATGAGAGTTTTCTGTCTCACACATAATCTTGTCTATATTCATGTATGCTATGCCCTTCTTTTTCATTTACTTCAGGATTATCTATGGTATGATGACTTCCATATCAATTTTGTCTAAATTAACAGATACTCTTTATTTATCATTCTCAAAAATCTCAATAATCAAAGACAGAAAGTAGTACATAGGGATGTTTCCATCAGGACAGATTTCTTATTCATGATTCTAGTTGGAACATTATGACACAACATACAAGTCACACAGACTTTATCATCCTTCAATTTTTCAAGAAACAAACAACCTTGTATATTGATCTTATTCATAAGGTCAGATTTTACAACTGTACAAATTCATATAACGAAAATTACATGTTACAATCAACACCAACTACGTGAGCAATTCTGTACGGAAGTTGCACAATCCAGTTATCTTCTTCTCCACATACACATGCATAATCTGCAATCTCTTGTGGTCTGATTTGGTCTCTTTTGATTCGGTGAAACTACACTTCCTGCTTCTTGTTTGATTGCATAGAGAATACCACTGCTGCTGGAGTGTCTATTCTCTACATGCAAAGCATATCAAAATTCAGTCCTTGGCTCCTTGCACAAAATTCAGATCTTGCAGAAAATTCAGATTAGCAGGAAGCAAAACTGCTAAGCTACCAGTTCGGCGCTGCAGCTCGTCCATCTGGCCCAGATCCGGGGTGATGAGATCGCCGAGCTTGGCCCCTGCACACTCATGAGCAGGTGGACCAGCAACATCAGCCGTCGCACGACTACCCCGTACGCCGCCCTGGGCTTCACGGGGCTCACCCACGGCGCCCCCAACGTCTATACGATGATGCAGCCTGGCCTCTCTGAAGGAACCGGCCGTCACGCTGCCGACGAGCAGGGGATCGCCTTGCCACCCTGTAGGAGCCGGCCGTGACACTGCCGACAAGCAGGGGAACGCGTCACGCATCATAGGAAGCAGCCATGGGGCATCCGACGAGGAGGAGGTCGCCTCGCCGCCTGAAAGTAGCACATCCTAGCGCCTCCAACGAGATCGCATCCGCCGTCATGAAGGAAACTTGAGCAAATAGCTTGGCCAATCTGGGCGAGTCAACCGTCGATTGGGAGAGAAAGGAAAGGGCCGGCGATTTTTATTTTTTATTTTATCATTTCTTTTTCTCTACAGAGCCCGCTCATGACCACGTCATATCGGCACCTGGTCAGTTTGTAAAACGTCCGTAATATCCTATATGTGTGGCATTATTACCGACACATCAAATAACACTGGCCGTTATATAGAGGCCTCCAAATTGGGAGTTCCTATTGAACACTCATACCATGAACAAAAGTCACGACATGGGGAATCTCAAACTTGGAGGCCCTATTAGTATGTACTGTAGCGGCATGATCTTGTGTGGTATCCTGTACTTTAGTTTGGCTTAGAAAAACATTTTTATAATGTGCTTGACTCGGAAAAAAACTACAAAGACTTTTTTCTAAAAAAATATTGAATACTTTTGGTGGCTCCAAGACAAAAAAATCCATCATACTATTCGGGAAGAGCCGCCGCGCGCTTTTAGAATATTGTTCCATCATATTGATCGATGTTGATGAGTTTAAAAATCTCCAAAAGTATTTGAAAACAAAAAAAGGATTGTCTTTTTATCACACACCTATGACAGGCGGCACTCCTACACGCACGTTGCTTCCTTGCCCCCTGTCACCATTCTATCTCTGCCTCTGGCCATCGCTTTGAACCTCCCAAGTACCAGATTTCTGTGTGAGATGGTACCCCACTTTCCCGCTGCCCCGCACCTGAACTATCATCCAACTCGCCTCCGTCTAAGAAGACATGGCGATCCACGTCGTCCCCATGGGTCATTCTTGCTGAGGGCCTTATCGGCATCCTGGAACTACGCTACGCTCGGCTCAACGCCACTTTCTTCAGCCCTATAGCTAACTCAAAAAATCGACCGACACAACACACATTTTCAGGTACCTTATGCATAGCAGAACTGAAAAATATCATATGCCCCTAACCTAATAAGCATGGATCAAGACCCACCCTCACACACATATCCAGGGCCTTGTTGGGGAACGTAGTAGTAAATCAAAAAAAATTCTTACGACCACCAAGATCTATCTATGGAGAAACCAGCAACGAGTAAGAGGAGATTGCATCTTCATACCTTTGAAGATCGCTAAGCGGAAGCGTTACAAGAACGCGGTTGGTGGAGTCATACTCGTAGCGATTGAGATCGCGGTGGATTCCGATCTTAGCGCCGAACAACGGCGCCTCCGCGTTCAACACACGTGCAGCCCGGTGACGTCTCCTACGCCTTGATCCCGCAAGGAGGAAGGAGAGGTCGAGGGAGAGCTCCGACAGCACGACGGCATGGTGACGGTGGAGTTGCGTGGTCTCCGGCAGGGCTTCGCCAAGCACTACGGAGGACGAGGAGAGGGAGGAGTAGGGATGCGCCGAGAGAGAGAGAGAGAGAGAGAGAGAGAGAGAGAACTCGTGTGTTTGGCAGTCGCAAACCCTCCACTATATATAGGAGGAGGGGGAGGGAGGGCGCATCCCTAGGGTTCCCACCCTAGGAGCTGTGGCCGGCCCTAGATGGCCTTTTGGCCGGCGGCCAGAGAGGGAGAGGGGTGCGGCTGCCCTAGGGTGGACCTTAGGGCCCATCTACCTTAGGGTTTACCCCCCTCCCACCTTCAACTGCGCCTTGGGCACTTGTGGGGGCGCACCAGCCCACTTAGGGGCTGGTTCCCTCCCACTTGCGGCCCATGCAGCCCTCTGGTGCTAGCGGCCCCACTTGGTGGACCCCCGGAACCATTCTGGTGGTCTCGGTACATTACCGGTAATTCCCGAAACACTTCTGGTGATCAAATCCTCACTTCCTATATATCATTCTTTACCTCCGGACCATTTCGGAACTCCTCGTGACGTCCGGACATTCGGGACTCCAAACAACCTTCGGTAACCACATACACTATTTCCCTACAACCCTAGCGTCATCGAACCTTAAGTGTGTAGACCCTATGGGTTCGGGAGACACGTAGACATGACCGAGACACCTCTCCGGTCAATAACCAATAGCGGGAACTGGATACCCATGTTGGCTCCCACATGCTCCACGATGATCTCATCGGATGAACCACGATGTCGGGGATTCAATCAATCCCGTATACAATTCCCTTTGTCTACCGGTATGATACTTGCCCGAGATTCGATCGTCAGTATCTCTATACCTTGTTCAATCTCGTTACCGACAAGTCTCTTTACTCGTTCTGTAACACATCATCGCGTGGCTAACTCCTTAGTCACATTGAGCTCATTATGATGATGTCTTACCGAGTGGGCCCAAAGATACCTCTCCGTCACACGACGTGACAAATCCCAGTCTCGATTCGTGCCAACCCAACAGATACTTTCGGAGATACCCGTAGTGCACCTTTATAGCCACCCAGTTACGTTGTGACGTTTGACACACCCAAAACATTCCTATGGTATCCGTAAGTTGCACAATATCATGGTCCAAGGAAATGATACTTGACATTAGAAAAACTTTAGCAGACGAACTACACGATCTTGTGCTATGCTTAGGATTGGGTCTTGTCCATCACGTCATTCTCCTAATGACGTGATCTCGTTATCAACGACATCCAATGTCCATGGTCATGAAACCGTGACCATCTATTGATCAACGAACTAGCCAACTAGAGGCACACTAGGGACATGTTGTGGTCTATGTATTCACACATGCATTACGGTTTCTGGTTAATACAATTATAGCATGAACAATAGACAATTATCATGAATAAGAAAATACAATAATAACCATTTTATTATTGCCTTTAGGGCATATTTTCAACAGACCTCTGTTTGAGTCGATATAAAAATCCAAAATTATTCAACCACGGTCTCTTGCTTGTTGCATGTGCCACCCATGCAATCAAATCCGACAAGGATGTTTGTTTAATTATGCATGCCATGGTCCCCTTTATTATTCCGTTATTTATATAGGTAATCGCCCATTCGTTGCAACATGGCATAAATATTATAGTGAACTATATAACTGTATATAAAAAAATAAAGTTAGGGCATAAAAGTAACACCCAGAAATCATGGAGCAAAGAAGCAAAAGAAAAACATGCACCCGCAATAAAATGATGTCCCGGATTTGAAAAAGGATCTACAGAAAGCTAACTTCCACGGTTTTAGATCATTTCAACAGATGATGTAAATTTGGAGATGTAAAAGTAGGTGTTGCATAATTTACATCATCAAAAGATGATTTGTACATCTTTATAAAAGACCCAACTCCAACAGATGATGTAAAACGATGATGTAAATGGGCAACTCCAATAAGTGATATAAACTGGAGATGCAAAACTGTTCGGCCGACGCGTGGCCGATGTACAGCAATTGTTCAACGGTCGTACAAATTCAAATAAAACATCCTCGATAATTAAATGAAAATTGCACATGTCCACGATATCAAATTATTACATAGCTCATCAAATTCGCAACATCAAATGCATCACACATACAATATAGTTTTGCACAATACACAAACAAATAAATGAAAATATGGCTGCTCTCTCGCCATGATATTTTCAATACTCCATCAGATTCTTCTGAAGTTGATCATGTGAATCGGTGTTTCTAATTTCATTGTACACCTTCATGAAGCGTTTGATTCACTCCTATCTTCTCATGGGCATAAAGTGTATGTCTATCAAGTAATAGAAGGTGTAATCTAAACCCTGCCCACACTCATTCTCAGTGATCATGTTATGCATGATCACGCAGACAATTATGGTGTACCAAAGGAATTTTTTATCCTAGAATCGAGATGGTCCTCGCAAAATAACAAATTGGGATTGCAAAATCCCAAAAGCCCTCTCACCATCTTTCCTATCCGCGGCTTGTGCATTGTGAAAGACGAGTTCTTTCTTACCTTGGGGTTTTGAAACGGGCTTGACAAAAGTACTCCACCTAGGATAGATGCCATCCTTAAGATAGTGCATGTAGTTATAGGTGTGACCATTTGCTTCAAAGGTCATCGGTGGTGCTCCTCCATTTGCTAACTTGGCAAAAAGAGGTGACCGGTCGAACACGTTGATGTCATTACAAGATCCAGGCATTCCAAAATATGAATGCCAAATCCATGTTTCTTGATCAGCAATGGCCTAAAAAATGATTGTGGCGTCCTTCCGACGACCCTTGAACTGCCCATGCCATGCTCTTGGGCAATTTTTACACTTCTAATGCATGCAATCGATAGACCCTGGCATACCTGGAAACCCACGAGCTTTGTTCATCTCCAACACCCTTTGACTGTCATAAGCATTGAGAGCTCTCAAGTACTCTGCACCAACACTTCCACAATAGCCTTTGCAAATTGTTTGATATAGAAGATAGAAGTGCTCTCTGTCATCGCCAAGTTGTCATCAATGTAGTGTGCAAGAACATCGTAGGCCATCATGCGTAATGTGACAATGACCTTCTGTTCGGTGCTATGTCCAAGCAACCCTGCACAATTCCTCCTCTACTAGAAGGATCGATCATGCTGCTTCATGGGATTGCAAATATGGATGAACAAGTCTTTGGACACTCTAAACTGGTGTCGAAAGTACTTCTTTGAAAAAATGGGTGGTGAACCGAAATAGTTGCGCATCAATCTCTTGTGCGCATCCAGACGTTCTCTTCGAATGAACACACGGCCATAGATGGAACCACCATGCTTTTCGCTTCTTCCCCCTGTGCATCGCCTAGCATTGCAATGTCCTCTTCTTCGTTCAAACCAAATTTCTCACCCAACAAGGAATCATCCACGAAAGAGAAGTCACACGAGCTCATCTACAATGCGGGAAATCACTGTGTAAACTACTTTCCATCCCAACAAAAAAACTCAAGTTTTATCATTTTTTTACATTTGGGAATTTCGTCGAACACCTTGCTTGCGGGGTGGTCGAAATCGGCCGGCTGCGGGTTGGGCAGCCGTCGATGGCGACTGCACAACAGAAGAAACGACCGAATGTCGTCGGGAGCTCCGCGTGGCAGGCGGCTGGCTTCACATAGCCGGAAGAACGACCGAGGCTCGCGGCTGTCGGGCGGGCGGAGTGGTGTGCCTCCACTAACTCCAGCGGGGGGTCTAGTCTTGGATGAAGCCTACCCCATCGTAGACCTCGGCCGGGAAGGCGTTTAGACCAGTTGCAGTCGTCGGAGAAGCTTCGATTCGTCGGCGGACGAAACTGAATCGGCGGGGGACAAGGGCGAATTCGCGTCGAGCCGTGCGGCCGTCGAGTGGTGGGCGGCGATGTCGATTTGAAGTGAATTTGGCCGGTGGCAGAGTCGGGCGGCGGCGGCCGATCGCGCAAAAGAGGAAGGAAGTGGTGGTTGGGCGGTTGACGAGCGAATGCAATTTTACATCTCCTAGAGTTGGAGATGCAAATTTGCACCGCGAATTGATATATGATACATCTTTGGGAGGTGGAGATGCAAATCATCTGCATCATCTGTTGGAGCAACATTTTTGGGCCTTGAAGATGCAAAAGGTAGTTGTTTTTGCATCTACACCTTCTATTGGAGATGCATTTAGAGCTGTGTTGCAACATGAATCCTAACCGATATTATAAAATTTCTATATGCCGTATGAATTATCATAATCAAAAGAAACAAGTTAAGTGTAGTACAATAGCACAGTGTTTTTCAGAAATACTTATGTATCGTGTGATGTGTTCTACTTCTTTTAAAAGACCAGATTATGAGGAACCTTTGTTCTAACGAAAGCACAAGTGATTTTCAAACTTTTTCAGCCTTAAGATTTATAATCTTTGATATTGAATTGAAAACAGGGATGATAAGCAGTTTCTAACCGGAAGGAAATAAAATGTAATATCTTTTTCAAAACATTCAACAACCTTACATTGTTTTTTTGGGAAAAAGGAAGGTGGGGGGGGGGGGGTAAACTTGCCTCGTATTGCCTCGTTAATATATGATATAAATGCTAGGACACTTTGGTTCGTGCATGCTCAAGAGGAGGTGTGTTTTTTAGCATAGGGCAGGAGTGATGTCGGTGACGAAGATCAATAGGGCTGAATCCAACACTTTGACTCGTGCATGCCCGTCCAGGTTAGGACCAGTTCTTTTGCTAGCTTTTAGAATAAGCTAAAATAAGTTGTCTTTACCCAGCTTATTCTAGAAGCCAAACCAAATTCATTTTTTTAGAATCCTATTGATTAAGATTTTATTATTAGGCTTCTAAAAATATATTTTTAGTTGGACTTTTAGAATAAGCTGGGTAGGAACAACTTATTCTAGAAGCCCCAAAAAGCTACCAAAAGAACTGACTCTTAGCCGTGAATCGCGACCAAGCCGGTGTCGTCCGGATGGCCATGTTCGGACCATGCTCACCCATCATCATACATTGTCCATCTACTTTCTTTTTAGGGGATTGTTTCATTGCATACAACCTTGGCTTACCATCAAAATTGATGCCTACTAGCTAGCTAGAACAACCTTAGGTGTACAAGCAGCCACCAATATACAACCGAAGTATTTTTTCGTTGATTGGTCGATGTATCAATCCATCCATCCTTTGTCTAGCTCAATCCATCAATCATTCATCCAACTTACTAGTGTAGTTTCTTACACGTGCATAAATTGGTATGACAAGATATAAAGAAGTAACGTGGTATTATTTGAAATATTGTTGCCTTATTTTTTCAGGTAGTTGCACCGGCTAATGAAGATGCATGAGCTCTGAAAAGCCCCCGGCCGGGAGATGTGAAGAACCAGTTTAACCTTTCTCATTTATTTATTTTTGTCTTTATTCATTTTTGCAAAACAGTCGTCAACTTACGTCTATGTATCACAAAAAAAGTTAGTGCGTGACTACTTTAATTAGTTCATATAGAGCAAGTGGCAGAAGCACTTGAATTGAACCCTTTAATTTAGGGATGAAATCCCATGCTCCTCATATATTCGGTTTCTCTCTCTAATTCAAACACGCATACATGCCCGAATGGGGCACCAACCCCGATGGGCCGCACTATGTCCATGGATTCGGCTCAGTGCCCCCCCCCTCCCCAAAGCATAAAAACGTATGGATAAAAGGTATTGAAGATGTTGATAATTTTTAACATAAATTTGGTCTAACTTTACAAAGTTTGACTCTAGAGAAATCTAATACACAAAGTAAAATGGAACGAAGGGAGTATTTCATGTGTATACATGGTCACAAGAAATGCCATGCTTCAAGAGTAAAAATTGGTAGTAATCTGCCACCCAAAAATTGGCAGCTTTAAGGATCTCAAAAGATGGAAATGAAATTATGAGGACCTTTGATAGACACAGTAGTATGCGTGAGGGGCTGAAAAGATGGCGTGTGGAATCTTAAAATCTTGGATCTCAAAATATGGAGATGAGATCTATGAGGACTTTCCTATAAAATCAGTATAACTTCTGGTTAAAAAAATGAGGCGTTCACCCTTGACCTTATGCGTGCAAAGGGGCATGCCGCTGTGTTATCGGGTCGGGTCAGATGTTATTATCTTATCAGGCAGGATGTGCCAACAGCGCGCAACTTATTTTATTTTTGTTGAACAAGGGGGTGGTGCCACTCGCACCATTCATTGATCTCAAGCACAAGTTACATCTGTGATTTTATAGTGTTCCAAATCGAGATTTCCTAGCTTATGAAGCATAGGACAGTGATCAGCTGCATGAGATCTGTTATTACAAACTAAATTGGAGTAACGATTGGGAACTGAACAGTATGCCTTGGCTGCATTGGCATGTGCTTTCCTGTTAAGCTCCTTGGGAATGTATCGAACATCAGTTCAAATCTGATTAGTGGCAGCAAAAAAGCTAGCTAAGTAATTCCTGATTTTCCAATGGCCAGGCTTGTTACAAATATTTCTCAATGCTGTGGCTTGCGCCAAAGTTTGGTTATCTGTAATAAATGTAGCCTTGGTCATAGCCAATTCAGCTACTATCTGACCTGCTACCTCAAGTGCTCTCGCTTTCGCCTGAAGCGGGGAGCCAACCTGATTTTCCAAATCCAATACACACACATCAATTTGCTGTTGTTCATTTTCAAAGTAGATGAGTACGTCAATTCCCACAATGTTTTGCTTTCCTACTTTCCATGCCGTATCTGTATATACCTTGCACCTTGAGATCCTAATTTGAATTGGACCTCAATTGGCATGCTTCTGAGAATTTAGAGATGCATTTGTTTGTGAAATTTGATCATTGTAATGCTTCACAGGATCAATCTGAAAAGCTAGCTCCTGATTCTCTAAGATGACATGCACTGCTTGGTGCACCTGTGATTGTTTTGTTTCTTTCCTACCAAAGAGTGCATCATTCCTCACCTTCCATATGCACCAAAGAAAAGTCATTATATCTATGAGAGAGGCCTAGGGGTGCCCTGAGTTAAGAAGAGTATGAATAATTTCTGCAATGCTAGTGTAGTTGTTATAGAGGATTTCAGATTTAATAAACCAGAGATGAGCAACCCAGGCTGCTTTTGCAAGGGGACAAGTAAAGAAAAGATGCATGTCATTTTTGTCCTAATCACACCTAATGCAGCTTTTCTTAATATGCTTGGAATATTTCCCTACTCACATACTTGTTGGAAGATCTTTCCTCAAGAGCCTCCATGCAAAAGTCTGTACTCTTGGAACCATGTTCTTATCTTTCCACACCTGCTTGAGCAATTGCTTGATTTCTTGAGATACCTGTCTAGGTAATGGAGACCCCTGTTGTTGTAAGTCTCAGAGACATGCTTTGTAAGCAGTTTTTGAAGTACATTTTCCTGATGGATGTAATCTCCAACAGAGGATATCAGCTCCCTAATGTTGAATAATCGGCACGTGCATGATGCTGTAAGCCACTTCATAGTCAAAAAGATTATAAATAAGACTAGCATTCCATGTTTTTGGGTTTTGGTTCCATAAATCCTTGATCTTGGAAGGATAGACATAATGCCTCAGATGAATTTGTAAATGCTCATAAATCGATTGCCAATGAGGAAACCAGGGAGTGCTCCAAATAGAGGAATTACCATCAAGAATTTGGTAAATTGAATTTGCATAAAGAATGTCCTTTATCTTGAGAATTGAAGCCCAGGAACCTGATTTTGGAATGTTGTTTTTTGCTCTCCATATAGAAGTATCAGGAAAATATTTAGATTTAAGTACCCGTGACAAAAAACTTTGTGGTTCATCTGCAATTCTCCAAGTTGCTGACAAGATTAGGCCTCTATTTACTGCTTGGATGTTCTTCATTCCTAGCCCCCCTTCAACTTTTGGGATGCAAATGTCCTTCCATGCCCTAAGGCAAAGAGCTTTATTGGATGGGTCTTCTTTTATTCCTGTCCACCAAAAATTTCCAATGATAGAAGTAAGTTTGGCAATAAGTTTCGTAGAGAAAAGGATATTTGACATATAGTAGATAGGGATGGAAGCAAAAACTGTATTGGTCAGAGTTAATCTAGCTGCATGTGAAAGTTTGTTGGCCTTATAGCTAGTCAATTTAACTTTAAATTTGTTGGCAACAAAATCATAAGCACTGGATCTATCTTTGTCAGGAAGGATTAAATGATGTCCTAAATAGATAGAACAATCGCTAATATCCCGCACCAGAAAGATTCTTTTAATACCCTCCTTATTAATGGCATCGACGTTCCTACTGAAAATAATAGCGGACTTGCTCCCATTTGGCATTTGACCTGAAGGGTTGTAAAATCTTTGAAGAATTTGGAGCATATGAGTAGCTTCTTCAACTGTAGCCTGTCCACAAATCAGTAAATCATCAACAAACATTAATGAGTGAATAGGTGGACATCCTGGCCCTAAAATAATCCTTGATAAGTGTTCAGCAAACATGGCTTCCTGTAAAGAGATTGACAAATTATTGATAGCCAAAACGAACAAGTAAGGGACAAAGGGCAACCCTGCCTTATGCCCCTACTACTTTGAAATTGGCCATAAGACTGACCATTAATGATAACCAAGAAAGTGGGGATAGCCATGCAAGCATAAATTAAATTTATGAAATGACCATGCAGTCCTTTACGGGGAAGAGCTTTAACAATGAAATCCCATTCAATCCTATCAAAAGCCTTAGCAAGATCTATTTTTATCATAAAAGCAGGTCTATTCCAAGATTTAAGGTTAAAGGAATGGGTAATTTCCTGGGCGATGATGATGTTATTGCTAATCCTTCTGCCAGGTATAAAAGATTGCTGAGAGTGATGAATATAGTTAGGCAGGTGCGGTTTAAGCCTGTTTGCTAAAGTTTTAGCAATAACTTTGTAAATCACATTACAAAGACTAATGGGACGAAAATCTTGAGGGACCAGGGGAGAAATTTTCTTAGGAATCAAAACAATATGAGTATCATTCAAATGGTTAGGAACAATACCGTGTATGTAGAAGTCTCTGACTACCTTGGTTATGTCATCACCTATCCAATCCCATGCAGCCAAATAGAACTCCACATTAAATCCATTCGGTCCCGGTGAATCATTCCTTTTCATGGCTTTCAAGGTATCCATGATCTCCTTTTTATCTGGGATGCTAAAAGTAAAATCATCTTCTCCTTCCTGGTAAGTTGTGTTCATGTAAGGCCTCCCATGATTCACATTAGAGGAGGAAAAGAGATTTTGAAAATAATTGATGAAAGTCTTGGCAATATCATGAGGATCAACTTGAAGATTGTTATTCTCATCCTTAGTAGAAACAAATCTGTTTTTCCTCCTTCTTTTAAGCACAACATGATGAAAGTAATTAGTGTTTCTATCACCATTGACAGCCCAATGCTTTTTAGCTCTTTGCCTATAATACTCTGTTAACTTGGTCATGTTTTGCTCATACTTACAAATCAGAGAGGTGTCTAGAGAGTGGTTCTGTACTTGAGGAGGATTCATTTGGATATTTTTTATTTGCTCACCTAAAGTATCAAGCTCCTACTGAATTGGCTTCTTCTTTCTACACCACACTCAAAGCTCCTGCAAGATTAGTTGCCCTATTGTGGAAAGCTTTATTCCTGGAAGCAAACCAAGCATTTTTAGCATGTTCATGAAAAATCATTTTCCATAAGCCACCAATTTTCAAATTTAAAGTTACTTTTAGGCTTGTGCATATGAGCATCAGTAGAAAGAAGAATAGAAGCATGATCACTGAGAATAATAGGAAGGTTATAAACATTAGAATTCGGAAAGACCGCACACCATTCAGCATTAACTAGACATCTATCAAGTCTTTCCATGGTTGGGTTGGAAGCATATCTTTTGTTTGTCCAAGTATAAGCAGGGCCAGTATATCCCAAATCAATCAGACCACAATGTTTCACAATATAACGAAAAGCATGCAAGCGAGAGTAATTCACAAAGGGAATACTTTTATCAACATCATAAAGTATATCATTAAGATCTCCCATACACAAGATAGGATTGCCTTGGTTATCATACACAAAAGAGGCAATACGATCCCAGATGTCACTAGAGCGACGATGATACGGGTCGCCATATATACAAACAAGAGCAAAAGAAACGCTAGAAACTGGGTTAACTACCGAGGCAAGGATCACATGGAAGTCCACAAAATGAACATGAACTTGGACCTCGTCCGTCCACATCAGCCAAAGGCCTCCCGACTTGCCTCTTGAAGGGACAACTACGCTATCTACAATATCAAAACGATTAAGAAGGTCAGCTCTGTTAGTCTTGGATGATTTAATTTCAGAAACAATGGTGACCGGAGCACTAGTAGAACGCATGAGGTTGGCAAGGCAGGTCATCTTCTCACTGCCTAGGCCCTTGTCTTTGCCCCGGCAGTTCCATGCTATGAACTTCATGGCGCCCGTGGTGCCTTATGGGCTGGCACCAATGCCCGATCCAGTTCCATATGTTCATCACGTATATCTTCTGACAAAGCCAAATTATTGCCATGTATACCAGAGATAGTCTCACTCTCACCTTGGAATGATATTGGTATATCGACCCTGGGGGTCAGGATTAGGATCCACACTCATCTGGTAATTGCCAACAGGCCGAGGAGGAGAGTAAGCATCCACACACTGGCTACTTCACAGGAGTCTGGTGAATAGTCACCTTTACCAGCCTCCTTGAGTTCCATGGCTGGACCTGCTCTCTTGCGAGGAGAAGGATAGGGACGCCCCATCAGCCATGTATTCTGGCGTCTGACTCTACGAACAGACGGGGCCAGTAGCCATCTTCCTCGGTGAGTGATAGCAGCTGTCATCAGGAGAACCAGCCCCAAAAATAGCAGACCCGTGAGGGTTGGAATTGATAACACCAAATCCTGGAGGTGGAACATCCCACCCACTAGGTCGTCCTCCATGCTGCCATTCCCGTTCCCCTTCTTCTCCTCTTCGGATTTCCTCTGTTGCTGCATCTCTAGTTCGTCCACTATCTGCATAATTGTTTCCCCTTTCTTCATCTCTGAAGGAACAGAGATCAACTCCTCCTTTCTCTCCTCTATGAGAGTTGACAGTCCCTATCTGCTGTAGAGGGTGACAAAATCTTCTGATTTTCTGCTGCATCAGTCTGAAGTGTTGGAATTTCGCACGCGCCAATAGGAGCAGCACTCTTGATCGGTTGTGAATCTGATGGCTGACTTGGAGAAAGGGCTCTTTTGATTGTGGAATTTAGAGGAAATGTTTGCAGAGGTTGAGGTGCAGGCTGCAGAATTGGCAATGGATTGTCGGACCTGTTGCCACCATGCATGGAGAACATACATAATGTACCGCCCTCTCTTCCCTGCTCTTGACTACCTGTAGTCAGAGGCTGATTAGAATCAGCTGTAATTGAGTTTTGTTGCCCACTGATTACAGGAAAGGACCTTTGACCCATCATAAACTCTCCAGTAATTTCTTTTCCATAATTAACCTGCGTTGAAGGAAGCCTCACATACTCAGAATCTTCTGTAAGCATCCCATTGCCTTTGTCTTTTGGTTGGTCCTCTTTAAACATCCTTCGAAATCTGCTGAGAATGGGATTGGATGTTCCTCCATACTCGATAGACTGCACTGGTATCTTACCTCGCTAGCCGATTTGGGACTAGACGAACGAGCGTTTTGCTCCCTGGCACTGTCCAGCAGAGAGCCAGCTAGCGGATCCCATTTCCGATTGGCGGGCCGTTAGTGGGCTGGAGTTCCTTGCGCGGCCCAAGCTATTGGAGAGAGAGAGTACTGGGCCATCCTGTTAAAACACACACATTTCATTCTACTACGCACGGCCACCGCTCAAAAAGAAAAAACAATACTACGCACGGCCCAAGGCTTGAATGCTCCACTTGCTTAGGTTTTCTTGTTGCAGTTTCTAAAAAAAGGTTATCTTGAATGCTCCACTTGACCGACTGCACATCACATCAAGGCAAGGTCTTTTCAAATACTTCTGAAGATTATGTCCCCCCCTTCTAATTGCCCCAGTTTTCAACCCATTGCTCTATTTCCCTCCTAATTGGCGCTTCAGGAATCGAAAGGGTCATTGGCACTCGCTAGGTGAGTTCGTGGTCTAAGGCGCAAGAGTGCCACGTCCTTTGCATGCTTGTTCGCTCGCCAAATCTTCTATTCTTAAATAGCTACAATTCATTACCTATTTTTTCTAGCCATGCAACCATGCCACATAAGTAAGTCATGTATGCAAGTTATAAATCTCACTTTTTGCATTACACTATGCATGCAATGCAATCAGATCATAAATTCATGCATGTTAATTCTTCGAATTTATTTTTCACACTAGATTTTGTATCGTGGATATATGTGTGGGGCGATTTGTAGCATATCTATGTCATTGGCCTTTTATATTTTTGTTCAAAATGATATTATTTTAATTGAAATTCATTTTTTATACACTGTATGTTTCTCAGATTACATTTTCCTTTCATTAGTTTTCATGTTTTTTGTATATATTTATGCATTTATTTTTGCAAGATTTGCCACAGCAACGCGCGGGGCATCATCTAGTTAATTGGTATTTTTGTGTCGTACGCTATTTCCTACCCTGCTAACACGTCCACTATTTTTTGTATAGATTAAAATAATTCATGCATTCAAAAAAAAAACGTTTTGAAAAATCGTCTAATTTTGGAAAATTCACATTTTTAAGAATGTTATCGGTTTTGAAATAATTTGTGAATTTGGGAAAAAATCATGGATTTAAAAAAAGTTTACAAATTCTTAAAAAGTTAATGAAGTTAAAAATGTTTGCAAATTTGAAAAGTTCACGAATTGTAAAAATATGCACGGAATCGGGAATAAATCATGAATTTGATAAAACTTCAGGAACTCGAGAACAAATTATAAATTCTATAAAAAGTTTATGAATTTGAAAAAATCATGAATTCAAAAAAATGTGAATTAAAAAAATAGTTCTCATATTAGTAAAAAAATGTTCACTTTGAATAAAGTTGCAAATCTAGAAAAGGTTCATGCGTGAAAAAACAATTTTGAAGAAAAACCATGAATTTCAATTTTGTTGCAAAATAAAAAATTATTATGAATTTGAAAAAATGGATTTCATGATTTTGAAAAGGTTTGTAAACTAAAGAAAATGAAAAAGGACAAAAGTAAAAAATAGAAAAAAAAGAACAAAAAACACATAGAGAGCAATGTGTTGAAAACTGGGTCGGGAGATTCCCAAACCACGCTATGTAGAGACATCAAGACCGGGAAGTTATATAGGTTGGCTTGTACAAAACCTAGGGTGCGCTGCGTACGGGCAACCCACGATGTGAACGAGAAAGAAGAAAAGTAGTAGATGGGTCGAGCCCAAGATCGAGTAGGGGTGTGGGCCAAGTTGCAGGTACTATAGTGGGTGGCAATATAAGTGCTAAACAGGAATCGAGCATTTTATATATAGCTAATAAGGAAACTAAGGAAAAGTGAAAACAGTCATGCACGCATCATGTGGGCCCTACATGTCTCCGCTGCATCTTCCTTATCTCCTTTCCTCATCGAATTCAAGTGATTTCCCGTTCACCTCATAGCTCCCTCCATGTACAGCTTGCTCATTGCAACTGAGACATGCATCGCCGTCCTAGAGAACTAGACAAGTTGAAGACTCATTGTTGCAACGCTAGGGGCTCACACGGAATGCCAGCAGAGGCAAAGCTACTTCGTGAAGGGGTGACAACCACCATGGTTTCGGGGGCGACAACGTCTCCCAACGACGGTGAGGTGTTGCAAGGTGATCTGCGGCATTGTTGTTGCGGGCTCCCCATACTTTGGTCCAAATCTCCACGTGATTTGGCAACAGTGGCACACACACTTATGCAACGCCAACGAAGTCCTCATGGCATCGACTTAGGGATGGCAATAGTTACCCATTACCCACATACCCTGTGGGTGAAAACCCTATTAGGATAAAGGTATGGGACAAACAGTTACCCATGGGTATATAAATATAGAAAACTAAAACCCATCGGGTAGAGCGGGTACGGGAATCGTATAACCCATGCATCTATACCCATGTACCTATAAAATCTATGTGGACTCAAATTTATCTCTACACTTTGTCGTGAATTTGTAAACTCAAAATGTATGATTATGTCTTGTTGTTTATGTTTATGTGATGAGGTTTTAAATGTGTTGTTGTTTACGACAAAGTGATGTTGCTTATTAAATGGGTTGATGCTTATGATGTGTTGTTGTTTATAACCCCTCGTTATTTATAAACTATGATTATACAATGTTATTTATGCCTACAAATGTTCCAATTGATGATTTGCAAACATGTGTAATTTTACCCGCGGACACCCGGCTACTCTGTCGTGTAATAGATACGAGAAAAATTGTATTTTGACAGGGTATGGGTAAGTGCTACTTGTGAGCTACGTTGGGTTTTTCTCCGAAAAGGAAGGGTGAAGCAATATAGCAGCGATAAGTATTTCCCTCGGCGAGAACCAAGGTTATCGAACCAGTAAGAGAATCACAACAACTCGTCTTTCAAGCGGTACATGCACACACAAAACCAAACA
Source organism: Hordeum marinum (assembly GCA_022496015.1). Taxonomy (NCBI): domain Eukaryota; kingdom Viridiplantae; phylum Streptophyta; class Magnoliopsida; order Poales; family Poaceae; genus Hordeum; species Hordeum marinum. The sequence goes on from CM039674.1 coordinate 443,079,099, forward strand.
CTTGCACCCAACGCAGGCAAGAGGATTGTCAAGCCCCTTGAACTCGTTAATTGCAAGGATTACTTCTGATAGTGGTAGATAGATAATTATAAAAGACCGATAAAATAAAAGTATATAAATTGCAGCAATGTATTTTTAGGTTTTTAGCAAATATGATTAAGTAGACCCGGGGGCCATAGTGTTCGCTAGAGGCTTCTCTCTCGAAAGTAGCATACAGTGGGTAGACAAATTATTGTTGGACAGTTGATAGAAAAGCGCATAGTTATTATTATGTATTCATGGCAATGATCATGTATATAGGCATCACGTCTGTGACAAGTAGTTCGAAACAATTTTGCATCTACTACTATTACTCCACCAATCGACCGATATCCAACATGCATCTATGGTATTAAGTTTATGCAAAAAGAGTAATGCTTCAAGCAAGATGACATGATGTAGACAGAGTAAGTACAAGCAATATATTCAAACCCTGTCGTTTTATCCTTAGCAGCAACAATACAATATATGTCTTGTCCCCTCCTGTCACTGGGATATAGAGCACCGCAAGATTGAACTCATTACAATGCACACCTCCCACTGAAGATAAATCAATTTAGTTGGCCAATCCAAACCGATAGATCAGAGAGACTTACAAAGCTATAACAATCATGCACAATATAATTTAGACAAGACTCAATTACTTTTCATGAATAATCTGATAATAAACCCACAATCATCGGATCCCAACAAATACACCACAAAAGACGATTACATCAGATAGACCAACGCGGGGATTGCGAAGAATTTTGTATTGAAGATCAAAGAGAGAGAAGAAGCCATCTAGTTGCTAGCTATGGACCCGTAGGTATGTGTTGAACTACTCACACATCATCATGGCGGCATAAAGGTTGATGAAGATGGCCTCTGTGATGGATTTGCCCTCTGGAAGAGTACCGAAAAAGACCTCCAGATGGGATTGCGGAAGAACATAGACCTGTGGTAGAAGAAAAATTGATTCGGGTGGCTTTCTATTGGTTTTGGGGGTAATTGGGGATATATAGAAGTAAAATTAGGTCAGGAGGTGACACGAGGGGCCCACAAGCCATGGGGGCGCGCCCAACCCCCCAGGATGTGCCCCAATGGCTTTTGGCCACCTCGTGGGTCTTCTGTCCTCCTCCCGAAGGTTCCTGGGTCTCTTCTGGTCCAAAAATAAACCCCATACATTTTTATCCATTTTGGACTCCGGTTGATATTAATTTTCTGAAAAGTCCAAAAGTATGCAAAAAAACTAGCACTGGGCACTGAGTTAATACGTTAGTCCCAAAAATGATATAAAATAGCATATAATTGCATATAAAGTATCCTAGATTGATAATATCATAGCATGAAAAAAATTCAAAATTATAGATACATCGGAGACGTATCAGTAATCTCAGGGGGGCAGGTAAGGGTATGGGGTGACCTCACCCATACCCAAACATTGCGGGTGTGATCGACTAGAACATTGGTGAAGTTGCATGGGGACGACTAAAACACCAACAACATTGTGTTGGTGTCGTGCAACATGGACAATAATATTGCACACTGTCGAATGCAAAGGCGGTGACGGGTCACAACAACATGGATGATGTTGTGCAACGATGATGTTGCGACACTATCATGGTTCTATAGGTCGATGGTGCGGCAATGGCAACAAGAACCACAAAAACGGAGGGTAATGTGATGGAAATGACCGCAATAGCAGGCGATGTTGTGATGGAGACGACCACAACAATAGGGATATTACGATAGCGTAGGGTTGTTCTCACGTTCTGAGCATGATACAATGGTCACATGGGGTTGATACGTAGCATTGGCCTAGATATTTTATCCTTTTTACTTTTTCCCATGAAGTTGTGTTATGTGCAAAAATTCACAAATGATTTATTGTGATCTCCTCCTCCCCCTCCTTGTTGACTCGTGGTCCATCAACGCACCATGGTCTCATGTGTTCTCGATCACCCTAACCACTAGGTGCCATGGACACCCTTACCTCCGACCTTCCTCTTCGATGGGTTGATGTTAGTTTTATATTTCTTTGCTACCTAACCATTGTGGAATCACTAACGCCGTGTGGTTTGTGGATCAAACCTTTTTTGCTTTCCAATCAACTCCACCGCCATATCACTTCACCCTAACCACATGCTTTTCAACATTGGTCATGAACTCATCCAAAAATACATTGGTCATGACCTTCCACCATAAAACCATAAGAGACACTCTAGTAGAGGTTTCACAATTTCGGATTGCTATACTTGTTACAAGTCAATTGTAACAAAAATGGGGGCTCGGTCGGATGCATGCCAAGTAAAATTTGTTATATTCATACCTCCAAAAAATTCCACCGCATGCCGCCCACGTGGTAGGACACATTTTTCCCATTGATTTTCACCTCCAATTCTCCTCCCACAACCGCACATCCCTCTCCAAATTGGTCTTGGCAGCTAGTCCTAAATCAAACCAGTCAGCGTCCCCATGGCTAGTCCTAATTTGAGCTAGTATCTTGTTTTGCCCACTTCTCTTGCTACAATGATGGCCTTATTGCTCCCAGCAGTAGCAACTGTTGAAAATATGCCCTAGAGGCAATAATAAAATGGTTATTATTGTATTTCCTAGTTCATGATAATTGTCTATTGTTCATGCTATAATTGTGTTAACCGGAAACCGTAATACATGTGTGAATACATAGACCACAACATGTCCCTAGTGAGCCTCTAGTTGACTAGCTCGTTGATCAATAGATGGTCATGGTTTCATGACCATGGACATTGGATGTCATTGATAACAGGATCACATCATTAGGAGAATGATGTGATGGACAAGACCCAATCCTAAGCATAGCACAAGATCGTGCAGTTCGTCTGCTAAAGCTTTTCAATGTCAAGTATCGTTTCCTTAGACCATGAGATTGTGCAACTCCCGGATACCGTAGGAATGCTTTGGGTGTGCCAAACGTCACAACATAACTGGGTGGCTATAAAGGTGCACTACGGGTATCTCCGAAAGTGTCTGTTGGGTTGGCACGAATCGAGACTGGGATTTGTCACTCCGTGTGATGGAGAGGTATCTCTGGGCCCACTCGGTAAGACATCATCATAATGAGCTCAATGTGACTAAGGAGTTAGCCGCGGGATGATGTGTTACGGAATGAGTAAAGAGACTTGCCGGTAACGAGATTGAACAAGGTATAGAGATACCGACGACCGAATCTCGGGCAAGTATCATACCGATAGACAAAGGGAATTGTATACGGGATTGATTGAATCCCCGACATCGTGGTTCATCCGATGAAATCATCGTGGAGCATGTGGGAGCCAACATGGGTATCCAGATCCCGCTGTTGGTTATTAACCGGAGAGGTGTCTCGGTCATGTCTCCATGTCTCACGAACCCGTAGGGTCTACACACTTAAGGTTCGATGACGCTAGGGTTATAGGGAAATGGTATACGTGATTACGGAAGGTTGTTCAGAGTCCCGGATGAGATCCCGGACGTCACGAGGAGCTCCGGAATGGTCCTGAGGTGAAGATTGATATATAGGAAGTCCAATTTTGGTCACCGGAAAGTTTTCGGGCTCATCGGTAGTGTACCGGGAGTGCCGGGAGGGTGCCGGAGGACCCCCGGGAGGGGTGTGACGACCAAAGGACTTTGTGGGCCCTTAGAGGAGGTGTACCAGCCCATATTGGGCTGGCCAAGACCTTCCGGAAGGGCCCATGCGGCTGGAGATAAGGAGATAGGGCAAAGGAGTTTGAAAAGGAGGAGATCCACCTCCCTTGTGGGAGGTGGACTCTCCCCCTAGTTCGGCCGAAGCTCTCCTCCTTGGAGGAGGGGCCAAGGCAGCCCTCCCTCTCCCTCCTCCTATATATATGCAAGGGTTTGGGCTGATTTGAGACACGACTTCTCTCTCTCTCGGTGCAGCCCTACCCTTCCTCTTCCTCGTTCTCCGTAGTGCTTGGCGAAGCCTTGCCGGAGTTCACGTAGCTCCACCGTCACCATGCCGTCGTGCTACCGGAGCTCTCCCTCAACCTCTCCTTCCTACTTGCTGGATCAAGGCGTACGAGACGTCATCGGACTGCACGTGTGTTGAACGCGGAGGCGCCGTTGTTCGGCGCTGAGATCGGAATCCACCGCGATCTGAATCGCTGCGAGTACGACTCCACCAACCGCGTTCTTGTAACGCTTCCGCTTAGCGATCTTCAAAGGTATGAAGATGCAATATCTCCCCACTCGTTGCTGGTTTCTCCATGGATAGATCTTGGTGATCGTAGGAATTTTTTTGATTTACTACTACGTCTCCCAACAGTGGCATCATGAGCTAGGTCTATGTGTAGAATCTATGCACGAGTAGAACACAAGTTGTTGTGGGCGTCAAATTTGTTAATATGCTTACCACTACTAGTCTTATCTTGATTCGGCGGTATTGTGGGAATAAGCGGCCCGGACCGACTTTACACGTACGCTTACGTGAGACTGGTTCCACCGCCTGACATGCACTTGTTGCATAAGGTGGCTAGCGGGTGTCTGTCTCTCCCACCTTATTCGGATTGGATTCGATGAAAAGGGTCCTTATGAAGGGTAAATAGCAATTGGCATATCACATTGTGGTTTTGGCGTAGGTAAGAAACGTTCTTGCTAGAAACCTATAACAGCCACGTAAAAACTTGCAACTACAAATTAGAGGACGTCTAACTTGTTTTTGCAGCATATGCCTTGTGATGTGATATGGCCAAAGAATGTAATGTGATGCATTGTGATGTATGAGATTGATCATGTTCTTGTAATAGGATTCACGACTTGCATGTCGATGAGTATGACAACCGGCAGGAGCCATAGGAGTTGTCTTATTTTATTGTATGACCTGCGTGTCAATCATAAACGCCATGTAATTACTTTACTTTATTGCTAAACGTTAGCCGTAGTAGTAGAAGTAATAGTTGGCGAGACAACTTCATGAAGACACAATGATGGAGATCATGGTGTCGTGCCGGTGACAGTGATGATCATGGTGCCCCGAAGATTGAGATCAAAGGAGCAAGATGATATTGGCCATATCATGTCACTATATTGATTGCATGTGATGTTTATCATGTTTACATCTTATTTGCTTAGAACGACGGTAGTAAATAAGATGATCTCTCAATGAAATTTCAAGAAAAGTGTTCACCCTAACTGTGCAACGTTGCTAAGGATCGTTGTTATGAAGCACCACGTGATGATCGGGTGTGATAGGTTCTAACGTTCGCATACAACGGGTGTAAGCCAAATTTACACACGCGATACACTTAGGTTGACTTGACGAGCCTAGCATGTATAGACATGGCCTCGGAACACGGAAGACCGAAAGGTCGAACATGAGTCGTATAGAAGATACGATCAACATGGATATGTTCACCATGGATGACTAGTCCGTCTCACGTGATGATCGGACACGGGCTAGTTGACATGGATCATGTGTCACTTGGATGACTAGAGAGATGTCTATCTAAGTGGGAGTTCATTAAATAATTTGATTATGTGAACTTAATTATCATGAACTTAGTCTAAAATTTTCTTTACAATCTATATTGTAGATCCAATGGCCAACGCGAATGTCACCCTAAACTTCAACGCGTTCCTAGAGAAAACCAAGCTGAAAGATGATGGAAGCAACTATGCAGAGTGGGTCCGTGGCTTGAGGATCATCCTCATAGCTTCCAAGAAATTGTATGTCCTTGATGCACCACTAGGTGACCCACCCCTTCTCCCAGCAGAGCAAGACGTTGCGAACGGTTGGCATTCTCGTTGCAATGATTACTCCCTTGTTCAGTGCGGCATGCTTTATAGTTTAGAACCGGGGCTCCAAAAGCGTTTTGAGCAACACGGAGCATATGAGATGTTCCAAGAGATGAAACTGGTTTTCCAAGCTCATGCCCGGGTCGAGAGATATGACGTCTCCGACAAGTTCTTCAGCTGTAAGATGGAGGAGAATATTTCTGTCAATGAGCACATCCTCAAGATGTCTGGGCTACACAACCGCTTGACTCAGCTGGGAGTTAATCTCCCGGATGACTCGGTCATTGACAGAATCCTCCAGTCGCTTCCACCTAGCTACAAGAGCTTTGTGATGAACTACAACATGAAAGGGATGGAGAAGTTCCATTCCTGAGTTGTACTCGATGCTGAAATCAGGGGAGGTCGAGATCAAAAAGGAGCATCAAGTGTTGATGGTGAATAAGACCACTAGTTTCAAGAAAGGCAAGGGTAAGAAGAACTTCAAGAAGGACGACAAAGCTGTTGCCGCACCCGGTAAGCAAGTTGCCGGGAAGAAGAAGAACAAGAATGGACCCAAGCCTGAGACTGAGTGTTTTTACTGCAAGGGTACCGGTCACTGGAAGCGGAATTGCCCCAAGTACTTAGCGAATAAGAAGGACGGCAACATTAAAGGTATACGTGATATACTTGTTATTGATGTGTACCTAACCAGCGCTCGTAGTAGCTCCTGGGTATTTGATACCGGTGCAGTTGCTCACATTTGTAACTCCAAGCAGGAGCTGCGGAATAAGAGGAGGCTGGCAAAGGACGAGGTGACGATGCGCGTCGGGAATGGTTCCAAGGTCGATGTGATCGCCGTCGGCACGCTACCTCTACATCTACCTTCGGGATTAATGTTAAACCTTAATAATTGTTATTTAGTACCAGCTTTGAGCATGAACATTGTATCTGGATCTCGCTTAATGCGAGATGGCTACTCATTTAAATCTGAGAATAATGGTTGTTCTATTTATATGAGAGAAATGTTTAATGGTCATGCTCCGCTGGTCAATGGTTTATTTTTGATGAATCTCGAACGTGATGTTACACATGTCCATAGCGTGAGTACCAAAAAGTGTAAGGTTGATAACGATAGTCCCACTTACATGTGGCACTGCCGCCTTGGTCATATTGGTGTCAAACGCATGAAGAAGCTCAATACTGATGGAGTTTTGGAGTCTCTTGATTTCGAATCATTTGACACGTGCGAACCATGCCTCATGGGCAAGATGACCAAGATTCCGTTCTCCGAAACAATGGAGCGAGCAACTGACTTGTTGGAAATAATACATACCGATGTATGCGGTCCAATGAGTGTCGAGGCTCGTGGTGGATACCGTTATGTTCTCACCCTCACTGATGACTTGAGTAGATATGAGTATGTCTACTTAATGAAACATAAGTCTAAAACTTTTTGAAAGGTTCAAGGAATTTCAGAGTGAGGTAGAGAATCAACGTGACAGGAAAATAAAGTGCCTACGATTTGATCGTGGCGGAGAATATTTAAGTCACGAGTTTGGCACGCACCTTAGGAAATGTGGAATTGTTTCACAACTCACGCCGCCTGGCACACCTCAACGAAATGGTGTGTCTGAACGTCGTAATCGCACTCTATTAGATATGGTACGATCTATGATGTCTCTTACCGACTTACCGCTATCGTTTTGGGGATATGCATTAGAGACTGCCGCATTCACTTTAAATACGGCACCATCAAAATCCGTTGAGACGACACCGTATGAATTGTGGTTTGGAAAGAAACCTAAGCTATCATTTCTAAAAGTTTGGGGATGCGATGCTTATGTGAAGAAACTTCAACCTGAGAAGCTCGAACCCAAAGCGGAAAAGTGCGTCTTCATAGGATATCCCAAAGAGACTATTGGGTATACCTTCTACCTACGGTCCGAGGGCAAAGTCTTTGTTGCCAAGAATGGATCCTTTCTCGATAAAGAGTTTCTCTCGAAAGAAAAAATTGGGAGGAAAATAGAACTTGATGAGGTAATTGTACCTCCACTCGAACCGGAGAGTAGCGCAACACAGGAAGTTGTTTCTGTGGAGCCTGCTCCGGTTGGAGAGGAAGTTATTAATGATGATCATGAAACTTCAGATCAAGTTACTATTGAACGTCGAAGGTCCACTAGGACACGTTCCACACTAGAGCGGTACGACAACCCTGTCCTAGAGTTCATGTTGTTAGACAACGGTGAACCTTCGAACTATGAAGAAGCGATGGCGGGCCCGGATTCCAACAAATGGCTTGAAGCCATGAAATCCGAGATAGGATCCATGTATGTGAACAAAGTATGGACTTTGGTGGACTTGCCTGATGATAAGCGAGCCATTGAAAATAAATGGATCTTTAAGAAGAAGACTGACGCGGACGGTAATGTGACCGTCTATAAGGCTCGGCTTGTCACTAAGGGTTATCGACAAGTTCAAGGAGTTGACTACGATGAGACTTTCTCACGCGTAGCGATGCTGAAGTCTGTCCGAATCATGTTAGCAATTGCCGCATTTTATGATTATGAGATCTGGCAAATGGACGTCAAAACGGCATTCCTTAATGGTTTCCTTAAGGAAGAACTGTATATGATGCATCCAGAAGGTTTTGTCGATCCTAAAGATGCTAACAAAGTATGCAAGCTCCAGCGCTCCATCTATGGACTGGTGCAAGCATCTCGGAGTTGGAACATTCGCTTTAATGAGGTGATTAAAGCGTTTGGGTTTATATAGGTTTATGGAGAACCCTGTATTTACAAGAAAGTGAGTGGGAGCTCTGTAGCATTTCTCATATTATATGTGGATGACATACTGATAATGGGAAATGATATAGAACTTTTGGAAAGTGTAAAGGCCTACTTGAATAAGTGTTTTTCAATGAAGGACCTTGGAGAAGCTGCTTACATATTAGGTATTAAGATCTGTAGAGATAGATCGAGACGCCTCATAGGTCTTTCACAAAGCACATACCTTGACAAGATATTGAAGAAGTTCAATATGGATCAGTCCAAGAAGGGGTTCTTGCCTGTGTTACAAGGTGTGAGATTGAGTACGACTCAATGCCCGACCGCGGCAAAGGTTAGAGAAGAGATGAGTGTCATCCCCTATGCTTCAGCCATAGGCTCTATTATGTATGCCATGCTGTGTACCAGACCTGATGTGAACCTTGCCATAAGTTTGGTAGGGAGGTACCAAAGTGATCTCGGAGCGGAACACTGGACAGCGGTCAAGAATATCCTGAAGTACCTGAAAAGGACAAATGACATGTTTCTCGTATATGGAGGTGCCGAAGAGCTCGTCGTAAAGGGTTACATTGATGCTAGCTTCGACACAGATCCGGACGACTCCAAGTCGCAAACCGGATACGTGTATGTTTTGAGCGGAGGGGCAGTCAGCTGGTGCAGCAGCAAGCAAAGTGTCGTGGCGGCATCTACATGTGATGCGGAGTACATAGCTGCTTCGGAAGCAGGAAAGGAAGGAGTTTGGATGAAGGAGTTCATCACCGACCTAGGAGTAATTCCAAGTGCGTCGGGCCCGATGACTCTATTCTGTGACAACACTGGAGCTATTGCCCTTGCGAAGGAGCCCAGGTTTCACAAGAAGACAAGACACATCAAGCGCCGCTTCAACTCCATCCGTGATTACATTCAGGAGGGAGATATAGATATTTGTAAAGTGCATACGGATCTGAATGTCGCAGATCCGTTGACTAAATCTCTCTCACGAGCAAAACATGATCAACACCAGAATGCTATGGGTGTTCGATTCATCACAATGTAACTAGATTATTGACTCTAGTGCAAGTGGGAGACTGTTGGAAATATGCCCTAGAGGCAATAATAAGATGGTTATTATTGTATTTCCTAGTTCATGATAATTTTCTATTGTTCATGCTATAATTGTGTTAATCGGAAACCGTAATACATGTGTGAATACATAGATCACAACATGTCCCTAGTGAGCCTCTAGTTGACTAGCTCGTTGATCAATAGATGGTCACGGTTTCATGACCATGGACATTGGATGTCATTGATAACGGGATCACATCATTAGGAGAATGATGTGATGGACAAGACCCAATCCTAAGCATAGCACAAGATCGTGCAGTTCGTCTGCTAAAGCTTTTCAATGTCAAGTATCGTTTCCTTAGACCATGAGATTGTGCAACTCCCGGATACCGTAGGAATGCTTTGGGTGTGCCAAACGTCACAACATAACTGGGTGGCTATAAGAAGAAGAAGAGGAGGAGGAGGAGGAAGAAGAAGAAGAAGAAGAACAAGAAGAAGAGGAAGAAGAGGAAGACGAGAAGAAGAAGAAAGAAGAAGAAGAAGAAGAAGAAGAAGAAGAAAAGAAAGAAGAAGAGGATAAGAACAGAATAAGAAGAAGAAGAAGAAGAATCAGCGAGAAGTACCATACGTAAGAACCGCCTAACAGTGGGCCGCTTTCGCCTCCCGTACGCCAGTAGGCTTCGGAGGCTTCTCCTCCATGCTGCGGCTCTTCGTTTCTTCCATCCGCCTCCGCTCCTCACCGCAGCTCCCCCCTACTCCTCGATCAGAAGAAGAAGAAGAAGAAGAAGAAGAAGTCGCAGCATTTCCTCCAAGTTTGAAATAGTAGATAGGCGTGTTTTTCCCTTCGATGTGCCACCAACCATGTGTAAACCCTAGGTACCCTTCTATATAAGCCGGAGGGTTTTAGATTGTAGGACAGAAAAACTCATCTAGGGTTTAGCTATTTGATCTCGAGGTAGATCAACTCTGTAACCTTCATACCATCAATATAATCGAGCATGATGTAGGGTTTTACCTCCATAAGAGGGCCCGAACCAAGGTAAACATCTTCTCCTTCGTCCCCTGTTACCATCGATCCTAGTCTCACAGCTCAGGGCCGCCTACTTGAGATTCATCGGTTTTGACACTGACATTAGTGCTTTCATTGAGAGTTCCACTATGATCGCCAAAGGAATCGATGGCTCGCCTTGTCATAAGCAATGAGATCTGTAGCCAGGATATTCTCATCCCTGGTCAGATCTTCACAAGCGGCAACGTCTTGTCACACGCTGACCCGACCAACCATCTTGGTCGGATCGGAAGCTTCACCCTGATCAAGGAATCAGATTTGAAACCCTAGAGCTCGTCGTTGATTCACGGGGAGAACTTGTTTTGATGGAACCCTCAGCTCTCATGGAGGAGCCCGCAAATCCCGACGCCTCGACGCCGAAGACCAGGCCCCACCTCTGAGGTGGCCTTCACCCTCGGGCCATCCAGAACGCCCAATCCAGTTGTTGTGCCCGGATCCGCTATGTACGAACATGACCCGGATTCACTTTCAAGTGACTCTGGAACTACGACACCACAGATCAACCCTGCCTGCTTCAGCGACACGCGTCATACCGACGCCTTGTACCTAAACAAGCTGTTTGATTGGATTCAGACCATGCGTATGACTAACGACCAGAACCCGGTCTATGATTGCATCGGTCTTAAACCTGACGATAGGGAGATTCGCACCCCCACAGTCACTCACTTAATTGCCACCGTCGAATGTCCGGCTGGGTCTCATCCCCCCAACGACCTTGCTTGCAACCCAAACCCTGGAGTTCGCTCCGGTGATAGATCGGTATCGGTCCCCGATCGAGCACGCAACTCAGAACCCGTAATTCCGGACTCACATCATGGTGTGGAATAAAAGTTTTTCCCACCCACCACCCAAGTCGAGCACTCAAGCATCGCAGGAGAGTCCAATTCTTCGGACTTACGAGATGTTAAACAGTTACCAGGAGAGTCGGTTCATCATTTTGGGCTAGACTCCTCCTCGCTAGAAACGAAGTACGAGATTCTAGTGACCAGGAGATAATGGCAACCTTCAATCGCAACTGCCATGGTGAAGGGATCCTCAACGCCCTAGCTCGTCGGCACATTCGTGACTTCACCAAGCTGTCGGACTTGGTACAAAAATACTGTGCCATGGAGAGCACCTGGCAAACCGAATGGCTACTTTTGGAACCAACCTTTACCGAGTACCCTAGTGGAGATTGGAGAAAGAGGATACCTCTGAAGCGGCTAGCAGAACTCGAACCCGCTGAAAACATAAATAGACCCCTTACAGGGGTCAGAACTATCCTTGACAGACTATTGGATAAACCATGCCCTATACATTCTGTATTGTTGAACACAAGCCCGACTCACAGCCTTAGAGTTTGCTGGGTCGTCAGGTAGGTCACAAAAAGTGGTGAAGCCATCCTCGAGGCACTACCGCTGAACAGGCGCTCCACATCGCCACCAGAATACAACACCGAAGTCCTGACGATCTACAAAACGTTCCCCTCAAGGAATAGGAGGAAAAGAGCTCTTAGAGAGCTTGAACAGGTCTATCATGTGGCAGCAACAAGTTCATGGGCAGACATACTCATCACCTTCAAAGATACTGACCAACCCGCCATCCGTCCCGGTCATACACCAGCCGCACTGATCTTAAACCCCACCCTTGATGGCTTCAGGCTGCACAAAGTGCTAATGGATGGCGACAGTGATTTAAAACTTATCTACGAAGATACCCTGGAAAAATGCAGTTCGACCGATCTCGCATCGAGCATAGAAACACAACATTCCGGGGGATCATTCCTGGGAAAGAGGCACGTTGTTCAAGACGAATCACCCTGGACGTAGTGTCCGACACGCTCGAAAACTACCAATCTAAAGAACTTCTCTTCCATATCGTGCCCTTCCCCAGCGTCTACTACGCCCTGCTGGGGTGTGACACCTTCATAAATTCCAGGCTATACCACATTAAGGGTATATGAATCTCAAGATGCCAGGCCCAAATGGGGTAATCACAGTCGCTAGTGATCCAAATATAGCCCTTCGAGCTGAAAACAAGATAGCAGCGCTCGCCCTCGAAGCACTAGCTGAGACCTTCGCTGCAGAAGAACTTACCGTACTCCGGTCAACAGTAGACAAGGACGATGTGATCCTTAGCAAAAGTCCCAAACCCACGTCCTTTAAACCTGCAGATGAAATTGTTAAATTTCAGGTACACCCAACAAACCCCAATAAGACAACTTCCATCGGAGCTCAGCTGGACCCCATGGTGGACGAAGCGCTACGAGCATTCTTAAGAGAAAACTGGGACATCTTCGCCTGACACCCTTCCAATATGCTAGGAATCCCACGGCGGCTAGCAGAACATAGGTTGAACATCATCGCAGGCATCAAGCCTGTTAAACAGACTCTGCGCCGCTTTTCTGAGCCCAAACGACAAGCTATGGGTGAAGAACTAGCCAAACTACTAGAGCCCGGATTCATATGGTAGATCAAGCACCCCGAATGGTTGGCAAACCTGGTGATGGTACCAAAGAAAGACAAATCCTGGCGTCTGTGCATCAACTTTAAAGACCTCAACAAGGCCTGCCCTAAGGACCCTTTCCCCTTACCACACATAGACCAGATTATTGTCGCCACAACCGGACATGACTCATTGTGTTTCCTCGACGCTTATTCCAGATACCAGTAGATCAAAATGAAGGAATCCGATCAAGCCGCAACCGCATTCATCACCCCTTACGGGGCATTCTGCTTCAACATGATGCCTTTTGGGCTAAAAAAAGGTTGGGGCTACGTACCAGCGCATGATCCAGACTTGTCTCGCAAAACAGGTCTGTAAAACAATTGAGGCATACATGGACGATGTGGTCAGCAAAACCAAACACGTCAGCCAGCTGATTGACGACCTAAGGCAAACCTTTGCCAGCCTACGTGAGTATGATATATGACTCAATCCGGAGATATGTGTATTTGGAGTTCCCGCTGGTAAACTACTTGGATTCATCGTTTACCATAGAGGAATAGAAGCGAATCCGGCTAAGATCCGCGCCCTATCGGAACTTGCAATTCCCACAGAGCTACAACATGTCCAGAGGTTGGCTGGTTGCGTGGCGGAGCTAAGCCGCTTTATCTCCCGCATCGGTGAAAAGGCTTTATTGCCTACAGGTTGCTGAAACAGACCAAAATTTTCGAATGGACCAATGAAGCAATGGTTGCGTTAGAATAAATTAAAACAATGCTGGCAAGTAACCCCATCCTCACAACACTAGGCGCTGGTGAACCAATTTTATTGTACATATCGGCCACCAACCAAGTCGTTAGCGCAATACTCATCGTCGAACGAGAGGAGGAGGGACACAAATTCTGGATACAGAAGTCGGTCTATTACGTGTCAGAAGTACTAACGCAGTGCAAGTCCAGATACCCGCATCACCAGAAGATAGCCTATACAGTATTTATGGCATCACGAAAACTAAGACACTACTTTCAAGAGTGTTCGGTTACAGTGCCATCCGAAGTACCCCTGAACGATATAATCAACAATAGGGATGCCACCGGCCTCATAGCTAAATGGGCCATTGAGATCCTTCCTTTTGAAATTGCCTACATGTTGGGGAACGTCGCATGGGAAACAAAAATTTTCCTACGCACACGCAGATCTATCCATGGTGATGAGCATCTACGAGAGGGAGAGTGGATCTACATACCCTTGTAGATCGCTAAGCGGGAAGCGTTAAGAAACGCGGTTGGTGTAGTCGAACATCTTCGTGATCCAAATCGCCGAGCGTCCCGCGATCTCATCACGATCCGTCCCGTGAACACATCACGATCCGTCCCGCGAACTCATCACGATCCGTTTCGCGATCTCGATCACGATCTGTCCTGCGAGCACATCACGATCCGTCCCGCGATCTCATCATGAACCTTCTCGCGATCTTGATCACGGTCCTTCCGATCTAGCGCCGAACGGACGACACCTCCGCGTTCAGCACACGTACAGCTTGATGACGATCTCCACCGTCTTGATCTAGCAAGAGGGAGTGGAGAGGAAGAAGAGTTCTCCGGCAGCCTGACGGTGCTCCGGCGATGGTGGTGGAGCAATTCCGGCAGGGCTTCACCTAAGCACCGCAGAAATCCAATCTAGAGGAGAAACTATGCACTAGATATTAGGGTTGCACGTGGCTGGAAAAAACTGTGTAAAACCCTAGAAATCCACTAGTAAATATAGGAGGAGGGGAGAGGAGGCTGCGCCCAAGGGGAGGGCCTCCCTTGGCTTTGGCCGAACTGGTGGAGGGGGAGTCCTCCTCCAATTGGGAGTCCACCTCTCACACGAGAGGTGGAACTTGGGGAGGACTCCACCGTAATTCGGTTTGGGCCTCTCTCCCCTGCGCCTAGGCCACCTTGGCTGACCCCACCATCCCACTAGGGGCTTGTGGGTCGCCACTTTGGCCCATGGGGTGGGTTGGCCCCACTGGTGGACCCCCGGGACCCATTCGTCACTCCCGGTACACTATCGAAAGTGCCCGAAATCTTTCCGGAGTCCAAACACCACCTTCCTATATATCAATCTTTGTTTCCGGACCATTCCGGAACTCCTCGTGACATCCGGGATCTCATCCAGGACTCCGAACAACCTTCGGTCACCACCATACATAACTCTATACTACCGAAACGTCACCAAACCTTAAGTGTGCAGACCCTGCGGGTTCGAGAACTATGTAGACATGATCGAGACACCTCTACGGTCAATAACCAATGGCGTGACCTGGATGTCTACATTGGTTCCTACATATTCTACAAAGATCTTTATCGGTCGAACCTCTATGTCAAGGATTCAGTTAATCCCGTATGATGTTCCCTTTGTTCTTCGGTATGTTACTTGCCCGAGATTCGATCGTCGGTATCTCCATACCTAGTTCAACCTTGTTACCGGCAAGTCTCTTTACTCATTCCGTAATACAAGATCCCGTGACTAACACTTAGTCACATTGCTTGCAAGGCTTATTGTGATGTTGTATTACCGAGTGGGCCCTGAGATACCTCTCCGTCACACGGAGTAACAAATCTCAGTCTTGATCCATGCCAACTCAACAGACACCCTCGGAGATACCTGTAGAGCACCTTTATAGTCACCCAGTTACGTTGTGACGTTTGATACACACAAGGTACTCCTCCGATGTCAATGAGTTGCATGATCTCATGGTCATAGGAACACATACTTTGACATGCAGAAAACAGTAGCAATAAACTGACACGATCATATGCTACGTTTGTAGTTTGGGTCTTGTCCATCACATCATTCTCCTAATGATGTGATCCCATTATTCAAATGACATCACATGTCAATGGATAGGAAAGCTTGACCATCTTTGATCAACGAGCTAGTTCACTAGAGGCATGCTAGGGACAGAGTGTTGTCTATTTACCCACACATGTAATGTGTTTCCATTCAATACAATTATATCATGGATAATAAACGAATATCACGAACAAGGAAATATGATAATAATTAATTTATTATTGCCTCTAGGGCATATTTCCAACAGTCTCCCACTTGCACTAGAGTCAATAATCTAGTTCACATCACCATGTGATTCACATTGTTATGAATCTAACACCCAATGAGTTCTGGGGCTCGATCATGCTTTGCATGTGAGAGAGGTCTTATAGTCAACGGGTCTGTGACCTTCAGATCCGTGTGTACTTTGCAAATCTCTATGCAAAACTGTAAACACTGCTACCACACTTGGTACTATTCCAAATGGCTGCTCCTACTATACGTATCTAGATTGCTACTACGAGTTATCCGGATTGGTGTTAAAGCTTGCGTCGACATAACTGTTTACGATGAACTCTTTATCACCTCCATAATAGAGAAACATCTCCTTAGTTTTAGTTACTAAGGATAATCTTGACCGCTGTCTAGTGATCCATTCCTGGATTACTCTTGTACCCCTTGAAGGACTCAGGGCACACACAGGTGCGGTACATAGCATGGCATACTATACAGAGCCTATGGCTAAGGCATAGGGGACGACATTCGTCCTTTCTCTTTCTTCTGCCGTGGTCGAGCTTTTAGTCTCACTCAACTTCATACCTTTCAAAGCAGGCGAGAACACTTCTCTCTGACTAATCCATTTTGAACTCTTTCAAAATCTTGTCAAGGTATGTACTCATTGAAAGTCTTATCAAACATCTTGATCTATATTTATAGATCTTGATGCTCAACAATTAGGTAGCTTTATCCAGGTCTTCCTTTGAAAAACTCTTTTCAAACAACCGTTTATGCTCTCCAGAAATTCTACATCATTTCCGAATAGCAACATGTCATCCACATATACTTATCAGAAACTCTATAGTGCTCCCACTCACTTTATTGCAAATACAAGTTTCTCATAAACTTTGTATAGACTCAAAAACTTTGATCACCTCATCAAAGTGTATATTCCAACTCCGAGATGCTTTCTTCAGTTCATAGAAGAATCACTGAAGCTCGCACACCTTTTAGCATCCTTAGGACTTACAAAACCTTCTGGTTGTATCTCATACAACCTTTCCTTATGGAAGGAAACGATGTTTTTGGTATCCATCTGCCAGATTTCATAATTGAAAAATGCAGCAACTGCTAACTTAATTCCAACAAACTTTAGCATCGCTACGAGTGAGAAAGTCTCATCGCAGTTAACTCCTTGAACTTGTCGTAAACTACTTTGCAACAAGTTGAGCTTTACAAATGGTAACATTTACCATCAGCGTCTGTCTTCATTTTAAAGATCCATTTGTACTTAACGACCTGCCGTCCAACAAGCAAGTCCACCAAAGTCTATACTTGGTTTTCATACATGGATCCTTTCTCGTATTTCATGGCCTCTAACCATTTGTTGGTTTCTGGGCCCATCATCGCTTCTCCATAGTTCGTAGGTTCATCGTTGTCCAACAACATGACCTCCAAGACAGGGTTGTCGTACCACTCAGTAGCAGTACACGTCCTTTTCGACCTACGAAGTTTGATAGTAACTTGATCCGAAGCTTCATGATCATCATCATTAACTTCCTCTTCAACTGACGTAGGCTTCACAGAAACAACTTTCTGCGCTGCGCTACTCTCTGGTTGAAGTAAAGGTTCAATAACCTCATCAAGCTCTATTTTCCTCATAGGTCGATAGTAACTTGATCTGAAGCTTCATGATCATCATCATTAACTTCCTCTTCAACTAACGTAGCCTTCATAGAAACATCTTTCTGCGCTGCGCTACTTTCTGGTTGAAGTAGAGGTTCAATAACCTCATCAAGTTCTATCCTCCTCCCACTCAATTCTTTCAAGAGAAACCCTTTCTCGAGAAAGGACCCAGTTTTTAGCAACAAACATTTTACGCTTGGATCTGAGATAGAAGGTTCACCCAACTGTTCTTTAGGGTATTCTATGAAGATGCATTTGTCCGCTTTGGGTTCGAGCTCATTAGGTGAAAACATTTTCCACACAAGCGTCGCAGCCCCAAACATTAAGAAATGACAGCTTAGGTTTCTATCAAACCATAGTTCACACGGTGTCATCTCAACGGATTTAGATGGTGCCCTATTTAAAGTGAATGTAGTTGTCTCTAATGCATAACCCCAAAATTATAGTAACAAAACGATAATAGACATCATAGCACGCACCATATCCAATAGAGCACGACTATGATGTTCGGACACACCATCACACTATGGTGTTCCAGGTGGCGTGAGTTGTGAAACAACTTTCACATTTGTCTAAAGTTGTATGCCAAATTTGTAACTCAGATATTCACCTCCACGATCATATTGCAAACATTTTTATCTTCTTTTCACGATGATCTTAAACTTCACTCTGAATTTGCTTGAACCTTTCAAACGATTCAGACTTGTGTTTCATTAAGTAAATATACACTATATCTACTCAAATCATCAGTGAAGGTAAGAAAATAATGATATCCACCGCACGCTACAAGACTCATTGGATTGCATACATCAACATGTATCATTTCCAATAAATCACTTGCCCACTCCATCAAACCAGAAAACGGGGTCCTTTAATCATCTTGCCCAAGAGGCATGGTTCGCATGTCTCAACCGATTCGAAATCGAATGAGTCCAAAGGTCCATCAACATGGAGTTTCTTCATGCGTTTTATACCAATATGACATTTAGCGGCAGTGCCACAAGTATGTGGTACTATTATTATTAACTTTGTATCCTTTTGGCATCAATGTTATGAACATGTGTATTACTACGATCAAGTTTTAACAAACCATTCTTACTGGGTGCATGACCGTTGAAGGTATTATTCATGTAAATAGAATAACCATTATTCTCTAATTTAAATGAATAACCGTGTTGCAATGAACATGATCTAATCACGTTCATGCTCAACGCAAAAACACCAAATAACATTTAGGTTCGTCACTAATCTCGAAGGTAGAGAGAGCGTGCGATGTTGATCAAATCAACCTTGGAAACATTTCCAACACACATCGTCACCTCACACTTAGCTAGTTCTCCATTTATTCTGTAGCTTTTATTTCGAGTTACTAACATTTAGCAATCGAACCGGTA
Source organism: Hordeum marinum (assembly GCA_022496015.1). Taxonomy (NCBI): domain Eukaryota; kingdom Viridiplantae; phylum Streptophyta; class Magnoliopsida; order Poales; family Poaceae; genus Hordeum; species Hordeum marinum. The sequence continues at coordinate 443,098,304 of CM039674.1, forward strand.
TCCAATACCCATGTGCTACTAGGAGTACAAGCAAGGTACACATCAATAACACGTATATCAAATATACTTCTGTCGACGTTGCCAGCCTTCTTATCTACCAAGTATCTAGGGTTGTTCCGCTTCAGTGACCTCTCTCCTCATAATTGAAGCACTTAGTCTCGTGTTTGGGTTTCAACTTTGGGTTGCTTCACTGGAGCAGCAACTGACTTGCCATCCATGAAGTTTCCCTCCTTGCCCTTGCCCTTCTCAAAACTAGTGGTTATACTAACCATCAACACTTGATGCTCCTTCTTGATTTCTACCTTCGCGGTGTCAAACATCGCGAACAACTCAAGGATCATTAATTCTATCCCTGGCATTTTATAGTTCATCACCAAGTTCTAGTAGCTTTAGTGAAAGTGACTTGGAGAACTATATCAATCACTATCTTATCTGGAAGATGAACTCCCACTCGATTCAAGCGATTGTAGCACCCAGACAATCTGAGCACATGCTCAACGATTGAGCTATTCTCGTTCATCTTGCAGGCAAAGAATCTTGTTGGAGATCTCATATCTCGCAACACGGGCACGAGCCTGAGATCCTAATTTCAACTCTTAGAACATCTCATATGTTCCGTGACGTTCAAAACGTTTCGAAGCCTCAATTCTAAGCCATAATGCATGACGCACTAAACTATCAAGTAGTCATCAAAACATGCCTGTCAGATGTTCACAACATCTATAGACGACGCTAGAGGGGTTGGCGCACCGAGCGGTGCATTAAGGACATAAGCCTTCTGTGCAGCAACGAGGACAATCCTCAGATGACAGATCCAATCCGCAATATTGCTACCATCATCTTTCAACTCTATTTCTCTTGGAACATATAAAAATTCAAGGGAGCTACAGCGCGAGCAAGTAATCTACAACATAATTTGCAAAGACACTACTGACTATGTTCATGATAATGAGTTCAATTAATCATATTACTTAAGAACTCCCACTCAAATTGACATCCCTCCGGTCATCTGAGTGATTCATGATCCAAATTCACCAACTCAAGTCCGATCATCACGTGAGTTGAGGTGGTTACAATGGTGAACATCATCATGTTGATCATATCTACTATATGACTCATGTTCGACCTTTCGGTCTCTTGTGTTCCGAGGCCATGTCTGTACATGCTAGGCTCGTCAAGTTTAACTCGAGTGTTCTGCGCGTGCAACACTGGCTTGCACCTGTTGTATGTGACGTAGAGTCTATCACACCCGATCATCACGTGGTGTCTCAACACGACGAACTTTCGCAACGGTGCACACTCGGGGAGAACACAATTTATCTTGAAATTTAAGTGAGGGATCACCTTATAATTCTACCGTCGTACTAAGCAAAACAAGGTGCATAAAAGGATTAACATCACATGCAATTCATAAGTGACATGATATGGCCATGAACTTGTGCTTTAGATCTCCATCTTGAAAGCACCGGCATGATCTCCATCGTCACCGGCATGACACCATGATCTCCATCATCTTGATCTCCATCAACGTGTCGCCATCGGGGTTGTCACGCCCTGCATGCTTCTACTACTATTGCTACCGTTTAGCGATAAAGTAAAGCATTACATAGCGCTTAATGATTGACATGCAGGTCATACAATAATAAAAGACAACCCTAGGGCTCCTGCCGGTTGCCGTACTCATCGACATGCAAGTCATGAAATTATATACATCACATGATCATCTCATACATCACATATATCACCTCATATAATTGGCCATATCACATCACAACATACCCTGCAAAAACAAGTTAGACGTCCTCTAATTGTTGTTGCATGTTTTACGTGGCTGCTACGGGTTTCTAGCAAGAATGATTCTCACCTACGCATAAACCACAACGGTGATACATAATTTTCTTTTCAACCTTCTCAAGGACCGCCTTTGTCGAATCCGATCCAACTAAAGTGAGAGAAACTGCCACCCGCAAGCCATCTAGGCAACAAGTTGCGTCGAGGGAACCGGTCTCTCATAAGCATACGAGTAATGTTGGTCCGGGCTGCTTCATCTCACAATACCGCTGAACCAAAATCCGACCAAGGGAGGAAGCAATCTAAGCATCAACGCCCACAAACCTTTTGTGTTCTACTCGAGATCTCATCTACACATAGACCTAGCTCTTATACCACTGTTGGTGAACGTCGCATGGGAAACAAAAAAATTCCTACGCACACGCAGATCTATCCATGGTGATGAGCATCTACGAGAGGGAGAGTGGATCTACATACCCTTGTATATCGCTAAGCGGGAAGCGTTAAGAAACGCGGTTGGTGTAGTCGAACGTCTTCGCGATCCAAATCGCCGAGCGTCCCGCGATCTCATCATGATTCGTCCCGTGAACACATCACGATCCGTCCCGTGAACTCATCATGATCCGTTTTGCGATCTCAATCACGATCCGTCCCGCAAACACATCACGATCCGTCCCGCGATCTCATCACGAACCGTCTCGCGATCTTGATCACGGTCCTTCCGATCTAGCGCCGAACGGACGACACCTCCGCGTTCAGCACACGTACAGCTTGATGACGATCTCCACCGTCTTGATCCAGCAAGAGGGAGTGGAGAGGAAGAAGAGTTCTCCGGCAGCCTAAAGGTGCTCCGGTGATGGTGGTGGAGCAATTCCAGCAGGGCTTCGCCTAAGCACTGCAGAAATCCAATCTAGAGAAGAAACTATGCACTAGAGATTAGGGTTGCACATGGCTGGAAAAAACTATGCAAAACCCTAGAAATCCACTAGTATATATAGGAGGAGGGGAGAGGAGGCTGCGCCCAAGGGGAGGGCCTCCCTTGGCTTCGGCCGAACTGGTGGAGGGGGAGTCCTCCTCCAATTGGGAGTCCACCTCTCACACGAGAGGTGGAACTTGGGGAGGACTCCACCCTAATTCGGTTTGGGCTTCTCTCCCCTGCGCCTAGGCCACCTTGGCCGACCCCACCAGCCCACTAGGGGCTGGTGGGTCGCCACTTTGGCCCATGGGGTGGGTTGGCCCCACTGGTGGACCCCCGGGACCCATTCGTCACTCCCGGTACACTACCGAAAGTGCCCGAAATCTTTCCGGAGTCCAAACACCACCTTCCTATATATCAATCTTCGTTTCCGGACCATTCCAGAACTGCTCGTGACGTCCGGGATCTCATCCGGGACTCCGAACAACCTTCAGTCACCACCATACATAACTCTATACTACCGAAACGTCATCAAACTTAAGTGTGCAGACCCTGCGGGTTCGAGAACTATGTAGACATGATCAAGACACCTCTACGGTCAATAACCAATGGCGGTACCTGGATGTCCACATTGGTGCCTACATATTCTAAAAAGATCTTTATCGGTCGAACCTCTATGTCAAGGATTCAGTTAATCCCGTATGATGTTCCCTTTGTTCTTCGGTATGTTACTTGCCCGAGATTCGATCGTCGGTATCTCCATACCTAGTTCAAACTCGTTACCGGCAAGTCTCTTTACTCATTCCGTAATACAAGATCCCGTGACTAAGAATTAGTCACATTGCTTGCAAGGCTTATTGTGATGTTGTATTACCGAGTGGGCCCTGAGATACCTCTCCGTCACACGGAGTAACAAATCTCAGTCTTGATCCATTCCAACTCAACAGACACCCTCGGAGATACCTGTAGAGCACCTTTATAGTCACCCAGTTATGTTGTGACGTTTGATACACGCAAGGTACTCCTCTGATGTCAGTGAGTTGCATGATCTCATGGTCATAGGAACACATACTTTGACATGCAGAAAACAGTAGCAATAAACTGACACGATCATATGCTACGTTTGTAGTTTGGGTCTTGTCCATCACATCATTCTCCTAATGATGTGATCCCGTTATTCAAATGACATCACATGTCAATGGCTAGGAAACCTTGACCATCTTTGATCAACGAGCTAGTTCACTAGAGGCATACTAGGGACAGAGTGTTGTCTATTTACCCACACATGTAGTGTGTTTCCATTCAATACAATTATAGCATGGATAATAAACGATTATCACGAACAAGGAAATATGATAATAACTAATTTATTATTGCCTCTAGGGCATATTTCCAACACTACAAGCCACGACGAGCTATTAAATCTCAGGTACTAGCAGATTTGCTCGTTAAATGGACAAAGGCCGAGCTCCCCAAGGAATATAGTACATACTCCCATTGGACAGTGTACTTTGATAGATCCAAAAGTTTGGCCAGACTGGGGCTGGAGTTATTCTCACATCCCCCACACACGTCAACGTTTGATACGTGTTACAAATCATGTATGCCGATTGAAACAATGCAGCCGAATACGAAGCACTCTTACACGGTCTTCAGATGGCAACTTCAATGGGCATACAATGGCTGGAGGTACGGGGAGACTCCAACTTGGCCATCTCCCAAATCAACGGCGAATTTGATGCCAAAACCTAAAGATGGCGGCATACAGAAACGTTGTCGTCAAGATATCTGCATGGTTCGAGGGGATATAATTCCACCATGTCGCTACAGACAACAACCAAGCCATTGACATACTGGCCTGCATTAGGGCGAAACGCGACCCTGTCCCAAAAATCACTTTCTTGGAATATCTCTTTAAGCCATCAATGGTTTGGCAGGATGATAATAAGGTCACTGGTTTCATCGGCATGGAAGAGGTTGTTCCCCCTATAAATGAACCAGACGACCAAATCATCGGTGGCTCCGTAATGGATGAAACACCCTCGGCTCATGAGGTCATGGTAGTAATCACGCCATGGACTGAGCCCTTCCTTGCCTACCTTCTTCGCAAAGAACTTCCCGACGACCAAACAGAGGCGCAATGCATAATTCGGTGATCCAAAGCCTATAAAGTCCACGAGGGTGAGTTATACAAGAAAAGCACCACCGGGGTACTATAACGGTGCATATCTGAGGAACAAGGATAGAAAATCCTAGCCGAAGTCCACACAGGGATGGGCGGCCATCACATCGCGGCAAGGGCCTTAGTAAGCAAGGCCTTTCGGGCTGGTTTCTTTCGGCCCACGCCCAGTCACTTGTCAAGCACTGCGTGGGGGGTCATCTTTTTGAAATCAAAGTCACATGCCCCCAATAGCTCTTCAGACTATTACAATTACCTGGCCCTTTGCGGTTTGGGGGCTAGATATGGTCGTACCACTTAAAGGGGGGACCAAGAAGATTAAGTACCTACTGGTCATGGTTGACAAATTCACCAAATGGATAGAAGCAAAACCTACCAAATCAGCCAACTCCGGACCAATAATCAACTTTATATCCGGCATGGTACACTGTTACGGCGTCCCGCACAGTATAATAACGGATAATGGATCCAACTTCATAGCCCAAGAGGTCAAAGACTGGTGCGCAAAAATGGGCATCAAGCACGATTACACATCGATGTATCACCCACAGAGCAATGGACAAGTCGAACGGGCAAACGGCCTCATCATGAGTGGTATTAAACCACGTTTGGTCCGATCTCTGCATGAGTCCGACTGCCATTGGGTAGAGGAGCTTGACTCCATTCCGTGGGGCCTACGCACCACCCCGAATAGATCAATGGGATACACACCATTCTTCATGGTCTATGGGGCAGAAGCAGTCCTCCCCTGTGACATTATTCACGATGCACCAAGGGTGCACATGTACGAGGAAAAGGAGGCCGAGTTAGATCAGCAGGATGACCTGGACATCTTAGAAGGAGAGCACGATATAGCCCAGGCTCATTCTACTTTTATCAACAGCAGGCCCGACGTAGCTAGAGTAGGAAGCTCAGGGAAAAGCGTATAATATGGGTGAGCTCGTCTTACGGCTCCCGGAGAAGCAAAAGCATAAACTCAACCCTGAATGGAAGGGCCCCTTCATAATTGACGAAGTACTCATATGAGGGGCTTACCGTCTTTGGAACCCGTCGGATAACCGCCTTGAACCAAACCCATGGAACGCAACTCGTCTTTGGCGCTTCTATGGATAGACCGGTGTCGTCATACTCTTTACCATTTACTTTCTTTTATTTATTTTTTCTTTATTTTTTCTTTCCCTCCCACCCTGATTTTTGGCAGGATTAGATTTTTTCTTTTCTTCCCAAGTCTATGTTCGATTAAACCGATCTTGTATTAAGATTGTCGGCATACATACTCAAATGTTAAATTCGAACACAACACATGGGGGCTTCTTCCGAAGCCAATGATTTTATATTCTAAGCATCTATTCACATTCATCGTGTATGCACATTTCCCTTGTCGATTTTTAAGCCATTCTATGCATCAATTCGAACTAAGATTTTTGCCAAGTTGGGTTGCCTCGCTCTTGTGTTTACCCTCTACGTTCCCGATTGTTTGACTAGAGAGTAAAGGGAGCACCTCTGTGATTGTTACGACTGGTTTATCCGGATACGTACCTCAGACGGGTGAAGCCAAAAGCTAGCTATCTTGAGCAGAAAATTGGTCGGCTACGACGGAAACAACAAAAATTATGGTGGTTATCGCCATTACTCGGACTTCTTTTTTCCAAAAAGAGAAATTAGTCGCATACTAGCAGTATATGGCCTTATTATCTACGATTTATGTAGCAACCTGAAGAAAGGTATCGATAGAGGTACTATTCTCTTTAGAAGATGTTTCTTACGCTAAAATGTAATATAACATATCTCTCTATGCATTTTTTGTCTGTTCGCAACAAACGGCCGGATTGCCTGGTTCCTTGAAGGAATTCCTTCCTAGCAAGGGATATTTCATAAGGAACACTTCCAAGCTCTTTGCATGGGAGGTCGAAGCCGATGGCGGGTTAAGGCAGAGTTTACAACACAGACAAAGCAGTTTTTGATCTAAAGTACAAGGTTACATAAAATCACTCATCCGACTGCTAGTCGAGATCATCTATTAATGCATCTAGGGCGCAATCTTTCTGCGAGAGACGAGCGGCGGGCATCACTTGGTCGTACACCAAATGAAGTGGCACTTCTTGCCCATTAGGCCCTGCTGGCCCAACCCGAGCCATATGCTCGGGGTTAAGGCTGGTATACCGAGTCTTGATCATCGCCCATGCCTCTCGCGCTCCCTCCCGGTAAGCCGATGTCTTCCATAACTCGAACCAACTTCGGGCTCCCTTGAATCGATCAACTAGTTCAGTCATCCCCTTTGGAGGTTGCTCGGCAGGCCATAGCGCTTTTATCATGATCTTCATGGCCTTCCGAGCCCGCTCATGAAGGGCGGGCAATTCCTTCATAAGGCTTCCCCGGTAGGATCCGATCTCTTCTTCAGGCCGTCCGGTTAGGAGACCTATACATGAGACGAGGCATATCCATTACACCCAACGTATGAGAGGTATCCTAGGATGTTATAATTGCACTTACCGAGCATGCCCCTTTGTAATTTCTGGTTCACTTCTTGGGTTTGGGCCAATTGAGCCTTTAAACTCTCAATTTCTTTGGCCTGCTACTTGTTTTCCACCTGGAGGCGTTTCTTCTCTTCCAAGTTTCGTTGCAACGAAAGGCAGCCAACCTCATGCTGGGACTCGGCGTACCTCTGAGATTCTTGGGTTGGATCTAAATCTTTTTGCAACTGCCCTATTGATTCGGCTGCTACAAAATACCCTTGCGTCAGCAGGGGATTATGTACTAAGATCAGCAGAACATATATACTCACCATGTGCCTCCCGGGTAAAATTCTTCACTTGCTCAAGTTCGGCCTTCATGGTTTCCACCTATGTTCGGCTCGCCTCCAGTTCCTTCACCGGTTGCTCGTTCTGCTGCCTTGAGGCCTGCATCATTAGTGAAACAATACACATACCCTTAATTCAGTCGTTCCGACCAATTCAAGGCTCGGGGGCTACTGTGTTTACAAGTGTGTCCGAATTCTTATAGCCGATCACTCACTTGCAGACTGGACAATATCAGTTTCATGGCTTCCCCGAACCCAGCTCGGGCAGCTCCGATATGTGCGTCAGCCGAGCGTAGAGCGTTGAACTCTTGTTCGGAAAACGCTGGGTGGCGCAGGGCTTCCCGTCGCCCCCGGTGATTCATCGCGCTCTCTACCTTGGATTTAGTAACTGATACCGTGTCCCCGGAGTCTTTAGGGGCCTGATTGACCACAAGGACCTCCATAGCAGGTTCAGCATGTGCAGAAGATCTACAATTGTAAGCATTGCTGGGCACCCCGACAACATCCTCGGCAGGATATGGCTGAACTCGTTGCCTGAGTATTTTGACATGAGATCTCCTATGAGGCCCTATCGATCGTAATAATAAATTAAGCAGCCAAACAAAGTACCTTTGGGCTGAACGAGTGGTCATGCCCGTCTGCACGATTGTCTCACTTAACGGATCCCTGTTGCTACCCGGTCCGGGCATTGTCGCCATAGTCAATGTTTGTCGCATGGACCGATGACGCTTGGGAGCAGAAGCCGGCGCGTTTGGGTCGACAGAGGATACTTGCCTTTTGCGGGATGAATTTTTCTTCTTCTTGCCTGTAATAGGGGAAGGGAATGATCTAGGGTAATCGACTATAATAGCCACCTTGGAGCGGTCGAGGCTCTCTTGGTATAAGACCCCGTCTTCGAACTCAATTGACAACTCCGGTTCGTCATGAAATCCTAGATCGTCGTCATGAGAATAGTTCTCGGGTTGGGAGGGCGGACAGTTAACTGTCTCGACAAAGCTCCTCCATTCCCGTTCACACATATTAAAGGCTTCGGTCAAAAAGGGGCAAATGGAAAACCCGAACTCGGGTCACAAAATCGAAAAGCTCAGGCATTCGATGGGATTGTAACTTGACTAGCCCTCCTTGGTCGGTAGGCGAACAAAATCTTCTTTCTCCCCTTTGTATAGGTCGGCAAGTGCGGCTGCTAATGCTGCTTGATTGGTAGGGCCCACCCGTCGGGAGCGAGTGGTGTCGCTTGTCCCGTTGTAACACCACAAAGGGTGTATTCTTCACTGAAGAGGCTGAACACATCGGGTGATGGCGGCGACCATTACGACTATCATGGTCAGCTTGTGATGAGCTAGTAGCCTCATGTGGGCAGCCAAGCGTTGCACTTCGGCGCCATCCTCTTGGGATGAGCTCTTCGGCCGCCAGTTGTACCTTTTCTTCAAGGGGGCGCGAGAGTATTCGGTCAAACCCCTCCGATCTAGATCGAATAGGGGAATGTCCTCGATATAGAACCATTCCAAAGACCATTCTTCGGACTCCTTCTTCGGTTTCCCCACTGGATACCCCGTCTCGGCTATGCGGCATACTTTGGCTCCTCCGACATCTAGAATTGTCTCACCCCGAGTACAAGGGACGAGGCTGAAGTACTTCCTCCACAATCCAAAGTGTGCAGCCCAGGAACATCTCGCAAAGGGCGACGAAGCCCGAGATATGCAGAATGGACCCAGGGGTGAGATGATGGAGCTGGATCCCATAGAACTCCAATAATCCCCTCAGGAAAGGATTAATGGGGAACCCAAGACCTCGCTAGAGGAAGGCCACAAAGCACACTCGCTCTCCCTTTTGAGGATTAGGGAAGTTCTCCGCAAAGGCTTCGCTATTGAAAGAAGACAAACTGGCGCGGGTAGCTACTAGATCCGATGAAGGAAGATACCCTTGGGTCTCGAGGTTGCGCAGTCGAAGGAGGGATACAAAGCAGCTTGCCCAATCCCCAGGACGAGAGCCGTAAGGGTGTGAGGAGGAGCTGGGGGTGCTCGCCATGTTTTTGTGGTGATCTCTCGCTGGAGGTTTTTTCTGATGGGAAGGAAAAAGAAGATGTGGCCCAGACCACGATTAAACTTATTTAAATGGGTGGTGCCTTCTTTGTGAGAGGGACAGTCTTGTTAAAAGTTGCTGGACCGCTCATCTCCCCTTGGCACACGAGGATCGAGAAGCGCTTAAAGTTATTACAATGGGCCCCGCTGAAAGCACATTTGCCCCCTTGGTGTTTTTGGTAATTAATAACAACATATATATCATTGAACTAATGTTTCCACTAAGCATGTTTCAGGAAAAGTTCAATGATGGGTTGGCAAAAGGATTGTAGAATATCCCAAGATGCAAGGAAATAGATTGGCAAAGCTTCAAGCAAGAGGACTCTACATTTTACCTTTTGTGAGAAATCACTTTGAGTCCATAGGAAAGCCAATACTATCAAAAGGGGTAAGGTTTTGTTGGTGAACAAAATGCTCATACGTGCACAAGTGATAGTCACCACATACACCCACAAGCTCTTCCACAAAAGTCTGTCCAAAGCCAAATATCCAAAATTGGTGCAACCAACACTCCCCACTCGGTGCCACCGATTCTCAGCCTCAGACAGACTCAGCCAAACCCTAGCATATCGGTGCAACCGATTCCATTTCCGTGCCACCGAGTTTGGGTTGCCAACTTCCTGTTATGCAAGTTCACAAAATTGGTCCTGCGAGTTTTGTGAATCAGCGTCACTGAGTTTGGCAATCTGACCGTTGGTCACCTTATAGGTGCAACCGAGTTGTATGTATCGGTCTCACCAAGATTCAAAAGTTGCTACCTCTAAGGCAATTCGGTACCACCGAGATTTACACATCGGTGTCAACGAGTTTGACTTATTAGGTGTAACAGTTGGATTTTTAGAGATTCCTATATATACCCATCCACCACTACTCACTCGCAAGAGAAGCACTCAAAACAGTTCCCCACTCATACCTACTAATTTTCTGAGAGAGGGACACCTACTCATGTGTTGAGATCATGCCATTCCTTTCCTATCATATGAATCTTGATCTCTAGCCTCCCCAAGTTGCTTTCCACCCAATCAATCTCTTCCACCAAGCCAAATCTACAAGAGCAAGGAGTTCATCGACTTTATCGAGCCTATTACCTTTTGGAGGGTGGTGCCTCCTAGATTGGTTAGGTGTCGCTTGGGAGCCTCCTGCTTCGTGTTGTGGAGTGATACGTCGCCAACGTATCTATAATTTTTGATTATGGCATGCTATTATATTATCTGTTTCGGATGTTTTATATGCATTAATATGCTATTTTTTATTATTTTTGGGACTAACCTATTAATCTAGAGCCAAGTGCCAGTTTCTGTTTTTTCCTTGTTTTTGAGTTTTGTAGATAGGGAATATTAAACGGATTCCAAACAGAATAAAACCTTCGGAAGGAATTTTTTCTGGAAGGAGACAAATCAATCAAGCTTGGAGTGCACGGTAGGGGAGGTGCCAGGGAGCCACAAGCCTAGCAGGCTTGTCGCCTCCCGGCAGGTCTCCTAACCCTAATTATTGGCCTATAAATTCCCAAATGACCCCCAACATCAGAAGGAGGCATGCAAATACTTTTTCGTCGCCAGAAGCCTCCGTTCCCGAGAGATCCAATCTTGGAGCCTTTTCCGGTAATCTACCGGAGGGGGTTTCGATAACGGAGGGCATCTACATCAACTCCATTGCCCCTCCGATGATCCATGAGTAGTCCACCACAGACCTACGGGTCCATAGCTAGTATCTAGATGGCTTCTTCTCTCTCTTTTATCTTCAATACCATGTTCTCCATGATCTTCATGGAGATCTATCCGATGTAATCCTCTTTTGTGGTGTGTTTGTCAAGATCCGATGAATTGTGAGTTTATGTTCAAATTATCCATGAATCTTGTTTGAATCTCTTCTGAATTCTTATTTGCATGATTTCATATCCTTGCAAGTGTCTTCGAGTTATTGGTTTGGTTTGGCCAACTAGATTGGTAATTCTTGCAATGGGAGAAGTGCTTGGTTTTGGGTTCAATCTTGCGGTGTCCTCACCCAGTGACATAGTAGGGGTAGCAAGGCACATATTGTATTGTTGCCATCAAGGTAACAAGATGGGGTTTTCATCATATTGCTTGAGTTTATCCCTCTACATCATGTCATGTTACTTAATGCATTACTCTGTTCTTCATGAACTTAATACTCTAGATGCAGGCAGGAGTTGGTCGATGTGTGGAGTAATAGTAGTAGATGCAGAATCGTTTTGGTCTACTTGATACAGACGTGATGCCTATATGCATGATCATTGCCTTGGATAACTACATGATTATTCGCTTTTCTATCAATTGCTTGACAGTAATTTGTTTACCCACCATGATATTTTCCTTCAAGAGAGAAGCCTCTAGTGAAACCTATGCCCCCAGATCTACTTTCCTAAATATACTTTCAGATATATAAACCAAAAATAGCAAAAATACCTTGATGCAATTTATTTACCTTTTACTTTTCGTTCTTTTTTACATCTATCTCTATCAGATCTAATCCTTGCAAATAATCGTGAATGGATTGACAACCACTTTATAGTGTTGGGTGCAAGAGTTTGATGTTTGTGTAGTTGCATCCATTGGTGACATGATTGTTCCTCCTACTAGATTGATACCTTGGTTCTCATCAACTGAGGGAAATACTTATCTACTTCATTGCATCACCCTTTCCTCTTCAAGGGAAAACCAACGCACGCTCAAGAGGTAGCAAGAAGGATTTTTGGTGCCGTTGCCAGGGAGGATACACATCAAACCTACCAAGTACACATCACAAACTCATCTCTTGCATTTACTTTATTTGCCATTTGCCTCTCGTTTTCCTCTCCCCCACTTCTAAAACGATTTTCAGAAAATACCAAAAAGATTTTCCTTTTTATTCGCCCTTCTTTTGTTTGCCTTTTGTTTGCTTGTGTGATAGTTCATTTGTTCATCTTTATAGCTCCACACAATGACTTTAATCCTTATCTTAGGAAGTTTGAAGATATTGATGATAATGCTAAAAGATTCATGTCACTTCACTTCAACCATAATAACTTCTTTAGAAACGAGCTTAAAGAACAAAAGAGTATGCTTGAATACATGAACAAGGAACTCGATGATATGTGTAAAGAGTTTTTTTGGATTGAAATCTTAGTTTGCTCATCTTGAAGATTTAGTAGGCCAAATTTCTGATAAACAAGCTACCTTAGTCAATAAGATGGCTGCTAAGCTAGAATCTTTTAATAATGATGAAGATCTCAAAGTGATTGATGTGACTCCTATTGAATCTTTATTTTCCAAAATAAATCTTGATAATGATGGGACTAGAGATAATTCTACTTTAATTAAAAGGCGTCCCAATGATTCGGAGTCTATAGATCCTAATGCTAAGATTGATAAAAGTGGGATGGAAGAGGTCAAAAATTTAAATAGCAATGTACCCACTCTTTTGGATTTCAAGTACTTTAATTATAATAGCTGCTCTTTGATTGATTGTATTTCCTTGTTACAATCCATGTTGAATTCTCAACATGCTTATAGTCGAAATATGGCTTTTACTAAACATATCGTTGATGCTATGATGAAATCTTTTGAAGAAAAACTTGAGTTAGAAGTTTCTATTCCTAGAAAGATTCATGATGAGTGGGAAACTACTATCAAGATTAAAATCAAAGATTATGAATTCCATGATTTGTGTGATTTGGGTGCTAGTGTTTCCACGAATTTGAAAACTTTATGTGATGTGCTAGGTTACCATGATCTTGATGATTGCTCTCCAAATTTGCATCTTGCGCATTCCACTATTAAGAAACCTATGGGAAGTATTAATGATATTATTATTGTTGAAAATAGGAATTATGAGCCCATAGATTTCATTTTTATTGATATAGATTGCAACCCTACATGTCCTATTATTCTTGCTAGACTGTTCCTTAGAACGATTGGTGCAATTATTGATATGAAAGAAGGAAACATTAGATTCCAATTTCCATTAAGGAAAGGCATGGAACACTTTAATACAAATAAAATAAGATTACCTTATGAATATATTATGAGATCTACTTTTGGATTGCATACCAAAGATGACAATACCTAGATCTATTGCGTTTTGCCTAGCTAGGTGCGTTAAACAATAGCGCTTGTTGGGAGGCAACCCAATTTCATTTTTGTGTTCTGATATTGCTTCTGTTTTTGAGTGTTTACCACATTATTACTTCTGTATTAATTGTGTTTTGGTGTTTTAATTAGTGTTTGATCCAATTAAAACCTTTGGGGTGATCTATGGTAGTTGTTGATTTGATCTTGCTGAAAAACAGAAACTTTTGCGCTCAGTCCAGGAATTTTCTAAATGTTTGAGAGCGTCCAATGAGTCTGAAATTTTCACACAAGATTTATATATAAATTTCACAGCTTTTCCTAATTTTTAAGAATTATTTGAGTTACAGAAGTATACGAAATTTCCAGATTGCTACAGACTGCTCTGTTTTTGACAGATTCTGTTTTCTTTGAGTTGTTTGCCTATTTTGATGAATCTTTGGGTTGTATCATGAGGTATGAACCATGGAGGAGTTATATTACAGTAGGTATAACACCAATATAAATAACGAATGATTTCACAACAGTACATAAAGTGGTGATTTATTTTCTTATACTAACGGATGTCACGAGTTTTCTGTTAAGTTTTGTCTTGTGAAGTTTTCAAGTTTTGGGTAAAGATTCGATGAACTATGGAATAAAGAGTGGCAAGATCCTAAGCTTTGGGATTCCAAAGGCACCCCAAGTCATATTCAAGGATCCCAAACATCCTAAATTTGGGGATGCCCCGGTAGGCATCCCCTCTTTCATCTTCAATCCATCGATAAATTTAATTGAGGCTATATTTTTATTCACCACATGATATGTGTTTTGCTTGGAACGTCTTGTATGATATGAGTATTTTCTTGTTAGTTTTCCAAATCATCATTTCTGCACACATATTTGGAGATACACACGCTGAATGATGAATTTATTAGAATACTCTATGTGCTTCACTTATATCTTTTGAGATAGGCAATTTTGATCTATGTGCTTCACTTACATTTTTAGAGCAAGGTGGTGTTTGCGCTTTATAGAAATACTTGAACTCTCGTACCTCACTTATATTATTTTGAGAATTTATAAAACAGCACGGTAATTGGTCTAGGTTATGAATTTAGTCCTAATATGATTGGCATCCAAAAGGGATATAATAAAAACTTCCATATTAAGTGCATTGAGTATTTATGGGAAGTTGGATTCCTTTCATAAAGTTTTGAGATATAAAGATGGTAATGTTAAGAGACATGTTAGGAAGTAATTGTTATTTGGTAAAAATACTCGTGTAAAGGTTTGTGATTCCCGTAGCATGCACGTATGGTGAACCGTTATGTAAGGAAGTCAGTGCATGACTTGTTTATAGATTTTCGACCTTTGTGTCAGGGTCGGGGGCGCACGATGGTTAACTCCTACCAACCTCCCCCTAGGAGCATGCGGTTAATACTTTGTTTCAATTACTAATAGACTTTTGCAATAAGTATGTGAGTTCTTTATTACTAACGTTGAGTCCATGGATTATACGCACTCTCACACTTCCCCCTTTGCTAGCCTCTCTATTACCGCTCAACTTTCGATGGTATACCATATACCTTCCTCAAAATAGCCACCACATACCTTCCTCAAAACATCCACCATATATATTTCCTCAAAACAGCCACCATATGTACCTATTATGTCATTTCCATAGCCATTACGAGATATATTGCCATGCAACTTCCATCGTTTTCTTTTATGACATGCACCATCACTTCCATATTTCATATAGAGTCATATTTTGTCATAGGTATCGAGTTGTAATTTTCTTTGAGTTGTAAGTAAATAAAAGTGTGATGCTTATCATTAATAGAGCATGTCCCATGTGAGGAAAGGATGATGGAAGCTATGATTCCCTCACAAGTGGGGATGAGATTCCAGACTTTATGAAAAAAATAAAAATAAAAGAGGCCAGCGAAGCCCAAATAAAAAATGAATAAAAGAGGCCTTAGATGCCCACCAATAAAAAAAGA
Source organism: Hordeum marinum (assembly GCA_022496015.1). Classification (NCBI taxonomy): domain Eukaryota; kingdom Viridiplantae; phylum Streptophyta; class Magnoliopsida; order Poales; family Poaceae; genus Hordeum; species Hordeum marinum. Next base: position 443,114,123 of record CM039674.1, read on the forward strand.
GAAAATAAAGAAGGGACATTGCTACTACATTTGTCCACACTTGGGCTTCAAATTAGCACCATGATCTTCATGATAGAGAGTCTCCTATTTTGTCACTTTCATATAGTTAGTGGAATTTTTCTTCATGATGCACGCCCACTTAGTTACTTTTTGAGCTTTCATACACTTATAGATCTAGTGCATCCGTTGCATGGCAATCCCTACTCACTCACATTGATATCTATTAATGGTTATCTCCATAACCCGTTGATAGGCATAGTTGATGTGAGACTATCTTCTCCCTTTCCTTGACAACCTCCACCATATTCTATTCCACCTATAATGCTATATCCATGGCTCATGCTCATGTATTGCGTGAGAGTTGAATTTTTTTGAGAACATAAAGGTATGAAAAAAATTGCTTGACTTTTCATCGGGGTTGTGCATGATATAAATAGTTTGTGTGGGGAAGATGGAGCATAGCCAGACCATATGATATTGTAGGGATAACTTTATTTTGCCATTATATTTTGAAAAGATACAATTGCTTTGCTAGTATGCTTGAAATATTATTGTTTTTATATCAATATTAAGCTTTTATTTTGAGGCTTACGGATCTGAATATTCATGCCACAATTAAGAATATTACATGGATAAACATGTTAGGTAGCACTCCACATCAAAAATTCTGTTTTTATCATTTACCTACTCGAGGACGAGCAGGAATTAAGCTTGGGGGTGCTGATATGTCTCCAAGATATCTATAATTTTGATGATGGCATGCTATTATATTATCTGTTTTGGATGTTTTATATGCATTAATATGCTATATTATATTATTTTTGGGACTAACCTATTAATCTAGAGCCAAGTGCTAGTTTTTGTTTTTTCCTTGTTTTTGAGTTTAGCAGATAGGGAATATTAAATGGAGTCCAAACGGAATAAAACCTTCGGAAGGAATTTTTTGTAAGGAAACAAATCGATCAAGCTTGGAGTGCACGACAGGGGATGTGCCAAGGAGTCACAAGCCTGCTAGGCATGCCCCCCTGGCCGCCCCTATCAGGCTTGTCGCCTCCCGGTAGGTCTCCTAACCCTAATTCTTGGCCTATAAATTACCAAATATTCCACCAACATCAGAAGGAGCCACGCAAATACTTTTCCGCCGCCAGAAGCCTCCATTCCCGAGAGACCCAATCTTGGAGCCTTTTCCGGTAATCTCTCGAAGGGGGTTTCGATCACGGATGACATCTACATCAACTCCATTGCCCCTCCGATGATGCATGAGTAGTCCACCAAAGACCTACGAGTCCATAGCTAGTAGCTAGATTGCTTCTTCTCTCTCTTTGATCTTCAATACCATGTTCTCCATGATCTTCATGGAGATCTATCCGATGTAATCCTCCTTTATGGTGTGTTTGTCAAGATCCGATGAATTGTGAGTTTAAGTTCAGATTATCCATGAATATTATTTGAATCTCCTCTGAATTCGCATTTGCATGATTTCATATCCTTGCAAGTCTCTTCGAGTTATTGGTTTGGTTTGGCCAACTAGATTGGTAATTCTTGCAATGGGAGAAGTGCTTGGTTTTGGGTTCAATCTTGCGATGTCCTCACCCAATGACATAGTAGGGGTAGCGAGGAACGTATTGTATTGTTGCCATCAAGGGTAACAAGATGCGGTTTTCATCATATTGCTTGAGTTTATCCCTCTACATTATGTCATCTTTCTTAATGCGTTACTCTGTTCTTCATGAACTTAATACTCTAGATGCAGGCAGGAGTCGGTCGATGTGTGGAGTAATAGTAGTGCATGCAGAATTGTTTCAGTCTACTTGTCACGGACATGATGCCTATATGCATGATCATTGCCTTGGATAACTACATGATTATTCACTTTTCTATCAATTGCTTGACAGTAATTTGTTTACCCACCATGATATTTTCCTTCAAGAGGGAAGCCTCTAGTGAAACCTATGGCACCCAGGTCTACTTTCCATCATATACTTTCAGATCTATACTTTGTTGCATTTTACTTTCCTTTTACTTTCCGCACTCGTTTACATCTATCTGTTTTAGATCTAATCCTCGCAAATAATCGTGAAGGGATTGACGACCCCTTTATAGCGTTGGGTGCAAGAGTTTGATTGTTATTGTAGGTGCATCCATTGGTGACTTGCTTGTTCCTCCTACTGGATTGATACCTTGGTTCTCAAAAACTGAGGGAAATACTTATCTACTTCGCTGCATCACCCTTTCCTCTTCAAGGGAAAACCAACGCAAGCTCAAGAGGTAGTAAGAAGGATTTGTGGCGCCGTTGCCGGGGAGGATAAACATCAAGCCTACCAAGTACCCATCACAAACTCATCTCTTGCATTTACTTTATTTGCCATTTGCCTCTCGTTTTCCTCTCCCCACTTCTAAAACGATTTTCAGAAAATACCAAAAAGATTTGCCTTTTTGTTCGCCCTTCTTTTGTTTGCCTTGCGTTTGCTTGTGTTCTTGATTGTTTGCTTTGTCACGATGTCTGAGAATACCAAGTTGTGTGACTTTTCCAATACTAACAATAATGATTTTATTAGTACGCCGATTGGTCCTGCCACTAGTGCGGAATCTTATGAAATCAATGCTGCCTTGCTTAATCTTGTTATGAAAGAACAATTTTCTGGCCGTCCTAGTGAAGATGCCACATCCCATCTAAATACTTTCATTGAGTTGTGTGATATGCAAAAGAATAAATATGTGGATAGTGATATAGTGAAATTGAAGCTATTTCCTTTTTCACTACATGATCGTGCTAAAACTTGGTTTTCATCTTTGCCTAAAATAGTATTGATCCTTGGAATAAGTGTAAAGATGCTTTTATTCCAAGTGCTTTCCGCCCGCTAGGATCATCTCCCTTAGGAACGATATAATTAATTTTAAGCAGCTTGATGATGAGCATATTGCACAATCTTGGGAGAGGATGAAACTGATAGTTAGGAATTGCCCCGCACATGGTTTGAGTTTATGGATGATTATACAAATTTTCTATGATGGATTGAATTTTGCATCTAGGAATCTTTTAGATTCTGCCACGAGTGTTACTTTTATGGAAATCATGTTAGGAGAATCCACTAAACTCCTAGATAATATCATGACAAACTACTCTCAATGGCATACCGAAAGGTCCCCTACTAGTAAAAAGGTGCATGCTATTGAAGAAATAAACACTTTGAGTGAAAAGATGGATGAATTGATGAAATTGTTTGCTAGTAAGAGTGATCCTATTGATCTTAATGACATGCCTTTTTCTTCATTGATTGGAAATAACAATGAATCTATGGATGCAAATTTTGTTGGTAGGAACAACTTAGGCAATAACGCGTATAGAGGTAATTTCAACCCTAGGCCATTTCCTAGTAATTGCTCTAATAATTATGGTAATTCCTACAACAATTATTATGGAAATTATAATGAGATTCCCTCTGATCTTGAGAATATTGTTAAAGATTTTATTGGTTCGCAAAAAGTTTTTAATGCTTCTATTGAAGAAAAGGTGCTCAAGATTGACGATTTGGTTAGGAACGTCGATAGAATTTCTCTTGAGATTGATTCTTTGAAAGTTAGATATACTCCACCCAAGCATGATATTAATTATTCATTAAAACATATGAGAATTTCTATTGATGAAAGTAAGGAAAGAACCGCTAAAATTCGTGCTAAGCGTGAATGGCTTGAAAAGGTGTTTACTTGTGTTAATAATGATGAAGATCTTAAAGTGATTGGTGTGACTCCTATTTAATATTTTTTTACAATGTAAATCTTGAAAAATATGGGACTCTAGATAAGTCAACTTTAGTTAAAAGGCGTCCCAATAATTCGGAGTCTATAGATCTTAATGCTAAGATTGATAAAAGTGGGATTGAAGAGGTCAAAACTTTAAATAGTAATTAACCCGCCCGTTTGGATTTCAAGGAATTTAATTATAATAGATGCTCTTTGATTTATTGTATTCACTTTCTTCAATCCATGTTGAATTCTCCTCATGCTTATAGTTAAAATAAGGCTTTTACTAAACATATAGTTGATGCTATGATGAAATTTTTTGAAGAAAAACTTGAACTTGAAGTTTCTATTCCTAGAAATCTTCATGATGAGTGGGAACCTACTATTAAGATTAAAATAAAAGATTGCTTTGTGTGATTTGGGTGCTAGTGTTTCCACGATTCCGAAAACTTTATGTGATGTGCTAGGTTACCATGATCTTGATGATTGCTCTCTAAATTTGCATTTTGCGGATTACACTATTAAGAAACCTATGTGAAGGATTAATCATGTTCTTATTTTTTCAAATAGGAATTATGTGCCCACATATTTCATTGTTCTTGATATAGATTGCAATCCTACATGTCCTATTATGCTCGGTAGACCTTTCCTTAGAACGATTGCTGCAATTATAGACATGAAAGAAGGAAACATTAGTTTCCAATTTCCATGAAGGAAAGGCATGGAACACTTTCCTAGAAAGAAAATAATATTGCCTTATGAATCTATTATGAGAGACACTGTTGGATTGCATACCAAAGATGACAACACCTAGATCAATTGCCTTTTGCCTAGCTAGGGGCGTTAAACAATAGCGCTTGTTGGGAGACAACCCAATTTTATTTTGTGTGTTCTATTTTTGCTTATGTTTTTGAGTGTTTCCCAGATTGTTACTTCTGTAGTAATTGTGTTTTGGTGTTTTAATTAGTGTTTGATCCAAGTAAAACCTTTGGGGTGATCTATGGTAGTTGTTGATTTGATCTTGCTGAAAAACAGAAACTTTTGCGCTCAGTCCAGGAATTTTTTATTTTTTAGAGCGTCGAATTGATCTGAAATTTTTGAAAATATTTATATATAAATTACCCAGGTCTTGATAATGTTTCAGAATGTTTTGAGTTACAGAAGTATACAAAGTTTTCAGGTTGCTATAGACTGTTTTGTTTTTGATAGATTCTGTTTTCTTTGAGTTGTTTGCCTATTTTGATGAATCTATGGGTTGTATCATGTGGTATGAGCCATGGATAAGTTATATTACAGTAGTTATAACATCAATATAAATAAATAATGAGTTTAAAACAGTACCTAAAGTCAAGGCTGGAAAAAGCGGTAGGCGTAAGCGAGGCGATTGGACTTCGCCTAGTGCCTAGGAGATGCTTAAGCGTCCTAGACGCAGCCTAGGCGGTAATATAGTTTTTACTATTAGGGTGTATATGTGGTTATCATATGTGTGTTCTCTTAATTTATGGCATATATATACGTTAACTACTAGCTACTCCCATGGGAATATGGCTCGTTTGGCATATTAGCACAATATGGCACGATTTCTCTCTTGGGCAAACAATTTCTTACTTGCCCTGCCTAGACTTTCGCTTATGTCCTAGGCGAGGCGATTGGCCATCGCCTAGCGCCTAGGCATGCCTAAGCGCCTCCTAGGCACCGCCTTTTCCAACAGAGCCTAAAGTGGTGATTTACTTTCTTATACTAACGGATCTCACGAGTTTCCTGTTAAGTTTTGTGTTGTGAAGTTTTCAAGTTTTGGGTAAAAAATTGATGAACTATGGAATAAGGAGTGGCAAGAGCCTAAGCTTGGGTATGCCCAAGTCACCCCAAGTCATATTCAAGGATGCCAAAGAGACTAAGCTTGGGGATGCCCCGGAAGGCATCCCCTATTTGGTCTTCAATCCATCGGTAAATTTATTTGAAGCTATATTTTTATTCACCACATGATATGTGTTTTGCTTGGAGCATCTTGTATGATATGAGTCTTTGATTGTTAGTTTGACACAATCATCCTTGCTGCACACATCTTTTGAGAGAGACATGCTGAATCGTGAATTTATTAGAATACTCTATGTGATTCACTTATATCTTTTGAGTTAGGCAATTTTGCTCTATGTGCTTCACTTATATCTTTTAGAGCACGGTGGTGTTTGCGTTTTATAGAAATACTTGAACTCTCGTACTTCACTTATATTATTTTGAGAGTTTCTAAAAACAGCATGGTAATTGTTCTAGGTTATGAATTTAGTCCTAATATGATAGGCATCCAAAAGGGATATATTAGAAACTTCCATATTAAGTGCATTGAGTATTTATGAGAAGTTTGATTCCTTGCATAAAGTTTTGAGATATAAAGATGGTAATGTTAAGAGACATGTTACGAAGTAAATTGTGATTTGGTAAAAGTACTTGTGTAAAGGATCGTGATTCCTGTAGCATGCACGTATGGTGAACCGTTATGTAAGGAAGTCGGAGCATGACTTATTTATAGATTGTCGGCCTTTGTGTGAGGGTCAGGGCACGCGATGGTTAACTCCTACCAACATCCCCCCTAGGAGCATGCATTTAATGCTTTGCTTCAATGACTAATAGACTTTTGCAATAAGTATGTGAGTTCTTTATGACTAATGTTGAGTCCATGGATTATACGCACTCTCACCCTTCCACTTTTGCTAGCCTCTCTATTACCGCGCAACTTTTGCCGGTATACCATACACCTTCCTCAAAACAACCACCATACACCTTCCTCAAAACAGCCACCATATACCTTCCTCAAAACGGCCACCATACCTACCTATTATGGCATTTTCATAGCCATTCCGAGATATATTGCCATGCAAGTTCCACCATTTCCTTTTATGACACGCACCATCACTTGCATATTGCATATAGAGTCATATTTTGTCATAGGTATTGAGTTGTAATTTTCTTTTTTGAGTTGTAAGTAAATAAAAGTGTGATGATCAACATTAATAGAGCATGTCCCATATGAGGAGAGGATGATGGCATCTATGATTTCCTTAGTAGTAGGGATGAGAGTACTGACTTTATGAAAAATAAAAGAGGCAAGCAAAGCCAAATAAAAACAAAGTATGAATAAAAGAGGCCTTAGATGCCCACAAAAAATGAGAGAAAAGAGAGAAGGGACATTGCTACTACCTTTTTCCACACTTGTGCTTCAAAGTAGCACCATGATCTTCATGATAGAGAGTCTCCTATTTTGTCACTTTCATATAACTAGTGAAATTTTTCATCATGATGCACGTCCACTTAGTTTCTTTTTGAGCTTTCATACACTTATAGCTCTAGTGCATATGTTGCATGGCAATCCCTACTCACTCACATTGATATCTATTGATGGGCATCTCCATAGCCCGTTGATACGCCTAGTTGATGTGAGACTATCTTCTCCCTTTCCTTGAGAACCTCCACCATATTCTATTCCACCCATAGTGCTATATCCATGGCTCACACTCATGCATTGCATGAGAGTTGAAAAAGTTTGAGAAAATAAAGGTGTGAAAACAATTGCTTGACTTTTCATCGGGGTTGTGCATGATATGAACACTTTGTGTGGGGAAGATGGAGCATAGCCACACCATATGATATTGTAGGGATAACTTTCTTTTGCCATTATATTTTGAAGAGATACAATTGCTTTGCTAGTATGCTTGAAACATTATTGTTTCTATATCAATATTAAGCTTTTGTTTTGAGTCTTATGAATCTGAATATTTATGCCACAATAAAGAATATTACATGGATAAATATGTTAGGTAGCATTCCACATCAAAAATTCTGTTTTTATCACTTACCTACTCGAGGACGAGCATGAGTTAAGCTTGGGGATGTTGATACATCTCCAACGCATCTATAATTTTTGATGATGTCATGCTATTATGTTATGTGTTTTGGATGTTTTATATGCATCAATATGCTATTTTATATTATTTTTGGGACTAACCTATTAATCTAGAGCCAAGTGCCAGAATCTGTTTTTTCCTTGTTTTTGAGTTTTGCGGATATGGGATATTGAACGGAGTCCAAACAGAATAAAACTTTTGGAAGGAATTTTTCTAGAAGGAAACAAGTCGATCAAGCTGGGAGTGCATGTCACGGGAGGTGCCAGGGTGCCACAAGCCTGCTAGGCGCGCCCCCTGGCCGCGCCTAGCAGGCTTGTCGCTCCCTGGCAGGTCTCCTAACCCTATTCTCTGGCCTATAAATACCCAAATATTCCCCCAACATCGAGGAGAGCCACGAAAATACTTTTCCGCCACCGGAAGCCTCCGTTCTCGAGAGATCCAATCTTGGAGCCTTTTCCGGTAATCTGCCAGAGGGGGTTTCAGTCACGGAGGGCATCTACATCAACTCCATTGCCCCTCTAATGATGCGTGAGTAGTCCACCACAGAGCTATGGGTCCATATCTAGTAGCTAGATGGCTTCTTCTCTCTATTTGATCTTCAATACCATGTTCTCCATGATCTTCATGGAGATCTATCCGATGTAATCCTCTTTTGTGGTGTGTTTGTCAAGATCCCATGAATTGTGAGTTTATGTTCAGATTATCCATGAATCTTATTTGAATCTCCTCTGTATTCTTATTTGCATGATTTCATATCCTTGCAAGTCTCTTCGAGTGATTGGTTTGGTTTGGCCAACTAGATTGGTAATTCTTGCAATGGGAGAAGTGCTTGGTTTTGGGTTCAATCTTGCGGTGTCCTCACCCAGTGACATAGTAGGGGTAGCAAGGCATGTATTGTATTATTGCCATCAAGGGTAATAATATGGGGTTTTCATCATATTTCTTGAGTTTATCCCTCTACATCATGTCATCTTTCTTAATGCGTTACTCTGTTCTCCATGAACTTAATACTCTAGATGCAGGTAGGAGTCGGTCGATGTGTGGAGTAATAGTAGTGGATGCAGAATCATTTCGGTCTACTTGTCACAGATGTGATGCCCATATGCATGATCATTGCCTTGGATAACTACATGATTATTCGCTTTTCTATCAATTGCTTGACAGTAATTTGTTTACCCACCATGATATTTGCCTTCAAGAGAGAAGCCTCTAGTGAAATCTATGGCCCTCGGGCTACTTTCCATCATATACTTTCAGATCTATACCTTTCTGCAATTTACTTTCCTTTTACTTTCCGCACTCGTTTACATCTATCTCTTTTAGATCTAATCCTTGCAAATAACCGTGAAGGGATTGACAACCCCTTTATAGCGTTGGGTGCAAGAGTTTGATTATTTGTGTAGGTGCATCCATTGGTGGCTTGCTTGTTCCTCCTACTGGATTGATGCATTGGTTCTCAAAAACTAAGGGAAATACTTATTTACTTCGCTGCATCACCCTTTCCACTTCAAGGGAAAACCAACGCAAGCTCAAGAGGTAGCAATCTATCCGATGTAATTCTCTTTTGTGGTGTGTTTGTCAAGATCTGATGAATTGTGAGTTTATGTTCAGATTATCCATGAATCTTATTTGAATCTCTTATGAATTCTTATTTGCATGATTTCATATCCTTGCAAGTCTCTTCGAGTTATTGGTTTGGTTTGGCCAACTAGATTGGTAATTCTTGCAATGGGAGAAGTACTTGGTTTTGGTTTCAATCTTGCGGTGTCCTCACCTAGTGACATAGTAGGGGTAGCGAGGCACGTATTGTATTGTTTCCATCAAGGGTAACAAGATGGGGTTTTCATCATATTGCTTGAGTTTATCCCTATACATCATGTCATCTTACTTAATGCATTACTCTGTTCTTCATGACCTTAATACTCTAGATGCACGCATGAGTCGGTCGATGTGTGGAGTAATAGTAGTAGATGCAGAATCGTTTCGGTCTACTTGATACAGATGTGATGCCTATATGCATGATCATTGCCTTGGATAACTACATGATTATTCGCTTTTCTATCAATTACTTGACAGTAATTTGTTTACCCACCATGATATTTTTCTTCGATAGAGAAGCCTCTAGTGAAACCTATGGTCCCCGGGTCTACTTTCCATAATATACTTTCAGATCTATAAACCAAAAATACCAAAAATACCTTGCTGCAATTTATTTACCTTTTACTTTCCGTTCTTGTTTACATCTATCTCTATCAGATCTAATCCTTGCAAATAATCGTGAAGGGATTGGCAACCCCTTTATAGCGTTGGGTGCAAGAGTTTGATTGTTTGTGTAGGTGCATCCATTGGTGACTTGTTTGTTCCTCCTACTGGATTGATACCTTGGTTCTCATCAACCGAGGGAAATACTTATCTACTTTGCCGCATCACCCTTTCCTCTTCAAGGGAAAACCAACGCACGCTCAAGAGGTAGCATGGAGTGAACCAAGAAGTTTTTATAGGGCAAGGAGATCACCTACTTCGTGAAGATCTACCCCGAGTTAGGATAGTCCTCTGTGCACGTAGGCCATCATGGTATAGTCAATGTTGCTTCTTCGTGGAACCTCTATGGGTAGAGCCCTCCATGGACTCTCGCGACCGTTACCCTCCGTGGGTTGAAGACTCCGTAAACGTGGATGTACGATAGCACCACCTATCGGAACCACGAGGAAAATCATCGTGTCACCAATTGCGTTTGATCTTCCTACCCTTCCTTTACTTACATGCTTGTGTTTACTTTCTGCTGCAATACTCGTAGACATGCATGTGTAGGGTGTACTTGACATACTATGAATGCTAAAATCTGCCAAGACTTAAAATTGGGAAAAAGTTGATTTTTAATTGGTTAAGTAGTCTAATCACCTCCTCTAGCACTACTTTCAATCCTACAAGTGGTATCAGAGCATTGGTCTCCATTGCATTGGTTTCACAACCTAGGAGAGTATGGCGTCTAGTGAGGGAAATTATCACCGTAGAGGTCCGTACTTTGATGACACTAATTTTGCTAGTTGGAAGCACAAAATGAAAATGCATTTACTTGGTCATAACCCCGCCGTTTGGGCTGTTGTTCGTGTTGGATTGCAAGGTGAATTCTTTGCGGATGGAAGGGAATCAGATTGCGAAGCGACTGCGGAGAATTGAATATGTTGCAACTCAATACTCAAGCATGTGACATTCTCTTCAACTGCCTATGCCCCGAAGAATTCAACAAAATCAGCCGTCTTGAGAATGCAAAAGAGATTTGGGACACTTTGGTTGATATGCATGAAGGTACAGAATCTGTGAGAGAATCCAAGTTGGATGTTCTTCAAAGTAAGCTTGACAAGTTCAAGATGAAGGATGGTGAAGGAGTCGTTGAAATGTACTCTAGGCTAGCTCTCATCACCAATGAGATTGCCGGCTTAGGAACCGAAGAAATGATGGACAAATTCATCATCAAGAAGATATTTCGAGCTTTGGATGATCGATATGACACCGTTTGCACATTGATCCAAATGATGCCCAACTACAAAGATCTCAAGCCAGCGAAAGTGATTGGAAGGATTGTTGCTCATGAGATGACACTCAAAGACTAGGAAGATCTTCACCACAAGTCTAGCGGTGCTTACAAAGCCACAAGTGATGCTCCTGCTACCTCAAACGACAACCTTGTCACGAATGAAGAGATAAGCCTCATGGTCAAGAAATTCAACAAGTTCTACAAGAATAGAAGCAAAGATCGAAGCTCCAACTCAAGATATGAAGAGAAGAGATCGTCAAGTCGTGACCGAAACTGCTACAATTGTGGGAAGCCCAGACACTAATCCAATGAGTGCACGGCTCCTTACAAAAGGAAAGAAGAGTCACCAAGAAGATGAAGCTCAAGAGACGAGTCACCTCAAAGAGAGAGAGAAGGAGTAGGGATGATCATTATGAACGAAGACCCTCAAGGGGAAGTAGGGACTCGGAGAAGAAGGACAAGTACACCAAGAGCTACTCAAGAAGAATACATCAAGCTCATGTTGGTGAATGGGTTTCCGGCTCCGAATCCGACAACCACTCCGAGAGAAGCTATCACTTCAAATCCGACTATAGTCAAGATGAAGGTGTTGCGGGACTTGCACTAGTGACAACCAACTCCTACGACATATTTGATTCACTAAATGAAGGGAGTGGACGTTGCTTCATGGCTAAAGGCCCCAAGGTATCACACCCCGACTATCTTGTTTTCAATAGTGATGAAGATGACTTGTTAATTGAAGATGACTTGCTATTTGACAAATCTAGTAATGTTAGTCAAAATGAACTTGCTAGTACTCACTCTAGTATAGATAAGTTCTGCGATGATGATAAGTTGGAAGTAGAACAACTAACTCAAGAACTAAAAACTCTTAAGTTAGCTCACGAGTCAACTCTAGAAAATCATAGAGAGCTTGTAAGGACACATGAGAAGCTCCGGTTCGAGAAGCTCAATTTAGAGTAAGAGCATGAGTTCCTTAAAGCTATCAATGACGATCTTCGAAAGAAGACTTCCTCTTATCTAGCCAAGCGACTTAGCTTGTCTACGTTCATGCCACAAGTTAAGACTAAGCAAGCTAGTAACAAAGGAAAGAAAGGTACTTCAACTAGTATCAATAAAATGATAAATCCAATGATATTGCTTCTAGTAGTTCTCTTGATCCCACTAACTCTTGTCTTAGCCAAGTTACACTTGAGTAAGAAAATGAACTTTTGAAAGGGATTATAGAGAAAGATATCTACAAGAGTCTCGAAGGGTGCAAACAATTTGAGGAGATTGTACGCAAGCACAGAGGATAGCGTAAAAATTGTGTTGTTGGCTAGTTCAATGCTAATGGAGTTGAATGGGTAGAAGGTCAATACCCCAATCCCTAGTTTGTTCCTCAAAAGGAGAAGTATGAAAATACTCTCCCCAAGGGAACAAAATCTCAAGATGGCCTTCCACCACAAGACCCCAAGCTCAAGGGCAAGAACAAGCTTCAAGAGGACATTAACTCATATGAAGATGAATCCCAAGCTTTGGTGAAGTGGGCTCCCAAGGCTACTACAAGCTCAACTTCTACAAGAGCTACTTCAACACCAAGGACCCCCATAAACTTAATGTGGATCCCCAAGAAGAAGAACTAGAGAAGTTCTTGAGGGTTGACTCCGCCAATGAAATCCACTCACATTCATTATTGGCAAGAACTAGTTGCAATCAACATAAACATCATGCAATAGTTCAAGGAGTCACACATTCTCTCAAAGGTAAGCAAGGGACAAGGTATTCAACAAATCAATGGACATCATCATATATGCTTTGCACTCCATGTCCATAGATATCCCTGTATTTGTCTCTTGTGTGTTGGGACTAACCCATGTAGGTGAGAAGAGTAATGAAACAACAAGGATGCTCCCAACTCTTGGTGATCTTCATCAACCTTGAGCATCCACCACTACTTCACCTACATGAAGTCTTCATCGACAAAACCCAAGTTTAGTTTATCCCTCCTATGGGGGGATGTCACATCAAGGGGGAGCTTTACTCTAAGACTTGAGTCAAAGCATCTCATAGTATGTGACAACATTAAATGCTTTATATAAAAGTGGTAACCCCACTTGTGCTTAAACGACGAGTATGACCTATGATCAAGTATTATTACTTGACTTATAAGATAATATACTCATATATAGATGACTCCGTCATCGCCAAAGTGCTTGTTAGATGCTAATATGTCTGTGCATGTTTGCCATGTTTTCATTTGACATCTTATTGTGTGAGCATGTTGGTCTGCATTTATTTACTCATTCGAGGATATCCAATTGTTGCTATTTGGCTTTTGATTTTTCATTTGCAAATTGGATATACAAGAATGCCTAGGACCACCCCTCTAGTGATCTATGCTTTCTATCCTCATATTCTATTCATGCTATATCACAAAATTCGAACAAGTACTTTTCGATCTCTTTGTGTGAGGAGCACTCAGAGTTCCGTATTGACAAAGGACTGACCACTAAAACCACCCAAGTGCATCTCTGTGGAACCAGCTCAAAAAACTCGGTCTCATCGAATGCCTAGGGTTGATCTGTTTTTTCATTCTCGGTACTGCCGATTTCATATTCTTGGTTACACCGAGTTTCCCTATCAGCTGACAGTTGAGAAACTCGATGACACCGAAAATTTAGAATCGGTGTCACCGAAAGCCGCGGGTATATAAGTTGTGGACCCCGGCGCTTTGAAATTCAATCATCAAACGTCGCGCTCCAAAACCCTAAGCTGCCGCAAAGGACCCCCCTGGTCGTTGCCCTTGTGTCCCCGCGCTCCTCCATCGCTGGGATCTTCGCCGTCGACGAGAATCTTCGCCGCCGTCCATGTATTAGCGGATCCATCACCGATCTAGGGTATGGATTCGACCCTTCTTGCGCTCCCCGTCCAAATCTTGCGCATTGAAGTTTATTCCATCAAAATCTAGCATTTGCAAACCGATCAACCCTCTAGAAATCTCATTAGATTAGCGAACCGATTTTTTTAGGTTTAGTTGCTCGCAAAACCGCATCTCGGTGATACCGAGTCAGAAAAATCGGTTCCACCGATTTCGTTTTTGTGCTACTGAGGACAGTACTCGGTGAGATCGAGTGGCAGTTTTTGGTCCGACCGAAACTGCTACCAAGTTTCTGTTAAGGGTATTGTGAATCTTAGCAGCACTGAAATGTTTGACTCGGTGATACCGAAATCTAGTCTTGCAGCGAACTACATCTATGATTTTTCTGTTCAAACTTTCAAAAATCTTTGCATTTTCTGATGACTTATCCTATTCCACTCTTCTCAACTCTATTCACAGGGGCAGAATGTTGATGCGAGTTCAGGCACTAATCTTGAGTCCAGCTCTTTCTCAGATCTAGGCACCCCCAGTTCTCATGGGTGGCCTAAAGCTGCAACTAGGACCAGGAAGAGACATAATTCTAATGAGGAGGATTCTGACTTTGTGCCAGAGGAGGTTCTTGCTAAGAAGCAAGAGAAGGCTGCCAAGAAGTCTGCCAATGAGGCCACCTCATCCAGGAGGGTAGTCAGCAAGATATATGCACCTCTAGAGACTATGAGAGCACCTAAGAGTGCTAGAGCTAAAATGTCTATTGAGATACCAAGGAAATTTTTGCCTAATAAGGCAGGAGAAAAGAAGACAGACAGGCGGAGAATCATCTGTGTTGTTGTCAGGCCTACCTCTATGTTTGAGGATCTAGAGGAGGCTGCTGGTGCTACTTCTGAGGAGGAGGAACATGTTGTCAAGGCCCCTCCTAAGAAGAAACAAAACAAGCTACTGACAGATGCTATGCCAAAGCCAGGTCCCTCAAAGAGCACCAAAGCTGCACCCAAGAAGGTTGCTGCAGGAAGTCCAAGAGGACTACTAGAGATATTCCTGTTGCTGAGAAGAACAAAAGATCAACTTTCAAAGAAGCAGATGATGATCATGCCATGAAAGCTTTGATGAAGCTTAGACCTCACCTTCCTAAACACAATGCCAACCATCCAGTTGCCGAGGATATGAAGAAGAGGAAGGATTCTGGTTTGAGGGCATGGAGAGCTATTGATCCATATGCCCAGAGGAGAAAAACTGTTGTGGACTACATGCTCTACACCATGAACAACAAGACTACTATGAGACAATCTTGCTTGACAAGAGTCCAACAGTCAGTGATATGAGATACGTTAACTCGAAGTATATCAAGGCAAATGAGAACTATTTCCCATGTGTGCTATAAAACTTTCACTGCATTGGTCTTGATCAGTTTGTTGGCAGAGAGTTCACTGCTTGGAATGATGAGATGATTATGCACTTCTACTCCATTGCTCACTTCTATGGAGATGGCAGGATAATGTGGATGATTGAAGGAGCTATATACGAGTCTAAAGTTGATGAGTGGGCTACCATCTTAGGAGTCCCATAGGTACATGATGGTGACTTGGATGTCTACTTTGAATCCAAGGAGAGCCATAATGCTATGAAGGATATGTACACTGCTATCCCTGCTGCTAACTTGCAATCACACAAGTTATGATCTATTTACTTCCTGTAGGCTGGCCTCCGTACCATGAACACCATCTTGAGGCATACCTTGATGCCTAAGTCTGGAGATGAGAAGATGATTCGTGGCTACTCCATCAACATGCTTATCCATCTTGATAGTCACACCAGGATTCGAGTGATGGACTTGATTGTTGAAACCACGAAGAGGGTTGCTGCTGACCAGAAGCGCTCATGTTGCTATGCACCCTACATTCAGATGCTTATCAACTCCAAACTTGAGAAGCACATCTTTGCTCTGGATAGACCCCACTTGCCATTTTAGCCAGATTTCAAGGACAATGTTTTGGTGATGGACCCAGACCATCCCACATCAGCTGCAACTCAGGCAGAGGCAGAGGTAGAGGCAACTAGAGCCACTAGTGCTCAGGTTCCTAGATCCAGGAACGAGTAGATGGATCTCTTGATCTCTACTGTCATGGACATGAAGAAGGACATCAAAAACATTATGGATAGTCAGGAGAGCCTTGTGAACATCTTTGAGGATAGAGTGAAAACTCTAAATGACAAGGTAGATGGGCTGACTAAGACCGTTAATGAGCTTAAGAAGGAAGTAGATGAAGCTCCTATCCGTCACACCTCTTCAGAATCTAAGTCTTTTGATGATAATGAGGATAGTGCACCTGTCAGGACGACTGCCCAGTACAGGACACATGCCAGGACACCCACAGTGCCAGCTCAGGAGATGAGATCTTCATTTTCTACTCCAGCTACAGTGACTTCAGCTCCATCAGCACCTTCAGTGCCTCCAGTATCTACTGCAACTCCGTCCAGGACATCAGCAGAAGTCTTCGCCGACGCAGTTCTCTCAACTCCAACATCGACTACTAGAGGAGATCAACCGCAAAAGAATGATTAGATATATCTCTTCGAGCTTTTTGGTAACTTGTTGCCAAAGGGGGAGAAGTCGTATATAGATCTAGGCTTCGAGTGAGAGAGCGTCTGTTTTTATTGTTGTTTTAAAACATTTGGTATTTTGGTTTGGATGTGAGATACTTTTATTTGTGTTTGATTATACGCTTTAATGTGTGTTGCTACTATTTCCTATCTTTTGATGGTTATGCGATGATCATTCACTTTGCTTGATGTGCTGTGCTATGTTATTAACTCTTATTACTCTCGCACACCAACACTCCCCACTCGGTGCCACCGATTCTCAGCCTCAGACACACTCAGCCAAACCCTAGCATTTTGGTGCAACTGATTCCATTTCAGTGCCACCAAGTTTGGGTTGCCAACTTCCTGTTACGCAAGTTCACAAAATCGGTCCCGCCTAGTTTTGTGAATCGGTGTCACCGAGTTTGGCAATCTGACCATTGGTCACCTTATCGGTGCAACCGAGTTGTATGTATCGGTCTCACCGAGATTCAAAAGTTGCTACCTTTGAGGCAACTCGCTACCACCAAGATTTACACATTGGTGTCACCGAGTCTGACTTATTAGGTGTAACGGTTGGATTTTGGAGATGCCTATATATACCCCTCCACCACCACTCACTTGCAAGAGAAGCACTCAGAACAGTTCCCCATTCATACCTACTGATTTTCTGAGAGAGAGCCACCTACTCATCTGTTGAGATCATGCCATTCCGTTCTTATCATATGAATCTTGATCTCTAGCCTCCCCAAGTTGCTTTCCACCCAATCAATCTCTTCAACCAAGCCAAATTTGTGAGAGAGTGATTATGTGTTGAGGAGTCTATCATCTTGAAGCACAAGAGCAAGGAGTTCATCAACTTTATCGAGCCTATTACCCTTTGGAGGGTGGTGCCTCCTAGATTGGTGAGGTGTCACTTGGGAGCCTCCTACTTTGTGTTGTGGAGTGAACCAAGAAGTTTGTAAGTGCAAGGAGATCGCCTACTTCGTGAAGATCTACCCCGAGCTAGGCTAGTCCTCCGTGGACATAGGCCATCATGGTATAGTCAAGGTTGCTTCTTCGTGTAACCCTCCGTGGTGGATGTACGATAGCACCACCTATCGGAACCACGGGAAAAATCATCGTGTCACCAATTGAGTTTGATCTTCCTACCCTTGCTTTACTTACATGCTTGTCTTTACTTTCCGCTGCAATACTCATAGACATGCATGTATAGGGTGTACTTGACATACTATGAATGTAAAATCTGCCAAGACTTAAAATTGGGGAGAAGTAGTTTTTTAATTGGTCAAGTAGTCTAATCACCCCCTCTAGCACTACTTTCGATCCTACACCCACAAGTTCATGATGCTTGGGATTTTGCCGATGTCGGGATGGTTGCCGAACAAGAAGGGATAGAGGGACTCGCCTCGCAAGCCGAAGACTTCGATGCACACGATTGTCCGGATATTATACCTCGACATTGGAGGCTAGTCTGGGGGATACTGAGGGAGTCCTATATTAAGGGGTCCTCGGATGGCTGACCTGTTTCTTATGGGCCAGACTATGTGGGCCACTCACTAAGCATTGGATTGATCAAAAGCCCCGTCGCCAGGGCAGAAGCCTTAGGAGTCGTGGCGTGTCCTCCAAGTTTGAAATAGTAGATAGGAATGTTTTTCCCTTCGATGTGAAACCGACCATGTGTAAACCCTAGGTACCCTCGACGTCTATATAAGTTGGAGGGTTTTAGATTGTAGGACAGAAAAATTCATCTAGGGTTTAACTTGTCCGGATATCAACTCTGTAACCTTCATGCCATCAATATAATCGAGCAGGACGTAGGGTTTTACCTCCATAGGAGGGCCCGAACCTGGGTAAACATCGTCTCCTTCATCCCCTATTACCATTGATCCTAGTGTCACAACTCGGGACCTCCTAACCGAGATTCGCCGGTTTTGACACCGACAGCTGTTGCTGCTGCAAGGGTTGCTTCCGTTGATTGGAATTCCATAGAATTAGATGACCCTACAGATCTGTTCACTGCACCAATGGCCGACACTAACATGGAAAATTTTATTGGCATTCAAGTACATGATATATATATATAAGGAGGAGAGGGGTGAATCTAGTTTGCGTGCTGATGCTAACATAGTTTTATCTGAAGATGTGGACAGACAGTTGATTGAAGATGGTGTTTTGATGAGCTAGTAAATGTCTATGAAAATGAAAACCCTGTTATTGAAGTGGAGATGTGTTGGAAATATGCCCTAGAGGCAATAATAAAGTGATTATTATTATATTTCCTTGTTCATGATAATTGTCTATTGTTCATGCTATAATTGTATTAACCAAAAATCGTAATACATGTGTGAATACATAGACCACAACATGTCCCTAGTGAGCCTCTAGTTGGCTAGCTCGTTAATCAATAGATGGTCATGGTTTCATGACCATGGACATTGGATCTCGTTGATAACGGGATCACACCATTAGGAGAATGATGTGATGGACAAGACCCAATCCTAAGCATAGGATAAGATCGTGTAGTTCGTCTGCTAAAGCTTTTCTAATGTCAAGTATCATTTCCTTAGACCATGAGATTGTGCAACTCCCAGATACCGTAGGAATACTTTGGATGTGCCAAACGTCACAACGCAACTGGGTGCCTATAAAGGTACACTACGGGTATCCCCAAAAGTATCTGTTGGGTTGGCACGAATCGAGACTGGGATTTGTCACTCCGTGTGATGGAGAGGTATCTCTAGGCCCACTCGGTAAGACATCATCATAATGAGCTCAATGTGACTAAGGAGTTAGCCACGGGATGATGTGTTACGTAACGAGTAAAGAGACTTGCCGGTAACGAGATTGAACAAGGTATAGGGATACCGAAGACCGAATCTCGGGCAAGTGTCATACCGGTAGACAAAGGGAATTGTATACGGGATTGATTGAATCCCAGACATCGTGGTTCATCCGATGAGATCATCGTGGAGCATGTGGGAGCCAACATGGGTATCCAGATCCCGCTGCTGGTTATTGACCGGAGAGGTGTCTCGATCATGTCTACATGCCTCCTGAACCCGTAGGGTCTACACACTTAAGGTTCAATGACGCTAGGGTTATATGGGAATAGTGTACGTGGTTACCGAAGGTTGTTCGAAGTTCCGAATGAGATCTTGGACGTCATGAGGAGTTCTAGAATGGTCCAGAGTTAAAGATTCATATATAGGAAGTGAGGATTTGGTCACCGGAAGTGTTTCAGGCATCACCGGTAATGTATCGGGACCACCGGAAGGGTTCCGGGGGTCCACTGGGAGGGGCCACCGGCCCCGGAAGGCTACATGGGGCAAGAGTGGGAGGGAACTAGCCCCTAGGTGGGCTGGTGCGCCTCCCACCTCAGCCCTAGGCGCGCAGGGGCCCTAGGCCCACCCTAGGGCGCCGCCCCTCCTCCTCACCTTGGCCGCCGGATCTCCTGGCCATCTAGGGTTGCCGCCACCCCTAGGGAGGGAACCCTAGGGATGCGCACCCTCATCCCTCTCCTCCTATATATAGTGGAGGGTTTTGGGGCTATGGACACAGAACTCTCTCTCTCTCTCTCTCACCGCAGCCCTACCTCTCCACCTCCTTGTCTCCGTAGTGCTTGGTGAAGCCCTGTCGGAGTACCGCACTGTTCCACCATCACCACGCCGTCGTGCTGCTATTGGAGTTGTGTTCCCCAACCTCTCCCTCCTCCTTGATGGATCAAGGCACGGGAGATGTCACCGGGCTGCATGTGTGTTGAATGCGGAGGCGCCGTTGTTCGGCGCTTAGATCGGAATCGACCACAATCTGAATCGCTGCGAGTACGACTCCACCAACCGCGTTCTTGCAACGCTTCCGTTTTGTGATCTTCAAAGGTGTCACAGTCCTAGAATTTGCTTGAAATTGTTTGCATCAACATCAGCATCTGCGTCATGTCATCATGTCTAAATCCAAATTAATTTTAAATGGGGGTGATCAAACCCTAGCACAGATAAAATTCAAATAGGTTAAACTTTAAGATAATTTAGTGAATCCAAAATGCTTTTCAAAAATGTTCCCCCTCTTTGATAAATGCTGGCAACAACATATCAAGGGTGAATTTTATATTAGCAACTATTTTGGCCAATTAAATAAATTAGGGAAGTTTGTGAAAATCACTAATAAAGCATTATAAATATGATAGATGTCCAAAAATGCCCAAACCTTTTTGTGGAAGTTTGAAATAATCAAACTATTTTTCATAAAAATTGTGGGAATTATTGTGCTAGATACTTTGACCTCACAAAATAAAACAAATGTCAGAAGAAAAGAAAAAAACAGAAAATAAGAAATAAAAAGGGGGCAAAACCTTACTGGCCCAAGTGGGAAGCCCATCCCAGCCCACTAGGGGTGGGGAGGTCATCTCCCACCTCCGGCGAGTAGGCAGCCGAGGTGTCGGCCGCACGCGCGCCGGCCTCTGCCTCCTGCTTGCCACGGAGCTGCTTCCCCTCGCCTTACCCGCGCCATGTAGGCCCCGTGGAGCTCCCTCTCTCCTCCTGCTGCTCCCCCCTCTCCCCTGCTCTCTCTTCCGCGCCGGACCGAAGCTCCTCGCCACCGATTCGTTGTGCCAGTAGCCTCCCTGAGCCGTCTGAGCACTCCTGCCCCCCTTGTGAGCCCCTCTTGCTCCTCCCCATGTTTCCCCTCTTCCCTAGCGTGCCCTAGCCAGCTCCCCACCGGACCTGACCTCCAGCCGCTGCTCAGCTCGACGCCGACCTCAACCCCGGTGGCCCTGAGCCCCCCTGTTGCCCCCACTAGACGCGCGCGTGCGCGGGCTACCTTCCGGTGCCTTCAGCGCACCAGATGGCCGCCGGAAGCGCAAGTCCGGCGAGCCACCGCCGCGTTCTGTGGTTGCCGCTGGTTGACCTCCGGCGAGTGACGTGGCGACATCATTAGGGCTTAATTAGCCGCTAACTAACCCCCAACCACTGATAGTGGGCCCGAGTGCCTGTTAGTTAAATAATTAGGTTAATTAACCCCGGTTAAATATCCAGTGTCACCGATGTGTGGACTTCGCATGCCAGGTTTGACCTGGACCGGGTCAGCCGACCTGCTGACGTCATGATGACGTCAGGCTGACGCAGTAATCAATATTTAGAGTAAAAATAATTCAGGAAATTCCAAAAAATGTTTAAAACTTCTAAAAATCATAGAAAACAATATGTAAATCAGATGGAAATAATTTATATATGAAAAATGATCAGAAAAATCCAATGAATCTGTTTATGCCATGATCATGCATGTTTGAGCAAGTTAACATCACCAAGTAGGACATTTCGTGATTAGGATAATTTAATAAATATTGCTGGAGTTGGAATTTAGTATAAGTTTGAATTCCACCGCACTTAATATGACTACCTATAGCACTAGGTCAATTCAGTAATTT
This sequence comes from Hordeum marinum, assembly GCA_022496015.1. Taxonomy (NCBI): domain Eukaryota; kingdom Viridiplantae; phylum Streptophyta; class Magnoliopsida; order Poales; family Poaceae; genus Hordeum; species Hordeum marinum. The sequence goes on from CM039674.1 coordinate 443,136,169, forward strand.
AACATGCCATTTCATGCATCATGATTGTTGCATCACATTGAATGTGTTCCTTCTTCCTGTTTGTCGGTGCTTGTTCCTTCTCGGTAGACGATGGTTCCGACGATGTGAACGATGACACTAATGAAGAGAAGTAATAACTTCAGGACTCAGGCAAGCAAACCCCCTTGAGCATACTGATATGAACCCACTCTCTCGCTCCTGCTCTCTTTTACTGCATTAGGACAACAACGATTCAACTGTTACATGTTCTCGGTAGTTGAACCCATTCCTTTGCATGACCTGTTTTTGCCACAGTAAATAGTTGAAACCACTTGGCATGAGTAGCAACTGCTTGAGCCTTGTTGTGCTTACTCATCCATGCTTGCTTACTTACTGTGCCTACTATGCTTAGAGTCGTGCCATGTCGGGTCTGATACATCTGGGTGATGGATCGGAATGGCAATATTCATGTCCTACTATGTGAGAGTTAAGTGTGTGAACACGATTTGGTAAAGGTAGCGATGAGGGGTCATGTAGGAGTACATGGCGGGTTGTCTCATTGGGACCGTCCTTAAGAACTGAGTTCTGTGTTTGTGATCCAAGACAGTTACTACCACACATTGGGCCCTGAAATATGACCTCGCTGGACTTATTAATCGCCTAGACCTCTGTCCAGGAGTTGCAACTAGTTTCTGGTGTTTGTAGAAAAAGTGTTGGTGGCCGTGCATAGCGATGCCCGACGGGGTGGACTATGATGCGGTATAGGCACAGTGGCACGGTTATATTAGGGAATTGATTGTGGAAGGGAACATAAGGCTCTTTTTACTCCTTTCCTTGTGTCATTCTGATTCTGAGTCACCCTCTTCTTTTCTCCGGGGATTAAGAACTAGGCATACTCATCTATCTATTAGGATGACGAGTTACTATGCTGGAGACCTATAGTAAAGATGTTGTCTTTGTGGATCGATGTCTCCATAAGAATTCCATGTTATGTTGTCAGTTTTCTTGTGTAGGTTGCCTCATATTTCATGACCGTACAACCATTATGCTGTCCGAGTTATCCAAGGTTTCTAGATTATCTGATGCAATTGCAAAACTCTTTCATCTTGAGTTAATGTCTTTCAGGCCAGACAAAGCACACTAATTGTGGTGTTAGGGTACTCCATTACCTCAACGTGTTCGATGAAGGTGTTTAGGAAACCATGTTGTTTCAGTGAACCACCCAATAGTCTAGTCGTGTCTTTTGTTTCCAGTGTGATAATTCTGGCCATCATTATCGAAAGCATGGTGTGATGCTACTTAGTCAATAGGTATTCTGTATCTGTGTTCTTTTACCCAAGGATACTTCTGCTCATTTTCGTTGATAGTATTTGCTCGTTCCTTTAGGATATTAGTAACCTTGTTATAGTCTTCAAGGTCCGTGGTATATCATTCTTGCAATACCATGAATTAGTTATGGCAGAAGTTCCTCGTGAAATAAAGATCACAACATGAGTGCTCTTGATGAGTTCTCCATCCCATAGTTGTGACTCTGCCAATCCCTCATTCTGCATGGATTATCTGGAAGAAACATGTTGAACTCCGTTTGATATATTCAATCCATGCATCTACAACTCAGGAAAAATCAGGTGCTCTTGAGTTGCCCTTCTTCAATTGTATTCTAACCTTCAGCTATCAGTGGATAGTCAAGAGTATGTCATGCATTGTCTTATCGATGCCGACTATTCTTGTGGTCTGTCAAGCCATTCTATTCTAGAATGACTAGGAGAAGCAAACTCCCGTACCTCATCCATTTCTCGGATTGGGTCAAAGCAGTTGTATTTCGTAGATGAAAATGCCAATCCAGATTTTGCTCTGTTCTACCTTGAAGTATTACCCTCTTCATGTCAAGATTATCATGAGAACTGCACTCCCTCTTATGAAATCTTGATGTAGTGATACTTCTCGCCATCATCATTCATTCCCCGGTCTCTGTGTTGTTGAAACCAGAATACCGACAAGTGAATCGTGATGTGTGAAATCGATACTCCTAGCAACTTTGTTGCTCGGTAGTTAATGGACAATAATATCACTCTTGGTGTGATGGTCATTGAATTGTCATACTTAGAATGATCATGCTACCTAGTCCATTTTCCATGGTGCACTTTTCAGTCAATGAGTTAGGATTGTGTCAATCCTTCGCTCTGTTGATCATATCGTCTTGCCTTGAAAAGCAAGATTGCTCTCGAGCTTGATAACATACCGGTGGATCGTGATTTTGCGAATATATTCTCGAAAGTATTACCAAGGTGTTCCTTGACCGTTATGTTAAGTTCGTGATCAAGATGGTTTTTCTATAAACTACCTTTCTCCAAGAATCTGTGTTGGGCACCCCTGAACTAGTTGGTTAAGCTAAACAACAACTTGGAGAGTTGGAAGATAAAAGCTTCGCCTGACTTAGTTCATTCCAGGGGGATGTCTTTGTTGTGGATGTGTGTGTCGAAGAAAGGCGATATTTTCACCGAGTGATCCTTGTGGTCAATTGTTGCATCTATCGTCTTATCCAATCTTTGATTTGAGTGTGGGCTATCGTCAAATCAAAATCAGAACCAAGATCTTCCTAATGTTGTTTTTACTCGTGGATGTATCCTCGAGCATACACCATTATATCCTTTGGTCTGGCCAATTCTATCACCTTGTTCTCATAGTTGAGGAATTCCATCCATTTGGATACCTCGATGAATTGTTGTTGGGCCCATCGACAACATTTTCATCTGTTCCATGATTCATGATGAACATTGAGCTAGTGTTGGAAACTTTGTAGGTAATATCTTCGTGTCCTGTACATGAAGTATATGCATGGTGTAAGAAGTGACTTACTCTTAGTTCATGTGCATATGGTGCAAGTTGCTGCCATGAACTTGAGAAAGGTCGTTTTGTTTTCTTTGGAGTCATCCCAAGTCAATCATGCACGTGCGAAGTATTCTATGGTTTGGTAGACTGATCATCTCCATTCCACATGCAATCCCTAGAACACCAAGCCACCAATTGACTTGTTTAAGGCAAAGAAATTCCTTCTTAAGACTTATTCGTATGACTTAAGCAAGGACTTCGTTACCTCCAATGATGGTTCCAACCAGAACTCGGTGGTGTTTTGTTGTAAGTCCATGTAGTCATGCATGTCCTGGACAACGTGTTCACATGTGTCTTGCAATCCAGCTCATGTTTTGAAGTTGGCTTCCGCAGTTCATTTCCTGAGAATCTTGCAACATCATCTCTTCGATTTGTGTTGCAACCTTTCATTTTCAGACATGCTGAGTCTGGAATATCCTAACACCAGCCATATCTGAATCTCAGATAGATATAATGGTTGGGACATCTCCCCAAGAATTATAATATTAGTCTCTCTGTAACCCGGCGAAGGGATGTTGTGGCTAACATACCTATTCGGAAGACCTACTATTATAATATCTTGTTTCAGCAACTTGGCCACCTCCCCATGAGGACCTTTTATGACTTGCTCTAGAAGTTATTTCCTCATGGACCCTTGGAGTCCCTGAAGTCTGACCTTTACTTGATGTTCTAGTCATAACACCTAACCTATATTTGGGGTTATGATAGTACATCAGGGAGAACATTAGAAGCGGAGTGCTAAATGTCTCTTGGTCGATCATCCAGATTTTGCTTCCTTGGCATAGCTAAGGTGAAATCTTAGAAAGTGTTGTCTTCCTTTGCATCTGCATCCTCCATCATTATTCATCATGGTAGTATGAGGTGTTGCCAGGATCCTTGTCACGGATGTTGGTAAAACTTTGACAAATATGGAGATGCTCAAGTTCTTGAGAGCACGCTCAGACACTGGGTTATACTCTTGGTTTCAACTGGAAAGTGCCTTCCGTTGCCGAATTGTTTTATAACTCTAGTTCCCTCCGATCTGAGTATGCCATTCTTTGAATTCCTTCCAATGATCGTTTGCGATTTGCCTTGTGCTGGTGTGAAGAGTTTCTACGATCTCTGGATCAAAAGTAATTCTTTTTGCCACTTAAAGGATAATCCTACGAGTCACCTTCCCTAAGGTGCTCGTTATGGTATGAAGGGCAACTAACTCCTCGCTACTTTCAAACCTCTTCACCATATGTTTTAGCGTGGGATTGTTGCCTACCAATTGGACCTCTGTCATCTGCCTCATTTATTGTTCTCAATGTGTGTTTTGTGTCTCATCTCAAGAGATGTTATCACGTCTCATTCTATGAGTTGATCATGAGTTGCTCGATCTCGGAGAAGATTGAATCTTGTAGAGCTTTCTCATTCCTTTTTGTCATCATGTTGGATGAAGATATTGGAAGCAAAGACGCCAAAGTCAAGATGATGAAATCAAGCAACATCTTCGAGAAGGGCAACTGGATCATGAAGAATGTGTTAGTTTTGTTGGAAATATGCCCTAGAGGCAATAATAAAATGGTTATTATTGTATTTCCTAGTTCATGATAATTGTCTGTTGTTCATGCTATAATTGTGTTAACCGGAAACCGTAATACATGTGTGAATACATAGACCACAACGTGTCCCTAGTGAGCCTCTAGTTGGCTAGCTCGTTGATCAATAGATGGTCATGGTTTCATGACCATGGACATTGGATGTCGTTGATAACGGGATCACATCATTACAAGACCCAATCCTAAGCATAGCACAAGATCGTGTAGTTCGTTTGCTAAAGCTTTTCAATGTCAAGTGTCGTTTCCTTAGACCATGAGATTGTGTAACTCCCGGATACCGTAGGAATGCTTTGGGTGTGCCAAACGTCACAACGTAACTGGGTGGCTATAAAGGTACGCTACGGGTATCTCCGAACGTGTCTGTTGGGTTGACACGAATCGAGACTGGGATTTGTCACTCCGTGTGACGGAGAGGTATCTCTGGGCCCACTCGGTAAGACATCATCATTATGAGCTCAATGTGACTAAGGAGTTATTCACGGGATGATGTATTACGGAACGAGTAAAGAGACTTGCCGGTAACGAGATTGAACAAGGTATGGGGATACCGACGATCGAATCTCGGCAAGTTCCATACCGATAGACAAAGGGAATTGTATACGGGATTGATTGAATCCTTGACATCGTGGTTCATCCGATGAGATCATCGTGGAGTACGTGGGAGCCAACATGGGTATCCAGATCCCGCTGTTGGTTATTGACCGGAGAGGTGTCTCGGTCATGTCTACGTGTCTCCCGAACCCGTAGGGTCTACACACTTAAGGTTCGATGACGCTAGGGTTATAGGGAAATAGTGTACGTGGTTACCGAAGGTTGTTCGGAGTCCCGGATGAGATCCCGGACGTCACGAGGAGTCCCGGAATGGTCCGGAGACGAAGATTGACATATAGGAAGTGAGGTTTTGGATACAGGAAGTGTTCCGGGTGTCTCCGGTAGTGTACCGGGATCACCGGAAGGGTTCCGGGGGTCCACCAAGTGGGCCCACCTGCCCCGGAAGGTTCCATGGGCCAAGAGTGGGAGGGAGCCAGCCCCTAGGAGGGCTGGTGCGCCTCCCACCCCAGCCCAAGGCGCAGCAAGGGTGGAGGGGGCAAACCCTAGGCTTAGATGGGCCTTAAGGCCCACCCTAGGGCGCCTCCACCTCTCCCTGCCCTGGCCGCCGGCCAGATGGGTTTCTGGAGGCTGCCGCCACCCCTAGGGTGGAACCCTAGGGCGCAGCACCTCTCCTCCCCTCCTCCTATATATAGTGGAGGTATTTGGGGCTGCACAACACACGAGTTCATCTCCTCCCTGGTGCAGCCCTACTCCTCCCTCTCCTCGTTCTCCGTAGTGCTTAGCGAAGCTCTGCCGGAGTACCACGCAGCTCCACCGCCAGCACGCCGTCGTGTTGCGGGAGCTCTCCCTCAACCTCTCCTCCCTCCTTGCTGGATCAAGGCGTAGGAGACGTCACCGGGCTGCACGTGTGTTGAACGCGGAGGTGTCGTCCGTTCGGCACTTGATCGGATCTACCGCGATCTGAATCGCTGCGAGTACGACTCCATCAACCGCGTTCTAGCAATGCTTCCGCTTTGCAATCTTCAAAGGTATGAAGATCCAATCTCTCCCCGCTCGTTTGTTGGTTTCTCCATAGATAGATCTTGGTGACACGTAGGAAAATTTTGATTTACTACTACGTCTCCCAACAGTGGCATCATGAGCTAGGTCTATGCGTAGAATCTATGCACGAGTAGAACACAAAGCAGTTGTGGGCGTCGATTTTGTTAATATGCTTGCCGTTACTAGTCTTATCTTGATTCGACGGTATTGTGGGATGAAGCGGCCCGGACCAACCTTACACGTACGCTTACGTGAGACCGGTTCCACCGCCTGACATGCACTAGTTGCATAAGGTGGCTAGCGGGTGTCTGTCTCTCCCACCTTAGTCAGATTGGATTCGATGAAAAGGGTCCTTATGAAGGGTAAATAGCAATTGGCATATCACGTTGTGGTTTTGGCGTAGGTAAGAAACGTTCTTGCTAGAATCCTATAGCAACCACGTAAAAACTTGCAACTACAAATTAGAGGACGTCTAACTTGTTTATGCAGCATATGCCTTGTGATGTGATATGGCCAGAAGGATGTGATGTGATGCATTGTGATGTATGAGATTCATCATGTTCTTGTAATAGGGTTCACGACTTGCATGTCGATGACTATGACAACCGGCAGGAGCCATAGGAGTTGTCTTATATTATTGTATGACCTGCGTGTCAATCATAAACGCCATGTAATTACTTTACTTTATTGCTAAGTGTTAGCCATAGTAGTAGAAGTAATAGTTGGCGAGACAACTTCATGAAGACACAATGATGGAGATCATGATGATGGAGATCATGGTGTCGTGCCGGTGACAATGATGATCATCGTGCCCCGAAGATGGAGATCATAGGAGCAAGATGATATTGGCCATATCATGTCACTATATTGATTGCATCTGATGTTTATCATGTTTACATCTTATTTGCTTAGAACGACGGTAGTAAATAAGATGATCTCTCAATAAAATTTCAAGAGAAGTGTTCACCCTAACTGTGCACCGTTGCTAAGGATCGTTGTTCCGAAGCACCACGTGATGATCGGGTGTGATAGGTTCTAACGTTCGCATACAACGGGTGTAAGCCAGATTTACACACGCGAAACACTTAGGTTGACTTGACGAGCCTAGCATGTACAGACATGGCCTCGGAACACGGAAGACCGAAAGGTCGAACATGAGTCGTATAGAAGATACGATCAACATGAAGATGTTCACCATGGATGACTAGTCCGTCTCACGTGATGATCGGACACGGGCTAGTTGACATGGATCATGTATCACTTGGATGACTAGAGAGATATCTATCTAAGTGGGAGTTCATTGAATAATATGATTATGTGAACTTAATTATCATGAACTTAGTCTAAAATTGCCTTTAATATCTATATTGTAGATCCAATGGCCAACGCAAATGTCAACCTCAATTTCAACGCGTTCCTAGAGAAAACCAAGCTGAAAGATGATGGAAGCAACTATGCGGACTGGGTCCGTGGCTTGAGGATCATCCTCATAGCTTCCAAGAAACTGTATGTCCTTGATGCACCGCTAGGTGACCCACCCCTTCTCCTAGCAGAACAAGACGTTGCGAACGCTTGGCATTCTCGCTGCGATGATTACTCCCTTGTTCAGTGCGGCATGCTTTACAGTTTAGAACCGGGGCTCCAAAAGCGTTTTGAGCAACACGGAGCATATGAGATGTTCCAAGAGCTGAAACTGGTCTTTCAAGCTCATGCTCGGGTCGAGAGATATGAAGTCTCCGACAAGTTCTTTAGTTGTAAGATGGAGGAGAACAGTTCTGTCAGTGAGCACATCCTGAAGATGTCTGGGCTTCACAACCGCTTGACTCAGCTGGGAGTTAACATCCCGGATGACTCGGTCATTGAAAGAATCCTCCAGTCGCTTCCACCTAGCTACAAGAGCTTTGTGATGAACTACAACATGCAGGGGATGGAGAAATCCATTCCTGAGTTGTACTCGATGCTGAAATCAGCAGAGGTCGAGATCAGAAAGGAGCATCAAGTGTTGATGGTAAACAAGACCACTAGTTTAAGGAAAGGCAAGGGTAAGAAGAACTTCAAGAAGGATGGCAAAGCTGTTGCCGCGCCCGGTAAGCAAGTTGCCGGGAAGAAGAAGAACAAGAATGGACCCAAGCCTGAGACTGAGTGTTTCTATTGTAAGGGTACCGGTCACTGGAAGCGGAACTGCCCCAAGTACTTAGCGGATAAGAAGGACGGCAACATTAAAGGTATATGTGATATACTTGTTATTGATGTGTACTTGACCAGCGCTCGTAGTAGCTCCTGGGTATTTGATACCGGTGCAGTTGCTCACATTTGTAACTCCAAGCAGGAGCTGCGGAATAAGCGGAGGTTGGCCAAGGACGAGGTGACGATGCGCGTCGGGAATGGTTCCAAGGTCGATGTGATCGCCGTCGGCACGCTACCTCTACATCTACCTTCAGGATTAGTTTTAAACCTTAATAATTGTTATTTAGTACCATCTTTGAGCATGAACATTGTATTTGGATCTCGCTTGATGCGAGATGGCTACTCATTTAAATCTGAGAATAATGGTTGTTCTATTTATGTGAGAGAAATATTTTATGCTCATGCCCCGCTGGTCAATAGTTTATTTTTGATGAATCTCGAACGTGATGTTACACATGTCCATAGTGTGAGTACCAAAAAGTGTAAAGTTGATAACGATAGTCCCACTTACATGTGGCACTGCCGTCTTGGCCATATTGGTGTCAAACGCATGAAGAAGCTCCATGCTGATGGACTTTTGGAGTCACTTGATTTCGAATCATTTGACACATGCGAACCATGCCTCATGGGCAAGATGACCAAGACTCCGTTCTCCAGAACAATGGAGCGAGCAACTGACTTGTTGGAGATAATACATACCGATGTATGCGGTCCAATGAGTGTCGAGGCTCGTGGTGGCTACCGTTATGTTCTCACCCTCACTGATGACTTGAGCAGATATGGGTATGTCTACTTAATGAAACACAAGTCTGAAACCTTTGAAAGGCTCAAGGAATTTCAGAGTGAGGTCGAGAATCAACGTGATAGGAAAATAAAATGCCTACGATCTGATCATGGCGGAGAATATTTAAGTCACGAGTTTGGCACGCACCTTAGGAAATGTGGAATTGTTTCACAGCTCACGCCGCCCGGCACACCTCAGCGAAATGGTGTGTCTGAACGTCGTAATCGCACTCTATTGGATATGGTGCGATCTATGATGTCTCTTACTGACTTACCGCTATCATTTTGGGGATATGCATTAGAGACTGCCGCATTCACTTTAAATAGGGCACCGTCTAAATCCGTTGAGACGACACCGTATGAATTATGGTTTGGAAAGAAACCTAAGCTGTCGTTTCTAAAAGTTTGGGGATGCGATGCTTATGTGAAGAAACTTCAACCTGAGAAGCTCGAACCCAAAGCGGAAAAGTGCGTCTTCATAGGATATCCCAAAGAGACTATTGGGTATACCTTCTACCTACGATCCGAGGGCAATTTCTTTGTTGCCAAGAATGGATCCTTTCTCGAGAAAGAGTTTCTCTCGAAAGAAGTAAGTGGGAGGAAAATAGAACTTGATGAGGTAATTGTACCTCCACTCGAACCGGAGAGTAGCGCAGCGCAGGAAGTTGTTTCTATGGAACCTACACCGGCTAGAGAGGAAGTTAATGATGATGATCATGAAGCTTCAGATCAAGTCGCTATTCGAAGGTCCACTAGGACACGTTCCGCACTAGAGTGGTACGACAATCCTGTCCTAGAGATCATGTTGTTGGACAACGGTGAACCTTCGAACTATGAAGAAGCGATTGCGGGTTCGGATTCCGACAAATGGCTTGAGGCCATGAAATCCGAGATAGGATCCATGTATGAGAACAAAGTATGGACTTTGGTGGACTTGCCTGATGATAAGAGAGCCATTGAAAACAAATGGATCTTTAAGAAGAAGACTGACGCGGACGGAAATGTGACCCCCTATAAGGCTCGGCTTGTCGCTAAGGGTTATCGACAAGTTCAAGGAGTTGACTACGATGAGACTTTCTCACCCGTAGCGGTGCTAAAGTCAGTCCGACTCATGTTAGCAGTTGCCGCATTTTATGATTATTAGATCTGGCAAATGGACGTCAAAACGGCATTCCTTAATGGCTTCCTCAAGGAAGAACTGTATGTTGGAAATATGCCCTAGAGGCAATAATAAAATGGTTACTATTGTATTTCCTAGTTCATGATAATTGTCTGTTGTTCATGCTATAATTGTGTTAACCGGAAACCGTAATACATGTGTGAATACATAGACCACAATGTGTCCCTAGTGAGCCTCTAGTTGGCTAGCTCGTTGATCAATAGATGGTCACGGTTTCATGACCATGGACATTGGATGTCGTTGATCAATCGCTGTGAGTACGACTCCATCAACCGCGTTCTAGCAACGCTTCTGCTTTGCGATCTTCAAAGGTATGAAGATCCAATCTCTCCCCGCTCGTTTGCTGGTTTCTCCATAGATAGATCCTGGTGACACGTAGGAAAATTTTGATTTACTACTACGTCTCCCAACAAGTTTTGTGTTCCCTTCTGTCCTCTTACCCTACGCTTGAATCTCGGGACGAGATTCTTGTTTAGTGGGGGTGAGTTGTCACAGCCCTAGAATTTGCTTGAAATTGTGTGCATCAACATCAGCATGTGCATCATGTCATCATGTCTAAATCCAAATTAATTTGAAATGGGGGTGATCAAACCCTAGCACAGATAAAATTCAAATACATTAAACTTTAAGATAATTTAGTGAATCCAAAATGCTTTTCAAAAATGTTCCCCCTCTTTGATAAATGCTGGCAACAGCATATCAAGGGTGAATTTTATATTAGCAACTATTTTTGCCAATTAAATAAATTAGGAAAGTTTCTGAAAATCACTAATAAAGCATTATAAATATGATAGATGTCCAAAAATGCGCAAACCTTTTTGTGGAAGTTTGAAATAATCAAACTATTTTTCATAAAAATTGTGGGAATTATTGTGCTAGATACTTTGACCTCACAAAATAAAACAAATGTCAAAAGAGGAGAAAAAAAACAGAAAATAAGAAATAAAAAATGGGGCAAAACCTTACTGGCCCAAGTGGGAAGCCCATCCCAGCCCACTAGGGGTGGGGAGGTCATCTCCCACCTCTCGCGAGTAGGTAGCCGAGGTGTCGGCCGCACGCGCGCCGGTCTCCACCTCCTGCTTGCCACGGAGCTGCTTCCCCTCGCCTTACCCGCGCCATGTAGGCCCCGTGGAGCTTCCTCTCTCATCCTGCTGCTCCCCCTCTCCCCTGCTCTCTCTTCCGCGCCGGACCGAAGCTCCTCGCCGCCGATTCGTTGCGCCAGTAGCCTCCCTGAGCCGTCTGAGCACTCCTGCCCCCCTTGTGAGCCCCTTTTGCTCCTCCCCGTGTTTCCCCTCTTCCCCAGCGTGCCCTAGCCAGCTCCCCATCGGACCTGACCTCCGGCCGCTGCTCAGCTTGACGCCGACCTCAACCCCGGTTGCCCCGAGCCCCCCTGTTGCCCCCACTAGACGTGCGCGTGTGCGGGCTACCTTCCGGTGCCCTCAGCACACTAGATGACCGCCGGAAGCGCAAGTCCGGCGAGCCACCGCCTCGTTCTGTGGTCGCTACCGGATGACCTCCAGCGAGTGACGTGGCGATGTTATTAGCGCTTAATTAGCCGCTAACTAACCCCCAGCCACTGACAGTGGGCCCTAGTGCTTGCTAGTTAAATAATTAGGTTAATTAACCCCGGTTAAATATCCAGTGTCACTGATGTGTGGACCCGCATGCCAGGTTTGACCTGGACCGGGTCAGCCGACCTGTTGACTTCATGATGACGTTAGGCTGATGCAGTAATCAGTTTTTATAATAAAAATATTTCAGGAAATTCCAGAAAATGTTTAAAACCTCTAAAAATCATAGAAAATAATCTGTAAATCAGATGAAAATAATTATATATGAAAAATGATCAAAAAAATCTAATGAATCTGTTTATGCCATGATCATGCATGTTTGAGCAAGTTAACATCACGAAGTAGGACATTTCATGATTAGGATAATTTAATAAATAGTGTTGGAGTTGGAATTTAGTATAAGTTTGAATTCCACTTCACTTAATATGACTACCTATAGCACTAGGTCAATTCAGTAATTTAACATGCCATTTCATGCATCATGATTGTTGCATCACATTGAATGTGTTCCTTCTTCCTGTTTGTTGGTGCTTGTTCCTTCTCGGTAGACGATGGTTTCGACGATGTGAACGATGACACTAATGAAGAGAAGTAATATCTTCAGGACCGTAAGGCAAGCAAACCCCCTTGAGCATACTGATATGAACCCACTCTCTCGCTCCTGCTCTCTTTTACTGCATTAGGACAACAACGATTCAACTGTTACATTTTCTCGGTAGTTGAACCCATTCCTTTGCATGACCTGTCTTTGCCACAGTAAATAGTTTAAACCACTTGGCATGAGTAGCAACTGCTTGAGCCTTGTTGTGCTTACTCATCCATGCTTGCTTACTTACTGTGCCTGCTATGCTTAGAGTCGTGTCATGTCGGGTCTGATACATCTGGGTGATGGATCAGAATGACAGTATTCATGTCCTACTATGTGAGAGTTAAGTGTGTGAACACGATTTGGTAAAGGTAGCGATGAGGGGTCATGTAGGAGTACATGGCGGGTTGTCTCATTGGGACCGTCCTTAAGAACTGAGTTCTGTGTTTGTGATCAAGACAGTTACTACCACACATTGGGCCCTAAAATATGACCTTGCTCGACTTATTAATCGCCTAGACCTCTGTCCAGGAGTTGCAACTAGTTTCTGGTGTTTGTAGCAAAAGTGTTGGTGGCCGTGCATAGCGATGCCCGACGGGGTGGACTATGATGCGGTATAGGCAGAGTGGCACGTTGTACCTAGTGGCACCCGAACGGTGGGCTTGGGAACCCTGCGCACATCATTTGAGGCCGTAGCGAAAACTTTGGCCGGACTTCCGTGCGGGTTCAGTCTCAAATAGGCGATAAACTTAGACTAGGGTCTTGTGTGGTTGACGGTCGTGGCCGACGCCCACGCCAGTGCTTCCGCTTGAAGGTTGCCGAGATGCATGACGTGCATATGGTAATAAGTGGTGAGAGCATGTGTGAAGAAGTACACCCCTGCAGGGTTATGAACCTATTCGAATAGCCGCATCCTCGGATATGGACTACTTGGAGAACTTATGTGGTTCATAGATAAGTTGAAGTGGATACTCTAAAATACGCAAGATAAGCGTGAGTGCTATGGATGGCCTTCTCTTAAGCAGACAGAAGTGGATCCATAGTGGTGTATTGATTGGAGAATATGTGGACTCGTGTGCGCTATCCCACCTCAAAGATACTAATTGTAGTCGTAGTATAGGTTAGCCAAGAGTCAAAGCTGGCTTGCTGCAATAAACTCCACAACCCCCTTCATTGATACTGATGCATATGTAGATAGTTCTGATGTAAGTCTTGCTGAGTACCTTTGTACTCACGTTTGCTTAATTTATGTTTTGTAGAGGAGACATTAGTCTCACTAGTAGTATTTATGATGTGAAGTTTGATGTTGACCGGATTAGCTTGGGAATCCCAGACAGAGGTCTGGTTCCTTTGGTAGGGTCATTGTAGCTTTTCAGGCTCCTCTAGCCACTTTTGTAGATGTCTGTACTCAGACATATTTAAACTTCCGCTTGTTGTTTGATTGCTCTGAATGTTGGGTCATGTGACCCCTATTTGTAACATCTTATTGTGTTGGCTCTTCCGAGCCTTCTAAATAAATATTGCAATGTTGTATGGTTATGTTGTGATGCCATAGTTGTATCTATGCATATTGGGCATGTCATGCGTACGTGTGACGTGCAATGGTATGTATGGGATCCGACACCTAGTTGTGTGCCTTTAGTAGTACTCTTTACGGGGAAATGCCTCTTTGTGCTTCCACCGAGCCTTGGTAGCTTGCTACTACTCCGGACACATTGATTGACTGACATGTATCCTTCTTTGCTGCTGTGTCTATCCCTTGAGGGAAATATCTCGCAGTGTAATGGAGGCCTTGTAGCTTGCTATGACTCATCTACACACGCTAGAGATCGACACCTGCATTGCTGGGTTACGTATGTCTGTCCCTGTACGGATGTGCCACTTGGGTTCTACGACTAGTCACGTCGGCCCGGGTTCTTTGACATTTGAATGCTAGCGACATATTACATACGTGAGTCAAAAGACACAAACGGTCCCGACCCAGGTAAGGTGGCAGCCATGGAGATAACCATGCGTGAGACTGCAAAGTGATGTGATGTGTTACAGGCTGGATTCTTATGGCTTAGGATCGGGGTCCCGACAAAAGGTATGAAGATGCACTCCCCCCATTTGTTACTTGTTTCTCCATAGATTGATCTTGGTGATGCGTAGATTTTTTTTGATTTACTACTACGATCCCCAACAAGAAGTTTTGGCCAAACATGGATGAGTTTAGGGTGTGTTTCAAGACTTATGCAGTCAAGCATGAGTTTGATGCCAAGACTAAGTGGACTGATAGAAAGAAGTTTATGCGATGTGCAGTGGTTTTGATGGAAACACCAAGCCTTGCAAGTGGTACATATCTGCTAGACACCAACCTGATGGAAGTACCATCAGGGTTAATCAACTCCCACATCAACATACTTGTATTACAAGTTCACAGAGAGTACCAACCATGACCTCACACACTTGGGTTGCAGAAAAGATTACTCCTATTTTAGCCAAGATATCAAACACTACTACAAAGAAACTTCTAGTAGACCTAGAAAGCTAGTGCCTCATTAAGCTGAAATATACCATAGTGTGGAAGGCAAAACAAAGGGCAATGAAAAAAATATATGATGATTGGGCAAATACCTTGAGGATGCTTTATAACTTCAAAGCAGAGGTGGAGAATAGGTCACGTGGCAGTGTTGTTGAGATAGATACTGAGGTAACAGAGGACGGCAAAGTCATTTTCTCCAAGTTCTTTATGGCTTTCAAGCCTTGCATCAATTGCTTCAAAGCAAGGTGTCGTCCATATTTTAGCATAGGCTCTTTTTCTTTGACTAGGAAGTGGAATGGTCAATTGGCAACATGCAATGCTCTAGATTTCTATTGGCTTGTTTCAGCCATAGGCAGAGGTTTCATGGACATGGTTCATGATGCAGCTGAAAAGATGCTTAGGTCTAGTGTCACCTTTGACATTTTACATAGATGAATTTAAAGAGCTAGAAATTGCAGTCAAGAATGTTTTCCCCATGCTGAGCATAGGGAGTGCTTCTGCCATATGTTGGTGAATTTGATCAAATAATTCAGTGGAAAGAATTTGAGCACATGTGGCCATCAGCAAGATCTTACAGTAATTAGACACATTCATGTCATCTTGGTAAGATAATGGCAATATGTATTGAGTTTGGTCCATGGATGAACACCTACCATTATCTATTATGGTACAGGTCAGGATTTAGCACTACCATCAAGTGTGATTATATCAACGACAACTTGGCAAAGTGTTTTAACAACAAGGTGAAGCCGTTTATAAACTTGCCTATGCATGACATGGTAGGCCAAATAAGGATCATGATCAAGTGTCTGTGGAAATTGAGAATAATAATAGGTGATTATCTGCAGGGGATAAACTTCATGTAGTGGTAAAACAGGTGGTCAACAGAGGCATAAATGTTACATATTTTTCTGTTGAAAAATCTACAGTGTGGGGTGTTACAGAGATACCAAGACTAACAAACAACATGTTGTTAATACTGAAATGCATGATTGCACCTGCCTCGAGTGGCAATAAATTGGGAAACCATGTCATCATGCCATGCTTTTGTTGGCCTCCTGCCCAAATATAAACATGCACCAGTATTTCTATGAACATCACTCAGTACATAGATTCAAGGCTACATATGGAGCTCCAATTCCAGCACTTACAGATCAGTCCTAGTGGCTTGAAGTGGAAATTGAGTTTTCCATGTGTCATTCCTTAACGAAAATAAAGGCTGGCAGGCCTAATGAGAGTACATTCAAGGCATCGTTTGAGAAAGCTGAGAGTAGTAAGAAGGGAGAGAAATATGCAAAGCCTAAGAGGTCACAAAAAGGTAGCAAAAATAGATGCAAGTTGTGCCAGGAACTTGGGCACATAAAAGGATCTCCAAAATGTTGTTACACTCCTGAAAGGCCAAAGTATGTTCATGTTTGTGATCTTTTAGATTTGGCTGCTATTTTCTATTACTAACCAAATGAAATGCTTTGTATGTCAGTGACGGTGTCTTGGAGTAGGGGGTACTACCCTAGTCATCCCATGCTCCTCGAATTGGACCGATGGGCCCTCATTCTTCCCAATATGGACTCACGAAGCTGTACAAGACTACATATGTCGAAGGCTTGGCATATACTCCAAGACTTCTCCCACCGCCTCTATGCCAAGATACCGACATTGTAACCCTAGATACCCTACCTGATATGTATATAAGCCACATGGTTTTTAGACCGTAGAGGGGTCATTCACCTAGACCTAGAGTTAGAACACATTTGACGATCTCGAGGTAGATCAAATATGTACTTGATACCTCTTCATTAATATAAACAAGAGAAAGAGATAGGTTGTAGGGTATTACCTCCATCAAGAGGGCCCAAACCTGGGTAAACATCATCTCCTTGCTCCTATTACCATCCGTCTGAGATCCACAACCTGAGACCCCCTACCCCGAGGTCTGTCGGTTTTCACACCGACGCTGGTGCTTTCATTGAGAGTTCTGTTGTGACATCGATAGAAGGATCAATGGCTCACCTATAGATCAACTTCGGCAATGACAACATGAATGTTTACGTCCTCAGCCAACTTTTCGTATTCGGCAACAAGATCTTCTGCACCAATTCGACCGGCCATCTGGCCTCCGTTGATAACTATTCCCGGGATGAGATTGTGACCTTTGGAGGCCTGGAATACACCATGGATTCCCATAGAGAACTCATCCCGTTAGGCTGGACACTCGACCAAATGGAGGGGCTACCTGACACCAGAGCATCAACTTCGGAACCGATATATTTCGAGGATGTTGGGCCAGAAACCTTGGTGTCATCAAAGAACCCTGATGTAGCGACTCCGGACGATCTCCCCTCCAAACCCGGCCCGAACCCAGGCCCGACCCCTATCTCCGAAGCAAAGTTGGATCTTCAGACAACCCCAAAACAAGATTTAGAATCACCCTTGGATCCCCTCCATGCCAAAAACACGCCAAGCTATACACCGTGCACGCTTTGAGTCAGCCCCACTTATAGCGTGACAATGAACTACGAAGAACTACCTCACCTGAATGAGATGCTCGATCGTATCCAGGGCATGTCCATCTCGGATGGCAAGACTTCGGTTTACGACAAGATAGGACTTAAAGCCGACGATCAAGAAATTTACGTCCCACCCACCACCCACCTAGTCGCCACGATCGATGACTTAACTAACATGCTAGACTATGACGAGGCCACTAACATCGATGAAGATGCCGACGACCCCACAAAATACACTTCGCCCCTGGTAAACATTGGCAAGTGGACTGCAACATCCACCTATGATGTCTATATGGTGGATATTCCCAAATCCCCTCCAAGACGTCGGCGTAGACGCTGAAGGGGTAACAATGGGGAGCCGAGTGGCAATAACGCCATCGTTGATGGCTACGAGGCAATGTTCGATGATGTTGATAACACTGGAGAGAAAACTTGATACTTGTGATCTGTGTTGGGTTTTTCATGAAGAGGAACGAGTTATTGCAGCATAATACAGATAAGTAATTTCCTCAGTTAAGAACCAAGGTTTATCGAACCAATAGGAGTAACAGTCAACCACCATCTTCATCGACTGCACACAAAAGAGCAAACACTTGCACCCAACGCGGACAAGAGGATTGTAAATCCCCTTGGGCTTGTTATTTGCAAGTAAATGAAGTGTGTAGATGATAATAGATAATTGTAAATTGCAAGATAAAATAAAACATAAATAATGGCATCAAGGTATTGATAGCATTTGTATATATAAGTGAATAGACCCGGGGGCCATAGTTTTCTCTAATGGCATCTCTCCTGTAGCAAGCATATGGTGGGTAAACAAAATACTGTTGGGCAATTGATAGAAAAGTGCATATTTATGTGATATTCACGACAATAATCATGTATATACAAGCATCACATCCATAAGAAAATAGGCCGACTCCTGCATGCACCTATTACTATTACTCCACCCATTGACCGCTATCCAGCATGCATCTGGAGTATCAAGTAAAACAGAGTAATGCTTGGAGAACAATGACATGATGTAGACAAAGATAATTCAATTAATATGAACTAACCCCATCATTTTATCTTTAGTGACAACAATACAAAGACGTGTCTTGTCCCTTTCTATCACTGGGATATAGAGCATCGCCAGATTGAACCCACTACAACGCACCCCTCTCACTGAAGAAATATCAATCTAGTTGGCCAAACTATTTCAATAGATCAGAGGGATTTACAAAGCTATAATGATCATGCAATTAAGAATCATAATATTCAGAGGTGAATCAAATACTCTTCATGAATAATCTGAACATAAATCCATAATTCACCGGATCCGAACAAACGCACCATACAAAAGAATTATATCGGATAGATCAAAGTGAAGACGCGATGATCATTGTATTGAAGATCAAGATCAAGAGAGAGAGAGATGTCCATCTAGGTGCTAACTATGGTCCCATAAGTCTGTGATGAACTACTCACACATCACCATGGGAGTAAGGATGGCAATTTTACCCATGGGTATGGGTACCCGCGGGTACTGTACCCGCATGGACAAGGTTTGGGCACACTTTTATACCCACGGGTTGTACCCATACCCTACCTGTTATGTCATGGGTAGGGTATGGGTATATCTTTGTACTCGTGGGTATACCCATACCCTTCCCACTTGTGAACTAATGTTAAATTGTTCGTTGCATTAATTTGTCAAGTGACCCATCTACTCCTATTGACTTATGAGTATGTTGTCATTTCTAAATTTTGGTAGTTGTCATGTACTCACCTACCTGTTTCTGAGTTGAGATAATTGATTGTTTTGTCAAATGTGCTATCAATGAGTATAAAATTATGAACAACTTGTATACTATTTGTTCTACCTGCCGGGGACCCAATGGGTACGGGTACCCGTCGGGTATGGGTATGGGTAAAGTTTCATACCCATGGGTACGGGTATGGGTAGAATTTTGTACCCACCGACTATATGGGTATGGGTATGGTATTACTCTACCCTGCCCATACCCTGCCCATTGCCATCCTTATATGGGAGCAACAAGGATGATGTAAAGGCCCTCCATGATCGATCCCCCCTCTGACAGAGCACCGGAACAGGGCTCCAAATGGGATCACGGCAAAACAGAGACTTGTGGCGGTGGAAAAAGTGTTCCAGGATGCTCCCTAGTTTCCCCCCCATAATATATGTGAATTTATTGGCTAGAGAATGGGGTCGAGAGACCCACCAAGGAGGGACAAGCCATCAGGGCACGCCGCCCCCCGGGCATGCCCTATTGGCTTTTGCCTCCCTCGTGCGGCCTTTGGGCTCCTCCCGAAGCTTCCAAGCCTTTTTTGGTCTAGAAAAAATCATATAAAAGTTTCGGGGCAATTGGACTTTGTTTGGTACTGTAAACCTGAAAATCCACAAACATGAAGAAAACATCAACTGACACCGAACACTGTGTCATAGGCTAGTACTAAAAACTAATAGAAATTGTGAAATAAATACTCAAAAAGTATCCTAGAATGATAATATTATAGCATGGAACAATCCAAAATTATAGATACGTTGGAGACGTATCAACACTCAAGCCTCCCCAGCACGGAGGAAAATCCCGAGGATTTGGATCCCAACGACCTCTTTGAAGAGGCCGACGACCTCTTTGAAGAGGCCGACGACACTTACATGCCGGAATCTGAGGAAGACGAGAGCCTCAGTACCGAGGAATTTACCGTCCTTGAAGACCCCTTAGAACAAGAGCGCTTTCGACACCACCTCATCGCCATCGCTAGAAGCATGAAACACAAGCAATAACTGCTGCAAGCGAATTCGGATGCACAGAATGACAAGTGGGTCGAAGTACTCTTGACCGAAGAAGATCTCGAAGAGCGACGTTGTAGTGCACCAAAATCATACCCACGTAGGCATCTATTACCAGAGTTCGATGAAGAACTAGCCACCGACACGCCTGACCGACCCCCTAGAGGTCGGGACAGGCCAATACAGGAAAACCTCAATACCCGACCGACTCCACGCCATCATGGCAAGGACCCCGTGGATTACCTAGACCATCACGACATTCAACGTCACATTGAGGCAAACATAGTGCCTCCTTCGCCCATCTGTGGCTCAAGAGGATGCGTGCTAGCCAGGCCCGATAGGTATGACACCTGGTTAGACTAGAACGACCATGCCCGAGATCAAGCCTACGAACGAATGTCCCCTAACCTCTGACGGGATACTAGACAGTTCCAAGGTCTAGCCCACCTGATCTGCTTTACAAGCGTGGTAATGGAACATCAATTTCCAAAGGGTTTAAGCCCATCAAAATAGAATTATACGATGGCACCACAGACCCAACAGTGTGCTCGAAGATTTCCTGGTCCACATACACATGGATAATGGTGATGACCTCCATGCCATTAAGTACTTGCTGCTCAAGCTAAAGGGGTTGGCTAGTGATCCCTATGATCCGCGTTGGGTTTTTCGCGAAGAGGAGCGGGTGATGCAGCACAATATAGATAAGTATTTCACTCAGTGAGAACCAGGGTTATTGAACCAATAGGAGTAGCATGCAACCCCCGTCTTCAGTGATTGCACACAAAGAATCAAATACTTGCACCCAATGCGGGCAAGAGGGTTGTCAATCCCCTTGGACTCGTTATTTGCAAGCAAATGAAATGTGTAGATGATAGTTGACAAATGTAAATCGCAAATTAAATAGGAAACAAATAAATGGCAGCAAGGCACTGAAAGCTTTTGTAAATATATAAGTGGATAGACCCAGGGGCCATAGTTTTCCCTAGTGGCATCTCTCGTGTAGTAGGCATATGGTGGGTAAACAAATTACCATTGGGCAATTGATAGAAAAGCACATAGTTATGCAATATTTATTCACGACAATGATCATGTGTATATAGGCATCACGTCCATAACCAAATAGGCCGACTCCTACCTGCACTTACTACTATTACTCCACGTCAAGAGCGCTTCTATGCTTGCCTCTCAAGTATTAAGTTCATGACAAACAACATAATGCTTGGAGAACGATGACATGATGTAGACAAAGAAAACTCAATCAATGTGAACTAGCCCCATCGTTTTATCCTTAGTGGAAACAATATAAAGACGTATCTTGTCCCTTTTTGTCACTGGGATATAGAGCACCGCCAGATTGAACCCACCACAATGCACCCCTCTCACTGAAGAAATATCAATCTATTTGGCCAAACTATTTCAATAGATCGGATATACTTATGAATATATAATAATCATGCAAATAAGAATCATAATAGAATTCACAGAAGACTCAAATCTTTTTAATGAATAATCTGAATATAAATCCACAATTCATCGGATCCCAACAAGCGCATCGCACAAAGTGATTACGTTGAATAGATCACCGTAAAGATGCGGTGAACTTTGTGTTGAAGATCAAGAGAGAGAGATATCTAGTTAATAACTATGGACTTGTAGGTCCATGGGGAATTACTCACACATCACCATGGGAGCAACAAGTGATGTAGAGGCCCTCCGTGATCGATCCCCCCTCCGGCAGGGCACCTGAATAGGGCTCCAGATGGGCACACGACGGAGCAGAGACTTGCGGTGGCAAAAAAAGTATTTCAGGAGTCTCCCTAGGGTTTTTGGGAAACATTAAAATATATAGGCCAAAAAGGGGCACCAAGAACACCAGGGGGAGCCATCACACAACAGGGCACGACCACGCCCCCTCGGAGCACCCTGATGTGTGTTGCCTCCGTTGTGCAGCCTTTGGCCTCCTCCTGAAGCTTCCATGTCTTCTTTTGGTCCAGGAAAACTCATAAAAAAGTTTCATGGGAATTGGACTTCATTTGATACGGTAAACCTGAAAAGCCAAAAACATGCATAAAACTGCAACTGGCACTAGACATTGGGTCAATGGTTAGTGCTAAAAAATAATATGAATTGGTAAATAAATACCCAAAAGCATCCTAGAATGACATTATTATAGTATGAAACAATCAAAAATTATAGATACATTGGAGACGTATCAGCTAGGCATTGGCTTAATAGCCTGCCTCCTCACTCTATTTGTAGCTGGGAAGATCTTGACGATGCCTTTACGGAAAATTCCCAAGGCAGTTATGTCTGACCTCCGGACGCCGATGACCTCAGTCATGTCACCTAGTGATACATATTTTTGATTGTTCCATGCTATTATATTATCATTCTAGGATACTTTTTAGGCAAGTACTTCCTTTTTATATCATTATTGAGAACTAACCTATTAACTCAGTGCCAAGTGCCAGTTGCTGTATTCTATGTGTTTTTGGCTTTTCAGGAATACTATACCAAACGAAGCCCAAATACCCTGAAACTTTTTGATGATTTTGTTTGGACCAAAATAAGATCTGGAAGCTTCAGAGGAAGACCGGAGGGCACACGAGGTGCCCCCAAGCCAATAGGGCGCGCCTAGGGGGTGGTGGCGCCCTCATGACTTGGGGCCACCTCCTCGACCCTTTGGCCTATAAATTCTCTAATGTTCCAAAAATCCAAGGGAGCCTCCGAAACACTTTTTCCGCTGCCGCAAGTCTTTGTTCCGCCGTGTGCCCATCTGGAGCCCTGTTTCGGTGCCTTGCCAGAGGGGGGATCAATCACAGAGGGCCTCTACATCAACCTTGCTGCTCCCATGGTGATGTGTGAGTAGTTCACCACAGACCTACAGATCCTTAGTTAGTACCTAGATGGCTATCTCTCTCTCTATGTTCTCCATTGCCAAGATCACTGCGATACCCATCGTGATCTTTCTTATGTTATCAATTTTTGCGGTGTGTTTGTTGGGATCCGATGAATTGTGGGTTTATGTTCAGATTATTCATGAAAATATATTTAATATTTCCCGGTATTTTATTTGCATGATTGTTATAGCATCGTAATGCACTCTAATCCATCGGTTATTTTGGCCAACTAGATTGATTTACCTTCAAGTGGGAGTGGTGCGCTGTAGTGGGTTCAATCTTGCGGTGTTCAATCCAAGTGATAGAAAGGGACATGACACATATTGTATTTCTGCCACTAAGGGTAAAACGATGGGGTTTATTCATATTGATTGGATTTACTTTGCCTACATCATGTCATCGTCCTCCAAGCATTACTCTGTTTTTACTTAATACTCTAGATGCATGCTGGATAGCGGTCGATGGGTGGAGTAATAGTAGTAGATGCATGCAGGAGTCGGTCTACTTGTTTATGGACGTGATGCCGATATACATGATCATTATCGTGAATCAATATAGCATAACTATGCACTTTTCTATCAATTGCCCAACAGTAATTTGTTTACCCACCGTATGCCTTCTTCGAGAGAGAAGCCTCAAGCGAACACTATGCCCCCTCGGGTCTCCTCACAATTATATTTACAAAAATCTAAATACCTTGCTTCCATTATTTACTTTATTTTTATTTACTATTTATAATTATCTAATTATCTATCTATCACTACTTATCTCTTGCAAGTAACGAGTTCAAGGAGATTGGCAACCCTCTTGCCCGCGTTGTGTGCAAGTGTTTGCTCTTTTGTGCGTAGGCGTTGAAGACATGAATTTGCATGGTTCTCCTATTGGTTCGATAACCTTGGTTCTCACTGAGGGAAATACTTACCTACGCTGTAGCGACCCGACCTGAAAGGTCGAATCTCCGGTGTTTCCTTACCATCCCAAGATCATGCTGGTACACACACGGTACATCAATGTATATATCAAAGGGAAATCACACAGCTTTATAAATCGAAATCTCATATCGAGTCCTTTATTACAATAAGAATACAATAAAGTGGCTGAAGGTCAACTCATGAGAATAACTAATCTTGCGGAAGCTTCAAAGGTAGTTGAGTCCATCTGACTCCAAGGGCATCTCACCGAGCGTAGAGCATATCCTCACTCCTGGTCGGAAAAGTACTCTACAACATGATACATTGTAGCCGTGTAGGTCAGCATATTGAATATGCCGGCAATGTCACAAAAGAGGGGGTGTAAAATAAAATCATCTATTCTATATGCATATTTGGCAAGTGGGGTAGTAAGTTTTTGCATAAAGCCATTTTTTTCCTACAACAAGAGAGGACAAAATATTATTACTACAATGTTGGTTGATTAATGAGATGGTTCCACCTACCAATTCTCATACCCAAGTTGTCAATAGAACCCACATCAATATAATTATTTGTGTTGAGAATTCCAGATAGTTTCAGTTCCTTTGGCTCAAACTGTCCATGACCGTGGACACGGCTAATCGATTAGGTTTGGGTAAGTTTTGCACACGCTCCCCACAAGATTTGATCGCCTCCGTTGGATTTCTCGCACTTCAGGGTGTTTGAGAAACGGATGACCAAAACATGGTCTTCTAAAGGGTTTCCCTGAGACTCTGTTGGTGCCCATCCTTTCCTACCGTTCTTCTACATCTCGTAGCACCGCCTGTCCAGGGTCACCACGATATCCACCCAAGCCAGAGCCCATAATGGCTTGTGGCTGTGCAGGTAAGCCTTGGGTCTTGAAGCATCCATCCATCTCTTTGTGACTGGATGGACCTTTCCGCGTGAATACTGGCACTTCTCCAGCAACACCTAGGCTAACCACCGGTTTCTCCAGGGCGCCGTTCAACCATCATCCACCCAGAGGTATGTTGAAAACTCGGAGTCTTGAAGTATTGATCATCTTGTAGGTCTTGAAATTATTATCTCACAACTCTCATGAATCACACAACCAACCCCTTCTACTAATAGCATAGCAAAATTAAATCAACGTTTCCCGGGGCCAATGTGTCAAAGGGTTGAGGGGTGCCTACCACATGATACTACATCAAGTAACCAAGTTTCCAAATTACCTACTTTGCATGCAATTGGGGAGATGGTAGAAATAATGCAATAAAAACATAGGTATACATGGTCAAAGTGACTTGCCTTGCTGACGATCCTCGTACTCAAGTGACTCTAGATAACAAGCTTCGCACTCTGGATGATCTAACAAATGAAACAAAACACACAATAAGCATAACCACAATACAATTCATACAACAGCAAAGTAAACAAATACTTTAACAAACAAATAGCACAATCAAAAGGAAGAATCACTCAAAGTATAAGACTCTAAAATTTTTGGTGTCAAATCTCTACTAAGACATAACAAGACAAAAATATGTTTTGAACAACTAGCCATTTAGATAACAGAAAAGTAAATACAAAATTTTATTAGAAAACATAAAGTATTTCATTATAAAATTTTTGTGCAAAAAAGAGTTACTACAAAACATTTTTCTAAACAATACTAAAGGTGAAAACAAGATTTACCTATTTAAACTAGAGCACAAAACAAAATCAAATAGTTTTTTATTAACATAAAATAATTCACCTAATGTTGAATAACATAACTAAAGAAACTACAATAAAAAGTTAAACTAAATAAGATTCAAACTAAACAAAAATCAAACTAACTAAACTCTATTAAGAACTAAACAGATTCTGTTTTTACTAAAAACCCTAATTAAAATATCTAAAAAAAATCTCAAACAGTACTGTATGATAGACCTAACTAATACAAAACAGTGGCAAAAAGAATCACTCAAAATTAAAATTTTAAACTCTAGTTATACATATTTTAGTAAATTAAGCAAATTTGGTTACATTCAAAATTTAAAGTTCAAATTTGAAATCTAAGACCACAGGATGAAACTACATGAAATTTGTGACCTAATGCAAAAAGAATCAATTAAAAACACTAATTAGGTTAAAAGATTTAACAAAGACAAAATCAGAACACATTCTGTTTTCTAAAACAGAAACAGAAAAAGAAAAAATATCACCTAACGGACAGAGGCTACGTGGTGGCTTCCTATTGGTCAAAAGAGCGCGCGTGCGGGTGTTTGCAGCGAATGACCGAATGTCCGGTTCGGGGTTTAAGTGATGTAATCTAACACGTCAGATCTGGATCGAACGGTCTAGGGGGGTGCGGTGGCTTACAGAGGGGTGTCGAGGTTTTCGGTGAGGTCGACGGCGGCCGGACGTCGAAGGTGGTCCGAGATGGTTGTGCGGTGGTCGGGGGCGGCATCCGAAGAGCTCAGACGACGGCGACGAAGATCCGGCATCGAATGGCGGCGTTAGACGGGGCTCGGGACGACGGAGGCGACGACCTCGTGCTCGGGGAGCTTCAGTCGTTGACCGAACTCCGGCAAGGTGGAGCGTGGTGTTTGTGGGCGTGGGCAGGGGCATTCAGGGGTAGAACAGAGTGCGGTGAGGGCAGGGGCTTTTATAGGCCAGGTGCGGGGTCGGGAGAGGGAGAGAGGAGAGAGATCCGCAGGGGCGGGATCGCCAGCGAGATCGGGGGCGAGGGGAAGGGGATGAGCGCGCTGATGAAGCTGTCAGACGATGGGTCCCGCATGTCAGTGAGAGAGAGGGTGAGGTTTGCGCGTCGGTGACCGATCCAGAGGGATCGCGGGACTTAAAGGCTGTGGGCCGGCCGGTTTTCATTTAAAACGTTTAAATCCGTTTCCTTTTCTATTTTTCCAGAGCGTTTAAAACCCTTTAATGCATTCAAATCATTTCCAAACATAGGGAATATATATATCAAAATGATCAGGGGTATAAATGCTATTTAATGAACATTTTTCCTCTGTCAAAATGAATACTTTAAAAAATATTTTTCTTCTTCAAAAAATGCCTAATTGATTTTAAATTCTTTTGAGATAAACTTTCAAATAAACCCCTGGTTTTATTGTTCAAATAATTCACCAAGATGCCCGTGGTGTGGAGTGTCATGTTACTCCTCTTTTTTTTTGAATAATTCGAGAGATTTTCAAATAAGTGAAACAAGTAAATGGAAAGTGAAAGTGGCCTTTTAGAAATCCAAAAGAAAAAAATTCAACAATTCATTTCATTCAGACAATGTGATGATGATGCATAGCTATATTTCATAACATTCCAAAATGAAATTTTGGCATGTTACAAACCTACCCACCTTAAGATGAATCTCGCCCTCGAGATTCGGGTTGGCTAGAAAAT
This sequence comes from Hordeum marinum, assembly GCA_022496015.1. Lineage (NCBI taxonomy): Eukaryota > Viridiplantae > Streptophyta > Magnoliopsida > Poales > Poaceae > Hordeum > Hordeum marinum. The sequence goes on from CM039674.1 coordinate 443,163,567, forward strand.
AGGTGCGGGTGGTCTCTACGAAGATCTTCTTCGCATTCCCAGGTGGCTTCTTCCTCGGTGTGGTGACTCCACAGAACCATAGAAAACTTGATGGTCTTGCTATGGGTAACTCTGTTGGTAGTCTCGAGGATTCTGACAGGCTTCTCCTCGTAGGTTAGGTCACTGTCAAGTTGTATGGCCTCTAGGGGCACTATGTCTCTCAAAGGAATATCAGCCATCTCAGTGTGGCATTTCTTCAGCTGAGAAATATGGAAAACATCATGAACTCCGGACAATCCTTCCAGCAATTCCAGCTTGTATGCAACTTCGCCTCTACGTTCAAGAATTTTGTAGGGGCCTATGAATCTAGGTGCTAACTTTCCTTTAACACCAAACCTCTTGATTCATCTAAGTGGGGACACACGAAGGTATGCTCGGTCTCCCACTTCATATGTCACCTCCTTGCGTTTGCTATCCGCATAGCTCTTCTGCCTAGATTGGGCTATCTTGAGTCGGTCTCGAATCAGTTTGACATTTTCTTCAGAATCTCGGATAAGATCGGGACCAAAAAGTTTTCGGTCTCCAACACCATCCCACATCAATGGTGTTCTGCACCTCCTTCCGTATAAAGCTTCAAAAGGGGCCATCTTCAGACTAGTCTGATAACTGTTGTTGTACGAGAACTCTGCGTAAGGTAAGTTGTCATCCCAACTAGACCCATAGTCTAGCGCACAAGCTCTCAACATGTCCTCCAAGATCTGGTTGACTCTCTCGGTCTGTCCATCGGTCTGCGGATGAAAATCTGTACTGAATTCCAGCCTTGTACCCAAAGTTTCATGTAACTGATGCCAAAACTTTGAGGTAAATTGTGTTCCTCTATCTGACACGATACTCCTCGGAACTCCATGCAGACATACGATCCTGGTCATATATATCTTGGCTAACTTAGCACTGGTATAGGTGGTCTTCACTGGAATGAAATGAGCCACCTTGGTCAAGCGATCGACCACTACCCAGATGGAATCATAACCTGAACGGGTCCTGGGTAATCCTATGATGAAGTCCATACCAAGCTTATCCCATTTCCACTCGGGTATCAGCAAAGGTTGGAGTAACCCTGATGGTTTCTGATGTTCCGCCTTTACTCGCTGACAAACATCACATACCGCAACATGTTCGGCAATATCCTTCTTCATACCTGTCCACTAGTAACTTTCCTTCAAATCCAGGTACATCTTGGTGTTGCCTGGGTGTATCGAGTAGGGTGAATCGTGGGCTTCTTGAAGTATCAACTTCCTGAGCTCTGGGTCATTGGGCACATAGATTCGGTTCTCAAACCATAGAGTAGCTTGTTCATCTTCACGAAAGTCTTTAGCTTTTCCATCCTTCATTCTCTGCTTTATCTCAGATATCTCCTTGTCCAATTTCTGGGCTTCATGAATTCTTTCGGTCAAGGTGGACTAGATCTCTAGTGTGGCGACATGTCCTTTTGGAACTATCTCTAACCGGAGCTCTCTGAGATCATTGGTTAACTCCTGGGGTAATCCTCCTGTTATGAGTGTGTTCACATAACTCTTCCGACTCAAGGCATCTGCTACAACATTTGCCTTTCCTGGATGGTAATACAGTCTCATGTCATAGTCCTTGATTAACTCTAGCCATCTCCTCTGTCTGAGGTTCAACTCCTTCTGTGTGAAGATATACTTCAGGCTTTTATGATCAGTGTAAACATCACAACTATTTCCGATAAGGAAATGTCTCCAGGTCTTGAGTGCATGCACTATGGCTGCTAGTTCCAAATCATGGGTGGCATAGTTCATCTCATGAGGTCGTAGCTGTCTGGATGCATAGGCTACAACTTTTCCCTCCTGCATGAGTGCTCCTCCATGTCCTTGAGGTGATGCGTCACAATAAACCTGGAAGTCCTTCCGAATATTTGGCAGAATCAACACTGGGGCTGTGACCAAACGCTTCTTCAAATCCTGGAAACTGGCCTCACATTCCTCAGTCCAAATATACTTAGACTCTTTCTTCAACAATTCCGTCACAGGCTTGGCAATATTTGAGAAATTCTCAATGAACCTCCGGTAATATCCGGCAAGTCCGAGAAAACTGCGGAGCTCCTTAACTCAGGTGGGTGACTTCCACTCAGTGACTGCTTCAACCTTAGTGGGGTCTACTGCTATTCCTTCTCTGGAAATAACATGTCCAAGGAATCCGATTTCCGTCAGCCAGAATTCACATTTACTGAATTTGGCATATAACTGATGCTCTCTAAGCTTCTCCAGAACTAAACGCAAGTGTTCCTTGTGTTCTTCCTCGCTCTTGGAGAATATCAAAATGTCATCGATGAACACCACGACAAACTTGTCCAGATATTCCATAAACACTTTGTTCATCATATTCATGAAGTAGGCAGGAGCATTAGTCAAACCAAAAGACATGACTGTATACTCATATAAGCCATACCTTGTGGTGAAGGCTGTTTTGGGTATATCCTGTTCACAAATTTTCAATTGGTGATACCCTGATCAAAAATCGATCTTGGAGAATACTTTGGCTCCTACTAGCTGATCAAACAAGTCATTAATCATCGGCAGAGGGTACTTGTTCTTGATAGTCACCTCGTTCAATGCCCGATAATTGACTACCATCCTCAAGGTTTTATCCTTCTTCTCCACCAAAAGAACTGGGGCTCCCCAAGGTGAAGAACTAGGGCGAATATATCCCTTATCCAATAGCTCCTTAATCTGCTTCTTGATTTCTACTAAATCATTTGCGGGCATCTGATAGGGTCTCTTGGGGCTGTTCCTGGTAGTAACTCTATCAGAAATTCAATCTCTCTATCTCGGGGCATGCCTGGTAATTCCTTCGGAAATACATCTGGAAAGTCTTGTACAACCGACACTTCCTCGTAAACAACTCCTGTGAGGGAATTTAACCGAGCACTCATCCGTGTGCGTCGGGATACATACTTAATCCTCTTGTTCTCTGGGGTGGTGAGTAAAGTAGACTTGCTGGGGCAATCAAGGTTTCCTTCATACTTGGTCATCCAATCCATGCCTAGGATTACATCCAATCCCTGGGATTCTAAGACGATGAGGTCGGTGGAAAAAACATGATTTCCTATATGGAGTTTCAATGCGTGGCATCCTATCCCTGCCATCATCATTCCTCCTGGGAATTGACCTTTATGGGCTGACTAAGGGTTCTGGTGGGTAAACCATACTTTTCCACAACTACCCTTGATATGAATGAATGAGTTGCACCCGAATCAAAAAGTACCATAACTGGACGTGAATGCAATAAAAACTTACCAACCACAGTCTCGGGCTGATCATAGACTTCTTCCACATCAATGTGGTTCACTTGAGCACGGGGAAAAGGATTTGGCTTCTTAGCCGCGGAGTTGCCGTTGTTGTTGCCGTTTCCATTTCCTTGCTTGTTCTAAGGACATTCAGTGGCATAGTGCCCTGTCTTCTAACACTTGAAATATGTGATATGGTTTAGATCCTTCTGAGCTGGAGCGGGACAGTGTTGGTTGCCATTCCCACTTCCATTACCATTCTTGAAGTTGCCATTGTTGGGACGATTATTCCCATTTCCTCCATGGTTGTGGCCTCCATGGTTGTGCACGTGATGAGTGTGTCCTCCATACTTACCGGTCCCTGATCCGGTATTCCCTGAGTACGGGGAGTAGCAAGGCTTCTGTTGAGCTCCAGAGTTAGACTTCCCCTGTCCATACTTCCTCTTGCGGTTTTCGATTTGCTGCTGCTTCCCTTCCAAGATGAGGGCCTTGTCTACCAGCTCTTGGTAGTTGTTGAAAGTAGCCACCATCAGCTGCACGCTCAACTCATCGCTGAGTCCCTCCAGGAACTTCTCCTGTTTGGCTGCATCATCGGCCACATCTCCTGGTGCATAACGAGCCAACATGCTGAAATCATCCACATATTGGGCCACGGAGCGGTTCCCCTGGCGTAAGTTGCGAAACTCACGCTTCTTTAGACTCATGGCTCCAGCTGAGACATGAGCGGGGCGGAAAGCTAGCTTGTACTGCTCCCAAGTCACACCAGCAATGGGGTACGTGGTGGTGTAGTTCTCCCACCATGAAGCTGCTGGTCCCTCCAGTTGATGGGCGGCAAAACGCACCTTTTCAGCCTCAGTGCATCCAGCGGTGGTGAGTTCCCTCTCCATCTTGCGGAGCCAATCATCTGCCACAATGGGCTCAGTGCTGTTGAAGAAAGTTGGTGGATTCAGCCTCAGAAAATGGGTGAGGTTGTCGCCCTGAGGTGGAGGGTGGTTGTTGTGGTTGTTGGTCTGGTTCTGGATCAACAGCTGCATCAGGGCATTCTGCTGCTGGAGAAGTTGTGTGAGTTCCGGCGGGAAGGTGAAATCGGGCTCACGTCGCGGAGGCATCTTGCTGTTTTCAGAGGGGTGAGAATTAGAATAGATCAAGGACCTAAAAGAAAACTTCCCTACCCATATGCAATGCAACAAACATATCACACCAAACACTCATTCATTTATTCAACTCAAGGTTCAAACATTGAGATACAAGTCTCCAAATCAAACTAAGCATCGACCTACGCTTTGCGTTGAAAATGAAAGATACATGGGGGCATAACTAAGTTCTCCTCAAAATTCCATGGTGATGTGGCCTCCTCCGGTGGTGCTCTCCTCATAGTCATCATCGTTGCTGATCAAGGGAGCCATGTCTCCCTCTGGATGAAGATTTTCCCCCATGTCCAGCTGTTCCTCCAGAGTTGCAATGCGAGTGTTCAGCTTCTCGATCCTCCCTAAGAAATCCTTCATTTCATGCTCGTGCTCATACTTGGCTTCCCATAGGTCAGCCTCGAGGTCAAGCTCGCGGTTCATCAGCCTCTTGATCGTCTTTGTGTCTGCGCATACCCAAAGCTCCAAGGTCCTGATGTGCGTATCCAAAGTCTGGATATAGGAAAGGGTGGAGTCTTCAGTGGGAATGTGTATGATATTTCCATTGGCATCCCTGCGACAAACCATGCTGAGTCCTAGCGAAATGGGGCCACGCCTGTATTCCTCCTGAATACGTCCGAGGGCATGGTGAATCGCCATGTCCCTCCCAAGAATCCAGCTGGGTGCCACAAACTTGAAGTCGATGGGTTCTTTACGATTTCCAAAGGTCTTTCCGGGGCCACCTCCTCGGCCCTTTGGCCTATAAATTCTCTAATGTTCCAAAAATCACAGAGGGCCCCTACATCAACCTTGCTGATCCCATGGTGATGTGTGAGTAGTTCACCACAGACCTACGGGTCCGTAGTTAGTACCTAGATGGCTCTCTCTCTCTATGTTCTCCATTGCCAAGATCACTGCGATACCCATCGTGATCTTTCTTATGTTATCAATTTTTGCGGTGTGTTTGTTGGGATCCGATGAATTTTGGGTTTATGTTCAGATTATTCATGAAAATATATTTAATATCTTCCGATATTTTATTTGCATGATTGTTATAGCATCGTAATGCACTCTGATCCATCGGTTATTTTGGCCAACTAGATTGATTTACCTTCAAGTGGGAGTGGTGCGCTGTAGTGGGTTCAATCTTGCGGTGCTCAATCCAAGTGATAGAAAGGGACATGAAACATATTGTATTGCTGCCACTAAGGGTAAAACAATGGGGTTTATTCATATTGAGAATTCCAGATAGTTTCAGTTCCTTTGGCTCAAACTGTCCATGATCGTGGACACGGCTAATCGATTAGGTTTGGGTACTCTGCAGAGTTTTGCACACATTCCCCACAAGATTTGATCGCCTCTGTTGGATTTCTCGCACTTCAGGGTGTTTGAGAAACGGATGACCAAAACATGGTCTTCTAAAGGGTTTCCCTGAGACTCTATTGGTGCCCATCCTTTTCTACCGTTCTTCTACATCTTGTAGCACCGTCTGTCCAGGGTCACCACGATATCCAACCAAGCCAGAGCCCATAATGGCTTGTGGCTGTGCAGGTAAGCCTTGGGTCTTGAAGCATCCATCCATCTCTTTGTGACTGGGTGGACCTTTCCACGTGAATACTGGCACTTCTCCAGCAACACCTAGGCTAACCACTGGTTTCTCCAGGGTGCCGTTCAACCATCATCCACCCAGACGTATGTTGAAAACTCAGAGTCTTGAAGTCTTGATCATCTTGTAGGTCTTGAAATTATTATCTCACAACTCTCATGAATCACACAACCAACCCCGTCTACTAATAGCATAGCAAAATTAAATCAACGTTTCCCGGGGCCAATGTGTCAAAGGGTTGAGGGGTGCCTACCACATGATACTACATGAAGTAACCAAGTTTCCAAATTACCTACTTTGCATGCAATTGGGGAGATGGTAGAACTAATGCAATAAAAACATAGGTATACATGGTCAAAGTGACTTGCCTTGCTGACGATCCTCATACTCAAGTGACTCTAGATAACAAGCTTCGCACTCCGGATGATCTAATGAATCAAACAAAACACACAATAAGCATAACCACAATACAATTCATACAACAGCAAATTAAACTAATACTTCAACAAACAAATAGCACAATCAAAAGGAAGAATCACTCAAAGTATAAGACTCTAAAATTTTTGGTGTCAAATCTCTACTAAGACATAACAAGACAAAAGTTTGTTTGAACAACTAGCCATTTAGATAACAGAAAAGTAAATACAAAATTTTATTAGAAAACAGAAAGTATTTCATTATAAAAATTTTGTGCAAAAAAGAGTTACTACAAACCATTTTTCTAAACAATACTAAAGGTGAAAACAAGATTTACCTATTTAAACTAGAGCACAAAACAAAATAAAATATTTTTTATTAAGAGAAAATAATTCACCTAATGTTGAATAGCAGAACTAAAGAAACTACAATAGAAAGTTAAACTAAATCAGATTCAAACTAAACAAAAATCAAACTAAGTAAACTCTATTAAGAACTAAACAGATTTTGTTTTTACTAAAAACCCTAATTTCAAATATCTAAAAAAAATCTCAAACAATGCTGGATGATAGACCTAACTAATACAAAACAGTGGCAAAAAGAATCACTCAAAAATAAATTTTTAAACTCTAGTTATACAAATTTTAGTAAATTAAGCAAATTTGGTTAGATTCAAAATTATAGTTCAAATTTGAAATCTAAGACTACAGGATGAAACTACATGAAATTTGTGACCTAATGCAAAAAGAATCAATTAAAAACACTAATTAGCTTAAAAGATATAACAAAAATAAAATCAGAACACATTCTGTTTTCTAAAACAGAAACAGAAAAAGAAAAAATATCACCTAACGGACAGAGCCTACGTGGCGGCTTCCTATTGGTCGAAAGACCATGTGTGCGGGTGTTTGCGGTGAATGACCGAACGTTAGGGGATACCAATTCGGGGTTTAAGTGATCTAATCTAACACGTCGGATCTGGATCGAACGATCCAGGGGGGTGCGGTGGCTTACAGAGGGGTGTCGAGGTTTCCGGCGAGGTGGACGGCGGCCGGACGTCGGAGGTGGTCGGAGATGGTTGTGCGGTGGTCGAGGGTGGCGTTCGAAGAGCTCAGACGATGGCGACAAAGATCCAGCGTCGAATGGTGGCGTTAGACGGGGCTGGGGACGACGGAGGCGACGACCTCGTGCTTGGGGAGCTTCAGTCGTTGACCGAACTCCGGCGAGGTGGAGCATGGTGTTTGTGGGCGTGGGCAGGGGCGTTCGGGGGTGGAATGGAGTGCGGCGAGGGCAGGGGCTTTTATAGGCCAGGTGCGGGGTCGGGAGAGGGAGAGAGGAGAGAGATCCGCGGGTCGGGATCGGGGGCGAGGGGAAGGGGATGAGCGCGCCGATGAAGCTGTCGGACGGTGGGTCCCGCGTGTCAGTGAGAGAGAGGGCGAGGTTTGCGCGTCGGTGACCGATCCAGAGGGATCGCGGGACTTAAAGGCTGTGGGCCCGCCGGTTTTCACTTAAAACGTTTAAATCCGTTTCCTTTTCTATTTTTCCAGAGCGTTTAAAACCCTTCAATGCATTCAAATCATTTCCAAACATAGGGAATATATATCAAAATGATCAGGGGAATAAATGCTATTTAATGAACATTTTTCCTCTGTCAAAATGAATACTTTAATTTTTTCTCTTTCAGAAAATGCCTAATTGATTTTAAATTCTTTTGAGATAAACTTTCAAATAAACCCCTGGTTTTATTGTTCAAATAATTCACCAAGATGCCCTTGGTGTGGAGTGTCATGTTACTCCTCTTTTTTTTGAATAATTCCAGAGATTTTCAAATAAGTGAAACAAGTAAATGGAAAGTGAAAGTGGCCTTTTAGAAATCCAAAAGAAAAACTTCAACAATTCATTTCATTTAAACAATGTGATGATGATGCATAGCTATATTTCATAACATTCCAAAATGAAATTTTGGGATGTTACATACGCTTTTCTGCATCATCCCCTCCTCTTCGGGGAAAATGCCAACACAATTTACAAGTGTCACCCAGCAGCCAGGCGAATCTGCTCGGAAGTTCTGGAACATGTTCCTCACTAAAAGGAACCAGATCATAGACTGTCCCGATGCCGAAGCCATCGGTGCATTCATAAATGACATTCGAGACGAATGAGTTGCTCGCCAGCTCGGCCAAGACAAGCCGAGGACTATGACAACCCTCACTTTGCTAATGGCCTGCTTTTGTGCGGGAGAAGATAGCTGGCTCGCATGAAGCACTCACAATGGTGAGGCAGGCACTTCGGAGACATGCGACGCCAATGGAAAGCCTCAACGCAATAAAAGCAAGCGCATGCATAAAAATGGCGGGAGCGACACAGACGATGCTGCAGTCAATGCAGGGTTTACCGAACCTAGATCCGGACAGAAAAGGAAACCCTTTAAAGGGGATAAGGATGAACCTAGCCAGCTTGACAAAATCTTGGACCGATCATGCCAAATCCACGACACTCAGGACAAACCAGCAACTCGCACAAATAGGAATTGTCGGGTCTTCAAACAAGCTAGCAAGGTAGCGACGAAGGGTCAAAGTAAAACCATAAATTGCAGTGAAGACGAGGATGAATCTCGGCGACCGAACAACAGAGGCCAAAAGAAGTTTCCTAATGAGGTAACATAGGTGAACATGATCTATGTTACCCATGTCCCTAAGAGGGAGAGGAAGCACATACTTTGGGATATCTATGCGTTAGAGCAAGTCTCCCTGAAGTTCAACCCGTGGTCGGCTCACCCGGTCACATTCGACATACATGATCATCCGACCAACATCAGGCATGGCGGATCAGCTACACTTGTCCTAGAACCAATCGCCGATTGCTTCCATCTGACACGTGTCTTTATGGACAGAGGAAGCAACCTCAACTTAATCTATGAGGAGATGGTTAGGAAGCTGGGCATCGACTCATCTCGAATCAAGCCGAGCAACACTACCTTTAAGGGCGTCATACCAGGTGTTCAGGTTCGTTGTACCGGAACCGTGTCACCGGAGGTCTGTTGACACCTGATTTTGGCACGATGCAAAACACAATTAAAATGGCCTCAAATGAAAAGGTGTTCAACAAGAAAAAGTTTTACATTGCCAAATGGAACTTAGTTGATGTTTAGGTCATCACTTTCCAACCTCATATTCAGGGCCGAAATTGTACTCGAAGTGTGAGAATTTAACTTCCCGAGTGCTGGTCGGCCGATTAAGTCCCCAATATGACCTCATATGAGAAAATCTTTTACACGAATTGTCTTCGTCTTGTCGAAACAATCAATTTTTGTATAAATATCATCTCAATCCGAGGTCCTATGCAAAATTTAGAACCATGAGAGTGTGGCCCTACCACGAGGCAAAAGATGGCGCGAGGGATCAGACAACCACCTAGGTGATGTCTGATGGGTCACGCGAGCTATTCATCCCTCAATATGCCCTCAAATGGAAAAACTTACAACATGAAACAATTACATCTCATCGAGCCAATTGATTTTGATATATAAATCGTCTTAATACGAGGTCATATGCAACTTCAAGAGGCAAAACAAGATCAGGATGAACTTTAAGTCGGAAAATCCGAGTGAAAGGTTTGTCGACCGGGTGGAAAGTTGCCAGCCGAGTGAAAAGCTGTTGTCCGAGTGAAAATTTTATTGTCCAAATGAAAAACTTGTGTCCAGATGAAGAAATATGATCATGCAATCCAAGTGGAGAATCCGAATGTCCTAATGAAGAAATTCGAATCGGAGTGTTGTTAGCCAATCCAACCAGAAGCTGAAGATGGGCACAAAAGGTTATCTAGATGGAATCGAATGGGAAAGTGTTCAACATGAAATTTGTATGTATCGTCGAAATGGTCAACTTTTATTTTTAAGTCATTATCATCTCAGAGAGTATACATACTGCAAAATCGCTACATGGCTCGGACAACCCCATCAGGCGCATGACCGAATCCAACTTGAAGTTAAAAATGACCTCGTGAAGTATTCAAGATGACCTGTTTTGGAAAAGTTATCAACATAAAGATTGTTCTTCTCGTCAGGCAGACTGATTTTTATATAAAAATCGTCTTAATCGGAGGTCGTATGCAATTTCTGTGCCCCATGCAAGTAATAGGACAGAAATCTGGGCCAGATTCGGGTTGAATTCGAGTTAGACTAGAACTAGGACTCTAGGATGTGAATTGATGTAATTTTTTTCTAACCAGAGCCTAGATGCATCCTTTGCTTGTACGGGAAGTCCAACCGCCTCTTATATATAGTGGAGGTGACGGTCGATGAAACAACACACAATCAAACAAATCAATATACTACTTCTTCATCTACATTTTATCTCCATCGTTTTCTCTCTCTCGTTCTTCGTTGTTCCTCAAGTTTGAGAGCTGCGAATACCGAGGCTCTAGGGGCGAGAGAATCGACCTAGGGCAGCCCATAGTCACCGCACTCCCTGACGGGATCCCTCATGGGTGTGCAGGGCTTCGGATCTGCAAAAGCACTCCCCGACTGTAGTACGTATCGCGTTGTCGGTCGGATCTCGTTCGACGTGAGCTACAGTGCATCACCCCCGACATTGAGGGTACACATGACGTGTCTGTGTGTGAACACACTTTTTGGCGACTCCGTTGGGGATCAAATATCAACCATCATGTCCGATCTTCCCAACCCATCTGAGGTAGACACCGATAACATCATTAAGACCAAGCTTGATGAACTATTGGCTGATCACTGTCAAGCTCATGAGGAGTACAATAAGGCATGCGAAGAGAAGGAGCTGCAAAGGTTCCTTGAAAAATTTAAGAAGGATCACCAAGGCAACATCACTTCTATTGAAGAAATCAAATTCCCTCCTCTTCATGCCGAGCAGGTTAAACCCTCTGTTAGTACTACCTTTTCTCCTGAGCAATGGGCTGAGATTGAAAGTCGTATTGCTGATGGTAACAACCCGGTCTATCAAATTTTCATATAGAATACCAATTCTCAGAAAAATATGCCTCAATCATCTAGTGGTAATATTGGTGTGACTGCTAGATTAGAAAGCCCTAATCTGTCTTTGCCTATTTCATCGGCGCCTCCCATGCCGATGAACTATTATCTTGCTCAAACAAATCAGATTGTGGCTGCACCCATTAATATCATGAGCATGCCAAGTTCGGCGGAAACGCCAAACCAAGCATTACATGTAGGTGCAAACGTTGCTAGACCAGTGCCTAACTATGGTTCTGCATACATGCCACAATTCCTACCTACAACTAGTAATCCTACTCCTGTTATGCCACTTCAGCAAACTTCATCGTCTACTACGGACGATGCTCTAGAAATTTTTAGAGAAGAGATGGCTAAGATGCTTCAGGAAATTTTTGGTGTTGAATTACCTAGGAATCAGATTTATCAAAAACTGTATCCTGAGTACTTTGATGCAATCCCGTGCCCTCTAGGATATTAAATTCTAGATTTTGTTAAGTTTAATGGAGAGGACACAAAAACCACATGGGAGCATGTTAGTCAATAGTTAGCACAGTTAGGTGAAGGAGGTTCATCAATTGAATTGAAAGTGTGTTTATTTCCTTTGTCCTTAACCGATACTGCATTTTCATGGTTTTCTTCTTTACCACATGGTTCTATTCGTGTGTGGTCGCAACTAGAACAGAAATTCCATGAGCACTTTATATCGGCAACAATGCACTTAAGTTATCACATCTTACATCGGTTAAGCAGAAGCATGATGAATCGGTCTCCGTTTACGTCAAGAGATTTAGTGTTAACAAAACCAGTGTTGAATTTTGGTGATAATCGAGAGAGACTTGGCAGATATTGTGCTTAATGGTTCGAGAACTCACATAAGACAAAAGCTAGAAGGCTATGAGTTTTCAAGTATCAACCAAGTCTTGCAAAGGTTTTGTCTCAGGAAAGCCGAAGCAAAGATCTGAAATAAGTGCATAGATATAAAACTGATCATCCAAAGATGAATATGGTTGAATATGATAGTGATCACCGAAAGCACATTTGCTCCCTTGGTGGTTTTGATAATTAATAACAACATATATGTCATTGAACTAATGTTTCCACTAAGTATATTTCAGGAAAAGTCCAATGATGGATTGGCAAAAGGATTGTGGATTACCCCAAGATGCAAGGAAATGGATTTGCAAAGCTTCAAGCAAAGGACTCTACATTTTACCTTTTGTGAGAAATCACTTTGAGTCCATAGGAAATCCAATACTATTAAAAGGGCGTAAGGTTTTGTTGGTGAACAAAATGCTCATGCGTGCACAAGTGATAGTCACCACATACACCCACAAGCTCTTCCACAAAACTTTGTCCAAAGCCAAATACTCAAAATCGGTGCAACCAACACATTCCACTTGGTGCCACAGATTCCAAACCTCAGACAGACTCAGCCAAACCCTAGCTTTTCGGGGCAACCGATTCTGCTTCGATGCCTGCGAGTTTGGGTTGCCAACTTCCTGTCACGCAATTTTACAAAATCAGTCCCTCCGAGTTTTGTGAATCGGCGTCATTGAGATTGGCAATCTGACCATTGGTCACCTTATCGGTGCAACCGAGTTTTATGTATCGGTTTCAGCGAGATTCAAAAGTTGCTACCTTTGAGGCAACTCGGTACCACCGAGATTTACACATTGGTGTCACCGAGTCTGACTTATTAGGTGTAATGGTTGGATTTTTGGAGATGCCTATATATACCCCTCCACCACCACTCACTCGCAAGAGAAGCACTCAGAATAGTTCCCCACTCTTACCTACTCATTTTCTGAGAGAGAGCCACCTACTCATGTGTTGAGATCATGCCATTCCATTCCTACCATATGAATCTTGATCTATAGCCTCCCCAAGTTGTTTTCCACCCAATCAATCTCTTCTACCAAGCCAAATCTGTGAGATAGTGATTGTGTGTTGAGGAGTCTACCATCTTGAAGCACAAGAGCAAGGAGTTCATTGACATTATCGAGCCTATTACCTTTTGGAGGGTGGTGCCTCCTAGATTGGTTAGGTGTCTCTTGGGAGCCTCCTACTTTGTGTTGTGGAGTGAAACACGAAGTTTGTAAGGGCAAGGAGATCGCCTACTTCGTGAAGATCTACCCCGAGTTAGGCTAGTCCTTCGTGGACTAAGGCCATCATGGTATAGTCAAGGTTGCTTCTTCGTGGAACCCTCCATGGGTAGAGCCCTCCGTGGACTCTCGCGACCGTTACCCTTCATGGGATGAAGACTCCATAAACGTGGATGTACGATAGCACCACCTATCAAAACCACAGGAAAAATCATCGTGTCACCAATTGCGTTTGATCTTCCTACCCTCTCTTTACTTACATGCTTGTCTTTACTTTTTGCTGCTATACTCTTAGACATGCATGTGTACGGTGTACTTGACATACTATGAATGCGAAAATCTATCAAGAATTAAAATTGGGAAAAAGTAGATTTTTATTTGGTCAAGTAGTCTAGTCCCCCTCTAGACCTACTTTCGGTCCTACAAATGGTATCAGAGCTTTGGTCTCCATTGCGTTGGTCTCACAACCTAGGAGAGTATGGCGTCTAGTGACGGAAATTATCACCGTAGAGGTTCGTACTTTGATGGCACAAATCTTGCTAGTTGGAAGCACAAAATGAAAATGCATTTGCTTGGTCATAACCCCACCGTTTGGGCTTTTGTTTGTGTTGGAATGCAAGGTGTATTCTTTTCGGAAGGAAGGGAACCAGGTCACGAAGCGACTGCGGACGAATTGAAGATGTTGCAACTCAATGCTCAAGCATGTGACATTCTCTTCAACTGCCTATGCCCCGAAGAATTAAAAATAATCAGCCATCTTGAGAATGCAAAAGAGATTTGGGACACTTTGGTTGATATGCATGAGAGAATCCAAGTTGGATGTTCTTCGAAGTCAACTTGACAAGTTCAAGATGAAGGATGGTGAAAGAGTTGCTGAGATGTCCTATAGGCTAGCTCTCATCACCAATGATATTGCCGGCTTAGGAAGCAAAGAAATGACGGAAAAATTAATCATCAACAATATACTTCGAGCTTTGGATGATCGATATGACACTGTTTGCACATTGATCCAAATGATGCCCAACTACAAAGATCTCAAACCAACGGAAGTGATTGGAAGGATTGTTGTTCATGAGACGACACTCAAAGACAAGGAAGAGCTTCACCACACGTCTACCGGTGCTTACAAAGTCACAAGTGATGCTCCCACTACCTCAAATGACAACCTTGTCACAAATGAAGGGATAAGCCTCATGGTCAAGAAATTCAACAAGTTCCACAAGAATAGAAGCAAAGATCGAAGCTCCAACTCAAGATATGAAGAGAAGCGTTCCTCAAGTCGTGACCGAAACTGCTACAATTGTGGGAAGCCCGGACACTACTCCAATGAGTGCATGGCTCCTTACAAGAGGAAAGAAGAGTCACCAAGAAGATGAAGCTCAAGAGACGAGTGACCTTGAAGAGAGAGAATGAGTAGAGATGATCGTTATGAACGAAGACCCTCAAAGAGAAGTAGGGACTCGGAGAAGAAGGACAAGTACACCAAGAGCTACTCAAGAATAAGACATCAAGCTCATGTTGGTGAATGGGTTTCTGGCTCCGAATCCGAAAACCACTCCAAGAGAAGCTATCACTCCAACCCCGACTATATTCAAGATGAAGGTGTTGCCGGACTTGCACTAGTGACAATCGACTCCTATGACATATTTGATTCACCAAATTAAGGGAGTGGATGTTGCTTCATGGGTAAAGGCCCCAAGGTATCACACCCCGGGTATCTTGATTTCAATAGTGGTGAAGATGACTTGCTATTTGACAAATCTAGTAACGTTAGTCAAGATGAACTTGCTAGTAATCAATCTACTCTAGATAAGTCATGCGATGATGATAAGTTGGAAATAGAACGACTAACTCGAGAACTAAAAAGTCTTAAGTTAGCTCACGAGTCAACTTTAGAAGATCATAGAGAGCTTGTACGGACACATGAGAAGCTATGCTTCGAGAAGCTCAACTTAGAGGAAGAGCATGAGTTCCTTAAAGCTATAAATGACGATCTTCGAAAGAAGACTTCCTCTTATCTAGCCAAGCGACTTCTCTTGTCTACATTCATGCCACAAGTTAAGTCTAAGCAAGCTAGTAACAAAGGAAAGAAAGGTACTTCAACTAGTAGCAATAAAAATAATAAATCCAATGATATTGCTTCTAGTAGTTCTGTTGATCCCACACTCTTCTCTTAGCCAAGTTACACTTGAGCAAGAAAATCAACCTTTGAAAGGGATTATAGAGAACGGTATCTACAAGAGTCTTGAAGCATGCATACAGTTTAAGGAGATTGTATTCAAGCACGGAGGATACTCGAAGAATCGTGGTGTTGGCTACTTCAACGCTAATGGAGTTGAATGGGAAGAAGGTCAATATCCCAATCCCAAGTTTGTTCCTCAAAAGGAGAAGTATGAAAATGCCCCCCCCCCCAAGGGAACAAAAGCTCAAGATGACCTTCCACCACAAGACCCCAAGCTCAAAGACAAGAACAAGCTTCAAGAGGACATTGACTCATATGAAGATGAATCCCGAGCTTTGGTTAAGTGGGCTCCCAAGGCTACTACAAGATCAACTTCTACATGTGCTACTTCAACACCAAGGATCCCCATCAACTTGATGTGGGTCCCCAATAAGAAGAACTACAGAATTTCTTGAGGGGTGACTCCGCCAATGAAATTGACTCATATTCATTAGGCAAGAACTAGTTGCAATCAACATCAACATCATGCAATAGTTCAAGGAGTCACACATTCCCTCAAAGTTAAGAAAGGGACAAGGTATTCAACAAATCAATGGACATCATCACATATGCGTTGCACTCCATGTCCATAGATTACCTTGTATTTGTCTCTTGTGTGTTGGGACTAACCATGTAGTTGAGAAGGTAATGAAACAACAAGGATGCTCCCAACTCTTGGTGATCTTCATCAACTTTGAGCATCCACCACTACTTCACCTACATGAAGTCTCCATCGACAAAACCCAAGGTTAGTTTATCCCTCCTATGGGGGGATGTCACATCAAGGGGAGATATATCTTAGACTTAAGTCAAAGCATCTCATAGAATGTGATAACATTAAATGCTTTATGTAAAAGTGGTAATCCCACTTGTGCTTAAACGATGAGTATGACCTATGATCAAGTACTATTACTTGGATCCTAACTCAATACACTCATATATACATGACTCCGTCATTGCCAAAGTGCTTGTTAGATGCTAATGTGTTTGTGCATGTTTGCCATGATTTCGTTTGACATGTTATTGTGTGAGCATGTTGGTCTGCATTTATTTTCTCATTAGAGGATATCCAATTGTTGCTATTTGGCTATTGATTTTGTTTTGCCAATTGGATATACAAGAATTCCTAGGACCACTTCTTTAGCTATCTATGCTTTCTCACCTAATATTCTATTCATGTTGCATCACAAAATTTGAACAAGTACTTTTCGATCTCTCTTTGTGAGGAGCACTCGGAGTTCCGTATCGACGAAGGACTAACCATTAAAACCTTCCAAGTGCATCTTGGTGGAACCAACTCAAAAATCTTGGTCTCACAGAATGCCTATGGTTGATCTGGTTTTTCAATCTCAGTACTGCTGATCTCATACTCTCAGTTACACTGAGTTTCCCTATCAGCTGATAGTTGTGAAACTCGATGACATCGAAAATATCAAATCGGTGTCACCGATAGCGATGGGTATATAATCGCTGGACCCCGATGTTTTGAAATCCATTCTTCAAACGTCGCACCTCCACAACCCTAGATGCCGTCCTGAAGACCCTTGGTCATCGCCTTGCTTCCCCGAGCGCCTCCACCGCTGGGAATCGCCGCCATTGATGTATTCTTCTCCAACGTCGCCGCCATAGCGGATCCATCACCAAGTTACGGTATGGATTCAACCCCTTCTCGTGCTGCCTTTCCGATTCATGCGCATTAGGGTCTTTTCCTAGTCTTGCCATAGTTTGAGATCTTTCTATCCAAAATAAAATTCCATAGGATAGAGAATGATTGATTTTCTAGGGTTTACCTTCCGCCCGATGAAACTCGGTGGAACCGAAGTAACCAAATCGGTGTCACTGATTTGTATGTGTGTGTTGCTGAGAACTTTCTCGATGAAACCGAGTACACATTTTGGTCTCACGAAAAGGGGTGCCAAGTTTCGGCTAAGGAGAAAGTCATTCTTGGTAGCTCCGATATTTTTGCTTCGGCTATACCGATTTTCATGTGACAAAATGTAAACTTTGAAAATATTTTGTTCAAACTTTGAAAGATCTTTGCCTTTTGTGACGACTCGTCCTATTCCACTCTTCTATACTCTATTCACAGGGTCAGACATGTCAGATGCTAAAGACAGTCAGAATTTGTATTAGCAGAACGTTGACATGAGTTCATGCATTAGTCCCGAGTCCAGTTCTTCCTCAGATCCACGCACTCCCATCTCTCATGGGTTTCCTAAAGATGCAACAAGGACAAGGAAGAGACTCAAATCAGATGAAGAAGATTCCGATTTCGTGCCAGAAGAGATTCTTGCTAAAAAGCAAGAGAAGACTGCAAGGAAGTCTGTCACCGAGGCTACCTCATCTAGGAGGGTAGTTAGCAAAATTTATGCACCTCCAGGGACTTTCAGAGCACCTAAGAGTGCTAGGGCAACAATGACTGCTGAGCTCCCGAGAAAGTCCTTGCCTAAGAACATATGAGAGAAGAAGACTGCCAGGAAGAGGATCATTCATGTTGTTGGCAGGCCTACCTCTATGTTTGAGGATCTAGAGGAGGCTGCTGGTGCTACTGCTGAGGAGGAGGAAGAGGAGGAACCTGCTGCTAAGGCTCCTCCTAAGAAGAAGGCAAAGAAACTTATGGCTGATGCTATGCCTAAGTCTGGTCCCTCTAAGAGCACCAAGGCTACATCTAAGAAAGTTGCTGCACAGAAGTCCAAGAGGACTACCAGAGATATTCCTGCTTCAGAGAAGAACAAGAAATCAACTTTCAGAGAAGCAGATGATGATGTAGATGATATGTCTGGTCTGATGAAGCTTAGGCCTCACCTTCCTGCACATGATGGCAGCCATCCTATAGTTGAGGATATGAAGAAGAGGAAGGATTCAGGTTTGAGGGCATGGAGAGCCATTGATCCATATGCCCAGAGGAGAAAGACTATTATGGACTACAAGTTTTATATCAAGGAGCAGCAACACTTCTATAGACAATTTTGCTTGATAAGAGGACTGCAGTCAGTGACATGAGATATGTTGACTCGAAGTATATCGAGGATAATGAGGATTACTTTCCATGTGTCCAAGAAAACTTCCACTGCATTGGACTTGACAAATTTGTTGGGAAGGAGTTCACTTCTTGGAATGATGAGATGATCATGCAGTTCTATTCTAGTGCTCATTTTTATGGAGATGGCAGGATTGTCTGGATGATTGAAGGAGCAAGATATGAATCTACTGTTGATGAGTGGGCTACCATCTTAGGAGTCCCTAAGGTTCAGGATGGTGACTTGGATGTCTATTCTAAATCCAAGGAGAGCCACAATGCTATGAAGGACATGTACACTTCTATTCCAGCTGCTAACTTGCAGTCTCACAAGTTAGGATCCATTTACTTCCTTCAAGTAGGCATCCGTAACATGAACACTATCTTGAGGCATACCTTGATGCCCAAATCTGGAGATGAGAAGATGATTCGTGGATACTCCATCAACTGTTGGGGAACGTTGCATGGGAAACAAAAATTTTCCTACGCACACGCAGATCTATCCATCGTGATGAGCATCTACGAGAGGGAGAGTGGATTTATGTACCCTTGTAGATCGCTAAGCGGGAAGCGTTAAGAAACACGGTTGGTGTAGTCGAACGTCTTCGCGATCCAAATCGCCGAGCGTCCCGCGATCTCATCACGATCCGTCCCGCGATCCAATCATGATCCATCCTGTGAACTCATCACGATCTGTCCCGCGAACTCAGCACGATCCGTCTCGTGATCTTGATCACGATCCGTCTTGCGAACTCATCACGATCCGTCCCGCGAACTCATCACGATCCGTCTCGCGATCTTGATCACGGTCCTTCCAATCTAGCACCGAACGGACGGCACCTCCGCGTTCAGCACACGTACAGCTCGATGATGATCTCCGCCTTCTTGATCTAGCAAGAGGGAGAGGAGAGGTAGAAGAGTTCTCCGGCAGCGTGACGGCGCTCTGGCGATGGTGGTGGAGCTATTCCGGCAGGGCTTCGCCTAAGCATTGCAGAAATCCGATCTAGAGGAGAAACTATGCACTGGAGGAATGGGTAGCACGTGGCTGTCAAAACTAGTGCAAAAACCCAAAACCCTCTAGTATATATAGGAGGATAGGAGGAGAGGAGGCAGCCTTGGCTTCCAAGCCAACCTGGTTCGGCCGAACCTACCAGGAGAGGAGGAATCCTCCTCCAATCCTAGTAGGACTAGGATTGCTCCTTTTTTGCCTTTTTTCCTCCAGCCACATGGGCCTTATATGTGAGTTTCCACCAGCCCACTAAGGGCTGATATTCACTCTCCCACAGCCCATGAAGCCTCTTGGGTCGAAATACCCCTCCCGGTACACTACCGACACTCCCGGTACACTACCGATGAGGCCGAAACTTTTCTGGCGACCAAAACAGGACTTCCTATATATGAATATTTACCTCTGGACCATTCCGGAGCTCCTCGTGAATAACCGTTATTCTCTAACTTAAATGAATAACCGTGTTGCAATGAACATGATCTAATCACGTTCATGCTCAACGCAAAACACCAAATAACATTTATTTAGGTTCGTCACTAATCTCGAAGGTAGAGAGAGCGTGCGATGTTGATCACATCAACCTTGGAAACATTTCCAACACACATCGTCACCTCACACTTAGCTAGTATCCGTTTATTCCGTAGCTTTTACTTCGAGTTACTAACATTTAGCAACCGAACCGGTATCCAATACCCATGTGCTACTAGGAGTACTAGCAAGGTACACGTCAATAACACATATATCAAATATACTTCTGTCGACTTTGCCAGCCTTCTTATCTACCAAGTATCTAGGGTTGTTCCGCTTCAGCGATCGTTCTCCTCATAATTGAAGCACTTAGTCTCGGGTTTGGATTAGACTTTGGGTTGCTTCACTGGAGCTACAACTGACTTGCTATCCATGAAGTTTCCCTCCTTGCTCTTGCCCTTCTCGAAACTAGTGGTTTTGACTAACCATCAACACTTTGACGCTCCTTCACCATTTCTACCTTCGCGGTGTCAAACATCGCGAATAGCTCAGGGATCATTACTTCTATCCTTGGCGTTTTATAGTTCATCACCAAGTTCTAGTAGCTTTAGTGACAGTGACTTGGAGAACTATATCAATCACTATCTTATCTGGAAGATCAACTCCCACTCGATTCAAGCAATTGTAGCACCCAGACAATCTGAGCACATGCTCGACGATTGAGCTATTCTCTTTCATATTACAGGCAAAGAATCTTGTTGGAGATCTCATATCTCGCAACACGGGCATGAGCCTGAGATCCTAATTTCAGCTCTTAGAACATCTCATATGTTCTGTGATGTTCAAAACGTTTTGGAGCCTCAATTCTAAGCCATAATGCATGATGCACTAAACTATCAAGTATTCATCAGAACGTGCCTGTCAGATGTTCACAACATCTACAGACGACGCTAGAGGGGTTGGCACACCGAGCGGTGCATTAAGGACATAAGCCTTTTGTGCAGTAACGAGGAAAATCCTTAGATCACGGAGCCAGTCCGCAATATTGCTACAATCATCTTTCAACTCTATTTCTCTAGGAACATATAAAAATACAAGGGAGCTACAGCGTGAGCTAGTAATCTACAACACAGTTTGCAAAGACACTACTGACTATGTTCAAGATAATGAGTTTAGTTAATCAAATTACTAAAGCTCCCACTCAAACTGACATCCCTCAGGTCATCTGAGTGTCACATGATCCAAATCCACCAACTCAAGTCCGATCATCACGTGAGTTGAGGTGGATTCGATGGTGAACATCATTATGTTGATCATATCTACTATATGACTCATGTTCAACCTTTCGGTCTCTTGTGTTCCGAGGCCATGTCTGTACATGCTAGGCTCGTCAAGTTTAACCCAAGTGTTCTGCATGTGCAACACTGGCTTGCACCCGTTGTATGTGAACGTAGAGTCTATCACACCCGATCATCACGTGGTGTCTCAACACGACGAACTTTCGCAACGGTGCACACTCGGGGAGAACACAATTTATCTTGAAATTAAGTGAGGGATCACCTTATAATGCTACCATCGTCCTAAGCAAAACAAGGTGCATAAAAAGGATTAACATCACATGCAAATCATAAGTGACATGATATGGCCATGAACTTGTGCTTTTGATCTCCATCTAGAAAGCACCGGCATGATCTCCATCATCACCGGCAAGACACCATGATCTCCATCAACGTGTCTCCATCGGGGTTGTCGCGCCCAACATGCTTCTACTACTGTTGCTACCGTTTAGCGATAAAGTAAAGCATTACATAGCGCTTAATGATTGACACGCAGGTCATACAATAATTAAAGACAACCCTATGGCTCCTGCCGGTTGCCGTACTCATCGACATGCAAGTCGTGATAATCTATACATGACATGATCATCTCATACATCACATATATCACATCATGTAATTGGCCATATCACATCACAACATACCCTGCAAAAACAAGTTAGACGTCCTCTAATTGTTGTTGCATGTTTTATGTGGCTGCTACGGGTATCTAGCAAGAACAATTCGCATCTATGCAAAAACCACAATGGTGATACACTAGTTGCTTTTCAACCTTCTAAAGGACCACCTTTGTCGAATCCGATCCAACTAAAGTGAGAGAAACTGGCACCCGCAAGCCATCTATGCAACAAGTTGCGGTCGAGGGAACCGGTCTCTCGTAAGCGTACGAGTAATGTTGGTTCGGGCCGCTTCATTTCACAATACCGCTGAACAAAAATCCGACCAAGGGAGGAAGCAATCTAAGCATCAACGCCCACAAACCTTTTGTGTTCTACTCGAGATCTCATCTACACATAGACCTAGCTCATGATGCCACTGTTGGGGAACGTTGCATGGGAAATAAAAATTTTCCTACGCACACGCAGATCTATCCATGGCGATGAGCATCTACAAGAGGGAGAGTGGATCTATGTACCCTTGTAGATCGCTAAGCGGGAACCGTTAAGAAACGCGGTTGGTGTAGTCGAACGTCTTCGCGATCCAAATCGCCGAGCGTCCCACGATCTCATCACGATCCATCCTGCGATCCAATCACGATCTGTCCCGTGAACTCATCACGATCCGTCCCGCGAACTCATCACGATCCGTCTCGTGATCTTGATCACGATCCGTCCCGCGAACTCATCACGATCCGTCCCACGAACTCATCACGATCCGTCTCGCGATCTTGATCACGGTCCTTCCGATCTAGTGCCGAACGGACGGCACCTCCGCATTCAGCACACGTACAGCTCGATGACGATCTCCGCCTTCTTGATCTAGAAAGGGGGAGAGGAGAGGTAGAAGAGTTCTCCGGCAGCGTGACGGCGCTCTGGCGATGGTGGTGGAGCTATTCCGGCAGGGCTTCGCCTAAGCACTGCAGAAATCCGATCTAGAGGAGAAACTATGCACTGGAGGAACGGGTAGCACGTGGCTGTCAAAACTAGTGCAAAAACCCAAAACCCTCTAGTATATATAGGAGGAGAGTAGGAGAGGAGGCAGCCTTGGCTTCCAAGCCAACCTGGTTCGGCCGAACCTACCAGGAGAGGACTCCTCCTCCTCCAATCCTAGTAGGACTAGGATTGCTCCTTTTTTGCCTTTTTTCCACCTTTTCCTATTGGGTTTTTTCCTCCAGCTACATGGTCCTTGTGTGGGAGTTTCCACCAGCCCACTAAGGGCTGATATTCACTCTCCCACAGCCCATGAAGCCTCTTGGGTCGAAATACCCCTCCCGGAGGCCTCCCGGTACACTACCGGCACTCCCGGTACAATACCGATGAGCCCGAAACTTTTCTGGTGACCAAAACAGGACTTCCTATATATGAATATTTACCTCCGGACCATTCCGGAGCTCCTCATGACATCCGGGATATCATCCGGGACTCCGAACAACATTTGGTCACCACCATACATAACTCTATACTACCGAAACGTCACCAAACCTTAAG
Source organism: Hordeum marinum (assembly GCA_022496015.1). Classification (NCBI taxonomy): domain Eukaryota; kingdom Viridiplantae; phylum Streptophyta; class Magnoliopsida; order Poales; family Poaceae; genus Hordeum; species Hordeum marinum. Next base: position 443,187,290 of record CM039674.1, read on the forward strand.
TGTGCAGACCTTGCGGGTTCGAGAACTATGTAGACATGACCGAGACACCTCTACGGTCAATAACCAATAGCGGGACCTAGATGTACATATTGGTTCCTACATATACTACGAAGATCTTTTATCGGTCGAACCTCTATGTCAAGGATTCAGTTAATCTCGTATGATGTTCCCTTTGTTCTTCGGTATGTTACATTCCCGAGATTCGATCGTCGGTATGTCCATACCTAGTTCAACCTCGTTACTGGCAAGTCTCTTTACTCGTTCGGTAATACAAGATCCTGTGACTAACACTTAGTCACATTGCTTGCAAGGCTTATTGTGATGTTGTATTACCGATTGGGCCTTGAGATACCTCTCCGTCACACGGAGTAACAAATCCCAGTCTTGATCCATGCCAACTCAACTGACACCCTCGGAGATACCCTTAGAGCACCTTTATAGTCACCCAGTTATGTTGCGACGTTTGATACACACAAGGCACTCCTTCGATGTCCGTGAGTTGCATGATCTCATGTTCATAGGAACATATACTTGACATGCAGAAAACTATAGCAATAAACTGACACGATCATAAGCTACGTTTGTAGTTTGGGTCTTGTCCATCACATCAGTCTGCTAATGATGTGATCCCGTTATCAAATGAGATCACATGTTAATGGCTAGGAAACCTTGACCATCCTTGATCAACGAGCTAGTTCACTAGAGGCATACTAGGGACAGAATGTTGTTTATTTACCCACACATGTAATGTGTTTCCAATCAATACAATTATAGCATGGATAATAAACGATTATCATGAACAAGGAAATATAATAATAAACACTTTATTTATTGCCTCTAAGGCATATTTCCAACATGAACATGCTCATCCATCTTGACAGTCACACTAGGATTCGAGTGATGGATTTGATAGTAGAGACAGTGAAGAGGGTAGCTACCGACCAAAAGCGCTCATGCTGCTATGCACCCTATATTCAGATGCTTATCAATCCCAAACTTGAGAAGCACATATTTGCTCTGGATAGACCCCACTTGCCACTTCTGCCATATTTTGAGGACAATGTTGTGGTGATGTACCCAGGCCATCACACATTAGCTGCAGCTCAGGCACATGCAGGGACACATGCAGAGGCAGCTACAACCAATAGTGCTCAGGTTCCTAGATCCAGGAACGAGCAGATGGATCTCTTGATGTCAACTGTCATGGACATGAAGAAGGACATCAAGACTATCATGGACACTCAAGAGAGCATTGTGAACATCATTGACGATAGAGTGAAAACTCTTAACGACAAGGTAGATGGGCTGACTAAGACAGTCAATGAGCTTAAGAAGGAGGTTGACGAAGCCCCTATCTATCGCACCTCTTCAGAGTCAGAGTCTGATGATGATCAGGATAGTGCACCTGTCAGGACGACTGCCCAGTTCCCAACTAAGGCCAGGACACCTACAGTGCTAGCTCCAGAGACGAGGCCTTCATCTTCTGCTCCAGCCAGAGTGACATCAGCTCCATCAGCTCCAGTGCCTCCTGTGTCTACTCCAACTCCATCCAGAACTTCAACAGAAGTCTTCACCGACGCAGTTCTCTCGACTTCGACATCGACTACCGGAGGAGATCAGCTGTAGAATGATAAGCTATATCTCTTCGAGCTTTTTAGCAAGTTGTTGCCAAAGGGGGAGAAGTTGTATATAGATCTTAGGCTTCGAGTGAGAGAGCGTCTGCCTTTTTTGTTGCATTTTTTCAAAACATTTGGTTCTTTGGTTTGATGTGAGATACTTTCTTTTGTGTGTGTGATCATATGTTGTTATGTGTGTTGCTACTACTTCCTATCTTTTGATGATTATGTGATGATCACTCACTTTGCTTGATGTGTTGTGCTATGTTGTTAGTTCTTATTACTCTCGCACACCACCAAGTTGCATGCGACATGGAAGAAGTGCCCCATGTACCTAATCGAGTGTGCATTTGCATTCAAACGCAAATTTAAAAATAATGCAAAAATTTAGGGGGAGCTCTTACTTATCACATACCTCTCAAAGCGACGATTATATTCATTGATTATATCGTATGTCGATGCTTTGATCTATATGTTGTCATCAATTACCAAAAAGGGGGAGATTGAAAGCACATTTGCTCCCTTGGTGGTTTTGGTATTTAATAACAACATATATGTCATTGAGCTAATGTTTCCACTAAGTATATTTCAGGAAAAGTTCAATGATGGGTTGGCAAAAGGATTCAGGATTACCCCAAGATGCAAGGAAATGGATTGGCAAAGCTTCAAGCAAAGGACTCTACATTTTACCTTTTGTGAGAAATCACTTTGAGTCCATAGGAAAGCCAATACTATTAAAAGGGGGTAAGGTTTTGTTGGTGAACAAAGTGCTCATACGTGCACAAGTGATAGTCACCACATACACCCACAAGCTCTTCTACAAAAGTCTGTCCAAAGCCAAATACTCCAAATCGGTGCAAGAACACATTCCACTCGGTGCCACCGAGTCCAAACCTCAGACAGACCCAGCCAAACCCTAGCTTTTAGGTGCAATCGATTCTGCTTCGGTACCTCCGAGTTTGGGTTGCCAACTTCCTGTTACGCAAGTTTACAAAATTGGTCCCTCCAAGTTTTGTGAATCGGCGTCACCGAGATTGGCAGTCTGACTGTTGGTCACCTTATCGGTGCAACCGAGTTTTATGTATCGGTCTCACCAAGATTCAAAAGTTGCTACCTTTGAGACAACTCGGTACCACCGAGATTTACACATCGGTGTCATCGAGTCTGACTTATTAGGTGTAACGGTTGGATTTTTGGAGATACCTATATATACCCCTCCACCACCACTCACTCGCAAGAGAAGCACTCAGAATAGTTCCCCACTCATACCTACTGATTTTTCTGAGAGAGAGCCACCTACTCATGTGTTGAGATCATGCCATTCCATTCCTACCATATGAATCTTGATCTCTAGACTCCCCAAGTTGCTTTCCACCCAATCTGTGAGAGGGATTGTGTGTTGAGGAGTCTATCATCTTGAAGCAAAAGAGCAAGGAGTTGATCGACATTATCGAGCCTATTACCTTTTGCAGGGTGGTGCCTCCTAGATTGGTTAGGTGTCTCTTGGGAGCCTCCTACTTTGTGTTGTGGAGTGAACCAAGAAGTTTGTAAGGGCAAGGAGATCGCCTACTTCGTGAAGATCTACCCCGAGTTAGGCTTGTCCTTCGTGGACGAAGGCCATCATGGTATAGTCAAGGTTGCTTCTTCGTGGAACCCTCTGTGGGTAGAGCCCTCCGTGGACTCTCGCGGCCGTTACCCTTCATGGGATGTAGACTCCATAAACGTGGATGTACGATAGCACCACCTATCGAAACCACGGGAAAAATCATCGTGTCAACAATTGCGTTTGATCTTCCTACCCTCTCTTTACTTACATGCTTGTCTTTACTTTCTGCTGCTATACTCTTAGACATGGATCTGTAGGGTCTATTTGACATACTATGAATGCTAAAATCTGCCAAGAATTAAAATTGGGAAAAAGTAGATTTTTATTTGGTCAAGTAGTCTAATCGCCCCCTCTAGACCTACTTTCGATCCTACATTCACTCGGACAATGAGGGTGATATTTATGCTACTGAATTTGTTTGGACCTCAAAGGCCGAACCTTTTACTTGCAATGATCTAAAACCGATTCATAAGAATCATGACGAAGAGATGAAGTTTACTTTTAGCATTGATAAGTGTGATAAAAATATTTGATGCTTTGTTGCGAGCTAAGATTATTAGAATATCGCATACTTTATCGCCGTTTGAAGATTTTAAATTGTGTGCTTATGGCAAGTATCACAATTCTTTTTCTTATGCTACTAACGATTGCAATGTTTATCGACGATAGATACAATCGACCATTAATGACAGACGATTGAACTTTTCTGAGATGCAAGTTGATAAACAACCCTTTCCTATGAACACAATGGACATGGAGGGGAAGGAGTTGCTCATTCAGCTAGAAGTAGCCAACTCCTCTAATAAATCCAATGTGTCATAGGTGAGCCCAGGAAACACAAGGAGGACAACAAGGTCTTGGGGAGGAAGGTTGTGCTTGACAAGCAACCTGATGGCAAGGAAGTAATCAAAATCACCATCAAGAATCCTACACTCGGGGGGCAACCACAAGTGCAAGAGAACACCCATGTCAAATTTGTTAAGCCCAAGAGTCCAGAAGTTGACAAGTGGAATACGAATGATGCTAAAGTACAACGCACGCGGATCAAGCCAACTTTTCACATGTTGTTGTCCAAGTATGCCAATCAGTCGGCCGGTTCTAGCTCTAATCGCCCATCACATTTGAAACGGCCAAGGTGACCATCAACTGATATGCAGCAACTCCCTGTTTTGTAGCGAATTGACTACTCATATAAGGGCTGACTGGATATTGGTGGCTATCACTCGTGTGGTCAAAATATGCAACCGAGTGGAAACTATCTAAGTGTAAGAATGCACCCAGGCAGAAGCCAGCTGAGTGAAGGAATGCAACCGAGTGGATTCCATCCGAGTAAAAAGGTGCCCCCAAGTGAAAATTTCATAAGTCAGAAGAGTAAAAAAGAATGGCGTGTTAAGTTGCCAGGTGCTACAACAGTCGAATTAAGAAAAGGCAAGGAAAAAATCAATGCTGACTTGCTCATCTTGGGCGTGAAAACATTCCCCATACAATAGCCGATTGTGCATAGTGACCGGACTGAGGCGATACTTGCTATCATGCCAAAACACTCGGCTAATGATCATGAAGCAAGCACCAAGCAAGCAAAGCCAAGAGATCCTAATTCACTCAGCGAAAGTGGTGTCCTCCAGGGCTAAAAAAACATAGAAGAGGAAACTACATAGGTTAAGGAATCAAGAGATGACAGAGCAAGAGGCCGAGAAGCAAAGGGACAAGTGGTTCAAGACACTTGGCCCATGGTACCCGCAAAACAAGTGTGGGAGACTAACCAAGTAAAAGACGTAGCGATTTCTACGTCCATTTTATCATCCCCTACACCATCAAAGGAAGATGATATGACCACTATTACATCGTCTACGACACCTATTCCTTCCTCTTCACTCAAACAAATTTCAGATTCAGTGGACACGCCCAATGAGGAAGATGATGTGTTGGATTAAGAAGCCACACCAGTTCACGAAGGTATGGATATTAATATGGTGTATTACTTACCTGCTGAGTTTCGTGCAATAGATGAGGAAGGAGAGGTGGCGCAACTGGATTTTGGTCCTAAAAATGCTCTATTTGAGAAGCCAAAAGATCCAGTGACACACTTGGAACCGTTGTATCTCAGAGGTCACATTAACGGATCACCGGTCACTCGGATGCTTGTTGATGGGGGTGCTGTGGTAAATCTTATACCCTATTCGGTCTTCAAGAAATTGGGTTTACCAAATGAAGAATTAATCAAGACCAATATGGTGCTTAATAGATTTGAAGGCAAAGAGAAAACTGAAGCCAAAGGTGTGATGTATGTGGAGCTTACAGTCGGAAGCAAAACTTTGGCTACTTCATTCTCTGGCGCCGAGGTGCAAGGTAACTACAATGTTATTATAGGTTGTGATTGGGTTCATGCAAACCAGTGCATGCCATCTACTATGCACCAATTTTTAATTCAGTGGGTTAATTATGAAGTGGAGGTCATTCATGTGGATAACTCGGCTTGTGTTGCTTTGGCCGACGCATCGGTGGATTGGCAACATCCCAATGCTACTTGCTTGATGGGGCGTGAACTATTAGAATTTGATTTACTCAATGCTACAAAGAATGGTTTTGTGCTGGTTTCTCTAAATCCGGTTGGTGGCAATCAACTCCAAAATATAATGTATTTAAATGGATCAAAACACTGACTGGTTACAAAATAGGGATAATTGTATTTGAGCCCTTAGTTGTGTCACCATCAATAGGAATACCCCTAATTTTGGAAAACACACGTTCATGACCACATCACTTTCCTCATCTTGTGCTTTTGCCCTTTGACCGTTTGACTGTCATTTTGAAAACTTCATAACTATTTCATACTAACCCCGAAAAATGCAAATAAGATATCAAAATGTTCGGAAAGACATAACCTATATGTGTATGACATTTTCATTCATGAGAAAATTGTTGGGAAGTCTCCATATCAGTTTTAGCTCATATAGGTGATGGGGACTTTCCAACAATCTTGTCATGACTACAAATGACATGCACGTATAGGTGATGTGTTTCCGAACATTTTGATATCTTATTTGCATTTTTCCGAGTTAGTATGAAATAGTTATGAAGTTTTCAAAATGGCAGTCAAACGGTCAAAGGGCAAAAGCACAAGACGAGCAAAGTGATGTGGGCATGACCACGCATTTTTGGAAACTAGGGGTATTCCTATCGACGGTGACACGACTAAGGGCACAAATACAATTATTCCTACAAAATATACCTCCAATGAGAATGATATGTATGAGTCTATAGAGGAGTTAGATGATATGGATAAACTTGGACAAGGTTTCACGTCGGTCGATCCATTAGAAGAGATAGATATAGGAGATGGTGTACTTCCTAGGGCGACATTTGTAAACGAGAATTTGAGAGCCGATCATAAGGCTAAATTGATCGAGCCGTTGAAAGAATATGTTTGCTGCTTTGCATGGGAATATCATGAGATGCCAGGTTTAAGCCGAGAGCTAGTGGAGCATCGGTTACCTATAAAGCCGGTTTTAGACTTTAAAAGTAATTTTTAATCCAAAAACATATGACCGGATCAAGGAAGAGATCGGTCGTTTGCTTAAATATAATTTTATTAGACCTTGCAGGTATGCTGAGTGGATTTCTAACATTGTACCAGTGGAGAAGAAAGGCTCTAGCAAGTTGAGGGTGTGCATTGATTTCAGGGATTTGAATAGAGCTACACCCAAAGATGAGTATCCCATGCCAATAGCTGATATGCTTATTAATGATGCTTCTGGACATAAGGCCATTAGCTTTCTTGATGGTAATGCGGTGTATAACCAGATTTTTATGGCTGAAGAGGACATGTCCAAAACGGCTTTTCTGTGCCCCGGTTTCCTTATGCATGAAAATGGCGTAGAGATTGATCCCAAAAGGATAGAAGCTATACAAAAAGTGGAGGCTCCAACACGCAAGAGAGATATGCAAGAATTCCTTGGCAAACTCAATTATTTGAGGGGAATCATAGCCAACTTGTCAGGGAAAGTTGATGAATTCACTAACATCATTCGATTAAAGAATGATGCCAGTTTTACTTGCGTGGCAAAACGGCAAGAATTATTTGTGCACTCCTCTGGTGATGAAAGCACCCAAGCATAGGGAGCCATTTAAGGTTTACATTGCAGCGAAGGAGGGTGTTATTGGTGCTGCTTTGACTCAAAAGACCGAAGGAAAATAGCATGCTATTAAATATTTGAGCCGACATTTATTGGATGTCGATACAAGGTATACATTTTTTGAAAAATAATGTTGTGTTTATATTATTCTTGCACAAAGTTGAGACATTACCTAGTGTCGAGTGCTTGCATAGTACCTTGTCAAAGCGATGTCATTAAGTACATGTTGCATAGACCAATTCTTAGTGGTAGAATTGGCAAATGGGCTTATACTTTAATTGAATATTATTTGACCTATGGATATCTCAAATCCATGAAAGGCCAAATAGTTGCTAATTTTATCGCTAAGCATCACATTAATGACAAGCATGATGTGATATAAACCTTGTCTCATTAGTACCATGGAGGTTATATTTTGATGGATCCGTTTGTAGAAATGGCCAAGGTCTTGGTGATGTTTATATATCTCCTCATGGTGCTGTTTTTGATGCCTCGTGTCGCTTAGTATATTTTTGCACAAATAATCAAACTGAATATGAAGTATTATTATTCGGCCTAGAGATGTTGCTAGCTATAGGTGCTACACACATTGAGGATTTTGGTGATTCGTTATTAGCGGCACAATAAATATCCAGAGTTTTTCAATGTTTTGACGAATCACTCAGTGTTTATCTTCATAAATGTCTAGATATAATTTCTGCTTTGGATTGTTTGTGCATTTCTCATATATCTAGACATGACAATTGGGGAGCAAATGATTTGGCACAATAAGCATTTGACTATCATGTTGATCATGGCATGCTTCATATCTCTCAAAAGCCGATGTCTAGCTTTGCCAATATAGGACAAGCTGAACCAAAAACACACCACTTCGGCCACTAACAAAAAATCTAGTGTAGGTGAAAATCTAGACTGGAGAAGCCCATCTGATTACTTGCATGATCCAAGTGAAAGGGTGGACAGGGTTGTTTGGCGTATGGCCTTCAAATATACAATGAGGGATGATAACCTTTATCTCCGAACAGTTGTTGATATTCTTTTAAAGTGCTTGGACGAAGACCAAGCTAGAGTTGCTATGGGAGAGGTACATGAAAGGATTTGTGGAACTCATCAGTCGGCTCGCAAGATGAAGTGGTTGTTGTGACGTGTGGGGTTTTATTGGCCGACAGTGATTAATGACTGCTTCAGATATTACAAAGGATGTGAAGACTATCAAAAGTTTGGTGATCTTCAATTGGCACTTCCTTTTTCGTGTTACATCGCATTATCAAACCGTGGCCATTTAGAGGATGGGGTTTAGACTTCATTGGAGAAATTCATCTGTATTCCTCAAAGGGGCATCGATTTGTATTGGTGGCAACCGTTTATTTCACTAAATGGTCTGAAGCAGCACCTCTAAATAATATGACACATACGGAGGTAATTCAGTTCATAACCGATCACAATATTCATAGATTCGGCATTCCTCAAACATTAACTACAAATCAAGATTCATCTTTCATGCCACATCAAGTTAGAGAGTTTGCCGAATCTTATAAGATAAAATTTCTCAATTCCTCTCCATATTATTCCCAAGCTAATGGACAAGCAGAGTCTAACAATAAAATATGAATCAAGCTCATCAAGAAGATTGAGTATAATCCATGGAAATGGCATAAGCTACTGTCCGAAGGTTTGTGGGTGCACAGAATCTCAAAGCATAGTGCTAAAAAGGTAACCCCTTATGATCTAGTATATGGTCAAGAGGTTGTTTTACCAGTGGAAGTAAATTTGAGTGCTTTGAGAATAGCCAAACAAAATGATTTCTCTGTAGTGGATTAACTTGATGATGGAAAATATTGAAGAAGTTGCTGGCAAACGTTTGGTTGCTTTAGAGGCCATAGAAAGAGACAAGTTGAGAGTGGCAAGAGCTTATAATAAAAAGGTCAAGTTGAAGAATTTTCAAGTTGGCGATCTCGTGTGGAAAGTGATCCTGCCGATTCATTCAAGGGATAGGAAATTCGGGAAGTCGTCTCCAAACTGGGAAGGTCCTTATAAAATTACAAGAGTAGTTCCTAGAAACTCATATTTGGTGGAATCCATTCAGGGTACAATGTTACCTCGAGCTCTCAATGGAAAATACTGTTGGAAGACATAGTAGTAAATCAAAAAATTTCCTACGATCACCAAGATCTATCCATGGAGAAACCAGTAACGAGAGGGGAGAGATTGCATCTTCATAACTTTGAAGATCGCTAAGCGGAAGCGTTACAAGAACGCGGTTGGTGGAGTCGTACTCGCAGCGATTTAGATCGCGGTGGATTCTGATCTTAGCGCCGAACAACGGCGCCTCCGCATTCAACACACGTACAGCCCGATGACGTCTCCTATGCCTTGATCCAGCAAGGAGGAAGGAGAGGTTGAGGGAGAGCTTTGGCAGCACGACAGCATGGTGACGGTGGAGCTACGTGGACTCCGGCAGGGCTTCACCAAGCGCTACGGAGAACGAGGAACAGGAAGGGTAGGGCTGCACTGAGAGAGAGAGAAGTCGTGTCTCAAATCAGCCCAAACCCTTGGGTATATATAGGAGGAGGGAGAGGGAGGGCTGCCTTGGCCCCTCCTCCAAGGAGGAGAGGTTCGGCCGAAGGTGGGGAAGAGTCCACCTCCCACGAGGGAGGTGGATCTCCTCCTTTTAAATCCTTTTGCCCTATATCTCTTTACCCCAGCTGCATGGGCCTTTCTAGAAGGTCTTGTCCAGACAAAAAAGGGCTGGAACACCTCCTCTAAGGGCCCACAAAGTCCTTTGGTCGTCACGCCCCTCCCGGAGGTCCTCCGGCACCCTCCCGGCACTCCCGGTACACTACCGAGGAGCCCGAAAACTTTCCGGTGACCAAAACTAGACTTCCTATATATCAATCTTTACCCCCGGACCATTCCGGAGCTCCTCGTGATGTTCGGGATCTCATCCGGGACTCCAAACAACCTTCAGTAATCACGTATACCATTTCCCTATAACCCTAGCGTCATCGCACCTTAAGTGCGTAGACCCTACGGGTTCGGGAGACATGTAGACATGACCGAGACACCTCTCCGGTCAATAACCAACAACGGGATCTGGATACCCATGTTGGCTCCCACATGCTCCACGATGATCTCATCGGATAAACCACGATGTCAGGGACTCAATCAATCCCGTATACAATTCCCTTTGTCTATCGGTATGATACTTGCTTGAGATTCGATCGTCGGTATCTATATACCTTGTTCAATCTCGTTACCGGCAAGTCTCTTTACTCGTTCCGTCATACATCATCCCGTGGCTAACTCATTAGTCACATTGAGCTCATTATGATGATGTCTTACCGAGTGGGCCCAGAGATACCTCTCCGTCACACGGAGTGACAAATCCCAGTCTCGATTCGTGCCAACCCAAAAGACACTTTTGGAGATACCCGTAGTGCACCTTTATAGCCACCCAGTTACGTTGTGACGTTTGGCACACCCAAAGCATTCCTACGGTATCCGGAAGTTGCACAATCTCATGGTCTAAGGAAACGATACGTGACATTGAAAAGCTTTAGCAAACGAACTACACGATCTTGTGCTATGCTTAGGATTGGGTCTTGTCCATCACATCATTCTCCTAATGATGTGCTCCCGTTATCAACGACATCCAATGTCCATGGTCATGAAACCGTGACCATCCATTGATCAACGAGCTAGCCAACTAGAGACTCACTAGGGGCATGTTGTGGTCTTTGTATTCACACATGTATTACGGTTTCCGGTTAACACAATTATAGCATGAACAATAGACAATTATCATGAACAAGGAAATACAATAATAACCATTTTATTATTGCCTCTAGGGCATATTTCCAATAGTATCCCACTTGCACTAGAGTCAATAATCTAGTTACATTGTGATGAATCGTACACCGATAGCATTCTGGTGTTGATCATGTTTTGCTCGTGAGAGAGGTTTAGTCAACAGATCTGCGACATTCAGATCCGTATGCACTTTACAAATATCTATATCTCCCTCCTAAATGTAATCACGGATGGAGTTGAAGCGGCGCTTGATGTGTCTTGCCTTCTTGTGAAACCTGGGCTCCTTCGCAAGGGCAATAGCTCCAGTGTTGTCACAGAACAGGGTCATCGGGCCCGACGCGCTTGGAATTACTCCTAGGTCGGTGATGAACTCCTTCATCTAGACTCCTTCCTTTGCTGCTTCCGAAGCAGCTATGTACTCCGCTTCACATGTAGATGCCGCCACGACGCTTTGCTTGCTGCTGCACCAGCTGACTGCCCCTCCATTCAAAACATACACGTATCCGGTTTGCGACTTGGAGTCGTCCGGATCTATGTTGAAGCTAGCATCGATGTAACCCTTTACGACAAGCTCTTCGGCACCTCCATATATGAGAAACATGTTCTTTGTCCTTTTCAGGTACTTCAGGATATTCTTGACCGCTGTCCAGTGTTCCGCTCCGGGATCACTTTGGTACCTCCCTACCAAACTTATGGCAAGGTTCACATCAGGTCTGGTACACAACATGGCATACATAATAGAGCCTATGGTTGAAGCATAGGGGATGACACTCATCTCTTCTCTATCCTTTGCCGTGGTCGGGCATTGAGTCGTACTCAAGCTCACACCTTGTAACACAGGCAAGAACCCCTTCTTGGACTGATCCATATTGAACTTCTTCAATATCTTTTCAAGGTATGTGCTTTGTGAAAGACCTATGAGGCGTCTCGATCTATCTCTATAGATCTTACAACCTAATATGTAAGCAGCTTCTCCAAGGTCCTTCATTGAAAAACACTTATTCAAGTAGGCCTTTACACTTTCCAAGAGTTCTATATCATTTCCCATTATCAGTATGTCATCCACATATAATACGAGAAATGCTATAGAGCTCCCACTCACTTTCTTGTAAATACAGGGTTCTCCATAAACCTGTACAAATCCAAACACTTTAATCACTTCATTAAAGCGAATGTTCCAACTCCGAGATGCTTGCACCAGCCCACATCGATGGAGCGCTGGAGCTTGCATACCTTGTTAGCATCTTTAGGATCGACAAAACCTTTTGGCCGCATCATATACAGTTCTACCTTGAGGAAGCCATTAAGGAATGCCGTTTTGACGTCCATTTGCCAGATCTCATAATCATAAAATGCGGCAATTGCTAACATGATCCGGACAGACTTCAGCATCGCTACGGGTGAGAAAGTCTCATCGTAGTCAACTCCTTGAATTTGTCGATAACCCTTAGCGACAAGCCGAGCCTTATAGACGGTCATATTACCATCCGCGTCAGTCTTCTTCTTAAAGATCCATTTATTTTCAATGGCTCGCTTATCAACAGGCAAGTCCACCAAAGTCCAAACTTTGTTCTCATACATGGATCCTATCTCGGATTTCATGGCTTCAAGCCATTTGTTGGAATCTGGGCCAGCCATTGCTTCTTCATAGTTTGAAGGTTCACCGTTGTCTAACAACATGATCTCTAGGACAGGGTTGCCGTACCACTCTGGTGCGGAACGTGTCCTAGTGGACCTTCGACGTTCAATAGTAACTTGATCTGAAGTTTCATGATCATCATCATTAACTTCCTCTCCAGCCGGTGTAGGCTCCAGAGAAACAACTTCCTGTGCTGCGCTACTCTCCGGTTCGAGTGGAGGTACAATTACCTCATCAAGTTCTATTTTCCTCCCACTTACTTCTTTCGAGAGAAACTCTTTCTCGAGAAAGGATCCATTCTTGGCAACAAAGACTTTTCCCTCGGATCGTAGGTAGAAGGTATACCCAATAGTCTCTTTGGGATATCCTATGAAGACGCACTTTTCCGCTTTGGGTTCGAGCTTCTCAGGTTGAAGTTTCTTCACATAAGCATCGCATCCCCAAGCTTTTAGAAACGACAGCTTAGGTTTCTTTCCAAACCATAATTCATACGGTGTCGTCTCAACGGATTTTGACGGTGCCCTATTTAAAGTGAATGCGGCAGTCTCTAATGCATATCCCCAAAATGATAGCGGTAAGTCGGTAAGAGACATCATAGATCATACCATATCTAATAGAGTGCGATTACGACGTTCAGACACACCATTTCACTGAGGTGTGCTAGGCGGCGTGAGTTGTGAAACAATTCCACATTTCCTTAGGTGCGCGCCAAACTCGTGACTTAAATATTCTCCGCCATGATCAGATCATAGGCACTTTAGTTTCCTATCACCTGATTTTCTACCTCACTCTGAAATTCCTTGAACCTTTCAAAAGTTTCAGACTTATGTTTCATTAAGTAGACATACCCATATCTACTCAAGTCATCAGTGAGGGTAAGAACATAACGGTAGCCACCACGAGTCTCGACACTCATTGGACCGCATACATCGGTATGTATTATTTCCAACAAGTCAGTTGCTCACTCCATTGTTTCGGAGAACGGAGTCTTCGTCATCTTGCCCATGAGGCATGGTTCACACGTGTCAAATGATTCGAAATCAAGAGACTCCAAAAGTCCATCAGTATGGAGCTTCTTCATGCGTTTGCCACCAATATGACCAAGGCGGCAGTGCCACATGTAAGTGGGACTATCGTTATCAACCTTACACTTTTTGGTACTCACACTATGGACATGTGTAACATCACGTTCGAGATTCATCAAAAATAAACCATTGACCATCGGGGCATGACCATAAAACATTTCTCTCATATAAATAGAACAACCATTATTCTCAGATTTAAATCAGTAGCCATCTCGCATTAAGCGAGATCAAGATACAATGTTCATGCTCAAAGATGGTACTAAATAACAATTATTAAGGTTTAACACTAATCCCAAAGGTAGATGTAGAGGTAGCGTGCCGACGGCGATCACATCGACCTTGGAACCATTCCTGATGCGCATCGTCACCTCGTCCTTTGCCAGCCTCCGCTTATTCCGCACCTCCTGCTTGGAGTTACAAATGTGAGCAACTACACCAGTATCAAATATCCAGGAGCTACTACGAGCGCTGGTTAGGTACACATCAATAAAAAGTATATCACATATACCTTTAATGTTGCCGTCCTTCTTATCCGCTAAGTACTTGGGGCAGTTCCGCTTCCTGTGACCGGTACCCTTGCAATAAAAACACTCTATCTCAGGCTTGGGTCCATTCTTGTTCTTCTTCTTCCCGGCAACTTTCTTACCAGGCGCGGCAACAGCTTTGCCGTCCTTCTTGAAGTTCTTCTTACCCTTGCCTTTCTTGAAACTAGTGGTCTTCTTCACCATCAACACTTGATGCTCCTTTTTGATATTGACCTCTGCTGATTTCAGCATCGAGTACAACTCAGGAATGGACTTCTCCATCCCTTGCATGTTGTAGTTCATCACAAAGCTCTTGTAGCTAGGTGGAAGCGACTGGAGGATTCTGTCAATGACCGAGTCATTCGGGAGATTAACTCCCAGCTGAGTCAAGCGGTTGTGTAGCCCAGACATCTTGAGGATGTGCTCACTAACAGAACTATTCTCCTCCATCTTACAGCTGAAGAACTTGTCGGAGACCTCTCGACCCGGGCATGAGCTTGGAAAACTAGTTTCAGCTCTTGGAAAATCTCATATGCTCCATGTTGCTCAAAACGCTTTTGGAGCCCCGGTTCTAAACTGTAAAGCATGCCGCACTGAACAAGGGAGTAATCATCACAGCGAGAATGCCAAGAGTTCGCAATGTCTTTCTTTGCAGGGAGAAGGGGTGGGTCACCCAGTGGTTCATCAAGGACATACAATTTCTTGGAAGCTATGAGGATGATCCTCAAGCCACGGACCCAATCCCCATAGTTGCTTCCATCATCTTTCAGCTTGGTTTTCTCTAGGAACGCGTTGAAATTGAGGGTGACATTCGCGTTGGCCATTGGATCTACAATATAGATTGCAAAGGCAATTTTAGACTAAGTTCATGATAATTAAGTTCACATAATCAAATTATTTAATGAACTCCCACTTAGATAGACATATCTCTAGTCATCCAAGTGACACATGATCCATATCAACTAGCCCGTGTCCGATCATCATGTGAGACGGGCAAGTCATCCATGGTGAACATCTCCATGTTGATCGTATCTTCTATACGACTCATGTTCGACCTTTCGGTCTTCCGTGTTCCGAGGCCATGTCTGTACATGCTAGGCTCGTCAAGTCAACCTAAGTGTTCCGTGTGTGTAAATCTGGCTTACACCCGTTGTATGCGAACGTTAGAGCCTATCACACCCGATCATCACGTGGTGCTTCGGAAC
Organism: Hordeum marinum; assembly: GCA_022496015.1. Classification (NCBI taxonomy): domain Eukaryota; kingdom Viridiplantae; phylum Streptophyta; class Magnoliopsida; order Poales; family Poaceae; genus Hordeum; species Hordeum marinum. Next base: position 443,202,911 of record CM039674.1, read on the forward strand.
AACGGTCCTTAGCAATGGTGCACTGTTAGGGTGAACACTTTCCTTGAAATTTTATTGAGAGATCATCTTATTTACTACCGTTGTTCTAAGAAAATAAGATGTAAACATGATAAACATCACATGCAATCAATATAGTGACATGATATGGCCAATATCATTTCGCTCCTTTGATCTCCATCTTCGGGGCACCATGATCATCACTGTCACCGGCACGACACCATGATCTCCATCATTGTGTCTTCATGAAGTTTCTCGCCAACTATTACTTGTACTACTATGGCTAAGGTTTAGCAATAAAGTAAAGTAATTACATGGCATTTATGATTGACACGCAGGTCATACAATAAAATAAGACAACTCCTATGGCTCCTGCCGGTTGTCATACTCATCGACATGCAAGTCGTGAATCCTATTACAAGAACATGATCAATCTCATACATCACAATGCATCACATCACATCCTTTGGCCATATCACATCACAAGGCATATGCTGCAAAAACAAGTTAGACGTCCTCTAATTTGTAGTTGCAAGTTTTTACGTGGCTGCTATAGGTTTCTAGCAAGAATGTTTCTTACCTACACCAAAACCACAACGTGATATGCCAATTGCTATTTACCCTTCATAAGGACCCTTTTCATCGAATCCAATCCGACTAAGGTGGGAGAGACAGACACCCGCTAGCCACCTTATGCAACAAGTGCATGTCAGGCGGTGGAACCAGTCTCACGTAAGCATACATGTAAAGTCGGTCCGGGCCGCTTCATCCCACAATACCGCCGAATCAAGATAAGACTAGTAGTGGTAAGAAAATTAACAAGTTCGACGCCCACAACTGCTTTGTGTTCTACTCGTGCATAGATTCTACGCATAGACCTAGCTCATGATGCTACTGTTGGAAGACGTAGTAGTAAATCAAAAAATTTCCTACGATCACCAAGATCTATCCATGGAGAAACAAGCAACAAGAGGGGAGATATTGCATCTTCATACCTTTGAAGATCGCTAAGCGGAAGCGTTATAAGAACGCGGTTGGTGGAGTCGTACTCGCAGCGATTCAGATCGCGATGGATTCCGATCTTAGCGCCGAATAACAGCGCCTCCGCGTTTAACACACGTGCAGCCCGATGACGTCTCCTATTCCTTGATCCAGAAAGGAGGAAGGAGAGGTTGAGGGAGAGCTCTGGCAGCACGATGGCGTGGTGACGGTGGAGCTACGTGGACTCCGGCAGGGCTTCGCCAAGCGCTACGTTGAACGAGGAAGAGGAAGGGTAGGGCTGCACCGAGAGAGAGAGAAGTCGTGTATCAAATCAGCCCAAAACCTTGGGTATATATAGGAGGAGGGATAGGGAGGGCTGCCTTGGACCCTCCTCCAAGGAGGAGAGGTTCGGCCGAAGGTGGGGAAGAGTCCACCTCCCACAAGGGAGGTGGATCTCCTCCTTTTATTTCCTTTCCCCCTATAACTCTTTACCCCAGCCGCATGGGCCTTTCTAGAAGGTCTTGGCCAGCCCAAAAAGGGCTGGCACACCTCCTCTAAGGGCCCAAAAAGTCCTTTGGTCGTCACACCCCTCCCGGGGGTCCTCCGGCACCCTCCCAGCACTCCCGGTACACTACCGATGAGCCCGAAAACTTTTCGGTGACCAAAACTGGACTTCCTATATATCAATCTTTACCTCCGGACCATTCCAATGCTCCTCGTGACGTCCAGGATCTCATCCAGGACTCCGAACAACCTTCGGTAATCACGTATACCATTTCCCTATAACCCTAGCGTCATCGAACCTTAAGTGTGTAGACCCTACGGGTTCGGGAGACATGTAGACATGATCGAGACACCTCTCCGGTCAATAACCAACAGCGGGATATGGATACCCATGTTGGCTCCCACATGCTCCACAATGATCTCATCAAATGAACCACGATGTCAGGGATTTAATCAATCCCGTATACAATTTGCTTTGTCTATCGGTATGATACTTGCCCGAGATTTGATCGTCGGTATCTATATACCTTGTTCAATCTCGTTACCGGCAAGTCTCTTTACTCGTTCTGTAACACATCATCCCGTGGCTAACTCGTTAGTCACATTGAGCTCATTATGATGATGTCTTACCGAGTGGGCCCAGAGATACCTCTCCGTCACACGGAGTGACAAATCCCAATCTCGATTCGTGCCAACCCAACAGACACTTTCGGAGATACCCGTAGTGCACCTTTATAGCCACCCAGTTATGTTGTGACGTTTGGCACACCCAAAGCATTCCTACGGTATCCGAGAGTTGCACAATCTCATGGTCTAAGGAAACGATACTTGACATTGAAAAGCTTTAGCAAACGAAGTACACGATCTTGTGCTATGCTTAGGATTGGGTCTTGTCCATCAAATCATTATCCTAATGATGTCATCCCGTTATCAATGACATCCAATGTCCATGGTCATGAAACCGTGACCATCTCTTGATCAACGAGCTAGCCAACTAGAGGCTCACTAGGGACATGTTGTGGTCTATGTATTCACACATGCATTACGGTTTCCGGTTAACAAAATTATAGCATGAACAATAGACAATTATCATGAACAAGGAAATACAATAATAACCATTTTATTATTGCCTCTAGGGCATATTTCCAACAAATACCCCAAAAATAACACCCAGGTGTGTGGCAAGAAGCCTAAGTAAGGAATGGCCGATACATGATTATCGCCCTTAGCATAAACATGGACGATACATGATTATCACCCTGAGAAGTATAAATGATCGATGGAGTGTTGACATCTTTGTTAGAACAAATACATTATTTTTCGGCATACAAGCTTTGTCGAAAAACAGAAGGGCATGTGTTGACACCTGATTTTGGCATGATGCAAAACACAATTAAAATGTCCTCAAATTAAAAGGTGTTCAACATGAAAAAGTTTTACATTGTCGTATGGAACAACTTTGATGTTTAGGTCATCACTTTCCAACCTCATATTCATGGCCGAACTTGTACTCGGAGTGTGAGAATTTAACTTCCCGAGTGTTGTTCAGCCGATTAAGCCCCCAATATGGCCTCATATGAGAAAATATTCTCCATAAATTGTCTTAGTCTCATCGAAACGATCGATTTTAATATAAAGATTGTCTCAATCCGAGGTCATATGCAAAAGTTAGAGTCATTGGAGTGCGTCCCTATCACGAGGCAAAAAGTGGCGCGAGGAATCAGACAAGCACCTAGGTGATGTCTGATGGGTCGCACGAGCTATTCAGCACTTAATACGGCCTCAAATGGAAAAAACTTACAACATGAAAATGTTTCTTCTCATCAAGACGATCAATTTTGATATACAAATCGTGTCAATCCGAGGTCATATGCAACATGGAGAGGCAAAACAAGATCAGGCTGAACTTTCAGTTGGGAAATCCGAGTGAAAGGTTTGTCGATCGAGTGGAAAGTTGCCGGCCAAGTGAAAAGCTGTTGTCTGAGTTAAAATTTGATTGTCCAAATGAAAAACTTGTATCCGGATGAAGAAATATGATCGTGCAATCTGAGTGGAAAATCCTAATGTCCTACTGAATAAATTCGAATGTGAGTGTTGTTGAAGATGGGACCAAAAGGTTATCTAGATGGACTCGGATGGGAAAGTGTTCAACATGGAATTTGCATGTATCATTGAAATTGTCAACTTTTCTTTTGAAGTCATTATCACCTAAGATAGTATACAGCCTGCAAAATTGCTACAATGCTCGGACAACCCAATCAACCACATGACCGAATCCGACTCGAAGTTAAAGATGACCTAGTGGAGTATTCAACATGGCCTTATTTGGAAATGTGATCAATAGAAAGATTGTTCTTCTCATCGAGCCGACCAATTTTTGTATAAAAATCATCTTAATCGGAGGTCATATGCAACTTCTGTGGCCCATGCAAGTAATAAGACAGATATCTGGGCAGATTCAGGTTGAATCGGAATTAGACTAGAACTAGGACACTAGGACATGAATTGATGTAATTTTCTTGTAAGGGCATGTTCTGATCTCCTTCCGCTCCAAGCTTCTTAAAAATTCGTCCCGAAGCCAGCCCGAACGGATTAGCTTCATGAAGCTGAAATTCTCGAAGCCATAGTGGTCTCTAGTGCAATTTTTGGGAGCGAGGGATTCCTAGCTCCACAATTTTCTGAATCTGGAGTTTTGGTTAATTACGACCGAAATGCCACCACGAAGATAATACGGTTAGACCAGTTACCCTCGATCCTGCACACACTTAGCGGGCAGAGGCTCATCCTCTCCCCTCTCCCCCATTTTCTCCTGTTGTCGCCGTTCCCACCGCCAGGCCCGACTGCCCCCGTCGCCGGCCGAAAACTCTCCTTCACCTATAGATCCGACCATCCCAGGTTGAATCCCATCGGATCCCGTCCTCGGCGCCGCCAGTCGCGCGGGGTGTAAGGAGCTGCGACCCCATGGCTTAGAGGATATAGGCCCGATGCCATTGATGCCTGACAGACCAACCCGAGCCAGGAGAAGTACCAGGATGACTCCTCTTCTTCCCCATACCGAGCAAGGTGAGCTCCTTCCCGATTCTTCTTCCCCATCCTGAGCAAGGTGAGCACTAGGACAGACCATCCCAAGCCAGGATAAGCACCAGGATGACCCCTCTTCTTCCCCATCCTGAGCAAGGTGCAGTTTAGCCCGAAATGGGCTGCTTCCAGCCGGCCCAAGGTGTCAAGAAGCTGGGCTGCCAGCTCACCCAGGTGCCAGGAGAATTTGCCACGCCTCCAGAATGGTTTGTGTAGTGCCACCTCAAGCGAGAAGTCGGGGGTAGAAGCTATATACGAGAAGTTTCGTAGAAGCTAGCATGTTTCAGAACAAGCCCTAAGGAAAGCCTAGATGAATCCTTTGCTTGTATTGGAAGTCCAGCACCACTTATATATAGTGGAGGCGACGACTGATTGAAACAACACAAAATCGAACAAATTAATATACTACCTTTTCATCTTCGTTTTATCTCTCGATCGGTTTTCTCTCTCGTTCTTCGTTGATCCTCAACTTTAGAGCTATGAATCCCAAGGCTCTAGGGGCGAGCGAATCGACCTAGGGAAGCCCATAGCTGTCGCACTCTCTGACGGGATCCCTCTCGGGTGTGCGGGGTTTCGGATCTGCAAAAGCACCGCCGACTGTACTGCGTATCGTGTCGTTGGTCGGGTCTCCTTTGAGGTGAGCTACGATGCATCACCCCTGAAGTTGAGGGTACACGCGACGTGTTCTTGTGTTAACAAGGTCGTCTCGGATCACCCGAGAACTTCATTAGTGAGGAGTTCATATTCGACATTCACTACAAGAATCAGGCACTTTGCCGTCAGCCATCCGGACGGCAAAGGCATGCATGCCGGATGGCAAAAGCTTTGCTGTCCGCCAGCAGACAGCCAACTGTCTGGCTGAATAAGCCATGGTAAAGGGCGCTTTGCCGTCCGCTGGCGGACGACAAAGACCTTTGCATCTTTGCCGTCTGCCAGCGGATGGCACACGTGGCAACTTAGCTCCGTTAAGGGCTTAACAGCGTGCTTTGCTGTCTGCTAGTAGATGGCAAAGACCTTAACGCAGACGGCAAAGCACCTATTTCTTTGTCGGCCTAGGTGGGTTCTTTGCCGTTAGCTGGCAGACGACAAAGAACTAAGGTCTTTGCCATCTGCCAGCGGACGGCAAAGAACCCACCTAGGCCAGCCTAGTGCTACCCCAGGTTGCACAGGTAGCTGCCACGTGGCAGCTTTGCCGTCTGCTGGCAGACAGCAAAGGCTATATTGCCCCTGTTTTCCCTGTTTTTTCTTAAAATCATTCAATTTGACAGAATTTCACATATATATCCAACATATCTACAATACAAGTTTCCAACAAGCATACCAACAATAAGTTTCAACAAGCATACCAACAATAAGTTCCAACAACATATCCAACATACAAGTTTCCAACAACGTATCCAACATACAATGGTTTCCAACAACATATCCAGACATACATATCTAAAACAAGTTTCCATCAAGTTTCCATAAACAAAAAGGAAGCACAAGTAGAAGAGTACACTCCATCAATGCAAGCTTCCTCATCTATAGCAAATCTGCAAATTAGGAAAGATGAAAGTTAGAAGAAGAAGAAGACTAGCTAGAAGAAAAAGAAGAAGAAGAATTTATCTTCTATTTCTTTTTATCCTCTCCTCTTCTCCAAGGTAGTAATGCCATTTTCTAGCTAACTAAGCATATCAAGTCATTTTGGGGGAAAAATGCTAAGTATAGGTCATTTTATAGCTATCCTAGGTAGAATATATCATTTTGGAGGCAAGTAAGGTTATTATGTCATTTTTGAGGAAAACAAGCTAAGTATAGGACATTTTGGAGCTAAACCAAGGTTATTATGCCATTTTTTACCCAAGTGAGCTAATTATGTCATAAATGAACTAGCTAAGCTATTTATAGATCATTATTGAGCTATCCTAGGTAGTTATGCCATTTTGTACCTAAGTGAGCTAATTATGTCATAAATGAACTAGCTAAGCTAGCTATAGATCATTATTGAGCTATCCTAGGTAGTTATGCCATTTTCTAGCTAACTAAGCATATCAAGTCATTTTGGAGGAAAAAGTGCTAAGTATAGGTCATTTTATAGCTATCCTAGGTAGAATATATCATTTTGGAGGTAAGTAAGGTTATTATGTCATTTTTTAGGAAAATAAGCTAAGTATAGGTCATTTTGGAGCTAAACCAAGGTTATTATGCCATTTTTTTACCTAAGTGAGCTAATTATGTCATAAATGAACTAGCTAAGCTAATTATAGATCATTATTGAGCCATCCTAGGTAGTTATGCCATTTTGTACCAAAGTGAGCTAATTATGTCATAAATGAACTAGCTAAGCTAGCTATAGATCATTATTGAGCTATCCTAGGTAGTTATGCCATTTTCTAGCTAACTAAGCATATCAAGTCATTTTGGAGGAAAACATGCTAAGTATATGTCATTTTATAGCTATCCTAGGTAGAATATATCATTTTGGAGCTAAGTAAGGTTATTATGTCATTTTTGAGGGAAATAAGCTAAGTATAGGTCATTTTGGAGCTAATTAGGTCATTTCTTAAGCTAAGTATGCATTTGTTAAGCAAAACACTTGGGAAAACTTACCATCATCATGGAGGTGAAGGACCGGTCGAGTTTGAGCCAGGGTGAGATGTAGAAGGACCGGTCGGTGTTGCGGCAGACGCAGAAGGATCGGTCATGCTTGTCGGGAGGCACGCTGCACCAAAGATCATTTGCAAGCAATGTCTCCTTAGCATGATGCAACTCAAATGTGAATACTAGTAACCGATGACCATTCAAATGAAACTCACCGTGGGTGCTATAGCAATATGGGGCATCGACGGAGGGGTCTGACCATTGTTCTAGCACACGGTTTGCACATTTTGTTTTCACGAGTCATTCATATTAGTTACGGATGAAATGAACATTACGTGCATGATTTGGCTAATATGTAGGAGAAACTTACCACGAGCAGCTCGTATAGGGCCCGGTGAGACGCGTCGTTCCGGTTCCTCTCCTCCTCCAAGAGCCTAGCCGTCCTCTCCTCCATGTCCCTCTCCCTCTCCTCCTGGTCCCTAGCATCAATGGCGAGCTCCATTGGCCATGGATGAGGACTAATCTTAGGATCAGAGCTCGTCTGGCACTTCTTGATCTCCAGGAGAGTTCTAGGACAACGTATCTGTCCATTCCCAATGGCTATCGAGCCATGGGGCCTTCTGCCACCAGATATCATCATGAGCTCTGGATCAAAAGGACTCTGGCTCGGGTTGAAGTCCTTCCCTTTCCTCGCCTTCCCCTCATCTCTGTACCTCACGAGCTTGTTGTGGGAGGAGATGTTGCTGAAGCTCTCTGGATGATCGAGGTCATCCTTAGAGAATGCCTTGGCCTTCTTGTATGAGGCCGTATGGGCCATGGCTTAGAGGTCGAACAGAGGTGGCACCTCCTTCTTGTTTTCTCGTGCCTAAAAGAGAGGAACAAAATATTAGTTAAGGGATCAAGCTATCATGAAGAATGAAATTGCATGAATCATGAAGCAAACCACATACCTAGTGATCCCCGTACTCAAACAAGTTGGAGCTCCCTTGATGGTGTGGCACACCTCTCATTTGGGCACGCTTATCCTTGGCCTTGTTGTGTTCGGCTAGCCATTTGGGAGAGCACCACCCATCCACCAATGCCTCCCAACAGTCCATCCTATCCGCACACCATCTCGGGGGCACCTAAGTTAGACAAGAGAAATTTCAGCGCTACACCTACGAATCAAATGAAAGAAACTAAGTACAAGGCCTTAACAATAGATAATTACCTTCATTAACTTCTCCTTACTCAGATAATTTTTGCGGCACTTCTTCTGGGCCCTCTTAATGTTAGTCGAGGTGTAGTAGTCTCGAATAGCCTGCACCCGAGCCTCGTGCCGTAAGTTCTGAAGTAGGCGCTTGCACTCGACTTCGAGAACAACAGCCGCTTTCGCCTCATGTTCCTCAAGACACCTGTACAAGGTCTACAATCAAACAAGACAACACCGATTAGTACAATCACTAGGTGTTGTTGATTTTTAAGTCTGTAAAGGAGAAATTACCCAAAAGCGACGGATCACAATGTCAGCCACTGTCTCGCACAAGACACCGTCGACCATCTCCTCCAGTGGGGCCGGGGCAGCCATGTATAGCTCCCAGGTCAGTGCTACCTATGGAGCCTCACCCTCATCGGGCAACTGGACCTTCCCCAGGAAGTGGTGCCGGAGAAGCACACCAAGGACCTGGTTGGGCCTGCGGACACCATGCTCGTGTTTCCAACCCCTGTAGTATGACAAGGCCAACACATTAGATATTAATTTGAAGAAACATGAAGGCAAAAGGTTAAAAAAGAGTAAATGCACTTACTTCCCCGCATTAGGTGCAATCAACCACCTCTACTCGCGGGTCGTCGGCACGGGCGGGAGCTTTGTACAACCACGCTGGTAGACCTTCTTGCCCTCCTCAACCAGCTCGCCCTTGCTATAGGTGTCCTCAGACAAGTTGTCCTCGCCACCATAAGCATGGCCACTAGCCTCCGGAGTCACGTGGGACGAAGACTCTGGGACCAGAGTCTCCTGGGACGAAGCTCGGTGACCCAAGGCTTGTCGACCCGAGGCTCGTGGACCGGAGTCCGAGACGGGTCCAAGTCAGATGGGTCCACCTGAGACGGAGCACTCCGGTGGTTGGGAGAATCAGCTGGGGGTGGCGGCGAGGAAGGTGCAGCAGCCTTCCTACCTCTAGCACCTCTCTTCGTCTTCCCCCGACCTCTCCTGGTCGAAGAAGAAGCGCCCACTAGTGTCTGCATGCCGGATTGGAGGTGAAGTAGGATTGCTTCCCACCTCCTATTTCAGCCGACCCAAAGGCCTTAGCTGCCTCTCCTCTCCTCTCCTCCTATATATACTAGTGGATTGGGTGGTTTTTGGACAGAATTTCCGGCCACGTGCTACCCGTTTCAACGGTGCACAGTTTCTCCTCTAGATCGGTTTTCCGCAGCGCTTAGGCGAAGCCCTGCCAGAATCACTCCACCACCATCACCGGAGCGCCGTCACGCTGCCGGTGAACTCTCTCTCCTCTCCACCTCCTCTTGCTGGATCAAGACGGTGGAGATCGTCATCAAGCTGCACGTGTGCTGAACGCGGAGGTGTCGTCCGTTCGGCGCTAGATCGGAAGGACCGTGATCGAGATCGCGAGACGGTTCGTGATGAGATCGCGGAACGGGTCGTGATGAGTTCGCGGGACAGATCGTGATCAAGATCGTGAGACGGACCGTGATGAGATCGCGGGACGGATCGTGATGAGTTCACGGGACGGATCATGATTGGATCGCGGGACGGATCGTGATGAGATCGCGGGACGCTCAGCGATTTGGATCGCGAAGATGTTCGACTACACCAACCGCGTTTCTTAACGCTTCCCGCTTAGCGATCTACAAGGGTACGTAGATCCACTCTCCCTCTCATAGATGCTCATCACCATGGATAGGTTTGCATGTGCGTAGGAATTTTTTTGTTTCCCATGCGACGTTCCTCAACAGTGGCATCATGAGCTAGGTTGATGGTTCGATGAGATCTCGAGTAGAACACAAAAGGTTTGTGGGCGTTGATGCTTAGATTGCTTCCTACCTTGGTCGTATTTTGGTTCAGTGGGATTGTGGGATGAAGCGGCCCGGACCAACATTACTCGTACGCTTACGAGAGACCGGTTCCCTCGATGCAACTTGTTGCCTAGATGGCTTGCGGGTGACAGTTTCTCTCACTTTAGTTGGATCGGATTCGACAAAGGCGGTCCTTGAGAAGGTTGAAAAGCAAACTAGTGTATCACTATTATGGTTTATGCGTAGGTGAGAATCGTTCTTGCTAGATACCCGTAGCAGCCACGTAAAATATGCAAAAACAATGAGAGGACGTCTAACTTGTTTTTGCAGGGTATGTTGTGATGTGATATGGCCAATTACATGATGAGATATATGTGATGTATGAGATGATCATGTGATGTATAGATTATCACGACTTGCATGTCCATGAGTACGGCAACCGGCAGGAGCCATAAGGTTGTCTTTAATTATTGTATGACCTGCGTGTCAATCATTAAGCGCTATGTAATGCTTTACTTTATCGCTACGGTAGCAATAGTAGTAGAAGCATGCAGGGCGTGACAACCCCGATGGCTACACGTTGATGGAGATCAAGATGATGGAGATCATGGTGTCATGCCGGTGACGATGGAGATCATGCCGGTGCTTTCTAGATGGAGATCAAAAGCACAAGTTCATGGCCATATCATGTCACTTATGATTTGCATGTGATGTTAATCCTTTTTATGCACCTTGTTTTGCTTAGGACGACGGTAGCATCATAAGGTGATCCCTCACTTAATTTCAAGATAAACTGTGTTCTCCCCGAGTGTGCACCGTTGCGAAAGTTCGTCGTGTTGAGACACCACGTGATGATCGGGTGTGATAGACTCTACGTTCACATACAATGGGTGCAAGCCAGATTTGCACGCGCAGAACACTCGGGTTAACTTGACGAGCCTAGCATGTACAGACATGGCCTCGAAACACAAGAAGACCGAAAGGTCGAACATGAGTCATATAGTAGATATGATCAACATAATGATGTTCACCATTGCAGCCACCTTAACTCACGTGATGATCGGACTTGAGTTGGTGAATTTGGATCATGTATCACTCGAATGACCCGAGGGATGTCAATTTGAGTGGGAGTTCTTAAGTAATATGATTAATTGAACTCATTATCATGAACATAGTCAAAGTGTCTTTGCAAATTATGTTGTAGATTACTAGCTCGCGTTGTAGCTCCCTTAAATTTTTATATGTTCCTAGAGAAATAGAGTTGAAAGATGTTGGTAGCAATATTGCGGACTGGGTCCGTGATCTGAGGATTGTCCTCATTGCTGCACAGAAGGCTTATGTCCTTAATGCACCGCTCGGTGCGCCACCCCCTCTAGCGTCGTCTATAGATGTTGTGAACATCTAACAGGCACGTTTCGATGACTACTTGATAGTTTAGTGCGTCATGCATTACGGCATAGAATTGAGGCTTCGAAACATTTTGAATGTCACGGAACATATGAGATGTTCTAGGACCAGAGATTGTGATCTCAGGCTCGTGCCTGTGTTGCGAGATATGAGATCTCCAACAAGATTCTTTGCCTGTAAGATGAAGGAGAATAGCTCAATCGTTGAGCATGTACTCAGATTGTCTAGGTACTACAATCGCTTGAATCAAGTGGGAGTTGATCTTCCAGATAAGATAGTGATTGATATAGTTCTCCAAGTCACTGTCACTAAAGCTACTAGAACTTAGTGATGAACTATAATACACCAGGGATAGAAGTATTGATCCCTGAGCTGTTCGCGATGTTTGACACCGCGAAGGTAGAAATCAAGAAGGAGTGTCAAGTGTTGATGGTTAATCAAACCACTAGTTTCGAAAAGGGAAAGAGCAAGGAGGGAAACTTCATGGATAGCAAGTCAGTTGCTGCTCTAGTGAAGCAACCCAAAGTTGAACTCAAACCCGAGACTAAGTGCTTCTATTATGAGGTGAGAGGTCGCTGAAGCGGAACAACCCTAGATACTTGGTAGATAAGAAGGCTGGCAACATCGACAGAAGTATATTTGATATACGAGTTATTGATGTGTACCTTGCTAGTACTCCTAGTAGCACCTGGGTATTGGATACCGGTTCGGTTGCTAAATGTTAGTAACTCGAAATAAAAGCTACGGAATAAACGGAGAACTAGCTAAGGGTGAGGTGACGATGTGTGTTGGAAATGTTTCCAAGGTTGATGTGATCAACATCGCACGCTCTCTCTACCTTCATGATTAGTGACGAACCTAAATAAATGTTATTTGGTGTTTTGCATTGAGCATGAACATGATTAGATCATGTTTGTTGCAATACGGTTATTCATTTAAGTCAGAGAATAATAGTTATTCTGGTTACATGAATAATACCTTCAATGGTCATGCACCCAATGAGAATGGTTTGTTGAAATCTTGATCGTAGTAATACACATGTTCATAACATTGATGTCAAAAGATACAAAGTTAAATAATGATAGTACCACATACTTGTGGCACTGCCGCAAAATGTCATATTGGTATAAAGCACATGAAGAAACTCCATGGTGATGGATATTTGGACTCATTCGATTTCGAATCGGTTGAGACATGCGAACCATGCCTCTTGGGCAAGATGACTAAAGGACCCCGTTGGATGGAGCGGGCAAGTGATTCATTGGAAATGATACATGTTGATGTATGCAATCTAGTGAGTCTTGTAGCGTGCAGTGGATATCATTATTTTCTTACCTTCACTGATGATTTGAGTAGATATAATGAAACACAAGTCTGAATCATTTGAAAGGTTCAAGCAAATTCAGAGTGAAGTTTAAAGATCATCGTGACAAGAAGATAAAAATGACTGTGATATGATCGTGGAGGTGAATATCTGAGTCACGAGTTTGGCATACAACTTAAGACAATGTGAAAGTTGTTTCACAACTAAACGCCACCTGGAACACCATAGTGTGATGGTGTGTCCGAACATCATAGTTATGCTCTATTGGATATGGTGCGTGCTATGATGTCTCTTATCATTTTACTACTATAATTTTGGGGTTATGCATTAGAGACAACTACATTCACTTTAAATAGGGCACCATCTAAATCCGTTGAGATGACACCGTGTGAATTATGGTTTGACAGAAACCTAAGCTGTCATTTCTTAATGTTTGGGGCTGCGATGCTTGTGTGGAAAATGTTTTCACATAATAAGCTAGAACCCAAAGCGGACAAATGTATCTTCATAGAATACCCTAAGAACAGATGGGTATGCCTTCTATCTCAGATCCGAGTGCAAAGTGTTTGTTGCTAGAACTGGGTCCTTTCTCGAGAAAAAGTTTCTCTCGAAAGAATTGAGTGGGAGGAAGATAGAACTTGATGAGTTTGTTAAACCTTTGTTCAACCAGAGAGTAGCGCAACGCAGAAAGATGTTTTTGTGAAGCCTACTTTAGTTGAAGAGGAAGTTAATGATGATGATCATGAAGCTTCAGGATCAAGTTACTATCAAACTTCGTAGGTCGACAAGGATGTGTACTGCTCCTGAGCGGTACGACAACTCTGTCTTGGAGGTCATGTTGTTGGACAACGATGAACCTACGAGCTATGGAGAAGCGATGATGGGCCCGGATTCCGACAAATGGTTGGAGGCCATGAAATCCGAGATAGGATCCATGTATGAAAACCAAGTGTAGACTTTGGTAGACTTGCTCGTTGGATGGCAGGTCGTTGAGTACAAATGGATCTTTAAAATGAAGACAGACACTGATGGTGAATGTCACTATTTGTAAAGCTCGACTTGTTGCAAATATGTTTGTGACAAGTTCAAGGAGTTGACTACGATGAGACTTTCTCACTCGTAGTGGTGCTAAAGTCTGTTGGAATTATGTTAGCAGTTGCTGTGTTTTCAATTATGAAATCTGGCAGATGGATGTAAAAACATCGTTTCCTTAATGGTTTACTTGAGGAAAGGTTGTATGTGATACAACCAGAAGGTTTTGTCAGTCCTAAGGATGCTAAAAGGTGTGCAAGCTTCGGTGATCCTTCCATGGACTGAAGCAAGCATCTCGGAGTTGGAATATACGCTTTGATGAGTTGATCAAAGTTTTTGAGTTTATACAAAGTTTACGAGAAACTTGTATTTGCAACAAAGTGAGTGGGAGCACTATAGAATTTCTGATAAGTATATGTGGATGACATATTGTTGATCGGAAATAATGTAGGATTTCTGGAAAGCATAAATGGTTGTTTGGAAAGTGATTTTCAACGGAAGACCTGGATAAAGCTACCAAATTGTTGAGCATCAAGATCTATAGAGATAGATCAAGATGACTTGATGAGACTTTCAATGAGTACATACCTTGACAAAGATTTTGAAAGAGTTCAAAATGGATCAGGCAGAGAAAGAGTTCTCACCTAATTTGTAAGGTGTGAAGTTGAGTGAGACTCAAAGCTCGACCACGGCAGAAGGAATAGAAAGGACGAACGTCGTCCCCTATGCCTTAGCCATAGGCTCTGTATAGTATGCCATGCTGTGTACCGCACCTGTGTGTGCCTTGCCATGAGTCTGTCAAGGGGTACAAGTGTGGTCCAGGAGTGGATCACTGGACAGCGGTCGGAATTATCCTTAGTAACCAGAGGACTAAGGAAATGTTTCTTGATTATTGAGGTGATAAAGAGTTCGTCGTAAAGAGTTACGTCGATGCAAGCTTTAACACCTATCCGTATGACTAGTAGTAGCAATCTGGATACGTATAGTGGAGCAGCCATTTGGAAATAGTACCAAGTGGAGTGTGGTAGCAGTGTTTACGGTTTGACATAGAGATTTGCAAAGTACACACAGATCTGAATATCGCAGACCGGTTGACTATAAGACCTCTCTCACATGCAAAGCATGATCGAGCCCCAGAACTCATTGGGTGTTAGATTCATAACAATGCGAATCACATGGTGATGTGAACTAGATTATTGACTCTAGTGCAAGTGGGAGACTGTTGGAAATATGCCCTAGAGGCAATAATAAATTAGTTATTATCATATTTCCTTGTTCATGATAATCGTTTATTATCCATGCTATAATTGTATTGATCGGAGACTTAAATGCATGTGTGGATACATAGACAAAACCATGTCCCTAGTATGCCTTTAATGGACTAGCTCGTTGATCAAAGGATGGTTAAGGTTTCCTAGCCATGGACATGAGATGTCATTTGATAACGGGATCACATCATTAGGAGAATGATGTGATGGATAAGACCCAAACTACAAACATAGCATATGATCGTGTCACTTTATTGCTATTGTTTTGTGCATGTCAAGTATATGTTCCTATGACCATGAGATCATGCAACTCATTGACACCTCGGAGGAGTGCCTATGACCATGAGATCATGCAACTCGGAGGAGTGCCTTGTGTGTATCAAACGTCGCAACGTAACTGGGTGACTATAAAGGTGCTCTACAGGTATCTCCGATGGTGTCTGTTGAGTTGGCATGGATCGAGACTGGGATTTGTTACTCCGTGTAACGGAGAGGTATCTCGGGGCCCACTCGGTAATGCAACATCACGATAAGCCTTGCAAGCAATGTGACTAATTGTTAGTTGCGGGATCTTGTATTACGGAACGAGTAAAGATACTTGCCGGTAACGAGGTTGAACTAGGTATGGAGATACCGACGATTGAATCTCGGGCAAGTAACATACCGAAGAACAAAGGGAACGTTATACGGGATTAACTGAATCCTTGACATAGAGGTTCGACCGATAAAGATCTTCGTAGAATATGTAGGAACCAATGTGGACGTCCAGGTCCCGCCATTGGTTATTGACCGTAGAGGTGTCTCGGTCATGTTTACATAGTTCTCGAACCCGCAGGGTCTGCACACTTAAGGTTCGGTGACGTTTCGGTAGTGTAGAGTTATGTATGGTGGTGACCGAAGTTTGTTCGGAGTCCCGGATGAGATCTCGGACGTCACGAGGAGCTCCGGAATGGTCCGGAGGTAAAGATTCATATATAGGAAGTCCCAGTTTGGTTTCCGGAAAAGTTTCGGGCTCATCGGTAGTGTACCGGGAGTGCCGGTAGTGTACCGGGAGTGCCGGTAGTGTACCGGGAGACCTCTGGGAGGGGTACTTAGACCCCAAGAGGTCCATGGGCTGTGGGAGAGTATTAACCAGCCCTTAGTGGGCTGGGAAAACAGCCACAAAGTCCCATGGCGCAGGAGAGAAAGTCCTAAAGCAAAAAGTGGAAAATCAGCCAATAGGAGGCAATCCTACTTCAACTAGGATTGGAGGTGAAGTAGGATTGCTTCCCACCTCCTATTTCAGCTGACCCAAAGGCACTGCCTCTCCTCTCCTCTCCTCCTATATATACTAGTGGATTGGGTGGTTTTTGGACAGAATTTCCGGCCACGTGCTACCCGTTTCACCGGTGCACAGTTTCTCCTCTAGATCGGTTTTCCGCAGCGCTTAGGCGAAGCCCTGCCGGAATCACTCCACCACCATCACCGGAGCGCCGTCACGCTGCCGGTGAACTCTCTCTCCTCTCCACCTCCTCTTGTTGGATCAAGACGGTGGAGATCGTCATCAAGCTGCACGTGTGCTGAACGCGGATGTGCCGTCCGTTCGGCGCTAGATCGGAAGGACCGTGATCGAGATCGCGAGACGGTTCATGATGAGATCACGGAACGGATCGTGATGAGTTCGCGGGACAGATCGTGATCAAGATCGTGAGAAGGATCGTGATTAGATCGCGGGACGGATCTTGATGAGTTCACGGGACGGATCGTGATTGGATCGCGGGACGCTCAGTGATTTGGATCGCGAAGATGTTCGACTACACCAACCGCGTTTCTTAATGCTTCCCGCTTAGCGATCTACAAGGGTACGTAGATCCACTCTCCCTCTCGTAGATGCTCATCACCATGGATAGGTTTGCGTGTGCGTAGGAAATTTTTTGTTTCCCATGCGACGTTCCCCAACAGAATAATAGCACCCCTCCCAGCAAATGCCGAGGAAGGAGGCTCAGAGCCCTCTCAACCCGAGCCCACCATCTGTTAACACCTGCAATGACAAAGAGTGAACGAAATTAGTTCAACATAAAAAAATTTAATACCTAATAACATGAACTAATTAATAATATATATGTACATAATAATAATTGAATACCTCACATTACTAATATTAATCTTCATCGTCTATATATGCTTCGGGATCAATAAATGCATAATCATCATCACTATCAGTAATGACGTGCTCATCAGCATCATCAATAAATGCATCAACATGTGGAAGGCCTCTATGTAATCGGTCAAGCATTGTCAGGTCATCTGCAGTAGTAACCTCTTCTTCTTCTGTCTCTTCTTGTTCCGGCTCAGGGGTAAAGTCGGGTTCACTATCGCTCTCGACCTCAATGTTTTGGGGTGAAGTAGAGCGGTTCTTGAAACGTTTCTTGGAAACACGTGTTTCTTGGAAGAATTCTCCTTCATATGTGTCTAGGTTAATGTTAGGTTCATAATCATCTTCATTGAGGGGAGGTGGTCTAAAATGTGGCGGCACATCATAAACGACATCCCAACCTTTCAAATTTGGATCCGTTTGGCAGGCCTACGGTAGATAGAAAACTTGGGTCGCCTGTTGAGCCGTAATATAGACATCGTGAGCATCTAAATGGGTGCTTTGTTTGATTTCGACTAGCCCTATATGTTCATGAGTCCTTCTAGTCTCCTTCGGCTGGAACCAATAATATTTGAAGACTACGACGTTTGGTGGGTTTTAACCAAAGAATGTAAGTTCATAAATTGCTTCAACTCTTCCATAATACTCGACCCCTCCTTCGCCGACAGCGGAGACACAACAATTTGTAGACTTTCGGTCAGCCATAGATAGCTCTTTGCCAAAAGTACGAAAGCGATACCCGTTGATGTCGTATTTGTCAAATGAACGGACCTTATAATCAAAACCATTAGCAACTTGTCTCAATTCGAAGTCCATAGACTCTGCATTAGCCTACAAGTTTAATACGAAAGAATTGTTGCATTAGCCGAAAACTAGGCGAAGAAATGAATTCGTCTAATTAATGGAAATTACCGTTTTCTTGAACCAAGAGATGAAACCGAGATAGCCGCCTCCATGCTTTGCCAGAAGCTCATACTCTTCGATGGAATCCTTTTGGATCACCGCTCCATCCAAGAATTTGGCGACGTATCGAGTGTATCACATATCTGGGAATAAGAGCATTTCAAAGGAATTAGAAGTTGCGAAACAATGTACCGAGAACTTACTCGATGTATGGCCGCACTTCTGTTAGGTTGTTGAAGATATACAACGAAATGGTCTGCCATTCTTCGAAGTCTAACGCTATTGATTTCGAAGCACCGGCTGGTGCGAGCTTCCTTTTGAATAGGCTGAGGTTGGATGGACCTTTTTCACGGTCGCCATCATTGTACCGAGGCTTCGGATTATGCAAATGATGATTCTTGGCTTTGTAGTGTGCTGTCACGAAGTTTGCCGCCCCCTCAGTAATGAATGCCTCGGCCATCGATGCTTCAACTCTACGTTTGTTTTTACATTTTGCTTGAAGTTTCTTCTGCATCCTCTCAGTTGTGAAGCACCAACGATTTTTCACGGGCTCCCAATCTTGCCTCGGTCGGGAGATGCAAAATCAAATGCTGCATTGGATTAAAGAAGCCCGGTGGAAAGATCTTTTCTAACTTGCAGATCAACTCCGGCGCCAACTCTTCCAGTTCGTCTAGCACGTCAGGCAATAGTTCTTTCGCACAAAGAGCACGAAAGAAATAGCTCAGCTCTGCCAGTACTAGCCATTCATCCTCAGGGATAAAGCCACGCAACATCACCGGCGTTACCTGCTCAAGCCATATGTGCCAATCATGGCTCTTGAGACCAAATATTTTCAATTTGTCAAGACTCGCTCCCCTCTTTAGATTTGCTGCATACCCATCAGGGAACATCAACTGCATTTTCACCCATAAGATCACTTCCCTCATAGCTGACCTTCCAAGATTGAACCATGCCTTTGGCTTCCTCCAGTTCTTCTTTCCTTTCGGTTGTCGAATGTTTTGTAATGGTCTATCACATAGAGCCTCCTGATCGACTCTAGCCTTAGGATTATCCTTCAACTTCCCCTCTATGCCGAACAATGTACCAAAAAGGGCCTCCGCGATATTCTTTTCAGTGTGCATCACGTCGATGTTGTGTGGGCTAAGGAGGTCTTTAAAGTAAGGCAGATCCCACAAACATATCTTGTGAGTCCAGGCATGTTCCGTATTATACCCTTTGAAATACCCTGGACGATCTGGATCCGGCTCGAGAGCGTTTATTTGATCCAGGATCTGTTGGCCTGTCAAGGCAGGTGGTGCAGTGTTTTTGACAACTCTACCTTTGAAGAAATTCTTCTTGTCTTTTCTGAACTTATGGTCAGGATCCAGGAAGTGTCTATGCATGTCGAAGCAAGAAAACTTGCGACCCGCCTCTAGCCAACAAAACTGAAGAGCTGCCTTGCATGTGGGGCACGGAAACCTTCCATGCACACACCAGCCAACGAATAGCGCATACGCCGGCAAGTCATGCATCGAGTACATGTACCACACATGCATTTTGAAGTTCTTTTTTGTAGCAGCGTCGTATATCTTGATCCCATTATCCTAGGCTTCTTGCAATACATCCTTAAGCGGTTGCATGTACACATTCATATTCTTCCCCGGATATTTGGGCCTTGGAATTATCAACGTCAGGAAAATGTTCTTTATATTCATAATCTCTCCATGGGGGGAGATTCAGTGGAATGACAAATACAGGCCAACAACTGTATTGTGCTGCCGTCATACCATACACATTGAACCCATCCGTGCTAATGGAAACTCGAGGATGCCTTGGATCCATTGCTTTATCCTTATGTAATGCATCGAAGTGCTTCCACGCAAAAGCGTCTGAAGTGTGTCCCAACATCGGATTCCCATCTGCATCTAGTTCTGTTATTTTGCCTAATTTATACCACGTCATCTGTCTGGCCATCTCTTCGACCATGAAAAGACGTTGAAGTCTTGGTATGATTGGCAGATACCGAAGAACATTAATGGGGATTTTATTTTGACTCTTCTCACCCATACCGTTGTCTACCAGAACATACCTGGAAGCATTGCAAATGGGGCAATAGTTCAAGCCTGCATACTCAAGCCTAAATAAGGCACATCCATTCTCACAGGCATCTATCTTCTCATAGGGCATCTTAAGCGCACGTAGGATTTTGTCCGACTGGTACAGGTTTTGTGGCAATACATGGCCTTTGGGTAGAAAGCATCCAAATATCATCATCATCGCATCGTAGCATTCTCTGCCCAGGTTGAACTGAGCCTTCAGAGCCATTACTTGCGCGATGGCATCCAGCTGACAAAGCTCAATGTGCTCGTGGAGAGGACGTTTTGAAGACTCCAACATTTCATTAAAGGCCTTTGCAGATTCCTCCATCTCATCGTTTGAATCCTGAGCATCATCAAAGTCTTGCACCATGTCTTCGATCCCGATACCATGCTCATCGGTGTGACGAAGAACCACCTCAGCTCTGGCACGTTGGGCGGACTCACCATGCAATGTCCAGACCATATAATTAGGCGTAAAACCCCACTTCTGCAGGTGTTTGATCATTTCAAACTCTGACTTCTTCTTATAGTTGTCGCAATCGACACAAGGGCACCAGGTTTGTTATCCATTTGCAAATGCGACTCTCACAAACTCCTTGGTTTTTGTTATCCATTCACGGGTCATGTCTTTCTGACTAGTGTGACCGGTGTACATCCACCCACGATCACTCATCTTGCCTAGCTATTGTACACACAAAAAATATATACATAATTCAGCAAACCATATTCATCAGTTAATAGAGTTTGTCAGTTTTATTACGTCGATGCAACCTAGACACTAGTAGGTAAAGGTAGGTCCTAATCCCACGAGAGTATGTGTAGATTGGGTTCGTTTTCCCATGCTCTGCTCCGGATCTGACATACAATTTCGGTAGCACCTCCCCGCTGTTCTCCTGATACATGTCTCGGCAATAAGCATAGAGGATGTGTACCCGGAGAACAATAGGGAGGCACTGACGAAATTCTACATCGGATCCGGAGCAAAGCATATGGGAAAACTAACCCAATCTACACATACTCTGGCTGTCCATGGATAACATTGGACAATTCGAAAGAATCGCGATTATGAATATGCTAATGAATGCATATTTATAGACGCAACCCTTTCGAAAGGGACATGCATAGTGGTCACGCATACTGATCAACACAAAATATGATGTTTTCTATAACAAAATAGGAAAATATGTGACCTAGCTCATAATTTACAAAACTATGACCTCCTCGGCCTCACGAAGGTCGAAGAGCACCCTTTTGGTCAATAGGAGGCAGAATAGGTGTCGGGGGTCGGGGGTCCATGGCATTGGGAGACAGTGGCATCAGGGGACAGTGGCATCGGCGGTCGGGGGTCAGTGGTGTCGGGAGTCGGGGGTTGGTGGCGTTGGTGGTCGGGGGTCAATGGCGTTGTTGGTCGAGGGTCGGTGGTGTCAGTGGTCGGGGGGCGATGGCGTCGGGGGTCGGGGGTCGGGGGGGGGGGGCCCAGGGCGTCAGGGGTTGATGGCGCCAGGGGTTGGGTGTCTGTGGCGTCGGGGGTCGAGGGTCGTTGGCGTCGGAGGTTAGGGTTAGTAGCATTGGGGATCGGGGGCTCTTCTCTTCTCCTTCTTCTTCTTCTTCTTCTTCTTCTTCTTCTTCTCCTTCTCCTTCTTCTTCTTCTTCTCCTCTTCTCATCATCTTCTTCTTCCTCCTCCTCTTCTTCCTTCTTTTACTTTTTCCTCTTATTCTTCTCCTCTTCTCCTCCTTTTCTTCTTCTTCTTCTCCTCCTCTTCTCCTCTTCTTCTTCTTCTTCTTCTTCTTCTACTTATTCTTATTTTATTTTTTTCATCTTTCTTCTTTCTTCTTCTAATTATGTAAATCTAATCTAAAATAAACCTAAACTAAACCTAAACCTAAACCTAAACCTAAACTAAACCTAAACTAAAGCTAAAACTAAACCTAAACTAAATCTAAACTAAACCTAAACCTAAAAGAAATAAAAAAACAGAAAAAACAGGAGAGGGGAAGAGCTCATCAGAGGGGGGTAGGGCAGGGGAGCGCCGGGAAGGGCGGGGGGGGGGGGGGCGCCGGGTGGCGGTGGGGCGACGAGCGGCGGTGGCGACGGGGCCGTAGGGGGGCGGTGGGCCGCAGGGGGCCCGGGCGTGGCGGTGGGGGCGCCGGGGCGGCAGTGGCGCCGGGGCGGTCGGTCGGTGGGGTGACGGGCGCTGGTGATGGGCGGCGGTGGCGACGGGGCCGCAGGGGGGCCCAGGCGCGGCGGCAGTGGCGCTGGGCCGGCAGTGGCACCGGGGCGGTGGGCCGGTGGGGCGGCGGGGTGGTGTGGCGACGGGGCGGCGGCGCGCGTGCGGTGGGCGACGGGGAGGAGAGGGAGAGAAATAGATAGAGAGAGAGGCAGGGTGGGGCACTGCCATTAGTTAGAGCCCCCTCTTTTCCGTCCGCTAGCACACGGCAAAGAGGGGGCCGTTAGGTTAAACTATAAGCGGATCGTCAGTGGGCCCACCTCCCTCTTTGCCGTCCGCTGGCTGATGACAAACATGTTGGGAGACGTAGTAGTAAATCAAAATTTTCCTACGTGTCACCAAGATCTATCTATGGAGAAACCAGCAAACGAGCGGGGAGAGATTGGATCTTCATACCTTTGAAGATCGCTAAGCGGAAGCGTTGCTAGAACGCGGTTGATGGAGTCGTACTCGCAGCGATTCAGATCGCGGTAGATCCGATCAAGTGCCGAACGGACGGCACCTCCGCGTTCAACACACGTGCAGCCCGGTGACGCCTTGATCCAGCAAGGAGGGAGGAGAGGTTGAGGGAGAGCTCCGGCAACACGACGGCGTGGTGGCTGTGGAGCTGCGTGGTACTCCGGCAGAGCTTCGCTAAGCACTACGGAGAACAAGGAGAGGGAGGAGTAGGGCTGCACCAGGGAGGAGATGAACTCGTGTATTGTGCAGCCCCAAATACCTCCACTATATATAGGAGGAGGGGAGGAGAGGTGTTGCGCCCTAGGGTTCCACCCTAGGGGTGGCGGCAGCCTCCAGAAACCCATCTGGCCGGCGGCCAGGGCAAGGAGAGGTGGAGGCGCCCTAGGGTGGGCCTTAAGGCCCATCTAAGCCTAGGGTTTGCCCCCTCCACCCTTGCTGCGCCTTGGGCTGGGGTGGGAGGCGCACCAGCCTACCTAGGGGATGGCTCCCTCCCACTCTTGGCCCATGGAACCTTCCGGGGCAGGTGGGCCCACTTGGTGGACCCCCGGAACCCTTCCGGTGGTCCCGGTACACTACCGGAGACACCCGGAACACTTCCGGTAACCAAAACCTCACTTCCTATATATCAATCTTCGTCTCCGGACCATTCCGGGACTCCTCGTCACATACGGGATCTCATCCGGGACTCTGAACAACCTTCGGTAACCACGTACACTATTTCCCTATAACCCTAGCGTCATCGAACCTTAAGTGTGTAGACCCTACGGGTTCGGGAGACACGTAGACATGACCGAGACACCTCTCCGGTCAATAACCAATAGCGGGATCTGGATACCCATGTTGGATCCCACGTACTCCACGATGATCTCATCGGATGAACCACGATGTCAAGGATTCAATCAATCCCGTATACAATCCCCTTTGTCTATCGGTATGGAACTTGCCCGAGATTCGATCGTCGGTATCCCCATACCTTGTTCAATCTCGTTACCGACAAGTCTCTTTACTCGTTCTATAATACATCATCCCGTGACTAACTCCTTAGTCACATTGAGCTCATAATGATGATGTCTTACCGAGTGGGCCTAGAGATACCTCTCCGTCACACGGAGTGACAAATCCCAGTCTCGATTCGTGTCAACCCAACAGATACTTTCGGAGATACCCATAGCGTACCTTTATAGCCACCCAGTTACGTTGTGATGTTTGGCACACCCAAAGCATTCCTACGGTATCCGGGAGTTACACAATCTCATGGTCTAAGGAAACGACACTTGACATTGAAAAGCTTTAGCAAACGAACTACACGATCTTGTGCTATGCTTAGGATTGGGTCTTGTCCATCACATCATTCTCCTAATGATGTGATCCCGTTATCAACGACATCAAATGTCCATGGTCATGAAACCGTGACCATCTATTGATCCACGAGCTAGCCAACTAGAGGCTCACTAGGGACACGTTGTGGTCTATGTATTCACACATGTATTACGGTTTCCGGTTAACACAATTATAGCATGAACAACAGACAATTATCATGAACTAGGAAATACAATAATAACCATTTTATTATTGCCTCTAGGGCATATTTCCAACAGTCTCCCACTTGCACTAGAGTCAATAATCTAGTTTCATTGTGATGAATCGAACACCCATAGCATTTTGGTGTTGATCATGTTTTGCTCGTGAGAGAGGTTTAGTCAACGGATCTGCGACATTCAGATCTGTATGCACTTTAAAAATATCTATGTCTCCCTCCTGAATGTAATCACGAATGGAGTTGAAACGGAGCTTGATGTGTCTTGTCTTCTTGTGAAACCTGGGCTCCTTTGCAAGGGCAATAGCTCTAGTGTTGTCACAGAGTAGAGTCATCGGGCCCGATGCATTCGGTATCACTCCTAGATCGGTGATGAACTCCTTCATCCAGACTCCCTCCTTTGCTGCTTCCGAAGCAGCTATGTACTCCGCTTCACATGTAGATGCTGCCACGACGCTTTGCTTGGTGCTGCTCCAGCTCACTGCCCCTCCATTCAAAATATACACGTATCCGGTTTGCGACTTGGAGTCGTCCGGATCTGTGTCGAAGCTAGCATCGACGTAACCCTTTACGACGAGCTCTTCGGCACCTCCATAAACGAGGAACATGTCCTTTGTCCTTTTCAGGTACTTCAGGATATTCTTGACTGCTGTCCAGTGTTCCGCTCCGGGATCACTTTGGTACCTCCCTACCAAACTTATGGCAAGGTTCACATCAGGCTTGGTACACAGCATGGCATACATGATAGAGCCTATGGCTGAAGCATAGGGGATGACACTCATCTCTTCTCTATCCTTTGTCATGGTCGGGCATTGAGTCATACTCAATCTCACACCTTGCAACACAGGCAAGAACCCCTTCTTGGACTGATCCATATTGAACTTCTTCAATATCTTTTCAAGGTATGTGCTTTGTGAAAGACCAATGAGGCGTTTCGATCTATCTCTATAGATCTTAATACCTAATATGTAAGCAGCTTCTCCAAGGTCCTTCATTGAAAAACACTTATTCAAGTAGGCCTTTATACTTTCCAAGAGTTCTATATTATTTCCCATTATCAGCATGTCATCCACATACAGTATAAGAAATGCTATAGAGCTCCCACTCACTTTCTTGTAAATACAGGGTTCTCCATACACCTGTACAAACCCAAACGCTTCAATCACCTCATTAAAGCGAATGTTCCAACTCCGAGATGCTTGCACCAGCCCATAGATGGAGCGCTAGAGCTTGCATACCTTGTTAGCATCTTTAGGACCGACAAAACCTTCCGGCTGCATCATATACAGTTCTTCCTTGAGGAAGCCATTAAGGAATGCCGTTTTGACGTCCATTTGCCAGATCTCATAATCATAAAATGCGGCAACTGCTAACATGATTCGGACTGACTTCAGCATCGCTACGGGTGAGAAAGTCTCATCGTAGTCAACTCCTTGAACTTGTCGATAACCTTTAGCGACAAGCCGAGCTTTATAGACGGTCACATTACCGTCTGCGTCAGTCTTCTTCTTAAAGATCCATTTGTTTTCAATGGCTCGCTTATCATCAGGCAAGTCCACCAAAGTCCATACTTTGTT
Organism: Hordeum marinum; assembly: GCA_022496015.1. Classification (NCBI taxonomy): domain Eukaryota; kingdom Viridiplantae; phylum Streptophyta; class Magnoliopsida; order Poales; family Poaceae; genus Hordeum; species Hordeum marinum. The sequence goes on from CM039674.1 coordinate 443,229,016, forward strand.
CTCATACATGGATCCTATCTCGGATTTCATGGCCTCAAGCCATTTGTTGGAATCCGGGCTCGCCATTGCTTCTTCATAGTTCGAAGGTTCACCGTTGTCCAACAACATGATCTCTAGGACAGGATTGCCGTACCACTCTGGTGCGGAACGTGTCCTAGTGGACCTTCGAGTAGCAACTTGATCTAAAGCTTCATGATCATCATCATTAACTTCCTCTCTAGCCGGTGTAGGCTCCACAGAAACAACTTCCTGTGCTGCGCTACTCTCCGGGTCGAGTGGAGGTACAATTACCTCATCAAGTTCTATTTTCCTCCCACTTACTTCTTTCGAGAGAACTCGTTCTCGAGAAAGGATCCATTCTTGGCAACAAAGACTTTGCCCTCGGATCGTAGGTAGAAGGTATACCCAATAGTCTCTTTGGGATATCCTATGAAGACGCACTTTTCCGCTTTGGGTTCGAGCTTCTCAGGTTGAAGTTTCTTCACATAAGCATCGCATCCCCAAACTTTTAGAAACGACAACTTAGGTTTCTTTCCAAACCACAATTCATACGGTGTCGTCTCAACAGATTTAGACGGTGCCCTATTTAAAGTGAATGCGGCAGTCTCTAATGCATATCCCCAAAATGATAGTGGTAAGTCGGTAAGAGACATCATAGATCGCACCATATCCAATAGAGTGCGATTACGACGTTCAGACACACCATTTCGCTGAGGTGTGCCGGGCGGCGTGAGTTGTGAAACAATTCCACATTTCCTAAGGTGTGTGCCAAACTCGTGACTTGAATATTCTCCGCCACGATCAGATCGTAGGCATTTTATTTTCCTGTCACGTTGATTCTCTACCTCACTCTGAAATTCCTTGAACCTTTCAAAGGTTTCAGACTTGTGTTTCATTAAGTAGACATACCCATATCTGCTCAAGTCATCAGTGAGGGTGAGAACATAACGGTAGCCACCGCGAGCCTCGACACTCATTGGACCGCATACATCGGTATGTATTATCTCCAACAAGTCACTTGCTCGCTCCATTTTTCCGGAGAACGGAGTCTTGGTCATCTTGCCCATGAGGCATGGTTTGCATGTGTCAAATGATTCGAAATCAAGTGACTCCAAAAGTCCATCAGCATGGAGCTTCTTCATGCGTTTGACACCAATATGGCCAAGACGGCAGTGCCACATGTAAGTGGGACTATCGATATCAACTTTACACTTTTTGGTACTCACAATATGGATATGTGTAACATCTCGTTCGAGATTCATCAAAAATAAACCATTGACCAGCGGGGCATGAGCATAAAACATTTCTCTCATGTAAATAGAACAACCATTATTCTCGGATTTAAATGAGTAGCCATCTCGCATCAAGCGAGATCCAGATACAATGTTCATGCTCAAAGCTGGTACTAAATAACAATTATTAAGGTTTAAAACTAATCCCGAAGGTAGATGTAGAGGTAGCGTGCCGACGGCGATCACATCGACCTTGGAACCATTCCCGACGCGCATCGTCACCTCGTCCTTGGCCAGCCTCCGCTTATTCCGCAGCTCCTGCTTGGAGTTACAAATGTGAGCAACTGCACCGGTATCAAATACCCAGGAGCTACTCCGAGCGCTGGTCAAGTACACATCAATAACAAGTATATCACATATACCTTTAATGTTGCCGTCCTTCTTATCCGCTAAGTACTTGGGGCAGTTCCGCTTCCAGTGACCGGTACCCTTACAATAGAAACACTCAGTCTCAGGCTTGGGTCCATTCTTGTTCTTCTTCTTCCCGGAAACTTGCTTACCGGGCGCGGCAACAGCTTTGCCATCCTTCTTGAAGTTCTTCTTACCCTTGCCTTTCTTGAAACTAGTGGTCTTGTTTACCATCAACACTTGATGCTCCTTTCTGATCTCGACCTCTGCTGATTTCAGCATCGAGTATAACTCAGGAATGGACTTCTCCATCCCCTGCATGTTGTAGTTCATCACAAAGCTCTTGTAGCTAGGTGGAAGCGACTGGAGGATTCTATCAATGACCGAGTCATCCGGGATGTTAACTCCCAGCTGAGTCAAGCGGTTGTGAAGCCCAGACATCTTGAGGATGTGCTCACTGACAGAACTGTTCTCCTCCATCTTACAACTAAAGAACTTGTCGGAGACTTCATATCTCTCGACCCGGGCATGAGCTTGAAAGACCAATTTCAGCTCTTGGAACATCTCATATGCTCCGTGTTGCTCAAAACGCTTTTGGAGCCCCGGTTCTAAACTGTAAAGCATGCCGCACTGAACAAGGGAGTAATCATCGCAGCGAGAATGCCAAGCGTTCGCAACGTCTTGTTCTGCTGGGAGAAGGGGTGGGTCGCCTAGCGGTGCATCAAGGACATACAGTTTCTTGGAAGCTATGAGGATGATCCTCAAGCCACGGACCCAGTCCGCATAGTTGCTTCCATCATCTTTCAGCTTGGTTTTCTCTAGGAACGCATTGAAATTGAGGATGACATTTGCGTTGGCCATTGGATCTACAATATAGATATTAAAGGCAATTTTAGACTAAGTTCATGATAATTAAGTTCACATAATCATATTATTCAATGAACTCCCACTTAGATAGACATCTCTCGAGTCATCCAAGTGATACATGATCCATGTCAACTAGCCCGTGTCCGATCATCACATGAGACGGACTAGTCATCCATGGTGAACATCTTCATGTTGATCGTATCTTCTATACGACTCATGTTCGACCTTTCAGTCTTCCGTGTTCCGAGGCCATGTCTGTACATGCTAGGCTCGTCAAGTCAACCTAAGTGTTTCGCGTGTGTAAATCTGGCTTACACCCGTTGTATGCGAACGTTAGAACCTATCACACCCGATCATCACGTGGTGCTTCGGAACAACGATCCTTAGCAACGGTGCACAGTTAGGGTGAACACTTCTCTTGAAATTTTATTGAGAGATCATCTTATTTACTACCGTCGTTCTAAGCAAATAAGATGTGAACATCATAAACATCACATGCAATCAATATAGTGACATGATATGGCCAATATCATCTTGCTCCTATGATCTCCATCTTCGGGGCACGATGATCATCATTGTCACCGGCACAACACCATGATCTCCATCATCATGATCTCCATCATTGTGTCTTCATGAAGTTGTCTCGCCAACTATTACTTCTACTACTATGGCTAACACTTAGCAATAAAGTAAAGTAATTACATGGCGTTTATGATTGACACGCAGGTCATACAATAATATAAGACAACTCCTATGGCTCCTGCCGGTTGTCATAGTCATCGACATGCAAGTCGTGAACCCTATTACAAGAACATGATCAATCTCATACATCACAATGCATCACATCACATCCTTCTGGCCATATCACATCACAAGGCATATGCTGCAAAAACAAGTTAGACGTCCTCTAATTTGTAATTGCAAGTTTTTACGTGGTTGCTATAGGATTCTAGCAAGAACGTTTCTTACCTACGCGAAAACCACAACGTGATATGCCAATTGCTATTTACCCTTCATAAGGACCCTTTTCATCGAATCCAATCTGACTAAGGTGGGAGAGACAGACACCCGCTAGCCACCTTATGCAACTAGTGCATGTCAGGCGGTGGAACCGGTCTCACGTAAGCGTACGAGTAAGGTTGGTCCGGGCCGCTTCATCCCACAATACCGTCGAATCAAGATAAGACTAGTAACGGCAAGCATATTAACAAAATCGACGCCCACAACTACTTTGTGTTCTACTCGTGCATAGATTCTACGCATGAACCTGGCTCATGATGCCACTGTTGGGAGACGTAGTAGTAAACCAAAATTTTCCTACGTGTCACCAAGATCTATCTATGGAGAAACCAGCAAATGAGCGGGGAGAGATTGGATCTTCATACCTTTGAAGATCGCTAAGCGGAAGGGTTGCTAGAACGCGGTTGATGGAGTTGTACTCGCAGCGATTCAGATCGCCGTAGATCCGATCAAGTGCCGAACGGACGGCACCTCCGCGTTCAACACACGTGCAGCCCGGTGACGTCTCCTATGCCTTCATCCAGCAAGGAGGGAGGAGAGGTTGAGGGAGAGCTCCGGCAACACGACAGCGTGGTGGCGGTGGAGCTGCGTGGTACTCCGGCAGAGCTTCGCTAAGCACTACGGAGAACAAGGAGAGGGAGGAGTAGGGCTGCACCAGGGAGGAGATGAACTCGTGTATTGTGCAGCCCCAAATACCTCCACTATATATAGGAGGAGGGGAGGAGAGGTTCTGCGCCCTAGGGTTCCACCCTAGGGGTGGCGGCAGCCTCCAGAAACCCATCTGGCCGGCGGCCAGGGCAAGGAGAGGTGGAGGCGCCCTAGGGTGGGCCTTAAGGCCCATCTAAGCCTAGGGTTTGCCCCCTCCACCCCAACTGCGCCTTGGGCTGGGGTGGGAGGCACACCATCCCACCTAGGGGCTGGCTCCCTCCCACTCTTGGCCCATGGAACCTTCCGGGGCAGGTGGGCCCACTTGGTGGACCCCCGGAACCCTTCCAGTGGTCTCGGTACACTACCGGAGACACCCAGAACACTTCCGGTAACCAAAACCTCACTTCCTATATATCAATCTTCGTCTCCGGACCATTCCGGGACTCCTCGTCACATACGGGATCTCATCCGGGACTCCGAACAACCTTCGGTAACCACATACACTATTTCCCTATAACCCTAGCGTCATCGAACCTTAAGTGTGTAGACCCTACGGGTTTGGGAGACACGTAGACATGACCGAGACACCTCTCCGGTCAATAACCAACAGCAGGATCTGGATACCCATGTTGGCTCCCACGTACTCCACGATGATCTCATCGGATGAACCACGATGTCAAGGATTCAATCAATCCCGTATACAATTCCCTTTGTCTATCGGTATGGAACTTGCCCGAGATTCGATCGTCGGTATCCCCATACCTTGTTCAATCTCGTTACCGGCAAGTCTCTTTACTCGTTCCGTAATACATCATCCCGTGACTAACTCCTTAGTCACATTGAGCTCATAATGATGATGTCTTACCGAGTGGGCCCAGAGATACCTCTCCGTCACACGGAGTGACAAATCCCAGTCTCGATTCGTGTCAACCCAACAGACACTTTCGGAGATACCCATAGCATACCTTTATAGCCACCCAGTTATGTTGTGACGTTTGGCACACCCAAAGCATTCCTACGGTATCCAGGAGTTACACAATCTCATGGTCTAAGGAAACGACACTTGACATTGAAAAGCTTTAGCAAACGAACTACACGATCTTGTGTTATGCTTAGGTTTGGGTCTTGTCCATCACATCATTCTCCTAATGATGTGATCCCGTTATCAACGACATCCAATGTCCATGGTCATGAAACCGTGACCATCTATTGATCAACGAGCTAGCCAACTAGAGGCTCACTAGGGACACGTTGTGGTCTATGTATTCACACATGTATTACGGTTTCCGGTTAACACAATTATAGCATGAACAACAGACAATTATCATGAACTAGGAAATACAATAATAACCATTTTATTATTGCCTCTAGGGCCCAGGCGCGACGGCAGTGGCGCCGGGGCGGCGGTGGGCCGGTGGGGCGGCGGGGTGGTGTGGCGACGGGGCGGCGGCGCGCGTGCGGTGGGCGACGGGGAGGAGAGGGAGAGAAATAGATAGAGAGAGAGGCGGGGTGGGGCACTGCCATTAGTTAGGGCCCCCTCTTTGCCGTCCGCTAGCAGACGGCAAAGAGGGGGCCGTTAGGTTAAACTATAAGCGGATCGTCAATGGGCCCACCTCCCTCTTTGCCGTCCGCTGGCTGATGACAAACATCCTTTGCCGTCCTCTAGCAGACGGCAAAGAAGTGGCTGATGGCAAAGAGCTTATTTGTCGTCAGCTAGTTGTTTGCCGTCTATTTTCTGGAAACTGATGGCAAAGAGCTTCTTTGTCGTCTACCAGCTGACGGCAAAGAACTGGCAGACGATAAATTTGCTGATTCCAGTAGTGATTGTCCACTTTCGAAGTGGATACCATGCGCTCCTAGGGCGCACATCATTCGCTTGGTTCAAAGCGGTCTCGCACTATGCTTATCTCATGCTCAAAATGCCAGGACCCAGCGGTGTTATCACAATCAATGGTAACACGAAACTCTCCGTTCGTACCGAGGAATAGATCACGACCTACTCAGGCGAGGTGCAGGCATCCGAGGACGCAACCCGTGGCGGTAAACACACTTATAGCTCTTCGAAGCGTTCACGGGCCACACAAGTCGACCTCGAACACATACCCCCACACACTAAATAGGGGTGCGAGCTCCTCGCGCACTACCCTTGGAAGGGCACCACATCCCCAGGGTGCACAATTTCACACTAAAAATTCCTTGGGCCGTCTAGGAGCCAAAATTTATGGAAACACCAGATCGGTTAGATCGAGGAACGACTAAGCTTCGAGCTTCCATATCGGCAAGCTCCTATTAACGATCTAGCTAGGGAAGTATACCTATGTGGCTTCAACCACATAGCACACATCTGCAGACCTCTTAAAAGGACTCGGCCAACGAGCTCTTTAAGCACATGCAAGGCTGAGGTTGCATACAGTCCATCTCAATCCTCGCCATCAACGAGGATAAAATGGTCAACAACATGGAGGCACAGACATGTAGTAGGAAGCGGCCCGATCTCATACACCCGACGATAATATTTGCCCTGTTTTTATATGCTCCTTCACTCAACTTTCTGCATTGTATCTTTTTAGTTTCCCTCGTTACAACTTGACATGTAAAGCCTGAAGTTATAAAATAAACAAATCATGCCCCTCAAGGTTGTTACTGTATTTCTGTACAAGCACTGCCTATGATCTACAAGAACGTCTTCAAGATACGACTGCTAAAGGGCTTCGTTTCCCTATCTTGAAATACAAGTCTGAAGTACTCGGTGTCTCGGATGTGGCACTATATGCACCTGTTCGAACCTAGATTTTGGTCAATAGTTGGGTTGCCCGGCTCCTATATGTACCCTTTACGTTCTCGAACAAATTCGTCCAAGGGTGTAATGGGAGAACCACTACGATAGTGCCGCCAGTTTAATTGACAAAGCACCTCAGTGGAGGAATCCAAAAACTGACTATCTGAGTAAGCGAAAACTGGTCAGCAATCTGAAGACCGTGTTAAGCGATGTGTCTTTAGAGATCACCTGTGTTAAACGAAGGGCTTATTCATAGTATAAGCCGATGTGGGTAACAACATAGGCCTCGGCTGCCTAAATCCGACCACCTCACACACCAGGGGCTCGTCATAAGCCCCCATAGTCAAACTCCTATGACTAAGCGAAAGTTGTAAATCCATTATAGTCTAATTGCTTAGTTCCTACAAGCAGGGACTGCCTTCGGGTAATGGGACGCCGGCTAAAGGCTAGAGCTGCCTCAAGGAACACCCTCTCTATATTCTACATTGGGGGTAGAAGCCAATGAGTGGCCACTTTCAGTTCAACACGACCGCACCGGAGGAAAATCAATTAAAATAACACACATATATGAGGAAATTTAATGGCATTTGATTTCATATGTAAACCACGGTTCCCTTTATACCCGCGTCAGGGGGACCCCTCCCCCTACTATACCCGAGGGTTTTAGCCCCCCTTGGGACCCCTGCCCTTTAGCTTTGAAGGAGAGGTACACTGTTTTTAAACGGGGCCGTGGTAGCATTTTTATGCCATGGCACCATCATTCCCTGCCATGGCATTGTTTTCAACACTCAACAAACAGTTTTTAGCCTGTTTCCATGAGGTTTGTCCAGTTTTCGCATGGGTCCCCGTTTACACGTATACGGCCCGTGTCTCCGTTCCTGCCCGAGTACGTGCGTCAACCATGGTTTTGCCTTGTTTTCCATGTCGCACGTCCAATTTCGCCCGTATGTCCGTCAGACCCGTTTTTGGCCCGTGACCCGTGGTACACGTTTTTTGTCCGTTTCACCGTACGGTGATCCATAGACCATGGTTTTGCCCTGTTTTCCATGGCGCACATCCAGTTTCGCCCGTACGGCCGTCGGACCAGTTTTTGCCCGTGACCACACATATATGAGGAAATTTAATGACATTAGGAACAGTAAAACCGAACCTAAAGCGAGCATTCTCACGCACTCAGCTATTCTAGCCGTCAGATCTTATGTTTTGAAGATTCCTGGTCGTTGATCAACTTCTTGCCGGGAACTAGGCCACTTGTCCCGAGGGATGCTTTTCCAGAAGCCAAAACAAAGAACTGTGATTGATTGGCCCCTCTGCCACTTAAAAGCCCATGTTTCCAGTCATGCTCAGCCCTCTCTCAGATCGCCTTGTCCCTTCCCAAAATCCACTAAAAAAGTTGCCAGGGCGAAGCAGCCCTCTCGACAGCGCCATCACCCCTCCTCTCGCTCCCGCGTCGTCTTTGTTCTCGCTGACGAATCAATGTGAGGAAGCTGGGTCGCCCCTCAATTCTGTTACTCCCCGTCGTCGGAATCATGGAGAGTTAATTGTTTCGTCTCCCTGGCTGAAGGGAACGTGCATTTAAATCCCCTTCACCTCCTTTATTGGGCTCCCTTATATATGATGTGTCCCTTTGGTTTCCGTCGCGTCCATCTGACCTTCACTCCATCGTCCGTCAGGCATCCATGGTTCTTGTCTGGGTTTATTTTGCAGTAGACATGTGTCCTTCATCAGCGATTTATTTTAACCTATGTAAGCAAGGTGGGTTGCTTTGTTTAATTATTTCAGGAACTTTCGTGCTCACTCGTAGGAATTGCTCTGTTGGGGCTGGACCTATATGCGTATGACTTTCATTCGTGGGAATGGCTTTCCGCCAAGAGCTTTGTCTGTTTCTATCGTCAACTCTTGATTTACCAGCTTCTCCCTAGTTGCCTATTGGGTGTCCACCTGCACGCCATCAGAACATTGAGGCCTATAGTTTCAATATAATCTTTGATGTTTTACATAGAAGGTCTTCGCTGTCTCTCACTGGCTCTTCTCCGTCACCAAGTCTGGTGTGAATGAAGGAAGTAGTGTAATCCTAACTGCAGGATAGACACAACACAATTGCTCAATAAAGATGGTGGATGAAAGTGCGTGCCGCATGTGAGACTTGAAAGTTTCAGCATCACCATTAGATGATGAAAGTAAGAAGTACAGTTAGTGGGAACTCTACTGCTATAACATATGTTATGTAGACAGTACGTTTCCATACAAATAGTTCATATGAATATGAAATTTGTCTCCGGTTACTGATGTAAACCTAACATGGAGGACCTGCAGAGGCAAAGTACACGCTTCATGTAATTTTTGATAGGGCCTCGTTGGAGTTCCTTTGTGTCAACATCCATATGCTTTTACAAGACAAAATTTAGGTTGATGTAGGGGTTTTTTCCCATCTTTTTTTCACTTGCAGCTATTTTGAACTCCAGGTTAATCTAGCTGATAAGCTAAGGCCCTGTTTGTTTGGGCTTTAGCTTCGGCTTTTACAGCTTTTCCACTTTGCCCAAAAAACCACAAAAGCTCCTAAAGAGGTGCTTTTGAAGCTTTTATGGCTTTTGATGAATCAATATAACAATATTTGGCTCCAAAAGCCATAAAATCTCCAAAATCACCTATTTAGGAGCTTTTATGGTTTTTTGGCCAAAATCGAAAAGCTGCAAAAGCTGAAGCTAAAGCCCAAACAAACAGGGCCTAAGTATGGTAGCTAACTCAGATACAACTTTGATGGGGTTTCTTGGGATACCTTATCTTCAGATGAGTGCAAACACAAAAGTTGTAGTGCTATTTGTATTTTTCTAGAAAGTTGTACAATAAATTAGTTGGTCAATGGATTAGGCATGCATGTTTGGTTGATTGAGTGGATATTTAGAAGGGATACATAAACTACACTTTTGGTGTTCTGTTATGCAAGGCTTGAAACTGTGCTAGAGTTTCGCACTCTTGTGGTGAGTCCTCTCTTCCTTGGTCACTCTCTTTCTCCTATGTCTATATGCTGATGAGCTGTCCGACAATCTAGGGTGGATATGAGGGTGTCCATACGCGTTCGGGAGTCCGTCAAGTAGGATTTGACTCACCCTGGACTGCTTTGTTTCTTTGTTTATTCTTTCTTTTCTTTCTCCCTTTGTATCTTCGTCAATCGTATGTGTGAACATACATATAAAGGAAAAAAGTGGGAGCATAGCCGCATGCATGAACAATGAGGATTCCAAGTAGTCTAGACATGTCTGCACACATATAGGGTGTCAAATTAGTCCAAACTGACTGTAGATGCTCTAACATGATGTTGTAGCTAAAACACCTAGCGGGTTAGAATCATATTTAGTGACTCATCTTGCAACTATAGTGAAGGATTTACAGTGCTAAAACAAGTATCAGTGCTTTCTTTTGCTAATTCAAATATCCAATTCGTTGTCCAAAATTCCAAGCAACTTATTACGTATTAAAGTTTCATATTTTATATCATCATATATTTATGAGATTTTCTGGCATTATATAGAAAAAATGGACGGGTGCGACAACACGCGCCATCGATGATCTAGTACTCATTGAAACAAAAGATATTTTTTACATCCCATGTACTTCGGCACTCCGAAGTACTAAAACAGATACAAAGTGTCTTTTGGACATATGGCCTCAGTAGCCCGGGCGCCCTCTTCCACCTCAGCAAAGAATTGCTCCGTGTTGCGCTGCTTCAGTATGGGGGGGGGGGCCGACAGCACAAACCGCCGCTTCAACCTTCCGGAAGTGCGTATTCACACAGGCGTACGCCAGCGGTGCACCCTCGAAGCACGCAGATCGCTTCCAACGATCCACCTCCGGGTCATCAACCTACAACCGGGACAGGAGGCCAAAGAGGCTGGATGATAGAACTTCGGCGGACCACAACATGACGAAGAGATCCTGGAGCGCTGGCCTCGCCACGTGGATTAGCTCCGCCACCTGTGTCATTCGATGGTTCAGCAACTTTGACAACGGGGAGTCCAGGAACTGCTGCCAGAATGCCTTCTCCTCCTCATGGCCCTTCAGTTGTCCGAAGTGCTGGACGGCGTTCGTTACACTCTTCGGAAGATCCGCAAAGATCTTTATGGAATACCATAGCTAGGTGAGCTCGTCGCAGCCTTCGCTGCCAAACACACATTGCAATAGATACGGCTTACCCGTGACTATTTGCTCCACTTGTTGGAGCACCCCGCTGATCCGGGCCGCGATCTGGATCTGGAGCTTAGAGTGCGCAAGCTGGAGCTTTTGTAGCTCTTCTTTCTCCCACTTCTCCTCAGCCTGAAGTTTATCACATGCTTCAAACACGCCCTCCAGGGTCTCCTCGACCTTAAAGACCCACACCTAGTCCTTCTCCCTAGCCACCTTCTCGGTAGCTCGGGCCTTCTCCGCCTTCACATCCGCAGCCTTCTGCAGCTCCGCCTCCTGACGAGCTTTCTTGAGCCCGACCTTGAGCCCCTCAAGCTCGGTCAAGGCCGCTGTCATTCAAATAGTAACTCCTAGCTCAACAACAAACACAATACGCTTCTCGTGTTCAAAGTAACATTCAAAGAATAATAAGTACTAATCGTTTACCTTGAGACTACTCGAACCATTGGTTCATCAGGTCGAGGTCTTTCTCGGACCTCTCAAGCTACCGGTTTACCTTCGCTATCTCCTCGAAGATGGAGCTTCGAGCCGAGGTAGAAACCTGCAAACAATTTCTTCCACATAAAGCCCCATGAACAATTTATTAACCTCGAGCACGTGCCTTGCGTCCTGGGGGCTACACATCAAGCTCATACTTCTATTCAATCCCAACATCGGGTCCTCAAAACCGGCCTTGGGCTCAGGGGCTACTCACTTACCAGGATGATTAGAAGGCCATGAGAACATGTCCTCGGGCAGACACATGGATTTGCAAATTAAATGCAAAGCAAAAGTTATTTTTGCACAAGGGTAAAAGAATACCTCTAAGCTCGTAACGAGGCCCTTGATAACCTTGTGCAATATGGTCCCCGCAGACCAGAAGCCTTGCAACACCACGCCAATCAAGGCACGTTGCTCTTCCTTGAGGGAGAACCCTTCAAGGTCTCCTCCATCTCCTCAGTCCACCCCATGCTAGCCTGCCCTTGGGCAGGAGGTGGGGGTGGCAAGAGCTCATACCCAAGCACTTGGGTGCTAGGCGGAGTGGTCTCCGGCCTCGGTGCCGGAGCCAGGGCGGACATCGGTTGGGCCAATGTTTGACCCAACATTTTTTGGCGACCTTGGGATCTTATCCCCTTGTCCCTATGGGACCGAGGAGTCATCCTTCTATTGGGGAACGTCGCATGGGAAACAAAAAATTTCCTACGCTCACACAAGATCTCTCCATGGTGATGAGCATCTATGAGAGGGAGAGTGGATCTACATACCCTTGTAGATCGCTAAGCGGGAAGCGTTAAGAAACGCGGTTGGTGTAGTCGAACGTCTTCGCGATCCAAATCGCCGAGCGTCCCGCGATCCAATCACGATCTGTCCCGCGATCCAAGCACGATCTGTCCCGCGAACTTGATCACGATCCGTCCCGTGAACTTGATCACGGTCCTTCCGATCTAGCGCCTAACGGACGGCACCTCCGCGTTCAACACACCTACGGCTTGATGACGATCTCCGCCGTCTTGATCCAACAAGAGGGAGCGGAGAGGAAGAAGAGTTCTCCCGTAGTGTGACGGCGCTCCGGCGATGGTGGTGGAGCTATTCCAGCAGGGCTTCGCCTAAGCACTGCAGAAATCCGATCTAGAGGAGAAACTATGCACTGGAGGAACAAGCAACACATGGCTAAAAATTCTGTGCAAAAACCCTAAAACCACCAGTATATATAGGAGGAAGAGAGGAGGAGGCTTGACCCAAGGGCCAAGCCTCCAAGGAGTCGGCCGAACCAGGGTGGGAGAGGTGGAATCCACCTCCAATCCTAGTAGGACTAGGATTCATCCTATTTTTGCCCTTTTCCACTTTTTCTCTTTGGGCTTTCTTTCCCTAGCCGCATGGGCTTTGTGTGGGACTTCCACCAGCCCACAAAAGGCTGGTAATTATTCTCCCACAGCCCATGAAGCCTCTTGGGTCGAAATACTCCTCCCGGTGGTCTCCCGGTACACGGCCGACACTCCCGGTACATTACCAATTAGCCCGAAACTTTTCCGACGACCAAAACAGGACTTCCTATATATCAATCTTTACCTCCGGACCATTACGGAGCTCCTCATGACGTCCGGGATCTCATCCGGGACTCTGAACAACCTTTGGTCACCACCATACATAACTCTATACTACCGAAACGTCATCGAACCTTAAGTGTGCAGACCCTGCGGGTTCGAGAACTATGCAGACATGACCGAGACACCTCTACGGTCAATAACCAATAGCGGGACCTGGATGCCCATATTGGTTCCTACATATTCTATGAAGATCTTTATCGGTCGAACCTCTATGTCAAGGATTTAGTTAATCCCGTATGATGTTCCCTTTGTTCTTCGATATATTACTTGCCCAAGATTCGATCGCCGGTATCTCCATACCTATTTCAACCTTGTTACCGGAAAGTCTCTTTACTCGTTCCGTAATACAAGATCCCATGACTAACACTTAGTCACATTGCTTGCAAGGCTTACTGTGATGTTGTATTACCGAGTGGGCCCTGAGATACCTCTCCGTCACACGGAGTAACAAATCCCAGTCTTGATCCATGCCAACTCAACAGACACCCTCGGAGATACCTGTAGAGCACCTTTATAGTCACCTAGTTACGTTGTGACGTTTGATACACACAAGGCACTCCTCCGATGTCCGTGAGTTGCATGATCTCATGGTCATAGGAACATATACTTGACATGCAGAAAATAGTAGCAATAAACTGACACGATCATATGCTACGATTGTAGTTTGGGTCTTGTCCATCACATCATTCTCCTAATGATGTGATCCCGTTATAAAATGACATCACATGTCAATGGCTAGGAAACCTTGACCATCTTTGATCAACGAGCTAGTTCACTAGAGGCATACTAGGGACAAAGTGTTGTCTATTTACCCACACATGTAATGTGTTTCCAATCAATACAAATATAGCATGGATAATAAATGATCATCATGAACAAGGAAATATAATAATAAACACTTTATTTATTGCCTCTAGGGCATATTTCCAACAGTCTCCCACTTGCACTAGAGTCAATAATCTAGCTTACATCACTATGCGATTTACATTGTAATGAATCAAGCACCCATGCAGTTCTGGTGTTGATCATGTTTAGCCCTTGGAAGAGGTTTAGTCAACGGGTCTGCAACATTCAGATCCATGTGCACTTTGCAAATATTTATGTCCTTTTCCTTGATGTAATCGCAGATGGAGTTGAAGCGTCGCTTTATGTGTTTGGTCCTCTTGTGAAACCTTGGTTCCTTGGCCCGAGCAATGGCACCAGTGTTGTCACAAAACAGGTTCATTGGATTCAGTGCATTGGGCACTACTCCAAGACCTGTCATGAACTGCTTCATCCAGGCACCTTCCTTCGCTGCCTCAGAGGCTGCGATGTACTCCGCTTCGCACATAGAATCGGCTACCACACTTTGCTTGGAACTGCACCAGCTTACCGCTCCCATGTTGAGAATAAATACGTATCCGGTTTGCGACTTAGAGTCATCCGGATCAGTGTCAAAGCTTGCATCGCCGTAACCCTTTACAACGATATCTTCATCACCTCCATAAATGAGAAACATTTCCTTAGTCCTTTTCAGGTACTTAAGGATATTCTTGACCGCTGCCTAGTGTTCCATTCCAGGATCACTTTGAAACCTTCCGGCCATACTTATGGCAAGGCTGACATCGGGTCTTGTGCATAGCATTACATACATGATAGAGCCTATGGCTGAAGCATAGGGGATGACACTCATCTTTTCTCTATCTTCTGCAGTCACTCGGCATTGAGTCTTACTCAACTTCACACCTTGTAACACAGACAAGAACCCCTTCTTGGACTGATCCATTTTGAACCTCTTCAAAACTTTATCAAGGTATGTGCTCTGTGAAAGTGCTATTAAGCGTCTTGATCTATCTCTATAGATCTTAATGCCTAATATGAAAGCAGCCTCTCCTAGGTCCTTCATTGAAAAACTCTTGTTCAAATATTCCTTCACGCTTTCCAGCATTTCTATATTGTTTCCAATCAGCAATATGTCATCCACATATAATACTAGAAACTCTATAGAGCTCCCACTCACTTTCTTGTAAATACAAGCTTCTCCATAAACTTGTATAAACGCAAACGCTTTGATCACCTCATCAAAGCGCTTATTCCAACTCCAAGATGCTTGCACCAGCCCATAAATAGATCGCTGCAGTTTGCAAACTTTGTCAGCATTCTCTAGATTGACTATAACATCCCAAATTTTGGAATGTTATAATAAATACTAGAATGATTGTTTGTTTGCTTGAGTGATTGAAATTGAGTGAAATTTGAATTTTTTTTTGAAAACTTTTGGATCAGAGGGAATAAAATGACTTTCCCATTTTCTTTTGAATTCAAATTCTTACTTTTCAAATCAGTGAGAGAAGATGACATGACTTCTTCAACATGAAAAGATTTGGAAAGGAAATTTGAAAACCATTTGAAAATTTCTCATATGGAGTTTCACCTTCATATTTGAATTCCCTATTTGATTTGTAAGCATTCAAACCCCTTGACAAAGTTTTGAGAGGAGTAATATGACACTCCAAACCAGGGGTATTTTGTGAAGTTTTTGAACCATAAAACCCAAGGGGTTATTTGAAAAATATTTGCAAAAATAAAAAAGGCATTTAGGCATTTTCTGAAAATAATTTTTTTTAAAGTATTTAATTTGGCAGAGTAAAAATGTTCATCAAATAGCATTTATTTCCCTGATCATTTTGGTATATATAAATTTATTTTTTGGACAGGTTTTGAATGCTTTAATGATATTTTAATGCTCTGTAAATTAATAAAAGGAGACTATTAAACGTGTGTTAAAGCCCACCGGCCCACCACCTCTAACCTCTTCCCCGAAACTCCTCCGCACCGGCCACCGCTGACAGCGCCCTCTCTCTCTCCCTCTCACTGACTGCGGACCCCACCGCCCGACAGCATCATCATCGCGGTCACCTCCCTCCTCTCGCTCCCCAAACCACGTCGGCGACCACCGAGCCGGAGATCCCTCCTCCTGCCATTCCCCGACCGCCTCGAAGCCCCTATATAAACCCAGCCCTCCCCTCGACCCATTCCCCCATTTTCCCCCTCGTCCGACCCCCTCCCCTCGCAGTAATAGCTTGTCGGAGCCCGAGCGCCGCCGTCGCCCCCGCCTCCTCTGCCTCACCGAAGACCTCGCCGGAGCTCCCCACCCCTCTGTAAGTCACCGCGATGCCCTCCTCCGTTCGATCCCATTCCAACGGTCAGGATTAGATCGCGTATTTTATTTTAATTCCCGAACCATTTTCTCCTAGCGTTCGGTCGTCCGCTCCCGTTGACTGTTTCTGCTAAGATTTTAAGGTATATATCAGTTTTACGTTAATTACATGTGATTGCACTTTGATATATACATTGATGTATTGTGTGTGCCAGCATACTGATCCAGGGATGGCACAGAACACACAGAGGCTTGACTCGTTTTGAGTCGGGTCGCTACAAAAATGGTATCAGAGCACATGTTGACTGTAGGACGTGACCCTAGAAACTGGAAAGCCCTTAGGAATCGATTTATCGAAAACTTTGTTTTCAAAAGACCCTTTACTTCTCATATTATTTGAGCCTTATCAAATGATCTCTCTTACCTCAAAAAGTTAGAAAATACCCTTTCCCCTTTGACCACACTAAGGATCAACTGAGACCACTTCGAGAAGGAGAAGATATCGAAACAACTGATGGTCACTTCAAAGTAAAGAAGATTTCACCATGCATTAGAAGAGTTGAAGCTACATGAGTTGAAGACCGTGAAGACCCGAAGAAATTGAAGACCATGAAGAATTTCCAAGATATTATGCCCTAGAAGACCAAACCCCTGTTGTATACTTACGTTAGATACGATGATTTGTGAGCTGTCATTTGTGTGTAAATTTCCGACAGCCACAACAAAAATCTATTTTCAAAACTATTGTTTGTATTGTGTGTATCCCCTCCTTTCTCTCTCTTACCCATCTCATCCCCAAAACCTTGAACCCAATAGATGATGAGTGAAGCTGGACTCGTGTATTCTGGATCGATGACTCGGTTAGAGACAGAAGAATGGATTCAGAACATGGAGGATCATCTAAGGAGTAACCATGTTGCCAGAAAAGAGATGGTCCAGTATGCTTTTTGGTACTTTGCAGAAGGTGCTGCAAATTGGTGGAAGATGCATGAAGATATCCATGATAGGCAAGCATCAAACACTTGGGAAGAATTCAAGATAACTCTGCAAGGATCTCACATTGTTACCAACACCCAGAAGCCCCGTGGCAAAGATGTGAAGAAGATTTGTGCATGCAGGATATGTGGAGAGATAGGACACACCCAGGAAGAGCACAAGGAAGGATGCCCTCATTGTGAAGAAAATCACCAAGCTGAGGAATGCCCAACTGGGCAGGTGACATGTTTCTTGTGTGAAGGAACTACACATTACCCGGCTCAATGCCAAATGTACCCCAAGGTACAAGAAGTCATCATGTAGCAGAAGGAAGCCATGAAGGAAGCCTTCAGAGAAAATTTAGGAGAACTTGTGATGAAGGAAGATGTTGAAGACCCTAATGGAGAAGGCCTAACCAGATTTTACTCCAATGCCTTCTATTCATGTGGAGAAGAAGGACATTTCTCACAGGACTGTATGAAGGAAAGAAAAGAGTATCTGGGAAACTTCCCGACAGAAGAAGTGGAGTTTGATCCACAGGAAATTGAAAGTTTAATCGGAACAAAGGAGCCCAAGAAGAGAAAGCGAAGACGCTCTCAGAACAACCCAATTTCTGCAAACAAGGATCTGAGTCAGATCATGTGTTTCCGGTGCAAGAAGACATGACATTACTCCTATACCTGCCCGGAGAAGAAGGCTAAACATGAGTAGTTTGAGTTTTGAATTTTTGGAAGTAATAAATGTAATAGGTAGCACTCTTATCATTTTGAATTTATGTAATGGAAGTCTCAGAGTTTGTAAATAAATTCATGAGATCAATGGAATTTTTGGTGTTATGATTCTCCTGTGTTGAATTATATGAGTTGCCACTCTAAGAACAAAGATCTCTGACCAATTTTCGAGGATATGAGAAAATATGGTCTATGCAGGCATGCGTGCATTTCATCTTAAGTGTGGTAGCAACCACATGGATAAAAGAATGAAGGAAATACCATTCATATTAAGGAGTTTGGAATAACTGAATACATGTGAAGAGAATGTGGAACCACCTCAAACTATCTGGATGATAACCTTTGTGACAAAGTGATTTTGAAATTGGAATATTGAGAAAAGGAATGATTGTGATGAAAACCATACCCAAGGTTAAACAGACCAATGGAAAGGAAAATGAATTCCGCAGAGTGGAATCTAGACAAGAATAAGTCTGTGAATTGTTACCTCAAGGGTATGGTGTAGTGAACTGAAGGGAATGTTGGAATATGGAACGATAGTAACCCCAAGAGTGAGATAAAGACTAGTCAAGTATTCAAGTTAACCCACAAGTCACTGACCTCAGGATTGATAAGGATCAAGCCCCACCTTGGTGAAGGAAGAAACTTGGAAGAAGCTACGACAGATCAGTAAACGTTTTTTTCTTTCTTAGGAGTATACGAAAACCTGAGAGTTGTGAGGAAATGATAGGTGTTTTTGTTCAGCTTGCAGAATCAAAGGATTTATCCGAACCTCGTTCGTTGACAAGAGAAATTTCTGCAATGCTTGTGAGGAAGCCCAAGTGTTAGAATACGAGATTCACTAAACCTTATAAAAGGTAATGATTTCAGTGCGACATGGCTTGGCCACCATGACGACTTACTCTTATCATTCTCTTGCTATTCGGATTGGTAAATCTGAGTGACTTACCCATAGTAAAGAGACGACATTCTTTGAAGCTTTTGTTTAAGCCTTAGAACGGTATGATGTAAAACCCTTGTACATGGCAGTTGTCGCCACACGTAGGAATTTTACGGAGAGGAATGAAGCCATGCCCCATTTCACTACAGGATAATCACTAATGGTAGACCCCCATGAGATCATCGATAGGTTACTTAGAATGAACGCGAGACTTATTAGTTAAGAAGACCCAGTATCGGAGGAAATAAAATTTGTTATGAGAACACAAGATTTTCGATTTAAACGGAATAGCATCACCGAAGGAGCTATCGTGAAGAATGTGAACAAACATATGCACCCAGAGGACTGCCATGATTTTGAGGGACCAGTCACTCTCATTTTAAGTGTGGTAGACCCCACACCTTCCAAGACAATGGAATTGCTAGAAGACCCCAAACCCTAACCTATTCTTTCTAGCCTCTTAGAATCTCGAGGACGAGATTCATTTTAAGTGTGGTAGGTTTGTAACATCCCAAATTTTGGAATGTTATAATAAATACTAGTATGATTGTTTGTTTGCTCGAGTGATTGAAATTGAGTGAAATATGATTTTTTTTGAAAACTTTTGGATGAGAGGGAATAAAATGACTTTCCCATTTTCTTTTGAATTCAAATTCTTACTTTTCAAATCAGTGAGAGAGGATGACATGACTTCTTCAACATGAAAAGATTTGGAAAGGAAATTTGAAAACCATTTGAAAATTTCTCATATGGAGTTTCACCTTCATATTTGAATTCCCTATTTGAATTTGTAAGCATTCAAACCCCTTGACAAAGTTTTGAGAGGAGTAATATGACACTCCAAACCAGGGGTATTTTTGTGAAGTTTTTGAACCACAAAACCCAAGGGGTTATTTGAAAAATATTTGCAAAATAAATAAAGCCATTTAGGCATTTTCTGAAAATAAATTTTTTAAAATATTTAATTTGGCAGAGGAAAAATGTTCATTAAATGGGATTTATTTCCCTGATCGTTTTGGTATATATAACTTTATTTTTCTCGATAGGTTTTGAATGCTTTAATGATATTTTAATCCTCTATAAATTAATAAAAGGAGACTATTAAACGTGTGTTAAAGCCCACCGGCCCACCGCCTCTAACCTCTCCCCCGAAACTCCTCCGCACCGGCCACCGCTGACAGCGCCCTCTCTCTCCCTCTCACTAACTGCGGACCCCATCGCCTGACAGCATCATCATCACGATCACCTCCCTCCTCTCGCTCCCCAAACCACGCTGGCGACCACTGAGCCGGAGATCCCTCCTCTTGCCATTCCCCGACCGCCTCGAAGCCCCTATATAATCCCAGCCCTCCCCTCGACCCGTTCCCCCATTTTCCCCCTTGTCCGACCCCCTCCCCTCGCAGTAATAGCTCGTCGGAGCCCGAGCGCCGCCGTCGCACCTTTGCTCTCGTGCCACTCCACCCCGCCATCCTCGAGCCCCTCTAAGGCCACAGTCGACCTCGCCGCGCTCATACGCATCGCCTGGTGCGCTCGCCCTCACCGGAGACCCTTCGGAACGCCGTGCCGACGCCACGCCGGAGCTCCGGACACCACTCGAAGCTCCCAGAGCTCATGTTGCTCACCACCGTCACCCCCTCATCTCCCCTTCGCCACCAACCATCCCCGGAGGACCCCCCGCCGTCGATTGGAGGCCTCGCCATCGCCAGAGGACCACCAGAGCACCGCCCCCATTGCCCCCGCCTCCTCTGCCTTGCCGGAGACCTCGCCGGAGCTCCCCACCCCTTTGTAAGTCACCGGCAACGCCCTCCTCCGTTCGATCCCATTCCAATGGTCAGGATTAGATCGCGTATTTTATTTTAATTCTGAAACCTTTTTCTCCTAGCGTTTGGTCGTCCGCTCACAAACCCCGCACGTACACGGCCTCGGCCAACCACAACCCGCCACGTAGCCCCTGTCCGATAAGATTCATTTTTCCTTTTTCTGATTCTGTTTTAGAAAACAGAATGATTTCCAATTTTGTTTTTTTATATCTTTTAAAATATTTAGAGTTTTTGATTGATTCTTTTTGCATTGTGTCGAACATTTGTTCTAGTTTCTGTAGATATCAAGTTTGACCAAATTTGAATAATTTAAAATTAATTTCAAACAGATTTGATTCAAATCTTATTTTCTGAATATCTTGAGTTTAAAAATATATTTTGAGTTGATTCTTTTTGCTACTTGTCATTGGTGACCTTAGTTATCAGTAGATAGAGTTTGGAAATTTTTTGGAATATTTTATATTAGTCTTTTGAAGCAAAACAAATTCTGTTTAGTTCTATTAGGTCTATTTATATTCCCTTTTGTTTTAAATTATTTTCTTTTATATTAGTGATAGACTTTTGTAAAGTTTTCTATTAGATAATAGTAGCCCCTCAAAACAAATAATATTTTATTAGTTGGTTGCATGAAAATCAGCTCTAGTTCAACTATAACTTGCAATTGGATTTTCATTGCTATGTTGATCTTGTATTTGAAAATAGTTTCCACAAATTGTTTTATAAGTTTGATTTGCTGTTAGTCTAAGTTTAGACCAGAAACAATTTGTATTATAGTTGAGATTGTTTGTGGTTTAAGCCAAGGATGACCTTGTTTTATATCAAAATAAGAACCTTTATAAAAGCTTTTCAATTAGTCCTTTTTGCAAAATAAAGATTTATGAGAAAATACTTTCTATTAATTATTTGTTTTAAAAATTTTGTTTTTCATTTGTTAACTTAGTGTTTTATATTGATATGTTCTAGTAGTTAAAAACTTATGTTGCTAGAGTATTGTTTTCTAAATTATTACTTGTTCTTCAAAAGTAATTCTTTTTGCTAAGTAAAATATTTACTAAAATACTTTTGATTATATTTTACTTTTTTTTGACTTTTTACTTTTGATAATTAGGATGTATTTGTAGAGAAAACCAACCCTTGGTTGTGTTGATGTAGTTTTGTCATTTGAGTTTTGTCTTAGGTATTTCCTTTCATCACCACCATGTTGCTTTTGGTTTTGTGTTGCCTTTTTGATTGTTAGTATTGACTGCTAGTATGATTGCTTATAAGAATGCAATGTTTTCTTATATAGAATTTCATCGGAGAGTGACGAATAGTCTATTAGTTATCTCTGAGAGCGATATTATTCTTCATCAACAGTACATGCAAGTCACTTTGACCATGTATACCTATGTTTTTATTGCATTAGTTCTACCATCTCCCCAATTGCATGCAAAGTAGGTAATTTGGAAACTTGGTTACTTGATGTAGTATCATGTGGTAGGCACCCCTTAACCCTTGACACATTAGCCCCGGGAAACGTTGATTTAAATTTTTCTATGCTATTAGTAGACGGGGTGGGTTGTGTGATTCATGAGAGTTGTGAGTTAGTAATTTTCAAGACCTGCATTATGATCAAGACTTCAAGATTCTGAGTTTTTCAACATACCTCTGGGTGGATGATGGTTGAACGGCGCCCTGGAGAAACCAGTGGTTATCCTAGGTGTTGTTGGGGAAGTGCCAGTATTCACGCGGAAAGGTCCACCCAGGCACAAAGAGATGGATGGATGCTTCAAGACCCAAGGCTTACCTGCACAGCCACAAGTCATTATGGGCTCTGGCTTGATTGGATATCGTGGTGACCCTGGACAGGCGGTGCTACGAGATGTAGAAGAACGGTAGGAAAGGATGGGCATCGACAGAGTCTCAGGGAAACCCTTTAGAAGACCATGTTTTGGTCATCCGTTTCTCAAACACCCTGAAGTGCGAGAAATCAAACGGAGGCGATCAAATCTTGTGGGGGAACGTGTGCAAAACTCTGTAGAGTACTAAAACCTAATCGATTAGCCGTGTCCACGGTCATGGACAACTTGAGCCAAAGGAACTGAAACTATCAGGAAGTCTCAACACAAAAATTATATTGATGAGGGTATTATTATTAACCTGGGTATGAGAATTGGTTGGTGGAACCATCTCATTAATCAACCAACTTTGTAGTAATAATTTCTGCATTACCCTCTCTTGTTGTAGGAAAAATTTGGCTTTATGCAAAACCCACTACCCCACTTGCCATATATGCACGTAGAATAGATGATTACTTTACACCCCCTCTTTTGTGACTTGCCGGCATATTCAAAATGCTGACCTACACGGCTGCAACGTCTTATGTTGTAGATAAGCTCTATGACGGGTAAGAGTACGATTCAGGGTTACGGTCTACACTCAACCTGCCGTTGGTGTTATTGGGACTCCACTCCCGTTGACTGTTTCCGCTGAGATTTTAAGGTATATATCAGTTTTACGTTAATTACATGTGATTGCACTTTGATATATACATTGATGTACTGTGTGTGCCAGCATACTGATCCAGGGATGGCACAGAACACACAAAGGCTTGACTCGTTTTGAGTCGGGGCGCTACATTGACAAAACCTTCTGGTTGCATCATATACAACTATTCCTCAAGGAAACCATTGATTAACGCCGTTTTGACATCCCTCTGCCAAATTTCATAATCGAAATAAGCAGCTACTGCCAACATGATTCTGACAGACTTAAGCATCGCTACGGGTGAGAAGGTCTCATCGTAGTCAACTCCTTGAACTTGTGAAAAACCCTTTGCCACAAGTCAAGCTTTATAGACGGTGACATTACCATCCGTGTCTGTCTTCTTCTTATAGATCCATTTGTTCTGAATGGCCTTTCACCCTTCAGGTAATACTATCAAACTCCATACTTTGTTTTCATACATGGATCCCATCTCGGATTTCATGGCCTCTAACCATTTCTCGGAATCCAGGCCCATCACTGCTCCTCCATAGCTCGTAGGTTCATTGTTGTCCAACAACATGACCTCCAAGACAGGGTTGCCGTACCACTTAGGAGTAGTACACGCCCTTGTCGACCTATGAGATTTAATAGTAGCTTGATCTGAAGCTTCATGATCATCATCATTAACTTCCTCTTCTACCGTCGTAGGTTCCACAGAAATATCTTTCTGCGTTGCGCTACTTTCTGGTTGAAGTAAAGGTTCAATAACCTCATCAAGCTCTATTTTCCTCCCACTCAATTCTTTCGAGAGAAACTCTTTCTCGAGAAATGTTCCATTCTTAGCGACAAACACTTTGCCTTCGGATCTGAGATAGAAGGTATACCCGACTGTCTCTATTGGGTATCCTATGAAGACGTATTTTTCCGCTTTGGGCTCCAGCTTTTTAGGCTGAAGCTTTTGGACATAAGCATCACATCCCCAAACTTTAAGAAACGGCAACTTTGGCCTCTTGCCAAACCACTATTCATACGGCGTCATCCCAACGGATTTTGATGGTGCCCTATTTAAAGTGAATGCAGTTGTCTCTAATGCATAACTCCAAAACGATAGTGGCAAATCAGCAAGAGACATCATAGAACGCACCATATCTAATAAGGTTCGATTACGATGTTCAGACACACCATTATGCTATGGTGTTCTGGGCAGTGTCAACTGTGAAACAATTCCACACTGTCTTAAGTGACTGCCAAACTCATAACTCAGATATTCACCTCCTCGATCAGATCGTAGGAATTTAATCTTCTTGTTACGATGATTCTCAACTTCACTCTAAAATTGCTTGAACTTTTCAAATGTTTCAGACTTGTGTTTCATTAAGTAAATATACCCATATCTACTTAAGTCATCAGTGAAGGTGAGAAAATAACGATATCCACCATGCGCTGTAACATTCATTGGACCTCACACATCAGTATGTATGATTTCCAATAAGTCACTCGCCCGTTCCATTGTTCCAGAGAACGGCATTTTAGTCATCTTGCCCATGAGGCATGGCTCACATGTGTCAAGTGATTTAAAATTAAGTGACTCCAAAAGTCCATTAGCATGGAGCTTCCTCATGCGTTTTACACCAATATGACCTAAACGGCAGTGCCACAAGAAAGTGGTACTATCATTATCAACTCTACATCTTTTGGCATCAATGTTATGAACATGTGTGTCATCACTATCAAGATTCAATATGAATAAACCCCTCACATTGGGTGCATGACCATAAAAGATATTACTCATATAAATATAACAACCTTTATTCTCTGATTTAAATGAGTAACCTTCTCGCAATAAATAAGATCCAGATATAATGTTCATGCTTAACACAGGCACTAAATAACAATTATTCAGGTTCATCACTAATCCTGATGGTAATCAAAGAGAGAGCGTGCCGACGGCGATCACATCAACCTTGGAACCATTTCCCACGAGCATCGTCACTTCATCCTTTGCCAGCCTTCATCTCTTCCGTAGTTCCTATTTTGAGTTGCAAATGTGAGCAACCGAACCGGTATCAAATACCCAGGCACTACTACGAGAGCTAGTAAGGTACACATCAATAACATGTATATCATATATACCTTGTTCACCGTTGGACACCTTCTTGTCAGCCAGGTACTTGGGGCAGTTTCGCTTCCAGTGACCAGTTCCCTTGCAATGAAAGCACTTAGTTTCTGGCTTGGGTCCATGCTTGGGCTTCTTTACAGGAGTAGCAACTACTTTTCCATCCTTCTTGGTTTTACCCTTCTTGCCCTTGCCCTTGACCTTGCCATTTTTCTAGAAACTAGTGGTTTTATTGACCATCAACACTTGATGTTCTTTCTGGATTTCAGACTCAGCGACTTTTAGCATCGCAAATAGCTCAGCGACTGACTTGTTCATCCCGTGCATGTTATAGTTCATCACAAAGCTCTTGTAACTAGGTGGCAGTGATTGAAGAACTCTGTCAGTGATCGCCTCTGGCGGAATGGCAATTCCCAACTCTGCTAGACAAGTCGAATACCCAGACATTTTGAGTATATGTTCACTGATTGACCCGTTCTCCTCCATCTTGCAAGCATAGAACTTATCGGAGGTCTCATACCTCTCGATCCGGGCATTCTTCTGAAAGATAAACTTCAACTCCTGGAACATCTCATATGCTCATGACGTTCAAAACGTCTTTGAAGTCTTGGTTCTGAGCCACACAATATTGCACGCTGAACTATTGAGTAATCTCCAGTACGTGCCTCCCAAGCGTTCTTAACGTCTTCGGAGGTCATGTCTTTTGGTTGGTCACCAAGCGGTGCATCAAGGACATATGATTTCTGGGAAGCCATGAGGATAATCCTCAGATTACGGGCCCAGTCAACAAAGTTACTTCCATCATCTTTCAAGTTAGCTTTCTCTAGGAACGCAGTAAAATTCAGGGGTGCTACTGCACGAGCCATTGATCTACAACATAAATATGCAAAGTTTACTTAGACTATTGTTCAAGATAATGAGTTTAGTTAATCAAATTACTAAAGCTCCCACTCAAATTGGCATCCCTCAGGTCATCTGAGTGTCACATGATCCAAATTCACCAACTCAAGTCTGATCATCACGTGAGTTGAGGTGGCTTCAATGGTGAACATCATTATGTTGATCATATCTACTATATGACTCATGTTTGACCTTTAGGTCTCTTGTGTTTCGAGGCCATGTCAGTACAAGATAGGCTCGTCAAGTTTAACCCGAGTGTTCTGCACGTGCAACACTGGCTTGCACCCGTTGTATGTGAACGTAGAGTCTATCACACCCGATCATCACGTGGTGTCTCAACACGACGAACTTTTGCAACGGTGCACACTCGGGGAGAACACAATTTATCTTGAAATTAAGTGAGGGATCACCTTATAATGCTAACGTCGTCCTAAGCAAAACAATATGCATAAAAAGGATTAACATCACATGCAAATCATAAGTGACATGATATGGCCATGAACTTGAGCGTTTGATCTCCATCTAGAAAGCACCGGCATGATCTCCATCGTCACCGGCAAGACACCATGATCTCCATCATCTTGATCTCCATCTACGTGTTGCCATCGGGGTTGTCACGCCCAACATGCTTCTACTACTATTGCTACCGTTTAGCGATAAAGTAAAGCATTACATAGCGCTTAATGATTGACACGCAGGTCATACAATAATTAAAGACAACCCTATGGCTCCTACCGGTTGCCGTACTCAATGACATGCAAGTCGTGATAATCTATACATCACATGATCATCTCATACATCACATATATCACATCACAAAATACCCCGCAAAAACAAGTTAGACGTCCTCTAATTGTTGTTGCATGTTTTATGTGGCTGCTACGGGTATCTAGCAAGAACAATTCTCATCTACGCAAAAACCACAACGGTGATACACTAGTTGCTTTTAAACATTCTCAAGTAAGAGAAACTGGCACCCACAAGCCATCTATGCAACAAGTTGAAGTTGAGGGAACCGGTCTCTCGTAAGCGTATGAGTAATGTTGGTCCGGGCCGCTTCATCTCACAATACCGCCAAACCAAAACACGACCAAGGGAGGAAGCAATCTAAGCATCAACGCCCACAAACTCTTTGTGTTCTACTCGAGATCTCATCTACACATAGACCTAGCTCATGATGCCACTGTTGGGGAACATTGCATGGGAAACAAAAAATTTCCTGCGCTCACGCAAGACCTATCCATGGTGATGAGCATCTACGAGAGGGAGAGTGGATCTACATACCCTTGTAGATCGCTAAGCGGGAAGCGTTAAGAAAGGCGGTTGGTGAAGTCGAACGTCTTCGCGATCCAAATTGCCGAGCATCCTGCGATCCAATCACGATCCGTCCCGCGATCCAATCATGATCCGTCCCATGAACTTGATCACGATCCGTCCCGCGAACTTGATCATGGTCCTTCCGATCAAGCGCCGAACGGATGGCACCTCCGCGTTCAGCACACGTACAGCTTGATGACGATCTCCGCCGTCTTGATCCAGCAAGAGGGAGCGGAGGGGAAGAAGTGTTCTCCAGCAGCGTGATGGCGCTCCGGCGATGGTGGTGGAGCTATTTCGGCAGGGCTTCGCCAAAGCACTGTAGAAATCCGATCTAGAGGAGAAACTATGCACTGGAGGAACGGGCAGCACGTGGCTAAAAATTCTGTGCAAAAACCCTAAAACCACCAGTATATATAGGAGGAAGATAGGAGGAGGCTTGACCCAAGGGCCAAGCCTCCAAGGAGTCGGCCGAACCAGGTGGGAGAGGTGGAATCCACCTCCAATCCTAGTAGGACTAGGATTCATCCTATTTTGCCTTTTCCACTTTTTCTCTTTGGGCTTTCTTTCCCTAGCCACATGGGCTTTGTGTGGGACTTCCACCAGCCCACAAAATACTGGTAATTATTCTCCCACAGCCCATGAAGCCTCTTGGGTCGAAATACCCCTCCCGATGGTCTCCCGGTACACTATCGGCACTCCCGGTACATTACCGATTAGCCCGAAACTTTTCCGGTGACCAAAACAGGACTTCCTATATATCAATCTTTAACTCCGGACCATTCCAGAGCTCCTCGTGACATATGGGATCTCATCCGGGACTCCGAACAACCTTTGGTCACCACCATACATAACTCTATACTATCGAAATGTCACCGAACCTTAAGTGTGCAGACCCTGTGGGTTCGAGAACTATGCAGACATGACCGAGACACATGTACGGTCAATAAGCAATAGCGGGACCTAGATGGACATATTGGTTCCTACATATTCTACGAAGATCTTTATCGGTCGAACCTCTATGTCAAGGATTCACTTAATCTCGTATGATGTTCCCTTTGTTCTTCGGTATATTACTTGCCCGAGATTCGATCGTCGGTATCTCCATACCTAGTTCAACCTCGTTACCGGCAAGTCTCTTTACTCGTTCCGTAATACAAGATCCCGTGACTAACACTTAGTCACATTGCTTGCAAGGCTTACTATGACGTTGTATTACCGAGTGGGCCCTGAGATACCTCTCCGTCACACGGAGTAACAAATCCCAGTCTTGATCCATGCCAACTCAACAGACACCCTCGGAGATACCTGTAGAGCACCTTTATAGTCACCCAGTTACGTTGTGACATTTGATACACACAAGGCACTCCTCCGATGTCCATGAGTTGCATGATCTCATGGTCATAGGAACATATACTTGACATGCAGAAAATAGTAGCAATAAACTGACACGATCATATGCTACGTTTGTAGTTTGGGTCTTGTCCATCACATCATTCTCCTAATGATGTGATCCCGTTATCAAATGACATCACATGTCAATGTCTAGGAAACCTTGACCATATTTGATCAATGAGCTAGTTCGCTAGAGGCATACTAGGGACAAAGTGTTGTCTATTTACCCACACATGTAATGTGTTTCCAATCAATACAATTATAGCATGGATAATAAACGATCATCATGAACAAGGAAATATAATAATAAACACTTTATTTATTGCCTCTAGGGCATATTTCCAACACCTTCTCCTCATCCTCCTCCGCATATTCATGGATGGTGAAGGTGTGGGTCTCCTCAAACCGAGTAACCGAGGTCTCCCACTTCTGAAGACCCGCCCTGCCCCTCTGGGACTTTGGCCCCTTGGGGACCACCACGTGCGGCTCCTCAACTAGGAGCCTCGTGAGCAGAGGGGTTCTCGCCTCCTCTAGTAATGGGGACAAGCACTCCATGGCTTGCATCTTGGCTGGCCTTTCATGTACATATCGAGCGAAACAATTTGTTGAAATCTGCCTCACCATGTGAAGAAAGTAGAATATAAACGCATGTGCTAGAACACTTACTGATGGGGCTTCATGGGTCGCCTCAAAGACGAGGTCTTTCCCCTCCTATGGGATCTTGTCCTTGGGCAGCACGAGTAGCCCCGTCCACATGCCAGCCAAGTTGGTATGAAAAAACCGGAGGACGGGCCTCGCTTCCTCGGCTTTATACTCCCACATCGGTTTGGCCCGAAGTTGGAGCTGGAGGACCCGACGGTTTTGCCTGCCATTGATTAAATCGGGGAGCTAGAGGTCCTTCCCGATGGACCACCACTTGATCGTCTTGATTAGTGCCTCCACCTCGTTGGTGTCCCCCCAGGAGATGTGTTTCTCCGTCTAGGACTTGAGCTTCCTTGGGGGGCCGACCAAAAAGGCCGATACTTCGGTTTGGCAGGGGCGAGCGGCTTAGTGATGTAAAACCAATCACGTTGTCATTCCTTTACCGTCTTGATGAAGGTGCCCTAGAACCAGTCAATATTTTGCTTCTTGGTAACCATGTCCCCTCCACGCTCCACCAGATCGGAGCCACTAGACTCCGGCTTGACCCTGAAGGTCTTCAGCCAGAGGCTGAAGTGCGGTTGGCAACGAAGGAAGGGCTCAGGGACCATGATGAAGGATGGAGTTTGGGGCCATGTGGTGGAAGTTGAGCCCATAATAGAACATCATCCCGTGCACGAATGGGTGGAGCGGGAACCCCAGGCCTCGGATGAGGTGGGGAACGAATACTACCTGCTTCCCTACACTGGGAACAGGCACTTGCTAGTTGACGTTAGGAGCATGGGCACCAATGGTGGCGGAGAGGTACCCCGCAAAACGTAGCTCCAAGATGGTGCCCTCCATCACATAGGAACCACCCCAATGCCCTTTGAGGGTATTGGCCATGGCTGGATGAGGGATCTTGGGTTTGCTAGAAAAGAGGGGTGCGAGATTGAATCTGGCGTGATGACCCAAAACTATAATGGATCTATCATAGTCCTTCGGTTAGTAAGAGTGTCGAACCCAACGAGGAGCAGAAGGAAATGACAAGCGGTTTTCAGTAAGGTATTCTCTGCTAGCACTGAAATTATTGGTAACAAATACTTTTGTGATAAGATAATTTGTAACGAGTAACAAGTAACAAGTGTAGCAAAGGTGCAACAAGGTAGCCCAATCCTTTTTGTATCAAAGGACAGGCCGGGACAAACTCTTATATGAAGCAAAGCGCTCCCGAGGACACATGGATTTCCGTCAAGCTAACTTTCATCATGTTCATTTGGTTCGCGTTCGCTACTTTGATAGTTTGATATGTGGGTGGACCGGTGCTTGGGTTCTGCCCTTAATTGGACAAACCCCTCACTTATGATTAACCTCTCTCGCAAGCATCCGCAACTATGAAAGAAAAATTAAGATAAATCTAACCATAGCATGAAACATATGGATCCAAATATGCCCCTTACGAAGCAACACATAAACTAGGGTTTAAGCTTCTGTCACTCTAGCAACCCATCATCTACTTATTACTTCCCAATGCCTTCCCCTAGGCCCAAATACTGGTGAAGTGTTATGTAGTCCATGTTCACATAACACCACTAGAGGAGAGACAACATACATCTCATCAAAATATCGAACGAATACGAAATTCACATGATTACTTATAATAAGACTTATCCCATGTCCTAAGGAACAAACGTAACTACTCACAAAGCATGTTCATGTTCATAATCAGAGGAGTCTTAATTATCATAAAGGATCTGAACATATGATCTTCCACCAAGTAAACCAACTAGCATCAAGTACAAGCAGTAACCAACACTACTAGCAACGCACAGGTACCAATCGGAGGGTTGAGACAAATATCAGATACAAGAGATGAACTAGGGTTTGGATAGGAGATGGTGTTGGTGAAGATGTTGATGAAGATTGACCCCATCTCGATGAGAGGATCGTTGGTGATGATGATGGCATCGATTTCCCCCTCAGGAGGGATCTTTCCCCGGAGGAATAGCTCCGTCGGAGCTCTAGATTGGTTCTGCTCAAGTTCTGCATCAAGACGGCGGCGCTTCATCCTGAAAGCTCTCTTATGATTTTTTTTCCAGCTCAAAACCCTTCATATAGCAAAAGATGGACGCTGGGGACCTGCCTGTGGGTCACAAGCCACCTAGGCGCGGCTAGGGGGTGGCCCCTCCTGGCAGGCTTGTGACCTCCTGGTGGGCCCCCTTTGATATTTTTTCCCAATATTTATATATATTCCAACATAATTATCCATAACTTTTCAGGACTTTTGGAGTTGTGAAGAATAGGTCTCCCAGATTTGCTCCTTTTCTAGTCCAGAATTCCAGCTGCCGACATTCTCCCTCGTCATGTAAACCTTGTAAAATAGGAGAGAAAAGGCATAAGTATTGTACCATAATGTGTAATAACAGCCCATAATAATATAAAAGCATGATGCAAAATGGACGTATCAACTCTCCCAAGCTTAGACCTCGCTTGTCCTCAAGCGAAAGCCGAGATCAATAAATATTGTCAGATGTTTAGAGATAGAGATGTCGATAAAATAAAATACGGACATGAGGGCATCATGATCATCTTTAGAACATCAATACTTATTTATATGTAATTTCTTATAGTGGAGTAACAATTCATTCACAGGGTAAAGTATGAACCAAGAACTCTATTGACAATCAACAAACTATGTTGTGAGTCATTGAAACAATTTGCAATTTATCATAACATCGAAAAGAGTCAATATAAGAGCTTGTAAAGAAAATCCACATACTCAATCATCTTTTTGTCTTTCATAATTGCTAACACTCACGCAGTACTCATGAGGTTAAAGCTTCAATTGAACACAGAGAAAGATAGGGGCTTATAGTTTTGCCTCCCAACTATTCACCTCAAAGGTGATGTCAACAATAATAACTCATGATCACCTACCTCTGAGTGGATATATGTGTTTAGATCATTCCCCAACACATAATGCTTGCCAAGAGAAAAAGGCAAAATATAGGAAGTGGTGAAGATCACCATGACTCTTGCATAAGGGTAAGTACTTGTAAAGCAAAAGTAACAGATAGGCCCTTCGCAGAGGGAAGCAGAGGTTGTCATGCGCCTTTTGTTTTTGGATGCGCAAACTCTTAATGCAAAGGAACACCATGTTGTATTGCCCATTGTGATAGCAACCTTTATTATGCAGTCTGTCACTTTTATTTCTTTACCATCACAAGTTCGTACAATGCTTATTTCCCTTAAAATAAAAGATCATGCATATTTGGGAGCTATTCTTATTGATTTTCACCCGATGACAACTTACTTGAAGGATCTTACTCAATCCATAGGTAGGTATGGTGGACTCTCATGGCAAAATTGGGTTGAGGGTGTTTGGAAGCACAAGTCTAGTGTGAGGTGCAAGCAATCACTACATGTTGGAGGATCTATAACCATATAACTTCTATTCGGAAATAAGCAAACATAACCCATTATGTTGTCTTCCTTGTCCAACATCAACTTCTTAACATAAAATATTTTAATGAGTGCTCACAATCATAAAATATGTTCAAGATAATATATTTATGCATGAACATCTCTTTCTTTATTACTTCCTTTTAATTGACCCAATGACCAATCGCTATGTTTGTCAACTCCCAGTAAATTTCAACCAACATACTTCTTGTATGTGAAGTCATCACTTCCCATAAGATCATCATATATACTCTTTGATTTTACTCTATTCTTATTTTATTTCTTATTTATTTTCCTCAAGATCATAGCAAGCAAGCTAAGCTCTCACATGAAAACTACTTTTCATTATATAACTCCCGAACTTGCTTACATAAAAGGAAAATAAAACAAAACTCAAAGCTAGATCATACTAAAATTTTATTCTACTAGATCAAGATAAAACCAAAAGGATCGAACTAAGAAAAACAAGAAAAGGAAAAGGTGTGATGGTGATACAATACTGAGGCACCTCCCCCAAGCTTTGCACAAGCCAAGGGGAGTGCCCATACCCATGTGTTTAGATGTCCTTCTTCGGAAGCGATCGTGGTGGAGTAGGATCTTTAAGCTTGTTCAGTTTCCTCTTAAGCATAAAGTTTTGTTCCCTCAGGTCGTCTACTTCGTGCTTGAGCATTAATATCCTTTGACATAATTCTTCCTTGCTCTCCTACAGAAAATGGGAGGGGATAAATAGAACATTGGGTTTTCTCCTTGTGTTTGGGAGGCTTGATTTCGTGAACTCCACATGCACATCTCCTAATTGAGGCAGAGGAGTATCCTCCTCGTTCGAGCTTTCTTCCCCATACTCGTCTTCTGGTTCCTCCTACGAGAATAATCCATAAGGGTCTAGGTCCCCATAGAGCTTGGGATTGGCAAGATAATGCGATATATAGCTCTCCCCATCAGACTCTTGGGATGACATCTTGCTCTAAATCTGCTACAGAAACAACTCAAAACAAAAACAGGAGGTATTATCGTGATACGAAAGTCCAAACCTTTGGGAGATTATATATTGAATTTGTGCCGACCCAACGGAATATACCACACAAAAACGGAGTCCGGAGGGTTCACGGGGTGGTGACAAGCCACCTAGGCATGGCCAGGGGGTAGCCACGCCTGGCAGGCTTGTCACCTCCTCATGCACTTTTCGGACTGCTTTAAATTTTCCTAATTTATTGTATATTCCAAAACTTTGAAAAATTGTTGTTGTGAAAGTTTTGGAGTCGTTTTACTTATCGTACCACATACCTATTCCTTTTTGGAGTCTCAAACGTTCCGGTAGGTCTCCCTAATATAATTTTCCGGAGTTATGGTATTGATAATATTGGTTTCAACATTTATGGGAGTACCTGAGATATAATGTCTGATTCTTTGCCCGTTTACCACCTTCGGATTTGTGCCCTTGGCATTGTTGATATTTATGGCAACGGAGCGATATACTTCCTCGACAATGTAAGGCCCTTCCCATTTAGAGAGAAGTTTTCCTGCAAAAAAATCTTAAACAAGAATTGTATAGCAAGCCATGGTCACCTACATTGAATTCACGCTTTTGTATCCTTTTATCATGCCATCTCTTAACTTTTTATTTAAAAAACTTGGCATTCTCATAGGCCTGGGTCCTCCATTCATCAAGTGAGCTAATGTCAAATAACCTCTTCTCACCAGCAAGTTTGGAATCATAGTTGAGCTCTTTGATTTCCCAATAAGCTTTGTGCTCTAGCTCTAGAGGTAAGTGACATGCTTTACCATAAACCATTTTATACGGAGACATACCCATAGGGTTTTTGTAAGCAGTTCTGTAAGCCCATAATGCATCATCAAGTTTCTTAGACCAATTCTTTCTAGATCTATTAACAATATTTTGCAAGATCAATTTAATTTCTCTATTGCTTAATTCTACTTAACCACTAGACTGAGGATGATAAGGAGATGCAATTCTATGATTAACATCATACTTAGCAAGCAACTTATGGAATGCACCATGAATAAAGTGGGAACCACCATTAGTCATTAAATATCTAGGGACTCCAAATCTAGGGAAAATAACTTCTTTCAGCATTTTAATAGAGGTGTTACGATCAGCACTACTAGTTGGAATAGCTTCTACCCACTTAGTAACATAATCAACACCAACAAGAATATGAGTATACCTGTTGGACTTTGGAAAAGGTCCCCTATAATCGAAACCCCAAACATCAAATGGTTCAATACCAAGAGAGTAATTCATAGGCATTTCTTGATGTCCACTAATATTGCCCATCCTTTGACATTTGTCACATGACAATACAAACTTACGAGCATCCTTGAAGAGAGTAGGCCAATAAAACCCAGATTGTAATACCTTGTGTGCAGCTCTATCCCCAGCGTGGTGTCCTCCGTAGGCCTCAGAATGACACTTGTATAGGATCTGTTCTTGTTCATGCTCAGGTACACAACGTCTAATAACACCATCTACTCCTTCTTTATAAAGGTGTGGATCATCCCAAAAGTAATGTCTTAAATCATAGAAGAACTTTTTCTTTTGTTGGTATGTGAAACTAGGCGGTACAAATTTAGCAACAATGTAATTAGCGTAATCAGCATACCATGGAGCATTACGCAAAGCATTAGTGACAGATAATTGTTCATTTGGAAATCTATCATCAATTGGTAATGGGTCATCAAGAACATTTTCTAACCTACACAAGTTATCCGCTACGGGGTTATCAATAGCCTTCCTATCAACAATGCAAATCAAATTCTTGTAGCAGAAGAACCCATCTGATAAGTCTAGGTTTAGCATATTTGTTTCCCATAAGGTATTTAATAGCAGCATGATCAATCTGAACAATTACTTTGGAAACAACAATATAAGGTCTGAACCTATCACAAGCAAACACAACTTCCAAAAATTCTTTTTTAGTGGTAGCATAGTTTCTTTGAGCGCTATCTAGAGTTTTTCTAGCATAATGGATAACATTTAATTTCTTATCAACACTTTGTCCCAAAACATCCCCAATGGCATAATCACTAGCATCACACATAATTTCAAAGGGTATGTTCCAATCAGGTGGTTGAACATCAGGTGCAGAAATCAAGGCATTCTTAAGAATTTCAAATGCTTCTACACAATCATCATAAAAACGAATGGAACATCTTTTTGCAAAAGATTAGTGAGAGGCCTAGAAATCTTAGAGAAGTCTTTAATAAACCTCCTATAGAAACCAGCATGACCAAGGTAACTCCTTATACCTCTGATATCCGTAAGACACGTCATTTTTTCAATAGCATCAACTTTGGCTTTGTCAACTTCAATACCTCTTTCGGAGATTTTGTGTCCCAAGACAATACCTTCATTCACCATAAAGTGACACTTCTCCCAATTCAAGACAAGATTAGTTTCTTCACATCTCTGCAAAACTCAATCAAGGTTGCTTAAACAATCATCAAAAGAAGTTCCGTAAACAGAAAAATCATCCATGAAAACCTCAACAATCCTTTCAAAAAAATCAGAGAATATAGAAGTCATATATCTTTGAAAGGTAGCAGGTGCATTGCATAAACCAAAAGGCATACGTCTATAAGCAAAGGTACCGAAAGGGCAAGTAAAAGTTGTCTTCTCTTGGTCCTGTTTCGACACAGGTATTTGAGAGAAGCCAGAATAACTGTCTAGAAAGCAAAAATGTGTGTGTTTGGATAGTATTTCTAGCAATTGATCAATAAAAGGTAGAGGGTAATGATCTTTCCTAGTAGCTTTACTTAATTTCCTAAAATCAATTACCATCCTATACCCTGTAACAATTCTTTGTGAGATCAATTCATTTTTATCATTAGGAACTACGATAATACCTCCTTTCTTAGGGACACAATGGATGAGCCTAAACCATCTACTATCAGCAATAGGATAAATAATACCTGCCTTCAGAAGCTTTAATATTTCATTTCTTACCACCTCTTTCATTTTAGTATTTAGTCATCGTTGGTGATCAACAACTGGTTTAGCATCTGGCTCCATACTGATTTTATGCTGACATAGAGTGGGACTAATGCCCACAAGATCATCAAGAGTATATCCAATAGCAGCACGGTGCTTCCTCAGAGTTTTCAATAATCTCTTTTCTTCATGCTTGAAAGGTTAGCACTAATAATAACAGGATATATCTACTTTTCATCAAGATAATGATATTTTAGAGTATTCGATAATTGTTTAATCTCAAACACGGGATCACCCTTGGGTGGAGGAGGATCCCCAAGTATTTCAACAGGCAACTTGTGTTTCAAAATAGGATGCTGATAAGGAAAATCTTATCTATTTCATTCCTTTCATTCATATGCATATCGTTTTCATGGTCTAGCAGATATTGTTCTAGAGGGTCAGTAGGAGGCACAACAATAGAAGCAAGACCAATAATTTCATCCTTACTAGGCAATTCTTTATCATGGGCTTGTCTACGAAATTTAGAGAAATTAAACTCATGGGACGTGTCCCCAAAACTTACAGTAACAGTTTCCTTGTCACAATCTATCTTGGCATTAACAATATTCAAGAAAGGTCTACCAAATATAATGGGACAAAAATCATCTTGTGGGGAACCAAGGACAAGAAAATTAGTATGATATTTTATTTTCCCACACAAGATTTCAACATATCTAACAATCTCAACTGGTGCTATAGTATCTCTATTAGCGAGCTTAATGGTAACATCAATTTCCTCTAGCTCGGCTGGTGCAATATCACACTAGCACCCATATCACATAAGCCATGATAACAATGATCTCCTATTTTAACAGAAACAACAGGCGTGCCAACAATAGGTCTATGTTTATCTTTAGCATCAGGTCTAGCAATTCTAGCAGCTTCATCACAGAATTGAATAACATGCCCATCAATAGTATCAACCAAGATATCTTTAACCATAGCAACACTAGGCTCAACCTTAATTTGTTTAGGGGTTTAGGTGTTCTAACATAGCTCTTACGAACAATAGTTGAAGCCTTAGCATGTTCCTTTATTCTAACAGGGAAAGGTGGTTTCTCAATATAAGCAGCAGGAATAACAGGATCAACATTATAAGTAATAGTTTCTTCTACAACTTTAATAGGTTCAACTACTTTCACTTCAATGGGAGGATGATATTTAAGCCACTTATCCTTAGGGAGGTCCACATGAGCAGCAAAAGACTCACAGAAAGAAGCTACTATCTCAGAGTCAAGTCCATATTTAGTGCTAAATTCACGGAAAGCATCGGTGTCTACAAAGGATTTAACACAATCAAACTCAAGGTTTATACCTGAATCCTTACCTCGCCGAGTTCCCAATCTTTAGAGTTGCGTTTAATTCATTCCAATAAATCCCATTTGAAGTCAATATCTTTCTTCATATAGGAACCAACGCAAGAAGTATCGAGCATGGATTGATCATTACGAGAAAGCCGAGCATAAAAAGTCTGAACAATAATTTCTCTCGAGAACTCATGATTGGGGAATGAATATAATATTGACTCAAGCCTCCCCAAGCTTGAGCGATTCTTTCTCCTTCACTAGGCTAAAAATTATATATATAATTCCAATTACGATGAACTAGATGCATATGATAGAACTTCTGATGAAATTCCATTTTCAATTAGTTGTAGCTCCATGATCCAATATCATCACATAGCCTATACCATGTCAATGCCTTCTCCTTAAAATATAAAGGAAATACCTTCTTATTGACGTGATCCTTGGGCAGACCTGCAAGCTTAAATAATTCACAAACTTCATCCACATAGATCAGATGCAAATCAGGATGTAGTGTTCCATCTCCTGCATAAGGATTAGCCAGCAGTTTCTCTATCATACCCGAATGAATTTCATAATAAATATTTTAGTAGGTTCGGTAGGTTGAGGAGAAACTCTTTGTGCTTCTGATCGAGGTGAAGATACCCCGAACAAACCCCTCAAAAGATTACTTTCCATAGTAACAAGCGACAGTAAATTTCAGCACCCTATATAAATTTTTTTCTTACCAGATTCCACTTACCAAAGGCGCTTCACTCCCCGGAAACAGCGCCAAAAAAGATTCTTGATGACCCACAAGTATAGGGGATCTATCTTAGTCCTTTCAATAAGTAACAGTGTTGAACCCAACGAGGAGCAGAAGGAAATGACAAGCGGTTTTCGGTAAGGTATTCTCTGCAAGCACTGAAATTATCGGTAATAGATAGTTTTGTGATAACATAATTTGTAACCAGTAACAAGTGTAGCAAAGGTGTATCAAGGTATCCCAATCCTTGTTGTAGCAAAGGACAGGCCTGGA
Source organism: Hordeum marinum (assembly GCA_022496015.1). Taxonomy (NCBI): domain Eukaryota; kingdom Viridiplantae; phylum Streptophyta; class Magnoliopsida; order Poales; family Poaceae; genus Hordeum; species Hordeum marinum. Next base: position 443,268,428 of record CM039674.1, read on the forward strand.
CAAAATCTTATATGAAGCAAAGCACTCCCGAGGACACATGGGAATTTCCATCAAGCTAACTTTCATCAGGTTCATTTGATTCACGTTCGCTACTTTGATAATTTGATATGTGGGTGGACTGGTTCTTGGGTGATGCTCTTAATTGGAAAAACCTCCCACTTATGATTAACCTTTTTTGCAAGCATCCACAACAATGAAAGAAGAATTAAGATAAATCTAACCATAGCATGAAACATATGGATCCAAATCAGCCCCTTACGAAGCAACACATAAACTAGGGTTTAAGCTTCTATCACTCTAGCAACCCATCATCTATTTATTAATTCCCAATGTCTTCCCCTATGAAAAAATAATGGTGAAGTGTTATGTAGTCGACGTTCACATAACACCACTAGAGGAGAGACAACATACATCTCATCAAAATATCGAATGAATACGAAATTCACATGATTACTTATAAGAAGACTTATCCCATGTCCTCAGGAACAAACGTAATTACTCACAAAGCATGTTCATGTTAATAATCGAGGAGTATTAATTGTCATAAAGGATCTGAACATATGATCTTCCACCAAGTAAACCAACTACCATCAACTACAAGGAGTAATCAACACTACTAGCAACACATAGGTACCAATCTAAGGGTTGAGACAAAGATCGGATACAAGAGATGAACTAGGGTTTGGAGAGGAGATGGTGCTGGTGAAGATGTTGATGGATATTGACCCCCTCTCAATGAGAGGATCGTTGGTGATTACGATGGCTTCGATTTCCCCCTCCGAGAGGGAAGTTTCCCCGGCAGAAATGCTCCGCCGGAGCTCTAGATTGGTTCTGCCCAAGTTCCGCCTCAAGATGGCGGCGCTTCATCCTGAAAGCTCTCTTATGATTTTTTTCCTGGTCAAAACCCTTCATTAGCAAAATATGGGCGTCGGGGACCTGCTAGGTAGGTCACAAACCACCTAGGCGCGACCAGGGGGTGGCCGCACCCGGTAGGCTTGTGACCTCCTGGTGGGCCCCCTTTGGTATTTGTTTTGCCCAATATTTTTTATATTTTTTTAAATAATTCTCTATAACTTTTCAGGACTTTTGGAGTTGTGCAGAATAGGTCTCCCAGATTTGCTCCTTTCCGAGTCCAGAATTCCATCTGCCGACATTCTCTCTCTCTTCATGTAAACCTTGTAAAATAGGAGAGAAACAACATAAGTATTGTACCATAACATGTAATAATAGACCATCATGCAGTAAATATCAATATAAAAGCATGATGCAAAATGGACGTATTAGGGCGCTAGAGCTAGACGAAGCAGCACACGGGGGGAATGAGAGTGTGGTTGCTTGCACTATTCTCTTATTACTCTCGTAGGCTGTTGAAAAGCCAAGAGTCCCCCTTACCGCACTTATAATAACGCCACTCCCACAAAAGATGTTGTTTTGCATATGAGGGGAAACAAAATCTTGATGATACCCCTAAGAAAATGGGCACGATCTCCACCTCGATGGGACGTGCCCGTAAAAAGGTTGCCTCGAGCTGTGATTCGGGGTAGGCAGTAAACTGCTTGACCCGTCATGGGGTGTGCTGCTTCAATAAAGTTGTTAGGCTAGGTGGCACTATTCACACATCTGTGGTCAGCCTTCGAGGCTAAGTTACCCCGCCTCTTCAGGTAAAGTATGAGCTCGGCTAGGTCTTGTTTATAAGACGCTACTTCTTTTGAGAGCTGGTCGGGAGTTTGGAAGTCGTGAAGGGTGATACACCCATTTTGTATCATGATTTATTATTAATAATTATTTTATTCTTGTCCATTATTCCTTACTATCATACAATTCTTATGCATTTTCTCTCAATATGCAAGGTACATCACAAAACGGGAAAACTCTGGAAACTAGAATTTTGGACCAGGAAACCAACAAAAGGCAGAAAAATTACCAGACTCCAAATGACTTGAAACTTCACAGGCAGTTTTTATGGAATATTTAAAAATTATTGGGACAAAAATATACCAGAGGGGGCACATGTTGGCCACAAGCCAACATGGCACGCCCACCCCCTAGGAGCGCCCTCATGGCTTGTGGGGCCCCAACAGGCCTCCCGACCCCCTCTTCTCCTATATATTGTGTTTAACCTAGAGGAAATTCATAATAAATCTTTCGGGATGAAGCACCACCATCTTGAAGCAAAAACCTGGGCAGAGGCCCTTTTGCACTCCGGCAGACTGATTCTGTCGGGGAAACTTCTCTTTGGGAGGGGAGATCGAAGCCATCGTCATCTCCAACGCTTCCTCCTTCGTGGGAGGACCAATCTTCACCAACATCTTCACCACCACCATCTCATTTTAAACCCTAGTTCATCTCTTGTATTCAATCCTTGTCTCAAAACCTTAGATCACTACGAGTGGGTTACTAGTAGTGTTGATTACATCTTGTAGTTGATGCTTATTGGTTTAGTTGGTGAAACATATTATGTTCAGATCCTTGATCTCCATTATTACACCTCTGATCTTGAACATGTTGATGATGTGTGAGTAGTTACAAATGTTCCCGAGGACATGGGAGTGGTCTTGTTATAAGTAATCATGTGAAGTTGGTATTCATTCGATATTTTGATGATATGTATGTTGGGGAACGTTGCATGGGAAACAAAAAAATTCCTACGCACACGCAGATCTATCCGTGGTGATGAGCATCTACGAGAGGGAGAGTGGATCTACGTACCCATGTAGATCGCTAAGCGGGAAGCGTTAAGAAACGCGGTTGGTGTACTCGAACGTCTTTGCGATCCAAATCGCCGAGCGTCCTGCGATCTCATCACGATCCATCCCGCGATCCAATCACGATCCATCCCGTGAACTCATCACGATCCGTTCCGCGAACTCATCATGATCCGTCTCGCGATCTTGATCATGATCCGTCCCGCGAACTCATCACGATCCATCCCGCGAACTCATCATGATCTATCTCGCGATCTTGATCACGGTCCTTCCGATCTAGCGCCGAACGGACGGCACCTCCATGTTCAGCACACGTACAGCTCGATGACGATCTCCGCCTTCTTGATCCAGCAAGAGGGAGAGGAGAGGTAGATGAGTTCTCCGGCAGCGTTACGGCGCTCCGGCAATGGTGGTGGAGCTATTTCGGCAGGGCTTCGCCTAAGCACTGCAAAAATCCGATCTAGAGGAGAAACTATGCACTGGAGGAACGAGCAGCACGTGGCTGAAAATTCTGTGCCAAAACGCTAAAATCCTCTAGTATATATAGGAGGAGAGGAGGAGGAGGCTTGGCTTCCAAACAGGCAGATCTTGGGTCGGCCGAACCTAGTGGGATTGCAGGATTCCTCCTCCAATTCAAGTAGGACTAGGACTCCTCCTTATTTTTGCCTTTTTTTGCCTTTTTCCACCTTTTTCTCTTTGGGCTTTCTCTCCCAGCCGCATGGGCCTTGTGTGGGACTTCCACCAGCCCACTAAGGGCTCGTATTCACTCTCCCACAGCCCATGTAGCCTCTTGGGTCGAAATACCCCTCCCGATGGTCTCCCGATACACTACCGGCACTCCTGGTACACTACCGATGAGCCCGAAACTTTTCCGGCGACCAAAATATGACTTCCTATATCTGAATCTTTACCTCCGGACCATTCCGTAGCTCCTTGTGATGTTCGGGATCTCATCCGGGACTCCGAACAACCTTCGGTCACCACCATACATGACTCTATACTACCGAAACGTCACCAAACCTTAAGTGTGCAGACCCTGCGGGTTTGAGAACTATGTAGACATGACCGAGACACCTCTACGGTCAATAACCAATAGCGGGACCTAGATGCCCATATTGGTTCCTACATATTCTACGAAGATCTTTATCGGTCGAACCTCTATGTCAAGGATTCAGTGAATCCCGTATGATGTTCCCTTTGTTCTTCGGTATGTTACTTGCCCGAGATTCGATCGTCGGTATCTCCATACCTATTTCAACCACGTTACCGGCAAGTCTCTTTACTCGTTCCATAATACAAGATCCCATGACTAACACTTAGTCGCATTGCTTTCAAGGCTTGTTGTGATGTTGTATTACCGAGTGGGCCCTGAGATGCCTCTCCGTCACACGGAGTAACAAATCCCGGTCTTGATCCATGCCAACTCAACAGACACCCTCGGAGATACCTGTAGAGTACCTTTATAGTCACCCAGTTATGTTGCGACGTTTTATACACACAAGGCACTCCTCCGGTGTCAATGAGTTTCATGATCTCATGGTCATAGGAACATATACTTGACATGCAGAAAACAGTAGCAATAAACTGACACGATCATATGCTACGTTTGTAGTTTGGGTCTTGTCCATCACACCATTCTCCTAATGATGTGATCCTGTTATAAAATGACATCTCATGTCCATGGCTAGGAAACCTTAACCATCTTTGATCAACGAGCTAGTCCATTAGAGGCATACTAGGGACATGGTTTTGTCTATGTATCCACACATGCATGTAAGCCTCCGATCAATACAATTATAGCATGGATAATAAACGATTATCATGAACAAGGAAATATGATAATAACTAATTTATTATTGCCTCTAGGGCATATTTCTAACAGTCTCCCACTTGCACTAGAGTCAATAATCTAGTTCACATCACCATGTGATACGCATTGTTATGAATCTAACACCCAATGAGTTCTGGGGCTCGATCATGCTTTGCATGTGAGAGAGGTCTTATAGTCAACGGGTCTGCGACATTCAGATCCGTATGTACTTTGCAAATCTCTATGTCAAACTGTAAACACTGCTACCACGCTCCACTTGGTACTATTCCAACTGGCTGCTCCACTATATGTATCCAGATTGCTACTATGGGTCATCCGGATTGGTGTGAAAGCTTGCATCGACGTAACTCTTTATGATGAACTCTTTATCACCTCCATAATCGAGAAACATCTCCTTAGTCTTTTTAGTTACTAAGGATAATCTTGACCGTTGTCCAGTGATCCACTCATGGGTCACTCTTGTACCCCTTGATGGACTCATGGCAAGGCACACACAGGTGCGGTACACAACATGGCATACTATACAGAGCCTATGGCTAAGGCATAGGGGACGACATTCGTCCTTTCTCTTTCTTCTGCCGTTGTTGAGCTTTGAGTCTCACTCAACTTCACACCTTACAAAGCAGGCGAGAACACTTCTCTCTCACTAATCCATTTTGAACCCTTTCAAAATCTTGTCAACATATGTACTTATTGAAAGTCTTATCAAACATCTTGATCTATCTTTATAGATCTTGATGCTCAACAATTAGGTAGCTTTATCCAGGTCTTCCTTTGAAAAACTCTTTTCAAACAACCGTTTATGCTCTCCAGAAATTCTACATCATTTCCGAATAGCAATATGTCATCCACATATACTTATCAGAAACTCTATAGTGCTCCCACTCACTTTATTGCAAATACAAGTTTCTCGTAAACTTTGTATAGACTCAAAAACTTTGATCACCTCATCAAAGTGTATATTCCAACTCCGAGATGCTTGCTTCAGTTCATAGAAGAATCACTGAAGCTTGCACACCTTTTAGCATCCTTAGGACTAACAAAACCTTCTGGTTGTATCACATACAACCTTTCCTCAAGTAAACCGTTAAGGAAACGATGTTTTGACATCCATCTGCCAGATTTCATAATTGAAAGTGCAGCAACTACTAACATAGTTTCAACAGACTTTAGCATCGCTACGAGTGAGAAAGTATCATCGTAGTCAACTCCTTGAACTTGTCATAAACTTGTTTGCAACAGGTCGAGCTTTACAAATGGTGACATTTACCATCAACGCCTGTCTTCATTTTAAAGATCCATTTGTACTTAACAACCTGCCGTCCAACGAGCAAGTCCACCAACGTCTATACTTGGTTTTCATACATGGATCCTTTCTCGGATTTCATGGCTTCTAACCATTTGTTGGTTTTCGGGCCCATCATCGCTTCTCCATAGTTTGTAGGTTCATCGTTGTCCAACAACATGACCTCCAAGACAGGGTTGTCGTACCGCTTAGGAGCAGTACACGTCCTTGTCGACCTACGAAGTTCGATAGTAACTTGATCCAAAGCTTCATGATCATCATCATTAACTTCCTCTTCAACTAATGTAGGCTTCATAGAAACAACTTCCTGCACTGCGCTACTCTCTGGTTGAAATAGAGGTTCAATAACCTCATCAAGTTCTATCTTCCTCCCACTCAATTCTTTCAAGAGAAACTTTTCCTTGAGAAAGGACCCAGTTTTAGTAATAAACATTATATGCTTGCATTTGAGATAGAAGGTTCACCTAACTATTCTTAGGGTATTCTATGAAGATGCATTTGTCCGCTTTGGGTTCGAGCTCATTAGGTGAAAACATTTTCCACACAAGCGTCGCAGCCCCAAACATTAAGAAATGACAGCTTAGGTTTCTATCAAACCATAATTCACACGGTGTCATCTCAACGGATTTAGATGGTGCCCTATTTAAAGTGAATGTAGTTCTCTCTAATGCATAACCCCAAAATTATAGTAACAAAACGATAATAGACATCATAGCACGCACCATATCCAATAGAGCACGACTATGACGTTCGGACACACAATCACACTATGGTATTCCAGGTGGCATGAGTTTTGAAACAACTTTTACATTGTCTAAAGTTGTATGCCAAACTCATGACTCAGATATTCACCTCCACGATCATATTGCAAACATTTTTATCTACTTGTCACGATGATCTTAAACTTCACTCTGAATTTGCTTGAACCTTTCAAACGATTCAGACTTGTGTTTCATTAAGTAAATATACACTATATCTACTCAAATCATCAGTGAAGGTAAGAAAATACCGATATCCACCGCACGCTACAAGACTCATTGGATTGCATACATCAACATGTATCATTTCCAATAAATCACTTGCCCGCTTCATCAAAACAGAAAACAGGGTCCTTAGTCATCTTGACCAAGAGGCATGGTTTGCATGTCTCAACCGATTCGAAATCGAATGAGTCCAAAGATCCATCAGCATGGAGTTTCTTCATGCGTTTTATACCAATATGACATTTAGTGGCAGTGCCACAAGTATGTGGTACTATTATTATTAATTTTGTATCTTTTTGGCATCAATGTTATGAACATGTGTATTACTACGATCAAGTTTCAACAAACCATTGTTACTGGGTGCATGACCATTGAAGGTATTATTCATGTAAATAGAATAACCATTATTCTCTAACTTAAATGAATAGCCGTGTTGCAATGAACATGATCTATCATGTTCATGCTCAACGCAAAAACACCAAATAACATTTATTTAGGTTCGTCACTAATCTCGAAGGTAGAGAGAGCGTGCGATGTTGATCACATCAACCTTGGAAACATTTCCAACACACATCGTCACCTCACACTTAGCTAGTATCCGTTTATTCCGTAGCTTTTACTTCGAGTTACTAACATTTAGCAACCGAACCGGTATCCAATACCCAGGTGCTACTAGGAGTACTAGCAAGGTACACATCAATAACACGTATATCAAATATACTTCTGTCGACTTTGCCAGCCTTCTTATCTACCAAGTATCTAGGGTTGTTCCGCTTCAGCGACCGTTCTCCTCATAATCGAAGCGCTTAGTCTTTGGTTTAGGTTAGACTTTGGGTTGCTTCACTGGAGCTGCAACTGACTTGCTATCCATGAAGTTTCCCTCCTTGCTCTTGCCCTTCTCGAAACTAGTGGTTTTGACTAACCATCAACACTTTGACGCTCCTTATCGATTTCTACCTTCGCGGTGTCAAACATCGCGAATAGCTCAGGGATCATTACTTCTATCCTTGGTGTTTTATAGTTCATCACCAAGTTCTAGTAGCTTTAGTGATAGTGACTTGGAGAACTATATCAATCACTATCTTATCTGTAAGATCAACTCCCACTCGATTCAAGCGATTGTAGCACCCAGACAATCTGAGCACATGCTCAACGATTGAGCTATTTTCTTTCATATTACATGCAAAGAATCTTGTTGGAGATCTCATATCTCGCAACACGGGCATGAGCCTGAGATCCTAATTTCAGATCTTAGAACATCTCATATGTTTTGTGACGTTCAAAACGTTTCGGAGCCTCAATTCTAAGCCGTAATGCATGACGCACTAAACTATCAAGTAGTCATCAGAACGTGCGTGTCAGATGTTCACAACATCTATAGACGATGCTAGAGGGGTTGGCGCACCAAGCGGTGCATTAAGGACATAAGCCTTCTGTGCAGCAACGAGGACAATCCTCAGATCACGGAGTAAGTCTGCAATATTGCGACAATCATCTTTCAACTCCATTTCTCTAGGAACATATAAAAATACAAGGGACCTACAGCATGAGCTAGTAATCTACAACACAGTTTGCAAAGACACTACTGACTATGTTCATGATAATGAGTTCAATTAATCATATTACTTAAGAACTCCCACTCAAATTGACATCCCTCCAGTCATTCGAGTGATACATGATCCAAATTCACCAACTCAAGTCCGATCATCACGTGAGTTGAGGTGGTTTCAATGGTGACCATCATCATGTTGATCATATCTGCTGTATGACTCATGTTCGACCTTGCAGTCTCTTGTGTTTCGAGGCCATGTCTGTACATGCTAGGCTCATCAAGTTTAACCCGACTGTTCTGCACGTGCAACACTGGCTTGCACCCGTTGTATGTGAACGTAGAGTCTATCACACCCGATCATCACGTGGTGTCTCAACATGACGAACTTTCGCAACGGTGCACACTCGGGGAGAACACAATTTATCTTGAAATTAAGTGAGGGATCACCTTATAATGCTACTGTTGTCCTACGCAAAACAAGGTGCATAAAAAGGATTAACATCACATGCAAATCATAAGTGACATGATATGGCCATGAACTTGTGCTTTTGATCTCCATCTAGAAAGCACCGGCATGATCTCCATCGTCACCGGCAAGACACCATGATCTCCATCAATGTGTCATCATCGGGGTTGTCGCACCCAACATGATTCTACTACTGTTGCTACCGTTTAGCAATAAAGTAAAGCATTATATAGCGCTTAATGATTGACACGTAGGTCATACAATAATTAAAGACAACCCTATGGCTCCTGCCATTTGCCGTACTCATCGACATGCAAGTCGTGATAATCTATACATCACATGATCATCTCATACATCACATATATCACATCATGTAATTGGCCATATCACATCACAACATACCCTGCAAAAACAAGTTAGACGTCCTCTAATTGTTGTTGCATGTTTTATGTGGCTGCTACATGTATCTAACAAGAACAATTCTCATCTACGCAAAAACCACAATGGTGATACACTAGTTGCTTTTCAACCTTCTCAAGGACCGCCTTTGGCGAATCAGATCCAACTAAAGTGAGAGAAACTGGCACCCACAAGCCATCTATGCAACAAGTTGCGGTTAAGAGAACCGGTCTCTCATAAGCGTACGAGTAATGTTGGTCCGGGCCGCTTCATCTCACAATACCGCTGAACCAAAATCCGACCAAGGGAGGACGCAATCTAAGCATCAACGCCCACAAACCTTTTGTGTTCTACTCGAGATCTCATCTACACATATTCCTAGCTCATGATGCTAGTGTTGGGGAACGTTGCATGGGAAACAAAAAATTTCCTACGCACACGTAGATCTATCCATGGTGATGAGCATCTACGAGAGGGAGAGTGGATCTATGTACCCTTGCATATCTCTAAGCGGGAAGCATTAAGAAAAGCGGTTGGTGTGGTTGAACGTCTTCGCAATCCAAATCGCCGAGCGTCCCGCGATCTCATCACGATCCGTCCCGCGATCCATCCCGTGAACTCATCACGATCCGTCCCACAAACTCATCACGATCCGTCTCGCGATCTTGATCACGATCCATCCTGCAAACTCATCATGATCCGTCCCGCGAACTCATCACGATCCGTCTCGCGATCTTGATCACGGTCCTTCCGATCTAGCGCCGAACGGACGACACCTCCGCGTTCAGCACACATACAGCTCGATGACGATCTCTGCCTTCTTGATCCAGCAAGAGGGAGCATAGAGGTAGAAGAGTTCTCCGGCAGCATGACGGTGCTCCGGCGATGGTGGTGGAGCTATTCCGGCAGGGCTTTGCCTAAGCACTGCAGAAATCCGATCTAGAGGAGAAACTATGCACTGGAGGAACGAGCAGCACGTGGCTGAAAATTCTGTGCCAAAACCCTAAAATTGTCTAGTATATATAGGAGGAGAGGAGGAGGAGGCTTGGCTTCCAAAGAGGCAGCCCTTGGGTCGGCCGAACCTAGTGGGATTGGAGGATTCCTCCTCCAATTCAAGTAGGACTAGGACTCCTCCTTATTTTTGCCTTTCTTGCCTTTTTCCACCTTTTTCTCTTTGGGATTTCTCTCCCAGCCGCATGGGCCTTGTGTGGGACTTCCACCATCCCACTAACGGCTGGTATTCACTCTCCCACAGCCCATGTATCCTCTTGGATCGAAATACCCCTCCCGATGGTCTCCCGGTACACTACCGACACTCCCGGTACACTACCGATGAGCCCTAAACTTTTTCGGTGACCAAAATAGGACTTCCTATATATGAATCTTTACCTCCGGACCATTTCGGAGCTCCTTGTGACATTCGGGATCTCATCCGGGACTCCGAACAACCTTCGGTCACCACCATACATAACTCTATACTACCGAAACGTCACCAAACCTTAAGTGTGCAGACCCTGCGGGTTCGAGAACTATGAAGACATGAACGAGACACCTCTACGGTCAATAACCAATAGCAGGACCTGGATGCCCATATTGGTTCCTACATATTATACGAAGATCTTTATGGGTCGAACCTCTATGTCAAGGATTCAGTGAATCCCGTATGATGTTCCCTTTGTTCTTCGGTATGTCACTTGCCCGAGATTCGATCGTCGGTATCTCCATACCTAGTTCAACCTCGTTACTGGCAAGTCTCTTTACTCATTCCATAATACAAGATCCCATGACTAACACTCAGTCGCATTGCTTGCAAGGCTTGTTGTGATGTTGTATTACCGAGTGGGCCCTGAGATACCTCTCCGTCACACGGAGTAACAAATCTCAGTCTTGATCCATGCCAAATCAACAGACACCCTCGGAGATACCTGTAGAGTAACTTTATAGTCACCCAATTACGTTGCGACATTTGATACACACAAGGCACTCCTCCGGTGTCAGTGAGTTGCATGATCTCATGGTCATAGGAACATATACTTGACAAGCAAAAAACAGTAGCAATAAATTGACATGATCATATGCTACGTTTGTAGTTTGGGTCTTGTCCATCACACCATTGTCCGAATGATGTGATCCCGTTATCAAATGACATATCATGTCCATGGCTAGGAAACCTTAACCATCTTTGATCAACGAGCTAGTCCATTAGAGGCATACTAGGGACATGGTTTTGTCTATGTATCCACACATGCATCTAAGTCTCCGATCAATACAATTATAGCATGGATAATAAATGATTATCATGAACAAGAAAATACGATAATAACTAATTTATTATTGCCTCTAGGGCATATTTCCAACAATGTATGCTGTTACTTCTTTTAGTGGTGTCATGTGAACATCGACTACATGCCACTTCACCATGCTATGGGACTAAGGAAAGTCATTGTGGAGTAATGGATTGCTAGAGTGATAGAAGCTTAAACCCCAGTTTATGCGGTTCTTCATAAGGGGCTGATTTGGATCCACACGTTTCATGCTATGGTTAGAATTATCTTAATTCTTATTTCGTAGTTGCATATGCTTGCGAGAGGGGGTATCATAAGTGGGTTGCTTGTTCAAGTAAGAACAGAAACCTAGCCCCGGTCCACCCACATATCAAATTATCAAAGTAGCGAACATGAATCAACTCAACATGATGAACATGACTAGACATAAATTCCCATGTGTCCTCGGGAGCGCTTGCTTAATATAAGAATACTTTTCGGCCCGTCCTTTGCTATAAAAAGGATCGGGCTAACTTGCCACACCTTGGTTACTATTGTTACTTGTTACTCGTTACAAATTATCTAGATGGAAAACTATCTACCACTGTTACTAATAGCACTTGCAGAGAATACCTTGCTGAAAACTGCTTATCATTTCCTTCTAGTCCTTGTTGCATTCGACACTCTTACTTATCGAAACAACTACGATTGATCCCCTATACTTGTGGGTTATCAAAGGGAACTCGTATGTCAAGCCAAGTACTTCGGATCCAAGGTTATCTTCATCAAGGGGACCGTCCTCGGCATAGAAGACTAGTTTGGGGGCTACTGACGGTGTCCTAGACTAGGGGGTACTAGCCTAGTCGGCCCATGCTCCTCGGACTGGACCGATGGGCCCACATTCTTCCCAAGATGGACTCCGGAAGTTGTACTAGAGTACATCTACCAAAGGCTTGGCGTATACTCCAAGACTTCTCCTACCACCTCTATGCCAAGATACCAACCTTGTAACCCTAGATACCCTACCTGGCGTGTATATAAGCCATAGGGTTTAGACCGTAGAGGCGACATCAACAAAATATCATTCACCTAGCCCTAGAGTTAGAACACATCTGATGATCTCGAGGTAGATCAACTATGTACTTGATACTTCTCCATCAGTATAAACAAGAGTAGGACGTAGGGTATTACCTCCGTCAAGAGGGCCCGAACCTGGGTAAACATCGTCTCCTTGCTCCTGTTACTATATGTCCGAGATTCACAACTCGGGACCCCCTACAGATAGTGTCCTGGACTAGGGGGTACTCACCACTTTGTCTCCCGACCAGTGGGTCGGGCCGAGGACCCCCAGGGCGATTCACTAATGGGCTAGTTCGGAGACCCCATGATGCATACAAGGGAGATTCCACAAGACTTGGCACAGAAAACAAGGACTCCTCTGAACACTTGGCCTATGGTGCATATATAAACCGAGGCCAGGCTAGTCAATAGATCGATATATTACATCTCATAATCTCGTGGTAGATGATTGTACTATGTACTATCCCCATATCAATACAATCAAAAGCAGGACGTAGGGTATTATCTCCTTAAGAGAGCCCGAACCTGGGTAAAATCCTGTGTCCATGTTACCATCGCTCCAAGACGCCTAGCTTAGGACCCCTACTACGAGATATGTCGGATTTGACACCGACAATGGTGCTTTCATTGTGAGCCTGCTGGGTAGTCGCCGTGGTGCGATGGGAATTAAGATCGACTCCATCGCGATCTACGCGTCAAAACCGAGCTATGTCGTCAACATCGGCATCTTCGTTGCCGGTTTGACTGGTCACTCGGCTATGCCAAGGACTGCGCTCCACATCGGATCATATAGATCGGACGGGTGTCTTCATCAATGTCAACTCCAATCTCAACCAAGATCATGTAAGAATCCTCCATGGTGCTCGGGGGCTCAACGTCAACATTGCCCTCGCGCGATCATGTAGTTTTTCTGGACAACGGATTCGTGTTCGTCGTCCCTGCCTCCTCGAGTGTCGTTCTGACAATTGCTTCGGTGGAACTGTACGGAATTGAGTCTAGAACAACGCTGCAAAATTTCATCGCGTTCTGGTGGAGGAATCTCCGGCGATCTACAACCTATCGAAGCCTTGTCGAATCTGGACGAGAATCTGGACGAGTTAGGGCGAGGAGTCCACCGTCTAGCTCGGACGTCCATTGGAAAATCCCATCGTTCATTGGCTGCGGAATTCCTATGCCGATCGCCCCAGCTTGATCCGACCGTCCAATCTTCGTAAAACACCCAATTAGTACAATGAACTTTGGATCTATTTTCTGCTAGAAAACGAATCCGACCCGAGTTCATCTTTTTCATGAACGGGTTGTCGGACGTCCTTTTTGAAGGAAATTTTCTCATCATCTTGGTCATCCGACCAAGAGTTCGACATCGCGAGGGTCGAATAATCATCAAGCGAACCTCGTCATCCGTGGGTTGTACGGGTCAGGCGCTCTGTTGCTTCATCAAGCCAGCATCGGCCTCATCACAAATTCCCACCTACGTCGGCATCGCCGCGCCATTACTTTTCCGAGCTGACGTCCACCATGCTGACCTGCTTTGACATGTCGGCTGGCATGGTGCTCTAGCGTCACCTTATTGATCTATTCTGTTACCTCGGCTAGACTGGGGGCTTCGTCATCCCTTCATCAACCTGCTTCGGGGACTTCGACGTCACCAGCCGACCTGCTTCAACACCTAGGCTGGCATGAGACTTCGGCGTCACCAGCCGACCTGCGTGAGGCTTCGGCATCCGCCGATCACAACTTCGCCATGTTAACTGGACCGAGGACTTCATCTCGCCACATCAACCGTGCAGCATCGCCACTTCGTCAAGCCGAACTCTTCATCCAGGCACCTCGGCGCCCAGGACATATTCCTTTACTTATTTGCTTCACTTAGATTAACTAAGTAGAAGATTTTAAAAAAAGTATATTATTATGTTTCATTGTTATTACTTTTGGCTTGCACTATTTTATGAGTGCAGGAAATCGACTTCGACTACCGTCACGCGGTCACCCCGGCGTCACCTTGCCGACATACTCCACCACCTCGGCTGGACCAGGGGCTTCGCCTCGCCACATCGGTCGAATCGTGACACTACTTCAGAGTGCCGAACTCTTCGTTCGGTCACCTCGGGACGGGCTTGGGGGACTGGGACCTCGGTCATGCCGAACAATACACACCGAAGCTATCAAAGTCTGATGGGCGTCCTCGTCACGCCACAAGCCCGGATCGCGTCATCGACACCGAGCACATTAACCACCTAAGTCGCTTTCCTGCTAAAAAAATTCAGTTTTAAATTTTGTCCGGTTCGACCAAGCATTATGCTTTTTTGAGAAAAAGTTGTTTGCGAAAAACTTTCTTTGTCAAACTTTTGTTAGTTACAAACAAATTCAAATACCCCGTTTACTTAGGGGCTTCCTTTATGAAGCGATTCCTCTTGCATATGATTATTAATGTACCGCACCCTTCCTTGTTCGTGTTTACACCAATATATGCATCATGTGTTCCACAAAGCTGGGTTGTCTTGCTCCTGTGCTTACCCCTACGTTCCCGATTGTTTGGCTAGGGAGTAAAGGGAGCACCTCTGCGATTGTATCGATCAGGTCATCCGAACTCGTACCTCAGACAGGTGAAGCCGAAAGCTAGCGCTCTTACTGTTTTCAACTATGGTCGGCCACAACGGAAGACAAGCATACATAAATCTATTACACACCCCTCATGGTAATCATGAGAACCCAAAGAAAGGAACCATGGCGGAACTATTTTATTTGAAGATGCTTCTTACGTTAAATAGTAATATAGCATAAGTTCCCTAGGCACGCTTTGTCTGTTATAGCTTAATGGCCTGATTGCCTGGTTAACTAAAACACCTCTGATATCCTCAGATGGCATAGTAGATAACACTTTTTGGCCCTTGGCCGAAGAGGGAGAAGCCGACGGTCAGTTAAGACGCATTTAAAGTTTGGGCGAACACATAAATGATATAAGTTCTTTGGTACATACAATCATTATACATAAAATTATTTTACCCAGGTCACTTGGGAGCTCTTAAATTTATATGAGCCGTTTTATAATACATGTGTTCTCTTCTTGGTCGTTGCAAAGCCTTTTTCTACTACTCCTTTTTCCAACACTACTGTGTGGTCCATAGCCAGACAGCCTGGTTTCTTTCTAAAGCCACCCGAGTTTAGTTCGCTAAACAGGCCTCGGATAAACACTTCGCATTCAGGATATGGAGGTTGAGGCCAAAGGCTGATCCGTTTGAAGTCCAGAGATCGGATGTATCATGTTAAAGCATGACCGAAGCACAAATTAAATTCTAGACCAATTTCGGATTGCCACAATTTTCTTTTATCTAAACATAAAGTTTGTTGCATAAATTTTTGTTTTTCCGAGCATAACTCTCGTAGTACACTTTTAAAGCATCGGCAATATCAACGGGGGGCTGCGACTAGAGCCGAACCCACCAAAAGCCAAGGCACTTCGAGGAGTCCTCGGCAAAACATTTTCGGATATTTCTTTATATGCATCAGTTTTGAATTGTGTCTCCGATCATAGTTAGGTTGCCCTACTCCTGTGCTTGCCTCCTATGTTCCGCTTTGTTCGGCTAGGTGTGCAAAGGGAGAACCACTGTGATTGTGCTTCTAGCTCGAATGGTTAAGCGCCTTAGTGGAGAAAGTCGGAAATTGACTATCACAATGAGCGTAAACTAGTTAGCGATCCAATGACTGTGTCAAACTACAAATCAATTGAGGTCACACCATGTTAAACGATGGGCATTTCATAAGATTGGCCGAAGTGTTAATGGCTTGACCTCAGCTGATGCCGAACACTATTCAGGGCTAGTAACTGGCCCCGACTTTAAACTCCTTTGACGAAGTGAAAGTTATAAAGCCTGCATATCTGATTGCCTCATTTTCGCTAACACAACCACCTTCGGGCACCGAGACGTCGGCTAAGGGTTGTATTGTTAGTGCGGAAACACCTTGTATAGAATCTACAAAGGGTCGGAAGCCGACGATGGGCCACTTTCAGGTTATAAATAGTCTCAATGGAGAATTTGCCCTTCATAATTATCATAATAAAGCCATAAATATGCATCAATTTGACTTAAGATTTTGACCAAGCTGGTTTGCCTGGCTCCTGTGGTTACCCCTATGTTCCTAATTGTTTGACTGGGCGATAAAGGGAGCACCTCTGTGATTGTTACTACCAGGTCATCCGGGTTAGTACCTCAGTCTGGGTGAAGCCGAAAGCTAGACATCTTAAAGGAGATAATTGGTCGGCAACGATGGAAGTGAAAATTTCGGTTCATTATGGACCATAGAGTTCGGGAACTTTCCCCCAACTAAATCCTCAATATTTTCCTCCTACATTGACCGGAGATGAGGTTTCATGATCATCGTGAGCATAACAACCCTAAGAAAGGAACCGATTGCGGGACTATTTTCTTTGGAAGATGATTCTTACGTTAAATAGTAATATAACATATCTCTCCGCGTACCTTTGTTTATAAAACTATATGGACAGATTGCCTTGTTTGCCATAAGTATGTGCCCTCATAAAGGCTTAATAAAGTAGGACAAACACTCCCCGAACGCTGCCGAGAAGGTTGAAGTGGATGGTCGGTCGACAAAGTTTTGTATAATGCGGATCCAAGCAATAATGATGTAAATTACTTGGATACATAGAATCATTACACAGAAATTGTGATTAAAGTCAATTTACTCTGGATATCGATCCTTATTTCGGCCACCTGTGCCCACATTAAGTCTCGGGGGCTACTGGGCTTCATGCTTATCATTTACAAATATTAAAGGGGCACATCAATCCCCTGATCTGATGTTGCCACCCGACCAGTGGCTCGGGGGCTACTGCATTGCCCATTCAATGCAGAAAATTCAAAATGCTTAGTGTTCGGCTTGACCGAGCTATGGGCAAACGTGTCTTCGGACAACAATAGGTACCATCTGGACCTATCCGGCATCAAGCTAATATATTATGGCAACTTCTCAAGACCCTCTCTCAAGGGTCCGCTTGCCAATCACTATTTCCTCTAATATATTACACTGCTTTTCTATTCCTAAGTATGCTACAGAGCTAGGAGTTGATCCTCAGGCTGATTTTGTGAATCGACCTAAGTCTCACGGGCTACTAGGATCAGCGGTTTTATGTTTTTCTTCAGGTGCATGCTGGACAATCAACAGACACACACCTTGAGGGATACTGGCCATATATCTCGGCAAAGAATACATTGCACAAATCGGAATTAAATTTACAAAAATCAGCCCATGGCCGAGGTGGTGCACCACCTCGGAAGAAGTCCGGCATAAAGCTCGGATGCAAGTGGCTGGCTCCATAGAAGACTTTTTTGGCATTTAAGCTCAGATGAACTCATTCAAATTTTCAGAGGCCAAGGTAATCTACGATATCTCGCATGCCGACCATTGTTAGAGCTCGGCTACAAAAAGCCACCTCGAATGCAGTCCGGCGTTGGAGCTCGGTTGCAAGAGGATACCTTGAATGTCGAATAGTATTGGAGCTTGGCTGTCAAAATACGCCTCGGATATAGTTCGGCATTGGAGCTCGGATGCAAGAGGCCACCGCCACATGACAAACACTTCAAACCCCAGGTGTGGCGTAAGAAATTACAAGATATTAATAAAGGCCGATAACTTAAAGGGGCTCCTCGGATGCCCGACTTGTAAACTCTTCAGATTCAGCTTGGCGATCCTCAAGATCGGACACGGGAAGATTTGTTGAACCAGTTTTCAAGACCAACGATCGAAGACAAAGAATTATTCGGAAAAACCGAGTAGCGTCCTCAACTTGAAGACTGGTCCAGGGGGCTACTGATGGTGTACTGGACTAGGGGGTACTCACCACGTCGTCTCCCGACCAACGGGTCGGGCCGAGGACCCCCATGGCAATTCACTAATGGGCCAATTCGGAGACCCCATGATGCATACAAGGGATATTCCACAAGACTTGGCGCACAAGACCAGGACTCCTCTGAACCCTAGGCCTATGGTGCATATATAAACCAAGGCTAGGCTAGTCAATAGATCGATATATTACATCTCATAATCTCGTGGTAGATGCCTGTACTATGTACTATCCCCATATCAATACAATCAAAAGTAGGACATCGGGTATTATCTCCTTGAGAGAGCCTGAACCTGGGTAAAATCCTATGTCCATGTTACCATCGCTCCAAGACACCTAGCTTAGGACCCCTACTACGAGATATGCCGGATTTGACCCCGACACATACCCCGAGTGAGGGAGTCCCGGATTAGGGGGTCCTCTGATAGCCGACCTGTTTCTTATGGGCCGAACTATATGGGCTGCAAGGTAGATTTCATATGATAAGGGTCCCGTCGCCAGGGCGAAGGGTCCTAGAAGCCGTGGCGTGTCCTCCAAGTTGGCGACTATAGATAGGCATGTTTATCTCTTTGGCATGTAACTGACCATGTGTAAACCCTAGATACCCTCGGCGTCTATGTAAGCCGGAGAGTTTTAGGTTGTAGATATAGAACAACTCATCTAGGATTAGCTATTCGATCTCGAGGTAGATCAACTCTGTAACCCCCCATATCATCAATACAACCAAGCATGACATAGGGTATTACCTCCATAGGAGGGCTCGAACCTAGGTAAACTCGTGTCCCCTTCGTCTCCTGTTACCGTCGATCCTAGTCTCACAGTTCGGGACCCCCTACCCGAGATCCGCCGGTTTCTACACCGACATTGGTGCTTTCATTGAGAGTTCCTCTATGAGCACCCCAGGAATCGATGGATCACCTCGCTACGAGAAACGAGATCTGTATCTAGGGGATTCTTGCCCCCGGTCAGGCTCTCACCGATGGTGATATCTTGTCACACGGTGACCCGATCAGCCACCCAGGCCAGATCGGAAACTCCAGCCACCCCGATCAAAGAATCCAGTTCGGAACCTTAGAGTTCGTCGCTGATTCACGGGGAACACTTGTTCTGATGGAATCCTCAGCCCTTGCCTTGACGCCTCAATGCCTAGGACACTGGCATCACCCCCAACGGAGTCGCCACCCCCTGCAGTCTAGAACGCCCAATCCGACCGATTTGACCGGACCCCTCTTGGCTAGACAGAACACGGATCCGCTCTTGCATGGCTCGAGAAACGTCACACAGCACACTGAATCCACTCGCCTGAGCGACACGCATCCTACCATCGCCTCGTTTTTAAACGAGCTGTTCGCTCAGATCGAAGCCATGCGTATGTCGAACGACCAAATTTTGGTCTATGACCGGCTCAGGGTTAGGCCCGACGATAGGGAAATTCATGTTCCTATGGTCACCCACATCGTCACTACCATCGAGTGTCCGACTGAGGACTCGTCCCAACAGCCGGAATTGAAAACAGTTTACACCCCGGTCTCTGATCACCGAGATATCATTGGCAAATCAGATACTGAAGTTCATCCTAAAGACAAACCATCATCGGTCCAAGATCTACCGCGTGATTTGGAATCCGTAATTCCGAACACCCGATACGGAGTGGAATCAAAAAAATTCACACCCACCACCCAAACTGATCATCCAAGTATGGCACAAAGCCCGCATCCCCGGACTTTTGGGATATTAAGCAACTACAAGGAGAGTCGGTCCATCACTTTTGGGCTAGACTCCTGCTAGCCAGAAGCAGAGAAAAAGGTCTTACCGACCAAGAGGTAATCGCAACTTTCATTAGCAATTGCCATGATGAATGGATTCTTAATGCACTGGCTCGCCGACACATTCGTAACTTTTCTGAGCTATCTGATTTGGTACCAAAATATTGTGCCATGGAAAGTGCTTGGCAATCCGAACGACTATTTTCGGAACCAACTTTCCCCGAACGCCCTAACAGCGATCGGAAAAGGAGGATACCTCCAAAGCGGCAAGCCAGATTCGAACCCACGAAAAAAAGAAACAAACCCCTTTCTGGGATCAACACTGTCCTTGATGGACTACTGGACAAAGCTTGCCCTATACACTCTGTATTGCTAAACACAAACCCGACTCACAACCTTAGAGCTTGCTGGGTCGTCAGGAAGGTCGCAAAAAGCGGTGAGACCATCCTCGCAGCGCCTCCAACGAGCAGGCACTCCCCATCATCGCCCGCATACAATACCGAAATCCTGACAGCATATGAAACATTCCCCTCAAAGAACAGGAGGAAGGGGGATCTTAGAGAACTCGAACAGGTGTACCATGTGGCAGCAACAAGTACATGGGTAGACATACCGATTACCTTCGAAAATGCTAACCAGCCGGCCATTCTTCCCGGTCACTCACCGGCCGCACTAGTCCTGAACCCCATCATCGACGGTTACAGGCTGCATAAGGTGCTAATGGACGACGGCAGTGGTTTAAACCTCATATACGAAGGCACCCTAGAAAAAATGTAGTTCGACCAATCTCGTATTGAACATAGCAGTACAACTTTTGTGGGAATTATTCCTGGGAAAGAGGCGCGTTGTTCCGGACATATCATCCTGGACGTTCTGTTCGGCATGCCCGAAAACTACCAATCCGAAGAACTTCTCTTCCACATCGTGCTCTTCCCAAGCGGCTACCATGCCTTATTGGGGCGTGAGGCCTTCAAAAAATTCGAGCCTATACCCTATTATAGGTACATGAAACTTAAAATGCCAAGACCAAACGGAGTGATCACAATTGCCAGTGATCCGAACATAGCCCTCCGGGCCGAAAACAAGACGGCACCGCTTGCCCTCGAGGCATTAGCTAAGACTTTCAATGTCGAAGAGCTGACCGCACTACGGTCAACAGTTGACAAGGATGACATGATCCTTAGCAAAAGGCCCAAGCCCACATCCTTCAAACCCGCAGAGGAAATCGTCAAGTTTCAAGTGCACCCGATGGACCCCCAACAAAATAGCGTCCATCGGAGCTCAGTTTGATCCCCTTGTGGATGAGGCTTTGTAGAACTTTCTCTGAGAAAACTAGGACATCTTCGCTTGGCATCCTTCTGATATGCCGAGAATCCCACAACGGCTAGCCGAGCACAGTCTGAACATTATGGCAGGCTTTAAGTCCATTAAGCAGACTCTGCGCCGCTTCTCCAAACCCAAACGACAAAATATGGGTGAAGAATTAGCTAAGCTATTAGAAGCCACATTCATTCGGGAGATTAAGCACCCCGAATGGTTGGCAAACCTGGTGATGGTACCAAAGAAAAACAAGTCCTGGCAACTGTGCGTTGACTTCAAAGACCTTAACAAAGCCTGCCCTAAGGACCCTTTCCCCTTACCACTAATTGACCAGATCATCGACGCCACAGTCAGACACGATTCGTTGTGTTTCCTCGACGTCTATTACGGATACCATCAAACCAAAATGAAGGAATCCGATCAAGCGGCAACCACATTCATCACCCCCCTACGGACCATTCCGCTTCAACACGATGCCTTTCGGGCTAAAAATGTTGGGGCCACATACCAGCTCATGATCCAGACGTGTCTTGCGACACAGGTCGGTAAAATAGTGGAGGCAGACGTGGACGACGTGGTAATCAAAACCAAACACGTCAGCCAGTTGATTGACGACCTACGGAAAACCTTTGCTAGACTACGCGAGTATGACATATGACTCAATCTGAAAAAATGTGTATTCAGAGTTCCCTCTGGTAAACTGCTTGGATTCATTGTCTCCCATAGAGGAGTAGAAGCGTATCTGGCTAAAATCCGTGCCTTATTGGAACTGGTAATCCTTACAGAGCTAAAGCATGTCCAGAGGCTAGCTGGGTGTATAGCGGCGTTAAGCCGCGTTATCTCCCGCCTCCGAGAGAACGCTTTACCGGTCTACAAACTGCTCAAGTGTACCAACAATTTCGAGTGGACCAATGAAGCAACGGCTGCGTTAGAGGAAATCAAAACACTACGGGCAACCAATCCCATCCTCACAGCACCAGGCACCGGTGAGCCCATGTTGTTATACATATCAGCTACCAACCAAGTTGTCAGCGCGGTGCTCGTCGTCGAATGAGATGAGGAGGGACACAAGTTCTGGACTCAGAAGCCGGTCTATTACGTGTCAGAAGTACTAACGCAGTGCAAATCCAGATACCCACACTACCAAAAGATAGCCTATATAGTGTTCATGGCGTCAAGGAAACTCAAACACTATTTCCAAGAGTGTGTAGTAACGGTGGCATTCGAAGTACCCCTGAACATATAATCAACAACAGGGACGCCACCGGCCACATGGACAAATGGGCCATTGAGCTCCTTCCTTTTGAAATAACCTATAAGCCATGTCGTGCCATCAAATCTTAGGTACTGGCGGACTTCCTAGCTGAATGGACAGAGGCTGAGCTCCCCAAGGAATACAATGCATACTCCCACTGTACAATGTATTTTGATGGATCCAAAACCCTTGCCGGACTGGGGGCTGGAGTTATCCTCACATCCCCCACAGGCAACAACGTGCGATACGTGTTGTAGATCATGTATGCTGACTCTAACAACGTAGCCGAATACGAAGCCCTCCTACATGGTCTTCAGATGGCAGTATCAATGGGAATACGACGGCTAGAGCTATGGGGAGACTCCAACTCGGCCATCTCCCAAATTAATGGCGAAGTCGATGCCAAAAACCCGAAGATGGCGGTGTATAGAAATGCCATCCTAAAGATATCCGCACGGTTCGAGGGGATGGAATTTCACCACGTCACTCGCGACAACAACCAAGCGGCCGACGTATTGGATCGTATGGGAGCCAAATGCGACCCTGTCCCAAGAAACACCTTTATGGAGCGGCTCTTTAAGCCATCGGTCGTGTGGCGGGATGATGACAAGGGTTTCGGTCTAAATATAACGGACAAGGTTGTTCCCCCCATAAACAAACCATGATCAAATCATCGGCGGCTTCGTAATGGACGAAACGCCTTCGGCTCATGAGGTAATGGTAGTAATTATGCCATGGACAGATCCCTTCCTTGCCTACCTTCTTTGCAAGGAACTCCCCGACGATCAGACAGAGGCACGATATATAGTTCGACGGTCCAAGGCCTACAAAGTACACGAGGGTGAGTTATACAAGAAAAGCACCATCGAAATATTACAGTGGTGCATATCCAAGGAAGAGGGACAGGAGATCCTAGCCGAAATTCAAGCAGGCATGGGCGGCCACCACGCCGTGGCAAGAGGCTTAGTTAGCAAGGCCTTCCGAGCTGGTTTCTTCTGGCCTACAGCTCGGACGGACGCCCAGTCACTTGTGAAACATTGCGTGGGGTGTCAACTCTTTGCAAATCAATGTCACATGCCCCAACAGCTCTTCAGACTATTCCGATCACTTGGACTTTCACGGTCTGGGGGCTGGACATGGTGGGCCCCTTAAAGGGGGGACCAAGAAGAACAAATACCTTCTGGTCATGGTTGACAAGTTCACCAAATGGATAGAGGCAAAACCCGTCAAATCGGTCATGTCCGGACCAGTGATCGACTTTATCTCCAGCGTGGTACACCGTTACGTTATCCCACACAGTATAATAACATATAATGGATCCAACTTCACAGCCCAAGAGGTCAAGGACTGATGTGCAAAAATGGGCATAAAGCTCGATTACGCGTCAGTCTATCATCCGCAGACCAACGGACAAGTTGAACGAGCAAACGGTCTCATTATGAGCGACATTAAGCCATGTTTGATCCGATCTCTGCATGAGTCCAGATGCCATTGGGTGGAGGAGCTCGACTCCGTTTTATGGGGCCTGCACACCACCCCGAACAAATCAACGGGATATACTCCGTTCTTCATGGTCTATGGGGCAGAGGAAGTCCTGCCATGCAACATTATTCATGACGCACCAAGGGTGCGCATGTACGAGGAAAAGGAAGCCAAATTAGATCGGCAGGACGACCTAGAAGCCTTAGAAGGAGAGCGCGACATACCTCGGGCTCGCTCTACTTTTTACCAACAGCAAGCCCGTCGTTACTAGAGTAGGGAGGTAAGGGCAAAAGCATACAACATGGGCGAACTTGTCTTACGACTTCCGGAGAAGTAGAAGCATAAACCCAACCCCAAATGGGAGGGTCCCCTCATAATCAATGAAGTACTTACGGGAGGAGCCTATCGTCTTCGAAACCCGTCAGACAACCGCCTTGAACCAAACCCATGGAATGCAGCTCATCTCCGGTGCTTCTACGGATAAACCGGTGTCGTCTAAATACTTCAGCATTTTTTCCTCTTTCCCTTTTCTCTTCTATTTTTTATTTCCCCTCCCACTTTGTTGTTTGATAGGATTGAATTTTTTTCCTTCCATGTTTGGTTCAACCGATCTTGTACCAAGGTTATCGGCTTACACCATTAACTGTTAAATCCGAACACAGCACCTAGGGGCTTCTTCCCGAAGCCACCACTTTTACATTATAAGCATTTCGTCACACTTATTGTGTACACACATTTCCTTTGTCACTTTCAAGCCATCATATGCATCAATTCGAACTAAGACTTTGCCAAGCTAGGTTGCCTCACTCCTATGTTTGCCCTCTACATTCCCGACTGTTTGGCTAGAGGGTAAAGGGAGCACCTCTGCGATAGTTACCACCGGGTCATCCGGATACGCACCTCAGACGGGTGAAGCCAAAAGCTAGCTATCTTACGTAGACAATTGGTCAGCTGTGACGGAAGCACTTAATATGTCTATGGTCGTTATCACCATTGTTTGGGTTTGTTTTCCCTTCCTAAAAACACCCTTAGCCGCATACTAGTAGTATGCGGACTTTTACCCACTCTCTTCATAGGGACCCGAAGAAAGGTATCGATAGAGGTACTCTTTTCCTCGGAAGATGTTTCTTACGCTAAGCAGTAATATAAAATATCTCTGTGTGTGCTTTATGTCTGTTCGTACCACATGGATGGATTGCCTGGTTCTCCGAACACAATTGGTCTTTTGAAATAACAAATGTTGGGGAACACTCCCGCGCCCTTCGCATGGGAGGAAGAAGCCGATGGCCGGTTAAGACAAAGTTTACAACATAGATTGTTCATAAGAAAGTATAAAAAATTACATATTCCGATGCCGATCTAATTTATCAATTATGGTGTCAAGCGAGCATTCTTCGTGTGAAAGATGGGCGACAGGCATCACTTGGTCATACATCAGGTAGAGTGGCACTTCTTGTCCATCTGATCCCATGGTACCGACCCGAGCCATACGCTTGGGATCAAGTCCGGTGTAGCAGGTCTTGATCATTGCCCACGCCTCCCGTGCTCCCTCCTGGCACAATCTCCCTTGAATCGATTGGTTAGTTCATACATTTCTTTTGGCGTTTGTTCGGCAGGCCATAGCGCCTTTACTGTGCCTTTCATCGTCTTCCGAGCATGCTCATGAAGGGCGGAAAGTTCCTTTAGCAAGTTCCCCCAGTAGGATCCGATCTGTTCTTCAGGATGCCCGGACAGAAGGCCTATACATGAGGGAAAGACATGCTTATAATACTTCCTTTATACGAAGTACTTACTGATGTTAGAATCATACTTACTGAACATGCCCCTCTGAAGTTTCTGAGTTTCTTCTTGGGCCTGGGCCAATTGAGCCTTTAAAGTCTCAATTTCTTTGGCCTGTTTTTTCTTCTCTGCCTGGAGACGGTTCATAACACCAAACCCAACCTCGTGCTAGGACTCGGCGTACCGCTGGGATTCTCGGGCTTCATCCAGCTCTTTTTGCATATGCCCTGTTGATTCAGCTGCTAAATAGAACACTTGCATCAGCACGGAAATATGTTAAGACTAGTAGCACAGGTATACTCACCATGGGCCTCCCATGTGAAGCGCTTCACTTGCTCCATCTCGGCTTTCACAGATTGAACCTATGTTCGACTCTCTTCTAGCTCCTTGGCAAGTTGCGGGTTCAGTTGCTTTGATGCCTGCACTAGCAGTGAAACAGTTTAAGGACCCTTAATTCGGCCCATCCAAACCAAATTAAGGCTCAGGGGCTACTGAGTTTACATTAGTGTCTAAACTCTTTTAAAGCTGAATACTTACCTGCATGCTGGCCGATATCATCTTCATGTCCTCGCCGAACCCGGCTCGGGCAGCGCCGATGTGCGCGTCCATTGTGCGTAGGGCGCCGAACCCTTGTTCGGAGAACACCGGGTGACGCAGGGCCTCCAGTGTGCGGCGGTGATTCATGGTGCTCCCTACTTCAGATTTAGTGACGGATACACCATCACCAGAATCAGCGGGAGCCGGATTGTCCATAGGGCCTTGGCAGCAGGGTCGGCCTGGGTCGTAGTTCTATAATTTTGAGCGCTGCCAGACACATTTGCGACCTCTTTGGTAGGGGAAGCTTGGGCTTTTGGCCTAAGTATTTTGATGCAAACTATCGTGAGAATCTATTGATTGTGAAAATAAGCAGACAGATGAATAATATACCTTTGGGTTGGGCGAGCGGGCGAACTCGTCCTCGCGGCCGGCTTGTTGGTTGGGCCCCTGTTGGCTTCCGATCTGGGCACTGTTTCAGTTATCGGCGTATGGCGCGCGGATTGACGATGCTTGGGAATAGGAGCCGGCGCATTCGGTGCTCTAGTGGATGCTTGCCTCTTGCGGGACGAGCTCTTTTTCTTCCCGTTTGTCGCAGGAACAGAGAACGACCTGGGGTAATCGGCTATGATAGCCACTGGAGATCGGTCGATGCTCTCCTGATAGAAGATTCCGTCGTCGAAGCCAATTGAAAGATCCGGATCCTCGTGAAAACCCTGATAGTCATCGCGCGAATAGTGTTTGGGCTGGGGCGCCGGACAGTTGACTGTCTCGATGAAGCCCCACCATTCCTGTCCGTGAAGGGTTAAAAGCTTCAATCAATTAAAGGATGAAATGGAAACCTCAAACTATGTTTGAAAAAGAGAAAAGCTTACCCATTCAATGGGATTATGGCTGGAGTACCCTTCCTTGGTTGACTGCCGAATAAAATCCTCTTGCTCTCCTTTGTACAGGTCAGCAAGTGTGGCGGCCAATGCTACCTGATCGGCGGGTCCAAGTCTTCGGGAGCGAGTGGTTTCGCTCACCCCGTTGTAGCGCCACAAGGGGTGTACCCTCTGTTGAAGGGGCTGCACACATTAGGAGATGGTAGCAGCCATGACATTAATCATGGTCAGCTGATGGTGGGCAAGCATCCGCACCTGAACTGCCAGGTGTTGCACTTCGATGCTTTCCTCCTGGGAAGAACTCCTTGGCCGCTAGTTGTATCTTTTCTTCAAGGGGGCATCAGAGTATTCTGGCAGACCTCTCCGAGCTGGCTCGAATAGGGGGACGTCTTCAATATAAAACCATTCCGAAGTCCACTCTTCGGATTCCTTCGGTGTACCGACCGGATACCCCGTCCCCGCTATATGGCACACTTCGGCTCGCCGACCTCCAAAATTGTCTTGTCCCGAGATTGGGGAATGAGACAGAAATACTTTCTCCATAGTTATAAATGCGCCTCGCTACCCGAGAACATCTCGCAGAGGTCTACGAAGCTCGAGATGTGCAAAATGGACCCTGGAGTAAGGTGGTGGAGTTGGATCCCACAGAATTCCAGCAATCCCCTCAGAAACGGGTCGATGGGAAATCTGAGGCCCCGCAGGAGGAAGGGGACAAAGCATATGCGTTCCCCCCTTTGCGGGTTGGGGAAATGCTTAGGAAAAATCTCATTGTTGTAAGAGGGTAAACCTGCGCGGGTCACCGCCAGATCTGAACAAGGGAGATACCCCTGGGTCTCTAGATTGCGGAGCCGTAGGAGAGCTATGGAGTAGCTGGTCCAGTCCCTTGGACGTGAGTCGTAGGGGCGTGCAGAGGAGCTAGGGGCGTTAGCCATGTTTCTCGTGTATCTTCCGCTAGGAGTTTTTTCCATTGGGGAGGAGGAGGATGTGGTCTAAACCGCGATTTTGTTTGTTTAAATGGGTGGTGTCTCCCTTGCGGAGGGGTAGTATTGTAAAAAAGACTGTTGAACCACTCGACTCCCCATGATGCACGCGAATCGAGGAGCGTGGGCGGTTATTATAATGGGTCCATGGAGCTCGCAACGCTTGGGATTTTACCGATGACTGGTCGGTTGCCGAATAAGAAGATGTAAGGGACTCACCTCGCAAGCCAAAGATTATGGCGCATGAAGATCGACCGAACATACACTGGCGTCGAAGGCTAGTCTGGGGGCTACTGAGGGAGTCCCAGATTAGGGGGTCCTCAGATAGCCGACCCGTTTCTTATGGGCCAGAATATATGGGCTGCAAGGTAGATTTCAGATGATCAAGGGTCCCGTCGCCAGGGCGAAGGGTCCCAGAAGCCGTGGCATGTCCTCCAAGTTGGCGACCGTAGATAGGCATGTTTATCTCTTCGGTGTGTAACCGAACATGTGCAAACCCTAGATACCCTCGACGTCTATATAAGCCAGAGAGTTTTAGGTTGTAGATATAGAACAACTCATCTAGGGCTAGCTATTCGATCTCGAGGTAGATCAACTCTGTAACCCCACATATCATCAATACAACCAAGCAGGACATAGGGTATTACCTCCATAGGAGGGCCCGAACCTGGGTAAATCTGTGCCCCCTTCGTCTCCTGCTACCATCGGTTCTATTCTCACAGTTCGGGACCCACTACCTGAGATCCACCGGTTTTGACACTCAGACAGCGGCATGCCGGTTTCACATCAGCACTCAGGAGGAAGCGTGCAGGCCAACCCTGGTTGCTAAATCATTGCAGACTGAAGGTAATCCAGTGAAGAAAACCAAGACCATTAGTGAGCTTTGTGCTGTGAAATCAAAAGCAAGTTGTCGTAAGAAGAAGTAAAACTATTATTATATGAGTCTCATTTTGTGTGACATAATGCTACTTGTATTTTGATGTGTGTTGTACATTGAGAACTATGTGCCATGATCCAAATTTGAGCCAGATTTCAAATTTGAGCCGACTTTCAAATTTGAGGCACATTTCAAATTTGTACTTGTATGTGTATTGATGTTCTAGTGCATTCTCAAATTTTATGCATGTTAGGTGATCAATCCGAACACTTTTGTGACGTATAACTCATATTCATGAAAAATGTGCTCCAAATGAGCTCCAAAACTAGGGTAAACAACCCTATTTCTAAGCAATCTTTTCGAACTTATCTAAATGAGCTATTTTTTGCCATCTAGTGTGCAAATATAGGTTCCATGCCCAAGATGGGATCGTTTGGACAAACTATACCATGGTTAACCCTAAACACTAGCTCAATCCCCTTGAAAACCACGCAACCTTTGTCCATGAGAGCTAAGTTATGTGAAGGGAATGTCATGGAAATATCCATAGTCATGGTTTCTTATTTTCCTAGTAACTTAGTAACATAAAATGATGATGTGCACAAGTTTCATATTTTTTGATTTTTGAAAATTAGTTATGCTCGACCCTAGTGAGGGAGTCCTGTATTAGGGGGTCCTCGGATAGCCGACCTGTTGTGTATGGGCCGGACTGTATGGGCCACTCGCCAAACACCAGATGACTTGAAGGCTTAGTTACTAGGATGGAAGCTTCGAGGAGCATGGCCTGCGCTCCACGTCTAATGTACTACATAGGCATGTTAAGGGTAGATTTCAGATGATAAGGGTCCTGTCGCCAGGGCGAAGGGTCCTAGAAGCCGTGGCGTGTCCTCCAAGTTGGCGACTATAGATAGGCATGTTTATCTCTTTGGCGTGTAACTGACCATGTGTAAACCCTAGATACCGTTGGCGTCTATATAAGCTGGAGTGTTTTAGGTTGTAGATATAGAACAACTCATCTAGGATTAGCTATTCGATATCGAGGTAGATCAACTCTGTAACCCCCAATATCATCAATACAACCAAGCATGACATAGGGTATTACCTCCATAGGAGGGCCCGAACCTAGGTAAACTCGTGTCCCCTTCGTCTCCTGTTACCGTCGATCCTAGTCTCACAGTTCAGGACCCCCTACCCGAGATCCGCCGGTTTCTACACCGACATTGGTGCTTTCATTGAGAGTTCCTATGTGAACAAGATGGAATCGACGCCTCGTCTCTTCATCTGCAAAGAAGTTCGAAACACGGACATCTTCATCCCCGGGCAGATCTTCGCCGTTGGTAGCGTCGTGTCGCATGCGGATCCCACCGGCCATCTAGGTCGTGTTGAGAGCTTCACCCCCGATCAAGAGGTCAGGTTCGAAAACTTATAGTTCTTCATCGACTCTCGGGGCGAACTATCACTTCTCGGGATCACGGCTTTGCTCGTGGCCCCCGAGTGCTTAGAGGCCTTAACCTTGAGCCCTTCCTTCAGACACGCCACTCGGGTCTCCCATGGTGGCCATCTGATCTCTCATCCCGGTCCGGCCATTAAGCCATGTGACCAGACATGTGTTCTTGCCGAACACTTCCCACGGGCATGACTCACGAGGGTGGACTCCACAAGTCCCAAGCAGCTGGATTTGGTTGGACCCTTAGAGGTTGATGAGGCCTTGGAGCGATTCTCGTCAATGAGGATCATTGGCGATCCAGCCCCGAGCCTTGTCCGATTATAGTCTGGGCCAGGATGGATTTTTCAACCCACCCACCACCCACTTAATAGCTACCGTCGAAGACTTAACCGACGTGCTAGACTATGCCTCCGAGGAGGCAGAGTACATGGATGAAGAAGACCATGCTCTCATCCCCGTTAATACCGGGAGCTGGGCCGCCACTTCTACATATGACGTCTATATGGTGGATACTCCTGCCCCTAACGACGACAGTACGCCTCACAATGACGGCAATAGATCGGGTGACGCGCCATCCAGGCACCGGAAATCACATAAGCGGTCCAAGAGCAAACAGGGAAGGAGAGTCATTATTAGCAATGGGGAAGATAATGCCTATGTCGATAAGGCCAATCCTGACCTCCCCGAGCACCCGTTTGAGGATCCGAATGAGCCCGAGGATCAGGACGACCCCTATACCGCCAACGACCTCGGAGGCGATGATCACCTTTCCCCTATCGAGGAGGAAGACATACCAGAAGCCGATGACTTATACATCCCTGATAACCTCGAAGATCAGGAAGAAATTAGGCAGCGGGTCATCGTAACGGTTCGCATCCGGAGGGCCAAAGAGCGGCAACTAAAGGCCGAACAGGCCGACCTTACTGATCGATGGATGAAAGTCCTCTCAGCCGAGGAGATATATGACACTAGTCTATCAAACCAGCCCAAGAGCTACCCTCAGAGAAGGCAGCTGCCACAATTTGACGATGAGCTCACTGACATTCCATCTCTGCATCATACCCCATATGACAAGCTGGACCGTCCTCCTTGTGGGCATGACAAAGGGGCCAACAATGCCGGTCACATGTCGGTGATGCCCTAAAGATGGGGTAAGGAGCCATTCAAACCCATTGATAGGTTCGACCTGCGCGATGACTTTGATCACAGAGTAGGCTGTACTAGATCCAACTATGGATCCAGGGATTACTCACTGGATAGACGGGGAGAGTATAGACCATGGTTCGACAAAAACCACAGAGCCCGGAAGCACGGCCGGCTTCATACAGACGCCGATTACAGGCAAGACATAGCTCGGGTCACAGGCGCCGCTCACCCATTGTGCTTCATGAATGATGTAATGCGGCATCAATTCCCCAAAGGATTCAAACCCGTCAATATAGAGCAATATGACAGGACCACTGAACCAACCATATGGATCGAGGACTTCCTCCTCCATATCCATATGGCACATGGAGATGATCTCCACGCCATTAAATACCTACCTCTTAAGCTTAAGGGGCCAGCTCAGCACTGGTTAAATAGCCTCCCCGAAAACTCCATAGAATGCTGGGAAGACCTGGAAGACGCGTTTCGCTCTAACTTCCAGGGGACCCATGTCCGCCCGCCGGACTCTTCCGACCTTAGCAACGTCGTCCAGAAGCCCGGCGAGTCTGCCCGGCAATTCTGGAATCGGTTCCTGACTAAGAAGAACCAAATCATCGGATGTACAGATGCCAAGGCCATTGCCTCTTTCCAACACAATATTCGGGATGAATGGCTAGCCCTCCAGCTTGGCCAGGACAAACCTCGGACTCTGTCCGCCCTTACCTACCTCATGACCCGATTTTGTGCGGGCAAAGATAATTGGTTAGCCAGATGCAGCCACAATTCTTAGGATTCAACGGCACCTGAAGCCCAGGACGACAACTCGAAGCCGAAATGTAATAAGAATAAGCACCGACATCATGGTAACAACGCCGACGACACAGCGGTCAATGCCGGATTTTGCAACTCCCGACCCGGACAGCGGAAGAAGCCCCCTAAAGGAAATCGTGACGGACCCACTCAGCTTGAGAAATTCATGGAACCTTGGAAAAGCCAGCCAATCACACACACCACAACTGCTGGGTGTTTAAACAGGCCGGCAAGATACAACCCAAAGACCAGGGCAAGAGTCCGCATAGCAAGGACGAACACGAACCTCAGGGTCCAATGGGTGGCGGTCAGAAGAAACTCCCTCCCGAAGTCAAAATGGTGAACATGATATACGCCACCCACATACCCAAGAAAGAGAGGAAGCGGGCCCTTCGGGAGGTCTACGCCGTGGAGCCCATAGCTCCAAAATACAACCCGTGGTTGGCTTACCCGATCACCTTCGACCGGCGCGATCATCCGACCAGTATCCGTCATGGGGGCTCGGCTGTCCTCGTCCTAGACCCCATTATAGATGGGTATCACCTCACTAAAGTCCTAATGGACAGAGTAAGTAGCCTAAATCTGATTTACTCAGACACGGTGAAGAAGATGGGCATAGATCTATCAAGGATCAAGCCCAGTAGCACTACCTTCAAGGGAGCGATCCTAGGGGCTGAGGCCTAATGCACGGGCTTCGTAACCCTAGAAATCGTGTTTGGCTCTCCTGATAACTTCCGCAGCGAAGACTTGATCTTCGACATTGTGCCCTTCCGTAGAGGCTATCACCCGCTGCTCAGTCGGACCGTGTTTGCTCGGTTCAACGCAGTCCCGCATTACGCATACCTCAAGCTCAAGATGCCGGGCCCCAAGGGGGTCATTACTGTCAATGGCAATACAGAGCAGTCCCTTAGAACAGAGGAACATGCACTGGCGCTGGCGGCCGAATTTAGCTATAAAGACGATCAGTAAGCTTCGGCATTTGCCATAAAGACACGAAAGGCTGGGAAGCGAGTTCGGATTCAGACCGAAAACTTCGACCCTCCTTCCTCCCCTCAATAGGGACTCGCCCCTACCACACAAACCCAGGACCAGCAAAGCACGTGCCGAAGAGGCACAACTTCGCACTTAAGATTCCATGGGTGGCAGTGGGGAACTTCCGATGAGGTGTTTGGTTGCTCCGAACTGTAACCATCAACACGTCTTCGGACCAGACACACGCAAAGAGCCTATCTACAGCGTAAAGCCCATCTACATAATCGGCGACTTCTCAAGACCTAGCTCGCAAGGTCCGTTCGCCGAACACTATCACCCATCAAGGTATATCCAAAGGCAGGAGTTGCCAAGCGACATGGTATATCAAAGACGTTTAGTCAACAATTGAAGACCCCAGGTACAACAGCTCCTATAGGCCTTTGTATTTTTTCTTTTCGCATACCTGTAAACAGTTGCTTCGGCAATCCGAGTTATAAGAGTTGGTTGAGGAAATATGAAGTTGCCTAGCGCAAGTATGCCTCAATTGTTTTGTTTTTGGCAACCAATTTTTCCCTCCCTCTTCTCGTGAATCTGTTCGGTATGGATTGAAGTCACCGGCTATTAGACCGGGGGCTCGACTTCAACCTCAAACCGCCTTAACCATTGTGTGCTCGGCGTCTTGGCGTTCGCTTTATGTGCATCAATTCCGAACTATGTCTTTGGTCATTAATTTGGGTTGCCCGGCTCCTGTGCTTCCCCCCTTATGATCCACTTGTTTGGCTAAAAGGGCAAAGGAAGCACCCCTGCGATTGTGCTTCGGGATAGTCCGGTCAAGCGCCTCAAGGGAGAAAGCCAAAAACAGACTATCGTGGTAGGCGCGAACTGGTCTATCAACCCCAAGTTAAAAGTATTACACTTCAACCCTCGAAAGCAGTTATTCCGTATTATGCGAGGATTTTCCCCTTTATTCAAATGACAAGACGTCAGCTTCGGCCCCGGTTCATCCGAATATTGCAACTACTTCAGTGGCTAATTGTGTGCCTCCTGCAGTCCTTTTCGCACCCCTTCGGTTAAGTGAAAGAAATAAAGCATAATAGTCCGATTGCTAGTCTTCCGCACTCAAACCGCATTCGGGTCCCGTTAATATGGCTAAGGAACATAGTGCTTTGGCATAGACACCCCATGTAGTATCTACATGGGGGCTGAAGTCGACGACTCGCATCTTTCAGAATTAAGCACCCACACGGGAGTTATAAAGGTAGGCAAAAGTATATAAGAGAGGATACTATTATCATTAAAAGTTATCGCAAGTCTTCGAACACATTACAAATTCATTCAAAAAAATCTTTCGCCCAAACACTGCAACGCAATCACCCGCGCACTCTCCATAACTCCATCAAAATACAGTTCGGGGCGTCGGTGCGACTTTCCGGGTGGTGGCGGGTCGTTGGCAACCTTCTTCGGATTAAGCCCGAGCCAGTGCACCTTGACCTTGGAAAGGGCCATCCGGACTACTTCAATGCAGGAGGAGCACTTGACGGCGCCAAGGCGGGGCGTAGGTTCAATGAGCCACTGCACAAGACCGTAATAGCTACCGGGGAGCTTGCCGGGCCATAAGCGGACGCAAAGGTCCCTTATGGCCGGCTCCGCCAACTGGTGCAGCTCCATCAGTTGTTTGAGTTGTTCTAATAGCAGAGGACGACACCCGGGGGCTCCGAACTGCGCCCACAACATCCAAGCTTGGTCTTCCTCTCCTCGCGAGGCGAGCATCTGGTTGGCTTCCGCCACGCTCTTCTGGAGATCGGCGGTTGCGCCTGAGGATTGCCATACCCGGGTCAGCAATTCGAATCTGCTATCCCCGAATACACACTTTAAGGAGTACGGCTTACCATCGGCTATCTCCTTGGCTTGGCGAACTTGTTCCTCAAAGAAACGTCTGTCCACCCACTCTTGATGAAGATCGGCTTTCATGGTGGATAGCTCGGCCGAGAACGCCTTGTTCTTTTGCTCCAAGGCATCACACTTGTTGCAGGCATCCTTGAGATCATCTAGTATCTCCGCCACACGAGCCTGGTGTTTATCACTGGTGGCTCGTAGGGCGGAGAGTGCGGTGGTCGCCTCCTTGGCCGCCGCCTTCTCCACGGCTGCTCAGCTTTGACGCGCCGAAGCTCGGCCCTGAGATTTTCCATCTCCTTCGACGAAGCTGCAACACGATAAAGACTTAATAAGGACTGCATTGATAGAATTCGGGGAAGAATATTTAAGATGTGATTCAAACTTACCTTGTGCCTCATCGAACCTTTTGTTGAGGGCTTCCACCTCATCCTTAGAGCACTTGAGCTTCCGATTTATCTCGTCCAGTTCAGCACCATTCTTGGCTGCCACCAATGACGAGGCCTACACATACAATCCATGTATCACATCGGCACTTACTTTCCAAACTATGGATATGACCCCCAGGCGAGTTTGTTCAACTCATCTAGGGCTCGGGGGCTGCCATGTATACAATACGATTAAATAAAATCTTAACAAAAACAACGGGAAACTTACTTAAAAGCCCGCAAGGAGACTTTTGAAGGCCTCCTTTACTCCGTTGTCAACGGACTAGATGCTTTGCAACACCGCACCCATAAGGGTGCGGTGGTCTTCGGGGATAGAGGCGCTCGATAGAGCCTCTCCCATCGCCGACCACCCAGTGGTCGATGGCACCGGGGATAATCGGATTTCCCGATCACACACTGGGGTTTGGACCGAAGACTCCGGAGGCACCATGCACCCCGGAGACGTTCTTGGGGGGGACTGATGGCCCGCCTGTTGTGGTTTTGTCACGGTAGATGTCCGAAGACTTTGGTTC
This sequence comes from Hordeum marinum, assembly GCA_022496015.1. Taxonomy (NCBI): domain Eukaryota; kingdom Viridiplantae; phylum Streptophyta; class Magnoliopsida; order Poales; family Poaceae; genus Hordeum; species Hordeum marinum. The sequence continues at coordinate 443,304,983 of CM039674.1, forward strand.
GAGGCCATCGCTAAGGCGATGGACTCAAAGGGGTTGGATAGGACGAAAGACACGGGTTTATCTAGGTTCGGCCCCTCGAGATGAGGTAAAAGCCTACGTCCTGCTTTGTGTATATTGACTGGAGTATCGATTACAAGGGAGTGTATTCGCTTGACCTAGCTCTCAATCGATTGGTTTCTGTCCTCATCCGTCCTCGGGTCTCGCCTCTATATAGGAGGTCAAGACCACGGCTTACACAAATCTCTTACCGACTCTTACAACATGTCCGACTCTATCTCTAAGCCGTCTTGCCAACTCTGGCAGGCTGTCTCCGGGCGGCTTACGCGCCCAGTTCTTGCATCTTTGTCCTGACTCTGGGCCTCCACCTCAGCCCATCTAGTGAACCGCCATGCAGCCCAATCTTCCTCTTCGAGCCCTTATGCTACGAGCCGCCACGTATGATCCGGCCCCTCCTGGGCGGGTCTTACAATGGGGTTATATCCCCAACATTAGGCCTCAGATTGATTTGAGCCTGCTCATGTCAATCTCCACTTTTTAACCGGCGGCGAGTCTCATATCCTTGTGTGATAGCCTGGCATATTAGGAATGATAGACTACTCATATCAATAAGGAATTCCTTCTTTTCTAGGAGCCCATTTGAACAGAACTCCCAGGATAAGCGTGCTTGGCTTGGAGTAGTTCTAAGATGGGTGACCGACCGGGAAGTTGGTCCTGGGTGCGCATGAGTGAGGACAAAGAGCGCAGAAAAGACTAGTATTGATATGTGAGGCCAGTCTAGATCCCGCCAGGAGTACTAGTATTGATCTGTGAGGCCAGTCTAGATCCCGCCAGGAGTAACGACTACCGGCGGGTGTGTCCGGGGCGTTACACCTTGTCACCTGAAAGGAAAAACATATAACCTGCCCTGACGTCACCTTCATTTACTTTGAAAAGATCCCGTGACGCATGCCGTAGATCCTGTCGTTAAACGGCCGGCCTGAAAATCGAGGCGTCCGTCTCGGTCGGTCATTATCTTTGCCTTGATTCCCCTGCACCCGTTTGGCCTTCCATCCTCTTAAATAGGACTAGGAGGGGTCTTACATTTTTCTCCGTCGCGCCCACTTCTTCTTCTTCCTCTCGACGCCAACACTCCCAAGCTCCGTCGTGCCGGTGGAACCTCGTCGCCGTCGATGAACCTAGCTGCTGCATCAACCTAAACGTTCCAGACTTTTGCCCGTGTCCGCCACATCCTTTACAGTATGTTCTTCATCCCCCCTTAGATCTGTAGCTTAGTACTTGAACCCTGTCGAGTTCATCAGCCCCCATTAGTACGCATGCTCTTCTTCATAATGCCAACCGATGAACAACCCCTTAGATCTTGCAATGTTTGCCTATCCACTGTGGCCAGTCGCGCAAAGTCAACAATAGCCCGACCTAGATCTGTACTTGTTTCCTCTTCTTGCGCTAGTCTACCCGTTCTTCCTCAGTTCCCCGCTAGGGTTGAATAAAATTTGATTTTCCCTCGCATGTAGATCTTGCAGCTTCAGTTTATTATGCAAAACCTGTTTGTATGTCCTTAGCAAATTTTTGCATCATGGCCTTGTTCGCTTAACCCGCCACAAAAGTTCCAGCTCCTCCAATAAACGGTGTCGGCGGCTTAGCATCACAATGTTTAATTTCATTAGTCATCTTGGCTCTCAGGTCACTTTCTGACCCGCCACATACTGCCACTTTTCACAGCCTTGACCCGCCATCATGTCTTGGGCGTCTTCTTCTTGTAACTAGGTCGGCTCTGGGTCTCCGAGCAGTTCCTACAAGACTTCATAGAAGTGGGAACTTTGTCGGCTCAGAATGTTATTCATTGGCAGGTTCTGGGTTTGGAGAATAAACCCATCCGACAAGAGGGGGAAGTTCTTATCTTCGCCGACCATCGTATGCATGGTTTCAGCCCGCCCGGGTCTAAGTTCTTCTGGGATGTCCTCCATTTCTTTAATCTGCATCCTCAAGACATTGCCCCAAACTCTGTCTCCAACTTGTGCAACTTTCAAGTCCTTTGTGAAGTTTACTTGCAAGAGGAGTCATTTGTCGACCTCTTCCATGATTTTTCTACGTCAATGGCCCAACGGAAGTAGCAGCCGATCCAAGCTTGGAGCTCGGCAGAGTCTTCATACAAAGAAGGAGAGATCTGGCTTATCCGGCTGTCAAGATGCCAAGCCATCCCAAAGAGTGGAATATAACTTGGTTCTACTGTAGAAACACCTCGCCAGAGGGAGAAAATGCACTATCGGGTTACCGCCCTACCCGACTCTGTACATCCACGGAACTTCCAGATCGGATGTCAGCTACAGCTTGAGCAAAATATGCTTCGGCTTTCGCCAAGATCAAAGCCTTCATGGCAAACGGGTTGACGGGAATTGGTTTAACCCGCTGTTGGGTATCATGGAAGGTCTTACCACTGAGCCGGCGCGACCGGCTTATGTGTGAATATACTGGCAATGCGTACGACCCCCTCTGCTTCAACCACACAACATTGACGGAAGAGAACATCAACTCTGCTGTCAGAAGTCTTGTTCGCGAGTCCCAAGAGGCATGCCATTCAGTCGGCTTAAAACCTTTCTGCGTCGCAAACCCGGCTCCAGACGTAAGGGTGGCTCTTTAATTCAATTTCTCTCTGCCTTATCTTCCATACATATGGCACTCTTAATCCTTTTGGGCGGCTTCACCTACAAGCCAGCTCCATCTTTTGGAAGAAAAAGTACACTCCTCATGCGAAGAAATAGTCTCAAGCGGGTAACACCCATGGCCGCAAACAAAAAACGTCGGCTCAAAACTTGCTTGAGCTTGACGACTCAGAGGTAGAACCTGACTCTCTTGGACATCTTTTTATACAACTTATTGACAATGATTTTACTCAGGAGGAGACAGAAATGAGCTAGGCCAACGCCCCTGAGGTAACTTATCTTTATTATGACTCAGAAAACTCCCCTCAACCAAAGATACAGCAGGTCGTCCGAAAAGTTCCTTTTACACACCCTCTTGCTTACTTAGATCCCAAATTTTCCTTGAAAAACAATAGCACGACTCTCGATGTCAGACCCAGAGTACCGGCTCTGGGGACCTCATGGCCGGCTTACCTAACGCACCGGCGCCACGGAAACGTCCTGTTGAGGTATCTGACATGAACCCAATATCCATCTTATACTTCTGTAGCACTGTCTTATTATTGTATCTTACTGATTTGATTTTGTAGGAGTCCCCTCCTTCCTCCGGCGACTCAACTGCCTCCAAACTTCCGCCCATGAAGGTCAACCCAGAGTAAGTTTTTACTTCTGCCATGCATATGTTACATGTATCACCTTTATACTATGTGCTGACACTTTGCTTTTTCAGGACGCAAGCCAAACGCAGAAAAGCTGGCAGGCCTACGGCTGCTCCGACTGCTCCACAATCGGCTACCGTTGAGCTGTCTGCCTGTCCTGCCAAACATTCTGAGGTTACCAAACAAACCCCAGAGCAATCTCCCCCGCCCTCAGAATTGGTGGGTCATCGTATGGCGTCTCCTAATAGTCTCGCGGCTGACCCTAAACCGCCCAATCCTTCCACTGAAGACTCGCCTCTCCCTGATGTCACCATCACTGGGACGGGTTACCAATCTCTTGCACACCATACTCTGACGAAACACTCCAGCAAGGTTTCCACTTACTCTCCTGAGAAGGCGGATTTTGAATTCCCTGCCTTAGAGAAGATGACTGCAGATGACTTACATGTCGGCTATCTGAACCGCCTGTCTTCCAGTCGCAATATGGAGAGCAAGCTTGTCGACTTAATGAGAAAGAAATATGAGGTATTTTCGTCTTCTCCTATACTCGTACCTAGCCCCCAAGAACCGGGTTAATATTTGAAAATAATAGACCGGGTCTTCTAAACTTTCAATCCTGCTTTATAGAGCTTAACATGTGACCCCCAAATATCGGGTTAGATCGCATATGAGCCGGCACTTTAGACTAAGACATCCAATTGTAGCCCCCAAGTCCGGGGCATTATGATATGATGACCCAGATCTTTCATATGTAAAAAACTTCGTCGAGTGTAGCCCCCAAGTCCGGAGCATTATGACAATGATTCGCCAGAGCTTTCATCGTAGACTTTGAAAACCCATATATTAACCCCCAAGTGCCAAGTATATTGCTTGCAATGTGCTTGGGACTTATAAAAGTAACTTCATCCTGGCGACTTAATATTGATAACCTTTCACTTGTGAAATGCAGGAAGCGTTGAATACTGTCGAGTCTGAATGGGACGACTTGAGGGAATACTTGTCCGCCCAATAGACCGCCCAAGCCATAACAGAAGAGAAGTTGCGGGTGGCTGTTGAAGAGCTGGAGAAACTCCAAGCTGAATTCCTTGCATATAAGAACACTGCCGAAACAGAGAAAACCGCCCTCGAGAACCGCGCGAGCGATGCAGAGGAACGGCTCAATCTTGCATCAGCGGAATTGAAAACCCTCAAGGATCACATCTCCAAGATGACTGCTGCTATCTTTGGTAAGTGTATCCGGTTCAAAGAATACTCTCATTAAATAAACACCCGCCGGGCGGCTTATACCTTCAACCTTTTCTTGAAGGTGAAAGAAGCCGCCAGCTATCTTCTGACAGTCTGATGAAGCTGAAAGCAGTCTACACTTTGACGGAGCAACTGTATAGTGGGGCCCTTTGCACCATCAAGGCTACGATGACGGCCAAGTATGTCCCCAAATTTATGAAGGGCATCTTAGAAGTCTTATCAACTCTGCCCAAACAGGTGGAGGAAATAAGGCAATCAGCCGCCAGAAAAGGGGCTATAGCTGCACTGAGCCCATCCCTGGCCTTCGCTCCGAAATTAACTGCTGAAGAGATGATGAACGGCTTCCCTTCCAAGAAGGATGATGGCTCAGACTTCACTGAAGCCGATTACGCCAAGTGCATTAAGGCCACCCGGCGGCTTGCCTCCATATTGGTTGATGAGACGGACCTGGTTCCATACCAAGCGGCTTATGATGAAAACAACCAACGGCTACGCTGCCCTACCTTTGAAGCTAGAGACTTGGTTCCTGCACGTCGTAAGCTGCTCTTCGCCCCTAACGTTGATCCATCTCCACTTTTCCATGATGCACAATTCGAAGCCTTACTAAACTGCAACTAGTATGTGGATCGTCTTCAGATTGAAGAGCTCAAAGACCTGGCGGAGGATGACCCACCAGCCAGTTAAACTCTTTTTATCCTCAACTGATCGTAACCCGGCCAGCTGAGCCGAAACAAGTGAAACTTTTAGGTCCTTCATCTTTTGAGCTCCTGGAGAGCCGTGTAATATATATTTTTCAAACTCCTTATGCCTCGGTTGGTGACTCGTCTTTATAGACAAATCTTGCAAAGAACCAAACAAAGTCTGTAATGCTTGCATGGGCGGCTTTTAGAAGAGCTAAACCCGGAGATTTGTCAATATAACTTTGCTTCATCTTTCCATCTTGCTCTCGCCATACTTATGATATGAATGCAATGTATAATACAGCTATGATGCAATATATGATGCAATATTTATGATGCAATATTTATGATGCAATACATGATGGTCTTGCTTTCCCCTTGTTTTTTGTTTCTCGAAAAACTTATATTCTGGCCCTTATGAACCAGAATTTATAACGGAGTTAGTGCCCCGGGGCCCATAAGCTACTTCGCATGTGACATAAATCCGTCGTTTGAACCTTAAACAGTGTCACCTATTAAGAGTACGACAGACCACTTGGCGGAGAGTACGTAGCAGATGAGAGAGAGTTTTCCCTCGCCGCTATATGAGGCCTCAGAGGGGGTGAGTTGACAGCTCGCAGGCACCCCTATGCGAGTGGCAGCTACATACAGGCAGGTACGACTCTACCAGAGTGGGGGCGGCCTTCACCCACTCTGGCGCCTTTCTCTGGTCCACGACCCGTCTTGCATCATGGGACCTATGTTTGAATGGGTTGCATCCTAGCGGCTCATCCTCTTTGGCTCCCATGGCACCCATGTTTGAACAGCTTGCATCGTGCCGGCTTGTCCTCTTGAGTGACTTAGTACCCATGTTTGAACGGCTCGCATCATGGCGGCTCGCCCTCTTGAGTGATCTTGGCACCCATGTTTGAACGACTCGCATCATGGCGGCTCGCCCTCTTGAGTGATCTTGGCACCCATGTTTGAACGGCTCGCATCATGGCGGCTCGCCCTCTTGAGTGGTCTTACATTCTTCATCAATAGAACGGTATACCCATGTTTGAACGGCTCACAACGTGGCGCCTCATCCCCTTGGGTGACCTTAAACCTCTCGCCACCTTGCGCGCCATCATCTCTTGGGACGTCGTTTTGTAAGCCGCCACCTTGTAAGTCATTGCAGGATGGTGCTATTTTGGCTGAAGAGCCGGCCAAAAGGGTGAGCGAGCTAAACACGACGGGTTGGAAGCCCCCAAGTGACCATATGGAAGTGCTCATCTTTGCACAAATCTGTAATGCCAAAGAGAAAAAAACGGCAGAGGCCCCGCCTTGCAGGGATGCCAACTTTATTATATGAGTATAAATACAAAAAAATATGTATGTACAAGAGTAAGAGTCGATGACTCAAGCATAGTAAGGCCGTAGATGAGCGATATTCTATGGCCGGTGAGTTTCCTGCCCGGAGGTACGTGATTCATCTCGCACGTCAATGAGTTAATAAGACCCATTGTTCAGATTCCTGCTAACCACGAAAGGTCCTTCCCATGGTGCTGATAACTTGTGCGCATCTGTCTAATCTTGAATCAAACGCAATACCAAGTCGCCTTCTTGGAATGTCCGGGTCTTGACCCTGCGGCTATGGTAATGGTGCAGGTCGTGTTGATAAATCGCCGATCAAGCCGCTGCAAGATCGCGTGCTTCATCCAGCGCATTCAATGCATCCTGACGCACCGTCTCATTGTAAACTTCCACATAAGCCGCCACACGTGATGAATCATGACGTGTGTCGCTTGGTAACACGGCCTCCACACCATAAACCATGAAGAAAGGGGTATAACCCATCGACCTGTTAGGCGGAGTATTGATGCTCCAAAGGACGGACGGTAGTTCTTCCACCCAACAACCCGGCGTTCTCTATAAAGGAACCATGAGCCGGGGCTTGATACCTCTCGAGACTTCCTGATTTGCCCATTCTTCCTGACCGTTGGACTGTGGATGAGCAATAGCTAAAACGTCAAGCCGGATGTGCTCGCTTTTGCAGAACACCTTCATAGCCCCTTGGACAAATTTGTGCCATTATCCGTAATGATGCTATGAGGATATCCAAACCGGTAGATCAATTTCTTGACAAACTGAACCGCCGTGGCTGCATCACACTTACTGACTGGCTCAGCCTCCACCCACTTGGTGAACTTGTCTACTGCCACCAAAAGGTGGGTCTTTTTATCCTTAGACCTTTTGAAAGGCCCAACCATGTCAAGCCCCCAGACTACAAACGGCCAAGTGATCGGTATCATCCGTAATTCCTGAGCCAGTACATGAGCACGTCTTCCGAACATCTGGCACCCGTCGCACTTAGCAACCAGATCCTCCACGACCTTATGAGCCGTCAACCAGAAGAAGCCATGTCGGAAAGCCTTGGCCACCAAAGAATTTGACACGGCATGATGCCCATTATCACCAGCATGTATTTCGTATAAAATCTCCTTGTCTTCCTCCACCGAGACACAACGCTGGAAGACGCCGGTGACACTGCACTTGTGTAACTCCCCTCCAATGATTGTCATGGATTTGGAATGCCTCCAATGATTGTCATGGTTAGATACACTAGGTATGGCAATGTCCAGTCTAGAATAGCATGCAAAGCCACCACTAACTGCCCCTCTAGGTCAGGTACAGCGAGATCCTCCTCTGATAGTAGCTTAACAGATGGGTGATAAAGCACATCCAAGAAAATATTAGGTGGTATTGGCTTATGCTGAGAGCCCAACCTTGACAATGCATCCGTCGCCTCGTTCTTGCGATGATCAATATGGTCCACCTGATATGCCTTGAAATGACTAGTAACAATGTCTACCTCTTCCAGTAAGCCGCCATCCGCGGATCCTTGGTATCCCATGTGCCTGACACTTGTTGTGCTACGAGGTCAGAGTCGTCGAGGCACCTAACCCGGCTCAGGTTCATCTCCTTGGCCACACGAAGTCCGTGAAGCAATGCTTCATACTCAGCTGCATTGTCCGTACAAGGAAACATCAGCCTTAATACATAACAAAACTTATCACCTTTGGGAGAAGTTAAGACAACTCCAACCCCTGAGCCCTCCAATTGTCTGGACCCATCGAAATGAATCGTCCAATATGTGTTGTCCGGCTTTTCCTCCGGCGACTGACACTCCGTCCAGTCGTTTATGAAATCCACCAATGCCTAAAACTTCACGGCTGTGCGAGGTGCATATTTCAAATTTAGAGGACCAAGCTCCAGCACACACTTAGCAATTCTACTAGTGGCTTCCCGATTCTGTATTATGTCTCCCAATGGAGCAAAGCTAACCACCATGATCTGATTCCCAAGGAAATAATGCTTCAGCTTACGATTCGCCATGAACACCCTGTATACCTGCTTCTGCTAGTGTGGGTATCTTTGCTTTGATTCAATAAGCACTTCACTGACATAATAAACCGGCCTCTGAACCAGATATATTTCCTTGCCTCTTTACGCTCCAGCACGATCGTGGTACTAACCGCCCGGTTATTAGCTGCCACATAAAGGAGCAGGGGTTCCTTCTCAGCCGAAGCAGCCAAGATCGGCGGCTCAGCCAGCTGCTTCTTAAGAGCCTCAAGAGCTTCATCGACCGCATTACTCCACACAAAATCATCCATCTTTCTTATCATCTGGTACAGAGGAATAGCCTTCTCCCCCAAGCGGCTGATGAAGCGGCTTAAAGCGGCAATACGACCCGCCAAGCGCTGCACATCATTGACGCTCGCCGGCTTGGCTAGTGACGTGATGGCCTTTATCTTGTCTGGGTTGGCTTCGATACCTCGTTCTGAAACCAAGAAACCCAGAAGCTTGCCTGCAGGAAGTCCAAAAACACATTTAGCTGGGTTAAGCATCATCTTATAAACCCGTAAGTTGTCAAACATTTCCTTCAGGTTGTCCAACAACGTCTCCTTCTTCCTTGACTTGACCACAATATCGTCCACATATGAATGAACATTACGTCCAATCTGACTATGAAGACAATTTTGCACACAACGTTGGTAAGTTGCATGTGCACTCTTGAGTCCGAACGGCATGGACACATAGTAGAAAGCTCCAAAAGGCATGATGAACGAGGTCTTCTCTTGGTCTTTAACTTTGCGAAAGCCGGCCGGCCAAACAGAGCATGATATGGGCTCTTAATCTTCACCACCTCAAACCACTAGGTCTCCACCCTGTAGTTGTACTCATATCCAAACGCCACTTCCAAATCAATCTTCCCCACTGGGTAAGCCAACTTGCCTGGCACCACCCCATGAAAAACGGTTGACAACGGCTTAAGAGCCCTTGTCAGTTAATACCATCCGCTGGAAAGTGTCGTAGTACAGGATGTTGATACTGCTGCCACCGTCCATGAGCACTTTCGTGAACTTATACCCTCCAACCTGAGGAGCAACCACCAGAGCTAAATGACCCGGGTTATCGACCCGCGGCGGGTGATCCACCCGGCTCCACGTAATCGGGTATTCTGACCCCTTTAAGTGTCGCGGGAGAGTCGGCGTGGCTGCATTCACTGCCCTATTGTGCAACTTCTGATCCCGCTTACCTAGGCTCATGGTGAAGACATGATATTGCCCTCCACTAAGTTGTTTCGGGTTGCTCTGATACCCTGAGTGGTTATTCTGTTGCTGACCAATATTGCTCTGCTGCTGATGACTTCCTTGGTTTCCTCGATTCTGATTGCCTTGGCCTGGATGACCTGAACTTGACCCGCCAGCACCGAATCCAGCACTTGAGCCGCCCGGTCCTAACCCACCTGACGGGTCGTTGCCATTTTTATGATTTTGACGAAGGCTTTGCTCCCGAAACGCGCACATAACACTACAATCCCTCCAAGTGTGGGTGGCCTCCTTGTCCAGCCGGCTATGCACCGGGCAAGGCCTGTTCAAGGCCTCCTCCAAGGTGTAAGGCGTGGGGGATATAGGTGCCTTATTCCTGTCGAACGGCGGCCTGAAGATCCTGTTGCCCCTAGGGCGATTGTTCCCGGATGGTTGTGTGTTGGTGTTCGCCACAAATTCTAACCTGTCATCCGAGTTCTTCCGCTTGCTCTGGTTGTCGTTCCCAGCACCTCCCTGCTGGTTCTTACAACTACCACCCCTCTTACCCCATCCTGACATCTCGTAATTATAGTTTGGGTCCTTGGTGGTATCTGAATATGCATACTTGGTGAGAGCCGTCATGAGCTCACCCATATCCTGGCACGAACGCTTCAACCGCCCGAGCTTCTGCTTCAGGGGCACAAAACGACAATTCCTTTCATAAATCAGAACCGCCTGAGACGCCAAAATATTCTTAGACGAGTCAATAACCATCGAGACCCGTCGTACCCAATGATGGGCCGACTCACCTTCCTGTTGTGCGCAAAGATCTAGATCCACAATCGTCATCGGTTGCTTGTAAGTTCCCTTGAAGTTCTTGATGAATCGTGCTTTCAACTCGGCCCATGACATGATGGTATTTGGTGGCAACCCTTTTAACCAAGTACGAACCGGTCCTTCCAACATCATGACGAAGTACTTCGCACACACTGCTTCGTCGACCTCCGGCATCTCCATAGCAAGCTCATAACTCTCAATCCAAGCCTCTGGGGGCAGATTCGCCGTGTAATTAGGCACCTTCCGTGGACCCTTAAAGTCCTTGGGCAAACGCGCATTCCTCAGACCCGCCGTGAGACACTACACACCAAATCCCCTGGCTGAGACGCCGACGGGTGTTGCTGGAGCCAGCTCAAGGACCCCCGGGTAATCCGTCACCGGTGTTGATCCTCGCTGAGCCCGGCCCCTATCCATAGACCCCTGAACAACCATCTCAGGCGGGTTATTATTGGGCGGGTTTCACCTCTACTCACTGCTGGAGACCGCGGGCGACTCAATCCGCCGATTGTAACTATGACTATGAACTGGCGTGAAGTGCACTCGGCTCCGGCTGTGTGTGTACCTCTCTTGCTGAGCGATCGCTATTTTTAACTGGCTAATCGCGTTCCTCGCCTCTTCGGCAAACAACTTTCCTTCGGCCAAAGGGAGAGCATCAAGCTTGGCAGCTGCCACTATCATGTTCTCCACCAGATAAGAGTAATGGCCAGGTGGTGTCACAACGTGTCGTGACAAAGGTTTGTTCCTCCATGGCGGGTCTAACTTCCGCGGCGCCTCTCCCGCCTGGGTCACCATTGGCGGCGTGCTTGGCCCAGCCCCCCAGAGTATTGAAAAGATTCCAAGGCTGAATTGGTAATCCAACTTGCGTCCTTCTACGCTGAACCGCCTCTGACGCCCATTGGTCCAGATCAAAACGGAGAGCCTCCGCCCTCAAATGTTCTAACTCAGCATTCATCTAGGCTTGCATTGCATTGATGTCCTCCTGGGCCTGAGCCATCTGTCCTTTGATCCGGTTAATCTTGGCATTGCGCTCGGCCAGATTCTTAGCTGTCACCTTCGTGGCCATCAGAGCCATTAGATCCTCCGTGAGCTCCAGTAGAACCTGCGTCGGCGCCTTAGGAGGCTCTGCGTTAGGTGGGGCCGCTCTAGCCACCACTCCAGTTGTCGCACTATTGGAAGCCAGTGTCGGGCCTGCCATGAAAGTGGCGGCTCGGCTCGACGGGTCATAAGGCTCCGGAATACTGTCACCATCAGCATAGCCCCTTAACCCGCTGTCGTGAAGTTGATAGATCGATTCCCCATCCTCGCTGGAATATCCTTCATCTGAGAAAGCCAAGGTCTCTCCCGACCAGGAATCTCCGCTGTCATGTGTAAAGCCAACAAAGACGCTCTTCCGCCCAGGATGAACATGGGAGGGTGTCGCGCACCGGGATGGCTCGACGAGGTTGGTGCGGATGTCCAGCCCAAGTGTAAATCCATCCAGCTTGCCGATGAACACGTGCATCTTGCTAATGGGAACCCGATAGCCGTACTCGACTGAGCCGGCTTCCGGCCCCCATCCTGAGTCATCGATGTAGAGTTTGTTGCGGCGACTCTTGGTCATCAAGCCGACAACGTATCCTTTGATCCCTGAGAGAAAACCCTTTGAGAACTCAAAACCACTACGCGCCGGCCCCATGGTGGGCGCCAACTGTCGTGGTTTTGTCACGACAAATGTCCGAAGACTTTGGTTCGAGGCCATCGCTAAGGTGGTGGACTCAAAAGGGTTGGACGAGACGAAAGACACGAGTTTACCCAGGTTCGGCCCCTCGAGATGAGGTAAAAGCCTACGTTCTGCTTTGCGTATATTGACTAGAGTATTTATTACAAGGGAGCATATTCGCTTGACCTAGATCTCAATAGATTGGTTTCTGTCCTCAGCCGTCCCCGGGTCTCGCCTCTATATAGGAGGTCAAGACCACGGCTTACACAAATCTCTTACCGACTCTTACAACATGTCCAACTCTATCTCTAACTCGTCTTACCCACTCTGGTAGGCTGTCTCCGGGCGTCTTACGTGCCCGGTTCTTGCATCTTCGTCCTGACTCTGGGCCTCCACGTTAGCCCATCTGGTGAACCGCCATGCAGCCCAATCTTACTCTTCCAGCCCTTATGCTACGAGCCGCCAAGTATGACCCGGCCCCTCCTGGGCGGGTCTTACCACGGGGTTATATCCCCAACACCGCCCGTCCGGTCTACTTGGTGTCCGGGCAGGGGATCCTTCCCAGATCTTCAGTGGCCGAAGTGTTAGCCTCGGCCACAGGGGTGCCCCCTGCGCCCTCTGTATCCGCCTCCATTGGAGTATGCTGGGACGTCACCTCCACGGCGTCCTTTGTAGCGCCCATAGTGGGGGGTGCGAGGCGTGCCCGCTCTCCGCCAGCTCGGCTGGCAGGGTCTCCCCATGCGATATAACCTCGGTGGGGATAACACGAGTAGGGCTGTTGGACCAACGATTTGCGTGTCAGCAAATTCTGAGCCTACTGAGCAACAGAAAGAAAGGTCTTCGGATGATAACCTGGATGGAGGGGGCTTGACCCTGAGGCTCCTTCAAGGAACCGCTTCGGCATCTTCAGATGCAGAGCTCGAGTCCAAACTGCTATCGGACAGGACTGTCAGCACTTGTCGCACCCTCTTCAGAGAGGGAGAAGTTGCCTGCCCCGAAGCGTCCAAAGACGTCACCCTCTTCTTGGTGTGGGGGGGTCGTCTCCCCCCTTGCTGCTGGCCTCCTCCTCCTCTTCTTCTCCCCCCTCTTCGGCCTCGTCCGAGTTTGAGGAGGCGGGTGTGTCTTCGGAAGCCACATCAGGCTGATCCTTGATGCGGATACCAGCTTGACCTGGTTTCTTCTTCTCCTCCTTATTCATGGGAGGCTTGTAAGGCCTCTGCACAAGCATCTTGGCCAACAACCCGGCCCTCTCGTCTTCGGGCTGAGGCGCCAGATAGCGGATGTTGGTGGCTTTCTTCAGCCATTTCTGCATAGACATGATTGGACAAAGGGTTATGGACCTTCTATGTAATAAAATCGAATAATCTAGGATGTGGCGAACCTCAGAGTCCGGTTTGGTGGCGTGAAGGCCTTTGTCTTCCCCCTCGGCTGGCCAGATCTTCATCGACTTGAAAAACGCCTTCCACAGCTTCTCCCGCTTAGTGTGGAAGAATTTCCGGACTATGGGCTCGGCGTCGAGTTTCCGAGCCCATAGTGGGGTGTCTCAACACTGGCAGGGGAGGACGCCTCTTTGGAACATCACCTGAACCACATCAGCCAGCTTGGTGTCGTCCTTGATCAAGGAACGGATCCGCTTTTGTAGATCGGCCACCTCCTTGCTTGACCGCCACTCGAGGCCCTTTTCGAGCCATGAAGCTAGCCGGGTCGGGGGACTGGATCTGAATGCGGTGGCGGGGTGCAGACCTTGTTCTTGTGGCTCTATGATGTAGAACCACTCCTTCTACCACCCCTTGATGGTGTCGATGAAGGTGCCCGCCGGCCAGTCGATGCACGTGAGTTTGCCGATGATGGTGCCAGCACAGTCGGCGTGCTTACCGCCGACACACTTCAGCTTGATATTGAAAACCTGCAGCCAAAGCCCGAAGTGTGGCTCGACATGCAGGAATGCCTTGCAGAGGAGGATGAAAGCAGGGAAATGCAAGACAGAGTTCGGCAGAAGGTCATGGAAGTCGAGGTCGTAGAAGAACATCAGGCCCTTGACGAATGGGTGGATCAGAAAGCTTAACCCCCTAATGAAGTGGGGGATGAAGACCACCCGCTCACCTGGCTTGGGGGTGGGGACTACTTGTCCCTTCTCCGCCGCGTGATGAGTGATATCAGCGGGGAGGTAGCCAGCCTTCTTGAGGTCGAGGATGTCTTGGTCGCTGACAGTGGAAACTTCCCAATGACCATTGGAGCCCGCCATTGCTAAGGAAGCGGTGGTGGGAGAAACCTGATCTGTGCTCTAGAGGCGCACGGGAGGAGGAGGCGGAAATGTCGAATGGAGAGCGTGAGAGGCCTCTGGGTTTTCTTTCTCCTTTTATGAGGTCTATCGATTCGGGCTCCCCTTGCCGCGCCGTGATTCTCTCCACTTCACAAGACACGCGAGCTGTTGTGGGCATATAATTAACTACATCCCATATAAAACGGGACACGATCCGTGTGGAGAGATCGTATGGACAAAATGGCCTCGAGCCGCACATCGAGTACTTGTAACTGGCCTATCGGTCATGATGGGATGTGACCTTTCATCAGAAAGATCATCGGGAAACATTAATTTTTTCCCGACGCTTGGCCTTCAAAAGCCGAATTATCTCACAGAGTTTGGACATGCCGTAATGCGGAAAAACTATTTGTCATTGGAGGCCGAACTATGGACCGATGGAAGGAACTCACCTCGCAAGCCGAAGACTCTATCCACGAAGCAATTGGAGTTGAAGACTCTTGGCGTTGGAGGCAAGTTCAGGGGCTACTGAGGGAGTCCTGTATTAGGGGGTCCTTGGATAGCCGACCTGTTGTGTATGGGCCAGACTGTATGGGCCACTCGCCGAACACCAGATGACCTGAAGGCCCAGTTACTAGGATGGAAGCTTCGAGGAGCACGGCTTGCGCTCCACGTTTGATGTAGTAAATAGGCATGTTTATCTCTTCGGCATGTAACCGACCATGTGTAAACCCTAGGCCTCCACGGCATCTATATAAGCCGGAGGGTTTTAGGGTATAGGGACAAAACAACTCATCTAGGGTTAGACATACGATCTTGAGGTATATCAACTATGTAACCTCTTACACTGTTAATACAATCAAGCATGACGTAGGGTATTACCTCCATAGGAGGGCCCGAACCTAGGTAAACTCATGTCCCCTTCGTCTCTTGTTACCGTCGATCCTAGTCTCATAGTTCGGGACCCCCTACCCGAGATCCGCTGGTTTCTACAACGACACCTAGCCCTCAAACCCCTCTGAAACCCCGCACTATCAGGGTCGTTGGATCGCTGTTCAAAAATGGTTTAGATTTTCCATGGTCGATCCGCAAGATAAGACCTGATTGGCTGGATGCAGGTGGGTGATTCGTGGCTGCGGACATTAGTGGCCAAACTGGCAGCGGGGGAACAGGGACACGCGTCAGGGGCCGTGGGCCACGTGCTTGACGCCTTTTGTGAAACACATTCAATCAAAGTGGGATGCTCATCGGACCGATGGGATGTTGTAGATAGGCCACCCGACACAACCGGCCATGCATGCACGCAACCACTAGATGCAGCGTTCCAAGCATGCATGCCCTCACCAGACGCACCCTGCCCTGCATGCGCATCGCCACGCGGCTTCGTCGCATTACGGCAATTAGTGCACCCTTGAGATGCAGCTTCACTGACCGACACACCTTGATTCAGTGTGGAAAATGGAGGCTCCGATGAACGCATGAAAGTGGGTGTGTCGCACCGCAGAACGCATTCAAAAGGGCGTGTCGCATCGCAGCTATTTAAACACCTCCCGTCTACATCTTCATCTCAACTTGATCTTATCCATCTTCTTCACCAAAAGCCAAATAAAAAAGCCAGATCCCACCCATAACAACATGCGGTTCTACAACCCAACCTACCATCTGTTGACCATCGTGTTGGAGATGTGGTACCCCGTCGGGGTCGTCATTGAGGACACCCTATGTGTGTGGACGATCTCAATGTGGAGGGGCTCGAGGGAGCTAGCGAACTACTTCCTCACTACCGGCTATCGCTACCTACCACGAGACTCTCTGGTGATGTTCGACATGGAAGAGGCGCATGCCAATGGAGGCCTTGTGATTGGCCTCACTACTCGCTCCATCAACTGCTTCGATGCCCACTTCCTCCTCGGCAAAGTCTTCTCATGCGGGTACGATTTTATCCCCTTCACCACCCACAACATCTTCACCAACTTCGACAATGTCTTTACTACCGCCAACGAGATGCACACTCTCCCCTACAACACCGAGGAGGAGGTGTGAACTTGGTGGGGGGGCATGCCGTGCTAAGTTCTGTTTGTAAGGGCACTACCAGAAGACCTAATATTAATTTCTATTTATGTAATGTGTGTGTTCCCTACATATTAAGGGAATATATCAAGGGATATCTATCTATGTAATATATCAAATTTACTTCCTAATCTTGATGTCCTAATCTTTCGATGTGTTGTCAAACTATGGTGGAGCTACCAAAAAAATGTTGGGGGTATCGGATAGTCAAAACAGTGCTACCAAACTAAAAAAATCAATTATTGTGCGAAAAACTTCATGTAAAATCATACGAACTTCATGTGAATACATTAAAATGCATGCAAACAACTCGAAATACAATCATATTATTTCATACATATTTTATTTAAATAAAACGACAAATTACACGTGACCCTACTCCCAATCCTAAACTAAATCTTCTGGTTCAACCTGCAAGCGGCACGCGACAAACACGTCATCAAAGCACAGGCCATCATAGAAGGCACGTCGCTCGGTGATGTTAGAGTGCATCATCGGGTTGGGGTCGTCAAAGCGCTGCATCCAAGTGGCGCGGTTCTGCTTGAGGATCTACGACCATGTTGGGTTGTTGGCATCGAAGGTTGGATGCGCCTTCTCCTCTGGCGTCAGACCTACACCTATGGACGGTGTGCGCAAAGGGCACCATACCGATGGAGGGGACAGGCACCACCAGAAGCCCCCCATATTCAGAACCCATCCTGCTGACAAACGCTTGTTCGGCGGCGTCGGGACGTCATAGATGGAGAGAAGCTTCACGTCACGAAGAGTGAAACTTCACGACCATGTCATCGATGCGGAAGGGGGAGGGAGAGGATAGGCTAGGGTTTACGCTGTAGTGGCAACAACGGCAGACGAGGGACTGCAAATATAGCACGGGAAGTGTGGGTTTGCCGCGTTAAAACACCATCAATGGACATGGTGGCGCAACTCTCCGTGTGTGAAAACGCGAGCAATAGCCTATGTGGAAACAGCAGGCGACGCTGATTCAATTTTACATGCCCGTGGGTCCCACATGTTAGCCGTAGACTCTGTAGGATCAACCGGCGACATGCAATAAATAATACACCCGACCAAATGTGGGTTCCACGCAACTAAATGCACTAGCGACACAAATGCATGTGGTCTTACATGGCGGTCCCACGAGTCAACACCAGGCGATGCGAATGCATGCGGCCATACATGGTTGTCCCATATGCCAGCAACGGCGAAGCGAATGCATGTGACCTTACATGGCAGTCCCATGCATCAGCAACGGCGATGCGAATGCATGAGGCCTTACATGGCGGTCCCATGCGTCAGCAACGGCGATACAAATGCACACGGCCTTACATATCGGTCCCATGCATGAGCAACAGCGATGTAAATGCATGCGTCCTTACATGGCGGTCCCACGTGTCAGCACAAGCGCTCTGACAGTCAAAGAGCAACGCGATGTGAATGCATGCAGCCTTACATGCCGGTCCCACGCGTCAGCACCAGCGTTGTGATGGTCAACGACTTTGACCTGACGACAAGGCCCCGTTTGGCCTCTTGTGAGGCGTGGGCAAGTGGAGGAGGGGGAAAGTGAACATAGTAAGATGGGCGGGGCAAAACCAAGGAGAACTAAGGACCCAAGGCATGAAAATAGAAATCCCTATTATAATGTTGTTGGTCATTATTTCACTTTATGATGCAATTATAATGCATTTTCTCTCTTAATCTGCAAAATTTGCATGGAGTGGGAAATTAACGGCAGTTGGAATTCTGGACCTAAAAAAGCTATAACATAGATAGCTATTCTACGGAGCTCCAAATGAACTAAAATATCAAGAAGATTTTTTATTGAATATATAAAAATACTGGGACGAAGAACTACCGAAGAGGTCCCACCTGTTTTCCACAAGACAACAGGGCACGACCACCCCTAGGGCGTGCCATGTTGCCTTGTGTGACCCACAACAGGCCTCTGGTGCCCCCTTAGTCTATATGAGGTCTTTTGACCTAGAAAAACTAAGGAGGGGACTTTCGGGACGAAGCGCCCGTCTCGAGGTGGAACATGGGCAGGAGCACTTTCATTACACCTCTGATCTTGAACTTGAACATGATTTGTGAGTAATTACTTTTGTTCTTGGGGACATGGGAGAAGTCTTGCTGAAGTAAATCATGTGAAGTTGGTATTTGTTTAATATTTTGATAATATGTATGTTGGTCTTCCTCTAGTGGTGTCATGTGAACATCAACTACATAACCCTTCACCATCCTTGGGCCCAGGGGAAGGCATTGGAGAGTAATAACCATATGATGGGTTGAGAGAGTGACATAATATTAAACCCTAGTTTATGTGTTATTCCGTAAGGGGCTGATTTGGATCCATATGTTTCATGCTATGATTAGATTTATCTGAAATCTTCTTTCGTAGTTGTGGATGCTTGCGAGAGAGGATAATCATAATAGGGTTGTTTGTTCAAGTAAGAACAACATCCTAGCACCCTTCCACCCACGTATCAAATTATCAAAGTAATGGACACATATCAACTAAATGTGATGAACTTGACTAGACAATAATTCCCATGTGTCCTCGAGAACGCTTTGCTCACTATAAGAAGTACTTTCGGCTTGTCCTTTGATATTAAAAGGATTGGGCCTCTTGTTGCACTTCTGTTATTTGTCAGGAATTATCTTGCTACAAAACTATCTATTGCCACTACTTACAACACTTGCAAATAATACCTTACTAAAAACCACTTGTCATTCTTGTTCTCCTCGTTGGGTTTGACGCTCTTACTTATCGAAAGGACTACAGTTGATCCCCTATACTTGTGGGTCATCATGACTCTTTTTTGGCAATGTTGCCAGGGAGTGAAGCGCCTTTGGTAAGGAAACATTTTTTAGTACATGCGGAAAATTTACTATCACTTGTTACTATGAAAAGTAGTCCTTTGAGGGGCTTGTTCGGGGTATGTTCACCTTGGAGGGAAGTGATACCATTCGCTCCTCAACCTACTGAATATACTGAAAATGTTTATTATGAAGTTCCTTTTGATATTATGGAAAAATTGCGAGCTCATCCTTATGCAGGAGATGGAAGGGTGCATCCTGACATGCACTTAATATTTATAGATGAACTTTGTGGATTTTTTAAGCTTGCAGGTATAACAAAGGGTGGATTCAAGAAGAAATTATTCCCTTTATCTTTGGGGAGAAAATCATTGTTATGGTATATGCTATTGGATGGACCTGGAGCATGGGACTAGAACCAACTGAAATTGGAATTTCATAAAAACAATACCCTATGTATTTGGTTCATCCTGATCGGAATTATATATATTTTTTGGCCTCGTGAAGGAGAAAGTACCGCTCAAGCTTGGGGGAGGATTAAACACATGATGCATACTTGCTCCAATCATGAGTTTGCGATAGGAATGATTATTCAGAACTTTTATGCTTGACTTTCTTATAATGATCAAACTATGCTTGATTCCTCCTCGGTTGGTTCTTTTATGGAGAAAAGTATTGAATTTGAATGGGATCTTCTTGGGAGAATTAAATAGAACTCTGAAGATTGGGAAATCAACAAAGGCAATGAGTCAGGTATAACTCTTAAATATGATTGTGTTAAGTATTTTATGGAGACTGATACTTTTCATAAGCTTAGTACAAAATATGGACTTGACTATTGTTGGGGAATGTTGCATGGGAAACAAAAAAATTCCTACGCACACGCAAGATCTATCCATGGTAATGAGCATCCACGAGAGGGAGAGTGGATATAAATACCCTTGTAGATAGCTAAGCGGGAAGCATTAAGAAAAGCGGTTGATGTAGTCGAACGTCTTCGCGATCCAAATTGCAATCCGTCCCCCGATCTCATCACGGGTCCTTCCGATCTAGCGCCGAACGGACGACACCTCCACGTTCAGCACATGTACAACTTGATGAAGATCTCCACCTCCTTGATCTAGCAAGTGAGGGTGGAGAGGTAGATGAGTTCTTCGGCAGCACAACGGCGTGGTGGCGGTGGTGGCGGAGCTGATCCGGCAGAGCTTCGCTAAGCTATACCAAACAGATCTAGAGGAGAACATATCTAGAGGAAGAGAGAGGGAAGCACGTGGCAATAAGGGTTCGGGGCTGCCCTCAAAATCCCTCAATATATATAGGAGGAAGGGGAGAGGAGTCAGCCTTGGACCCTACTCCAGGTAGGTTCGACCGAACCAAACAAGGGAGGAATCCACCTCCCACAAGGGATTTGGGATCCTATTAGGACTCCTTCCTAATTTGGATTTTCCTTCCCCCTTTGGGGTTTTTCCTTTCCCACTCTTTCCTAGTGGCATGGGCCTTGTAGGGATGGTTTTCCCAGCCCATTAAGGGTTGGTGCAACACCCATCAGGCCCATGTGGCCTCCCAGTGTGGGTGGCCCCTCCCAATGGCCCTTTGGCACTCCCAGTACACTACCAGAAATACCCGAAACTTTTCTGGTAGCCAAAACGGGACTTTCTATATATCAATCTTTACCTTTGGACAATTTCGGAGCTCCTCGTGGCGTCCGGGATCTCATTAAGGACTCCGAACAACCTTTGGTTACCAATATACATAACTCAACTATACCGAAACGTCACCGGACCTTAAGTGTGCAGACCCCACGGGTTCGAGAACTATGCAGACATGACTGAGACACCTTTACGGTCAATAACCAATAGCGGGGCCTGGATGCCCATATTGGCTCCTACATATTCTATGAAGATCTTTATCGGTCGAACCTCTATGTCAAGGATTCAGATAATCTCGTATGATGTTCCCTTTTTTCTTCGGTATGTTACTTGCCCGAGATTCGATTATCGGTATCTCTATACCTCTCTTTACCGGCAAGTCTCTTTACTCGTTCCATAATACAAGATATTTTGGCTAACACTTTAGTCACATTGCTTGCAAGGCTTGTTGTGATGTTGTATTATCGAGTGGGCCCCGAGATACCTCTCCGTCACACGGAGTAACAAATCCCAGTCTTGATCCATGTCAACTCAACAGACACCCTCAGAGATACCTGCGGAGTATCTTTATAGTCACCTAGTTACCTTGCGATGTTTGATACACACAAGGTATTCCTCCGGTGTCAGTGACATGAAGAAAACTATAGCAATAAACTGACCCGATCACATGCTATGTTTATAGTTTGGGTCTTGTCCATCACATCATTATCCTAATGATGTGATCCCGTTATCAAATTACATCTCATGTCCATGGCCAGGAAACCTTGACCATCTTTGATTAATGAGCTAGTCTATTATAGGCATACTAGGGACATGGTGTTGTCTACATATCCACACATGTATCTGAGTTTCCGATCAATACAATTCTAGCATCGATAATAAGCGGTTATCATGAACAAGGAAATATGATAATAACTAATTTATTATTGCCTCTAGGGCATATTTCCAACCGTCTCCCACTTGCACTAGAGTCAATAATCTAGCTGTTATGAATCTCACACCCAATGAGATCTGGGGTTTCAATCATGTTTTTCATGTGAAAGAGGTTTTAGTCAATGGGTCTGTGACATTCAAATCCATGTGTACTTTGAAAATCTCTATGTCATATTGTAGATACTGCTACTATGCTCCACTTGGACCTATTCCAAATGGCTACTCCACTATACATATCCGGATTGCTACTAAGAGTCATTCGGATTGGTGTTAAAGCTTGCATCGACGTAACCCTTTACGACGAACTCTTTATCACCTCCATAATCGAGAAATAATTCCTTAGTCCTCTAGTTATTAAGGATAACTTTGATCGTTGTCCAGTGATCCACTCCTGGACCACTCTTGTACCCCCTGACAGACTCATGGCAAGGCACACACAGGTGCGGTGCACAATATGGCATACTATATAAAGCCTATGGATAAAGCATAGGGGATGACCTTCATCCTTTCTCTTTCTTCTGCCCTGGTTGAGCTTTGAGTCACACTCAACTCCACACCTTACAAATCAGGCAAGAACTCCTTCTTTGACTGATCCACTTTGAACTCTTTCAAAATCTTGTCAAGGTATGTGATACGTCTCCAACGTATCTATAATTTATGAAGTATTCATGCCATGTTTACAATAATTCTACATGATTTTGGTATAATTTTATTAGAACTAACACGGATCGATGCTATTTTCAGCAGAACTACCATGGTGTCGTTTTTTGTGCATAAATAAAAGTTCTCGGAATGGGCTGAAAATTTAGTATGATTTTTTGTGGACCAAAAGAGGCCCCCGAAGCATTCGATCTGGGCTAGAAGAGCCATGAGGAGGCGGCAAGCCTACCAGGCGCAGCCAGGGGGGGTGGTCCCGCCTCGCGGGCTTGCCACCGCCTCGTGGCCCCCCCTTGACGTGAGATTCATGCCAAAAATTCCTATAAATCCAGAAACCACCGAAAATAAACCTAGATCAAAGAGTTCCGCCGCCGCACGAGCCATGAAAACCCAATCTTGGCCCTCTCCGGCACCCTGCCGAAGGGGGTCACCATCACCGGAGGCCATCTTCATCGTCGTGGAGGGGCCATCAACACCATGGAGGCCAAGGACCAGAGGGAGAACCTCTCCCCACAAAGGGGGAGGCCATAGAGGAGGAAGCACAAGGGGGAGACCCTCTCCCCCTCTCTCCCAATGGTGCTGGAGTGCCATCGGGGGAACCATCGCCGTGGTGATCGTATTCATCAACATCACCTTCTTCATCACCGTCCTCATCTCCTTTTCGCGGTACACTCTCCCGCACCCCGCTGTTATCCCCTACTTGAACATGGTGCCTTATGCCAAATATTATGATCCAATGATGTGTTGCCATCCTATGATGTTTTGAGTAGATTTCTTTTATCCTTTGGGTTGATTGATGATCTAGATTGGTTTGAGTTGTATGTTTATTTTGGTGCAGTCCTATGGTGCCTTCCGTGCCGCGCACACATGAAGGATTCCAGCTGTAGGGTGTTGCAATACGTTCATGATTCGCTTATAGTGGGTTGCTTGAGTGATAGAAGCATAAACCCGAGTAAGGGGGTTGTTGCGTATGGGATAAAGAGGACTTAATGCTTTAATGCTATGGTTGGGTTTTACCTTAATGATCTTTAGTAGTTGTGGATGCTTGCTAGAGTTCCAATCATAAATGCATATGATCCAGTAGAGAAAGTATGTTAGCTTATGCCTCTCCCTCATATAAAATTGCAATAATGATTTCTGATCTTGTTAATAATTTCCTACGATAATTCCGCACACCGACCCATCATTATTCCACACTTGCTATTTGAAATATATTGTAATATTATGATTACAACACCTACTTTTATAGTTTAGTTCACCGTTATCATGCAAAGCTATCCTCTTCATACCCACAACGTAGTGTTATTTCTCGTTTCTATATGGAAGCAAACGTTCGGTGTACGTAGAGTCGTATCATTGGCAGATAGGACTTGAGAGAATATTGATCTTACCTTTAGATCCTTGTGTGTATAACACTCCATACTTATCACTTCCACCTTTGGAAATTGCTACGATGATTCCTTGCACTTGGGGATTATCAAGCTCTTTTCTGGTGCCGTTGTCGGGGAGCAATAGCGTGGGGTTGATATTCTCATGTGTGCTTTTGCTTTCTTCACTAAGTAGATTTTGTCTTCCGTTTTTACTTTATTTAGTTGCGAGTGAAATAAAAAATAATGAAAAATAAAAAAGGGTTACTTGCCCTTATGCCTAAGAAGTTTATCAAAAATAGAAGTGATTGGAAGGTTGTGCATTCGAGAAGTGAGGGTCGACCTTGAACACTTGTGTTCATGCTCATGGAAACAATGTAGCTTTTTTCATGGAAGCTTCTGAAAAATAATTATCCCCTTGTATATATATCCATTGTATTATAAAAATAATGTGTCAAGATTTGCTTTTAGGATGATTAGATTGCTTGTTTGGTGTGTGCAGTGCCAAAACAGAAACTTTGGCTATAGTGTGTGAATTTACGTTTTTTACTGGAACGTCCCAATTTCTGAATTTTTTACACAGTACTGCTATGAAAAAAAATTGTTTGTCCTAAAATTTCAGAATTTTTGGAGCTACATAAGTATACGATGTTTCCAGATTACTACAGATTATCCTATTTTTGACAGATTCTGTTTCTATGCATTGTTCTCTTATTTTGATGAATCTATGGGTCGTAACGAGGGGTATGAACCATGGTCAAGTTGGACTACAGTAGATATAATGCTAATATGAATTTGGAATGAGTTCACAACAATACTTAAAGTAGGAATTTGCTTTATTATACTAACGGATCTCACGAGGGTTTTGTTAAGTTTTGTGTGAATAAAGTGCTCGAAGATCGAGGAGGTATCGATATAAGAAGAATATGGAGAGACAAGAGTTCAAGCTTGGGGATTCCCAAGGCACCCCAAGTAAATATTTCAAGGAGACTCAAGCATCCAAGCTTGGGGATGCCCTAGAAGGCATCCCATCTTTATTCTTCAACAATTATCGGTATATCTCGGTTTTTGTTTTGTTCACATGATATGCATCTTTAGTGTTTTTGTTTTCCTTTATGCACCCTTCTAGTATGAGTTATTACTTCATTGATTTGTAGAATGCTTCATGCGCTTCACTTAAATCTTTCGAGTATGGCTTTATAGAATGCTCTTTGTGCTTCACTTAAATCTTTTGAGTATGGCTTTATAGAATGCTTCGTGTGCTTCACTTATATATTTTGAGCTTGGATATTGGTTAATATATATTAATTTTAGAATTCTCTATGAACTTCACTTATATCTTTTAGAGTATGAATAGAATGATCATCGGAATTTGGCTTGGAAGAGTATCATTAAAATGTCATGCCTAGCTAAAAAGGCATTAAAGAAAAGCGCTTGTTGGGAGACAAACCAACACTTTTACTTTGATGTATTCACATGATTAAGATACTGTAGTAATCATGTTTTGTGCCTTTTATTTCAATAAAGTGCCAAGTAAAGCCTTTGGGATAGTGTGGATACTTGCTTGTTTGTATCTGCGCAAAAACATAAATTTTTGCGTCCAGTATATGAATTACCTGATTTTATTGGAGAGTCAAAAAATTCTGAATTTTTTGAAAAATATTTCTATGAAAATTATGTAATATTTCCTAATGTTTCAGAATTTTTAGAGTTAGGGAATTTTGGTGATCATTCAGATCTTCACACACTGTTCTGTTTTTGATAGATTCTGTTTTGCATGCATAGTTTGCTTGTTTAAAGTGTTCCTATAGCTTATATTGAGTAATATAAATTATGGTAATGATGTAATACAGTAGGTATCATGTGTTAACAATTATTAATCTTGTCTTGACAGTACCTAAGTGAATGATTTATCTTTATTACACTAACCCTTCTCATGAAGTTTCGTTAAGTTTTGTGTGATTGAAGTTTTCAAGTTTTGGGTGAGATACCGATATGAGGGGAATAAGGGGTGACAAGAACCCAGGGTTGGGGATTCCCAAGGAATCCCCAAGTTAATATTCAAGGAATACTCAAGCGTCTAAGCTTGGGTATGCCCCAGAAGGCATCCCCTCTTTCGTCCTCAACATTATCGGTATATCTTACTTGGAGCTATATTTTTATTTGTCACATAATATGAGTTTTGCTTGGATCATCATTTTATTTTGTTTTCACCTGTTAGGTGTTAATTATAATCTTTTTTTCAATAAAAAGTTCGAAGAATTGCCTTAGGATGCTTGCTTTGCATGTTTGATGTGTGCTGTGTAAAAAAAAGAAACTTTTGCTGTAGTGTTTGAATTTTCATATTTCACTGGAATGCAGAAAGTTTCTGAAATTTTTAGAAAATGTTGTCATATAAATTCTTTAGAATTTCCTAAATTTTAATAATTTTTAGAGTTACATAGGTACACTGGTTTAATAAATTACTACAGATTGTTTTGTTTACACAGATTGTTGCCATAGTTTTGTTATCTACTTATCATATAGTTTCCATAGGCTATATTGGTAGATATAAATTGTGGAAATGGTAGTATACATTACCTAATGTTTTTAAATTATTGTGCAACTTCTCTTGGCAGTACATGAAGTCTTGATTTGTTCTTATGTGTACTAACCTGTCTCACGAGTTCTTTTTGAGTTTTGTATGGATGAAGTTTTTGAGAATAGCTGAAATCGGGATATGAGAGGATTGAACAAGATACAAAAGCTCAAGCTTTGGGATGCCCAAGTCACCCCAAGAAAATATTTCAAGAACTCTCAAGTATCTAAGCTAGGGGATGCTACGCATCCCACCTCTTTTCATCAACAATTATCGGTTAGCCTATGTTGAGCCTAAATTTTTATTCGTTCACATGATGCATGTTGTTCTTGGAGTGCCATTTTAATTTTGTTTTCTGTTTCAATAAAATCATTGGATCTGAAATTTTTGAATAAGAGAGAGTACGCACATGGCTATTTAACTAATTGACTACGCATTGATCTTCACTTATATCTTTTTGGAGTAGTTTGTCATTCACTCTCGTGCTTCACTTATATACTATGAGTAAATGGTTGAATGAATTGAATATCATAAATATGAAATAAAAATGCTTCATATACTTATCCCATAGGGAGTAATTACTTCACACATAATAAGTATAGGTGGTGAAATATATTGAAAGTTAGCAAACACCGCATTGGTCACTTTAACAATCCATGAAAGAATATTGAAGGAAGAGAGATTTCACATATAAATATACTATCTTGGACATCTTCTATGATTGTGAATACCAATTAATTATTTTCAAACTTGAGCAAATTAGTTGAAGTTGGACAAGGAAGACAACGTAATGAGTTATGCTTGGGTATATTTGTATAGAAGTTATATTGTTTTGGATCCTCCAACATGTGGTGCTTGCTTACACCTCATACTAGCCAAAACTTCCACACCAAGTAGAAATACTACTTGTGCATCCAAACACCCTTAAACCATATTTTCCATGAGAGTCCACTATACCTACCTATGGATTGGACAAGACCCTTCAAGTAAGTTTTCATCGGTGCAAAAAGCAATAAAAATTGCTCCTAAATATGTAAGATCTTTTATGGTAAGGGAAAATAAGCGTTGTACGAACTTGTGATGGTAAAGGAATAAAATTGACACACTGCATAATAAAGGTTGTTATCACAGGGGGTAATACAACGTGACGTTCCTTTGCATTAAGAGTTTGCACATCCAAAAACAAAAAGGGCATGACAACCTCTGCTTCCCTCTGTGAAGGGCCTATCTTTTACTTTCTAGTACTTACCTTTATACAAGAGTCATGGTGATCTTCACCACTTCCTATATTTCGCCTTTTTTCTCTTGGCAAGCGTCATGTGTTGGGGAAAGAACCAAGCATATATGGACATTCAAATATATTTGATCATGAATTATTATTGTTGACAATTATCTATATGATAAATAAGTTGGGAGGCGAAACTCTAAGCCCCTATCTTTCTCTGTGTTCGACGGATGCCATTTGCGCTAAAAATATGCTTGGAGAGTTAGCAATCATGGAAGACTATATGATAGTTGAGTATGTGGAATTTGCTAAATCAAAGCTCTTACATAGACCCTTCCTGAAAATAGGATGAATTGCAATTGTTTGGTGACTGAAAGCATAGTTTGTTAGTTTTCAAGAAATTTATGGTCTATACTTTAACATGTGAATAGCTTGTTACTTCATCATGAGAAGTTTTATGAGATGAGCTACTATTTCTGATATATAATGATGCTAGAAAAGTGTTTGGAATTATCATCAATCAAACTTGTGCACTTGCTAGCATCCACACTTCATAAATTATTTCTTTTATCATTTACCTACTCGGGGACAAGCAGGAATTAAGCTTGGAGATGCTGATACGACTCCAACGTATCTATAATTTATGAAGTATTCATGCCATGTTTACAATAATTATATATGATTTTGGTATAATTTTATTAGAACTAACCCGGACTCACACTTTTTTCAACAGAACTACCATGGTGTCGTTTTTTGTGCAGAAATAAAAGTTCTCGGAATGGGGCTGAAAATTTAGTATGATTTTTTGTGGACCGAAAGAGACCCCCGAAGCATTGGATTTGGGCCAGAAGAGCCACGAGGAGGCGACAAGCCTGCCAGGCGCGACCAGGGGGTGGCCGCACCTAGCTGGCTTGCCACCGCCTCGTGGCCCCCCTTGACGTGAGATCGATGCCAAAAATTCTAAATCCAGAAACCACCGAAACAAAACCTAGATCGAGAGTTCCGCCGCCGCACACCTCCAGAGCCATGAAAAAGCAATCTTGGCCCTCTCCGGCACCCTACCAAAGGGGGTCACCATCACTGGAGGTCATCTTCATCGTCCTAGAGGGGCCATCAACACCATGGAGGCCAAGGACCAGAGGGAGAACCTCTCCCCACGGAGGGGGAGGCCATGGAGGAGGAAGAATAATGGGGAGACCCTCTCCCCCTCTCTCCCGATGGTGCCGGAGTGCCAGCGGGGGAATCATCGCCGTGGTGATCGTCTTCATCAACATCACCATCCTCATCTCCTTTTCGCGGTACACTCTCCCGCACCCTGCTATTATCCCCTACTTGAACATGGTGCCTTATGCCAAATATTATGATCCAATGACGTGTTGCCATCCTATGATGTTTTGAGTAGATTTCTTTTGTCCTTTGGGCTGATTGATGATCTAGATTGGTTTGAGTTGTATGTTTATTTTGGTGCAGTCCTATGGTGCCTTCCGTGTTGCGCACACATGAAGGATTCCAGCTGTAGGGTGTTGCAATACGTTCATGATTCCCTTGTAGTGGGTTGCTTGAGTGACAAAAGCATAAACCCGAGTAAGGGGGTTGTTGCGTATGGGATAAAGAGGACTTGATGCTTTAATGCTATGGTTGGGTTTTACCTTAATGATCTTTAGTAGTTGTGGATGCTTGCTAGAGTTCCAGTCATAAGTGCATATGATCCAGTAGAGAAAGTATGTTAGCTTATGCCTCTCCCTCATATAAAATTGCAATAATGATTTCCGATCTTGTTAATAATTTCCTAGGATAATTCCGCACACCGACCCATCATTATTCCACACTTGCTATTTGAAATATATTGTAATATTATGATAACACCACCTACTTTTATAGTTTAGTTCACCGTTATCATGCAAAGCTATCCTCTTCATACCCACAACGTAGTATTATTTCTCATTTCTAGATGGAAGCAAACGTTCGGTGTACGTAGAGTCGTATCATTAGCAGATAGGACTTGAGAGAATATTGATCTTACCTTTAGCCCCTTGTTGGTACGACACTCCATACTTATCACTTCCACCTTTGTAAATTGCTACGATGATTCCTTGCACTTGGGGATTATCAGTATGTACTCATTGAAAGTCTCATCGAGCCTCTTGATCTATCTCTATAGATCTCGATGCCCAACAATTAAGTAGCTTTATGCAAGTCTTCCTATGAAAAACTCTTTTCAAACAACCATTTACGCTTTCCATAAATCCTACATCATTTCCGATCAGCAATATGTCTAGCACATATACTTATCAGAAATTCTATAGTGCTCCCACTCACTTTCTTGTAAATACAAGTTTCTCATAAAATTTGTACAAACTCAAAAACTTTGATCACCTCATCAAAGCGTATATTCTAACTCCGAGATGCTTGCTCCAGCCCATAGAAGGATTGTTGGAGCTTGCACACCTTTTAGCATCCTTAGTAGTGACAAAACTTTCCGGTTGTATCACATACAACCTTTCCTCATGGAAACCGTTAAGGAAACTATGTTTTGACATCCATCTGCCAAATTTCTTAACCGAAAAATGCAGCAACTGCTAACATAGTTTCAACAGACTTTTAGCATCGCTACGGGTGAGAAACTCTCATCGCAGTCAACTCCTTGAACTTGTCGGAAACTTCTTTGCAAAAAGTCGAGCTTTATAAATGGTGACATTCACCATCTGGGTCTGTCTTCATCTTAAAGGTCCATTTGTACTCAATGACCTGCATTCAACGGGCAAGTCTACCAAAGTCCATACTTGGTTTTCATACATGGATCCTTTCTCAGATTTCGTGGCCTCTAACCATTTGTTGGAATCTAGGCCCATCATCACTTCTCCATAGTTCATAGGTTCATCGTTGTCCAACAACATGACCTCC
Source organism: Hordeum marinum (assembly GCA_022496015.1). Lineage (NCBI taxonomy): Eukaryota > Viridiplantae > Streptophyta > Magnoliopsida > Poales > Poaceae > Hordeum > Hordeum marinum. The sequence goes on from CM039674.1 coordinate 443,335,758, forward strand.
AAGACAGGGTTGACATACCACTCAGGAGCACCAGGCATCCTTGTCAACCTATGAGGTTCCATAGTAACTTGATCCAAAGCTTCATGATCATCATCATTAACTTCCTCTTCAACTGACGTAGGTTCCATAGAAACATCTTTCTGCGCTACGCTACCCTTTGGTTGAAACAAAGGTTCAACAACCTCATCAAGTTCTTGTTGGAAATATGCCCTAGAGGCAATAATAAAATGGTTATTATTGTATTTCCTAGTTCATGATAATTGTCTATTGTTCATTCTATGATTGTGTTAACCGGAAACCGTAATACATGTGTGAATACATAGACCACAACGTGTCCCTAGTGAGCCTCTAGTTGTGTAGCTCGTTGATCAATAGATGGTCACGGTTTCATGACCATGGACATTGGATGTCGTTGATAACGGGATCACATCATTAGGAGAATGATGTGATGGACAAGACCCGATCCTAAGCATAGCACAAGATCGTGTAGTTCGTTTGCTAAAGCTTTTCAATGTCAAGTGACGTTTCCTTAGACCATGAGATTGTGTAACTCCCGGATACCGTAGGAATGCTTTGGGTGTGCCAAACGTCACAACGTAACTGGGTGGCTATAAAGGTACGCTATGGGTATCTCCGAAAGTGTCTTTTGGGTTGACACGAATCGAGACTGGGATTTGTCACTCCGTGTGACGGAGAGGTATCTCTGGGCCCACTCGGTAAGACATCATCATTATGAGCTCAATGTTACTAAGGAGTTAGTCACGGGATGATGTATTACGGAACGAGTAAAAGGACTTGCCGGTAACGAGATTGAACAAGGTATGGGGATACCGACGATCGAATCTCGGGCAAGTTCCATACCGATAGACAAAGGGAATTGTATACGGGATTGATTGAATCCTTGACATCGTGGTTCATACGATGAGATCATTGTGGAGTACGTGGGAGCCAACATGGGTATCCAGATCCCACTGTTGTTTATTGACCGGAGAGGTGTCTCGGTCATGTCTACGTGTCTCCCGAACCCGTAGGGTCTACACACTTAAGGTTCGATGACGCTAGGGTTATAGGGAAATAGTGTACGTGGTTACCGAAGGTTGTTCGGAGTCCCGGATGAGATCCCAGACGTCACGAGGAGTCCCGGAATGGTCCGGAGACGAATATTGATATATAGGAAGTGAGGTTTTGGATACCGGAAGTGTTTCGGGTGTCTCCGGTAGTGTACCGGGACCACCGGAAGGGTTCCGGGGGTCCACCCAGTGGGCCCACCTGCCCCGGAAGGTTCCATGGGCCAAGAGTGGGAGGGAGCTAGCCCCTAGGAGGGCTGGTGCGCCTCCCACCCCAGCCCAAGGCGCAGCAAGGGTGGAGGGGGCAAACCCTAGGCTTAGATGGGCCTTAAGGCCCACCCTAGGGTGCCTCCACCTCTCCCTGCCCTGGCCGCCGGCCAGATGGGTTTCTGGAGGCTGCCGCCACCCCTAGGGTGGAACCCTAGGGCGCAGCACCTCTCCTCCCCTCCTCCTATATATAGTGGAGGTATTTGGGGCTGCACAACACACGAGTTCATCTCCTCCCTGGTGCAGCCCTACTCCTCCCTCTCCTCGTTCTCCGTAGTGCTTAGCGAAGCTCTGCCGGAGTACCACGCAGCTCCACCGCCACCATGCCGTTGTGTTTCCGGAGCTCTCCCTCAACCTCTCCTTCCTCCTTGCTGGATCAAGGCGTAGGAGACGTCACCGGGCTGCACGTGTGTTGAACGCGGAGGTGTCGTCCGTTCGGCACTTGATCTGATCTACCGCGATCTGAATCGCTGCGAGTACGACTCCATTAACCGCGTTCTAGCAACGCTTCCGCTTTGCAATCTTCAAAGGTATGAAGATCCAATCTCTCCCCGCTCGTTTGCTGGTTTCTCCATAGATAGATCTTGGTGACACGTAGGAAAATTTTGATTTACTACTACATCTCCCAACAGTGGTATCAGAGCTAGGTCTATGCGTAGAATCTATGCACGAGTAGAACACAAAGCAGTTGTGGGCGTCGATTTTGTTAATATGCTTGCCGTTACTAGTCTTATCTTGATTCGACGGTATTGTGGGATGAAGCGGCCCGGACCAACCTTACACGTACGCTTACGTGAGACCGGTTCCACTGCCTGACATGCACTAGTTGCATAAGGTGGCTAGCGGGTGTCTGTCTCTCCCACCTTAGTCGGATTGGATTCGATGAAAAGGGTCCTTATGAAGGGTAAATAGCAATTGGCATATCACGTTGTGGTTTTGGCGTAGGTAAGAAACGTTCTTGCTAGAATCCTATAGCAACCACGTAAAAACTTGCAACTACAAATTAGAGGACGTCTAACTTGTTTATGCAGCATATGCCTTGTGATGTGATATGGCCAGAAGGATGTGATGTGATGCATTGTGATGTATGAGATTGATCATGTTCTTGTAATAGGGTTCATGACTTGCATGTCAATGACTATGACAACCGGCAGGAGCCATAGGAGTTGTCTTATATTATTGTATGACCTGCGTGTCAATCATAAATGCCATGTAATTACTTTACTTTATTGGTAAGTGTTAGCCATAGTAGTAGAAGTAATAGTTGGCAAGACAACTTCATGAAGACACAATGATGGAGATCATGATGATGGAGATCATGGTGTCGTACCAGTGACAATGATGATCATCGTGCCCCGAAGATGGAGATCATAGGAGCAAGATGATATTGGCCATATCATGTCACTATATTGATTGCATCTGATGTTTATCATGTTTACATCTTATTTGCTTAGAACGACGGTAGTAAATAAGATGATCTCTCAATAAAATTTCAAGAGAAGTGTTCACCCTAACTGTGCACCGTTGCTAAGGATCGTTGTTCCGAAGCACCACGTGATGATCGGGTGTGATAGGTTCTAACGTTCGCATACAACGGGTGTAAGCCAGATTTACACACGCGAAACACTTAGGTTGACTTGACGAGCCTAGCATGTACAGACATGGCCTCGGAACACGGAAGACCGAAAGGTCGAACATGAGTCGTATAGAAGATACGATCAACATGAAGATGTTCACCATGGATGACTAGTCCGTCTACGTGATGATCGGACACGGGCTAGTTGACATGGATCATGTATCACTTGGATGACTAGAGAGATATCTATCTAAGTGGGAGTTCATTGAATAATATGATTATGTGAACTTAATTATCATGAACTTAGTCTAAAATTGCCTTTAATATCTATATTGTAGATCCAATGGCCAACGCAAATGTCAACCTCAATTTCAACGCGTTCCTAGAGAAAACCAAGCTGAAAGATGATGGAAGCAACTATGCGGACTGGGTCCGTGGCTTGAGGATCATCCTCATAGCTTCCAAGAAACTGTATGTCCTTGATGCACCGCTAGGTGACCCACCCCTTCTCCCAGCAGAACAAGACGTTGCGAATGCTTGGCATTCTCGCTGCGATGATTACTCCCTTGTTCAGTGCGGCATGCTTTACAGTTTAGAACCGGGGCTCCAAAAGCGTTTTGAGCAACACGGAGCATATGAGATGTTCCAAGAGCTGAAACTGGTCTTTCAAGCTCATGCCCGGGTCGAGAGATATGAAGTCTCCGACAAGTTCTTTAGTTGTAAGATGGAGGAGAACAATTCTGTCAGTGAGCACATCCTCAAGATGTCTGGGCTTCACAACCGCTTGACTCAGCTGGGAGTTAACATCTCGGATGACTCGGTCATTGACAGAATCCTCCAGTCGCTTCCACCTAGCTACAAGAGCTTTGTGATGAACTACAACATGCAGGGGATGGAGAAGTCCATTCCTGAGTTGTACTCGATGCCGAAATCAGCAGAGGTCGAGATCAGAAAGGAGCATCAAGTGTTGATGGTAAACAAGACCACTAGTTTCAAGAAAGGCAAGGGTAAGAAGAACTTCAAGAAGGATGGCAAAGCTGTTGCCGCGCCCGGTAAGCAAGTTGCCGGGAAGAAGAAGAACAAGAATGGACCCAAGCCTGAGACTGAGTGTTTCTATTGTAAGGGTACCGGTCACTGGAAGCGGAACTGCCCCAAGTACTTAGCGGATAAGAAGGACGGCAACATTAAAGGTATATGTGATATACTTGTTATTGATGTGTACTTGACCAGCGCTCGTAGTAGCTCCTGGGTATTTGATACCGGTGCAGTTGCTCACATTTGTAACTCCAAGCAGGATCTGCGGAATAAGCGGAGGCTGGCCAAGGACGAGATGACGATGCGCGTCGGGAATGGTTCCAAGGTCGATGTGATCGCTGTCGGCACGCTACCTCTACGTCTACCTTCAGGATTAGTTTTAAACCTTAATAATTGTTATTTAGTACCAGCTTTGAGCATGAACATTGTATCTGGATCTCGCTTGATGCGAGATGGCTACTCACTTAAATCCGAGAATAATGGTTGTTCTATTTATGTGAGAGAAATGTTTTATGCTCATGCCCCGTTGGTCAATGGTTTATTTTTGATGAATCTCGAACATGATCTTACACATGTCCATAGTGTGAGTACCAAAAAGTGTAAAGTTGATAACGATAGTCCCACTTACATGTGGCACTGCCGTCTTCACCATATTGGTGTCAAATGCATGAAGAAGCTCCATGCTGATGGACTTTTGGAGTCACTTGATTTCGAATCATTTGACACATGCGAACCATGCCTCATGGGCAAGATGACCAAGACTCCGTTCTCTGTAACAATGGAGCGAGCAACTGACCTGTTGGAGATAATACATACCGATGTATGCGGTCCAATGAGTGTCGAGGCTCGCGGTGGCTACCGTTATGTTCTCACCCTCACTGATGACTTGAGCAGATATGGGTATGTCTACTTAATGAAACACAAGTCTGAAACCTTTGAAAGGTTCAAGGAATTTCAGAGTGAGGTCGAGAATCAACGTGACAGGAAAATAAAATGCCTACGATCTGATCGTGGCGGAGAATATTTAAGTCACGAGTTTGGCACGCACCTTAGGAAATGTGGAATTGTTTCACAGCTCACGCCGCCCGGCACACCTCAGCGAAATGGTGTGTCTGAACGTCGTAATCGCACTCTATTGGATATGGTGCGATCTATGATGTCTCTTACCGACTTACCTCTATCATTTTGGGGATATGCATTAGAGACTGCCGCATTCACTTTAAATAGGGCACCGTCTAAATCCGTTGAGACGACAACGTATGAATTATGGTTTGGAAAGAAACCTAAGCTGTCGTTTCTAAAAGTTTGGGGATGCGATGCTTATGTGAAGAAACTTCAACCTGAGAAGCTCGAACCCAAAGCGGAAAAGTGTGTCTTCATAGGATATCCCAAAGAGACTATTGGGTATACCTTCTACCTACGATCCGAGGGCAAATTCTTTGTTGCCAAGAATGGATCCTTTCTCGAGAAAGAGTTTCTCTCGAAAGAAGTAACTGGGAGGAAAATAGAACTTGATGAGGTAATTGTACCTCCACTCGAATCGGAGAGTAGCGCAACGCAGGAAGTTGTTTCTATGGAACCTACACCGGCTAGAGAGGAAGTTAATGATGATGATCATGAAGCTTCAGATCAAGTCGCTATTCGAAGGTCCACTAGGACACGTTCCGCACCAGAGTGGTACGGCAATCCTGTCCTAGAGATCATGTTGTTGGACAACGGTGAACCTTCAAACTATGAAGAAGCGATGGCGGGTCCGGATTCCGACAAATGGCTTGAGGCCATGAAATCCGAGATAGGATCCATGTATGAGAACAAAGTATGGACTTTGGTGGACTTGCCTGATGATAAGCGAGCCATTGAAAACAAATGGATCTTTAAGAAGAAGACTGACGCGGACGGAAATGTGACCGCCTATAAGGCTCGGCTTGTCGCTAAGGGTTATCGACAAGTTCAAGGAGTTGACTACGATGAGACTTTCTCACCCGTAGCGATGCTAAAGTCAGTCCGAATCATGTTAGCAGTTGCCGCATTTTATGATTATGAGATCTGGCAAATGGACGTCAAAACAGCATTCCTTAATGGCTTCCTCAAGGAAGAACTATATATGATGCAGCCAGAAGGTTTTGTCGATCCTAAAGATGCTAACAAGGTATGCAAGCTCCAGCGCTCCATCTATGGGCTGGTGCAAGCATCTCGGAGTTGGAACATTCGCTTTAATCAGGTGATTAAAGCGTTTGGATTTGTACAGGTTTATGGAGAACCTTGTATTTACAAGAAAGTGAGTGGGAGCTCTATAGCATTTCTTATACTGTATGTAGATGACATGCTGATAATGGGAAATAATATAGAACTCTTGGAAAGTATAAAGGCCTACTTGAATAAGTGTTTTTCAATGAAGGACCTTGGAGAAGCTGCTTACATATTAGGTATTAAGATCTATAGAGATAGATCGAAATGCCTCATTGGTCTTTCACAAAGCACATACCTTGAAAAGATATTGAAGAAGTTCAATATGGATCAGTCCAAGAAGGGGTTCTTGCCTGTGTTGCAAGGTGTGAGATTGAGTACGACTCAATGCCCGACCACGGCAAAGGATAGAGAAGAGATGAGTGTCATCCCCTATGCTTCAGCCATAGGCTCTATTATGTATGCCATGCTGTGTACCAGACCTGATGTGAACCTTGCCATAAGCTTGGTAGGAAGCTACCAAAGTGATCCCGGAACGGAACACTGGACAGCGGTCAAGAATATCCTGAAGTACCTGAAAAGGACAAAGGACATGTTTCTCGTTTATGGAGGTGCCGAAGAGCTCGTCGTAAAGGGTTACGTCGATGCTAGCTTCGACACAGATCCGGACGACTCCAAGTCGCAAACCGGATACGTGTATATCTTGAATGGAGGGGCAGTGAGCTGGAGCAGCAGCAAGCAAAGCGTCGTGGCAGAATCTACATGTGAAGCGGAGTACATAGCTGCTTCGGAAGCGGCAAAGGAGGGAGTCTGGATGAAGGAGTTCATCACCGACCTAGGAGTGATTCCGAATGCGTCGGGCCCGATGACTCTACTCTGTGACAACACTGGAGCTATTGCCCTTGCGAAGGAGCCCAGGTTTCACAAGAAGACAAGACACATCAAGCGCCGCTTCAACTCCATCCGTGATTACATTCAGGAGGGAGACATAGATATTTGTAAAGTGCATACGGATCTGAATGTCACAGATCCATTGACTAAACCTCTCTCACGAGCAAAACATGATCAACACCAGAATGCTATGGGTGTTCGATTCATCACAATGTAACTAGATTATTGACTCTAGTGCAAGTGGGAGACTGTTGGAAATATGCCCTAGAGGCAATAAAAAAATGGTTATTATTGTATTTCCTAGTTCATGATAATTGTCTGTTGTTCATGCTATAATTGTGTTAACCGGAAACCGTAATACATGTGTGAATACATAGACCACAACGTGTCCCTAGTGAGCCTCTAGTTGGCTAGCTCGTTGATCAATAGATGGTCACGGTTTCATGACCATGGACATTGGATGTCGTTGATAACGGGATCACATCATTAGGAGAATGATGTGATGGACAAGACCCAATCCTAAGCATAGCACAAGATCGTGTAGTTCGTTTGCTAAAGCTTTTCAATGTCAAGTGTCGTTTCCTTAGACCATGAGATTGTGTAACTCCCAGATACCGTAGGAATGCTTTGGGTGTGCCAAACGTCACAACGTAACTGGGTGGCTATAAAGGTATGCTACGGGTATCTCCGAAAGTGTCTGTTGGGTTGACACGAATCGAGACTGGGATTTGTCACTCCGTGTGACGGAGAGGTATCTCTGGGCCCACTCGGTAAGACATCATCATTATGAGCTCAATGTGACTAAGGAGTTAGTCACGGATGATGTATTACGGAACGAGTAAAGAGACTTGCCGGTAACGAGATTGAACAAGGTATGGGGATACCGACGATCGAATCTCGGGCAAGTTCCATACCGATAGACAAAGGGAATTGTATACGGGATTGATTGAATCCTTGACATCGTGGTTCATCCGATGAGATCATCATGGAGTACGTGGGATCCAACATGGGTAACCAGATCCCGCTGTTGGTTATTGACCGGAGAGGTGTCTCGGTCATGTCTACGTGTCTCCCGAACCCATAGGGTCTACACACTTAAGGTTCGATGACGCTAGGGTTATAGGGAAATAGTGTACGTGGTTACCGAAGGTTGTTCGGAGTCCCGGATGAGATCCCGGACGTCACGAGGAGTCCCGGGATGGTCCGGAGACGAAGATTGATATATAGGAAGTGAGGTTTTGGATACCGGAAGTGTTCCGGGTGTCTCCGGTAGTGTACCGGGACCACCGGAAGGGTTTCGGGGGTCCACCAAGTGGGCCCACCTGCCTCGGAAGGTTCCATGGGCCAAGAGTGGGAGGGAGCCAGCCCCTAGGAGGGCTGGTGCGCCTCCCACCCCAGCCCAAGGCGCAGCAAGGGTGGAGTGGGCAAACCCTAGGCTTAGATGGGCCTTAAGGCCCACCCTAGGGCGCCTCCACCTCTCCCTGCCCTGGCCGCCGGCCAGATGGGTTTCTGGAGGCTGCCGCCACCCCTAGGGTGGAACCCTAGGGCGCAGAACCTCTCCTCCCCTCCTCCTATATATAGTGGAGGTATTTGGGGCTGCACAACACACGAGTTCATCTCCTCCCTGGTGCAGCCCTACTCCTCCCTCTCCTCGTTCTCCGTAGTGCTTAGCGAAGCTCTGCCAGAGTACCACGCAGCTCCACCGCCACCATGCCGTTGTGTTGCCGGAGCTCTCCCTCAACCTCTCCTTCCTCCTTGCTGGATCAAGGCGTAGGAGACGTCACCGGGCTGCACGTGTGTTGAACGCGGAGGTGCCGTCCGTTCGGCACTTGATCGGATCTACCGCGATCTGAATCGCTGCGAGTACAACTCCATCAACCGCGTTCTAGCAACGCTTCCGCTTTGCGATCTTCAAAGGTATGAAGATCCAATCTCTCCCCGCTCGTTTGCTGGTTTCTCCATAGATAGATCTTGGTGACACGTAGGAAAATTTTGATTTACTACTACGTCTCCCAACAGTTCTATCTTCCTCCCACTCAATTCTTTCGAGCGAAACTCTTTCTCGAGAAAGGACCCGTTTTTAGCAACAAACACTTTTCCCTCGGATCTGAGATAGAAGGTATACCCAATTGTTTAGGGTATTCTACGAAGATGCATTTGTCCGCTTTGGGTTCGAGCTCATCAGGTAGAAATCCTTTTTCACACAAGCGTCGCAGCCCCAAACATTAAGAAATGACAACTTAGGTTTCTACCAAACCAAGATGCATACGATCTCATCTCAACGGACTTAGATGGTGCCCTATTTAAAGAGAATGTAGTTGTCTCTAATGCATAACCCCAAAATGATAGTGGCAAATCGATAAGAGACATCACAGTACGCACCATATCCAATAGAGCACGACTACGACGTTTGGACACACCATCACACTAATGTGTTCCAGGTGGCGTGAGTTGTGAAACAACTTCCACATTGTCTTAAGTTGTATACCAAACTCAAAACTCAGATATTTACCTCCACGATCATATCGTAGACATTTTATCTTCTTGTCACGATGATCTTCAATTTCACTCTGAAACTGCTTGAACATTTCAAACGTTCCAGACTTGTGTTTCACTAAGTAAATATCCCAGTATCTACTCAAATCATCAGTGAAGGTAAGAAAATAACAATATCCACTGCATGCTACAACACTCATTGGACGAGAGACAGACACCCGCCAGCCATCTTTATGCAACAAAGTCACATGTCAGTCGATGGAACCGGTCTCTCGTAAGGGTATGAGTAAGGTTGGTCCGGGCCGCTTCATCCCACAATATCGTTGAACCAAGAAAAGACCAAAGGGAGGAAGCAATCTGAATATCAACGCCCACAAACTCATTTGAGTTCTACTCGTGATCTCATCTACAGATAGACCTATCTTGATGCCACAGTTGGGGAATGTTGCATGGGAAACAAAAAAAAATCCTACGCACACGCAAGATCTATCCATGGTGATGAGCATCTATGAGAGGGAGAGTGGATCTACATACCCTTGTAGATTGCTAAGCGGGAAGCGTTAATAAACGCGGTTGATGTAGTCGAACGTCTTCGCGATCCAAATTGCAATCCGTCCCGCGATCTCATCACGAGTCCTTCCGATCTAGCGCCAAACGAACGGCACCTCTGCGTTCAGCACACGTACAGCTCGATGATGATCTCCACCTCCTTGATCCAGCAAGCGAGGATGGAGAGGTAGATGAGTTCTCCGGCAGCACAACGTCATGGTGGCGGTGATGGTGGAGCTGGTCGGGCAGAGCTTCACTTAGCTATACCGAACATATCTAGAGGAGAACAGATCTAGAGGGAGAGAGAGGGCAGCGGGTGCCAATAAGGGTTAGGGGCTGCCCTCAAATACATCAATATATATAGGAGGAAGGGGAGAGGAGGCAGCCTTGTCCTCTACTCCAAGTAGGTTTGGCCGAACCAAATAAGGGAGGAATCCACCTCCCACAAGGGAGGTGGGATCCTATTAGGACTCCTTCCTAATTTGGATTTTCCTTCCCCCTTTGGGGTTTTTCCTTTCCCACTCTTTCCTAGCCGCATGAGCCTTGTAGGGATGGTTTTCCCACCCCACTAAGTTCTGGTGAAACACCCTCACGCCCATGTGGCCTCCTGGCGTGGGTGGCCCCTCCCGATGGCCACCCGGCACTCTCGGTACACTACCGGAAATACCCGAAACTTTTCCGGTGGCCAAAATGGGACTTCCTATATATCAATCTTTACTTGCGGACCATTCTGGAGCTCCTCGTGATGTCCGAGATCTCATCCGGGACTCCGAACAACCTTCGGTCACCAACATACATAAATCAACAATACTAAAACATCACCGAACCTTAAGTGTGCAGACCCTGCGGGTTTGAGAACTATGCAGACATGACGAGACACCTCTACGGTCAATAACCAATAGCGGGACCTGGATTCCCATATTGGCTCCTACATATTCTACAAAGATCTTTATCGGTCAAACCTCTATTTCAAGGATTCAGATAACGTATGATGTTCCCTTTGTTCTTCGGTATGTTACTTTCCCGAGATTCGATCGTCAGTATCTATATACCTAGTTCAATCTCGTTACCAGCAAGTCTCTTTAGTTGTTCTGTAATACAAGATCTTGTGGCTAACACTTTAGTCACATAGCTTGCAAGGCTTGTTGTGATGTTGTATTACCAAGTGGGCTCTGAGATACCTCTTCGTCACACGAAGTAACAAATCCCAGTCTTGAGCCATGCCAACTCAACAGACACCCTCGGAGATACCTGTAGAGCATATTTATAGTCAACCAGTTATGTTGCGGCGTTTGATACACACAAGGTATTCCTCCAGTGTCAGTGAGTTGCATGATCTCATGGTCATAGGAACAGATACTTGACATGCAGAAAACTATAGCAATAAACTGACACAATCATATGTTATGTTTATAGTTTGGGTCTTGTCCATCACATCATTCTCCTAATGATGTGATCCCGTTATCAAATGACATCTCATGTCCATGGACAGGAAACCTTCACCATCTTTGATTAACAAGCTAGTCTATTAGAGGCATACTAGGGACATGATGTTGTCTATGTATCCACACATGTATCTGAGTTTCCGATCAATACAATTCTAGCATGGATAATAAACGGATATCATGAACAAGGAAATATGATAATAACTAATTTATTGTTGCCTTTAGGGCATATTTCCAACAACTATGAGATAGTAGCTAATTTTTGTGAATCTTTTGCTACTCATGTTGATCTCCCTAAGGAGAAGTGGTTTAAATTTCATCCACCTATTAAAGAAAATCATGAACCTGTTATAGCAAAAATTGAAACTATTATCGCTTACATTGAGAAACCTCATTTCCCTGTCAGGATAAAAGAACATGCTAAAGCTACAATTGTGGTTCATAAGAGTAATGTTAAAACTCCTAGACCATATTAACAAATTAAAGTGGAACATAATATTGCAATGTTTAAATATATCTTAGTTGATGATATTGATGGGCATGTTATTTATTTCTATAAAGAAGCCACTAGGATTGCGAAACCAGCTATTGATGTGCAAGATAAATTGGATAAAAGCAAACCTGTTGTTTGCATTCCCGTTGTTTCTGTTAAAATAGGAGAACATTGCTATCATGGTCTATGATATGGGTGCTCGTATTAGTGCTATTCCTTTCTCTTTGTATTATGAAGTCATGAATGATATTGCACCCGCTGAGATAGAGGATATTGATGTTAATATTAAGCTTGCAAATAGAGATACCATTTCACCTCTTGGGATTGTCTCATATGTTGAAGTCTTGTGTGGTAAGATCAAATACCCTACTGATTTCTTAGTACTTGGATCTCTACAAGATGATTTTTGCCGCACTATATTTGGTAAACCTTTCTTGAATAGTGTTAATGTTGAAATTGATTGTGCTAAAGAAAAGGTCAAAGTTAATGTTTGTGATGTATCTCATGAGTTTAATTCTCTAAGTTTAATAGATAACCACATGCTATTGAGCCATCTAGTAAGGATGAGATTATTGGTCTTGCTTCTATTGTTGTGCCTCCTACTAATTCATTAGAACAATATTTGCTAGACCATGAAAATGATATGCATAAGGATTAATGAATGAAATTGATGATATATTCTTCAGACAAGCACTTATCCTCAAACATAATCTGCTTGCTGAAACTTTGGGAGATCCTCTCCCACCCAAGAGTGATCCAGTGTTTGAATTAAAGAAACTTCCTGAGACAATGAAATATGTTTATCTTGATGAAAATAAGATATATTATGTTATTATCAATGGTAACCTTTCAGTGCATGAAGAAAAGAAATTACTCAAAACTCTTAGAAGCATCATGCTGCAATTGGATATACTCTTGATGATCTCAAGGGCATGGTCAGCTACATTCAGATCCGAGTGTACTTTGCAAATCTCTATGTCAAACCGTAAACACTGCTACCACACTCCACTTGGTACTATTCCAATTGGTTGCTCCACTATACGTATCCAGATTGCTACTACGAGTCATCCGGATTGGTGTTAAAGCTTGCATCGATGTAACTCTTTACGACGAACTCTTTATCACCTCCATAATTGAGAAACGTCTCCTTAGTCTTTTAGTCACTAAGGATAATCTTGACTGCTGTCCAGTGATCCACTCCTGGATCACCATCAACACATAGACCTAGCTCATGATGCCACTGTTGGGGAACGTAGCATGGGAAACAAAAAAAATTCCTACGCACACGCAGATCTATCCATGGTGATGAGCATCTACGAGAGGGGGAGTGGATCTACATACCCTTGTAGATCGCTAAGCGGGAAGCGTTAAGAAATGCGGTTGGTGTAGTCGAACGTCTTCGCGATCCAATTTGTCATCTTATGTCAACACAAGATTAACATGGAGCGTGCTGCTAAACCAGTTATCAATCATCAATGTCATCTGAATCCTAAAATGAAGTATGTGGTAAGAATTGAAATATTAAAGCTTCTCGAAGTAGGTATAATTTATCCTATAGCTGATAGTAGATTGATCAGTCATGTTCATTGCGTTCCTAAGAAAGGAGGCATTATCGTTGTTCTTAATGATAAAAATGAACTTATCCCACAAAGAATTGCAATAGGTTACAGGATGGTCATAGATTTTAGAAAATTAAACAAAGCTACTCGAAAAGATCATATCCGTTGCTCTTTATTGATCAAATGCTAGAAAGATTATCTAAGCACGCGCATTTTTGCTTCTAGATTTCTATTCTAGTTTTTCTCAAATACCTGCATCATAAGAAAATCAACAAAAAACTACCTTTACTTGTCCTCTTGAAACTTATGCTTATATACGTATGCCTTCCGCTTTATGTAATGTACCTGCTGCCTTTCAAAGATGTATGACTACCATATTCTCCGACTTTTGTGAAAAGATTGTTGAGGTATGCATGGATGATTTTTCTGTTTATGGAACTTCTTTTGATGATTGCTTGAGTAACCTTGATCGGGTTTTGCAGAAATGTGAAGAAACCAATCTTGTGTTGAACTGGGAGAAGTGCCACTTTATCATAAATGAATGTATAGTCCTTGGTCATAAGCTTTCCGGAAGAGATATTGAGGTAGATAAATTTAAAGTCAATGCAATTGAGAAAATGACATGTTCTAAAGATATATAAGGTATAAGAAGTTTTCTAGGTCATGCTGGTTTCTATAGACGATTTATTAATGACTTCTCTAAAAAATTTAGGCCTCTCACTAATCTTTTGCAAAAATATGTTTCATTTGTTTTTGATGATGATTGCGTAGAAGCCTTTGAAATACTTAAGAAAGCTTTAATATCTGCACCTGTTGTTCAACCACCTGAATGGAACTTGCCTTTTGAAATTATGTGTGGTACTAGTGATTATGCTATTAGTGTTGTTCTAGGGCAAAGAGTTGATAAGAAATTAAGTTTTATTCATTATGCTAGCAAGACCCTGGATAGTGCTCAAAGAAATTACGCTACTAGTGAGAAATAATTTTTAGCAGTTGTGTTTGCATGTGATAAATTCAGACCTTATATTGTCGATTCTAAAGTTACAATTCACATAGATCATGATTAAATACCTTATGGATAAGAAAGATTCTAAGCCTAGATTGATTAGGTGGGTTCTTTTACTACAAGAATTTGATTTGCATATTGTCTATATGAAAGGGGTTGAAAACCCTCTAGCAGATAATTTGTCTAGAATAGAAAATGTCCTTGATGACCCAATACCTATTAAGGATAGTTTTTCTTATGAACAATTAGTCGTTATAAATGCTTCTACTTCTTGCAATAATCCTTGATATGCAGGCTATGCTAATTTTATTGTTGCTAAATATATACCACCTAGTTATACCTACCAACAAAGAAACAATTCTTCTTTGATTTAAGACATTACTTTTGGGATGATCCACATTTATATAAAGAAAAAGTAGATGGTATTATTAGGCATTGTGTACCTAAGCATGAGCCAGAACAAATCCTAAGCAAGTGCCATTCCGAGGCATATGGAGGACACCATGCGGGAGATAGAACTGAACACAAGGTATTACAATTCGGTTTTTATTGACCTACTCTCTTCAAAGATGCACACAAGTTTATCCTTTCTTGTAATGAATGTCAAAGAATTGATATTGTTGGTAGATGTCAGGAAATGCCTATGAATTATTTATTTTTTATCGAACCATTTGATGTTTATGGTTTTGATTATATGGAACATGTTCCTTCCTCCAACAGATATACTCATATTTTAGTTGATGTTGATTATGTTAATAAATGGGTGGGAGCTATCCTCTATTCCTAAATAGCTACAACCCACTATCTAATTTTCCTAGCCATGCAACCATGACACATAAGCAAGTATGCATGTAAGACATAAATAATATCTTTTGCACTACTCTACGCATGCAACAGTGCCAAGTCATCAACTCATGCATATTAGTCATAAGTAGGTTTTTGCATTAGAGTTCATCCTTCAAATTTTGTTAGAAATTACATTATAACTATAATTTTCACTCTCTTTTTATATGATTTGTATTTTTTTAAGCGAACATTCGTTTTCCAATAGTTTTAGATTTTTTTATAACAACTATTTATGTTTTTTTAGCAATGTCCCCGCAGCAACGCGCGGGGCATCATCTAGTTCCAACTAATAGTGTTGATCATCATACATCTATTAAAATAGTTTAAAAGGTTAATTTTCCAAGATTTGGAGTTCCTAGATAATTAATAGTGTACCATAAAAGTTCTCTTGTTTTTGACCCATTTCTATTCTTTCAATTGTTTATCCGGTCGTGGAGAGGAGGGGCTTGGCTCATCTTTTTTTCAGTCTTGCTAAATCTTAGTGGATTAAGACTTGATTAAGTTTCTTTCGATGATATACGCGTCAGATCTTGCATTGAGATCCATACATTTCCCTTTTTTCTTTTTGCATGTTATGTCATCTTTAGTCAACTGAGATCTAACCACATCCCTTTTTGTTTTTTGTTTGCTTGTTATGGCTTATGGGCGTGCAAGAGAGCTGGAATAGTCTTTCTGCCAACCGGAAATTGCAAAATTACATTTTCCACAACATAAGAAAAAGTTGAAATTTTTGTAACATTTTAGTTTCACATGTGGTGTAAAAAAAGATGAATATGTATTTTTAAATGGGCCGCTTTTTGTTTGCTTTTGGGTCGGATTTTTTTATACAACTTACAAATTACATTTTTTCAAGACAAAATTTCATGGATATGTAGTGAATGCATACAAGTTTCCGCAGATATTTTTCGATTTCTTTATGAAACTTTTAAACATAGTTTTTGAACTTCTCAAAAAATGAGCACCGTGGTGCTCGAGCACCATAAGTTTGCTCTCGTATGTGACACATGTACACAACCCAATTGCTTAAAAATGCAGTTGTGTTGCATCGTCGTGTGTTCGAAATTTTGACGATAAGAGTGGGCGACATTAGATGCGGCAAAAGGTGGTGTCATTGGTGGATGACTGGATGCAATGGCGGCAGGGTTGGGGGGCGTTGGTGTAAAGGCCGAAAGTGGGCGGCGATGGCGAAAAGGGCGTGGTGCTGGTTGGGGACAGAAATGGTCTATGTGCTACGGATGGACGGGCCAAAAGAGGACATTGCGGGTGTCTGTGACATGTCCACGCGGACGCAATGGATGTGGACGGACAATTAGGTCGGCGCGTTGGACTTGGTATTACTATCTTAAAGGCGGTGGTAGGGTGCCCATGTGTTTATAGATATAAGTGTATGTATAAGTATATGAACATTGTACTTTGTTAAAAATGGTCACATTGTCCTAATTTTTGTTGGTATTTTGTGACCTCGGTTCCTCCTGCGACTCACCGACTACCGTTGCCATGTTCCACTCTTCTTTGATTGAAACCGCATCTTCACTTCATCGGTCTTATCGCCGGTGCTCATGGAGACGACGGATAGAAGACGACAAGGGTTTGGACGCCAGCCGTCGACATAGGGTAGGTTTAGGGTCAAAACATTTTATTATTATTTTAAATGTTCGAAATGTAATGAAAACCTGTCGTGTTTGGATGAATGTCGTCTTGTTTATATAAAATTCGCCATCTTTGCATGAATTTCGTTCGACTTCAATTAATTGTTGAAATGTATGCGGAACATAGTTGGATCACGATGTTCGACATCAGTATTCGGTGACCGGTCCCCTATTCCGTGGACAGACAGAGCAAATTTACATGTCTACGTTGACGCGCTGACTATCTCAAAGGTGAGGTAGGGTGTGCGTGTTCTTACACGTATGAGAACATTGAACTTTGTTAAAAAAAGTGACATTGTCCATTTATAATTTGGTATTTTGTGACCTCGGTTCCTACTGCGACACACCGACTACCGCTGCCGTCTATGGTTTTAGGACGAGAGAATACGATGCCTTCGATGTGTACCCTCGTACAAAACAATGGAAGAAGGACAACCATGTAGGAGTACTTCGTGCGTCGATTCCGTTGAATGCAATGCACCGCCACGTATATAAATGGACGCCCGTGCTAAGAAGTTAGAATTATTCGGTCGTCAACATGGCATCACTTGCACTCCTAGTGAGTAGCTCATGGCTACTCTTCTGCTTTCTCTTCCTTGCTCCGGTGGCCGCCGATCAGCGGATATCGTACATTGTCCACATGGACAAGTCCGCCATGCCGCCAGCGCACTCCAACCACCGTGAGTGGTACTCCACCGTGCTAGCGTCTCTAGCCACAGTAGCAGCCGACTCACCGGGAGCTGCCAGCGGCGACCAGCCGCGGCTCGTCTACACCTACGACGAGGCGCTCCACGGCTTCGCGGCCACCCTCTCGGCCTCCGAGCTCCGCGCCCTGAGCCGCGCGCCGGGTTTCGTCTCGGCTTACCCGGACCGCCGCTCTGACATCACTCACGACACCACCCACTCCACGGAGTTCCTCCACCTCAGCCCGTTCAGTGGGCTGTGGTCGGCAGCCAAGCTCGGCGAGGACGTCATTATCGGCATGATTGACACTGGAGTGTGGCCGGAGAGCGCGAGCTTCGATGACGCCGGCATGGCCCCCGTGCCGGCCAGGTGGCGCGGCATGTGCGAGCCGGGCGTGGCGTTCCCTGCCTCCCTGTGCAACCGGAAGCTCATCGGAGCGCGCTACTTCAACAGGGGTTTGGTCGCCGCGATCCCCGGCATCAAGATCCGCATGAACTCCACGCGCGACACCATAGGCCACGGCACGCACACATCGTCGACAGCAGGGGGCAGCCCCGTGCCATGCGCGTCCTTCTTCGGGTACGGGCTCGGCACGTCCCGTGGAGTTGCCCCACGTGCTCATGTTGCCATGTACAAGGTTATCTGGGACGGGGCCCGGTATGCGTCTGACGTGCTAGCCGGCATGGACGCGGCCATTGCGGACGGTGTCGACGTCATCTCCATCTCCATGGGCTTCGACGGCGTGCCGCTGTACGAGGACCCCGTGGCCATAGCTGCTTTCGCCGCCATGGAGCATGGTATCCTCGTGTCGGCTTCAGCGGGTAACGCCGGTCCACGCCCCGGCCTGTTGCACAACGGCATCCCATGGCTGCTCACCGTCGCGGCTGGCACGGTGGACCGGACAATGTTCTCTGGCACCGTGTCATATGGCAACACGACGCTAACCACCATAACAGGCTTCACGACGTATCCGGCGAACGCTTGGGTGGTGGGCACGAAGCTGGTGTACGACGACACCATCTCGGCGTGCAACTCGTCGGCGTCAATGGCAAACGTGACGACGAGCATAGTCGTGTGTCGTGACACGGGGCGTGTCACTGAGCAGCTGAACACCGCGAACGAGGCCGGTGTCGCCGGTGCCATCTTCATCACGGACGTGCTGTCTTTCGAATTCGATGACACCATGCCACTCCCAGCCATTTTCATCAGCTTGAAAGATGCACCGGCGCTGCTCAGCTACATCAACTCCACCCTGACCCCAATGGCGACAATGAAGTTCCAACAGACGATCCTCGGCACGCGGCCTGCGCCGGTGGTCGCCGCGTACTCTTCTCGAGGCCCGTCCAAGAGTTACCCCGGCGTGCTCAAGCCGGACATACTAGCGCCGGGGGACAGCATACTCGCGTCGTGGGCGCCCGTATCTCCACTAGGGCTGATCGGCCAGACCTCGCTGGCCAGCGACTTCGTTGTCGCGTCCGGGACGTCCATGGCGTGCCCGCACGCCAGCGGCGTGGCAGCATTACTGCGGGCGGTGCACCCAGACTGGAGCCCTGCCATGATCAAGTCGGCGATGATGACCACCGCGACCACCAACGACAACACGCTCCACCCGATCACCGACGCTGGCGCCGGCTTCGACGGCAACAACAGCAGCACCGCGGCCAGCCCGCTGGCCATGGGTTCCGGGCAAGTCAACCCCAACTCGGCCATGGACCCGGGGCTGGTGTACGACGCCGGGCCGAAGGACTTCGTGGAGCTGCTATGCTCCACGAACTACACCAACGCCCAGATCGCGGCGATCACGAGGTCGTCGACGGCTTACAACTGTTCCTTCTCGTCCAACGACGTGAACTACCCGTCGTTCGTGGCGACCTTCGGCCTCAACGCCACCAGCGGGGAGATGCGGTTCAGCAGGACGGTGACCAGCGTCGGAGCGGGTCCGGCGACGTACCACGCATCATGGTTTTCACCGAGCAACGTGGACGTGGACGTGACGCCGGCGACGCTGGAATTCAGTGGCGCGGGACAGAAGGTTTCGTTCGAGGTAGACATCAAGCTCACCTCGCCTACTCCCGGAGGCGAGCCCGCGTATGGGGCTGTGGTGTGGACCGACGCGAGTGGCAAGTACCGCGTGAGGGCACCCTACGTTATCCTTTGATTGATGCTCGCGTTCAATGGCTTCTTCCCTTTCTCGTGTGGGTTGTGGCATTCTAGGATACTGTCAACTCTTGGTTGGAATAACCTTTCATTTTGACATTTTGATTGGTTGACAATATGGAGAAATGTGTTATTGTGTTTTGTGTTCACTTCTCAATTCTCATAGATATCCCGATTTGACACAATATGATGTTCTATACGGCGGTCCACCCATCATCGAGGCAACCCTGGGGCAAAATCATCAAAGCCTTAGTAAAGTGTGGCAAATAATCTAATCTCCCTTCGAACAAGCTAGAAGAAGAGTGCCGCTAGCGTAGCTGAATTTTCTATGTGTACTCCTAACCTCCCGAGGAAATATGGAATTCTCAAGAGCACAAAAGAAATCCATGCATTCGGTGTGAAAAAACCTAATTGGACATCTCAGCTGTTATGTACATGAGTACATCTTACAACTGTACAAAAAACTGTACACTACAACACAACGCCTCACACTACAAATATCATGAAGGGCGGATTCCATTCACATAGATATCACTCCGTTGGTCTTGCACGTCTTTCGATTCTGTCTGCCTGGAAGCTTTTGCAGGGAGCGCCTTGTTGCTGTTATCATCGCCCTCGTATGGCAGCACGATCACAGGGGCAGCATGTATCGACTCCCACCGCTCCTTCACGAAGCTTATGAATGCCGCCACCATTTCCCTCCGGAATTCTAATTCCCTCGTGAATAGATCAAGGGTAGAGACGGCAAGAATGTATCTGAAAGGAACCACGAGAAGAACGGCAGAGGATGCTAGAAGAATGAGAGCAACCTGAGTTGTAACCTGTCAAACAGATCATGGACATATGTATCAACATAGATGTGAGCTGGTCTGCTTGTCTTTTGGTAGTATTACTTGAGCACTAACAAAATTTATTCAAGCATACCTCAGGTTGGCCTGCTAAAAAGATTGTGCGCATCTTCAGAAGAGAGACATTAAGGTGCTGCAGAGAATTTTCGACCGAGGCCATTGCCTCTTTAAGAGCTACGATCTTCTGGATTGTGTTGGAAGGTGGTTGATCCCGTATTGTCACTTTGCCAAAAGACCTACCCAGCCGACCTTGTTCTCTCAGCCCTTTCAGGGCAAGCATGGAAAGGGCCATTGCCATCAAGGTAAACGGGAATATATAAAAGAGCATGTTCCTACAGATCATAATATGAGTCTCGGATGTTATAACTATGCATATGCATGCTTCGTTGTATAATCTTGGATGCCATCGATCCATAGTTGGAAAAATAAATAACAAACAGGCAAAGGAAACAGAAAATGGTACAACGTGACTCATGAGCAAGCCATGCTATCAATTCTTTGGACTAGATTTTGACCCATATAAATCTAAATACCCAATTGCCTCAAATATAGTTCCACCTGCAGCGGTGTACTTCGAAAATTGTCTCTATAGAAAAATGTGCCAACTAGCACAAAATTCTTCTCTAAAGATATTTAAAGCGCCATCTATTACCTTGTAGAACCCCCTGATAGGATAATTATGCAAAGATGGTATACAAATTTGTCACAGTATCATCCTATAGTACGCCAAACGACAAACTGGTAAGATAATTTGCAATTCACCTTACTGTATAGAACTGCTTTGGTGTGCATTCTTTTGCATCCCTATCTCCTAAGACTACAGATTAAACCAGCTCTGACAGCAAAATGTAAAATGTAATCACTGCTTGACTAAGGAAAATCATCTCCTACCGCAGACCTCTCCTGACCTCTTCCAAAGGCACACACAAAATCCTCAGTAACTCAAAATTCAACTCATTAGAGCAAACTGGCTTACCTGAAAATAACGGTATAAGCTAACAGTAGAAAACAAATGGTTGAACGGGGATTCTCCCAGCGTTTAAGTTTGTTGAATTTTTCAGCCATTATTGCGAAGGGAAGCACAAGTTCCTGACCCAGAAAATAAGAGAGATGTTACAATGATTTACCATAATACACATATACTGAGACATGGATTTGCTGGCCAGGGTGCAGAGAGCCTTGCTTTCTCAATGAAAGTTAACATGCTATTTGTCCACTATATTTGAGGAAAGAAGAGGAATCTGATTTTGAAAATAAGCATAGAATTGGAACTACGTACTAGGCAATCATGTATAATATATCTACTGGATATATATCATAGTAAGGAGCTTGACTGGAGAAACCATTTTACCTTGAAGAGGTCAATATTGCTTGGAATACCTTCGACCGTAGCAGCAACAATTGTAGCATGTGTCTTGTCCACTACTTTGCTCTTCTCTTTACAGATAACCATCGCCTTCTCTGCAAGATTTTTATCAGCTACAACTAAGGATTTACTTAGTATCACACCATGCTTGACTGAAGAGCCTTTCCAAAAACTGACTGAATGGCTCGATGCCCAGCTTGGAGACGTCATCCACTTGCCCAAGTACACACTACCGTCTATGTCGAAAACCTGTGAGCGACCACTAGATGAGCCTTCTGAATGTTTAAGCCTTTGAAGTGATCTTTCATTTGCCACTTTCAAGTTTGTAATCAGTGACCCACCCCAAAACCTCACTGCTAGAGTCTGGAGAACAACATCACCAAAAGGTGCACCCGATAGGTAGGAGAACTGTACTAACTTAGCTGGGTCCTCATGTAATCTACGTATGAATTGCAGAGATTGAAGCCTTGCAATACTGTTTGTTGCACTACTAACAGCTCTTTTCTTGCCTTTGTGAGCACCATATACATGATGAATGGTTGGATCATCATCGCTTGGTCCATATTCACGAATGAACTTATAAACAGAAATAATTTCATTGATGAACGCAAGCCATACATCTCGTCTCATCTCTCCACCAAAATCAACAAACTCTAATGTCCACTCATTTGACCTGTACACAATTAATTAGTTAGCACAAGATCACCGTAGCTGTGTTTTATGACTAAGATCAAGTAGCACGGACAATATGCTTCTGTCTACAGTACAAGTGTGCAGCCATGAAGCCATAGATGATAGATGCAAGTGCAAGTGCTTAAGATGATTGCTCTCCTAGGGAAATGCTAACAAATAATGAATCGAGTCATGGAAACTAGTAATAGGACCTCCCGAGTAATGTGGTACTTCTCACCGGATTAACGAATTATGTGTAGCATGTTTGCCATACATACACATTATTACAACTTATGAACACTAGGAATGGTCAGGCAGGTTAAATGGCTAATATTATGTACTATTGTTATGCTTGCACCCAAACAACCTGGCAGTAATCAACGACCTGGGTGTTCTCCTATCAAATTGCAGATAGCAGTGACATGTGCGCACAGGAAATGGACATCCTAGGGAGTTATCAGTCATACTCATAGTTCAAAAAAGCGCTAGGCGTTAATTGTGTGTTTTGCCACCGCCTTGCGCTTTTCTGACCAAAGCGTATGCTTATGCACAATTATGCGCTGATTAATCGCAGTTATGCGTTAGGCGTTTTGCTATCGCCTAGAGCCTAGGCGCACTTAAGCGCTCGCTTACGTGCGCCTTTTTTAACCATGGTCATACTTACACTGAACCAGATGAAACAGATACAGCAGAGTCAAATAACCTGGACCCAAATGGTCCAACCTTTGCTTTTTCAATCCTTGAATTATGATCTGAAAGGTCAAGCCTCAATGGTTTCTTCATACCTGCCAGTCCAATGGCCTGCAAATATCAATGCAAAAGTGAAGTCGTCAGGCCAAAGGTCAATCATAGTTTGTGAAGTTTCAAAATGGCATTCAGTAGATTTGTTACACAGGACAAAGAAACATAAATGACATGATTGAAAATCTTTTCCTTTCTTCTTCTTCTCTTATATATGAATTATATTAGGGGGGGGGGGGGGGTTAAAATTCTAGTTCTGAATAATTCATCTTGTTCATGGATATGAACGATGCAGGGGCTTTCAGCAAGTGAGACCATTTTGTTTATGATCGCTTGGTCTGTCATAACTGCCGTCTTCTAAATTTTTTCTCTTATATACATACATGCAGCTATCCTGCATGGTCTCGCTTTAGAGAAAAGCTCGAAGTTCAAACGTTTACTGCAGAAATACTAACAAATACCATGCCCTACTATTTTTTATATTATAACCTAGAAAACTTTAGAGTGAATTAAATCATGAAAATGCTTGCCATGTACTGTATTAGGATAGCAACAATAAATATGTATGTCTTCAAATAATATTATTCTTTCTCCAAACAAGTACCAAACATTTTGAGTAGCAATCCATACCTCAAAATAGAGTGCCTTGTTGGTCAAGGTTAAGTGTCCGGGCCATGCAGTATTCTGCTCCCATTTTAGAACAGGCCTCTTTCTACTAGAGCCTATGCACAGAACTTGCTCATCAGACAGAAAATTATCTCCAATCTTATGTGTTTGCCTCCCATGATGAACCCTTGTACAATGCACATTGTAACACATATTAATTAACATAGAACATCCAAATATTTAATGCATACTCAGCATGAGCATATGACAGAGAGATGAAACCATGAACTATATATTAGCAGTTCAAATTGGCGAACAAAAGCTCATGATATGGGCCCATGTCTTACAAAATTAAGCAAGACTGATATTTCTAGAATACTAGTCATCAACACCTACCAATCATGAGGTTGAACAAATATCTGTAGTATAGATCAAATGAAAGAGGTATAGCATACTAGAAGCCTAAAGTAAAGTTAAAATACACTTCCTGCAACTTGACACTTAAGCAGAGATATATACTTAGTTCAAATCCGCTACATGTTTGTTGTCCACAGAGGCAGTCTTACTTCAAAAGTTCACCAAGGTATGTTGTCCAAAGATCCAATGACAGTCCCTTTTCAGCGCCAACAAGGGCCCTAAAGAGATGATGAGCTGTTGAAGCATCAGCAACACCTGCCACAGCAGGAGCAATTCGGACAAAGGCATCTTCTCCAACAAGTCTTCCCTACCATATCAAAAATATCAAACTCAGAAAACCTGCCACGGAAGTGCATGAAATAAATTGTATCTGATAAAAAAATTGGGGTCCCGTTCACAACGAAACAATTTTGAGAATACAGTAGAATCAAAACTCACCAGTATAGAGTAGTTATCTAGTGAAGAGTGTGGATCATCGTCTTCATCGTATGGATCATTCCATGCAAGCATAGTCACAAAGATAAGCCTTTGAAATGCAAGCTCCTGCAGACATTTAAAGTAGAAGTATTAGCCAAAGTATAACTAGCTAGACAAAACAAGTGCAGCAAGCCTGCAGTAATGTTTTGTGCTCCTGCCAAACAAATGGAGCATTATTTTACACTTCAATACACATTGATGCTGAATTAGCAACTAATTTACCCTCAAACTTGGATGAAAATCGGAGTTATCTCTTGACAAGTACCGGAAGCAGCAATATTCAACTAGACTTCGAGCATCATTGTGGACATGTTCATGAGCAAGCGCTTTGAAGATCCTCTGCACCTGCCTCCCAGTCAACCCATTCAACCTAACAAAAAGCCTCATGAGAATGCATGAATGCAAACTGAGATAACAAATTACCAGGGCATTCAGGAACTCCTGTAAGCTCCTCACTTTTGTCGTACACTATTTAAAATGGCTCAACTGAACTTTCGACATCATATCTTACTATTTATGTCCATTTCTCATTAGCCAATCAGTATCCTACATGAAACACGAGACCACTATCCAGAAACAAGACCTGAGCCCAATTTTTATCTGTAAATTGCATCTCTATGATGCAAGTTGCGCTAGCATAAAAGCCGAGAAGATACTCCATGCTCCCAGTACAGGTTCAATAAGGTTGCAGGTGTCTATCGCAATCTAACAACTGATACTAGCCCAGCATAACACTAGAGAGTACCTGCCGAGTTAGACCACACCGCTTTCAAGGGATCCAGTAACTCTCAAACTGGTAGAAACTTTTAAGGATATTACGAACCTAACAGGCTTATCCCACCTGTCCAGGTATAACGATGAATGTCCCCGACTCCCTGTTATGAAGTTGCACTGGTCCGTTTTCACAGTTGTGCGGCTGCCATGTGGGCTATGCTTGTCAGTTCAGTTGTGTGGCACTAGAATATTAATTCGAAGCTACACCAAGCGAACAGCCCCACATGTTGGAGCTACAACATTAAGCGGATAGGTCCCCTTCCATGTGTCAGGACCCTAGCGTTCACAAGAAATACTCCATGCAGGGGAACGCAAAATAGCATTTTACATCTGTAAGGAAGTAGGAGTCTAGTTGGCAAATAATTAGCACAGTATGCATTAGCATGTCAACACAGGAAACATTGTAAAGTATTACCAAAAGACAAAAAAAAAAAACCTCATTGCTAGAGATACGCATGCATGCGGCCATCAGAATTTGGCAATCATTTGCCTACACTCTTCTTTGTCATGTTTTCTCATCCGAAACAAGAAGGAAAGTGCAACATCTAGAACGAATTAACTTTTCGCACCAATGTTTTACTTCTTCTTTTTCCTCTAGCGACTTGGCCAGCTCACACCCACCTGCTCCACTAGTAAAATATAATACACCACCTTTCTCATCCATCCAAAACATATCTCCTCCTCCTCCCTCTCCAAGACACGTTCACGATGCCCAAGCACAGAAGGAGACACGGTACAGGTGACGAACCCATGGTAGGTGATGGAGGTGGTGGTGACTCGAACAAGAAGAGGTCCAACAACAACAACAACAAAGCCTTTAGTCCCAAACAAGTTGGGGTAGGCTAGAGGTGAAACCCATAAGATCTCGCGACCAACTCATGGTTCTTGCTGTTAGGAAAGCAACTTATTTGTATTGAAGGCCCAAGGGGCATATATATATTACACAAGACTTGAGGTGCAAGGAAAGTAAACATAGACTAATAAGGACTCCTAGACCAATACTAATACTTCCTAACACCCCCCTGAAATGCAAAGCGTACGCAATAGCATTGCATTTGAAGAAGTGTAATACTAGAAAAAAAATGATAATCCAAATCCGCGTCTCGAGAGTGTCGTTGTAGCATGAAGAGTCTTCAAAATTTGTCGAGTCGCCAAAGGGGATAACGAAGAGATGGCACATCAGAGGAAGACACCGCTTAAAGAATCATGGCCTAGGAAAACCGGCGGCGAAAGAAGCTTGGCGGCAAGAGAATGGGCTTAGATCAACAATGCAAAGAGAGGCCACGTAAATCCTTTTTAGAGGACAATGACCAGAAAAAAGGCTGACGAACAAAGGTATAATGGACTTGCATGACGTGAGAAACACGAAACATCAACGGATTTGGTGGACGCAACGGATAATAAAACAGATACTAGACGGTTGACGAAAAATCTACCAGAAACGGAAGAAACATTAAGATATTCTCTTTTACGAGATCAAGCAACAGACCAGGACGCAGAAAGTAAATCAGGCAGACGGACCACAGAACTAGATGCATGGGGTGACCAATAGCAACCCATAGTAGCAGACAGTAGCACCACGTAGCAGCGTCACGTAGCAGGTAGCAGCGTTACGTAGCAGCATCCCATCAATAGACCCACGAAGTGCACATGCGAGCTAGTCAGCTGGAGCTCTGCTGCAAGCAGCATGACATCCAACGAATCAACACGGGTGCGGGGTCCAGCGGGCGGCCGGGTGGTACAAGCGGCCGCTAGCGCCAGCGAATCGGGCGGGGAAGGAGCCGGCGTATCATGGTGTAGATTGAGGCGTACTGCAACGTGAGGACACGTCCGCGTAGATCGGCGGCCGGGAGTAGAAAGAGTAGCAGCGGCTCGGCAAGAGGCACGCAATGGAGAAGATATCGACGGCCAGCGAGAGAAGGCAGCAGTGGCGGAATAGAAGATTGGATCGGGAGGGCGAGTTGCGGCGCCCGAAAAAAATAACCTAAGCTCTAATACCATGTTAGGAAAGCAACTTATTTGTATTGAAGGCCCAAGGGGCATATATATATTACACAAGACTTGAGGTGCAAGGAAAGTAAACATAGACTAATAAGGACTCCTAGTCCAATACTAATACTTCCTAACACTTGCACATGGATAGAAAGCTTCCACACATCTCTGCCCATGGCTAGTTCTTTGGTGATGCTCCAATCCTTCAGAACTCTCTTTACGGACTCTTCTCATGTCAAATTCGGTCTACCCGGCCTCTTTTGACATTATCAGCACGCTTTAGCCGTCCTCTATGCACTGGGGCTCCTGGAGGCCTGCGCTGAATATGCCCAAACCATCTCATATGATGTTGGACAAGCTTCTCTTCAATCGGTGCTACTCATTCTGGATTCGGTCCTTCCTTGTGTGGTCACACATCCATCTCAACATGCGCATCTCCGCCACACCTAACTGTTGCACATGTCACCTTTTAGTCGGCCAACACTCAACGCCATACAACATTGCGGGTCGAACCGCAATCCCATAGAACTTGCCTTTTAGCTTTTGTAGCACTCTCTTGTCACAGAGAATGCTAGAAGCTTGGCACCACTTCATCCATCCGGCTTTAATTCGATGGTTCACATCCGGCTTTAATTCGAACAAGAAGAGGTCCATAGCCACCAAACTCATGTTCCTCGACGCTGCAATCCATGATCTATATCTCGTGAATGGTGAC
Organism: Hordeum marinum; assembly: GCA_022496015.1. Classification (NCBI taxonomy): domain Eukaryota; kingdom Viridiplantae; phylum Streptophyta; class Magnoliopsida; order Poales; family Poaceae; genus Hordeum; species Hordeum marinum. The sequence goes on from CM039674.1 coordinate 443,364,273, forward strand.
GAGGATGAGGCTGAGTCTCAACTAACTCAAGTGGATGGGAGCAGGACTAGTAGGTCATCCAAGCAGACTGTCCGCCAGTGTGCTAGAGTTGGGGGCATTGACATCTCATCTCAACAACAGAAGTTGTGGCCAAAGGACCGGTATGGTATGTGGTGGAAGCAGTGCAGCAGCCCTGACTACCCAAAGGCCAAATTCCGCAGCCATTTCCGGATGGGTTGGGACACTTTTGACATGATATGTGATGCACCGACTTCGCCATCGCCAAGGAGGATACCTCGCTCTGCCCCTCCATCTCTATGCGCCAAAGCTTTGTCGTCTGCATCTGGCGCCTCGCCACCGGTGAGCCCCTCAGCATCATCTCTGGTTGCTTTGGTATTGGCCTTTCTACATGCCACAAGATCGTCCTTGAGGTCTGCACCGTCATCTGCCAAAGGCTCATCCCCGCTTTCTTCGGTGACCTGACTAGGCCACTATCTTCAAGGGCAGCTTTAAGGCCATCTCCAGCATGCCAGACGTCGTTGGTGTCATCTATACAGCCCACATCCCAATCATCAAACAACAAATGTGGGCCAGCAAATACTACAACCCTAGTCACGCAGCGCAACAAGAAGCCCTCCTACTGCACCAACCTCCCTCCAGGCGGTCGTCGACCCTAATGGCATTTTCAGTGATGTATGCATTGGTTGGCATGGAAGCATGAATAATGATGAGATCCCCAACAATTCACTTCTGCAGCAGCATGGCAACAATGGCATCATGATTGGCTCATGGGTGGTCGACGGCTCTAGCTACCCGCTGATGGGCTGGCTTCTCATCCCATACACAAACCAAAATTTGACAAGAGAACAACACGCATTCAACAAGGTCACGAAGCTCCGGCACGTGTCCATGGATGCCTTTGCACGACTCAAGGGACGATGGACGTGCCTACAAAAGCATGCACATATGAAGATCTCAGATCTCTCTACCGTGATCGGCGCATGTTGTGTGCTGCACAATATATTTAATGTGAAATGGGAAGAGATAGGCCCAGAGTTACAGTGTGACGTCATTGACGACGAGACAGTAGCCTTGTGCATTCTGAGAGCACCAGCAAGGCCAGAGACAAGATCACCCACAACCTCTTCCATGGTGGGTTGGGTAACACCAAGTTTTGATCCACATGGAGGATGCGCGGTTGAGCGACAACCCTCTTTGCCTTTTATTCCCTCATTTATATAATTTGACTTTCAGTCGACATATTACTGTTGCTAAGGTTGTTGGTCAGGATTTTAATTGTATTCATTTTTGGAGATGTTTGCATGGAGAAACATTGAGTATGTGGAATAGCCTACTTGATATGTGCAGTCAGGTTACCTTGACGAAGGAACCTAACAAAGTTAAATGGTTGTTGACTAAATCTGGGTTGTTTTCTGTTAAATCGCTTTATCATTACATTATCGCAAAGAATGTTGTGTTTCCTTTCAAAATGCTTTGGAGGATGAGGATGCCTCTGAAGGTGAAGGCTTTTGTTTGGCTAGTTATCAAAGAAAGGATACTAACCAAGGATAATCTCAGTAAGAAAGGATGGTCAGGAGATAAACGTTGTGAGTTCTGTGATGCTGATGAAAACATAGGCCACCTTTTCTTTTCTTGCTCTTTTGCTAAATTTCTTTGGAATGTGATCTGTGGGGCTTTGGGCAATCCAAACACACCTATATCTTTTTTTTGATTTGTGTCAAAATTGGTTACCAACCTATACTGGCAAATATATGGCTGTGGTGGCTGTTGGTTCTGCTGCTTTAATTTGGACCATTTGGAAAACAAGAAATAAATCTTGTTTTCAAGGTACAATTCCTGTTGAACCTACTAACGTAATCTTTACTCTGTACTCTTTGCTGGACTCTTGGATCATCCTACAGAAAAAAGGGGTGAGAAAAATGCTTGACGCGGTATCTAAGAGACTCTCAGGTGGCAAGCGAGGTCTTCAGGTGGGCGCATGGATGGGGGCCTGCTATCCGAAGACTTTGCTGTTAAAGTCTGAGTTAGCCTAGGATATAAATATGCTAAATGTCGGGCTTGTAGAACTGATGTTGTTGGTCTGATCTCCTTTAGTAGGAGTTTATGTGTTTAGCATCCTTAGGTGTGGTTTAGATATCCAGGGATGTAGGCTTTTCTTTTACACTGGTTTTGTTGTGTGAGGTATCGATCTGTAGTGTTTCTTTGTAGTGGCCTACAACTAGCTGTACCCGAAACTCCATTTTCCTAATGAAAATGGGGGCCCTGTGGCCCCTTTGCTCGAAAAAAAGGGTTTTGATCCACATTCTCAATTTGTCATCATAGTCATCACCAACCATTAGTTTGATCAATTTACCGATCCTTCCTTTCTTGTTTAATTTGGTTGATTTGCATTGAAATCAATCATTAAGGATCCCCATTTTATTGTTACTTGCTAACAGACCTGAGAGAGGAATTTTGATAGGGTAACTGAGATTCCCAAGACATCTTATGCAAAATTAAACAAGGGAAGCAAACGTCTTCCGGTTATTCTTTGTACTGGTTTGGTTAGTTTACATCGATTCGGTCAGAGAAATTTCTGCTTCCTATGCTATACGTGTTTCATCCCATTGTATTCCAGAAGATTTTCGTTCCTTATTTGCCGCAACAATGCAAGACCAAACGTAGTTAAAGGGTTTCTATTTCGTAGTACTGAATTTATCCACTGAAAGACTGCTTGGAACACCGCAACTTCACAGGAATTAGAAGGAAAAAAATCCCCAAGTCCCAGAGAAGACTTAATATTCTTGCAACAACTACACTAGAATTCCAGATGGTTCTAACCACCTCTAACCACTGCCTAAGATGATCCTATCTGTTATAGCACATGGTTCAGAGTAGTCCTGATATGATATCACCAGGCGAACGTCCTGTCAATTGAGTCCAAGAGAAACGCAGTTTGTGGCTTTAATAATCATTTAATATTATGATAGTCAGGAGACGAAGTGGTAGTCATTTTCGTAACTGAATGAATCTGACCGTTTGTTCTACATCTAGGACAGATTAATCCGTATAGGAGAGCAAGTGCAAGGTCACTTGACACACCTAGCAAACTGCTCGATGGCGACAATGGCGTCCAGGGAGAGCCAGCCGGGGCCGACTCGCCGCTCCAGGGTGATCTCCGGCACCGCGACGAGCGGCTCCTCCTGCACCTCCTCCTTCCGCTGCTTCTTCCTCCCATCGGCCTCCTCCTTGCGCTTCCCCCGCTCCCGCGCCGCCTGCGTGACATCCACCACCGCGCCCCGCGCCCGGGAGAGCCACGACCGCACCCGCTCCTGCACCGCATCTGCGAAACAGCAAGCCCGCGGCGATCAGACAGAGAGAGCGCGGGGCACGACCTACCGGGGGCTTCGGGGAGGGCACTCACCGGTGTCGACGTCGGGGAGCTTCCACCGGGAGCGGACGGCGAGGGCGGGCGGGGGCGCGCGGCGGCGGCGGCGGCCGGGGAGGCGGGAGCGAGGGAGCGGCAGGAAGCGAGGGGGCTGGAGCTGGAGCTGGAGCATGGTGGTGGCGGTGGTGGTGGGGTCAGTAGGCTAGTGGCGGGGAGCGGGGCATCGTGGACCTTCCGTGGATTCCATTGGAGAGGGCCGTGTCTGGGTTTGTTTACGTTTTCGCTTCGATGCAGGCGGCAACAGTTTGGGGGGAGTAGTGGAGCGGGGCGGGGCGCGACGAAGACGACGCTTCTAGCAGGAGCAGGAGGAGAGAGACCGAGAAGCGAGAAGAGATGGCCGGCCGGCCGTGTGGTTTGGCGGGGTGCGCGGGCCCCACCCACGAGGTGGGAACTGGGCAGACGGCCGGCCGGGTGGGGTATCGGCAGTGCCGACTCGTTGCTGGCGTGCCGTTATCCAGGCCGAATCCCGGAACGAGCGACTCCACGTCGTGAGTGAAGCCACGCGTCAGAGGAGCGCCAGATGGGCCGGCCCAGGCGCGAGGGAGGCCACGGCCTCGTTTCTTTGTTTTCTTTTCACTTTTTTTCATTTCGTTTTTTCATTTTTTTTATTAAAACATTTTATACCTCGAAATATTATAAATAAATATATGAAAGGAACAATACATAAAACATTCGAAAAAAATTACAACCAAGCATTTCAAAATTATTAAATGTGTAGATGAAATGTTTCTTATGTGTACAAAACATATACAATTTGAGCGAAAAAAGTTGATCATGTATTTGAAAAACAGTGAAAACGGATAAAGAAATGAAGAAAAACAAAAAAGGTTGAAAACCAAGAAAGAAACAAAAAAGAACAAAAGAAGCAAAATGAGAAAGAAAAGAAAAACCGATAAAAACGATGAAAGAAACCGAAGAAAAATGAAAGACATAAACACCCGAAGAATAACGATGAAAAAAATAAAGCCGAAGAAGAAATAAGAAAACCAAATGACCGAACTGGTCGAAGTGTAGCTCCTCGTCTCTAATCTATCAATGAACGTTGCTAAAAATCATTTCCTATAAAAATTGATCATGAGGTTGCAGATCACATACCCTCTCTCTAGGGTTTCTCTACTATGTCGGCGATCTTGATCTTCAACAAGAGTTCCTTGAATTCATGTACCAGAGCTTGCCTCCTTTGTGGCTTGCCTTTAAGGAGCAGGATCAAAGGTTCTTCGCATCACTCATCTACTCGGTTAAAACCCTAGTTATGGCAGCGTCTTCAGGTTCTTCAAGTATGGGGAAAGAAGCGAAGATTGATGAGGAAGAGATGCTAAAATACATGGACTTGCGAGATGATGAACTGGATGGTATGGTGATGGCAAGGAGTAAGTGGAACACTTAAAAGCAGAGAAAAGGTGGTTGGCGATCGGCTCGCTCAATAATGACCGGTCTTTTAGCTCGGCGGTGTTGTTCGAAACCACAAAAGTTTCCTCATATGCCTAGGTTCTATGAGGTGGTGAAAATTTGTTCGTTATCTGCATGTTTTGTCTCAGATATTAGAAGAAAGTTGTCCATGGAGGACCCTGGCTGTTTCGAGGCCATGGTATGTTCATCGAGGATTATGATGGTCATATGGACCTGGCGACAATCACCTTAGATGGGATGTATGTATCGACACAGATCCACAAAAATACCCAACTTATACCCACATGAGGTAATAGTGGGTCAACTGGTGGCGGAGCTAAATCTGACAGATCTTGGATAGGAGGTCCTAAACTAAGTGTCTAGATGTGATGGTAATAAGGACACGAGGTTTTACCAGGTTCGAGCTCTCTGAATATATAATACCGTACGTCTTGCTTGTGTTATTGCTTGGGGTTGGAATATGTATCCGCCCAAACCTAAAACTTGCCTTAAGGACCTCTTTGTAATAATTGTATAACAACACGAACCTTTTCCCTAGTTAAAAATTGATTTAATAAACCAAAAAATTAAAACCGTTTTTTTTTTGCCATTTTTGTTAAATGGTGAAAATAAACTTCTCTCCCACGTTGTTTCAGACCGAGACTTAACTCCAAGCCATCGGGCACGCCCTCGTTGTGATAATTGGGAGACCCCAAATTATTTACAACGTCTACACAAGCCTAGCTATCACCGTGACACAAACCCTTCGTTTATTAAACGAATAGAGGTGTTTTACAATTATATGACAAATGGTGTTTGTTATAGTTCAGATGTATTATGCGGTCTCATAGTTGTCTAGTGAGGCTACGTTTCAAATTTCTTCCAAGCCGAAGCTCCTTTGTTACCCGTACCATTAAATATGCAGGCGATATAAGCCGGTCTAAATAATTAAACATTGTTGCAACTATAATTTGTTGTCGGGGAAAAAGCCACCTAATACACAACCATAGCCCGCGTAAGGCCTTCGTAAAATCCAGTCAATTACCCCCACTGACCTGGACCGTCTGATCAAACTTAATTGAAGGGTCGCCAAGGGAAGGAGGAGGAGGCTCTGTCACCATGGACACCGGCCTTCGGGTCAGTGCCACCACCACTGGTAATGCCCCCATCATGATCATCATCGTCGTCGTTGTCGTCATCGTCACCATGTCGTCCTGCCTCCTCGCTTCACCGACTTGATGTTGGCATGTAACTTGTCCCTAACCTTCATGTCTTTGATTGAGTACTTGTACTTGTTCTTGAGGATATGGTTGAACCCCTTATGATTCTTGATATGATCCAATATTACATGTTCATGATTTGAGTTAGTATCCTTCACGAATGTTGAGAAGAGAGCTCACACACATTTATGTCTTGTTGTTGTGAAGTATATTGTTGTCCTTATGAAGAGTCGGGGCATTAGAATAATTCAGGTGATAGTGAAAGCCTTGATCCCTCATCATCACAATTGATAGGGGTGTTATGGAGAACCCTTATAAATAGGTCATGTCCACAAGGTAAATTCTTAATTGTGATGAGTTGTAACCCTATGGGAGATACTATGATGGTGACATATGTGGCACGAAGTCTATGTTAGAGTAGAATGTGTTTTGTACCCGGCTCCGTCCACTTACGATATTTGGTCAGTGACTCGAGGATACAATAGTTCATATATGTGGTAGTGATTCTAGAACCCTCGAGAATGCTTTATTACTCAAGCGCCTTCCTTACTAACTTAGTGTCTTTTAATTCATGTTTTTTACTTTCTTGTTAGTATCTTAGTTAATTACCTTTTTATCTTGTTTCCCTAGCAACCAATAGAGTAGACTATTTTTCAAACTCCGGTTTGGGTGCGTATGTAGGTGCGTGAAGTGACAACATAATTGCGGGTTTTTTGGTGCCTTCCTATCTGCTACATGTCGGTTCGACACTTTACTTATCATGAAAGTTTTACACAGCCATGTGCACTTGCAGGATATGAAGCATTTTCTGGCGCTGTTGCCGGGGAGCATAGTGCTTGGTTATTACTTACCCGCTCGCAAATAGTTTTTTTGTTTGTTTATAATTATATTACTGTTTTTATTCAACACAAAAAAATATACCTTGTTTTGAGATGTCACATGAAGACATGGAGGTTGCAATGGAACAATACAATGAATGAATGAGAATATGTGAAGAATACAAGAATACCGATAAAGGTGATGAAATGGGTGACAAATTAGTGGATCTGGAGATCATAACTAATGATATTCCTAAAGGTTGCATATAGTGCCACTCTCTTGTCCAGATGAGCTTTTATTGCAGAGATCACCCACACCTGGTTATGAGATCATACAACCATGATGAATATCCTCCTAAAGATCTCGAATTCATTGAGGATATGATGCTAATGCTTAGATCATTTGATATTTTAATGTGGGCCAATAGGTTACCTGAAGAATATGCATCGAAGACTGATTAAGAGAACTTGTTGGAGGAAATTTGCGACTTCTGCATAGAGAATAATTTTCATGAGAATCCTTTGTATGAGGACTATCACGAGCCGATGGATGCAATATCTGAAGCCAACATTTCGGATGGACATAACTGTTGGAAATATGACCTACAGACAATAATAAAGTGGTTATTATTATATTTCTTTGTTCATGATAATTGTTTATTATCCATGCTAGAATTGTATTAATCGGAAACTCTTTTACATGTGTGGATATATATATAAACACTATGTCCCTAGTAAACCAATACTAGACTAGCTCGTTGATCAAAGATGGTCAAGGTTTCCTGACCATAGACATGAGTTGTCATTTTATAATGGGATCACATTATTAGGAGAATGATGTGATGGACAAGACCCAATCATAAGCATAACATTTGTTCGTGTTAGTTTATTGCTACTGCTTTATCCATGTCAAGTATCTGTTCCTACGACCATGAGATCACGAAACTCCCTGGCACCGGAGGAATGCCTTGTATGTATCAAACGTCACAACACAACTGGGTGGCTATAAAGGTGCTCTACAGGTATCTCCAAGGGTGTCTGTTGGGCTGGTGTGGATCGATACTGGGATTTGTCACTCCGTATGACGGAGAGGTGTCTCTAGGCCCACTCGGTAATACAACATCACAAAAACCTTGCAAGCAATGTGACTAAGGATTTAGTCATGGGATCTTGTATTACTGAACAAGTAAAGGGACTTGCTAGTAACGATATGGAACTAGGTATGGAGATACCCACGATCGGATCTCGATCAAGTAACATACCGATGGAATAAGGGAACTGCATACGGGATTGTCTGAATCCTTGACGTCGTGGTTCGACCGATAAAGATCTTCGTAGAATATGTGGGAGCCAATATGGACGTCCAGGTCCCACTATTGATTATTGACCGGGTAGTGTCTCGGTCATGTCTACATAGTTCTCGAACCCACAGGGTCCGCACGCTTAAGGTTCGATGACGTTATGTATGTTGGTGACCGAAGGTTGTTCGGAGTACCGGCTGAGATCCTAGACGACACAAGGAGTTCTGGAATGCTCCAGATGTGAAGATTTATATATAGGAAAGTGGTATTAGGGTTCCGAAAAAGTTTTGGGTGTTCCTGGTATAGTATCGGGAGTACCAAAAGGTTCTGGGGGTCCACTGGGAGGGGGCCACCCCCCCCCCCCGGGGGCACATGGGCTAAAGAAGTGATGCACCAGTCCCTCGTGGGCTGGGCATCTGACTCCTAAGGGCCCATGCGCTCAAGGGTGGTAGGTGGGAGGTGCCCTAGAGGGGAGGGACTCCTCCCTAGGGATCCCACCTCCCTTGTGGGAGGTGGACTCCTCCCCCTTCGGCCGACCGACCCGCCTTGGAGGAGGGGCTAGGGCCGGTGCCCCACCTACCCCCTCCTCATATATATAGAGAGGGAGAGGGAGAGCAGCCGCACCCCAAGCCATAGGTGCAACCCTCCCTCTCACCCTATATATGTTTCTCGTCCAAACACATTCGCGGCAGCGCTTGGCGAAGCCCTGCTGAGATTGCTCCACCACCACCGCCACCACGCCGTTGTGCTACCAAGGAACTCATCTACTACTCCGCCCTTGCTCGCTGGATTGAGGAGGAATAGACGTCATCAATTTGTACGTGTGCTGAATGCGGAGGTGTCGTCCGTTCGGCGCTAGATCGGGACGGATCGTGATTGGATCGCAGGACGGGTCATGATTGGATCGTGAAGACGTTCGACTACATAAACCACATTTCTTAACGCTTCCCGCTTAGAGATATACATGGGTATGTGGATCTACTCTCCTCTCGTAGGTATGCATCTACGTAGATAGATCTTGGGTGTTCATAGGAATTTTTTTTGTTTCCCATGTGACGTTCCCCAACGGTGGCATCATGAGCTAGGTTTATGCATAGATTGCATGCACGAGTAGAACACAACAGAGTTTGTGGGCGTTGATGTTCATATTTCTTACCTTCTCGGTCTTATCTTGATTCGGTGGTATTGTGGGATGAAGCGGCTCGAACCAACTTTACTCGTCCACGTACGAGAGACCGGTTCCATCGACTGACATGCAACTTGTTGCATAAAGATGGCTGTCGGGTGTCTGTCTCTCTCACTTTAGTTGAAGCGGATTTGACCGAGGCGGCCCTTATAGAAGGTTAATAGGCAACTTTATTATCACCATTGTGGCTTTGTGTTGGTAAGAACGATTCTTACTAGTTTCCCATAGCAGCCATGTAAAACTTGCAACAACAAAGTAGAGGACGTCTAACTTGTTTTTGCAGGGCATGTTGTGATATGATATGGCCAAGATGTGATTTGATATATGTTGATGTACGAGATGATCATGTTTTGTAATAGTTATCATGACTTGCATGTCGATGAGTACGGCAACCGGCAGGAGCCATAGGGTTGTCTTTAATTTATTGTATGACCTGCATGTCAATCACTAAACACCATGTAATTGCTTTTACTTTATCTCTATGCGTTAGCAATAGTTGACGCGACAACCACGTGACGGTACGTTTATGGAGATCATGATGATGGAGATCATGTTGTCATGTAGGTGATGATGGAGATCATGTCGGTGCTTCGGAGATGGAGATCAAAAGCACAAGATGATGATGGCCATATCATGTCACTTTAGATGATTTGCATGTGATGTTAATCCTTTTTATGCATCTTATTTTGCTTAGAATGACGATAGCATTATAAGATGATTCCTCACTAAAATTTCAAGATAAAATTGTCTTCTCCCCAAGTGTGCACCGTTGCGAAGGATCGTCGTTTCGAAGCACCACGTGATGATCGGGTGTGATAGGCTCTACGTTCGCATACAACGGGTGTAAGCCAGTTTTGCACATGCAGAACACTTGAGTTAAACTTGACGAGCCTAGCATGTACAGTCATGGCCTCGGAACATAGGAGACCGAAAGGTCGAACATGAGCCATATAGTAGATATGATCAACATGGAGATATTCACCATTGAAACTGCCTCATCTTACGTGATGATCGGACTTGGGTTGGTGGATTTGGATCATGTCACACTTAGACAACCTAAGGGATGTTGATTTGCGTGGGAGTTCTTAAGTAATATTATTAATTGAACTCATTATCATCAACATAGCCTAAGTTGTATTTTCAAATTATGTTCTAGATTAATGGCTCGCGCAGTAGATCCCCTGAATTTTAATGCATTCCTAGAGAAAGTTAAGCTGAAAGATGATGGAAGTAACTATGCGGACTGGGTCCGTAATCTAAGGATTATCCTCACGGCTTCGCAAAAGGCTTATGTCCTTGATGCACCGCTTAGTGCACTGCCCCTTCTAGTGTCGCCTACAGAAGTTGTGAACGTCTGGCAGACGCGTTCTGATGACTACTCGATAGTTTAGTGTGCCATGTTGTATGGCTTAGAATCGGGACTTCAAAAGCGTTTTGAACGTCATGTAGCATATGAGATGTTCCAGGAGTTGAAGTTAATATTTCAAGAAAATGCCCGGATCGAGAGGTATGAGACTTCTGATAAATTCTTCACCTGCAAGATGGAGGAGAATAATTTTGTTAGTGAGCACCTACTCAGAATGTCCAGGTACTACAACCATTTGACTGATTAGGGAGTTGAGCTTCTGCCCGAAACGGTCACTGACAGAATTCTCTAGTCACTGCCACGTATCTACAAAGGGTTCATGATGAACTATAATATGCAAGGGATGAACAAGTCAGTCTTTGAGCTATTCATGATGCTGAAAGTCACGGAAGTAGAAATCATAAAGGAGCATCAAGTGTTGATGGTGAAAAAAACCACTAGCTTCAAGAAAGGCAAGGGAAAGAAGGGAAACTTCAAGAAGGGTGGCAAGAAATTTGACGCTCCCATGAAGAAACCCAAAGCTGGACCCAAGCCTAAGACTGAGTGCTTCTATTGCAAGGGGACACACCACTGGAAGCGGAATTGCCCCAAGTACCTGGCTGATAAGAAGGTCGGCAACGTCAACAATGGTATATTTGGTATACATGTTATTAATGTGTACCTCACTAGTTCTCATAGTAGTGCCTGGGTATTTGATACCGGTTCGGTTGCTCATATTTGTAACTCGAAACAGGAACTACGGAATAAATGAAGGCTGGCGAGAGATGAAGTGATGATGCGCATCGGAAATGGTTCCAAGGCTGATGTGATCACCATTGGCACGCTCGCTCTTCAATTACCACCGGGATTAGTTTTAAACCTAAATAATTTTTATTTGGTGCCTGCATTGAGCATGAACATTATTTCTGGATCTTGTTTATTGCGAGACGATTACTCATTTAAATCATAGAATAATGGTTGTTCTATTTATATGAGTAATATCTTTTTATGGTCATGCACCCAATGTGAATGGTTTATTCTTGTTGAATCTCGATAGTAGTGATACACAAATTTATAACATTAATGCCAAAAGATGCAAAGTTAATAGTGATAGTACCACTTTCTTGTGGCACTGTCGCTTAGGTCATATTGGTGTAAAACGCATGAGGAAGTTGCATGCTGATGGACTTTTGGAATCATTCGATTTTTAATCGCTTGATACATGCGAACCATACCTCTTAGGCAAGATGACTAAAACCCCCTTCTCTAGTACAATGGAGCAGGCAAGTGACTTATCTGAAATCATACATACTAATGTGTGCGGTCCGATAAGTGTTGAGGCGTGCGGTGGATCTCGTTATTTTTCTTACCTTCACTGATGATTTGAGTAGATATGGGTATATTTACTTAATGAAACACAAGTCTAAAATGTTTGAAAAGTTCAAGCAATTTTAGAGTGAAGTAGAGAATCATCATAACAAGAATATTAAATTTCTATGATCTGATCCTGGTGGAGAATATACGAGTTATGAGTTTGGCATGCATTTGAAACAATGTGGAATTGTTTCACAGCTTACGCCACCTGGAACACCACAGCGTAATAGTGTGTCCGAGCATCATAATCGTACTCTATTGGATATGGTGCGATCTATGATGTCTCTCATTGATCTGCCACAATCATTTTAGGGTTATGCATTAGAGACAGACGCATTCACTTTAAATAGGGCACCATCAAAGTTCGTTGAGATGACACCGTATGAATTATGGTTTGGCAAGAAACCTAGTTGTCGTTTCTTAAAGTTTGGGGCTGCGCTTATGTGAAAAGGCTTCAACCTGATAAGCTCGAATCCAAAGTGGACAAGTGTGTCTTCATAGGATAGCCTAAGGAAAATGTTGGGTATGTCTTCTATTTCAGATCCGAGGGCAAAGTGTTTGTTGCTAAAAATGGTTCTTGCAAATGGTTCCTTTCTCGAGAAAGAGTTTCTCTCAAAATAATTGAGTGGGAGGAAAGTAAAACTTGATGAGGTTATTGAACCATCACTTCATTTGGATAGTAGCATGACGCAGAAAGAAGTTTCTGCGGCGCCTACACCAACTTAAGAGGAAGCAAATGATGATGATCGTGATGCTTCAGATGAAGTTACTACCAAACCTCATAGGTCAACAAGGACTCGTACCGCCCCCGAGTGGCATGGCAATCATGTCTTGGAGGTCATGTTGTTGGACAATAGTGAACCTACGAGCTATGAAGAAGCAATGGTGGGCCCGAATTCCAACAAATGGCTAGAGGCCATGAAATTGGAGATAGGATCTATGTATGAGAACAAAGTGTGGACTTTGGAGGACTTACCATATGATCATAAGGCCATACAAAATAAATGGATATTTAAGAAAAAGACAAACGCGGACGGTAATGTCACCATCTATAAAGCTCGACTTGTTGCAAAAAGGTTTTTACAAGTTCAAGGAGTTGACTACGACGAGATTTTCTCTCCCGTAGCGATGCTTAAGTCTGCCAAGATTATGTTAGCAATAGCTGCATTTTCGATTACGAGATCTGGTAGATGGATGTCAAAACAATGTTCCTTAATGGTTTGCTTGAGGAAGAGTTGTATATGATACAACTAGAAGGTTTTGCCGATCCTAAAAATGCTAACAAAGTGTGCAAGCTCCAGCGTTCCATTTATGGACTCGTGCAGGCATCTCGAATTTGGAATCTTCACTTTGATGAGGTGACCAAAGCGTTTGGGTTTATACAAGTTTACATAGAAGCTTGTATTTACAACAAAGTGAGTAGGAGCTCTATAGTGTTTCTAATATTGTATGTGGATGACATATTGCTGATTGGAGACAATATATAACTTTTAGAAAGCGTGAAGATATATTTGTATCAGAGTTTTTCAATGAAAGACCTCAGAGAAACTGCTTACATATTGGGCATCAAGATCTATAGAGATAGATCAAGACACTTAATAGGACTTTCACAAAGCACATATCTTGATAAGGTTTCGAAGAAGTTCAAAATGGATCAGTCCAAGAAGGGGCTCTTGCCTGTCTTACAAGGTGTGAAGTTGAGTAAGACACAATGCCCGGTGACTACAGAGGATAGAGAAAAGATGAGTGTCATCCCCTATGCTTCAGCCATAGGCTCTATCATGTATGTGATGTTGTGCACAAGACCAGATGTGATCCTCACCATAAATATGGCAGGGAGGTTTCAAAGTGATCCAGGAATGGAACACTGGACAGCGGTCAAGAATATCCTTAAGTAACTAAAAAGTACTAAGGATAGGTTTCTCGTTTATGGAGGTGATCAAGAGCTCGTCGTAAAGGCTTACGTTGATGCAAGCTTTGACACAGATCCAGATGACTCTAAGTCTCAAACCAGATATGTATTTGTTTTGAATGGTGGAGCGGTAAGCTGGTGCAGTTCCAAGCAAAGCGTGGTAGCAAATTCTACATGTGAAGCAGAGTACATAGCTGCTTCGGAAGCAACGAAGGAAGGTGTTAGGATGAAGAAGTTCATGACGGGTCTTGGATTTATGTAAATTGCACTGGACCCAATGACCCTCTTCTATGACAACACTGGCGACATTGCTCTAGCCAAGTATCCTAGGTTTCACAAAAGGACCAGACACATAAACCGTCGTTTCAATTCCCTATGCGATTACATTGAGGAGGAGGGCATAAACATTTGCAAAGTACATACAGATTTGAATGTTGCAGACCCATCGACTAAACCTCTTGCACGGGCAAAACATGATAAACACCAGAACTCTATGGTGTTAGATTCATTACATTGTTAATCCCACATGGTGATGTGAACTAAATTATTGACTCTAGTGCAAGTGGCAGACTGTTGGAAATATGCCCTAGAGGCAATAATAAAGTGGTCATTATTATATTTATTTGTTCATGATAATCGTTTATTATCCATGCTAGAATTGTATTGATCGGATACTCATATACATGTGTGGATATATAGACAAACACTATGTCCTTAGTAAGCCTCTACTAGACTAGCTCATTGATCAAAGATGGTCAAGGTTTCCTAACCATAGCCATGAGTTGTCATTTGATAATGGGATCACATCATTAGGAGAATGATGTGATGGACAAGACCCAACCATAAGCATAGCATTTGATCATGGTAGTTTATTGCTACTACTTTATTCATGTCAAGAATCTGTTCCTACGACCATGAGATCACACAACTCCCTGACACCAGAGGAATGCCTTGTATGTATCAAACGTCACAATGCAACTTGTTGGTTATAAAGGTGCTATACAGGTATCTTCGAGGGTGTCTATTGGGTTGGCATGGATCGAGACTGGGATTTGTCACTCCGTATGAAGGAGAGGTATTTTTGGGCCCACTCGGTAATACAGCATCACAAGAAGCTTGCAAGCAATGTGACTAAGGAGTTCGTCATGAGATTTTGTATTACTGAACAAGTAAAGAGACTTGCCAGTAACGAGATTGAACTAGGTATGGAGATACCGACGATCGGGTCTCGGGCAAGTAACATATCAATGGACACAGGGAACTGCATACGGGATTGTCTGAATCCTTGACATCATGGTTCGATCGTTAAAAATCTCCATAGAATATGTGGGAGCCAAACATCCAGGTCCCACTATTGGTTATTGACCGGATAGTGTCTCGGTCATGTCTACATAGTTCTCGAATCCGCAGGGTCTGCATGCTTGAGGTTCGGTGACGATATAATATTAATGAGTTATGTATGTTGTTGACCGAAGATTGTTCGGAGTCCCGGATGAGATCTAGGACGTTGCGAGGAGTTCCAGAATGGTCCAGATGTAAAGATTTATATATAGGAAAGTGGTATTCGGGTTCCGAAAAAGTTTCGGGTGTTCTCGGTATAGTACTAGGAGTACCGAAAAGGTTCCTGATGTCTACCTAGAGGGGCCCACCCACCCGGGGGGCATGTGGGCTAAAGAGGTGACGTGCCAGCCCTTGGTGGGCTGGGAAGCTGACCCCTAAGGTCCCATGTGCCCAAGGGTGGTAGGTGGGAGGTGCCCTAGAGGGGAGAGACTCCTCCCTAGGGCTCCCACCTCCCTTGTGGGAGGTGGACTCCACCACTGCGGTCGACCGACCTTCCTTAGAGGAGCGGCTAGGTTTGGCGCCCCACCTACCCCCTCCTACTATATATATAGTGGTAGAGGGAGGGCAGGTGCACCCAAAGCCATAGGTGCATCCCTCCCTCTCTCCCTAGATCTATTTCTCCTCCGAACGCATATATGATAGGGCTTGGTGAAGCCTGCTAAGATTGCTCCACCAGCACCGCCACCATGCCGTTGTGCTTTTTGAGAACTCATATACTACTCCGCTCTCTCTCACGGGATCAAGGTGGTGGATACATCATCAAGTTGTACATGTGTTGAACGCGGAGGTGACATCCGTTCGGTGCTAGATCGGGATGGATCGTGATTAGCTCGCGGGACTGATCGTGATTGGATCGCAAAGACGTTCAACTACAGCAACCGCATTTCTTAATGCTTCCTGCTTAGCAATCTACAAGGTTAGGTGGATCTACTCTCCTCTCGTAGCTATGCATCTCCATAGATAGATCTTGGGTGTTCGTAGGAATTTTTTTGTTTCCCATGCAACGTTTCCCAACAATAACCTGATGCTGGAACATGAAGAAAACATCATCGAGCCACAAGAACAAAAATATTTAGAAAATTATGATCCAGAGGAACACGAAGGTGAAGGATGCAACAACTATTGTCCAGAAACTCCCGCCAATGGTTATTAGTTTGAAATATTTGTTGTGGAGCTTGATGAAAATGATGAAGGTTATGATTTTCCTGTAGCTCCTCATCTTCTTGATCATAATATTATTGTGAAGTTACAACCACTAATGTTTCAAGCATCTCAACTATGCTTGGTCCGTCGGTACTCGAACCAGAGCGAGTAAAAATTTACATACATGGTGATGATGCACCGTAAGCAAGTGCACCTTCAACCGAGCTCTGCTATCTATGAGGTGCTCCCAATCTCGGTTGGAGGTAGTACTCACGCTCGGGGTTGATATCCCTTGGGATCCTGGAGAGTAAGTGAATGGAGCACTGAAGCCTAGCTATATGGCTATAAAGAAAGCATTGCCTCGAAGGTAACTCGGAAGTCCATATGTGTCTTTCTTAGTTTTGTGTCTTGAGTCTAGTTGCATTCATGTTGCGCTGGCACTTTTGTTTTATTTTGAGTAGTTTCTATTTGAGTTGGTTGCAATATTTTTATTGGTAAAATTTATAGCATGTCACTAGCTTGTATTTTGTTGCATACCTTCTCCTATTTTTCTTGCAAATATGTTATGTCCCTAACGGGAGAAGGAAGCACAAAATGTTTCATGTAGTTCAGCAACTCTACAAGAAAAGACGACGTACCATACGCCTACCATGGTCGTACGTGTGCTCGTACGAGCTCATGACCGCAAGCGACAGGTGGTCCAGAACGAAAGACACCCTACCATATGAGCGCTCGCGCTCATACGCGTGGTCGTATCAACGGGTCGCCATGGAGAACAGCTTCACAGAGCAAATGATGGCGTACCATGCAAGCGCTCACGCTTGTACAAGTGCCTGTATGCCAATGTTGGGGAATGTTGCATGGGAAACAAAAAAAATTCTACGTTCACGCAAGACCTATCCATGGTGATGAGCATCTACGAGAGGGAGAGTGGATCTACGTACCCTTGTAGATCGCTAAGCGGGAAGCTTTAAGAAACGCGGTTGGTGTAATCGAACGTCTTTGCGATCCAAATCGCCGAGCATCCCGCAATCCAATCACGATCCATCCCACAATCCAATCACGATCCGTCCCGCGAACTTGATCACGATCCGTCCCGCGAACTCAATCACGGTCCTTCTGATCTAGCGCCGAACGGACGACACCTCCGCGTTCAGCACATGTACGGCTTGATGACGATCTCCGCCATCTTGATCCAGCAAGAGGGAGCAGGGAGGAAGAAGAGTTCTCCGGCAGCGTGACGATGCACTGGTGATGGTGGTGGAGCTATTCCGGCAGGGCTTCGCCTAAGCACTGTAGAAATCCGATCTAGAGGAGAAACTATGCACTGGAGGAACGAGTAGCACGTGGCTGGAAATTCTATGTAAAACCCCTAAAACCTCCAGTATATATAAGAGGGAGGGAGGAGAGGACTTGGAGCAAGGGCCAAGCCTCCTTGGTTCGGCCGAAGTGGGGAGGAGAGGAGGACTCCTCCTCCAATCCTAGTAGGACTAGGATTCCTCCCTTTTTGCCTTTTTCCACCTTTTTCCCTTTGGGCTTTTCTTACCTAGCCGCATGGGCCTTGTGTGGGACTTCCACCACCCACAAAAGGCTGATATTTATTATCCCACAGCCCATGAAGCCTCTTGGGTCGAACTACCCCTCCCGATGGTCTCCCGGTACACTACCGACACTCCTGGTACACTACCGATTAGCCCAAAACTTTTCCGGTGACCAAAACAGGACTTCCTATATATGAATCTTTACCTCCAGACCATTCTGGAGCTCCTCATGACGTCCGGGATCTCATCCGGGACTCTGAACAACCTTCGGTCACCACCATACATAACTCTATACTACCGAAACGTCACCAAACCTTAAGTGTGCAGACCCTGCGGGTTTGAGAACTATGTAGACATGACCGAGACACCTCTACGTTCAATAACCAATAGAGGGACCAGGATGCCCATATTGGTTCCTACATATTCTACGAAGATCTTTATCGGTCGAACCTCTATGTCAAGGATTCAATTAATCACGTATGATGTTCCCTTTGTTCTTCGGTATGTTACTTGCCCGAGATTCGATCGTCGGTATCTCCATACCTAGTTCAACCTCATTACTGGCAAGTCTCTTTACTCGTTCCGTAATACAAAATCCCATGACTAACACTTAGTCACATTGCTTGCAAGGCTTATTGTGATGTGTATTACCGAGTGGGCCTTGAGATACCTCTCCGTCACACGGAGTAACAAATCCCAGTCTTGATCCATGCCAACTCAACAGACACCCTCGGAGATACCTGTAGAGCACCTTTATAGTCACCCAGTTACGTTGCGACATTTGATACACACAAGGCACTCCTACGATGTCCATGAGTTGCATGATCTCATGGTCATAGGAACATATACTTGACATGCAGAAAACAGTAGCAATAAACTGACACGATCATATCCTACGTTTGTAGTTTGGGTCTTGTCCATCACATATTTCTACTAATGATGTGATCCCGTTATCAAATGACATCACATGTCAATGGCTAGGAAACCTCGACCATCTTTGATCAACGAGCTAGTTCACTAGAGGCATACTGGGGACATAGTGTTGTCTATTTACCCACACATATAATGTGTTTCCAATCAATACAATTATTGCATGGATAATAAACGATTATCATGAACAAGGAAATATAATAATAAACACTTTATTTATTGCCTCTAGGGCATATTTCCAACAGCCAAGACCATCCTGACAAGCAAAACTCCAAATTCAAAAACCATGTTTTGTATGAGCGCTCGTGCTCGTACGGGGCTCGTCTGAGAGGGTGGTGTAGGGCATTGACTACCAGAACGCACGGCGACATACGACCACACCTGGTCGTATGTGCGCTCGTATGAGGCAAGAAAACACTCCAATTTGTTCATTATCGACGTGTGAGGTTGACGAGGTGTTTCTAACAAACAATTTGTTTTGTAATTAGTGTTAATTACCTCTTAAACTCTATAGCCAGTAATCTTTTTGGCAACTAATTTTTGTTTTATTTCTCTTTGCTAGTTGGTTCGTATACCGATTCGATATTTTTACTTCGTTTGTTATTTTTGCAAGGGCTTGGACCGGTCGGTCCGGTGGAACCAGGGTACCACGGCCCACCTACTGTCGGTCTAGTCGGCTGTGCGAAGAAGGCTCGGTGTGACAGGCGGCCCACTAGAGGACTATGACGATCAGCCCGCGAGGCTCCGCCTCCAAGAAGCTCTCTCTCTCTCTCTCTCTCTCTCTCTCTCTCTTTGAGAGGGCCAATCAGACACTTGTCCACAAGAAGTGAGAGGCCTCACTAGGTCTCCCCCGTGAGGCTTGATACGTCTCCAACGTATCTATAATTTTTGATTGTTCCATGATATTATATTATCTGCTTTGGATGTTTTACATGCATTAATATGCTATTTTATATTACTTTTGGGAGTAATCTATTAACCTAGAGCCCAGTGCCAGTTTTTGTTTTCCCCATGTTTTTGAGTTTTACAGAAAAGGAATATCAAACCGAGTCCAAACGGAATAAAACTTCTGCGATGATTTTTCTTCAACTAGAAGATATCTAGAAGATCTAGAGAGGAGGTCAGAAGACCTGGCAGCAGACGACAAGCCACCAGGGCGCTCCCTAGGGGGGCGCCCCCTGTCTTGTGGGTCCCCTAGAGGCTTTCTAGCCCTAACTCTTTGCCTATATATTCCCATATATTCCCAAACCATCAGAGGGATCCACAAAAATACTTTTTTGCCGCCGCAACCTTCTGTTCCCGTGAGATCCCATCTTGGGGCCTTTTCTAGTAATCTGCCGGAGGGGAATTCCATCATGGAGGGCTTCTACATTAACTCCATTGCTCCTCCTATGAAGCATAAGTAGTCTACCTCAGACCTACATTTCCATAGCTAGTAGCTAGATGCCTTTTTCTCTCTCTCCGATCCTCAATACCATGTCCTCCTCGATGTTCTTGGAGATCTATCCGATGTAATCTTCTTTTGTGGTGTGTTTGTCAAGATCCGATAAATTGTGGATTTATCATTAGATTATCTAAGAATATTATTTGAATCTTCTCTAAATTCTTATATGCATGATTTCATATCTTTGTATTTATCTTCGAGTTACTAGTTTGGTTTGGCCAAGTAGATCGGTAGTTCTTGCAATGGGAGAGGTGCTTAGTTTTGGGTTCAATCTTGCGGTGTCCTCACCCAGTGACAAAGTAGGAGTAGCGAGGCACGTATTTGTATTGTTGCCATCAAGGACAAAATGGTGGGGTTTTCATCATATTGCTTGAGTTTATCCCTCTACATCATGTCATCTTACTTAAGGCGTTACTCTGTTCTTTATGAACTCAATACTCTAGATGCAGGCAGGAGTCGGTCGATGTGTGGAGTAATAGTAGTAGATGTAGAATCGTTTTGGTATACTTGACACATACATGATGCCTATATGCATAATCATTGCCTTGGATATCGTCATAACTTTGTGCTTTTCTATCAATTGCTCGACAGTAATTTGTTCACCCATCGTATTATTTTCCTTCAAGAGAGAAGCCTCTAGTGAAACCTATGGCCCCCGGGTCTATTTTCCATTATATATTTTCAGATCTATAAACCAAAAATACCAAAATTACATTGCTGCAATTTTATTTAGTTTTACTTTTAGTATTCTTTTATATCTGTCAGATCTCATCTTTGCAAGTGACCGTGAAGGGATTGACAACCCATTTATAGCGTAGGGTGCAAGTGTTTGATTGTTTTGGAGGTGCATAGGTTGGGGCCTTGCTTGTACCTCCTACTGGATTGATACATTGGTTCTCAAAACTGAGGGAAATACTTATCTCTACTTTGCTGCATCACCCTTTCCTCTTCAAGGGAAAAACTAACGCAAGCTCAAGAAGTAGCAGGAATAATTTTTGGCGTCATTGTCGGGAGGATACATAGCAAGTCAAGACAAGAACTCCCCCGTCAACTCGCCAATTTCTGGCACCATTGCCGGGGAGGTCTACATCAAGCCTACCAAGTACCTATCATAAACTCATCTCTTGCATTTACATTATTTTCCATTTGGCTCTCGGTTTCCTCTCCCCCACTTCTAAAACGATTTTCAGAAAAAACACGAAAGATTTGCCTTTTTATTCGCCCTTCTTCTATTCATCTTTTCGTTTGCTCTTTGTTTGCTTTGTGTGATAGATTGCTTGATTTGTCATGATGACTCAAGAGAATACCAAGTTATGTGACTTCTCCAGTACAAAATATAATGACTTTATTAGTACTTCGATTGCTCCCGCCACTAGTGCGGAATCTTATGAAATTAATGCCGCTTTGCTGAATCTTGTTATGAAAGAACAATTTTATGGCCTTCCTAGTGAAGATGCCGCATCCCATCTCAATACTTTCATAATTGTGTGATATGCAAAATAGAGTGAATTATGTGCCCATAGATTTCATTGTTCTTGATATAGATTGCAATCCTACACATCCTATTATTCTTGGTAGACCTTTCCTTTGAACGATTGGTGCAATTATTGATATGAAAGAAGGAAACATTAGATTTAAATGCCCGTTAAGGAAGGGCATGGAACACTTCCCAAGAAAGAAAATTAAATTACCATATGAATATATTATGAGAGCTACTTATGGATTGCATACCAAAGATGATAATACCTAGATCTATTGCGTTATGCCTATCTAGGGGCGTTAAATAATAGCGCTTGTTGGGAGGCAACCCAATTTAATTTTATGTTTTGTTTATGCTATTGAATAAATCACGCATTATTACCTCTTTAGTAATTGTGTTTTAGTGTTTTAATTAGTGTTTGTGCCAAGTAAGACCTTTGGGATGGTCTACGATGATAGTTGATTTGATCTTGCTGAAAAACAAAAACTTTGACGCCCAGTCCAGGAATTTTATAAATTCATAGAAGTGTCAATTGGATCTGAAATTTTTACACACGATTGACATACAAATTTCCCAGATTTTACTAATTTTTCAGAATTTTTAGAGTTACATAAGTATTCGAAGTTTACAGATTGATACAGACCGTTCTTTTTTAGACAGATTCTGATTTCTATGTGTTGTTTGCTTATTTTGATGAAACTATGGGTAGTATCGGGGGGTATGAACCATGGATATGTTGGAATACAGTAGATATTACACCAATATAAGTAAAGAATGATTTCACAACAGTATCTAAAGTGGTGATTTTATTTCTTATACTAACGGATCTCACGAGTTTTCTGTTGAGTTTTGTGTTGTGAAGTTTTCAAGTTTTGGGTAAAGATTTGATGGACTCTGGAATAAGGAGTGGCAAGAGCCTAAGCTTGGGGATGCCCAAGGCACCCCAAGGTAATATTCAAGGACAACCAAGAGCCTAGGCTTAGGGATTCCCCGGAAGGCATCCCCTCTTTTGTCTTCAATCCATCAGTAAAATTTACTTGAGGCTATATTTTTATTCACCAGATGATATGTGTTTTGCTTGGAGCGTCTTGTATGATATGAGTCTTTGCCTTTTAGTTTGCCACAATCATCCTTGCTGTACACAATTCTTGAGAAGAACACGCATGAATCTTGAATTTATTAGAATATTCTATGTGCTTCACTTATATCTTTTGAGCTAGGCAATATGCTCTAGTGCTTCACTTATATCTTTTTAGAGCACGATAGTGGCTTTATTTTATAAAAAGTATTGAACTATCTTGCTTCACTTATATTATTTTGAGAGTCTCTAAACAGCATGGTAATTTTTTTAGGTTATGAATTTAGTCCTAATATGATGGGCATCCAAGAGAGATATAATGAAAACTTTCATATAAAAGTGCATTGAATACTATGAGAAGTCTGATTCCTTATGATTGTTTTGAGATATAAAGATTCGAATTTTGGAGACATGCTAGTGAGTAATTGTGGGTTGGTAGAAATACTCATGTTAAAGTTTGTGATTCCCATAGCATGCATGTATGGTGAACCGTTATGTGATGAAGTCGGAGCATGATTTATTTATTGATATCCTTGATTTGTGTGGAGGTCAGGATCGGACGATGGTTAACTCCTACCAACCCTTCCCCTAGGAGCATGTATGTAGTATTTTGTTTTGAGGACTAATAGACTTTTGCAATAAGCATGTGAGTTCTTTATGACTAATGTTGAGTCCATGGATTATACGCACTCTCACCCTTCCACATTCGCTAGCCTCTCTAGTACCACACAACTTTCGTCGATGCACTAAACCCACCTTCCTCAAAACAGCCACCATACCTACCTATCATGGCATTTCCATAGCCATTTCGAGATATATTGCCATGCAACTTCCACCGCTTCATTTATTATGACACGCATCATCATTGTTATATTTCTTAGCATGATCGTAAGATAGCTAGCATGATGATGTCATTGCTATGCTAGATCATTGCATATCCAGGTACACCACTGGAGGCATTCATATAAAGGCATATCTTGTTCTAGTATCGAGTTGTAAATTTTGAGTTGTAAGTAAATAAAAGTGTGATGATCATCATTATAGAGCATTGTCCCATGTGAGGAAAGGATGATGGAAACTATGAATCCCCCACAAGTCGGGATGAGTCTCCGGACTTTATGAAAAATAAAAGAGGCCAAAGAAGCCCACCAAAAAAGGGAGAAAATAAAAAAATGAGAGAAAAGAGAGAAAGGGCAATGCTACTATCCTTTTCCCACACATGTGCTTCAAAGTAGCACCATGATCTTCATGGTAGAGAGTCTCCTATATTTACACTTTCATATACTAGTGGGAATTTTTCATTATATAACTTGGCTTGTATATTCCAATGATGGCTGTCCTCAAATTCCCCTAGGTCTTCATGAGCAAGCGAGTTGGATGCACACCCACTTAGTTTGTTTTTTGAGCTTCCATACACTTATAGTTCTAGTGCATCCGTTGCATGGCAATCCCTACTCACTCACATTGATATCTATTGATGGGCATCTCCATAGCCCATTGATACGCCTAGTTGGTGTGAGACTATCTCCTTCTTTTGTCTTCTCCACAACCACCATATTCTATTCCATCTATGGTGCTATGTCCATGGCTCACACTCATGTATTGCATAAGTGTTGAAAAAGTTTGAAAATACTAAAGTATGAAACAATTGCTTGGCTAAAACCGGGGTTGTGCATGATTTAATACTTTGTGTGATGAAGATGGAGCATAGCCAGACTATATGATTTTGTAGGGATAACTTTCTTTGGCCATGTTATTTTGAAAAGACACGATTGCCTTATTAGTATGCTTGAAGTATTATAGTTTTTCTGTCAACATTAAACTTTTGTTTTGAATCTTATGGATCTAAATATTCATGCCACAATAAAGAAAATAACATGGATAAATATGTTAGGTAGCATTCCACGTCAAAAATTCTGTTTTTATCATTTACCTACTCGAGGACGAGCAGGAATTAAGCTTGGGGATGCCTGATGCGTCTCCAACGTATCTATAATTTTTTATTGTTCCATGCTATTATATTATCTGTTTTGGATGTTTTACATGCATTAATATGCTATTTTACATTATTTTTGAGACTAACCTATTAACCTAGAGCCCAATGCCAGTTACTGTTTTCCCCTGTTTTTGAGTTTTACAGAAAAGGAAAATCAAACGGAGTCCAAACGGAATAAAACTTTCATGATTATTTTTCTTGGACCAGAAGACATCTAGAAGATTTGGGGAGGAGGCCAGAAGACTTGGCAGCAGAAGACAAGCCGCCAGGGCGCTCCCTAGGGGGGCGCCTCTCTGGCTTGTGGGTCCCCTAGAGGCCTTCTAACCCAAACTCTTCGCCTATATATTCCCAAACTGTTGGGGATATAACCCCGCAATATGACCCGCCCTGGAGGCTTTGGGTCATGTTGCTGGCTCGTGAGCCGGCCCAAGGGTGAGCCGTAAGACTGGTGGCCCAGGAAGATAGGCGGCTCAAGGTGTGGGCCGTACGACGGCCCAGACGGAGAAGACCCGGGCGTGTAAGCCATCTCAAAGACAGCTTGGACAAGAAGATAGAGAGAGACTCGGACATACAATGAGACTTGGTTAACAATTGTAATGACCCGGTGGTCCTGACCTCCTATATAAAGGTAGACCCAGGGCGATGTAGAGGACAGGTGATCGAGAACTAGGTCAAGCTTCTAGCTCCTTGTAATCGATACACAAGCAATACAAACACAAGTAGGACGTAGGCTATTACCTCGACTTGAGGGGCCGAACCTGGGTAAATCCGTGTCTTTTGTCCCGATCAACCCCTTTGAGTCCACCCCATTAGGGATGGCCTCGAATCCAAGTCCGTTCACCCGGACATCTGCCGTGATAAATCCACGACAGTTGGCGCCCACCGTGGGGCAAGCGCTTGGTGGTGTTGAGTTCTCAAAGGGCTCTCTCCCAGGGCTCGAGGGATACGTGGTTGGAAGGATGAGCAAGAGTCGCTGCGGCCGGCTCTACATCGACGACGCCAGCCGGGGGCTTGATGCCGATTCTGTGGAGTATGGATTCCGGGTTCCGTTTGGTGGGATCCAGGTTTTCATTGGAAAGGTTGATGGATCTACACCCGGGCCGGACATCTGCACCAACATCGTCGAGCCGGCTCGGCGTCTCCAATCTGCGAGTGGTGTGCGGTCTGCCCATGCCCATCCAGGTCAAAAGCATGTTCTCGTGGGATTCACTCAAGGTATGGACCTGGAAGCGTCCGGGTCACAGGGAACTCTTGTTTGCTCGGAAGATGAGTCCTCCAGCGGGGAGACATAGTCACTGTATTGGCTCAGTAACGGTGGCCTTGGGGGCTACTACGACACCTATTCTGAGGTAGAGGGCTTTGAATCGGATGCTCCGAGACCCCCAGTTCGTGCGGTGGTGTTCAGGGTGGGATCGGCTCCAGCCGCCGGTCACACAGCTGCGGGAGCCGCCGCAGCGGATGGTAGCCCACCGCCGCCGACTCAGGTTCTAGTGGAATTGATGGACGAGCTTACAGCTCTCATGGCCACGGAAGTAACACCGGATAATCAAGCAGCCTGGAATCTAGAGGTGGCACAGATCAAGGGCCGGATGGCAAAGGAAAGACAAAGGATGGCTGAGCTGAAGATCCGGATGGAGGAAGAAGCGGAGCGTATCAAGGCATATGCTTTCCATTTGGAGCTGGAACAAAGGTCAGCAGTCGCGATGCACCGGAGGAGGCATCAATCCCGTCTGCCAGAACGTTACGAAGCAAGGAACCTGTTTAATACCCCTGGTGCGGGGCGGGTTACGGGTGTGCCGGAAAGCCGCCCGATGGAACGGCCGACAACTCATCCACCCCAGCATAACCAAACTTCACCTAGAGCTTTTCTGACACCGGTGGGTCATTACTCTAACCCAGCCGAGAACATGGTGGCAGCGGCCACTCGGCTTGGGACGATTCCCATCCCAGATGAAGCACCCTTTGCGGAGGACGTGCGAAACGCCATTGGATATTTACAGAAGGCCATGGTCCAGCAAGAGAGATATGCTCACAGCCGGAGCCGGGTTCACTCTAGCCCCCTCCCCAGTCGAAGTTTCAACCGGCGCTACGAGTCGCCGGCGTGTTCCGGCAGTCATCCACATCGGGGACCACCGGAGGACGAGCAAGCGGCTCTAGATGCACAAGCCCTCGCGGACCGGGCGAGGAACAGGCGAGAGGCGGAGGTAGCGGTAACCCGTCCAGAGCCGGCGCTTTCCGTCTCAATGGGAGTAGTTAGTACCAGAGCCGTAGGGGTGCCATGTTTAACTCCGGCTTTGAGAAGTGAACGACTACCGAAAGATTTTAAGGGGCCTCGAAAAGTTCTGAATTACACAACTGATCTACCCCCTGAGGCTTGGGTTGAGAGTTATGAGCTGGCCATGGAGATGCTAGACGTTAGTGAGGCGGTATGTGCAAAATATTTCATCATGATGCTCGAGGGTCCGGCTCGCACATGGTTGAAAGGTCTGCCGCCTAACACGATAAGTTCATGGGCGGAGCTGAGAGCGAAGTTTATCAAGAATTTTCAGGGGACCTGTAAGCAGCCTATGACCATTGTAGACTTGGACCATTGTGTTCAACAGGAAAATGAGTCGGCCCATCATTGGGTCCGGCGGGTGTCGACCATTATTCACTCTTCAGAGCAGATCACGGTGGCTCAAGCGGTGCTTATTCTGGAAAAGAACTGTCATTTTGTTCCATTGAAACAGAAGCTCGGCCGGCTCAAGCGCACGTGTCAGGATATGGGAGAGCTCATGACGGCCCTAACAAAGTATGCCGACTCAGATAACACCAAGGATCCAGGCTCGGATGATGAGAAAGCCAATCAAGGGAAGAAGAACAATCAAGGCAAAGGCTTTGTGAACAATGGGAATCAGAATAAACGGAAGAACGCTGAAGGCAGGTCAGAGCTAGTGGCAAACACCAACAAAGAACAGAACCATCCCAAGGGGAACGGAAGATTCAGGTCGTTTCACCAAAGGAACAGAGGTCCTTTTAATTTAGAAGAAGTGCTTAAGAAGCCTTGTCCGAAGCATGGCACGCCTAATAAACCGGCGTTACATGCGTGGGGTGATTGCTTTATCATGCAGAGATTCAAAAACCAGCATTCCCAACCACGCAATAACCACGGTGATGGCCCGCCTGGCGGCTCAGGGCACGGCGGATCAGGGGCTGGATTCGGCGCCAGCGGTTCAGGAGCCGGGCATCCAGGTCAGAATAACCAAGGGGGGCACCAACAACATCCTGGCAACAACAACAGTAACAACAATCAGCAGCAGCGGCACAATCAATCCGGGTTTCAGAATAACCCGAAGCAGCTCAGTTCTGGATAGTATCATGTGTTCACGACTAGTCACAGTAAACGAGACGAGAAGTTGCGGAGGCGAGCGGTTAATGCGGTTGCTCCGGCTCTCCCGCGCTACTTACCATGGCCTGAGTATGACATAATGTGGAGCCGGGAGGATCACCCGCCGTGGGTAGATGACCCGGGTCGGCTGGCTTTAGTTGTGGCCCCTCAGGTGAATGTCTATATGGTGAACAAGGTGCTCATGGACGGGGGCAGCA
Source organism: Hordeum marinum (assembly GCA_022496015.1). Taxonomy (NCBI): domain Eukaryota; kingdom Viridiplantae; phylum Streptophyta; class Magnoliopsida; order Poales; family Poaceae; genus Hordeum; species Hordeum marinum. Next base: position 443,392,783 of record CM039674.1, read on the forward strand.
GTATCAACATCCTTTATTATGACACTTTCTGGCGGATGAAGTTGCTTGACAAAGACCTTAAACCTTCCTCCACCGTCTTTCATGGTGTGGTCCCGGGTAAGTCGGCATACCCGGTGGGCCGGATTTCTTTGGAAGTGGCTTTTGGCGATGCGTATAATTACAGGGTGGAGTCCTTGTGGTTTGAGGTGGTTAAAATCAAAAGTCCCTATAATGCACTGTTTGAGAGTCCGGCTTATGCCAAATTTATGTCTAGGCCTTGCTATGTTTATTTACAACTCAAAATGCCCGGCTTAAATGGTACAATTACCGTTCACGGTAATCGGAAAACGACTCTCGAGTGTGAGGAAGGAGATGCGGCGTATGCAGAGTCTAGTTGTGCCCAGGAGGAGCTGAAGTTCTACAAGGAGAACGTTGACCCGGAGGATATGACCCCGCTGAAGAAGCCTACTATGGAAGTTGAGCCACCACTTAAGTTTTCAGCGGATGACACCAAGGCAGTAGATTTCAATCCGGGCAACTCATCCAAGCAGTTCATCATTGGGGCTCACATTGTCGGGACCCCGATCCTAAGCCATAAGAATCCAACCTGTAACACATCACATCACTTTGCGGTCTCACGCACGGTTATCTCCACGGCTACCACCTTACCTGGGCCAGGACCATTTGCGTCTTTTGACTCACGTATATGAAAATGTCGCTAGCATTCAAATGTCAAAGAACCCGAGCCGACATGACTAGCTGTAGAACCCAAGTGGCACATCCGTACAGGGACATGCATACGTAACCCAGCAATGCAGGTGTCAATCTCTAGCGTGTGTACAGGGACATGCATACGTAACCCAGCAAGGACTCTAGCGTCAACCACACAAGACCCTAGTCCCGGTCTATCGCCTATCCGAGGTTGAACCCGCACGGAAGTCTGGCCAAAGTTTCCGCTACGGCCTCAAACGATGTGCGCAGGGTTCCCAAGCCCACCGTTTGGGTGCCACTTGGTACACCGTGCCACCGTGTCTATACCGCATCATAGTCCACCCCGTCGGGCAGCACTATACACGGCCGCCAACACTTTCCCTACAAACGCCAGAAACTAGTTGCAACTCCTGGACAGAGGTCTAGGCGATTAATAAGTCGAGAGGGGTCGAGTTACCGGAGCCCAATTTGTGGTAGTATCTTGTCTTGAATAACATACACAAAACTCAGTTCTTAAGGACGGTCTCGATGAGACAACCCTCCATGTACTCCTACATGATCTCTCATCATTACCTTTACCAAATCGTGTTCACACACTTAACTCTCACACCGTAGGACATGAACACTGCCATTCTGATTCATCACCCAGATGTATCAGTCCCGACATGACACGAATCTAAGCATAGCAGGCACAGTAAGTAAGCATGCATGTATGAGTAAGCACAACAAGGCTCAAATAGTTGCTACTCATGCTAAGTGGTTTCAACTATTTACTGTGGCAAAGATAGGTCATGCAAAGGAATGGGTTCAACTACCGATGACATGTAACAGTTGAATCATTGTTGTCCTAATGCAGTAAAAGAGAGCAGGAGCGAGAGAGTGGGTTGATATCAGTATGCTCAAGGGGGTTTTGCTTGCCTGACAGTCGTGAAGATATACTTCTCTTCATCGGTGTCAACGTTCACATCGTCGGAACCATCATCTACCGAGAGGGAACAAGCACCGGCAAACAGGAAGAAGGAACACATTCAATTTATGCAATGCACAATCATGATGCATGGTATGACAAATTAAGGTACTTAATTAACCTAGAGGAGTGGTTAGCCAAGTTGGTTGAAGTGGAATTCAAACAAGTTTGAATTTCCAACTCCAAATGATATTTCATACATTGGCCTAATCATAAAATGTCCTACTTGGTGATGTTAATTTGTTCAAACATGCATGATCATGGCATAAACAGATTCATTGGATTTTTCTGATCATTTTTCATATATAAATTATTTTCATCTGAGCTATAGATTTTTTTCTATGATTTTTAGAAGTTTAAAGCTTTTTCTGGAATTATTTTTAATACAGAAAATATTTATTGCGTCATGCTGAGGCCATGCCTACGTCAGCATGTAGTGACACTGGGTCAGCTCCAGAGGCTGACTGGTGGGACCAGTCAACCCTGACGTGGCCAGGTCAAAGCTGACCTGGGGGTCCCACATGTCAGTGACTTAGAGTTAACCCACTGGTTATTTTAGATTAGATTATTAATCCGGTGTTTTAATTAGTGGGTGGGTCCCGGCTGTCAATGACTCTAGGGTTAATTAGCGCGGAGGTTAGTCCTAACTAACCTGCCACGTCGGCTTCGACGGAGGGAGGTCGCCGGCGGCGAGCCGACACGGCGGGGATCATCGGAAATCTTCCTCCGGCAACCATTTGAGCGGCGGAGGGCACCTACGGACAGCTAAGGCTCGCGCGCATCCACCTAGGGCAACGAGAGGACGCGGGGTCGCCGGAGTCGATGGCCACGACGACTTTGGCGGCGGCCGGAGCTCGGCAACGGCGAGGCTAGCGGCTACGGGGCGAGGAGGGCCACAGGGAGAGAGGGGAAAGGACGGGGAGGCTCACAGGGAGTCGGACGGCTGGCCAGCGGCTCGGGGACGACCGGAGCTGCGCGAATCGACGACAGCGATCTCCGGTGGCCGAGGCTTGAAGAAAAACTCGGGGCGGCGACTAGCGATCTCTGGCGTCGCGTGCCTCGGCGAGGAGCAGCAGCAGGACGGGGCGGAGCTTCTGGACTGGCTGGAGAGGCGAGGGGTGGCCGGGGCATCGACGGGGCGAGCAATGGCGATGGCGGCCTTCGGGTCCGGGAGGAGGAGACAGGGGAGAGGGAAGAGAGCGAGGGAGAGAGAGGAGAGGGGTCGTCCCGATCCGGATGGCTCTGGGGCCTAATCCCCTCCTCCAGCGAGGCTGGCAGGCAGGAGGCGTGGCACCCTGGCCACGCTCGCCGTGCCTTCCTTCGCCTCTGCCTTCTGGCAGAGGTAGGGGACGACTGGCGATGGCCAGGTGGGCTGGGCCGGTCTGGGCCAGGTAAGCGCCAGGTAGTCCCTTTCCTTCTCTATTTTTTTAATTCCTGTTTTCTTTTATTCTGACAATCTTCTTTTAATTTTTGTGAAGCCGAAATACCTAACACAATGATGCCCAATATTTTATTAAATATAGTCTGGCTATAATCAAATTTTCCACAAAAGGTTTGGGAATTTTTAGACAACTATCATATTTATAATGCTTTATTAATTGATTTCAGGAGCTATCTTATTTTATTTAACTCATCAAAATAGTTGTTAAATTATAGTTCACCCCTGATATGTTGTTGCCAACATTTATCAGAGAGGGGGAACATTTTTGAAAAGTATTTTGAGATCATTGAAAATTCAATTGTTGGAATTTGGTTTATTTAATGAGGTGCTAGGTTTGACAATCCCCATTTCAGGTTTCATTTGAATCTAGACATGATGACATGATGCACATGCTGATGTTGATGCAAACAAATACCAAACAACTCTAGGGCTGTGACACACATGGATCCCAAATAGGAAAGCGCGCTCATCGAATTCATCCGTGAGAATCGGGACATCTTTGCATGGAAGCCTTCGGACATGCCGGATGTATCGAGAGAGTTTGCTGAGCACAACCTTAATGTGGATCCGAAGTTTAAGCCAATTAAACAGTTTCTATGAAGGTTCAACGAAGAGAGACGTAAAGCTATTGGGGAGGAAGTTTCCTGGCTCTTGGCTGCAGGCTTTATAGTGGAAGTTTTTCACCCGGAGTGGTTGGTAACCCAGTGCTAGTGCTAAAAAAGAATGGCACTTGGCGTATGTGTATATATTACACAGACCTTAACAAGGCTTGCCCGGCTGACCCTTTTGCACTCCCTCGTATCGATCAGATTATTGATGCTACAACTGGGTGTGAAAGTTTATGCTTCCTGGATGCATATTCAGGTTATCATCAGATCAAGATGGCAATGAAAGATCAGGAGAAGACGACGTTTATTACACCCTTTGGGGCATTCTGCTACGTCTCCATGCCTTTCGGGCTCAAGAGTGCCCAGGCGACTTACCAACGATGTGTGCAGAACTGCCTTCACAGTCAGATTGGCCTAAATGTTCATGCTTACGTAGACGACATCGTGGTTAAATCCAGAAAGAAAGAAACTCTCCTAGAGGATCTGAAGGAAACTTTTGACAATCTCCGGGTCTACAAGATGATGCTTAACCCGACGAAGTGTGTTTTTGGTGTTCCAGCAGGAAAGCTTTTGGGTTTCTTGGTCTTTGAGCGGGGCATCGAGGCTAACCCAGATAAAATTAAGGCTATCACTTCTTTAGGAGAGCCGACGTGCATTAATGACGTTCAGCGCCTTGCAGGACGGATTGCTGCGTTGAGCCGGTTCATAAGCTGGCTTGGGGAGAAGGCCATTCCCTTATACCAGATGATGAAGAAGACAGACAAGTTTAAGGGGAGCAAGGCAGCGGCTGAAGCACTTGAAGCTCTTAAAAAACAGTTGACTGAGCTGCCAATGTTAGCCGCTCCGGCTGAGAAAGAGCCGTTGCTCCTTTATGTGGCGGCTAACAACAGAGCGGTCAGTGTAGCAATTGTGGTTGAGCGCAAGGAGGCAGGGAAGGAATATCCTGTGCAAAGGCCGGTTTATTACATCAGTGAAGTTTTGGTAGAATCTAAGCAGAGGTATCCGCATTGGCAGAAGCTGGTATACAGAGTTTTCATGGCTAACCACAAGTTAAAACACTACTTTTTGGGGCACCCGGTAACCGTGGTCAGTTCTGCCCCGTTGGGAGATATCATTCAAAATAGAGAAGCCACAACGAGGATTTCCAAGTGGGCCTTAGAGCTGGGTCCTCTTAACATCAAATATGTTCCTCGTACAGCAATAAAGTCTCAAGCTTTGGTGGATTTCATAAATGATTGGACAGAATGTCAAGCTCCCGAAGAGAAGCCGGATAACACATATTGGACTATACACTTTGATGGGTCCAAGCAGCTAGAGGGGTCCGGTGCAGGGGTTGTTCTCACCTCCCCGAAGGGTGACAAGTTTTGTTATGTGCTCCGGTTAATGTTTCCTTGTACTAATAATGCAGCTGAGTCTGAGGCACTGCTCCATGGTCTCAGAGTTGCTAAAGAGATGAACTTAAGCCAGGTCAGATGTTTAGGCGACTCAGATCTTGTGGCTCAGCAAGTTTCGGGTACTTGGGAGTCCAAGGATCTGCGGATGGCGGCTTATCGACAGGCGGTTGATATCATTGCCGGTCACTTCAAGGGATACCAGGTGGATCATATTGATCGTCGCAGGAATGAGGCGGCTGATGCCTTATCATGGTTAGGTTCTCAACGAAAGCCGATACCACCTAATGTTTTTCTGGACGTATTGCATCATCCGACTGTCAAGATACCCTCTAAGGAGGATCTGGCTATTCCTGACCCGGAGGAGGAATTGGTGGCGGCTCTGCATGCTATCCCAGACTGGACTATTCCTTATTTGGCATCTGACATGCGGTGAGTTGCCTCAGGAGGAGGATCTAGCCAGGAAGATCACCCAACATTCTAAGTCTATGACGATTATCAATGGTGAGTTACATAAGTGTAGTGTGACGGGTGTCTTTCAGCGCTGCGTCTCACCGGAGGAGGGCCGACAGATCTTGAGTGAAATTCATGCTGGCGACTGTGGACATCATGCCGGGTCAAAATCTTTAGTGGCCAAGGTTTTTTGACATGGGTATTTCTGGTTGACGGCTCACAAGGATGCAGAAGACTTAGTCCGTAAGTGTGACGGCTGTCAGAAGTTTGGGCGGCGTGCTCACGTTTCGGCTCAAGAGTTGAGGATGATACCAATCACTTGTCCATTTGCGGTCTGGGGGCTTGATATGGTAGGACCTTTCAAGATATCCAAGGATAAGAAAACACACCTTCTTGTGGCGATTGATAAATTTACTAAGTGGGTAGAGGCAGAGCCGGTCAGCAAATGTGACGCGGCTACAACAGTTCAATTTATTAAGAAGCTAATCTATCGCTTTGGTTACCCGCACAGTATCATTACGGACAATGGAACAAATCTATCCAAAGTAGCTATGAAAGCATTCTATGAGAAGGAGCATATCCGGCTTGATGTTTCAGCCATGGCACATCCACAGTCTAATGGTCAGGCGGAGCGAGCCAATCAGGAAATTTTAAGAGGAGTCAAACCACGGCTCATGGTTCCTTTGAAGCGGACACCCGGATGTTGGGTTGAGGAGTTGCCTTCCGTCTTATGGAGCATCAGAACTACCCTAACAGATCTACAGGTTTCACACCTTTCTTCATGGTGTATGGTGCTGAGGCGGTTCTACCCAGCGATATCCGGCACGACTCACCAAGGGTGGCGGCTTATGTTGAGACGGACAATGAGGTAACACGCCAAGATGCGTTGGACGCCTTGGATGAAGCACAAGAGTTAGCAGCAGCAAGGTCGGCAATTTATCAACAAGACCTGCGACGCTATCATAGCCGCAGGGTGAAGACCCGGACGTCCCAGGAAGGTGACCTAGTGCTCCGGTTGATTCAAGACCAATCTGGAATGCATAAGTTATCTCCACCATGGGAGGGGCCTTTTGTGATCAGCAGAAACCTTAACAATGGATCATATTACCTCATTGATATCCGAGATGAGTCAGAAACCGTGGGTCAAGAGACGTTGCGGCCATGGAATATCGCACATCTGCGACCATACTTTACTTAGCAGGCATTGAAAGCTGCTATCATTATATATATCATGCTTACATGAGTAAAAGCTAGCATCTCCGCAAAGACTGGGGCCTCTGCACTTATGTATACCTTTGTGCAATCAAGATGAAATTTTTCCGGCTCAAAAATTTGAGTTGAAGTGGTTTGTTCGGCATCAAAACGGCTGATCTATCATCCGGCTTTATGCCCTATCAAGTGCTGTTGCAGGGAGGCCTCTTGCCTTCGGGTATAGCTTACATCTCCCCTGCATAGTCTGCTTTTACACTATTGCAAGGAGGCTTCTTGCCTTCGGGTATAGCTTACATCTCCCTTGCACAGCCGGCGTTATGCCCAATTAAGCACTGTTGCAAAGAGGCTTCTTGCCTTCGGGTATAGCTTACATCTCCTTTGCACAACCAGCTGTTATTAAACTGCTGCAAGGAGGCTTCTTGCCTTCGGGTATAGCTTACATCTCCCTTGCATAGTTGGATTTATGCCCAATTAAGCACTGTTGCAAAGAGGCTTCTTGCCTTCGGGTATAGCTTACATCTCCTTTGCACAGCCAGCTGTTATTAAACTGTTGCAAGGAGGCTTCTTGCCTTCGGGTATAGCTTACATCTCCCTTGCACAGTTGGCTTTATTCCTAGTTTGGTTACATTAAGCGATGTTGTTGATGGAGGCTTCTTACCTTTGGTATAGCTTACATGACCCTAAGACAACAGTGTGTACACCAAATTCCAGTTGCTTATCAACTGCGGCCATCGAAGGGGGCTTCTTACCGACGGGTATCGCTTATCTCACCCTAATGGCCGGCTTTATGCCACTTCCAGTTACTTATTAACCGCGGTTGTCGAAGGGGGCTTCTTACCGACGGGTTCGCTTATCTCACCCTAAAAATCGGCGTTTACGCCAAAACTCAGTTGCTTATCAACTGTAGCTGTTGAAAGAGGCTTCTTGCCTTCGGGTATAGCTTACATCTCCTTTCAAACAGCCGGCTTTATGCCGTCTTAGGCTAATTATTAGCCGCGGCTGTCGATGGAGGCTTCTTGCCTTGGGGTATAGCTTACATCTCCCATTGATAGCCGGCGTTCACGCATACAACATTTGCTGTTAAAAGGAGGCTTCTTACCGTCAGGTATAGCTTACATTACCCTTCATACAGCCGGCTTTAGGCCGCTTCCGGTTCATCAATAGCCACAGTTGTTGATAGAGGCTTCTTACCATCAGGTATAGCTTACATTATCCTAAGACAACCGGCTCCTTAATGGATTCATCCGACAAGAGCCGGTGCCATGTTGCTCCGGTTGACAAAATTCAAGTTTTCAAAGATATTATCCGGCTCTAATCTTCTGGAGAAGGAATGACGTCTTCAAAGACAAACACCCCTCATCAGAAAAGCTCAAGGTATATTTATGCAAAGGAGCGATCAATCAATGGAGAGCCAGCAACACATCAAATTGAAACACGGAGAGACGGAAAGTATACACAAAGAGATGGAAATATATACAGCCGGCACTATCTTTAGAATGGCAGAGTCATCCTTAAGCTATTACAAAAATTGCTCTCAGAAGGACCAAAGGCATTACCAAGTTTCAACCGCCCACGGCGGGTCATTGCATGAGCCATCGCTCAGAAGGTTACAAAATGCAAAGTCAGAGGGCCGGATCATCCTGCTCCGGCTCTTCTATCGGCTTCATCTGGAGAGTTTCCAAATCCCAGTTGCAGTCAGCGAGCACGGCGAAGGACCCTTCCTCGTGTTAGAGATTTCCAGTCGTAGAGATGCCTACGAATCCTCTTATCCTCGCCATCATAAGCCGCCTGGTAGACATTTAAGTTGGCTTCAGCTGCAAGTACAGATGCCAAGAAGCGGGAGTCCTTGACACACTGGATCATCTTTCTTTCTTTTTGAGCTGCAAGTACATAGTCCGCCTCTGTGATTTTTGAGCCATCATCTTTCTTTGATGGATAGCCATCCATCATTTCAGCCGGCGTCAGCTCAGGGGCGAAGGCCAGAGCCCGGATCAATCCGACGACTGCTCCTTGACGAAAAGCTGATTTCTTCAGTTCTTCAATCTGTTTTGGCATGGTGGAGAAGAGTTCCAAGACCCCTTTCAGAGCGGTGGGGATCTTCTCCTTATATTAAACACTCTTGATCGTGAAGATGGCGCCACAGTATAGTGGTTCCGCAAAGGTGTAGATGGCCTTTAGTGGCAGAAGGCTATGAGAAGCCAACTGCCGGCTCCTGGGACCTGGATAAGCCGAATAAAGCTAATGAGTCGCCAGTTTTTCAATAGCAATGTTAAAGTACAAAGTAAAACAGAAACTTACCAAATAGGGCGGCTGACATCTTCGCTATGTGCCGCTTCAGGCCTTGGAGTTCCTCCGCCACAGCTATAAGCCGCTGGTCGGTGTCGTCCGCCCGTTTGGTCAGAGCGGCCTTTTCAGATTGTGCCGTTTCTTTCAGAGAGGTAAGCTCAGCAGTGGCATTGGCCAGCTCCTCAGAGAGAAGCCGACACTTTTCGTCAGCAATGCTTCGGGCTTCTTGGTGAGCCGCCAAGTTGGCCTTCAGATCTGCCAATTGAGACCCGGCTTCGCTTAAAGTTTCCTGCAAAACATCAAAATACAGTATAAGTTGCCGAAGGAAAGGTCATATCAAATGATGAGTATTGATAGCAAAGATTATGCAAGTCTCAAACATATTGCAAGAAATATATTTGACACTTGGGGGCTAATGTATGTTTGATCTTTGAGTATGCAATGTAGTTCTGGTTCATCTTCTTCAAAGTTAATCTGAAACTTGGGGGCTACACTATGGCTCTTCAATTTACTTCTAATGGAAGCCCCGACTCAAACTTTGTTAAGTTTTGAGTCGGCCCTTGGGGGCTGCAGGCGATTCTTCAAGATATCTACACTAAAGATCCGACTCAACTTTATCAAGCTTGAGCCGGCCCTTGGGGGCTACGACTGGCGGTCTAAGTTATCTAAAGGAAGATCCGACTCAATTTTGGCAAATTAAGCCGACTCTAGGGGACAATGGCTATGAATTTTTTCTAACAGAAAGTTAAACAAAGACCCGGTTCAACGATTGAGTACATTGAACCGGCCCTTGGGGGCTAAGTAAGGGTATGGCAACAAGAAGAGTACCTCGTATTTTGTCTTCATTAAAGAGACCAGCCGAAGTTCCAGATCCCGGCTGGTGGTAACCCGGTTTATATACCCGGCGTGGAGCTCCTCGGCTGTCATCTTCTCATACGAAGAGTCAAAGTTCAGCTTCTTCGAGGCCTCGGCCAGCTCTGTATGCTTGGTTAGCACATGAGCCGGAGGAGTTTGATGACCAGACCCGATGATAACAACACCTGGAGTTGCAAGGGTCTTGGCAGGAGTCGCCGGTTTTGAAGGAGCCCTTGGAGGGCTCTCCATAATGACATCGACAGCAGCCGGTTCTGTGGAGGCAGCTGGTGGATTTTCTTCTACTTCAGCCTCCTCCGATTGTCGTTCGAGCTCCGGCTCTTGGATAACAGGGCCGGGGGAGGGCTTGTTGGTCTTGCGATGCTTGGCTTGAGCACTGCAAAATAGAAGGATCATCAGTCGAAGATGTTGCTATCATATTAAGAGCCGGATGTCCGGATATCATAGTAAGGAATGCTTACAGTGGATTGATCTTGGGCGGTGGTAGAACTGATGCTGAAGAGTCGCCGGAGGAAGGGGATTTCTAAAAATAATAAAACAGAAAGATGAGAAAGTGTCAAGTTTATAAAGGAAAGTCAAAGGAAAAGTAGAGACATAAACCTCTGCGGGGCGTTTCTTTGGAGCCAGAGAATTTGGTAACCCGGACACAAGCTCAATAGAGCCGGTGCTTCGAGTCTGTCGATGCTCGGCCTATTGTTGCTTTTTCAAGAGAAAATCGGGAGCCAGGTAAGCAAGAGGGTGAGAATGAGGAACTTTTCTGATAACCCACCGTGGCTTTCGGGGGACGAACCATTCTAAGCCGGAAGAAACCTAATTTACCTCAGGAGTATTCGCGCGGCTGGTTTACACTTCATCTTGCGAGTAAAATAAGCATTAATAAAGCAGGAAGGTAAAAGATCAAGCAAAGCAATTAAAGTATTACCTCTGAGCTGGATGATGGTGGCAGGTCAAACAAATTCTCTTGCGGGGCATCTTTTTTAGCCCTCTTGGTCGTGCCCTTCTTCCTGGATTTCTTTGGAGGGGCAACATATTCCTTCTTCCAGAAGTCTGAGTCGGCCTACAGGAATGACCCAGAGAATGAATAGCAAATCAACAAAGTACAAGCAACATCTAAGAGACGGATGGGAAGAGATTAACTTACGTCGAGAGCCGGATTATTGACGCAGAAAGGCACCAGGCCGATGGCACTGCATGAGCCGAAGGCTTCGTGAACAAGGCTCTGGATGGTAGTGGTAATATCATCCTCTGTCAGTATTGACTTGCTGAAGCACAACGAGCTGACATATTTGCCTTCGTACTCGCACATAAGCCGACCTCTGCGGCTTAAAGGCATGATCCGCCAGGAAATCCAGCAGCAGATCAAATCCAATCCTATTAAACCGTTGGCCAGGAGCGCTTTGATCTTGGCGTGGAGTGGCTCGTATCTAGCACGCTCTGAGGCTGAGAGCCGGCCGGGAAGCTCTGTGTCTATCCTAAGCTGGGAGGGTCGGTAACCCGCCAACGAGTGCTCTTTCTCAGGAGAGGTCTCTTGGCAATAGAACCACGTCTTATTCCAATCCTTTGGGTGACTCGGCATTGGAGTGGCAGGAAAGATGATGTCTCGGCGGCGTTGAATAGAAATGCCGCCCAGCTCCAGACTCGGACCACCCTTCATTTCAGTTTGGCGGTTGGCATAGAAGAACTCTCGAAAGAACCCCACGGACGGCTTAGTTTGTAGATAAGCTTCGCAGAGAACTTGGAAGTTGCAGAGGTTTGAGACGGAGTTGGGTGCCAAGTCTTGAGGATGCAGCTTGTAAAAATGAAGAACATCCCAGAAAAACTTAGAGCCGGGCGGCATGAACCCTCGCTCGATGTGATCAGTGAAGACTACTATCTCTCCTTTTTGGGGAGAGGGCCGGGTCTCTTTACCCGGAACCCGCCAATTGAGGACCTCTTTGGGAGGGAGAGTACCCGCTTCAAGATAATCTGCTAAGTACTCCTCCGTAAAGCAAGAACCAACCCAGTTGCATGAGTTGGACACACGAGACATATTGGCGGCTTAAATACTGTGCAAGGTAAAGGGCGTGATGAGTCAAGCGCAAGCAATTTTTTATGACGGCTTACAAGTTTAAGGGTTCTACGGATAATGTGGAAAGACCCGGTTGATGAGAGCCAGAGAAGCTTAGCGACTCAAGAGAGGAAAGGAAGATTGAAAATTGGCTAAGTCCTAAAAAACAAATTCCGCAAACTACTACTATGGCTACGGATCTACAAAAGTGGAGAAAAGCATTTTAATCCTGACCTAGCGATGAACAACGGAAGAAGAGAAAATGGACCGGAGCCATCGCGGTCCGCGCATTACGCGCGGCCGACCCACGCGCGACGGCGAGGCGAGAGCACACTCTAAATGCGCCAATGGCATTGATATATACTCGTGGTGGCGGTGCCGGATCCCGAGCGGCAGTGGCGGAGCCCCTGGTGAAACTCTACTACGGTGGTGGGCGATCTAAGAAGAAGGAGAACTCACCGGAGATGTCACGGCGGAGGCGGAAGGTCTCTAGTACGAATCAGGGTGATGCAGCGGCTCGGTCGGTGTAGCTGCGAAGATGGCGCCGGACAACGAGGACACTGGAGCAGCGGCGACAGGAAGAAGAAGAGGCGTGAGCGGGAAGAGTGAAAGGCTTCGACCCGCACGGGTCGTATTTAAAGAGGGAATGAGGAAGGCGCGAAAATCCAGGCGATGACACCGTTTGACCGAGGCGGACGCCTCGATTCTCGGGATGATTGTTTAATGAAAGAGTCGGTGATACGTCAGCAAATCTCATGACGTCACGCTGAGTCATTTCCGGGCGACTCGCCAAAATCAGAAGAGAAGGATGAAGTGAGCAAGCTCAATTCAACCTGGGGCCTAATGTTGGGGATATAACCCCGCAATATGACCCGCCCTGGAGGCTCTAGGTCATGTTGCTATCTCGTGAGCTGGCCCAAGGGTGAGCCGTAAGACTGGTGGCCCAGGAAGATAGGCGGCTCAAGGTGTGGGCCATACGGCAGCCCGGATGGAGAAGACTCGGGTGTGTAAGTCGTCTCAAAGACAGCTTGGACATGAAGATAGAGAGAGACTCGGACATACAATGAGACTCGGTTAACAATTGTAACGACCCGGTGGTCCTGACCTCCTATATAAAGGCAGACCGTGGGCGACGTAGAGGACAGGTGATCGAGAACTAGGTCAAGCTTCTAGCTCCTTGTAATCTATACACAAGCAATACAAACACAAGCAGGACGTAGGCTATTACCTCGACTTGAGGGGCCGAACCTGGGTCAATCCGTGTCTTTTGTCCCGATCAACCCCTTTGAGTCCACCCCGTTAGCGATGGCCTTGAATCCAAGTCCGTTCACCCGGACATCTGCCGTGATAAATCCACGACACAAACCATCAGAGGGATCCACGAAAATACTTTTCTGCCGCCGCAGCCTTCTGTTCCTGTGAGATCCCATCTTGGGGCCTTTTCCGGTAATCTGCCAGAGGGGGATTTGATCATGGAGGGCTTCTACATCAACTCCATTGCTCCTCTGATGAAGCGTGAGTAGTCTACCTCAGACCTACGGGTCTATATCTAGTAGCTAGATGGCCTTTTCTCTCTCTCTGATCCTCAATACCATCTCCTCCTCGATGTTCTTGGAGATCTATCCGATGTAATCTTCTTTTGCGGTGTGTTTGTCGAGATCCGATGAATTATGGATTTATGATCAGATTATGTATGAATATTATTTGAATCTTCTCTGAATTCTTATATGCATGATTTCGTATCTTTGTATTTCTATTTGAGTTATTGGTTTGGTTTGGCCAACTATATTGGTAGTTCTTGCAATGGGAGAGGTGCTTAGTTTTGGGTTCAATCTTGCGATGTCCTCACCCAGTGAGAAAGTAGGGGTAGCAAGGCATGTGTTTGTATTGTTGCCATCTAGTATAAAAAGGTGGGTTTTTCATCATATTGCTTGAGTTATCCATCTACATCATGTCATATTACGTAAGGCGTTACTCTATTCTTTATGAACATAATACTCTAGATGCAGGTAGGAATCGGTCAATGTATGGAGTAATAGTAGTAGATGCAGAATCATTTCGGTCCACTTGACACGGACATGATGCCTGTATGCATAATCATTGCCTTGGATATTGTCATAACTTTGTGCTTTTCTATCAATTGCTTGACAGTAATTTGTTCACCCAACGTATTATTTTCCTTCAAGAGAGAAGGCTCTAGTGAAACCTATAGCCCCCGGGTCTATTTTCCATTATATATTTTTAGATCTATAAACCAAAAATACCAAAAATACCTTGCTGCATTTTTATTTACTTTTACTTTTAGTAATCTTTTATATCTAGCAGATCTCATCTTTGCAAGTGACCGTGAAGGGATTGACAACCCCTTTATAGCGTTGAGTGCAAGTGTTTGGTTATTTGTGTAGTGCATAGATTGGGGCCTTGCTTGTATCTACTACTGCATTGATACCTTGGTTCTCAAAACTGAGGGAAATACTTATCTCTAGTTTGCTGCATCACCCTTTCCTCTTCAAGGAAAAACCGACGCAATGTCAAGAAGTAGCAAGGCTCCCCCCTGTGAAGCCGTCCGCTTAGAGGGGTCATTCAATACTAACCACACAACTGTCCGCCCGCCACGTGGGTGGTGTACCGCGCTAGTGGAGGTTGTAAGGATGGCGCCAGTGGGCATGGGCAGAGAATCTTTTCCGATTCATGCTAAAAGGATAGCAGGCTGATGTCCTCTTCCAATATGAGTCCCAAGGATTACCCCATCGGTGCAAGGAGACAAACATGACGTTGGTCGCTAGGACGAGCATCATCGGCAAGCCCATGAGTGTGTCATGGATGACGCCTTTGGCAGCGTGAAGACCAACTTTGTCAGGGAAGATTGGGTGTTTGTCCCCCTTTGAATTGCCACCTTGTGGTCGCCCTTTTCCTGCCAACATTTTGGGAAGAGAGTCCCTTGGCAAGGATAAGAGGGACATACGACCATCGTAAAGATGAATTAGAGGATTCAGCTCTCATTTCCACTCGGAAGAGCCTTCTTCTTCCTCACAACTTGTAACACTTGTGCAACCCAAGAGAGAAAGCAATCCACCAAAAAGGAGTAGGGTTTTACACCGCACAGTGGCCTGAACCCGACTAAACCCTTGTGTCCTTCTCATAGCCTGCATGCGTAGCTCCACCATCGTCGAGGATAGGATGTAGATTGCGCAGAGCTCCCAAATGTTCGAATCGGGTTCTTGAGAGATTTCCCACAGGCACAAAACAATCTCCGACATTTGGCGCACCAGATAGGGGGAGCTTCTTGTGCATCTTCATTCTCTGCTTCACTCGACATCGACTTGGCTGAGGTGCGCCATGAGAGGTATGCGCGCAGGGCTGAGATGGTTCACACTGAGCCATACGTCAACACCGACCATCACAGGCGCGTTGGCCCAGCCACCGAGCCTACAGTTGGGGAGGTGCAACCTTTCTCCGCTCACACGTCCATGGAGGCACCCCCTTTGCCTGCACACGCCGCTACGGAGGCCTCCTATGGTCACCGGGACCCGTCGGCTCCACCGGCCGTGCTCCTCATGGCTTGCGAGCTTCTGCGCTACAGACCCGCTGAGGTTGGCTATGATGCATGGCTTGGACGCATCACTGAGCTGGTCAATACTGTCGGAGATGCCCGTGACTCTCACCCAGTCCCTGCCTCCTCCCGTGTGGTACGACGCGAGAGCAGGACATGGTGCGCTTCCTCCACCTCCTCCGCCCAGCGAGGACATTGGTCGGTGCCACGGTGCGCATGCACCAGTGTCGTCCACGGAGCATCATCACCGCCCCACGAAGATCCTAGCTGCAGAATCATGCAGGATGCAGAGCCTGATGCACGTGTGCTACACGAGAGGCGCCGCGAGCATCAGAATTGTACTCTCCAAGATGTCGCGACTGTCGAGCGTCAAAACCGTGCCACTCTCGCAGGTGGGATCCCTTCTGGTAGTGGGGGATGTCATGCCTTCACTCGTGAGCTATGCCGTGTGGTGTGTCCCATGTCGTCCAAGTCTGAGATGCATCGATGCTATGATGACACCCCAACCCTACAGATTACCTGCAGCGCTATGCCATCGGCATCGAAGCCGTCGACGACAATGACAAGGTCATGGCGAACTGGTTCCCCATGGCCCTCAAGGACATGGCACGCTCATGGCTGATGAATCTTCCCGAGGGATCCATCTCTTCATGGTCCGAGCTATATGTGCAGTTCGTCTCCAATTTCAAGGGCACGTACAAGCGCCCCCTAAGCCTCAACAATTTACGCGTTGTGCGCCAGCAGCCTGGCAAGACCCTCTACAAGTAAATCCAGCGCTTCATCCAGGCGCGTGATACGTCTCCAACGTATCTATAATTTTTGATTGTTCCATGCTATCATATTATATGCTTTGGATGTTTTATATGGATTAATATGCTATTTCATAATATCTTTGTGTCTAACCTATTAACCTAGTGCCTAGTGCCAGTTTCTATTTTCCTTGTTTTTGAGTATTGCAGAAAAGGAATATCAAACGGAGTCCAAATGGAATAAAATTCTACGATGATTTTTCTTGGACCAGAATAAACCTAGTAGACTTGGAGAAGAGGCCAGAAGAGCCATGGGTGGGCCACAAGCCACCCTGGCGCGGCCAGGGGGCCGCGCCCGCTGGCTTGTGGGTCCCCCATAGCTATTCCAACCCTAATATTCGGCCTATAAATTCAGAAATATTCCCCCAATACCAAAAAGAGCCACAATAATACATTTCCGCCGGTGGAAGCCTCCATTCCCGAGAGATCCAATCTTGGAGCCTTCTCCAGTAATCTGCCGGAGGGGGATTGGATCACGGAGGGCCTCTACATCAACTCCATTGCCCTTCCGATGATACGTGAGTAGTTCACCACAGACCTATGGATCCATAGCTAGTAGCTAGATGGCTTCTTCTCTCTCTCTATGTTCTTCAATACCATGTTCTCCATGATCTTCATGGGGATCTATCCGATGTAATACTCTTCCGCGGTGTGTTTGTCGAGATCCGATGAATTGTGGGTCTATGATCAGATTATCTATGAATATTATTTGATTCTTTTCCGAATTCTTATATGCATGATTTCATATCTTTGCAACTCTCTTCGAGTTATTGGTTTGATTTGGCCAACTAGATTGGTAATTCTTGCAATGGGAGAAGTGCTTAGTTTTGGGTTCAATCTTGCGGTTTCCTCACCTAGTGACATAGTAGGGGTAGCAAGGCACATATTTGTATTGTTTCCATCAAGGATAAAAAGATGGGTTTTTCATCATATTGCTTGAGTTTATCCCTCTACATCATGTCATCTTACCTAATGCGTTGCTCTGTTCTTCATGAACTTAATACTCTAGATGCAGGAAGGAGTCGATCGATGTGTGGAGTAATAGTAGTAGATGCAGAATCGTTTCTATCTACTTGACACGGACGTGATTCCTATATGCATAATCATTGCCTTGGATATCATCATAACTATGCACTTTTGTATCAATTGCTCAACAGTAATTTGTTCACCCACCGTATTATTTTCCTTCAAGAGAGAAGCCTCTAGTGAAACCTATGGCCCCCGGGTCTATTTTCCATATTATATTTTCAGATCTATAAACCAAAAATACCAAAAATACCTTGCTGCAATTTTATTTACTTTATTTACTTCTAGCAATCTTTTATATCTTTCTCTATCAGATCTAATCCTTGCAAGTAACCGTGAAGGGATTGACAACCCTTTGTAGCGTTGGGTGCAAGTGTTTGATTGTTTGTGTAGGTGCATAAATTGGGGCCTTGCTTGTGTCCTCCTACTGGATTGATACCTTGGTTCTCAACAACAGAGGGAAATACTTACTACTTTGCTGCATCACCCTTTCCTCTTCAAGGAAAAACCAACGCAATCTCAAGAAGTAGCAAGAAGGATTTCTGGCGCCGTTGCCGCGGAGGATACACATCAAGCCTACCAAGTAACCATCACAAACTCATCTCTTGCATTTACATTATTTTCCAATTGCCTCTCGTTTTCCTCTCCCCCACTTCTAAAATTATTTTCAAAAAACCCAAAAAGATTTGCCTTTTTATTCGCCCTTCTTCCGTTCCCCTTTCCATTTGCTTTTTGCCTGCTCGTGTGTTAGATCGCTTAAACTCATGGCTAGCCTTACTACTATTGGTAGTACTCCCGAGAGAGAATTTCTTAATTTTAAGCAAAGGGAGGGAGAAAACTTAAAAGATGCTTGGTATAGAATTTGCAATGCTCAAAATAGGTCTACTCGTAAGCAATCTACTATCGTTCTCCTTCGCAATTTTTATGTGGGTGTTTCTCCATGGAATAGATATGTTCTGGATACCATTATGGGAGGAAATTTCTTGGGAATCCATGCCTTTGATTCTTATAGTGCTACGATAAATTTGGTAGGTTCACCCCCACTTATGGTTAATGAAACAATCTTAACTTTGGAACATGTGATGCAAAGAATTGATATTATTGAAAATAAAGTTGCTACTATTGAGGTTATTGAAAACTTGGATAAAAATGTTCATAATAATATTACTCAATATTGGTCTAAGGTAGGAGTTACTTTAAAAAATCTAACGGAAAAAGAACCCATAGTTAATTAAAAATTGGATCAAGATTCCTCTAGAATTGGCAAGCTAGAGGACATTATTACCAACTTGGGTTCCAGTTTTGCCTCGGTTCAAACTACTCCAAATTTTCCTCCTTCTAAGATTGCCAAGTTTGTTTATGTTTCTAAAAATAAGGGTGGATCCTCTAGAAAAGAGGATGAATATCTTAAGATGATAAGTATTCACCCCAGCTTTATCAATATAGTTAGGGAATCAATTGCCACAAGTGAACCTCTTGACTTTTTGCCTAGGAGCATTATTATTGATAAGAGAAAAGAACCTCCTAGGGTTTATAAGTGGGCAATTTAGAAGTTGCATACCAAATATGATAATACCTAGATCTATTGCGTTATGGCTAGCTGGGGCATTAAACAATAGCGCTTGTTGGGAGGCAACCCAATTTTTACTTTTATGTTTATGTTTTTTACTTCTATTTTCGAGTGTTCCACACATTATTACCTCTATAGTAATTGTGTTTTGGTGTTTTTATTAGTGTTTGAGCCAAGTAAGACCTTTGGGATGGTCTATGGTGATTGTTGATTTGATCTTGCTGAAAAACAGAAACTTTTGCGCCCAGTCCAAGAAGTTTATAAATTTACCACAACGATGAATGAGTCTTAAATTTTTACACAAGATTGATATACAAATTGCCCAGGTTTTACTATTTTTCAGAATATTTGGAGTTACATAAGTATTCAAAGTTTACGGATTGCTACAGACTATTCTTTTTTTGACAGATTCTGTTTTCTTTGTGTTGTTTACTTATTTTGATCATTCTATGGGTTGTATCGAGGGGGGGGGGTATGAACCATGGATAAGTTGGAATATGGTAGATATTAAGCCAATATAAATAAATAATGAGTTCACAATAGTACCTAAAGTAGTGATTTATTTTTCTTATACTAACGGATCTCACGAGTTTTCTGTTGAGTTTTGTGTTGTGAAGTTTTCAAGTTTGGGGTAAAGATTTGATGGAATATGGAATAATGAGTGTCAAGAACCTAAGCTTGGGATTCCCAAGGCACCCCAAGGAATATTCAAGGATACCAAAGATCCTAAACTTGGGGATGCCCCGGAAGGCATCCCCTCTTTCGTCTTCAATCCATCGATAAATTTACTTGAAGCTATATTTTTATTCACCACATGATATGTGTTTTGATTGGAGCATCTTGTATGATATGAATATTTGATTTTTTAATTTGCCACAACCATCCTTTCTGCAGACATGTTTGAGAGACACACGCATGAATCATGAATTTATTAGAATACTCTATGAGCTTCACTTATATCTTTGAGCTAGGCAATTTTGCCCTAGTGCTTCACTTATATCTTTTTAGAGCACGGTGGTGTTTTATTTTATAGAAATATTTGAACTCTCATACCTCACTTATATTAGTTTTAGAGTCCTTAAACATCATGGTAATTGTTTTAGGTTATGAATTTAGTCCTAATATAATGGGCATCCAAACGGGATATAATAAAAACTTTCATATAAAGTGCATTCAATATTAGGGTCATGCTAGTGAGTAATTGTGAATTGGTAAAAATAATTGTGTAAAGGTTTGTGATTCCCGTAGCATGCATGTATGGTGAACCGTTATGTAATGAAGTCGGAGCATCATTTGTTTATTGATTATCATCCTTTGTGTGAGGGTCGGGAGCACGCGATGGTTAACTCCTACCTACCTATCCCCTAGGAGCATGCATCTAATACTTTGCTTTGATGACTAATAGACTTTTGCAATAAGTATGTGAGTTCTTTATGACTAATGTGACTCCATGGATCATACACACTCTCACCCTTCCACCTTTGCTAGCCTCTCTAGTACCGCGCAACTTTCACCAGTGCATTACACCCACCATATATCCTTCCTCAAAACAGCCACCATACCTACCTATTATGGTATTTCCATAGCCGTCCCGAGATATATTGCCATGCAACTTCCACCCTTCCATTTAGTATGACGTGCACCATCATTTTCATATTGCTTTGCATGACCGTAAGATATCTAGCATGATGTTTTCATGGCTAGTCTGTTTTTGATGTCATTTGCTATGCTAGATCATTGCACATCCTGGTACACCCCGGAGGCATTCATATAGAGTCATATTTTGTTCTAGTTTCGAGTTGTAATTCTTGAGTTATAAGTAAGTAAAAGTGTGATGATCATCATTATTAGAGCATTGTCCCATGTGAGGAAAGGATGATGGAAGCTATGATTCCCTCACAAGTTGGATGAGACTCCGGACTTTATGAAAAATAAAAGAGGCCAATGAAGCCCAAATAAAAAAAGAGGCCAAGGATGCCCACAAAAAAAGAGAGAGAAAAGAGAGAAGGGACAATGCTACTATCTTTTTCCACACTTGTGCTTCCAAGTAGCACCATGATCATCATGATAGAGAGTCTCCTATTTTGTCAGGAATTTTTCATTATATAATTTGGCTTGTATATTCCAATGATGGGCTTCCTCAAATTGCCCTAGGTCTTCTTGATCAAGCGCGTTGGATGCAGACCCACTTAGTTTCTTTTTGAGCTTTCATACACTTATAGCTCTAGTTCATCCATTGCATGACAATCCCTACTCACTCACATTCATATCTATTAATGGGCATCTCCATAGCTCGTTGATACGCCTAGTTTATGTGAGACTATCTTCGCCTTTTCCTTACAACCTCCACCATATTCTATTCCACCTATAGTGTTATATCCATGGCTCACGCTCATGTATTGCGTGAGAGTTGAAAAGGTTTGAGAACATAAAAGGTGTGAAACAATTGCTTGACTTGTCATCGGGGTTGTGCATGATATAAATACTTTGTGTGGGGAAGATGGAGCATAGCCAAACTATATGATTTTGTAGGGATAACTTTCTTTTGCCATGGTATTTTGAAGAGACACAATTGCTTTGTTAGTATGATTGAAATATTACTATTTTTATGTCAACATTAACCTTTTGTTTTGAGTCGTATGGGTCTGAACATTCATGCCACAATAAAGAATTTTACATGGATAAATATGTTAGGTAGCATCCCACACCAAAATTTCTGTTTTTATCATTTACCTACTCGAGGACGAGCAGGAATTAAGCTTGGGGATGCTGATACGTCTCCAACGTATCTATATTTTTTGATTTTTCCATGCTATTATATTATCTATTTTGGATGTTTATATGCATTAATATGCTATTTTATATTATTTTTGGGACTAACCTATTAACCTAGTGTAGAGTGTCAGTTTTTGTTTTTTCATTGTTTTTGAGTATTGAAGAAAGGGAATATCAAACAGAGTCCAAACGGAATAAAATTCTACGATGATTTTTCTTGGACAGAAGAAACCCAACAGACTTGGAGAAGTGGCCAGAAGAGTCACGGGTGGGCCACAAGCCACCTTGGTGCGGTCAGGGGGGAGCCCCCTGGCTTGTGGGTCCCCCGTAGCTCTTCCAACCCTAATCTTCAGCCTATAAATTCAGAAATATTCCCCCAATACCGAAAAGAGCCAGGATAATACTTTTTCGGTGCCGGAAGCCTTCGTTCATGAGAGATCCAATCTTGGAGCCTTTTCCGGTAATCTGTCGGAGGGGGATTCGATCATGGAGGGCCTCTACATCAACTCCATTGCCCTTCTAATGATGCGTGCATAGTTCACTACAGACCTATGGGTCCATAGCTAGTATCTAGTGTTGGGGAACGTTGCATGGGAAACAAAAAAATTCCTACGCACACGCAAGATCTATCCATGGTGATGAGCATCTACGAGAGGGAGTGGATCTACGTACCGTTGTAGATCGCTAAGCGGGAAGCGTTAAGAAACGCGGTTGGTGTAGTCGAACGTCTTCACGATCCAAATCGCCGAGCGTCCCGCAATCCAATCACGATCCATCCCGATCAAGCACCGAACGGACGACACTTCCGCGTTCAGCACACGTGCAGCTTGATGACGATCTCCACCTTCTTGATCCAGCAAGAGGGAGCGGAGAGGTAGACGAGTTCTCCGGAAGCGTGACGGTGCCGTGGTGATGGTGATGGAGCAATTCCGGCAGGGCTTCACCTAAGCACTGCAAAAAACCCATCTAGAGGAGAAACTATGCACTAGAGGAACATGTAGCACGTGGCTGAAAATCAAGTGCAAAGGCCCTAAAACCTCTAGTATATATAAGAGGAAGAGATGAGGAGACTTGGCGCAAGGGCCAAGCCCTCTAGGCTTCGGCCGAAGTGGGAGGAGAGGAGGAATCCTCCTCCAATCCTAGTAGGACTAGGACTCCTCCTTATTTTGGCCTTCTTGCCTTTTCCCACCTTTTTCTCTTTGGGCTTTTCTTCCCAGCCACATGGGCCTTGTGTAGGACTTCCACCAGCGCACTAAGGGCTGTTATTAACTCTCCCACAGCCCATGTAGCCTCTTGGGTCGAAATACCCCTCCCGATGGTCTCCCGGTACACTACTGGCACTCTAGGTACACTATTGATGAGCCCGAAACTTTTCTGGCGACCAAAATAGGACTTCCTATATATCAATATTTACCTGCGGACCATTCCGGAGCTCCTCGTAACATCTGGGATCTCATATGTGATTCCGTACAACCTTCGGTCACCACCATGCATAACTCTATACTACCGAAACATCACCAAACCTTAAGTGTGCAGACCCTACGAGTTCGAGAACTATGTAGACATGACCGAGAAACCTCTACGGTCAATAACCAATAGCAGGACCTGGATGCCCATATTGGTTCCTACATATTCTACGAAGATCTTTATTGGTCGAACCTCTATGTCAAGGATTCAGTTAATCCCGTATGATGTTCCCTTTGTTCTTCGGTATGTTACTTGCCCGAGATTCGATCATCGGTATCTCCATACCTAGTTCAACCTCGTTACCGGCAAGTCTCTTTACTCGTTCTGTAACACAAGATCCCATGACTAACACTTAGTCACATTGGTTGCAAGGCTTATTGTGATGTTGTATTACCGAGTGGGCCCTGAGATACCTCTCCGTCACACTGAGTAACAAATCCCAGTCTTGATCCATGCCAACCCAATACACACCCTCAGAGATACCTATAGAGCACCTTTATAGTCACCCAGTTATGTTGCGACATTTGATACACACAAGGCACTCCTCCGGTGTCCGTGAGTTGCATGATCTCATGGTCATAGGAACATATATTTGACATGCAGAAAACAGTAGCAATAAACTGACATGATCATATGCTACGTTTGTAGTTTGGGTCTTGTCCATCACATCATTCTCCTAATGATGTGATCCCATTATCAAATGACATCACATGTCAATGGCTATGAAACCTTGACCATCTTTGATCAATGAGCTAGTTTTCTAGAGGCATACTAGGGACAAAGTGTTGTCTATTTATCCACACATGTAATGTGTTTCCAATCAATACAATTATAGCATGGATAATAAACAATTAGCATGAACAAGGAAATATAATAATAAACACTTTATTTATTTCCTCTAGGGCATATTCTCAAAAGTCTCCCACTTGCACTAGAGTTAATAATCTAGTTCACATCACTATGTGATTTACATTGTAATGAATCGAACACCCATGCAGTTCTGGTGTTGATCATGTTTAGCCCTTGGAAGAGGTTTAGTCAACGGGTCTGCAACATTCAGATCCGTGTGCACTTTGCAAATATTTATGTCCTTCTCCTCGATGTAATCGCGGATGGAGTTGAAGCGTCGCTTTATGTGTCTGGTCCTCTTGTGAAACCTTGGTTCCTTGGCCAGAGCAATGGCACTAGTGTTGTCGCAGAACAGAGTCATTGGATTCAGTGCACTGGGCACTACTCCAAGATCTGTCATGAACTACTTCATCTAGACACCTTCCTTCGCCGCCTCCGAGGTTGTGATGTACTCCGCTTCGCATGTAGAATCGGCTACCACGCTTTGCTTGGAACTGCACCAGCTTACCGCTCCCCCTTGAGAATAAATACGTATCGGGTTTGCGACTTAGAGTCATCCGGATCAGTGTCAAAACTTGCATCAATGTAACCCTTTACGACGAGCTCTTCATCACCTTCATAAACGAGAAACATCTCCTTAGTCCTTTTCAGGTACTTAAGGATATTCTTGACCGCTGCCTAGTGCTCCATTCCAGGATCACTTTGAAACCTTCCGGCCATACTTATGGCAAGGCTGACATCGGGTCTTGTGCACAACATTGCATACATGATAGAGCCTATGGCTGAAGCATAGGGGATGACACTCATCTTTTCTCTATCTTATGCAGTCACTGGGCATTGAGTCTTACTCAACTTCACACCTTGTAACACAGGCAAGAACCCCTTCTTCGACTGATCCATTTTGAACTTCTTCAAAACTTTATCAAGGTATGTTCTCTATGAAAGTGCTATTAAGCGTCTCGATCTATCTCTATAGATCTTAATGCCTAATATGAAAGTAGATTCTCCTAGGTCCTTCATTGAAAAACTCTTGTTCAAATATTCCTTCATGGTTTCCAGCATTTCCATATTGTTTCCAATCAGCAATATGTCATCCACATATAATATTAGAAACGCTATAGAGCTCCCACTCACTTTCTTGTAAATACAAGCTTGTCCATAAACTTGTATAAACCCAAATGCTTTGATCACCTCATCAAAGTGCTTATTCCAACTCCGAGATGCTTGCACCGGCCCATAAATGGTCGCTGGAGTTTGCAAACTTTCTCAGCATTCTCTGGATCGACAAAACCTTCTGGTTGTATCATATACAACTCATCCTCGAGGAAACAGTTGAGGAACGCTGTTTTGACATCCATCTGGCAAATTTCATAGTCGAAATAAGCAACTATTGCCAACATGATTCTGACAGACTTAAGCATCACTACGGGTGAGAAGGTCTCATCGTAGTCAACTCCTTGAACTTGTGAAAAACCCTTTGCCACAAGTCAAGCTTTATAGACGGTGACATTAACGTCTGCGTCCGTCTTCTTCTTAAAGATCCATTTGTTTTGAATGGCCTTTCGCCCTTCAGGTAATACTTCCAAAGTCAATACTTTGTTTTCATACATGTATCCCATCTCGGATTTCATGGCCTGTAACCATTTCTCGGAATCCGGGCCCATCATTGCTCCTCCATAGCTCGTAGGTTCATTGTTGTCCAACAACATGACCTCCAAGACAGGGTTGCCGTACCACTCAGGAGCAGTACGCGCCCTTGTCGACCTACGAGGTTCAATAGTAACTTGATGCGAAGCTTCATGATCATCATCATTAACTTTCTCTTCAACCGTTGTAGGTTCCACAGAAACATCTTTCTGCACCGCGCTACTTTCTGGTTGAAGTAAAGGTTCAATATCCTCATCAAGCTCTATCTTCCTCCCACTCAATTCTTTCGAGAGAAACTCTTTCTCAAGAAATGTTCCGTTCTTAGCGACAAACACTTTGACTTTGGAGATAGAAGGTATACCCGACTGTCTCTTTCGGGTATCCTATGAAGACGCATTTCTTCGCTTTGGGTTCCAGCTTTTCAGGCTAAAGCTTTTTGACATAAGCATCACATCCCCAAACTTTAAGAAACGACAACTTTGGACTCTTGCCAAACCATAGTTCATATGGCGTTGTCTCAACGGATTTTGATGGTGCCCTATTTAAAGTGAATGCAGCTGTCTCTAATGCATAACCCCAAAACGATAGTGGCAAATCATCAAGAGACATCATAGAACGCACCATATCTAATAAGGTTCGATTACGGCGTTCGGACACACCATTACGCTATGGTGTTCCAGGCGGTGTCAACTGTGAAACAATTCCACACTATCTTAAGTGACTGCCAAACTCATAACTCAGATATTCACCTACTTGATCAAATCACAGGAATTTAATCTTCTTGTTACGATGATTCTCAACTTCACTCTCAAATTGCTTGAACTTTTCAAACGTTTCAGACTTGTGTTTCATTAAGTAAATATACCCATATCTACTTAAGTCATCAATGAAGGTGAGAAAATAATGATATCCACCACACGTTTTAACATTCATTTTACTGCACACATCAGTATGTATGATTTCCAATAAGTTACTTGCCCATTCCATTGTTCCAGAGAACAGCGTTTTAGTCATCTTGCCCATGAGGCATGGTTCACATGTGTCAAGTGATTCAAAATCAAGTGACTCCAAAAGTCCATTAGCATGGAGCTTCCTCATGCATTTTACACCAATATGACCTAACGGCAGTAGCACAAGAAAGTGGTACTATCATTATCAACTCTACATCTTTTGGCATCAATGTTATGAACATGTGTATCATCACTATCAAGATTCAATATGAATAAATCCCTCACATTGGGTGCATGACCATAAAAGATATTACTCATATAAATAGAACAACCTTTATTCTCTGATTTAAATGAGTAACCGTCTCGCAATAAAGAAGATCCAGATATAATGTTCATGCTTAACGCATGCACTAAGTAACAATTATTCAGGTTCATCACTAATCCCGATGGTAATCGAAGAGAGAGCGTGCCGACGGCGATCACATCAACCTTGGAACCATTTCCCACGCGCATCATCACTTCATCCTTTGCCAGCCTTCGTCTATTCCATAGTTCCTGTTTTGAGTTGCAAATGTGAGCAACCGAACCGGTATCAAATACCCAGGCACTACAACGAGAGCTAGTAAGGTACACATCAATAACATGTATATCATATATACCTTGTTTGTCGTTGGCCGCCTTCTTGTTAGCCAGGTACTTGGGGCAGTTCCGCTTCCAGTGACCAGTTCCCTTGCAATGAAAGCACTCAGTTTCTGGCTTGGGTCCATGATTGGGCTTCTTTACGGGAGTAGCAACTGCTTTGCCATCCTTCTTGGTTTTACCCTTCTTGCCCTTGCCCTTGCCATTCTTCTTGAAACTAGTGGTTTTATTGACCATCAACACTTGATGTTCTTTCTGGATTTCAGACTCAGCGACTTTTAGCATTGAAAATAGCTCGGCGACTGATTTGTTCATCTCGTGCATGTTATAGTTCATCACAAAGCTCTTGTAACTAGGTGGTAGTGATTGAAGAACTCTGTCAGTGATTGCCTTCGGCGGAAGGGCAATTCCCAACTCTGCTAGATGATTCGAATACCCAGACATTCTGAGTATATGCTCACTGATAGACCCGTTCTCCTCCATTTTGCAAGCATAGAACTTATCAGAGGTCTCATACCTCTCGATCCGGGCATTCTTCTGAAAGATAAACTTCAACTCCTGGAACATCTCATATGCTCCATGTCATTCAAAACGTCTTTGAAGTCACGGTTCTAAGCCATACAATATTGCACATTGAACTATTGAGTAATCTCCAGTACGTGCCTCCCAAGCGTTCTTAACGTCTTAGGATGACATGTCTTCTGGTTGGTCACCAAGCAGTGCATCAAGGACATATGATTTCTGGGAAGCCGTGAGGATAATCCTCAGATTACGGGCCCAGTCAACAAAGTTACTTCCATCATCTTTCAACTTAGCTTTCTCTAGGAACGCATTAAAATTCAGGGGTGCTACTGCACGAGCCATTGATCTACAACATAAATATGCAAAGGTTACTTAGACTATTGTTTAAGATAATGAGTTTATTAATCAAATTACTAAAGCTCCCACTCAAATTGACATCCCTCAGGTCATCTGAGTGTCACATGATCCAAATTCACCAACTCAAGTCCGATCATCACGTGAGTTGAGGTGGTTTCAATGGTGAACATCATCATGTTGATCATATCTACTATATGACTCATGTTAGACCTTTCGGTCTCTTGTGTTCCGAGGCCATGTCTGTACATGCTAGGTTCGTCAAGTTTAACCCGAGTGTTCTGCATGTGCAACACTGGCTTGCACCCGTTGTATGTGAACGTAGAGTCTATCACACCTGATCATCACGTGGTGTCTCGACACGACGAACTTTCGCAACGGTGCGCACTCGGGGAGAACACAATTCATCTTGAAATTTAAGTGAGGGATCACCTTATAATGCTACCGTCGTCCTACGGAAAACAAGGTGCATAAAAGGATTAACATCACATGCAAATCATAAGTGACATGATATGGCCATGAACTTGTACTTTTGATCTCCATCTTGAAAGCATCGGCATGATCCTCATCGTCACCGACACGACACCATGATCTCCATCATCTTGATCTCCATCAATGTGTCGCCATCGGGGTTGTCGCACCCATCATGATTCTACTACTATTGCTACCGTTTAGCGATAAAGTAAAGCATTACATAGCGCTTAATGATTGACATGCACGTCATACAATAATTAAAGACAACCCTATGGCTCCTGCCGGTTGCCGTACTCATCGACATGCAAGTCGTGATATTCTATACAACACATGATCATCTCATACATCACATATATCACATCATGTAATTGGCCATATCACATCACAACATACCCTGCAAAAACAAGTTAGACGTCCTCTAGTTGTTGTTGCATGTTTTACGTGGCTGCTACGGGTATCTAGCAAGAACAATTCTCACCTACGCATAAACCAAAACGGTGATGCATAAGTTGCTTTTCAACCTTCTCAAGGACCGCCTTTGTCGAATCCGATCCAACTAAAATAGGATAAATAGGCACCCGCCAACCATCTTTGTGCAATGAGGTTACACGTCAGTTGATGGAACCGGTCTCTCGTAAGCGTATGAGTAAGGTTGGTCCGGGCCGCTTCATCCCACAATACCGCTGAACCAAAACACGACCAAGGGAGGAAGCAATCTAAGCATCAACGCCCACAAACTCTTTGTGTTCTACTCGAGATCTCATCTACACATAGACCTAGCTCATGACGCCAGATTTGGGGAATGTTGCATGGGAAAGAAAAAAATTCCTACGCACACGCAAGATCTATCCATGGTGATGAGCATCTATGAGATGGAGAGTGGATCTACGTACCCTTGTAGATCGCTAAGAGGGAAGTGTTAAGAAACGCGGTTGGTGTAGTCGAACTTCTTCGCGATCCAAATCGCCGAGCATCTCGCGATCCAATCACGATCCGTCCCGATCAAGCACCGAACGGACGGCACCTCCGCGTTCAGCACACGTGCAGCTTGATGACGATCTCCGCCTTCTTGATCTAGAAATAGGGAGCGAAGAGGTAGACGAGTTATCCGGCAGCGTGACGGTGCCGCGGTGATGGTGGTGGAGCAATTCCAGCAAGGCTTTGCCTAAGCACTACAGAAGACCGATCTAGAGGAGAAACTATGCACTAGAGGAACGGGTAGCACGTGGCTGAAAATCAAGTGAAAAAACCCTAAAACCTCTAGTATATATAAGAGGAAGAGAGGAGGAGACTTGGCGCAAGGGCCAAGCCCTCTAGGCTTCGGCCGAAGTGGGAGGAGAGGAGGAATCCTCCTCCAATCCTAGTAGGACTAGGACTCCTTATTTTGGCCTTTTTGCCTTTTTCCACCTTTTCTCTTTGGGCTTTTCTTCCCAGCCACATGGGCCTTGTGTGGGACTTCCACCAGACCACTAAGGGCTGGTATTCACTCTCCCACAGCCCATGTAGCCTCTTGGGTCGAAATACCCCTCCCGATGGTCTCCCGGTACACTACCGGCGCTCCCGGTACACTACCGATGAGCCCGAAACTTTTCCGACGTCCAAAATAGGACTTCCTATATATCAATCTTTACCTCCGGATCATTCCGGAGCTCCTCGTGACGTCCCAGGTCTCATCCAGGACTCCAAACAACCTTCGGTCACCACCATGCATAACTCTATACTACCGAAACGTCACCAAACCTTAAGTGTGCAGACCCTCTGGGTTCGAGAACTATGTAGACATGACCGAGACACCTCAACGGTCAATAACCAATAGCAGGACCTGGATGCCCATATTGGTTCGTACATATTCTACGAAGATCTTTATCGGTGGAACCTCTATGTCAAGGATTCAGTTAATCCCGTATGATGTTCCCTTTGTTCTTCGGTATGTTACTTGCCCGAGATTCGATCGTCGGTATCTCCATACCTAGTTCAACCTTGTTACCAGCAAGTCTCTTTACTCGTTCCGTAACACAAGATCCCGTGACTAACACTTAGTCATATTGCTTGCAAGGCTTATTGTGATGTTGTATTATTGAGTAGGCCCTGAGATACCTCTCCGTCACACTGAGTAACAAATCCCAGTCTTGATCCATGCCAACCCAATAGACACCCTCGGAGATACCTATAGAGCACCTTTATAGTCACCCAGTTACGTTGTGACATTTGATACACTCAAGGCACTCCTCCGGTGTCCGTGAGTTGCATGATCTCATGGTCATAGGAACATATACTTGACATGCAGAAAACAGTAGCAATAAACTGGCACGATCATATGCTACGTTCGTAGTTTGGGTCTTGTCCATCACATCATTCTCGTAATGATGTGATCCCATTATCAAATGACATCACATGTCAGTGGCCAGGAAACCTTGACCATCTTTGATCAACGAGCTAGTTCACTAGAGGCATACTAGGGACAAAGTGTTGTCTATTTTTCCACACATGTAATGTGTTTCCAATCAATGCAATTATAGCATGGATAATAAACAATTATCATGAACAAGGAAATATAATAATAAACACTTTATTTATTGCCTCTAGGGCATATTTCCAACATCTAGATGGCTTCTTCTCTCTCTCTATGTTCTTCAATACCATCTTCTCCATGATCTTCATGGGATCTATCCGGTGTAATACTCTTTTGTGGTGTGTTTGTCGAGATCTGATGAATTGTGGGTTTATGATGAGATTATCTATGAATATTATTTGAGTCTTTTATGAATTCTTATATGCATGATTTCATATCTTTGCAAGTCTCTTCGAGTTATTGGTTTGTTTTGGCCAACTAGATTGGTAATTCTTGCAATGGGAGAAGTGCTTAGTTTTGGGTTCAATCTTGCGGTGTCCTCACCCAGTGACATAGTAGGGATAGTGAGACACGTATTTGTATTGTTGCCATCAAGGATAAAAAGATGGGGTTTTCATCATATTGCTTGACTATGTGTGGAGTAATAGTAGTAGATGCAGAATCATTTCGGTCTACTTGACATGGACGTGATGCCTATATGCATAATCATTGCCTTGGATATCGTCATAACTATGCGATTTTTTATCAATTGCTCCACAATAATTTGTTCACCCACCGTATTATGTTCCTTCAAGAGAGAAGCCTCTAGTGAAACCTATGGCCCCCGGGTCTATTTTCCATATTATATTTTCAGATCTATAATCCAAAAATACCTTGCTGCAATTTTATTTACCTTTTACTTCTAGCAATCTTTTATACCTTTCTCTATCAGATCTAATCCTTGCAAGTAACCATGAAGGGATTGACAACCCCTTTGTAGCATTGGGTTCAAGTGTTTGATTGTTTGTGTAGGTGCATAAATTGGGGTCTTGCTTGTTCATCCTACTAGATTGATACCTTGGTTCTCAACAACTGAGGTAAATACTTATCTACTTTGCTGCATCACCCTTTCCTCTTCAAGGGAAAACCAACGCAAGCTATAGAAGTAGCAGCACGCAACAAGATCTCATGGGTGTCCAACACTGCAATCGTCTCTGCGTTCTTTGCGTGCGTCACACGCGTCAAGATGCGTGAGAAGCTTGCCATCAACCATGAGCTCGGCACTATGGGCATGTTGTTCGACCTCGCAGACTGATGCGTAAAGGCTGAAGAAGGCCGCCTCTTCGCCCACACCGATCTAGATGCCGTTGTCGATGCTGCCAAGGCCAAGAACAAGGATGTCAAGTGCAAGGGCCCTACCGTGCTTGCGGTGGAGCCTAAGCAGAAATGCATACGCGACCGAGACGGCGCTCCCAAGAAGCCCTTCTATGCCTACCACAACCTGAGCTCCCGCAACACCGAGGACTTTCATGAGCTCAGTTTGCGTTGCAAAACAGGGGAAAACCCTCTGTCCCAGGTGCAACGATCGTGAAATAGGTTGCGGCGATGGCCGCATCGGCAACCGCTAGAGAGACCGCAAAAAGAGCAATGACAATGGGAGCAACAACAATAGCCAATGCTGGCAGGACCAGCGATGCCACGCCAACCCTCAAACCAATGGGGCCCCTTCGCGCCCCAACGCCAACAATGGCAATCTACCTGGTAAGGACGTGGGGGGCTACCAGGAGCCTCACGGGATAACATGCTTCCTTGGTGGATCTCAGGCTCCCGCCTCCAACCGCCATCTCAAGAAGTATTCCTGCGAGGTGAACGCTGCCCTTCCGGGCCCCGAGGCCTCAAGGACCCTCACGTGGTCACAATATGCGATCATCTTTGACTCCAAGGACCCACCCAAGTCCTCGATGTCGGCATCACCAAGACACTCATCAATGGCGGCATAGGCCTCAACGTTCTCTCCATTGACACCTTCGAGCAGCTTCAGGTACCTTATGAGTGCTTGATGCCGACATGGCCCTTCTCGGGCGTGACAGCCGAATCCACCCTACCTCTTGGCCAGGTGCGACTTCCCGTTACCTTTGGCTCCCCCACAAACTACCACATAGAGCTCATCAACTTCGACATGGCACACATCGGCCTTACCCTTACGCTCGCCAAGTTCATGGCAATGACCCGCCACGCCTACAAAACAGTTAAGATGTCGGGCTGTGGTGGTACTATTACCATCCACTACAATGAGAAGGAGGTTGTGCGCTCCATCCAGCACGCCTGCAAGGTTGCTGTCACCGCCTACCCTACGGACGAGGATGACATCGGGCTCCTTCAGGCCGCATCGCAAAGAAGAAGAAATTGTTCTCTCAGGAGAGCAATGAGACAAAGAAAGTGTCGCTGGACGGCAGTGGCTCTGGGCCCACCGATACCATCGACAATGGCCTCTCCTCCAAATAGGAAGGTGAGCTTGTCGCCTTCCTTCAGGCAAAGGCTGATATGTTTGCCTGGACACCATCATACATGCCCGGTGTGTCGAGGGAGGTGATTGAGCACCACTTAGCCGTGTGTCCCAACACACGCCCCGTGAAGCAAAAGGCACGACACCAGGCACGAGAGAAGCAAGAGTTTATCGTTCAAGAGACAAAGAAGACCCAGAAGGTGGGCTTCATCTGCGAGATGATCCACCCCCCATGGGTCGCCAATCCCGGATCTCAACAAGTCCTGCCCCAAGGATCATTTCCCTTGTCGTGCATCGACCAATTCGTGGATTCCACCGATGTGTGTGATTTATTGTGCTTCCTGGATGCCTTCTCAGGATACCACCAGATCAAGAAGGTGAGACAAGATAAAGAGAAGACTGCCTTCCTCTCCCCCTGATACGTCTCCAATGTATCTATAATTTTTGCTTGTTCCATGCTGTTATATTATCAATCTTGGATGTTTTACAATCAATTTATAGAAAATTTATATCATTTTTGGGAATAACCTATTGACATAGTGCCAAAGTGCCACTTGCTGTTTTGATTGTTTTTTTACTTTGTAGAAAATCAGTACCAAACAGAGCCCAAACAATGTAAGTATTTTAGTTGGATTTTTTGGACCAGAAGAAGGAAGATGGGCCAAACAACACCAGAAGAGGGGGCCCAGGGTGGACACCCTCCACTAGGGCACGTCAGAAGCCCCTAGCGTGACCTGGTGGAGGGTGGGCACCTTGGGCACCCCCTCAACCGACTATCGAGCCTATAAATTCCCTGAAAATCCAAAAACCCTATGGGAGTCGACGAAACACAATTCCTGGAGCCGCAAGTTCCAGAATCTCGAGATCCAATCTAACACCATCACGGAGGGGTTCATCTTCTTCATAGGTGCTTCTGCAATGATGCGTGAGTAGTCCACGACAGACCTATGGGTCCATAGGCAGTAGCTACATGGCTTCCTCTCTCTCTCTCTCTATGTTTGTCAACACAATGGTCTCTTGGAGATCTATTTGATGTAATGACTTTTGCGTGTTTGTTGGGATCCGATGAATTTTGAGTTCACGATCAGTTTCTATCCATGAATATGATTTGAGTCTACTCTGATCTCTTATTTGCATGATTACTTATAGCCTCGTATTCCTTCTTCGAATATCTGGTTTAGTTAGGCCAACTAGATCGATTTTTCTTGCCATGGTAAGAGGTGCTGTGTGATGGGTTCGATCTTGCGGTGTTCTTTCCCAGTGACAGAAAGGGAAGCAAGACACGAATGTATCGTTGCCATTTAGGATAAAAATATGGGGTCTATTCCTACATGAATAGATCTTGTCTACATCATGTCACTGTTCTTATTGCGTTACTCCGTTTTCCCACGAACTTAATACACTAGATGCATGATGGATAGTGGTCAATGTGTGGAGTATTAGAAGTAAATGCAGAATCGTTTTGGTCTACTTATCTTGGACGTGATGCCTATATAATGATCATTGCCTGGATATCGTCATGATTATATGATCTTCTATCAATTGCCCAACAATAGTTTATTCACCAATTGTGTGTTATACTCATGAGAGAAGCCACTAGTGAAACCTACGGCCCCGGGTCTACTTTTCCAACATATTTCTTTCCGATCTACTATTTGCATCTTTTTTTTTCAGATCTATTAATCCAAAAAAGCAAAGAAAACCTTGCTGCATTTTTTGTTTATTTATTTTACTTTGTGTTCTTGAGAGATCTATTTACCAAAACTATCATCACCTAATCTATCTTTTTACCATAGAGAGCATGATAACCTCTCTTTCGCGCCGGGTTGCAAGTATTTGTTTTTTGTTTGTAGGTGCTGTTTACGTGGGTGCATGATCTTCCTCTACGGATTGATACCTTGGTTTCATAACTGAGGGAAATACTTACCGTCGCTGGGCTGCATCACCACCTCCTCTTTGGGGAACTACCGACGGAGTCTCAAGCCACGTCAACCCTCATACGTCTCCAATGTATCTATAATTTTTGATTGTTCCATGCTATTATATTATCTTTTTTGGATGTTTTATATGCACTAATATGCTATTTTATATTAGTTTTGGGACTAACCTATTAATCTAGAGCCTAGTGCTAGTTTCTATGTAATACTCTTTTGCGGTGTAAGAATCATAATAGATTTCATAGAAGACTCGGTATTTTTCATGATCTATCCTTTGTAATAACGGTGTGTTTATCGACATCTGATGAATTGTGAGTTTATGATCAGCTTATCTATGAATATTGTTTGGTTCTTCTCTGAATTCTTATGTGCATGATTTCATATCTTTGCAAGTCTCTTCGAGTTATTGGTTTTGTTTGGCCAACTAGATTGGTAATTCTTGTAATGTGAGATGTGCTTAGTTTTGGGTTCAATCTTGCGGTTTCCTCACCCAGTGACAAAGTAGGGGTAGCAAGGCACGTATTGTATTGTTGACATCAAGGGTAAAAGGATGAGTTTTCATCATATTGCTTGAGTTTATCCCTCTACATCATGTCATCTTACTTAATGCGTTACTCTGTTCTTCATGAACTTAGTACTCTAGATGCAGGCAGGAGTCGGTCGATGTGTGGAGTAA
The DNA here is from genome assembly GCA_022496015.1 of Hordeum marinum. Lineage (NCBI taxonomy): Eukaryota > Viridiplantae > Streptophyta > Magnoliopsida > Poales > Poaceae > Hordeum > Hordeum marinum. The sequence continues at coordinate 443,428,837 of CM039674.1, forward strand.
TGGTAGTAGATACAAAATTGTTTCGGTCTACTTGACACGGACGTGATGCCTATATGCATAATCATTGCCTTGGATATCGTCATAACTATGCACTTTTCTATCAATTGATCGACAGTAATTTGTTCACCCATCGTGTTATTTTCCTTCAAGAGAGAAGCCTCTAGTGAAACCTATGGCCCCGGGTCTATTTTCCATATTATATTTTCAGATCTATATACCAAAAATATCAAAAATACCTTGCTGCAATTTATTTACCTTTTACTTCTCGCAATCTTTCCTATCTATCTCTATCAGATCTAATCCTTGCAAGTAACCGTGAAGGGATTGACAGCCCCTTTATAGCGTTGGGTGCAAGTGTTTGATTGTTTGTGTAGGTGCATCTATTGGTGACTTGCTTGTTCCTCCTACTGGATTGATACCTTGGTTCTCAACAATTGAGGGAAATACTTATCTACTTTGCTGCATCACCCTTTCCTCTTCAAGAGAAAACCAACACAAGCTCAAGAAGTATCCCCCCTATGGAGTATACTGCTACGTGTGCCTGCCCTTTGACCTAAAGAGTGGAGGAGCCACCTTCCAAAGGCGACAATGAACAATCATTCTGTAGGTGCTATGCCGAGAAAAGAACTCCCTGCGACTCATTTCGTCAACAATGAATGAGTACTCCTTGAGCCCTAGCAAAATGTCGCCCGAGTGAACAACCACCGACAACTATTGCCACGCAAAAGGCCTCCTAGTGAGGACATGAAGCTCCAGTGGGGATAAGTATTCTCGAATCGTCTCGTGTAGGCCAACAATATCAATGCCTTTCCCGCACATGTATCAATCATCTGGCATCATCGGCCCAAGTGATCGAACCCATGGATGTTCCAGCAAAGCAACTTCATGGGGAGACCAAAGGCTCATTGTCTCCTTTACGTGTGGCCTGGAGGGCCCTCCGAGCATTCAAGGTCCGAGACAACAAATTGGGTGGTCTACCACGACGAGCCCCCACCCGAGGGGGGCATAATTATCAACCACCCAAGATGGGACACCAACACTATTCTCCCACACCAAAAATTGGTTCTAAATGGGGTCCAATCGCGTAGTGGGTCTACCCCGCAATACCCTCACCAAAGAGGGAGCTGCAGATGAAGCCCCGTCCATGAAACATGTACCCACGTCACCCCTCAACTTTGGGCTCTCTTTGTCTAGAGTCAATGGTGGCAGAGGTCCTGAGACGCTCTTGATCGGCTTGAGCACGAGCCTCAACGAGGGCCCCATCAAACGTCTCCTTAGCGCGGATCGTTGAAATCTACTGCAGATACAACCCACGCACACCTCGAAACACAATGTCACAGTCCAAGCCAACATCGAACAAGTGTTGAAAAGGAATGATACATCTCCAACGTATCTATAAATTTTGATTGTTCCATGCTATTACATTATCATTCTAGGATGCTTTTTGGATGTTAATTAATATTATTTTTAGCACTAACCTATTAACCCAGTGCCGATGCCACTTGCTGTTTTCTCAAGTTTTTGGCTTTTTCACGTTTATAGTACCAAACGAAGTCCAATTGCCACGAAACTTTAACGTGATTTTTTGGACCAAAAGAAGACATGTAAGCACCGGGAGGATACGAGAAGCTTCACGAGGGAGGCATGAGCCAACCAGGCGCGGTCAGGGGGCAGGGCGCGCCTGGTTGCCTCCCGACGCCCCTCTCAGGCCTATAAATTCACATATATTCCAAAAACCCTAGAGAGCCTCCTGAAACACTTTTTCCTCCACCGCAAGTCTCTGTTCCGCTGTGTGCCCATCTGGAGCCCTGTTTCGGTGCCTTTTTGGAGGGGGGGGGGGTCGATCACGAAGGGCCTCTACATCATCCTTGCTTCTCCCATGGTGATGTGTGAGTAGTTCCCCACAGACCTACGTGCCCGTAGTTAGTACCTAGATCTCTCTCTCCCTCTCTCTCTCCCTCTCTTGATCTTCAATACAATGATCATCACATCTTAGCTTTGATCTATCCGATGTAATCCATTTGTGCAGTGCGTTTGTTGGGATCCGATGAATTGTGGGTTTATGTTTAGATTATTCATGAAAAATACTGAGTCTTCTATGAAATCTATTATGATTCTTATGTGCATGATCATCATAGTTTATGTACAGCGAGCTTTATTGATATAGATGAATCATATGGAGTTTCCCCCTCTCTATCTTCTTGTGATGAATTGAGTTTTCACTTTGAAGTTTTCTTATCCGTAGTGACAATGGGATGTTCTGTTGATCCACTTGATGTATGTTTTGGTGATCAACTTGCGGGTTCCGTGACCTTGGGAATCTATGCATAGGGGTTGGCACATGTTTTCATCTTGAATCTTTGGTAGAAACTTTGGGGCACTCTTTGAAGTTCTTTGTGTTGGATTGAAAATGATAAATCTGAAATTATGTGATGCATATCGTATAATCAAGCCCATGGGTACTTGGGGTGACAAAAGAGTATCTAGGTGACATTAGGGTTTTGGTTGATGTGTGTCTTAAGGTGTTATTTTAGTACGAACTCTAGGGCTGTTCGTGACACTTATAGGGATAGCTCATAAGATTGATCGGAAAAGATAACCTTGAGGTGGTTTCGAACCCTACAATAATTTCTTCGTTAGTTCTCTGCTATTTGTGACTTTGGAGTGAACTCTTTGTCGCACGAGAGGCATCTACATATGATTCAACTATGTCAGTATTGTTGAGAGAACTTGTAGTAGTGAAAGTATGAACCCTAAGCCTTGTTTTCAAGCATTGCAATACCATTTTTGCTCACTTTTGTTACTTGTTACCTTGTCATTTTTAATTTTTCAGCTTATAAAAACATATATCTACCATCTGTTGCACATGTATCACCATCTCTTCGCTGAACTAGGGCACCTATATAATTTTCCATTGTATTGGGTGTGTTGGGGACACAAGATATTTCTTGTATTTGATTGCAGGGTTGTTTGGGAGAGACCATCTTCATCCTACGCCTCCCATGGATTGATAAACCTTAGGTCATCCACATGATGGAAAATTGCTACTGTGCTACAAAACTCTGCGCTTGGAGGCCCAACACAAGTCTATAAGAAGAAGGTTGCATAGTAGACATCAAGCTCTTTTCTGGCACCGTTACCGGGGAGGTGAGTGCTTGAAGGTATATATTTAGATCTTGCAATAAAATCTTTTAGTTTCTTTGTAACATACCAAAATTTCATTTTGGAATGTTATGAAATATAGCTATGCATCATCATCACTTTGTTTGAATGAAATGAATTGTTGAAGTCTTCCTTTGAAATTCTGAAAGGCCATTCAATTTTTCCATGTATTTGTTTCTTGTATTTGAAAACCTTTGGTAATGTTCAAAGAAAGAGGGGAGTAACATGACACTCCACACCAGGGGCATCTTGGTGAAATATTTGAGCAATAAAACGAGGTGGTTATTTGAAAGTTTATCTCAAAAGAATTTAAAATCAATTAGGTATTTTCTGAAAAATACTTTTTTTAAGTATTCATTTTGACAGAGCAAAAATGTTCATTAAATAGAATTTAATCCCCTGATCATTTTCATATGTACATTTCCTATGTTTGGAAATGATTTGAATGCATTAAAGATGTTTTAAACGCTCTGTAAATAAAAAAGGAAACGAATTAAACAGAAACGGGCCGGCCCACAACCTTTAAGACCCAAAATCAATCCGGCTCGGCCACCTACGTGCAGATCCCGCGTCCCACCCTCACTAACGCGCGGGACCCACCGTCCGACCGCAGCGACAGCGTGCTCGTCTCCTTCACCGCGCCTCCGACGTCGCCGACGATCTCTCCCCATAGATCTCGCTCCTCTCTCCCTCCCCGACCACCGCACGACCCCTGTAAGAACCCCCCATCCCTCCGCTCTCCGTTCCACCCCGAAACCCCCTCTACCCTCACCAGAACACCACCGCACGACCTCGCCGGAGCTCAGACGTCGACTGAATCTCCCCGAGCACGAGGCTGTCGCCTCCGTCGTCCCCAGCCCCGACCGATGCCACCAATCGACGTCGGAGCTTTGCCGCCGTCGCCTGAGCACTTCGGACACCGCCCCGACCACCGCACCATCGCCTCTGACCACCTCCGATGTCCGACCACCGTCAACCTCGCTGGAACTCCGACCCCCTCCTCTGTAAGCCGCACCTCCACCCGCATCCGTTCAATCTAGATCCAACGCGCCAGATTAGAAGCTTTATAAACCGAATCGGCACGCATTAAGTTTCGGTCGTCCGCTCGCTAGATCCCGCACGCACACTCTCTCAACCAATCACAACATGCCACGTAGACCCTGTCCGTTCGATCAGATTTTTTTCTTTTCTTTTCTGTTTTAGAAAACAGAATGTATTCTGTTTTTGTTTTTATTATATCTTTTAAACTAATTAGTGTTTTTAATTGATTCTTTTTGCATTAGGTCACAAACTTCATGTTGTTTCATCCTACAGTCTTAGATTTCAAATTTGAATCGAACCAAATTTTCTTAAATTACTAAAATCTGTATAACTAGAGTTTAAAAATACATTTTTGAGTGAATCATTTTGCCACTGTTTTGTATTAGTTAGACCTATCTGTTGGAAATATGCCCTAGAGGCAATAATAAAATAGTTATTATTGTATTTCCTAGTTCATGATAATTGTCTGTTGTTCATGCTATAATTGTGTTAACCGGAAACCGTAATATATGTGTGAATACATAGACCACAACGTGTCCCTAGTGAGACTCTAGTTGGCTAGCTCGTTGATCAATAGATGGTCATGGTTTCATGACCATGGACATTGGATGTCGTTGATAACGGGATCACATCATTAGGAGAATGATGTGATGGACAAGACCCAATCCTAAGCATAGCACAAGATCGTGTAGTTCGTTTGCTAAAGCTTTTCAATGTCAAGTGTCGTTTCCTTAGACCATGAGATTGTGTAACTCCCGGATACCGTAGGAATGCTTTGGGTGTGCCAAACGTCACAACGTAATTGCGTGGCTATAAAGGTACACTATGGGTATCTCCGAAAGTGTCTGTTGGGTTGACACGAATCGAGACTGGGATTTGTCACTCCGTGTGACGAGAGGTATCTCTGGGCCCACTCGGTAAGACATCATCATTATGAGCTCAATGTGACTAAGGAGTTAGTCACGGGATGATGTATTACGGAACGAGTAAACAGACTTGCCGGTAACGAGATTGAACAAGGTATGGGGATACCGATGATAGAATCTCGGGCAAGTTCCATACCGATAGACAAAGGGAATTGTATACGGGATTGATTGAATCCTTGACATCGTGGTTCATCCGATGAGATCATCGTGGAGTACGTGGGAGCCAACATGGGTATCCAGATCCCGCTGTTGGTTATTTACCGGAGAGGTGTCTCGGTCATGTCTACGTGTCTCCCGAACCCGTAGGGTCTACACACTTAAGGTTCGATGACGCTAGGGTTATAGGGAAATAGTGTACGTGGTTACCGAAGGTTGTTTGGAGTCCCGGATGAGATCTCGGACGTCACGGGGAGTCCCGGAATGGTCCGGAGACGAAGATTGATATATAGGAAGTGAGATTTTGGATACCGGAAGTGTTCCGGGTGTCTCCGGTAGTGTACCGGGACCACCGGAAGGGTTCAGGGGGTCCACCAAGTGGGCCCACCTGCCCTGGAAGGTTCCATGGGCCAAGAGTGGGAGGGAGCCAGCCCCTAGGAGGGATGGTGCGCCTCCCACCCCAGCCCAAGGCGCAGCAAGGGTGGAGGGGGCAAACCCTAGGCTTAGATGGGCCTTAAGGCCCACCCTAGGGCGCCTCCACCTCTCCCTGCCCTGGCCGCCGGCCAGATGGGTTTCTGGAGGCTGCCGCCACCCCTAGGGTGGAACCCTAGGGCGCAGCACCTCTCCTCCCCTCCTCCTATATATAGTGGAGGTATTTGGGGCTGCACAACACACGAGTTCATCTCCTCCCTGGTGCAGCCCTACTCCTCCCTCTCCTCGTTCTCCGTAGTGCTTAGCGAAGCTCTGTCGGAGTACCACGCAGCTCCACCGCCACCACGCCGTCATGTTGCTGGAGCTCTCCCTCAACCTCTCCTCCCTCCTTGATGGATCAAGGCGTAGGAGACGTCACCGGGCTGCACGTGTGTTGAACGCGGAGGTGCCGTCCGTTCGGCACTCGATCGGATCTACCGCGATCTGAATCGCTGCGAGTACGACTCCATCAACCGCGTTCTAGCAACGCTTCCGCTTAGCGATCTTCAAAGGTATGAAGATCCAATCTCTCCCCGCTCGTTTGCTGGTTTCTCCATAGATAGATCTTGGTGACACGTAGGAAAATTTTGATTTACTACTATGTCAACCAACAGTGGCATCATGAGCTAGGTCTATGCGTAGAATCTATGCACGAGTAGAACACGAAGCAGTTGTGGGCATCGATTTTGTTAATATGCTTGCCGTTACTAGTATTATCTTGATTCGACGGTATTGTGGGATGAAGCGGCCCGGACCAACCTTACACGTACGCTTACGTGAGACCGGTTCCACCGCCTGACATGCACTAGTTGCATAAGGTGGCTAGCGGGTGTCTGTCTCTCCCACCTTAGTCGGATTGGATTCGATGAAAAGGGTCCTTATGAAGGGTAAATAGCAATTGGCATATCACATTGTGGTTTTGGCGTAGGTAAGAAACGTTCTTGCTAGAATCCTATAGCAACCACGTAAAAACTTGCAACTACAAATTAGAGGACGTCTAACTTGTTTATGCAGCATATGCCTTGTGATGTGATATGGCCAGAAGGATGTGATGTGATGCATTGTGATGTATGAGATTGATCATGTTCTTGTAATAGGGTTCACGACTTGCATGTCGATGACTATGACAACCGGCAGGAGCCATAGGAGTTGTCTTATATTATTGTATGACCTGCATGTCAATCATAAACGCCATGTAATTACTTTACTTTATTGCTAAGTGTTAGCCATAGTAGTAGAAGTAATAGTTGGTGAGACAACTTCATGAAGACACAATGATGGAGATCATGATGATGGAGATCATGGTGTCGTGCCGGTGACAATGATGATCATCATGCCCTGAAGATGGAGATCATAGGAGCAAGATGATATTGGCCATATCATGTCACTATATTCATTGCATGTGATGTTTATCATGTTTACATCTTATTTGCTTAGAACGACGATAGTAAATAAGATGATCTCTCAATAAAATTTCAAGAGAAGTGTTCACCCTAACTGTGCACCGTTGCTAAGGACCGTTGTTCCGAAGCACCACGTGATGATTGGGTGTGATAGGTTCTAACGTTCGCATACAACGGGTGTAAGCCAGATTTACACACGCGAAACACTTAGGTTGACTTGACGAGCCTAGCATGTACAGACATGGCCTCGGAACACGGAAGACCGAAAGGTCGAACAGGAGTCGTATAGGAGATACGATCAACATGAAGATGTTCACCATGGATGACTAGTCCATCTCACGTGATGATCGGACACGGGCTAGTTGACATGGATCATGTATCACTTGGATGACTAGAGAGATATCTATCTAAGTGGGAGTTCATTGAATAATATGATTATGTGAACTTAATTATCATGAACTTAGTCTAAAATTGCCTTTAATATCTATATTGTAGATCCAATGGCCAACGCAAATGTCAACCTCAATTTCAACGCGTTCCTAGAGAAAACCAAGATGAAAGATGATGGAAGCAACTATGCGGACTGGGTCCGTGGCTTGAGGATCATCCTCATAGCTTCCAAGAAACTGTATGTCCTTGATGCACCGCTAGGTGACCCACCCCTTCTCCCAGCAGAACAAGACGTTGCGAACGCTTGGCATTCTCGCTGCGATGATTACTCCCTTGTTTAGTGCGGCATGCTTTACAGTTTAGAACCGGGGCTCCAAAAGCGTTTTGAGCAACACGGAGCATATGAGATGTTCCAAGAGCTGAAACTGGTCTTTCAAGCTCATGCCCGGGTCGAGAGATATGAAGTCTCCGACAAGTTCTTTAGTTGTAAGATGGAGGAGAACAGTTCTGTCAGTGAGCACATCCTCAAGATGTCTGGGCTTCACAACCGCTTGACTCAGCTGGGAGTTAACATCCCGGATGACTCGGTCATTGACAGAATCCTCCAGTCGCTTCCACCTAGCTACAAGAGCTTTGTGATGAACTACAACATGCAGGGGATGGAGGAGTCCATTCCTGAGTTGTACTCGATGCTGAAATCAGCAGAGGTCGAGATCAGAAAGGAGCATCCAGTGTTGATGGTAAACAAGACCACTAGTTTCAAGAAAGGCAAGGGTAAGAAGAACTTCAAGAAGGATGGCAAAGCTGTTGCCGCGCCCGGTAAGCAAGTTGCCGGGAAGAAGAAGAACAAGAATGGACCCAAGCTTGAGACTGAGTGTTTCTATTGTAAGGGTACCGGTCACTGGAAGCGGAACTGCCCCAAGTACTTAGCGGATAAGAAGGACGGCAACATTAAAGGTATATGTGATATACTTGTTATTGATGTGTACTTGACCAGCGCTCGTATTAGCTCTTGGGTATTTGATACCGGTGCAGTTGCTCACATTTGTAACTCCAAGTAGGAGCTGCGGAATAAGCGGAGGCTGGCCAAGGACGAGGTGACAATGCGCGTCGGGAATGGTTCCAAGGTTGATGTGATCGCCGTCGGCACGCTACCTCTACATCTACCTTCAGGATTAGTTTTAAACCTTAATAATTGTTATTTAGTACCAACTTTGAGCATGAACATTGTATCTGGATCTCGCTTGATGCGAGATGGCTACTCATTTAAATCCGAGAATAATGGTTGTTCTATTTATGTGAGAGAAATGTTTTATGCTCATGCCCCGCTGGTCAATGGTTTATTTTTGATGAATCTCGAACGTGATGTTACACATGTCCATAGTGTGAGTACCAAAAAGTGTAAAGTTGATAACGATAGTCCCACTTACATGTGGCACTACCGTCTTGGCCATATTGGTGTCAAACGCATGAAGAAGCTCCATGCTGATGGACTTTTGGAGTCACTTGATTTCGAATCATTTGACACCTGCGAACCATGCCTCATGGGCAAGATGACCAAGACTCCGTTCTCCAGAACAATGGAGCGAGCAACTGACTTGTTGGAGATAATACATACCGATGTATGCGGTCCAATGAGTGTCGAGGCTCGCGGTGGCTACCGTTATGTTCTCACCCTCACTGATGACTTGAGCAGATATGGGTATGTCTACTTAATGAAACACAAGTCTGAAACCTTTGAAAGGTTCAAGGAATTTCAGAGTGAGGCCGAGAATCAACGTGATAGGAAAATAAAATGCCTATGATCTGATCGTGGCGGAGAATATTTAAGTCACGAGTTTGGCACGCACCTTAGGAAATGTGGAATTGTTTCACAGCTCACGCCGCCCGGCACACCTCAGCGAAATGGTGTGTCTGAACGTCGTAATCGCACTCTATTGGATATGGTGCGATCTATGATGTCTCTTACCGACTTACCGCTATCATTTTGGGGATATGCATTAGAGACTGCCGCATTCACTTTAAATAGGGCACCGTCTAAATCCGTTGAGACGACACCGTATGAATTATGGTTTGGAAAGAAACCTAAGCTGTCGTTTCTAAAAGTTTGGGGATGCGATGCTTATGTGAAGAAACTTCAACCTGAGAAGCTCGAACCCAAAGCGGAAAAGTGCGTCTTCATAGGATATCCCAAAGAGACTATTGGGTATACCTTCTACCTACGATCCGAGGGAAAATTCTTTGTTGCCAAGAATGGATCCTTTCTCGAGAAAGAGTTTCTCTCTAAAGAAGTAAGTGGGAGGAAAATAGAACTTGATGAGGTAATTGTACCTCCACTCGAACCGGAGAGTAGCGCAGCGCAGGAAGTTGTTTCTGTGGAACCTACACCGGCTAGAGAGGAAGTTAATGATGATGATCATGAAGCTTCAGATCAAGTCGCTATTTGAAGGTCCACTAGGACACGTTCCGCACCAGAGTGGTACGGCAATCCTGTCCTAGAGATCATGTTGTTGGACAACGGTGAACCTTCAAACTATGAAGAAGCGATGGCGGGTCCGGATTCCGACAAATGGCTTGAGGCCACGAAATCCGAGATAGGATCCATGTATGAGAACAAAGTATGGACTCTGGTGGACTTGCCTGATGATAAGCGAGCCATTGAAAACAAATGGATCTTTAAGAAGAAGACTGACGCGGACGGAAATGTGACCGCCTATAAGGCTCGGCTTGTCGCTAAGGGTTATCGACAAGTTCAAGGAGTTGACTACGATGAGACTTTCTCACCCGTAGCGATGCTAAAGTCAGTCCGAATCATGTTAGCAGTTGCCGCATTTTATGATTATGAGATCTAGCAAATGGACGTCAAAATGGCATTCCTTAATGGCTTCCTCAAGGAAGAACTGTATATGATGCAGCCGGAAGGTTTTGTCGATCCTAAAGATGCTAACAAGGTATGCAAGCTCCAGCGCTCCATCTATGGGCTGGTGCAAGCATCTCGGAGTTGGAACATTCGCTTTAATCAGGTGATTAAAGCGTTTGGATTTGTACAGGTTTATGGAGAACCTTGTATTTACAAGAAAGTGAGTGGGAGCTCTATAGCATTTCTTATACTGTATGTAGATGACATGCTGATAATGGGAAATAATATAGAACTCTTGGAAAGTATAAAGGCCTACTTGAATAAGTGTTTTTCAATGAAGGACCTTGGAGAAGCTGCTTACATATTAGGTATTAAGATCTATAGAGATAGATCGAAACGCCTCATTGGTCTTTCACAAAGCACATACCTTGAAAAGATATTGAAGAAGTTCAATATGGATCAGTCCAAGAAGGGGTTCTTGCCTGTGTTGCAAGGTGTGAGATTGAGTACGACTCAATGCCTGACCACGACAAAGGATAGAGAAGAGATGAGTGTCATCCCCTATGCTTCAGCCATAGGCTCTATTATGTATGCCATGCTGTGTACCAGACCTGATGTGAACCTTGCCATAAGCTTGGTAGGAAGGTACCAAAGTGATCCCGAAACGGAACACTGGACAGCGGTCAAGAATATCCTGAAGTACCTGAAAAGGACAAAGGACATGTTTCTCGTTTATGGAGGTGCCAAAGAGCTCGTCGTAAAGGGTTACGTCGATGCTAGCTTCGACATAGATCTGTACGACTCCAAGTCGCAAACCGGATACGTGTATATCTTGAATGGAGGGGTAGTGAGCTGGAGCAGCAGCAAGCAAAGCGTCGTGGCAGCATCTACATGTGAAGCGGAGTACGTAGCTTCTTCGGAAGCAGCAAAGGAGGGAGTCTGGATGAAGGAGTTCATCACCGACCTAGGAGTGATTCCTAATGCATCGGGCCCGATGACTCTACTCTGTGACAACACTGGAGCTATTGGCCTTGTGAAGGAGCCCAGGTTTCACAAGAAGACAAGACACATCAATCGCCGCTTCAACTCCATCCGTGATTACATTTAGGAGGGAGACATAGATATTTGTAAAGTGCATACGGATCTGAATGTCGCAGATCCGTTGACTAAACCTCTCTCATGAGCAAAACATGATCAACACCAGAATGCTATGGGTGTTCGATTCATCACAATGTAACTAGATTATTGACTCTAATTCAAGTGGGAGACTATTGGAAATATGCCCTAGAGGCAATAATAAAATGGTTATTATTGTATTTCCTAGTTCATGATAATTTTCTGTTGTTCATGCTATAATTGTGTTAACCGGAAACCGTAATACATGTGTGAATACATAGACCACAACGTGTCCCTAGTGAGCCTCTAGTTGGCTAGCTCGTTGATCAATAGATGGTCACGGTTTCATGACCATGGACATTGGATGTCGTTGATAACGGGATCACATCATTAGGAGAATGATGTGATGGACAAGACCCAATCCTAAGCATAGCACAAGATCGTGTAGTTCGTTTGCTAAAGCTTTTCAATGTCAAGTGTCGTTTCCTTAGACCATGAGATTGTGTAACTCCCGGATACCGTAGGAATGCTTTGGGTGTGCCAAATGTCACAACGTAACTGGGTGGCTATAAAGGTATGCTACGGGTATCTCCGAAAGTGTCTGTTGGGTTGACACGAATCGAGACTGGGATTTGTCACTCCGTGTGACGGAGAGGTATCTCTGGGCCCACTCGGTAAGACATCATCATTATGAGCTCAATGTGACTAAGGAGTTAGTCACGGGATGATGTATTACGGAACGAGTAAAGAGACTTGCCGGTAACGAGATTGAACAAGGTATGGGGATACCGACGATAGAATCTCGGGCAAGTTCCATACCGATAGACAAAGGGAATTGTATACGAGATTGATTGAATCCTTGACATCGTGGTTCATCCGATGAGATCATCATGGAGTACGTGGGATCCAACATGGGTATCCAGATCCCGCTGTTGGTTATTAACCGGAGAGGTGTCTCGGTCATGTCTACGTGTCTCCCGAACCCGTAGGGTCTACACACTTAAGGTTCGATGACGCTAGGGTTATAGGGAAATAGTGTATGTGGTTACTGAAGGTTGTTCGGAGTCCCGGATGAGATCCCGGACGTCACGAGGAGTCCTGGGATGGTCCGGAGACGAAGATTGATATATAGGAAGTGAGGTTTTGGATACCGGAAGTGTTCCGGGTGTCTCCGGTAGTGTACCGGGACCACCGGAAGGGTTCCGGGGGTCCACCAAGTGGCCCCACCTGCCCCGGAAGGTTCCATGGGCCAAGAGTGGGAGGGAGACAGCCCCTAGGAGGGCTGGTGCGCCTCCCACCCCAGCCCAAGGCGTAGCAAGGGTGGAGGGGGCAAACCCTAGGCTTAGATGGGCCTTAAGGCCCACCCTAGGGCGCCTCCACCTCTCCCTGCCCTGGCCGCCGGCCAGATGGGTTTCTGGAGGCTGCCGCCACCCCTAGGGTGGAACCCTAGGGCGCAACACCTCTCCTCCCCTCCTCCTATATATAGTGGAGGTATTTGGGGCTGCACAACACACGAGTTCATCTCCTCCCTGGTGCAGCCCTACTCCTCCCTCTCCTCGTTCTCCGTAGTGCTTAGCGAAGCTTTGTCAGAGTACCACGCAGCTCCACCGCCACCACGCCCTCGTGTTGCTGGAGCTCTCCCTCAACCTCTCCTCCCTCCTTGCTGGATCAAGGCGTAGGAGACGTCACCAGGCTGCACGTGTGTTGAACGCGGAGGTGCCGTCCGTTCGGCACTTGATCGGATCTACCGCGATCTGAATCGCTGCGAATACGACTCCATCAACCACGTTCTAGCAACGCTTCCGCTTAGCGATCTTCAAAGATATGAAGATCCAATCTCTCCCTGCTCGTTTGCTGGTTTCTCCATAGATAGATCTTGGTGACACGTAGGAAAATTTTGATTTACTACTACGTCTCCCAACACTATCATCCTACAAAGTTTGAGAATTTTTAGGATAAATTTGGTTAATCTTTTTAACAAAAACAGAATCTATTTAGTTTTTAATATAGTTTAGTTAAATTGATTTTTGTTTAGTTTGAATATGAGTTAGTTTAACTTTTGTTTTTAGATTTCATTAGATTTTCTTGTTTCAACATTAGGTGTATTATTTTGTGTTAATAAAAATATTTTTTTTAATTTTTTTTGTGCTCTAGTTTGAATAGGTACATCTTATTTTCACCTTTAGTATTTTTTAGAAAAAAAGTTTTGTAGTAACTCTTTTTGCACAAATTTTTTATAATGATCTACTTTCTGTTTTCTAATAAAATCTTGTTTTTACTTTTCTATTATCTAAATGGCTAGTTGTTTAGAACAAATTTTTGACTTGTTAAGTCTTAGTAGAGTTTTAACACCAAAATTTTTAGAGTCTTATACTTTGAGTGATTCTTCCTTTTGATTGTTCTATTGTTTGTTGAAGTATTTCTTTACCTTGCTATTGTATGAATTGTATTGTGTTTATGCTTATTGTGTGTTTTGTTTGATTCGTTAGATTATCCGGAGTGCTAAGCTTGTTATCTAGAGTCACTTGAATACGAGGATCGTCAGCAAGGCAAGTCACTTTGACCATGTATACCTATGTTTTTATTGCATTAGTTCTACCATCTCCCCAATTGCATGCAAAGTAGGTAATTTGGAAACTTGGTTACTTCATGTAGTATCATGTGGTAGGCACCCCTCAACCCTTTGACACATTGGCCCCGGGAAATGTTGATTTAATTTTTTTGCTATGCTATTAGTAGACGGGGTTGGTTGTGTGATTCATGGGAGTTGTGAGTTAATAATTTTCAAGACCTACAAGATGATCAAGACTTCAAGACTCCGAGTTTTCAACATACCTCTAGGTGGATGATGGTTGAATGGTGCCCTGGAGAAACCAGTGGTTCGCCTAGATGTTGCTGGAGAAGTGCCAGTATTCATGCGGAAAGGTCCACCCAGGCACAAAGAGATGGATGGATGCTTCAAGACCCAAGGCTTACCTGCACAGCCACAAGCCATTATGGGCTCTGGCTTGGTTGGATATCGTGGTGACCCTGGACAGGCGGTGCTACGAGATGTAGAAGAACGGTAGGAAAGGATGGGCACCGACAGAGTCTTGGGGAAACCCTTTAGAAGACCATGTTTTGGTCATCCGTTTCTCAAACACCATGAAGTGCGAGAAAATCTAACGGAGGCGATCAAATCTTGTGGGGAACGTGTGCAAAACTTTGCAGAGTACCCAAACCTAATCGATTAGCCGTGTCCACGGTCATGGACAGTTTGAGCCAAAGGAACTGAAACTATCTGGAACTCTCAACACAATTAATTACATTGATGTGGGTATTAATGTCAACTTGGGTATGAGAATTGGTTGGTGGAACCATCTCATTAATCAACCAACATTGTAGTAATAAATTTTGCTGCCCTCTCTTGTTGTAGGAAAAATTGGCTTTATGCAAAAACTTACTACCCCCACCTGCCATATATGCATATAGAATAGATGATTACTTTACACCCCCTCTTTTGTGACATTTGCCAGCATATTCAATATGCTGACCTACACGGCTGCAACATATCATGTTGCAGAGTACTTTTCCGACCAGGAATGAGGATACACTCTACGCTCGGTGAGATGCCCTTGGAGTCAGATGGACTCAACTACCTTTGAAGCTTCCGCAAGATTAGTTATTCTCATGATTTGGCCTTCAGACACTTTATTGTAATTCTTATTGTAATAAAGGACTCGATATGCGATTTTTCGAGTATTAAAGCTGTGTGATTTCACTTTGATATATGATGTACCGTGTGTGTACCAGCATGATCTTGGGATGGTACAGAAACACCAGAGATTCGACCTTTTAGGTCGGGTCGGTACATTCTTGTTTTTCACTGGTTTAGTTTTATAAAAGAAAACTACAAAAAATATGGAATTGAGGTTGCCTCATATGCCTCATCTTTTTAATGTCTTTCGTGAAAATAAGGGAAAGGAAAATTATGCTCAAGTGTTAGAAGAAGAAGTTATTAAAATGTTTGGCACTAAATATTTTAGTGATGAGCATGATTACAATGTTGTTAGTATGAATTATATGAATATTCATGATGCTAATGATATGCAAATCCACAAGCTTGGGGATGCTATGTTTGATGAAGATGATATTTTTAGTCCCCCGTGTTTTGATGAGAAAAACTATTATGATTATGGCATGCCTCCTATCTTGATGATTATTGTGATGACACATATGCTATAAATAGTAATGACAACCATGAAACCTATTATCATGATTTTAATATTCAATGTGGTTATGTTAATCAAGTGTCACATGATAGTTATTTTGTTGAGTTTGCTCCCACTATTATGAATGAGAAGGAAATTGCTTATGTGGGGAGTGACAAATTTTCTATGCTTGTAGATCATGAAAATAATGCTTTATGTGCTATTTATATTGTTGAATTCCTTCATGATGCTACTGAAAATTATTATGAGGGAGGAACATATGCTTGTAGGAATTGCAATAATATCAAGTTTCCTCTCTATGTGTTCAAAGTTTTGAAGTCATGCTTGTTTTGCATTCCCATGCTAGATGATTGTTGCTCCCATAAATTGTTTTGTAACAAAATCCCTATGCATAGGAAGTGGTATAGACTTAAATATGCTTTTCATGAGATTCATGATGCTCTCTTTCATGTTTCGATTATTATTCCTATACGAGCATCATTGAAATCATCATGCCTAGCTAAAAGGCATTAAAGAAGAGCGCTTGTTGGGAGAAAACCCAACACTTTTACCTTATGTTTTTATGTTTTAACATGATTAATATACTGTATTAATCATGTTTTGTGTCTTTTATTTCAATAAAGTGCCAAGTAAAGCCTTTGGGATAGTGTGGATACTTTATTTGTTTGATTCTGTACAAAAAACAGAAAGTTTTGTGTCGATTATATGAATTATCTTCTTTTACTGGGGAGTAAAACATTTCTGAAATTTTTACACAACATTTATATGAAAATTCCTTGAGTTTTAATAATTTTCAGAATTTTTAGAGTCATATAAGTATGGTGATCATTCATATCTTTACAGACTGTTCTGTTTTTGACAGATTCTATTTTGCATGCATAATTTGCTTGTTTCAAGTGTTCCTATGGCTTATATTGAGTAATATAAATTGTGGGAATGATGTAATACAGTATGTTTCATGTGGGAATAATTATGAATCTTGTCTTGACAGTACCTAAGTAAATGATCTATCTTTATTACGCTAACCCTTCTCACAAAGTTCCGTTAAGTTTTGGGTGATTGAAGTTTTCAAGTTTTGGGTGAGTTACCTATATGAGGAGAATAAGGAGTCACAAGAACCTAAGATTGGGCATGTACAAGTCACCCCCAAGGTAATATGCAAGGAATATTCAATCTCCTAATCTTGGGGATGCCCCGGAAGGCATTCCCTCTTTCGTGTTCAACACTATCGGTATATCTCACTTGGAGCTATATTTTTATTCGTCACATAATATGAGTTTTGCTTGGAGCATAATTTTATTTTTTTTATCTATGTTAGGTGTTATTTATAATCTTGTTTTTCATTAGAAAGTTCCAAGAATTGCCTTTAGGATGCTTGAATTGCATGTTTGATGTGTGCTGTGTAAAAACAAAAACTTCTGCTGTAGTGTTTGAATTGCCATATTTTACTGGAACGAGGAAAGTTTCTGAAATTTTTATAGTGTATTTTAATATAAATTATTTATCACGTCCTGAATTTAATTGTTTGAGTTACAGAAGTACACTTTTTCATAAATTTCTATAGACAGTTCTGTTTGGACAGATTGCTGTCATAGTTTTGTTATCTACTTATCCTATAGTTTCCATAGCCTATATTGGTAGATATAAATTCTGGAAATGATAGTATACATTACCTAATATTTGAAAATTATTATGCAACTTGTCTTGGCAGTACATAAAGAGTTGATTTATTATTATGTGTACTAACCTATCTCACGAGTTCATTTCGAGTTATGTGTGGATGAAGATTTTGAGAATAGGTGAAACCATGATATGAGCAGATTGAACGAGATATAAAAGCTGAAGCTTGGGGATGCCCAAGGCACCCCATGTAAATATTTCAAGAAGTCTCAAGCATCTAAGCTTGGGGATGCTACGCATCCCACCTCTCTTCATCAACAATTATCGGTTAGCTTATGTTGAGCTTAAAATTTTATTCATTCACATGATGCGTGTTATTCTTGGAGTGCTATTTTTATTTTGATTGATATTTAAATAAAATACTCAGATCTTAAAAACTTTATTGAGAGATATAGAAAGTCCTCACATAGCTACTTAATTGTTTGACCTCTCATTGATCTTCACTTATATGTTTTGGAGTAGTTTTGTCATTTACTCTCATGCTTCACTTATATCCTATTAGTAAATGGTTGAATGAATTGAATATCATAAATCTGAAATTATATATGTTTTATATGCTTACCCATGGGGAGTAATGACTTCATGTATAAGAAGTATAGGTGGTAAAATTTATTGAAAGTTAGCAAACACCTCATTGGTCACTTGAACCATTCATGAAACAATATTCAAGGAAGATAGATTTAACATATGAATATACTATCTTGGACATCTTCGATGATTCTGAATACCCATTAAGTATTTTCAAACTTGAGCAAATTAGTTGAAGTTGGACAAGGAATACAATATAATGAGTTATGCTTGGGTATATTTGTATAGAAATTATATTGTTATGGATCCTCCAACATGTGGTGCTTGCTTCCGCCTCATATTAGCCAAAACTTCCGCACCAAGTAGAAATACTACTTGTGCATCCAAACACCCTAAAACCCGAAGTTGTTCCATACGAGTCCACCATACATACCTATATGCGGTATTTACCTGCCATTCCAAGTAAATTTGCATGTGCCAAATTCTAAACCTTCAAATAATATTCTGTTTTGTATGCCCGAATCACTCATATAGTAACTAGGGGCTGTCAGTATCTTCCATCCTAGGTGGGTTATTCTCACAATATGTGTTGATTCACTATCATTCACGAGAAAGTGGTTCGTAATAGGGATTCTCAGTCCCGAAATCAAAGAAAAAATGCAAATAATTAAACAACCCCCCCCAGGAATTTTGTTGGTATGGACGATACCTGTGGATTCAACTCGCTGTGGAGTGTGATTGATTGGTGGAGGGAGAGTAAAAACTTTACCATTCTATTTGGGAACCGCCTATAATGTATCTAGCATGGAAGATACCAAGAACTCTTGATTGGTATGGTGACAATGAAAGCATACCACTCAAAAATATTATTCATCTTTGTTTTAAAAGCTCGAGCTCTGGCATCTCTTCAAATCAATGCTTCCCTTTGTGAAGGGCCTATCTTTTACTTTCTAGTACTTACCTTTACACAAGAGTCATGGTGATCTTCACCCCTTCCTATATTTCGCCTTTTTCTCTTGGCAAGCATCATGTGGTGGGGAAAGATCCAAGCATATATGCCCATTCAAATATATTTGATCATGAATTATTATTGTTGACAATTATCTATGTGATAAATAAGTTGGGAGGTGAAACTATAAGCCCCTATCTTTCTTTGTGTTCGACGGATGCCATTTGCTCTAAAAATATGCTTTTAGTGTTAACAATCATGGAAGACTATATGATAGTTGAGTATGTGGAATTTTCTAAATAAAGGCTCTTACATAGACCCATCCTGGAAATAAGATGAATTGCAATTGTTTGGTGACTGAAACCATAGTTTGTAAGTTTTCAAGAAACTTTATGGTCTATACTTTAACTTGTGAATAGCTTGTTACTTTATCATGAGAAGTTTTATGAGATGAGCTATTGTTTATGATATGTAATGATGCTAGAAAAAATGTTTCAAATTATCATTGATCAAATTTTTGCACTATGCTAGCATTCACACTTCATAAATTATTTCTTTTATCATTTACTTACTCGAGGACGAGTAGGAATTAACCTTGGGGATGCTGACACGTCTCCAACGTATCTATAATTTATGAAGTATGCATGCCATGTTTCCAATAATTCTATATGACTTTGGTATGATTTTATTAGAGCTAACCTGGGCTGACGTTGTTTTCAACAAAACTACCATGGTGTTGTTTTTTGTGCAGAAATAAAAGTTCTCGAAGTGGGCTAAAAATTTAATATGATTTTTTGTGGACCAAAAGAGACCCCTAAAGCATTGGAGTTGGGCCAGAAGGGCAACAAGGAGGCGACAAGCCACCCAGGCGCGGTTAGGGGGTGGCCGCGTGTGGCAAGCTTGTGACTTCCTTGTGCTGCCCCTTGACGTGAGATCGATGCCAAAAATTCCTATAAATATAGAAACCTCCGATAAGAAACCTAGATCATGAGTTACGCTGCCGCAAGCCTCAAGAACCATGAAAAACCAATAGGGAGCCCGTTCTGGCACCCTGTCGGATGCGGAAACCATCACCAGAGGCCATCTTCATCATCCCGGCAGTCTCCATGACGAGGAGGGAGTAGATCACCCTCGGGGCTGAGGGTATGTACTAGTAGCTATGTGTTTGATCTGTCTCTCTTTCTCGTGTTCTTTATCTACCACGAGCTTTATTGATATAGATGAATAATATGGAGTTTTCCCCTCTCTATTTTCTTGTGATGAATTGAGTTTTCCCTTTGAAGTTTTCTTATCGGATTGAGTGTTTAAGGATTTGAGAACACTTGATGTATGTCTTGTGATGGGATATCCGTGGTGACAATGGGATGTTCTATTGATCCACTTGATGTATATTTTGGTGATCAACTTGCGGGTTCCGTGACCTTGGGAATCTATGCATAGGGGTTGGCACATGTTTTCATCTTGAATCTCCGGTAGAAACTTTGGGGCACTCTTTGAAGTTCTTTGTGTTGGATTGAACATGATGAATCTGAAATTATGTGATGCATATCGTATAATCAAGCCCAAGTGTACTTGTGGTGACATTGGAGTATCTAGGTGACATTAGGGTTTTGGTTGATGTGTGTCTTAAGGTGTTATTTTAGTACGAACTCTAGGGCTGTTCATGACACTTATAGGGATAGCTCATATGATTGATCGGAAAAGATAACTTTGAGGTGGTTTCATACCCTACAATAATTTCTTCGTTAGTTCTCCGCTATTTTGTGGCTTTGGGGTGAACTCTTTGTCGCACAAGAGGCATTTACATATGATTCAACTATGTCAGTATTGTTGAGAGAACTTGCACTAGTGAAAGTATGAACCCTAGGCCTTGTTTTCAAGCATTGCAATACCATTTTTGCTTACTTTTGTTACTTGTTACCTTGCTGTTTTTATATTTTCAGAGTACAAAAACCTATATCTACCATCCATATTGCACTTGTATTACCATCTCTTCGCCGAACAAGTGCACCTATACAATTTGCCATTGTACTGGGTGTGTTGGGGACACAAGAGATTTCTTGTATTTGATTGCAGGGTTGTTTGAGAGAGACCATCTTCATCCTATGCCTCCCATAGATTGATAAACCTTAGGTCATCCACTTGAGGGAAAATTGCTACTGTCCTACAAAACTCTGCGCTTGGAGGCCCAACACAAGTCTACAAGAAGAAGGTTGCGTAGTAGACATCCAGCTCTTTTCAGGCACCGTTGCTAGGGAGGTGAGTGCTTGAAGGTATATCTTTAGATCTTGCAATCAAATCTTTTAGTTTCTTGTTTTTCACTAGTTTGGTTTTATAAAATAAAACTACAAAAAAATATGGAATTGAAGTTGCCTCATCTGCTTCATCTTTTTAATGTCTTTCGTGAAAATGACGGAAAGGAAGATTGTGCTCAAGTGTTAGAACAAGAAGTTATTAAAATGTTTGGCACTATATCTTTGAGTGATGAGCATGATTGGAATGTTGTTAGTATGAATTATCTGAATATTCATGATGCTAATGATATGCAAACCCACAAGCCTGGGGATGCTATGTTTGATGAAGATGATATTTGTAGCCCCCCATGTTTTGATGGGAAAAACTATTATGATTATGGCATGCCTCCTGATGACCCACAAGTATAGGGGATCTATCGTAGTCCTTTTGATAAGTAAGAGTGTCGAACCCAACGAGGAGCAGAAGGAAATGAAAAGCAATTTCCAGTAAGGTATTCTCTGCAAGCACTGCAATTATCAGTAACAGATATTTTTGTGATAAGATAATTCGTGGCGAGTAACAAGTGTAGCAAAGGTGCATCAAGGTATAACGATCCTTTTTGTAGAAAAGGACAGGCCTGGACAAACTCTTATATAAAGCAAAGTGCTCCCGAGGACACATGGGAATTTCTGTCAAGCTAATTTTGATCATGCTCATTTGATTCGCGTTCGTTACGTTGATACTTTTATATGTAGGTGGACCGGTGCTTGGGGGCTGCCCTTACTTGGACAAACCTCCCACCTATTATTAACCCCTCTCGCAAGCATCTGCAACTACGAAAGAATAATTAAGATAAATCTAACCATACCATGAAATGTGTGGATCCAAATCAGCACCTTACGAAGCAACGCATAAACTAGGGTTTAAGATTCTCTCACGCTAGCAACCCATCATCTACTTATTACTTCCCAATGCCTTCCCCTAGGCCCAAATAATGGTGAAGCGTTATGTAGTCAACATGCACATAACACCACTAGAGGAGAGACAACATACATCTCATCAAAATATCGAACGAATACCAAATTCACATGATTACTTATAACAAGACTTATCCCATGTCCTCAGGAACAAACGTAACTACTCACAAAGCATGTTCATGTTCATAATCATAGGAGTATTAATTATCATAAATCTTCCTCCAAGTAAACCAACTAGCATCAACTACAAGGAGTAATCAACACTACTAGCAACCCACGGGTACCAATCTAAGGAGTTGAGACAAAGATCAGATACAAGAGATGAACTAGGGTTTGGAGAGGAGATGGTGCTGGTGAAGATATTGATGAAGATTGACCCCCTCTCGATGAGAGGATCGTTGGTGATGACGATGGCTTCAATTTCCTCCTCTGGGAGGGAAGTTTTCCCAGCAAAACAGCCCTGCCGGAGCTCTAGATTGGTTTACTCCAAGTTCCGCCTCGAGACGGTGGTGCTTCGTCCTGAAAACTCCCTTCTGATTTTTTTCAGGTCAAAACCCTCAATATAGCAGAAGATGGGCGTCGGGGTCCTGCCAGGTAGCCCACAAGCTTGCTAGGCGCAGCCAGGGGGTGGCCCTGCCTGGCAGGCTTGTGGCTTCCTAGTGCCCCCCTCTGGCAATTGTTTCGCCCAGTATTTTTTATATATTCCAAAATAATTCTCCATAAATTTTCAGAACTTTTGGAGTTGTGTAGAATAGGTATCTTAGATTTGCTCCTTTTCTAGTCCAGAATTTCAGCTGCCGGCATTCTCCCTCTTCATGTAAACCTTGTAAAATAAGAGAGAAAAGGCATAAGTATTGTACAATAACATGTAATAACAATGCATAATGCAATAAATATCAATATAAAAGCATGATGCAAAATGGATGTATCAACTCCCCAAGCTTAGTGTTGGGGAACGTTGCATGGGAAACAAAAAATTTCCTACGCTTCACCAAGATCAATCTAGGAGATGAGCATCTACGAGAGGGAGAGTAAATCTACATACCCTTGTAGATCGCTAAGAGGAAGCGTTAAGAAACGCGGTTGATGTAGTCGAACGTCTTCGCGATCCAAATCGCCGAGCGTCCCGCGATCCCATCACGATCCATCTCGTGATCCAATCACGATCCGTCCCGCGATCCCATCATGATCCGTCCCGCGATCCAATCACGAATCGTCTCGCGATCTTGATCACGGTCCTTCCGATCTAGCGCCGAACGGACGACACCTCTGCGTTCAGCACATGTACAACTCGATGATGATCTCCACCTTCTTGATCCAGAAAGAGGGAGCATAAATGTAGATGAGTTCTCTGGCAGCACAACGGCGTGGTGGCGGCGGTGGTGAACTAATCCTGCAGGGCTTCGCCTAAGCACCGCAGAAGTAACCTAGAGGAGAAAAAGATCTAGAAGACGAAGAGGGCAGCACGTGGCAATTAGGGTTAGGGCTGCCCTCAAAATCCTCTAGTATATATAGGAGGGAGAGGAGAGGAGGCAGCCTTGCCCCTCCAACAAGGAGGGCTTCAGCCAAACCAAAAGGGAGGAGTCCACCTCCCACAAGGGAGGTGGACTCCTAGTAGGACTCTCTCGTACTTGGCCCCTACTCTTCCTCCTGCACATAGGCCTTCTTGGGCTGGTCTCCTAGCCCACTAGGGGCTGGTGCACCACCACTAAGGCCCATGTGGACCCTTGGGGTGTGATGGCCCCACTTCGTGGTCCCCCGGAACCCATTCATCACTCCCGGTACACTGACTGAAATGCCCGAAACTTTTTTGGAGTTCAAACACCACTTTCCTATATATAAATCTTTACCTTCGGACCATTCCGGAGCGCCTCGTGACATACGGGATCTCATCCAGGACTCCGAACAACCTTCGGTCACCACCATACATAACTCTATACTACCGAAACGTCACCGAACCTTAAGTGTGTAGACCCTGCGGGGTCGAGAACTATGTAGACATGACCGAGACACCTCTATGGTCAATAACCAATAGCGGGACCTGGATGCCCATATTGATTCCTACATATTCTATGAAGATCTTTATCGGTCGAACCTCTGTGTCAAGGATTCAGTTAATCCCGTATGATGTTCCCTTTGTTCTTCGGTATGTTACTTGCCCGAGATTCGATCGTCGGTATCTCCATACCTAGTTCAATCTCGTTAGCGGCAAGTCTCTTTACTCATTCCATAATACAAGATCCCATGACTAACACTTAGTCACGTTGCTTGCAAGGCTTGTTGTAATGTTTTATTACCGAGTGGGCCCTGAGATACCTCTCCGTCACACGGAGTAACAAATCCCAGTCTTGATCCATGCCAACCTAACAGACACCCTCAGAGATACCTGTAGAGCACCTTTATAGTCACCCAGTTACGTTGCGACGTTTGATACACACAAGGTACTCCTACAGTGTCAGTGAGTTGTATGATCTCATGGTCATAGGAACAAATACTTGACAAGCAAAAAACTGTAGCAATAAACTGGCACGATCATATGCTATGTTTGTAGTTTGGGTCTTGTCCATCACATCATTCTCCTAATGACGCGATCCCAGTATCGAATGACATCTTGGCTAGGAAACCTTAACCATCTTTTATCAACAAGCTAGTTTGTTAGAGGCATACTAGGGACATGGTGTTGTCTATATATCCACACATGTATCTGAGTTTCCGATCAATACAATTATAGCAGGTGGGCGAGGGCCAATCACGGAGCCGGCTGGTGGGCCCCAGCGGGAGTCGAGACCGCTCAGCCGGTGGACCCTACAAACGACGAGACGGCACGAAGGGCGGGACCCCTTGGCCAGCCGGAGAGACTGCCAGCTGGGTCCCCCCACCCCTGTACTTCAGAACATATTATAGAGCCGGGGGGTTGGCCTATAAAACCCCCTGATCCCCCCATGCAACGGGGATGGATGATCATTCGCATACACCCACATAGAGCTTTACTCTCATACCATCTCTAGCAACGGAGGAGGACGAGCCGGCTTCTCCTTCTTCCTCCTCTAGACACAGCTCTAGGAGCACCCCTGTAAACACAACTATCCATCCAACTAGACCTAGCAAAACCAGGGGTATTACCTCCCACGAAGGGACCTGAACATGGATAGATCGTGTGTCGCCACCACTTGTGCCCGATCTCGCACCCGAAGCCCGTCGGCGTCCTTTGGCCCCAACCACCCACGACAAGCCTACCCATGGCATCTGTCGTGAGAAAACGACGATAGTTGGCGCTCAGCATGGGGCGGAACGCGGCGCCGGACGGATTCATGCTCCGGGCAGGACCCCTCGCCATTCCCCACCGTTGCCGCACGTCCAGGTGAAATCGCGGGCTCGTGGGGCTTTCTTCGGCACGCCCTGCGGGCGACCCCATCGGCCTCGTGACCGGCATCGACACGCTTCGGTAGGCTTAGCCTTGCCGAGGCCCCGGCGGTTGACGAGTACCCCGGGCAGGTGCCCGTCTGTGCCGATTCGTCCACGGCCATGGGTGCACTTGCTGCGGCCCAGTCCAGCAACTCCCACGATCGCGTGGGGGCGATGGCCATCATGTCCTCCACCTCCTCTGAACATGTGCAGGCCGGGGCTGACGCCGCCGCAGCCTGCGTCGGCACCTCCGACCTGCTTGGTGCGGCCCTCCGGGGTTTGAGCACTCCCATCGCCTTGATGGCAAACCCCGACGCCGCCGCAGTCGACCTTGAGGTGGTTCGCCGCGTCCTGTTCGAGGACGCCACCGCCCTCGCGGCCATGTGCCGCCGCATGAAGGCTGCCCAGTGGGAATACGCTTCCGCCTACGGTCTCAGCCCGGCTGGCACCGAGCCCAGCCGACGTGGGGCTATGCGCGATCGCGGCCGCGTGGTCGCTGAAATCCTAGGTAGCAAGATGCCCGTCTATAACACCTCTGCAGCCAACCTACGGGCCCTCAAGGTAGCCTACGAGGACTTGGCTACCTCGGAGGACGAAGAACGTGCCGCCCACGAGCGTCACATAAAGGAGCTCATTAATGCCGCTGACGCGCAGCAGCATCTGCTTGCGTCGGGCGGCACCGCCTCCAGAAGCCCCCGGCTTGAGCGCGAGGACTGCGGGCCGTCAGCCGGCTTAGCACTCCTCTTCCCCTCGCATCTCCGGCCACCGGCCGAAACAAACAACCCCCGGCCCTCTCAGCTGCCGGGGAGCGAGCAACCGGATGTTAGCAGCCGGCACACCAACAACACGCCTCACAGCGGCCACCACCAAGAAGCACCGGCAGCCGGCAGCCAGCGCAGTCACGGGCACATGCCACCCATGCGGCGCGAGCTGGAACAGTCGGTTCCGCCCGTCATTCACCCCAAGCTCTCGGCCCGGATTGGGCCGCGTGTCCCTCACAGCGAGAACAACGCCCGTAACCGCATCAACCACCTCGCGCAGTCGGCCCTCCTCGAAGAGGAGGGTTCGATTGGCCCGACCTGTTTTGGCCCTTGGATCCGTAACGAGCCATTCCCAACCGGCTTCACTCTTGCCCGAGACACCCTTAAGTATAACGGGCCCGCCGAGCCCGAGGACTGGTTGATCGACTACACCACCGCGATCGGCATTGCCAGGGGGAACAAGCGCGTAGCCGTTTGCTATGCCCCCTCATGTTGATCGCCTCGGCCCGCACCTGGCTCAACAGCCTGGTGGCCGGCAGCATCAACACCTGGACGGACTTCGAGGAGGCCTTCATCCTCAACTTCACTGGGACCTACAAGCGGCCCGGCCGCCCCCGTGAACTCGCCATGTGCATTCAGGTGCCGGACGAGTCCCTCGCGACTGCCTCACCCGGTGGACCGAACTTCGTAACTCCTGCAAGGGGGTGCACGAGGTGCAAGCCGTACAGTACTTCATCAAAGGCTATCGAGACGGCACCCCCCTCAAGCACAAGCTTTTGTGCTCCGAGCCGGCCAAGCTTGCCGAGATCATGACTAAGGCGGACAAGTATGCCATGGCTGATTCAGCCATCCGGGTCAAGACGGCCCCGCCCGCCAAGGCAACGACAACACCGGCAACGTCCCTACCGGCTGCTGACAACCGGCAGCCACAGAACAACAAACGCAAGAACGACCAGCCGGATCCCCGCTACAGGAGCCGACAGGTCAACACCATTGAGGAGCAGGAGCCGACTGCCCAGCCTTCCAGTGAGCTCCAGCGCACTGGCAAGGCTGCCTGGCAGCCAAAGCTCACCTTTGAGCAAATGCTCGACCTCCCTTGCAAGAACCACTCAGGAGCCAAACCCTCTACGCACACACTCCGACAGTGCAGCTTCTCACAACGATTGGCCCGGGGGGACAGCCTCCCGGCTCCCGCCGCGCCGCCTGCCCGCGCGCCTCCCGGCCCAAGCTGCCGCCCCGACGCCGGCTCCGGCTCCGACCCAGAATGACGGTCGTTTGATCAACCAGTTCCCTAACCAAGACGGCTTTTACGTCGTCTTCACCAGTGAAGAGACGAGCAAGCACGCTCAGCGTTGGCTCCACCGTGAGGTGAACGCCACCATGCCGGTGACTCCCCAGTTCATGCACTGGTCGGAGAAGCCGGTCACCTGGAGCCAGGCGGATCATCCCACCGTAATGCCAAGTCCCGGCAGCTACGCCCTGGTACTTGACCCCACCATCGCCACCGAGAAGCGCACCTGCTGCTTCTTGCGGGTGCTAGTTGATGGTGGCAGCAGCATCAACATCCTGTACCTCGACACAATGCACAAGCTGGGGCTGAAGATAGAAGACCTACAGGCGAGCCGGACGGTCTTCCATGGCATCTTGCCTGGAAAGTCCCGCTCCCTTGTCGGCAAGATCACGCTCAACATCCTCTTCAACGGACCCGACCACTTCCACCACGAGCCAGTGCTGTTCGAGGTCGTGGACCTCGCAAGCCCCTACCACGTGCTGTTGGGCCGGCCCGCCCTTGTCAAATTCATGGCGGTCCCCCATTATGCCTACCTCAAGCTCAAGATTCCGGGCCCCAAGGGAATCATCACCATCACGGGAGACTACAATATGTCAATCGAGTGTGCTCGAGATGGCAGCCGGCTGGCCAATGCCCTGGAAATCGCTGAAGAGAAGCGGCAGCTCGACCGGCTCGTGGCCCTTGCCACTAGCCAGCCGGCCGTGCCGGCTCCCCCCTTGCAGTCCGTCGGCGAGGCCTCCTTCCAGCCGTACAAAGACACCAAGAAAATCCCGCTCGACCTGTCCAACCCGGCTAAGTGCGTCACCATCTGCTCCCGTCTTGACAGCAAATAGGAAGGGGAGCTCGTCGACTTCCTCCGTGAGAATCGGGACATCTTCGCATGGTCCCCCAAGGACATGCCGGGTGTTCCGAGGAAGTTCGCCGAGCACAAACTACACGTCCGGCCAGATGTCAAGACGGTCAACCAACACCTGCGCCGCTTCTTCGAGGAGAAGTGGCGTACTATAGGTGAAGAGATCGCCTGGCTGCTCGCAGCCGAGTTCATCATGGAAGTGGTCCACCCGGACTGGCTGGCCAACCCAGTCCTGGTGCTGAAGAAGAACAAGACCTGGCGCATGTGCATCGACTACACTAGCCTGAACAAGGCATGTCCCAAGGACCCATTCGCCCTATCGTGGATTGATCAAGTCATCGACTCCACGGCCGGCTGCGACTTGCTATCCTTCCTGGACGCCTACTCCGGCTACCACCAGATCAAGCTGGACCCGGAAGACCGGCTCAAGACCTCCTTCATCACGTCCTTTGGGGCCTACTGCTACATCACCATGTCCTTCGGCCTGAAGAACGCAGGCGCCACCTTCCAGCGGCGCATGCAGAAGTGCCTCCTGCCAAAAATAGGCAAGAATGTCCATGTCTACGTTGACGACATCATCCTCAAAACCAAGAAGCACTTTAGCCTCCTCGACGATCTCCGGGAGACCTTCGCGAACCTGCATGAAGACAAAATCAAGCTCAATCCGGAGAACTGTGTCTTCGACGTCCCAGCCGGCCAACTCCTGGGTTTCTTCATGTCTGCTCGCGGCATCGAAGCGAACCCCGAGAAGATCAGTGTGATCGAGCGCATGCCCAAGCCGACCCGGCTCCGTGACGTCCAGAAGTTCGCCGGCTGCCTTGCCTCGCTCAGCCGGTTCATCAGCCGGCTAGGGGAGAAGGCCCTGCCCCTCTACGGGCTCCTTTGCAAGACAACTCTAATCGAGCTGGGTCATACCAAGAAACCGGGCATGTTCGATTGGCCCGACGAGGCGGACGAGGCCTTCCGCAGCCTCAAGAAGGTTCTCACCCGCGCGCCCATCATGCCCGTGCCGGCTAAGAAGGAACCACTGCTCGCCGACCCGGCTCCCAGGCCCGAGGGCTCGCCGGCTAGTCCTAGGTCATTTCTCTCAAAAATTGGCTAAGTAGTGTGAGCCGGGCAAACCCTCCCACCCCTACCAGCTACAGATCCGGCTCTCGGCTGTCCGGCTGACGGGGCCTCGGGGCGACAAGGCTTAGCTCACATGAAAGATCAATCGAAGGGAGATACCGACTAGGCCCAGCCGGACCACCGCCTCGCCTCTGCCACTCTACTTATCCCAAAAGGCTCTCACGTTTCCTAAGTTCCGAACCGGCTCCCTTGAGGCGGACACCCCAACCCAGCTACAGACCGGCTCCCGGCTGTCGGGCTGGCAGGGCCGAAACCAAAGGGGAAAAGGGGAGGGATTGAAAAGAACCAAGAGGGCGAAAGATGATAAGGACAAGTTGGCATGAGCAATAAGGCAAACACACTAAGTATTCACAATACAAATGTTAAGGCAAAGGTGGCCCACGGCCAGCACGGTTCATTACATAACACCCCTAGTGGGTGGATTCGAGCCTAACTTGTAGGAAAGAAAAAGAAAGATAAAGACGCCCGGGGGCTAAGGCCACCGGCGCGTCGCCAGCCGGCGTGCCCCCAGACGGTGCATCGTTGGGCGGCTCGACTCTCGCCTCGGAGGTGGTCGCGGCCTTTAGGTCGGCTTCCTTGGCCTTCGAGGCGGTCTCCGCGGTTTCGGCCATCTCGCCGCTTGAGTCGGTGCTCTCGTCGGCAACCTCCTCATCCACTGGGCCTTGGGGGATGCCGAAGGAGTCTTCAGGCACCGGCTCGCCGTCCTTGCCAAGGGCTGACAGGAACTCGTCCACGTCGACGTACGACACGAGCTCGTTGGCCCGGCGGACAAGGGCCGGCTCACGGGCCTCCCGCTCCTCGGCCGGCTCGTCCCGCATGGTGGCCAGCTGGCCCAAGTCCATGCAGTGATACCACGACATGACGAACCGGAGCGCCATCTACGCGCCAGCTCGAGCTGCTGACGCCTTCCAGGCCTCGAGCCAGGCCACCGCCTGCTCCAGCCACAAGGCCACGCGGTTCACCGGAGCTCCCCCGTGGCCCCGGCCATAGAGCGGCGATGACCTCCTTTCCGGCCGTCTTCAGCCGCTCCACGCTTCGCTCTAGGTGGGTCAGCCGGTATTGAATGGCGACCCCAAGCTCGTCCACATCCCATGCGGCATCCTCCTCGACGAAGCGCCCACGCTCTTGAAGGTATTCCCGGTGCTCCTCGACGATGCGCTCGGTGTGACGCTGAGTTTGTGGGAAGCGCCTTGGGAGAAAGGGGAAGAAGAGGAAAGAAGGGCAAATCAAACACAAGAACCAGCAATGGAAAAAGCAACCGGCTGGAGAAGGGAAAAATGGGCACTTACCTTCAGTGGCGTCATCCACCCCGATGGCGAAGTTGAGCGACGCTTTCTACTCCGACGCCAGTGCCGCCTCCGATGCGGCGAGGGAGCCCTTGACCTCCCCGAGTGACCTCTCGAGGCAGGTCGCCTCGTCTTGAAGGGCGGCGGTCCTCCGGGCGGCGTCAACCACCTCCTTGATGTCCGTATCCTTGGCCGCCACCTCCTTCGCCACGGCGGCCTTGAGGCAGTCCTGGGCCGCCTCCTTGTCAGCCAGCAGCGCAGCCTGCCGGTCTTTGTCCTACGTGGCCGCCTGGACATCTTGTGCCAGCCGGTCCTGCTCAGCGACGAGCCCGGTATTCTCGTCCCAGAGGGCGGTCAGATCACCTGCAAGACAAGGCAGACGTCATCCGGCTCTCGGGGGCTACATACCCCTCCCGCAAAACTCAACGTACCTTGCACGCGCGCCAGCTCCTCCTCCAGGCAGTAGAAGCCATGTTTGCCATGGTCGTGGATGGCGACTGCCTCATCGAACAACTTCTGCTGCAAGGAGTTCCCCTCCTGTTACGTAGAGCCAAAAATCAAGACACGCTCAAAGAGATCCGGCTCGGCTGCCCGTCAGCCGGTCAGCCTGCCCGCATCTCGGGGGCTACACCCAGTGGGTGCACTCACGCGCCCCCACTGAATATCCTAAGACAAAGGCAACCGTGCTTACCTTCACATGCTGCAGGGTGGCGTATGTCGCCTCTGCGAACCAGGCCACCTCCTACCGGCACCGGTCCAGGACGCTCCCCAATTCCCAGAACGAGGGGACCGGGCCGCCCGCCGGGGGAGCCGGTAGGGCTGGCACGCATGTCAGCGGATCCCAGTCTCGGAGCACCTCCAGCATGGTCCACAGGGTCCTCTGGGCCAGGCCGCCATTGCTGCCCGGGCTCACCACAGTAACGGCCACCAGGGGCGGGTCGATAACTGTGAGGGTTCGAGAGTCGCCTCCCACTGGCCCTCCGCCCGACGTCGTTGCTGCCTCCACCTCCCGCTCCTCCGGCGCGATGATCGCGACGGATGGCGCCTCCACCTCCATGGCCGCCACCTCTAGCACCGCCTCTGATGCCACCTCTGGAGCCACCGGGGCCTCCGGCACGTCGGCCCGGCCAGGCTCGGCCACGGGCGGTGTCACGTCCGGCACATCCAGCCGGGTTGCCTTGGGGGCCGGCTCCGCTGCCGCTGCCCTCTCCTGGGCCGCCTCCTCCGTGGGTGGAGGCATAGGTGGGCGCATGGCCGCCCCTCACCGCTCGTTCGATGGAGGCCTCGATAGACGGGTCGATTCCGTCGCCGAGTTCGACGCCCATGCGGGGTCCGCGGGCCTCCTCCACCGGCCGCCGCTTGAAGTTCCGGAATGCGAGGCCCGGCCTCGTGTTCCGGACTTTGAGGCTCGCAGATCCGCGAGCCTCCTCTTCTCCTCCTGCTAGGTGGCCACGTGCTCGTGGGCCAGCTGGCTGGCGGCATTCGTCGGGTCCCTTGTCGGCTCCCCCTCGTGAAGCTCAATGGGGTCCCTGCAATGCACAAAGGCCGGTCACCCATCGGCTCGTGACCCGGAAGAAAACACATGCAAGACGCGAAAAAAAGACTTACCCGATGACGAGGGCAAGGCCCACTTGGCGCGCGCCGATGGCTTCCGTGCCGCCACCTTCACCCGCTTAGGGACTGGTGGCGGGGCCGCTGGCCCCTCCTAAGCTAGCCTCTTCGCCTGGCTAGTGGCTCCGGCCATCGGGGCTTGAGCCGGCCGCTCCTTGCACAGCCGGCCCTGACGCGCTGAGGGAGGAGGCTCGTTCAGAATCATTACATCATCATCATCATCGTCGTTCGTCCAGTCCCTGATCATGGGGGCAAGAAGGAACTCACCCACTCCACAGGGCTCCCCGGCTGCGCTGGATCCTCTGGCTCAGCTGGGGTCACTGGCTCGCGGGTCCGCCGGCTCGTTGAGTCCTCCCGAGGAGTCCACCCCCTCCTCCGGCGGACCTCCCCGCTCGTAGTCTTCGGAGTCGGAGTGTTCACGCTCCTCCTCGAAGATCTGGGGGTGTGGGCTGTCTGGCATGTTTTGTTGCACCAACAGCTATGGTCAGCATGGCAAAGTAAAGTCCACAGCCTACTGCCGGCTAGAAAGAATCAAACGAAGAAAAGTTGTCTCATCAAAAGACTTACCAGGGGGGACGGTTGACGCGGTCATATGGCTCCATGCCGAACGACCACGACTCGGGCTTCATCTTGAACGTCGTGAGGGTGTTCATCCGCTTCGCCACCTAAGCCGGCGTCAGGTCGGCGGTGGACAGCCAGTAGGGGTCATGGTGGCCGGACATATCACAGATCCGGTGCGGCCTCAGCTGGAGAGGCAATACCCGATGTGAGATGAAAGCCGCCACCAGATCGGCGGCGACCAACCCCTCAGCGCTCTTCAACTGCGCCAGCCGACCAAGCTCCGCCAGGGTCACACCGCGTGGGGCAGTCCCCAGCCAGTTCACCTGGGTGGACTGTGAATCGACGAACGGCGGTAGCCAGATGAAGTCCAAGTTCGGGTTGGCATTCTTCACGTAGAAGAACGTCCGGTGCCACCCCTTGACGGAGTCGATGAGAGAAAGGGGCGGGAAGCACGCGGTGCCGCGGCAACACACCACCGTGCCCCCACAGGCACTGATCTTTAGCGGCTTGAGATAGAAGAGAGCGTTGAAGAACTCGAGGAGAGTAAGAATCGTGAGATATCCGTCGCATAGTGTCACGAAGCCGGCGAGGTATAAGATCGCGTTGGGGCTAAGGTGATGCGGCTGGAGGTTGAAGGTGTCGAGGAATAGGCGGAAGAAGTGGCTCACCGGGAGCCCGAAGCTGCGGGAGAAGTGCTAGAGGAACACGATGTGTTCCCCCGGCTGCGGCGCCGGCTGCGGCGCTACCTCATGGCCCGACGCGCGTGCGACCACCCGCTCTGCAGGCAGCAGCATACGCGTGCGGCGAAGATCCACAATGTCTGCCTCAATGACGACGGAGCTAGCCCAGCTCCCTCCGCGTCCGTCAGCCATCACGGCGGCGGGGCGGCGTATGGGCACGGTTGCGGGTTCGAGCGCGGTGTTGCACAAGGAGAGCGAGGAAGGCAAGAAGGCGGGGTAGTGAGGGGGCGAGCAGGATGCGGGTATCTCCGCCCCGTGCCCTTCCTCCCCTTTTATAGGGGAGGCCATGACAGGGGGACGTGGGAAATTGCGCCCACTCCCCCAGAAACTCCGCGCGCGCGTGGGTGGCCCCGGACCGTAACGGCCGCTTCGGGGCGCAAAGAACCCCGGTCTACGCCCTGAGGCCTACTAGGCTATGTTGGAGAACATTGCATGGGAAACAAAAAATTTCCTACACACACGCAGATCTATCCATGGTGATGAGCATCTATGAGAGGGAGAGTGGATCTACGTACCCTTGTAGATCGCTAAGCGGGAAGCGTTAAGAAACGCGGTTAGTGTAGTCGAACGTCTTCGCGATCCAAATCGCCGAGTGTCCCGCAATCTCATCACGATCCGTCCCGCGATCTCATCACGATCCGTCCCATGAACTCATCATGATCCGTCCCGCGAACTTCATCACGATCCGTCTCGCGATCTTGATCACGGTCCTTCCGATCTAGCGTCGAACGGACGGCACCTCCGCGTTCAGCACACGTACAGCTCGATGACCATCTCCGTCTTCTTGATCCAGCAAGAGGGAGCGGAGAGGTAGAAGAGTTCTTTGGCAGCATGATGGTGCTGCGGTGACGGTGGTGGAGCTATTCCGGCAGGGCTTCACCTAAGCACTGCAGAAAACCGATCTAGAGGAGAAGCTATGCACTAGAGGAATGGGTGGCACGTGGCTGAAAATCTTGTGCCAAAACCCTAAAATCCTCTAGTATATATAGGAGGAGAGGAGGAGGAGGCTTGGATGCCAAAGGGGCAGCCCTTGGGTCAGCCAAACCAAGGAGGGAGGAGTCCTCCTCCTCCACTCCTAGTAGGATTAGGACTCCTTCCTTATTTGGCCCTTTTTTGCTTTTTTCCACCTTTTTTCCTTTTGGGCTTTTCTTCCCAGCCACATGGGCCTTGTGTGGGACTTCCACCAGCCCAAAAGGTCTGGTATTTACTCTCCCACAGCCCATATAGCCTCTTAGGTCGAAATACCCCTCCCGATGGTCCCCCGGTACACTACCGGCACTCCCGGTACACTACCGTGAGCCCGAAACTTTTCCAGCGACCAAAATAGGACTTCCTGTATATCAATCTTTACCTCTGGACCATTCTGGAGCTCCTCGTGATGTATGGGATCTTATTCGGGACTCCAAACAACCTTCGGTCACCACCATACATAACTCTATACTACCGAAACGTCACCAAACCTTAAGTGTGCAGACCCTGCGGGTCCGAGAACTATGTAGACATGAACGAGACACCTCTACGGTCAATAACCAATAGCGGGACCTAGATGCCCATATTGGTTCCTACATATTCTACGAAGATCTTTATCGGTCAAAGCTCTATGTCAAGGATTCAGTTAATCCCGTATGATGTTCCCTTTGTTCTTCGGTATGTTACTTGCCCGAGATTCGATCGTCGGTATCTCCATACCTAGTTCAACCTCGTTATCGACAAGTCTCTTTACTCGTTCCATAATACAAGATCCCGTGACTAACACTTAGTCACATTGCTTGCAAGGCTTATTGTGATGTTGTATTATCGAGTGGGTCCTGAGATACCTCTCCGTCACACGGAGTAACAAATTCCAGTCTTGATCCATGCCAACTCAACAGACACCCTCGGAGATACCTGTAGAGCACCTTTATAGTCACCCAGTTACGTTGTGATGTTTGATACACACAACACACTCCTCTGGTATCCGTGAGTTGCATGATCTCATGGTCATAGGAACATATACTTGACATGTAGAAAACAGTAGCAATAAACTGACACGATCATATGCTACCTTTGTAGTTTGGGTCTTGTCCATCACACCATTCTCCTAATGATGTGATCCCATTTATCAAATGACATATCATGTCAATGGCTAGGAAACCTTAACCATCTTTGATCAACGAGCTAGTCTATTAGAGGCATACTAGGGACATGGTGTTATCTATGTATCCACACATGTATCTGAGTTTTCGATCAATAGAATTATAGTTTGGATAATAAACGATTATCATGAACAAGGAAATATGATAATAACTAATTTATTATTGCATCTAGGGCATATTTCCAACAGGCTATGCCTGGGGCCTAGCGGCCTAGGCCCAGGCCAACGTCCCGTCTCGCCGCATGCGCGGGGCCCTCCACATCATTACTCGCCGCATGGCACGCGGCGGGCCGGCGTAGGACCCGGGGTGACGCACCGGTTCCCGAGGCGTCGGGTCCAATGGCCGACCCGGCTGCCCCTTTGGCTTCACACCGGAGGCGGGTACCGCTGGGGGAAAGCCGCCAGCTCCCCTCCGTTTACCAGACGCGGGCCCTCGCTGGCTTCGGGGACTACTGACGGGGTTATTATCCCTAGGTAGGCCAAAGCAATGGGGTTCTCCCCCCTTCCGCTTCGAAAGAAAACTACGCGGCTGGCTGCCCATGGCCGGCTGGAGGACGGCCGGCTCAAGGTGCTGCCGGATGGTGACACGGACGACTGGTCATGTAGCCGGTTCGACCCCAGGCCGTCTGGGCACGGCCGGGCTGCCTTCCGGGCCGCCTCCTCCTTTGACCCCAGGGCGGACGTGCAATGTCCCGTCCCTTTGCGCGCAGGTACGGCGACATGACATGACCGCCACGACGGGTGGTCCTGTGGCCACAGTAGCCGCTGACGCACTGGGGCGCATGGCTACAGTCCGGCCGTCTAGGCCGCTGACCTTGGTGAGTGTGACCGGGAAGGGAAACAATGTCGGCACGCCCTCGCCCACTCGATTACTTGCCCCGGCGTGGCTACAGTGCAGCCGGCCGTACCGGAGACTTCGGCTGGCTGGCGCTAGACGACACCTCTCGGGCGACCCGTGCCGCGGAAGGTGGGCGAGGGCCAATCGCGGAGCCGTCTGGCGGGCCCCAACGGGAGAAGGGACCGCTCAGCCGGTGGACCCTACAAACGACAAGACGACACGAAGGGCGGGACCCGCTGGCCAGCCGAAGAGACTGCCAGCCGGGTCCCCCACCCCTGTACTTCAGAACATATTATAGAGTTGGGGGGTTGGCCTATAAACCCCCCCGAGCCCCCCATGCAACGGGGACGGATGATCACTCGCATACACCCACATAGAGCTTTCCTCTCATACCATCTCTAGCAACGGAGGAGGACGAGTCGGCTGCTCCTTCTTCCTCCTCTAGACACAGCTCTAGGAGCACACCTATAAACACAACTATCCATCCAACTAGACCTAGCAGGACTAGGGGTATTACCTCCCACGAAGGGCCCTGAACCTGGGTACATCGTGTGTCGCCACCGCTTGTGCCCGATCTCGCACCCGAAGCCTGTCGGTGTCCTTCGACCCCAACCACCCACGATAAGCCTACCCATGGCATCTATCATGAGAAAACGATGACATTCAGATCCGTGTGTACTTTGTAAATATCTATGTCATATTGTAGACGCTGCTACCACACTCTACTTGGAGCTATTCCAAATGGCTGCTCCACTATACATATTCGGATTGCTACTAATAGTCATCCGGATCGGTATTAAAGCATGCATCGACGTAACTCTTCATGACGAACTCTTTATCACCTCCATAATCAAGAAACATCTCCTTAGTCCTTTGGTTACTAAGATAATTTTGACCACTGTCCAGTGATCCACTCTTGGATCACTCTTGTACCCCTTGACAGACTCATGGCAAGGCGCACACTAGGTGCGGTACACAACATGGCATAATATAGAGCCTATGGTTAAGGCATAAGGGTCAACCTTCATCCTTTCTCTTTCTTCTGCCATGATCGAGCTTTGAGTCTCACTCAACTCCACACCTTACAAACCAGGCAAGAACTCCTTCTTTGATTGATCCGTTTCGAACTCTTTCGAACTCTTGTCTAGGTATGTACTCATTGAAAGTCTCATCAAGCATCTTGATCTATCTCTATAGATCTTGATGCCCAATAATTAGGTAGCTTTATCTAGGTCTTCCTTTAAAAAACTCTTTTCAAACAACCCTTTATGCCTTCTAGAAATTCTACATCATTTTCGGTAAAGGATATGTCAACCACATATACCTTATTAGAAATTCTATAGTGCTCCCACTCACTTTATTGTAAATACAAGTTTCTCATAAACTTCATATAGACTCAAAAACTTTGATCACCTCATCAAAGCGTATATTCTAACTCCGAGATGCTTGCTCCAGCCCATAGAAGGATCACTAGATCTCACACACCTTTTAGCATCCTTAAGACTGACAAAACCTTCCGGTTGTATCACATACAACCTTTCCTCAAGTAAACCATTAAGGAAATGATGTTTTGACATCCATCTGCCAGATTTCATAATTGAAAAATGTAGCAACTACTAACATAATTCCAACAGACTTTAGCATCGCTATGAGTGAGAAAGTATCAGCGCAGTCAAGTCCTTGAACTTGTCAGAAACTTCTCTGCGACAAGTCGAGCTTTACAAATAGTGACATTCACCATCTGTGTCTGCCTTCATCTTAAAGGTCCATTTGTACTCGACAACTTGCCGTCCAACGAGCAAGTCTACCAAAGTCTATACTTGGTTTCATACATGGATCCTTTCTCAGATTTCATGGCCTGTAACCAATTGTCGGAATCCGGGCCCATCATCGCTACTTCCTAGTTTGTAGGCTCATCGTTGTCTAACAACATGATTTCCAAGACATGATCACCGTAACACTCAGGTGAAGTACGTATCCTTGTCAACCTATGAGGTTCGACAGTAACTTGATCCAAAGCTTCATGATCATCATCATTAACTTCCTCTTGAACTAACGTAGGCTCCACAGAAACATCTTTCTATGCTACGCTACTCTCTGGTTGAACAAAGGTTCAACAACCTCATCGAGTTATATCTTCCTCCCACTCAATTCTTTTGAGATAAACTCTTTCTCGAGAAAGGACCCGTTTTTAGCAACAAACATTTTGCACTCGGATCTAAGATAGAAGGTATATCCAACTTTTCTTAGGGTATTCCATGAAGATGCATTTGTTGGCTTTGGGTTCGAGCTCATTAGGTGAAAAACCTTTTTCACATAAGCGTCGAAGCCCCAAACATTAAGAAATGACAGCTTAGGTTTCTATCAAACCATATGGTGTTATCTCAACGGATTTAGATGGTGCCTTATTTAAAGTGAATGTGGTTGTCTCTAATGCATAACCCCAAAATGATAGTGGCAAAACGATAAGAGACATCATAGTTCGCACCATATCCAATAGAGCACGACTACGACGTTCGGACACACCATCACACTATGGTGTTCCAGGTGGCGTGAATTGTGAAACAACTTTCACATTGTCTAACTTTTATCTTTTGGTCACGATGATCTTAAACTTCACTCTGAATTTGCTTGAATTTTTCAAACAATTCAGACTTGTTTCATTAAGTAAATATACACTATATCTACTCAAATCATTAGTGAAGGTAAGAAAATAACGATACCCACCGCACGCTACAAGACACATTGGATTGCATACATAAACATGTATCATTTCCAATAAATCACTTGCCCGCTCCATCAAACCGGAAAACAGGGTCCTTAGTCATCTTGCCCAAGAGGTATGGTTCACATGTCTCAACCGATTCAAAATTGAATGAGTCCAAAGATCCATCAGCATGGAGTTTCTTCATGCGATTTATACCAATATGAAATTTAGCGGCAGTGCCACAAGTATGTGGTACTATCATTACTAACTTTGTATCTTTTGGCATCAATGTTATGAACATGTGTATTACTACGATCAAGATTCAATAAACCATTCTCACTGGGTGCATGACCATTGAAGGTATTATTCATGCAAATAGAATAACCATTATTCTCTACCTTAAATGAATAACCATGTTGCAATAAACACGAGCTAATCATGTTCATGCTTAACGCAAACACGAAATAACTTTTATTTAGGTTCGTCACTAATCCCGAAGGTAGAGAGAGCGTGTGATGTTGATCACATCAACCTTGGAAACATTTCCAACACACATCATCACCTCACACTTAGCTAGTCTCCGTTTATTCCGTAGCTTTTATTTTGAGTTACTAACATTTAGCAACCGAACCGATATCTTTTAACCTAGGTGCTACTAGGAATACTAGTAAGGTACACATTAATAACACGTATATCAAAATATACTTCTGTCAACGTTGCCAACCTTCTTATCTACAAAGTATCTAGGGTTATTCCGCTTTAGCGACCACTCTCCTCATAATATAAACACTTAGTCTCGGGTTTGGGTTCAACTTTGGGTTGCTTCACTGGAGCAGCAACTAACTTGCCATCCATGAAGTTTCCCTCCTTGCCCTTCCCCTTCTCGAAACTAGTGGTTTTACTAACCATCAGCACTTGATGCTCCTTCTTGATTTCTACCTTCGCGGTGTCAAACATCGCAGACAGCTCAGGGATCATTATTTCCATCCCTGGCATTTTATAGTTCATCACAAAGTTCTATTAGCTTAGTGAAAGTGACTTGGAGAACTATATCAATCACTATCTTATCTGGAAGATCAACTCCCACTCGATTCAAGTGATTGCAGCACCCAGACAATCTGAGCACATGCTCAACGATTGAGATATTCTCTTTCATCTTGCAGGCAAAGAATCTTGTTGGAGATCTCATATTTCACAACACGGGCACGAGCCTGAGATCCCATTTTTAGCTCATAGAACATATCATATGTTCCGTGACGTTCGAAACATTTTGGAGCCTCAATTCTAAGCCATATTGCATGACGCACTGAACTATCAAGTAGTCATCGAAACGTGCTTGTCAGATGTTCACAACATCTACAGACAATGCTAGAGGGGGCGACACACAGAGCGGTGCATTAAGGACATAAGACTTCTGTGTAGCAATGAGGACAATCATTAGATCACGGACTGAGTCCGCAATATTGCTACCATCATCTTTCAACTCTATTTCTCTAGGAACATATAAAAATTGAAGGGAGCTACAGCGTGAGCTAGTAATCTACAACATACTTTGCAAAGACACTATTACTATGTTCATGATAATGAGTTCAATTAATCATATTACTTAAGAACTCCCACTCAAATTGACATCCCTTCGGTCATTCGAGTGATACATGATCCAAATTCACCAACTCAAGTCCGATCATCACGTGAGTTGAGGTGGTTTCAACGGTTAACATCATCATGTTGATCATATCTACTATATGCCTCATGTTCGACCTTTCGGTCTTGTTTTCTGAGGCCATGTCTGTACATGTTAGGCTCGTCAAGTTTAACCCAAGTGTTCTACACGTGCAACACTGGCTTGCACCCGTTGTATGTGAACGTAGAGTCTATCACACCCGATCATCACGTGGTGTCTCGACATGACGAACTTTCGCAACGGTGCACACTCGGGGAGAACACAATTTTTACCTTGAAATTTAGGCGAGGGATCACCTTATAATTCTACCATCCTAAGCAAAACAAGGTGCATAATAGGATTAACATGACATGCAAATCATAAGTGACATGATATGGCCATGAACTTGTGCTCTTGATCTCCATCTTGAAAGCACTAGCATGATCTCCATCCTCACCGGCATGACACCATGATCTCCATCATCTTGATCTCCATCAATGTGTCGCCATCGGGGTTGTCGCGCCCATCATGCTTCTACTACTATTGCTACCGTTTAGCGATAAAGTAAAGCATTACATACCGCTTAATGATTGACACACAGGTCATACAATAATTAATGACAACCCTATGGCTCCTGCCGGTTGCCGTACTCATCGACATACAAGTCGTTACATTCTATACAACACCTGATCATCTCATACATCACATATATCTCATCATGTAATTGGCCATATCACATCACAACATACCCTGCAAAAACAAGTTAGATGTCCTGTAATTGTTGTTGCATGTTTTACGTGGCTGCTACGGGTATCTAGCAAGAGCAATTCTCACCTACTCAAAAACCACAACGGTGATACATAAGTTGATTTTCAACCTTCTCAAGGACCGCCTTTGTCGAATCCAATCCAACTAAAGTAGGAGAAACAGACACCCGCCAGCCATCTTTGTGCAATGAGGTTACACGCTAGTCGGTGGAACCGGTCTCTCGTAAGTGTACGAGTAAAGTTGGTCCAGGCCGCTTCATCCCACAATACCGATGAACCAAATCACAACCAAGGGAGGAAGGAATCTAAGCAACAACACCCACAAACACTTTGTGTTCTACTCGAGATCTCATCTACACATAGACCTAGCTCATGATGCCACTATTGGGGAACGTTGCATGAGAAACAAAAAGTTTCCTACGCTTCACCAAGATCAATCTAGGAGATGAGAATCTACGAGAGGGAGAGTGAATCTACATACCCTTGTAGATCACTAAGTGGAAGCGTTAAGAAATGCGGTTGATGTAGTCGAACGTCTTCGCGATCCAAATCGCCGAGTGTCCCATGATCCCATCACGATCCATCTCGCTATCCAATCACAATCTGTCCCGCGATCCCATCAGGATCCATCCTGT
This sequence comes from Hordeum marinum, assembly GCA_022496015.1. Lineage (NCBI taxonomy): Eukaryota > Viridiplantae > Streptophyta > Magnoliopsida > Poales > Poaceae > Hordeum > Hordeum marinum. The sequence continues at coordinate 443,471,322 of CM039674.1, forward strand.
GATCCAATCATGAATCATCTCGCAATCTTTATCACGGTCCTTTCGATCTACCACCGAACGAACGACACCTCCGCGTTCAGCACACATACATCTCAATGACGATCTCCGCCTTCTTTATCCAGCAAGAGGGAGCGGAGAGGTAGATAAGTTATCTGGCAGCACAACGACATGGTGGCGGTGGTGGTGAACTAATCCTACAGGGCTTCGCCTAAGCACCGCATAACTAATCTAGAGGATAAACAGATCTAGAGGAAGAAGAGGGCAACATGTGGCAATTAGGGTTAGGGCTCCCCTCAAAATCCTCTAGTATATATAGGAGGGAGAGGAGAGGAGGCAGCCCTTCGGGTGTGGGATGCTCGTTTAACTTCTGTATTCATCTTGTTCCTTATTTACCTGGGTGCACTGCGTTTCAAAAGCTTCCTGTCGAACCGGCTCCTATTTCAATCTGTGCTGGACCGATCGATATACCAATAATAAAGTCTCCAGTCAATTGGTGGAATACATCGCATCAACCTGGGAGCATTAGCCGATCTGGTACATCAATACATGTTCCTATGCCCATTCCAATGTTGTCTAACTTTGCTAACTTCCGCTTCTCTACCTGTATCTTGTTCGTTCTGGAAACACGTCTTCCTATTCCATCTTTTCCCGAATCTCCCTTAACGGAAGAAATAGAAGCTCAAGAAGGAATACCACTAAAAACCTAGTTCACTCTCAAATAAAAACCTAGTTCACTCGCTACAGCATCCATGGCTGAATGGTGAAAGCGCCCACCAAGGAGGGCTTCAGCCAAACCAAGAGGGAGGAGTCCACTAGGGGCTGGTGGGCCACCACTTAGTCCATGTGGCCCCTTGGGGTGTGATGGCCCCACTTGGTGGTCCCCCGAAACCCATTCGTCACTCCTGATACATTGTCGGAAATGCTCGAAACTTTTCCGGAGTTCAAATACCACTTTCGTATATATCAATGTTTACTTCCGAACCATTCCGGAGCTCCTCCTGATGTCCGGGATCTCATCTGGGACTCCGAACAACCTTCGGTCACCACCATACATAACTCGATACTATCGAAACGTCACCGAACCTTAAGTGTGCAGACCCTGCGGGTTCAAGAACTATGTAGACATGACCGAGACACCTCTATGGTCAATAACCAATAGCGGGACCTGGATGCCCATATTGATTCCTACATATTCTACGAAGATCTTTATCGGTCAAGCCTCTATGTCAAGGATTCAGTTAACCCCGTATGATGTCCCCTTTGTTCTTCGGAATGTTACTTGCCCGAGATTCGACCGCCGGCATCTCGTTACAGGTAAGGTTCTTTACTCATTCCATAATACAAGATCCCGTGACTAACACTTAGTCACATTGCTTGCAAGGCTTGTTGTGATGTTGTATTACTGAGTGGGCCCTGAGATACCTCTCCGTCACACGGAGCAACAAATCCTAGTCTTGATCCATGCCAACCCAACAGACACCCTCGGAGATACCTGTAGAGCTCCTTTATAGTCACCCAGTTATGTTGCGACGTTTGGTACACACAAGGTACTCCTCCGGTGTTAGTGAGTTGCATCATCTCATGGTAATAGGAACAAATACTTGACATGCAGAAAACTGTAGCAATAAACTAACACGATCATATGTTACGTTTGTAGTTTGGGTCTTGTCCATCACATCATTCTCCTAATGATGTGATCCCGTTATCAAATGACATCTTATGTCCATGGCTAGGAAACCTTAACCATCTTTGATCAACGAGCTAGTCTATTAGAGGCATACTAGGGACATGGTGTTGTCTATGTATCGACACATGTATCTGAGTTTCGGATCAAAACAATTCTAGCATGGATAATGAAAGATTATCATGATCACGGAAATATGATAATAAATAATTTATTATTGGCTCTAGGGCATATTTCCAACACTTAGACCTCGCTTGCCCTCAAGCAAAATCTGAGATCGATAAATATGTCCACATGTTTAGAGACAGAGGTGTCGATAAAATAAAATACGGACATGAGGGCATCATGATCATCTTTAGAACAACAATACTTATTGTAATAAGATTTTATTATGCTAGCATAACAATTCATTCACAATATAAAGTATGAACCAAGGACTCTATTGACAACCAACAAACTATGATCTTAGTGATCGAAGCGATTGGCAATTTATCATAACATCGAAAAGAGTCAATATAAGAGCTTGTAAAGCAAACCCACATACATAATCATCGTTTAGTCTTTCACAATTGCTAACACTCACGCGGTACCCATGAGATCAAAACTTCAATCGGACACAGAGAAAGATAGGGGTTTATAGTTTTGCCTCCCAACTATTCACCTCAAGGGTGATGTCAACAATAATAGCTCATGATCACCCGCATCCGAGTGGATATATGCGTCTAGATCATTCCCCAACACATAATTCTTACCAAGAAAGAGGCAAAATATAGGAAGTGGTGAGGATCACCATGACTCTTGTGTGAAGGTAAGTACTTAAAAAAGTAAAAGTAACAGATAGGCCCTTCACAGAGGGAAGTAGAGTTTGTCATGTTCTTTTTGTTTTGGGATGGACAAACCCTTACTGCAGAGGAACGCCGCATTGTATTGCCCTTTATGATAGTAACCTTTATTATGCTGGCTGTCACTTTTATTTCTTTACTATCACAAATTCGTACAATGCTTATTTCCCTTACAATAAAAGATCACACATATTTAGGAGCAATTTTTATTGCTTTTTACACTGATGACAACTTACTTGAAGGATCTTATTCAATCCATAGGTAGGTATGGTGGACTCTCATGGCAAAACTGGGTAGAGGTGTTTGGAAGCACAAGTAGCATCTCTACTTGGTGCGGAAGTTTTGGATAATATGAGGTGGAAGCAAGCACTACATGTTGGAGGATCTAAAACCATATAACTTCTATCCGGAGGCAAGCAAGCATAACCCATTACGCTGTCTTCCTTGTCCAACATCAACTTCTTGGCATGTAATATTTTAGTGAGTGGTCACAATCATAAAATATGGCAAAGATAATATATTTATATGTGAATCTCTCTTTCTTTATCGCTTCCTTTTCAATTGCACCAATGACCAATTACTATGTTTGTTAACTCCCAACAAATTTCAATCGACATACTTTTTATATGTGAAGTCATCACTCCCCATAAGATCATTATGTATACTCTTTGCTTTTATTATATTCTTCTTTTATTTATTACCCTCAAGAGCATAGTAAGCTAGCAAGCCCTCTCATCAAAACTACTTTTTATTATATAAATCTCAGATTTTCTTACATAATGGGAGCAAAAAGCAAAAACTAAGAGGTAGATTGTAATAAAATTTTATTCTACTAGAAAACGAAATAAAAAAGGATCAAATTAAAAAAAAGGAAAAGGAAAAAGGTGTGATGGTGATGGTGGAGTGCCCATACCCATGTGTTTAGATGTCCTTCTTCGGAGGTGATGGCGGAGTAGTTGATGAGGTTGGAAGCTTGTCCAGTTTCCTCTTAAGCATGAAATTTTGTTCCCTTAGGTCATCTACTTCCTGCTCTAGTTTCAATATCCTTTGACATAATTATTCTTTACTCTCCCGCAAAAAATTAGAAGGAATAAATAGAATTTGGGTTTTCTTCTCGCGTTTGAGAGGCTTGATTTCCTAAACTCCACGTGCATGTCTCCCAGTTCAGGCATAGGAGTCTCCGCTTCATGTGAGCTTTCTTCTCTATACTTGTCTTCTTGTTCCTCCTCTGAGAATAATCCATAAGGATCTAGGTCCCCATAGGGCTTGGGATTGGCAAGATAATACATCATTAGCTCTCCCCATCAGACTCTTGGGACAACATCTTGCTCTAAATCTGCTGCAAAAACAACTCAGAACAAAAATAGGAGGCATTGTCGCTATGAAAGTCAACCTTTGGGAGATTATATAATGAATTTTTGCCGACCCGATGGAGTATTCCACAACAAAACGGGGTCCAGAGAGCGCACGGGGTGGTGACAAGCCCCCTAGGCATGGCCAGGGGGTGGCCGCGCCTAGCAGGCTTGTCACCTCCTCATGCGTCTTTTGGACTACTTTTGATTTTCCTAATTTTTAAATATTCCAAAACTGAGTAAAATTGCTGTTGGGAAAGTTTTGGATTCGGTTTACTTACCATACCACATACCTATTCCTTTCCAGAGTCTGAAATGTTCCGGTAGGTCTCCCTAATATACTCCTCCAGAGTTATGGTATTAATAATATTGGTTTCGACATTTATGGGAGTACCTGAGATATAGTGTTTTATTGTTTGCCCGTTTACCACCTTCGGATTCGTGCCTTTGGCATTGTTGATCTTGATGGCACCGGAACGATATACTTCCTCAACAATGTAAGGACCTTCCCATTTAGAAAGAAGCTTTCCTGCAAAAAATCTTAACCGAGAATTGTATAGCAAGACATGATCACCTACATGGAATTCACGCTTTTGTATCCTTTTATCATGCGATCTCTTAACTTTTTATTTAAACAACATGGCATTCTCATAGGCCTGGGTTCTCCATTCATCAAGTGAGGTAATGTCAAATAACCTCTTCCCGCCAGAAAGTTTGAAATCATAGTTGAGCTCTTTGATGCCCAATAAGCTTTGTGCTCTAGCTCTAGAGGTAAGTGACACGCTTTACCAAAAACCATTTTATTCGGATACATACCAATAAGATTTTTGTAAGCGGTTCTATAAGCCCATAATGCATCGTCAAGTTTCTTAGACCAATTCTTCCTAGATCTATTAATCTTCTTTTGCAAGATCAATTTAATTTCTCTATTGCTTAGTTCTACTTGACCACTAGACTCAAGACCATAGGGAGATGCACCATGAATAATTAGCAAGCAATTTACGGAAAGCATCATGAATAAAGTGTGAACCACCATGTTGGCATTCTGTCAATGGGGGTACCCAGACCTACCTGCCTGCGGTCCAGAGCATGGCTCACTTCATCGACCGAGCACGGCCGGGCGTGGCCTCAATCAAGATAAGGCCCTCACAAGGGCCTTGGCCTCGCGGGGAGGACTGGCTTTAGGACCGGCAAGGGATGGGACTCCTCAAGTCCCCTCCAAAGCGGCAAAGATCTCTATGCAAGACCCGGCCTCGGGATTTAAGGGTGACGCAATGAAGGACAGGCAGGCATCAGCGTGCCAGGCGGCGCAGTTTCCCCTTTGGTGCAAAGGGATAAGGGACGTATGCGGATTCTCAAAGCACCCCCCAAAGGTTTCTATTCTGGTGTAACAAGACCGCAACCACCCGCCCCACAGGGTGAATGTCAATGCTGAGCCCATCCGTGTGCCGTCGATAGCTACTTTGCAGGAGAAGACCGCCATTGGGCAGGGCGAGCCCGTACTCTTGTCCCCCTTTCAAATTGGCCATTGTGGGATCCCTTCCCTCCATTGTGATAAGGGAAGAGGACACAAGCCACCGCTATATATAGAGGGTAGGGTGCAGCGTAGAGAGGGATCCGATCCATTCCACCATCCACCCAACACGAAGCCACTGAGAGCTGTGAACACATCGAAGGGAGCCCTCATGAGGTCCTAAAACATCGTACTAGTTCATCCACACCACCTCCTCAAGAGGCAATCCACCAAAGCAGGAGTAGGGTATTACACTTTGCAGCGGCCTGAACCTGGTTGTTGCTGCATTCATCGAGTAGCGAACTAGGTTGGGCAAGGCTGCAGGGGATCTTCGCACACGCCCCTATGTTTGAATCTTAAGGGTTTTGTGGAGCCCGAAATCCGACATTTGGCATGCTAGGTAGGGTGTGTGTGTGTCTAAGCTTGCCTTGAGTCTCGCCTCACCTCCACTCACCGCACTCATGGTGAAAGGACGTCTGGCCCGGGCTGAGCGCCGGGCAGCCCGTGTAGCACGGGTGGCGCCGACAGGCGCCGGGGCATCCCGCCGAGATGTCTCTCCGTTGGCGGGTCCTGTCACCAGCCAGGCTCTTGACGGGTGCTGGGGGCTGCCGCCTTCACCGGCTACACAACAAGCCCCCGTCGCCCCGGCTCTCCCTCCCGCTGGGGGCGCGCCCCAGCCCTTCCGGGCCTACCATGACCCGATGCACACGCACGTCGCACTTCTTGTGGCACACGAGCTACGGCACCATCGTGCGGCGCGTGTTCGCCGCGACGCGTGGGCCAGGTACATCCTCGGACGCACCACTGTCTCCCGCGAGCCCTGATGTACCTCGACAGGACTCGAGCCCAGGAATCCGCTCACACGGCAGGACCAACGCTCGGGCCACGCGGGCACCAGCGGGGCATCCACGGCAGACCGCACCCGCCAGGAGCAAGGCCCAGGGCGCCCAGAGCACGGGAGCTGGCCGAAGACACTCTCGGACGTCGGTGGGGGGTGCTGGTCATGCGAGAAGCGCCTCCCCCAGCATCCCTCATCACCTCCCTTGGAACCAGGGAGGAAGAACGAAGGCTCGGCTATGACGGCGCCCGTGGGTTCGAGCAACTCTACAACAGTCATGTTGACACACTCCCGGACAGAAGGGGAGGAGACGACGTCCACTGCGACCACAGAAGGTACGTATGCGGTTTCTTGGGCAGTCCTCGCGAGGGACGGCACGCGCAACGAAGTGAGGGTGTCCCAAACAATTGGCTCAGTGAGGGTGACCGGCGCGAGCACCCTCGCGGGGCATGCCCGCTGGTTGGGATCTGCTTTGAGTAGGCATCTAGGTCTGGGGACGGGGGTCACTAGACCAGGAACGCAGGGGGAGACACCCGCTAGCGTTCCAGGACCCAGTGGCCCCAGCTTGGAGACGGAGGGTGGAGCACACACCCATGTCTCTAGGCCAAATGATCCCAACCTGGGGACGCAGGGAAGCGCATGCTGCCCTGTCCCCAGGGCGAGCTGCGCACGCTTGGGTACGGAGGGTCTAACATACGCCCATGTCCTCGAGACGGGTGTTGCTCGATCACTGGTGGGCTTTCCTGAGCGCACCCATGACCCCAAGCCCGTTTTACCCGCCTTGGGGGCTAGGCTATGAGCACGTGCAAGGGAACCTGGAGCACCCCGACGAGGCGCTCTGGGGCACTGCCTAGGGGCCCAGCCTCGCGCGCAACGGACGGGCCTCGCCTAGCCCGGCCTGTGGCACGAGGGGTTACATCTCTACTACGGCACCGGCTCCCGGTACGAGCCCTGTGGTGTGAGGGGCTACCCCTCACACGGGGTCCTATCCTTGGTCGGCCCTACTACACCAACCCATGACACTCTCATGTAATAATGAGCGGCCTGTATATGCCCGGAGCCCCCTGAGGACGCGGAGCGGTTCCTCCCATACAATGTGGCAGCCACAGCCCAGAGCTGGCAGAGAAGACAATACTGCCCATCAATGGCTATGCCCATGCAACATGGATGCCCTATGCTCAACGCTGGATGCGGCCGTTTTCTCACTCTTTTTTGTATTCCAAGTTGCAACCTTCAATGGTTCTTTTTGTGCTTGAACCTGTCGGAAGTTCAAGGATTTCGTAAATCTATGTTTTAAAAACAAAATAAGGGCGGGGTCTTTTTTCCTCTTTGTTCTTTCGTTTTACCGACCTTGAATTCTTTCTTTCCGAATTGGCGTTTTGCAAGGAGCCAAATGCTCCGTCCCTCCCCAAGGCTCCTCGGAACTAGGTGATGAGGCTTTGACGCCTCAGGGGCATGAGTCTCTTAGCCATCGGATCCCGCTCGAGGGTTTCGACCGCAGCACGACATCACAACATGGAGCCTCGGGAGTCCCTAGGGCCTCCTGAGGCGACACCCGAAGGAACGGGACGGGGGATCGCTCGAGCGTCAAAGGGGGCTCTTGAGAAGCATGCCTCAGGAGCCTTACCGGTCATAAGGCCACTCGACCCCTTGATGTCATCCTTGGTTTCCGGTTGGCATCAGGAGTGTCAGGGCCTCGCCCCGTGAAGTGTGTCCTTGGTTTCCGATCGTACCTAACAATGGTAGGGAAATGCGCGGGACTCGGACCTGTCGATGGAGAGCGGTTTGAGCGTCGAAAAGGGGGCTTCTGAGCAGCATGCCTCAGGAGCCTTACCGATCATATAGCCGCTCGCCCCCCTTGATGTCGTCCTCGGTTATCCGGTTGGCATCAAGGGTGTCGAGGCTTAACCCCGCGGATGCGTCCCTTCGGGCATACACCGTGGCAGTCGGGAAATGAGCGAGACTGGGACCTACAGACGTAGAGTGCGGCAAGGGCCCCCAGACCGTTTAGAAGACAGGGAGGGAGTATCCCGGACGGAGTCACGGCTCGATGGAACGGCCCCGTCACGCGCCGCAACACGCAGGATCACCGGCGCCATACAAAGCTAAGTACACTACCAAACCAATCAGGAGCCTCTCGGCCTAATAACGACTCTGAGGGCGGAATAAGGGTTACGCACACTAATGTAAGGATGCAGGAACTATGGTCACCACGCACGGCTGCCGAGGCCCCTAAGGAATGAAGCAACAAGGAAAGCAACACGCGGGGAGGGGCTCGATCACGACGAGCCACAAGGCCCGGGGCCCGACAGAAGCGACGGTTGCGAGTCGTCCCTCAAGGGATGAGAGCCTCGCAAGGGCCCTACTGGTGACTGGCATGGTGCCGCATCGAGGGTGACACCAACCTATGCCACGACCAATGAGCGACCAGCGAATCGAGGAAGACAAACAAGACAGCAAAGGTAACTTGCAAAAGATTAACTCCCAACAGGGCAGAGTTCTTATTCAAGCATTACAAGTACCGGTAAGGGGGGATAGAGGGTGCCTAGGAGGATAAGTCGTCGTTGCTGCACGCGCCACTGGCCGACTCAGCGTCGGAGTCGTCCTCCCCGCTGGAGGCGGGCACCCGAATGAACCGCTCCACCATGGCCTCCACGTACGGGCAGACCTCGTCCTTGAGTGGGCGCTGAAACCCGTCGGGCACCGGCTCCCCAACGCATCGGAGGTCGAGCTACAGGGCGAGATGGCAGTGGTTGGAGAAGGCGAGCGTCAGGGCGAGCTCCAGAAGGTCGCTCGTGTCAAACAGGCCGTCCACGTCCATGCTGGAGACGCCAGTCTCTAGCGCCTCCACCACCTTATGGAAGAACTCAAGGTTACCCCCGTCATCGCGAACATTCGGCAGTGTGTCCCCAACAAACTGGTTCACCGCACCGGCCGCGCAGCTAGCAATGCCCCAGAACTGTTTGGCACGCTGGAACTCCAGCAGCCTGGCATGCGCCGCCTCGTCCTTGGTGGCTTGCATGACGCTGGTCGCCTCCTGGACCTGGGTTTGGAGGGACGCCAGCTCCACCCGGGCATCGGCGGTGGTCAGTCGGGCCTGCAGCATCTCCACCTCCTCGTGAAGCTCGCCAAGCTTGCGCTTCTTGGCCGTGGGCGTCCTAGAAGGAAGAGGGAACATGCTTGGGACGTTGGGCAGAAGAACCATAGAGGAAGTAGGCAGAAGAATACTTACTCGTCAAATAAGGCCCAGCATTGGCGAACCTGCGCTGACCCTGAGGGCCCCCCGCTGCCGCCTCCAAAGGAGGACGAGGGAGTCTGAGGAGCCGTGCGCTTCCCTGCGCCCATATCGCTTCTTTCGGACACCATGAACGACAAGAAGATGGGAAGGAAAGAGGGTTTTTGTCGGCAGAGCAAAGGAAATGAGGAGAAGTCTCAAAACTGAAATGCCCGTCCCTTTCCATGGGCGGGGCGGATTTATAGGCGTAACCACGACCACGAGGCGTCGTGGGAGAGCAGGCGTCGTGCGCCTCTCCGGCGGGGCGAGGCGGTTCGATCCATGCAGCACCATCCATGTTACCTCTCCTGCCCTTTGAGGGGTCGTATCCGTGCGGCCCGAAGCAGCAGCAACATTCAATGGGAAGCAATGATGGCCGGCGCTCCACCCGGTCGTCGCGTCAGTTTGATTGGGAGCGGTTCCGGATGCCCTCAGGGAGTGGAGGCGCCATCGGCGAGGTGTGCGACGCGTGCAGGGCCTAGCCCGCATGCGTTTGGGGCCCGCGGCGCTTCGGGCCATCCTCTAGGCTTCGCCCGTAAGCCATCTCGAGCGCGCCTTGGGCCCGGGGGCTACGGTCGGTGTTCTGGGAACGGGGGTATCCAGACTTACCTGCCTGTGGTCCAGGGGATGTCTCACTTCATCGACCGAGCACGGCCGGGCGTGGCCTCAATCAGATAACGCCCTCGCGAGGGCCCTAGCCTCGCAGGGAGGACCGGCGTCAGGACCGGCAAGGGATGGGCCTCCTCAAGTCCCCTCCGGAGCGGCGGAGATCTGTATGCAAGGCTCGAGCTCGGGAGTCAAGGGTGACGCAATGAAGGACAGGCGAGCATCAGCGTGCCAGGCGGCGCAGTTTCCCCTTTGGTTCAAAGGGAGAAGGGATGTACGCGGATTCCCAAAGCACCCCCAAAGGTTTCTATTCTGGTGTAACAAGACCGCAACCACCCTCCCCGTAGGGCAGATGTCATCGCTGAGCCCATCCCTGCACCGTCGATAGCTACTTTGCAGGCGAAGATCGCCTTTGGGCATGGCGAGCTCGTACTCTTGTCCCCTATCATAAAATTGGCCATTGTGGGATCCCTTCCCTTCATTGTGATAAGGCAAGAGGACCCGAGCCACCGCTATATATAGAGGGTAGGCTGCACCGTAGAGAGGGATCCGATCAATTCCACCATCCACCCAACACCAAGCCACGGAGAGCCTCGAACACATCGAAGGGAGCCCTCATGAGGTCCTAAAACATTGTACAAGTTCATCCACACCACCTCCTCAAGAGGCAATCCACCAAAGCAAGAGTAGGGTATTACACTTCGCAGCGGCCGAACCTGGGTAAACTATCATGTTCATGTTCTTCTGTTGTTGCGTTCATCGAGTAGTGAGCTAGGTTGGGCGAGGCTGCAGGGGTTCTTCGCACACGCCCCTGTGTTCAAATCTTAAGGGTTTTGTGGAGCCCAAAATCCGACACACCATCAGCCATTAAATATCTAGGTACTCCAAATCTAGGGAAAATAACTTCTTTATGCATCTTAATAGAGGTGTTATGATCAGCACTACTAGTTGGAATAACATCAAATGGTTCAATAACAAGAGAGTAATTCATAGGCATTTCCTGATGTCTACTAATATTGCCAATTCTTTGACATTCATCACATGACAAGACCAACTTACGAGCATCCTTGAAGAGAGTAGGCCAATAAAAACCAGATTGTAATACCTTATGTGCAGTTCTATCTCCAGCGTGGTGTCCTCCATAGGCCTCGGAATGACACTTCCATAGGATATGTTCCTGTTCATGCTAAGGTACACAATGTCTAATAACACCATCTACTCCTTCTTTGTAAAGGTGTGGGTCATCCCAAAAGTAATGTCTTAAATCATAGAAGAACTTTTTCTTTTGTTGGTATGTGAAACTAGGCGGTATAAAGTTAGCGACAATATAATTAGCATAATCAACATACCAAGGAGCATTGCAAGAAACATTTATGACAGATAATTGTTAATCAGGAAAGCTTTCATTAATAGGTAGTGGTTCATCAAGAACATTCTCTAACCTAGACAAGTTATCTCCTATCGGGTTATCAACACCCTTTGTATCAACAATATGCAAATCAAATTCTTGTAGCAAAAGAACCGACATGATAAGTCTAGGTTTGGCATCTTTCTTCTCCATAAGATATTTAATAGCAGCATGATTAGTGTGAATAGTTACTTTAGAATCAACAATATAGGGTCTAAACTTATCACAAGAAAACACACATGCTAAAAATTCTTTTTCAATAGTAGCATAATTTCTTTGACCACTTTCTAGAGTTTTGCTAGCATAGTGAATAACATTTAATTTTTATCAACTCTTTGTTCTAGGATAACACCAACGGCATAATCACTAGATCACACACAATTTCAAAGGGTAGGTTCCAATCAGGTGGTTGAACAATAGGTGCAGAAATCAAGGCATTCTTAAGAATTTCAAAAGCTTCTACACAATCATCATCAAAAACAAATAGAGCATCTTTTTGCAAGAGATTAGTGAGCGGCCTAGAAATTTTAGAGAAGTCTTTAATAAATCTCCTATAGAAACCAGCATGACCAAGGAAAGTTCTTATACCTTTGATATCCGTAGGACATGACATTTTTCAATAGCATCAACTTTAGCCTTGTCAACTTCGATACCTCTTTTGGAAATTTTATGTCCCAAGACAATGCCTTCATTCACCATAAAGTGGCACTTCTCCCAATTCAAGACAAGATTAGTTTCTTCACATCTCTGCAAAACCCAATCAAGGTTGCTCAAACAATCATCAAAAGAAGTTTCGTAAATGGAAAATCATCCATGAAAACCTCAACAATCCTTTCACAAATATCAGAGAATATAGCAGTCATACATATTTGAAAGGTAGTAGGTGCACTGCATAAACTAGAAGGCATACGTCTATAAGCAAAGGTACCAAAAGGACAGGTAAAAGTAGTCTTCTCTTGGTCCTCTTTTGACATAGGTATTTGAGAGAAACCAGAAACCATCTAGAAAGCAAAAAATGTGTGTGTTTGGATAGTCTTTCTAGCATTTGATAATTAAAAGGTAGAGGGTAATGTTCTTTTCTAGTAGCTTTATTTAGTTTCCTAAAATCAATTACCATTCTGTATCCTGTAACAATTCTTTGCGGGATCAATTTATTTTTATCATTAGGAACTACGATAATACCTCCTTTCTTAGGTACACAATGAACGGAACTAACCCACCTACTATCAGCAATTGGGTAAATGATACTGCCTCCAGAAGCTTTAATATTTCATTTATTACCACTTCCTTCATTTTAGTATTTAACCGTCATTGGTGATCAACAACTAGTTTAGCATCGGGCTCCATTTTAATTTTGTGCTGACATAGAGTGGGGCTAATGCCCTTAAGATCATAAAGAGTATATCCAATAGCATCACGATGCTTCCTCAGAGTTTTCAATAATCTCTGTTCTTCATGCTCTAAAAGTTTAGCACTAATAATAATAGGATATATCTTCTTTTCATCAAGATAAGCATATTTTAGAGTATCCAGTAATTGCTTAAGCTCAAACACGGGATCACCTTAGGGTGGAGGAGGATTCCAAAGTATTTCAACAGGCAAGTTTTGTTTTAGAATAGGATGTTGATGTAACATCCCAAATTTTGGAATGTTATATTAATTAATAGAATGATTGTTTGTTTGATTGAGTGACTGAAATTGAGTGAAATTTGAAACTTTTTGAAACTTTGAAATGAGAGCACCTTCCCCTTTTGTTTTGAATTCAGATTTCGTCCAATGTAATATGATGAGAGAAGATGACATGACTTCTACAAATATAGGATCCGAAGTTTGAATTGAAAACCACTGGAGATTTTCTATTTCGGAATTTCACTTCATATGTTGGTTCCATTTAAAATTTGAGTGAATTCAAGTTCACTTGCCCAAATTCAAACAATTTGAGAGGAGGAACATGACCCTCCAAGACCAGGGGAACTTTTGTGAAATTCTGATCCATAAATACTTAGGGGGTTATTTCAAAAAATATTTGCAAAAAGAAATACAACCAATTTAGACTTTCTTCTAAAAAATAATTTTTCAGACTTATTTATTTCGGCCATGGAAAAATGTCCATGTTATGGCATTTATTTTTCTGATATTTTTAGTATATAGAACTTCCATTTTTCTATTTGATTTGATTTTCGAAATCAAGTTTTGATTTCCTGTTTTTAATAAAAAGGAAAATATTTTCTTTTATTAGGAAAACGTCGTAGCCCATTTGGAATAGTTTCGGCCCAGAGATCCCCTCCTGATCCCGATTTCCTTTTGAATCGGTGGCCGATCCCTCCTTCCTTTCCTTTCTTCTCTCTGACCATGGGCCCTGCCCGATTCCCACATCCGCTCGGCCATCTTCTCCTTCCTTCGCTCGTCTCTTTTCGTCGACCGACAAACTCGATTGGACCCGATCGGATCTCTCCGATCCCTTGCCGATTGGAGCGCCCTGAGCCCCGAGACTATATAAGCTCAGCGCCCGATCCCGGCTCTGCCCATAAACAGCTCAACCCCGAACCCGGCTCTGCCAGTAAACGCCGTCGCTCCCACACTAGAGCCACCGCATCCGCATTGCCGGAGTTCGGCCAAGAGCCGAAGCTCCCTGAGCTCGCCGCGCTCGCCCCGATCACCCCCAATCCACATCGAGGCCACCAACGGACGCTGGAGGTCCACCACTGTCGACTGGAACCCTCGGATGTCGTCCCCGACCACCAAAGACTCTTCCCCGAGTGCCACCAGGCTCTGCCCGCCGTCGACATCGCCGGAGCGCCGCCATCTCCCCTGTGAGCACCCCCTCCCCCTCTCCTAACCGTTGGATCTGGATCCAACAATCCATATTAGAGCAAATAAACCGCCAGAACCGTTTTTCCTTAATTAGTGAGCGTTCGCTTTGTTGGCCCGCACGTGCACACCCGCACCCACCCACAGTTTGACACGTGGCCCTATTCGTTAGTTAGGTGTTTTTTTCTTTCTAAAATAGACTTGTTTCTGTTTTTGCAAATAGGATATCTCCTAGGTTATTTAGAGTTTTTAATTGATTCTTTTTTTATGATGTCACAATTTTTATCTAGTTTCTGTAGATATCAAGTTTGACCATATTTGAATATTTTAAATTTGAATTCGAACAGATTTTCTTATAACTTGAGTTTAAAAATAAGTTTTGAGTTGATTCTTTTTGCTACTTGTCACTAGTGACTTTATTTAATAGTAGGTAGAATTTGAGAATTCTTAGAATATTATAAATTAGGGTTTCAAGCAAAAAAGATTCTGTTTTAGTTCTTTTTCGGTTTATTTCTATTTCTTTTGTTTTAATTGTTTTTCATTTATTTTCTTTTGTATTAGTAGACAAGTTTTACTTTGTTTTATGTTATTTATTATTTTTATAGCATGGAATCAATTCTAGTTTCATAATAACTTGCAAATTGATTTCAATTGCTTGTTGGATTTCCTGTTTGAAATTATTTTCATAAATTATTTTATAAGTTTTACTTTCTGTTAACTTAGTTATTATATTTTTTTGTTTTCTCTTATTTTAGTATTTATTGTTTTTCTTGTGGTTAAGTTTATTAGGCAAAAACTTATGTTGTTTAGAGTATTGTTTTCTTAGTTCTTAGTTGTTCCTCAAAAGTAATTTTTTTATAGTAAAATATATACTAAAATACTTTTTTTATATTTTACTTTGTTTTTGTTTTGTTACTATTGAAAATAGTTGTTTGTAGGGAAAACTATTCTTGGTTGTTTTGATGAAGTTTTGTTGTTTTAACTTTTGTCTTAAGTATTTCCTTCATCAAAACCTTTTTTTGTTTTGGTTTTGTGTTACTTTTTGATTGTTACATTGTTAGCTAGTATGATTGCTTATATGAATGCAATGCTTGGCCATATAGATTTTCATTAGAGAGTGATGAATAGTTCTATCAAGTTATTTCCTGAGAGCGATCCTATCTTCATCAACCTTACCAGGAAAGTTCACTTTGAACATCTATTTCATACCTATGTTTTATTGCATGTAGTGACATCATTCAACAAATCCGTCTAGTAGCGTTATTGAAATTCTTGTAGTTGAGTAGAATGCATGAGGTAGGAACCCACCACTTGTTACTAAAGCCCCGGGGACACTAGTTATTTTAATGCTATGCTAAAGTAGACGGGGTCTAGTATGAGTGTTCGTGAGTGGTGTGAGAAGGAGGACCCAACGCCAAAACGACAACTTCATGAAGGCATCTTCTAGTCCTGCATCTTCAAGACCTCAAGACTTCAAGACTCAAGAAACAAGTTTTCAATACACACTACTGGGTGAAGGATGGATTTAATGGGCACATTGGAGTAACCAGTGGATGGTCGGGATGCATGGAGAAGCGCCATGACATCTTGCGGAAAGCTTCACCCAGACTCAAAGAGACGGATGAATACTTCATGCCCGGAAGCTTACCTGTGTAGCCACAAGTCAGTATGGGCTCTGGCTTGGTAGATCTTTTTTGCGACTCTCACTGGGCAGTTCTATGAGATGTAGTCGACGTTAGGATTGGATGGGTACTGACAGTAGTCCGGGAAACACTCTGAAAGAGCATGTTTCGTTCATCATGTTCTCAAACACCATGAAGTGTGAGGACTTACAAGGAGGGAATGAATCTTGTGGGTAAAGAACACAACACTCTGCAGAGTTAAACCTAATCGATTAGTCGTGTCCCTTGTTACGGACAATTTGAGCCTCTAGACTTTGATCTATCTCTTAACTCTCAACAATGGACTGATAATTAATTATGGGCAACTTATGATACTTGTGGGCATTAAGACATCGATTGGCTGAACCATGTCATGTTAGGTAACTCTATAGTGAAAACTTCTGATATTCCTTTGTTGTAGGAAAATAAAATAAAATTAGCTTTTATGCAGATAAGTTCTACGACGAGTAAGAGTACGATTTAGGGTTACGGTCTGCACTCAACCCGCCGTTGGTGTTATTGGGACTCCACTCCCGTTGACTAT
The DNA here is from genome assembly GCA_022496015.1 of Hordeum marinum. Lineage (NCBI taxonomy): Eukaryota > Viridiplantae > Streptophyta > Magnoliopsida > Poales > Poaceae > Hordeum > Hordeum marinum. Next base: position 443,487,855 of record CM039674.1, read on the forward strand.
TTCCGCTGAGATTTCGAGGTATATATCAGTTTTACGTTATTTACATGTGGTTGCACTTTGATATATACATTGATGTACTGTGTGTGCCAGCATACTGATCCAGGGATGGCATAGAACACACAGAGGCTTGCCTCATTTTGAGTCGGGTCGCTACAGAGATGGTATAAGAGCACATGTTGACTGTAGGACGTGATCCTAGAAACTGGAAACCCCATAGGACATGATATCTCTCAAACCTTATTCTCAAAAAAAATCTTTGACTTCTTATCCTTTCTGAGTTTTATCAACTAGTTAGATAATACCCTTGTCCCTTTGACCATTATGGAAAGAGCTACAAAAAGATTGAAGATTATAAAGACTTGAAGAAATTGAAGACCATGAAGAATTTCCAAGATATTATGCCCCAAGAAGACCAAACCCCTGTTGTATACTTATGTTAGATACGATGATTTGTGAGTTGTTATTTGTGTGTATTTTTGTTTCGACAACCACAAATAAAATCTATTTTCAAAACCATTGTTTGTATTGTGTGTATCCCCTACTTTCTCTCTCTCGTATCTCATCCCAAAACCTTGAACCGAATAGATGGTGAATGAAGCGGGACTTGTATTCTTTGGACCGATGACTCAACTTGAGGCAGAGCTATGGATTCAGAACATGGAGGATCACTTCGGGAAAAAATTAATTGCAAGGAAGTATGAGCTTCAATACGCTCTTCAGTACTTTACCCAAAGTGCCGCAACATGGTGGAAAATGCATCAAGCCATACAAGGAAGTAATGGAGCAAAGACTTGGGAAAAATTCAAGGAGACTCTGTTAAGATCCCATATTATCCGGAAGAACAGTGATAAATCGATGAAGAAACCTTGTGCCTGCAAGATATGCGGAGAAATAGGACACACCTAGGAAGAACACACGGATGGATGCCGTCACTGTGAAGAAAATCACCCAGCTGAGGAGTGCCCAACTAGTCAGGTGACTTTTTTCTTGTGTGAAGGAACCACCCACTACCTAGCCGAGTGCCACATATATCTTAAGGTACGACAAGTTGTCAAGTAGAAAAAATATGCCCTCAGGAAAAGCCTTGAGGAACCTCTGAGGAGTATGAACGTGCCAAGGACGACAAAAGATGTACCATTGGGAGATACCTCAATAGAGAACTGCACCAAGTCATGTTATTCATGTGGATAAGAAGGACATATCTCACAGGATTGTCCAAAGGAATATCTGGAAGAATTCCCGACAGAAATGTTTGGGTATGATCCTCAGGAAATAGAAGCTATGGTCTGTACACAAGGGTCTAGGAAGAAGAGAAAGCGCATCAGGAAGAGAGAAGCCCCTGAATAGAAGGACAAGAGTCATATCATGTGTTTTAGGTGCAAGGAATTAGGTCACTACGCTTACCAATGCACGAAAAAGAAGGAGAGACCCCAAGGAGCAGATATCATCATCAAGAAGCCACGAGACTTATCGGAAGTCAATTGCTTTCACTACAGGGAAGCAAGACATTATGCCAATAAATGTCCAAGCAAGAAGAAAGCTGGAACTGAGTAGTTGAGATTCTGATGATCATAATAAGTGTAGTAGGAAGGAATTTTATAAGTACGATGGGTTGAGTTATGTAACGGAAGAGTTGGAGGTTGTAACAGTTCATGAAAGTTGATATGACCTATGTTGAAAGACTCAACAAGGTTTTTGTGTTGTTAACAACTATTTTGAACTACTTATGTGTGTAAAATGGATGAAAATGAGTTGTTGATGCATAAACTGGGATTTTGCTAAAGTACAAGGATACAATAGAATATGGTAAATGGATAACCCCTTACATTTTGTTTTAAGGATGACAATACTCTGTAAGATGTTGGGAAGTGAATTAGAAGCTTGGTTTGGATGATATGGATGCCTACCCAAGAAGAAACATATGTTAATGTTGAGTACCCTTTTCTGACACCTACAGATGACCACCCTTTATGAGTCTTTCCTCAAGGGACCAGAGACGATCATGACCCTGACTAGTGATCATGATTACCCAAGGATCCCGAAGGATATGATGAAGCACATCCATCTTGAAGGAGATGCAGTCTACAAAGGCTACCCATTCATGCAAAATGGAGTGGAACTCTGGTATGTGGAGGTACACCTCCACCATGTGAAAGGAGTTTGCCCAAAGACTATGGGACAATATTTTCATATCTCGTGTACCATGAGCAACTTTCTTCGACGCTATTCATGAAGCTGCCATGGAAGCCATACGTCAGATTGGAGAAATACTTGAATCAAGACTTCATCATACTCAGGAATACCTACATGAGGTGCAAACAGAGATGATGGAGATGAAGCTCATGTCCACCCTGATCAAGCAAAAGATGGATGATTTCAAGGAGCACATCGCAAAGTTCTAGTGGTACTAAAATACATCCAAGAGGGGATAAATGAATAAAGTTGGGAGTGATGTTGGACCATACCAAGCTATGTGGATGGCAGCATTTGTAATAAAGTACTTTTTAGGAGTTTTAAGAAGTGATTGAGGATGTAACAAAGGATTAAATATGAGAAGAATATGTTTTTTGATGAACCAACACATGTATTGATAAACAGATCAATGGAAAGGAAAATGAAATTCTACAGAGTGGAATCCAGACAAGAATAAGTCTGTGATTTATTACCTTAGGGGTATGATGGAGTGAACCAAAGGTAATGCTGGAGTATGAAACGCTAGTAACCTCAAGGGTGAGTTAAAGCTATGAGCCCACAGAACCATAGACCTTAGGATTGATAAGGATCAAACCCTACCTTTATGAAAGAAGAAACTTGGAAGAAGCTACGATTGATCAGCAAACATTTTCTTAGGAGTATACGATAACCTGAGAGTTGTGAAGGAATGTTAGATCGTTTGTTTAGCTTGGAGAATCAATGGATTTATCCGAACTTCATTCGTTGACAAGAGAAATTTCTGCAATGCTTGTGAGGAAGCCCAAGTGTTAGAATACGAGATTCACTAAACCTTATACAAGGTAATGATTTCAGTGCGACATGGCTTAGCCACCATGACGACTTACTCTTATCATTTCTCTTGCTATTCGGAATGGTAAATCTGGGTGACTTACCCGTAGTAAAGAGACGACATTCTTTGAAGCTTTTGTTTAAGCCTTAGAATGGTACAATGAAAACCCCTTGACATGACAATTGCTATCACACATAGGAATTTTACAGTGAGGAATGAAGCCAAGACCCATTTCACTGCAGGATAACAACTAACGGTAGACCACCATGAGATCATCGATAAGTTACTTAGAATGAACGCAAGACTTATCAGTTAAGAAGACCTAGTATCGTAGGAAATACATTTTGTTATGAGAACACAAGAATTTGATTTAAATGGAAGAACATCACCGAAGGAGCCATCGTAAAGAATGTGAAGAGACAGATGCACCCAGAGGACTGTCATGATTTTGAGGGACCAGTAACTCTCATTTTTAAGTGTGGTAGACCCCACACTTTCTTGGTCAATGGATTTGCTAGAAGACCCCAAACCCTAACCTTTTCTTCTAGCCCTTTCGAATCTCGGGGACAAGATTCATTTGAAGTATGGTAGGTTTGTAACATCCCAAATTTTGGAATGCTATATTAATTAATAGAATGATTGTTTGTTTGATTGAGTGACTGAAATTGAGTGAAATTTGAAACCTTTTGAAACTTTGAAATGAGAGCACCTTCCCCTTTTGTTTTGAATTCAAATTTCGTCCAATGTAATATGATGAGAGAAGATGACATGACTTCTGCAAATATAGGATCTGAAGTTTGAATTGAAAACCACTGGAGATTTTCTATTTTGGAATTTCACTTCATATGTTGGTTCCATTTTAAAATTTGAGTGAATTCAAATTCACTTGCGCAAATTCAAACAATTTGAGAGGAGGAACATGACCCTCCAAGACCAGGGGAACTTTTGTGAAATTTTGATCCATAAATACTCAGGGGGTTATTTGAAAAAATATTTGCAAAAAAAATAAAAACAATTCAGGATTTATTCTAAAAAATAATTTTTGAGACTTATTTATTTTGGCCGTGGAAAAATGTCCATCTTATGGCATTTATTTTTCTCATATTTTTAGTATATAGAACTTCCATTTTACGATTTGATTTGTTTTTCGAAATCAAGTTTTGATTTCCTATTTTTAATAAAAAGGAAAATATTTTCTTTTATTAGGAAAACGCCGTTGCCCATTTGGAATAGTTTCGGCCGAGGGATCCCCTCCTGATCCTGATTTTCGTTCGAATCGGTGGCCGATCCCTCCTTCCTTTCCTTTCTTATCTTTGACCGTGGGCCCTGCCCGATTCCCACACCCGATCGGCCATCTTCTCCTTCCTTCGCTCGTCTCTTTTCGCCGACCGGGGAACTCGATCGGATCTGATCGGATCTCTCCGATCCCTTGTCGATTGGAGCGCCTTGAGCCCCGGGACTATATAAGCCCAGCCCCGCACCCGGTTCCACCCGTAAATGCCGTTGCTCCCGCACTAGAGCCACCGCATCCGCATCGCCGGAGTTTGGCCAAGAGCCGAAGCTCCCTGAGCTCGCCACGCTCACCCCGGTCACCCCCAATCCCCGCCGAGGCCACCAACGGACGCCGGAGGTCCGCCACCGTCAACTGGACCCCTCGGACGCCGTCCATGACCACTGAAGCCTCTTCCCCGAGCGCCACCGGGCTCTGACCACCGTCGACATCACCGAAGCACCGCCATCTCCCCTATGAGCTCCCCTTCCCCCTCTCCTAACCGTTGGATCTCGATCTAATGATCCAGATTAGAGCAAATAAATCGCCCGAACTGTTTTTCCTTAATTTGGGAGCGTTCTCTCTATTGCCCCACACGCGCACACCCGCACCCACCCATAGTTTGACACGTGGCCCTATTCGTTAGCTAGGTGTTTTTTTCTATTTTTATTTTTTTGTGAAAACATATTTTTTCTGTTTTTGCAAATAGGATATCTCCTAGGTTATTTAGAGTTTTTAATTGATTCTTTTTTGCATGTTGTCACAATTTTTATCTAGTTTCTGTAGGTATCAAGTTTGACCATATTTGAAGAATTTAAATTTGAATTCAAACAAGTTTTCTTCAAACACTAATTTGCTTATAACTTGAGTTTAAAAATAGGTTTTGAGCTGATTCTTTTTGCTACTTGTCACTAGTGACCTTATTTAACAGTAGGTACAATTTGAGAATTTTTACAATATTATACATTAGGGTTTCAAGAAAAACAGATTCTGTTTTAGTTCTTTTTAGGTTTATTTCTATTTCTTTTGTTTTAATTGTTTTTAATTTATTTTCTTTTGTATTAGTAGACAGGTTTTACTTTGTTTTTTGTTATTTATCAGTAGTATTTCAACCATGAGTATTTTATGTTATTTATTATTTTTATAGCATGGAATCAATTCTAGTCTCATAATAACTTGCAAATTGATTTCTATTGCTAGTTGGATTTCCTCTTTGAAATTATTTTCATAAATTATTTTATAAGTTTAACTTTCTTTTAAATTAGTTATTATATATTTTTTTCTCTTATTTTAGTATTTTATTGTTTTTCTTGTGGTTAAGTTTATTAGGCAAAAACTTATGTTGTTTAGAGTATTGTTTTCTTAGTTCTTAGTTGTTCCTCAAAAGTAATTCTTTTTGCTAGTAAAATATTTACTAAAATACTTTTGTTATATTTTACTTTGTTTTTGTTTTGTTACTATTGAAAATAGTTGTTTGTAGGGAAAACTATTCTTGGTTGTTTTGATGAAGTTTTGTTGTTTTAACTTTTGTCTTAAATATTTCCTTCATCACAACCTTTTTGTGTTTTGGTTTTGTGTTACTTTTTGATTGTTAGTATTGTTTTCTAGTATGATTGCTTATATGAATGCAATGCTTGGCTATATAGAATTTCATCGGAGAGTGACGAATAGTTCTATCAAGTTATTTCCTGAGAGCGATCCTATCTTCATCAACCTTACCAGGCAAGTTCACTTTGAACATCTATTTCATACCTATGTTTTATTGCATGTAGTGACATCATTCTACAAATCCCTCTAGTAGTGTTATTGAAATTCTTGTAGTTGAGTAGAATGCATGAGGTAGGAACCTACCACTTGTTACTAAAGCCCCGGGAACGCTAGTTATTTTAATGCTATGCTAAAGTAGACGGGGTCTGGTATGAGTTTTCGTGGGTGGTGTGGGAAGGAGGACCCCACGCCAAAACGACAACTTCATGAAGGCATCTTCAAGTCCTGCATCTTCAAGACCTCAAGACTTCAAGACTCGAGAAACAAGTTTTCAATACACAGTACTGGGTGAAGGATGGATTTGATGGGCACCCTGGAGTAACTAGTGGATGGCCGGGATGCATGGAGAAGCACCATGACATCTTGCAGAAGGCTTCACCCAGACTCAAAGAGATGGATGAATACTTCATGCTCGAAAGAATACCTGTGTAGCCAAAAGTCATTATAGGCTCTAGCTTGGTTTATTTTCGTTATGACTCTGGCTGGGCAGTGCTACAAGATGTAGTCGACATTAGGATTGGATGGGCACTGACAGTAGTCAGGGAAACACTCTGAAAGACCATGTTTCGTTCATCCTGTTCTCAAACACCATAAAGTGTGAGGACTTGCAAGGAGGGAACGAATCTTGTCGGTAAAGTACACAATACTCTGTAGAGTTAAACCTAATCGATTAGCCATGTCCACGGTTACGGACAATTTGAGCCTCTGGACTTGGATCTATCTTTGAACTCTCAACACTGGACTGATAATTAATTGGGGCAACTTATGATACTTGTGGGCAGTAATACATCGGTTGGCGGAACCATGTCATGTTAGGTAACCCTGTAGTGAAAACTCCTGACATTCCTTTGTTGTTGGAAAACAAAATAAAATCAGCTTTTATGTAAAAAAAAAACTAGACACAGAGCCACAAAGCCCTAGTGCATGTAGAATAGTCTTTACCTTCTCTTTTGCTATGGTGATCTTGCTGGTACATTCAATGTACTGACCTACACGGCTGCAACTTCTCATGTTGCAGATAAGATCTACGACGAGTAAGAGTACGATTCAGGGTTACGGTCTACACTCAACCTACCATTGGTGTTATTGGGACTCCACTCTCGTTGACTGTTTCTGCTGAGATTTTGAGGTATATACCAGTTTTACATTATTTACATGTGGTTGCACTTTGATATATACATTGATGTACTGTATGTGCCAGCATACTGACCCAGGGATGGCACAAAACACATAGAGACTTGACTCGTTTTGAGTCGGGTCGCTACAGTTGATCAAAGAAAATCTTATCTATTTCATCTCTTTCATTCATATGCATATCATTTTCATGGTCTAGCAAATATTTTTCTAAAGGATCAGTAGGAGGCACAGCAATAGAAGCAAGACCAATAATTTCATCCTTACCAGACAATTCTTTATCGTGGGGTTGTCTACGAAATTTAGAGAAATTAAACTCATGAGACGTATCCCCAAAACTTACGGTAACAATTTCCTTCTCACAATCTATCCTGGCATTAACGATATTCAAGAAGGTTCTACCAAATATAATGCGAAAAAATCATCTTGTGGGGAACCAAGAACAAGAAAATCAGTAGGCTATTTTATTTTCCCACACAAGACTTCAACATCCTTAATAATCCCAACTGGTGATATAATACCTCTATTAGCAAGCTTAATTGTAACATAAATTTCCTCTAACTTAGCTGGTGCAATATCATTCATAATCTCTTTATATAAGGAAAAGGGAATTTCACTCACACTAGCACCCATATCATAGAAGCCATGATAACAATGATCTCCTATTTTAACACAAACAACACGCATGCCAACAATGGGTTTATGTTTATCTTTAGCATCAGGTTTAGCAATTCTAGCAGCTTCATCACAAAATTGTATAACATGCCCATCAATATTATCAACCAAGAGATCTTTAACCATTGCAATACTAGGCTCAACTTTAATTTGCTCAGGGGGTGTAGGTGTTCTAGCACAGCTCTTACGAACCATCGTTGAAGCTTTAGCATGTTTCTTTATTCTAACAAGGAAAGGTGGTTTCTCAATATAAGTAGCAGGAATAACAGGATCAACATTATAAGTAATTGTTTCCTCTTCAACTTTAATAGGTTCAACTACTTTCACCTCGATAAGAGGATGAAATTTAAACCAGTTCTCCTTAGGGATATCAACATGAGCAGCAAAAGATTCACAAAAAGAAGCTACTATCTGAGAGTTAAGTCCATATTTAGTGCTAAATTCACGAAAAGCATTGGTGTCTATGAAGGATTTAACACAATCAAACTTAAGGTTCATACCTGACTCCTTACCTTCGCCAAGTTCCGAATATTATGAGTTGCGTTTAATTCCTTCCAATAAATCCCATCTGAAGTCAATATATTTCTTCATATAGGAACCAACACAAGAAGTATCGAGCATGGATTGATCATTACGAGAAAGTCGAGCATAAAAATTCTGAATAATAATTTATTTTGAGAGCTCATGATTGGGGCATGAATATAACATTGACTTAAGCCTCCCCCAAGCTTGAGAGATTCTTTCTCCTTCACGAGGCCAAAAATTATAAATATAGTTCCGATCACGATGAACTAGATGCATAGGATATAACTTCTGATGAAATTCCATCTTCAATTGGTTGTAGCTCCATGATCCAATATCATCACATAGCCTATGCCATGTCAATGCCTTCTCCTTCAAAGATAAAGGAAATACCTTCCTATTGACGTGATCCTCGGGCAGACCTGCAAGCTTCAATAATCCACAAACTTCATCCACATAGATTAGATGCAAATTAGGATGTAGTGTTCCATCTCCTGCATAAGGATTAGGCAGTAGTTTCTCTATCATACCCGAAGGGATTTCATAATAAATATTTTTTGGAGGTTCAGTAGGTTGAGGGACAACTCTTTGTGTTTCTGGTCGAGGTGAAGATACCCCAAACAAGCCTCTCAAAGGATTACTTTCCATAGCAACAAGTGACAGTAAATTTCAACACACTTAAATTTTTTCCTTACCAGATTCCACTTAGCAAAGGCGCTTCAATACCTGACAACGGCGCCAGAAAAGAGTCTTGATGACCCACAAGTATAGGGGATCTACCGTAGTCTTTTCGATAAGTAAGAGTGTCGAACCCAACGAGGAGTAGAAGGAAATGACAAGCGGTTTCCAGTAAGGTGTTCTCTGCAATCACTGAAATTATCGGTAACAGATAGTTTTGTGATAAGATAATTCGTGGCGAGTAACAAGTAACAAGTGCAGCAAAGGTGCAGAAAAGTAGCCCAATCCTTTTTGTAGCAAAGTACAGGCCTAGGAAAACTCTTATATAAAGCAAAGCGCTCCCGAGGACACATGGGAATTTCTGTCAAGCTAGTATTCATCATGCTCATTTGATTCATGTTCGTTACTTTAATAATTTGATATGTGGGTGGACCGGTGCTTGGGTGCTGCCCTTACTTGGACAAACCTCCCACTTATGATTAACCCCTCTCGCAAGCATCTATAGCTATGAAAGAAGAATTAAGATAAATTTAACCATAGCATGAAACGTGTGGATCCAAATCAGCCCCTTACGAAGCAACGCATGAACTAGGGTTTATGCTTCTGTCACTCTACAAACCCATCATGTACTTATTACTTCCCAATGCCTTCCCCTAGGCCCAAATAATAGTGAAGTGTTATGTAGTTGACGTTCACATAACACCACTAGAGGAGAGATAACATACATCTCATCAAAATATCGAGCGAATACCAAATTTACATGATTACTTGTAAAAGACTTATCCCATGTCCTCGGGAACAAACGTAACTACTCACAAAGCATGTTCATGTTCATAATCAGAGGAGTATTAATTATCATAAAGGATCTAAACATATGATCTTCCACCAAGTAAACCAACTAGCATCAACTACAAGGAGTAATAAACACTACTAGCAACCCACATGTACCAATCTGAGGTGTTGAGACAAAGATCGGATACAAGAGATGAACTAGGGTTTGGAGAGGAGATGGTGCTAGTGAAAATTGATGAGTATTGACCCCCTCTCAATGACAGGATCTTTGGCGATGACGATGGCTTCGATTTCCCCCTCCGAGAGGGAAGTTTCTCTAACAGAACAGCCCCGTCGGAGCTCTAGATTGGTTTTGTCCAAGTTCCGCCTCTAGACGACGGTGCTTCGTCTCGAAAGCTCCCTTCTGATTTTTTTCCATGTCAAAACGCTCCATATAGCAGTAGATGGGCGTCGGGGCCTGCCAGGTGGCCCACAAGCTTGCTAGGCGAGGTCAGGGGTGGCCACGCCTGGCAGGCTTGTGCCCTCCTAGTGGCCCCCTTCTGGTAGTTGTTTCACCTAGTATTTTTTATATATTCCAAAATAATTCTCTGTAAATTTTTACGACTTTTGGAGTTGTGTAGAATAGGTATCTCAGATTTTCTCCTTTTCTAGTCCAGAATTCCAGCTACTGGCATTCTCCCTCGTCATGTAAACCTTTTAAAATAAGAGATAAAAGGCAGAAGTATTGTACCATGACATGTCATAACAGCCCATAATACAATAAATATCAATATAAAAGCATGATGCAAAATGGACGTATCACCTCCTATCTATGATGATTACTGTGATGACACGTATGCTATAAAGAGTAATGACAACCATGAAACCTATTATCATGATTTCAATATTCAATGTGGTTATGTCAATCAAGTGTCATATGATAGTTATTTTGTTGAGTTTGCTCCCACTATTATGAATGAGGGGAGTGACAAATTTTCTATGCTTGTAGATCATGAAGAATGCTTTATGTGATGGTTATATTGTCGAATTCCTTCATGATGATACTGAAAATTATTATGAGGGAGTAACATATGCTTGTAGGAATTGCAATAATATCAAGTGTCCTCTCTATGTGTTCAAAGTTTTGAAGTCATGCTTGTTTTGCATTCCTCTGCTAGATGATTCTTGCTCCCATAAATTTCTCACAAAATCCCTATGCATAGTAAGTGGGTTAGACTTAAATATGCTTGTCACTAGATTCATGATGCTCTTTTGCATGTTTCAATTATTATTCCTATACGAGCATCATTGAAATCATCATGCCTAGCTAAAAGGCATTAAACAAAAGCGTTTGTTGTAGGACCGAAAGTATGTCTAGAGGGGGTGATTAGACTACTTGACCAAATAAAAGTTTTGCCTATACCAAGTTTTAGGGTTGATAGTTTTAAGCATTTCATGGCAAGCCAAGTACACCTTACACATGCAAGTCTAAGAGTATATAGCAGCGGAAAGTAACAACAAACATGTATAGAAGGGATAGGGTAGGAAGATCAAACGCAGTTGTAGACACGATGATTTTTCCCATGGTTCCGATAGGTGGTGCTATCGTACATCCACGTTTATGGAGTCTTCAACCCACGCAGGGTAACGGTCGCGAGAGTCCACGGAGGGCTCCACCCAAAAGGGTCCACGAAATAACAACCTTGACTATTCCATAACGGCTTCCGTCCATGAAGGACTAGCCTCACTATGGGTAGATCTTCACAAAGTAGGCGATCTCCTTGCCCTTACAAACTTCTTGGTTCACTCCACAACATGAAGTAGGAGGCTCCCAAGCGACACCTAACCAATCTAGGAGGCACCACCCTCCAAATGGTAATAGGCTCAGTAATGACAATGAACTCCTTGCTCTTGTGCTTCAAGATGATAGACTCCTCAGCACCCAATCACTCTCTCACAGATTTGGAATGGTGGAATAGATGGGATTGGTGGAAAGCTACTTGGGGAGGCTAGATATCAAGATCCATATGATTTGAGTGGAAGATCTTAACCTCAACACAAGGGTAGGTGGTTCTCTCTCAGAAAATCTGATAGGATAGGTATGGAATAGTTCTGAGTGCTTCTCTTTCGAGTAGGTGGTGGTGAAGGGGTATATATAGGCATCCCTAAAAATCCAACCGTTACACACAAAATGACCAACTCGGTGACACCGATGTGTTAATCTCGATGGTACCGAAGTGACCAAAAGGTGGCAACTTTTGAATCTCGGTGAGACCGATATAAAAAACTTGGTTGCACCGATAAGGTGAGCAACGGTCAGATTTCCAATCTCAGTGACGCCGATCCAACATTCTCGGTGGGATCGAAAATGTTAATTTGCGTAACAGAAAGTTCGCAACCTAAACTCGGTGGTACCGGTATGGAATTGGTTGCATCGAAGTGGCTTGGGTTTGGCTGAGTCTGTCTAGGTTCTGGAATCGGTGGCACCGGTATGGGAAAGTTGGTTGTACCGATTTGGAGTGTTAGGTATAGAAAAGACTTTGGTGGGAGAGTTTGTGGATGTTTTTGGCGACTATCACTTGTCCACATTTGAGCATATTGTTCTCCAACAAAACCTTACCCATTTTAATAGTATTGGCTTTCCTATGGACTCAAAGTGATTTCTCACAAATATAAAATGTAGAGTCCTCTTTATTGAAGCTTGGCCTACCTATTTCCTTGCATCTTGGGGTATGTCCACACTCTCCTTTTGCCAATCCTATCATTGAACATTTCCTGAAATATACTTGGTGGAAACATTAGTTCAATGACTTATATGTTGTTATTAATTACCAAAACCACCAAGGGAGCAAATGTGCTTTCACTTGTTGCGAGAAAACCCAACACTTTTACCTTCTGTTTTGATGTGGTCACATGATTAATATACTGTAGTAATCATGTTTTGTGTCTTTTATTTCAATAAAGTGCCAAGTAAAGCCTTTGGGATAGTGTGGACACTTACTTGTTTGATTCTGTGCAAAAACAGAAATTTTTCGTCCAGTATATGAATTTTCTGATTTTACTAGAGTGTCAAACAATTCTGCAATTTTTACACAACATTTATATGCAAATTCCTTGAGTTGTACTAATTTTTCAGAATTGTTAGAGTCAGGGAAGTATGGCGATCATTCAGATCTTTATAGACTGTTATGTTTTTGAAAGATTCTATTTTGCATGCATAGTATGGTTATTTCAAGTGTTCCTATAGCTTATATTGAGTAATATAAATTTTGGGAATGATGTAATAAATTAGGTTTCATGTGGGAATAATTATGAATCTTGTATTGACAGTACCGAAGTAAATGATCTATCTTTATTACACTAACCCTTCTCACAAAGTTCCGTTATGTTTTGTGTGATTGAAGTTTTCAAGTTTTGGGTGAGACACCAATATGAGGAGAATAAGGAGTGAAAAGAACCTAAGGGATGCCCAAGTCATCCCCGAGGTAATATACAAGGAATATTCGAGCGCCTAAGTGATGTCTACTACACAACCTTCTTCTTGTAGACTCGTGTTGGGCCACCAAGCGCAGAGTTTTGTAGGACAGTACCAATTTTCCCTCAAGTGATGACCTAAGGTTTATAAATCCATGAGAGGTGTAGGATGAAGATGGTCTCTCTCAAGAAACCCTACAACCAAATAACAAAGAGTCTCTTGTGTCCCCAACACACCCAATACAATGGTAAATTGTATAGGTGCACTAGTTTGGCAAAGAGATGGTGATACAAGTGTAATATGGAAGGTAGATATAGGTTTTTGTAATCTGAAAATATATAAAATAGCAAGGTAACAAATAGTAAACGACAAGCAAAATGTTGTATAAATGCTTGGAAACAAGGCCTAGGGTCCATACTTTCACTAGTGCAAGTTCTCTCAATAATACTAACGTAGTTGAATCATATGTAAATCCCTCATGTGCGACAAAGAGTTCACTCCAAAGTCACAAATAGCGGAGAACAAATGAAGAAATTATTGTAGGGTACAAAACCACCTCAAAGTTATCTTTTCCGATCAATCTTATGAGCTATCCCTATAAGTGTCACAAACAGCCCTAGAGTTCAGACTAAAATAACACCTTAAGATACACATGAACCAAAACCCTAATGTCACCAAGATACTCCAATGTCACCACAAGTACCCATGGGCTTGATTATACGATATGCATCACATAATTTCAGATTCATCATGTTCAATCCAACACAAAAACTTCAAAGAGTGCCCCAAAGTTTCTACCAGAACGTCAAGATAAGAACGTGTCCCAACCCCTATGCAAAGATTCCCAAGGTCACGGAACCCGCAAGTTGATCACCAAAACATACATCAAGTGGATCAATAGTACATCCCATTGTCACCACAGATATCCCATCGCAATACATACATCAAGTGTTCTCAAATAATTAAAGACTCAATCCGATAAGAAAACTTCATTGGGAAAACTCAATTCATCACAAGAAGATAGAGAGGGGAAAACTCCATATGATTCAATCTATATCGATAAAGCTCGCGGTACATCAATATCGTGCCATCTCAAGAACACAAGAGAGAGAGATCAAACACATAGCTACTGGTACATACCCTCAGCCCCGAGGGTGGACTACTGCCTCCTCGTCATGGAGAGCGTCGGAATGATGAAGATGGCCTCCGGTGATGGTTTCCCCCTCCGACAGGGTGCCGGAACAGGCTCCTGATTAGTTTTTCATGGCTCTAGAGGCTTGCGGCGGCGGAACTCGTGATCTAGGTTCTGCGTTGGGTTTTTTGGAATATTTGATTATTTATAGAGCCGAGAGGGAGGTCGGTGGACTCCCGAGGGGCCCACTAGCCTGTGGGGCGTGCCTAGGGGGTGGCCACGCCCCTAAGGCTTGTGGCCTCCTCGGGAATTTTCTAGCTTCATATCCAAGCTCTATGGGTGTCTTCTGATCCATAAAATATCACCGTAAATTTTTATTCTGTTTGGACTCCGTTTGATATTCCTTTTCTGTAAAACTCAAAAACAAGGAAAAAACAGAAACTGGCACTGGGCTGTGGGTTAATAGGTTAGTCCCAAAAATAATATAAAGTTGTGGTAAAATGATTGTAAAACATCCAAGAATGATAATATAACAACATGGAACAAGCAAAAAATTATAGATACGTTGAAGACGTATCAACATCCCCAAGCTTAATTCCTGCTCGTCCTCGAGTAGGTAAATGATAAAAACAGAATTTTTTATGTGGAATGTTGCCTAACATGTTCATCATATTCTTTTCTTCTTTGTATAGCATGGACATTTGGACTTTGTAAATAATTCAAAGCAATAGTCTAGTTTTAACATAATGACTTCAATACTCAAACATGTTAACAAGCAACCATGTCTTTCAAAATATCAACATTAAAGAAACTTATCCCTAGCCCATCATGCTCAATCATTTATCCATTCATGAAACACACTCAAATATTAGCTATGCCCAATGCTCAAGTAAGATCATAGTGCCCCTAGTTGGTGCTTATAAGAGAAGAGGGAGACTCAAAGTAAAAATAAAAATTGCATAAAGTAAATAGATAGGTCCTTCGTAGTGGGAAGTAGGGATTTGTAAAGGTGCTAGAGCTCAAGGTTTATACTGAGAGAGAAAAATATTTTGAGAGGCATGCTTTTCCTGTCAACGAAAACAACGAACTAGCTCATAATACTTTCCATGCTAGATACATTATAGGCGAATGCCAAGAAAAATAGTAAAGTTTTTTTACTCCTCTCCACCAATTAATCACGCTGCACGGCGAGCCGAATCCATGGGTACCGTCCATACCAACAACATTCCTGGGGGAGTTTTGTTTAATTATTTTTTGATTTGATTTTTGAGCATGGGACTGGGCATCCCAAATACCAGCCACTTTCTCGTGAATGATAGTGAATCAACACATGTTGTGAGAATACCACACCTAGCATGGAAAAATATTGGATACTCCCCATTGTTTCATGAGCGGTACGGGCACACAGAAGGGAAAATTTATTTTGAAGATTTAGAGATGGCACATACAAATTTGCTTGGAACGGCATGGAAATACCGCATATAGGTAGGTATGGTGGACTCATAAGGCAAAACTTGGTTTCAGGACTTTGGATGCACAAGTAGTATTTCTACTTAGTACAAATGAAGGCTAGCAAATAGATTGGGAAGCAACCAAACCGAGGAACCAAAAATCACATAAGTGAGCATTGAGTCATAACTAACACCGAATAATGCACCACAAGTAGGATGTAACTTCATTGCATAACTATTGACTTTCATGCATGCATAGGGAATCACAAACCTTAACACCAATATTCTTACTAAGCATAATTACTTACTAACATGACTCACATATTACTATCATTGTGTTTGAAAACTATTACTAATAATCAAGTTTAATTTGTCCCATCATCTTAATGAAAGTTTTTATCATATCCTCCTTGTATATCTATCACTTTGGGACTATTTTCATGTATTGCCATTGTTTTTTTTGACAAGCTCAAGCAAATTTAAGTAAAGCACATGAGCAAATGACAAGCTACTCTCAAAGGATATGAGTAGTCAAACAATTACAGAGCTATGTGAGGACTATCTCTCCCTCAATAAATATTTTTAGATCTTAATTACTTCATGCAAACAACAAGCAAATGAAAAATAGCACTCCAAGAATAGCACGCATCATGTGAACGAATAAAAATTTGGGCTCAACAAAAGCTAACCGATAAGTGTTGATGAAGAGAGGTGGGATGCGTAGCATCCCCAAGCTTAGATGCTTGAGAGTTCTTTAAATATTTACTTGGTGTGCCTTGGGCATCCCCAAGCTTAGATGCTTGAGAGTTCTTTAAATATTTACTTGGTGTGCCTTGGGCATCCCCAAGCTTGATATTTTGTATCTCGTTCAATCCTCTCATACCACGGTTTCACCTATTCACAAAAACTTCATCCACACAAACTCAAAAAGAACTCGTGAGATAGGTTAGTACACATAATAATAAATCAACTCTTTATGTACTGCCAAGACAAGTTGTACAATAATTTTCAAACATTAGGTATTTTATACTATCATTTCCACAATTTATATCTACCAATATAGGCTATGGAAACTATAGGATGAGTAGATAACGAAACTATGACAACACTCTGTCTAAACAGAACAGTCTGTAGCAATTTATCAAAACAGTGTACTTAGGTATCTCACAAAATTATGAAAATTTAGGAAATGCTATAAAATTTATATGACCCTACTTTTTAAAAATTTCAGAAAGTTTCCACGTTGCAGTAAAATATTAACATTCAAACACTACAGCCAAAGTTTCTGTTTTTACACAGCACTCATCAAAACATGCAATGCAAGCGTCCTAAAGGCAATTCTTCGAACTTTTTATTGAAAACCAAGATTATAAATAACACCTAACATAGAGTAACAAAATATAATGACGACCCAATCAAAGCACATATTGTGTGACGAATAAAAATATAGCTCCAAGTAAGATATATTCAATAGTGTTGAAGACGAAAGAGGGGATGCCTTCCGGGGCATCCCCAAGCTTAGGCGCTTGTCACTTCCTTGGATATTACCTTGGGGGTGCCTCGGGAATCCCCAAGCGTAGGTTCTTGTCACTCCTTATTATTCTAATATCGGTGTCTCGCCCAAAACTTGAAAACTTCAATCACACAAAACTTAACGGAACTTCATGAGATAAGTTAGTATAATAAACAAGGATCATTCACTTTAGTACTGTCAAGACAAGATTCATAATTGTTCCCACATGATACCTACTGTATTCTACCATTCCCATAATTTATGCCATTGAATATAAGCTATCGGAACACTAAAACAAGCAAACTATGCATGCAAAACAGAATCTGTCAAAAACAGAACAGTCTGTAAAGATTTGAATGATCACCAAACTTCCCTGACTCAAAAAATTCTGAAGCATTAGGAAATCTGTATTATCACCAGACTTACCTGACTCTAAATATTTTGAGAAATTTAAAACTCAAGGAATTTGCATATAAATGTTTTGTAAAAATTTCAGAAAGTTTTGACACCCCAGTAAAATCAGATAATTCATATACTGGACGCAAAACTTTCTGTTTTTGCACAGAATCAAACAAGTAAGTATCCATACTATCCCAAAGGTTTCACTTGGCACTTTATTGAAATAAAATACACAAAAACATGATTAATATAGTATATTAATCATTGGAACACACAATAACAGAAAGTAAAAGTGTTGGGTTGTCTCCCAACAAGCGTTTTTTCTTTAATGCCTTTTAGCTAGACATGATGATTTCAATGATGCTCGTATAGGAATAATAGTTGAAACATGCAAGAGAGCATCATGAATCACATGACAAGCACATTTAAGTCTAACCCACTTCATATGCATAGGGATTTTGTGAGCAAACAATTTGTGTGAACTAGAATCATCTAGCATAGGAAGGCAAAACAAGCATAACTTCAAAACTGTGAACACATAGAGAGGAAACTTGACATTATTGCAATTCCTACAAGCATATGTTCCTCCCTCATAATAATTTTCAGTAGCATCATGAAGGAATTTCACAATAAAACCAGCACATAAATCATTATTTTGATGATGTACAGGCATAGAAAATTTGTCACTCTCCACATAAGCAATTTTCTTCTCATTCAAAATAGTGGGAGCAAACTCAAGAAAATAACTATCATGAGACACTTGATTGACAGAACCACGATGAATATTAAAATCATGATAATATGTTTCATGGTTGTCATTACTCTTTATAGCATACGTGTCATCACAATAATCATCATAAGTAGCAACTTTGTTCTATCATAGTCAATTGAAACCTCTTCCAAAATAGTGGAATCATTAATAAATAAAGCCGTGACCTCTCCAAATCCACTTTATATTTATTGCAATCATCATAAATAGGGTGTATGATATCATCATAATAAATTTGCACATCAAAACTTGGGGGACTAAAAACATCATCTTCATTAAACATAACATCCCCAAGCTTGGGACAAACATTAATTGCAGCAAATAAATTCTCAAACATGTCATTCTCATCAATGATAGCATCCCCAAGCTTGTGGCTTTGCATAACATAAGCATAATAACTCTCATCATTAATAGTATGAATAGCACCAATCGTATAAGATTTATTATCATCACAATTCCTAAGTTGGTGCCAAAAAGATTTTCAAGATTATAAGGGGTGTCATTATTTGGGAGAGATACCTCTTTACCTTTACTTTTCCTTCTTTTCTTATTCTTCACCACATTATGTGTGGGTTTATTTAATTTCTCCAAGCTTCTTTTCGAAGAGATTGGTTGAATAAAAAGCTCCTCCTTGTTACCTGATTCATCATAAGGAAAAATAGGAGGATATTGGGAGACCTCTTACCATTCATTAGTATTCTCTTCATATTCTATTTGTTTCCTTGTCTTTAAGTAATTGGCAATATAAGGATTCTCAATGCAATTTACCATGCAATACATATAGATTTCATTTAGATCAAAATCAATCACTTTCATGAGAGCCCATGATGGAACATCCTTAGTTTCACGTTTCATTTCTTCATACCCCAAAAATAGACTAAGTTCATTATGATGCTCAAGGTTAATGAGGTTATCACAATTTTTGGACACAATTCGATCATGAAAGAATTCACATTGGAAATTATAATGACCACGTTCATTGCAAAGTTCACAAGGACGGCGACAAATATGAAGTCTTTTAGCACAAACATATAGCCTCTCTTGTAGCCATTTAGTTTCTAAATAGTTATGCCTATTACAAAATCTATCTTCCCTTTTTGGCATGTCTTGACAAACTCTATGCACTCCACAAAAATTGGCATGCTTATAATAAATCTTTTTATCATGACTAGTGCAATCATCATTAGTACTATGGATATTCAAAGAATTCATACTAACAACATTGCAATCATGGTCATCACTCGAAGATTTAGTGTCAAACATTTTAATAACTTCTTCTTCTAAAACTTGAGCACAATTTTCCTTTCCATCATTTTCACGAAAGACATTAAAAAGATGAAGCATATGAGGCAACCTCAATTCCATTTTTTGCAGTTTTCTTTTATAAAACCAAACTAGTGAAAAACAAGAAACTTAAAGATTCAATTGCAAGATCTATAGATATACCTTGAAGCACTCACCTCCTAGCAACGGCACCAGAAAAGAGCTTGATGTCTACTACACAACCTTGTTCTTGTAGACTCGTATTGGGCCTCCAAGCGCAGAGTTTTGTAGGACAGTAGCAATTTTCCCTCAAGTGGATGGCCTAAGGTTTATCAATCCGTGAGAGGTGTAGGATGAAAATGGTCTCTCTCAAGCAACCCTGCAACCAAATAACAAAGAGTCTCTTGTGTCCCCAACACACCCTATACAATGGTAAATTGTATAGGTGCACTAGTTCGGCGAAGAGATGGCGATAAAAGTGTAATATGGATGGTAGATATAGGCTTTGTAATCTGAAAATATAAAAACAGCAAGGTAACAAATAGTAAACGGCGAGAAAAATGTTGTATAAATTCTTGGAAACAAGGCCTAGGGTCCATACTTTCACTAGTGCAAGTTCTCTCAAGAAAACTAACATAGTTGAATCATATGTAAATCCCTCATGTGCGACAAAGAGTTCACTCCAAAGTTAAAAATAGCGGAGAACAAACGAAATTATTGTAGGGTATGAAACCAGCTAAAAGTTATCTTTTTCCGATCAATATTATGAGCTATCCCTATAAGTGTCACAAACACCCCTAGAGTTCGTACTAAAATAACACCTTAAGATACACATGAACCAAAACCCTAATGTCACCTAGATACTCCAATGTCACCACAAGTACCCATGGGCTTGATTATACGATATGCATCACATAATTTTAGATTCACCATGTTCAATCCAACAGAAAGAACTTCAAAGAGTGCCCCAAAGTTTCTACCGGAATGTCAAGATAAGAACGTGTGCCAACCCCTATGCATAGATTCCCAAGGTCACGGAACCCGCAAGTTGATCAACAAAACATACATCAAGTGGATCAATAGAACATAACATTGGCACCACAGATATCCCACCACAAGACATACATCAAGTGTTCTCAAACCCTTAAAGACTCAATCTGATAAGAAAACTTCAAAGGGAAAACTCAATTCATCACAAGAAGATAGAGAGGGGAAAACTCCATATGATTCAATCTATATCAATAAAGCTCGCGGTACATCAAGATCATGCCATCTCAAGAAAACGAGAGAGAGAGAGAGAGATCAAACACATACATACTAGTACATACCCTCAGCCCCGAGGGTGAACTACTCCCTCCTCATCATGGAGAGCGCCGTGATGATGAAGATGGCCTCCGGTGATGGTTTCCCCCTCCGGTAAGGTGCCGGAATGGGCTCCCGGTTGGTTTTTCGTGGCTCTAGAGGCTTGAGGCGGCGTAATTCCCAATCTAGGTTATGTGTTGGGGTTTTTGGAATATTTGAGGATTTATAGAGCTGGGAGGGAGGTCGGTGGACTCCCGAGGGGCCTATAAGCCTGTGGGGCGCGCCCAGGGTGGTGGCCGCGCCCTGAGGCTTGTGGCCTCCTCGGGAATCTTCTAGATTAATCTCCAAGCTCCGTGGGTGTCTTCTGGTCCATAAAAAATCACCGTAAATTTGTGTTCCGTTTGGACTCCGTTTGATATCCTTTTCTGTCATACTCAAAAACAAGGAAAAAAAGAAACTGGCACTTGGCTCTGGGTTAATAGGTTAGTCCCAAAAATAATATAAATTTGTGGTAGAATGATTGTTAAACATCCAAGAATGATAATATAACAACATGGAACAAGCAAAAGTTATAGATACGTTCGAGACGTATCACTAAGCTTGGGGATGCCCCGGAAGGCATTCCCTCTTTCGTCTTCAACATTATCGGTATATCTCACTTGGAGCTATATTTTTATTCGTAACTATATGAGTTTTTCTTGGATCATCATTTTTTTCTCATATAGATGTTATTTATAATCTTCTTTTTCAACAAAAAGTTCCAAGAATTGCCTTTAGGATGCTTGAATTGCATGTTTGATGTGTGTTGGGTAAAAACAGAAACTTTTGCTGCAGTGTTTGAATTTTCGTATTTTACTAGAACGTGGAAAGTATCTGAAATTTTTACACAATATTTTCGTATAAATTATTTAGCATGTCATAAATTTTCATAATTGTTTGACATACATAAGTACACCGTTATCATAAATTTCTATAGACAGTTCTGTTTGGACAGATTGTTGTCATAGTTTTGTTATCTACTTATCCTATAGTTTCCATAACCTATATTGGTAGATATAAATTTTTGAAATGATAGTATACAGTACCTAATGTTTGAAACTTATTATTAAACTTGTCTTGGCAGTACATAAAGAGTTTATATATTATTATGTGTACTAACCTATCTCATGAGTTCTTTTCGAGTTATGTGTGGATAAAGATTTTGAGAATAGGTGAAACCATGATATGAGCAGACTGAACGAGATACAAAATCTCAAGCTTAGGGATGTCCAAGTCTCAAGCATCTAAGCTTGGGGATGCTACGCATCCCACCTCTCTTCATCAACAATTATCAGTCAACCTATGTTGAGCTTAAACTTTTATTCATTCACATGATGCGTGCTATTCTTGGAGTGCTATTTTTCTTGATGTTTAAATAAAATACTCAGATCTGAAAATCTTTATTTAGAGAGAGAGAGAAAGTCCTCACATAGCTACTTAATTGTTTGACTACTCATTGATCTTCACTTATATGTTTTGGAGTAGTTTTGTCATTTACTCTCGTGCTTCACTTATATTATATGAGTAAATGGTTGAATGAATTGAATATCATAAATCTGAAACTATATATGTTTTATATGCTTATCCCATGGAGAGTAATGACTTCACATATTAGAAGTATAGGTGGTAAAATTTATTGAAAGTTAGCAAACACCGCATTGGTCACTTGAACCATTCATGAAAGAATATTGAAGGAAGAGAGATTTAACATATAAATATACTATATTGGACATCTTCTATGATTGTGAATACCCATTAATTATTTTCAAACTCGAGTAAATTAGTTGAAGTTGGACAAGGAAGACAACGTAATGAGTTATGGTTGGGTATATTTGTATAGAAGTTATATTGTTATGGATCCTCCAACATGTGGTGCTTGCTTCCACCTCATATTAGCCAAAATTTCAGCACCAAGTAGAAATACTAATTGTGCATCCAAACACCCTAAAACCCAAAGTTTTTGCATATGAGTCCACCTTACCTACCTATAAGTGGTATTTACCCGCCGTTCCAAGTAATTTTGCATGTGCCAAACTCTAAACCATCAAATAATATTCTGTTTTGTATGCCCGAATCGCTCATATAGTAACTAGGGGCTGTCACTATGTTCCATGCTAGGTGGGTTATTCTCACGATATGTGCTGATTCACTATCATTCACAAGAAAGTGGCTTGTAATATGGATTCCCAGTCCCGAAATCAAAGAAAAAAATGAAAATAACTAAACAAAACTCCCCCAGGAATGTTGTTGGTATGGACGGTACCCGTGGATTCGGTTCGTCATGGAATGTGATTGATTGGTGGAGGGGGAGTAAATACTTTACCATTCTGTTTGTGAACCGCCTATAATGTATCTAGCATGGAAGATACTGAGATCTCTCGGTTGTTATGGTGACAATGAAAGCATACCGCTCAAAATTACTATTCATCTCTGTTTTAAAAGCTCGAGCTTTGGCATGTCTATAAATCAATGCTTCCCTCTCTGAAGGGCCTATCTTTTAGTTTCTAGTACTTACCTTTACACAAGAGTCATGGTGATCTTCACCACTTCCTATATTTCTCCTTTTTCTCTTGGCAAGCATCATGTGATGGGGAAATATACAAGCATATATGGCCATTAAAATATATTTGATCATGAATTATTATTGTTGACAATTATCTATGTGATAAATAGGTTGGGAGGCAAAACTTTAAGCCCATATCTTTCTTTGTGTTCGACGGACGCCATTTGCTCTAAAAATATGCTTTGAGTGTTAGCAATCATGGAAGACTATATGATAGTTGAGTATGTGGAATTTTCTAAATCAAAGCTCTTACATAT
Organism: Hordeum marinum; assembly: GCA_022496015.1. Lineage (NCBI taxonomy): Eukaryota > Viridiplantae > Streptophyta > Magnoliopsida > Poales > Poaceae > Hordeum > Hordeum marinum. The sequence continues at coordinate 443,511,839 of CM039674.1, forward strand.
ACCCTTCCTAGAAATAAGATGAATTGCAATTGTTTGGTGACTGAAACCATAGTTTGTTAGTTTTCAAGAAACTTTATGGTCTATACTATAACATGTGAATAGCTTGTTATTTTATCATGAGAAGATTTATGACATGAGCTATTGTTTATGATATATAATGATGCTAGAAAAAGTATTTGGAATTACCATTGATCAAATTTATGCACTATGCTAGCATTCACACTTCATAAATTATTTCTTTTATCATTTACCTACCCGAGGACTAATAGGAATTAAGATTGGGGGATGCTGACACGTCTCCAACGTATCTATAATTTATGAAGTCTTCATGCCATGTTTACAATAATTCTATATGATTTTGGTATGATTTTATTAGAACTAACCTGGGCTGACGTTGTTTTCAACAAAACTACCATGGTGTTGTTTTTTGTGCAGAAATAAAAGTTCTCGAAGTGGGCTAAAAATTTAATATGATTTTTTGTGGACCAAAAGAGACCCCTAAAGCATTGGAGTTGGGCCAGAAGGGCAACAAGGAGGCGACAAGCCACCCAGGCGCGGTTAGGGGGTGGCCGCGTGTGGCAAGCTTGTGACTTCCTTGTGCTGCCCCTTGACGTGAGATCGATGCCAAAAATTCCTATAAATATAGAAACCTCCGATAAGAAACCTAGATCGTGAGTTACGCTGCCGCAAGCCTCAAGAACCATGAAAAACCAATAGGGAGCCCGTTCTGGCACCCTGTCGGATGCGGAAACCATCACCAGAGGCCATCTTCATCATCCCGGCAGTCTCCATGACGAGGAGGGAGTAGATCACCCTCGGGGCTGAGGGTATGTACTAGTAGCTATGTGTTTGATCTGTCTCTCTTTCTCGTGTTCTTTATCTACCACGAGCTTTATTGATATAGATGAATAATATGGAGTTTTCCCCTCTCTATTTTCTTGTGATGAATTGAGTTTTCCCTTTGAAGTTTTCTTATCGGATTGAGTGTTTAAGGATTTGAGAACACTTGATGTATGTCTTGTGATGGGATATCCGTGGTGACAATGGGATGTTCTATTGATCCACTTGATGTATATTTTGGTGATCAACTTGCGGGTTCCGTGACCCTGGGAATCTATGCATAGGGGTTGGCACATGTTTTCATCTTGAATCTCCGGTAGAAACTTTGGGGCACTCTTTGAAGTTCTTTGTGTTGGATTGAACATGATGAATCTGAAATTATGTGATGCATATCGTATAATCAAGCCCAAGGGTACTTGTGGTGACATTGGAGTATCTAGGTGACATTAGGGTTTTGGTTGATGTGTGTCTTAAGGTGTTATTTTAGTACGAACTCTAGGGCTGTTCATGACACTTATAGGGATAGCTCATAAGATTGATCGGAAAAGATAACTTTGAGGTGGTTTCATACCCTACAATAATTTCTTCGTTAGTTCTCCGCTATTTTGTGGCTTTGGGGTGAACTCTTTGTCGCACAAGAGGCATTTACATATGATTCAACTATGTCAGTATTGTTGAGAGAACTTGCACTAGTGAAAGTATGAACCCTAGGCCTTGTGTTCAAGCATTGCAATACCATTTTTGCTTACTTTTGTTACTTGTTACCTTGCTGTTTTTATATTTTCAGAGTACAAAAACCTATATCTACCATCCATATTGCACTTGTATCACCATCTCTTCGCCGAACTAGTGCACCTATACAATTTGCCATTGTACTGGGTGTGTTGGGGACACAAGAGATTTCTTGTATTTGATTGCAGGGTTGTTTGAGAGAGACCATCTTCATCCTATGCCTCCCATAGATTGATAAACCTGTCTTGGACAGATTGCTGTCATAGTTTTGTTATCTACTTATCCTATAGTTTCCATAGCCTATATTGGTAGATATAAATTCTGGAAATGATAGTATACATTACCTAATATTTGAAAATTATTATGCAACTTGTCTTGGCAGTACATAAAGAGTTGATTTATTATTATGTGTACTAACCTATCTCACGAGTTCATTTCGAGTTATGTGTGGATGAAGATTTTGAGAATAGGTGAAACCATGATATGAGCAGATTGAACGAGATATAAAAGCTGAAGCTTGGGGATGCCCAAGGCACCCCATGTAAATATTTCAAGAAGTCTCAAGCATCTAAGCTTGGGGATGCTACGCATCCCGCCTCTCTTCATCAACAATTATCGGTTAGCTTATGTTGAGCTTAAAATTTTATTCATTCACATGATGCGTGTTATTCTTGGAGTGCTATTTTTCTTTTGATTGATATTTAAATAAAATACTCAGATCTTAAAAACTTTATTGAGAGATATAGAAAGTCCTCACATAGCTACTTAATTGTTTGACCTCTCATTGATCTTCACTTATATGTTTTGGAGTAGTTTTGTCATTTACTCTCATGCTTCACTTATATCCTATTAGTAAATGGTTGAATGAATTGAATATCATAAATCTGAAATTATATATGTTTTATATGCTTACCCATGGGGAGTAATGACTTCATGTATAAGAAGTATAGGTGGTAAAATTTATTGAAAGTTAGCAAACACCTCATTGGTCACTTGAACCATTCATGAAAGAATATTCAAGGAAGATAGATTTAACATATGAATATACTATCTTGGACATCTTCGATGATTCTGAATACCCATTAAGTATTTTCAAACTTGAGCAAATTAGTTGAAGTTGGACAAGGAATACAACATAATGAGTTATGCTTGGGTATATTTGTATAGAAATTATATTGTTATGGATCCTCCAACATGTGGTGCTTGCTTCCGCCTCATATTAGCCAAAACTTCCACACCAAGTAGAAATACTACTTGTGCATCCAAACACCCTAAAACCCAAAGTTGTTCCATACGAGTCCACCATACATACCTATATGCGGTATTTACCTGCCATTCCAAGTAAATTTGCATGTGCCAAATTCTAAACCTTCAAATAATATTCTGTTTTGTATGCCCGAATCACTCATATAGTAACTAGGGGCTGTCAGTATCTTCCATCCTAGGTGGGTTATTCTCACAATATGTGTTGATTCACTATCATTCACGAGAAAGTGGTTCGTAATAGGGATTCTCAGTCCCGAAATCAAAGAAAAAATGCAAATAATTAAACAACCCCCCCCAGGAATTTTGTTGGTATGGACGATACCTGTGGATTCAACTCGCTGTGGAGTGTGATTGATTGGTGGAGGGAGAGTAAAAACTTTACCATTCTATTTGGGAACCGCCTATAATGTATCTAGCATGGAAGATACCAAGAACTCTTGATTGGTATGGTGACAATGACAGCATACCACTCAAAAATATTATTCATCTTTGTTTTAAAAGCTCGAGCTCTGGCATCTCTTCAAATCAATGCTTCCCTTTGTGAAGGGCCTATCTTTTACTTTCTAGTACTTACCTTTACACAAGAGTCATGGTGATCTTCACCCCTTCCTATATTTCGCCTTTTTCTCTTGGCAAGCATCATGTGGTGGGGAAAGATCCAAGCATATATGCCCATTCAAATATATTTGATCATGAATTATTATTGTTGACAATTATCTATGTGATAAATAAGTTGGGAGGTGAAACTATAAGCCCCTATCTTTCTTTGTGTTTGACGGATGCCATTTGCTCTAAAAATATGCTTTTAGTGTTAACAATCATGGAAGACTATATGATAGTTGAGTATGTGGAATTTTCTAAATAAAGGCTCTTACATAGACCCATCCTGGAAATAAGATGAATTGCAATTGTTTGGTGACTGAAACCATAGTTTGTAAGTTTTCAAGAAACTTTATGGTCTATACTTTAACTTGTGAATAGCTTGTTACTTTATCATGAGAAGTTTTATGAGATGAGCTATTGTTTATGATATGTAATGATGCTAGAAAAAATGTTTCAAATTATCATTGATCAAATTTTTGCACTATGCTAGCATTCACACTTCATAAATTATTTCTTTTATCATTTACTTACTCGAGGACGAGTAGGAATTAACCTTGGGGATGCTGACACGTCTCCAACGTATCTATAATTTATGAAGTATGCATGCCATGTTTCCAATAATTCTATATGACTTTGGTATGATTTTATTAGAGCTAACCTGGGCTGACGTTGTTTTCAACAAAACTACCATGGTGTTGTTTTTTGTGCAGAAATAAAAGTTCTCGAAGTGGGCTAAAAATTTAATATGATTTTTTGTGGACCAAAAGAGACCCCTAAAGCATTGGAGTTGGGCCAGAAGGGCAACAAGGAGGCGACAAGCCACCCAGGCGCGGTTAGGGGGTGGCCGCATGTGGCAAGCTTGTGACTTCCTTGTGCTACCCCTTGACGTGAGATCGATGCCAAAAATTCCTATAAATATAGAAACCTCCGATAAGAAACCTAGATCGTGAGTTACGCTGCCGCAAGCCTCAAGAACCATGAAAAACCAATAGGGAGCCCGTTCTGGCACCCTGTCGGATGCGGAAACCATCACCAGAGGCCATCTTCATCATCCCGGCAGTCTCCATGACGAGGAGGGAGTAGATCACCCTCGGGGCTGAGGGTATGTACTAGTAGCTATGTGTTTGATCTGTCTCTCTTTCTCGTGTTCTTTATCTACCACGAGCTTTATTGATATAGATGAATAATATGGAGTTTTCCCCTCTCTATTTTCTTGTGATGAATTGAGTTTTCCCTTTGAAGTTTTCTTATCGGATTGAGTGTTTAAGGATTTGAGAACACTTGATGTATGTCTTGTGATGGGATATCCGTGGTGACAATGGGATGTTCTATTGATCCACTTGATGTATATTTTGGTGATCAACTTGCGGGTTCCGTGACCCTGGGAATCTATGCATAGGGGTTGGCACATGTTTTCATCTTGAATCTCCGGTAGAAACTTTGGGGCACTCTTTGAAGTTCTTTGTGTTGGATTGAACATGATGAATCTGAAATTATGTGATGCATATCGTATAATCAAGCCCAAGGGTACTTGTGGTGACATTGGAGTATCTAGGTGACATTAGGGTTTTGGTTGATGTGTGTCTTAAGGTGTTATTTTAGTATGAACTCTAGGGCTGTTCATGACACTTATAGGGATAGCTCATAAGATTGATCGGAAAAGATAACTTTGAGGTGGTTTCATACCCTACAATAATTTCTTCGTTAGTTCTCCGCTATTTTGTGGCTTTGGGGTGAACTCTTTGTCGCACAAGAGGCATTTACATATGATTCAACTATGTCAGTATTGTTGAGAGAACTTGCACTAGTGAAAGTATGAACCCTAGGCCTTGTTTCAAGCATTGCAATACCTTTTTTGCTCACTTTTGTTACTTGTTTACTTGATGTTTTTATATTTTCGGGTTACCAAAACCTATATCTACCATCCATATTGCACTTGTATCACCATCTCTTTGCCGAACTAGTGCACCTATACAATTTGCCATTGTATTGGGTGTGTTGGGGACACAAGAGATTTCTTTTATTTGATTGCAGGGTTGTTTGAGAAAGACCATCTTCATCCTACGCCTCCCACGAACTGATAAACCTTAGATCATCCACTTGAGGGAAAATCGTTATTGTCCTACAAAACTCAACGCTTGGAGGCCCAACACAAGTCTACAAGAAGAAGGCTGCATAGTAGACATCACAAGGCTACCGACAAAACAACATGGAAGCATCCACAAGCAGTACACGACAAGATGAAGAGGAGGAGGAAGTACATCATGAAGATCCACCCCAACCTCCTTCACCACCACCTCAAAGAGATGACCACGTCTACAACAACGGAGATGAAGGAGTTGATGAAGAAGAAGAAGCTCCACCAACTAACAAGCCAAAGCTACCCCGAGTTCGAGCACAAGTGACCAAGAACCATCCCCTAAACCAAATCTTTGGTGACATACAAACAGGGACGATCACTCGCTCTAAAACTCGCTTGGCTAACTTTTGTGAGCATTATTCTTTCATCTCTAGCATTGAACCCTTGAAGGTTGAACAAGCTCTTGAAGACGCGGATTGGGTGAACGCTATGCATGAAGAGCTTCACAACTTCGAGAGGTATGAAGTGTGGACACTCGTGGAGAAGCCCAAGGATGAGCAAAACATTATCGGCATGAACTGGGTTTTTCGGAACAAGCAAGATGAAGATGGTCAAGTCGTTCGCAACAAGGCTCGCCTCGTAGCTCAAGGATATACACAAGTCGAAGGTATGGGCTATGGTGAGACCTACGCCCCCGTTGCTAGACTAGAATCCATTCGAATTCTTCTTGCTTATGCTAATCACCGTGATATCACGCTTTACCAAATGGATATTAAAAGTGCATTTTTAAATGGTGAAATTAAAGAAGAGTTCTATGTTAAGAAACCACCTGGTTTTGTAAATCCTAAGAAACCTGACCACATTTACAAACTTCGCAAAGCTCTATATGGTCTTGAGCAAGCTCCTCGTGTTCGGTATAAATGTCTCACGAAGTTTCTTATTGAAAAAGGATTTGAAATTGGTAAAATTGATGTAACCTTATTCACAAAGAGAGTTAATGGTGAATTATTTGTGTGCCAAATTTATGTGGATGATATTATCTTTGGATCTACTAACCCACAATTTGGTGAGAAATTTGGAAGGTTGATGTCAGAGAAGTATGAGATGTCTATGATGTGTGATCTGAAATTCTTTCTTGGTCTACAAATCAAGCAAACGAGAGAAGGTACTTTCATCTCTCAAACAAAGTACACCAAGGACTTGATCAAGAAGTTCAACATGCAGGAGTGCAAATGTATGAAAACTCCCATGCCCACTAGTGAACACGATGATCTTACTAAGGAGGGTTAACCAGCTGATCAAAAGGTTTATCGATCAATGATTGGTTCATTGATTTCTCTATGGGCCTCCCGTCCTGATATTATGCTTAGTGTTTGCATGTGTGCTAGATATCAAGCTGCACCTAAAGAATGTCATCTTAAGGCCGTGAAACGCATTGTGAGATACTTGACACATACACCAAACTTTGGCATTTGGTATCCCAGGGGATCTTCTTTTAATCTTGTTGGCTACTCCGACTCAGACTATGCCAGTTACAAGGTTGATAGATAATCCACCTCGGGTACATGTCAATTTCTTGGTAGATCTCTCGTGTCTTGGTCCTCAAAGAAACAAAACTCGGTATCTCTATCTACTGCCGAAGCGGAATACATTGCCGCTGGATCATGTTGTGCGCAATTCTTATGGATGACACAAACTCTTAAAGATTATGGAATCTATGTTAAAATGTGTCATTACTTTGTGACAATGAAAGTGCTATTATGATTGGTCGTAATCCTATGAAACACTCTTAAACCAAGCATATTCAAGTTTGACATCATTTCATTCGTGATCATGTTGCCAAAGGAGATATTAATCTTAAGCATGTTCGTACCAACAAGCAATTAGCCGATACCTTCACTAAACCACTTGATGAAAAAGTATTTTTTTTCATTTGAAGAGTGAGTTGAACATCATTGATGCTTCAAACTTGATCTAAGCTCACTCACATGCATGCAAGGGGATGAGCTTCATTGTTTATTCCTTGCTACTATGTTGAATATCATATATCTTGGAATTCTATGCTCCCTTGTCTTGCATCTAACCCTTTTGTAGGTACTTGGAAGAACAACACTCCACAAGATTGCCAACAACTCATAACTTAAGCAATCTTGTCATGACCAAGTATCCACAACCTCGCTTTGATGATGAATGGAAGAAGACAACAAAACATATCCTTGACACATAATTCTCAATTGATATCAACTCGCAATTTATGTCATGTCAAATGGTTATATCATGTTCTTCCTTGCGTGACTAACCCATATAGGTGATAAGTGAACGAAATCAACAAGGATTGCTCCCAACTCAAGATGATCTTCATCAACTTCGAGCATCCTCATCAAGTTCACCTACAAGCTGCGTCAGCAACATCACTCAAAGGTATGTACTCATATCCTTGATATAGCTTTACTCCAAGACATGAGATAAAGCAACTCAAGCGATATGAAGACATTAAAATGCATAATCAAAAAATGGAAACCCCATTTTGAGCTTAACGATGAGTATGACCTATGATCAAGTATTCTTGCTTGCCTCCTAAGTCAATATACTCTAATATAGGTGACCTAGTCACCGCCCATCATCTAGTTAAGAATCTTGTTTGGTTAATTCTCTATTGCAAAATTTCTTGGAACCATTCAAATCTTTTCTTGTTGGCACCTTTTTGTGAATTATCCTTAAATTATCTGCAATTGGTACCATAATTTGCAAATTGTTTTCTCTTCTTCTCTGGTTTATTTTCATTTCCAATCTTTTCTCTTGTTACAAATTTTCACATTTGCCAAGTTTCTGTTTTATGCCTCGGAGCCTTCGATACAAAGGACACGGTTCTACCGATTCAGCAGATGAGCTGGATAACATTATATCGATCCCACTAACAAATTTGTCTCAGAGCCATCGACTTTCTATAATATTTCAGTCTCTGTTTGCTTTTGTAAATCTTTATAATCCTTCTATGATATTTTCATTTCTTCGATGATCCCTCTTATTAAAAAAATGGAAAGGGGGAGAAATACAATCAAGGATCCCTAACTCAAAGGAGGAGAAGTTCTGCAAATTCTTGGTTTATCCAATTGGAGAGAAATTATTGTCCATGATTCCTTCATTTTTTCATGATATTCATATTCTATGAATCCTACATTCCATGACCTTGTTCTCAAGGATCCCTTTCTAAATCAATGATCCCTGTATCTGACCCTATGTCTGGCCTTTTTGGCAATTAATGCCAAAGGGGTTAAATATACAAAGCTTCAAATCTAAATAGGGAGATAAATGCTTATGCAAGGGGGAGATATGATTTAGGGGAGGAGGATATCAAAATTTTATACCTATATAAACAAGGGTAGAATACCAAAGTAGGGGGAGAAAACTGTTTTGGAGAAGGGTGTGTTTATTGCATTTGATTTTTCTTGTTAGAATTTTCATAGCCTATCCAATCCCAATGGCTACATGCTATGATTTAGGGGGAGAGGATGGCATTATATTTCATATCTAGGGGGAAAGTTCTAAATGATCTTGGAGACATATCAATCTTAAGGAATACTACCTTATATATGTTCTCCATGTCTTGGTGTTTACTTTTGAGATCTATTGTTGTTGATTGGTAGAATACTCTTATGTTTCCTAACATTGTTTTATAAAGTGTATCTCTACTACTAGAATGCTCAAGAACTCAAGGTAAGAATATGCATCATATCTTTGATCAAGATGATCTCTCGCTTCTTGCACATATTGTTTGCAAGTGTGAAGTCTTGAACAAGGATACACCTCATTCATATACATTTGATGCATATAGCCAAGATACACATGACTTATTATATCCCTTCTACTATATGTGTGTCCATGCATTCCAAAGCAACTATCATTTAAAGGGATTGCACACATTTAGGGGGAGCAAATCTAAGTCATGTGTCTCTCAAAGTCTTATTTCTACATGCATATCTTTGTTTGACGCTTTGATTGTATGTTGTCATTAATTACCAAAAAGGGGGGATTGAAAGCACAATGTGCTCCCTTGGTGGTTTTATAATTCATGACAAGATACAATGTCTCTTGGACTAATACTTTCATCTAGTGTATTTCACATAAAGTCCATAGAGAGATGGTTTGGCAAAAGGAGTGTGGAGAGTATCACCATGAATAAGAAGGAGAAGAAATAGCTTTGGCAAAGCTTCAAGCAATAGGACTCTACATTTTACTTTTGTGAGAAATCACTTTGAGTCCATAGGAAAGCCAATACTATCAAAAGGGGGCAAGGTACTATTGGTGAACAATATGCTCATATGTGCACAAGTGATAGTCACCACATACACCCACAAGATCTTCCACAAAAGTCTATCCAAAGCCATATATCCAAAATCAGTGCAACTTACACTCTCCACTCAGTGCCACCAATCCTCAGCCTGAGACAGACTCAGCCAAACCCTAGCCCTTCAGTGCAAACGGTTCCATTTCGGTGCCACCGAGTTTGGGTTGCCAACTTCTTGTTACGCAAATTCACAAAATCGGTCCGACTGAGATTGTTGAATCGGTGTCACCGAGTTTGGCAATCAGACCGTTGGTCACCTTGTCGGTGCAACCGAGTTGTATGTATCGATCTCACCGAGATTCAAAAGTTGCTACCTTTGAGGCAACTCGGTACCACCGATATTAACAAATCGATGTCACCGAGTCTGACTTACTAGTTGTAACGGTTGGATTTTTGGAGATGCCTATATATACCCCTCCACCAACACTCGCTCGGAAGAGAAGCACTCAGAACAGTTCCCCACTCATACCTACCGATTTTCTGAGAGAGAGCCACCTACTCATGTGTTGATATCATGCCATTCCATTCCAACCATATGAATTTTGATCTCTAGCCTCCCCAAGTTGCTTTCCACCCAATCAATCTCTTCCACCATAGACAAATCCGTGAGAGAGTGATTGAGTGTTGAGGAGTCTATCATCTTGAAGCACAAGAGCAAGGAGTTCATCGACATTATCAACCTATTAAGTTTTGGAGGGTGGTGCATCCTAGAATTGTTAGGTGTCGCTTGGGAGCCTCCTACTTCATGTTGTGGAGTGAACCAAGAAGTTTGTGAGGGCAAGGAGATCGCCTACTTCATGAAGATCTACCCATAATGAGGCTAGTCCTTTGTGTACGGAAGCCATTATGGAATAGACAAGGTTTCTTCTTCGTGGAACCCTCCGTGGACGCTCGCGACCGTTACCCTCCGTGGGTTGAAGATGCCATAAAGATGGACGTAAGATAGCACCACCTATCGGAACTACGGGAAAAATCTTCGTGTCCTTCATATGTTTGATCTCTCTATCTCTACTCCCTTCTTACATGTGCAATGTCTTTACTTTCTGCTGCTATACTTGATGACTTGCATGTGTAGGGTGTTCTAAACTTGTTATATATGCTAAAACTGCCAATCCTTAGTCTTATGCTTGAGGTAGTTTTAATTTCATGCTAGTAGTCTATTCACCCCTCTAGACATATTCTTCTAGTGATCCCTCGGGGACAACCAAATACTTTATGTTATTGTGTCATGACATGATTATTGCCATTGTAATTATTGTGTTTTTGTGCTTAAATAAGTTTATGTGCCAATTAAATCCTTTGGGATGACTTGCATGATAAGTAGAATTGATACGATGAAAAAACAAAAACTTTAGCGTCGAGTGCAGAATTTCTCCGATTTTATCGAAACATCTTTTTGATCTGAAATTTTTTACAAAGTATTGCGATACAAATTCCTCATGTTGTCCTAATTTTTCCCGATTTCTTAGAGTTACAGAAGTATGTTTTCTTTACAGATCGTTACTGATTGTTCTGTTTTAGATAGATTTTGTTTTTGCATGCATAGTTTGCTTGTTTTGATGATTCCATGGATTGTATCTGGGGGTATAACTCATCGAGATGTTAGCATACAGGACCTTATTCAAAAATAAAATAATAATAAATTTATAACAGCACCTAAAGTATTTGATATGTTTATTATAGAGATCTCTTTATTATACTAACGGATCTCACGAAGTTTCTGTTGAGTTTTGTGTGCTGAAGTTTTTCAGGTTTTGGGTGTTATCGCGATGGAAGAAGGAATAAGGAGCGGCAAGATCCTAAGCTTGGGGATGCCCAAGGCACCCCAAGGTAATATTCTAGGAAGACTCAAGCGTGTAAGCTTGGGGATGCCCCGAAAGGCATCCCCTCTTTCGTCTCAATCCATCAGTATGTCACTCGGAGCTATATTTTTATTCATCACATGGTTTTGCATGATTGTAAGATAGCTAGCATGATATTTACATGGATTGTCCATTTTTTGATATATTTTGCTACGCTAGATCATTGCACATCCTGGTACACTGTCAGAAGCATTCATATAGAGTCATATCATCCTATCAGTTTTTCATATCAAGTTGTAAGTAAATAAAAGTGTGATGATCATCATTATTTAGGGCACTGTCTCAGTGAGGAAAGGATGACGAAGTCAATGATTCCCCCACAAGTCGCGAAGAGACTCCAAACTAAAAATAAATAAATAAAGAGAGAAAAGGGGGAGACAAATAAAAAAATAAAAATAACAAGAGAAAAGAAGAAGGGGCACTACTACTACCTCATATTCCACACTTGCTCCTCAAAGTGGCACCATGTTCTTCATATAAAGATGTCTTGTTTTGTCACTTCCATTTGCTAGTGAGAATATTTCATTATAGAACTTGGCTTGTATATTCCTTTGACGGGCTTCCTCAAATGCCCAAGGTGTTCATGAGCAAGCAAGTTAGATGCACGCCCGATTAGCTTCAGTTGAGCTCTCGTGCACTTATAGCTCTAGTGCATCTGTTGCACGGCAATCCCTACACCTCAAATCAGCCCATTGATACGCCTAGTGGATGCGAGATTTTCTTCTCCACTTTCACCCCTTCGAAACCTACCACCATATATATTCCACCTTTATGCTATATCCATGGTTCACTCTCATATATTGCGCAAGTAATAAAAGCTGAAGCGTGTTAAAAAGTATGATCCAGTTGCGTGACTTGACACCGTGGTGCTTAACATTTGTATTTATCTGGTGAGGATGGAGCCATGCTATATTATATGATAAAGTGAATAGGGGTGAACATTCTTTGTGGATCGTATGCCTTGAAACTTGATGATTTATGTTGCTTATGGACATAAGTATTACTATGTTGATGTTTATTAATTCACTGTTTCTCAATGATCAAACCTGCAAAAGATTACATGTTGGGTAGCATGCCACATCAAAAAAATTGTTTTTATCATTTACCTACTTGAGGACGAGAGGAATTAAGCTTGGGGATGCTGATAATTCTCAAACGTATCTAAAAAATTTGATTGTTCCATGCTATTATATTATCATTCTAGGATGCTTTTGGATGTTTATTTACCAATTAACATTATTTTTTAGCACTAACCTATTAACCAAGTGCCCAGTACTAGTTGTTGTTTTTTGCATGTTTTTGGCTTTTCAGATTTATAGTACTAAACGAAGTCCAATTACCATGAAATTTTAATATGATTTTTTGGGAGCAAAAGAAGGCCTAGAAGCTTTGGGAGGAGAGCAGAAGCCTCACGAGGGAGGCACGAACCAACCAGGTGGGACCAAGGGGGTAGGGCGCGCCTGGTTGCCTCGTGCCCCCCTCGTCTGCCTACCGACGCCCCTCTCTTTCCTATAAATTCACATATATTCCGAAAACCCTAGAGAGCCTCCCAAAACACTATTTCCGCCGCCACGGGTCTCTGTTCTGCTGTGGGCCCATCTGGAGCCCTGTTTCGATGCCCTGCCAGGGGGATCAATCAAGAAGGGCCTCTACATCATCCTTGATGCTCCCATGGTGATGTGTGAGTAGTTCCCCACAGACCTACGGGTCCGTACTTAGTACCTAGATGTCTCTCTCCCTCTAACTTTATCTTCAATACAATGATTATCGCATCTTCACTTTGATCTATCCATGTAATCCTTTTGTGCGGTGTGTTTGTTGAGATCCTATGAATTGTGGGTTTATGTTCAGATTATTCATGAAAATATTCTAGTCTTATCTGAAATCTATTATGATTCTTATGTGCATGATCATCATAGCTTCGTAAATCATTCCGAGCTATTGATTTGCTTTGGCTAAGTAGATTGATATATCTTCAGTGAGACGGTGTGTTGTAGTGGGTTCAATATGACGGGTTTCTATATCCCAGTGACATAAGAGAACAAGATAAATCTTTGTATTGTTGCCACTAAGGATAAAACAATGGGGTTAGTTCATATTAATTGAATTATCTTTATCTACATCATGTCATCGTTCTCCAAGCATTACTCTATTTTACTTAATACTTTAGATGCATGCTAGATAGTGGTCGATGGGTGGACTAATAGTAATAGGTGCAGGCAGGAGTCAGCCTATTTGCTTGTGGATGTCATGCCTATATACACATGATCATTGTCGTGAATATCACATAACTATGCGCTTTTCTATCAACTGCCCAACTGTAATTTGTTTACCCATCGTATGCTTACTTTCATCAAAGATGCCACTAGGGAAAACTTGTTGGAAGTATGACCTAGAGGCAATAATAAATTAGTTATTATCATATTTCCTTGTTCTTGATAATCATTTATTATCCATTCTAGAATTGTATTGATCGGAAACTTAGATACATGTGTGGATACATAGACAACACCATGTCCCTAGTATGCCTCTAATAGACTAGCTCGTTGATCAAAGATGATTAAGGTTTCATAGACATGGACATGAGATGTCATTTGATAACGAGATCACATCCTTAGGAGAATGATGTGATGGACAAGACCCAAACTATAAACATAGCATATGATCATGTCAGTTTGTTGCTACAGTTTTCTGCATGTCAAGTATCTGTTCCTATGACCATGAGATCATGCAACTCACTAACATAGGAGGGGTACCTTCTGTGTATCAAATGTTGCAACATAACTGGGTGACTATAAAGGTTCTCTACAGGTATCTCCGAGGGTGTCTGTTGGGTTGGCATGGATGAAGACTGGGATTTGTTACTACGTGTGATGGACAGGTATCTCAGGGCCCACTAAGTAATACAACATCACAATAAGCCTTGCAAGCAATGTGACTAAGTGTTAGCCACAGGACCTTGTACTATGGAATGTTTAAAGAGACTTGCCGGTAACAAGATTGAACTAGGTATAGAGATACCGGCGATCGAATCTCGGGCAAGTAACATACCGAAGAAGAAAGGTAACTGTTGGGAGACGTAGTAGTAAATCAAAATTTTCCTACGTTCACCAAGATCTATCTATGGAGAAACCAGCAACGAGAGGGGAGAGATTGCATCTTCATACCTTTGAAGATCGCTAAGCGGAAGCGTTACAAGAACGCGGTTGATGGAGTCGTACTCGCAGCGATTCAGATCGCGGTAGATCCGATCAAGTGCCGAACGGACGGCACCTCCGCGTTCAACACACGTGCAGCCCGGTGACGTCTCCAACACCTTGATCCAGCAAGGAGGAAGGAGAGGTTGGGGAAGGGCTCCAACAGCAGCACGACGGCGTGGTGGTGGTGGAGTAGCAAGGTATTCCGACAGGGCTTCGCCTAAGCGCTGCGGAGGAGGAAGAAGAGAGGTAGGGCTTTGCCGTGAGAGAGAGAGATCAAATCCTAACTCAAAACATCCAAAACCTCAAGTATATATAGGAGGAGGGACGTGGAAGGGCTGGCTTGGCCCCTCCTCCAAGGAGGAGAGGGTCGGCCGAATTAAAGGGAGAGTCCACCTCCCACAAGGGAGGTGGATCTCCTCCTTTTAAATCCTTTTTGCCTTATCTCCTTATCTCCAGCCACATGGGCGCACATAGATGGTATTGGCCGACCCAATATGGGCTGGCACACCTCCTCTAAGGGCCCATGAGGTCCTTTGGTCGTCACACCCCTCTCGGGGGTCCTCCGGCACCCTCCCGGCACTCCCGGTACACTACCGATGAGCCCGAAAACTTTCCGGTGACCAAAACTGGACTTCCTATATATCAATCTTTACCTCCGGACCATTCCGGAGCTCCTCGTGACGTCCGGGATCTCATCCGGGACTCCGAACAACCTTAGGTAATCACGTATACCATTTCCCTATAACCCTAGCGTCATCGAACCTTAAGTGTGTAGACCCTACGGGTTCGGGAGACACGTAGGCATGACCGAGACACTTCTCCGGCCAATAACCAACAGCGGGATCTGGATACCCATGTTGGCTCCCACGTACTCCACGATGATCTCATCGGATGAACCACGATGTCGGGGATTCAATCAATCCCGTATTCAATTCCCTTTGTCTATCGGTATGATACTTGCTCGAGATTCGATCGTCGGTATCCCCATACCTTGTTCAATCTCGTTACTGGCAAGTCTCTTTACTCGTTCCGTAATACATCATCCCGTGGCTAACTCCTTAGTCACATTGAGCTCATTATGATGATGTCTTGCCGAGTGGGCCCAGAGATACCTCTCCGTCACACGGAGTGACAAATCCCAGTCTCGATTCATGACAACCCAACAGATACTTTCGGAGATACCCGTAGTGCACCTTTATAGCCACCCAGTTACGTTGTGACGTTTGGCACACCCAAAGCATTCCTACGGTATCCGGGAGTTGCACAATCTCATGGTCTAAGGAAACGATACTTGACATTGAAAAGCTTTAGCAAATGAACTACACGATCTTGTGCTATGCTTGGGATTGGGTCTTGTCCATCACATCATTCTCCTAATGATGTGATCCCGTTATCCACGACATCCAATGTCCATGGCCATGAAACCGTGACCATCTATTGATCAACGAGCTAGTCAACTAGAGGCTCACTAGGGACATGTTGTGGTCTATGTATTCACACATGTATTATGGTTTCCGGTTAACACAATTATAGCATGAACAATAGACAATTATCATGAACAAGGAAATACAATAATAACCATTTTATTATTGCCTCTAGGGCATATTTCCAACATTCTCCCACTTGCACTAGAGTCAATAATCTAGTTCACATCACCATGTGATTAACACTTACATCACCATGTGATCATATCATCATGTGAGTAACACCCAATAAGTTCTGGGGTTTGTTCATGTCCTGCTCGTGAAAGAGGTTTTAGTCAACGGGTCTGCGACATTCAGATCCGTGTGTACCTTACAAACTTTCCATGTCATATTTGTAGATACTGCTCCCACGCTCCACTTGGAGCTATTCCAAATGGCTGCTCCACTATACGTAGCCAGATTTCTACTAAGAGTCATCCGGATTGGAGTTAAAGCTTGCATCATCGTAACCCTTTACGATGAACTCTTTATCACCTCCATAATCGAGAAATATTTCCTTAGTTCTCAAGTTACTAAGGATAACTTTGACCATTGTCCAGTGATCCACTCTTGGATTACTCTTGTACCCCTTGACAGACTCATGGCAAGGCACACACAGGTGCGGTACACAGCATGGCATACTATATAGATCCTATGGCTAAAGCATAGGAGATGACACTCATCTTTTCTTTATCTTCTGTCGTGGTCAGGTATTGAGTCTTACTCAATTTCACACCTTACAATACAGTCAAGAACTCCTTCTTTGACCCATCTATTTTGAACTCCTTCAAAAACTTGTCAAGGTATGTCTTCGTCGAAAAAACTTATCAAGCGAATTGATCTATCCCTATAGATCTTGATGCTCAATAAAATAGTAGCTTTATCTGGGTCTTCCTTTGAAAAAAAAAACCTTTTCAAACAACCCTTCATGCTCTTCCAGAAATTCTACATCATTTCCGATCAATAATATGTCAACTACATATTCTTATAAGAAATTCTATAGTGCTCCCACTCACTTTCTTGCAAATACAAGTTTCTCATAAACTTTGTATAAACTTAAACACTTTGATCACCTCATCAAAGCATATATTCCAACTCCGACATGCTTGCTCCAGTCCACAGAAGGATCGCTGGAGTTTGCATATTATTAGCATCCTTAGGATTGACAAAACCTTCTGGTTGTATCACATACAACTCTTCCTCACAGAAACCATTACGGAAACCTTGTTTTGTCATCCATCTGCCAGATTTCATAATCGAAAAATGCAGCAACTGTTAGCAAAATTTTAATAGACTTTTAGCATCGCTACAGATGAGACAATCTCATCACAGTCAACTCCTTGAACTTGGCGGAAACTTCTTTGCGACAAGTCGAGCTTTATAAACGGTGACATTTCACCATTAGCGTCTATGATTATCTCAAAGGTCCATTTGTACTCAATGACCTGCCATTCAACAGGCAAGTCTACCAAAGTCCATACTTGGTTTTCATACATGGATCCTTTCTCGGATTTCATGGCTCCTAGCCATTTGTTGGAATCCGGGCCCACCATCGCTTCTCCATAGTTCGTAGGTTCATCGTTGTCCGACAACATGATTTCCAAGACAGGGTTGAAGTACTACTCAGGAGCAGTACGCGTCCTTGTCGACCTACGAGGTTCGATAGTGACTTGATCTGAAGCTTCATGATCATCATCATTAACTTCCTTTTCAACTAAGTAGGCTCTACAGAAACATCTTTCTGTGTTGCGCTATTCTCTGGTTGAAACAAAGGTTCAACAACCTCATCAAGTTCTATCTTCCTCCCACTCAATTCTTTCGAGAGAAACTCTTTCTCAAGAAAGGACCCGTTCTTAGCTACAAATACCTTTTGCGCTTGGATCTGAGATAGAAGGTATACCCAATGTCTCATTAGGGTATTCTATGAAGATGCATTTGTCTGCTTTGGGTTCGAGCTCGCTAGGTGAAAAACCCATTTTCACATAAGCGTCGCAGCCCCAAACATTAAGAAATGACAGCTTAGGCTTCTGTCAAACCATAATTCTCACGGTGTCATCTCAGCAGACTTAGATGGTGCCCTGTTAAAGTGAATGGATTTGTCTTTAATGCATAACCCCATAACGATAGTGGTAAAACGATAAGAGACATCATAGTACTCACTATATCCAATAGAGCACGACTACGACGTTCGAACACACCATCACACTATGGTGTTCCAGGAGGCGTGAGCTATGAAACAATTTCCACATTGTCTAAAATTGCATACCAAACTCGTAACTTAGACATTCACCTCCATGATCATATCATAGACATTTATCTTCTTGTCACGATGATCTTTAACTTCACTCTGAAACTCCTTGAACCTTTCAAACATTTCAGATTCGTGTTTCATTAAGTAAATATCCCCATATTTACTCAAATCATCAGTGAAGGTAAAGAAAAACAACGATATCCACTGTGTGTTTCAACACTCATTGGACCACATACATCAACATGTATTAATTCCAATAAGCCACTAGTCCACTCCATCATACCGGAAGACGGGGTCTGAGTCATCTTGCCAAAAGGGCATGGCTCACATGTCTCAACCGATTCAAAATCGAGTGAGTCAAAAATCCATCAGTATGGAGTTTCTTTCATGCGATTTATACCAATATGACATTTAGCGGCAGTGCCACAAGTATGTGTTACTATCATTATTAACTTTATATCTTTTGGTACCAACGTTATGAACATGTGTTCTACTACGATCATGATTCGATAAACCATTCCGAGTGGGTGCATGACCATTGAAGGCATTATCCATGTAAATAGAATAACCATTATTCTCTAACTTATATGAATAACCGTATTGCACTAATCATGATCTAATCACGTTCATGCTCAACGCAAACACCAAATAACATTTATTTAGGTTTATCACAAATCCCGAAGGTAGAGAGAGCGTGCGATGGTGATCACATCAATCTTGGAAATACTTCCAACACACATCGTCACCTTTCACCTAGCTAGTCTTCGTTTATTCCGTAGCTTTTATTTCGAGTTGCTAACACTTAGCAACCGAACCGGTATCCAATACCCAGGTGCTACTAGGAGTACTAGCAAGGTACACATCACTAACACGTATATCAAATATACTTCCATTGACATTACCAGCCTTCTTATCTACCAAGCATCTAGGGGTTTTCCGCTTCAGCGAACATTCTCCTCATAACAGAAGCACTTAGTCTCGGGTTCGGGCTCAACCTTGGGTTTCTTCACTAGAGCAACAACTGGCTGGCCATTCGTGAAGTTTTCCGTTCTTGCCCTTGCCCCTTTTGAAACTAGTGGTTTCACTTAACCATCAACACTTGATGCTCCTTCTTGATTTCTACATTCGTGGTGTCAAACATCACGAACAACTCAGGGATCATCTTATCCATCCCTGGCATGTTATAGTTCATCACGAAGCTCTAGTAGCTTGGTGGCAGTGACTTGGAGAACTGCATTAATCACTATCTCATCTGGAAGATTAACTCCCACTTGATTCAAGTGATTGTAGCACCCAGACAATCTGAGCACACGCTCAGCGATTGAGCTATTCTCCTTTATCTTGCAGACAAAGAATCTTGTTAGAGGTCTCATACCTCTCAACATAGGCACGAGCCTGAGATCACAATCTCAGCTCCTAGAACATCTCATATGTTCCATGATGTTCAAAACGTTTTGGAGCCTCAATTCTAAGCCGTAATGCATGACGCATTGAACTATCACGTAGTCACCAAAAAGTGCCTGTCATATGTTCACAACATCGACAGACAACGCTTGAGGGAGTGATGCAGTTAGCGGTACATAAAAAACATAAGCTTTCTGTGCAACAATGAGGACAATCCTCAGATCACGGACCCAGTCCGCATTATTGCTACCATCAACTTTCAACTTACTTTTCTATAGGATTGTATCAATAAAACTGGGGAGCTACAGCGTGAGCTATCTACGACATAATTTGCAAGGACATTTTTAGACTAAGTTCATGATAATTAAGTTCATTTAATCAAATTATTAATGAACTCCCACTTAGATAGACATCTCTCTAGTCTTCCAAGTGATACATGATCCATGTCAACTAGCCCGTGTCCGATCATCACGTGAGACGGACTAGTCATCCATGGTGAACATCTCTATGTTGATCGTATCTTCTATACGACTCATGTTCGACCTTTCGGTCCTCCGTGTTCCGAGGCCATGTCTGTACATGCTAGGCTCGTCAAGTCAACCTAAGTGTTTCGCATGTGTAAATCTGGCTTACACCCGTTGTATGCGAACGTTAGAACCTATCACACCCGATCATCACGTGGTGCTTCGGAACGACGATCCTTAGCAACGGTGCACAGTTAGGGTGAACACCTTTCTTGAAATTTTATTGAGAGATCATCTTATTTACTACCGTCGTTCTATGCAAATAAGATGTAAACATGATAAACATCACATGCAATCAATATAGTGACATGATATGGCCAATATCATCTTGCTCCTTTGATCTCCATCTTCGGGGCACCATGATCATCACTGTCACCGGCTCGACACCATGATCTCCATCATCATGATCTCCATCATTGTGTCTTCATGAAGTTGTCTCGCCAACTATTACTTCTACTACTATAGCTAACGTTTAGCAATAAAGTAAAGTAATTACATGGCGTTTATGATTGACACGCATGTCATACAATAATATAAGACAACTCCTATGGCTCCTGCCGGTTGTCATAGTCATCGACATGCAAGTCGTGAACCCTATTACAAGAACATGATCAATCTCATACATCACAATGCATCACATCACATCCTTTTGGCCATATCACATCACACGGCATATGCTGCAAAAACAAGTTAGACGTCCTCTAATTTGTAGTTGCAAGTTTTTACGTGGTTGCTATAGGTTTCTAGCAAGAACGTTTCTTACCTACGTCCAAACCACAACGTGATATGCCAATTGCTATTTACCCTTCATAAGGACCCTTTTCATCGAATCCAATCCGACTAAGGTGGGAGAGACAGACACCCGCTAGCCACCTTATGCAACTAGTGCATGTCAGGCGGTGGAACCGGTCTCACGTAAGCGTACGTGTAAGGTTGGTCCGGGCCGCTTCATCCCACAATACCGTCGAATCAAGATAAGACTAGTAACGGCAAGCATATTAACAAAATCGACGCCCACAACTGCTTTGTGTTCTACTCGTGCATAGATTCTACGCATAGACCTAGCTCATGATGCCACTGTTGGGAGACGTAGTAGTAAATCAAAAATTTCCTACGTTCACCAAGATCTATCTATGGAGAAACCAGAAACGAGAGGGGAGAGATTGCATCTTCATACCTTTGAAGATCGCTAAGCGGAAGCGTTACAAGAACGCGGTTGATGCAGTCGTACTCGCAGCGATTCAGATCGCGGTAGATCCGATCAAGTGCCGAACGGACGGCACCTCCACGTTCAACACACGTGCAGCCCGGTGACATCTCCAACACCTTGATCCAGCAAGGAGGAAGGAGAGGTTGGGGAAGGGCTCCAACAGCAGCACGACGGCGTGGTGGTGGTGGAGTAGCAAGGTATTCCGACAGGGCTTCGCCTAAGCGCTGCGGAGGAGGAAGAAGAGAGGTAGGGCTTTGCCGTGAGAGAGAGAGATCAAATCCTAACTCAAAACATCCAAAACCTCAAGTATATATAGGAGGAGGGACGTGGAAGGGCTGGCTTGGCCCCTCCTCCAAGGAGGAGAGGGTCGGCCGAATTAAAGGGAGAGTCCACCTCCCACAAGGGAGGTGGATCTCCTCCTTTTAAATCCTTTTTGCCTTATCTCCTTATCTCCAGCCACATGGGCCCACATAGATGGTCTTGGCCAACCCAATATGGGCTGGCACACCTCCTCTAAGGGCCCATGAGGTCCTTTGGTCGTCACACCCCTCTCGGGGGTCCTCCGGCACCCTCCCGGCACTCCCGGTACACTACCGATGAGCCCGAAAACTTTCCGGTGACCAAAACTGGACTTCCTATATATCAATCTTTACCTCCGGACCATTCCGGAGCTCCTCGTGACGTCCGAGATCTCATCCGGGACTCCGAACAACCTTCGGTAATCACGTATACCATTTCCCTATAACCCTAGCGTCATCGAACCTTAAGTGTGTAGACCCTACGGGTTCGGGAGACACGTAGGCATGACCGAGACACTTCTCCGGCCAATAACCAACAGCGGGATCTGGATACCCATGTTGGCTCCCACGTACTCCACGATGATCTCATCGGATGAACCACGATGTCGGGGATTCAATCAATCCCGTATTCAATTCCCTTTGTCTATCGGTATGATACTTGCCCGAGATTCGATCGTCGATATCCCCATACCTTGTTCAATCTCGTTACTGGCAAGTCTCTTTACTCGTTCCGTAATACATCATCCCGTGGCTAACTCCTTAGTCACATTGAGCTCATTATGATGATGTCTTACCGAGTGGGCCCAGAGATACCTCTCCGTCACACGGAGTGACAAATCCCAGTCTCGATTCATGACAACCCAACAGATACTTTCGGAGATACCCGTAGTGCACCTTTATAGCCACCCAGTTACGTTGTGACGTTTGGCACACCCAAAGCATTCCTACGGTATCCGGGAGTTGCACAATCTCATGGTCTAAGGAAACGATACTTGACATTGAAAAGCTTTAGCAAATGAACTACACGATCTTGTGCTATGCTTGGGATTGGGTCTTGTCCATCACATCATTCTCCTAATGATGTGATCCCGTTATCCACGACATCCAATGTCCATGGCCATGAAACCGTGACCATCTATTGATCAACGAGCTAGTCAACTAGAGGCTCACTAGGGACATGTTGTGGTCTATGTATTCACACATGTATTATGATTTCCGGTTAACACAATTATAGCATGAACAATAGACAATTATCATGAACAAGGAAATACAATAATAACCATTTTATTATTGCCTCTAGGGCATATTTCCAACATTCTCCCACTTGCACTAGAGTCAATAATCTAGTTCACATCACCATGTGATTAACACTTACATCACCATGTGATCATATCATCATGTGAGTAACACCCAATAAGTTCTGGGGTTTGTTCATGTCCTGCTCGTGAAAGAGGTTTTAGTCAACGGGTCTGCGACATTCAGATCCGTGTGTACCTTACAAACTTTCCATGTCATATTTGTAGATACTGCTCCCACGCTCCACTTGGAGCTATTCCAAATGGCTGCTCCACTATACGTAGCCAGATTTCTACTAAGAGTCATCCGGATTGGAGTTAAAGCTTGCATCATCGTAACCCTTTACGATGAACTCTTTATCACCTCCATAATCGAGAAATATTTCCTTAGTTCTCAAGTTACTAAGGATAACTTTGACCATTGTCCAGTGATCCACTCTTGGATTACTCTTGTACCCCTTGACAGACTCATGGCAAGGCACACACAGGTGCGGTACACAGCATGGCATACTATATAGAGCCTATGGCTAAAGCATAGGAGATGACACTCATCTTTTCTTTATCTTCTGCCGTGGTCAGGTATTGAGTCTTACTCAATTTCACACCTTACAATACAGTCAAGAACTCCTTCTTTGACCCATCTATTTTGAACTCCTTCAAAAACTTGTCAAGGTATGTCTTCGTCGAAAAAACTTATCAAGCGAATTGATCTATCCCTATAGATCTTGATGCTCAATAAAATAGTAGCTTTATCTGGGTCTTCCTTTGAAAAAAAAACCTTTTCAAACAACCCTTCATGCTCTTCCAGAAATTCTACATCATTTCCGATCAATAATATGTCAACTACATATTCTTATAAGAAATTCTATAGTGCTCCCACTCACTTTCTTGCAAATACAAGTTTCTCATAAACTTTGTATAAACTTAAACACTTTGATCACCTCATCAAAGCATATATTCCAACTCCGACATGCTTGCTCCAGTCCACAGAAGGATCGCTGGAGTTTGCATATTATTAGCATCCTTAGGATTGACAAAACCTTCTGGTTGTATCACATACAACTCTTCCTCACAGAAACCATTACGGAAACCTTGTTTTGTCATCCATCTGCCAGATTTCATAATCGAAAAATGCAGCAACTGTTAGCAAAATTTTAATAGACTTTTAGCATTGCTACAGATGAGACAATCTCATCACAGTCAACTCCTTGAACTTGGCGGAAACTTCTTTGCGACAAGTCGAGCTTTATAAACGGTGACATTTCACCATTAGCGTCTATGATTATCTCAAAGGTCCATTTGTACTCAATGACCCGCCATTCAACAGGCAAGTCTACCAAAGTCCATACTTGGTTTTCATACATGGATCCTTTCTCGGATTTCATGGCTCCTAGCCATTTGTTGGAATCCGGGCCCACCATCGCTTCTCCATAGTTCGTAGGTTCATCGTTGTCCGACAACATGATTTCCAAGACAGGGTTGAAGTACTACTCAGGAGCAGTACGCGTCCTTGTCGACCTACGAGGTTCGATAGTGACTTGATCCGAAGCTTCATGATCATCATCATTAACTTCCTTTTCAACTAAGTAGGCTCTACAGAAACATCTTTCTGTGTTGCGCTATTCTCTGGTTGAAACAAAGGTTCAACAACCTCATCAAGTTCTATCTTCCTCCCACTCAATTCTTTCGAGAGAAACTCTTTCTCAAGAAAGGACCCGTTCTTAGCTACAAATACCTTTTGCGCTTGGATCTGAGATAGAAGGTATACCCAATGTCTCATTAGGGTATTCTATGAAGATGCATTTGTCTGCTTTGGGTTCGAGCTCGCTAGGTGAAAAACCCATTTTCACATAAGCGTCGCAGCCCCAAACATTAAGAAATGACAGCTTAGGCTTCTGTCAAACCATAATTCTCACGGTGTCATCTCAGCAGACTTAGATGGTGCCCTGTTAAAGTGAATGGATTTGTCTTTAATGCATAACCCCATAACGATAGTGGTAAAACGATAAGAGACATCATAGTACTCACTATATCCAATAGAGCACGACTACGACGTTCGAACACACCATCACACTATGGTGTTCCAGGAGGCGTGAGCTATGAAACAATTTCCACATTGTCTAAAATTGCATACCAAACTCGTAACTTAGACATTCACCTCCATGATCATATCATAGACATTTATCTTCTTGTCACGATGATCTTTAACTTCACTCTGAAACTCCTTGAACCTTTCAAACATTTCAGATTCGTGTTTCATTAAGTAAATATCCCCATATTTACTCAAATCATCAGTGAAGGTAAAGAAAAACAACGATATCCACTGTGTGTTTCAACACTCATTGGACCACATACATCAACATGTATTAATTCCAATAAGCCACTAGTCCACTCCATCATACCGGAAGACGGGGTCTGAGTCATCTTGCCAAAAGGGCATGGCTCGCATGTCTCAACCGATTCAAAATCGAGTGAGTCAAAAATCCATCAGTATGGAGTTTCTTTCATGCGATTTATACCAATATGACATTTAGCGGCAGTGCCACAAGTATGTGTTACTATCATTATTAACTTTATATCTTTTGGTACCAACGTTATGAACATGTGTTCTACTACGATCATGATTCGATAAACCATTCCGAGTGGGTGCATGACCATTGAAGGCATTATCCATGTAAATAGAATAACCATTATTCTCTAACTTATATGAATAACCGTATTGCACTAATCATGATCTAATCACGTTCATGCTCAACGCAAACACCAAATAACATTTATTTAGGTTTATCACAAATCCCGAAGGTAGAGAGAGCGTGCGATGGTGATCACATCAATCTTGGAAATACTTCCAACACACATCGTCACCTTTCACCTAGCTAGTCTTCGTTTATTCCGTAGCTTTTATTTCGAGTTGCTAACACTTAGCAACCGAACCGGTATCCAATACCCAGGTGCTACTAGGAGTACTAGCAAGGTACACATCACTAACACGTATATCAAATATACTTCCATTGACATTACCAGCCTTCTTATCTACCAAGCATCTAGGGGTTTTCCGCTTCAGCGAACATTCTCCTCATAACAGAAGCACTTAGTCTCGGGTTCGGGCTCAACCTTGGGTTTCTTCACTAGAGCAACAACTGGCTGGCCATTCGTGAAGTTTTCCGTTCTTGCCCTTGCCCCTTTTGAAACTAGTGGTTTCACTTAACCATCAACACTTGATGCTCCTTCTTGATTTCTACATTCGTGGTGTCAAACATCACGAACAACTCAGGGATCATCTTATCCATCCCTGGCATGTTATAGTTCATCACGAAGCTCTAGTAGCTTGGTGGCAGTGACTTGGAGAACTGCATTAATCACTATCTCATCTGGAAGATTAACTCCCACTTGATTCAAGTGATTGTAGCACCCAGACAATCTGAGCACACGCTCAGCGATTGAGCTATTCTCCTTTATCTTGCAGACAAAGAATCTTGTTGGAGGTCTCATACCTCTCAACATAGGCACGAGCCTGAGATCACAATCTCAGCTCCTAGAACATCTCATATGTTCCATGATGTTCAAAACGTTTTGGAGCCTCAATTCTAAGTCGTAATGCATGACGCATTGAACTATCACGTAGTCACCAAAAAGTGCCTGTCATATGTTCACAACATCGACAGACAACGCTTGAGGGAGTGATGCAGTTAGCGGTACATAAAAAACATAAGCTTTCTGTGCAACAATGAGGACAATCCTCAGATCACGGACCCAGTCCGCATTATTGCTACCATCAACTTTCAACTTACTTTTCTATAGGATTGTATCAATAAAACTGGGGAGCTACAGCGTGAGCTATCTACGACATAATTTGCAAGGACATTTTTAGACTAAGTTCATGATAATTAAGTTCATTTAATCAAATTATTAATGAACTCCCACTTAGATAGACATCTCTCTAGTCTTCCAAGTGATACATGATCCATGTCAACTAGCCCGTGTCCGATCATCACGTGAGACGGACTAGTCATCCATGGTGAACATCTCTATGTTGATCGTATCTTCTATACGACTCATGTTCGACCTTTCGGTCCTCCGTGTTCCGAGGCCATGTCTGTACATGCTAGGCTCGTCAAGTCAACCTAAGTGTTTCGCATGTGTAAATCTGGCTTACACCCGTTGTATGCGAACGTTAGAACCTATCACACCCGATCATCACGTGGTGCTTCGGAACGACGATCCTTAGCAACGGTGCACAGTTAGGGTGAACACCTTTCTTGAAATTTTATTGAGAGATCATCTTATTTACTACCGTCGTTCTATGCAAATAAGATGTAAACATGATAAACATCACATGCAATCAATATAGTGACATGATATGGCCAATATCATCTTGCTCCTTTGATCTCCATCTTCGGGGCACCATGATCATCACTGTCACCGGCTCGACACCATGATCTCCATCATCATGATCTCCATCATTGTGTCTTCATGAAGTTGTCTCGCCAACTATTACTTCTACTACTATAGCTAACGTTTAGCAATAAAGTAAAGTAATTACATGGCGTTTATGATTGACACGCATGTCATACAATAATATAAGACAACTCCTATGGCTCCTGCCGGTTGTCATAGTCATCGACATGCAAGTCGTGAACCCTATTACAAGAACATGATCAATCTCATACATCACAATGCATCACATCACATCCTTTTGGCCATATCACATCACACGGCATATGCTGCAAAAACAAGTTAGACGTCCTCTAATTTGTAGTTGCAAGTTTTTACGTGGTTGCTATAGGTTTCTAGCAAGAACGTTTCTTACCTACGTCCAAACCACAACGTGATATGCCAATTGCTATTTACCCTTCATAAGGACCCTTTTCATCGAATCCAATCCGACTAAGGTGGGAGAGACAGACACCCGCTAGCCACCTTATGCAACTAGTGCATGTCAGGCGGTGGAACCGGTCTCACGTAAGCGTACGTGTAAGGTTGGTCCGGGCCGCTTCATCCCACAATACCGTCGAATCAAGATAAGACTAGTAACGGCAAGCATATTAACAAAATCGACGCCCACAACTGCTTTGTGTTCTACTCGTGCATAGATTCTACGCATAGACCTAGCTCATGATGCCACTGTTGGGAGACGTAGTAGTAAATCAAAAATTTCCTACGTTCACCAAGATCTATCTATGGAGAAACCAGAAACGAGAGGGGAGAGATTGCATCTTCATACCTTTGAAGATCGCTAAGCGGAAGCGTTACAAGAACGCGGTTGATGCAGTCGTACTCGCAGCGATTCAGATCGCGGTAGATCCGATCAAGTGCCGAACGGACGGCACCTCCACGTTCAACACACGTGCAGCCCGGTGACGTCTCCAACACCTTGATCCAGCAAGGAGGAAGGAGAGGTTGGGGAAGGGCTCCAACAGCAGCACGACGGCGTGGTGGTGGTGGAGTAGCAAGGTATTCCGACAGGGCTTCGCCTAAGCGCTGCGGAGGAGGAAGAAGAGAGGTAGGGCTTTGCCGTGAGAGAGAGAGATCAAATCCTAACTCAAAACATCCAAAACCTCAAGTATATATAGGAGGAGGGACGTGGAAGGGCTGGCTTGGCCCCTCCTCCAAGGAGGAGAGGGTCGGCCGAATTAAAGGGAGAGTCCACCTCCCACAAGGGAGGTGGATCTCCTCCTTTTAAATCCTTTTTGCCTTATCTCCTTATCTCCAGCCACATGGGCCCACATAGATGGTCTTGGCCAACCCAATATGGGCTGGCACACCTCCTCTAAGGGCCCATGAGGTCCTTTGGTCGTCACACCCCTCTCGGGGGTCCTCCGGCACCCTCCCGGCACTCCCGGTACACTACCGATGAGCCCGAAAACTTTCCGGTGACCAAAACTGGACTTCCTATATATCAATCTTTACCTCCGGACCATTCCGGAGCTCCTCGTGACGTCCGGGATATCATCCGGGACTCCGAACAACCTTCGGTAATCACGTATACCATTTCCCTATAACCCTGGCGTCATCGAACCTTAAGTGTGTAGACCCTACGGGTTCGGGAGACACGTAGACATGACCGAGACACTTCTCCGGCCAATAACCAACAGCGGGATATGGATACCCATGTTGGCTCCCGCGTACTCCACGATGATCTCATCGGATGAACCACGATGTCGGGGATTCAATCAATCCCGTATTCAATTCCCTTTGTCTATCGGTATGATACTTGCCCGAGATTCGATCGTCGGTATCCCCATACCTTGTTCAATCTCGTTACTGGCAAGTCTCTTTACTCGTTCCGTAATACATCATCCCGTGGCTAACTCCTTAGTCACATTGAGCTCATTATGATGATGTCTTACCGAGTGGGCCCAGAGATACCTCTCCGTCACACGGAGTGACAAATCCCAGTCTCGATTCATGCCAACCCAACAGATACTTTTGGAGATACCCGTAGTGCACCTTTATAGCCACCCAGTTACGTTGTGACGTTTGGCACACCCAAAGCATTCCTACGGTATCCGGGAGTTGCACAATCTCATGGTCTAAGGAAACGATACTTGACATTGAAAAGCTTTAGCAAATGAACTACACGATCTTGTGCTATGCTTGGGATTGGGTCTTGTCCATCACATCATTCTCCTAATGATGTGATCCCGTTATCAACGACATCCAATGTCCATGGCCATGAAACCGTGACCATCTATTGATCAACGAGCTAGTTAACTAGAGGCTCACTAGGGACATGTTGTGGTCTATGTATTCACACATGTATTATGGTTTCCGGTTAACACAATTATAGCATGAACAATAGACAATTATCATGAACAAGGAAATACAATAATAACCATTTTATTATTGCCTCTAGGGCATATTTCCAACAGTAACAACATACGGGATTAACTGAATCATTGACATAAAGGTTCGACCGATAAAGATCTTCCTAGAATATGTAGGAATCAATATGGGAATCCAGGTCCCGCTATTGGTTATTAACCATAGGTGTCTCAATCATGTCTACATAGTTCTCGAAAATGTAGGGTCTGCACACTTAAGGTTCGGTGACGTTTCGGTAGTATAGAGTTATGTACGGTGGTGACCGAAGGTTGTTCGGAGTCTCGGATGAGATCCGGACGTCACGATGAGCTCTGGAATGGTCCGTAGGTAACTATTGATATATGGGATAATAATGTTTGGTCTCCGGAAGGGTTCCATAATTCACCGCAAATAATTTCGGATGTTTCCCGAAATGTTCAGGGTACAAGGACACTTTATTTGGGCCAAGGGGTAAAGCCCATGAGGCTTTAGGAAGGTGCAAAAGGTGTTTTGCGGAGGCTAGGGGCCAGACACCAGGGACCCTGGCATCTGGGGCCAGAGGTCGAGGACCTTGGCATCTGGTCTTGGAATCCGAGGAGGACTTTTACCTTGCAGTCAAACCAACCTTGAGGAGGATTTTTCTCCAAGTTTCGAACCCAGGGCTCAGCATATAAATAAAGGGGCAGGGCTAGCACTTGGAATACATCAAGAAACCCTAAGCCACGTGATGCCTCTCCTCTAGTTCGTAGTTTCTCCGCTAGATTGGTTTCAGCGGTGCTTAGGCGAAGCCCTGCTGGAATTGTTCCACCACCATCGCCACCACACCGTTGCGCTGCCGGAGAACTCAACTATCTCTCCACTCCCTCTTGCTGTATCAAGAAGGCAGAGATTGGCATAGAGCCGTATGTGTGTTGAACATGGAAGTGACGTCCGTTTGGCGCTAGATCGGAAGGACCGTGATCAAGATCGCGAGACGATTTGTGATTGGATCGCCAGACGGATCATGATGAAATCGTGGGATGGATCGTGATTGGATTGCGAGATGGATCTTTATGGGATCACGGGACGCTCGGCAATTTGGATCGCGAAGACGTTCGACTACATCAACCGCATTTCTTAACGCTTCCCGCTTAGAGATCTACAAGGGTATGTAGATCCACTCTCCCTCTCGTAGATGCTCATCACCATGGATATATCTTGCGTGTGCGTAGGAAATATTTTGTTACCCATGCAACGCTCCCCAATAGTGGCATCATGAGCTAGGTCCATGTGTAGATGAGATCTTGAGTAGAACACAAAGGAGTTTGTGGACGTTGATGCATAGATTGCTTCCTCCCTTGGCCGTGTTTTGGTTCAGCGCTATTGTGGGATGAAGCGGCTCGGACCAACCTTACTCGTACGCTTACGAGAGACCGGTTGAATCGACTGACGTGTAACTTTGTTGCACAAAGATGGCTGGCGGGTGTCTGTTTCTCCTACTTTAGTTGGATTGGATTCGACAAAGGCAGTCCTTGAGAAGGTTGAAAAGCAACTTATGTATAACCGTTGTGGTTTTTGCGTAGGTGAGAATTGTTCTTGCTAGATACCCGTAGCAGCCATGTAAAACATGCAACAACAATCAGAGGACGTCTAACTTGTTATTGCAGGGTTTGTTGTGATGTGATTTGGCATTGTGATGTATGAGATGATGATGTTTTCTATAGAATATCACGACTTGCATGTCGATGAGTACGGCAACCGACAGGAGCCATAGGTTGTCTTTAATTATTGTATGACCTGCGTGTCAATCATTAAGTGCTATGTAATGCTTTACTTTATCGCTAGACGGTAGCAATAGTAGTAGAAGCATGGTGGGCGCGACAACCCCAATGGCGACACGTTGATGGAGATCAAGATGATGGAGATCATGGTGGCATGGCGGAGACGATGGAGATCATGTCGGTGCTTTCAAGATGGAGATCTAAAGCACAAATTCATGGCCATATCATGTCACTTATGATTTGCATGTGATGTTAATCCTTTTATGCACCTTGTTTTGCTTAGGACGACGGTAGCATTATAAAGTGATCCCTCACTTAAATTTCAAGATAAATTGTGTTCTCCCCGAGTGTGCACCATTGCGAAAGTTCGTCGTGTCGTGACACCACGTGATGATCGGGTGTGATAGACTCTACGTTCACATACAACGGGTGCAAGCCAGTGTTGCACATGCAGAACACTCGGGTTAAACTTGACGATACTAGCATGTACAGACATGGCCTCGGAACACAAGAGACTGAAAGGTCGAACATGAGTCATATAGTAGATATGATCAACACAATGATGTTCACCATTGAAACCACCTCAACTCACGTGATGGTCGTACTTGAGTTGGTGAATTTGGATCATGTATCACTCGAATGACCGGAGGGATGTCAATTTGAGTGGGAGTTCTTAAGTATTATGATTAATTGAACTAATTATCATGAACATAGTCACTAGTGCCTTTGCAAATTATGTTCTAGATTACTAGCTCATGTTGTAGCTCCCTTGAGTTTTCTTATGTTCCTAGAGTAATAAAGATGAAAGATGATGGTAGCAATATTGCAGACTGGGTCCGCGATCTGAGGATTGTCCTCATTGCTACACAGAAGGCTTCTGTCCTTAATGCACTGCTCGGTGCGCCACCCCCCTAGCGTCATCAGTAGATGTTGTGAACATCTAATAGGCACGTTCCGATGACTACTTGATAGTTCAATGCGTCATGCATTACGACTTAGAATAGAGGCTCCAAAACGTTTTCAACGTCACGGAACATATGAGATGTTCTAAGAGATGAAATTGGGATCTCAGGCTCGTGCCAGTGTTGTGAGATATGAGATCTCCAACAAGATTCTTTGCCTGCAAGATGAAGGAGAATAGCTCATTCGTTGAGCATGTGCTCAGATTGTCTGGGTTCTACAATCGCTTGAATCGAGTGGGAGTTGATCTTCCAGATAATATAGTGATTGATATAGTTCTCCAAGTCACTTTCATTAAGCTACTAGAACATGGTGATCAACTATAATTATGCCAGGGATGGAAATGATTATCCCTCAGCTATTCGCGATGTTTGACACCGCGAAGATAGATATCAAGAAGGAGCATCAAGTGTTGATGGTTAGTAAAACCACTAGTTTCGAAAAGGGAAAGGGTAAGGAGGGAAACTTCATGGATTGAAAATCAGTTGCTGCTCCACTAAAGCAACTCAAGGTTGAACCCAAACCCAAGACTAAGTGCTTTTATTATGAGGTGTAGCGACCCGACTCAAAACATGTCAAGCCTCTGTGTGTTCTGTGCCATCCCTGGATCAGTATGCTGACACACACAGTACATCAATGTATATATCAAAGTGCAATCACATGTAATTAACGTAAAACTGATATATACCTTATAATCTCAGCGGAAACAGTCAACGGGAGTGGAGTCCCAATAAACACCAACGGCAGGTTGAGTGTAGACCGTAACCCTGAATCGTACTCTTACCCGTCGTAGAGCTTATCTACAACATAAGACGTTGCAGCCCTGTAGGTCAATACATTGAATGTACCGGCAAGATCACCATAGCAGAACAGAAGATAAAAACTATTCTATATGTAGTAAGGCTTTGTAGCTCTGTGTCTGAGTTTTTGCATAAAAGCTAATTTTATTTTATTTTTCCTACAACAAAGGAATATCAGGAATTTTCACTATAGAATTACCTATCATGACATGGTTCTGCCAACCGATGTCTCAATGCCCACAACTATCATAAGTTGCCCACAATTAATTATCAGTCTAGTGTTGAGAGTTTCAGAGATAGATCCAAGTCTAGAGACTCAAATTCTTCTTAACCGGGGACACGGCTAATCGATTAGGTTTAACTCTGCAGAGTGTTGTGTACTCTACCCACAAGATTCGTTCCCTCCTGGAAAGTCCTCGCATTGCCTGGTGTTTTAGAACAGGACGAACGAAACATGGTCTTTCAGAGTGTTTCCCTGACTACTGTCAGTGCCCATCCAATCCTAACGTCGACTACATCTCGTAGCACTGCCCAGCTAGAGTCACAACAAAGATCAACCAAGCCAGAGCCCATAATGACTTGTGGCTACACAGGTAAGCTTCCGAGCATGAAGTATTCATCCGTCTCTTTGAGTCTGGGTGAAGCTTTCTCCAAGATGTCATGGCGCTTCTCCATGCATCCCGGCCATCCACTGGTTACTCCAAGGATTCCCAATCAACCATCCTTCACCCAGTAGTGTGTATTGAAAACTTGTATCTCGAGTCTTGAAGTCTTGAGGTCTTGAAGATGCCTTCATGAAGTTGTCGTCTTGACGTAGAGTCCTCCTTCTCACACCACTCACGAACACTCATACCAAACCCCGTCTACTTTAGCATAGCATTAAAATAACTAACATTCCCGAGGCTTTAGTAACAAGTGGTGGGTTCCTACCTCATGCATTCTACTCAACTACAAGAATTTCTATAGCACTACTGGAGGGATTTGTTGAATGATGTCACTACATGCAATAAAACATAGGTATGAACAAAATGGTCAAAGTGAACTTGCATGTACTGTTGATCAAGAAATAATATCGCTCTTAGAATTAACTTGATAGAATAGTCGTCACTCTCCGATGAAAATCTATATAATCAAACGTTGTATTCATATAAGAAATCATACTAGCAATCAATTCTAACAATCAAAAAGTAACACAAAACCAAAAGCAACAAGGTTGTGATGAATAAAATACTTAAGACAAAAACTCAAAACAACAAAGTTTCAGCAACACAACTAAGGTTGGTTTTCTCTACAAGTAAATGCTATTTTCAAAAGTAAAACACAAAAACAATGTAAAATATATCAAAATTATTTTAGTAAATATTTTACTAGCAAAAATAATTACTTTTGGAGAACAAGTAAAAATTATAAAAACAACATTCTAAACAACATAGGTTTTTGCCTAATAAACTTAACAATAAGAAAACAAATGAAATATTAAAATAACAGAAAACAAAATATATAACACTAAGTTAACATAAATTGAAACTTATAAAACAATTTAAAATATATTTTCAAATAAGAAATCAAACTAGCAAATGGAAATCAATTACAAGTTATAATGAAACTAGAATTGATTTCATGCTATAAAAATAATAAATGACATAAAAATAAACTTGGTTGAAATACTACTGCTAACTAACAGAAAACAAGGTAAAACTTGTCAACTAATATAAAAGAAAATAAATTGAAACAATTTAAAACAAAAGAACTAGAATTACACCTAACAAGAACTAAAACAGAATCTATTTTGTTACAAATACTAATTTAAATTATTCTAAAAATTCCCAAACTCTATCTACTAATAACTAAGGTCACTACTGACAAGTAGAAAAAAGAAAAAACTCAAAATAAATTTTTAAACTCAAAATATTCAGAAAATAATATTTGAATCAAATCTGTTTGAATCAATTTTAAATTATTCAAATTTGGTCAAACTTTATATCTACAGAAACTACATAAAATTTGTGACACTGTGCAAAAAGAATCAAATTAAAACAATTAAAAACATAAAAGATATGAAGAAAACAAAATCAGAAACTATTCTATTTTTTAAAACAAAAACAGAAAAAGAAAAAAATGTCTCTAACGGACAGGGGGTACACGTGGCAAGCTGTCATTGGCCGAGGCCGTGTGCGTGCGGGAGCTAGCGAGCGGACGACCGGTAACTAAAAGAAAATGCTTCGGCCTACTTAAAAATGAATAAAACAGACCAGTTTATTGGAACTAAACCGGATCTAACAAACCGGTACGCTGGGGATCTAATCCTGGCCCTAGATCCACGATCGAAAGGCTAAAAGAGAGAGAGGGGCTCACAGAGGAGGGGTCGCCGGTGATGGAGGATTGTGGCGAGGCAGGGGCGACGAGGTCGATGTGGGCGGCGCTCCAGGGGTCCTCCAGCGATGGCGAGGTCTCCAATCGACGACGGGGATCCTCCGGGGCTGGTTGGTCGCGATGGAGAGACCAGGGGGCGACGGTGGTGAGCTATACGAGCTCGGGCAAGGGTGGTGGTTACGGCGTGGCAGGGGGTTCCTAGCAAGGGCAAGGGCACTGGGAGGTGCGGACGATGGCGGCAAAGTGGATGGTGGGCTCAGACGGCGTCGGGGACGTCTGGGTGGAGCGGTGGTGCGATAATGGCGTGACGGCGACCGAAACTCTGGCGAGCTATTACGGCAGCGAGAGGGCATGGGCAGAGGGGCAAATGGGGGAAACGAGGTGCGGGGTCATCGGGGCTTTTATAGGAGGGTTCAGGGATGCTCCAGATGGCAAGGGGGAGGGAGATCCGGCGCGGTGGTCGCCGGCGATGTAAGGAGAGCGAGAGGAGGGTGATGACCGCGGTGATGGCTTGGTCGGGCGGTGGGTCCCGCGTGTCATTGAGAGCGGGGGCGCGGTC
Source organism: Hordeum marinum (assembly GCA_022496015.1). Lineage (NCBI taxonomy): Eukaryota > Viridiplantae > Streptophyta > Magnoliopsida > Poales > Poaceae > Hordeum > Hordeum marinum. Next base: position 443,548,472 of record CM039674.1, read on the forward strand.
GGCGGCATCGGTGACCGTTGCGGAGGAGTTACAGGAGGGTTAAGGGTAGGTGGGCTGGCCTGTTTTAATAACCCATTAATTTCATTTCCTTTTCTATTTTCCAGGGCATTAAAAACTCATTAAGGCATTCAAAACCTTTCCAAAAAGTAAAGTTTTTTATACCAAAATGATTAGGGAAATAAATGCCATTTAATGAACATTTTTCCACGGCCAAATTAAATACTTTTAAAAAATTATTTTCAAAAAATGCCTAAATTTGTTTTAATTCTTTTGCAATAAATTTTCAAATAACCTCCTGGGTTTTATGGTTCGAATGCTTCACAAAAATAACCCTGGTGTGGACTGTCAAGTTACTCCTCTCAAAAATCTTATCAAGGGTATTTGAATTCTTTCAAACTTCAAATTGGAAATCAAAATATGAAAAGAACTCCATATCAGAAAATTTCAAATGTTTTCAAATTTCACTCTTCAAATCTTTTTATATTGAAGAAGTCATGTCATCTTCTCTCATTGATTTGAATTGTAGGAATTTGAATTCCAAAAGCATATGGGAAAGTCATGTCATTCCCTCTCATTCAAAAGTTTTCAAAAAGTTTCAAATTTTCACTCAATTTCAATCACTCAATCAAACAAACAATCATTCTAATATTTATTATAACATTCCAAAATTTGGGATGTTACAAACCTACCACACTTAAAATGAATCTCGTCCTCGAGATTCGAAGAGGTTAGAAAGAAAAGGTTAGGGTTTGGGGTCTTCTAACAAATCCATTAACCTCAGAGGGTGGGATCTACCACACTTAAAAGGGGAGTTTCTGGTCCCTCAAAATCATGGCAGTCCTCTGGTGCATCTGTCTGTTGACATTCTTCACGATAGCTCCTTCGGTGATGCTCTTCCTTTATATCAATCTTGTGTTCTCATATCAAAATGCACTTTCTCCGATACTGGGTCTTCTTAACTGACAAGTCTCGCAATCATTCTAAATAACTTATCGAAGATCTCATGGTGGTCTACCGTTAGTGGTTACCCTACAATGAAATGGGTCTTGGCTTCATTCCTCACCGTAAAATTCCTACGTGTGATAGCAACTATCCTGTACAAGGGGTTTTCATCATACCATTCTAAGTCTTAAACAAAAAGCTTCAAAGAGCGTCGTCTCTTTACTATGGGTAAGTCACTCAGATTTACCATTCTGAATAGCAAGAGAATGATAAGAGTAAGTCATCATGGTGATCAATCCATGTCGCACTGAAATCATTACCTTGTATAAGGTTCAATAAATCTCGTATTCTAACACTTGGGCTTCCTCACAAGCATTGCAGAAATTTCTCTTGTCAACGAATGAAGTTTGGATAAATCCATTGATTCTGCAAGCTAAGCAAAAACATCTATCTTTTCTTCACAACTCTCAGGTTTTCGTATACTCCTAAGAAAACGTTTGTTGATCCAATCACAACTTCTTGCTTCATGATCTTTGGGCAACCTTCATGAAATTGTGAGATCCATCCTTGATACACGTTCTATCATTTGAATATGTTTTCCTTTCCATTGGTCTGTTTACCAATAACAGTTTTGGTTCATCATATTCAAAATCCAAGGTTTACTTAGTTGGATATAGTTCCACATTATTTTCACCGGTAATCAGTTATCCAAACTCCTTAACCGGAATGGTACCGGTGGTTACTACCACACTTAAAATCAAATGCACTCATGCCTGCATAGACCATGTTTTCTCATATCCTCTAAAATGGTCAGAGATCTTTGTTCATAGAGTAACAACTCATATAATTCTACATAGGAGAATCATGACATCATAAATTCCATTGACTCATGAATTTATTACAAACTCTGAGACTTCCGTTACAAAATAATCTCATGAAAACAAGAGTGCTTCCTGATACAATTATTGCCATCTTAACTACTCCATTCTAGCTTTCTTCTCGTATTCAATCCTTTGTCACATCCTCAATCACTTCTTAAAACTCCTAAAAGTACTTTATTACAAATGCCGCCATCCACAAGGTTTGGCATGGTCCAGCATCACTCCCAACTTTATTCATTTATTCCCCTTGGAGATTTTTTAGTACCACTGGAACTTTGCGATGTGCTCCTCGAAATCATCCATATTTTGCTTGATCAGGGTGGACATGAGCTTCATCTCCATCATCTCCGTATGCACCTCCTGCAGGTAGTCCTGAGTATGACGGAGTCTTGCTTCAAGTATTTCTCCAATCCGACATATGGCTTCCATGGCAGCATCACGAACAGTGTCAAAGAAAGTTGCTCGTGGTACACGAGATATGTAAAAGTTTTGTCCCATAGGCTTCGGGCAAACTCCTTTCACACGGTGGAGGTGTACCTCCACATACCAGAGTTCCACTCCATTTTCCATGAATGGGTAACCCTTGTAGACTGCATCTCCTTCAAGATGGATGTGCTTCATCATATCCTTCAGGATCCTTGGGTAATCATGATCACTAGTTAGGGTCATGGTCATCTCCGGACCCTTGAGAAAAGACTCATAAAGGGTGGTCATCTACAGGTGTCAGAAAAGGGTACTCAAAATTAACATATGTTCCTTCTTGGGTAAGCATCCATATCATCCAAACCAAGCTTCTAATTCACTTCCCAACATCTCAGAGAGTATTGTCATCCATAAAACAGATTGAGTTATCCATTTACCATATTCTATTATATTCCTTGTACTTTAGCAAAATCCTAGTTTATGCATCCACAACTCATTTTCATCCATGTTTTGAATCCATACTTCTACCTCCAGATGGGTCATTGGTCCAGAGAATTCAAGTCCAGCTTCATTCACCGTCGATTGGGTTCAAGGGTTTTGGGGATGGGATGGGTAAGAGAGAGAGACAGAGAGAAGGGATACAAACAACTCAAAGACACAAAACATCAAACTCAAGTTCACACATTCATAAAGTTCAATCAAACTATAGTATCGCCATCCACATGAGGTTGGTGTGGTCGATCACTCAAATCGTAAAAACGTTTATCTTTATTTCTCTCATGGTGGGGATACTACTAAGCTAGTCTATATCATGTCTTCGTCTTCAGTGGGCTTCTTTTGGTCATGCTTGATATTGTCAAGTTCTTCCACCAGATTTTCCCTGTTGATGCGGAGTTTTTGGTGTTGTCCCTGTAGTTCTAGGAGTTGGTCCTTGAGCTTCTGAATTTCAATGTCTCTTGCATAAGCCATGGCCTGAGTATTCTTCAAGTCTTGACGAAGCTTCTGGATCTTGGGATCATGTTTCTTCAGATTGACTACCTTCAGCTTCTCGTTCTTGAGGCTCTCACGAAGTGCTTCGTTCTCAAATAACTTTGAGAGATGGTGCATTTGTAGGTTCTTGATGTAGCACTCCAGTTCTTGATTGTACACAAGTACAGGTGAAAACTTCATCTTCTGTTCGTCGGTCAGGTCGATAAGTGCTCCATCAGGCTTCTACTATCCAAGCCTTCCAAAGTAGTGGTTGCACAGCTCAGCACGATGACGATAGCTCAAACGTGCGATGGCATCATGGACAGCAGTGTTCATGCCCATCTCACATTCATGGCTCAATGTGCCATAGTTGATGTATCCAGTCTTGGGGTCTTCTTCACGTCCAAAAACTTTATATAATGAAACTAGAATTGATTTCATGCTATAAAAATAATAAATGACATAAAAATAAACTTGTTTGAAATACTACTGCTAACTAACAGAAAACAAGGTACAACTTGTCAACTAATATAAAATAAAATAAATTGAAACAATTTAAAACAAAAGAAGTAGAATTAAACCTAACAAGAACTAAAACAGAATCTGTTTTGTTAAAAATACTAATTTAAATTATTCTAAAAATTCCCAAATTCTAAAAATTCCCAAATTCCCAAATTATTATAAAAAAGAATCAACTCAAAATAAAATTTTAAACTCAAAATATTCAGAAAAAATTATTTGAATCAAATCTGTTTGAATCAATTTTAAATTATTCAAATTTCGTAAAACTTTATATCTACAGAAACTATATAAAATTTGTGACACAATGCAAAAAGAATCAAATTAAAACAATTAAAAACATAAAAGATATGAAGAAAACAAAATCACAAACTATTCTGTTTTTTAAAACAAAAAAAGAAAATGAAAAAAAAAGTCTCTAACGGACAGGGGGTACACGTGGCAAGTTGTGATTGGCCGAGGCTGTGTGCGTGCGGGAGCTAGCGAGCGGACGACCGGTAACTAAAAGAAAATGCTTTGGCCTACTTGAAAATGAATAAAACCGACCGGTTTATTGGAACTAAACCGGATCTAATGAAACGGTACGCTGGGGATCTAATCTTGGCCCTAGATCCACGATCGAACGGCTAAAAGAGAGAGGGGCTCACAGAGGAGGGGTCACCGGCGATGGAGGATTCCGACGAGGCAGGGGCGACGAGGTCGATTGGGGCGACGCTCCAGGTGTCCTCCGGCGATGGCGAGGTCTCCAATCGACGACGGGGATCCTCCGGGGCTGGTTGATCGCGACGGAGAGACGAGGGTGCGACGGTGGTGAGCTATACGAGCTCGGGGGAGGGTGGTGGTTACGGCGTGGCAGGGGGTTCCTAGCAAGGGCATGGGCACTGGGAGGTGCGGACGATGGCGGCAAAGTGGATGGTGGGCTCAGACGGCGTCGGGGACGTCTGGGTGGAGCGGTGGTGCGACAATGACGCGGCGGCAACCGAAACTCCGGCGATTTATTACGGCAGCGAGAGGGCACGGGCAGAGGGGGAAATGGGGAAACGAGGTGCGGGGTCGTCGGGGCTTTTATAGGAGGGGTCAGGGATGCTCCAGATGGTAAGGGGGAGGGAGATCCGGCGCGGTGGTCGCTGGCAATGTAAGGGGAGCGAGAGGAGGGTGATGACCGCGGTGATGGCTCGGTCGGGCGGTGGGTCCCACATGTCAGTGAGAGAGGGGGCACGGTCGGCGGCGTCGGTGACCGTTGCGAAGGAGTTACGGGAGGTTTAAGGGCAAGTGGGCCGGCCTGTTTTAATAACCCATTAATTTTGTTTCCTTTTCTATTTTCGAGGGCATTAGAAACTCATTAAGGCATTCAAAACCTTTCCGAAAAATTAAGTATTTATACCAAAATGATCAGAGAAATAAATTACATTTAATGAACATTTTTTCACGGCCAAGTTAAATACTTTTAAAAAAATTATTTTCAGAAAATGCCTAAATTGGTTTTAATTCTTTTGTAAATTTTCAAATAACCCCCTAGGTTTTATGGTTCGAATGCTTCACAAAAATAACCTTGGTGTGGAGTGTCATGTTACTCCTCTCAAAAATCTTATCAAGGGTATTTGAATTCTTTCAAACTTCAAATTGGAAATCAAAATATGAAAAGAACTCCCTATATCAGAAAATTTCAAATGTTTTCAAATTTCACTCTTCAAATCTATATTGAAGAAGTCATGTCATCTTCTCTCACTGATTTGAATTGTAGGAATTTGAATTCCGAAAGCATATGGGAAAGTCATGTCATTCCCTCTCATTGAAAAGTTTTCAAAAAGTTTCAAATTTTCACTCAATTTCAATCACTCAATCAAACAAACAGTCATTCTAATATTTATTATAACATTCCAAAATTTGGGATGTTACATGAGGAGAGCGGTCGCTGAAGCAGAAAAACCCTAGATACTTGGTAGATAAGAACGCTGGCAACATCGACAGAAGTATATTTGGTATACGTGTTATTGATGTTTACCTTACTAGTACTCCTAGTAGTACCTGGGTATTGGATACCGGTTCCATTGCTAAATGTTAGTAACTAAAGATAAAAGCTACGGAATAAACGGAGACTAGCTAAGGGTGAGGTGATGATGTGTGTTGGAAATGTTTCCAAGGTTGATGTGATCAACATCGCACGCTCTCTCTACCTTCGGGATTAGTGACGAACCTAAATAAATGTTATTTGGTGTTTGTGTTGAGCATGAACGTGATTAGATCGTGTTGATTACAATACGGTTATTCATTTAAGTCATAGACTAATGGTTATTCTATTTACATGAATAATACCTTCAATGGTCATGCACACAATGAATGGTTTGTTGAATCTTGCTCGTAGTAGTACACATGTTCATAACATAGATGCCAAAAGATACAGAGTTAATAATGATAGTACAACATACTTGTGGCACTGCCGCTAAATGTCGTATTGGTGTAAAGCGCGTGAAGAAACTCCATGCTGATGGATCTTTGGACTGATTCGATTTTGAATCGGTTAAGACATGCGGACCATGCCTCTTGGGCAAGATGACTAAAACCCCATTTTCAGGCTTGATGGAATGGGCAAGTAACTTATTGGAAATAATACATGTTGATGTATGTGGTCCAATGAGTGTTGTAGTGTGCAGTGCATATCGTTATTTTCTTACCTTCACCGATGATTTGAGTATATATATGAGTATATTTACTTAATGAAACACAAGTCTGAAACGTTTGAAGAGTTCAAAGAAATTCAGAGTGAAGTTTAAGATCATCGTGACAAGAAGATAAAAATGTATACGATATGATCGTGGAGGTGAATATCTGAGTTACGAGTTTGGCATACAACTTAGACAATGTGAAAGTTGTTTCACAACTCACACCACCTGGAACACCATAGTGTGATGGTGTGTCCGAACGTCATAGTCGTGCTCTATTGGATATGGTGCGCACTATGATGTCTCTTATCGTTTTGCCACTATCGTTTTGGGGTTATGCATTAGAGACAACTACATTCACTTTAAATAGGGCACTATCTAAATCCGTTGAGATGACACCATATGGTTTGGCAGAAACCTAAGCTGTCATTTCTTAGAGTTTGGGAATGCGACACTTATGTCTGATAAGCTCGAACCCAAAGCCGAAAAATACATCTTCATAAGATACCCTAAGAATAGTTGGGTATACCTTCTATCTCAGATCCGAGTACAAAGTGTTTGTTTCTAAAACTGGGTCCTTTCTCGAGAACCAGTTTCTCTCGAAAGAATTGAGTGGGAGGAAGATAGAACTTGATGAGGTTGTTGAACCTTTGTTCAACCAGAGAGTAGCGCAAAGAAGAAAGATGTTTCTGTGGAGCCTATGTCACTTGAAGAGGAAGTTAATGCTGATGATCATGAAGCTTCGGATCAAGTTACTATCAAACCTCATAGGTCTACAAGGACGCGTACTGCTACTGAGTGGTACGACAACCCTGTCTTGGAGGTCATGTTGTTGGACAATGATGAACCTGCGAGCTATGAAGAAGCGATGATGGTCCCAGATTCCGATAAATGGTTAGATGCCATGAAATCCGAGAAAGGATCCATGTATGAAAACCAAGTATAGACTTTGGTAGACTTGCTCGTTGGACGGCAGGTCGTTGAGTACAAATGGACCTTTAAGAGGAAGACAGACGCTGATGGTGAATGTCACCATTTATAAATCTCGACATGTCACAAAGAAGTTTCCGCCAAGTTCAAGGAGTTGACTATGATGAGACTTTCTCACTCATAGCGATGCTAAAGTCTGTTGGAATTATGTGAGCAGTTGCTACATTTTTTAATTATGAAATCTGGCAGATGGATGTCAAAACTTCGTTTCCTTAACGGTTTACTTAAGGAAAGGTTGTATGTGATACAACCAAAAGGTTTTGTCAGTCCTAAGGATGCTAAAAGGTGTGTAAGCTTCAGCGATCCTTCTATGGACTGAAGCAAGCATGTCGGAGTTGGAATATAAACTTTGATGAGGTGATCAAATTTTTATGAGTCTATACAAAGTTTATGAGATACTTGTATTTACAATAAAGTTAGTGGGAGCACTATAGAATTTTTGATAAGCATATGTGGTTGACATATTATTGATCAAAAATGATGTAGAATTTTTGGAAAGCATAAACGGTTGTTTGAAAAGAGTTTTTCAAAGGAAGACCTGGATAAAGCTACCTAATTGTTGAGCATCAAGATCTATAAAGATAGATCAAGATGCTTGATGAGACTTTCAATGAGTACATACCTTGACAAGATATTGAAAGAGTTCAAAATGGATCAGCCAGAGAAAGAATTCTTGCCTGATTTGTAAGGTGTGAAGTTGAGTAAGACTCAAAGCTCGACCACGGCAGAAGAAAGAGAAAGGACGAAGGTTGTCCCCTATGCTCTAGACATAGGCTCTATATAGTATGCCATGATGTGTCTTTGCAAACTGTGTTGTAGATTACTAGCTCACGCTGTAGCTCCCTTGAATTTTTATATGTTCCTAGAGAAATAGAGTTGAAAGATGATGGTAGCAATATTGCGGACTGGCTCCGTGATCTGAGGATTGTCCTCATTGCTGCACAGAAGGCTTATGTCCTTAATGCACCGCTCGGTGCGCCAACCCCTCTAGCGTCGTCTATAGATGTTGTGAACATCTGACAGGCACGTTCTGATGACTACTTGATAGTTTAGGTCGTCATGCATTACGGCTTAGAATTGAGGCGCCGAAATGTTTTGAACATCACGAAACATATGAGATGTTCTAAGAGCTGAAATTAGGATCTCAAGCTCCTGCCCGTGTTGCGAGATATGATATCTCCAACAAGATTCTTTGCCTGCAAGATGAAAGAGAATAGATCAATCGTTGAGCATGTGCTCAGATTGTCTGGGTGCTACAATCGCTTGAATCGAGTGGCAGTTGATCTTCTAGATAAGATAGTGATTGATATAGTTCTCCAAGTCACTGTCACTAAAGCTACTAGAACTTGGTGATGAACTATAAAATGCCAGGGATAGAAATAATGATCCCTGAGCTATTCGCGATGTTTGACACCGCGAAGGTAGAAATCAACAAGGAGCGTCAAGTGTTGATGGTTAGTCAAACCACTAGTTTCGAGAAGGGAAAGCAAGGAGGGAAACTTGATGGATAGCAAGTCAGTTGCTGCTCCAGTGAAGCAACCCAAAGTTGAACCCAAACCCGAGACTAAGTGCTTCGATTATGAGGAGAGCGGTCGCTGAAGCGGAACAACCCTAGATACTTGGTAGATAAGAAGGTTGGCAACATCGACAGAAGTATATTTGATATACGTGTTAATGATGTGTACCTTGCGAGTACTCCTAGTAGCACCTGGGTATTGGATACCGGTTCGGTTGCTAAATGTTAGTAACTCGAAATAAAAGCTACTGAATAAACGGAGAACTAGCTAAGGGTTAGGTGACGATGTGTGTTGGAAATGTTTCCAAGGTTGATGTGATCAACATCGCACGCTCTCTCTACCTTCGGGATTAGTGACAAACCTAAATAAATGTTATTTGGTGTTTTGCGTTGAGCATGAACGTGATTAGATCATGTTTATTGCAACACGGTTATTCATTTAAGTTAGAGAATAATGGTTATTCAGTTTACATGAATAATACCTTCAATGGTCATGCACCTAGTGAGAATGGTTTGTTGAATCTTTATCGTAGTAATACACATGTTCATAACATTGATGCCAAAAGATACAAAGTTAATAATGATAGTACCACATACTGGTGGCACTGCCGCTAACTGTCATATTGGTATAAAGTGCATGAAGAAACTCCATGCTGATGGATCTTTGGACTCATTCAATTTCGAATCGGTTGAGACATGCGAACCATGCCTCTTGGGCAAGATGACTAAGGACCCCGTTTCCAGATGGATGGAGCGAGCAAGTGATTTATTGGAAATGATACATGTTGATGTATGAAATCCAATGAGTCTTGTAGCATGCGGTGGATATCGTTATTTTCTTACCTTTCCTGATGATTTGAGTAGATATAGTGTATATTTACTTAATGAAACACAAGTCTGAATCGTTTGAAAGGTTCAAGCAAATACAGAGTGAAGTTTAAGATCATCGTGACGAGAAGATAACAATGTTTGCGATATGATCGTGGAGGTAAATATCTCAGTTACGAGTTTGGCATAGAACTTTAGACAATGTGAAAGTTGTTTCACAACTCACGCCACCTGGAACACCATAGTGTGATGGTGTGTTCGAACGTCATAGTCGTGCTCTATTGAAAATGATGCTTGCTAGGATGTCTCTTATCGTTTTGCTGCTATAATTTTGGGGTTATGCATTAGAGACAACTACATTCACTTTAGATAGGGCACCATCTAAATCCGTTGAGATGACACCGTGTGAATTATGGTTTGGTAGAAACCTAAGTTGTCATTTCTTAATGTTTGGGGTTGTGACGCTTATGTGAAAAAGGTTTTCACCTAATGAGCTCGAACCCAAAGTGGACAAATGCATCTTCGTAGAATATCCTAAGAACAGTTGGGTATACCTTCTATCTAAGATCCGACTGCAAAATGTTTGTTGCTAAAAATGGTTCCTTTCTTGAGAAACAGTTTCTCTTGAAAGAATTGAGTGGGAGGAAGATAGAACTTGATGAGGTTGTTGAACCTTTGTTTCAACCATAGAGTAGCGCAATGCAGAAAGATGTTTCTATGGATCCAATGTTAGTTGAAGAGGAAGTTAATGATGTGAAACTTTGGATCAAGTTACTATCAAACCTCGTAGGTCGACAAGGACGTGTACTGCTCCTAAGTGGTACGACAAACTTGTCTTAGAGGTCATGTTGTTAGACAACGATGAACCTACGAGCTATGGAGAAACGATGATGGGCCCGGATTCCGATAAATGGTTAGAGGCCATGAAATCCAAGAAAGGATCCATGTATGAAAACCAGGTATAGACTTTGGTAGACTTGCCCATTGGACGGCATGTCGTTGAGTATAGATGGACCTTTAAGATGAATACAAATGCTGATGGTGAAATTCACCATTTATAAAGCTTGACTTGTCGCAAAGAAGTTTCTGTCAAGTTCAAGGAGTTGACTACGATGAGACTTTCGCACCCATAGCGATGCTAAAGTCTGTTGGAATTATGTTAGTAGTTGCTGCATTTTTCAATTATGAAATCTGGCAGATGGATGTCCAAACATCGTTTCCTTAATGGTTTCCTTGAGGAAAGGTTGAATGTGATACAACCACAAGGTTTTGTCAGTCCTAAGGATGCTAAAAGGTGTGCAAGCTCTAGTGATCCTTCTATGAAATGGAGAAAGCATCTCCGAGTTGGAATATATGCTTTGATGAGGTGATCATAGTTTTCAAGTCTATACAGCGTTTATTAGAAACTTGTATTTACAATAAAGTGAGTGGGAGCACTATATAGTTTCTGATAAGCATATGTGGATGACATATTGTTGATCGGAAATGATGTAGAATTTCTGGAAAGCATAAAGGTTGTTTGAAAAGAATCTTTCAAAGGAAGACCTAGATAAAGCTACCTAACTGTTAGGCATCAAGATCTATAGAGATAGATCAAGATGCATGATGAGACTTTCAATGAGCACATACCTAGACAAGATTTTGAAAGAGTTCAAAATGGATCAGTCAAACAAAGAGTTCTTTCCCGATTTGTAAGGTGTGAAGTTGAGTAAGACTCAAAGCTCGACCATGACAGAAGAAAGAGAAAGGACGAAGGTCATCCCCTATGCCTTAGCCATAGGCTCTATATTATGACATGCCGTGTACCGCACCTGGTGTGTGCCTTGCCATGAGTCTGTCAAGGGGTACAAGAGTGATCCAGGATTGGATCACTAGATAGTGGTCAAGAATATCCTTAGTAAATAGAGGACTAAGGAAATATTTCTCAATTATGGAGGTGGTAAAGAGTTCGTCGTAAAGGGTTACATCGATGCAAGCTTTAACACCAATCCGGATGACTCTTAGTAGCAATCCGAATACGTATAGTGGAGTGGCCATTTGGAATAGGTCCAAGTGTAGTGTGGTAGCAGTGTTTACAGTATGACATAGAGATTTGCGAAGCACACATGGATCTGAATGTCGCAGACCCGTTGACTAAAAGACCTCTCTCACATGCAAAGAATGATCGATCCCCAGAACTCATTGGGTATTAGATTCATAACAATGCAAATAACATGGTGATGTGAACTAGGTTATTGACTCTAGTGCAAGTGGGAGACTGTTGGAAGTATGCCCTAGAGGCAATAATAAATTATTTATTATCATACTTCCTTGTTCATGATAATCGTTTATTATCCATGCTAGAATTGTATTGATCAGAAACTCCGATACATGTGTGGATACATAGACAACACCATGTCTGTCGGGGATATACCCCGTGGTATGACCCGACCGGAAGTATGACCCAGCCTGGCGAGTCACGGGAGACCCGGTCAAGACATGGCATTTTATTGATGACCCGAGAGGCGAGTCACGGGACGACCAGGCCCAAGACCCGGTGTGTAAGCCGGTGCCAAGTGGCTCACAAGAGAAAGCCTAAAGGAGAAAGGATTTCCTTACAAGAGAAACAAGACCCGGAATAGGATTCTAAAGAGACTAGTCCTAATCCTACTCCTAGTAGGACTCTATTTGTAAACCTACCCTCTCCATTTGTATAAGGAGGGGTAGAGCACCCCTAGAGAGACAGATTCACAAGTCCACAAGTTTAGACAGAAACAAGAGATTAGAGATAGACAAATTAGAGGCTCTCGTTATTAGAGGTAGCAACCAGCACCCTTGTAACCGAGAGATCTCCTTCATCATGAATACCAGAAAAGCAGGATGTAGGCTTTTACCTCCATTGGAGGGGCCGAACCTGGGTAAACTCCGCGTCTCTCGATTCCGATCAAACTCCGCATTTCTCGATTCTGATCAACCCCTTCAAGCCGCCACATAGTTGCGTCTTCGCCCCAAACCTAAGTCCATTCACCCGGACATATGCCGTGACAAATCCGCGACAGTTGGCGCCCACTGTGGGGCGGCACGATGGTGTTGCATTCTTGAAGGGACCTCTTCCATGGATCCAGAAGTTCGCGATTGTTTGGATGAAGAAGCACCACAAAGGAAAATAAGGTTTGAGACAAGAGAGCTAGGTTTACGCCCGCCGCCACGTGCGTTCGGGTGTTCCGGCGAAAATTGACCACGGATCGATTCCGGTGCTAATCGCACACCGTCGTCGAGATCGGCAGGAAGTTCTGGTACAGTCATCACACCCGCACAATGTGATAGAAGCGTGTCCGAGATCGATCGTTACTTCTCCTCGTCAAGCCTATCGAGGGTGCGGCTACTCCCTACGTCAGATCACAAGGCTCAATTCCCGAGAATCGGAGTACCAACCGCTGTCGTTAATACCAGCGATTCGAGTATTGTCAGATCCTCCTTCTCGCGTGCAAGTTATCCTCGTGACAAATAACCTCCTGATCCAAGCCATCCAGCTTCGGCTCCAACTCCACTGCCATAGATCGCCTTGCGGCGTGCCGAGCCGGCCCTCCAGCGACGTCGCTATGACCCGCCTCGCCAGGGGCAAGCCGTTGTTGTCTCGTCTCCGGTTTAACCCGCCGTGGCACCACGCCTCACCATTCTTTGCCTCAGCCAGAGCCGCTGAGCCGCAGCAGCCCGGGCTATCCTCTGCTTTGCGCGGTCTCTGGTGCGAGCCACAGCCGCATCTCTGCTTCACCTCGCCACCACATGCACCCATCCATAGCCACCTCGCCTCCATCCTCGCGCATGCTAGCATACGGACCAGCGCGGACCTTGCCTCGAGCCGCCTCGCCGGCCTTGCCTTGAGTCACCCATACAGGCCGCCACCATCGTGCTTCATCTCCGCCTCATCTTCGCCTCGTCACCGTGCCCCTGCCGGTCGGCCGCCTCCCCACAGCATTCGCGCTTGCTACACCACGCCTGTATGAGCCGCCAGAGCTGCGTCTCCGCACGAGCTGTCCGATAGCTCTCCACCATGTTGTGTTGGCCTCCGCCACCAAGCCGCGGCGGGCGTGAGCCGCTCTGGCTGTTTCGCCCTCGCCTCGATCAGGCCCTCCGCCATGGCCTCCCCCTGCTATGCAAGCGCCGCCCCCACGGCTCCACTTCAGCCACCGTGGGTTGCCACCATCGCGGTTTTTGTCGCGCCCTCCGCCATGGCTCTACTCCGCCCCGCCGCGCCACCCGCGTCCACCTCGCGTACGAGCTGGCAACTGCTGCACCTCACCTTGCCCCCACCGTAAACCGCTTCACCGCGTCGGCCTCTGTTGCCTCGCGTCCGAGCTGCCATGGCTCCGCCTCGCCTCGAGCCGCTGCTCGGCGTCGACCCGCACGTGCGGTAGTTCGAGAGGGGCTGGTGTGGCTAAAGAAGAAAGGAACATCTCCAGCGGCCCTGTTTCCTTCAAAAGAGAGAGCAGAGAGTTGACTTCCAAAAGGGGAAGGATGAGGACCAGCGTCTCAACCTAGGAAAGAATTTTTATTTTGGAAAGGGCAAACACAATTCGCATTGTTTGTTGTTTCATGGGCATTGGTGCAAATCATCCGAGCGACACAGGCACCTTATTATCGGGCTATCTTTTTCATCCAACAAAAACACCAGGTGCTATTTACCGTATTTATTTGTTAGTGCATATTAAATTATTTTTGAGGACAATTACTTTGGTCTATAATATTTGTACGCAGGACAATTATATAAGTGGAACAAAGACGGAGGCACCACTAGCGCCATTGGCTTACAACGTGGCGACCGTCTCTCGTCATCCCTGTCGGCTTACAACATTGTGGTCGTCTCTCACGACCACACGGTCTTACAATGCCGCAGTCGCCTCTCGCCATCCGTGCCGGCTTAAAATGCCATGGTCATCTCTTGCCATCCGCGTCGGCTTACAATGCCATGGCGTCTTCCACGACAGCATCGGCTTACAATGCCACGGCTGGTTCCTACGTCTACATCAACACGCCAGTGGCGGCACACACCGGTACAAGCCACCCAGCTAACGCGTGCAAACCATCGTCCACGGTCTGATCTACATCCACATATCGATGCAGTGCTCGCCTATATGAGCCGCCCAACGGACGTGCGCAAGCCGCCGTCCACGGTCTGATCTACATCCACATATCGGTGTAGTGCTCGCCTGTACAAGCCACCCAACTGACGCGCGCAAGCCGCCGTCCGCGATCTGATCTACATCAACATATCGATGCAGTGATCGCCTGTATGAGCCATCCAACTGACACGCGCAAGCCGCCTTCCGTAGTCTGATCTACATCAGCATATCGGTGTTGTGTTTGTCAATACGAGCCGCCCAAATAAACAGGCGCATAATTCGCCGCCATTGCAGTTTGGTTAACTTCAACAACCAGCCGAGACGAACCATCGACCGGATTATTGAAACAAATCATACGGGATCATATATAGCCCGCCCCGGACAACCTCAACTTTCAGTGGAGATTCTCAAGCCGCCTCTTCGAGTCAACTTAAGACTCGAGGCCTACAGACATGGCGAGACGCATTTGGACGTTTTCAACGAGAACCACGGGTCATGGCAAAGTTAACCTGATCCTAGGGGCTACTACATTTTTTTGGCGGAAGATTAAAAGTTGTCCAAGAGGATGAACCGCCGAGATATACCGTTCAAACACGGGTGCCCGGATTCATTGGATCATTATAAAGTCACTTGGAGACTTCTGTCGTTTCTTCATACAAGATGGTGTCTTACAAGATGGCGACTTACAAGATGGTGCAAAAAAGTTGACAAGTCAACTTGGTTGTCGAAGGGGGCTTCCCACCCTCCGGGTGTAGCTTATCTAACCCTAACAGCCGGCTCTTAAGCCAAAAATGTTGACAAGTCAACATGGTTGTCGAAGGGGGCTTCCCACCCTACGGGTGTAGCTTATCTAACCCTAACAGCCGGCTCTTAAGCCAAAAAAGTTAACAGGTCAACTTGGTTGTCGAAGGGGGCTTCCCACCTTTGGGTGTAGCTTATCTAACCCTAACAGTCGGCTCTTAAGCCAAAAAATGTTGACAAGTCAACATAGTTGTCGAAGGGGGCTTCCCACCCTCTGGGTGTAGCTTATGTAACCCTAACAGCCGGCTCTTAAGCCAAAAAAGTTGACAAGTCAACTTGGTTATCGAAGGGGACTTCCCACCCTCCGGGTGTAGCTTATCTAACCCTAACAGACGGCTCTTAAGCCAAAACTGTTGACAAATTAACATTCCATCATACATTACATCATGCATAGCATCATACATTGCACCATACATTGCATCCTACATTGCATCATATTCACATGTCATGCCAGCTTATCAAGCCGGGTCAGAGCAAGATTATGAAAGAAGGAGCAATGTTATGAAAGATTTTAACATCTCCGGGTTATGCTTTTTCAAGCCGCCCTTACAACAGTGCAGAATATATTTTGTCTTGTTCATTTTTGCAGGTTTTATCTCTTAAGATGAGCCGCTGTTAAGTATTCTGCAAAAGCAAATGGATCTTTAATAGCCAACCTTGGTTGGATCTTCATGGTTTATCATAACCAGTACTAAATGATTGGGTTTTCAAGCCAGCTCAAAGAATTTATTATTTTTCAAGAGCCGCCCTGTCAGATATAATGTTGTGTCATATAATTGACCGGTTCTCGGATTTCTTCAAATGTGCTCTGTAGCAATTTACAACACTCATGGATTTCTCCAACATATATTTGTCGGGTTGCACCGCAACCACGAGCAGGGATTTCATGTCAAAGACAAAGGAATTATTCCAGGATATTCATTCCAGGTTATATTACAACCACGGTCAAGGATTCATTCAACAAATTGTGGTGAGTTATATTATTCTTACATAGTCCCGAGTCGCCGCAGGCAGACGACCAGGCACTTGGGGGCTACATTATTCAAGTACATTTCATATCAAGTATGCAAGTCCCATGTTGTTGCAAGCATGCACCACGGCACTTGGGGGCTAATGCAAGCCGGTTTTCAAATCATTACATTGTCAGCAAGACCATATTATCTCAAGGAGATGAGCCGGCCCTTTTACATTTTTCTAAATCTTAGCCCAGTAATTCTTACTGACCCGGCACTTGGGGGCTACACAGCTTAGATCAAATTTTTCTAAAGTCCCAAGTTGCCGCAGGCATGCGACCCGGCACTTGGGGACTATAGTATTCAACTGTTCAAACAGATTATATGGTTCAAATTGAAGACCTGTCTCATCACATATTGATGAGCCGGCCCTTGGGGGCTACAACCGCTGAAGTTTTATAAGGTATAAGACAGTTATAAAGTCCCAGGCTGCTACAGGCAAGACAACTTGGTACTTGGGGCGACACAATCACAGATATAATTGCAAAGCACCAAGTTATCATGGATATCTCAGAGCTTGGGGTCTACAGGTAATATGGACGTATCAAAAACTTTGAGGAGAATTTTCAAGATGTTAATTATGGAGTTCAGTTGTTAGACCTGGCGTTATCAAAAGATCATAACCCGCCAGATTTTATATAAGCCGCCCTGCTTCACAACAATGGAAGTCCGGTTTTACATCAGATGGATTTTCATCCGAATATTTTTATCAATTCAGCTGGATTCTAGTTATTTGACCCAGCGTCACCAACGATAATGACCCGGCATCATCAATGATTATGACCCGGTGGAGATAACCCGCCAAGAGTATTGGAAGCCGACTCATTCATATGCAGAAAAGACCCGGATTTTGGAGGAGCCATTTCATAAGCTGGCCAAAGGAGCAAGCCAGCCACTTAACATATTTAATATTCCTATTTCAGGAGTTTACCATGAATATATTCAAGCTAATCTGGGGGCTAATGTTGGGGATATACCCCGCGGTATGACCCAGCCGGAAGTATGACCCGGCCTGGCGAGTCACGGGAGACCCGGTCAAGCATGGAATTTTATTGATGACCCGGCAGGGGAGTCGCAGGACGACTAGGCCCAAGACCTGGCGTGTAAGCCGGCTCTAGGCGGCTCACAAGAGAAGGCCTAAAGGAGAAAGGATTTCCTTACAAGAGAAACAAGATCCGGAATAGGATTCTAAAGAGACTAGTCCTAATCCTACTCCTAGTAGGACTCTATTTGTAAACCTACCCTCTCCACTTATATAAGGAGGGGTAGAGCAGCCCTAGAGAGACAGATTCACAAGTCCACAAGTTTAGACAAATTCACAAGTCCTCAAGTTTAGATAGACACAAGAGATTAGACAAATTAGAGGCTCTCGTGATTAGAGGTAGCAACCAGTACCCTTGTAATCGAGAGATCTCCTTCGTCATCAATACCAGACAAGCAGGATGTAGGCTTTTACCTCCATCGGAGGGGCCAAACCTGGGTGAACTCTGCGTCTCTCGATTCCGATCAACCCCTTCGAGCCGCCACATAGTTGCGTCTTCGCCCCGGACCTAAGTTCGTTCACCCAGACATCTGTCGTGACAAATCCACGACAATGTCCCTAGTGTGCCTCTAATAGACTAGCTCGTTGATCAAAGATGGTTAAGGTTTCCTAGCCATGGACATGAGATGTCATTTGATAAAGGGATCACATCACTAGGAGAATGATGTGATGGACAAGACCTAAACTATAAACGTAGCATATGATCATGTCAGTTTGTTGCTACAGTTTTCTGCATGTCAAGTATCTGTTCCTATGACCATGAGATCATGCAACTCACTGACACCGGAGGAGTACCTTGTGTGTATCAAACATCGCAACGTAACTGGGTGACTATAAAGTTGCTCTACAGGTATCTCCGAGGGTGTCTGTTGGGTTGGCATGGATGAAAACTGGGATTTGTTACTCCGTGCGACGGAGAGGTATCTCAGGGCCCACTCGGTAATACAACATCATAATAAGCCTTGCAAGAAATGTGACTAAGTGTTAGCCACGGGATCTTGTATTACGGAACGAGTAAAGAGACTTGTCGGTAACGAGATTGAACTAGGTATCGAGATACCGACGATCGAATCTCGGGCAAGTAATATACCGAAGAACAAAGGGAACAACAAACGGGATTAACTGAATCCTTGACATAGAGGTTTGACCGATAAAGATCTTCGTAGAATATTGATATGTCTCCAATGTATCTACTTTTCCAAACTCTTTTTCCCTTGTTTTCGACTCTAATTTGCATGATTTGAATGGAACTAACCCGGACTGACATTGTTTTTAGCAGAATTGCCTTGGTGTTATTTTTGTGCAGAAATAAAAGTTCTCGGATTGACTTGAAAATTTACGGAGAATATTTTTTCCATTAATAAAAAATACTGGCGAAAGAATCAACTACAGGGGGGCCACCACCTGGCCACAAGCCTGGTGGGCGCGCCCACCACCCTAAGGCGCGCCGGGCAGGCTTATGGGCCCCCTTCTGCTCCTCCGACCTTGTTTCCACTTCTATATATTCCTATTCGGGGAGAAAAAAATCAGAGAGAAGAGTTCATCGCGTTTCACGAAATGGAGCCTCCGGCACCTCCTGTTCTTCCTTGGGAGACCAGATCTGGAGTCCGTTTTGGGCTCCGGAGAGGGGAAATCGACGCCTTCGTCAACACCAACCATCCTTCATCACCAATTTCATGATGATCTCCACCGTTCGTGAGTAATCTCATCATAGGCTTGCTGGACGGTGATGGGTTGGATGAGATTTATCATGTAATCGAGTTAGTTTTGTTAGGGTTTGATCCCTAGTATCCACTATGTTCTGAGATTGATGTTGCTATGACTTTGCTATGCTTAATGCTTGTCACTAGGGCCCGAGTGCCATGATTTCAGATCTGAACCTATTATGTTTCCATGAAATATATATGTGTTCTTGATCCTATCTTGCAAGTTGTAGACACCTGTTACGAGTTACGATCCTCATCCCCGAGGGTGACAGTAACTGGGATTCTTTCATGTGATTATCGTAGTTTGAAGAGTTCAAGTATTAATTTAGTGTTAATGCTTTGGTTCGGTTCTATATTAAAAGGAGGCCTTAATATCCCTTAGATTCCAATAGGACCCCGCTGCCACGGGAGGGTAGGACAAAAGATGTCATGCAAGTTCTTTTCCATAAGCACGTATGACTATGTATGGAATACATGCCTACATTACATTGATGAATTGGAGCTAGTTCTGTGTCACCCTATCTTATAATTGTTGCATGATGAATGCCATCCAACATAATTATCCATCACTGATCTGTTGCCTACGATCTTTACATATATTGATCTTTGCTCAGTTACTTTTCCGTTGCTACTGTTACAAACACCACAAACTGCTACTATCACTTTGCCACCGTTACCGTTACTTGTTGGAGATATGCCCTAGAGGCAATCATGTATGATGATATTTTCTATGTGTTTATGAATAAAGATAGTCCTTGGACATTATGATTGATGTGTATTAACAAGTATGTGACTTGTTTGTGAGACTATGCATTGTATGATGACTGTCCTAAATGGTCCCTAGTTGAAAGGGTTGTGTGGACGCGCAGCCAGTTAGACTAGCATATGACACGGTGGATGGTCCGGTCTCACTAACCATGTAGCATTGGATGCTAGCCGGATAATATGGACTCAGAAAGGTCTGGTCGGATTCGACATAGTCGTATCCGAATCGAGATAAGGTCTGAGTTGGATAGACCCAACTCTGATACGCGGCGATAGGTCATCTGTGAGTCTCTAGTATAACATACGTTCTATGTCCTAAGACCTGAGGTGGCACATGTACTCGGGATGGTGACAGACTTGCTTTGGGCTGACCAAACACTACTCTGTGACTTGGTAGTTACAAAGGTAGGTTTCGGTCTTGTCCAAGACCCATGCTGCGATACATGGTCGAGCAAGATGAGATTTGCCCCTCCTACCAGGAGAGATATACTCTGGGCCCCCTCGGGTGATCCGACCTGGATAAGCATGGCCATGCAATGAGGATTAGGAGATAATCTGAAGTGTTGGTTAGATTCACCAGAACGAGAAAGAGGTCGTGCTGTAATAAGGATGACCATGTCGCCTTGTGCACAACAACATATATCGTGTGGCAAAGGGAACAGAAGTGTGAAGTACAAGTTTGCCTAACCAGCTTCATTGGACACTTGGAGTCAGCATGTTTTGCTAGAGGCCGCTACCGACTGGATGAGTCGGATGTGATCTGACTCGTGACCAAGTGAACGAGAACCTAATGGGTCACGCGCTTAAGGGAAGGAACACGTGGGATTTAGGATCCATGTGAGGCCCAAGAGTTGAGCCCGCACCGGATACCTATATATAGTGGAGGTGTGGCACACCCATCCGGTTGATCGCTTCTGCGTCGTCATTAGGGTTTGCATGTGTTGCGAATAGCCACCTCCACTTGCCGCCGTCGACCGTGTAATTAGACCTAGCTGTCCGCCGCACGGGTGTTCCTCCTGCACATGCGGATACCGTTAGAGGCAGTGCACCTGCGCCGCTCCGGCAAACCTATACGTGGGATCCGGCGACCGCCAGTTTAAGGGAGATCGGACAAGGAGGATACGGACCACGCGAATGCGCTGCCACAACTCTGCTGCATGGCACTACGCGTCTAGTGGTAACAATCTGTGATCCATCTCCGTAGCATGTTCTTGGATGTTCGGCGGGTAGGAAAATTTTACTTGGCATGTGATGCACCTACGGTAGAACCCAATAGTGGTATCAGAGCCTCTGTTATAGGATTTGGATTCAGATCGGATGCATATTTGATATGTGGAGGTGGCGGATGAGATTCGTCGTCGTTCATGACATCGGCTATCTGCACGGTTGATGAGATCAACTCCACATAGGGATAGATTGAGGCTATGGTTTCTGTCAATCGGAATCGATGAGGTCGTGACACAACCTACCCCTACCGGTCGGTATCCACCATCGGGGTTAACCATGAAACATAAATCCGAATTGGGTTCGTGATGATCGATGAGATCGGTCAGATAAGAAAATTCAGCATGATCGGAGTGTAGATGTGATATGTGATTTCCAAAAATGTCGGGCGCTGCCCGCACCTGCGAGGGGCGCTGCCTCTTCAAACCCCGCCCGCTAACCGGCTAGCGGGACTGCCGTGTGTGTAGCGCCTTGTATTTCGTACACGATCACACAAACCGGTAGAATGCAATTTTGTGCATGAGTTTGTTTTGCAGGTTTGATGTGAATAGTATGGCTCATATGTATGTGATGCATGTGTGTAACTTAACATGACCGGCGTGTCATGATTGTCAGCTGGCAGGAGCCAAAGTGTTGTCATTATATTGTATAATGACCTACATGTCAACTTGTGATTCTCTGTAAATTCATTACTAGTTGTAGTAGTTAGAGGATAGAGATCAAGTTCGAGGCTTTGGTGCCGTGGCGAGATGGACAAGATGGAGTTCCGCCTTGGTCATCGGAGTTGGAGCCGACCTGGAAGGATGTCCATGAAGGAGCCATACTATTTCACATATTTATGTTTATATGTGATTGATATCGCATCTTGTTTCTATGCATTTTAGTATGGTAGAAAGATCCCTCGTTAATATCAAGCACATTGCCATTCCGAATGTTGCACCTTCGCACGTCAAGTACGTCTAATGGTGGGCTCATAAAATTGAGGTGCTACTAGGTATCCTTGAACTGGAGGGTTCGTGTCGGACACGGACATGCACTGCATCGGGTTAACTTGACAAGGCTATCAAAACGGTTTTGGGCCCTGTGGCAGAGAAGGTTGGGAGCCGGGGTATGAGATACCTACCCAACCAACAGGAGTCATATAGAGATACGATTAGCAAGGAGTTTCTTACCTAATAGGAAACTTGGCTAGCAGTGATGCTAAAGCTCACTAGTCGCTCGCGCTGGACGGGTCCTGAATCATTGAGAGTTTGCCGAGGGATGCTGACTTCAGTGGGAGTTGTTCTGTTTAAGGATTGAATTACTCTACATAAACACATTGCTTAGTGATTGCATATTTTCTGATATAGATCAATGGAACCACCTGCTCAACCCAACTTTGCATTGAAATCAATTCTGGAAAAGGATAAACTGACTGGAACAAACTTTACCACCTAGTATAGAAATCTGAGAATTGTTCTCAAGCACAATAAAAAGGAACATGTTCTAGAGGATCCACTTCTAGAGGAACCTGTTGAGAATGCTAACGCCACAACCAAGAATGCCCATTAGAAATTCGTTGATGAATCAAACGAGATCAACTGTCTCATGCTAGCTTGTATGGAGCCCGATTTGCAACAGCATTTCGAAAACATTCAGGCTTTCAATATGATCGAGAGTTTGAAGAGCATGTTTCAGGTGCAGGCTAGGACAAAAGGTTCAACGTCTCGCAGTCCTTGACGGATTGTAAGCTGAAGGAGGGTGATCCACTAAGACCGCATGTGATCAAGATGATCGGGTACGTGCAAGCTTTGGATCGGTTAGGCTTCCCACTTCGGGACGAGCTGTCCACGGATGCAATTTTGGGTTCTCTTCCACCTAGCTATGGGACGTTCATATCGAACTATCATCTGCATGGCATGGATAAGAAGCTCACTGAATTGCATGGGATGCTCAATGTGGCAGACAAGATATTAAGAAAGGCACGCATCAAGTGTTGATGGTGTAGAACTCGGCTAAATTCAAGAAGAGTTGGTCCAAGAAAAAGGGTAAGGCAAAGGGCACGGAGAAGGATGTCTCCGCCGCTGAGCCAAAGTCCGGACCGAACTCAAAGACCTTTTGCTTTCACTTCAAGGAAGCTGGTCACCGGAAGAGGAACTATAGCAAGTGGCTTGCTAAGCACGGCAAGAAGGCCGGAGATGCTTCTTCAGGCAAAGGTACACTTGTTACATATGTTATAGACATTTACCTTGCTGACTGTCGGGACCCCGATCCTAAGTCATATGAATCTAGACTGTAACATATCACATCACTTTGCGGCCTCACGCACGGTAAGGTCCACGGCTGCAGCCTTACCTTAGCTGGGACCGTTTGCGTCTTTTGGCTCACGTATGTAAACATGTCGCTGGCAATCAAATGACAGAGAACCCGGACCGACATGACTAGTCATGGAACCCAAGTGGCACATCCGTACGGAAATAGGCATACGTAACCCAGCAATGCAGGTGTCGGCCTCAAGCGTGTGTAGACGAGTCATAGCAAGCTCCAAGGACTCCATTACGTCATGAGACATAAATGCCATCACTGCACGTAGAAGGGTTGTAGCAAGCTATAGGGACTCCATTACACAGCGAGACATTTGCCCGAAGGAACAGACATAGCAGCAAAGAAGGATACATGTCGGTCGATCAATGTGTCTGGAGCAGTAGCAAGCTACCATGGCTCGGTGGAAGCACAAAGAGGCAGTTTCCCGTAAAGAGTACTACTAAAGGCACACGACTAGGTGTCGGATCCCATACATACTGTTGCACATCACACGTACGGACGACATGCCCGATATGCATAGATACAACCATGGCATCACAACATAACCATACAACAACTTTTATTTAAGAGGCTCAGACGGGCCTTGCATAACATGTTCTTACAGATAGGGGTCACATGACCCGACACTCAAGTCATACAAACAAGTTCATACAAACCAAGCGGAAGCATACGTTGTCTGAGTACAGACAAATGAAAGGGTAAAAAGGCACATGGCCTGACTATCTATAGCCCGCCACAGGGCATAAGGTCGTAGCTCGGACACCAGCTATTCGGCATCGTCGACATCTAGATAGAACCCACCTGATGGATCTTGGGTCTCATATGCACATTATTAAGCAAACCTGAGTACAAATGTACTCAGCAAGTCTTTAAAACAGACCTAGTCTATTCATGCTCATGTATCAACAAGGGGAGTGGTGGAGTTTATGCAACAATGCCAGCTTTGACTCATGGCTAACCTACACTACACCATTTTTAGCTCTTTGTTTAGATTTTAGTTATCGCACACGAGTCCACTAACTCCATGACAATACACCACCATGGATTCACTTCCCTCTCCTGGAAGAGTGCCATCCATGGTACTCACACTTGTCTTGATATTTTTATGAGTATCCATTTGATTATCTATGAACAGCATCAGTTTTCCAAGTAGTCCATATCCGAGGACGTGGCTATTCGAATAGTTTCATACCCTGCAGGGGTGTACTTCTTCACACACGCTCTCGCCACTTATCGTCGTGTGCTCTTAAACCATGCACCTCGGCAACCTTCAAGCGGAAGCCCAGCGAGGGAGTCGGCCACGACCATCAATCACATAAGACCTCTAGTCTAGTCTATCGCCTATTTGAGACTGAACCCGCACGGAAGTCCGGCCGAAGTTTCCGCTACGGCCCCAAACGATGTGCGCAGGGTTCCCAAGCCCACCATTCGGGTGACCCTTGGTACACCATACCACTGCCTACCGCGTCATAGCCCACCCCTAGGGTCAGCGCTACGCACGGCCTCCAGCATGCTATAAACACCAGAAACTACTTGCAACTCCTGGACTAAGGACTAAGCGACTGATAAGTCAAGCGGGGTCATATTTCAGGGCCCAGCATGTGGTAGTATCTACTCTTGGATCACAAACACGGAACTCAGTTCCTAAGAACGGTCCTAATGAGACAACCCGCTATGTGCTCCTACATAGCCTCTCATCGCTACCTTTACCAAATCGAGTTCATCATAAGCTTATCACATCAGAACAACATGGTTTCACTCCAGTTCATCACCCAGATGAAATAGACCTGACACAACTCTAAGCATAGCAAGCATAGCATGCAAAGTAAGCTAAGCACATCATGGCACAAGCATCTACCAGCTATGCTAGGTTGCAAGGTTTAGCTATTTACTGTGACAATGACAGGTCATGCAGAAGAATAGGTTCATCTACCGTGTATGACAGACATGTGAACGGTTGTCCTAATGCAATAAACAAGAGCAGGAGCGAGAGAGTGGGATGTTATTGGAATGATCAAGGGGGGTTGCTTGCCTTGCTGGGTAGAGGGAAGGTTCTCTCCTTCGTTGGAATACTCGGGGGTATCCTCAGAAGCAGGGCCTATTGTAATGCAGATAAATAACAATCAATACACGCAAGTGCAACAATACGATGCATGATCATGACATGACAGGATGTATGGATGATCTAATGCAGCTATTGTCCAAGTTAATTTGAAGTGAGTTTGAATATAGGTTCAAAATCGTTCTTCATTTAAAATTCCATATTTTAACCTATTAGAAAATGTCAATGTTCTTCTACATGGGTTTCTCTAACATGCATGATAATAGCACCATTAGATTCATTGGGGTTTTCTGATAAATTTTCATATATAAATTATTTTCATCTGAGTTACAGATTAATTTATATGAATTTTTGAAGTTTTAAACATTTTCTGGAATTATTTAAAAACTAGAAATTCCTTTTATTGCATCAGCCTGAAGTCATCATGGCGTTAGTAGGTCAGCTGACCAGGCCAGGTCAAACCTGACAGGGTGGGGCCTTCATGTCAGTGACTCAATCACTTAATTAGAGAATTAAAACTAATCCTAATTACTTAATCAACACTGGGCCCATTGGTTAGCGACTAATTAGTTAATTAATTTTATTAATAATTTCTCTCTTATTCTAATTATAATTAAATGGTCAGGCCCACTTGCCAGTTGACCTGGGGGTCAAACCCCATGGTCAGCGTCGGTTGACTCGCCCCGGCGTTAAGCCGCCGGTGACATCAGGAACGGCAGAGGGGGTCGGGATTCCTCCGTCGGTGACCAAACGGACAGCAAAGGGCACCAAACTACTCTGCTTGCTCGTGTGCGTCGAGCCTGACACTTCCCAGGGGCTGGGATGGCCAGAATCGGCGCCGGCGATGAGCATGGCGGCTGCCGGAGCTCGGACGAGCACGGGCTCGTCGAACTAGGGCACGACACGACCGGAACTTGGCACCTACAAGCACTACGCAGCCTCACAAGTTCGATGGTGGTCTCTAATGGACCAACTGGTCACTGGAGCATCGCCGACGATGAGCTCGTGTGGTGGGTCATTCGGGAGTCGGCGCAATCGGGGCCTACAGAAGGGGAAAAGGCCGGGGAAGAGAGGGGAAAGAGCCGAAAGCTCACTGCGGGGTCGAAGTCGTTGAAAGCTTGCTCGAGGAGGGTTCAGAGACGACGATTCAACGGCGGCGAAGATCGGGTCCGAGGAGGAAGATGAGCTCGGGGACGACGCTTCGGGGCTCCTGGCGATGCGAGGCTCGGCGAGAAGGGAGAAGGCGATGAGGCGGAGCGATTAGAGGGCTCAGAAGAGAGGGGGAGCGGCTAGAACTACGACGGCGAGCTAACGGCACCGTCGACCATGGCAGAGCAGGAGGAAGAGAGCAGAGGGGGCGAATGCGAGGGGAAGAGAGGGATGGGGACGCAACGTCGTCCTCATCCTCTCGCCAGCGCGGCAAGGGGGACGCAGGCACGCAGAGAGGTGTGTGGCAGCTCCGGCATGCACGCGCAGTGAGCACACGCGCGTCCTCGTGGCCGCCACGAGGATGACGATGGAGCTGGGCCGGCCCAGGTTCATCCTCCCTTTGCTTTCTATTTTATTTTCTTCTTTATATTAATTTCTGATATTTGTTTAATTTATGTTTGGGACAAATGCTATCATAAAATATCCCCAAATATTTTATAGGATTAAGTTTGAATATTTCAAACTCCTACAAAAAGTTTCAGGATATTTTGAAACATAAAATAATGATAATGCTTTATTTGGCATTTTCAAAGGCTTTGTTATTTATTTTTAAATTGCTATAATTGTTCAAATATTTAAAATGGCCCATGTTATAATCATGTCCATATTTATCAAACATAGGGAACATTTTGTAAGGGCATTTTGAATTTATTGAGTTTTCACAACTTTGAATTAATTTGATTCAAATATGAGCTTGGGGCTTATTTTAGTCCCCATTTCATGTTGATGCCAAATTGTAACATGATGCACACACATGTTATCATATGACATCTAGCTAGGGATGTGACAATGACATACCTAGTAGCTCTTGGGTATTTGATACCAGATTGGTTGTTCATATTTGCAACTCGATGCAGGGGCTGGTAAGAACTAGGCGCGTGATACAAGGGGAGATTGACATCAAGGTCGGCAAAAAAGCAAGAGTTGATGCGTTGGAGGTCGACACGATGCAGCTCAAGCTTCCTTCTGGATTAATTTTGGAATTGAATAATTGTTATTACATTCCCGCACTTAGTCGGAACATTATTCTTGCCTCATGTTTGATGAGTCAAGGTTATGAATTCAATATAAAGGACAATGGTTGTTCATTTTATTTGAATGGAATGTTCCATGGCTATGCACCCATAGTAGATGGGCTATTTATTTTAAATCTAGAAACGGAACCAGTCTATAACGTGAATGTCAAGAGGCATAAGCCTAATGAGATAAATCCGACATACTTCTGGCATTGCCGGCTTGGACACATTAGTCTAAAATGCATGAAGAAGCTCCATGATGATGGACTCCTAACTTCGTCCGACTTTGGGTCGTTTGATACATGCGAATCATGCTTGCTAGGCAAGATGACTAAGTCTCCTTTTGCAAAGAGTTGCGAGAGGGCGTCTGAGCTGTTGGAGCTTATACATAGTGATGTGTGTGGTGCAATGAGCACAACGGCCAGAGGAGGCTATCAGTACTTCGTGACTTTTATCGACGACCTGAGTAGATATGGATATATCTATTTGATGAGGCACAAGTCGGAAACTTTTGAAAAGTTCAAAGAGCTTCAGAACGAGGTTGAAAATCAGCTCGGCAAGACGATAAAACTTCTATGATCAGATCGTGCAGGTGAGTACATGAGCCGGGAGTTTGATAATCATCTGAAAAGCCGAGGTATAGTACCTCAGCTCACACCTCCAGGTATGCCACAGAGAAACGGTGTGTCAGAAACAAGAAATCGAACCTTGTTGGACATGGTCTGGTCGATGATGAGCAAATCGGATTTACCCTTGTCATTCTGGGGATACGCTCTAGAAAGTGCAGCTTTCACACTTAATAGGGTACCATCAAAATTCGTTGACAAGACACCACATGAGATGTGTACTGGAAGAGTCCTAGTTTGTATTTTCTAAAGATTTGGGGTTGTGAAGCATTTGTCAAGTGACTCATGTCGGACAAGCTTACACCCAAGTTGGATAAATGCATATTCGTCAGATATCCGAGGGAAACCTTGGGATATAACTTCTACAAACGAGAAGAGAACAAAGTGTTTGTTTCTCGGAATGGGGTTTTCCTAGAGAAAGAGTTTCTCAATCGAGAGGCCAGTGGGAGAATGGTGCAACTCGAAGAAATTCGAGAGCCACTTGGGGACAACTCGGTTGGTGATGATATCACATCGGAGTCGGTGAGAGAACATGTAGTGGAATCGGCACCGGAGCCACGTTGGTCGGAAAGATTGTGCATAGTGCGCGATGTTTTCTTGCTAGAAAGGGACGAGACGGCCACGTATGCGGAAGCGATGGTGAGCCCAGATTCCGAGGCATGGCTAGAGGCCATGAGGTCCGAGTTAAAGTCCATGGATGAGAATCAAGTCTGGGACTTGGTTGATCCGCCACCTGGCATAGTTGCCATTGGTTGCAAATGGGTCTTTAAGAAGAAAACCGATGTGGATGGAAATGTTCAGATCCACAAAGCTCAGCTTGTCACTAAAGGTTATGGACAAGTTCAAGGAATTGACTACGACGAGACCTACTCGCCGGTAGTGATGCTAAAGTCGGTGAGGATCATACTAGCTATAGCTGCATATTTCAATTATGAGATATGGCAGATGGATGTCAAAACAGCTTTCCTTCATGAAAATTTAAAAGAGGATGTATACATGATACAGCACAAAGGTTTTGTCGATCCAACTAATGCTAGTAAAATATGCAAGCTCAAGAGATCCATTTATGGATTAAGGCAAGCAGCTCGGAGTTGGAACATTCGTTTTGATGAAGTCATCGTTGACCTTGGTTTCATCAAGAACGAAGAGGACTATTGTTTATACAAGAAGTCTAGTGGGAGCTCGGTAGTATTTTTGATCTTGTATGTGGATGACATACTGCTGATCGGAAATGACATTTCGATGCTGAACTCAGTCAAGGAATCATTGAATGGCAAGTTTTCGATGAAAGACCTTGGAGAGGCAGTGTACATTTTAGGAATCAAGATCTATAGAGATAGATCGAGGAGCCTGCTCGGCTTAAGCCAGAGCACGTACATAGACAAAGTGTTGAAGAGGTTCAACATGAGTGAGGCCAAGAAAGGGTTCTTGCCCGTATCACATGGTATAAGGCTAAGCAAGACTCAGAGTCCTACGACTTCTGATGAGCGAAACCGGATGAGTAGGATTCCATATGCTTAGGCAATTGGATCCATCATGTATGACATGCTATGTACATGTCCTGATGTTGCCTATGCAATAAGCTTAACAAGCAGATACCAGGCCGACCCAGGTGAGAGTCACTAGGCAGCGGTGAAAACTATATTGAAGTACTTGAAAAGGACTAAAGAGATGTTCCTAGTTTATGGAGGTGAGGATGAGCTCTGCGTAAAGGGTTACGCTGATGCTAGTTTCCAAACCGATAGGGATGATTGTTGATCGCAAACTAGATTTGTGTATGTCATGAATGGAGGAGCAGTGAGTTGGACGAGTTCCAAGCAAGATACGATGGCCGACTCCACAACAGAGGCCGAATACATTGCGGCTTGCGAAGCCGCAAAGGAAGGTGTTTGGATTCGGAAGTTCCTAGAAGATGTTGGTGTGTTCCCAGGATGGTCAAAACCATTGGACCTTTATTGCGATAATTCAGGTGCCATCGCACAGGCCAAGCAGCCGAGACAACACCACAAGACCAGGCACATAGACCGAAAGTATCACTTGATACGAAAGCTCATAGAGAAAGGTGGTACCAATTTGTGCAAGATTCATACGGATGCAAATGTTGCAGATCTGTTGACTAAGTCGCTTCCACAACCCAAGCATGAGGGGCACGTTAGAGCTATGGGCATTCGATGCCTACTTGATCAACTCTAGTGCAAGTAGGAGACTGTTGGAGATATGCCCTAGAGGCAATCATGTATGATGATATTTCCTATGTGTTTATGAATAAATATAGTCCTTGGACATTATCATTGATGTGTATTAACAAGTATGTGACTTGTTTGTGAGACTATGCTTTGTATGATGACTATCCTAAATGGTCTCTAGTTGAAAGGGTTGTGTGGACGCGCAGCCAGTTAGACTAGCATATGACACAGTGGATGGTCCGGTCTCACTGACCATGTAGCATTGGATGCTAGCCGGATAATATGGACTTAGAAAGGTCTGGTCGGATTCGACATAGTCGGATCCGAATCGAGATAAGGTCTGAATTGGACAGACCCAACTATGAGACGCCGCGATAGGTCATGTGTGAGTCTCTAGTATAACATACGTTCTATGTCCTAAGACCTGAGCTGGCACATGTACCCGGGATGGTGACAGACTTGCTTTGGGCCGACCAAACCCTATTTCGTGACCGGGTAGTTACAAAGGTAGGTTTCGGGCTTGTCCAAGACCCATGCTGCAAGACATGGTCGAGCAAGATGGGATTTGCCCCTCCTACCAGGAGAGATATACTCTAGGCCCCCTCGGGTGATCCGACCTGGATAAGCATGGCCATGCGATGTGGATTAGGAGATAATCAGAAGAGTTGGTCGGATTCACCGGAACGAGAAAGAGGGTGTGGTGCAACAAGGATGACCATGTCGCCTTGTCCACGACAACATATATCGTGTGACAAAGGGAACAGTGTTGGAAATATGCCCTAGAAGCAATAATAAAATGGTTATTATTGTATTTCCTAGTTCATGATAATTGTCTGTTGTTCATGCTATAATTGTGTTAACCGGAAACCGTAATACATGTGTGAATACATAGACCACAACGTGTCCCTAGTGAGCCTCTAGTTGGCAAGCTCGTTGATCAATAGATGGTCACGGTTTCATGACCATGGACATTGGATGTCGTTGATAACGGGATCACATCATTAGGAGAATGATGTGATGGACAAGACCCAATCCTAAGCATAGCACAAGATCGTGTAGTTCGTTTGCTAAAGCTTTTCAATGTCAAGTTTCATTTCCTTAGACCATGAGATTGTGTAACTCCCGGATACTGTAGGAATGCTTTGGGTGTGCCAAACGTCACAACGTAACTGGGTGGCTATAAAGGTACGCTACGGGTATCTCCGAAAGTGTCTGTTGGGTTGACACGAATCGAGACTGGGATTTGTCACTCCGTGTGACGGAGAGGTATCTCTGGGCCCACTCGGTAAGACATCATCATTATGAGCTCAATGTGACTAAGGAGTTAGTCACGGGATGATGTATTACGGAACGAGTAAAGAGACTTGCCGGTAACGAGATTGAACAAGGTATGGGGATACCGACGATCGAATCTCGGGCAAGTTCCATACCGATAGACAAAGGGAATTGTATACGGGATTGATTGAATCCTTGACATCGTGGTTCATCCGATGAGATCATCGTGGAGTACGTGGGAGCCAACATGGGTATCCAGATCCCGCTGTTGGTTATTGACCGGAGAGGTGTCTCGGTCATGTCTACGTGTCTCCCGAACCCGTAGGGTCTACACACTTAAGGTTCGATGACGCTAGGGTTATAGGGAAATAGTGTACATGGTTACCAAAGGTTGTTCGGAGTCCCGGATGAGATCCCGTACGTCACGAGGAGTCCCGGAATGGTCCGGAGACGAAGATTGATATATAGGAAGTGAGGTTTTGGATACCGTAAGTGTTCCGGGTGTCTCCGGTAGTGTACCGGGACTACCGGAAGGGTTCCGGGGGTCCACCAAGTGGGCCCACCTGCCCCGGAAGGTTCCATGGGCCAAGAGTGGGAGGGAGCCAGACCCTAGGTGGGCTGGTGCGCCTCCCACCCCAGCCCAAGGCGCAGCAAGGGTGGAGGGGGCAAACCCTAGGCTTAGATGGGCCTTAAGGCCCACCCTAGGGTGCCTCCACCTTTCCCTGACCTGGCCGCCGGCCAGATGCCATCTGGTGGCTGCCGCCAGCCCCTAGGGTGGAACCCTAGGGCGCAGCACCTCTCCTCCCCTCCCCCTATATATAGTGGAGGTATTTGGGGCTGCACAACACATGAGTTCATCTCCTCCGTGGTGCAGCCCTACTCCTCCCTCTCCTCGTTCTCCGTAGTGCTTAGCGAAGCTCTGCCGGAGTACCACGCAGCTCCACCGCCACCACGCCGTCGTGTTGCCGGAGCTATCCCTCAACCTCTCCTCCCTCCTTGCTGGATCAAGGCGTAGGAGACGTCACCGGGCTGCACGTGTGTTGAACGCGGAGGTGCCGTCCGTTCGGCACTTGATCGGATCTACCGCGATCTCAATCGCTGCGAGTACGACTCCATCAACCGCGTTCTAGCAACGCTTCCGCTTTGCGATCTTCAAAGGTATGAAGATCCAATCTCTCCCCGCTCGTTTGCTGGTTTCTCCATAGATAGATCTTGGTGACACGTAGGAAAATTTTGATTTACTACTACGTCTCCCAACAGTGGCATCATGAGCTAGGTCTATGCGTAGAATCTATGCACGAGTAGAACACAAAGCAGTTATGGGCGTCGATTTTGTTAATATGCTTGCCGCTACTAGTCTTATCTTGATTTGACGGTATTGTGGGATGAAGCGGCCCGGACCAACCTTACACGTACGCTTACGTGAGACCGGTTCCACCGCCTGACATGCACTAGTTGCATAAGGTGGCTAGCGGGTGTCTGTCTCTCCCACCTTAGTCGGATTGGATTCGATGAAAAGGGTCCTTATGAAGGGTAAATAGCAATTGGCATATCACATTGTGGTTTTGGCGTAGGTAAGAAACGTTCTTGCTAGAATCCTATAGCAACCACATAAAAACTTGCAACTACAAATTAGAGGACGTCTAACTTGTTTATGCAGCATATGCCTTGTGATGTGATATGGCCAGAAGGATGTGATGTGATGCATTGTGATGTATGAGATTGATCATGTTCTTGTAATAGGGTTCACGACTTGCATGTCAATGACTATGACAACCAGCAGGATCCATAGGAGTTGTCTTATATTATTGTATGACCTGCGTGTCAATCATAAACGCCATGTAATTACTTTACATTATTGCTAAGTGTTAGCCATAGTAGTAGAAGTAATAGTTGGCGAGACAACTTCATGAAGACACAATGATGGAGATCATGATGATGGAGATCATAGTGTCGTGCCGGTGACAATGATGATCATCGTGCCCCGAAGATGGAGATCATAGGAGCAAGATGATATTGGCCATATCATGTCACTATATTGATTGCATGTGATGTTTATCATGTTTACATCTTATTTGCTTAGAACGACGGTAGTAAATAAGATGATCTCTCAATAAAATTTCAACAGAAGTGTTCACCCTAACTGTGCACCGTTGCTAAGGATCGTTGTTCCGAAGCACCACATGATGATCGGGTGTGATAGGTTCTAACGTTCGCATACAACGGGTGTAAGCCAGATTTACACACGCGAAACACTTAGGTTGACTTGACGATCCTAGCATGTACAGACATGGCCTCGGAACACGGAAGACCGAAAGGTCGAACATGAGTCGTATAGAAGATACGATCAACATGAAGATGTTCACCATGGATGACTAGTCCGTCTCACGTGATGATCGGACACGGGCTAGTTGGCATGGATCATGTATCACTTGGATGACTAGAGAGATATCTATCTAAGTGGGAGTTCATTGAATAATATGATTATGTGAACTTAATTATCATGAACTTAGTCTAAAATTGCCTTTAATATCTATATTGTAGATCCAATGGCCAACGCAAATGTCAACCTCAATTTCAACGCGTTCCTAGAGAAAACCAAGCTGAAAGATGATGCAAGCAACTATGCGGACTGGGTCCGTGGCTTGAGGATCATCCTCATAGCCCTACTCCTCCCTCTCCTCGTTCTCCGTAGTGCTTAGCGAAGCTCTGCCGGAGTACCACGCAGCTCCACCGCCACCACGCCGTCGTGTTGCCGGAGCTCTCCCTCAACCTCTCCTCCCTCCTTGCTAGATCAAGGCGTAGGAAACGTCACCGGGCTGCACGTGTGTTGAATGCGGAGGTGTCGTCTGTTCGGCACTTGATCGGATCTACCGCGATCTAAATCGCTGCGAGTACGACTCCATCAACCGCGTTCTAGCAACGCTTCCGCTTTGAGATCTTCAAAGGTATGAAGATCTAATCTCTCCCCGCTCGTTTGCTGGTTTCTCCATAGATAGATCTTGGTGACACGTAGGAAAATTTTGATTTACTACTATGTCTCCCAACAAACAGAAGTGTGAAGTACAAGTTCGCCTAACCAGCTTCACCGGACACTTGGAGTCGGCACGTTTTTCTAGAGCCCGCTACCGACTAGACGAGTCGGACGTGATTTGACTCGCGACCAAGTGAACGAGAACCTAAAGGGTCACGCGCTTAAGGGAAGGAACACGTGGGCTTTAGGATCCATGCGAGGCCCAAGAGTTGAGCCCGTGTCGGATGCCTATATATAGTGGAGGTGCAGCACACCCATCCGGTTGATCGCTTCTGCGTCGTCATTAGGGTTTGCATGTGTTGTGAATAGACACCTCCACTCGCTACTGCCAACCGTGTAATCGGACCTAGCAGTCTGCCGCACGGGTGTTCCTCCTGCACATGCGGATACCATTAGAGGCGGTGCACCTGCGCCGCTCCGGTGAACCTATATGTGGGATCCAATGACCGCCAGTTCATGGGAGATCGGACCGACTGTTCGAGGGAGATCGGACGAGGAGGAGATGGACCACGCGAATGCGCTGCCACAACTCTACTTCCGCTGCATGGCACTACACGTCTAGTGGTAACAATCTGTGATCCATCTCCATAGCATGTTCTTGGATGTTCTGCGCGTAGGAAAATTTTATTTGGCATGCGATGCACCTATGGTAGAACCCAACATTACTACCATATTACTTTGCTACTGAATACTTTGCTGTAGATATTAAGTCTTTTAGGTGTGGTTGAATTGACAACTCAGCTACTAATACTCGAGAATATTCTTTGGCTCCCCTTGTGTCGAATCAATAAATTTGGGTTGAATACTCTACCCTCGAAAACTGCTGCGATCCCCTATACTTGTGGCTTATCAAGACCTTTTTCTGGCACCGTTGCCGAAGAGCATAGCTTTATTCTCTGAGTTACTTGGGATATATATCTGTTGATCACTATGAGGAATCTTAAAGATCCAAAAACCAAGATCTACCCCTCAACCACGAGGACTGGTAAGGAACTGCCATCTAGCTCTACACTTGATTCACCTTTTGTTATGAGTAAATTTGCGATACCACCACCTACTAGTAATCCTAATATGTCGCAAGTAATTGATGATGCTACTTTTGCTATGCATGATGCTTACGATGATACTTTGCTTGATGATATTGTGCCACTTGGTGAATTTCTTGATGAACAAATTGCTAGAGCCAATGCTAAAATTGATAATATTTCTGAATCTGATGAAATTATTGAAACTGAACATTGTGATACACCTGATAGACCTAGCTCTCTTACATATGAATTTCCTGATATACCTGAAGGATATGTTCTGTAAGGAGAGGTAGCTAGGGACTTTCTTGCTTGTGAGGATAGAGATGATCTTAAGAAATTGCTTCGCAAGTGGAAGGAAAAATCTTTGAATGCTAGAATGCAATATGATCCTAAGTTTTCCACTTCACCTATTTTTGTTAATGATAAGGATTACGAATTCTCTATCGGTCCTGAGTTAATTACTTTGGTTGAATCTGATCCTTTCCACGGTTATGAATCTGAAACTTTTGTGGCACATCTTACCAAATTGAATGATATAGCCACCCTATTTACTCATGAGGAAAAAATTTGCTATTACTATATTCTTAAGTTGTTTCCTTTCTCTTTAAAGGGTGATGCTAAGATATGGTTTAATTCTCTTTCTCTTGGTTGTGTGCGTAGTCCCCAGGATATGATTTATTACTTCTCTGAAAAATATTCTCCTGCCTATAAGAAACAAGCTACCTTGCAGGAAATATTTAACTTTGTGCAAATTGAAGAAGAGAGTATCCCACAAGCTTGGGGGAGGCTTCTCCAATTACTTAATGCTTTGCATGATCATCCTCTCAAGAAAAATGAAATACTTGATATCTTTTATAATGGACTAACCGATGCTTCTAGGGACTACCTAGATAGTTGTGTTGGTTGTGTTTTGAGGGAACGAACTGTTGAACAAGTTGAATTACTATTGAATAATATATTGAGCAATGATAATGATTGGACGATTCCCGAACCACCTCCAAAGCCAACTCCAAAGAAAAGAGGTATTCTATTTCTTAGTCCTAAAGATATGCACGAGGCAAAGAAATCTATGAAAGAAAAAGGTATTAAAGCTGAACATGTTAAGAATCTGCCACCTATGGAAGAAATACATGGTCTTGATAACCGGACACAAGTAGTAGCGGTAAATTATCTGAGTAGATTTGATGAAAGAGATATTCCTTATAATAAGTCTGCTAGCCAATGCTTAGATGAATTTGATAATTTTATTGTGAAGCAAGAAAATTTCAATGCCTATGATAGTAGAGAATTGAAACATAATGCTTATATGCTTGATTGCTTGGGTGATTATTTGAGTAGAACTGTCAATGATCTTAAGCTTATTAGTAAACATGCATCCATGGTAACCACTCAAGTATAACAAGTACTTAAGGCTCAGAATGATTTGCTTAATGAGATGAATAGTAAAGACAATGTCATTCTGTTAAAGTCGTGACTAGAGGAGGTAGAATGACTCAGGAAACTTTGTATCCTAAGGGCCATCCATTGAGCAAGATTCTTAGAGAGTTAATACTGATGCACCTACCCATTCCAATAAGAGTGGAAAAAGGAATGATGATAGTACTTTGCATACTGCTAGTGAACCTGTTATAGATACATCTCATAATCCAAATCATATTTCTATTTCTGATGTTGAGACACAATCTGGTGATGAACATGAGCCTAGTGATAACATTAATAATGATGTTCATGTGATGCTCAACCTAGTAATGATAATGATGTGGAGATTGAACATGCTGATGATCTTGATAACGCATAATCTAAGAATAAAAGATACGATAAAAGAGACTTCATTACTAGGAAACATGGTAGAGAAAGAGAACCATGGGTTCAAAAACCCATGCCCTTTCCTCCTAAAACATCCAAGAAAAAGGATGATGAGGATTTTGAGTGCTTTTTTGAAATGCTTAGACCTGTCTTTTTGCATATGCGCTTGACTGATATTTTGAAAATGTCTCCTTATGTTAAGTATATGAAAGATATTGTGAAAAATAAAAGAAAGATACTGAAAGCTGAGATTTCCACCATGCTTGCTAATTATACTTTTAAAGGTGGAATACCTAAGAAACTAGGTGATCCCGGAGTACCTACTATACCATGCTCTATTAAAGAAAATTATGTTAAAACTGCTTTATGTGATCTTGGAGCTAGTGTTAGTGTTATGTCATTCTCTTTATACCGTAGACTTAATTTGAATAAGGTGACACCTACTGATATCTCTTTGCAAATGGTTGATAAATCGACTGCTCTAACTATTGGTATTTGTGAGGATGTACCTGTCGTAGTTGCAAACGCTACTATCTTGACGGACTTTGTTATTCTTTATATTCCCGAGGACGATAGTATGTCAATCATCCTTGGTAGAGCCTTTTTGAATACTACAGGGGCTGTTATTGATTGCAACAAGGGAAATGTCACCTTTCAAATTAATTGTAATGAGCATACGGTACACTTTCCGAAGAAACAACCTCAAGTTCATAGTATCAACTCTATTGAAAAAATTCCACCGATTATTATTAGAGACTTTGAGTTTCCTCTTCTTACTGTCAAGAAGAAATATGATATACTTATTGTTGGGGAAATGTATATCCCCATTGAGGTAACTTAGTGTTATTCAAAAATTCTTCGCTTTCATGTCATTCTAAAGAGGTTTGTTAATAAGACTTGATCAACCTTATTGATGGATCCCTTTTCATGAGCATGAGATGGATGAATTTAGAAAGCACAACTCCCTGTACCTAAATTTTACTTTCTGTTACCTAGATGAAATTAAGTAAAAATGTTATTATTTTTCTGTTTCCTAAGTTTCCCGTGCAATAAAAAGGTGACCTGAAAATACAAGTCCTTCAAATGTCATGAAAATGGAGTATGGTTTTTTTTG
This sequence comes from Hordeum marinum, assembly GCA_022496015.1. NCBI lineage: Eukaryota > Viridiplantae > Streptophyta > Magnoliopsida > Poales > Poaceae > Hordeum > Hordeum marinum. The sequence goes on from CM039674.1 coordinate 443,587,516, forward strand.
GAATATTTAAGAATTTTTTGGCACTGAGTATGCATCAGGGGGCTGCACCAGTGGGCCACAAGCCTGTAGGGCGTGCCCTAGTGGCTTGTGGGTCCCACGTGGCCCCCTCCACTTATTCCAGCACCCATTCACTTCATCTTCCTCTAGAAAAAAATTCACACCATTGCTCAAACCCGTGTTCTAGTTCATCTTGCTATCATTTTCGATCTCCTTGCTCAATACTCCATTCGCAAAACTGTTTTAGGGGATTGCTCATCGGTATGTGACTCCTCCAATGGTTGAATTAGTTTTTGTTCTAGTACCTTATATATTGCAGATTTTTGGTTGTTGCGGTGACTGTGTTCTTGAGCTTGCATGCCAAATTTCTATGGTCCCAAGTAGTTTTGATGCCTGATATAGTCTCTAGGCACTTGAGAGAGTAGTTGCTATGAGTTTTGTTGAGTTTTGTTCACCGTTATTTTAGTTCACTAAAAATTTCAGAAATTTTTCAGAGAAAGAAAAGATGTTGAGGAGAATGTACCAAGGTGGTTCCTCGAGCAAGAAAGCCCCAAGACTCGCATTACGTGAGCCCAATCTTGAACTACCAAGGGAAACTTGAGTACTGCCTTGTGAATGGCCGTCGGATCAAGTCATGGACAACGCCGGATTCAAGGAAGAGTTTTATGCGTACATAAGGAATGCTGGCCTTGAGGATTTCATTTCAGATCGATGCAAGTAATATTATAAACTCACTGATTCTTTCGTGCGGAAGTTTGAATTTTCATCTAGGCGCAATTCTCATTCTTTCCTATTTAATCTTTATGATAAAACCTATACCATGGACTTAGAAGATTTTCATGATGCATGCAAAATTCGACAGTGGGGTAGTCATAGCGATCCTCATAAAAACGAATATAATGATTTCCTTGCTAGCATCACGATGGGAGAAACTAGAATCATTACACAAGCTACCTTGGGGAGCATTCATTTTCTGGCTATACATTATTTTTCTCTCCTCATAGGTAGATGTATTAACAGTAAACATGAGCATAGTCATCTTTGCATGCCTGGTCTGAGTATTCTTAAGAGTGTTGTAGTGGTAGATAGACGATATAACTTGGGGGCTATTATTGCCAGGAGGTTACATCATAATGCTAAGGATGGAGATTTCTTTGGTGGAATTTATGCCACCCGTGTAGCTAAGTATCTTGGGGTACCCATAAGAGGGAATGATATTGAGTTACCCCTTGCTTTTCTTGATTATGAGGCTTTGGTGCGCTACCAGTTTCTTGAAAGAAACGAACAATCCCTCCAGTACCGACTAATTTTTGATAGGCAACGTGTTGTCCATGTTAGCCTTCCTACTTCTGCCTTCTTTAACTTTCAGGAAAATCAGAGATATTTTATAACCAGAGAGGAGGCAAACGAGTACGAGCGAAATGTAGAAACCGCTCGCCTTCACACTGCAGTGGTTCAGGCGATAGCCGCTGTAGTCCAGTACAACCCCAACATTGACTTCGGATATTATCCGGGCCAGCCATGGCCCTAGACCAACTTAGGCCAAAAGCCTAAGCTTGGGGGAGTACGTATTTCTCACCGACATTACATTCATGTTCACACACTTATTTCAGTTGTCGGTGTTCATACTTTTTCATTGTACTATCCATGGTAGTTTATTTTATTCTTTATGCTTTTTTCTTGTGTGTTTAATTAACTTTGAGAAAAATACAAAAAAATTAGTCTATCTTTATTTCCTAGTTGCTTAGTTGTAGCATTGAAGAGAAAATCCAAAAAGATTTCTTGTTCTTCTTTTTGCTTGTTGGGAGCTTTCCCGTGTAAATAATTTTCCTTTCTTTTCTTTGGGTCGTAAGGAGAAGACCATGATGACCTGTTGAGTGGCTCTCATATGCATTATTGTTTATCTTACAAAGAGCCCATATTGCCTTGTCTTCTCCTTTGGTTTATTGTTTGCAGATTCCATCTTAGTCCAATGCACGTGCACTCTTATTATTATTCACATCGTTCGGTCGTGCAAGTGAAAGGCAATAATGACGATATTTGATGAAAAGATTGAGATGGAGAAAAGCTGGTACGAACTTAACCTATCTTGCTTTTGTAAATATGCTTAGCTCATCGTTCTAAATTCAGTACATTATGGGTTGAAAGTTTTTGCAATGACAATTAGAGATTATAGTTATTCATGCCATGCTTAATTAGATAAGAGTGGATAATGGTTCGTCTTGAGTACCAACATGTGCATTAAAATGGTTGTGATGTAGTATGATAGAATGGTATCCTCCTCTGAATGATTCAAGTGGCTTGACTTGGCACATGTTCACGCATGTAGTTGAAACAAATCAACATAGCTTCCACGATGTTTATGTTCATAGTAAATTATATCCTACTCTTGCTTGCATTCAATGTAGGTTAATCTCAAAGCATTTTGATGACTATGTAGCTCTCTAGTTGGTCGCTCCCAGTCTTTCGCTAGCCTTCACTTGTACTAAGCGGGAATAATTTTTGTGCATCCATCTCAATAAACCCAAAGTTGTTCCATATGAGTCCACCATATCTACCTATATGTGGTACTTACCTGCCATTCCAAGTAAATTTGCATGTGCTAAACTTTAAACCTTTAAATAAATATTTTGTTTTGTATGCCCAAATCGCTCATGTGGCGACTAGGGGCTATCAGTATCTTTCATGCTATGTGGATTATTCTCACGATATGTGTTGATTCACTATCATTCACGAGAAAGTGGCTGGTAATCGGAATTCCCAGTCCCATGCTCGAAATAAAAAGCAAATTATAATTAAACAAAACTCCCCCAGGATTGTGTTTGTATGGACGGTACCCGTGGATTCGGCCCGCCGTGGAGTGTGACTGATTGGTGGAGGGGGAGTAAAAAAGTTTACCATTCTGTTTGATAACTGCCTATAATGTATCTAGCATGGAAGATATTGAAAACCTCTTGGTCGTTATGTGAGCAATGAAAGCATACCGCTCCATAATCATTACTTATCTCTGTTTTAAAAGCTTGAGTCTGGCACCTTTTCAAATCAATGCTTCCCTCTGCGAAGGGCCTATCTATTTACTTTATTGTTGAGTCATCATCCTCTTACAAAAAAGCACCAGTTAGAGAGCACCAGTGTCATTTGTATGCCTTGCTATTAATTGATATTGAGTATGAGCATGACTGGATCTCTTTTACCATGAATTACAATGTTTAGTCAGTCCTTGTTCTTCAGGGGTGCTCTGCATTTATGTTTTGCGGTCTCACAAAGGGCTAGCGAGATACCATTATGTCATATTGTATCATGATTGTTTTGATAGGATTGTTGTCATCCGAGACTTATTATTATTGCTCGCTAGTTTATTATGCCATTGATATGAGTAAATGTGAGACCTAAATGTTATTGTGAATGTGATTAGTCTATAATCCTTGCTGAAAATCTGAACATAAGTTAGACATACTAACAACAGCAAGATCAAACAGAGTTTGTAAAAGTTTTTCTTTATCACTTTCAATTTATCAACTGAATTGCTTGAGGACAAGCAAAGGTTTAAGCTTGGGGGAGTTGATACGTCTCCAACGTATCTACTTTTCCAAACTCTTTTGTCCTTATTTTGGACTCTAATTTGCATGATTTGAATGGACCTAACCCGGACTAACGCTGTTTTCGGCAGAATTGCCTTGGTGTTATTTTTGTGTAGAAATAAAAGTTCTCGGATTGACCTGAAAATTTACGGAGAATATTTTTGGAATTAATAAAAAAATACTGGTGAAAGAATCAACTGTAGGGGGGCCACCACCTGGCCACAAGCCTGGTGGGCGCGCCCACACCCTAGGGCGCGGGCAGGCTTGTGCCCCCCTGCTGCTCCTCCGACCTAGTTTCCACTTCTATTTATTCCTATTCGGGGTGAAAAAAATCACAGAGAAGAGTTCATCAAGTTTCACGATACAGAGCCGCCGCCACCTCCTTTTTTTCCTCGGGAGACCAGATCTGGAGTCCGTTTTGGGCTCCGGAGAGGGGAAATCGACGCCTTCGTCATCACCAACCATCCTTCATCACCAATTCCATGATGCTCTCCACCGTTCGTGAGTAATCTCATCGTAGGCTTGCTGGATGGTGATGGGTTGGATGAGATTTATCATGTAATCGAGTTAGTTTTGTTAGAGTTTGATCCCTAGTATCAACTATGTTCTAAGATTGATGTTTCTATGACTTTGTTATGCTTAATGCTTGTCACTAGGGCCCGAGTGCCATGATTTATGATCTGAACCTATTATGTTTTCATGAATATATATGCGTTCTTGATCCTATCTTGCAAGTTGTAGACACCTATTACAATTTATGATCCGCATCCCCCAAGGTGACAATAACTAGGATTCTTTCCGGTGATTACTGTAGTTTGAGGAGTTCATGTATTCATTGAGTGCTAATGCTTTGGTCCGGTTCTCTATTAAAAGGAGGCCTTAATATCCCTTAGTTTCCAATAGGACCCCGTTGCCACGGGAGGGTAGGACAAAAGATGGCATGCAAGTTCTTTTCCATAAGCACGTATGACTATATATGGAATACATGCCTACATTACATTGATGAATTGGAGCTAGTTCTGTATCACCCTATGTTATAATTGTTTCATGATGAATGCCATCCAACATAATTATCCATGACCGACCCGTTGCCTACGAGCTTTCCACATATTGATCTTTGCTCAGTTACTTTTCCGTTGCTACTGTTACAAGCAGCACAAACTGCTACTATCAGTTTGCCACTGTTACCGTTACTACCATATTACTTTGCTACTAAATACTTTGCTGCAGATATTAAGTCTTATAGGTGTGGTTGAATTAACAACTCAACTGCTAATACTCAAGAATATTCTTTGGCTCCCCTTGTGCCGAATCAATAAATTTGGGTTGAATACTCTACCCTCGAAAACTGTTGCGATCTCCTATACTTGTGGGTTATAAAATATGTAGGAACCAATATGGGCATCCAGGTCTCGCTATTTGTTATTGACCATAGAGGTGTCTCGGTCATGTCTACATAGTTCTCGAACCCGTAGGGTCTGCACACTTAAGGTTTGGTGACGTTTCGGTAGTATAGAGTTATGTATGGTGATGACCGAAGGTTGTTCGGAGTCTCGGATGAGATCCCGGACGTCATGAGGAGCTCCGAAATTGTCCAGAGGTAAAGATTGATATATGGGATAATAGTGTTTGGTCTCCGGAAGGGTTCCGGAATTCAACGGAAATAGTTTTGGATGTTTCCCGAAATGTTTGGGGTACAAGGACACTTTATTTGGGCCAAGGGGTAAATCCCATGAGGCTTTAGGAAGGTGCAACAGGTGTTTTGCGGAGGCCAGGGGCCAGACGCCAGGGAGGGACCCTGGTGTCTGGTCCTAGAGTCCGAGGAGGACTCTTGCCTTGCGGGCAAACCGACCTTGAGGAGGATTTTTCTCCAAGTTTCGACCCCAGGGCTCAGCATATAAATAAAGGGGTGGGGCTATCACTTGGAATACATCAAAAAACCCTAAGCCACGTGCTGCCTCTCCTCTAGTTCGTAGTTTCTCCTCTAGACCGGTTTTAGCGGTGCTTAGGCGAAGCCCTGCTGGAATTGTTCTACCACCATCGCCGCCATGCCGTCGTGCTGCCGGAGAACTCATCTATCTCTCCACTCCAAAGTTTTAAATTGCCAGCTATTGCGGTGCTATTTTCCGGCCATATCATTTGGAAGAGCTGGGGGCAACGCAATGCCACTTTTTTGTGCTACAGGGAATGCACCGCAAAAGGCCGCAATTAGCCAGTCATTGCCGCTATTTACTGGAAAAAATTGCATCGCTATTACTTGTTTGGCCCACAAGGGAATACGTAAATTCTGGGCCTTTTTAGAATCACCACACAGAGGCCCAAAAGGGGCTACAAAACAGCCTAGCGCTAACCCTAACAAAGCCAAACTTCCGCTCATCTTCCTCGATCTATATCTCTAGCGACGGCGGCGGCGAGCCTGCAACTCAGATGCGAAGAAGAACGGAAGGACCATGTCTCAGCCGGAGCCAGAGAATAATGGAGGCAAGTTTCCTAGTCTGGCTTTCATTAGTTCATCTTCTATTATCTCAGTACTATCTCAGTATCTCTTCTACTCGTTGTTCTGCTCATCTCTGTTCTGCTTAGTGTCATTGGCCATCATAGTATTTGGTGTTGGAAATATGCCCTAGAGGCAATAATAAAATGGTTATTATTGTATTTCCTTGTTCATCATAATTGTCTATTGTTCATGCTATAATTGTGTTAACCAGAAACCGTAATGCATGTGTGAATACATAGACCACAACATGTCCCTAGTGAGCCTCTAGTTGGCTAGCTCGTTGATCAATGGATGGTCATGGTTTCATGACCATGGACATTGGATGTCGTTGATAATGGGATCACGTCATTAGGAGAATGATGTGATGGACAAGACCCAATCCTAAGCCTAGCACAAGATCGCGTAGTTCGTTTGCTAAAGCTTTTCAATGTCAAGTATCATTTCCTTAGACCATGAGATTATGCAACTCCCGGATACCGTAGGAATGCTTTGGGTGTGCCAAACGTCACAACGTAACTGGGTGGCTATAAAGGTGCACTACGGGTATCTCCGAAAGTGTCTGTTGGGTTGGCACGAATCGAGACTGGGATTTGTCACTCCGTGTGACGGAGAGGTATCTCTGGGCCCACTCGATAAGACATCATCATAATGAGCTCAATGTGACTAAGGATTTAGCTACGGGATGATGTATTACGGAATGAGTAAAGAGACTTGCCGGTAATGAGATTGAATAAGGTATAGAGATACCGACGATCGAATCTCGGGCAAGTATCATACCGATAGACAAAGTGTCGTGGTTTTATCACGGCAGATGTCCGGGTGAACGGACTTAGGTTCAGGGCAAGACGCAACTACGTGGTGGCTTGAAGGGGTTGATCGGAATCGAGAAGACACGGAGTTTTACCCAGGTTCGGCCCCTCTAATGAAGGTAAAAGCCTACGTCCTGCTTGTCTGGTATTGATGATGATGAAGATCTCTCGGTTACAGGGGTGCTAATTGCTACCTCTAATCTCTTGTGCCTCTAATCTCTTGTGTTGTCTAAACTTGTAGACTTGTGTCTCTTGAGAACTTGTCCCTCTAGGGGTGCTCTACCCCTGCTTATATAGGTGGAGAGGGTAGGCTTACAAATAGAGTCCTACTAGGAGTAGGATTAGGACTAATCTCTCACGAATCCTACTTCGGGTCTTATTTCCTTTAAGGGAATCCTTCTCTCTGCGGGTCTTCTCTTGTGGGCTTTTTCTTGTGAGCCGCCTGGCGCCGGCTCACCCGCCAGGTCTTGGGCTTGGTCATCCTGTGACTCGCCTGCCGGGTCTTAAATAAGAATGTCATGTCTTCAGTCGGGTCTCTCGTGAGTCGCCAGGCCGGGTCATACCATGGGGTATATCCCCGTCATTAGCCCCCAGGTTAGCTTGAATTTATTCATGGTAAGCTCCTGAAATAAAAGTAACAAATATGTTAAGTGGCCGGCTTGCTCCTTTGGCCGGTTTAAAAAATGACTCCTCAGGGATCCGGGTCTTTTCTGCATATGAATGAGTCGTCTTGATAATCATCTTGTTTGTCAATGTCCTTTGAAACATATTGAGAATAGAACACCCATATGCCATTGAGTCGGCTTCCAATACACTTGGTGGGTCATTTCCGCCGGGTTATAATTATTGATGACGCTGGGTCTAACAACTGAACTCCATAATTTAACATCTTGAAAAATTCTCCTCAAAGCTTTTGATATGTCCATATTACCTGTAGCCCCCAAGCTCCGAGATTATCCATGATAACTTGGTGCTTTGCAAATAACATTTTGGACTATGTAGCCCCCAAGTGCCGGGTTGTCCTGTCTGCAGCAACCTGGGACTTATAATTGCTTTATATCTTATAATGCTTCGGCGGGTGTAGCCCCCAAGGGCCGGCTCATCAGAAATCTTTGGCGGGTGTAGCCCCCAAGGGCCGGCTCATCAGAACGTGATGTGCCAGGTCTTCAATTTGAACCTCATAATCTGTTTAAATGGCTAAATACTGTAGCCCCCAAGTGCCGGGTCGCACGCCTGCGGCGACTTGGGACTTTTTAGAAAGTTTGATCTGAGTGATGTAGTCCCCAAGTGTCGGGTTAGTAAGAATTTTACTGTGCTGGGACTTATAAAAAAATAGAAAGGCCGGCTCATATTCTTTGAGAACATATAGAAGGGTCGGGTCCTCTCTTTGAGATAATAGGGTCTTGCTGACAATGTAATAATTTGAAAGCCGGCTTGCATTAGCCCCCAAGTGCCGTGGTGCATGCTTGTAGTGACATGGGACTTGCATATTTGATATAAAACTGAACTTGAATAGTGTAGCCCCCAAGTGCCGGGTCGTCTGCCTGCGGTGACTCGGGACTATGTGAGAATAATATGACTCACCACAATTTGTTGAATGAATCTTTGACCGTGGTTGCAATATAACCCGGAATGAATATCCTGGAATAATTCCTTTGTCTTTGACATGAAATTCCTGCTCGTGGTTGCGGTGCAACCCGGCAAATATAAGTTTGAGAAATCCATGAGTGTTGTAGATTACTACAGAGCACAATTAAAGAAATCCGAGAACCGGCCAATTAGATGACACGGCATTATATCTGACAAATAATAATTTCTCCGAGCTGGTTTGAAAAAACCCAACTGGTTATGATAACCATGAAGATCCAGCCATGTTGGCTATTAAAAGATCCATTTTCTCTTGCCAAACACTTAATGGCGGCTCATCTTAAGAGATAATACCTGCAAAAAAATAAACAAGACAGAATATATTCTGCATTGTTGTGAGGGCGGCTTGAAGAAGCTCAACCCGGAGATGTTCATACCTTTCATAACATTGCTCCTTTCTCATAATCTTGCTCTGATCCGGCTTGATAAGCCGGCGTGTTATCTAGAGGTGGGAAGCTCCCTTGAATAATCCACGGCTGACATGTCAACCGGAATGGCATAAAGCCGGCTGTATGAAGGATAATGTAAGCTATACCCGAAGGTAAGAAGCCTCATTTTAACAGCAAATTTTGTACCTTTGTATGCAAACACCGGTTGTCGATGGGCGATGTAAGCTATGCCTTGAGGCAAGAAGCCTCCATCGACAGCAGCGGCTAATAATTTACAAAAGCCGGCTATTTGAAGGGTGATGTAAGCTATACCCGAAGGCAAGAAGCCTCCTTCAACAGCACATGTTGTATATTGTATGCGCGAACGCCGGCTGCCGATGGGTGATGTAAGCTATACCCGAAAGCAAGAAGCCTCCATTCGACAGCCGCGGCTAATGATTGCAATAGCCGGCTGTTTGAAAGGTGATGTAAGCTATACCCGAGGGCAAGAAGCCTCCTTCAACAGCTACAGTTGATAAGCAACTGAGTTTTGGCGTAGAACGCCGGTTGTTAGGGTGAGATAAGCGAACCCGTCGGTAAGAAGCCCCCTTCGACAACCGCGGTTAATAAGTAACCGGAAGTGGCATAAAGCCGGCCATTAGGGTGAGATAAGCGATACCCGTCGGTAAGAAGCCCCCTTCGATGGCCGCAGTTGATAAGCAACTGGAATTTGGTGTACACGCTGTTGTCTTAGGGTCATGTAATCTATACCAAAGGTAAGAAGCCTCCATCAACAACAATGCTTAATGTAACCAAACTAGGATTCGATGCTTGAACTCACACCAGTTCAGGGTCTTTAGGCGAGATTGGCCGTCAATTTCTTGAACCGGCTCAGGGTCTCTAGGCGAGATTGGCTGTCAATTTCTTGAACCGGCTCAGGGTCTCTAGGCGAGATTGACTGGTAAGAGTTCAGCAGGTCACCTCAATCTTAGCCGGTACAGGGTCTCTATCGAGATTGGTCGTCAATTCTTTGAACCGGCTCAGGGTCTCTAGGCGAGATCAACCGGTAAGGCGGGCGAGTCACATAGTGGAGCAGCCTCAATCTTGTAAGCCACCATTTTGTATGAAGAAACAACAGAAGCTCCAAGTGCCTTTATGATGATCCAATGATCTGAGCACCCATGTTTAAATGGTGCATCACGGCGGTCCATCCTCTTGGGCAACTCTTAATCATCCGCCAATAATGTAGTAGCCCCCAGGATTGGGTTTTTCTCTTGCAAAGACCCGGGGTTCTCGTTTAAAAAATGACCAAATGTGTCTCACCATGTCTGTAGCCCCCGAGTCTTAAGTTGACTCTAAGAGGTGGCTTGAGAATCTTCACTGGAATTTTGAGGTTGGCCATGGCGGGTTATAAATGATCCCGTATGAATTGCTTCAATGATCCGGTCGATGGTTCGTTCCGGCTGGTTTTTGAAGTGAACCAAACTGTAGTGGTGGTGACTTGAAACGCATGTCCGTCGGGCGGCTCATACCGGCGAGCACTGCATTGATAGGTTGATGTAGACGTAGAAACCAAACGCGGCATTGTAAACAGGCCCTGTTTGTGAAATACGCCACGGCGTTATAAGCCGGCGCGGATGATGAGAGACGGCCATGGCATTTGTAAGCCAGCGCGGGCGGCGAGAGTCGGCCTCGGTGTTGTAAGTCGGCGAGGTGGCAAGAGACGGCCACGGCATTTCTAAGCCGGCGAGGTGGTGAGAGACAGTCACGGCATTGTAAGACGGTGCAGTCGCGAGAGACGGTTGCTGCGTTGTAGGCCAGTGCGATCGGTGAGTCGCCCGTGGTATTGAAAACCTTATCGTGAATGCGGCCGCCTGCTGCGTCCATTGGGCGGCTTTTACCAGCGGGTTGAGCACGCGCGGTATCGGTGAGTTGATGTAGACCGTCCGCGGGGGCGGCGGCTCACGCGCGTCCATCGAGCAACGCAATACGCTGGTGTGCGCTCCAACTCCGCGGTATCATGCCACATGAACAACTGTCCTGCGTAAAAATATTGCAATAAACGGAGTAATTTGTTCTCAAGAAAATTTCAACATGTACTCATAAAATAGATAGGGCAAATAGCACCTGTTTTATTTAGACGGTAGATGATCCGTAGATATCAACTGTGGATAATGTCCAATAATTTCAACCATGATTTCAACCACTCTGTCCTTCTTTTGTCGAAGATCATCGATCACAGTAGAGACCGCGATGAAGGTGGTGGGTCATATCGGCAAAAGCGACTTGCGATGAAACTGCGGTTGTTTAAGGTAAGGGCGGCTCGCGGCAGGAGTGCGGCGACTTAGGACGAAACTGAGCGAAGATGACTCAGCACGAGATTTGCAGTAGCGACGATGGTAGTGAGGAAGCGACTTGAAACGCGATCACACCAGCGTCAGAGCAGAACGGCTCGAAACGGACCCTCCGGGTCATTTTGACCAATCCACCTTTTTTTGGTCAACCGGCCTTATCTTCTCTGGACAAAAACTGCAACAAGAACAAGTAAGAACCGGCGTGCGTAGATATGCTCAGAGGCGGGGTTCCGCTCGAAGGTGAGGGGCGCGGCAGCGGTCGGTGGGCGGCTCAGGAAACCTGAGCGAGGCGAGCAAGGGAAGGCACACGGGTGCGGCCTCGTTCCAGGGGCGAGCTGAAGGCAGGTCAGCCGCAGGGCAATGGCCGGCGAGGGGCAGAGCAGAGGAGCGCGCGGCCGGGCGTGTTGAGCCTGTGCGGGGAGGAGGCGAGGCGAGCCATGGTGGGCGACGCGAGCAGGCGGCTCACGGCGGCCGCGAGGCTTGCGTGATGGCGGGGCGAGGCAACGTGACCACGGCACGGCGGGTGTGGCGAGGTGGAGCACGGTAGCGGCTCGACGGCACCGACCTATGGCAGGGGCGGTTTGGCGGTGACCCGAAGCAGGTATAGCCACAGTGGCTTGGACGCGAAGTAGCAGAGCAGAGCCGACGACCGGTGCGTGTGGCCGCGGTGGCAAGGTTAGCGCACGGGTGGCTCACTGCATGGCGAGGCGAGCCTGCGGGCACACGGTGGCTGGCGGCGCGCTGCGCAGCAATGCCAGCGGGATGAGGTGGAGGTGATGCCGGCAGCGGGAGCTCAGCCAGTCAGCTTGGTAGCTGAAGTGGACCGGGTACAGCGGGGCGAGGCCGGGCCGGATAGCTCGAAAGCTCGTCGCAGGGGCAGAGGCGGCCGGGGCAATCTCCGTTGTTTCTGAGCCGGGGCCAGCCTGGCCGAGTCTTGAGTCCGTATACGCTTCTAGGTCGGGGTTGTTTTGGTCAATCCCTGTCCGTCTCTCTATTTTTCTCTTCCCTGTCCATGTATGTGTGACCTCCGGGTGGCTTGCAGGTTTCGGCCTCTCGCCACTTTTTGGCAATTGATCTCTGCATGATAACGTGGAATAGTACTTGATCCTTTCCCCGACCGATCTCGAGCACGTTTTCGACTCGCAACGAGGGCGGCGTACCCGATGTCATCTTAACATTTGTTGATCTCAAACCTCGTACTTGATAGTCACAATTTTGATCGCCAAACAACAAATTCGCCGGTTCTGCCCATAATTGTCTAATACTTGGCCATCCTTTGCGATTGCTTTGAAACGGTTCTTCTTCATTGGGAAATTTGAGAACTTCTCGATCCCTGGCAAGGATCCCTTCAAGAACTCAACACCATCGTGCAAGGCCCCCCGCCCCACGGTGGGCGCCAACTGTCGTGGTTTTATCACGGCAGATGTCCGGGTGAATAGACTTAGGTTCGGGGCAAGACGCAACTACGTGGCGGCTTGAAGGGGTTGATCGGAATCAAGAAGACACGGAGTTTTACCCAGGTTCGGCCCCTCCGATGGAGGTCAAAGCCTACGTCCTACTTATCTGGTATTGATGATGATGAAGATCTCTCGGTTACAGGGGTGCTAATTGATACCTCTAATCTCTTGTGCCTCTAATCTCTTGTGTTGTCTAAACTTGTAGACTTGTGTCTCTTGAGAACTTGTCCCTCTAGGGGTGCTCTACCCCTCCTTATATAGGTGGAGAGGGTAGGCTTACAAATAGAGTCCTACTAGGAGTAGGAGTAGGACTAATCTCTCACGAATCCTACTTCGGATCTTATTTCCTTTAAGGGGATCCTTCTCTCTTCGGGTCTTCTCTTGTGGGCTTTTTCTTGTGAGCCGCCTGGCACCAGCTCACCCGCCGGGTCTTGGGCTTGGTCATCCTGTGACTCGCCTGCCGGGTCTTAAATAAGAATGTCATGTCTTCAGCCGGGTCTCTTGTGAGTCGCCAGGCCGGGTCATACCATGGGGTATATCCCCGTCACAAAGGGAATTGTATACGGGATTGATTGAATCCCCGACATCGTGGTTCATCCGATGAGATCATTGTGGAGCACGTGGGAGCCAACATGGGTATCCATATCCCGCTGTTGGTTATTGACCGGAGAGGTGTCTCGGTCATGTCTACGTGTCTCCCGAACCCGTAGGGTCTACACACTTAAGGTTCGATGACGCTAGGGTTATAGGGAAAAGTGTACGTGGTTACCGAAGGTTGTTCGGAGTCCCGGATGAGATCCCGGACGTCACGAGGAGTCCCGGAATGGTCCAGAGATGAAGATTGATATATAGGAAGTGAGGTTTTGGTTACCGGAAATGTTTCGGGGGTCACCGGTAACGTATCGGGACCACAGGAAGGGTTCCGGGGGTCCACCAAGTGGGCCCACCAGCCCCAGAGGGCTTCATGGGCTGTAGGTGGAGGGAACCAGCCCCTAGGTAGGTTGGTGCTCCCCTCCCACCTGGCCCAAGGCGCATGAGAGAAGGAGGGAGGGGAAACCCTAGGTCCAGATGGGCCTAAGGCCCACCTAGGGCTGCGCCCTCCTCTCCTCCCCCTCTGGCCACCGCACCAGATTGATCTGGTGGCTGCCGCACCACCCTAGGGTGGAAACCCTAGGGTGCAGCCCTACCTCCTCCTCCTCCTATAAATAGAGGTGCCCTTGGGGCTGTTTGGGACATGGTTCTTTCTCCCTCTCAGGTGCAGCCCTACCTCTCCACCTCCTTGTTCTTCGTAGTGCTTAGCGAAGCTCTGCCCGAGTACACGTAGCTCCAACGTCACCATGCCGTTGTGATGTCGGAGCTCTCCCTCAACCTCTCCTTCCTCCTTACTGTATCAAGGCGTAGGAGATGTCACTGGGCTGCACGTGTGTTGAACGTGGAGGCGCCGTTGTTCGGCGCTGAGATCGGAATCCATCGCGATCTGAATCGCTGCGAGTACGACTCCACCAACCGCGTTCTTGTAACGCTTCCGCTTAGCGATCTTCAAAGGTATGAAGATGCAATCTCTCCCCAATCCTTGCTAGTTTCTTCATAGATAGATCTTGGTGACACGTAGGAAAAAATTTGATTTACTACTACGTCTCCCAACAGTGGCATCATGAGCTAGGTCTATGTGTAGAATCTATGCACGAGTAGAACACAAAGCAGTTGTGGGCGTCGATCTTGTTAATTTGCTTACCACTACTAGTCTTATCTTGATCCGGCGGTATTGTGGGATGAAGCGGCCCGGACCGACTTTACACGTACGCTTACGTGAGACTGGTTCCACCGCCTAACATGCACTTGTTGCATAAGGTGGCTAGCGGGTGTCTGTCTCTCCCACCTTAGTCGGATTGGATTCATTGAAAAGGGTCCTTATGAAGGGTAAATAGCAATTGGCATATAACGTTGTGGTTTTGGCGTAGGTAAGAAACGTTCTTGCTAGAAACCTATAGCAGCCACGTAAAAACTTGCAACTACAAATTAGAGGACGTCTAACTTGTTTTTGCAGCATATGCCTTGTGACGTGATATGGCCAAAGAATGTGATGTGATGCATTGTGATGTATGAGATTGATCATGTTCTTGTAATAGGATTCACGACTTGCATGTCGATGAGTATGACAACCTGCAGGAGCCATAGGAGTTGTCTTATTTTATTGTATGACCTGCGTGTCAATCATAAACGCCATGTAATTACTTTACTTTATTGCTAAGCGTTAGCCACAGTAGTAGAAGTAATAGTTGGCGAGACAACTTCATGAAGACACAATGATGGAGATCATGATGATGGAGATCATGGTGTCGTGCCGGTGACAGTGATGATCATGGTGCCCCAAAGATGGAGATCAAAGGAGCAAGATGATATTGGACATATCATGTCACTATATTGATTGCATGTGATGTTTATCATGTTTACATCTTATTTTCTTAGAACGACGGTAGTAAATAAGATGATCTCTCAATAAAATTTCAAGAGAAGTGTTCACCCTAACTGTGCACCGTTGCTAAGGATCATTGTTCCGAAGCACCACATGATGATCAGGTGTGATAGGTTCTAACGTTCGCATACAATGGGTGTAAGCCAGATTTACACACGCAATACACTTAGGTTGACTTGACGAGCCTAGAATGTACAGACATGGCCTCGGAACACTGAAGACCGAAAGGTTGAATATGAGTCGTATAGAAGATACGATCAACATTGAGATGTTCACCATGGATGACTAGTCCGTCTCACGTGATGATCGGACACGGGCTAGTTGACATGGATCATGTGTCATTTAGATGACTAGAGAGATGTCTATCTAAGTGGGAGTTCATTAAATAATTTGATTATGTGAACTTAATTATCATGAACTTAGTCTAAAATTGTCTTTACAATCTATATTGTAGATCCAATGGCCAATGCTAATGCCAACCTCAACTTCAACGTGTTCCTAAAGAAAACCAAGCTGAAAGATGATGGAAGCAACTATGCGGACTGGGTCCGTAGCTTGAGGATCATCCTCATAGCCTCCAAGAAATTGTATGTTCTTGATGCACCGCTAGGTGACCCACCCACTCTCCCAGCAGAGCAAGACATTGCGAACGCTTGGCATTCTCGCTGCGATGATTACTCCCCTGTTCAGTGCGACCTGCTTTACAGTTTAGAACCGGGGCTCCAAAAGCGTTTTGAGCAACACGGAGCATATGAGATGTTCCAAGAGATGAAACTGGTTTTCCAAGCTCATGCCCGGGTCGAGAGATATGACGTCTCCGACAAGATCTTCAGCTATAAGATGGAGGGAAATAGTTTTGTCAATGAGCACATACTCAAGATGTCTGGGTTGCACAACCTCCTGACTCAGCTGGGAGTTAATCTCCCGGATGACTCGGTCATTGCCAGAATCCTCCAGTCACTCCCACCTAGCTACAAGAGCTTTGTGATGAACTACAACATGCAGGGTATGGAGAAGTCCATTCCTGAGTTGTACTCGATGCTAAAATCAGCAGAGGTCGAGATCAAAAAGGAGCATCAAGTGTTGATGGTGAATAAGACCACTGGTTTCAAGAAAGGCAAGGGTAATAAGAACTTCAAGAAGGACGGCAAAGCTATTGCCGCGCCCGGTAAACAAGTTGCCGGGAAGAAGAAGAACAAGAATGGACCCAAGCCTGAGACTGAGTATTTTCATTGCAAGGGTGTCGGTCACTGGAAGCGGAACTGCCCCAAGTACTTAGCGGATAAGAAGGCCGGCAACGTTAAAGGTATATGTGATATACTTGTTATTGATGTGTACCTAACCAGCGCTCGTAGTAGCTCCTGGGTATTTGATACCGGTGCAGTTGCTCACATTTGTAACTCCAAGCAGGAGCTACGGAATAAGCGGAGGCTGGCAAAGGACGAGGTGACGATGCGCGTCGGGAATGGTTCCAAGGTCGATGTGATCGCCGTCGGCATGCTACCTCTACATCTACCTTCGGGATTAGTGTTAAACCTTAATAATTGTTCTTTAGTACCAGCTTTGAGCATGAAAATTGTATCTGGATCTCGCTTGATACGAGATGGCTACTCATTTAAATCTGAGAATAATGGTTGTTCTATTTATATGAGAGAAATGTTTTATGGTCATGCCCCGCTGGTCAATGGTTTATTTTTGATGAATCTCAAACGTGATGTTACACATGTACATAGTGTGAGTACCAAAAAGTGTAAGGTTGATAACGATAGTCCCACTTACATGTGGCACTGCCGCCTTGGTCATATTGGTGTCAAACGCATGAAGAAGCTCCATACTGATGGACTTTTGGAGTGTCTTGATTTTGAATCATTTGACACGTGCGAACCATGCCTCATAGGCAAGATGACCAAGACTCCATTCTCCGGAACAATGGAGCGAGCAACTGACTTGTTGGAAATAATACATACCGATGTATGCGGTCCAATGAGTGTCGAGGCTCATGGTGGCTACCATTATGTTCTCACCCTCACTGATGACTTGAGTAGATATGGGTATGTCTACTTAATGAAACATAAGTTTGAAAATTTTGAAAGGTTCAAGGAATTTCATAGTGAGGTAGAGAATCAACGTGACAGGAAAATAAAGTGCCTACGATCTAGTCGTGGCGGAGAATATTTAAGTCACGAGTTTGGTACGCACCTAAGGAAATGTGGAATTGTTTCACAACTCAGGCCGCCTGGCACACCTCAGCAAAATGGTGTGTCTGAACGTCGTAATCGCACTCTATTAGATATGGTGTGATCTATGATGTCTCTTACCGACTTACCGCTATCATTTTGGGGATATGCATTAGAGACTGCTGCATTCACTTTAAATAGGGCACCGTCAAAATCCGTTGAGACGACACCGTATGGATTATAGTTTGGAAAGAAACCTAAGCTGTCGTTTCTAAAAGTTTGGGGATGCGATGCTTATGTGAAGAAACTTCAACCTGAGAAGCTCGAACCCAAAGCGGAAAAGTGCGTCTTCATAGGATATCCCAAAGAGACTATTGGGTATACCTTCTACCTACGATCCGAGGGCAAAGTCTTTGTTGCCAAGAATGGATCCTTTCTCGAGAAAGAGTTTCTCTCGAAAGAAGTAAGTGGGAGGAAAATAGAACTTGATAAGGTAATTGTACCTCCACTCGAACCGGAGAGTAGGGCAGCACAGGAAGTTGTTTCTGTGGAGCCTGCACCGGCTAGAGAGGAAATTAATGATGATGATCATGAAACTTCAGATCAAGTTACTATTGAACGTCGAAGGTACACTAGGACACGTTCCGCACCAGAGTGGTACGGCAACCCTGTCCTGGAGATCATGCTGTTGGACAACGTTGAACCTTCGAACTATGAAGAAGCAATGGCGGGCCCAGATTCCAACAAATGGCTTGAGGCCATGAAATCCGAGATAGGATCTATGTATGAGAACAAAGTGTGGACTTTGGTTTACTTGCCTGATAATAAGCGAGCCATTGAAAATAAATGGATCTTTAGGAAGAAGACTGACGCGGACGGTAATGTGACCGTCTATAAGGCTCGGCTTGTTGCTAAGGGTTATCGACAAGTTCAAGGAGTTGACTACGATGAGACTTTCTCACCCGTAGTGATGTTGAAGTCTGTCCGAATCATGTTAGCAATTGCCGCATTTTATGATTATGAGATCTGGCAAATGGACGTCAAAACGGCATTCCTTAATGGCTTCCTCAAGGAAGAACTGTATATGATGCAGCCAGAAGGTTTTGTCAATCCTGAAGATGCTAACAAAGTATGCAAGCTCCAGCGCTCCATCTATGGGCTGGTGCAAGCATCTCGGAGTTGGAACATTCGCTTTAATGAGGTGATTAAAGTGTTTGGGTTTATACAGGTTTATGGAGAACCCTGTATTTACAAGAAAGTGAGTGGGAGCTCTGTAGCATTTCTTATATTATATGTGGATGACATACTGATAATGGGAAATGATATAGAACTCTTGGAAAGTATAAAGGCCTACTTGAATAAGTGTTTTTCAATGAAGGACCTTGGAGAAGCTGCTTACATATTAGGTATTAAGATCTATAGAGATAGATCGAGACGCCTCATAGGTCTTTCACAAAGCACATACCTTGAAAAGATATTGAAGAAGTTCAATATGGATCAGTCCAAGAAGGGGTTCTTGCCTGTGTTACGAGGTGTGAGATTGAGTACGACTCAATGCACAACCACGGCGAAAGATAGAGAAGAGATGAGTGTCATCCCCTATGCTTCAGCCATAGGCTCTATTATGTATGCCATGATGTGTACCAGACCTGATGTGAACCTTGCCATAAGTTTGGTAGGGAGGTACCAAAGTGATCCCGGAGCGGAACACTGGACAGCGGTCAAGAATATCCTGAAGTACCTGAAAAGGACAAAAGACATGTTTCTCGTATATGTAGCTTCGACACAGATCCGGACGACTCCAAGTCGCAAACCGGATACGTGTATATTTTGAACGGAGGGGCAGTCAGCTAGTGCAGCAGCAAGCAAAGCGTCGTGGCGGCATCTACATGTGAAGCGGAGTACATAGCTGCTTCGGAAGCAGCAAAGGAAGGAGTCTGGATGAAGGAGTTCATCACCTACCTAGGAGTGATTCCAAGTGCGTTGGGCCCGATGACTCTATTCCGTGACAACACTAGAGCTATTGCCCTTGCGAAGGAGCCCAGGTTTCGCAAGAAGACAAGACACATCAAGCGCCGCATCAAATCCATCCGTGATTACATTTAGGAGGGAGATATAGATATTTGTAAAGTGCACACGGATCTGAATGTCGCAGACCCGTTGACTAAACCTCTCTCACGAGCGAAACATGATCAACACCAGAATGTTATGGGTGTTCGATTCATCACAATGTAACTAGATTATTGACTCTAGTGCAAGTGGGAGACTGTTGGAAATATGCTCTAGAGGCAATAATAAAATGGTTATTATTGTATTTCCTTGTTCATGATAATTGTCTATTGTTCATGCTATAATTGTGTTAACCAGAAACCGAAATGCATGTATGAATACATAGACCACAATATGTCCCTAGTGAGCCTCTAGTTGGCTAGCTCGTTGATCAATGGATGGTCACAGTTTCATGACCATGGACATTGGATGTCATTGATAACGGGATCACATCATTAGGAGAATGATGTGATGGACAAGACCCAATCCTAAGCCTAGCACAAGATCGTGTAGTTCGTTTGCTAAAGTTTTTCAATGTCAAGTATCGTTTCCTTAGACCATGAGATTATGCAACTCCCGGATACCATAGGAATGTTTTGGGTGTGCCAAACGTCACAACGTAACTGGGTGGCTATAAAGGTGCACTACGGGTATCTCCGAAAGTGTCTGTTGGGTTGGCACGAATCGAGACTGGGATTTGTCACTCCGTGTGACGGAGAGGTATCTCTGGGCCCACTCAGTAAGACATCATCATAATGAGCTCAATGTGACTAAGGAGTTAGCCACGGGATGATGTATTACGGAACAAGTAAAGAGACTTGCCGGTAACGAGATTGAACAAGGTATAGAGATACCGACGATCGAATCTTGGGCAAGTATCATACCGATAGACAAAGGGAATTGTATACGGGATTGATTGAATCCCTGACATCATGGTTCATCTGATGAGATCATCATGGATCACGTGGGAGCCAACATGGGTATCCAAATCCCGCTGTTGGTTATTGACCGGAGAGGTGTCTCGGTCATGTCTACGTGTCTCCCGAACCCGTAGGGTCTACACACTTAAGGTTCGATGACGCTAGGGTTATAGGGAAAAGTGTACGTGGTTACCGAAGGTTGTTCGGAGTCCCAGATGAGATCCCGGACGTCACGAGGAGTCCCGGAATGGTCCAGAGATGAAGATTGATATATAGGAAGTGAGGTTTTGGTTACCGGAAATGTTTCGGGGGTCACCGGTAACGTATCGGGACCACAGGAAGGGTTCCGGGGGTCCACCAAGTGGGCCCACCAGCCCCAGAGGGCTTCGTGGGCTGTAGGTGGAGGGAACCAGCCCCTAGGTAGGTTGGTGCGCCCCTCCCACCTGGCCCAAGGCGCATGAGAGAAGGAGGGAGGGGAAACCCTAGGTCCAGATGGGCCTAAGGCCCACCTAGGGCTGCGCCCTCCTCTCCTCCCCCTCTGGCCACCGCACCAGATTGATCTGGTGGCTGCCGCACCACCCTAGGGTGGAAACCCTAGGGTGCAGACCTACCTCCTCCTCCTCCTATAAATAGAGGTGCCCTTGGGGCTGTTTGGGACACGGTTCTTTCTCCCTCTCAGGTGCAGCCCTACCTCTCCACCTCCTTGTTCTTGGTAGTGCTTAGCGAAGCTCTGCCGGAGTACCACGTAGCTCCATCGTCACCATGCCGTTGTGATGTCGGAGCTCTCCCTCAACCTCTCCTTCCTCTTTGCTGTATCAAGGCGTAGGAGACGTCACTGGGCTGCACGTGTGTTGAACGCGGAGGCGCCGTTGTTCGGCGCTGAGATCGGAGTCCATCGCGACCTGAATCGCTGCGAGTACGACTCCACCAACCGCGTTCTTGTAACGCTTCCGCTTAGCGATCTTCAAAGGTATGAAGATGCAATCTCTCCCCAATCCTAGCTAGTTTCTTCATAGATAGATCTTGGTGACACGTAGGAAAATTTTTGATTTACTACTACGTCTCCCAACATTTGGTTGATGTGAGGAGTATGTGTGATGAAACTTATTTTCCCTGGTAGATACTCTTCCTAACATCTAATTTCTGAAATTTAACAAGTTTATGTTCCACCTCCCCGATCTGAAATCTAACAAGTAGGCAGTTATTATTTGTAGTAGATTATACGTTGTAGGTAGATTATCAATCAAATATACCGTGGCAAATCTCCTATGCTTCAACAACAATTTACAATTTTAGATGTTTTTGAATCAAAGTAATTAATTGTGGCATATATCATCTGATTCTTCCTTAATTAAGATAGATTAATTATCAATCAAATAGGTCATTTGTAGCACTGCAGGTTAATTAAATTATTTTGTACTTTTTTCTATTGGTGATTCAAGTGTTGCTTTTCCTTTGGTAACCCAAACACAAGGAAGGCAAGCAGTACCGTCCAATGACGCTGCATATGCATACTGTTCTGCCCCAGATGTGAACAAGAAGTACCATTTGTAGTGCAATTTTTGTGACAAGATATTGAAAGGTGGAATAACTAGAATGAAGTACCATCTTGCTTGCATTAGTGGCTTCAATGTTGTTAAATGTAAGAAGGTTCTAGCTGATGTAAAAGAAGATATTATTACTTTTCTTACGAAGAAGAGTGGTGACAAGCAAAACAAGAAGGATGAAGTTCAAAGGGTTTGATCTGCAATTAATATAGAAACTCAGATGATGAAAGGGGTAGTGGGAATGATTCTGACTATGAGAGGAATGATGTTGTGTTGCTGAATTCAACAAGAGGCTGTGGGATGAGTGGCTCTAGAGCTGTGGTAGGTAGTGAAAGTGCTACTATTGATAAGTTTTACAAGAAAACATCTATAGAAGAGCCTGTTCGCAACAACCAAATTGGACTCAATGTTAGCCAGAAGGTCCAATCAAAGTTCTGAACTATGAAAAGAGAAGAGAAAAGGGACAGAGTTTGTGAGTATATTTGCCAGTTTTCTATGAAGCTAGCATTCCTCACAACACTGTCACCCTCCCTAGCTTTGCTCATATGTTTGAGGCCATTGGACAGTTTCGCAAGGACTTGAGAGGGCCTAGTCCATATGAGATGAGTGGACCATTTTTGCAGAAGAGGAAACAGAAGGTGCTGGATGGATTCTCGAATCATAAGGAATCATGGGAGCTCATAGGTTGCACGGTTATGACTGATGCACGGACGGATAAGAAGGGCAGGGGAGTAATGAATTTAGTTGTGCACAGTGATCATGGTGTTTGCTTCATTGATTCGGTGAACTGCTCCGGTGACAGAAAAGATGGAAAATACATATTTGACTTAATGGACAAATGCATAGAACATATAGGTGAAGAAAATGTTTTGCAACTGGTGATTGATAATGCTAGTGTGAATGTATCGGCACCTAGTATGCTAACAGCAAAGAGACCATCCATATTTTCGAATGGATGTGTTGCTCACTGCCTAGATCTCGTGTTGGAGGATCTTGGGAAGCTTGGACCAGTTGAAAAAACTATTTCAAGTGCAAGAGAAGGGACTAGCTTCTTGTATGCTCATACAAGGGTATTGGATTTGGTGAGGAAATTTCTTGGGAAGGACTTGGTTCGCTCTGGTGTTACTCGGTTTGCCACTACTAACTTAAATCTGAAAAGTTTGCTAGACAACAAGAAGGAATTGACAAGGCTCTTTAGATCAGATGAGATGAATGAGCTAGGTACATACTTGAAAAAGGCAAAGGGGAAAAAGCACTCAAAGTGGTGTGATCTGAAGTTTTTTGGAAACATGTGAACATGGCTGTTAATTTCTTTGAGCCAATGGCTAATGTGCTTCGCGGAATGGACAGTGATATTGCTGCAATGGGATTCTTCCATGGATTAATGCTTGAGGCAAAGAAACATATAGCTGTGAGGTTTGATAATGATGAGAGCAAGTACAAAGTTGCTTGGGACATCATTGATAAAAGGTGGGACAGCAAGCTCAAGATTCCTCTCCACTTGGATGGATATTATTTGAATCCTCACTATTATTACCCAAACAAGTCACAGATTGAGCATGATGGATCATTTAGAGCTGTTGTTATTACATGCATTTGCAAGATGATTGAGGACGAAGAAACCCAAGACACTATAATTGAAGAACTCAACATGTATCAAGATCAGCAAGGATCTTTCGGCCATGAGATTGCTATAAGGCAAAGGAGAAACAAGAATTTTAATCCAGGTTAGTTAGTGAAGCTAATATGATTGATGAATAAAATGCTTCTGTTTCCATTTCTTTAACTACTAACTTGTATAATGTGCAGCAAAATGGTAGCTGAACCATGGCACCAGCACACAAATTTGAGAACTTTGGCATCTAGGATTCTTAATTTGACATGCAGCTCGTCAGCTTGTGAGAGGAACTGGTCTGTTTTCGAATAGGTAACAAATAATTTTTTGTAGTTTATACAATTGGTTTTTCTGTTTTCTACATTTGTTAAGTATTTAATTTTTTGAACTCTTAGGTTCATACAAAGAAGCGCAATAGGCTGCTGCATGACAGGATGAGGGATCTTGTGTTTGTGAAATTCAACTCTAAACTAAGGAACAAGAGAGAGAACAAAAACAGATATCCCATAGAGAAAGAAGTAGATGATGTTCTTGTTGATTATGACAATGAGTTCATCACTTGGAAGGAACCAACTGCAGAAGCTGATCAAGAACAAGAGAAAGCTCATGAAGATGCATCGGAAGAGGCACCAAACAGGGCATCATCATCACAGGGACAAGCTAAAAGGAAGAGGATTTCTTGGCCTAGGAAGAAAATCAAGACTGTGAGACTGCAGTCCTTGATGGCTATGCGTGTTGAAATAATGCCGCAAGCTGCTTCTTCTTCTGAATCGGAGTTTGATAAGTCTCCCTCTGATTCTGAGGATGAATAGAAGAGAATGCACCATTAACTTTATGGATCATATATCTGCAAAACTTACTAGTTCGTCTTTGTGAGGTAGTCAATGCTCTATTATATAGTGTGTCAGTCTGTGTCTAGTGTCTACCGAACTATATATTTGCTTTGTCGCTTGAGACGATTCCTAAATGTTGGCTTAATGGATGACCTTATGGTTTAGTTATTATGTTCGTGTTTGTGTCAACTATTTAATTGATGCTAAATTTATGTAGTTTGGCATGTATCTTACATTTATATTTGGAATTCTTGCATGTATTCTACAAAACCGCTATTTGTCATAGCGGCAGCTATTGCTGGCAATAGTTGCTCATTGATGCCGCTACAGGATGCCGCTTTTTTCAATAGCTGACAATTTTAAACATTGCTCCGCTCCCTATTGCTGGATCAAGAAGGCGGAGATCGTCATCGATCCGTACATGTGCTAAATGTGGAGGTGTCGTCCATTCAGCGCTAGATCGGAAGGACCATGATCAATATCGCGAGACAATTCATGGTTGGATCGCGGGACGGATCGTGATGAGATCGCGGGACGGATCGTGATTGGATCGCGAGACGGATCGTGATGGGATCACGGGACGCCCGGTGATTTGGATCGTGAAGACGTTCGACTACATCAACCGCGCTTCTTAACGCTTCCCGCTTAGTGATCTACAAGGGTATGTAGATCCACTCTCCCTCTCGTAGATGCTCATCACCATGGATAGATCTTGCGTGTGCATAGGAAATTTTTTGTTTCCCATGCAATGTTCCCCAACAAAACTATGCCCCCGGGTCTATTCACTTATAATCTTACAAATGCTATAATACCTTGCTACAATTATTTACTTTTCTATTTATTTTGCAATTCACAATTATCTACTACCAACCACACTACTTACAAGCTTGCAAATAATGAGTCCAATGCGATTGTCAGCCCTCTTACCTGCGTTGGGTGCTAGTGTTTGCTCTTTTGTATGTAGCCGCTGAAGATGGGGTTCGTTGTTACTCCTATTGGTTCAATAAACCTTGGTTCTCTACTGAGTGAAATGCTTACCTATATTGTGATGCATCACCCATTCCTCTTCACAAAAAATGCAACACAGATCACAAGTATCAAGAAACACAACCAAGAAACCGGACACAGAAGAAGGGAGAGGCGATGAGGAAGTACATCCATGGTGGAGACAAGGGAAGGAGTGTTATGTGCCAGAAGCCATGGTGAGGTGGCCGGTCGGATGGATATTTTTTTGTGAATACCCTCCCACATGCCTCATCGCCATTATGTTCCGACCCAAGAGGTTTAAACATTAAAAAAATCCAACTCGACAAAGGGTTTTCTATGTTTGCCTGGAATTATGATTTTTTTAGCTTATAAAGTATTGACAAAACTTGTTCTTTCAGACAATCATTAAAGTAGATTCAATGTACATGTCATAATCATATCTACCATAGTGATCTCTCTGAGGAAGACAAGCCAGGAGAGAGAAAGTGGTAGACGAGGAGAACTTTAGATATCGGGTTGGAAGTATGTCCCCTCCCCCTCTCCCTCGCGTCGCTTCCCCAAGGGCAACTTAGGGGCGACCTAGGTTTCATCGTGTCATCGACCCCCATCCCCTTCCCCCTCACTGATGGAAGAGGCGGGCACCGACCCCCTGATAACCCACAAGTATAGGGGATCGCAATAGTTTTCAAGGGTAGAGTATTCAGCCCAAATTTATTGATTCGACACAAGGGGAGCCAAAGAATATTCTCAAGTATTAGCATCTGAGTTGTCACCTGAAAGACTTAATATCTGCAGCAAAATATTTAGTAGCAAAGTAGTATGGAAGTAACGATAACAATGGCAAAAGTGACAGTAGCAGTTTTGTAGTGATTGTAACGGTAGAAACGGAAAAGTAACTTAGCAAAGATCAATATGTGAAAAGCTCATAGGCAATGGATCAGTGATGGATAATTATGTCAGATGGCATTCATCATGCAATAGTTATAACCTAGGATGACACAGAACTAGCTCCAATTCATCAATGTAATGTAGGCATGTATTCCGTATATAGCCATGCGTGCTTATGGAAAAGAACTCGCATGACATCTTTTGTCCCCTCCCGTGGCTTGGGGTCCTAATGGAAATTAAGGGATATTAAGGCCTCCTTTTAATAGAGAACCAGGCCAAAACATTAGCACTTAGTGAATATGTGAACTCCTCAAACTATGGTAATCATCGAAAATAATCCCAATTATTGTCACCTTGGGGTATGCGGGTCATAACACATAATAGGTGTCTACACCTTGCAAGATAGGATCAAGAACACATATATATTCATGGAAACATAACAGTTTCAGATCTGAAATCATGGCACTTGGGCCCTAGTGACAAGCATTAAGCATAGCAAAGTCACAGCAACATCAACAGGGTCGGCCCTGTGTTTCGGGAGGCCCTAGGCGAACTCGACGATATGAGCCTCTGAGTCCAAGAATCCTTCAGTAGTTGAATTTTCAGATTACTTTTTTTCTTTCTTATTCATTTTTTCAGCTGCCGAAAAATGCTTCTTAGGTAACAAGGCAGGCAAATGTCCTAAAATTTTGAAGTAAAGACTATACAAAGAATTAGGAATTTATAGATTGGATGATCTGAACCCTAGACATGTACATAGAATGACAAAAAGAATTAGGATGGCTGAATACATACTATGAAAAAATTCAATTAGAAAATTATACATCAAAAATCTGAAACTACGTGGGATGAATCATGGATGAGTAGTTGAATAGACGTACTAAAAAGCTACTAAAAATCTGAAATTGGAGGATGGATGAATGGATCAGGAACATGGATAACTGAATCTGCCATCACATACGTATAAAGTATAACCGGAAGGCCGGGTTGCCGGAGTGGCGGACTGCTGCTCACGGCGCCGACAATAAGCGGCCGAGGTGCCGGGAGAGGAGCGACGGGCCGACGAGACGACGAAGACGAACCGACGGGTGACTAATAGGAAAAGTCAGATCTATCAATCGATCTGTTTCACAGGTAGTCATTTCAATCGCAGTCATGTGCATGCGGATCTGATGGCCCATCTAGTTTTTTCTCTCATAATATTTTTCCTTAGCTATTTTATTCTGGGCTATACTATATATGTGTATTACATCATGGGCCCCCTTCCGGCCTGGGTCCTAGGCCACCGCCCCTCTGGTCATACACCAGGGCCGGCCCTGAACATCAATCTCAAAACATAGTGGATACTAGGGATCAAACCCTAATAAAACTAACTCGATTACATGGTAAATCTCATCTAACGCATCACCTTCCAGCAAGCCTATGATGGAATTACTCACGCACGGTGGTGAGCAACATGAAATTGGTGATGGAGGATGGTTGGTGATGACAACGGCGTCGATTTCCCCTCTCCGGAGCCCAAAACGGACTCCTCATCTGCCATCCCGAGGAAGAACAGGAGGTGGCGGCGGCTCCGTATCATGAAACGCGATGAACTCTTCTCCTATATTTTTGTTCTCCACGGATGTGAATATATAGAGTTGGAATTGGGGTTGGAGGAGGTCTGTGAGACCCACAAGCCACCAGGGCGCGCCCCTGGGTTGTGGCCAATGGGTGGACCCCCTCTGGTTGATTCTTTCGCCAATATTTTTTTAATTCCAAAAATATTCTCCGTAAATTTTTAGGTCAATCCGAGAACTTTTATTTCTACACAAAAATAACACCAAGGCAATTCTGATGAAAACAGCGTTAGTCAGGGTTAGTTCCATTCAAATCATGCAAATTAGAGTCCAAAACAAGGGCAAAAAGAGTTTGGAAAAGTAGATACAATGAAGATGTATCACCCCCCCCCCCACGGCTACCAATGAGGTGGAAGTGAGGCCTTCGATCGCTCCCTTTTGGTGGTGAGGGCCCGGATCTGAGGCGGTGGCCTTTGAGTGGTGTCGGCACCTCTCCTTCGGAAGGCGGGAGGTGCTCATCGGTGAGGCCGGTCGATTCTCCTCGATTGCACAGGCAGCAAGGCCCTGGTGGGTGGTGGTCTGGGCATCGGGGGTCCCTGAGATCCCTCGTCATATCTGAGGTGTTCCAATCCAGCACACGCCACATGATACGTCTCCAATGTATCGATAATCTATGAAGAATTCATGCCATATTCACCTATGTTTACAATACTTTTATATGGTATTGATACATTTTATATGATTTAATTAGAACTAACCCGGACCGACATTGTTTTCTACAGAATTATCATGGTGTTGCTTTTATGCAAAAAAATAAAAGTTCTCGGGATCGCCCAATTTTTTTTGACGATTTCTTCTGGATGATATGAGAAATACCAGAGCGAAGAACCACCGGAGGGGGCATCTGCTGCCACAAGCCAACATGGAGTGCCCTGATAGCTTGTGGGCCCCTCGTGGTTCCGTTTAGCGTGATTCCAATGCCAAAAAATCCTATATGTACTGAAACCCTTAGAAATAAACCGAGAACTTCCGCTCTGCCATCGCAAGCCTCTGTACCAAAGAAAACTCATCCGGAGCCCTGTTCTGGCACCCTATCAGAGGGGGCAATCATCACCGGAGCCATCTTCATCATCCTGACGGTGTTCATGTCGAGGAGGGATTAGTTCACCCTCGGGGTTGTGGCTATCTACCAGTAGCTATGTGATCTCTCTCTCTCTCTATCGTGTTCTTGAGATGTCACAGTCTTGATGTATCACACGCTTTGTTAATATAGTTGGATCATATGGTGTTCATCCCTTGCTATGTTGATGTGATGAATTGAATCTTTCCCTTAGAGATTTTGTTATGTTGGATTGAATATTGGATTTTAGATCACTTGATGTATGTCTTGCATGTGGATACTCGTGGTGACAATGGGGTGTTCTATTGATTCACTTGATGTATGTTTTTGTACTCAACTTGCGGATTCGCGTGGTGACAATGGGGTAATCTATGCATCTGAGTTGATACACGTTCCTGTCCTACTTTCCGATAGAAATCTTGGGGTACTCTTTGAAGTTCTTTGCGTTCGATTGAATGTGATGAATCTGAAATTGTTTGATGCATATCGAATAATTAACCACTGATACTTGAGGTGACATTGGAGTAACTAGATGACATTAGGGTTAGTTGATGTGTATCATAGGTGCTATTCTAGTATGAACTCTAGGGATGTTTGTGACACTTATAGGAATAGTTCAATAAATTGATCGGAAAGAATAGCTTTGAGGTGGTTTTACTACCCACAATAATGTCATCTTATGTTCTTCGCTAGATATGAACTTCGGAGTGATTCTGGGTCGCACGTCGAGGGATGAGCATATGATTCTATTATGTTAGCATTGTTGAGAGATTGCACTAGTGAAAGTATGAACCATGGGCCTTATTTTAAAGCATTTATACAATGTTTTTATTGTTGTTTGCCACTTGCTACCTTGTTGTTTTTATATTTTTATAGATTACAAACACCTATATCTACTATCCATATTGCACTTGTATCACCATCTCTTCGCCGAACTATGGCACCTATACAATTTTCCATTGTATTGGGTGTGTTCGGGACACAAGAGATTTCTTGTATTTGATTGCAAGGTTGTTTGAGTTACAAGTTTAGCGAATGTCTGATGAGTTGTGAAAAGAGTTTCATAACTTACACCTCCCGGAACACCACTGCAAGTGGAAAGTCCGTGAAGATGTAATCAAACCATTTATGACATGGTAAGATCAAAGATGACATAAATAGATTTGCCATTATCCCTTTTATAGAGTGATGCTTTAGAGAATGCAGCTTTTACACTGAAAAGGGATCCATCAGGTCTGTTGAAATGACGCCATGGTATGGTACGCCCAACCATGTTATATCTTTTCTTAACATTTGGAATATGGGGCTTGTGTAAAAGGTTACAAACCTATTCCAAATCAGACAAGCGCTACTTTGTAGGTTATCCCAAGAAAATGGGTATTCCTCCCTCAACTATACCGAGGCAAATAGGTTTGCCACAAAGGACGGTATGCTTTTTGAAGGAAATAGTTCTTTCAAAAGGGGTGAGTGGGAGAACACTGTAACTCGACGAGATAAATAGTATATTCGTCATCAGTTCAAAGGAAAGGAACCTTGGAAGTGATTCCAGGGTTTCCTACTACGACTGATATGGAAGTCTCTACAATAAAATGTATGGACTTCGGTCGAACTTGCAGCTGAACCTCGTAGGCAAGGCTCGTGCAGACCTCTCAGGTGCACAAACGAGATATTGTTGTTGGACAACAGTATACCTACGATACACAAGGAAGCGGTGATGGGCCCTGACTCTGGAATTGGCTAAATGCCAATACAATCCGAGATAGTTTCCATAAAAGTGATTCAAGATTAAAATCTTGATACACCTTTCGGAAGACTTAGAGTCTAACGAATATTTATGGAACTAAAACTGATACGGATAAAATGTTTTATCCATATAGCTCGACTTGTTGAAATAACAAGTTCAAGGAGGTGACTATGGTGAGGTTGATTCACCGTAGCGATGCTTAAAGTCGGTTCGGGTTGAACTAGCAATTAATACATATTTCAAACTTGAGATATGAAACATTGATGACGAGAGGATTTCCATCTCATGGTAATGAAACCTAGGACTTGTATGTGATACAGTCCGAAGTAATTTGTCGATCCAGAGGATGCTATTAAGTATGCAAACTTCAGAGTTCCAGCAATGGACAGAAGAGAGCAAAGTGGAGTTGCAATCTTCGTTTTTGATGGAATGGTCAAAGGGGTTTGACTTCATCAAATGAGTATCGAAGATGCTTGTGATTCAAGAAAGTAAGTGGGAGCATAATAATATTTCTAAAAACCTTGTGTACTTGACACATTGTTAATTGGAAATAAATTTCTTGACATGAATTAGGACTTCATTGGAAAATAGTTTTTCGATGAAGTGCTTAGGCTAAATAGCCTCAATATTAAGCATGATGATCTATGGAGATAGATTTACCTAATGGGGCTCGGCTATGAATACATATTGACAAGATGCAAAAACTTTTAGCATTTAAAACGCCAAGGAGTGATTCTTGCCGAAGTCACATGGAAAGAGTTTTTGCAAGACTCGGTGTCCCAAAACACTGATGAGTAAAATACATGATGGAGATTCCACACACTCTTGTGTTTGGATTAATCATGTATTCCATGGAATGTAAAACAACCAGATATGTCCAATACTCCAAAGTTGTTGCGAGTATAGATACCAAAGTGATCAAAGTACTGATCATTGGAGGTTGCCAGAGTGGTCTGGTAATTTCTGGAATTTTTCCGGAGAATAAACCGAAAAAGGTTTTCGAAGCTGCCGGAATTGTTTACCGGGCAAACGAAGATGGTTTTAAATTAAACCACCATATCGGAAATGTTCCGGAGCGCGTCCAGATAATTTTAGAGGGTGCCGGAAATGTTCTGGGACCTTCCGAAATTTTTCAGAAGTAATAGTCGCGGAAAACATCTTGTCCCAGCATGAGGGGACAAGATCCCACGATGCGTGGGGCTGTTTTGGGGGCGCCCCCCTTGAGGGGACAGCTCCTTGTGGCTGGACAAAGGTGTTGGGGGCCCCCATGGTGGGGGGCAGCCTCCACAAATGGTGGATAGTGTTGGGAGGAAGGTGGGGGCCCATGGGGGAACACCATGGACAAGGGAACATGTTTTCTCCATGTTTGGTGGGAACATGTTTCCTTGTTTGGTGGGTGCATGTTTTGTGGGCTGAATTTCAGCCCCCCCTTTACCCCTTCCACCACTATATAAGGAGGTGGAGAGGAACTCTCCATCCTCACTCAAACTCTCTCACACAAGCCATGCATGATCTGGCATTCTCTCTCCCTCCCAGCGAAATAGTTTCTTAGAGCCGAAAGGCTGTCTGGGTTCCGGTGGGAACTAGTTCTGGACGGCGAAGCCCTGCCGGATAGATGATACCGTATGTGTGCAACTCTGTAGAGAGATCGTAGTTTCGGTCTTAGTTCGAGAGTGCCTCCCGAAGGGCTGTCCGTGTGACCGTTCGAGTTTTGGAGGTCCTCCTGAAGGGCTGTCCGAGTGACAGTCCAAGTTTTGGAGGTCCTCCCAAAGGGCTGTCCGCGACACCATCCGGGGGTCTGTCCAACCGCCTCCCGGAGGGCTGTCCACGGGGCAGATGAGGGTATACATCCTTGCGGTTGGGAGGTTGTAAAATCCTAGCTACGGGGATCTGCACCGCCGTTCGTCATCGACTCTACTTCCGCTGCGCTACGAGTCGGTAATGAAAATTATCAAACCTTGTATGCAGTCTCCATAGTGGTCCTAGGCTGGTGCGTAGGTCAGAAATTTTTGTTTTCTGCTGCGTTACCCAATAGAGACTATGATATTGTATCTTCGATTTCGAGCTTCCCTGTCATTTGCTTAGTTTCCTCACCTTGTATTTGTCGTCTGGGGTTGCATCACCATTTTCTTCTACCTTTTCTATAATATGTGTATGTTGTTGTTTGTTGCATCCTGATCGTTGTTGTCTTTGTTAATCTAAGACTAGTAGGTAGAAGGCGCGGTGGCACACCGCGCCCTTATCTAAGCCCGTGTGTGTCTGTGTGTGTGTGTTTTATTTGACACTTCAAAATTCTGTCTAGTTATAAAAATCGTATACATCATTAAAAAAAATTCAAGGCATTTAGTTCGGTGAAAAGTTAACTTCGTATTGTTGCAAGTTCAAAATCAAAATATCTTCCGGACTATATTCATGTGGGTTGTACCTTATAATCAATCCAGTATTGCACTCTTCTGCAATATTATGATCCAAAAGTTTCCTGGGTAGTGATATCAAAGTTACTATTTTTCAAGAATGTCCTATTTTGCATCCGGTAAAAGAAATTGATGTACCGACGGTTTGTTCAACAAAAGATGCTAAACTCATATCGTACACAAACATACAATAAAATATTTCTCTTGGCGCTTGCACCCTTTTGAAAAATTTAGAAGGACATGATTCAATCAACCCGTGAAAATAAATTTGAATTCTTTGTATAGTAGTTCTCACAGCAAAGAAGCCAAACTAATTTCGAAACTACATTTCAGAAAAAAAAACTATCAAATGAAAGTCAGGTTGTTTATATGGTATAGTAGTTCCCACATCAAAGAAGCCGCACTATTATGAAACTTTTTAATTTAAGAAAATAAGACTTCATCATGACTTGGAAAACATCAATGGAGAATTCTGAAACTTGCCTCAAAAATTGGGCATGAAGATCATGAATATCACGTTAAATTAGGCTAGTGTGTGAAATCCTATAATTATACTATACTATGTGTTATTTTCCTCACATGAAAGTCGGGAGATGGCTATAAATCTGGTGGCCGATTCAGAACTAACAACACACAAATGTTCATACATAGAGTTGTCCGACTAAGGTGTGGACTAGGTCCTTCAACAAAAAGGTAAAAGGACATAATGTATTTTGTTTTAGTCCTAAAGAAACTATACTTTTGACTATCGGAAGTTCATCAATGTTTCCTTTACTTGACAACACAAAAAGGAAATATAGCGATAAATACCAGAAAGTATACATGAACACCATGTAAATTACATGAATATATTGAAACATGCCAAGCCTAGTTATAAAATCAAGGACATATAAAGTTTTTTGAAAATTAATTAATCACAAAATAGATCGGTGTCGTTCCTACTTTTTAATTAAGAATATTGAATAACATAGTACCTATTTAGCTTCTACCATCAGGCAGGAGACAGAGTGCAAATATTGACATGAATCCCAGAATTGTACCCTCATCTTTTTGTGACCTACAAGTAATAAAGTCTAAATGATAAGATTAGAATTAAGGAATACTCTTTTGTCAACCATTAAATTTTGAGTGACTAATATTTTCCAACCAACCCCGTCTAAAAGAGAGGGAGATCCCAAGAGCGAAAATGATTTTGGGTGAGAAAGAATAGGCATGATGTAAATCTTATGACTGCTTCGCGGTTGTTCGCATTAAGCAGTGAGATGTGTAGTTGGATGGTTAGGAGGATAGTGGTATCCCGAGTCCACGAGGGTTTAAGTCTGAGATTTGACATTGGTGATTGGATTTTTCTGGATCTATTTAATGCTTCTGGCGACGTTTGTTTAATGAGAGGAGATGTTCCCGTCGACTGCGAAGTGCGTGTGATGACATCGTAAAATCTCAAGATGCTATGACGACTTAGTCTTTCACAGGTGCTCGTAAGGGTAAGATGTGTGTGTGCTTATATGGGTGAGTGTATGCTCATACACAAACGACGTGCACAACTTCGATTGTATTATATTGAAAAATATTATTTTATAATGCCTAAAGTAGTAAATCCCTATTAGATAGTAACAAATCTAAAAAACTTTAAAAAACTTGAACATGTGTCAGCCTATGAGTACTTTGGCTCGTAGCACTAAGAATGCATGGGAGGAGCTCCTCCTTAGCCTGTTTAATATAGGTACTAGTACGTGGAAGGCGCGGTGGCACATCGTGCCCTTATCTAAGCCCACATGTGTCTGTGTGTGTGTGTTTTATTTTTTCTTTTAGAGTAATGAGGGTGTGGCAGTGATATTGGGGTCGAGGTGATTGCGAAGAAGTTTTTTTTATATACTTCAAAAAAATTCATTGCACATGGTAGACTATGAAAACGCAATTATGATCTGGAATCAGTTGTTTATTATTTGACACTTCAAAATTTTGTCTAGCTATAAAAATTGTATACATCATTAACAAAAATTCAAGGCATTTAGTTCGGTGAAAAGTTAACTTCGTAATTGTTGCAAGTTCAAAATCAAAATGTCTTCCTGACTATATTCATGTGGGTTGTACCTTATAATCAATCCAGTATTGCACTCTTCTGCAATATTATGATCTAAAAGTTTCCTGGGTAGTGACATCAAAGTTACTATTTTTCAAGAATTTACTATTTTGCATCCGGTAAAAGAAATTGATGTATTGACGGTTTGTTCAACAAAAGATGCTAAAATCATATCGTACACAAACATACAATAAAATATTTCTCTTGGCACTTGCACCCTTCTGAAAAATTTAGAAGGACATGATTTGATCAACCCGTGAAAATAAATTTGAATTCGGTGTACAGTAGTTCGCACAGCAAAGAAGCCGAACTAATTTCGAAACTATATTTAAGAAAAAACTATCAAATGAAAGTCAGATTTTTATATGGTATAGTAGTTCCCACATCAAAGAAGTCGGGCTATTACAAAACTTTTTAATTTAAGAAAAGAAGACTTCATCATGACTTGGAAAACATCAATGGAGAATTCTGAAACCTGCCTCAAAAATTGTGCATGAAGATCATGAATATCATGTTAAATTAGGCTATTGTGTCAAATCCTACAATTACACTATACTACGTGTTATTTTCCTAACATGGAAGTCGGGAGATGGCTATAAAGCTGGTGGCCGATTCAGAACTAACAACACACAAATGTTCATACATAGAGTTGTCCGACTAAGATGTGGACCAGGTCCTTCAACAAAAAGGTAAAAGGACATAATGCATTTTGTTTTAGTCCCGAAGAAACTATACTTTTGGCTATAGAAAGTTCATCGATGTTTCCTTTAGTTGACAACACCAAAAGGAAATAGAGCGATAAATGTCAGAAAGTATACATTAACACCATGTAAATTACATGAATATATTGAAACATGCCAGGCCTAGTTATAAAATCAAGGACATATAAAGTTTTTTTAAATTAATTAATCACAAAATAGATCTGTGTCGTTCCTACTTTTTAATTAAGAATATTGGATAACATAGTACCTATTTAGCTTCTACTACCGAGCAGCAGACAGAGTGCAAATATTGGCATGAATCCCAGAATTGTACCCTCATCTTTTTCTGACCTACAAGTAATAAAGTCTAAATGATAAGATTAAAATTAAGGAATACTCTTTTGTCAACCATTAAATTTTGAGTGACTAATATTTTCCAACCAACCCCGTCTAAAAGAGGGGGAGATCCCAAGAGAGAAAATGATTTTGGGTGAGAAAGAATAGGCATGACGTAAATCTTATGACTGCTTCACGGTTGTTCGCATTAAGCGGTGAGAGATGGAGCGAAACCTCGTCTCTAGGTATTCTGTGGCCGTGCAAACCAACCTCCGTGGTTGGATAGTTAGGAGGACAGTGGTATCCCGAGTCCACGAGGGTTTAAGTCCGAGATTTGACATTGTGATTGGATTTTTCTAGATCTATTTAATGCTTGTGGCGATTGTTCCTTTAATGAGGGAGACGTTCCCGCCGACTGCGAGGTGTGTGTGATGACATCGTAAAATCTCCTGATGCTATGACGGCTTAGTTTTTCAGAGGTACTCGTAAAGGTAAGATGTGTGTGTGCTTATATGGTGAATGTATGCTCGTGCACAACGACGTGCACGACTTCGATTGTAGAAAAATATAATTTTATAATGCCTGAAGTAGTAAATCCCTATTAGATAATAAAAAATATAAAAAAACTTGAACATGTGTCAACCTATGAATACTTGACTCATAACACTAAGAACGCATGAGAGAAACTCCTTCTTAACCGGTTTAATATATAAATTAGGTCCAAGGCTTCTCGGGCTTGGCCGAGCCTTTTCTTAAAAGAAAAGAAAGAGGCAGTGATACCATGGGATGGGACGAGCATACATGCCGCCCAGAACACTACACGTCCAAGACTCCAAGTTCCTACTGGACTCCAGACACATGGCACCGATTGACCCTCGTTCACGAGACAGACGTCCATAGCCCGGCACCCGTTCGTGCGCCTACGCGGGCAGCGGCGCCCACGTGCCGCCTCGCCGCCGCAGAATAAAAACAGAAGGTGCTTCCCCGAAACGAAAGCCCCGGAAATGCTCCGAGTATTCTGCTCCTCCGGCCCGCCGCAGCCAAGATCCCAACCAACTGCCTCGTACCGATAACCGCGTCACGCCACGCGGCTCTCACAGTCCAGGAAACACACCAACGGCCGGAGCCCCGACTGGACTGCGTCACATGGAGCGGAGGCACCCGCAGATCGCGCCGTCGCCGCCTGTGCTTCGGCGGAAGGCCGCGGCGGCGGCGAGCCAGGAGTGGCTGGTTGTCCCGGCGGCGGGCGAGCAGCGCGCGGGGGAGTTCGGGAGGCACCGGATCATGGAGATGACGGGGCTCCCGGCCCGCGACCTCCGCATGCTCGACCCGCTCCTCTCCTACCCTTCCACCATCCTCGGCCGCGACCGCGCCATCGTCGTCAACCTCGAGCACGTCAAGGCCATCGTCACCGCCGCCGAGGTGCTTGTCCGCGACCCCAGCAACCCGCGCCTCCGCCCCTTCCTCCAAGAGCTCCACGCCCGCCTCGCGTTCCCGGTACGACCGCGCCCACCATTAACACCCATCGCCATTTCGCCGGTCATGCATGCCACTGTACGATAGATTGATGGCAGATTGCGTATGTAACTAACTGATGGTATGGTGCTGAGTTCATCTGCATTTTTGGCCTGATTCGGCTGGCTCCTGCTTCTGCCTGAAGGATGCGTCTACCACGGATCCGGCAACCGACGGCGGCGGCGATCAAGGGGGCGTGCCAATCGCCGGCAGCGCCAAGATCCCGCCCTTCGAGTTCAAGGTGCTCGAGGTCTGCCTCGAACACACATGCAAATGCATGGAAACCGAGGTACACTGCTCCAATAGGCAGGCAGTTAAACCCATGATCTGTCAAAAGCGCGTGTTGCCAACTTACCATGTTTTCTCTTGGTGCAAATTAATGGTGCTAGACGTTGGCCCTCGACAGCGCGGCGTATCCGGCCTTGGACAAGCTGACCACCAAGGTTAGCACGAGCAACCTGGAGACCGTCAGGCAGATCAAGAGCCGCCTGGTCGACCTATCAGGGCGCGTGCAGAAGGTAATAATATAATCGGGGTTCAGGAGTAGAGTAACCAGTGTATGCTCCAAAGTTTAAGTTAAGTGCTACTACGCTATCAATTCAATTGGTCATTTCACTGTCTGTTTATTCACAGGTGAGGGATGATATCGAGCACTTGCTAGACGACGACAGGGATATGTGTGAGTTGTACCTGACGAGGAAGCTTGCGTTTCAAGGAGTCAACAACGAGTCGTTGGTTAATGTGGATTCCAACAAGCATGCATCCCCTGATCATGATCATGAGAAGTATGTCACCTATGGCTAATGAACTCTCTTGGATAAATCGAAGAACAATTCGATGATGTTAGGCCTAATTGAGAGATGGATAGTCATTACACCGTTCTCGAGATGTACTGCTTTCATTCTAATCTTCCATATGCACTTGAATTCAGGAAGGAAGAAGATCGTGGCGACGATACAGAGAGCTCCCATGAAAGTTCTGCTGATGCTAAGCTTGATGTCGAAGAATTGGAAATGCTTCTTGAAGCTTACTTCGTGCAGGTTGATGGCACGCTGAACAAGTTATGCCATGTATGTCACATCTCCTTCTATTCACTAATACTTGTCATTGCCCTAACTGGTAGTTTTACGAATATAAACTACATTCAGCTTACTATAGCTGTTGGCTTTTGACGTATTCCAAGCACGTTTCTAACAGCCTAACATGCACCTTGTTAATGCGACAAAGCTCCGCGACTATGTGGAAAACACCGAAGACTACATCAACTTCATGCTGGACAAGAAGCAGAACCAGCTGCTGCAGATGGGTGTGATGCTCACGACGGCGACCGTAGTGGTCACCGCGGGCATCGTGGTCGTGAGCTTGTTCGGCATGAACATTCATATCGAGCTGATGGCGGATCCGGAGACCCCCAAGATGGCGAGGATCAAGAACATGAAGTTCTGGGAGACCACCTGGGGCACCGTTGCTGGCTGCGCCGCCATATACCTCCTGGCCATCTATGCAGGGAAGAAGAGCAAATATTTGCAGTGATGGCAGAGGAAGCATCGGGTCGCAAGTTCTGCAGTCCAGGGCCACGTTTTCGCCGTCACAAAGGGTTTCACTGCCCTGAGAATATGATACTATAGCTTTCTTTCTGTTTCGTTTTGTCTGGGAGATACAGTAGTAGCTGATGCTTTGGTTTGGGTAGGAATAATTGAATGGCGGCTATAAGATCTGCCCTGTCGTATCATGATTTACAATTTCGTAGTTTTGAAGTCTATTTTTGGAGCCATATTGATTCCGAACGATTCACCTCTTGATAGGGGTTTCCATATTCCTACACCCCGGAGAAACCTCTAGTGGCATGCATGGGGAGACTAGAATAGAATCTGCTCTTTAGGTGAGATCGTGGGATCAAGCTAGAAAAAAATCATATTTATACAATACAAAAAAATCCGAAATTATTTGACAGCATACATAGGATGTATGTCTAGAATTTCGAAAGAATCATATCAAAACTTGACCTACAATTGGAGATACAAAAACGGGCTTGCTAAAAATCAGTCTTCAGTCGACACTATCATCCGTTGATCTTGCATTGAGATTCATGCAGATAATTTTTTTTAGTTTTTTTTCTCTTGCATACTATATTACTTGACTGAGACTGAGTCGACTGACACCTAGACACTCCCATACAAAAATGATAAATTCAACTATGAATATTGTCAGCTTTTGGTGAATAGTGTTTGACACTATTCACGTCCCTTTTTTTGTTTCTATAAGTGTAGTTGAATTACTAGTTGAACTTTTTGAGGTTGTACATCTAACATTGATGTGTGTCCGTAATTTTTTTTCACATTTTTTTGACCTAGAATAGAATCTGCCCTTTAGGTGAGATCACGGGATCAAAAAAACTCATATTTAGACAATACAAAAAAATCTGAAATTATTTGACAGTATACTTAAGATGTATCTCTACAATTTAAAAAATAATCAGCTCAAAACTCAATCTAAAAATGACAAATTCAACTGCGGATAGTGTTTGAGACTATTCATACCCTATTTGTCCTTTTTGTTTCTATAAATGTAGGTTGATTTAGTAGCTGAAATTTTTTTAGGTTGTACATCAAACATTGATATGTGTGTATGTACTAGCCTTCTCTGGCATATATACGGCAAT
The DNA here is from genome assembly GCA_022496015.1 of Hordeum marinum. Classification (NCBI taxonomy): domain Eukaryota; kingdom Viridiplantae; phylum Streptophyta; class Magnoliopsida; order Poales; family Poaceae; genus Hordeum; species Hordeum marinum. The sequence goes on from CM039674.1 coordinate 443,627,852, forward strand.
AAGACCTTCCTACTCGAGGTTGCATGTCTGTTGCACCTCGACCGTGTAATTCGCATGTAGCCCCTTGGATTAAGGGGGTCAAGAATAGTTTCGGTCACGATTCCTAAGTCAAACCAACTGACTTCGATATTTTTAGGTTTTTCGGGACGAGACATAAATATAGGTGTCGAGAGGTGTTGCAAGGCCATGCGGCCCCTCCACGTGCACCTAGCCGTGTGGTGGTGGTGCATGGAGGCTGTGAGCTACCCCCGGCCTAGGTTGCTAACTCCCAGAAGCTATCCCATGCAAAATAATTCATGATTTCGTCTGAATGTATTGAGCTCCGTAAAATTGTTTTTTTCTAAAACAGAAAACAACAAATGATATTGGGTATTAAGTTAATAAATTAGTCCAGAAATCATATAAACCGGTGTCAAAAATATGCTAAAATTATATAAATATGACATAAAACAATCAAAAATTATAGATACGTTTGAGAAGTGCCGACCTCGACGCACATCGAGTCCAACAAACGTAGTGCTGCCCACCCGACCTCTTGTCGTCGCGACCCCTGTCCGAATGGAGCTCAAGGCCAACTCGCCCGACGCTCTGACCCCCAACCAGATAGCCCTCTTGGAGCACCCGGCTAGCCCTACCCTGAGTCAGGCCCTCATGTCAGTCGGTTGGCGCGAGCCAAGCACCCACGCACGGGACCAGCGATGCCGACAGGAAGATCTGCCCCTTAGTCATGCGTGGGGTAATGTGCGAGAGGTTGCACTGGTGGCCATGGATGCGTCTGTGGTCCGCCCGGCATGGACGCTCGAGGCATGCTGCCATGGTGTGAGGTATCCGTGCAGATTGGATTGTCCGACGCACCCCAGGGAGCCAACCATGCAAGGCTAAGGCGAAATGGACGGCGTGGAGGCCCTTGCGTGTGTTCGACCGGTGCGAGCAAGGCAACCCGCCCAAGGCCAAAGGCCAGCGACAGACAGCCCAACCTCCATGTCGTGCATGGGACATCGTGCAGGACCTGGCACACGGGCGCGCCAAAAAATACCACACGACAATGGCCCCGGGGGCACTTGCGGTCCACCCATCATAGACCTCTAAGGTGGGTCGTCCGGGTGCGCGCCCTTCGGGTAGATCGAACGACATGGGGAGCCCAGAAAAACATCTGCAGCACGCCACCGCAAAACGAATGGCGCAGAGGGCGCTCTCGCTGCGGAGGCTCCCAAGAGGTGGGTACTCCAACATCCTATATAGCAGGAGTGGTTCTACTCAACGTGCTTCAACATGCTCAAGCATGCCCTTAAAAATCGCCAAAAAAGTTACTACGAAAAGTACTAGTTAAACCCAGTCCACAAAAACAGCAGCTTTCAGCCCATCTTATCACATCAGGTTGCACTATCTCCAAAAAAACTAGGATCTTTGAAGTTGAGTCTATCCTTCATTTGCGTCATAGATTCGCCGCTGCTATATAGGAATAATTTCCCTCTCCAACCAGCTACCTTGTCCATGGCTTTTGGTACATACCCATCCACATCCTCACCATGTTCCACAAAGAGGTTTAAACATTGAAAACACCAACTCAACGATTCTATATTCTTATTCAAAATTATGTGTTTTCAACTTGAGATCCCAAATATTAACAAAACATTGTTGTTTCAGACTCAACAATCGTTCTATGTGTTCCCTTCGTTTTTATTCACTTCGCATATTAGTTTTGTCTCGAGTCAAACTATTTAAACTTTGATCAAGTTTACAGGAAAACTTATTAAGCGTCCAGAATAACAAATCAATACCATTGGAACCACCATTCAATATATTTTCATACCATATATATTTTTTACTGTGAAAATTTATATTGATTTTGATAAAATTGATCAAACCTTATAAAGTTTGACTCGGGTCACAACTAATATGCAGAGTAAATAAAGACAAAAGGAGTATATATGTATGTAATCATTGTAGATGCCGTAATAGGATCTATCGTAGTGATCTCTTCCAGGAAAATCATACCAGTATGTAAAACACGGGGAAGTAAAACATGGCAACTAAAATATTATGGCGGAGCTCATATTGACAGAGGGATACGTGTGTCATTCCGAGCGCCATGGGTAAATCACCTTCTCTTTGCCAATGATTGTCTTCATCGGTGCAACAACGGAGAGTTCACACAGACTAAATCAAATTTTGATCATCTATGCCTTGTGCTCGGGGCAGGCAGTCAACCGTGCTAAAAGTGCAGTGTTTTTTTTCTCCTAATATGCCCACTGACAGAAGAGCAGCGGTCAAGCAAGTTCTTGGTATTCTGGTGAAAACATTCAGTGATAGATATTTGGGCCTCCGGACGGCGGTTGGCAGAATTACCAACGGGACTTTTGATCATATTGGGGAGAGATCTAGAAGTAAAATGCACAGATGGGCTGAGCGGCTGCTAGCTTGTGCAGGAAGGGAGACTCTTATTAAATCATTGGCTCAAGCCATAACAACTTTCAGCACGAGCTGCTTCCGCTTGACAAAGAAGGTATGCAAGAGCTTGACGTCTAGCATGGAAAAAATTGGTGGAGCGGTTCGCTTGATAAGCGGTCGTTGCACTAGATATCATGGGATAACCTCGCATCTCCAAAGGTTAATGGTGGTATGGGCTTTCATGATCTACAACTTTTTAACTTGGCGCTACTTGGGAAGCACAGATGGAAGTTCATCGCCAACCCAAATCCCATATATGCACAGGTCATGAAGGGCCGTTATTATCCTGATGGTGAATTCATGGAGGCCACGGTGCCACGCTCGTCTTCGGCGGTGTGGCGTGCAATTGTGGCAGGCCAGGTAGCACTACAGGAAGGGTTAGTCAAGCGTGCTGGGTCCGGGAACACTATCTTTGTTTGGGTGGATAGATGGATTCGAGGCTTATCAACTCTACGACCTATAGTCATGCCGGGTGGGACGACACTGGCTCTTGTGAGTGAACTGGTCGATCATGAAAACTGGACCTGGCGAAGGGATCTGGTTAGGGATGTGTTCATTCCCTCGGAGGCTGATGCTATACTCAACATACCTCTACGTTTCGGTGGTGGTGATGATTTTCTTGCTTGGGCTCATGAAGTGAATGGCAACTACTTGTTGGGAGACGTAGTAGTAAATCAAAAAAAAATTCTACGTGTCACCAAGATCTATATATGAAGAAACCAGCAACGAGTGGGGAGAGATTGCATCTTCATACATTTGAATATCGCTAAGCGGAAGCGTTACAAGAACGCGGTTGGTGGAGTCGTACTCGCAGCGATTCAGATCGCGGTGGATTCCGATCTCAGCGCCGAACAACGTCGCCTTCGCGTTCAACACACGTGCAGCCCGATGACGTCTCCTACGCCTTGATCCAGCAAGGAGGAAGGAGAGGTTGAGGGAGAGCTCCGGCAGCACGATGGCATGGTGACGGTGGAGCTACGTGGACTTCGACAGGGCTTCGCCAAGCGCTACGGAAAACGAGGAAGAGGAAGGGTAGGGCTGCGCCGAGAGAGAGAGAGAAGTCGTGTCTCAAATCAGCCCAAACCCTTGCATATATATATAGGAGGAGGGATAGGGAGGGATGCCTTGGCCCCTCCTCCAAGGAGGAGAGGTTCGGCCAAACTAGGGGGAGAGTCCACCTCCCACAAGGGAGGTGGATCTCCTCCTTTTCAAACTCCTTTGCCCTATCTCCTTATCTCCAGCCGCATGGGCCCTTCTGAAAGGTCTTGGCCAGCCCAATAAGGGCTGGTACACCTCCTCTAAGGGCCCATGAAGTCCTATGGTCGTCACACCCCTCCTGGGGGTCCTCCGGCACCCTCCCGGCACTGCCGTTACACTACCGATGAGCCCGAAAACTTTCCGGTGACCAAAACTGGACTTCCTATATATCAATCTTTACCTTCGGACCATTCCGGAGCTCCTCGTGACATCCGGGATCTCATCCGGGACTCCAAACAACCTTAGGTAACCACCTACAACATTTCCCTATAACCCTAGCGTCATCGAACCTTAAGTGTGTAGACCCTACGGGTTCGGGAGACACATAGACATGACCGAGACATCTCTCCGGTCAATAACCAACAGCGGGATCTGGATACCCATGTTGGCTCCCACATTCTCCACGATGATCTCATCGGATGAACCACGATTCAGGGATTCAATCAATCCCGTATACAATTCCCTTTGTCTATCGGTATGATACTTGCCCGAGATTCGATCGTCGGTATCTCTATACCTTGTTCAATCTCGTTACCGGCAAGTCTCTTTACTCGTTTCGTAACACATCATCCCGTGGCTAACTCCTTAGTCACATTGAGCTCATTATGATGATGTCTTACCGAGTGGGCCCAGAGATACCTCTCCGTCACACGGAGTGACAAATCCCAGTCTCGATTCGTGCCAACCCAACAGACACTTTCGGAGATACCCGTGGTGCACCTTTATAGCCACCCATTTACGTTGTGAAGTTTGGCACACCCAAAGCATTCCTATGGTATCCGGGAGTTGCACAATCTCATGGTCTAAGGAAACGATACTTGACATTGAAAAGCTTTAGCAAACAAACTACACGATCTTGTGCTATGCTTACAATTGGGTCTTGTCCATCACATCATTCTCCTAATGATGTGATCCCGTTATCAATGACATCCAATGTCCATGGTCATGAAACCGTGACCATCTATTGATCAATGAGCTAGTCAACTAGAGGCTCACTAGGGACATGTTGTGGTCTATGTATTCACACATGTATTACGGTTTCCGATTAACACAATTATAGCATGAACAATAGACAATTATCATGAACTAGGAAATACAATAATAACCATTTTAGTATTGCCTCTAGGGCATATTTCCAACACTACTCTGTCAAATTCGCGTACCATGCTCTCCTGACTCGTAAAGAGCGTGCAGCCAGTGTTGGGGAACGTTGCATGGGAAACAAAAAATTTCCTACGCACACGAAGATCTATCCATGGTAATGAGCATCTACGAGAGGGAGAGTGGATCTACATACCCTTGTAGATCGCTAAGCGGGAAGCGTTAAGAAACGCGGTTGGTGTAGTCGAACGTCTTCGCGATCCAAATCGTCGTGCGTCCCGCGATCCAATCATGATCCGTCCCGCTATCCAATCATGATCCGTCCCGCGATACGATCACGATCCGTCCCACGAACTTGATCACAATCCATCTCACGAACTTGATCACGATCCTTCCGATCTAGCACCGAACGGACGGCACCTCCGCGTTCAGCACACGTATAGCTTGATGACGATCTCCACTGTCTTGATCCAGCAAGAAGGAGTGGAGAGGAAGAAGAGTTCTCCGGCAGCCTGTCGGCGCTCCGGCGATGGTGGTGGAGCAATTCCGGCAGGGCTTCGCCTAAGCATTGCAGAAAACCGATCTAGAGGAGAAACTATGCAGTGGAGGAACGGGTAGCACGTGGCTGAAAATCTAGTGCAAAAACCCTCAATACCACCAGTATATATAGGAGGAGAGGAGGAGAGGAGGCAGCTTGGCCTCCAAGCCTTCTAGGCTTCGGCCGAACTAGGAGAGGAGGAGTCCACCTCCTCCACTCCTAGTAGGACTAGGATTCATCCTTTTTTTTCCTTTTTGCCTTTTTCCACCTTTTTCCTTTTGGTTTTCTTCTCCAGCCACATGGCCCTTGTGTGGGAGTTTCCACCAGCCCACTAAGGGCTTATATTCACTCTCCCACAACCCATGAAGCCTCTTGGGTCGAAATACCCCTCCCGGAGGTCTCCCGGTACACTACCGGCACTCCCGGTACACTACCGATAAGCCCGGAACTTTTCCGACGACCAAAACAGGACTTCCTATATATGAATATTTACCTCCGGACCATTCCAGAGCTCCTCGTGACGTCCAAGATCTCATCCGGGACTCCGAACAAACTTTGTTCACCACCATACATAACTCTATACTACCGAAACGTCACCAAACCTTAAGTGTGTAGACCCTGCGGGTTCGAGAACTATGTAGACATGACCGAGACACCTCTACGGTCAATAACCAATGGCGGGACCTGGATGTCCACATTGGTTCCTACATATTCTACGAAGATCTTTATCGGTCGAACCTCTATGTCAAGGATTCAGTTAATCCCGTATGATGTTCCCTTTGTTCTTCGGTATGTTACTTGCCTGAGATTCGATCGTCGGTATCTCCATACCTAGTTCAACCTCGTTACTGGCAAGTCTCTTTACTCGTTCCATAATACAAGATCCCGTGACCAACACTTAGTCACATTGCTTGCAAGGCTTATTGTGATGTTGTATTACCGAGTGGGCCCTGAGATACCTCTCCGTCACACGGAGTAACAAATCTCAGTCTTGATCCATGCCAACTCAACAGACACCCTCAGAGACACCTGTAGAGCACCTTTATAGTCGCCCAGTTGCGTTGTGACTTTTGATACACACAAGGTACTCCTCCGATATCTATGAGTTGCATGATCTCATGGTCATAGGAACATATACTTGACATGCAGAAAACAGTAGCAATAAACTGACACGATCATAAGCTACGTTTGTAGTTTGGGTCTTGTCCATCACATCATTCTCCTAATGATGTGATCCCGTTATCAAATGACATCTCATGTCCATGGCTAGGAAACCTTAACCATCTTTCAATCAACGAGCTAGTTCACTAGAGGCATACTAGGGACATTGTGTTTGTCTATGTATCCACACATGTATCCATGTTTCCAATTAATACAATTATAGCATGGATAATAAACGATTATCATGAACAAGGAAATACAATAATAAACACTTTATTTATTGCCTCTAGGGCATATTTCCAATAGTCTCCCACTTGCACTAGAGTCAATAATCTAGTTCACATCACTATATGATTTACATTGTAATGAATCAAACACCCATGCAGTTCTGGTGTTGATCATGTTTAGCCCTTGGAAGAGGTTTAGTCAACGGGTCTGCAACATTTAGATCCGTGTGCACTTTGCAAATATTTATGTCTTTCTCCAAGATGTAATCATGGATGGAGTTGAAGCGTCGCTTTATGTGTCTGGTCCTCTCGTGAAACCTTGGTTCCTTGGCCAAAGCAATGGCACCAGTGTTGTCACAGAACAGGTTCATTGGATTTAGTGCACTAGGCACTACTCCAAGATCTGTCATGAACTGCTTCATTCAGACATCTTCCTTCGCTGCCTTCGAGGTTGTGATGTATTCCGCTTCGCACGTAGAATCATCTACCACGCTTTGCTTGGAACTGCACTAGCTTACCGCTCCCCCGTTAAGAATAAATATGTATCCGGTTTGTGACTTAGAGTCATCCGGATGAGTGTCAAAGCTTGCATCGACGTAACCCTTTACGATGAGCTCTTCATCACCTCCATAAACGAGAAACATTTCCTTAGTCCTTTTCAGGTACTTAAGGATATTCTTGACCGCTTGCCAGTGCTCCATTCCAGGATCACTTTGAAACCTTCCGGCCATACTTATGGCAAGGCTAACATCAGGTCTTGTGCACAACATTGCATACATGATAGATCCTATGGCTGAAGCATAGGGGATGACACTCATCTTTTCTCTATCTTCTGCAGTTACTGGGCATTGAGTCTTACTCAACTTCACACCTTGTAATACAGGCAAGAACCCCTTCTTGGACTGTTCCATTTTGAACTTCTTCAAAACTTTATCAAGGTATGTGCTCTGTGAAAGTGCTATTAAGCGTTTTGATCTATCTCTATAGATCTTAATGCCTAATATGAAAGCAGCTTCTCCTAGGTCCTTCATTGAAAAACTCTTGTTCAAATATTCCTTCACGCTTTCCAGCATTTCTATATTGTTTCCAATCAGCAATATGTCATCCATATATAATACTAGAAACGCTATAGAGCTCCCACTCACTTTCTTGTAAATACAAGCTTCTCCGTAAACTTGTATAAACTCAAACGCTTTGATCACCTCATCAAAGCGCTTATTCCAACTCCGAGATGCTTGCACCAGTCCATAAATGGATCGCTGGAGTTTGCAAACTTTGTCAGCATTCTCTGGATCGACAAAACCTTCGGGTTGCATCATATACAACTCTTCCTCAAGGAAACCGTTGAGGAACGCTGTTTTTACATCCATCTGCCAAATTTCATAGTCGAAATAGGCAGCTATTGCTAACATGATTCTGACAGACTTAAGCATCGCTACTGGTGAGAAAGTCTCATCGTAGTCAACTCCTTGAACTTGTGAAAAACCCTTTGCCACAAGTCGAGCTTTATAGACGGTGACATTACCGGTCGCGTCTGTTTTCTTCTTGAAGATCCATTTGTTCTGAATGGTCTTTCGCCCTTTAGTTAATACTTCCAAAGTCCATACTTTGTTTTCATACATGGATCCCATCTTGGATTTCATGGCCTCTAACCATTTCTCGGAATCCGGGCCCATCACTGCTCCTCCATAGCTCGTAGGTTCATTGTTGTCCAACAACATGACCTCCAAGACAGGGTTGCCGTACCACTCAAGGGTAGTACGCGGCCTTGTCGACCTACGAGGTTCAATAGCTGCTTGATACGAAGCTTCATGATCATCATCATTAACTTCCTCTTCTACCGTCATAGGTTCCACAGAAACATCTTTCTGCGCTGCGCTACTTTCTGGTTGAAGTAAAGGTTCAATAACCTCATCAAGCTCTATTTTCCTCCCACTCAATTCTTTCGAGAGAAACTCTTTCTCAAGAAATGTTCCGTTTTTAGCGACAAACACTTTGCCTTCGGATCTGAGATAGAAGGTATACCCGACTGTCTCTTTCGAGTATCCTATGAAGACGCATTTCTCCGCTTTGGGTTCTAGCTTTTTAGGCTGAAGCTTTTTGACATAAGCATCACATCCCCAAACTTTAAGAAACGACAACTTTGGCTTCTTGCCAAAACCACAGTTCATATGGCGTCGTCTCAACGGATTTTGATGGTGCCCTATTTAAAGTGAATGCAGCTGTCTCTAATGCTTAACCCCAAAACGATAGTGGCAAATCAGCAAGAGACATCATAGAACGCACCATATCTAATAAGGTTCGATTACGACGTTCGGACACACCATTACGCTGTGGTGTTCCGGGCGGTGTCAACTGTGAAACAATTCCATACTGTATTAAGTGACTGCCAAACTCATAACTCAGATATTCACCTCCTCGATCAGATCGCAGGAACTTAATCTTCTTGTTACGATGATTCTCAACTTCACTCTGAAATTGCTTGAACTTTTCAAACGTTTCAGACTTTTGTTTCATTAAGTAAATATACCCATATCTACTTAAGTCATCAGTGAAGGTGAGAAAATAACGATATCCACCACGTGCTGTAACATTCATTGGACCGCACACATCAGTGTGTATGATTTCCAATAAGTCACTCGCCTGTTCCATTGTTCCAGAGAACGGCATTTTAGTCGTCTTGCCCATGAGGCATGGTTCACATGTGTCAAGTGATTCAAAATCAAGTGACTCCAAAAGTCCATCAGCATGGAGCTTCCTCATGCGTTTTACACCAATATGACCTAAACGGCAGTGCCACAAGAAAGTGATACTATCATTATCAATTCTACATCTTTTGGCATCAATGTTATGAACATGTGTGTGATCACTATCAAGATTCAATATGAATAAACCCCTAACATTGGGTGCATGACCATAAAAGATATTACTCATATAAATAGAACAACCTTTATTATCTGATTTAAATGAGTAACTGTCTCGCAATAAACAAGATCCAGATATAATGTTCATGCTTAACGCAGGCACTAAATAACAATTATTCAGGTTCATCACTAATCCCGATGGTAATCGAAGAGAGAGCATGCCGACAGCGATCACATCAACCTTGGAACCATTTCCCACGCGCATCGTCACTTCGTCCTTTGCCAGCTTTCGTTTATTCCGTAGTTCCTGCTTTGAGTTGCAAATGTGAGCAACCGAACCGGTATCAAATACTCAGGCACTACTACGAGAGCTAGTAAGGTACACATCAATAACATGTATATCATATATACCTTGTTTGTCGTTGGCTGCCTTCTTGTCAGCCAGGTACTTAGGGCAGTTCCGCTTCCAGTGACCAGTTCCTTTGCAATGAAAGCACTCAGTTTCTGGCTTGGGTCCATGCTTGGGCTTCTTTGCAGGAGTAGCAACTGCTTTGCCATCCTTCTTGGTTTTACCCTTCTTGCCCTTGCCCTTGACTTTGCCATTTTTCTTGAAACTAGTGGTTTTATTGACCATCAACACTTGATGTTCTTTCTGGATTTCAGACTCAGCAACTTTTAGCATCGCAAACAGCTCGGCGACTGACTTGTTCATTCCGTGCATGTTATAGTTCATCACAAAGCTCTTGTAACTAGGTGGCAGTGATTGAAGAACTCTGTCAGTGATCGCCTCTGGCGGAAGGGCAATTCCCAACTCCGCTAGATGAGTTGAATACCCAGACATTCTGAGTATATGTTCACTGATAGACCCGTTCTCCTCCATCTTGCAAGCATAGAACTTATCGGAGGTTTCATACCTCTCGATCCGGGCGTTCTTCTGAAAGATAAACTTCAAATCCTGGAACATCTAATATGCTCCATGACGTTCAAAACGTCTTTGAAGTCCTGGTTCTAAGCCATACAATATTGCACACTGAACTATTGAGTAATCTCTAGTACGTGCCTCCCAAGCGTTCTTAACGTCTTCGGAGGTCATGACTTCTGGTTGGTCACCAAGCGGTGCATCAAGTACATATGATTTCTGAGAAGCCGTGAGGATAATCCTCAGATTACGGGCCCATTCAACAAAGTTACTTCCATCATCTTTTAGTTTAGCTTTCTCTAGGAACGCATTAAAATTCAGGGGTGCTACTGCGCGAGCCATTGATCTACAACATAAATATGCAAAGTTCACTTAGACTATTGTTCAAGATAATGAGTTTAGTTAATAAAATTACTAAGGCTCCCACTCAAATTGACATCCCTCAGGTCATCTGAGTGTCACATGATCCAAATCCACCAACTCAAGTCCGATCATCACGTGAGTTGAGGTGGCTTCAATGGTGAACATCATTATGTTGATCATATCTACTATATGACTCATGTTCGACCTTTCGGTCTCTTGTGTTCCGAGGCCATGTCTGTACATGCTAGGCTCGTCAAGTTTAACCCGAGTGTTCTGCGCGTGCAACACTAGCTTGCACCCGTTGTATGTGAACGTAGAGTCTATCACACCCGATCATCACGTGGTGTCTCAACACGACGAACTTTCGCAACAGTGCACACTCGGGGAGAACACAATTTTATCTTGAAATTTAAGTGAGGGATCACCTTATAATGCTACCGTCGTACTAAGCATAACAAGGTGCATAAAAATATTAACATCACATGCAATTCATAAGTGACATGATATGGCCACGAACTTGTGCTTTAGATCTCCATCTTGAAAGCACCGGCATGATCTTCATCGTCACCGGCACGACAGCATGATCTCCATCATCTTGATCTCCATCAACGTGTCGCCATTGAGGTTGTCACGCCCTGCATGCTTCTACTACTATTGCTACCATTTAGCGATAAAATAAAGCATTACATAGCGCTTAATGATTGACACGCAGGTCATACAATAATTAAAGACAACCCTATGGCTCCTGTCGGTTGCCGTACTCATCGACATGCAAGTCGTGAAATTCTATACATCACATGATCATCTCATACATCACATATATCACATCATGTAATTGGCCATATCACATCACAACATACCCTGCAAAAACAAGTTAGACGTCCTCTAATTGTTGTTGCATGTTTTACGTGGCTGCTACGGGTTTCTAGCAAGAACGATTCTCACCTACGCATAAACCACAATGGTGATACATAATTTTCTTTTCAACCTTCTCAAGGACCGTCTTTGTCGAATCCGATCCAACTAAAGTGAGAGAAACTGCCACCCGCAAGCCATCTAGGCAACAAATTGCGTCGAGGAAACCGGTCTCTCGTAAGCGTACGAGTAATGTTGGTCCGGGCTGCTTCATCTCACAATACCGCTGAACCAAAATCCGACCAAGGGAGGAAGCAATCTAAGCATCAACGCCCACAAACCTTTTGTGTTCTACTCGAGATCTCATCTACACATAGACTAGCTCTGAAACCACTGTTGGGGAACGTTGCATGGGAAACAAAAAAATTCCTACGCACATGAAGATCTATCCGTGGTGATGAGCATCTATGAGAGGGAGAGTGGATCTACATACCCTTGTAGATCGCTAAGCGGGAAGCGTTGAGAAACGCGGTTGGTGTAGTCGAACGTCTTCGCGATCCAAATCGCCGTGCGTCCCGCGATCCAATCATGATCCGTCCCGCGATCCAATCACGATCCATCTCGCGATCCGATCACGATCCGTCCCACGAACTTGATCACGATCCGTCTCACGAACTTGATCACGATCCTTCCGATCTAGCACCGAACGGACGGCACCTCCGCGTTCAGCACACGTACAGCTTGATGACGATCTCCACTGTCTTGATCCGGCAAGAAGGATTGGAGAGTAAGAAGAGTTCTCTGGCAGCCTGACGGTGCTCCGGCGATGGTGGTGGAGCAATTCCGGCAGGGCTTCGCGTAAGCATTGCAGAAAACCGATCTAGAGGAGAAACTATGCAGTGGAGGAACGGGTAGCACATGGCTGAAAATCTAGTGCAAAAATCCTCAATACCACCAGTATATATAGGAGGAGAGGAGGAGAGGAGGCAGCTTGGCCTCCAAGCCTTCTAGGCTTCGGCCGAACTAGGAGAGGAGGAGTCCACCTCCTCCACTCCTAGTAGGATTAGGATTCATCCTTTTTTTTCTTTTTGCCTTTTTCCACCTTTTTCCTTTTGGGTTTTCTTCTCCAGCCACATGGCCCTTGTGTGGGAGTTTCCACCAGCCCACCAAGGGCTGATATTCACTCTCCCACAGCCCATGAAGCCTCTTGGGTCGAAATACCCCTCCCGGAGGTCTCCCAGTACACTACCGGCACTCCCGGTACACTACCGATAAGCCCGGAACTTTTCCGACGACCAAAACAGGACTTCCTATATATGAATCTTTACCTCGGGACCATTCCGAAGCTCCTCGTAACGTCCAAGATCTCATCCGGGACTCCAAACAAACTTCGGTCACCACCATACATAACTCTATACTACCGAAACGTCACCAAACCTTAAGTATGCAGACCCTGCGGGTTCGAGAACTATGTAGACATGACCGAGACACCTCTACGGTCAATAACCAATGGCGGGACCTGGATGTCCACATTGGTTCCTACATATTCTACGAAGATCTTTATCGGTCGAACCTCTATGTCAAGGATTCAGTTAATCCTGTATGATGTTCCCTTTGTTCTTCGGTATGTTACTTGCCCGAGATTCGATCGTCGGTATCTCCATACCTAGCTCAACCTCGTTACTGGCAAGTCTCTTTACTCGTTCCGTAATACAAGATCTCGTAACCAACACTTAGTCACATTGCTTGCAAGGCTTATTGTGATGTTGTATTACCGAGTGGGCCCTGAGATACCTCTCCGTCACACGGAGTAACAAATCCCAGTCTTGATCCATGCCAACTCAACAGACACCCTCGGAGACACCTGTAGAGCACCTTTATAGTCACCCAGTTACGTTGTGACGTTTGATACACACAAGGTACTCCTCCGATATCTGTGAGTTGCATGATCTCATGGTCATAGGAACATATACTTGACATGCAGAAAACAGTAGCAATAAACTGACACGATCATAAGCTACGTTTGTAGTTTGGGTCTTGTCCACACATCATTCTCCTAATGATGTGATCCCGTTATCAAATGACATCTCATGTCCATGGCTAGGAAACCTTAACCATCTTTCAATCAACGAGCTAGTTCACTAGAGGCATACTAGGGACATTGTGTTTGTCTATGTATCCACACATGTATCCATGTTTCCAATTAATACAATTATAGTATGGATAATAAACGATTATCATGAAAAAGGAAATACAATAATAAACATTTTATTTATTGCCTCTAGGGCATATTTCCAACAGCCGGAAGGACGGTTACAAACACCTCACAGAATGATGGACAAATGTGGAAGCGAGTATGGAAGCTCAATGTGTTGCCAAAAGTGTGTGTATTCTGGTGGCCGGTTGTGAGATAAATCCTACCAGATAAAAGCACTCTAAGGTGAAGACATGTACAAGAACTTGATAGATGCAAAGTATGCTTGGCTATGGATGAGGATTTAATGCACACCCTAGTGCATTGTTCGCATGCTAAGATGTTCTGGGAAGAAGCGTATGCTTGGCTGGGGGTGCACGGCCGAGGTTACACCCGGATACATGGTCTAAAGATATACTATGTGACTCACAATTCACTGATGTTCAGAGGTCTCAAATGATCACAGTTATGTGGGCGATTTGGCACTTAAGAAATAGAATTACACATGACGGTGAGAAGCTTGACCATGTGTCGATCGTTTTGCGCATCAAGGCGGACTTGGCGATCCTGGAAATACCCCACTCGTGTGCGACCATTCTCCCTGGGTATGGGTGGCCGCCGCCGGCTCCATGAGTGATAAAAATCAATAAAGATATAGCGATGGATTCGGACAGATGTGGTGCAAGAGGGGTCGCTCGATCTAACACATGTTTGCTGGGTTCTTGAAGTAAGCCCCATTATGGGGTGACTAATCCGTTCATAGGTGAGACGTTGGCGTTTCGTGATGGAGTTATTTTTGCCAATCTACGCGGCTTCTCACATGTGATCATAAAAACAGACTGTCTGGTGGTGGTGGACTTATGGAAATCTCGTCAAAATAATCGTTCTGTTGTGGCACCATTACTTATAGAAATAGGGAGCTATCTGCCCGTTTTTACTTCTTTCTATATTCAACATGTAAACAGGCCAAGCCAACGTACAGGTCCATTCGTATGCTAAGCATGCATGCTCACTTATGGTGAGCAAGAGTTGGACTGATACAGCATGTTGGCTGATGAAGCGAGGAGCTCCTTTTGTTGAATAAAGCTCCCAAGTTTGAACGGAAAAAAAAAGACGGTGGTACGTACGTATCGAACAGAACAGTACGTCCAAATGCCTACTGGCTTCCAGACACATGGCACCGCCGCACCAATTGACCGTCCTCGTCCACGGAGAAAAACAACGCCCCAGCCAACAACCGTGGCCGGCCCGCTCGGCAGATCCATCGTCGCCATCCGCGCGCGCGCGCGGACCGGCACCCGTAAGAAGCGCCGCGCCTGCACCACACGGGACATGTGGTAGTAAGCTGTTTTCAAGGATGATTCGAGCTCCTCTGACCCGCCGCAGCCAAGACCTCGTACCGATAACCGCGTCACGCCACGCGGCCTCGGTTGTAGTCCAGGCAATTGACCAAGGGAGCCCGCGGGCATGGAAGGGAGGCACCCGCAGATCGCACCGGCGCCGCCGGTGCCGCGGCGGAAGGGCGCGCCGTCGGCGAGCCAGGAGTGGCTGGTGGTGCCGGCGGCGGGGGAGCAGCGCGCGGGGGAGTTCGGGAGGCACCGGATCATGGAGATGACGGGGCTCCCCGCCCGCGACCTCCGCATGCTCGACCCGCTCCTCTCCTACCCGTCCACCATCCTCGGCCGCGACCGCGCCATCGTCGTCAACCTCGAGCACGTCAAGGCCATCGTCACCGCCGCCGAGGTGCTCGTCCGCGACCCCGGCAACCCGCGCCTCCGCCCCTTCCTCCAAGAACTCCACGCCCGCCTCGCGCTCCCGGTACGAACAGTCAAACAAGCAACCATCGCCACTTCACTAGTCAACAGTCATGCATGCTTGCTACTCCGCATGATATACTCCCTCCGTTTCTAAATATATCTCTTTTAAAGATTCTATTATAAATTATATATAGATGTATATAAACATATTTTAAAATATAGATTCATTTATTTTGTTTTGTATGTAGTCTATAATAAATCTACACTATTCGCCTGATTTTTATGGGTTTCTGCTTTTGCGTGAAGGATGCGTATACGACGAATCAGGCAACCGACGACATAGAGCTGGGTGATGATGATCAGGGGAACGTGACGATGCCTGGCAGAGCCAAGATCCAGCCCTTCGAGTTCAAGGTGCTCGAGGTCTGCCTCGAACACACATGCAAATGCATGGAATCCGAGGTACACACTGGTACGATAGGCAGGCTTGATCTGTCCATAGCGCGTGTTACCAACTTACCATGTTTTCTCCTGGTGCAAATTATTGGTGCTAGACGTCGGCCCTCGAGAAGGAGGCGTATCCGGCCTTGGACAAGCTGACCTCCAAGGTTAGCACGCTCAACCTGGAGCACGTCAGGCAGATCAAGAGCCGCCTGGTAGAGCTATCAGGGCGCGTGCAAAAGGTTGTACTCCCCCGGTTCCCAAATATAATTTTTTTAGAGATTCTAATATAAATTATATACGGAGCAAAATAAGTGAATCTATACTTTAAAATATGTCTATATTCATGTATATGTAGTCCATATTCAAATGTTTAAAAGGACTTATATTTAGGAATGAAGGAAATACTATATGTAATATAGTTGGGATTCATGAGCCGGTGTATGCTAAAAGTTTAAGGCCCTTCTCAATGCTCACCTTGTACAGGTGTTAGGCTGCCAAGTAGGTATAAAATCTGATGTGGTAAGTTAATTTTGAAAAAAGATTAGTATGATGACCCCGGAAAGCAACGATGCTAATGGCATGTATCTAGGTGGAAATATAATTCTAAGTTTAGAACTAATTAAATGAAGGAAGCTTAACAACAAAAATTTAAGCACATATGGTTATACATGTTGGCTATAGGTGATAACTCCATATAGACGTTGTTGGTTATACTATTAACCATGTTTTTATATGATACTCAACCCTTTATTTATTTTATTTAATTTCATGTCACTCATCAAAATTGTTAGTTGACATGCATGATACTAGCTATCGTACTTCCAGTGCTTATCTCTTAGTATTGTAGACAAAATGTTGATGTGGCATCATAATTAAAGATCGTATATTAGCGAAGATACAATTCTTATCTTGTTTTTCTGTGCAGTGTAATTAATGGTCTTATCCTTTGTAGCGTGTCTCCTTAAGTTTCTCTTCTTTTCTTCTCTCCACAACTAGGACACAATATTAAGATGCAAAAAAATTCTCTAAAATGATTAAATGCGATATCACTAGGATACAACCCCTAAAGATCCAATGCGCTTGGGGATATTTCAGTATGAACTACATGCATATTGAAATGAGTGAACAAACATACTAAAATGTGTCTATATACATCCTGATCAAAAAAAAGTTAGAACATCTTAGGCTTTGATTCAAAGGAGTTCTAGGATTTGGGGAGATTGAAAACCTTAGAAAAAAACTCTGTGTTGGTCCTTTGAATCATATGATTGGGTTTCATAGAATTTCACAAGGGGCGGCCTCGCGTAGTGGTGAAGTCCTTCCCGCTTGTGCCAAGAGGTCCTGGGTTCGAACTAGTCTCTCTACATTGCACATCGCAGTGGTAAGACTAGGTTCATATAATCCCTCCCCAACTCCCACCTTGTGTGGGAGTTTCTATGCATTGGGTCTGTCCTCACAAGAAGGGGCGACAACATAGGAGGAGTACAAAATCTTAATTTTCAGAGTAAAAACCCAAGGTTTGGCCTTAATTGGTTGTGTCTGACAGTGGTCTTGTCGAACGCATTGTTTCGAGAGCACGGATTTTTTTCTGGGTAAAAACCTAAAATCAATGATCGGGGGACGATGGTGCAAGTGCATTCTTTTTTTGAAGAATTTAAACTTCAGGTGTTGTCTTGGTGGTGATTCGTGCAGCAGTTACTAAAAATTGATCACTGTAGCGGGATCTTTTTTTCTTCTTCTTCTTTTTGTTTGTGGGATGTGTGCATCCGTAATATATCTAGGACATTTCGTTATTGTAGAAGCTAGGTGTAATTGATATCTACACGATGTTAATATATATTTTTGTCAAAAAAATTTAATCTTTTGAACTACATTTCATGGAAAATCTAACATCCACTTCAACTTATTTTTATATATTTTTTGTTTTTTTCTATGACATCAAATACTTCTTACTGATCGCATTGGATTTAAGTGGATATGCCACTCGAGTCCTAAACTTTTTATACATGTATTTTCCAGAATCCTGTGAATTAAAGAGGCCCTTATACCTGTGAACGGAGAAGTACTGGGTTGTCAATTTAATTAATCATTTCACGGTCTGTATGTGCTGCCGTGGTCTCTTTATTCGCAGGTGAGGGATGATATCGAGCAGTTGGTTGACGACGACACGGATATGTACGAGATGTACCTGACGAGGAAGCTTGCGTTTCAAGGAGTCAACGAGTCATCGGTTAAAGTGGATTCCAACAGGCATGTCGCTAATGTGTCTTCTTTCTGTGGTTGCTGGAATCCGATTGATTAATGCTCACTCTGTAAACAAATATAAGAGCTTCTTTACGGAGGGAGTAAGAGCTATAACTACCTGAACTCTCTTGGTAAATCAAGCACATTCGATGATGTTAGGCTTAATTGATAGAGAGAGTAGTTATTACGCCGTTCTCAAGATGTGCTGCTTTCATTTTAACTTCCATATGCACCTGAATTCAGGGAGGAAGAAGACAGCGGCGATGATATAGGGAGCTCCCACGAAAGTTCTGCTTGTGTTAAGCCCGATGTAGAAGAGTTGGAAATGCTTCTCGAAGCTTACTTCGTGCAGTTTGATGGCACACTGAACAAGTTATGCCATGTATGTCGCATCTCCTTCTATTCATTAATACCAAGTACTCCTTCTGTGCCGAAATATAAGTCGTTGGAGTAGTTAGTACTTGAATGCAAAAATGTCTTACATTAGTGTACAGAGAAAATGGTCACCAGATAAGAGTGCGCGCGCACACACACTTCTTGGTGGTGTTATGAATATAAACTACATTTCCACATGCACATTTCTTATTAAACGTGAATACTATAGTCTTTAGCTGTTGGCTTATAACGTATTCCAAGCATGTTTTTAACAGCCTAACATGCACCTTGTTAACTCGCAAAGCTCCGCGACTATGTGGACGACACTGAGGATTACATCAACATGATGCTGGACGAGAAGCAGAACCAGCTGCTGCAGATGGGCGTGATGCTCACGACGGCGACCGTGGTGATCACCGCGGGCATCGTGGTCGTGAGCCTGTTCGGCATGAACATCCACATCGAGCTGACGTTAGATCCGGAGAGCCCCGAGATGGCGAGGATCAAGAACAGAAAGTTCTGGGAGACCACCTGGGCCACCGTTGCCGGCTGCGCCGCTATATACCTCCTGGCAATCTATGCAGGGAAGAAGAGCAAATACTTGCAGTGATGCTGCCTTATTCTCTGTTCCGCACCGAAGCAGGGAACAAGCTCTTCAGTACAGGCCACGTTTTTGCCGTCGCAACAGGATTCATTCCTGCGCTGAGAAAATGATGCGGTAGTTTTCTGTTTTGTTCTGTCTGGAAGACGCAGTAGCTGATGCTTGGTTTGGGTAGGAATAATTGAATGATATCCCACCCTTGACACCAACAAGGGTTATATAAAGATGTCTTATTTGTCATGTCGTATCATGATTTGCTACTCCTACTTTAGTTTTGTACTATATAAAAGATAAGGAAGAATCTACTAAGCCGTATTTTGTAACCATAAAACTTCCTACCCTCGGAGGATGCACTCCTTCTGCACCTCAACGGTGTAATAATTCTTAGCATACGGCAGCAACATGGATTAAAGAGGTCAACAACAGTTGTGGTCTCAAGTCTTCAGTTAAACCAACAACAATACCGGTTCTGACATTTCAACTTCCACGATTTTGCTTTGATCAGATAAGTGACATCATAAATAATATGAACACTCACTCTACCATCCACTTCTCTATTTACAAGGTTTCATGGATGGTATATAAACCAAAAGATTTTGCTACGATCACTGCAATGCTCACTAGCGGATGTACAAAAGGTATTACGGAACTCAGCATAAATATAGCGGAAACACGTCAGCTAAAACTTCAGTTAGATGGTTATTATGATTGTGCCTTCCTTGATCTGGTCTGACGAGCCTGGCAAAAAAAAAGAGGAATATCCGCTCATGATATTCACAAATGAGGGATGAATCATGCATATGCTTCCCAGATGCACTTACATTGTCTATTGTGCCCGCGGCTGATCCAGCAGAATTCTTTGCATTTCTCAAATCCAATGCTCTCTTGCTTTTCTTCTTGAGGGCATCCACTGCTAAAGAAACGGAAGGTTGATCGCTCAGCTAAATTTAATATATGGACTGCCAATATACAACGAAACGCATAAAGGTAGCTGCACGGCTAGTCACTTGGTGACATGAAACAGTCATGATATTGCCATTTCTGCATGACTGTTGGCTGGAAGTAGTTGTATGTGAGTTGTGACTTGTGAGCAACTTTATTAGACGATTGTTCACAGTTAGGAAAGATACTTTTAGGACATAAGGATGCATATGGTCGAAATGAATCACATATATAGTGCATCAACACTACCAGCCTGTTAGGACTTTGCAGTTAACATAACATATGTGTTAGGAATAAGCAACTTATCTCTATTGAAGGCCCAAGGGGCATATATATATATATATATTACACAAGACTTGAGATGCAAGGAAAGTAAACATAGACTAATAAGGACTCCTAGACCAATACTAATACTTCCTAACCCCCCCCCCCTCAAATGCAAAGCGTATGCAATAGCATTGCATTTGAAGAGGTGTAATACAAAAAAAATGATAATCCAAATCCGCATCTTGAGAGTGTCGTCGTAGCATGAAGAGTCTTCAAAACCCGTCGAGTCACCGAAGGGGATAACGATGAGATGGCACATCAGAGGAAGACACCGCATCAATAGAAGATACAGAAAAGTATCAAGAGAAGATGGGTTGTCAAAAGAAGATGGCACATCAAGAGAATGAAGCATTGCTTAAAGAATCATGACCCATGAAAACCGGCAGCGAAAGAAGCTCGGCGACGAGAGAATGGGCTTAGATCAACAACGCAAAGAGAGGCCACATAAATCCTATTGAGAGGACAATGACCAGAAAAGGGCTGATGGATAATGATATGGTGGACTCACATGACACAAGAAAAACACAAAATATCAACGGATTTGGTGGACACAGCGGAAAAGAAGGCTAGAAGCATATACTAAACTAGATGTGATAGCAGCGGAAGAAAATCAGAAAATTTATGGTGGCAAAAAAAAAAACAGCAGAGTGGCAGGAGGCCAAGTGCCCACGTACACAGCGGGATCATGCGTACAAAATCAGACGCAATTGGAGATAGCATCAGCTTGCGGCAGTAGGCAGAGGAACACGCAAGCAGCAGCAGAAGCATGCAACACGCTGACCAGAGGAGCAAAGGGCAACGAAAATAGTAGCATAGCACGCAGATGGACGTGCAGGAGAGAGCAGCACGGGGGCTCACGTCAAGTACGTGACTTGTAGAACAGCAACCTAGCAGCAGCAGTAGGAAAGCCAGCTGCAGGCGCGTGTGCAGCAGCAGAGCCACACGTAGAGCTACCAGCAGCTTATACAGAGGGTCCATAGCCAGCACTCGCGCAGGCAGCAGACGGCAACAGGTGGACGCGGCGGGATCCAACAGCAGGTGGTGGGATCCGGGCGGTGGAGCAGCTGGCGGCGGGATCCAGCGAGGGCCGGCGGCCGGCGGCAGGTAGTCGGATATCAACAGCTCGGGGAGCGATTCCAGAGGAGGCTGGCTCGAGAGAGTTCGATCCAGAGGAGGGCCAGCTCGAGCGAGTTCGAGGAGACGGAGCAGCGAGTCGAACCAGAGAAACCGGCTGCTGGGTTGGCCCGCGAGCGGATCCGATCTGAAGACCTTGACCTTCGGTGGCTCTGCCCGATCTAGACAGAAAATCGCGAGGCGACCCAAAACAGATGGAAGCAAGGGTGCACCGACAGGATCCATCTGGCGGGCACATAGATCCGGATGGGAGACCTGCTGCATGCACTTCGATCAGATCAGCGACCGGGTGACATCTGCAGCGGGGTGGTTGTCTTGCAGCGGCTGGACCTGCGAGGCGATCTGCAGCGGGGTGGTTGATTTGCAGCGGCAACCTGGGCTGTGAGGCAGCGGCGAGATTGGATCGGAGGGCGAGTTGCGGCGCCCGAAAAAAAATAACCTAAGCTCTAATACCATGTTAGGAAAGCAACTTATCTCTATTGAAAGCCCAAGGGGCATATATATCTTACACAAGACTTGAGATGCAAGGAAAGTAAACGTAGACTAATAAGACTCCTAGACCAATACTAATACTTCCTAAAGCACCACGTAGTAGCAGGAAGGGCTGCCCACGCTGCCCACGCCGGGCGGATCGCGGGGTGGTGGTGTTGTGGAGCAGCAGCGGCCCTCCAGATTGGAACGACGATGGAAGGCGAGATTGACCTAGAGAAGAACAAACCGATCGAGGAAAAAAAAGAATATAGTGGATCGCAAGGACGAGTTGCAGCGTCCGGAGACCTAAACCTAGGCTCTAATACCATGTTAGGAATAAGCAACTTATCTCTATTGAAGGCCCAAGGGGCATATATATATATTACACAAGACTTGAGATGCAAGGAAAGTAAACATAGACTAATAAGGACTCCTAGACCAATACTAATACTTCCTAACAATATGGACTTTAGGAAGTGCCAATGTGAAGATAATATCATGAATCATGTGTCGGTTACTGGAGATGACTTGCCTGTTTTGTTGTTGGAGAAAGGACGCTTCACAAAATTACCATCACAATCACCAACATCTTCGTCTAGTTCACTGCTACAAATTGAAACGTAAATAATCATGGATGGATACTTGACAAAGGTTCCAACTGAAAAATATAAATCATTTGACACCATATGACAGAAGAGAAAGAAGCAGCATCTTGTGCTTATGATGACTATCATCATCATCATAAGTTAAAAAAAATATGAAAGCACTACGATTTAACAGTTATTTTGTATTATGCTAGGCACTCCATACAAATTATTAACAGTGTTCATACCCGCAGACCTTCAATAAAATATATGTGGTTTTGGACGTAACAAATATTGGCATCAGGTATTTATCGATAAGCAGGAAGTACACTTTCAACTCCCACAGTATTCTTGCAATAATTGTAGAATGTGGTGCTATTTCAAGGGGGGCAGGCAGATTTATTTGTTAAGATGCACAAGAACTGGCAAGTGCAATCCTGAAATCTAAGCCACAGCCCAACTAAATTTCCTTCATATTTCATCTTAATTGCATGTATATTGCAATATCTAGTTCATCACCATTCTTTTCACAAAATTTCAATTTCTTTGACACAAAAATATGATATTTCTGTTTCTCAAAAAGCAGATGAAAATCTGATGATCGTCAGCTGCTGTGCTCTTCAAACCGCATTGTTCTATGACTGAAGTCCACATTCTTTTTATTTAAAATTTTGTAAGTTCTAGCTATGCCCCATGTGACCCACTTAAAATTTGGTCATAACCTAGCCCAAAGTGCAAAAATATTATGTGCCCATTGGTGCCATATTTGAACATACATGGTCAAGTGTGCAACTAGCGACTACAATAGCTGGTCCAAACTGCACTTTACTCTTTTCTTAGCCCTGTACAAGTTCTGACATACAGGGGTTTGCTTTATTTGGTAATGAATTGATTGTATTATTAGGCATAGACCAATAATTATTGCAGTTAACTTGAAATGCCATGCCATATACTAATTCTACCACATAAAGCCACACACATAAACAATGAGAAAAGCTCCCTATGTTTCATTCTAAATAGTGATGTAACATGGACAACAATCATGAATAGCAGACAGACATATAAATTTAGCAGAGTTTGCAGGGCATGCATGTCATTATGCTATACTTGCAGTAACACAAAGCATGGTATCACAAGACAAAGTACTCTTTAGAACATATTCTTCCAGGGGGGAAACATTTCCGAAGAAGGAATACATGTTAAATTGTTTGTCTGCTTACCAATCTC
Organism: Hordeum marinum; assembly: GCA_022496015.1. Classification (NCBI taxonomy): domain Eukaryota; kingdom Viridiplantae; phylum Streptophyta; class Magnoliopsida; order Poales; family Poaceae; genus Hordeum; species Hordeum marinum. The sequence goes on from CM039674.1 coordinate 443,651,888, forward strand.
TGAGATGACAGTCAGGAAAGCCCTACAAAAACAAATAAATAATATAAATTAAATTTCCATGTGCCAATCCATAAATAATCCAATGGTCAAACATATAGTTCGATCGCAGACACTAGCATACTGTACCTCACTGTGGCTAGTCTTTGAAGATATCGTCTTCACAGTGAGACTATTCTGATTTTCCAAGAGTGAGGCACGATCTCTAGAATCAGCTTCGTTTGTCAAACCCAAAGACCCTGGAGATGACAACTTTGTGCCGGCGGAACCACAAGATGACACATTGTCTTTTTCCAAGATATCCAAGTAATTTTTCCTGGGGACATCTTTCACCTGGACTGAACTTTTCTTCGTTTTCCCTTGCTCATGACCACTTACAAACTGCCCAAATAATGGTTTGTTTGATGAGGAACGAGTTTGCCTTTTAGGAGCAGATTCTTTAGATACCCTCTCACTAATAGTAGAGCATGTAGTATCCTCCTGAAATTAATGTTGATGAATTAAGACTATAGGACCATAACAAGGCATAAACTACATATATGTATATATACAGAAATAAGAGACCAAGGGTGACACTGCAGACAGAATGTACCTGTTGGTTATAAGGTTCGTGAGCTTTTAGAATTCTCTTCACAAAAGTATCAGTAATTAAATCTAGTTGGCAGCATTCCTACATTAAAATATCCGATCTGGAGAAAATTAGTCAATGCAAAAATGAACTAAGATAAGTTCTAACGAACATGAGAATAAATAGTCAGAACAACCTACATCCGCTTTTCTCTCACTCCGAGACAACCTATAATAAGATGAGGGCAGGAGAATATGGCGTGGAGAATCTGATGTCTTGCAATGCTTATCAAGTTCTTTTACCATAAGCAAACCAATTTTTGAGAGGATATGCAGTTTCTGTGAAGGCGGTTAGGAAATTAGAACCTGGTGGAGAAATTCATAGGCAAATGTAAAATGTCAAAGTGATAGCCACAAGAGACATACATGGGTGATATCAGAATCAATCACATCCTCGGCCTTTTGAACAGCACGAAAGATGCCCAAAAGAATGGATACAGAGCTGGTGCCGGAGCCATGCTTGGTTTGGCTTAGATCCTCTATTTCAACTAGCTCTCTCAACATCACAATAAGTGGGCTGTCAACAAACAAAGGAACAAAGGAGGAAGCGATTACAGGCTTGAAACTTTGAATGTTTCCAGCCACAGGCACTAGTTGAGCACCAGAAAAAAAATCCAACGGGATTCAAACATCTGAAACAGGAAAATACCTCCAAAATTCAGCAGAGCCAGTCTCCTCTTCACAAAAGTTAAAAGGAAACTCCTCATCATATGCAAGGGTATGGATCAAGAAAAGGACAGCATATGATGGGTGCTCTACAATCGAGTCATTGCTGGTTTTGTGCTGATGAACAGAAACTCCTCTTTGCTCTTTTAGCACTTCGGTTAAGTACCTAATCGACTAGGAATACAAAGCAACAGAATAAGAATCACCTCACCAGCAAGTTTATATGGCATATATACAATTACAAGGGAACTAGAAAAGAAGATACATACTTCAGTACGAACATCTCCAGCGCAATCTGTTGATGCCAATGCAAAAGTACATGCATATCTAACAGGTATTGCATGCTTCTTCAAAAGGCCAAAAAGTTTGCGAATGAATGACTTGCGAACAATATATGAAGAATCCTGACAACCAGACACAATAAATGTAATAATATTATAAAGAGAGGTAGAGTACTGACATGCATGAGTCCTCTAACAATAGTTCTGAATAAAATATGGAACTACGCAATGTGAATAAACACTAACCAATGTAGGTAAGCAAAATAATGCTGCAAACAGATGGTTTTTTACAGCAAAGGTTCTCAAAATCAATTGTAAATTAGATTATCAAATAATTTAGAAAGGCTAGTTTCCAAATCAATTGCAAATCAGATTATCAAATAATTTAGAAAGGCTAGTGGGCAAAAATGTTAGCCCCTACATGAAAAATAAAAATTAGATACTTATTAGCAGTGTAGCATATTGACAATACCCTTGCCATGAGAAGGGCAGTGCGAAATAATTCTGGAGAAATGTGTGAATCCCATCTTGTAGCTAGTCGTAGTACAGATTTCCCAGCGGCCAGTCTAAGATATGGCTTATCATTTTCACTGGTGCAGCATAAGAACCAGAGTGAAAACACAGAACACAAGTAAATAAGTTCAGGATTAACTTGTATCAATAAAGAAAAGAAAAATTACATTTGTATAACAGCTTTAGCTTGAATAACAACATTCAGTTAAGTTTGTGAGCATTAAAACCCCACATTATACCCTACCCTATTTATTTTCTTATTTCTGCACTCCTGATTCTTCCATGCAACAAGACCAAAACAAACAAATTTAAAAACCCAACCACTTGGGTTGACATGAATCTTTTCTTCCAGTAACCATTCAAACTAAATTGACCACCTAATCAGCAATGCTTACTTGCTTATCTCTTTAAAATAAGTTTGGTGAGTTCCTAACTTCCTATATTAACCAGGAAATTTTCTTACAAAGCACACTAAATTGACCACCTAATCAACGATGTCTAATTGCTGAATTCCTAATTTCCTCCATTATACTAACCAGGAAGTATCCGGCTGAAAAAGGTCATACTCGAGATGCGCTGGTTCATCACAGTAACCCGAACACGTAGGTAACAGAAACCTCATGAAAGTTGCACAGTATACGACTTATAGAACACTAAGTATTAGGCATGTCTGCAAATTTTTCAATTTTGCACCAAATTGCCCACTGACTATGACTACCTATCTCAATGCAAAGATGTGCAAATTATGTTTTCACCTTCTCTAAGAACAAGAAATGAAACTTGACCACACCAAATATCTGTTAAAGAACTGGTGTAGTAATCAGTAGAAAACAAACAGAAGATTACAATAGTGAAGCATTTAATGAGAAAACAATTTAAAATAATGTGAGAAAGCAGAAAAATACGAACCATATAGTAATGGGTGTGAATTCTTCACGAATTATATCTAACAGCATCTTCAAGAAATTATCTATTCGATCACGAGCAGTAGTTGTTGGTAAACAACTTTTGACAAGTGCTTTGAGACAATAAATCTACATTGACCGCAAAAAGATTAGAGAGCAAAAATGAAAATTCCATCGTGAATTTTACTCGTATGCGGACCTCCCTACTAGATCTACCATGAGTTAAATGCTTTATTTTGTCCAGAACTTACCTTCAGTTTGCAAGAGAAACTGCATGCAGAATTTTCATTGGACGGTGACAGTTCCGGAGTTGAAACAAACTGTGTAAACCATAGCAGACATCATATTGCTGTCTTAGTCCAGACATGACTGCTAAAAATATAATACCTACCTCAGGTGAGACAAAAACACGTTGAACAAAATTGATAAATTGGTCATCATATGATGTATACATGGAAGGAGAATACTCCAATATTAAGCCCAACGACTGTAATAGAGTTGGGATATTATGATTATCATGTAGACCAACAACAACTTTCTGCAGGGAAGAGAGAATGATATAAGTCGTCCACCAAAGTGCGCCTTCATTTAAAAACAAAGGCATAAAAAAATAACCAGCTAACAAAAACACTGTGACCATTTTAGCATCAGAAACAATGATTGTGCAAAGGTTTGAGCATTTCCATATGTAAACAACGAGTCATAATAAATACTCCCTCCATCCCAAAATAAGTGACTCGACTTTACACTAACTTTGTATTAAAGTTAGTCGAACGTTGAGTCACTTATTTTGGGACGGAGGGACTATAATACATACTTAGTTAATACCAACATGGACTATAAATCATAACCTATTGTGGCATTCGATAACAAAGACTGTATATATCAGGCTCGCAGCTGGCAGTTTACGATTCACACAACTGAATAAAGTGGAGAGAAATTGCGGATACTTGTAGTAGATTCAATCATGCAAATGAATCTGGGTAAGGACAGGTGCCAAACAAAATGGGTCACTCATTAATGATGTTGCCAGAATAATAGCAGGAGGTAAGCATGTTTGTTTATCACCTTATTGCAAACAAATGATGTCGCATACTAAAAGTTTGACTGGAGTGGTCCACTGCACCTTTCTAGAGTAATGTACATTCAAATTTGATTCAACTTGCATGGAAAATTAGCTCAAATTTGATTCAACTCGCATCGAAAACTAATTCGGATTTGATATACTTGAAAACTTGTCACACTGTGTCTTTTCTCATTTCAAGAAACTCTTAACACGTAAATCATGTAATGACTTGGTTGATAATGCCACAGTTGCGAGTTGTGACGAAACGCCATCCACGTTACTTGTAACACAACATCCTTAAAATATATAGGTGCTTTGATTTTTATAAGTACTTGCAAGCTTGAAACAAGAATGTATTGCTCGAGACAATACCAAATTAATAAAATGACTGAATCACCGAACTAATATGTACCTATCTCACATAATTTGGTAAAATTTCTTGTCATCTGGGGACTGGGTCAGTGAGGCAATTGTAGAATGGAACTAATTAGTACCTACCTTGCATAATTTGGCAAATTTCTTGTCATCTGGGGACTGGATCAGTGAAGCAATTGCAGAAATGGCATATTTCGATTCGGCACGTGTTCCTTCAATACACTTTTGCTCCAGTAAGAGGTAGACATCACTACTGAAGAAAAAAAGGCAACTTACTATGAGTAAAATATCCATCTGAAGATAACTAAAGATGGAGAGCTACCACACTTGCAACCATTAGATACAAAAGGTATTGACATTTTCCTATCCCTGCATGTTCTTTATATTACCACCCATTGCCCTCTTAATGGTAAGGTGGTGAATAGGAGTACGGTATTTTTCTCCAGTTTTTAGTGAGCTAATACAAGAACTCTGGAGAAGAAAAAAAGGCAAGCAGTACTATATTCATAATTTCAAAATGGCCATTTAATTTCAGACTTAAGTAATACTTCCTCCGTTCACAAATATAAGATGTTTTAAACTTTTTTTTGAATCAGATGTATATATACACATTTTAACACGTTCGTTTACTCATTTCAGTCTGTATGCAGTGATTGCAGTCCATATTGAAATATCCAAAATATCTTATATTTGTGAACGGAGGAAGTACATTGCTGATACATCAGACATGAACCATGCATAGAGCAATTATCAACAAACAGACAGATCAACACAATCCAACTTCCAATACAATGGGAATTTGTTTTACCTGAAATTAATAGATAAATTACACGGTGATTTTGCCAAATATGCCAACATTTGGAGACTCTTCTCATTTATCAGGACTGAGTCTTCAGAGAACAACTTTAGCAAGTACTCCTCTGAGCCTCTGAATAATGATGGAAACACCATTGCAACTAGCTACATGATTAGACCTTTGAGTCAGAAGTATATAAGATGACTCTTAAAGGGAGATGAAATGTGCATGAACTGAAAAACAGATGTGTCGTTAAGCACAAAAATGTTCAATCAACGGTAAGAACTAGAAATGCAGCAACTTTTCAAGGTTGCATGCTTGCAGCAAAGAGCGGTTCCTATTCCTGAAAGGAAACAAATAATTTGCCAGCTATTAATAACTTACCAGTAAGAGATCACATGCAGACTCTGCATAATGTGATAATTCATTTCTGCAGGAGAAAAGAACCTCCAAAATGGCACAAATCATCTCCCAATTAAATAGTGAATGTGAGAGTTTTGTAGACAGTTCTTTGCAGAAGTTGTAAATTTGGTGTTTGTTACCAATTCTCTTGAGAAATGAATCCTGCAGTCATTCAAGCATGAACTTAGGTATAAACATAGACGTTTTATTTGGGTGTGTTCTATGATACAATTCTTAAAAAAAAACTCTTTTGCATAACAATACCATGTGGAGGAAAAAAAGGGGTTCAATACACATAACAGGGTACTAACATACTTGCGCTAATTTGTAAACTGGGATCATTTCATGCTCCATAGAACTCACAGTTAGCAGCTTTAATACTTTAACAGAAAAAGGAAGAGTGGGGCATTATGTACTTTGCTGAGATAGAGATTTAACATCACGCAAATGTTCAAGATCAAATTTGACCTCAGGATGGGAAACAAAACAATGCAGATCCACCTGAAAAGACAAAACAATGCAGATGCCGCTGGAAAGAAAAAATCACTTTGTTTGTTTTCCATGTGCACTAAATAAGTTCTACCTAGACTTTCCTTTTATCAATCTCCTATCTCCAGGAAGCTCCTTTGAGACAACCCCTTATATTTGCTCTCCTTTGGATATTTTATTTATACTTTTTCCTTAACCTCAGTACTACTATAATCTCGGTCGAACCCCCGTAGTGATTGCGTAGAAAAAAGGACTGGCTGGATTTTCATGAGAATCATTTAACTCATTCAGTGGTCAAACTGGACGGTATGCACATGTTCCCATGCAAAACAATCCACATGGTCTATGCCGCCACTGATGATTTCTAAGTGAGATCATGCAATAGGAATTAAGAATGCCATGGAAATAAACATATGAATATTAAACTAAGTTTATAAAGTATACACCACGGCTTCCTCAGTAAGTTTATAGTTGAGCAAACAAAACCAGGAGAACCCAAAGAATTTATAGTCTCGTCAGTTAAAAGGGCCAAAAGAGTATTACTCTGATCGATCGAACTGTTGCAAAAGTAGTGCCCTCTTTGCTTATTTCAGTCAGATCCTTAAATATGTTATTATCCTTCATCTGGTGCAAATTCTCAAAGCAGTCTTCAACTTTAGAGATATCGGCAAAGGAAGTGGACATCTTCCTAAATGACGCACAAATTTTCTTCTGTATTTCATCTGAAGATTCTTCCTGCAGCACATACAAGGTTCAATTTGAGAAAAAAGGTCACCAAATGAGTAAATGTTCAGTATTTATTGATGATTTACAAACCCTCTTTGCTCGAAGTGATAAATATCCTTGCATCTCCAGTTGCAACCTAAAGGAAAATTAATAAATGTCAAATGAGCTTCACAGAGTTATTACATCATTGCAGTATATGCTACAAGTGTTTACCTTCTTTTCTGAGAAAAGATAGCATGCAAAGCCTTAATATGTTGTGATTTGAAATAAGAAAAAAACTCAACCCAATGCATTGCTCTTTCTTTTGGAGAAAGTGGTGATGGAAAGAGTTCTTCAGCAAAAATAAGCCCCATGTTGTGTGGCCTGCCAAAATATAGAAGTCAGAACTCACAATAGGCACGAGAGAGAGAGAGAGAGAGAGAGAGAGAGAGATGAACAAACCTGAAGGATTCACAATCTTTGTCAAAACAGAGAACAATAAGTTTAGCTGGGATTTGTTCATAGTGAGTGTTAATTGTCGCAATTCCTTTGGAGCATTTCTCACAGTAATCTCGATACAGGTCCAGCAACTTATGCATTACATTCTTTCTGACAGATATCTGAAAAATGTTTCAGTGAGGCACCATCGAGAAACTGCAGTGCAAAATAACAATAATGCCTGCTCACCTTTTTGTCACGTAGCCTCTCTGCTGCTTGTAAAATCAACTCGGAAGGAAATGAGCTTAGATTTGATTTGGCTAAATCACAAACTGCATAAACAGCTCGGATCCTCACTTTGTCATCAAAATCCAATAACCTTCCTTCAAGAGATTCTGCCGAAAGGACATAACATCCACATGAAAAGGATGCTTACACATAGTAATGTGCATATAATAACCACAGATAAAAGTAGCAGTCTTACTGAGAACATCATGTGCTACATTTCCAGCTGATGCAGCAATGTAGCATGCTTTTGCTGCATCAATTGCAGCAATTCTTACTTCAGCAGATTTGTCAGAGAATCTCTTCAAGAATTCCATAAATAATATCTGGTTTTCTTGACCAAAGCGAAGATTAGAGAAGACAAGAAGCCTCCCAATCAGGTGCACTGCCTCCAGTCGGATATCAACCTGGTCGCTCTAAGGAGGTAGATGGTACATGTTCAGGGAGAATACAATGCAAATACAATAGTGTAACAAAGTTAAAAGAAAAATAACATACCAGGAGCTCATGAGTTAAGCATGGAATAACAGCAAAAAGCATCTGGGGTGCACACTGGAATATTTCCAGAATAATTTTATGATGCAGCTTCCTGTGTTCATTAACCGGTGCATCCTTGCTCAAAATGCATGACGTCAAAAAAATTCGAACTATGTGCTCCAATTTCTCAGCACAGTTTTGAATTATGTCAACAGCAAGCTTGTGGGCTCCTCCCTGCATGGGCAACAAGAAGCAAACGAGCGTTAGTTTGAACCAAAGAACAATAATGCGGGCTTCCATATATCTAAGGTATTCATGCAGAGAAGAACATATTGTAGATAACATTACTCGCACCATCAACCTCAACTTACAGCTAGTATTAAATGAACAGTGAAGAATCTACCTTGTCCTCCTTTACTAAATTGCGGAAAATCACATCCAGAAGAGGCTGAGTAACTTTTTCATTTAATATTTGTGTCATTATTGATAGCATAGCCTGGTGCACACATTGCTGAAGACCTTGCCTGTAAACAGTTTCACAATCAAGGAGTTAACCACTTAATGAAAAGAATCCGATTTAAATTTTCAGAAACAGTAATTATGTTTGCAGACAACTTGGAACATGAGCACGTCATGAATTAGGGCACATAACGTAGAGCAAACTGCTTGCATAATGGAATTTCTGCTCTTGCTGATTCAAGGATAACAGTTTGGTTTAGAGTATAAATTTGTTTAAGGAAAATAAATGTTGCCAATTATCTTAAGATGTTTAAGGACAACAAGAGAATAGTACCACAAGACGCATACGCAACTCTTTTGTGGCCAAGACATGTTCACCAGATCACCTCCATACACTAGGTATATCACCCGTTGCACTTGATAAGGAACCCATGAGATCCCATTAAGTATTGAAAAGTTCTACAGCAAACATGATAGTGCACACTGACATTTACTGTGATAGATGGAAATGAAAACCTGACGATTTGAGAATTCATAGCTTTCTCTGTAAATAACAATACTGTCCTATACACAGTATTGGAGGTCTTGATGATTCATTTCAGAATTCCAAAATCTCAAAATGGGAGGGCGGTACAAAAAGAAACCGATTGATAGGACATAAGTGAAAAAATGTACTCATGATTTTCAAATCAAAGTCCGTATGAGTAAGACCAATGTATCTACAATTGTAAGTTAGATACTGACAAATGAGCATCAGATTTTAAGCTTGATTCTTGGTTGTAACAAAATATAGGTGTATAACAACAAGAGCGGTAGATTAAGTCTTACTTCGCTGCTGAGAAGAATATTTTGGCCATATCAAGAACCAAGTCCTGACAACCAGTGTCAACCATAATTACAGAGCATCTAAGCGCAGCAACATTCTCCAATATTTTCATCCTTCTCGTAAGATATGGACTCCCGGTGTCTGCAAGCCCTGAAAATTCGCTGATGAAGAGCCTAAATATTTCCTGAGATAAAGCAGTTGACGTAGTGTTATAGGAGTGTGGTCCTTATTCCAATTGTTCTTTGACATTAAATAACTCAAAAATCAAAAATGGATAACAAATATGACTATTAGGTAGTGCTTCATATTTTTCAGAACTCTAAATGGTAATGGTACAAGAAGTCAGTGACAGCCAAGCATTGAAAGACATAAGTGTTAAATACCTTAAATATTTCGTCAGTAAAAGGTGGATCAGGTGCAAGGATTCGCATAACTTCAATGAAGCAGACAGCAACAAGAAGTCTGACATCCTTGTCCTTGTGGCTAAGTAAAGTGGTCTGGACCAGTGATTTACTCAAAGGACGTAGAGCATCGTGCAGAGAGGAGGACTGACTCAACTCTGATAAAGCACTTTCAGCTTGCTGCAGATAATAACAAAAACATGTTATGGAAGTAAATTCAAATTTATTCAGAGATAAAATAGTGAAAAGAAACAACCAATTAAAGAAAATGTCAAGCTGCAAAGTATTAATGCGCTACTCTTTTCCCTTCGGATGATTATGGTGAGCTAGCCTGCATCCCTGTCCTATTAGGTTCAAGGTTCAACTGTCGGAGGGGTTGTCATTGTATACATGCATTAAACAAAAGTATGCAAATATGTAACCTCTAATGAGAGCTAGAGAACAGTTCAGGTAGAGATCCAACAATGTGTTTGTACAAAGCCATTGCTCTAAACTCCCCTAAACGCTGGATAAAATACAAGTACAGTACAACCAGATCAAAACTGTATTCTCGTATAACAGTAAAAAAAAGGCAAATATCTGTTTCAGGAAAAAAGGCAAGGACCGAAATTAACCCACTTGATCTCCAGTTAACCTGTTTATCATGTAAAATGGATTGAAATACTCCTTTTAAGACAATGAATAGGTAAAAGCCTGAAAAATCAAATCCCCTTTATTCCTTATCCATAAGTCTCCATTACTAGTACCTTCATATTAGCAATTCACAAAGCAGGCAAACTTGAAACAACAAGAGTACTCACAAAATTGTTTGCCAGTAAAATATAAATATGTGAGAATGAACTGAACGCTCTCTGACTGCTTCCAGTTGGCAGGGAAATAAACGGTCTGGACTACTGGTACCTCTTTTCAACAGAAGGGGGGGAAGTTTTGAGTGACCATAAACACTACAGATCCATGCCGAGTTGACACTAAACACCTCAAAGGCTAAACTTGCTCAAACTGTCAAACATAAGCATGGTGAACATACAACCTGAACCTCTTCAGCATCGCTGCCCCTGTATGCCCCATCCCACGAATTGCTATGCCATGCTCGAATTCGTCAAGCCATTAGTACCCACGGCCCTCCTAGTCACACAGAGGTTAGAGCGGACTCATGAACCACAGCTACCTCGAATTTCAGCACTACTAGGAGGTACTACTACAGTCAGTGTTCGAGAACCCCAGAAACCCCACTAAAATCAGCGGTGCCGTTGGAGGCAATTTTAAAACCCCAGAAGCAGCACGGCGTCTCGCGAGGAACGGGAGCGAGCGGGTCTAGATCGGACACGGACTGGTGCTGGACGGACGGGGGCGGTCACCTTGAGGAGCTTGACGAGGGCGTCCTTGCCGAGGCGCGGCTGCGCGAGGCGCTTGCCGACCTCGCTGACGACTTGCCCCGGCGAGCCCGACATTGCGGCGGCGGCGGAGGCGGCGGAGGCGGCGGCGACCTCGGGGCCTGAAACCCTAGGCTAGTGGGCTAGGAGGCGATGGGGGTGGGGGGGAGGGCCGGGAGGGGAGGGGAGGCCATGGATGGAAACTGCGAGTACGAAAAAAGGCAGTCCGTCTCAGAGAGGGGCGGGCGTGTTTGGGGTTGGGGTTGGGGACGGCGGGCTTTTTTGCCGTTGCACCCTCCGGAGCACGCACGCATCACGCACGCACCTGCCACCTGTCGGCAACATTTCCTCGAAGGACCCGGATTATATTCTGCTAAACTAGGGGAGCGAATGTGAAAAAGAAATAAGGCCCCCGGACTGGGTATGTGAGGCTGAGGGTTGTATCATAGTGCTACCCGTAACCTTACTGCGAAACGACTCGAGGAAGTTTTTTCTTTTCAAGAAAACACTTGAGGGAATTTTTTCAAAACTAGCATCTTTTTTGTATCAAATTCGAAAAAAGTATGTTCGTTATCAAAAAAATCAATAATATGACCCCGTCGGCCTCGGTTAGGCCGACAGGGGACCGGTCGGCTTTCCCGCGGTCGAAGAGGGCCCATTGGCCCGAGGGTGGCCGAAGAGGCTGCCGTCGGCCCACGGCAGGCCGAAGAGGGCTCGTCGGCCACCAGGAGGCCGAAGAGCCACTGGATAAGGCCCGACGCCGGTTCCCTCTTCTTCCTCCTCGCTCTGGCTGCTCATCCCCTCTCTCTCTCTCGTTTTTGTTGACCGAAATCCCCCCCCTCCCTTGATCTCCTTCATCCTCCACCCATTTTTCGTTTCAATCTACTGAAATAATAGATCGTGCTCCTCTCCCCCGTCATATGGTCTTATTTTTTGCCATGGGGTAGTGTGTTGTTCGTTTGGAGGAGACATGATGGGGTGGTGGAGGTGTGAATGGTGAGAAGGTGGAGTGGTGAGGAAGAAGGTAGAGAGAAAGAAAAGGGGCACACACGCGTCGAAGGTATACATTTTTTCTGTTAGTTTAGGTTAGTTTTTTTAATGTACGTAAAATTAGTTTAGGTTAGTTTTATTAGTGTAGTGATTATAGTGTATGTGTTAATAGTGTAGGTTTATTTAGTTTAGTTAGTGTAGTCATTTTCAGTGGAAGCTTGCTATTTTAGTGTAGGTTCATTTTAGTGTAGGTTTATTTAGTGTACGTAAGTGTATTTTAGTGAAGTTCATTTTAGTGTAGGTTTATTTAGTATACGTAGGTATATTTTAGTGTACGTTTATTTTAATATAGATTTGTTCGTTGCGAATAATGAGACGCTGGCAATGTCTGACAGGTGAAAATGTCTGAATCCGTAAATTTCATTGTGTATTACGGCCCTGGTAATGTTCGATATAATAAGTTGGGGTTGATCTTAGCGAGTTTAAAAAGGGCGTCATGACACTTTCAGACCCGGACAAACTGGACATTAGGCAGTTGAAGTACTGGTTGACTACTAGTTTTGGCCTGAATCCTGAAGTTTGTTCCGTCAGTATTCATGCATTGTGGACCAAATCCTGTAAAAATGTCAAGTGTGAGTTGATTTCGATAGATAGGAGTCAGCATTGGTTGTCTCTGTTAAGTCGTTCCAGAGACCGAAGAATCCATCCGTATGCCCTAGTGCAACCAGTGGCGAAGGAGGAGAATATCGTACAACTCAACGTGGGGTATGAACCAGGCCAGAGTAGTCAAGTGGCTAATGAGATTTATGTATCCGGGTCACAGCCACCGGATGTGGATGCTAGCCAAGCCGAGAAAGAGTCAGATTATGTGGCACACAATATTAGTGGTCATGATATTGGGTAGAGTATTCAGTCAATAATATTAGTTGTCTCTGGTGTTGTTGATGGGGATGAGGAAGGCGATGAAATGCAGAGGGTGATGGAGGAAGAGGACTAGGATGGGATTGCGGAGGATATTGATTCTGAAAATTCCGAGGATGAGGTGGAGGTACCGATTCCTGCTGCATGGGATCAGGACATATCCGCCGGCATTACTGTCAACGATGGTCATGAGACTCCATGGTAATATAATCTGAACCAAGTCCAGATCGGGGCTATGTTTGACACAAAGAAAAAACTGAAGTATGCGGTGATAAAGTGGGTTATGTCTACGCAGAGGGTTTTCCGGACGTACATATCTAGTCCAACAAAATATACCATGAAGTGTGTTGAATCAGGTTGTCATGCGAAGGTGCACGACCACGTGCCAACGTATAACATTCACTGGGTTGTCACCAATGTTGTCCCGCATAATTGTGTGAGGAAAAACATGTTGGTTCGTCATCCAAACCTTACTTCAACTCTCATAGCGCAACTCATGCATACTGAGATAGTGAAGAAGAAAGATATGAAAGCAAAACACATCCAGACAGCAGTGAAGGTCAGATGAAATTATGACATTCCATATGAGAAGGCTTGGAGGGCTAAGCAGAAGGCTATGGAGGAAAGGTTTGGGACGTTCTTCGACTCATATGATAATGTTGTCTGCCTCCTTGACATAGTGAAGGAGAGGAATCCCCACACTTATGTTAACATACAACACACGAGGTTGGAGAGTACACCAGATTACAAGGTGTTGAAACGAGTATTCTTCTCTTTCGTATGTGCATCGAAGCTTTCCGTCATTGTCCTCCTGTGATGTTTGTGGATGGTACATTCCTAACTGGTCAGTACAAAGGGCAAATCCTGACTGCTATTGGTGTGGACGGGAACAACCAAATCATCCCACTAGCCATGACATTTGTGGAGGGTGAGAACTTTCCGAGCTGGGTATGGTTGTTCCGGCAAGTTAAAATTGTGATCGTGAAGGACCGAACAAATGTGTGTGTCATTCATGACAGACATCCTGGTATATTGAAGGCCGTGAAGACACTGAGTAATCCAACAGCTGACGAGCCAACACCTTGGAAGGACTTGCAAAGCCGGTGGTGCATGCGACATCTGGGTGTAAATTTTTTCTCACAGTTAAAGAACAAACGGTTGATGAACTTGTTCAATAAGTTATGCAAGCAAAACCAACGGCACAAATATGAATTTTTTTGGTCAAAACTAGATGAGTTTACTAAGAAGCATGTCCTTGATAGGAAGAAAATGGAAAAGGATCAGGTTAAATTAACAACACTCATTGCGGAGCTTGAGGAGCCAGTTGGTCTTTGTGACTTGCTAACAATTGACCCTCCTAATACGAAGAGAAAGAAGGGCAGGGCAATAAAGATTTTTTCTGAGTGGATAGAGAAAGAGCCTCCAGTGAATTGGTCTTTGCTGCATAACACCCATGGAGCTAGGTATGGCCACATGACAACCAATCTTGCAGAGATCTATAACTTTGTACTCAAAGGGAATAGAGCATTGCCACTGGCGGCTATTGTGGAGGGTGTATTCCATGGCAATTTGAGATATTTCAGAGAAAGGCACGAGTTAGCAAAGAAGCATATTGCAGATAATCAGAACACTCCTTATTGTAGCCGTGTCATGGAGTACATGGCTCAGAAGATAAAGAAAGCAAAAAAGCACACTGTCACACTCATAGGTAATCAGGAAAGGAGGTATGAGATTCAACTTCCTACTGATGGTTTTGGTTCTGCAAGTGAGGTGAAGACGCATGAGGTTAAAATTAGAACAAAATTTTATCCAACTTGTGAGTGTACATGCAACAAACCGCAGTTATTGCACCCTGCCTTGCTCACATGTGTTGGCTGCCTGTGGCCAGTTCAATTGGACGCTATCTCCTTTGTGTCTCCGTACTATTCAAAAGAGGCAGTACTCAATGTCTGGACAGGTGAGATGACAGGGTTTAGAGTCGTCGGCAATTTCAACAAGGTAAACGATGGTGACAGAGTATACATCTCGGATCCTGGACTTCGGTGAACTAGCAGGGGCGGGCGTAAGGTAAAGCGCATCCGAAACGATATGGACCAATCTGAAGCTGGTGGAGCAACCAGACAATGTTTGCTCCGCGCGGCTTATGGGCATAGGATGGAATATTGCCCCGGCCTGAAGAAAGACGCTGCTCCCACATCGACGAGTGCTTCCACATCGACGACTGCGGCAACGGTTGCAAGAGGAGCTCCTGGCAGTCGTGGTGGACGTGGCAGTCGAGGCCGGAGGGGCGGACGAGGAATGAATAACTTAGAAGCTACATAATGTGTGGGACGATGTTTTAATTTGTAATATGTCAGACTATGTTTTTATTTGTAATATGTTTGCACTATGTTTTAATGTGTAATATGTGGGACTATGTTTTTATTTGTAATATGCAAACACCTGTGTTTTAACCTGTAATATGATGGAGTATGTTTTATTCTGTAATATGTGTGGACTATGTTCTAATTGCAGATATGGCTTCGTATCCGTTGCTTAATGGTAATATCGATAGAGGGCACCGAGGCGCACTTACGGAATCGGGCACGAACTTAGACGTGTTGATCACTCGCATCCCAAAGTCTAACTGGATGATACACCCTTCATGGGTTGATAGGTATGTGTCGGTATAATGACTTACTATGTTTGACATCGTTTTGATAGACGCTAATTGTATGCTACATTCTATTTATTTTGTAGGTTAAGTTGGGCTGGACTTCTACCCTTGGCACGACTGGTTGAGGGTACATTGGATGAGTGGGTTGATCACCCGGACTTGGATGACGCAGGTGAACCAATGCAGTTGCACAAGAGGCAAGTATCATGTTTCTCTTACGACAGGTCACTCCTTACTTGCTTAGTAGATAGATGGAGACCAGAGACACATACGTTTCACTTTCCCTGGGGAGAGATGGCGCCTACTTTACAAGATGTGTCTTACTTGTTGGGATTACCTCTGACCGGTGCTGCCATAGGACCTTTAGAGGTAGAAACTGGTTGGCTAGCATCTATGCATGCCCATTTTCTGGCTGTGATGCCAACTACTACGACGCTAGACAACGATCGTCACGGGCCTCTTTTCAGGTGGTTGAGCCAGTTTCAGATTGTCGTCTTAGGATATCCCAATGTTCAGTTGTTAGAGGCACAAATTGACCGATCCCTAGAGGCATATATTATGTGGTTGTTCGGCAAGACGATGTTCACGGAGAACCACGTGACCACCGTCGATGCACGACTCATCGGTGTTGTACGAGAGATAGCTAATGCACATTGCCCGGAGAACATTGTGCAGAGGAGTTTTGGTTCTGCTATGTTAGTGGCTACATATAGAGGCCTGTGCAAAGCTGGCCAGTTGAAGTCTAGAAAATCTGGTCTTGTTGGATGTCCACTATTGTTGCAACTTTGGTCATATGAGAGATTCCCTATTGGTCGACCCTACGTCAGCGTTGACAAACCTTTTGGTAATGAGGACATGGCTGGAACTTACGTGCCTTCTATCGGCGACTTGCCTACTATGGGATCTGTTTGGGCATAGAGAGAGGTATTTTCATAATTAGTAACAATATGAATTACTAATGTTTATTTCTCGTTATTCAATATTATTTAGTAATGTTTGTTGTCATGCATAGAGACAGTTTGCGCATAGCCAGGTGAGGGGCTACTACCCCTCCTTCACGGCGCAGTTTGATAGTTTGCACGAGGATCAAGTTATATGGGAGACATACTCCCATAAGGCTATTTCAGAAAGGTACCCAGGTGGGATTTTTGGATTGTGCACTAGAGATCGACATTATTGGATGACCAAGGCCAAGTTGGTGTTCGACGTGACGGTTGAGGAGATGGCTATTAATAGGGTGATGAGACAGTTCGGTCTATGACAAGAGCCTGACATTCATGTTATTCCACCCTTACCAGATCACATGCACAAATAAGTAATACTACTTTAGTTCTCATGTCTGCATTCGGCTTATAGCTAATCATGTAACGTGCATTTCAATCTCAGATACAGTCGCGTAGGAGGAAACAAGTCCCGGGATTCTTGGTTTCGCGACATCAGGCCTTACCTCGACGAATGGACTACTACGCCGACAAATATCTGGGATGAAGTTCGTGTCTTTGACTGGGACAAGTTCGGGTTGTATCTGCAGCATTACAGGCAGAGCACGAGGATCTACTTGGTTCCATCATCTGCTCCGGATCATATCCCAGCACCTCTCGCCAGCGATCTGTTCCCAACTGCCTCAGTTGTGGGAACCAGACACCACACGGTATGTCCTCAGTTTTTCTCACATGTTACATTTTCCCTTAACCTGAACATGTACAATTGGTTAACTTTCTGTGTACAGGGTGAATTGACATCTTAGGAGCTAGAGGAGGTTACCGCTTTAGTGGACCACGTTGACAGAGGAGAAAATATCCCACTGCGAGAGCAAGCAACAATGTTGAAGAGTCTTCAAGCGAAGATACGCGGGATTTACGCAGCTGTTACATGTAGACGATCTTTGGATGTTGTTAACACTCATGCAACACATCGTCCGCCACGCCCTCTCTGCAGCGTTCATAAGCTCGAACCTCTGTGCAGCGTTCGAAACCTCGACCTTCACAACCCGGGGGCTATTTCTACCAGCAGCCACCTCCTTCACAACCCGGGGCTATTTCTACCAGCATCCACCTGCTTCACAAACCGGGGACTCTTCTTGGCTTCATCATATGGACCTAGGTAACTTTACTTTATACATTCTTTTAAAAATTGTAGCCTCGTAAATCATTCTTTACATGTTTTACTTTACCGCAGTCGACAACCAGTCGCAACCGTTCATGACTTCAGTTCAGTCACCTGTGTTTACTGCTCTTGGTTCGTACATACCTGGCGATGATGAGGACGATGACCGTGGTGCATGCACCTATGATATCTCAGAGACAGTTCTTGCCACTCCACCACCACCATTGACGCAGGAGACACAAACACCGACGGACGAGGTGGTCTATGGTCGTGGTCATCGTGACACTCGTCCACCACCTCAACGCTTATCGCCTTCCGGTCCACGTCCGAGGAAGCCCAAGATTCATCACCGTCCCCAGCAGTGATATGGTTATCTACGTATGAGACATGACTATCTATTTATGTATGAGACATATGTCTATTTTATGTATGGGACATATTCATGTATGCGACATATTCATGTATGCGACATATTCATGTTCTATTTCAGTGGTCATTTGGTTTAGAGAGACAAAACTAGTACTGTAAACTAAATGCATCCAACTGAATTAAACAGTACAACTGAATTAAACAGTACAACTGAATTAAACGTTACAACTTAATTAAATAGCACTACAGAAAACAGTACTACAAGAAAAAGTACTACATGAATGCATCATCATCATCATCCTTCGATGTAGATCTCTTGCCCTTTGTTGATGCAGAACTCTTTCCCTTCAGCGATGCGGTGGTCTTGACCTTGGTTCTCCGCATGAAGATGTCGTCTTCATCCTCCGTCGATGCAGAACTCTTCCCCTTCGTCGATGTAGAACTCTTCCCCTTTATCGATGTAGAAATCTTACTCGTGCCCGTCGACGATGCGGTAGTTTTCACCTTCGTGCTCGGCATGAAGAGGTCGTCTTCGTCCTCACTATCTGCTGACCATAAATCTGAATTATTCACAACAATCCTGAGGTAAGCTTCACCCTTGTGTAGTTGCTTTTGCCATCTGCCGTGCAACCTGAGAAGTTCTTTCTGTATCTCCTCAAAAGTCATGGGAGGCCACCCACTCCTAGCTAATGAGTGAGCCAACTCATTCATTATGGTGTCACTACTAATGAGTTCCTCCCATGGAACTACTCTATCATCCATCTTGAAATTGGCAGCTAGGCGAAGAAGACGATCGGACATACCAGAGTGAAAACTACGATCAAAAGGATAGCGAGGATGAGACATCTCCACGAAAGGATGGCGGGAGTGAAAGGGAAAGGAAGGTCCTGCTGACCCACCTTACCGTGGATGTGGTTATATATGTTCACAAGAGAAGATGGCGGGAGAGAAAGGTGGGAAACAAATTGGCGGGAGATAAAGGCGGGAAAGAGAATGGCGGGAAAGAAAGTGGCAGGAGAGAATGGCGGGAAAAAAAGTGGTAGGAGAGTATGGCGGGAAATAATATGGCAGGATAGTAGGGTGGGAAAAGAAAATGGGGGATAGTAGGGCGAGACAATACGATCACTGTGGCAGATAGCTGAAAAACAACAGCTAGCTCCTGTTCACACTGTTTGAAGGTTATGAGCACCAAATTGTTGACTTCAATAGACGATGCCAGTAGAAAATTACCGAAACCTTCCTTCTTCAACACCATTCTGTCACCCAAGCCAATGAAGTAGGAACAAGGAATGCTCACAAATATATCATCATCTTCAGAATCCAAAGTAATTTCAAGAGTTAAATAACCAGTCCTAGGAATCGACACAAATTCCTTCAAACTCCTCACAACCATGGTAGGAATAACCTGACAAAAACCAGCAAGTTATATGATATTCAACTTACAAATTTAAAACATTATGATACAACAAAGAACAAATAGATAAAAAAATACCCAAAACCAAAGCTTACCATATGTTGAGAAATAACATTCATGCGATCCATCCTACGAACAAAAGGAGTACACAGTATGTAGTTGTCATCAAAGAGCTGCCGCGACATGACATACATTTGATGATAATTCGGAGTGACACCACGACTATAGAAACAACTGTCAACAAGTTCCCTGTGAGTTTCACTCAGATCCTCAAGAGCGACAAACAAATAATTTCACAAACTGAGCAGAACAGCAAAACGTATAAGCTAAAACAAAACTGAAAATCATTCAAACAAATAACTTACCAACACGGGGTAAAGGAAACAACATAACACCATCCCGATGAAAATCGACACTAATCAAAGTTCCATAGTGCTCAAGCCTAAGAGTCATCATGTCACGATGACAGAGACCATAATCATTCACAAGTTCCTCCCACGAAGGACCATGGAATTTACTGCTCATCCAGCCATGTCTAAACAAAACATGGTATAAGTTACCCCCACTATTGTGAAGAGCAAGATCAATATCTGTGTCACCTCTCCGAATAGCTAAAGCTCAGCACTCCTCAATGCACCGAGCAAGATGTGATCTAACACTGCACGGAACATACTACAACAAGAATGGAAGCAAACATCGTAATCATATAAACAAACGCATTCGAATACATTCTGACCAAAACAACATCAACCATATGCCACAGTCAGATAAACAAGATATAGAATCTTACAACACGCCTTGAACATTGACGATCCAGCACCACAGTAAATACAGACGCACCGGAATCAACGGCAGAACAAGGGCCACGTAGAGCTCGGCAAAATGGGCAAGCCATTTACCTGCAAACGGACGGTGACCAATAAGAACTAAATCCACAACCGAGTTGAAAGTTGACATTTGATTGAGTTGGAAGCCAAAAAAACACCGTAGGCCAGTGGAGAGCACCCTAATCTATTGTTTATGCGGGTTGGATACGAAAATGGGTGGTCGAGCAAAGAGATCGGCGCGGCGGTGGAAGCATCGGAGAGCAACGGGAGTGAGAGGTGGAGATGGGGAGCCTAGAGGACGGGGAAGGGTGAAAGGAGTGGTCAGAGGAGAAAGAAAAAAGTCCTCGGCCTTATCCAGGGGTCCATCGGCCTCGAACTGGCCGACAGGCAGCTCTTCGGCCTCCCTCTGGCCGACAGGACACTCTTCGGCCTCCCTCTGGCCGACAGGACACTCTTTGGCCTCCCACTGGCCGACAGGTGGCTCTTCGGCCTGGTGATGGCTGACGGGCCCCTCTTCGGCCTGGTGGTGGCCGACGGGGTGCTACTTTTGCCATTTTTCATTTCCAACATACGATTTTCAAATTTGGTACATTTTTGGTACTAGTTCTGGAAAAAATTCCACTCGAGGAGTCTGGAGGATCACAACACCAGGCAATTTGGTTTCCCGCCCATGGGAAGCAGCTCCCGCGCTCGAAGCATCGGGAGAGATGGGCTGGATCGAGGAGCGAAGGCATGCACTAGCCCAATTAGCCCACTACGGGTTCACTTTTCCCGCTTATGATAAACCACGCACAATGGTCGAGGGCGTGTCCATAGCCCATGCGTTACAATGGGCTACATTGACGACTTCTTTTTTACCGTCAAAGCACTCCCATTTTTGCCTCAAAAAAACTCCCATTTTCTTCTTTCTTCCTTCTCTCGATTAAAAATGTTTATCGCAGTGATATGTGAGAAAATAAATTTACAACCATATTAAAATATTAAAAGATAAAAACATATTTATCGATGAATATTTCTACAACACATTTGACATGAAAGTTATGGTGTATGACAGATTGGGTAAAAACACAGTGATGACTTACCATCAAATCTTATTTATATTCTAGGACGTAGTTGTCCTACCTCTGTACCTGCAAAGATCTATCTCCCCCTTCCTTGATCCCCCTAGTAGTCCTCTCGTGAACAGGCCGTCATTGTTGGTGGTGGTGGCGGAGGCGGCGATGAGGAGGAACACCACAAGAGCTTGATGTTATTGATCTCTTCCCCATGATCATTTGTCGCCTCTACATGGGTGTCATTCATCAACACCACCGTTGCGTCAACTACTTCTTGTATAGAAAATAAAAGGATAGAAAAATTGTATTGGGTGGGATTGAATTTGAAATTTTAGCCTTATAGTAGGAAAACATGCCCTCATAGAGAGACTTCTTGTCATCAAAATCGACAAGGGACTTGCGCATCTTTCACCGTCTAACTTTGGTTTTTTTACCAATCCAAGTTATTTTAAGGCTTTATTGGTATGATGCAGTGTCACACACATGTTTCGGGTGGCTCTCTGTTGGTTTCCCGATTTTAGAGAATTTATGGAGGTGGAATTAGGTCAGACCGAGCCACGAGGGGCCCGCAAGGCATCAGTGCGCGCCTACTCCCTAGGTGCACCATGTTGCCTTGCCGTTTCCTCGTTTCGCTTCATGACTCCTCCCGAAGCTTTGAAGATCTTTTTTATCCAGAAAAAACGTCAAAAAGTTCCGAAGCGTTTGGACTTCGTTTGATACTGATTTCCTGAAAAACCAAAAATAGTAAAAAAAACAGCAACTGGCACTAGGCACTGGGTAATATGTTAGTTCCCAAAAATGATATAACATAGCATATTAGTATCGTAGATTGGTAATATAATAGTATGGAACAATCAAAAATTACATATACATTGAAGACGTATCAGCATCCCCAAACTTAATTTCTGCTCGTCCTCGAGTAGGTAAATGATGAAAACAAAAAAAATGATGTGACATGCTACCCAACATGTAATCTCTTTTATGTATAACCATTAAGAAACGATGAACTATATGATATCAACATAATAATATCCATAAACATAAATAGCATAATGATTACTTTTCAAATATATGATTCCTTAAAGAATGTTATTCCCTACTCATTTTACCATATCAAGAATGGCATGACTATGTCCTTTACCGCATAAGTATAAATGAGCACCCCGGTATAAAACCAGGCAATCGGATCGTACTTCTAACGCGCTTCAACATTTTCAACTTCACGCAATACATGAGCGTGAACCATGGATATAACATATGGGTTGAATAGAGTATGGTGTATATATCAAAAGGAGTCAAAGTGGAAATAAGTCTCGCACCAACTAGGCGAACCAACGGGCTATGAAGATGCCCATCAATCGATATCAATGCGAAGAGTAGGGATTGCCATGTAATGGATGCACTAGAACTATAAGTGTATGCAATCTCAACGGAAGCTAAGTGGGTTTGCATCCAACCTGCTTACTCATGAAGACCTCCGGTATTTGAGGAAGATCGTCATCGGAATATACAAGTCAAGTTCTATAATGAAAATTTTCCGCTAGCATATGAAAATGACAACTCATGTGTGAGAGCCTGGCTTAATAGGAATGATAGACTACTCATATCAACAAGGAATTCCTTCTTTTCCAGGCGCCCATTCGAAAAGAACTCCAAAGTTAAGCGTGCTTAGCTTGGAGCGATTCTAGGATGGGTGACCGATCGGGAAGTTGCTCCTGGGTGCGCATGAGTGAGGACAAAGTGCACAGGAAAGACTAGCGTTGGTCTGTGGGGCCAGTCTAGATCCCGCCAGGCGTAACAGGGTGTTACAATTGGTATCAGAGCCGACCCTTGCAGTTACACAGACATGCGTGGGTCAGGTGCGCGGGCATGTGACGCATGGCGCATGTGGCCCGTCGTGGCACACGGCATGGCACAGGTGCCGGACTAGACGCGCATACGTGTGCCAAGAGGGAACGCTCCTGATGGGCCGACGAGGACGTCGGTTCCTTTGACTGGACGCGCATATGTGTGCCAAGAGGGAATGTTCCTGATGGGCCAACGAGGACGTCGGTTCCTTTGACTGGGGGTGTATGTGAGAGCCTGGCTTAATAGGAATGATAGACTACTCATATCAACAAGGAATTCCTTCTTTTTCGGGAGCCCATTCGAAAAGAACTCCAAAGTTAAGCATGCTTGGCTTGGAGCGATTCTAGGATGGGTGACCGATCGGGAAGTTGCTCCCGGGTGCGCATGAGTGAGGACAAAGTGCGCAGGAAAGACTAGTGTTGGTCTGTGGGGCCAGTTAAGCGTGCTTGGCTTGGAGCGATTCTAGGATGAGTGACCGACCGGGAAGTTGCTCCCGGGTGCGCATGAGTGAGGACAAAGTACGCAGCAAAGACTAGTGTTGGTTTGTGGGGCCAGTCTAGATCCCGTCAGACGTAATGGGGTGTTTTTTGAGGCACAAGTGTGGTAAATGGATAGTAACACTGCCCCTTCTAGGATGGGTGATAATCATCTATATATGAAGAACATGGTGTCATTTTGAGGCACAAGTGTGGTAAATGGATAGTAACACTGCCCCTTCTCACTTTTCTCTTTTTTTTCATGGTGGGTTTTTCTATTTTTTTGCCTCTCCCTTTTTTCGTCTAGAGATCTTGA
Organism: Hordeum marinum; assembly: GCA_022496015.1. Lineage (NCBI taxonomy): Eukaryota > Viridiplantae > Streptophyta > Magnoliopsida > Poales > Poaceae > Hordeum > Hordeum marinum. The sequence goes on from CM039674.1 coordinate 443,675,947, forward strand.
CTTGTGGGGGAATCATAGTCTCCATCATCCTTTCCACATCGAGACAATGCTCTAATAATGATGATTATCACACTTTTATTTACTTACAACCACTGTTCGGGATATCGCTTCTCGTTAACTTATCGGTCGACACATGATAAGAGATAAATCGTCTTATCGGCCGATTTATCGATTTTATCGGTCAATCATTTATCGGCAAGTTTTTTTAATCTCAACTTTCCCCAACCGAAATAATGTAAAATATGCACACACGCGCGCGCGCACGCACAGAGACACACACATAATTTTTTGCTCTAAGCCTTTAAAACAGAATACACACACAAGCACATTCATGCATCATGTTGCACTCATGGCCTTAAAAACATGCTATATTAGTATATTACATAGTAGACAGTACACACACAAGCACAAACATGACCATCAACCATCAGGTTGTGCTCCAAGCCTTTAAAAACAAATAAATGGACAAACCTAGGCGCACACGCATGACAAACAGTGAGAAATAAACAGTCCAGCAATACATATAAATATTGCATAATAAGGTCCACAAACACAAAAATAACCATAGTTTAGCACATAGTCCAGCATAATACATAGTTACATACTACATAGTAAGGTCCACAAACGCACAAATAACCATAGTTTTGCATAGTTGCATCATTGCATGACAAAGCAAAATAGGAAACTAGCAAACATCACACATAGAGGTTCTTAGTTCTCTCACAAGTCACAACCAAAATATATAGTTAGCAAGTGCATAAAGGGCACACATAGTGCAAAGCATTGAAGGCTTGAAGCCCCATTAATGCTCCATCAGGTCCTCCTCATCTTTATTGGCATTGCCTAGTATCACCCCATCATCATTGGACTCGAAACCTATTTATTCCTCATTGACAAGCCCATGATCAGATTCTTCCCCATCGGAAACAAAGTCTTCCACTTCATGAAGTTCTCTCACTCTTGCACTTCTACGTAGCTCAACAAACTCGAAAGCTCCCATTGCATCAACCTCCTCACCCCATCAAACTCCTCCTATTGAACATAAGCACCTTCACATATCCAATCTTGTGCCATGGAAGCATCTTCACCAAGAAGACCATCACAAGATGAAGAGTACTTCTTCCTCTTGTCTATCATTCCCCCATTGAATTGAATATAAACTAAATCGTCCCTACGACACACATCTAGTTTATTTCTCCTCTTGGCATCCACCTACAAATTGCAAAATGAAGCTTAGCGATTCACATTTGGTCAAAAATAATATACGGAACAAATTTGACTACTTCCAAGTTGAGACTTACTTGTTCAAAAACACTCCAATTTCTTTCACATCCAGATGAACTTGTGGTCAAGTTGAGTATACTCAAAGCAAAATGCATCAATGTCGGAGTTTGTGGTCCATAAGTTGCCCACCACTCCCCTACATTTAAAGGAAAATACAAAGTATTACGCATCAGCCAAAAAAATCAGAATTGCAATATGACAATATTATCTTGAGAGCAAGCTTACCGGCATTGAAATTTGCATTGCCAATTGCTTTTATGGCAACCACCTTCCCAAACATGCCTTCCTTCTTTTTAAATTTGGGCAAATCAATGTTAAGCACTTTGTTTTTCTTCTCTTCGTCATCAAGATAAAATTGTTCAATAGCTTCCATCAACCCGTACATGACTTCCACATCGGTAAAGATGCTTGAGGTAGCATAACTATAATATGGATTCAAGGCATATGCAGCCATATGCAATGGGGTATCTAGCCTCCCATTCATCTTGATCTCCATGGTCGTTGTGATCATCTTATAGTCCTTGTCTGAATTATCATCCGCAGCCAATATTGCCTTCTTTGCCTCTATTATTTCTCCATACAAAGAGGTCGTGGATTGTCCATCACTATCAGCCAACCGAAGTATTTTCACCAATGGCTCGAAAACCTTCCAAGTTTCCAACATACACAATCACAAGTGCACAACATTAGATTTCAACATATACGCATGCATTCCAACATACACAAGCATAAGTTACAACACAATATTACAACTCAACATAGAAAAATATGACTCTATATGAATTCATCTGGCAGTGTACCAGGATGTGCATGTTGGAAATATGCCCTAGAGGTAATAAATAAAGTGTTTATTATTATATTTCCTTGTTCATGATAATCGTTTATTATCTATGCTATAATTGTATTAATTGGAAACACATTGCATGTGTGGGTAAGTAGACAACACTTTGTCCCTAATATGCCTCTAGTGAACTAGCTCGTTGATCAAAGACGGTCAAGGTTTCCTAGCCATTGACATGTGATGTCATTTGATAACGGGATCACATCATTAAGAGAATGATGTGATGGACAAGACCCAAACTACAAACGTAGCATATGATCGTGTCAGTTTATTGCTACTGTTTCTGCATGTCAAGTATGTTCTCCTATGACCATGAGATCATGCAACTCACGAACATCGAAGGAGTGCCTTGTGTGTATCGAACGTCGCAACGTAACTGGGTGACTATAAAGGTGCTCTACAGGTATCTCCGAGGGTGTCTGTTGAGTTGGCATGGATCAAGACTGGGATTTGTTACTCCATGTGACAAAGAGGTATCTCAAGGCCCACTCGGTAATACAACATAACAATGAGCCTTGCAAGCAATGTGTCTAAGTGTTAGTCACGGGATCTTGTATTACGGAACGAGTAAAGAGACTTGCCAGTAACAAGGTTGAACTAGGTATGAAGATACCAACGATCGAATCTCGGGCAAGTAACATACCGAAGAACAAAGGGAACATCATACGGGATTAACTGAATCCTTGACATAGAGGTTCGATCGATAAAGGTCTTCGTACAATATGTAGGAACCAATATGGGCATCCAGGTCCCGCTATTGGTTATTGACCGTAGAGGTGTCTCGGTCATGTCTACATAGTTCTCGAACCCGTAGGGTCTGCACACTTAAGGTGTGGTGACGTTTCGATAGTATAAAGTTATGTATGGTGGTGACTGAAGGTTGTTTGGAGTCCCGTATGAGATCCCGAACGTCACGAGGAGCTCCTAAATGGTCCGGAGGTAAAGATTCATATATAGGAAGTCCTGTTTTGGTCGCCGGAAAAGTTTCGGGCTCATCGGTAGTGTATCGGGAGTGCCGGTAGTGTACCGAAAGACCACGGGGAGGGGTATTTCGACCCAAGAGGCTTCATGGGATGTGGGAGAGTGAATACCAGCCTTTTGTGGGCTGGTGGAAGTCCCACACAAGGCCCATGTGGCTGGGAAGAAAAGCCCAAAAGGAAAAAAGGTGGAAAAAGGCAAAATAGGCAAAATAAGGAAGGAGCCCTAATCCTACTAGGAGTGGAGGAGGTGGACTCCTCCCTCATAGTTCGGCCGAACCAGATTGGCTTGGAAGCCAAGGCTGCCTCCTCTCCTCCTCTCCTCCTATATATACTAGAGGGTTTTAGGGTTTTTGCATAAGATTTTCAGCCACGTGCAACCCTACCCTCTAGTCCATAATTTCTCCTCTAGATCGGATTTCTGCAGTGCTTAGGCGAAGCCCTGCCGGAATAGCTCCACCACCATCGCCGGAGCGCCGTCACGCTGCCGGAGAACTCTTCTTCCTCTCCGCTCCTTCTTGTTGGATCAAGACGACGGAGATCGTCATCAAGCTATACATGTGCTGAACGCGGAGGTGCCGTCCGTTCGGCGCTAGATCGGAAGGATCGTGATCAAGTTCGTGTGACGGATCGTGTTCAAGTTCGTAGGACGGATCATGATTGGATCGCGGGACGGATCGTGATTGGATCATGGGACACACGGCGATTTGGATCACGAAGACGTTCGACTACACCAACCGCGTTTCTTAACGCTTCCCGCTTAGCGATCTACAAGGGTACGTAGATCCACTCTCCCTCTCATAGATGCTCATCACCATGGATAGATCTGCGTGTGCGTAGGAAATTTTTTGTTTCTCATGCAACGTTCCCCAACAGTGCAATGATCTAACATAATAATAACCCACAAGTGTAGGGGATCATTTGTAGCCTTTTTCGATAAGTAAGAGTGTCGAACCCAGCGAGGAGCTAAAGGTAGAATTAATATTCTCTCAAGTTATATCGACCACTGATACAACTCTACACACACTAACGCTTACTTTACCTAGAACAAGTATGAAACTATTTTGCGGGAATAAAACTAGAAGTACTTTGTGAGAATAAAACTACGGATAATTTGCAAGATAATAAAAGCTAGTTGTTTAGTATAAAGCTTTTTGTAAGACAAGATAAATATTGTTCATAGGCAATTGAATATAACACGATGGATACTTATCATATGCAATGACGGAGAGGCACATGCTAACATACTTTTCGTACTTGGATCACATGCACTTATGATTGGAACTCTAGCAAGCATCCGCAACTACTATATATCATTAAGGTAAAACACAACCATAACATTAACACAGCAAGTCCTCTTTACTCCCATACGCAACACCCCCCTTACTCGGGTGTAAGTTTCAGTCACTCTAGCCACCCACTATAAGCGAATCATGTACATATTTTGCAAGACCCTACAACAGGAACCCCTCATGTGTGCACGGCACGAAAGGCACCTTAGGAAAACATCATATTATCATACAACTCATATCAATCACACCATACCACAATTAACCCATAGGACAAAAGAAGTCTACGCAAACATCATAGGATAGCCACACATCATTGGGTAATAATATATAGCATTAAGCACTATGTTTAAGTAGATATTACAGTGGGGGAAACAGGTTCTACACCGCTCCATAGAGGGGGAGAGAGTTGGTGGTGACGGGGGTGAAGTTGTTGGTGTAGATCGTCGTCATGATGGTTGCCCCGGCGGCGTTCCCGCTGTTGGAAATATGCCCTAGAGGCAATAATAAATTAGTTATTATCATATTTCCTTGTTCATGATAATCGTTTATTATCCATGCTATAATTGTATTGATCGAAGACTTAGATGCATGTGTGGATACATAGACAAAACCATGTCCCTAGTATGCCTCTAATAGACTAGCTCGTTGATCAAAAGATGGTTAAGGTTTCCTAGCCATGGACATGATATGTCATTTGATAACGGGTCACATCATTAGGAGAATGATGTGATGGACAAGACCCAAGCTGCAAACGTAGCATATGATCGTGTCAGTTTATTGCTACCGTTTTCCGCATGTCAAGTATGTGTTCCTATGACCATGAGATCATGCAACTCACAGATATCGGAGGAGTGCCTTGTGTGTATCAAACGTCACAACGTAACTGGGTGACTATAAAGGTGCTCTACAGGTATCTCCGATGGTGTCTGTTGAGTTGGCATGGATCGAGACTGGGATTTGTTACTCTGTGTGACGGAGAGGTATCTCGGGGCCCACTCGGTAATGCAACATCACAATAAGCCTTGCAAGCAATGTGACTAATTGTTAGTTGCGGGATCTTGTATTACGGAACGAGTAAAGAGACTTGCCGGTAATGAGGTTGAACTAGGTATGGAGATACCGACGATCGAATCTCGGGCAAGTAACATACCGAAGAACAAAGGGAACGTTATACGGGATTAACTGAATCCTTGACATAGAGGTTCGACCGATAAAGATCTTCGTAGAATATGTAGGAACCAATGTGGACGTCCAGTTCCCTCCATTGGTTATTGACCTTAGAGGTGTCTCGGTCATGTCTACATAGTTCTCGAACCCGCAGGGTCTGCACACTTAAGGTTCGGTGACGTTTCGGTAGTGTAGAGTTATGTATGGTGGTGACCGAAGTTTGTTTGGAGTCCCGGATGAGATCCCGGACGTCACGAGGAGCTTCGGAATGGTCCGGAGGTAAATATTCATATATAGGAAGTCCCAGTTTGGTTTCCGAAAAAGTTTCGGGCTCATCGGTAGGTACCGGGAGTGCCGGTAGTGTACCGGGAGTGCCGGTAGTGTACCGGGAGGCCTCCGGGAGGGGTATTTCGACCCCAAGAGGTCCATGGGCTGTGGGAGAATAATAACCAGCCCTTTGTGGGCTGGGAAAACAGCCACAAAGGCCCATGGCGCAGGAGAGAAAGTCCTAAAGCAAAAAGTGCAAAATCAGCCAATAGGAGGCAATCCTACTCCAACTAGGATTGGAGGTGAAGTAGGATTGCTTCCCACCTCCTATTTCGGCCGACCAAAAGGCTTGGCTGCCTCTCCTATCCTCTCCTCCTATATATACTAGTGGATTGGGTGGTTTTTGGACAGAATTTCCAGCCACGTGCTACCCGTTACACCGGTGCATAGTTTCTCCTCTAGATCGGTTTTCTGCAGCGCTTAGGCGAAGCCCTGCCGGAATTGCTCCACCACCATCACCGGAGCGTCGTCACGCTACCGGTGAACTCTCTCTCCTCTCCACCTCTTCTCGCTGGATCGAGACGTTGGAGATCGTCATCAAGCTGCACGTGTGCTGAACGCGGAGGTGCCGTCCGTTCGGCGCTAGATCGGAAGGACCGTGATCGAGATCGCGAGACGGTTCGTGATGTGATCACGGAACGGATCGTGATGAGTTCGCGGGACAGATCGTGATCAAGATCGTGAGACGGATTGTGATGAGTGTTGGGAGACGTAGTAGTAAATCAAAATTTTCCTACGTGTCACCAAGATCTATCTATGGAGAAACCAGCAACGAGAGGGGAGAGATTGCATCTTCATACCTTTGAAGATCGCTAAGCGGAAGCGTTACAAGAACACGGTTGATGGAGTCGTACTCGCAGCGATTCAGATCGCGGAAGATCCGATCAAGTGCCGAACGGACGGCACCTCCGCGTTCAACACACGTGCAGCCCGGTGACGTCTCCTACGCCTTGATCCAGCAAGGAGGAAGGAGAGGTTGGGGAAGAGCTCCAGCAGCAGCACGACGGCGTGGTGGTGGTGGAGTATCAAGGTATCCCGGCAGGGCTTCGCCAAGCGCTGCGGAGGAGGAAGAAGAGAGGTAGAGCTTCGCCGAGAGAGAGAGAGTTCAGATCTGTTCTCAAAGGGCCAAAACCTCAAGTATATATAGGAGGAGGGAGAGGGAGGGCTGGCTTGGCCCCTCCTCCAAGGAGGAGAGGTTCGGCCGAAGTGGGGGAGGAGTCCACCTCCCACAAGGGAGGTGGATCTCCTCCTTTCAAACCCCTTTTGCCCTTATCTCTAGATCCCAGCCGCATGGGCCCTTCTAGGAGGTCTTGGCTGGCCCAATATGGGCTGGCACACCTCCTCTAAAAGCCCACTAAGTCCTCTGGTCGTCACACCCCTCCCGGGGGGTCCTCCGGCACCCTCCCGGCACTCCCGGTACAATACCGATGAGCCCGAAAACTTTCCGGTGACCAAAACTGGACTTCCTATATATCAATCTTTACCTCCGGACCATTCCGGAGCTCCTCGTGATGTCCGTGATCTCATACGGGACTCCGAACAACCTTCGGTAATCACGTATACCTTTTCCCTATAACCCTAGCGTCATCGAACTTTAAGTGTGTAGACCCTACGGGTTCGGAAGACAGGTAGACATGACCGGGACACTTCTCCGGCCAATAACCAATAGCGGGATCTGGATACCCATGTTGGCTCCCACGTACTCCACGATGATCTCATCGGATGAACCACGATGTCAAGGATTCAATCAATCCCGTATACAATTCCCTTTGTCTATCGGTATGGTACTTGCCCGAGATTCAATCGTCGGTATCCCTATACCTTGTTCAATCTCGTTACCGGCAAGTCTCTTTACTCGTTCCGTAACACATCATCCTGTGGCTAACTCCTTAGTCACATTGAGCTCATTATGATGATGTCTTACCGAGTGGGCCCAGAGATACCTCTCCGTCACACGGAGTGACAAATCCCAATCTCGATTCGTGTCAACCCAACACACACTTTCGGAGATACCCGTAGCGTACCTTTATAGCCACCCAGTTACGTTGTGACGTTTGGCACACCCAAAGCATTCCTACGGCATCCGGGAGTTACACAATCTCATGGTCTAAGGAAACGATACTTGACATTGAAAAGCTTTAGCAAACGAACTACACGATCTTGTGCTATGCTTAGGATTGGGTCTCGTCCATCACATCATTCTCCTAATGATGTGATCCCGTTATCAACGACATCCAATGTCCATGGTCATGAAACCGTGACCATCTATTGATCAACGAGCTAGCCAACTAGAGGCTTACTAGGGACATGTTGTGGTCTATGTATTCACACATGTATTACGATTTCTGGTTAACACAATTGTAGCATGAATAATAAACAATTATCATGAACTAGGAAATACAATAATAACCATTTTATTATTGCCTCTAGGGCATATTTCCAACAGTCTCCCACTTGCACTAGAGTCAATAATCTAGTTACATTGTGATGAATCGAACACCCATAGCATTCTGGTGTTGATCATGTTTTGCTCGTGAGAGAGGTTTAGTCAATGGATCTGCGACATTCAGATCCGTATGCACTTTACAAATATCTATGTCTCCCTCCTGAATGTAATCACGGATGGAGTTGAAGCGGCGCTTGATGTGTCTTGTCTTCTTGTGAAACCTGGGCTCCTTCGCAAGGGCAATAGCTCCAGTGTTATCACAGAGTAGAGTCATCGGGCCCGACGCATTCGGAATCACTCCTAGGTCGGTGATGAACTCCTTCATCCAGACTCCCTCCTTTGCTGCTTCCGAAGCAGCTATGTACTCCGCTTCACATGTAGATGCCGCCACGACGCTTTGCTTGCTGCTGCTCCAGCTTACTGCCCCTCCATTCAAAATATACACGTATCCGGTTTGCGACTTGGAGTCGTCCGGATCTGTGTCGAAGCTAGCATCGACGTAACCCTTTACGACGAGCTCTTCGGCACCTCCATAAACGAGAAACATGTCCTTTGTCCTTTTCAGGTACTTCAGGATATTCTTGACCGCTGTCCAGTGTTCCGCTCCGGGATCACTTTGGTACCTCCCTACCAAACTTATGGCAAGGTTCACATCAGGTCTGGTACACAGCATGGCATACATGATAGAGCCTATGGCTGAAGCATAGGGGATGGCACTCATCTCTTCTCTATCCTTTGCCGTGGTCGGGCATTGAGTCGTACTCAATCTCACACCTTGCAACACAGGCAAGAACCCCTTCTTGGACTGATCCATATTGAACTTCTTCAATATCTTTTCAAGGTATGTGCTTTGTGAAAGACCAATGAGGCGTTTTGATCTATCTCTATAGATCTTAATACCTAATATGTAAGCAGCTTCTCCAAGGTCCTTCATTGAAAAACACTTATTCAAGTAGGCCTTGATACTTTCCAAGAGTTCTATATTATTTCCCATTATCAGCATGTCATCCACATACAGTATAAGAAATGCTATAGAGCTCCCACTCACTTTCTTGTAAATACAGGGTTCTCCATAAACCTGTACAAACCCAATCGCTTTAATCACCTCATTAAAGCGAATGTTCCAACTCTGAGATGCTTGCACCAGCCCATAGATGGAGCGCTGGAGCTTGCATACCTTGTTAGCATCTTTAGGATCGACAAAACCTTCCGGCTGCATCATATACAGTTCTTCCTTGAGGAAGCCATTAAGGAATGCCGTTTTGACGTCCATTTGCCAGATCTCATAATCATAAAATGCGGCAACTGCTAACATGATTCGGACAGACTTTAGCATCGCTACGGGTGAGAATGTCTCATCGTAGTCAACTCCTTGAACTTGTCGATAACCCTTAGCGACAAGCCGAGCTTTATAGGCGGTCACATTACCGTCTGCGTCAGTCTTCTTCTTAAAGATCCATTTATTTTCAATGGCTCGCTTATCATCAGGCAAGTCCACCAAAGTCCATACTTTGTTCTCATACATGGATCCTATCTCGGATTTCATGGCCTCAAGCCATTTGTCGGAATCCGGGCCCGCCATCGCTTCTTCATAGTTCGAAGGTTCACCGTTGTCCAACAACATGATCTCTAGGACAGGATTGCCGTACCACTCTGGTGCGGAACGTGTCCTAGTGGACCTTCGAATAGCAACTTGATCTGAAGTTTCATGATCATCGTTATTAACTTCCTCTCTAGCCGGTGTAGGCTCCACAGAAACAACTTCCTGTGCTGCGCTACTCTCCGGTTCGAGTGGAGGTACAATTACCTCATCAAGTTCTATTTTCCTCCCACTTACTTCTTTCGAGAGAAACTCTTTCTCGAGAAAGGATCCATTCTTGGCAACAAAGCCTTTGCCTTCGGATCGTAGGTAGAAGGTATAGCCAATAGTCTCTTTGGGATATCCTATGAAGACGCACTTTTCCACTTTGGGTTCGAGCTTCTCAGGTTGAAGTTTCTTCACATAAGCATCGCAACCCCAAACTTTTAGAAACAACAGCTTAGGTTTCTTTCCAAACCATAATTCATATGGTGTCGTCTCAACGGATTTAGACGGTGCCCTATTTAAAGTGAACGCGGCAGTCTCTAATGCATATCCCCAAAATGATAGCGGTAAGTCGGTAAGAGACATCATAGATCGCACCATATCCAATAGAGTGCGATTACGACGTTCAGACACACCATTTCGCTGAGGTGTGCCTGGCGGCGTGAGCTGTGAAACAATTCCACATTTCCTAAGGTGCGTGTCAAACTCGTGACTTAAATATTCTCCGCCACGATCAGATCGTAGGCATTTTATTTTCCTGTCACGTTGATTCTCGACCTCACTCTGAAATTCCTTGAACCTTTCAAAGGTTTCAGACTTGTGTTTCATTAAGTAGACATACCCATATCTGCTCAAGTCATCAGTGAGGGTGAGAACATAACGGTAGCCACCGCGAGCCTCGACACTCATTGGACCGCATACATCGGTATGTATTATCTCCAACAAGTCAGTTGCTCGCTCCATTGTTCCGGAGAACGGAGTTTTGGTCATCTTGCCCATGAGGCATGGTTCGCATGTGTCAAATGATTCGAAATCAAGTGACTCCAAAAGTCCATCAGCATGGAGCTTCTTCATGCGTTTGACACCAATATGGCCAAGACGGCAGTGCCACATGTAAGTGGGACTATCGTTATCAACTTTACACTTTTTGGTACTCACACTATGGACATGTGTAACATCACGTTCGAGATTCATCAAAAATAAACCATTGACCAGCGGGGCATGAGCATAGAACATTTCTCTCATATAAATAGAACAACCATTATTCTCGGATTTAAAAGAGTAGCCATCTCGTATCAAGCGAGATCCAGATACAATGTTCATGCTCAAAGCTGGTACTAAATAACAATTATTAAGGTTTAAAACTAATCCCGAAGGTAGATGTATAGGTAGCGTGCCGACGGCGATCACATCGACCTTGGAACCATTCCCGACGCGCATCGTCACCTCGTCCTTTGCCAACCTTCGCTTATTCCGCAGCTCCTGCTTGGAGTTACAAATGTGAGCAACTGCACCGGTATCAAATACCCAGGAGCTACTACGAGCGCTGGTTAGGTACACATCAATAACAAGTATATCACATATACCTTTAACGTTGCCGTCCTTCTTATCCGCTAAGTACTTGGGGCAATTCCGCTTCCAGTGACCGGTACCCTTGCAATAAAAGCACTCAGTCTCAGGCTTGGGTCCATTTTTCTTCTTCTTCCCGGCAACTTGCTTACCGGGCGCGGCAACAGCTTTGCCGTCCTTCTTGAAGTTCTTCTTACCCTTGCCTTTCTTGAAACTAGTGGTCTTATTTACCATCAACACTTGATGCTCCTTTCTGATCTCGACCTCCACTGATTTCAGCATCGAGTACAACTCAGGAATGGACTTCTCCATCCCTTGCATGTTGTAGTTCATCACAAAGCTCTTGTAGCTAGGTGGAAGCGACTGGAGGATTCTGTCAATGACCGAGTCATCCGGGATGTTAACTCCCAGCTGAGTCAAGCGGTTGTGAAGCCCAGACATCTTGAGGATGTGCTCACTGACAGAACTGTTCTCCTCCATCTTACAACTAAAGAACTTGTCGGAGACTTCATATCTCTCGACCCGGGCATGAGCTTGAAAGACCAGTTTTAGCTCTTGGAACATCTCATATGCTCTGTGTTGCTCAAAATGCTTTTGGAGCCCCGGTTCTAAACTGTAAAGCATGCCGCACTGAACAAGGGAGTAGTCATTGCAGCGAGAATGCCAAGCGTTCGCAACGTCTTGTTCTGCTGGGAGAAGGGGTGGGTCACCTAGCGGTGCATCAAGGACATACAGTTTCTTGGAAGCTATGAGGATGATCCTCAAGCCACGGACCCAGTCCGCATAGTTGCTTCCATCATCTTTCAGCTTGGTTTTCTCTAGGAACGCGTTGAAATTGAGGTTGACATTTGCGTTGGCCATTGGATCTACAATATAGATATTAAAGGCAATTTTAGACTAAGTTCACGATAATTAAGTTCACATAATCAAATTATTCAGTGAACTCCCACTCAGATAGACATCTCTCTAGTCATCTAAGTGACACATGATCCATGTCAACTAGCCCGTGTCCGATCATCACGTGAGACGGACTAGTCATCCATGGTGAACATCTTCATGTTGATCGTATCTTCTATACGACTCATGTTCGACCTTTCGGTCTTCCGTGTTCCGAGGCCATGTCTGTACATGCTAGGCTCGTCAAGTCAACCTAAGTGTTTCGCGTGTGTAAATCTGGCTTACACCCGTTGTATGCAAACGTTAGAACCTATCACACCCGATCATCACGTGGTGCTTCGGAACAACGATCCTTAGCAACGGTGCACAGTTAGGGTGAACACTTCTCTTGAAATTTTATTGAGAGATCATCTTATTTACTATCGTCGTTTTAAGCAAATAAGATGTAAACATGATAAACATCACATGCAATCAATATAGTGACATGATATGACCAATATCATCTTGCTCCTATGATCTCCATCTTCGGGGCACCATGATCATCATCGTCACCGGCACGACACCATGATCTCCATCATCATGATCTCCATCATCATGATCTCCATCATCATGATCTCCATCATTGTGTCTTCATGAGGTTGTCTCGCCAACTATTACTTCTACTGCTATGGCTAACGCTTAGCAATAAAGTAAAGTGATTACATGGCGTTTATGATTGATTCGCAGGTCATACAATAAATAAGACAACTCCTATGGCTCCTGCCGGTTGTCATAGTCATCGACATGCAAGTCGTGAACCCTATTACAAGAACATGATCAATCTCATACATCACAATGCATCACATCACATCCTTTTGGCCATATCACATCACACGGCATATGCTGCAAAAACAAGTTAGACGTCCTCTAATTTGTAGTTGCAAGTTTTTACGTGGTTGCTATAGGTTTCTAGCAAGAACGTTTCTTACCTACGTCAAAACCACAACATGATATGCCAATTGCTATTTACCCTTCATAAGGACCCTTTTCATCGAATCCAATCCGACTAAGGTGGGAGAGACAGACACCCGCTAGCCACCTTATGCAACTAGTGCATGTCAGGCGGTGGAACCGGTCTCACGTAAGCGTACGTGTAAGGTTGGTCCGGGCCGCTTCATCCCACAATACCGTCGAATCAAGATAAGACTAGTAACGGCAAGCATATTAACAAAATCGACGCCCACAACTGCTTTGTGTTCTACTCGTGCATAGATTCTACGCATAGACCTAGCTCTGATACCACTTTTGGGAGACGTAGTAGTAAATCAAAATTTTCCTACGTGTCACCAAGATCTATCTATGGAGAAACCAGCAACGAGAGGGGAGAGATTGCATATTCATACCTTTGAAGATCGCTAAGCGGAAGCGTTACAAGAACGCGGTTGATGGAGTCGTACTCGCAGCGATTCAGATCGCGGAAGATCCGATCAAGTGCCGAACGGACGGCACCTCCGCGTTCAAGACACGTGCAGCCCGGTGACGTATCCTACGCCTTGATCCAGCAAGGAGGAAGGAGAGGTTGGGGAAGAGCTCCAGCAGCAGCACGACGGCGTGGTGGTGGTGGAGTATCAAGGTATCCCGGCAGGGCTTCGCCAAGCGCTGCGGAGGAGGAAGAAGAGAGGTAGAGCTTCGCCGAGAGAGAGAGAGTTCAGATCTGTTCTCAAAGGGCCAAAACCTCAAGTATATATAGGAGGAGGGAGAGGGAGGGCTGGCTTGGCCCCTCCTCCAAGGAGGAGAGGTTCGGCCGAAGTGGGGGAGGAGTCCACCTCCCACAAGGGAGGTGGATCTCCTCCTTTCAAACCCCTTTTGCCCTTATCTCTAGATCCCAGCCGCATGGGCCCTTCTAGGAGGTCTTGGCTGGCCCAATATGGGCTGGCACACCTCCTCTAAAAGCCCACTAAGTCCTCTGGTCGTCACACCCCTCCCGGGGGGTCCTCCGGCACCCTCCCGGCACTCCCGGTACAATACCGATGAGCCCGAAAACTTTCCGGTGACCAAAACTGGACTTCCTATATATCAATCTTTACCTCTGGACCATTCCGGAGCTCCTCGTGACATCCGGGATCTCATCCGGGACTCCGAACAACCTTCGGTAATCACGTATACCTTTTCCCTATAACCCTAGCGTCATCGAACCTTAAGTGTGTAGACCCTACGGGTTCGGGAGACACGTAGACATGACCGAGACACTTCTCCGGCCAATAACCAATAGCGGGATCTGGATACCCATGTTGGCTCCCACATACTCCACGATGATCTCATCGGATGAACCACGATGTCAAGGATTCAATCAATCCCGTATACAATTCCCTTTGTCTATCGGTATGGTACTTGCCCGAGATTCGATCGTCGGTATCCCTATACCTTGTTCAATCTCGTTACCAGCAAGTCTCTTTACTCATTCCGTAACACATCATCCCGTGGCTAACTCCTTAGTCACATTGAGCTCATTATGATGATGTCTTACCGAGTGGTCCCAGAGATACCTCTCCGTCACACGGAGTGACAAATCCCAATCTCGATTCGTGTCAACCCAACACACACTTTCGGAGATACCCGTAGCGTACCTTTATAGCCACCCAGTTACATTGTGACGTTTGGCACACCCAAAGCATTCCTACGGCATCCGGGAATTACACAATCTCATGGTCTAAGGAAACGATACTTGACATTGAAAAGCTTTAGCAAACGAACTACACGATCTTGTGCTATGCTTAGGACTGGGTCTCGTCCATCACATCATTCTCCTAATGATGTGATCCCGTTATCAACGACATCCAATGTCCATGGTCATGAAACCGTGACCATCTATTGATCAACGAGCTAGCCAACTAGAGGCTTACTAGGGACATGTTGTGGTCTATGTATTCACACATGTATTACGGTTTCTGGTTAACACAATTGTAGCATGAATAATAGACAATTATCATGAACTAGGAAATACAATAATAACCATTTTATTATTGCCTCTAGGGCATATTTCCAACAGTCTCCCACTTGCACTAGAGTCAATAATCTAGTTACATTGTGATGAATCGAACACCCATAGCATTCTGGTGTTGATCATGTTTTGCTCGTGAGAGAGGTTTAGTCAATGGATCTGCGACATTCAGATCCGTATGCACTTTACAAATATCTATGTCTCCCTCCTGAATGTAATCACGGATGGAGTTGAAGCGGCGCTTGATGTGTCTTGTCTTCTTGTGAAACCTGGGCTCCTTCGCAAGGGCAATAGCTCCAGTGTTATCACAGAGTAGAGTCATCAGGCCCGACGCATTCGGAATCACTCCTAGGTCGGTGATGAACTCCTTCATCCAGACTCCCTCCTTTGTTGCTTCCGAAGCAGCTATGTACTCCGCTTCACATGTAGATGCCGCCACGACGCTTTGCTTGCTGCTGCTCCAGCTTACTGCCCCTCCATTCAAAATATACACGTATCCGGTTTGCGACTTGGAGTCGTCCGGATCTGTGTCGAAGCTAGCATCGACGTAACCCTTTACGACGAGCTCTTCGGCACCTCCATAAACGAGAAACATGTCCTTTGTCCTTTTCAGGTACTTCAGGATATTCTTGACCGCTGTCCAGTGTTCCGCTCCGGGATCACTTTGGTACCTCCCTACCAAACTTATGGCAAGGTTCACATCAGGTCTGGTACACAGCATGGCATACATGATAGAGCCTATGGCTGAAGCATAGGGGATGGCACTCATCTCTTCTCTATCCTTTGCCGTGGTCGGGCATTGAGTCGTACTCAATCTCACACCTTGCAACACAGGCAAGAACCCCTTCTTGGACTGATCCATATTGAACTTCTTCAATATCTTTTCAAGAAGACCAATGAGGTGTTTTGATCTATCTCTATAGATCTTAATACCCAATATGTAAGCAGCTTCTCCAAGGTCCTTCATTGAAAAACACTTATTCAAGTAGGCCTTGATACTTTCCAAGAGTTCTATATTATTTCCCATCATCAGCATGTCATTGAAAAACGCGGAGGTGCCGTCCGTTCGGCGCTAGATCGGAAGGACCGTGATCGAGATCGCGAGACGGTTCGTGATGTGATCACGGAACGGATCGTGATGAGTTCGCGGGACAGATCGTGATCAAGATCGTGAGACGGATTGTGATGAGTTCGTGGGACGGATCATGATGTGTTCGCGGGACGGTTCGTGATTGGATCGCGGGACGCTCGGCGATTTGGATCGTGAAGAAGTTCGACTACACCAACCGCGTTTCTTAACGCTTCCCGCTTAGCGATCTACAAGGGTACGTAGATCCACTCTCCCTCTCGTAGATGCTCATCACCATGGATAGGTTTGCGTGTGCGTAGGAATTTTTTTGTTTCCCATGCGACGTTACCCAATAGTGGCATCATGAGCTAGGTTGATGGTTCGATGAGATCTCGAGTAGAACACAAAAGGTTTGTGGGCGTTGATGCATAGATTGCTTCCTCCCTTGGTCGGATTTTGGTTCAGCGGGATTGTGAGATGAAGCGGCCCAGACCAACATTACTCGTACGCTTACGAGAGACCGGTTCCCTCGACGCAACTTGTTGCTTAGATGGCTTGCGGGTGACAGTTTCTCTCACTTTAGTTGGATCGGATCCGACAAAGGCGGTCCTTGAGAAGGTTGAAAATCAATCTATGTATCACCGTTGTGGTTTATGCGTAGGTGAGAATCGTTCTTGCTAGATACCCGTAGCAGCCACGTAAAACATGCAACAACAATTAGAGGACGTCTAACTTGTTTTTGCAGGGTATGTTGTGATGTGATATGGCTAATTACATGATGAGATATATGTGATGTTTGAGATGATCATGTGATGTATAGAATTTCACGACTTGCATGTCGTTGAGTACGGCAACCGGCAGGAGCCATAGGGTTGTCTTTAATTATTGTATGACCTGCGTGTCAATCATTAAGCGCTATGTAATGCTTTACTTTATCGCTAAGCGGTAGCAATAGAAGTAGAAGCAGGGCTGGCGCCACAACCCCAATGGCAACACATTGATGGAGATCAAGATGATGGAGATCATGGTGTTGTGCCGGTGACGATGGAGATCATGCCGGTGTTTCGAAGATGGAGATCTTAAACACAAGTTCATGCCCATATCATGTCACTTATGAATTGCATGAGATGTTAATCCTTTTATACACCTTGTTTTACTTAGTACGGCGGTAGCATTATAAGGTGATCCCTCACTTGGATTTCAAGATGAACTGTGTTCTCCCCGAGTGTGCACCGTTGCGAAAGTTCGTCGTGTTGAGACACCACGTGATGATCGGGTGTGATAGACTCTACGTTCACATACAACGGGTGCAAGCCAGATTTGCACGTGCAGAACACTCGGGTTAAACTTGACGAGCCTAGCATGTACAGACATGGCCTCGGAACACAAGAGACCGAAAGGTCGAGCATGAGTCATATAGTGGATATGATCAACATAATGATGTTCACCATTGAAGCCACCTTAACTCACGTGATGATCGGACTTGAGTTGGTGAATTTGGATCATGTATCACTCGAATGACCCGAGGGATGTCAATTTGAGTGGGAGTTCTTAAGTAATATGATTAATTGAACTCATTATCATGAACATAGTCAATAGTGTCTTTGCAAATTATGTTGTAGATTACTAGCTCGCGCTGTAGCTCCCTTGTATTTTTATATGTTCCTAGAGAAATAGAATTGAAAGATGTTGGTAGCAAAATTGCGGACTGGGTCCGTGATCTGAGGATTGTCCTCATTGAGGCACAGAAGGCTTATGTCCTTAATGCACCGCTCGGTGCGCCACCCCATCTAGCGTCGTCTGTAGATGTTGTGAACATCTGACAGGCACGTTTCGATGACTACTTGATAGTTTAGTGCGTCATGCATTACGGCTTAGAATTGAGGCTCCGAAACGTTTTGAACGTCACGAAACATATGAGATGTTCTATGAGCTGAGATTGTGATCTAAGGCTCGTGCCCGAGTTGCGAGATATAAGATCTCCAACGAGATTCTTTGCCTGCAAGATGAAAGAGAATAGCTCAATCATTGAGCATGTGCTCAGATTGTCTGGGTGCTACAATCGCTTGAATCGAGTGGGAGTTGATCTTCCAGATAAGATAGTGATTGATGTTGTTCTCCAAGTCACTATCACTAAGATACTAGAACTTGGTGATGAACTATAAGTTGCCAGGGATAGAAATAATGATTCCTGAGCTGTTCGCGATGTTTGACACCGCGGAGGTAGAAATCAAGAAGGAGCGTCAAGTGTTGATGGTTAATCAAACCACTAGTTTTGAGAAGGGCAAGAGCAAGGAGGGAAACTTCATGGATAGCAAGTCGGTTGCTGCTCCAGTGAAGCAACCCAAAGTTGAACTCAAACCCGAAACTCAGTGCTTCTGTTATGAGGTGAGCAGTCGCTAAAGCGGAACAACCCTAGATACTTGGTAGATAAGAAGGCTGGCAACATTGACAGAAGTATATTTGATATACGAGTTATTAATGTGTACCTTGCTAGTACTCTTAGTAGCACCTGGGTATTGGATACCGGTTCGGTTGCTAAATGTTAGTAACTCGAAATAAAAGCTACGGAATAAACGGAGAACTAGCTAAGGGTGAGGTGACGATATGTGTTGGAAGTGTTTCCAAGGTTGATGTGATCAACATCGCACGCTCTCTCTACCTTCAGGATTAGTGACGAACCTAAATAAATGTTATTTGGTGTTTTGCGTTGAGCATGAACATGATTAGATCATGTTTATTGCAATACGGTTATTCATTTAAGTTAGAGAATAATGGTTATTCTGTTTACATGAATAATACCTTCAATGGTCATGCACCCAGTGAGAATGGTTTGTTGAAATCTTGATCGTAGTAGTACACATGTTCATAACATTGATGTCAAAAGATACAAAGTTAATAATGATAGTACCACATACTTGTGGCACTGCCGCTAAATGTCATATTGGTATAAAGCGCATGAAGAAACTCCATGCTGATGGTTATTTGGACTCATTCGATTTCGAATCGGTTGAGACGTGCGAACCATGCCTCTTGGGAAAGATGACTAAAGGACCCCGTTGAATGGAGCGGGCAAGTGATTCATTGGAAATGATACATGTTGATGTATGCAATCTAGTGAGTCTTGTAGCGTGCAGTGGATATCGTTATTTTCTTACCTTCACTGATGATTTGAGTAGATATAGTGTATATTTACTTAATGAAACACAAGTCTGAATCGTTTGAAAGGTTCAAGCAAATTCAGAGTGAAGTTTAAAGATCATCGTGACAAGAAGATAAAAGTGACCGCGATATGATCGTGGAGGTGAATATCTGAGTTACGAGTTTGGCATACAACTTAAGACAATGTGAAATTTGTTTCACAACTAACGCCACCTGGAACACCATAGTGTGATGGTGTGTCCGAACATCATAATCATGCTCTATTGATATAGTGCATACTGTGATGTCTCTTATCGTTTTACTACTATAATTTTTGGGGTTATGCATTAGAGACAACTACATTCACTTTAAATAGGGCATCATCTAAATCCGTTGAGATGACACCGTGTGAATTATGGTTTGATAGAAACCTAAGCTGTCATTTCTTAATATTTGGGGCTGTGACACTTGTGTGGAAAATGTTTTCATCTAATGAGGTCGAACCCAAGGCGGACAAATGCATCTTCATAGAATACCCTAAGATCAGTTGGGTGAACCTTCATTCTGAGATCCTAGTGCAAAGTGTTTGTTGCTTAAACAGATCCTTTCTCGAGGAAATGTTTCTCGCGAAAGAATTGAGTGGGAGGAAGATAGAACTTGATGAGGTTGTTAAACCTTTGTTCAACCAGAGAGTAGCGCAGCGTAGAAAGATGTTTCTGTGAAGCCTACGTTAGTTGAAGAGGAAGTTAATGATGATGATCATGAAGCTTCAGGATCAAGTTACTATCGAACTTCGTAGGTCGACAAGGATGTGTACTGCTCCTAAGTGGTACAACAACTCTGTCTTGGAGATCATGTTGTTGGACAACGATGAACCTACGAGCTATGGAGAAGCAATGATGGGCCCGGATTCCGACAAATGGTTGGAGGCCATGAAATCCGAGATAGGATCCATGTATGAAAACCAAGTGTAGACTTTGGTAGACTTGCTCGTTGGACGGCAGGTCGTTGAGTACAAATGGATCTTTAAAATGAAGACAGACACTGATGGTGAATGTCACTATTTGTAAAGCTCGACTTGTTGCAAAGATGTTTGTAACAAGTTCAAGGAGTTGACTACGATGAGACTTTCTCACTCGTAGTGGTGCTAAAGTCTGTTGGAATTATGTTAGCAGTTGCTGTGTTTTCAATTATGAAATTTGGCAGATGGATGTCAAAACATCGTTTCCTTCACGGTTTACTTGAGGAAAGGTTGTATGTGATACAACCAGAAGGTTTTGTCAGGCCTAAGGATGCTAAAAGGTGTGCAAGCTTCGGTGATCCTTCCATGGACTGAAGCAAGCATCTCGGAGTTGGAATATACGCTTTGATGAGGTGATCAAAGTTTTGATGTTTATACAAAGTTTACGAGAAACTTGTATTTGCAATAAAGTGAGTGGGAGCACTATAGAATTTCTGATAAGTATATGTGGATGACATATTGTTGATCAGAAATAATGTAGAGTTTCTGGAAAGCATAAAACGGTCATTTGGAAAGTGATTTTGAAAGGAAGACCTAGATGAAGCTACCTAATTGTTGAGCATCAAAATCTATGGAGATAGATCAAGATGCTCGATGAGACTTTCAATGAGTGCATACCTTGACAAGATTTTGAAAGAGTTCAAAATGGATCAGTCAGAGAAAGAGTTCTCGCCTGATTTGTAAGGTGTGAAAGTTGAGTGAGACTCAAAGCTCGACAACGGCAGAAGAAAGAGAAAGGACGAACTTCGTCCCCTATGCCTTAGCCATAGGCTCTATATTATGCCATGCTGTGTACCGCACCTGTGTGTGCCTTGCCATGAGTCCATCAGGGGGTACAAGAGTGAACCAGGAGTGGATCACTGGACAGCGGTCAAGATTATCCTCAGTAACTAAGAGACTGAGGAGATGTTTCTCAATTATGAAGGTGATAAAGAGTTCGTTGTAAGGAGTTACGTCGATACAAGCTTTAACACTAATCCGGATGACTCGTAGTAGCAATCTGGATACGTATAGTGGAGCAACCATTTGGAATGGTACCGGAGTGTGGTAGCAGTGTTTACAGTTTGACATAGGTATTTGCAAAGTGCACAAGAATCTGAATGTTACAGACCCATTGACTATAAGACCTCTCTCACATGCAAAGCATGATCAAGCCCCAGAACTCGTTGGGTGTTAGATTCATAACAATGTGAATCACATGGTGATGTGAACTAGATTATTGACTCTAGTGCAAGTGGGAGACTGTTGGAAATATTCCCTAGAGGCAATAATAAATTAGTTATTATCATATTTCCTTGTTCATGATAATCATTTATTATCCATGCTATAATTGTATTGATCGGAGACTTAGATGCATGTGTGGATACATAGACAAAACCATGTCCCCAGTATGCCTCTAATAGACTAGCTCGTTGATCAAAAGATGGTTAAGGTTTCCTAGCCATGGACATGAAATGACATTTGATAACGGGGTCACATCATTAGGAGAATGATGTGATGGACAAGACCCAAACTGCAAACGTAGCATATGATCGTGTCAGTTTATTGCTACTGTTTTCCGCATGTCAAGTATGTGTTCCTATGACCATGAGATCATGCAACTCACAGATATCGGAGGAGTGCCTTGTGTGTATAAAACGTCACAACGTAACTGGGTGACTATAAAGGTGCTCTACAGGTATCTCCGATGGTGTCTATTGAGTTGGCATGGATCGAGACTGGGATTTGTTACTCCGTGTGACGGAGAGGTATCTCGGGGCCCACTCGGTAATGCAACATCACAATAAGACTTGCAAGCAATGTGACTAATTGTTAGTTGTGGGATCTTGTATTACGGAACGAGTAAAGAGACTTGCCGGTAACGAGGTTGAACTAGGTATGGAGATACCGACGATCGAATCTCGGGCAAGTAACATACCGAAGAACAAAGGGAACGTTATACGGGATTAACTGAATCCTTGACATAGAGGTTCGACCGATAAAGATCTTTGTAGAATATGTAGGAACCAATGTGGACGTCCAGGTCCCGCCATTGGTTATTGACCGTAGAGGTGTCTCGGTCATGTCTACATAGTTCTCGAACCCGCAGGGTCTACACACTTAAGGTTCGGTGACGTTTCGGTAGTGTAGAGTTATGTATGGTGGTGACCGAAGTTTGTTCGGAGTCCCGGATGAGATCCCGGACGTCACGAGGAGCTCCGGAATGGTCCGGAGGTAAATATTCATATATAGGAAGTCCCAGTTTGGTTTCCGGAAAAGTTTCGGGCTCATCGGCAGTGTACCGGGAGTGCCGGTAGTGTATCGGGAGGCCTCCGGGAGGGGTATTTCGACCCCAAGAGGTCCATGGGCTGTGGGAGAATAATAACCAGCCCTTTGTGGGCTGGGAAAACAGCCACAAAGGCCCATGGCGCAGGAGAGAAAGTCCTAAAGCAAAAAGTGGAAAATCAGCCAATAGGAGGCAATCCTACTCCAACTAGGATTGGAGGTGAAGTAGGATTGCTTCCCACCTCCTATTTCGGCCGACCCAAAGGCTTGGCTGCCTCTCCTCTCCTCTCCTCCTATATATACTAGTGGATTGGGTGGTTTTTGGACAGAATTTCCAGCCACGTGCTACCCGTTACACCGGTGCATAGTTTCTCCTCTAGATCGGTTTTCTGTAGCGCTTAGGCGAAGCCCTGCCGGAATTGCTCCACCACCATCACCGGAGCGCCGTCACGCTACCGGTGAACTCTCTCTCCTCTCCACCTCCTCTCGCTGGATCGAGACGTTGGAGATCATCATCAAGCTGCACGTGTGCTGAACGCGGAGGTGTCGTCCGTTCGGCGCTAGATCGGAAGGACCGTGATTGAGATCGCGAGACGGTTCGTGATGTGATCACGGAACGTATCATGATGAGTTCGCGGGATAGATCATGATCAAGATCGTGAGACGGATCGTGATGAGTTTGCGGGACGGATCATGATGTGTTTGCGGGACGGTTCGTGATTGGATTGCGGGACGCTCGGCGATTTGGATCGCGAAGAAGTTCGACTACACCAACCGCGTTTCTTAACGCTTCCCGCTTAGCGATCTACAAGGGTACGTAGATCCACTCTCCCTCTCGTAGATGCTCATCACCATGGATAGGTTTGCATGTGCGTAGGAAATTTTTTGTTTCCTATGCGACGTTACCCAACACCCGCATCACCTGGAGAGAGGGGGAGAGAGCCCCCTCCTTCTTGTTATTACTTGGTATCCCCCTAAATGGGAGGAGAGTTTCCCCTCTGGTCCATGGACGCCATGGCTCCCGAAGGGCAAGAGCCCCTCCGAGATTGGTTCTCTCTCTCTCTCTGTTTCTCTCATGTTTTCGTGATTGTTTTCTGACCCCTTCACCGTTTCTTAAATATCCGGAGATCCATAACTCCGATTGGGCTGAAACTTTGAGGGGAATTTTATCGGGAAATTATATTTCTTATGGAGAAATAACGGCCCCAACTGACTTATGGGGTGGTCCCAAGCCATCAGGGCACAACCAAAATTTTATCGCGTTTGGACTCCATTGAATTTTCTGCAGAACATGCAAAAACAATAGGAACTCGCACTAGGCACTAGATCAGTAAGTTAGTCCCAAAAATATTATATAATGTTGCCAATAGTATATGAAAGTTGTAGAGTATTGGCATGAAACAAACAAAAATTATAGATACAATGGAGACGTATCACGTAACATGTAGACAATGATGAATGATGGCTTTGCCACGAATACTATGTCAGTTATATGATCATGCAAAGTAATATGATGATTGATACGTCTCAAACGGATCTACAATTCCAAACAATTTTGCTCTGCATGATTTGAATGGAACTAACCCGGACTGACGTTGTTTTCAACAGAACTACCCTGGTGTTTTTTGTGTGCAGAAATAAAAGTTATTGGAATCAGACAAAACTTTTTGTGAATTATTTCTGGAATATATGAAGAATTATGGAGGAAAGAAATGCCGAAGGGGGGTGTCTATGGGCCACAAGCCAACAAGGCGCTCCCACCCCCTGGGCGTGCCCTATTAGCTTGTGGGGCCCACGTGGCTCCCTCGTCCCTAATTCGAGTCCTATAAATTCACATCTTCGGAGAGAAAAATTCGAGAGAAGATTTCATGCATTTTACGAGACGTAGCCGCTGCCACCCCTTGTTCTTCCTCCGGGGGGGGGGGTGTTATCTAGTGTCCGTTTGGGGCTCTTGAGAGGGGGATCCGTCGTCGTCACCCTTGTTCATCAACACCGCCATGATGCTCAGCACCGGGAGTGAGTAATTATTTTGTAGGCTTGCTGGAAGGTGATGGGATTGGATGAGATTGGTCATGTAATCGAGTTATTTTGATAGGGCTTGATCCCTAGTATCCACTATTTTCTGAGATTGATGTTGCTATGACTTTGCTATGCTTAATGCTTGTCACTAGGGCCCGAGTGCCATGATTTCAGATCTGAACCTATTATGTTTTCATGAATATAAGAGTGATTTGGATCCTATATTGCAAGTTGTATGCACCTATTACGTGTCATGATCCGCATACCCAAAGGTGACAATAATTGGGATTCTTTCCGGTGATTGTCGTAGTTTTAGGAGTTCATGATTCAACATGTGTTAATGCTTTGTTCCAGTTCTCTATTAAAAGGAGGCCTTGATATCCCTTAGTTTCCATTAGGACCCTGTTACCACGGGAGGGTAGGACAAAATATGTTATGCAAGTTCTTATCACAAACATGTTGACTATAGACGGAATACATGCCTACATTACATTGATGAATTGGAGCTAGTTCAATGTCGCTCTAGTGTGTAACTGTTACATGATGGATGTCATCTAGATCATTATCCATCACCACTCCATGTGCCTATGCTTTACATATACAAAATCTTGTTAAGTTACCACTGTTGTTGCTACTATCAGAACTACTACAAAATTGTTGCTACTACCGTAACTACTACTATTTTGCCGTGCTACTAAAATCTTTGTTGCTGAGAGATATCCCAGGTGTGGTTGAATTGACAACTCAGCTACCAAGGCTGATAAATATTCTTTGGCTCCCCTCGTGTCGAATCAATAAATCGGGGTGTGATACTACCCGCGAAGACTGTAGCGATCCCCTACACTTGTGTGGGTTATCAAGACTATTTTCTGGTGTCGTTGCCAGGGAGCATTGCTATATTTATTATGTTCACTTGAGGATATCCAATTGCTACTATGAAGAATCTTATATATACTCGAGCCAGGATCATTCCCTCTCGTACGAGAGGAGGTAAGGAACAACCATCTAGATATGCTTTTGATTCACCTACTGTTTTGAATCAGCTTATAACACCACCGACTGTTGTTCGTTCTGATATGTCGCATGAACTTGATGATGCTACTTCTGAAATTAATGATGATACTACTGCTACATGTGATGAAATTGAAACAGTGCCATCGAATGAATTACGTGATGCTCATATTGCTAAAGCTAGAGAACTTGAAAAATGTTGAAACTGATGAAGATTTTGAATCGCCTATTACACCCCGCTCTCCTAATAGATATCAATTGCCTGACGTACCCGAGGGTTATGTTATGGACAGGGAGATAGCTAGGGACTTTCTTGCTTGTAATGATGGAGATGATTTGAAGAAACTACTATGCAAACTGATAGAAAAACTACGATGGAGAAAATGAAACATGATCCTAAATTTTCTACTTCTCCTATACTTGTTACTGATAAAGATTATGAATTCTCTATTGATCCTAAGTTAATCCCTATAGTAGAATCTGATCATTTCCATGGTTATGAATCTGAAACTTTTTTTGGACATCACACTAAACTGAATGATATTGTTGTTTTGTTTACTAATGAGGAAAAGATGCGCTACTATTATATCATTAAGCTTTTTTTCCTTTTTCGCTAAAAGGCGAGGCTAAGAAATGGTTCCTCACTCTTGCTCCTGGTTGTGTGCGTAGCCCCCAGGATATGATTTATTACTTCTCAGAAAAATATTTTCTTGCTCATAAAAAACAAGATGCCTTACAGGATATATTTAACTTTATGCAAATTGAAGAAGAGAATCTCCCTGAAGCTTGGGGGAGGCTTCTCCAGCTACTTAGAGCTTTGCCTGATCATCCTCTCAAGAAAAATGAAATAATCGATATCTTTTATAATGGACTAACCGATGCTTCTAAGGACTACCTAGATAGTTGTGATGGTTGTGTTTTCAGGGAAATAACTGTTGAACAAGCTAAAATTATTGTTAATATATTGCAAAATGCTGATAATTGGACACTTCAAGAGCCACCGCCGGAGCCTATTCTAAAGAAGAGAGTTATTCTATTCCTCAGACCTGAAGATATGCAAGATGCCAAAAGAACTATGAAGGAAGATGTCAAGAAATTACCACCTATAGAATAAATACATGGACTTGACACCCCGACACAGGTAGTTGAGGTAAATTCTCTCCGTGCCTTTAATGAAAGTGATATACCTTATACTAAGACTCCTAGTCAGTGCATGGATGAATTTGATAATTACATTGTTAATCGAGGACATTTCAATAACCATGTCAAAGATCAATTAATACATAATGCTATTATGATAGACCGCTCGAGTGACTTGAGTTTTAGAATTGCTAATGATGTTAAGGGTCTTGGTAAACATGCTTCCATGGTTCATACTCAACTAGACTAAGTCGCTAAGTCGCAAAATGATTTGCTTGCTGAAATAAATGAGAATATGAGTGACCATGGTATTAAATTTATGAGTGGAGGAGGAAGAATGACTCAGGAACCCATTTTGCCTGAAGGTCATCCTAAAAGGATTAATGCACCTAGTCCATCTAAAAAGCAAAATGATATGGCTTTGAATGCCTCTATTTAGTGCAGCAACTAATTTTCATATTTTAGTTCTCCAATATCATGCAAAGCTATCCTTTGTATACCCACAACGGAGTTTTATTTCTCGTTACTAGATAGGAGCAGTTTGTGTAGAGTCGTATCGTTGGCAGATGGGACTTGAGAGAATATTGATCTTACCTTTAGCTCCTTGTGGGTTCGACATTCCATACTTATCACTTCCATTTGGCGTGGTGGATGGGATCCTTCCACTTGGGAATTATCACTTCTCCTCCTTCTTGATCCAGCAAGCAAGGGAGAAGTAGATGGGATCTCAACTAGCACGATGGCGTGGTGGACATGGTGGTGGAGCAATCGCGATAGGGCTTTGCCAAGCGCTATCGTAGATGCGATCTTAGGAGAAAGCAGATTAACGGAAGAGGGAGGGCTGTCACCAGGGCGTAGGGATTGGTGTGTGCATCCCTCTCTCCCCTCCACTATATATAGGAGGCAAGGGGAAGGGTTGGGGCGCAACCCTTGGCCCCTCCTCCAAGGAGGGCCGATGGCTAGGGAGGAGTCATCCCTCCACAAGGAAGAGAGGAGCCCCCCTCCTCCAAGGCACCTCTAGGGTGCCTTGACCCTTTGGGACTCTTGCCCCCAAACCCCACGCGCCTCTAGCGGCTGGTGCCCCTGGCCTAGGTGGGCTAGGGCGTCACGCCTACAACCCATGTGGGCCTGATATGTCTCCAATGTATCTATAATTTTTTATTGTTCCATGCTATTATATTATCATTCTAGGATACTTTTTGAGTAATTATTTATCAGTTTATATTTTTTTAGCACTAACCTATTGACCCAGTGCCCAGTGCCAGTTGTTGTTTTCCGCGTGTTTTTTTAGTTTTCAGGTTTACAATACCAAACGAAGTCCAATTACCCTGAATTTTTTTTATGATTTTTTATGGACCAAAAGAAGACTTGGAAGCTTCACGAGAAGACCGTAGGCCACATGAGGGGGCCACAAGTCAACAGGGCGCAAACAAGGGGTGGTCGTGCCATGATGGCTTGTGCCTCCCTAGTAGGTCTCCTGATAACCACAAGTGTAGGGGATCATTTGTAGCCTTTTTGATAAATAAGAGTGTTGAGCCCAACGAGGAGCTAAAGGTAGAACAAATATTCCCTCAAGTTCTATCAACCACCGATACAACTCTACGCACGCTAATGCTTGCTTTACCTAGAACAGGTATGAAACTACTTTGCGGGAATAAAAGTAGAAGTACTTTGCAAGATAATAAAGAACGTGGAAATAAAAGTTAGGTGTTGTTTTAATAAAATAACAATAAAAGTAAATACTTTATAACAAGCTTTCTGTGTAACGCAAGAGAAAGATTGTCCCTAGGCAATTGAATATGATACGATAGATAGTTGTTATATGCAATGAGGGAGAGGCATACGCTAACACACTTTCCGTACTTGGATCATATACACTTATGATTGGAACTCTAGCCAGCATCCGTAACTACTAAAGATCATTATGGTAAAACCCAACCATAGCCTTAAGTATCTAGTCCTCTTTACTCCCATACGCAACAACCCACCTACTCGGGTATATACTTCTGTCACACAAGCAACCCACTATAGGCAAATCATGAATATATTGCAACACCTTATAGCGTGGATCCCTCATGCTTGCGTGACAGGGAGGGCACCATAGGACAACAACATATCAACATAAAACTCACATCCATAACATCATACCACAATTAACCCGCTGGACAAAAGAGATCTACTCAAACATCATAGGATAACCAAATATCATTGGGAAATAATATATGGAGTTGAGCACCATGTTTAAGTAGAGATTACAACGGGGAAGAGAGGTGTTACACTGCTGCAAGAGGGGGAGAGAGTTGGCATTGACGGCGGCAATATTGTTGATGTAGATCGCCGTCATGATGATTGCCCTGGCGGCGTTCCAGCGCCACCGTGAGAGAGGGGGAGAGAGCCCCCCTCCTTCTTCTTCTTCTTCCTTGGCCTCCCCCTGTTGGAAATATGCCCTAGAGGCAATAATAAAATGGTTATTATTGTATTTCCTTGTTCATGATAATTGTCTATTGTTCATGCTACAATTGTGTTAACCGAAAACCACAATACATGTGTGAATACATAGACCACAACATGTCCCTAGTGAGCCTCTAGTTGACTAGCTCATTGATCAATAGATGGTCACAGTTTCATGACCATGGACATTGGATGTCGTTGATAACGGGATCACATCATTAGGAGAATGATGTGATGGACAAGACCCAATCCTAAGCATAGCACTAGATCGTGTAGTTCGTTTGCTAAAGCTTTTCAATGTCAAGTATCGTTTCCTTAGACCATGAGATTGTGCAACTCCCGGATACCGTAGGAATGCTTTGGGTGTGCCAAACGTCACAACGTAACTGGGTGGCTATAAAGGTGCACTACGGGTATCTCCGAAAGTGTCTGTTGGGTTGGCACGAATCGAACTGGGATTTGTCACTCCGTGTGACGGAGAGGTATCTCTGGGCCCACTCGGTGAGACATCATCATAATGAGATCAATGTGA
The DNA here is from genome assembly GCA_022496015.1 of Hordeum marinum. Taxonomy (NCBI): domain Eukaryota; kingdom Viridiplantae; phylum Streptophyta; class Magnoliopsida; order Poales; family Poaceae; genus Hordeum; species Hordeum marinum. The sequence goes on from CM039674.1 coordinate 443,705,961, forward strand.
CCAAGGGGTTAGTCACTGGATGATGTATTACGGAACGAGTAAAGAGACTTGCCGGTAACGAGATTGAACAAGGTATAGAGATACCGACGATCGAATCTCGGGCAAGTATCATACCGATAGACAAAGGGAATTGTATACGGGATTGATTGAATCCCCGACAGCATGGTTCATCCGATGAGATAATCGTGGAGCATGTGGGAGACAAGATGGGTATCCAGATCCCGATGTTGGTTATTGGCCGGAGAAGTGTCTCGGTCATGTCCACGTGTCTCCCAAACTCGTAGGGTCTACACACTTAAGGTTCGATGACGCTAGGGTTATAGGGAAATGGTATACGTGATTACCGAAAGTTGTTCGGAGTCCCGGATGTGATCCCGGACGTCATGAGGAGCTCCGGAATGGTCCGGAGGTAAAGATTGATATATAGGAAGTCCAGTTTTGGTCACCGAAAAGTTTTCGGGCTCATCGGTAGTGTACGAGGAGTGCCGGGAGGGTGCCGGAGGACCCCCGGGAGGGGTGTGACGACCATAAGACTTTGTGGGCCCTTAGAGGAGGTGTTCCAGCCCTTTTTGTGCTGGCCAAGACCTTCTAGAAAGGCCCATGCGGCTAGAGATCTAGAGATAAAGGGCAAAGGGTTTTAAAAAGAGGAGATCCACCTCCCTTGTGGGAGGTGGACTCTATCCCCACTTCGGCCGAAGCCCTCCTCTTTGGAGGAAGGGCCAAGGCAGCCCTCCCTCTCCCTCCTCCTATATATACTTGAGGTTTTGGCCTTTTGAGAACAGTTCTGAACTCTCTCTCTCTCACGGCAAAGCCCTACCTCTCTTCTTCCTCCTCCGCAACGCTTAGGCAAAGCCCTGCCGGAATACCTTTCTACTCCACCACCACCACGCCGTCGTGCTGCTGTTGGAGCCCTTCCCTAACCTCTCCTTCCTCCTTGCTGGATCAAGGCGTAGGAGACGTCACCGGGCTGCATGTGTGTTGAACGCGGAGGCGCCATTGTTCGGCGCTTAGATCGGAATCCACCACGATCTGAATCGCTGCGAGTACGACTCCATCAACCGCGTTCTTGTAACGCCTCCGCTTAGCGATCTTCAAAGGTATGAAGATGCAATCTCTCCCCACTCGTTGCTGGTTTCTCCATAGATAGATCTTGGTGACACGAAGGAAAATTTTGATTTACTACTACGTCTCCCTACAGTGGTATCAGAGCTAGGTCTATGCGTAGAATCTATGCACGAGTAGAACACAAAGCAGTTGTGGGCGTCGATTTTGTTAATTTGCTTACCACTACTAGTCTTATCTTGATTCGGCGGTATTATGGGACCGACTTTACACGTACGCTTACGTGAGACTGGTTCCACCGCCTGACATGCACTTGTTGCATAAGGTGGCCAGCGGGTGTCTGTCTCTCCCACCTTACTCGGATTGGATTTGATGAAAAGGGTCCTTATGAAGAGTAAATAGAAATTGGCATATCACATTGTGGTTTTGGCGTAGGTAAGAAACGTTCTTGCTAGTAACCTATAGTAGCCACGTAAAAACTTGCAACTACAAATTAGAGGACGTCTAACTTGTTTTTGTAGCATATGCCTTGTGATGTGATATGGCCAAAGGATGTGATGTGATGCATTGTGATGTATGAGATTGATCATGTTCTTGTAATAGGATTCACGACTTGCATGTTGATGAGTATGACAACCGGCAGGAGCCATAGGAGTTGTCTTATTTTATTGTATGACCTGCGTGTCAATCATAAACGCCATGTAATTACTTTACTTTATTGCTAAACGTTAGCCATAGTGGTAGAAGTAATAGTTGGTGAGGCAACTTCATGAAGGCACAATGATGGAGATCATGATGATGGAGATCATGGTGTTGTGCCGGTGACAGTGATGATCATGGTGCCCCGAAGATGGAGATCAAAGGAGCAAGATGATAATGGCCATATCATGTCACTATATTGATTGCATGTGATGTTTATCATGTTTGCATCTTATTTGCCTAGAACGATGGTAGTAAATAAGATGATCTCTCACTAAAATTTGAAGAAAAGCGTTCACCCTAACTGTGCACCGTTGCTAAGGATCGTTGTTCCAAAGCACCACGTGATGATCGGGTGTGATAGGTTCTAACGTTCGCATACAACGAGTGTAAGCCAGATTTACACATGAGAAACACTTAGGTTGACTTGACGAGCCTAGCATGTACAGACATGGCCTCAGAACACAGAAGGCCGAAAGGTCGAACATGAGTCGTATGGAAGATATGATCAACATGGAGATGTTCACCATGGATGAGTAGTCCGTCTCACGTGATGATCTGACACGGGCTAGTTGACATGGATCATGTGTCACTTGGATGACTAGAGAGATGTCTATCTAAGTGGGAGTTCATTAAATAATTTGGTTGTGTGAACTTAATTATCATGAACTTAGTCTAAAATTAACTTTACAATCTATATTGTAGATCCAATGGCCAACGCGAATGTCACCCTCAATTTCAACGCGTTCCTAGAGAAAACCAAGCTGAAAGATGATGGAAGCAACTATGCGGACTGGGTCCGTGGCTTGAGGATCATCCTCATAGCTTCCAAGAAATTGTATGTCCTTGATGCACCACTAGGTGACCCACCCCTTCTCCCAGCAGAGCAAGAGGTTGCGAACGCTTGGCATTCTCGCTGCGATGATTACTCCATTGTTCAGTGCGGCATGCTTTACAGCTTAGAACCGGGGCTCCAAAAGCGTTTTGAGCAACACAGAGCATATGAGATGTTCCAAGAGCTGAAACTGGTTTTCCAAGCTCATGCCCGGGTCGAGAGATATGACGTCTCTAACAAGTTCTTCAGCTATAAGATGGAGGAGAATAGTTCTGTCAGTGAGCACATCCTCAAGATGTCTGGGCTACACAACCGCTTGACTCAGCTGGGAGTTAATCTCCCGGATGACTCGGTCATTGACAAAATCCTCCAGTCGCTTCCACCTAGATACAAGAGCTTTGTGATGAACTACAACATGCAAGGTATGGAGAAGTCCATTCCTGAGTTGTACTCGATGCTGAAATCAGCAGAGGTCGAGATCAGAAAGGAGCATCAAGTGTTGATGGTAAATAAGACCACTAGTTTCAAGAAAGGCAAGGGTAAGAAGAACTTCAAGAAGGATGGCAAAATTGTTGCCGCGCCCGGTAAGCAAGTTGCCGGGAAGAAGAAGAACAAGCATGGACCCAAGCCTGAGACTGAGTGCTTTTACTGCAAGGGTACCGATCACTGGAAGCGGAACTGCCCCAAGTACTTAGCGGATAAGAAGGACGGCAACATTAAAGGTATATGTGATATACTTGTTATTGATGTGTACCTAACCAGCGCTCGTAGTAGCTCTTGGGTATTTGATACCGGTGCAGTTGCTCACATTTATAACTCCAAGCAGGAGCTGCGGAATAAGCGGAGGCTGCCAAAGGACGAGGTGACGATGCGCGTCGGGAATGGTTCCAAGGTCGATGTGATCGTCGTCGACACGCTACCTCTACATCTACCTTCGGGATTAGTGTTAAACCTTAATAATTGTTATTTAGTACCATCTTTGAGCATGAACATTGTATCTGGATCTCGCTTGATGCGAGATGGCTACTCATTTAAATCTGAGAATAATGGTTGTTCTATTTATATGAGAGAAATGTTTTATGGTCATTCCCCGCTGGTCAATGGTTTATTTTTGATGAATCTCGAACGTGATGTTACACATGTCCATAGTGTGAGTACCAAAAGGTGTAAGGTTGATAACGATAGTCCCACTTACATGTGGCACTGCCGCCTTGGTCATATTGGTGTCAAACGTATGAAGAAGCTCCATACTGATGGACTTTTGGAGTCTCTTGATTTCGAATCATTTGACACGTGCGAACCATGCCTCATGGGCAAGATGACTAAGACTCCGTTCTCCGGAACAATGGAGCGAGCAACTGACTTGTTGGAAATAATACATACCGATGTGTGCGGTCCAATGAGCGTCGAGGCTCGAGGTGGCTACCGTTATGTTCTCACCCTCACCGATGACTTGAGAAGATATGGGTATGTCTACTTAATGAAACACAAGTCTGAAACCTTTGAAAGGTTCAAGGAATTTCAGAGTGAGGTAGAGAATCAACGTGACAGGAAAATAAAGTGCCTACGATCTGATCATGGCGGAGAATATTTGAGTCACGAGTTTGGCATGCACCTAAGGAAATGTGGAATTGTTTCACAACTCACGCCGCCTGGCACACCTGAGCGAAATGGTGTGTCTGAACGTCGTAATCGCACTCTATTAGATATGGTACGATCTATGATGTCTCTTACCGACTTACCGCTATCATTTTGGGGATATGCATTAGAGACTGCCGCATTCACTTTAAATAGGGCACCGTCAAAATCCGTTGAGACGACACCGTATGAATTATGGTTTGGAAATAAACCTAAGCTGTCGTTTCTAAAAGTTTGGGGATGCAATGCTTATGTGAAGAAACTTCAACCTGAGAAGCTCGAACCCAAAGCGGAAAAGTGCGTCTTCATAGGATATCCCAAAGAGACTATTGGGTATACCTTCTACCTATGATCCGAGGGCAAAGTCTTTGTTGCCAAGAATGGATCCTTCTCGAGAAAGAGTTTCTCTCGAAAGAAGTAAGTGGGAGGAAAATAGAACTTGATGATGTAATTGTACCTCCACTCGAACCGGAGATTAGCGCAACATAGGAAGTTGTTTCTGTGGAGCCTACACCGGCTGGAGAGGAAGTTAATGATGATGATCATGAAACCTCAGATCAAGTTACTATTGAACGTCGAAGGTCCACTAGGATACGTTCTGCACCAGAGTGGTATGACAACCCTGTCCTAGAGATCATGTTGTTAGACAATGGTGAACCTTCGAACTATGAAGAAGCGATGGCGGCCCGGATTCCAACAAATGGCTTGAAGCCATGAAATCTGAGATATGATCCATGTATGAGAACAAAGTATGGATTTTGGTGGAGTTGCCTGATTATAAGCGAGCCATTGAAAATAAATGGATCTTTAAGAAGAAGACTGACGCGGATGGTAATGTGACCGTCTATAAGGCTCGGCTTGTCGCTAAGGGTTATCGACAAGTTCAAGGAGTTGACTACGATGAGACTTTCTCACCCGTAGCGATGCTAAGGTCTGTCCGAATCATGTTAGCAATTGCCGCATTTTATGATTATGAGATCTGGCAAATGGACGTCAAAACGACATTCCTTAATGGCTTCCTCAAGGAAGAACTGTATATGATGCAGCCGGAAGGTTTTGTCGATCCTAAAGATGCTAACAAGGTATGCAAGCTCTAGCGCTCCATCTATGGGCTGGTGCAAGCATCTCGGAGTTGGAACATTCGCTTTAATGAAGTGATTAAAGCATTTGGGTTTGTACAGGTTTATGGAGAACCCTGTATTTACAAGAAAGTGAGTGGGAGCTCTGTAGCATTTCTCGTATTATATGTGGATGACATACTAATAATGGGAAATGATATAGAACTCTTGGAAAGTGGAGAGGCCTACTTGAATAAGTGTTTTTCAATGAAGGACCTTGGAGAAGCTGCGTACATATTAGGTATTAAGATCTATAGAGATAGATCGAGACGCCTCATAGGTCTTTCACAAAGCACATACCTTTAAAAGATATTGAAGAAGTTCAATATGGATTAGTCCAAGAAGGGGTTCTTGCGTGTGTTACAAGGTGTGAGATTGAGTACGACTCAATGCCCGACCATGACAAAGGATAGAGAAGAGATGAGTGTCATCCCCTACGCTTCAGCCATAGGCTCTATTATGTATGCCATGCTATGTACCAGACCTGATGTGAACCTTGCCATAAGTTTGGTAGGGAGGTACCAAAGTGATCCCGGAGCAGAACACTGGACAGCGGTCAAGAATATCCTGAAGTACCTGAAAAGGAAAAGGACATGTTTCTCGTATATGGAGGCGCCGAAGAGCTCGTCGTAAAGGGTTACGTCGATGCTAGCTTTGACACAGATCGGATGACTCCAAGTCACAAACCGGATACGTGTATATTTTGAACGGAGGGCAGTCAGCTGGTGCAACAGCAAGCAAAGCGTCGTGGCAACATCTACATGTGAAGCGGAGTACATAGCTGCTTCATAAGTAGCAAAGGAAGGAGTTTGGATGAAGGAGTTCATCACCGACCTAGGAGTAATACCAAGTGCGTCGGGCCCGATGACTCTATTCTGTGACAACACTGGAGCTATTGCCCTTGCGAAGGAGCCCAGGTTTCACAAGAAGACAAAACACATCAAGCGCCGCTTCAACTCCATCCGTGATTACATTCAGGAGGGAGATATAGATATTTGTAAAGTGCATATGGATCTGAATGTCGCAGATCCGTTGACTAAACCTCTCTCACGAGCAAAACATGATCAACACCAGAAGGCTATGGGTGTACGATTCATCACAATGTAACTAGATTATTGACTCTAGTGCAAGTGGGAGACTGTTGGAAATATGCCCTAGAGGCAATAATAAAATGGTTATTATTGTATTTCCTTGTTCATGATAATTGTCTATTGTTCATGCTATAATTGTGTTAACCAGAAACCATAATACATGTGTGAATACATAGACCACAACATGTCCCTAGTGAGCCTCTAGTTGACTAGCTCGTTGATCAATAGATGGTCACGGTTTCATGACCATGGACATTGGATGTCGTTGATAATGGGGTCACATCATTAGGAGAATGATGTGATGGACAAGACCCAATCCTAAGCATAGCACTAGATCGTGTAGTTCGTTTGCTAAAGCTTTTCAATATCAAGTATCGTTTCCTTAGACCATGAGATAGTGCAACTCCCGGATACCGTAGGAATTCTTTGGGTGTGCCAAAGGTCACAACGTAACTGGGTGGCTATAAAGGTGCACTACGGGTATCTCCGAAAGTGTCTGTTGGGTTGGCACGAATCGAGACTGGGATTTGTCACTCCGTGTGACGGAGAGGTATCTCTGGGCCCACTCGGTGAGACATCATCATAATGAGCTCAATGTGACCAAGGAGTTAGTCACAAGATTATGTATTACGGAGCGAGTAAAGAGACTTTCCGGTAACGAGATTAAACAAGGTATAGAGATACCGACGATCGAATCTCGGGCAAGTATCATACCGATAGACAAAGGGAATTGTATACGGGATTGATTGAATCCCTGACATCGTGGTTCATCCGATGAGATCATTGTGGAGCATGTGGGAGCCAACATGGGTATCCAGATCCCTCTGTTGGTTATTTGCCGGAGAAGTGTCTCGGTCATGTCCACGTGTCTCCCAAACCCGTAGGGTCTACACACTTAAGGTTCGATGACGCTAGGGTTATAGGGAAATGGTATACGTGATTACCGAAAGTTGTTTGGAGTCCCGGATGAGATCCCGGACGTCACGAGGAGCTCCGGAATGGTCCGGAGGTAAAGATTGATATATAGGAAGTCCAGTTTTGGTCACCGGAAAGTTTCCGGGCTCATCGGTAGTGTACCGGGAGTGCCAGGAGGGTGCCGGAGGACCCCCGGGAGGGCTGTGACGACCATAGGACTTTGTGGGCCCTTAGAGGAGGTGTGCCATCCCTTTTTGTGTTGGCCAAGACCTTCTAGAAAGGCCCATGCGGCTGGAGATCTAGAGATAAAGGGCAAAGGGTTTTAAAAAGAGGAGATCCACCTCCCTTGTGGGAGGTGGACTCTATCCCCACTTCGGCCGAAGCCCTCCTCTTTGGAGGAAGGGCCAAGGAAGCCCTCCCTCTCCCTCCTCCTATATATACTTGAGGTTTTGGCCTTTTGAGAACAGTTCTGAACTCTCTTTCTCACGGCAAAGCCCTACCTCTCTTCTTCCTCCTCCGCAGCGCTTAGGCGAAGCCCTGCCGGAATACCTTGCTACTCCACCACCACCACGCCATCGTACTGCTGTTGGAGCCCTTCCCTAACCTATTCTTCCTCCTTGCTGGATTAAGGTGTAGGAGACGTCACCGGGCTGCACGTGTGTTGAACGCGGAGGCGCCGTTGTTCGGCGCTTAGATCGGAATCCACCACGATCTGAATCGCTGCGAGTACGACTCCATCAACCGCGTTCTTGTAACGCTTCCGCTTAGAGATCTTCAAAGGAATTAAGATGCAATCTCTCCCCACTCGTTGCTGGTTTCTCCATAGATAGATCTTGGTGACACATAGGAAAATTTTGATTTACTACTACGTCTCCCTACACCCCCTAGATGGGAGGAGGGTTCCCCCTCTAGTCCATGGCATCCATGGCGGCGGAGGGGCGGGAGCCCCTCCAAGATTGGATCTCCCTCTTTGTTCTCTTCTATTTCACATTCCTATTTTCTGGTCGAAAACCGTTTCTTATATTACCAGAGATCCATAACTCCGATCGGGCTTAAATTTTAACACAATTTCCCCCAAAATTAGCTTCCTTGCGCCCGAAGGAGATCTCCAACCGATGTACGAGGTGAGAACCACCCACTCGGGCGCGTTTGGGCCCTGGCCCGAGCCCTGGTGGGTGGTGGGGGTTGTGAGCCTCCGTTTGTTGATTCCACTTCTCAAAATTCACAAATATTCCAAAAAAAATCTTCGTAAATTTTTATCGCGTTTGGACTTCATTTGATATGGAATTTTGGCGAAACAAAAAACACACAAATAACAGGAATCGACACTAGGCACTCGATCAATAGTTTAGTCCAATAAATCATATAAATTGTTTCCAAAAGTATGTGAAAGTTGTATAATATTGGCATGAAACAATCAAAAATTATAGATACAACAGAGACGTATCAGCATCCCCAAGCTTAATTCCTGCTCGTCCTCGAGTGGGTAAATGATAAAAATATAATTTTTGATGTGGAATGATACCTAGCATAATCTTGATCATATATCTAGTCATGGCATGAATATTAAGACACGAGTGATTCAAAGCAATAGTCTAGTTTTGACATGAAGACTGTAATACTCAGGCATCCCAACAAACAATCATGTCTTTCAAAATATCAAGGCTAAAGAATGTTATCCCTACAAAATCATATAGCCTTGTCATGCTTTGTCTTCTTAGCACAAAGTATAAATCATGTACTATCCCGATGTCAGACAAACGATTGGTTCATACTTTTTAACGCGCTTCAGCATTTTCAACTCTCACGCAATACATGAATGCAAGCCATGGATATAGCACTATGGGTGGAATAGAATGCGGTGGTAGGTTTCAAAGGGGTAAAAGTGGAGAAGAAAGTCTTGCATCAACTCAGCGTATCAACGGGCTATGGAGATGCCCATCAATAGATATCAATGCAAGGAGTAGGGATTGCCATGCAACGGATGCACTAAGAGCTATAAGTGTATGAGAGCTCAATATGAAAAGTAAGTGGGTGTGCATCTAACTCTATAATGAAAAATTCCCACTAGTATATGAAAGTGACAATATAGGAGACTCTCTACATGAAAAACATGGTGCTACTTTGAAGCATAAGTGTGGGATTAGCATGCCCCTTCTCTCTTTGTCTCTCATTTTTTCTTTCTTTTCCCTTTTTTTCTCCCCTTTTTTCTTTTTTCTTTTTTTCTTTGTTCGGAGCCTCATCCCTACTTGTGGGGAAATCATAGTTTCCATCATCCTTTTCTCACTGGGACATGCTCTAATGATGATCATCACACTTCTATTTACTTACAACTCAATAGTGGAACAAAGTATGACTCTATATGCATGTTGTGCAATGATCTAGCATAGCAAAGATATAAAAAACGGACAAGCCATGGAAACATCATGCTAGCTATCTTACGATCATGTAAAGCAATATGACAATGAATGCTCAAGTCATCAAAACGGAAGCAGTGGAAGTTGCATGACAATATATTTTGGAAATGCCATAATAGGTAGGTATGGTGGCTATTTTGAGGAAGATATAATAAGGCTTATGTGTGATAGAGCGTATTATATCACAGGATTTGGATGCTCGGCGAAGATTGCACCGACTCTCGAGGTGAGAAAGGGTAATGCGAAGTACTGTAGAGGCTAGCAAATTGCGGAAAGGTAAGAGTGTGTATAATCCATGGACTCACATTAGTCATAAAGAACTCATATACTTATTGCAAAAGTTTATTAGCCCTCGAAGCAAAGTATTAATATGCATGCCCCAGGGGGAGGTTGGTAGGAGCTAACCATCGCTCGCCCCGACCTTCACACAAAGATAGACAACCAAGAATAAGTTGTGCTCCAATTTCCTAGCATAACAGGAGACTATACATGCATGCTTCGAGAATCACCAACCTTAACACCAATATCTTACTAAACACGATTATCCACTAGTACCTCCCACATATTGTCATCTCTATATCGCAAAACTATTGCAAGGAATCAAACATATCATATTTAGTGATCCCTGAGTTTTATGTAGGATTTTGTGACTAACCATGCAAATGACCAATTCTTGTTGACTCTCTAAAAAGATATAAGTGAAGCAAGAGAGTTTAATTCTTTCTACAAAAGACAACGCTCTAATAGATATAAGTGAAGCAAAAGAGCATTCTATGAATAACAATTTTCTATGTGAAGAGAAATAGGCAATCCAAACTTCAAATGATATAAGTGAAGCACATGAAGCTTTCTATAAAGCCATACTCAAAAGATACAAGTGAAGTGAAATGAGCATTCTATAAATCAACCATGGACTATCTCATACCAGCATGGTGCATAAAAGAAAAGTGAAAACTAAACGAAAAAGACGGTCCAAGGTTTGTGTTGGAAATATGCCCTAGAGGCAATAATAAAATGGTTATTATTGTATTTCCTTGTTCATGATAATTTTCTATTGTTCATGCTATAATTGTGTTAGCCGGAAACCGTAATGCATGTGTGAATACATAGATCACAATGTGTCCCTAGTGAGCCTCTAGTTGGCTAGCTCGTTGATCAATAGATGGTCACAGTTTCATGACCATGGACATTGGATGTCGTTGATAACGGGATCACATCATTAGGAGAATGATGTGATGGACAAGACCCAATCCTAAGCATAGCACAAGATCGTGTAGTTCGTCTGCTAAAGATTTTCCAATGTCAAGTATCATTTCCTTAGACCATGAGATTGTGCAACTCCTGGATACCGTAGGAATGCTTTGGGGTGTGCCAAACGTCACAACATAACTGGGTGGCTATAAAGGTGCACTATGGGTATCTCCAAAAGTGTCTGTTGGGTTGGCACGAATCAAGATTGGGATTTGTCACTCTGTATGGCAGAGATGTATCTTTGGGCCCACTCCGTAAGACATCATCATAATGAGCTCAATGTGACTAAGGAGTTAGCCACGGGATGATGTATTATGGAACGAGTAAAGAGACTTGCCGGTAACGAGATTGAACAAGGTATAGGGATACCAACGATTGAATCTCGGGCAAGTATCATACCGGTAGACGAAGGGAATTGGATACGGGATTGATTGAATCCCTGACATCGTGGTTCATCTGATGAGATCATCATGGAGCATGTGGGAGCCAACATGGGTATCCAGATCCCGCTGTTGGTTATTGACCGGAGAGGTGTCTCAGTCATGTCTACGTGTCTCCCGAACCCGTAGGGTCTACACACTTAAGGTTCGATGACGCTAGGGTTATAGGGAAATGGTATACGTGATTACCGAAGGTTGTTTCGGATTCCAGGATGAGATCCCGAACGTCACGAGGAGCTCTAGAATGGTCCGGAGGTAAAGATTGATATATAGGAAGTCTTGTTTTTGTCCCTGGAAAGTTTTCGGGCTCATCGGTAGTGTACCGGGAGTGCCTGGAGGGTGCCGGAGGACCCCCGGGAGGGGTGTGACGACCAAAGGACCTTATGGGCTGTTAGATAAAGTGTTCCAGCCCTTATTGGGTTGGGCAAGACCTTTGCTAAAGGCCCATGCGCATAGGGATAAAGAGATAAGGCAAAAAGGAGTTTGAAAGGAGGAGATCCACCTCCCTTGTGGGAGGTGGACTCCTCCCCTAGCTCGGCCGAACCTCTCCTACTTGGAGGAGGGGCCAAGGCAGCCCTCCATATCCATCCTCCTATATATACTTGAGGTTTTGGCTGTTTTGAGACAAGATTTGATCTCTCTCTCCCACGGCGCAGCCCTACCTCTCTTCTTCCTCCTCCGCAGTGCTTAGGCGAAGCCCTGCCGGAATACCTTCCTGCTCCACCACCACCACGCCGTCGTGTTGTTGTTTTAGCTCTTCCCCAACCTATCCCTCCTCCTTGCTGGATCAAGGCGCGGGAGACGTCACCGGGCTGTATGTGTGTTGAACGTGGAGGCGCCGTTGTTCGGCGCTTAGATCGAAATCGACCGCGATCTGAATCGCTGCGAGTATGACTCCACCAACCGCGTTCTTGTAACGCTTACGCTTAGCGATCTTCAAAGGTATGAAGATGCAATATCTCCCCACTCATTGCTGGTTTCTCCATAGATAGATCTTGGTGATCGTAGGAATTTTTTTGATTTACTACTACGTCTCCCAACAGTGGCATCATGATCTAGGTCTATGCGTAGAATCTATGCACGAGTAGAACACAAAGTTGTTGTGGGCATCGATCTTGTTAATTTGCTTAACACTACTAGTCTTATCTTTATTCGGCGGTATTGTGGGATGAAGCGTCCCGAACCAACTTTACACGTACGCTTACGTGAGACCGGTTCCATCGCCTGACATGCACTTGTTGCATAAGGTGACTAGCGGGTGTCTGTCTCTCCCACCTTAGTCAGATTGGATTCGATGAAAAGGGTCCTTATGAAGGGTAAATAGCAATTGGCATATCATGTTGTGGTTTTGGTGTAGGTAAGAAATGGTCTTGCTAGAAACCTATAGCAGCCACGTAAAAACTTGCAACTACAAATTAGAGGACGTCTAACTTGTTTTTGCAGCATATGCCTTGTGATGTGACATGGCCAAAGGATGTGGTGTGATGCATTTTTACGTATGAGATTGATCATGTTCTTGTAATAGGATTCACGACTTGCATGTCAGTGAGTATGACAACCGGTAGGAGCCATAGGAGTTGTCTTATTTTATTGTATGACCTACGTGTCAATCATAAACGCCATGTAATTACTTTACTTTATTGCTAAACGTTAGCCATAGTAGTAGAAGTAATAGTTGGCGAGACAACTTCATGAAGACAGGATGATGGAGATCATGATGATGGAGATCATGGTGTCGTGCCGGTGACAATGATGATCATGGTGCCCCGAAGATGGAGATCAAAGGAGCAAGATGATATTGGCCATATCATGCAACTATATTGATTGCATGTGATGTTTATCATGTTTACATCTTATTTGCTTAGAACGATGGTAGCAAATAAGTTGATCTCTCAAATAAAATTTCAAAAAGGTGTTCACCCTAACTGTGCACCGTTGCTAAGGATCGTTGTTCCGAAGCACCACGTGATGATCAAATGTGATAGGTTCTAACGTTCGCATATTTACACACGCGGAACACTTAGGTTGACTTGATGAGCCTAGCATGTATAGACATGGCCTCAGAACACGGAAGACCGAAAGGTCGAACATGAGTCGTATAGAAGATACGATCAACATGGAGATGTTCACCATGGATGACTAATCCGTCTCACATGATGATCGGACATGGGCTAGTTGACATGGATCATGTATCACTTGGATGACTAGAGAGATGTCCTAAGTGGGAGTTCATTAAATAATTTGATTATGTGAACTTAATTATCATGAACTTAGTCTAAAATTGTCTTTACAATCTATATTGTATATCCAATGGCCAACGCTAATGTCACCCTCAACTTCAACGTGTTCCTAGAGAAAACCAAGCTGAAAGATGATGGAAGCAACTATGCGGACTGGGTCCATAGCTTGAGGATCATCCTCATAGCTTCCAAGAAATTGTATGTCCTTGATGCCTTGCTAGGTGACCCACCCATTTTCCCAGCAGATCAAGACGTTACGAACGCTTGGCAGTCATGCTGTGATGATTAGTCCCTGGTTCAGTGCGGCATGCTTTATAGTTTAGAACCGGGGCTCCAAAAGTGTTTTGAGCAACATGGGGCATATGAGATGTTCCAAGAGCTGAAACGAATCATGTTAGCAATTGCCGCATTTTATGATTATGAGATCTGGCAAATGGATGTCAAAACGGCATTCCTTAATGGCTTCCTTAAGGAAGAACTGTATATGATGCAGCCGGAAGGTTTGTCGATCCTAAAGAAGCTAACAAAGTATGCAAGCTCCAGCGCTCCATCTATGGGCTGGTGCAAGCATCTCGGAGTTGGAACATTCACTTTAATGAGGTGATTAAAGCGTTTCTTTTTGTACAGGTTTATGGAGAACCCTGTATTTACAAGAAAGTGAGTGGGAGCTCTGTAGCATTTCTCATATTATATGTGGATGACATACTGATAATGGGAAATGATATAGAACTTTTGGAAAGTGTAAAGGCCTACTTGAATAAATGTTTTTAATGAAGGACCTTGGAGAAGCTGCTTACATATTAGGTATTGAGATCTATAGAGATAGATCAAAACGCCTCATAGGTCTTTCACAAAGCACATACCTTGAAAAGATATTGAAGAAGTTCAATATGGATCCGTCCAAGAAGGGTTTTTTTGCCTATGTTACAGGGTGTGAGATTGAGTACGACTCAATGCCCGACCACGGCAAAATATAGAGAAGAGATGAGTGTCATCCCCTATGCTTCAGCCATAGGCTCTATTATATATGCCATGCCGTGTACCAGACCTGATGTGAACCTTGCCATAAGTTTGGTAGGGAGGTACCAAAGTGATCCCGGAATGGAACACTGGACAATGGTCAAGAATATCCTGAAGTACCTGAAAAGGACAAAGGACATGTTTCTCGTATATGGAGGTGCCGAAGAGCTCGTCGTAAAGGGTTACGTCGATGCTAGCTTCGACATAGATCCGGATGACTCCAAGTCACAAACCGGATACATGTATATTTTGAACGGAGGGGCAGTAAGCTGGTGTAGCAGCAAGCAAAGCGTCGTGGCGGTAACTAGATGTGAAGTAGAGTACATAGCTGCTTCGGAAGCAGCAAAGGAAGGAGTCTGGATGAAGGAGTTCATCACCGACCTAGGAGTAATTCCAAGTGCGTCGGGCCCGATGACTCTATTCTGTGACAACACTGGAGCTATTGCCCTTGCGAAGGAGCCCAGGTTTCACAAAAAGACAAGACACATCAAGGGCCGCTTCAACTCCATCCGTGATTACATTCAGGAGGGAGATATCGATATTGGTAAAGTACATACAGATCTGAATGTCACAGATCCGTTGACTAAACCTCTCTCATGAGCAAAACATGATCAACACCAGAATGCTATGGGCGTTCGATTCATCACAATGTAACTAGATTATTGACTCTAGTGCAAGTGGGAGACTGTTGGAAATATGCCTTAGATGCAATAATAAAATGGTTATTATTGTATTTCCTTGTTCATGATAATTGTCTATTGTTCATGCTATAATTGTGTTAACCGGAAGCCGTAATGCATGTGTGAATACATAGACCACAGTGTGTCCCTAGTGAGCCTCTAGTTGGCTAGCTCGTTGATCAATAGATGGTCACGGTTTCATGACCATTGGATGTCATTGATAACGGGATCACATCATTAGGAGAATGATGTGATGGACAAGACCCAATCCTAAGCATAGGACAAGATCGTGTAGTTCGTCTGCTAAAGCTTTTCCAATGTCAAGTATCATTTCCTTAGACCATGAGATTGTGCAACTCCCGGATACTGTAGGAATGCTTTGGGTGTGCCAAACGTCACAACGTTAATGGGTGGCTATAAAGGTGCACTACGGGTATCTCCAAAAGTGTCTGTTGGGTTGGCACGAATCGAGACTGGGATTTGTCACTCTGTATGACGGAGAGGTATCTCTAGGCCCACTCGGTAAGACATCATCATAATGAGCTCAATGTGAATAAGGAGTTAGCCACAGGATGATGTATTACGAAACGAGTAAAAAGACTTGCCAGTAACGAGATTGAACAAGGTATAGGGATACCGACGATCGAATCTCGGGCAAGTATCATACCGGTAGACGAAGGGAATTGGATACAGGATTGATTGAATCCCTGACATCGTGGTTCATCCGATGAGATCATCGTGGAGCATGTGGGAGCCAATACGGGTATCTAGATCCCACTGTTGGTTATTGACCGGAGAGGTGTCTCGGTCATGTCTACGTGTCTCCCGAACCCGCAGGGTCTACACACTTAAGGTTCGATGATGCTAGGGTTATAGGGAAATGGTATACATGATTACCGAAGGTTTTTTGGAGTCCCGGATGAGATCTCGGACGTCACGAGGAGCTCCGAAATGGTCCGTAGGTAAAGATTTATATATAGGAAGTCCTGTTTTGGTCACCGGAAAGTTTTCGGGCTCATCCGTAGTCTACCGGGAGTACCGGGAGGGTGCTGGAGGACCCCTGGGAGGGGTGTGACGACCAAAGGACCTTATGGGCTGTTAGATAAAGTGTGCCAGCCCTTATTGGGCTGGGAAAGACCTTTTCTAAAGGCCCATGTGCATAGGGATAAAGAGATAAGGCAAAAAGGAGTTTGAAAGGAGGAGATCCACCTCCCTTGTGGGAGGTGGACTCCTCCCCTAGCTCGGTCGAACCTCTCCCTCCTTGGAGGAGGGGACAAGGATGCCCTCCCTCTCCATCCTCCTATATATACTTGAGGTTTTGTCTGTTTTGAGACAAGATTTGATCTCTCTCTCCCACGACGCAACCCTACCTCTCTTCTTCCTCCTCCGCAGTGCTTAGGCGAAGCCTTGCCGGAATACCTTGCTGCTCCACCACCATCATGCCGTCGTCCTGCTGTTGGAGCTCTTCCCCAACCTCTCCCTCCTCCTTGCTGGATTAAGGCGCGGGAGACGTCACCGGGTGGTACGTGTGTTGAACGCGGAGGCGCCGTTGTTCGGCGCTTAGATCGGAATCGACCGCGATCTGAATCGCTGCGAGTACGACTCCACCAACCGCGTTCTTGTAACGCTTCCACTTAGCGATCTTCAAAGGTATGAAGATGCAATCTCTCCCCACTCGTTGCTGGTTTCTCCATAGATAGAGCTTGGTTATTGTAGGATTTTTTTTGATTTACTACTATGTCTCCCAACAGTTTGCATATATCACACGAACGAAACGAATTCAAAAACATACCAATACTTGTTGAAGAAAGATGGGATGCCTTCTAGGGCATCCCCAAGCTTAGACGCTTGAGTCTCCTTGGATATTTACTTGGGGTGCCTTGGGCATCCCCAAGCTTGAACTCTTGCCTCCCCTCCTTCTCCTCATATCAAGACCTCCTTGATCTCCGAACACTTCATCCACACAAAACTTAACAGAAGACTAGTGAGATCCGTTAGTATAATAAAGCAAATTCCTACTTTAAGTACTGTTGCAAACCCATTCATATTTTATATTTGCATTATCCTGAAACACTTTTCCCACCGCCGCAAGTCTCTGTTCTGCCACGATCTCATCCGGAGCTTTGTTCCGGCACCCTATCGGAGGGGGATCAATCACGAAGGGCCCCTTCATCAACCTTGCTGCCCTCATGATGATGTGTGAGTAGTTCACCACAGACCTACGAGTCCGTAGTTAGTACCTATATGGCCATCTCTCTCTCTCTCTTTTGATCTTCAATAAAATGGTTATAGCATCTTCGCTTTGATCCATCTAATGTAACTCTTTTGTGCGCTGCGTTTGTTGGGATCCGATGAATTGTGGTTTTACGTTTAGATTATTCATGTAAAGTATTTGAGGCTTCTTTGAAATTATTATGATTCTTAATTGCATTTTCATTATATCTTCGTAATTCTCTTCGATCTATTGATTTGCTTTAGCCAAGTAAATTGATCTTTCTTAAGGGAGAGAGGTGCGTTGTAATGGGTTCAACCTGACGAGTTTCTATATCCTAGTGACAGAAGGGGACAAGTTGTGTCTTTGTGTTGTTGCTACTAAGGATACAATGATGGGTTTCATTCATATTGCTTGAGTTCACTTTGTCTACATCATGTCATTGTTATCCATGCATTATTGTTTTTGTCACCAACTTAATACGTAGAGAGGCAAGAATAAAAGCGCTCTTGAAGTGGAGTAATAGTAATAGGTGCAGGAAGGAGTCGACCTATTTGTCTTGGACGTGATGCCTGTATACATGATCATTTCTATGAATATTGCATAACTATCCGCTTTTTCTGTAAATTGCCCAACGGTAATGTGTTTACCCACCGTATGCTTATTTTCATGAGAGATGTGAAAGCACATTTGCTCCCTTGGTGGTTTTGGTAATTAATAACAACATATATGTCATTGAACTAATGTTTCCACTAAGCATGTTCCAGGAAAAGTTCAATGATGGGTTGGCAAAAGGATTGTGGAATACCCAAGATGCAAGGAAATAGATTGGCAAAGCTTCAAGCAAGAGGACTCTACATTTTACCTTTGTGAGAAATCACTTTGAGTCCATAGGAAAGCTAATACTATCAAAAGGGGGTTAGGTACTATTGGTGAACAAAATACTCATACGTGCACAAGTGATAGTCACCACATACACCCACAAACTCTTCCACAAAAGTCTGTCCAAAGCCAAATATACAAAATCGGTGCAACCAACACTTTACACTCGGTGCCACCGATTCTCAACCTCAGACAGACTCAGCCAAACCCTAGCCCTTCGGTGCAACCGATTCCATTTTGGTGCCACCAAGTTTGGGTTTCCAACTTCCTATTATGCAAATTCAAAAAATCGGTCCGACCAAGTTTGTTGAATCGGCATCACCGAGTTTGGCAATATGACTGTTGGTCACATGATCGATGCAACCGAGTTTTATGTATCGGTCTCACCGAGATTCAAAAGTTGCTACCTTTAAGGCAACTCGGTACCACTGAGATTAACACATCAGTGTCACCGAGTCTGACTTATTAGGTGTAACGGTTAGATTTTTCGAGATGCCTATATATACTCCTCCACCACCACTCACTCGCAAGAGAAGCACTCAGAATAGTTCCCCACTCATACCTACTGATTTTTTGAGAGAGAGCCACCTACTCATGTGTTGAGATCATGCCATTCCATTCCAACCATATGAATTTTGATCTGTAGCCTCCCCAAGTTGCTTTCCACCCAATCAATCTCTTCCACCATAGCCAAATCTGTGAGAGAGTGATTGTGTGTTGAGGAGTCTATCATCTTGAAGCACAAGAGCAAGGAGTTCATCGATATTATCAAGCCTATTACCTTTTGAGGGTGGTGCCTCCTAGATTGGTTAGGTGTCACTTGGGAGCCTCCTACTTTGTGTTGTGGAGTGAACCAAGAAGTTTTTAAGGGCAAGGAGATCGCCTATTTCGTGAAGATCTACCCATAGTGAGGCTAGTCCTTCGTGGACGGAAGCCGTTATGGAATAGCCAAGGTTGCTTCTTCGTGGAACCCTCCGTGGGTAGAGCCCTTCGTGGACTCTCACAACCTTTACCCTCCATGGGTTGAAGAATCCATAAACGTGGACGTATGATAGCACCACCTATCGAAACCACGGGAAAAATCTTCGTGTCTTAAAATTGTGTTTGATCTTCCTACTCTTTCTCTACTTACATACTTGTCTTTACTTTCTACTGCAATACTTATAGACATGCATGTGTAGGGTGCACTTGACTTGCTATGAATGCTAAAATTTGCCAAGACTTCAAATTGGGAAAAAGTAGTTTTTTTAATTGGTCAAGTAGTCTAATATCCCCCCTCTAGCACTACTTTCAATCCTACAAGTGGTATTAGAGCTTTGTTCTCCATTGCATTGGTTTCACAACCTAGGAGAGTATGACGTCTAGTGAGGGAAATTATCATCGTAGAGGTCTGTACTTTGATGGCACTAATTTTGCTAGTTGGAAGCACAAAATGAAAATGCATCTACTTGGTCATAACCCTGCCGTTTGGGCTTGTCAGGACCCCAATCCTAAGCCATAAGGATGCAACATGTAACACATCACATCACTTTGTGGCCTCACGCACAGTTAACTCCACGACTGCCACCTTACCTGGGCCGGGACCGTTTGCGTCTTTTGGCTCACGTATGTGAATATGTCGCTAGCATTCAAATGTAAAAGAAGCCGGGTTGACATGACTAGTCGTAGAACCCAAGTGGCACATCCATACAGGAACAAGCATACATAACCCAGCAATGCAGGTGTCGGCCTCTAGCGTGTGTAGACGAGTCATAGCAAGCTACAAGGACTCCATTACACCGTGGGACATAAATGTCATCACTGCACGTAGACGAGTCATAGCAGGCTACAAGGACTCCATTACACTGCGAGGCATTTCCCCGGAGGAACAGACACATTAGAAAAGAAGGATACATGCCGGTCAATCAATGTGTCCACGGCAGTAGCAAGCTAGCAAGGCTCGGTGGAAGCACAAAGAGGCATTTCCTTGTAAAGAGTACTACTAAAGGCACACAACTAGGTGTCGAATCCCATACATATCGTTACACGTCACACGTACGCACGACATGCCCGATATGCATAGATACAACTATGGCATCACAACATAACCATACAGCAACACAACATTTATTTAGAAGGCTCATAAGGGCCAACATAGCATGGTATTACAAGCGGGGGTCACATGACCCAACACACAAGTCATACAAGCAACAAGCGGAAGCATAACATGTCTGGGTACAGACATCTAGAAAAGAAGAAGGTTGAGGGAGCCAGTCTATCTACAAGGCCCTCCATAGGAACTGGACCTCTGGCTAGGATTCCCAAGCTACTCGGTCAACATCAATCTTATTGTAGAAACCACTAGCAAGACTGGAGTCTCCTTTGCAAAACATAATTAAGAAATATTGAGTACTGAGTACTCAGCAAGACTTACATCAGAACTAACTACATATGCATCGGTATCAACAAGGGGGTTGTGGGGTTCATTGGAGTAAGCCAACTTTGACTCGGTGGCTATCCTATACTATGACTATCAGTACTTTTAAAAGTTTGTGAAGCATACACGAGTTCATCAACACCATAATAATACACTACCATGGATCCGCTCCCGTCCTCCTACGAGAGTGCCATCCATGGTACTCACACTTGTCTTGAAGCTTCTATGGTACTCACACTTGTCTTGAATCTCCTAGGAGGCGGTGGCTGCGATGCTGGAGGCGGTGGACAGAGCTCTGCCTAGGAGGCATGCAGGGCCAGACCTGCAGGAGGAGGGGCTAGGCATCTATGGCTTCCTAGGAGCACGACGAACATGGCGGGAGCTACTGCAGCAAGTGGAGGAGCTCAGGAGCTCCGAGCTCGGCGGCCATGGCGGTGGTTAGAGCTCAAGCTCACGGAGGATGGAGCCATAGGACGAGTAGCAGAGGGGGAACAGGGGAAAAAGGAGCACGGGATCACCGCGGTTTCAACAGCGTGGATAAAGGGCTCGGGGAGGCACCGGAGCGGCGTATTGATGGCGGGGCATCCATGTCGTCTTAGCCGCAGGAGAGAGCATCAGAGGGGAGAGAGGGCGGCAGGGGGAGAAATGAGGGGCACGGGGCGAGGGCGTCGCGCTGATGCTCTCAGCGGCCTCCAACGGCGAGCAGCCAGGTAGGAGGTGGCCAAGCGCGTGCCGGCATGCTCCAGCCACACGCCCAATCCTCCTGGCGGGAGGTTGGGGGCGACTGGCAGCTGGGCTGCTGGGCCAGTCCCTTCCTGGGCTGCACGTAAGGTTTTCCTCCTTTTTCTTTCTCTTTTTATTTGTTTTGGTTTCTATTATTTGCAGGATGTTTCTGATTTAGTAAAAATACTAAATCATTTTAGAAAAATATGAAACTTTTTTCGGGCACTAATAGAAATATTCCAAAGGCTCTGGCCAAGTTTCAATTTTATTGGAGCTATAAATTTATTTATAGTATTTTATAACTCAAATTCAAATACATATTGCATTAATTCAATAAACAAAAATGACATTTTAAAATATGGATCACCCCTGGTTTATGTTGCCACATTATTCCAGAGAAGATGAACATTTTACAGAGCCACTTTGGATCATTGAATAATATTTTGGTTGAACCTATTTGAGTTCAAATTGTGCTAGGGTTTTGATCATCCCCATTTCAAGTTTAAAAATAATTTAAACATGATGCAAACTCAAACATGGACCCTAGTGCATGCTAAAGCTAGGGATGTGACAACTCACCCCCACTTAAAAGAATCGCGTCGCGAGATTCAGGATTCGACGGGAAGAGAGCCGGGTACTCAAGTCGAAGACGATCTTCACGCTCCCAGGTAGCTTCATTCTCGGCATGATGGGACCACTTAACCTTTAGAAACTTGATATTCCGACGCTAGGTGACACGCTCAGCTTGGTTGAGAATATGCACAGGATATTCCCGATATAAAAGATCATCTTGAAGATCAAGCGTTTCGTGGTCCACTTCGCGGATTGGATACTTGAAGCAACTCTTGAGTTGAGAAAATGGAAGACATCATGAACTCTGGAAAGATGTGGGGGCAGTTCCAATTGGTAGGCAACCTCTCCTCGTTTAGCAAGAATGCGAAAGGGTCCAATGTAACGAGGAGCCATTTTTCCCTTGATACCGAAACGATGGGTACCCTTCAGAGGAGTAACCCAAAGGTAAGCCTTTTCGTCCACCTCATAAGTTACTTCCTTATGATGGTGACCATACTGACTCTTCTGACGAGACTGAGCTGCATTGAGATTTCTGCAAATAACGCGAACTTGCTCTTCTGCTTACTGGATTATGTCTGGCCCAAAGAATTGTCTTTCCCCGGTCTTTGACTAGTTCAAAGGTGTTCAACATCTTCGTCCATAAAGAACTTCAAATGGAGCTTTGCCCAGACTAGATTGGAAGCCGTTGTTATACGCAAACTCCGCAAATGGAAGACACTTCTCCAAATTCATTCCAAATGAGATGACACAAGCTCTGAGCATGTCTTCGAGAATCTGATTGACTCTTTCAACCTGACCACTTAACTAAGGGTGAAAGGCGGTGCTAAAGGAGAGGTGGGTTCCCATAGCAGTTGGGAAACTTTCCCAAAATCGAGAGGCGAAAAGACTTCCACAGTCTGAATTGATCTCTAAAGGAACACCATGCAGGGACACTATTCGGGAGATATATAAATCAGCCAACTGACTAGCAGTGATACTCTCTCGGACAGGAAGGAAATGAGCCACTTTGGAGAGGCGATCAATAACCACGAAGATTGCATTATTTCCTTTCTTGGTCTTGGGAAACCCTGTAATGAAGTCCATTTCAACTTTGTCCCACTTCCACTCAGGAATGGCTAACGGCTGAAGGGTGCCGATAGGCCTCTGATGCTCTACCTTGACGCGTAGACAAACGTCACAGTTAGTAACGAACTCAGCGATTTCCCTCTTCATTATAGTCCACCAGAACCTTTGGCGTAGGTCCTGATATATCTTGGTGCTGCCAGGGTGAATGGTGTGAGGAGATTCATGAGCCTCCTCAAGGATCAACTCTCCAAGTTGTTGCTTTTTAGGAACTACCAGCCGATTCTGAAAGTATACTGCACCTCTATCATCAATGGAGAAACTACCAGCAATTCCCTATTCAACATTATCCTTGATACGGGTAATACCCGCATCATACTGCTGGCTTGTTATAATCTGATCCTCCAGAGTAGGTTTTGCAATCAAGCTAGAAAGGGATCCACGAGGAACAATGTGGAGGTTAAGCTTGCAGCATTCCTCATGAAGAAGGGGTTGACCTTGTTGTAGCATAAGGTTGTTGCAGTAAGATTTACAACTTAATGCATTCGCCATGACATTTGTCTTGCCTAGGGTGTAAGTAATTCCTAAGTCGTAATCCATAATAATCTCTAACCATCGTCTTTGTCTGAGATTCAGATCTAGTTGAGTGAAGATATATGTCAGGCTTTGGTGATTGGTGTAAATCTCACAAAGATTACCAAGAAGGTAATGTTGCCATACCTTGAGTGCATGGACTACTACTGCAAGCTCCAAATCATGTCTTGGATAATTTTCCTCATGTGGGTGTAACTATCAGGATGCATAGGCGATCACCTACCCGTCTTGCATAAGAACACATCCAAGTCCTTGTCTTGAGGCGTCACAATAGATGACAAAGTCCTTGGAGAAATCAGGTAGCACAAGCACGGTACCAAAGGTCAAACATCTCTTCAGTTCCTGGAAACTGTGCTCACATTGTGGGGTCCATTCAAACTTCTTGTCTTTTTTGAGGAGTTCCATCAGAGGCTTGGCAACTCTAGAGAAGTTCTCAACAAAGCGGGGACAATAGCTCTCTAAACCAAGGAAACTTCTAACTTGCTTAACTGTTTCAAGTGGAGTCCAATCGATAATGGCATGAACTCTTTCAGGGTTGACTGCAATGCCCTTACCGGAGATCACATGACCTAGATAGGTCACTTCTGGTAACCAAAATTCACATTTGGGGAACTTGGCATAAAGGCGATGCTCTGTGAGATTTTCTAATACAAGTCTAAGGTGCTTAGCATGCTCCTCTTCATTCTTCGAGTAAATCAGTATATCATTGAGGTAAACCATGACGAACTTATCTAAGTACTCCATGAAGATTGAATTCATCAGATGGGAGAATGTTGTTGGAGCATTGGTTAGTCCGAAGGACATGACTGTGTACTTGTACTGACCATAACAAGTGACAAACACTGTCTTGGGAATGTCTCCATCCTTGATCTTGATTTGATGGTAGCCTAACCTCAAATGCATCTTGGAGAACACTAAGGATCTAGCGAGTTGATCATACAAATCATTGATCCCGGGGAGCGGATACTTATTCTTTATCGTGACCAAATTGACAGGTCGGTAATCCACAAACATACGATCTATTCTGTCCTTCTTCTTGACGGACAAAATGGGACAAGCCCAAGGAGAAGAGCTAGGTCGATTGAAACCCATTTGCTAGGACTCGTAAAGTTGTTTCTTAAGCTCATCTAGCTCCAAGGGTGCCATCTTATAAGGCCTTCTTGAAATTGGGACAGTTCCTGGGAGGAGGTCTATCACAAACTCTACATCCTTGTCAGGTGGGATACCTGACAATTCTTCTGGAAAGACATTTGGAAAATCTCGGACTACCAGAATATCTTCAAGCTCAGGAAGAGGGTTGGCATTGAGTGAATAGAGCTGACGCTTTGCAACTCGTGTTGAAACATTGACTATCTTGCCAGATGGATGCGTAAGCTACACAGACCTGGTGGAGCAGTCAATCTTGGCATGGTGAGTTATCATCCAATCCATTCCCAAGATGATATTAATATCTGAAGACTTGAGAGCTATTAGCGAAGCAAGGAATACAAGTCTGTCAACACGGATTTCATTTCCATGTTGTATTCTTGTGGTCTGCCATCTAGACCCTAGAGTTGGCATATTGCAAAAGGACATATCATGCAACTGGGCATAGCCTTCCAAGATGAGGGAATGTGATGCTCTAGTATCAAACATAACTGATGCCGGATGACAATTGACAAGGAGCGTTCCAAGGAGAACTTCTAGATCATCATTAGCTTCTTTGGCTGAGACGTGATTCACACATTCCCATTCAGTGATGGTTGGCTTGGCATGGATCACCTTGACTGGTGGCTTATTACGACCAACAGACTTTCCAGACTGAGGTGAAACAACATTGGACCGAATGCAATTGCAAGCAATGTGGCCTAGTTCTCCACACTTATAGCAAGTCAGAGAAGTCTAACATGGAACCGCATTGGCAGGCGGTCCACCAACAGGCTTGGTTGGAGCACTGGGTCGAGTTGGACGAGGCGACACATGGGATGGCCTTGATTCATATCCGGGTGGAAGTGATGAGTTCGGAACCCAAATCCAACGCTTCTAAGATCCAGAACCGGAGGTACAAGCCAAGTCACAATTGTGCTTGCGAGACTCTTCATAAGTGAACTAAGCTGTCTCTGCATTGATGTCCTTGTTCACAAGAGCTTGGAAGGTGTCACAATGATGCAAGTGAAGATCATGACACAACTTTGGGTTGAGACCCTTCCTGAACCTAGCTTGCTTCTTGGCATCCGTGGACACTTCTTTTGTGGCGTAAATACAAGGTTCTCAAACTCGGGACTGTAAGCATCTACAACCATCTTACCCTGGGTAAGGTTACAAAGCTCTTCCTTCTTTCGGTCCATGAGACCTTGAGGAATATGATGCGCACAGAAAACTTCTGTGAATTGTTCCCAGGTAGGAATCTGGCGAGCTGGAATTATAGTCTGATAGTTCTCCCACCATATACTAGTAGGACCCTCCAAAAAAATGTAGCATAGGTGACCTTGTCAGCCTCAACCACGTTCGCGGAATGCGGCTTATTTGTGATGCTGTGGAGCTAGTCATCTGCATTGAGTGGCTCAATGGAGATGGAAGGTGGGTGGGTATAGCTTGATGAAGTCACGGATGGTCACTGTTCGAGCACACTGATGTGCGGTGTTTTCCTGAATACGTGCCAACAAGCGATTTGACTCGCGCTTGTCCTTCTCAATATCTAGCATGAACTATGCCAACAAAGGTGAATCCAACAGAACTTCAGCATCTCTAGTTCCACTTCTCCGGCCCTTCTTGCGACCAATGACAGCTTGGGTACTGAGATACATCCTGATGATGAGAAACTAGGATTAGACAAGACGTCATACCAGATAGATAGGAAAGAATGCAAAAGCATTTGATCTTCATAGAAATCCTAGGGAAAATTGGATAACATAACGACTGTGAATGCTCAGAAATGAGACATCCTGCAAAAGATTTAGGTGCCACGACACCTCAACATCACAATATCAAGATTCTAAACATACTAATAAGCTACACAGATAACACTTGGGGACTAGAATGCAACTCATATCAACCATTCCTATAAGTCTATGGAATAGTACTCGAGATCCTGGTAGATAGGTAAGAAGCCTAGTTCTTAATCCCCGTAGAAAAGGAGAGGGTGACTCAGAATTAGAATAACATGGGGAAAGGAGTAAAAATAGCCTTACGTTCCCTTCCGAAATAAATTCCCTTATATAACTAAAGAGTTGCTAGACTCAACATCATCCAGTTTGTCTTGGTAATCCTACAGTCAGTCAAGCTCTGATACCAACACTATCGGGGCCCTGATCCTAAGCCATAAGAATCCAACATGTAACACATCACATCACTTTGCGGCCTCATGCACGGTTAACTCCATGACTGCCACCTTACCTGGGCCAGGACCGTTTGCGTCTTTTGGCTCACGTATGTGAATATGTCGCTAGCATTCAAATGTCAAAGAACTCGGGTCAACATGACTAGTCATAGAACCCAAGTGGCACATCCATACAGGAACAGGCATACGTAACCTAGCAATGCAGGTGTCGGCCTCTAGCATGTGTAGACGAGTCATAGCAAGCTACAAGGACTCCATTACGCCATGGGACATAAATGTCATCACTGCACGTTGACGAGTAGTAGCAGGCTACAAGGACTCCATTACACTATGAGACATTTCCCCGAAGGAACAAACATAGCAGCAAAGAAGAATACATGCCGGTCAATCAATGTGTCCGGCGTAGTAGCAAGCTACCAAGGCTCGGTGGAAGCACAAAGAGGGAGTTCCCTATAAAGAGTACTACTAAAGGCACACAACTAGGTGTCGAATCCCATACATATCATTACACGTCACACGTACGCACGACATGCCCGATATGCATAGATACAACTATGGCATCACAACATAACCATACAACAACACAACATTTATTTAGAAGGCTCATAAGGGCCAACATAGCATGATATTACAAGCAGGGGTCACATGACCCAACACACAAGTCATACAAGCAACAAGCAGAAGCATAACATGTCTGGGCACAGACATCTAGAAGAGAAGAAGGCCGAGGGAGCCTATCTATCTACAAGGCCCTCCATAGGAACCAGACCTCTGGATGGGATTCCCAAGCAACTCGGTCAACATCGATCTTATTGTAGAAACCACTAGCGAGACTGGAGTCTCCTCTGCAAAAACATAATTAAGCAACAGTGAGTACCGAGTACTCAACAAGACTTACATCAGAACTAACTACATATGCATCGGTATCAACAAGGGGTTTGTGGGGTTCATTGCAGCAAGCTAGCTTTGACCCGGTGGCTATCCTGTACTACGACTATCAATACTTTGAAAAGTTTGTGAAGCGTACACGAGTCCACCAACACCACAATAATACACTACCATGGATCCGCTCCCGTCCTCCTACGAGAGTGCCATCCATGGTACTCACACTTGTCTTGAAGCTTTTACGAGGATCCATTACAATTGTCTATGAACCATATAAGTCTCCAAGTAGTCCATATCCGTGGACGCGGTTCGAATAGATTGATTACCCTGTAGGGGTGTACTTCGTCACACACGCTCCTGCCACTTACCGCCATGTGCATGTAAACAACACCTCGATAACCTTCAAGCGGAAGCCTAGCAAGGGAGTCAACCACGACCTGACAAACCACACAAACTCTAGTCCAGGTTTATTGCCTATTTGAGACAAAACCCGCAAGGAAGTCCGGCCGAAGTTTCCTCTACAGACCCAAACGATGTGTATAGGGTTCCCAAGCCTACCTCGACGGATGGTACTACACTTGGTACATCGGGCCATGATTCCTAGTCTATCACAAGCCCATATGTATGGGGTGCCACTCGGTAGACTACTAGCATGACCTACAAACGCCAGAAACTAGTTGCAACTCCTTAACAGAGATCAAGTCGATTAATAAGTTGATAGTCAATTAAGGATCCCAGTGTGTGATAGTAGCTAGTCTTGGATAACATACACAGTACTGAGTTCTTAAGGACGGTCCCAATGAGACAACCGGCCATGTGCTCCTACATAGCCTCTCATCGCTACCTTTACCAAATTGGTTTCAACACTTAAATTCTCATCATCGAAACACATTCAGTTCACTCTGGTTCATCACGCAGATGAATCAGACCTAACACAACTCTAAGCATAGCAAGCATAGCAGGTTAAAGGCACAACATGGCTCAAGCATCTACCAGGTATGCTAGGTTGCATGGTTCAACTATTTACAGTGACAATGACAAGTTATGTAGAGGAATGGGTTCACCTACCGGAACATGTAAAAGTTTAAATGTTTTGTCCTAATGCAATAAGTGAGAGCAAGAGCGAGAGAGTGGGATTATATCGGAGATGTTCAAGGGGGGTTGCTTGCCTGATAAGACGATCACACGTTACTGCTCCTCAGATGGATACTCGACCGTATCCTCCAAAACAATGCCTGCACGAAGAACAACCATCGAAGGGGGAACAAATCAATACACATCAAATGCAACATTATGATGCATGAATATGACATGGCAAAATGCTGTGGTTGAGCTAATGCATCTAGCAACAGATTTAAATGAAGTAGGTTTGAACTCAAGGTTCAAATTCAACTCCATATGTGAGATCACATATTGTATTTGAACAAAATGTCCAAGTTCTCCTATTTAGGTTGCTCTATCATGCATGAAAATGGTACGGATGGATTCATTATATTTTATGATCAATTTTCATATGTAAATTATTTTCTCTGACTTACAAATTAGTTTATATGAATTTTCTAAGTTTTTTAGCAATTGCTGGAATTTAATTAAAACCAGAAATGCAATTTATTGCATCAGCCTCACGTCACCATGATGTCACTGGGTCAAAGGCGCCAGCCCAGGTCAAACCTGGTGGCTGGGCCCCACCTTTCATTGACTCACCTAGTTAATAGGTTTTTAAATTAACCTAACTAAAAATTAACTGGGCTGAGCCCCCATGTCAGTGTCCTAGGGGGGTAGTTAACCGGTGATTAGCCTTAAGCTAATCACCTAACGATGGGGTCCCACCGGACGGTGGCTCAGGCGACGGGGCTCGTCGCCGACGACCAAGCCACACAACGGAGTCCGCCGGCAGGCCACAAGAGGAGGGGCTAAGGCCACTGGGGCGAAGCCCTTGCTCGCCCACACCCGGGGGAGATAGCTAGGGCCGCGGGGGATGTCGGAGGCAGCGGCTACGACGCCGAAGGCGGCGGCCGGAGCTCTTCCTAGGAGGCGCGCGGGGCTGGAGCTGCAGGAGGAGGGGCTAGGGCGTCTACGGCTTCCTAGGAGCGCGGCGAACGCGGTGGAGCTATTGCAGCAAGCGGAGGAGCTCAGGAGCTTCGAGCTCGGTGGCCATAGCGGTGGATGGAGCTCGGGCTCACGGAGGATGATGCCAAAGGACGAGCGGCAGAAGGGAACAGGGGAAAAAGGAGCATGGACTCATCGCGGTTTCAACTGCGCGGATAGAGGGCTTGGGGAGGCACCGAAGTGGCGTATCGATGGCGAGGCATCCACGGCGTCTCGGCCGCAGGAGAGAGCATCGAAGGGGAGAGAGAGGGCGGCAGGGGGGACAAATGAGGGGCACAGGGCGAGGGCGTCGCGCTGACGCTCTTAGCAGCCTCCAGCGGCGAGCAGCCAGGCAGGAGGTGGCCGAGCGCGTGCCGACGTGCTCCAGCCACACGCCCAATCCTCCTGGCGTGAGGTTGCGGGTGACTGGCAGCTGGGCAGCTGGGCCAGCCCCTTCCTGGGCCGCATGTAAGGTTTGCCTCCTTTTTCTTTTTCTTTTTATTTGTTTTGTTTTTCTAATATTTGCAGGAGGTTTTTGATTTAGTAAGAATACTAAATCATTTTAGAAAAATATGAAACATTTTCCGGGCACTAATAGAAATATTCCAAAGGCCCTTACCAAGTTTCAATTTTATTGGAGCTACAACTTTATTTATAGTATTTTATAACTCAAATTCAAATACATATTGCAGTAATTCAATAAAAAAATGACATTTTAAAATATGCATCATCCTTGGTTTATGTTGCCACAGTATTCCAGAGAAGATGAACATTTTACAGAGTCACTTTGGATCATTGAAACATATTTTGGTTGAACCTATTTGAGTTCAAATTGTGCTAGGGTTTTGATCATCCCCATTTCAAGTTTAAAAAGAATTTAAACATGATGCAAACTCAAACATGGACCCTAGTGCATGCTAAAGCTAGGGATGTGACAGGGCTGTTGTTCGTGTTGGATTGCAAGGTGAATTCTTTGCGGATGGAAGGGAACCGGATCGCAAAGCGACTGTGGATGAATTGAAGATGTTGCAACTCAATGCTCAAGCATGTGACATTCTCTTCAACTGCCTATGCCCTGAAGAATTCAACAAAATCAGTCATCTTGAGAATGCAAAAGAGATTTGGGATACTTTGGTTGATATGCATGAAGGTACTGAATCTATGAGAGAATCCAAGTTGGATGTTCTTCAAAGTCATCTTAACAAGTTTAAGATGAAGGATGGTGAAGGAGTCGCTGAGATGTACTCTAGGCTAGCTCTCATCACTAATGAGAATGCTGGCTTAGGAGTGAAGAAATGGCACCGTATGCAACGTATGCACATTGATGCAAATGATGCCCAACTACAAAGATCTCAAGCCAACGGTAGTGATAGGAAGAATTGTTGCTCATGAGTTGAATCTCAAGGACAAGGAAGAGCTTCACCACAAGTCTAGCGGTGCTTACAAAGCCACAAGTGATGCTCCCACAACTTCAAGCGACAACCTTGTCACAAATGAAGACATAAGCCTCATGGTCAAGAAATTCAACAAGTTCTACAAGAATAGAAGCAAAGATCGAAGCTCCAACTCAAGATATGAAGAGAAGCGTTCGTCAAGTTGTGACCGAAACTGCTACAATTGTGGAAGCCCGGACACTACTCAAATGAGTGCACGACTCCTTACAAAAGGAAAGAAGAGTCACCAAGAAGACGAATCTCAAGACGCGAGTCACCTCGAAGAGAGAGAATGAATAGGGATGATCGTTATGAACGAAGACCCTCAAGGAGAAGTAGGGACTCGGGGAAGAAGGACAAGTACACCAAGAGCTACTCAAGAATAGAACATCAAGCTCATGCTGGTGAATGGGTTTCCGGCTCCGAATCCGACAACCATTCCGAGAGAAGCTACCACTCCAACTCTGACTGTAGTCAAGATGAAGGTGTTGCCGGACTTCCTCTAGTGACAACCGACTCCTACAACCTATTTGATTCACCAAATGAAGGGAGTGGATGTTGCTTCATGGGTAAAGGCCCCAAGGTATCACACCCTGAGTATCTTGATTTCAATAGTGATGAGGATGACTTGTTAATTGAAGATTACTTGCTATTTGACAAATCTAGTAATGTTAGTCAAAATGAACTTGCTAGTAATCACTCTAGTCTAGATAAGTCGTGCGATGATGATAAGTTGGAAATAGAACGACTAACTCAAGAACTAAACACTCTTAAGTTAGCTCACGAGTCTACTCTACAAGATCATAGAGAGCTTGTAAGGACACATGAGAAGATCCACTTTGAGAAGCTCAATTTAGAGCAAGAGCATGAGTTCCTTAAAGCTATCAATGACAATCTTTGAAAGAAGACTTCCTCTTATCGAGACAAGCGACTTCTCTTGTCTACGTTCATGCCACAAGTTATGACTAAGCAAGCTAGTAACAAAGGAAAAAATGTTCTTCAACTAGTAGCAATAAAAATGATAAATTCAATGATATTGCTTCTAGTAGTTCTATTGATCCCACTAACTCTTCTATTAGCCAAGTTACACTTGAGCAAGAAAATGAACTTTTGAAAGGGATTATAGAGAAAGGTATCTACAAGAGTCTTGAAGGGTGCAAACAATTTGAGGACATTGTACGCAAGCATGGAGGATACGGGAAGAATCATGGTGTTGGCTACTTCAACGCTAATGGAGTTGAATGGGAAGAAGGTCAATACCCCAATCCCAAGTTTGTTACTCAAAAGGAGAAGTATGAAAATACTCTCCCCAAGGTAACAAAAGCTCAAGATTACCTTCAACCACAAGACCCCAAGCTCAAGGGCAAGAACAAGCTTCAAGAGGACATTGACTCATATGAAGATGAATCCCAAGCTTTGGTGAAGTGGCTTCCCAAGGCTACTACAAGCTCAACTTCTACATGTGCTACTTCAACACCAAGGATACCCATCAACTTGATGTGGGTCCCCAAGAAGAACTATATAAGTTCATGAGGGGTGACCCTGCCAATGAAATCCACTCATATTCATTATTGGCAAGAACTAGGTATAATCAACATCAACATCAACATCAACATCATGCAATAGTTCAAGGAGTCACACATTCCCTCAAAGGTAAGCAAGGGACAAGGTAATCAACAAATCAATGGACATCATCATATATGCTTTGCACTCCATGTCCATAGATATCCTTGTATTTGTCTCTTGCATGTTGGGACTAACCCATGTAGGTGAGAAGAGTAATGAAACAACAAGGATGCTCCCAACTCTTGGTGATCTTCATCAACCTTGAGCATCCACCACTACTTCACCTACATGAAGTCTTCATCGAAAAAACCCAAGGTTAGTTTATCCCTCCTATGGGGGGATGTCACATCAAGGGTGAGCTTTAGTCTAAGACTTGAGTCAAAGCATCTCATAGTATGTGATGTCACACAATGCTTTATGTAAAAGTGGTAACCCCACTTGTGCTTAGACGATGAGTATGACCTATGATCAAGTATTCTTACTTGGCTCCTAAGTCAATATACTCATATATAGATGACTCCGTCATCGCCAAAGTGATTATTAGTTGCTAGTGTGTTTGTGCATGTTTGCCATGTTTTCATTTGACATCTTATTGTGTGAGCATGTTGGTCTGCATTTATTTACTCATTCGAGGACATCCAATTTTTGCTATTTGGCTTTTGATTTTTCATTTGCCAATTGGATATACAAGAATGCCTAGGACCTCCTCTAGCTATCTATGCTTTCTCACCTCATATTCTATTCATGTCGCATCACAAAATCTGAACAAGTACTTTTTGATCTCTGTGTGTGAGGAGCACTAGGAGTTCCGTATCGAGAAAGGACTGACCATTAAAACCTCCCAAGTGCATCTCGGTGGAACTAACTCCAAAACTCGGTCTCACCAAATGCCTAGGGTTGATCTGGTTGTCAATCTTGGTACTAACGATTCCATATTCTCGGTTACACCGAGTTTCCCTGTCAGATGATAGTTGAGAAACTCGGTGACACCAAAAATTTAGAATCGGTGTCACCGACAGTGAAGGGTATATAAGCTGTGGACCCCGATGCTTTGAAATTCAATCTCAAACCGTCGCGCCCCAGAACCCTAAGCTGTCGAAAAGGACCCCCCTGGTCGTCGCCCTTGTCTCCCCGCGCTCCTCCCTCATAGGGATCCTTGCCGTCAACGGGCATCTTCGCTGCCATCCTCGCCGTAGCGAAACCGTCACCAAGCTAGGGTACGGATCCGATTCTTCTTGTGCTCCCCATCCGATTCTTGCGCAACGAAGTTATATTTATCTATATGCCACCGATTGCACATCTATCTATCCACAAGAAAACTCAATAGAATTGCGAATGATGGATTTTTTAGGTTTTGCCGCCCGCCTCATGTATCTCAGTACAACCGATGCAAAATAATCGATATCACCGATTTGGTTTTCTAGCACACTGAGATCACCTCGGTGGAACCGAGTGCCTATTTTTGGTGTAACCGAGAATGATGCCAAGTTCCTGGAAAGCAGGTTGTTAGTCTTGGTGTGACCAAATTTTTTGTCTCAGCTGTACCGACAAACATTTGGCAGAATGCAAAATTTGAGAAATCTTTTGTTCAATCTTTCAAAAACTCTACATTTTGTGATGACTTATTCTATTCCACTCTTCTCAACTCTACTCACTGGGTGAGATATGCCAGGTTCAGAGGATAGCTAGAACTTGCAGGAGCATAATGTTGACATAAGTCCAGGCACTAGCCCTGAGTCCAGTTCTTTCTCAGATCCAGGCACCCCTAGCTCTCATGGGCTGCCTAAAGCTGCTACAAGGACCAGGAAGAGACTGAATTATGATGAAGAGGATTCATATTTTCTGCCAGAGGAGGTACTTGCTAAGAAGCAAGAGAAGAAGTAAGCCAATGAGGCCACCTCCTCCAGGAGGGTGGTCAGCAAAACTTATGCACCTCCAGAGACAATGAGAGTACCTAAGAGTGCTAGGGCTACCATGACTATTGAGCCCCCAAGGAAGTCTTTGCCTAAGAAGGCAGGAGAGAAGAAGTCCAGGAAGTGGATCATTCGTGTTGCTGGCAGGCCTACCTCAATGTATGAGGATCCAAAGGAGGCTGCTGGTGTTGCTGCTGCTGAGGAGGAGGAGGAGTAAGAGCATGTTGTCAAAGCCCCTCCCAACACTACTCGAAACAACAAATTTGTCGTCTGCCAATTCTTTGCCCTCAGCTGGCGGACGACAAAGAAGCTCTTTGCCATCCGTTTCCAGAAAACGGACGACAAAGAACTAGCTGACGGCAAAGAAGCTCTTTGCCATCAGCCATATCTTTGCCGTCTGCTGGCACACGGCAAAGAAGCTTTGCCGCCAACTAGCAAACGGCAAAGAGGAAGGGTGGCCCACTAACGGGTATCAGCTACCGCACACTTTCTTTGCCGTCTGCTAGCAGACGACAAAGAAGTAACGTCCGTTCCCACCGGCCCCACCCCACTAACTAGTCTCTTTGCCGTCTGCTAGCAGACAACAAAGAGATTTAACCTACCTACCCCCTGCGCCGCACCCCTCTCTCTCTCCCTCCCTCTCTCTCTCTCCCGTCACCTCACCCGGGCCGTCCCCCGTGCCCGAGCCGCCGCCGCCCCGTGCTACCCCCCGGAGCCCCCCCCCGCCGGCCAGCCCCGCCCCTAGGAGCCCACCCGTCGCCCCACCCCTCTCTCTCCTCTCGCCTCACCCGCGTGCGTTGCCTCATGCCCTAGCCGCCGCCTCCCGCACCACCCCTGGAGCCCCCGTCACCATCGGCCAGCCCTACCCACCGGAGCCCACCCCGTCGCCGGCCGCCCGCCCCTCCCAGCGGACGCAGGCCGCGGTGGCCGCGCTGCCCCGCCCCACTACTGGAGCCCTGTCGCGCCGCGCCGTGCCGCCCCACCACCGGAGCCATGCCGCGCCGCCCCGCCCCGCCATCGGAGCCGCGCCGCGCCGCCCCGCTCCGCCATCGGAGCCGCCCCGCCCCACCATCGAAGCCGCATCGTCGCCTAAACCCTAAGGTACGATGAGTTTTTCTGTTTTTTTAGATTTAGTTTAGGTTTATTTAGATTGTCGGGGGTCGAGGATCGAGGGGAAAAGGAGTCGAGGGTCGACCCCGACACGACACCCCCAACACCCCGACCCCCGACACGACACCCCGACACCCTGACACGGCACCCCCGACCCCGACACAGCACCCCTACCCCGACATGACACCCCCGACACCCTGACCCCGACATGACAACCCCGACACCCCGACCCCGACACGACACCCCGACCCCCCGACACGACACCTCGACACCCCGACACGACACCCCTAACCACGACACAGCACCCCTACCCCGACACGACACTGCCGACACCTCGAGCCCGACACGACACCCCCGACACCCCGACCCCAACATGACACCCTGACCTCGACCCCCGACACGATACCCCAACACCCCGACACGGCACGCCCGACCATGACACAACACCCCTACCCCGACACGACACCCCTGACACCCCGACCCCGACACGACACCCCCGACACCATCGACACCGCCGACACCCCGACACCCCTAGATTTAGTTTGGTTTAGTTTAGGTTTTTTTCTTCTGATTTTAAGAATAAACAAGAAAGATGAAAAAAAGAAGTAAAAGAAGAATAGGAAGAAGAAGAAGAAGAGGAAGAAGAAGAAGATGAAAAAGAAAGAACAATAAGTAGTAGTAGTAGAAGAAGAGGAAGAAAGAAGAAGAAGATGAAAAAAAGAAGTAGAAGTAGAAGATGAAAAAAAGAAGTGGGAAAAGTAGAAAAAGAGGGTCGCCGAGGGAAAAGAGGGTCGCCGAGTGGTCGAGGGGTCGAGGATCGAGGGGAAAAGTAGTTGAGGGTCGACCCCGACACGACACCATCGACATCCCGACCCCCAACACGACACCCCGACACCCCGACACGGCACCCCCAACCCCGACACAGCACCCCTACCCGGACACGACACCCCCGACACCCCGACCCGACACGACACAGGTCATATATTTGTGAATTATGAGTTAGGTCATATATTTTTCGATTTTGTTATACAAAACATCATATTTATGTTGATCAGGTGGATTTAAATGTGCAGTTGTTTCATCGCTGCGAGGGTCTGGTGTTCGATGACCTCCCCGTGCGTTCGACGAGCTCCGCCCCTACGTTCGTGGGTGAGCACAAATGACATCTCCTCCTTCCCCCTTCATTTCCCCTGTCCTGGTCTTCGTGCCGATGAAACTTGCTAGCTATAGGTGTCTTCAATCATCAGTATGCGTGACCACTATTCGTCTCCCGTTCGAAAGGGTTACATCCATAAATATGCGTTCATTAGCATATTTATGGCCGTGATTCTTTTGAATTGTCCAATTATATCCATGGACAGCCCGAGTATGTGTAGATTGGGTTTGTTTTCCCATATGCTCTGCTCCGGATCCGATGCAGAATTTCGTCAGTGCCTCCCTGTTGTTCTCCGGGTACACATCCTCTCTGCTTATTCCCGAGACGTGTATCAGGAGAACAACAGGGAGGTGTTGCCAAACATTGTGCGTCGGATCTGGAGCAAAGCATGGGAAAACGAACCCAATCTACACATACTCGGGTGGGATTAAGACCTATCTTTACCTACTAGCGTCTAGATTGCATCGACGTAATAAAACTGACAAACTCTATTAACTGATAAATATGGTTTGATGAATTATGTATATATTTTGTGTGTGTCCAGTAGCTAGTCAAGATGAGTGATCGTGGGTGGATGTGCACCGGTCATACTAGTCAGAAAGACATGACCCGTGAATCGATAACAAAAACCAAGGAGTTTGTGAGAGTCGCATTTGCAAATGGACAGAAAATAACCTGGTGCCCTTCTGTCGATTGCGATAACTTTAAGAAGAAGTCAGAGTTTGAAATGATCAAACACCTGCAGAAGTGGGGTTTTACGCCTAATTATACTGTATGGACATTTCATGGTGAGTCTGCCCAACGTGCTAGAGCTGAGGTGGTTCATCGTCGCACCGACGAGCATGGTACCAGGATCGAAGACATGGTGCAATACTTTGATGATGCTCGGGATTCAGACAATGAGATGGAGGAATCTCCAAAGGCCTTCTATGAAATGTTGGAGTCTTCAAAACGTCCTCTCCACGAGCACACTGAGCTTTGTCAGCTGGATGCCATCACGCAAGTAATGGCTCTGAAGGCTCAGTTCAACCTGGGCAGAGAATGCTATGACGCGATGATGACGATATTTGGACGCTTTATACCCAAAGGCCATGTATTGCCAGCAAACCTGTACCAGTCGGACAAAATCCTACGTGCGCTTAAGGTGACCTATGAGAAGATAGATGCCTATGAGAATGGATGTGCCTTATTTAGGCTTGAGTATGCAGGCTTCAACTATTGTCCCATTTGCAATGCTTCCAGGTATGTTCTGGTAGACAACGGTATGTGTGAGAAGAGTCAGACCAAAATCCCAGTCAAGGTTCTTCGGTATATGCCAATCATACCAAGACTTCAACGTCTTTTCATGGTTGAAGAGACGGCCAGACAGATGACGTGGCATAAATTGGGCAAAAGAACAGAACTAGATGCAGATGGGAATCTGATGTTGGGACACACTTCAGACACTTTTGTGTGGAAGCACTTCGATGCATTACATAAGGATAAAGCGGCAGATCCAAGGCATCCTCGAGTTGCCATCATCACAGATGGGTTCAATGTGTATGGTATGACGACGGCACAATACAGTTGTTGGCCTGTATTTGTCATTCCACTCAATCTCCCCCAGAGAGATTATGAAAAGAAAGAACATTTTCCTGACGTTGATAATTCCAGGGCCAAATATCCGGGGAAGAATATGAATGTGTTCATGCAGCCGCTTAAGGATGAATTGCAAGAAGCCTCGATAGCCGAGGCATTCATTACTGAGGAGGCGACAAACTTCGTGACAACACACTACACAGCCAAGAATCGTCATTTGCATAATCCGAAGCCTCGGTACAATGATGGCGATCGTGAAAAAGGTCGATCCAGCCTCAGCCTATTCAAAGGAAGCTCGCACCAGCTGGTGCTTCGAAAGAAATAGCATTGGATGTCGAAGAATGGCGGACCATTTCGTTGTATACCTTCAATAACCTAACATAAGTGCGGCCGTACATCGAGTAAGTTCTCGATACATTGTTTCGCAACTTCTAATTTCTTCGAAATTCTCTTATTCTCGAATATGTGATATAGTCGATATGTCACCAAGTTCTCAGATGGAGCGGTGATCCAAAAGGATTCCATCGAAGAGTATGAGCTTCTGGCAAAGCATGGAGGCGGCTATCCCGGTTTCATCTCTTGGTTCAAGCAAACGGTAATTTCCATTAGACGATTTCATTTCTTCGTCTAGTTTGCGGCTAATGCAACAATCCTTTCGTATTAAACTTGTAGGCTAATGCAGAGTCTATGGACTCCGAATTGAGACAAGTCGCTAATGGTTTTGACTATAAGGTCCGTTCATTTGACAAATACGACATCAACGGGTATCACTTTCGTACTTTTGGCAAAGAGATATCTATGGCCGACAAAAGTCTACAAATTGTTGTGTCTCCGCTGTCGGAGGGGTCGAGTATTATGGAAGACTCGAAGCAATTTATGAACTTACATTCTTTGGTGAAAACCCACCAAACGTCGTAGTCTTCAAATGTTATTGGTTCCAGCCGAAGGAGACTAGAAGGACTCATGAACATATAGGGCTAGTCGAAATCAAACAAAGCACCCATTTAGATGTTCCCGATGTTTATATTACGGCTCAACAGGCGACCCAAGTTTTCTATCTACCGTGGGCCTGCCAAACAGATCCAAATCTGAATGGTTGGGATGTCGTTTATGATGTGCCGCCACATTTTAGACCACCTCCCCTCAATGAAGATGATTATGAACCTCACATTAACCCAGACACATATGAAGGAGAATTCTTCCAAGAAACACGTGTTTCCAAAAAACGTTTCAAGAACCGCTCTACTTCACCCCAGAACATTGTGGTAGACAGCAAGAGTGAATCCGACTTCACCCGTGAGCCGGAACAAGAAGAGACGGAAGAAGAAGAGGTTACTGCTACGGATGACCTATCAATGCTTGAGTGATTACATAAAGGAGGCCTTCCACATGTTGATGCATTTATTGATGATGCTGATGAGCACGTCATTACTGATAGTGATGATGATTATGCATTTATTGACCGGAGCATATATAGACGATGAAGATTAATATTAGTAATGTCGGGTATTTAATTAGTTCATGTTATTAGGTATTTATTTTTTTATGTTGAACTAATTTCGTTCACTCCTTGACATTGCAGGTGTTGACAGATGGTGGGCGCGGGTCGAGAGCGCTCTAAGCCTCCTTCCTCGGCGCTTGCTGGGAGGGGTGCTATTATTCCACCCCAGCAACTCCGGAGAGCGATGGTACATAGTATGCAGACACCGGCGGGCGCTTCTTCTTCGACCAGGAGAGGTCGGCGGAAGACGAAGAGAGGTGCTAGAGGTAGGAAGGCTGCTGCACCTTGCTCGCCGCCACCCCCAGCCGATTGTCCTGACTACAGGAGTGCTCCATCTCAGGTGGACCCGTTTGACTTGGACCCGTCTCGGACTCCAGTCGCCGAGCCTCGGGCTGACAAGCCTCGAGTCACCAAGCCTTCGTCCCAGGAGACTCCGGTCCCATGGTCTTCGTCCTAGGAGACTCCGGTCCCAGAGTCTTCGTCCCACGTGACTCCAGAGGCTAGTGGCCATGCTGATGGTGGTGAGGACACCTTTTCTGAGGATAGCTATAGCGAGGGCGAGCTGGTTGAGAAGGGCAAGAAGGTCTACCAGCGTGGTTGTACAAAGCTCCCGCCCGTGCCAACGACCCGCGATCAAAGGTGGTTGATTGTGCCTAATGCGGAGAAGTAAGTGCACTTACTATTTTTAAATCTTCTGCCTTCATGTTTCTTCAAATTAATACCTAATGTGTTGACCTTGTCATACTTCAGGGTTTGGAAACACGACCCTGGTGTCCGCAGGCCCAACCAGGTCCTTGGTGTGCTTCTCCGGCACCACTTCCCGGGGAAGGTCCAATTGCCCGGTGAGGGTGAGGTTGCACAGGTAGCACTGACCTGGGAGCTGTACATGGCTGCCCCGGCCCGTTGGAGGAGAGGATCGACGGTGTCTTGTGCGAGACGGTGGCCGACATTGTGATCCGCCGGTTTTGGGTAATTTCTCCTTTACAGAATTAAAAATCAACATCACCTAGTGATTGTACTAATCAGTGTTGTCTTGTTTGATTGCAGACCTTCTATAGGTGTCTTGAGGAACACGAGGCGGACGCCGCTATTGTTCTCATAGCCGAGTGCAAGCGCCTACTTTAGAACTTACGGCACGTGGCTCGGGTGCAGGCTATTCAAGACTACTATGCCTCGACTAACATTAAGAGGGCCAAGAAGAAGTGCCGCAAAAATTTTCTGAGTAAGGAGAAGTACATGAAGGTAATTACCTATTCTTAAGGCCTTGTACTTAGTTTCCTTGATTTGATTCATAGGTGTAGTGCTGAAATTTCTCTTGTCTAACTTAGGTGCCCCGAGATGGTGTGCGGAT
The DNA here is from genome assembly GCA_022496015.1 of Hordeum marinum. Taxonomy (NCBI): domain Eukaryota; kingdom Viridiplantae; phylum Streptophyta; class Magnoliopsida; order Poales; family Poaceae; genus Hordeum; species Hordeum marinum. The sequence goes on from CM039674.1 coordinate 443,747,729, forward strand.
AGGATGGACTGTTGGGAGGCATTGGTGGATGAGGGGTGCTCTCCCAAATTGCTAGCCGACCACAACAAGGCCAAGTATAAGCATGACCAAATGAAAGGTGTGCCACACCATCAAGGGAGCTCCAACCTGTTTGAGTACGGGGATCACTGGGTATGTGGTTTGCTTCATGATTCATGCAATTTCATTCTTCATGCTAGCTTGAGCCCTGAACTAATATTTTGTTCCTCTCTTTTAGGCGCGACAAAACAAGAAGGTGTTGGAAATATGCCCTAGAGGAAATAATAAAGTGATTATTATTATATTTCCTTGTTCATGATAATTGTCTATCGTTCATGCTATAATTGTATTAACCGGAAACCATAATACATGTGTGAATACATAGACCACAACATGTCCCTAGTGAGCCTCTAGTTGGCTAGCTCGTTGATCAATAGATGGTCACGGTTTCATGACCATGGACATTGGATGTCGTTGATAACATGATCACATCATTAGGAGAATGATGTGATGGACAAGACCCAATCCTAAGCATAGCACAAGATCGTGTAGTTCGTTTGCTAAAGCTTTTCTAATGTCAAGTATCATTTCCTTAGACCATGAGATTGTGCAACTCCCGAATACCGTTGGAATACTTTGGGTGTGCCAAACGTCACAACGTAACTAGGTGGCTATAAAGGTACACTACGGGTATCCCTGAAAGTATCTGTTGGGTTGGCACGAATCGAGACTGGGATTTGTCACTCCGTGTGACGGAGAGGTATCTCTGGGCCCACTCGGTAAGACATCATCATAATGAGCTCAATGTGACTAAGGAGTTAGCCACGAGATGATGTGTTACGGAATGAGTAAATAGACTTGCCGGTAACGAGATTGAACAAGGTATAGGGATACCGACGATCGAATCTCAGGCAAGTGTCATACCGATAGACAAAGGGAATTGTATATGGGATTGATTGAATGCCCAACATCGTGGTTCATCCAATGAGATCATCGTAGAGCATGTGGGAGCCAACATGGGTATCCAGATCCTGCTATTGGTTATTGACCAGAGAGGTGTCTCGATCATGTCTACATGCCTCCCAAACCCGTAGGGTCTACACACTTAAGGTTCGATGACGCTAGGGTTATAGGGGAATTGTGTACGTGGTGACCGAAGGTTGTTCAGAGTCCCGGATGAGATCCCGGCGTCACGAGGAGTTCTGGAATGATCTGGAGTTAAATAATAATATATAGGAAATGAGGATTTGGTCACCAGAAGTGTTTCGGGCATCACCGGTAATGTACTGGGACCACCGGAAGGGTTCCGGGGGTCCACCGGGAGGGGACAACGGCCCCGGAGGCCTGCATGGGCCGAGAGTGGGAAGGGACCAGCCCCTGAGTGGGCTAGTGTGCCTCTCACCAAGGCCTAAGGCACATCTTGGAGGAGAGGGGGCAAACCCTAGGCGCAGATGGACCCTAGGCCCACCCTAGGGCGCCCCCTCTCTCCCTCTCTTGGTCGCCGGCCCTCCCCCATCTAGGGCTGCCGCAACCCCTAGGGTGGGAACCCTAGAGGGGGCGCACCCTCCTCCCCTCCTCCTATATATAGTGAGGGTTTTGGGGCTGCCAACAACGCAACTCTCTCTCTCTCTCTCTCTCTCGGGGCAGCCCTACCTCTCCACCTCCTCGTCCTCCGTAGTGCTTTGTGAAGCCCTGTTGGAGTACCACGGTGCTCCACCACCACCACGCCATCGTGCTTCTATTGTAGTTGTCTTCCCCAACCTCTCCCTCCTCCTTGCTGGATCAAGGTGCGGGAGACGTCATCGGGCTGCACAAGTGTTGAACACGGAGGCGCCGTTGTTCGGCGCTTAGATCGGAATTGACCGCGATCTGAATCGCTGCGAGTACGACTCCACCAACCGCCTTCTTGTAACGCTTCCGCTTTGCGATCTTAAAGGTATGAAGATGCACTCCCCCATTTGTTGCTGGTTTCTCCATAGATTGATTTTGGTGATGCGTAGGATTTTTTTGAATTGTTACTATGTTCCCCAACAGAAGGAGGTGCCACCTCTGTTCGAGCTCTATGCCATGGCCCATACTGTCTCGTACAAGAAGGCCTAGACATTCTGTGAGGATGATCTCGATCATCCAGAGAGCTTCAGCAACATCTCCTCCCACAACAAGCTCGTGAGGTACAGGTATGAGGGGAAGGCGAGGAAAGGGGAGGATTTCAACCCAAGCCAGAGTCCTTTTGATCGAGAGCTCATGATGATATCTGGTGGCAGGAGGCCCCATGGCTCGATAGCCATTGGGGATGGACTGATACATTGTCCTAGAACTCTCCTAGAGATCAAGAAGCACCAGACGATCTCTGATTCTGAGATAAGGCCTCGTCCACGGCCAATGGAGCTCGCCATCGAGGCTAGGTCCCAGGAGCTTCTAGTGGAGGCAAACAGGTAGGCGACACAGAGGGAGAGGGACATGGAGGATATGATGGCTAGGCTGTTGGAGGAGGAGAGGAACTGGAACGATGCGTCTCACCGGGCCCTATACGAGCTCCTCGTGGTAAGTTTCTCCTGCATATTAGCCAAATCCTGCACGTAATGTTTGTTTCATCACTAACTAATATGACTGACTCGTGAAAACAAAATGTGCAGACCGTGTGCCAGAACAATGGTCAGACCCACGGTGAGTTTCATTTGAATGGTCATTAGTTACTAGTATTCACATTTGAGTTGCATCATGCTAAGGAGACATTGGAAATGATCTTTGGTGCAGTGTGCCTCCCGACAAGCATCGACCGATCCTTCTGCGTCTGCCGCAACCCCAACCTGTCCTTCTCCGTCTCACCCTGGCGCAAACCCGACCGGTCCTTCACCTCCATGATGATGGTAACTTTTCCCAAGTGTTTTGCTTAAAAAATGCATACTTAGCTTAAGAAATGACCAATTTAGCTCCAAAATGACCTATACTTAGCTTCTTTAGTTCATTTATGACATACTAAGCATACTTAGGTAAAAAATGGCATGATAACCTTGGTTTAGCTCCAAAATGACATAGACTTAGCTTATTTTCCGCCAAAATGATAAATAACCTTACCTACCTCCAAAATGACCGATTATAACTAGGATAGCTCTAAAATGACCTACACTTGCCATTTTGTCCTCCAAAATGAGTAAATATGATTAGTTACCTCAACAATGGCATAACTACCTAGGTTAGCTCAAAAATGACCTATACTTAGCTTCTTCAGTTCATTTATGACATACTTAGCATACTTAGGTAAAAAATGGCATGACAACCTTGGTTTAGCTCCAAAATGACATAGACTTAGCTTATTTTCCTCGAAAATGACATAATAACCTTACGAAGCTCCAAAATGACCTATTTACCTAGCTTAGCTCTAAAATGACCTATGCTTAGCATTTGTACCTAGCTTAGCTAAAAAATGGCATTTTTACCTAGCTTAGTTAGAAGAAGAAGAAGAAGATAAACAAGAGGAGAGGAGAAAAAGAAAGAGAAGAAAAATTCTTCCTCTTCTTCTTCTTTTTCTTTTTCTTCTTCTTCTAGCTAGTCTTCTTCTTCTTCTTCTAACTTCCTTCTTTCCCAATTTGCAAATTTTCTTTAGATGAGGAAGCTTGCGTTGATGGAGTCTACTCTTCTCCTTGTGCTTCCTTTTTTGTTTTGATTGTGTACGATGAACTTTGTTGTTGGATATGTTGTTGGAAACTTGTTGGATATGTTGTTGGAAACTTGTTGGATATGTGTTGGTAACTTGTTGTTGGATATGTGTTGGTATGCTTGTTGAAAGTATTTTGAAATGTGTGTATATATGTATGAAATTCTGTGAAATTGAATGAATTTAAGAAAAAATAGGAAAAACTAGGGCTATACAGGTTCTTTGCCGTCTGCCAGCAAACGGCAAAGAGCTTTGCCGTCAGCCAGCAGATGGCAAAGCTGCCACGTGGCAGCTACCTGTGCAACCTGGGGTGGCACTAGGCTGGCCTATGTGGTTTCTTTGCCGTCTGCTAGCAGACAACAAAGACCTTTGTATCTTTGCCGTCTGCCAGCTGACGGCAAAGAAGCCACATAGGCCAACAATGAAACCGTTGCTTTGCCTTCCGCTGGCAGATGACAAAGAACTTTGCATCTTTGCCATCCGCCAGCGGACGGAAAAGCACGTCGTTAACCACTTAACGGACGTAAGCTGCCACGTGTGCCGTCCATAGTCTTTGCCATATGCTGGAAGACGACAAAGACCTAAGCATCTTTGCCATCTGCCAGTAGACGGCAAAGCACCCTTTACCGTAGCTTATTCAGCCGGACGGTTGGCCGTTTGCTAGCAAATGGCAAAGCCTTTGCCGTCCGCCATGCATGCCTTTGCCGTCCACTATGGCGGACGGCAAAGTTACTGATTCCTGTAGTGCAAGAAGAAACAGAAGAAGTTGTTGGCAAATGATATGCCAAAGCCAGTTTCCTCCAAGAGCACCAAGGCTGCACCTACGAAGGTTGCTGCAGGGAAGTCCAAGAGGACTACCAGAGACATTCCAATTGCTGAGAAGAACAAAGGATCTACTTTCAGAGAAGCTGATGATGATGATATGACAACTTTGATGAAGCTTAGACCTCACCTTCCTGAACACAATGCCAGCCATCCAATTGCTGCGGATATGAAGAAGAGGAAGGATTCTGGTTTGAGGGCATGGAGAGCTATTGATCGATATGCCCAAAGGAGAAAAACTGATGTGGACTATAGGTTCTACACCAAGGAACAACAAGACTTCTATGAGACAATCTTGGTTGACAAGAGTCCAACTGTCACTGATATGAGATACGTTGACCGGAAGTACATCAAGGCTAATGAGAACTATTTCCCATGTGTTCAAGACAACTTTCACTGCATTGGCCTAGATGAGTTTTTTGGTAAAGAGTTTACTACTTGGAATGACGAGATGATAATGCAATTCTACTCCACTTCTCACTTATATGGAGATGGCAGTATAGTGTGGATGACAGAAGGAGCAAGATACGAGTCTTCAGTTGACGAATGGGCTACCATCTTAGGAGTCCCAGAAGTGCAAGATGGTGACTTTGATGTCTAATCTGAATCCAAGGAGAGCCATGATGCTATGAAGGATATGTACAATGCTATCCCTGCTACTAACTTGAAACCACACAAGTTAGGATCTATTTACTTCCTCCAGGCTGGCTGATATGTCTCCAACGTATCTATAATTTTTGATGATGGCATGATATTATATTATCTATTTTGGATGTTTTATATGCATTAATATGCTATTTTATATTATTTTTGGGACTAACCTATTAATCTAGAGCAAAGTGCGAGTTTCTGTTTTTCCTTGTTTTTGAGTTTTGCAGATATGGGATATTAAACGGAGTCCAAATGGAATGAAACCTTCGGAAGGAAACAAGTCATCCAAGCTTGGAGTGCATGGGACGGGAGGAGCCAGTGCGCCACAAGCCTGCTAGGCGCAGGCCCCCTAGCCACGCCTAGCAGGCTTGTCACTCCCTGGCAGGTCTCCTAACCCTAATTCTTGGCCTATAAATACCCAAATATTCCCCCAACATCAAAAAGAGCCACACAAATACTTTTCCGTCACCGTAAGCCTCTGTTCCCAAGAGATCCAATCTTGGGTCCTTCTTCGGTAATCTATCGGAGGGGAAATCGATCACGGAGGACATCTACATCAACTCCATTGCCCTTCCGATGATGCGTGAGTAGTCCACCACAGACCTACGGGTCCATAGCTAGTAGCTAGATGGCTTCTTCTCTCTCTCTTTGATCTTCAATACCATGTTCTTGATGATCTTCATGGAGATCTATCTGATGTAATCCTCTTTTGTGTGTGTTTGTCAAGATCCGATGAATTGTGAGTTTATGTTCAAATTATCCATGAATCTTATTTGAATCTCCTCTGAATTCTTATTTGCATGATTTCATATCCTTGCAAGTCTCTTCGAGTTATTTGTTTGGTTTGGCCAACTAGATTGGTAATTCTTGCAATGGGAGAAGTGCTTGGTTTTGGTTCCATCTTGCGGTGTCGTCACCCAGTGACATTGTAGGGGTAGCGAGGCACGTATTGTATTGTTGCCATCAAGGGTAACAAGATGGGGTTTTCATCATATTGCTTGAGTTTATCCCTCTACATCATGTCATCTTTCTTAATGCGTTACTCTGTTCTTCATGAACTTAATACTCTAGATGCAGGCAGGAGTCGGTCGATGTGTGGAGTAATAGTAGTAGACGCAGAATCGTTTCGGTCTACTTGACACGGACATGATGCCTATATGGATGATCATTGCCTTGGATAATTACATGATTATTCGCTTTTCTATCAATTGCTTGACAACAATTTGTTTACCCACCATGATATTTGCCTTCAAGAGAGAAGCCTCTAGTGAAATCTATGGCCCCTGGGTCTATTTTCCATCATATACTTTCAGATCTATATACCAAAAATACCAAAAATACCTTTCTACAATTTATTTATCTTTTACTTTCCGCACTTGTTTACATCTATATCTATCGGATCTAATCCTTGCAAATAACTGTGAAGGGATTGACAGCCCCTTTATAGCGTTGGGTGCAAGAGTTTGATTGTTTGTGTAGGTGCATCCATTGGTGACTTGATTGTTCCTCCTACTGGCTTGATACCTTGGTTCTCAACAAGTGAGTGAAATACTTATCTACTTTTCCGTATCACCCTTTCCTCTTCAAGGGAAAACCAACACAAGCTCAAGAGGTAGCAAGAAGGATTTCTGGCGCCGTTGCGGGGGAGGATACACATCAAGCCTACCAAGTACCCATCACAAACTCATCTCTTGCATTTACATTATTTGCCATTTGCCTCTCGTTTTCCTCTCCCCCACTTCTAAAACGATTTTCAGAAAATACCAAAAAGATTTGCCTTTTTGTTTGCCCTTCTTTCGTTTGCCTTTCATTTGCTCGTGTGTTGGATTGCTTGAACTATGTCTAACATTACCACATCCCCCTTGTCACCAGATTTTGATGTCCTTTACTTCAAACAAAAACAAGGGGAAAATTTGAAATATGCCTGGTATAGGCTAATGGAATCTTATCGTGTTTCCAATCTAAAAGGGAATGCAAAAGTTTTGCTTAGAAATTTTTACATTGGTTTAGCTTTGCATCATAGAGAGCTTTTAGATTTCGCCTCAAAAGGAAATTTTATTGAGCTTGATACGAATGCCGCCTATGAAGTTTTGGAAGGGATTTTGGGGGTTCCTGCACCTAAAAGGGGGTTTTCTTTCTCACAAGAGGGAGTTCAAATTCTTGACAAATTGGGTGACTTACATAAGCACTTGGTCGAGTTACAACAATATCATGAACCCCTCAAACATATCAACGGGAACCTCAATCGCTTGAATACTTTGATTACCCTTTGCAATAATTGTTTGGACATTTTGGACACCAATATGGATCCCCTCTACAAATGGGGTAAAGAGGAAAGAACCCTTGGATTTGAGAAGGTCCTCACAAAAGTTGCCAATACCAAAGATGACAATACCTAGATCTATTGCGTTTTGCCTAGCTAGGGGTGTTAAACAATAGTGCTTGTTGGGAGGCAACCCAATTTTATTTTTGTGTTCTATTTTTACTTCTGTTTTTGAGCGTTACCCACATTATTACCGCTTTAGTAATTGTGTTTTGGTGTTTCAATTAGTGTTTGAGCCAAGTAAAACCTTTGGGGTGATCTATGGTAGTTGTTGATTTGATCTTGCTGAAAAACATAAACTTTTGCACTCAGTCCAGGAATTTTATAATTTTGAAGGAGCGTCGAATTGATTTGAAAATTTTACGCAAGATTTATATATAAATTTCCAAGGTTGCACTAATTTTTCAGAATTTTTTGAGTTACATAAGTATACGAAGTTTTCAGTTTGCTACAGACTGTTCTGTTTTTGACAGATTCTGTTTTCTTTGAGTTGTTTGCCTATTTTGATGAATCTATGGGTTGTATCATGTGGTATGAGCCATGGAGAAGTTATATTACAGTAGGTATAACACCAATATAAATAAAGAATGAGTTCACAACAGTACCTAAAGTGGCGATTTACTTTCTTATACTAACGGATCTCACGAGTTTTCTGTTAAGTTTTGTGTTGTGAAGTTTTCAAGTTTTGGGTAAAGATTCGATGGACTATGGAATAAGGTGTAACGCCCAAGATGAGACCCTATCCTTATTTTGGCACGGGGGCCCCGACAGGGATAGAGGAGCATCTCATTGTTTCGCAAGTGCAATAAACATCGTAGACATGTATGAAGAGATGAGTATATGAGTTGGCTTACACTCGCCACAAGCTACCTTACAAGTTCACACAAATCATTCATACATCATCCAGAAAGCAGGGTCCGTCTATGAACGAAATCAAACAATAAAAGAAACTATGTAAAACTGCCTTGCTATCCCAGGATCACCACCAAGGAACTCCCTACTCGTCGGGATATGTAACGTACATACACCTACTCTCTTCATTGTACTCCCACTGGAGCTGGGTCACATCTTCTCGCAAGTTCTCATCAATACCTGTACCTGTACCTGTATTGTTGTAATCTGTGAGCCATGGGGACTCAGCAATTTCATAACCCGGGTATCGAAATTATGTAAGCTTTTGGGTGAGGAAGGGTAAGTACTGAGGCTGCAACAAGCACTAAGCATGTAATTTGGTGGCTATCTTACGAGAACATGAATGTAAATATGGTGGTCTACGTAAGACGGTCGTGATCTAGCATGATCATTAAGTGATCCTGAACACCTACTTACGTCAAACATAACCCCACAGTGTTCTCTCTCGGTTCATGTTCACGAGCAGAGACAGTCACGGTTATGCACACAGTTGGTGTATTTTATTTTAGTTTACTTTAAGTTAACTATAACTGGGTGTTAAACAAATCTCCAAGTTGCCACATAACCGCGGGCACGACTTTCCAAAAGATAACCCTGCAGGGGTGCTCCAACTAATCCATCACAAATTAACCACACGCCGCGAGAATAACCTCGACCATGAATCTCGTGATCATCCTAGGCAATTCCACTGGAAAACCGCCACCTCGAGATAGCCCGAAGAAACATCATAATTCCTCGCACAAGACATTCGAGAAAGGTATAACAAGTCCAACAAGACCGCCCGACATGTCGAGGAACACTATAAGAGCCGCATATCTCGTTCTCAGGACACGACCGGATTGTCCAAACTCCCGGTAGGCCAAACACAGATTTGCCCCTAATGGCCACCGGCGGTTGATGTTTTGGACCAATACTCATGAGGAGCACTGGTCTGGGTTATTGATTAATAATCCATGGGGTTGCAAAGCCCTATGTATTTTTATTAGGTTGTTAAGCAAATAGTACCAAAGTTGGGTCTTGCCAGACAAGCTTTAATCTCAAACGAATAATCAAGGGGGTCCCCATAACAACCCTGAGCATGTTAGGAGTGCAAAATATGGAACATAACACCGGTAACAAGTAACTATGGCGGAAAAAGTGGAACAAAACACTGAGAAAAAGGCCAAGCCTTCCACCTCTACCAATATATATAGGTGCATTAAATTAAATAGCAATAATATTGTGATATCTCCAGATATCCATGTTATCACATGGAAACAACCTGCACCTGCAGCTAAGAACGTTATAAGAGGGGCTGAGCAACGGTAACTTAGCCAAACAAGGTTTGCTAGGTAGTGGAGGGTTAGAGGCTTTCATGGAAATGTAGGAGGCTTGACATCTAAGTGTTAGGTAACGAAAATGTAACTATAAGAGCGAGACATCTATCAAAGCAAAAATAGTGGCGGGATCCGGGTACGATCATCTTGCCTGTTGTTTCTTCAGAGGGACAAAGAGTTGGGTCCTTGTAGTTGTACTCTCCTGGATCCTCATACTCAGGTTCAACACTCGCATCTACCCAAAGAGAAACAACACCAAATAAACACACAACCAAGGTGCAATGCACAATCAAGATGATGCATGATCCATTTGAAGTAATTAACATGCCAACCCTATGCTAGTCATGTTTCTCATGCAATTGTTAACTTATTAGAATTCTGGAAAGAAGCTCATGTTTAGTTTTTTGAACATGCATGATCATGGAAAATATGTATGCTTCATGCAAAATCGATGCAAATGCATATGAAGAATGTCGCAAATGAAGTAACGTAGCTCTCGGGATGCTCATGGCAAGGTACGAAGACAAAACACAAGACAAGGAAGGCCATGGGATATTCCTTGTTATTCCAAGGATGCCACTAGTTATGGAATGAAAAACTGTCAACAATGGAGCCAAATATCAAGCAAAACTATGGAGCATAGCTCCCACAAATCACAAAACAAAACCCCACACATTCTGACCAAAACAGTAACATAGCAACTTGCACAACACTTATCTAGAGCTACATGATGTTTCCAACCACAATCAAAGTATGTACAAAAACTAACTATCATGCTCAACAAATCATCCAACTACACAAACTTGAAAGGAAGCATGGATCACTAGCAATGAAGCTCACAAGAAGGCACGATGAAACAGTTTCAAGGGACTTAGTGAAAATTCCAGTTTTCTGGAATCTGAGTTAACCTGATAGCAGTTTGACAGCAGAAAACAATGATTCTAGAGACCATCTCATGGCATGAAAATTAACAGGATGGTAGAGGGAAACACCTACTACAAAACACTAACACTGATCTTGAGCTAAAACACAACAGAACACTTGGTAGCATCCTCTCAACATGGCATAAAAATAACTACAACATCTCAGACTTAGAAAAATTTCATCAAGAGAACAACAACAGTTTATTTCAACATGGCATCTTTGAGAGGATATAGCTACAAGACGAAGCAACCACATGGGAAAGTAATTACATCACATGACAAAGGGTGACAAGCACAACAATTCATGGCATTGGAACAACTGCAAAGGAGCACTATATCCATGGGAATCATCCTCTAAACATAGCAAGAAATAACAACTTTTAACACTTAGCAAAATTTGAGACATGAAACCAGGGTTATTTTCTTAGTATGTTTACAACAAGTAACCCACTTATCCATAAGTTTATCATGCCAAACAAAATTACCATGACCTAGTATCCTCAAAACACTAGCATATTCATGTTGACAAGTTCATCATAGAATGCATGGATTAAATCATACAAAAATGAAAAAATGGCATGTTGGAACAAAAATTACATTTTGCAAACTTTCTCAAATGACAAAACTGATAGCACCACTAGATTCCTTGGGAAATTCTACCCCAAAATCATATATCACGCGCCTATATTTGCATCTATAGATCTCCCAAAACTCAATTAAAAAATAAGAACATACTCTCATAAGCCAAAACTTGCCCTAAATGGACACTGCCAAAAATGGACATTCTAGATCTGGACATGTTCCAAAAATGGAATATTTAAATCACAGAAAGAAATAACAGAAATACAAAACAAATTTAATAAATAAAAGGAGGGGGTCCCACCTGGCAGTGAGCCGAGGCCCCCTGTGAGTATGACAAGGTGGACCCGGTGGGGCCACCTCTCTCACACACATAGAAGTGCACACAACAGCTAACAGAAAGGGGGGGGCTACGCGCCCGTGGGGGATCGAACCCACGCCCCCCTGGTCAAGCTGGTTCGGTCGAACCACTCGGCCACTCGCACAAGCCTGTCCAGAGACAGGTCCAGCCGCACATATCTCAGCCCTGACGAGGGGTCTGACCCCATGCGCCAGTCACACACATACATACACAGAGCAACTCGACGCTGGCGAACAGAGGCGACAAGCTCACGTTGGAGGGGGGCTCCGGCGACCAAATTGAGCGGCGGAAGACACCACCGCATGCGTAACACCAATTCGCAACCGCACACGTAGGCACAGAACCAAGGACGCTCTAGAACACTCTTGGCAAGAAGAACTCCGACGACGATGATAGACTCGAGCAACTAGCTACGACAAAGAAGACGAGCGCTTCAGAGCAAAAATGGAACCAATCGTCACGGAGAACACGATCATCTACTCGCGCACGCTTGGAACGGATGAGGCTCTCATCAGCGACGAGGTCCGATGGTGGTGAGAAACTAGCTACGCGGAGGTGATGCTACACTATGTGATTGTCTGCGAGAAACTGGTGGGGACGGGGAGAGGCTCACAAAGAGGGGCTTGGCGTTGTCGACCAGGCTTGAGGGCGACAAATAGCGACGAACACGAGCAGCTCTGAGTGGCGGCGAGGAGGAAGAAGTCTGTGATTCCCTTGCTTCTTGGAGTCCCACGAGGAGGTAGAGGACATCGAGGAAGAAGACGTCAATGCGGGCTTCTCGAGGCACGCGTGCTTGAGGAGCTCGCCGGAGACGCACCCATGACGGCGATGGCTCTCGTCCTCATGACGCTCGCTGCTTCTGGGGAACTCACCTGGCAGCGGCGAAAAAGGGAGAGGGGAAACCCTAACAAGAGGGGCACGGATGTCGCAACTTTATAGCCCGAACGCTGGTCGTCGTGGCTGCCACGTCGGCCACCTGCTCGCTGCTCTGCCCCGGCGCTGTGAGAGGGAGGTGGAAAGGAGGAAGAAGAAAGGAGTGAGGGGAGACGCTGACAGGCGGGCCCGACTCGGCCACGCTAGAAAGGAACCAGCGCGCGGGAGCTAGCTGGGCCGCGGGAGGGGAGGAAAGAAGGAGGGAGGCCCAGATGGGCCGGTAACTCTTTCTCTATGAAGGAAGGAAAGCACACATGATTTCTATTTAAAATAAATGGCAACAGAGAAAAAAAATCAGGCCAATTTGAAAAGATTTGGGAGAGAGAAAAATATTTTGGAATCAGCAATTTGTACCCTATTTAATAAAAAAGAAGTTGGAATTTTTAGAGCAAACAAATTAATTCACTAAACATTACTTTTGCATGTTGTTCTTTTTGAAAGGGAGGCAAGGGTGCAACAAACTTGGGCAAGAACTATTTAACAAACCCAAATAGTATATTTAGGGGAAGAGCAACATTTATTTATGAGGCAAAACAACAAGTAAATATTAACATGTGGAATATTAGAAGGAGAGAGAAGAGGTGATGGTTTTGAAATGGGAGGGATTTGAGCACCACTCCAAGCAACACATGCACTCACCCCAAAACACATACACTCACAAGGCAAACATGGCAAGAATTATGATGCATAAGATATGATGATCATGATGGCATGATTCATGATGCATGATGCATGATGCATGAAATGACAATGTAAGTAGAACTCAAACTTATGATGGCATTACAAATATGAGGTCACACATGAGAAACATTACAAATATGGCAAGGGATGCACTTGGGCTGTTACATAAGGAGTGGTAAGAGCCTAAGCTTGGGGATGCCCAAGGCACCCCAAGTCATATTCAAGGATGCCAAAGAGCCTAAGCTTGGGAATGCCCTAGAAGGCATCCTCTCTTTCGTCTTCGATCCATCGGTAAATTTACTTGAGGCTATATTTTTATTCACCACATGACATGTGTTTTGCTTGGAGCATCTTGTATGATATGAGTCTTTGCTTGTTAGTTTGCCACAATCATCCTTGGTGCACACATCTTTTGAGAGAGACACACTGAATCGTGAATTTATTAGAATACTCTATGTGCTTCAGTTATATCTTTTGAGTTGGGAAATTTTTCTATGTGTGCTTCATTTATATCTTTTATAGCACGGTGGTGTTTGCGTTTTATAGAAATACTTGAACTCTTGTACCTCACTTATATTATTTTGAGAGTTTCTAAAACAACATGGTAATTGGTCTAGGTTATGAATTTAGTCCTCATATGATAGGCATCTAAAAGGGATATAATACAAATTTCCATATTAAGTGCATTAAGTATTTATGAGAAGTTTGATTCCTTGCATAAAGTTTTGAGATATAAAAATGGTAATGTTAAGAGACATGTTAGGAGGCAAATTGTGATTTGGTAAAAATACTTGTGTAAAGGTTTGTGATTCCCGTAGCATGCACGTATGGTGAACCGTCATGTAGGGAAGTCGGAGCATGACTTGTTTATAGATTGTCAACCTTTGTGTGAGGGTCGGGGGCGCGTGATGCTTAACTCCTACCAACCCCCCCCTAGGAACATGCGTTTAATGCTTTGCTTCAATGACTAATAGACTTTTGCAATAAGTATGTGAGTTCTTTATGACTAATGTTGAGTCCATGGATTATACACACTCTCACCCTTTCCCCTTTGCCAGCCTCTCTATTACTGTGCAACTTTCGCCGGTATACCATATACCTTCCTCAAAACAGCCACCATATAATTTCCTCAAAATAGCCACCATACCTACCTACTATGGCATTTCCATATCCATTCCGAGATATATTGCCATGCAACATCCATCGTTTCTTTTTATGACATGCACCATCACTTCCATATTGCATATAGAGTCATATTTTGTCATAGGTATCGAGTTCTAATTTTCTTTTTAGTTGTAAGTAAATAAAAGTGTGATGGTTTTCATTATTAGAGCATGTCCCATGTGAGGAAAGGATGATGGAAGCAGGGTGTTGGAAATATGCCCTAGAGGCAATAATAAATTAGTTATTATCATATTTCCTTGTTCATGATAATCGTTTATTATCCATGCTATAATTATGTTGATCGGAAACTCAGATACATGTGTGGATACATAGACAGCACCATGTCCCTAGTATGCCTCTAATAGACTAGCTCGTTGATCAAAGATGTCTATGGTTTCCTAGTCATGGACATGAGATGTCATTTGGTAACGGGATCTCATCATTAGGAGAATGATGTGATGGACAAGACCCAAACTACAAACGTAGCATATGATCGTATCAGTTTATTGCTACTGTTTTCTGCATGTCAAGTATATGTTCCTATGACCATGAGATCATGCAACTCACTGACATCGGAGGAGTACCTTGTGTGTATCAAATGTTGCAACGTAACTAGGTGACTATAAAGGTGCTCTACAGGTATCTCCGAGGGTGTCTATTGGGTTGGCATGGATCAAGACTGGGATTTGTTACTCCGTGTGACGGAGAGGTATCTTAGGGCCCACTCGGTAATACAACATCACAATAAGCCTTGCAAGCAATGTGACTAAGTGTTAGTCACGACATCTTGTATTACAGAACGAGTAAAGAGACTTGCCGGTAACGAGGTTGAACTAGGTATGGAGATACCGACGATCGAATCTCGGGCAAGTAACATACATAAGAACAAAGGGAACATCATATGGGATTAACTGAATCCTTGACACAGAGGTTCGACCGATAAAGATCTTCATAGAATATGTAGGAACCAATATGGGCATCCAGGTCCTGCTATTGGTTATTGACCGTTGAGATGTCTTGGTCATGTCTACATAGTTCTCGAACCCGCAGGGTCTGCACACTTAAGGTTTGGTGACGTTTCGGTAGTATAGAGTTATGCATGGTGGTGAACGAAGGTTATTCAGAGTCCTGGATGAGATCCCGGACATCACGAGGAGCTCCGAAATGGTCCAGAGGTAAAGATTGATATATAGGAAGTCCTATTTTGGTCGCCGGAAAAGTTTTGGGCTCATCGGTAGTGTACCGGGAGTGCCGGTAGTGTACCGAGAGACCATCGGGAGGGGTATTTCGACCCAAGAGGCTACATGGGCTGTGGGAGAGTGAATATCATCCCTCTGTGGGCTGGTAGAATACCCACACAAGGCCCATGCGGCTGGGAAGAAAAGCCCAAAGAGAAAAAGGTGGAAAAAAGCAAAAAGGCAAAAAGGCAAAAATAAGGAGGAGTCCTAGTCCTACTAGGATTGGAGGAGGAATCCTCCTCTCATCCTTGGTTTGGCCGACCCAAGGGCTGGCTCATTGGGATCCAAGCCTCCTCCTCTCTTCCTCCTACATATACTAGAGGTTTTAGGATTTTTGGCACTAGATTTTTATCCATGTGCTACCCGTTCCTCCAGTGCATAATTTCTCCTCTAGATCAGATTTCTGCAGTGCTTGGGCGAAACCCTCCCGGAATAGCTCCACCAGCATTGCCGAAGCGTCGTCACGCTGCCGGAGAACTCTTCTACCTCTCCGCTCCCTCTTGCTGGACCAAGAAGGCGGAGATCGTCATCAAGCTGTACGTGTGCTGAACGTGGAGGTGCCGTCCGTTCGGCGCTATATCGGAAGGACCGTGATCAAGATCGCGAGACAGATCGTGATGAGATCGCGGGACGGATCATGATGAGTTCGCGGGACAGATCATGATTGGATCGCTGGACGGATCATGATGAGATCGCGGGACGCTCGGCGATTTGGATCGCAAAGACGTTCGACTACACCAACCACGTTTCTTAACGCTTCCCGCTTAGCGATCTACAAGGGTATGTAGATCCACTCTCCCTCTCGTAGATGCTCATCACCATGGATAGATCTTGCATGTGCGTAGGAAATTTTTTGTTTCCCATGCAACGTTCCCCAATAGTGGCATCATGAGCTAGGTCTATGTGTAGATGAGATCTCGAGTAGAACACAAAGAGTTTGTGGGCGTTGATGCTTAGATTGCTTCCTCCCTTGGTCGTGTTTTGGTTCAGCGGTATTGAGGGATGAAGCGGCCCGGACCAACATTACTCGTATGCTTACAAGAGACCGGTTCCCTTAACTGCAACTTGTAGCAAAAGATGGCTGGCGGGTGGCAGTTTCTCCTACTTTAGTTGGATCGGATTCGACAAAGGCGGTCCTTGAGAAGGTTGAAAAGCAACTTATGTATCACTGTTGTGGTTTTTGCGTAGGTGAGAATTGTTCTTGCTAGATACCCGTAGCAGCCACGTAAAACATGCAACAACAATTAGAGGACGTCTAACTTGTTTTTGCAGGGTATGTTGTGATGTGATATGGCCAATTACATGATGAGATATAGGTGATGTATGAGATGATCATGTTTTGTATAGAATATCACGACTTGCATGTCGATGAGTATGGCAACCGGCAAGAGCCATAGGGTTGTCTTTAATTATTGTATGACCTGCGTGTCAATCATTAAGCGCTATGTTATGCTTGACTTTATCGCTAAACGGTAGCAATAGTAGTAGAAGCATGGTGGGCGTGACAACCCCGATGGTGACACGTTGATGGAGATCAAGATGATGGAGATCATGGTGTCATGCCGGTGACCATGGAGATCATGTCGGTGCTTTCAAGATGGAGATCAAAAACACAAGTTCATGGCCATATCATATCACTTTTGATTTGCATGTGATGTTAATCCTTTTATGCACCTTGTTTTGCTTAGGACGACGGTATCATTATAAGGTGATCCCTCACTTAATTTCAAGATAAATTGTGTTCTCCCCGAGTGTGCACCGTTGCGAAAGTTCATTGTGTCGAGACACCACGTGATGATCGGGTGTGATAGACTCTACGTTCACATACAATGGGTGCAAGCCAGTGTTGCACATGCAGAACACTCAGGTTAAACTTGATGAGCCTAGCATGTACAGACATGGACTTGGAACACAAGAGACCAAAAGGTCGAACATGAGTCATATAGTAGATATGATCAACACACGTGAAACCACCTCAACTCACGTGATGATCGGACTTGAGTTGGTGAATTTGGATCATGTATCAGTCGAATGACCGGAGGGATGTCAATTTGAGTGGGAGTTCTTCAGTAATATGATTAATTGAACTCATTATCATGAGCATAGTCAGTAGAGTCTTTGGAAATTATGTTGTAGATTACCTGTTCGCGCTGTAGCTCTCTTGAATTTTTATATGTTCCTAGGGAAATAGAGTTGAAAGATGATGGTACCGATATTGCAGACTGGGTCCGTGATCTGAGGATTGTCCTCATTGCTGCATAGAAGGCTTATGTCCTTAATGCACCGCTCGGTGCGCCAACCCCTCTAGCATCGTCTGTAGATGTTGTGAACATCTAACAGGCACGTTCTAATCACTACTTGATAGTTTAGTGCGTCATGCATTATGGCTTAGAATTGAGGCTCCGAAACGTTTTGAACGTCACGGAACATATGAGATGTTCTAAGAGCTGAAATTAGGATCTCAGGCTCGTGCCCGTGTTGCGAGATATGAGATCTCCAACAAGATTCTTTGCCTGCAAGATGAAAGAGAATAGCTCAATCATTGAGCATGTGCTCAGATTGTCTGGGTGCTACAATCGCTTGAATCGAGTGGGGGTTGATCTTCTAGATAAGATAGTTATTGATATAGTTCTCCAAGTCACTGTCACTAAGCTACTAGAACTTGGTGATGAACTATAAAATGCCAGGGATAGAAATAATGATCCCTGAGCTGTTCGCGATGTTTGATACTGCGAAGGTAGAAATCAAGAAGGGGCGTCAAGTGTTGATGGTTAGTCAAACCACTAGTTTCGAGAAGGGTAAGAGCAAGGAGGGAGACTTCATGGATAGCAAGTCAGTTGCTGCTCCAGTGAAGACCCCCAAAGTTGAACCGAAACCCGAGACTAAGTTCTTCGATTATGAGGAGAGCGGACACTGAAGTGGAACAACCCTAGATACTTGGTAGATAAGAAGGCTGACAACGTCCACAGAAGTATATTTGATATACGTGTTAATGATGTGTACCTTGCGAGTACTGCTAGTAGCACATGGGTATTGGATACCGGTTCGGTTGCTAAATGTTAGTAACTCGAAATAAAAGCTACGGAATAAATGGAGAACTAGCTAAGGGTGAGGTGACGATGTGTGTTGGAAATGTTTCCAAGGTTGATGTGATCAACATCGCATGCTCTCTCTACCTTCGGGATTAGTGACGAACCTAAATAAATGTTATTTGGTGTTTTGCGTTGAGCATGAACGTGATTAGATCGTGTTTATTGCAACACGATTATTCATTTAAGTTAGAGAATAATGGTTATTCTGTTTACATGAATGATACCTTCAATGGTCATGCACCCAGTGAGAATGGTTTGTTGTATCTTGATCGTAGTAATACACATGTTCATAACATTGATGCCAAAAGATACAAAGTTAATAATTATAGTACCACATACTTGTGGCACTGCCGCTAAATGTTATATTGGTATAAAGCGCATGAAGAAACTCCATGCTTATGGATCTTTTAACTCATTCGATTTCGAATCGGTTGAGACATGCGAACCATGCCTCTTGGGCAAGATGACTAAGGACACCTTTTTCTAGATGGATGGAGCGGGCAAGTGATTTATTGGAAATGATATATGTTGATGTATGCAATCCAGTGAGTCTTGTAGCGTGCGGTGGATATCGTTATTTTCTTACCTTCACTGATGATTTGAGTAGATATAGTGTATATTTACTTAATGAAACACAAGTCTGAATTGTTTGAAAGGTTCAAGCAAATTCAGAGTGAAGTTTAAGATCATCGTGACAAGAAGATAAAAATGTCTGTGATATGATCATGGAGGTGAATATCTAAGTTACAAGTTTGGCATACAACTTTAGACAATGTGAAAGTTGTTTCACAACTCACGCCACCTAGAACACCATAGTGTGATGGTGTGTCTGAACGTCATAGTCATGCTCTATTGGATATGGTGCATGCTATGATGTCTCTTATCGTTTTGCTACTATAGTTTTGGGGTTATGCATTAGAGACAACTACATTCACTTTAATTAGGGCACCATCTAAATCCGTTGGGATGACACCGTGTGAATTAAGGTTTTGATAGAAACCTAAGCTGTCATTTCTTAATGTTTGGGGCTGCGACGCTTGTGTGGAAAATGTTTTCACCTAATGAGCTCAAACCCAAAGCGGACAAATGCATCTTCATAGAATACCCTAAGAACAGTTGGGTGAACCTTCTATCTCAGATCCAAGCGTAAAATGTTTGTTGCCGAAATTGGGTCCTTTCTCGAGAAAGAGTTTCTCTCGAAAGAATTGAGTGTAGGAAGATAGAACTTGATGAGGTTGTTGAATCTTTGTTCAACCGAAGAGTAGCGCAGCGCAGGAATTTGTTTCTGTGAAGCCTACGTTACTTGAAGAGGAAGTTAATGATGATGATCATGAAGCTTTGGATCAAGTTACTATCGAACCTCGTAGGTCGACAAGTATGTGTACTGCTCCTGAGCGGTACGACAATCCTATCTTGGAGATCATGTTGTTGGACAATGATGAACCTACGAGCTGTGGAGAAGTGATGATGGGCCCTGATTCCGACAAATGGTTAGAGGCCATGAAATCCGAGAAAGGATCCATGTATGAAAACCAAGTATGGACTTGGTAGACTTGCTCGTTGGACGGCAGGTCGTTGAGTAGAAATGGATGTTTAAAATGAAGACAAACGCTGATGGTAAATGTCACCATTTGTAAAGCTTGACTTGTTGCAAAGAAGTTTACAACAAGTTCAAGGAGTTGACTGCGATGAGACTTTCTCACTCATAGCGATGCTAGAGTCTGTTGGAATTATGTTAGCAGTTGCTGCATTTTTCAATTATGAAATCTGGCAGATGGATGTCAAAACATCGTTTCCTTAACGGTTTACTTGAGGAAAGGTTGTATGTGATACAACTAGAAGGTTTTGTCAGTCCTAAGGATGCTAAAAGGTGTGCAAGCTTCAATGATCCTTCTATGAACTGAAGCAAGCATCTCGGAGTTGGAATATACACTTTGATGAGGTGATCAAAGTTTTTGAGTCTATACAAAGTTTACGAGAAACTTGTATTTACAATAAAGTGAGTGGGAGCACTATAGAATTTCTGATAAGTATATGTGGATGAAATATTGTTGATCGGAGATGATCTAGAATTTCTAGAAAGAATAAACAATTGTTTGAAAAGAGTTTTTCAAAGGAAGACCTGGATAAAGCTACCTAATTGTTGAGCATCAAGATCTATAGAGATAGATCAAGATGCTTGATGAGACTTTCAATGAGTACATACCTTGACAAGATTTTGAAAGAGTTCAAAATGGATCAGTCAAAGAAAGAGTTGTCGCCTGATTTGTGAGGTGTGAAGTTGACTGAGACTCAAAGATCGACAACGGCAGAAGAAATAGAAAGGACGAATGTCGTCCCCTATGCCTTAGCCATATGCTCTGTATAGTATGCCATGTTGTGTACCGCACCTGTGTGTGCCTTGCCATGAGTCCGTCAAGGGGTACAAGAGTGATCCAGGAGTGGATCACTGGACAGCGGTCAATATTATCCTTAGTGACTAAAGACTAAGGAAACGTTTCTCGATTATGGAGGTGATAAAGGGTTCGTCGTAAAGAGTTACGTCGATGGAAGCTTTAACAGTAATCCGGATGACTCTTAGTAGCAATCCGGATACGTATAGTAGAGCAGCCATTTGGAATAATACCAAGTGGAGTGTGGTAGCAGTGTTTATAGTTTGATATAGAGATTTGCAAAGTACATACAGATCGGAATGTCGCAGACCCGTTGATTATAAGACCTCTCTCACATTGAAAACATGATTGAGCCCCAGAACTCATTGGGTGTTAGATTCATAACAATGCGAATCACATGGTGATGTGAACCAGATTATTGACTCTAGTGCAGTGGGAGACTATTGGAAATATGCCCTAGAGGCAATAATAAATTAGTTATTATCATATTTCCTTGTTCATGATAATCGTTTATTATCCATGCCATAATTGTGTTGATCGGAAACTCAGATACATGTGTGGATACATAGACAACAACATGTCCCTAGTATGCCTCTAATAGACTAGCTCGTTGATCAAAGATGGCTATGGTTTCCTAGTCATGGACATGATATGTCATTTGGTAATGGGATATCATCATTAGGAGAATGATGTGATGGACAAAACCCAAACTACACATGTAGCATATGATCGTGTCAGTGTTTTGCTACTGTTTTCTACATGTCAAGTATATGTTCTTATGACCTTGAGATCATGCAAATCACTGACATCGGAGGAGTACCTTGTGTGTATCAAACGTCGGAATGTAACTAGGTGACTATAAAGGTGCTCTACAGGTATCTCCGAGGGTGTCTGTTGGGTTGGCATGGATCAAGACTGAGATTCGTTACTCCGTGTGACGGAGAGGCATCTCAGGGCCCACTCGGTAATACAACATCACAATAAGCCTTGCAAGCAATGTGACTAAGTGTTAGTCATGGGATCTTTTATTATGGAACGAGTAAAGAGACTTGCCGGTAACGAGGTTGAACTAGGTATGGAGATACCGACGATCGAATCTCGGGCAAGTAACATACCGAAGAACAAAGGGAACATCATACGGGATTAACTGAATCCTTGACATAGAGGTTCGACCGATAAAGATCTTCGTAGAATATGTAGGAACCAATATGGGCATCCAGGTCCCGCTATTGGTTATTGACCATAGAGATGTCTCGGTCATGTCTACATAGTTCTCGAACCCGCAGGGTCTGCACACTTAAGGTTTGGTGACATTTTGGTAGTATAGAGTTATGGATGGTGGTGACCGAAGGTTGTTTGGAGTCCCGGGTGAGATCCAAGACATCACGAGGAGCACCGGAATGGTCTGGAGGTAAAGCTTGATATATAGGAAGTCCTATTTTGGTCGCCGGAAAAGTTTCGCGCTCATCCATAGTGTACCGGGAGTGCCGGTAGTGTACTGGGAGACCACCGGGAGGGGTATTTCGACCCAAGAGGCTACATGGTCTGTGGGAGAGTGAATACCCGCCCTCTGTGGGCTGGTGGAAGACCCACACAAGGCCCATGAGGCTAGGAAGAAATGCCCAAAGAGAAAAAGGTGGAAAAAGGCAAAAAGGCAAAAATAAGGAGGAGTCCTAGTCCTACTAGGATTGGAGGAGGAATCCTCCTCTCCTCGGTTCGGCCGACCCAAGGGCTGGCTCCTTGGGAGCCAAGCCTGTTCCTCTCTTCCTCCTATATATACTAGAGGTTTTAGGGTTTTTGGCACTAGATTTTCAGCCACGTGCTACCCGTTCCTCCAGTGCATAGTTTCTCCTCTAGGGTTTTTGGCACTAGATCCGAAGGACTATGATCAAGATCGCGAGACGGATCGTGATGAGATCGCGGGACGGATCGTGATGAGTTCGTGGGACGGATCGTGATTGGATCGCGGGATGGATCATGATGAGATCGCGGGACGCTCGGCGATTTGGATCGCGAAGACATTCGACTACACCAACCGCGTTTCGTAACGCTTACCGCTTAGCGATCTACAAGGGTATGTAGATCCACTCTCCCTCTCGTAGATGCTCATCACCATGGATAGATCTTGCGTGTGCGTAGGACAATTTTTGTTTCCCATGCAACGTTCCCCAACACAGGGCCATGCCCATAGTGGTTCCAAAAGTGTAGCCCGCACAGGGCCCAAAAACCTGAGGGGCCCCAGTTTATTTATGTAGGCCTAGTATAGAAAAAAGTAAATGCTACTGGGCCTGGTGGCACCGGACTGGGCTGGACACTTTGGAGTCGAGGCAATCAGTGACCGATAGAGCGAACTCCTCGTGATCCTGATCTGTACGGGATTCCCCTCAAAAAAGGTTACATGCCTCTTAAAAAAAGAAAAAAAGGCTACTGGGATTCGTGGCTAAAGGAAATTATTGATTGTGGCTACAGGATCGGGGCATCGGGCAAAAGGATCGATTTTGTGCCTATAGTAAGTCGCCTTGATGCCTCATATCGTCGCCCGTCGCCTCGTTTCGTCGTCTTGGCCAAGCCCTGGCCTTGAAAAGCAGCCGACCCTAATGAGTTCCGAGTTCGCCCTCGTCTCCTCGCCTGGTCCCTCATCTTAGATCGAGTCGTCCTCGCCTCGTCCCTCGTCATTACTCATTAGATCGATTCGTTGTTTTCTTCCTCACCTCTTCTCAATCTCTCGAATTTTAGACTCGTTGATATCGTCTTGTCGGATTGATCGGCGGCCATTTCCTCTAGCCTCATTTTTAGTTTCGTACAGGGCCCCAAATTTTACCAGCCCGACCTTGGATGGAAGCTATGATTCCCTCACAAGTGGGGATGAGATTCCGGAATAAATAAAAATAAAAATAAAAGAGGCCTTAGATGCCCACATAAAAAAATGAAAATAATAATAAAAAAATGAGACAAAAGAGAGAAGGGATATTGCTACTACCTTTTTTCCACACTTGTGCTTCAAAGTAGCACCATGATCTTCATGACAGAGAGTCTCCTATTTTGTCACTTTCATATAGCTAGTTGAATTTTTCTTCACGATGCACATCCACTTAGTCCCTTTTTGAGCTTTCATACACTTATAGATCTAGTGCACCCGTTGCATGGCAATTCCTACTCACTCACATTGATATCTATTGATGGGCATCTCCATAGCCCGTTGATATGCCTAGTTGATGTGAGACTATCTTCTCCCTTCCCTTGACAACCTCCACCATATTCCATTCCACATATAGTGCTATATCCATGGCTCGCGCTCCTGTATTGCGTGAGAGTTGAAAAAGTTTGAGAAAATAAAGGTGTGAAAACAATTGCTTGACTTTTCATCGGGGTTGTGCATGATATAAATACTTCGTGTAGGGAAGATGGAGCATAGCCAGACCATATGATATTGTAGGGATAACTTTCTTTTGCCATTATGTTTTGAAGAGATACAATTTCTTTGCTAGTATGCTTGAAATGTTATTGTTTCTATATCAACATTAAGGTTTTTTTAGTCTTACGGATCTGAATATTCATGCCATAATAAAGAACATTACATGGATAAATATGTTAGGTAGCACTCCACATCAAAAATTCTGTTTTTATCATTTACCTACTCGAGGACGAGCAGGAATTAAGCTTGGGGATGTTGATACGTCTCCAACGTATCTATAATTTTTTATGATGGCATGCTATTATATTATCTGTTTTGGATGTTTTATATGCATTAACATGCTATTTTATATTATTTTTGGGACTAACCTATTAATCTAGAGCCAAGTGCCAGTTTTTGTTTTTTCCTTGTTTAAGAGTTTTGCAGATATGGGATATTAAATGGAGTCCAAACGGAATAAAACCTTCAGAAGGAATTTTTTTGGAAGGAAACAAGTCATCCAAGCTTGGAGTGCACGACAGGGGAGGAGCCAGGGCGCCACAAGCCTACTAGGCGCGAGCCGCCTGGCCGCGCCTAGCAGGCTTGTTGCTCCCTAGCAGGTCTCCTAACCATAATTCTTGGCCTATAAATACCCAAATATACCCCAACATCAAAAATATCCACACAAATACTTTTCCGCCGCCGGAAGCCTCCGTTCCCGAGAAATCCAATCTTTGGGCCTTCTCCGGTAATCTACCGGAGGGGGAATCGATCACGGAGGGCATCTACATCAACTCCATTGCCCCTCCGATGATGTGTGAGTAGTCCATCACAGAACTATGGGTCCATAGCTAGTAGCTAGATGTATTCTTCCCTCTCTTTGATCTTCAATACCATGTTCTTCATGATCTTCATGGAGATCTATCCGATGTAATCCTATTTTGTGGTGTGTTTGTCAAGATTCGATGAATTGTGAGTTTATGTTCAGATTACCCATGAATCTTATTTGAATCTCCTCTCAATTCTTATTTGCATGATTTCATATCCTTGCAAGTCTCTTCGAGTTATTTGTTTGGTTTGGCCAACTAGATTGGTAATTATTGCAATGGGAGAAGTGCTTGGTTTTGGTTCCATCTTGAGGTGTCCTCACCCAGTGACATAGTAGGGGTAGCGAGGCACGTATTGTATTGTTGCCATCAAGGGTAACAAGATGGGGTTTTCATCATATTGCTTGAGTTTAGCCCTCTACATCATGTCATCTTTCTTAATGCGTTACTCTGTTCTTCATGAACTTAATACTCTAGATGCAGGCAGGAGTCAGTCGATGTGTGGAGTAATAGTAGTAGATGCAGGATCATTTTGGTCTACTTGACACGGACATGATGCCTATATGCATGATCATTGCCTTGGATAACTACATGATTATTCGCTTTTTATCAATTGCTTGACAGTAATTTGTTTACCCACCATGATATTTGCCTTCAATAGAGAAGCCCCCTAGTGAAATCTATGGCCCTTTGGTCTATTTTCCATCATATACTTTCAGGTCTATATACCAAAAATACCAAAAATACCAAAAATATCTTGCTGCAATTTATTTATCTTTTACTTTCCGCACTCGTTTACATCTATCTCTATCGGATCTAATCCTTGCAAATAATCGTGAAGGGATTGACAACCCCTTTATAGCGTTGGGTGCAAGAGTTTGTTTGTTTGTGTAGGTGCATCCATTGGTGACTTGCTTGTTACTCCTATTGTATTGATACCTTGGTTCTCATCAACTGAGGTAAATACTTATCGACTTCGCTGCATCACCCTTTCCTCTTCAAGGGAAAACCAACGCAAGCTCAAGAGATAGCATTGGCCTCCGTACCATGAACACCATCTTGAGGCATACATTGATGCCCAAGTCTGGAGATGAGAAGATGATTCGAGGCTATTCAATCAACATGCTTATCCATCTTGATAGTCATACCAGGATTTGAGTGATGGAGTTGATTGTAGAAAGTGTGAAGAGGGTTGCTGCTGATCAGAAGGCTCATGCTGCTATGCACCCTACATTCAGTGCTCATCAACTCCAAACTTGAGAAACACATATTTGCTCTAGATAGACCCCATTTGTCACTAAAGCCGGATTTCGAGGACAATTTTGTGGCGATGGACCTAAACCACCCCACATCAGCTATGGCTCAAGCTCAGGCAGAAGCAGAGGCAGAGGCAGCTAGAGCCACTAGTGGTTAGGTCCCTAGATCGAGGAACGAGCAGATGGATCTCTTGATCTCTACTTTCATGGACATGAAGAAGGACATCAAAAGCATACTGGATAGTCAGGAGAGCCTTGTGAACATCTTTGAGTATAGAGTGAAAACTCTTAATGACAAGGTGGATGAGCTGACCAAGACCGTCAACGATCTCAATAAGGAAGTTGATGAAGCTCCTATCCACCGCACCTCTTTAGAGTTTGATTCTTCTTCTGATGATGAGGATAGTGCAACTGTCAGGACGACTGCCCAGTTCAGAACACATGCCAGGACACCTATAGTGCCAGCTCCGGAGACGAGACCTTCATCATCTGCTCTAGCTACAGTGACTTCAGCTCCATCAGCTCCTCCAGTGCCTCCCGTTGCTACTCCAACTCCGTCCAGGACATCAACAGAGGTCTTCATTGATGCAGTTCTCTCGACTCCGATATCGACCACCAGAGGAGATCATCCCAAATAGGTAAGGTGCAGCAAGGTAGCCCAATCCTATTGTGGCAAAGCACAAGCCAAAACTATCTCTTATAATAAGAAAAGTGTTCTTGAGGGTACACAGGAATTTCATCTAGTCACTTTCATCCTGTTGATTTGATTTGTGTTCGCTATTTTGATAATTTGATATGTGGGTAGACTGGTGCTAAGGTGCTATTCTTACTTGAACTAACAACCTACTTATGATTACCCCCCTCGAAAGCATCCATAACTATGAGAAAAGTATTAAGACAAAGTCTAACGATAGCGTAAACATGTGGACCCAAATCATCCCCTTACGAAGTAGCGCATAAACTAGGGTTTAAGCTTCTGTCACTCTAGCAACCCATCATCTAATAACTACTCCACAATGCATTACCTTAGGCCCAAGGATGGTGAAGTGTCATGTAGTCGACATTCACATGACACCACTAAGGGAATCACAACATACATATCATCAAAATATCGAACACATATCAAATTTACATGATTACTTGCAACATGATTTCTCCCGTGACCTCAAGAACAAAGGTAACTACTCACAAATAATATGCATGCTCAATATCAAAGGTGTATTGGATAGCATAATGGATCTAAACATATAATCTTCCACCAAATAAACCATATAGTAATCAACTACACAAGGTAATCAACACTACTAGTCACCCACAGGTACCAATCCCAGGTTCGGGTACAAAGATTGAACACAAGAGATGAACTAGGGTTTAAGAGGAGATGGTGCCATTGAAGATGTTGATGAAGAATGGCCTCCCCGAGATGAGAGGGTTGTTGGTGACAATGATGGATTCGATTTCCCCCTCCGAGAGGGAAGTTCCCCTGGCGGAATCACTCCCCTGGAGGGCAAAAGTGCTCCTGCCCAAGTTCGACCTCGAAACGACGGCGCTTCATCCCGAAAGTCCTCCTCCTATTTTTTAGGTTTTTTTGGATTTTATACCAGAAAATGGGCTCCGGAGGTGGGCCAGGTTGGCCACCCTCTACCAGGGTGCGGGTAGCGGGACTGGCACCCCTTGGTGGAGTGTGGCCGCCTGGTGCCCGCCCCTCCGGTAGTTTTCAGCTCTAGTTTTTCTTATTTAATGCTTAAAAAATCTTTGTAAATTTTCAGCTTCATTGGGGATGTGCAGAATAGGTATCTCTGACGTGCTTTTTTCAGGTGTTGAATTCCAGTTGCCGGCATTCTCCCTCTTGGTGTGAACCTTGCAAATTGTGAGAGAAATGGCATTAGAATTACCCCCCCAAAGCATTATTATGCAAAAAACATTATAAATAACAGTAGGGAAACTTGATGCAAAATGGATGTATCAACTCCCCCAAGCTTAGACCTCGCTTGTCCTCAAGCAAAAGCCGACATTGAAGAACATGTCCACCTGGTTTGAGAGAGAGGTGTCGATAAAAACAAAATACGGACATAGTAGCATCATATTATTGTTATAATAGCAAAAAAACTAACATAAAATTTCTCATATATTTTTATTCAAAGGAACGTCATATAACTTCTTATGAGCAAGTAATAATTCATCACAACGTGCAAGAATAAAGCATAAACCTTATTGGAAACCAACAAATTATGTTCTCACTCAACTTTGCAACTACAATTCATCATATCTTCAGGAAGGGTCGCATGTAGGAGCCTTTTGGCAAGTCCACATACTCAACCATCATCTAGTCTTCTATGATTGCTAACACTCACAGCATACCCATGAGCAAAAAGTTTCAACCGGACACATAGAAAGATAGGGGCTTATAGTTTGCCTCCCAACGTATTCACCTCAAGGGTGATGTCAGCAATAATAACTCATGCTCACTCATATCCAAATGGACATATGTGCCTAGATCCTTCCTCACCACATGATGCTTGCCAAAGGAAAAATAAAAAGGAACAACAAAGATTACTTTTACTCTTGCATAAAAGTAAATACGTAAAAGTAAAAGATAGGCCTTCGTAGAGGGAAGCAGAGGTTTTCATGCACTTTTTAGTTTGCATGTCAAATTCCTTAGCGCAAAATAATGTCATGTTGCATTGCCTCTCGTGATAGCAACCTTTATTATGTAGTCCATCGCTTTTATTACTTTTCCATCACAAGTTTGTGCAACGCTCAATTTTCTATTACACTAATTGATCCAACACTTTTAGAAGCAATTTTTATTGCCTTGATGCACCGATGAAACTTACTTGAAGGATCTTATTCAATCCATAGGTAGGTATAATGGACTCTCAAACATGAGTTTAGGTTTTGGGTTTTTGGATGCACAAGTAGTATCTCTACTTAGTGCAGAATTTTTGGCTAGCAAAGATATTGGGCAATGACCACATGTTAAAGTATCTATGACAATATAACTTCTATGTGAGTATGAACAAGCATAAATCATTACGTTATCTCCCTTTTCCAACATCAACAGTTTTGGCATATAATATTTAATGGGGGATCACAATCATAAAAGATGTCCATGATTGTATATTTGCATATGAATCTTCTCTTCCCTATTTTATTCTTTCATGAATTGCATCATTGACTAATGCTATGTTTGCCAATCTCTAATAAATTTTACCACTTATACTTTTCTTTATTGTGATGTCATTACTCACCACAAGATTAGCATATGATCTTTTCTCATTTATTTTCTTTTATCAAGATTGCAACAAGAAAGTAAAGGGGCAAAGGCTCAAACTAAACTTTATTATATAACTCTCACTCGGTTAAATAGATAGATGGATCACGAAACTAGCACTCAAAAATAGATCATACTAAACTTTTATTCAACTAAATCATGAAAAGGCTAAGGATCGAAATAAAAAAGCAAAGGTAAAAAGTGATGGTGATACGATACCGGGGCACCTCCCCCAAGGTTGGCTAAAGCCAAGTGGAGTGCCCATACTCGTGTACTCAAGTCTCCTTTGGTGGTGGAGATGATGAAGGTGGTGGTGATGAGGCGTCACACTTTAGCTCCAATAAATACTTCAATTTGCGGATGACGCTCCTAAGAGCAGTGATATGCTCCTCTAGCAAAATATTTTAGCGAGTGAGGAATTTATTCTGAACACGAACCTCCTTGAAAGCCCCGAAAGCTTCAATTTCAAGAGGGGTGAGATGAGTATAGTAAGGCCAAAGGATATCTTCTTATTTCTCTTCCACCATGCCCGTGGGTTGCCGTCCTTCTTGAGCTTGATTCTGCATAGCCTCCTTGCCCTTGTTCTCCTTATTGGCTTCTTTTGGCTGTTATCTTTTTAGCTCCATCTTCATAAAACAAGCATCTTCTTCTATGTTACTGGGAGAGTGATAAGACATGACGCTGGGCTTGACAGATTTGCTAGGAAAACAGCACAAAACAAGAATAGAGGAAAATCTCGCGATGCGGTGGTCAAAAAAATCAGGGGGATAATAGAGAATTTTTATTCTTGGAAACCAAGCAAACGAAAGGAAAACAGAGTCGGGGAGGTTCCCCAGGTGGGCACCCTCCACCAGGGCGCGCTAGGGATGGAAACCGCGCTCAGGTGGACCGTGCCCTCCTCTGTTACCTTCCGCTTTATTTTTTATTTCCTAAAATTCTTAAATATTCCAAAATTGATAAAAAATATTTTTGCTAATTTTTCGGAGACCGTTTACTTACTGTATCACGTACCTCTTAATTTTCACAAATTTGGAGTGTTTTGGAAGGTTTCTTTTATGTGTTCCTCTGGTGTCATGGTTTGGATAACATTGCTTTCAAAATTAATAGGCATACCTGAAACATAGTGTTTAATTATTTGTCCATTGACCACCTTCGGCATTATTAATCTTAATAGCTCCAGAGCAATAAACCTCTTCGATAACATAAGGTCCTTCCCATTTGGAGAGATGTTTTCCTACAAAAAATTTGAAACGAGAATTGTACAAAAGAACATATTCTCCAACTTTGAATTCTCACTCTTGGATTCTTTTGTCATGCCATATTTTAACTTTCTCTTTGAATAACTTGGCATTTTCATAAGATTGGGTTCTCCATTCATCTAATGAGCTAATATCAAATAACCTCTTTTCGCCGGCAGGTTTGAAGTCATAATTTAGTTCTTTAATTGCCCAACACGCTTTATGTTCTAACTCTAGAGGCAAATGACAAGCTTTCACATATACCATCTTGTATGGAGACATACCCATAGGATTTTTATAAGCACTTCTATAGCCCAAAGTGCATCATATAATTTCTTAGACCAATTCTTTCGACACCTAAAGACAGTTTTTTGTAATATCAATTTTATTTCTCTATTGCTAACTTGAACTTGACCACTAGATTGAGGATGATAGAGTGATGCAATTCTATGGTTAACATCATATTTAGCAAGCATTTTATGGAAATCACCGTCAATAAAGTGTGAACCACCATTAGTCATTAGAGACCTAGGGACTCCAAGCCTTGGGAAAATAACTTCTTTAAGCATTTTAATGGAAGTATGATGATCATCACTACTAACTGGAATAGCTTCTACCCACTTAGTGACATAATCAACAACAACCAAAATATGGGTGTACCCATTAGTGGAAGCAAAAGGTGTTGGGGAACATTGCATGGCAAACAAAGAATTTCCTACGCACACACAAGATCTATACATGGTGATGAGCATCTACAAGAAGGAGAGTGGATCTACATACCCTTGTAGATTGCTAAGCGGGAAGTGTTAAGAAATGCGGTTGATGTAGTAGAACTTCTTCGCAATCCAAATCGCTAGTCGTCCCGCGATCCAATCACGATTCGTCTCGCGATCCAATCACGGTCCTTCCGATCTAGAGCCGAACGGACGGCACCTCCGCATTCAGCACACATACAACTCGATGATGATCTCCACCTCCTTGATCCAGCAAGCGAGGGTGGAGAGGTAGATGAGTTCTCCGGAAACACGATGGCATGGCGGCAGTGGTGGTGGTGCTATCCCGACAGGGCTACGCCTAGCGCTACCGAAATCGCGAATGGAGGAGAAAATGATCTAGGGAGAGAGAGGGGCGCCAAGGGCTTCGTGTGTGCTCTTGGGGCATCCCCTCCCCTTTATATGTAGGTGGAGGGGCATGGAGATCAGCCCCTCCAATCCCTAGGGCGCAGCCAAGGGGAGGAGTTGGACTCCTAGTCGAATCCCCTCCCTTTCCACAAACAGGTGGACTTTCCACCTCTCACAAGCCACATGGGCCTTGAGGGACCTGTGCGCCTGGCCTAATAAGGCCAGGGCACCTCCTCTCAGCCCATACAAACCCTTGGGACGTGTTGGAATCCTTGGTGGACTTCCAGAATCCTCTGGAAGTTTCCAGAACCTTCTAGAAGCTTCCCGGTACAATACTGGAAAAACCCAAAACTTTTTCGGTAGCCAAAATATGACTTCCCATATATAAATCTTTACCTCTGGACCATTCCAAAACTCCTTGTGAAATCCGGGATCTCATCTAGGACTCTGAACAACCTTCGGTCACCAACATACATAACTCAATAATACCGAAACGTCACCAAACGTTAAGTGTGCAGACCCTGTGGATTCGAGAACTATGTAGAAATGACCAAGACACCTCTACAGCCAGTAACCGATAGCGGGACCTGGATTCCCATATTGGTTCCTACATATTCTACGAAGATCTTTATCAATTGAACCTCTATGTCAAGGATTCAATTAATCCCGTATGCAGTTCCCTTTGTTCTTCGGCATGTTACTTGCGTGAGATTCGATCGTCGGTATCTCTATACCTAGTTCAATCTCGTTACCGGCAATTCTATTTACTCATTCCATAATACAAGATCCCTTGGCTAACTCTTTAGTCACTTTGCTTGCAAGGCTCATTGTGATGTTTTATTACCGAGTGGGCCCTGAGATACCCCTCCGTCACACGGAGTAACAAATCCCAGTCTTGATCCATGCCCACTCAACAGACACCCTCGAATATACCTGTAGAGCATCTTTATAGTCACCCAGTTATGTTGCAACATTTGATAAACACAAGGTACTCCTCTGGTGTTAGTGAGTTGCATGATCTCATGGTCATAGGAACAGATACTTGACATGCAAAAAACTATAGCAATAAACTGACACGATCATATGCTATGTTTATACTTTGGGTATTGTCCATAACATCATTCTCCTAATGATGTGATCCCGTTATCAAATGACATCTCGTGTTCATGGCTAGGAAACCTTGACCATCTTTGATCAACGAGCTAGTCTATTAGAGGCATACTAGGGACATGGTGTTGTCTATGTATCCACACATGTATCTGAGTTTTCGATCAATACAATTCTAGCATGGATAATAAACGATTATCATGAACAAGGAAATATGATAATAGCTAATTTATTATTGCCTCTAGGGCATATTTCCAACAGTCTCCCACTTGCACTAGAGTTAATAATCTAGTTCACATCACCATGTGATTTACACCAAATGAGTTCTGTGGTTTGATCATGTTTTGCTTGTGAGTGAGGTTTTAGTCAATGGGTCTGCAACATTCAAATCGTGTGTACTTTGCAAATATCTATGTCATACTGTAGATTCTGCTAGCACGCTCCACTTGGAGCTATTCCAAATGACCGCTCCACTATACGTATCCGGACTGCTACTCAGAGTCATCCGGATTGGTGTCAAAGCTTGCATCGACGTAACCCTTTACGATGAACTCTTTAACACCTCCATAATCGAGAAACATTTACTTAGTCCTCTAGTTACTAAGGATAATTTTGACCACTGTCCAGTGATCCACTCCTTGACCACTCTTGTACCCCTTGACAGACTCATGGCAAGGCACACACTAGGTGCGGTACACATCATGGCATACTATATAGAGCCTATGGATAAGGCGTAGGGTACGATGTTCGTCCTTTCTCTTTTTTTGCCGTGGTCAAGCTTGGAGTCGCACTCAACTCCACACCTTACAAATCAGGCAAGAAACTTTCTTTGACTGATCCATTTTGAACTCTTTCAAAATCTTGTCAAGGTATGTACTCATTGAAAGTCTCATCAAGCGTCTGGATCTATCTCTATAGATCTTGATGCCCAATATTTAAGTAGCTTTATCCAGGTTTTCCTTTGAAAAACTCGTTTCAAACAACTATTTATGCTTTCCATAAATTCTACATCATTTCCGATCAACAATATGTCAACCACATATACTTATCATAAATTCTATAGTGCTCCCACTCACTTTCTATAAATACAAGTTTCTCATAAACTTTGTATAAACCCAAAAACTATGATCACCTCATCAAAGCGTACATTCCAACTCCGAGATGCTTGCTCCAGTCCATAGAAGGTTTGCTGGAGCTTGCACACCTTTTAGCATCCTTAGGATTGACAAACCTTCTGGTTGTATCACATACAACCTTTCCTCAAGGAAACCATTAAGGAAACGTTCTTTTGACATCCATCTGCCAGATTTCATAATTGAAAAATGCAACAACTGCTAACATAATTCCAACATACTTTAGCATCGCTACGGGTGAGAAATTCGCATTGTAGTCAAATGTTTGAACTTGTCGGAAACTTCTTTGTGACAAGTCGAGCCTCATAAATGGTGATATTCACCATCACTGTACGTCTTCTTCTTGAAGGTCCATCTGTAATCAATGACCTGCCATTCAACGGGCAAGTCTACCAAAGTCCATACTCGGTTTTCATACATGGATCCTTTCTCAGATTTCATGGATCCTAGCCATTTGTTGGAATCTGGGCTCACCATCGCTTCTTCATAGCTTGTAGGTTCACTGTTGTCTAACAACATGACCTCCAAGACAGGATTGACATACCACTCAGGAACGGTATGAGTCCTTGTCGACCTACAAGGTTTGGTACTAACTTGATCTGAAGCTTCATGATCATCATCATTTACTTCCTCTTCACTTGGTGTAGGCGTCGCAGAAACATCTTTCTGCATCGTGCTACTATCCAACGGAAGTGACGATTCAACAACCTCATCAAGTTCTACTTTCTTCCAACTCAATTCTTTCGAGAGAAACTCTTTCTCCAGAAAGGACCCGTTTTTAGCAACAAACACTTTTCCCTCGGGTCTGAGATAGAAGGTATACCAAATTGTTTCCTTAGGGTATCCTATGAATATGCACTCCTCCACTTTGGGTTCGAGCTTTATCATACATAAGCGTCGCATTCCCAAACTCTGAGAAATGACAGCTTAGGTTTCTGCCAAACCATAATTCATACGGTGTCATCTCAACGGATTTAGATGGTGCCCTATCTAAAGTGAATGTAGTTGTCTCTAATGCATAACCTCAAAATGATATTGGTAAAATGATAAGAGACATCATAGTATGCACCATATCCAACAGAGCACGACTACGACGTTCGGACACACCATCACACTATGGTGTTCCAGGTGGCGTGAGTTGTGAAACAACTTCCACATTGTCTTAAGTTGTATACCAAACTCGTAACTCAGATATTCACCTGCATGATCATATCATAAACATTTTATCTTCTTGTCACGATGATCTCAAACTTCCTTTGAATTTGCTTGAACTTTTCAAACGATTCAAACTTGTGTTTCATTAAGTAAATATGCCCATATCTACTCAAATCATTAGTGAAGGTAAGAAAATAACGATACCCACCACACGCTACGTACAACACTCATTAGACTACATACATCAACATGTATCATTTCCAATAAGTCTCTTGCCCGCTCCATCAAACCGGAAAACGGGGTCTTAGTCATCTTGCCCAGGAGGCATGGTCCGCTTGTCTCAACCGATTTGAATTCGAGTGAGTCCAAAGATCCATCAGCATGGAGTTTCTTCATGCACTTTACACCAGTATGACCTTTAGCGGCAGTGCCACAAGTATGTGATACTATCATTATTAACTTTGCATCTTTTGGCACCAATATTATGAACATGTGTATTACTATGATCGAGATTCAATAAACCATTCTCATTGGGTGCATGACCATTGAAGGTATTATTCATGTAAACAGAATAACAATTATTCTCTAACTTAAATGAATAACCGTATTGCAATAAACACGATCTAATCACGTTCATGCTCAATGCAAACACCAAATAACATTTATTTAGGTTCATCACTAATCTCGAAGGCAGAGAGAGCGTGCGATGGTGATCACATCAACCTTGGAAACACTTCCAACACACATCATCAACTCGCCCTTACCTAGTCCCCATTTATTGCGTAGCTATTATTTCGAGTTACTAACATTTAGCAGCTGAACCGGTACCTAATACCCAAGTGCTACTTGGAGTACTAGTAAGGTATACATCAATAACACGTATATCAAATATACTTCTGTTGACGTTGCTAGCCTTCTTATCTACCACCTATCCAGGGTTGTTCCACTTCAAGACCGTTCTCCTCATAGTAGAAGCACTTAGTATCGGGTTTGGGTTCAACCTTGGGTTTCTTCACTTGAGTGGCAACTGGCTTTTCATTCATGAAGTTTCCCTCCTTGCCCTTGCCCTTCTCGAAACTAGTGGTTTTACTAACCATCAACACTTGATGCTTCTTCTTGATTTCTACCTTCGTGGTGTCAAACATCGCGAATAGCTCAGGGATCATCTCTTCCATACCTGGCATGTTTATAGTTCATCACGAAGCTGTAGTAGCATGGTGGCAGTGACTTGGAGAACTATATCAATCATTCTTTTATCTGGAAGATCAACTCCCACTCGATTCAAGAGATTGTACCACCCAGACAATCTGAGCACATGCTCATGGATTAAGCTCTTCCCCTTCATCTTGCAGGCAAAGAATATTTGTTGGAGGTCTCATACCTGTCAACACGGGCACAATCCTGAAATCCAATTTCAGCTCTTGGAACATCATATATGCTCCGTGATGTTCAAAATGTATTTGGAGCCTCAATTCTAAGCCGTAATGCAAGACGCACTGAACTATCAAGTGGTCATCAAAACGTGCCTGTTAGATGTTCACAACATCCACAGTCGCCGCTTGAGGGGGTGGCACACCATGTGGTGCATTAAGGACATAAGCCTTCTATGCAGGAACCGAGGACAATCCTCTGATCACGGACCTAGTCCGCACAATTTCTACCATCATCTCTGAACTCTATTTTCTCTAGGAGCGTATCAAAAACACAGGGGAGCTACATCGCGAGGTATTGAGCTACAACATAATTTTACAAAGACAACTTTAGACTATGTTCATGATAAGGAGTTTAGTTAATCATATTACTTAAAAACTCCCACTCAAATTGACATCGCTCAGGTCATTCGAGTGTTACATGATCCAAATTCACTAACCCAAGTCCGATCATCACGTGAGATGAGGTGATTTCAATGGTGAACATCTCCATGTTAATCATATCTACTATATGCCTCATGTTCGACCTTTCGGTCTCTTGTGTTCCGAGGCCATGTCTGTACATGCTAGGCTCGTCAAGTTTAACCCGAGTGTTCCGCATGTGCAACTCTGGCTTGCACCCATTGTATGTGAACGTAGAGTCTATCACACCCGATCATCACGTGGTGCTTCGAAACGACGAACTTTCGCAACGGTGCACACTCGAGGAGAACACAATTTTATCTTGAAATTTTAGTGAGGGATCACCTTATAATGCTACCTCCGTCCTAAGAAAAATAAGATGTATAAAAGGATTAACATCACATGCAAATCATAAGTGACATGATATGGCCATGATCTTGTGCTTTTGATCTCCATCTTTAAAGCACCTACATGATCTCCATCGTCACCGGCATAACACCATGATCTCCATCATCATGATCTCCATCATCATGATTTCCATCATTGTGTCGCCATCGGGGTTGTCGCGCCCACCATGCTTCTACTACTATTTCTACCGCTTAGCTATAAAGTAAAGCATTACATAGCGTTTAATGATTGACACGCAGGTCATACAATAATTAAAGACAACCCTATGGCTCCTGTCGGTTGCCATACTCATCGACATGCAAGTCGTGATATTCTATAAAAAACATGATCATCTCATACATCACATATATCTCATCATGTAATTAGCCATATCATATCACAACATACCCTGCAAAAACAAGTTAGACGTCCTCTAATTATTGTTGCATGTTTTACGTGGATGCTACGGGTATCTAGCAAGAACGATTCTTACCTACACAAAAACCACAACAATGACACATAAATTGCTATTCAACCTTCTCAAGGACCGCCTTTGTCGAATCCGATCCAACTAGAGTAGGAGATATAGACACCCGCCAATCATCTTTATGCAACAAAGTTACATGTCAGTCGATGGAACCAGTCTCTCGTAAGCGCACAAGTAAGGTTGGTCTGGGCACTTCTTCCCACAATACCGCCGAATCAAGAAAAGACCAAGGGAGGAAGCAATATGAGCATCAATGCCCACAAACTCCTTTGTGTTCTACTCGTGATCTCATCTACGCATAGATCTAACTCATGATGCCACAGTTGGGGAACGTTGCATGGGAAACAAAAAAATTCCTACGCACACGCAAGATCTATCCATGGTGATGAGCATCTATGAGAGGGAGAGTGGATCTACATACCCTTGTAGATCGCTAAGCGGGAAGCGTTAAGAAATGTGATTGATGTAGTCAAACGTCTTCGTGATCCAAATCGCTAGTCGTCCTGCAAACCAATCATGATCCATCCCGCGATCCAATCACGTTCCTTCCCGCGATCCAATCACGGTACTTCCAATCTAGCGCCGAACAGACGACACCTCCGCGTTTAGCAAACATACAGCTGGATGATGACCTCCACCTCGTTGATCCATCAAGTGAGGGTGGAGAGGTAGATGAGTTCTCCGGCAACACAGTGGCATGGTGGCAGCGGTGGTGGTGCTATCCCAGTAGGGCTATGCCTAGCGCTATCGAAACCGCGAACGGAGGAGCAAAATGATCTAGAGAGAGAGAGAGGGGTGCCAAGGGCTTCGTGTGTGCTCTTGGGGTGCCCCCTCCCCTCTATATATAAGTGGAGGGGCATGGACATCAGCCCCTCCAAGCCCTAGGGCACATCCAAGGGGGAGGAGTTGGACTCCTACTCCAATTCCCCCCCTTTGCACAAACATGTGGACTTTCCACCTCTCCCAAGCCACATGGGCCTTGAGGGACTTTTGCGTGCTACCTCTTGAGCATGCGTTGGTTTTCCCTTGAAGAGGAAAGGCTGATGCAACAAAGTAGATAAGTATTTCCCTCAGTTGTTTACAACCAAGGTAACAATCTGGTAGGAGGAACAAGCAAGTCACCAATGGTTCCACCTTCACAAACAATCAAACTCTTGCACCCAACGCTATAAAGGGGTTGTCAATCCCTTCATGGTTATTTGCAAGGATTAGATCCGATAAAGATAGATGTAAACAAGTACGGAAAGTAAAAGATAAATAAATTGCAGCAAGGTATAGATCTGAAAATATATGATGGAAAATAGACCCCGGGGCCATAGGTTTCACTAGAGGCTTCTCTCTTGAAGGCAAATATCATGGTGGGTAAACAAATTACTGTCAAGCAATTGATAGGAAAGCGAATAATCATGTAGTTATCCTAGGAAATGATCATGCATATAGGCATCACGTCCATGACAAGTAGACCGAAACGATTCTGCATCTACTATTATTACCCCACACATCGACCGACTCCTGCCTGCATTTAGAGTATTAAGTTCATGAAGAACAGAGTAACACATTAAGAAAGACGACATGATGTAGAGGGATAAACTCAAGCATTATGATGAAAACCCCATCTTGTTACCCTTGATGTCAACAATACAATACGTGCCTTGCTACCCCTACTATGTCATTGGGTGAGGACACCGCAAGATTGAACCCAAAACCAAGCACTTCTCCCATTGCAAGAATTACCAATCTAGTTGGCCAAACCAAACAAATAACTCGAAGAGACTTGCAAGGATATGAAATCATGCAAATAAGAATTCAAAGGAGATTCAAATAAGATTCATGGATAATCTGAACATAAACTCACAATTAATCGGATCTTGACAAACACACCACAAAAGAAGATTACATCGGATAGATCTCCACAAAGATCATGAAGAACGTGGTATTGAAGATCAAAGAGAGAGAAGAAGCCATCTAGCTACTAGCTATGGACCCGTAGGTCTGTGGTGGACTACTCACGCATCATCGGAGGGGCAATGCAGTTGATGTAGATGCCCTCCATGATCGATTCCCCCTCCGGCAGATTACCGGAGAAGGCCCCAAGATTGGATCTCTCAGGAACGGAGGCTTCTGGCGGCAGGAAAGTATTTGCGTGTCTCTTTTTGATGTTGGGGGAATATTTTGGGTATTTATAGTTGAAGAATTAGGGTTAGGAGACCTGCTAGGGAGCGACAAGCCTGCTAGGCACGGCCAGGGGGGCCCGCACCTAGTACGCTTGTGGTGCCCTCGCTCCTCCCGTGCCGTGCACTCCAAGCTTGGATGACTTGTTTCCTTCCCGAAAAATTCCTTCCGAAAGTTTTATTCCATTTGGACTCTGTTTAATATTCCATATCTACAAAACTCAAAAACACGGAAAAAACAGAAACTGGCACTTGGCTCTGGATTAATAGGTTAGTCCAAAAATAATACAAAATAGCATATTAATGCATATAAAAATGCAAAATAGATAATATAATAGCATGCCATCACCAAAAATTATAGATACGTTGGAGACGTATCAGTGCGCATGGCCCAATAAGGCTAGGGCGCCTCCCCTCGGCCCATGCAAACCCTTGGGACGTGGTGGAACCCTTGGTGGACTTCCAGACTCCTCCGGAAGTTTCCGAAACCTTCTAGAAGCTTCCCGGTATAATACTGGAAAAACCAAAACTTTTCTGGTAGCCAAAATATGACTTCCCATATATAAATCTTTATGTACGGACCTTTCCGGAACT
Organism: Hordeum marinum; assembly: GCA_022496015.1. Lineage (NCBI taxonomy): Eukaryota > Viridiplantae > Streptophyta > Magnoliopsida > Poales > Poaceae > Hordeum > Hordeum marinum. Next base: position 443,788,748 of record CM039674.1, read on the forward strand.
CCTCGTGACGTCCGGGATCTCATCTAGGACTCCTAACAACCTTCGGTCACCAACATACATAACTCAATAATACCGAAACTTCACCGAATGTTAAGTGTGCAGACCCTGCAGGTTCGATAACTATGTAGACTTGACCAAGACACCTCTACGGTCAGTAACCGATAACGGGACCTGGATGCCCATATTGGTTCCTACATATTCTACGAAGATCTTTATCGGTTGAACCTCTATGTCAAGGATTCAGTTAATCCCGTATGTAGTTCCCTTTACTCATTTTGTAATACAAGATCCCGTGGCTAACTCTTTAGTCACTTTGCTTGCAAGGCTCATTGTGATGTTGTATTACCGAGTGGGCCCTGAGATACCTCTCCGTCACACGGAGTAACAAATCTCAGTCTTGATCCATGCCCACTCAACAGACACCCTCGAAGATACTTGTAGAGCATCTTTATAGTCACCCAGTTATGTTGCGACGTGTGATATACACAAGGTACTCCTTCGGTGTTAGTGAGTTGCATGATCTCATTGTCATAGGAATAGATACTTGACATGCAGAAAACTATAGCAATAAACTGTCACGATCATATGCTATGTTTATAGTTTGGATCTTGTCCATCACATCATTCTCCTAATGATGTGATCCCATTATCAAATGACATCTCATGTCCATGGCTAGGAAACCTTGACCATCTTTGATCAACGAGCTAGTCTATTAGAGGCATACTAGGGACATGGTGTTATCTATGTATCCACACATGTATCTGAGTTTCCTATCAATACAATCTAGCATGGATAATTGAAGATTATCATGAACAAGGAAATATGATAATAAATAATTTATTATTGCCTGTAGGGCATATTTCCAACAAAAGGTTCCATAATCTCAAAACCCCAAACATCAAATGGTTCAACAACAAGTGAATAATTCATAGGCATTTCCCGACGCTTATCGATATTACCAATTCTTTGACATTCATCACAAGACAAGACAAACTTACGGGCATCCTTGAAGAGAGTAGGCCAATAAAAAACAGATTGTAATACCTTATGAGAAGTTCTATCACCAGCATGATGTCCTCCATAAGTTTTAGAATGACATTTATGTAGGATTTGTTCCTGTTCATGCTCAAGTACACAATGTCTAATAATACCATCTACTCATTCTTGATAAAGATGGGGGTCATCTGAAAAGTAATGCCTTAAATCATAGAAGTTTTTTTCTTTTGTTGGTATGTGAAGCTTGGTGGAATATAGTTAGCAAAAATGTAATTAGCATAATTAGCATACCATGGAGTGTTTTGGGAAACATTTATAGCAGCTAGTTGTTCATCAAGGAAACTATCACCAATAGGTAGTGGGTCATCAAGAATATTTTCTAACCTAGACAAGTTATCACCTACGGGGTTCTCAGCTCCTTTCCTATCAACGATATGTAAATCAAATTCCTGAAGCAAGAGAACTCACCTAATGATTCTAGGTTTCGCATCTTTATTTTGTTGGGGAACGTCGCATGAGAAACAAAAATTTTCCTACGCTTCACCAAGATCAATCTAGGAGATGAGCATCTACGAGAGGGGAGAGTGGATCTACATACCCTTGTAGATCGCTAAGCGGGAAGCATTAAGAAATGCAGTTGATTTAGTCGAATGTATTCGTGATCCAAATCGCCGAGCATCCCGCCATTCAATCACGATCCGTCCCGATCTAGCGCCGAACGGACGACACCTCCGCGTTCAGCACACGTACGACTTGATGACGATCTCTACCTTCTTGATCCAACAAGATGGAGATGAGAGGCAGACGAGTTATCCGACAGCGCGATGGCATTGCTGCTTTGGTGGTGGAGTAATTCCAGCAGGGCTTCGCCTAAGCACTGCTGAAACCGATCTTGAGGAGAAACTACGTACTAGAGAAGAGGGCAGCACATGGCTAAAATTCTGTATAAAAAACCCTCAAAACCTCTAGTATATATAGGAGGAGGGGAGGGAGGAGACTTGGCTCCCAAGGGAGCCAAATCCACTTCGGCCGAAGTGGAGGGAGGAGTCCTCCTCCCCCACTCCTAGTAGGATTAGGACTCCTTCCTTTTTTCCACTTTTGCATTTCTTTCCACCTTGGATTTCTTCCCTAGCCGCATGGGCTTCCTGTGGGCCTTCGGCCAGCCCAGTAAGGGCTGGTATTCCTTCTCCCACAGCCCATGTAGTATCTTGGGTCGAAATACCCCTCCCGATGGTCCCTCGATACCCTCCCGGCACTCCCAGTACACTACCGATGAGCCCGGAACTTTTTTGGTCACCAAAATATGACTACATATCAATATTTACCTTTGGAACATTCCGGAGCTCCCCATGACATACGGGATCTCATCCGGGACTCCGAACAACCTTCGGTCACCACCATTCATAACTCTATACTACCGAAGCATCACCAAACCTTAAGTGTGCAGACCCTGCGGGTTCGAGAACTATGTAGACATGACCGAGACACCTCTACGGTCAATAAACAATAGCGGGACCTGGATGCCCATATTGATTCCTACATATTCTACTAAGATCTTTATCGGTCAAACCTCTATGTCAAGGATTCTGTTAATCCCGTATGATGTTTCCTTTGTTCTTCGGTAAGTTACTTGCCCGAGATTCGATCGTCGGTATCTCCATACCTAGTTCAACCTCGTTACCGGCAAGTCTCTTTACTCATTTCTGTAACACAAGATCTCATGGCTAACACTTAGTCACATTGCTTGCAAGGCTTATTGTGATGTTGTATTACCGAATGGGCCCTGAGATACCTCTCTATCACACGGAGTAACAAATCCCAGTGTTGATCCATGCCAACCCAACAGACACCTTCGGAGATACCTGTAGAGCACCTTTATAGTCACCCAGTTATGTTGCAATGTTTGATACACACAAGGCACTCCTCCGGTGTCCATGAGTTGCATGATCTCATGGTCATAGGAACATAGACTTGACATGCAGAAAACTGTAGCAATAAACTAACACAATCATATGCTATGTTTATAGTTTGGGTCTTTTCCATCACATCATTCTCCTAATGATGTGATCCCGTTATCAAATGACATCTCATGTCAATGGCTAGGAAACCTTGACCATATTTGATCAATGAGCTAGTTTACTAGAGGCACACTAGGGACAAAGTGTTGTCTATATATTTACACATGCAATGTGTTTCCAGTCAATACAATTATAGCATGGATAATAAACAATTATCATGAACAAGGAAATATAATAATAATCATATCATTGTGTCTAGGGCATATTTCCAACAGTCTCCCACTTCCACTAGAGTCAATAATCTAGCTCACGTCACTATGTGATTGTGACAGCCCAAGTGATGTCCCTACCTTTATTGGCATGTAATAATCGTATGAACCTTGTGTCATGGGCTTAATGTATGAATTGCACCTTGTCATCCATGTGTGGTTTTGCATTCATGCATCATGCATCATTCATCCATCATAGCATTCATCTTGCCATGTTTGGTTTTCATGTGTCCTTGAATGATGTGGTGTGTGTGAGGTTATGAATTGGTTTGAGTGTGGGTGGAGTTCATGTGTGCAACCTCTTCTCTTCCCCTCTCTTTCCCTTTGCAACAAAAACCTTCCAATACCGCTCTTTTCCCCATGTTATTTTCATAGCAGAATTAACTTGCAAATTAAAATGTTTAAAAATGTTCAAGAGGTAGCCCTACATATATTAGCAATTTAGAGTGTGGTTCTTTTGATGTTTTGGGTTTGTATGATTTTGTGTTTAAATAAAACAGGGGCTGTTATTTTAAAAGGTGTTAAAATTGCTTGTCCTAAAAGTCATGACAACATTTTTATTTAATAGTGCACATTATTTTCTTTGCAAAAGTATTTTTGTTGCACCAAAAATCCTTTCATTTTGTTCTGGGAATTTTATCTTGTGTTGCTTTGTTTTAAAAGAATAAAACCTCCCTGTTTTATTTTATTGGAGAGAGAGAGCCGAGTGGGCTAGCCTCCCCAGCACAGCCCAGCCTCCCCCGCGTGTTCTGTCGTCGCCTAGCTCTGTACGGCAGAGCATCCGCCGGTGCCACGTCGGCTGCCCGTTGATTTGACGGCCGTACGGCGCCCCTTGCTGCCTATAAGCGCGTCCCCCCTACTCTAGGGTTTCCCCCCTCTCCATTCCTCCCCTCTCCTCATCGTGCCGCTGCCAGGTAAGCTGCCCAAGCTCATGCCATCGCCGTGTCCGCCGTGCTCCGGCCGAGCAACAGCTCGTGCCCGGAGGTAGATCCTTACCGCGCCCCCGTCGCTCTGGTGCGTGGGAAGAGATCCTCCCCATGCTCCTCTTCTTCCTTGGCTGCTCGCGGGATGCCATGGAGTGGATCGCCGTCGCCTTCTTCCCCTTCTTCTCCTGCGGATCGGGAGCAGAGGCGTGCCGATCTTTAGCCGTTTGTCGTCGCCTCCCCAAGCCTCTTCCGACGCCATCTGCTTGTCCAAGGTAGGGTGGTATGGCCCGTCTCTCCTTTTCCCCGCGCCCTCTTCATGGCAGGCTGCATGTGTGCGTAGATCCGGCCGTGTCGTCGTCGTGCTCCTGCAGCTCCGGCAAAGCCTGCTTTTTCTTTTCTGTGGTTGCGGTCTGTAGCATGTTGCGCTCATGCTCGTGCTCGTGCTCTTCCCCGTGCATGTAGTCCCCCTAGATCCCGCGGCCGCGCCGGCTGTTCCCCTCGCTGGAGATGGCCGGAGCTAGCCCCGTGCTGCCGTTGTTGCTCTGTCAGAGTGCGTGTGTAGTTCAGTTTCGTCAGAAAGCTAGTGTGTGTGCTTAAGATAGGCAGAGCCCCTCCTCTTATAACCTCCGAGCGCGTAGCAGAGTGGTAGTCGCCAGGGGGACTCGACCGCCAGGTCGTGGGTTTGAGCCCATGGCATCCCCCTTTTTTTTATCTTGTTTTATATTTGTTTCTTTTCTTTTGTTTCTTCCATTGCAATATCCATATGTGTGTGTAGTTGCGCCTGAGCATGTGTAGGTTTTCCCCCTGTTTTTCTTTTGTTATATTGTGAGTGTGTGTATGCTATGCATACATACATATGTGTGTGCATGTGTATGAATAGGTTTGTGTGTGTGGTATTTGTGATAGGTATATGTGCATGTGAGTGTATGTGTGGGAGAACACCCCCTCCATGGGTGGTATGTTCATAGTGGTGTTTGTGCTCATATGCCTTGGGCATATTTAGAGCATGTATGTGTGTGCTTGACTAGTTGGCTTCCCCACTAGACATACCCCTTGTTGTTATGTTTGTTTATAGGTGTCTTATAATTGCATGTTATCTAGGTACCAAATCTGTTGTTGTTCATATTTGATCATGTCCTATTAGAGGAGTTGTCACTAATAAAGAGTAGGTGGCATTTTGCTAGCTTAGTGGTGTCTTGATGTTTCACATGGCCATATGTGTATGACACATCTTTTTGGGGTAGAAATATCCAATGAATCCATTGTTGCTTTAAGATTTCACTTTTGAGCAAGTTTATAAAACTGTCATTTTTAGCTGTGATGCCACTTTGTCATTTTTGCATGATTTAATCCTTGATTGCTTTGGGGCATGTGCCAACTAGGAAGTGCTAGTATTTTGTATCTATTGTGCCATGGTATTTTGTTTAACATGTGAATCACCCATATAAGTGGGAAACATGCTGCTAAGTAACCAACTTGATGTTTCTGTTTCAGCTTGCCATATAAGTCTGAGAATCTGCTGTTATTTTTATGCCATGTAGAGTGGATGGTATTCTGTGATGTGTTGTGAATTTGAGCATGCTCAGTGCTAGTGTTTTGGAGTAGATGTTGTCTAATATCATCCTGTTAATTTTCATGCCAAGAGGTGCTCTCTAACATAATTAACTACTGCTCTCAACTTGCTACTTTTTAACTCAGATTCCAGAAAACTGTTATTTTCACTGTCCCAGAAAACTGTTTCATCTTGTCAACTTGATAGCTTCATGCTTATTGATGTGTGCCTCCTATGCAGATTGTGTGGTTGGATAAGTTGATGCATTTGTCATGTAGGTTCTTTCAACATCCTGTTTGTGGCTGTAGGGTTCCGGTAGCTCAAGTTGTGGGCTGTGTAAGTGGCTATGTTGCTGTTTTGTGGCAGATTGTGGTTTTATTGTGTTGTGACTTGTGGGAGCTATACTCCATGGAATTGATTGATTTTTGAGTCTATTGTGGTTGGTTTTTCATTGCCTAACCAGTGGCTACCTTGGAATGCCAAGAATTAGCCCATGGCTTTGTTGTCTTGTGTTTTTGCCTTCGTACCTTGTCGTGAGCGTATCGTGAGAACCGTAACTCCGTTTCTTGCGTTCTTTATATGCATTTCTATCGATTTTGCATGCTGCATACATATTTGCCATGTTAATGCATGTTTAAATAACTTAACATGAGGTTCTGTACAGAATCATTAATAAACAAACTTTGCATGTGAAACATGACTAGTTTTGGATTGCCATGTTAGATTCTTCTAAATGGATCATGCATCATCTTGTTTGTGCATTGCACCTTGGTTGGATGTTTATTGTTGCTGTTTATCTTGGGTAGACGCGAGTGTTCAAACTGAGTACGAGGACCCAGGAGAGTACTACTATGATGATCCCGCTACTTGTTCCACTGAAGAACCAACAGGCAAGATGATCGTACCCGGATCCCGATACTATTTTTGCTTGCTAGTTTCTCCCTCTTATCATTACAATTGCGCTACCTACCACTTGAATATCAGCCTCCTAAATGCCATGAAAGCCTCTAACCCTCCACATTCTAGCAAACCTTTGATTGGCTAAGTTACCGCTGCTCAGCCCCTCTTATAGCGTTCTTAGTTGCAGGTGCAGGTTGTTCCATGTGATAACATGGATTTGGATATCACAATATTGTCTGTTATTAAATTTAATGCACATATATATCTTGGTATTGGTGGAAGTCTTGGCCTTACGCTATGTGTTTTGTTCCGCTGTTACCGCCATAGTTCTTGTTATCGGTGTTATGTTTTCCATATTTTGCGCTCCTAACACGCTCGGGGTTGTTATGGGACCCCCTTGTTTATTTGGTTGAGATTAAAACTTTTCTGGCAAGACCCAACATTGGTACTACATTTGCTTAACAACTTAATAAAATTTGCATAGGGTCTTGCAAACCCGTGGATAATTAATCAACCCCCGGGCCAGTGCTCCTCATGAGTGTTGGTCCAAACTATAGCACTGTGCGGGGCCAACCCAGGGCAACTTGGGAGATTTCTATCCGGCCACCATACACTAGCTTATCTAACGTGTCCTGAGAACGAGATACGCGTCTTTTATCGGGTTCGTCGATACGTCGGGCGGTCTTGCTGGATTTGTTGTACCTTTATCGAGTGTCTTGCGTGTGGGGTCTGACTTTATTTGGGTTTTCTCAAGGTGTTGGCATTCCTTTGGAATTACCTATGATGACCACGAGGTCCGTGGTCGAGGCTATTCCCACAGAGTGTGGTTATTTGTGATGGACTAGTTGGAGCACCCCTGTAGGGTTAAATCTTTTGGAGAAGCCATGCCCGCGGTTATGTGGCAACTTGGATATTTGTTTAACACCCGATTATAGTTAACTTGAAGTAAACTCTAATTAAAATACACCAACTGTGTGAGTAACCATGATTGTCTCTACTCATGAACATGATCCGAGGGAGAACACGGTGGGGTTATGATTGACGTAAGTAAGTGTTCAAGATCTCATAGAGATCATACTAGATTCGATTGTTCATCATAGGCCACTCATATTTATGTTCATGTTGTGTAAGTTAGCCACCATATATGCTTAGTGCTGCTGCAAACTAAACACATACCCCATCCCAACCTTAAGCTTGAATAGTCTCGATACCCGGGCGTTTGATTGCTGAGTCCTTGTGGCTCACAGATTACTACAACCCTCTAGGTACAGGTACAAATGAGTACGTGCAAGATGATCTTACCCAGCTCAAGTTGGAATATGATGAGGAAAGAGGCAGGATGTACGTGACTTACTCGGATGAGTAGAGGACCATGGTCGTGATCTTTGGGATAGAGAGATAGTTTCATTTGCATCTGTTTTATCGTTTGATTTCGTCCGTAGTCGGACCCTGTCTCCATTTTGATGATTTGAACTCTGTGTGGATTGTAATTTAGCATGTGGCGAGTGTAAGCCAACTTGTATACTCATCTCTTCTGTAATGTATGATGCAATGTTACTTTACTTGCGAATGACAAGATGCGCCTCTATCCCTTGCGAGGCCCTCGTGTCTTAAAAAGGATAGGCGCGCATCTTGGGCATGACAGTGATTTACATTGTAATGAATCGAACACCCATACAGTTCTGGTGTTGATCATTTTTAGCCCTTGGAAGAGGTTTAGTTAATGGGTCTACAACATTTAGATCCGTGTGCACTTTGCAAATATTTATGTCCTTCTCCTTGATGTAATCGCAGATGGAATTGAAGCGACACTTTATGTGTCTGGTCCTCTTGTGAAACCTTGTTTCCTTGGCTAGAGCAATGGCACTAGTGTAGTCACAGAACATAGTCATTGGATTCAGTGCACTGGGCACTACTCCAAGATCTGTCATGAACTGCTTCATCTAGACACCTTCCTTCACTGCCTCCAAGGCTGCGATGTACTCTGCTTCGCATTTAGAATCGGCTACCACGCTTTGCTTGGTACTGCACCAGCTTACCGCTCCCCCGTTGAGAATAAATATGTATCCGGTTTGCGACTTAGAGTCATCCGAATCAGTGTCAAAGCTTGCATCGACGTAACCCTTTACGACGTGCTCTTGATCACCTCCATAAACGAGAAACATTTCCTTAGTCCTTTTCAGGTACTTAAGGATATTCTTGACCGCCCTCCAGTGCTCCATTCTAGGATCACTTTGAAACCTTCCGACCATACTTATGGCAAGGATGACATCGGGTCTTGTGCACACCATTGCATACATGATAGAGCCTATGGCTAAAGCATAGGTGATGACACTCATCTTCTCTCTATCTTCTGCAGTCACTAGGCATTGAGTCTTACCCAACATCACACCTTGTAACACAGGCAAGAACCCCTTCTTGAACTGATCCATTTTGAACTTCTTCAAAACTTTATCAAGGTATGTGCCTTGTGAAAGTGCTATCAAGCGTCTCGATCTATCTCTATAGATCTTAATGCCTAATATGAAAGGAGCTTCTCCTAGGTCCTTCATTGAAAAACTCTTGTTCAAATATTCCTTCATGCTTTCAAGCATTTCTATATTGTTTCCAATTAGCAATATGTCATCCACATATAATATTAGAAATGCTATAGAGCTCTCACTCACTTTCTTGTAAATACAAGCTTCTCCATAAACTTGTATAAACCCAAACGCTTTGATCACCTCATCAAAGCGCTTATTCCAACTCCGTGATGCTTGCACCAGTCCATAAATGGATCACTGGAGTTTGCAAACTTTGTCAGCATTCTATGGATCGACAAAACCTTTTGGTTGCATCATATACAACTCTTCATCAAGGAAACCGTTGAGGAACGCTGTTTTGACAACCATCTGCCAAATTTCATAGTCGAAATATGTAGCTATTGCTAACATGATTCTGACGGACTTAAGCATCGCTACCGGTGAGAAGGTCTCATCATAGTCAACTCCTTGAACTTGTGAAAAACCCTTTGACACAAGTCGAGCTTTATAGACGGTGATATTACAGTCTGCGTCCATCTTCTTCTTAAAGATCCATTTGTTCTGAATGGCCTTCTCCCCTTTAGGTAATACTTCCAAAGTCCATACTTTGTTTTCATACATGGATCCCATCTCGGATTTCATGGCCTCTAACCATTTCTCGGAATCCGGGCCCATCATCCCTCCTCCATAGCTCATAGGTTCATTGTTGTCCAACAACATGACCTCCAAGACAGGGTTGCCGTACCACTCAGGAGCAGTACACACCCTTGTTGACCTACGAGGTTCAATAGTAACTTGATCCGAAGCTTGATGATCATCATCATTAACTTCCTCTTCAACTGTCGTAGGCTCCACAGAAACATCTTTCTATGCCGCGCTACTCTCTGGTTGAAGTAACAGTTCAATAACCTCATCAAACTCTATTTTCCTCCCACTCAATTCTTTCGTGAGAAACTCTTTCTCAAGAAATGTTCCGTTCTTAGCGACAAACACTTTGCCTTCGGATCTGAGATAGAAGGTATACCCAACTGTCTCTTTCAGGTATCCTATGAAGATGCATTTCTCCGCTTTGGGTTCTAGCTTTTCAGACTGAAGCTTTTTGGCATAAGCATCACATCCCCAAACTTTAAGAAACGACAACTTTGTCTTGTTGCCAAACCACAGTTCATATTGCGTCATCTCAACGGATTTCAATGGTGCTCTATTTAAAGTGAATGCAGCTGTCTCTAATGCATAACCCCAAAACGATAGTGGCAAATCGGCAAGAGACATCATAGCACGCACCATATCTAATAAGGTTCGATTACAACGTTCGGACACACCATTACGCTGTGGTGTTCCAGGCGGTGTCAATTGTGAAACAATTCCACACAGTATTAGGTGACTGCCAAACTCATAACTTAGATATTCTCCTCCTCGATCAGATCTCAGGAATTTAATCTTCTTGTTACGATGATTCTCAACTTCACTCTGAAATTGCTTGAACTTTTGAAACGTTTTAGACTTGTGTTTCATTAAGTAAATATACCCATATCTACTTAAGTCATCAGGGAAGGTGAGAAAATAACGACATCCACTGTGCGTCGCAACATTCATTGGACCGCACACATCAATATGTATGATTTCCAACAAGTCACTTTCCCATTCCATTGTTCCAGAGAATGGCGTTTTAGTCATCTTGCCCATGAGGCATGGTTCACATGTGTCAAGTGATTCAAAATCAAGTGACTCCAAAAGTCCATCAGCATGGAGCTTCCTCATGCGTCTTACACCAATATTATCTAAACGGTAGTGCCACAAGAAAGTGGTTTTACCACTATCAACTCTACATATTTTGGCATCAATATTATGAACATGTGTCTCATCACTATCAAGATTCAATATGAATAAACCCCTCACAATGGGTGCATGACCATAAAAGATATTACTCATGTAAATAGAACAACCATTATTCTCTGATTTAAATGAGTAACCATCTCGCAATAAACAAGATCCAGATATAATGTTCATGCTTAATGCAGGCACTAAATAACTATTATTTAGGTTCATCACTAATCTCGATGGTAATTGAAGAGAGAGCATGCCGACGGCGATCACATCAACCTTGGAACCATTTCCCACGCGCATCGTCACTTCGTCCTTCGCCAGCCTTCCTCTATTCCGTAGTTCCTGTTTTGAGTTTTAATGTGAGAAACAGAATCAGTACCAAATACCCAGGCACTACAACAAGAGCTAGTAAGGTACACATCAATAACATGTATATCATATATACCTTGTTTGTTGTTGGACGCCTTCTTGTCAGCCAGATACTTGGGGCAGTTACGCTTCTAGTGACCAGTTCCCTTGCAATGAAAGCACTCAGTTTGAGGCTTGGGTCCAGCCATGGGTTTCTTCACGGGAGGGGCAACTATTTTGCCACTCTTCTTGGAGTTACCCTTCTTACACTTGCCATTCTTCTTGAAACTAGTGGTTTTATTGACCATCACCAATTGATGTTCTTTCTGGATTTCAGATTCAGCGACTTTTAGCATCACAAATAGCTCGACGGCTGACTTGTTCATCCCGTGCATGTTATAGTTCATAACAAAGCTCTTGTAGCTAGGTGGTAGTGATTGAAGAACTCTGTCAGTGATCGCCTCCGGCGGAAGGGGCACTGCCAACTCTGCCAGACGAGTCGAATACCCAGACATTCTGAGAATATGTTCACTGATAGACCTGTTCTCCTCCATTTTGCAAGCATAGAACTTATCAGAGGTCTCATACTTCTCGATCCGGGCATTCTTCTTAAAGATAAACTCCAACTCTTGGAACATCTCATATGCTCCATGACGTTCAAAACGTCTTTGAAGTCCCGGTTCTAAGCCATACAATATTGCACACTAAACTATTGAGTAATCTCCAGAATGTGCCTCCCAAGCGTTCTTAACATCTTCGGATGACATGTCAGTGGGTTGGTCACCAAGTGGTGCATCAAGGACATATGACTTCTGGGAAGCCGTGAGGATAATGCTCAGATTACGGGCCCAGTCCACAAAGTTACTTCCATCATCTTTCAACTTAGCTTTCTCTAGGAACACATTAAAATTCAAGGGTGCTACTGCGTGAGCCATTGATCTACAACATAAATATGCAAAGGTTACTAAGACTTTTTCATGATAATGAGTTTAGTTAATCAAATTACTAAAGCTCCCATTCAAATTGACTTCCCTCATGTCATCTGAGTGATACCTGATCCAAATTCACCATCTCAAGTCCGATCATCACGTGAGTTGAGGTGGTTTCAATGGTGAACATCGTCATGTTGATCATATCTACTATATGACTCATGTTTGACCTTTCGGTCTCTTGTGTTCCGAGGCCATGTCTGTACATGCTAGGCTCGTCAAGTTTAACCCGAGTGTTCCGCACATGCAACACTGGCTTGCACCCATTGTATGTGAATGTAGAGTCTATCACACACGATCATCACATGGTGTCTCGACACGATGAACTTTCGCAACGGTGCACACTCGGGGAGAACACAATTTATCTTGAAATTTAAGTGATGGATCACCTTATAATGCTATCGTCGTCCTAAGCAAAACAAGGTGCATAGAAGTATTAACATCACATGCAAATCATAAGTGACATGATATGGCCATGAACTTGTGCTTTTGATCTCCATCTTGAAAGCACCGACATGAACTCCATCGTCACCGGCATGACAACATGATCTGCATCATCTTGATCTCCATCAACGTGTCGCCATCGGGGTTGTCGCGGCCATAATGCTTCTACTACTATTGCTACTGTTTAGCGATAAAGTAAAGCATTACTTAGCGCTTAATGATTGACACGCAGGTCATACAATAATTAAAGACAACCCCATGGCTCCTGCCGGTTGCCGTACTCATTGACATGCAAGTCATGATATTCTATACAACACATGATCATCTCATACATCACATATATCTCATCATTTAATTGGCCAGATCACATCACAACATACCCTGCAAAAACAAGTTAGACGTCCTCTAATTGTTGGTGCAAGTTTTACGTGGCTGCTACGGGTATCTAGCAAGAATAATTCTCACCTACGCAAAACCACAATAGTGATACATAAGTTGCTTTTCAACCTTATCAAGGAGTGCCTTTGTCGAATCCGATCCAACTAAAACAGGAGAAACAGACACCCGCCATCCATCTTTGTGCAACGAAGTTACACGCCAGTCGATGGAACCGGACTCTCGTAAGCGTACGAGTATGGTTAGTCCGGGACGCTTCATCCCACAATACCGCTGAACCAGAACACAACTAAGGGAGGAAGCAATCTAAGCATCAACGCCCATAAAATCTTTGTGTTCTACTCGAGATCTCATCTACACAAAGACCTAGCTCATGATGCCACTGTTGGGAAACGTTGCATGGGAAACAAAAAAATTCCTACGCTTCGCCAAGATCAATCTAGGAGATGAGCATCTACGAGAGGGGAGAGTGGATCTACATACCCTTGTAGATTGGTAAGCGGGAAGCGTTAAGAAACACAGTTGATGTAGTCGAACGTCTTCACGATCCAAATCGCTGAGCGTCCCGCGATCCAATCACGACCCGTCCTGATCTAGCGCCGAACGGATGACACCTCTGCATTCAGTACACGTATGGCTTGATGATGATCCCCGCCTTCTTGATCCAGCAAGAGGGAGCGGAGGTGTAGACGAGTTCTTCAGCAGCGCGACGGTGTTGCAGCGATGGTGGTGGAGTAATTCCAGCAGGGCTTCGCCTAAGCACTGCTGAAATAGATCTAGAGGAGAAATTACGGACTAGAGAAGAGGGCATCACGTGGCTAAAATTCTGTAGCAAAACCCTCAAAACCTCTAGTATATATAGGAGGAGGGGAGGGAGGAGACTTGGCTCCCAAGAGAGCCAAATCCACTTTGGCCGAAGTGGAGGGAGGAGTCCTCCTTCTCCACTCCTAGTAGGATTATGACTCCTTCCTTTTTTCCACTTTTGCCTTTCTTTCCACCCTGGGTTTCTTCCCTACCCGCACGGGCTTCCTGTGGGCCTTCGGCCAGCCCACTAAGGGCCGGCATTCCTTCTCCCACAGCCCATGTAGCCTCTTGGGTCAAAATACTCCTCCCGATGGTCCCCCGGTACCCTCTCGGCACTCCCGGTACACATGAGCTCGGAACTTTTCCGGTGACCAAAACAGGACTTCCTATATATCATTCTTTACCTCCAGACCATTCTGAAGCTCCTCGTGACGTCCAGGATACCATCCGGAACTCCGAACAACCTTCGGTCACCACCATGCATAACTCTATACTACCGAAATGTCACCAAACCTTAAGTGTGTAGACCCTGCGGGTTCGAGAACTATGTAGACATGACCGAGACACCTCTATGGTCAATAACCAATAGCGGGACCTGGATGCCCATATTGATTCCTACTATTCTATGAAGATCTTTATCGGTCGAACCTCTATGTCAAGGATTCAGTTAATCCCATATGATGTTCCCTTTGTTCTTCGGCATGTTACTTGCCCGAGATTCGATCGTCGGTATCTCCATACCTAGTTCAACCTTGTTACCGGCAAGTCTCTTTACTCATTTACGCAACACAAGATCCCGTGGCTAACAGTAAGTCACATTGCTTGCAAGGCTTATTGTGATGTTGTATTACTGAGTGGGCCCTGAGATACCTCTTCCTCACACGGAGTAACAAATCCTAGTGTTGATCCATGCCAACCCAACAGACACCCTCGGAGATACCTGTAGAGCACCTTTATAGTCACCCAGTTACGTTGCGATGTTTGATACACACAACGCACTCCTCCGGTGTTCGTGAGTTGCATGATCTCATGGTCATAGGAACATATACTTGACATGCAGAAAACTGTAGCAATAAACTGACACGATCATATGCTACGTTTATAATTTGGATCTTGTCCATAACATAATTCTCCTAATGATGTGATCCCGTTATCAAATAACATCTCATGTCAATGGCTAGGAAACCTCGACCATCTTTGATCAATGAGCTAGTTTACTAGAGGCACACTAGGGACAAAGTGTTGTCTATATATCCACACATGCAATGTGTTTCCAGTCAATACAATTAAGGCATGGATAATAAACAATTATCATGAACAAGGAAATATAATAATAACCATTTTATAATTGCCTCTAGGAAATATTTCCAACAGTTTCTTTTCCATAAGATATTTTATAGCAGCATGATCCGTGTGAACAATAACTTCGGAATCAACAATGTAAGATCTAAATTTATCACAAGCAAACATGACTGCTAAAAATTCTTTTTCAGTAGTAGCATAATTTCTTTGGGCACTGTCTATAGTTTTGCTAGCATATTGGATAACATTTACTTCTTATCAACTCTTTGTCCGAGAACAACACCAACAACATAATCACTAGCATCACACATAATTTTAAAAGGTAAGTTCCAATCAGGTGGTTGAACAATAGGTGCAGTGGTTAAGGCTTTCTTTATTGTTTCAAAGGCTTCTACGCAATCATCATAAAAACAAAGGGAATATCCTTTTGTAAAAGATTAGTAAGAGGCCTAGAATTTTTTGACAAGTCTTTCATAAACCTCCTATAGAAACCAGCGTGGCCAAGGAAACTTCGAATACCTCTGATATCTTTAGGACATTGCAATTTCTCAATTGCATCAACTTTAGGTTGATCGACCTCAATACCTCATACAGAGATTTTTGGCCCCAAGACAATACCTTCATTAACCATAAAGTGACACTTCTCCCAATTCAAGATGAGATTAGTTTGTTCACCTTTGCAAAACTCGATCAAGGTTGCTTAAGCAATCATCAAAAGAATTTCCGTAAACGAAGAAATCATCCATGAAAACCTCCACAATCTTTTCACAAGAATTAGAGAATATAGCAGTCATACATCTTTGAAAGATAATATGTGCATAAGCATAAACCAAAAGGCATACGTCCATACGCATAGGTTCCAAAAGGACAGGTAAAGGTGGTTTTCTATTAATCAGATTGTGACACATGTATTGGAGAGAAACCAGAATATCCATCCAAGAAACAAAAGTGTGTGTCCTTAGATAACCTTTCAAGCATTTGATCGATAAGAGGCAAGGGGTAATGATCTTTTCTAGTAGCTTGATGTAATTTTCTAAAATCAATTACCATCGTATAGCCAGTAACAATTCTCTGAGGAATAAGCTCACTTTTATCATTAGGAACAACAGTAATACCTCCTTTGTTAGGGACACAGTGAACGTAACTCACCCATCTGCTATCAGCTATATGATAGATTATACCTGCTTCTAGAAGCTTTAATATTTCAGTTCTTACCACTTCTTTCATCTTGGGATTCAATCATCGTTGGTGATCAACAATAGGTTTAGCACTAGGTTCCATATTGATCTTGTGTTGACATAGAGTGGGACTAATGCCCTTAAGATCATCAAGAGTATATCCAATAGCAGCGCGGTGCTTCTTCACATTTTTTAATAATCTTTCTTCTTCATGTTCTGAAAGGTTAGCACTAATAATAACAGGATATATTTTTTTCTCATCAAGATAAGCATACTTCAACGTGTCAGGCAATTGTTTTAGTTCAAACATAAGATCACCTTTAGGTGGAGGAGGACCTCCAAGAGTTTCAATAGGAAAATTGTGTTTCAGTAGAGGTTGTTGTTCAAATAAATTTTTATCTATTTAATTTCTTTCACGCGGGTGCATATCATTTTCATGGTTTAGCAAATATTGTGTTAGTGGATCGGTAGGAAGAACGACAATAGAAGCAAGACCAATTATTTCATCCTTACTAGGTAATTCTCTATCACGAGGTTATCTACTAAACTTGGAAAAATTAAACTCATGATACACATCACCAAACTCAACACTGACGGTTTATTTTTGACAATCTATCTTAGCATTAACAGTGCTCACGAAAGGTCTACCAAAGATAATGGGACACACATCATATTGTGGGGAACCAAGAACTAGAAAATCAGTAGGATATTTTATTTTCCCACACCAGACTTCAACATCTCTAACAATCCCAAGTGGTCTGATGGTGTCTCTATTAGCAAGTTTATTAGTAACATCAATATCTTCTATTTCAGCAGGTGTTATGTCATTCATAATTTCTTGATATAAGGTAAAAGGGATAGCACTCACACTAGCACCAAAATCACATAAGCCATGATAACAATGATCTCCTATTTTAACTGAGACAACAGGCAAGCCAACAACGGGTCTATGTTTTTCTTTTTCATCAGGTTTAGCAATTCTAGCAGCTTCATCACATAAGTAAATGACATGCCCATCAATATTTTCTACCAAGAGATCTTTAAACATAGCAATACTAGGTTCTACTTTAATTTGTTCAGAGGTCTTAGGTGCTCTAATATTACTTTTGCGAACCACAGTTAATACCTTATCATGTTCCTTTATCCTAACAGGGAAAGGTGGTTTCTCAATGTAAGAAGTAGGCACAACCGGATCAACATTGTAAACAATAGTTTCTTCTTTAGCTATGACCGGTTCTTTAATTTCTTCTTTAATAACGTGATGATATTTAAATCACTTCTCCTTAGGAAGGTCAACATGAGCAGAAAATGATTCACAAAAAGAGGCTACTATCTCAGAGTCAAGTCCATATTTAGTGCTAAACTTGTGAAAAGCATCGGTATTCATAAAATATTTAACACAATCAAATTCAAGCTTAATACCTGAATAATTACCTTCGTCGAGTTCCCAATCTTCAGAGTTGCGTTTAATTCTTTCCAAGTGATTCAACTTGAATTCAATAGTCTTCTTCATAAAAGAACCAGTACAAGAAGTATCAAGCATGGTTGATCATTATGAGAAAGCCGAGCATAATTTTTTTGAATAATAAATTCTCTCGAGATATCATGATTGGGGAATGAATATAACATTGACTTAAGCCTCCCCCAAGCTAGAGCGATACTTTCTCCTTCACAAGGCCAAAAATTATATATATAATTCCGATCACGATGAACTAGGTGGATAGGATAAAACTTTTGGTTGAATTCCAATTTCAAATGATTCTAGTTCCATGATCCAATATCATCACATAGCCTATACCATGACAATTATTTTCCCTTCAAAGATAAAGGAAAAACCTTCTTCTTAATTTCGTATCCGGATAAACCTGCAAGCTTAAATAGTCCACAGATTTCTTCCACATGTATTAGGTGCATATAAGGATGTTCAGTTCCATCTCCTGCATAAGGACTAGCTAGCAGTTGTTCTAACATACCCGAAGGAATTTCATAACCAATATTTTCATTAGGTGTTGTAGGTTGAGAGGCAACTAATTGTGGTTCCGATCGAGGCGAAGATACCCCGAACAAACCCCTCAAAGGATTATTTTCACTAGTAACAAGTGATAGTAAATTTCAGCACGTAGTATAAGTTTTTCCTTACCGATTACCACTTATCAAGAGTGCTTCATTCCCCGGCAACGGTGCTAGAAAAGAGTCTTGATGATCCAAAAGTATAGGGGATCAATCGTAGTCCTTTCGGTAAGTAAGAGTGTCAAACCCAATGAGGGGCAGAAGGAAATGATAAGCGGTTTTCAGCAAGGTAATTTTTGCGGGCACTGAAATTGTAAGTAGCAAGTAGTTTGATAGCAAGGTAATTTGTAACAAGCAAGTAACGGTAAAAATAGGTAAGGTTCATCAAGGTATACCAATCCTTTTGTGGCCAAGGACATGCCATAGCTATAACTTATGATAAGCAAAGTGTGCTTGAGGGTACACGGTAATTTCATCTAGTCACTTTCATCATGTTGGTTTGATTTGTGTTCGCTACTTTGATAATTTGATATGTGGGTGGACCGGTGCTAAGGTGATGTTCTTACTTGAACAAACAACCTACTTATGATTAACCCCCTCGCAAGCATCCGCAACTACGAGAAAAGTATTAAGACAAAATCTAACCATAGCATTAAACATGTGGACCAAAATCAGCCCGTTACGAAGTAGCGCATAAACTAGGGTTTAAGCTTCTGTCACTCTAGCAAACCATCATCTAATAACTACTCCACAATGCATCCCCTTAGGCCCAAGGATGGTGAAGTGTCATGTAGTCGACGTTCACATGACACCACTAAGGGAATCACAACATACATATCATCGAAATATCGAACTCATATCAAATTCACATGATTACTTGCAACATGATTTCTCCCGTGACCCCAAGAACAAAGGTAACTACTCACAAATAATATGCATGCTCAAGATCAAAGGTGTATTGAATAACATAATGGATCTGAACATATAATCTTCCACCAAATAAACCATATAGTAATCAACTACACAAGGTAATCAACACTACTAGTCACCCACAGGTATCAATCTGAGGTTTCGGTACAAAGATGGAACCCAAGAGATAAACTAGGGTTTGTGAGGAGATGGTGTTGTTGAATATGTTGATGAAGAATGGCCTCCCCAAGACGAGAGGGTTGTTCGTGATGACAATGGCTTGGATTTCCCCCTTAGGGAGGGAAGTTCCCCTGGCAGAATCGCTGTGCCGGAGGGCAAAAGTGCTCCTGTCCAAGTTCCGCCTTGAGACGATGCCACTTCGTTCCAAAAGTCCTCCTCCTATTGTTTAGCTTTTTGGGATTTTATACCATATGATAGGCTCCGGAGGTGGGCCAGGTTGGCCACCCTCTACCAGGGCGCGGGTAGGGGGCCTAGTGTGCCCTGGTGGAGGGTGGCCACGTGGTGGCCCCCCTCTAGTAGTTTTCAGCTCGAGTATTTCTTATTTAATGCATAAAAAATATCCATAATTTTTTTAGCTTCATTGGGGATGTGCAGAATAGGTATCTCTGACATGTTTTTTTCAGGTGTTGAATTCCAGTTGGCGGCATTCTCCCTCTTGGTGTAATCCTTGCAAATTGTGAGAGAAAAGGCATTAGAATTACTCCCCAAAGCATTATTATGCATAAAAACATTATAAATAACTGTAGGAAAACATGATGCAAAATGGAGGTATCAGTGGTCAGGGGGTGGTCGATCCCTGATTGCTTGTGGCCACCCATTAAGTCAATTGGGGCCCTTCTTTCGCCGCAAGAAAGATATTTTTCCGATAAAAATCCCTCCAAATTTTAGCCCAGTCAGAGTTACTGATTTCTGGATATTAAAGAAATGGTGAAGAGCGAGAAAATAGCAACATAAACAGGAGAGAGATAGATAGAGATCCAATCTCAGAGGGGCTCTCGCCACTCCAGGGGCCATGGCGACCGAGGATCAGAGGGAGAACTTCTCCCTGGATGGGGAGATGCCATGGAGTAGGAAACCTGAGGGGGGAGACTGTCTCCCCTTCTCTTACGGCGGCATCTGAGTGCCGTCGGGGGTGCCATCGCTATAGTGATCGTCTTCATCAACATCACTGTCTTCATCACCTTCCTCATCTCTTTTCAGCGGTCCACTATCCCGCACCATGTTGTAATCCACTACTTGAACATGGTGTTTCATGCCACATATTATTAATCATTTATGTGTTGCCATCCTATGATGTTTGAGTAGATCTATGTTGTCCTTTGGGTTGATTGATGATCTTGATTGGTTTGAGTGTATGTATTATTTTTGTGTTGTCCTAAGGTGTCGGGACCCCGATCCTAAGTCATATGATTCCATACTGTAACAAGCCACATCACTTTGCAGCCTCACGCACGGTACTCCACGGCTGCAGCCTTACCTTGGCCGGGACCGTTTGCGTCTTTTGGCTCACGTATGTGAACATGTCGCTGGCAATCACACAACAAAGAACCCGGGCCGACATAACTAGTCATAGAACCCAAGTGGCACATCCGTACGGAAACAG
The DNA here is from genome assembly GCA_022496015.1 of Hordeum marinum. Lineage (NCBI taxonomy): Eukaryota > Viridiplantae > Streptophyta > Magnoliopsida > Poales > Poaceae > Hordeum > Hordeum marinum. Next base: position 443,809,762 of record CM039674.1, read on the forward strand.
GCATACATAACCCAGCAATGCAGGTGTCGGTCTCAAGCGTGTGTAGACGAGTCGTAGCAAGCTACAAGGACTCCATTACGTCGCGAGACACGAATGTCATCGCTGCACGTAGACAAGTCGTAACAGGCTACAGGGACTCCATTACAATGCGAGACATTTCCCCAAAGGGACAGACACAGCAGCAAAGAAGGATACATGCCGGTCAATCAATGTGTCCGGAGCAGTAGCAAGCTACCAAGGCTCGGTGGAAGCACAAAAAGACAGTTTCCCGTAAGGAGTACTGCTAAAGGCACACAACTAGGTGTCGGATCCCATACATACCGTTGCACGCCGCACGTACGCACGACATGCCCGTTATGCATAGATACAACTATGGCATCACAACATAACCATACAACAACATGACTTTTATTTAAAAGGCTCAGAAGAGCCTTGCATAATATGTTCTTACAGATAGGGGTCACATGACCCGGCACTCAAGTTATACAAACAAGTTCATACAAGCCAGCGGAAACTTAGAACTATCCGAGTACGGACAGTGAAATGAAAAGAGGGCACATGGCCTGACTATCTACAGCACGCCACACGGCACAGGGTCGTAGCTGGGACACCAGCTATTCGGCATCGTCAACGTCTAGATAGAACCCACCTGATGGGTCCTGGTTTTCCTCTGCAACATTAATTAAGCAAGGATGAGTACAATCGTACTCAACAAGTCTTTAAATCAGACCTAGTCTAGTTATGCTCATGTATCAACAAAGGGGTGGAGGAATTTATGCAGAAGCCAGCTTTGACTCATGGCTAACCCACACTACTCAATTTTACCTTCTTTGTTACAATTTTACTTATCGCACACGAGTCCACTAACTCCATCTCAATACACCACCATGGACTCACCTTCCCCTCCCGGAAGAGTGCCATCCACGGTACTCACACTTGTCTTGAGATTTTTTAGAAGTATCCATTTGATTATCTATGAACAGCATAAGTTCTCCAAGTAGTCCATATCCGCGGACGCGGCTATTCGAATAGTTTCATAACCCTGCAGGGGTGTACTTCTTCACACACGCTCTCGCCACTTATCGCTGTGTGCCATAAACCATGCACCTCGGCAACCTTCAAGCGGATGCCCAGCGAGGAATTCGGCCACGACCGTCAATCACATAAGACCTCTAGTCCAGGCTACCGCCTATTTGAGACTGACCCGCATGGAAGTCCGGCCGAAGTTTCCACTACGGTCCCAAACGATGTGCGCAGGGTTCCCAAGCCCACCATTCGGGTGACCCTTGGTACACCGTGCCACTGCCTACCGCGTCGTAACCCACCCCGAGGGTCAGCGCTACGCACGGCCTCCAGCATGCTATAAACACCAGAAACTACTTGCAATACCTGGACCAAAGACTAAGCGACTGATAAGTCGAGCGGGGTCATATTTCAGGGCCCAGCATGTGGTAGTATCTCGTCTTGGATCTCAAACACGGAACCCAGTTCCTAAGAACGGTCTCAATGAGACAACCCACTATGTACTCCTACATAGCCTCTCATCGCCACCTTTTACCAAAACGGATTCGTTATGAGCTCAACACATCAGAACATCACAGTTTCACTCTAACTCATCACCCAGATGGATCAGACCTGACACAACTCTAAGCATAGCAGCATGGCATGAAGGTAAGCTAAGCACATCACGGCACAAGCATCTACCAGGTATGCTAGGTTGCAAGGTGTAGCTATTTACTGTGACAAGATCAGGTCATGCATAAGAATAGGATCATCTACCGGGTATGACTGACATGTGATCGTTTGTCCTAATGCAATAATGAGAGCAGGAGCGAGAGAATGGGATGTTATCGGAATGATCAATGGGGTTGCTTGCCTTGCTGAGTTGTGGAAGAGTTCTCTCCTTCGTCGGGGTACGGAGTAGTATCGTCTGGATTCGGACCTACCGCAATGCAGATAAGAACAATCAATACAAGCAAATGCGACAATATGATGCATGATCATGGCATAGTGGTATACATGGGTGAGCTAATGTGAATGGTGATCATGTCTATTTAATTCAGATTTGAATATAGGTTCCAAGTTGTCCTCATTTCAAATTCCATATAATGACCTAATGCTAAAATGTCCAAGTTCACCTATTTGGGTTGCTCTATCATGCATGGGAGTAGCACCATTGGATTCATTGGATTTTTCTGATAAATTTTCATATATAAATTATTTTCATCTGATTTACAGATTAATTTATATGATTTTTCAAAGTTTTAAACATTTTCTGGAATTATTTTAAAATAAGAAAATGAGTTATGACATAAGCATGATGTCATGATGACATCAGCTGGTCAGCTGACTCGGCCCAGAGTCAAACCTGACATGTGGGGTCCACATGTCAGTGTCTGGTTAGTTTAACTAACTAATTAAAATTAATCCTAACTAATTAGCAGACCGGGGCCCACTTGTCATTGTCACATTAGTTTAACTAAATGATTTAAAGTAATCCGTGATTAACTTAACTAATCTGGACAGGGGCCCCACCTGTCATTGACTCACAGAGTCAAGCCAGGGGTCCACCCGGGTCAAACCCACCAGAGTTGGCCGGCGGCTTGACGCCGGTGACCTCCAGAGACGGCGGCGTCCATCGGGTTTCTTCTACAGGGGGTTATCTAGCGAGCTAAGGCCACTGGCGAGTAGCCCGCGCATAGCCGCATCCATCCGGAGCCGCAGGAGGTCACGGGGTCGCCGGAGCTCGCCGGAAACGAGCTCGTGGCGGCGGCCGGAGCTCGGGTTCAGACGCAAACGCGACATAGGGCACGGAACGACCGGGCGATGGGTTCTAAGAGCTCCTGGGAACTCCAGGAGTTCATTCATGCACACGCGCGTGAGCTTAGGGGTCTGCACGCACGGCGACGACCGACCACGGCGGCGAGGTGGATTCGGGTCCAACGGCTAGGCTAGCTACGGCGCGAGGAAGAGAGGGGGAACGCAGGGGGAAGGAGGAGGAGCTCACTGCGGATCCAGGGAGCTAGTCAGTGGCCTCGGGGGCGGTCGGAATCGACGGCGAGCCTCGAATTCCCCTCCGGCGACCCGAGGAGGAAGAAGACGGCGCGACGGTGATAGAAGCCCTCCGGCGATGCGTGGCTTGTCTGGGAGGTGGAGGAGGTCCGGGCGGAGCGATTGGCTGGCTCAGGAGGACTCGGGGTTGGCTAGAACGACGACACGTCGGAGAATCGTGGGTCGGTCATGGCGGAGCCGAGAGGAGAAATGCGAGAGAGAGAGAGAGAGAGCGCGACCGCGAGGGAGAGAGGGAGAAGACCTCGGCGACGGCGAGCTGGCGCGCCCTGGGGCCTCCAGGCGGGCGACCAGGCAGGGAGGAGGTGGAGGCCTCCCGGCGCCGCGCGGCACTTCGCCTCTGCCTACTGGCAGAGGTTGAAGATGACCGCTTGGCCCTGGTGGGCTGGGCCATCTCCTTCCTGGGCCAGGTAAGCCCCTTCTGGCTTTTCTTTTTTTTTTAATTTCTGTTTTCTGTTTTCTAATATTTATTTATTTCCTTTGCAGGTCCAATGACTTTTATAAAATGACCCACATATTTTCTAAATTGTAGTTTGAATATTCCAAACTTATAATAATAGTTTCAGATTATTTTGGAAACAGTGATAATGATATTTGCTTTATTTGTCATTTTCCAGGGATGTAAACCATTAATTCAAATTATTTTAAATGTTCAAATAATACAAATGTCCCCTGGTATATCCATGTCCCTATTTATCAGACATAGGGGACATTTTTTATGGGCATTTTGGATTTGTTGAAATTTCATTTATCTAGAAATCCTATAATTCATTAAGTGGGTGGGGTTTTCTTCTTCTCCCCATTTCATATTGATTCATAGATGATGATGATGATGCAAACACATTACTAGCCTATGACTCTTACTAGGGTTGTGACATAAGGTGCGTTCCGTGAGGCGCACACGTGAAGGATTCATGCAGGAGGGTGCGATATGATCATGATTCGCTTATTGTGGGTGTCTAGAGTGACAAAAGCTTACACCCGATTAAGGTGGTTATTTACGTATGTGAGTAAAGGGGACTTGATATTTAATGCTATGGTTGGGTTTACCTTAATGATTTCTAGTAGTTGCAGATGCTTGCTAGAGATCCAATCATAAGTTCATATGATCCAAGTACAGAATGTATGTTAGCTCATGCCTCTCCCTCATATAAATTGCAAGAATGATTAGCGATCTTGTTATCAATTTCCTAGGATGATTCCGCACACCATACCATCATTATTCCACACTCATTATTTGTAATATATTGTGATATATTCTAACTCCATTTAGTGGAGCAACAATTTTTCATATTTTAGTTCTCCAATATCATGCAAAGATATCATCTTGATACCCACATCCCAGTTTTATTTCTTGTTACTACATAGAAGCAAAGGGTTCGGTGTATGTAGAATCATATCAGTGGCAGACACGACTTGGGAGAATATTGATCTTAGCTTTATCACCTTGTGGGTGAGACACTCCATACTTACCACTTCCATATTTCCAAAGGGCTATGATGATTCCATGCACTTGGGGATTATCAACGGGGCATGGCCAGGGGGGTGCCTGCGCCCTGATGGCATGTGCCTCCGTGGCAGGTCTCCCGACCCCTTTCTACGGATTATAAATTCACATATATACCAAAAACCCTAGAGGGCATCCCGAAACACTTTTTCCGCCATCGCAAGTCTCTGTTTTGCCGCGATCTCATATGGAGCTCCGTTTCGGCACCCTGTCAGAGGGGGGTCGATCACGAAGGGCCACTTCATCATCCTTGCTGCCCTCATGATGATGTGTGAGTAGTTCACCATAGACCTACGGGTCCGTAGTTAGTACCTAGATGGCTATCTCTCTCTCTTTTTATCTTCAATACAAAGGTCATCACATCTTTGCTTTAATCTATCTAATGTAACTCTTTTGCGCGGTGCATTTGTTGGGATCCAATGAATTGTGGTTGATACGTCTCCAACGTATCTATTTTTTTATTGTTCCATGCTGATATATTATCATTGTAGGATACCTTTTGGGCATTTGTTTACCAATTTATAATATTGCACTATCCTATTGACCCAATGCTTAGTGCAAGTTGTTGTTTTCTGCATGTTTTGATTTTTTTCAGGTTTACAGTACCAAATTAAATCCAATTGCCACGAAACTTTTTGATGATTTTTCTAGACCGAAAGAAGACCTCGAAGCTTTGGGAGGACGCCAGGAGGCGCACGAGGGCCCCACCACAGATTAGGGCACACCCTGGGAGGTCGCACCCTGATATGTGGTGGCCCCCTCGGGCGGCCCCAGACGTTCCTCTCTGACCTATATATTCTCTAATATCCCCCAAACCCTAAGGGATCTCTCAAAATACTTTTTCCGCCACTGCAAGCCTCTATTCCGATGGGAGCCCATCTAGAGCTCTATCTCAGCACCCTGTCGGAGGGGGGGGATAAATAACGGAGGGTTTCTTCATCAACCTTGATACCCTCATGATGATGTGTTAGTAGTTCACCACAAACCTACAGGTCCGTAGGTAGTACCTAGATGGCAATCTCTCTCTCTCTCTCTGTTGATCTTCAATACAATGTTCATCGCATCTTTGCCTTGATCTATCTGATGTAATCCCTTTGTATGGTGCATTTGTTGGGATCCGATGAATTGTGATTTTATGTTCAAATTATTCATGAAAAGTATTTCAGTCAAACCTGGATACTAAGATTCTTATTTTCATGATCATTATAGGTTCGTAATGCTCTCCGATCTATTGAGTTAGTTTGGCCAACTAGATTGATATTTCTTCGATGGGAGTGGTGTGTTTTAGTGGGTTCAACCTGGTGAGTTTCTATATCCTAGTGAGAGAAGGGGACAAGTTGCGTCTTTGTGTTGCTGCTACTAAGGATAAAATGATGGGGTTTATTCATATTGGTTGAGTTTACTTTGTCTACATCATGTCATCTTCCGCCAAGCATTACTCTGTTTTACTTAATACTCCAGATGCATGCTGGATAGCGGGCGATGAGTGGAGAAATAGTAATAGGTGCAGGCGGGAGTCAGCCTATTTGCTTATAGATGTGATGCCTATATTCACATGATCATTACCGTGAATCGCATAACCATTCGCTTTTCTACCAATTGCCCAACAGTAATTTTTTACCCACCGTATGCTATTTCTATGAGAGATGCCACTAGAGAACTCTACGCCCCCTGGTCTATTCACTTATATATTCACAAACGCTACTACTACCTTGCTTTCATTTATTTTCTTTTATTTTATTTTGCAATTTACAATTATCTACACAAGTCACTTTTTGTGTGCAGGTTGTTTGCTTTTTGTGTGCAGCCGCTGAAGATGGTTGAGCATTGATATTCCTATTGATTCGATAAACCTTGGTTTCACAACTGAGGAAAATACTTACCCATAATGTGTTGCGATAACCTGTTCCTCTTCATAGAAAACCCAACGCATATCACAAGTATCACGAAAGATTTCTGCCGCCGTTGCCGGGGAATATCATCACCAACTATCAAGTAACTTCGCATAAAATTTCATTCACTTGTTCTACTTTTTATTTGATGTTATATTTAGTTTGTATCATAAAAATCAAAAATACCAAAATATTTATCTTTGCTTGTTACTAGTTTTTTTGTTTGAAGTCATTGCTAGTCCTTCTTTTGTTCGCATTACTCCCAATAATGACGTTGTCAACTCTAAAAAAAGGGAGGAGAAAGTTTGAAAGATGCATGGTATAGGATTTTTCATGCTCAAAATAAAGCAAATAGAAAGTTATCCACCACTAATTTCCTTCATAGTTTTTATGTTGGTGTGACAACTTGGTATAGGTTCATCTTTGACACCATCACCGGTGGGAACTTCTTAATGTGTCGCACCTCAGATGCTTATAATGCAATTGAAAATCTTGTTGGAACACCACCCATTATCGTTAATGAAACCAATGTAACCTTGGAAAATGTTATGCAAAGGCCTGATGCTATTGAAAATAAAAAGATCACTAGTGAACTAATTGCGGAGTTAGCTAAAAAACTTCATAATAATATCACTCAATTTGGGTCACGGGTAGGAACAACCTTGAAAACTTTAAAGGAAAAGGACACTATTATTGATAAGAGGGTGGAACAAGGTTTGAGTAGAATTGATAAACTGTTGGAGGTCATTAATGAAGTGAGTTCCACTTTCACACCATCTAAAACTAGTGCTAGTACCTCACAAGACAATAGCCCCAAGTTCATATACATTCCTAAGAGTGTTAGCACACCTCCCTCCAAAAGAAATGAAGGTCTCGAAATGATCAGTGTTTACCCCAATTTTGTTAACTTGAAAAAGGATCCTATTTCAAAGCCTTCCATTGTTCTTATTAATATTAGTTGTGTCATTGAGGAGCTTGATGTCAAAGATGACAACACTTGAAACTATGCATTATGCCTAGCTAGGGGCATAAAACAATAGCGCTTGTTGGGAGGCAACCCAATATTTATCTTAAATTTTGATTTTGATTTCTGTTATTTTGTGATAACATGATTATTGCCTCTGTAATGATTATGTTTTTATGTTTTAATTAGTGTTTGTGCCAAGTAAAGCCTTTGGGATGACTCACAAGATGAGTAGAAACGATGCTGAAACAAACAGAAACTTTGACTCCAGTACATCGATTTTCGTTTTTTACTAGAGCGTGATAATTATCTCAAATTTTTACACGGTATTTCTATACAAATTCTCCATGTTGTCTTAATTTGTTTAGAATTTTTAGAGTTATATAAGTATGGTATATTTACAAATTTCTAGAGACTATTCTATTTTAAACAAATTTTGTTTTGCTTGCATAGTTTGCTTGTTTTGATTATGCTATGGATTGTATCGGGGGGGTATAAGCCATGGAGAAGTTAGAATATAGTACCTATTATAACAAAAAACTAAATAAGAATCAATTTATAACAGTACCTAAAGTATCCAATATGTTGCTTATACTAACGGATCTCACAAACTTTTGTTGAGTTTTGTGTGATTGAAGTTTTCATGTTTTGGGTGTTTTCACGGTGGACCACAGAATATGGAGTAGCAAGAGCCTAAGATTGGGGATGCCCAAGGCAACCCAAGGTAATATTGGAAGGAAGACTCAAGCATCTAAGCTTGGGGATGCCACAGAAGGCATCCCCTCTTTCGTCTCAATCCGTCGATATGTCACTTGGAGCTACATTTTTATTCATCACATGATATGTGTTTTGCTTGGAGCGTCATTTGATTTTGTTTGATTTTACTTTCAGTTTGTCACAATCATAGTTTTCTGGACAAACCTATTTGAGAGATACACACCTTCATCATAATTTGCTAGAATACTCTATGTGCTTCACTTACATCTTTTGAGCTTGGCAGTTGCTCTAGTACTTCACTTATATCTTTTTGAGCACGGTGATGTGTAGATTTTATAGAAATATTATGCTCTTGTTCTTCCCTTATATTTGTTTGAGAGCTTATAGATAGTGACGGTAATTTTCATGGTCATAATATTAGTACAAATTATTTAGGTATTCAATAAGTGATAATCAAAACCATCATGTAGCACATATAGAGAAATTTTGTGTTAATGCCATTAATGTGGTAATATTAAACAGTTGCGAGTACACAATTACTAATTCGTAGAGGTGTCGATATTAAGAGGTGGTAACTTTTTATTCATCTAAAAATTAAATAGACATGGTGATTATGTGTGAGCATTTCTATTCCTCGTTCAAATCCTAGTGTTGTTTTGAATCGGGGGCGCACGATGGTTAACTCCTACCAACCTCCTCCCTCGGGGCATGCGAGTAGTACTTTGATTTATGATAAAACTAATGATACTTTGCAATAAGTTTATGAGTTCTTTATGACTAATGTGACACCATGAACATACGCATCTTCACCTTTTCATATTTGCTAGCCTCTTCGGTTCGTGCATAGCCCATTCTCACCTCAAGGACCGGTGCAACTTTCGCCAGTGCATCCAAACCCCTTGACATGATATGCTCTGTTGCACATAAGCCTCATTATATATTACTCAAAACACCCACCATACCTACCTATCATGGCATTTCCATAGCCATTCCGAGATATATTGCCATGCAAGTCCCATCGTCACTTCACATGACTAGTTTGTTCATCATCATATTACTTTGCATGATCATATAGAGCTCACATAATATTTGTGGAAAATCCACCATTCATCATATTTTTGATACATGTCACACTAGATCTTGCACATCCTGGTACACTGCAAGAGGCATTCAAATAGAGTCATATCATCATATCAATTCTTCATATTGAGTTGTAAGCAAATAAAAGTGTGACGATCATCCTTATTAGAGCATTCTCTGACGTGGCTTGAGACTGCTTTGGTATTTCCCCAAAGAGGAAGGGATGATGCATCCCAATGATGGTAAATATTTCCCTCAGTTATGAAACCAAGGTATCAATCCATAGAGGAAGATCACGCACCCACGTAAACAACACCTGTACACAAATAACAAATACTTGCAACCTGACGCGAAAGAGAGGTTCTCAAGCCCTCTACGGCAATACGATAGATTAGGTAATGATAGTTTTGGCAAATATATCTCACAAGAACAAAAAATAAACTAAGAAAATAAAAAGTGCAGCAAGGTATTTTTGTGCTTTTGTATTAATAGATCTGAAAACAAAAAAGCCAAATAGTAGATCAGAAAGCAATATGTTGGAAAAGTAGACATGGGGGACGTAGGTTTCACTAGTGGCTTCTCTCATGAGTGTAGCACACGGTGGTGAACAAATTACTATTGGGAAATTGATAGAAGATCAAATAATCATGATGATATCCAGGCAATGATCATTATATAGGCATCATGTCCAACATAAGTAGTCTGAAACGATTCTACATGTACTTCTATTACTCCACACATCGACCGCTATCCAGCATGCATCTAGTGTATTAAGTTCATGGGAAAATGGAGTAATGCAATAAGAACGGTGCCATGATGTAGACAAGATCTATTCATGTAGGAATAGACCCCATCTTGTTATCCTTAATGGCAACGATACATGTCTGCCTTGCTGCCCCTTCCATCAATGCGAAACAACACCGCAAGATCGAACCCATCACAAAGCACCTCTTCCCATGGCAAGAAAAATGGATCTAGTGGCCTAACTAAACCAAAGATTAGAAGAATAAATACGATGCTATAAGTAATCATGCAAATAATAGATAAAATAAGAATCAAATCATATTTGTGGATAGAATCTGATCATGCACTAAAAATTCATCGGATCCCAACAAACACACCGCAAAAGTCATTACATCAAATAGATCTCGAAGAGACCATTGTATTGAGAATCATAGAGAGAGAAAGCCATATAGCTACTACCTACGGACCCGTAGGTCTATGGTGGACTACTCACGCATCATCGAAGAGGCACCTATGATGAAGATGAACCCCTCCATGATGGTGTTAGATTGGATCTCGAGGTTCTGGAACTTGCAACTCGAATTGTGTTTCATCGACTCCTATAGGATTTTCCAAATATTTGGGAATTTATAGGGTGAATAGCCGGTTGAGGGGGATCTCGAGGTGGGCACCGTCCACCAAGTCACGCCAGGGGCCTCTAGTGCCCTGGTGGAGGGTGGCCACCCTGGGCCCCCTCTCATGTTGTTCTTTGTCCCATCCTGACTCTTCTGGTCCATAAAAAATCTCCAAAAATTCCAATAGAGTTTGGGCTCCATTTGGTACTTATTTTCTACGAAGTAAAAACAAGCAAAAACAACAACTGACACTTTGGCACTATGTCAATAGGTTAGTCCCAAAAAAGGATATAAAGTTGCTATAAAATGATTGCAGAACATCCAAGATTGATAATATAACAGCATGGAACAAGCAAAAAATATGGATATGTTGGAGATGTATCAACATCCCCAAGCTTAATTCCTACTCGTCCTCGAGTAGGATGATAAAGACATTTTTTTGATGTGTAATGCTGCCTAACATATTCATCATATATTCTTTTCTTTGTAGCATGGACATTTGGACTTTTAAATGGTTCAAAGCAATAGTCTAGTTTTGACATGAAAACTTTAATACTCAAGCGTATCAACAAGAGACCATGTGTTTCAAAATATCGACGCTAAAGCAAGTTATCCTTAGCCCATCCTGCTCAATCATTGAACCATTCACAATACAAACTCAAATATTAGCTACACCTAATGCTCAAGTACGATCATAGTGCCTCCTAGTTGGTGCTTTATCAGATAAGATAGAGACTCAAATTGAAAAATAAAAATTGCATAAAGTAAATAGATAGGCCCTTCACAGAGGGAAGTAGGGATTTTGTAGAGGTGCCAGAGCTCAAGTGTTTAAATTGATAAAGAAAAAATATTTTGGGTGGCATGCCTTTCCTGTCAACGAAAAATACTGAGAGATTTCAATATCTTTCCACACTAGATACATCATAGGATGTTCCCAAACAGAAAATAAAGCTTATTACCTTTTCCACCATACTTTCACTTTCCATGGCTAGTCGAATCCACAGTTGCCTTCCATACCAATACTTTCCAAGGAATTTATTATTTGACAACATAAAGTAAATATTTTTTCATTTTTCATTTTGGGACTGGGCATCCCTATTATTGTCATATTCTCGTGCAATGACAAGTGAATAAACACTCGTCTTGAGAATAACACATCTAGCATGGAAAAATATCGGTCACCCCTACCGTTTCATGAGCGGTATGAGAACACAAAAAGGAAATTTTATTTTGAAAATTTAGAGATGACACATAAAAATTTGCTTGGAACGTCATGGAAATACCGTATATAGGTAGGTATGGTGGACTCATATGGCAAAACTGGTTTAATGATTTTGGATGCACAAGTAGCATTTCTACTTAGTACAAGTGAAGTCTAGCAAAAGATTGAGAAGCATCCAACTAAGGAACAAAAAATCGCATAAGCAAGGATTAAGCATAACTAACACTGAATAATGCACCATAAGTAGATGAATTTTGTAGCACAACTATTGACTTTTGTGCTTTCATTGGGAATCACAAACCTTAACATCAATATTCTTACTAAGAATAATTACTCACCAACGTAACTCACATATTACTATTGTCATGTCTCAAAACTATTAAAAATAATCATGTTTAATTTGTCCAATGATCTTCATGAATTTTTTTTATTATATCCCTCTTGAATAACTATCACTTTGGGACTAATTTCATATATTGCAATTGCTTCTCACAAGCTCACATAGATATAACTAAAGATCATGAGCATACAAGTTTCATCTCTTAAAATAGTATAAGTGAAGAATGAGAGGATTTATTAAAAATTACTAACTCTCAAATTAATACAAGTGAAGCATGAGAGTATTTCTTCAAACATGTAAAAGCACGCCATGCTCAAAAAGATATAAATGAAGCATAAGAGCAATTCCTTTGCTCAATAGATTTAAGTGAAGCATAAAGCGCAATTCTATAAATCTTAGAATAATTTTGGCTCTCTCAAATAGGTGCGTGCATCAAGGATAAAAGGCAAATAAAGCAAATATACAAGATGCTCCAAGCAAAACTCATGATATGTGACGAATAAAAATATAGTTCCAAGTAAAAATACCGATGGTTGTTAGAAGTAAGAGGGGATGCCACTTGGGTCATCCCCAAGCTTAGTTGCTTGGTACTCCTTGGATATTACCTTGGAGTGTTGTAGCATCCCCAAGCTTAGGCTCTTCTTACTCCTTCTTCCTTCATCCATAGTGATCTCGCCCGAAACTTGAAAACTTCAATCACACAAAACTTGACAAAATTCTCGTGAGATCCGTTAGTATAATAAAGCAAATTAACACTTAAAGGTAGCGTTGTAAACCCATTCATATTTTATTATTTCATTATACCTACTTTATTATAACTTTACCATGACTTGTATCCCCCAATACAAGCCATAGATTCATCAAAACAAGCACACAATGCAACAAAAACAGAATCTGTCTCAAACAGAACAGTCTGTAGTAATCTATACTCTACCCTTACTTATGGAACTCTAAAAATTCTGAAAAATTAGGACAACGTAAAGAGTTTGTATAGAAAATACTTTGTTAAATTCTCAGATTAATATCATGTTCCAGTAAAAAATGAAAATTTGTGCACTGAGAATAAAGTTTTTGTTTCAGATTCAACATTGTTTCTACTCATCTTATAGAACATCCTAAAGGCATTACTCGGCACAAACACTAAATAAAACATGAAAATGACGGCGTTCTGGGAACGGGGGTACCTAGACCTGCCAGCCTATGGCACAGGGGCGGCCCACTTTGCCGGCTAGTACGAACCAGCGCGGTCTGACTCAAGACAAGTCCTCGTGAGAGCCTTGGGCTCGAGAGGGAAGCATCATCAAGACCAAAAGGGGAGGGCCTCCTCAGTCCACCTTTGAAACGGCGGAGATCTTTATGTATCACCTGGCCTCCGGCGGCCAAGGATGACGTCAGGTGGGACAGGTGAGCGCCAGCGCGCCAGGCGGTACAGTTTCCCCTTTGGTGTAAAGGGGGCAAGGACGTACGCAGATTCCCACAAAACCCTCCAAAGGTTTCCATTCTGGTGCAAGTTCTTTTCCATAAGCACACATGACTATATATGGAATACATGCCTACATTATATTGATGAATTGGGGCTAGTTCTATGTCACCCTATGTTATAACTATTGCATGCGGAATGCCATCCAACATAATTATCCATCACCAATCCATTGCCTATGAGATTTCCACATATTGATCCTTGCTAAGTTACTTCTCCGTTGCTATTGTTACAATCACTTAAAAACCGCTACTGTCACTTTTGCCATCGCTACCATCACTTCCATACTACTTTTCTATTGAATACTTTGCTGCAGATATTAAGTCTTTCAGGTGTGGTTGAATTGACAACTCAGCTGCAAATAATCGAGAATATTCTTTGGCTCCCCTTGTGTCGAATCAATAAATTTGGGTTGAATACTCTACCCTCGAAAACTATTGCGATCCCTATACTTGTGGGTTATCAAGACCTTTTTCTAGCACCGTTGCCGGGGAGCATAGCTCTATTCTCCAAGTCACGTGGGATTTATATCTGTTGATCACTATGAAGAATCTAAAAGATCCAAAAACCAAGATCTATCCCTCTACTACGAGGGGAGGTAAGGAACTGCCATCTAGCTCTGCACTTGATTCACCTTCTGTTATGAGTAAGTTTGTGACACCACCACCTGCTAGTAATTTTGATATGTTGCAAGTAATTGATGATGCCACTTCTGCTATGCATGATGCTTATGATGATACTTTGCTTGATAATACTGTGCCACTGGGTGAATTTCTTGATGAACAAATTTCTAGAGCCAATGTTGAAAATTATGATACTTCTGAAACTGATGAAATTGTTAAAACTGAACACTTTGAGACACCTGCTAGACCTAGCTCTCCTAGGTATTAATTGCCTGATATTTCTGAGTGTTATGTTATGGAAGGAGAGGTAGCTAGAGACTTTGTTGCTTGTAAGGATAGAGATGATCTTAAGAAATTACTATGCAAATGGAAATAAAAATTTTTGAATGCTAGAATGAAATATGATCCTAAGTTTGCTACTTCACCTATCTTTGTTACCGACAAGGATTATGAATTCTCTGTTGATCGTGAGTTAATTACCTTGGTTGAATCTGATCCTTTCCATGGCTATGAATCTGAAACTGTTGTGGCACATCTTACTAAACTGAATGATATAGACACCCTATTTACTCATGAGGAAAAAAATCGTTATTACTATATCCTTAAGTTGTTTCCATTCTCATTAAAGGGTGATGCTAAGATATGGTTTAATTCTCTTGCTCCTGGTTGTGTGCGTAGTCCCCAGGATATGATTTATCACTTTTCTGAAAAATATTTTCCTACCCATAAGAAACAAGCTACCTTGTAGGAAATATTTAACTTTGTGCAAATTGAAGAAGATAGTCTCCCACAAGTTTGGGGGAGGCTTCTCCAATTACTAAATGCGTTGCGTGATCATCTTCTCAAGAAAAATGAAATACTTGATATCTTTTATAATGGACTAACCGATGCTTCTAGGGACCACCTAGATAGTTGTGCTGGTTGTGTTTTCAGGGAACAAACTGTTGAACAAGCTGTAATACTCTTGAATAATATATTGAGCAATGATAATGATTGGACTATTCCCGAACCACCTCCAAAGCCAACTCTGAAGAAAAGATGCATTCTATTTCCTAGTCCTAAAGATATGCAAGAGGCAAAGAAATATATGAAAGAAAAAGGTATTAAGGCTGAATATGTTAAGAATCTACCACCTATTGAAGAAATACATGGTCTTGATAACCCGACACAAGTAATAGAGGTAAGTTCTCTTCGTAGATTTGATGAAAGTGATATTCCTTCTAATAAGTTTTATAGCCAATGCTTGGATGAATTTGATAATTTTGTTGTTAAGCAAGAAAATTTTAATGCTTATGTTAGTAGAAAATTGAAACATAATGCTTTCATGCTTGATCACTTAGGTGATTATATTAGTAGAACTATCGATGATCTTAAACTGATTAGTAAACATGCTTCCTGTTGGAAATGTGCCCAAGAGGCAATAATAAAATGGTTATTATTATATTTCCTTTTTCATGATAATTGTTTATTATCCATGCTATAATTATATTCACTCAAAACACATTGCATGTGTGGATACATAGACAACACTTTGTCCCTAGTGTGCCTCTAGTAGACTAGCTCGTTGATCAAAGATGGTCAAGGTTTCCTAGCCATTGACATGAGATGTCATTTGATAAGGGGATCACATCATTAGGAGAATGATGAGACAGACAAGACCCAAACTATAAACGTGGCATTTGATCGTGTCAGTTTATTGCTGCAGTTTTCTGCATGTCAAGTATATGTTCCTATGACCATGAGATCATGCAACTCACTGACATCGGAGGAGTACCTTGTGTGTATCAAACGTCACAACGTAACTGGGTGACTATAAAGGTGCTCTACAGGTATCTACGAGGGTATCTGTTGGGTTGGCATGGATCAATATTGGGATTTGTTACTCCGTGTGACAGAGAGGTATCTCAGGGCCCACTCGGTAATACAACATCACAACAAGCCTCGCAAGAAATGTGACTAAGTGTTAGCCATGGGATCTTGTATTAGAGAACGAGTAAAGAGACTTGCCGGTGATGTGGTTGAACTAGGTATACAGATACCGACGATCGAATATCGGGCAAGTAACATACCGAAGAACAAAGGGAACAACATACGGGATTAACTGAATCCTTGACATAGAGATTCGACCGATAAAGATCTTCGTAGAATATGTAGGAACCAATATGGCATCCAGGTCTCGCTATTGGTTATTGAACGTAGAGGTGTCTTTGTCATGTATACATAGTTCTCGAACCTGTAGGGTCTGCACACTTAAGGTTTGGTGACATTTTGGTAGTATATAGTTATGTATGGTGGTCACCGAAGGTAGTTCGAAGTCCCGGATGAGATCCTAGAAGTCATGAGGAGCTCCGAAATGGTCTAGAGGTAAATATTGATATATAGGAAGTCCTATTTTGGTCGCCAGAAAAGTTTCGGGCTCATCGGTAGTGTACCGAGAGTGCCAGGAGGGTGTCGAGGGACCAACGGGAGGGGTATTTCAATCCAAGAGGCTATATGGTCTGTGGGAGGAGTTATACCAGCCCGTAGTGGGCTGTCCTAAGTCCCAAAATAGGCCCATGCGGCTGGGAGGAGAAGTCCAAAAGGAAAAAGGTGGAAAAGGAGTTTTCCAAGTGGGAGCGAAGGAGTCCTAATCCTACTAGGATTGGAGGAGGACTCCTCCTCCTCCCACTTCGGCCGACGCAAGGGCTAGACGCTTGAGGGACAAGTCTTCTCCCTCCCTCCTCCTATATATACTAGAGTTTTGAGGGTTTTTTGACACAGAAAAACAGCCACGTGCTACCTCTCCTCCAGTTCGTAGTTTCTCCTCTAGATCGGTTTCAACAGTGCTTAGGCAAAGCCCTACTAGAATAGCTCCACGACCATCACCACAACACCGTCGCTCTGTTGGAGAACTCGTCTACCTCTCCGCTCCCTCTTTCCGGATCAACAAGGCATAGATTGTCATCAAGCTATATGTGTACTGGACGCGGAGGTGCCGTCCGTTCGGTGCTAGATCGGGACGGATCATGATTGGATCACGGGACGCTTGGCGATTTGGATCGCGAAGACGTTCGACTACATCAACCACGTTTCTTAATGCTTCCCGCTTAGCGATCTACAAGGGTATGTAGATCTACTCTCCCTATCGTAGATGCTCATCACCATGGATAGATCTTGTGTGTGCGTAGGAATTTTTTTGTTTCTCACGCATCGTTCCCCAACAGTGGCATCATGAGCTAGGTCTATGTGTAGATGAGATCTCGAGTAGAACACAAAGGAGTTTGTGGGCGTTGGTGCTTATATTGCTTCCTCCCTTGGTCGTGTTTTGGTTCAGTGGTATTGTGGGATGAAGTGGCCTGGACCAACCTTACTCGTACGCTTACGAGAGACCGGTTCCATCGACTGACTTGTAACTTCGTTGCACAAAGATGGCTGGCGGGTGTCTGTTTCTCCTACTTTAGTTGGATCGAATTCGACAAAGGCGTTCCTTGAGAAGGTGGAAAAGCAACTTATGTATCACCATTGTGGTTTTGCATAGGTGAGAATTGTTCTTGCTAGATACCCGTAGCAGCCACATAAAACATGCAACAACAATTAGAGGACGTGTAACTTGTTTTTGCAGGGTATGTTGTGATGTGATATGGACAATTACATGAAGAGATATATGTGATGTATGAGATGATCATGTGTTGTATATAATATCACAACTTGCATGTCATTGAGTACGGCAACCGGCAAGAGCCATAGGGTTGTCTTTAATTATTGTATGACCTGCGTGTCAATCATTAAGCGCTATGTAATGCTTTACTTTATTGCTAAGCGGTAGCAATAGTAGTATGGTCATGGTGGGCGCGACAACCCCGATGGTGACACAATGATGGAGATCATGATGGTGCTTTGGAGATGGAGATCAAAAGCACAAGTTCATGGCCATATCATGTCACTTATGATTTGCATGTGATGTTAATCCTTTTATGCACCTTGTTTTTCTTAGGACGGCAGTAGCATTATAAGGTGATCCCTCACTTAAATTTCAAGATAAATTGTGTTCTCCCCGAGTGTGCACCATTGCGAAAGTTTGTCGTGTCGAGACACCACGTGATGATCAGGTGTGATAGACTCTACGTTCGCATACAATGGGTGCGAGCCAGTGTTGCACGTGCGGAACACTCGGGTTAAACTTGACGAGCCTTGCATGTACATACATGGCCTCGGAACACAAGAGACCGAAAGGTCTAACATGAGTCATATAGTGAATATGATCAACATGATGATGTTCACCATTTAAACCACCTGAACTCACGTGATGATTGGACTTGAGTTGGTGAATTTGGATCATGTATCACTCAGATGACCTGAGGGATGTCAATTTGAGTGGGAGATTTGAGTAATTTTATTAACTAAACTCATTATCTTGAATAATAGTATTAGTAACCTTTGCTTATTTACGTTGTAGATCAATGGCTCGCATAGTAGCACCCCTGAATTTTAATGCGTTCCTAGAGAAAGCTAAGTTGAAAGATCATGGAAGTAACTTTGTGGACTGGGCCCGTAATCCGAGGATTATCCTCATGGCTAGAAGGCTTATGTCCTTGATGCACCGCTTGGTGACCCACCCGCTCCCGTGTCATCCGAAGACGTTAAGAACGCTTGGGAGTCACGTTCTGGAGATTACTCAATAGTTCAATGTGCAATGTTGTATGGCTTAGAACAGGGACTTCAAAGACGTTTTGAACGTCATGGAGCATATGAGATGTTCCAAGAGTTGGAGTTTATCTTTAAGAAGAATGCCCGGATCAAGAGGTATGAGACCTCCGATAAGTTCTATGCTTGCAAGATGGAGGAGAACGGGTCTATCAGTGAACATATACTCAGAATGTCTGGGTATTTGACCCGTCTGATGGAGTTAGGGATGCCCTTCCGCCGGAGGCGATCACTAACAGAGTTCTTCAATCACTGCCACCTAGCTACAAGAGCTTTGTGATGAACTATAACATGCACGGGATGAACAAGTCAGTCGCCGAGCTGTTTCCGATGCTGAAAGTCGTTGAGTCTAAAATCCAGAAAGAACATCAAGTGTTGATAGTCATAAAACCACTAGTTTCAAGAAGAATGGCAAGGGCAAGAAGGGTAAATCCAAGAAGGGTTACAAAGCAGTTGCTCCTCCCGTGAAGAAACCCAAGGCTGGAGCCAAGCCAGAAACTGAGTGCTTTCATTGCAAGGGAACTGGTCACTAGAAGCGGAACTGCCCCAAGTATCTGGCTGACAAGAAGGCGGCCAACAACAAACAAGGTATATATGATATACAAGTTATTCATGTGTACCTTACTAGATCTCGTTGTAGTGCCTGGGTATTTGATACCGGTTCGGTTGCTCAGATTTGCAACTCAAAGCAGGACCTACGGAATAGACGGAGGCTGGCTAAGGACAAAGTGACGATGCACGTGGGAAATGGTTCCAAGGTTGATGTGATTGCCGTCGGCACGCTCTCTCCTCGATTACCATCAGGATTAGTGATGAACCTGAATAATTGTTATTTAGTCCCTGTGTTAAGCATGAACATTATATCCGGATCTTGTTTATTGTGAGACGATTACTCATCTAAATCAGAGAATAGTGGTTGTTCTATTTATATGAGTAATATCTTTTATGGTCATGCACCCAATGTGAGGGGTTTATTCATGTTGAATCTTGATAGTGATGATACACATGTTCATAACATTGATGCCAAAAGATGTAGAGTTGATAATGATAGTACCACTTTGTTGTGGCATAGCCGTTTGGGTCATATTGGTGTAAAACGCGTGAGGAAGCTCCATGCTGATGGTCTTTTGGAGTCACTTGATTTTGAATCACTTGACACATGTGAACCATGCCTCATGGGCAAGATGACTAAAACGCCGTTCTCTGGAACAATGGAACGGGGGAATGATTTCTTGGAAATCATACATACTGATGTGTGTGGTCCGATGAGCATTGAGGCACACGGCGGATATCGTTATTTTCTCACCTTCACTGATGACTTAAGTAGATATGGTTATACTTACTTAATGAAACACAAGTCTGAAACATTTGAAAAGTTCAAGCATGAGTGAAGCTGAGAATTATCGTAACAGGAAGATTAAATTCCCGCGATCTGATCGAGGAGGTGAATATCTGAGTTATGAGTTTGACAGTCACTTAAGATAATGTGGAATTGTTTCACAATTGACACCGCCTGGAACACCACAGCGTAATGGCATGTCCGAACGTCGTAATCGAACCTTATTAGATATGGTGCGTTCTATGATGTCTCTTGCCGATTTGCCACTATCGTTTTGGGGTTATGCATTAGAGACAGCTGCATTCACTTTAGATAGGGCACCATCGAAATCCATTGAGATGACGCCATATAAACTGTGGTTTGGCAACAAGCCAAAATTGTCGTTTCTTAAAGTTTGGGGATGTGATGCTTATGTAAAACAGCTTCAGCCTGAAAAGCTGGAGCCCAAAGCGGAGAAATGAGTCTTCATAGTATACCCAAAAGAGATAGTTGGGTATACCTTCTATGTCAGATCCGAAGGCAAAGTTTTTGTCGCTAAGAACGGAACATTACTTGAGAAAGAGTTTCCCTCGAAGGAATTGAGTGAGAGGAAAATAGAACTTGATGAGGTTATTGAACCTTTACTTCAACCAAAGAGTAGCGCAGCGTAGTAAGATGTTTCTATGGAGCCAACAACGGTTGAAGAGGGAGTTAATGATGATGATCATGAAACTTCGGATCAAGTTACTATTAAGCCTTGTAGGTCGACAAGGGCACGTACTTCTCCTGAGTGGTATGGCAACCCTGTCTTGGAGGTCATGTTGTTAGACAACGATGAACCTACGAGCTATGGAGGAGCGATGATGGGCCCGGATTTCGAGAAATGGTTAGAGGCCATGAAATCCGAGATGGGATCCATGTATGAAAACAAAGTATGGACTTTGGAAGTATTACCTAGAGGGCGAAAGGCCATTCAGAACAAATGGATTTTTAAGAAGAAGACAGACGTGGACGGTAATGTCACCGTCTATAAAGCTCGACTTGTGGCAAAAGGTTTTTCACAAGTTCAAGGAGTTGACTACGATGAGACCTTCTCACCCGTAGTGATGCTTAAATTCTTTAGAATCATGTTAGCAATAGATGCATATTTTGACTATGAAATTTGGTAGATGGATGTCAAAACTGCATTCCTTAACGGTTTCCTTGAGGAAGAGTTGTATATGATGCAACCGAAAGGTTTTGTCGATCCAGAGAATGGTGACAAAGTTTGCAAACTCCAGCGATCCATTTATGGATTCGTGCAAGCATCTCGGAGTTGGAATAAGCGCTTTGATGAGGTGATCAAAGCATTTGGGTTTATACAAGTTTATGGAGAAGCTTGTATTTACAAGAAAGTGAGTGGGAGCTCTATAACATTTCTAATATTATATGTGGATGACATATTGCTGATTGGAAACAATATAGAAATGCTGGAAAGCATGAAGGAATATTTGAACAAGAGTTTTTCAATGAAGGACCTTGGAGAAGCTACTTTCATATTAGGCATTAAGATCTATAGAGATAGATCGAGACGCTTGATAGCAATTTCACAAAGCACATACCTTGATATAGTTTTGAAGAAGTTCAAAATGGATCAGTCCAAGAAGGGGTTCTTGCCTATGTTACAAGGTGTGAAGTTGAGTAAGACTCAATGCCCAGTGACTTCAGAAGATAGAGAGAAGATGAGTGTCATCCCAATGCTTCATCCATAGGCTCTATCATGTATGCGATGTTGTGCACAAGACCCGATGTCAGCCTTGCCATACATATGGCTGGAAGGTTCAAAGTGATCCTGGAATGGAGCACTTGACGGCGGTCGAGAATATCCTTAAGTACCCGAAAAGGACTAAGGAAATGTTTCTCCTTTATGGAGGTGATCAAGAACTCATCATAAAGGGTTACGTAGATGCAAGCTTTGACACTGATCCGGATGACTCTAAGTTGCAAACCGGATACGTATTTATTCTCAATGGGGGAGCGGTAAGCTCGTGCAGTTCCAAGCAGAGTGTGGTAGCCGATTCTACATGCGAAGCGGAGTACATTGCAGCCTTTGAGGTAGCGAAGGAAGGTGTCTGGATGAAGGAGTTCATGATAGATCTTGGAGTAGTGCCCAGTGCACTAAATCGAATGGG
Organism: Hordeum marinum; assembly: GCA_022496015.1. Lineage (NCBI taxonomy): Eukaryota > Viridiplantae > Streptophyta > Magnoliopsida > Poales > Poaceae > Hordeum > Hordeum marinum. Next base: position 443,832,186 of record CM039674.1, read on the forward strand.
TCTATTCTCTGATAACACTGCTGCCATTGGCCTGGCCAAGGAACCAAGGTTTCACAAGAGGACCAGACACATAAAGAGACGCTTCAATTCCATCCGCGAGTACACCAAGGAGGAGGACATAAATATTTGCAAAGTGCACACAGATCTGAATGTTGCAGACCCATTGACTAAACCTCTTCCAAGGGCTAAACATGATTAACACCAGAAATGTATGGGTATTCGATTCATTACAATGTAAATCACATAGTGATGTGAGCTAGATTATTGACTCTAGTGCAAGTGGGAGACTGTTGGAAATATGCCCTAGAGACAATAATAAAATGGTTATTATTATATTTCCTTGGTCATAATAATTGTTTATTATCCATGCTATAATTGTATTGACTGGAAACACATTGCATATGTGGATACATAGACAACACTTTGTCCCTAGTGTGCCTCTAGTAGACTAGATCATTGATCAAAGATGGTCATGGTTTCCTAGCCACTGACATGAGATGTCATTTGATAATGGTATCACATCATTAGGAGAATTATGAGACGGACAAGACCCAAACTATAAACGTACCATTTGATCGTGTCGGTTTATTGCTACAGATTTTTGCATGTCAAGTATCTGTTCGTATGACCATGAGATCATGCAACTCACTGACATCGGAGGAGTACCTAGTGTGCATCAAACGTTGCAACATAACTGGGTGACTATAAAGGTGATCTACAGGTATCTTCGAGGGTGTTTGTTGGGTTGGCATGGATCAATACTGGGATTTGTTACTCCGTGTGACGGGGAGGTATCTCAGGGCCCACTCGGTAATACAACATCACAAAAAGCCTTGCAAGCAATGTGACTAAGTGTTAGCCACGGGATCTTGTATTACGGAACAAGTAAAGAGACTTGCCGGTGAAGTGGTTGAACTAGGTGTAGAGATACCGACGATCGAATCTCGAGCAAGTAACATACCGAAGAACAAAGGGAACAACATATGGGATTAACTGAATCCTTGACATAGAGGTTTGACCGATAAAGATCTTCATAGAATATGTAGGAACCAATATGGGCATCTAGGTCCCTCTATTGGTTATTGACCGCAGAGGTGTCTCGGTCATGTCTACATAGTTCTCGAACCCGCAGGGTCTACACACTTAAGGTTCGGTGATGTTTCGGTAGTATAAAGTTATGTATGGTGGTGACCGAAGGTTGTTAGGAGTCCCGGATGAGATCCTGGAAGTCACGAGGAGCTCCGGAATGGTCCGGAGGTAAATATTGATATATAGGAAGTCCTGTTTTGGTCACCGAAAAAGTTTCAGGCTCATCGATAGTGTACCGGGAGTGCCAGGAGGGTGCCTAGGGACCATCGGGACGAGTATTCCGACCCAAGAGGCTACATGAGCTGTGGGAGGAGGTATACCAGCCCTTAGTGGTCTGGCCTAAGTCCCACAAGATGCCCATGCGGCTAGGAGGAGAAGTTCAAAAGGAAAAAGGTGGAAAAGGAGTTTTCCAAGTGGGAGAGAAGGAGTCCTAATCCTACTAGGATTGGAGGAGGACTCCTCCTCCCACTTCGGCCAACGCAAGGGCTGGACCCTTGAGGGCCAAGTCTCCTCCCTCCCTCCTCCTATATATACTAGAGGTTTGAGGGTTTTTTGACACATAAAACAGCCACGTGCTACCTCTCCTCTAGTTCGTAGTTTCTCCTCTAGATCGGTTTCAGCGGTGCTTAGGCAAAGCCCTGCTGGAATAGCTCCACCACCATTGCTGCAACGTCGTCGCGCTGCCAGAGAACTCATCTATCTCTTGTATCCCTCTTGCTGGATCAAGAATGCGGAGATCGTCATCAAGTTGTACGTGTGCTGAACACAAAGGTGTCGTCCGTTCGGTGCTAGATTGGGACGGATCGTGATTGGATTGCGGGACGCTCGGCGATTTGGATCACGAAGACGTTCGACTACATCAACAACATTTCTTAACGCTTCCCGCTTAGCGATCTACAAGGGTATGTAGATCCACTCTCTCTCTCATAGATGCTCATCGCCATGGATAGATCTTGTGTGTGCATAGGAATTTTTTTGTTTGCCATGCAACGTTCCCCAACACTTCCATGGTAACTAGTCAAGTAGAACAAATATTTAAGGCACGAAATGATTTGCTTAATGAGATGAATAGTAAGAACAATGATCATTCCGTTAAATTTCTGACTAGAGGTGGAAGAATGACCCAGGAACCTTTGTATCCCGAGGGCCACCCTAAGAGAATTGAGTAAGATTCTCAAAGGAGTAATATTGATGTACCTAGTCGTTCCAATAATAAGAGGAATAAGGATGATGATAGAACTTTGCATGCTGCTAGTGAACCTGTTATAGATACACCTGAAAACCCAAATGATATTTCCGTTTCTAATGCTGAGACACAATCTGGTGATGAACATGAACCTAGTGATAATATTAATGATGATGTGCATGTTGATAGTCAACCTAGTAATGATAATGATGTGGAGATTGAACCTGCAGTTGATCTTGATAACCCACAACCTAAGAATAAAAGATATGACAAAAGAGATTTTATTGCTAGGAAGCATGGTAAAGGAAGAGAACCATGGGTTCAGAAACCCATGCCCTTTCCTCCTAAACCATCCAAGAAAAAGATGATGAGGATTTTGAGCGCTTTGTTGAAATGCTTAGACCTATCCTTTTGCGTATGCGCTTGACTGATATTCTAAAAATGTCTCCTTATGCTAAGTATATGAAAGATATTGTGACTAATAAAATAAAGATACCGGAAGATGAGATTTCCAACATGCTTGCTAATTATACTTTTAAGGGTGGAGTACCAAAGAAATTAGGAGATCTAGGAATACCAATTATACCATGCTCTATAAAAGGGAATTATGTTAAGACTGCTTTATGTGATTTGCGAGCTATTGTTAGTGTTATGCCTTTCTCTTTATATCCTAGACTTGATTTGAATAAGTTGACACCTACTGAAATATCTTTACAAATGGCTGATAAATCAACTGCTCTACCTATCGGTATTTGTGAGGATGTACCTGTTGTAGTTGCAAATGCTACTATCTTAACGGACTTTGTTATTCTTGATATTCCCGAGGACGACACTATGTCGATCATCCTTGGTAGACCCTTTTTGAATACTGCAGGGGCTGTTATTGATTGCAACAAGGGCAATGCCACTTTTCATATTAACGGTAATGAGCATATGGTACACTTTTCCGAAGAAACAACCTCAAGTTCATAGTATCAACTCCACTAAAAAAATTCTGACAATTATTATTGGAGACTTTGAATTCCCTCTTCCTACAGTCAAGAAGAAATATCATATACTTATTGTTGGGGATATGCTTATCCCCATTGAGGTGACTTAGTGTCATTCGAAAATTCTTCGGTTTCATGTTATTCAAAATAAGTTTGTTAATAAGACTTGATCAACCTTATTGATGGATTCCTTTTGATGAGCATGAGATGGATGAATTTAGAAAGCACAACTTCTTGTACCCAACTTTTACTTTCTGTTAGTAAGATTAAATTAAGTAAAATGCTATTATTTTTCTGTTCTCTAAGTTTCCCGTGTGATAAAAAAGTGACTTGAAAATAAAAGTTCTCCAAATGTCCTGAAAATGGAGTATGAGTTCTTTTGGAATATTTACAAATATCTGGCAAGCACACTGCAGGGGGCTACACCAGTGGGCCACAAGCCCACAAGGCGCGGCCACCCCCCTGGCCGCTGCTAGTAGGCGTGTGGGTCCCATGTGGCCCCCCTTCACTTATTCCAGCACACATGCACTTCATCTTCCTCCAGAAAAAATCCCACCATTGCTCAAACCCGTGTTCTAGCTCATTTTGCTGCCATTTTCGATCTCCTTGTGCAAAGCTTCATTCACAAAACTATTTTGGGAGATTGTTCTTCGATATGTGACTCCTCCAATTGTCCAACTAGTTTTTGTTCTAGTGCTTTATATATTGCAAATTTTTGCTGCTGTGGTGACCTTGTTCTTGAGCTTGCCTGTCAAATTTATATGGTCCCAAGTAGTTTTGGTGCATGATACATCCTCTAGGCACTCGTGGGAGTAGTTGCTATGAGTTTCATTGAGTTTTGTTCACCTTTATTTTGGGTCATTAAAAAATTCAGAATTTTTGAGAAAAAGGAAAAAATGTTGAGGAAGATGTTTCAAGGGGGTTCATTGAGCAAGAAGGTCTCGAGACTCCCGATACATGAGCCTGACCTTAAACCACTGAGGGAAGCATAAGTATGACCTTGTGAATGGCCATCGGATCAATTCATGAGTGATGCTTGTCTCAAAAAAGAATTCTACGCATACACAAGAAATGTTGGCCTTGAGGAATTCATGTCGGACAAATGCGAGAAATACTATCAACTCATGGATTCTTTCGTGCGGAGGTTTGAATTTTCGCTCAATCACAATAAACCTTCCGTCCAATTTGACCTTTATGACAAATCATATACTTTGGACACAGAGGATTTTAATCATGCATGCAAAATTCCACAATGGGGTAACTATAGTGATCCGCACAAAACTGAATATAATGATTTTCTTGCTAGCATTACCGTCAGAGAAACTAGAAATATTACACATGCTACCACGGGGAACATTCACTTTCCTGCAATACACTATTTTTCTCTATTCATAGGTAGATGTATTAATGGTAAAACTGAGCATAGCCACCTTTGTGCAACCGATCTTAGTATTCTTAAGAGTGCAATGATGGGCGAAAGGCGATATAACTTAGGAGCCGTTATTGCTAGAAGGTTGCATAATAATGCTAAGGATGGAGATTTCTTTGGTGGGATTTATGCCACTCGTTTAGCTAATTACCTTGGGGTACCCATACGCGAAAATGATATTGAGTTACCACCTCTTTTCTTGATTATGAGGCTTTGGTACGTTTTCAGTTTCTTGAAAGGAACGAACAATCTCTCTAGTACCGACTAATTTTTGATAGACAACATGTTGTCCTTGTTACCCTTCCTGCTCCTACCCTCTTTAACTTTTAGGAAAAACAAAGATAATTTATAACCATACAGGAGGCAAACGAGTACGAGAGGAACATGGAATCAGCTCGCCTTCACGCTGTAGTCATTCAGGCGGTAGCTGCCGCAGCCTAGTACAACCCTAACTATGACTTTAGCTTTTATCAGGGCCAGCCATGGCCCTCGACCAACTTAGGTCAAAAGCCTAAGCTTGGGGGAGTACGTATTTCTCACCGACTTTACATTCATGTTCACACACGTATTCTTAAGTAGTCGGTGTTCATACTTTTTCATTGTACTATCCATGGTAGTTTATTTCCTTGTTTCACTTTCTTCTTGTGTGTTTAATTAACTTTGAGAAAAATACAAAAAAATTAGTTCTAGATTTATTTTCTAGTTGCTTAGTTGTAGCATTAAAAAGAAAACCGAAAAAGATTTCTTGTTCTTCTTTTGTTTGATGGGAGCTTTCCCGTGTAAATAGTTTTTCTCGTTCATGTTTTGATTTTTCTTTCTTTGGGTCATAAGGAGAAGACCACAATAAAATGTTGAGTGGCTCTCATATACATTGTTGTTTACCTATTAGAGAGCCCACGTTACCTTGTCTTCTCCTTTGAGTTATTGTTTGCAGATTCCAGCTTAGTCCAATGCACGTGCACTCTTATTATTATCCACACCGTTTGGTCATGCAAGTGAAAGGCAATAATGACGACATTTGATGAAAAGATTGAGATGGAGAAAAGCTGGTATGAACTCGACCTATCTTGCTTTTGTAAATATGATTAGCTCATCATTCCGAATTCAGTTCATTATGGGTGAAACATATTTGCAATGACAATTAGAGATTATAGTTACTTATGCCAAGCTTAATTAGCTAAGAGTGGATAATGGTTTGTTTTGGGTGCCAACATGCATATTAAAATGGTTGTGATGTGGTATGATGGGATGGTATCCTCCTCTGAATGATTCAAGTGGCTCGACTTGGCACATGTTCATGCATGTAGTTGAAACAAAATCAACATAGCCTCAACGATATTTATGTTCATGGTAATCTATATCCTACTCATGCTTGCATTCAATGTTGGTTAATCTCAAAGCATGTTGATGAATGTGTCACTCTTTAGTTGGTCGCTCTCCAGTCTTTTGCTAGCCTTCACTTGTACTAAGCAGGAATATTGCTTGTGCATCCAATTCGTCAAACCAAAATTTGTTCCATGTGAGTCCAGCATACCAACCTATATGCGATATTTACCTGCCATTCCAAGTAAATTTGCATGTGCCAAACTCTAAACCTTCAAATAAACAATCTGTTTTGTATGCCCAATTCGCTCATGTGGTGACTGGGGGCTATCAGTATCTTCCATGCTAGGTGGGTCATTCTCACGATATGTGTTGATTCACTATCATTCACGAGAAAGTGGTTGGTAATCGAGATGCCTAGTTCCATGCTCGAAATAAAAGCAAAATATAATTAAACAAAACTCCCCCAGAACTGTGTTTGTATGGGGGTGACGGTACCCGTGAATTCGACCCGCCGTGGAGTGTGACTGATTGGTGAAGGGGGAGTAAAAACTTTACATTTCTGTTCGGGAACTGCCTATAATGTATCTAGCATGGAAGACGTTGAAAACCTTTTGGTCGTTATGTGAGCAATGGAAGCATACCGCTCAAAAATCATTACTTATCTCTGTTTTAAAAACTCGAGCTTTGGCACCTCTACAAATCAATGCTTCCCTCTGCGAAGGGCCTTTCCATTTACTTTATTGTTGATTCATCATCTTCTTATAAAAGACACTAGTTAGAGAGCACCACCGTCATTTGTATGCTTTGCTATTAATTGATATTGAGTATGAGCATGACTGGATCTCTTTCACCGTGAATTACAATGTCTAGTCAGTCCTTGTTCTTTAGAGGTGCTCTCCATTTATGTTTTGTAGTCTCAGAAAGGGCTAGCGAGATACCATTTTGTCATATTGTATCATGATTGTTTTGAAAAAGTGTTGTCATCCAAGAGTTATTAGTATTGCTCGCTAGTTTATTATGTCATTGATATGAGTAAATGTGAGACCTAAATGTTATTGTGAACGTGGTTAGTCCATGATCTTTGCTGAAAATATGAACATCAGTTAGAGTATTTACAGCAACAACATCAAATAGAGTTTGTAAAAGTTTTTCTTTATCACTTTTAGTTTATCAACTAAATTGCTTGAGGACAAGCAATGGGATACGATTGGGGGAGTTGATACGTCTCCATCATATCCACTTTTCCAAACTCTTTTGCCCTTGTTTTGGACTCTAATTTGCATGATTTGAATGGAACTAACCCGGACTGACGTTGTTTTCCGTAGAATTGTCTTGGTGTTATTTTTGTGGAGAAATAAAAGTTCTCGGATTTTCCTGAAAATTTACATAGAATATTTCTGGATTCAATAAAAAATATCGGCACAAGAATCAACCAGAGGGGGCCACTTGCAGGCCACAAGCCTGCTAGGCGCGACCACCCCCTTGGCCACGCCTAGCAGGCTTGTCAGGCCCCTGTGGCTCCTATGACCTCATCTCCAACTCCATATGACCTTATTCGCGGGAAAAAAAATCAGAGAGAAGAGTTCATCGCGTTTCGTGATACGGAGCCGCCGCCACCTCCTGTTCTTCCTCGGGAGACCAGTTCTGGAGTCCGTTTTGGGCTCCGGAGAGGGGAAATCGGCGCCATCGTCATCACCAACCATCCTTCATCACCAATTCCATGATGCTCTCCACCGTTCATGAGTAATCCCATTGTAGGCTTGCTGGACGGTGCTGGGTTGGATGAGATTTATCATCTAATCGAGTTAGTTTTGTTAGGGTTTGATCCCTAGTATCCACTATGTTCTGAGATTGATGTTGCTCTGACTTTGCTATGATTAATGCTTGTCACTAGGGCCCAAGTTCCATGATTTCAGATCTGAACCCATTATGTTTAGATGAATATATATGTGTTCTTGATCCTATATTTCAAGTTGTAGACACCTGTTACGAGTTATGATCCGCATCCCCCAGGGTGACAATAACTGGGATTCTTTCTGGTGATTACCGTAGTTTCAGGAGTTCATGTATTCACTAAGTGCTAATGCTTTGATCTGGTTATCTATTAAAAGGAGGCCTTAATATCCCTTAGTTTCCATTAGGACCCCGCTACCACGGGAGGGTAGGAAAAAAGATGTCATGCAAGTTCTTTTCCATAAGCACATATGACTATATATGGAATACATGCCTACATTACATTGATGAATTGGAGCTAGTTCTATGTCACCCTATGTTATAACTGGTGCATAATGAATGCCATCCAGCATAATTATACATCACTGATCATTGCCTACGAGCTTTCCACATATTGATCCTTGCTAAGTTACTTCTCCGTTGCTACTGTTACAATCACTACAAAACCGCTACTGTTACTTTTGCCATCGCTACCGTTACATCCATACTACTTTGCTACTGAATAGTTTTTTGCAAATATTAAGTCTTTCAGGTGTGGTCGAATTGACAACTCAGCTACGAATACTCGAGAATATTGTTTGCCTCCCCTTGTGTCGAATCAATAAATTTGGGTTGAATACTCTACCCTCGAAAACTGTTCCGATCCCCTATACTTGTGGGTTATCACGCCATCACCAGCCGGGCTTTCATCGGGTGCTAGGGGTTGCCGCCTTCACCAACCGGACGACACGCCCTCACCGCCCCGGCTCTTCCCCGGATCTAGGCCGTGCCATCGCCCTTCCAGGTCTGCCACGACCCGACGCACAGGCATGTCGCGCTCCTCGTGGCACATGAGCTACATCGCCACCATGTTGTTGGAAATATGCCCTAGAGGCAATAAATAAAGTGTTTATTATTGTATTTCCTTGTTCATGATAATCATTTATTATCCATTCTATAATTTTATTAATTGGAAACATGGATACATGTGTGGATACATAGACAAACACAATGTCCCTAGTATGCCTCTAGTGAACTAGCTCATTAATTGAAAGATGGTTAAGGTTTCCTATCCATGGACATGAGATGTCATTTGATAACAGGATCACATCATTAGGAGAATGATGTGATGGACAAGACGCAAACTACAAAGGTAGCTTATGATCGTGTTAGTTTATTGCTACTGTTTTCTGCATGTCAAGTATATGTTCCTATGACCATGAGATCATGCAACTCACAGATATCGGAGGAGTACCTTGTGTGTATCAAACGTCGCAACGTAACTGGGTGACTATAAAGGTGCTCTATAGGTGTCTCCGAGGGTGTCTGTTGAGTTGGCATGGATCAAGACTGGGATTTGTTACTTCGTGTGACGGAGAGCTATCTCAGGGCCGACTCGGTAATACAACATCACAATAAGCCTTGCAAGCAATGTGACTAAGTGTTGGTCACGGGATCTTGTATTACAAAACGAGTAAAGAGACTTTCCAGTAACGAGGTTGAACTAGGTATGGAGATACCGACAATCGAATCTCGGGCAAGTAACATACCGAAGAACAAAGGGAACATCATACGGGATTAACTAAATCCTTGACATAGAGGTTCGACCGATAAAGATCTTCATAGAATATGTAGGAACCAATGTGTACATCCAGGTCCCTCCATTGGTTATTTACCGTAGAGGTGTCTCGGTCATGTCTACATAGTTCTTGAACCCGTAGGGTCTGCACACTTAAGGTTTGGTGACGTTTCGGTAGTATAGAGTAATGTATAGTGGTGACCGAAGTTTGTTCGGAGTCCCGGATAAGAACCCGGACGTCATGCGGAGCTCCGGAATGGTCCGGAGGTAAAGATTCATATATAGGAAGTCCCGTTTGGTCGCCGGAAAAGTTTCGGGCTCATCGGTAGTGTACCGGGAGTGCCGGTAGTGTACCGGGAGGCCTCCGGGAGGGGTATTTCGACCCAAGAGGCTTAATGGGCTGTGGGAGAGTGAATATCAGCCCTTAGTGGGCTGATGGGAACTCCCACACAAGGCCCATGTGGCTGGAAGAAAAAACCCAATAGGAAAAGGTGGAAAAAAGGCAAAAATGAGCAATCCTAGTCCTACTAGGATTGGAGGAGGAGAGTCCTCCTCCACCTCCCACTTCGGCCGGACCAAGCTTGGCTTGGTGGCCAAGCTGCCTCCTCTCCTCCTCTCCTCCTATATATACTGGTGGTATTGAGGGTTTTTGCACTAGATTTTCAGCCACGTGCTACCCATTCCTCGAGTGCATAGTTTCTCCTCTAGATCGGTTTTCTGAAGTGCTTAGGCGAAGCCCCGCCGGAATTGCTTCACCACCATCGCCGGAGCGCCGTCAGGCTGATGGAGAAATCTTCTTCCTCTCCACTCCTTCTTACTAGATCAAGACGGTGGAGATCGTCATCAAGCTGTACGTGTGCTGAACCCGGATGTGCCGTCCGTTCGGTGCTAGATCGGAAGGATCATGATCAAGTTCGTGGGACGGATCATGATCGGATCGCGGGACGGATCGTGATTGGATCGCGGGATAGATCGTGATTGGATCGCGTGACGCACGGCGATTTGGATCGCGAAGACGTTCGACTACACCAACCGCGTTTCTTAAAGGTTCCCGCTTAGCGATCTACAAGGGTATGTAGATCCACTCTCCCTCTCGTAGATGCTCATCACCATGGATAGATCTTCGTGTGCGTAAGAAAAAATTTGTTTCCCATGCAACGTTCCCCAACAGTGGCATCATGAGCTAGGTCTATGTGTAGATGAGATATCGAGTAGAACACATAAGGTTTGTGGGCGTTGATGCTTAGATTGCTTCCTCCCTTGGTCGGATTTTTGTTCAGCGGTATTGTGAGATGAAGCGGCCCGGACCAACATTACTCGTACGCTTACGAGAGATCGGTTCCCTCGACGCAACTTGTTGCCTAGATGGCTTGCGGGTGGCTGTTTCTCTCACTTTATTTGGATCGGATTCGGCAAAGGCGGTCCTTGAGAAGGTTGAAAAGCAAATTATGTATCACTGTTGTGGTTTATGCGTAGGTGAGAATCGTTCTTGCTAGAAACCAGTAGCAGCCACGTAAAACATGCAACAACAATTAGAGGACGTCTAACTTGTTTTTGCAGGGTATGTTGTGATTGATATGGCCAATTACATGATGTGATATATGTGATGTATGAGATGATCATGTGATGTATACAATTTCACGACTTGCATGTTGATGAGTACAGCAACCGACAGGAGCCATAGGATTGTCTTTAATTGTTGTATGACCTGCGTGTCAATCATTAAGCGCTATGTAATGCTTTACTTTATCGCTAAACGGTAAAATAGTAGTAGAAGCATGCAGGGCGTGACAACCTCGATGGCGACACATTAATGGAGATCAAGATGATGGAGATCATGGTGTCGTGCCGGTGACGATGAAGATCATGTCGGTGCTTTCAAGATGGAGATCTAAAGCACAAGTTCATGGCCATATCATATCACTTATGAATTGCATGTGATGTTAATCCTTTTATGCACCTTGTTATGCTTAGTACGACAGTAGCATTATAAGGTGATCCGTCACTTAAAGATCAAGAAAAAATTGTGTTCTCCCCGAGTGTGCACCGTTGCGAAAGTTCGTCGTGTTGAGACACCACATGATGATCGGGTGTGATAGACTCTACGTTCACATACAACGGGTACAAGCCAATGTTGCATGCGCAGAACACTCGGGTTAAACTTGACGAGCCTAGCATGTACAGACATGGCCTCGGAACGAGACCGAAAGGTCGAACATGAGTCATATAGTAGATATGATCAACATAATGATGTTCACCATTGAAGCCACCTCAACTCATGTGACGATCAGACTTGAGTTGGTGGATTTGGATCATGTGACACTCAGATGACCTGAGGGATGTCAATTTGAGTGGGAGATTTAGTAATTTTATTAACTAAACTCATTATCTTGAACAATAGTCTAAGTGAACTTTGCATATTTATGTTCTAGAACAATGGCTCGCGCAGTAGCACCCCTGAATTTTAATGCGTTCCTAGAGAAAGCTAAACTGAAAGATGATGGAAGTAACTTTGTTGACTGGGCCCATAATCTGAGGATTATCCTCACGGCTTCCCAGAAATCATATGTCCTTGATGCACCGCTTGATGACCAACCAGAAGACATGACCTCCGAAGACGTTAAGAACGCTTGGGAGGCACGTACTGGAGATTACTCAATAGTTCAGTGTGCAATATTGTATGGCTTAGAACCGGGACTTCAAAGACGTTTTGAACGTCATGGAGCATATTAGATGTTCCAGGATTTGATGTTTATCTTTCAGAAGAACGCCCGGATCGAGAGGTATGAAACCGTTGATAAGTTCTATGCTTGCAAGATGGAGGAGAACGGGTCTATCAGTGAACATATACTCAGAATGTCTGGGTATTCAACTCGTCTAGCGGAGTTGGGAATTGCCCTTCCGCCAGAGGAAATCACTGACAGAGTTCTTCAATCACTGCCACCTAGTTACAAGAGCTTTGTGATGAACTATAACATGCACGGGATGAACAAGTCAGTCGCCGAGCTGTTTGCGATGCTAAAAGTCGCTGAGTCTGAAATCCAGAAAGAACATCAAGTGTTGATGGTCAATAAAACCACTAGTTTCAAGAAAAATGGCAAAGTCAAGGGCAAGGGCAAGAAGGGTAAAACCAAGAAGGATGGCAAAGCAGTTGCTACTCCTGCAAAGAAGCCCAAGCATGGACCCAAGCCAGAAACTGAGTGCTTTCATTGCAAAGGAACAAGTCACTGGAAGCGGAACTGCCCCAAGTACCTGGCTGACAAGAACGCGGCCAACGACAAACAAGGTATATATGATATACATGTTATTGATCTGTACCTTACTAGCTCTCGTAGTAGTGCCTGGGTATTTGATACCGGTTCGGTTGCTCACATTTGCAACTCAAAGCAGGAACTACAGAATAAATGAAGGCTGGCAAAGGACGAAGTGACGATGCGCGTGGGAAATGGTTCCAAGGTTGATGTGATTGCCGTAGGCACGCTCTCTCTTCAATTACCATCGGGATTAGTGATGAACCTAAATAATTGTTATTTAGTGCCTGCGTTAAGCATGAACGTTATATCTGGATATTGTTTATTGTGAGACGGTTACTCATTTAAATCAGAGAATAAAGGTTGTTCTATTTATATGAGTAATATCTTTTATGGTCATGCACCCAATGTTAGGGGTTTATTCATATTGAATCTTGATAGTGATGACACACATGTTCATAACATTGATGCCAAAAGATGTAGAATTGATAATGATAGTACGACCTTCTTGTGGCACTGCCATTTAGGTCATATTGGTGTAAAACACATGAGGAAGCTCCATGCTGATGGACTTTTGGAGTCACTTGATTTTGAATCACTTGACACATGTGAACCATGCCTCATGGGCAAGATGACTAAAACGCCGTTCTCTGGAACAATGGAACGGGCGAGTGACTTATTGGAAATCATACACACTGATGTGTGCGGTCCAATGAATGTTACAGTGCGTGGTGGATATCATTATTTTCTCATCTTCACTGATGACTTAAGTAGATATGGGTATATTTACTTAATGAAACACAAGTCTGAAACGTTTGAAAAGTTCAAGCAATTTCAGAGTGAAGTTGATAATCATCGTAACAAGAAGATTAAGTTCCTGCAATCTGATCGAGGAGGTAAATATCTGAGTTATGACTTTGGCAGTCACTTAAGACAGTGTGGAATTGTTTCACAGTTGACACCGCCCGGAACACCACAACGTAATGGTGTGTCCGAACGTCGTAATCGAACCTTATTAGATATGGTGCGTTCTATGATGTCTCTTGCTGATTTGCCACTATCGTTTTGGGGTTATGCATTAGAGACAGCTGCATTCACTTTAAATAGGGCACCATCAAAATCCGTTGAGACGACGCCATATGAACTGTGGTTTGGCAAGAAGCCAAAGTTGTCGTTTCTTAAAGTTTGGGGATGTGATGCTTATGTCAAAAAGCTTCAGCCTGAAAAGCTAGAACCCAAAGCGGAGAAATGCGTCTTCATAGGATACCCGAAAGAGACAATCGGGTATACTTTCTATCTCAGATCCGAAGGCAAAGTGTTTGTCGCTAAAAACAGAACATTTCTTGAGAAAGAGTTTCTCTCGAAAGAATTGAGTGGGAGGAAAATAGAGCTTGATGAGGGTATTGAACCTTTACTTCAAACAGAAAGTAGCGCAGCGCAGAAAGATGTTTCTGTGGAACCTACGACGGTAGAGGAGGAAGTTAATGATGATCATGAAGCTTCGGATCAAGCAACTATTGAACCTCGTAGGTCGACAAGGCCGCGTACTACCCCTGAGTGGTACGGCAACCCTGTCTTGGAGGTCATGTTGTTGGATAACAATGAACCTACGAGCTATGGAGGAGAAGTGATGGGCCCAGATTCCGAGAAATGGTTAGAGGCCATGAAATCCGAGATGGGATCCATATATGAAAACAAAGCATGGACTTTGGAAGTATTACCTGAAGGGCGAAAGGCCATTCAGAACAAATGGATCTATAAGAAGAAAACAGATGCGGACGGTAATGTCACCGTATATAAAGCTCGACTTGTGGCAAAGGGTTTTTCACAAGTTCAAGGAGTTGACTATGATGAGACTTTTTGACCCGTAGCGATGCTTAAGTCTGTCAGAATCATGTTAGCAATAGCTGCCTATTTTGACTATGAAATTTGGCAGATGGATGTAAAAACAGCGCTCCTCAACGGTTTCCTTGAGGAAGAGTTGTATATGATGCAACCCGAAGGTTTTTTCGATCCAGAGAATGCTGACAAAGTTTGCAAACTCCAGCGATCCATTTATGGACTGGTGCAAGCATCTCGGAGTTGGAATAAGCGCTTTGATGAGGTGATCAAAGCGTTTGAGTTTATACAAGTTTACGGAGAAGCTTGTATTTACAAGAAAGTGAGTAGGAGCTCTATAGCGTTTCTAGTATTATATGTGGATGACATATTGCTGATTGGAAACAATATAGAAATGCTGGAAAGCGTGAAGGAATATTTGAACAAGAGTTTTTCAATGAAGGACCTAGGAGAAGCTCCTTTCATATTAGGCATTAAGATCTATAGAGATAGATCGAGACGCTTAATAGCACTTTCACAGAGCACATACCTTGATAAAGTTTTGAAGAAGTTCAAAATGGAACAGTCCAAGAAGGGGTTCTTGCCTGTGTTACAAGGTGTGAAGTTGAGTAAGACTCAATGCCCAGTAACTGCAGAAGATAGAGAAAAGATGAGTGTCATCCCCTATGCTTCAGCCATAGGCTCTATCATGTATGCAATGCTGTGCACAAGACCCGATGTCAGCCTTGCCATAAGTATGGCCGGAAGGTTTCAAAGTGATCCTGGAATGGAGCACTGGCAAGCGGTCAAGAATATCCTTAAGTACCTGAAAGGGACTAAGGAAATGTTTCTCGTTTATGGAGGTGATGAAGAGCTCGTCGTAAAGGGTTACATCGATGCAAGCTTTGACACTGATCCGGACGACTCTAAGTCGCAAACCGTATACGTATTTATTCTCAACGGGTGAGCGGTAAGCTGGTGCAGTTCCAAGCAAAGCATGGGAGCTGATTCTACGTGCAAAGCGGAATACATCGCAGCCTCGAAGGCGGCGAAGGAAGGTGTCTGGATGAAGCAGTTCAGGACAGATCTTGGAGTAGTGCCCAGTGCATTGAATCCAATGAACCTGTTCTGTGACAACACTGGTGCCATTGCTCTGGCCAAGGAACCAAGGTTTCACAAGAGGACCAGACACATAAAGCGACGCTTCAACTCCATCCGCGATTACATCTTGGAGAAAGACATAAATAATTTCAAAGTGCAGACGGATCTGAATGTTGCAGACCCGTTGACTAAACCTCTTCCAAGGGCTAAACATGATCAACACCAGAACTGCATGGGTGTTCGATTCATTACAATGTAAATCACATAGTGATGTGAACTAGATTATTGACTCTAGTGCAAGTGGGAGACTGTTGGAAATATGCCCTAGAGGCAATAAATAAAGTGTTTATTATTGTATTTCCTTGTTCATGATAATCGTTTATTATCCATGCTATAATTGTATTAATTGGAAACATGGATACATAGACAAACACAATGTCCCTAGTATGCCTCTAGTGAACTAGCTCGTTAATTGAAAGATGGTTAAGGTTTCCTAGCCATGGACATGAGATGTCATTTGATAACGGGATCACATCATTAGGAGAATGATGTGATGGACAAGACCCAAACTACAAACGTAGCTTATGATCGTGTCAATTTATTGCTACTGTTTTCTGCATGTCAAGTATATGTTCCTATGACCATGAGATCATGCAACTCACAGATATCGGAGGAGTACCTTGTGTGTATCAAACGTCACAACGTAACTGGGTGACTATAAAGGTGCTCTACTGGTGTCTCCGAGGGTGTCTGTTGAGTTGGCATGGATCAAGACTGGGATTTGTTACTCCGTGTGACGGAGAGTTTTCTCAGGGCCCACTCAGTAATACAACATCACAATAAGCCTTGCAAGCAATGTGACTAAGTGTTGGTCACGGGATCTTGTATTATGGAACGAGTAAAGAGACTTGCCAGTAACGAGGTTAAACTAGGTATGGAGATACCGACGATCGAATCTCGGGCAAGTAACACCGAAGAACAAAGGGAACATCATACGGGATTAACTGAATCCTTGACATAGAGGTTCGACCGATAAAGATCTTCGTAGAATATGTAGGAACCAATGTGGACATCCAGGTCCCGCCATTGGTTATTGACCGTAGAGGTGTCTCGGTCATGTCTACATAGTTCTCGAACCCGCAGGGTCTGCACACTTAAGGTTTGGTGACGTTTCGGTAGTATAGAGTTATGTATAGTGGTGACCGAAGTTTGTTCGGAGTCCCATATGAGATCCCGGACGTCACGAGGAGCTCCGGAATGGTCCGGAGGTAAATATTCATATATCGGAAGTCCCATTTTGGTCGCCGAAAAAGTTTCGGGCCCATCGGTAGTGTACCGGGAGTGCCGGTAGTGTACCGGGAGGCCTCCGGGAGGGGTATTTCGACCCAAGAGGCTTCATGGGCTGTGGGAGAGTGAATATCAGCCCTTAGTGGGCTGATGGAAACTCCCACACAAGGCCCATGTGGCTGGAAGAAAAAACCCAATAGGAAAAGGTGGAAAAAAAGGCAAAAAGGAGCAATCCTAGTCCTACTAGGATTGGAGGAGGAGAGTCCTCCTCCACCTCCCACTTCGGCCGGACCAAGCTTGGCTTGGTGGCCAAGCTGCCTCCTCTCCTCCTCTCCTCCTATATATACTGGTGGTATTGAGGGTTTTTGCACTAGATTTTCAGCCACGTGCTACCCGTTCCTCCAGTGCATAGTTTCTCCTCTAGATCGGTTTTCTAAAGTGCTTAGGCGAAGCCCTACCGAAATTGCTCCACCACCATCACCGGAGCGCCGTCAGGATGACAGAGAAATCTTCTGCCTCTCCACTCCTTCTTGCTAGATCAAGACGGGGGAGATCGTCATCAAGCTGTACGTGTAGTGAACCCGGATGTGCCGTCCGTTCGGTGCTAGATCAGAAGGATCGTGATCAAGTTCGTGGGACGGATCGTGATCGGATCGCGGGACGGATCGTGATGGGATCGCTGGATGGATCGTGATTGGATCGCGTGACGCACGGCGATTTGGATCGCGAAGACGTTCGACTACACCAACCGCGTTTCTTAAAGCTTCCCGCTTAGCGATCTACAAGGGTATGTAGATCCACTCTCCCTCTCATAGATGCTCATCATCATGGATAGATCTTCGTGTGCGTAGGAACTTTTTTGTTTCCCATGCAACGTTCCCTAACACATGCTGCGCACGATCACCGCAACGACTAGGCTAGACGTGCCCCAGGCGCGTCAGCACCACCGACGAGACCTAGGCGTATCTCAATGAGGCTCGTGACGATGGACTTGCTCAACTGACTGGCACAGCGCCTGGACCGCACAGGCGCGCTCGGGACGTCCGCAACGACTCGTGCTCGCTGGGGGTCTAGCCCGAGTCGCCGGGGATGCAGGAGTTGACCACAGGCGCCGGGGGAGACTGGTAGAAGGTGTTGGACGCGCGAGAGGGGCGTCGCCTCACGCCCCTCAGTATGCCCACCGGGACCAGGGAGGAGGACCAGAGGCTCGACTACGCCGGTGCCTGGGGGCTCGAGCAACTCTACAATGACCATGTTGACGAGCGCCAGGGTCGCGAAGGAAGCAACTCCGGCTACCACGGCGATGGGAGGAGTATACGTGACCTCGCGAGTGGCTCTCATACGGGCTGGTATGCACAGCCTCACGAGGGGTGTCATGGTTTTGTCACGGCAGATGTCCGGGTCAATGGACTTAGGTTCGGGGCAAACGCAACTACGTGGCGGCTTGAAGGGCTTGATTGGAATCGAGAAGACATGGAGTTTTACCCAGGTTCGGCCCGTCAAGTCGAGGTAAAAGCCTATGTCCTGCTTGTCTGGTATTGATGATGATGAAGATCTCTCGGTTACAAGGGTGCTGATCGCTGCCTCTAATCACGAGAGCCTCTAATCTTTCTATCTCTAAACTTGTGTTGTCTAAACTTGAGGACTTGTGTCCCTTGAGAATCTGTCCCTCTAGGGGTGCTCTACCCCTCCTTATATAAGTGGAGAGGGTAGGCTTACAAATAGAGTCTACTAGGAGTAGGATTAGGACTCGTCTCTCATGAATCCTACTGTGGGTCTTATTTCCTTTAAGGGAATCCTTCTCTCGTGGGCCTTCTCTTGTGGGACTTCTCTTGTGAGCCTCTTGGCGCCGGCTCACCCGCCGGGTCTTAGGCTTGGTCATCCTGTAACTCGCCTGCCGGGTCTTTAATAAGAATGTCATGTCTTCGGCTGGGTCTTTAATAAGAATGTCACGTCTTCGGCCGGGTCTCCTGTGAGTCGCCAAGGCGGGTCATACCGCGGGGTATATCCCCGACATTAGCCCCCAGGTTAGCTTGAATTTATTCATGGTAACCTCCTGAAATAGGAATAGCAAATATGTTAAGTGGCCGGCTTGCTCCTTTGGCCGGCTTATAAAATGGCTTCTCAGGAATCCGGGTCTTCTCTATATATGAATGAACCGTCTTGATAATCTTGATTGTGAATGTCCTTTTGAAAAATATTGAGAATAGAATACCCATACGCCATTGAGCTGGCTTCCAATGCTCTTTGGCGGGTGATCTCCGCCGGGTTATAATCATTGATGATGCCGGGTCATTATCGTTGGTGACTCCGGGTTTAAATAAGTAGAATCCAGATGACTTGATAAAAATATTAGTATAAAAATCCATCTGATGTAAAACCGGACTTCCATTGTTGTGAACCAGTGCAGCTTATATAACATCTGGCAGGTTATGATCTTTTGATAACACCGGGTCTAAAAACTGAACTCCATATTTAACATTTTGAAAATTCTCCTCAAAGTTTTTGATATGTCTATATTACCTGTAGCCCCCAAGCTCCAAGATTATCCATGATAACTTGGTGCTTTTCAAATAACATTTTGGACTGTGTAGCCCCCAAGTGCCGGGTTGTCCTGCCTGCAGCAACCTGGGATTTATAATTGTCTTATACCTTATGAATCTTCGGCGGGTGTAGCCCCCAAGGGCCGGCTCATTAGAGTGTGATGTGTCGGGTCTTCAATTTGAATCTCTTAATCTGTTGGATCAGTTGAATACTGTAGCCCCCAAGTGTCGGGTCGCACGCCTGCGGCGACTTGGGACTTTATATAAATTGATCTGAGCGGTGTAGTCCCCAAGTGTTGGGTCAGTAAGAATTATTGGGCTGGGACTTAGAATAATATAGAAAGGCCGGCTCATCTCTTTGATGTAATATGGTCTTGCTAACAATGTAATGATTTTGAAGACTGGTTCCATTAGCCCCCAAGTGTCGTGGTGCATGCTTGCAGTGACATGGGACTTTGCATAATTGATATAAACTTGGACTTTGAATACTGTAGCCCCCAAGTGCCGGGTCGTCTGCCTGCGGCGACTCGGGACTGCATGAGAGTAATATGACTCACCATGATTTGTTGAATGAATCTTTGACCGTGGTTGTAATATAACCCGGAATGAATATCCTGGAATAACTCCTTTGTCTTTTGACATGAAGTCCCTGCTCGTGGTTGCGATGCATCCTGGCAAATATAAGTTTGAGAAATCCATGAGTGTTGTAGGTTACTACAGAGCACAATTGAAGAAATCTGAGAGCGGTCAATTAGATGACACGGCATTATATCTGATAGGGTGACTCTTGAAAAATAATAAATTTCTTCGAGCTGGCTTAAAAAAACCCAGACATTTTAACACTGGTTATGATAACCATGAAGATCCAGCCATGTTGGCTATTAAAAGATCCATTTGCTTTTGCCAAATATTTAATGGCGGCTCATATTAAGAATAACACCTGCAAAAAATAAACAAGAAGAATATATTCTGCATTGTTGTGAGGGCGGCTTGAAGAAGCTCAACCCGAAGATGTTCATACCTTCCATAACATTGCTCCTTTCTCATAATCTTGCTCTGATCCGGCTTTTATAAGCCGGCATGTTTATCTGGAGGTGGGAATCCCCCCTTGAACAATCCACCTGTGAGATGTCAACCGGAGTAGCATGACTCCAAGTCTTTATGAGCTCTGTTGATGACCGATTGTCGTAGGGTAGTATGAGTTGTAATCCAATGTAAGAAGCCTTCATTAACAACCATGGCTAATGAAGACCCGAAGCGGCCTAAAGCCAGCAATTGACAATAGGAAGCCTCTATTGACAATGGCGACTGTTGATGAACTTGAAGCGGCCTACAACCGGTTGCATGAAGGGTGATGTAAACTGTGCCATGATGGTAAAAAAACCCTCCTTTTAACAACAAATACTTATCCATTGTATTCCAACACCAGTTTTCAATAGGTTTATGTAAGCTATACCAAAGGTAAGAAGCCTCTACTGACAACCGCAGCTCAAAAAGCCTGCTGTTGGAGGGTGATGTAAGCTATACCCGAAGGCAAGAAGCCTCCTCCAATCAGCCAATGTTGTATAGGGCCAGCTGCCGATGGTTTTATGTAAGCTATACCTTATGGCAAGAAGCATCCATTCGACAGCCGCGACTAGTAATTGTACTAGCCGACTATGTGAAGGGTTTATGTAAGCTGTACCCAAGGGCAAGAAGCCTTCTTCCACAACTATTTTTGGCGTAAACGCTGGTTGTTAGGGTGAGATAAGCGAACCCATCGGTAAGAAGCCCCCTTCGGCAACCGCGGTTAATAAGTAACCGGAAGTGGCATAAAGCCGACCATTAGGGTGAGATAAGCGATACCCGTCTGTAAGAAGCCCCCTTCGATGGCCACAGTTGATAAGCAACTTGAATTTGATGTACACGTTGTTGCGTTAGGGGAATTTTTTAAGCTATACCAAAGGTAAGAAGCCTCCATCAACAACAGCGCTTAATGTACTCAAACTAGGCACAAAGCCAATTGCGCATCATACCAGTTCAGGGTCTCTAAAGCGAGATTGGCCGTCAACTCTGTGAGCCGGCTCAGGGTCTCTAAGGCGAGATTGACTGATAAGAGCTTAATTGTTTAACTTACAGCAGTTCAGGGCCTCTAGACGAGATTGGCCATCAACTTTGTGAACCGGCTCAGGGTCTCTAAAGCGAGATTGACTGGTAAGAGTGACATCAGTTCAGGGTCTCTAAGGCGAGATTGGCCGTCAACTCTGTGAACCGGCTCAGGGTCTCTAAAGCGAGATTGACTGGTAAGAGCTTTCGGCGGGTCACAAACCACTTTGACTTAAACTTGTTGAGCCGGAAAATTTCCTCTTGGCAAAAGACCCGGGCTTCTCATTGAAAATGACCAAATGTGTCTTGCCATGTCTGTAGCCCCCAAGTCTTAAGTTGACTCGAAGAGGCGGCTTGAGAATCTTTCATTGAAATTTTAGGTTGTCCGTGGCGGGTTATAACTAATCCCGTATGAATTGCTTTAATGATCCGGTCGATGATTCATTCCGGTTGTTTGTTTGAAATGAACCATATTGTAGTGGTGACTTGCGTGCCTGTCCGTCGGGCGGCTCGTATAGATGAGCACCGCACCGATATGTTAATGTAGATCACAGTGCGGGCGGTGTCTTGTAGGCGTCCGTCGGGCGGCTCGTATAGGCGAGCACTGCACTGATATGTTGATGTAGACATAGAAAGCAACCGACATTGTAAGCCGGTTCTGTTGTGAAAGACGGCCGCGGTGTTGTAAGCCGGTGCCGATGAATGAGTCGGCCGTGGGTATTATAAACCGGTACGGACAGTTGGGTCATCTACGGGCGTTGTAAGCCGATGCAGACGGAGGAGAAATGGCCATGGTACTGAGAACCGGCGTGGGTGGCGAGAGTCGGCCATAGAGTTTGTGAGTCGGCACGACGGCGAGAGACGGTCACAGTGTTGTAAGCCTGTGCGGGTGATGAGAGGCGGCGTTGTAAGCATCCGTCCGGTAGCTCATACTGGCGAGCGAGCGCGGTACCGGCAAATTGACATAGACCGGGCCGCGGGGGCGGCTCATAAGTGCCCGTTGAGCACGGCGACACAAAGACGACGGCATGCACTCCATCTCCAAGGTATAACGGAACATGAATAATTTTCCTGCATAAGATATATAGAGCCGGAGTAATTGTCCTCGAAAGAAAGAAAATACATCAATAAAAATAGATCAGATGGATTTCACCTGATTCTTCGGGTCGACGGATGATCCGTATACAGCGTCTGCAAATCACCTTTGTTGCGGTTGCTGAATTCTGTTTGACCCATATATGCATATAAAGGATATTTTTTTAACATCCACCAGCCTCCAACTTTCTCTTATCCTTATCCTCCCACCAACAGGAGGCCAGGCCAGCGCACGGCGTAGAGGGCCGGCTAGGAGCAGCGTGGTGGACTCGAGGCGGCGCCGGCTCAAGGCGGCGCGGACGGCGCCGGCGGGGGCGGCAAGGCGGGCGCAGGCGCGGCGATGGCACGCAGTGGCGGCTGAGGTGTAGCAGTGGCTCGCGGTGACGCACCGGCCAGGCGGGGCGTGGTGGAGGTAGCAGCGGCACACCAACGGCGAGTTGCGGCCAGCGACTCGTACAAGCGCTCAGTGGCTGGCGGGTCAGAGGCATCATGAGGTGGAACAGCACAGCGACGGGAGGCGAGCTGTGGCGGCCCCGGCGCAGCGGCGGGGAGACGAGCGCGGCCCAAAGAACCGGCTCGAGGCCAGACGAGCCACATCGGAAGCAGGTGCTGGTAGAATACGAGTCCGTGTGCAGGTCTATTTTCAGGACGTGGCCGGCTCGATCATCTGCGTCCGTATCGTTCTTTGGCTCGTGGCCTTCTTTCTCCCTTTTTTTGTGTGTGCATGGAGTACCACAGCTAGCAATTGGGTAAAACATGCCTTCCCACGACTCCTGATCAAACCTTGGTCAACCTGTAGATAATTTCCTTGAGAACTTTGAGCTTTGGGTACACGCCCTGGGTGATTCCCTTTTCTTACGGCGCTGCCGGTCGGGTCTCTTAATCACTTTGATCTTTGTCTAACGATGCAGATTTAGCTGCTACGTTTGTTGGATGATCAGCAGCTAACGAAGCTTGGCGTGGCACAGATGCGCAGAGGCATGGTGGAGGTGAGGGGGACCCGTACGCAGCGGCTTTGCATGTGCTGTGAGAACCGGCTGGCAGGACCGGCAATGCTGCGACGGGCCGTGACTGAGGCGGAGGCGGCTCAAAATTGTGGATCCGAGTGCACATATATTTGGTGTAGGCACGCGACCAGCAAGAGTATCATGGCCTTCCACTCATGAAATTTCCTTATTTGTTTTGTTTTTGTTGCTGGGCAACGCTTTTGACTTTTCCTTGTATGACCAATTGCTAGTCTTTCAAGATCAGATCGGAACTAATATATGACGTCGCAAAAACTTCCTATCTCGACTTGATGAAATTGTAACTGATGCAAATCCCTCTCCGCGTCAGCTTTTCTCCATCCAAAAAATTGTGAATTTCTCAATCCCTGAAAGAGAATTCCCTTCAAGAACACAACACCACCATGTGGGCCCCACGGTGGGCGCCAACTGTCGTGGTTTTGTCACGGCAGATGTCCGGGTCAACGGACTTAGGTTCGGGGCAAACGCAACTACGTGGCGGTTGAAGGGGTTGATTGGAATCGAGAAGACACGGAGTTTTACCTAGGTCCGGCCCCTCAAGTCGATGTAAAAGCCTACGTCCTGCTTGTCTGGTATTGATGATGATGAAGATCTCTCGGTTACAAGGATGCTGATCGCTGCCTCTAATCACGAGAGCCTCTAATCTTTCTATCTCTAAACTTGTGTTGTCTAAACTTGAGGACTTGTGTCCCTTGAGAATATGTCCCTCTAGGGGTGCTCTACCCCTCCTTATATAAGTGGAGAGGGTAGGCTTACAAATAGAGTCTACTAGGAGTAGGATTAGGACTCGTCTCTCATGAATCCTACTGCGGGTCTTATTTCCTTTAAGGGAATCCTTCTCTCGTGGGCCTTCTCTTGTGGGCCTTCTCTTGTGAGCCGCCTGGCGCCGGCTCACCCGCCGGGTCTTAGGCTTGGTCATCCTGTAACTCGCCTACCGGGTCTTTAATAAGAATGTCATGTCTTCGGCCGGGTCTTTAATAAGAATGTCATGTCTTCGGTCGGGTCTCCTGTGAGTCGCCAGGGCGGGTCATACCGCGGGGTATATCCCTGACAAGGGGGGCTTGTGAGGTTGGCCTCGCGAGGTTGCCCGACATTGGCAGCTTTGCAAGGTGCACCCGCTGGTAGGGGGCTGCCTTGAGCATGCATCTAGGTCTGGGGACCGGGGGTCACTTGCCTGGGAACGGAGAGTGGAACGCACGCCCATGTCTCAGGGTCGGATGGCCCCGGCTTGGAGAAGGAGGGTGGAAAACACGCCCATGTCTTCAGGCCAGATGATCCCAACCTGGAGACGGAGGGTGGAACACACGCCCATGTCTTTGGGGCGCACGACGCCCGCTTGGAGACCGAGGGTGGAACACACGCCCATGTCTCCTGGTCGGGTTTCGTTCGATCACCGAAGAGAGATCACATACTCGCCCATGTCCCCAGGCCTGGCTCGCCCAGCTTGGGCACAAGGACTCGGGTACTGGTGCGGGGACCCCGAGCACCCCGGCGAGGCATGCTGGGGCACTGCCCAGGGTTCCGGCCTCGCGCGCAACGGAAGGGCCCTACCGGGCCCGACCCATGGTGCAGGGGGTTATACCATCACCACAACGGCAGCACCCGGCCATGGGCTCTAGGATGCTTTCCCATCGGAGAGCGCGAGGGGACCCCCCCTATGCTTGAGGGGCCGTCCGGAGCCGACCCTACTTGGCCACGCCAAGCTTGGGGGCTGGGAGTGGGCTTCATGTACGCGGGGCATGGAGCTCCTTGTACACCCCCAGGACCAACCCATGAGACTCTCACGTAATAATGAGTTGGATGTATATGCCCAGAGCCCCCCCCCCCCGAGGACGTTGAGGGGTTCCTTCCCATGCCCAAGTGGAAGCCCCATGCTCTGCACTAGCGGACAACGCTGCCATCCAATGGCTATGCCCACGCAACGTGGATGCCCTATGCTCCATGCTGGGGGAAGACAAAGACGAAGACTACCCTAAGAGCCAGACGCGGGTGTTTCTTGCTCCTTTTGTATTCGAAGTTGCTGCCTTAGAGAATCCTTTTTGTACCCGAACTTGCCGCCTTTTGGAGTAGAATTTGGTGTTTTTGCATTTTTCTTGAGGGAAGGGATGTCGTTCTCTTTGATAACAATCCTCGTTTTATGCCTTGCTTTCTTCGAGGCAAGCACTCGCTTGCTCCCCTCCCCCTTGCACCCCGCGAGCGGGGGGTGGGGGACACAGTGCCCAAATCTCGCCAACGCCTTGGCGCTCGGATCTTCACGTGGCACTCCTGAGAGGGTCAGCAGGCGCTTGTCGCTTTACGCCCGGTCAGGGGCTCCGCCCATGGCCCGACGCGTCATATCAAGAGCCTTTGGAGGCTCACACCTCCCGAAGCACGAAACAAAATTTTTTGGGAGCCACTCGAGCGTCAAGGGGGGCTATTGAGCAACGCGCCTCAGGAGCCTTACCGGTCATATAGCCACTCCCCCGTGGATGTCGTCCTGGTGATCCGGTCGGCATCAAGGGTGCTGAGGCCTCACCCCGTAGTCACGTCCTAGTGATCCGGACGTCCCTTACGGAGGTCGAGGAATGTGGGGGACTGGGACCTGCCGACGTAGAGCTTGAGCGTCAAAGGGGGCTCCTGAGCAGCGCACCTCAGGAACCATACCGGTCATATAGCCCCTTTCCCATTGATGTCGTCCTGGCGATCCGGTCGATATCAAGGGTGTTGAGGCCTCGCCCCATAGTTGCATCCTGGTGATCTGTACGCCCCTTACGGTGGTCGAGAAATGTGCAAGACTAGGGCCTATATATGTAGAGTGGCAAAAGGATTCCCAATTTGGCTCACCCATAATAAGAAGAAATACCCTGGACATCTGCACCCCCAAGCGCCACTGCTAAACCTCCCCGACACAGAATCCTACCGCGAGTGTGTCAATCGGATTGGCAGGAACCCCAGGCAAGAGGGAGCGCGGCACAACACACTTCGTCATTCGGGAGCACAATCAAGGGTATTTTTCAAAATACATTAGAGTTGCCACTAGGCCACATGCATAACCCTGTCAGGTAAATAAGAAGACTACTCAAGGGGACATGTAGTCGCCACCGTTCTCGCCATCACCATCTCCATCGGCCTCGTGCTCCTCGGCTCCAGCATGGCCCTCAGATTCGTCAGAAGAAAGCCCCACTATCAAGTCCTCCAGATGGTCCTCGGCCCAATCGGCAAGGGCAACGCGAGTCACTTCAGGAACGGGACCAAGCACCACCTCGAAGTCAAAGTGCGGGTCGAGGCGAAGGAGGTGGTTGAAGACGCGCGAGGCCGCCTGCGCTAGGGAATCACGATGCTTCTCCTCTACAAGATCACTGATCTTCTCCATGCCCCTCTCAAGGCACTCCACAACCCTGGAGAAGAAGCTCAGTTACCCGGCATCGCCAGGGACGAGGGGATCATGACGCTCTCACCACAAATGTTACTCAAGGCCCGATGGGCCCTCCTCTCGAGGGACTGGAACATCTTGGAGCGCGTGTGCTGAAGGCCGCGGTCCCGATTTGGCTCGTCCGAGGCCCTCTCCACGAGCGAGGTCACTCCATTCACCTGCTTGAAGAGGAAGGACAACTCGGCCTCGGCGGTCGCTTCGGCATCAACTGCGTCCTCCTGACGTTGTTCCGCTGCCGCTAACCTCCTCCTAAGGTCGTTCGCCTCATCCCTTAGCTGGTCATGTCGCCTCGCGGGTGGCGAGGGATTCCTCGGCAAGCGACACCTGGTGCTCCCTCACCTCAATTCTCTCCTACTCCAGGCTTTTCTCCAATGCCTCCATCGCCAATGCGTCTTCAGGCACATAGGGGCTTGCACCAGTGGCGAGGAACTCGATTGCCGGGCCATCAAGTGTGGCCCTCCGTGCCTGAATATGATTTTCAATGGCGGCTTTGAAGGCTTGAAGCTCCTCGAGGCGTTCCTCGGAGGCCTTGCATCGACAGTCGGCTTTGTGAGCCTCAGCGAAGGCGCGCTCGCGAGCCTCAACCGCCATGGCAAGGGACTCCTCAGCGACTGCACAAGCGCGCTCGCACTGCAGGTGGTTGAAATTCACGGCGACTTCAAGATGATGTCATTCCTGTGTGAGGCACATGCGCTCCATCTCCAAGCGGGCATCATTGTTGGCGAGCTCTACCCCAGGCTTCCTAGCGCTTCCACCGCTGTTCGGAGCAAACCCCACCGCACGGTGCTTCGGTCACTTGCGAGCTCAAGGGCCCAGCAAGGGTCTCCGCCTTCCCTAGGATGGACGGGGGAGGCATGCGAGGGGCCTCCCAGCATGGATGCATGCTTAGGGGCTGAGGGCTTCCGCCTGACCGCAAGGGGACCAGTGGCCCCAGGAGTGGGCGACGGTGACTTGGCTCCGCCTTCCCAGGTGAGGAGCCTATGGGACAAAAACTCAGAGGGGGAACGCAAAAGGAAGGTTGAGGGGACACATGCACCTACTCATCCATGGCGATCCACTTCCTCTTCATTGGTGCCCAAGGCACCATGGAGCAGCCGCCCTTGGGCGTCTTCCTCTTTCGGCTGCCCCGGAGACTGGGGACGATGTACTGACGACCGACGCCATCGCACTCAACGACGTAGGCGAAGGCCTCCATCATCAACGGGGTGTCACCTTCGACCCCGAGGTGGCTAGAAGCGGGAACCAGGAGAGCGGGCGGCGAAGGATGTCCCACCTCAGCCGCGGGAGAGGCTGTGGCTTCATGGTCCCCGGGACTCTGGCCCCCATGAAGGGGTCCCTGGGGACGCGCTCCCTCTGGAGGAAGAAATCCCCACTCATCGAAATGTGATATCTTTAGGATGAGGGCTTCCCGGTCCTTGTAGATGTAAAAGGGGAGGCCGCCCCGAGGGAGCACGTCAGATTCACCACCGGTCAGGCGCCGGAAGCAATTCGTTGGCATGTGAATGCCCGCACCACCATCGCCATCGTCACGCCCGCCTTCTTCAGCCTTGCCAGCCTTGGTAGGACCCGCGCAAGTCGTGGGTCAGCAAGCTCCTCATGCCTCCACCTAGCATTTGGCATTGTGGGGACCAGCAGAGGTTGAAACAAGGGGCCTGCCTCAGCAACATCGACATACACCCATTGCCGCCGAAATCCTTCCGCATCCGAAGAGAGTTTGGCATCAAGAGCCCCCTTGGCCGATGCGTCTACTGCTCTCAGGGGCAGGCACCCAGAGCATTGTTCCCCTGAGATCAACTCGAAGGAGAATAAGTGGCAAAGCAAGGCCACGGAGGCGAAGACACCAATGAAGTCCTCGCACAGAAACACGAAGGCCAAAAGGAGGACAAGGGAGCCGGGGTCAAGGTGAAGCACGTGGATCCGATATTGCGAAAGCACGGCGTAGAGGAAACCCAAGAACGATGGCAACAAGCCTGAGAGAAGGGCATGGAGATGAAGGGGGTGAGGGGGCCTCGAGCTTGCTCCGAGGCCGCGAGCCCAGCCAGATCTTGGTTGCCCCCCATTCGTTGGAACTAACGGCGACCACTAGCTGAACCTTCTCCAACCCCTCAAGATTCACCACAAAGGACAGGCCCAATGCGGGCTTCTGCGTTGGTGTGGTTCTCGACGCCCTCAAGCCCTCTCCCTCTCTCCTCTTGGGGGCCATGGCGAGGGAGCGGGGCAGCGCGCGCGCGTGGAAAATGCGAGAGCCATGGAAGAGGAGAAGACAGATGGCGAGATCGATGGGGAACAAAGACGGCTTGTTGGCATGCACCAAGTAATTTGACAAACCTAACAATTGTCGAGCCAGGGTGAAGAAGAGGAGGTGGCGACCTCTCGGAGATTGTCGCGTGTCGAGCCTGGCCCATAGGCAATTAGGGCCCGCGGCGCTTTGGGCCACCTTCAACGGCTTCGCCTAGAAGCCAACTCGGGCGTGCCTTGGGTTGGGGGCTACTGTCGGCGTTCTGGGAATGGGGGTACCCAGATCTGTCAGCCTGTGAACCAAGGCGCGACCCACTCCGCCAGCCAGTATAGACCATCGCAGTCTGACTCAAGACAAGGTCCTCATGAGATCCCTGGGCTCGCGAGGGAAACATCGTCAAGACCAGCAGGGAAGCATCATCAAGACCAGTAGGGGAGGGCCTCCTCAGGCCCCCTCCGGAGCGGTGGAGATCTCTATGCAGCACTTGGCCTCCGGAGGCCAAGGATGACGCCATGTGGGATAGGTGGGCGCCAACACACCAGGCAGTACAGTTTCCCCTTTGGTGCAAAGGGGGCAAGGACGTACGCGGGTTCCCACGACTCATGTCGGTGTCAAATCCGACATATCTCGTAGTAGGGGTCCTAATCTAGGCATCTTGGAGCGATGGTAACATGGACGCAAGATTTTACCCAGGTTCGGGCTCTCTCAAGGAGATAATACCCTACGTCCTGCTTTTGATTGTATTCATATGGGGTGTTGTACAGAGTACATGTACCTACCACGAGATTTTTCTAATGAATATAAGATGATCTATCGACTAGCCTGGCCTCAAGTTTATATATGCACCGTAGGCCTAGGGTTTAGAGGATTCCTTGTCTTGGGCACCAAGTCTTGTGGAATCCTCCTTGCATTCGGCATGGGCTGCCCGAAGTGGCCCATTAGTGAGTTGCCCTGGGGGTACTCGGCCTGACCCACTGGCCGGGAGACGACGTGGTGATTACCCCCTAGTCCAGGACACTGTCAATAGCCCCCTGAACCGGTCTTCAAGTTGGGGACGCTCCTCGGTTCCTCTGAACTGTTCTTCATCTTCGGTCGTCAATCTGGAAAACTGGTTCAACAAATCTTCCCATCTCCAATCTCGAGAATCACCGATGTGTATCTGAAGAGTTCATACCTCGGTCATCCGAGGAGCCCCTTTAAATTATCGGCTTTTATCATTGCCTTGTAATTTTTACGCCACACCTCGGGTAATTTTTTCCCGTGGGGCGATATCCTCTTGCATTCGAGCTCCAATGCCGAACTGCATCCGAGCTGTATTTTTAGCCGAGCTCCAATGCTGGTTGGCATCCGAGGTGTCATAGACTACCTCGGTCATGAAAAGTTTGGAGGAGTTCAACCGAACATAATGCCGGAAAAGCCCTCTAGGGAGACAACCACTCACGTACGAGGTTGATGCCGAACTGCATCTTAGGTGTCTTTTTGTAGCCGAAGTCTAATGTTGATCCGCATCTGAGTGCCAATGACGGACTGCGTCTGAGCTCCATGCCGGATTGTATCCGAGCTCCAACGCTGGTCAGCATCCGAGGTGTCATAAATTATCTCGTTCTCTAAAAATTTGAAGGACTTCATCCAAGCTTAAATGCCGGAATAATGTTTTATGGAGCCAACCATTCACATCTGAGCTTTTATGCCGGACTACTTCTGAGGCGTCTCTGATATTGAGCTTTATCTCGGACTGCTTCCGAGCTCGAACGCCGGACTGCATCCGAGCTCTAACGATGGTCAGCATCTAAGGTATCATAAACTAACTTGGACCTTAAAAATTGAAGGAATTCATCTGAGCTTAATGTCGTAAATGCTCTCTATGGAGCCATCCACTTGCGTCCGGGCTTTATGCCAGACTGCTTTCGAGGTGGTGCACCACCCCGAACGTGGGCTGATTTTTTGTGAATATTTTTGATTGGGTGCAATTTATTCTCTGTCGAGATATATAGCTAGTAGCCCTCAAGGTGTGTGTCAGCCTAAAACCCGAGATGCACCTGAAGGATGACATAAAACCACTAATCCCAATAGCCCCTAAGACTTGGGTCGATTCGCAAAATCGGCCTAAGGATCAGCTCCTAGCTCAGCAACATAGTTCGGAACACAAAAGTGATGTCCACAGACCTCGAGACTCAGGTTGGGTGCGGCCGACCAACCTGAGGATCATAATCTCCTCGGAGACTATATTGCACTTAAATTTTCTGCATTGAATTGTCAATGCAGTAGCCCCGAGACTTGGGTTGGGCAACATGGCTGACCCTAGGATCGTACCTCCTCGGGAACTAGTTCAACCGTCATGTATGTTTTGACAACACCAAGGTGGAGTTTAGAAAAGAGTTCCACGCCGAACACCTCAACCAAAAGAATGTCCCACTTCCTGAAAGGAAAACATAAAATAGGTGAAAGAGTTTATAAGCTCAATAGACCAAAAGAACATACGTAATTTTTTTTACGTCTAGATTGAATCAAGTTTTTTGTGCCAATACGAAATCGGTCTTAAAATTGTGCTTCTGTCGTGCTTTGACATCGCACATCCTAACTCTAGACTTCAAGCGGGTCAGCCTTCGGCTTCAACCTCCCTATCCTGAAGGCGGAGTGTTTCTCAGGCCAGTTTAGCAAACTAAACGCGAGCAACTTTAGAGAGAAACCAGGCTACCCGGCTATTGATCATACACTTGAGTCGAGAAAGGTGTGGTGGAAAAAGACTTTGCAACGACTACGAAGAAAACATCTATTATTAACCGGCTCATATTAATTTAAGAGAGTGACTTTGGGTAAAAGAATTTTATGTATAATGATTGTATGTACTGAAGTACTTCTACCATATCTGTGTTTGCCCGAACTTTGAATGAGTCTTAGCCGACCGTCGGCTTCTCCCTCTTCGGCCAAGGGCCGCAAAATGTTATCTACTCCACCTACTGAGAACATCGGCAGTGTTTCGGATAGCCAGGCAATCAGGCGATGAGGCTGTAACAGACAAAGCGCGCCCAGGGAACTTATGTTATATTACTTATGTAACGTAAGAAGCATCTTCAAAGAAAATAGTGCCCCCAATGGTACCCTTCTTTGGTCGCTCATGATTACTGTGAGACTTGTGCAATAGATTTGTGTACGCGTGAGTTCCGTCGTGTGCTGACCATAGTTGAAAACAATAAGAGTGCTAGCTTTCGGCTTCACCCGTCTGAGGTACGAGTTTGGATGACCCGATCGTAACAATCGCAGAGGTGCTCCCTTTACTCCCTAGCCAAACAATCGGGAATGTAGGGGTAAGCACAGGAACCAGGCAACCCAGCTTTGCGGAACACTTAAGTCAACATGATGCATATTTTGGCATAATACACGAGCAAGGAAAGAAGTTGTACAATAATGATCACATGTAAAGAGAAAAGGTTTCACAAAGGTAGGCCCCAAGTAGACGGGGTATTTGAATTTGTTTGTAACAAAGAAAGTTTTGACAAAGAAAGTTTTTCGCAAACAACATTTTGTCAAAAAAGTATAATGCTTGGTCGAACCAAATAAAATTTAAAACTGAAAGTTTTTGAGCATGAAAGCGACTTAGCTAGTTAATGTGCTCGGTGTCAATGACGTGATTCGGGCTTGTGGCGGGACGAGGATGCCCATCGAACTTTGACAGATCCGGTGTATAGTCTTTAGCATGGCCGAGGTCCCAGACCCCAAGTCCGTCCCGAGGTGACCGAACGAGGAGCTCGGCATTCCGAAGTAGTGACATAGCTCGACCTCTGTGGTGAGGTGAAGCCCCCGGTCCAGCCGAGGTGGCGGAGTAGGTCGGCAAGGTGATGCCAAACTGATCGCGCGACACAGCCAAAGCCAATTACCTGCACACATAAAATAGTGCGAGCAAGAGATAATAATAATAAATAAAGGTAATAATATATTTTTAAAAAATTCTTCTTCTTAGTTAATTTAAGTGAAGCAAATAAGTAAAGGAATATGGCATGGGCCCCGAGGTGCTTGAACATAGAGTTCGGATTGACGAAGTGTCGACGCTGCACGGTCGATGTGGCGAGATGAAGTCCTCGGTCCAATTAGCATGGTGGAGCTATGATCGGTGGATGCCAAAGTCTCGTGCAGGTGGGCTGGTGACGCTGAAGTCTCATGACAGCCGAGGTGTTAAAGCAGGTCGGTTGATGACGCCGAAGTCCCCGGAGCAGGTTGATGAAGGGATGCCAAAGCCCCGGTCTAGACGAGGTGACGGAGTAGGTCGGCTGGTGACACCAATGTCTCAGGCCAACCGAAGTGTCGAAGCTGGTCGGTTGATGACGCTGAAGTCTCATGCCAGCCGAGGTGTCAAAGGAAGTCGGCGTGCTCAACGTCAGCTTGAAAAAGTAACGTCTCGGCGATGCCGACGCAGGTCGGAATTTGTGATGAGGTCAATGCTGGCTTGATGAAGCAACGGAGCGCCCGACCCGTACAACCCGCGGATGACGAGGTTCGCTTGATGATTATTCGGCCCTTGCGATGACGAAATCTAGGTAGGATGACCGAGATGATGAGAAAATTTCCTTCAAAAAGGACGTCCGACAACCCGTTCATGAAAAAGATGAACTCGGGTCGGATTCGTTTTCGTGCAGAAAATAGATCCAAAATTCGTTTTACTCATCGGACGTTTCCCGAAGTTTGGATGGTCGGATCGAGCTGAATTTATGAGGGCTGCTCGATATAGGAATTCCACAGCCGGTGAACAGTGGGATTTTCCAACGGAAGTCTGAGCTAAATACTGGATACCTCGCCCTAAACTCATCCAGATTCCCGTCCAGATTTGACGGGGCTTCAGTATATTGCAGATCGTCGGAGATTCCTCCACCGGAACGCGATGAAATTTTGCAGGGTTGTTCTAGACTAAATTCCGCACAATTCCACTGAAGCAATTGTCAAAACGACACTCAAGGAGTCAGGGATAACGAAGACGAATCCGTTGTCCAGAAAAACTGAATGATCACGCGAGGGCAATGTTGATGTTGAGCCCCCGAGCACCATGGAGGATTCTTCCATGATCTTCGTTGAGATTGGAGTTGATATTGATGAAGACCCCCGTCCGATCTATATGATCTGACATGAAGAGCAGTCTTTGACATAGCTGAGGTGACCTTTCAAGCCAGCGACGAAGATGTCGATGTTGACGATGTAGCTCGGTTTCGACGCGTAGATCGCGATGGAGCCGATCTGAATTCCCATCGCACCGCGATGACTACCCAGAAGGCTCTTAATGAAAGCACCAATGTCAGTGTCAAATCCAGCATATCTCGTAGTAGTGGTCTTAAGCTAGGCGTCTTGGAGCGATGGTAACATGGAAACAAGATTTTACCCAGGTTCGGGCTCTCTCAAGGAGATAATACCCTACGTCTTGCTTTTGATTGTATTCATATGGGGTGTTGTACAGAGTACATGTATCTACCACGAGATTTTTCTAATGAATATAAGATGATCTATTGACTAGCCTGGCCTCGGTTTATATATGCACCGTAGGCCTAGGGTTTAGAGGAGTCCTTGTCTTGGGTGCCAAGTCTTGTGGAATCCTCCTTGTATTCGCCATGGGCTGCCCGAAGTGGCCCATTACTGAGTCGCTCTGGGGGTCCTCGGCTCGTCCCACTGGTCGGGAGACGACGTGGTGAGTACCCCCTAGTCCAGGACACCGTCAACGCCCCCCAAAGGTTTCCATTCTGGTGCAACAAGACCACGACCACGAGCCTAGCAGGAAGGATGTCATCACCGAGCGGACCATTGCATCATCAATAACTACTTTGCAGGCGAAGACCACCTTTCGTCAGGATAAACATGTACTCATGCCCTCCTTTGAATTTGGCCGTTGGGGATCCCTTCCCGCCATAGCGATAAGGGAAGAGGACCCGGGACACTATAAATAGAAGAGAGGTTGCACCGTAGAGAGGGACAACAAAACAGAGAGGCGGCAAAAGAGAGGCAACGCGACTAGAGCGCCCTCACGAGGCAACCCACCACTGTACTAGTTCTCGCACAAACCTCCTCGCGAGGCAATCCACCAAAGCAGGAGTAGGGTATTACACTTTGCAGCGGCCTGAACCTGGGTAAATCATCGTGTGCATCTACTTCCTCGTCATCGTGCGAGTTCGTTGTCGAAATCATCGAGTAGCGAGCTAGGTAGGGCGAGGCTACAGTGGATCTTTGCACACACCCCTGTGTTCGAACTTCTTTGGGTTTTTCGGAGCCCGAAATCCGAAAAAACACACAATAATAACAGAAGCATAATTGTGCAAACACTCAAAAAAAGAAAGGGATATATATATATATATATTGATTGAGTTGCCTCCCAACAAGCGCTATCATTTTATGCCCCTAGCTAGGCATAACGATTTCAATGATGCTCACATAAAAAGTAGTAATTGAAACATGCAAGAGAGCATCATGAATCTCATGGCAAGAACATTTAAGTCTAGCCCACTTACTATGCATAGGGATTTTGTGAGGAAACAATTTATGGGAGCAAGAATCAACTAGCATAGGAACGAAAAACAAGCATAAGTTCAAAACTTTGAACATATAGAGAGGAAACTTGATATTATTGCAATTCCTACAAGCATATGTTCCTCCCTCATAATAATTTTTAGTAGCATCATGAAGAAATTTCACAATATATCTATCGTAAAAAATACTCTCTTTTCGATCAACAAGCATAAAGTTTTTATCATCTTCCAAAATAGTGGGATTATCATCAACTAAAGTTATGACCTCTCCAAACCCACTTTTATCAAAAAATTCATAAGATTGATCACTCTCCAAACCCACTTTCGATACTATTGCAAATATTATTATCAATAACATATTCAACATGAGGGTTAAATAAATTTTCAAGATCATAAGAAGCATTATCACCCCAATCATGATCATTGCAATAAGAAGTTGACATGACAAAATTATCATCCCCAAGCTTGTAGTTTTGCATATCATTAACATCATGGATATTCATAGAATTCACACCAACAACATGACAATCATGCTTTTTCATTCAAGGAACTATCATGAATCATATTATAAATTTCTTCTTTCAACAGTTCATCAAAAATTTCAGATTCATGATTTTCAAACAAAACTTCATAGAGATAATCAAGTGCACTCAAATCACTAGTAATTGGTTCATCATAATTTGGTATTTCAAAAATATTAGCAAGTGGATGAGGATCCATATCAATAGATTTTTAGCAAGCGAAGATGTAAGCAAATAGAAGGCTCATGGCAACACAAGCAAACATAGCAAGCAAGCAAAAAGATAAACGAAAAAGTGGGCAAATAAAACTACAAATTTGTGAAGTGGGAGAGAGGAAAACGAGAGGGAAATGGAAAATAATATAAATTGCAAGGAGATGAGAGTTGTTATTAGGAACGTGGTAGATGAGATTGCTTTCTCCCCTGCAATGGCGCTAGAAATTCCTTTGACATGGCTTGAGACTGCATCGGTATTTCCCCAAAGAGGATGGGATGATGCTGCACAATGACGGTAAGTATTTCCCTCAGTTATGAAACCAAGATATCAATCCGTAGAGGAAGATCATGCACCCACGTCAACAACACCTGCAGACAAATAACAAATACTTGCAACCCGGCATGAAAGCGAGGATGTCAAGCTCTCTACGGTAAAAGGATAGATTAGGTAATGATAGTTTTGGCAAACAGATCTCGCAAGAAAACAAAATAAAGTAAGTAAATAAAAAGTGCAGCAAGGTATTTTTGGGTTTTTGGATTAATAGATCTTAAAACAAAAAAAGGCAAAATAGTAGATCGAAAAGCAATACGTTGGAAAAGTAGACCCAGGGGCTATAGGTTTCACTAGTGGCTTCTCTCATGAGTGTAGTGCACGATGGGCGAACAAATTACCGCTGGGAAATTGATAGAAGATCAAATAATCATGACGATATCTAGGCAATGATCATCATATAGGCATCACATCCAAGATAAGTAGACAGAAATGATTCTGCATCTACTGCTATTACTCCACATATCGACCGCTATCCAGCATGCATCTAGTGTATTAAGTTCATGGGAAAATGGAGTAATGCAATAAGAACGGTGATATGATGTAGACAAGATCTATTCATGTAGGAATATACCCCATCTCATTATCCTTAATGGCAACGATACATGTGTTCCTTGCTGCCCCTTCTGTCACTGGGAAGGAACATCGCAAGATCAAACCCATCACAAAGCACCTCTTCCCATGGCAAGAAAAATCGATCTAGTTGGCACAACTAAACCAAAGATTCGAAGAAGAAATATGAGTCTATAAGTAATCATGCAAATAAGAGATCAAAGAAGACTCAAATCATATTCATGGATAGAATATGATCATGAACTCAAAATTAATCGGATCCCAACAAACACACCGCAAAAGTCATTACATCAAATAGATCTCCAAGAGACCATTGTATTTAGAATCATAGAGAGAGAGAGAGAGAAAGCCGTGTAGCTACTGCCGACGGGCCCATAGGCCTATGGTGGACTACTCATGCATCATCGATGAGGCACCTATGATGAAGATGAACCCCTCTGTGATGGTGTTGGATTTGATCTCGAGGTTTTGGAACTTGCGGCGTCTGGAATTGTGTTTCGTTGACTCCTCTAGGGTTTTCCCAATATTTGGGAATTTATAGGGCCAATAATTGGTTGAGGGGGGTCCCGAGGTGGGCACCGTCCACTAGGCCACGCCAGGGGCCTCTGGTGCGCCCTGGTGCAGGGTGGCCACCCTGGGCTCCCTCTCCTATTGTTCTTTGGCCCATCCTGACTCTTCTAGTCCATAAAAAATCTCCAAAAAATCCTATAGCGTTTGGGCTCCGTTTGGTACTGATTTTCTACGAAGTAAAAAACAAGCAAAAACAACAAGGGGCACTTTGGCACTATGTTCAATAGGTTAGTCCCAAAAACTGATATAAAGTTGCTATAAAATTGTTGTAAAACATCCCAGACTGATAATATAACAGCATGGAACAAGAAAAAATTATAGATACGTTGGAGACATATCCTTATCCCAGTGAGGAAAGGATGATGGAGATTATGATTCCCCCACAAGTCGGGATGAGACTCCGGACGAAAAATAAAATAACAATGGGGGATGTCAAATAAGCCCACCATATATATAAAAAATAATGAATGGGGGAGGCAAAAAAAGAGAAAAGCCCACCAAAAAACGAGAGAAAAATAGAGAATGGACTTTGCTACTATCCTTTTCCACACTTGTGCCTCAAAGTGGCACCATGTTCTTCATATAGAGAATCTCCTATTTTGTCACTTCCATATGCTAGTGGAAATTACCTTTTCATTATAAACTTGGCTTATATATTCCGATGATGGGCTTCCTCAAATGCCCGAGGTCTTCATGAGCAAGCAAGTTGCATGCACACCCACTTAGCTTCAGTTGAGCTTTCATACACTTAAAGCTCTAGTGCATCATTTGCATGGAAATCCCTACTCGCTGCATTGACATCTATCGATGAACATCTCCATAGCTCGTTGGTACGCCTACTTGATGTGAGACTATCTTCTCCACTTTTTACCCCTTTGATATCTAACATCATATTCTATTCCACCTATATGCTATCAGGACCGGTTTCTAGGATATTAATTTCCCAGTAAATGGCCCTTGTGCTCATCAGCCCTAGGATTACTGTTAGCTGATGAGACACAATCTTGATACAGAAATTCCAAGAAAAATTACAAAAGCTGAAGTACAAGACCACCATGGTCTATGAGTACAACAAAAGGTTTCTAGTGGTGGATGGCGGAAGCGGTTCGGGGTCATCAGCGTCTATGGGACTCCATTTCCCACAGGAACAACTGACCTGGTTAACTCCTATCTTCGCGTGGCTGCAATCTTCAGTGCCTAAGTTCTGGGGTTGTCGTCATAATGCTCCTCTCCACATGCATAATCTGGCCAAGACAATAGCTAGGGGCAAGCCAATGAGTACTTTGAATTTACTCGCAAACATTATGAAAACAGGTATAACATAGTAGTGGTATTCATGCACTGGACTTAATCCATGGTCACTTAACTAGTCACAAAATAAAACTACATGATGCAAACAAGAAGGTCGTCCATAATAAGCTTGAATAATCAATTAGAGGATAGAAATAAAATACACCGATTGGGTGTCTGAAGCGACGCCTCGAAAGGATAATAATATAAAGCATGCCTCAGTCGGGCATCTGAGCGACGCCATATAAAGGGCTTATAAGGAAAAATAAATAATCAGCACGCCACAGTCGGGCGTCTGAGCGATCCCACATCAAGGTCTTATAAGGAAAAATTAAATATTCAGCATGCCATAGTCGGGCGTCTTTGCGACGCCACATAAAGGGCTTATAATGAAAATAAATAATTAGTATGCCACAGTCGGACATCTGAGCGACGCCACATAAAAGGCTTATAAGGATAATGAATATCCAAGAGGTAGAACCATCCCAGGGATACTCAATAATTCAAGTATAATGGTTATTCCACAATAATAATAATAATAATAATAATAATAATAATAATAATCACATGCCAGATGTCATGATCAATGTTCCGGTTTAGAAGTTTCCCTCCGAAGACCGACAGTAAGACCAACACTTGACCCATCCCAGACTGTAGTCCTTAACCACGGACATGGCTATTCGAATAGATATTAACTCTGCAGAGGGTGTACTCTTTACCGACGAGTAACGGATTCCTTTAGTCCACCAGGACTAATTCCTCTTACGGTCTTTGAATTGAAAACACACCTGACCTACACACACCAGCTTAACTTACCGGTGCCTGGAATCACCCACGGTACTTGTTAAGCAAAACTCTAAGTGGGGAGGCTATATCGACCTTGACTAGCACGGGATCACAAAATTCACAACGCCCGCAGACAAGGGGAGCTACCCCCTCGGATCCAACCGGAAACACCCATGCCCCCGGACCAAGTGACATGCCTACCAGGGGCCACTGGTATGTTTCACTATGGCCTCACTGTACGGTGTGTGCTAATAAGGGGTTGACAACTTACTGAATCGTACCCTACCTATTGTAGGGACAAGTGGTAGTACGAAACAAGTATGGGGGTTACTGGCACAAGACTCGATCTATGGTCAACTCAGGAGGTCATGTATTCTCTGCATGATTAGTCCAACAAACATATTTCACGACATTAGACAGAATCACCACTTGTCATACCCCTTCATGTCTTACTGACCATTCTCGCTCCAAAGAGATATCAGCACCAAGCTCGTGTCTACCAGAGACAGAGACTTCTCCTGATTCCTTCCGGTAGGCATGAAAGGTATACGAGGGTGAATACTGTCTGAAGCATATCAATTTCAACAGCAAGGAATTTTCATCAAGCACTTGTAAATTAACATGATCGCATTATCTCATGAAATAACACATACTTCAAGTCCACTCGGTGTTGTAGCCACTTCAAAACAACACACAACAAATATTATACCAGGGTTCAGAATGCTTGCCTTCAATGTGCATGTATTCGAGGTGCACTCCAAAACTTTATCTTCACTCCAAATTCCTATTTGAAAATATATTCTAATTAACACACAATTCAAAAACAGCACAAAAAGTTGTCTTGGAAAATTTTCAAATAAATATGAAAATAAACTAGATGGAATTTGGGAAACAACCGAAAAAGAATCAATTTAATTGGAATTGTGGTTTAAAAGATATGACCAGTCATAGTCAGGGTCAAATCTGTTTTTAAATAAATCAGAAAAAGGAAGCGGTTCGAATTAGGATACGCTTGCGCGAGGAGAAAACATACTCACTGGGGGGTGTCTCCACTTAAACCAGCATGGGCCGACTCGGGGTCACTGACAGTGGGTCCATTGGGACCACTAGTCAGGTTTGACTAGTCGCTTGCGTCTCCCTCCTCCTCTGGCCGAGCGGAGGCGGAGGTCCGGCGATTGCCACCGGCGAACGGCGGTTCCCCACGGTGCTCCGATGGCGAGGATGGATCTGTTAGCTCAAGGCGGTCCTCCGAGTGGTCGGAAAGCCAGCGGGGACGAAGGGGGTCACCGGTGGTGAGCTCCATGGCGGGCGGTGGCTTCGGGAGCTGTTGGGGTTTCAGCCTAGGGCAGTTCCCGGTTGAGCCTGAGTGGTGGGGCGGCTCTGCAAGGTCAAGGGGAAACGGATGGCAGTGACGGAAGGACTAGGGAGGCCGTGCTCACGGTGGGTTTGACCGGTGCACGGCGGCGGCCGAAGCTACCGGAGGCGGGGAAGACGCCCTTTTGTAATTGTTTTCTGGCTATGGGGGCTCTAGAGGGATGGCACGAGGTCGCCTCAGGGTCTGGTTGAGCCTGGGTGTCTCCTTTTATAGTGTAGTAAGGTCGGTTCCGCGGCGTCCGGGGATAAGATCAGCGGATTAAGGCTCGAGGCAATGTGACGGCGGCTGGGGGGACCAAGAGCTAGACGACGAGCTCGAGGATGAGGTCGGACTGTTCCTGGGGCAGCTGGCACGCGGCTGTGGCTTGGGCGGTGCTGCCATGGCAGGGGTCCTGTGTTGGAAATATGCCCTAGAGGCAATAATAAAATAGTTATTATTGTATTTCCTTGTTCATAATGATTGTCTATTGTTCATGCTATAAATGTGTTAACCGGAAACCGTAATGCATGTGTGAATACATAGACCACAACATGTCCCTAGTGAGCCTCTAGTTGGCTAGCTCATTTATTAATAGATGGTCACGGTTTCATGACCATGGACATTGGATGTCATTGATAAAGGGATCACATCATTAGGAGAATGATGTGATGGACGAGACCCAATCCTAAGCATAGCACAAGATCGTGTAGTTCGTCTGCTAAAGCTTTTCCAATGTCAAGTATCATTTCCTTAAACCATGAAATTGTGCAACTCCTGGATACCGTAGGAATGCTTTGGGTGTGCCAAACATCACAACGTAACTGGGTGTCTATAAAGGTGCACTACGGGTATCTCCGAAATTGTCTGTTGGGTTGGCACGAATCGAGACTGGGATTTGTCACTCCGTGTGACGGAGAGGTATCTCTGGGCCCACTCGGTAAGACATCATCATAATGAGCTCAATGTGACTAAGGAGTTAGCCACGGGATGATGTGTTACGGAATGAGTAAAGAGACTTTCTGGTAATGAGATTGAACAAGGTATAGGGATACCAACGATCGAATCTCGGGCAAGTATCATACCGATAGACAAAGGGATTGCATACGGGATTGATTGAATCCCCGACATCATGGTTCATCCAATGAGATCATCGTGGAGCATGTGGGAGCCAACATGGGTATCCAGATCCTGCTGTTGGTTATTTACCGGAGAGGTGTCTCGGTCATGTCTACGTGTCTCCCAAACCCATAGGGTCTACACAATTAAGGTTCAATGACGCTAGGGTTATAGGGAAATAGTGTATGTGGTTATCGAAGATTGTTTGGAGTCCCGGATGAGATCCCAGATGTCACGAGGAGTTTCGGAATGGTCCGGAGACAAAGATTGATATATAGGAAGTGAGGTTTTGGCCACCGGAAGTGTTTCGGGAATTACCGGTAACGTACCGGGACCACCGGAAGGGTTCCGGGGGTCCACCAAGTGGGGCCACCAGCCCCAGAGGGCTGCATGGGCCGAGAGTGGAAGGGACCAGCCCAGAGTGGGCTGGTGCGCCCTCCACCCTGGCCCAAGGCGCGGGAAAGGTGGGAGGGAGGGGAAACACTAGACCCAGATGGGCCTAAGGCCCACTAGGGTTGCGCCCTACCGCTCTCCCCACTTGGTCGCCGGCCAAAGGCCATCTAGGACTGGCGCACCACCCTAGGGTGGGAACCCTATGGGCTGCGCACCCTCCTCCCCTCCTCCTATATATAGTGGGGGTTTTGGGGGCTGCCAACATACGACTCTCTCTCCCTCTCGGCGCAGCCCTACTCCTCCTACTCCTCGTTCTCCGTAGTGCTTGGCGAAGCCCTACCGGAGACCACGCAGCTCCACCGTCACCATGCCTTCGTGCTGCCGGAGCTCTCCCTCAATCTCTCCTTCCTCCTTGCTGGATCAAGGCATAGGAGACGTCACCGGGCTGCACGTGTGTTGAA
The DNA here is from genome assembly GCA_022496015.1 of Hordeum marinum. NCBI lineage: Eukaryota > Viridiplantae > Streptophyta > Magnoliopsida > Poales > Poaceae > Hordeum > Hordeum marinum. Next base: position 443,875,685 of record CM039674.1, read on the forward strand.
TGCGGAGGCGCTGTTGTTCGGCGCTAAGATCGGAGTCCACCGCGATTTGAATCGCTACGAGTATGACTCCACCAACTGTGTTCTTGTAATGCTTCCGCTTAGCGATCTTCAAAGGTATGAAGATGCACTCTCCCCTTAATCATTGTTGGTTTCTCCATAGATAGATCCTGGTGAACACATAGGAATTTTTTGATTTACTACTACGTCTCCCTACAGTGGCATCATGAGCTAGGTCTATGCGTAGAATCTATGCACGAGTAGAACACAAAGCACTTGGGGGCATCGATCTTGTTAATTTGCTTACCACTACTAGTCTTATATTGATTCGGAGGTATTGTGGGATGAAGCGGTCCGAACCAACTTTACACGTACGCTTATGCGAGACCGGTTCCACCGCCTGACATGCACTTGTTGCATAAGGTGGCTAGCAAGTGTCTGTCTCTCCCAGCTTAGTCGGATTGGATTCGATGAGAAGGGTCTTATGAAGGGTAAATACCAATTGGCATATCACGTTGTGGTTTTTGCGTAGGTAAGAAACATTCTTGCTAGAAACCTATAGCAGCCACGTAAAAACTTGCAACTACAAATTAGAGGACGCCTGACTTGTTTTTGCAGCATATGCTTTGTGATGTGATATGGACAAAGGATGTGATGTGATGCATTGTGATGTATGAGATTGATCATGTTTTTGTAATAGGATTCACGACTTGCATGTTGATGAGTATGACAACCGGCAGGAGCCATAGGAGTTGTTTTCTTTTATTGTATGACATGCGTGTCAATCATAAACGCCATGTAATTACTCTACTTTATTGCTAAACGTTAGCCATAGTAGTAGAAGTAATAGTTGGCGTGACAACTTCATGAAGACACGATGATGGAGATCATGATGATGGAGATCATGGTGTCGTGCCGGTGATAGTGATGATCATGGTGCCCCGAAGATGGAGATCAAAGGAGCAAGATGATATTGGCCATATCATGTCACTATATTAATTGCATGTGATGTTTATCATGTTTACATCTTATTTTCTTAGAACAACGGTAGTAAATAAGATGTTCTCTCAATAAAATTTCAAGAAAGGTGTTCACCCTAACTGTGCACTGTTGCTAAGGATCGTTGTTCTGAAGCACCACGTGATGATCGGGTGTGATAGGTTCTAACGTTCGCATACAACGGGTGTAAGCCAGATTTACACACACGAAACACTTAGGTTGACTTGGCAAGCCTAGCAAGTACATACATGGTCTCGGAACACGGAAGACCGAAAGGTCGAACATGAGTTGTATAGAAGATACGATCAACATGGAGATGTTCACCATGGATGACCAGTCCGTCTCACGTGATGATCGGACACAGGCTAGTTGACATGGATCATGTATCACTTGGATGATTAGAGAGATGTCTATCTAAGTGGGAGTTCATTAAATAATTTGATTATGTGAACTTAATTATCATGAACTTAGTCTAAAATTGTCTTTACAATCTATATTGTAGATCCATGGCCAACGCTAATGTCACCCTCAACTTCAACGCGTTCCTAGAGAAAACCAAGCTCAAAGATGACAGAAGCAACTATGTGGACTGGGTCCGTGGCTTGAGGATCATCCTCATGGCTTCCAAAATATTGTATGTTCTTGATGCACCGCTAGGTGACCCACCCATTTTCCCAGCGGACCAAGACGTTATGAACGCTTGGCAGTCATGCTGTGATGATTACTCCCTTGTTCAGTGCGGCATGCTTTACAGTTTAGAACCGGGGCTCCAAAAGCGTTTTGAGCAACACGGAGCATATGAGATGTTCCAAGAGCTGAAACTAGTTTTCCATGCTCATTCCCGGGTTGAGAGATATGAAGTCTCCGACAAGTTCTTCAACTATAAGATGGAGGAGAATAGTTCTGTCAGTGAGCACATACTCAATATGTCTGGGTTGCACAACCGCTTGACTCGGCTGGGAGTTAATCTCCCAGATGACTCGGTCATTGACAGAATCCTCCAGTCACTCCCACCGAGCTACAAGAGTTTTGTGATGAACTACAACATGCAGGGTATGGAGAAGTCCATTCCCGAGTTGTACTCGATGCTGAAATCAGCGGAGGTCGAGATCAAAAAGGAGCATTAAGTGTTGATAAGACCACTAGTTTCAAGAAAGGGAAGGGTAAGAAGAACTTCAAGAAGTACGACAAAGTTGTTGTCGCGCCCGATAAGCAAGTTGTCGGGAAGAAGAACAAGAATGGACCCAAGCCTGAGACTGAGTGCTTTTATTGCAAGGGTACCGGTCACTGGAACCGGAACTGCCCCAAGTACTTAGCGGATAAGAAGGCCGGCAACGTTAAAGGTATATGTGATATACTTGTTATTGATGTGTACCTTACCAGCGCTCGTAGTAGCTCCTGGGTATTTGATACCGGTGCAGTTGGTCACATTTGTAACTCCAAACAGGAGCTGTGGAATAAGCGGAGACTGGCAAAGGACAAGGTGACGATGCACGTCGGGAATGGTTCCAAGGTTGATGTGATCACCGTCGACATGCTACCTCTACATCTACCTTCGGGATTAGTTTTAAACCTCAATATTGTTATTTAGTACCAGCTTTGAGCATGAACATTGTATCTAGATCTCGTTTGATTCGAGATGGCTACTCATTTAAATCTGAGAATAATGGTTGTTCTATTTATATGAGAGAAATGTTTTATGGTCATGCCCCGCTGGTCAATGGTTTATTTTTGATGAATCTCGAACGTGATATTACACATGTTCATAGTGTGAGTACCAAAAAGTGTAAGGTTGATAACGATAGTCCCACTTACATGTGGCACTGCCGCCTTGGTCATATTGGTGTCAAACACATGAAGAAGCTCCATGCTGATCGACTTTTGGAGTCTCTTGATTTCGAATCATTTGACACGTGCAAACCATGCGTCATGGGCAAGATGACCAAGACTCCGTTCTTCGGAACAATGGAGTGAGCAACTGACTTGTTCGAGATAATACATACCGATGTATGCGGTCCAATGAGCGTCGAGGCTCACGGTGGCTACCGTTATGTTCTCACCCTCACTGATGACTTGAGAAGATATGGGTATGTCTACTTAATGAAACACAAGTCTGAAACGTTTGAAAGGTTCAAGGAATTTCAGAGTGAGGTAGAGAATCAACGTGACAGGAAAATAAAGTGCCTACGATCTGATCATGGCGGAGAATATTTGAGTCACGAGTTTGGCATGCACCTAAGGAAATGTGGAATTGTTTCACAACTCACGCCGCCTGGCACACCTGAGCGAAATGGTGTGTCTGAACGTCGTAATCGCACTCTATTGGATATGGTGCAATCTATGATGTCTCTTACCGACTTAACGCTATCATTTTGGGGATCTGCATTAGAGACTGCCGCATTCACTTTAAATAGGGCACCATCAAAGTCCATTGAGACGACACCGTGTGAATTATGGTTTGGAAAGAAACTTAAGCTGTCATTTTTAAAAGTTTGGGGATGCGATGCTTATGTGAGAAACTTCAACCTGAGAAGCTCAAACCCAAAGCGGAAAAGTGCGTCTTCATAGGATATCCCAAAGAGACTATTGGGTATACATTCTACCTCAGATCCGAAGGCAAAGTCTTTGTTGCCAAGAATGGATCCTTTCTCAAGAAAGAGTTTCTCTCGAAAGAAGTAAGTGGGAGGAAAATAGAACTTGATTAGGTAATTGTACCTCCACTCGAACCGAAGAGTAGCGCAGCACAAGAAGTTGTTTCTGTGGAGCCTACACCGGCTGGAGAGGAAGTTAATGATGATGATCATGAAACTTCAGATCAAGTTTCTATTGAACATCGAAGGTCCACTAGGACACGTTCCGCACCAGAGTGGTATGGCAACCCTATCCTGGAGATCATGTTGTTGGACAACGGTGAATCTTCGAACTACGAAGAAGCGATGGTGGGCCCGGATTCCAACAAATGGAATGAAGCCATGAAATTCGAGATAGGATCCATGTATGAGAACAAAGTGTGGACTTTGGTGGACTTGCCTGATGATAAGCGAGCCATTGAAAATAAATGGATCTTTAAGAAGAAGATTGTCACGGATGGTAATGTGACCGTCTATAAGGCTCGGCTTGTCGCTAAGGGTTATCGACAAGTTCAAGGAGTTGACTATGATGAGACTTTCTCACCCGCAGCGATGTTGAAGTCTGTCCGAATCATGTTAGCAATTGCTGCATTTTATGATTATGAGATCTGGCAAATGGACGTCAAAACGGCATTCCTTAATGGCTTCCTTAAGGAAGAACTGTATATGATGCAGCCGGAAGGTTTTGTCGATCCTAAAGAAGCTAACAAAGTATGCAAGCTCCATTGCTCCATCTATGGGCTGGTGCAAGCATCTCGGAGTTGGAATATTTGCTTTAATGAGGTGATTAAAGCGTTTTGGTTTGTACAGGTTTATGGAGAACCATGTATTTACAAGAAAGTGAGTGGGAGCTCTGTAGCATTTCTCATATTATATGTGGATGACATACCGATAATGGGAAATGATATAGAACTTTTGGAAAGTGTAAAGTCCTACTTGAATAAATGTTTTTCAATGAAGGACCTTGGAGAAGCTGCTTACATATTAGGCATCAAGATCTATAGACATAGATCGAGACGCCTCATAGGTCTTTCACAAAGCACATACCTTGACAAGATATTGAAGAAGTTCAATATGGATCAGTCCAAGAAGGGGTTCTTGCCTGTGTTACAGGGTGTGAGATTGAGTACGACTCAATGCTCGACCATGACAAAGGATAGAGAAGAGATGAGTGTCATCCCCTATGCTTCCGCCATAGGCTCTATTATGTACGCCATGCTGTGTACCAGACCTGATGTGAACCTTGCCATAAGTTTGGTAGGGAGGTACAAAAGTAATCCTGGAGCGGAACACTGGACAGCGGTCAAGAATATCCTGAAGTACCTGAAAAGGATAAAAGACATGTTTCTCGTATATGGAGGTGCCAAAGAGCTCATCATAAAGGGTTACATCAATGCTAGCTTCGACAGAGATCTGAATGACTCCAAATCGCAAACCGGATACGTGTATATTTTGAACGGAGGGGCAGTCAGTTGGTGCAGCAGCAAGCAAAGCGTCATGGCGGCATCTACATGTGAAGCGGAGTACATAGCTGCTTCGGAAGCAACAAAGGAAGGAGTCTGGATGAAGGAGTTCATCACCAACCTAGGAGTGATTAACAATAAGTTGGGCCCGATGACTCTATCTGTGACAACACTTGAGCTATTGCCCTTGCGAAGGAGCCTAGGTTTCAAAAGAAGACAAGACACATCAAGCACCGCTTCAACTCCATCCGTGATTACATTCAGGAGGGAGATATAGATATTTGTAAAGTACATATGGATCTGAATGTCGCAGATCCGTTGACTAAACCTCTCTCACGAGAAAAACATGATCAACACCAGAATGCTATGGGTGTTCAATTCATCACGATGTAACTAGATTATTGACTCTAGTGCAAGTGGGAGACTGTTGGAAATATGCCCTAGAGGCAATAATAAAATGGTTATTATTGTATTTCCTTGTTCATGATGATTGTCTATTGTTCATGCTATAATTGTGTTAATCGGAAACCATAATGCATGTGTGAATACATAGACCACAACATGTCCCTAGTGAGCCTCTAGTTGGCTAGCTCGTTGATCAATAGATGGTCACGGTTTCATGACCATGGACATTGGATGTCATTGACAACGGGATCACATCATTAGGAGAATGATGTGATGGACAAGACCCAATCCTAAGCATAGCACAAGATCGTGTAGTTCGTCTGCTAAAGCTTTTCCAATGTCAAGTATCGTTTCCTTAGACCATGAGATTGTGCAACTCCCGAATACCGTAGGAATACTTTGGGTGTGCCAAACATCACAACGTAACTGGGTGGCTATAAAGGTGCACTATGGGTATCTCCGAAAGTGTCTGTTGGGTTGGCACGAATCGAGACTGGGATTTGTCACTCCGTGTGATGGAGAGGTATCTCTGGGCCCACTCGGTAAGACATGATCATAATGAGCTCAATGTGACTAAGGAGTTAGCCACGGGATGATGTGTTACGGAACGAGTAAATAGACTTGCCGGTAACGTGATTGAACAAGGTATAGGGATACCGACGATCGAATCTCGAGCAAGTATCATACCGGTAGACAAAGGGAATTGCATACAGGATTGATTGAATCCCCGACATCATGGTTCATCCGATGAGATCATCGTGGAGCATGAGGGAGCCAACATGCGTATCCAGATCCCGTTGTTGGTTATTGACCGGAGAGGTGTCTCGGTCATGTCTACGTGTCTCCCGAACCCGTAGGGTCTACACACTTAAGGTTCCATGATGCTAGGGTTATATGGAAATAGTGTACGCGGTTACCGAGGGTTGTTTGGAGTCCCGGATGAGATCCCAGAAGTCACGAGCAGTTCCAGAATGGTTCGGAGACAAAGATTGATATATAGGAAGTGAGGTTTTGGCCACCGGAAGTGTTTCGGGAATTACCGATAACGTACCGAGACCACCGGAAGGGTTCCAGGGGTCCACCAAGTGGGGCCACCAGCCCCAGAGGGCTGCGTGGGCCAAGAGTGGAAGGGACCATCCCTAGAGTAGGATGGTGCGCCCTCCACCCTAGTCCAAGGCGCAGGAAAGGTGGGAGGGAGGGGAAACCCTAGACCCAGATGGGCCTGAGGCCCACTAGGGCTGCGCCCTCCCCCTCTCCCCTCGTGGCCGCCGGCCAAAGGCCATCTAGGGCTGCCGAACCACCCTAGGGGCTGTGCACCCTCCTCCTCTCCTCCTATATATAGTGGGGGTTTGGGGGGCTGCCGACACACGACTCTCTCTCCCTCTCGGCGCAGCCCTACTCCTCCTACTCCTCGTTCTCCATAGTGCTTGGCGAAGCCCTACCGGAGACCATGCAGCTCCACCATCACCATGTCGTTGTGTTGCCGAAGCTCTCCCTCAACCTCTCCTTCCTCCTTGCTTGATCAAGGCTTAGGAGACGTCACCGGGATGCACGTGTGCTAAACACGGAGGCGTCGTTGTTCGGCGCTAAGATCGGAGTCCACCGCGACCTGAATCGCTACGAGTATGACTCCACCAACCGTGTTCTTATAACGCTTCTACTTAGCAATCTTCAAAGGTATGAAGATGCACTCTCCCCTTACTCGTTGCTAGTTTCTCCATAGATAGATCTTGGTGAACACGTAGGAATTTTTTTGATTTACTACTACATCTCCCTACAGCCTACTGCCATCGCCGGGGTAGCGCGAAAAAGCTTGCTGCAGCGGTGCTATGGGGTGCCAGGGGTGGCACGGGCGAGCGGATGAGGATGGGGCGTGGCCCTGCAGGCGGGCCAAAGGTCAAGGGCGCGGGGTTAGGTGCGATGCGGCGGCTCGGATGCGCTGCTGCAATACGCACGCTCTGGGCGCGCCCAGCGCATGCCTACCAGGTGGTTGGCGAGAAGACAAGGCCCACCAGGAGACTCAAATGCACATGGGGTTAAGCATGGGCAGGTTTTAGGGCAAGGCCAAACTATATGACACGCTGGTTTGGTCTCTCGAGCAACTTGATAATGCAAATCTAAAAGCATGCCAAATCTAGCCATGCTCCTAACCTGCTTGATGAAATGCTGAGGGTATCAGGGCATCTCTTCTGGTGGTCAAATTCTCCAGGTTAGTGTCTCTTTAGGCGTAGGTGATGGTGGCAAGGTTAGTTTGGCAAAAGCAGAAACTTGCTAGTGCAAGTTTTGCAAAACTACAGTTTAGGACAGAAAATAAAGGCTATTATTACATGTGCTAAAAATCTTCTAATGGGTCTGATCTCCTGGTCTTAAGGGTTTGGTAGGGTTTACTATTGGCAGGAAAAATCCCAAGGTGAATAGAGAAAAATAAAATAGGGTTGTAGTACAAATCACCAAACTGGACCAGAATACAAATATAGATTATTTGCTCAAATTTTTCAAAACACAAAGTTGTATCTTTGCATAAAAGTGATGTAGTAACCTCATATGTATTCTATTAATTTTTGTAGAATTTTTGAGTGAATTTACCAAATGGTTGTAGTGCAAATGAGGCTCCAAAAATGTATGAGAAACCATTTAAAATGAATAAATCTTAGAAGAATAATAATTAAAATAAAATATTTCCACTGATCATACAAAATGAAATGAATTGTTCTTGAGGAGGTATTCAAGTCCAACAATTATTTTTGAAAATTTTCTACTTGGGGAGAAAACTCCACAATTCAAAAGAAAAGAGTGATTCTGAAATCAATAGATGATCTAGAAAATAAAAATTTAATTTCTTGGCAAAATTTTAATTAATAAAACATGGTCAAATTTTGGGGTGTTACAACACTACCCCCCTTAAGAAAAATCTCGTCCTCGAGATTTGCTAAGGACGGTATACAAAAATATTACTCCTGTTATCGTGCAATAATAATTCGAAAATTAGATACCCTGCTTACACGATTTGACGTGGCTACAGTGAGTGGTCAGATAATTGGGATAACTACAGTGGGGTACTGGCGTTGCATGGGAAAAAATCTATGGTTTTGGGGAAACCAGGGGATTTCTACTTATGGCTGCAGTAAATTTAGAATTAATAAAATTCTAAATTTATAAATTACGTTGGTCGTACCCGGGTGCATAGAGCTGTCTCTGGCTGACAGGTGGACCCAGGTCCCACTATCAGTCTCTTCTTCCACCTCGGGCTCTCCTCTCTTCCTCTATCTCGAGCGCTTTCTCACGCTTTCCCCACCAGTGACGTCTAGCGCGTAGGGCATGTAGGCCATACTACGGTAGTGCGCGGCGTGCTAGCTGCTGGTGCAGCGTGCACTCACTTCACGGGCTAGTGTGCTGTCGGCACTGCTCACGAATTCGCCTCCGAACACCGGCGATCGAGCGACGAGCGACGCTGGTGTACTTCGCCCATCGTACACCGATCTCGAGCTATAAAAATGACCGTGGTGCTTCTCTCTTCTTCCTCACACCTGGCCTCGTTTCTTCTTCTTCTTCCTTCTCCTCCGTTTCAACTTGCAGGAAATCGAGATGAGGCTCTAATGGTGGAGGTGATGCCGGACTGGTTCCCGGTCCTGCTGTGTGGAGGGTTGGCGGCATTGCTAGTGTTATCTGTGCTCCTGTGTGCGATGATTCTCGATGATTGCCGTGATGCTGCTGCTCGAGTGTTAGCTCTTCACGGCGGTGGTGATCACGAGGATTAGGTGTCGGTGTCAGGTGCCGCCTGCTGTTAGTGTGCTCGAGGCAATCTACACCAGAATAATTACCCAAAAATTTCTCTTTCAAAAAAATTGTGGTGTGTTAGTGAGGTGATTGGTTATGTGCAAAATGTGCACGTGGTTCTATACTCAATGCATGTGGTGTAGTGGCTATGACTGTGAGCCTGTTGTCCTTGTACTGCGTGAATTTAAATCTATGTCACGGAAAAATATTTGTTGCAATTTGCTCAAAGAAAATATCACCTCGAGATTTACGGAGAGTGAAAAACAGTTGATCAAAAATCACAACAGTAAAAATCACTCACATACAATTGAAATCAAACAATTATTCATAGCCCAATCTTATGACATAACACACATGTTGCAGTCAACAGTTAATTGTAAGCTTAACAAATTCAACATGGGTTGTCGACGGCGCAAAAGCAAAATATGCAGGGTCCTGAGAAATGTCTCCAGCACTAGAGCACATTCTTCCTCTTCTAGGGAGAGCGGATGGACTAGTCAAAGAACGCGCCTCTCCTGGTCTGGCCTCAGTGGTCTACCAATGGCGATCCGAGGATTCAAAACGGCAAGATTCTGGAGGTAATCCATTACTCGCTGAGTCAAACGCTCTTGGGCGATGACGTACTGGATAAGGTTGGCCAGTACTGGGTCTCTCTCTATTCATCCCCCGAGAAAAGATGCTTCTTGTGCGGGTGCTGCACGACTCGGTAAGTAATAATACCCCCTTTTCACTGGCATAGGGCACTGCGAATCAAAGGCGGGTAATCGCTTCGTACGCAGCAACTTCTATGGCCATTGGCGGAGTCGGCATAGATTTCCCCATGATGGAGACTTCTATTGGGTCTTGGTTTGGGTTCACAGGTGGGATGTGCACTACTGCCCAATATTTCGAGGCAAATGACGTGATCCTCGATTTGAACATCTCGTACTGGGGTGGATGGGGAGAACCTACGGCACTGCGGGTAAAGTCCCACAATATCTTAGCAAAACTACATGGGGTCATATCTGGGGTTCTCCGATGAATCCTGGGGTTAGGCATGGTAAAAAATGGATGTGAGGGCGGTGCATAAGGTGAGGGATGCTTGGTAAGGTCACAGAGTGGCTTCTTATATAGCATCTGGGCTGGGTGTAGCGACCCGACCTGAAAAGGTCAAGCCTCTGTGCATTCTGTGCCATCCCTGGATCAGTATGCTGGCACACACAGTACATGAATGTATATATCAAAGTGCAATCACATATAATTAACGTAAAACTGATATATACCTTAAAATCTCAGCGGAAAGAGTCAACGGGAGTGGAGTCCCAATAAACACCAATAGCAGGTTTAGTGTAGACCGTAACCCTGAATCGTACTCATACTCGTCGAAGAAGTGTATCTGCAACATGAGATGTTGCAGTCGTGTAGGTCAGCATTTTGAATATGCTGACAAGTCACAAAAGAGGGGGTGAAAAATAATCATCTATACTATATGCATATATGGCAGGTGGGGCTATAAGTTCAAGTTTTGCGTAAAGCAATTTTTTTTGAGAGGGGCAAAACAGAAGTTATTACTACAATGTTGGTTGATTAATGAGATGGTTCCACCAACCAATTCTCAAACCCAAGTTGTCATTAATACCCACATCATTATAATTCTTTGTGTTGAGAATTCCAGATAGTTTTAGTTCCTTTGGCTCAAGTTGTCCATGACCGTGGACATGGCGAATCGATTAGGTTTGAGTACTCTGCCGAGTTTTGCACATGTTCCCCACAAAATTTGATCACCTCCGTTGGATTCCTCGCACTTCAGGGTGTTTGAGGAACGGATGATCAAAACATGGTCTTCTAAGGGGTTCCTCTGAGACTCTGTCGGTGCCCATCCTTTCCTACCGTTCTTCTACATCTCGTAGCATCGCCACTCCAGGGTCACCACAATATCCAACAAAGCCAGAGCCCATAATGGCTTATGGCTGTGCAGGTAAGCCTTGGGTCTTGAAGCATCCATCCATCTCTTTGTTCCTAGGTGGACCTTTCCGCGTGAATACTAGCACTTCTCCAACAACACCTAGGCTAACCACTGGCATCTCTAGGGCGCCGTTCAACCATCATCCACCTAGAGGTATGTTGAAAACTTGGAGTCTTGAAGTCTTGATCATCATGTAGGTCTTGTAATTATTCTCTCACAACTCTCATGAATCACACAACCAACCCCGTCTACTAATAGCATAGCAAAATTAAATCAACGTTTCCTGGGGCCAAAGTGTCAAAGGGTTGAGGGGTGCCTACCACATGATACTACATCAAGTAACCAAATTTCCAAATTACCTACTTTGCATGCAATGGGTGGAAGGTTGAACTAACGCAACTTGAAAAACATAGGTAATAACATGGTCAATGTGAACTTGCCTGGAAAGGTTGATGAAGATAGAATCGCTCTCAGAAATTTACTTGATAGAACTATTCGTCACTCTCCGAGGAAAATCTATATACTCAAACATTGCATTCATATAAGCAATCATACTAGCAATCAATTCTAACACACAAGAATAACACAAGAGTAAACACCAAAGGGTTGTGATGAAGGAAATACTTAAGACAAAAGTTAAAATCAACAAAATTTCATCAAATCAACCAAAAGTGGTTTTCCCCTACAAATGATTTTATTTTCAAAAGGGCAACAAAACACTAACAAAGTAAAATCCAACAAAAGTGTTTTGGGAAAGTATTTTTACTATTAACAAGAATCACTTTTGAAGAACAACTAGAACTAAGACACAACTCACTAACAACATAAGTTTTTAACTACTAGAACATACCAGCAAGAAAACACTAAGATAATAAAAGAAAACAAATTTTAAAACAAATAATTAACAGAAAGTATTTTCTCATAAATCTTTATTTTGCAAAAAGAACTAATTGAAAAGCTTTTATAAAAATTCTTCTTTTGATATAAAACAAGGTCATCCTTGGCTTAAACCACAAACAATCTCAACTATAATACAAATTGTTTCTCTTCTAAACTTAGATTAACAGAAAATCAAACTTATAAAATGATTTGTGGAAACTATTTTCAAATAGTAGATCAAACTAGCAATGAAAATCAAATTGCAAGTTATAATTGAACTAGAATTGATTTTCATGCAATCAACTAATAAAATAATATTTGTTTGAAGGGCTACTCTTATCTAACAGAAAAATTTATAAAATTTATCAACTAATATAAAAGAAAAATAAATTAAAACAATTTAAAACAGAGGAAATAGAAATAAACCTAAAAAGAACTAAAACAAAATCTCTTTTGTTAAAAATATTAATTTAAATTATTATAAAAATTCCCAAATTCTTCCTACTTATAGATAAGATCACTAATGACCAGTAGCAAAAAGAATCAACCAAAAATCTATTATTAAACTCAAGATATTCAGAAAATAAGATTTAAATCAAATCTGTTTGAATTGAAATTTAAATTATTCAAATATGGTCAAACTTTATAGCTACCTAAACTACATAAAATTTGTGACGTGATGCAAAAAGAATCAAATTAAAACAATTAAAAATATAAAAGATATAAAGAAAATAAATATGGAACAGAATGTGGTTTTAAGCTAAAAACAGAAAAAGAAAAACTGTTAACTAGCGAACAGTGGGGCTACGTGGTATGTTCTGGTTGGTCGTGGTTGTGCGTGCGATAGGTAAAACAACGAACGTTCACAAAGTAAAAAAACGTTTCGTGGGCTTATGTTATCTAATGTGGATCATTGGATCCAGATCCAACGGAGTGGAGAGGGGGAGAGGGTGCTCACCGCTATGGGTGTCGGGCTCCGGCGAGGTCGCCGGCGGCCGGCGACTCGATGGTGCTCGAGGGCGGAGCTCCGGTGGTCGGGGACGGCGTGCGAGTGGTCCAGTCAACGACGGCGGACCTCCGGCGTCCGTTGGTGGTGATGGCGAGGCGATGGAGCATCGAGGGCGAGCTCCAGGAGCTCGTGGAGCTTTGGGTGGAGGGGGGGTACTCTGGCGATGTAGTGGCTATGGCGTTCCAAGAGGTCTCCGGCAAAGGCGAGGGCACCAGGCGATGGCGGCGAGTCTCCGGCGTTGATGGGCGGGGCCAGAGGGGCATGGGGTGATGGTGGTGAGTGGCACGTGCTCACAGAGTTTCGGGAGGTGGCCTACTCCGGCGAGAGATTCCGACGAGGGGAGAGGGTATGTCGAGGGGGACTTGGGCGGAACAGGGTGCGGGAGAGCTCCTGTATTTATAGGTGGCCTCGATGGTCGTAGAAAGGAAAATGAGAGGGAGATCGCGGCGGATCCGGTGGTGGCTCCGGCGATGGAAAGAGCAGATGAGGGAAGGAAAGAGGTGATCGCGACGGGATTTGGTCGGGCGGTGGGGTCCACGCGTCAGAGAGAGGGAGAGAAAGGGAAGGCATCGGGCGGCCGATTCGGGAGGGATTCGGATCCGGCTAATAAAGACGTGGGCCGATACTATTCCATATGGGCTCGGTACGTTTCCTATTAAAGCGATTTGTTTCCTTTTATTAATTTACAGAGAAGGAAACTATATTTTGGGCAATCAAAACTTTTCCAAAAAATAAAGTTTTATATACCAAAATGATCAAGGAAATAAATGCAATAAGATGAACATTTTTCTACGCCCAAAATAAATACTCTAAAAAAATTTATTTACAAAAAATGCCTAAATGGCTTTTAATTCCTTTTGCAAATAATTTTCAAATAACCCCCTTCACAAAAATAACCCTGGTGTGGAGTGTCATGTTACTCCTCTCAAAATCTTGTCAAGGGTATTTGAATTATTTCAAAATTTAAAATGGAACCAAATATGAAATGAATTCCAAAAAGAATAATTCAGAGATTTTCAAATCTATTTTTCAAATTCCTTGTTTATGAAGAAGTCATGTCATCTTCTCTCACCGATTTGAAATGGAATTGAATTTGAAATCAAACACAAAGGGGCAAGCCATTTTATTCCCTCTCATTCAAAAGTTTTCAAAAAGTTTCAAACTTCACTCAATTCAATCACTCAAGCAAACAAACAATCATTCTAATATTTATTATAACATTCCAAGATTTGGGATGTTACAAACCTACCATGCTTAAAATGAATCTCTTCCTCGAGATTCAAAGAGGCTAGAAACAAAAGGTTAGGGTTTGGGGGTCTTCTAGCAAAATCCATTGACCTGGAAGTGTGGGGTCTACCACAGTTAAAATGAGAGTTAGTGGTCCTTCAAAAGTCATGGCGATCATGTGGGTGCATATGTCTGTTCACATTCTTCACGATAGCTCCTTCGGTGATGCTCTTCCGTTTAAATCAAAAATCTTGTGTTCTCATAACAACTTGTATTTCCTCTGATACTGGGTCTTCTTAACTGGTAAGTCTCGCGTTCATTCTAAGTAACCTATCGATGATCTCATGGTGGTCTACCATTTGTGGTTATCCTGCAGTGAAATGAGTCTTGGCATTATTCCTCTCCGTAAAATTCCTACGTGTGACAGCAACTATCATGACAAGGGGTTTTCATCATACCATTCGAAGGCTTAAACAAAAGCTTCAAAGAACATCGTCATCTTTACTATGGGTAAGTCACTCAGATTTACCATTCCGAATAGCAAGAGAGTGATAAGAGTAAGTCATCATGGTGGCTAAGCCATGTCGCACTGAAATCATTACCTTGTATAAGGTTTAGTGAATCTCGTATTCTAGCACTTGGGCTTCCTCACAAGCGTTGCAGAAAATTTTCTTGTCAACGAACGAAGTTCGGATAAATCCATTGATTCTGCAAGCCAAGCAAAAACATCTATCATTTCTTCACATCTCTCAGGATTTCAGATACTCCTAAGGAAAACGTTTGCTAAACAGTAATAGCTTATCCCAAGTTTCTGCTCCATTAAATGCTTGTATGGCATGATGCATTCTCCACCAAATTGCAGCACTTTGGGTAAGGTACTAAAGAACGTATTGAACCTCATACTTCTTTGCAATTGAGTTGCTCCTGAAGCTATTCTCCATGTTTTGAATCCATATCACAGCCTCTAGCTGGGTCATTGGTCCAGAGAATACAAGTCCAGCTTCATTCACCATCTATTGGGTCAAAGGGTTTGGGATGAGATACAAGAGAGAGAAAGGAGGGGATACACACAATACAAACAATGGTTTTGAAAATAGATTTTATTTCTGTCTGTCGAGAAGAAAAAAACACAAATGATATCTCACAAATCATCGTGTCTAACGTGATTATACAACAGGGGGTTTGGTCTTCTAGGGGTCATATAAATATTGTAATTCTTTAGGGTCTTCGAATTCTTCGGGTCTTCACAGTCTTCAACTCGTGTAGCTTAAATTCTTCTAATGCATGGTGAAATCCTCTTTACTTTGAAGTGGCCATCAATTGTTTCAATGTCTTGTCCTTCTCGAAGTGCTCTCAGTTGATCCTTAGTGTGGTCAAAGTGGAAAGGGTATTTTCTAACTATTTGAGGTAACAGAGATCGTTTGATAAAGCTCAAATAAGATGAGAAGTAAAGGGTCTTTTGAAAACAAAGTTTTTCGAGAAATCATTTCCTAAGGGATTTCTAGTTTCTAGGGTCACGTCCTACAGTCAATATGTGCTCTGATACCATTTCTGTAGCGACCCGACCTCAAAAGGTCAAGCCTCTTTGTGTCTTGTGCCATCCCTGGATCAGTATGCTGGCACACACAGTACATCAATGTATATATCAAAGTGCAATCACATGTAATTAACGTAAAACTGATATATACCTTAAAATCTCAGCGAAAACAGTCAACGGGAGTGGAGTCCCAATAAACCCCAGCGGAAGGTTGAGTGTAGACCGTAACCCTAAATCGTAATCTTACTCGTCGAAGAAGAGTATCTGCAACATGAGACGTTGCAGCTGTGTAGGTCAGCATTTTGAATATGCCGGCAAGTCACAAAAGAGGGGGTGAAAAATAATCATCTATACTATATGCATATATGGCAGGTGGGGCTATAAGTTCAAGTTTTGCGTAAAGCAAATTTTTTCCTACAACAAGAGAGGGGCAAAACAGAAGTTATTACTACAATGTTGGTTGATTAATGAGATGGTTCCACCAACCAATTCTCATACCGAAGTTGTCATTAATACCCACATGATTATAATTCTTTGTGTTGAGAATTCCAGATAGTTTCAGTTCCTTTGGCTCAAGTTGTCCATGACCGTGGACATGGCTAATCGATTAGGTTTGAGTACTCTGGAGAGTTTTGCACACGTTCCCCACAAGATTTGATCGCCTCATTTGGATTCCTCACACTTCAGGGTGCTTGAGGAACGGATGATCAAAACATGGTCTTCTAAGGGGTTCCTCTGAGACTCTGTCGGTGCCCATCCTTTCCTACCGTTCTTCTACATCTTGTAGCACCGCCTGTCAAGGGTCACCACAATATCCAACCAAGCCAGAGCCCATAATGGCTTGTGGCTGCGCAGGTAAGCCTTGGGTCTTGAAGCATCCATCCATCTCTTTGTTCCTGGGTGGACCTTTTCGCGTGAATATTGGCACTTCTCTAGCAACACCTAGGCTAACCACTGGCTTCTCCAGGGCGCCGTTCAACCATTATCCACCTAGAGGTATGTTGAAAACTTGGAGTCTTGAAGTCTTGATCATCATGTAGGTCTTGTAATTATTATCTCACAACTCTCATGAATCACACAACCAACCCCGTCTACTAATAGCATAGCAAAATCAAATCAACGTTTCCTAGGGCCAAAGTGTCAAAGGGTTGAGGGGTGCCTACCACATGATACTACATCAAGTAACCAAATTTCCAAATTACCTACTTTGCATGCAATGGGTGGAAGGTTGAACTAATGCAACTTGAAAAACATAGGTAATAACATGGTCAATGTGAACTTGCCTCGTAAGGTTGATGAAGATAGAATCACTCTCAGAAATTTACTTGATAGAACTATTTGTCACTCTCTGAGGGAAATCTATATAGTCAAACATTGCATTCATATAAGTAATCATACTAGCAATCAATTAACACACAAGAATAACACAAGAGTAAACACCAAAGGGTTGTGATGAAGGAAATACTTAAGACAAAAGTTAAAATCAACAAAATTTCATCAAATCCACCAAAAGTGGTTTTCCCCTACAAATGATTTTATTTTCAAAAGGGCAACAAAACACTAACAAAGTAAAATCCAACAAAAGTGTTTTGGGAAAGTATTTTTACTATTAACAAGAATCACTTTTGAAGAACAACTAGACCTATGACACAACTCACTAACAACATAAGTTTTTAACTACTAGAACATACCAGCAAGAAAACACTAAGATAATAAAAGAAAACAAATTTTAAAACAAATAATTAACAGAAAGTATTTTCTCATAAATCTTTATTTTGCAAAAAGAACTAATTGAAAAGCTTTTATAAAAATTCTTCTTTTGATATAAAACAAGGTCATCCTTGGCTTAAACCACAAACAATCTCAACTATAATACAAACTGTTTCTGTTCTAAACTTAGATTAACAGAAAATCAAACTTATAAAATGATTTGTGGAAACTATTTTCAAATAGTAGATCAAACTAGCAATGAAAATCAAATTGCAAGTTATAATTGAACTAGAATTGATTTTCATGCAATCAACTAATAAAATAATATTTGTTTGAAAGTCTATTGTTATCTAACAGAAAAATTTATAAAATTTATCAACTAATATAAAAGAAAAATAAATTAAAACAATTTAAAACAGAGGAAATAGAAATAAACCTAAAAAGAACTAAAACAAAATCTCTTTTGTTAAAAATATTAATTTAAATTATTATAAAAATTCCCAAATTCTTCCTACTTATAGATAAGATCACTAATGACCATTAGCAAAAAGAATCAACCAAAAATCTATTATTAAACTCAAGATATTCAGAAAATAAGATTTAAATTAAATCTGTTTGAATTGAAATTTAAATTATTCAAATATGGTCAAACTTTATATCTACAAAAATTACATAAAATTTGTGACATTATGCAAAAAGAATCAAATTAAAACAATTAAAAACATAAAAGATATAAAGAGTGCAGCGGGGGAGAGGGTGCTCACCGCTGTGGGTGTCGGGCTCCGCCGAGGTCGACGGCGGCCGACGGCTCGATGGTGCTCGGGGGCGGCGCTCCGGTGGTGGAGGACGGCGGCCGGCGTCCGTTGGTGGTGATGGCGAGGCGATGGAGCGTCGGGGGCGAGCTCCAGGAGCTCGTGGAGCTTCGGGTGGAGGGGGGGGGGGTACTCCGACGATGTAGTGGCTACGACGTTCGAGGAGGTCTCCGACGAAGGCGAGGGCACTAGGCTACGACGGCGAGTCTCCGACGTTGATGGGCGGGGCCAGAGGGGCGTGGGGTGACGGTGGTGACTGCCACGTGCTCACAGAGTTTCGGGAGGTGGCCTACTCCGGCGAGAGATTCCGATAAGGGGAGAGGGTATGTCGAGGGGGACTTGGGCGGAACGGGGTGCGGGAGAGCTCCTGTATTTATAGGCGGCCTCGGTGCTCGTAGAAAGGAAAGGGAGAGGGAGATCGTGGCAGATCCGGTGGTGGCTCCGGCGATGGAAAGAGGAGATGAGGGAAGGAAAGAGGTGACCGCGACGGGATTTGGTTGGGCAGTGGGGTCCACGCGCCAGAGAGAGGGAGAGAAAGGAAAGGCATCGGGCGGCCGATTCGGGAGGGATTCGGATCCGGCTAATAAAGACGTGGGCCGATACTATTCCATATGGGCTCGGTACGTTTCCTATTAAAGGGATTTGTTTCCTTTTATTAATTTATAGAGAAGGAAACTATATTTTGTGCAATCAAAACTTTTCCAAAAAATAACGTTTTATATACCAAAATGATTAGGAAAATAAATGCAATAAGATGAACATTTTTCCACGGCCAAAATAAATACTCTAAGAAAATTTATTTTCAAAAAATGCCTAAATGGCTTTCAATTCCTTTTGCAAATAATTTTCAAATAACCCCCTTCACAAAAATAACCCTGGTGTGGAGTGTCATGTTACTCCTCTCAAAATCTTGTCAAGGGTATTTGAATTCTTTCAAAATTGAAAATGGAACCAAATATGAAATGAATTCCAAAAAGAATAATTCAGAGATTTTCAAATCTATTTTTCAAATTCCTTGTTTATGAAGAAGTCATGTTATCTTCTCTCACTAATTTGAAATGGATTTGAATTTGAAATCAAACACAAAGGGGAAAGTCATTTTATTCCCTCTCATTCAAAAGTTTTCAAAAAGTTTCAAATTTCACTCAATTCAATCACTCAAGCAAACAAACACTCATTCTAATATTTATTATAACATTCCAAGATTTGGTATGTTACACTGGGGTACCCATTGTGGTGTGGGGCAACCTTTGTTGTTGGTTCTGCTCTATGGGGTTAATGCCACAGATATACATATCTCACAAAAGTGACGTATTACTGTCGGTTGACGACTTGGGTGGTTTTCGATAGCTACGCCCAAACATTTAAGATGCAACTAAACGCCAAAATTTTATTCATGCATGGATACTCATAGTACTATTAAAATAATGGCATACAAGCAACATGCATTTTATTCATGGCGATATAAGGTCACACTATTACTAGGCGCGGGAATACAAAGACTCGGCACTACTCGAGTGGCTTAGTCTACCTCGTTAATATCTAGTCGAGCATGCCTTGCGGACGCCAAGACTTCTCCTTGGGCTTCACCGTTGGGGTTTGCTGGATCAGGGTGATGGTTTCAAGGGTCGGGGTAGCGATGATGACTATCACGGGGGTTGGTGGCCACAATCCCGTTGGAGCGAGTCCCCAAAAGGCGACCAAGCTCCTCTGGGGATACAAACAAATTCTGGTCGGTTGTAGGGGTAGGACTCAACGAATCGATTGGTCGTCCGAACAACACGACGGGGTTGTTGGCGTTGGGCACCACTTCTCTTCTTGCTAGGGCTCGACGAGTAAGTTCTCCATGAGCTGCGATCAGACCAAGAGTGACCTGATCGAATAGTGCCTCTAGTGCGCTTAGGTAGCGCACAAGATGTAGCAGTGCAGGGTCCGTCTTGTGGTCTCTGTTGGAAATCTGGGGTGGCCTACTATACCCATCATGGCTGGGGTAATAATAGAACGAGCGACAGTTAACTCTTGGCGACAAGTGCCGGAGTTGAACTATAGCCTCTCGAGCTGCTAACTAGATGGCTTGTGGCTCAAAGGAAGTTGACCTTCCAGTGAACCTGTAGGGGCGTTCTGGCGAGATGCCACTACCGTAGATGTGCACCGTGGCCCAGAAGTGACGACTCTCATCACTCGTGCGTCCTGGTACACAATGGTAGCGACCCGACCTAAAAGGTCGAATCTCCGGTGTTTCTGTACCATCCCAAGATCATGCTGGTACACACACGGTACATCAATTTATATATCAAAGGGAAATCACACCGCATTAATTAATCGAAATCTCATATCGAGTCCTTTATTACAATAAGGATTACAATAAAGTGGTTGAAGGCCAACTCATGAGATAAACTAAACCAAAATCTTGCGGAAGCTCCATAGGTAGTTGAGTCCATCTGACTCCAAGGGCATCTCACCGAGCATAGAGTGTATCCTCACTCCTGGTCGGAAAACTACTCTGCAACATGATACGTTGCAGCCGTATAGGTCAGCATATTGAATATGCCGGCAAAGTCACAAGAGAGGGGTAAAGTAATCATCTATTCTATATGCTTATATGGCAGGTGGGGGTAGTAAGTGTTTGCATAAAGCCAAATTTTTCCTACAACGAGAGAGGGAAAAAGCATAAGTGCTACTATGTTGGTTGATTAATGAGATGGTTCCACCAACCAATTCTCATACCCAAGTTGACATTAAAATACCCACATCAATGTAATTTATTGTGTTGAGAGTTCCAGATAGTTTCAGTTCCTTTGGCTCAAATTGTCCATGACCGTGGACACGGCTAATCGATTAGGTTTGGGTACTCTGCAGAGTTTTGCACACGTTCCCCACAAGATTTGATTGCCTCCGTTGGATTTCTCGCACTTCATGGTGTTTGAGAAACGGATGACCAAAACATGGTCTTCTAAAGGGTTTCCCCGAGACTCTCTCGGTGCCCATCCTTTCCTACCGTTCTTCTACATCTCGTAGCACCGCCTGTCCAGGGTTACCACGATATCCAACCAAGCCAGAGCCCATAATAGCTTGTGGCTGTGCAGGTAAGCCTTGGGTCTTGAAGCATCCATCCATCTCTTTGTGCCTGGGTGGACCTTTCCGCATGAATACTAGCACTTCTCCAGCATCATCTAGGCTAACCACTGGTTTCTCCAGGGCGCCGTTCAACCATCATCCACCTAGACGTATGTTGAAAACTCGGAGTCTTTAAGACTTGATTATCATGTAGGTCTTGAAATTATTAACTCACAACTCTCATGAATCACACAACCAACCCCGTCTAGTAGTAGCATAGCAAAATGTAAATCAACATTTCCCGGGGCCAATGTGTTGAAGGGTTGAGGGGTACCTACCACATGATACTACAACAAGTAACCAAGTTTCCAATTTACCTACTTTGCATGAAATTGGGGAGATGGAAGAACTAATGAAATAAAACATAGGTATACATGGTCAAAGTGACTTGCCTTGCTGACGGTCCTCGTAATCAAGTGACTCTAGATAACAAAGCTTCGCACTTCGAATGATCTAACGAATCAAACAAGAGCACACCATAAGCATAAACACAGTACAATTCATTCAACAGCAAGGTAAACAAATGCTTCAACAAACAAAAGCACAATCAAAAGAAGAATCACTTAAAGTATAAGACTATAAAAATTTTGGTGTCAAAATCTCTACTAGGACATAACAAGTCAAAAATTTGTTTGGAACAACTAGGCATTTAGATAAAAGAAAAGTAGAATACAAAATTTTATTTGAAAACAGAAAGTATTTCATTATAAAAGTATTGTGCTAAAAGAATTACTACAAACTTTTTTTTCTAAACAATATAAATGATGAAAACAAGATGTACCTATTCAAACTAGTGCACAAAACAATTTGAAGAAAAAACATATTTCATTAACAGAAATAATACACCTAATGTTGAATCAACAAAACCTACTGTAATCCAGAAACAAAAGTTAAACTAATTCAGGTTCAAATTAAATAAAAATCAATTTAATTAAAATCTATTAAGAACTAAACAGATTCTGTTTTTGTTAAAAACAGTAACCAAATTCATCCTAAAAATTCTCAAACTATGTAGAATGATAGGTCTAACTCATACAAAACCGTGGCAAAAATATTCACTAAAAAATATATTTTTAAACTCTAGTTGTAAAGATTTTAGTAATTTACACAAATTTAATTAGATTCAAAATTTAAAGTTCAAATTTGAAATCTAGGCATACAGACATAAACTACATCAAATTGTGAACTAATGCAAAAAGAATCAAATAAAAACACCAAATATTTTAAAAGATATGATAAAAACAAAAAGAGAATACATTCCGTTTTCTAAAACAGAAAAGAAAAGAAAAACTTCCTATCGAACGGACAGGGTCTACGTGGCATGCTGTGATTGGCCACGAGGGCGTGCGCGTGAGAGCTAATGAGCGGACGACCGACAACTAACGCGTACCGGTTCGCTTATTAAATAGATCTAATCTCACGCGTTGGCTATGGATCCGACGGCTACGGGTGGAGGCGGAGGCTAACAGAGAGGGGGTCGGGGTCTCCGGCGAGGTCAACGGCGGCCGGTGGTCGAAGATGCTCGGGGACGATGGTGCGGTGGTCGGGGGCGGCGTCCGAAGGCTTCAAATGGCGGCGGCGAGTCTCCAGCGTTGATTGGTGGCGTCGGAGGGGGTTGGGGGTGAGTGTGGCGACGGGCACAAGCTCGGGGACGTCCGGTTGGGTGCCGAACTCCGATGGGGTCTGGGGCAGCGTTCCGGCGAGGAAAAAGGGTGTTTCGGGTGTGGAACAAAGAGAGGAGAGGCGGGGCTTTATATAGGGGCGGTGCGGTGGTCGGGGAGGGCATGAGGGCGCGATCCGCGGAGAGGGATCTCCGGCGACGGTGGTCGGGCATGGGGAAGGGGATGACCGGACTGACGCCGCGGTCGGACAATGGGTCCCGCGCATCAGTGAGGGTGGGGGCGTGGTTAGCGCGTCGGTGGCCGACCCGGAGTAGTTTCGGGAATTAAAGTCTGTGGGCCGGCCCGGTTCGGTTTAAATACTTTCCTTTTCTATTTCCAAAGCAGTAAAAACTCTTTTAATGCATTCAAAACATTTGCAAACATAGGAAATATATATATCAAAATGATCAGGAGAATTAATGCTATTTAATGAACATTTTTCCTCTGTCATATTGAATATCTTTTTTAAAATTTATTTTCAGAAAATGCCTAATTGATTTTAAATCCTTTTGAGATAAAATTTTCAAATAACCCCCAGGTTTTATTGTTCAAATATTTCACCAAGATGCCCCTGGTGTGGAGTGTCATGTTACTCCCCTCTTTCTTTGAACATTTCCAAAGGTTTCCAACTAGGTGAAACAAATACATGGGAAAATAGAAATGGCCTTTCAGAAAATCAAAAGAAGCACTTCAACAAATTCATTACATTCCAACAAAATGATGATGATGCAAAACTATATTTCATAACATTCCAAAATGAAATTTTGGGATGTTACAAACCTACCCACCTTAAGATGAATCTCGCCCTCGAGATTTGGGTTGGCTAGAAAATAGGTGCGGGTGGTCTCTACGAAGATCTTCTTCGCATTCCCAGGTGGCTTCTTCCTCGGTGTGGTGACTCCACAGAACCTTACAAAACTTGATGGTCTTGCTTCGGGTAACTTTGTTGGTAGTCTCGAGGATTCTGACAGGCTTCTCCTCGTAGGTCAGGTCACTGTCAAGTTGTATGGCCTCTAGGGGCACTGTGTCTCTCAAAGGAATATCAGACATCTCAGCATGGCATTTCTTCAGCTGGGAAACATGGAAAACATCATGAACTCCAGACAGTCCTTCCGGCAATTCCAGCTTGCATGCAACTTCGCCTCTACGTTCCAGAATTTTGTAGGGGCCTATGAATCTGGGTGCTAACTTTCCTTTAACACCAAACCTCTTGATTCCTCGAAGTGGGGACAGACGAAGATATGCTCGATCTCCTACTTCATATGTCACCTCCTTGCGTTTGTTATCAGCATAACTCTTCTGCCTGGATTGAGCTATCTTGAGTCGGTCTCAAATCAGTTTGACCTTTTCTTCCGAATCTCAGATAAGATCGGGGCCAAAGAGTTTTCGGTCTCCGACACCATCCCACATCAATGGTGTTCTACACCTCCTTCCGTATAAAGCTTCAAAAGGGGCCATCTTCAGACTGGTCTGACAACTGTTGTTGTACGAGAACTTTGCGTAAGGTAAGTTGTCATCCCAACTGGACCCATAGTCTAGCGCATAGGCTCTCAACATGTCCTCCAGAATCTGGTTGACTCTCTCAGTCTGTCCATCGGTCTGCGGATGAAAAGTTGTACTGAACTCAAGTCTTGTACCCAAAGTTTCATGTAGCTGATGCCAAAACTTTGAGGTAAATTGTGTTCCTCTATCTGACACGATACTCCTGGGAACTCCATGCAGACATACAATCTTGGTCATATATATCTTGGCTAACTTAGCACTAGTATAGGTGGTCTTCACTGGAATGAAATGAGCCACCTTTGTCAAGCGATCGACCACTACCTAGATGGAATCATATCCTGAACGGGTCCTAGGTAGTCCTGTGATGAAGTCCATACCAAGCTTATCCCATTTCCACTCGGGTATCGGCAAAGGTTGGAGTAACCCTGCTGGTTTCTGATGTTCCGCCTTTACTCGCTGACAAACATCACATACCGCAACACGTTCGACAATATCTTTCTTCATACCTGTCCACCAGTAACTTTCCTTCAAATCCAGGTACATCTTGGTGTTGCCTGGGTGTATCGAGTATGGTGAATCATGGGCTTCTTGAAGTATCAACTTCCTGAGCTCTGGGTCATTGGGCACATAGATTCGGTTCTCAAACCATAGAGTACCCTGGTCATCTTCACGAAAGTCTTTAGCCTTTCCTTCCTTCATTCTCTGCTTTATCTTAGCTATCTCCTTGTCCGATTTCTCGGCTTCACGAATTCTTTCGGTCAAGGTGGACTGAATCTCTAGTGTGGCAACATATCCTTGTGGAACTATCTCTAATCGAAGCTCTCTGAGATCATTGGTTAACTCCTAGGGTAATCCTCCAGCTATGAGTGTGTTCACATAACTCTTCCGACTCAAAGCATCTGCCATAACATTTGCCTTTCCTGGATGGTAATGTAATCTCATGTCATAGTCCTTGATTAACTCTAACCATCTCCTCTGTCAGAGGTTCAACTCCTTCCGCGTGAAGATATACTTCAGGCTCTTATGATCAGTGTACACATCACAACTATTTCCGATAAGGAAATGTCTCCAGGTCTTGAGTGCATGCACTACGGCTGCTAGCTCAAAATCATGGGTGGCATAATTCAACTCATGGGGTCGTAGCTGTATGGATGCATAAGCTACAAATTTTCCCTCCTATGTGAGTACTCCTCCAAGTCCTTGACGTGATGCGTCACAATAAACCTTGAAGTCTTTCCGGATGTTTGGCAGTATCAACACTGGGGCTGTGACCAAACGTTTCCTCAACTCCTAGAAACTGGCCTCACATTCCTCAGTCCAGATATACTTAGACTCTTTCTTCAACAGCTCTGTCATGGGCTTGGCAATCTTTGAGAAATTCTCAATGAATCTCCGGTAATATCCGGCAAGTCCAAGAAAACTGCGGATCTCCTTAACTGAGGTGGGTGACTTCCACTCAGTGACTACTTCAACCTTAGCGGGGTCTATTGCTATTCCTTCTCCGGAAATAATGTGTCCAAGGAATCCGACTTCCGTCAGCCAAAATTCACATTTACTGAACTTGGCATATAACTGATGCTCTCTAAGCTTCTCCAGAACTAAATGCAAGTGTTCCTTGTGTTCTTCCTCGCTCTTGGAGAATATCAAAATGTCATCGATGAACACCACGACAAACTTGTCCAAATATTCCATAAACACTTTGTTCATCATATTCATGAAGTAGGCAGGAGCCTTAGTCAAACCAAAGGACATGACTGTATACTCATGTAAGCCATACCTTGTGGTGAAGGCTGTTTTGGGTATATCCTGCTCACGAATCTTCAGTTGGTGATACCCTGATCGAAGATCGATCTTGGAGAATACTTTGGCGCCTACTAGCTGGTCAAATAGGTCATTAATCATCGGCAGCGGGTACTTATTCTTGATAGTCACCTCGTTCAATGCATGATAATCGACCACCATCCTCAAGGTTTTAGCTTTCTTCTCCACCAAAAGAACTGGGGCTCCCCAAGGTGATGAACTTGGGCGAATATATCCCTTATCCAATAGCTCCTTAATCTGCTTCTTGATTTCTACTAATCATTTGCGGGCATCCGATAGGGTCTCTTGGAAATTGGGGCTGTTCCTGGTAGTAGCTCTGTTAGAAACTCAATCTCCCTATCTGGTGGCATGCCTGGTAATTCCTCTGGGAATACATCTGGAAAGTCTTGTACAACCGGCACTTCCTCCTAAACAACTCCTGTGAGGGAGTTTAATCGAGCACTCATCTGTCTGCGTCGGGATACATACTTAATCCTCTTGTTCTCCGGAGTGGTGAGTGAAATAGACTGGCTAGGGCAATCAAGGTTTCCTTCATACTTGGTCATCCAATCCATGCCTAGGATTACATCCAATCCCTGGGATTCTAAGACGATGAGGTTGGTAGGAAAAACATGGTTTCCTATGTGGAGTTTCAAGGCGTGGCATCCTATCCCTGCCATCATCATACCTCCTGGGGAATTGACCTTAATGGGCTGACTAAGGGTTCTGGTGGGTAAACCATAGATTTCCACAACTACCCTTGATATGAATGAATGAGTTGCACCAGAATCAAAAAGTACCATAACTGGACGTGAATGCAATAAAAACTTACCAACCACAGTCTCGGGATGATCATAGACTTCTTCCACATCAAGGTGGTTCACCTGAGCATGAGGAAAAGGATTTGGCTTCTTAGCTGCGGAGTTGCCGTTGTTGTTGCCGTTTCCATTTCCTTGCTTGTTCTGAGGGCATTCAGTGGCATAGTGCCCTGTCTTCTGACACTTCAAACAGGTGATATGGTTCAGATCCTTCTGAGCTAGAGCGGGACGGTGTTGGTTGCCATTCCCACTTCCATTACCATTCTTGAAGCTGCCATTGTTGGGACGATTATTCCCATTTCCTCCATGGTTATGGCCTCCATGGTCGTGCACGAGATGAGTGTGTCCTCCATACTTACCGATCCCTGATCCGGTATTTCCTGAGTACGGGGAGTAGCGGGGCTTCTAATGAGCTCCAGAGGTAGACTTCCCCTGTGCATACTTCCTCTTGTGGTTCTCGATTTGCTGTTGTTTCCCCTCCAAGATGAGGGCCTTGTCTACCAGCTCCTGGTAGTTGCTTAAAGTAGCCACCATCAGCTGCATGCTCAACTCATCGTTGAGTCCTTCCAAGAACTTCTCCTGTTTGGCTACATCATCGGCCACATCTCCTGGTGCATAACGAGCCAACGTGCTGAAATCGTCCACATACTGGGCCATGGAACGGTTCCCTTGGCGTAAGTTGCAAAACTCACACTTCTTCAGACTCATGGCTCCAGTTGAGCCATGAGCGGTGCGGAAAGCTTGCTTGAACTGCTCCGAAGTCACTCCAACAATGGGGTACGTGGTGGTGTAGTTCTCCCACCATGAAGCTGCTGGTCCCTCCAGTTGATGGGCGGCAAAGCGCACTTTTTCACCTTCAGTGCATCCCACGGTGGAGAGTTCCCTCTCCATCTTGCGGAGCCAATCATCTGCCACAATGGGCTCAATGCTGCTGGAGAAAGTTGGGGGATTCAGTCTCAAAAAACGGGTGAGGTTTTCGCCTTGAGGTGGAGGGTGGTTATTGTGATTGTTGGTCTGGTTCTGAATCAACAATTTCATCAGGGCGCTCTGCTGCTGGAGAAGTTTCGTGAGTTCTGGCAGGAAAGTGAAGTCGGGCTCACGTCGCGGAGGCATCTTGCTGTTTTCAGAGGGGTGAGAATTAGAATAGAACAATGACCTAAAAGGAAATTCACTACCCATATGCAATGCAACAAACATATCACACCAAACACTCATTCATTTATTCAACTCAAGGTTCAAACATCAAGATACAAATCTCCAAATCAAACTGAGCATTGACCTACACTTTCATGACAAAAATGAAGATACATGCGGGCATAACTAAAGTTCTCTTCAAAAGTACATGGTGAAGTGGCCTCCTCCGGTGGTGCTCTCCTCATAGTCATCATCGTTGCTGATCAAGGGAGCCATGTCTCCTTCTGGATGAAGATTTTCACCCATGTCCATCTGTTCCTCTAGAGTTGCAATGTGAGTGTTCAGCTTATCGATCCTCTCTAAGAAATACTTCACTTCATACACATGCTCGTACTTGGCTTCCCGTAGGTCAGCTTCGAGGTCAATCTCGCGGTTCACTGGCCTCTTGATTGTCTTCGTGTCGGCACGTACCCGAAGCTCCAAGGTCCTGATGTGCGTCTCCAAAGTCTAGATATAGGAAAGGGTGGTGTCTTCAGTGGGAGTGGTTATGATATTTCCATTGGCATCCCTGCGACAAACCACGCTGAGTCCTGATGAAATGGTTCCACCTCTGTATTCCCCCTGAATACATCCAAGGGCACGATGAATTGCCATGTCTCTCCCAAGTATCCAGTTGTTTGCCACAAACTTGAAGTCGATGGGTTCCTTACGATTTCCAAAGGTCTTCCCGGGGGTGTGCACCTCGATCCTGTAGCGTCCGTCTTGTGGGAAAGACATGATAGGAGTCCCGGTGATGCTTGGCAAGGCAATCCTTACGTCCCTGACGATCCTCATAAGCTCCTTGCCAAAGGGCATCATTGCGTCAGGCTGACAAAACTCCGTGATCAAAACTGGGATGAAGGTGGCCATCTATAAATTTTGAAATAAATCGGAGGGAAGTCAGAAACGAGTAGATGAGAGTATAAGAATTTTAAAGACAAAATAGAAATAAATCCTAAGGCTTTTCCAATCCTAGAGGTTACGTCCTACGGTCAGCGTGTGCTCTGATACCATTTCTGTAGCGACCTGACCTAAAAGGTCGAATCTCCGGTGTTTCTATACCATCCCAAGATCATGCTGGTACACACACGGTACATCAATGTATATATCAAAGGGAAATCACACAGCATTAATTAATCGAAATCTCATATCGAGTCCTTTATTACAATAAGGATTACAATAAAGTGGCTAAAGGCCAACTCATGAGATAAACTAAACCAAAATCTTGCGGAAGCTCCATAGGTAGTTGAGTCCATCTGACTCCAAGGGCATCTCACCGAGCGTAGAGTATATCCTCACTCCTGGTCAAAAAAGTACTCTACAACATGATACGTTGCAGCCATATAGGTCAGCATATTGAATATGCCGGCAAAGTCACAAGAGCGGGGTAAAGTAATCATCTATTCTATATGCTTCTATGGTAGGTGGGGGTAGTAAGTTTTTGCAGAAAGCCAATTTTTTCCTACAACAAGAGAGGGAAAAAGCATAAGTGCTACTAAGTTGGTTGATTAATTAGATGGTTCCACCAACTAATTCTCATACCCAAGTTGACATTAAAATACCCACATCAATGTAATTTATTGTGTTGAGAGTTCCAGATAGTTTCAGTTCCTTTGGCTCAAACTGTCCATGACCGTAGACACGGCTAATCGATTAGGTTTGGGTAC
This sequence comes from Hordeum marinum, assembly GCA_022496015.1. Lineage (NCBI taxonomy): Eukaryota > Viridiplantae > Streptophyta > Magnoliopsida > Poales > Poaceae > Hordeum > Hordeum marinum. The sequence continues at coordinate 443,905,814 of CM039674.1, forward strand.
TCTGTAGAGTTTTGCACACATTCCTCACAAGATTTGATTGCCTCCGTTGGATTTCTCGCACTTCATGGTGTTTGAGAAACGGATGACCAAAACATGGTCTTCTAAAGGGTTTCCCCGAGACTCTCTCGGTGCCCATCCTTTCCTACCGTTCTTCTACATCTCGTACCACCGCCTGTCCAGGGTTACCACGATATCCAACCAAGCTAGAGCCCATAATGGCTTGTGGCTGTGCAGGTAAGGCTTGGGTCTTGAAGCATCCATCCATCTCTTTGTGCCTGGGTGGACCTTTCCGCATGAATACTGGCACTTCTCCAGCATCATCTAGACTAACCACTGGTTTCTCTAGGACGCCGTTCAACCATCATCCACCTAGAGGTATGTTGAAAACTCGGAGTCTTGAAGACTTGATCATCATGTAGGTCTTGAAATTATTAACTCACAACTCTCATGAATCACACAACCAACCCCGTCTAGTAGTAGCATAGCAAAATGTAAATCAACGTTTCCTGGGGCCAATGTGTCGAAGGGTTGAGGGGTACCTACCACATGATACTACAACAAGTAACCAAGTTTCCAGTTTACCTACTTTGCATGAAATTGGGGAGATGGAAGAACTAATGCAATAAAACATAGGTATGCATGGTCAAAGTGAGTTGCCTTGCTGACGGTCCTCGTAATCATGTGACTCTAGATAACAAGCTTCGCACTCCGAATGATCTAACGAATCAAACAAGAGCACACCATAAGCATAAACACAATACAATTCATTCAACAGCAAGGTAAACAAATGCTTCAACAAACAAAAGCACAATCAAAACAAGAATCACTTAAAGTATAAGACTATAAAATTTTGGTGTCAAAATCTCTACTAGGACATAACAAGTCAAAAATTTGTTTGGAACAACTAGGCATTTAGATAACAGAAAAGTAGAATACAAAATTTTATTTGAAAATAGAAAGTATTTCATTATAAAAGTATTGTTCTAAAAGAATTACTACAAACTTTTTTTTCTAAACAATATAAATGGTGAAAACAAGATGTACCTATTCAAACTAGAACACAAAACAATTTGAACAAAATACATATTTTATTAACAGAAATACTACACCTAATGTTGAATCAACAGAACGTATTCTAATCTAAAAACAAAGTTAAACTAATTCAGGTTCAAATTAAATAAAAATCAATTTAATTAAAATCTATTAAGAACTAAACAGATTTTGTTTTTGTTAAAAACAGTAACCAAATTCATCCTAAAAATTCTCAAACTATGTAGAATGATAGGTCTAACTAATACAAAACAGGCAAAAAGATTCACTAAAAAATATATTTTTAAGCTCTAGTTGTACAGATTTTAGTAATTAAAACAAATTTGATTAGAGTCAAAATTTAAAGTTCAAATTTGAATTCTAAGCATACAGACATAAACTACATCAAATTTGTGAACTAATGCAAAAAGAATCAAATAAAAACACCAAATATTTTAAAAGATATGATAAAAACAAAAACAAAATACATTCTGTTTTCTAAAACAGAAAAGAAAAATAAAAACTTCCTATCGATCAGACAGGGTCTACATGGCATGCTGTGATTGGCTGGGAGGGCGTGCGCGTGAGAGCTAACGAGCGGACGACCGACAACTAACGCGTACCGGTTCGCTTATTAAATAGATCTAATCTCGCGCGTTGGCTACGGATCCAACGACTACAGGTGGAGGTGGAGGCTTACAGAGAGGGGGTCAAGGTCTCCGACGAGGTCAACGGCGGCCGATGGTCGGAGATGCTCGGGGACGACGGTGCAGTGGTCGGGGGCAGCGTCTGAAGGCTTCAAACGGCGGCGGTGAGTCTCCGGCGTCGATTGGTGGCGTCGGAGGGGGCTGAGGGTGAGTGTGGGGATGGGCACGAGCTCGGGGACGTCCGGTTGGATGCCGAACTCCGGTGAGTTCTGGGGCAGCGCTCCGGCGAGGAAAAAGGGGGTTTCGGGTGTGGAACAAAGAGAGGAGAGGCGGGGCTTTATATAGGGGGGTGCGGTGGTCGGGGAGGGCACGAGGGGCGAGATCCATGGAGAGGGATCTCCGGCGACAGTGGTCGGGCGTGGGGAAGGGGATGACCGCACTGACGCCGTGGTCGAACGGTGGGTCCCGTGCATCAGTGAGGGTGGGGGCGTGGTTAGCGCGTCGGTGGCCGACCCGGAGTAGTTTCGGGAATTAAAGACTGTGGGCCGGCCCAGTTCGGTTTAAATACTTTCATTTTCTATTTCCAAAGCAGTAAAAACTCTTTTAATGCATTTAAAACATTTCCAAACATAGGAAATATATATATCAAAATGATCAGGAGAATTAATGCTATTTAATGAACATTTTTCCTCTGTCATATTGAATATCTTTTTTAAAATTTATTTTCAAAAAATGCCTAATTGATTTTAAATCCTTTTGAGATAAATTTTTCAAATAACCCCCTAGTTTTATTGTTCAAATATTTCACCAAGATGCCCCTGGTGTGGAGTGTCATGTTACTCCCCTCTTTCTTTGAACATTTCCAAAGGTTTCCAACTAGGTGAAACAAATACATGGGAAAATAGAAATCGACTTTCAGAAAATCAAAAGAAGCACTTCAACAAATTCATTACATTCGAACAAAATGATGATGATGCAAAGCTATATTTCATAACATTCCAAAATGAAATTTTGGGATGTTACAACAACATATTCTAGGGGCTCTTCTAATGCAAGGGCACGATGGGTGAGGTTAGCTAGGACGGTCACAAAACCTCCAAGGTTGTTTGCGGTGATCTCATTGTGATTAATGGCGCCAGGCATCTTGGCTTGGTTTTGGATGGTTGGCTGTGGTGTGATGGGTTTGGGGAAAACATTTTCTTTTATAGAAGAAAACTGAGTCTTCCTTCGCACGCTTGCGAAAGGGACAGTTTAGGTTTCGGTCACGACACGTGATCGATGGGCTAGGTTGATAGGTTGGGCACCGACTGCCGAAAGGTGTCGGGGTCACTGTGTGGGCTATGGGATAGGATAGGCTTGGCTACAGTTAGGTTAAAGTCTAGGTGGGTGGTTTACCTAGGTTTATCGACCTGGCTAAGATAGGATTAGCCAATAGTCAGCCTGGCTCAGATACCAAGGTTGTCAAGACCGGTTTTCCAGAATATTAATTTCCCAGTAAATGGCCCTTGTGATCATCAGCCCCAGGATTACGGTTAGCTGATGAGACACAATCTTGATACAGAAATTCTAAGCAAAATTAAAAAAGCTGAAGTACAAGACCACCATGGTCTGTGAGTACAACAAAAGGTTTCTAGTGGTGGGTGCCGAAAGCGGTTCGGGGTCATCAGCGTCTACAGGACTCCATTTCCCACAGGAACAGCTGACCTGGTTAACTCCTATCTTCGCATGGCTGCAATCTTTGGTGCCTAGGTTCTGGGGTTTTCATCATAATGCTCCTCTCCACATGCATAATCTGGCCAAGACAATAGCCAGGGGCAAGCCAGTGAGTACTTTGCATGTACTCGCAGACATTATGAAAAAGTGTTGCAGAACGTTGCATGGGAAACAAAAAAATTCCTATGAACACGCATGATCTATCCATGGTGATGAGCATCTACAAGAGGGAGAGTGGATCTACATACCCTTGTAGATCGCTAAGAGGGAAGCGTTAAGAAACGCGGTTGGTGTAGTCGAACGTCTTCGCGATCCAAATCGCCGAGTGTCCCGCGATCTCATCACGATCCGTCCCGCGATCCAATCACGATCCGTCCCGCGAACTCATCACGATCCGTCCCGCGATCCAATCACGATCTGCCCCCGAAATCATCACAATCCGTCCCGCAAACTCATCACGATCCGTCTCGCGATCTTGATCACGGTCCTTCCGATCTAGCACCGAACGGACGGCACCTCTGCGTTCAGCACACGTACAGCTCGATGACGATCTCTGCATTCTCGATCCAGAAAGAGGGAGTGGATAGGTAGATGAGTTCACTGACAGCATGACGGCGCCACAGTGATGGTGGTGGAGCAATTCCGGCAAGGCTTCAGCTAAGCACTGCAGAAATCCGATCTAGAGGAGAAACTATGCACTGGAGGAACGGGTAGCACGTAGCTGAAAATCTTGTGCCAAAAACCCTAAAACCTCTAGTATATATAGGAGGAAGAGAGGAGGAGGCTTGGCTCCCAAGGAGCCAGCCCTTGGGTCGGCCAAACCAAGGAGGAGAGGAGGAATCCTCCTCCAATCCTAGTAGGACTGGGACTCCTCCTTATTTTGGTCTTTTTGCCTTTTTCCACCTTTTTCTCTTTGGGCTTTTCTTCCCAGCCGCATGGGCCTGTTGTGGGACTTCCACCAGCCCACTAAGGGCTGATATTTACTCTCCCACAGCCCATGTAGCCTCTTGGGTCTAAATACCCCTCCCGATGGTCTCCCGGTACACTACCGGCACTCCCGGTACACTACCGATGAGCCCGAAACTTTTCCGGTGACAAAAATAGGACTTCCTATACATCAATCTTTACCTCCGGACCATTTCGGAGCTCCTCGTGATTTCCGGGATCTCATCCGGGACTATGCACAACCTTTGGTCAACACCATACATAACTCTATACTACCGAAACGTCACCGAATCTTAAGTGTGCAGACCCTGCGGGTTCGAGAACTATGTAGACATGACCCAGACACCTCTACGGTCAATAACCAATAGCGGTACCTGGATGCCCATATTGGTTCCTACATATTCTGCAAATATCTTTATCGATCGAACCTCTATGTCAAGGATTCAGTTAATCCCGTACGATGTTCCCTTTGTTCTTCGGTATGTTACTTACCCGAGATTTGATCGTCGGTATCTCCATACCTAGTTCAACCTCATTATTGGCAAGTCTCTTTACTCGTTCTGTAATACAATATCCCGTGACTAACACTTAGTCACATTTCTTGCAAGTCTTATTGTGATGTTGTATTACCGAGTAGGCCCTGAGATGCCTCTCCATCACACGGAGTAACAAATCCCACTCTTGATCCATGCCAACCCAATGGACACCCTCGGAGATACCTGTAGAGCACCTTTATAGTCAACCAGTTATGTTGCGACATTTGATACACACAAGGCACACTTCCGGTGTCCGTGAGTTGCATGATCTCATGGTCATAGGAACATATACTTGACATGCAGAAAACAGTAGCAATAAACTGACACGATCATATGCTATGTTTGTAGTTTGGGTCTTGTCCATCACATCATTCTCATAATGATGTGATCCCATTATCAAATGACATCACATGTCAATGGCTAGGAAACCTTTGACCATCTTTGACCAACAAGCTAGTTCACTAGAGGCATACTAGGGACAAAGTGTGTCTATTTACCAACACATGTAATGCGTTTGCAATCAATAAAATTATAGCATGGATAATAAACGATTATCATGAACAAGGAAATATAATAATAAACACTTTATTTATTGCCTCTAGGGCATATTTCCAACAAACAGGTATAACATAGTAGTGGTATTCATGCACTCGACTTAATCCACGATCACTTAACCAGTCACAAAATAAAACTTCATGATGCAAGCAAGCAGGTCGTTCATAATAAACTTGAATAAGCAACTAGAGGATAGAAATAAAAATACACCGATCGGGTGTCTAAAGCGATGCCTCGAAAGGATAATAATATAAAGCATGCCTCAATCGGGCGTCTGAGCGACGCCACATAAAGGGCTTATAAGGAAAAATAAATAATCAGCATGCAACAGTCGGGTGTTTGAGCGACGCCACATAAAGGACTTATAAGTAAAAATTAAATATTCAGCATGCCATAGCCGGGCATCTAAGAGATGCCACATAAAGGGCTTATAATGAAAATAAATAATCAGTATGCCACAGTCGGGCGTCTGAGCCACGCCACATAAAGGGCTTATAAGGATAATGAATATCCAGGAGGTAGAACCATCCCAGGGATACTCAACAATTCAAGTAATATAAATGGTTAGTCCACAATAATAATAATCATAATCATCACATGCCACATGTCATGATCAATGTTCCGGTTTAGAAGTTTCCCTCCGAAGACCGACACTAAGACCGACACTTGACCCATCCCAGACTGTGGTCCTTAACCGCGGACATGGCTATTCGAATAGATATTAAGTCTGCAGAGGGTGTACTCTTTACCCACGAGTAACGGATTCCTTTAGTCCACTGGGACTAATTCCTCTTACGGTCTTTGAATTGAAAACACACCTGACCTGCACACACCAGCTTAACTTACCGGTGCCTGGAATCACCCACAGCACCCGTTAAGCAAATCTCTAAGTGGGGAGGCTATATCAACCTCTATTAGCATGGGATCACAAAATTTATAACGCGCTCAAACAAGGGGAGCTACCCCCCGGATCCAACTGGAAACACCCATGGCCCCGGACCAAGTGACATGCCTACCAGGGGCCACTGGTATCTTCCACTATGGCCTCTCTGTATGGTGTGTGCTAAGAAGGGGTTTACAACTTACTGAATCGTACCCTACCTGCTGTAGGGACAAGTGGTAGTACTAAACAAGTATGGGGGTTATTGGCACAAGACACGATCTATGGTCGACTCAGGAGGTCATGTATTCTCTACATGATTAGTCCAACAAACATATTTCACGACATTAGACAGAATCACCACTTGTCAAACCCCTTCATGTCTTGCTAACCATTCTCGCTCCAACGAGATGTCAGCACCAAGCTCGTGTCTACCAGAGACAGAGACTTCTCCTGATTCCTTCCGGTAGGCATGAAAGGTATACGAGGGTGAATACTGTCTGAAGCATATCAATTTCAATAGCAAGGAATTTTCATCATGCACTTGTAAATTAACATGATCACATTATCTCATGAAATAACACATACTTCAAGTCCACTCGGTGTTGTAGCCACTTCAAAACAACACACAACAAAACCAGCGCGGGCCAACTCGGGGTCACTGACAGCAGGGTCAGGTGCGATGCGGCAGATCGGATGCGCGGCTGCAATACGCATGTTCTGGGCGCGCCCAGCGCACGCCTACCGGGTGCTTGGCAAAAAGACCAGGCCCTCCAGGAGACTCAAATGCACATGGGGTTAAGAATGGGTAGGTTTTAGGGCAAGGCCAAACTATATGACATGCTAGTTTGGTCTCCCGAGCAACTTGATAATGCAAGTCTAAAAGCATGCCAAATCTAGCCATGCTCCTAACCTGCTTGATGAAATGCCAAGGGTATCAGGGCATCTCTTCTGGTGGTCAAATTCTCCAGGTTAGTGTCTCTTTAGGTGTAGGTGATGGTGGCAAGGTTAGTTTGGCAAAAGAAGAAACTTGTTAGTGCAAGTTTTGCAAAACTACACTTCAGGATAGAAAATAAAGGCTATTATTACATGTGCTAAAAAATTTCTAATGGGTCTGATCTCCTGGTCTTAAGGGTTTGGTAGGGTGTACTATTGGAAGGAAAAATCCCAAGGTCAATAGAGCAAAATAAAATAGGGTTGTAGTACAAATCACCAAACTGGACCAGAATACAAATGTGGATGGTTTGCTCAAATTTTTCAAAACACAATGTTGTATCTTTGCATAAAAGTGATGCAGTAACCTCACAGGTCTTCTATAAATTTTTGTAGAATTTTTAAGTGAAGTTACCAAATGGTTGTAGTGAAAATGAGGCTCCAAAAATGTATGAGAACCCATTTAAAATGAATAAAGCTTAGAAGAAGAATAATTAAAAAAATATTTCCACTCATCATACAAAATGAAAAGAATTGTTCTTGGGGAGGTATTCAAGTCCAACAATTATTTTTGAAAAGTTTCTACTTGGGGAGAAAATTCCACAATTCAGAAGAAAAGAGTGATTATGAAATCAATAGATGATCGAGAAAATAAAAAATTAATTTCCTGGCAAAATTTTAATTAATAAAACATGGTCAAATTTTGGGGGTGTTACATATGCTATGCCCAATGGTTCATGCTAATGTATTGCGTTGAGAATAAAAAGTTGATGCATATTGAAAAAGTACGATCCAATTGCCTGACTTGGACACCGTGGTGCTTAACATTTGTATTGATATGGTGAGGACGGAGTCATGCCTTGCTAATATAATAAGAAAAATGGGTGTAAACACTCCTTTAGGATTGTATACATTGAAAATCAATGGTTTTGTTTCTTATACTTATAAATATTTCTATGTAATGGTTGTTAATTCATCATTTCTCAATGAGCATAAATACAAAGGATTACATAATGGGTAGCACGTCAAATAAAAAATTATGTTTTTATCATTTACCTACTCGAGGACAAGCAGGAATTAAGCTTGGGAATGCTGATATGTCTCCAACGTATCTATAATTTTTGATTATTTCATGTTGATATATTACCATTTTAGGATAATTTTTGGGCATTTGTTTACCAATTTATAATATTTTTAGCACTAACCTATTGACCCAGTGTCGAGTACCAGTTGTTGTTTTCTGCATGTTTTTGACTTTTCAAGTTTACAGTACTAAACGAAGTCCAATTGCCATGAAATGTTTTGATGATTTTTTCTGCACCAAATGAAGACCTCGAAGCTTCGGGAGGAGGCCGGGAGGCACACGAGGGCCCCACCACACATCAGGGCAAGCCCTGATGTGTGGTGGCCCCCTTGGGCATCCCCCGACATTCCTCTTTGGCCTATAAATTATCTAATATCCAAAAAGCCCTAATAATGCTCCCGAAATACTTTTTCCGCCGCCGCAAGTCTCTGTTCCGACGGGAGCCCATCTAGAGTTGCATTCCGACACCCTGCCGCAGGGGGGGATCGATCATGGAGGGTCTCTTCATCAACCTCTCTGCCCTCATGATGATGTGTGAGTAGTTCATCACAGACCTAAGGGTCTGTAGGTAGTACCTAGATGGCAATCTCTCTCTGTCTCTCTTCTCTCTCTTGATCTTCAATACAATGTTCATCGCATCTTTGTCTTGATCTATCCGATGTAATCCCTTTGTATGGTGCGTTTGTTGGGATCCGATGAATTGTGATTTTATGTTCAGATTATTCATGAAAAGTATTTGAGTCCAACCTAAATACTAAGATTCTTATTTGCATGATCATTGTAGCTTCGTAATGCTCTCTAATCTATTGAGATAGTTTGGCCAACTAGATTGATATTTCTTCGGTGGGAGTGGTGCGTTATAGTAGGTTCAACCTAGTGAGTTTCTATATACCAGTGACAGAAGGGGACAAGCTGCATATTTGTGTTGCTGCTACTAAGGATAAAACGATGGGGTTTATTCATATTGATTGAGTTTACTTTGTCTACATCATGTCAAAATTCTCCAAGCATTACTTTGTTTTACTTAATACTTTAGATGCATGTTGGATAGCGGTCGATGAGTGGAGTAATAGTAATAGGTGCATGCAGGAGTCGGCCTATTTTCTTATGGACGTGATACCTATATACACATGATCATTTTCATGAAAATCGCATAAATATTCGCTTTTCTACCAATTGCCCAACAATAATTTGTTTACCCACTCTATGCCATTTCTATGAGAGATGCCACTAGAGAACTCTATGGCCCCCAGGTCTATTCACTTATATGTTCACAAACGCTACTGCTACGTTGTTGTCATTTATTTTATTTTATTTTATTTTGCAATGTAAAATTATCTACACAACTCACTTGCTTGCAAATAACAAGATCAAGGGGATTGACAACCCTCTTGCCAGCGTTGGGTGCAAGTTTTTTGTTCTTTTGTGTCCAACCGTTGAAGAAGGTTGAGGATTGGTATTCCTATTGGTTCCATAAACCTTGGTTTCATAACTAAGGGAAATACTTACCCAATTCATGTTGCGATTACCTGTCCTCTTCGCGGAAAACCCAACACAAATCACAAGTATCATGGATTTATGTTCAAATTATTCATGAAAACTATTTGAGTCTTCTCTTAAATTGTTATGATTCTTAATTGCATGATAATTATAGCTTCGTAATTCTCTCCGATCTATTGATTTGCTTTGGCCAAGTAGATTGATCTTTCTTCAGTGAGAGAGGTGTGTTGTAGTGGGTTCAACCTGTCGAGTTTCTATATCCCAGTGACATAAGGGGACAAGTTGTGTCTTTGTGTGTTGCCACTAAGGATAAAACGATGGGGTTCATTCATATTGCTTGAGTTTACTTTGTCTACATCATGTCATTGTTCTCCATGCATTACTCTATTTGTCATGAACTTAATATGTAGAGAGACAAGGATCGAAGCACTTTTGAAGTGGAGTGATAGTAATAGGTGCAGGCAGGAGTCGGCCTATTTGTCTTGGACATGATGCCTATATACACATGATCATTGTTGTGAACATCACATAACTATCCTCTTTTCTAGAAATTTCTTTAGATTAGCGGATGAGAAAATTTTAGGTTTAGTCATCCACAAAACACATCTCGATGACACCGAGTCACAAAAATTGGTTCTACCGATTTTAGTTCTAGGATTTGTGAGAATGGTCTCGGTGAAACCGAGTGGTCATTCTCGGTGACACCGAAGTGACTGCCAAGTTTCTAAGAAGTAGACCATATGTCTCGGTGAATCTGAAAATCTTGACTCGATGGTACTGAAATCATTTTGCAGAAAACTACACTTAGGAATTTCTTTGTTCAAATTTTTAAAAATTTCCATGTTTTGTGATGCTCAACCCCACTGCTCTTGTACACTCTTTTCATAGGGTCAGCATGTCAGATTCAGTGGACAGCCAAAATGATTTCAGAGAACCCAGTGTTAATGCAAACCCAGACACTAGTCCTGAGGCGAGTTCTTCTTCAGAAGATCCAGGCAACCCTAGTTCTCATGGGTTGCCCAAGGCTGCTACAAGAACCGAGAGGAAGTTAAAATCTGATGAAGAAGATTCAGACTTTGTGCCAGGGGAGGTTCTTGCTAAGCAAAGGCAAGATAATGCAGACAAACCTACAAATAAGTCTGCAAGATAGGCCACCTCATCTAGGAGGCCAGTGAGAAAGGAGTATGCCAGTTCTGGAGCTCTGAGAGCACCTGAGAGTGCTAGGGTATCCATGTCCATTCAGCCAGCCAGAAGTTCTATGCCTAAGAAGGAAGGTGAGAAGAAGAGGCAAAGGAAGACAACTATCCATGTGAATGGAAAGCTTGCTACCATGGTGAGACCACCTGAGCAAAGTGAAGTTGAGGAGAAGGAAGAGCCAGCTTTCAAGGCTCCTCCCAATAAGAAGAAGAAGAAGAAGAAGAAGAAGTTGCTTGTGAATGCCATGACTAGTCAGGCCCCATCCAACAACAAGTCAGCTACTCCCAAGAAGCAAACAGCTCCTAAGTACAAGAGGACAACCAAGGATGTTCCAACTGCAGCCAAGAATAAGGGTTACTTCTCCAGAGATGCTGCTAAAGAGGATGAGATGACTATTTTGAGGAAGCTCGGACCTCACCTTCTAGAACACAATGACAACCATCCTATTGCCAAGGACATGACGAAGACGAAGGATTCATGACTGAGGGAATGGAGAACTATTGATCCATATTTTCAGAGGAGAAGGACTGATGTAGACTATAGATTCTACACCAAAGAGTAGCAAGATTTCTATGAGACCATTCTCCTGGACAAGAACCCAGTTGTGAGTGATATGAGATATGTAGATTGGGACTACCTTAAGGAGAACTAATATTATTTTCCCCATGTGCAAGAGAACTTCAAGGCCATTGACTATGTGTGTTCACATAAGTTTGGCTCAGTATACTATCTGCATGCAGGTCTGACCAACACTAACACCATCATGAGGTATACTTTGATGCACAAATCAAGAGATGACAAGATGATCCGACGATTCTCCATCAACATGCTACATCACATTGACCTTCACACCAGATTCAAGGTCATGGATTTGATTGTTGAGACTGTGAAGAGGACTGCTACTGATCAAAAGAGATCATGTTGATATGCACCATACATTCAGGTGCTTATCAACTCCAAGCTTGAAAAGAATGTATATGGAATTGATCAATCACATATTCCACTCCAGCCTGAGTTTGAGGTCAATTTCGTGGTCATGGATCCAGATCATCCCACTTCATCTACTTCACAGGAAGCAACTGAGGCAGCCAGAGCCCTTAGTGCTCCATTGCCAAGGACCAGGAGCGAGAAGATGGATCTTATCCTTAGCTCTATCAAGGCATGTAGAATGACATCACAGAGATTTTGAAGAACCTGAAGAGTCTGAAAGGATAGTTGAGGACAAGTTCCACACAATGAACAACAATGTTGATGGGCTGACAAAAACTGTTGACGAGCTCAAGAAGCAAGTGGATGTTGCACCACTCCTCACACCTCTGATGATGATGATGATGATGATGACAGTCACCCACTCCATCCTAGCACTTAGTTCAAGACCCAGGCCAGATCTGTGACAGTACCAGCTCTAGAGTTGAGACTATATTCATCAGCCCCTGCTGCAGCTCCTTTAGTTCCTCCAGCTCCTTCAGCACCTCTAATGTCCACTCTAACTCCTTCCATGACATTTGCAGAAATCTTCCCTGAAGCGGTTCTCTCGACTCCTACATCAACAACTGGAGGAGATCAGCCCCAAAGAGACAATTAGCTCTATACCTTTGAACTTTTTGGTAACTCGTTGCCAAAGGGGGTGAAGTTGTATAGATCATAGGGCTGAGAGAGAGAGAGAGAGTGTGTTGCTTTTTATCGCTCTCCAAAACTTCAAAATCTTTTGGTTTATCATTTGTGTTAAACTTGTTTGGTGTTTGATCATACACTCCTTATGTGTTGCTACTATTTTCTATCTTTGAGATACTTATGAGATGATCATTCACTTCTTGCTTGATGTTTGTGTTGTGTTGTTCATTCATACTATTCTCGCACACCACCAAGTTGTCTGTGACATGGAAGAGTGCCCCATGAACCTAATCGAATGTGCATTTGCATTCAAACACAAATTCAAAATAGTGCACAAATTTAAGGGGAATTCTTGCTTATCACATACTTGTCAATGCGATGATTCTATTCATTGATTATAACATATGTCGAATCTTTGATCTGTATGTTGTCATCATTTACCAAAAAGGGGGAGATTGAAAGCACATTTTCTCCCTTGGTGGTTTTAGTAATTAATAACAACATATATCTCATTGGACTCATGTTTTCCACTAATTATATTTCAGGAAAAGTTCAATGATGGGATGGCTATAGATTGTGAGGAGACCCCAAGATGCAAGGAATGGATTGGCAAAGCTTCAAGCAAGGAGACTCTACCTTTTACTTTGTAAGAAATCACTTTGAGTCCATAGGAAAGCCAATACTATTAAAAGGGGGTGTGGTAATGTTGGTGAACAAAATGCTCCACGTGCACAAGTGCTAGCCACCAAAAACACCCATAAGGTCTCCCACAAAAACACTCTCTCTAAACCCTACCAAACAAAATCGGCGCCGCCATGTTTTCCCACTCGGTCCTACCTATTTTCCATCCCAGAAAAAACCCAGACAAACCCTACCTTCTCGCTACCACCAAGTGATATATAGGTGAACCGAGATCAATCGAAAACCTCCTGGTGTCCCATTTTATAAAATTGTAATTTCCAAGTTTTATGATTCGGTGTCACCGAGTTTGGAAACCGCCCTCGGCCACTCATATCGGTACTACCAAGAATCATATATCGGTCTGACCGAGATTCCTAAAGGTGCCACATTTTGAAGAAGTCGGTATGATCGAGTTTTACTTTGGTTTCACCGAGTTTGTCAATAAGTGTGTAATGGTTGGACTTTTGGATATGCCTATATATACCCCCTCCACCACATCCCACTTGTAAGAGAAGCACTCAGAACAGTTCCCCACTTACCATATCCAAATTTCTGAGAGAGAGAACCACCTACCCTTGTGTTGAGATCCAGATAATCCACTCCAACCATATGGATCTTGATTTATAGTCTCCCCAAGTTGCTTTCCACCCAATCAATATCTTCCACCAAGCCAAATCTATGAGAGAGTGATTGTGTGTTGAGGAGACTATCTTTTGAAGCACAAGAGCAAGGAGTTATCATTGTTACCACATCTGTTACTTTTTAGAGGGTGGTGCCTCCTAGATTGGTTAGGTGTCGCTTGTGAGACTCCGACTTCGTGTTGTGGAGTTGAACCAAGAATTTTGTATGGGCAAGGATATCTCCTACTTCGTGAAGATCTACCCATAGTGAGGCTAGTCCTTCATGGACAGAAGTCGTTATGGAATAGTCAAGGTTGCTACTTCGTGGACCCTTATGGGTGGATCCTTCGTGGACTCTCACGACCATTACCCTCCGTGGGTTGAAGACTCCATAGAAGTGGATGTACGATAGCGCCACCTATCGGAACCACGGGAAAAATATTCGTGTGTACAATTGCGTTTGATCTTCTAACCCGACCCTCTACTACATGTGCTTGTCTTTACTTTCTCCTGCTATACTCTTAAACATGCATGTGTAGGGTTTGCTTGACTTGCTATCATTGCTAAAATTTGTCCACAACTAAAATTGGGAAAGGTGGAATTTTTATTTGGTCAAGTAGTCTAATCACCCCCCTCTAGACTTACTTTCGATCCTACACAATACAAATACGTGCATGTCCCTTCTGTCTGGGATACAAAGCACTGCAAGATTGAACCCACTACAACGCACCACTCCCGCTGAAGATAAATCAATATAGTTGGCCAAACCGAACCGATAGATCGTAGAGAAATACGAGGCTATAACAATCATGTATAATAGAATTCATAAAATACCCAATTACTTTCAATTAATAATTTGATCATAAACCCCGAATTCATCGAATCCCAACAAAGACACCACAAAAGAATATTATATCGGAAAGATCATCATGAGGATCGCGGTGAACATGGTATTGAAGATCAAACGAAGAGAAGAAGCCTCCTACTACTAGCTATAGACCTGTAGGTCTATGGTGGACTACTCACGCATCATAATGGAGGCATCAAGGTTGACTTAGATGGCCTCCGCGATCGATTCCCCCTCCGATAGAGTACCGATAAAGGTCTCTAGATTGGCTCCCGTCGGAACAGAGGCTTGCGGTGGCAGAAAAAGTGTTTCAGGTGGCTCTTTGTTGGTTTCCCGATTTTTGAGAATTTATGGAGGTGGAATTAGGTTAAACGAAGCAACGAGGGGCCCACAAGGCATCAGGGCACACCTATCCCCCTGGGCACACCATGTTGCCTTGTCGAGTAATAACCCACAAGTATAGGGGATCACAATAGTCTTCATGAGTGGTATTACACCCTGATTTATTGATTCGACACAAGGGGAGCCAAAGAATATTTATCGGCCATAGCAGTTGAGTTGTCAGTTCAACCACACCTGGGATATCTCTCTGCAACAAATACTTTAGTGGCACGTAAAAGTAGTACTAGTAACAGTAATAGTGACTGCAACAATTTTGCAGTAGTTGTGACAATAGTGGCAGCGATAGTAACTTAGCAAGCTTCAATATATGTAAAACAAAGGCATGTGGGTCGGTGATGGATAATGATTTAGATGACATCAATCATGTAACAGTTACACACTAGAGCAACACAAAACTAGCTCCAATTCATCAATATAATGTAGGCATCTATTCCGTATATAGGCATACGTGCTTGCGATAAGAACATGTATGACATTTTTTGTCCTACCCTCTTTCAGTGTCAAACCCGGCGGATCTCGGGTAGGGGGTCCCAAACTGTGAGACTAGAATCAACGGTAACATGAGACGAAGGGGACATAGATTTACCCAGGTTCGGACCCTCCTATGGAGGTAATACCCTACGTCCTTCTTGGTTGTATTGATGATATGAGGTGCTACAGAGTTGATCTACCTCGAGATCGTATGTCTAACCCTAGATGAGTTGTTTTGTCCCTATACCATAAAACCCTCCGGCTTATATAGGAGCCGAGGATGTCTAGGGTTTACACATGGTCGGTTACATGCCGAAGAGATAAACATGCCTAACTACGACTAATAACTTGGAGAATACGCCATGGTCCCTTGAAGCTTCCATATGGCGTCGGTGATCCCTGATCATCTGATGCTCACCTTGCAGCCCATACAGTCCGGCCCATAACCAATAGGTTGACTATCTGAGGACCCCTTAATCCAGGACTCCCTCAGTAGCCCCCGGACTAGCCTTCAACGCTGATATATATCCAGCCAATCTCCTCATGTCGTCATCTTCGGCTTGCAAGGCGAGTCCTACATCCCTCTTTGTTCGGCAACCAACTAGCCTTCGATAAAATTCCAAGCGTCGCGGGCGCAGGTCCATAATAACCACGCGTGTTCCTTGATTTTCACAATCTTACCCCTCCATAGTGGAAACACCACCCTTTTTAATTACACAAAATCGTGGCTCAGAACATAGCCTGTTCTTCCTCATCGAAAGAAACCTCTAGAGGGAACTCCACGAAAAACATGGCTAATGCCCCTAGCTCCTTCGCGCGCCCCTACGGCTTACGCCCAGGGGACTGGACCAGTTGCTCTATTACACTCATGCGTCTTCACAATCTGGAAACTCAGGGGTATCTTTCTCCCTCGGATCTAGCGGTGACCCGCGCATGTCTGCTTTATTACAACGATGAAGTTTTCACCGAGCGTTTCCCCAATCCTAACAAGGGGGAATGTGTGTGCTTCATCCCCTTTCTCCTCCGGGGCCTTGGGTTTCCAATCCACCCGTTCCTAAGGGGGTTGTTGGAGTTCTACGGGATTAAAACTCCACCACCTTACTCCATGGTCCATCTTGCAAATCTCGAGCTTTGTCGCTCTCTGCGAGATGTTCATGGGGTGCGAAACACACTTTGATTTATGGAGAAGATACTTCTGCCTCATCGCCCGAACTTGGGGCAAGACAATTTTGGAGGTCGACGGAGCAGAAGTGTGCTGCATAGCGGGGACGGGGTATCCGGCGGGCACACCGAAGAAATTCGAAGAGTGGACTTCAGAATGGTTTTATATTGAAGACGTCCCCCTGTTCGAGACAACTCGAACAGGTCTTCCCGAATACGCCGATGCCCTCTGTAAGATGAGATATAACTGGCGGACGAGGAGTTAATCCCAGGAGGAGAGTGTTGAAGTGCGGTGCCTAGCACCTCAGGTGCAGATGCTCGCCCACCACCAACTGACCATGATCGACGTCATGGACGCCGCCATCTCCTGGTGTGTGCAGCCCCTTCAATAAAGGGTACACGCATTGTGGCAATACAACGGGACGAGCGACACCATGTTCTCCCAAAAGATAGGGCCTGCCAATCCGACAGCGTTGGCCGCCGCACTTGCCGACCTGTACAAAGGAGAGCAAGAGGAATTTGTTCGGCGGACAACCAAGGAAGGATATTCGGCCCACAATCCTATCGAATGGGTAAACCTTTCTTTCTTTAACGTGAACATAGTTCGGGGTTTCTGTCTAGCACTTTACTTAACCGAAGCCTTGCATGAACAGGAATGGAGGAGTTTCATCGAGACAGTCAACTGTCCGGCTCCTTAGCCTGAAAACCATTCACGTGACGATGATTCGGGTTTCAATGAGGACCCAGATCTTCTACTTGACTTTGAGGACGGTGTCTATCTCCAGGATAGTGTCGACCAGTCCCCGGTGGCTATCATAGTTGATTACCCCGGGTCATTCTTCATCCCTCCAACAAGCAAGAAGAAAAGCTCTTCCTCCAAGAGGCCAGTTACCAACAGTGCCCTGGACGCGCCGACTCCGACTCCCAAACGTTGTCGATCCACACTGTTGGAAATATGCCCTAGAGGCAATAATAAATTAGTTATTATCATATTTCCTTGTTCATGATAATCGTTTATTATACATGCTAGAATTGTATTGGTCGGAAACTCAGATACATGTGTGGATACATAGACAACACCATGTCCCTAGTATGCCTCTAATGGACTAGCTCGTTGATCAAAGATGGTTAAGGTTTCCTAGCCATGGACATGAGATGTCATTTGATAACGGGATCACATCATTAGGAGAATGGTGTGATGGACAAGACCCAAACTATAAACATAGCATATGATTGTGTCAGTTTATTGCTACAGTTTTCTGCATGTAAAGTATCTGTTCCTATGACCATGAGATCATGCAACTCACTGACACCATAGGAGTACCCTGTGTGTATCAAACATCAAAACGTAACTGGGTGACTATAAAGGTGCTCTATAGGTATCTCCGAGGGTGTCTGTTGGGTTGGCATGGATCAAGACTAGGATTTGTTACTCCGTGTGACGGAGAGGTATCTTAGGGCCCACTCGGTAATACAACATCACAACAAGCCTTGCAAGCAATGTGACTAAAGTGTTAGCCATGGGATCTTGTATTACATAACGAGTAAAGAGACTTGCTAGTAACGAGATTGAACTAGGCATGGCGATGCCGAAAATCGAATCTCGGGCAAGTAACATACCGAAGAACAAAGAGAACAGCATACGGAATTAACTGAATCCTTAACATAGAGGTTCAACCGATAAATATCTTCATAGAATATGTAGGAACCAATATGGGCATCCAGGTCCCTCTATTGGTTATTGACCGTATAGGTGTCTCGATCATGTCTACATAGTTCTTGAACCCGTAGTGTCTGCACACTTAAGCTTCGGTGACATTTCGGTAGTATAGAGTTATGTATGGTGGTGACCGAAGGTTGTTCAGAGTCCCTAATGAGATCCTGGATGTCAAGAGGAGCTCCAGAATGGTATGGAGGTAAAGATTGATATATAGGAAGTCCTGTTTTGGTTGCCGGAAAAGTTTTGGGCTCATCGGTAGTGTACCGGGAGTGCCGGGAGTGTACCGGGGACCATCGGGAGGGGTGTCTCAAACCAAGAGTCTACATGGGCTGTGGGAGGAGTTAAACCAGCCCCTGGTGGGATGGCGGAAGCCTCCCCTAAGGGCCCATGTGGCTGCAGTGGTTTGAGAAGGAAAAAATCCAAAGGTGGAGAGGTGGAAAGAGTTTCAAAGTGGAAAGGAGGAATCCTACTCCTAATAGGATTGCAGTAGGACTCCTCCACCTCCAATTTCGACCAAACCTTGAGGGTTTGAGGCTGCATCCTCCCCTCCCACCCTCCTATATATACTAGAGGATTTAGAGGGAAGAGCTAACCCTAATTGCCACGTGCTGCCCTCTTCTTCCTCTAGATCAGTTTCTCCTCTAGATTAGTTTTGCGATGCTTAGGCAAAGCCCTGTAGGATTGGTTCACCACCACCGCCACCACATCGTTGTGCTGCCAGAGAACTCATCTACCTCTCCGCTCCCTCTTGATGGATCAAGAAGGCAGAGATCGTCATCGAGCTATATGTGTGCTGAACGTGGAGGTGCCGTCTGTTCGGTGCAAGATCGGAAGGACCATGATCAAGATCGTGAGACGATTCGTGATTGGATCGTGGGACGGATCGTGATTAGATCGTGGGATGGATCATGATTAGATCGCGGGACGGATTGTGATGGGAGCATGGGACGCTCGGCGATTTGGATCGCAAAGACGTTCGACTACATCAACTGCGTTTCTTAATGCTTCCTGCTTAGCGATCTACAAGGGTACGTAGATCCACTCTCCCTCTCGTAGATGCTCATCACCATGGATAGATCTTGCGTGTGCGTAGGAAATTTTTTGTTTCCCATGCAACGTTCCCCAACAGTGGCATCATGAGCTAGGTCTATGAGTAGATGAGATCTCGAGTAGAACACAATGAGTTTGTGGGCGTTGATGCTTAGATTGCTTCCTCCCTTGGTCGTGTTTTGGTTAAGTGGTATTGTGGGATGAAGCGGCCCGGACCAACCTTACTCGTACGCTTACGAGAGAATGGTTCCATCGACTGACATGTAGCTTTGTTGCAGAAAGATGGCTGGTGGGTGTTTGTCTCTCCTACTCTAGTTGGATCGGATTCGACAAAGGCGGTCCTTGAGAAGGTTGAATAGAAATTTGTGTATCACCATTGTGGTTTTTGCGTAGGTGATAATTCTTCTTGCTAGATATCCGTAGCAGCCACGTAAAACATGCAACAACAATTAGAGGACATCTAACTTGTTTTTGCACGGTATGTTGTGATGTGATATGGCCAATTACATGATGAGATATATGTGATGTATGAGATATATATCATGTGTTGTATAGAATATCACGACTTGCATGTCGATCAGTACGGCAACCGGCAGGAGCCATAGGGTTGTGTTTAATTATTGTATGACATGTGTGTCAATCATTAAGTGCTATGTAATGCTTTACTTTATTGCTAAATGGTAGCTATAGGAGTATGAGCATGGTGGGCGCGACAACCCCGATGGCGACACAATGATGGATATCATGATGATGGAGATCATGGTGTTATGCTGGTGACGATGGAGATCATGCCGGTGCTTCCAAGATGGATATCAAAAGCACAAGTTCATGGCCATATCATGTCACTTATGATTTGCATGTGATGTTAATCCTTTTATGCACCTTGTTTTGCTTAGGACGATGGTAACATTATAAGGTGATCCCTCACTTAAATTTCAAGGTAAAATAGGGTTCTCCCCGAGTGTACACCGTTGCGAAAGTTCGTCGTGTCGTGACACCACGTGATGATCGGGTGTGATAGACTCTATGTTCACATACAATGGGTGCAAGCCAGTGTTGCACGTGTGGAACACTCGGGTTAAACTTGACGAGCCTAGCATGTACATACATGGCCTCGGAACACAAGAGAGCGAAAGGTCGAACATGAGTCATATAGTAGATATGATCAACATGATGATGTTCACCATTGAAACCACCTCAACTCACCTGATGATCGGACTTGAGTTGGTGAATTTGGATCATGTATAACTCGAATGACCGGAGGGATGTCAATTTGAGCGGGAGTTCTTAAGTAATATGATTAATTGAACTCATTATCATGAACATAGTCAGTAGTGTCTTTGAAAATTATGTTATAGATTACTAGCTCACACTGTAGCTCCCTTGAATTTTTTATATGTTCCTAGAGAAAAAGAGTTGAAAGATGATGGAAGCAATATTGCGGACTGGGTCCGTGATCTGAGGATTATCCTCATTGATGCACAGAAGACTTATGTCCTTAATGCACCAGTCGGTGTGCTACCCCCTCTAGCGTCGTCTATAGATGTTGTGAACATCTGACAGGCACGTTTCGATGACTACTTAATAGTTTAGTGCGTCATGATTTACGGCTTAGAATTGAGGCTCCAAAAACGTTTTGAACGTCATGGAACATATGAGATGTTCTAAGAGCTGAAATTGGGATCTCAGACACGTGCCCATGTTGTGAGATATGAGAGCTCCAAACAAGATTCTTTGCCTACAGGATGAAGGTGAATAGCTCAATCGTTCAGCATGTGCTCAGATTTTCTGGGTGCTACAATCGCTTGAATCGAGTGGGAGTTGATCTTCCAGATAAGAAAGTGATGGATATAGTTTTCCAAGTCACTATCACTAAGCTACTAGAGCTTCGTGATGAACTATAAAATGCCAGAGATGGAAATAACGATCCATGAGCTGTTCACGATATTTGATGCCGCGAAGGTAGAAATCAAGAAGGAGCATCAAGTGTTGATGGTTAGTAAAACCACTAGTTTCGAGAAGGGCAAGGGCAAGGAGGGAAACTTCATGGATGGCAAGTCAGTTGCTGCTCCAGTGAAGCAACCCAAAGTTGAACCCAAACCTGAGACTAAGTGCTTCTATTATGAGGAGAATGGTCGCTGAAGTGGAACAACCCTCGATACTTGGTAGATAAGAAGGTTGGCAATGTCGACAGAAATATATTTGATATACGTGTTATTGATGTGTACCTTGCTAGTACTCCTAGTAGCACCTGGGTATAGGATACCGGTTAGGTTGCTAAATGTTAGTAACTCCAAATAAAAGCTACAGAATAAACGGAGACTAGCTAAGTGTGAGGTGACGATGTATGTTGGAAATGTTTCAAGGTTGATGTGATCAACATCGCATGCTCTCTCTACCTTCGAGATTAGTGATGAACCTAAATAAATGTTATTTTGTGTTTGTGTTGAGCATGAACGTGATTAGATCTTGTTTATTGCAATAAGGTTATTCATTTAAGTTAGAGAATAATGGTTATTCTGTTTAGATGAATAATACCTTCAAAGGTCATGTACCCAATGAATGGTTTGTTGAATCTTGAACGTAGCAGTACACATGTTCATAACATAGATGCCAAAAGATACAAAGTTAATAATGATAGTACCACATACTTGTGGCAATGCCGCTAAATTTCATATTGGTGTAAAAGCGCATGAAGAAACTCCATATTGATGGATCTTTGGACTTATTCGATTTCAAATCGGTTGACACATGCCGACCATGCCTCGTGGGAAAAATGGCTACAGACCCCGTTTTCAGTATGATGGAGCGGGCTAGTAACTTATTGGAAATGATACATATTGATGTATACGGTCCAATGAGTGTTGTAGCGTGTGGTGGATATCGTTATTTCTCTACCTTCACTAATGATTTGAGTAGATATAGTGTATATTTACTTAATGAAACACAAGTCTAAATCGTTTGAAAAGTTCAAGCAGATTCAAAGTGAAGTTTTCGTGATGAGAAGGTAAAATGTATATGATATGATCATGGAGGTGAATATCTGAGTTACGAGTTTGGCATAGAACTTTAGACAATGTGAAAGTTGTTTCACAACTCATGCCACCTGGAACACCATAGTGTGATGGTGTGTCTGAACATCATAGTCGTGCTCTATTGGATATGGTGGGTACTATGATGTCTCCTATCGTTTTGTCACTATTGTTTTGGGGTTATGCATTAGAGACAACTACATTCCCTTTAAATAGGGCACTATCTAAGGCTAGTAACTTAGTGGAAATGATACATATTGATGTATACGGTCCAATGAGTGTTGTAGCGTGTGGTGGATATCGTTATTTTCTTACCTTCACTAATGATTTGAGTAGATATCGTGTATATTTACTGAATGAAACACAAGTCTAAATCGTTTGAAAAGTTCAAGCAGATTCAGAGTGAAGTTTTCATGACGAGAAGGTAAAATGTCTAGGATATGATCGTGGAGGTGAATATCTGAGTTACAAGTTTGGCATAGAACTTTAGACAATGTGAAAGTTGTTTCACAACTCGCGCCACCTGGAAGACCATAGTGTGATGGTGTGTCCGAACATCATAGTCGTGCTCTATTTGATATGGTGGGTACTATGATGACTCTTTTCATTTTGCCACTATCATTTTGGGGTTATGCATTAGAGACAACTACATTCACTTTAAATAGGGCACTATCTAAGGCTGGTAACTTATTGGAGATGATACATATTGATGTATACGGTCCAATGAGTGTTGTAGCGTGTGGTGGATATAGTTATTTTCTTACCTTCACTAATGATTTGAGTAGATATAGTGTATATTTACTTAATGAAACACAAGTCTACATCGTTTGAAAAGTTCAAGCAGATTCAGAGTGAAGTTTTCGTGACAAGAAGGTAAAATGTCTATGATATGATTGTGGAGGTGAATATCTGAGTTACAAGTTTGGCATAGAACTTTAGACAATGTGAAAGTTGTTTCACAACTCACGCCACCTGGAACACCATAGTGTGATGGTGTGTCTGAACATCATAGTCGTGCTCTATTGGATATGGTGCGTACTATGATGTCTCTTATCGTTTTGCCACTATCGTTTTGGGGTTATGCATTAGAGACAACTACATTCACTTTAAATAGGGCACTATCTAAGGCTAGTAACTTATTGGAAATGATACATATTGATGTATACGGTCCAATGAGTGTTGTAGCGTGTGGTGGATATCGTTATTTTCTTACCTTCACTAATGATTTGAGTAGATATAGTGTATATTTACTTAATGAAACACAAGTCTAAATCGTTTGGAAAGTTGAAGCAGATTCAGAGTGAAGTTTTCGTGACGAGAAGGTAAAATGTCTATGATATGATCGTGGAGGTGAATATCTGAGTTACAAGTTTGGCATAGAACTTTAGACAATGTGAAAGTTGTTTCACAACTCACGCCACCTGGAACACCATATGTGATGGTGTGTCTGAACATCATAGTCGTGCTCTATTGGATATGGTGCGTACTATGATATCTCTTATCGTTTTGCCACTATCGTTTTGGGGTTATGCATTAGAGACAACTACATTCACTTTAAATAGGGCACTATCTAAGGCTAGTAACTTATTGGAAATGATACATATTGATGTATACGGTCCAATGAGTGTTGTAGCGTGTGGTGGATATCGTTATTTTCTTACCTTCACTAATGATTTGAGTAGATATAGTGTATATTTAATTAATGAAACACAACTCTAAATCGATTGGAAAGTTCAAGCAGATTCAGAGTGAAGTTTTCGTGACGAGAAGGTAAAATGTCTATGATATGATCGTGGAGGTGAATATCTTAGTTACAAGTTTGGCATAGAACTTTAGACAATGTAAAAGATGTTTCACAACTCACGCCACCTGCAACACCATAGTGTGATGGTGTGTCCGAACATCATAGTCGTGCTCTATTTGATATGGTGGGTACTATGATGTCTCTTATCGTTTTGCCACTATCGTTTTGGCGTTATGCATTAGAGACAACTACATTCACTTTAAATAGGGCACTATCTAAGGCTAGTAACTTATTGGAAATGATACATATTGATGTATACGGTCCAATGAGTGTTGAGCGTGTGGTGGATATCGTTATTTTCTTACCTTCACTAATGATTTGAGTAGATATAGTGTATATTTACTTAATGAAACACAAGTCTAAATCGTTTGAAAAGTTCAAGTAAATTCAGAGTTAAGTTTTCCTGACGAGAAGGTAAAATGTCTATGATATGATCGTGGAGGTGAATATCTGAGTTACAAGTTTGGCATAGAACTTTAGACAATGTGAAAGTTGTTTCACAACTCGCGCCACCTGGAACACCATATGTGATGGTGTGTCTGAACATCATAGTCGTGCTCTACTGGATATGGTGCGTACTATGATATCTCTTATCGTTTTGCCACTATCGTTTTGGGGTTATGCATTAGAGACAACTACATTCACTTTAAATAGGGCACTATCTAAGGCTAGTAACTTATTGGAAATGATACATATTGATGTATACGGTCCAATGAGTGTTGTAGCGTGTGGTGGATATCGTTATTTTCTTACCTTCACTAATGATTTGAGTAGAAATAGTGTATATTTACTTAATGAAACACAAGTCTAAATCGTTTGAAAAGTTCAAGCAGACTCAGAGTGAAGTTTTCGTGACGAGAAGGTAAAATGTCTTTGATATGATCGTGGAGGTGAATATCTGAGTTACAAGTTTGGCATAGAACTTTAGACAATGTGAAAGTTGTTTCACAACTCACGCCACCTGGAACACCATAGTGTGATGGTGTGTCTGAACATCATAGTCGTGCTCTATTGGATATGGTGCGTACTATGATGTCTCTTATCGTTTTGCCACTATCGTTTTGCGGTTATGCATTAGAGACAACTACATTCACTTTAAATAGGGCACTATCTAAGGCTAGTAACTTATTGGAAATGATACATATTGATGTATACGGTCCAATGAGTGTTGTAGCGTGTGGTGGATATCGTTATTTTCTTACCTTCACTAATGATTTGAGTAGATATAGTGTATATTTACTTAATGAAACACAAGTCTAAATCGTTTGAAAAGTTCAAGCAGACTCAGAGTGAAGTTTTCGTGACGAGAAGGTAAAATGTCTTTGATATGATCGTGGAGGTGAATATCTGAGTTACAAGTTTGGCATAGAACTTTAGACAATGTGAAAGTTGTTTCACAACTCACGCCACCTGGAACACCATAGTGTGATGGTGTGTCTGAACATCATAGTCGTGCTCTATTGGATATGGTGCGTACTATGATGTCTCTTATCGTTTTGCCACTATCGTTTTGGGGTTATGCATTAGAGACAACTACATTCACTTTAAATAGGGCACTATCTAAGGCTAGTAACTTATTGGAAATGATACATATTGATGTATACGGTCCAATGAGTGTTGTAGCGTGTGGTGGATATCGTTATTTTCTTACCTTCACTAATGATTTGAGTAGATATAGTGTATATTTACTTAATGAAACACAACTCTAAATCGTTTGAAAAGTTCAAGAAGATTCAGATTGAAGTTTTCGTGACAAGAAGGTAAAATGTCTATGATATGATCGTGGAGGTGAATATCTGAGTTACGAGTTTGGCATAGAACTTTAGACAATGTGAAAGTTGTTTCACAACTTACGCCACCTGGAACACCATAGTGTGATGGTGTGTCCGAACATCATAGTCGTGCTCTATTTGATATGGTGGGTACTATGATGTCTCATATCGTCTTGCCACTATCGTTTTGCCGTTATGCATTAGAGACAACTACATTCACTTTAAATAGGGCACTATCTAAGGCTAGTAACTTATTGGAAATGATACATATTGATGTATACGGTCCAATGAGTGTTGTAGCGTGTGGTGGATATCGTTATTTTCTTACCTTCACTAATGATTTGAGTAGATATAGTGTATATTTACTTAATGAAACACAACTCTAAATCGTTTGAAAAGTTCAAGAAGATTCAGATTGAAGTTTTCGTGACAAGAAGGTAAAATGTCTATGATATGATCGTGGAGGTGAATATCTGAGTTACGAGTTTGGCATAGAACTTTAGACAATGTGAAAGTTGTTTCACAACTTACGCCACCTGGAACACCATAGTGTGATGGTGTGTCCGAACATCATAGTCGTGCTCTATTTGATATGGTGGGTACTATGATGTCTCATATCGTCTTGCCACTATCGTTTTGCCGTTATGCATTAGAGACAACTACATTCACTTTAAATAGGGCACTATCTAAGGCTAGTAACTTATTGGAAATGATACATATTGATGTATACGGTCCAATGAGTGTTGTAGCGTGTGGTGGATATCGTTATTTTCTTACCTTCACTAATGATTTGAGTAGATATAGTGTATATTTACTTAATGAAACATAAGTCTAAATCGTTTGAAAAGTTCAAGGAGATTCAGAGTTAAGTTTTCATGACGAGAAGGTAAAATGTCTATGATATGATCGTGGAGGTGAATATCTGAGTTACAAGTTTGGCATAGAACTTTAGACAATGTGAAAGTTGTTTCACAACTCACGCCACCTGGAACACCATATGTGATGGTGTGTCTGAACATCATAGTCGTGCTCTATTGGATATGGTGCGTACTATGATGTCTCTTATCGTTTTGCCACTATCGTTTTGGGGTTATGCATTAGAGACAACTACATTCACTTTAAATAGGGCACTATCTAAGCCTAGTAACTTATTGGAAATGATACATATTGATGTATACGGTCCAATGAGTGTTGTAGCGTGTGGTGGATATCGTTATTTTCTTACCTTCACTAATGATTTGAGTAGATATAGTGTATATTTACTTAATGAAACACAAGTCTAAATCGTTTGGAAAGTTCTAGCAGATTCAGAGTGAAGTTTTCGTGATCAGAAGGTAAAATGTCTATGATATGATCGTGGAGGTGAATATCTGAGTTACAAGTTTGGCATAGAACTTTAGACAATGTAAAAGTTGTTTCACAACTCACGCCACCTAGAACACCATAGTGTGATGGTGTGTCCGAACATCATAGTCGTGCTCTATTTGATATGGTGGGTACTATGATGTCTCTTATCGTTTTGCCACTATCATTTTGGCGTTACGCATTAGAGACAACTACATTCACTTTAAATAGGGCACTATCTAAGGCTAGTAACTTATTGGAAATGATACATATTGATGTATACGGTCCAATGAGTGTTGAGCGTGTGGTGGATATCGTTATTTTCTTACCTTCACTAATGATTTGAGTAGATATAGTGTATATTTACTTAATGAAACACAAGTCTAAATCGTTTGAAAAGTTCAAGTAAATTCAGAGTTAAGTTTTCCTGACGAGAAGGTAAAATGTCTATGATATGATCGTGGAGGTGAATATCTGAGTTACAAGTTTGGCATAGAACTTTAGACAATGTGAAAGTTGTTTCACAACTCACGCCACCTGGAACACCATATGTGATGGTGTGTCTGAACATCATAGTCGTGCTCTATTGGATATGGTGCGTACTATGATATCTCTTATCGTTTTGCCACTATCGTTTTGGGGTTATGCATTAGAGACAACTACATTCACTTTAAATAGGGCACTATCTAAGGCTAGTAACTTATTGGAAATGATACATATTGATGTATACGGTCCAATGAGTGTTGTAGCGTGTGGTGGATATCGTTATTTTCTTACCTTCACTAATGATTTGAGTAGATATAGTGTATATTTAATTAATGAAACACAACTCTAAATCGATTGGAAAGTTCAAGCAGATTCAGAGTGAAGTTTTCGTGACGAGAAGGTAAAATGTCTATGATATGATCGTGGAGGTGAATATCTTAGTTACAAGTTTGGCATAGAACTTTAGACAATGTAAAAGTTGTTTCACAACTCACGCCACCTGGAACACCATAGTGTGATGGTGTGTCCGAACATCATAGTCGTGCTCTATTTGATATGGTGGGTACTATGATGTCTCTTATCGTTTTGCCACTATCGTTTTGGCGTTATGCATTAGAGACAACTACATTCACTTTAAATAGGGCACTATCTCAGGCTAGTAACTTATTGGAAATGATACATATTGATGTATACGGTCCAATGAGTGTTGTAGCGTGTGGTGGATATCGTTATTTTATTACCTTCACTAATGATTTGAGTAGATATAGTGTATATTTACTTAATGAAACACAAGTATAAATCGTTTGAAAAGTTCAAGTAGATTCAGAGTTAAGTTTTCGTGACGAGAAGGTAAAATGTCTATGATATGATCGTGGAGGTGAATATCTGAGTTACAAGTTTGGCATAGAACTTTAGACAATGTGAAAGTTGTTTCACAACTCGCGCCACCTGGAACACCATAGTGTGATGGTGTGTCCGAACATCATAGTCGTGCTCTATTTGATATGGTGGGTACTATGATGTCTCTTATCATTTTGCCACTATCGTTTTGGGGTGATGCATTAGAGACAACTACATTCACTTTAAATAGGGCACTATCTAAGGCTGGTAACTTATTGGAGATGATACATATTGATGTATACGGTCCAATGAGTGTTGTAGCGTGTGGTGGATATCGTTATTTTCTTACCTTCACTAATGATTTGAGTAGATATAGTGTATATTTACTTAATGAAACACAAGTCTACATCGTTTGAAAAGTTCAAGCAGATTCAGAGTGAAGTTTTCGTGACAAGAAGGTAAAATGTCTATGATATGATCGTGGAGGTGAATATCTGTGTTACAAGTTTGGCATAGAACTTTAGACAATGTGAAAGTTGTTTCACAACTCGCGCCACCTGGAACAACATAGTGTGATGGTGTGTCCGAACATCATAGTCGTGCTCTATTTGATATGGTGGGTACTATGATGTCTCTTATCATTTTGCCACTATCGTTTTGGGGTTATGTATTAGAGACAACTACATTCACTTTAAATAGGTCACTATCTAAGGCTGGTAACTTATTGGAGATGATACATATTGATGTATACGGTCCAATGAGTGTTGTAGCATGTGGTGGATATCGTTATTTTCTTACCTTCACTAATGATTTGAGTAGATATAGTGTATGTTTACTTAATGAAACACAAGTATAAATCGTTTGAAAAGTTCAAGGAGATTCAGAGTTAAGTTTTCGTGACGAGAAGGTAAAATGTCTATGATATGATCGTGGAGGTGAATATCTGAGTTACAAGTTTGGCATAGAACTTTAGACAATGTGAAAGTTGTTTCACAACTCGCGCCACCTGGAACACCATAGTGTGATGGTGTGTCCGAACATCATAGTCGTGCTCTATTTGATATGGTGGGTACTATGATGTCTCTTATCGTTTTGCCACTATCGTTTTGGCGTTATGGATTAGAGACAACTACATTCACTTTAAATAGGGCACTATCTAAGGCTGGTAACTTATTGGAGATGATACATATTGATGTATACGGTCCAATGAGTGTTGTAGCGTGTGGTGCATATCGTTATTTTCTTACCTTTACTAATTATTTGAGTAGATATAGTGTATATTTACTTAATGAAACACAAGTCTACATCGTTTGAAAAGTTCAAGCAGATTCAGAGTGAAGTTTTCGTGACAAGAAGGTAAAATGTCTATGATATGATCGTGGAGGTGAATATCTGAGTTACAAGTTTGGCATAGAACTTTAGACAATGTGAAAGTTGTTTCACAACTCGCGCCACCTGGAACACCATAGTGTAATGGTGTGTCTGAACATCATAGTCATGCTCTATTGGATATGGTGCGTACTATGATGTCTCTTATCGTTTTGCCACTATCGTTTAGGGGTTCTGCATTAGAGACAACTACATTCACTTTAAATAGGGCACTATCTAAGGCTAGTAACTTATTGGAAATGATACATATTGATATATACGGTCCAATGAGTGTTGTAGCGTGTGGTGGATATCGTTATTTTCTTACCTTCACTAATGATTTGAGTAGATATAGTGTATATTTACTTAATGAAACACAAGTCTAAATCGTTTGGAAAGTTCAAGCAGATTCAGAGTGAAGTTTTCGTGACGAGAAGGTAAAATGTCTTTGATATGATCATGGAGGTGAATATCTGAGTTACATGTTTGGCATAGAACTTTAGACAATGTAAAAGTTGTTTCACAACTCACGCCACCTGGAACACCATAGTGTGATGGTGTGTCCGAACATCATAGTCGTGCTCTATTTGATATGGTGGGTACTATGATGTCTCTTATCGTTTTGCCACTATCGTTTTCGCTTTATGCATTAGAGACAACTACATTCACTTTAAATAGGGCACTATCTAAGGCTAGTAACTTATTGGAAATGATACATATTGATGTATACGGTCCAATGAGTGTTGTAGCGTGTGGTGGATATCTTTATTTTCTTACCTTCACTAATGATTTGAGTAGATATTGTGTATATTTACTTAATGAAACACAAGTCTAAATCGTTTGAAAAGTTCAAGTAGATTCAGAGTTAAGTTTTCGTGACGAGAAGGTAAAATGTCTATGATATGATCGTGGAGGTGAATATCTGAGTTACAAGTTTGGCATAGAACTTTAGACAATGTGAAAGTTGTTTCACAACTCACGCCACCTGGAACACCATATGTGATGGTGTGTCTGAACATCATAGTCGTGCTCTATTGAATATGGTGCATACTATGATGTCTCTTATCGTTTTGCCACTATCGTTTTGGGGTTATGCATTAGAGACAACTACATTCACTTTAAATAGGTCACTATCTAAGGCTAGTAACTTATTGGAAATGATACATATGGATGTATACGGTCCAATGAGTGTTGTAGCATGTGGTGGATATCGTTATTTTCTTACCTTCACTAATGATTTGAGTAGATATAGTGTATATTTAGTTAATGAAACACAAGTCTAAATCGTTTGAAAAGTTCAAGTAGATTCAGAGTGAAGTTTTCGTGACGAGAAGGTAAAATGTCTATGATATGATCGTGGAGGTGAATATCTGAGTTACAAGTTTGGCATAGAACTTTAGACAATGTGAAAGTTGTTTCACAACTCACGCCACCTGGAACACCATAGTGTGATGGTGTGTCTGAACATCATAGTCGTGCTCTATTGGATATGGTGCGTACTATGATGTCTCTTATCGTTTTGCCACTATCGTTTTGGGGTTTTGCATTAGAGACAACTACATTCACTTTAAATAGGGCACTATCTAAGGCTAGTAACTTATTGGAAATGATACATATTGATGTATACGGTCCAATGAGTGTTGTAGCGTGTGGTGGATATCGTTATTTTCTTACCTTCACTAATGATTTGGGTAGATATAGTGTATATTTACTTAATGAAACACAAGTCTAAATCGTTTGAAAAGTTCAAGAAGATTCAGAGTGAAGTTTTCGTGACAAGAAGGTAAAATGTCTATGATATGATCGTGGAGGTGAATATCTGAGTTACGAGTTTGGCATAGAACTTTAGACAATGTGAAAGTTGTTTCACAACTCACGCCACCTGGAACACCATAGTGTGATGGTGTGTCCGAACATCATAGTCGTGCTCTATTTGATATGGTGGGTACTATGATGTCTCTTATCGTTTTGCCACTATCGTTTTGGCGTTATGCATCAGAGGCAACTACATTCACTTTAAATAGGGCACTATCTAAGGCTGGTAACTTATTGGAGATGATACATATTGATGTATACGGTCCAATGAGTGTTGTAGCGTGTGGTGGATATCGTTATTTTCTTACCTTTACTAATGATTTGAGTAGATATAGTGTATATTTACTTAATGAAACACAAGTCTACATGGTTTGAAAAGTTCAAGCAGATTCAGAGTGAAGTTTTCGTGACAAGAAGGTAAAATGTCTATGATATGATCGTGGAGGTGAATATCTGAGTTACAAGTTTGGCATAGAACTTTAGACAATGTGAAAGTTGTTTCACAACTCGCGCCACCTGGAACACCATAGTGTAATGGTGTGTCTGAACATCATAGTCATGCTCTATTGGATATGGTGCGTACTATGATGTCTCTTATCGTTTTGCCACTATCGTTTAGGGGTTCTGCATTAGAGACAACTACATTCACTTTAAATAGGGCACTATCTAAGGCTAGTAACTTATTGGAAATGATACATATTGATATATACGGTCCAATGAGTGTTGTAGCGTGTGGTGGATATCGTTATTTTCTTACCTTCACTAATGATTTGAGTAGATATAGTGTATATTTACTTAATGAAACACAAGTCTAAATCGTTTGGAAAGTTCAAGCAGATTCAGAGTGAAGTTTTCGTGACGAGAAGGTAAAATGTCTATGATATGATCGTGGAGGTGAATATCTGAGTTACAAGTTTGGCATAGAACTTTAGACAATGTAAAAGTTGTTTCACAACTCACGCCACCTGGAACACCATAGTGTGATGGTGTGTCCGAAAATCATAGTCGTGCTCTATTTGATATGGTGGGTACTATGATGTCTCTTATCGTTTTGCCACTATCGTTTTGGCTTTATGCATTAGAGACAACTACATTCACTTTAAATAGGGCACTATCTAAGGCTAGTAACTTATTGGAAATGATACATATTGATGTATACGGTCCAATGAGTGTTGTAGCGTGTGGTGGATATCTTTATTTTCTTACCTTCACTAATGATTTGAGTAGATATTGTGTATATTTACTTAATGAAACACAAGTCTAAATCGTTTGAAAAGTTCTAGTAGTTTCAGAGTTAAGTTTTCGTGACGAGAAGGTAAAATGTCTATGATATGATCGTGGAGGTGAATATCTGAGTTACAAGTTTGGCATAGAACTTTAGACAATGTGAAAGTTGTTTCACAACTCACGCCACCTGGAACACCATATGTGATGGTGTGTCTGAACATCATAGTCGTGCTCTATTGAATATGGTGCATACTATGATGTCTCTTATCGTTTTGCCACTATCGTTTTGGGGTTATGCATTAGAGACAACTACATTCACTTTAAATAGGTCACTATCTAAGGCTAGTAACTTATTGGAAATGATACATATGGATGTATACGGTCCAATGAGTGTTGTAGCATGTGGTGGATATCGTTATTTTCTTACCTTCACTAATGATTTGAGTAGATATAGTGTATATTTAGTTAATGAAACACAAGTCTAAATCGTTTGAAAAGTTCAAGTAGATTCAGAGTGAAGTTTTCGTGACGAGAAGGTAAAATGTCTATGATATGATCGTGGAGGTGAATATCTGAGTTACAAGTTTGGCATAGAACTTTAGACAATGTGAAAGTTGTTTCACAACTCACGCCACCTGGAACACCATAGTGTGATGGTGTGTCTGAACATCATAGTCGTGCTCTATTGGATATGGTGCGTACTATGATGTCTCTTATCGTTTTGCCACTATCGTTTTGGGGTTTTGCATTAGAGACAACTACATTCACTCTAAATAGGGCACTATCTAAGACTAGTAACTTATTGGAAATGATACATATTGATGTATACGGTCCAATGAGTGTTGTAGCGTGTGGTGGATATCGTTATTTTCTTACCTTCACTAATGATTTGGGTAGATATAGTGTATATTTACTTAATGAAACACAAGTCTAAATCGTTTGAAAAGTTCAAGAAGATTCAGAGTGAAGTTTTCGTGACAAGAAGGTAAAATGTCTATGATATGATCGTGGAGGTGAATATCTGAGTTACGAGTTTGGCATAGAACTTTAGACAATGTGAAAGTTGTTTCACAACTCACGCCACCTGGAACACCATAGTGTGATGGTGTGTCCGAACATCATAGTCGTGCTCTATTTGATATGGTGGGTACTATGATGTCTCTTATCGTTTTGCCACTATCGTTTTGGCTTTATGCATTAGAGACAACTACATTCACTTTAAATAGGGCACTATCTAAGGCTAGTAACTTATTGGAAATGATACATATTGATGTATACGGTCCAATGAGTGTTGTAGCGTGTGGTGGATATCGTTATTTTCTTACCTTCACTAATGATTTGAGTAGATATAGTGTATATTTACTTAATGAAACACAAGTCTAAATCGTTTGAAAAGTTCAAGTAGATTCAAAGTTAAGTTTTCGTGACGAGAAGGTAAAATGTCTATGATATGATCGTGGAGGTGAATATCTGAGTTACAAGTTTGGCATAGAACTTTAGACAATGTAAAAGTTGTTTCACAACTCACGCCACCTGGAACACCATAGTGTGATGGTGTGTCCGAACATCATAGTCGTGCTCTATTTGATATGGTGGGTACTATGATGTCTCTTATCGTTTTGCCACTATCGTTTTGGCGTTATGCATTAGAGACAACTACATTCACTTTAAATAGGGCACTATCTAAGGCTAGTAACTTATTGGAAATGATACATATTGATGTATACGGTCCAATGAGTGTTGAGCGTGTGGTGGATATCGTTATTTTCTTACCTTCACTAATGATTTGAGTAGATATAGTGTATATTTACTTAATGAAACACAAGTCTAAATCGTTTGAAAAGTTCAAGTAAATTCAGAGTTAAGTTTTCCTGACGAGAAGGTAAAATGTCTATGATATGATCGTGGAGGTGAATATCTGAGTTACAAGTTTGGCATAGAACTTTAGACAATGTAAAAGTTGTTTCACAACTCACGCCACCTGGAACACCATAGTGTGATGGTGTGTCCGAACATCATAGTCGTGCTCTATTTGATATGGTGGGTACTATTATGTCTCTTATCGTTTTGCCACTATCGTTTTGGCTTTATGCATTAGAGACAACTACATTCACTTTAAATAGGGCACTATCTAAGGCTAGTAACTTATTGGAAATGATACATATTGATGTATACGGTCCAATGAGTGTTGTAGCGTGTGGTGGATATCGTTATTTTCTTACCTTCACTAATGATTTGAGTAGATATAGTGTATATTTACTTAATGAAACACAAGTCTAAATCGTTTGAAAAGTTCAAGTAGATTCAGAGTTAAGTTTTCGTGACGAGAAGGTAAAATGTCTATGATATGATCGTGGAGGTGAATATCTGAGTTACGAGTTTGGCATAGAACTTTAGACAATGTCAAAGTTGTTTCACAACTCACGCCACCTGGAACACCATAGTGTGATGGTGTGTCTGAACATCATAGTCGTGCTCTATTGGATATGGTGCGTACTATGATGTCTCTTATCGTTTTGCCACTATCGTTTTGGGGTTATGCATTAGAGACAACTACATTCACTTTAAATAGGGCACTATCTAAGGCTAGTAACTTATTGGAAATGATACATATTGATGTATACGGTCCAATGAGTGTTGTAGCGTGTGGTGGATATCGTTATTTTCTTACCTTCACTAATGATTTGAGTAGATATAGTGTATATTTACTTAATGAAACACAAGTCTAAATCGTTTGAAAAGTTCAAGTAAATTCAGAGTTAAGTTTTCCTGACGAGAAGGTAAAATGTCTATGATATGATCGTGGAGGTGAATATCTGAGTTACAAGTTTGGCATAGAACTTTAGACAATGTAAAAGTTGTTTCACAACTCACGCCACCTGGAACACCATAGTGTGATGGTGTGTCCGAACATCATAGTCGTGCTCTATTTGATATGGTGGGTACTATGATGTCTCTTATCGTTTTGCCACTATCGTTTTGGCGTTATGCATTAGAGACAACTACATTCACTTTAAATAGGGCACTATCTAAGGCTAGTAACTTATTGGAAATGATACATATTGATGTATACGGTCCAATGAGTGTTGTAGCGTGTGGTGGATATCGTTATTTTCTTACCTTCACTAATGATTTGAGTAGATATAGTGTATATTTACTTAATGAAACACAATTCTAAATCGTTTGAAAAGTTCAAGTAGATTCAGAGTTAAGTTTTTGTGACGAGAAGGTAAAATGTCTATGATATGATCGTGGAGGTGAATATCTGAGTTACAAGTTTGGCATAGAACTTTAGACAATGTGAAAGTTGTTTCACAACTCACGCCACCTGGAACACCATATGTGATGGTGTGTCTGAACATCATAGTCGTGCTCTATTGGATATGGTGCGTAGTATGATGTCTCTTATCGTTTTGCCACTATCGTTTTGGGGTTATGCATTAGAGACAACTACATTAACTTTAAATAGGTCACTATCTAAGGCTAGTAACTTATTGGAAATGATACATATGGATGTATACGGTCCAATGAGTGTTGTAGCGTGTGGTGGATATCGTTATTTTCTTACCTTCACTAATGATTTGAGTAGATATAGTGCATATTTAGTTAATGAAACACAAGTCTAAATCGTTTGAAAAGTTCAAGCAGATTCAGAGTGAAGTTTTCGTGACGAGAAGGTAAAATGTCTATGATATGATCGTGGAGGTGAATATCTGAGTTACAAGTTTGGCATAGAACTTTAGACAATGTGAAAGTTGTTTCACAACTCACGCCACCTGGAACACCATAGTGTGATGGTGTGTCTGAACATCATAGTCGTGCTCTATTGGATATGGTGCGTACTATGATGTCTCTTATCGTTTTGCCACTATCGTTTTGGGGTTATGCATTAGAGACAACTACATTCACTTTAAATAGGGCACTATCTAAGGCTAGTAACTTATTGGAAATGATACATATTGATGTATACGGTCCAATGAGTGTTGAGCGTGTGGTGGATATCGTTATTTTCTTACCTTCACTAATGATTTGAGTAGATATAGTGTATATTTACTTAATGAAACACAAGTCTAAATCGTTTGAAAAGTTCAAGTAAATTCAGAGTTAAGTTTTCCTGACGAGAAGGTAAAATGTCTATGATATGATCGTGGAGGTGAATATCTGAGTTACAAGTTTGGCATAGAACTTTAGACAATGTAAAAGTTGTTTCACAACTCACGCCACCTGGAACACCATAGTGTGATGGTGTGTCCGAACATCATAGTCGTGCTCTATTTGATATGGTGGGTACTATTATGTCTCTTATCGTTTTGCCACTATCGTTTTGGCTTTATGCATTAGAGACAACTACATTCACTTTAAATAGGGCACTATCTAAGGCTAGTAACTTATTGGAAATGATACATATTGATGTATACGGTCCAATGAGTGTTGTAGCGTGTGGTGGATATCGTTATTTTCTTACCTTCACTAATGATTTGAGTAGATATAGTGTATATTTACTTAATGAAACACAAGTCTAAATCGTTTGAAAAGTTCAAGTAAATTCAGAGTTAAATTTTCCTGACGAGAAGGTAAAATGTCTATGATATGATCGTGGAGGTGAATATCTGAGTTACAAGTTTGGCATAGAACTTTAGACAATGTAAAAGTTGTTTCACAACTCACGCCACCTGGAACACCATAGTGTGATGGTGTGTCCGAACATCATAGTCGTGCTCTATTTGATATGGTGGGTACTATGATGTCTCTTATCGTTTTGCCACTATCGTTTTGGTGTTATGCATTAGAGACAACTACATTCACTTTAAATAGGGCACTATCTAAGGCTAGTAACTTATTGGAAATGATACATATTGATGTATACGGTCCAATGAGTGTTGAGCGTGTGGTGGATATCGTTATTTTCTTACCTTCACTAATGATTTGAGTAGATATAGTGTATATTTACTTAATGAAACACAAGTCTAAATCGTTTGAAAAGTTCAAGTAAATTCAGAGTTAAGTTTTCCTGACGAGAAGGTAAAATGTCTATGATATGATCGTGGAGGTGAATATCTGAGTTACAAGTTTGGCATAGAACTTTAGACAATGTAAAAGTTGTTTCACAACTCACGCCACCTGGAACACCATAGTGTGATGGTGTGTCCGAACATCATAGTCGTGCTCTATTTGATATGGTGGGTACTATTATGTCTCTTGTCGTTTTGCCACAACTACATTCACTTTAAATAGGGCACTATCTAAGGCTAGTAACTTATTGGAAATGATACATATTGATGTATACGGTCCAATGAGTGTTGTAGCGTGTGGTGGATATCGTTATTTTCTTACCTTCACTAATGATTTGAGTAGATATAGTGTATATTTACTTAATGAAACACAAGTCTAAATCGTTTGAAAAGTTCAAGTAGATTCAGAGTTAAGTTTTCGTGACGAGAAGGTAAAATGTCTATGATATGATCGTGGAGGTGAATATCTGAGTTACAAGTTTGGCATAGAACTTTAGACAATGTGAAAGTTGTTTCACAACTCACGCCACCTGGAACACCATATGTGATGGTGTGTCTGAACATCATAGTCGTGCTCTATTGGATATGGTGCGTAGTATGATGTCTCTTATCGTTTTGCCACTATCGTTTTGGGGTTATGCATTAGAGACAACTACATTCACTTTAAATAGGTCACTATCTAAGGCTAGTAACTTATTGGAAATGATACATATGGATGTATACGGTCCAATGAGTGTTGTAGCGTGTGGTGGATATCATTATTTTCTTACCTTCACTAATGATTTGAGTAGATATAGTGCATATTTAGTTAACGAAACACAAGTCCAAATCGTTTGAAAAGTTCAAGCAGATTCAGAGTGAAGTTTTCGTGACGAGAAGGTAAAATGTCTATGATATGATCGTGGAGGTGAATATCTGAGTTACAAGTTTGGCATAGAACTTTAGACAATGTGAAAGTTGTTTCACAACTCACGCCACCTGGAACACCATAGTGTGATGGTGTGTCTGAACATCATAGTCGTGCTCTATTGGATATGGTGCGTACTATGATGTCTCTTATCGTTTTGCCACTATCGTTTTGGGGTTATGCATTAGAGACAACTACATTCACTTTAAATAGGGCACTATCTAAGGCTAGTAACTTATTGGAAATGATACATATTGATGTATACGGTCCAATGAGTGTTGTAGCGTGTGGTGGATATCGTTATTTTCTTACCTTCACTAATGATTTGGGTAGATATAGTGTATATTTACTTAATGAAACACAAGTCTAAATCGTTTGAAAAGTTCAAGAAGATTCAGAGTGAAGTTTTCGTGACAAGAAGGTAAAATGTCTATGATATGATCGTGGAGGTGAATATCTGAGTTACGAGTTTGGCACAGAACTTTAGACAATGTGAAAGTTGTTTCACAACTCACGCCACCTGGAACACCATAGTGTGATCGTGTGTCCGAACATCATAGTCGTGCTCTATTTGATATGGTGGGTACTATGATGTCTCTTATCGTTTTGCCACTATCGTTTTGGCGTTATGCATCAGAGACAACTACATTCACTTTAAATAGGGCACTATCTAAGGCTAGTAACTTATTGGAAATGATACATATTGATGTATACGGTCCAATGAGTGTTGAGCGTGTGGTGGATATCGTTATTTTCTTACCTTCACTAATGATTTGAGTAGATATAGTGTATATTTACTTAATGAAACACAAGTCTAAATCGTTTGAAAAGTTCAAGCAGACTCAGAGTTAAGTTTTCCTGACGAGAAGGTAAAATGTCTATGATATGATCGTGGAGGTGAATATCTGAGTTACAAGTTTGGCATAGAACTTTAGACAATGTGAAAGTTGTTTCACAACTCACGCCACCTGGAACACCATAGTGTGATGGTGTGTCTGAACATCATAGTCGTGCTCTATTGGATATGGTGCGTACTATGATGTCTCTTATCGTTTTGCCACTATCGTTTTGGGGTTATGCATTAGAGACAACTACATTCACTTTAAATAGGGCACTATCTAAGGCTAGTAACTTATTGGAAATGATACATATTGATGTATACGGTCCAATGAGTGTTGTAGCATGTGGTGGATATCGTTCTTTTCTTATCTTCACTAATGATTTGAGTAGATATAGTGTATATTTACTTAATGAAACACAAGTCTAAATCGTTTGAAAAGTTCAAGCAGATTCAGAGTGAAGTTTTCGTGACGAGAAGGTAAAATGTCTATGATATGATCGTGGAGGTGAATATCTGAGTTACAAGTTTGGCATAGAACTTTAGACAATGTGAAAGTTGTTTCACAACTCACGCCACCTGGAACACCATAGTGTGATGGTGTGTCTGAACATCATAGACGTGCTCTATTGGATATGGTGCGTACTATGATGTCTCTTATCGTTTTGCCACTATCGTTTTGGCGTTATGCATTAGAGACAACTACATTCACTTTAAATAGGGCACTATCTAAGGCTAGTAACTTATTGGAAATGATACATATTGATGTATACGGTCCAATGAGTGTTGTAGCGTGTGGTGCATATCGTTATTTTCTTACCTTCACTAATGGTTTGAGTAGATATAGTGTATATTTACTTAATGAAACACAAGTCTAAATCGTTTGAAAAGTTCAAGTAGATTCAGTGTTAAGTTTTCGTGACGAGAAGGTAAAATGTCTATGATATGATCGTGGAGGTGAATATCTGAGTTACAAGTTTGGCATAGAACTTTCGACAATGTGAAAGTTGTTTCACAACTCACGCCACCTGGAACACCATATGTGATGGTCTGTCTGAACATCATAGTCGTGCTCTATTGGATATGGTGCGTACTATGATGTCTCTTATCGTTTTGCCACTATCGTTTTGGGGTTATGCATTAGAGACAACTACATTCACTTTAAATAGGGCACTATCTAAGGCTAGTAACTTATTGGAAATGATACATATTGATGTATACGGTCCAAGGAGGGTTGTAGCGTGTGGTGGATATCGTTATTTTCTTATCTTCACTAATGATTTGAGTAGATATAGTGTATATTTACTTAATGAAACACAAGTCTAAATCGTTTGAAAAGTTCAAGCAGATTCAGAGTGAAGTTTTCATGACGAGAAGGCAAAATGTGTTTGATATGATCGTGGAGGTGAATATCTGAGTTACCAGTTTGGCATAGAACTTTAGACAATGTCAAAGTTGTTTCACAACTCACGCCACCTGGAACACCATAGTGTGATGGTGTGTCTGAACATCATAGTCGTGCTCTATTGGATATGGTGCGTACTATGATGTCTCTTATCGTTTTGCCACTATCGTTTTGGGGTTCTGCATTAGAGACAACTACATTCACTTTACATAGGGCACTATCTAAGGCTAGTAACTTATTGGAAATGATACATATTGATGTATACGGTCCAATGAGTGTTGTAGCATGTGGTGGATATCGTTATTTTCTTATCTTCACTAATGATTTGAGTAGATATAGTGTATATTTACTTAATGAAACACAAGTCTAAATCGTTTGAAAAGTTCAAGCAGATTCAGAGTGAAGTTTTCGTGACGAGAAGGTAAAATGTCTATGATATGATCGTGGAGGTGAATATCTGAGTTACAAGTTTGGCATAGAACTTTAGACAATGTGAAAGTTGTTTCACAACTCACGCCACCTGGAACACCATAGTGTGATGGTGTGTCTGAACATCATAGACGTGCTCTATTGGATATGGTGCGTACTATGATGTCTCTTATCGTTTTGCCACTATCGTTTTGGCGTTATGCATTAGAGACAACTACATTCACATTAAATAGGGCACTATCTAAGGCTAGTAACTTATTGGAAATGATACATATTGATGTATACGGTCCAATGAGTGTTGTAGCGTGTGGTGCATATCGTTATTTTCTTACCTTCACTAATGGTTTGAGTAGATATAGTGTATATTTACTTAATGAAACACAAGTCTAAATCGTTTGAAAAGTTCAAGTAGATTCAGTGTTAAGTTTTCGTGACGAGAAGGTAAAATGTCTATGATATGATCGTGGAGGTGAATATCTGAGTTACAAGTTTGGCATAGAACTTTCGACAATGTGAAAGTTGTTTCACAACTCACGCCACCTGGAACACCATATGTGATGGTCTGTCTGAACATCATAGTCGTGCTCTATTGGATATGGTGCGTACTATGATGTCTCTTATCGTTTTGCCACTATTGTTTTGGGGTTATGCATTAGAGACAACTACATTCACTTTAAATAGGGCACTATCTAAGGCTAGTAACTTATTGGAAATGATACATATTGATGTATACGGTCCAATGAGGGTTGTAGCGTGTGGTGGATATCGTTATTTTCTTATCTTCACTAATGATTTGAGTAGATATAGTGTATATTTACTTAATGAAACACAAGTCTAAATCGTTTGAAAAGTTCAAGCAGATTCAGAGTGAAGTTTTCGTGACGAGAAGGTAAAATGTCTATGATATGATCGTGGAGGTGAATATCTGAGTTACAAGTTTGGCATAGAACTTTAGACAATATGAAAGTTGTTTCACAACTCACGCCACCTGGAACACCATAGTGTGATGGTGTGTCTGAACATCATAGTCGTGCTCTATTGGATATGGTGCGTACTATGATGTCTCTTATCGTTTTGCCACTATCGTTTTGGGGTTATGCATTAGAGACAACTACATTCACTTTAAATAGGGCACTATCTAAGGCTAGTAACTTATTGGAAATGATACATATTGCTGTATACGGTCCAATGAGTGTTGTAGCGTGTGGTGGATATCGTTATTTTCTTACCTTCACTAATGATTTGAGTAGATATAGTGTATATTTACTTAATGAAACACAAGTCTAAATCGTTTGAAAAGTTCAAGCAGA
Source organism: Hordeum marinum (assembly GCA_022496015.1). NCBI lineage: Eukaryota > Viridiplantae > Streptophyta > Magnoliopsida > Poales > Poaceae > Hordeum > Hordeum marinum. The sequence goes on from CM039674.1 coordinate 443,948,988, forward strand.
TTCAGAGTGAAGTTTTCGTGACGAGAAGGTAAAATGTCTTTGATATGATCGTGGAGGTGGATATCTGAGTTACAAGTTTGGCATAGAACTTTAGACAATGTGAAAGTTGTTTCACAACTCACGCCACCTGGAACACCATAGTGTGATGGTGTGTCTGAACATCATAGTCGTGCTCTATTGGATATGGTGCGTACTATGATGTCTCTTATCGTTTTGCCACTATCGTTTTGGGGTTGTGCATTAGAGACAACTACATTCACTTTAAATAGGGCACTATCTAAGGCTAGTAACTTATTGGAAATGATACATATTGCTGTATACGGTCCAATGAGTGTTGTAGCGTGTGGTGGATATCGTTATTTTCTTACCTTCACTAATGATTTGAGTAGATATAGTGTATATTTACTTAATGAAACACAAGTCTAAATCGTTTGAAAAGTTCAAGCAGATTCAGAGTGAAGTTTTCGTGACGAGAAGGTAAAATGTCTTTGATATGATCGTGGAGGTGGATATCTGAGTTACAAGTTTGGCATAGAACTTTAGACAATGTGAAAGTTGTTTCACAACTCACGCCACCTGGAACACCATAGTGTTATGGTGTGTCTGAACATCATAGTCGTGCTCTATTGGATATGGTGCGTACTATGATGTCTCTTATCGTTTTGCCACTATCGTTTTGGGGTTATGCATTAGAGACAACTACATTCACTTTAAATAGGGCACTATCTAAGGCTAGTAACTTATTGGAAATGATACATATTGATGTATATGGTCCAATGAGTGTTGTAGCGTGTGGTGGATATCGTTATTTTCTTATCTTCACTAATGATTTGAGTAGATATAGTGTATATTTACTTAATGAAACACAAGTCTAAATCGTTTGAAAAGTTCAAGCAGATTCAGAGTGAAGTTTTCGTGACGAGAAGGTAAAATGTCTATGATATGATCATGGAGGTGAATATCTGAGTTACAAGTTTGGCATAGAACTTTAGACAATGTGAAAGTTGTTTCACAACTCACGCCACCTGGAACACCATAGTGTGATGGTGTGTCTGAACATCATAGTCGTGCTCTATTGGATATGGTGCGTACTATGATGTCTCTTATCGTTTTGCCACTATCGTTTTGGGGTTATGCATTAGAGACAACTACATTCACTTTAAATAGGGCACTATCTAAGGCTAGTAACTTATTGGAAATGATACATATTGATGTATACGGTCCAATGAGTGGTGTAGCGTGTGGTGGATATCGTTATTTTCTTACCTTCACTAATGATTTGAGTAGATATAGTGTATATTTACTTAATGAAACACAAGTCTAAATCGTTTGAAAAGTTCAAGCAGATTCAGAGTGAAGTTTTCGTGACGAGAAGGTAAAATGTCTTTGATATGATCGTGGAGGTGAATATCTGAGTTACAAGTTTGGCATAGAACTTTAGACAATGTGAAAGTTGTTTCACAACTCACGCCACCTGGAACACCATAGTGTGATGGTGTGTCTGAACATGATAGTCGTGCTCTATTGGATATGGTGCGTACTATGATGTCTCTTATCGTTTTGCCACTATCGTTTTGGGGTTATGCATTAGAGACAACTACATTCACTTTAAATAGGGCACTATCTAAGGCTAGTAACTTATTGGAAATGATACATATTGATGTATACGGTCCAATGAGTGTTGTAGCGTGTGGTGGATATCGTTATTTTCTTACCTTCACTAATGATTTGAGTAGATATAGTGTATATTTACTTAATGAAACAGAAGTCTAAATCGTTTGAAAAGTTCAAGCAGATTCAGAGTGAAGTTTTCATGACGAGAAGGCAAAATGTGTTTGATATGATCGTGGAGGTGAATATCTGAGTTACAAGTTTGGCATAGAACTTTAGACAATGTGAAAGTTGTTTCACAACTCACGCCACCTGGAACACCATAGTGTGATGGTGTGTCTAAACATCATAGTCGTGCTCTATTGGATATGGTGCGTACTATGATGTCTCTTATCGTTTTGCCACTATCGTTTTGGGGTTATGCATTAGAGACAACTACATTCACTTTAAATAGGGCACTATCTAAATCCGTTAAGATGACACCGTCTGAACTATGGTTTGATAGAAACCTTAGCTGTCATTTCTTAATGTTTGGGGCTGCGACGCTTATGTGAAAAAGGTTTTCTCCTAATGAACTCAAACCCAAAGCAGACAAATACATCTTCATAGAATACCCTAAGAACAGTTGGGTAAACCTTCTATCTCAGATCCAAGCATAAAGTTTTTGATGCTAAAACGGGTCCTTTCTCAAGAAAGAGTTTCTCTTGAAAGAATTGAGTGGGAGGAAGATAAAACTAGATAAGGTTGTTGAACCTTTTTTCAACAAAAGAGTAGCGCGGCGTAGAAAGATGTTTCTGTGGAGACTACGTTAGTTGAAGAGGAAGTTAATGATGATGATCATGAAGCTTCGGATCAAGTTACTATCGAACCTCGTAGGTCGACAAGGACGCATACTGCTCCTGAGTGGTACGAGAACCCTGTTTTAGAGGTCACGTTGTTGGACACGATGAACCTACGAGCTATGGAGAAGCGATGATGGGCCCGGATTCCAACAAATGGTTAGAGGCCATGAAATCCGAGAAAGGATCCATGTATGCTAACCAAGTATGGACTTTGGTAGACTTTCCCGTTAAACGTCAGGTCGTTGAGTACAAATAGACCTTTAAGATGAAGACGAACGCTAATGGTGAATGTCACCATTTATAAAGCTCGACTTGTCACAAAGAAGTTTTCGCTAAGTTCAAGGAGTTGACTACGATGAGACTTTCTCACTCGTAGCGATATGTTAGCAGTTGTTGCCTTTTTCAATTATGAAATCTGGCAGATGGATGTCAAAACATCGTTTCCTTCCTTGAGGAGAGGTTGTAGGAGATACAACCAGAAGGTTTTGTCAGTCCTAGGGATGCTAAAAGGTGTGCAAGCTTTAGTGATCCTTCTATGGACTGAAGTAAGCATCTCGGAGTTGGAATATACGCTTTGTTGAGGTGATCAAAGTTTTTGTGTTTATACAAAGTTCACTAGAAACTTGTATTTACAAGAAAGTGAGTGGGAGCACTATAGAATTTCTAATAAGTATATGTGGATGACATATTGTTGATCGGAAATGATTTACAATTTCTGGAAAGCATAAAGGGTTGCTTGAAAGGTGTTTTTCAAAGGAAGACCTGGATAAAGCTACTTAATTGTTGGGCATCGAGATCTATAGAGATAGATCAAGACGCCTGATGAGACTTTCAATGAGTACATACCTTGACAAGATTTTGAAAGAGTTCAAAATGGATCAGTCAAAGAAAGAGTTCTTGCCTGATTTGTAAGGTGTGAAGTTGAGTAAGACTCAAAGCTCGACCACGACAGAAGAAAGAGAAAGGACGAAGGTCGTCCCCTATACCATAGCCATAGGCTTTATATTATGCCATGTTGTGTACCGCACCTGGTGTGTGGCTTGCCATGAGTCTGTCAAGGGGTACAAGAGTGATCCAAGAGTGGATCACTGGACAACGGTCAAAATTATCCTTAGTAACTAGAGGACTAAGGAGATGTTTCTCGATTATGGAGGTTATAAAGAGTTTGTCGTAAAGAGTTATGTCGATGCAAGCTTTAACACCAATTAGGATGACTCTTAGTAGCAATCCGGATACGTATAATGGAGCAGCCATTTGGAATAGTTCCAAGTGCAGTGTGGTAGCAGTGTTTACAGTATGACATAGAGATTTTCAAAGTACACATGAATCTGAATATCGCAGACCCATTGACTAAAAGACCTCTCTCACATGCAAAGCATGATCGAGCCCTAGAACTCATTAGGTGTTAGATTCATAACAATGCGAATCACATGCTGATGTGGACAAGATTATTGACTCTAGTGCAAGTGGGAGACTGTTGGAAATATGCCCTAGAGGCAATAATAAATTAGTTATTATCATATTTCCTTGTTCATGATAATTTTTTATTATTCATGCTAGAATTGTATTGATCGGAAACTCAAATACATGTGTGGATACATAGACAACACCATGTCCCTAGTATGCCTCTAATGGACTAGCTCGTTGATCAAAGATGGTTAAGGTTTCCTAGACATGGACATGAGGTGTCATTTTATAACGGGATCACATCATTAGGAGAATGATGTGATGAACAACACCCAAACTATAAACGTAGCATATGATTGTGTCAGTTTATTGCTACAGTTTTCTACATGTCAAGTATTTGTTCCTATGACCACGAGATCATGCAAATCATTGACACCGGAGGAGTACCTTGTGTGTATCAAACGTCGCAACGTAACTGGGTGACTATAAAGGTGCTCTACAGGTATCTCCAAGGGTGTCTGTTGGGTTGGCATGGATCTAGACTGGGATTTGTTACTCCGTGTGATGGAGAGGTATCTTAGGGCCCACTCGGTAATACAACATCACAACAAGCCTTGCAAGCAGTGTGACTAAAGTGTTAGCCATGGGATCTTGTATTACGTAACGAGTAAAGAGACTTGCTAGTAACGAGATTGAACTAGGTATGGAGATGCCGACGATCGAATCTCGGGCAAGTAACATACTGAAGAACAAAGAGAACAACATACAGGATTAACTGAATCCTTGACGTAGAGGTTCAACCGATAAAGATCTTCGTAGAATATGTAGGAACCAATATGGGAATCCAGGTCCCGCTATTGGTTATTGATCGTAGAGCTGTCTCGGTCATGTCTACATAGTTCTCGAACCCGCAGGGTCTGCACACTTATGGTTCGGTGACGTTTTGGTAGTATAGAGTTATGTATGGTGGTGACCGAAGGTTGTTCAGAGTCCCGGATGAGATCCTGGACATCAAGAGGAGCTCCGAAATGGTTCGGAGGTAAATATTGATATACAGGAAGTCCTGTTTTATCGCCAAAAAAGTTTCGGGCTCATTCATAGTGTACCGGGAGTGCCGGGAGGGTACCGCGGGACCATCGGGAGGGGTGTCTCGACCCAAGAGGCTACATGGGATGTGCGAGGAGGTAAACCAGACCCTGGTGGGCTGGCCGAAGCCTCCCCTAAGGGCCCATGCGGCTGGAGTGGTTTGAGAAGAAAAATCCAAAGGTGGAGAGATGGAAAGAGTTTCCGAGTGGAAAGGGGGAATCCTACTCCTAATAGGATTGGAGTAGGATTCCTCCACCTCCAATTTCGACCAAACCTTGAGGGTTTGAGGCTGTCTCCTCCCCTCCCTCCCTCCTATATATACTAGAGGATTTAGAGGGAAGAGCTAACTCTAATTGCCCCATGCTGTCCTCTTCTTCCCCTAGATTAGTTCTGCGGTGCTTAGGCGAAGCCCTGCAGGATTAGTTCACGACCACCGCCACCATGCCGTTGTGCTGCCGGAGAACACATCTACCTCTCCGCTCCATCTTGCTGGATCGAGAAGGCGGAGACCGTCATCGAGCTATACGTGGGCTGAACGCGGAGGTGTCGTCCATTCGGCGCTAGATCGGAAGGACCGCGATCAAGATCGCGAGACAATTTGTGATTGGATCGCGGGATGGATCGTGATGAGATCGTGGGATGGGTCGTGATTATATCGCGGGATGGATCATGATGGGATCATGGGACGCTCGGCGATTTGGATCGTGAAGACGTTCGACTACATCTACCGCGTTTTTTAACGCTTCCCGCTTAGCGATCTACAAGGGTATGTAGATCCACTCTCCCTCTCATAGATGCTCATCACCATGGATAGATCTTGCGTGTGCGTAGGAAAAAATTTGTTTCCCCAGCAACGTTCCCCAACACGTGTGCCATACATCGGTAGCCAAAGTTGCGGCCGAGTCGGAGGCCAATAGGGGTCCCGCAAAAGAGTCGGCCATGGGGACGAATCCACCTGCCCGCTCATCCCGGAGGTACATCGTTCGGCTATTCACTTATTGTCAGTAAATCGAGTCTTACGGCAGTTTTGTTTAATTGAAATATTTAGGCGAAATTCCCAGCCCTCTCCTGCTGAAGAGGTTACCAAGGTGTCCGGAGGTACCCGAAACTCCCAAGCTACAACTCCTGCAGCTTCTACTGCAGAAGCCCCATGGCCAATCCAACACCTTCCGATTCGGGTGATGGTGTATCCATTACCAAATCGGAGGTCGGGAGCGCCATGAATCACCGGCAATGGTGGGAGGCCATGCGGCATCCAATATTCTCCGAACAAGAGTTTGGTGCCCTGCACTCAACGGATGCGCACATTGGAGCTCCCTGAGTCGGGTTCGGCGAGGCTATGAAGTTATATTAGCCAGGATGCACGTAAGTGATCGACTTTTATGGAGAACGAATACTCATGTCAACCTAGTAGCCCTCGAGCCGTACTTTGATTTGAAACTAATGAAATTAAGGATCTTAGCAATGTTTGACTGCTGACGCAGGCTTCAAAGCAACATGTCGAGCAATTGGCCAAGGAGCTGGAGGACAGCCGCACAGAGGTGCAATCTGTGAAGGCCGAACTAGCACAAGTGAAGAACTTCACCCGGGAAGCCCATGGTGAGTGTACCTTTACTGATAATCTTAATGTATTATCATACCTGATGTGTAAATTCCATGTAGCAGCCAAATCAATAGGGCACATGGAAAGGCAGTTGGAGGAAGCCCAAGACTCTCAGCGGTACGCCGAGTCCCAGCACCAGGCTAGTTGTCTTGTTGTGCAAAAGTAGGCCGAAGAAATTAAGAATTTGAAGATTCAATTGGCCCAAGCTCAAGAGGAAAACCGAAAGCTTCAGAGGGGCGTGTTCGGTAAGTGCGATTCTATTATCAGCAAATATTTCTGATATAGGGAATAATAGAAAGCACGTTGTTGCCTTATGTACAGGCCTCCTGTCCGGGCATCCCAAAGAAGAGATTGGATCATACCAGGGGGACCTGCTGAAGGAGCTGACACCTCTCCACGAGCGCATGCGGAAAGCAATGAAAGGCATGGTGAAGGCACTATGGCCTGCCGAACAGCCACCTGAAGGGCTAGCCGCACTCGTGGATCGATTCAAGGGGCTCGAAATAGGTTTGAGCTGTGGAAGACTTCGACTTGCCGTGAGGGAGTACGGGAAGCCTAGGCAATGATCAAGACCCATTTCACCGGACTTAACCCCGAGCATGGTGCGGGTTGGTCCTGTGGGATCGGATGGAAAAGAAATGCCGCTCCACCTGGTGTATGACCAGGTGATGCCTGCCACCCGTCTTTCACAAGAGGACTGTCCCCTTGACACCATAATCGATAATCTCCATCAGCAGCCACACCTGTAATTTATATGTATGTGTGAACAATCTATGTTGTAAAAAAATTCTTAACCGGCAATCAGCTTCTCCCCCCGCCATGCGAAGAGCTCGGGAGTGTTCCTCCTTATTTGCCCCTCCAAGAGAGTGAACTGTATTCGGGGAACCGGGCAATCCGGCCATGCGGTGCGAACAAATAGAAAGCACACGGAAAGATATGTTATATTACTGCTTAGCATAAGAAACATCTTCCAAGGAAAATAGTACCTCTATCGATACCTTTCGTCGAGGCTCTACGAAGATCGTAGACAGAAGTCCGCGTACATTTAGTATGTGGCTAATTTGTTCTCTCGGAAGAAAAGACCCAAACAACGGTAATAACGACCGGAGCCGTATCAGGTGTTTCCGTCACAGCCGAGCAATTGTCTATGTAAGATAGCTAGCTTTCGGCTTCACCCGTATTAGGTACATGTTTGGATGACCCGGTCGTAATAGTCGTAGAGGTGCTCCCTTTACTCTCTAGCCGAACAATCGGGAACGTAGAGGGTAACCATAGGAGCGAAGCAACCCGGCTTGGCAAAGTCTTAGTTCGAATTGATGCATATGATGGCTAGAACATGACAAAAGAAACGTGTTCGCACGATAAGTGTGAGAATATACTTGTAAAAAGAAAAAAGGTTGGCTACTAGAAGAAGCCCCCACGTGTTGTGTTTGGATTTAACACTTTATGGTGTATGCCGATAATCTTTAGTACAAGATTGGTTCGACCGAACATAGGGAAAGAAAAGAAATTGGCTCTTTCAAACAACAAAATGGGAAGGGGGGAAGAGAAAAGGTCAAAATAACAAGGGGAAAAAGAAAAAATGTAGGGGAGTTAGACAACACTGGTTTATCTGTAGAAGCACCGAAGACGAGCTGCATTCCATGGGTTTCGTTCAAGGCGGTTATCGGATGGACTCCGAAGACGATAAGCACCTCCCGCGAGTACTTCGTCGATGATGAACGGACCTTCCCATTTAGGGTTGAGTTTATGCTTCTGTTTCTCCAGGAGTCGTAGGACGAGTTCACCTATGTTGTATGCTTTTGCCCTAACCTCCCTACTTTGGTAACGTCAAGCTTGCTGTTGGTAAAATGTGGAGTGATCCAGAGCTATGTCGCGCTTTCCCTCCAAGGCATCCAGGTCGTCCTGCCGATCCAACTCGGCCTCCTTTTCCTCGTACATGCGCACTCTTGGTGCGTCGTGGATAATGTCGCAAGGGAGGACTGCCTATGTCCCATAGACCATAAAGAACGGTGTGTGACCCATTGATCTATTTGGCTGGTGCCCAGGCCCCATAGAACGGAGTCGAGTTCCTCCACCCAATGACAGTCGGACTCGTGAAGACCGAACCAAACGTGGCTTAATGCCGCTCATAATGAGACCGTTTGCTCGCTCGACCTGTCCTTTGGTCTGTGGGTGATAGACCGACGCATAATCGATCTTTATGCCCATTTTTGTGCATCAGTCCTTGACCTCTTGGGACGTGAAGTTGGATCCATTATCCGTTATTATACTATACTGGACACCGTATCGGTGTACTACACTAGATATAAAGTCGATCACTGGTCCGGATTTAGCCGACTGGACGGGCTTTGCTTCTATCCATTTGGTGAACTTGTCAACCATGACCAGTAGGTATTTATTTTTCATGGTCCCCCCTTTAAGGGGTCCGACCATGAACAACCCCCAGACTGCGAAAGGCCAGGTGATCGGGATAGTCCGAAGAGCTGTTGGGGGCATGTGACTTTGATTTGCGAAGAGTTGACACCCTACACAATGTTGGATGAGTGACTGGGCGTCCGTCCGAGCTGTAGGCCAAAAGAAACCAGCGTGGAAAGCCTTATTGACAAGGGATCTTGTCGTGGCGTGATGGTCGTTTTGGGGAACATTGCATGGGAAACAAAAAATTCCTACGCACACGCAAGATCTATCCATGATGATGAGCATCTATGAGAGGGAGAGTAGATCTACATACCCTTGTAGATCGCTAAGCGGGAAGCGTTAAGAAACGCGGTTGGTGTAGTCGAACATCTTCGCGATGCAAATCGCCAAGCGTCCTACAATCTCATCACGATCCGTCCCACGATCCAATCATGATCCGTCCCGCGAACTCATCACGATCCGTCCCGCGATCTCATCACGATCCGTCCCGCGATCTTTTCACGATCCGTCTCGCAATCTTGATCACGGTCCTTCCGATCTAGCGCCGAACGGACGGCACCTCCGCGTTCAGCACACGTACAGCTTGATGACGATCTCTGCCTTCTTGATCCAGCAAGAGGGAGCGGAGAGGTAGAAGAGTTCTCCGGCAGCGTGACGGTGCTGCGGTGATGGTGGTGGAGCTATTCCGGCAGGGCTTCGCCTAAGCACTGCAGAAAACCGATCAAGAGGAGAAACTATGCACTAGAGGAACGGGTAGCACGTGGCTGAAAATTCTATGCCAAAACCCTAAAATCCTCTAGTATATATAGGAGGAGAGGAGGAGGAGGCTTGGCTGCCAAAAATCCAGCCCTTGGGTCGGCCAAAGTGGGGAGGAGAGGAGGACTCCTCCTCCAATCCTAGTAGGACTAGGATTCCTCCTTTTTTGGCCTTTTTCCACCTTTTTCCCTTTGGGCTTTTTCTCCCAGCCGCATGGGCCTTGTGTGGGACTTCAACCAGCCCAAAAAAGGCTGGTATTTACTGTCCCACAGCCCATGAAGCCTCTTGGGTCGAAATACCCCTCCCGGTGGTCTCCCGGTACACTACCGGCACTCCCGGTACATTACCGATTAGCCCAAAACTTTTCCGGCGACCAAAATGGGACTTCCTATATATCAATCTTTACCTCCGGACCATTCCGGAGCTCCTAGTGAGGTACGGGATCTCATCCGGGACTCCGAACAACCTTCGGTCACCACCATACATAACTCTATACTACCGAAACGTCACCGAACCTTAAGTGTGCAGACCTTGCGGGTTCGAGAACTATGTAGACATGACCGAGACACCTCTACGATCAATAACCAATAGCGGGATCTGGATGCCCATATTGGTTCCTACATATTCTACGAATATCTTTATCGGTCAAACCTCTATGTCAAGGATTCAGTTAATCCCGTATGATGTTCCCTTTGTTCTTCGGTTTGTTTACTTGCCCGAGATTCGATCGTCGGTATCTCCATACCTAGTTCAACCTCGTTACCAGCAAGTCTCTTTACTCAGTCCGTAATACAAGATCCCATGACTAACACTTAGTCACATTGCTTGCAAGGCTTGTTGTGATGTTGTATTACCGAGTGGGCCCTGAGATACCTCTCCGTCACATGGAGTAACAAATCCTAGTCTTGATCCATGACAACCCAACAGACACCCTTGGAGATACCTGTAGAGTACCTTTATAGTCACTCAGTTACGTTGCGACGTTTGATACACACAAGTCACTCCTCCGGTGTTAGTGAGTTGCATGATCTCATGGTCATAGGAACAGATACTTGACATGCAGAAAACAATAGCATTAAACTGACACGATCATATGCTACGTTTGTAGTTTGGGTCTTGTCCATCCCACCATTCTCCTAATGATGTGATCCCGTTATAAAATGACATCTCATGTCAATGGCTAGGAAACCTTAACCATCTTTGATCAACGAGCTAGTCTATTAGAGGCATACTAGGGACATGGTTTTGTCTATGTATCCACACATGCATCTAAGTCTCCTATCAATACAATTATAGCATGGATAATAAATGATTATCATGAACAAGGAAATATGATAATAACTAATTTATTATTGCCTCTAGGGCATATTTCCAACAGGACGCCCATGCCTGTGTGGATTTTGGCGAGGAGCTCCCGTCCTTCTTCCTCGGATATACACCGTTGTAATATTCCGGTTGTGCTTTTCTTGTATAACTCACCTCATGTACTTTGTAGGCCTTGGATCTCCAAACTGTGCACCGTGCCTCGGTTTGATCGTTGGGGAGTTCCTTGTGAAGAAGGTAAGTGAGGAAGGGCTCTGTCCATGGCGCTATTACTGCCACTACCTCATGAGCCAAAGGCGTTTCATTCATTATGTAGCCGCCGATATTGCCATCGTCTGGTTCATTTATGGGGGGAACAACCTCGTCCGCCGTATTTGGGCCAATGTTGTTGTCATCGTCCTGCCAGACTACGGATGGCTTAAAGATATGCTCCAAGAAGGTGTTTCTCGGGACAGGATCGCGCTTGGCGCCCATACGGGCCAGTATGTCGGCGGCTTGGTTGTTGTCGCGAGCGACGTGGTGAAATTCCAACCCCTCGAACTGAGCTGATATCTTAAGGATGTCGTTTCTATATTCCATGATCTTCAAGGTTTTGGCATCGAAATCGCCGTTAATTTGGGATATGGCCAAGTTAGAGTCTCCCCGTACCTCTAGCCGTCGTATGCCCATTGATACCGCCATCTGAATACCATGAAGGAGAGCTTCGTATTCGGCTGCATTGTTCGAGTCGGCATACATGATTTTCAACACGTATCGCATGTTGTCGCATGTGGGGGATGTGAGGATAATTCCAGCCCCCAGTCTGGCCAAGGTCTTGGACCGTCAAAGTACATTGTCCAATGGGAGTATGCATTGTATTCCTTGGGGAGCTCGACCTCTATCCATTCACCCAAGAAGTCCACCAATACCTGAGATTTAATGGCATGACGTGGCTTGTAGGTTATTTCAAATGGAAGGAGCTCAATGGCCCACTTGGCTATGCGGTCGATGGTGTCCCTGTTGTTGATTATATCATTCAAGGGGACCTCCGATGCCACTATTACCGCACACTCTTGGAAGTAGTGTCTGAGATTCCTTGACACTATAAACACTTTGTAGGCTATCTTTTGGTAATGCGGGTATCTGGACTTGCACTGTGTTAGCACCTCTGACACATAATATACCGGTTTCTAAGTTCAGAATTTGTGTCCCTCCTCGTCTCATTCGACAACGAGCACCGCGCTGACAATTTTGTTGGTGGCTGATATGTATCATAACATGGGCTCACCGGTGCCTGGTGCCGTAAGTATGGGATTAGTTGCCAGTAGTGTTTTGATTTCTTCTAACGCAGCCGCTGCCTCATCGGTCCATTCGAACTTGTTGGTCCACTTCAACAGCTTATAAAGCGGCAAGGCCTTTTCTCCAAGGCAGGAGATAAAGCGGCTTAACGCCGCTATGCACCCGGCTAGCCTCTGGACATGCTTCAGCTCTGTTGGAATTGCAAGTTCCGATAGATCACGGATTTTAGCTGGATTTGCCTCTATTCCTCTATGGGAGATGATGAATCCAAGTAGCCTACCAGAGGGAACTCCGAATACACATTTTTCCAGATTGAATCGTATATCGTATTCGCGTAGACTGGCGAAGGTTTGTCATAGGTCGTTAATCAACTGGCTGACGTGTTTGGTTTTGATTACCACATTATCCATGTATGCCTTGACAGTCATACCGACTTTTTTCATGAGACAAGTTTGGATCATGCGTTAGTATGTGGCCCCAGCGTTTTTTATCCCGAAAGACATCATGTTGAAGCAGAATGGCCCGTAGGGGGTGATGAATGCGGTAGCCGCTTGATCGGATTCCTTCATTTTAATTTGATGGTATCTAGAGTAAGCGTTGAGGAAACACAATGAATCGTGTCCGGCTGTGGCATGAATGATCTGGTCTACGTGTGGTAAGGGGAAAGGGTCCTTGGGGCAGGCTTTGTTAAGGTCTTTGAAGTCGACACACAGCCGCCAGGACTTGTCTTTCTTAGGTACCATTACCAGGTTTGCCAGCCACTCAGGGTGTTTAATATCCTGAATAAATCCAGTCTTGAGCAGTTTGGCTAATTCTTCACCCATGGCTTGCCGTTTGGGCTCAGAGAAATGGCGTAGAGTCTGTTTCACGGGCTTGAAGCCTGCGATAATGTTTAGGCTGTGTTCGGCAAGCCGTCGTGGGATTCCGGGCATATCGGAGGGATGCCAGGAAAAAATGTCCCCATTTTCACGAAGGAAATTCCGTAGTGCTTCATCCATGAGGGGATCATGCTGGGCTCCGACGGACACTGTCTTATTGGGGTCTGTCGGGTGCACCTGAAATTTAACGATTTCCTCTGCGGGGTTGAAGGACGTGGACTTCGGCCTTTTGCTAAGGATCACGTCGCCCTTATTAACTTTCGACCATAATGTGGTCAATTCTTCGACAGTGAAAGTTTACGCTAATAACTTGAGGGCGAGCGCTGTTGTTTTGTCTTTGGCCCGAAGGGCTATGTTCGGATCACTGTGATCGTGATCACTCCATTTGGTCCTGGGATTTTGAGTTTCATGTACCCATGATGGGGTATAGCCTGGAACTTTGTAAAGGCATCATGTCCCAATAGGGCGTGATAGCCACTTGGGAAGGGGACGATGTGGAAGAGAAGTTCTTCGGATCGGTAGTTTTCGGGCGTGCCGAACACCACGTCTAGGATGATACATCCGGAACAACGTGCCTCTTTCCCTGGGATAATTTCTCGAAAGGTTGTATTGCTATGTTCGATGCGGGATTGGTCGAACTGCATTTTTCTAGGGTGGCTTTGTATATAAGGTTAAGACTACTGCCGCCGTCCATTAGCACTTTATGTAGCATGTATCCATCAATGAAGGGGTTCAAGACTAGTGCGGTCAGTGAGTGACTGCGAAGGGTGGCTGGCTAGTAAGTGTCCCCGAAAGTAATCGGTATGTCTGCCCATGGGCTAGTGGATGCCACATGGTAGACTTGTTTGAGCTTTGTAAGAGCTCTTTTATGCCTGTTCCTTGAGGGTAAAGTCTCATAGACCGTCAGGACTTCGACATTGAATCCGGGCGGCGAAGGAAAGCGCATACTCGATGGAGGTGTTTCAAGGATGGCCTCACCACTTTTTGCGAGTTGCCTGATGACCTAGCAAGCTCTAAGGATGTGAGTTGGGTTCGTGTTTGACAACACAGAATGTATAGGGCAAGGTTTATCCGATAGTCTGCCGAGGACAGTGTCGATCCCTGAAACATGCTTGTTTCTTTTTTCGACGGGTTCATACCTAGCTGGCCGTTTTGGAGGTATCCTCTTTTTCGGAGCTCCTCTAGGGTGTTCAGGGAAAGTTGGTTCCAAGAACAACTATTCGGATTGCCAAACGCTCTCCATGGCACAATCGTTTTGTACCAAATTGGATAACTCTGAAAATTCACTTATGCGTCAGCAGGCCAGGGCATTAAGAATCCCTTCATCATGGCAATTGTGAATGAAAATTGTTGTCATGTCTTGGTCACTAAGACCTTTTACTCTGCTCCTAGTGAGTAGCAGTCTGGCCCAAAAGTGATGGACTGATTCTCCTTGTGGTTGCTTGATATCTCGAAAGTCCGAAGACACGGGCTCTGGTGCGATAGTTCGATGGTCGTCTTGGGTGGTGGGTGGGAAAAAATTCAATTCCATGCCGCATTGAGTGTTCGGAACTATAGTTTCCAAATCACGTGAAGGATCCCAGAGCAGTGATCGTCCGGCTTTAGAATGATTCCCTGCCTTTGGCTCACTGACAGAGTCTCGGTGATCAAGGACTGGGGTATAGACAGTTTTCAATTCTGGTTGTCGGGCAAAATCCACAGCCGGACACTCGATGGTAGCGACAAGGTGGGTGACCAGGGGGACATGAATCTCCCTGTCATCAGGTGTGATCCCAAGTCGATCATAGATCGGAACCTGGTCATCCAATATACGCATAGCATCGATCCGATCGAACAACTCGTTTAAGAACGAGGCGATGGCGGGATGCGTGTCACTGATACAAGTGGATTCATCGAGCGACATGACGATTCCAGGTCTACATCGAGGCGGATCTGTGTTCCGTCCAACCATGGAACCTGATGTCTTCGGCGTCAAGGCGTCCGAACTTACAGGTTTTTCTTCTAAGGTTGAAGGTTCCATTAGAACAAGTGTTCCCCGTAAATCATCCATGAAATCTAAGGTTCTGAACTTGATAATCTGATTAGGGGGGAAGTTTCTAGTCTAGCCATGACGGCTGATCGGGCTGGCATGCAACAAGGTGTCATTGTCGGTGAGGCTCTGATCGGGGGCGAGAGTCCCCGGGATGCAGATCTTGCTACTTGTAACGAGGTGGGCCATCGATTCCTTTGGTGCTCACACAGGAACTCTCAATGAAAGCACCAATGTAAGTGTCAAAACCGGCAGATCTCAGGTAGGGGGTCCCGAACTATGAGACTAGAATCGACGGTAGCAGGAGACAAAGGGGACATAGATTAACCTAGGTTTGGGCCCTCCTATGGAGGTAATACCCTACGTCATGCTTGGTTGTGTTGATGATATGAGGGGTTATTGTTCGAGATATGCCCTAGGGCAATCATGTATGATGATATTTCCTATGTGTATATGAATAACGATAGTCCTTGGACATTATCATTGATGTGTATTAACAAGTATGTGACTTGTTTGTGAGACTATGCATTGTATGATGAGTGTCCTAAATGGTCCCTAGTTGAAAGGGTTGTGTGGACGCGTAGCCAGTTAGACTAGCATAAAGAATGATGCATGGTCCGGTCTCACTGACCATGTAGCATTGGATGCTAGCCGGATAATATGGACTTAGAAAGGTCCGGTTGGATTCGACATAGTCGGATCCGAGTCGAGATAAGGTCTGAGTTGGATAGACCCTACTATGAGACGCAGGGATAGGTCATCTATGAGTCTCTAGTACAACATATGTTCTATGTCGTAATACCTGAGCTGGCGCATGTACTCGGGATGGTGAAAGACTTGCTTTGGGCCGACCAAACGCTACTCTGTGACTAGGCAGTTACAAAGGTAGGTTTCGGGCTTGTCAAGACCCATGATGCGAGACATGGTCGAGCAAGATGGGATTTGCCCCTCTGATTAGGAGAGATATACTCTAGGCCCCTCGGGTGATCCGACCTGGATAAGCATGGCCATGCGATGAGAATTATGAGATAATCCGAAGTGTTGGTCGCGTTCACCAGAACGAGAAAGAGATTGTGCTGCAACAAGGATGACCATATCACCTTGTGCATGACAACATATATGGTGTGGAAAAGGGAACAGAAGTGTGAAGTACAGGTTCGCCTACCCAGCTTCATCGGACACTTGGAGTCGGCACGTCTTGCTAGAGGCCGCTACCGACCGGTCGAGTCGGATGTCATTTGACTCGCGACCAAGTGGACAAGAACCTAAAGGGTCGCACTTTTAAGGGAAGGAACACGTGGGATTTAGGATCCGTGTGAGGGCCAAGAGTTGAGACCGTGCTGGATGCCTATATATAATGGAGGTGTGGCACACCCATTCGGTTGATCACTTCGGCGCCATCATTAGGGCTTTGCATGAGTTGCAACTAGCCACCTCCACTACCCACCGCCAACCGTCTGATCGGACCTAGCATTCCGCCGCACGGGTGTTCCTCCTGCACGCGCGGATACCGTTAGAGGCGGTGCACTTGCACCACTCCTGTGAACCTATACGTGGAATCCGGCGACCGGCTATTCGAGGGAGATCGGAACAGCTATTCGAGGGAAATTGGACGAGGAGGAGACGGACCACACGAACGCGCTGCCCCAACTCTACTTTTGCTACACGACACTTCATGTCTAGTGGTAATAATCTATGATCCATCTTCGTAGCATGTTCTTGGTTGTTCTGCACGTAGGAAATTTTAATTCGCATGCGATGCACCTACGGTAGAACCCAACAATGGTATCAGAGCCTCTGTTATAGAATTTGGTTTCAGATCGGATGCATATTTGATATGCGGAGGCGGTGGATGAGATCCGTCGTCGTTCATGAGATCGGCTATGTGCATGGTTGATGAGATCAACTGCACATCGAGATCGTTGAGGCTATGCTTTCTATTAATCAGAATCGATGAGGTCGTGACACAACCTACCCCTACCGGCCGGTATCCGCCATCGGGGTTAAACATGAAACATAAATCTGAATTGTGTTTGCGATGATCGATGAGATTGGTCAGATCAGAAAATTCGGCGTGATCGGAGTACAGATACGATCTATGATTTTCGAAAATGTAGCGCCTTGTATTTCATACATGATCACACAAACTGGTAGAATGTGATTCTATGCATAATTTTGTTTTGCAGGTTTGATGTGAATAGTATGGCTCATATGTATGTGATGCGTGTGTGTAATTAAACATGACCTGCGTGTCATGATTGTCAACCGGGAGGAGCCAAAGTGATGTCATTGTATTGTATAACGACCTGCGTGTTGACTTGTGATTCTCTATAAATTCATTACTAGTTGTAGTAGTTGGAGGACAGAGATCAAGTTCGAGGGTTTGGCGTCCTAGCGTGACAGACAAGATGGAGTTCCGCCTTGGTCATCGGAGTAGGAGTCGACCATGGAAGGACGGCCATGAAGGAGCTATACTATTTCACATATTTATGTTTATATCTGATAGATATTGCTTCTTATTTCTATGCATGTTAGTATGGTAGAAAGATCCCTCATTAATATCAAGCACATTGCCATTCCGGATGTTGCACCTTTGCACATCAAGTACGTCTAGTGGTGGGCTCATAAAATTGAGGTGCTACTGGGTGTCCTTCAACTGGAGGGTTTGTGTTGGACACGGACATGCACTGCATCAGGTTAACTTTACAAGGCTATCAAAATGGTTTTGGGCCTTGTGGCAAAGAAGGTTGGGAGCCGGGGTATAAGATACCTACCCGACCGATAGGAGTCGTATAGAGATACGATTAGCAAGGAGTTGCTTACCGAATAGGAAAGTTGGCTAGCAGTGATGCTAAAGCTCACTAGTCGCTCGTGCTAGACGGGTCCTGAATCACTGAGAGTTTGCGGAGGGATGCTAACTTTATTGGGAGTAGTTCTGTTTAAGGCTTGACTTACTCTACATAAACACATTGCTTAGTGATTGCATATTTTCTGTTGTAGATCAATGGCACCACCTGCTCAACCCAACTTTGCATTGAAATAAATTCTGGAAAAGGATAATCTGAATGGAACAAACTTTACCACCTGGTATAGAAATCTGAGAATTGTTCTCAAGCATGATAAAAAGGAACATGTTCTAGAGGATCCACTTCCAAAGGAACCTACCGAGAATGCTAATGCCACAACCAAGAATGCCCACCAGAAACTCGTTGATGAATCAAACGAGATCAGCTGCCTCATGCTGGCTTGTATGGAGCCCGATTTGCAACAGCATTTTCAAAACATTCAGGCTTTCGATATGATCGAGAGTTTGAAGAGCATGTTTCAGGTGCAGGCTAGGACCGAAAGGTTCAACGTCTGGCAGTCCTTGACGGATTGTAAGCTGAAAGAGGGTGATCCACTGAGCCCACATGTGATCAAGATGATCAGGTACGTGCAAGCTTTGGATCGGTTAAGCTTCCCACTTGGGGACGAGCTGTCCATGGATGCAATTTTGGGTTCTCTTCCACCTAGCTATGGGACGTTCGTCTCGAACTATCATATGCACAGCATGGATAAGAAGCTCACTGAATTGCATGGGATGCTCAAGGTGGCGGAGCAAGATAGTAAGAAAGGCACGCATCAAGTGTTGATGGTGTAGAACTCGGTAAAGTTCAATAAGAGTTGGTCCAAGAAAAAGGGTAAGGCAAAGGGCACGAAGAAGGTTGTCTCCGCCGTTGAGCCAAAGTCCAAACTGAACTCAAAGACTATTTGCTTTCACTGCAAGGAAGCTGGTCACTGGAAGAGGAACTATAGCAAGTGGCTTGCTGAGCACGGCAAGAAGGCCGGAGATGCTTCTTCAGGCAAAGGTACACTTGTTACATATGTTATAGACATTTACCTTGCTAACATACCTAGTAGCTCTTGGGTATTTGATACCGGATCGGTTGTTCATATTTGCAACTCAATGCAGGGGCTGGTAAGAACTAGGCATGTGGCACAAGGGGAGATTGACATAAGAGTCGGCAACAAAGCAAGAGTTGTTGTGTTGGAGGTCGGCACGATGCATCTCAAGCTTCCTTCTGGATTTATTTTGGAATTGAATAATTTTTATTACATTCCCACACTTAGTCAAAACATTATTTTTGCCTCATGCTTGATGAGTCAAGGTTATGAATTCAATATAAAGGACAATGGTTGTTCATTTTATTTGAATGGAATGTTCCATGGCTATGCGCCCATTGTAGATGGGTTATTTATTTTGAATCTAGAAATGGAGCCAGTCTATAATGTGAATGTCAAGAGGCATAAGCCTAATGAGATAAATCCGACATACTTCTGGCATTGCTGGCTTGGACACATTAGTCTGAAACGCATGAAGAAGCTCCATGATGATGGACTCCTAACTTTGTCTGACATCGGGAGGTTCGAGACATGCGAATCATGCTTGCTAGGCAAGATAACTAAGTCTCCTTTTGCAAAGAGTTGCGAGAGGGCGTCCGAGTTGTTGGAGCTTATACACAGTGATGTGTGTGGTCCAATGAGCACAACGGCCAGAGGTGGCTATCAGTACTTCGTGACTTTTACCGACGGCTTGAGTAGATATGGATATATCTATTTGATGAGGCACTAGTCGGAAACTTTTGAAAAGTTCAAGGAGTTTCAGAACGAGGTTGAACATCAGCTCGGCAAGACGATAAAACTTCTACGATCAGATCGTGGAGGTGAGTACATGATCCAGGAGTTTGATAATCATCTGAAAGGCCGAGGTATAGTACCTCAGCTCACACCTCCTGGTACGCCATAGAGAAACGGTGTGTCAGAACGGAGAAATCAAACCTTGTTGGACATGGTCCGGTCGATGATGAGCAAATCGGATTTACCCTTGTCATTCTAGGGGTACTCTCTAGAAATTGCAGCTTTCACACTTGATAGGGTACCATCTAAATCCGTAGACAAGACACCACATGAGACGCGGACTGGCAAGAATCCTAGTTTGTCTTTTATAAAGATCTGGGGTTGTGAAGCATTTGTCAAGCGACTCATGTAGGACAAGCTTACACCCAAGTCGGATAAATGCATATTCGTGGGATATTCGAGGGAAAACTTGGGATATAACTTCTATAACCGAGAAGAGAACAAAGTGTTTGTTGCTCGGAACAGGGTTTTCCCAGAGAAAGAATTTCTCAATCAGGAGGCCAGTGGGAGAATGGTGTGACTCGAAGAAATTTGAGAGCCACTCAGGGACGACTCGGCTGGTGATGAGATCATACCGGAGTTGATCATGGAACCCGTAGTGGAGTCGGCACCGGAGCCACGGAGGTCGGAAAGATTGCGTAGAGTGCGCTATGTATTGTTGCTGGAAAGCGACGAGTCGACCTCGTATGCCGAAGCAATGGTGAGCCCAGATTTCGAGGCATGGCTCGAGGCCATGAGATCCGAGTTAAAGTCCATGGATGACAATCAAATCTGGGACTTGGTTGATCCGCCACCTGGTCTAGTTGCCATTGGTTGAAAATGGGTCTTTAAGAAGAAAACCGATGTGGATGGAAATGTTCAGATCCACAAAGGTCAGCTTGTTGCTAAAGGTTATGGACAAGTTCAAGGAATTAACTACGATGAGACCTGCTCGCCAGTAGCGATGCTAAAGTTGGTGAGGATCATACTAGCTATAGTTGCATATTTCGATTATGAGATATGGCAGATGGATGTAAAAACGACTTTCCTTCATGGAAATTCAAAAGAGGGTGTATACATGATATAGCCTGAAGGTTTTGTCGATCCGACTAACGCTTGTAAAATTTGCAAGCTCAAGAGATCCATTTATGGATTGAGGCAAGCAACTCGGAGTTGGAACATTCGTTTCGATGAAGTCATCATTGACCTTGGTTTCATCAAGAACGAAGAGGACTATTGTTTATACAAGAAGTCTAGTGGGAGCTCGGTAGTATTTTTGATCTTGTATGTGGATGACATACTGCTGATCGAAAATGATGTTTCGATGCTGAACTTAGTCAAGGAATCATTTAATGGCAAGTTTTCGATGAAAGACCTTGGAGAGACAGTGTACATTTTAGGCATCAAGATCTATAGAGATAGATCGAGGAGGCTTCTCATCTTAAGCCAGAGCATGTACGTAGACAAAGTGTTGAAGAAGTTCAACATGAGTGAGGCCAAGAAAGGATTCTTGCCCATCTCACAAGGTGTAAGCCTAAGCAAGACTCAAAGTCCTATGACTTCTGATGAGCAAAACCATATGAGTGGGATTTCATATGCCTCAGCAATTGTATCCATCATGTATGTCATGCTATGTAAACGGCCTAATGTTGCCTATGCAATAAGCTTAACAAGCAGATACCAGGTCGACCCAAGTGAGAGTCACTGGGCAGCAGTGAAAACTATCTTGAAGTACCTGAAAAGGACTAAAGAGATGTTCCTAGTTTATGGAGGTGAGGAGGAGCTCTGTGTAAAGGGTTACGCTGATGCTAGTTTCCAAACTAATAGGGATGATTGTCGATCGCAAACTGGATTCGTGTATGTCATGAATGGAGGAGCAGTGAGATGGACGGGTTCCAAGCAAGATACGTTGGCCGACGCCACAACAGAGGCCGAATACATTGCGGCTTGTGAAGCCGCAAAGGAAGGTGTTTGGATTCGGAAGTTCTTGGAATATGTTGGTGTGTTCCCGGGCTGGTCAAAACCGTTGAACCTTTATTGCGATAATTCAGGTGCCATCGCATAGGCCAAAGAGCCGAGATAACACCACAAGACCAGGCACATAGACCGAAAATATCACTTGATACGAAAGCTCGTAGAGAAAGGTGATACCAATTTATGCAAGATTCATATGGATGCAAATGTTGCAGCTCCGTTGACTAAGTCACTTCCACAACCCAAGCATGAGGGGCACGTTAGAGCTATGGGCATTCGATGTCTACTTGATTGACTCTAGTGCAAGTGGGAGACTTTTGGAGATATGCCCTAGAGGTAATCATGTATGATGATATTTCCTATGTGTTTATGAATAAATATAGTCCTTGGACATTATCATTGATGTGTATTAACAAGTACGTGACTTGTTTGTGAGACTATGCATTGTATGATGACTGTCCTAAATGGTCCCTAGTTGAAAGGGTTGTGTGGACGCGCAGCCAGTTAGACTAGCGTATGACACGGTGGATGGTCCAGTCTCACTGACCCTGTAGCATTGGATGCTATCCGGATAATATGGACTCAGAAAGGTCTGGTCGGATTTGACATAGTCGTATCCGAGTCGAGATAAGATCTGAGTTGGATAGAACGAACTATGAGACACAGCGATAGGTCATCTGTGAGTCTCTAGTACAACAAACATTCTATGTCCTAAGACCTAAGCTGGCACATGTACTCAGGATGGTGAAAGACTTGCTTTGGGCCGACGAAATGCTACTCCATGACTGGGCAGTTACAAAGGTAGGTTTTGGGCTTGTCCAAACACATGCTGTGAGACATGGTCGAGCAAGATGGCATTTGCCCCTCCGATCAGGAGAGATATTCTCTGGGCCCCTCGAGTGATCCGACCTGGATAAGCATGGCCATCCGATGAGGATTATGAGATAATCCGAAGTGTTGGTCGGATTCACCGGAACGAGAAAGAGGTCGTGTTGCAACAAGGATGACCATATCGCCTTGTGCACGACACCATATATCGTGTGGCAAAGGGAACAGAAGTGTGAAGTACAGGTTCGCCTAACCAGCTTCATCGGACACTTGGAGTCGACACGTCTTGCTAGAGACCACTACCGACCGGTCTAGTCGGGTGTCATCTGACTCGTAACCAAGTGGACGAGAACCTAAAGGGTCACGTGCTTAAGGGAAGGAACACGTGAAAGCACATTTGCTCCCTTGGTGGTTTTGGTAATTAATAACAACATATAAGTCATTGAACTAATATCTTCACCAAGTATATTTTAGGAAAAGTTCAATGATGGGAATGGCAAAAGGATTGTGGAATTATCCAAGATTCAAGGAAATAGGTTGGCCAAGCTTCAAGCAAGAGGACTCTACATTTTACATTTGTGAGAAATCACTTTGAGTCCATAGGAAAGCCAATACTATTTAAAGGGGGTAAAGTTTTGATGGTGAACAATATGCTCAAACATGCGCAAGTGACAGTCACCAAAACATCCACAAACTCTCCCACTAAAGTCTATCCCAAGCCAAATATGCCAAATCGGTGCAACCAACATTCCTATCCCGGTGCCACCGAGTTCCAAACCCTAGACACACTCAGGCAAACCCTAACACTTTGGTGCATCCGACAATGCACTCGGTGCCACCGAGTTGGGTTGCCAAGATTATTTTACCCAAGTTCTCATTTTCGGTCCGGCCAAGAATGGTGAATCAGCGTCACCGAGATTGGTAAATCTGACCGTTGTTCACCTTGTTGGTGCAACCGAGAATTGTATATCGGTCCATCCGAGATTCAAAAGTTGCCACTTTTGGTCACTTCGGTACCATCGATATTTACACATTGGTGTCACCAAGTCTGACTTATTGTGTGTAACGGTTGGATTTTTGGGGATGCCTATATATACCCCTTCACCACCACCCACTCAAAAGAGAAGCACCCAGAACTATTCCATACCTATCCTACTCAGTTTTTTGAGAAAGAACCACCTACCCTTGTGTTGAGGTCAAGATCTTCCACTCCAACCATATGGATCTTGATTTCTAGCCTCCCCAAGTTGCTTTCCACCAATCCCATCTCTTCTACCAAGCCAAATCTATGAGGGAGTGATTGTGTGTTGAGGAGTCTATCATCTTGAAGCACAAGAGCAAGGATTTCATTGTCATTACCGAGCCTATTACCTTTTGGAGGGTGGTGCCTCCTAGATTTGTTAGGTGTCACTTGGGAGGCTCCTACTTCGTGTTGTGGAGTGAACCAAGAAGTTTGTAAGGGCAAAGAGATCGCCTACTTTGTGAATATCTACCCATAGTGAGGCTAGTCCTTCGTGGATAGAAGTCGTATGGAATAGTCAAGGTTGCTTCTCCGTGGAACCCTTCATGGGTAGAGCCCTCCATGGACTCTCGTGACCGTTACCCTCCGTGGGTTGAAGACTCCATGAACGTGGACGTACGATAGCACCATCTATCAGAACCACGGGAAAAATCATCGTGTCATCACTTGTGTTTGCTTTCCTAACCCTCTCTTTACTTACATGTGTAATGTCTTTACTTTCCGCTGCTACACTCTTAGACATGCATGTGTAGGGTGTTACTTGATATGTTATGAATGCTAAAACTTGCCAAGAATTAAAATTGGGAAAAGGCAAAACTTTTATTTGGTCAAGTAGTCTAATCACCCCCCCTCTAGACCTACTTTCGATCCTACAAGTGGTATCAGAGCTTTGGTCTCCATTGCATTGGTTTCATAACCTAGGAGAAGTATGGCATATAGTGAGGGAAATTATCACCGTAGAGGTCCGTACTTTGATGGCACTAATTTTGCTAGTTGGTAGCATAAAATGAAAATGCATTTTCTTGGTCATAATCCTGCCGTTTTGGATGTTGTTCGTATTGGCTTGCAAGGTGAATTCTTTGTGGATGGAAAGGAACCGAATCATGAAGCATCTGCGGATGAATTGAAGATGTTGCAACTCAATGCTCAAGAATGTGACATTATCTTCAATTGGCTATGTCCTGAAGAATTCAACAAAATCAGCCGTCTTGAACACGCAAAAGAGATTTGGGATACTTTGGTTGATATGCATGAAGGAACTGAGTTCGTGAGAGAATCCAAGTTAGATGTTCTTCAAGGTCAACTTGACAAGTTCAAGATGAAGGATGGTGAAGGAGTCGCTAAAATGTACTCTAGGCTACATCTCATCACCAATGAGATTGTCAGCTTAGGAAGCGAAGAAATGACTAACAAGTTCATCATCAAGAAGATATTTCGAGCTTTGGATGAGAGATATGACACCGTGTGCACATTGATCCAAATGATGCCCAACAACAAATATATCAAACCAATGGAAGTGTTTCGTAGAATTGTTGCTCATGAGATGACACTCAAAGACAAGAAAGACCTTCATCACAAGTCTAGCGGTGCTTACAAATCCACAAGTGATGCTCCCGCTACATCAAGCGACAACCTTGTCACAAATGAAGAGATAAGCCTCATGGTCAAGAAATTCAACAAGTTCTACAAGAATAGAAGCAAAGAGCGCAGCTCCAACTCAAGATATTAAGAGAAGTGTTCATCAAGTCATGACCGAAACTGCCACAATTGTGGGAAGCCCGGACACTACTCCAATGAGCTCTCGGCTCCCTACAAACGAAGAGAAGGGTTACCAAGAAGACGAAGCTCAAGAGACGAATCACCTCGAAGAGAGAGGAGTAGAGATGATCATTATGAACGAAGACCCTAAAGGAGAAGTAGGGACTCGAAGAATAAGGACAATCACACCAAGAGCTACTCAATAAGAAAGCATCAAGATCATGTTGGTGAATGGGTTTCCGGCTGCGACTCCGACAACCAATCCGGGAGAAGCTATCACTCCAACTCCGACTATAGTCAAGATGATGGTGTTGCCGGAATTGCACTAGTGACAACCAACTCCTATGATCAATTTGATTCACCAAATGAAGGAGGTGGAACTTGCTTCATGGCTAAAGGCCCCAAGGTATCACACCCCGAATATCTTGATTTCGATAGTGATGAAGATGATTTTCTTTATGATGATGACTTGCTACGTGATAAAACTAGTGATGTTAATGAACTTGATAATTCTCATACTAGTCAAGATAAGTCAATTGACGATGATAAGATGAAAATAGAAGAACTAACTAAAGAACTCAACACTCTTAAGTTAGCTCATGAATCTACTCTTGGAGATCATAGAGAGCTTGTAAGAACTCATGAGAAGCTACGCTTCGAGAAGCTCAATTTGGATCAAGAACATGAATTTCTTAAAGCTATCAATGACGATCTCCGAAAGAAGACTTCATCTTATATTGCCAAACGACTACTCTTGTCTACATTCATGCCACAAGTCAAATCTATGCAAACTAGTAACAAAGGAAAGAAAGGTTCTTCATCTAGTAGAAACAAAAAAAAATGCTAAACCCAATGATGTTGCTCCTAGTAGTTCTATTGATTCCACTAATGATGATTCTCTTAGCCAAGTTACACTTGAGCAAGAAAATGCTTTATTGAAAGGAATTATAGAGAAAGGTATCTGCAAGAGTCTTGAAGGGTACAAACAATTTGATGAGATTGTACGCAAGCATGGAGGATACCGGAAGAATCGCTGTGTTGTCTACTTCAAAGAAAATGGAGTTGAATTGGAAGAAGGACAATATCCCAATCCCAACTTTGTTCCTCAAAAGGAGAAGTATGAAAATACTCTTCCCAAGGGGACAAACACTCAAGATGACCTTCCACCACAAGACACCAAGCTCAAGGGCAAGAACAAGCTCCAAGAGGACTTTGAATCTTATGAAGATGTATCCCAAGCTTTGGTGAAGTGGGTTCCCAAGGCTACTACAAGCTCAACTTCTACAAGTGCTACTTCAACACCAAGGATCCCCATAAACTTGATGTGGATTCCCAAGAAGAAGAACTAGAGATTTCTTGAGGGGTTACTCCACCAATGAAATTCACTCACATTCATTTTTGGCAAGATCTATTTGCAATCAACATCAACCCTATGCAATAGATCAAGGAGTCACACATTCCCTCAAAGGTAAGCAAGGGACAAGGTAATCAACAAATCAATGGACATCATTACACATGCTTTGCACTCCATGTCCATAGATATCCTTGTATTTATCTCTTGTGTGTAGGACTAACCCATGTAGGTGAGAAGAGTAAGGAAACAACGAGGATGCTCCCAACTCTTGGTGATCTTCATCAACCTTGAGCATCCACCACTACCTCACCAACATGAAGTCTTCATCGACAAAACCCAAGGTTAGTTTATCCCTCTTATGGGGGGATATCACATCAAGGGGGGCTTTACTCTAAGACTTGAGTCAAAGCATCTCTTAGTATGTGACAAACATTAAATGCTGTATGTAAAAGTGGTAACCCCACTTTTGCTTGATCAAGTACTCTTACTTGGCTCCTAAGCCAAATATTCATATATATAGATGAATTCTTCATCACCCAAGTGCTTGTTTGATGCTAGAGTATATGTGCATGTTTGCCATGATTTCATTAGACATATTATTGTGTGAGCATGTTGGTCTGCATTTATTTTCTCATTCAAGGATATCCAATTGTTGCTATTTGGCTTTTGATTTATCTTTTGCCAATTCGATATACGAGAATGCCTAGGACCACTTCTTTAGATATCTATGCTTTCTCACCTCATACTCTAATCATGCTGCATCACAAAATTTGAACAAGTGTTTTTCAATCCCTTTGTGTGTGGAGCACTCGGAGTTCCGTATCGACAAGGACTAACCATTAAAATCTCCCAAGTGCATCTCGGTGGAACCAACCACAAAATCTCAGTCTCACTGAATGCCTAGGGTTGATATGGTTTTCAATCTCGGTACCACCGATTCCATTTTCTCGGTTACACCGAGTGTCCCTGTCAGCTGACAGTTGAGGCACTCGGTGACACTGAAAAATTAGAATTGGTGTCACCGACAGTGGTGGGTATAAAAGTTGTGGACCCCGACGCTTTGAATTTCATTCTCATACGTCATGCCTCAGAACCCTAAGCTTCTGCCCCTGAGACCCCTGGTCATCGCCCTTGTCTCCCTGCGCTTCTCCGCCGCAGGGAATCGCCATCGTCGATGAAATCCCCTCCCTCGTCACCACCGTAGAGGATCCGCGCCAAACTAGGGTACGGATTCGATCTCTACTGTGCTCCTCGTCCAATTCTTGCGCATTAGATTCATGTTTGTCTTTGATACACCCTTTTCATGTATTCCTATCCACTCAAAGCTCCAAAATCTTGCGAATAACAAACTTTCTAGGGTTCTATCGTCCGCCTGATAAATCTCAGTGGAACCGAAACGGACATATCGGTCTCATCGATGTGGAATTTAGTGTTGCTGAGAACTGAATCGGTGGAACCAAGTACCACTTTTTGGTCGGACCGAAAAGGGTGCCAAGGTTGGGTTAGTGAGTCAGTCAGTCTCGGCCCCACCAAAAAATCTATTTCGGCTGCACCGATATTTATTTGACAGAATGCAAAAATCTTGAAAATTCATTGTTCAAATTTCAAAAACCAGCCTCATTTTGTTATGACTCATCTTCTTCTGCTCTCCTATACTCTATTCATAGGGTTAGTATGTCAGATGCAGAGGACAGCCAAAATTTGGCAGAGTGTGGAGTTGATATGAGTTTTGGCACAAGTCAAGAAGCTAGTTCTTTTTCAGATCTAGGCACCCCCAGCTCTCATGGGTTTCCCAAGGCTGCCACCAGGACCAGGAAGAAGCTCAACTCTGATGAAGAAGATTCAGATTTCATTCCTAAGGAGATTCTTGCTAAGAAGCAAGAAAAGGTTGCCAAGAAGTCAGCAACTAAAGCTACCTCATCCAGGAAAGTTTTCAGCAAGATCTATGCCAGTTCAGAGACTATCAAGGCACATACGAGTGGTAGAGCCACTATTTTTGTTGATCCCCCAAGGAAGGCTATGCCTAAGAAGGTAGGGGAGAAGAAGTCCAGGAAGAGGATTGTCCATGTGATTGGCAGACCTACCTCTATGTATGCAGATCCAGAGGAGGCTATTGGTGCTGCTATTGAGGAGGAGGAGGAAGAACATGTTGAGATAGCCCCTCCCGAGAAGAAATCCAAGAAGCTTATGGCTGATGCTATGCCAAAGACTAGCACCTCCGAGAGCACCAAGGCTCCTTCCAAGAAAGTTGTTGCACAGAAGTCCAAGAGGACTACTAGAGACATCCCAGCTTCTGAGAAGAACAAGGGGACTGCCTCCAGAACTAAAGATGATGATGACTTGACTACTTTGATGAAGCTCAAACCACATCTTCCAGTGCATGATGCCAGCCACTTAGTTGCTGAGGACATAAAGAAGAGGAAAGACTCGGGATTGAGAGCCTAGAGAGCCATAGATCCTTATGCTCAGAGGAGGAAAACTGTTGTTGACTACAGGTTCTATACAAGAGAGCAACATGATTTCTATGAGTCAGTGTTGCTTGACAAGAGCCCAACTATTAGTGATATGCGATATGTCGATTGGAAGTTCATTAAAGATAATGTGGACTACTTCCCAAGTGTCTAAGACAACTTCCATTGCATTGGTCAGGACAAGTTCATTGGCAGAGAGCTTACTGCATGGAACGACAAGATGATCATGCAATTCTACTCCACTGCACACTTCTCCAGAGATGGTAGAATTGTATGGATGACTGAAGGTGCACGATATGAATCCACTGTTGAGGAGTGCGCTACACTTCTAGAAGTTCTAGAAGCTCAGGAAGGAGATCTGGATGTATACTCAGAACCCAAGGCAAGTCACAATGCCATGAAAGACATGAATACTCATATACCCGCAAACAAGGTGCAATCACACAAGCTAGGATCCATCTACTATCTGCAAGCAGGCCTCCAAACAATGAACACTATTCTCATGCATACCTTGATGCCCAAGTCAGGAGATGACAAGATGATCCGAGGTTACTCCATCAACATGCTGATCCACCTTGACAAGAACACGAGGATTAGAGTCATGGATTTGATTGTTGAGACAATCAAGAGGGTTGCTGCTGATCAGAAGCACTCTTGCTATTATGCACCCTACATCCAGTTGCTTATAAACTCTCAATTGGAGAAGCACATTTTTGCTCTAGATCGTCCACATCTGCCCCTACAGCCAGAGTCCAAGGATAACGTTATTGTGATGGACCCAGATCATTCCACATCTGCTACAGCACAGGCAGAAGTAGAAGTTGTTCGAGCCGCTAGTGCTCAAGCCCCCAGATCCAGGAACGAGCAAAAGGATCTTCTGATCTCAGCTGTCCAGGGCATGCAGAAGGATATCAAGGGGATTCTGGATAACCAGAACAGCCTAGTGAGGATCTTTGAGTCAAGGATCAAGGTGCTTGGTGATAAGGTGGACAAGTTGTCCAAGACAGTTATAGAGCTTCAGAAGGAAGTTGACTCCATGCACATCCCTCGGGTATCTTCGACTTCTTCTAGGGATGATGATGATGAGGATGAGGAAGGATCACCTCTCAGACCAGGCACCCAGTTCACTACTCAGGCTAGATCAGTCACAGTGCCTGCACCAGAATCGAGGCCCTCTCCATCAGCTCCTGCTACTGTCAACACAACTCCTGCTCCATCAGTTCCTTTTCCACCAGTGTCTACTCCATCTCCTTCCACGACATCTGCAGAGATCTTCACCGACGTTGTTATCTCGACTCCTTCATCGACAACTGGAGGAGATCAGCCCAAGAACGATTAGTAATATGCCTTTGAACTTTTTGGTAACTTTTTTCCAAAGGGGGAGGAGTGTATATATATCATTAGGCTTCGAGTGAGAGAGTGTTTGGTGTTTGTTGCCTTTTCAAAACAATTGCTTTTGGTTGCCGTGATACTCATTTGTTTTGCTTGTGATACACACTTGATGATGTTTGATCATACACTTTAATGTGTGATGCTACTATTTCCTATCATCTTAATGCTTATGTGATGATCATTCATCTTTGGTTGATTGTGTTGTGCTATGATATTCATTCCAATTATTCTCGCACACAACCAAGTGGTATGTGACATGTAAGAAGTGACCCATGTACCAAATCGATTGCACATTTGCATTCAAATGCAAATTTAAAATAATGCACAAATTTAGGGGGAGCTCTTGCTTATCACATACTTCTCAAAGCGATGATTATATTCAATGATTATATCTTTGTCGAGGCTTTGATCTATATGTTGTCATAAATTACCAAAAAGGGGGAGATTGAAAGCACATTTGCTCCCTTGGTGGTTTTGGTAATTAATAACGACATATAAGTCATTGAACTAATATCTTTACCAAGTATATTTCAGGAAAAAGTTCAATGATGGGAATGGCAAAAGGATTGTGGAATTACCCAAGATTCAAGGAAATAGGTTGGCCAAGCTTCAAGCAAGAGGACTCTGCATTTTACATTTCTGAGAAATCACTTTGAGTCCATAGGAAAGCCAATACTATTTAAAGGGGGTAAAGTTTTGATGGTGAACAATATGCTCAAACATGCACAAGTGACAGTCACCAAAACATCCACAAACTCTCCCACCAAAGTCTGTCCTAAGCCAAATATGCCAAATCGGTGCAACCAACATTCATATCCTGGTGCCACTGAGTTCCAAACCCTAGATAGACTCAGCCAAACCCTAACACTTCGGTGCAGCTGACACTGCACTCGGTGCCACCGAGTTGGGTTGCCAAGATTCTGTTACGCAAGTTCTCATTTTCGGTCCGACCGAGAATGGTGAATTGGCGTCACCAAGATTGGTAAATCTGATCGTTGGTCACCTTGTCGGTGCAACCAAGAATTGTATATCGATCCATCCGAGATTCAAAAGTTGCCACTTTTGGTCACTTCGGTACCACCGAGATTTACACATCGGTGTCACCAAGTCTGACTTATTGTGTGTAACGGTTGGATTTTTGGGGATGCCTATATATACCCCTTCACCACCACCCACTCGAAAGAGAAGCACTCAGAACTATTCCATACCTATCCTACTCAGTTTTCTGAGAAAGAACCACCTACCCTTGTGTTGAGGTCAAGATCTTCCACTCCAACCATATGGATCTTGATTTCTAGCCTCCCCAAGTTGCTTTCCACCAATCCCATCTCTTCTACCAAGCCAAATATGTGAGAGAGTGATTGTGTGTTGAAGAGTCTATCATCTTGAAGCACAAGAGCAAGGAGTTCATCGTCATTACCGAGCCTATTACCTTCTGGAGGGTGGTGCCTCATAGATTTGTTAGTTGTCGCTTTGGAGCCTCCTGCTTCGTGTTGTGGAGTGAACCAAGAAGTTTGTAAGGGCGAGGAGATTGCCTACTTCGTGAAGATCTACCCATAGTGAGGCTAGTCCTTCGTAGACGGAAGCGGCATGGAATAGTCAAGGTTGCTTCTCCGTGGAACCCTTCGTTGGTAGAGCCCTCCGTGGACTCTTGCGACCATTACCCTCCGTGGGTTGAAGACTCCATGAATGTGGACATATGATAGCACCACCTATCGGAACCATGGGAAAAATCATCGTGTCATCACTTATGTTTGATTTCCTAACCCTCTCTTTACTTACATGTGTAATGTCTTTACTTTCCGCTGCTACACTCTTAGACATGCATGTGTAGGGTGTTACTTGATATGCTATGAATGCTAAAACTTGCCAAGAATTAAAATTCGGAAAAGGAAAAACTTTTATTTGGTCAAGTAGTCTAAGCACCCCCCCCTCTAGACCTACTTTTGATCCTACAACACGTGGGCTTTAGGATCCGTGCGAGGCCCAAGAGTTGAGCCTGCGCCGGATGCCTATATATAGTGGAGGTGCGGCACACCCATCCGGTTGATCGCTTTGGCGCCGTCATTAGGTCTTTGAAAGAGTTGCAACTATCCACCTCCACTCGCTGCCGCCGACCGTGTGATCAGACCTAGCAGTCCGCCGCACGGATGTTCCTCCTACACATGCGGATACCGTTAAGGCGGTGCACTTGCGCCGCTCCTGCGAACCTATACGTGGAATCCGGATACCGATTGTTCGAGGGAGATCGGAACGGTCGTTCGAGGAAGATCGGACGAGGAGGAGACAGACCACATGAACGCGGTGCCCCAACTCTACTTCCGCTCGACGGCACTATGTGTCTACTGGTAACAATCTGTGATCCATCTCCATAGCATGTTCTTGGTTGTTCTACGCGTAGGAAATTTTAATTTGCATGCGATGCACCTACAGTAGAACCCAACAGTTACAGAGTTGATCTACCTCGAGATCGTATGTCTAACCCTAGATGAGTTGTTCTGTCCCTACACCCTAAAACCCTCCGGCTTATATAGGCACCGAGGATATCTAGGGTTTACACATGGTCGGTTACATGCCGAAGAGATAAACATGCCTGACTACGACTAATAACTGGGAGAATACGCCATGGGCCCTTGAAGCTTCCATCTGGCATCGGTGATCCCTGATCATCTGATGCTCACCTTGCGGCCCATACAGTTCGGCCCATAACCAATAGGTCGACTATCCGAGGACCCCTTAATCCAGGACTCCCTCACCCTCCCATGGAAGCGGGGTCCTAATGGAAACTAAGGGATATTAAGGCCTCGTTTTAATAGAGAACCGAAACTAAGCATTAACACATGATGAATACATGAACTCCTCAAACTATGACAATCACCAGAAAGAATCCCAACTATTTTCACCATGGGGTATGCGGATCATGACACATAATAGGTGCATAAACTTGCAAGATATGATCGAGATCACTCTTATATTCATCAAAACATAATAGGTTCAGATCTGAAATCATCACACCCGGGCCCTAGTGACAAGCATTAAGCATATCAAAGTCATAGCAACATCAATCTCAGAACATTGTGGACACTAGGGAGCAAGCCCTATCAAAATAACTCAATTACATGATCAATCTCATCCAATCCCATCACCGTCCAGCAAGCCCACAAAGGAATTACTCACTCTCGATGATGAGCATCATGGCGGTGTTGATGAAGAAGAGTTGGTGATGAAGTAGATACATTTGAGACGTATCACTGACTCGTCGTCTCACTTCCCGACTCCCCTGGAGCTTCTAGGCCTCTTTTGTCCCAAAAAATCGTCAAAAAGTTTTGGAGCATTTGGACTTCGTTTGGTAAAGATTTCCTGGAAAACCAAAAATACGCAAAAAATAGCAAATGGCACTAGGCACTGGGTTAATAGATTAGTTCCCATAAATTATATAAAATAGCATATTATTGCATACAAAGTATCCTAAATTGATAGTATAATAGCATGGAACAATAAAAAATTATAGATACGTTGGAGACGTATCATGGGTGCACACACATATCCATGCTCCGTGATTTTGCCATCACAACTCATCAGTTGCTAATGGTGCGTTATATATTATTCATCATGATACCTTCTCGCATGTAATTATTTATCGTGCTTGGTAATCTGTCATTTGGATGCTCATTTTAATAGGCAGACAAGTTGTAAGAGCACATTTCTCCATGCGTGGTTTTGGGTAATTGATGACAATCCCTATGGACTAATGGTTGCTTTGAGTTATATTCGAAGGGTTTGTCCGTAGGTACTTCTTGAAGTCCATCTGTTGGTTTCAAGGAGTTTATATGGTGACGAAGGTGGTATTCAAGGTTTATCCAAAGATTGGTCATGTGGGAGTTGAGCTTATTGCAAGCATGTCGAAGAACAAGATTGTGTAAGCATTCATGTTTACCTTCAAGACATCATATTTATGAAGGGAGAAGATAAGATACAAGGTTGATCAAGACTAAGTCAAAAAGTGAATCAAGTTGATCAACACACAAAGCGTACAAGATGTACCGTGAGGGATCAAGTGATCCCATGGTGTGGTAAGCATTTTCCATTATGCTTTGTGTACTAACCCATGGTCTATGTGAGAGTTCTTTGTGGGGTTAGGTATATTTCCATGGGCTTGCATCAAGAGGCAGATCCCATACATCCCATGGAAGATGACATCAAGTGGAGATCGTCATCAAGGTTGCGATGTGCAAGCTCAAGTGAAGCATAACAGAGAGATCATGCTTGAGGCTTGCCGTTCATTGTGGTGACAATGGACTTGTGAAGATGTGCTGAAGAGTGGCTCACCCATAGTGGAGCATGGGGGAGCAATCAACTAGTCTTCATCAAGCCGACGCAAACAAGAAAGGTGTTCCATCTTGAGGAAGTCAAGATCTTCATCATCTATCTCAAGTGGACTATGTGCAAGGCAAAGGTTTTCCTTGATAGGGTTTTCTATTTTACCGATCTCATGGTGGTAGTTGCGAGACCGGGTTATTGGATCGATTGTCGTACTATCAAGGGGGCTCTCAATTGAGTAGCTTGATCATATCGTTCATTGAGAGATCAAACCATTGCATTCTTTGCATCATCATATTTCTTGGTTCTTGGTTTAATTTTCTCTATGTGGGTTCTTGAGCTTGTGGTTATCTTCATGACAAGCTCTAGTACATAGAAAACGGATTTCATATGCTTCTTCTATTGCGTTTTCGGTGTTGGAGGTTTTACCGGTCTTATTCGAGGAAGGGTTCTCACCATTTCCTTGTGGGCCTTTTCTCATTTCCTTCTTATTGAAATTTATATAATGATTGTGTTATCCCATGTCGTTAGCTTTCCAACAAACTTGGTTTCGTTGAATTTAGAGTTCGTTTGCAGAAGTTGTGGCAGTTTTGGTGTTCCTAAAAGGCTGCAGCAGTACTACCGTGGTACTACCACTTGGAGCAGATGTAATTTTTTACTACTACTCGAGAGCGGTACTACCGTGGCTACTACCACGGTACTACCGCTCTGGACCAAAATCTCATGTTTTATCCAGCGGTGGTAGGCACGGATGTATTTTTTAGTACCGCTCGCAAGCAGTAAAACCGCTACCCTTTGCGATAGTACCGCTATCCCTAGCGGTAGTACCATGAGGAGGAGCGGTAGTACCGCTGTTGCGGTTCTACTGGCCTTTTGCCTCCTCGCTGTTGTTTTTCAAAGTGCTTCCACCGCCCTAGCGGTAGTACCGCTCCCATGAGCGGTAGTACCGCTCTATGCGGGCTGTGGGCATAACAGTTGGATTTTTTTCCACCTATAAAAGGGGGTCTTCTTCCCCATTGAACCTTATCCTTTGAGCTCAAGTTCCCCCCCCCCCATTGTTGACCTTCTTCGAGCTTGCTAACTCTCAACCCCTCCAATGATTCTTTCTAGTTCTTGGGGGAAAAGAGAGAGGAGATCTAGATCCACATTTCCACAAATCACTTTCTCCTCTATGTGAGGGGCACCCCTTGGATCTAGATCCTGGAGTTCTTTGTGTTCTTCTTTGTTGTTCCTCTCACTTTCCCCCATAGCATTAGTTGTTGTGGTGGGATTTGGGAGATAAGGGCTTGGGTACTCCGTGTGCCCTTGCCATTGCATCTGCTGCATAGGTTTGAGTTCTCCACGGTGATATGTGGAAGTGAGAAGTTGAGAAGCTTATTACTCTTGGGTGTTTGATCACCCTAGAGCTTATTCCTCTTGGGTACTTTGGCGCCCTAGATGGTTGGTGGTGCCTCGGAGCTCAATCATTGTGGTACAAAGCTCCAGGCAAGCTTAGGGGTCTCCAATTAGGTTATGGAGATTGCCCTGAGAAATTGAGATCACCTCGGAGCCACAATCCATTGTGGTGAAGCTTCGTGGTGTTGTTGGGAGCCTCCAATTAAGTTGTGGAGATTTCCCCAACCTTGTTTGTACGTGTTCGGTGACCACCCTGAAGGGCGAGGGAGTCCTAGATTAGGGTGTCCTCGGGGAGCCGGCCTATGATTATGGGCCGGACTATATGGGCTACTTGGCGAACACTGGAAGATTTGAAGGCCCAGTCTCCAAGAAGGAAGTTTCGGGAAGTACGGCTTGCACTCCATGTTTGATTTAGTAAATAGGCATGTTTATCTCTTCGGTGTAACCGGCCATGCGTAAACCCTAGGTGCCGTCGGCGTCAATATAAGCCGGAGGGTTTTAGGGTATAGGGATAGAACAACTCATCTAGGGTTAGACATACGATCTCGAGGTAGATCAACTCTGTAACCCCACATATCATCAATACAACCAAGCAGGATGTAGAGTATTACCTCCATAGGAGGGCCCGAACCTGGGTTAATCTGTGTCCCCTTCATCTCCTGTTACAATCGATTCTAGTCTCACAGTTCGGGACCCCCTACCTGCGATCTGCCGGTTTTCACACCGACATTGGTGCTTTCATTGAGAGTTCCTCTATGAGCAAGATGGAATCGATGTCTCACCTTGTCTTCAACGAAGAAGTTCGCAACTTGGACACCTTTGTCCCCGGACAGATCTTCGCCTTTGGCAGCGTTGTGTTGCACGCTGGTCCCTCTGGCCATCTAGGCCGTGTTGAGAGCTTCGCCCCGGATCGAGAGGTCAGATTCGGAAGCTTAGAGTTTTCCGTAGACTCTCGGGGCGATTTGTCGTTAACCGGGCTTGCAGCCTCGCCTATAGCACCCACAGACTTTGAGGCTTCAACCTCGAGCCCGTTCTTTGGACATGC
Organism: Hordeum marinum; assembly: GCA_022496015.1. Lineage (NCBI taxonomy): Eukaryota > Viridiplantae > Streptophyta > Magnoliopsida > Poales > Poaceae > Hordeum > Hordeum marinum. The sequence goes on from CM039674.1 coordinate 443,986,436, forward strand.
CAATGGAATCACCCATGGTGATCGGCCGATCTCCTATCCTGGTCCGGCCATTGAGCCATATGACCAGACACGTGTTCTCGCCGAACATCTCCCATGTCTGGACGCCTTGGAGGTTAACTCCGCAAGTTGCGAACAACTTGATCTGATCGGGCCCTCAACAGTTGATGAGACCCTAGATTGGATCTCGTCAATGAAGATCACTGACGATCCAACCCTGATCTATGCTCGGATCGGTTATGGCGCGGGTCAGGACGGATTTTTCGACCCACCCACCACCCACTTGATAGCCATTGTCGAAGATTTAACCGACATATTGTACTATGCCTCCGAGGAGGCAGAATACATGGATGAAGAGGACCATGCTCCCACCCCCATTAACACCGGGAGGTGGGACGCCACTTCCACATACGATGTATACATGGTAGATACTCCCGCTGATAACAGCGACAGCACGCCTAACAATGATGGCGACAAGTCGGGCGATGCGTCGTCAAGGTGCCGAAAACTGCATAAGCGGTCCAAAGGCAAAAATGGAAGGACAGCTATCATCAGCAATGGGTACGGTAATACCCCGGCTGACCCTGGCAATCCCGATATCCCCGAGCATCCGTTAGAGGGTCCGGAAGGGCCTAAGGACCAGAACAACCCCGATAACGTCAACGACTCTGAAGATGACAATTACCTTCCCCCCGTCGAGGAGGAAGATATACCGGAAGCCGATGACCTGTACATCCCTGATAACCTCGAGGATTATGAAGAAATCAAGCAACGACTCATAGAAATGGCCCGCAGCCTAAAGGCTAAAGAACGGTAACTCAAAGCCGAATAGGAAGACCTCAATGATCGATGGACAAAGGTCCTCTCAGACGAGGAAGTATACGGCACCGTTCTGTCAAACCAGCCCAAAAGCTACCCTCGGAGGAGGCTGCTGTCTCAATTCAATGATGAACTCACCGATACTCCGTCTCCAAACCATACTCCGTACGACAAGACGGACCGCCCTCCTCATGGTCAGAACAGGATGGCCGACGACACCGGTTATATACCAACAGTGCCCCGAAGACGGGGTAAGGAGCCATTAGAGAATGACATGTTCGACCTGTGAGATGACCAGGATCACAGAGCAGGCCATACAAGATCCATCTATGGATCCAGAGAGTACTCACCCGATAGACGGGGCAAGTATAGACCATGGTTCGACCAAAACAATAGACTCCGGGAACGCAACCGGGCCCATACAGACGCCAAATACAGGCGTGACATAGCACGGGTCAGAGGCGCCGCTCACCCATTATGCTTCACAGATGAGGTAATGCGACATTAGTTCCCCGAGGGGTTTAAACCCATGAATATAGAACAGTATGATGGGACTACTGACCCAACTGTATGGATTGAGGACTTCCTCCTCCATATCCACATGGTGCAAGGAGACTATCTCCATGCCATCAAATATCTACCTCTTAAGCTTAAGGGGCCAGCTCGACACTGGCTAAACAGTCCCCCCAAAAACTCCATTGGATGTTGGAAAGACCTGGAAGACGCATTTCGCTCTAACTTCTAGGGAACCTATGTCTGCCCGCCGGACTCTTCCGATCTCAGCAGCGTCATCTAGAAACCCGTTAAGTCTGCTCGGCAATTCTAGAATTGGTTCTTGACTAAGAAGAACCAAATTGTCGACTGTCCGGATGCTGAGGCCATAGCCTCCTTCCGGCACAATATTCGGGACTAATGGCTGGCCCGCCAGCTTGGCCAGGATAAACCTTGGACCATGTCCACCCTCACTACCCTCATGACCCGCTTTTGCGCGGGCGAAGACAATTGGTGGTAAAACGCAGCCACAATGCCGAAGATCCCATAGATTCTGAAGCCCGGGATGGCAACAGAAAACCAAAGAGCAATAAGAATAAGCACCAGCACAATAATAGCGATGCCGATGACACGGATGTAAACGCCGGATTCCACAACTCCCGACCTGGGAAGCAAAAGAAGCCTCCTAAAGGCAATTGTGACGGACCCACTCAGCTGGATAAGAACATGGAAAGGCCTTGCCAAATCCATGGGACTTCGAAGAAGCCCCCAAACCACACACACCGCAACTGTTGGGTGTTTAAACAGTTCGGCAAGATACCACCCGAGGACCAAGGCAAAAGCTCTCGCAGCAAGGACGAGGATGAGCCTCGGGGTCCAATTGGTGGTGAACACAAGAAATTTCCTCCCGAAGTCAAAACAGTGAATATGATATACGCCACCCATATACCTAAGATGGAGAGGAAGCGCGCCCTTTGGGGGGTCTATGTTGTGGAACCCATAGCCTCGAATTACAACCCATGGTCGGCATACCCGGTCACCTTTGATTGGCGCGATCACCCGCCCAATATCCATCACGGGGGTTCGGCGGCCCTCGTCCTAGACCCCATTATAGATGGGTATCACCTCACAAAAGTCCTAATGGACAAAGGAAGTAGCCTCAACCTGATTTACTCAGATATGATGAAAAAGATGGGCATAGATCCGTCAAGGATCAAACCCAGCAGCATGCACTACCTTCAAAGGAGTGATCCCAAGAGTTGAGGCCCGATGTACGGGTTCCGTAACTCTAGAAGTTGTGTTCGGCTCGCCCAATAACTTCCGCAGCGAATACTTGATCTTCGACATTGTGCCCTTCCGCAGCGGCTATCATGTGCTGCTTGGTCGGACAGTGTTCGCTCATTTCAACACGGTCCCCCACTATGCATAAGCTCAAGATGTCGGGCCCCAAAGGGGGCATTACTATCAACGGCAATACAGAGTGCTCCCTTCGAACTGAGGAACATGCACTGGCCCTAGCGGCCGAATTCAGCTACAAAGAAGATCGACAAGTTCCGACATCCGCCACAAAGGTACACAAGGCTGGGAAGCGCGTTCCATTTCATATCGAAAACTCAGATCCTTCCTCCTCCCTTCAATAGGGACTCGCCCCCCACCGCACAACCCTGAGACCAGCAAAGTACGTGCCAAGGAGGCACAACTTCGCACTTACAATTCCATGGGTAGCAGTGGGGATATAAAGATGGGTGTTCCGCTAGCCCGAACCTCTACCATCAACATGTCTTCGGACAAAATGCAGGTTCTCCTAAAGAGCCTGCCTATGGCGTAAAGCTCACCCACAATTCGGCAGCCTCTCAAGACTTTGTTTGCAAAGTCTGTCCGCCAAACATTAACACCCATCAAGGTGCGTCTAAGAGCAGGAGTGACGGGGTTATTACCCCTAGGCAGGCCAAAGCAACGGGGGTTCTCCCCCCCTCCCTGCTTCAAAGAAATACTATGCAACCGGCTTCCCATGACCGGCTGGAGCACGACCGGCTCAAGCTGTCACCGGCTGGCGGCACGGACGGCTGGTCGAGGAGCCGACTCGACCCCCGACCGCTGGGCGTGGGCGGCTGCCTCTGGGCCGCCTCCTCCGTTGACCCCGGGGCGGACATGCAACGTCCCGTCCCTCTGCGCACGAGTACGGTGACAAGACGTGACCGCCACGACGGGCATCACTATGGCCACAATGACCGCTGAGGGACGGGTGCGCATGGCTACAGTCCGGCCGTCCAGGACGCTAACCTTGGCGAGCGCGACTGGGCGGGGAAACAATGTCGGCACGCCCCTGCCCACTCGATTACCTGCCCTGGCATGGCTATAGTGCAGCCGGCCGTACCGGAGACGTCGGCCAGCTAGCACTAGACGACGCCTCCCGGGCGGCCCGTGCCGCGGCAGGTGGGCATGGGCCAATCACGGAGCCGGCTGGTGGGCCCCAGCGGGTGACGGGACCGCACAGCCGGTGGACCCTATGGACAACGAGACGGCTCGAAGGGCAGGACCCCCTGGTCAGCCAGAGAGGCTACTAGATGGGTCCCCCCACCTTTGTACCTTATGAATATTGTAAGCCCGGGGGTTGGCCTATAAAACCCCCCGAGCCCCCCATGCAACGGGGATAGACAACTCTCGCGCACACACCTACGAGACACTTCCCACTTTCCTACACTTCATGGCGGAGGAAGGTGAGCTGGCTGCTCCCTCTTCCTCCTCTAGACTCAGCTCCAGGAGCAACCCTGTAAACACACCCATCCATCAAACTAGATCAAGCAGGACTATGGGTATTACCTCCCACGGAGGGCCCTGAACCTGGGTACATCGTGTGTCACCACCGCTTGTACCTAATCCCACACCCGGAGCCCGTCGGCGTCCTCCGGCCCCAACCACCTACGATAAGCCTACTCATGGCATCTATTGTGAGAAAACAACGACAGTTGGCGCCCATCATGGGGCCATACGCGGCACCGGCCGGATTCATGCTCCCGGCAGGACCCCTCGCCATTCCCTGCCGTCGCCGCACGTCTAGGCGAAACTGCGGGCTCGTGGGGCTTGCTCTGGCACGCCCTGCGGGCAGCTTCATCAGCCTCGCACTCGACATCAAAGCACTCACCGAGCGTTTCAATAGGCTTAGCCTCTTCGAAACTCCGGCCATCGACGAGTACCCCATCCAGGTGCTCGTCTGCGTCGGTCCGCCCACGGCTGTGGGTGTACTTGCTGTGACCCAGTACGGTGGCTCCCACGATCACGTGGGGGCAATGGCCATCATCTCCTCCACCTCCTCCGGACGTGTGCGGGCTGGGGCTGACATCGCTGCGGCCCGCGTCGGCACCTCTCACCCGCTTGGTGCGGCCTTTCGGGGCCAGAGCACCTCTATCGCCCCGACGGCAGACCTCGAGCCACCGCAGCCAAGCTCGAGGTGGCTCGTCGCGTACTGTTCGAGGACGCCACCGCCCTCGCGGCCACGCGGTGCCGCATGGAGGCTACCCAGCGGGAATACGCTTCCGCCTATGGCCTCACCCCGGCTGGCACTGAGCCTAGCCAGCATGTGGCTATGCGCGACCGTGGTTGCGTGGTCGCCGAAATCCTGGGCGGCAAGATGCTCGTCTACGCCACCCCCGCAGCCAACCTGCGGGCCCTCAAGGTGGCCTACGAGGATTTGGCCACCTTGGAGGGTGAAGAACGTGCCGCCCATGAGTGTCACATCAAGGAGCTCATCGGCGCTGCCGACGTGCAGCAGCATTTGCTCGTGATGGGCGGCGCTGCCTCTGAAGGCCCCCGGCTCGAGCACGAGGGCACGGGGACTGTTGGCCGTCATCCGGCTCAGCACTCCTGCTCCCCTAGCATCTCTGGCCGCCGGGTCGAAGCAAACAACCCCCGTCCCTCTCAGCTACCGGGGAGGGAGCAGCCGGCTGTTAACAGCCGGCGCACCAACAACCCGCCTTGCAGCAGCAGCCACCATGAGGCACTGGTAGCCAGCAGCCAGCGCAGCCGCAGGCATACTCCACCCCCATGACGTGAGCCGGAACGATCGGTTCCACCCGCCATCCACCCTGAGATCTCGGCTTGGCTCAGTCCGCGCGTCCCCCATAGCGAGAACGATGCTTGCCTCCGCATCGACCGGCTTGCATAGTTGTCCCCTCTCGAGGATGAGGGCTCGATTGGCCTGGCCTATTTAGGCCCCCGGATCCACAACGAGTCGTTCCCGACCGGCTTCATGCTCCCCCGAGACACCTTGAAGTACAACGGGGCCACCAAGCCCAAGGATTGGCTGATAGACTACACCACCGCGGTCGGCATCGCTAGAGGGAACAAGCGTGTGGCCGTTTGCTACGCTCCCCTCATGCTGATTGGCTCGGCCCGCACCTGGCTGAACAGCCTGGCGGCCGGCAGGATCAACACTTGGACAGACTTCGAAGAGGCCATCGTCCGCAACTTCACCGGCACCTACAAGTGGCCTGGTCGCCCCCATGAACTCGCCACGTGCGTTCAGGGGCCGGATGAGTCCCTCCGCGACTACCTCACTTGGTGGACCGAGCTCCGCAACTCCTGCGAGGGGGTGCACGAGGTGTAGGCCATACAATACTTCATCGAAGTCTGTCGAGATGGCACACCCCTCAAGTACAAGCTTATGTGCTCCGAGCCGGTCACACTTGCCGAGCTCATGACCAAGGCAGACATATATGCCACAGCTGATTCAGCCATCGGGGTCAAGACGACCACGCCCGCCAAGGCAACTATGACACCAACGACGTCCCGGACGGCTGCCGACAACCGACAGTCCCAAAACAACAAACACAAGAACGACCAGCCGGATCCCCACTATGGGAGTTGGCAGGTCGCCACCATCGAGGAGCAGGAGCCGGCTGTCCAGTCTTCCAGCTAGCGCCAGTGCACTGGCAAGGCTGCCTGGCAGCCGAAGCTTACCTTCGAGCAGATGCTCAACCTCCCCTGCAAGAACCACTCAAGGGCCAAACCCTCTATGCACACGCTCCAGCAGTGCAGCTTCTCACAGTGATTGGCTGGGGGGGATGGCCTTCAGGCTCCTCCTGTGCCGCCTGCTCGTGCGCTAGCCCTGGCCCTAGCTGCCACCCTGGCGCCGGCTCCGGCTCTGGCCGAGAACGACGGTCGTCTGATCGACCAGTTCCCTAACCAGGACGGTTGTTATGTCGTCTTCACTAGTGAAGAGACGAGCAAACATGCTCAGCACCGGCTCCATCGTGACATAAACGCCACCATGCAGGCAACTCCCCAGTTCATGCACTGGTCATAGAAGCCGGTCACCTAGAGTCGGGCGGATCATCTCGCCATGATGCCGATCCCGACAGCTACGCCCTGGTCCTCGACCCCACCATCGCCACAGAGAAGCGCACCTGCCGCTTTTCACGGGTGCTGGTAAATGGTGGCAGCAGCATCAACATCCTTTACCTCGACACAATGCGCAAGCTGGAGGTGAAGATAGAAGACCTACAGGTGAGCCGGACGGTCTTCCACGGCATCATGCGTGGAAAGTCCTGCTCCCATGTCAGCAAGATCACGTTCGACGTCCTCTTCGGCGGACCTGGCCACTTCCGCCGCGAGCCGGTGTTGTTCGATGTCGTGGACCTCGCAAGTCCCTACCACGCGTTGTTGGGCCAGCCAGCCCTTGTCAAGTTCATGGCGGTCCCCCATTACGCCTACCTCAAGCTCAAGATGCCGGGCCCCAAGGGAATCATCACCATCACGGGAGACTATAAGATGTCGATCGAGTGCGCTCAAGATGGCAGCCGGCTGGCCGAGGCCGTGGAAATCACCGAGAAAGAGCGACAGCTCGACCGGCTCGTGGCCCTTGCTGCCAGCCAGTCGGCCATGCCGGCTCCTCCCTCGCAGTCCGTCGGCAAGGCCTCCTTCCAGCCGTCCAAGGACACCAAACAAATCCCGCTCGATCCGGCCAACCCTGCTCAGTGCGTCACCATCGGCTCCCGCCTCGACAGCAAATAGGAAGGCGAGCTCGTCGACTTCCTCCGTGAGAATTGGGACATCTTCACATGGTCCCCCAAGGACATGCCGGGTGTGCCGAGGAAGTTCGTCGAGCACTAACTACACGTCCGTCCAGATGTCAAGCCGGTTAAGCAACCCTTACGCCGTTTCTCCGAGGAGAAGTGGCGTACTATAGGAGAAGAGATCACCCGGCTGCTCGCGGCCGGGTTCATCATGGAAGTTTTCCACCCGGACTGGCTGGCCAACCCAGTCCTGGTGCTGAAGAAGAACAACACCTGGCACATGTGCATTTACTACACCAGCCTAAACAAGGCGTGCCCCAAGGACCCATTCACCCTGCCGCGCATTGATCAAGTCATCGACTCCACGGCCAGCTGTGACTTGCTATCTTTCCTGGACGCCTACTCCGGCTACCACCAGATCAAGCTGGACCCGGAAGACCGGCTCAAGACCTCCTTCATCACGCCCTTCAGGGCATAGTGCTACATCACCATGTCCTTCGGCCTAAAGAACTGTAGGATCGAAAGTATGTCTAGAGGGGGGATTCTACTTGACCAATTAAAAGTTTTGTTTATACCAATTTTTAGGATTGATAGTTTTTAGCATTTCATGGCAAGTTAAGTACACCCTACACATGCAAGTCTAAGAGTATGTAGCAGCGAAAAGTAACAACAAGCATGTATAGAAGGGATAGGGTAGAAAGATGAAACGCAATTGTAGACACGATGATTTTTCCCATGGTTCTGATAGGTGGCGCTATCGTACATCCACGTTTATGAAGTTTTCAACCCACGGAGGGTAACAGTCATGAGAGTCCATGGAGGGCTCCACCCAAAAGGGTCCACGAAGTAGCAACCTTGACTATTCCATACGGATTCCGTCCACGAAGGACTAGCCTCACTATGGGTAGATCTTCATGAAGTAGGCGATCTCCTTGCCCTTACAAACTTCTTGGTTCACTCCACAACACGAAGTAGGAGGCTCCCAAGCGACACCTAACCAATCTAGGAGGCACCACCCTCCAAAAGGTAATAGGCTCGGTAATGATGATGAACTCCTTGCTCTTGTGCTTCAAGATGATAGACTCCTCAACACATAATCACTCTCTCACAGATTTGGCATGGTAGAAGAGATGGGATTGGTGTAAAGCTACTTGGGGAGGCTAGAAATCAAGATCCATATGATTGGAGTGGAAGATCTTGACCTCAACACAAGGGTAGGTGGTTCTCTCTCAGAAAATCTGATAGGATAGGTATGGAATAGTTCTGAGTGCTTCTCTTACGAGTAAGTGGTGGTGAAGGGGTATATATAGGTATCCCCAAAAATCCAACCGTTACACACAAAATGACCAACTCGATGACATCGATGTGTTAAACTCGGTGGTACTGAAGTGACCAAAAGGTGGCAACTTTTGAATCTCTGGGGGGCCGATATACAATTCTCGGTTGCACCATAAGGTGACCAACGGTCAGATTTCCAATCTCCGTGACGTCGATCCAACATTATTGGTGGGACCGAAAATGTGAATTTGTGTAACAGAAAGTTGGCAACCTAAACTCGGTGGCACCGGTATGGAATCGGTTGCACCGAAGTGGCTAGGGTTTGGCATAGTCTGTCTAGGTTCTGGAATCGGTGGCACCGAAGTGGGAGAGTTGGTTGCATCGATTTTGAGTGGTAGGTATAGAACAGACTTTGGTGGGAGAGTTTGTGGATGTTTTTGGCGACTATCACTTGTGCATGTTTGAGCATATTGTTCACCAACAAAACCTTACCCCCTTTTGATGGTATTGGCTTTCCTATTGACTCAAAGTGATTTCTCACAAATATAAAATGTAGAGGCCTCTTGCTTGAAGCTTGGCCAACCTATTTCCTTGCATCTTGGGGTTTCTCCACAATCTCCTTTTGCCAATCCTATCAATGAACATTTTCCTGAAATATACTTGGTGGAAACATTAGTTCAATGACTTATATGTTGTTATTAATTACCAAAACCACCAAGGGAGCAAATGTGCTTTCAATCTCGCCCTTTTTGGTAATTGATGACAACATATAGATCAAAGCTTCGATGTATGATAAAATCAATGAATGTAATCGTCACTTTGAGAGGTATGTGATAAGCAAGAGCTCCCCCTAAATTTGTGCATTATTTTGAATTTGCGTTTCAATGCGAATGCACAATCGATAGGTATATGGGGCACTTCTTCCATGTCACATATAACTTGGTGGTGTGTGAGAATAATTAGAATGAATAACAATGCACAACACAATCAAACAAAGGTGAATGATCATCTCATGAGCATTAAGAAGATAGGAAATAGGAAATAGTAGCTCATGCATCACATAGTAGCATAACACACATGTATCTCACATCAAACCAAAAGAACCAAATGTTTTGAAAAGCAATAAAACACCAAAACACTCTCTCACTCGAAGCCTACAGATCTATATACACTTCTCCCCCTTTGGCAACAAGTTACCAAAAAGTTCAAAGGCATATATCTAAACGTTCTTGGGCATATCTCCTCTGATTATTGATGAAGGAGTCGAGATGACAGCGTCGGTGAAGATCTCTGCAGATGTTGTGGATGCAGCTGGAGTGGTCACTGATGGAGCAGATGTTGATGAAGCTGAAGGAGCTAGCGCAGTGGCTGATCTGGCCTGAGTGGTGAACTGAGTGCCTGGCCCTAGAGGTGATTCATCCTCATCATCATCATCATCATCTGAAGTAGAAGAGACCCAAGGGATGTTCACGGAGTCAACTTCATGTTGAAGCTCTGTGACTATCTTAGTTAGTCCGTCCACCTTATCAGAAAGGGTCTTGATTCTGGTCTCAAAGATCCTGACAAGACTATTCTGGTTGTCCAGAATTCCCTTAATGTCCTTCTACATGCCCTGAACTGATGCAATCAAGAGATCCATTTGATCGTTCCTGGATCTCGGGACCTGAGCACTAGTGGATCTAGCTGCCTCTGCCTCTGCCTGAGCTGCAGCTGAGGTGGGATGATCAGCATCCATCACCACAACATTGTCCTCGAGATCTGGCTGTAGGGGAAAATGTGGGTGATCTAGGGCAAAGATGTGCTTCTCCAGTCTTGAGTTGATGAGCATCTGGATGTAGGGTGCATAACAGCAGGAGTGCTTCTGGTCAGCAGCAACCCTCTTGATTGTCTCAACAATCAGATCCATGACTCTGATCCTGGTGTGTCTGTCAAGATGGATCAACATGTTTATGGAGTGGCCTCGGATCATCTTGTCATCTCCTAACTTGGGCATCAGGGTATGCCTCAGTATGGTGTTGATAGTGCGGAGGCCAGCCTGAAGAAAATAGATTGATCCTAGCTTGTGAGTCTTCACATTTGCAGCAGGGATCTCCTTGTACATATTGGCCATCTCATTGTGACTAGCCTTGGACTCTGAGTAGACATCCAGGTCACCATCCTGTGCTTCAGTAACTCCTAGGATTTCAGCCCATTCTTCAACTATTGATTCATATCCCGCACCTTCAGTCATCCACACAATTCTACCATCTCCGTAGAAGTGTGCAGTGGAGTAGAACTGCATGATCATTTCATCATTCCAGGCAGTGAACTCTCTGCCAACAAACTCATCCAGACCTATGCAATGGAAGTTGTCCTGGACACTTGGAAAGTAGTCCACATTCTCCTTGATGTACTTCCAATCAACGTAACGCATGTCACTGACAGCTGGACTCTTGTTAAAGAGCAAAGTCTCATAGAAGTCATGTTGCTCCTTTGTATAGAACCTATAGTCCATAGATGTTTTCTTTCTATGGGCATAAGGATCAATAGCTCTCCATGCCCTTAAACCTGAGTCCTTCCTCTTCTTCATGTCCTCAGCTGGTGGGTAGCTAGCATTGTGCACTGGAAGGTGTGGTCTGAGTTTCATCAATGTTGTCAGAGCCTCATCAGCTTCAGCTCTGGAGGTAGTCCCTTTGTTCTTCTCACAAGCTGGAATCTGCCTGGTTGTCCTCTTAGGCTTCTCAGCAGCCTTCTTGGATGTGCTGGTCTTAGGCATAGCATCAGACATAAGTTTCTAGCTTCCGCTGGATCTTCATACATAGAAGTGGGTCTGCCAGTCACATGAATGATCCTCTTCCTGGACTTCTTCTCCCCTGCCTTCTTAGGCATAGCTCTCTTGGGGACCTCAACTGAAACAGTTGCTCTAGCAGTCTCATAAGCCTTGAAGGTAGAAGCAGGAGCATATATTTTGTTGACAACTCTTCTAGAGGAAGTAGCTTCAGTTGCAGCCTTCTTGGCAGCCTTCTCTTGCTTCTTAGCAAGAATCTCCTCAGGCACAAAGTCTGAATCTTCTTCATCTGAGTTCAACTTCTTCCTGGTTCTGGTGGCAGCCTTGGGCAACCCATGAGAGCTGGGGGTGCCTGGGTCTGAGAAAGAACTAGCTTCTAGGCTTGTTCCAGAACTCATATCAACTCCCTGCTCTGGCACATTCTGACTATCTTCTGAGCCTGACATTCTGACCCTGTGAATAGAGTGTAGATGAGAAGTAGATGAGTTATCACAAAATGAGGCTAGTTTTTGAAATTTGAGCAATGAGTTTTCAAAAGTTTTGCAATTTGTCACATACATATCGGTGCAGCCGAAAAGAATTTTTCGGTGAGACCAAGACAGACCAACTCGTTAACAGAAACTTGGCAGCCTTTTTGGTCGGACCGAAAAGAGCCACTCGGTTCCACCGAGTCAGTTCTCACTCTCATAGAAAAGCATATCGGTGAGACCGATATTTCCATTTCGGTTCCACCGAGATATATCGAGCGGACGGCAAAACCCTAGAAAATTCATCTAACTCGAGATTTTGCAATTTCTAGTGGATAGATACCTAACCAAAAGGTTCAAAGATGATAATCTACAATCTAATGTGCAAGAATGAGATGGGGAGCGCACTAGAGATCGAATACGTACCCTAGCTTGGCGTGGATCCTCTACAGCGGCGACGATGGGGTAGATTTTGTCGACGGCAGCGATTCACGACGGCGGAGAGGCTCGGGAAGACAAAGGCGATGACCAGGGGTCTCGAGGCGGCAGCTTAGGGTTCTAGGGCGCGACGTTGAAGATTGAAATTTCAAAGCGTCGGGGATCCAGAGCATATATACCCTTCACTGTAGGTGATACCAATTTTATGTTTTCGGTGTCACCGAGTTCCACAAATGTCAGCTGACAGGGAAACTCGATGTAACCGAGAATATGAAATCGGTGCTACTGAGATTGAAAACCAGATCAACCCTAGGCAATCGGTGAGACCGAGTTTTGGGGATTGCTTCCACCGAGTTGCACTTGGGAGGTTTTAATGGTCAGTCCTTGTTGATACGGAACTCCGAGTGCTCCATACACAGAGGGGTCGAAAAGCACTTGTTCAAATTTTGTGATGCGGCATGAATGGAATATGAGGTGAGAAAGCATATATAGCTAAGGAGTGGTCCTAGGCATTCTTGTCCATCCAATTGGCAAAAGATAAATCAAAAGCCAAATAGCAACAATTGGATGTCCTCGAATGAGAAAATAAATGCAGACCAACATGCTCACAAAATAAGATGTCAAAAGAAATCATGAACATGCACAAACACTCTAGCATCTAACAAGCACTTGGGCGATGACGAAGTCATCTATATATGAGTATTTGACTTAGTATCCAATTAAGAGTACTTGATCATAGGTCATACTCATCGTTTAAGCACAAGTGGGGTTACCACTTTTACATAAGGCATTTAATGTTGTAGCCCTTTAGCCATGAAGCAACTTCCGCTCCCTTCGTTTGGTGAATCAAATAGATTGTAGGAGTTGGTAGTCACTAGAGAAATTCCGGCAACACCATCATCTTGACTATGGTTGGAGTCGGAGTGATATCTTCTCTCAGAGTTGTTGTCGGAGTCGGAGCCGGAAACCCATTCACTAACATGAGCTTGATGTTTTCTTCTTGTGTAGCTCTTCGTGTACTTGTCCTTCTTCTCTGAATCTCTACTTCTCCTTGAGTGTCTTCGTTCATAACGATCATGTCTACTCCTTCTCTCTCTTTGTGGTGATACATTTCTTGAGCTTCGTCTTCGAGGTAACTCTTCTCTTTTTTTGTAGGGAGCCGTGTACTCATTTGAGTAGTGTCCAGGCTTCCCATAATTGTAGCAATTGCGATCACGACTTGACGAACGCTTCTCTTCATATCTTGAGTTGGAGTTTCTTTCTTTGCCTCTATTATTGTAGAACTTGTTGAATTTCTTGACCATGAGGCTTATCTCTTCATTGGTGACAAGGTTGTTGCTTGAATTTGCGGGAGCCTCACTTGTGGCTTTGTAAGCACCGCTAGACTTGTGCTGAAGTTTTTCTTTATCTTTGAGTGTCATCTCATGAGCAACAATCCTTCCAATGACTTCGGTAGGCTTGAGATCTTTGTAGTGTGGCATCATTTGGATCAATGTGCACACGGTGTCGTATCTCTCATCCAAAGCTCTAAGAATCTTCTTGATGATGAATTTGTCGGTCATTTCTTCGCTTCCTAAGCCGGCAATCTCATTGGTGATGAGATCTTGCCTAGAGTACATCTCTGCGACTCCTTCACCATCGTTCATCTTGAACTTGTCAAGCTGACCTTGAAGAAGATCTAACTTGGATTCTCTCATGGACTCGGTTCCTTCGTGCATATCAACCAAAGTATCCCAAATCTCTTTTGCATTCTCAAGATGGATGATTTTGCTGAATTCTTCGGGGCATAAGCAGTTGAAGAGAATGTCGCATGCTTGAGCATTGAGTTGCAACATCTTCAATTCATCCGCGGTCGCTTCATGATCCAGTTCCCGTCTATCCGAAAAGAACTCAACTTGCAAGCCAACACGAACAACAGCCCAAACGGCAGGGTTATGACCAAGAATATGCATTTTCATTTTGTGCTTCCAACTAGCAAAATTAGTGCCATCAAAGTACGGACCTCTACAGTGATAACTTCCCTCACTAGACGCCATACTTCTCCTAGGTTGTGTGACCTAAGCAATGGAGACCAAAGCTCTGATACCACTTGTAGGATCAAAAGTATGTCTAGAGGGGGGGTGATTAGACTACTTGACCAATTAAAAGTTTTGTCTATACCAATTTTTAGGGTTGACAGTTTTTAGCATTTCATGGCAAGTTAAGTACACCCTGCACATGCAAGTCTAAGATTATGTAGCAGCGGAAAGTAACAACAAGCATGTATAGAAGGGATAGGGTAGGAAGATCAAACGCAATTGTAGACACAATGATTTTTCCTGTGGTTCCAATAGGTGGCGCTATCATACATCCACGTTTATGGATTCTTCAACCCACGAAGGGCAACGGTTACAAGAGTCCACGGAGGGCTCCACCCAAAAGGGTCCACGAAGTAGCAACCTTGACTATTCCATATGGCTTCCGTCCACGAAGGACTAGCCTCACTATGGGTAGATCTTCATGAAGTAGGCGATCTCCTTGCCCTTACAAACTTCTTGGTTCACTCCACAACACGAAGTAGGAGGCTCCCAAGCGACACCTAACAAATCTAGGAGGCACCACCCTTCAAAAGGTAATAGGATCGGTAATGACGATGAACTTCTTGCTCTTGTGCTTCAAGATGATAGACTCCTCAACACACAATCACTCTCTCATAGATTTGGCATGGTGGAAGAGATGGTATTGGTGGAAAGCTACTTGGGGAGGCTAGAAATCAATATCCATATGATTGGAGTGGAAGATCTTGACCTCAACACAAGGGTAGGTGGTTCTCTCTTAGAAAATCTGATAGGATAGGTATGGAATAGTTCTGAGTGCTTCTCTTACGAGTAAGTGGTGGTGAAGGGGTATATATAGGCATCCCCAAAAATCCAACCATTACACACAAAATGACCAACTCGGTGACACCGATGTGTTAAACTCGGTGGTATCGAAGTGACCAAAAGGTGGCAACTTTTGAATCTCGGAGGGACCGATATACAATTCTTGGTTGCACCGATAAGGTGACCAACGGTCAGATTTCCAATCTCGGTGACGTCGATCCAACATTCTCGGTGGGACCAAAAATGTGAATTTGTGTAACAAAAAGTTGGCAACCTAAACTCGATGGCACCGGTATGGAATCGGTTGCATCGAAGTGGCTAGGGTTTGGCATAGTCTGTCTAGGTTTTGGAATCGATGGCACCGAGGTGGGAGAGTTGGTTGCACCGATTTTGAGTGGTAGGTATAGAACAGACTTTGGTGGGAGAGTTTGTGGATGTTTTTGGCGACTATCACTTGTGCATGTTTGAGCATATTGTTCACCAACAAAACCTTACCCCCTTTTAATAGTATTGGCTTTCCTATTGACTCAAAGTGTTTTCTCACAAATATAAAATGTAGAGTCATCTTGCTTGAAGCTTGGCCAACCTATTTCCTTCCATCTTGGGGTTTCTCCACAATCTCCTTTTGCCAATCCTATCATTGAACATTTTCCTGAAATATACTTGGTGGAAACATTAGTTCAATGACTTATATGTTGTTATTAATTACCAAAACCACCAAGGGAGCAAATGTGCTTTCCAGAACACAGGCGCCACCTTCGAGCGGTGCATGCAGAAGTGCCTCCTGCCTCAGATAGGCAGGAACATCCACGTCTACGTCGACGATATCGTCGTCATAACCAAGAAGCATTTCAGCCTCCTCGACGATCTCCGGGAGACCTTCGCGAACCTACGCGAGTACAAGATCAAGCTCAACCCGGAGAAGTGTGTCTTCGGTGTCCCAGCCGGCCAACTCCTGGGTTTCTTCGTGTCCGCCCGTGGCATCGAAGCTAACCCCAAGAAGATCAGTGCAATCAAGCGCATGCCCAAGCCGACTTGGCTCTGCGACGTCCAGAAGTTCACCAGCTGCCTCGCCTCGCTCAGCCGGTTCATCACCCGGCTAGGGGATAAGGCCCTGCCCCTCTACGGGCTCCTTCGCAAGATGGCTCTGGTCGAGCCGGGTCACACCAAGAAGCCGGGCATTTTCGATTGGCCCAATGAGGTGGACGAGGCGTTCCGTGGCCTCAAGAAGGCTCTCGCCCCGCGCGCCCATCCTGGCCACACCGGCTGAGAAGGAACCCTTGCTCGCCTACATCGCGGTGACCACCCGCGTCATCAGCGTCGTCCTGGTGGTCGAGCGGCTGGAGGAGGGCAAGTCCCTGCCGGTCTAGCGTCCTGTATACTACCTGAGCGAGGTCCTTTCAGTGTCCAAGCAGAACTACCCCCACTACCAAAAGATGTGCTACGGCATATACTTCGTCGCCAAGAAGGTCAAGCAGTACTTCCAGGAGCATACCATCATCGTGGTGAGCACGGCCCCGCTCGGCGAGATCATGAGTGGCCAGGATTCCACCGGCCGGATCGCCAAATGGGTCATCGCCCTTGCCGATCACGAGATCCGGTACAAACCTCGCACCGCCATCAAATCACAGGCGTTGGCCGACTTCCTCGTCGACTGGGCGGAAATCGATTTCATGCCGCCTCCCTCGGACTCCACACATTGGCGCATGCATTTTGACGGCTCGAAAATGAGGACTGGCCTGGGTGCCGGCATAGTCCTCTCTTCCCCGAAAGGTGACCAGCTCAAATACGCCCTCTAGGTCCACTTCGCCGCCTCCAACAACGTGGCCAAGTATGAGGCCATCGTCCATGGCCTCCGGCTCGCCAAGGAGATTGGCATCAGGCGCATTCTATGCTTCGGCGACTCCGACCTCGTGGTACAGCAGGTCTTTGGCGAATGGGACGCCAGGGACGCCAACATGGCCAGCTACCGCTTCCTCGTACAACAACTCACTGGCTCCTTCAAGGGTTGTGAGTTCCATCACGTCCCACGGGCGGACAACGAGGCGGTCGACGCGCTGGCAAAGATCGGCTCCACTCGACAGGCCATCCCAGCCGGCGTCTCTCTTGAGCGGCTGCTCAAGCCGTCGATCAAGCCTTCCCCAGAATCGGAATCCATCTTCGTGCCGGCAGACGCTGCCGGCCCATCGGCGGCTCTGGCTGCCCCTTCGGCATCTTCGCCACCGGCTCCCACAACCTTGGACGCCTTGCCGACACAAGTTGAGCTGCAACGTCCGAGGCCGCCGGCTCCAACGCCGCGGTCGTCATGATGATAATCGATGAGCCAGTCCTAGGGACCGGCGAGCCGGTCCCTGGGACTGATCATCTAGGCCCGAGGGCTCCCGAGCCGGCCCCCATCTCGGCCCCCTCGTGGGCCCAGCCTATCTTTGCGTCCCTACTATGCGGCGAGCTCCCCCCGGACGAGGCCATGGTGAGGCAAATCCAGCATCGGGCCACGACATACAACATCATAAACAACGAGCTCGTCCATCGCAGCACCACCGGCGTCTTCTAGCGGTGCGTCGAGCCGGAAAAGGGTCTGGAAATCCTTCTCGACATCCACCAGGGCGATTGCGGGCACCACGCCACCTCTAGGACCCTGGTGGCCAAGGCCTTGTGCCACAGCTTCTACTAGCACACTGCTCTCGAGGCGGCCAAGAAATTGTTCCACGAGTGCGAGGGTTGTCAACGCTTCAGCACGCAGAGCCACCTGCCGGCATCGTCCCTCCCTCCAGACCATGCCCCTCTCATGGCCCTTTGTCGTCTGGGGGCTGGACATGGTGGGCCCCTTCAAGACCGCACGAGGCGGCATGACACATTTGCTGGTGGATGTCGACAAATTCACCAAGTGGATCGAAGCATGACCAATCAAGAAGCTGGACAGCCCCACGGTCGTCCGGTTCATCGATGACATCACGGTCCGCTACGACATCCCACACGGTATCATCACTGACAATGGCACGAACTTCGCCAAGGGCACGCTCGCGCATTTCTGCTCCAAGCAAGGAATCCGGCTCGGCCTGGCCTCCTTCGCTCATCCATAGTCAAATGGCCAGGTCGAGAGGGCAAACGGCCTCATCCTGTCCGGCATCAAGCCCCATCTCGTGACACAGCTGGTAAGGTCAGTCGGCTGCTGGGTCGACGAGTTGCTGGCTGTCCTTTGGAGTCTCAGTACCACCCCCAACCGATCGACTGGCTACACGCCCTTCTTCCTTGTGTATGGGTGCGAGGCGATCATCCCCACCGATTGTCAAGTTCGACTCGCCTCGGGTTTCCCTATACACGGAGAAGGACGCAAAGGAGGCAAGAGAAGATGGCATCGACTTACTCGAAGAAGCCTGCGAACTGGCCTTGAGCCGAACGGCAATCTACCAGCAGAAGCTCCGGCACTACCATAGCAAGCGGATCCGGCCACTCTCCTTTCACGAAGGGGACCTGGTGCTCAGCCGGATCCAGCGAATAGTCGAACAATACAAGCTGTCCTCCCCATGAGAGGGCCCGTTCATCGTTAGCAAGGCATTGCACAACAATGCATACTACCTAATAGACGCCCAGAAGCCGCAGAAGCGCAAAAGAGACGCCTCCGACAAGGAGACAGAGCGCCCATGCAACGCGGCGCTCCTTCATTCGTTTTACTGCTGAAAAGACTAGTGTATGTATGTATCCCTCCCCTTTTGGGCTTATGAATGCGATG
Source organism: Hordeum marinum (assembly GCA_022496015.1). NCBI lineage: Eukaryota > Viridiplantae > Streptophyta > Magnoliopsida > Poales > Poaceae > Hordeum > Hordeum marinum. Next base: position 444,005,302 of record CM039674.1, read on the forward strand.
GGTGCCCCAGGCCGGCTCTTGGGGCACGCCCTTTTCGGGTCTCCTCACTCACCAGCTCCCTGACCCGGTTCCCAGTCCCGGGGGCTCGCTGGCTGGTCCTAGGTCGCCTCTCTCAAAAATTGACCAAGTAGAGTGTAGCGACCCGACCTGAAAGGCCGAATCTCCGGTGTTTCCGTACCATCCCAAGATCATGCTGGTACACACATGGTACATCAATGTATATATCAAAGGGAAATCACACTACATTATATTAATCGAAATCTCATATCGAGTCCTTTATTACAATAAAAAAAATTACAATAAAGTGGCTGAAGGCCAACTCATGAGAATGTCTAAATCTTGTGGAAGCGTCGAAGGTAGATGAGTCCATCTGACTCCAAGGGCATCCCACCGAGCGTAGAACGTGTCCTCACTCCTGGTTGGAAAAGTACTCTGCAACATGATACGTTGCAGCCGTGTAGGTCAGCATATGGAATATGCCGGCAAAGTCACAAGAGAGGGATGAAAAGATAATCATCTAGTCTACATGCTTATATGGCAGGTGGGGTGGTAAGTTTTTGCGTAAAGCCAATTTTTCCTACATCAAGAGAGGGATAAGAAAAAATTATTACTAAGTTGGTTGATTAATGAGATGGTTCCACCAACCAATTCTCATACCCAAATTGTTATTACCCACATCATCATATTACTAGTGTTGAGAATTCCGAATGTTTCAGTTCCTTTGGCTCAAGTCGTCCATGACCGTGGACACGGCTAATCAATTAGGTTTGAGTACTCTGCAGAGCTTTGCACACGTTCCCCACAAGATTTGGTCGCCTCCGTTTGATTTCTCGCACTTTAGGGTGTTTGAGAAACGGATGACCAAAACATGGTCTTCCAAAGGGTTTCCCTGCGACTCTGTCGGTGCCCATCCTTTCCTACCGTTCTTCTACATCTCGTAGCACCGCCTGTCCAGGGTCACCACGATATCCAACCAAGCCAGAGCCCATAATGACTTGTGGTTGTGCAGGTAAGCCTTGGGTCTTGAAGCGTCCATCCATCTCTTTGTGCCTGGGTGGACCTTTCCGCGTGAATATTGGCCATCTCCAGCATCACCTAGGCAAATCCACTGGTTTCTCCAGGGTGCCGTTCAACCATCATCCACCCAGAGATATGTTGAAAACTCGGAGTCTTGAAGTCTTGATCATTATGTAGGTCTTGAAATTATTATCTCTCTCAACTCTCATGAATCACACAACCAACCCCGTCTACTAATAGCATAGCAAAAAGTAAAACAACGTTTCCCGAGCCAATGTGTCAAGGGTTGAGAGGGATCCTACCACATGATACTACAACAAGTAACCAAGTTTCCAATTACCTACTTTGCATGCAATTGGGGAGGGATGGTAGAACTAATGCAATAAAACATGGGTAAAGATGATCAAAGTGACTTGCCTGATTGATGATCTTCGTACGTGAGTGACTCTAAGTAACAAGTTTCGCACTCCGGATAATCTAACAAAGCAAACAAGAGCACTCAATAAGCATACAACAAAATATTGTAACTCACAACGATCAACCAAGAACTAGTAAACAATCAAGACAAAACAATGCACAAATCACAAGTAAGAAAAACACACAAAGTTTTGTTTACTAGGAGATGATTGATAAAACACTACTAACATAATAAAACTATTTTGTAATAACAAAACAATTGTTGACAGCAAGGAAACAATAAAAATATTTTATTAATAACAGAATTGAATTCATTAAAGTTTATGGGGAAAAACTTTAGTTAAGTTTTTAAAAGTTTTGATAAACACTATATGAAACAACTATAGTTTTACTAACAAAAGAGCAAAACAAAACTTATTATTTATTAACAAAACATGTTCTTAACAGGAAAGAATTTACAAATAAACTTGTCTTAGAAAACAGAATTAAATTATATAAAACTTTGTTGAAAGAAAAACTATTACTAACTAGTTGTTTTAATCAAATTAAACCTATTTGAAAAGAATTTGTGATTCCTATATTAACAAAGAAATAAACTAAACAATTTTATATTTTTATTAACAGTAAGTAGAACACCTAAATGTTTAAACAACAGAACCTACTAAACAAATTAAAACTAAATCTAAGTTAAACTAACTAAAACTAAGTAAATAAAACTATACTATAATACTAACCAGATTCTGTTTATAGCTATAACACTAATCAAAATCATCCTAAAAATTCTCACACTAAGCATGAAGGTAGTCCTAACTAATACCAATCAGTAGCAAAAAGATTCATATCAAAATCTATTTTCAAACTCTAGTTATTCAGATTTGAATGTTTTGAGAAAATTTGATTCAATTCAAATTTTATAGTTCAAATTTAAAATCTAAAGCAACAGGGTGAAACTAGATGGAATATGTGAGATAATGCAAAAAGAATTAGTTCAAAACACTAAACAGGTTAAAAGATATAAGTAAAACAAATTTAGAAAAGTTTCTGTTAACTAAAACAAAACAGAAAAAGGAAAAAATCTACCGGACGGCCAGGGGGTGACGTGGCACTATCCTATTGGCTGGCTAGCGCGTGTGTTTGATGGTTGCGGGCGGACGACCGTTTAATAGGGGATACCGGTTCGAAATTAAATGGATCTAATCTCGTGCGTTGATCTTCGATCGAACGGCTACGGAGTGGGAGGGGGAGCTCACAGAGAAGAGGTCGCCGGCGAGAGGGTTCTCCGGCGAGTTCGAGACGGCGAAGTCATCGGGGTTGGTGCTCCGGTGGTCGAGGGAGGCAGTGGAGCTGTTCAGACGATGGCGGGCGAGGTCCGGCATCGAATGGAGGGGTCGGAGGGGCGAGGGGAGAGTGGAGCGACGGGCACGGGCGATGGGGTGTTTCGGGAGTGGCAGGAACTCCGGCGACGAGATGCGGCAGCCTTCCGGCGAGGTAGGAGGGAGCTTTGGGGGAAAAAGGAGAGCGGGGACTGGCCGGTATTTATAGGGCCGGAGAGGGAGCGAGGGGAGTGAAGAGGGCGAGATCCGCGGGAGGGGGAGAAACGGTCGGTGACGTGGTGGCGAGAGGAGAGTGATGACCGAGCGGGTCTTCGGGCGGTCAGGGTGGGACCCGGTGTCAGAGAGAGAGGGAGCATCAACTGCGCATCGGTTGACCGATCGGTATTAATTTCGCGAATAATTACCCGTGGGCCGGCCCGTTTAATACAAGAACTGTTACTCTTTTTATTAACCAGAGTAGTAAAACGTCTTTAAAAGCATTCAAAACATTTTTAAAGATAGGAGTATTATATATCAAAATTAACAGAATAATAAATGTCATTTATTGAACATTTTTATTCTGTCATTTGGACACTTTGAAAAAATAATATTTTTTTCGAAATTTGCCTATTTGATTTTGAAACCTTTTGCAAATATTTTTTTCAAAAGACCCCCTGGTTCTTAGTGTTCAAATATATCACCAAGATGACCCTGGTGTGGAGTGTCATGTTACTCCCCTCTTATTTTGAACATTTTACCAAGATTTCAAATAGGTGAAAGCAACACATTGAAAGTAGAAAGGGGCTTTCTGAAAGTTAAAAGGAGCATTTCAACAATTGTATATATTCAAGCAATGATGATGATAGATGCATAGCTACATTTCATAACATTCCAAAATTGGAATTTTGGGATGTTACATAGAGTGAGCCGAGCAAGCCCTCCCACCCCTCCCAACTATAGATCCAGCTCCCGGTTGTCCGGCTGACGGGGCCTCGGGGCGGCAAAACTTAGCTCACACGAAAGATCGATCGCAAAGGAGATGCCGGCTAGGCCCAGCCGGATCACTGTCTCGCCTCTGCCACTCTACTTACCCTAAAAATCTCTCACGGTTCCTAAGTTCATAACCGGCTCCATCGAGGCAGACACCCCGACCCAGCTACAGACCGGCTCCCGACTGTCGGGCTAGCGGGGCCAAAACCAAAGGGGAAAAGGGGTGGAATAGAAGGAACCAAAAGCGCAAAAAAGGTAAGGACGAGCAAGCACGCACAATAAGACAAACACACCAAATATTCACAATACGAATTTTAAAGACAAAAGAGGCCCACGGCCGTCATGGTTCATTACATTACACCCCCAATGGGTGGACTTGAGCCTAACATGCAGGAAAGAAAAAGAAAGATAAAATGCCTGGGGGCTCAGGCCATTGGAGCGTCGCCAGCCGGCGCGCCTCCAACTGGCGCATCGCTGGGCGGATCGACCCCTGTCCAAGAGGTGGTTGCGGCCTTTGGGTCGGCCTCCTTGGCCTTCGGGGCGGCCTCCGTAGTCCTAGCCATCTCACCGCTAGAGTCGGTACTCTCGTCGGCAACCTCCTTGTCATTCGGACCTTGGGGGATGCCGAAGGAGTCTTCGGTCTCTGACTTGCCATCCTCACCAAGAGCCGGCAGGAGCTCGTCCGGGTCGACATACGACATGAGCTCATCGGCACGGCAGATAAGGGCCGGCTCACGGGCCGCCCGCTCCTCGACCAGCTCGTCCCGCATGGTGGCCAGCCGGTCCAGGTCCACGCCATGGTACCACGAAGTTACAAACCGGAGCGCCATCTGCGCTCTGGCTCACGCCGCCTACGCCTTCCAAACCTCAAGCCGGGCCACGGCATGCTCCAGCCACAATGCCACGCAGTTCTCTGGAGCTCCTCCACGGCCCGGCCACAAGGCGGCGATGATCTCCTTCTCGCCCATCTTCAGCCGCTCCACGCTCTGCTCGAGGTGGATCAGCTGGTTTTCAAGGGTGATCCCAAGCTCCGCCATATCCCACGTGGTGTCCCCCTCGATGGAGCGGTCGTGCGCCCGAAGGTACTCCCAGTGCTCCTCGATGGCACGCTCAACGCAGCACTGAGTTTCCGGGAAGCGCCCTAAGAGAACAAAGGGAAGAAGGAAAGAGAGGCAAATCAAGAACAAGAACCAGCAAAGAAAAAGGCAACCGGTTGGAAAAAGGAAAAACAGACACTTACGTTCACCAGCAACGCCACGTCACCTCCCACGCCACGTCGGCCTTGAGGCGGTCCTGGACCGCCTCCTGTCCACCAGCAACACGGCCAGCCGGTCCTTCTCCTACGTAACCGCCTAGATGCTTTGTGCCAGCCGGTCCTGCTCGGAGACAGCCCCAGTCTTGTCCACCTGAAGGGTGGTTAGCTCGTCTGCAAAAACAAAACGGGCGTCAACTGGTACTTCTAAGCCCGCTCTGGCTGCCAGGCAGCCGGCTCGGCTCCCGGGGGCTACATGCCCCTCCCACAAGACTTGGCCTACCTTGCACCCGTGTCAACTCCTCCTCTAGATGGTATAAGCCGTACTTTCCGCAGTCGTGGATGGAGACCGCCTCCTCAAACATCTTCTGCCGCTGGGAGTTCCCCTCCTGTCACACGGAGCTAAAGTCAAAAGATGCTCAAGGAGATCCGGCCCGGCTGTCGGTCAGCCGGCCAACCGACCCACATCTCGGGGGCTACACCCAATGGGTGCGCTTGAGCGCCCCCACTAAATTTTTTAACAAGAGTGACCATGCTTACCTCCGCGCCCTGCAGGGAGGCATCAGTCGCCTCCACGAACCGGGCCAGCTCCTGGTGGCACCGGTCCAGAATGCTCCCTAATTGAGGCGCCTGTCAGGGGAGTCGGAAGGGTTGGGACGCGCGCCAGAACCTCCCAGTCCCAGAGCACCTCCTGCATGGTCCTCAGGGTCCTCCGGGCCCGTCCGCCATTGCCACCCGTCCCCAGGCTTGCCATGGTGCCGGATTCCGGGGGTGGCTTGATGACGGCAAGAGCCTGGGAGTCGCCTCCTCCTCCTGCGCTCGACGCCGTCCCCGCCTCCTCCTCCCGCCTCTCTGACGCGACGACTGCGACAAACAGCGCCTCCGTCTCCATGGACGTTGCCTCTAGCGCAGCCTCCGATGCCGTCCCCAGGGCCACCGGAGCCTCCGGCATGTCGAGCCGAGCCGGCTCGGCCGCGGGCGGAGTCCCTACCGACACCTCCGGTCGGGTCGCCTCAGGGGCCGGCTCCGTTGCCGCCGCCCTCGCTCGGGCCGCCTCCTCCATGGATGGAGGCACCGACGGCTCTATAGCCGCCCCTCAAGGCTTGCTCGACGGGGGCCTCGACAGACGGGTCGATTCCGCCGCCGAGTTTGATGCCTGCACGGGGTCCGTGGACCTCCTCCGCCTCCCGCCGCTCAAAGTCCCGGAGTGCGAGGCCCCACCTCGTGTTCCGTACATTGAGGCTCAAAGCTCCATGAGCCTCCTCTTCTCCTCTTGCTGGGTGGCCGCGTGCTCACGGGCCAACCAGCTGGTGGCATCCGTCAGATCCACCACCGACTCCCTCTCGTGGAGCTCGATGGGGTTCCTGTGGTGCACAAGGGTCAATCACCCACCGGCTCGTGACCCGGAAGCAAACACATGCAAGGAAAGGAGGGAAACTTTCCCGACGATGATGGGAAAAGTCCGCCTGGCACGTGCCGGCGGCTTCCATGCGGCCACCTTCACCCTCTTATGGGAGGGCGGCGGAGCCGCCGGATCCTCCTGAGCCAGCCTCTTCGCCCGGCTGGCAGCCCCGGCCATCGGGGCTTGAGTTGGCTGCTCCTTGCTCCGTCCACGCCGGACCTGTTGAGCTGAGGGGGAGGCATGTTTAGGATCATCACATCGTCATCATCGTCATCATCATCATCTGTCCAGTCCTTGATCGTGGGGCCAATAGGGAACTCACCGGCTCCGCTGGGCTCCCCGGCTGCGCCAGACCCGCCGGCTCGCAGGTCTGCCGGCTCCTTGACCCCTTCCTAGGAGTCCACCCCCTCTTCAGGCGGGCCTCCCCGCTCGTAATCTTCAGATTCATAGTGGTCACGCTCCACCTTGAAAATTTGGGGATGCGGGCCGTCCGGCGTGTTCTGCCAGACAAGCAGCTACGGTCAGCACGGCGAAGTAACGTCCGTTGTATGCCACCGGATGGAAAGAGTCAAATGAAAGAGAAGCCACCTCGACGAAAACGTACCAGGGGGCGATTGATGCGGTCGTACGGCTCCATGCCAAAATTCCACGATGTCGGCGCCAGCTTGAACATCGTGATGGCGTTCGCCCGCACCGCCACCTGAGCCGGTGTCAGGTCGACTGTCGTTAGCCGGCACGGGTCCCGACGGCCGGACATGTCGTAGATCCGGTGCGGCCTCAACTAGAGAGGTAGCACCCGGCACGAGATGAAGGCTGCCACCAGATCGGAGGCGACCAACCCCTCAGCGCTCTTCAGCTGCGCGAGCCAGCCGAGCTCTGCAAGGGCCACTCCGCGCGGGGCGGCTCCCGGCCAGTTCGCCCTTGAGGATTGCGCGTTGACAAACGGCGGCAGCCGGATGTCGTCCAGGCTTGGATCTGCGTTCTCACGTAGAAGAACGTCTGATGCCACCCCTTGACGAAATCTATGAGAGAGAAGGGCGGGAAGCGCACGGTGCCGCGACAGCACACCTTCATGCCCCTGCAGGCACTACTCTTCAGCGCCTTGAGGTAGAAGAGGGCGTTGAAGAAGTCAAGAAAGGGGAGGACCCCTAAGTACCCCTCGCACAGTGTCACAAAGCTGGCAAGGTTAAGGATTGTGTTGGAGCCGAGGTGGTGTGGTTGAAGGTCGAAGGTGTCCATGAGAAGCCGGAAGAAGAGGCTCACCGGGAGCCCGAAACCATGGGAGAAATGCCAGAGGAAGATGACATGCTCCCCTGGCTGCGGCACCGGCACCACCTCGTCACCCGATGCGCGGGCCACCACGTGCTCCGCCGGCGGCAGCAAGCGCGCGCGGCGGAGGTCCGCGATGTCCCCCTCGGTGACGGCGGATCAGGGCTAGCTTCCTCCATGCCCGTCGGCCATTGTGGCGGAACGGCGGCGTGCGGGCGCATTTGTGAGCTCGGGAACGGTGTTACGCGAGGGGGAGAGGAAGGCAAAGAGGAAAGAAGTGAGGAGGCAAAGGGGGTGTGGGTATCTCCGCCCCTGCCCTTCCTCCCCTTTTAAATGGTGATTCCAAGAGTGGAGGCCTGATGTACGGGTTCCGTAACTCTAGCAGTTGTGTTCAGCTCGCGTGATAACTTTTGCAGCGAATGCTTGATCTTAGACATTGTGCCCTTCCATAGCGGCTATCACACGCTGCTTGGTCGGACAGCATTCGCTCGTTTCAATGCGGTACCCCACTACGCATACCTCAAGCTCAAGATGTCGGGCCCCAAGGGGGTCATTACTGTCAACGGCAATACAGAGCGCTCCCTTCGAACCAAGGAACATGCACTGGCCCTAGCGGCCGAATTCAGCTACAAAGAAGATCGACAAGTTCCGACATCCACCACAAAGGCACACAAGGCTAGGAAGCACGTTCAGTTTCAGACTGAAAACTCAGATCCTTCCTCTTCCCTTCAATAGGGACTCGCCCACACCGCACAACCTTAAGACCAGCAAGGTACGTGCCAAGGAGGCACAACTTCGCACTTAAAATTCCATGGGTAGCAGTGGGGAGATAAAGATGGGTGTTCCGCTGGCCCGAACCTCTAACATCAACACGTCTTCGGATAAAATGCGGGTGCTCCTAAAGAGCATGCCTATGGCGTAAAGCTCACCCACAATTTGGCGGCCTCTCAAGACTTTGTTTGCAAAGTCCGTCCGCCAAACATTAACACCCATCAAGGTGCGTCTAAGAGCAGGAGTGATGGGGTTATTACCCCTAGGGAGGCCAAAGCAACAGGGTTCTCCCCCCCCCCCCCGTTTCAAATAAAAACTATGCAACCGGCTGGAGCACGGCCGGCTCGAGCTGTCACCGGCTGGCGGCACGGATGGCTGGTCGAGGAGTCGGCTTGACCCCCGACCAGCTGGGCGTGGTCGGCTGCCTCCTCCGTTGACCCCGGGGCGGACATGCAACGTCATGTCCCTTTGTGCACGAGTACGGCGACAAGACATGACCGCCACGAGGGGCATCATTGTAGCCACAGTGGCTGCTGATGCACAGGTGCGCATGGCTACAGTCCGGCCATCCAGGCCGCTGACCTTGGCGAGCACGACCGGGTGGGGAAATAGTGCCGGCACGCCCCTGCCCACTCGATTACCTGCCCCGGCGTGGCTACAGTGCAGCCGGCCGTACTGGGGACGTCGGCCGGCTGGCACTAGACGACGCCTCCCGGGTGGCCCGTGCCGCATCAGATGGGCGAGGGGCAATCGTGGAGCCGGTTGGCGGGCCCCAGCGGGCGATGGGACCGCACAGCCGATGGACCCTACGGGCGACGAGACGGCTCAAAGGGTGGGACCCTCTGGTCAGTCGGAGAGGCTGCCAGCCGGGTCCCCCACCTTTGTACCTTAGGAATATAGTAAGCTGGGGGTTGGCCTATAAAACCCCCTGAGCCCACCATGCAACAGGGATAGACAACTCTCGCGCACACACCTACGAGACACTTCCCACTTTCCTACACTTTGTAGCGGAGGAAGGCGAGCCGGCTGCTCCCTCTTCCTCCTCTAGACTCAGCTCCAGGAGTAACCCTGTAAACACACCCATCCATCAAACTAGATCAAGCAGGACTAGGGGTATTACCTCCCACGGAGGGCCCTGAACCTGGGTACATCGTGTGTCACCACCACTTGTACCTAATCCCGCACCCGAAACCCATTGGCGTTCTCTGGCCCTAACCACCTACGATAAGCCTACCCATGGCATCTGTTGTGAGAAAATGATGACAAGGAGTCAACTAGCAACGGGGCATATCAAGGACGTCAGGTTATCAATTGAAGACCCCTGGTACAGCAACTCCAGTACATTTTTATTTCTTTCACATACCTGTAAACAGTTGCATCGGCAATCCGAGCCATAAGAGTCGTTGAGAAAAATCTAAATTGCATGGCACAAGTTTGCATCATCCCTCCTTTTTTTCGTCGCGTATTTCTTACTCTCTAATCGTGGACCTGTTTTGTATGATGCAAGACAACTGGCTAATAGACCGGGGGCTCGAATTCAAAAAAAATCGCCTTGTCTATCATGTGTTCGACGTCCTTGTGTTTGCTATATATGCATCGGTTCCGAACTATGTCTTTGGTCAATAAGTTGGGTTGCCCGGCTCCTGTGCTTGCCCCTTTACGTTCCGCTCGTTCGGCTAAAAGGGCAAAGAGAGCACCCCTACGATTGTGCTTCCGGATAGTCTGGTCAAGCACCTTAGGGGAGAAAGCCGAAAACGGCTTGTCATAGTATGCGAGATCCGGTCTGTGACCCCCAAGCTCAAAGTGTTATACTTCAATCCTCGTAAGCGGTTATTCCGTGTTATATGAGGAACTTGCCCTTTGTGCAAACATTGTGATACCGGCTTTGGCCACGGTTCGTCCAAACATCATAACACTTTGGTGGCTAATCGTATGCTTCCTATAATCCTTTTCTCTCCCCTACGGCTAAGTGAAAGAAATAAAGCACTATAGTCTGATTGCCTAGTTCTCCGCACTGTACCGCCTTAGGGTTCCAAAAATTCGGCTAAGGGACATAGTGTATTGGCATAGACACCCCATGTAGTATCTACATGGAGGATGAAGCCGACGACTCGCATCTTTCAGTATTAAAGGGCCACATAGGAGTTATAAAGGAATACGAAACCATATAAGAACAATAACTAACATCATAAAAAGTTGGGACAAAGTCTTCGGACACATTACAGTTCACTCAAACAAATGATTGCCTGGACACTGGGACGCTATCACCCCAGCACTCTCCATCACCCCATGAAAGTATAGCTCGGGGCGCTTATGCTCCTTCCCGGGAGGTGGCAGGGCGGTGGCTACCTTCATTGGATCCAGCCCCAACCAGTGCACCTTCGCTCTTGCAAGGTCCATCCGGACTCCCTCGATGCTGGAGGAGCGCTTGACGGTGTCGAGGTGGGGCGACGCAGCGATCAACCTCTACACCAGGCCAAAGTAGCTGCCTGGTAGCGGCTCATCGGGCCATAAGCGGATGTAGAGGTCCTTCGTGGTCGGCTCATCTGGTGCAACTCCATCAGCTATTTCAACTACTCCACCGGAAGAGGAGGACGCTTGGGGGCTCCGAATTGTGCCCAGAACAGATGAGCCTCATCTCCTTCTCCCCACGAGGCGAACAACTGATTGGCATCCGCCACACTCTTCTGGAGGTCGATGGAGGCGCTTGAGGATCGCCACACCTGGGTAAGCAATTCGAATTTGCTATCCCCGAATACGCACTTTAGTGAGTACGACTTACCATCTGCTATTTCCTTGGCCTGATGCACTTGCTCCTCGTAGAACCGTCTGTCCGTCCGCTCCTTCTAGAGTTTGGTTTTTAAAGTGGACAGTTCGGCCGACCTCGCCTTATTCATCTGCTCCAAGGCCTCGCATCTTTCGCTAGCGTCCTTGAGCTCCTACCGGACCTCTGCCATGCGAGCTTCATGCTTGCCACTGGTGGCCCGCATGGCGGAAAGGGCGACAGCTGTTTCTTTAGCAGCCGCCCTCTCGGCAGCCGTTTCGTCCTTCATGCGCTGGAGCTTGGCCTTGAGCCTCTCCATCTCCTTTGCCGAGGCTGCGTGTGCATCATACAATGTGAAAACGCTACATGGACAGTATTCGAACAATAGAGTTCAGACAAAGGCATTCGGATTCTGTTTTGACATACCTTGAGCCTCGTCGCACCTTCGGTTAAGGGCCTCAACTTCGTCTTCAAAGCGCTTAAGCTTCGGATTTAGCTTTTCCAGCTCGACGCCATTTCTGGCCACCGCTGATGACGAAGCTTGAATTACACACACAGTGTTAGGAGACGTAGTAGTAAATCAAAAAAATTCCTACGATCACCAAGATCTATCTATGGAGAAACCAGCAACGAGTGGGGAGAGACTGCATCTTCATACCTTTGAAGATCTCTAAGCGGAAGCATTACAAGAACGCGGTTGGTGGAGTCGTACTCGCAGCGATTCAGATCGCGGTGGATTCCGATCTAAGCATCGAACAACGGTGCCTCCGCGTTCAACAGACGTACAGCCCGGTGACGTCTCCCACGCCTTGATCCAGCAAGGAGAAGGGAGAGGTTGGGGAAGAGCTCCAACAGCAACACGATGGCATGGTGGTGGTGGAGCAGCAAGGTATTCCGGCAAGGCTTTGCCTAAGCACTACGGAGGAGGAAGAAGAGAGGTAGGGCTGCGCCGTGGGAGAGAGATCAAATCTTGTCTCAAAACAGCCAAAACCTCAAGTATATATAGGAGAAGGGAGAGGGAGGGCTGCCTTGGCCCCTCCTCCAAGGAGGAGAGATTCGGTCGAAGCTAGGGCGGAGTCCACCTCCCACAAGGGAGGTGGATCTCTTCCTTTTGAATCTCCTTTAGCCTTATCTCTTCATCCCTAGACGCATGGGCCTTTCTGGAAGGACTTGGCCAGCCCAATACGGGCCGATACACCTCCTCTAATAGCCCACGAAGTCCTTTTGTCGTCACACCCCTCCCGGGGGTCCATCGGCACACTCCCGGCACTCCCGGTACACTACCGATGAGCCCAAAAACTTTTCGGTGACCAAAACAGGACTTCCTATATATCAATCTTTACCTCCGGACCATTCCAGAGCTCGCCGTGACGTCCAGGATCTCATCCGATGTCACAGCCCTAGAGTTGTTTGGTATTTGTTTGCATCAACATCAGGATGTGCATCATGTCATCATGTCTAGATTCAAATGAAACCTGAAATGGGGATTGTCAAACCTAGCACCTCATTAAATAAACCAAATTCCAACAATTGAATTTTCAATGATCTCAAAAATACTTTTCAAAAATGTTCCCCCTCTCTGATAAATATTGGCAATAACATATCAGGGGTGAACTATAATTTAACAACTATTTTGATGAGTTAAATAAAATAAGATAGCTCCTGAAATCAATTAATAAAGCATTATAAATATGATAGTTGTCTAAAAATTCCCAAACCTTTATTGGAAAATTTGATTATAGCCAGACTATATTTAATAAAAGATTGGGCATCATTGTGCTAGGTATTTCGGCTTCACAAAAATTAAAAGAAGATTGTCAGAATAAAAGAAAACAGGAATTAAAAAAATAGAGAAGGAAAGGGACTAACTGGCGCTTACCTGGCCCAGCCCACCTGGCCATCGCCAGTCGTCCCCTACCTCTGCCAGAAGGAAGAGGCGAAGTGAGGCACGGCAAGCGTGGCCAGGGTGCCACGCCTCCTGCCTGCCAGCCTCGCTGGAGGAGGGGATTAGGCCCCAGAGCCGTCCTGATCGGGACGACCCCTCTCCTCTCCTCTCTCTCCCTCGCTCTCTTCCCTCTCCCCTGTCTCCTCCTCCCGGACCCGAAGGCCGCCATCGCCATTGCTCGCCCCGTCGATGCCCTGGCCACCCCTCGCCTCTCCAGCCAGTCCAGAAGATCCGCCCCGTCCTGCTGCTGCTCCTCGCCGAGGCACGTGACGCCAGAGATCGCCAGTCGCCGCCCCGAGTTTTTCTTCAAGCCTCGGCCACCGGAGATCGCCGTCGTCGATTCGCGCAGCTCCGGTCGTCCCCGAGCCCGTTGGCCAGCCGTCCGACTCCCTGTGAGCCTGCCTGTCCTTTCCCCTCTCTCCCCGTGGTCCTCCTCGCCCCGTAGCCGCTAGCCTCGCCACTGCCGAGTTCCGGCCGCCGCCAAAGTCGTCGTGGCCGTCGACTCCGGCGACCCCACGTCCTCCCGTTGCCCTAGGTGGATGCGTGCGAGCCTTAGATGTCCGTAGGTGCCCTCCGCCGCTCAAATAGTCGGAGGAGGAAGATTTCCGGCGATCCCCGCCGTGTCGGCTCGCCGCCGGCGACCTCCCTCCGTCGAAGCCGACGTGGCAGGTTAGTTAGGACTAACCTCCGCGCTAATTAACCCTAGAGTCACTGCCAGCCGGGACCCACCCACTAATTAAAACACCGGATTAATAATCTAATCTAAAATAACCAGTGGGTTAACTCTAAGTCACTGACATGCGGGACCCCCAGGTCAGCTTTGACCTGGCCACGTCAGGGTTGACTGGTCCCACCAATCAGCCTCTGCAGCTGACCCAGTGTCACTGACCAGTGGGCTCCACTGGTCAGGTTTGACCCGGACCTGGTCCAGTTGACCTGCTGACGTAGGCATGACCTCAGCATGACGCAATAAATATTTTTTGTATTAAAAATAATTCCAGAAAAAGCTTTAAACTTCTAAAAATCATAGAAAATAATCTATAGCTCAGATGAAAATAATTTATATATGAAAAATGATCAGAAAAATCCAATGAATCTGTTTATGCCATGATCAAGCATGTTTGAAAAAGTTAACATCACCAAGTAGGACATTTTATGATTAGGCCAATGTATGAAATATCATTTGGAGTTGGAAATTCAAACGTGTTTGAATTCCACTTCAACCAACTTGGCTAACCACTCCTCTAGGTTAATTAAGTACCTTAATTTGTCATACCATGCATCATGATTGTGCATTGCATAAATTGAATGTGTTCCTTCTTCCTGTTTGCCGGTGCTTGTTCCCTCTCGGTAGACGATGGTTCCGACGATGTGAACGTTGACACCGATGAAGAGAAGTATATCTTCACGACTGTCAGGCAAGCAAAACCCCCTTGAGCATACTGATATCAACCCACTCTCTCGCTCCTGCTCTCTTTTACTCCATTAGGACAACAACGATTCAACTGTTACATGTCATCGATAGTTGAACCCATTCCTTTGCATGACCTGTCTTTGCCACGGTAAATAGTTGAAACCACTTAGCATGAGTAGCAACTGTTTGAGCCTTGTTGTGCTTACTCATACATGCATGCTTACTTACTGTGCCTGCTATGCTTAGAGTCGTGTCGTGTCGGGACTGATACATCTGGGTGATGAATCGGAATGGCAGTGTTCATGTCCTACGGCGTGAGAGTTAAGTGTGTGAACACGATTTGGTAAAGGTAATGATGAGAGGTCATGTAGGAGTACATGGCGGGTTGTCTCATCGGGACCGTCCTTAAGAACTGAGTTCTGTTTATGTTATTCAAGACAAGATACTACCACACATTGGGCTCCAGTAACTCGACCCCTCTCAACTTATTAATCGCCTAGACCTCTGTCCAGGAGTTGCAACTAGTTTCTGGCGTTTGTAGGGAAAGTGTTGGCGGCCGTGTATAGTGCTGCCCGACGGGGTGGACTATGATGCGGTACAGACACAGTGGCACGGTGTACCAAGTGGCACCCGAACGGTGGGCTTGGGAACCCTGCGCACATCGTTTGAGGTCATAGCGGAAACTTCGGCCGGACTTCCGTGCGGGTTCAACCTCGGATAGGCGATAAACCTGGACTAGGGTCTTGTGTGGTTGACGGTCGTGGCCGACGCCCACGCCAGTGCTTCCGCTTGAAGGTTGTCGAGATGCATGACGTGCATATGGTGCTAAGTGACGAGAGCGTGTGTGAAGAAGTATACCCCTGCAAGGTGAAAAAATCTATTCGAATAGTCGCGTCCTCGGATATGGACTACTTGGAGAACTTATGTGGTTCATAGACAACTGGAAGTGGATACTCTAAAATACGCAAGAAAAGCGTGGGTGCTATGGATGGCCTTCTCGTAGGGAGACGGAAGTGGATCCATAGTGGTGTATTGATTGGTGAATATGTGGACTCGTGTGCGCTATTCCACCTCAAAATAAAGACTTCTAGTCCTAGTACAGGTTAGCCAAGAGTCAAAGGTGGCTTGCTGCAATAAACTCCACAACCCCCTTCATTGATACTGATGCATATGTAGTTAGTTCTGATGTAAGTCTTGCTGAGTACTCTTGTACTCACATTTGCTTAATTTATGTTTTTGCAGAGGAGACATCAGTCTCATTAGTGATCGTTTCAACGTGAAGTTCGATGTTGACCGGGTTAGCTTGGGAATCCTAGACAGAGATCTGGTTCCTTTGGTAGGGTCTTTGTAGCCTTTTAGGCTCCTCTAGCCACTTTTGTAGATGTCTGTACACAGACATGTTTAACTTCCGCTTGCTTGTTTGAATGCTCTGAATGTTGGGTCTTGTGACCCATGTTTGTAACATCTATTGTATTGGCTCTTCGAGCCTTATAAATAAATGTTGTAATGTTGTATGGTTATGTTGTGATGCCATAGTTGTATCTATGCATATTGGGCATGTCCTGCGTACGTGTGACGTGCAACGGTATGTATGGGATCCGACACCTAGTTGTGTGCCTTTAGTAGTACTCTTTACGGGGAACTGCCTCTTTGTGCTTCCACCGAGCCTTGGTAGCTTGCTACTGCTCCAGACACATTGATTGACCGGCATGTATCCTTCTTTGCTGCTGTGTCTGTCCCTTCGGGGAAATGTCTCGCAGTGTAATGGAGTCCCTGTAGCCTGCTACGACTCGTCTACGTGCAGTGATGGCATTTATGTCCCACGGCGTAATGGAGTCCTTGTAGGTTGCTATGACTCGTCTACACACGCTAGAGATCGACACCTGCATTGCTGGGTTACGTATGCCTGTCCCTGTATGGATGTGCCACTTGGGTTCTACGACTAGTCATGTCGGCCCGAGATCTTTGACATTTGAATGCTAGCGACATTTTCATATATGTGAGTCAAAAGACGCAAACGGTCCCGGCCCAGGTAAGGTGGCAGCCGTGGAGATAACCGTCCATGAGACCGCAAAGTGATGTGATGTGTTACAGGCTATATTCTTATGGCTTAGGATCGGGGTCCCGACATCCGGGACTCCAAACAACCTTCGGTAAGCACGTATACCATTTCCCTATAACCCTAGCGTCATCGAACCTTAAGTGTGTAGACCCTACGGGTTCGGGAGACACGTAGACATGACCGAGACACCTGTCCGGTCAATAACCAACAGCAGGATCTGGATACCCATGTTGGCTCCCACATGCTCCATGATGATCTCATCAGATGAACCACAATGTCAGGGATTCAATCAATCCCGTATACAATTCCCTTTGTCTACCGGTATGATACTTGCCCGAGATTCGATCGTCGGTATCTCTATACCTTGTTCAATATCGTTACCGACAAGTCTCTTTACTCGTTCCATAACACATCATCCCGTGGCTAACTCCTTAGTCGCACTGAGCCCATTATGATGATGTCTTACTGAGTGGGCCCAGAGATACCTCTCCATCACATGGAGTGACAAATCCCAGTCTCGATTCGTGCCAACCCAACAGACAGTTTCGGAGATACCCGTAGTGCACCTTTATAGCCACCCAGTTATGTTGTGACGTTTGGCACACCCAAAGCATTCCTACGGTATCCTGGAGTTGCACAATCTCCTGGTCTAAGGAAACGATACTTGACATTAGAAAAGCTTTAGCAGACGAACTACACGATCTAGCGCTATGCTTAGGATTGGGTCTTGTCCATCACATCATTCTCCTAATGATGTGATCCCATTATCAACGACATCTAATGTCCATGGTCATGAAACCGTGACCATCTATAATCAACGAGCTAGCCAACTAGAGGCTCACTAGGGACACGTTGTGGTCTATGTATTCGCACATGCATTCTGGTTTTCGGTTAATACAATTATAGCATGAACAATAGACAATTATCATGAACAAGGAAATACAATAATAACCATTTTATTATTGCCTCTAGGGCATATTTCCAACAGTCTCCCACTTGCACTAGAGTCAATAATCTAGTTACATTGTGATGAATCAAACACCCATAGCATTCTGGTGTTGATCCTGTTTTGCTCGTGAGAGAGGTTAAGTCAACGGATCTACGACATTCAGATCCATATGTACTTTACAAATATCTATATCTCCCTCCTGAATGTAATCACGGATGGAGTTGAAGCGATGCTTGATGTGTCTTGTCTTCTTGTGAAACCTGGGCTCCTTCACAAGGGCAATAGCTCCAGTGTTGTCACAGAATAGAGTCATCGGGCCCGACGCATTGGGAATCACTCCTAGGTCGGTGATGAACTCCTTCATTCAGACTCCTTCCTTTGCTGCTTCTAAAGCAGCTATGTACTCTGCTTCACATGTAGATACTTCCACGACGCTTTGCTTGCTGCTGCACCAGCTGACTGCCCCTCCGTTCAAAATATACACGTATCCGGTTTGTGACTTGGAGTCGTCCGGATCTGTGTCGAAGCTAGCATCGACGTAACCCTTTATGATGAACTCTTCGGCACCTCCATATACGAGAAACATCTCCTTGGTCCTTTTCAGGTACTTTAGGATATTCTTGACCGATTTCCACTGTTCCGCTCCGGGATCATTGTGGTACCTCCCTACGAAACTTATGGCAAGGTTCACATCAGGTCTGGTACATAGCATGGCATACATAATAGAGCCTATGGCTGAAGCATAGGGGATGACACTCATCTCTTCTCTATCCTTTGCCGTGGTCGGGCATTGAGTCGTACTCAATCTCACACCTTGTAACACAGGCAAGAACCCCTTCTTGGACTGATCCATATTGAACTTCTTCAATATATTGTCAAGGTATGTGCTTTGTGAAAGACCTATGAGGCGTCTCGATCTATCTCTATAGATCTTAATACCTAATATGTAAGCAGCTTCTCCAAGGTCCTTCATTGAAAAACATTTATTCAAGTAGGCCTTTACACTTTCCAAAAATTCTATATCATTTCCCATTATCAGTATGTCATCCACATATAATATGAGAAATGCTACAAAGCTCCCACTCACTTTCTTGTAAATACAGGGTTCTCCATAAACATGTACAAACCCAAACGCTTTAATCACCTCATTAAAGCGAATGTTCCAACTCCGGGATGCTTGCACCAGCCCATAGATGGAGCGCTGGAGCTTGCATACTTTGTTAGCATCTTTAGGATCAACAAAACCTTCCGGCTGCATCATATACAGTTCTTCCTTGAGGAAGCCATTAAGGAATGCCGTTTTGACGTCCATTTGCCAGATCTCATAGTCATAAAATGCGGCAATTGCTAACATGATTCGGACAGACTTTAGCATCGCTACGGGTGACAAAGTCTTATCGTAGTCAATTCCTTGAACTTGTCGATAACCCTTAGCGACAAGCCGAGCCTTATAGACGGTCACGTTACCATCCGCGTCAGTCTTCTTCTTAAAGATCCATTTATTTGGATGGCTCGCTTATCATCGGGCAAGTCCACCAAAGTCCATACTTTGTTCTCATACATGGATCCTATCTCGGATTTCATGGCCTCAAGCCATTTGTTGGAATCCGGGCCCGCCATCGCTTCTTCATAGTTCGAAGGTTCACCATTGTCCAACAACATGATCTCCAGGACAGGGTTGCCGTAACACTCTGGTGCGGAACTTTTCCTAGTGGACCTTCAACGTTCAATAGTAACTTGATCTGAAGTTTCATGATCATCATCATTAACTTCCTCTCCATCCGGTGAAGGCTCCACGGAAAAGACTTCCCGTGCTGCGCTACTCTCCGGTCCGAGTGGAGGCACAATTACCTCATCAAGTTCTATTTTCCTCCCACTTACTTGTTTCGAGAGAAACTCTTTCTCGAGAAAGGATCCATTCTTGGCAACAAAGACTTTTCCTTTGATCTAAGGTAGAAGGTATACCCAATAGTCTCTTTGGGATATCCTATGAAGACGCACTTTTCCGCTTTGGGTTCGAGCTTCTCAGGTTGAAGTTTCTTCACATAAGCATCGTATCCCCAAACTTTTAGAAACGACAACTTAGGTTTCTTTCCAAACCATAATTCATACGGTGTCGTCTCAACGGATTTTGACGGTGCCCTATTTAAAGTGAATGCGGCAGTCTCTAATGCATATCCCCAAAAGTCGGTAAGAGACATCATAGATCGCACCATATCCAATAGAGTGCGATTACGACATTCAGACACACCATTTTGCTGAGGTGTGCCAGGCGGCGTGAGTTGTGAAACAATTCCACATTTCCTTAGGTGCGTGCCAAACTCGTGACTTAAATATTCTTCGCCACGATCAGATCGTATGCACTTTATTTTCCTGTCACGTTGATTCTCTACCTCACTCTGAAATTCCTTGAACCTTTCAACGGTTTCAGACTTATGTTTCATTAAGTAGACATACCCATATCTGCTCAAGTCATCAGTGAGGGTGAGAACATAATGGTAGCCACCGCGAGCCTCGATGCTCATTGGACCGTATACATCAGTATGTATTATCTCCAACAAGTCAATTGCTCACTCCATTGTTCCGGAGAATGGTGTCTTGGTCATCTTGCCCATGAGGCATGGTTCGCACGTGTCAAATGATTCGAAATCAAGAGACTCCAAAAGTCCATCAACATGGAGCTTCTTCATGCGTTTGACACCAATATGACCAAGGCGGCAGTGCCACATGTAAGTGGGACTATCGTTATCAACCTTACACTTTTTGGTACTCACACTATGGACATGTGTAACATCACGTTTGAGATTGATCAAAAATAAACCATTGACCAGCGGGGCATGACCATAAACATTTCTCTCATATAAATAGAACAACCATTATTCTTAGATTTAAATGAGTAGCCATATCGCATCAAGAGAGATCCAGATACAATGTTCATGCTCAAAGTTGGTACCAAATAAAAATTATTAAGGTTTAACACTAATCCCGAAGGTAGATGTAGAGGTAGCGTGCCGACGGCGATCACATCGACCTTGGAACCATTCCCGACGTGCATCGTCACTTCGTCCTTTGCCAGCCTCCGCTTATTCCGCTGCTCCTGCTTGGAGTTACAAATGTGAGCAACTGCACCGGTATTAAATACCCAAGAGCTACTACGAGTGCTGGTTAGGTACACATCAATAACAAGTATATCACATATACTTTTAAAGTTGTCGGCCTTCTTATCCGCTAAGTACTTGGGGCAGTTCCGCTTCCAGTGACAGGTACCCTTGCAATAAAAGCACTCAGTCTCAGGCTTGGGTCCATGCTTGTTCTTCTTCCCGGCAACTTGATTACCGGGCGCAGCAATAGCTTTTCCGTCCTTCTTGAAGTTCTTCTTACCCTTGCCTTTCTTGAAACTAGTGATCTTATTTACCATCAACACCTGATGCTCCTTTTTGATCTCGACCTCCGCTAATTTCAGCATCGAGTACAACTCAGGAATGGACTTCTCCATACCCTGCATGTTGTGGTTCATCACAAAGCTCTTGTATATAGGTGGAAGCGACTGGAGGATTCTATCAATGACCGAGTCATCTGGGAGATTAACTCCCAGCTGAGTCAAGCGGTTGTGCAACCCAGACATTTTGAGTATGTGCTCACTAACAGAACTGTTTTCCTCCATCTTACAACTAAAGAACTTGTCGGAGACATCATATCTCTCGACCCGGGCATGAGCTTGGAAAACCAGTTTCAGCTCTTGGAACATCTCATATGCTCCGTGTTGCTCAAAACGCTTTTGTAGCCCCGCTTGTAAACTGTAAAGCATGCCGCACTGAACAAGGGAGTAATCATCACAGCGTGACTGCCAAGCGTTCATAATGTCTTGATCTGCTGGGAAAATGGGTGTGTCACCTAGCGGTGCATCAAGAACATACAATATTTTGGAAGCTATGAGGATTATCCTCAAACCACGGACCCAGTCCGCATAGTTGCTTCCATCATCTTTCAGCTTGGCTTTCTCTAGGAACGCGTTGAAGTTGAGGGTGACATTAGCGTTGGCCATTGGATCTACAATATAGATTGTAACGACAATTTTAGACTAAGTTCATGATAATTAAGTTCACATAATCAAATTATTTAATGAACTCCCACTTAGATAGACATCTCTCTAGTCGTCCAAGTGACACATGATCTACGTCAACTAGCCCGCGTCCGATCATCACGTGAGACGGACTAGTCATCCATGGTGAACATCTCCATGTTGATCGTATCTTCTATACGACTCATGTTCGACCTTTCGGTCTTCCGTGTTCCGAGGCCATGTATATACATGCTAGGCTCATCAAGTCAACCTAAGTGTTTCGCGTGTGTAAATCTGGCTTACACCCGTTGTATGCGAACATTAGAACCTATCACACCCGATCATCACGTGGTGCTTCGGAACAACGATCCTTAGCAACAGTGCACAGTTAGGGTGAACACATTTCTTGAAATTTAATTGAGAGATCATCTTATTTAGCTACCTTCGTTCTAAGCAAGTAAGATGTAAACATGATAAACATCACCTGCAATCAATATAGTGACATGATATGGCCAATATCATCTTGCTCCTTTGATCTCCATCTTCGAGGCACCATGATCATCACTATCACCGGCACGACACCATGATCTCCATCATCGTGTCTTCATGAAGTTGTCTCGCCAACTATTACTTCTACTACTATGGCTAATGTTTAGCAATAAAGAAAAGTAATTACATGGCGATCTTGATTGACACGCAGGTCATACAATAAAATAAGACAACTCCTATGGCTCCTGCCGGTTGTCATACTCATCGACATGCAAGTCGTGAATCCTATTAAAGGAACATGATCAATCTCATACATCACAATGCATCACATCACATACTTTGGCTATATCACATCACAAGGCATATGCTGCAAAAACAAGTTAGACGTCCTCTAATTTGTAGTTGCAAGTTTTTATGTGGCTAATTTAGGTTTCTAGCAAGAACGTTTCTTACCTACGCCAAAACCACAACGTGATATGCCAATTGCTATTTAACCTTCATAAGGACCCTTTTCATCGAATCCAATCTGACTAAGGTGGGAGAGACAGACACCCGCTAGCCACCTTATGCAACAAGTGCATGTTAGGCGGTGGAACCGGTCTCACGTAATGTGACAGCCCAAGTGATGTCCCTACCATTTATGGCATGTAACCCATTGTATGGACCTTGTGTCATGAGCTATGATATGTTTTGCATCTTGTCATACCATGTCTTGTTGTTGCATCCATGCATCATGCATCATGTCATCCATCATGCCACGCCTTGTGGTGAAGTGACCTTGTATGTGAGTGTGTCCTTGGGTGTTGTGATGTGGTTGGAGTGTATGTGGTACAACACTTTCTCATCCCCCTCTTTGCCAAACATGCCAAAACCCTCTTATACCCTCTATTATTCTACTTGATAAAATTAACTTGGCATTTAATTTGTTAAAAATGTTCTGGTATTAGGTGATATTATTTTGAGCAATGTGTGATGTTCTTTTGGTCTGTTGTATTTTTTAAAAGGTATTTAAATTACTTGTTATAAAAAATCTCTTTCTAATTATTGAAATATGTTGCATTTATGCTGGTGTCAAAATATTTTTGGTTTTCCAACAAGCCTTTTGTTTATTTCGGGGGGGGGGGGGGTTCTAAGTTAATTTGTTTTATTAAAAAGGAAAACCCCTTCTTCTATTTCTCCCGCATAAGAGATTAGTGGGCCTTCCTCCTCCCGCAGTGGCCTAGCTTAGCAGAAGCGCAGCCCAGCTAGCCTCCTCGCGCTCATCCGGTCATTGTCCTATACGGCAGGGCATCGGCAGGAGCCACGTCGCCATGCTCATCGATTTGACGGTCGACGGTGTCCCTAGCCGCCTATTAAGCTCGTCCCCCCTGCCCTAGTTCCTTCCCTCTCTCCATTCCTCCTTCTTCCTCGCCATGCCGCCGCCAGGTAAGGTAGGTAGCCTCATGCCACTGCCGCGTCCGTCATGCTCCGACCGAGCATCAGCTCGTGCCCGGAGGTAGCTCCTCTCGGCGTCTTCGTCCCTCTGGTGCGCGGGAAGGGCTCCCCCATCGACACCCCTTCTTCCTTGTCATCTGTGGGAGTGTCAGGTCCTCTCCGTCGCCGCGCCCCCGAGCTCTTCCTCCCCTGCTCCGCGTCCAGGGGCATCGCCGCGTGCCGCCGTCGTTAGCATCGTCTCCGTCACGCGTCCGGCCTTGCCTTCATGTCCAATGGACACTAGGTGAGCTCCCCCTGTCGTCTGCCCTTTCTTGCCGTCTGTCGCCTCGCGTAGTCGTCGTCGCGCCCGTGTCTCCGGCGAGGTCCCGCAGCTCCGGTCAAAAAACCGTGGCTTGGGTGCGTGTGTGTGTCCGGCTAGGCTCGGGTCTTGCCTCCGTCGCCCTGTGCGTCGTGCACATACCCCACCCCTTAGTCCCTACAGCCTAGTGTGGGTCTTCCTCGCCGGAGTTCTCCCTGAGATCCCCTGTCCGCCGTCGCTGTGCGTCGCGTGTGTGCAAGTTCAGTTTCGACATATTCTGTTAGTGCTAGTACTAGTGGTGTGCCACCTCTCTCTGTTAAAATCTCCCGCCTAGCCCGACTAGTTGCCGCGCGCGTCTCCCACGGGGGAGACCCGGGTTCAAAACCCCACGGGCGCAAGTCCCCTTTTTTGGGTTTGTTTTATTTTATTGGTCGGATCTGGTCTGCCATATTCGGATCCGGTGCGTTCGTGCCCGGATCTGGTGTGATGTGTGTGTGTTTGTGTGTGACTGTGTGTGTGTGTGTGGCTGATGTGTGTGTGGGATGTGTGTGTGTGTGATAGTGGGCCCGGCCCCACTTGTCATACACTAGGGGGCCCTAGTGAGTATGCCGGGTGGGTCCCCTCCTATTAGTTGTTTTCTTTGTTTTTTTTGTTTTTTTTGTTTTTTTGATTTTGTTTGTGTTTTGTGTGATATATATGAATATTACTATTTCTAGTATGTTTCCATATTTGGATATGAACATATATGACATGAGCTTTTCTAGAAAGTTTTCACTCATAGGAATTGATGGCTTTTTTCTATCTAGTGTTTTGCCACGATGCTCCATGCAAACATATGAGTGTGATATATGATTTTGGGGTAGAATCACACAAGGAATTCATTGGAGCTATTGGTTTTGTCTTTTGAGCAAGTTTGACAAAATGTCATTTTATCCCATAATGCCATCTTGTCATTTTTGCTATGGTTAATCCATGCATGCTATGATGTTTGTGCCTACATGAATAAGGTAGTCTTTGATGTGTAGTATGCCATGGTATTTATCTTTGTCATGATCAACTTGCAAATAAGTGGGAACCATGCTCTAAAGTAGCCAATAAAATGTTGCTGTTTTCAACCATGCCAAATATTTCTAAGTCTGAGATTCTGCTGTTATTTTTATGCCATGAAGAGTGGGTTGTATCTAGTGATATGTTTGGAATTTGCTCATGCTCAGTGTTAGTTATTTGAAGTATATATTGTCATCTACCATCCTTTTAATTTTCATGCCAATAGGAGCTCTCTAGAATATTTAACCAATGCTGTCAACTTGCTACTTTATTAACTCAGATTCCAGAAAACTGGAATTTTCACTAAGTCCGAGAAAACTGATTCATCATGCCAACTTGAGTGTTTCTT
Source organism: Hordeum marinum (assembly GCA_022496015.1). Taxonomy (NCBI): domain Eukaryota; kingdom Viridiplantae; phylum Streptophyta; class Magnoliopsida; order Poales; family Poaceae; genus Hordeum; species Hordeum marinum. The sequence continues at coordinate 444,030,547 of CM039674.1, forward strand.
GATTATTGATGTGTGGCTCCTTTGCTAGTTGTGTAGTTGGATGAATTGATGTAGATGTTCAGTAGATTCTGTCCATATCTTGTTTGTGGCTTTAGGGTTCCTATAGCTCAAGTTGTGATCTGTAGAAGTTGCTGTGTTCCTGTAGCTCAAGTTGTGATATGTAAAACTTGTCTGGCAAGACCCAACATTGGTAATACATTTGCTTAACAACTTAATAAAATTGCATAGGGTCTTGCAAACCCGTGGATAATTTAATCAACCCTCGGGCCAGTGCTCCGCATGAGTGTTGGTCCAACCCAGAGCAGGTTATTAACGTTGCCCGGGGCAACTCGGTGATTGGCGTGGTAACCATCGCTCATCCATCGTGTCCTGAGAATGAGATACGCGGCTCTTATCGGGTTCGTGGACACGTCGGGTGGTCTTGCTGGATTTGTTTTACCTTTATCGAGTGTCTTGCGTGTGGAGTCTGACTTTCTTCGGGTTTACTCGAGGTGTCAGAATTCCTTTGGAATTACCTATGAAGACCGCGAAATCCGTGGTCGAGGTATTCCCGCGGAGTGTGGTTAATTTGGTAATGGATTAGTTGGAGCACCCCTGCAGGGTTAAATCTTTCGGAAAGCCGTGCCCGCGGTTATGTGGCAACTTGGATATTTGTTTAACACCCGGTTATAGCAAACTTGAAGTAAACTCTAATTAAAATACACCAACTGTGTGAGTAACCGTGATCGTCTCTGCTCGTGAACATGATCCGAGAGAGAACATGGTGGGGTTATGATTGACGTAAGTAGGTGTTCAGGATCTCATAGAGATTATGCTAGATTCGATCGTTCTTCGTAGGCCATTCATATTTATTACTTGTTGCGTAAGCTAGCCACCATATATGTGTAGTGCTGCTGCAAACTAAACACTTACCCCATCCCAACCTTTAAGCTTGAATAGTCTCGGTGCCCGGGCACATGATAGCTGAGTCCTCTGTGGCTCAGAGTTTACTACAACACTCCAGGTACAGGTTCAGATGAGTACGTGCAGGATGATCCTACCCAGCTCCAGTAGGAGTATGATGAGGAAAGAGGCAGGATGTACGTGACGTATCCGGATGAGTAGAGGACCTGGTCGTGATCTTTGGGGCAGCGAGATAGTTTCATTTGCATCTGCTCATTGTTTGATTTCGTCCATAGCCAGACCCTGTTTTCATATTGATGATTGAACTCTGAGTGGAATTGTAATTTAGCATGTGGCGAGTGTAAGCCAACTTGTATACTCATCTCTTCTGTAATGTATGGTGCAATGTTACTATACTTGCTAACGGCAAGATGCGCCTCTATCCCTTGCGAGGCCCTCGTGTCTTAAAATGGATAGACGCGCGTCTTGGGCGTGACAAGTTGGTATTCAGAGCCATACGACCATAGGAGCCTTTGCTTGTTCGAACTTGGCCGAATCGAGTCTAGTTAAAACTATTTTGAGTCTAGTTATATCGGAGAGTAGGATTCTTTTTACTCCTCTTCTATGCTCTGGTGAGGTATTCGACTTAGGAAATTTTGATTCTACTCCTCTTCTCACTCAAAAAAATTTAGGATCACGCGGGTATTTTGGAGTCTATATGATGACGATGTGACAGGGTTCTGTCTTGGTGCCTCCTGTCTGACTTGATTTCTTCCGGGGAGTCGAGCTCCAGGGAATGTTGGCACATCATTATCATTCAGCTTCCTTGATATCTCAGGATGGGGAATGTTCGAAATTGCTTCAATACATATCGTGGTGAGATAAGGTCGGAGTCACCCAGTACTGGGGAGGCGTCCGGGGTACCACCATGGTTTAGTATCATTGTGAGTTCGAGGATTCAAGATTAGACGAGTTTGCGGAGTTTCTTTAATTATGGTGTGGAAGGTTGTGGATGCAGTTGCAGCTGATTACCTAGGGTAGGGTCCGCAACCCGAATCGCATAAACAAGAAAGTTTTCGGAAGTTCATAGGTGGGAAATCTTGTAGTTATCTAGGTTCATCTTCTTCAGATGTATATGGGCATGTACATTTGTTCTGAGTGCTTAGCTCAATACTTTTGCGTTATTGCAAGTGGCTTCTAAGTTCTGATGATGTTACCATAACCGAAGAAGCATTCTTACTAATTTTTTAGTAGGAAGGCTATGTTGTTATTTGTTCAATTTCTTTCAAGCATTTGATTCAGCTTATGATTCTTCTTATCAATGAGGTGCTGATGCGTTTTGTCCATCTTCAGGATGGCTCCACCAACTTGCAACAATCCGGGTCGTGGTGAGGAGCAGACTGATGTTCCACCACCACCCCCGCCACCGCCTCCTCGGCCTCCTCCTCCAGAAGCTTGGCAAGCTGTGATGGCCGCAACCAATGCGAACACTCAGATGTTGCTCAGACTGTTGCAAGAAAGGGAGCAGGGTCAGCAAGGTTTTCAAGGAAATTTTCAGAATCAGCTGCAGTTTGCGACACTTAATCAGTTCCTTGCCAACCAGCCCAAGACATTCACCTGTTGTGAGTAGCCTCTTGATGCTGATGATTGGCTTCGTGATACGAGTAAGCATTTTGAGTGCGGCAATGTCAGGCCAGAGGACTTTGTCAGGTTTGCATCGTTCCAGCTAAAGGGTCAAGCAGCTGATTGGTGGTAGCAGTACAAGGATTCCAGGGGCGATCGTGTTGTTACTTGGGACGATTTTCGTCATGACTTCAGGGCTCATTACATTCCGACAAGCTTTGTCGAAGAAATGCATGATAAGTTCAGGCACCTAAAGCAGGGAAGCAAGTATGTCTATCAGTACAACGCCGAGTTCCAGAATCTAGCCCGTTATGCCAAGCAAGATGTTCCAGATGACAAAGCTATGATCTATCAGTTCATAGGTGGTCTCAAGGATGAGCTTCTGCCAGGCCTAGTTCTTCAAGAACCTCGTGAGTTTGATCAGTTCTATAACATGGCTTTGAATATTGAAGCAGCTCAGCTCAAGTTGGAGAACTCCAAGAAGCGTTCCAGGGATTCATATTCTTCTTCCAGCTCTTAGATGATTTCCAAGCAACAGAAGTATTGGGCACCAAATCCTCTTCCGTTTCGTCCTCCTCGGCAGCAGAAGCAGTTTGGTGGTCGTGGTTCTTCCCACCCACCCAACCCAGGTGTCCAGCAGAAGACCCAGGCATCCAAGGCAGTCTTTGTTCCTCCTCCAGGCAATGTTCGTCCTCTCTCTGAGGTGACTTGTCACAAGTGTGGTTAGAAGGGCCACTATGCAAACAAGTGCAACCAGCGGCGTCTTCTGCCTCCTCCTCGTGTCAAGCCTCCAGGCAATGCTATGGTGAAGCATAATCCCAAGACCGCAAGAGTGAATATGGTGAATGCAGCTGAAGCAGAGCAGTCTCATGATGTGATTATGGGTAATCTCTCAGTTAATGATTTTCCTGGAAAAGTTTTGTTTGATTCTGGTGCATCACATTCATTCATATCCAACCCTTTTGTCGCTATGCATGAGTTTTCTATGGAGCATTTAGCTAGTCCATTTCGTGTGGTTTCTCTGGGAATGCGCATGAGTTCGCATATGATCGTTCCAGATGCTTCTATCAAGATGGGAAATTATTCTTTTCTGGCTTCTCCAATTGTTCTCGGGAATTCTGATATTGATCTCATTCTGGGCATGGACTTCTTGGCTATGAATAAGTCTCATATTGATTGCAAAGCAAAAGAAGTCAAGCTGACTCACCCTTCGGAAGATGTGATTATTTTTGCAGCTCGCGATGACACAATCCGTCTCTTTGCTCTTAATGAGAAGGGTGAAATCTCGGCGATTTCTCAAATTCCGGTGGTTTGTGAGTATGAAGATGTCTTTCCAGAAGAATTGCCAGGAATGCCTCCGCACCGGCCAGTTGAGTTCTTGATTGATCTCGAGCCTGGAATTGAACCAGTCTGCAAGCGCCCGTATAAACTTGGCCCCGAAGAGCTGAAAGAGTTGAAGAAGCATCTAGATGAGCAAGAATGTCTAGGTCTGATCAGACCAAGTTCATCTCCATGGGGTTGTGGTGTTTTGTTTGTCAAGAAGAAAGATGGTACGGATCATCTTTGTGTCGACTACCGTCCATTGAACAAGAAGACAATCAGAAACAAGTACCCACTTCCCAACATCAATGAGTTGTTTGAACAACTAAAAGGTGCCAAGGTTTTCTCGAAGCTTGATCTTCGCATGGGTTATCATTAGATTCGCATTCGCGAAGAGGACATTCCCAAGACCGCTTTCAGGACGAGTTTTGGCTCTTATGAGTACACCATCATGTCGTTTGGTCTTGCTAATGCTCCTCCAACCTTCTCAAGAATGATGAATTTCATTTTCTCTCCTTTCAAGAATGAGTTCGTCTTGGTCTATCTGGATGATATCCTTGTGTTCTCGAAGACAAAAGAAGATCATGCAGAGCATCTCCGTCTTGTGCTTGACAAGTTAAGAGAGCATCGGTTCTATGCCAAGTTTTCCAAGTGTGAGTTTTGGCTCAATGAAGTGGTGTACCTTCGGCATGTCATCTCTGCCGAGGGAATTAAAGTGCACCCTGAGAAAGTTGAGGCAATCTTGAAGTGGGAACCTCCTCAAAATGTGAAGCAGCTTCGGAGCTTCCTCGGGCTTGCTAGTTATTGCAGAAGATTCGTGGAGAACTTCTCTCAAATTGCTAAGCCTCTGTCCAATCTCCTCCAGAAGAGCGTCAAGTATGCTTGGTCTCCTGAGTGTGATGTGGCGTTCAATACACTCAAGCAGAGACTGACTTCAGCTCCAATTCTTGTTCCTCCTGAGCAGTCCAAGCCTTTCCAAGTTTTCTGTGATGCTTCTCTCCAAGGCCTTGGTGGTGTTCTTATGCAAGACAAGAAGATTGTTGCTTATACCTCGCGTCAGTTGAAGCCTGTCGAGAAGAACTACCCCACTCATGATCTTGAGTTGGCGGCAGTGGTGCATGCTCTAATGACTTAGAGGCATTTGTTGTTGGGTAGACCAGTTGAGGTGTACACCGATCACAAGAGCTTGAAGTACATTTTCACTCAACCCAATCTCAATCTTCGGCAATCTCGTTGGGTGGAAATGCTTGAAGACTTCAACCCAAGCATTGAGTATACTCCGGGGAAAGCAAATGTCATTGCAGACGCGCTCAGCCGTAAGGCGTACTGCAATAGTCTCATCTGAAGCCTCTTCAGCCCGAGCTTTGCGAAGCATTCCGCAAGCTCAACCTTCAGATGATTCCGCAAGGATTTCTTGCCAATCTTCAAGTCTCTCCGACTCTAGAAGATCAGGTTCGCCAAGCGCAACTTCTTGACGCTATGGTGAAGAAAGTGAAGAAAGGTGTGGCCAAGAGCATTCCGAAGTATAAGTGCTTTCGTATTGATGACAAGGATACCTTGTTCTTTGAGGACCGTCTTGTGGTTCCAAAAGGTGATCTCACAAAGGTTATCATGGACGAAGCACATAATTCTCTGCTATCCATTCATCGAGGCAGTTCAAAGATGTATCAGGATCTCAAGCAAACCTTCTGGTGGACTCGCATGAAACGTGAAATTGCTCAATTCGTGAATGAGTGTGATGTTTGTCGCAGAGTAAAGGCGGAACATCAACGTCCAGCAGGTCTTCTTCAGCCTTTGCCTATCCCAGAGTGGAAATTCGATCATGTTGAGATGGATTTCGTCACTGGGTTTCCCAAGTCCAAGAGAGTCAACGATGCCATCTTGTGGTTATCGACAAGCTGTTAAAAGTTGCTCATTTCCTGCCAGTCAATGAATCTATCTCGGCAGCTTAGCTTGCAGAGTTGTATACGTCAAGGATAGTGTCTTTGCATGGTATTCCTCGTCTCATCTCTTTTGACCGTGGAAGTCTCTTCACTTCCAAGTTTTGGGAGTCCTTCCAGACTGCTATGGGTACCAAGATCCATTTCAGCATTGCGTTCCATCCGCAGACAAGTGGTCAAGTTGAGAGAGTCAATCAGATCCTTGAAGATATGCTTAGAGACTGTGTGATTTCGTTCGGCATGAAGTGGTAAGAATGCCTTCCATATGCTGAATTCTCATACAACAATAGCTTCCAGGCTAGTTCAGGCAAGGCCCCTTTTGAGATTCTCTACGGCAGAAAGTGTCGTACCCCGCTTAACTGGTCTGAAACCGGTGAGCGTCAGATATTGGGCAATGACATGATCACTGAAGCAGAAGAAATGTGCCATGTCATCCGTGAGAACCTCAAAGCAGCTCAGTCCCGACAGAAGAGTTATTACGATAACAAACATCGGGATGTTTCTTTCCAAGTGGGTGATCTAGTCTATCTCAGAGTCTCTCCCATGAAAGGCACTCAGCGGTTTGGAATTAAAGGGAAGCCAGCTCCTCGTTTTGTTGGTACTTTCAAAGTGGTTGGCAAGAGAGGTGGTCTTGCATATCAACTAGAGATTCCTCCAAATTTCACAAATGTGCATGATGTCTTCCATGTTTCTCAGCTCCGGAGATGTTTTAAGACTCCTGAGCGGACCATTAACCTCCAAGACATCGATCTCCAAGAAGATCTCTCTTATCGTGAGCACCCAGTTGCCATTCTTGAAGAAACTAAGTGTAAGACTCGCAACAAGTCTATCAAGTTTCTCAAGGTGAAGTGGTCTCATCATTCCGACAAAGAAGCTACTTGGGAACTCGAGGACCTTCTTTGTTCCGAATTCCCAGACTTCTTTCATTCCTAGATCTCGGGTCGAGATCCTCTTGTAGTGTGGGAGAGTTGTGACAGCCCAAGTGTTGTCCCTACCATTTATGGCATGTAACCCATTGTATGGACCTTGTGTCATGAGCTATGATATGTTTTGCATCTTGTCATACCATGTCTTGTTTTTGCATCCATGCATCATGCATCATGTCATCCATCATGCCACGCCTTGTGGTGAAGTGACCTTGTATGTGAGTGTGTCCTTGGCTGTTGTGATGTGGTTGGAGTGTGTGTGGTACAACACTTTCTCATCCCCCTCTTTGCCAAACATGCCAAAACCCTCTTATTCCCTCTATTATTCTACTCGATAAAATTAACTTGGCATTTAATTTGTTAAAAATATTCTGGTATTAGGTGATATTATTTTGAGCAATGTGTGATGTTCTTTTGGTGTTTGAGCTTTGTGATTTGGGGTGCTAAAAAAACAGGGTCTGTTGTATTTTTTAAAAGGTATTTAAATTACTTGTTATAAAAAATCTCTTTGTAATTATTTAAATATGTTGCATTTATGCTGGTGTCAAAATATTTTTGGTTTTCCAACAAGCCTTTTGTTTATTTTGGTGGGGTTTTCTAAGTTAATTTGTTTTATTAAAAAGGAAAACCCCTTCTTCTGTTTCTCCCACGTAAGAGAGTTGTGGGCCTTCCTCCTCCCGCAGTGGCCCAGCTTAGCAGAAGCGTAGCCGAGCCAGCCTCCTCGTGCTCATCCGGTTGTTGTCCTGTACGACAGAGCATCGGCAGGAGCCACGTCGCCATGCTCGTCGATTTGACGGCCGACGGCGTCCCTATCCGCCTATTAAGCTCGTCCCCCCTGCCCTAGTTCCTTCCCTCTCTCCATTCCTCCTTCTTCCTCGCTGCGCTGCCGCCAGGTAAGGTAGGTAGCCTCATGCCATTGCCGCGTCCGTCGTGCTCCGGCCGAGCATCAGCTCGTGCCCGGAGGTAGCTCCTCTCGGCGTCTTCGTCCCTCTGGTGCACGGGAAGGGCTCCCTCGTCGACACCCCTTCTTCCTCGTCGTCCGTGGCAGCGTCAGGTCCTCTCCGTCGCCGCGCCCCCGAGCTCTTCCTCCCCTGCTCCACGTACAGGGGCATCGCCGCGCGCCGCCATCGTTAGCGTCGTCTCCGTCGCATGTCTGGCCTCGCCTTCATGTCTAGTGGACACTAGGTGAGCTCCCCCTACCGTCTGCCCTTTCTTGCCGTCTGTCGCCTCGTGTAGTCATCGTCGTGCCCGTGTCTCCACCGAGTTCCCGCAGCTCCGGTCAAAAAACCGTGGCTTGGGTGAGTGTGTGTGTTCGGCCAGGCTTGGGTCTTGCCTCCATCGCCCCATGCGTCGTGCACATACCCCACCCCTTAGTCCCTACAGCCTAGTGTGGGTCTTCCTCGCCGGAGTTCTCCTTGAGATCCCCTGTCCGCCATCGCTGTCAGCCACGTGTGTGCAAGTTCAGTTTCGACAGATTTCGTTAGTGCTAGTACTAGTGGTGTGCCACCTCCCTCTGTTCAAATCTCCCGCCTAGCCCGACTGGTTGCCGCGCGCGTCTCCCACAGGGGAGACCCGGGTTCGAAACCCCGCGGGCCCAAGTCCCCTTTTTGTGGGTTTCTTTTATTTTATTGGTCGGATCTGGTGTGCCGTGTTTGGATCCGGTGCTTTCATGCCTGGATCTGGTGTGATGTGTGTGTGTCTGTGTGTGTGTGTGTGGCTGATGTGTGTGTGGGCTGTATGTGTGTGACAGTGGGCCCGGACCAACTTGTCATACACTAGGGGGCCCTAGTGAGTATGCCGGGTGGGTCCCCTCCTATTAGTTGTTTTCTTTGTTTTTTTTTTGTTTTTTTTTGATTTTGTTTGTGTTTTGTGTGATATATATGAATATTACTATTTCTAGTATGTTTCCATATTTGGATATGAACATATATGACATGAGCTTTTCTAGTAAGTTTTCACTCATAGGAATTGATGGCTTTTTTCTATCTAGTGTTTTGCCACGATGCTCCATGCAAACATATGAGTGTGATATATGATTTTGGGGTAGAATCACACAAGAAATTCATTGGAGCTATTGGTTTTGTCTTTTGAGCAAGTTTGACAAAATGTCATTTTATCCCATAATGCCATCTTGTCATTTTTGCTATGGTTAATCCATGCATGCTATGATGTTTGTGCCTACATGAATAAGGTAGTCTTTGATGTGTAGTATGCCATGGTATTTATCTTTGTCATGATCAACTTGCAAATAAGTGGGAACCATGCTCTAAAGTAGCCAATAAAATGTTGCTGTTTTCAACCATGCCAAATATTTCTAAGTCTGAGATTCTGCTGTTATTTTTATGCCATGAAGAGTAGGTTGTATCTAGTGATATGTTTGGAATTTGCTCATGCTCAGTGTTAGTTATTTGAAGTATATATTTTTCATCTACCATCCTTTTAATTTTCATGCCAATAGGAGCTCTCTAGAGTATTTAACCAATGCTGTCAACTTGCTACTTTATTAACTCAGATTCCAGAAAACTGGAATTTTCACTAAGTCCGAGAAAACTGATTCATCATGCCAACTTGAGTGTTTCTTGATTATTGATGTGTGGCTCCTTTGATGGTTGTGTAGTTGTATGCATTTATGTACATGTTGAGTAGATTATGTCCATATCTTGTTTGTGTCTGTAGGGCTCCTTTAGCTCAAGTTGTGATCTGTAGAAATTGCTATGTTGCTGTTTTGTGGCAGATTTGGTGTTTTATTGTTTGGTAGATTGTGGGAGCTGTGCTCCATGGAATTGATTGATTATTGAGTCTATTGTGATTTATTTTTCATCACCTATCCAGTGGCTGCCTTGGAATGCCAAGAATAAGCCCATGGCTTGGTGGTCTTATGATTTTTCCTCCGTACCTTGTCGTGAGCGTATCGTGAGAACCGTAACTCCGTTTCTTGCGATCTTTATATGCATTTCTATCGATTTTGCATGCTACATCCATATTTTCCATGTTCATACATGTCTAAATAACTTAAAATGAGGTTCTGTCCAGATTCATTAATAAACAACTTTGCGCGTGAAACATGACTAGAGTTGGATTGCCATGTTAGATTTCTTCATAAATGAATCATGCATCATTTTGATTGTGCATTGCACCTTGGTTGGATGTTTATTGTGCTGTTTCTCTTGGGTAGATGCGAGTGTTGATACTGAGTACGAGGACCCAGGAGAGTACCACTACGAGGATCCCACTACTTGTTCCGCTGAAGAACCAACAGGCAAGATAATCGTACCCGGATCCCGATACTATTTTTGCTTGCTATTTTATCGCTCTTATCGTTACAATTGCGCTACCTAACACTTGAATATCATCCTCCCATATTTCCATGACAGCCTCTAACCTCCACATCCTAGCAAACCTTTGATTGGCTAAGTTACCGCTGCTCAGCCCCTCTTATAGCGTTCTTAGTTGCAGGTGCAGGTTGTTCCATGTGATAACATGGATTTTTATATCACAATATTTTCCGTTATTTAATTTAATGCTCATATATATCTTGGTATTGGTGGAAGGCTTGGCCTTTTGCTAAGTGATTTGTTCCGCTATTACCGCCACTAGTTCCTTGTTACCGGTGTTATGTTTTCCATATTTTGCGCTCCTAACATGCTCGGGGTTGTTATGGGGACCCCCTTGTTCATTCGGTTGAGATTAAAACTTGTCTGGCAAGACCCAACATTGGTACTACATTTGCTTAACAACTTAATAAAATTGCATAGGGTCTTGCAAACCCGTGGATAATTTAATCAACCCCCGGGCCAGTGCTCCGCATGAGTGTTGGTCCAACCCAGAGCAGCTTATTAACGTTGCCCGGGGCAACTCGGTGATTGGCGTGGTAACCATCGCTCATCCATCGTGTCCTGAGAATGAGATACGCGGCTCTTATCGGGTTCGTCGACACGTCGGGTGGTCTTGCTGGATTTGTTTTACCTTTATCGAGTGTCTTGCGTGTGGAGTCTGACTTTCTTCGGGTTTACTCGAGGTGTCGAAATTCCTTTGGAATTACCTATGAAGACCGCGAGATCCGTGGTCGAGGTATTCCCACGGAGTGTGGTTAATTTGGTAATGGATTAGTTGGAGCACCCCTGCAGGGTTAAATCTTTCGGAAAGCCGTGCCCGCGGTTATGTGGCAACTTTGATATTTGTTTAACACCCGGTTATAGCAAACTGGAAGTAAACTCTAATTAAAATACACCAACTGTGTGAGTAACCGTGATCGTCTCTGCTCGTTAACATGATCCGTGAGAGAACACGGTGGGGTTATGATTGACGTAAGTAGGTGTTCAGGATCTCATAGAGATTATGCTAGATTTGATTGTTCTTCGTAGGCCACTCATATTTATTACTTGTTGCATAAGCTAGACACCATATATGCTTAGTGCTGCTACAAACTAAACACTTACCCCATCCCAACCTTTAAGCATGAATAGTCTTGGTACCCGGGCACATGATAGCTGAGTCCTCTGTGGCTCACAGTTTACTACAACACTCCAGGTACAGGTTCAGATGAGTACGTGCAGGATGATCCTACCCAGCTCTAGTGGGAGTATGATGAGGAAAGAGGCAGGATGTACGTGACATATCCGGATGAGTAGAGGACCTGGTCATGATCTTTGGGGCAGCGAGATAGTTTCATTTGCATCTGTTCATCGTTTGATTTCGTCCGTAGCCGGACCCTGTTTTCATCTTGATGATTGAACTCTGAGTGGAATTGTAATTTAGCATGTGGCGAGTGTAAGCCAACTTGTATACTCATCTCTTCTGTAATGTATGATGCAATGTTACTATACTTGCTAAGGGCAAGATGCGTCTCTATCCCTTGCGAGGCCCTCGTGTCTTAAAATGGATAGACGCGCATCTTGGGCGTGACACGTAAGCATACGTGTAAAGTTGGTCCGGGCCGCTTCATCCCACAATACCTCCGAATAAAGATAAGACTAGTAGTGGTGAGAAAATTAACAAGATCGACTCCCACAACAACTTTGTGTTCTACTCATGCATAGATTCTATGCATAGACCTCGCTCTGATACCATTGTTGGGAGACGTAGTAGTAAATCAAAAAAAATCCTACGATCACCAAGATTTATCTATGGAGAAACCAGCAACGAGTGGGGAGAGATTGCATCTTCATACCTTTGAAGATTGCTAAGTGAAAGCGTTACAAGAACGCGGTTGGTGGAGTCGTACTCGCAGCGATTCAGATCGCGGTGGATTCCGATCTAAGCGCCGAACAACGGCGCCTCCGCGTTCAACACACATACAGCCCGGTGACGTCTCCCGCACCTTGATCCAGCAAGGAGGAGGGAGAGATTGGGGAAGAGCTCCAACAGCAGCACGATGGCGTGGTGGTGGTGGAGCAGCAAGATATTCCGGCAGGGCTTCGCCTAAGCACTACGGAGGAGGAAGAAGAGAGGTAGGGCTGCGCCATGGGAGAGAGATCAAATCTTATCTCAAAACAGCCAAAACCTCAAGTATATATAGGAGGAGGGAGAGGGAGGGCTGCCTTGTCCCCTCCTCCAAGGAGGAGAGGTTCGGCCGAAGCTAGGGAGGAGTCCACCTCCCAGAAGGGAGGTGGATCTCTTCCTTTTGGATATCCTTTAGCCTTATCTCTTTATCCCTAGCCGCATGGGCCTTTCCGGAATAACTTGGCCAGCCCAATACGGGCTGGTACACCTCCTCTAACAGCCCATGAAGTCCTTTGGTCGTCACACCCCTCCCGAGGGTCCACCGGCACCCTCCCGGCACTCCCGATACACTACTGATGAGCCCGAAAACTTTTCGGTGACCAAAACAGGACTTCCTATATATCAATCTTTACCTCCGGACCATTCCGGAGCTCCCCGTGACATCCGGGATATCATACGGAACTCCGAACAACCTTTGGTAATCACGTATACCATTTCCCTATAACCCTAGCGTCATCGAACCTTAAGTGTGTAGACCCTACGGGTTCGGGAGACACGTAGACATGACCGAGATACCCATGTTGGCTCCCACATGCTCCACAATGAGCTCATTGGATGAACCACGATGTCGGGGATTCAATCAATCCCGTATACAATTCCCTTTGTCTACCGGTATCATACTTGCCCGAGATTCGATCGTTGGTATCTCTATACCTTGTTCAATCTCGTTACCGGCGAGTCTCTTTACTCGTTCCGTAACACATCATCCCGTGGCTAACTCCTTAGTCACACTGAGCTCATTATGATGATGTCTTACCGAGTGGGCCCAGAGATACCTCTCCGTCACACTGAGTGACAAATCCCAGTCTCGATTCGTGCCAACCCAACATACACTTTCGGAGATACCCGTAGTGCACCTTTATAGCCACCCAGTTACGTTGTGACGTTTGGCACACCCAAAGCATTCCTACGGTATCCGGGAGTTGCACAATCTCATGGTCTAAGGAAATGATACTTGACATTAGAAAAGCTTTAGCAGACGAACTACAGGATCTAGTGCTATGCTTAGGATTGGGTCTTGTCCATCACATCATTCTCCTAATGATGTGATCCCGTTATCAACGACATCCAATGTACATGGTCATGAAACGGTGACCATCTACTGATCAACGAGCTAGCCAACTAAAGGCTCACTAGGGACACGTTGTGGTCTATGTATTCACATATGCATTCTGGTTTCCGGTTAATACAATTATAGCATGAACAATAGACAATTATCATGAACAAGGAAATACAATAATAACCATTTTATTATTGCCTCTAGGGCATATTTCCAACACACAGTTGATACATTACATGAGTTCTCAACTCCCGAATTATAAACAATCCGATCATATGAGGAGTTACTCTAACATGCCAGACACTTAAAAGTGCATCTAGTTTGTGACCCCCAGGTGATCTTTTTCACCTCACCTAGGGCTCGAGGGCTGCCATCTATATAATGGAAATAAATAAAAACTTAGTAAATAAGAGTATCAGGTGACTTACTTCAAAACCCGTCAGGAGACCTTTGAAGGCCTCCTTCAGTCCGTTGTCAACGGACTGGATGCTCTTCAATACCGCACCCATTAGGGTGCGGTGCTCCTCGAAGACAGAGGCGCTCGTTAGAGCCTCCTCCATTATCGGCCAACCGTTGGTCGGTGGTGCCAAAGGTGGTGATCGGATCACCCGATCACCAACCAGGGTTTGAACCGATACCTCCGGAGGCATGGTGCGCTCCCGAGATGCCCTCGGAGGGGACTGAGTGGCCGCTCGTCCGGCCTTCTCAGTGTCCGGGCAGGGCACTTCCCCCCGGTCTTTGGTAACCAAGGCGTTAGCCTCGGCCATTATGTCGCCTCCCCCGCCGCCGGTGCCTGACTCCATAGGAGCACACTAGGATGACACCTCGGCGATGTCCTTCGCGGCGCCCGGAGTGGCAGGATGCAAGGCATTCTCGCTCTTCGCTAGTTAGGTGGACGGGGTCTCCCCGTCCGATAACACCTTGGTGGGGATAACACGTGGGGGGTTGCAAGGCCAATAACATGCATGTTAGCAAACTCTAAATCTATTCATAATGAATAGGAGGGTCTTCAGATCCTAACCTTTTTGGAGGGGGCTTGACCCGTAGGCTCCTTTGTGGAACCTCCTCGAGGTCTTCATCAGGGGACTGAGCTTTCCCTGCCACAATCTGCGTGCTTGCCGCCGACGCACTTGGGCTTGATGTTGAACACTTGAAGCCAGAGCCCAAAGTGTAGCTCGATGCGCAAGAAGGCCTCGCAGACGAGGATGAATGCCGAGATGTGCATGATGGAGTTTAGCAGGAGGTCGTAGAAGTCAAGGCCGTAGAAGAACATCAGCCCCCTGACAAAGGGGTGGAGGGGAAAGCTCGTTCCCCTAATGAAGTGGGGGATGAACACCACCCTTTCGCCTAGCTTGGGGGTGGGGATCACTTGGCCCTCCTCCGCCGCATGGTGAGGGATGTCAGCGGAGCCTTCTTGAGGTCAAGAATGCCCCGGTCGGTGACCATGGAAGCTTCCCATTGACCGTTAGAGCCCTCCATTGATGAGCTTGGAGGTGGGGTCTAAAAGACCTACATATGTGCTTCGGAGGCGCAAAGGAATGGGAGGCGGAGAAGTCGAATGGAGAACGTGAATAGCCCTCGGGGTTTTCCTCCTCTTTTTATGAGGCCTATCGATTTGGACTCCCCTTGCTGTGTCGTGAATCCCTCCACTTCCCGAGACATGCGAGCCGTTGCGGGCGCATCATTAAGTATATCCCGTATAAAATGGGACACGATCGGTATATTGGTAGATTGTGATGATTAAAACGGCCTCGAACAGCGAATCGAGTCTATGTAACTGGCCTAGCGGTCGTGATGGACTGTGACCTTTCGTCAAATAGGTCGTCAGAGGAACATTGTTTACCCCCTGACATTTGGCCTTCAAGGCCGACCAATCTGCAGTGTTCGGACGTGCCACTATGCGGAAAACTACCTATCATCGGAGGCTGAGCTATGATTCGGCGGAAGGAACTCACCTTGCAAGCCAAAGACTCTGTTCGCGAAGCAATTGCAGCTGAAGACCCTTGGCATTGGAGGCAAGTTTAGGGGCTACTGAGGGAGTCCTGGATTAGGGGGTCCTCGGGGAGTCGGCCTATGATTATGGGTCGAACTATATGGGCTACTTGCCGAACACTAGAAGATTTAAAGGCCCAGTCTCCAAGAAGGAAGTTTTGGGAAGTACGGCTTGCGCTCCATGTTTGATGTAGTAAATAGGCATGTTTATCTCTTCGGCATGTAACCGACCATGTGTAAACCCTAGGTGCCCTTGGCTTCTATATAAGCCGGAGGGTTTCAGGGTATAGGGATAGAACAACTCATCTAGGGTTAGACATACGACCTCGAGGTAGATCAACTCTTTAACCCCCCATATCATCAATACAACCAAGCAGGACATAAGGTATTACCTCCATAGGAGGGCCCGAACCTAGGTAAATCTGTGTCCCCTTTGACTCATGTTACCATCGATTCTAGTCTCATAGTTCGGGACCCCCTACCTGAGATCCGCCAGTTTTGACACCAACAAAGGGTCCCTTAGTGGAATCACGACATCTTGCATTGTGCGAGGGCGTGAGGAGATTACGGTGGCCCTAGTGGCTTCTTGGGGAGCATTGTGCCTCCACACCACTCTGAACGGAGATTAGCATCCGCAAGGGTGTGAACTTCGGGATACATCATCGTCTCCTCGTGCCTCGGTTATCTCTTACCCGAGCCCTTTACTTATGCACTTTACTTTGTGATAGCTATATTGTTAGATGCTATATATCTTGCAATCACTTAGTTGTTTATCTTTCTTAGCATAATTTGTTGGTGCACATAGGTGAGCCTAGTTGTTTTAGGTTTTGTGCTTTACTTATTAAACGTTAGTTTTATTCTGCATTTGTTCAAGCCTAAACCGTAATTATTTTAAAGCGCCTATTCACCCCCCTCTAGGCGACATCCACGTCCTTTCAGTTGGTATTAGAGCTAGGTCTCTCATTATTAGGTTTAACAACCTAGAGAGTAAGGATGTCGACTAGGGGATTAGGATTCTCTGACACTCTTAGTTTCAATGGCACAAATTTTGATGTTTGGGTAATTCGCATGCTTATTCTCTTTAGGTTCATGGACCCATCTTTAAAGCGAATTGTAGATATGGGTTTTTATCCTCCAGAGGATTCTCAAGACCTATCTTTGGAGGATGAGAAAAACTCTTATCTCAATGCTCAAGCTTCTAATGTGCTTTTTGATGCTTTGATCAATGTAGTTATATTTGAACTCATGCCGCTTCAGGATGCTAATGAGTTGTGGACAAAGCTTCAAGATAAATTTGGTGAGTCCAAGATTTGTAGGGATGATTGTTCTCCCTCCACCTCCGGCCGTGTTGTGTTCTCAACTTCATCTACTTCACCTACATGTGGATTGCCACAAGGTAATTATATGGTGAGTAGTGATGATCATTGTAATGATGATACTGGGCTTATTGTTGATAATTCTTCTTCACTATCTTATTGCAACGCTTCATCTTTGGACTTTAACACCTCGAGCACTTTAAATGTTTCACATGCTTGTGTTGATAGTCCTTGTATATCATGTACAAATTGCTTGACTAAATATCATGATGATATGCCTGCTATATCTTGTTGACATGATAAAAATGTATCTATTTCCTCGAGTTGTTGTGCTAAAAATGTAGAGGAAACCTAACACTCCATGGAACAAGATGTGGTCTTGAATGGTGCTTCAAGGGATCCTACATCATCATCTATTGTTTCTCACTTTTGCCTTATGGCTAAGGCTTCAAAGGTATCTCCTACTTTGAATCCCAATATATCTCACAATGAAGATGTTGATGATAATGATGAAGAGAGTGATAATATTGCTTCCTTAAAAATTAAGGGAGAAATGGTTTTTAAAGCTCTTCATAAGAATAAAATTGCTCGTTCCAACTTCATGGAAATCATTTCTATTGCCATTGAGGGCAAGAAATATATTGAGGAGTTGGAAGCTCATCTCGAGGATCATGGGACCACCATTGATAAAATGGAAGGTCATGAACATGATTAAGCTAATGAGATCGTGGAGCTATCTCAAGCTCTTGAAAATGAACAAACCACCAAGGAATATCTTGAGGAGACCTTTGCTCTAGAATTATCTATATTAAAGGAATCCCATTAAAATCTCTCAAGGTGGCTAATGATTTTAGAACTAAAAATTATAAGCTTGAAGTTTCACATGCTAAACTCCTTGAGGAACTTGAGCACCTCGAAAATGGCTCAAGGGTCGTTAAGAGTTCGCTCATTGATATCACCGAGTCTCATGCTCAACTTAAAGCTTCATATGCTAAAGAGCTTGCCAAGTTGCCTTCTCATCTTGTTGTTAATGATGACGCTTGTGCTACTAACTCTATTTCTTGTGAAGCATCCATATTAAAGGAGAATGTTGAGCTAAGGGCTGAACTTGAGTTGCTATCTAGCAATTATGGGAAATTGGAAGAAAGTCATGAAAAGGGCTCTCATGGTGATCTTATAGTATCGCATAATGTTCTAAAGATAGCTCATGAGGCTAGTACTACTAAGGTAACATCTAGTGAGACTCATGTGGACATTAGCACTACATCTAGTAGAAATGCTTTATTGCCATGTGCTAGTCCTCGTAGTTCTTCTACTCATAATGTTGGTACATCTTGTGATGAATTACTTTCCTTTCCTTGTTGCTCTAATGATGAAGCTTATACTTCCTCTAGCACTTGTGTCGATTCTAACCATGTAGAGGAAATCAAATAGCTCAAGGCCCAAGTCACTTCTTTGAAGAAAGACTTGGAAAAGAGTCATGAAGGTAAGTCCACACTTAACAATATCTTGAGTGTGCAAAAAATCCCAAATGACAAAGGTGGACTTGGATTCAAATCCAAGAAGAAGAAGATGTCCACGAAGTACAAGAAGAAGGGCCAAGAACAAGTCAAGAATTCGACCAAGATTATTTGCTTCAAGTGCAAAATAGAAGGGCACCATGTAATATCTTGCCCATTGAAGAAGAAGCCTCAAAGTAACAAGCAACAAGGGAAGCGGCCACAAGTTCAATCACATGCTCAACCACAAGTTGAAGAAAGGCCTCTTACCAAGAAGACCCAAGTCAACGTTCCTCAAGTTGAGAAATCAATTGAGAAGAAAGTAAAGGGTAGATGTTGCTACTTATGTCATGAGAAGGGTCACTTCGCTTCTTCTTGCACGAAAGGTAACTTATCCAACCCAATCATTATTGATGATATCTATTCTCTTGGGAAGGATAAGCTTGGCAATGTGTTTGCCAAATGTGTTGGTACTCAAAGTGGTGTCAAGAAAAGAACCATTTGGGTATCCAAGCCTATTGTGACTAACCTCTTAGGACCCAACTTTGTTGGGGACCAACAAGCTCAAACTTGATCAATAGGTGTTGTTGGAGGGCATTGGACACCTCGCTACATTATGAAGAATTAAGGTATCTTCATCATTCATATTATCTCAAGCCAAGTCATTTGGGTTATCGAGTTTCTATCCTATATACAATGTCCTCCTTGCAGTAACTTGTACTTAAATTGTTTACATTGATATTTACTTGCCCCTTTGCATGTTGTGGTTGTGTACCTTGCATGTGTTTGCATATGGTGTGCCTCCGACTTGCTTATCTTGAGTAATCAAGTATGGGTATGTTGGTTTGCACATGATGTACGTGTGCGTATTGTGTTGAGCCTTTTTGCATTTTGTTTGTATCTTAATTGGATCATTTGAGAGATTAATGGATTATCCCGTTTTGGGGGAGCGATGTGCTTTGTGCACTTCACGATCCTCAAAATGTGTGTACATGAGGAATACCACTTAGTATTGATATTACAAGATTATCTAGCTTCTATGTGGTATGTCTTCTCATGAGAAATTCAAATTCTAAATGTTCCATTAATCATCTTGTTGGATTTCATTGCCACTTGTTAATAACGTTGGGTTACCACATTATGGGGGATTAATATACTATGTGCATATTACAAGCCCAAAGAATGTGTACATTTGAGATATTGCCACTTAGAATTGAAATTATAATTTATCTTGTTCCTAGGTGGCATGTTAGCTCTACAAGTGTCATTTGCTTGTGCTTTAGGAGTAAAGATGATGTTGGGTCAATTTGCAATGTGAATTATTTCCAAATACTTCTTGTCCTTTGACAATTGGTATTCCTTTTAAGTGGTAGAGTTTGCCAATCATCTTTACATAGGATCTTGTTTATCGTTTGTCTTCCTTGCCTCTTGTGGATCTTTTTGAGCATGTCTAGGGTTTCTATAGATATAGGGAAAGTGATGATCCCGTCATGTGTATTGTATTCAAATGCAAATTCTATATAATGCACATCTCTTGGGGGAGCTATCCTATTTTCTTTAGAACACTCTCTTTATGTCTTTATCATAAAATCCTTTGATCTTCATCAAGTGTGTGTTGGTGGGAGGTGAGCCTTTTCTCTTTTGTGATTTGTTCCATCATGAAAATTTGAGGAGGGTTTGGTTTGTTTGGAACCTAGCTCTCTTTTGTGAACTTGATACCTCTTGTTTTCCTTCAATTGGTATCTTGTTTCCTTCTATTTTGGCATGTGTAAATGGATATCTCATTCCTTGATGTATCTTTTAGTTGGTATCCGTCAAGTGATAATTCTTCGTTTGGTATCTTATTTTCACTTGATACCTTATCTTTTGGTATCTTATCAACTGTGTGTTGATTTGATGCTTGAAAGCCTTGAGCATGAATATTTACTACATGTACTTTCGTTGACATGTTCTCTTTCCTTGACCCAATATATAGGGGAAACTCCACTATGACATAAATTGGATAAAGGGTGCATGAAATTCAATTTCATATCTATATGCACATATTTATGTGGAGTTTTGTCCTATGTATTGTTGGTCCCCTATTTTTGGTCCCAATAAGTTTGGGTACCACTTTGTTTGTGGTGTTGTTCTAGGAACAATTGGAGATACATTGGACACTCGGCTCACTTACAGCAAAGGTGTTGATACCATGTGCTTATTGGAGCCATGCTAGGATGATTGAAGAACCATTGTCTACTACATCGATCCAATGTTATCTTGGTAACAAGTATCTACTTCATGCATACATTTCTCGCATTCAACCTTTTATAGGTTGCATCATGACATGAATTTCTTGATTCATTCGTGTGGTACTTGTTTCCTTTCTCAAAGCATCACAACAATGATCTCTTTTTGCTAGTTGTGATATCCTTGATGTTCGTGTATTGGGAGTTCATTTATGTACAATAAGAAAATATTAGGCTATGTGCTATGCTTTCAAGCAAAGATCTTATTGGTATATTTATGACTTCCTTTTGGATATCTTGTTTGTTCCTTCTTGTAACTATTTCGTGTGTACATCATTCTTTGTGGATATATCATCATGATTGCCCTCTACCTAGAATCTCATACACATGAGAGAAGTTACATCTATAATTGATATCCTCTTTTCTTTCAGGTCCACAGTTTCATTTCCTTTTTATTTACTTGGTGGTTTCATGGAAGAATCTGTCTTGAGTGCGGATCTTATATCCTTGCATTTTGATGCACTCCTTGGTGGTGAAGACTACTTTCCTCATGCTTGTCTTCACGAGGGTTTTGCCATCTCGATTGGTATCCCTCCTCTTGACAAGGCTATTATTTCCTATCTTCACCAGGGGTTGTCCCAAGCTTTGGTTTTTTAATTTTCTTATTAGTAAGCTTGTGAACCCAGTTGCTAGTGGTTTGTGTGTGGGAAGGATAAGTCTTGCACTTTATGTCTCATTTCATTAAGACTATGTTGATGCTTAATGCTCATTAGTCCTCTCAAGTGCTTTGCCATGACTCACACACATCATTTTGATTGAACCTATTCTTTAACCTCTTCTACCTGTTGCTCAACCATATGTTTGGTGCAAGTACAATGCTTATTCGCTTATCGACTTGCTTGCACTTTGTTGTGTGTTTATATTGATTTTGGGGGAGTCGTGATCCTATTTTGTGCACTTACATTCAAATACAAAAAATCTTAATTGTGCACAAATCATGGGGAGCTCCTCTAGTTTCTTTATAAACACTCTTTTGACCATATCATAATATATTTTATTCATGTGGCTCGTAGGTCCATGTGATTGATTGTTCCAATTAGTATCTTTTGATTGCTTCCTTCACTCCGGTGTATGTCTTTGTGTCATACGATCCTTTTTGCAATCTTTGGGTTCTCAATATAGTTTATCTTCCTCCAACTACTTATCATTGGATTTGTGTGTTTCTTTTCACATGTATTTTGAGAAATACAAACCTTTTGGAGGAACACCTATTATATTGGCTTTCCAAGATTTTCGCCCATTTTAGCAATAGATGCCAATGGGGGAGAAGTTTAGAGAGTTTAGTTTGGAAAGCTTAGAGAGTTTTTCTTTTATTGCTTGAGCATTTGCATCTCACATCCATGCATTGCTTTGCATTTGTGTGTGCTTGGTTGTGCTTATTTCCTTATATAAACTCTCTTGAAAGTGGTTGTCATCAATTACCAAAATGGGGGAGATTGTAAGAGCACATTTCTCCATGTGTGGTTTTGGGTAATTGATGACAATCCCTATGGACTAATGGTTGCCTTGAGTTATATTCGAAGGATTTGTCCGTAGGTACTTCTTGAAGTCCATCTGCTGGTTTCAAGGAGTTTATATGGTGACGAAGGTGGTATTCAAGGTTTATCCAAAGATTGGTCATGTGGGAGTTGAGCTTATTGCAAGCATGTCGAAGAAGAAGATTGTGTAAGAATTCATGTTTACCTTCAAACATCATATTTATGAAGAGAGAAGATAAGATAGAAGGTTGAACAAGACTAAGTCAAAAAGTGAATCAAGTTGATCAACACACAAAGCGTACAAGATGTACCGTGAGGGATCAAGTGATCCCATGGTGTGGTAAGCATTTTCCATTACGCTTTGTGTACTAACCCATGGTCTATGTGAGAGTTCTTTGTGGGGTTAGGTATATTTCCATGGGCTTGCATCAAGAGGCAGATCCCATACATCCCATGGAAGATGACATCAAGTGGAGATCGTCATCAAGGTTGCGATGTGCAAGCTCAAGTGAAGCATCACAGAGAGATCATGCTTGAGGCTTGCCGTTCATTGTGGTGACAATGGACTTGTGAAGATGTGCCGAAGAGTGGCTCACCCATAGTGGAGCATGGGGGAGCAATCAACTAGTCTTCATCAAGCCGTCGCAATCAAGAAAGGTGGTCCATCTTGAGAAAGTCAAGATCGTCATCATCTAGCTCAAGTGGACTATGCACAGGGAAAAGTTTTGTCCTTGATAGGGTTTTCTATTTTTCCGGTCTCATGGTGGTAGTTGGGAGACCGGGTTATAGGATCAATTGTCGTACTATCAAGGGGGCTCTCAATTGAGTATCTTGATCATATCGTTCGTTGAGAGCTCAAACCATTGCATTCTTGGCATCATCATCATTCTT
This sequence comes from Hordeum marinum, assembly GCA_022496015.1. Lineage (NCBI taxonomy): Eukaryota > Viridiplantae > Streptophyta > Magnoliopsida > Poales > Poaceae > Hordeum > Hordeum marinum. Next base: position 444,053,264 of record CM039674.1, read on the forward strand.
CGTTCTTGGTTGGCTTTTCTCTATGCGGGTTCTTGAGCTTGTGGTTATCTTCGTGACAAGCTCTAGTACATTGAAAACAGATTTCATATGCTTCTTCTATTGCATTTTCGGTGTTGGAGGTTTTACCGGTATTATTCGAGGAAGGGTTCTCACCATTTTCTTATGGGCCTTTTCTCATTTACTTCTTATTGATATTTCTATCGAGATTGTGTTAGCCCATGTCGTTAGCTTTCCAACAAACTTGGTTTCGTGGAACGGAGTCCGTTTGCACAAGTTGTGGCAGTTTTGGTGTTCTTAAAAGGCTACAACGGTACTACCATGGCTACTACCGCGGTACTACCGCTTGGAGCGGATGCAATTTTTTACTACCGCGGTACTATCTCTACGGACAAAAATCTCGTGTTTTTTCCAGCGGTGGTAGGCACGGATGTATTTTTTAGTACCGCTCGCAAGCAGTAGTACCGCTACCCTTTGCGGTAGTACCGCTATCCCTAGCCGTAGTACCGTGAGGACGAGCGATAGTACCTCTCCAGCGGTTCTACTGGCCTTTTTCCTCCTCACTATTGTTTTTCAAGGGGCTTCCACCTCCCTAGCGGTAGTACCGCTCCCATGAGCGGTAGTACTACTCTGTGCGGGTTGTGAGCATAACGGTTGGATTTTCCCCCACCTATAAAAGGGGGTCTTCTTCCCCATTGAACCTTATCCTTTGAGCTCGAGTTTGCCCCCCATTATTGACCTTCTTTGAGCTTGCTAACTCTCAATCCCTCAAATGATTCTTGCTATTTCTTGAGGGAAAAGAGAGAGGAGGATATCTAGATCCACATTTCCACCAATCGCTTTCTCCTCTATGTGAGGGGCACCCCCTGGATCTAGATCTTGAAGTTCTTTGTGTTCTTATTCGTTCTTCCTCTCACTTTCCTCCATAGCATTAGTTTTTGTGGTGGGATTTGGGAGAGGACTTGGGTACTCCGTGTGCCCTTGCCATTGCATTTGGTGCATAGGTTTGAGTTCTCCACGGTGATACGTGGAAGTGAGAAGTTGAGAAGCTTATTACTCTTGGGTGTCTGAGCAACCTAGAGCTTGTTCCTCTTGGGTGCTTTGGCACCCTAGATGGTTGGTGGTGCCTCGGAGCTCAATCATTGTGGTGCAAAGCTCCGCGCAAGCTTCGGGGTCTCCAATTAGGTTGTGGAGATTGCCCCAAGCATTTGAGGTCACCTCGGAGCCACAATCCATTGTGGTGAAGCTTCGTGGTGTCGTTGGGAGCCTTCAATTAAGTTGTGGAGATTGCCCAACCTTGTTTGTACGGGTTCGGTGACCACCCGCAAGGATCCCTTAGTGGAATCCCTGTGTGGACTAGGCCTGGGGGCTCCTATAGGTGTACTAAAGTTTGGGTCCTTTAGTACCCCTTACTTGTGCATGGGCAGTTGTAGCCGCACCAGCGGCAAGGCCCGCCAGGCGACTGATGGATGCAAGCACAAGGAATTCAAGAAAGCATTCAAGCCAACAATCAGGACCGAAGACCGAAGGCTGGGACCCCGGCAAGATCTTGTCGGGATGGCCTATAGAGCCCTGGCAAGAAGTGCGCACGGCAAGGCCTCGCCATCCTGCCAACGCAGAGACAAGGTGTCATCCCACCTGGGTACATGTCGAGGCGCTGAGGATGGAGGAGGCTAAGCAGTGCCGATGGGACGGGCTCATGTCCCGTCTCGTGGAAGGTCAGGGACGCCTAACAAACAATTAAATATGTTTGTCTCACACCATCAGTGTTAGGTACGATAACATTGTAGCACTTTACACCTCATGTATGTGTTGTACGCCACTATTGGTGACCCCTTCGAGAGTATAAAAGGAGGCCCAAGGCACGGCTACAGGGGAGGAGCTTGTCTAGCCGATTCTGCATGAGTAGTAGTTGTGTAGTGTAGCGCTCCCAGAATGTGAGCTAGAACTCATCCAATACAACCAAGCAGGAGTATGGTTTTACGCATCTTTGCGGCCTGAACCTGGGTAAAATCCCGCGTGTTAATAATCAAATATGCTCTCTGTGCGAGCCTTCTTCCCTACCGAATCGTAAAGGGATCCCTTCGATCCCATAGGTGTCGTTTTCCCGACATCTTTGTCACGCCGGGTAGGGGGAAAAGGTCGTGCGGATCTGATCTGGTGACTAGCGCGCCAGTTCCTTCATAATCATCATCGCCATGGCCCCCAAGAGAAAGGGTTTTACAACGGTTGGCCCATCGACGTCCTCTGTCCATGTAGCTACACAGACAGGCGACAGTGTAGACACGGGTGGAGGAGGCGGAGGTTCCGAGCTTCCGCGACGTTCTAGTGATCATAGCCAGGCGAACGACGTCGTCCACGCCGCTAGATCTAAGGATGGTGTTGTACTGCTAGCAGGTGGTGCAGCAAACTCCAGAGACGGAAGGGTGCCTTCCAAGTCACCCACACCGGCGCACGCGTCGCGACCTTCTCAGGGCGCACGTGATGAGCATCACCGTGATGTTGCTGGGTCCAGGCGTCCTCATGGAAAATCTCCTAAGCATCATCCTCGGGATGTGTGAGACCAACATGCATGTCCACGTGCCGGTGGAAGCGGCGTACGGTCGCGGGACCGTAATGTAGCTCCTTCCAACATAGTTGGGAGTCAGAGCACCTCACATTCCTCGCACCTGTCGATGCCTACACGAGCAGAAGCACTGTCGTGAGCACAGTTGCTCCTCAACTTTCCTCCTGTTGCAGACAAGCTCGAAGAATGGAGAGCTGCCATTTAGAGCCTCATTGGCCTCGCCAACAAAGATAAGCCATAGCAGGTGGAGCCTTCACGACACGGTCCATCGAGCTGACACGCACCGGTGGCAAGAAGACTAGAGGTGGTACAACTATGGTGTACTCTCCTCCACAGCAGCAGCAGCGGTCGCTGACTCGACGGGTCGACACTCGTGATGACGATTCCATAGCATCGTCCGATTCGCGAACTCGTCGTGACCAACATCAAGTTCTTCGGGAGCGAGGCAAGGAAGACGCTCGACCTACCATCGAGCGGCACGGGAAGCGCGCTATCAGTCCGACAAGCGTGCATGACCTACTATAGACAAGCCAGCGCCGGGTATCCTGTCGATCTACCTTACGAGGTGTGTTGTCCAGCGTTTGCCCATGAGCTGCGGTGAATTTAGTGGCCCAATTCCCGCACATTCAAGCTAGAGGTCCCGAAGAAATATGACGGCAAGACTCACCCGTCAGAGTTCTTGAGCATCTACACCATTGCGGTGCAGACTACCCGGGCTCACGACGACAAGATACTCACCAACTACTTCTCATTGGTGCTTAAGCCCAACATCAGGTCGTGGTTGATGCACTTGCTGGAAGGATCCATTTCTTCCTGGGCAGATCTGTGCCATGAGTTTTTTGGCGCCTTTACCGAAGGTCATCAAGCTCCTGGCCAGGAAAGTGATTTACATCTCAACCCCCAGAAGGAGGGCGAGACTTTGCGCAAGTACATCCACAGGTTCAGCCGCATACACCACAACATACCAGATGTTCATCTTGCCATTGTTATCAGCGCATTCCATCAGAACATGCACAACCGTAGGATGCGGGAAGAGCTGGCAATAAACAAGGTCAGGGATGTTGCCGAGCTCTATGCTCTGGCGGATAAATGTGCACGAGCTGAAGAAGGGAGGAGGCTCCCCGGTGAGGGCGCTGGTGTAGGGGTCGACTCTGAGGATGAGGACACCGCCGCCCCGGCAAAGAAGGGCTGGCGGCATAACAGGAAGTGCAAGGGCAAGGCCGTGCTTGCCGACGAGGGATCCAGTAACCCCGGTACCACCAAGAAGGCCAAGGTCGATGACCCCGGCAAGGATGCTGTCGGGTGCATCTCCTGTCAGGCTTTGGCGGCTGCCAACAAGAAGGACGCGCTTATCTACACTGATCAACTCTATCGGGAGGCAATTGCAGCATCTGTTGCCAAGGCACTTGCTCCTGCCGCTGAAACTCTTGGGAGGAAGAAGCCCAACAGGACGTCTCACACAGACTCCGGCAAGCGCACTTTCTCGGAGTGTTGCGCTCCTGTTGAGGACGTGCCAGAGAGTTCCACCGGCAAGAGCAAGAAGTCCAAGGCAGCTCCCCCAGTGACAAAGAAGGTGCCCGCCAAGGAGGATGGTATGGGAGGAACTTTCACCATAAGTTCCACCCTTGACGACAAATAGAAAAGTGCGCTCGTTGCCTTCCTATGGGCGAATGTCAATGTGTTTGCATGGCAACCATCTGATATCCTCGGTGTTCCCAGGAAGGTGATTGAGCACCGCCTTGCCGTCTGTCCACACGCGCATCCCGTCAAGCAGAAGGTCAAGAAGCAGGCTTTGGAGCGGCAATAGTTTATTGCCGAAGAAATCAAGAAATTAGAAGCGGTTGGCTTGGTTAGAGGAGTGCTTCACCCAACCAGTTTATTGTCAAAGAAATCAATAAATTAGAAGCGGCTGGCTTGGTTAGAGGAGTGCTTCATCCAACATGGTTGGACAATCCAGTTGTAGTGCGCAAGGCGAATGGGAAATGGAGGCTATGTATTGACTACACAGGTATCAATAAAGCCTGCCCCAAAGATCCTTTTCCCTTGCCACGCATCGACCAGATTGTGGACTCCACCGTCGGCTGCGACTTGTTGTCTTTCCTTGATGCCTATTCAGGTTATCATCATATTTTCATCGCCAAGGAAGACGAAGAGAAGACCGCATTTATCACCCCATGTGGTACGTATTGCTTTTTGCGTATGCTTTTCGGGTTGAAAAGTGTTGGTTCTACATTTGCAAGAGCGGTCCAGATTGGTTTTGAGCCCTAGCTACATAGAAATATGAAGGCTTATATGGATGACATAGTGGTCAAAACCAAGGACAAGGCAACGCTCATATCAGATTTAGAAGAAACATTTGTAGATTTGTGCAAGATCAACTTGAAGCTCAACCCTGAGAAGTGTGTGTTTGGTGTCCCATCCAGCAAGCTTCTCGGGTTCTTTGTATCTCAATGTGGAATTGAAGAAAATTCCGACAAGATCAAAGCAATTGAGCAAATTGAAGCACCAAGACCTGTCAAGGATGTGCATCATCTTGCAGGCTGTGTCGCTGCTCTGAGTAGGTTCATTTCAAAATTTGTTGAGCGCGCCCTGCCCTTTTTCAAAATCTTGAAGAAGGCAGGTCCGATGAAATGGACTCCAGAAGTGGAGGCAGCGCTGCAGGATTTGAAGAAGTACCTCTCCTCTCCTCCAGTCCTAGTCGTGCCAAAACCGCAAGAGCCGTTGCTGCTATATCTAGTGGCAACAAATCAAGTGGTCAGTGTTGCATTAGTGGCTGAAAGAGAAGTTCATGAAGAAGTAGCGGCAACAGCAGGACCGCCAAGCGACAAGCCGGGATATTCCCCAGCAGGGTCTGGTGCCGACAAAGCAGGATCTACGAAGTCGAATGAAACAATTCCGAAAAAGAAGATGGTACAACGCCCACTCTATTTTGTCAGCTCCCTTTTGCAGGGGGCTAGGTCAAGATATTTTGGCATGCAAAAGTTGCTCTTTGGCCTCCTTATGGCCTCGAGGAAGCTGTGCCATTACTTCTAGGCACATGAGATCACCGTTATCACTCGCTTCCCATTGCAGCGGATTTTGCGGAACCCAGATGCTACCGGCAGGATTGTGGAGTGGGCTTTGGAACTGTCAAGCTTTGGCCTCAAGTTGAAAGTACTTTGACTATCCAAAGTAGAGCCTTGGCGGAGTTCTTTGCGGAATGGACCCCAACGCCGGATGAAGAAGTTCCAGAGTCAGCTCTCCCCGACAAGGAAACAAATCAAGAGTGGATCATGTATTTTGATGGGGTTTCTCGCTGCAATGCGCCAGTGCTAGAGTGCTGCTTGTCACGCCCACCGAAGAGCACCTCAAATATGTGATTCAGATGCACTTTCCTCGGGAGAGGTCAATAAACAATATTGTAGAATACGAAGGGCTGCTTGCCGGTCTTAGGATCGCGGCAGACCTTGGGATTAAGAAACTTATTGTCAGGGGTGATTCTTAGCTTGTTGTCAAGCAGGTGAATAAGGAGTATCAGAGTCCATTGATGGAAGATTATGTAGATGAAGTGAGAAAGTTGGAAGAACATTTTGACAGTCTGCAAATGGAGCACGTCCCGCGTGTAGAGAACAGTGTTGCTCATGGCCTGTCAAAGTGTGCTACCCTTAAGTTGCCCGTGGAACCAGGAACTTTTTTGCTCCGACTGACTCAACCATCCGTGGCACCATCAATTGGACAAGAGAAAAGAAGAAAGTTGAGTTCCGGCAAGTATTTCCCATCGGAGCTCCCAGAAGCCGCTGGCGAGGAAATTGCCGAGATAGACGCTAGGCTTGCCTGTGAGCGTCATGCTCTGGCAGAGCCTCGAGCTCTTGCCATGGAAGCACATGCTCCCGCCAAGCTTGTCGGGGGGCAACAAGCTCCGGCAGGGCCTCGAGCCCTTGCCATTGAGACAAATGCTTCCCCGACAGAGGATATGCCTTTTGTCCTTGTTGTCGAGCCCCGGGCTCCAGCATGGGCACATCACATCGTCCATTTCCTTCAAACAGGAGAAATCCCTGAGGAGCAAGAAGAAGCAGAGAAAGTAGCCTCCCGGTCTAATATGTACCAATTCGTGGACAACGTCATGTACAGAAAGAGGCTGAATGGTGTGAAACTCAAGTGCATTTCTTGGGAAGATGGACTGTAGCTGTTGGCGGAGATACCTGGAGGCATATGTGGCTCCCACATAGGATCAAGAGCATTTGTCGGTAAGGCATTCCGGCAAGGTTTCTTTTGGCCCACTACCCTCTAGGATGCAACTGCGCTAGTAACCAAGTGTGAAGCATGCTAGTTTCATTCGAAGAAAATGCATCAACCAGCTCAAGCTCCTCAGACAATCCCTCTCTCCTGGCCATTTTCGGTCTCGGGGCTCGACATCTTGGGTCCTTCTCCCGTGCTACCGGGGGCTTTGCGTACTTGTACGTCGCAATTGACTAGTTCACAAAGTGGCCAAAAGTGGAAGCAGTGAGAAAGGTCACAGCTCAATCAGTCGTCAAGTTCTTTAAAGGAATAGTTTGCCACTTTGGTGTACCAAACAGGATCATCACCGACAACGGAACACAGTTCACGAGCCGCACCTTCATGCAGTATGTCCAATACCTTGGCGGCAAGATCTGTTTTGCTTCTGTTGCCCACCCAAGGAGCAAGGCCAGGCAGAAAGGGCTAATGTTGAAGTGTTGTGAGGCCTCAAGACAAGAACTTTCGACAAGCTACCATATGTGGCAGATCGAGCTACCATATGTGACATTCCTTTTTTGAATAATAGGTGGCATTTTTTGCCGTCATTGAAAATGGTTGTAGGTGATAGAATTGTGTCCACCATCAAAGACGCGATCTTGTATGACGGGGAAAGTGGTACCATCAAGAATTAATTTTCTGTGACAACGCTTGAGTGACGATGGGGGTGATGGCCGAGAAACATCACCAGGGTAACTTTGGTAATGAAAAATGTTTTTACGTGACACAAGTGAAATGTCACAAAATAGCCGTCGTTTTGTAGTGTTAGCATTATTTTGGTCATGGAACTTGCTTAATTGACTTCTGAATGGTCCATCTCCTCCAACTTCTCGTTAAAAGCTTCATTATATTGTCTGTTCTCAACAGTCAACAACCTTAGCTCTGAGAGAACAATAACACACTTCGTTTGTAGGGAAGTGTGAAGTTTCATCACTCTACATAAAGTAGGCACATTGAACCCCTGGTTTTCTACTTCAACGAAACCACATGCTTGGAGGGTGAAAAGAACAATGTACAAAAAATTTCTCATAGCTCAAATATAAGTCCTAGATGGATAGATTGTGTCTAGAATACATACCCTCTTGTTAATAAAACAATACACACCTGAGCTCATATAAGAAGAATATCAACAAATCTTGAAATAAAATCTAACGTACCAGCCTGCACGAAAACAATCAATGTGTAATATGAGTAACATTTGATTACAGATTTCACATGATGTGCTAGTGTGAACTGAATTTAGTATATCCTATGAATAAGAATTTTTCCGTTTTAGCATAAAATCTTTGAGAATACCCATCTAGGCCCCAAGGTCCAATAAACTTCACATTTAACTTGGGATGGAAAACCAGTTCTCCAACATATCTATATTTATGAAGTATCCATGCTATATTTACATCAATTATATATGGTTTAGGTGCACTTTTATATTATTTTTATGGACTTACTTATTAATCTAGTGCAGTGACAATTTCTGTTTTTGATCTTGATTGTATCATGATCATTATTGATAATGTTGGATCATATGATGTTCTTCCTCATCTATACTTTTTGTGGTCAATTGATTCTTTCTCTTTGAAGTTTATTAATGTTGGATTGAATACCTTGGATTTTAGATGACTTGATGCATGTCTAGTAATTAACTTGTGGATACATGTGGTGACATTGGGGTGATCCATGCATCAAGGTTGAAAGATACGTATCATATGGTGTTGTCGTAGTACGATCCCTAGGGCTATATGTGACCCTTTGGGGGTCGTTCAAAAGATTGATCAGAAAGACAACTTTGAGATGTTTTTTTCTGCCTACACGATTTCACCATACCTTCTCTGATAGAATATAAACTTTGGAGTGATTCTTTGTTGCATTTTGAGGGATTATCATTTGGTTCAAATAAGTTAATGATGTTGAGAGATTACACTAGTGAAAGTATGAACCCTAGGCCCTGTTTCCAAGCATTGAGACGTTGTTTTACACGCTTTTGTTATTTGCTACCTTGTTTATATTCATTCGGATCACAAACAACTGTTTCACCATCCATATTACACATCCATCATCACCTCATCGCCGAACTAGTGCAACTATACAACTGGCAATTGTATTGGGTATGTTGGGAACACAACAGATTACTTGTATTTGGTTGTAGTGTTGTTAGCAAGAGAACCACCTTCATCCTACACCTCCTACTAATTGATAAACCCTAGGTCATCAACTTGAGGGAAATTTGTTGTTGTCCTATAAAACTCTGCGCTTGGAGGCCCAACAAAGACTACAAGAATAAAATTGCATAGTAGACATCATCCACGTATAACTGACAATAAAATTATGTTACACTAAATAACACATTCACCTGCTATATCCCATTATTTTACCTCAAACACCATAAAAGTTGTGAATGTGAAGCACATGTTCGTGAAAACATCACCTCAGGGTTAGTTGATCCGCCACAAGGGACATGGCTAGCAACACGAAAGACACCCTCGAAGCCAACAATCGATGACGCATTTTTGTATTGGTCCAGCAGGTCGGCGCTGAGCAGCTGCAACCTTTCCCCAACACCTTCTAGTGCCATGAGATGAGCATTCTTATGATACAAAACACACCACGACCATCACTTATTCATATATAACAAATTTCTTGAGTCATGCGGTTTGCACACGAAGCAACTCTCATTGGAAATTCAAAGAATACCAAGCTATTCTCAAAATTTCAAGAACTAAAATAAGTGGGAGCTAACAATTCATAATTTCATATCAAGTTATATCTCAACAAGCTTCTATTCACTTCTAACAACCACATATGGTCAATTGAACTACGTCACCTCATTCGGTTTTCAACAATTGCATTATATATTTCTATTCATCTATCCCTACCTCCTGCCGCATCACCATAGATCTTTGACTACGCGGCCATGAGGAAAAGTAATCTTCAAGGGTTGTGAAAGACGTACATAAACGATGAGGGCCCTTACCGGGATCGTGTAACTTGACGAGCCGGTGATGAAGCACCTACGCCAGTCACACACACGCACACGCACACACACACACACGCACACGCACACGCGCGCGCGCACACACACACACATTGCATTGAGACAAGGGGGAGAATGCATGAGGGAAGGTTGTGCATGAGTTGAAAGGGGAACATGGAGATGAGTGAAGTAGGAGACGTGCCGGGGAAGGAAGGAAAATGTGACGACGAAGATAATGCATGCACGTGCCATGGAGGTGTTATCTGGGGAGGTTCCTCATTTTTTGAGAGGTAGGTTTCTTATATTAAAAAATCTTTTTTATGGTACAGTAAAATCGTTGATGACGTGGACGGTGTCCTCGACCCTCTCGTTACGCTTTTATATTGTGTTTGATGATTGATGATTGTAATCCTTTGGAGTAATCAATACAACTCTTTGAAGTCCCCTAAAAACACTCTTTGAAGTGCAGAAAATTCTAAGAAAAAAGGGACTTCTTTAATAAAAAGTCCGGGAAACCCCACAAAAAATAATGCGAAGGCAGAGTCTCCGCAAGTCCTCCCACCCCCCACCCCACATCTATCCCCGCCCCCTCCCGGATCCACACCGCCGCCGCGATGCCGTCGTTCAAGGCCCCGGCGCCGGGCTTCTCCGTCCGCTTCAGCCCGTTCCACGAGCACCGCCTCCTTGCGGCCACCTCGCAGCACTTCGGTCTTGTCGGCAACGGGCACCTCCTGGTTCTCGACCTCTCCGCCGCCGGGCCCGGCGGGCCCGGCCTCACCCCGCTCTTCTCCTTCCCCACCTCCGACGCGCTCTTCGACTGCGCGTGGTCTGAGTCCCACGACTCCCTCTGCGCCGCCGCGTCGGGGGACGGCTCGGTCCGGCTCTTCGACGTCACGCTGCCGCCGGCTCAGAACCCCGTGCGCCTCCTCCGGGAGCACGCGCGGGAGGTCCACGGGATCGACTGGAACCCCGTCCGCCGCGACGCCTTCCTCTCCGCCTCCTGGGACGACACCCTCAAGCTCTGGTCCCCCGACCGGCCCGCGTCCGTCCGCACCTTCCGCGGCCACGAGTACTGCGTCTACGCCGCCGCGTGGTCGGCCCGGCACCCCGACGTCTTCGCGTCGGCGTCCGGCGACCACACGGCCCGCGTCTGGGACGTGCGAGAGCCGGGGCCCACCCTCGTCATCCCGGCCCACGACCACGAGGTGCTCTCCCTCGACTGGGACAAGTACGACCCGTCCATCCTGGCCACCGGCTCCGTCGACAAGTCGATCCGCATCTGGGACGTCCGGTCGCCGCAGGCGCCCCTCGCCCAGCTCGCGGGGCACGGGTACGCCGTCAAGCGCGTCAAGTTCTCGCCGCACCGGCAGGGCATGCTCATGTCCTGCTCCTACGACATGACGGTCTGCATGTGGGATTACCGGAAAGAGGACGCCCTGCTGCAAAGGTACGGCCACCACACCGAGTTCGTGGCCGGGATCGACATGAGCGTGCTCACCGACGGGCTGCTCGCCAGCACCGGCTGGGATGAGATGATCTACGTCTGGCCATTTGGGAGTGATCCCAGAGCAATGTAACACACCATGTTTTGGTAATCTGTATCATGTCTGTTGAGTCGATCTTATATTGGTTGTGATACACATGGAATGGAATGGAATGGAAGTAAACATCTGGTGAGTTGAAACTGGAATAATGATATTGTTGTTTGCTTCACAAACTGGTTAACTTCTTTATGTGTTGAGTTGGACTGCCCCAGATATTGCAACCTGCTATTGTTAGTACGTTGAGATTTTTTATGTTGCCAAAGTAAGCACAAGGTTTTCTTTTGGCTTCTGATCAACAAAAGACTGAATACCAGAGAGCTTCTTCTGATGACAGCAGAGACCATCTTTTCTTCTAATGTCATTCTGCATCAATTTGCTGGAGATATTTGTGTCCTGGTTGGAATCCTGCTCAGGGCTCGGTTCAGAGCAGCTTGAGCATTTCAAAGATCTGATAGGCGTGCCTTTCTTCCTAGAATTATTCATTTTGACTTGCTGGGCCATCTGTACTGCAAGAAATGATTTCATCTTCCAGAACTGTCAGCCAAGCCTCTACAGACACAGAAGGAAATTTAAAGAGGAAATTAAGCTGCTGACTCACAGAGCTAATTGGAAAGCATACTTTCAGCTTCCAACTGGGTCTCTGCCTTCAATTAACTCAGTGGTTTCACTCCTAGATTAGGTTCTGTTTGGTGTACATACATAGAGTAGGCTCTCATTTCTTTTACCTGTAATTTATAAGGGGCGTGCTATGTTGCGGAAGGAAATTTTGCAACATAGATGATGTTGCAGAAAAAAATCGGGGATCTTTTTTTCTGTCTTCACCTTTTTGCAACATGGGTGTTGTTGTGGAAGAAAATTTTGCAACACAGATGATGTTGCACATAAATAATTGCATACTTCTTGTTTCATCTTCATTCTTTTACAACATGGGTGTTGTTATGGAAAGAAATTTTGCAACGTAGATGATGTTGCGAACTTTCTTCACAAAAATAGGCACATGCGTCATACGGAAGAGGTGGCGGATGGTCGCATCCAATCCGCCTGTTGAAATGAAGTGTTTCCCAATTCATATGCCAATATAAAATATATGCAATGGGAGTAATGCCACAGTTTTTCTGTCTTTTTTAAACGTGGTCCCTGCCCGATTCACTAAAAAATTCAGAAAGAATTGCTTCTTTAATTAATGAAAAAAAAAATTCAGAAATAATTGCTTCTTTAATTAATGAAAAATTGGACGAAATGTCTGTTTTTTTACCATGTTAGAAAAAAGGCTTGAATCTGGGTAGTGCCACATGAGAAGAGAACAAATACGAGAAAAGCAACAATCACGTCACCGATGCATATATCCCTTGTTGTTGTTGTAGCCACTCAATACATGATCGGGGAGAGAATCTGAATCCACACGCCAAGAAAAAAAAGAGAATCTGAATTCACGAGGGCGGCGTTGCAAACTTTGGAAAACATGACTGCATGTACATATCCTATAGACAATTACTCTGCCGCGTCCACGAGGATATGTACGTGTTATGAATCCCACTCTTGTTCCTCGCACTAGCCTTCTAAATGGTATGGTGTTCCATTGATTCGATCATATGCAAAGACTCAATTATATGGAAACATAACATACAAATTAAAACACATTGTCTTCTTTTATCCTTGTTAAATTGTGTGCGTGCGCGCTTGTGTTTACAATCACGTTGGTTTCATTTCATTGCAGCTAAGACATATCCATATAATCACGAATATTATTAGCCCACATAATCATACATCATTATTACAAAAATCCGCCTAGGACTATACCAGACAAAGAATTAGGAATAAAACGACTCATTCCATATTTAACCTCAATACAACTCCCCCCTCCCCCCCTCAAGCTTCCATTCTCCTCTCAATAGTTGTCAAACACGTTGGAAGTGTACCACCAACAATAGGGTCAACCTTTAACCCTCTGTGCATATACAAGCGAGTCGATGCCTCTCAACCTCTCCTATCTCTAGGGGATAAGGTCACGCCCTCTATTTGTTGCCCCAATGCCGTTTGGTGGTGGGAACCCCGATTTTGCGTGTTTGACATGTAGTCAAGGTTAGAGTATGGTGTCGTAGGGGCGCCACTCAGATGGTGGTGGCAGTGTTGCATAGCAAAGGGCATTGATAATTTTCTCATAGTCAAGGGCATAGTCAAGGGTTAGTGTCATTGTTGACGATATGCTCCATCACTGTGTGGTGCTGGTTTCGATTGCTGTCTTGTTGCCGATGACCTCGTCTTGTGTGTAGACTGTTCCCATCCTAGGCTGATCGAAGATCAGGTCATCGTTCCCGACACAGATCAAGGCATGGCCCGTGCCCATTTGGATTCCCCCAAGATCCTGCCGTACGCAAGGAGTGGATACTATGATAACAGCAAGGGGTATGCATAGGAGACATAGTTGTTGCTCTTCTGGTCTTTGTTCTCTTTGATGGTGCAACAACAGGCAAACAAACAACAACAAATTAAATTCAAAATGATTTTCTCATATTTAGATGCATTTCTAAGTTTTCATACGATATTTCTGAATTCTTTGTATTCATTTTTCTTAATTAATACTACCTCCGTAACAAAATACAAGACATCTTTGTAGGTACGGAGGGAGTATAACCCAAATACTTTAGTGAGCTAAAACATCTTATACAAGTTTAGAGTGAGTACTATGTAAAACAAAGTCAATCTTGATCGACATGGTATTGGATAATTTGCCAGGCAGTCAACGAATGCACCAATGAGGTGCAGAGCCATAATCCATAAGCCATCACAATCTGTTTTGCTATGAATGTAGAAACACAGTTAACTAGTGCTATGCTATCAAATTTTTAAGAATAATTCATTGAACGTCACAAGTTACAACTACAAAAGGATCAACAACCACACACAAATACACGACCACACCGACAATGGGAACACAAGCTTTACTCCGCGCCTCAACTGAAACCAAAAGGTAAACAACTGAATCACTACAAGCTTACGCACGTGTACCAGAGTTGAATCTTGGTATAAGATGGCCATAAAATCACAGCGTTTCACCCTGCTCCCGTGCCACGGAAGTTGAAAGGATGGCAAGGCTGTTGTTTAAGAACGTGAGCGCGGATTCACAGTCTGAAATGATTTTTGTGACGGATGAAGGCTCGCTTGAATTTGAAAGTGACCCAGCAGCCATTGCTGTATATGAATCTCGTAGGCTCCTCAAATTTCCAAGGAACTGCACACCACAAATAAACACTCAAGTCAAAGCATGTTTTTGTATGAGTATGGTTGACGCTGTCAGCACTTAGCCAGAGCACGCTAACTACTTGAAAGGACATGAATTACTACAAGAGTTGTAAAAGTTTGAAAGAAGAGGTGGTATTATTGTAAATAGATGACACAATGTAATTCTACATAAAGCCATAACATGTTAGCTTATACTACTTTTTCGGAGATATATTTCATAGCAGAATACAAGGACCACTCACTAAACAGAAACTTCCAGGCTTATAGATATCTGAAGCTAGTCAGATTTGCTTTAGAATTTGCAGTAGGGCATTTAACTCATGTTGACCAGAGTTCACAAGATAATATTGCCGGCCATCAGCATTTCAAAAATAACACCAATATGGTTTAGTATGGAGACTATTTTTGAGTTTTTGACAGGGAAAAACAAACATCTGTCCTGTGAATAAGTTCATGTTGCAGGACAATAAATTGTCTATAGTAATAAAAAGTTCATTAAAACTTGAAAGAAATGTCATAAAACTATGACAGTATTATGGCCTACTAACAAATGAACTTTTACTATTTTCATCCCATCAAAAGTTCAAATAACCAGATCATGACATGCAGGTCAGAGATAGACAAGAAATTCAAATGAGCAACAAAGTGACCAATAAATGAATAAAAATAAAATCAGATAGTACCTTTAAAAGTGTGTTATAAGCCTCTAACAAGCGGTTAGCAGCTGGACCAAACCCATGCAACTGTGGCACCTCCATCATGTGGGTCCAAGGATGAATTTCCTACAATGACAAATAACTTCCATCATCTAACAACTCAAAACACATGGAAAATGATAACCAGAAGTACAAATGATATTCATGTAAAGGTTGCTTGTCTGGAATATACAGAGTAGATGCAGGGAGAAAATTACATAACGATGCATAAGATATTCACCTTTGTGTATATCATATTGAAGGATTTTACTGTTTCAAGAAACGATTGCAAATGTTCCCTCAACTTCAACTCTGTCTCGGCATAGTCTTCGTTCGGATTATAGTCATACTGGGCAGCAGAGACCACTGTTAGCACAAATAGCAGGATCCAGTGCACGGTACTGTCAACAAAGTAACTAACATGACGTGCATGGGAATTTCAGATAGAAGTGTATAAATTGATTTTAAATATATGATCACAACTGTACGAATACGAAAGTAGGATCCAGTGCTAAGTTTATATACCTTTGAGGCTAGCTCCTGCACCATCTGTTGCAGATTCGACATCTTTTTGGTATACTCAGAGAGTTTCAACTCTAGTTCTGCTATATCAGGCCTGCAAAATGATAATTTAACTTGGTGAAATGGTGGTGGTTCTTGAAATTGCTTGTCAACTGGGGGTCACAAGACGCCAACATAGATTCATACGTATCATTTAAGGAATTATATGGGTGCTAGAAATCTGCGCCTTCTAAATAATACAATTGACAAGAACATCATGGGTGCACTTACAGGGGGTAAATTGATTGTATTTGGACATCTGCAGGAAAAAGCTTGCACTCCTCAGAAAAAATTTGCGCCTGTTTCTCTGCAATGGAATCTACAAGTTGTACGTCCTTTGCCAACTGCTCATCAACACTGCCAGGGAGCAATTTGTCAGGAAATTTATGTTTTAGACACCGTAATACCGAGGTAAAAGCATCATCTAATATTTTCTGTACAACACAGCACATTTTGCATCAAATATTCCTTTCCGCTTACAGTGCTAGAAAATGTTTAACTGAAAATAGCGACCGATAATCAGAATCTGACTAATGCCTTTGTATAATCAGCATAACAAAAGTACACCACAGACAGTAAAGTGTAAACCAACCTCCACTCTGGATTGTCCGCATAGCAGCTAGCTTCCACCAAGTCAACAATTAGACGGAGGAGCTCCACCCGCTCGTCGTAGCTGCCTCTTCCCTGCAATCCCACAAAGGATGACACATGCTGAATCTGAGTTTGAGTTTCTCACCACACTACACACTGGAGATCTGTCCGTGTGTAACAAAAGCTAATGCTCAAAAAATTGTAGGACTCATAGCACAAATAGCTGCCATTTCTCTCACCTGAATTGCCTCAGTGTCGACTGAAGGCGTGATACCGAGGAAATTCGCGATCTCCGCCAAGTCTGCACAACCCCAACCAACCATCAGCACCAGGCACGAGCAAGCATTTCCCAATTCAGCGCGGCGAAACGGGTGGGACAGAAACCTTACGTTGGATCCTGCTGTTCTCCTCGTCGCGGTCGAGGCTGTCCCCCTGCCAGTTCTGCTGCGTGAACGGCGATCTGTCGCCCAGCAGCCTCCGGACCACAGCAGCAGCAGCAGGTCAGCAGACGAAACCCTCAATTGGGAAACCCTACGAGTCCCAGAACCCGCGCCGGAACACACGGCGGAGGCTCGGGCGGGGCGGAAATGCGGGGGCGGGCGGTGGCGCACGTACCGGAAGAAGAGCCACTCGAGGAGGCGGTAGCGCTCGACGCCGGCGAAGAGGAGGGACTGCGCGGGCGCGCTGGCGCGCGGGTAGGCCAGCACCGCCAGCTTCCGCTGGATCTCCTCCATCTGCTTCGACGCCATGGGGAAATCAATCCCCCTCGCTCGCGGCGGCCGGCCGGCTTGGTGGTGGTTGGGCTGTGGGGATCGAGCCGACGG
Organism: Hordeum marinum; assembly: GCA_022496015.1. Lineage (NCBI taxonomy): Eukaryota > Viridiplantae > Streptophyta > Magnoliopsida > Poales > Poaceae > Hordeum > Hordeum marinum. The sequence continues at coordinate 444,070,510 of CM039674.1, forward strand.
GGGACGGCCCAGCGAGCGAGATGGATGAAGTTACGCTCGGGGCATTTCTTTTCTTCTTTCTACTCGAATTATTTTCGTTTCAAATTTCGAAGGATCGTCTCTCTCTCTCTCTCTCTCTCTCTCTCTGCTCGGGGTGGGGCCCGCGTGTCGGGTTTTGGGCCCGGAAAGCAACAGGCGAGCGGTCCAATCCAAGCGGCCGACGGAGAGGGGAGAGGGGGCTAGCCGGCTAGCGTGCGGACGGGTGCGGCTCTCGGCTCGCCACGACGCACGCATGCCGCCGCCGCCCCGCCGCGCCGGCGCGGGCGACACGAGCGCCTTCTTCGCGGCGACGCTGGTGCTGTGGGCCGTGTCGGTGGGGTTCGAGATCGGCGCGCGGGGCCGCCGCGAGCTGGCCGCCGTGGCCGCCGGCTTCGCCTTCTTCCAGGCCGCCAACACGGCCGTCCGCGCCGCGGTCTCCCGCGACCCGCTCTTCGTCAACACCGCCGTCTCGCTCCTCCACTCCTCCCTCACCTCCGCCTCAGGTCCGGCCCGTCCCCCTCTCCTCTTTCTCCCCCCTCTCCGAACCCTCGCATTTCGTCCCGTCGCTTTTCCCGTACACGTGCTTTGGGTTAATCGCCTAGAAGAAGAAAGCCTACGCCTAGTTGACTTCCAGCGTTGCGCGAATTTTTGGATGGAGAGGGCGCGGCAGATTAATCAGTTGGTAAACCTGGGTTGATGCTTGATGCAATTTGGTCGGCACTGGACAGAAAGGGATCACTATGAGCTATGTACTGTTAGTCTTAGTATCGTTGGTCACTGGGATCTGCTTACTTGTGCTGTTGAAAATTGTCTCCATTGAGCTTTGATTGGTTGAAATTGTGCAGGATTTCTCAAAGCCCATATGGCTTGCTACCTTGCTGTTTATAGCATGTTTGGCTTTTAGAGGTTGCATGGTCTCAGTTTCCAAGTAAATGTGGCAACCATGCAATGGCCTTGCGTGCAAATACTTCCATGTTTTCCATTCAAAATTGCCAACCCTTAAAAAGAATGGTGATGGTATAAAGTGTGTTTAGAAGAGTTCACTAGTTAGGCACCAAATATCTCCATTTTGTCTGCTAGTTGGGTGGCAAATCAGCACCTAGTGCCTAAACACCAATTAGGTGGGCCTAGGAGGGATAAGGCGGCTAGCAGGAAGGGTGTCACCTAGTGCTTGGTGCCCCTCTAGTTGCACTAGGCGGCTGACTTTTAAAACGCTACCTTTCTAACAACATCACTTTTCATGTACCACTTCTTCACAGATACTTATTACCAGTAAATCTCTCGCACAGAATTGATAATGGCTAAGCAAAAAAAAAAGATAGAAATGGAAATTTATGTCCTAGATGGTCGGATATGTGCCATTAGATTTAGAGGTGCTGTTATTTTTCTCAAGATAGTTAGGAAGTTGTAGAGCCTTCCCTTTGCAGTATGTAAAATTGTTGACCCTTCTTTTAAATGGATGGCTACGTAGGTGTGTAATGCATATTCTCGAAAGCTTACTATGTCCTTTTTTTTTGGTAAATATTTATCTCTTTTGTTTGCTCCATCGATGCTGCAGCTTGTTGATCGACTCTATCTTACTCCTATCTCGATTTGCAGTTATCTTTGTTCTGTTATGCCAATGGCGCACCAAGGGCCTTGAGAACATGTTTCAGCATGAAGAATTAGTTGGTAGCAGTTGGATTGGAGCATATTCTGCTCTGTGCTTTTCATGTGGCTACTTTGCTTATGACCAATTGGATATGCTCCGCTACCGGCTATACAGTGGATGGATTCCTGGGATTCTGATGCATCACCTTATTCTGCTCATTTGCTTTACGCTAGCTCTGTATCGGAATGTGACAATCAACTACCTAATTCTCACTCTTCTATGCGAGGTACATATATCTCTTCTCATATTTTCTGGCATTTAAATTTGTTGACAAAGTTGGTTTACTTGGTCACATCAAATAGTTTTTGTCTTATCATTTTCCGTGGGGTTACTATTTACCCAGTTGTTGACGAATAGGTGTGTACTCCTCAAGAGAGAATCCTTTCCTTGCACTTATAAATTGCATTGCACCTAAATTGTGACCAACAGGCCATCTTAGTGGCCTGTGATGTAAATCAGTACACCAGCCTCAGGATTCTGAGCTGCTGTCACAAGCATGGCCATAGTCGGTAGATCGCCACATTAATAAGCTGTAGCCCAAACTTTATTGCAGTAAACCTTTTGCCGGAATGATAATACAAAGAGAACGTAGAGAAGACCTTTCACTTTATCATTACAATTTGGAACAAATCACATGGTCGGTCCATTCAGTATGACCTTGAAGGCTAACTGTTTTGATTTCCCAGCTGGACTTTAAACCACTCGATAGTAGCCATTGCAGTTCCTTCTTTGTGTTCACTAACATTGCTAGAATAAAATATTTTGAGTTCTTGCATGGGTCGTCACACCACATTGCTAGAATAGAATATTAGAAGGCATTCATTTCTTGTTTTAAGAACAATGGTATCGAAATAATCAGTTCTGCTCAGTCTACACCATAATCAGTGGGGAAGGTGTACATTTGGTGTATACACTTTCCTTTCACTTGTGAGTATTTGTATGGTCTGCGTCCATTCTACCAAGGAAATACAACAACAACAAAGCCTTTAGTCCCAAACAAGTTGGGGTAGGCTCTACCAAGGAAATACTAATCAGCAAATATAGGAGTACATTCTACCCTAGAAAAACTAAATGTCAGCTGAAAAATCGCGATTTGATATTTTTCCTGAGTACTAAATGTCCGGAAAAAGAGCAAGTACATTGTACCATGGGAACACTAAAACGTCAGGTAAAAAAGTAGGTCTCGCCGGGATTCGAACCCAGGTCGCCAGATTCAAAGTCTGGAGTGCTAACCACTACACTACGAAACCATTTGTTGAGTGTGGTACACTGATGGTTATATTTCTGTCATTTGGCCTACAGCCAAAATATTTTCCTTTACTTGATGGTTCCAGTTAAATTTCCTTCCCGCTTTTGGACTTACTTCCATTTGCCACTTGGCAGCTAAATTTAGCTAGGAACATGCGACAAATAACTTATTTTATTTTTTCAATTCATTTTAGCCAAAGGCCATTGCGTGGGTACGATGATTTTGTTTCATTGAGCTGCTATTAGGATTTACTAGGTGTTTAGTGTTTGTTTGGTGTTCTTTCTCTTCTTCTTCATTAAGCTTCAAGGATATATATTATATGCACTTAAGAACACACAACTTATGAGTTGAGATGCATTGGGATAAAAATTGGATAACAGAATGTATGTAGCTTCAACATGATTAGCCAGTGGTGATTTTCCACAACTTGTCGTATATATCACCTTAAGTAAGCACATGGGAAAACCATTGTTACTATTAGCACCATTCTCGTCGTGGTCAGGTCGCTCGTCTTACGTGTCTCTGATATCTCACTTCTATGGTCAGTAATTGCCCCCCCCCCCCCCCTCTTCTTTCGAGCTCATCGCCTGCTGGCATCATCTCATCTTACCGCCCTCTGACTATCCTAGGATTGAATCTGTGCTCAACTTGTTCGCCCCCTTTGACAATTTCATGATGGAGGTAATGCCAACTTAGCAACCAAGTTGTAGCCCAAACTTTGTTGCAGTAAACCTGTTGCCGGAACGGTGATACACAGAGAGCATAGAGAAGACATTTCCCTTTATCCTCACAATTTGTAACAAGTAATGTCGTCAGCATTCAAAATGATCTTGAAAGCTAATTGTTTTGATTGTCCATCTTGGCTTTCAACCACTCGCTATTGGTCATTTTAGTTCTTCGTCATGTCCACACACATTGCTAGAATACAAGATTAGTATTTGCACGTTTCTAAATCACATTGCTAGAATAGAATACTAATGAGGCATTGATGTCCCATTTTAAGAACAAGGGTAAAAGCACCTGTTGAAACAAGTAGTTCAGTTCAGTCTCAACCGTAAGCAGTCGGGAAGTGGTACATTTGGGTGCAGCGTCTAATCTGAAGTTAGCAAGTATAGGTACTGAATGTCCCTTTCTTGATAGTGTACTGTAAATTTTGGCAAGGTTATAGTTACACTAATGTAAATCAGAAGACAGGGCTATGTTTCAAGTGTTATTAGCCTCTAGACTGAGTATTTGTACCATCGAAGGTCTGGATACATTTTACCAGGGAAATACTAAATGTCAGGAAAAATAGGAGTACATTCTAATCTGGAAACACTAAATGTCAGCTAAAAAAATGAGAGTCGATATTTTTCCCAAAATACTAAACGTCATAAAAAATGCGAGTATATTATACCATGGAAATACTAAAATGCCAACTAAAAAAGTAGGTCTCACAGGGATTCGAACCCAGGTCGCCAGATTCAAAGTCTGGAGTGCTAACCACTACACTACGAAACCATTTGTTGAGTGCAAACCACTGATGGTTATATTTCTGTCATTTGGCATACAGACAAACTATTGTTTCTTTACTCGATGATTCCTTTTAAATCTCCTTCTGTCTTTTTGGACTTCCTTCCGGTTGCGACTTGACAGCTAAATGGAGCAAGGGATGTCCGATAAATGATTTATTTTATTTTTCAATTCATTTTAGCCAAATACTCCATTGCGTGGGTATGATCATTTTGTCTCATTGATTGCTATTAGGATTTACTAGGTGTTTGAAGTATGATAATTTTGAACAACTAATATAGTCGGTCCATTCAGTATGACCTTGAAGGATAATTTTTTTGATTGGCCAGTTGTGCTTTCAACCGCTCGCTAGTGGCTATTGCAGTTCCTTCTTCATGTTCACTCACATTGCTAGAATACAAGATTTTGAGTTCTTGTACGGATCTTCATCACATTGCTAGAATAAAATATTAATGAGGCATTGATGTCCCATTTTAAGAACAAGGGTACACGCATCTATGGAAATAAGTAGTTCAGTTCAGTCTCCAGCGTAAGTAGTGTGTAAGGGGTACGTTTGGTTGCAGCCACTAATCTGAAGTTAGTAATTATAGGTACTGAATTTGCCTTTCTTGATAATGAACTGTTAATTTTGGCAAGGTTATAGTCACACCAATGTAAATCAGAATACAGAGATATGTTTCAAGTGTTATTATTAGCCTCTAGACTCTGAGTATCTGTACCATGGATGGTCTGGGTACATTGTACCAGGGAAATACTAAATATCAACAAAAACAGGAGTACATTCTACCTGGAAACACTAAATGTCAGCTAAAAGATTGCAAATCGATATTTTTCTCAAATAGTAAATGCCACAAAAATGTGAGTACACTGTATCATGGAAAAACTAAATTGCCAGCTAAAAAAGTAGGTCTCGCCGGGATTTGAACCCAGGTCGCCAGATTCAAAGTCTGGAGTGCTAACCACTACACTACGAAACCATTTGTTGAGTGGGATACACCAATGGTTATATTTCTGTCATTTGGCCTACAGACAAAATATTGTTTCGTTAGTCGATGCTTCATGTTAAATTTCTTTCTGTCCTTTTGAACTTGCTTCCGGTTGCCTAAATGGAGCAAGGCATATCCGATGAGTGACTTATTTTTTATTTTTTCAATTCATTTTAGCCAAAGGCTCCATTCCGTGGGTACAACTTTTTTGTCTCTTTGGGTTGCTATTAGGATTTACCAGGTGTTTGATGTACGATAATTTGGGAAAAGTAATGTGGTCGGTCCATTCAGTATGACCTTGAAGGATAATTGTTTTGATGGGCCAGCTGTGTTCTCAACCACTTGGTAGTGGCCATTGCAGTTGCTTCTTCATGTTCACTCAGATAGCTCGAATACAAGATTTTGAGTTTTTGTACGGGTCTGCATCATGTTGCTAGAATAGAATATTAATGAGTTCTTTTTTGCGGGTCAGTGAGGCGTTGATGTCCATTTTTAAGAACAAGGGTATACACATCTATGGAAATAGATAGTTCAGTTTGGTTTCCACCGTAAGCACAGTGGGGAAGGGGTATATTTGATGCAGCTACTAATCTGAAATTAGTAACTATAGGTACTAAATGTGCCTTTTTTCTTATGGTCTACTGTAAATTTTGGCGAGGTCATAGTCACTCGAATGTAAATCAGAAGACCGAGGTATGTTTAAAGTGTTCTTACCCTCTAGACTTCAAGTATCTGTACCATGAAAGGTCTGGGTACATTATACCATGGAAATACTAAATGTTACTAGCAAAAATAAGAGGCACATTCTACCCTGGAAAGGCTAAATGTCAGCTAAAGGATTGGGGCTCGATATTTTTCCTGAACACTGAAATACTATATTGTAAGCTAAAAAAGTAGGTCTCGCCGGGATTCGAACCCAGGTTGCCAGATTCAAAGTCTGGAGTGCTAACCACTACACTACGAAACCATTTGTTGAGTGTGACCCACTAATGGTTATATTTCTGTCATTGGCTTACAGACAAAATATTTTCCTTTACTCGATGGTTCCTGTTAAATTTCCTTCTGTCCTTTTGGACTTGCTTGCGTTTGCCACCTTGCAGCTAAATGGAGCAAGGAATATCCAATGATTTTCTTATTTTATTTTATTTTGGTAAGGTTATAATCACACCAATGTAAATTTTGGTAGGGTTATAGTCACACCAATGTAAATCAGAAGACAGTGGTATGTTTCAAGTGTTATTAGCCTCTAGACCGAGTGTAGTGGTTTATACCATGGTAGGTCTCTGTACATTATACCAGGGAAATACTGAATATCAGACAAAAATAGGAGCACATTCTACCCTGGAAACACTAAATGTCAGCTAAATGACCGTGAGTTGATATTTTTCCTGAATACTAAAATGTCATAAAAAGAAGTGAGTTCATCGTAGCATGGAAATACTAAAATGCCAGCCAAAAAAGTAGGTCTCGCCGGGATTTGAACCCAGGTCGCCAGATTCAAAGTCTGGAGTGCTAACCACTACACTACGAAACCATTTGTTGTGTCTGATCCACTGTTGGTTATATGTCTGTCAACGGACAAAATATTTTCCTTTACTCGAGATGGCTCGTGTGGAATTTCCTTCTTTTTTTCCGGACTTGTTTCCATTTGTAACTTTGCAGCTTAATGGAGCTAGGAATATCCGACAAATACTTTTTTTTAAATTCATTTTAGCTAAAGGCTTCATTGTGTGGGTACCATAATTTCGTCTCATTGAACTGCTATTAGGATTTACTAAGGTGTTTGGGGCATGATAATTTGGAACAAGCAATATGGCAGCTCCATTCAGTATGAACTTGAAGGATAATTGTTTTGATTGGCCAGCTGTGCTTTCAACCACTCGCTGGTGGCCATTGCAGTTCCTTCTTCATGTTCACTCGATTTCTACTTGCTAGAATACGATATTTTGAGTTCTTGTATGGGTCTGCATCACATTGCATCAATACAATATCTATGAGGCATTGATGTCCCTTTTTAAGAACAAGGGTATATGGATCTATGGAAATAGGTAGTTCAGTTCAGTCTCCACCATAAGCAGTGGGGAAGGGATACGTTTGGTTGCAGCTGCTAATCTGAAGTTAGTAACTATAGTCACACCAATCTTAATCAGAAGACCGAGGTACGTTTCAAGTGTTCTTAGCCCCTAGACTAAGTATCTGTACCATGGAAGATCTGAGTGCATTGTACCGGACAAATACTAAATGTCAGCAAAAATAGGAGTACATTCTACCCGGGAAACTCTAAATGTCAGCTAAAAGATTGGGAATATTTTTCTCAAACACTAAAATGTCATAAAATATTGTGCTATGGAAATAATATATTGTCAGCTAAAAAGTAGGTCTCGCCGGGATTCGAACCCAGGTCGCCAGATTCAAAGTCTGGAGTGCTAACCACTACACTACGAAACCACTTGTTGAGTGTGGCCCACTGATTCTTATATTTCTGCCATTTGGCTCGCAGACAAAGTATTTTCTCTTGCTCGATGGTTCCTGTTAAAGTTCCTTTGGTTTTTTGGACTAGCTTGGGTTTGCCACCTTGCAGCTAAATGGAGCAAGTAATATCCAATGATTATCTTATTTTATTTATTTTTGAATTCATTTTAGCCAGGGGCTCCATTGCGTCGTTATTTTTTTTTTTGTCTCATTGAGCTGTGTTAGGACTTATAGGTGTTTGAGGTACGATAATTTGGAGCAAGTAATATGGTCGCTCCATTCTGTATGACCTTGAAGGATAATTGTTTTGATTGGCCAGCTGCGCTTTCATTCTCTCACCAGAGGCCATTGCAGTTCCTTTTCATGTTTACTCACATTGCTAGAATACAGTATTTTGAGTTCTTGTAAAGTCTCCACCCCAAGAAGCGGGGAAGGGGTACCTTTGGTTGCAGCGAGTAATCAGAAGTTGCACCTTTGGTTGCGACTGATCTGCATTTTAGTAACTATAGGCACTGAATGTGCCTTTCTTGATAGTGACTGTAAATTTTGGTAAGGTTATAGCCGCACCAATTTAAATCAGAAGAGAGGTATGTTTCAAGTGTTATTAGCCTCTAGACTTCGAGATTAGAATACCATTGGTTGGTCTATGTACATTGTACCAGGAAAATACTGGATGTCAACAAAAATAGGAGTAAATTCTACCCTGAAAACGCTAAATGTCAGCTAAAAGATTGTGAGTTGATATTTTTCCTGAATACTAAAATGTCATAAAAAAGAAGTGAGTTCATTGTAGCATGGAAATACTAAAATACCAGCCAAAAAAGTAGGTCTCGCCGGGATTTGAACCCAGGTCGCCAGATTCAAAGTCTGGAGTGCTAACCACTACACTACGAAACCATTTGTTGGGTGTGATCCACTGATGGTTATATTTCTGTCATTTGCCTTACAGACAAAATATTTTCCTTTACTCGATGGTTTGTGTTAAATTTCCTTCCTCTTTTTGACTTGTTTTGATTTGCTACTTTGAAACTTGATAGAGCTAAGAATATCCGATAGATACCTTATTTTTAATTCATTTTAGCCAAAGGCTTCATTGCGTCAGTGCCATAATTTTGTATCGAAACCGGATGGATGAAGTGGTGCCAAGCTTCTGGCCTTCTCTATGACAAGAGAGTGCGACATGTTCAACAGTTGGGTATAGCGGAGATGCGCATGTTGAGATGGTTGCGTGGCCACACAAGGAAGGATCGGGTCCGGAATGTTGATATATGGGATAGAGTTGGGGTAGCACCGATTGAGAAGCTTGGCCAACATCGTCTGAGATGGTTTGGCCATATTCAGCGGACGGCTAAAGTGTGCTGAGAATGTCAAGAGGGGCCGGGGTAGACCGAACCTGACCTTGAATGATAATTGTTTTGATTGGCCAGCTATGCTTCAACCACTCGCTAGTGGCCATTGCAGTTCCTTCTTCATGTTCACCCACATTGCTAGAATACAATATTTTGTATACTTGTACGGGTCTGCATCACATTGCTAGAATAGATTATTAATAAGGCATTGATGTCCATTTTGAAAAGAAGGGTATACACATCTATGGAAATAAGTCAGTTCAGTCTCCGCTGTAAGCAGCGGCCAGTGGGTAACTGGTATCTTTGGTTGCAGTGACTAATCTGAAGTTAGTAACTATAGTTACCGAATGTGCCTTTCTTGATCATGTACTGTAAATTTTGACAAGGATATTGTCACACTAATGTAAATCAGAAGACAGAGGTATGCTCAAGTGCTATTAGCTTCTAGACCGAGTATTTCTACTGTGGACGGTCTGGGTACAATGTACTAGGAAATACAGTACTAAATATCAGCAAAAAGGAGTACATTCTACCTTGGAAGCACTAAATGTCATCTAAAAAACTGAGTCAATATTTTTGACAACTACTAATTGTCATCAAAATAAAATAAAATTGTGAGCACATTGTACTGTGGACATACTATAATGTCAAATAAAAAAAAGTAGGTCTCGCCGGGATTCGAACCCAGGTTGCCAGATTCAAAGTCTGGAGTGCTAACAGCTACACTACGAAACCATTTGTGAGTGTGACCCACTGATGGTTATATTTCTGTCATTTGATTCAGACAAAATATTTTCCTTTACTCGATGGCTCCTGTTAAACTTTTTTCTGTTTTTTGGACTAGCTTGGGCTTGCCACCTTGCAGCTAAATGGAGCAAGGAATATCCAGTGATTGTCTTATTTTATTATTTTTTGTTTTAGCCAAGGGCTCTAATGCGTGGGTAGAATATTTTTGTCTCATTGAGCTGTATTAGGATTTAATAGGTGTTTTGAGGTACGATAATTTGGAGCAAGTAATATGGTCGCTCCATTCTGTATGACCTTGAAGGATAATTTTTTTGATTAGCCAGCTGTGCTTTCTACCACTCGCTAGTGGCCATTGCAGTTCCTTTTCATGTTCACTCACATTGTTAGAATACATTATTTTGAGTTCTTGTCCAGTCTCTTCCGTAAGCAGCGGGGAATGGGTACCTTTGGTTGCAGCGACTAATCTGAAGTTAGTAACTATATGTGCTGAATGTGCCTTTCTTGATAGTGGCTGTAAATTTGGAATGGTTATAGTCACACCATTGTAAATCAGAAGACAGAGGTATGTTTAAGGGTTATTAGCCTCTAGACTGAATATTAGTACCATGGAAGGTCTGGGTATATTGTACCAGGGAAATACTGAATGTCAGCAGAAATAGGAAATACTAAATGTCAGCTAAAAGATTGTGAGTTGATATTTTTCCCAAATACTAAAATGTCATAAAAAACTGTGAGTACATTGTACCACGGAAACACTATATTATAAGCTTAAAAAGTAGGTCTGGCCGGGATTCGAACCCAGGTCGCCAGATTCAAAGTCTGGAGTGCTAACCACTACACTACGAAACCATTTGTTGAGTGAGATGCTTTGCTGGTTATATTTCTGTCTTTTTGCTTACAGACAAATTACTTTCCTTTATTTGATTGTTCCTGTTAAATTTCCTTTCGTTTTTTGGACCTGTTTCCGTTTGCCACTTTTCAGCTAAATGGAATGATGAATACCTGAAGAATACATTTTTTTTCCCATTCATTTTACCCAAAGGCTCCATTGTGTGGGTACGATAATTTTGTCTCGTTGAGCTGCTATTAAGATTTACTTGGTGTTTGAGTGTTTGTTTTGTGTTTTTTCTCTTCTTCATTAAGCTTCAAAAGTATATATTATGCACTTTCAGCAGACATCATATGAGAGGAAAATGCATTGCGACAACCATTGGATAACAAATTTATCCAGCTTCAGCATGATTAGCAGTAGTGGATTTCCCATAACTTGTTCTATGTACTATAAAAATAAACACATGGCCAAAACATTGTTACTATTAACGCTGACCTCCTGGTGGTTGTGTCGCCCTTCTTACAGGTCTCTGATATCTCACTTATGTGGATCAGTAGTTGTAACCATATGCCCCCCCCCCCCCCCCCCGGCCGCCCACACACACATCTCTTCCTTTGAGCTCATTGCCTGTCACTATCGTATGATCTGACGGCTCTCTAACTATCCTAGGACCGAATCTGCGCTCAACTTGTCCGCGCCCTTTGACAATATCACGTCAGAGTTAATGCGTCTTAGCAACTAAGCTGTAGCCCAAACTGTATTACAGTAGACCTGTTGCCAGAATGATGATATGAAGCGAACATAGAGAGAACATTTAACTTTATCCTTACAGTTTGGAACAAGTAATGTGATCTGTCCATTCAGTATGGCTTTGAAGGTTAATTGTTTTGATTGCCCAGTTGGCTTTCAAGCACTCACTGGTGGCCATTGCAGTTTCTTCATGTTCACACACATTGCTAGAATACAAGATTTTGAGTTCTTTGACGTGTCTGCATCTCTTTGCTAGAATACAATGGCAATGAGACTTTGATGTCCTATTTTAAGAACCAAGGGTATAAGCATCTATTGAAACAAGTAGTTTTGTTCAGTCTCCACCATAAGTGGTGGGCAAATGGGTACATTTGGCTGAGTTAGTAACTATATGTACTAAATGTGCCTTTTTAGATAGTGTACTGTAAATTTTGGTAAGGTTATAGGCACAGCAATGTAAAGCAGAAGACAGTGGTATGTTTCGAGTCTTATCAGCCTCTAGGCTGAGTATTAGTACCATGGAAGGTCTCAGTACATTGTACCAGGGAAATACTAAATGTCAGCAAAAATAGGAGTACATTCTACCCTGGAAGCACTAAATGTCATCTACTTCCTCTGTAAACAAATATAAGACGTTTTAGGTCACTATTTTAGTGATCTAAATCGTCTTATATTTATTTACGGAGGGAGTACAACATTGTGGGTCGATATTTTTCCTGACTAAATGTCATCTTAAAAAATAAGTGAGCACATTGCACCATGGAAATACTAAAATATCAGCTAAAAATTCAGGTCTCGCCGGGATTCGAACCCAGGTCGCCAGATTCAAAGTCTGGAGTGCTAACCACTACACTACGAAACCATTTGTTGAGTGTGATCCACTGATGGTTATATTTCTGCCATTTGGCTTACAGGCAAAATATTTTCCTTTATTCCATTGTTCCTGTTAAATTTCGTTGCTTTTTTTGGACTTGCTTCCGTATGCCACCTGGCAATTAAATGGAGCAAGGAATATCTGACGAATACCTTTTCTTTTGAATTGATTTTAGCCAAAGGCTCCATTGCGTTGGTACGATAATTTTGTCTCATTGGGCTGCTATTACGATTTACTATACGTGTTTTGAGTGTTTGTTTTGTGTTATTCTCTTCTTCATTAAGCTTCAAGAATATATATTATGCACTTAACAACACACAGCATATGAAAGGAGATGCATTGGGACAATCATTGGGTAACAAAATTTATCTGGCTTTGTTTTGCTTGTTTTGATCAGTAGCTGTAACCGTGTCTCCATGCAAATAGAAAATAGATAAGACATTTCACTTTATCCCTACAATTTTGTTTTTTCGAGAAAACGCAAAAGACTTTTGCGTTTCATTGTATTGAAAAGAGAGAGTTTGGTACAATCCTCCTAAGAGGTAAAATACAGTACAGTTACAGGGGTATTAGTGCACATCCCAGGTCTGCGGCAAGAGAACGCGGAGGCCCAAAGCTCCGGCTTTGGCCCAAAGTGCAGCCTCATCCTTAATCCTGGACAAGTATTATGGTTGGTCCATTCAGTATGACCTTCAAGGTTAATTGTTCTGATTACCCAGCTGGGCTGTCAACCGCTCGCTAGTGGTCATTGCAGTTCGTTCTTCACATTGACTCACATTGCTAAAACACAATATTTTTTGTTCTGGTATGAGCCTGCATCACATTGGTAGAATAAAATATTAATGAGACATTAATGTCTCGTTTTAAGAACAAGGGTATAAGCATCTACCGAATTATGTAGTTCAGTTCAGTCTTCTCAACGTAAGCAGCGGGGAAGGGATACATTTGGTTGCAGCGACTAATCTGAAGTTGGTAACTGTAGGTACTGAATGTGCCTTATTTGATTGTCTACTGTAAATTTTGGCAAGGTTATAGTTCCCCCAATGTAAATCAAAAGATAGAGTGATGTTCAAGTGTTATTACCCTCTAGACTGAGTATTTGATCCATGGAAGGTCTGGGTACGCTTTACCAGGGAAATACTAAATGTCAGCGAAAATAGGAGTACATTCTACCCTGAAAACACTAAATGTCAGCTAAAAAGTTGTGAGTTGACATTTCATCCAATACTAAATGGCAGCTCAAATTATGTGAATACATTGTACTATTGTAAGCTAAAAAAGTAGGTCTCGCCGGGATTCGAACCCAGGTCGCCAGATTCAAAGTCTGGAGTGCTAACCACTACACTACGAAACCATTTGCTGTGTGTGATCCACTGATGGTTATATTTCTGTCATTTGGCTTACAGACAGAATATTTTCCCTTACTCGATTGTTCCTGTTAAATTTCCTACGGTTTTCTTGGACTTGTTTTCGTTTACCACTTGGCAGCTAAAGTGAGCAAGGAATATGCAATAAATGACTTATTTTATTTTAGTTTTTCAATTCATTTAGCCAAAGGCTCTATTGTGTGGTACGTTATTTTTGAATCATTAAGCTGCTATTCGGATTTTACCAAGTGTTTGAGTGTTTTTTCCTCTCTTGATTAAGCTTCAAGAATATACATTGTGCACTTAACAACACCACAATATTTGAGAGGAGATGCATTGGGACAACCATTGGATAACAAAATGTATCTAATTTTAATATGATTGGCCAGCAGTGGATTTTCCAGCACTCGTTCTATTTCACCTTCAATAATAATAATAAGCACAGAACCAAAACATTGTAACTTATTAGCACCACCCTCGTCGTGGCCGGTCTCTGATATCTCACTTCTGTGGATCGGTTGTAACTAGGTATATAGAGCGGCGCCCGATCCGCCCCGCTTCCAAGTCAAAATATTTCAGGTTAGTTATAATTCTTCCGTCCAGATTTAGCTTAGTTTGAACTAATATAATGTTTATGCGGGATGCCCGCCTACATCCCTAGTTGTAACTATACCCCCCCCCCCCCCCCCGCGTCCACCCCCTGCACTTTTCTTACCGCTCTCTGACTATCATCGGGCCGAAACTGCGCTCAACTTGTCACCCCCCCTGCTGACAATTTCACGAGAGAAGTAATACTGTCTTAGCGACTAAGTTGTAGCCCTTTACTGCAGTAAACCTGTTGCCGGAATGATGATACAAAGAGAACATAGATACGACATTTGACTTTATCCTTACAATTTGGAACAAGTAATATGATCGGTCCATTCAGTATGACCTTTCATTGCCCAGCTGGGCTTTCAATCACTCGCTAGTGGCCATTGCAGTTCCTTTTTCGTGTTCACGTACATTGCTAGAATAGAATATTAATGAGGCAGTCATATCCCATTTAAAAAAAAGGGTATAAGCATCTATTGAAATAAGTAGTTCAGTTCAGTCTCCACTGTAAGCAGTTTAGACGGGGGTATATTTGGTTGCAGTGACTAATCTGACGTCAGTATTTGTAGGTACTGAATGTGTCTTTCTTTATAGTGTACTGTAAATTTTGGTAAGGTTTTATAGTCACACCAATATAAATCAGTGGACAGAGGTATGTTCAAGTGTACCATGGAAGGTTCTTAGCCTCTATCTAAACTGTGAGTAATTATACTATGGAAGGTCTGGGGTACATTGTACAAGGGAAATAGTATATTTCAGCAGATATAGGAGTATATTCTGCCCTGGAAACACTAAATGGCAGCTAAAAATATTGTGAGTCGATATTTTATCTAATACAAAATGCCAGCCAAAAAAAGAAGTGAGTACATTGTACCATGGAATAACTAAAATGCCTGCTAAAAAAGGTCTCGCCGGGATTCGAACCCAGGTCGCCAGATTCAAAGTCTGGAGTGCTAACCACTACACTACGAAACCGTTTGTTGAGTGTGACCCACTGATGGTTTTGTTTAGTCATTTGGCTTGCGGACAGAATATTTAATGGTTCCTGTTAAGTTCCCTTCCGTTTGCCAATTGTATGTGTCTGCATCACGTTGCTTGAATACAATATTAATGTCCCGGTTGAAGAACAAGGGTATAACCATGTATCTTGATAACTAGTTCAGTTCAGTCTCCACCTTAAGCAGTGGAGAAGGGGTACATTTGGTTGCAGCGGTTAATCTGAAGTTAGAACTATTGTTACACAGCAACGGCAGACATATTGACAAACTTTATGACTGCAGATGCACTCCATATTCTTGCACGTAAGGAAATTGAGGAGAATGGCTGGATTCCGTGATTTCAACAGAAAACTGGTGAAACTGGAATGGGTACTCAACTGGACTACCTTTGTGACAGCAAGGGTGATCTGCCACATATTGATCACATACAGACTGATCACCGACGCACACAAGTTTGACAAGGGCATTGAGCTGCCACTAGCCCTTTCTGGTATGGCGGGAATGAATTTGCTCAATGTATCTTTAGGGATTGATCTATGTAAAGCGTTCGCGCGGGAGAGAAATCAGCAGACGCATCAGGACTGAACGTGTCTTTTCTTGATAGTGTACTGTAAATTCTGGCAAGGTTATTCTGGCAAGGTTATAGTCACACCAATGTAAATCAGAAGACAGGGGTATGTTCTAAGTGTTCTTAGCCTCTAGACTCTAGTGACAACTGACAACCCATATATGTAATGTGTTATGTAAGATGAATTCGTATTAAGATGTCTCCCGGAAAGATTCTCTGGCTACGGCAGCATTAGTGCAATTACATCATGACTTACATAGACTACCCGATCTGGATCCAGCATTTGCACAGATTTCTTTTAAGTAGGAAGCAAAAAAAGTGTTTGTATTGTTTAAAACTTCACCTAATGTACTACGGATATGCTTAGGTGACTCTTTTGCAAGCCTTAATTTCTTTTTGCCGAACTGTTGTTATTTAACGTTTCATTTTGTGTATGCTTTTTTATACGTATTCTTCAACACCTTCTTTCACTTTTGAGTATTTGTAGCACGGAAGGTAGTGTATTGTACAATTGTCAGGGAAAAAAGCTTGAGTACATTATACATTGTAGATACCAAAGGGTAGAAAAGAAGAATCCGAGTAAATTGTAAAATGAAAATAGCTAAAAAAATAAGTACACCGTACGATTTAATTACTAATGTTAGTTTAAAACAATTACACAAAAAAAGATTCAAGGAAATTAAGGTCTCGCCGGGATTCGAACCCAGGTCGCCAGATTCAAAGTCTGGAGTGCTAACCACTACACTACGAAACCACTTGTTGGATTGGTTTAATCCACCGTTAATTGTATTGGTCTTGTAACTGTTAAGGCAAAAGTAGGTCTCGCCGGGATTCGAACCCAGGTCGCCAGATTCAAAGTCTGGAGTGCTAACCACTACACTACGAAACCGCTCGTTGGGTTAACTCGCTGGTAACTTTATTTGTATTCTTAGTATTAGAGAAAAAACAGGTATTGGACGCTAACCACTGTACTACGGAACCTTTTGATGTGTGCTGTCCACTGCAAATTGTGTCTGTCTATAGACAGAATTTTTTCTTTACTTTCTGTTTTTTTTGGACTTGCTTCCGTTTGCCACTTGGCAGCTAAATGAACCAGGGAATATCCGACGAATATGGCCTCCTTTGTTTTTTTCCATTTCATTGTAGCCAAAGGCTCCATTGCCATCTTCTAGCACTCTCCGGCTACCCTAGGACGATCATTTTTCCGCCCTCTTTGGAAATGTCAAGACGGAGGTGAACTGCCAGTGTCATGTTCCTCACCAATCTGTGGCTGAGGTCGTGCCACATTTAATGGCAGAATTCACCGCTATGGCGAAGAGGCGGAGCAGACGAGTTGGTCGGACCTCACGCGAATCTACATGAAGATTCGGAGGCCGAAAATTCAGTTTGCTAATTTCCACAAAGAGAATTACTAGCTGAGGGACGGATGGCACTGCCCGTACCAGAAACGCCAGCCATGCCACTCACTCACTCACAGTTGACAGTCCACTTGGCTAGACTCCAACGTGGTACGCTACAAATTACGACGTACCAGTGGCCTCACACACGCGTGGCGCCGCTGCAGCCTGGCCCTGCAGCACTTTTCAGTGAGGCGAGTGTACCAACCACCTCCTGCCCGGTCGGCCGCTGTTGGATCGCACGAACCGTATCAGCTCGTAGCCCCGTGCGCCAGCCCGGCCACTGGTCGGATGCGGGGACGCGTGGTCTCTCGGGCGCCCTTCGCGCACCCTATCCTCGCCCCGCCGCTCGCCAATCGCGCGCCCCCGCAGCGCCACACGTAGGCGCCACCCCGTGCGCGCGCGATCTCATAAAATGTGGCCGCGCGGCCGCAGAGCAAAGTCCCCCAGGCCATAGCACCCCCACAGCCACAGACGCGCCAGTAGATATCATCACGAGTGAGCTTCTGAGCGTGTGAGTGTGAGCGTCTAGGCGGCCATGGCACAGTCGATGCTCATGTCCGGCGTCAACGGCGTGGCCTCCGGCAGGAGCCTGCTGCAGGCGGCCCGGCCGTCGTCGGCGTCGGCGTCCACGCCCTTCTCGCGGCTCGCGCTCTCCTCCTCGTCCTCGGCGGCGGCCTACTACAAGCACATGCCGTCCCTCTCCGTCCGGACCATGGCCCTGTTCGGCAACAAGTCCAAGACCAAGGCCGCGCCGGCCAAGAAGGTGAGCGAGCGCCTAGGCCTAGCTAGCACCAATGCAGCTCTGCTTGTCCTTCCTCTCCTTTGTCACTGTCTGACGGTGGCCTTGTGTTTTGATTATATATAGGTGGCTGCGCCCAAGCCCAAGACGGAGGACGGCATCTTCGGCACGTCCGGCGGGATCGGGTTCACCAAGGAGAACGAGCTCTTCGTCGGCCGTGTTGCCATGATTGGCTTCGCCGTGAGTACTCCTGCGCCGTAACTTAACCATGCATGCACATGCACGTCTGTCATTTATGTGCGGACCATGCCAAGCGCATACACAAACAGAGACTAGGCGATTAAGTTAGCAATCTGTTTTTGCCACAGGATAGCATGTATTTATGTCCCCCTGGTAAGTTGATGAGTGGGTTCGTACTGTTCACTTCAAACTGTAACATAGTTAAAAAGATATTGGAAACTGATCGAGGGGGAAAATCTACCTACCTACATACTGTATATACTATGAAATGATGTTAAAAAGGCTTTTTCAATTGCTTAAAAATATCAGAAAATATCATTTTCAGTGATAACAGGAAGAAAGGGAAAAGCTTAGGTTGCTTTTTCAGGACATCTATAACAGCACGGAGTAATGATAAATAAACATGTGTATTTGCCATAATAGTGTAGAATTTAAACTACTGGTATATTTCAAATCAAAAGTGTTAAATAGTTGAAAGAAAGTTATTCATAACCTATAATATGTTTTGTAATTATTCGCAAAAAATAAATAAATCAGTTTTTGTCCTAAATTTTCATAAAACAAAATAGTACTAAAAAATTAGTCCGTTTAAAGATCATACTGCTATATAGAATGAGATGGGGCTGAGAACAGTTATGTGTTGATCAAAACGGTATAGAATAGAACCAACATTTCTTTTAAAAAAAAATATTTATATCGCGAAGATATCAATTACATTCAGTTTTTACATCAACAAGATGTCTCAAAAACATCCAGGATACACACATTTCGAAAAAAAAAAAAATGCCTCGTCACAATGATCAGCTCCTTTCGATAACAACACACAAACCATCACGAAAGACAACAGAATTGAGAGAAGATCTCACTGAACTTCAGAATTGTCAGTATTAATATTTGTTGCTATGCTGCATGCATGTTTAGACGGCAGTGTACATTGTACAGCCAGTGAGGTAATAATAAAAACTTTCTCACAGAGGAGATGGGCAAAAGGAACTTCACTTCTGATCGCCGTCCTTTTAATAAGCCTGATGATGATATCTCTTAACTGTTTGCTACTGCTAACGTCTGCAGGCGTCCATCTTGGGAGAGGCCATCACCGGCAAGGGCATCCTGTCCCAGCTGAACCTTGAGACCGGCATCCCGATCTACGAGGCGGAGCCCCTCCTCCTCTTCTTCATCCTCTTCACCCTCCTCGGCGCCATCGGCGCGCTCGGAGACCGCGGCAGGTTCGTCGACGAGCAGCCCACCACCGGCCTCGACAAGGCCGTCATCGCCCCCGGCAAAGGCTTCCGCTCCGCCCTCGGCCTCAGCGAGGGAGGTACGTAGCACACACACATTTCCCATCGATCTATATATCGACCATGCTCGTCGCCGGCCTGTCTGATCGTCTCGATGGATCATGGATGGATGCAGGTCCGTTGTTCGGGTTCACCAAGTCGAACGAGCTGTTCGTGGGGCGGCTGGCGCAGCTGGGGATCGCCTTCTCCATCATCGGGGAGATCATCACGGGCAAGGGCGCGCTGGCGCAGCTCAACATCGAGACCGGGGTGCCCATCAGCGAGATCGAGCCGCTCGTGCTCTTCAACGTCGTCTTCTTCTTCATCGCCGCCATCAACCCCGGCACCGGCAAGTTCATCAGCGGCGAGGAG
The DNA here is from genome assembly GCA_022496015.1 of Hordeum marinum. NCBI lineage: Eukaryota > Viridiplantae > Streptophyta > Magnoliopsida > Poales > Poaceae > Hordeum > Hordeum marinum. The sequence continues at coordinate 444,090,505 of CM039674.1, forward strand.
GACGACTAGATCGGCACCGGCGCGCGAATACTTTTTGGCCATTAATTGTACGTGCGTACGTGCTTTGCTTGTTTTGTTGTGTTCGATCGTGAGACCTTGGGGTGTACTTAGGTGTAAGAAGAAGAAGTTGGTCGTTGCCTTATGAAAAACAAGAGCTAGCAGCTAATTTGCCATGCATGCCGAACAGTTGCGGATCTATCGTCTCTCATTCATGATCGTTCTTCTGCCTTCATGAAGCGTACAATATATATAATCCTTTATCCTTGAAATGAAAAATAAAAGGCACGACTATATTGTACACGCGTTGTACAATATCAGACGAAGGAACAACTTTCTAAAACCTACACGCGTTATTCATTGGTATCACAGCAAGCACCGTCAAAACAAGGATGGAGCGGGAAGGACTTATTCGAACCCAAGAACACCGTATTCTACCATCCCTTCGCCATTCTCGTCAAGAATAATGTAACACAAAAACACGACTTTTTCTCGCTTTGCCACCGTGGATCTACGTAAGGTAGACCACACCAACAAAGGCAATGAGGTCCTTTGGGATCGTCACAAGGTTATGGATATCAAAATGAAACAAAAACCCAATGAAAAACCATAACAAACCTAAGTTACCGTTTAATTTGGTTTCTCTTTACCAGCATGGTATGTGAACCATTAAACATTAGTAGTAAAGAAAATACTAGGCCTTCTTAATTTAGTTTATTTGGTAAAATACCGGAAAAACCAATGGTCACCCGAGCTAACCAAAGTAAATATCATGACTATGGTTTTTCTCGGAGCTGTACACCCACAAAAGTAAATATTTATGTCTTCCTGCAGTTTGTGTCTCATGTGTAATGTACGTTGCGTGACATAAGCAAGGATCAGTAGAAAGTGGAAGGTGGTTATGTTAGACCAGATAAGTATAATTTGATTTTGCTGGTGTTTGCTGATTCACACAAACATATGTAGTCATCAAATATGTAAAATAAAATAAAATAAAATATTATTGCCTCATTTTTAGCATCAACTTTGATTATTGTGGTATGTGCCGAAACAATCCAAAATAATTTATACTTACATTACCAAAACCGAACTGCATTCTAAATTAATCCATATATTTACCAAGACATGACAACTGTATTTATCAAAATTCATATTAGCGAATCAAATTTACTGACTGAACCTAGTCGGACCGACGGGCACACAAGCGGGATGGAACACTTGGCTAGGTGAGCTTGTGAGTGTTGAACCTGTGAACTCCATTTTCATTTTATTTTGTTCAAGCTTACAATTAGTTTTTGTAAGGGAACCGTTTGATATTGTTGGAGAGGATTTTTTTTGACAAACGTTCTCCTTTTTCTTTTTGAGCATTTTTCTTGACAAACATATAGCGGCACAACGCAGTGCAGCAAATGTCGGATGCATATGGGCTTCACGTGGGCCTTCTTTTTGGACCAATGTGGGCTTTTACTTGTGCAGTAGGCAGACCCACTTTAGCCCAACTAACTTCTGTGGCAGCGTCGTCATCTTCTTCCAACATGCTGTTTTTTCTTTCTTTCCATTCGAGGTAGGAATTCGTTGGAAACCCAAGGTATCTGAAGGAAGCACCGGAACGGAATTCATTCCCAGTCTTGAGCCATTTTGGGCCCCTTGGATGCTTTTGCTGGCTACACAAAGCATGTGCCGATGGAATGGGAAACTACGGAACACGGCGCCTTTCGGGCTTTTCGCTTACCGATCTGCCACGGCACGCACACACACGTCAAGCTGCGGGCCTGGCCATATACGCTGGACGCAAGCCCAATGGCGCGGAAGATCCCCGGCCGCCAAAGCTTGTTGCACCAAACTAAAATCAAAGAGCAAACAGCCACGCGAAAATTCTCAAACATATCGTCACAGGAAGAATACAAATATAAAAACATATCTAATAGATGAAAGAAAATCCTGAAGAAGTAAAACTAACTGTCCTAAAATTTACATCACCAAAAAGTGCATTTTACCTCTTAGAAACAGTTAATTTCAACAGATGATGTATATACCATAACACTGATCTCCTTCAAATTGAAGAGTCCACATTGAATCAAAGTCTTCGATTGACATTGTGACGCTTGATTTTGACCAGACCAATAATTTTTCAAAGCTCTTTCATTTTAAAAAAATTATACCTTTATAACACTACACTCTTTAGTTTTAAAGAGTCCACATTCAATTGAGGTCTTCAAAACTTCAATTAAAATTGAGTCACCCGATTTTGACCGGGTTAACAATTTCTCAACTCACTCGTTCAATTTTTTAGACAAAACTTAATGGATTTAGTTTACGATTTTGACCGAACCAACAGTTTTACGAATCAACAACAACCGGCCTATAAAAACATATCAATCACGCTCATGCAGTCGTGGTAGAAATTTTCTCACATATATAAGGTTGACTAGCATATAATATAGAATCACACCACGACATGCCCACTACAGAAATCAGGTAATTTGCCGTCAGTCATGGCTGACAGCAAAGGGAAGGACCCCGGACGACAAAGGCCTTTGTCGTCCGTCAGCAGACGGCAAAAATTTCGGCAAAGGAAAACCCGGTAAAGCGGTCCTTTGCCGTCCGCCTCAGGACCACGGACGGTAAAGAATCTTTGCCATGGGGGAGCGGACAACAAAGAGCTTGGACGACAGACCCAGGGGCTACGGCCGTCAAGTGTTAACGACAATGCTTTGCCATCCGCTCCCTTTGTCGTCGGTGGGCGGACGGCAACCCTTTGCCCCTGGGGTCCCCCTTTGTCGTCGGTCTTGGGCCTCACCTTTGCCGTCGGCCTTGTGCCCCCTTTGCCGTCGGTGGGCTGACGACAAAGAGTAAGGCCATTTGCCCCTTGTGATCCCTCCTAAACCCTATATATAACCATATTCAAATAAGTTTCATCCATAAGTGAGATATGGGGAGGAAAGGGGAGAGAGAGTGAGGGATGGAGAGAAGGGGAGAGAGAGGGGGTGGGGTGCCGGCCGGGGCAGGCCATTAGCCATTAGGTCGCCGTCCTCTTTGCCGTCTGGGAGCGGACGACAAAGAGGAAAAAGGCTGACGGCAAAGATCCGTGGACGGCATCCATGCCATCCAGTTGACCCGCGGTCCAGTGAGGGGCCCTCGTGCTCTTTGCCGTCAGCTTTTGGGCGCTTTGCCGTGGGCCAACCGATGACAAAGTATGCACTAACGACAAAGAGTTCCTTTGCCATCAACTCATACTTTGTCATCCTTTTTGGGAAGCTGATGGCAAAGACTATCTTGGCCGTCAGCCAGCAGACGGCAAAGATGCAGCAGACGACAAATACCTGGATTCCAGTAGTGGGCCCATCAAATTACCGAACTATAAATAAAAATAAAACACACTATGTTATCTCCCCCACACATCAAACGAAATGTTCCATTAGTTTCAAAATATAAGGGTATTAGTTTTTTGAAAAGTCAAATTCTTCAACTTTGACCAAGTTGAGAGCAAGATATCGACATCCACAATGTTAAATAAAAAAATATAAAAATTCATTTAATGGTGAATTTAATCACAACAATTCATCCAAGTTGAGTGAGGGACGGTGACCTAACGGCTAACGGCCTGCCCCAACCGGCACCGCACCCCCTCTCTCTCCCCTTCTCCCCATCCCTCACTCTCTCCCCTTTCCTCCCCATCTCTCACTTATGGATGAAACTTATTTGAATATGGTTATATATATATGGGGTTTAGGAGGGATCACAGGGGGCAAATGGCCTTACTCTTTGCCGTCAGCCCACCGACGGCAAAGGGGACCCAAGGCCGACGGCAAAGAGGGGGCCCAAGGCCGACAAGGAAGGTGGGGTCCAAGGCCGACGGCAAAGGGGGATCCTAAGGGCAAAGGGCCTTACCCTTTGCCGTCCGCCCACCGACGACAAAGGGAGCGGACGACAAATATGGTTATGAATCAACAATGTTAAATAAAAAATATGAAATTCATTTAATGATGAATTTAATCACAACAATTTGATATTATGAATTATTGATATATTTATCTACAAATTTAATCAAATTTAAAAGGTTTGGATTTTTTATAAAGTAATATACATTGTATTTTAAAACAGAATAATTAGTTTAATCTAACAACGTAGCAAAGCGCGTCCAATCCTTCTAGTATTGATGATATAAAAGTCCAACTCCAATAAATGATGTATATTAAAGATGTAAAATTATAAACTTCAACTACTACTTTATTTGAAACATAATTCAAACATAGCAAGTTCAACTACAACTTCACTTGAAACATAATTAAACCTAATTCTAATTTAAAACATAAATAAAACGGCTACTGCTAATTCAAACTACTACATCCACCACTCCTTGTCATTCGAGGACATCCAGAACTCCTGGCCTATTTCGAGGTCTCCCAAAACTTCTCGTCCTCCTCCTTTCACGACTTGACGGGGATCATCGTCGAGGGGCCGGCCTTGTCCTCCTTTTTTCTTCTTGGCCTCGCACTTTTAGTAGAACTCGTGCTCGGCCTGGAGGTATACCTAATGCTCTCGTGCGAACCTCGTCATGGTCGCCGAGTCGCTATCGTCAGAAGCAAAGACAATGACCGGCCTCTTCTTCTTCGTCGTGTCATGTCCTCCATCCTGGCACGAGGAACTCTGCTTTCGCCTGGGTCTCAATCTTCGGAAAGTTAAGGTCCGTCCTCGGCCTCCCAACACGCGATACGGCCATGTCGTACGCACGCGCGACCTCCTTAATGTTTGGGTATGTGTCAGGCCAGTCGCGGCGGCTGGCGTGAAGAACTGGACGACGATGTTGTCGGACGACTTCGCCCGCACGCCGAAGATCCCAGTCTTGCTCTTCGGGGGCTTCTTCGATGGCATGGCGACGACGGGGTGGTAAAGGTTGCGCGGCGGGCGAAGCGGGGACGGGGTAGTCACAGTGTGCGATGGTGGCGGCATGACGCGATTCGGGGCGGCGGCGTGAGGGAATAGTTGAGGGGCAATTTGATTATTTGCCACCCCTTACTTGGGACTTTGCTATTTTGCCACTAGTTACTTTGTATTTAATCTGATGAGACTTTTTATCTGGATGTTTGATATTTTGCCCTCTCTCACATGGGTCCCACAAAAAAGGACGAATCTACCCTTCATCTCGATTGACCACGAACAGAGGAGTTGCGTTCGTTCTCATCCCCTCCCTCTGTCTCTCGCACGCAGGGTCAAAGGCAACAACGGCGGCTGCTGGACGACAACGGCGGCCCTGGTAGTGCTCGACGGCGGCGGCCCTGGTGAGTCTCTCCCTCTCTCTCGCTCCCTCCCTCTCTTCTCTCTTGCTCATATCCTTGGCGGTGCCCTAGGGTTAGGGTGACCAGAAAGGGGAGCGGCGGCGGCGGCCGGTCGGAGCCTCGCCGTGACTCGCCGGCTCGTGGTGGCCCGTAGAGCCCCCAACTTTCCGCGCGTCGACGGCCGCTGCTGCACCTGGAATTCGCCATGTGCTGCTGTTGTGTGCGTGGGGACTGAAATTCTCACATTCATGCTTCTGGTGCGGCCTCTATGTGCTGCTATTGTTTGTTGTAGCTATCGCCTCCGCTATGTGCTGCTGCTGTGTGTTGCTTCTTTCGCCGCTACTGATTTCTTGCTGTCGTATAACTCAGAGGAGCTAGGTGTTGGAGATGGCTAAACCGGAGAGGGGTGAGCACGTTGTTGGAGAAGGCTTCGACTTTCCTCCTTTGTTTGTTCCCGAGCCGAGGTGAGAAAGCAAAGTAGCTTCTTTTTGGTGCTCATCTGAATGCACGTTAGTGAATAGACGCTAACTCCATCGTACGTTGTTCATTATTGGTCATTGTCAAGTAGGCCACATCGTCTGCCGCTGGTGTTCACATTAACTATTAGAGTAGCTCCTTATGTCTACAAGCTTGATGATGGAAGCGAGCAAGTTGTTGACAAGCATGACGTTGTGTTTGATTTTAATGTTGGGAAACGATGCATGGGAAACAAAAAAATTCCTACGCACAAGCAAGATCTATCCATGGTGATGAGCATCTATGAGAGGGGGAGTGGATCTACATACCCTCGTAGATCGCTAAGCGGGAAGCGTTAAGAAGCGCGGTTGGTGTAGTCGAACGTCTTCGCGATCCAAATCGCCGAGCATCCCGCGATCTCATCACGATCCGTCCTGCGATCCAATCACGATCCGTCTCGTGAACTCATCACGATCCGTCCCGTGATCTCATCACAATCCGTCTTGCGATCTTGATCATGGTCCTTCCGATCTAGCGCCGAACGGACGACACCTCCGCGTTCAGCACACGTATAGCTCGATGACGATCTCTGCCTTCTTGATCCAGCAAGAGGGAGCGGAGAGGTAGATGAGTTCTCCAGCAGTGCGACGATGTTGTGGCGATGGTGGTGGAGCTATTCCAGCAGGGCTTCGCCTAAGCACCGCTGAAAACCGATCTAGAGGAGAAACTGCGATCTAGAGGAGAGGTAGCACGTGGCTATTAGGGTTAGCTTTTTCCTCTAAATCCTCTAGTATATACAGGAGGGAGGTAGGGGAGGAGGCAGCCTCAAACCCTCAAGGTTTGGTCGAAATTGGAGGTGGAGGAGTCCTACTCCAATCCTATTAGGAGTAGGATTCCTCCTTTCCACTTGGAAACTCTTTCCACCTCTCCACCTTTGGATTTTTTCCTTCTCAAACCACTCCAGCCGCATGGGCCCTTAGAGGAGGCTTCAGCCAGCCCACCAGGGGCTGGTTTACCTCCTCCCACAGCCCATGTAGCCTCTTGGGTCGAAATACCTCTGCCGATGGTCCCCCGGTACACTACCGGCACTCCGGTACACTACCAATGAGCCTGAAACTTTTCCGGCGACCAAAACAGGACTTCCTATATGTCAATCTTTACCTCCGGACCATTCCGGATCTCCTCGTGACGTCCGGGATCTCATCCGGGACTCCGAACAACCTTCGGTAACCACCATACATAACTCTATACTACCGAAACATCACCGAACCTTAAGTGTGCAGACCGTGCGGGTTCGAGAACTATGTAGACATGACTGAGACACCTCTACGGTCAATAACCAATAGCGGGACCTGGATGCCCATATTGCTTCCTACATATTCTACGAATATCTTTATCGGTCGAACCTCTGTGTCAAGGATTCAGTTAATCCCGTATGATGTTCCCTTTGTTCTTCGGTATGTTACTTGCCCGAGATTCGATCGTCGGTATCTTCATACCTAGTTCAACCTCATTACCGGCAAGTCCCTTTACTCGTTCCGTAATACAAGATCCCGTGACTAACACTTAGTCACATTGCTTGCAAGGCTTATTGTGATGTTGTATTACCGAGTGGGCCCTGGGATACCTCTCCGTCACACGGAGTAACAAATCCCAGTCTTGATCCATGCCAACCCAACAGACAACCTCGGAGATACCTGTAGAGCACCTTTATAGTCACCCAGTTACGTTGCGACGTTTTATACACACAAGGTGCTCCTCCGGTGTCAGTGAGTTGCATGATCTCATGGTCATGGGAACAAATACTTGACATGCAGAAAACAGTAGCAATAAACTGACATGATCATATGCTACGTTTGTAGTTTGGGTCTTGTCCATCACATCATTCTCCTAATGACGTGATCCCGTTATCAAATGACATCTCATGTCCATGACTAGGAAACCATAGCCATCTTTGATCAACGAGCTAGTCTATTAGAGGCATAATAGGGACATGGTGTTGTCTATGTATCCACACATGTATCTGAGTTTCCGATCAACACAATTATAGCATGGATAATGAACGATTATCATGAAAAAGGAAATATGATAATAACCAATTTATTATTGCCTCTAGGGCATATTTCCAACATTTAACATTTCCGGTATGCCATGGGTTAGCTTCAATGAAGCTGTGGCACAACATATCAAAATGGGGGTAGGCCGAGAGGTGCGGTTGTTTGCATTAGAGACCGTCGAGAGCACAGTTGATCTTGTACTTAATGCTCAACAACTGAATTCGCACTTTATTGGCAATCATTAGGACTTTGAGGCCAAGAAATCATTTTTGTTAGCTGAAGTTGTTACATTGGAGGCACCCAATGCAAAAAAAGTAGGAAAGAAGAGGGCTCCCAAAAAGCCAGCTGCCCCAAAAAATCCCAAAAAATCACCAGCTCCTAAAAAGCCAGTTGCCCCCCAAAAGCCAAGTGCTCCTAGAAAACCCCAAAACCAACTGACGAGGATATGTATCTAGGGTAGGGTCCTAGGCAAGACCTACATACCCTACCTAAGGACACAACATTGGAGGACTTGAAGATCAAGCATAAGCTTCCGTCTGGATTCCATGTCGCGTTCAAGTCACTCGACATTCAATCCACTTGGAGTCTTCTTCCTTCACTTGACACTCGCCTGTCACTCGGTAGACTTCATTCTCAGTCGACACCAGAAGACCAGGAGCCACCACCAGGAGGCCAACGGGCAGTCGTTAGTCCTTCATCATTAGTAGCATTTATTATGTACGTGACCAGTAACACCAGACTTTAAACCCACGATCGGACCCTTAGATGTCGGGCACTTATGAGGGGCAGCGAACTCTATATAAGCCGCACCTCCCCTCTAGCACAAGGGTTCGCAACCACTGTAATCTCAACATTCCACATGACAAAGCTTCCGAGCATTGAGACGTAGGGTTGTTACCTCCACGAGAGGGGCCTGAACTCATACATCCGTGTGTACATCCTCGCCGTAGCTAGGACTGTGCCCTCTACTTTCATACCCCTACCTTCTACTATCAGGCTCATTCCCACGATAGTTGGCGCCCACCGTGGGGCAGGCACCTAAGCGACTTTCGGTGAGGTTGCATTTTCCATCCTTCGACATGTCTTCCGACGGTGTTTTCGCTCTGGGCCACGAGATCCGTTTTGGTGCACTCACCTTCATCGCCGATGATTCGGCATGGCTTCAGGAAGCACCTCTCGATGTCGAGGCGCTCCCAGACTGTGGGGCCGCGCACTTCCGTGCGAGTTCCTGCAGCATGTTGCTGCATCAGCCGTCGACTCCCTATACGTCGACTCCCCTCACTGTCCGCAGTCACAAGCGGTTTGGCTACTCATGACTCCGATGTTGGGTCAAGCACGCAGTGGCGCGTCAAATTTCTTCTCCGCGGATCACAACGCTCGAGCCTACCGAGTCTCTTCAGGACTTGTTCGAGTCGGATTCCGATCCGTCCGATATCCCTTTTGAGTGCGAGAGCTGTGATCTAGCAGCGGAGGTCCTTATGGCGGGCTCTCATCAAAGCCTGCCGTCGGGCTTTGGCCACGGCAAGCGTGATGCTGGTGGTGCATCGAGTGAACAGCCATGTCGCGAGGGGGAGGTTCTTCATACCCCCATCGTTGGTACGACCGCTGAGGCCCAGGTTTTGGAGGCCACGTGCGTTCGGCTAGAAGAGCTCAAGCGGGAACTCGACGAGCGCGCTCGTCAGCGTCCACCTGTTGCCGGTCGACGGCGGCGACAACTATTCCCGACTGGGTCCCGCAACGATGTTGAGGTATATCGAACTCCTGTGTTAAATGTAGTAGCTACTGCTAGGATAGTAGACTCCATTCAGCCGTCACGGTCAGAAGCTAGAAGAGGGTTGATGCAGATCAGAGCACTGTTAGATGCAGCATAGCGTCAGAATTCTATAGTCTCATAGTCCCGCAACATGATACACAACAACTCACCCAGGGCCGAACCCGTTCAGTCGGCACACAACCCTGGATCGCCCATGCGTCGTAGGGTGGGGGCTTTCGCGAGGATCAGGTCAGAGATCAGCTTCACAGCGAAGACCACCGTCGAGTGCCCGCTCCTCTGCAGGGCGGTCTGCGCGTGCCCCGACACCCGAACGATAGGCGCTCATTCGGTGATGAACGGAATGCGGAGTTTGATGCTCGAGATCTCCTCACCCAGAAACGGATCGACAGGGGCAAAGCCCACAGAGAAGACCAAGATAGAGACTTTCCGAGTGGTAGCTCAGCCGTGATTTCTGGTCCTGAGTGTTTCAGCAGAGCCATCCGTTCTGTGGAGATTCCTCCCAACTTCAGGTTGGCGGCTGGGATTGGAAAATTTTCTGGTGAGTCCAAGCCAGAGACTTGGTTAGATGATTATCGAGTGGTTGTACAGATTTGTGGCAGCAACGACAATGTCACAATGAAGCACCTATCCTTGATGCTAGATGGTTCAACTCGAGCTTGGCTGAATTGCTTGGCTCCTTCCAGTATATATTGCTGGGAGGATCTTGCCCGAGTGTTTATCCGAACCTTTGAGGGTACTTGCAAGCGTCCTGCAGGTCTGGTCGACTTACAACATTGTATCCAGAAGCCCAATGAGACTCTGAGAGATTATATTCAGAGGTGGTCCACTCTACATCATACGATGGAGAATGTGTCAGAACACCAGCTGTGTGTGCTTTCAAGGCCGGTGTGAGGTACAAAGAGCTATATCTGAAGTTCGGTCGAACGGGTGATATTTCACTCGGCAAGATGATGGAAATCGCCACTCGGTACGCCAATGGCGAGGAAGAAGACCACCTCCATAGCGGCAAAGGAAAGATAGTTGTGAGTGATACTGGCGGCAACTCCAATCGGAAATAGAAGCGAAAAGCTGAAGGTCCAGTTCAAGCAGAGGCAGACGCACTGGCGACCGAGTCAAAAAACAAGGGGAAAGCCAAAGCACAGTATGCCCCCAAGAAAGGAAAAAACCAGTTAGGGACTGATATCATGGATCAGCCATGTGTAATTCACACGAGGGAAGATGTAGAAGGCAATGTGATTTTGCCCAAGCACACCACTCGGCAGTGTCAGACCATTATCTAGCAATTCAAAGGGGACCCGCTGAGTGATAAATCTCCTGATAAGGGTGATGAGGATGAAGATAAAGAAACATTCCCAGATGTCACTGCTACACTTGTGATTTTTGCTGATGTCAAGAGCAAGAGTCGTCTGAAAATCATCAACAGAGAAGTCAACATGGCTATACCGGCTACCCCCACCTACCTCAAGTGGTCCCAGTATGCTATCACATTCGACCAAACAGACCATCCTGCTCATGTGGCCACTCCTGGTCGATAGGCTCTGGTAGATAATCTGGTGGGGGGGCACTCGACTCAGAAAGGTCCTCATGGACGGTGGCAGTGGCATGAACATTCTCTATGCGGATACCCTGAAAGGGATGGGCATTCCGATGTCCCGACTGAGTGAAAGCAACATGCAATTTCACGAGGTCATCCCAGGGAAGAAGGCCAAGTCACTTGGCCAGATAGCATTGGATGTGACATTCAGGAATGACAAAAATTTCCGAAAAGAAAAGCTGACGTTTGAAGTCGTGGATTTCCAGAGTGCCTACCATGCCATTTTGGGTCGACCCGCGTATGCACGTTTCATGGTCCGACCATGTTACGTGTATCTTAAGCTGAAGAGGCCAGGACCTAAGGGCGTGATCACGGTCACTGGCAATCGACAACGGGCCGAAGAGTGCCTCCAGCAAGGCTCCAAGATCGCCGATCACGAGATGGCCATGGTCGAGCTAGAAGAGTACAAGAAAAGCACTCACCCTGCTGATTTGCTCCGTGCAAAGAAGCCGGCTACCGAGTCGGTATTTTAGTCGGCAGGGGAAGTAAAGAAGGTGCACATCCACCCGACAGATCCTACTGCTGCCCCGACAAATATCTCATCAACACTCGATAGCAAATAGGAAGCCGAGCTCATCCAGTTCCTCTGTGAGAACTGGGATATCTTCGCATGGAAGCCTGTTGACATGCCGGGGGTTCCAATGAGTTGGCTGAGAATCGTCAGAGAGTGTATCCGAAAGCCAAACCCGGCAGGGAGCATTTGCGTCGTTCAGCGGCGGAGAAGCACAAGGCAATCGGCGAAGAAGTGGCCCGTCTCTTGGAAGCCAAGTTCATTCGGGAGATTTACCACTCCAAGTGGCTCTCGAATGTTGTGATGGTGCCAAAAAAAAATAAATCGTTGCGTATGTGCATTGACTTCAAACATCTCAATCGAGTATGCCTGAAGGATCATTTTCCGCTCCCCCGCATAGATCAAATTGTTGACTCGACTACGGGGTGCGAGCGTTTATCGTTTCTGGATGCTTACTCTGGGTACCATCAGATCCGTCTGTATGGCCCGGAGGAAATAAAGACAGCTTTTATCACCCCATTCGGGTGTTTCTGCTACATCACTATGCCATTCGGTCTCAAAAATGCCAGCGCTACTTTTATGCGCATGATTCAGAAGTGTTTACTCGACCAGATCCCTCGGAATGTCGAGGCGTACATCGATGATATAGTGGTCAACTCCCGCAAAGGTTCCGACCTGCTGGCTGACTTGGCCGAAACATTCGCCAATCTGAGGAGATTCGACATAAAGCTGAATCCGGCCAAGTGTACCTTCGGCGTCCCTGGCGACAAGTTACTCGGTTTTCTCATTTCCGAGTGAGGAATCGACGTCAACCCCGAGAAAATCAACGCCATTATCCGAATGAAGACTCCCGTGTGAGTGCACTATGTTCAGAAACTCATAGGTTTCTTGGCAGCATTGAGTCGATTCATTTCTCATCTTGGTGAGAAGGCTTTACCTTTGTATCAATTTATGAAGAAGTCTGACACGTTCGAGTGGACTCCTGAAGCCGAAGCAGCATTTGTTGAGCTCAAGCCCTGCTCTCCACCCAGCCGGTGCTTGCCGCTCCTTGCAGCAAAGAGCCTTTGCTCCTATACATTGCGGCCACTAATCAGGTCGTCAATACAGTGTTAACTGTCGAGCGGGAAGAGGAGGGTAAAGCTTATAAAGTCCAGCGGCTAGTCTATTATGTCTTGGAAGTTTTGCCCCCCTCAAAGCAAAGATATCCACACTATCAGAAGCTGGTTTACGATATTTACCTATCTGCGAAGAAGGTGGCACATTATTTCCAAGACCACTCGATTTCAATCGTCAGTGATGCTCCTCTGTCTAAGATTTTCAACAATCGAGACGCATCAGGTCGAGTGGCTAAGTGGGAAATTGAGCTCGGACACTTTGACATCAGAATTGAAGCCAAGAAAGCAATCAAGTCCCAAGCATTGGCAGATTTTGTGGCCGAGTGGATTGAACAGCAACAACCAATCCAGATTCACTCGACGCACTGGACCATGTTCTTCGACGGCTCTAAGATGTTGAATGGGTCTAGTGCTGGTGTGGTTTTGATATCCCAAAAGGGCGACAAGCTCAGTTATGTCTTGCAAATTCACTTCGATTCCTCCAACAATGAGGCAGAGTATGAAGCGCTTCTGTATGGGTTGTGCATGGCTATCTCACTCGGCATCAAGCGCCTGATGGTTTATGGCGACTCAGATTTGGTGGTGAATCAAGTGATGAAAGAGTGGGATGTTCGAAACCCCGCTATGACTGGGTACTGTAATGTTGTCAGAAAGTTGGAGAAGAAATTCGAAGGCCTGGAACTCCATCATGTTCCCCGACTGAAAAATCAGGCAGCTGGCGAACTAGCAAAGATTGGGTCCACTCGACGGCCTGTCCCCAGTGATGTGTTCTTAGAGCACCTGCACACTCCTTCGGTACAAGAAGATCCTTTCACCGAAGAGCCCCCACAAGCTTTTAGTTCCACTGACCCGACAGAAGTCAATGTCCCTACAATGATTGATCTGGTCATGGAGATTCTGGTTGTCACTCTCGATTGGACTGTGCCTTACATTGCCTATATCCTTAGACAAGAGCTCCCTGAAGATGAAACAGAGGCTCGACAGATTGTGCATAGTTCCAAGGCTTTTAGTGTGATGGGAGATCAGCTGTTCAGAGAGAATCCGACTGGCATTACACAGTGCTGCATTCCCCCGAGGAAGGTCGAATGATTCTGGATGAGATCCACTTGGGAACTTGCGGCCATCATGCGTCCTCACGGACGATTGTCGCCAAAGCGTATAGAGTTGGTTTCTTCTGGCCATGGGCTAATGAGATGGCTAACGACATCGTTGATCACTGTGATGGATGCCAGTTCTATGCAAACTTGTCACACAAGTCGGCCTCTGCTCTGAAGACAATTCCCCTTGCCTAGCCGTTTGCTGTCTGGGGACTCGACATGGTTAGTCCCTTTTGGGCCGGAAAAGGCGGGTTCACTCATTTGCTGGTAGAAGTCGACAAGTTCACCAAGTGGATAGAGGCCAAGCCGATCAAGAAGTTGAACTCCCGCACGGCGCTCACATTCATGAGGGAGATAATTTATCGATACGGCGTTCCACACAACATCATCACGGACAACGGCACTAACTTTGACTCGGAAGAATTGAGGAACTTCTATAAGTCCCAAGGCACCCGAGTGGATTATGCATCTGTTGCACATCCTCAAACCAATGGGCAAGTCGAGCGGGCTAATGGTCTCATCCTGCAAGGTATGAAGCCTCGTCTCATGCGCGATTTGGATCATGCCGCCGGGGCCTGGGTAACTGAGCTACCGTCTATTTTGTGGGGTCTGATAACGACACCTAATCGGTCGACTGGGCGGACACCTTTTTTCCTGGTCTATGAAGTCGAAGTTATCCTACCGAGTGACTTGTTTCACGACTCTCCTCGGGTGGAACTCTACTCTGAAGAACAAGCCAGACAAGATGGTGTTGATCTCCTGGAAGAAGGGCGAGAAATGGCTCTGATCCGGACTACAGCCTATCAGCAAGATCTGCGACGTTTCCATGCGAAGAATGTCAAGAGTCGGGCATTTCATGAGGGGGACTTGGTGCTCCGAGTGGATCAACAGCGACCTCATAAACTTGCGCCATCCTGGGAGGTCCCCTTCGTCGTTACCAAAGTGTTGAACAAGAGAGCCTATCACCTGTACAACCTCAAGAAACGGATCGACGAGCCGCGGGCTTGGAATGCAGATTTGCTTCGACGCTTTTATACTTACAGACAGAAGAGTTTGATGTAATAAAATACTTCATCTATGCAAATCAAGACTCCTACAGTTTGTTGTCGATTCCGATCGTACAGTTTCATATTTGGGAATACTCCGAGCGATGAGAAATCCTCACATTCGGAGGCTTAGCTGCGAACATGTTTCGCCTAAGTTAAAACCCTGTCGGGTGAATAGCAGTCCATTCACTCGATGACTTAGCTGTGAATCGACATTCGCCTAAGTTCGAAAAAAACCGAGTGATGAGCAATCCTCACACTCAGGGGCTTAGCTGCGAACATGTTTCACCTAAGTTAAAAATCCTGTCGGGTGAATAGCAGTCCATTCACTCGACGACTTAGCTACGAATCAACATTCGCCTAAGTTCGAAAAAAAACCGAGTGATGAGCAATCCTCACACTTGGGGGCTTAGTTGCGAACATGTTTCGCCTAAGTTAAAAATCATGTCGGATGAATAGCACTCCATTCACTCGACGACTTAGCTGCGAATCGACATTTGCCTAAGTTCGAAAAAACTCCGAGTGATGAGCAATCCTCGCACTCGGGGGCTTAGCTGCGAACATGTTTTGCCTAAGTTACAAACTCTGTCAGGTGAATAGCAGTCCATTCGCTCGATAACTTAGCTGCGAATCGACATTTGCCTAAGTTCGAAAAAAAACTCTGAGTGATGAGCAATCCTCACACTCGGGGGCTTAGCTGCGAACATGTTTCGCCTAAGTTAAAAAATTGTCGGGTGAATAGCGGAGTATTCACTCGACGACTTACCTGCGAATCAACATTCGCCTAAGTTCTAAAATGCTCCGAGTGATGAGCAATCCTCACACTCGGGGACTTAGCTACGAACTAGCATTCGCCTAAGTCAAAAAACAAATACAGTCGAACAAGCGATTAAAATCCAAATACGGATAAAATCCAAAGGTTAAATCGCGGATAAATGTTTCGTAAAAAAGCAAATGTGCTCAGGCCCAAGGCCTGAATGGAGTTTTAAGGGATACAGTTCCACTCGGCATACCGAGGCGAATAAAAGTGTTTCTTCCTAAGGTCAAGTTTTCTAATCATCCGATGGGCTGGCTGGCTCGACGAAAGTGTCCAAGTTGATGTCATCTGTGATTCTGGTAGCTGTGTCGATGAAGGTCTCCATGAAGTCCTCGAACTAAAGCTTCTTTGTGTTAACCACTCAGAGCTCCTTCAGCTTCTCCTCCCTCACGTCCCTACAATGGACCCTGACGAGTGATACCGCCACGTCGGCCCCGCAGCGAGCAGCAGACTTCTTCCAGGCCTGCACTCGACTTGGAAGGTCGTTCAGACGGGCCATCATGGAGTTGAGGTCGAGCTGAAGAGTGTCCTCAGGCCACAACTCCTTATCAATCCTCTCCATCACAGATCTCAGTCGGACAAGATATGCCTGAACGCCTTGGAGCCGTAAATTGAGTCTGAGCATGTTCATGGCCACCGCATCTGCGACAGGAGACCTTGTGGGATCCAGGTTGGGCTCAGTCTCCTCTGTCTCCTTTTCGAAGTCTTGGCGGAATTCTGTTGAAGAGAAGGAATGGGAGGAGAATCGGTGAGATACGATCTTCATGGATTTTACAAAGTTCAATCGACAAGAGACACTCACTGTCGAGCATGATGTACATCTTCCTCGAGAATTCGCCCAAATGCTTCTCCAGGTCGTTGCTCCTTTTGGTCAGATGCTCAGCCCTTTTGACGAGGTTCACGCGCTCTGGCTTCAGCTTTGCGTTCTCCTCCTCCAGCTTCTTGGCAGCCGCCAGCTTTCGATCTGCAGTCTTGGTTTTATCCTTGGCCACCCGTTGGGCGTCGGCGAGTGCCTTGTCCTTGTCCTCTAGCGCCTTCTTCATGGAATCTAAAGAAACAACATTGTTGAGTCGCGCTTGGAGTCGACGATTTTCATTGCACACGTCTGTTCGAGTGAGAGCACTTGTTTCAAAGCATGAAAAGTGAAGATGGGAATGCAGAGAGTCGACGGTAGTTACCTCCCAGAGACTTCAGCTCAGCCCGCACTCGATCTAGAGCATTGTTGGAGGCTTCCAGATCCACGTGTAGTCGGTTCCTTTCATCCTCAAGATCCTTATACTGCGTTCCAAGTTCGCAAGCCCTCTGAAACCAACAAAAGAAAGAAATTCAATCGACAAGTAATACCAAGGACGGTCGACTCGGCTATGAATACCGCCGAATGCCTGTCTTACTATCTTGGAACAACGTCATATAATGGTTGACCTATGATGTCCATGAAGCCCGTGTCCAGGGGAAGAAGAATTCAAGCAAAAGTCCACTCGACATGTCGAGTGGCTCTGGCACTCTGCATGCTGTAAACAAATTTAAACCAGTCTCTATTAAGACCCTCGCCGGTGCAAGCACTCGACACCGGTCTTGGGGACTACACCCAGTGGGTGCACTCAGAGTGCCCCCACTGAGACGGTTAACACTCGACCTGTCGAGTAACTCGTCAGAGAAAAAAAATGCACTCGACATGTCGAGTGCCTCCAATACTACGCGTATGACGGAAATCCCGATTTCAAGTTTTCAAGACTACTGCTTATCGTCTACGATTAGCAGTAGCCTCGGGGACTACACCCAGTGGGTGCACTTAGCGTGCCCCCACTGGTTACTAAAACATTCGACAAGGTCAGCCCTGTCAGAACATTCATCCGTCACTCGACCCGTCGAGTGATGCGCCTCCCTGCTCTGTGAAGTGCAGTCTATCCTTATGTAGCGTCATATCATGGTTTATCAATGATATCCATGAAACCTACAAGGTAGCTTCGGAGTGGTGTGATCAAAGGCAAAATGTATCCCGCATACAACAAACTCTAAGACCCCTGCCAGTGCAAGCACTCGACAGCGGTCTCGGGGACTACACCTAGTGGGTGCACTTAGCGTGCTCCCACTGGATCTGCCAATTCTCGGTCAGTCAAGTGGCAGAAAACATCCATCATTGGAATATCCGTCACTCGATCCGTCGAGCGACACGCCCCTCCCGACTCGGTGAAGTTCGGTCTATCATTATGCAGCGTCATATCATGGTTTAGCAACAATATCCATGAAACCTACAACGTAGTTGCGGAGTGGTGCGACCAAGAGCAAACGTATCAAGCATACGATAGACTCTAAGACCCCTGCCGAGGCAAGCACTCGACAGCGGTCTCGGGGACTACACCCAGTGGGTGCACTCAGAGTGACCCCACTGATCCAAAACCTACTCGATTAAGACCCGATCTATTCGAGTGGGGAAATTTCAAAACACTCTATGGGGTGGAAAGTAAACACCCAGTGGCTGTACGGTCAAGAAAAGACAGGAATTCAATGGGAAATGTACTTGCAATCGAACTTACTCGGACATTGGTGTGGAGGTCCATGCTGGCATCGTAAGCCAGCTTGCTGGCCTCGTATGCCTCTTTGGTTCGCATCATCATCTGCTCTACCTGGATCATAGCCTCCTTCGTAGCTTCAGTCTAATCTTCCGGGACACAATGCAGAGGGAAAGCCGTCATGGGCAGGAAAGGCGTAGTAGCTGGGGCAGCTAAAGCAGTCTAAGAAGGTTCGGTTGGAGTTGATGTCACGATGGTCGAGATAGCTAGAGGGGCACTCGACAGAGGTACTGCAGGATCAGCTCTGATTCGTGTTGAGTCGCCCATCCCCTGGGAGGACTCTACAGTCGACCACTAAAGCGTCTGCACTGATGAATCTCTTCGAGTGTGGGCATGCAAGGCGTCTGGGTGTTCCTCGTCGTCTTCCAGCTGGATGACCTCAGCAACGTCAACCGACAGTGTTAACTTTTGCAAGTGACGAATCTCATTCGAATGAATCGAGGACTTATTAACCTCTGTGAGAAGTGGCAGCGTCAACAGTGTCAATGTCCATCGCTTCCCCTCCGTCTTGAGGAGGTGATGTTACAGAAGTAGTAGCTCTGATGGATCAAACAACACTCGGTTAGCAACAACGCAAAGTCACAATCGACAGAAAGAATTCGAAAGAAAATACTCACGTGGAGATGACAGGCACAGCCATCCTCATGCGAGGTAGTGCCTTGCGGGGTTTGGTCGTGGCTTGGGCTGCTTGGCCGATCGCTCACTCGACTCGACAGTTGAAGGGCGGCTCCGCTTCGGATTCTTCTCACTGGGACCTGGAGCCCTGTCCTCAAAAGCTGCCGGATCCTGGCGGGACTTGGAGAGGCGTTCACACCGAGGAGGTGACTCGACTTCTTCTTCTTCACCGGAGTCCTCGTATTCATCCTCGGAGTCAGAAGGACCGTCGCCGTTCACGCTTCCACCCTCGCTCACTACACCGTCTTCAGGTTGATTCCCATTGGGAACTAGCGAGTGCATGTTCGTCCATTCCTGCATAATTCCAACAAGGAAGTCAGTCCAAAAATCAATATATCACTCGACTGTATAAATGCTTTAGTCGACAAAGTGCAACTTACCAAGTTCTTCGACGGGTTTTCGACCGAGTAAGGCTGGATCCTGTTGGCTCCTACTAGATTGTCACATGCCCCGGTGATGCTGCGAAGCCACTGCTCAACAGTCTCTGGTGGAACTTCTTCTGGGGGCGTCCTGGTAGAGTCCTTCGGGCCCGCATAATGCCACATGGTGTGATCCCTGGCTTGGAGCGGTTGAATCCGCCGACTAAGAAGAGTCTCCAGCAGATCCAGGCCCGTCACTCCGCCTCGAACCAGTTTCACCATGGCATCCACCAAGGTCGCCACTTGACCCTGTTCTTCTTTAGACACCTTTAGGGACTTGGGGACAGCTGGATGGTCAGATGTGTAGGGGGAAAGGCCAGTCGACATGTCGAGTGAAGCCATGTCCTTGCAATAGAACCAAGTCGACTGCCAGCCTCTAACAGATTCAGGGAAAGTCATAGCAGGGAAAGAATTACGCGATCTCTTTTGAAGCCCTAAACCCCCACACAGCCGCAGCACATGAGTTTTCCCATCCGACGGATCTGCTTTCTTCACCGTTTGAGATCTAACCGTAAAGATGTGCTTAAAAACTCCCTAGTGAGGAGGACACCCCAGGAAGCACTCGCACAAAGTAACGGAGGCAGACAAGTATGTGATAGCATTCGGTGGGAGGTGGTGCAGTTGAGCGCCGAAGAAATTCAAGAACCCTCTAAAGAATGGGTGGGGTGGCATAGAGAAACCTCTTTCGACATGGGAGAGGAGGAGGACCTGCTCCCCCTCGTGCGGCTCCGGTTCGCGCTCTCCTTCAGACAACCTCCAAGCGCCTTCTACCACGAGCCTGTCAGCAACCAAGTCGTTGATGTTCGCACGGGTGACCACCGAAGGGAGGAAGTCACCCTGCATCCATCCCGCTGGGGCTATGAACCGAGCGGTCAAGGGCTTCTTGCCCTTGACCTTCGTCGCCCCCTTCTTAGCTCGCTCCAGCTTCTTCATGGTCCTCTTCGTCATCGTCGTGGCGGCTCTCGTCGGAGAGGAACGGAGTGGGGCACTGGGGGCAGAGGAAGAGGAGGAAGGGAGGAAGTCTGGGCAAGGATACTATGCGCACCGTGGCGCGTCGAGTTTTATACTCCGCCGAGTGACTCACTGACTAGTGGGCCTGCGAGGTCACCGCACACGCCAAACGCTGACGGCGCCCAGTATGTGGTGATATGACCGGCGTGAGAATCGAGGCGTCATGCCTCCACTTGCCCTGATCGTGGCATCATCATCGCATGCGCGCGCTTCCCAAATTTTCGCATCCCGTGAAATCCAGGTCTGACAGACCGACCCGTCACCTCCAAAGATGCTTTTAGTTCACTCGAAGAATAACAGGCATTGAACATTCACTCGGACACTTTCAAGGCTAAATGGATCCGGGCTAATGGCGAAGTTCAATCGGCGCAAGTTTCGTTAAAGCCTTGAATATCATTCGGAAGATTTGGCGTGTTGATCCTGAACTGACATCAATGCCCAGAGTTCAATCGACGCAAGTTTCGTTGAAGCCTCGAATATCATTCGGAAGATTTGATGCCTTAATTCAGGATTGGCATTGATACCCCCATTTCACCACTCGAACCCAATCCATTCGGGGGCTAATGACGAGGATATGTACCTAGGGTAGGGTCCTAGGCAAGACCTACATACCCTACCTAAGGACACTACATTGGAGGACTTGAAGATCAAGCATAAGCTTCCGACTGGATTCCATGTCGCATGCAAGTCACTCGACATTCAATCCACTCGGAGTCTTCTTCCTTCACTCAACAGTCGCATGTCACTCTGTAGACCTCATTCTCAGTCGACACCAGAAGACCAGGAGCCACTACCAGGAGGCCAACGGGTAGTCATTAGTCCTTCATCATTAGTAGCATTTATTATGTACGTTACTAGTAACGCCAGACTTTAAACCCACGATCGGACCCTTAGATGCCGGGCACTTATGAGGGGCAGTGAACTCTATATAAGCCGCCCCTCCCCTCTGGCACAAGGGTTCGCAACCACTGTAATCTCAACATTCCACATGACAAAGCTCCCGAGCACTGAGACGTAGGGCTGTTACCTCCACGAGAGGGGCCTGAACTCATACATCCGTGTGTACATCCTCGCCGTAGCTAGGACTCTGCCCTCTCCTTTCATACCCCTACATTCTACTGTCAGGCTCGTTCCCACGACATCCAGCAGCTCCCAAAAAGCCAAGTGCTCCTAGTAATAAGGTAGCAACAAACACTTCTGTAGAATGCAGTGCTAGCTCATCTATGGTTGTTGATAATTCAAACTTGTCAGATTTTGAGTTGGCACAGACAATGGGGAGTTAGTATAGAGTTTTTCCAGATGATATGGAGTTTTCACCGGATGATGTTGACCACCCAGCTACAATGCAATTTCAAAGTGTTTGTGATGTGCTTGACAGTAGTGAGAGATGTGAGTCCTCTGTGCTTACTCAGGAAGAACCACCCATAGATTGGAGCTTGACTGAGATAGCTCCTCCCATATGTGATGACAATATGTGTGATCCTCTTAGTATCAACGATGAGGCGGTCTCCGAGCCACCACCTTCTCCACCTAGTGAGGAAGTTTACATGACCGATAAGGAGGATCATCAACTTTTCACTGAGGCTGCCATTCCTGTTGATGATAGTGTGCCACCAGAGGAGGAGATTGCATATGACAAAGAGAACCCGCAGATGTATCTCGGTGCTTTGTTTCCTTCAACGAAAGATTTTAGGATGGCGATCAGACAATACGCAATTAAAAGGGAAATTGACATTTGGGGTTATAATACTGATAAGAAAAGATATCTTGGCAAATGTAGAGCCAAGGGTTGTCCATGGAGGATTACAACTAGAATAAGTACCGATGGACAAAGCATAAGGGTACTAACATTTTATTTAAGCATTGTTATTGTTGCTGTTTTTTCTATGCTTTTCATATGTTTTTCGTATGTCGTGATGTGTTTCATCTTGTATTGCAAGTTACCAAGATTTCTATGAAGCACAAGTGCTCCTCTACTGGTAGAATAAAAAGCAGCATGACATCTCAAGGATGGGTAGCACGGAGGACTGCACCCATTATACAGAGTGACCCTACTATTGGATGCAAAGAGCTGTTGGGGAAGTTAGAAGATACATATGGCACAACCATTGAGTATCATATAGTGTGGAAAGGCAAAGATATAGCACAAAAAGAGATATATGGTAGCATGTGACAGATTTTTCAATATTTGCTTAACTTCAAAACAAAAGTTGAGAAGAGATCCCCAGGCAACATTGTAGAGGTGGATATGAAGATGGTTGACGGTATTGTTCGCTTTAACCGATTCTTTATGGCTGTTAAACCTTGCATTGATGGCTTTAAAGCTGGTTGTAGACCATATCTTATTATAGATTCAACTACACTCACCGGTAAATGGAGAGGTCACTTAGCAGCTTGTACAGCACTAGATGGGCATAATTGGATGTATCCTCTAGCATTTGCATTCATTGATGGTGAAACCGATGAAAATTGGACATGGTTCATGTCACAACTAAACAGGGCATTAGGTCATGTTTCCCCTCTAGCTATATGCATAGATGCATGTAAAGGATTAGAGAATACAGTCAGAAAAATATTCCCTCATGCAGATCAAAGAGAGTGTTTTAGGCATCTCATGGCTAACTTCTCTAAAAAGTTCCAAGCAGATGTGTTTGGCAAAATGTGGCCAGCTGCTAGGGCATATAGGCCACAAGTTTTTAACTACCACATGAATAAAATCCTAGCAGAAGCACCTGATGTGCATGAGTATCTCTCAAGGTACCAAAGCTTAAATGGATGAGATGCATGTTTGACCCCTCAATTAAATGTGATTACATCAATAATAACCTTGCTGAGTCTTTTAATGGTTGGATTAAAGATTATAAAGAGTTGCCACCTGATGAGCTAGCTGACACTATTAGAGAGCTAGTCATGAAACTTCGAGAGAAAAGGAGAAAGATTGGAATGAAACTGAAAGGAAAAACTATTCCAGCCATCATCCAACAGATTCATAATAGGACAAGGGGACTTAAACATTTGAAAGTTGGGAAATCTGGAGTTGCAAGTTGTGAGGTGAGGGATACAAGTAAATACAACTTGCAACATGCTGTGAAAACTACCCAAAGCGAGTGCACATGCTTGGAGTGGCAGCACACAAGGAAGCCTTGTGAGCGTGCACTTGCTTTCTTGCTGGATAGAAGGAACCCCAAATGGGAGAATTATGTGCAGGACTATTTCTCTCTAGAGAAGTTTCGGGCATCGTATGCTAGAGAGGTTGAGCCATTGACAGATAGGTCCCAATGGCAACATGTACAATTTCCATTTGACATGGAGGCTCCATTAGACAAGAAAAGAGGAGTTGGAAGGCCTAGAAAAAAACAAGTACAAGAGCTTCCTCGAAGGTGGAGATGGTGGTACCAAAAAGAAGAAAGAGCCAAAACAGCTAGGTAGCAAGAATAGATGCAAAAGATGCCACATTTTAGGCCACAGTATTGGGAGACGTAGTAGTAAATCAAAATTTTCTACGCGTTCACCAAGATCTATCTATGGAGAAACCAACAACGAGTGGGAAGAGATTGCATCTTCATACCTTTGAAGATCGCTAAGCGGAAGCGCTTACAAGAACGCGGTTGGTGGAGTCGTACTCGTAGCGATTCAGATCGCGATGGACTCCGATCTCAGCGCCGAACAACGGCGCCTCCACGTTCAACACACATACAGCACGGTGACGTCTCCTACGCCTTGATCCAGCAAGGAGGAAGGAGAGGTTGGGGAAGAGCTCCGCCAGCACGACGGCGTGGT
The DNA here is from genome assembly GCA_022496015.1 of Hordeum marinum. NCBI lineage: Eukaryota > Viridiplantae > Streptophyta > Magnoliopsida > Poales > Poaceae > Hordeum > Hordeum marinum. The sequence continues at coordinate 444,114,706 of CM039674.1, forward strand.
GACGGTGGTGCAGCGTGGTCTCCGGCAGGGCTTCGCCAAGCGCTACGGAGAACGAGGAGAGGGAGGAGTAGGGCTATGCCGAGAGGAGAGGAAATCGTGTATCTGGCAGCCCTAAAACCCACCACCATAGGAGGATAGGGAGGAGGGTGACCACCCCTAGGGTTCCCACCCTAGGTGGTGCGGCAGCCCCTAGATGGGTTCTGGCCGGCGGCCAGAGATGGGAGAGGGAGAGGGCGCAACCCTAGTGGGCCTTAGGCCCATCTGGGCCTAGGGTTTCCCCTCCCTCCCACCTTTCATGTGCCTTGGGCTAGGGTGGAGGGTGCACCAGCCCACTCTGGGGCTGATCCCTTTCACTCTCAGCCCATGCAGCCCTTTGGGGTTGGTGGCCCCACTTGGTGGACCCCCGGAACCCTTTCGGTGGTCCTGGTACGTTATCGGTAATTCCTGAAACACTTCCGGTGGCCAAATCCTCACTTCCTATATATCAATCTTTGTCTTCGGACCATTCCGGAACTCCTCGTGACGTCCAGGATCTCATCCGGGACTCCAAACAACCTTCGTTAACCATGTACACTATTTCCCTATAACCCTAGCGTCATCAAACCTTAAGTGCGTAGACCCTACGGGTTCGGGAGACACGTAGACATGACCGAGACACCTCTCCGGTCAATAGCCAACAGCGGGATCTGGATACCCATGTTGGCTCCCACGTGCTCCACGATGATCTCATTAAATGAACCACGATGTCGGGGATTCAATCAATCCCGTATACAATTCCCTTTGTCTACCGGTATGATACTTGCCCGAGATTCGATCGTCGGTATCCCTATACCTTGTTCGATCTCGTTACCGGCAAGTCTCTTTACTCGTTCTATAACACATCATCCCGTGGATAACTCCTTAGTCACATTGAGCTCATTATGATGATGTCTTACCGAGTGGGCCCAGAGATACCTATCCGTCATACGGAGTGACAAATCCCAGTCTCGATTCGTGCCAACCCAACAGACACTTTCGGAGATACCCGTAGTGCACCTTTATAGCCACCCAGTTACGTTGTGACGTTTGGCACACCCAAAGCATTCCTACGATATCTGGGAGTTGCACAATCTCATGGTCTAAGGAAACGATACTTAACATTGGAAAAGCTTTAGCAGACAAACTACACGATCTTGTGATATGCTTAGCATTGGGTCTTGTCCATCACATCATTCTCTGAATGATGTGATCCCGTTATCAACGACATCCAATGTCCATGGTCATGAAACAGTGACCATCTATTGATCAACGAGCTAGCCAACTAGAGGCTCACTAGGGACATGTTGTGGTCTATGTGTTCACACATGCATTATGGTTTCCGGTTAATACAATTATAGCATGAACAATAGACAATTATCATGAACAAGGGAAATACAATAATAACCATTTTATTATTGCCTCTAGGGCATATTTCCAACAGTCTCCCACTTGCACTAGAGTCAATAATCTAGTTACATTGTGATGAATCAAACACCCATAGCATTCTGGTGTTGATCCTGTTTGGCTCGTGAGAGAGGTTTAGTCAATGGATCTGTGACATTCAGATCCGTATGTACTTTACAAATATCTATATCTCCCTCCTGAATGTAATCACGAATGGAGTTGAAGCGGCGCTTGATGTGTCTTGTCTTCTTGTGAAACCTGGGCTCCTTGGCAAGGGCAATAGCTCCAGTGTTATCACGGAATAGAGTCATCGGTCCCGACGCATTGGGAATCACTCCTAGGTCGGTGATGAACTCCTTCATCCAGACTCCTTCCTTTGTTGCTTCCGAAACAGCTATGTACTCGGCTTGACATGTAGATGCCGCCACGATGCTTTGCTTGCTGCTGCACCAATTGACCGCCCCTCCGTTCAAAATATACACGTATCCGGTTTGTGACTTGGAGTCGTCTGGATCTGTGTCGAAGCTAGCATCGACGTAACCCTTTACGACAAGCTCTTCGGCACCTCCATATATGAGAAACATGTCCTTTGTCCTTTTCAAGTACTTCAGGATATTCTTGACCGCTGTCCAGTGTTCCACTCCGGGGTCACTTTGGTACCTCCCTACCAATCTTATGGCAAGGTTCACATCAGGTCTAGTACACAACATGGCATACATAATGGAGCCTATGGCTGAAGCATAGGGGATGACACTCATCTCTTCTCTATCTTTTGCTGTGGTCGAGCATTGAGTCATATTCAATCTCACACCCTGTAACACAGGCAAGAACCCCTTCTTGGACTGATCCATATTGAACTTCTTTAATATCTTTTCAAGGTATGTGCTTTGTGAAAGACCTATGAGGCATTTCGATCTATCTCTATAGATCTTAATACCTAATATGTAAGTAGCTTCTCCAAGGTCCTTCATTCAAAAACATTTATTCGAGTAAGCCTTTACACTTTCCAAAAGTTCTATATCATTTCCCATTATCAGTATGTCATCCACATATAATATGAGAAATGCTACAGAGCTCCCAGTCACTTTCTTGTAAATACAGGGTTCTCCATAATCCTATACAAACCCAAACGCTTTAATCACCTCATTAAAGCCAATGTTCCAACTCCGAGATGCTTGCACCAGCCCATAGATGGAGCCCTGGAGCTTGCATAGTTTGTTAGCATCTTTAGGATCGACAAAACCTTCCAGTTGCATCATATACAGTTCTTCCTTAAGGAAGCCATTAAGGAATGCCGTTTTGATGTCCATTTGCCAGATCTCATAATCATAAAATGCAGCAATTGCTAACATGATTCGGACAGACTCCAGCATCGCTACGGGTGAGAAAGTCTCATCGTAGTCAACTCCTTGAACTTGTCGATAACCCATAGCGACAAGCCGAGCCTTATAGACGGTCACATTACCATCCGCGTCAGTCTTCTTCTTAAATATTCATTTATTTTCAATGGCTCGCTTATCATCAGGCAAGTCCACCAAAGTCCACACTTTGTTCTCATACATGGATCCTATATCGGATTTCATGGCTTCAAGCCATTTGTTGGAATCCGGGCCCGCCATCGTTCTTCATAGTTCGAAGGCTCACTGTTGTCCAACAACGTGATCTCCAGGACAGGGTTGCCGTACCACTCTGGTGCGGAACGTGTCCTAGTGGACCTTCGACGATCAATAGTAACTTGATCTGAAGTTTCATGATCATCATCATTAACTTCCTCTCCAGCCGGTGTAGGCTCCACAGAAACAACTTCATGTGCTGCGCTACTCTCCGGTTCTAGTGGAGGTACAATTATCTCATTAAGTTCTATTTTCCTCCCACTTACTTCTTTCGAGAGAAACTCTTTCTCGAGAAAGGATCCATTCTTGGCAACAAAGACTTTGCCTTCAGATCTGAGGTAGAAGGTATACCCAATAGTCTCTTTGGGATATCCTATGAAGACGCACTTTTCCGCTTTGGGTTCGAGCTTCTCAGGTTGAAGTTTCTTCACATAAGCATCGCATCCCCAAACTTTTAGAAATGACAGCTTAGGTTTCTTTCCAAACCATAATTCATACGGTGTCGTCTCAACAGACTTTGACGGTGCCCTATTAAAAGTGAATGCGATAGTCTCTAATGCATATCCCCAAAATGATAGCGGTAAGTCGGTAAGAGACATCATAGATCGCACCATATCCAATAGAGTGTGATTATGACATTCAGACACACCATTTCGCTGAGGTGTGCCAGGTGGCGTGAGTTGTGAAACAATTCCACATTTCCTTAGGTGAGTGCCAAACTCGTGACTTGAATATTCTCCGCCACGATCAGATCGTAGGCACTTTATTTTCCTGTCACGTTGATTCTCTACCTCACTCTGAAATTCCTTGAACCTTTCAAAGGTTTCAGACTTGTGTTTCATTAAGTAGACATACCCATATCTGCTCAAGTCATCAGTGAGGGTGAGAACATAACGGTAGCCACCGCAAGCCTCGACGCTCATTGGACTTAATACATCGGTATGTATTATCTCCAACAAGTCAGTTGCTCGCTCCATTGTTCCAGAGAACGGAGTCTTGGTCATCTTGCCCATGAGGCATGGTTCGCACGTGTCAAATGATTCGAAATCAAGAGACTCCAAAAGTCCATTAGCATGGCGCTTCTTCATGCGTTTGACACCAATATGACCAAGGCGGCAGTGCCACATGTAAGTGGGACTATCGTTATCAACCTTACACTTTTTGGCACTCACACTATGAACATGTGTAACATCAATTTCGAGATTCATCAAAAATAAACCTTTGACCAGCGAAGCATGACCATAAAAAATTTCTCATATAAATAGAACAACCATTATTCTCAGATTTAAATGAGTAGACATCTCGCATCAAGCGAGATCCAGGTACAATGTTCATGATCAAAGCTGGTACTAAATAACAATTATTGAGGTTTAAAACTAATCCCGAAGGTAGATGTAGAGGTAGCGTGCCGACAGCGATCACATCGACCTTGGAACCATTCCCGACGCGCATCGTGACCTCGTCCTTTGCCAGCCTCCGCTTATTCCGCAGCTCCTGCTTGGAGTTACAAATGTGAGCAACTGCACCGGTATCAAATACCAAGGAGCTACTACGAGCGCTGGTTAGGTACACATCAATAACAAGTATATCACATGTACCTTTAACGTTGTCGGCCCTCTTATCCGCTAAGTACTTGGGGCAGTTCCGCTTCTAGTGACCGGTACCCTTGCAATAAAAGCACTCAGTCTCAGGCTTGGGTCCATTCTTGTTCTTCTTCCTGGCAACTTGCTTACCGGGCGCGGCAACTGCTTTGCCATCCTTCTTGAAGTTCTTCTTACCCTTGCCTTTCTTGAAACTAGTGGTCTTATTCACCATCAACACTTGATGCTCCTTTTTGATCTCGACCTCCGCTGATTTCAGCATCGAGTACAACTCAGGAATGGACTTCTCCATCCCCTGCATGTTGTAGTTCATCACAAAGCTCTTGTAGCTAGGTGGAAGCGACTGGAGCATTCTGTCAATGACCGAGTCATCCGGGAGATTAACTCCCAGCTGAGTCAAGCGGTTGTGCAACCCAGACATTTTGAGTATGTGCTCACTAACAGAACTATTCTCCTCCATCTTACAGATGAAGAACTTGTCAGAGACTTCATATCTCTCGACCCGAGCATGAGCTTGGGAAACCAGTTTCAGCTCTTGGAACATCTCATATGCTCCGTGTTGCTCAAAACGCTTTTGGAGCCCCGGTTCTAAACTGTAAACCATGCCGCACTGAACAAGGGAGTAATCATCACAGCGTGACTACCAAGCGTTCGTAACGTCTTGGTCCGTTGGGGAAATGGGTGGGTCACCCAGCGGTGCATCAAGGACATACAATATTTTGGAAGCTATGAGGATGATCATCAAGCCACGGACCCAGTCCACATAGTTGCTTCCATCATCTTTCAGCTTGGTTTTCTCTAGGAACGCATTGAAGTTGAGGGTGACATTAGCGTTGGCCATTGGATCTACAATCTAGATTGTAAAGACAATTTTAGACTAAGTTCATGATAATTAAGTTCACATAATAAAATTATTTAATGAACTCCCACTTATATAGACATATCTCTAGTCATCCAAGTGATGCATGATCCATGTCAACTAGCCCGTGTCCGATCATCACGTGAGACGGACTAGTCATCCATGGTGAACATCTCCATGTCGATAGCATCTTCTATATGACTCATGTTCGACCTTTCGGTCTTCTGTGTTCCGAGGCCATGTATGTACATGCTAGGCTCGTCAAGTCAACCTTAGTGTTCCACGTGTGTAAATCTGGCTTACACCCATTGTATGCGAACGTTATAACCTATCACACCCGATCATCACGTGGTGCTTCGGAACAACGATCATTAGCAACGGTGCACAGTTAGGGTGAACACCTTTCTTGAAATTTTATTGAGAGATCATCTTATTCACTACCGTCGTTCTAAGCAAATAAGATGTAAACATGATAAACATCACATGCAATCAATATAGTGACATGATATGGCCAATATCATCTTGCTCCTTTGATCTCCATCTTCGGGGCACCATGATCATCACTGTCACCGGCACGACACCATGATCTCCATCATCATGATCTCCATCATCGTGTCTTCATGAAGTTGTCTCGCCAACTATTACTTCTACTACTATGGCTAATGTTTAGCAATAAAGTAAAGTAATTACACGGCGTTTATGATTGACACGTAGGTCATACAATAAAATAAGACAACTCCTATGGCTCCTGCCGGTTGTCATACTCATCGACATGCAAGTCGTGAATCCTATTACAAGAACATGATCAATCTCATACATCACAATGCATCACATCACATCCTTTGGCCATATCACATCACAAGGCATATGCTGCAAAAACAAGTTAGACGTCCTCTAATTTGTAGTTGCAAGTTTTTACGTGGCTGCTATAGGTTTCTAGCAAGAACATTTCTTACCTACGCCAAAACCACAACGTGATATGCCAATTGCTATTTACCCTTCATAAGGACCCTTTTCATCGAATCCAATCCGACTAAGGTGGGAGAGACAGACACCCGCTAGCCACCTTATGCAACAAGTGCATGTTAGGCGGTGGAACCGGTCTCACGTAAGTGTACGTGTAAAGTTGGTCTGGGCCGCTTCATCCCACAAAACCGCCGAATCAAGATAAGACTAGTAGTGGTAAGCAAATTAACAAGATCGACACCCACAACAACTTTGTGTTCTACTCGTGCATAGATTCTACGCATAGACCTAGCTCTGATACCATTGTTGGGAGACGGAGTAGTAAATCAAAAAAATTTACGCGTTCACCAAGATCTATCTATGGAGAAACCAGCAACAAGTGGGAAGAGATTGCATCTTCATACCTTTGAAGATCGTTAAGCAGAAGCGTTTACAAGAACGCTGTTGGTGGAGTCATACTCATAGGGATTTAGATCGTGGTGGACTCCGATCTTAGCGTCGAACAACGGCGCCTCCGCGTTCAACACACGTACAGCCCGGTGACGTCTCTTACGCCTTGATCCAGCAAGGAGGAAGGAGAGGTTGGGCAAGAGCTCCGGCAGCACGACGGCATGGTGACGGTGGTGCAACATGGTCACCGGCAGGGCTTCGCCAAGCGCTACGGAGAACGAGGAGAGGGAGGAGTAGGGCTGCACCGAGAGGAGAGGAACTCCTGTATCTGGCAGCCTAAAACCCACCACTATATATAGAAGGAGAGCGAGGAGGGTACCCACCCCTAGGGTTCCCACCCTAGGTGGTGCGGTAGCCCCTAGATGGGTTCTGGCCGGCGGCCAGAGAGGGGAGAGGGGGAGGGCGCAGCCCTAGTGGGCCTTAGGCCCATCTAGGTCTAGGGTTTCCCCTCCCTTCCACCTTTCCTATGCCTTGGGGCAGGGTGGAAGGCGCACCAGCCCACTCTGGGGATGGTCCCTTTCAATCTCGGCCCACGCAGCCCTATGGGGAAGGTGGCCCCACTTGGTGGACCCCCGGAACCCTTCCGATGGTCCCGGTACGTTACCGGTAATTCCCGAAACACTTCCGGTGGTCAAATCCTCACTTCCTATATATCAATCTTTGTCTCCGGACCATTCCGGAACTCCTCATGACGTCCGGGAACTCACCCAGGACTCCGAACAACATTCGGTAACCACGTACACTATTTCCCTATAACCCTAGCGTCATCAAACCTTAAGTGTGTAGACCCTACCGGTTTGGGAGACACGTAGACATGACCGAGACACCTCTCCGGTCAATAACCAACAACGGAATCTGGATACCCATGTTGGCTCCCATGTGCTCCACGATGATCTCATCGGATGAACCACGATGTCGGGGATTCAATCAATCCCGTATACAATTCCCTTTGTCTACCGGTATGATACTTGCCCGAGATTCGATCGTCGGTATCCCTATACCTTGTTCAATCTCGTTACCGGCAAGTCTCTTTACTCGTTCTGTAACACATCATCCCGTGTATAACTCCTTAGTCACATTGAGCTCATTATGATGATTTCTTACCGAGTGGGCCCAGAGATACCTCTCCGTCATACGGAGTGACAAATCCCAGTCTCGATTCGTGCCAACCCAACAGACACTTTTGGAGATACCCGTAGTACACCTTTATAGCCACCCAGTTACATTGTGACGTTTGGCACACCCAAAGAATTCCTACGGTATCTAGGAGTTGCACAATCTCATGGTCTAAGGAAACGATACTTGACATTGGAAAAGCTTTAGCAGACGAACTACACGATCTTGTGCTATGCTTAGGATTGGGTCTTGTCCATCACATCATTCTCCCAACAATGTTATCAACGACATCCAATGTCCATGGTCATGAAACCATGACCATCTATAGATCAACGAGCTAGCCAACTAGAGGCTCACTAGGGACATGTTGTGGTCTATGTGTTCACACATGCATTATGGTTTTCGGTTAATACAATTATAGCATGAACAATAGACAATTATCATGAACAAGGGAAATACAATAATAAACATTTTATTATTGCCTCTAGGGCATATTTCCAACACACAGGCAGTCCACATGTCCGTTTAATGGACCAAGACCAAGGTACATGTAATGATCTATGTTTATTTCATCACTTGTAATTGTTGGGGAACGTTGTATGGGAAACAAAAAATTTCCTACGCACACGCAAGATCTATCCATGGTGATGAGCATCTACGAGAGGGAGAGTGGATCTACATACCCTTGTAGATCGCTAAGCGGGAAGCATTAAGAAATGCGGTTGGTGTAATCGAACGTCTTCGCAATTCAAATCGCCGAGCATCCCGCGATCTCATCACGATCTGTCCCGCGATCCAATCACGATCCGTCCCGCGAACTCATCATGATCCGTCTCGCGATCTCATCACGATCCATCTCGCGATCTTGATCACAGTCCTTCCGATCTAGCGCTGAATGGACGGCACCTCCGCGTTCAGCACACGTACAGCTTGATGACAATCTCCGCCTTCTTGATCCAGCAAGAGGGAGCGGAGAGGTAGATGAGTTCTCCGGCAGCGCGACGGCATTGCGGAGATGGTGGTGGAGCTATTCCAGTAGGGCTTCGCCTAAGCACCGCTGAAAACTGATCTAGAGGAGAAACTGCGATCTAGAGGAGAGGTAGCACGTGGCTATTAGGGTAAGTTTTTTCCTCTAAATCCTCTAGTATATATAGGAGGGAGGGAGGGGAGGAGGCAGCCTCAAACCCTCAAGGTTTGGTCGAAATTGGAGGTGGAGGAGTCCTACTCCAATCCTATTAGGAGTAGGATTCCTCCTTTCCACTTGGAAACTCTTTCCACCTCTCCACCTTTGGATTTTTTCCTTCTCAAACCACTCCAGCCGTATGGGCCCTTAGAGAAGGATTCGGCCAGCCCACCAAGGGCTGGTTTACCTCCTCCCACAGCCCATGTAGCCTCTTGGATCGAAATACCTCTCTTGATGGTCCCCCGGTACACTACCGGCACTCCCGGTACACTACCGATGAGCCCGAAACTTTTCCGACAACCAAACCAGGACTTGCTATATATCAATCTTTAACTCCGGACCATTCCAGAGCTCCTCGTGACGTCCGGGATCTCATCCGGGACTCTGAACAACCGTCGGTCATCACCATACATAACTCTATACTACTGAAACGTCACCGAACCTTAAGTGTGCAGACCTTGCGGGTTCAAGAACTATGTAGACATGACCGAGACACCTCTACGGTCAGTAACCAATAGCGGGACCTGGATGCCCATATTGGTTCCTACATATTCTACGAAGATCTTTATTGGTCGAACCTCTATGTTGAGGATTCAGTTAATCCCGTATGATGTTCCCTTTGTTCTTCGGTATGTTACTTGCCCGAGATTCGATCGTCGGTATCTCCATACCTAGTTCAACCTCGTTACCAGCAAGTCTCTTTACTCGTTCTGTAATACAAGATCCCATGACTAACACTTAGTCACATTACTCGCAAGGCTTATTGTGATGTTGTATTACCGAGTGGGCCTTGAGATACCTCTCCGTCACACGGAGTAACAAATCCCAGTCTTGATCCATGCCAACCCAATAGACACCCTCGAAGATACCTGTAGAGCACCTTTATAGTCACCCAGTTACGTTGCGATGTTTGATACACACAAGGTACTCCTCCGGTGTCAGTGAGTTGCATGATCTCATGGTCATAGGAACAAATACTTGACATGCAGAAAACAGTAGCAATAAACTGACATGATCATATGCTACATTTGCAGTTTGGGTCTTGTCCATCACATCATTCTCCTAATGACGTGATTCTGTTATCAAATGACATCTCATGTCCATGACTAGGAAACCATAGCCATCTTTGATCAACGAGCTAGTCTATTAGAAGCATACTAGGGACATGGTGTTGTCTATGTATCCACACATGTATCTGAGTTTCCGATCAACACAATTATAACATGTATAATAAACAATTATCTTGAACAAGGAAATATGATAATAACCAATTTATTATTGCCTCTAGGGAATATTTCCAACAGTCTCCCACTTGCACTAGAGTCAATAATCTAGTTCACATCATCATGTGATTCGCATTGTTATGAATCTAACACTCAATGAGTTCTGGGGCTCGATCATGCTTTGCATGTGAGAGAGGTCTTATAGTCAACGGGTCTGCGACATTTAGATCCGTGTGTACTTTGCAAATCTCTATGTCAAACTCTAAACACTACTACCACACTCCACTTGGAGCTATTCCAAATGGCTGCTCTACTATACGTATCTGGATTGCTACTAAGAGTCATCCAGATTGGTGTCAAAGCTTGCATCGACGTAACTCTTTACGACGAACTCTTTCTTACCTCCATAATCGAGAAACATTTCCTTAGTCTTATAGTTACTAAGGATGATCTTGACCGCTGTCTCGTGATCCACTCCTGGATCACTCTTGTACCCCTTAACGGACTCATGGAAAGGCACACACAGGTGCGATACACAGCATGGCATACCATACAGAGCCTATGGCTAAGGCATAGGGGATGACATTCGTCCATTCTCTTTCGTCTGTCGTGGTCGAGCTTTGAGTCTCACTCAACTTCACACCTTACAAAGCAGGCGAGATCACTTCTCTCTGACTAATCCATTTTGAACTCTTTCAAAATCTTGTCAACGCATGTACTTTCAAAGTCTCATCAAGCATCTTGATCTATCTCTATAGATCTTGATGCTCAATAATTAGGTAGCTTTATCCAGGTGTTCCTTTGAAAAACTCCTTTCAAACAACCCTTTATGCTTTCCAGAAATTCTACATCATTTCCGATCAACAATATGTCAACCACATATGCTTATCAGAAACTCTATAGTGCTCCCACTCACTTTATTGTAAATACAAGTTTCTCATAAACTTTGTATAGACTCAAAAACTTTGATCACCTCATCAAAGTGTATATTCCAACTCCAAGATGCTTGCTTCAGTCCATAGAAGGATCACTGAAGCTTGCTCACCTTTTAGCATCTTTAGGACTTACAAAACCTTCTGGTTGTATCACATACAACTTTTGCTCAACTAACTGTTAAGGAAACGATGTTTTGTCATCCATCTGCCAGATTTCATAATTGAAAATGCAGCAAGTGCTAACATAATTCCAATAGACTTTAGCATCGCTACGAGTGAGAAAGTCTCATCGCATTCAACTCTTTGAACTTGTCGGAAACTTCTTTGTGATAAGTCGAGCTTTATAAATGGTGACATTTACCATCAGCGTCTGTCTTCATCTCAAAGGTCCATTTGTACTCGACGACCTGCCATCCAACGAGAAAGTCTACCAAAGTCTATACTTGGTTTTCATACATGGATCCTTTCTCGGATTTCATGGCCTCTAACCATTTGTCGGAATCCGGGCCCATCATCGCTTCTCCATATCTCGTAGGTTCATCATTGTCCAACAACATGACCTCCAAGACAGGGTTGCCGTACCACTCAGGAGCAGTATGCATCCTTGTCGACCTACGAGGTTTGATAGTAACTTGATCCGAAGCTTCATGATCATCATCATTTACTTCCTCTTCAACTGATGTAGGTTCCACAGAAACATCTTTCTGCGCTGCCCCACTCTCTGGTTGAAACAAAGGTTCAACAACCTCATCAAGTTCTATCTTCCTCCCACTCAATTCTTTTGAGAGAAAAAAATTCTCAGGAAAGGACCCGTTTTAGCAACAAACACTTTATGCTTGGATCTGAGATAGAAGGTTCACCCAACTGTTCTTAGGGTAATCTACGAAGATGCATTTGTCCGCTTTGGGTTCGAGCTCATTAGGTGAAAAAAAATTCCACACAAGCGTCGCAACCCCAAACATTAAGAAATGACAGCTTAGGTTTCTATCAAACCATAATTCACACGGTGTCATCTCAACGGATTTAGATGGTGCCCTATTTAAAGTGAATGTAGTTGTCTCTAATACATAACCCCAAAACTATAGTAGCAAAATGATAAGAGACATCATAGCCCGCACCATATCCAATAGAGCACGACTATGACGTTCGTACACACCATCACACTATGGTGTTCCAGGTGGCGTGAGTTGTGAAACGACTTTCACATTGTCTAACGTTGTATGCCAAACTCGTAACTCATATATTCACCTCCACGATCATCTCGCAGACATTTTTATCTTCTTGTCACGATGATCTTAAACTTCACTCTGAATTTGCTTGAACTTTTCAAATGATTCAGACTTGTGTTTCATTAAGTAAACATACACTATATCTACTCAAATCATCAGTGAAGGTAAGAAAATAACGATATCCACCGCACGCTACAAGACTCATTGGATTGCATACATCAACATGTATCATTTCCAATAAATCACTTGCCTGCTCCATCAATCCGGAAAATGGGGTCCTTAGTCATCTTGCCCAAGAGGCATGGTTCGCAGGTCTCAACCAATTCAAAATCAAATGAGTTCGAAGATCCATCAACATGGAGTTTCTTCATGCGCTTTAAACCAATATGACATTTAGCGGCAGTGCCACAAGTATGTGGTACTATCATTATTACCTTTGTATCTTTTGGCATCAATGTTATGAACATGTGTATTACTATGATCAAGATTCAACAAACCATTCTCACTAGATGCATGACCATTGAAGGTATTATTCATGTAAACAGAATAACAATTATTCTCTAACTTAAATGAATAACCGTGTTGCAATAAAAACGATCTAATCACGTTCATGCTCAATGCAAAACACCAAATAACATTTATTTAGGTTCGTCACTAATCCCGAAGGTAGAGAGAGCGTGCGATGTCGATCACAGCAACCTTGGAAACATTTCCAACACACATCGTCACCTCACCCTTAGCTAGTCTCCGTTTATTCCGTAGCTTTTACTTCGAGTTACTAATATTTAGCAACCGAACCGGTATCCAATACCCAGGTGCTATTAGGAGTACTAGCAAGGTACACATCAATAACACGTATATCAAATACACTTGTGTCGACGTTGCCAGCCTTCTTATCTACCAAGTATCTAGGGTTGTCCCGCTTCAGCGACCACTCACCTCATAATAGAAGCACTTAGTCTCGGGTTTGGGTTCAACTTTGGGTTGCTTCACTCGAGCAGCAACTAACTTGCCATCCATGAAGTTTCCCTCCTTGCCCTTGCCCTTCTCGAAACTAGTGGTTTTACTAACCATCAACACTTGATGCTCCTTCTTGATTTCTACCTTCGCGGTGTCAAACATCGTGAACAGCTCAGGGATCATTATTTCTATCCCTGGCATTTTATAGTTCATCACCAAGTTCTAGTAGCTTAGTGATAGTGACTTGGAGAACTATATCAATCACTATCTTATCTGGAAGATCAACTCCCACTCGATTCAAGCGATTGTAGCACCCAGACAATCTGAGCACATGCTTAACGATTGAGCTACTCTCCTTCATCTTGCAGGCAAAGAATCTTGTTGGAGATCTCATATCTCACAAAATGGGCACGAGCCTGAGATCCCAATTTCAGCTCTTAGAACATCTCATATGTTCCGTGACGTTCAAAACGTTTTGGAGCCTCAATTCTAAGCCGTAATGCATGACGCACTAAACTATCAAGTAGTCATCGGAACGTGCTTGTCAGATGTTCACAACATCTATAGACGATGCTAGAGGGGGTGGTGCATCGAGTAGTGCACTAAGGACATAAGCCTTCTGTGCAGCAATGAGGAAAATCCTCAGATCACGGACCCAGTCCGCAATATTGCTACCATCATCTTTCAACTCTATTTTTCTAGGAACATATAGAAATTCAAGGGAGCTACAACATGAGCTAGTAATCTACAACATAATTTTGCAAAGACACTACTCACTATGTTCATGATAATGAGTTCAATTAATCATATTACTTAAGAACTCCCACTCAAATTGACATCCCTCCGGTCATTCGAGTGATACATGATCCAAATTCACCAACTCAAGTCCTATCATCACGTGAGTTGAGGTGGTTTCAATGGTGAACATCATCATGTTGATCATATCTACTATATGACTCATGTTCGACCTTTCGGTCTCTTGTGTTCCAAGGCCATGTCTGTACATGCTAGGCTCGTCAAGTTTAACCCGAGTGTTCTACATGTGCAACACTAGGTTGTACCCGTTGTGTGTGAACGTAGAGTCTATCACACCCGATCATCACGTGGTGTCTCGACACGACGAACTTTTGCAACAGTGCACACTCGGGGATAACACAATTTATCTTGAAATTAAGTGAGGGATCACCTTATAATGCTACCATCGTCCTAAGAAAAACAAGGTGCATAAAAGGTTAACATCACATGCAAATCATAAGTGACATGATATGACCATGAACTTGTGCTTTTGATCTCCATCTTGAAAGCACCGGCATGATCTCCATCATCACCGGCATGACACCATGATCTCCATCATCTTGATCTCCATCAATGTGTTTCCATTGAGGTTGTCGCGCCCACCATGCTTCTACTACTATTGCTACCGTTTAGCGATAAAGTAAAGCATTACATAGTGCTTAATGATTGACACGCAGGTCATACAATAATTAAACACAACCCTATGGCTCCTGTCGGTTGCCGTACTCATCGACATGCAAGTCGTGATATTCTATACAACACATGATCATCTCATACATCACATATATCTCATCATGTAATTGGCCATATCACATCACAACATACCCTGCAAAAACAAGTTAGACGTCCTCTAATTGTTGTTGCATGTTTTACGTGGTTGCTACAGATATCTAGCAAGAACAATTCTCACCTACGCATAAACCACAACGGTGATACATAAGTTGCTTTTCAACCTTCTCAAGGACCGCCTTAGTCGGATCCGATCCAACTAAAGTAGGAGAAACAGACACCCGCCAGCCATCTTTATGCAACGAAGTTACACGTCAGTCGATGGAACCGGTCTCTCGTAAGCGTACGAGTAAGGTTGGTCCGGGCCGCTTCATCCCACAATACCGCTGAACCAAAACACGACCAAGGGAGAAAGCAATCTAAGCATCAACGCCCACAAACTCTTTGTGTTCTACTCGAGATCTCATCTACACATAGACCTAGCTCATGATGACACTGTTGGGGAATGTTGCATGGGAAACAAAAAATTACCTATGCACATGCAAGATCTATCCATGGTAATGAGCATCTACAAGATGGAGAGTGGATCTACATACCCTTGTAGAGGGAAGCGTTAAGAAACGCGGTTGGTGTAGTCGAACGTCTTCGCGATTCAAATCGCCGAGCATCCCGCGATCTCATCACGATCCGTCACGCGATACAATCACGATCCGTCCCGCGAACTCATCATGATCCGTCCCGCGATCTCATCACGATCCGTCTCGCGATCTTGATCACGGTCCTTCCGATCTAGCGTCGCACGGACGACACCTCCGCGTTCAGCACACGTACAGCTTGATGACGATCTCCACCTTCTTGATCCAGCAAGAGGGAGCGGAGAGGTAGATGAGTTCTCCGTCAGCGTGACAGCGTTGCGGCGATGGTGGTGGAGCTATTCCAGTTGGGCTTCGCCTAAGCATCGCTGAAAACCGATCTAGAGGAGAAACTGCGATCTAGAGGAGAGGTAGCACGTGGCTATTAGGGTTAGCTTTTTCCTCTAAATCCTCTAGTATATTTCGTAGGGAGGGAGGGGAGGAGGCAGCCTCGAACCCTCAAGGTTTGGTCGAAATTGGAGGTGGAGGAGTCCAACTCCAATCCTATTAGGAGTAGGATTCCTCCTTTCCACTTGGAAACTCTTTCCACCTCTCCACCTTTGGATTTTTTCATTCTCAAACCACTCGAGCCGCATGGGACCTTAGAGGAGGCTTCGTCCAACCCACAAGGGGCTGGTTTACCTCCTCCCACAGCCCATGTAGCCTCTTGGGTCGAAATACCTCTCTCGATGGTCCCCCGGTACACTACGGGCACTTCCGGTACACTACCGATGAGCCTGAAACTTTTCCGACGACCAAAACAGGACTTCCTATGTGTCAATCTTTACCTCCAGACCATTCCGGAGCTCCTCGTGATGTCCAGGATCTCATCCGGGACTCCGAACAACCTTCGGTCACCACCATACATAACTCTATACTACCGAAACATCACCGAACCTTAAGTGTGCAAACCCTGCGGGTTCGAGAACTATGTAGACATGACCGAGACACCTCTATGGTCAATAACCAATAGCGGGACCAAGATGCCCATATTGGTTCCTACATATTCTACGAAGATCTTTATCGGTCGAACCTCTGTGTCAAGGATTGAGTTAATCCCGTATGATGTTCCCTTTGTTCTTCGGTATGTTACTTGCCCGAGATTTGATTGTCGGTATCTCCATACCTAGTTCAACCTCGTTACTGGCAAGTCTCTTTACTCGTTCCGTAATACAAGACCCCGTGACTAACACTTAGTCACATTGCTTGCAAGGCTTATTGTGATGTTGTATTACCGAGTGGGCCCTGAGATACCTCTTCGTCACACGGAATAACAAATCCCAGTCTTGATCCATGCCAACCCAACAGACACCCTCGGAGATACCTATAGAGCACCTTTATAGTCACCCAGTTACGTTGCGATGTTTGATACACACAAGGTACTCCTCCGGTGTCAGTGAGTTGCATGATCTCATGGTCATAGGAACAAATACTTGACATGCAGAAAACAATAGCAATAAACTGACACGATCATATGCTACGTTTGTAGTTTGGGTCTTGTCCATCACATCATTCTCCTAATGACGTGATTCCGTTATCAAATGACATCTCATGTCCATGACTAGGAAACCATAGCCATCCTTGATCAACGAGCTAGTCTATTAGAGGCATACTAGGACATGGTGTTGTCTATGTATCCACACATGTATCTGAGTTTTTGATCAACACAATTATAGCATGGATAATAAACGATTATCATGAACAAGGAAATATGATAAGAACCAATTTATTATTGCCTCTAGGGCATATTTCCAACAGTAATGATCAATGTTTATTTCATCACTTGTTTTACTGTGTACTAACTTGTTTATGTGCAGGAAAAGAAAGAAGAGAGCACCGAGATATCCAGCTGATGATGATGCCTCGGCACCGGAACCTAAAGTGGCAGCCCAACAACCTGAAGTTGTTGTCACTCCCAATAGGCACATGATCACTATGCCACAAAGTCTTCAAGGCAGCCCCATTCCAATGACAAGAAGGTAACACATCCACATACTATAGTAATGTTTAATTTTCTTTGCAATTCTTACCTTTCTCAACACATGCAGGATGTTGGCTACGGCGTTGGCTGATGAGGCTGCACATGCAGCACCACAAGTTGAAGGTGTTGTCACTCCCAATAGGCACATGATCACTATGCCACATAGTCTTCAAGGCAGCCCTAATCTTGTGATAAGAAGGATGTTGGCTATGGCTTTGGCTAATGAGGCGTGGCAACAACCTCCCCCAACCATGGAGGACACCATGATTGCATATGACATGGTTTCAACCTCAAAAGCTAGAAAGTTGACCCCGAAGAGAAGGAAGATCTAGTGCTGTGCATTATCTTCTATGTTCTGTATGCTTTTGGTTGTAATATGTCAGACTTGGCACCCATTACTATGTGTGCAACACAACAGCCCCTACTAATTCATGCAACATCACAGCCTTATGTTTTTGGTTGTAATATGCCAGACTTGGCAGCCCCTACTAATTTGTGCAACATCACGACCTTATGTTAGATGATGTATGGACATGTGAAATATCTGTTTTATGCTATATTGTGTTCAAATTGTGTGATGGTACATGAATATGTTCATCTCAAAAGGTATGTTATATTTTGGATCATATGTGTATAATTTTTTTGTGAAAAGTCAGAAAAACAACCAAAATGATGTCCAAATTGGGCGAAAATGCTGCCCAAATTTTGAACATTTTTTTGAACAACCCAAAAAAAATTGAAATAATTCCATACAACGTTGAGACGGGGAGCAACAGCGGCTGACAAGAGCAGCTCGTGAGCACCAGGGGGAGGCGAGGAGCCAAAGGGAGAGGTGGTGGCGGGGCAGCGGGGGCCTACGGGGAGCAGCAGGGCGACGACAACGGTGGTGGTTGGGTCACGAGTGAGCACGGGCTAGGGTTCATCCAGATTGAGGGAGTATTTTAGTCAAACAGGTAAAAGGGCAAAGTGTCCTCTGTTTTGTGTACTTAAGTTGTTTCTTCTTTGCAAAGATTATCTTTGTGTACACAAGTGGCAAAAGAACAAAGTGCGAACCAAGTGGTGGCATCTGATCAATTGCAATGTAATCTGTGGCAAAATATCAAAGCCCAAAGTAAACGGTGGCAAAATATCAAATCGCCCCCAAATGCCCATAGTTGAGGCATCGACGGGGGAGTGTTGGGTTGGTGGGGGTAGCGAATCGGGCGTGGGCGGGCGACGAGGACAGTGCAAATCGGGAAGCCGGTTGTGGGAAATCGGGCCGACGATTCTAGGCGGAGAGACGATGGAAGAACGGCGAAGAGGTAGTGGGGATGGTTGATGGCCGGATCTGGCGTGGGTGGGCGAATCGGGACGGCGGCGGCTATGAGGCGGATGAAGAGGAAGAAGAGAAAAACAAATGAAGGTTGTTGGCGGTTAGCGCGCGAGCGCCGGTTTACACTACCTTGAGGTGAAAGTGCTTTTTTAGGTGTTGTATTTTACTTGTTTCGAAGGTGAAGATGTAAAAAAAAATTGCATCTATTTTATCTGTTGGAGGTGGGATTTTGGTCTCGGAGATGCAAACGTCCACTATTTATGCATCGACATCGTTTAAAGATGCTCTAAAGAACTCGTAAAAAAGAGGGAATAAGGAACTCATAATTGAGATCACATAACTCATAGTACAACGCTGATTAATTAAAACATATAAGCCCCAACTATAAAAGGTGGCCTCTGTATCTAGTCTAGCGAGGAGGGCCCTGATGAATCATAATCATTTCATGCATCAGCTGGACTAGTTGAAATGACATTGTATATGATTATAAGATATGCTATCCTGATCTATGGGTACAACCAGAAAAGGAACAATCCCAAATATAAGCTAACGTCCGCCCGACGATGATGATTCTCAAACCCAACCGGCATGACATGCCAGGCAGCCGGACAGAGTGACAGAGTAGCACTATAAGAAATATGCAAATCAAGAAAAGCAAGGGCGAAGTGATATTAAAGTGTATCTGTATCCTAGAATAAATAAATAATGTGTAGCATATGATCTCAGCTTAACTGTTATTCTTAGGTGTTGGTTGGCTTTCGAGGGGCCACGCTGCAACTTTGCAAGCAAGCTAGTGGTAGTACTGGATTAGGCAGCTTCTTTCCCCCCGGGGTGGTTAAGGAGTTGGTTGTTTATGGAGTGGTACATACGTATACCTTACGTATTGAGCAGTAAAAATTATGTATGTCTGATATGAAGTTCAGTTTGGTGTGCTGGTATATGCTGCATGCGGTCCTGCAGCTAGCTGCGCACGCTGGGTCGTTGCCGAGGTATCACGGCTTCGATCGTGAATACGATCATCAGCAGATTGATTATTACGTAGTTAATCGCATAGTTTAAGGTAAGGCATTATTGACGGGCCGTCATGCTCAAGCTATCTATTAACAGAATCTCTTAAGCTGCTGTTGTTCCATCATGATCGCACTGTTGGTATGTGAGGTGTATGCCGTGGACCATGCCTCACATGGCCTGCCCACTGTACAACAACGAATGAATGGCCGGGCCCACAAGGATAAGTTGATTCTCAAAGGTGTCCTCGCAATAGCACACGTACGCAGAAGCTCCTGGATTAATTAATTAATAATTATTAATTGACGTACGCTTTCATCAGGAAGCTAAGCAAAGTTGGAGTACCATATGTATTAACTGTGATTTGACAGGGAGAAATGTACGTCCCCGTCGGATAAAACTTCTCTGCGTGGACGCGTACGCTTGCGTGTGGGGTGGTGGGTTTTTACCGTAGAGCGTCGTGCTCTGCTCGTCACCTTGTCAAAGAAATTACTACGCTGCTGAGGAGACGACGTACGCCGGCACAGTGTACTCGACACGTGCACGCAGAGCTACGTATTTCCAGTGGGACGCATTTTCTCTCAAGGAAGAAAATGTACACCACGTACGAATTAACCGCACCTGATCGTGCCATCGTTGTTTATGTAGTAAAAACTACTTTCTCTGTAAACTAATTTCTCCGTTCCTAAATATAAGTCTTTTAAAAATTTTATTATTGGACCACATACGGATGCATATAGACATATTTTAGAATGTAGATTTATTTATTTTGTTATGTATGTAATCTTCTATTAAAATATTTATAAAAACTTATATTTAAAAAGGATGAGGTAATATATGAGTGTTTAGATAACTAAAATAATGATTTAAATATTTTTATATTAGTTTACGGAAGGAGTGCATTCTGTCGAGGATCACATGTCATGCGCCCTCCACCGTTTTCTGCATCTTGGCGCGCAGTGTGATCCGATACGTACGATACGTGCAGGCAGCAGGTTCATTGCCTTGGCTGGTTGCCAAAATCCACGTAGCCAGCCGGGCAAGAGACAGTGTGGCCAACTAGCCACGTCGATCCACCCATCCACCCGCTCGTGTCCCGTGGGCCGGGGGACACGTGGGCGGGTCCGAGTGCCACGCGGACGGGTCGGAAAGCCGGGGCTCTCGTCGTCACGCATTGTCGTTTCTACCGTGGCACATGACCTACGTGTGGCTTGGAGCCAGTAGCTAGCTTCACCCCTAAGAAAATGCTGTCCAGGTTATTTACAGTTTGCTCATCGTACACTCGTGCACGGACACGTATCCGGTTTCGAGACTCAAACACAAGAATAATGTACTGCTAGCATTTTTTCGAATTTTAAACTGACCAGGTGCCGGCATCCTTAACTGCGGTGCCGACTTGCTCGATACTCGGTAGATCTCAACGTCTACATCAGAGTCAGTAGACATTTCCTTGGGGAAATATAGAGTAATTGGATATTTTTGTGTCGTCACGTCACGGTCGTACGTCGCGGCAACCACTAAGCCGTTGCTTAGACTAATACTAATATCTTGGGTCCGGTCGACGGCAGGGTGGATAAAAAGTAGACGCAATTTTGAACGTAAAAAACTTGTGCATCGCAAGGCCGGACCTGTCACGCTTGTGAAGGCACGCCGCGTGCACGTTGCCGATCTTCGTGCCGGCACTAGGGCCAGCACTGCATTGCTGATTTGTTCGTACGATACAGGGGCCTAGGCCAGAGACAGGATACTGTGGCACATGCGGTTGTTTCCTGATCGCTTGAAAAGAAGAGAGACAAAACCTATGGGTAGCATGGTCTGATCGGATCTCTGATGTGAATCTCTGCCCCTCGTTCGTCCTGCTCTGTTTTCTGTGGTCCGATTAGAGCATGTACAGCCGGACGTTGCAAACATAATTTTCTAAACGTTTCACGCGTTCGGTCATTGATGAACGTTGTTTTCTATTTATCCGTTCACGCAGTCATATTTTTTAAAAAAAATTCATATGTCAGGTCACTTGCACATGATTGATAAAAAAAAAATTCAGGATGGGGTCGCGTCCTACGTGATGGACTGACCTGCCGCGTCCGGACGCATCCGCGAGGCCTCATATCCTTCCCGTATTTGAGATGGATATGAGGTTTCGCGGGCAGTCCGAGCGTATACAGATGATATGATAGGTCCGGTTAGGTCACGTTTCTCCTTCTTTTCTATCCGATCACTGACCGAATGCGTTCGCAAGCATATGAGGAGTCATTTAATGCGTCCAGCTATAGATGTTGTTACTAGGCTGGGCCCGACGTCTCCAGGCTTGATCCTATCCTCGCGCCAACGAATCAAATCCATATCATGTTGGCTTCAATTACTACTACAGTTCTCACTCTTCTTGCGTGTTTTTTTGTTGTTAGTTAATGCATCCACCGCATATTAGAGCAATTCCAATAGGGTGATTCATTTCGTCCGCCGCCGTCTGTTTGGGTCGACGCGGACACAAAATGCGGTCCAACGCGTCGATCCAAACGGACGCGTGTCCGCTTTTCGTCCGCACGACGACCCATTCCCGATCCATTTTGAGCCGGATTTGCGTCGGCGCGGACACGAGACGAACACGCGCGCGCCTACTCCTCTCCCCAGGCCCGCCGATCGGTGGCAGCCACCACCATTTCCCCCCATTTCTCCCAAAAAACCTTCCGCCCGCGCGCCTCACACCCACCATGGACGATGACCTCGACCTCGCCGCCGCCGCCGGCCTCACCTCCCTGGCCTCGGTCGGCCAGACGACCCGCCCCTCCGACAAAGGCAAGCCTCGTCCCTCGCACAAGACCGCCGCCGCGCCCAAGCCAAAGAAGGTGTTGACACCCAAACAACGGACAAGGGAATCGGCCAAGAGGAAGAGCCTGAGGCACGCCGCGGACGCGAGGGAAGAAGCCGTCACGGCTGCCGCCATCGCCGCCGCCG
Source organism: Hordeum marinum (assembly GCA_022496015.1). Lineage (NCBI taxonomy): Eukaryota > Viridiplantae > Streptophyta > Magnoliopsida > Poales > Poaceae > Hordeum > Hordeum marinum. The sequence goes on from CM039674.1 coordinate 444,137,675, forward strand.
CGCAACAGGAGGTCACCAACGCCCGCGTCGCGGCAACAACGAGGGAGGCGCTCTACATGCTAGGGTTAAACCCTAGCCAGCACAGCCTCCTCAACGTCGTCGTCATCGCGGCCAGCACCGGCTCATCCGCGTTCCCTCGGATGGTGCTGCCCAACTCGCCCCGCGCGTCGGCTTGCAACCCGATGCCCGGCTTCCACGTATACCCGTAGGCCTCCCACCTGTCCGGGGAGTGCTCGCCCGACGTGAGCATGGTCGCGCCTTCCACGCCTGTGCACGCGCCCATCGACCTCAACGCCATCCCGATGGCGGGTGTCTCGTCATCTGGAGCGCGAGGAAACGCGCGCGGCAGACGTCGGCCGGCGTGCTCCCGGATGCCCGCAACCTGTTTGAGGGAATGCCGTCCGTCGTCGACGAGGACTACATGCAGAACCTCATCTTCGAGGGTGGTGCGCGAGCCGCTGGCTACGATCCCGACGAGACATAAAGCCAGGACGGCCACGGGGCGTTCATGCCGGCTGCTGGCTATGATCTCGATCAGGCGGCCTTCACGCGTGATCAGGTCGGCATGGACATGGATAACATTTTTTTGAAGCCACCAATGTATGCCGGCGCTGGCATGGTGCCGACATGATCTATGGCCACTGGCATGATCTGTGTGCCTCGGGCCTTTTTTTAAAATTGAGTACGAACATGAAATGGGTCGACGCGTTGGGCGCACTGTCGACCCAAATGCAAATCTTGGCGGACGTCGGGCAGGCGGCCGACCCAAACGGATAAAAGCGGACAAATGCGTCATCCGTTTGGGTTGGCCCATTGGAGTTGCTCTTATTCTTCTGTTCCGATATTTCTCGCCTTGAGATGAGAGAATGATCCGAACCCGCAGTCAGATCAGAAAACCTTGTTGCGCTGCGTTTAGTTAGAGCATCTATAATTGGACTCTCGTATTCGTATCAACGTCCGATCAGATCGTCCGGTCACAGACCGATCACGAAATTGGAACTTGGCTGGACGTCTTAAACGGCCTCAAACATTCGGACTAACCGTCACCCTCATAATGAGTTCAAATATGAAGCGAATATGGGGGCATCCGAACGCGGAACGCGTTCGTTATGTCGGACCCGACAGGCTGACTCCACCGTAAGTTGCACCAAATCCATCCGAAAGAATTGCCGGATCCATTTTCTCTTTCTCCCTTCTTTCTTCACCGCGTCGTTCCTAGCCTCTGCTCCGGCAACTCTGGGAGAGCTGTCTTTTGCCCCGTCCTCGCCGCGAGGGCAGCTAGAAAGGATATGAAGAGGGCATTCGGAGTGTTGTAAGCTTGTTGGAAAATTGTTCGTGAACCTGTAATGATGTAAAAATCATAAAGTTTGTGACAGATGATGACATGTTGTGTTATTTTACACAATATGATTGTCGAGAATGAGGATGATGATGTAGCCCAAACCAATGATTTTAAAGCACCCGATGAACAAATTGAATCCCGAAAGATCAAGATGTTGCTCAACTTATAAACTTTCTGCACATGCATCAGAATCTTCGACGTCATCGGGTACACGTGCAACTACTAAATGATCTGACGAAGCATATGTGGACCCATAATGAAAACCAAAAACAGATCATTGATTGTACATTTTAATTAATTTTTATAACACTATTTATGTTTGATATCAACATTTGTTATTCACGTACAAAAATGATATGTTTTTTTGATCGACGTGGGTGGTTTTACGTAGGGTTAAAAGTCCAAATATGAGAATGAGTAAAATGATTTATGAGAGATTGTTTAGATGCGTCCGCGGTGGTATAGGTGGGCGCTGTAGATGCTCTCAAGGAGCACAGCACAGTCGACGCGTGGAACGGCCATGACGCAAGTGCTTGTCCTGTCACCTTTCCTGTGATCGGCAGAAAGAAGAGAATTGAGTCATGCAGTAGCATGCGACGAGACGGGGGCTCGGCCCCGACGATCTTTCGCGCGACAGCGAGCAACGCGGGCGATCGATCTTGCCCGGCCGGCTGCCGCCGTGGGCGCTCCCGGTCCACCCGTCCTGAGCTCCCCGGAGTCCCCCGGCAGGTCGCTCTTGCCCCTTACCCCCTGCACTGCATGCATGCCTCTGCACTGTCGCGGTGAGCCGGTGATCGAGTTGTGCGGTCTAGTCTAGCTCTGACCGCCGGTAAAGAAACTACTCCACTTTTTTTTGCGAATCAAGAAACTACTCCACTGTTTTTTTTTTTTTGCGACGAAGAAACTACTCCAGTGTTTTTTTTTTTTGCGACGAAGAAACTACTCCACTTAACTGCCGTACGGTAAACAGTGGCACTTGTCGCCCGTCCGCGGCCGCGGGTCGCGGTCGAGGCCCTCCACCGGCCAAGCGCGCGACGTTCTGTAACGTGGGGGTGCGTGCCGACGGGTGTCGCCGCCGGTGTGAACTGTGAGGCGTCTGCGTGGTGAACGCACAGGGCTCCGCGGTGTCGGCCTGGTGAATGCACGGCGGCTTGGGTTGTGTCTTGCTTTTACGGTGAAAACCACCTCGCGGCTGATTTATACTCTTCCTGCCACGGTGCGTCCGACACGTGATTTTTCTGCTGCTTCTTATTTGTGGTCGCTATTAGTATGAAAAAACATGAGCTCTACCGTAAAATTACGGAAATTCCTCTCTGACCCCAAGCTCATATGAAAAAAAATACTTAGATATTTTTTTGTATCAAGCTACTCAAAAGTTATCTTAGCGTGAAAATTTGCAAGCGCCTGGAAGAGTCTCTCCTCTTTGGCGTGTAATTTCTTCTATTTCTTTAATTAATTTATGTCCTATTTTTCTATGTTACAATTTCACACGGTTGCATATACAACCGAGCGCCAAAACAATGCTCTTCAGTAAGTAGTTACACTATTGCAAATCTGACTTTGCTGCTACATTTTATACGAGCATAGACTGAATACCATTTTTTGTCCCATAGTTTGCATTAGCGATCGATGACACTGAATTACCCATTCAAGAATATTTTTTATCTTCCCTTACAGTCTATGCTTATTGGTTAGCAAGTGTTATTGGCCTTTGGCTTCCTACTATTCCTGTTTTGTTTCTTTTAAAAATGCAAGTCACGGAGTTGCGAAACTGTCTATACAATAATTTCCCCCAAGAAAACACTATACTACAAATTTAATGATACAATTTCACCTGTCCAATCAGCTACACGTTTCATATGATGAATGCCTACGTCGTGGATGGAGATATACCTTTTTCTTTGTATAATTAACGTCATCCTGCTAGATCGCTGAATGAAACCGGGTTCAAGTGTTAAAAGGTAAAAAGAATCTACATCGCCCGAACGATCGCTCCAATCAATCGCTCACCCATCGCCCGATCGATCGCTCCACTCCAACGGTAAGGGCACGGCCGGTGTTAAATGAGCCGTACCAGAGCACTGTCGCCGGTAGATTTAACCGGACCATCAAAAGACTTTCGAGGTTGACCAGATATCATAATACACAAGAGCAACTCCAACAAGTCGACCCAAATAGACGGCGTTTTTATTTATTTTTTGTCTATTTGGATCGGTCGTCCGTTCGGCGTCCGTCCTATTTAAGATTTGGGTCGACAGTAACGCATCGATCCATATATACTGGCGTGGCCGGCTGACCGTCTTTTTCAACACATAGCACAAATTTTACATTGCTTCACACATAAATTTTACATTATTTCACAAGTAAACATATAGTCCACAACCAAATAAATAGCATAGTTTCAACCAAATAATAAATAACATAGTTTTACAAGGCGAATAAAAATAAAACAGTCTCACATAGTTTTGCAAGCCGAATAAAAAAAGATACATTTATTGGTTGCCAACATGAGCCCACATATGCTCACCAAATCATTTTACAGTTGCATGTGAGTTTTTGAATCACGCATGTCATGATGAAATTGGATGAACTGTTCAAACGTTGTCGCTCCTCCATGCTCAGGCACAACATTTTCACCCTGAAACTGAAACCCTTGATCGTAGAGACGTTCCGGACGCTCATCTTCTACGATCATATTGTGCATGATCACACAAGCAGTCATCACCTCTCATAGTTTCTTCGTGCTCCAAGTCTTAGTAGGATACCGAACGATGCCCCATCGAGATTGCAAAACACCAAAGGCACGCTCGACGTCCTTCCTAGCACTCTCTTGCTCTTGGGCACACCTTTTCCTCTTCATTCCGACAGGGTTGGGGATTATCTTCACACTAGTGGTTCAGTGAGGATAGATACCGTCACCTAGGTAGTATCCTTTGTCATAGTTGTGGACGTTGATGGTAAAATTAACTGGTGGGTTGTTGCCTTCTGCAAGCCTAGCAAACACCGACGAGCGCTGAAGCACGTTGATATCATTGTGTTATCCGGCCATGCCAAAGAAAGAGTGCCAGATTCAGAGATCTTGAGATGCAACGGCCTCTAGTATGACAGTGCAAGCCCTGACATGGCCCTTATACCACCCTTGCCAAGCAGAAGGGCACTTCTTCCACTCCCAGTGCATGTGGTCTATGCTGCCAAGCATCCCTGGGAAGCCCCTGCTGGCATTCATCGCCAACAAAACGGGCTATATCTTGAGTGAAAGGACGTGGATGTCGCTTAGAGGGGGGGGTGAATAGGCGCTTTAAAATAATTACGGTTTAGGCTTGAACATATGCGGAATAAAACTAATGTTTAATATGACAAGCACAAAACTTAAAACAACTAGGCTCACCTATGTGCACCAACAACTTATGCTAAGCAAGATAAACAACTAAGTGATAGCAAGATATATAACATGAAACAATATGGCTATCACAAGGTAAAGTGCATAAGTAAAGGGCTCGGATAAGAGATAACCAAGGCACGCGGATACGATGATATATCCCGAAGTTCACACCCTTGCGGATGCTAATCTCCGTTCGGAACGGTGTGGAGGCACAATGCTCCCCAAGAAGCCACTAGGGCCACCGTAATCTCCTCACGCCCTTGCACAATGCAAGATGCCGTGATTCCACTAAGGGACCCTTGAGGGCGGTCATCAAACCCATACGAATGGTAACCCTTGGGTGCGGTCACCAGTACCCGTACACTTTGGCAACCCTTGGGGGCGGTCACCGGTACCCGTACAAATTGCTCGAGGCAATCTCCACAACCTAATTGGAGACCTCGATGCTTGTCCGGAGCTTTACACCACAATGATTGAGCTCCGGGACACCACCAACCGTCTAGGGCAGCAAGGCACCCAAGAGGAACAAGCTCTAGGGTGCTCAAACACCCAAGAGTAATAAGCTTCTCAACTTCTCACTTTCATGTATCACCGTGGAGAACTCAAACCTATGCACCAAATGCAATGGCAAGGGCACACGGAAAGGTCGAGTCCTTCTCTCCCAAATCCCACCACAACAACTAATGCTATGGAGGAAATAAGAGGAAGAACGAAAAAGAACACGAAGAACTCCAAGATCTAGATCCAAGGGGTTCCCCTCACATAGAGGAGAAAATGATTGATGGAAATGCGAATCTAGATCTCCTCTCTCTTTTCCCTCAAATAGAAGCAATAATCATGGGGGTAATAGAGAGAAAGCAAGCTTCAAGAGGTCAACAATGGTGGGGGGAAACTTGGTCAAGAACCTTAGGGGAAATGGGGAAGAAGACCCCCTTTTATAGGTCCCCACGAATCTGCCCATTATGTTGCAGAAAAGCATAGGAGTGGCACAACCGGTGGGGTGGGCGGTAGTACCGGTTGAAAGGAGTAACCGAAACAACCTCTCCACCACTGCCCAACCACCGGACCACAACAGAAACTTGGTCGGTGGTTCCACCACGGCGCAACCGCTCAACTCGATTGCTAGACACAGCAAAGTCCCAAGCGATAAAACCACTTGTGACACCGGTAGTACTGGGCTATAGTAATATAGCGGTACAATCGTCCAACCTTCGCCCAACAACCGCAGCACAACAGAAGTGTGTTGGGTTGTAGCCCGGTGTTGGGTTGGTACAACCGCCCAGGACTGCCATCCAGGGTCACCCAGCTGTTGGCGGTACAACTACCCAGAGGCAGCGGTACAACCTCTGGGGACCAGATAGTGGCAGCACCCCCAGGGTATTACCCCTGGGGTGGTGGTTATGTCGGATGACACGAGCGAGCGGTACAACCGTATCAAGAAAATAGGTAAGACTAGAACTTCCATAATGTCTGCAAATGAGCTCCGAATTGAGCAAACTCAAGCTTGTCGGATTCAGGATGACAAGCTTGTTGGTTATCTTAGGAAGAGGCAATATAAAAATGTAATGATATAAAGATGTGAAACCTCTATGAATGAAGAACTGGCAAAAACTCCAACATCGAAAACATAATAGGAGATGCATATGGACTCTGTTTCGATGAACTTGAGCTTATCATGAAGCTGACCATAAGCTCAAGAACTCACAAAGAGAAACACCAACCAAGAACTAAGAAAGATGATTTGCTGCAAATGGTTTGAGCCATCAACGAATGATATGATCAAGCTACTCACTTGAGAGCCCCCCTTGATAATACGGCTATCGATCCTGTAACCCGGTCTCCCAACTACCACCATGAGACCGGTAAAACAAAAAAACCTATCAAGGTCAAACCTTTGCCTTGCGCATAGTCCACTTCAGCTAGATGATGAAGATCTTGTCCTTCTCAAGACGGACCACCTTTCTTGATTGCGCCGTCTCGATGAAGACTAGATGATTGCTCCCCCATACTCCACTATGGATGAGCCACTCTTCGGCACATCTTCACAAGTCCATTTTCACCACAATGCACGACAAGCATCAAGCATGATCTCTTCGTGATGCTCCACGTGAACTTGCACACCGTAATCTTGATGACGATCACCACTTGATGTCATCCTCCATGGGTTGTATGAGATCTTCCACTTGGCGCAAGCCCATGGAAACATACCTAACCCCATATAGAACTCTCACATAGACCATGGGTTAGTACACAAAGCGTAATGGACAATGCTTACCATACCATGGGATCCCTTGATCCCTCTCGGTATATCTTGTACGCTTTGTGTGTTGATCAACTTGATTCACTTTTTGACTTAGTACTAATCAACCTTGTATCTTATCTTCTCTCTTCATAAAGATGATGTCTTGAAGGTGAACATGAAGGCTTACACAATCTTGTTCTTCAAGAAATGCTTGCAATAAGCTCAACTCTCACATGACCAATCTTTGGATAAACCTTGAATACCACCTTGGTCATCATATAAACTCCTTGAAACCCAACAGATGGACTTCAAGAAGTGCCTATGGACAAATCCTTCGAATATAACTCAAGGCAACCATTAGTCCATAAGAGTATCATCAATTACCAAAACCACACATGGATAAATGTGCTCTTACATTGAGGAGTCGTCTCTCTTAAGTACTCAGGGCCAAAAACATCAATAACAACCTTGCAGAACCTATACAGAGAGTCTAGGCATGTAGACTCACTCATTTAGACATACTCGTCAATGAGATCATCGAGCACTCCATATGCAAGCATTCAAATGGCTGCAGTGCATTTCTGATAAGAGGAGAAGCCAACATTTCCAAAGGCATCCTCTTTGCACTCGAAATAGTCATCGTAGCCAACCACCCCCTCTCTAGTACGGTTGAAAAGATGCCTACTCATACGGAAACGGCGGCGGAATTTCTGATGTTTGAACAACGGGTTCGTTGTGTCAAAGTAGTCCTTCCAAAGAAGGAAATGCCCGCTCTCTCGGTTGCGATTCAACGCCGGAAGGTGCCCCGAAATGGAGCCACGGAACAACGACCGCTTGCTATTGAGATGGTGATGGACCAACACGGCAACCAAGATCTCCTCCTCCTCATCGGACGAGGAATCGTGAGAGTCGCAAAGGAAATTGTGAAAAAAGACGGCGGAGTCCATTTTGTACCATGGCAAACTGTCGAACAGCTTGCGAGCGTCGACGAAGGAGTCGGACGGCGAAGGGAGTCGCGCCGCCCTTGTACCAGCTAGCTGCCCTGGCGGCGTCCGATGAGCGTGCCGGTGTCAGGACAAAGGATCTGGTCGGGGCGACGAGGCGACTTCTTGGTCGCAGTCGTGGCTGTGTCGGGGGAGTGGGTGTATGAAGCTTTCAGTTCCCCGGCGGCAAGACGACGGTGGCAAGCGACGTGGGAGGTGGCGGCGTTGCAGGGGGGATGTTGCGACACCGGCAGGTGGCAGAGGCACCGAAAAAATGGGCGGCGGCGTTGGCGACGAAGGAGGCGAGCGAGGGTTTGTTGTTGGAATGGGAGAAGATGGCCAATGTGCCACCGACCAGCGGGCTAGGGGAGGAATAGGCGGGCGCGCGCACGCGTATGTCTCATGTCCGCGCCGACGCAAATCCGACTAAAAAATGGGCCGGGAATGGGTCGGCAGGCAGACGAAAAGCAGACGCGCATCCATTTGGGTCGGCACGTTAGACCGACTTTTCTGTCCGCGCCGACCCAAACGGACGCGCGCGAACGAAATTTGTCTATGCGTTGTAGTTGCTCTAACCTATGGTTAAATGAGACAAACATATTTTTTAACACAGTATAGATGCATGTTGCGCAAAAAAGCAAATACTTATAGTACACATATATATATACTCATGCTCCTGGCAAAAAAAAACATATATACTCATGCTTATGAATGCCGTCAAGAAAAAAAATAACGATTATATAAAATAGCGTCGTTTCTGGAAATATGATATTAGTGTGCTATATCGTGTTATTAGCGAGACATTATACACTGATCAGTTTAACAAGATAATTCTCTGCATGCTATAGAGTGCTATTAGCGGCGATATAACGTGCTATTTTTTCCAGTGCTACACGCACATGTTATTTCTATAAACATCTTTGTTTTAAGATTGATGAAGTCGTTACAGACATGTTCACAGTCGATGTGATCGTTTCATTTCCCTAAACGCACATCATTAAAATGACTATTTGAAAAAAAAAATACGACCACCAATAACCGTCCTAACAATGCAGTAGTGCATCCAACTAGAAAAAACGATGTAGTACGCTAGTACAGTAGGTGCACCTTTTTTTTCTTTATAGACAAACCAGAGCGTGAAACAGCGATTGATAATTGCTGTTAATCGGTACCCTGTCCAGGACGTACGCGCTCACATGGAGCGCAATGAGAGAGCCCCGGCCGGTGCCATGATTTGTACGGCGCGATGCCTTCCGTAAGGCGAAGGAAACAATAACGAAAGTGAAGGCTGTGAATGCGTACGAGTGATTGTTTTTTATTTTTTTAGTACATTGTTTCTCCTTTGAACGGCATATGAACCATAGGGTAAGAGGGTGTTGGAAATATGTCCTAAAAACAATAAGAAAGTGATTATTATTATATTACCTTGTTCATAATAATTTTTTATTATCCATGTTATAATTGTATTGATTGGAAACATAAATGTATGTGTGGATACATAGACAACACTGCGTCTCTAGTATGCTTCTAGTAGACTATCTCGTTGATCAAATATGGTCATGATTTTCTAGCTATAGACATGAGATGTCATTTGATAACGTAATCACATTACTGAAAGAATGATGTGATGGACAAGATCCAAACTATGAACGTAGCATATGATTATGTTCGTTTATTGCTATTATTTTTTGCATGTCAAGTATCTGTTTCTATGACCATGAGATCATGCAACTTACTGACACTGGAGGAGTACCTTGTGTGAATCAAACATCACAACGTAACTGGATGGCTATAAAGATGCTCTACAGGTATCTCCGAGGGTGTCTCTTGAGTGAGCATGGATCAAAACCGAGATTTGTTACTCCGTATGACAGAGAGGTATCTCAGAACCCACTCGGTAATATAACATCACAGTGAGCCTTTCAAGCATAGTGACTAAATAGTTAGTCACGGGATTTTGTATTCGGAACGAGTAAAGAGACTTGCTGGTAACGAGATTGAACTAGGTATACAGATACCGACGATCAAATATCGGGCAAGTAACATACCGATAAACAAAGGGAACATCATACGAGATTAACTGAATCCTTGACATAGAGGTTCAACCGATAAAGATCTTCGTAGAATATGTAGGAACCAATATGTGCATCCAGGTTCCGCTATTGGTTATTGTCCGTAGAGGTGTCTCGGTCATGTCTACATAGTTCTCGAACCCGCAGGGTGTGCACACTTAAGGTTCGGTGACGTTTCGATAGTATTGAGATATATGTGTTGGTGACCAAAGGTTGTTTGGAGTCCCGGATGAGATCCCGGACGTCACGAGGAGCTCTGGAATGGTTCGGAGGTAAAGATTTATATATAAAAAGTTGGTATTTGACTTCCAAAAAAGTTTTGGAAATTACCGGGGTTATCGGAAGGGTTCCGGGGGTCCACCGGATGGGCCCACCCACCCCAAAGGGCCCCCATGGGCTGTGGGAGGAGGCAGACCAGCCCTTGGTGGGCTGTTCGAACCCGCCGTCAAGGCCCATGCGGCTGGAGTGTGGAAAAAGGGAAACCCCAAAGTGGGGAAGGAAAATCCAAGTAGGAAAGGAATCCTACTTGGAGTAGGATTGGAGGGAGGCTTGGCCTCCACCTCCTATTCGGCCGAACCCTAGGGGAAACCCTAGAGCGCTCCCTCTTTTCCCCTCCGTCCTATATATACTAGAGGATAGAGGCCCCCCAAGACACACGGCTACGTGATAGTTCTCTATTCTCTAGTTCCTCCACCAAATAGATTTCGGTAGCGCTTAGGCGAAGCCCTGCCAGGATAACTCCACCACCACCACCACCACGTCATCGTGCTACTAGAGATCTCATCTATCTCTCCGCCACCTCTTGCTGGATCAAAAAGGCGGAGATCGTCATCGAGCTATACGTGTGCTGAACGCGGAGGTGCCGTCCGTTTGGCGCTAGATCGGGACGGATCGTGATCGGAGCGCAGGACGGCTAGCGATTTGGATCGTGAAGACGTTCGACTACATCAACCACATTTCTTAACGCTTCCCGCTTAGCGATCTACAAGGGTATGTAGATCCACTCTCCCTCTCATAGATGCTCATCACCATGGATAGATCTTGCGTGTGCGTAGGATTTTTTTGTTTCCCATGCAACGTCCCCCAACACAGGGTTACGTGCAACTCAGATATAAAGTGACGTGTTTTGCAAAGGCCAGAGGGATCGAACACATGGAGGTTAATAATTGCCATTGCTCTTTAGCAAAGAGATGGAGGTCGAACGATCTTGCCCAAAGTTTGGTGCGAAAGCAACTATGTTTAGGCTGTACAGGTCTTTTTGATTCACCGGATTCTAAGAACACATGAATATGAAAGATGTAGGATTGCAATGCCATGTCTTTTTAACTATTTGAGAATTTGGTTTGCTTGATTGCCTCAAAGGAAAGACAAAGGATTTTTTTTTCGAAAAGGAGGATGATCCCGGGCCTCTGTATCCGGGAGATGCATGCAGTTATTTTATTGATTATTTATAAAGACTTTACAAAGTAGTACATCAGGAAGTCTAAAGTCATCATCTTAGCAACATTTGTCGCTACTCTTATCCACTTGATGAAGGGATGCCGATAGTCCGAGCCTAATACCAATCAGACATCGCACAAAATGCCTAACATCTAAAACCGGATGCTCCAACCAACCCACATACTCGATTTGGGACGCAAACCGGTCGACGCACTCATAGATCGTCACCACCATGTTCTACTGATCCATCTTTAGAGCAGGTACTGACACATCAACCTTGTGAGGCTTTCCGTCGACGCCCCCATAGCGCCAGACAATGCCTCCTCCCCGAGCACATCCATCATCACACATCCGTCGCCGAGTCCCTGCCGCGCCATGGCGCCGAGACTCCACATCGTCGATGTGTCACATGGAATGCCGCTCCATTGTGGAACTGTCCACTGGTCCCTCAAGTCCATGCACCCCTCCATGAATGACGCCCCCAAGGAGGGAACGACACAAGTGTGCTGCCGTCATCCGAGACTGATCTTGGGTTTCCCCCGGAGGTAGTGGAAGGAGTTGGGAGGTTCACCTCGATGATGCCTTCAAGAAGGAAACGACACCAAGGGAGTCACCATCACTAGCTCCGGCCACCAGCCGGAGACCAGGTTTTCACTCCGATCTATGAGTATCCAACGGATAACATGTGCACCATACAGACCGCTTTCAAAGACCCAGATCCCTCCACCCATATCTGGCTACCATCCACATCCGCACTGCCACCGTGGAAGCCATGCCACGCTGACCACTGCCTGTGTGTGCAATCATTGGAGCCTGGGAGGAGGACCGCCACCCCGACTCACCAAACCACGAGAGCCGCCGAGAGGAATCTCGGGCGCTTGTCACCGTCGCCAATCCGATCTAATCTGTAGCCAAAGTCACCAGATCGTAGGCGCAGATTCGCCTTAGACAGGGGCATCGCCATGCCATGTCACCGCAAGAGGCCTGGGCTTCACGTGCCACCACCTTCCAGGGCCGCCGCCTCGGGTCGCCACCTCCACGAAGTCCCCCATGCCCGCCACATCAGCCACACAGGCACCCCATGCCGGCAAGCCATCGCGTCGCGACGCCCTGTGTCGCGCCCAGACCCAAGGAGGCCGGCCCACACCGCCCCATCGTGCGAGGGGAAGAAGATGCCTTGCCGGCACCGGTGCCAGTCGGGCTTCGCCCGTCCGCACCCTTGGGTGGCGGGGAGGAAGGTAGGGCAGGAGGAGGCGACCAGTGGCGGTGATCGGAAGGTCCCTCCCCCCGCCTCGCGGGGGCAGCGTGGAAGGGTTTGGTCTAGCTAGCCAAGCTTAGGCTCCCTAATATATACTTCTAATTATACCCACGAGGTTTGAGTGAGATCACTCGAGGATCCAATATCTTATTCCACAAAGGAAGTATCCTGAAAATCCTTGATTTAGTTTCGAGTAATAAACTAATAAAACCTTAATCAAAACTATTCAACTAGCCTAAAAATAAAAAAACCTTCAATGGAAGAGTTTACTTTTTTTGCAAAATAATACTAAAATTCTTATGGAATGGAAATTCAAAAAAAACATATGAATTGTAGCACGGATGAATCATTAGAGAGAAAAAATGTAATTCAATCCTATAAACAAAATGATCAACATAGAAAAAACCCTCAGGATACAAATCCTTTAAAATTCCTATGAAAATACTATTGTTGACTGATGCTAAAGCATCAAACACTCTTGTTATTTAGTGCCGCTAAGTTGCTCTGAGGCCAAATGGACAACCAGGTTATGTTGGATGTTAGCTTTGCGAATGACTAAGGAGTGGAGCTCCATGGCCATTTTCCCCTTCCAGCTAGGAGCAACTCGTCGTCGCTATCTGCCTTGTCCTGTGTGTCTATAATCGTCAAGGGAGAGCCCATCGTGAGGCCCATGGCTCTAGTGCTCCATATAATGCCCGACTTACTCCAGTTGTGTGGTCATGTTGTTTCACCAATATGAATGGTGCGATAGAAGGTGGGCTCACTAGAGGCCTCAACTGTAATTATGGTGCCCAGAATGCCCCCTGATCAAGATGCCCTGCAAGGCGTCTGCCAATGAGTTAAGTGATAGTTTTGAATCTACTGGCATTCATACGCCTGTTCTGCCTTGAGCCCATCTAGAGCCCTGTTCCGGTGCCCTGTAGGAGGGGGGGATCGATCATAGAGGGCCTCTACATCAACCTTGCTACTCCCATGGTGATGTGTGAGTAGTCTACCATAGACCTACAAGTTAGTTCCATTTAAATCATATAAAAGTGTATCAAAACCATGCAAAATATTTGTAAATAGGGCATGAATACTTCATAAATTATTGATACATTGGAGAAGTATCAGCAACCCCAAGCTTAATTCCTACTCACCCTCGAGTATGTAAATGGTAAAAGCAACTATTTGTGAAGTGTGAATGCTAGCATAGTGCATAAGTTAGATCAATGATATTTACAATCACTTTTCCTAGCATCATAAACAACAACTCTTTCTCATAAAATTCATCATGATAAAGTAGCAATCAGCTCACATGTTATGGTTCAAACTATACACTCCCTTGAAACTTAACAACCTATGTTCTTAGTCATCAAACAATTCTAGTTCATCTTATTTTCTAAGCAAGAGATTCACATACTCAATTAGCATATATTCTTCTATGATTGCTAATATTCAAAGCATATTTTTAGAACAAACATCATTCATCGAACACAGATAAAGATAGGGGCTTAAAGTTTCGCCTGCCAACACGCTTATCATAAAGATAATTGCCAACAATAATAACTCATGACCAAATATATTTGACTAGATACATGTGTTTGAATCTTTCCCCTACCATATGATGCTTGCCAACTAGGGATTGAGGTTGGAATAAGAAGGTGACTCAACATGAAAAGTATATAACATAAAAGTAAATAGAATGCCCCTTCATAGAGGGAAGCAGGGAGTTGCTTATGTGCCGAAGCTCATTGGTTCAAATAGAGATGATTATGTTTTTGGTGGTGTGCCTTTCGTGTCAACGTGACGACAAGGGGTTTCAATACCTTCCATGCGAAACACATTAATGGCAGTTCCCAAATAGACTAGAACTTTTACTCCCCCTCCACCATTCAAACACATTCCATGGTTGGCCGAATTCACGGGTGCCCTCCAAAAATCAAATTTCTAGGGGGAGTACTTGTTTATTTATTTATTTATTTATTATTATGCGGGACTGGGCATTCTTTTTACTAGCCTCTCTTGTGCAATGACAAGTGAATAAATCCCCGTCGGGAGAATAACCCGTTGATACGTCTCCAACGTATCTCTTGTGCAATGACAAGTGAAAGAAATTGGAGTCGAGGAGGAACACGAGGGGCCCACAAGCCATTAGCGTTCCGGAAGGCCTCCCTGATGTGTTCTTCCCGTGTTATAACTTGGATTATATTAGTTTCCTCATTAATTAATGGGTGCACCTGAAGTGTAATGCTTTATTCTTTGCCTATTCACCACTCTTGGGTTTTTGCCTTCAAAATTATTTTTTTATTGCACCGGAGTGATAAACCTCCTCAACAACATATGTGCCATCCCGTTTGGAGAGAAGTTTTCCTGCAAAAAATCGGAAACGAGAGTTGTACAAAAGCACTCGGTCTCCTACATTGAATTCTTGTTTTTGAATCCTCTTCTCATGCCATCTTTTAACATTTTCTTTAAACAACTTAGCATTTTCATAGGCTTGTGTTATCCATTAATCTAGTGAGCTGATATCAAATAACCTCTTTTCACCGGTAGGTTTAAAATCATAATTAAGTTCTTTAATTTCCCGATAAGCTTTATGTTCTAGATTGAGAGGTAAATGACAAGCCTTTCCATAGGCCATTTTGTATGGGGACATCCCCATAGGATTCTTATAAGTAGTTCTATAAGCCCATAGCGCATCATCTAGTTTTTTAGACCAATTCTTCCTAGATCTATTAACAACCTTTTACAAGATTAATTTTATTTCTCAATTACTCGATTCAACTTGGCCACTAGACTGAGGATAATAAGGGGATGCAATTCTATGGTTAACATCATATTTAGCTAAAAGTTTATGAAAAGCACGATGCATGAAATGTGAACCACTATCAGTCATTAAATATCTAGGGACCTCAAATCTCAGAAAGATAATGTCCTTAACCATTTTAATAGAGGTGTTATGATCGATGCTACTAGTTGGAATAGCCTCAACACACTTATTAATGTAATCAACCGCAACTAAAATATGAGTATACCCATTTGAGGAAGGAAAATGTCCCATAAAGTCAAAGCCCCAAACATAAAATGGTTCAATAGCAAGTGAATAGTTCATAGGCGTTTCCTAACGTTTACTGATACATGCATTTTGCATCATGATTTTATATTGATATTTATTGCATTATGGGATTTTATTACACATTTTGGTACAATACGTATGCCTTTCTCTCTTATTTTACAAGGTCTACATGAAGAGGGAGAATGTGGGCAGCTGGAATTCTGGACTGGAAAAGGAGCAAATCTGAGATACCTATTCTGCACAACTCCAACAGTCCTAAAAATCTACGGAGAATTATTTTGGAATATATAAAAAATATTGGGCAAAATAAATACATCAGGAGGTCCACCAGGGAGCCACAAGCCTGCTGGCCGCGCCCCCTGGCCGCAGCTAGCGAGCTTGTGGCCCACCTAGCAGCCCTCTGGTGCCCATCTTCTCCTGTATGGAGGTTTTCATCAAGGAAAAATCAAAAGAGACCTTTCAGGACAAAGCGTTGCCATCTCGAGGCGGAACTTGGGCAGAACCAATCTAGAGCTCTGGCTGGGCGCTCCTGCCGGTGAAACTTCCCTCCAGGAGGGGGAAATCGAAGCCCTTGTCATCACCAACGATCCTCTCATCGAGAGGGGGTCAATCTCCATCAACATCTTCATCAACACCATCTCCTATCCAAACCCTAGTTCCTCTCTTGTATCCGATCTTTGTCTCAAAACCTCAGATTGGTACATGTGGGTTATTAGTAGTGTTGATTACTCCTTGTAGTTGATACTAGTTGGTTTACTTGGTGGAAGATTGTATGTTCAGATCCTTGATCATCACTTATACTCCTCTGATTATGAACATGAGTATGTTTTTTGAGTAGTTACGTTTGTTCCTGAGGACATGGGATAAGTGTTGTTATAAGTAATCATGTGAATTTGGTATTCGTTAGATATTTTGATGAGATGTATGTTGTCTCTCGTCTAGTGGTGTTATGTGAACGTAGACTACATAACACTTCACCACTGTTTGGGCCTATATGAAGGCATTGGGAAGTAATAAGTAGATGATGGGTTGCTAGAGTGACAGAAGCCTAAACCCTAGTTTATGTGTTGCTTCGTAAGGGGCTGACTTGGATCCCCCTATTTCATGCTATGGTTAGATTTATCTTAATTATTCTTTCGTAGTTGCGGATGCTTGCGGAAGGGGTTAATCATAAGTGGGAGGCTTGTCCAAGTAAGTACAACACCCAAGCACCGGTCCACCCACATATCAAATTAGCAAAATAGCGAACGCGAATCAAGTGAGCATGATGAAAACTAACTTGACATAAATTCCCATGTGTCCTCGGGAGCGCTTTGAATTATATAAGAGTTTGTCCAGGCTTGTCCTTTGCTATAAAAAGGATTGGGCCACCTTGCTGCACCTTTGTTACAATTGTTACTTGCTACCCGTTACGAATTGTCTTATCACAAAACTACTTGCTACCGATAATTTCAGTGCTTGCAAAGAATACCTTACTGAGGACCGCTTGTCATTTCCTTCTGCTCCTCGTTGGGTTCGACACTCTTACTTATCGAAAGGACTATGATAGATCCCCTATACTTGTGGGTCATCAAGACTCTTTTCTGGCACCGTTGCCGGGGAGTGAAGCACCTTTGGTGAGTGGAACTTGGTAAGGAAAAATTTATATAGTGTGCTGAATTTTACCATCACTTGTTACTATGGAAAGTAATACTTTGAGGGGCTAGTTCAGGGTATCTTCACCGTGACCGCAAACACAAAGAGTTGTCCCTCAATCTACTGAACCTACTGAAAATATTTATTATGAAATTCCTTCGGGTATGATAGAGAAACTACTAGCTAATCCTTATGCAGGAGATGGAACAATACATCCTTATTTGCATCTAATCTATGTGGATGAAGTTTGTGGATTATTTAAGCTTGCAAGTCTGCCCGAGGATCACGTCAAGAAGAAGGTCTTTCCTTTATCTTTGAAGGAGAAGGCATTGACATGGTACAGGCTATGTGATGATATTGGATCATGGAGGTACAACCGGTTGAAAATGGAATTTCATTAGAAGTTCTATCCTATGCATCTACTTCATCGTGATCGGAATTATATTTATAATTTTTGGCCTCGTGAAGGAGAAAGAATCGCTCAAGCTTGGGGGAGGCTTAAGTCAATGTTATATTCAGGCCCCAATCATGAGCTGTCGAGAGAAATTATTATTCAGAATTTTTATGCTCGGCTTTCTCGTAATGATCAATCCATGCTCGATACTTCTTGTGTTGGTTCTTTTATGAAGAAAGATATTGAGTTCAAATGGAATTTATTGGAAAGAATTAAACGCAACTCTGAAGATTGGGAACTCGACGAAGGTAAGGAGTCAGGTATAAAACTTAAGTTTGATTGTGTTAAATCCTTCGTGGACACCGATGCTTTTCGTGAATTTAGCACTAAATATGGACTTGACTCTGAGATAGTAGCTTCTTTCTGTGAATCTTTTGCTACTCATGTTGATCTCCCTAAGGATAAGTGGTTTAAATATCATCCTCCCATTGAAGTGAAATTAGTGGAACCTATTAAAGTTGAAGAGAAAATTATTACTTACATTGCCGATCCTGTTATCCCTACTGCTTACATCGAGAAACCACCTTTCCCTGTTAGGATAAAGGAACATGCTAAAGCTTCAACTGTGGTTTGTAAGAGTTTTATTAGAACACCTACACCCCCTGAACAAATTAAAGTTGAACCTAGTGTTGCTATGGTTAAAGATCTCTTGGTTGATAATATTGATGGGCATGTTATTCATTTCTGTGATGAAGTTGCTAGAATTGCTAGACCTGATACTAAGCATAAACATAGACCAGTTGTTGGCATGCCTATTATTTCTGTTAAAATAGGAGATCATTGTTATCATGGCTTATGTGATATGGGTGCTAGCGTAAGTGCAATTCCCTATTCCTTATACAAAGAAATCATGCATGATATTGCACCAGTTGAACTAGAGGATATTGATGTTACTATTAAGCTTGCTAATAGAGACACTATTGCACCATTGGGGATTGTTAGAGATGTTGAAGTCTTGTGTGGGAAAGTAAAGTATCCTACTGATTTTCTTGTTCTTGGTTCCCCACAAGATAATTTTTGTCCCATTATATTTGGCAGACCCTTCTTGAATACTGTTAATGCTAAGATTGATTGTGAGAAATAAATAGTTACTATGAGATTTGGGGATGTGTCTCATGAGTTTAATTTCTCTAAATTTCGTAGACAACCCCATGACAAGGAATTGCCTAGTAAAGATGAAATTATTGGTCTCGCTTCTATTGTTGTGCCTCCTACTGATCCCTTAGAACAATATTTGCTAGACCATGAAAATGATATGCATATGAATGAGAGGAATGAAATAGATGAAATTTTCTTTGAGCAAAAACCTATTTTTAAACATAACTTACCTGTTGAAATACTTGGGGATCCTCCTCCACCTAAGGGTGATCCCGTGTTTGAGCTCAAGCAATTACCCGATACGTTGAAATATGCTTACCTTGATGAAAAAGAGATATATGATGTTATTATTAGTGATAACCTTCCAGAGCATAAAGAAAATAGATTATTGAAAACTCCGAGGAAGCACCATGCTGCTATTGGTTATACTCTTGATGATCTTATGGGCATTAGTCCCACTCTATGGCAGCATAAAATTAATATGGAGCCTGATGCCAAACCAGTTATTGATCACCAACGACGATTGAACCCTAACATGAAAGAAGTGGTAAGAAAAGAAGTACTAAAGCTTGTGGTGGCAGGTATAATTTATCATGTTGCTAATACTAGATGGGTTAGTCTCGTCCATTGTGTCCCTAAGAAGGGAGGTATTACCATTGTTCCTAATGATAAAAATAAATTGATCCCGCAAAGAATTGTTACAGTTATAAAATGGTAATTGATTTTAGGAAATTAAATAAAGCTACTAAGAAAGATCATTACCCTTTACCTTTTGTTCATCAAATGCTAGAAAGATTATCCAAACATACTCATTTTTGCTTTCTAGATGGTTACTCTGGTTTCTCTCAAATACGTGTATCAAGCCAGGATCAAGAAAAAATCACTTTTACTTGCCCTTTCGGTACCTTTGATTATAGACGTATGCCTTTTGGTTTGTGTAATGCACCTACTACCTTTCAAAGATGTATGATGGCTATATTCTCTGACTTTTGTGAAAAGATCCTTGAGGTTTTCATGGATGGTTTTTCCGTTTACGGAACTTCATTTTATGATTGTTTGAGCAACCTTGATCGGGTTTTGCAGAGATGTGAAGAAACTAATCTTGTCTTGAATTGGGAAAAGTGCCACTTTATGGTTAATGAAGGTATTGTCTTGGGGCATAAGATATCCTAAAGAGGTATTGAAGTTGAGAAAGATAAAGTTGATGCTATTGAAAAAATGCCATGCCCTACGGATATCAAAGGTATAAGAAGTTTCCTTGGTCATGCTGGTTTCTATAGGAGGTTTATCAAATATTTCTCTAAGATTTATTGGCCTCTCACAAACCTTTTGCAAAAATATGTTCCATTTGTTTTTTATGATGATTGCATAGAAGCGTTTGAAATTCTTAGGAATGCCTTGATTACCGCACCTGTTGTTCAACCACCCGACTGGAACCTACCTTTTGAAATTATGTGTGATGCTAGTGATTATGTTGTTGGTGCTGTTCTAGGACAAAGAGTCGATAAGAAATTAAATGTTATCCACTATGCTAGTAAAACTCTAGACAGTGCTCAAAGAAACTATGTTACTACTGAAAAGGAATTTCTAGCAGTTGTGTTTGCTTGTGATAAGTTTAGACCTTATATTGTTGATTCCAAAGTAATTGTTCACACCGATCATGCTGCTATTAAATACCTTATGAATAAGAAATATGCTAAACCTAGACTTATTAGGTGGGTCCTTCTGCTTCAAGAATTTGATTTGCATATCATTGATAGAAAGGGTGCTGATAACCCTGTGGCAGATAATCTTTATAGGTTAGAAAATGTTCTTGATGACCCACTACCTATTGATGATAGCTTTCCTGATGAACAATTAGCTGTCGTGAATACTTCATATAATGCTCCTTGGTATGCTGATTATGCCAATTACATTGTTGCTAAATTTATACCTCCTAGTTTCACATGCCAACAAAATAAAAAGTTCTTCTATGATTTAAGGCATTACTTTTGGGATGACCCACATCTTTATTAAGAAGGAGTAGATGGTATTATTCGACGTTGTGTACCTGAGCATGAACAGGAACATGTCTTACGCAAGTGTCACTCCGAAGCCTACGGAGGACATCACGCTGGAGATAGAACCGCACACAAGGTACTACAATCTGGGTTTATTGGCCTACTCTCTTCAAGGATGCTCATAACTTTGTCTTATCCTGTGGTGAATGTCAAAGTATTGGTAATATTAGTAGACGTCAGGAAATGCCTATGAATTACTCTCGTGTTATCGAACCATTTGATGTTTGGGGCTTTGATTATATGGGGCATTTTCCACAATAACGGGTATACTCATATTCTAGTTGCTGTTGATTATGTCACTAAGTGGGTAGAAGCTATTCCAACTAGTAACGCTGATCATAACACTTCTATTAAAATGCTTAAAGAAGTTATTTTCCCTAGATTTGGAGTCCCTAGATATTTGATGACTAATGGTGGTTCACATTTTATTCATGATACTTTCCGTAAATTGCTCGCTAAACATGATGTTAATCATAGA
The DNA here is from genome assembly GCA_022496015.1 of Hordeum marinum. Taxonomy (NCBI): domain Eukaryota; kingdom Viridiplantae; phylum Streptophyta; class Magnoliopsida; order Poales; family Poaceae; genus Hordeum; species Hordeum marinum. The sequence goes on from CM039674.1 coordinate 444,159,177, forward strand.
GTTGCATCTCCTTATCATCCTGAGTCTAGTGGTCAAGTAGAATTGAGAAATAGAGAGATTAAATTGATTTTGCAAAAGATTGTTAATAGATCTAGGAAGAATTGGTCTAAGAAACTCGACGATGCATTGTGGGCTTGTAGAACTGCTTACAAAAATCCTATGTGTATGTCTCCGTATAAGATGGTTTATGGTAAAGCATGTCACTTACCTCTAGAGCTAGAACATAAGGCTTATTGGGCAATCAAAGAGCTCAATTTTGATTTCAAACTTGATGGTGAGAAGTGGTTATTTGACATCAGCTCACTTGATGAATGGAGAACCCAAGCCTATGAGAATGCTAAGTTGTTTAAAGAAAAGGTTAAGAGATGGCATGATAGAAGGATACAAAAGCGTGAATTTAATGCAGGTGATCATGTCTTGCTATACAATTATTGTTTAAGATTTTTTGCAGGAAAACTTCTCTCTAAATGGGAAGGTCCTTCCGTCATCGAAAAGTTATATTGTTCCGGTGCCATCAATATTAACAACACCCAAGGCACAAACCCAAAGGTGGTGAACGGTCAAAGAATCAAACATTATATCTCAGGTACTCCCGTAAATGTTGAGACCAATATCATCAATACCATAAATCCAGAGGAGTACATTAGGGAGACTTACCAGAACGTTTCAGACTCCGAAAAGGAATAGGTATGTGGTACGGTAAGTAAAAAGACTCCAAAACTTTTTCTATGGCAATTTTCATCTGTTTTGGAATATTTAAAAAATTAGGAAAATTTAAAGTAGTCCGAATAGTGCACGAAGAGGCGACAAGCCTGCTCGGCCATGCCCCTAGGGCTTGTGGCCACCTCGTGCACCACCCGGACTCTGTTTTCTTGTGGCATACTCCTTCTGGTCGGTAAAAATTCATTATATAATCTCCCAAAGGTTTTGATTCTCGTATCACGACAATACCTCCCGTTTTCTTTTTGAGTTGTTTCTATAGCAGATTTAGAGCAAGATGTCTTTGCAAGAGTCGGTCGGAGAGAACTGCTTCAGGCCAGCTATGGAAGAAGCGATGGAGGCTGATTTGAAAAGGATAGATGCCATGGAGGAGGACCAAGAAGTTACCTCTCGTTCGCAACCTGGAGCCATGCTGGAAGAACTTTAGAGCTCAGCAATTCCGAACTCGGTTATCCCTTCCAATGCTAAATTTCTTACTTTTGAAAATATGAAGAGGAGTATTGCTTCTTCCCCGTAGCAATGAAACATCCATGGGTTAAAGGCGCTCTATCCATCGCTAAAAAACTTTACAAGGAAATAATGGATCTCAGACGGCAAAATAACAAGCTTGAGGAGGAGAATCCTATTCTGAAGGGCCTCATTGCCAAGTATATAGCACCATCACCTCCTAAGCAAGACAACTAAACACATGGGTATGGGCACTCCCCTTGGCTTGTGCCAAGCTTGGGGGAGGTGCCTCAGTATCGTATCACCATCACATCTTTCGCTTTTATTTTTATTTTTATCATCTTTTCTTAGTTCAATCCTTTTGGTTATGTCTTGATCTAGTAGAATAAAGTTTTCGTGTGATCTAGTTTCGAGTCTTTGCTTTATGATTCCCCCTATGTAAGCAAGTCCGTGAGTTATATAATGAAAAGTGCTTTTGGGTTGAGGGCCTTGCTTGGTATGATTTTAATCTTGAGAAATATGAAGTAGAAATAAGTGTAGAATAAAAGCAAAGAGTATATATGAAAACCTTATGGGGAGTGATGACTTCACGTATAAAAAGTATGTCCATTGAAACCTGTTGTGGGTTGACAAACATAGTTGTTGGTCATTGGGGCAATTAAGGCCTCCTTTGGTTCATAGGATTAGAATATCATAGGAATAGGAATATCATAGGAAGTGAGATGACATGCATCTCAAATCCTATAAAGAAAGACATGCCATCTGATCCATAGGATAGGAATTTTTTCATTGAGTCTACGCTAATGTTTTTTCCCTATGAAATGTGAAGGATTGGATCCTATCCTATAGAGGAATAGGAATCCATTCCTACAAACCAAAGGACTTCATAGGATTTTTTTTCCTTTGACAATCCTATCCTATGAAATTCCCACAACATTCCTACAAACCAAAGGAAGCATAAAAGGAAGTAATAAAGAAAGAGAGGTTCACATATAAATATATTATCTTGGACATCTTTTATGATTGTGAGCACTCATTAAAATATTATATGCTAAGAAGTTGATGTTGGACAAGGAAGACAACATAATGGTTTATGTTTGCTTATTTCCGAATAGAAGTTATATTGTTATAGATCCCTCAACATGTGTCTCTTGCTTCCACCTCATATCAGCCAAAACTTCCGCCCCAAGTAGAGATACTACTTGTGCATCCGAACACCCTTAACCCAGTTTTGCCATGAGAGTCCACCATACCTACCTAAGGATAGAATAAGATCCTTCAAGTAAGTTGTCATCGGTGCAAGCAATAAAAATTGCTCTCTAAATATGTGTGATCTATTAGTGTGACGAAAATAAACTTATACGAACTTGTGATAGGGAAGACATAAAAGTGATGGACTGCATAATAAAGTTCTCTATTACAATGGGGCAATATAAAGTGACGTTCTTTTGCATTAAGAGATTGTGCATCCAATTATAAAAGCGCATGACAACCTCTGCTTCCCTCTGCGAAGGGCCTATCTGTTACTTTTATTTTCTAGTACTTACCTTTATGCAAGAGTCGTGGTGATCTCAATCACGTTCGTTATTTTCGCCTTTATCTTCTGGCAAGTGCCACATGTTGGGGAATGATCTAGGCACATGTATCCATGGGTGATCATGAGTTATTACCGTTGACGTTACCCTTGAGGTAAATAGTTGGGAGACAACACTATAAGCCCCTATCTTTCTCTGTGTCCGATTGAAACTTTGAACTCATAGGTACCGCGTGAGTGTTAGCAATTGTGAAAGACTAAAAGATGATTGAGTATGTGGGTTTGCTTTACAAGCTCTTATATTGACTATTTCCTACGTTATGATAAATTGGAATTGCTTCAATGACTGAGTTCATAGTTTGTCAGTTCTCAATAGAGTTCTGATTCATACGTTGCCATTGTGAATGAATTGTTACTTTGGCATAAGAAATTATATGTCAATATATGTTGCTGTTCTAAAGATGATCATGATGCCTTCATGTCCGTATTTTATTTTATCGACACCTCTATCTCTAAACATGTGGGCATATTTATTTATTTCGGCTTCCGCTTGAGGACAAGTGTGGTGTAAGCTTGAGGGAGTTGATACGTCCATTTTGCATCATGATTTATATTGATATTTATTGCATTATGGGTTGTTATTACACATTTTGGTACAATACTTATTCCTTTTCTCTCTTATTTTACAAGGTCTACATGAAGAGGGAGAATGCCGACAGCTGGAATTCTGGACTGGAAAAGGAGCAAATCTGAGATACCTATTCTGCGCAGCTCCAAAAGTCCTGAAAATCTACAAAGAATTATTTTGGAATATATAAAAAATACTAGGCGAAATAAATACATTAGGAGGCCCACCAGGGAGCCACAAGCCTACTGGCCGCGCCCCCTGGCCGCCGCTAGCGAGCTTGTGGCCCACCTGGTAGCCCTCCAGTGCCCATCTTCTCCTATATGGAGGGTTTTGTCGAGGAAAAAAAATCAGAAGAGACCTTTCGGGACGAAGCGCCGTCATCTCAAGGCGGAACTTGGGCAGAACCAATCTAGAGCTCCCGCAGGCGATCCTGCTGGTGAAACTTCCCTCCGGGAGGGGGAAATCGAAGCCCTCGTCATCACCAACGATCCTCTCATTGAGGGGGTCAATCTCCATCAACATCTTCATCAGCACCATCTCCTCTCCAAACCCTAGTTCCCCTCTTGTATCCGATCTTTGTCTCAAAACCTCAGATTGGTACCTATGGGTTGCTAGTAGTGTTGATTACTCCTTGTAGTTGACGCTAGTTGGTTTACTTGGTGGAAGATTATATGTTCAGATCCTTGATCATCACTTATACTCCTATGCTTATGAACATGAGTATGTTTTGTGAGTAGTTATGTTTGTTCCTGAGGACATGGGATAAGTCTTGTTATAAGTAATCATGTGAATTTGGTATTCGTTCGATACTTTGATTAGATGTATGTTGTCTCTCCTCTAGTTGTGTTATGTGAACGTCGACTACAGAACACTTCACCATTGTTTGGGCCTAGAGGAAGGCATTGGGAAGTAATAAGTAGATGATGGGTTGCTAGAGTGACAGAAACTTAAACCCTAGTTTATGCGTTGCTTCGTAAGGGGCTGACTTGGATCCACATGTTTCATGCTATGGTTAGATTTATCTTAATTCTTATTTTGTAGTTGCATATGCTTGCGGGAGGGGTTAATCATAAGTGGGAGGCTTGTCCGAGTAAGGACAAGCCCCAAGCACCGGTCCACCCACATATCAAATTATCAAAGTAGCGAGCGCGAATCAAGTGAGCGTGGTGAAAACTAACTTGAATAAATTCCCATGTGTCATCGGGAGCACTTTGCTTTATATAAGAGTTTGTCCAGGCTTGTCCTTTGCTATAAAAAGGATTGGGCCACCTTGCTGCACCTTTGTTACAATTGTTACTTGCTACCCGTTATGAATTATCTTATCACAAAACTACTTGTTACCGATAATTTTCAGTGCTTGCAGAGAATACCTTACTGAGGACCGCTTGTCATTTCCTTCTACTCCTCGTTGGGTTCGACATTCTTACTTATCGAAAGGACTACGATAGATCCCCTATACTTGTGTGTCATCATTTACCAATGTTACCAACTCTTTGGCATTCATCGCATGAAATGACATACTTACAAGCTTCTTTGTAAAGAGTAGGCCAATAGAAACCAGATTGTAATACGTTGTGTCAGTTATGTCACCGGCATGGTGTCCTCCGTAAGTTTAGAATGGCACTTCCGAAGTATCTATTCCTGTTCATGCTCGGGCATTCATCATCTAACAATACAATCTACTCCCTCTTTATAGAGATGTGGGTCATCCCAAAATTAATGTCGTAAATGATAAACAATTTTTTTCTTTTTGATAGGTGAAGCTAGGTGGAATATATTTAGCAACAATATAATTAGCATGATCAGCATACCAAGGAGTGCTACGTGAAGTATTTATAGCAGCAAGTTGCTCATCAGGAAAACTATCATCGATAGGAAGTGGGTCATCAAGAACATTTTCCATCCTAGACTAGTTATGTGCTATGGGGTTTTCAGCTCCCTTTCTATCAATGATATGCAAATCAAACTCTTGAAGTAAAAGTACCCACCTGATAAGTCTAGGCTTAGCATCTTTCTTTTCCATAAGGTATTTAATAACAACATGATTAGTGTGAATAGTTACTTTAGAATCGATAATGTAAGGTCTAAACTTATCACATGCGAAAAAAACTGCTAAAAATTCCTTTTCAGTGGTAGCATAATTTATTTGAGTAGAGTCTAAGGTTTTACATAATGAATAACATTCAATTTCGTGTCTACTCTTTGCCCTAGAAGAGCACGAACAGGATAATCACTAGCATCACACATAATTTCAAATGGTAGGTTCCAATCATGTGGTTGAACGATGGTGTAGATGTTAAAGCCTTCTTAAGTATTTCAAAACCTTCTACACAATCCTCATAAAAACAAAAGGAATGTATTTTTGAAGAAGATTAGTTAACAGCCTAGAAATCTTTGTGAATTCTTTAATGAAACGCATGTAAAAACCAGCATGACCAAGGAAACTTCTTATACCTTTGATATCTCTCGGGCATGGCATTTTCTCTATTGTGTCAACTTTAGCTTTGTCTACCTCAATGCCTCGTTCAGAAATTTTATGCCCAAGCACTATACCTTCATTCACCATAAAGTGACACTTCTCCCAATTCAAGACAAGACTAGTTTCTTCGCATCTCTGCAAAACTCAATCAAGGTTGCTCAAGCAATCATCAAAAGAAGTCCCATAAACGGAAAAATCATCGATGAACACCTCAACAATATTTTCACAAAAGCCAAAGAATATAGCAGTCATACATCTTTGAAAGGTAGTAGGTGCATTGCATAAACCAAAAGGCATATGCCTATAAGCATAAGTTCTGAAAGGACATGTAAAGATAGTTTTCTCTTGATCTTCTTTTGACATAGGTATTTGAGAAAATCCATAATATCCATCAAGAAAGCAAAATGTGTGTGTTTAGATAAATCTTTCTAGCATTTGATCAAAAAATGCAATGGGTAATGATCTTTCTTAGTAGCTTTATTTAATATCTTGATATCAATCACCATCCTATAGCTAGTTACGATTCTTCGTGGAATAAGCCCATTTTTATCGTTAGGGACGACAGTAATACCACATTTCTTAGGAACACAATGAGCGGTACTTACCCACCTACTATGAGCAATAGGATAGATTGTACCTGCCTCTAGAAGCTTTAGTATTACAGTTCTTACCACCTCCTTCATCTTAGGATTTTAGTGGCGTTGGTGATCAACAACAGGTTTAGCATCTGGTTCCATATTAATCTTGTGCTGATATAGATTGGGGCTTATGCCCTTTAGATCATCGAGAGTATATCCAATAGCATCCCTGTGCTTCCTCGGAGTTTTAAGTAATCTTCTTTCTTCATGCTTTGGAAGGTTAGCACCGATAATAACAGGATATATCTTCTTTTTATCAAGATAGGCATATTTCAAAGTATCAGGTAAAGTCTTAAGCTCAAACATGGGATCTCCCCTGGGTAGAGGAGGATCCCCTAAAATATTGACTGGTAAGTTATGTTTAAGAGTAGGTGTTTGTCTAAGAAATATATCATCTATTTAATTCCTTTCATTCATATGCATATTGTTCTCATGGTCTAGCAAATATTATTTTAGAGGATCAGTAGGAGGCACGACATTAGAAGCAAGGCCAATTATTTCATCCTTATTAGATAATTCCTTCTCATGTGGTTGATTAGTAAACTTGGAGAAACTAAATTCACGAGACACATCCCCAAAGCCTACTTTAACCTTCTCAATAACACAGTTAATTTTAGCATTAACGGTATTCAAGAAAGGTCTACCAAATATAATGGGGCAAAAGTTATCTTTGTTTGAACCAAGTACTACGAAATCAGTGGGGTACTTGACTTTTCCACACAATACTTCAACATCTCTAACAATCCCAAGTGGCGTAATAGTATCTCTGTTTGCAATTAATAGTGTCATAAATATCTTCAATCATAGAGGGTGCATTGTCATTCATAATTTCTTGATATAAGGTAAAAGGTATAGCATTGACACTAGCACCGAGGTCACACAAGCCATGATAACAATGATCTCCAATTTTAACTTAAACAACAGGCATGCCAACCACTGGTTTATTTTTATCTAATTCAACATGTTCATTTCTAGCAGGTTTCACAATCCTAGGAGTTTCTCCACAAAAAGTAGATAACCTAACCCTCAATTTTGTTAACAAAGAGTTCTTTAACCATAGCAACCTTAGGCTCAACATTTATCTGCTTAGAAGGTATAGGTGTCCTAACATGACTTTTATTAACCATAGTTGTACCATAGGCATATTCCCTAATTCTAACAGGAAAAGGAGGTTTCTCAATGTAAGCAGTAGGAACAATTGGATCAACGTGGCTAACAATTACTTATTCCTTCTTACTTTTAATAGGTTCCTCTAATGGTTTTTCAATGGGAGGATGATATTTAAACCACTTCTCTTTGGGGAGATCAACATGAGTAGCAAATGATTCATAGAAACTAGCTACTATTTCAGAGTCAAGACCATATTTATTGCTAAACTCATGGAAATCATTAGCTTCCATAAAAGATTTAACACAATCAAAATTAAGCTTTATACCGACTCTTTACCTTCATAGAGTTCCCAATCTTCAGAGTTGCATTTAAATCTTTCCAAAAGATCCCCTTTGAATTGAATAGTCTCCTTCATATAGGAACCAGTAGCACAAGAATCGAACAATGTTTGATCATCATGAGAAAGCCGAGCATAATTTTTGTGTATAATCATTTCCCTTGCAACCTCATGGTTGGGGCAAGTGTGCATCATAGATTTAACCCTTCCCCAAGCTTGAGCGGTACTTTCTCATTCACGAGGCCAACAATTATAAATAAAGTTCTGATGACGATGGACTAGATGCATAGGATAAAACTTCTGATGAAATTCCAACTTCAAGTGATTCCAATCCCATGATTCAATATCATCCAATAACCTGTACCACATTAATGCTTTTCCCTCCAAATATAAAGGGAAAACTTTCTTCTTAACCTTGTCTCCGGGTAGACCTGAAAGCTTAAACAATCCACAAATCTCATCGACATATATCAAATGGTAACCAGGATGAGTTGAACCATCATAAGGATTAGCTAATAGTTTCTCTACCATACCCGAAAGAATATCATAATAAATATTTTCAGTAGGTTCAGTAGGTTGAGGAACAACTTCCTCATCTTCCATTCTAGGCTAAGATGCCCCGAACAAGCCACTCAAATGGTGACCGTTTATAGTGACAAGCAACAGTACCAGCACATATATAAAATGCTTCCTTACCAAAGGCGCTTCACTCCCCGGAAATGGTGCCAAAAAAGAGTCTTGATGACCCAAAAGTATAGAGGATCAATCGAAGTCCTTTCGATAAGTAAGAGTGTCAAACAAAATGAGGAGCAGAACAAAATTACAAGCGGTTTTCAGCAAGGTATTCTCTGCAAGTGTTGTAAGTGACGGTAGTAGATAGTTTTATCGCAAGATAAACATAACAAGTAACAACTAACAATGGTAACCAAGGTGTAGCAAGGTAGCCCAATCATTTTTGTAGCAAAGGATGGGCCAAAAGTACTCTTATATTAAGCAAGTGCCACCGAGGACACATGAGAATTTCTGTCTAGTCATATTCATCATGTTGAGTTGATGCGTGTTCGCTACTTTGATACTTTGATATGTGAGTGGACTGGTGCTAAGTTATTGTTCTTACTTGAACTAACACCCTACTTATGATTACCCCCTCTCGCAAGCATACACAACTACAAAATAAGAATTAAGATAAATCTAACCATAGCATGAAACGTGTGGATCCAAATCAGCTCCTTATGAAGCAACGCATAAACTGGGGTTTAAGCTTCTGTCACTCTAGCAACCCATAATATACTTATTAATCCACAATAACTTCCCTTAGGCCCATAACATGGTGAAGTGTCATGTAGTCGACGTTCACATGACACCACTAAGATAAGTGACAACATACATATCATCAAAATATCAAATGAATACCAACTTCACCAGATTACTTATAACAAGACTTCTCCTATGTCCTCGGGAACAATAGTAACTACTCACACCTCATCAACATGTTTAAGATCAGAGGTATAATAATAATAATTAAGCATCTGAACATAACTTCTTCCACCAAGTAATCCAACAAGCATTAACTACGAGATGTAATCAACACAACTAGTAACCCACGTGTACCAATCTGAGGTTTTGAGACAAAGATTGAATACAAGAGATGAAGTAGGGTTGGAGATGAGATGGTGCTGGTGAAGATGTTGAAGAAGATTGGTCCTACCATGAAGGAGGGAGCATTGGTGATGACGATGGATTCGATCTCCCCCTCCCGTAGAGGAATTTCCCAAGCAGAATCTGACTGCTGGAGTGCAGAAGGGCCTTTGCCTAGGTTTCCACCTCGAGACGACAGCGCTTCGCCCTGAAAAGTTGCTTATGATTTTTCTAGGTTAAAACACACCATATAGGAGAAGAGGGGCGTCAGAGAACCAATAGGGTCCCCACAAGTTAGTAGGGCACTGCCCAGGGCCATGTTGGCTTGTGGCCAGCTAGTGGCCCCCTCTGGTATATTTTTGGCCCAGATGTTCTTAAATATTCCTAAAATATTCTCTCTGAAGTTTCAAGTCATTTGGAGTGGTGATTTTTCTGGCTTTTTCTCGGTTTTCCGGTCCAGAATCTAGTTTCCAGATATTTCCTTCCTTGTGATGTACCTTGCATAATAAGAGAGAAAGATCATAAGAATTGTATGATAATGGGGAACAATAGACAACAATATCACGAATAATAATGAGAAATTATGATGAAAAGTGGGCGTATCACTAGTCTACCATAGACCTATGGGTCCATAGTTAGTACCTAGATGGCTATCTCTCTCTCTTGATCTTCAATACAAAGTTCACCGCATCGCTGCAATGATCTATTCGATGTAATGTTGTTGTGCGGTGCATTTGTTGGGATCCGATGAATTGTGGGTTTATATTCAGATTATTCATGAAAAATATTTGAGTCTTCTCTAAAATCTATTATGATTCTTATTTTATTATTATAACTTTGTAAATCTCTTCAATCTATTGAAATAGTTTGGACAACTAGATTGGTTCGGTGTGAGGTGTGCGTTGTAGTAGGTTCAATCTGGTGGTGCTCTATATCCTAGTGACAGAAAGGGACAAGACACGTCTTTGTATTGTTTCCACTAAGCATAAAATGATGGGTTTAATTCATATTATTGATTTTTGTTTGTCTACATCATGTCATCATTCTCCAAGCATTACTCTGCTTGTCATGAACTTAGTACTTAGAGAGGCAAGCATAGAAGCACTCTCGACGTGGAGTAATAGTAGTAGGTACATACAGGAGTCAGCTTATTTGCTTATCGACATGATGCCTATATACACATGATCATTTTCATGAATAAATATTGCATAACTATGCACTTTTCTACCAATTGCCCAATAGTAATTTGTTTACCCATTGTATGCCTACTTCATGAGAGACGCAACTAGGGAAAGCTATGGCCCCCAGGTCTATCCACTTATATATTTACAAAAATTTCATTTACCTTGCTGTTATTATTTAATTTTAATTTTATTTTGTAATTTACAATTATCTACTATCATCTACACACTTCATTTGCTTGAAAGTAATGAGTCCATGGGGATTGACAACCCTCTTGTCCGGGTTGGGTGCAAGTGTTTGCTTCTTTGTGCGCAGTTGCTGAAGACGGGGGTTGTGTGCGACTCCTATTGGTTCGATTAACCTTGGTTCTCTACTGAGGGGAATAATTATCTATATTGTGTCATACGTCTCCAACGTATCTATAATTTTTGATTGTTCCATGCTGATATATTATCATTCTAGGATACTTTTTGGGCATTTGTATACCAAATTATAATATTTTTGAGCACTAACCTATTGACACAATGCCTAGTGCCATATGTTGTTTTCTGCATGTTTCTTTACTTTTCATGTTTACAATACCAAAATCCAATTGCCATGAAACCTTTTGATGATTTTTTCTAGACCAAAAGAAGACCTGGAAGCTTTAGAAGGAGGCCGGGAGCCACACGAGGTCTCCACCACAAATCAGGGCGCGCCCTAGGGGCCCTGATATGTGGTTGCCCCCTCATGGATCTCACGATGCCCCTCTCTGGCCTATAAATTATCCAATATCCCCCAAACCCTAGAGGAGGTCCCAAAACACTTTTTACGCCACCACAAGTCTGTGTTCCGACGTGAGCCCATGTAGAGCTCCGTTCCGACACCTTGTCGAAGGGGGGATCGATCACGGAGGGCCTCTTCATCAACCTTGCTTCCCACATGATGATGTGTGAGTAGTTTACCACACACCTACAGGTTCCTTGGTAGTACAGAGATGGCAATCTCTCTCTCTCTTTCTCTTGATCTTCAAAACAATGTTCATTGCATCTTTGCCTTGATCTATCCGATGTAATCCCTTTGTATGGTGCGTTTGTTGGGATCCAATGAATTGTGGGTTTATTTTCAGATTATTCATAAAAAGTATTTGAGTCAAACCTGACTACTATGATTCTTATTTGCATGATCATTATAGCTTCATAATGATCTCTGATCTATTGAGATAGCTTGGCCAACTAGATTGATATTTCTTCAGTGAGAGTGGTGCGTTGTGGTAGGTTCAACCTGACGAGTTTCTATATCCCAATGACAAAGTAGGGGACAATATACGTCTTCGTGTTTATGCTACTAAGGATAAAACGATGGGGTTAATTAATATTGATTGAGTTTACTTTGTCTACATCATGACATCGTTCTCCAATCATTACTCTGTTTTACTTAATACTCTAGATGCATGCTGGATAGCGGTCGATGAGTGGAGCAATAGTAATAGGTGCAGGAGGGAATTGACCTATTTGCTTATGGATGTGATGCCTATATACACATGATCATTTCCGTGAAAATCGCATAACTATCCACTTTTCTATCAATTGACCAACAGTAATTTGTTTACCCACTATATGCTATTTCTATGAGAGATGCCACTAGAGAACACTATCGCCCCGGGTCTATTCACTTGTATATTTACAAACACTACTACTACCTTGCTGCCATTTATTTGATTTTATTTTATTTTGAAATTTAAAATTCTACACAACGCACTTTCTTGCAAATAACGTGACAAAGGGGACTGACAACCGTCTTGCTAGCGTTGAGTGCAAGTTGTTTGCTCTTTTGTGTGCAGCCGCTGAAGACGGTTGAGGATTGGTATTCCTACTGGTTCAATAAACCTTGGTTGCATAACTAAGGGAAATACTTACCCACATTGTTCTGCGATAACCTATTCCAAATCACGGAAAACCCAATGCAGATCACAAGTATCACAGCCCTGTCCATGGATAGTTCTTTGGTGATGCTCCAATCCTTCAGATCTCTCTTTACGGACTCTTCCCATTTCAATTTTGGTCTACCCCGACCACTTTTGACATTATAAGCATGCTTTAGCCGTCCTCTATGCACTCATATTGAGTTTGAGAGTTAATACAAAGTGACAGTAATTTGCAGGGGTTATAGGACTAGTCCAAAAATAATAGGTATTCAAAGAGTGCATAATCAAAACCTTCATGTAGCACATACAAGGGAAATTTTGAGTTAATGATATTAATGTGGTAATGTCAATGGACATGAGTGCATGATTATTAATTAGTAAGAGTATCATGAATTAAAGGTTGTCAACTTGTTGTTCGTCTAAATACTTTTATGGCATGGTGATGATGTGTGAGCATTCTTATTCCTCGTTGAAATATTAGTGTCGTTTAAGTCGGAGGCGCGCGATGGTTAACTCCTCCCAACCTCCTCCCTAGGGGCATGCGATTAGTACTTTGCTTCAAGAAAGTTAATAAAATCTTACAATAAGTATGTGAGTTCTGTATGACTAATGTGAATCCATGGATATACGCACTCTCACCACCTCATATATGCTAGCCTCTTCGGTAGCATGCATTGCACATTCTCACCTCGAGGATTAGTGCAACCTTCGCCGGTGCATCCAAATCTCGTGACATGATACATGCTATTGCACATAAGCCAACTTATATCTTCCTCAAAACAGCCACCATACCTACCTATCATGGCATTTCCATAGCCATTTCGAGATATGTTGCCATGCAACTTCCACCGTTACATCATATGACTAGTACTTTCATTGCCATATTGTTTTGCATCATCAAGTAAGCTGCATAGTATTTGTGGCAAAGCCATCATTCATCATTTTTTGATACATGTTACACTTGATCATCACATCCTCGTACACTGCTAGAGGCATTCATATAGAGTCATATTACTTTATCAGTTTTTCACATCGAGTTGTAAGTAAATAAAAGTGTGATGATAATCATTATTTGGGCATTGTCTTAGTGAGGAAAGGATGGTGGAGACAATGACTCCTCCACAAGTCAGTATGAGACTCCTAGCAAAAATAGAAAAAGAGAGAGAAGAAAAGAGAGACATAGAGAGAAGGGACAGTGCTACTACCTCTTTTTCCACACTTGTGTCTCAAAGTGGCACCATGTTCTTCACATAGAGAGTTTCTTGTTTTGTCACTTTCATATGCTAGTGGGAATTTTTATTATAGAATTTGGCTTGTATATTCCGATGACAGGCTTCCTCAAAGGCCCGAGGTCTTCATAAGCAAGAAAGTTGGATGCACACCCACTTAGCTTTAGTTGAGCTTTCATACACTTATATCTCTAGTGCATCCGTTGCATGTCAATCCCTACTATTCACATTGATGTCTATTGATGGGCATCTCCATAGCCTAGTGATACGCCTAGTCGATGCGAGACTTTCTTCTCCACTTTTACCCCTTTGAAACCGACCACCGTATTCAATTCCACCTTTCTGCTATATCGATGGTTCACGCTCATATATTCCGTGAGTAATAAAAAGCTAAAGGGCATAAAAAAGTATGATCCAATTGCCTGTATTGAAACCATGATGCTTAACATTTGTATTTATGTGGTGAAGACGGATTAAAGATATACTTATATGATAAAATGAACATGGGGTTAATATTCTTTAAGGGTCGTATATTTTGAAACTTGATGATTATGCTACTTATGCTTATGAATATTACTAGGTTGATGTTTATTAATTCATCATTTCTCACGATCATACCCGCAAAAGATTACATGTTGGGTAGCATGTCACATCAAAAATTATGTTTTTATCATTTACTTACTCGAGGACGAGCATGAATTAAGCTTGGGGATGTTGATAGGTCTCCAGCGTATCTATAATTTTTGATTTGTACATGCTATAATATTATCATTCTAGGATGCTTTTTGGGCAATTATATGTCAATTAATATTATTTTTAAGCACTAACCTATTAACCCAGTGCCAAGTGTTAGTTGTTGTTTTTGCGTGTTTTTAGCTTTTTAGGTTTATAGTACCGAATGAAGTCCAATTTCCATGAATTTTTTTGATGCTTATTTCTAGACCAAAAGAAGACCTACAAGGTTTGGGGAGAATACCGGAGGACACAGGAGAGAGCCAGCACACAACAGGGCATGCCTAGGGGGATGGCCACACCCTGTTATGTGGTGGCCCCCTTGGGTGCCTCCCGACGTCCCTCTCTGGCCTATAAATTCTAGAAGACCTAGGGAGCCTCCCGAAACACTTTTTATGGTGCTACAAGTCTCCGTTCCGCTGTGTGCCCATCTGGAGCCCTGTTCCGGTGCCTTGCCGGAGGAGGGGGGTCGATCATGGAGGGCATCTACATCAACCTTGCTCCTCCCATAGTGATGTGTGAGTACTCTACCACAACACTATGGGTTAGTTCCATTTAATCATATAAAAGTGTATCAAAACCATGTAGAATTGTTGTAAACGGGACATGAATACTTCATAAATTATTGATACGTTGGAGATGTATCAACAACCCCAAGTTTAATTCCTACTCATCCTCGAGTATGTAAATGGTAAAAGAAATAATTTATGAAGTGTGAATGTTACCATAGTGCATAAGTTAGATCAACGATAATTTCAATCCCTTCTCCTAGCTTCATAAACAACAACTCTTTCTCATAAAACTCATATTGATAAGACCAATCAGTTCACATTTTATTGTTCAAACTATACATTCTCTTGAAACTTAAAAACCTATGTTCTTAGTCATCAGATAATTATAGTTCATGTTCTTTTCTAAGCAAGAGATTCACATACTCAATTATCATATAATCATATATGATTGCTAATATTCAAAGCATATATTTTTGGCACAAGCGTCATTCATCGAACACAGAGAAAGATACGGGCTTAAAGTTTTGCCTGTTAACATGCTTATCATAAAGATAATTGTCAACAAGAATAACTCATGATCAGATATAGTTGACTAGATATATGTGTTTGGATATTTCCCCCACCACGTCATGCTTGCCAACTAGAGACTGAGGTTGGAATAACAAGGTTACTCAACATGAAAAGTAAATAACATAAAAGTAAATAGAATGTCCCTTCGCAGAGGGAAGCACTGAGTTGCTTATGTGCCAGAGCTCATTGATTAAAATAGAGATGCTTATAGTTTGGGCAGTGTGCCTTTCTTGTCAACGTCACGACACGGGGTTTCAATATTTTCCATGCTAAACACATTAATGGCAGTTCCCAAACAGAACTGGAATTTTTACTCCCCCTCCACCATTCAAAGACATTCCATGGCTAGCCGAATTCACGGGTGCCCTCCCCGGGGTTCTTATTTGTTTATTTATTTATTTCTTTTGTATTATGCGGGACTGGGCATCCTTTTTACTAGCCTCTCTTATGCACTGACAAGTGAATAAAGACCCGTCGTGCAGCGGCGGCCCTAGCCTATGGCCAGAGGGGCGACGACCTAGGGCCTAGGACGAAGAGGGGACCATGATGTGGTATATATGTGTGTATAGCCCAGAAAAAATTAGATAAGAAATGTTTTTAAGAGGGAAACACAATGGCTAGGCCTAATTGTCTGGCACATACGAGCAAAGTAATGAATCATCATCATACTGCAGACACTGCCGCATGCGTACGCCCGTGAAAATGTGAATCAAATCAATCTCAAGATCGCTTTGTGCCTGTGCATTCGTATGTTCGAGTTCCTCTGTTCATATTCGTTGATCGTCTCTCTCCCTAGGCACCTTGTTATCGTCATTGCACACGCGGCAGGCCGACGACCTGTTGCTACACCATGCGGGCGTGTCGGCGTTGGCGACCGGGCTGCCATCTTGCACAACAATACATATTCATCGTCATCCATGATCCATCAGGCCATCCGTCCATCCCCAAATTTACTTTGCACAAAGTTTTAAACTTCATATGTATAATTTTCTAATCTAGTCTTTCGCAAGGACATATAAAGTATTCATCCATCTTAAATTTTTGTCATTCTGTGTACATGCCTAGGGTTTTGATGTATATAACTTTTCTTTGTATCCTCTTTTATACATAATGATAGGACGTTGTCCTGCTTTGCAATGTTGTCTAATAATCATTTGCCAGGTGCTGAAAAAAAGAGCAAAAGGAAAGAAAGTGATATGAAATTCAACCCTCAGGAGTTGTTTCAAAATGTACTTTACATCTTAGCAATGTTGATGTGAGTGAAGAACAAGAACAATAAACTAATTCCGAGCAGGAAAATTGTTTGGGGTCAACTATGTTGGAAGATAAATTGAATTGCGTGGTTATGTGCTGGATTGAGAAGGATATTTTGCACAATGTTGATTTTGATATTTTCCTTAGTGACTTTGCATCAAGAAACGCATGGAGAAACTTTTTTCCAAAGCACTAAAGTAGTATTATTGTCGATGGAATTAGTCAAATTTGGTTTCTATTTGAGATAATCATGTCATGTTGGTTTCATTTGCTATCTTTTTAGTCTTTCTATCGTAATATGGCATTCTCCAAAAATTATTATAGTCAAATCCAAAACTAAAAATGTAGTTTATGTATCATGCACACATACATATGCATGGTCTTAGGACTTAGGGGGCCATGTTTTCGAGTTTGCCTAGGGCCTTCCGAAACACAGGGTCAGCCGTGTCATGTGAGAATAACCCGCTAATACGTCTCCAAGGTATCTATAATTTTTGATTGATCCATGCTATAATATTATCATTCTAGGTTGCCTTTTGGGAAATTATATGTCAATTACTATTATTTTTGAGCACTAACTTATTAACCTAGTTGAGGGAGTCCTAGATTAAGGGGTCCTTGGGGGGGTGACCTGTTTCTTATGGGCCGGGTTGTATGGGCCGCTTATCTCCAGGCCCTGTCTCCAGGAAGGAAGCTTCGGGAATCATGGCGTGTCCTCCACGTTTGATGTAGCAAATAGGCATGTTTATCTCTTCGGGATGTAACCGACCATGTGTAAAACCCACGTACCCCTGACTTCTATATAAGCCGGAGGGTTTTAGGTTGTAGAGATAGAGCAACTCATCTAGGGTTTAGCTCTTTGATCACGAGGTAGATCGACTCTGTAACCTACACATCATCAATGCAATTAAGGAGGACGTAGGGTATTACCTCCATAGGAGGGCTCGAACCTGGGTAAAACCTTGTCCCCTTCGTCTCCTGTTACCATCGATTCTAGTCTCACAGTTCGGGACCCCCTACCCGAGATCCGCCGTTTTTGACACCGACACCAGTGCCAAGTGCCACTTGTTGTTTTGTGTGTGTTTTTAGCTTTTCAGGTTACATTACCAAATGAAGTACAGTTGCCATGAAACTTTTTTATGATTTTCACTAAACCAAAATAAGACCTGAAAGCTTCAGGAGAAGACAGAAGGCCACATAAGAGCTAGCACACAACAGGGCATGCCCAGGGAGGGTGGTTACGTCCTATTACGTGGTGGCCCCCTGGGGTGCATCCCGACGCCCCTCTTTGGCCTATGAATTCTAATAAATACCCAAAACCCTAGAGAGCCTTCCGAAATACTTTTTCCGCCTCCGCAAGTCTCTTTTTTGTTGTGTGACCATCTGGAGCCCGATTTCGATGACCTACCGGAGGGGGGATCGATCACGAAGAGCCTCTACATCAATCTTGCTGCTCCCATGGTGATGTGTGAGTAGTTTATGACATACCTACGGGTTTGTAGTTAGTACCTAGATGGCTCTCTCTCTCTCTCTTGATATTCAATACAAAGTTCACCGCATCTTCGCGGTGATCTATTCGATGTAATATTCTTGTGTTGTGCATTTGTTGGGATTCAATGAATTGTGGGTTTATATTCAAATTATTCAAGAAAAATAATTAAGTCTTCTCTTAAATCTATTATGTTTCTTATTTTCAGGATTAGTATACCTTCGTAAATCTCTCGGATCTATTGAAATAGTTTGGCCAACTACATTGATTCGGTGGGAGGTGTGTGTCGTAGTGGGTTCAATCTAGTGGTGCTCTATATCCCAATGACACAAAGGGACAAGAAACATATTTTTATTGTTGCCACTAAGGATAAAACGATGGGGTTGATTCATATTGATTGAGTTTTCTTTATCAACATCATGTCATTGTTCTCCAAGCATTACTCTATTTGTCATGAACTTAATACTTAAGAGGCAAGCATAGAAGCACGCTCAGCATGGAGTAATAGTAGTAAGTGCAGGAAGAAGTCGGCCTATTTGCTTATGGACGTGATGCCTATATACACATGATCATTACCGTGAAAAATTATTGCATAAGTATGTGCTTTTCTATCAATTGCCCAACAGTAATTTGTTTACCCACCGTATGCCTACTTCATGAGAAATTCCACTGGGGAAAACTATGGCCACCGGGTGTGTCCACTTATATATTTACAAAAATATAATTTACCTTATTATTCTTGTTTACTTTTCATTTTATTTTTTAATTTACAGTTATCTACTATCGTCTACACACTTCATTTGCTTGCAAGTAACGAGTCCAAGGGGATTGACAACCCTCTTCCCCGTGTTAGGTGCATGTGTTTGCTTCTTTGTGTGCAGTCGCTGAAGACGGTGGTTGCGTGCTAATCCTATCGGTTCTCTACAAGTATCACCCTCTTAGCATGGAATATATTGATTGTCACGATCGTTCCATGAGTGGTACGGGCACACAAAAAAGAAATTTAATTGAAGGTTTTAGAGGTGGCACGTGCAAATATACTTGGAATGGCAGTGAAATAACATATATAGGTAGATACAATGGAATCTCATGGGAGAAACTTGGCTCAAGAATTTTTGATACACAAGTAGTATCTCTACTTAATACGATGTTTTGGCTAGAAAAAGGTTCTAAGCAAGCACCACATGTTAGTGAATCCATAACAATATAACTTCTATGCAAATATACCCAAACATAAGTCATTACATTATCTTCCTTGTCCAACTTCAACTAATTCGATCAAGGTTGAAAACAATTAATGGGTTTTCACAATCATAAAAGATGTCCAATATAATATATTTGTATGTTAAAGTTCCCTTCCTTATACTAATCATTCATAAATTGCTTGTATGGCCAATACCATGATTGTCAAACTTCAATAGATTTTACTTTCTAAACCAAATGTGAAAATACTGCTAAGCATAAAGCACATGGGTGATTTCAGGTTTATGAAATTTCATTCATTCACAATTTACTTTTAGGTTATAAGTGAAGCACAAGAGTAAACATCAAACTACTCTCAAAAGATATATGTGAATATCAATGAGTAGTCAAACAATTAAGTAGCTATGCGAGGATTCTCTCTCAATAAAGATTTCAGATCTGAGATTTATTTAAAACAACAAACAAAACAAAAATGCACTCCAAGAATAGCACATGTCATCTTGATGAATAAAAACTTAGGCTCAACATAGGCTAACCGATATTTCTTGACAAAGAGAGGTGGAATGCCTGACGTGACACCCCTAAGCTTAGATGCTTGAGAATTCTTGCAATATTGACTTGGGGAGCCTTGGGCATCCTCAAGCTTGAGATCTTGTCTCTTTAATTCCTCTCAGATCATGATTTCCTAAATCTTAAAAGCTTCATCCACACAAAACTTGATAAGAACTCATGAGATAGGTTAGGACACATAAGAATAAATCAGCACTTCATGTACTTCCAAGACAAGTTGCATAATAATTTTCAAACATTATCTATTGTATGCTATCATTTCCACAATTTATATCTAGCAATATAATCCATGAAAACTCTAGGATAAGCAGATAACAAAACTATGACAGCAATCTGTCTAAACATGACAGTCTGTAGTAATCAATTCAAAAAGTTTACTTATATAAGTCAATAAATTCTGAAAATTTAGGATATAATACAAAAATTGTTGGAAATGCTTTGCAAAAATTTCAGAAACTTTCCACATTCTAGTAAAATATCAAAATTCAAACACTACAACAAAAGTTTCTTTATTTGCACAAGACACATCAAACATGCAATTGAGACATCTTAAGGCAATTCTTGGAACCTTTTATTTATCAATAACAGCAAGAAAATATCAAAAAAATAAAATGACGCTCCAAGTAAAACACATATTATGTAACGAATAAAAATATAGCTCCAAGTAAGATATACCGTTAGTGTTGAAAACGAAAGAGGGGATGCCTTCCAGGGCCTCCTCATGCTTAGACGCTTGAGTTTTCATTGAATATTGCCTTGGGTATGTCTTGGGAACCCCCAATATTATGTTATTGCTACTCCTTATTATCCTCATATTGGTATCTCACCAAAACTTGAAAACTTCAATCACACAAAACTTAACGAAACTCACGAAACGGGTTAGTGTAATAAGAATAGATCATTCACTTAGGTACTGTCACGACAAGATTCATAATTGTTCTCACATAATTAATACTAGATACTATCATTCCCACAATTTATATCACTACATATAAGCTATGTAAACACAAAAACAAGCAAACTACGCATGCAAAACAAGATATGTCAAAAACAGAACAGTCTCAGGGCCCACTCGGTAATACAACATCACAAACAAGCCTTGCAAGAAATGTGACTAAAGTGTTAGCCACGGGATATTGTATTACGGAACGAGTAAAGAGACTTGCTGGTAACGGGATTGAACTAGGTATGCAGATACCGACGATCGAATCTCGGGCAAGTAACATACCGATGAACAAAGGGAACATCATATGGGATTAAATGAATCCTTGACATAGAGGTTCAACCGATAAAGATCTTCATAGAATATGTAGGAACTAATATGGACATCCAGGTCCGCTATTGGTTATTGACCATAGAGGTGTCTCAGTCATGTCTACATAGTTCTCGAACCCGCAGGGTCTACACACTTAAGGTTCGGTGATGTTTCGGTAGTATAGAGGTATGTATGATGGTGACTGAAGGTTGTTCAGAGTCCCGTATGAGATCCTGGACATCACGAGGAGCTCCGGAATGGTCCGGAGGTCAAGATTGATATAGAGGAAGTCATGTTTTGGTCACCAGAAAGTTTCGGGCTCATCGGTAGTGTACCGGGAGTGTCGGGACCGGTGCCGGGGGACCATCGGCAGGGGTGTCTCAACCCAAAGGACCTCATGGGCTCTGGGAGTAGTCAAACTAGCTCCTAGTGAGCTGGATAAACCCCCCACTAAGGCCCATGCGTCTAGGGATGGGAAAAACCCAAAGGTGGAAAGGTCGAAAGGGTTTCCAAGTGGAAAGGAGGAATCCTACTCCTAGTAGGATTGGACTAGGACTCCTCCACCTCCAATTTCGGCCAACCTTTGAGGGTTTGAGGCTGCCTCCTCTCCTCCCTCCCTCCTATATATACTAGAGGATTTAGAGGGGAGATATAACACTAATTTCCATGTGCTCCCTCTACTTCATCTAGATTGTCTTTCTCCCCTAGTCTAGTTCGGCGGTGCTTAGGCGAAGCCCTGCTGGAATAGTTCCACCACCATCGCCATCGTGCTGCCAGAGAAGTCATCTACCTCTCTGCTCCCTCTTGCTAGATCAACGAGGCAGAGATCGTTATCGAGCTGTACGTGTGCTGAACACGGAGGTGTCGTCCGTCCAGCGCTAGATCGGGATGAATTGTTATTTGATCGCGAGACGCTCGGCGATTTGGATCGCGAAGACGTTCGACTACATCAACCGTGTTTCTTAATGCTTCCCACTTAACGATCTACAAGGGTATGTAGATCCACTCTCCCTCTCATAGATGCTCATCACCATGGATAGATCTTGCGTGTGCATAGGAATTTTTTTGTTTCCCATGCAACATTTCCCAACACTACGAAGATCTTTACCGGTTGAACTCTATGTTAAGGATTCAGATAATCCCGTATGATGTTCCATTTGTCTATCGGTCTGTTACTTGCCCGAGATTCAATCGTCGGTATCTCCATACCTAGTTCAATCTCATTACCGGCAAGTCTCTTTACTCGTTCTTTAATACAAGATCTTGTGGTTAACACATTGGTCACTTTGTTTGTAAGGCTTGTTGTGATGTTGTATTACCGAGTGGGCCTTGAGATACCTCTTCGTCACACGGAGTAACAAATCCCAGTCTTGATCCATGCCAACTCAACAGACACCATCGAAGATACCCACAGAGCATCTTTATAGTAACCCAGTTACGTTGTGACGTTTGATACACACAAATTATTCCTTTGGTGTCAGTGAGTTGCATGATCTCATGGTCATAGGAACAGATACTTGACATGTAGAAAACTGTAGCAACAAACTGACACAATCACATGCTACGTTCATAGTTTGGGTCATGTCCATCACATCATTCTCCTAATGATGTGATCCATTATCAAATAACATCCCATGTCCATGGCTAGGAACCTTAATCATCTTTGATCAACGAGATAGTCTACTAGAGGCATACTATGGACACTGTGTTGTCTATATACCCACACATGTATTTAGTTCCCAATCAATACAATTATAGCATGGACAATAAACAATTATCATGAAATGTTGACCTTACTAAATTACGTAAAGATTATGATCATGCTATTGTTCTTAACCATGCTCTCAAGTCTGAGAAGGTTGCACTTGGGGTGGATCGTGATCGTCTCAAAGTTGAGCTTGACACACTTGTCAATGCTCACAAGGCATTGACGTGTGCTCATACCTCTCTTAAGGAGTCACATGATCACCTCCAAGTGAAACTCACTAAGGAAATTGCCACATGTCCTCCTTTTGTTCTAATTGATAATGCATCTGCTACTAACCCATGTCGTGAGCATGCACACCGTGTGGAGGAAAATTCCAAGCTCAAAGAGCAGCTTAAAAGGGGTTTGGTGACGTGTATCCAAGGTGAGAAGACACTCATTGACCTTCTGACTTCTCAGAAGGAAGTTGTGGCAAAAGAAGGAGTGGGGTTTGTACCCAAAACAAATGAGAAGAAGAAGGTTAACACCAAGGAAGCCCCATCGCTCAAGCAAACCTTTGTAAGAGCTGGTAAATGTCCTCATGAGAAGAAGAAAAACCAAGTTATGTTGGAAAATGCCAAGAAGGGCAAGAGCAAGAACATCCAATCCAACAAGACCGGCGACTTTAACCCCTCTTATGTGTTATGTCGTGCTAGTGATGGGCATGTTTATGCCAAATTTGTTGGTTCTTCTTATGAGTACATTGAATGGTGTATTTGGGTTCCTAAGACCCTTGTTGCTAACATGAAAGTACCCATTAAAGAATGGGTACCTAAAGTCAAACACATCATGGTTGCTCGATAGTGGAGCGACAAATCATATGACCGGAAGCAAGGACTTGGTGGTGGATGTTCATCCTAACACATCTATGGCCACTCAAGTCTCATTTGGTGATGATGCAATTTCAAAGGTATTGGGTCTTGGCAAGGTGGTAATCTCTCCTAAACTTACCATAAAGAAGGTCATGCTTGTTCAGATCCTCGCATACAATTTACTGTCAGTTTATCAACTTGCAACCATGGGTTTTAGTACTTTCTTTGGTATTGACTCTGTGACCCTTTTGTGGAGCAAGACTCTTAAAGTATATTTTATTGGGCATGTCGAGAACGGTCTCTATGTGGTGAACTTCTCGGAGCAACCCACTAAGAGTGCGACTTGCTTAATGGCTAAAGTTGATGTGGGATGGCTTTGGCATCGCCGGCTAGCCCATGTTAATATGAGATCTTTGCAAAGTCTCCTCAAAGGGGATCACATCCTTGGACTAATAAATGTGAGTTTTGCCAAAGATCGTGCTTGCAGTGCTTGTATTGAAGGAAAGCTACATGAGAAGGCTCATCGTCCAACCACTACAATATACTCTAACAGGACCTTAGAGCTCCTTCACATGGATCTCTTTGGTCCTCCATCTTTTGACAGTCTTGGTGGAAGAAAGTATTGCTTGGTGATTGTGGATGATTACTCAAGATATACTTGGGTTTATTTCTTCAAGAAGAAGAGTGAGACCCAACAGACCGTCATCGACTTTGCAAATGAAGTCCAACGCCAACATGATGCAAAGATTTTGATGATTAGAAGTGACAACGGCACCGAGTTCAAGAACTACACCCTGAATGAGTTTCTCAGTGACGAAGGGATCAAGCACCAATATTCCACACCTTACACCCCTCAACAAAATGGTGTTGCTGAGAGGAAGAACAGGATGTTGATTGATGCGGCAAGAACCATGATGGTGGAGTTTAAATCTCCATACAACTTTTGGGCCGAAGCCATCAACACAGTGTGCCATGCATCTAACCGGCTCTATCTTCTCAAAGGGTTGAACAAGACCCCTTATGAGATTCTTACTGGGAACAAGCCCAACCTCACATACTTTCGGGTGTTCGGTTGTAAGTGTTTCATTCTCAAGAAAGGTGCTCGTTTGTCTAAATTTGAATCTAGAGCCCATGAGGTCATATTTGTTGGTTATGCTGCAAACTCTCATGTTTACCGTGTCCTCAACAAGTCCACTGGACTCATTGAGGAGACGAGTAACATAGAGTTTGATGAAAATAATGGCTCCCAAGTGGAGCAAAGTGGTCTTTGTGATGTAGGTGATGAAATTCCTCCCCAAGCCATAAGAAGAATGGGTGTGGGATACTTCCTACCCGTTGAGGAACCCCTTGTGGCCGAAGGAGAAGGACAATGTTCCACTCAAGTGGAACCATCACCGACACAAGACCCACACGCTTCCAAAGAACAAACTGAAGGTCCTCTACCACATGAACAAGATCAAGGGCAAGATCAACTCACTGATGATGGTGTCTCACCAAGTGATGCCCAAGATCAAGTTCCTGTCTCCGAGCAGTCTCAAGATCAAGATCTTCTTCAAGATCAAGAGCAAGCTCAAGAAGGTGCTCAAGATCATCAATATGATGACTCACAGAATGCAGACCCTCAACCTTCCATGGAAGAAATCTTAGAGAGACAAGCCGCCAAGAAAGCCGCCAAGAAAGCCGCCAAGAATGCCAACAAGCTCAGAATTAGACAACATGTGTTGGAGAACATCTACGGTGACTTGAAAAAAGGGGTAACTACTCTTAACTACTCGTAAACAATTAACAAACTTTTGTGAACATCACGCGTTTGTTTCTTGCATTGAGCCCCTTAAGGTTCAAGATGTGCTCGAGGATATGGAGTGGGTTGAAGCTATGCACGATGAACTCAACAACTTCGAGCGCAACCAAGTGTGGCGACTAGTGCCAAGACCAAAGGAGAATCACAATGTTATTGGAACAAAATGGATCTTCAAAAACAAGGAAGACGCGAACGGTATTGTCATTCGCAACAAGGCACGACTGGTGGCAGAAGGATACTCCCAAGTCGAGGGTATTGACTACGGTGAAACCTTTGCTCCTATTGCTCGCCTTCAATCTATTCGCATGTTACTTGCATATGCCTCTCATCATAATTTTAAATTATATCAAATGGATGTCAAGAGTGCTTTTCTTAATGGTCCTCTTAAGGAGTTGGTATATGTCAAGCAACCCCCGGGGTTTGAGGATTCCAAGTTCCCCAATCATGTATATGTTCTCGATAAGGCTCTCTATGGCCTTAAACAAGCCCCACGTGCGTGGTATGAGCACCTTACCGAGATGTTGCAAGACTGTGGGTTTGAAATTGGGAAAATCGCCCCCACTCTTTTTACAAAGAGGGTCAACGGGAACTTTTTCATATGCCAACTATATGTTGATGATATTATTTTTGGTTCTCCTAGCAAAGCTTTCAATGAAGAGTTCGCCACTTTGATGACAAACAAGTTTGAGATGTCCATGATGGGAGAGTTGAAGTACTTCCTTGGTTTCGAAGTCAAGCAACGAAGTCAAGGTACATTCATCAATCAAGCCAAATACACTCAAGACATGCTCAAGAGGTTCAAGATGGATGAGCTCAATCCTCCCAAGGCCAACACTCCCATGCCACTCAAATGCCATCTTGACAACGATCCCAATGGTAAAGTGGTGGATCAAAAGGTATATCGCTCCATTATAGGATCCTTGCTTTACCTTTGTGCATCTAGACCGGATATCATGTTAAGTGTGGGTATTTGTGCACGATTTCAATCCGCACCTAAGGAGAGTCACCATGTGGTTGTCAAGCGAATCTTTCGATATTTGGCTCATACCCCAAACTTTGGATTATGGTATCTCAAGGGGGCTTCGTTTGATCTTGTTGGCTATACTGACTCGGATTGGGCGGGAGACCGTGTGGATAGAAAGTCCACTTCCGGAGGCTGCCAATTTCTTGGTCGGTCTTTGGTAAGTTGGTCTTCAAAGAAACAAAATTGTGTTTCTCTCTCGTCCACCGAGGCCGAGTATGTAGCTATTGCCAGTTGTTGTGCTCAGATTCTATGGATGAGGCAAACTTTAAAGGATTACGGTATCCATTGTGACAAAGTGCCTCTTTGCTGTGATAATGAAAGTGCCATTATGATCTCCAGCAACCCAGTTCAACATTGCAAGATGAAGCATATTGATATTCGTCATCACTTTCTTCGGGAACACGTCAAGCAGGGAGACATCAATATTATTCATCTAAGCACTAACGAGCAACTTGCACACATTTTTACGAAGCCTTTAGATGAAGCAAGATTTCGCGAGTTACGGCATGAGATAAATATCATTGATTTGAGCAATGTGGATTGACTTAGTGCACGCCTCCCCACACTCATCATTATGTCTTGTCTAGGTGTAGGCATGGATTTAGGGGGAATCTAGTTCTCTCAATGAACTATTCCTCCTCCTATTATGCATAAACTAATCAAAGTCTATCACTTGCCATTTGTGATGGTTAATGTGTTTAAAAGACGAGTCTTGGTCATGGGCCCAAGGATAATTCTTCGCGGTGCCATATCATCTGACTCAAACATAGGTGGCTCTAGGGCCACCGCCCTCTCTTCATGTGAACTCCAGGCTCACCGGTTGGTCCTCTTTTATTCTCTTTCCCGATGGACCATGCTCGTGTTTTTATCCTAGATCATAGTTTTTCTTGTCTCGTGTGTTGTGCGGATTTTGGCGATCTCCCTCTTTCTTATTTGGTTTTATTGTTGCGTTTATACACCAAGAAGGAAGCACGGTACTACTGCTTACCGCGCAGAAGTAAAAAATTACTTCCGCCCGTTGAGCGGTACTACCGCAATGACTGCGGTACTACCATTGAGCGGTACTACCGCAATGACTGCGGTACTACCATAACATCGTGTGCGCGTGGGGGTTAAGAGCGGGCAGGGGGGTTTCCCATCTTCCCCATACCCCATTTTCTCTCTTCCCCTCACGTCTCTCTCTCCTCCTCTCAACTGCCGCCGGAACTCCTCGCCGGATCTCCATCTCCGGCCACCTGATTCTTATTTGCTCCGGTGGGATCGTTCCTCACATCATCCTCTTGCAATGGACCCCGGTATTTCCCCAATCCCCTCTTGTTTTGCCTCTCTCTTTTTGAATATAGGCTTTTGGGGAAATATGAGATGGTCTAGCTTTGTTTGGATCCGATCTATGCACGAGGAGATGTTTTGCAAGTGTTAGTGCAATAGAAGTGCGTATTGACAGGATTAAACGGGGTATTTTTTGATCTAGGGCAGTACCAATATGATCTGATCTGTGTTCTTGCGAAGTTCCGCCCCATGCCGTACTACCGCACCTGGTGCGGTACTACCGCTCGTAGGGCGGAAGTAAAAAATTACTTCCGCAGGCGCCACGGTACTACCGCGTCGTGGGCGGTACTAAATTTTTACTTTCGCTGTCGGGGCGGCAGTAAAAATTACTACCGCTCCCGTCGCGGTACTATCGCTCCCAGTGGTACTACCGCGTCTGAAGGGGTACTAATTTTTTACTTCCGCTGTCGGGGCGGCAGTAAAAAATTACTACCGCTCCAGCCACGGTACTACCACTCCCAACGGTACTACCGCGTTTGAAGTGGTACTCTTTTTTTACTTCCGCTGTCGGGGCGGTAGTAAAAAATTACTTTTGCTCCAGCCACGGTACTACCGCTCCAGCTGTACTGCCGTGTCTGGAGCGGTAGTAAATTTTTACTTCCGCAAGAACATATTGGTACTCTTCTCAATCCACAACTACCTCGTTTTGTCGTGTCCATTCTCTCTTCTACATGGTTTGTGTGTCTGCTTTCATCCTTGCCTTATTTTCTTGTTTGTCCTTTGTGTTTGCGTTGTCTGCTCTAGGTGGTGGCTCTGGTTCCAGCTCTGCTCCACGCCGTTCCAATCCGTCTTGTGACACAAGTTCCAAGCGGCTTCGCAATCTAGATTCCCTTGAGGGCTCCAATGGTCCACCCCGCCATTTCAAGAGGACCGCGTCCAAGCTCAAGCAACCAGTTGAGAACTTTGATATCATGCCACAAGTTGAGTTTCTGGCTCGAAGGTTGATCAATCCCTATGACAATCCAAGGGAAGTTTCCAAGGCATATGACTTGTTCTGGACCAAGCAACAGTATCTTATTCACCTGGATGTGATCAAGGGCAAGAAAAATCACTATGTTCCTGTCCAATACATTGATCTGGAACACATGAGGAAGCATCCGCAATAATTTGGTGAGGCTCTAGAGTTGGTGTAGCAGTTGGCTATAGCAGACATCATCACCTTCCAACTTGACTTTGATCCAGAACTCTTGGGTCAGTTCTTTGCCTCTGTTCACTTTCACTCTGATGCGGAGCGGACCATGACATGGATGACCCATGGCGAGCAACTGACTGCCACCTGGAAGGACTTCATGGAATTGCTGCATGTTCTTGACTCCGGACTTGATGTGCCACTTGATCTGCGCCCTCACGGCAACCCTCAGCCAGCTGGTAAGGATCAGATCGTACCTTTCCATATTCTGAAGACCTTACGATCTGGTGAGCAAATTCATGTGCTCAACCATTTCCTCGATGTCATGCACTGGATCTTCCACAACACTCTGTTTCCTCGCATGGGAGACAAGGACAAGGTACACTCCTATCTGGTGGATATGTTGCTGCTATGTGAGAAAGGAAGAAATGAAGACATTGGCATCCTTGATGTGTCTCATGTTATGTGGTCTGAGCTTCGCACTATTGTGTTTCATCGGAAGGTCCCCATTTATGGGCCATACCTGTTCTATCTGATTCGTGCTACTTGCGACAAGAAGTTTCCCGGTCAGGACATGTCGGAGCACATGTTTCTTCATGAGCCCATTCGTTTGCGTATGAAGGAAAAGTGGGCCAACACCACCACTAAGCCACCGTCTTCTCGTACGGAGGTCGATGAGGATGAGATCGAAGAGGAGGATGACAATAGTTCTGAGTCCTATGTACCTCCGTCTTCTGAGCCATCTTGGGCCAAGAAGCTCTCTCACAAGCTGAAGACTTTGTTCTGCATGCAGGCCAAGGGTCAGTATAAGGCTCACGCTGCTCAGAAGGAGAGTCGCCAGCGTGACAAGCGCATTCTGAGGAAGCTTTGCGAGACCATCTCGAGTGAGTGTGAGAAGGACATCACCCCTGAGGCCACTTGGATGGCTAAGCAGCAGTTCCAGTGGGATGATTCTGATGCGGAGTCCATCCCAGATGCTTCAGAGGAGTCCGATGACTGATCTTTCTGCATGGGAGCTACCACCTAGGTGTTAGGTGTCCTCTCTGCCTTTTTGGCATCTCGATGCCAAAGGGGGAGAGAGTGTAGTATTTGCGCGTATTTGTGTTTGCCTTTTCGTCTTGTGTTTGCCTTTTCGTCGTCTCTCTGCTTTCGTTGAACCTTTGTTTATGTCGTTTGTGTGTGTGTGACCTAGAGACTTCCTCTATCATATGGTGTGAGACATATGCTATCACTACTACTTTATTATTGTCTAGTATGATACGCAGCTTGTGAGTCGGTCCATGACGTTCCCTTATTTTTATGCTCACATGCTATGCCTAGTTTCCATACTTAGTTCTGTTCATTTTGTTGCAGAGATTGCATTGCCTATAAAATATAGGGGGAGTGTTGATCCTAGTGTGTGTGCCTTGCAGTCCAAAGCATATCTAGAGTATGCACACATCTAGGGGGAGCTATCCTATATTTTGTAGGTCTTGAGGTTGCATATGCTTATTTTATATCCTTATGTGCAAATCCCGTGTTGTCATCAATCCACCAAAAAGGGGGAGATTGTAAGGGCATATTTCTCCCTAAGTGGTTTTGGTGATTGATGACAATGCCTTTGCGGACTAATCGTGTGCACTGAGCATTTCAGATATCTCAGGTCTAGG
Source organism: Hordeum marinum (assembly GCA_022496015.1). NCBI lineage: Eukaryota > Viridiplantae > Streptophyta > Magnoliopsida > Poales > Poaceae > Hordeum > Hordeum marinum. Next base: position 444,190,098 of record CM039674.1, read on the forward strand.
CACAAGACGATTCAGTGCCCCTCGGAATCTCTCGAAGACGGTTGTTCTATGCGTTTCTTTTCGGTGGATTTGATTCGTAGGAAAGCCGTACTATCAAGAGGGGGTCCGCATCGAAAAGGTCTGGGTGGAATCAACACGAGCACATCTATTCCCTTGCACCACCTTTCCATCTCTTCAATGCAGCCCCAAACCGTTTTCCCTCTTTGTGCAAAAGGAACGCCTGCGATGTGTTTGAGTTTAGTGGCCCGCGGTAGTACCGCTCCAAAGAGCGGTAGTACCGCAGGTGCTAGCGGTAGTACCGCTCCATGGAGCGGTAGTACCGCTAACTCCTACCCTGGCCACTACACCTGCGGTAGTAGGCGCGGATGTAATTTTTTACTTCCGCCCTACTACGGTAGTACCACGATTCTCGTCCGGTACTACCGTGCAGACTTTTTTCGCATAGTTTCCCTCTGCGGAGGTTGGCACGGAAGTAATTTTTTACTTCCGTGCACCTCCAGTGGCTGCCTCTGCCAACCGTGCGGTAGTACCGCACGAGCTCGCGGTAGTACCGCTCCGGCGATTCTACCGCTTGCTAGCAGGCAGGGCCAGCTACTCTCGTGCTAGCGGTAGTACCGCACAAGGTTGCGGTAGTACCGCAAGCCATCCTGGTAGTACCGTGACTTTTGTGGTAGTACCGTGATGCGCGGGACTGAGTGAGTGGATAACGGTTGGATCTTGTCCCCCACTATAAAAGGGAGGTCTTCTTCTCCAAGAAGCTCACCTCTTCCTTCCCAAAACTCCATTGTTGCTCCAAGCTCCATTTTTGCCTGATCTCTCTCCCTAGCCAATCAATCCTGTTGATTTCCTAGGGATAGGTTGAGAAGGCCCCGATCTACACTTCCACCAAGAGAAATTTGATTCCCCCCACTAATCCCTTGCGGATCTTGTTACTCTTGGGTGTTTGAGCACCCTAGATGGTTGAGGTCACCTCGGAGCCAAATTCCATTGTGGTGAAGCTTCGTGGTGTCGTTGGGACCCTCCAATTTAGTTGTGGAGATTGCCCCAACCTTGTTTGTAAAGGTTCGGTCGCCGCCTTCAAGGGCACCAATAGTGGAATCACGACATCTCGCATTGTGTGAGGGCGTGAGGAGAATACGGTGGCCCTAGTGGCTTCTTGGGGAGCATTGTGACTCCACACCGCTCCAACGGAGACGTACTTCCCCACAAGGGAAGGAACTTTGGTAACACATCCTCGTCTCTACCGGCTCCACTTTTGGTTATCTCGCATCTTTACTTCTTGCAAGCATTTATTGTGTCATATCCCGTGCTTGCTTGTGTAGTTGTAGTGGTTAGCATCATATAGGTTGTCCACCTAGTTGCACATCTAGCTAACTTATTTGATGCTAAACCTTAATTATTAAAGAAAAGTTAAAAAGTGTTAGTTGCCTATTCACCCCCCCTCTAGTCAACCATATCGATCCTTTCACCAGTCTTGATCCATGCCAACCCAACAAACACCCTGGGAGATACCTGTAGAGCACCTTTATAGTCACACGGTTACGTTGCAACGGTTGATACACACAAGGTAATCCTCCGGTGTCAGTGATTGCATGATCTCATGGTCATAGGAACAGATACTTGACATGCAGAAAACAGTAGCAATAAACTGACACGATCATATGCTACATTTGTAGTTTTGGGTCTTGTCCATCACATCATTCTCCTAATGAAGTGATCCCATTATCAAATGACATCTCATGTCCATGACTAGGAAACCATAGCCATCTTCGATCAACGAGCTAGTCTATTAGAGGCATACTAGGGACATGGTGTTGTCTATGTATCCACACAAGTATTTGAGTTTCCGATCAATACAATTATAGCATGTATAATAAACGATTATCATGAACAAGGAAATATGATAATAATCAATTTATTATTGCCTCTAGGGAATATTTCCAACAATATATAGGGGGAATGGGGGAAGGGATGTGCCCTAGGGTTCCCACCCCTAGGGGCGGCGGCCAAGAGGAGGGGGCGGCAGCCAAGGGGTGGCTTGGCCCCCAAGGCAAGGTGGTCGGCCCCCTTAGGGCTTCCCCCTTCCACCCTTTGGCCACATGGGCCTCGTGGGAGGGGTGGACAGCCCAACAGGGGCTGGTGCGCCCTGTCTCACATCCCATGGGGCCCTTCGGGTCTGGTGGCCCCTTCCGGTGGACCCCCAGAAACCTTCCGGCATCCCCGGTACATTACCGGTGACGCCCGCACTTTTCCCGGTGATCAACACAGAACTTCCTATATATGAATCTTCAGCTCCAGACCATTCTGGAGTTCCTCGTCACGTCTGGGATCTCATTCAGGACTCCGAACAACCTTCGGTCACCAACATACGTAACTCATTTATACCAATTCGTCACCGAACATTAAGTGTGCAGACCCTGCAGGTTCGAGAACTATGTAGACATGACCGAGACACCTCTATGGTCAATAACCAATAGCTGGACCTGGATGCCCATATTGGTTTCTACATGTTCTATGAAGTTCTTTATCAGTTGAACCTCTATGTCAAGGATTCAGATAATCTCGTACGATGTTCCCTTTGTCTATCGGTATGTTACTTGCCCGAGATTCGATCATCGGTATCTCTATACCTAGTTCAATCTCGTTACCGGCAAGACTCTTTACTCATTCCGTAATACAAGATCATGTGGCTAACACATTAGTCGATTTTCTTGCAAGGCTTGTTGTGATGTTGTATTATCAAGTGGGCCCTGAGATACCTCTCCGTCACACGGATTAACAAATCTCAGTCTTGATCCATGCCAACTCAATAGACACCATCGGAGATACCTGTAGAGCATCTTTATAGTCACCTAGTTACGTTGTGATGTTTCATACACACAAAGTATTCCTCTAGTGTTAGCGATTTGCATGATCTCATGGTCATAGGAACAGATGCTTGACATGTAGAAAACTGTAGCAATAAACTGACACGATCACATGCTACGTTCCTAGTTTGGGTCTTGTACATCACATCATTCTCCTAATGATGTGATCTAGTTATCAAATGACATCCCATGTCCATGGCTAGGAAACCTTAACCATCTTTGATCAACGAGCTAGTCAACCAGAGGCATACTAGGGACAGAGTGTTGTCTATATACCCACACATGTATTTAGTTCCCAATCAATACAATTATAGCACGGACAATAAACAATTATCATGAACAAGGAAATATAATAATAAACACTTTATTTATTGACTCTAGGGCATATTTCCAACACGGACCATAACGATGACATGCCCGTGCTCTCTAGAGTCGTCGGTCTTTCTTAGATTAGGTGGATCTAGGGTTTTTAGGTTTTGTTGGAGAGGGGGGAAGAGAGAGAAGGCAAGGGATGTGTGTTGGGTTCTACCATAGGTGCATCACGTGCAAATTAATTTTTTCCTACGCGCAGACCATCCAAGAACATGCTATGGAGATGGATCACAGTTCGTTACCACTAGACGCGCAGTGTCGTCCAGTAGAAGTAGAGTTGGGGCAGCGCGTTCGTGTGGTGCGTATCCTCCTTGTCTGATCTCCCTCGAATAGTCGGCCCAATCTCCCTCGTACAGCTGGTTGCCGGATCCCACGTATAGGTTCGCTGGAGCGACACAAGTGCAACACCTCTAACGGTATCCATGCGTGCAGGAGGAACACCATGCAGCGGACTGCTAGGTCCGATCACTCAGTCGGCGGCGGCAAGTGGAGGTAGCTAGTTGCAACACATGCAAAGCCCTAATGACGGCGCCAAAGCGATCAACCAGATGGGTGTACCGCACCTCCACCATATATAGGCATCCGACGCGGGCTCAACTCTTGGGCCTCGCACGGATCCTAAAGCCCACGTGTTCCTTCCCTTAAGCGTGCTGCCCCTTAGGTTCACGTTCACTTGGTTGCGTGTCAGATCACATCCGACTTGACCAGTCAGTAGCGACCTCTAGCAAAGCGTGCCGACTCCAAGTGTCCGATGAAGCTGGTTAGGCGAAAATGTACTTCACACTTCTATTCCCTTTGCCTCACGATATATGTTGTCGTGCACAAGGTGACACGGTCATCCTTGTTGTAGCATGACCTCTTTCTTGTTCCGGTGAATCTCACCAACACTTCACATTATCTCATAATCCTCATCGCATGGCCATGCTTATCCAGGTCGGATCACCCGAGGGGCCCAGAGTATATCTCTCCTAATCGGAGGAGCAAATCCCATCTTGCTCGACCATGTCTCGCAGCATGGGTCTGGACAAGCCCGAAACCTACCTTTGTAACTACCCAGTCACAGAGTAGCGTTTGGTTAGCCCAAAGCAAGTCTTTCATCATCCCGAGTACATGCGCCAGCTCAGGTCTTAGGACATAGAACGTATGTTGTACTAGAGACTCATAGATGACCTATCGCTGTGTCTCATAGTTGGGTCTATCCAACTCATACCTTATCTCGACCTGGATCCGACTATGTCGAATCCGACCAGACCTTTCTGAGTCCATATTATCTGGCTAGCATCCAATGCTACATGGCCAGTGAGACCGGACCATCCACCATGTCATATGCTAGTCTAACTGGCTGCGCGTCCACTCAACCCTTTCAACTAGGGACCATTTATGATAGTCATCATTCAATGCATAGTCTCACAAAAAAAGTCACATACTTGTTAATGCACATCAATGATAATGTCCAAGGACTAGCTTTATTCATAAACACATAGGAAATACATCATACATGATTGCCTCTAGGGCATATCTCCGACAGTGTCCCACTTGCACTAGAGTCAATCAAATAGACATCAAATGCCCATAGCTCTAACGTGCCCCTCATGCTTGGGTTGTGGAAGCGGCTTAGTCAACGGATCTGCAACATTTGCATTCGTATGAATCTTGCATAAATTGGTATGACCTTTCTCTACGAGCTTTCGTATCAAGTGATATTTTCGGTCTATGTGCCTGGTCTTGTGGTGTTGTCTCGGCTCCTTGGCCTATGCGATGGCACCTGAATTATTGCAGTACAGGTCCAATGGTTTTGACCAGCCTGAGAACACACCAACATCTTCCAGGAACTTACGAATCCAAACACCTTCCTTTTTGCGGCTTCACAAGCTGCAATGTATTCGACCTCTGTTATGGAGTCGGCCACCATATCTTGCTTGGAACTCATCCAGCTCACTTCTCCTCCATTCATGACATACACGAATCCAGTTTGCGATCGACAATCATCCCTATCGGTTTGGAAACTAGCATCAACGTAACCCTTTACGCAGAGCTCCTCCTCACCTCCATAAACTAGGAACATCTCTTTAGTCCTTTTCAGGTACTTCAAGATAGTTTTCACCGCTGCCCAGTGACTCTCACCTGGGTCGGCCTGGTATGTGCTTGTTAAGCTTATTGCATAGGTAACATCAGGTCGTGTACATAGCATGGCATACATGATGGATCCAGTTGTCGAGGCATATGGAATCCTACTCATCCGGTTTCGCTCATCAGAAGTTGTAGGACTCTGACTCTTGCTTAGCCTTATACCATGTGAGACAGGCAAGAACCCTTTCTTGGCCTCACTCATGTTGAACCTCTTCAAAACTTTATCTATGTACGTGCTTTGGCTTAAGCCGAGAAGCCTCCTCGATCTATCTCTATAGATCTTGATGCCTAAAATGTACACTGCCTCTCCAAGGTCTTTCATCGAAAACTTGCCATTCAATGATTCCTTGACTGAGTTCAGCATCGAAACATCATTTTCCATCAGCAGTATGTCATCCACATACAAGATCAAAAATACTACCGAGCTCCCACTAGACTTCTTGTATAAAAAATAGTCCTCTTCGTTCTTGATGAAACCAAGGTCAACGATGACTTCATCAAAACGACTGTTCCAACTCCGAGCTGCTTGCTTCAATCCATAAATGGATCTCTTGAGCTTGCATATTTTACCAGCATTAGTTGGATCGACAAAACCTTCGGGTTGTATCATGTATATATCCTCTTTTAAATTTCCATGAAGGAAAGCCATTTTGACATCCATCTGCCATATCTCATAATCGAAATATGCAGCTATAGCTAATATGATCGTCACCGACTTTAGCATCGCTACCGGTGAGTAGGTCTCGTCGTAGTCAATTCCTTGAACTTGTCCATAACCTTTAGTGACAAGCCGAGCTTTGTGGATCTGAACATTTCCATCCACATCGGTTTTCTTCTTAAATACCCATTTGCAACCAATGGCAACTACGCCAGGTGGCGGATCAACCAAGTCCCAGACTTGATTGTCATCCATGGACTTTAACTCGGATCTCATGGCCTCTAGCCATGCCTCGGAATCTGGGCTCACCATCGCTTCTGTATGTGGCCGGCTCGTCGCTTTCTAGCAACAAAACGTCATGCACTCTGCGTAATCTTTCCGACCTCCGTGGCTCCGGTGCCGACTCCACTACGGGTTCTCTGACCGACTCCGGTGTGATCTCATCACCAACCGAGTTGTCCCCGAGTGGATCTCGAATTTCTTCGAGTCGCACCGTTCTCCCACTGGCCTCCCGACTGAGAAACTCTTTCTCTAGGAAAACCCTATTCCGAGCAACAAACACTTTGTTCTCTTCTCGGTTGTAGAAGTTATATCCCAAGGTTTCCCTCGGATATCCCACGAATATGCATTTATCCAATTTGGGTGTAATCTTGTCCGACATGAGTTGCTTGACAAATGCTTCACAAGCCTAAATCTTTAGAAAAGACAAACTAGGACTCTTCCCAGTCCACATCTCATGTGTTCTCTTGTCTACGAATTTTGATGGTACCCTATTAAGTGTGAAAGATGCAGTTTCTAGAGTGTATCCCCACAATGACAAGGGTAAATCCGATTTGCTCATCATCAACCGGACCATGTCCAACAAGGTTCGATTTCTCCGTTCTGACACATTTTTTCTCTGCGGCGTACCCGAAGGTGTGAGCTGAGGTACTATGCCTCGGCTTTTTAGATGATTATCAAACTCCTAGCTCATGTACTCACCTCCACGATCTAATCGTAGAAGTTGTATCATCTTGTCGAGGCGATTTTCAACATCGTTCTGAAACTCTTTGAACTTTTCAAAAGTTTCCAACTTGTGCCTCATCAAATAGATATATCCATATCTACTGAAGTCATCGGTAAAAGTCATGAAGTACTGATAGACACCTCTGGCCATTGTGCTCATTCGACCACACACATCACTGTGTATAAGCTCCAACAGCTCGGATGTCCTGTCGCAACTCTTTGCAAAAGGATACTTAGTCATCTTGCCTAGCAAACATGATTCGCATGTCTCGAACGACCCAAAGTAGGATGATGTTAGGAGTCCATCATCATGGAGCTTCTTCACGCGTTTCAGACTAATGTGTCCAAGCCGACAATGCCAGAAGTATGTCGGATTTATCTCATTAGGCTTAAACCTCTTGACATTCACGTTATAGTCTGGTTCCGTTTCTAGATTTAAAATAAATAGCCCATCTACTATGGGTGCATATCCATGGAACATTCCGTTCAAATAAAATGAACAACCATTGTCCGTTATATTGAATTCATAACCTTGACTCATCAAGCATGAGGCAGAAATAATGTTCCGACTAAGTGCGGAAATGTAATAACAATTATTCAATTCCAAAATAAATCCAGAAGGAAGCTTGAGCTGCATCGTGCCGACCTCCAACGCAGCAACTCTTACTTTGTTGCCAACCCTGATGTCAATCTCCCCTTGTGCCACACGCCTAGTTCTTACCAGCCCCTGCATCGAGTTGCAAATATGAACAACCGATCCGGTATCAAATACCCAAGAGCTACTAGGTATGTAAGCAAGGTAAATGTCTATAACATATGTAACAAGTGTACCTTTGCCTAAAGAAGCATATCCGACCTTCTTGCCGTGCTCAACAAGCCACTTGCTACAGTTCCTCTTCTAGTGACCAGCTTCCTTGGAGTGAAAGCAAATGGTCTTTGAGTTCGATCCGGACTTCGGCTCAAGGCGGAGACAACCTTCTCCGTGCCTTTTGCCTTACCCTTTTTCTTGGAACAACTCTTATTGAACTTAGCCAAGTTCTGCACCATCAACACTTGATGCGTGCCTTTCTTAATATCTTGCTTTGCCACCTTGAGCATACCATGCAATTCAGTGAGCTCCTTATCCTGTTGGGAGACGTAGTAGTAAATCAAAAATTTCCTACGTTCACCAAGATCTATCTATGGAGAAACCAGCAACGAGAGGGGAGAGATTGCATCTTCATACCTTTGAAGATCGCTAAGCGGAAGCGTTACAAGAACGCGGTTGATGGAGTCGTACTCGCAGCGATTCAGATCGCGGTAGATCCGATCAAGTGCCGGACGGACGGCACCTCCGCGTTCAACACACGTGCAGCCCGGTGACATCTCCAACACCTTGATCCAGCAAGGAGGAAGGAGAGGTTGGGGAAGGGCTCCAACAGCAGCACGACGGCGTGGTGGTGGTGGAGTAGCAAGGTATTCCGACAGGGCTTCGCCTAAGCGCTGCGGAGGAGGAAGAAGAGAGGTAGGGCTTTGCCGTGAGAGAGAGAGATCAAATCTTGTCTCAAAACATCCAAAACCTCAAGTATATATAGGAGGAGGGACGTGGAGGGCTGTCTTGACCTCTACTCCAAAGAGGAGAGGGCCGGCCGAATTAAAGGGAGAGTCCACCTCCCACAAGGGAGGTGGATCTCCTCCTTTTAAATCCTTTTTGCCTTATCTCCTTATCTCCAGCCGCATGGGCCTTTAGCAAAAGTCTTGCCCAGCCCAATAATGGCTGGCACACTTTATCTAACAGCCCATGTGGTCCTTTGGTCGTCACACCCCTCCCGGGGGTCCTCCGGCACCCTCCCGGCACTCCCGGTACACTACCGATGAGCCCGAAAACTTTCCGGTGACCAAAACTGGACTTCCTATATATCAATCTTTACCTCCGGACCATTCCGGAGCTCCTCGTGACGTCCGGGATCTCATCCAGGACTCCGAACAACCTTCGGTAATCACGTATACCTTTTCCCTATAACCCTAGCGTCATCGAACCTTAAGTGTGTAGACCCTACGGATTCGGGAGACACGTAGACATGACCGAGACACTTCTCCGGCCAATAACCAATAGCGGGATCTGGATACCCATGTTGGCTCCCACGTACTCCACGATGATCTCATCGGATGAACCACGATGTCGGGGATTCAATCAATCCCGTATTCAATTCCCTTTGTCTATCGGTATGGTACTTGCCCGAGATTCGATCGTCGGTATCCCTATACCTTGTTCAATCTCGTTACTGGCAAGTCTCTTTACTCGTTCCGTAATACATCATCCCGTGGCTAACTCCTTAGTCACATTGAGCTCATTATGATGATGTCTTACCGAGTGGGCCCAGAGATACCTCTCCGTCACACGGAGTGACAAATCCCAGTCTCGATTCGTGCCAACCCAACAGATACTTTCGGAGATACCCGTAGCGTACCTTTATAGCCACCCAGTTACGTTGTGACGTTTGGCACACCCAAAGTATTCCTACGGTATCCGGGAGTTACACAATCTCATGGTCTAAGGAAATGACACTTGACATTGAAAAGCTTTAGCAAACGAACTACACGATCTTTGTGCTATGCTTAGGATTGGGTCTTGTCCATCACATCATTCTCCTAATGATGTGATCCCGTTATCAACGACATCCAATGTCCATGGTCATGAAACCGTGACCATCTGTTGATCAACGAGCTAGCCAACTAGAGGCTTACTAGGGACATGTTGTGGTCTATGTATTCACACATGTATTACGGTTTCCGGTTAACACAATTATAGCATGAACAATAGACAATTATCATGAACAAGGAAATACAATAATAACCATTTTATTATTGCCTCTAGGGCATATTTCCAACAGTCTCCCACTTGCACTAGAGTCAATAATCTAGTTCACATCACCATGTGATTAACACTTACATCACCATGTGATCATATCATCATGTGATTAACACCCAATAAGTTCTGGGGTTTGTTCATGTTCTGCTCGTGAAAGAGGTTTTTAGTCAGCGGATCTGCGACATTCAGATCCGTGTGTACCTTTGCAAACTTTCCATTTCATATTTGTAGATACTGCTCCCACGCTCCACTTGGAGCTATTCCAAATGGCTGCTCCACTATACGTAGCCAGATTTCTACTAAGAGTCATCCGGATTGGAGTTAAAGCTTGCATCATCGTAACCCTTTACGATGAACTCTTTATCACCTCCATAATCGAGAAATATTTCCTTAGTTCTCAAGTTACTAAGGATAACTTTGACCGTTTTCCAGTGATCCACTCTTGGATTACTCTTGTACCCCTTGACAGACTCATGGCAAGGCACACACAGGTGCGGTACACAGCATGGCATACTATATAGAGCCTATGGCTAAAGCATAGGAGATGACACTCATCTTTTCTTTATCTTCTGCCGTGGTCGGGTATTGAGTCTTACTCAATTTCACACCTTACAATACAGTCAAGAACTCCTTCTTTGACCCATCTATTTTGAACTCCTTCAAAAACTTGTCAAGGTATGTCTTCGTCGAAAAAACTTATCAAGCGAATTGATCTATCCCTATAGATCTTGATGCTCAATAAAATAGTAGCTTTATCTGGGTCTTCCTTTGAAAAAAACTCTTTTCAAACAACCCTTCATGCTCTTCCAGAAATTCTACATCATTTCCGATCAATAATATGTCAACTACATATTCTTATAAGAAATTCCATAGTGCTCCCACTCACTTTCTTGCAAATACAAGTTTCTCATAAACTTTGTATAAACTTAAACACTTTGATCACCTCATCAAAGCATATATTCCAAATCCGAGATTCTTGCTTCAGTCCATAGAAGGATCGCTGGAGTTTGCATATTATTAGCATCCTTAGGATTGACAAAACCTTCTGGTTGTATCACATACAACTCTTCCTCACAGAAACCATTACGGAAACCTTGTTTTGTCATCCATCTGCCAGATTTCATAATCGAAAAATGCAGCAACTGCTAACAAAATTTTAATAGACTTTTAGCATCGCTACAGATGAGACAATCTCATCGCAGTCAACTCCTTGAACTTGGCGGAAACTTCTTTGCGACAAGTCGAGCTTTATAAACGGTGACATTTCACTATTAGCGTCTATGTTTATTTCAAAGGTCCATTTGTACTCAATGACCCGCCATTCAACAGGCAAGTCTACCAAAGTCCATACTTGGTTTTCATACATGGATCCTTTCTCGGATTTCATGGCTCCTAGCCATTTGTTGGAATCCGGGCCCACCATCGCTTCTCCATAGTTCGTAGGTTCATCGTTGTCCAACAACATGATTTCCAAGACAGGGTTGTCGTACTACTCAGGAGCAGTACGCGTCCTTGTCGACCTACGAGGTTCGATAGTGACTTGATCCGAAGCTTCATGATCATCATCATTAACTTCCGTTTCAACTGAGTAGGCTCTACAGAAACATCTTTCTGTGTTGCGCTATTCTCTGGTTGAAACAAAGGTTCAACAACCTTATCAAGTTCTATCTTCCTCCCACTCAATTCTTTCGAGAGAAACTCTTTCTCAAGACAGGACCCGTTCTTAGCAACAAACACCTTTTGCGCTTGGATCTAAGATAGAAGGTATACCCAATGTCTCATTAGGGTATTCTATGAAGATGCATTTGTCTGCTTTGAGTTCGAGCTCGCTAGGTGAAAAACCCATTTTCACATAAGCGTCGCAGCCCCAAACATTAAGAAATGACAGCTTAGGCTTCTGTCAAACCATAATTCTCATGGTGTCATCTCAACAGACTTAGATGGTGCCCTATTAAAGTGAATGGATTTGTCTTTAATGCATAACCCCATAACGATAGTGGTAAAACGATAAGAGACATCATAGTACTCACTATATCCAATAGAGCACGACTACGACGTTCGAACACACCATCACACTATGGTGTTCCAGGAGGCGTGAGCTGTGAAACAATTTCCACATTGTCTAAAATTGCATACCAAACTCGTAACTTAGATATTCACCTCCACGATCATATCGTAGACATTTCATCTCCTTGTCACGATGATCTTTATCTTCACTGTGAAACTCCTTGAACCTTTCAAACATTTCAGACTCGTGTTTCATTAAGTAAATATCCCCATATTTACTCAAATCATCAGTGAAGGTAAAGAAAAACAACGATATCCACTGTGTGTTTCAACACTCATTGGACCACATACATCAACATGTATTAATTCCAATAAGCCACTTGCCCGCTCCATCATATTGGATGACAGGGTCTCAGTCATCTTGCCCAAGAGGCATGGCTCGCATGTCTCAACCGATTCGAAATTGAGTGAGTCAAAAAATCCATCATCATGGAGTTTCTTCATGCGATTTATACCAATATGACATTACGTGGCAGTGCCACAAGCATGTGGTACTATCATTATTAACTTTGTATCTTTTGGTACCAACGTTATGAACATGTGTACTACTACGATCATGATTCGATAAACCATTCCGAGTGGGTGCATGACCATTGAAGGCATTATCCATGTAAACAGAATAACCATTATTCTCTAACTTATATGAATAACCGTATCGCACTAATCATGATCTAATCACGTTCATGCTCAACGCAAACACCAAATAACATTTATTTAGGTTTATCACAAATCCCGAAGGTAGAGAGAGCGTGCGATGGTGATCACATCAATCTTGGAAATACTTCCAACACACATCGTCACCTTTCACCTAGCTAGTCTCCATTTATTCTGTAGCTTTTATTTCGAGTTGCTAACACTTAGCAACCGAACCGGTATCCAATACCCAGGTGCTACTAGGAGTACCAGCAAGGTACACATCACTAACACGTATATCAAATATACTTCCATCGACATTACCAGCCTTCTTATCTACCAAGCATCTAGGGTTTTTCCGCTTCAGCGAACATTCTCCTCATAACAGAAGCACTTAGTCTCGGGTTCGGGCTCAACCTTGGATTTCTTCACTAGAGCAACAACTGGCTTGCCATTCCCGAAGTTTTCCCTTCTTGCCCTTGCCCCTTTTGAAACTAGTGGTTTCACTTAACCATCAACACTTGATGCTCCTTCTTGATTTCTACCTTCGTGGTGTCAAACATCACGAACAACTCAGGGATCATCTTATCCATCCCTGGCATGTTATAGTTCATCACGAAGCTCTAGTAGCTTGGTGGCAGTGACTTGGAGAACTGCATTAATCACTATCTCATCTGGAAGATTAACTCCCACTTGATTCAAGTGATTGTAGCACACGCTCACCGATTAAGCTATTCTCCTTTATCTTGCAGACAAAGAATCTTGTTGTAGGTCTCATACCTCTCAACATAGGCACGAGCCTGAGATCACAATCTCAGCTCCTAGAACATCTCATATGTTCCGTGACGTTTAAAACGTTTTGGAGCCTCAATTCTAAGCCGTAATGCATGACGCATTGAACTATCACGTAGTCACCAAAAAGTGCCTGTCATATGTTCACAACATTTACAGACAACGCTTGAGGGAGTGGTGCAGTTAGCGGTACATCAAAAACATAAGCTTTCTGTGCAGCAATGAGGACAATCCTCAGATCACGGACCCAGTCCGCATTATTGCTACCATCAACTTTCAACTTACTTTTCTCTAGGATTGTATCAATAAAACTGTGGAGCTACAGCGCGAGCTATCTACGACATAATTTGCAAGGACATTTTTAGACTAAGTTCATGATAATTAAGTTCATTTAATCAAATTATTAATGAACTCCCACTTAGATAGACATCTCTCTAGTCTTCCAAGTGATACATGATCCATGTCAACTAGCCCGTGTCCGATCATCACGTGAGACGGACTAGTCATCCATGGTGAACATCTCTATGTTGATCGTATCTTCTATACGACTCATGTTCGACCTTTCGGTCTTCCGTGTTCCGAGGCCATGTCTGTACATGCTAGGCTCGTCAAGTCAACCTAAGTGTTTCGCATGTGTAAATCTGGCTTACACCCGTTGTATGCGAACGTTAGAACCTATCACACCCGATCATCACGTGGTGCTTCGGAACGACGATCCTTAGCAACGGTGCACAGTTAGGGTGAACACCTTTCTTGAAATTTTATTGAGAGATCATCTTATTTACTACCGTCGTTCTATGCAAATAAGATGTAAACATGATAAACATCACATGCAATCAATATAGTGACATGATATGGCCAATATCATCTTGCTCCTTTGATCTCCATCTTCGGGACACCATGATCATCACTGTCACCGGCACGACACCTTGATCTCCATCATCATGATCTCCATCATTGTGTCTTCATGAAGTTGTCTCGCCAACTATTACTTCTACTACTACAGCTAACGTTTAGCAATAAAGTAAAGTAATTACATGGCATTTATGATTGACACGCAGGTCATACAATAATATAAGACAACTCCTATGGCTCCTGCCGGTTGTCATAGTCATCGACATGCAAGTCGTGAACCCTATTACAAGAACATGATCAATCTCATACATCACAATGCATCACATCACATCCTTTTGGCCATATCACATCACACGGCATATGCTGCAAAAACAAGTTAGACGTCCTCTAATTTGTAGTTGCAAGTTTTTACGTGGTTGCTATAGGTTTCTAGCAAGAACGTTTCTTACCTACGTCAAAACCACAACGTGATATGCCAATTGCTATTTACCCTTCATAAGGACCCTTTTCATCGAATCCAATCCGACTAAGGTGGGAGAGACAGACACCCGCTAGCCACCTTATGCAACTAGTGCATGTCAGGCGGTGGAACCGGTCTCACGTAAGCGTACGTGTAAGGTTGGTCCGGGCCGCTTCATCCCACAATACCGTCGAATCAAGATATGACTAGTAACGGCAAGCATATTAACAAAATCGACGCCCACAACTGCTTTGTGTTCTACTCGTGCATAGATTCTACGCATAGACCTAGCTCATGATGCCACTGTTGGGAGACGTAGTAGTAAATCAAAAATTTCCTACGTTCACCAAGATCTATCTATGGAGAAACCAGCAACGAGAGGGGAGAGATTGCATCTTCATACCTTTGAAGATCGCTAAGCGGAAGCGTTACAAGAACGCGGTTGATGGAGTCGTACTCGCAGCGATTCAGATCGCGGTAGATCCGATCAAGTGCCGAACGGACGGCACCTCCGCGTTCAACACACGTGCAGCCCGGTGACATCTCCAACACCTTGATCCAGCAAGGAGGAAGGAGAGGTTGGGGAAGGGCTCCAACAGCAGCACGACGGCGTGGTGGTGGTGGAGTAGCAAGGTATTCCGACAGGGCTTCGCCTAAGCGCTGCGGAGGAGGAAGAAGAGAGGTAGGGCTTTGCCGTGAGAGAGAGAGATCAAATCTTGTCTCAAAACATCCAAAACCTCAAGTATATATAGGAGGAGGGACGTGGAGGGCTGGCTTGACCTCTACTCCAAAGAGGAGAGGGCCGGCCGAATTAAAGGGAGAGTCCACCTCCCACAAGGGAGGTGGATCTCCTCCTTTTAAATCCTTTTTGCCTTATCTCCTTATCTCCAGCCGCATGGGCCTTTAGCAAAAGTCTTGCCCAGCCCAATAATGGCTGGCACACTTTATCTAACAGCCCATGTGGTCCTTTGGTCGTCACACCCCTCCCGGGGGTCCTCCGGCACCCTCCCGGCACTCCCGGTACACTACCGATGAGCCCGAAAACTTTCCGGTGACCAAAACTGGACTTCCTATATATCAATCTTTACCTCCGGACCATTCCGGAGCTCCTCGTGACGTCCGGGATCTCATCCAGGACTCCGAACAACCTTCGGTAATCACGTATACCTTTTCCCTATAACCCTAGCGTCATCGAACCTTAAGTGTGTAGACCCTACGGGTTCGGGAGACACGTAGACATGACCGAGACACTTCTCCGGCCAATAACCAACAGCGGGATCTGGATACCCATGTTGGCTCCCACGTACTCCACGATGATCTCATCGGATGAACCACGATGTCGGGGATTCAATCAATCCCGTATTCAATTCCCTTTGTCTATCGGTATGGTACTTGCCCGAGATTCGATCGTCGGTATCCCTATACCTTGTTCAATCTCGTTACTGGCAAGTCTCTTTACTCGTTCCGTAATACATCATCCCGTGGCTAACTCCTTAGTCACATTGAGCTCATTATGATGATGTCTTACCAAGTGGGCCCAGAGATACCTCTCCGTCACACGGAGTGACAAATCCCAGTCTCGATTCGTGCCAACCCAACAGATACTTTCGGAGATACCCGTAGCGTACCTTTATAGCCACCCAGTTACGTTGTGACGTTTGGCACACCCAAAGTATTCCTACGGTATCCGGGAGTTACACAATCTCATGGTCTAAGGAAATGACACTTGACATTGAAAAGCTTTAGCAAACGAACTACACGATCTTTGTGCTATGCTTAGGATTGGGTCTTGTCCATCACATCATTCTCCTAATGATGTGATCCCGTTATCAACGACATCCAATGTCCATGGTCATGAAACCGTGACCATCTATTGATCAACGAGCTAGCCAACTAGAGGCTTACTAGGGACATGTTGTGGTCTATGTATTCACACATGTATTACGGTTTCCGGTTAACACAATTATAGCATGAACAATAGACAATTATCATGAACAAGGAAATACAATAATAACCATTTTATTATTGCCTCTAGGGCATATTTCCAACATATCCATGCCATGCATATGATAGTTTGAGACGAACGTCCCATAGCTAGGTGGAAGAGAACCCAAAATTGCACCCGTGGACAGTTCGTCCCCAAGTGGGAAGCCTATCCGTTCCAAAGCTTGCACGTACCCGATCATCTTGATCACATGTGGGCTCAGTGGATCACCCTCTTTCAGCTTACAATCCGTCAAGGATTGCCAGACGTTGAACCTCTCGGTCCTAGCCTGCACCTGAAACATGCTCTTCAGACTCTCGATCATATCGAAAGCCTGAATGTTTTCAAAATGCTGTTGCAAATCGGGCTCCATACAAGCTAGCATGAGATAGCTGATCTCATAAGATTCATCAACGATTTTCTGGTGGGCATTCTTGGTTGTGGCATTAGCATTCTCGGCAGGTTCCTCTCGAAGTGGATCCTCTAGAACATGTTCCTTTTTATTGTGCTTGAGAACAATTCTCAAATTTCTATACTAGGTGGTAAAGTTTGTTCCATTCAGTTTATCCTTTTCTAGAATTGATTGCAATACAAAGTTGGGTTGAGCACATGGTGCCATTGATCTACAACAGAAAATATGCAATCACTAAGCAATGCGTTTATGTAGAGTAATTCAAGCCTTAAACAGAACTACTCCCACTGAAGTCGACATCCCTCCGCAAACTCTCAGTGATTCAGGACCCGTCTAGCGCGAGCGCCTAGCGAGCTTTAGCATCACTGCTAGCCAACTTGCCTATTCAGAAGCAACATCTTGCTAATCGTATCTCTATACGATTCCTGTCGATTGGGTAGGTATCTCATACCTTGGCTCCCAACCTTCTTTGCTACAAGGCCCAAAACCGTTTTGATAGCCTTGTCAAGTTAACCTGATGCAGTGCATGTCCGTGTCCGACACGAATCCTCCAGTTCAAGGACACCTAGTAGCACCTCAATTTTATGAGCCCACTACCAGACATACTTGACGTACGAAGGTGCAACATCCAGAATGGCAATATGCTTGATATTAATGAGGGATCTTTCTACCATACTAACATGCATAGAAATAAGAAGCAATATCCATCACATATAAACATAATCATGTGAAATAGTATGTCTCCTTCATGGGCGTCCTTCCATGGCCGGCTCCTACTCCGATGACCAAGGAGGAACTCCATCTTGTTCGTCATGCCGGGACACCAAAGCTTCGAACTTGATCTATGTCCTCCAACTACTACAACTAGTAATGAATTTACAGAGAATCACAAGTCGACACGCAGGTCGTTATACAATATAATGACAACACTTTGGCTCCTGTCGCTGACAATCATGACACACAGGCCATGTTAAGTTACACACATGCAACACATACATATGAGCCATACTATTCACATCAAACCTGCAAAACAAACTTATGCATAGAATCGCATTCTACCGGTTTGTGTGATCGTGTATGAAATACAAGGCGCTACGCACACGGTGATCCCGCTGTTGGGTTCTACCGTAGGTGCATCGCATGCAAATTAAAATTTTCCTATGCGTAGAACATCCAAGAACATGCTAGAGAGATGGATCACAGTTTGTTACCACTAGACACGCAATGTCGTGCAACGAAAATAGAGTTGGGGCAGCATGTTCGTGTGGTGCGTCTCCTCCTTGTCCGATCTCCCTCGAACAGCCGACCCGATCTCCCTCGAATAGCCGGTCACCGGATCCCACGTATAGGTTCGCCGGAGCGGTGCAAGTGCACCGTCTCTAACGGTATCCGTGTGTGCAGGAGGAACACCGTGCGGCGGACTGCTAGGTCCGATCACACAGTCGGCGGCGGCAAGTGGAGGTAGCTAGTTGCAACACAGGCAAAGCCCTAATGATGGCGCTGAAGCGATCAATCGGATGGGTGTACCGCACCTCCACTATATATAGGCATCCAACGCGGGCTCAACTCTTGGGCCTCGCACGGATCCTAAAGCCCACGTGTTCCTTCCCTTAAGCGTGCGACCCCTTAGGTTCATGTTCACTTGGTCGCGAGTCAGATCACATCCGACTCGACTAGTCGGTAGCGGCCTCTAGCAAAGCATGTCGACTCCAAGTGTCCGATGAAGCTGGTTAGGCGAACCTGTACTTCACACTTCTATTCCCTTCGACTCACGATATATGTTGTCGTGCACAATGCGACATGGTCATCCTTGTTGCGGCACGATCTCTTTCTTGTTCTGGTGAATCCGTCCAACACTTCGGATTATCTCATAATCCTCATCGCATGGCCATGCTTATCCAGGTCGGATCACCTGAGGGGCCCAGAGTATATCTCTCCTGATCGGAGGGGCAAATCCCATCTTCCTCGACCACGTTTCGCAACATGGGTGTGGACAACCCCGAAACCTACCTTTGTAAATACCCAGTCACGGAGTAGTGTTTGGTCGGCCCAAAGCAAGTCTTTCACCATCCCGAGTACATGCGCCAGCTCAGGTCTTAGGACATAGAACGTATGTTGTACTAGAGACTAATAGATGACCTATCGTTCCGTCTCATAGTTGGGTCTATCCAACTCAGAGCTTATCTCGACTTGGATCCGACTATGTCGAATCCGACCAGACATTTCTGAGTCCATATTATCCGGCTCGCATCCAATGCTACATGATCATTGAGACCGGCCGTGTCATATGCTAGTCTAACTGGCCACGCGTCCACACAACCCTTTCAACTAGGGACCATTTAGGACAGTCATCATACAATGCATAGTCTCACAAACAAGTCACATACTTGTTATTACACATCAATGATAATGTCCATGGACTATCTTTATTCATAAACACATAGGAAATATCATCATACATGATTGCCTCTAGGGCATATCTCCAACAATGTGTGGCTGGCGCCGATTAGGTAGGAGATAAGGGTGAGTGTGACATGGCTGCATGAGTTCCCCATGCCCTGGCCATGGCATGGGCGGGAGGTGGACGAAAAGGTGGGTGTGCGGCCGATGTTCACAGTCACTGACAGGTGGGGCCTACATTGCCACGTGGGTGAACGCGGGCATGGGTAGATGGGTGTGCCGACACAAAAGGTTTCACGAGGGGTTGGTGGGCTGGAGGGATGATGAGCTTTCTCTCTCTCTCTCTCATGGGGTTTCTTTTCTTGCCCCTATTCTATTTCTTTTAAACAGAAACCCCGGAGAGAAAGTTTAGCAGGGGTGGATATGGAATTTTCCCATGGAAGATATTTTCCTGGAACGAGAAAAATACGCTTGATTTAATAAAATTGGTTTGTGAAAATTTGGAAGATGAAAATTCAAGTAAGTTTGAATATAGTTCAAACTATTTGAATTTTGAATGCCATTTAGATGGAGTACCAATGGGAAGATACTTACAGGAGAATGTCCTACACATGCAATATGATTTATGAACATTTTTGGAAGAACTAAAAAATCAAACATGTTGAATTATATTCATTTTGTTTGAATTTGAAAACCCATTCAAATGAAGTCTAAATGGGTCGAAACTTAAGATGGTGCCTTAACATAATAAATATGATTTATGGGCAATATTTGGACATGAATTGAAGAAGTGAAAAGGCAACTCAACTAAATAAAAGAGGTAGGGAAAAGAAGGAAGTTGCTCTTTGGAATTTGGCTCTTGGGTGAAACTTTGTTGGTGGATGAGCATGTGGTTTAGGATAGATCGAGAGCAGAAGTAGAAGTTGTCACCATCATGATCAAATGAAAAGAAGAAAAACATCACAAGGCATGAAGATGATGACATGATGCAAAAATAAAATAGGGCAAGCACCAACATAAGCATCCAAATCAATAACATTACATAAATGAAAGCTTGCTCTTGTGTTGTTACACGAGCTCCCCTCCCTCTCCCACTCCAGTTGAGGGCAATGACGGGGGAGAAGGGGAGAGGAGTGCAAGAACGAATGTGACCCTCGGCAAGATAAAAAGAAGATCATAATTGAGAGCTTATGATATTTGGTGTCAAGTGTTATCGTATTTCAAAATTATTCAACACTATGCCTATGAATCGGGATGCCTGCAAACGCCTCATTCGATGTTGTTTTTTCATGGGTTTTTTTCCAACGGTTAGTTTCGAAGTCTTTGGACCTGATCAAAATTACAAGGCTTCATGGGGTGTTTTCTGTCAGGACGAACGAGCTTTTCCTACAACAGTTGAGTTCACAATCCAACAACCCAGAAGGTCCCAAATCACGAGCCATGAGAGGGCCGGAAGGACCTGATATTCTCCCCTGTACAATATTTCCCAGTTCACAAATCAGCCGGCTAAGATAAACAAAGATTATACCCAGTAAAGTAAAGCCGACATGCGACGCTGTGATCTGATCAGTAGTACGGCATTGATTATACCCAGTGGGATCATTCCTTGGATGGAAACAGGTATTCATAGCAGGATACTACCACACCAAACGGATATTTCCCCCTCCTCCCCATAGCTAAGGATATTTTCCCTTGGATCAAACCCCCGCAGAAAAAGAACCATTTTAGTCGGACACATCAAATCCAGCGGCGAACTGGAACCGGCCAGCCAGGCGGCAGGGCCCACGCGCCACGGTGCGTGACGCGGACCCGCCGACGGCGCGGCCCACCGGACATCCCCACCGCCCACTCCACCCCCTCCCGCCTGGCTCCTCCTCCTCCTCCTCCACCTCGCTGGCCGCCCCCCCCCCCGGGGTATATAACCCCGCCCGCGACACACGCCCACGCACCGCCCCCACACGCGCCACCGCAGACGCAACCCGCGGCACGGCCCAGAGCCAGCCTACCGACCGACCGACCGACCGAACGTGCCACGGCGCGAGCCCCCCACCGCACGGCCTCCGCCCTTCCTCCGCCGCCGCGCCCTCCGTTTCCGCGGCTCCGGCCGGCCGTCGTGGGCCCCACGGGGATCGCACGCGCGCGGGAGGCGGCCGAGGGGTAGGGGGCGCCGCCGGCGACGCGAGGGGGTTGCGGCTGGAGGCGGAGGAAGGAGGGAGGAAGGGGATGGAGAAGTACGAGGCGGTGCGGGACATCGGGTCGGGCAACTTCGGGGTGGCGCGGCTGATGCGAAACCGCGAAACCCGCGAGCTCGTCGCCGTCAAGTGCATCGAGCGCGGCCACCGGGTTCGTTCCTTTGTTTTCTTCCTTCCCCCGGCTTGTCCGTTTATCTATCTATTTATTTATTTTCGTTTGTGCTACCATACATGGAGGAGTAATCGATTGGGCTGGCTTGCTTGCTCGTTCGGTGGGAAGTGGATTAATTAATTGCCGTTTTGGGGGATCTGTGCCCTGCAGATTGACGAGAATGTCTACAGGGAGATCATCAACCACCGCTCGCTGCGCCACCCCAACATCATCCGCTTCAAGGAGGTCTGTGCAAAAATCCCTCCACATGGCCCAATTAATTCTCTCTGTCTTTTAAACATATTTCTCGCGTTTCTCGGCACAAATCGTTTGACGTTTACGGGGTAGGAATGGTGCGGATGATGTGTTTTTTTTTTCCTGTAAAAAATTCTCTTAACTGCATGTAGTGAGGAATCTTTTGATTGCTACCTAATGTTTGATACCTCCCTTCCTTTCCCCCCTTTCCCGATTTCGCTTTACACAAGCGCCTTGTGTATTTGTGTGATTTGGGGGAATGGATTCGCATGTTACAGATGCATGTCGTTGAGAGACACCTTCCCCGTGGCAATTATTCACCTGAAACATAAAGGCATATCTTTCTGTTTGCATTGTAATAGCACATACTTTTGATGGACGAAGGAATCAGATTGTGCTTTTAGCTTTATTTACTACTAGTTCCTTATCACAACCACACACATGATTTTAATTGTTCCGGGGAAAAATTCTCCAGGTGGTACTGACGCCAACAAATCTTATGATTGTCATGGAGTTCGCAGCAGGTGGAGAGCTGTTTGAGCGAATCTGCGATCGTGGGCGGTTCAGTGAGGATGAGGTCTCGTGATTTATTCCTGACTTTTACGATAATCTTATTATCGATTTGGGTGGAAGAGCAATACTTAATCTGGTTTTGCTTCACGCAGGCAAGGTATTTCTTTCAGCAGTTGATCTGTGGTGTGAGCTACTGCCATCACATGGTACGAGCACGCAAGCAAGAGTATTGTTATAATAATTTACATTCAAACCAACAACCCATTTTCCTTAAGCACAAATGACTAGTGTGCCTACTGTTTCAACTTTCAAGTTTCTTCTATCTTTCTCGTCTGGTTTCAGTGTTAACCTTCTGCAGTTTTACGTATGAGCCAAGCTCTAGTGTACTGTATTTCTATGAACTTGATTCTTGGGATGATCTTGTCATATACCAGCAAATATGCCATAGAGATTTGAAGCTGGAGAATGTTCTCTTGGATGGCAGTGCAGCTCCACGGCTCAAAATATGTGATTTTGGCTACTCCAAGGTTGTCCCTGAACTCACGTATTGAACCTTTAAATTATTGATGTCTGTAAATTCTCACAGAAACTGTTCTTCCCATTTCTGAATCAGTCATCAGTACTGCATTCAAGGCCCAAATCAGCAGTGGGGACGCCAGCATATATTGCACCAGAGGTGCTATCCCGCCGTGAGTATGATGGAAAGGTGAGTTTTTAATTTTTTATTGTTCTACAATTATCGTATCTGGTTTCTATTATTCCTTTGCAAGATAATCTGTTAGATTATTAGAACACCTCTTTTCTAGGCATTGTATGTGCAAGCATATCTTTCACCTTGTGGTTTCCACATGTATAATATAGTATGCAAGTTTTACTCATGATTTTGCTGAAAGTTACAAGTATTTGGGCATTTTGCCAAGCCTTTCTGAGTGGTCAAATAGTCGGTGCCTTGACACTATTTAAACTTCTCCATTGAAACCATTTAGTGGATGCACTTGCGTCATGATTGTGACGTTACATATGCTTGGCCCCTCAATTTAATCAAAAGTCCAGTTGAATGACGGGCACTCCAAGGCTAAAGGACTCCCTCCCAAAAGCGTGCATTATCCAAAAGCAGGGAAAATATTTTAGGAAATGCTTGATATTAGCTTTATTTATTAAGTTATGATGGACAATACATTATACTATATTAAAAAAAAACCACAAATGTTGAACAAACAGATTATCTGAAATTCTCTTGGCAAGCTTCTGTTTGATGAGGAGTCATTGTCAACATGAGGTGCTGGAACATCTTCTGTTTGGTTTGTCGAGGTAAGATGTACAACAAAGGATGTTGACATCGGAAAAGTGGAGTGGGCTATTTGGTGAATGCAGACCATCCATCCACAAAATAGGTTCTTATCCTCTAGATTCTACTCCTTCCGTCTCAAAATAAGTGACTCAAAAGTGATTCAACTTTGTACTAAAGTTAGTGTAAAGTTGAGTCATTTTTGAGTCACTTATTTTGGGACGGAGGGAGTACATGTTTCTAGATATGATTCACCTTTTAACTAGTCATGGAGTTTTTGGATTCTGGTTTCTTGTTTAAATCATTTTGTTGTAAATAGGTAAGTAGGTTGCCTGGTAGAAAAAGTAAGTCCAGCACGGCCCCTATCGTGGCAAATTTTCTGCAGCCTACTTTCCTGCCTTGCTGTTTGCTTTTATTGAATCCACTGTATTTTACGAAGACTAACTTTTAGAGCATGGTAGATGCACCTAGATCTACAGAACCACTACCATACATATATGCAAGGATGTCTTATTCCAGTCCACATTATAGGAAATGTGATGCCATGGCTTGATACAAAAATACATTGTGTTGGCATATATTATGCAAATGCCAAATGGTGGCTGTATTCAGTAGCTTTTCACGGGAATGGAGTACTGTTGTGTCGTGATGTTTGTTTCACTTAGTTTTGCGATGTCGGTGCTTCCCTGATTGACCGACCGACTGCGGTGGTGGTGGGTGGATTTGTACACATGACTGCTCCATGAAATGAAGCCAAAATGATATTTGTAATTAGCCCATGTGTTCAGTCCAGTTATTTTGCTTTAAACATTGGTATTTCCTACTCAACTTCTTGAATGTAATATGCTTATGTTAGATAAGCTATGCTGACTGTGCTTCACATTTTCTTTCGTGTTGCTGTACTGGCATGAATTATTAGTATGCTAGCACTCTGAAACTTAATTTAACAATGCAAGGAACCTTTAGGCTAAATAGAATAGTGTAACAACAGAACAGAACTGCACCAAATGGAAGTTATTCATCAAGCGTAAGTCCTATCAGGATGCTATATCTTGACACTGCAGAGCCAACAGAATTTTCCTGTGCGGTTACTGACTCTGAAGTTTAGCATCCCACAGCAAACCATGTCAATCATATAGTCACATAACATATTGTCAGATATTGGCCCTGAATTTTGTAAGTCGTCCTTATGGATATTAGTTAGTGTCAAGTGATATTGAGATTATTGTTCAGCTATACTCATTAGCAGCAATGGATCTTGTTAATGTAGCTTGCAGATGTGTGGTCTTGTGGGGTGACTCTTTACGTCATGCTTGTGGGAGGCTATCCATTTGAGGACCAGGATGATCCCAAGAATATACGCAAGACCATTCAGGTGACATTCAAGAATTATGCGACACGGATTTATCCTATTTTGGCTCACGGTATTTCCTTTTGCACGTGACATGACCCTCATTATGGCCACTCTTCATCTACAGCGAATAATGTCCGTGCAATATACCATACCTGATCATGTCCACATATCCACGGAATGCAGACAGCTTATGGCCAGTATCTTTGTTAACGTCCCATCGAAGGTAATGACCTCGGTCTGTATCTTTTAGGAAGGCACCATGTTCCATAGCAAGTGACATGACGTTGACGTGATAATTTGAATGCTGTCCAGAGAATCACGATGAGGGAGATAAAGAGCCACCCATGGTTCTTGAAGAACCTGCCAAGGGAGCTCACAGAGACGGCGCAGGGCATGTACTACAGGAGGGACAACGCCGTGCCTTCCTTCTCGGAGCAGACCTCAGAAGAAATCATGAAGATTGTCCAGGAGGCAAGGACCATGCCCAAGTCATCCAGGCCAAGCTATGGTTGGGGCGACGAGGGTTCAGACGACGAGGAAGAGAAGGAAGGGGAAGACCGATCGGAAGAGAGGGAGGAGGAAGAGGAGGACGAGTACGACAAGAGGGTCAAGGAGGTTCATGCAAGCGGAGAGCTCCGCATGAGCTCGCTACGCATATCATGAAAGCACGCGGAGTAAGTTACCTGTAGATAATCGGGCTATCGTGAGGGACTTGTGCGCTCAGTGGGGTATGCAATTTTTGCTGGAAGTTTGCTTATGTTTGGTCTTGGTTCCTGTAACATAATTTACATGGGACGAGGGGGGCTTGATGAATGCTGTAATATTTGGCTCTTGACAGAGGAACTTATGTACATATAAAGCGTATGCTTGTATTCCCTGTGACCGGGAGAAATAGCTCGCCTCAGGCTATCCATTCCAGCGGTTCATGTTTAAAGCGTTATGTATTGCCGACGCATTCTGTGGTTCGCCCTAAAACTGGCAATTTTTGTGCTGTTAGTGGAGAAGTAGCAGTAGCAGTGCTTGAAGTGGTCCTTACTAAAAGAAACGTTCTTTACTTCCAAATCCAGGCACAAGCAAGTCGCGTTGTAAGGGCATGTACAATGATGATATATGGATACATATGTCTGATGATAAAAAATACCTTGAAGCAAATACATTATTTTTTCTTTACCATTGCAAGCTACCATTAATGATCTCATTACAAAAAAGAAATAAAGATTTCAATACACATGTAGCTTTATTTTTTACTCTTAACTTTCAGTTTTTTGCATCGTATTATACTTATTCTTTTCAAACACCCACCTCCTATTGAGATCCCGCTACATAATCAAACATACATGCGATTTGTGCATGACATGTGAAGCATCATCCTAAAGCTATGCATTGGACTGTCCTAAATGTCACTGGCAGTCTGGCACCAGCGTGGGTGTTAAGGTGGATACACCCTCTTCAGAATGTCCCTTGCCTACTTTTGGCATAACAGACAGTTAGCACCACCAACCCATTCTAAACCGATACCAAATACTCCTAACCAGTTGGTGCAGCCACCTCCGCACGCTGTGATGACCGCAACCACCACCTACAGCTACAGCTCCTAAACTGGTAGCTTTGCAGGGACATGCAAGGGTTCAAACCTTGTTTTTATGTCTCGACATAGCACCATCACATACCTCCGACGACATGCTTCTAGCACGGAGAGTGCTCTATTTCACAGGTGCTTGATTTGCAACTAAATTTAATAAGTCCAAAGAGACAGTAAAAGAACTAAGATGCACTGTGCACAATTACATACAGCTTGTTAGATACTCCCTTCATCTCATAATGTAAGATGTTTTTTGATACCAGTGTAGTGTTAAAAAACGTCTTACATTATGGGACGGAGGGAGTAGCATCACAGCTTTCTTGGAACGTCAACATATAGCAAGCAAAACGTGAAAGAACGAAGATGCACACCATTCAGCTATGTCTAGGGAGAGATCACAGGAGCCTTCACAGAAGACACTTCATGTCCTCTTTCCTTTGAACATCAACACAGCATGGCATATAGCATATCATGGATTCAATAATTAGCAGCGAGCTTACAAAACACAACACGAACCACAAGCTATTCCTGCTGCATTGACCCGCTGTAATGTTTATTTACTCACCAGCAACAATCTCAGGCTGGGGCGCCAAAGTTATCTACGTCGTCGCGAACTGAATGCTACAGAGACAGACAGGAATCAACATGTACAGTGCTAATGGCCCGGGTGAGATCACAACTGTACTTTCACATATGCCTTGCCCGGTTATCATTTCTATCAGCTAGCATGGATTAGTATATTATACTATTATTGCTATCATAGTATACACTTGCGCATCAAAGAGTGAGATGACATTGTAAAACCAGTCAGTCACCTTTCGCGATCACAACAAACACGTCGTCCAGAGACCACTTCTTGATCTCTGACTTCAGCTCTGGATTAATGATTGCCTCGTCGGTGTTGGCAAGCCGGTAGCCGATCACAATCTCGTCTCTCTCACGAGCCCTCACCATTATGTCCAGGAAACTCAACTCCTCTTGTTCATACAAATAAAACTCAGCCGACCGTATGCACATCTCGTTGCCCTGTAACATAGGATTACCACGGTCAGACCCAAGGCAAGTCACTGGGTAGTTAACTTTAAGAACTATCATCTGGCACGCCAGTAAATAGAGATACTTCAAGTCATTGGCTTGTACACATAGAATGTGGAAAAAACATGTTATTGCAATATTAAAGCACAAATCAAATAATGTCACAATTCCGATAGTACCTCCTCAGCAAAAAGTTCCTCGAGAACTCTGTTGATTTGCTTGTCTTCTGCTACCATTGCTAATGCCATACTGACAAGTTCATTTGACAGGACGTAATCACTGATTTTGGAGACTGATACAAGGTTTCTAGTTCTCGAGTCCAGTATCTCACTGATTATTATTGATTTGTCCGATGCATGCTGCATCTTCCGAATCCAGGAGCTGTGAGAGAAGCCATTGTGATGTAGAGGTGATTTTGACTCCTTCGTCGGAAGACGTTTGGACTACAGAAGAAGGTATACATCAGTAATGCAGCGGTCATCTACCTGTGCACTGTCACTTATATATGCTACAGCCAGGCTGCTTGTTGCTCACCTGAACGTCACGAATTAGAAGAAGTGTAGCTAAGGACCGTGAATCTGATTGTACAATGGAGTCCTCCACCGACTCATCTGCAAGAATTAAAATCTGTGGTTTCAAAGTTAGCAATGGGTGTATTTCAGCATAGGTAAACTGAGAGTAGAAGAAATGCAAGCCAAGATGATTAACTAATTTGGAGCACATTGGCGGTTTCATACAAACAATCATTGTTTGAATAGAACGTTCAGAGTACTATGCTTATCTCTATGATAGGGTATATACTCACAGAATCAAAGGTCTCAAGAGGCAAGCTTTCTAAGTGCCGCCTGATGACAGCATTCCCTTCTTTGTGTACAAGTTTAATGTTTGTTAGTCCAAGAATATCCATACCACCGTCAGTCAGTTTTGTCTCCCTCGCCTTCTCTGGCACCTCATTGAACATCCACAATTCAGAACCCGGAGCAAGAAATGCTTCTAGAACCTACACAACAACACCAACATTCATATCCAAAATGTGCGTAAACGTACATCGATCCTGGCAAAATGCGCAGGTTAACTTACCATTATCATATCGTGGATGTCACGTCGCCAACCACAGAACAAAATTTTCTCTGGATATTTAGGAGGGGTGGGAACATTAGGTAGAAATCCCTTATGCACCTGGCAAGAAATAACATTGATCAAATAAAAATCTAAGTGAATATGATCTTTTTTATCTGGGCAGTATAACTGGCTTGATGATAGTTGGTACGAAGAGACTAAATGTGATACAACATTAAGCATAGCTCAGAAAATTAACCTCTGGTAGAGGGGCAGGTGCATAGGTATCATCATCTTCTGCTATAACAAGGATTTCATCGCCTTCTCTTAAAACATAATCATCATCCGGATTCATTAATATACTTCCAAATTTTGACGCAAGCTTCACTCCGCAGGGCACAGCATCAGGGAATGAGATTAACACATCCCCAAACCGCATGCCATCCAATTCTGGCCATCTTTTTATATAGAATTCTGCATTTTCAAATCCCAAAATATCTTCCCATATCTGCAAAAGAATATGATGGGTTAGCAATCATGGAGATACATCCCAGGCACAAAATACAAAAACGAACAGCATTGCAGTTTCGTATGCCAGGCTCAAAGATTTTCTTTCTTTCTTTCTTACTGCAGAACCAAGTGGTTACATTGAAATGTACCTGTGCCAAGCCAGGTTGGAGTGCACACTGTATCATCAAACGTCCAATGACATCATGGGCCACAACTGTTTCAATTAGTTCACCTCCAACCAATTTCACTAAAGGTTCATTGTCAAGGTCACTCATCTCTACAACAATATGCCCCCTTAAGCCCTCTTTTACTCCAGTCAGGCTCAGTACGACACGCAAAGCTCGTGCATCACTCTGGTGGAAAATGGAGAAAACGAACATGAGCAAATAATTATATGAGCTGCTAACCCCAAAATAGTAAAGGTGGGTAGAAGAAAATACTAACTTGGTCTGCATTTTCATCAGATGCTAAAACAATAATAGCACGCGCTTTGGAAACAGAAACCTGTGGGGAGGAAAGGACATTTCACTATTTCAGGTCAAAAGAGATATTTACATAAAACATAGCATTAGAAGAAACCATCCGTGGAGTGTATTGATAGTGGAAGATCTGAAGGAATAGCTTGGTACCTTCTTCAGATCTGCTAGGATTAGAGGACTGCCACTTCTACATATTACAGATGTTCCCATGAAGTCAAATCCTAGCTTTCCTATGTCCATCTCCATCTCTTCCTTGTCTCTTTCTGCCAGAACAACAACTACACCACCACCAATACTTTTGTTCGCTATAGCTAGCTGCTTCAGAAGAGAGCCCTGTCCACATAGTGAAAAAAGCAGTAAGCCAGTTGATTCAGTCTTTATCAATGCCCAAGCAAGCAAACAAACTTCAACGCTCAGTGCACACAACCTCCCTCAGTTAGGTTGGAGGATAAAGTACAAAATGAAGTGCATACAGTAACTAAAAATGGTGAAAAAATACCAACATTTAACTTCTGAAATTGGTTTGTCTAAAATGGAATTCGAAATGCAGAATCAAGTCTTGAAAGTTCAATGTGCATTGAATCCTTGAAAGTAAAATCCTACAAGTCAGCATATATAACATTTCTTACAAGCCTACTTCAGAAATGCGCTATTAGGGGATCGTCGGGTTCTATGACAATATACTTTACTAAGTTATCTACTGCCTGACTGATTAGTTATTATATTTGTATACTAGTATAAAGCAATATTTCATCATAACATTACCAGCTTGTCGCTCCATCCGAGGATTAGTATATGGTTGACCTCTATGACCTCACTCTTGCCCTTACGCCAAGAATCTACCTTCTCCGATATCGCATCTGACACAAGCCCGAGCATCGTGGCAAACACCAGCATGCCACCGGCGCTAATCGACACAGACACAATCCTTGGACCGAGGCCAACCTGGTCAGCATGGTTTCCTGAATCTGCCACAAAAGTCCAAGAAAGCCAAAGAGCCTCCAGGAACCCACTGCCACTAACAGAATACAGCGCAATGCCGCCCGAGGCGATGAGAATTACAGTGGCGATCAGGAGGGCAAGTAGCTTCGCGTACGGATGCCCTGAGAAGAACACATCAACCTTGTAAGCAATCCGCTTCTCGAGAGGCACTTCTTCCTCGGTACTACTTCTCGTCCTACTGGAATTTTCTTTCTTTCGTCGCAGCTGCTCGGCGTATTTAAAAAGGAATATCGGTATTGCCAGAGCAAGCATCGGAGCTAATTTCCAGCTCTCGGAGCTAACAAAGCCCGAACCAGGGTCCCCAAGAACCCAGGATGTCTCAGCAGTTTCCTCACTGTCCACGGCATCAGCACCACCACTGCATGATCTGACCTTTTTCTGCAAAAATGCAAGTGCTCATAAGCTGTCAGCGAAATCAGTTATGGTGAAACCAACTAGCACCACGCAAATTTTGACAGGTGAAATGGATATAACCTGGAGTCCCAGCACTTTCATCCACTGCCAGAAGGCCAGGGAAGAGCTCGTGGCGGTTACGACCAGCAACTGCAGCAATTAATTCACGGGGGGAATGGTCCAAAATAGTAAGTCGGGTGATACAAATAAGGCTGGAGCTTTAAATGGCATCACTCACGAGCAGGAGGCAGTACGGAGAGAGATCGAATCGGCGAGCGCGCGTGGGGGGCGGCGGCGGCGGCGGCGAGAGCGGCCTCCTCTCCCCGAGCAGCACGGACTGCTTGACCACGGAGGCCAGGGACTTCTCCTCGTCCCGCTGCGAGCCCGCCACCCTCCGCGTGGTGGCGGGGTTGCCGCTAGGGTTCCGACGGGCGGCGGAGGCGGCGGCAGGCGGCGGCGTCTGCTGCTGGCGCGGCGGGCGCGGGCGCGAGGCGTGCGGGCCGAGGAAGGACGGGTAGCACCAGTCGCGGTCGAGGACGCCGGCGTTGGGTGCCGCGTGGGAGGGGTCGTCGACGGCGACGGTGAGCCGGCCCGGCACCGGCGGGAGGGCGGCCGCCGCCGCCGTGGAGCGGCGGGCGAGGATGCCGCCGTCCCTCCCGCCCCGCCTTATCTCGGCAGATGCGGCGGCCGCCGCGGCGGGGCCGGAGATGGTGCGCGATTTGGCGAGTTGCGGCCGCTGCGTGCGCGGGGCCGGGTCATCGCCGCCGGCCGGGCGGCCGGCGCCGGGGTCCGCCTCTCCGCCGTCGCTCTCCGCCATTAGCAGCAGAGCTCGAGCTCCCCTCCTCTCCCCCGTCCGGCGCCCTCCCAGCTGGTGGCAGTAGTAAATAAGCCACTCCAAAGAATTCCACTTTAACCACGTGATTAGTTATCCCGGCGACCCCCGGACAGGATCACCGGACCATGACTAGTGGGCCGGCCCCACCCGTCATCCGCTACGGGCGGTTGGTTGACCGTGACTGTGGAGTGGGCGGGACAGCGGCGGCATGTCGTAGCTAGCTCGGCGGAGGGGGGTAAACAGCGCAACAGTAACGGCGGGAGAGGAAGGGGACGGCGATCGGAGGCGCACGTGCGGCGCGCGTGGGCAGCCGCAAAGGCAGCCGGAGGCCCCAGCAACGGCGATCTGATCTCTCCCTTTTCATTTCCGCGAGCGCCCGGGTCATGTGAAGCCGGTGGGAGGTCGGGCGGGCATCTGGTCCGTCCGCTGCTCCACTTGGTGGCGAGGGTGCCGGATCGTGGCCGTCTGCCGGTGAATCGCCGGACCGGACGAAGCTTTGCCGCCCATGTTATTGTAGGAAAAAAATGGAAGTTTAGTTAACTGCTTCAGCTGGCAGTGTAATTTCCTTTGTGTTGGCATGAGGGCATGTGGTCTAGAAATTGTTAATTCCTGAGCAGAACTTTCCATCCCTGATTGGCGCAGTAATTTGTTTCTTTATTGCGGGCAACAGAGCACATGGCATGCCCCATGGTGTGAGGCTGCTCGCTTTCTTTCTAGCCTAGCGAGCATCCAAAGGAGGATTTTTTTTTGAAACTAGCACGTTTTTTAGAACAAATTCGAAATCTAACAGGCCTATTGTAAAAATTTTAAAAATAGCATCCCGTCGGTCTACAATTGACCGAAGAAGGCATTTTCGGCCTTTCGCTGGTCGAAGAACTTTCTTCGGTTTTCTGCCGGCCGAAGAGAGGCCCAGCGGGGCCGAAGAGTGGCTGTCGTTGGCAGGCCGACCGAAGAAGCCCGTCTTCGGCGTACGAGCGACCGAAGAGCATCTTCGGCCAACCAGCGACCGAAGACCACGGGATAAGGCCGACCCGATCATCTTCTTCCTCTCGTTGCTTCTCTTCTTCCTCTCTCCATTCTCTCTGTTCTTCTCGCCACCCCGCGCCGATCTTTTCCGTCTTCCACTCATTTCACATCCAAGCCTCGAAAATAGTAGATCGTAGCCATCCCTTCCACCCTACGGTCATATTTTTTCCATGGGGTAGTTTTTTGCATAGAAGTGAGGAGCGACCATGGTGAAGTGGTGGTGGTGGTGAGGAGGAGGTGGTGGTGCGGTTGGGGGGGGGGGGAAGGTGCAGCTGGGGGAGGAGTTGCGGCTAGGGGGCTAGCCGGAGTGGCGGTGTTGTTGTCCGGTGGTGTAAGTACTCCGGGAGGTGGCCGGTGCCGCGGAGTTGAAGAGAGGAGCAAGAAGCAGCGGACACACGCGTTGAAGGTATAACAAATTATCTCTTAGTTGGGCAGTTTATTAGTTAGTGTAGCTAAGTCATATAATGAGATGATGAAAATGTGTGACGGGTGAAAATGTCTGAATCGGTAAATTTGACTGTTACTATGGCCCTGGCAATGTTCGATATAATGAGTTGGGGGTTGATATTAGTGAGTATAAAAAATGTGTCATGACACTTCCAAACCCGGACAGAGTGGGCATTAGACAGTTGAAGTACTGGTTGACAACTAGTTTTGGGTTGGATCCTGGGGTATGTTCCGTCAGTATTCAAGCAGTATGGACCAAATCGTGTAAAAATGTGAAGTGGGAGTTGATGCTGATAGATAGGAGCCAGAAGTGGTTGACACTGTTAAGGCGTTGTAGAGACCGAAAAGTCCACCCATATGCCCTAGTTGAACCTGTGGCGAAGGAGGAGAATACCGGACCACCAGAGGGGGGGTACGAACCCGGGCAGGGCAGTCAAGTGGCTAACGTGATTTATTTACCTGGGTCACAGCCAATGGATGTGGATGCTAGGCAACCCGACGAAGAGCCAGATTACGTGGCACACAATTTGTGTGGTAACGATACTGGGCAGAGTAGTCGGTCGCTAATATTAGTTGGTTCTGGTTTTGCTGATGGGGATGAGGAAGGGGAGAAAATGCAGAGGGTGATGGAGGAAGAGGACGAGGATGGACTGGCTGAGGATCTGGATTATGAAAATTCCGACGATGAAGTGGAGGTACCGATTCTTGCCGCATGGGACCGGGACCTATCGACCGGTTTCACGGTCAACGATGGCCATGAGACTCCATGACAGTATCATCTGAACCAAGTCCAGATAGTTTCTATGCATGATACAAAGAAGAAAATGAAATATGTTATGGTAAAGTGGGCTATGTCCACGCAGAGGGTTTTCGGACACACATATCAAATCGAACAAACTATACCGTGAAATGTGTTGAAACAGGTTGTCCTAGGAAGGTGCACGGGCATATGCCGAAGTATAACATCCACTGGGTTGTCATTGATGTTGTTCCACATACCTGTGTGAGAAAAACCTTCTGGTGAATCATTCGAACCTGTCTTCAACTCTCATTGCGCAACTCATGTATACCGAGATAGTGCAGAAGAAGGACATGGAAGCAAAACACATCCAGACAACAGTGAAGGTCAGGTGGGATTATGTCATTCCTTACGGGAAGGCTTGGAGGGCTAAGCAGAAGGCTATGGAGGAAATGTTTGGGACCTTCTTCGACTCATATGATAATGTTGTGCGGCTCCTTCAAGTATTGAAGGATAGGAATCCCGACACTTATATTAACGTACAACACACAAGATTGGCGAGTATACCAGATTTGAAGGTGTTGAAGAGAGTATTCTTTTCTTTTGCTATTTGCATTGAAGCTTTCCAGCATTGTCCTCCTGTGATGTTTGTGGATGGCACCTGACTGGTCAGTACAGAGGGCAAATCCTTACTGCTATTGGTCTTGACGAGAACAATCAAACCATCCCACTTGCCATGGAATTCGTGGAGGGTGAGAACTTTCCAAGCTGGATATGGTTCTCGAGGCAAGTGAAAATTGCCATCGTGAAGGACCGACCGAACGTGTGTGTCATTCATGACAGACATGCTGGTATATTGAAGGATGTGAAGACACTGAGGGATCCAACTAATAACGAATCAACAACTTGGAAGGACCTGCAGAGTCGGTGGTGCATGCGCCATCTTGGGGCAAAAAATTTCTCACAGTTCAAGAACAAGCGGTTGGTGAACTTGTTCAAAAAATTATGCAAGCAGAATCAGCCACGGAAATACAATTTTATTTGTTCAAAACTAGATGAGTTTACTAAGAAGCAGGTTAAATCCAGACAGAAAATGGAGCAAGATCAGGTTAATTTATCAAGGCTCATCGCGGAGCTAGAGCAGCCTGTAGCTCTTTGTGGCTTGCCAGCAATTGACCCTCCTGGCACTAAGAGGCCGAATGGCAGGGCAATAAAGAATTTTACTCAGTGGATAGAGAAAGAGCCTCCGTGAATTGGTCTCTCCTGCATGACATCCATGGAGCTAGGTATGGCCACATGACAACCAACCTTGCTGAGGTGTATAACTTTGTACTTAGAGGGAATAGAGCATTACCACTCACAGCTATTGTGGAGGCTGTATTCCATGGCACTTTGAGATATTTCAGAGAAAGGCTCGAGTTAGCAAAGAAGCATATTGCAGATCATCCGAAGACACCTTATTATAGCCGTGTCACGAAGTACATGGCAAAGAAGATAGAGAAAGCAAAGAAGCACACAGTCAGACTCATAGGTAATCAAGAAAGGAGGTATGAAGTTCAACTACCTATCGATTGTTTTGGTACGTCAAATGAGGTGAAGACGCATGAGGTACAAATTGGAACGGAATTTTATCCAACATGTGAATGTACATGCAACAAACAGAAGTTGTTGCATCTTTGTTGCTCACATGTGTTGGCTGCGTGTGGCCAGATTCAGTTGGATGCCATCTCCTTCGTGTCCCCATACTATTTGAAAGAGTCAGTACTGAACACCTAGACCGGTGAGATGACAGGGTTTAGAGTCGTCAGGAATTTCAACAAGGTAAATGATGATGAGAGAGTATACATCCCGGATCCTGCTCTTCGGCGAACCAGTAGGGGTAGACGCAAGGTCCGTCGCATCCGTAATGATATGGACCAGTCTGAAGCTGGAGGAGCAACCAGACAGTGTTTGCTATGCGCATTACGAGCATAGGATGAAATATTGTCCCGACCTTAACAAAGACGGTGCGCCCACATCGACGAGTGTGACAACATGAGCAAGAGGCGGACGTGGCCGAGGCAGTAGAGGCCGAAGGGGACGACGAGGAAGAAATAACTAAAGCTATATAATGACTATGTTTTAATTTCGTAATACGTCAGACTATGTTTTAATTTGCAATATGCCAGACTTTGTTTTAATTTATAATATGTGAGACTATATTTTAATTTGTAATATGTCAGACTATGTTTTAATTTGTAATATGTCAGACTATGTTTTAATTTGTAATATGTCAGACTATGTTTTAATTTGTACTATGTCAGACTATGTTTTATTGTGTACTATGTCAGACTATGTTTTATTTTGTACTATGTCAAACTATGTTTTAATTTCAGAGATGTCTTCATATGCGTTGCTTAATGACACGATCGATAGTAAACACCAGGTCGCACTTATGCAAACGGGCAAGAACTTAGATGTGTTGGTTCCACGCACCCCAAAGTCTAACTGGATAATACACCCTTAATGGGTTGATAAGTATGTTTGCATATAAAGTTTTACTTTTTACTATATAATATTTGATGTCCGCTAATTGTTAGCTGCACATTCTCTTTATTCTGTAGGTTAACATGGGTTGGATTGCTACCCTTGGCATGGCTGGTTGAGGGTACATTGGATGAGTGAGTTGATTATCCGGAGTTGGATGAAGCTCGTGAACCAATGCAGCTACGCAAGAGGCAAATGAAACGCTTCTCTTACGACAGGTCACTCCTTACCTGCTTAGTAGATAGGTGGAGACTAGAGACACATACGTTTCACTTTCCCCGTGGAGAGATGGTGCCTACTCTACGAGATGTGTCTTACTTGTTGGGATTACCGTTGGGCGGTGCTGCCATAGGTCCTTTACAGGCAGAATCTGGTTGGCAAGCTGCATTGCATGCATGTTTTATAGAGGCGATGCCGACTACGGTGGCCTTAGAAAACGATCCTCATGGACCTCATTTTAAGTGGTTGAGCCAGTTTTAGATCGTCACGTTCGGATACCCCGGACTTTAGTTGTCAGATGCACAGGTTGATCGATCGCTAGAGACATATATTCTTTGGTTGTTTGGCAAGACGATGTTCACGAAGAACCACGTGACCACTGTCGATGCGCGCCTCATTAGCATTGCACGAGAGATAGCTGACGCTCGTTCCCTAGAGGACATTACACAGAGGAGTTTTGGTTCTGCTGTGTTGGCAGCTACGTACAGAAGCTTGTGCAAAGGTTGCATGTTGAGCTCCCGTAGACCAGGTCTGGTTGGATGTCCACTATTGTTGCAGCTCTGGTCATATGAAAGGTTCCCTATTGGACGAACCTATGTCTGGGTTGATAAACCGTTTGGGTTGGTAGACATGGCAGGGGCCTATGTGCATCAGATCGGCGACTTGCCTACTATGGGATCTGTTTGGGCGTGAAGAGAGGTATTACGTAACATTTCATTACATTATTTCTTGCCATGCAATACTTCTACTAATGTTTATTTGTTGTCATGCACAGAGACAATATGTCGGTATGCAGGTGAAGAGATGTTACCCGTCCTTCACGGCTCAGTTTGATGCTTTGCATGATGATGTTGTTATCTGGGAGCCCTACTCGCCACAGGCTATAGCATCTAGGTATCCAATTGGGATACCTGACTGGTGCACTAGAGATCGGTACTACTGGATGACCAAGGCGAGATTGGTGTTCGGCGTGACGGTGGAGGAGATGGCTCTTCCTAGGGTGATGAGACAGCTCGGCCGATGTCAACTGGAGGAAATTCCAGTTATTCCACACATACCGGCACACGTGCACAACTAAGTAATTCTAATTTAGTTGTCAGCACACCTTTCAGAATTTTGCTTACCACTTTACACGGATGTCAATGCCAGGTTTAGCTGCGTGGGGGGAACAAGTCCATGGATTACTGGATTCAGAACATTGGCCCTTATGTTCTAGAATGGACGACCGCGCCAGAGCATATCTGGGATGAGGTTCGACCCTTTGATTGGGACAAGTTCGGGTTGTAGCTGAAGCGTTACAGGCATTCTACGAGGATCTACCTGGTTCCATGTGCTACTCCCGATCAGATTGAAGCGCCTCTGACCAGCGATATGTACCCAACTTCCTCTATTATGGGAACCAGACACCACGCGGTACGTACCAAACTACATCTATTATTGTTCTAATATGTGTACTAATGTCATAACCTGAACATTTTCAACTAGCTAACTCTTCAATGTACAGAGCTACTTGACTTGCGAGGCGCGAGAGGAGGTTTCCGCTTTAATGCGGCGGGTTGAGAGGGGGATACTATCCCACAGCCAGAGCTCCTCTCATGGTTGAAGCGTTTTGATGAGAAGCTACGAGGGATTTACGCAGCAGTGACATGTAGAAGATCTTTGGACGTTGCGGTTCCTCGTCCAGCACTTCGTTCGCCATGTCCATCTATGCATCGTTTAGAGTCATAGCACATGGCTTCAC
The DNA here is from genome assembly GCA_022496015.1 of Hordeum marinum. Lineage (NCBI taxonomy): Eukaryota > Viridiplantae > Streptophyta > Magnoliopsida > Poales > Poaceae > Hordeum > Hordeum marinum. The sequence continues at coordinate 444,228,930 of CM039674.1, forward strand.
AGGCGTCACCTCCTTCACAACCAGGAAGGGCGTCATGGCATCAACCAACTCCTTCACGGCCAAGGAGCTCGACATGGCAAGAGCCATCTCCTTCACAGCCAGGGAGCTCGTCCTGGCATGAGCCACCTCCTACACAACCAGGGAGCTCGTCCTGGCATGAGCCACCTCCTACACAGCCAGGGAGCTCGTCCTGGCATGAGCCACCTCCTACACAACTAGGGGGGTCGACATGGCATCAACAAATGAGGCCATGTAACTTTTATTATGGTTTTTCTTTTAAGCAGTGTATGTTCGTTCGCAATTCAATTTGACATGTGCTTCACTACTACAGTCAGCAACCAGCCGCATCATTTCACGCATGTCGTGCAGTCGCCGATGCTTAGTGGTGATGGTTCTTTCTTAGACGGCTACGACGATGACGATGACCAAGCTTCAAACATGTATGACTTCTCTCAGTCGATATATCATACTCCACCACCATCACCACCGACACAGGAAAAACAGACTGTCACATGCAAGGTTATGTACGGTCGTGGTTTCCATGACTCTCGCCCACCGCATCAGCGCTTAGCGCCTTCTGGTCCTCGTCAGACGAAGGTTCAGACTCGTCGTCGTCCCCAGCAGTGATATGATTATATATGTATGAGACATCCATGTTAGTTTCAGACTATTCTCATGTGTGAGGACTTATCTATGTACCAGACATCCTTCATATCTGTGTTACTATCTATGTATGAGTCATTATCTATGTAAGAGACTGATTTGTTTTCAAGACACCTGTCTACTTCATATTAGTAGTACATTTGAATTAAACGGTACGACTCAACTAGACGGTACGAGATACATTTCCAAATAGACTACAACAGATATTTAAGATAGAAGTACATCTGAATTAAACGGTACGACTTAACTAGAAAAATACATCACACAAACTACATGAAGTCATCGTCGTCATCCTCCGTTGATGCAACACTATTCCCCTTCAACGGTGCGGTAGTCTTGGACTTCAACGATGTGGGTCTCTTGGCCTTGGTGCTCGGCATGAAGTCATCGTCGTCATCCTCCGTTGATGCAGCACTCTTCCCCTTCGACGGTCCGGTAGTCTTGCACTTCGATGATGCAGGTACCTTGGCCTTGGTGCTCGGCATGAAGAGGTCGTCTTCGTCCTCAATGTCTGCTGACCATAAATCTGAATTATTTACGGCAATCCTGAGGTAAGCTTCACCCTTATGCAGTTGCTTCTGCCATCTACGATGCAACCTGAGAAGTTCTTTCCGTATCTCCTCAAATGTCCTGGGAGGCCACCCACTCCTAGCTAATGAGTGAGCCAACTCATTCATTATGGTGTCACTGCTGATGAGTTCCTCCCATGGAACTAGTCTATCATCCATCTTGAAATTGGCGGCTAGACGGAGAAGACGATCGGACATACCAGAGTGAAAACTACGATCAAAAGGATAATGAGGATGAGACATCTCCATAAAAGGATGGCGGGAGGGAAAGCCGTGAGAGAAAGAGGGGAAAGAAGGGACTGCTCACCCACCTTACTACGGAGGGGGTTATATAGGTTCACAAGAGATGATGGCGGGAAAGAAACTGGCAGGAGAGAAAGGCGGGAAAGAAACTGGCGGGAGAGAAAGGCAGGAACGAAAATGGCAAGAGAGAAAGGCGGGAAATAAAATGGCGGGAAAGATAGTACGATCACTATGGCAGATGGCTGAAAACAACAGTCAGCTCCTGTTCACGCTCTTTGAAGGTTATGAGCACCAAATTGTTGATTTCAATAGACGGTGCCGGAAGAAAATTACCGGAACCTTCCCTCTTCAACACCATTCTGCCACCCAAGCCAATGAAGTAGGAACAAGGAATGCTCACAGATATATCATCATCTTCAGAATCCAAAGTAATTTCAAGAGTTAAAGAACCAGTCCTAGGAATTGAAACAAATTCCTTCAAACTCCTCACAACCATGCTAGGAATAACCTAACAATAAACATCAAGTTATATGATATTCATTTTACAAATTTAAAACAATATGCTAGAGCTAAGAACAAATAAATAAAATATACCCGAAACCAAAGCTCACCATATGTTGAGAAATAACATTCATAGAATCCATCCTATGAACAAAAGGAGTACACAATATGTAGTTGTCATCAAAGAGCTGTCGCGACAAGACATACATTCGCTGATAATTCAGACTGACACCACGACTATAAAAACAGCTGTCAACAAGTTCCCTCTGAGTTTCACTCAGATCCTCAAGAGCTACAAAAAAATAATTTCACAAACTCAGCAGAGAAGAAAAACGTATAAGCTGAAACAAAAAATAAAATCAGCCAAACAAAAAACTTACCAACACAGAGTAAAGGGAACAACATAACACCATCCCGGTGAAAATCAACACCAATCATAGTTCCATAGTGCTCAAGCTTAACAGTCATCATGTCACGATGACGGAAACCATAATCATTCACAAGTTCCTCCCAGGAAGGACCATGGAATTTACTGCTCACCCGACCATGTCTAAACTAAACATGGTATAAGCTACCCTCACTGTTGTGAAGAGCAATATCAATATCTGTGTCACCCCTCCGAATAGCTAAAGCTCTACACTTCTCAATATACCGAGCAAGATGTGATCTATGACGGGGTCATTACCCCTAGGTAGGCCAAAGCAATGGGGTTCTCCCCCCTTCTGCTTCGAAGGAAAACTACGTGGCCAGCTGCCCATTGCCGGCTGGAGGACGGCCGGCTCGAGCTGTCACCGGCTCGTGACACGGACGACTGGTCGTGGAGCCGGCTTGACCCACGTCCGACTGCCTTCCAGGCCGCCTCCTCCGTTGACCCCGGGGCGAACGTGCGACGTCCCGTCCTTCTGCGCGCGGGTACAACGACACGACACTACCGCCACGACAAGCGGCCCTGTGGCCACAGTGGCCGCTGACGCACGGTAGCGCTTGGCTACAGTCCGACCATCTAGACCGCTGACCTCGGCGAGCGTGACCGGGCAGGGAAACAGTGCCGGCACGCCCTCGCCAACTCGATTACCTGCCCCGACGTGGCTACAGTGCAGCCGGCCATACCGGAGACTTCGGCCGGCTGGCGCTAGACGACGCCTCCCGGGCGACCCGTGCCGCGGTAGGTGGGCGAGGGCCAATCACAGATCCGGCTGGCGGGCCCCTCACAGGTGACGGGACTGCGCAGCCGGTGGGCCCTACGGACGATGAGACGGCTCGAAAGGTGGGACCCCCTGGTCAGCCGGAGAGGCTGCCAGCCGGGTCCCTCCACCCCTGTACCTTAGAATACATAACAAAGCCAGGGTTGTCCTATAAAAACCCCCGAGCCCCCCATGTAACGGGGACGGACGATCATTCGCGTACACCCACATAGAGCTCCCCTCTCATTCCATCCTTAGCAACGGAGGAAGACGAGCCGACTGCTCCTTCTTCCTCCTCTAGACACAGCTCTAGGAGCATCCTTGTAAACACAACTATCCATCCAACTAGACCAAGCAGGACTAGGGGTATTACCTCCCCCGGAGGGCCCTGAACCTGGGTACATCATGTGTCACCACCGCTGTGCCCAATCTCGCACCCGGAGCTCGTCGGCGTCCTTCGGCCCCAACCACCTACGATAAGCCTACCCATGGCATCTGTCGTGAGAAAATGACTATAGTTGGCGCCCACCGTGAGGCCGTACGCGGCGCCGGCCGGATTCATGCTCTAGGCGGGACCCCTCGCCATTCCCCGCCGCCGCCGCACGTCTAGGCAAAACCACGGGATCGTGGGGCTTGCTCCGGCATGCCCTGCGGGCGACATCGACACGCTCACCGAGCGCTTCAGCAGGCTCAGCCTTGTCGAGGCTCCGACCGCTGACGAGTACCTCGGGCAGGTGCTCATCTGCGCTGATCCGCCCACGGTCGTGGGCGCACTTGCTGCGACCCAGTCCAGCAGCTCCCACGATCACATGGGGGCAATGGCCATCAGCTCCTCCACCTCCTCCGGACGTGCGTGGGCCGGGGCTGACGCCGTCGCGGCCCGCGTCGGCACCTTCGACCCGCTTGGTGTGGCCCTCTGGGGCTTGAGCACCCTTATCGCCCTGACGACGAACCCTGACGCCACCGTGGCTGACCTCGAGGCAGTTCGCCGCATCCTGTTCGAGGATGCCACCGCCCTCGCGGCCACATGGCGCCGCATGGAGGCTGCCCAGCGGGAATACACTTCCGCCTACGGTCTCACCCCGGCTGGCACCGAGCCCAGCCGGCGTGGGGCTGTGCGCGATTGCGGCCGCGTGGTCGCCGAAATCCTAGGCGGCAAGATGCCCATCTACAACACCCTCGCAACCAACCTGCGGGCCCTCAAGGTAGCCTATGAGGACTTGGCTACCTTGTAGGGCGAAGAACGTGCCGCCCACGAGCGTCACATCAAGGAGCTCATTGATGCCGCTGACGCACAGCAGCATCTGCTCGCGTCGGGCGGCGCCGCCTCTGGAGGCCCCCGGCTCGAGCGCGAGGGCACGGGGACTGCGGGTGGTCAGCCGGATCATCACTCCTGTTCCCCTCGCGTCTTCAGCCGCCGGGCCGGAACGAACAACCCCCAGCCCTCTTAGCTGCCGGGGAGCAAGTAGCCGGCTGTTAACAGCCGGCGCACCAACGACCCGCCTCGCAGCGGCCGCCACCATGAAGTGCCGACAGCCGGCAGCCGGTGCAACCGTGGGCACGCTCCACCCCCGCGGCACGAGCCGGAACGGTCAGTTCCGCCCGTCATCCGCCCCAAGCTCTCGACCCGAATCGGGCAGCGTGTCCCTCGCAGCGAGAACGACGCCCGCAACCACATCGACCACCTCGCGCAATGAGCCCTCCTCGAAGAGGAGGGCTCGATGGGCCCAGCCTGTTTTGGCCCTCGGATCCGCAACGAGCCGTTCCCAACCGGCTTCACACTCCCCCGAGACACCCCGAAGTACAACAGGGCCGCCAAGCCCGAGGATTGGTTGATCGACTACACCACCGCGGTCGGCATCGCCAGGGGGAACAAGTGCGTAGCCGTTCGCTATGCTCCTCTCATGCTGATCGGCTCAGCCCGCACTTGGCTTAACAGTCTGGCGGCCGGCAGCATCAATACTTGGACAGACTTTGAGGAGGCCTTCGTCCGCAACTTCACTGGCACCTACAAGCGGCCCGGCCGCCCCTGCGAACTCGCCATGTGCGTTCAGGGGCCGGACGAGTCCCTTCGCAACTACCTCACCCGGTGGACCAAGCTCCGTAACTCCTGCGAGGGGGTGCACGAAGTGCAAGCTGTATAGTACTTCATCGAAGGCTGTCGAGATGGCACCCCCCTCAAGCACAAGCTTCTGTGCTCTGAGCTGGCCATCCTTGCCGAGCTCATGACTAAGGCGGACAAATACGCAACGGCTGATTCAGCCATCCAGGTCAAGACGACCCCGCCCGCCAAGGCAACAACAACACCGGCAATGTCCCGGCCGTCTGCCAACAACCGCAGCCACACAAGAACAAACGTAAGAACAACCAACCGGATCCCCGCTATGGGAGCCGGCAGGTCAACACCATTGAGGAGCAGGAGCCGGCTGCCCAGCCTTTCAGCCAGCGCCAGTGCACAGGCAAGGCTGCCTGGCAGCCGAAGCTCACCTTCAAGCAGATGCTCGACCTCCCCTGCAAGAACTACTCAGGGGGCAAACCCTCTACGCACACGCTCCGGCAGTGTAGCTTCTCACAACGATTGGCCCGGGGGACGGCCTTCCGGCTCCTCCTGCGCCCCCTGCCCATGCGCCAGCCCCGACCCCAGCTGCTGCCCCGGTGCCAGCTTCGGCTCCGGCCTAGAATGATGGTCGTTTGATCGACCAGTTCCCTAACCATGACGGCTATTACGTCGCCTTCACTAGTGAAGATACGAACAAACATACTCAACGCCAGCTCCATCATGAGGTGAACGCCACCATGCTGGCAACTCCCCAGTTCATGCATTGGTCGTAGAAGCTGGTCACCTGGAGTCAGGCGGATCATCCCGTCGTAATGCTAAGTCCCGGCAGCTCCGCCCTGGTCCTCGACCCCACCATCACCACCGAGAAGCGCACCTGCCGCTTCTCACGGGTGCTGGTCGATGGTGGTAGCAGCATCAACTTCCTGTATCTCAACACGATGCACAAGCTGGGGCTAAAGATAGAAGACCTACAAGCAAGCCGGATGGTCTTCCATGGCATCGTGCCTGGAAAGTCCTGCTCCCCTGTCGGCAAAATCATGCTCGACGTCCTCTTCAGCGGACCCGGCCACTTCCGTTGCGAGCCAGTGCTGTTCGAGGTCGTGGACCTTGCGAGCCCCTACCACGCGTTGCTGGGCTGGCCAACCCTTGTCGAATTCATTGCGGTCCCTCATTACACCTACCTCAAGCTCAATATGTCGGGCCCCAAGGGAATCATCACCATCACGGGCGACTACAAGATGTCAATCAAGTGCGCTCGAGACGACAGCTGGCTGGCTGAGGCCTTGGAAATCGCCGAGGAGAAGCGACAGTTCGACCGGCTCATGGCCCTTGCCTCAAGCCAGCCGGCCGTGCCGGCTCCCCCCTCACAGTCCACTGGCGAGGCCTCCTTCCATCCATCCAAGGACACCAAGCAAATCCCGCTCGACCCGGCCAACCCGACTCAGTGCGTCACCATCGGCTCCCGCCTCGATAGAAAATAGGAAGGAGAGCTCGTCGACTTCCTCCATGAGAATCGGGACATCTTCGCATGGTCCCCCAAGGACATGCCGGGTGTTCCAAGGATGTTGGCCGAGAAAACTGCACGTCCCGCCAGACGTCAAGCCGGGCAAGCAACCCCTGCGTCGCTTCTCCTCGGAGAAGCGACGTACCATAGGAGAATAAATCACCCGGCTGCTCGCAGCCGGGTTCATCATGGAAGTGGTCCACCCGGACTGGCTGGCCAACCCAGTCCTGGTGCTGAAGAAGAACAAGACGTGGCGCATGTGCATCGACTACACTAGCCTGAACAAGGCGTGTCCCAAGGACCCATTCGCCCTACCACGGATCGATCAAGTCATCGACTCCATGGCCGGCTGCGACTTGCTGTCTTTCCTGGACGCCTACTCCGGCTACCACCAGATCAAGCTGGACCCGGAAGATCGGCTCAAGACCTCCTTCATCACGCCCTTTGGGGCCTACTGCTACATCACCATGTCCTTCGGCCTGAAGAACGCAGGCGCCACCTTCCAGCGGTGCATGCAGAAGTGCCTCCTGCCTCAGATAGGCAGGAACGTCCACGTCTACGTCGATGACATCGTCGTCAAAACCAAGAAGCACTTCAGCCTCCTCGACGATCTCCATGAGACCTTTGCGAACCTGCGCGAGTACAAGATTAAGCTCAACCCGGAGAAGTGTGTCTTTGGCATCCCAGCCGGCCAACTCCTAGGTTTCTTCGTGTCCGCTCGCGGCATCGAAGCTAACCCCGAGAAGATCAGCGCGATTGATCTCATGCCCAAGCCGACCCAACTCCGTGACGTCCAGAAGTTCACCGACTGCCTTGCCTTGCTCAGCCAGTTCATCAGACGGTTGGGGGAGAAGGCCCTGCCCCTCTACGGGCTCCTTCGCAAGACGGCTCTGATCGAGCCGGGTCGCACCAAGAAACCAGGCATGTTCGATTGGCCCGACGAGGCGGACGAGGTCTTCCGCGGCCTCAAGAAGGCTCTCACCCACGCGCCCATCCTGGCCACGCCGACTGAGAAGGAACCACTACTTGCCTATATCACGGCGACCGCCCGCGTCATCAGCGTCGTCCTGGTGGTCGAGTGGCCGGAGGAGGGAAAGTCCCTGACGGTTCAGCGACCCGTCTACTACCTCAGCGAGGTCCTCTCCACGTCCAAGCAGAACTACCCCCACTACCAAAAGATGTGCTACGACATATACTTCGCTGCCAAGAAGGTCAAGCAATACTTCCAGGAGCATACCATCACCATGGTGAGCACGGCCCCGCTCGGCGAGATCATGAACGACCGGGATTCCACCGGCCGGATCGCCAAATGGGTCATCGCCCTCGCCGATCATGAGATCCGGTATGAGCCAAGAACCGCCATCAAGTCACAGGGGTTAGCTGACTTCCTCGTCGACTGGGCGCAGACGGAGTTCGTGCCGCCTCCCCCAGACTCCACGCACTGGCACATGCATTTCGACGGCTTGAAAATGAGGACCGGCCTGGGTGCCGGCATAGTCCTCTCCTCCCCGAAAGGTGACCAACTCAAGCACACCCTCCAGATCCACTTCGCCGCCTCCAACAACATGGTCAAGTACGAGGCCATTGTCCATGGCCTCCTGCTCGCCAAAGAGATCGGCATCAGGCGCATTCCGTGCTTCAATGATTCCGACCTCGTGGTTCAGCAGGTCTCTGGCGAATGGGACGCCAGGGATGCCAACATGGCCAGCTACCGCTTCCTCGTAGAATAGCTCACCGGCTCCTTCGAGGGTTGTGAGTTTCATCACGTCCCATGGGCATACAACGAGGCGTCCGACGCACTGGCAAAGATCGGCTCCACCCGACAGGCCATCCTAGCCGGCGTCTCCCTCGAGCGGCTGCTCAAGCCGTCGATCAAGCCTTCGCCAGAATCGGAGTCAATCTTCGTGCCGGCAGACGCTGCTGGCCCATCGATGGCTCTGGCTACCCCTTTGGCATCTTCACCGCTGGCTCCCACAACCTTGGCCGCCCTGCCGGCACCAGTTGAGACGGTTGTGTCCGAGGCGGCCGTCATGATGACAATCGACCAGCCGTCCTCGAGGACTGGCGAGCCGGTCTCGGGGGCTGATCATCCAGTCCAGGGGGCTCCCGAGCCGCCCCCGTCTTGGCTCCCTCATGGGCCCAACCTATCCTGGCGTTCCTTCTACAAGGCGAGCTCCCCCCGGACGAGGCCTTGGCAAGGCAAATCCAACGCTGGGCCCCGGCGTACAGCATCATCAACAACGAGCTCGTCCATTGCAGCACCACCGGCGTCTTCCAGCGATGTGTCGAGCCGGAAAAGGGCCTGGATATCCTCCTCGACATCTACCAGGGTGAGTGCAGGCATCAAGCCGCCTCCGGGACCCTGGTGGCCAAGGCCTTCCGCCACGGCTTCTACTGACCCACTGCTCTCGAGGCGGCCAAGAAATTGGTCGACGAGTGCGAGGGCTATCAGCGCTTCAGCACGCAGAGCCACCTACCGGCATCAGCCCTCCAGACCATCCCCCTCTCGTGGCCCTTTGCCATCTGGGGGCTGGACATGGTGGGTCCCTTCAAACCCGCACGAGGCGGCATGACACACTTGCTGGTGGCTGTTGACAAATTCACCAAGTGGATCGAGGCATGACCAATCAAGAAGCTGGACGACCCCACAGCCGCCCGGTTCATTGACGACATCACGGTTCGCTACGGAGTCCCCCACAACATCATCACCGACAACGACACGAACTTCGCCAAGGGCGCACTCGCACGTTTTTGCTCCAAGCAAGGAATCTGGCTTGACCTGGCCTCCGTCGCTCATCCACAGTCAAACGGCCAGGTCGAGAGGGCAAACGGCCTAATCCTGTCCGACATCAAACCCCTGCTCGTGACGCCGCTGGTAAGGTCGGCCGGCTGCTGGATCGACGAGCTGCTGGTCGTCCTTTGGAGTCTCAGGACCGCCCCCAACCGATCAACCGGCTACACTCCATTCTTCCTTGTGTACTGGTTCGAGGCGATCATCCCCACCGACATCGAGCTCGACTCGCCTCGGGTCGCCCTATACACAGTGAAGGACGCAAAGGAGGCAAGAGAAGACGGCGTCGACCTACTCCAGGAAGCTCATGAACTGGCCTTGAGCTTTACGACAATCTACCAACGGAAGCTCCGGCACTACCACAACAAGCGGATCCGGCCACTTTCCTTTCGCGAAGGGGACCTAGTCCTCAGGCGGATGCAGCGGACAGCCGGACAACACAAGCTGTCCTCCCCATGGGAGGGCCCGTTCATCATCAGCAAGACGCTGCACAACAATGCATACTACCTAATAGACGCCCAGAAGCCGCAGAAGCGCAAAAGAGATGCCTCCGGCGAGGAGACGGAGCGCCCATGGAACGCGGCGCTCCTCTGCCCGTTTATTGCTGAAAAGGCCAATGTATGTATGTATCCCTACCCTTTTGGGCTTATGAATGCAATGGGTGCCCTAGGCCGGCTCTTAGAGCATGCCCTGTTTCACTTCCCTCAAAGGTTTCCTCGCTCACCGGCTCCCCGACCCAGCTCCCGGGCCCGGGGGCTCGCCGACTGGTCCTAGGTCGCCCCTCTCAAAAATTGGCTAAGTAGTGTGAGCCGAGCAAAACCTCCCACCCCTCCCAGCTACAGATCCGGCTCCCGGCTATCCGGCTGACGGGGCCTCAGGGTAGCAAAGCTTAGCTCACACGAAATATCAATCGTAAGGAGATACCGTCTAGGCCCAGCCGGACCACCGCCTCGCCTCTACCACTCTACTTATCCCGAAAGGCTCTCGCGGTTCCTAAAAGTTCCGAACCAGCTCCCTCGAGGCGGACACCCTGACCCAGCTACAGACCGGCTCCCGGCTGTTGGGCTGGCGGGTCCGAAACCAAAGGGGAAAGGGGGGGGATTGAAAAGAACCAAGAGGGCAAAAAAGGATAAGGACAAGGTGGCATGAGCAATAAGACAAACACACTAAGTATTCATAGTACAAATGTTAAGACAAAAGTGGCCCACAGCCAGCACAGTTCATTACATAACACCCCCAGTGGGTGGACGCGAGCCTAACTTGCAGGAAATAAAAAGAAAGATAAAGACGCCCGGGGGCTCAGGCCACTGGCGTGTCGCCACCCGGCGTGCCCCCAGCCGGCGCATCGCTGGGCGGCTCGACTCCCGTCCCGGAGGTAGCTGCGGCCTTCGGGTCGGCTTCCTTGGCCTTCGAGGCGGTCTCCGTGGTCCCAGCCGTCTCGCTGCTCGAGTCGGTGTTCTCGTTGGCAACCTCCTCGTCTGCTGGGCCTTGGGGGATGCCGAAGGAGTCCTCTTGCACCGGCTCGCCATCCTCGCTAAGGGCCGGCAGGAACTCGTTCGCGTCGACGTACGACGCAAGCTCGTTGGCCCGATGGACATGGGCCGGCTCATGGGCCTCCCACTCCTCGGCTGGCTCGTCCCGCATGGTGGCCAGCCGGTCCAAGTCCACGCAGTGATACCACGACATGACAAACCAGAGCGCCATCTGCGTGCCGGCCCGGGCTGCTGATGCCTTCCAGGCCTCAAACCGGGCCACGGCCTGCTCCAGCCACGAAGCCATGCGGTTCGCCGGAGCTTCCCCGCGGCCCGGCCACAGAGCGGTGATGATCCCCTTTCTGGCTGTCTTCAGCTGCTCCATGCTCCGCTCGAGGTGGATCATCCGGTTTTCAATGGCGAGCCCAAGCTCGTCCATATCCCACGCGGCATCCTCCTTGATGGAGCGCCCGCACTCCTGAAGGTACTCCCGGTGCTCCTCAATGGCGCATTCAGCGCATCGCTGAGTTTCCGGGAAGCGCCCTAAGAGAAAGGAGAAGAAGAGGAAAGAAGGGCAAATCAAACACAAGAACCAGCAAAGGAAAAAGTAACCGACTGGAGAAGGGAAAAATGGACACTTACCTTCAACGGCGTCGTCCACCCCGATGGCGAAATTGAGTGACGCTTTCCGCTCTGTTGCCAGCACCACCTCCGATGCAGCGAGGGAGCCCTTGCCCTCCTCGAGTGACCTCTTGAGGCGGGTCACCTCGTCTTGGAGGGCGGCGGTCCTCTGGGCAACATCAGCCGCCTCCTTGACGACCATCTCCTTGGCCGCCACCTCCTTCGCCATGATGGCCTTGAGGCGGTCGTGGGCCGCCTCCAAGTTTGCCAGCAGCGCAGCCAGCCGGTCTTTCACCTGTGTGGCCGTCTGGACGTCTTGCGCCAGCCGGCCCCGCTCAGAGACGAGCCCGGTCTTCTCGTCACGAAGGGCGGTCAGATCACCTGCAAGACAAGGCAGGCGTCAGCCGGCTCTCGGGGGCTACATACCCCCCCTGCGAAACTCAACTTACCTTGCACACGCGCCAGCTCCTCCTCCAGGCGGTAGAAGTCGTGTTTGCCACGGTCATGGATGGCGACCGCCTCCTCGAACAGCTTCTGCCGCAAGGAGTCCCCCTCCTGTCACGTAGAGCCAAAAATCAAGACATGCTCAAAGAGATCTGGCCCGGCTGCCCGTTAGCCGGTTAGCCGACCTGCATCTCGGGGGCTACACCCAATCGGTGCGCTTCCGCGCCCTCATTGAAAATTCTAAGACAAAGGAAACCGTTCTTACCTCCGCATGCTGCAGGGTGACCTCTGCCGCCTCTGTGAACCGGGCCATCTCCTACTGGCACTGGTCCAAGACGCTCCCCAACTCCCTGAACAAGGGGACCGAGCCACCCGCCAGGGGAGCCGGTAGGGCTGGCATGCGTGTCAACGCCTCCTGCATGGTCCACAGGGTCCTCCGGGTCCGGCCGCTGTTGCCGCCTGAGCTCGCCATGCTCCTGGCCACCGGGGGCGGGTCGACGACAGCGAGGGTCCGGGAGTCGCCTCCCACCGGCCCTCCACCCGACGCCGTCGCCACCTCCACGTCCTGCCGCTCCGGCGCGACGATCGCGACAGACGGTGCCTCCACCTTCATGGTCGCCACCTCTGATGCCGCTTCCAGGGCCACCGGGGCCTCTGGCACGTCGACCCGGGCCGGCTCGACCGCGGGCGGTGTCACAGCCGACACCTCTGGTCGGGCCGCCTTGGGGGCAGGCTCCGCTGCCGCCGCCCTTGCTCGGGCCGCCTCCTTCGCGGATGGAGGCACAGGCGGCTCCATGACCGCCCCTTGTGGCTCGCTCGAAGGGGGCCTCGACAGACCGGTCGATTCCGCTGCCGAGTCCAACGCCCATGCGGAGTCTGCGGACCTCTTCCGCCTCCCGCCGCTCGAAGTCCCGAAATGCGAGTGTGACAGCCCGATACCGATGTTCCAGAAGATTCTAGAAGATTCCCCTTTAGTTTCCGTTCCCGGCATGTGTTTCGTTGTGTGTTGCATTCATCGTCGCGCCATTCGCATCATCTGCATAGCATCATCTCCTGTTTTTAGAAACTTGCATTCGTTCGTAGTTGCCGGTTCTCTTCGTTCTGCCGTTGCCCGTTTCGAGACCAGCCACACACGCACGCGCCCGCGGCACCGTTAAAGAAAACCGTTTTTAAGCGCGCACGAAAATATTTTCGGATTGAGTTGAAACTTGTCGTGCGGTCTTGTTATAGCTTAGGTAGACCGCCCGTCGATTTTCGTCGCGTTCTGAGTTCATTTGATGCCCCGTCGGGCAGTCGTAGCAGTGAGGTCATCGTTTTATTATCGGACGTGTCGGTGTTTTTAAACCTTCGTGTCACGGGTCGCACTTCCCTCTCATCTCCCCTAGCCCCTCTGCACAGCCTATCCGTAACCCCCCTCTCTGCTTCCGGTCCGTCGAGTCGATACCCGACAGTCCTGAAACGGACAGCGCCAACTAACCCTATCCCCTAGCCTATATATAGCCCTAGCTCTCCTCGTTTCACGTGCAAACCATAGCTAGCCCCCACCTTCTCCCTCATTCAGCCTCCAGCCCGCCCGAGCCCATCTGGGCCCGTTCGAGCCCATCCGGGCCCGAATCGCGTTCCGGAGTGATTTCCCGAGCTCCATCCATGGAGGTCCCGAGCTCCTCCCGATCTCCTCCGCCATCGGCCCCGCCGAAGCAGCCGCCGTCGCCGGACCCTCTCCCTCTTCCCTCTTCCTCTCTCCTCCTCTCCCCTTGCCGGCTAACCTCTCCCTCTCCTTTCCCGTAGCTCGCCCCCGCAGCAGCAGCCAGCCGCCGCCGCCCGCCCGCCCCCGGGAACCGTTGCCCCATGGCCGGATCTGCCTCCTCCCGGCCTGGCTCTGCCCCTCGCCGCCTCGGCCGCCGCCGTCTGCCCTTGCTCCGCCGCGCCGCTGCCTGCCTCCGCGTGGGCGAGCTCGAGCGCTCCCGCGACCCGCGTTGACCCGCAGCGCAGCTGCGTGGGCCAGGCCCAGCCAGCGCCTGCGTGGCCCAGCGCGGCCCAGCCGCCTCCCTCTCCCCAGATCTGGCCCAAGTGGCCTGGTGAGCTAGCCCCCTTTTGTTTTTGTTTTTTATATTTATTTTGCGGTTCTAAACGATATAGTAAATTAACCGTGCACCGTTTCAAAATAATCTTAATATGTAAAGTGCTTAGAATTAAATGTAGTTTAATAATATGCCATTTGCATCCCTGCCTAAAATTGTTTAACACGTCATTTTGCATATTTGCATTAGTTGCATTTTCATAATTAATTAGTCGTGCATCGAGATTAAAAAAATCTCAAATTAAAAATGTTCATCTCATTCACCGCATTTCCATGCATGATAAAAATGTTGGATGGTGGTTGCATTTAATTTTGCTATACCGCGAATAGGCCTAATTCCGCATATTTAATCGTGATTGATTTTCCACAAGAACCTAAGCATATTATATATGTTTTCGGGGTAGAAAAATTCATAGGATTTATCGGTGCATTTAGTTTTGTCATTTGAGCATTTGTGTGCGCGTCATTTATGCCGTGATGCCCTTTTGTCATTTTCGTAGGATTTAATCCGGGCATGATATGCATTAGTTTTTAACATGTAAGTTGCTCTTTGATATGTGTCCTAGCCCATGGACATTTTGCTTGTCATAGAAATGCATGTTTAGGTGTTGTTTCGTTGTTGTCATCTTGCTATAAAAATCTGTTATTTTGAGGGTCCAAAATATTTCTACGTCTCAAATCTGTTATATTTTGTTGCTGTCTTGCCATGTGATTTGCTAGTGATCTAGAACTCTTTTGTGGTAGGTGTAATGGAGTTAATTGTTGTTGATATTGCCCTCTACCATGCTGTTAAGTTTCATGCCATAATATGACTTGTAGCATATAGTTTTACTGCTGTCAATATGCCTTCATGATAAAAACTGCATTGTCTAAAACTGCTATTTTCACTAAGTCTGAAACTGTTATCAAGTAGCCTTCTTGTGAGCTTCCTACCAAGTGATCCATGCATGTTCTATGATAATATGTGAAGATGAAATGAAGTGGATGTTGTATGCTATTGCCCCATGCTTAGTTTGTGCATTTTGGAATATTGCAGCTTGTTGTTTTCATATGTTCAAAATGCTATCTTGCTGTTTTTGGCAGATTTCAACTAAAACTTGTTTTGGTGATTGTGGTTGAACCGTAGCTTCGTTTTGGAAATTCCATACATGAAACTTGCTTAGAATCTCATGTAGTTTCATACTAACTTGTTTCATTCATGATTTGAAATGGTTGTGGTGGTTTTGCCCATGCATTTGCATTCATGGCATGTGCATCTTGTGTTGCTCATATCTTTTAGGCCGTAGCTCCGTTTGAGATGTTCTATATATGTAAATCGACTGGAATGATGTGTACAATAACATGGTATGATTTATTCTGCTGTTTAACAAATATAAAATATGATTAGTTCAGATCTGGACCAAATTCATAATTAACATATGGGGTCATTTCGGAAATGTTATAAGTTGTTTCCGGCCTCATTTAAAATGCCTAGATAGTATAGTTTACTTATGCTTCACCTCTACCATGTTTAACAACATTTAACATTGTCGCGTACCTAATAAGAGTGAACTAAATAATTCGAACGTGGAGTTTCGTCAATATGCAACTCGTTGCATATTGAGCTTCACTTAATGTGTAGTATTTGATTGTTGTGAATTGTCATGCCTTGCATAATAAACCGGACATGCATCATATTTGTTGTGCATCGTGTTTTGCCTATGTTGTGGTGTTTCTTGTGTTGATTGTTTGTTTCGGATTGCTTGTTCTCGATAGAGTTCCGAAAGCGTTCGGAGTGTGAGGATTTGTTCGACTACGTTGGCTCGTCTTCTTCATGGATTCGTTCTTCTTCCGAGCGGGATCTCAGGAAAGATGACTCATTTCCTTGGTTAACATTACTATCATTGCCATGCTAGTTGTCTCGTCTTTATATCCCTATGTCGCGCTACCTACCACTTGTTTGATAAGCCTCCCAACATTGCCATGAAAAGCCTCTAACCCCTCCATATCCCAGCAAACCTTTGTTTGGCTATGTTACCGCTTGCTCAGCCCTTCTTATAGCGTTTCTAGTTGCAGGTGCAATTGCTTCCATGTGTCAACATGGACTTTCCTTGTTATATCACAATATTGCTGCTATTTAATTTAATGCACATATACAGTTGGTAAAGGGTGGAAGGCTTGGCCTTTTGCTCGGTGTTTTGTTCCACTCTTGCCGCCCCTAGTTACTTGTGCATCGGTGTTATGTTCCATAAATGAACGCTCCTAACATGCTCGGGATTGTTATGGGGACCCCCTTGATTTTCGGGTGAGAATAAAACTTGTCTGGCAAGGCCCAACATTGGTACTACATTTGCCTAATAATTAATGAACTTGCATAGGGGATTTTCCGGACCCCGTGGATAATTAATCAACAACCCGGGCCAGTGCTCCTCATGAGTGTTGGTCCAAACTAGAGCACCGTGCGGGCTACCTGGGGCAACTCGGGACATCGGTTACCGTATGCTTCGCTTATCTGGTCGTGTCCTGAGAACGAGATACACGGCTCCTATCGGGTTCGTCGACACGCCGGGCGGCCTTGCTGGATTTGTTTTACCTTTCTCGAACGTCTTGAGTGAGGAATTCCGATTTACTTCAGGCTATCTCGAGGTGTCGGATTTCCTTTGGAATTGCCTAGGAAGATCACGAGATCCATGGTTGAGGTTATTCTCGCTGAGTGTGGTTAATTTGTGATGGATGATTTGGAGCACCCCTGCAGGGTTAAATCTTTTCGAGAAGCCGTGCCCGCGGTTATGTGGCAAACTTGGATAATTTGTTTAACACCCAGTCATAGCAAACTTGAAGTAAACTCTAATAAAATACACCAACTGTGTGCGTAACCGTGACTATCTCTTCTCGTGAGTCCTTATCCGGAAGAGAACACGGTGGGGTTATGTTTGACGTAAGTAGGTGTTCAGGATCAGTTAGTGATCATTACTGTCCGTTATACGTAGACCACCATACTTTACTTTCGGTGTTCGTAAGTTAGCCACTCAAATAAATGCTTAGTCGCTTGCTGCAGCCTCACCACTTAACCATACCTTACCTATTAAGCTTTAATAGTCTTGATACCCTTGGAAATGAGATTGCTGAGTCCCTGTGGCTCACAGATTACTACAACAACAGTTGCAGGTACAGGTAATGCGATGATTTGACGTGAGCGTGTTGTTTGATTTGACTTGGAGTTCTTCTTCTTCTTCTTCTTCTTCTTCTTCTTCTTCAATCTTGGATGGGTTCCAGGCGGCAGCCATGGGATAGCAAGGGTGGATGTCATTTTATCGTTTGATTTCGTCTGTAGTCGTACCCTGCTCTTTTGTATGATGTTTGAGTATGTTATTGTATTGATGTGACTCTGATGTAGCTTGTGGCGAGTGTAAGCCAATTCCATATACTCATCTCTTCTGCACATGTACTTGTAATGATATCCATTCTTGCGAACGCATCGAGATGCGCTTCTATCCCCTTCGAGGCCCTCGTGCCGAAATAAGGATAGGACCGCATCTTGGGCATGACAAGTTGGTATCAGAGCCTGTACCGACCTAGGAGCCCCCTTGATTGATCAAACTTGGTCGAGTCGAGTCTAGAATAAAACTGTTTTGAGTCTAGTTATATCGGAGGGTAGGTTTCTTTTTACTCCTCTTTTATGCTCTCGTGAGGTATTCGACTTAGGAATTTTGACTCTACTCCTCTTCTCGCTCAAATTTTTTTTCAGGATCATGCGGGTATTTTGGAAACTATATGATGCCGATGTGACGGAGTTCTTTCTTGGTGCCTCCTGTCTGACTTGATTTCTTTCGGGGAGTTGAGTTCCGAGGGATTCTTGACACATCGTTATCATTCGGTTTTCTTAGTATCTCAGGACGGAGGATGTTTGGAATTGCTTCAATACTTATCATGGTGAGATAAGGTCGGAGTCACCTAGTACTGGGGAGGTGTCCGGGGTACCACCATGGTTTAGTATCGTTGCGACTTCGAGGATTCGAGTTTAGACGAGTTTGCGAAATTTCTTGAATTACGGTGTGGAAGGTTGCAGATGCAGTTGCAGCTGATTACCTAGGGTAGGTTCCTGATTCCGCAACCCGAATCACATAAACAAGAAAGTTTTCAGAAGTTCTTAGGTGGGAATTCAAGTAGTTACCTAGGATCATCTTTCCAACAAGTGCATAGTGGGTATGTATTTGTTCTGGCTTGTTTTGTAAGCCTCATCCTTTGTTTTGTTTTGAATATGGTAATTTAAGTTGCTTCGATGTCAAGTGGTGATTTCATATCTTGATAAGTAGTGTTCTCATATTTCTATGGAATTGCCAATTCTTTTGCCCAATCAAGTTATCATATCAATTCTGTTCCTACCGGTGTGCTTCTCTTCGAGATAATTCTATCCTCTTCAATTTTTGCAAGATCAATCCTCATATTTCATTTCGGAGTTGTCTCATCTGTTCCAAGTTTTCTTTGTTTTTTCCCACCCTCCCACCCTTTTTCTTCAATGATTAATTCTCATCCAAGTGTCTGTCTATTCATGTAATGCTTCCGCTATCTTTTCTTCTATCTTGTTTCCGGTGATTCTTTGTAAATATTCTCAGGAGTTCCAATGTCAACATCTATCCTCATATTCCTTGTTCTTGTTGTTATTCTTCTCCGGTGATTCTTTATGAAGGTGCTCAGTGCTCAAGTTATCATTTATTAGTATTCATCTTTGTTTTCTTCTCTGGTGGATTCAATTCAAGTTCTTGGTGTTCATCATATCATTTTCATACTCTATTTGCTCTCCCATGTTGGAAATTCTTTATCAAGCTTCTCTTGTTTATTCATCCCTCTCTATTCTATCCGGAGTGTTGAAAATATCTCAGAAGACATTCATTTTCATTCTTATCCTTTCAAATTATTTCAAGGGTCTCTTATCATCAAGTTCTTAATTTCTACCGGTGCAATCTCTCTTTTAATCAATTGTTTCAACGGTGGTTTCTTTCAGTGGGCCCATAACCCATAGGTGTTTTTCCCAGGATCCTACCTGACTCTTCTAATATTTTTGGAGATGTTCTCAAGTTCTTTTCACTATGATGTAAGAATGATTTTCATAAGTTATATGCCTTCTTGAAGATCGCATCTAAATCATTTTCATTGTTGGCTCAACCTTCCTTATTCATTATTCCAGAGTGTCTCAGTAATTCATGGTGTTGTTTCTCGTCATCATTCTAAGCATTGAAGATCGAAGGAGAGTTTCTCAATCATTGTTCGTTCTTCCAGAGTATCATGGTTTGAGGTTGTTGCTATCATCTCAATTGTTTTGACCATGAGTCATTTCTCCCATATCTATCCGGTGCATTTCATAATTGTTTTCATTTCTTGATCCTCCGAAGGCCATCATTTCAGAAGATTTCTTCGTTCTTAGCTTTCAGCTTTCGTTCTCAAATTCTTCTCAATTGTTGTTCCTTCGTTTGGATCTCATTATTCCGGTGCCTTGTTCAGTTTCTATTAGGCAAATCTTGATCTCTTTATTCTCATGTGTCCTCTTTAGTTTCTAATTCTTTCCGGTGCTCGTTGAAGTTTTCTATTAGGTGGAGCATGCTCTCTTCGTTCTCATGTTATTTCATCCATTTGCATTATTCTCTTTGGTTTCGAATTCTTCCGGCGTTCTCGTGCAAGATTTATTCTAGATTGTGCTCTATCTCTCTCTTCATTCTTTTTCAAGAAGAATAAGTGATGTGTGAAATCCGTGGCTTGTCATCAATTTAACTTGATGAAGGATAGTCATATCATAATTCTTATTCTTGTTCATTCAAGTATCTCAATCCTTCTTCCGGAGTTGTTCATGATATCAATTCTCGATCTCAAGTGTTCTCATCTTTTTCCTGGAGTTCAAGTTGCTCATATATCTCTTTTCGAAGCCTCATCTAAATCATTGGAAGGCCCAATCTTGTTCTTTTGCATCCTTCAATTCTTTCTATCATCCTTTTGTTCAGAGTTCTTCCGGAGGTTCTTCATGGTGGTTTGTCAAGGAGTTAATTCTTTCTCGAAGTGTTCATCCAGATTTCTTCCTTTTCAAGTGTTCTTCAAGATTCGTGTTGGAGGTGCTCAAGTGTTCATTATCTTTGATCTCTAAGTTCAATTCATTCTCCATTGTCTTTTAAGATGGTGTTATTAAATTCTTGATTATGAGGAGTCTCGAAGGAAATATTGTCAAGAGTGAGATAAGTAAACCCATCTTGTTTTCTCGGAGTTATATTGGGTTGGATTTCACCATGATAGCAACAATCCTTTTCATGGTGTAATAAATGATTCAAGTTTTCTCCTCCTCTTCTTGGTGAAAGAAGTTTTGCATATCTTGTCGTTCTCAATCAATCAATTGTTTCTGTTGTGGTAGGTTGTCACCTCATAATTTTGAGATGTTTTCCATAAGTCCACAATAAGATAGTTCTTTTCGTTGTTGGTGTTCCAACAACTCCGTTCATCCATGCTTCTCAAATTCATTGGTGCTAGAGTTGTCATTTCTTCTCAGTTCTCTTCTTCCCAAGGATCTAGCTTCTATTCTTTTGTTCCGGAGGCCTTGTGATGTTGCTCTCTTCAATCTATTATCTTGCCTTGTTAATATCATGTTCTTTCTTTGCTTATCCATTTAACCAGAGTGCTGTGAAATCTGTTCATGATCCTTCTGTCTTATGAAGTTTGATTCTAATCCAACCAAAGTTTGGTGCCTCTCTTTAAATTTGTTTCCATCATATCTATTTTGCCTCTCTTTCCTACCGAAGTGCTGCCGAAATTTTCTGTGAATTCTTGCTGTTCTTCATTGTTCTTCTCTTTGCATCCATCAGGATTCTTTGGTTTCGCTCGCTTGCCAAAGAAGCAACAAAGTTTTGCCTTTTGCTCTTTCTCTTCCCCTTTTTTATTCTAGATCTCGGGACGAGATCCTCGTGTAGTGGAGGAGAGTTGTGACAGCCCGATACCGATGTTCCAGAAGATTCTAGAAGATTCCCCTTTAGTTTCCGTTCCCGGCATGTGTTTTGTTGTGTGTTGCATTCATCGTCACGCCATTTGCATCATCTCCTGTTTTTAAAAACTTGCATTCGTTCGTAGTTGCCGGTTCTCTCCGTTCTGCCGTTGCCCGTATCGAGACCAGCCACACACGCACGCGCCCACGGCACCGTTAAATAAAACCGTCTTTAAGCGCACGCGAAAATATTCTCGGATTGAGTTGAAACTTGTCGTGCGGTCTTGTTATAGCTTAGGTAGACCGCCCATCGATTTTCGTCGCGTTCTGGGTTCATTTGATGCCCCGTTGGACAGTCGTAGCAGTGAGGTCATCGTTTTATTATCGGACGTGTCGGTGTTTTTAAACCTTCGTGTCACGGGTTGCACTTCCCTCTCATCTCCCCTAGCCCCTTTGCACAGCCTATCCGTAACCCCCCTCTTTGCTTCCGGTCCGTCGAGTCGATACCCGACAGTCCTGAAATGGACAGCGCCAGCTAACCCTAGCCCGTAGCCTATATATAGCCCTAGCTCTCCTCGTTTCGCATGCAAACCCTAGCCAGCCCCCACCTTCTCCCTCCTCCAGCCTCCAGCCCGCTCGAGCCCATCTGGGCCCGTTCGAGACCATCCGGGCCCGAATCACGTTCCGGAGTTCTTCCCCGAGCTCCATCCATGGAGGTCCCGAGCTCCTCCCGATCTCCTCCGCCACCGGCCCCGCCGGAGCAGCCGCCGTCGCCGGAGCCCAGCCGGACCGCCGGCCCCCTCTCCCTCTTCCCTCTTCCTCTCCTTCCTCTCTCCTCCTCTCCCCTAGCCGGCTAACCTCTCCCTCTCCTTTCCCGTAGCTCGCCGCCGCGCCATGGAGCCTCGCCCCCGCTGCAGCAGCTAGCCGCCGCCGGCCGCCCGCCGCCGGGAACCGTTCCCCCACGACCGGATCTGCCTCCTCCCGGCCTGGCTCCGCCCCTCGCTGCCTCGGCCGCCGCCGTCGGCCCTTGCTCCGCCGCCGCCACTGCCTGCCTCCGCGCGGGCGAGGTCGAGCACTCCCACGACCCGCGTTGACCCGCAGCGCAGCTGTGTGGGCCAGGCCCAGCAAGCGCCTGCGTGGCCCAGCGCGGCCCAGCCACCTCCCTCTCCCAGATCTGGCCCAAGTGGCCTGGTGAGCTAGCCCCCTTTTGTTTTTGTTTTTTATATTTATTTTGCGGTTCTAAACGATACAGTAAATTAATCGTGCACCGTTTCAGAATAATCTTAATATGTAAAGTGCTTAGAATTAAATATAGTTTAATAATATGTCATTTGCATCCCTGCCCAAAATAGCTTAACATGTCATTTTGCATATTTGCATTAATTGCATTTTCATAATTAATTAACCGAGCATTGAGATTAAAAAAATCTGAAATTAAAAATGTTCATCTCATTCGCACCGCATTTCCATGCATGATAAAAATGTTGGATTGTGGTTGCATTTAATTTTGCATTGTCGTTTTTCTATACCGCGAATAGGCCTAATTCCGCATATTTAATCGTGATTGATTTTCCACAAGAACCTAAGCATATTATATATGTTTTCGGGGTAGAAAAATCCATAGGATTTATCGGTGCATTTAGTTTTGTCATTTGAGCATTTTGTGTGCGCGTCATTTATGCCGTGATGTTCTTTTGTTATTTTCGTAGGATTTAATCCGGGCATGATATGAATTAATTTTCAACATGTAAGTTGCTCTTTGATATGTGTCCTAGCCCATGGACATTTTGCTTGTCATAGAAATGCATGTTTAGGTGTTGGTTTGTTGTTGTCATCTTGCTATAAAAATCTGTTATTTTGAGGGTCCAAAATATTCCTAAGTCTGGAATCTGTTGTATTTTGTTGTTGTCTTGCCGTGATCTAGAACTCTTTTGTGGTAGGTGTAATGGAGTTAATTGTTGTTGATATTGCCCTCTAGCATGCTGTCAAGTTTCATGCCATAATATGACTTGTAGCATATAGTTTTACTGCTGTCAATATGCCTTCATGATAAAAACTGCATTGTCTAAAACTGCTATTTTCACTAAGTCTGAAACTGTTATCAAGTAGCCTTCTTGTGAGCTTCCTACCAAGTGATCCATGCATGTTCTGTGATGATATGTGAAGATGAAATGAAGTGGATGTTGTATGCTATTGTCCCATGCTTAGTTTGTGCATTTTGGAATATTGCAGCTTGTTGTTTTCATATGTTCAAAATGCTATCTTGCTGTTTTTGGCAGATTTCAACTAAAACTTGTTTTGATGATTGTGGTTGAACCGTAGCTCCGTTTTGGACATTCCATACATGAAACTTGTTTAGAATCTCATGTAGTTTCATAATAACTTGTTGCATTCATGATTTGAAATGGTTGTGGTGGTTTTGCCCAAGCATTTGCATTCATGGCATGTGCATCTTGTGTTGCTCATATCTTTTAGGCCGTAGCTCCGTTTGAGATGTTCTATATATGTAAATCGACTAGAATGACGTGTAGAATAACATGGTATGATTTATTCTGCTGCTTAACAAATATAAAATATGATTAGTTCAGATCTGGATCAAATTCATAATTAACATATGGGGTCATTTCGGAAATGCTATAAGTTGTTTCCGGCCTCATTTAAAATGCCTAGATAGTATAGTTTACTTATGCTTCACCTCTACCATGTTTAACAACATTTAACATTGTCGCGTACCTAACAAGAGTGAACTAAATAATTCGAATGTGGAGTTTCGTCAATATACCTTACCTATTAAGCTTTAATAGTCTTGATACCCTTGGAAATGAGATTGCTGAGTCCCTGTGGCTCACAGATTACTACAACAACAGTTGCTGGTACAGGTAATGCGATGATTTGACGTGAGCGCGTTGTTTGATTTGACTTGGAGTTCTTCTTCTTCTTCTTCTTCTTCTTCTTCTTCTTCAATCTTGGATGGGTTCCAGGCGGCAGCCATGGGATATCAAGGGTGGATGTCATTTTATCGTTTGATTTCGTCCGTAGTCGGACCCTGCTCTTCTGTATGATGTTTGAGTATGTTATTGTATTGATGTGACTCTGATGTAGCTTGTGGCGAGTGTAAGCCAATTCCATATACTCATCTCTTCTGTACATGTACTTGTAATGATATCCATTCTTGCGAACGCATCGAGATACGCTTCTATCCCCTTCGAGGCCCTCGTGCCGAAATAAGGATAGGACCGCATCTTGGGCGTGACAGCGAGGCCTCGCCTCGCGTTCCGGACTTTGAGGCTCGCAGCTCCGCGAGCCTCCTCTTCTCCTCCTGCTGGGTGGCCGTGTGCTCGCGGGCCAGCCGACTAGCGGCATCTGTCAGGTCCCCCGCCGGCTCCCCCTCGTGAAGCTCGATGGGGTCCTGCAATGCACAAAGGCCGGTCCCCACCGGCTCACAACCCAGAAGAAAACACACGCAAGACACGAAAAAGAGACTTACCCAATGACGATGGGCAAGGCCCGCTTGGCGCGTGCCGGCGGCTTCTGCACGGCCACCTTCACCCGCTTTGGGACTGGTGGCGGGGCCACCGGCCCCTCCTGAGTCGGCCTCTTCACCCGGCTGGCAGCTCCCGCCGCCGGGGCTTGAGCCGACCGCTCCTTGCTCCGCCGACCCGACGTGCTGAGGGAGGAGGCTCGTTCAGAATCATTACGTCATCGTCATCGTCATCATCATCATCGTCGTCCGTCCAGTCCCTGATCGTGGGGGCAATAAGGAACTCACCGGCTCCGCTAGGCTCCCCGGCTGCGCTGGACCCTCCGGCTCCACTGGGGTCGCTGGCTCGCGGGTATGCCAGCTCGTCGACTCCTCCCGAGGAGTCCACCCCCTCTTCCGGCGGGCCTTCCCGCTTGTAGTCTTTAGAGTTAGAGTGGTCGCGCTCCGCCTCGAAGACTTGGGTGTGCGGTTCGTCCGGCGTGTTCTGTCGCACCAACAGCTGCGATCAGCATGGCAAAGTAAGGTCCATTGCCGGCTGCCAACTGGAAAGAATCAAACAAAAAGAAGGGTCGGCTCGTTGAAGACTTACCAGGGGGACGATTGATGCGGTCGTATGGCTCCATGCCAAATGTCCATGAAGCGGGCTTCAGCTTGAACGTCGTGAGGGCGTTCACCCGCATCGCCACCTGAGCCGGCATTAGGTCGACGGTCGACAGCCGGCAGGGGTCCCGGCGGCCGTACATGTCGCAGATCCGGTGCGACCTCAGCTGGAGAGGCAGCACTCGGCGTGAGATGAAGGCCGCCACCAGATCGGCGGCGACCAATCCCTCAGAGCTCTTCAGCTGCGTGAGCCGGCCAAGCTCCGCCAGAGCCACGCGCGGGGCGGTCCCCATCCAGTTCAACTAGGTGGACTTCACATCCACGAAAGTCGGCAGCCGGATGAAGTCCAGATTCAGGTCGGCGTTCTTCACGTAGAAGAACGTCCGGTGCCACCCCTTGAAGGACTCGATGAGAGAGAAGGGCGGGAAGTGCGCGGTGCCGCGGCAACACACCGCCGTGCCCCCGTAGGCGCTGCTCTTCAGCGCCTTGAGATAGAAGAGGGCATTGAAGAAGTCGAGGAAAGGAAGGACCCCGAGATAGCCCTCACACAGCGTCACGAAGCCGGCGAGGTATAGGATCACGTTGGAGCGGAGGTGGTGCGGCTGGAGGTCGAAGGTTTCGAGGAGCAGGCGGAAGAAGTGGCTCATCGGGAGCCCGAAGCCACGGGAGAAATGCCAAAGGAACACAACGTGCTCCCCCGGCTACGGCGCCGGCACCACCTTGTCGCCCGGCATGCGAGCGACCACCCGCTCCGCCTTCGGCAGCATGCACGCGCGGCGGAGCTCCGCAATGTCCCCCTCAGTGACGTCGGAACCAGCCTAGCTCCCTCCACGTCCGTCGGCCATTGTGGCGACAGGGCAGCGTGCGGGTGCGGTTGCGGGTTTGGGCGCGGTGTTGCGCAAGGAGAGCGAGGAAGACGAAGAAGGCAAGAGGGCGAGGCTGCAAGGGGGTGAGTGGGATGTGAGTATCTCCACCCCTGCCCTTCCTCCCCTTTTATTGGGGAGGCCATGACTGGGGGACGTGGGATTAATTGCGCCGACTCCCTCGGAAACTCCGCGTGTGTGTGGGTGCCCCCGGGCTGTAACGGCCACTTCGGGGCGCAGATGATCCCGACCTGCACCCCGAGGCCTATTGGGCTATGCCCGGGGCCTAGCGGGCTAGGCCCAGGCCGACGTCCTGTCTCCCCGCATGCGTGGGGCCTGCCGCATCATTACTCACCGTGTGGCGTGTGGCGGGCCGGCTCAGGTCCCAAGGCGATGCATTGGTACCCGAGGCATCGGGTCCAACGGCCGACCCGATTGCCCCTTCGGCTTCACACCGGAGGCGGGTACCGCTGGGGGAAGCCACCGCCTCTCCTCCGTTTGCCGGACGCGGGCCTCCGCCGGCTTCGGGGACTACTGACGGGGTCATTACCCCTAGGTAGGCCAAAGCAACGGGGTTCTCCCCCCTTCCACTTCGAAGGAAAACTATGCGGCCAGCTGCCCATGGCCGGCTGGAGGACGGCCGGCTTGAGCTGTCGCCGGCTGGCGACACGGACGGCTGGTCGTGCAGCCGGCTTGACCCCCGACCGGCTGCCTTCCGGGCCGCCTCCTCTATTGACCCCGGGGCGGACGTGCGATGTCCCGTCCTTCTACGTGCGGGTACGACGACATGACATGACCGCCACGACGGGCGGCCCTGTGGCCATAGTGGCCGCTCACGCACGGTAGCGCCTGGCTACAGTCCGGCCGTCCAGACCGCCGACCTCGGCGAGCGCGACCGGGCAGGGAAACAGTGCCGGCACGTCCTCGCCCACTCGATTACCTGCCCCAGCGTGGCTACAGTGTAGCAAGTTGTACCGGAGACTTCGGTCGGCTGGCGCTAGACGACGCCTCCCAGGCGACCCGTGCCGCGGCAGGTGGGCGAGGGCCAATCGCAGATCTGGCTGGCGGGCCCCTCACAGGTGACGGGACTGCGCAGCCGGTGGGCCCTACGGACGACGAGACGGCTCGAAAGGCGGGACCCCCTGGTCAGCCGGAGAGGCTGCCAACCGGGTCCCTCCACCCCTATATCTTAGAATACATAACAAAGCCGGGGGTTGGCCTATAAAAAACCCCGAGCCCCCCATGCAACGGGGACGGACGATCATTCGCGTACACCCACATAGAGCTCCCTTCTCATTCCATCCTTAGCAACGGAGGAAGACGAGCCGACTGCTCCTTCTTCCTCCTCTAGACACAACTCTAGGAGCATCCCTGTAAACACAACTATCCATCCAACTAGACCAAGTAGGACTAGGGGTATTACCTCTCCTGGAGGGCCCTGAACCTGGGTACATCGTGTGTCACCACCGCTTGTGCCCAATCTCGCAGCCAGAGCCGTCGGCATCCATCGGCCCCAACCACCTACGATAAGCCTACCCATGGCATGTGTCGTGAGAAAACGACAACAATCTAACACTGCACGGAACATACTACAACAAGAATGGAAGTAAACATCGTAATCATATAAACAAAGGAATTATAATACATTACAACCATAACAACATCAATCATATGCTACAATCAGATAAACAAGATATAGAATCTTACAACACGCCTAGAACATCGACGATCCAGCACCACATTGAAGAAAGACGTAGTCGAATCAAAGGATGAATAAGGGCCACCTAGAGCTCAACAAAAGGGGCAAGCCATTACCTGCAAAGAAACGGTGACCACACTTGCCTGCTCACCCACCTTGCTATGGAGGGGTTTTTATAGGGTCAGAACAGAATATGGCGGGAGAGAAACTGGCGGGAAAGAAGGGCGGGCGGGAAAGAAACTGACGGAAAGAAGGGAGGGAAAGAACTGGCGGGAAAGAAGGACGAGAAAGAACTGGCGGGAAAGAAATTGCACTATCCGGCCAAGAAAATACCGAAAAGGACGCTTTGGTCAACGGAAAACCGAAATAGGTCACATGCAACTTCGATCAAGTGTTAACGTAAAGTGCATGCACTCTTTGGTCAACGGTTGACCAAAGAGTACTCTTTGGTCAACCAATGACCAAAGAGTACTCTTCGGCCAACCAAAGACCAAAGAGTCCTCTTTGGCCCAGCACGACAGGTTTTCGGTCATCCATTGACCTAAGAGGTAGCCTTCGATCGACGGTTGACCGAAGAGTGCTCTTGGGTCAACGGTTGACCGACGGGGTGCTACTTTTGAAAATTATGCAATAGGCCTATTAGTTTTCGAATTTGTTCTAAAAAGCGTGCTAGTTTCAAAAAAAATCCCAAAGGAGCACCCCAAGTTTTTTTGTTTCTTTTGACAAAATATAAAAGCTTTATTTCCTATGTTTTGCGATCTCCAAGAAATAGATGTCCAGCAACATACGGACCCGTCCGTCAGTACGTCTGTTTCTCGCTTGTATCCGATGCGTCCCTTGTAATGACCGCTTCAAAGGCGTCTATCCAGAAGTGTATATAACCAAATCATTTTATCATACATATAGTTCGATTCATTCTATCATTTACATTTAATAAGTTATCAGCATGCTCAACCGAGAGGGCTATCATCAACAAAATAAGAACAATCTCCATTGATCCAAGAACAGAGGCTTTGTCTGGGCGCGAAGACTTTAAGATCAAAGGAGAGACTCACGGGGTCTCCACCTAAAAGGCATATTGCTAATTAGTGAAAACAAAAAGATCGTAGGATACAAGGCCTCTCCATGAACAAGAAGAAGAGGTAAGTAGCATCAATAATCAACTTGCTTTCGATTGGTTATGCCCTTCGAACAATTCATCGTCTTGGTCACATGCTACTAGCAAAATCATCGATGATGCCTTGCTATTTCTGGACCAAGTTGAACACGATGTGGCCACCCATCCTCCACACAACAAATCGCTCGACCCACACGGGAGGCCGTCAAAGGCTTGGTCAGCTCCATCGTCGCCCCTCGAGATCATGGACGTCGCCCGTCCTTAGCCCAAAACGGCTTCAATCTGAGCGGATCCTCCTTGAGGGACGCATGGGAGGGGGGAGGGAGTCAGGGGTACCTATGACCAATGCGGCCCTCAACTCACAACGTATGGGGTAGCGCACCCGCTAGTGCGGCTCCGGCAACGTGCCTTTCCGTGATTCGGCCACCTAAGGCAATGGCGACAGAAGCTCGACTTGAGCATGCAACACGGTGGCGACAAAATTTGTAGCCTATGTTGCATACACGATAATTTTTCAAAATGTTTTCTACATTTCAAATTTTGCATATTCACGTTGGTCATCCTGGCTTTTGGACGAGATGAAAACTATCAAGAATTTCATTGTTTACGACTACAATGATGCTAAATTCTAATAGTATTTGGATTTTATGTGCATTGCATATGGCACAAGGAGACTATCTTAAGGCTCACACACCTTAAAATCTATGTTGAACTACTCATATGATGCATCCAGTCAAGATAAATGTCTTTTTCCAACCATTGACTAGACTATTCAGGTACTTCATGGTTCTAAAAGATGCTATCTACATGTGTGGTCATTGAAGGGAAGAGTGTTTGAAATCGGGGAATTATTCGCCGAATAGGTGAAACTATCATAGAAATATTGACTCATAATTGGATTCTTTGGGGTGAAACTATCAACTCTTTGGCTTGTTTGTCAGACAACCCCACTCAGTTTGTAAGTGAACTTATTGATGCTACCAATGCCGTATGGAATATCGAATTATTGCAACAAGTTTTCCTACCAATAGATGTTGAGAGAATATTGAGTACCCCTCTTTGCACTCGGAACGTCATGGATTTTTGGGCATGGAATTTTGAAACAAATGATTTTTCTGCTCTATCCACCTATCATATGTTCAGAGAACTCGGAGAAAGAGAGAAATATGGTTGGATGAACAAATTATCTCATTGAATGCTAGCGCTTAGAAAACCTCAGGGCAAATGGCATGGAAGGTTTTTGTCCATGCAAAGCTATGTGTATTCTTATGGAGGCTTGCTAAGCATTCTTTACATACCAAAGATGAGTGTGAAAACTATAAAATGGCTCATTTGGACTTGCGTTAATTGTGTGGAGCGGTTCATTCATGGAGACATTAGCTACTAGAATGTTCTGTGACTCGTTGCATCTGGACTTTGATTGATGATGACCTTGTAGAACATATGATTGCCAACAATGAACTAGGTGCAAAGCAATTACTGTTTATCCTTTCCAAGGTATTATCGCATGGAAGGATTGTGAGATCGGTTCTCACCAGGTATATCAACGAGCTAAATGATATCAAGAAAGTTCAAGTTTTAGGCCCCAACTAGTCTCGCCCTCCGCAAGTGCTAGGATGGAAGAAACCCTCTAGCGGGTTTGCAAAAGTGTACGTTGATGGAGGGGTTGCTCGATCCGGGTTATCAGGATCAGTGATGACCCACAAGTATAGGGGCTCAATCGTAGTCCTTTTGATAAAGAAGAGTGTTGAGTGCAATGAGGAACAGAAGGAATTGATAAGTAGCTTCCAGTAAGGACTTCACTACAAGTGTTGTAAGACCGTTTTACAGATAGTTTCATAGCAAGGTAACAAGTAACAAAATAGCAAGTTGAACAAAGTGGCCCAATCCTTAATTATACTAATGGCAAGCTGGTGATATTTCTTATAGTGATTAAAACGTTCTTGAGGACACACGAGAATATCGCCAAGTTACTTTCATCACGATTCATCGACTTATGTTCATTGCCTTGATAAGTGTTATCTGGGTGGACTGGAGCTAAGATATTGTCCTTACTTGAACTCATACCTACTTATGGTTATACCCTCCATGCAAGAATCCACAAATACGAAAAAAGTAATTAAGATAAATCTAACCATAACATTAAGGAATTGGACCCCAAACAGCCCTTACGGTATAATTCATAAACTGTGGTTTAGGTTTCTATCACTCCCGCAACCCATACAAACTTATTCCACAATGCCTTCCCCTAGCCCCAAACATGATGAAGTGTCATGTACTCGATGTTCACATAACACCACTAGAGGAAGAACATCACAACATCATATCAAAATATTAAACGATGATCAACTTCCCATGATTAATAACAACATGGCTTCTCTCGTATCCTCAAGAACAAATAAAACTACTCATAACTCATCATATTGATCATGATCAGTTGATATAAATATATGATTAACAATATGAACATAGTAATCTTCCACCAATTAAACCAACAAGCATCAACTAGAAGATGTAATCGACACTACTAGCACCCGAGGTACCAATCTAAGGTTTGACACAAAGATTGAACACAATGGAAGAACTAGGGTTTTGAGATGAAATGGTGCCGATGAAGATGTTGGTTTCTACGATGGTAGAAGTGTTGGTGACGATGAAGGCTTCAATTTCCCCCTCTTGGAGGGAATTTCCCCCGACTAAATCGCTCCACCGAAGAGTAAAAGTGATCCACCTTTGTTTCCGCCTCGAGATGGCTATGGAAAGTCCCAAAAAATTTTGTATTTTTTTCTAGGTCAAAAGGGAATTTATGACCAAAGGCTATCGAGAGGTGAGTTGCCACGACCCTACATGGGCACATGGCGTGGCTAGGGGATGGTCACGCCACCTGTCCATGTGGACAGGCTGTACCCCCCTTTGGCATATCTTCGCTCCATAATTCATTATATATTCTGAAATAATTCCCCAAACTTCCACAATTCATTTTGAGCTCCGGATAATTGCTTTTTCTTCTGTTGGGTTTTTAGGTCAAGAATACCAGCTGTCGGCAATCTCCCCCTCTAGGTACAACTTGCATTTTTAGACAGAAAAGGCATTAATTAGAATTGCACCGTGATTGTAAATATAACATCAGAAAAGACAAATTATAGTGGAATGATGCAAACTGGACATATCAATCAACTGCCCCTATGTGTCGAGATGATCATGACATTTTCTCGAGATCTGTATTGTGAACACAAGAGTGGTTGACCCAGCTATGCTTGAAGCTATAGCTTGCCAGAGTCCCTGGCTCTTGCCAATGATCTCATGCTTCGAAATATCCATGTGGGTTTGGACTTCAAGCAAATCGTGCATAATTCAGAAGCCCACTGTGAAGCTATATTGTGAAAGAAATATCTATCAAGAAAACTAGTTTTGATTACTTTTTTTGGAAAAGGAGGAAGGAAGCCTCCGGCTCTTGCATTAATCGATGCATGCAGCCATATTATTAAATAAGTTCAAGAACAAGGTCTTAGATCCATAATGTGCTCATGAACTGAGCATAAAAAAAAGTCGCAAGTAAATAAAAACTGCCACATCCGGCAAAATCAAAAGTAGGCTATGATGCCTATACACGTAGCCTATCATTAGCTCGCCATTCAAATCGGAAGAAGATGGCGCGGACGATTGTCTCTCACCGCTTGCATCCAATAGCCATAAGTTCCCTGAAGACCGCATGGGTGAGTAACGACCACGTACGGATCCAAGTCGTGGCTCTATAGATAATTAGTTTTGATGGTTGTTCTTTTGTTTTTGAAGGTCGTGATTGAAACGTTGAAGCACATAATTTAGCCAAATCCTCTCACTCTCTTGATCAGGGCAGCCATATTTGATTGGGGCAACCCCATGATCTTAATTTTGTTCCTCTTGTTACAAACCCTCATCAATAAAGGGTAGCTATCAGCTAGATGAGCTCCAAGGCGCTCCCATTGGTTAATTAGTCAGCTGGCGAATTGAAGTTGGATGTGAACCGAAGATGTAACACGTGCAGTCACCGATCCACGTCAAATAAACCGAACTGTCTGTCACGATGCGATAATCAATCAGGAATCACAATCATACAAATATGATCGAACTCTGCCATGGTGCTAGAGCTTAGCTAGATAGCTGAGGTGAGTGAGGTGAATGATGCGAGATTTGTTACCAAACCTACGATTCCCATCTGTACCAAACCTGGAAGAAAAGTACGTACCACACCCACTGATCTACATGGATGGAGGAAGACCCCTTCAATGTTAGTTGCATAACTTGTACTACTACTAGCTAGGCATACAGTACGCTGTATCCATTGATTCCGATTGTGATTACGCAGGCAGGCTAGCTGACATAGTCTCTCTTCTCCATCTTCTCCTGTGTGCTAGTGCCAACTGCCGCAACTAGCTGGCCTTGACCAAGCAAGCAAGCATATACTATGCACCAGCACCAACACAAGCAAGCTAGAAAGAGAAGAGGAACTTGGAAATACCGATATTATTCGGAGAGCTCTAGCTCGCCTGAACGTGGCCAAATGGCTGTCACTTACTATTAGTTAACTATCCGGCCTATCGAAATTTCCAGGTCAGGTGTAATCTCCAAATGGCTAGCCCCTTACAATCCTGAGGTAGACCACTGGTAATTAATTAATTAGGTCCTCCAGCTTAGTCAGAGACATGAGACAAACTGAAAACAACGTTGGTACGTGGAGGCATCGATGCATACTCTACATATATATAGTGTAGCTTGAGAGATAGAGCAAAGCAAAGGCTTAAGCATTCCCAGCTAGCCTGCCAGGGTAAAGCTGCATGCATGCTATATATGCAGATCGGATGAGATCACCAGTCAGCGCCTATACTTTGTCTGATCGTTTGGGAGGTACTGTAGGAACTAAGCAGGGCATGCAGGAGCCGAGTGATCGGAAAGAAAAGATGGCTGCTCATGCTCCCTTGTCTCCAGAGGCGCGCAGCCGGGCTGTCATCCTACCACTGCTGCGTATACTGTGAGTTGATCGAGATCCACGTACGCTTTCTTGCTTAACCTACATTTGGACTTTGGACTCACAATCATGGTGCATGTACGTTGTTATTTCGCAGAGAAGATCATGGTGCAGATGCGCGGAAGGGCAGGCCGGCGGCGATCTCCTCCAAGGCCGGCAGGAAGAAGAAGGTGTTAATGCTCACCGTGCTAGTGTCCATCGTGTTCTTGTGCGCCCTCCTCAAGACCAGAACCCTCTCCGGCCGGATACTACTCAACAATCGTCCAGCTCCTACGATCAGTATCCCACGGCCCCCCTACGCCGCGCACCGGCGCGTCCGGTGGGACAGCGTCACCGCTTCCCTGGTGGCAGCGCAGGCCGGGTCGGTGGCGCTGCTCAACTTCAGCCCCGCGGAGGTGAAGCGGTGGAGGAAGCTGCGGTTACCCGGAGCAGTGACAGTCCGAGCGGTGCGGTTGCAGGCCGTGGACAGAGCCGTCACCTGGGCCGCCCTCTACCCGGAGTGGATCGACGAGGACGGTAACGGCACCAGCACCGGCAGCTGCCCGTCACTCCCAGACCCCGAAGATCAAGGAGGCCGGCGCTTCGACCTTGTCGCTGTCAACCTCCCGTGCCGAACCCGCCGTAACGATAGCGGCAGCTGGTCCAGAGACGTGGCCAGGCTCCATCTCCAGCTCTCCGCCGCCAAGCTCGCCGTCTCCGTCCACTCGTCGCACGTCCTCGTCGTCTCTGACTGCCTCCCACTCCCCAACCTCTTCCCATGCAAGCATCTCCTCCACCAACACGGCCATGCCCGGCTCTACAGGGCTCACGCCGCCTACCTCCGCCTCCGCACCCGCCTCCCCGTCGGCTCATGCGACCTCGCCCTACGTCTTCCGACGAGTCCTACGAAGCCGCCTACGGTGCTCAGGCGGCGGCGGGAGGCGTACGCCACGGTTCTGCACTCGTCGGACGCCTACGTGTGCGGTGCCATCGCGGTGGCGCAGAGCATCCGGCAGTCGGGCTCCACCAGGGACCTGGTGGCGCTGGTGGACTACGGCAGCATCGGCGCCGAGCAGCGCGCCGGCCTGGCGGCAGCGGGGTGGCAGGTGCGCGCCATGGACGGCCGCATCCGCAACCCGCGCGCCGTGGCCGGCACGTACAACGAGTGGAACTACAGCAAGCTCCGCCTCTGGCAGCAGCTCACTGACTACCGCAGGGTCGTGTTCGTCGATGCCGACCAGCTCGTGCTGCGCAACATCGACTTCCTCTTCGACGCCCCGGAGGTGAGCTCCACCGGCAACTGCCGGACGCTCTTCAACTCCGGCGTCATGGTACTGGAGCCCTGCAACTGCACGTTCGACATGCTCATGGCGCGCGTCCGTGACGTCCGGTCATACAACGGCGGCGACCAGGGGTTCCTCAACGAGATCTTCACATGGTGGCACCGCCTGCCGCGCACCGTCAACGTCCTAAAGTACTACCACCACCAGGGCCATGCTGCTGCTGATGCCTCGGCTCCGCCGCCGCCGGAGCCGTACCTACTGCACTACCTGGGCATCAAGCCGTGGCTGTGCTTCCGGGACTACGACTGCAACTGGAACGTGCCGTCGCTGCGCCAGTTCGCGAACGATGAGGCGCACGCGCGGTGGTGGACGGTGCACGACCGGATCGCGCCGAGGGAGCTCGCCGCCAAGTTCTGCGCGATGCCGGGGAGGCAGAGGTCGGCTCTGGAGTATGACCGAAGACAGGCGGAGATGGCCAACGCCACCGACATGCACTGGAGCCGTCCGATCACTGACCCAAGGAACACCAAACAACTCTTGTTGCCAATGCCACCCGCCGCTTGATTCCTACCCATCGTGGCTTGCTTGCATCGTATGGTCTTTTTGTAAATTGATTTGATATTTCCAAGCCATTTTATAATGGTCAATATTTGTAAATTGTTAAAAAAAATCTGTCCTCGCCAACCACTGGATTTCAATCCAACGGTCACCTCAGAGTGTCCCCGTATACGACGGGTCCTGTCTCGGCCTCATCAGGACGTCGCTGCCAGCCGCATTGCCTTCGACTAAGCCTCAAAGCTCCGCACTCGTTTGACTTCTTCTCCGAGAAAATCGACTAGTGTCATTCACGTTTTCATGTAGACTTACAAATAGCAAACGCTTATAGTAATTCTACCAACATCATCAAGCCTATAGTTATATGTGTATGACTAAATGATGAGATTTGGTAACCTGGGGCAAGACAATTACTCATCTTGACGTCAAAATAGCACACACCTTAAAAACGAATGGTCTATGGTAAAAAAAAAAACATGACAAAACCCACGACATTTGCTGATGTGCCATAATACGATTTTGAATGTGACCCACAACTAGGAGCCCATCTATGCTTGGCTGATTAGGATGGCAATGGTATGTCTAGCTCATCGAAGTTTAAGTCCTGGTGTTTATATTATTTTGGATTTATTTCAGAATTTTTGGCGATGCGCATTTAGTGAAAGGCGACATTCTATTGACTACGAGACATCTTTGATGATTTCGTCAATCTCAAGATTATATGTCGGTTCGATCCCTCAAAAGCGTTCATAGGGATAGGATATGTGTATGTGTTCGTAGGGATGAGTATATGCGTGTATATATTAACACCTGGGTTTGTATTGTGTTCACGAAAAAATTGTGACCAATAACCTAGTTGGTGATACATAAAAAAAGAAGACCAAACCAACAAGATTTGACAACATGGTCATGCCTTCAACGGAAACACATGTCGACTTTTTTTTGAACAGCAACGCATGTCGATTTGCTGCTATCAACAAGCACCACAGATTAAGCGCCGGTTCTTTTGCTGGTTTATGGAATAAGTTGTTTACTATCCAGCTTATTTTGAAAGTTTAATCAAATATATTTATTTAGAAACCTATTAATTAAGATTTTATCATCAGATTTTTAAAAATATATTTTGTTCTTTTGCTGGTTTATGGAATAAGTTGTTTACTATCCAACTTATTTTGAAAGTTTAATCAAATATATTTATTTAGAAACCTATTAATTAAGATTTTATTATCAGATTTTTAAAAATATATTTTTGGATAGCTTATAGAATAAGTTGGGAAGGAGTCAACTTATTCTCAAAGCCTAGTTGACATGCATGCTACTAGTTATGATATTCACATTGTGACCAGCCTTGTAGCATCTCTAGCAGACCTTTTAAAACGCAAAACTGAAAACCGTGTTTCCAGTTCGCGGAAAACGCATTCTAAGGGTCGGTTCGAGCTGCTGCCTAACAGACCCCTTAAACTTAAACTGTAAATCAAATTCTCGCTTACATTTTCCCCCACATCTTCTTCTTCCTCTCGTCTGTGTCCATGATCAACTAAATTCGTTCCTAAAAACCTACGAAATGCACATAAAACGCCTAAATACGGAGTCACCGACATCTAGGACGGCTCGCACGAAGCGACCAGTAGTTGGCCAGCTCCGGCCGCTAGCTAGCTCCTGGATGGCACGAGTTCATCCTAGCTAGCTAGCTCTTGTCCCTGTCGCCGAATCCGGCCAGGACAAGCAGGGCGGCCTTCGGGACGGGCGGGGCAGACGGGCGGGGCACCGCCGACGGCCAAGACGGACGGGCGACGGCCGGGGACGGACGAGTGACGGCCGGAGATGGTCGAGACGATGGTCGGGGATGGATGAGGCGGCGGCCGGGAGCAAGCCATGAAGTTTTCGATCGCAGTTGGTCTCCCGCCAACGTTCTTTCGTATATACAAGGCACCCTCGGGTTGGCTTTGAAACCCTTATATTCACAAGTTTGGTGGGGATGTTTACTGTGCCTCTTAAAAAAATTACAGGCCGGAGTCATTTACGGGTCTGTTCGGGATACTTTTTCAACGCGGAACTGTAAAGTGACGGTTATTTTGTGGGTTCGTGAGTTATACGGGGTCCGCTAGAGATGCTCTTAGGCCGTTCATTTGTTTAAGTTGTAGTGAAAGATACATTAGGAGCTACTTCCTTTGTTCCTAAATATAAGTATTTTTAGAGATTTCACTATGAACTATATACGGATGTATATAGATATACTTTATATTATAGATTTCCTCATTTTGCTTTGTATGTAGTCCGTAGTGAAATTTCTAAAATGACTTATATTTAGAAACAGAGGGAGTAGATGGCAACATTTTTAATACACATTTTCACATTTTCAAATGTGTGACAAACATTTTGTAAATACATGATTAATTTTATAATACATACTCAACATTTTTAATACACAATTTCTAATGTGTGATTAATATTTTAAAAATATAAGATTAACATTTTTTATATATGATTAACATTTTTTCTATAGATATTTAACATTTTTCAAATGCTTCATTAATTTTTTATAAACTTGTTTACAATTTTTTGAAATGTTTGATTAAGATTTTTTAAATATATGATCAGCATGTTTGACTCACATTCTATAATTTTTCGTATAAATGACAAACATTTTCTTTATTCACATATTATACTTTCCAAATGATTGCTTAACATTTTTAATACTACGTGGTCAACATTGTTTCTATACATATTTTAAATATTTTTCAAATGCTTGATTAATATATTTCAAATACAAGATTAATATTTTAAGGATACATGGTAAATTTGTTTTTCTATACACATTTTAACATTCTTAAATGCATGATTCATATTGTTCAAATACAAGTTTGTCATTTTTGTACAAGGTCAACATTTGTTATGCACTTTTAATATTTTTGAAATGCTTGATTAACATTTTTCAAGTTCATATTTGATTTTTTATGCCTGATTAATATTTTTTATATACATGGTCGACTTTTTCACATACATTGCATATTTTTTTGCATACATGAGAAAAATATATTCGTTATACACATTTAACATTTTTACATGCTTGTTTAACATTTTCGTCAAATATTTTATTTAAGTTTTTTAAATATATTTATTTAGAATATTATGAAGTATAAGCAAAAGTAAAAGAAGAATAAAGAGGAAAACCAATAACGTGAAAAAGGAGAAAAAGAACGAGGCCGTGGCCTCCCGCCCGCCAAGGCCGGTCCATTTATGGAGACGCCTGACATGAGTGCACGCTTGGTCTGGCCGTAAGCAAAACATAGCGCTGCCCGACTATTGCAGCCGACTGGCAAAACAACCCTCCGCTCGGGGGTGCTTGGGCCTTGGCTGGACTGGGCTGGACAAGATTTGCCTCCTCCACCTCCATTCACCCTCTCTCTTCAGTCATGTATCTTCATTCATCCCAGGTTAACCCTTTAGAAGCTAATTTGGGGGCTCATCCATCCTAGATTTGGCGCTCGCTATTGGAGGGAAGAGACATTCTTTCCCTAGGTCTCATTAGGAGGATTGGATGAGGAACAAATGTAAGAGCACATTTCTCCATATGTGGTTTTGGATAATTGATGACAATCCCTATGGACTAATGGTTGCCTTGAGTTATATTCTAAGGATTTGTCCGTAGGCACTTATTGAAGTCCATCTGTTGGATGTTTTCAAGGAGTTTATATGATGACCAAGGTGGTATTCAAGGTTTATCCAAAGATTGGTCATGTGAGAGTTGAGCTTATTGCAAGCATGTCTTGAAGAGGAAGATTCTGTGAGCATTCATGATTACCTTCAAGACATCATCTTTCTGAAGAGAGAAGATAAGATACAAGGTTGATCAAGACTAAGTCAAAGACTGAATCAAGTGATCAACACACAAAGCGTACAGATGTACCGAGAGGGATCAAGTGATCCCATGGTATGGTAAGCATTGTTCATTACGCTTTGTGTACTAACCCATGTTCCTTGTGAGAGTTCTTTGTGGGGTTAGGCATATTTCCATGGGATTTAATCAAGAGGAAGATCCCATACAATCCATGGAAGATGACATCAAGTGGTGATCGTTATCAAGGTTGCGGCGTGCAAGTTCAAGTGAAGCATCACAGAGAGATCATGCTTGAAGCTTGCCGTCCATTGTGGTGACAATGGACTTGTGAAGATGTGTTGAAGAGTGTGTATGGGGGAGCAATCATCTAGTCTTCATCAAGCAAATGCAATCAAGAAAGGTGGTCCATCTTGAGGAAGTCAAGATCATCATCATCTAGCTCAAGTGGATTATGCGCACAGCTAAGGTTTGACCTTGATAGGGTTTTCTATTTTACCGGTCTCATAGTAGTAGTTGGGAGACTGGGTTATAGGATACGTAGTCGTTCTATCAAGGGGGCTCTCAAGTGAGTAGCTTGATTGTATCGTTCGTTGAGAGCTCAAACCATTGCACTCTTGGCATCATCATCTTTCTTGGTTCTTGGTTGATTTTTCTCTTTGAGGTTTCTTGAGATTATGGTCAACTTCATGACAAGATCAAGTTCATCAAAAAAGGAGTCCATATGCATATCCTATGATGTTTTCGATGTTGGAGTTATTGCCAACTGTTCATAGAAAGAGGTTCCTCATCTCTATACCTTTGGCATTGTTATACTGCCTCTTTTTAAGAAAACCTGAATCCAACAAGCTTGAGTTTGCTCAATTCGGAGCTCATTTACAGAAGTTGTGGTAGTTTTGGTTTTACTGTATCCTTCCATTTTCCTAGCTGAGTAGTTGGAGGCAGCGCGGTACATTGGCTAGCAGTAGTACCGCTCCTCGGAGCGGTAGTACTGCAAGTTGCACGGAAGTAATTTTTTACTTCTGCCCCTCGGGCGGTAGTACCGCAAGTTGCACGGAAGTAATTTTTTACTTCCGCCCCTCGGGTGGTAGTACCGCAAATTACTTCCGGTACTACCATGCCAGATATTTTCTCGAAGCTAGCTCCAACGGATATAGCCCGAAAGTAGTTTTTTACATCCGTGGACACGCAGTAGTACCGCTACCTCGAGCGGTAGTACTGTTGCCTCACGGTGTCTTCTGCCGTCTGCTGCATCTGAGTGGCCGTTGAATACTACCCCACGATAGTACCGCAAGAGCAGGCGGTAGTACCGCTCCGGCAGTACTACCGCCATGTTTCCTCGTTGCAGTAGTGTTTCATATGGCTACTACCGCCCTAGAGGTAGTACAACTCCTTGGAGCGGTAGTACCGCTCTGTGCGGGCTGTGAGGATAACCGTTGGATTTTCCCCACCTATAAAAGGGGGTCTTCTTCCCCATTGAACCTTACCTCTTGAGCTCGTGTTCTTTCCCCATCGTTGACCTTCTTCGAGCTTGCTAACTCTCAATCCCTCCAATGATTATTGCGAGTTCTT
The DNA here is from genome assembly GCA_022496015.1 of Hordeum marinum. Lineage (NCBI taxonomy): Eukaryota > Viridiplantae > Streptophyta > Magnoliopsida > Poales > Poaceae > Hordeum > Hordeum marinum. Next base: position 444,269,996 of record CM039674.1, read on the forward strand.
GAGGGAAAAGAGAGAGGAGATCTAGATCCACATTTCCACCAATCACTTTATCCTCTAAGTGAGGGGAACCCCTTGGATCTAGATCTTCGAGTTCTTCGTGTTCTTCTTTGTTCTTCCTCTCATTTTCCTCCCTAGCATTAGCTGCTTTGGTGGGATTTAGGAGAGAAGGACTTGGGAACTCCGCGTGCCCTTGCCATTGCATTTGGTGCATAGGTTTGAGTTCTCCATGGTGATACGTGAAAGTGAGAAGTTGAGAAGCTTATTACTCTTGGGTGTTTGAGCATCCTAGAGCTTGTTCCTCTTGGGTGCTTTGGTGCCCTAGACGATTGGTGGTTCCTCGGAGCTCAATCATTGTGGTACAAAGCTCCGGGCAAGCTTCGGGGTCTCCAATTAGGTTGTGGATATTGCCCCGAGCATTTGAGGTCACCTCAGAGCCACAATCCATTGTGGTGAAGCTTCATGGTGTCATTGGGAGCCTCCAATCAAGTTGTGGAGATTGCCCCAACCTTGTTTGTACAGGTTCGGTGACCACCCTCAAGGGTCCCTTAGTGGAATCACAACATCTTGCATTGTGAGAGGGCATGAGGATATTACGGTGGACCTAGTGGCTTCTTGGGGGGCATTGTGCCTCCACACCACTCCGAATGGAGATTATCATCCGCAAGGGTGTGAACTTCGGGATACATCGTCGTCTCTGCGTGCCTCGGTTATCTCTTACCCGAGCCCCTTTACTTATGCACTTTACTTTGTGATAGCCATATTGTTTCTTGTTATATATCTTGCTATCACTTAGTTGACTATCTTGCTTAACATAAGTTGTTGGTGCACATAGGTGAGCCTAGTTGTTTTAGGTTTTGTGCTTGACTAATTAAACGATAGTTTTATTTCGCATTTGTTCAAGCCTAAACCGTAATTATTTTAAAGCGCCTATTCACCCCCCCCTTTAGGCGACATCCACGTCCTTTCAACAAATACTCGGATCTGACAGGAAAATTAGGTGCCAAGGGACTATAAACTGAGGCCTATATGCACTATTTTAGAGATGCACTATTTCAAAGAACCCACCTCAACTAGTTTCTCAACTAATTGATCCCGTTACAAGGACTTGGAAGAAGCAATTGATTTATGTGCACTTCATTGCGCCTGATGCAAATGTAATAATGAATATCCCCTTTGTTGGGGAACGTAGTAGTAAATCAAAAAATTCCTACATGTCACCAAGATCAATCTATGGATAAACTAGCAACGAGTGGGGGGAGTGCATATTCATACCTTTGAAGATCGCAAAGCGGAAGCGTTACTAGAACGCGGTTGGTGGAGTCGTACTCGCAGCGATTCAGATCGCAGCGGATTCCGATCTAAGCGCCGAACAACGACGCCTCCACGTTCAACACATGTGCAGCCTAATGACGTCTCCTAGGCCTTGATCCATCAAGGAGGAAGGAGAGGTTGAGGGAGATCTCCGGCATCACGACGGCGTGGTGACGGTGGAGCTGCATGGTACTCCGACAGGGCTTCACCAAGCACTACGGAGGACGAGGAGAAGGAGGGGTAGGGCTGCGCCGAGAGAAAGAGAGACTTGTGTTGTGGGTAGCCCAAAACCCTCCACTATTTATAGGAGGAGGAGGAGGGGGAGCAGCCCCTAGGGTTCCCACCATAGGGCTGCGGCCGGCCCTAGATGGCCCTTGGGGCGGCGGTGGCCAAGAGAGGGGAGGAGGGGTGACACCCTAGGGTGGGCTTAGGGCCCTCCACGCCTAGGGTTTGCCCCCCTCCACCCTTGCTGCGCCTTGGGATGAGGTGGGAGGCGCACCAGCCCACCTAGGGGCTGGTTCCCTCCCACTCTTGGCCCATGTAGCCTTCCGGGGCCGGTGGCCCCTCCCGGTGGACCCCCGGAACCCTTCCGCTGGTCCCTGTACGTTACCGGTGATGTCCGGAACACTTCCGGTAACCAAATCCTCACTTCCTATATATGAATCTTTACCTCTGGACCGTTCCGGAACTCCTCGTGACGTCCGGGATCTCATACGGGACTCTGAAAAAGCTTCGGTAACCACATACACAATTTCCCTATAATCCTAGCGTCATCGAACCTTCAGTGTGTAGACCCTACGGGTTCGGGAGGCATGCAGACATGACCGAGACACCTCTCCGGTCAATAACCAACAGTGGGACTTGGATACCCATGTTGGCTCCCACATGCTCCATGATGATCTCATCGGACGAACCACGATGTCGGGGATTCAATCAATCCCGTATACAATTCCCTTTGTCTATCGGTATGTTGCTTGCCCAAGATTCGATCGTCGGTATCCCTATACCTTGTTCAATCTCGTTACCGGCAAGTCTCTTTACTCATTCTGTAACACACCATCCTGTGGCTAACTCCTTAGTCACATTGAGCTCATTATGATGATGTTTTACCGAGTGGGCCCAGAGATACCTCCCCGTCACACAGAGTGAAAAATCCTAGTCTCAATTGCCAACCCAACATATACTTTTGGGGATACCCGTAGTGTACGTTTATAGCCACCCAGTTACGTTGTGATGTTTGCCACACCCAAAGTATTCCTACGGTATCCGGGAATTGCACAATTTCATGGTCTAAGGAAACGATACTTGACATTAGAAAAGCTTTAGCAGACAAACTAAACAATCTTGTGCTATGCTTAGGATTGGGTCTTGTCCATCACATCATTCTCCTAATGATGTGATACCGTTATCAACGACATCCAATGTCCATGGTCATGAAACCGTGACCATCTATTGATCAACAAGCTAGCCAACTAGAGGCTCACTAGGGACATGTTGTGGCCTATGTATTCACACATGTATTACGGTTTTCGGTTAACACAATTATAGCATGAACAATAGACAATTATCATGAATAAGGAAATATAATAATCACTTTATTATTGCGTCTAGGGCATATTTCCAACAGTCTCCCACTTGCACTAGAGTCAATAACCTAGTTACGTTGTGATGTATCGAACACCCATAGAGTTCTGGTGTTGATCATGTTTTGCTCGTGAGAGAGGTTTAGTCAATGGATCTGCGACATTCAGATCCGTATGTACTTTACAAATATCTATATCTCCTTCTTGAATGTAACCACGAATGGAGTTGAAGCGGCACTTGATGTGTCTTGTCTTCTTGTGAAACCTGGGCTCCTTGGCAAGGGGAATGGCTCCAGTGTTGTCACAGAATAGAGTCATCGGGCCCGACGCATTGGGAATCACTCCTAGGTCGATGATGAACTCCTTCATCCAGACTCCTTCCTTTGCTGCTTCCGAAGCAGCTATGTACTCCGCTTCACATGTAGATGCCGCCACAACGCTTTGCTTGCTGTTGCACCAGCTGACTGCCCCTCTGTTCAAAATATACACGTATCCGGTTTGTTACTTGGAGTCATCTGGATCTGTGTCAAAGCTAGCATCGACGTAACCCTTTACAACGAGCTCTTAGGCACCTCCATATACGAGAAACATGTCATTGGTCCTTTTCAGGTACTTCAGGATATTCTTGACCGTTGTCGAGTGTTCCGCTCCGAGATCACTTTGGTACCTCCCGACCAAACTTATGGCAAGGTTCACATCAGGTCTGGTACACAACATATCATACATAATAGAGCCTATGGCTTAAGCATAGGGGATGACACTCATCTTTTCTCTATCCTCTGCCGTGGTCGGGCATTGAGTTGTACTCAATCTCACGCCATGTAACACAGGCAAGAACCCCTTCTTGGACTGATCCATATTGAACTTCTTCAATATTTTGTCAAGGTATGTGCTTTGTGAAAGACCTATGAGGCGTCTCGATCTATCTCTATAGATCTTGACGCCTAATATGTAAGCAGCTTCTCCAAGGTCCTTCATTGAAAAACACTTATTCAAGTAGGCCTTTATGCTTTCCAAAAGTTCTATATCATTTCCCGTCAACAATATGTCATCCACATATAATATGAGAAATGCTATAGAGCTCCCACTCACTTTCTTGTAAATACAGGGTTCTCCATAAACCTGTATAAATCGAAACGCTTTAATCACCTCATTAAAGTGAATGTTCCAACTCCGAGATGCTTGCACCAGCCCATAGATGGAGCTCTGAAGCTTGCATACTTTGTTAGCATCTTTAGGATCGACAAAATCTTCCGGCTGCATCATATACAGTTCTTCCTTAAGGAAACCATTAAGGAATGCCGTTTTGACGTCCATTTGCCAGATCTCATAATCGTAAAATGCGGCAATTGCTAACATGATTTGGACGGACTTCAGCATCGCTATAGGTGAGAAAGTCTCATCGTAGTCAACTCCTTGCACTTGTCGATAACCCTTAGCGACAAGCCGAGCCTTATAGACGGTCGCATTACCATCCGCGTCAGTCTTCTTCTTAAAGATCCATTTATTTTCTATGGTTCGCCGATCATCGGGCAAGTCCACCAAAGTCCATACTTTGTTCTCATACATGGATCCTATCTCGGATTTCATGGCTTCAAGCCATTTGTTGGAATCCGGGCCCGCCATCGCTTCTTCATAGTTCGAAGGTTCACCGTTGTCCAACAACATGATCTCCAGGACAGGGTTGCCGTACCACACTGGTGCAGAACATGTCCTTGTGGACCTTCGAGGTTCAATAGCAACTTGATCCGAAGTTTCATGATCATCATCATTAACTTCCTCTCCAGCCGGTGCAGGCTCCATAGAAACAACTTCTGTGCTGTGCTACTCTCCGGTTCGAGTGGAGGTAAAATTACCTCATCAAGTTCTGTTTTCCTCCCAGTTACTTGTTTCGAGAGAAACTCTTTCTCTAGAAAGGATCCATTCTTGGCAACAAAGATTTTGCCTTAAGGTATACCCAACAGTTTCTTTGGGGTATCCTATGAAGACGCACTTTTCCGCTTTGGGTTCGAGCTTCTCAGGTTGAAGTTTCTTCACATAAGCATCGCATCCCCAAACTTTCAGAAATGATAGCTTATGTTTCTTTCCAAACCATAATTCATACGGTGTCGTCTCAACGGACTTAGACGGTGCCCTATTTAAAGTGAATGCGGCAGTCTCTAATGCATATCCCCAAAATGATAGCGGTAAGTCGGTAAGAGACATCATAGATCACACCATATCCAATAGAGTGCGATTACAACATTTAGACACACCATTTCGCTGAGGTGTGCCAGGCGGCGTGAGTTGTGAAACAATTCCACATTTCCTTAGGTGCGTGCCAAAATCGTGACTCAAATATTCTTCGCCACGATCAGATCATAGGCACTTTATTTTCCTGTCATGTTGATTGTCTACCTCACTCTGAAATTCCTTGAACTTTTCAAAGGTTTCAGACTTGTGTTTCATTCAGTAGACATACCCATATCTGCTCAAGTCATCAGTGAGGGTGAGAACATAACGGTAGCCACCGCGAGCTTCAACACCCATTTGACCGCATACATCGGTATGTATTATTTCCAATAAGTCAGTTGCTCGCTCCATTGTTCCGGAGAACGGAGTCTTGGTCATCTTGCCCATGAAGCATGGTTCGCATGTGTCAAATGATTCAAAATCAAGAGACTCCAAAAGTCCATCAGCATGAAGTTTCTTCATGCGTTTGACACCAATATGACCAAGGCGACAATGCCACATGTAAGTGGGACTATCGTTATCAACCTTACACTTTTTGGTACTCACACTATGAACATGTATAACATCATGTTCGAGATTCATCAAAAATAAACCATTGACCAGCAGGGCATGACCATAAAACATTTCTCTCATATAAATAGAACAACCATTATTCTCAGATTTAAATGAGTAGCTATCTCGCTTCAAACGAGATCCAGATACAATGTTCATGCTCAAAGCTGGTACTAAATAACAATTATTAAGTTTTAAAACTAACCCCGAAGCTAGATGTAGAGGTAGCATGCCGACGGCGATCACATCGACTTTGGAACCATTCCCGACGCGCATCGTCACCTCGTCCTTTGCCAGTCTCCGCTTATTCCGTAGCTCCTACTTGGAGTTACAAATGTGAGCAACTGCACCGGTATCAAATACCCAGGAGCTACTACGAGCGCTGTAAGGTACACATCAATAACAAGTATATCACATATACCTTTAACGTTGCCGGCCTTCTTACCCACTAAGTACTTGGGGCAGTTCCGCTTCGAGTGATCGGTACCCTTGCAATAGAAGCACTCAGTCTCGGGCTTGGGTCCATTCTTGTTCTTCTTCCCGGCAACTTGCTTACCGGCCACGGCAACTGCGTTGCCATCCTTCTTAAAGTTCTTCTTACCCTTGCCTTTCTTGAAACTAGTGGTCTTATTGACCATCAAAACTTGATGCTCCTTTTTGATCTCGACCTCCATTGATTTCAGCATCGAGTACAACACAGGAATGGACTTCTCCATACCCTGCATGTTGTAGTTCATCACAAAGCTCTTGTAGCTAGGTGGGAGCGACTGGAGGATTCTATCAATAACCGAGTCATCCGGAAGATTAACTCCCAGATGAGACAAGCGGTTGTGCAACCGAGACATTTTGAGTATGTGCTCGCTGACAGAACTATTTTCCTCCATCTTACAACTGAAGAACTTGTCGGAGACGTCATATCTCTCGACCCGAGCATGAGCTTGGAAAACCATTCTCAACTCCTGGAACATCTCATATGCTCCGTGTTGCTCAAAACGCTTTTGGAGCCCCGATTCTAAGCTGTAAAGCATGCCACACTGAACCAGGGAGTAATCATCACAACACGACTGCCAGACGTTCATAACGTCTTGAGTTGCTGGGAAAATGGGCGCGTCACCTAGCGGTGCATCAAGGACATATAATTTCTTGGAAGCTATGAGGATGATCCTCAAGCTATGAACCCAGTCCGTATAGTTGCTTCCATCATCTTTCAGCTTGGTTTTCTCTAGGAACGCATTGAAGTTGATGGCAACATTAACGTGGGACATTGGATCAACAAGATAGATTGTAAAGACATTTTAGACTAAGTTCATGATAATTAAGTTCACATAATCAAATTATTTAATGAACTCCCACTTAGATAGATATCTCTCTAGTCATCCAAGTGACACATGATCCATGTCAACTAGCCCGTGTCCGATAATAACGTGAGACGGACTAGTCATCAATGGTGAACATCTCCATGTTGATCGTATCTTCTATACAACTCATGTTTGACCTTTAGGTATCTCGTGTTCCGAGGCCATGTCTGTACATGCTAGGCTCGTCAAGTCAACCTAAGTGTATTGCATGTGTAAATCAGGCTTACACCCTTTGTATGCGAACGTTAGAACCTATCACACCCGATCATCATGTGGTGCTTCGGAACAATGATCCTTAGCAACGGTGCACAATTAGGGTGAACACCTTTCTTGAAATTTTATTGAGAGATCATCTTATTTACTACTGTCATTCTAAGCAAATAAGATGTAAACATGATAAACATCACATGCAATCAATATAGTGACATGATATGGCCAATATCATCTTGCTCCTTTGATCTCCATCTTCGGGGCACCATGATCACCACTGTCACCGGCATGACACCATGATCTCCATCACCATGTATTCATGAAGTTGTCTCGCCAACTATTACTTCTACTACTATGGCTAACATTTAGAAATAAAGTAAAGTAATTACATGGTGTTTATGATTGACACGCAGGTCATACAATAAAATAAGACAACTCCTATGGCTCCTGCCGGTTGTCATACTCATCGACATGCAAGTCGTGAATCCTATTACAAGAACATGATCAATCTCATACATCACAATGCATCACATCACATCCTTTGGCCATATCACATCACAAGGCATATGCTGCAAAAACAAGTTAGACGTCCTCTAATTTGTTGTTGCAAGTTTTTACGTGGCTGCTATAGGTTTCTAGCAAGAACATTTCTTACCTACGCCAAAACCATAACGTGATATGCAAATTGCTATTTACCCTTCATAAGGACCCTTTTCATCGAATCTAATCCGACTAAGGTGGGAGAGACAGACACCCGCTAGCCACCTTATGCAACAAGTGCATGTCAGGCGGTGGAACCGGTCTCACATAAGCGTATGTGTAAAGTTGGTTCGGGCCGCTTCATCCCACAATACCGTCGAATCAAGATAAGACTAGTAATGGTAAGCAAAATAACAAGATCGACGCCCACAACAACTTGTGTTCTAATCATGCATAGATTCTACGCATAGACCTAGCTCAAGATGCCACTATTGGGAGACGTAGTAGTAAATCAAAAAAATTCCTACGATCACCAAGATCCATCTATGGAGAAACCAGCAACGAGTAAGGGGAGAGTGCATCTTCATACCTTTGAAGATCGCTAAGCAGAAGCGTTACAAGAACGTGGTTGGTGGAGTCGTACTCGTAGCGATTCAGATCGCGGTGGAATCCGATCTAAGCGCCGAACAACGGTGCCTCCACGTTCAACACACGTGCAGCCCGGTGACGTCTCCTACGCCTTGATATAGCAAGGAGGAAGGATAGGTTGAGGGAGAGCTCCGGTAGCATGATGGTGTGGTGATGGTGGAGCTGCGTGGTCTCCGACAGGGCTTCGCCAAGCACTACAGAGAACGAGAAGAGGGAGGAGTAGGGTTGCGCCGAGAGAGGAAGAACTCGTGTGTCTGGCAGCCCCAAAACCATTTACTATATATAGGAGGAGGGGGAGAGAGGGCACAGCCCTAGGGTTCCCACCCTAGGGGTTGCGGCCATCCCTAGTTGGCCATCTGGCCGGCGGCCAGAGAGGGAGAGGGGAGGGCGCATCCCTAGGTGGGCCTTAGGCCCATCTGGGCCTAGAGTTTCCCATCCTTCCCACCTTTCCTGCGCCTTGGGCTAGGGTGGAAGGTGCACCAGCTCACTCTGGGGATGGTCCCTTCCACTCTCGGCCCACGCAGCCCTCTGGGGCCCGTGGCCCCACTTGTTGGACCCCCGGAACCCTTCCGGTGGTCCCGGTACATTACCTGTGATTCCCAAAACTCTTCCGGTGACCAAAACCTCACTTCCTATATATGAATCTTTACCTACGGACCATTCTAGAACTCCTCGTGATGTCCGGGATCTCATCCGAGACTCGGAACAACCTTCCGTAACCACTTACACTATTTCCCTATAACCCTAGCATCATCGAACCTTAAGTGTGTAGACCCTACGGGTTTGGGAGACACATAGACATGACCGAGATGCCTCTCCGGTCAATAACCAACAGCGGGATCTGGATACCCATGTTGGCTCCCACATGCTCCACGATGATCTCATCGGATGAACCATGATGTCGTGGATTCAATCAATCCCGTATACAATTCCCTTTGTCTACCGGTATGACACTTGCCCGAGATTCAATCATCGGTATCCCTATACCTTGTTCAATCTCGTTACTGGCAAGTCTCTTTACTCATTCCGTAACACATCATCCCGTGGCTAACTCCTTAGTCACATTGAGCTCATTATGATGATGTCTTACCGAGTGGGTCCATAGTAATAGTTTTTTGCTTCTATTTTGGTGTGTTTGGCACATTATTACTTCCATAGTAATTGTGTTTTTGTGTTTAAATTAGTGTTTGAGCCAAGTAAAACCTTTGGAGTGATCTATGGTAGTTGTTGATTTGATCTTGCTGGAAAACAGAAACTTTTGCCCACAGTCCAGGATGTTTCTGAATTTTTCAGAGCGTCAAATTGATCTGCAATTTTTACACATGATTTATATACGAATTTCCCTGGTTATCCTAATTTTTCCGAGTTTTTATAGTTCCAGGAGTATTAGAAGTTTACATATTGCTATAGACCGTTCTGTTTTTGACAGATTCTGTTTTCTTTGTGTTGATTGCTTATTTTGATGTATCTATGGGTCGTATCGGGGGTATGAGTCTTGGAGAAGTTAGAATACAATAGGTATTAAACAAATATAAATAAATAATGAGTTCACAACAGTACCTAAAGTGATTTATTTTTCTTATACTAACGGATCTCATGAGTTTTCTGTTGAGTTTTGTGTTGTGAAGTTTTCAAGTTTTGGGTGAAGATTTGGTGGACTATGGAATAAAGAGTGGTAAGAGCCTAAGCTTGGGAATTCCCATGGCACCCCAAGTCATATTCAAGGATACCAAAGAGCCTAAGCTTGGGGATGCCTCGGAAGTCATCCCCTCTTTCGTCTTCAATCCATCAGTAAATTTACTTGAGGCTATATTTTTATTCACCGCATGATATGTGTTTTGCTTGGAGTGTCTTGTATGATATGAGTCTTTGCTTGTTAGTTTGCCACAATCATCCTTGCTGCACACATCTTTAGAGAGAGACACGCTGAATCGTGAATTTGTTAGAATACTCTATATGCTTCACTTATATCTTTTGAGCTAGGAAATGTTGCTTTAGTACTTCACTTATATCTTTTTAGAGCATGGTGGTGTTATATTTTATAGAAATTATTGAACTCTCGTTCCTCACTTATATTATTTTGAGAGTTTCTTAAAACAGCATGATAATTTGTTTAGGTTATGAATTTAGTCCTAATATAATGGCATCCAAGAGGGATATAATAAAAACTTCCATATTAAGTGCATAACAAGTATGAGAAGTTGGATTCCTTGCATATAGTTTTGAGATAATAGGGATGGTAATATGAGAGTCATGCTAGTGAGTAGTTGTAAAATGAAGAGATATGTGTGTTAAAGCTTGTGATTCCCGTCGCATGCACGTATGGTGAACCGCTATGTAACGAAGTCAGAGCATGACTTATCTAATGATTGTCGACCTTTGTGTGAGGGTCGGGAGCGTGCGATGGTTAAATCCTACCAACCTCTCCCCTAGGAGCATGCGTCTAATGCTTTGTTTGATGACTAATAGACTTTTGCAATAAGTATGTGAGTTCTTTATGACTAATGTGAGTCCATGGATTATACATACTCTCACCCTTCCATCTTTGCTAGCCTCTCTAGTACCGCGCAACTTTCGCCGGTACATCAAACCCTCCTTCCTCAAAACAACCACCATATATTCCTCAAAACAGCCACCATACCTACCTATTATGGCATTTCCATAGCCATTCCGAGATATATTGCCATGCAACTTCCACCATGTAGTTTTTCTATGACTTGCATCATCACTTCATATTACATATAGAGTTTTATCTTGTCATAGGAATCAAGTTGTAATTTATTTTTCTTTGAGTTATAAGTAAATACAAGTTTGATGATTTTTCATTAATAGATCATTGTCCCATGAGAGAAAAGGATGATGGAGGCTATGACTCCCTCACAAGTTGGGACGAGTATCCGGAGTTTACAAAAAATAAAAGAGGCCAGCGAAGCCCAAACAAAAAAAAAGAGGCCAAAGAAGCCCACCAAAAAATGAGAGAAAGAAAGAAGGGACAATTGCTACTATCTTTTTCCAACTTGTGCTTCAAAGTAGCACCATGATCTTCATGATAGAGAGTCTCCTATTTTGTCACTTTCATATAACAAGTGGATATTTATTTTGCAAGACCACTTAGTTTTCTTTTTGATCTTTCATACACTTATAGCTCTAAGTGCATTTGTTGCATGGCAATCCCTACTCACTCACATTGATATCTATTGATGGGCATCTCCATAGCCCGTTGATACGCCTAGTTGATGTGAGACTATCTTCTCTTTTTTCCTTGCACCCCACCATAGTCTATTCCACCTATAATGCTATATCCATGGCTCACGCTCATGTATTGCATGAGAGTGGAAAAGGTTTGAGAACACCAAAAGTGTGAAACAATTGCTTGACTTGTTCATCGGGGTTGTGCATGATTTAGACACTTTCTATGGGGAAGATGGAACATAGCCAGACCATATGATTTTGTAGGGATGACTTTCTAAGGCCATGTTATTTCGAAAGGACATGACTATCTTGTTGGTGTGCTCGAAGTATTACTATTTTTATGTCAATATTAGACTATTGTTTTGAATCTAACGGATCTGAATATTCATGCCAGAACAAATAATATTACATGGATAAATATGTTGGGTAGCATTCCACATCAAAAATTCCGTTTTTATCATTTACCTACTCAAGGATGAGCAGGAATTAAGCTTGGGGATGCTGATACGTCTCCAATGTATCTATAATTTTTGATTGTTCCATGCTATTATATTATCTGTTTTGGATGTTTTATATGCATTAATATGCTATTTTATATTATTTTTGGGACTGACCTATTAATCTAGAGCCTAGTGTCAGTTTCTGTTTTTTCCTTGTTTTTGAGTTTCGCAGATAAGGAATATTAAACGGAGTCCAAACGGAATAAAAACCCCAGAATGATTTTTTCTGGTAATTATGGAAGCCACGAGACTTGAGAACCAAGGCAGAGAAGCTGCCACGGGGCCACAAGCCCGCTTGTCGCGGCCAGGGGGGCACCCATGCCGGGCAGGCATGTGGGCCCCTGGCAACTCCCCTAACCCTAATCTTTAGCCTATAAATACCCAAATATTCCATCATTATCAGAATGAGCCACGAAAACACTTTTCTGCCGCCAGAAGCCTCCGTTCCCGAGATATCCAATCTTGGAGCCTTTTCCGGTAATCTGCGGGGGGGGGGGGGGGGGGGAGGATTCGATCACGGAGGGCATCTACATCAACTCCATTGCCCCTCCGATGATGCGTGAGTAGTTCACCACACACCTACGGGTCCATAGCTAGTAGCTAGATGGCTTCTTCTCTCTCTCTCTTTGCTTCTCAATACCATGTTCTTCATGATCTTCATGGAGATCTATCCGATGTAATACTCTTTTGCTGTGTGTTTGTCGAGATCCGATGAATTGTGGGTTTATGTTCAGATTATCCATGAATATTATTTGAGTGTTTCCTGAATTCTTATATGCATGATTTCATATCTTTGCAAGTCTCTTCGAGTTATTGGTTTGGTTTGGCCAACTATATTGGTAATTCTTGCAATAGGAGAAGTGCTTAGTTTTGGGTTCAATCTTGCGGTGTCCTCACCCAGTGACATAGTAGGGGTAGCGAGGCACGTATTGTATTGTCGCCATCAAGGGTAAAAAGATGGGGTTTTCATCATATTGGTTGAGTTTGTCCCTCCACATAATGTCATCTTACCTAATGCGTTACTCTGTTCTTCATGAACTTACTACTCTAGATGCAGGTAGGAGTCGATCGATGTGTGGAGTAATAGTAGTAGATGCAGAATCGTTTCGGTCTACTTATCACGGATGTGATGCCTATATGCATAATAATTGACTTGGATATCTTCATAACTATTCGTTTTTCTATCAATTGCTCGACAGTAATTTGTTCACCCATCGTAATACTTGCCATCATGAGAGAAGCCATCTAGTGAAACCTATGCCCCCCGGGTCTATTTTCCATATTATATTTTCAAATCTAAAACCAAAAACACCAAAAAATACTTGTTGCATTGTTTTTACTTTTAGTTTTACTTTCCGTTCAAGCATCCTATTATATCTATCTCTACTAGATCTCATCCTTGCAAATAACCGAGAAGGGATTGACAACCCCTTTATAGTGTTGGGTGCAAGAGTTTGATTTCTTGTGCAGGTATATCTATTGGTGACTCACTTGTATCTCCTACAGAATTGATACCTTGGTTCTCAAAATCTGAGGAAAATACTTATCTACTTTGCTGCATCAAACCGTTCCTCTTCACGAGAAACCAACGCATGCTCGAGAAGGAGCACTCCTCGGCTGTTACCTTTGACGGTTTGATTGATGCGGCAAGCCTCGAAGCGCATGCCTACAGCGAGGAGGCCCTAGCGTTCGCGATGGATCTTAATGTGTCACATGCAATCATAGCTTTGGACTGCATGCAAATTATGTCTGATCAATGGCAGGGCACTTTGATCTTATGCTCTAGTCATAGATGAAGTTAAGGAGACTATGAAAGGTTTTGATAGTGTTAGTTTTTGCTTTAAGTGTAGGGAGGCAAATTATGAGTTTCATGCCATTGCTAAGACGGCTTCTGCGCTACCTTCGGGTCGCCACATGTGGCTAGGTATCCTACCAGACATTACTTGTATTCCTTTTGTTGTGAATCATGAATAAAATTCCTAGTTCACCTAAAAAAATGTATCTTCATTCATGAAAATAGGAGTTTCAATTTTAAAGCTCACAGTATCGAAAATCCAAGTATGCCTGTAATTTAGTATTAATCCATCATTCAATAAAGGTTACAAGAATTCACAAAAAAAAAAAACGCCCTCTCTCTTATTGTCCTTGGATGGACGATCAGATGCGCAAAATCACCGATTCACGTGAAGCGAGCTAGGCGACATCCAAAAGCAAGTGGCGCCCGTTCGTCCGTGAACCAATGCTCATCAAATTCGATCGTTCCAACAGCAAAAGATCGATCGAAGAAAGCATGCATGTCTCATCATGGACCCGGAGCATCTGTATATATGCATGCCACATCTGGGGGGAGTTACACCCATCCGTTCATGTGCAAGCTCTGTAGCCTTCACACACCACTGACAGTGACCGAGAGACAGGATGGCAACAATGGCGCCCTCGCGTGCTCTGCTGCCAGTGCTCCTTCTCCTGCCCCTGCTACTCCTCTCCGTCGTTTGTACTACAGGTGCGGCACCAGCCGCTGTGCCGACGATACCATCTCAGCCCGGCAAGCCGAACTCGAACAACAAGCAGAAGCAGGGGGCCGCGCCAGCGGGACCGGCGGTGCGCGCGCTGGTGCAGTCCACCTGCAACGCCACCACCTACTACGACCTCTGCGTGGCCGCGCTCATGGCGGACCCCGCTAGCTTCACCGCCGACCTCCGCGGGCTCTGCGCCATCGCCGTCTCCGCGGCGGCCGCCAACGCCTCCGCCACCGCGTCGGCGCTCGCCAACACCACCTGGGCCGCCTCGGGCACCCCGGAGCCGGGCAGCGAAGGGCGCGCGCAACAGGTGCCGGCGCTCCTGACGAGGACCTGCGCGGGCAAGTACGTCGAGGCGCAGGAGGCGCTGCTGGAGGCCCGGGAGTCGGTGGGCGAGGAGGCGTACGACTACGCGTTCGTGCACGTGGGCGCCGCCGCGGAGTACCCCGCGGTGTGCCGGACGCTGTTCCGGCGGAAGCGGGTGCCGTACCCCGTGGAGCTGGCCAGGCGGGAGGAGGCGCTGGAGCACCTCTGCACCGTCGTCATCGACATCATCACGCTCCTCGTCTAGCCTGTCACAGCCCCATCGATCCCGCCTGAATGTATTCTGTTTATCGGTGCGATTCATGCATGGCAGATGGCGCGCATCATAATTTTAAATTTCCCTTTAGATGAATAATCGCATGCGGTTTGGCATGCAGATTACTCCTGTAGCAACTACCTCCACTGTAATAGTATCATTATCGAGCGTAAACCGGAGTGTACTGGCACTACTACTGTAACTTCGAAAGTGCATGTTGGCACACAGAATTTGAGTTCAGGGTTTCCCGCAAAGATATGAAAAGATGAATCCAAGACTGAGATGTCGAGACAAGGCGGGCAACGGCCATTAATGAAAAGGTCGATCGCGTACTTTTTCTTCTTTGACGCCGTCCGCATACATATTGTCTCTACTGCTTGGAGAGGAATCTGTGTGTCTTCATGGCGGAATCCCCCACTCGTCTTGTTCAGCGATTGCATGGGCTGTGTGGATGAGGCCCCAGCGAACCCATGGTGAGCGAGTGCCTCCGCCCGACCATCGCATGTTCTCGATCTTGGCAATTCAGGCGAATAATGGACGTCTTGCAAGTTGCAACTAGGGCAGCTGTCCTGGAGGAGACATGAAGCACGCCGGTGTCCAAACGAGTCAAGCTCAACGTTTTCTCATGAACAAGGAGTTGGTGCCGCAGGTGATGTTCTACGGGCCTGTCTAGTTACCTATACCGTTTTTGTTGTCCGTGTATCTGTGGCTGAGTAGAGTGTGACTTAAGATAATACAGGAAGAAAATTATGTTCAACAGTCAGTTTGGTTGTCTACATCCTCCCCAGCCTACTGACACCACTCCCCGGAGACAACCTGTTGATGTTTGGTTTATGTGTGCACGGATGATTAATCTCATCTCTTATTCATGTGGTGAACTTAGGCCAGCACGACCTCGTCCTGTCCCGGTGCGTCCATTTGGAATAAAACAGACATACCAGACGGCCCAACACGCGGGCGCAAACGGACTTTTGTCCGTTTTCTATCTGCTTTTGATTCATCCCCGACCCAAGTTTGGGCTGCCTTTGGGGTGAAATGAACAGCGCGGATGCACGAGGCGCACGCTTGTTCTTCCTTGGCCCGTCCGTCGATGGCACAAAGCAATCGCCCGGCGCCCCATTTCACGCCATTTCCCCCTCCCCCCCAAAACCCTCCCACATCCCGACTTCGCATTCGCCCACCGCCATCCCGCCATGGCCGATGCCCCGCCAAATTCCGACGGCCAGTCCATCGACCCGCCCGAAAAGGTGAAGAAGAAGGCGACCAAGGTTTCGAAGAAGTCTCGGGCGGATCTCACGCCGGCGGAGATCGCAAAGTTGGACGCGGAATCGGCTAAGGGGAGGAACTGGCAGGCGGCGCAGAAGGGCAAGGACGCCGCGGCCATGCTTGCCGCAGAGCGCGCTGCGTTGGAGGCCGCGCAGCACAAGGCCGACGTCGACGAGAAGGAGGCCATCGTCAACAAAGAGCATGCCCTCCTCATGCTTGGGCTGTGCCGTCCGACGAGCTTCCCGGCAGCTTCCGTCGGCTTGCCATTGCCGCCAAGGTACGAAGGCCAGACCCGTTTCTCGGGGTTATCGAACGTTGGCGTGATCGCGCCGTCCACCCCGCGCCCATCGGCCGTCATCGATGTCAACGTCATGTCGGGGTCCAGCAACGGCGGTCGCCCATCCGTTGAGATGCAAAGAAAGCAAGCACAGCCGTCGGTGGCGGCCACCAAGCCGTCGCCTCACGTCATGTTCGGCGAAATGCCAACACCAAAACGGTCGAGGACACCTTATACAACCAGTTTATGGAGAATGTTATCTACGAGGGCCGTGGCGAGGCCTTCCAGATGGGTGGGCATGGAGATGCCTTCGATCCCGAGGAGACCCAGAGGCAGGATGGCCGCGACCAGTACGTTGCCGATGAAGACTTTGAGGCCAACGACCATAGTGACTCGTGGCATGAAGATGATGACATCTATTGTGAAAGTGAAGGTGATGAAGAAGAAGAGGACGACATCGATATTGCGGGCGAGCCATTGTTCATCGATGAGCTCACCTAAAGAGCAGAAACACAAAAGAGGAAGAAGAGCATTCGTACGGGATCATACACACAAATGAGGACAAGTTGATTTGCAAAAGTTGGAAGGAGTTGGCCAAGATCCGAGGATCGGTGCGCAACAAAAGGGACTCGTCTTTTGGACAGTTGTTTCCGCCCTACCAATTTACGAGCGACCGTGGCATCACCTCGATTCGAAAGAGGTGGTTGTTCATCCAACAACAATGCAACAAGTATTGTGTCGCACTTGAGAGCGTTGAAGCACGTCTTGTGAGTGGTCTCGGCATTGGGGACATGGTATGGTCTCTTATCTTTCGTTCCTACGGCTGAGACTTCGACCTTCTCTATGTTTGCATGCCCAATTCTTTTTTGATCGTGTATGCATTCCAATCTTTGGAAGCATTCAAGGCCTGACACAATGACAAGCCATTCACTCTCACACATTGTTGGATGATCATCAACATTTTTCTTAAGTTCAAAGATCAATAGCGCGAACTTCAAAGGAAGAGAGGAACGAAGACGACCGCATTGGCCGGAGGTGGAAACGGTGAGGCATTGAAGAGGCCAAGGGGCAAGACCAACTCCAAGATGGACGACAAACGTGATGCGGCATCCTTTGCCTAGCATGAGACTTTGCACGACGTGATGTCTCAAAAGGAAGTTAGGGACGAGTAAAGGCGACAAGGCAAGGAGGAGCAAATGAAGCAATACCTGGAGCTTTAAATGAAGAAGCTTGAGATGGAGGAGGCGGCAAAGAAGAGGAAGATCGACATGGAGGAGGCGTCCATGCAGAGGCAGCTCGACATCGAGGCCGCCAATGCCGCGGCCAGGCAGAGGCAGCTCGACATCGAGGCCGCAAATGCCGCAACCAAAGGAAAGGAGGTGGCGCTAGAGATCATGGGCATCGACTTGATCAAGATGAGCGAGAAGACGAGGAGCTGGTTCGAGGCCCGACGGAAAGAGATGTTCGACGCCGACGACCTGAACTAAGCGGTCTATTCGGCTGTGGCACGGGGTGCCAGCCGCTGGTTGTGTGTCGGCGAGAAACCTATTCATTTTGGAGGCTGGCTGTGTTGTAATCCGCTGCTTGTGTTGTCAGCGACAAAACTATTCATTTTGGAGGTTGGTTATGTTGTCGGTCATTGGCTGTGTTACCGACGAGGTCGTGTAGGCTGGCTATGTTACCGGCGAGGTCGTGTAGGCTGGTTGTGTTGCCGACGTGAATCAGGACGTGGTTTATTCGAATGTGTGTGTTTGAATCAAGAGGCGGACATGATGGGGCCGAAGGATACGTTCGCGCGTTGGGCGCACGACAACCGCATCCAAGAAAAGGCCCGAACATGATCCAATTGCCCGCCCCAAATGGATAGAATCCGGACAAAATGGACGTCCGTTTAGGGTCGTGCGCTGGAGTTGGCCTTACCCCGTGTGGGAGCGGTGTGCCGAAGGAAGAAGAGAAGGGTCGGTATGAGATAGAAAAAGGTGTGACAACCCTCTAATGCTCATCTAACGGTCACAAAATCAATTGAGCGCGAATTATTTGTGACTAACGCCTAGCTTGTCCCGGTAGAGTATCTACTCATCTATAAATGTCAAAATATAAAACTTACAACACGTAAGTCGTGTGAAACAACAATCTGAAGCTAGTGGTCCAAGAAAATTTCAAACGGCCAATCGTGTGCAGAGAATTTGGCAAAATTCATCAAAGAAATATACACACATGAACCGTCTAAATAGGAAGACGTAGATGTACAACCGTCGAAATAGAAAACGTCAACACCAAAGTTATGTAAAACTACAAGATGAAGCTACCCATCAAACAAATTTCAAATGGTCAACCATGTGCAAAGAATTTGCCAAAGTGTAGGATCGAAATATATCTACCAAAGGGGGTTAATGTGAGATTAACATTTTCTTCGAAAACTTTAAACTCTCAGAACCCAGCAGCGGAATGAAGGTAAATAGATAGAAGTGAAAAACAAAAATTAACGAGCAGAAACTAGATGTGCATCGAAAGGAATACATGGTCGAATCCGAACATACAGTTAGTACCGAATGTAAATAGAGTACGGAGTTAACCAGTGGTGCTCGATGGCGACAAAGAATTTGGTAGAACAGTTTGTACTTCTGCAAAAGGACTACGTCTGATTGGAGGGGTTATGATTTAACATAGAAGATAAACTCTTTTCGCCTTATTCTCCTTGAAAATTGATTTGTCAGTCACTAGCGATCACTCGCGGTAGATACTTAAGGTGATCTTTGAACCTTTAGAGACTTCTTCTTCTAGAATCACAATTACTCTTGGTCTGTGAAGAACTTGACACCTAACCATCTAGAGAGTTGCCAGCTCTCAAGAGTAATAGGTGGAGCGTATTGGACTTAGATTCGAGTGATGCTAAACCACTATCTAATTTTTTGGCTCTGGGGTTTTCTCTCAGTAGATTTTGAACTCAAATCACTTTGGAGAGAGGGTGCTGACTTAATCTTCTAGAAATATCACGGAGCAACCAACGGACAATGTTGGATGGGGTGGGATATTTTATAGCCGCGGTCTTCCTAATGGGAAAAGACCATTTTGGACATGACCACTCAGCCAATGACCAATCGACACGTCTTCAACGATCTGATTTTGTAGCACGACGATAACATAACTTGCGGAGCAAGAAACACTAACTCCTCGGTTTGAATGAAATCTCTCCTGGTGAAGAGGAACTTCGACGATTGCTGGCAAGTATTTGTTTGGAACACAAAGAGATTTCTCTCATCTTACTTAGGATTCGGGTTTAGCATCAATGAACCTAAGTTTCGAACACTATACCCCTCTTAATAGTATGATGATCCTATAACTCAAGAAAGAGAAGAAGAACAAAGAAATGAATGATGTGTCTCCACTTCGTCTTCAAACTTCTCAGCTGCAGTCAATTCCTTCGGGCATGTACCGAACCAATTGCATTGCGTCAACAATTTTGAGGGGTCACTTTGGACAGCATAATGTTTAGTGATAATCTTCGTTGCCACGCGGTAGATTATCTTTGGAGCTTGTACCTATTTCCGAATGACTTTAGGGACTTTAACACTCTCTATGCACTAGAAAACACATTAGCCTCGCACTGTTTAGTGACAGCAATCTTCAAAACATACGGAGGGAAATTATTGCACCAACAATATCTCCCTTTTTGAAACATTGTTGACCAAATATATAATCATCAAAGTAAGTATAGATAAGTGTAAGCTATTGATTGAAAGTGAACTAGTGTTACTGTATATCAAAAAAAGGCTCCTCAAAATTTCTGCGGAGAGAGAATTTCTAAGATCAATTTCCTGCACATGTTAGAGTAAACTTGTCAAAGAGACATTTCATCTCTTCGAATAAAATGAATTTACATTGCTAAAAGAATTTCAATAATAGTCTAATGCAATCATTCGTAACGACTGATAATATTTCCATCTGCAAAATAGATTCTCGAAAGACATATAGTGTTACACGATGGGTTATTAATATTACAAACACAAAAGTTGAACGGGATTTTTACAACAAAGAATGTTAAAACGAGCAGAAAATTTTGCAAAATCGAGAGAAAACGCAACCAAAGGAAAATAAGATAACAAATCCATCAGAACTCGATGTAATTCTCCCCATTTTTTGTCAACAAGTGGCAAAAACATGATGCATAACATGAAGCATGAAGAGCAAATCAGTCTGAAGCATCTCCCGAAGTGCCTTCATGAGATCCTTCGGAAACAAAGGCCATTTCTTCTTCAAAGGTGACATGGGCCTTGAGAATTTCTTCATATCCTGCATCGTGCTATGTAGGTGGAACAACTTGCAGCTGAGCAGACGAACTGGACACAGATGTATCATTCAAAGGATCCAGGCGAGATACAATATTCCCTTCATTTGTCTTGACAGTAGGTGATGTAGCTTCAAACTCTTCAAGCAATTTCTTCAGTTTCAGCCGAAGCAAATCTGTAGATTGGGCATGAGCCGGCAAAGGTGGAGTAGAACGCTGTTGAAAGTCTTCAATCTTGAACCCTTGATCAATATAATCATAGATGTCAGAGTTCGTGAGTTTCTTTTTGGTGAAAAACTTTTGGAGCAGATTCCATAGGAATTTCTTATTTTTGTGAGTGGTGAGATTAAGCAAATCGGTGCGACGGTGAAGTTTATTCAGCTGAGAGGCCAGATGATATTTTTCTAACCGGTCTTCAGTGATGTGTTGCAGAAGAAGTTGTTGTGTCCAAACACTTACTTCCATATGTGAAGGAGGTTGAGGCCGGAACACTCGTTCGCACCGAGGAAGTTGAGGCCTAGCAAATATGTGAGAAATATGCTCGGGGTTGGAGTTTGGTGATTTTCCCAAAGAAAATTTTGCATAACTTGCATGGTATCACACACTGGAGGGATGATGGTGGCTCTCCTTAGACAGATAGATTGTTTCCCATGGTGCGTATACCTTGACATTTAGGGGATGTTGAACATAATACTTGAGAATGTGAAGGAACATATCCTCGACATAAAAAATGTAGTGACCAACAATAGCATGCAGAGTGTTGTGAAAGAGTTCCGGAATAGATCCATCTTTAGTGACACCTGCCAATGGGAAGATAGTGTAGGTGAGCATATGGTAGATGGTTTTATTCTCGAAAGTTAGGTGCTAAGACCTAGTGGGTCATGTATAGTTGGCAATCCTCTCGGGGTCCATGCAGACATGAAATTCTTCATTGAAAGTACATGTCTGCACACATAATTTGAGTTCACGATTTCCCGCAAAAATAAAAAGATGAATCCAAGACTTGGATGTCGAGATAAGATGGGCAACGACCATTAATGAAAAGGTCGATCACGTACTTTTATTCTTTGACATCATCTGCATACATATTGCTTCTACTGCTTGGAGAGGAATTTGTTTGCCTTCATGGTGGCTGATACATCTCCAACGTATCAATAATTTATGAAGTATTTATACCATATTCATCTATGTTTACAATAATTTTATATGGTTTGATGCACTTTATATGATTTATTTAGAACTAACCCGTACTGGTGCACTTTTTAGCAGAATTACTGTGGTGCTGTTTTGTTGTGAAGAAAATGAAAGTTCTCGGAATCACCCAAAACTTTTTTTTTGATTTTTTCTAGAGGAAATAAGACACATTGGAGCGAAGAACCACCAAAAGGGGGCCACCCATGTCCCACAAGCCATCTGGCCGCCCCCTTAGGGGGCGGCCAAATATGTGGTGGGCCCCTCGTGGTTCCGTTTGGCGTGATTCCAACGCTGAAAAATCCTATAAATCATAGAAACCCCACAAATAAAGGGGTACTCCTCATTCCACCGCTGCAACTCTCTGTATCGATTTAAAACCAATCTAGAGGCGTTCCATTACCCTGCGAGAGAGGGTAGATCATCTACGGTGTCCATCTTCACCATCCCGGCAGAGGCCATGACGAGGAGGGAGTAGTCCACCCTCGGGGCTGACGGTTTGTACCAGTAGCTATGTGTTCAATCTCTCCCTCTCTCGTGTTCTTCAGATGGCACGATCTTGATATATCACGGGTTTTGTTAATATAGTGGGATCATATGAGGTGTTTCCCTTGCTACCTTGTTGTGATAAATTGAATCTTTACCTTTGAGCTCTCGTTATGTTGGATTGAATATTATGGTTTGAGAACACTTGATGTACGTCTTGCTGGGATACCCGTAGTGACATTGGGGTATTCTATTGCTTCGCTTGATATATGTTGAGGCATCAACTTGCGGATTCCAGTGACCTTGGGGGTCTATGCATAGGGGTTGATTGCATGTTTTCATACCACGTTCTTCGATAGAAATCTTGGTGATCCTTGAAGTTCTTTGTGTTGGATTGAACATGATAGATCTGAAATTGTTTGATGCATGTCGCATAGTTTACCCACGGATACTTCAGGTGACATTGGAGTATCTAGGTGACATTAGGGTTGATGGATATGTATCATTGGTGTTATTCTAGTAGGAACTGTAGGGTTGTTTGTGACATTTATAGGAATAGCCCAATAGATTGATAGGAAAGAATAACTTTGAGGTGGTTCTACTACCTACACCAATTTCATCTTATTGTTCTCCGCTAGATAGGAACTTTGGAGTGATTCTTTGTTGCACATTGAGGGATCATCATATGATTCAACTATGTTAGCATTGTTGGGAGATTGCACTAGCGAGAGTATGAACCCTAGGCCTTGTTTCCAAGAATTTATACACCATTTTGCTCGCTGTTTTACACTTGTTACCTTGCTGTTTTTGTATTTTCAGATTACAAAAACCTATATCTATCATCCATATTTCACTTTTATCATCATCTCTTCGCCGAACTAGTCCATTGTATTGGGTGTGTTGGGGACACAAGAGATTCCTTGTATTTGATTGCAGGGTTGTTTGAGAGAGACCATCTTCATCCTATACCTCCCACGGATTGATAAACCTTAGGTCATCCACTTGAGGGAAATTTTCTATTGTCCTACAAAACTCTGCGCTTGGAGGCCCAACATAGTCTACAAGAATAAAGTTGCGTAGTAAACATTAGTGGCACCCCCACTCGTCTTGTTCAATGATTGCATAGGCTGTGTGGACGAGGGCATGAGAGCATCTCGAGCGGTGATACGTCTCCAATGCATCTATAATTTTTTATTGTTCCATGCTATTATATTATCATCCTAGGATACTTTTTAAGCATTTACTTGTTGTTTTATATCATATTTTAGCACTAACCTATTAACCCAATGTCAAGTACCAGTTGTTGTTTTCCGCATGTTTGTGGCTTCTCAGGAACAATGTACCAAACGAAGTCCAAATACCCCGAAACTTTTTGATGATTTTTCCTGGACCAAAATAAGACCTGGAAGCTTCGGAGTAAGACCGGAGGGCACACGAGGTGCGGCCAAGCTAACAAGGCACGCCCTGATGGCTTGGGGCCACCTCCACGCTCTCCTGGCCCTGATCTCTGGACTATAAGTTCACATATATTCCTAAAACCATAGAGAGCCTTCCAAAACACTTTTTCCGCTGCCCCAAGTCTCTGTTCTGCCTTTGGCCCATCCGGAGGGTTGTTTTGGTGCCCTGCTGGAGGGGAGATCGATCATGGAGGGCCTCTACATCAATATTGTTGCTCCCATGGTGTTGTGTGAGTAGTTCACCGTGGATATACGGGTCCATACTTAGTACCTAGATGGCTATCTCTCTCTATGTTCTTCATTGCCAAGATCACCGCGGTTCCCACGATGATCTATCTTATGTAGTCATTCTTTGCGGTGTGTTTGTTGGGATACAATGAATTGTGGGTTTATGTTCAGATTATTCATGATAATATATTGAATCCTTGTCAGTATTTTATATGCATGTTTGTTACAGCTTCGTAATGCTCTCTGATCTATCGGTTTGGTTTGGCCAACTAGATTGATTTATCTTCAAGTTCGAGTGGTGCATTGTAGCGGGTTTAATCTTGTGGTACTCAATCTCAGTGACAGAAAGGGACAGGACACGTATTGTATTGCTGCCACTAAGGGTAAAACGATGGGGTTCATTCATATTAATTCAATTTAATTTGTCTACATCATGTCATCATTCTCCAAGCATTACCCCGTTTTTACTTAATACTCTAGATGCATGTTGGATAGCGGCCGATGGGTGGAGTAATAGTAGTAGATGCAGGCAAAAGTCGGTCTGCTTGTTTATGGACGTGATGCCTATATACATGATCATTGCCGTGAATAAATATTGCATAACTATGTGCTTTTCTGTCATTGCCCAATGGTAATTTGTTTATCCACCGTATGCCTTCTTCGAGAGAGAATACTCTAGCGAACACTATGGCCCCCGGGTCTCCTCACAAATATAATTACAAAAAATCCTAAAATATTGTTGCCATTATTTACTTTATTTTTATTTTAAATTTATATTTATCAAATTATCTACCTATCCCTACTTATCGCTTGCAAGTAACGAGTTCAAGGGGATTGAAAACCCTCTTGCCCACGCTGGGTGCAAGTGTTTGCTCTTTTGTGCGTAAGCGCTGAACACGGGAGTTTGTGTGGTTCTCCTATTGGTTCGATAACCTTGGTTATCACTAAGGGAAATACTCACCTCTATTTTGCTACATCATCCCCTCCTCTTCGGGAAAAATCCCAACGCAATTTACAAGTATCAGGAAGGATTTCTGTCACCGCTGCCGGGGAGTGATGTCTACTACACAACTTGTTGTTGTAGACTCGTGTTGGGCCTCCAAGCATAGATTTTTGTAGGACAATAACAAATTGCCCTCAAGTGGACGACCTAAGGTTTATCAATCCGTGGGAGGCATAAGATGAAGATGGTCTCTCTCAAACAAACCTACAACCAAATAATAAGAAGTCTCCTGTGTCCCCAACACACCAAATACAATGGTAAATTGTATAGGTGCACTAGTTCGGCGAAGAGATGGTGATGCAAGTGTAGTAATGATAGTGGATATTCATTTTTGTAATAGTAACAGTAAAAACAGCAATGTAGCAAGTAACAAAAGTGAGCACAAATGGTATTGCAATGCTTGAAAACAAGGCATAGGGTCCGTACTTTTGCTAGTGAAATATCTCACCAATGATAATATAATTGGATCACATAACCACCCCTCAACGTGCAACGAAGAATCACTCCAAATTTCTTGTCTAGCGGAGAACAAAAGAGAAATTGTTTGTAGGGTATGAAACCACCTTAAAGTTATCCTTTCCGATCGATCTATCCAAGAGTTCGTACTAAAATAACACCAAGTTATCCTTTCCGGTCAATCTATCTAAGAGTTCGTACTAGAATAACACCATATGATACGCATCAACCAACTCTAATGTCACCTAGATACTCCAGTGTCACCACAAGTATCCATGAGTTAATTATACGATACGCATCAAAAAAATCAGATTCATGATACTCAATCCAACACAAAGAACCTCAAAGAGTGCCGCAAGATTTCCATCGGAGAACAAGTCATGAAACATGCAATCAACCCCTATGCATAGATCCCCAAGGTCACCGGAATCCGCAAGTTGACGCCATAACATATATCAAGTGAATCACCTGAATACCCCAATGCCTTTGCGGGTATCCGCATGCAAGACATACATCAAGTGCTCTCAAATCCATAAAAGTATTCAATCCAATAATAAAAAACTCGCAAATGGAAAACTCAATTCATCAAAACAAGAGAGAGAGAGGGGGGAAACACCATACGATCCAACTATATTAACAAAGTACACGATACATCAAGATCGTGCCATCCCAAGAACACGAGAGAGAGAGAGATTAAACACATAGCTACCAGTACAAACTCTCAACCCTGATGTGGATTACTCACGAATTATCATGCTGAGAAAGAGAGAGTTGTTGATGGAGAGGTGCAGCCCCAAATAGATGGAGGCGATGGCGGCCACGACGCCGACGACGAGCGGCAGCGGTGGCGACAGGCGGCGGCCCCTTGCCCCCCTTCTTCATTGGTCTTGGTGCTGCAATGGAGGAGCCTCTCCCGTTCTTGGTGTCTGCCAAGGGAGAGGCAAATTCGTGGCATTTTTTGGTGGCTCTCTCAAAATCAGGGTTTTTCTCTCTTTATATGTGCCTCTGTGGTGCTCTATGGCCCTTCGATGGATGGACCCTTGATCCAATGGCTCTTGGGAACCTCTAGAACCTTAATAGGGACTCCTCAGAGCCCTTACGAGTCCCCAAAGTCGTGGCTTGGCCGAATACATCACATATGGTAAGAGTTGAAATCAATTACGTCATCAATTCTCGTAATCCCATAATCGGATATTTTCCTCTAGTAAAACGGGTACAGAGATCGCATCCTAACTCCATTTTGCATGAATTTGGAGTCCAAAATCAATGCCATAAAATTCCCCACACTTTCCTAATTTTAGATTTTTCCATTTCATGTCGTCTTTGAGAGTCAAGCGGACAATCTCTAAAAACTGTTTGTGGATAGATTTCAGGAAAGTCAGAGTCCTCCTCCAACAAGCCTCCTTTTGCGTTTTTCGACAATTTTCAATTAATTCCTACACATCAAAGTGTGAAACAAGAAGTTGTGCACTTTTGCAACTATTAATAGGTTAGTCCCAATAAATCATAAAACAATATGAAAAACATAGGCAAATATGGCATGAATACTTCATAAATTATCGATACGTTGGAGACGTATTGGCATCCCAAGCTTAATTCCTGCTCGTCCTCGAGTAAGTAAATGATAAAAGAAATAATTTATGAAGTGTGAATGGTAGCATAGTGCATAAGTTTGATCAATGATAATTTCAACCACTTTTCCTAGCATCATAACCGCAATTTTTTTTCATAAAACTCATCATGATAAAGTAGCACCCAATTCAAATAATATGGTTCAAACAATGAATTCTCTTGAAACTTAACAACCTATGATCTTAGTCACCATACAATTGCAATTCAACTTATTCTCAACAAAATCTAAGAAAGAACTCCACATACTCAATCATCATATAGTCTTCTATGATTATTAGTACTCAAATCATATTTTTAGAACAAATGGCATACATCGAACACAGAGAAAGATAGGGGCTTAATGTTTCGCCTCCCAACTCATTTATCATAGAGATAATTGTCAACAATAATAAGTCATGATCAAATATATTTGACTGGCCATGTGTCCCTAGATCTTTCCCCACCACATGATGCTTGCCAACTAGAGAATAATTGAGGTTGAAATGAGAATTCATTTTACTCTTGACTCTTGCATAAAAGTAAATACTGAAAGGTAAAAGATAGGCCCTTCGTAGAGGGAAGGAGGGATTTGCAAAGGTGCCAGTGCTCAGATCTTAAATCAGAGATAAATATAATTTTGGGAGGTGCACCCTTCCTGCCAACGTTATCACCAAGAGTTATAAATATCTTCCATGTTAAACACATTAGCGGCGGTTCCCAAGTGGGAAAAGTAAAGGTTTACTGCCCCTCCACCAACAAAAACACTCCACGGCTAGCAGAATCCACGGGTACTGTCCATACCAACAACATTCCTGGGGGATTGTTTAATTATTTGCATATTTTTTTATTTCGGGACTAGGAATCCCTATTACTGCCCCTCTCGTGCAAGGACGAGTGAATAAACACTCATCATGAGAATAACTCGCTTAACATGGAAGATACAAACCGCCCCCTGTCGCTCCATGAGCAGTCCAGGCACACAAAACAGATGTTCATTTGAAATTTTAGAGGTGGCACATGCAAATTTACTTGGAATGGCAGTGAAATACCATATATAGGTAGGTATGTTGGACTCTCATGGAAGAAACTTGGCTCAATAATTTATATGCACAAGTAGTATCTCTACTTAGTACGAATTTTTGGCTAGCAAAAGGTTCTAAACAAGCACCACATGTTTGAGGATCCATAACAATATAAATTCTATGCAAATATACACATCCATAACTCATTATGTTGTCTTCCTTGTCCAACTTCAACTAATTTGCTCAAGTTTGAAAATAATTAATGTGCATTCACAATCATAGAAGATGTCCAAGATAATACATTTGTATGTGAAAGTTCTCTTCCTTATACTAATCATTCACGAATTGCTTGTATGGCCAATATTGTGATTGTCAAACTTCAATAGATAATACTTTATAAACCAGATGTGAAGCTACTACTAAGCATAAAGAACATTTATAATTTCAGATTGATGATATTAAAATCATTCACAATTTACTCTTAGGATATAAGTGAAGCACAACACTAAACGTCAAACTACTCTCAAAAGATATAAGTGAAGATTAAGGAGTAGGTACACATTCAAGTAGCTATGTGAGGGCTCTCTCTCTCTCAATAAATATTTTCAGATATAACTATTTTATTAAAACATCAAGAAAAATAAAAATGGCACTCCAAGAACAGCAAAACCATGGGGACAAATAAAATTTTGGGCGCAACATAGGCTAACCGATATTTGTTTGATGAAAAGAGGTTGGATGCGTAGCATCCCCAAGCTTAGATGCTTGAGACTTCTGGAAATATTTACTTGGGGTGCCTTGGACATCCCCAATATTGAGCTTTTGTATCTCGTTTAATCCTCTCATATCACGGTTTCACCTATTCTCAGAAACTTCATCCACACAAAACTCGAAAACAACTCATGAGATAGGTTAGTACACATAAAAACAAATCAACACTTCATGTACTGTCAAGACAAGTTGCACAATAATTATGAAACATAATCTACTGTTTACTATCATTTCCACAATTTATATCTACCAATATAGGCTATGGAAACTATAGGATAAGCAGATAACAAAACTATGACAACAATCTGTCCAAACAGAACAGTCTATAGCAATTCATGAAAACAGTGTACTTATGTAACTCAAAAAATTATGAAAACTTAGGACGTGGTTAATAATTTATATTAAAATACTGTGTAAATATTTCAGAAACTTTACACGTTCCAGTAATATATGAAAATTCAAACACTACATCAAAAGTTTCTGCTTTTACACAATAAATATCAAACATGTAACTCAAGCATCCTAAGAGGCAATTCTTCGAGCTTTTTATTGAAAAAAAAGATTATAAATATCATATAACATAGAACAATAAATTATAATGATGCTCCAAGCAAAACACATATCATGTGACGAATAAAAATATAGCTCAAAGTAAGATGTACCGATAATATTGGAGACGAAAGAGGGGATGCCTTCTTGTAGCATCGAAAGTAGGTCTAGAGGGGGGGGGTGATTAGACTACTTGACCAAATAAAAATCTACTTTTTCCCAATTTTAATTCTTGGCAGATTTTAGCATTCATAGTATGTCAAGTACACCCTACACATGCATGTCTAAGAGTATATCGGCGGAAAGTAAAGACATTGCACATGCAAGTAAAGAGAGGGTAGGAAAAGCAAACGCAATTGGTGACACAATGATTTTTCATGTGGTTCCGATAGGTGGCGCTATCATACATCCACGTTCATGGAGTCTTCAACCCACTGAGGTTAACGGTCGCGAGAGTCCACGGAGGGCTCTACCCGCGGAGGGTTCCACAAAGAAGCAACCTTGACTATACCATGACGGCCTATGTCCACGGAGGACTAGCCTTACTCGGGGTAGATCTTCACGAAGTAGGCGATCTCCTTGCCTTTACAAACTTCTTGGTTCACTCCACAACACAAAGTAGGAGGCTCCCAAGCGACACCTAACCAATCTACGAGGCACCACCTCCAAAAGGTAATAGGCTCAGTAATGTCAATGAACTCCTTCTCTTGTGCTTCAAGATGATAGACTCCTCAAACACAATCACTCTCTCACAGATATGGCTTGGTAGAAAAGATGGGATTGGTGGAAAGAAACTTGGGGAGGCTAGAAATCAAGATCCATATGGTTGGAGTGAAAGATGTTGACCTCAACCCAAGGGTAGGTGGTTCTCTCTCAAAAAACTGATACGATAGGTATGGAATGGTTCTGAGTGCTTCTCACTCGAGTAGGTGGTGGTGAAGGGGTATATATAGGCATCCCCAAAAACCTAACCGTTACACACAATAAGTCAGACTCGGTGACACTGATGTGTTAATCTCGGTGGTACCGAAGTGACAAAAAGGTGGCAACTTTTGAATCTCAGTGAGACCGATATAGGAATCTCGGTTGCACCGATAAGGTGACCAACGGTCAGAATGCTCAATCTCGGTGACGCCGATTCGACAATCTCAGAGGGACCAAAACTGTGAACTTGCATAACTAAAAGTTTGCAGCCCAACTCGATGGCACCAAATGCAGTATCGGCTGCACCAAAAAGCTAGGGTTTGGCTGAGTCTGTCTAGGGTTTGGAATCGGTGGCACTGAATGTAGAATGTTGGTTGCACCGATTTTGAGTGTTTGGCTTTTGATAGACTTTGGTGGGAGAATTTCTGGGTGTCTTTGGTGACTATCACTTGTGCACGTATGAGGATTTTGTTCACCAACACAACTTTACCCCCTTTTAATTGTATTGGCTTTCCTATGGACTCAAACTGAATTCTCACAAATATGAAATGTAGAGTCCTCTTGCTTGAAGCTTTGCCAACTTATTTCCTTGCATCTTGGGGTATTCCAAAATCTCTTTGCCAACCCATCATTGAACTTTTCCTGAAACATACTTGATGGAAACATTAGTTCAATGACTTATATGTTGTTATGAATTACCAAAACCACCAAGGGAGCAAATGTGCTTTCACTTCTGGGGCATCCCCAAGCTTAGATGCTTGAGTCTTCCTTGGATATTACCTTGAGGGTTCCTTGGGAATCCCCAAGATTAGGTGCTTTCTTCTCCTTATTCACCTCATATCGGTATCTCACCCAAAACTTGAAAACTTTAATCACACAAAACTTAACAGAACTTCGTGAGATGGGTTAGTGTAGGAAAGATAGATCATTCACTTAGGTACTATCAAGACAAGATTCATAATTGTTATAACATAATACCTACTATATTATATCATCCCCGTAATTTATATCACCAAATATAAGCTATGAAAACACCAAAACAAGCAAACCGTGCATGCAAAACAGAATCTGTCAAAAATGGATCAGTCTGTGAAGATTAATGATCTCCATACTTTCCTGACTCTAAAAATTATAAAAAATTAGGAAAAAGCATAGAATTTGCATATAATTTTTGTGTAAAACTTTCAGAATTTTTTTGCGCTCCAGCAAAATCAGATAATTCATATATTGGACGCAAAACTTTCTATTTTTGCACAGAATCAAACAAGCAAGTATCCGCACTATCCCGATGGCTTTACTTGGCACTTTATTGAAATAAAAGACACAAAACATGATTACTACAGTAGATTAATCATGTGAACACACAAAAACAGAAAGTAAAAGTGTTGGGTTGTCTCCCAACAAACGCTTTCCTTTGATGCCTTTTAGCTAGGAACGATGATTTCACTGATGCTCGTAGAGGTATAAAAGTTGAAAATGCAAGAGAGCATCGTGAATCATATGACAAGCACATTTAAGTCTAACCAACTTCCTATGCATAGGGATTTTGTGAGAAAACAATTTATGGGAGCAATAATCACTTGCATAGGAAGGCAAAACAAGCATGACTTCAAAATTTTGAACACATAGAGAGGAAACTTGATATTATTACAATTCTTACAAGCATATGTTACTCCCTCATAATAATTTTTAGTAGCATAATGAAGGAATTTAACAATATAACTATCACATACAACATTATTTTCATGATCTGCAAGCATACAAAATTTATCACTCTCCACATAAACAAACTTCTTCTCATTCATAATAGTGGGAGCAAACTCAACGAAATAACTATCATGAGGTACTTGATTGACATAACAACTTTGAATAATAAAATCATGATAACAAGTTTCATGGTTGTCATTATTCTTTATAGCATACATGTCATCACAATAATCATCATACATAGGAGGCATGCTATCATAATAATAGTTTTGCTCATCAAAACTTGGGGAACTAAAAATATCATATTCATCAAGCATAGCATCCCCAATCTTGTGGATTTGCATATCATTAGCATCATGGGTATTCAAAAAATTCATACTAACAATATTGCTATCATGCTCATCATTCAAGGAATTCTCATTAAGTATTTTCATAATTTCTTCCTCTACCAATTGATCACAATTTTCTGAATCCTTATTATCACGAAAGACATTATAAAGACGAAACAAATGATGCAACCCAAACTCCATTTATTTGTAGTTTACTTTTATAAAACCAAACTAGTGAAAAACGACAAACTAGAAGGTTTGATTACAAGATCTGAAGATATACCTTCAAACACTCACCTCCCCGGCAATGGCGCCAGAAAAGAGCTTGATGTCTACTACACAACTTGTTCTTGTAGACTCGTGTTGGGCCTCTAAGCGTAGAGTTTTATAGGACAGTAGCAAATTTCCCTCAAGTGGATGATCTAAGGTGTATCAATCAGTGGGAGGCGTAGGATGAAGATGGTCTCTCTCAAACAACCCTACAACCATATAATAAAATGTCTCTTGTTTCCACAACACACCAAATACAACGGTAAATTATATAGGTGCACTAGTTCGGCGAAGAGATGGTGATCCAAGTGTTATGATAGTAGATATTGATTTTTATAATAGTAACAATAAAAAATAGCAAGGTAGCAAGTAACAAAAGTGAGCACAAATGGTATTGCAATGCTTGAAAACAAGGCCTAGGGTCCGTACTTTCGATAGTGCAATCTCTCAACAATGCTAATATAACTGGATCACATAACCATCCCTCAATGTGCAACGAAGAATCACTCCAAAGTTCTTATCTAACAGAGAACATAAGAAGAAATTGTTTGTAGGGTATGAAACCACCCTAAATTTATCCTTTCGATCAATCTATCCAAGAGTTCGTACTAAAATAACACCAAGTTATAATTTCCGATCGATCTATCTAAGAGTCCGTACTAGAATAACACCATATGATACGCCTCAGCCAACTCTAATGTCACCTAGATACTCCAATGTCACCACAAGTATCCATGAGTTAATTATACGATACGCATCAAACAATTTCAAATTCATAATACTCAATCAAACACAAAGAACCTCAAAGAGTGCCCCAATATTTCCATTGGAGAACAAGGCATGAAAACGTGCAATCAACCCCTATGCATAGATCCTCAAGGTCATCGAAATCCGCAAGTTGACGCATACCATATATCAAGTGAATCACTTGAATACCCCAATGTCGCTACGTGTATCCGCATGCAAGATATACATCAAGTGCTCTCATATCCATAAAATATTCAATATGATAATAAAAAAATCTCGAAGGGAAAACTCAAATTCATCACAACAAGATAGAGAGGGGAAAACACCATATGATCCAACTATATTAACAAAGCCAGCGATACATCAAGATCGTGCCATCTCAAGAACATGAGAGAGAGAGAGAGATTAAACACATAGATACTCGTACAAACCCTCAGCCCCAAGGTGGATTACTCACACATTATCATGGTGAGAAAGCGAGAGTTATTGATGGAGAGGTGCAACCCCAAAGAGATGGAGGCGATGGCGGCCTCGACACCGGCGATGGGCGGTGGCCCCTTGCCCCCTTCTTCCTTCGTCTCTGTGCCGCAATGGAGGAGCCTCTCCCCTTCTGTAGGCTACCAAGGGAGAGGAAATTTCGTGGCTTTTTTGGTGGCTCTCTCAAAATTAAGGTTTTTCTCTCTTTATATGTGCATCTCTGGTGCGCTATGGCCCTTTGATGTATGGACCCTTGATCCAATGGCTCTTGGGTAGCTCTAGAACCTTCCTGGGGACTCCTCACAGCCCTCACGAGTCCCCAAAGTCATGGCTTGGCCGAATACAACTGATATGGTAAGAATTGGACACAATCACATCATCAATTCTCGTAATCAGATATTTTACTCTAGTAAAACGGTTCAAGAGATCGCATACTAACTCCATTTTGGACGAATTTGGAGTCCATAATCAATGCCATAAAATTACCCACACTTTCCTTTTTTTTAGCTTTTTTCCATTTGACGTCGTCTTTGGGGGTCAAACTGACGATCTCTAAAAACTGTTCGTGGACAGATTTCAGGAAAATCAGAGTCCTCCAACAATGCTCCTTTTGCATTTTTTTCGATAATTTCCAATTAATTCCTACACATCAAAGTGTGAAACAAGAACTTGTGCACTTTTGCAAATATTAGTAGGTTAGTCCCAATAAATCATAAAACCATAGTAAAAAATAGGTAAGTATGGCATGAATACTTCATAAATTATCAATACGTTGGAGACGTATCAGGGAGCATCATCAAATTGCTTTCAAGTACCTTCTCACAAATCATCATTCATCTGGTCTACTTATTATTTTCTGTTCTATTTTTCTTGCTATAAAAATAAAAAATACATAAATGTTTATCTTTGCTAGTTTACTTGTTTGCTTGTTATCATGGTTGGTTCTTCATTTGTTCTGTGTACTCCCGAGAATGAGGTGCTTAAATTTAAACAAATGGGGGAGAAAGTTTAAAAGATGCTTGGAAAAGTATTTGCAATGCTCAAAATAGATCAACTCCTAAGAAATCCCCCAACATCTTGCTTCGTAATTTTTATGTGGGTATTACTACTTGGTATAGATTTGTGTTTGATACCATTACCGGTGGTAATTTCCTAATGAGTCACACTTCGGCTGCTTTCAAATCCATGGGAAATTTAGTGGGATCACCACCCATCGTTATTATTTAAAATACCTTAACTTTGGAGCATGTTATGCAAATGCTAGAGATTACTGAAAATAAAATGGCCTCTAAAGAACAAATTGAGGAGTTGGCTAAAAAGATTCATAATCATATTACTCAATTTGGATTAAAGGTAGGATTACTTTGAAAGCATCAAAGGAGAAAGATGAAATTATTAATGAGTAAGTAGATCAAAGCCTTAAAATAATTTATACAATGGAGGAAGTAATTGACAAAATGGGCTCCATATTCACTCCCTCTAAAACTAACGCTAGTAGATTGGCTATGTATGTCCTAAGAATACTAGTATCACCCCTATCAAAAGAAATCTGGATCTTAAAATGATTAGTGTGCACCCCAATTTTATAAACACGATAAGAGATCCTATCATTAAGTCCACCCCTTTACCTAGAAAACATGGTTGTTTAAATTAGGAGCTTTACACTAAGGATGACAACATTTGATACTATGCATTATGCCTAGGTAGGGGCATAAAGCGACATCGCTTGCTGGGAGGCAACCCAATAGTTATCTTAAATTTTTGTTTTTACCTTCTATAATGGTGTGATAACATGATTATTTCTATTGCAATGATTGTTTTTATGTTTAAATTAGTGTTTGTGCCAAGCAAAGCCTTTAGGGTGACTTGAATGATAAGTAGAATTGATACGACGCAAAAACAAAAGTTTTTGTATCAAGTGCAGAGTTTATCTAATTTTGGTGGAGCGTCTTTTTGATCTGAATTTTTTACACGGTATTGGTATACAAATTCCCCAGGTTTTACTATTTTTTAAGAATTTGTGGAGTTACATAAGTATGGTGTTTCGCAGATCATTACAGATTGTTTTGTTTTAGACAGATTCTGTTTTTTGCTTGCATAGTTTGCTTGTTTTGATGATGCTACGAATTGTATCGAGGGTATAAGCCATGCAGAAGTTAGGATGAAATACCTTATAAAATAATAAAATATGAATCAATTTATGACAATGCCTAATTTTTTTGTTTTTTCTATCATACTAACGGAGCTCACGAGTTTTTTGTTGAGTTTTGTGTGCTGAAGTTTTCAAGCTTTGGGTGCGATCACGATGGATGAAGGAATAAGGAGAGGCAAAGAGCCTAAGCTTGGGGATGCCCAAGGCACCCCAAGGTATTTTCAAGGAAGACTCAAGCATCTAAGCTTGGGGATGCTCTGTAAGGCATCCCCTCTTTCGTCTCAGTCCATTGGTATGTCACGTGGAGCTACATTTTTATTCATCACATGATATGAGTTTTGCTTGGAGCGTCGTGTGTTATAGTTTACTTTTGTTTCAGTTTTCCACAATAATTATTTGCTGGACACACCTACTTTGTAGAGAGACGTATTCACCATGATTTTTTATAATACTCTATGTGCTTCACTTATATCTTTTGAGCTAAACAGTTGCTCTAGTTCTTCACTTATATCTTTTAGAGCACGATGGCATATATATTTTATAGAAATAATTGCACTCCCGTTCTTCACTTAATTTTGTTTGAGACTATAATATATAGTGACTGTAATTTGCATGGGTTATAAGACTAGTCCAAAATTGAAAGGTATTCAAGGAGTGCATAATCAAAACCTTCATGTAGCACACAAAAGAGAAATTCTGGGTTAATGATATTGATGTGGTAATATGAAAGGGCATGAGTGCAAGGTTGTTGGTTGGTAGAAATATCGATAGTTAAAGGGTGTTAATTTGTTGTTCATCTAAATATTGGTTATGGCATGGTGATGATGTGTGAGCGTTCTTATTCCTCATTGAAATCCTAGTGCTATTTAATTAGGTCAGGGGAGCACAATGGTTAACTCGTACCAACCCTTTGCTTCGAAAGAGCTAGCAAAGCTTTGTAATAATTATGTGAGTTCTTTATAACTATTTTGAATCCATGGATGTACGCACACTCACCTTTTCATAGTATTCTAGCCTCTTCGGTACCATGCATTGTCCATTCTCACTTGGAGGATCAGTGCCGCTTTCGCCTATGCATCCAAATCCCATGACATGATACGCTCTGTTGCACATAATCCTCCTTATATCTTCCTCAAAATAACCACCATACCTATCTATCATGGCATTTCCATAGCCATTCTGAGGTATATTTCCGTGTAACTTCCACCATTACCTCATATGACTTGTGCACTCATTGTCATATTGCTTTGCATGATCAAATAGTTGACATAGTATGTGTGGCAAAGCCACCGTTGATCATTGTTTACATGTTATGCTAGATCATTGCACATCCTAGTACACCACTAGAGGCATTCATGTAGAGTTGTATCGGTTAGTATTTTTTCATACCGAGTTGTAAGTAAATAAAAGTGTGATGATTATCATTATTAGAGCACTGTTTCTGTGGGGAAAGGATGATGGAGACAATGTTTCCACTACAAGTCAGGATGAGCTCCGGACGAAAAATAAAAAATGGGGGAGGCGAAATGAGCCTACCAAGAAAGAAAGAAAGAAAGAATAAAAAGAAAGAAACAAATAAATAGAAAAATGAAAATAATAATAAATGAGAAAAAAAAGAAGGGACAATGCTACTACCTATTTTTCCACACTTGTGCTTAGACAAAGCATCATGTTTCTCATACACAGAGTCTCATGTTTTGTCATTTTCATATGCTACTGGGATTTTTTTGATTATAGAACTTGGCTTGTATATTCGGATGACGGGCTTCCTCAAATGCCCGAGGTCTTCATGAGCAAGCAAGTTGGATGCACACCCACTTAGCTTCATTTGAGCTTTCATACACTTATAGCTCTAATGCATCTGTTGCATGTCAATCCCTACTCCTCGCATTAATATTGATTGATGGGAATATCCATAGCTCGTTGATAGGCCTAGTTGATGCGAAACCTATCACCATATTCTATTCCACCTATATGATATGTCCATGGTTCACGCTCATGTATTGAGTGAGCTATAAAATGCTGAAGCGCATGAAAAAGTACGATCAAATTGCTTGGCTTAACACCATGGTGCATGACATTTGTATTTATGTGGTGAAGACGGAGTCATGCCATGCTAATATGATAAACTTAATGGGGGTTAAACATTCTCTAAGGATCGTATATTTTGTAAATTGATGATTCCTTTACTTATGTTTATGGATATTACTATGTTAGTGTTTGTTGATTCATCGTTTCCCAATGATCATACCTGAAAAAGATTACATGTTGGGTAGCATGTCACATCAAAAAATTGTTTTTATCATTTACCTACTCGAGGACGAGAAGGAATTAAGCTTGTGGATGCTGGTACGCCTCCAACATATCTATATATTTTTATTGTTCCAAGCTATTATATTATCATTGTAGGATACTTTTTAAGCATTTAATTGTTGTTTTATATTATTTTTGAGCACTAACCTATTAACCAAGTGCCAAGTGTCGGTTGCTATTTCTGTATGTGTTTGGCTTTTCAAGAATATTGTATTAGACGAAGTCCAAATACCCCAAAACTTTTTGATATTTTTTCTGGACCAAAATAAGACATGTAAGACCGGAGGGCACACGAGGTGCCCCCAAGCCAACAGGGCGCTCCCAGGGGGGTGGTCGCGCCCTGATGGCTTGGGGCCACGTCCCCGCTCTCATGACCCTGATCTCTGGCCTATAAATTCACATATATTCCAAAAATCCTAGAGAGCCTCCTAAAACAGTTTTCCACTGCCGCAAGTCTTTGTTCTGTCGTTTGCCCATCTGGAGCCCTATTCCGGTGCCCTCCCGGAGATGGATCGATCACAGAGGGCCTCTACATCAATCTTGCTGCTCCCATGGTTATGTGTGAGTAGTTCACCGCAGACCTACGGGTCCATACTTAGTACCTAGATGGCTATCTCTCTCTATGTTCTTCATTGCCAAGATCGCCGTGATTCTCGCGGTGATCTATCTTATCTAATCAATCTTTACGATGTGCTTGTTGGGATCCAATGAATTGTGGGTTTATGTTCACACTATTAATGAAAATATATTGAATCCTTGCTAGTATTTTATATGCATGATTGTTATAGCTCCGTAATGCTCTTCGATCTATCAATTTGGTTTGGCCAACTAGATTGATTTATCTTCAAGTGGGAGTGGTGCGTTGTAGTTGGTTTAATCTTGCGGTGCTCAATTCTAGTGACAGAAAGGGACATGATACATATTGTATTGCTATCATTAAGGGTAAAACGATGGGTTTCATTATTAATTGGATTTACTTTGTCTACATCATGTCATCATTCTCCAAGCATTACTTCGTTTTTACTTAATACTCTAGATGCATGTTGGATAGTGATCGATGCGTGAAGTGTTGGAAATATGCCCTAGAGGCAATAATAAATTGGTTATTATCATACTTCCTTGTTCATGATAATCGTTTATTATCCAGGTTGTAATTGTATTGATCGGAAACTCAGATACATGTGTGGATACATAGACAACACCATGTCCCTAGTATGCCTCTAATAAACTAGCTCGTTGATCAAAGATGGTCAAGGTTTCCTAGCCATGGACATGAGATGTCATTTGATAACGGGATCACATCACTAGGAGAATGATGGGATGGACAAGACCCGAACTATAAACATAGCATATGATCGTGTCAGTTTATTGCTACAATTTTCTGCATGTCAATTATATGTTTCTATGACCATGAGATCATGCAACTCACGGACACCGGAGGAGTACCTTGTGTGTATCAAATTTCGCAACGTAACTGGGTGACTATAAAGATGCTCTACAGGTATCTCTAAGGGTGTCTATTGGGTTGGCATGGATCAAGACTGGGATTTGTTACTCCGTGTGACGGAGAGGTATCTTAGGGCCCACTCAGTAATACAACATCACAACAAGCCTTGGAAGCAATGTGACCAAGTGTTAGCCACGGGATCTTGTATTACAGAAAGAGTAAAGAGACTTGCCGATAACAGGATTGAACTAGGTATACAGATACCGACGATCGAATCTCGGGCAAGTAACATACCGAAGAACAAAGTAAACAACATACGAGATTAATTGAATCCTTGACATAGAGGTTCAACCGATAAAGATCTTCGTAGAATATGTAGGAACCAATATGGGCATCCAAGTCCCGCTATTGGTTATTGGCCGTAGAGGTGTCTCGGTCATGTCTACATAGTTCTCGAACCCGCAGGGTCTACACACTTAAGGTTCAGTGACATTTCGCTAGTATAGAGTTATGTATGATGGTGACCGAAGGTTGTTCAGAGTCCCGGATGAGATCCCAGACATCACGAGGAGCTTCGGAATGGTCTGGAGGTAAAGATTGATATATATGAAGTCCTGTTTTGGTCACCGAAAAAGTTTCGGGCTCATCGGTAGTGTACCGGGAGTGGCGGGAGCGTGCCGGGGGACCATCGGGAGGGGTGTCTCGACCCAAAGGACCTCATGGGCTGTGGGAGGAGTCAAACCAGCCCCTGGTGGGCTGGTCTAAGCCCCCACTAAGTCCCATGCGGCTAGGGGTGGGAAAAATCCAAAAGGTGGAGAGGTGGAAAGAGTTTCCAAGTGGAAAGGAGGAATCCTACTCCTAATAGGATTGGAGTAGGACTCCTCCACCTCCAATTTTGACCAAACCTTGAGGGTTTGAGGCTGCCTCCTTCCCTCCCTCCCTCCTATATATACTAGAGGATTTAGAGGGGAAAGCCAACCCTAATTGCCACGTGTTGTCCTCTTCTTCCTCTAGATCTGTTTCTCCTCTAGATTAGTTTTGCAGTGCTTAGGCGAAGCCCTGCAGGATTAGTTCACCACCACCATCACCACGCCGTTGTGTTGCTGGAGTACTCATCTACCTCTCCACTCCCTATTGCTGGATCAAGAAGGCAGAGATCGTCATCGAGCTGTACGTGTGCTGAACGCGGAGGTGTCGTCCGTTCGGTGCTAGATTGGAAGGACCGTGATCAAGATCGTGAGACGATTCGTGATTGGATCGCGGGACGGATCGTGATGAGATCGCGGGATGGATCGTGATCAGATCGCGGGACGGATCGTGATGGGATCGCGGGACGCTCGGCGATTTGGATCGCGAAGACGTCCGACTACATCAACCGCGTTTCTTAACACTTCCCGCTTAGAGATCAACAAGGGTATGTAGATCCACTCTCCTTCTCGTAGATGCTCATCATCATGGATAGATCTTGCGTGTGTGTAGGAAATTTTTTGTTTCCCATGCAACGTTCCCCAACAGTGGCATCATGAGATAGGTCTATGTGTAGATGAGATCTCGAGTAGAACACAAAGAGTTTGTGGGCGTTGATGCTTAGATTGCTTCCGCCCTTGGTCATGTTTTGGTTCAGCGGTATTGTGGGATGAAGCGGCCTAGACCAACCTTACTCGTATGCTTACGAGAGACCGGTTCCCTCGACTGACGTGTAATTGTGTTGCACAAAGATGGCTGACGGGTGTCTTTTCTCCTACTTTAGTTGGATCGGATTCGACAAAGGCGGTCCTTGAGAAGGTTGAAAAGCAATTTATGTATCACCGTTGTGGTTTTGCGTATGTGAGAATTGTTCTTGCTAAATACCTGTAGCAGCCACGTAAAACTTGCAACAACAATTAGAGGACGTCTAACTTGTTTTTGCAGGGTATGTTGTGATGTGATATGGCCAATTACATGATGAGATATATGTGATGTATGAGATGATCATGTGTTGTATAGAACACCACGACTTGCATGTCGGTGAGTACGGCAACCGGCAGGAGCCATAAGGTTGTCTTTAATTATTGTATGACCTGTGTGTCAATCATTAAGTGCTATGTAATGCTTTACTTTATCGCTAAACGGTAGCTATAGTAGTATGAGCATGGTGGGCGTGACAACCCTGATGGCGACACAATGATGGAGATCATGGTGTTATGCCGGTGACGATGAAGATCATGTCGGTGCTTTCAAGATGGAGATCAAAAGCACAAGTTCATGGTCATACCATGTCACTTATGATTTGCATGTGATGTTAATCCTTTTATGCACCTTGTTTTTCTTAGGATGACGGTAGCATTATAAGGTGATCCCTCACTTAAATTTCAAGGTAAAAATTGTGTTCTCCCCGAGTGTGCACCGTTGCGAAAGTCCGTCGTGTCGAGACACCACTAGATGATTGGGTGTGATAGACTCTACGTTCACATACAACGGGTGTAAGCCAGTGTTGCACGTGCAGAACACTCGGGTTAAACTTGACGAGCCTAACATGTACAGATATGACCTCGAAACACAAGTGACCAAAAGATCGAACATGAGTCATATAGTAGATATGATCAACATGATGATGCTCACCATTGAAACCACCTTAACTCACGTGATGATCGGACTTGAGAGTATGAATTTGTATCATGTATCGCTCGAATGACCGGAGGGATGTCAATTTAAGTGGGAGTTCTTAAGTAATCTATATACCTATACTAATTAGATACTCTTAAAAAATTACCACGTTAATTAGAATTTACCAGCCGTTCATCTGGTAGGACCGAGTTATTACGGCCTAGATCTGCCAGAGATGACTCACTGAATGTAAAGAAAAGCAAACTCGGATTAAATAAAGAGTCCATATCATGTACAACTCATCCCATCACGTACGGCCCATCCTGTGTTTGACAAAAAAAAACTAATCTGCACGTACACATGACGCAGCCTCACATAATTACCAGCGTTGAAAATTAGATATAGAGAAGATAGGAACGAATATAGCGATCTCCTTGGTCTTCCAATC
This sequence comes from Hordeum marinum, assembly GCA_022496015.1. Taxonomy (NCBI): domain Eukaryota; kingdom Viridiplantae; phylum Streptophyta; class Magnoliopsida; order Poales; family Poaceae; genus Hordeum; species Hordeum marinum. The sequence continues at coordinate 444,313,166 of CM039674.1, forward strand.
TAAACCGGATGGCCTTAATAATAGCGTTCCGTCGGCCGGTGTCGATTTGTTCTCCATCACATCTCTCTTTTTTCTTCATGTCACACGCCACCGTCGGCTCTATCAAAACTGGTTGTGCATCTCCTCCGCCTTTTCTCTCTCCCATCCTAATGAGATCTACTTTTAGATTAAACACATGATGGTTACGTGTGTTCTGTTTCCAGCAACAAAGATGAATCAAGTGCATCATTGATTCGGAGGTGTACGCCTATGTTCAGGAGGTTGTGTCCATCTTGCCGGACAAATAGATCATGTCTGAAGGATTCATCGCCATTCACAGGACCGGTACAATCACGGTTATGTTGAGAATCAATTGTGTTTCTCACATATATGTTGGTAGCCGGAAGGAATTGATTTCCAATACATAGGTACGTACATACTAGCTCATCTGGCCGGATTTTTTTTATTTAACAACATATGGCTGGAATCGTCTCCTACTTGGGAAATCAGCTTACATGTGTGCGTCCGTGTAATGTGTCAAACCCGTATTTCCGAAATCCTGTCTTTCTCTCTATCGAGAACTCCGGTCATGTTCCTTTTCTCTTTGACTAATTTCCCTAAAATGATGGTCTTCTTCAGCTTATCCCAGAGGATATCTAAGAAGGCACCACTACACAGGTACCTCAAATCTTATTTACAAGGACGCGTACAAGACGGTGGCAACCACATGTAACCGGAGACAAGTAATAATTCATGGATGCAATAGCAACAACAGAGAATCGTTTTGTCCAATTTGCATGTTGATATTGTTGGCACTCACATCAGGTACTCCCTCCCAATCGATCAGTATGTTTCATCTCTGTAGCTGATTATGAATGAAACAGGCCATGTATTATATGGATAGCTCATGGCTGTGTATTTTTACACGAGTAGTTGGGACTGTTATTTCTTAAAAATGAAAACTTAGTCAATTAGATATTTCTGTTTCTTATTTTATTTTCGAAGATAACTCTATTTGATTGATGGCTTTACCAATGATTAAAAGTGGACATATAGGCAAAACTAAATCTTCATACGTCTCGACAGAGACTTGGCTCCCAGGTAGCGTTTGTTGCAAACCTCGGTATTTGATTGAGAGGCTTTAATCTCAACAGAGGCTTAGCTCCCATGCGACTGTTGATGCAAACCTAGGTATTTGATTACAATAGTTTTATATCTAAATAGGAGAGATTTTTTGTTCTTTTATAGTAATTAATTGACGAATGTTGGCTGCAGTCTACCACCGATCCAATCTTTGAACTTTTAACCTGACTGCCAGCTATGAATTTCTTAAGTTTTGATAGCAATCCAACTGAAGTTGTTTGTATCAAATATGTTGCTGCTTTGCAATAACTAAACATGAATTGAAGACCTTTGTTGATCAATCTGACAGTGATTTGTGGTTATCTTTATAAACTTTTTTTTAACTGAAGTTTTTTCTTTATAAACTTTGTTGGTACAATGGGCATTCACTACTCACTAAACTTGAATTAAAGATCTCTACTGATTAATTCGACACTGCTTGGATGTCAAAGTATATGTGTATAATGTACATATTTGAATGATATAAAGACTGACCGGAATATGCTTTTACACTTATTTCCCATGACACCCTGATTGAGCTGACGTGTGGGAAACTAGGAGTGGTGAGATGTGGTCGTGGGGTTCAGGGACAAAGATCATAGTCAGAATTACATGAAGATGTTCGCGTGTAGCTGCATGTGTACGTGATTAGCTTAAGTACAATTACATGTAGTTATACTTATGTTTCATCAATATAATGTGTTCCCACCGTCATCTTTACTCTATCCAAATGGCATGTTTTGGAGTTTAAAAACATGCATGTGGGCTTACATAACCTGTATATTGTGTGGCACTAATAACTTTTGATGCAATGCAGGGTTTTTTTTTTTGGACTCCATGTTCTCTTGACGTGTTCCAAGTTAGTCAAGTCATATAATATTTTCTCTCTCATACCCTCTACTGATTCTTATGAATTTATTATTGCACGGTGAGTTAATGCTGGAGAATAATCGTTTTATAGATGGGGAGTACCTGGCACAAATAGATGTACATTATGTGGGTGAGAACAATGGAAATTTCCAAGGTCATCAACAAGTGTGCAATTTATACTACTAAAAGTGTTTAACTGTGTACGATATTAATAAAGGTACAGTTTTTTGTCTACTTTAGGTGAATAGAAACGTAAGCCAGCTAGGGTCATCAATAAGAGTGTGATCTACACGACTTCAATAGTTTAACTATGTAAGATAACAAGATATTCTCAGAAGTATTATTTATTTGTATATTTTTGTAGGCTTTCTGATGGATTTTTTCATTTGGGAATTTTGATCATGACTAAATTGGCAAAAGGTCAATTCTCCAAAACCATATACAGTATAAATATTCTGCTCTGTATAGTTGAGTTTGAGGACTTTTGTTCAGCTCAAATAATCCACGAGTAGTTGCCTAGAAACATTTATCCAAATTATATATTTCAAATTCACATGCACACGCTTGCATATACCTCTTAAACGAAAGTGATCCTAAGAAATTCTGGAGGAACGCACGGAATTATATATTTTGTTCACATTTCAGCTTCATCTCACCATCCCTTGATTCCTTGAGAGTTCGTTAAGTGTCCTCGGATTCTTAGTCATTATTATGGCTGATCGGCACATTGCTATGCTTGGTAATGACCCGAATCTTCTTTGTTATTGCATGAACTTTTAGGTTTCATTTTTTTCCCTGCAAATAATTTTCTTATAGATGCTCTATGCTCATTTCATTTGTAGGATACAAGTTGGCATTCGAGTATTTGGCAGAGATAAGGATACATGTAGTGGTTTCGAAGAATGGTACATAATATATTCTTTGAACATGTAGTATTATGTGTTCTTTGTCTAACATTGAAGTTATACTCTTATGTTTTATTTGTAGTTGTTTACTCATGACTAACTTGAGAAAGGTAAACACTCCAAAACCACACGTAGTATAAATATATGCAGGTTAGTTCATTTTCGGGGTGCTAAATAACATCTTTGTCTTTCCCCCCATTATGATACATTTGTAGGTCCGAAGCTATTCAATGGCTTGCTTTTCCTGTCCATATTCTTCTTTTTGTTAATACTTAATTCATAAATTTACTTCACATATAATATATAAAACTATTGGATTGTATTTGAATAACCAGAGTAATTTACAAAGTTGCAAATAAAGAGTATTTTGTTCATTTAGTTTTCATTTGTCATGGGTATGCTTCCCTGGATAATTCTCCAACCTAAGCACATGTGCATGTTTTATCTCGGTGCATGGTTGTTATTTTTAACCGAGATGGGACAAAGTTAGATGGAGTTATGTTTATAAATATAACTGGACATGGTCCTACATGAGGGCTTTGTGAAGTGTCCCAATGAAAAACACGGAAAATGATCCTATTCCAGGTTGTTGATAAGTTGGAGTTAAAATTGGCAAAAATATTTGAACCTCTGGGTCCACGTGTATTCAATCTAATTGACATTTCAAGATATATGTCGATGATCGTTTGTATTTCGATCCTTATGGAAAATATTGTTACTTTATTTTTGTGCGTTATGACCCTATACTAATTGTTAGAGAATTGCCCAGTATGTAGGAATGTTCTTGTACCTCAAACATGTGTGTGCATATAGTTCTTCCATAGTGTCTTTGTTTCCTTTTCATTATGAATTAGATAAATGATAATAAATAAATCTAACTGATTCTTTTTTACAAAAATTCTAGCCCATGCAAATGCATGGGTTGGCGACTAGTATGATTAGTTAAACTCATTATCATGAACATAATCAGTAGTGTCTTTGCAAATTATGTTGTAGCTCACGTTGTAGCTCCCTTGAATTTTTATATGTTCCTAGAGAAATAGAGTTGAAAGATGATGGTAGCAATATTGCGGAATGGGTCCATGATCTGAGGATTGTCCTCATTGCTGCACAGAAGGCTTATGTCCTTAATGCACCGCTTGGTGCACCATCCCCTCTAGCGTCGTCTATAGATGTTGTGAACATCTGACAGGCACGTTCCGATGACTACTTGATTGTTTAGTGTGTCATGCATTACGGCTTAGAATTGAGGCTCCAAAACGTTTTAAATGTCACGGAACATATGAGATGTTCTAAGAGCTGAAATTGGGATCTCAGGCTCGTGCCCTTGTTGTGAGATATGAGATCTCCAACAAGATTATTTGCCTGCAAGATGAAGGATAATAGCTCAATGGTTGAGCATATGCTCAAATTGTCTGGGTGCTACAATCGCTTGAATCGAGTGGGAGTTGATCTTTCAGATAAGATAGTGATTGATATAGTTCTCTGAGTCATTATCACTAAGCTATTAGAACTTCGTGATGAACTATAATTATGCCAGGGATGGAAATGATGATCCTTGAGCTGTTCGCGATATTTGACACCATGAAGGTAGAAATCAAGAAGGAGCATCAAGTGTTGATGGTTAGTAAAACCACTAGTTTCGAGAAGGGCAAGGGAAATGAGGGAAACTTCATGGATGGCAAGTCAGTTGCTACTCCAGTGAAGCAACCCAAAGTTGAACTCAAACCCGAGACTAAGTGCTTCTATTATGAGGAGAGCGGTCGTTGAAGCAAAACAATCCTAGATACTTGGTAGATAAGAAGGCTGACAACGTCGACAGAAGTATATTTGATATACGTGTTATTGATGTATACCTTGCTAGTACTCCTAGTAGCACCTGGGTATTGGATACCGGTTCGGTTGCTAAATGTTAGTAACTCGAAGTAAAAGCTATGGCATAAACGGAGACTAGCTAAGTGTGGGATGACGATGTGTGTTGGAAATGTTTCCAAGGTTGATGTGATCAACATCGCATGCTCTCTCTACCTTCGGGATTAGTGACAAACCTAAATAAATGTTATTTGGTGTTTGTGTTAAGCATGAACATGATTACATCATGTTTATTGCAACACGGTTATTCATTGAAGTTAGAGAATAATGGTTATTTTGTTTACATGAATAATACCTTCAATGGGCATGCACCCAATGAGAATGGTTTGTTGAATCTTGATCATAGTAATACACATGTTCATAACATTGATGCCAAAAGATACAAAGTTAATAATGATAGTACCACATACTTGTGGCACTGCCGCTAAATGTCATATTGGTATAAAGCGCATGAAGAAACTCCATGCTGATGGATCTTTGGACTCATTCGATTTCAAATCAGTTGAGACATGCGAACCATGCCTCTTGGGCAAGATGACTAAGGACCCCGTTTTCCAGTTTGATGGAGCAGGAAAGTGATTTATTGGAAATGATACATGTTGATGTATGCAATCCAATGAGTCTTGTAGCGTGCGGTGGATATCGTTATTTTCTTACCTTCACTGATGATTTGAGTAGATATAGTGTATATTTACTTAATGAAACACAAGTCTGAATCTTTTGAAAAGTTCAAGCAAATTCAGAGTGAAGTTTAAGATCATCGTGACAAGAAGATAAAAATGTATGCGATATGACCGTGGAGGTGAATATCTGAGTTACGAGTTTGGCATACAACTTTAGACAATGTGAAAGTTGTTTCACAACTCACGCCACCTCAAACACCATAGTGTGATGGTGTGTTCGAACGTCATAGTCGTGCTCTATTGGCTATGGTGCCTACTATGATGTCTCTTATCTGTTTGCCACTATCGTTTTGGGGTTATGCATTAGAGACAACTTCATTCACTTTAAATAGGGCACCATCTAAATCCATTGAGATGACACCATATGGTTTGGCAGAAATCTAAGCTGTCATTTCTTAGAGTTTGGCAATGCGACACTTATGTCCGATAAGCTCGAACCCAAAGCGGAAAAATGCATATTCATAGAATACCCTAAGAACAGTTGGGTATACCTTCTATCTCAGATCCGAGTACAAAGTGTTTGTTGCTAAAACTGGGTCCTTTCTCGAGAAAGAGTTTCTCTCAAAAGAATTGAGTGGGAGGAAGATATAACTTGATGAGGTTGTTGAACCTTTGTTCAATCAGAGAATAGCGTAGAGCAGAAAGATGTTTCTGTGGAGCCTACGTCAGTTGAAGAGGAAGTTAATGATGATGATCATGAAGCTTAGGATCAAGTTACTATCAAACCTCGTAGGTCGACAAGGATGCGTACTGCTTCTGAGTGGTACGAATGTTGGGAGACATAGTAGTAAATCAAAAAAATCCTACGATCACCAAGATCCATCTATGGAGAAACCAGCAACGACTAAGGGGAGAGTGCGTCTTCATACCTTTGAAGATCGCAAAGCGGAAGCGTTACTAGAACGCGGTTGGTGAAGTCGTACTCGCAGCGATTCAGATCGCGGTGGAATCCGATCTAAGCGCCGAACAACGGCGCCTCCGCGTTCAACACACGTGCAGCCCGGTGACGTCTCCTACACCTTGATCTAGCAAGGAGGAAGGAGAGGTTGAGGGAGAGCTCCGACAGCATGATGGCGTGGTACTCCGGCAGAGCTTCGCTAAGCACTACGGAGGACGACGAGAGGGAGGAGTAGGGTTGCGCCGTGGGAGAGAGAGATGCGTGTCTCCGGCAGCCCCAGGGGCTCCTTTATTTATAGGAGGACGAGGAGGGACGGCTACGCCCTAGGGTTCCCACCCTAGGGTGGTGTGGCAGCCCCCAGATCCCATCTAGCCAGCGGCCACACAGGGAGAGGGGTGTGGCTGCCCTAGGGTGGGCCTTAGGGCCCATCTTCCCTAGGGTTTGCCCCCCTCCCACCTTCAGTTGCGCCTTGGGCCCTTGTGGGGGTGAACCAGCCCACCTAGGGGCTGTTTCCCTCCCACTTGCGGCCCATGCAGCCCTCTGGTGCTGGTGGCCCCACTTGGTGGACCCCCGGAACCCTTCCCGTGGTCCCGGTACGTTACCGGTAATCCCTGAAACACTTCCGGTGACCAAAACCACACTTCCTATATATGAATCTTTACCTCCGGACCATTTTGGAGCTCCTCGTGACATCTGGGATCTCATCCGGGACTTCGAACAACCTTCGGTAACCATGTACACTATTTCCCGATAACCTTAGTGTCATCGAACCTTAAGTGTGTAGACCCTACGGGTTTGGGAGACACGTAGACATGATCGAGACACCTCTCCGGTCAATAACCAACAGCGGGATCTGGATACCCATGTTGGCTCCCACATGCTCCACGATGATCTCATCGGATGAACCAAGATGTCGGGGATTCAATCAATCCCGTATACAGTTGCCTTTGTCCACCGGTATGATACTTGCCCGAGATTCGATCGTCGGTATCCCTATACCTTGTTCAATCTCGTTACCGACAAGTCTCTTTACTCATTCCGTAACACATAATCCCGTGGCAAACTCCTTAGTCACATTGATCTCATTATGATGATGTCTTACCGAGTGGGCCCAGAGATACCTCTTTGTCATACGGAGTGACAAATTCCAGTCTTGATTTGTGCCAACCCAACAAATACTTTCGGGGATATCCGTAGCATACCTTTATAGCCACCCAGTTATGTTGTGACATTTGGCACACCCAAAGTATTCCTACGGTATCCGGGAGTTGCACAGTGTCATGGTCTAAGGAAACGATACTTGACATTAGAAAAGCTTTAGCACACGAACTACACGATCTTGTGAGGATTGGGTCTTGTCCATCACATCATTCTCCCAATGATGTGATCCCGTTATCAACGACATCCAATGTCCATGGTCATGAAACCGTGACCATCTATTGATCAACCAGCTAGCCAACTAGAGGCTCACTAGGGATATGTTGTGGTCTACATATTCACACATGCATTACGGTTTCATGTTAATACAATTATAGCATGTACAATAGACAATTATCATGAACAAGGAAATACAATAATAACCATTTTATTATTGCCTCTAGGGCATATTTCCAACAGTCTCCCACTTGCACTATAGTCAATAATCTAGTTACATTGTGATGTATCGAACACCCATAGAGTTCTGGTGTTGATCATGTTTCGCTCGTGAGAGAGGTTTAGTCAACGGATCGGCGACATTCAGATCCATAAGTACTTTACAAATATCTATATCCCCTTCCTGAATGTAATCACGAATGGAGTTGAAGCGGCGCTTGATGTGTCTTGTCTTCTTGTGAAACCTGGGCTCCTTGGCAAGGGCAATAGCTCCAGTGTTGTCACAGAAGAGAGTCATCGGGCCCGACGCATTGGGAATCACTCCTAGGTCGGTGATGAACTCCTTCATCCAGACTCCTTCCTTTGCTGCTTACGAAGCAGCTATGTACTCCGCTTCACATGTAGATACCGCCACGATGCTTTGCTTGTTGCTGCACCAGCTTACTGCCCCTCCGTTCAAAATATACATGTATCCGGTTTGTGACTTGGAGTCATCCGGATCTGTGTCGAAGCTAGCATTGACGTAACCCTTTACGACGAGCTCTTCGGCACCTCCATAAATGAGAAACATGTCCTTGGTCCTTTTCAGGTACTTCAGGATATTCTTGACCGCTGTCCAGTGTTCTGCTCCGGGATCACTTTGGTACCTCCCTAGCATACTTATGGCAAGGTTCACATCAGGTCTAGTACACAACATGGCATACATAATAGAGCCTATGGCTGAAGCATAGGGGATGACACTCATCTCTTCTCTATCCTTTGTCGTGGTCGGGCATTGAGTCGTACTCAATCTCACACCCTGTAACACAGGCAAGAACCCCTTCTTGGACTGATCCATATTGAACTTCTTCAATATCTTGTCAAGGTATGTGCTTTGTGAAAGACCTATGAAGCGTCTCGATCTATCTCTATAGATCTTGATGCCTAATATGTAAGCAGCTTCTCCAAGGTCCTTCATTGAAAAACATTTTTTCAAGTAGGCCTTTACACTTTCCAAGATTTCTATATCATTTCCCATCAACAATATGTCGTCTACATATAATATGAGGATTGCTACAGAGCTCCCACTCACATTCTTGTAAATACAGGGTTCTCAGTAAACTTGTATAAATCCAAACGCTTTAATCACCTCATTAAAGCGAATGTTCCAACTCCGAGATGCTTGCACCAGCCCATAGATGGACCGCTGGAGCTTGCATACCTTGTTATCATCTTTAGGATCGACAAAACCTTCCGGCTGCATCATATATAGTTCTTCCTTAAGGAAGTCATTAAGGAATGTCGTTTTGACGTCCATTTGCCAGATCTCATAATCATAAAATGCACCAATTGCTAACATGATTCGGACGGACTTCAGCATCGCTATGGGTGAGAAAGTTTCATCGTAGTCAACTCCTTGAACTTGTCGATAACCCTTAGCGACAAGCTGAGCCTTATAGACGGTCACATTACCATTCGCGTCCGTCTTCTTCTTAAAGATCCATTTATTTTCTATGTCTCGCTTATCATCAAGCAAGTTCACCAAAGTCCATACTTTGTTCGCATACATGGATCCTATCTTGGATTTCATGGCTTCAAGCCATTTATTGGAATTTGGGCCCGCCATTGCTTCTTCATAGTTCGAAGGTTCACCGTTGTCCAACAACATGATCTCCAGGACAGGGTTGTCGTACCACTCTGGTGCGGAACGTGTCCTAGTGGACCTTCGACGTTCAACAGTAACTTGATCTGAAGTTTCATGATCATCATCATTAACTTCCTCTCCAGCCGGTGTAGGCTCCATAGAAACAACTTCCTGTGCTGCGCTACTCTCCGGTTCGAGTGGAGGTACAATTACCTCATCAAGTTCTATTTTCCTCCCACTTACTTCTTTCGAGAGAAACTCTTTCTCTAGAAAGGATCCATTCTTGGCAACAAAGACTTTGCCTTCGAGTCTGAGGTAGAAGGTATACCCAATAGTTTCCTTGGGGTATCCTATGAAGACGCACTTTTCCGCTTTGGGTTCGAGCTTCTCAGGTTGAAATTTCTTCACATAAGCATCGCATCCCCAAACTTTCAGAAATGACAGCTTAGGTTTATTTCCAAACCATAATTCATATGGTGTCGTCTCAACAAACTTTGACGGTGCCCTATTTAAAGTGAATGCGGCAGTCTCTAATGCATATCCCCAAAATGATAGCGGTAAGTTGGTAACAGACATCATAGATCGCACCATATCCAATAGAGTGCGATTACGACGTTCAGACACACCATTTCACTGAGGTGTGCCAAGCGGTGTGAGTTGTGAAACAATTCCACATTTCCTTAGGTGCGTGCCAAACTCGTGACTTAAATATTCTCCGCCAAGATCAGATCGTAGGCACTTTATTTTTCTGTCACGTTGATTCTCTACATCACTTTGAAATTCCTTGAACCTTTCAAAGGTTTCAGACTTGTGTTTCATTAAGTAGACATACCCATATCTGCTCAAGTCATCAGTGAGGGTGAGAACATAACGGCAGCCACCGCGAGCCTCGACGCTCATTGGACCGCATACATCCGTATGTATTATCTCCAACAAGTCAGTTGCTCGCTCCATTGTTCCGGAGAACGGAGTCTTGGTCATCTTGCCCATGAGGCATGGTTTGCACATGTCAAATGATTCGAAATCAAGAGACTCCAAAAGTCCATCAGCATGGAGCTTCTTCATGCGTTTGACACCAATATGACCAAGGCGACAGTGCCACGTGTTAGTGGGACTATCGTTATCAACCTTACATCTTTTGGTACTCACACTATGGACATGTGTAACATCACGTTCGAGATTCATCAAAAATAAACCATTGACCAGCAGGGCATGACCATAAAACATTTCTCTCATATAAATAGAACAACCATTATTCTCATATTTGAATGAGTATCCATCTCACATCAAGCAAGATCTAGATACAATGTTCATGGTCAAAGCTGGTACTAAATAACAATTATTGAGGTTTAAAACTAATCCCGGAGGTAGATGTAGAGGTAGCGTGCCGACGGCGATCACATCAACCTTGGAACCATTCCCGACACGCATCGTCACCTCGTCCTTTTCCAGTCTCCGCTTATTCCACAGATCCTGCTTGGAGTTACAAATGTGAGCAACTGCACCGGTATCAAATACCCAGGAGTTACTACGAGCAATGGTAACATACACATCAATAAAAGTATATCATATATACCTTTAACGTTGTCGGCCTTCTTATCCACTAAGTACTTGGGGCAGTTCCGCTTCCAGTGATCGGTACCCTTGCAATAAAAGCACTCAGTCTCAAGCTTGGGAACATTCTCGTTCTTCTTCCCGGTAACTTGCTTACCGGGCGCGGCAACTGCTTTGTCGTCCTTCTTGAAGTTCTTCTTACCCTTGTCTTTCTTGAAACTAGTGGTCTTATTCACCATCAACACTGGATGCTCCTTTTTGATCTCGACCTCTGCTGATTTCAGCATCGAGTACAACTCTGGAATGGACTTCTCCATCCCCTGCATGTTGTAGTTCATCACAAAGCTCTTGTTGCTAGGTGGGAGCGACTGGAGGATTCTGTCAATAACCGAGTCATCCGGAAGATTAACTCCCACTTGAGTCAAGCGGTTGTGCAACCCAGACATTTTGAGTATGTGCTCAATCATAGAACTATTCTCCTCCATCTTACAACTGAAGAACTTGTCGGAGACATCATATCTCTGGACCCAGGCATGAACTTGGAAAACTAGTTTCAACTCTTGGAACATCTCATATGCTCTGTGTTGCTCAAAACGCTTTTGGAGCCCCGGTTCTAAACTGTAAAGCATGCCGCACTGAACCAAGGAGTAATCATCACATCCTGACTGCCAAGCGTTCATAACGTCTTGGTCCGCTGGGAAAATGGGTGCGTCACCTAGCGGTGCATCAAGGACATACAATCTCTTGGAAGCTATGAGGGTGATCCTCAAGCCACAGACCCAGTCCGCATAGTTGCTTCCATCATCTTTCAGCTTAGTTTTCTCTAGCAACACGTTGAAGTTGAGGGTGACATTAGCGTTGGCCATTGGATCTACAATATAGATTGTAAAAACAATTTTAGACTAAGTTCATGATAATTAAGTTCACATAATCAAATTATTTAATGAACTCCCACTTAGATAGACATCTCTCTAGTCATCCAAGTGACACATGATCCACGTCGACTAGCCCATGTCCGATCATCACATGAGACGGACTAGTCATCCATGGTGAACATCTCCATGTTGATCGTATCTTCTATACGATTCATGTTTGACCTTTCGGTCTTCCGTGTTCCGAGGACATATTTGTACATGCTAGGCTCGTCAAGTCAACCTAAGTGTATCGCGTGTGAAAATCTGGCTTACACCCGTTGTATGCGAACGTTATCACACCCGATCATGATGTGGTGCTTCGGAACAATGATCCTTAGCAACGGTGCACAGTTAGGGTGAACACATTTCTTGAAATTTTATTGAGAGATCATCTTATTTACTACCGTCGTTCTAAGCAAATAAGATGTAAACATGATAAACATCACATGCAATCAATATAGTGACATGATATGGCCAATATCATCTTGCTCCTTTGATCTTCATCTTCGGGGCACCATGATCATCACTGTCACCGGCAAGACAGCATGATCTCCATCATCATGTCTTCATGATGTTGTATCGCCAACTATTACTTCTACTACTATGGCTAACGTTTAGCAATAAAGTAAAGTAATTACATGACGATCTTGATTGACATGCAGGTCATACAATAAATTAAGACAACTCCTATGGCTCCTGCCGGTTGTCATACTCATCGACATGCAAGTCGTGAATCCTATTACAAGAACATGATCAATCTCATACATCACAATGAATCACATCACATCCTTTGGACATATCACATCACAAGGCATATGCTGCAAAAACAAGTTAGACATCCTCTAATTTGTAGTTGCAAGTTTTTACGTGACTGTTATAGGTTTCTAGCAAGATCGTTTCTTACCTATGCCAAAACCACAACGTGATATGCCAATTGCTATTTACCGTTCGTAAGGACCCTTTTCATCGAATCCAATCCGACTAAGGTGGGAGAGGCAGACACCCGCTAGCCACCTTATGCAACAAGTGCATGTCAGGCGGTGGAACCGGTCTCACATAAGCGTACGTGTAAAGTTGGTCCGGGCCGCTTCATCCCACAACACTGCCGAATCAAGATAAGACTAGTAATGGTAAGCAAATTAACAAGATCGATGCCCACAACAACTTGTGTTCTACTCGCGCATAGATTCTATGCATAGACCTAGCTCATGATGCCACTGTTGGGAGACGTAGTAGTAAATCAAAAAAATTCCTACGATCAACAAGATCCATCTATGGAGAAACTAGCAACGAGTAAGGGTAGAGTGCATCTTCATACCTTTGAAGGTCGCAAAGTGGAAGCATAACTAGAATGCGGTTGGTGGAGTCGTACTAACAGCGGTTCAAATCACGGTGGAATCCGATCTATGTGCCGAACAACGGCGCCTCCGCGTTCAACACACGTGCAGCCCGGTGATGTCTCCTATGCCTTGATCCAGCAAGGAGGAAGGAGAGGTTGAGGGAGAGCTCCGGCAACACGACGGCGTGGTGATGGTGGAGCTGCGTGGTACTCCGGTAGAGCTTCACTAAGCACTATGGAGGACGAGGAGAGGGAGGAGTAGGGTTGCACCGTGGGAGAGAGAGATGCGTGTTTCCGGCAGCCCCAAGGGCTCCTCTATTTATAGGAGGAGGAGGAGGGAGGGCTGCGCCCTAGGGTTCCCACCCTAGGGTGGTGCGGCAGCCCTCGGATCCCATCTGGCCGGCGGCCATAGAGGGAGAGGGGTGCGGCTGCCCTAGGATGGGCCTTAGGGCCCATCTGCCCTAGGGTTTGCCCCCTCCCACCTTCAGCTATGCCTTGGGCCCTTGTGGGGGGCGCACCAGCCCACCTAGGGGCTGGTTCCCTCCCACTTGTGGCCCATGCTGCCCTCTGGTGCTGGTGGCCCCACTTGGTGGACCCTCGGAACCCTTCCGGTGGTCCCGGTACGTTACCGGTAATCCCTGAAACACTTCCGGTGACCAAAACCAAACTTCCTACATATGAATCTTTTCCTCTGAACCATTCCGGAGATCCTCGTGATGTCCAGGATCTCATCCGGGACTCCGAACAACCTTTGGTAACCACGTACACTATTTCCCTATAACCCTAGCGTCATCGAACCTTAAGTGTGTAGACCCTACGGGTTCGGAAGACATGTAGACATGACCGAGACACCTCTCCGATCAATAACCAACAATAGGATCTGGATACCCGTGTTGGCTCCCACATGCTCCACGATGATCTCATCGGATGAACCACGATGTCAGGGATTCAATCAATCTCGTATACAATTCCCTTTGTCCACCAGTATGATACTTACCCGAGATTCGTTCGTTGGTATCCCTATACCTTGTTTAATCTCGTTACCGGCAAGTCTCTTTACTCGTTCTGTAACACATCACCCCGTGGATAACTCCTTAGTCACATTGAGCTCATTATGATGATGTCTTACCGAGTGGTCCCAGAGATACCTCCGAGTCATACGGAGTGACAAATCCCAGTCTTGGTTCGTGCCAACCCAACAGATACTTTCGGGGATACCCGTAGCATACCTTTATAGCCACCCAGTTACGTTGTGACGTTTGGCACACCCAAAGTATTCCTACGGTATCCGGGAGTTGCACAATCTCATGGTCTAAGGAAACGATACTTGACATTAGAAAAGCTTTAGCAGACGAACTACACGATCTTGTGCTATGCTTAGGATTGGGTCTTATCCATCACATCATTCTCCCAATGATGTGATCCCGTTATCAATGACATCCAATGTCCATGGTTATGAAACCGTGACCATATATTGATCAACGAGCTAGCCAACTAGAGGCTCACTGGGGACATGTTGTGGTCTATGTATTCACACATGCATTACGGTTTCCGGTTAATACAATTATAGCATGAACAATAGACAATTATCATGAACAAGGAAATACAATAATAACCCTTTTATTATTTCCTCTAGGGCATATTTCCAACAATGACAACCCTGTCTTGGAGGTCATGTTGTTGGACAATGATGAACCTGCGAGCTTCGGAGAAGCGATGACGGTCCCGGATTCCAAGAAATGGTTAGAGGCCATGAAATCCGAGAAAGGATCCATGTATGAACACCAAGTATAGACTTTGGTAGACTTGCTCATTGGACGACAGGTCATTGAGTACAAATGGACCTTTAAGTTGAAGACAGACGCTGGTGGTGAATGTCACCATTTATAAAGCTCGACTTGTCGCAGGTAAGTTTCCGCCAAGTTCAAGGAGTTGACTACGATGAGACTTTCTCAGTCGTAGCGATGCTAAAGTCTGTTGGAATTATGTTAGCAGTTGCTGCGTTCTTCAATTATGAAATCTGGCAGATGGATGTCAAAACATCGTTTCCTTCCTTGACGAAAGGTTGTATGAGATACAATCAGAAGGTTTTGTCAGTCCCAAGGATGATAAAAGGTGTGCAAGCTTCAGTGATCCTTCTATGGACTGAAGCAAGCATCTCAGAGTAGGAATATATGCTTTGATGAGGTGATCAAAGTTTTTTGAGTCTATACAAAGTTTATGAGAAACTTGTATTTACAATAAAGTGAGTGGGAGCACTATAGAGTTTCTGATAAGCATATGTGGATAACATATTGTTGATCGGAAATGATGTAGAATTTCTGGAAAGCATAAAGGGTTGTTTGAAAAGATTTTTTCAAAGGAAGACCTGGATAAAGCTACTTAATTGTTGGGCATCGAGATCTATAGAGATAGATCAAGACGTCTGATAAGACTTTCAATGCGTACATACCTTGACAAGATTTTGAAAGAGTTCAAAATGGATCAGTTAAAGAAAGAGTTCTTGCCTGATTTGTAAGGTGTGAAGTTGAGTGAGACTCAAAGCTCGACCACAACATAAGAAAGAGAAAGGACGAACATCGTCCCCTATGTCTTAGCCATAGGCTCTATATAATATGCCATGTTGTGTACCGCACCTGTGTGTGCCTTGCCATGAGTCTGTCAAGGGGTACAAGAGTGATCCAGGAGTGGATCACTGGACAGCAGTCAAGATTATCCTTAGTAACTAAAGGACTAAGGAAATGTTTCTCGATTATGGAGGTGATGAAGAGTTCGTCGTAAAGAGTTACGTCGATGCAAACTTTAACACTAATCCAGATGACTCTTAGTAGCAATCTGGATACGTATAGTGGAGCAGCCATTTGGAATAGTTCCAAGTGGAGTGTGGTAGCAGTATTTACAGTATGACATAGATATTTGCAAAGTACACATGGATCTGAATGTCACAGACCCATTGACTAAAAGACCTCTCTCACATGCAAAGCATGACCAAGCCCCAGAACTCATTCGGTGTTAGATTCATAACAATGCGAATCACATGGTGATGTGAACTAGATTATTGACTCTAGTGCAAGTGGGAGACTATTGGAAATATGCCCTAGAGGCAATAATAAATTGGTTATTATCATATTTCCTTGTTCATGATAATCGTTTATTATCCAGGCTGTAATTTTCATTGATCGGAAACTCAAATACATGTGTGGATACATAGACAACACCATGTCCCTAGTATGCCTCTAATAAACTAGCTCGTTGATCAAAGATGGTCAAGGTTTCCTAGCCATGGACATGAGATGTCATTTGATAATGGGATCACATCATTAGGAGAATGATGGGATGGACAAGACCCAAACTATAAACGTAGCATATGATCGTGTGAGTTTATTGCTACAGTTTTCTGCATTTCAAGTATATGTTCCTATAACCATGAGATCATGCAACTCATGGACACCGGAGGAGTACCTTGTGTGTATCAAATGTCGCAACGTAACTGGGTGAGTATATAGGTGCTCTACAGGAATCTCCGAGGGTGTCTGTTCGGTTGGCATGGATCAAGACTGGGATTTGTTACTCCGTGTGACGGAGAGGTATCTCAAGGCCACTCGGTAATACAACATCACAACAAGCCTTGCAAGCAATGTGACTAAGTGTTAGCCATGGGATCTTGTATTATGGAACGAGTAAAGAGACTTGCCGGTAACGGGATTGAACTAGGTATACAGATACCGACGATCGAATCTCGGGCAAGTAACATACCGAAGAACAAAGGGAACAACAAACGGGATTAACTGAATCCTTGACATAGAGGTTCCACCGATAAAGATATTCGTAGAATATGTAGTAACCAATATGGGCATCCAGGTCCCACAATTGGTTATTGACCGTAGAGGTGTCTCGGTCATGTCTACATAGTTCTTGAACCCGCGGGTCTGCACACTTAAGGTTCGGTGACGTTTCGGTAGTATAGAGTTATGTATGGTGGTGACCGAAGGTTGTTCGGAGTCCTGGATGAGATCCCAGACATCACGAGGAGCTCCGGAATGGTCCAGAGGTAAAGATTGATATATATGAAGTCCTGTTTTGGTCACCGGAAAAGTTTCGGGCTCATCGGTAGTGTACCGGGAGTGCCGGGAGGGTGTCGAGGGACCATCGGGAGGGGTGTCTTGACCCAAAGGACCTCATGGGCTGTGGGAAGAGTCAAACCAGCCCCTGGTGGGCTCGTCTAATCCCCCACTAAGGCCCATGCGGCTAGGGGTGGGAAAAACCCAAAAGGTGGAGAGGTGGAAAGAGTTTCCAAGTGGAAAGGAGGAATCCTACTCCTAACAGGATTGGAGTAGGACTCCTCCACCTCCAATTTCGACCAAACCTTGAGGGATTGAGGCTGCCTCCTCCCCTTCCTCCCTCCTATATATACTCGAGGATTTAGAGGGGAAAGCCAACCCTAATTGCCATGGGCTTCCCTCTTCTTCCTCTAGATCTGTTTCTCCTCTAGATTAGTTCTGCGGTGCTTAGGCAAAGCCCTGCAGGATTAGTTCACCACCACCGCCACCACGCCGTTGTGCTGTCGGAGAACTCATCTACCTCTCCGCTCCCTCTTGCTAGATCAATAAGGCAGAGATTGTCATCGAGCTGTACGTGTGCTGAACGCGAAGGTGTTGTCTATTCGGTGCTAGATCAGAAGGACCGTGATCAAGATTGCGAGACGATTCGTGATTGGATCGTGGGACGGATCGTGATGAGATCGCGGGACGGATCATGATGGGATCGCGGGACGCTCGGCGATTTGGATCGTGAAGACATTCGACTACATCAACCGCCTTTCTTAACGCTTCCCGCTTAGCGATCTACAAGGGTATGTAGATCCACTCTCCTTCTCATAGATGCTCATCACCATGGATAGATCTTGCGTGTGTGTAAGAAATTTTTTGTTTCCCATGCAACGTTCCCCAACATGGAGTAATAGTAGTAGATGCAGGCAAGAGTCGATCTACTTCTTTATGGACATGATGCCTATATAATGATCATTGTAATGACTAAATATTGCATAACTATGCGCTTTCCTATGAATTTCCCAACAATAATTTGTTTACCCATCGTATGCCTTCTTCGAGATAGAAGCCTCTAGCGAACACTATGGCCCCCGAGTCTCCACACAAATATAATTACAATAACCCCAAAAGTATTTATGAAATTATTTATTTTATTTTTATTTAAAATTTATATTCATCAAATTACCTACCTGTCACTAATTATCGCTTGCAAGTAACGAGTTCAAGGAGATTGACAACCATCTTGCCCGCGTTGGGTGCAAGTGTTTGTTCTTTTGTGCTTAGGCGCTGAAGATAGGAGTTTGTGTGGTTCTCCTATTGGTTCGATGACTTTGGTTCTCACTGAGAGAAATACTTACCTTTGTTGTGTTGCATTATACCCTCCTTTTGGGGGAAATCTCAATGCAGTTTACAAGTATCAAACAACAACAATAAATTTCCTCCCGCATCCGTCCGCAGATAGAGGGGACTAGTCTACGAACACCGATGCAGGAAGCCACCATCCAACGCTATATGCATACATTTCAAACACTTTATGGACCAACTGGACAAATTTAATGCAAACATGAGGGATTTCATACAAATCGAACAAAAATATTTACATTTTGGACATATTTTAACTAAAAAATGGTAAAAGTATGTTGGCCATACAAAGCTCCATTCACACGAAACGGATACACTGCACTAGTCTATGGCCTACTGCGGCGGATCCCTTTGTCTTCCCCATGTCCGACAACCCGATTAATAGAGTACTGGAAGCCCTAGAGGCACATTCCTCCCCATTTCCCTATCTCCGGCTGCGCCACATGCCAGAGTGGCAAAGAGGATGATTCAGCCGGAAGGGAAGGGTTGCATCTGCTTCCATGAAGCATGGATACATTCTTATTTGGGGGGCATCGGGTGGACGATGGACTGCTTTATAGGACGAGACACCGGTTGTGGATGCCGACAACTCGTCTGTGGTGGCCTTCTTGGGATCAAAGCGGCACCGGCCTCCCGTGTTCTACTTTTCCTTGATGTCGTCATCGGTCGTCGATGCGCTCGCCGTTGACTCTTCCAACTCCATGTAGCCAACTTGTTCCTCCATTGACCGGGTGTGGTTTTGAAAATGTGCATGGCGGATGGCATGGTGTCTAGCCTCGTCCATACCAGCAAAGATGTCTGCTCCGTCGTGCTCCCTCGCATGCCTCCGTGGAACAACTCACCACTCCTCCATGAGCTAGCTTGGAGCGGCGAGTTGCTGAACTACGCACTGGCTTGGAGCGGCAAATGTTTCGTCGGGCTAGGCAAGGGAGGTGGAGCAACAAGCTGTTCGGCCGATTTTTTTCCAAAGAACTAACCATCCTGCATGTTAGATGCCATCGAAAGGGTAGAGAACATGGTGGAAGGAGGAGATGGGGAGCGGCGGAGTTGTACTATTCTTGCTCGATGTCTGGCCTCCTTTAAATAGCGGTTGAATGAGAGGAGCTTGCCGAGTGTTTTGTTTAATGTCGCCCGCTCGTGACCAGACTGTAGGAGATATGCCCTAGAGGCAGTAATAATAGTTACTTTGTATCTCCAAAGTTTGTAATGAAAGTTTATGTTCCATGCTATAACTATAATGATTCTCGAGTCTACAACAACCACGAGGCTTGGAGGGAAACTCATGTGCACGTGTGGTATAATAAACGGTAAATTGAATTCCTAGTCTAGCCTCTAAGACAGGCTCAAGTATTGCATGATGATCCTGTTTTCCTGATCATGGGCATGGCTATGCCGTCAATTTTGAGGACGCGATGTTGGTAGAACACTCGTGTTGAATCAATCTGAATTGATGTTATGCTATGAGATACATTCGTCACAAGTTAATGGTTAATAACACAGAGATGGTTAACATTTGCATAATTCCTTAGACCATGAGAGTATCGAGTTTCTTCATGCTTGCTTCGTGAACTTTGGGGTTTGTTAAATGTCATCCGTAAATGGGTGGCTATTACGGCGGCTTACAGGTTCATGGAAAAGTATGTCAAGTAACTTGATAGTTCAAGATTGGGATTTGCTCCTCCGACGATGGAGAGATATCTCTGGGCCCTCTCGGTGTTACAGTATCCATCATCGTCTGGCCAGACACTTTGTGATTTGATCACAGGGATGCCGAAACACGGGAACGAGAAAAGAGAACAATACCGGCAACGAGGTAACTGGAATAGTGGACAAGTTGTTGATCCATGAGGATGCCTACATGTCTCACCTCGGGTAATTGTAACATATCGCGAAGCAACACGAATAGCTCATGGCAACTGGAGGTTCACTCGAATATTCATTCGTGTGGGTATAGGGGTCAATATGGGTGTCCACGGCTCCGATGTTGATCATTGATCGGAAGGGGTTCTGGGTCATGTGTATGCTTCACCGAACCTATAGGGTCACATGCTTAAGGGTCATCTATTTGTTGAATACTGGACACGGAGTCTTAGAGAATATCACCGAAAAGTTTCGGACACCGGAAAAGTTCCGCAGACAGAACACCGGAACCGTTTCGGTAAAACTAAAAAGTAGTTTCAAGGGATACCATTAAGTCAAATTGGTTTCGGCACATGCCTGATAATTCTTGGAGGGTGCCAGAATCATTCTGGAAACTTCTGGGAATTTTCCGAAAGAAAAACCGGAATTGTTCCGGAGCTGCCGAAACCGCTTCAGATGCTTTTCGCAGATGAAAATCACTATTCCAGAATTGTTCCGGATCGCATTAAAAATTATTTTAGTGGGGTAATAGAATTTTTCTAAGCCCACATAAATATTTTCAGTTCGATCGGACGCTGAAAAATGTCGTCGTGAATAGTGAAAGTGCTTTTTGGATATTTATGGAAAAGCACCTTTTTGGATATTTCCAAAAAAGCTTCTAGAAGGGATTGGGGAGCAAGGTAGCTCCTCATGGGCCCCCCCAAGGGTTGGCCGGCCAAGGGTGGAGCTCCTCCATGGAGCTCCACATGGCACCCCTTTTCCTTCTTAGGATTTTTTTTGTGTGACATAAAGTGAGGGCAGTTTGGTATTTTCAAGTCCCAACCCTACCCCTTGGTTTTCCTATAAATAGAGGAGATGTGGGATGCCATCTCTTCATCCTTGTGCTCTCATACACATGCTTTGCTTTGCAAGCTCTCTCTCCCTCCCACGAAAAGAGTCTTTCGTAGAGCTAAAAGGTTGTTTGGGTTCCGACAGGAACTAGTTCTGGACGGCGAAGCCCTGCCGGATAGATGACACCATATGTGTGCAACGCCGTAGAGAGGTCGTAGTTTCGATCATTTGCCCGAGGGGCTGTTCGTGTGTCCTCCCGTAGGGATGTCCGAGTCTCCGTTCGAGTTTCGAGGGTCCTCCCGAAGGGCTGTCCACGACATCGTCCGGGGGACTGTCCGACCGCCTCCCGAAGGGCTGTCCGGCGAGGGAGTACATCCTCGCGGTTGGGAGGTTGTAAAATCCCAGCTGCGGGGATCTGCACCAACGATCTCCACCGACTCTTCTTCCGATGCGCTTCGAGTCGGTACGGACCAGATCAAACCTTGTATGCAGTCTCCATAGTGGTCTTGGGCGTGCTTGCTATATCGGAAATTTTTATTTTCTATCGCGTTCCCCAACAGTGGCATCAAGAGCCAGGCTATGAGTAGATGCATGTTATGATCTAGAATACATGAGATGTATGGGTATTGCATAGTATAATTTTGTAGTAGATGAGATCTATTGCTGAAAATTATTTGTGCGGGTAGTAGATGAAATCTGTTACCCGATGTTCCTGTTGCTTCCCGTGAATTTGCGTACTCCCTATCTTGACAGAATGGTGGAATCTTACAAAGTTCTGGCAATCCGCAATCCTTTCATGTTGCTCCTGAGTATGCTGATTGACAGATCAACGAAGTGCTAACAGTTCTTTGGGTTCCACCATAGTTAAAGAAAGATGGATGTTTCGCAGACGAAAGGGCAATGCAGATATGATCTGCACGGGGGTCACGCGTATGACGAAGTTTAGTATGGGGCTCGAGATTTTATTATCTCGTGTTTCATACACCCTGGAAAGTTAATCTAGCAACTTGGATTATCATACTTGATGATAAACGTTGGTAACTGCGGTTTGAATCAAAACCTTAGAAGCCACGTAAAATAAAATTTTGTATAAACCGATTAGAGGCGTCTAAACTTGGTTTTGTAGGATGGTTTGCATATGATGTGGTATAGCAATGCTCATATTCAATTTGATTATGTATGAGATGGCTATATGATGTAATTAACATGACCTGCGTGTCATGATTCGACATGATGGTTGGAGCCATATGATTGCACGTTAATGACCTGCGTGTCAACCTTATGTAATGCACTTATTTTATTAGCTATAGAGATAGCAATATTATCCGGTGCATCGACAAGGTGGTGGCAATCTTCGCAAAGGTGAACACCGACGCGAATGCCAAAGACAAAGAAATACTTGACTTCTCCGTCAGAAAGGGCTATACCATATCTTGCTATTATGAATTGCCTGAGATGTTTATACCTCTTGATTCACCCTTCTTAATTGCGCGGTAGTCGCTTTTTATTAGGGTGATCTCTCACTAAAAATATCAAGTAGTTAGTGCTCTCCCAAGTGTAGCACCGTCACAACACCTATCTCTTCGGGGTATCACATGGTTACATGGGTACGAACGATTAGAGAAGTGTGAGGCGGGTGAGTTGAGACCTCGCAGCGAGATCACTTGGTTGTCTTAACGTTCAGGCATGAAAGTCATGAGCTCGGAACACACGCATCGAAAGATGAACAAGAGTCACATAGAGATGTGATTGGCAAGTTGCCCTACCAATTGAAATTCTCATCACTTGAGATGGTTACATCCTTGACGCTGAATTGAAAGTTGGGTCTTGCATCACTCACAATCAATTATGAGAGATATTGATTTGAGTGGGAGTGCACCTTAGAATAAAAATTGTTTATTCATTAGTGACAAAAATCATTATGAACAAAGTCTAAGTGAACTTGTGTTTTCCGTTGTAGATCAAATGGCTCGCAACACCACGTTCAACTTAGGCCCTATGTTAGAGACAGAGAAGTTAGCTGCGAATGGAAACAACTATGCGGACTGGGTCCGTACCCTGAGGATTGTCCTCCGGGGTGCTAAGAAAGTGTACGTGCTTGACGGACCTCTTCCTCCTAAACCGGTGGCAACAGCCACGGCAGACATACAAAATGTCTGGGCCACTAAGGATGATGACTACAACTTAGTGCAGTGCCTCATGCTGTCTTGCATGAGTCCAGAGCTTCAAAAACGTTTTGAATTCCATAACTCCTTTGATATGATCAAGGATTTGGATGCTCTTTACAAGTTTAATGCACGGTCTGAACGTTTTGACATCATGAAAATGATGGCGGAGACCAAGATGGCTGAGGGCAGTTCAGTTGGCGAGCACGTAGTTAATATGATTGGCTATGCTGAAAGGCTTAAAATCCTGGAATTCCCACTTCCAGAAGAGCATGTTATGGACTTGTTTCTAGGTTCACTCCCCCCGTCTTATGGCGGTTTTATCATGAACTACAACATGAATGGGATGGACAAAACAACAAATGAGGTGCTTGCCATGCTGAAAACTGCTGAAGGAGGACTGCAGAAAAATCGCAAGCAAGTGTTGCTTGTGAATAAAACTGCCAGTTTCAAAAAGAAAGGCAAGCCAAAGAAGGGCAAGGGCGCCGGTAAGACCGGCTTCCAAAGCAAATCTAAGGGCGGAGCCAAGAATGAAACTGAGTGCTTCTACTGCAAGGGCACAGGACACTGGAAGAGAAACTGCAAGAAGTATTTGGAAGATAAGAAGTCTGGGAAAACCGGAAAAGGTATAATTGTTATACAAGTTAATGTCATTAACGTTTTGCTTTCTTGCGAAAAATCTAAGTCTTGGGTATTTGATACTGGATCGGTTGCTCACATTTGCAACTTGATATAGGGGCTTCAGAAGGTGCGCAAACTGGCAAAGAATGAAGTCGTGATGCGTGTCGGGAACGGCGCTAGGATCGTCGCTCAAGCCGTCGGCATTATGCCTCTACGTCTCCCTTCGGGATTTATTTTGGAACTTAGTAACTGTTATTTTGTTCCGTTTTTGTGTAGAAACATTATGTCTGGATTATGTTTAGTACACGATGGGTACTCCTACAAGTCTGAGAACAATGGTTGTTCACTTTATTGTAAGGATATGTTTTATGGATTTGCACCCATTGTTGGGGGCCTTTTCATACTAAATCTTGATTGTGGAAATGATGTATTTAACATGAATGCTAAACGCCTTAAGACGGCTGATACCACCACCACTTACTTGTGGCACTGTCGGCTTGGCCACATCAGAAAGAAACGCATGCAAAGACTCCATAAAGATGGAGTTTTACCGTCCCTTGATTTTGAATCATTTGACACATGTGAAGCTTGCTTGATGGGAAAAATGACCAAGACGCCGTTCACAGGTCATCCTGAACGGGCGGGTGAATTATTGGAAATAATACATAGTGATGTATGTGGTCTAATGAACACGGCCGCACGGGGTGGGTATTTTTACTTCGTGACTTTGACTGATGATTTAAGTCGGTATGGCTATATCTACTTGATGAAGCATAAGTCGGAAACCTTTGAAAAGTTCAAAGATTTTCAGAATGAGGTAGAAAATCATCATGACAAAAAGATTAAGTTTCTGCGGTCTGATCGCGGAGGCGAATATCTTAGTCATGAGTTTGGCCAACATCTGAGTGACCGTGGAATCGTTTCACAGCTTACGCCTCCCGGAACTCCACAGCAAAACGGAGTGTCGGAACGACGTAACCAAACCCTGTTAGACATGGTAAGGTCGATGATGTCTCTTGCAGATCTACCGATATCTTTTTGGGGTCACGCACTACTCACTGCTGCTTATACATTAAACAGAGCGTCGTCTAAGTCTGTTGAGATGACACCACATGAGATGTGGTAGGGGAAGATACCTAGTGTGTCGCATCTCAAGGTTTGGGGTTGTGAGGCATACGTAAAACGTTTACAGCCAACCAAACTAGAACCTAGATCAGACAAATGTTACTTTGTAGGTTATCCAAATAACACCATTGGATATTCCTTCTACCACCAGTCCGAAGGCAAAATGTTTGTCGCAAAGGCTGCACAATTTCTCGAGAAAGAATTTCTCGCGAAAGAATTGAGTGGGAGGACAGTACAACTTAATGAGATTAGTGAATCTTCGCTAACCATTGACATGGCTAAAGAACCGGAAGAAATTCCGCTAATTATCCCTACAACCGAGCCGGAAGTTATCGCATGTGATGCGGAGACTTCAGACAATGTTGTTACTGAACCGCGTAGATCAGGTAGGGCTATCCATCCACCTGAGTGGTTTCATAATGAAATCTTCATTCTTGAAGACGATGAACCTGCGCACTACAAGGAAGCGATGGCAGGGCCTAGCTCAAGGGAATGGCACAAAGCCATGAGATCCGAAATGGAATCCATGTACGAAAACCAAGTTTGGAACTTGGAAGAACTTCCATATGGCGTAAAACCCATTGGTTGTAAATGGATTTTCAAAAGAAAGAAGGACGCGGCTGGTAACATTACTATCCATAAAGCTAGACTTGTCGCGAAAGGGTTCACGCAAGTTCCAGGAGTGGACTACGACGAGACTTTCTCGCCCTAGCTATGCTTAGGTTTGTTCGGATATTACTAGCAATTGTTGCTTATTTCGATTATGAAATATGTCATATGGATGTCAAAACGGCTTTCCTAAATGGAAACCTTGAACAGGATGTATACATGATACAGCCAGAAGGTTTTGTCGATCCTAAGAATGCTGGAAAGGTATGTAAGCTTCAGAAAGCCATTTATGGTCTGAAGCAAGCATCAAGAAGCTGGAACATTCGTTTTGATGAAGTAGTCAAAGAGTTTGGCTTCATCAGGAACGATGAAGAATCCTGTGTTTACAAGAAGTTTAGTGGGAGCGCAAAAGCTTTTCTAATCTTGTATGTGGATGACATATTGTTGATTGGAAATGATGTGAATTTTCTTAGCGAAATAAAAGACTCATTGAAGAAGAGTTTTTCAATGAAAGACTTAGGTCAAGCAGCATATGTATTGGGCATCAGGATCTATAGAGATAGATCAAGACGCCTAATAGCGCTTAGCCAAAGCACATACATTGACAAGGTGTTGAACAGGTTCAACATGGAGAACTCCAAGAAAGGCCTACTCCCCATGTCACCTGGCATGATGCTTTGCAAGAATCAGAGTCCTCGGACCCTCGATGAACGAGTACAAATGAATGATATTCCATATGCTTCGGCAGTTGGTTCTATTATGTATGCCATGCTATGTACAATACCGGATGTTTCGTATGCGCTAAGTGTTAGCAGCCGGTACCAAGGTGATCCAGGATTGGAACACTGGGCCGCAGTCAAGGGTATTCTTAAATACCTTAGAAGGACCAAGGATTTACTCCTTGTGTACGGAGGTGATCAAGAGCTCATTGTAAGTTGTCACTGATGCAGGCTTCATGACTGACCCAGATGACTTCAAATCTCAATCTGGCTATGTTTTCATATTGAACGGCGGCGCAGTTGATTGGAAAAGTTCCAAACAAAAGACTGTGTCGGATTCTACGACGGAGGCGGAATATGTTGCTTCTTTTGAAGCCTGCAAGCAAGCTGTCGGTATCAAGCAATTTCTTGAAGGCCTTGGTGTGGTTCCAAGTGCTCTGGACCCGGTGGAGATCTATTGTGATAATAGTGGGGCCGTGGCTCAGGCAAGGGAGCCATGTTCGCACCATACGACAATGCATATTCAACGCACATATAAACTCATTCGACATCATGTCGAAGAAGGTTTACTGAAAGTACGCAAAGTTCACACGGATCTGAATGTGTCAGACCCGATGACAAAGCCTCTACCATGAGCAAAGCATGAGTAACACCGGATAGCCATTGGTGTTAGGGAAGCCATGTAACTGGATTATGACTCTAGTGCAAGTGGGAGTCTGTAGGAGATATGCCCTAGAGGCAGTAATAACAGTTATTTTGCATCTCCAAAGTTTGTAATGAAAGTTTATGTTCCATGCTATAACTGTAATGATTCTTGAGTCTACAATAACCACGAGGCTTGGAGGGAAACTCATGTGCACGTGTGGTATAATAAACGGTAAATTGAATTCCTAGTCTAGCCTCTAAGACTGGCTCAAGTATTGCATGATGATCCTGTTTTCCTGATCATGGGCATGGCTATGCCGGCAATTTTGAGGACGCGATGTTGGTAGAACACTCATGTTGAATCGATCTGAATTGATGTTATGCTATGAGATACATTCGTCACAAGTTAATGGTTAATAACACAGATATGGTTAACATTTGCATAATTCCTTAGACCATGAGAGTATCGAGTTTCTTCATGCTTGCTTCATGAACTTTGGGGTTTGTTAAACGTCATCCGTAAATGGGTGGCTATTACGGCGGCTTACGGGTTCATGGAAAAGTATGTCAAGTAACTTGAGAGCTCAAGATTGGGATTTTCTCCTCCGACGATGGAGAGATATCTCTGGGCCCTCTTGGTGTTACAGTATCCATCATCGTCTAGCCAGACACTTTGTGATTTGATCACAGGGATGCCGGAACACGGGAACAAGAAAAGAGAACAATACCGGCAACGAGGTAACTGGAATAGTGGACAAGTTGTTGATCCACGAGGATGCCTACATGTCTCACCTCGGATAATTGTAACATATCGCGAAGCAACACGAATAGCTCATGGCAACTGGAGGTTCACTCGAATATTCATTTGTGTGGGTATAGGGGTCAATATGGGTGTCCACGGCTCCGATGTTGATCATTGATCGGAAGGGGTTCCGGGTCATGTGTATGCTTCACCGAACCTATAGGGTCACACGCTTAAGGGTCATCTATCTGTTCGATACTGGACAGGGAGTCTTAGAGAATATCACCGAAAAGTTTCGGACACCGGAAAAGTTTCGGACAGTGGAAAAGTTCCGCAGACAGAACATCGGAACAGTTTCGGTAAAACTAAAAAGTAGTTTCAAGGGATACCATTAAGTCAAATTGGTTTCGGCACATGCCTGATAATTCTTGGAGGGTGTCAGAATCATTGTGGAAACTTCTGAGAATTTTCCGAAAGAAAAACCGGAATTGTTCCGGAGCTGCCGAAACCGCTTCAGATGCTTTTCGCAGATGAAAATCACTATTCCAGAATTGTTCCGGATCGTATTAAAAATTATTTTAGTGGGGTAATAGAATTTTTCTAAGCCCACATAAATATTTTCAGTTCGATCGGACGCTGAAAAATGTCGTCGTGAATAGTGAAAGTGCTTTTTGGATATTTATGGAAAAGCACCTTTTTGGATATTTCCAAAAAAGCTTCTAGAAGGGATTGAGGAGCAAGGTAGCTCCTCATGGGGGCCACCCCATGGAGTTCCCCAAGGGTTGGCCGGCAAGGGGTCGAGCTCCTCCATGGAGCTCCACATGGCACCCCTTTTCCTTCTTATGATTTTTTATGTGTGACATAAAGTGAGGGTAGTTTGGTATTTTCAAGTCCCAACCCTACCCCTTGGTTTTCCTATAAATAGAGGAGATGTGGGATGCCATCTCTTCATCCTTGTGCTCTCATACACATGCTTTGCTTTGCAAGCTCTCTCTCTCCCTCCCACGAAAAGTGTCTTTCGTAGAGCCGAAAGGCTGTCTAGGTTCCGGCAGGAACTAGTTCTGGACGGTGAAGCCCTGCCGGATAGATGACACCGTATGTGTGAAACCCCGTAGAGAGGTCGTAGTTTTGATCTTTTGCCCGAGGGGTTGTTCGTGTGTCCTCCCATAGGGCTGTCTGAGTCTCCGTTCGAGTTTCGAGGGTCCTCCCGAAGGGCTATCCGCGATATCGTCCGGGGGACTGTCTGACCGTCTCCCGAAGGGCTGTCCGACGAGGGAGTACATCCTCGCGGTTGGGAGGTTGTAAAATCCTAGCTGCGGGGATCTACACCAACGATCTCCACCAACTCTTCTTCCGCTGCGCTTCGAGTTGGTACGGATCAGATCAAACCTTGTATGCAGTCTCCATAGTGGTCCTGGGCGTGCTCGCTATACCGGAAATTTTATTTTCTGTCGCATTCCCCAACACAGACGTGTGGTCGGAGTAGGTTTCTCGACTGCCATGCAGGTTTAATGGAGGCGTTTTATTGTGGCGAGGAGGTGTGTTTATCTAGACATGTAGTGGGTGGCGCACTCGGCCAGCTCGCTGATACGTCACCAACGTATCTATAATTTTTTATGATGGCATGCTATTATATTATCTGTTTTGGATGGTTTATATGCATTAATATGCAATTTTATATTATTTTTGCGACTAACCTATTAATCTAGATCCTAGTGCTAGATTCTATTTTTTTCCTTGTTTTTGAGTTTTGCAGATATGGAATATTAAACGGAGTCCAAACGGAATAAAACCTTCGGAAGGATTTTTTCTGGAAGGAAACAAATCAACCAGGCTTGGAGTGCACGCCAGGGCTTGTGCAAGGGAGTCACAAGCCTGCTAGGCACGCCCCCCCCTAGCTGGGGCTAGCAGGCTTGTCGTCTCCCGGCAGGTCTCCTAACCCTAATCTTTGGCCTATAAATTCCCAAATATTCCCCTAGCATGAAAGAGATCCATGCAAATACTTTTCCGCCGCCGGAAGCCTCCGTTCTCGGGAGATCCAATCTTGGAGCCTTTTTCGGTAATCTGCCGGAGGGGGTTTCGATCACGGAGGGCATCTACATCAACTCCATTGCCCCTCCGATGATGTGTGAGTAGTCCACCACAAACCTACGGGTCCATATCTAGTAGCTAGATGGCTTCTTCTCTCTCTTTGATCTTCAATACCATGTTCTTCATGATCTTCATGGAGATCTATCCGATGTAATCCTCTTTTGTGGTGTGTTTGTCAAGATCCGATGAATTGTGAGTTTATGTTCAGATTATCCATGAATCCTATTTGAATCTTCTCTAAATTCTTATATGCATGATTTCATATCCTTGTAAGTCTCTTCGAGTTATTGGTTTGGTTTGGCCAACTAGATTGGTAATTCTTGCAATGGGAGAAGTGCTTGGTTTTGGGTTCAATCTTGCGGTGTCCTCACCCAATGACATAGTAGGGGTAGCGAGGCATGTATTGTATTGTTTCCATCAAGGGTAACAAGATGGGGTTTTCATCATATTGCTTGAGTTTATCCCTCTACATCATGTCATCTTTCTTAATGCATTACTCTGTTCTTCATGAACTTAATACTCTAGATGCAGGCAGGAGTCGGTCGATGTGTGGAGTAATAGTAGTAGATGCAGAATCGTTTCGGTCTACTTGATACGGACGTGATGCCTATATGCATGATCATTGCCTTGGATAACTACATGATTATTCGCTTTTCTATCAATTGCTTGACAGTAATTTGTTTACCCACCATGATATTTTCCTTCGAGAGAGAAGCCTCCAGGTCACCTATGGCCCCCGGGTCTACTTTCCATAATATACTTTCAGATCTATAAACCAAAAGCACTAAAAATACTTTGCTGCAATTTATTTACCTTTTACTTTTTGTTCTCGTTTACATCTATCTCTATCGGATCTAATCCTTGCAAATAATCGTGAAGGGGTTGACAACCCCTTTATAGCGTTGGGTGCAAGAGTTTGATTGTTTGTGTAGGTGCATCCATTTGTGACTTGCTTGTTCCTCCTACTGGATTGATACCTTGGTTCTCAACAACCGAGGGAAATACTTATCTACTTCGCTGCATCACCCTTTCCTCTTCAAGGGATAACCAACGCACGCTCAAAAGGTAGCACTCGCTGCTTCATTGGCGGAGGCAACGAGAGGTCACGTCTGCCCTGAGTCGTCTTCAAATTTGGAGCAGCACGCTTTACAACGGTATGAATGCGGGCAGCTGGCGCTGGGTGGGAACTAGCGCAGGCGAGGAAAGGGGGGGTTAGTGGACCAGTACCTTCAAATCTGGGGTTGGGTGTTGTATGGACCCCGCCCCCTGCGCTACGTTTGTCTCCGGTTTCCGGGAGAAAGTATGAAAAGTATGTTTGAGCCACCCTGTGGACCGATGCAGGGCCGCATTGGATGGCGTTCGCGGTCCGAACAGATGTGGGGTGTATACGGGTCGCTCTTGGAGATGCCCTAAGGCCCCAGCGAGCCCATGGTGAGCGTGTGCCTCCACTCGACCATCGCATGTTCTCGATCTTGGCAATTGTGGCGAATAATATATGTCTTGCTATTTGCAAGTTGCAACTAGGGATACTGTCCAAGAGGAGACATGAAGCCTGCCGACAGTGGCGGATCTAGAACTTGACCAATGGGGGCCAACATTACAAAGGATAGCATTTTTGTCAGAACACATTACAAATAGTAAATACAGTTCTGAATATACATATGAATGCACTAGTAAGAAAATTTATGCAGTTGTTTTGTGGGGGCCATGGCCCCCATGACCCCACCCGTAGATCTATCACTGCCCACCGGTATCCAGACGAGTTAGGCTCAATGTTTTCTCACGAATGAAGGATCGGTGCCTCACATGATGGGGTACATGATCCTCGGCTTGTAATTAGGGGCGTGTCTGATTGTCTGTAGCGGCCCTCGATAGGGCGAACAGATGAAAAAAGATTCCATAGGTTGGTCACACGAGGCCATGGCTGATACGTCTCCAACGAATCTATATTTTTTGCTTGTTCCATGTTGTTATATTATCAATCTTGGATGTTTCACAATCATTTTATAGCAACTTTATATCATTTTTGGGACTAACCTATTGGCATGGTGCCAAAGTGCCTGTTGCTATTTTTTGCTTGTTTTTTACTTCGCAGAAAACCAGTACCAAAAGTAGCCCAAACACCGTGAAACTTTTTGGAGATTTTTTTGTGCCGAAAGACATCCAGTGGACCAGAGAAGTGCCAGAGGGGAGGGTCGAGGAGGCTACAACCCACCAGGGTGTGCCAGAGGCCCCTGGCGTGGTCTGGTGGGTTGTGCCCTCCTCAAGATGCCTCTCCACCGACTATCGCCTCCATAAATACCCAAATATTCAGAAAACCCTAGGAGAGTCGACGAAACACAATTTCAGCCGCCGCAAGTTCCAAAACCACGAGATCCAATCTAACATCATCACGGAGGGGTGCATTGTCTTCATGGGTGCCTCTTCGTTGATGCATGAGTAGTCCACCATAGACCTACGGGTCCGTAGGAAGTAGCTAGATGGCTTCCTCTCTCCCTTTTTATTCTCAATACAATGGTCTCTTGGAGATCTATTTGATTTAATGACTTTTGCGGTGTGTTTGTTGGGATCCGATGAATTTTGAGTTCATGATCAGTTTCTATCCATGAGTATGATTTGAGTCTTCTTTGATCTCTTATTTGCATCATTACTTATAGCCTTGTATTTCTTTTTCGAATCATTGGTTTAGTTAGGCCAACTAGATCGGTTTTTCTTGCCATGAGAAGAGGTGCTTTGTGATGGGTTCAATCTTGCGGTGTCATTTCCCAGCGACAGAAGGGGCAGCAAGGCACGCATGTATCGTTGCTATTAAGGATAACAAGATGGGATCTATTCCTATATGAATAGATCTTGTCAACGTCATGTCATCGTTCTTATTGCATTACTCCATTTTTCCATAAAATTAATACACTAGATGCATGCTCGATGGCGGTCGATGTGTGTAGTAATCTCTACTATTAAAGGCGGATCGAACATCGTCGTCGTGATGGTTCGACCTCCTCTCCCACCTGCACGATCGCATGCAGTACAAAAAAAATCGCTCGATCCCGCCTGAATGAAAAACCCGAAAAACCAGATCACGCTCCACCCATCATCGCAAAAAAAAGTGAATGAACTACCGCTACACAAACACGTCCCGCCCCCACCTCTCCCCAACCGCCCCACCCGATCTCATCTCTCTCCTGCCAAAAATCATCGTGCCCAGAGAGAGGAAGGAGCGCAGAGAAGGAGGGGTCGCCTCGCTCGCTTCTGCCGACGATGATCACCCCCACCGTTGTCGTCGCCGTGGAGGACGCGGCGAGCCCCAAGCCGCAGGGACACCCGACGTGCAATCCCCACTACTGTCGCCGCAGGGAAAGCAAGAGCAGGGCCACGGGCGCCAATGCGGGCGCCGGTGAGGGCTCTGAGGAGAGCGCCCGCCCTGAACCCGACCCCGCCCCCCAGACAAACTCCGGTTCCGCCGCCCCGTAATCTACTCGAGCTGCGCCTAACGTCATGTTTATTGCAAGTGGAGGTGGAGTACGTGTCGGAGAAGCTGACATCAACGCCGACTACCCCCTCCTCCTAGGCGCCTTCGCGGCCGTCTTTAGAAAATCCGGCCTCACGGACCACACAGCCACGGCACCGTCAGGTTTTCGAGCCCTCTATTTCCTGCTAATACTTGGTTGTGCAAATTCGTTTTGTTAGATGTTGGCATGGTGTTTGATGGAAATTCAACGTGATTATACGCTTGCTATGTACATATTTTATTTGTCCACAAGGTATTTGATGACAATCCAAACAGGTTGCAGGTGAAAATTCAAATCATGTATTTGATTATTCTCATATGATTAGAGGAGAAAATTACCGGTAGATGGGTGTACAATTAACTCATTGTTGTTGAGCATCATACACGGATGGATTTGGAATCTCCACTCTTAGGAAACCCCATCCAAACTTACTGCTCTTACATGGTGCTGTCAGCTGGATGAAATATACAAGCAGACAAATGCAGGTACTACTAACCGTTGGCAGAAGATGCTCTTGACCGCCAGGAAACGGCACGGGGAGCTGTGAACACCACCGTGGAGATGAGAGAATACACACGTTAGGGTAATATAAACTTGTGATGGATCGATGCAAACATACATGGATCGATGATGCTCGATCTGTTGCGAGCGAGCGAGATAATTTTATGCAAACATCAGAAAAAACACTCAATATAGTTTTCCGAGAATTTTACCCAGTCAATATTTTTTATTTTATTTTTTTAAAAAAAAGGAAGACCTCCGGCCTCTGTATCTGGACGATGCATGCAACCATTTTATTAATTATTCTCAAAAGACCTCGCAAGTACATACCCAGTTAATATTATGACTAGATTAGTTCATCTAACTAATTATGTTTAGGTTTTTTATGCCCTAACTAATTACAGAGGTTGTAGTGCAAGCATGTAGGGTACAGGTGCATCCTATTGTGTTTTTCCTGATGGATTTACAAATGGACATGATTGCCCCTGTCTAAGTACTATGATCGAAATTACATGCAGGTGACGAAATAGTAATATTTTGTCACATGTTTTTGTCTTCTTTACCACTTCAAATTTGTTTCCACATTGTGCAGTCCAACTCATGCCAATTTGTTGGAGCGAGATCATCTCACTTAGCTAAGTCCAAGTCAGAGGGACGTCCATTGCTTAGCAGTCCATGCCGCATCTGACAACAATGAAATCTGGAGAGAATCTATCGCTCGTGTTGCCATGAAACCAGCGGCCCATCCGGCCTAGTACGGTGCAAGCGGTGGAAATAACATTCTCGTGTCGGCCAGAACGAGAGCATCGGGGTCGGATTGGACGTGGTGCTCTACTCGTGACCTCATGTAAATAGCGATAGCCCGCCATTCTCGTGTCGTCTTCACTATCAATATTATGAATGGGAGTTCACAGTTGGCAATGGCGATGGTGTCACCCGTTCTCGTTTGAAAAGTGGATATTGTAATTTACTTTTTTTTTGCGGGGAGAAAGAAAGTTTTATTCCAGAACGATCGGGTTACAATCTCGAGAAAACAAGTCCTTACACCATGAAGGAATCGAGTTCAACCATACCGCAGTACAAGCTTCGGTACGGCTATAATGTGCCAATTGATGTGCTACTCTATTTTGATCTCTGCTAACATTTTAAGAACAAACTTCCTGACTACATATGAGCTTTAATCTCAACAGCTAGATAACCATAGGCTGACCTAGAGAGATTGTCACTTGAGAGAATGGCCAGAGCAATTGAAGAATCTGATTGAACAATCATTGGGCAATCCGAATGCTGAATGGCCAGTGCCATACCCTGCATAATAGCATGAATTTCCGCTTTGAGGGCATCATTGCAGTGAAAAATGTACCTATATGCTGTAAAAATCATTGACCCATTCTCCTTGCGAAGCACCATCCCATCGGAAGCGTGACCATCTTGGTTCGAAAAAGAACCATCTACCGACAACGCCACCCAGCCCACAGGCGAAGGAGGCCAAGGTGTGGGGTTCTGTGTAGCTTTTACATACTTTGGCCGACTATCCTCATACAACGACATCTTCCTTTTGATGATTTCCTCCATACTATAGTTCCTGACCAAATTTAGTCACTTATAATAACTATCAAGATAATCCACGGTTACCTCAACTGGGGTCTCATTCTTCCCGTGTGTTATATCATTACGGAGTTGTCAAATGCGCCAGATCGTCATAATCACCAAATCCCTGGTCTTGTCCGAACATTTTGAAAGTAGCTGCAGTACCCAATCCTTACCAGAGTCCACTAGTAGCGAGTCACCAGGCAGTGGCCAGATTGCCCGTAAGCCCTCCCATACACGTCGGGCACGCATGCATGAAATCAATGCATGAAAACTGTTTTCTACCTCCGTTCCACAAATAGGACATGAGCTCTGTATATGAATACAGCGATGTACTTTGCCCAAGTTAGTTGCCAACCCACCCGTCACTGTCTTCCATGCCATAATACGCATCTTGAGCGGAACTTTAGATTTCCAAATCAAATTCCATATCGATCTATCGCCGTTCGGTCTATTACTGCAAGCGCCCCCAGAATGCATCTCATCATGTGTTTCCGTCGCCAACCTGTAGGCACTTTTGACTGTAAACGTCCCATGCGGCTCGGGAAACCAGCCTATAAAGTCTCGTCGGTTCCTAGGAGACGTGCTTATCTTAAGAATCTCAGCAACATCCATTGGCCAAAAATGCTTCTCGACACGGTCTCTAATCCAAGCACCATTATTATCTAAGAAATCAAAGGCACGGTTAAACCGGCAATTCCTTTTAGGAGTAATTGGTCGAAAATCGTATCGTCAAGGGATTCAAGGGTCTCTCCACGTTCTAACCGATGCGCCATCACCAATCCTCCATATTATTCCTTTCTTAACAAGATCCAATCCATGAGCTATGCCTTTCCATACGACCAATGAATTTCCCCTAAAAACTGTATCCAAGATACTGCGATGTGGAAAATATTTTGCCTTCAACAAACGAGCACATAATAATCAAGTATCATATTAGAGTTATTTGTAGCTATTTTGTTCCAATGTTCAAAAGTATGTCTGCAGAAAAATAATCCTTGGGATTTAGATCCATAAAAGCTCGGGGATGAGAAGAAAGGGAGGAGGTTACGATGCCTTAACTTCTAGTGTTAGAGGTCCAAAGACATATATCGCTTAAAAAATAGTTTGGGTGCCAATAAATCAAGGGTAAATACATATTCAATGTTCTAGAATAAACTAATTATTATTTATTTGTTTATGGTGTATCAATGTGCCCACCATGGTAGCAGTTGTGGATATGGAGAAAGTTTTGACAATACCCGTTGATGTATATAAAGATTCACAAGGACATGACACGTGTTAAACCACTATAATATTTATTATGCCCCCGTAGCAACGCACGTACAATTAACTAGTAGAAGTAGATGCACAATCGTTTCGATCTACTTATTTTGGACGTGATGCCTATATAATGATCGTTGCCTTGGATATTATCATGACTATTCGATCTTCTATCAATTGCCCAGTAGTAATTTGTTCACCCACCGTGAGCTATACTCATGAGAGAAGCCATTAGTGATACCTACGGCCCCTAGGTCTAGTTTTCCAACATATTGCTTTTTGATCTATCTTTTTGCCTTGTTTGTTTTCAGATCTATTAATCCAAAAACCCAAAATACCTTGCTGCACTTTTTATTTACTTAATTTATTTTGTGTTCTTGCGAGATCTATTTGTCCAAACTATCACAACCTAATCTATCTTTTTATCGTTGAGAACCTGACAACCTCTCTTACGTGTCGGGTTGCAAGTATTTGTTATTTGTGTGTAGGTAATGTTTACATAGGTGCTTGATCTTCCTCTAGGATCGATACCTTGGTTTCTTAACTAAGGGAAATACGTACCGTTGTTGTGCTGCATCATCCCTTCCTCTTTGGGAAAATACCGACGCAGTCTCAAGCCACGTTAATGGCTCACAGACGTAGGAAACTTAAAAGCACCTCACAGACCGACTCGCTAGGAACACAAGAATCAGCCATTTCATGGGGCCAGGCTGAGACGAGCGCAAGAGGATGGCATACACGGGAGTGTGATACGTCTCCAACGTATCTATAATTTATGAAGTATTCATTTTACAATAATTCTATATGATTTTGGTATGATTTTATTAGAACTAACACGGACTGATGTTGTTTTCAGCAGAACTACCATGGTGTCATTTTTTGTGCAGAAAAAAAAATTCTCGAAATGGGATGAAAATTTACTGTGATTTTTTATGGACCAAAAGAGACCCCCGAAGCACAAGAGCTGGGCCAGGTAGTGGACGAGGATCCCACATGTTGGGGAACGTTGCATGGGAAACAAAAATTTTCCTACGCACACGCAGATCTATCCATGGTGATGAGCATCTACGAGACGGAGAGTGGATCTACGTACCCTTGTAGATCGCTAAGCGGGAAGCGTTAAGAAACGCAGTTGGTGTAGTCGAACAACTTTGCGATCCAAATTGCCGAGCGTCCCGCGATCACATCACGATCCGTCCTGCGATCCAATACGATCCGTCCCGCGAACTCATCACGATCCGTCCCGCGATCTCATCACGATCCGTCCCGCGATCTCATCACGATCCGTCCCGTGAACACATCACGAACCGTCTCGCGATGTTGTTCACAGTCCTTCCGATCTAGCGCCGAACGGACGGCACCTCCGCGTTCAGCACACGTGCAGCTTGATGACGATCTCCACCGTCTTGATCCAGCAAGAGGAAGTGGAGAGGGAGAAGAGTTTACCGGCAGCGTGATGACGCTCCGGTGATGGTGGTGGAGCAATTCCGGCAGGGCTTCGCCTAAGCACTGCGGAAATCCGATCTAGAGGAGCACCGGTGGAACGGGTAGCACATGGCCGTAAATTCAGTGCCAAAACCCTAGATATCCACTAGTATATATAGGAGGAGGGGAGAGGAGGATTCGCCCAAGGGGAGGGCTCCCTCTTGGCTTCGGCCGAACTGGTAGAGGGGGAGTCCTCCTCCAATTGGGAGTCCACCTCTCACACGAGAGGTGGAACTTGGGGAGGACTCCACCCCAATTCGGTTTGGGCCTCTCTCCCCTGCGCCTAGGCCACCTTGGCCAACTCCACCAGCCCACTAGGGGATGGTGGGTCGCCACTTTGGCCCATGGGGTGGGATGGCCCCACTGGTGGACCCCTGGGACCCATTTGTCACTCCCGGTGCACTACCGAAAATGCCCGAAACCTTTCCGGAGTCCAAACACCACCTTCCTATATATCAATGTTCGTTTCCGGACCATTTAGAAACTCCTCGTGATGTCCGGGATCTCATCCGGGACTCCGAACAACCTTCGGTCACCACCATATATAACTCTACACTACCGAAACGTCACCCAACCTTAAGTGTGCAGACCCTGCGGGTTCGAGAACTATGTAGACATGATCGAGACACCTCTATGGTCAATAACCAATGGCGGGACCTGGATGTCCACATTGGTTCCTACATATTCTACGAAGATCTTTATCGGTTGAACCTCTATGTCAAGGATTCAGTTAATCCCGTATGATGTTCCCTTTGTTCTTCGGTATGTTACTTGCCCGAGATTCGATCGTCAGTATCTCCATACCTACTTCAACCTCATTACCGGCAAGTCTCTTTACTCTTTCCATAATACAAGATCCCGTGACTAACACTTAGTCGCATTGCTTGCAAGGCTTATTGTGATGTTGCATTACCGAGCAGGCCCTGAGATACCTCTCCGTCACACGGAGTAACAAATCCCAGTCTTGATCCATGCCAACTCAACAGACACCCTCAGAGATACCTGTAGAGCACCTTTATAGTCACCCAGTTACGTTGCAATGTTTGATACACACAAGGCACTCCTCCGATGTCCGTGAGTTGCATGATCTCATGGTCATAGGAACATATACTTGACATGCAGAAAACAGTAGCAATAAACTGACACGATCATATGCTACGTTTGTAGTTTGGGTCTTGTCCATCACATCATTCTCCTAATGATGTGAGCCCATCATCAAATGACATCTCATGTCCATGGCTAGGAAACCTTAACCATCTTTGATCAACGAGCTAGTCCATTAGAGGCATACTAGGGACATGGTTTTGTCTATGTATCCACACATGCATCTAAGTATCCGATCAATACAATTTATAGCATGGATGATAAATGATTATCATGAACAAGGAAATATGATAATAACTAATTTATTATTGCCTCTAGGGCATATTTCCAATAGTCTTCCACTTGCACTAGAGTCAATAATCTAGTTCACATCACCATGTGATTCGCATTGTTATGAATCTAACACCCAATGAGTTCTGGGGCTCGATCATGCTTTGCATGTGAGAGAGGTCTTATAGTTAACGGGTCTGCGACATTTAGATCCGTGTGTACTTTGCAAATTTCTATGTCAAACCGTAAACACTACTACCACACTCCACTTGGTACTATTCCAAATGGCTACTCCACTACACGTATCCAGATTGCTACTACGAGTCATCTGGATTGGTGTTAAAGCTTGCATCGACGTATCTCTTTACGACGAACTCTTTATCACCTCCATAATCGAGAAACATCTCCTTAGTCTTTTAGTTACTAAGGATAATCTTGACCGCTGTCCAGTGCTCCATTCCAGGATCACTTTGAAACCTTCTGGCCATACTTATGGCAAGGCTGACATCGGGTCTTGTGCACAGCACTGCATACATGATAGAGCCTATGACTGAAGCATAGGGGATGACACTCGTCATATCTCTATCTTCTGCAGTCACTGGGCATTGAGTCTTACTCAACTTTATACCTTACAAATCAGGCGAGAACTCTTTCTCTGACTGATCCAGTTTGAACTCTTTCAAAATCCTGTCAAGGTATGTACTCATTGAAAGTCTCATCAAGTATCTTGATCTATCTCTTAGATCTTGATCCTCAACAATTAGGTAGCTTTATCCAGGTCTTCCTTTGAAAAACTCTTTTCAAACACCCGTTTATGCTCTCCAGAAATTCTACATCATTTCCGAATAGCAATATGTCATCCACATATACTTATCAGAAACTCTATAGTGCTCCTACTCACTTTATTGCAAATACAAGTTTCTCGTAAACTTTGTATAGACTCAAAAACTTTGATCACCTCATCAAAGTGTATATTCCAACTCCGAGATGCCTGCTTCAGTTCATAGAAGAATCACTGAAGCTCGCACATCTTTTAGCATCCTTAGGACTGACAAAACCTTCTGGTTATATCTCATACAACCTTTCCTTAAGGAAGGAAACGATGTTTTGGCATCCATCTGCCAGATTTCATAATTGAAAAATGCAGCAACTGCTAACATAATTCCAACAGACTTTAGCATCGCTACGAGTGAGAAAGTCTCATCGCAGTCAACTCTTTGAACTTGTCGTAAACTACTTTGCAACAAGTCGAGCTTTACAAATGGTAACATTTACCATCAGCGTTTGTCTTCATTTTAAAGATCCATTTGTACTTTAACGACCTGCCGTCCAACGAGCAAGTCCACAAAAGTCTATACTTGGTTTTCATACATGGATCCTTTCTCGGATTTCATGGCCTCTAACCATTTGTTGGTTTCTGGGCCCATCATCGCTTCTCCATAATTCGTAGGTTCATCGTTGTCCAACAACATGACCTCCAAGACAGGGTTGTCGTACCGCTCAGTAGCAGTACACATCCTTGTCGACCTACCAAGTTCAATAGTGACTTGATCCGAAGCTTCATGATCATCATCATTAACTTCCTCTTCAACTGACGTATGCTTCACAGAAACATCTTTCTGCGCTGCGCCACTTTCTGGTTGAAGTGAAGGTTCAATAACCTCATCAAGTTCTATTTTCCTCGTAGTTCGATAGTAACTTGATCCGAAGCTTCATGATCATCATCATTAACTTCCTCTTCAACTGACGTAGGCTTCACAAAAACATCTTTCTGCGCTGCACTACTTTCTGGTTGAAGCAGAGGTTCAATAACTTCATCAAGTTCTATCCTCCTCCCACTCAATTCTTTCAAGAGAAACCTTTTCTCGAGAAAGGACCCAGTTTTAGCAATAAACATTTTATGCTTGGATTTGAGATAGGAGGTTCACCCAACTGTTCTTAGGGTATTCTATGAAGATGCATTTGTCCGCTTCACCAAGAGGCATGGTTCGCATGTCTCAACCGATTCGAAATCGAATGAGTCCAAAGATCCATCAGCATGGAGTTTCTTCATGCGCTTTATACCAATATGACATTTAGCGGCAGTGCCACAAGCATGTGGTACTATCATTATTAACTTTGTATCTTTTTGGCATTAATGTTATGAACATGTGTATTACTACGATCAAGTTTCAACAAACCATGTTGGAAATATGCCCTAGAGGCAATAATAAATTAGTTATTATCATATTTCCTTGTTCATGATAATCGTTTATTATCCATGCTATAATTGTATTGATCGGAGACTTAAATGCATGTGTGGATACATAGACAAAACCATGTCCCTAGTATGCCTCTAATGGACTAGCTCGTTGATCAAAGGATGGTTAAGGTTTCCTAGCCATGGACATGAGATGTCATTTGATAACGGGATCACATCATTAGGAGAATGATGTGATGGATAAGACCCAAACTACAAACATAGCATATGATCGTGTCAGTTTATTGCTATTGTTTTCTGCATGTCAAGTATATGTTCCTATGACCATGAGATCATGCAACTCACGGATATCGTAGGAGTGCCTTGTGTGTATCAAACGTCGCAACGTAACTGGGTGACTATAAAGGTGCTCTACAGGTATCTCCGATGGTGTCTGTTGAGTTGGCATGGATCGAGACTGGGATGTGTTACTCCGTGTAACGGAGAGGTATCTCGGGGCCCACTCGGTAATGCAACATCACAATAAGCCTTGCAAGCACTGTGACTAATTGTTAGTTGCGGGATCTTGTATTACGGAACGAGTAAAGAGACTTGCCGGAAACGAGGTTGAACTAGGTATGGAGATACCGACGATCGAATCTCGGGCAACTAACATACCGAAGAACAAAGGGAACGATATACGGGATTAACTGAATCCTTGACATAGAGGTTCGACCGATAAAGATCTTCGTAGAATATGTAGGAACCAATGTGGACGTCCAGGTACCGCCATTGGTTATTGACCGTAGAGGTGTCTCGGTCATGTCTACATAGTTCTCGAA
This sequence comes from Hordeum marinum, assembly GCA_022496015.1. Lineage (NCBI taxonomy): Eukaryota > Viridiplantae > Streptophyta > Magnoliopsida > Poales > Poaceae > Hordeum > Hordeum marinum. Next base: position 444,356,081 of record CM039674.1, read on the forward strand.
CCCGCAGGGTCTGCACACTTAAGGTTCGGTGACGTTTCGGTAGTGTAGAGTTATGTATGGTGGTGACCGAAGGTTGTTCAGAGTCCCGGATGAGATCCCGGACGTCACTAGGAGCTCCGGAATGGTCCGGAGGTAAAGATTCATATATAGGAAGTCCCAGTTTGGTTTCCGGAAAAGTTTTGGGCTCATCGGTAGTGTACCGGGAGTATCGGTATTGTACCGGGAGTGCCGGTAGTGTACCGGAGGACCTCCGGGAGGGGTATTTCGACCCCAAGAGGTCCATGGGCTGTGGTAGAATAATAACCAGCCCTTAGTGGGCTGGGAAAACAGCCACAAAGGCCCATGGCGCAGGAGAGAAAGTCCTAAAGCAAAAAGTGGAAAATCAGCCAATAGGAGGCAATCCTACTCCAACTAGGATTGGAGGTGAAGTAGGATTGCTCCCACCTCCTATTTCGGCCGACCCAAAGGCCTTGTCTGCCTCTCCTCTCCTCTCCTCCTATATATACTAGTGGATTGGGTGGTTTTTGGACAGAATTTCCGGCCACGTGCTACCCGTTTCACCGGTGCACAGTTTCTCCTCTAGATCGGTTTTCCGCAGCGCTTAGGCGAAGCCCTGCCGGAATCACTCCACCACCATCACCGGAGCGCCGTCACGCTGCCGGTGAACTCTCTCTCCTCTCCACCTCCTCTTGCTGGATCAATACGGTGGAGATCGTCATCAAGCTGCACGTGTGCTGAACGCGGAGGTGCCGTCCGTTCGGCGCTAGATCGGAAGGACCGTGATCGAGATCGCGAGACGGTTCGTGATGAGATCGCGGAACGGATCGTGATGAGTTCGCGGGACAGATCGTGATCAAGATCGTGAGACGGATCGTGATGAGATCGCGGGACGGATCGTGATGAGTTCACGGGACGGATCGTGATTGGATCGCGGGACGGATCGTGATGAGATCGCGGGACGCTCGGCGATTTGGATCGCGAAGATGTTCGACTACACCAACCGCGTTTCTTAACGCTTCCCGCTTAGCGATCTACAAGGGTACGTAGATCCACTATCCCTCTCGTAGATGCTCATCACCATGGATAGGTTTGCGTGTGCGTAGGAAAATTTTTGTTTCCCATGCGACGTTCCCCAACAAACCATTCTTACTGGGTGCATGACCGTTGAAGGTATTATTCATGTAAATAGAATAACCATTATTCTCTAATTTAAATGAATAACTGTGTTGCAATGAACATGATCTAATCACGTTCATGCTCAACGCGAAAACACCAAATAACATTTATTTAGGTTCGTCACTAATCTCGAAGGTAGAGAGAGCGTGCGATGTTGATCACATCAACCTTGGAAACATTTCCAACACACATCGTCACCTCACACTTAGCTAGTTCTCCGTTTATTACGTAGCTTTTATTTTGAGTTACTAACATTTAGCAATCGAACCGGTATCTAATACCCAGGTGCTACTAGGAGTACAAGCAAGGTACACATCAATAACACGTATATCAAATATACTTCTGTCGACGTTGCCACCCTTCTTATCTACCAAGTATCTAGGGTTGTTCCGCTTCAGCGACCTCTCTCCTCATAATCGAAGCACTTAGTCTCGGGTTTGGGTTAGACTTTGGGTTGCTTCACTGGAGATGCAACTGACTTGCTATCCATGAAGTTTCCCTCCTTGCTCTTGCCCTTCTCGAAACTAGTGGTTTTGACTAACCATCAACACTTGACGCTCCTTCTTGATTTCTACCTTCGTGGTGTCAAACATCGCGAACAGCTCAGGGATCATTATTTCTATCCCTAGCATTCTATAGTTCATCACCAAGTTCTAGTAGCTTAGTGACAGTGACTTGGAGAACTATATCAATCACTATCTTATCTGGAAGATCAACTCCCACTTGATTCAAGTGATTCTAGCACCCAGACAATCTGAGCACATGCTTAACGATTGAGCTATTCTCTTTCATATTACAGGCAACGAATCTTGTTGGAGATCTCATATCTCGCAACACGGGCATGAGCCTGAGATCCTAATTTCAGCTCTTAGAACATCTCATATGTTCTGTGACGTTCACAACGTTTCGGAGCCTCAATTCTAAGCCGTAATGCATGACGCACTAAACTATCAAGTAGTCATCAAAACGTGCCTGTCAGATGTTCACAACATCTACAGACGACGCTAGAGGGGTTGGCGCATCGAGCGGTACATTAAGGACAAAAGCCTTCTGTGCAGCAACGAGGACAATCCTCACATCACGGAGCTAGTCCGCAATGTTCCTACCATCATCTTTCAACTCTATTTCTCTAGGAACATATAAAAATTCAAGGGAGCTACAGTGCGAGCAAGTAATCTACAACATAATTTGCAAAGACACTACTGACTATGTACATGATAATGAGTTCAATTAATCATATTACTTAAGAACTCCCACTCAAATTGACATCCCTCCGGTCATCCGAGTGATACATGATCCAAATTCACCAACTCAAGTCCGATCATCACGTGAGTTGAGGTGGTTACAATGTTGAACATCATCATGTTGATCATATCTACTATATGACTCATGTTCGACCTTTCGGTCTCTTGTGTTCCGAGGCCATGTCTATACATGCTAGGCTCGTCAAGTTTAACCCGAGTGTTCTGCGCGTGCAACACTGGCTTGCACCCGTTGTATGTGAACGTAGAGTCTATTACACCCGATCATCACGTGGTGTCTCAACACGACGAACTTTCTCAACGGTGCACACTCGGGGAGAACACAATTTATCTTGAAATTTAAGTGAGGGGTCACCTTATAATGCTACCGTCGTACTAAGCAAAACAAGGTGCATAAAAGGATTAACATCACATGCAATTCATAAGCGACATGATATGGCCATGAACTTGTGCTTTAGATCTCCATCTTGAAAGCACCGGCATGATCTCCATCGTCACCGGCACGACACCATCATCTCCATCATCTTGATCTCCATCAACGTGTCGCCATCAGGGTTGTCACGCCCTGCATGCTTCTACTACTATTGCTGCCGTTTAGCGATAAAGTAAAGCATTACATAGCGCTTAATGATTGACACGCGGGTCATACAATAATTAAAGACAACCATATGGCTCTTGCCGGTTGCCGTACTCATCAACATGCAAGTCGTGAAATTCTATACATCACATGATCATCTCATACATCACATATATCACATCATGTAATTGGCCATATCACATCACAACATACCCTGCAAAAACAAGTTAGACGTCCTCTAATTGTTGTTGCATGTTTTACGTGGCTGCTACGGGTATCTAGCAAGAACAATTCTCATCTACCCAAAAACCACAACGGTGATACACTAGTTGCTTTTCAACCTTCTCAAGGACCGCCTTTGTCGAATCCGATCCAACTAAAGTGAGAGAAACTGCCACCCGCAAGCCATCTAGGCAACAAGTTGCGTCGAGGGAACCGGTCTCTCATAAGCATACGAGTAATGTTGGTCCGAGCCGCTTCATCTCACAATACTGCTGAACCAAAATCCGACCAAGGGAGGAAGCAATCTAAGCATCAACGCCCACAAACCTTTTGTGTTCTACTCGAGATCTCATCTACATATAGACCTAGCTCATGATGCCACTGTTGGGGAACGTTGCATGGGAAACAAAATATTTCCTACGCACACACAGATCTATCCATGGTGATGAGCATCTACGAGAGGGAGGGTGGATCTACGTACCCTTGTAGATCGCTAAGCGGGAAGCGTTAAGAAACGCGGTTGGTGTAGTCGACCATTTTCGCAATCCAAATCGCCGAGCGTCCCGCGATCACATCACGATCCGTCCCGCGATCCAATCACGATCCGTCCCACAAACTCATCACGATCCGTCCCGCGGTCTCATCATGATCCGTCCCGCGATCTCATCATGATCCGTCCCATGAACACATCACGAACCGTCTCGCGATCTTGTTCACGGTCCTTCTGATCTAGCGTCGAACGGACGACACCTCCGCGTTCAGCACACGTGCAGCTTGATGACGATCTCCACCGTCTTGATCCAGCAAGAGGAAGTGGAGAGGGAGAAGAGTTCACCAGCAGCATGACGGTGCTCCGGTGATGGTGGTGGAGCAATTCCGGCAGGGCTTCCCCTAAGCATTACGAAAATCCGATCTAGAGGAGCACCGGTGGAACGGGTAGCACGTGGCCGTAAATTCAGTGCCAAAACCCTAGATATCCACTAGTATATATAGGAGGAGGGGAGAGGAGGCTGCGCCCAAGGGGAGGGCTCCCTCTTGGCTTCGGCCGAACTGGTGGAGGGGGAGTCCTCCTCCAATTGGGAGTCCACCTCTCACACGAGAGGTGGAACTTGGGGAGGACTCCACCCCAATTTGGTTTGGGCCTCTCTCCCCTGCTCCTAGGCCACCTTGGCCGACTCCACCAGCCCACTAGGGGATGGTGGGTCGCCACTTTGGCCCATGGGGTGGGATGGCCCCACTGGTGGACCCCCGGGACCCATTCGTCACTCCCGGTACACTACCGAAAATGCCCGAAACCTTTCCGGAGTCCAAACACCACCTTCCTATATATCAATCTTCGTTTCCGGACCATTCCGGAACTCCTCATGACGTCCGGGATCTCATCCGGGACTCTGAACAACCTTCGGTCACCACCATATATAACTCTACACTACCGAAATGTCACCAAACCTTAAGTGTGCAGACCCTACGGGTTCGAGAACTATGTAGACATGACCGAGACACCTCTACGATCAATAACCAATGGCGGGACCTGGATGTCCACATTGGTTCCTACATATTCTACGAAGATCTTTATCGGTCGAACCTCTATGTCAAGGATTCAGTTAATCCCGTATGATGTTCCCTTTGTTCTTCGGTATGTTACTTGCCCGAGATTCGATCGTCGGTATCTCCATACCTAGTTCAACCTCATTATCGGCAAGTCTCTTTACTCGTTCTGTAATACAAGATCCCGTGACTAACACTTAGTCGCATTGCTTGCAAGACTTATTGTGATGTTGCATTACCGAGTGGGCCCTGAGATACCTCTCCGTCACACGGAGTAACACATCCCAGTCTTGATCCATGCCAACTCAACAGACACCCTCGGAGATACCTGTAGAGCACCTTTATAGTCACCCAGTTACGTTGCGACGTTTGATACACACAAGGCACTCCTCCGATGTCCGTGAGTTGCATGATCTCATGGTCATAGGAACATATACTTGACATGTAGAAAACAGTAGCAATAAACTGACACGTCATATGCTACATTTTTAGTTTGGGTCTTGTCCATCACATCATTCTACTAATGATGTGATGCCGTCATCAAGTGACATCTCATGTCCATGGCTAGGAAACCTTAACCATCTTTGATCAACGAGCTAGTCCATTAGAGGCATAATAGGGACATGGTTTTGTCTATGTATCCACACATGCATCTAAGTCTCCGATCAATACAATTTATAGCATGGATAATAAACAATTATCATGAACAAGGAAATATGATAATAACTAATTTATTATTGCCTCTAGGGCATATTTCCAACACCACAAGCCTGTTGGGCTCCCCCCCCCTAGGCTACTTCCGTGTGGCTTGGGCACTCCTCGAGCACCCCATTGGCGTGAGACCGATGCCAAAAATTCTTATAAATAATGAAACCTCCAAAAATAAACCTAGATCAGAAGTTCCATCGCCGCAAGTCTCCATAGCCACGAAAAACCAATCTTGGCCCTCTCCGGCACCCTGCTGGAGGGGGGCACCATCACTGGAGGGGCCATCATCACCATGGAGGCCAAGGACCAGAGGGAGAACCTATCCCTACCTAGGGGGAGGCCATGGATGAGGAAGCACAAGGGGGAGACCCTCTCTCCCTCTCTCTCGATGGTGTCCGAGTGCCACCGGGGGAACCATCGCCATGGTGATCGTCTTCATCAACATCACCTTCTTCATCACCGTCCTCATATCTTTGTAGCGGTCCACTCTCCCGCATCCCGCTGTAATCCCCTATTTGAACATGGTGCTTTATGCAACATATTATGATCCAATGATGTGTTGCCATCCTATAATGTTTTGAGTAGATTTCTTTTGTCTTATGGGTTGATTGATGATCTAGATTGTTTTGAGTTGTATGTTTATTTTGGTGTTGTCCTATGGTGCCTTCCGTGCCACACACACGTGAAGGATTCCCGCTGTAGGGTGTTGCAATTCGTTCATGATTCACTTATAGTGGGTTGCTAGAGTGACAGAAGCTTAAACCCGAGTAAGGGGTTGTTGCGTATGGGATAAAGAGGACTTGATGCTTTAATGTTATGGTTGGGTTTTACCTTAATGATCTTTAGTTGTTGCGGATGCTTGCTAGAGTTCCAATCATAAGTGCATATGATCCAAGTAGAGAAAGTATGTTATCTTATACCTCTCCCTCATATAAAATTGTAATAATCATTTCCGATCTTGTTAACAATTGCATAGGACAATTCCGCACACCGACCCATCATTATAATTATTCCACACTCGCTATTTGTAATATATTGTAATATATTCTAACTTTATGATAACAGCACCTATTTTTATATTTCAGTTCTCCGATATCATGCAAAGATATTCTCTTTATACCCATAACATAGTTTTATTTCTCGTTTCTAGTTGGAAGCAAACGTTCGGTGTTCGTAGAGTCGTATCAGTGGCAGATAGGACTTGAGAGAATATTGATCTTACCTTTAGCTCCTTGTGGGTTCGACACTCCATACTTATCACTTCCACCTTTGGAAATTTCTACGATGATTCCTTGCACTTGGGGATTATGAGGCTCTTTTCTAGCACCGTTGCCGGGGAGCAATAGTGTGTGGTTAATATTTTCATGTATGCTTGTTTGCCTCTATCACTAAGTACATTTTGTTTTACCTTTGTTTCTTTTTTATTGTTTTATTTATTTAGTTGTGGGTGAAACAAACAAAAACATTTGAAAAACTAAAAACACAAAAAATATTTACTTGCCTTTCATAAGAGAAGTGATTGGAAAGTTATGCATTGGAGAAGTGAGGGTCGACCTCGAACACTTGTGTTCATGCTCATGGAAACAATGTAGAATTTTTCATGGAAACTTGTCAAAAATAATTATCCCCTTGTATATATCCATTGTATTATAAAAAATAATGTGTCAAAATTTGCTTTTAGGATGATTAGATTGCTTGTTTGCTATGTGCGGTGCAAAAATAGAAACTCTGACTGTAGTGCAGGAATTTACATTTCTTACTGAAATGTCAAAAGTTTTTGAAATTTTTACAGAGTACTGCTATGAATTGTTTTCAAGTTTTCCTAATTTTTCAGAATTTGTTGAGTTACAGAAGTATATGAAGTTTCCAAATTGCTATAGTCTGTCTTGTTTTTAACAGATTCTGTTTTCTATGTGTTGTTCTCTTATTTTGATGAATCTATAGGTTGTATCGGGGGATATGAACCATGGTGAAGTTGGACTACAGTAGATATAATGCTAATATGAATTTGGAATGAGTTTACAACAGTACTTAAAGTAGCATTTTGCTTTATTATACTAACGGATCTCATGAGAGTTTTGTTAAGTTTTGGGTGAATGAAGTGTTCGAAGCTCGAGGAGGTATCAATATAAGAAGAATACGGAGAGATAAGAATTCAAGATTGGGGATGCCCAAGGCATCCCAAGTAAATATTTCAAGGAGACTCAAGCATCTAAGCTTGGGGATGCCCCGGAAGGCATCCCATCTTTATTCTTCAACAATTATCGGTATACCTCGGTTTTCATTTTGTTCACATGATATGCGTCTTTAGTGTTTTTTTTTCCTTTATGCACCCTTCTAGTATGATATAGTCCTTCATTGATTTGTAGAATGCTTTATGCGCTTCACTTAAACCTTTTGAGTATGGCTTTGTAGAATGCTCTTTGTGCTTCACTTAGATCTTTTGAGTATGGCTTATAGAATACTTCGTGTGCTTCACTTATATATTTTGAGCTTGAATATTTGTTAATATATATTAATTATAGAATGCTCTCTGAACTTCACTTATATCTTTTAGAGTATGAATAAAATTATCATCGTAATTAGGCTTGGAAGAGTATCATTATAATGTCATGCCTAGCTAAAAAAGCATTAAAGAAAAGCGTTTGTTGGGAGACAACCCAACATTTTTACTTTCTATTTTTGAGTGTTCACATGATTAAGCTACTATAGTAATCATGTTTTCTATCTTTTATTTTAATAAAGTGCCAAGTAAAGCCTTTGGGATAACTCACAAGATGAGTAGAATTGATGCTGAACCAAAACAGAAACTTTTGACTCCACTACAGGAATTTTAATTTTTTACTGGAGGATGATAATGATTTGAAATTTTTACATGGTATTGATATACAAATTCTTCAGATTGTCCTAATTTTTCAGAATTTTTAGAGACACGGAAGTAGAGAGCGGCGTTTCGGCTCTCGGGTGCGTCTGCACCCGCGCCGACGGAAAAAATCAAAAGAAATACTTAAAACAATAAAAAAATCGAATTTATTTTGTGTGGTAGGTAATTTGATGTGTGGGGAACGATCCAAAATTCAACTTGTTTGGAGATCTGAGCAGCTCTCTGTAAAAAAGACAAATTAGGGTTTGTAAAAAACGTTTACTGTTCACGAACTTTTCTCACCCGATTTGTATTTTTTGTCGAGAGTTGTTCAGATGTCCAAATAACTTGAAATTTGGAGAGAACCTCACGCATCAGAATATCTACCACAAAAAAATGGATTTTTTTGAATTTTTCTAGTATTTTATTATTTTATTATTTTTTCGTCAGTGGGAGCAGCTAAGCCTGAGCTCAGAGTTGGATTTTCGCAGGGAAGTATGGTTATACTACAAATCTTCACAAACTATTATGTTTCTTTGATAGATTCTATTTTGCATGCATAGTTTGCTTGTTTTAGTATTTTCATAGTTTATATTTAGTAATATAAATTATGGGAATGATATAATACAGTAGGCATCATGTGGGAACAATTATGAATCTTGTCTTGACAGTAGCTAAGTGAATGATTTATCTTTATTACACTAACCCTTCTCACAAAGGTCCATTAAATTTTGTGTGTTGGTGGAACGACACCTATGGGACCGAGAGGACCCCTTTCGGTTTGGCAGGGAGATGGGTGTGCGCGAAGAGCAGGACGAACGAGCAGCGCGGGGATTTTTACCAAGGTTTGGGATTTTCAGGTTCTAGGAGCGCTACAATACATAGCTGCTACTCATGCAGAATGGGCCAAAGAGATCCCCAAAAGTCCCCTACCTTAAAGCCCTGGGCCTCCTTTTATACTCTCGAAGGGGTCACCAAATGCGTACACGAGGTGTACAGCGCTATAGTGCTATCATACATAACTCTAACGGTGTAAGACAAGCGCATTTAATGCTCCATCTGATGCATCTAATCATCCACGGGACGGGATAGGACCCCGTCCCATCGACACCTCTTAGCCCCTCCATCGTCGGTGCCTCGACATGTGCCCAGGTGGGGCGACACCTGGCCTCTGCGCTGGCAGGGTATTGTCAGGTGCACTTCTTTCTAGGGCTCCGTAGGCTATCCCGGCAAGATCTTGTCGGGGTCCCAGCCTTCGGTCTTTGGTCTGTTGACTTGAATGCCTTCTTGATGTTGTTGTATTTGCTCTCAGTTGCTCCCTGGCAGGCCTTGTCGCTAGTATGGCTACAATTGTCCGTGCACAAGTACGGGGTACTAAAAATCCCATACTTTAGTACACCGATGGGAGCCCCCGAGCCTAGGCCATACACGGTGCGAAGCGTTGTTAGGCTTGGCCCAAACAATGCACGGGCACACGTGGTAGGGATTAACTGCTGTTGTAACCATTCCGCTTACTGCGCCTCCCCACAACGCACGTTAAGTGCGTGACATGGGGTACGTGCGCAGAACGGTAATGATTATTTCCATGGTTGTGTTAGGCTGTTTCCGCCACGTGCGCCGCATGCATATAGGCGAGCCAACAACAGGCGCCCGTGAATTAAATTCCTGGCCATGGCAAAAACTTCAGTGCCATGGATTGGAGCAACGGGGCGGTTCTTGTTCGCCCCGTGATCGTGGGCGATGCTATTGGAAGAGGTGGGCAGCGACTCTTGGAGCGGGGGAGAGCCAGCCTTGCGCTTCCCCCAATAAATTGAGGGGCAGCAAGGGCGATGCTCATCCATCCTTCCTCCCTCTTCAAGTGTGAATCTCTAGAGCTCGCCTTTCCACCTCTTCCAAACCCTAAGTGATGCCCGCCCTTATCCATGGATAGGGGGCGAGGGCGATCACCGTCCTTTGCACCAAGGAGGAGTTCTTGTCTGGATCATGCCGCCGCTTCCGCCGCAGAGGCAGAGCATGACCCAGGTGTTCGTGGCGGGAGAGGCGCGAGGGGCCGTGGTCGCCACAGAGGCTGAGGCCGGGGGAGGCGGAGTGCCGCTCCATCTATCCCTCCGATGTCAGGCCCCTTCCTCGAAGAGACCCACGCCGAGGGGACAGCGTTGGAGTTTGTCCTCAAACTGCGCGGTCCCCTTCAGAGCCATTTGCGCCTCCCTCACCCTTTCTCCAGTGCGATGGAGGCCACGAGCTTCCCATTTTGTGGTTGCGCACGCATGGCTGCTGCAATGGCGCCACGTGGGTGGACATCGAGTATCCGGTGAGCCGCGCCATGCTCTTCAGGCGCGGCTGGAAATCCTTCGCCCGCGCCCACAACCTCCAAGATGGGAACGTCCTTCGTTTCATAATGACGAAGGCCAATCTGCTCTCCGTCAAGATTTATGGGCGCTCAGGCGTCCGCCTTAGCTACTGCAAAGAGAGCTCGAGCGGCGCCGAAAGCCCCCGCCCCCCCTCGAGCAACGGTGACGAGGAGGACGGTGTCGATGAAAGCGACGATGAGTTCGAGCTCTAGGCCATCAAGTCGGAATATGACGACCCGAGCTCTGACTGGTCGACGGCCGCACCATCATTGTCAGCCTCACGCCTCTCCCCCTTCTGGCAGGGCGATCTTGCCGGGGGGTCCTTGTCCCGGGCGCTGCCTCATCTTCCAGCTCGATCTTTCGGCAGGCCCATGGACTTTGGCTTCCCCCCCCCCCCCCCGTCTCGTCCGCGTAGTGCTAGTCTTCTCCTCTGCGCAATGCTGGACCAGGAGGGGCTAGGCTCTCGTCGGAGGCCCTGGCTACCTTTTTCTCCTTGTAATCCGCCTCCTCCTCCTATCTTTTTCTTCTTGTAATCTCCCCTAGGGGAGAAAGTCAAATAAAGATGTACTCGGGAAGAGACAACATCTCATGCAAATTTCACCCAAATTGAGTGGCTGCATATTATTCTCCTCGTTAGATTCCTCTTTGCATGGTGGTTTCCCTATGCTTTATCGGAAACTAGCTGGCGCACGAAGCCCTTCCGCGAGCGCTTTGAGGAGCGGATCCTTAGCAGCCTGCTGGCGGTGCTGCTACCAGCAAGATACCTTGACATTTTAAGAGCAGACACTTAAGATGTTGAGCGGACTTGAAAGAGAGTAAGGGCGCGACTAATCATGACAAGGTTACCTTGATGTTTTTAGTGCAGCCACTTAAGATGTTGAGCGGACTCAAAATAGAGTAAGGGCGCGACCGATTATGACAAGGTTCCTTCACGTGCAGGTTTCCTATGAAAGAGTCGAAAGAGTCCAAGGAAAATAACTTCATAGTAAGAATTTTTACTCAGAGTTTTGCAACTTAGCTTTTCGTTGTTGTGCTCCTTTCGTCAAGATGTTTTCCTTGAACGTCGTTCGTCTATATCCATACCACCATTCCCCCTTGGCAAAGCTACACGTGAGGGAACCCTCTATCCTTTGAGAAAAAGAAAGAAGAGAAAATAGAGATATGGAACCTTGGCGGTCCGTTAGCTCTTGCCGGGAGTAAGCGCAATACAGTATCTTAGCTTTGTTCAACTATGCATAGGGTCTGCGCCTGGCTTTGTACAAAGGATTACATGCTTCAGCGGCAAGACTTGTACAAAAGGTGGTTGTTGGGTGACCTGGAAACCGTGCCTCATGGGTAGAACTTAAGAAGATGTTCGATATTCCAGGAGTTGCTCACTGGAATGCCATCCTTGGTCTCAAGGCGGACAGTGCCAGACCTGGTAACTCGCACTACCCGATAAGGGCCTTCCCACTTCAGTGTCAACTTGTTGGAATTCTTGGCAGACTGAAAGCGCTGAAGAACAAGGTCACCTTCCTCAAGACTTCGGGCATGAACCTTGCGGCTATGATAGCGGCACAAAGCTTGCTGGTAGCGCACAGCTTGCACAGCAGCCTAAAGACGATCTTCCTCAAGGAGTGTAGCGTCATCTTGCCACAACCGCTCTTGCTCAAGCTCATCATAAGCGAGCACTCGAGGTGACCCGTATGTGAGTTCCGTGGGGAGAACTTCTTCCGCCCCATATACCAGGGAGAAGGGTGTCTCGCTGGTAGCTCGATTTGGAGTCGTCCTGATTGACCAAAGAACCACCGGCAACTCATCAAAAGTTCTTGTCTTGAGGCCTCACAACACTTCAGCATTAGCCCTTTCCGCCTGGCCATTGCTCCTTGGGTGGGCAACAGAAGCAAAATAGATCTTGCCGCCAAGGTCTCGGACATACTGCATGAAGGTGCGACTCGTGAACTGTGCGTCATTGTCAGTGATGATCCTGTTGGGAACACCAAAGCGGCAGACTAGTCCTTTGAAGAACTTGACGGCTGGTTGTACTATCACCTTTCTCACTGCTTCCACTTCTGGCCACTTTGTGAACTTGTCAACTGTGATGTATAAGTACTCAAAGCCCCCGATAGCACGGGGAAAAGTACCCAAGATGTCGAGCCCCCAGACCAAAAATGGCCAAGAGAGAGGGATTGTCTAAAGAGCTTGAGCTGGTTGATGCATTTTCTTTGAATGAAACTCACATGCTTCATACTTGGTTACTAGCGCAGTTGCATCCTGGAGGGCAGTGGGCCAAAAGAAACCTTGCCGGAATGCCTTACCGGCAAGCGCTCTTGATCCTATGTGGGAGCCACATATGCCTCCATGTATTTCCGCCAATAGCTCCAGTCCATCTTCCCGAGAAACGCACTTGAGTTTCACACCATTCAGCCTCTTTCTGTACAAGACGTTGTCCACGAACTGGTACATATTAGACCGGCGGGCTACTTTCTCTGCTTCTTCTTGTTCCTCAGGGAGTTCTCCTGTTTGAAGGAAATGGACGATGTGTTGTGCCCATGCTGGAGCCTGGGGCTCGACAACAAGGACTAAAGGCATATCCTTTGCCGGGGAAGCATTTGTCTCAACAGCAAGGGCTCGAGGCCCTGTCGGAGCCCGTTGCCCTCGGCAAGCTTGGCAGGAGCGTGTGCTTCCATGGCAAGAGCCTGAGACCCTGCCGGAGTGTGACGCTCACCGGAAACCTAGCGTCATTCCCGACAACTTCCTCACTGGCGGCTTCTCGGAGCTCTGCCGTGAAATACTTGCCGGAACTCAACTTTTTTCTTTTCTCTTTTCCAATTGATGGTGTCACGGATGGTTGAGTCAGTCGGAGCACAAAAGTTCCTGGTTCCACGGGCAACTTAAGGGCAGTATACTTTGACAGGCCATCAGCAACACTGTTCTCTGCATGCGGAACGTGCTCCATTTGCAGACCGTCAAAATGTTCTTCCAACTTTCTCACTTCATATACATAAGTTTCCATCAATGGACTCTGATAATCCTTATTCACCTGCTTGACGACAAGCTGAGAATCACCCCTGACAATAAGTTTCTTAATCCCAAGGTCTGCCGCGATCCTGAGACCGGTAAGCAGCCCTTCGTATTCTGCAGTATTGTTCGTTGACCTCTCCCGGGGAAAGTGCATCTGAATCACATATTTGAGGTGCTCTCCGATGGGTGCGACAAGCAGCACTCCAGCACCGGCGCCTTGCAGCAAGAAAGCCCCATCAAAATACATGATCCACTCTTGATTTGTTTCCTTGCCGGGGAGAGTTGACTCTGGAACTTCTTCATCTGTCGTTGGGGTCCATTCCGCAATGAACTCCGCCAAGGCTCTGCTTTGGATAGTCGAAGTACTTTCAAACTTGAGACCAAAGCTTGACAGTTCCAAAGCCCACTCCACAATCCTGCCGGTAGCATCTGGGTTCCGCAAAATCCATTGCAACAGGAAGCGAGTGATAACGGTGATCTCATGTGCCTGGAAGTAATGGTGCAGCTTCCTCGAGGTCATAAGGAGACCGAAGAGCAACTTTTGCATGCCAGAATTGTTGGGGAACATTGCATGGGAAACAAAAAAATTCCTACGCACATGCAAGATCTATCCATGGTGATGAGCATCTACGAGAGGGAGAGTGGATCTACATACCCTTGTAGATCGCTAAGCGAGAAGCGTTAAGAAACGCGGTTGGTATAGTCGAACCTCTTCGCGATCCAAATCACCGAGCATCCCGCGATCTCATCACGATCCATCCCGCGATCCAATCACAATTCGTCCCGCGAAATCATCATGATCCGTCCCACGATCTCATCATGATCCGTCTCGCGATCTTGATCACGGTCCTTCCGATCTAGCGCCGAACGGACGGCACCTCCGCGTTCAGCACATGTACAGCTCGATGACGATCTCCGCCTTCTTGATCCAGCAAGAGGGAGCGGAGAGGTAGATGATTTCTTCGGTAGGGCGATGGCGTTGCGGCGATGGTGGTGGAGCTATTCTAGCAGGGCTTCGCCTAAGCACCGCTAAAAACCGATCTAGAGGAGAAACTGCGATCTAGAGGAGAGGTAGCACGTGGCTATTAGGGTTAGCTTTTTCCTATAAATCCTCTAGTATATATGGGAGGGAGGGAGGGGAGGAGGCAGCCTCAAACCCTCAAGGTTTGGTCAAAATTGGAGATGGAGGAGTCCTACTCCAGTCCTATTAGGAGTAGGATTCCTCCTTTCCACTTGGAAACTCTTTCCACCTCTCCACCTTTGGATTTTTTTCCTTCTCAAACCACTCCAGCCGCATGGGCCCTTAGAGGAGGCTTCTTCCATCCCACCAGGGGCTGGTTTACCTCCTCCCACATCCCATGTAGCCTCTTGGGTCAAAGTACCTCTCCCGATGGTCCCCCGGTACACTAACGGCACTCCCGATACACTACCGATGAGCCCGAAACTTTTCCGGCGACCAAAACAGAACTTCCTATATATCAATCTTTACCTCCGAACCATTACGGAGATCCTCGTGATGTTTGGGATCTCATTCGGGACTCCGAACAACCTTCGGTCACCACCATACATAACTCTATACTACCGAAACGTCACCGAACCTTAAGTGTGCAGACCCTACGGGTTCGAGAACTATGTAGACATGACCGAGACACCTCTACGGTCAATAACCAATAGCGGGACCTGGATGCCCATATTGGTTCCTACATATTCTATGAAGATCTTTATCGGTCGAACCTCTATGTCAAGGATTCAGTTAATCCCGTATGATGTTCCCTTTGTTCTTCGGTATGTTACTTGCCCGAGATTCGATCATCGGTATCTCCATACCTAGTTCAACCTTGTTACTGGAAATTCTCTTTACTCGTTCCGTAATACAAGATACCATGACTAACACTTAGTCACATTGCTTGCAAGGCTTATTATTATGTTGTATTACCGAGTGGGCCCTGAGATACCTCTCCGTCACATGGAGTAACAAATCCCAGTCTTGATCCATGCCAACCCAACAGACACCCTCGGATATACCTGTAGAGCACCTTTATAGTCACCCAGTTACGTTGCAACATTTAATACACACATGGTACTCCTCCGGTGTCAGTGAGTTGCATGATCTCATGGTCATAGGAACAAATACTTGACATGCAGAAAACAGTAGCAATAAACTGACACGGTCATATGCTACATTTGTAGTTTGGGTCTTGTCCATCGCATCATTCTCCTAATGACGTGATCGCATTATCAAATGACATCTCATGTCCATGACTAGGAAACCATAGCCATTTTTGATCAATGAGCTAGTCTATTAGAGGCATACTAGGGACATGGTGTTGTCTATGTATCCACACATGTATCTGAGTTTCCGATCGACACAATTATAGCATGGATAATAAACGATTATCATGAACAAGTAAATATGATAATAACCAATTTATTATTGCCTCTAGGGCATATTTCCAATAAGAATATCTTGACCTAGCCCCCTGCAAAAGGGAGCTGACAAAATAGACTAGGCGTTGCACCATCTTCTTCTTCTAAATTGTTTCATTCGACTATGCAGATGCTGCTTTGTAGGCACCAGACTCTACCAGGGAATATCCTGGCTTGTCGCTTGGCGGTCCTACCACTGTTGTTGTTTCTTCATCGACTTCTCTTTCAGCCACTAACGCTGCACTCACCACTTGATTTGTTGCCGCTAGATATAGCAGGAATGGCTTTTATGGTTTTGGCGCGACTAGGACTGGCGGAGAGGAGAGGTACTTCTTCAAATCATGCAGCGTTGCCTCCGCTTCTGGAGTCCATTTCCTCGGACCCGCCTTCTTCAAGATTTTGAAAAGGGGTAGGGCACGCTCAGCAGATTCGGAAATGAACCTACTCAGAGCGGCAACACAGCCGGCAAGACGACGCACATCCTTGACATGTCTTGGTGCTTCAATTTGCTCGATTGCTTTGATCTTGTCGGGATTTGCTTCAATTCCACGTTGAGATACAAAGAACCCAAGAAGCTTTCCGGATGGGACACCAAACACACACTTCTCAAGGTTAAGCTTCAAGATGATCTTGCGTAGATTTGCAAATGTTTCTTCTAAATCTGTTATGAGTGTCGCCTTGTCCTTGGTTTTGACCACAATGTCATCCATATATGCCTCCATATTTCTATGTAGCTAGGGCTCAAAACCAATCTAGACTGCTCTTGCAATTGTAAAACCAGCACTTTTCAACTCGAATGCATACGCAAAAAGCAATACGTTCCACATGGGGTGATAAATGTGGTCTTCTCTTCGTCTTGCTTGTCCATGAAAATTTGATGATAACCTGAATAGGCGTCAAGGAAAGAAAACAAGTTGCAGCCAGTGGTGGAGTCCACAATCTGGTCGATATACGGCAAGGGAAAAGGATCTTTGGGGCAGGCTTTATTGATATCTGTGTAGTCAATACATAGCCTCCACTTCCCATTCACCTTGCGCACTACAACTGGATTGACCAACCATGTTGGATGAAGTACTCCTCTAACCAAGCCGACCTCTTCTAATTTCTTGATTTCTTTGGCAATAAACTGTTGCCGCTCCAAAGACTGCTTCCCGACCTTCTGCTTGACGGGCCGCACGTGTGGACAGATGGCAAGGTGGTGCTCAATCACCTTCTTGGGAACACCGGGGATATCAGATGGTTGCCATGCAAACAGATCGACATTCGCCCGCAAGAAGGCGACGAGCATGCTTTCCTATTTGTCATCAAGGGTGAAACTTATGGTGAAAGTTCCTCCCGTACCATCCTCCTTGGCGGGCACCTTCTTTGTCTCTGGTGGAGCTGCCTTGGACTTCTTGCTATTTATGATGGAACTCTCTGGCACGTCCTCAACAGAAGCGCATCACTCCGAGGAAGTGCGCTTGCCGGAGTCTGTGCGAGAGGTCTTGCCGGGCTTCTTCCTCTCGGGAGTTTCAATGGCAGGAGCAAATGCATTGGTGGCAGATGCTGCAATTGCCTCCCGGTAGAGTTGATCGGCATAGACAAGCACTTCCTTCTTGTCAGACTTGACAATGATGACGCTCATCGGCCCGGGCATCTTCAATACATTGTAGGCATAATGTGACGTCACCATGAACTTGGCTAACGCTGGACAACCAAGGATTCCATTGTATGGCAATGGAATTTTGGCGATGTCGAAAACGACCTTCTCTGTCCTGAAGTTCAGATCGCTACCAAATGTTACCGCAAGCGTGATCTTTCCCTTGGGATGACTCCTTCCTGGATTGACCCCTTGAAACGAGCCCGTTTCCTTGAGACATCCATCAGGAATTTGCAATCTCTTGATCACCTCGGGCAATATCAAGTTCAAGCTGGCCCCACCGTCAACTAACATTTTTGTCACTTTGAGGTTGCGAATCGTTGGTGAGACCAACAACGGAAAACACCCAACCGCAGTTACATGATCAGGGTGATCCTCAATGTCGAAAATGATATGCGTGTTGGACCATTTCAAAGGCTTCTAGACGCCGACAGATGGCTCAGTCGCATTAACCTCACGCGCCCACTGTTTAAGTTGGCGGTGGGAAGAATGCAACGAGGCACCTCCGTCGATGCACATGGCGTCTGTAGCTCTCTAGAATTCTTGCTCGCTGGACTCATCGTCCTCTTCAATGTCATCATCATCCCCCTCTTGGTTCTCGCGACCATGAACGGGCCGGTCTTTTGTTGCTTGGCCTTGCCACGGCGACCTCCACGGCCATCGCGCTTCTTGTCGGACCCCTCCGCACCAACCTGGCCCTTATCCTTCTATCACCTCTCGTACTCGGCTTTTTGCTTCTCGGCAAGTTGCTCACTTGTCGACGGTCCTAGAGATCATGGACTTTGGTGCGATGGATCTTGCAATACTGCTTGACGCAGCCTTCCGGCTTGTCGGCAGCCGCCAAAGCCTGACAGGAGATGCACCAGGTAACATCCTTGTCGGGGTCATCAACCTTGCCCTTCTTGGCGGTGCCGGGGTTGCCAGATCCCTCGACGGCAAGCACGGCCTTGCCCTTGCATTTCCTGTTATGCCGCCGGCCCTTCTTCGCTGGGGCAGCGGTGTCCTCATCCTCAGAGTCGACCCCTGCACCAGCGTCCTCGCCGAGGAGCCTCCTCCCTTCCTCAGCCCGAGCACATTTATCCGCCAAAGCATAGAGCTCGACAACATCCCTTACCTTGTTCATCGTCGGATCTTCCCTCATCCTGCGGTTGCACACGTTCTGATGGAACGCGTTGATAACAGCGGCAGGATGAATGTCTGGTACGTTGTGGTGTATGCGGCTGAATCTCTGGATGTGCTTGCGCAAAGTCTCGCCCTCCTTTTGGGGGATGAGATGTAAATCACTTTCTTGGCTAGGAGCTTGATGACCTCTTGTAAAGGCGCCAACAAACTCATGGCCCAGATCTGCCCAAGAAGAAATGGATCCTTCTCGTAGGTGCATCAACCACGATCTCATGTTGGGCTTAAGCACCAACGGGAAGTGGTTGGCGAGTATCTTGTCGTCGCGAGCCCCGGCAGCCTGCACCGCAATGGTGTAGATGCTCAAGAACTCTGACGGGTGAGTCTTGCCGTCATATTTCTCTCGGACCTCTGGCTTGAACGTTTAGGAGTTGGGCCACTAGACTCGCCGCAGCTCACGGGTAAACGTTGGGCAACCCACCTTGTAAGGTAGGCTGACAGGATACCCGGGCACGGATTTGTCTTCAATGGGTCCCGCGTGCTTATCAGATTGATGACGCGCTTCCGCCGTCGCTCGATCGTAGTTCGAGTGTCTTCTTTGCTTCGTTCCCAAAGAACTTGACGCTAATTGCGACGAGTCCATGGATCAGACGACGCCGTCGAGTAACCATCGCAAGCATCGGTCCGTCAAGTCGTTGACCGGCGTTGTTGTTGTGGAGGAGAGTGCACCATGGAGGAGAGCCACTGGCGCGAGCTGGCTCGGTGGACCGAAACTTGTCAGAGAGGGTGAGGAGGCTTTGAATGGTGGCTCTCCACTCGTCGAGCTTCTCCACAGCAGGAGGGAAGTCCAAGAGTAGTTGTGCCCGCGCCATTGCTTCTTCCGACGTGGTCGACAACGAATGGCGCGAAGAATCGAGGTGCTGTGACTCCTAACTGTGTTAGAAGGAGCTCCATCATGGTCCCGCGGTTGCATGCCGCTCCCACTAGCATGCTGGCGTGCATGCTGGTTCTATGCATCTTGGGAACGATGCGCAGGAGCTTTTCCGTGGGGACATTGAGAACCATCGACACCGCAGCGCTGCTCTTCGTGCGCGTCCTAGGAAGGTCGCGGCGTACGTGGCATGGGTGTCTTGGAAGGTGCCCTTCCATCCCTGGAGTCCACTGTACCGCCCGCAAGCGGTGCATCCCCGTCTTGAGGCCCAGCGGCGCAGGGTTTTCCGCCGCCGCCATGAGTGTTTCCGCGGCGGGTGTCGCCGCTTCCTTGGCCTTGATCATCGGAGCACCGCATGGGCGCAGGGTCTCCGATTCCTCCGCCCGCGCCCACTCTGTCGCCCGCTTGGGCGGCTACGGGCGTAGCGGACGTGGAGGGTTCCACCACCGTGACCCCCTTCTTCTTGGGAGCCATGGCGATGGATATGGTGAAGGAACTGAAGTGCTGGTCGTTGGACCAAGTTTATGCAGCCAATGCCCCTACCTGGCGTGCCAAAGATGTCGGTGGAACGCCACCTATGGGATCGAGAGGACCCCTTTCGGTTTGGCAGGGAGATGGGTGTGTGCGAAGAGCAGGATGAACGAGCAGCGCGGGGGATTTTTACCCAGGTTTGGGCCGCAAAGATGCGTAAAACCCTACTCCTGCCTTGCTGTATTGGATGATTTCTCGCTCAGGTTCTGGGAGCGCTACCATACATAGATGCTACTCATGCAGAATGGGCCAGAGAGATCCCCCAAAAGTCCCCTACCGTAACGCCCTGGGCCTCCTTTTATACACTCAAAGGGGTCACCAACAGTGGTGTATAGTGCATACACGAGGTGTACAACGCTACAGTGTTATCATACCTAACTCTAACAATGTAAGACAGGCGCATTTAATGCTCCGTCTGATGCCTCTGACCGTCCACGGGATAGGACCCCGTCCCACAGGCACCGCTTATCCCCTCCATCGTTGGCGCCTCGACACGTTCCCAGGAGGGGCGACACCTAGCCTCTACACTAGCGAGGTCTTGCCGGGTGCACTTCTTGTCGGGGCTCCATAGGCTATCCCCACAAGATCTTGCCGGGGTCCCAGCCTTCGATCTTTGGTCTGTTGACTCGAATGCCTTCTCAATATTGTTGTATTTGCTCTCAGTTGCTCCCTGGCAGGCCTTGCCACTGGTATGGCTACAACTATCTGTGCACAAGTATGGGATACTAAAAAGCCCATACTTTAGTACACCGACATTGTGTGATTGAAGTTTTCAAGTTTTGGGAAAGACACCGATATGAGGAGAACAAGGAGTGACAAGAACCTAAGATTGGGGATGCCCAAGGCACCCCCAAGGTAATATCCATGGAAGACTCAAGCGCCTAAGCTTGGGGATTCCCTGGAAGGCATCTCCTCTTTCGTCTTCAACATTATCGATATATCTTACTTAGAGCTATATTTTTATTCGTCACATAATATGAGTTTTGCTTGGATTGTCATTTTTTCCTTCTCTATTAGGTGTTATTTATAATCTTGTTCTTCAATAAAAAGTTCCAAGAATCGCATTAGGATGCTTGCATTGCATGTTTTGATGTGTGTTGTGTAAAAATAGAAACTTTTGTTGTAGTGTTTGTGTTGGGAGACGTAGTAGTAAATCAAAAAAATTCCTACGTATCACCAAGATCTATCTATGGAGAAACCAGCAACAAGTGGGGAGATATTGCATCTTCATACCTTTGAAGATCGCTAAGCGGAAGAGTTACAAGAACGCGGTTGGTGGAGTCATACTCGCAGCGATTCAGATCGCGGTGGATTCCGATCTTAGCGCCGAACAACGGCGCCTCCGCGTTCAACACACGTACAGCCCGGTGACGTCTCCTACGCCTTGATCCATCAAGGAGGAAGGAGAGGTTGGGGAAGGGCTCCAACAGCAGCATGACAGCGTGGTGGTGGTGGAGCAGCAAGGTATTCCGGCAGGGCTTCGCCTAAGCGTTGCGGAGGAGGAAGAAGAGAGGTAGGGCTGCGCCGTGGGAGAGAGATCAAGTCTTGTTCCCAAAAGGCCAAAACCTCAAGTATATATAGGAGGAGGGATAGGGAGGGCTGCCTTGGCCCCTCCTCCAAGGAGGAGAGGTTCGGCCGAAGGTGGGGAGGAATCCACCTCCCACAAGGGAGGTGGATCTCCTCTTTTAAACTCCTTTTGCCCTTATCTTTCGATCCCTATGCACATGGGCCTTTAGCAAAAGTCTTTACCAGCCCAATAAGGGCTGGAACACTTTATCTAACAGCCCATGAGGTCCTCTGGTCGTCACACCCCTCCCGGGGGTCCTGCGGCACCCTCCCGGCACTCCCGGTACACTACCGATGAGCCCGAAAACTTTCCGGTGACCAAAAATGGACTTCCTCTATATCAATATTTACCTCCGGACCATTCCGGAGCTCCTCGTGACGTCCGAGATCTCATCTGAGACTCCAAACAACCTTCAATAATCACGTATACCATTTCCCTATAACCCTAGCGTCATCGAACCTTAAGTGTGTAGACCCTACGGGTTCGGGAGACATGTAGACATGACCGAGACACCTCTTCGGTCAATAACCAACAGCGGGATCTGGATACCCATGTTGGCTCCCACATGCTCCACGATGATCTTATCGGATGAACCATGATGTCAGGGATTCAATCAATCCCGTATACAATTCCCTTTGTCTATCGGTATGATACTTGCCCGAGATTCGATTGTCGGTATCTCTATACCTTGTTCAATCTCGTTATCGGCAAGTCTGTTTACTCGTTCCGTAATACATCATCTCGTCACTAAATCCTTAGTCACATTGAGCTCATTATGATGATGTCTTACCGAGCGGGCCTAGAGATACCTCTCCGTCACACGGAGTGACAAATCCCAGTCTCGATTCGTGCCAACCCAACAGACACCTTCGGAGATACCCGTAGTGCACCTTTATAGCCACCCAGTTACGTTGTGACGTTTGGCACACCCAAAGCATTCCTACGGTATACGGGAGTTGCACAATCTCATGGTCTAAGGAAACAATACTTGACATTGAAAAGCTTTAGCAGACGAACTACACGATCTTGTGCTATGCTTAGGATTGGGTCTTGTCCATCACATCATTCTCCTAATGATGTGATCCTGTTATCAATGACATCCAATGTCCATGGCCATGAAACCGTGACCATCTATTTATCAACGAGCTAGCCAACTAGAGGCTTACTAGGGACATGTTGTGGTCTATGTATTCACACATGTATTACGGTTTCCGGTTAACACAATTATAGCATGAACAATAGACAATTATCACGAACTAGGAAATACAATAATAACCATTTTATTATTGCCTCTAGGGCATATTTCCAACAGTCTCCCACTTGCACTAGAGTCAATAATCTAGTTAATTATGATGAATCGAACACCCATAGCAATCTGGTGTTGATCATGTTTTGCTCGTGAGAGAGGTTTAGTCAACGGATCTGCGACATTCAGATTCGTATGCACTTTACAAATATCTATATCTCCCTCCTAAATGTAATCATGGATGGAGTTGAAGCGGCGCTTGATGTGTCTTGTCTTCTTGTGAAACCTGGGCTCCTTCGCAAGGGCAATAGCTCTAGTGTTGTCACAGAATAGAGTCATCAGGCCCGACGCGCTTGGAATTACTCCTAGGTCGGTGATGAACTCCTTCATCCAGACTCCTTCCTTTGCTGCTTCCGAAGGAGCTATGTACTCTGCTTCACATGTAGATGCCGCCACGAAGCTTTGCTTGCTACTGCACCAGCTGACTGCCCCTCCGTTCAAAATATACACGTATCCGGTTTGCGACTTGGAGTCGTCCGGATCTGTGTCGAAGCTAGCATCGACGTAACCCTTTACGACGAGCTCTTCGGCACCTCCATATACGAGAAACATGTCCTTTGTCCTTTTTAGGTACTTTAGGATATTCTTGACCGCTGTCCAGTGTTCCGCTCCAGGATCACTTTGGTACCTCCCTACCGAACTTATGGCAAGGTTCACATCAGGTCTGGTACACAACATGGCATACATAATGGAGCCTATGGCTGAAGCATAGGGGATGACACTCATCTCTTCTCTATCTTTTGCCGTGGTCGGGCATTGAGTCGTACTCAATCTCACACCTTGTAACACAGGCAAGAACCCCTTCTTGGACTGATCCATATTGAACTTCTTCAATATCTTGTCAAGGTATGTGCTTTGTGAAAGACCTATGAGGCGTCTCGTTCTATCTCTATAGATCTTGATGCCTAATATGTAAGCAGCTTCTCCAAGGTCCTTCATTGAAAAACACTTATTCAAGTAGGCCTTTATACTTTCCAAAAGTTCTATATCATTCCTCATTATCACTATGTCATCCACATATAATATGAGAAATGATATAGAGCTCCCACTCACTTTCTTGTAAATACAAGGTTCTTCATAAACCTGTACAAACCCAAACGCTTTAATCACCTCATTAAAGCGAATGTTCCAACTCCGAGATGCTTGCACCAGCCCATAGATGGAGCGCTGGAGCTTGCATACTTTGTTAGCATCTTTAGGATCGACAAAACCTTCCAGTTGCATCATATATAGTTATTCCTTAAGGAAACCATTAAGGAATGTTGTTTTGACGTCCATTTGTCAGATCTCATAATCATAAAATGCGGCAATTGCTAACATGATTCGGATAGACTTCAGCATCGCTACGGGTGAGAAAGTCTCATCGTAGTCAATTCCTTGAACTTGTCGATAACCCTTAGCGACAAGCCGAGCCTTATAGACGGTTACATTACCATCCGCGTCAGTCTTCTTCTTAAAGATCCATTTATTTTCAATGGCTCGCTTATCATTAGGCAAGCCCACCAAAGTCCAAACTTTGTTCGCATACATGGATCCTATCTCAGATTTCATGGCTTCAAGCCATTTGTTGGAATCCGGGCCTGCCATCGCTTCTTCATAGTTCGAAGGTTCACCGTTGTCTAACAACATGATCTCCAGGACAGGGTTGATGTACCACTCTGGTGCGGAACGTGTCCTAGTGGACCTTTGACGTTCGATAGTAACTTGATCTGAAGTTTCATGATCAGCATCATTAACTTCCTCTCTAGCCGGTGCAGGCTCCACAGAAACAACTTCCTGTGTGCTGCGTTACTCTCCGGTTCGAGTGGAGGTACAATTACCTCATCAAGTTCTATTTTTCTCCCACTTACTTCTTTCGAGAGAAACTCTTTCTCGAGAAAGGATCCATTCTTGGCAACAAAGACTTTGCCCTCGGATCGTAGGTAGAAGGTATACCCAATAGTCTCTTTGGGATATCCTATGAAGACGCACTTTTCCGCTTTGGGTTCGAGCTTCTCAGGTTGAAGTTTCTTCACATAAGCATCGCATCCCCAAACTTTTAGAAACGACAGCTTAGGTTTCTTTCCAAATCATAATTCATACGGTGTCGTCTCAACGGATTTTGATGGTGCCCTATTTAAAGTGAATGCGGCAGTCTCTAATGCATATCCCCGAAATGATAGCGGTAAGACGGTAAGAGACATCATAGATCGTACCATATCTAATAGAGTGCGATTACGATGTTCAGACACACCATTTCGCTGAGGTGTGCCAGGCGGCATGAGTTGTGAAACAATTCCACATTTCCTTAGGTGCGTGCCAATTCTGTGACTTAAATATTCTCCGCCTCGATCAGATCGTAGGCACTTTATTTTCCTGTCATGTTGATTCTCTACCTCACTCTGAAATTCCTTGAACCTTTCAAATGTTTCAGACTTATGTTTCATTAAGTAGACATACCCATATCTACTCAAGTCATCAGTGAAGGTGAGAACAT
This sequence comes from Hordeum marinum, assembly GCA_022496015.1. Lineage (NCBI taxonomy): Eukaryota > Viridiplantae > Streptophyta > Magnoliopsida > Poales > Poaceae > Hordeum > Hordeum marinum. Next base: position 444,381,787 of record CM039674.1, read on the forward strand.
AAAGGTAGCCACCACGAGCCTCGACACTCATTGGACCGCATACATCGGTATGTATTATTTCCAACAAGTCAGTTGCTCGCTCCATTGTTCTGGAGAACGGAGTCTTGGTCATCTTGCCCCTGAGGCATGGTTCACATGTGTCAAATGATTCGAAATCAAGAGACTCCAAAAGTCCATCAGTATGGAGCTTCTTCATGCGTTTGACACCAATATGACCAAGGTGGCAGTGCCACATGTAAGTGGGACTATCGTTATCAACCTTACACTTTTTGGTACTCACACTATGGACATGTGTAACATCACGTTCGAGATTCATCAAAAATAAACCATTGACCAGCGGGGCATGACCATAAAACATTTCTCTCATATAAATAGAACAACCATTATTCTCAGAATTAAATGAGTAGCCATCTCGCATCAAGCGAGATCCAGATACAATGTTCATGCTCAAAGCTGGTACTAAATAACAATTATTAAGGTTTAACACTAATCCCAAAGGTAGATGTAGAGGTAGCGTGCCGACGGTGATCACATCTACCCTGGAACCATTCCCGACGCGCATCGTCACCTCGTCCTTTGCCAGCCTCCGCTTATTCCGCAGCTCCTGCTTGGAGTTACAAATGTGAGCAACTGCACCGGTATCAAATACCCAGGAGCTACTACGAGCACTGGTTAGGTACACATCAATAACAAGTATATCACATATACCTTTAACGTTGCCGTCCTTCTTATCCGCTAAGTACTTGGGGCAGTTCCACTTCCAGTGACCGGTACCCTTGCAATAAAAACACTCAGTCTCTGGCTTGGGTCCATTCTTATTCTTCTTCTTCTTGGCAACTTGCTTACCGAGCGCGGAAACAACTTTGCCGTCCTTCTTGAAGTTCTTCTTACCCTTGCCTTTCTTGAAACTAGTGGTCTTATTCACCATCAAAACTTGATGCTCCTTTTTGATCTCGACCTCTGCTGATTTCAACATCGAGTACAACTCAGGAATGGACTTCTCCATCCCTTGCATGTTGTAGTTCATCACAAAGATCTTGTAGCTAGGTGGAAGCGACTGGAGGATTCTGTCAATGATCGAGTCATCCGAGAGATTAACTCCCAGCTGAGTCAAGCGGTTGTGTAGCCCAGACATCTTGAGGATGTGCTCACTGACAAAACTATTCTCCTCCATCTTACAGCTGAAGAACTAGTCGGAGACGTCATATCTCTCGACCCGGGCATGAGCTTGGAAAACCAGTTTCAGCTCTTGGAACATCTCATATGCTTAGTGTTGCTCAAAACGCTTTTGGAGCCCCAGTTCTAAACTGTAAATCATGCCGCACTAAACAAGGGAGTAATCATCGCAGCGAGAATGCCAAGCGTTCACAACGTCTTGTTCTGCTGGGAGAAGGGGTGGGTCACCTAGTGGTAAATCAAGGACATACAATTTCTTGGAAGCTATGAGGATGATCCTCAAGCCACGGACCCAGTCCGCATAGTTGCTTCCATCATCTTTCACCTTGGTTTTCTCTAGGAACGCGTTGAAATTGAGGGTGACATTCGCGTTGGCCATTGGATCTACAATATAGATTGTAAAGATAATTTTAGACTAAGTTCATGATAATTAAGTTCACATAATCAAATTTTTTAATGAACTCCCACTTAGATAGACATCTCTCTAGTCATCCAAGTGACACATGATCCATGTCAACTAGCCCGTGTCCGATCATCATGTGAGACGGACTAGTCATCCATGGTGAACATCTCCATGTTGATCATATCTTCTATACGACTCATGTTCGACCTTTCGGTCTTCCGTGTTCTGAGGCCATGTCTGTACATGCTAGGCTCGTCAAGTCAACCTAAGTGTTCCGCGTGTGTAAATCTGGCTTACACCCGTTGTATGCGAACGTTAGAACCTATCACACCTGATCATCACGTGGTGCTTCAGAACGACGATCCTTAGCAACGGTGCACAGTTAGGGTGAACACTTCTCTTGAAATTTTATTGAGAGATCATCTTATTTACTACCGTCGTTCTAAGCAAATAGGATGTAAACATGATAAACATCATGTGCAATCAATATAGTGACATGATATGGCCAATATCATCTTGCTCCTTTGATCTCCATCTTCGGGGCACCATGATCATCACTGTCACCGGCATGACACCATGATCTCCATCATTGTGTCTTCATGAAGTTGTCTTGCCAACTATTACTTCTACTACTATGGCTAACGTTTAGCAATAAAGTAAAGTAATTACATGGCGTTTATGATTGACACGCAGGTCATACAATAAAATAAGACAACTCCTATGGCTCCTGCCGATTGTCATACTCATCGACATGCAAGTCGTGAATCCAATTACAAGAACATGATCAATCTCATACATCACAATGCATCACATCACATTCTTTGGCCATATCACATCATAAGGCATATGCTGCAAAAACAAGTTAGACATCCTCTAATTTGTAGTTGCGAGTTTTTTACGTGGCTGCTATAGGTTTCTAGCAAGAACGTTTCTTACCTACGCCAAAACCACAACGTGATATGCCAATTGCTATTTACCCTTCATAAGGACCTTTTTCATAGAATCCAATCCGACTAAGGTGGAAAAGACAGACACCCGCTAGCCACCTTATGCAACAAGTGCATGTCAGGCGGTGGAACCAGTCTCACGTAAGCGTACGTGTAAAGTCGGTCCGGGTTGCTTCATCCCACAATACCTCCGAATCAAGATAAGACTAGTAGTGGTAAGCATATTAACAAAATCGACGCCCACAACAACTTGTGTTCTACTCGTGCATAGATTCTACGCATAGACCTAGCTCATGATGCCACTGTTGGGAGACGTAGTAGTAAATCAAAAAAATTCCTGCGTATCACCAAGATCTTTCTATGGAGAAACCAGCAACGAGTAGGGAGAGATTGCATCTTCATACCTTTGAAGATCGCTAAGCGGAAGCATTACAAGAACGCAGTTGGTGGAGTCGTACTCGTAGCGATTCAGATCGTGGTGGACTCCGATCTTAGCTCCGAACAACGGCGCCTCCGCGTTCAACACACGTACAGCCCGGTGACGTCTCCCGCACCTTGATCCAGCAAGGAGGAGGGAGAGGTTGAGGGAGAGCTCCGGCAGCATGACGACGTGGTGACGGTGGAGCTACGTGGACTCCGGCAGGGCTTCGCCAAGCGCTACGAAGAACAAGGAAGAGAAAGGGTAAGGCTGCGCCGAGAGAGAGAGAAGTCGTCGTCTCAAATCAGCCCAAACCCTTGCATATATATACGAGGAGGGAGAGGGAGGGCTGCCTTGGCCCCTCCTCCAAGGAGGAGAGGTTCGGCCGAACTAGGGGGAGAGTCCACCTCCCACAAGGGAGGTGGATCTCCTCCTTTTCAAACTCCTTTGCCCTATCTCCATATCTCCAGTCGCATGGGCCTTTCCGGAAGGACTTGGCCAGACCAATAAGGGCTGGTACACCTCCTATAAGGGCCCACGAATTTCTTTGGTAGTCACACCCCTCCCGGGGTTCCTCCGGCATCCTCCCGGCACTCCCAGTACACTACCGATGAGCCCGAAAACTTTCCCGTGACCAAAACTAGACTTTCTATATATCAATCTTTACCTTCGGACCATTCCGGAGCTCCTCGTGACATCCGCGATCTCATCCAGGACTCTGAAAAACCTTCGGTAACCGTGTACAATATTTCCCTATAACCCTAGCGTCATCGGACCTTAAGTGTGTAGACCCTACGGGTTCGGGAGACATGTGGACATGACCGAGACACCTCTCCGGTCAATAACCAAGAGCAGGATCTGGATACCCATGTTGGCTCCCACATGCTCCACGATGATCTCATTGGATGAACCACCTTGTTCAATCTCGTTACCGGCAAGTCTCTTTACTCGTTCCGTAATACATCATCTCGTGGCTAACTCCTTAGTCACATTGAGCTAATTATGATGATGTCTTATCGAGTGGGCCCAGAGATACCTCACCGTCACACGGAGTGACAAATCCCAGTCTCGATTCATGCAAACCCAACAGACACCTTCGGAGATACCCGTAGTGCACCTTTATAGCCACCCAGTTATGTTGTGACGTTTGGCACACCCAAAGCATTCCTACGGTATCCGGGAGTTGCACAATCTCATGGTCTAAGGAAACGATACTTGACATTGAAAAGCTTTAGCAGACAAACTACACGATCTTGTGCTATGCTTAGGATTGGGTCTTGTCCATCACATCATTCTCCTAATGATGTGATCCCGTTATCAACGACATCCAATGTCCATGGTCATGAAACCGTGACCATCTATTGGTCAACGAGCTAGTCAACTAGAGGCTCACTAGGGACATGTTGTGGTCTATGTATTCACACATATATTACGGTTTCCGATTAACACAATTATAGCATGAACAATAGACAATTATCATGAACAGGGAAATATAATAATAACCATTTTATTATTGCCTCTATATGTCCAACACCGTCTTCAACATGTTTCTATAACCAGGTCATAGTAACTGTGTGGATATAACATCAAGGCGGGAATCTGGGGAATCACCCTCAATGGTCCCCGCTCGATGTAACCTTCAAGGTGGAATTAGAGTAATCACCCTCGAAGGTCCCACACTTGAGGGGTTGCACGATAGAGACGTCATCGGGAATGGTGAAGGAGGAATCACCCTCGATAACCACGACCGACTAGTTGCACTACAGGGCTAGCATCATGAGTACATCACGAGGTGTCACCCTCGATACTCGATAGTAGCACTACAGAGTCGCACAACTAAGGGGTGTGTGCGATGATGTGTGGGGGGGTCTGGCTTGTCGGTCGGTTGACCGAGTCTTCAGGCCTTCGAGTCGTCGATGTTGGAAATATGCCCTAGAGGCAATAATAAATTGGTTATTATTGTATTTCATGGTTCATGATAATTGTCTATTGTTCATGCTATAATTGTGTTAACCGGAAACCGTAATACATGTGTGAATACATAGACCACAACATGTCCCTAGTGAGCCTCTAGTTGACTAGCTCGTTGATCAATAGATGGTCACGGTTTCATGGCCATGGACATTGGATGTCGTTGATAACGGGATCACATCATTAGGAGAATGATGTGATGGACAAGACCCAATCCTAAGCATAGCACTAGATCGTGTAGTTCATTTGCTAAAGCTTTTCAATGTCAAGTATCGTTTCCTTAGACCATGAGATTGTGCAACTCCCGGATACCGTAGGAATGCTTTGGGTGTGCCAAACGTCACAACGTAACTGGGTGGCTATAAAGGTGCACTACGGGTATCTCTGAAAGTATCTGTTGGGTTGGCACGAATCGAGACTGGGATTTGTCACTCCGTGTGATGGAGAGGTATCTCTGGGCCCACTCGGTAAGACATCATCATAATGAGCTCAATGTGACTAAGGAGTTAGCCACGGGATGATGTATTACGGAACGAGTAAAGAGACTTGCCAGTAACGAGATTGAACAAGGTATAGGGATACCGACGATCGAATCTCGGGCAAGTACCATACCGATAGACAAAGGGAATTGTATACGGGATTAATTGAATCCCCGACATCGTGGTTCATCCGATGAGATCATCGTGGAGTACGTGGGAGCCAACATGGGTATCCAGATCCCGCTGTTGGTTATTGGCCGGAGAAGTGTCTCGGTCATGTCTACGTGTCTCCCGAACCCGTAGGGTCTACACACTTAAGGTTCGATGACGCTAGGGTTATAGGGAAATGGTATACGTGATTACCGAAGGTTGTTCGGAGTCCCGGATGAGATCCCGGACGTCACGAGGAGCTCCGGAATGGTCCGGAGGTAAAGATTGATATATAGGAAGTCCAGTTTTGGTCACCGGAAAGTTTTCGGGCTCATCGGTAGTGTACCGGGAGTGCCGGGAGGGTGCCGGAGGACCCCCGAGAGGGGTGTGACGACCAAAGGACCTCATGGGCCCTTAGAGGAGGTGTGCCAGCCCATATTGGGTCGGCCAAGACCATCTATGTGGGCCCATGTGGCTGGAGATAAGGAGATAAGGCAAAAGGGATTTAAAAGGAGGAGATCCACCTCCCTTGTGGGAGGTGGACTCTCCCTTTAATTCGGCCGGCCCTCTCCTCTTTGGAGTAGAGTCCAAGCCAGCCCTCCACGTCCCTCCTCCTATATATACTTGAGGTTTTGGATGTTTTGAGATAGGATTTGATCTCTCTCTCTCACGGCGAAGCCCTACCTCTCTTCTTCCTCCTCCGCAGCGCTTAGGCGAAGCCCTGTCGGAATACCTTGCTACTCCACCACCACCACGCCGTCGTGCTGCTGTTGGAGCCCTTCCCCAACCTCTCCTTCCTCCTTGCTGGATCAAGGTGTTGGAGACGTCACCGGGCTGCACGTGTGTTGAACGCGGAGGTGCCGTCCGTTCGGCACTTGATCGGATCTACCGCGATCTGAATCGCTGCGAGTACGACTCCATCAACCGCGTTCTTGTAACGCTTCCGCTTAGCGATCTTCAAAGGTATGAAGATCCACTCTCCCCTTGCTCGTTGCTGGTTTCTCCATAGATGGATCTTGGTGAACGCGTAGGAAAATTTTTGATTTACTACTACGTCTCCCAACAGTGGCATCATGAGCTAGGTCTATGCGTAGAATCTATGCACGAGTAGAACACAAAGCAGTTGTGGGCGTCGATTTTGTTAATATGCTTGCCGTTACTAGTCTTATCTTGATTCGACGGTATTGTGGGATGAAGCGGCCCGGACCAACCTTACACGTACGCTTACGTGAGACCGGTTCCACCGCCTGACATGCACTAGTTGCATAAGGTGGCTAGCGGGTGTCTGTCTCTCCCACCTTAGTCGGATTGGATTCGATGAAAAGGGTCCTTATGAAGGGTAAATAGCAATTGGCATATCACGTTGTGGTTTTGACGTAGGTAAGAAACGTTCTTGCTAGAAACCTATAGCAACCACGTAAAAACTTGCAACTACAAATTAGAGGACGTCTAACTTGTTTTTGCAGCATATGCCGTGTGATGTGATATGGCCAAAAGGATGTGATGTGATGCATTGTGATGTATGAGATTGATCATGTTCTTGTAATAGGGTTCACGACTTGCATGTCGATGACTATGACAACCGGCAGGAGCCATAGGAGTTGTCTTATATTATTGTATGACCTGCGTGTCAATCATAAACGCCATGTAATTACTTTACTTTATTGCTAAACGTTAGCTGTAGTAGTAGAAGTAATAGTTGGCGAGACAACTTCATGAAGACACAATGATGGAGATCATGATGATGGAGATCATGGTGTCGTGCCGGTGACAGTGATGATCATGGTGCCCCGAAGATGGAGATCAAAGGAGCAAGATGATATTGGCCATATCATGTCACTATATTGATTGCATGTGATGTTTATCATGTTTACATCTTATTTGCATAGAACGACGGTAGTAAATAAGATGATCTCTCAATAAAATTTCAAGAAAGGTGTTCACCCTAACTGTGCACCGTTGCTAAGGATCGTCGTTCCGAAGCACCACGTGATGATCGGGTGTGATAGGTTCTAACGTTCGCATACAACGGGTGTAAGCCAGATTTACACATGCGAAACACTTAGGTTGACTTGACGAGCCTAGCATGTACAGACATGGCCTCGGAACACGGAGGACCGAAAGGTCGAACATGAGTCGTATAGAAGATACGATCAACATAGAGATGTTCACCATGGATGACTAGTCCGTCTCACGTGATGATCGGACACGGGCTAGTTGACATGGATCATGTATCACTTGGAAGACTAGAGAGATGTCTATCTAAGTGGGAGTTCATTAATAATTTGATTAAATGAACTCAATTATCATGAACTTAGTCTAAAAATGTCCTTGCAAATTATGTCGTAGATAGCTCGCGCTGTAGCTCGACAGTTTTATTGATACAATCCTAGAGAAAAGTAAGTTGAAAGTTGATGGTAGCAATAATGCGGACTGGGTCCGTGATCTGAGGATTGTCCTCATTGCTACACAGAAAGCTTATGTTTTTGATGTACCGCTAACTGCATCACTCCCTCAAGCGTTGTCTGTAGATGTTGTGAACATATGACAGGCACTTTTTGGTGACTACGTGATAGTTCAATGCGTCATGCATTACGGCTTAGAATTGAGGCTCCAAAACGTTTTGAACGTCGCGGAACATATGAGATGTTCTAGGAGCTGAGATTGTGATCTCAGGCTCGTGCCTATGTTGAGAGGTATGAGACCTCCAACAAGATTCTTTGTCTGCAAGATAAAGGAGAATAGCTTAATCGGTGAGCGTGAGCTCAGATTGTCTGGGTGCTACAATCACTTGAATCAAGTGGGAGTTAATCTTCCAGATGAGATAGTGATTAATGCAGTTCTCCAAGTCACTGCCACCAAGCTACTAGAGCTTCGTGATGAACTATAACATGCCAGGGATGGATAAGATGATCCTTGAGTTGTTCGTGATGTTTGACACCACGAAGGTAGAAATCAAGAAGGAGCATCAAGTGTTGATGGTTAAGTGAAACCACTAGTTTCGAAAGGGGCAAGGGCAAGAAGGGAAAACTTCAGGAATGGCAAGCCAGTTGTTGCTCTAGTGAAGAAACCCAAGGTTGAGCCCGAACCCGAGACTAAGTGCTTCTGTTATGAGGAGAATGTTCGCTGAAGCGGAAAAACCCTAGATGCTTGGTAGATAAGAAGGCTAGTAATGTCAATGGAATTATATTTGATATACGTGTTAGTGATGTGTACCTTGCTGGTACTCCTAGTAGCACCTGGGTATTGGATACCGGTTCGGTTGCTAAGTGTTAGCAACTCGAAATAAAAGCTACAGAATAAATGGAGACTAGCTAGGTGAAAGGTGACGATGTGTGTTGGAAGTATTTCCAAGATTGATGTGATCACCATCGCACGCTCTCTCTACCTTCAGGATTTGTGATAAACCTAAATAAATGTTATTTGGTGTTTGCATTGAGCATGAACGTGATTAGATCATGATTAGTGCGATACGGTTATTCATATAAGTTAGAGAATAATGGTTATTCTGTTTACATGGATAATGCCTTCAATGGTCATGCACCCACTCGAAATGGTTTATCGAATCATGATCGTAGTAGTACACATATTCATAACATTGGTACCAAAAGATACAAAGTTAATAATGATAGTACCACATGCTTGTGGCACTGCCACGTAATGTCATATTGGTATAAATCGCATGAAAGAAACTCCATGCTGATGGATTTTTGACTCACTCGATTTTGAATCGGTTGAGACATGCGAGCCATGCCTCTTGGGCAAGATGACTGAGACCCCGTCATCCAATATGATGGAGCGGGCAAGTGGCTTATTGGAATTAATACATGTTGATGTATGTGGTCCAATGAGTGTTGAAACACACAGTGGATATCGTTGTTTTACCTTCACTGATGATTTGAGTAAATATGGGGATATTTACTTAATGAAACACGAATCTGAAATGTTTGAAAGGTTCAAGGAGTTTCAGAGTGAAGTTAAAGATCATCGTGACAAGAAGATAAATGTCTATGATATGATCATGGAGGTGATATCTAAGTTACGAGTTTGGTATGCAATTTTAGACAATGTGGAAATTGTTTCACAGCTCACGCCTCCTGGAACACCATAGTGTGATGGTGTGTTCGAACGTCATAGTCGTGCTCTATTGGATATAGTGAGTACTATGATGTCTCTTATCGTTTTACCACTATCATTATGGGGTTATGCATTAAAGACAAATCCATTCACTTTGATAGGGCACCATCTAAGTCTGTTGAGATGACACCGTGTGAATTATTGTTTGATAGAAGCCTAAGCTGTCATTTCTTAGTATTTGGGGCTACGACGCTTATGTGAAAATGGGTTTTTCACATAGTGAGCTCGAACCCAAAGCAGACAAATGCATCTTCATAGAATACCCTAATGAGACATTGGGTATACATTCTATCTCAGATCCAAGCGCAAAAGGTGTTTGTTGCTAAGAACGGGTCCTTTCTTGAGAAAGAGTTTCTCTCGAAAGAATTGAGTGGGAGGAAGATAGAACTTGATAAGGTTGTTGAACCTTTGTTTCAACCAGAGAATAGCGCAACACAGAAAGATGTTTCTGTAGAGCCTACTCAGTTGAAAAGGAAGTTAATGATGATGATCATGAAGCTTCGGATCAAGTCACTATCGAACCTCGTAGGTCGACAAGGACGCGTACTGCTCCTGAGTAGTACGACAACCCTGTCTTGGAAATCATGTTGTTGGACAACGATGAACCTACGAACTATGGAGAAGCGATGGTGGGCCCGGATTCCAACAAATGGCTAGGAGCCATGAAATCCGAGAAAGGATCCATGTATGAAAACCAAGTATGGACTTTGGTAGACTTGCCTGTTGAATGGCGGGTCATTGAGTACAAATGGACCTTTGAGATAAACATAGACGCTAATGGTGAAATGTCACCGTTTATAAAGCTCGACTTGTCGCAAAGAAGTTTCCGCCAAGTTCAAGGAGTTGACTGCAATGAGATTGTCTCATCTGTAGCGATGCTAAAAGTCTATTAAAATTTTGTTAGCAGTTGCTGCATTTTTCGATTATGAAATCTGGCAGATGGATGACAAAACAAGGTTTCCGTAATGGTTTCTGTGAGGAAGAGTTGTATGTGATGCAACCAGAAGGTTTTGTCAATCCTAAGGATGCTAATAATATGAAAACTCCAGCGATCCTTCTATGGACTGGAGCAAGCATCTCGGAGTTGGAATATATGCTTTGATGAGGTGATCAAAGTGTTTAAGTTTATACAAAGTTTATGAGAAACTTGTATTTGCAAGAAAGTGAGTGGGAGCACTATAGAATTTCTTATAAGAATATGTAGTTGACATATTATTGATCGGAAATGATGTAGAATTTCTGGAAGAGCATGAAGGGTTGTTTGAAAAGAGTTTTTTCAAAGGAAGACCCAGATAAAGCTACTATTTTATTGAGCATCAAGATCTATAGGGATAGATCAATTCGCTTGATAAGTTTTTTCGACGAAGACATACCTTGACAAGTTTTTGAAGGAGTTCAAAATAGATGGGTCAAAGAAGGAGTTCTTGACTGTATTGTAAGGTGTGAAATTGAGTAAGACTCAATACCCGACCACGGCAGAAGATAAAGAAAAGATGAGTGTCATCTCCTATGCTTTAGCCATAGGCTCTATATAGTATGCCATGCTGTGTACCGCACCTGTGTGTGCCTTGCCATGAGTCTGTCAAGGGGTACAAGAGTAATCCAAGAGTGGATCAATGGACAACGGTCAAAGTTATCCTTAGTAACTTGAGAACTAAGGAAATATTTCTCGATTATGGAGGTGATAAAGAGTTCATCGTAAAGGGTTACGATGATGCAAGCTTTAACTCCAATCCGGATGACTCTTAGTAGAAATCTGGCTACGTATAGTGGAGCAGCCATTTGGAATAGCTCCAAGTGGAGCGTGGGAGCAGTATCTACAAATATGAAATGGAAAGTTTGTAAGGTACACACGGATCTGAATGTCGCAGACCTGTTGACTAAAACCTCTTTCACGAGCAGGACATGAACAAACCCCAGAACTTATTGGGTGTTAATCACATGATGATATGATCGCATGGTGATGTAAGTGTTAATCACATGGTGATGTGAACTAGATTATTGACTCTAGTGCAAGTGGGAGACTGTTGGAAATATGCCCTAGAGGCAATAATAAATTGGTTATTATTGTATTTCATGGTTCATGATAATTGTCTATTGTTCATGCTATAATTGTGTTAACCGGAAACCGTAATACATGTGTGAATACATAGACCACAACATGTCCCTAGTGAGCCTCTAGTTGACTAGCTCGTTGATCAATAGATGGTCACGGTTTCATGGCCATGGACATTGGATGTCGTTGATAACGGGATCACATCATTAGGAGAATGATGTGATGGACAAGACCCAATCCTAAGCATAGCACTAGATCGTGTAGTTCATTTGCTAAAGCTTTTCAATGTCAAGTATCGTTTCCTTAGACCATGAGATTGTGCAACTCCCGGATACCGTAGGAATGCTTTGGGTGTGCCAAACGTCACAACGTAATTGGGTGGCTATAAAGGTGCACTACGGGTATCTCTGAAAGTATCTGTTGGGTTGGCACGAATCGAGACTGGGATTTGTCACTCCGTGTGATGGAGAGGTATCTCTGGGCCCACTCGGTAAGACATCATCATAATGAGCTCAATGTGACTAAGGAGTTAGCCACGGGATGATGTATTACGGAACGAGTAAAGAGACTTGCCAGTAACGAGATTGAACAAGGTATAGGGATACCGACGATCGAATCTCGGGCAAGTACCATACCGATAGACAAAGGGAATTGTATACGGGATTAATTGAATCCCCGACATCGTGGTTCATCCGATGAGATCATCGTGGAGTACGTGGGAGCCAACATGGGTATCCAGATCCCGCTGTTGGTTATTGGCCGGAGAAGTGTCTCGGTCATGTCTACGTGTCTCCCGAACCCGTAGGGTCTACACACTTAAGGTTCGATGACGCTAGGGTTATAGGGAAATGGTATACGTGATTACCGAAGGTTGTTCGGAGTCCCGGATGAGATCCCGGACGTCACGAGGAGCTCCGGAATGGTCCGGAGGTAAAGATTGATATATAGGAAGTCCAGTTTTGGTCACCGGAAAGTTTTCGGGCTCATCGGTAGTGTACCGGGAGTGCCGGGAGGGTGCCGGAGGACCCCCGAGAGGGGTGTGACGACCAAAGGACCTCATGGGCCCTTAGAGGAGGTGTGCCAGCCCATATTGGGTCGGCCAAGACCATCTATGTGGGCCCATGTGGCTGGAGATAAGGAGATAAGGCAAAAGGGATTTAAAAGGAGGAGATCCACCTCCCTTGTGGGAGGTGGACTCTCCCTTTAATTCGGCCGGCCCTCTCCTCTTTGGAGTAGAGTCCAAGCCAGCCCTCCACGTCCCTCCTCCTATATATACTTGAGGTTTTGGATGTTTTGAGATAGGATTTGATCTCTCTCTCTCACGGCGAAGCCCTACCTCTCTTCTTCCTCCTCCGCAGCGCTTAGGCGAAGCCCTGTCGGAATACCTTGCTACTCCACCACCACCACGCCGTCGTGCTGCTGTTGGAGCCCTTCCCCAACCTCTCCTTCCTCCTTGCTGGATCAAGGTGTTGGAGACGTCACCGGGCTGCACGTGTGTTGAACGCGGAGGTGCCGTCCGTTCGGCACTTGATCGGATCTACCGCGATCTGAATCGCTGCGAGTACGACTCCATCAACCGCGTTCTTGTAACGCTTCCGCTTAGCGATCTTCAAAGGTATGAAGATCCACTCTCCCCTTGCTCGTTGCTGGTTTCTCCATAGATGGATCTTGGTGAACGCGTAGGAAAATTTTTGATTTACTACTACGTCTCCCAACAGTGGCATCATGAGCTAGGTCTATGCGTAGAATCTATGCACGAGTAGAACACAAAGCAGTTGTGGGCGTCGATTTTGTTAATATGCTTGCCGTTACTAGTCTTATCTTGATTCGACGGTATTGTGGGATGAAGCGGCCCGGACCAACCTTACACGTACGCTTACGTGAGACCGGTTCCACCGCCTGACATGCACTAGTTGCATAAGGTGGCTAGCGGGTGTCTGTCTCTCCCACCTTAGTCGGATTGGATTCGATGAAAAGGGTCCTTATGAAGGGTAAATAGAAATTGGCATATCACGTTGTGGTTTTGACGTAGGTAAGAAACGTTCTTGCTAGAAACCTATAGCAACCACGTAAAAACTTGCAACTACAAATTAGAGGACGTCTAACTTGTTTTTGCAGCATATGCCGTGTGATGTGATATGGCCAAAAGGATGTGATGTGATGCATTGTGATGTATGAGATTGATCATGTTCTTGTAATAGGGTTCACGACTTGCATGTCGATGACTATGACAACCGGCAGGAGCCATAGGAGTTGTCTTATATTATTGTATGACCTGCGTGTCAATCATAAACGCCATGTAATTACTTTACTTTATTGCTAAACGTTAGCTGTAGTAGTAGAAGTAATAGTTGGCGAGACAACTTCATGAAGACACAATGATGGAGATCATGATGATGGAGATCATGGTGTCGTGCCGGTGACAGTGATGATCATGGTGCCCCGAAGATGGAGATCAAAGGACCCTTTTCATCGAATCCAATCTGACTAAGGTGGGGAGAGACAGACACCCGCTAGCCACCTTATGCAACAAGTGCATGTCAGGCGGTGGAACCAGTCTCACGTAAGCGTACGTGTAAAGTCGGTCCGGGCCGCTTCATCCCACAATACCGCCGAATCAAGATAAGACTAGTAGTGGTAAGCATATTAACAAAATCGACGCCCACAACAACTTGTGTTCTACTCGTGCATAGATTTTACGCATAGACCTAGCTCTGATACCACTGTTCGGAGACATAGTAGTAAATCAGAAAAGTTCCTACATATCACCAAGATCTATCTATGGAGAAACCAGCACGAGTGGGGAGAGATTGCATCTTCATACCTTTGAAGATCGCTAAGCGGAAGCGTTACAAGAACGCGGTTGGTGGAGTCGTACTCGCAGCGATTCAGATCGCGGTGGATTCCGATCTTAGCGCCGAACAACGGCGCCTCCGCGTTCAACACACGTACAGCCCGGTGACGTCTCCTATGCCTTGATCCAGCAAGGAGGAAGGAGAGGTTGGGGAAGGGCTCCAACAGCAGCACGACGGCGTGGTGGTGGTGGAGTAGCAAGGTATACTGGCAGGGCTTCGCCTAAGCGCTGCGGAGGAGGAAGAAGAGAGGTAGAGCTGCGTCGTGGGAGAGAGATCAAGTCTTGTTCCCAAAAGGCCAAAACCTCAAGTATATATAGGAGGAGGGAGAGGGAGGGCTGCCTTGTCCCCTCCTCCAAGGAGGAGAGGTTCGGCCGAAGGTGGGGAGGAGTCCACCTCCCACAAGGGAGGTGGATCTCCTCTTTTAAACTCCTTTTGCCTTTATCTCTTGATCCCTATGCGCATGGGCCTTTAGAAAAAGTCTTTCCCAGCCCAATAAGGGCTGGCACACTTTTTCTAACAGACCATGAGGTTCTCTGGTCGTCACACGCCTCCCGGGGGTCCTCCGGCACCCTCCCGGCACTCCCGGTACACTACCGATGAGCCCGAAAACTTTCCGGTGACCAAAACTGGACTTACTATATATCAATATTTACCTCCGGACCATTCCGGAGCTCCTCGTGATGACCGAGATCTCATCCGGGACTCTGAACAACCTTCGGTAATCACATATACCATTTCCCTATAACCCTAGCGTCATCGAATCTTAAGTGTGTAGACCCTATGGGTTCGGGAGACACGTAGACATGACCAAGACACCTCTCCGGTCAATAACCAACAGCAGGATCTAGATACCCATGTTGGCTCCCACATGCTCCACGATGATCTTATCGGATGAACCACGATGTCAGGGATTCGATCAATCCCGTATACAATTCCCTTTGTCTATCGGTATGATACTTCCCCGAGATTCGATCGTCGGTATCTCTATACCTTATTCAATCTCGTTACCGGCAAGTCTCTTTACTCGTTCCGTAATACATCATCCTGTGACTAGCTCCTTAGTCACATTGAGCTCATTATGATGATGTCTTACCGAGTGGGCCTAGAGATACCTCTCCATCACATGGAGTGACAAATCCTAGTCTCGATTCGTGCCAACCCAACAGACACCTTCGGAGATACCCGTAGTGCACCTTTATAGCCACCCAGTTACGTTGTGACGTTTGGCACACCCAAAGCATTCCTACGGTATCCGAGAGTTGCACAATCTCATGGTCTAAGGAAACGATACTTGACATTGAAAAGCTTTAGTAGACGAACTACATGATCTTGTGCTATGCTTAGGATTGGGTCTTGTCCATCACATCATTCTCCTAATGATGTGATCCCGTTATCAATGACATCCAATGTCCATGGCCATGAAACCATGACCATCTATAGATCAACGAGCTAGCCAACTAGAGGCTTACTAGGGACATGTTGTGGTCTATGTATTCACACATGTATTATGGTTTTCGATTAACACAATTATAGCATGAACAATAGACAATTATCATGAACTAGGAAATACAATAATAACCATTTTATTATTGCCTCTAGGGCATATTTCCAACAGTTTGAATATTCATATTTTACTGGAACGTGGAAAGTTGATGAAAATTTTACACAGTATTTTCATAGAAATTATTTACCATATCCTAAATTTTCATAATTTTTATAGTTACATAAGTACACTGGTTTAATCAATTTCTACAGACTAATCTGTTTAGACAGATTGTTGTCATAGTTTTCTTATCTACTTATCCTATAGTTTCCATAGCCTATATTGGTAGATATAAATTTTGGAAATGATAGTATACAATGCCTAATGTTTGAAAATTATTGTGCAACTTGTCTTGGCAGTACATTAAGTGTTGATTTGTTCTTATGTGTACTAACCTATCTCACGAGTTCTTTTTGAGTTTTGTGTGGATGAAGTTTTTAAGAATAGGTGAAACCGAGATATGAGAGGATTGAACAAGAGACAAAAGCTCAAGCTTTGGGGATGCCCAAGGCACACCAAGTAAATATTTCAAGAACTCTCAAGCACCTAATCTTGGGGATGCTACGCATCCACCTCTCTTCGTCAACTATCGGTTAGCCTATGTTGAGCCTAAATTTTTATTCGTTCACATGATGTGTGCTATCCTTGGAATACCATTTTATTTTGTTTGTTGTTTCAATAAAATCATTGGGTATGAATTTTTTACTAAGAGAGAGTCCTCACATGGCTATTTAACTAATTGACTACGCATTGATCTTCACTTATATCTTTTTGGAGTAGTTTGCTATTCACTCTCGTGCTTCACTTATATCCTATGAGTAAATGGTTGAATGAATTGAATATCATAAATTTGAAATTAAATACGCTTCATATACTTATCCCATGGGGAGTAATGACTTCACACATAATAAGTATAGGTGGTAAAATTTATTGAAAGTTAGCAAACACGGCATTGGTCACTTGAACAATTCATGAAAGAATATTGAAGGAAGAGAGATTCCACATATAAATATACTATCTTGGATATCTTCTATGATTGTGAGCTAATTAATTATTTTCAAACTCGAGCAAATTAGTTGAAGAAGGACAAGGAAGACAACTTAATGAGTTATGTTTGGGTATATTTGTATAGAAGTTATATTGCTATGGATCCTCCAACATGTGGTGCTTGCTTCCACCTCATACTAGCCAAAATTCCTGCACCAAGTAGAAATACTACTTGTGCATCCAAATACCCTTAAACCAGTTTTGCCATGAGAGTCCACTATACCTACCTATGGATTGAGTAAGATCTTTCAAGTAAGTTGTCATCGGTGCAAAATGCAATAAAAATTGCTTCTAAATAAGTATGATGTTTTATTGTAAGGGAAAATAAGCGTTGTATGAACTTGTGATGGTAAAGAAATAAAAGCGATGGACTGCATAATAAAGGTTGCTATCATAAAGGGCAATACAACGTGACGTTCCTTTGCAATAAGGGTTTGCACATCCAAAAACAAAAAGCGCATGACAACCTCTGCTTCCCTCTGCGAAGGGCCTATGTTTTACTTTCTAGTACTTACCTTTACGCAAGAGTCATGGTGATCTTCACCACTTCCTATATTTCGCCTATTTCTCTTCGCAAGCGTCATGTGTTGGGGAATGATCTAGGCATATATGGCCATTCAAATATATTTGATCATAAATTATTATTGTTGACAATTATCTATATGATAAATAAGTTGGGAGGCAAAACTTTAAGCCCCTATCTTTGTCTATGTTTGATGGATGCCATTTGCTCTAAAAATATGCTTTGAGTGTTAGAAATCATGGAAGACTATATGATAGTTGCGTATGTGAAATTTGTTAAATCAAAGCTCTTACATAGACCCTTCTTGAAAATAAGATGAATTGCAATTGTTTGGTGATTGAAAGCATAGTTTGTTAGTTTTCAAAAAACTTTATGGTGTATACTTTAACATGTGAATAGCTTGTTACTTCATCATGAGAAGCTTTGGGAGATGAGCTACTATTTATGATATTTAATGATTTTAGAAAAAGTGTTTGGAACTATCATTGATCAAACTTGTGCACTTGCTAGGATTCACACTTCATAAATTATTTCTTTTATCATTTACCTACTCGAGGACGAGAAGGAATTAAGCTTGGGGATGCTGATATGTCTCCAACGTATTTATAATTTATGAACTATTCATGCCATGTTTACAATAATTCTATATGATTTTGGTATGATTTTATTATAACTAACCCGGACTGGCGTTGTTTTCAGCAGAATTACCACTGTGTCGTTTTTGTGCAGAAATAAAAGTTCTCGGAATGGGCTGAAAATTTACGGTGATTTTTTATGGACCAAAAGAGACCCCCGAAGCACAAGAGATGGGCCATGAAGTGGACGAGGAGGCCACAAGCCTGTTGGGCGCCGACCTAGGTCGCGTCCGTGTGGCTTGTGGACTCCTCGAGCACCCCCTTGACGTGAGACCGACGCCAAAAATTCCTATAAATACAGAAACCTCTGAAAAGAAATCTAGATCAGAAGTTCCGCCATTGCAAGTCTCTATAGCCATGAAAAACCAATCTTGGCCCTCTCCGGCACCATGTCGGAGGGGGTCACCATCACAGGAGGCCATCTTCATCTTCCCGGAGGGGCCATCATCACCATGGAGGCCAAGGACCAGAGGGAGAACCTCTCCACACCTAGGGGGAGGCCATGGACGAGGAAGCACAAGAGGGAGACCCTCTATCCCTCTCTCTTGGTGGCGCCAGAGTGCCATCGAGGGAACCATCGCCGCGGTGATCGTCTTCATCAACATCACCTTCTTCATCACCGTCATCATATCTTTTCAGCGGTCCACTCTCCCACATCCCGCTGTAATCCCCTACTTGAACATGGTGCTTTATGCCACATATTATGATCCAATGATGTGTTGCCATCCTATGATTTTTTGAGTAGATTTCTTTTGTCTTATGGGTTGATTGATGATCTAGATTGGTTTGAGTTGTATGTTTATTTTGGTGTTTTGCTATGGTGCCTTCCGTGCCGTGCACACATGAAGGATTACCGATGTAGGGTGTTGCACTATGTTCATGATTCACTTATAGTGGGTTGCTAGAGTGGCAGAAGCTTAAACCCGAGTAAGGGGTTGTTGTGTATGTGATAAAGGGGACTTGATGCTTTAATGCTATGGTTGGGTTTTACCTTAATGATCTTTAGTAGTTGCAGATGCTTGCTAGAGTTCCAATCATAAGTGCATATGATCCAAGTAGAGAAAGCATGTTAGCTTATGCCTCTCCCTCATATAAAATTACAATAATGATTTCTGATCTTGGTAACAATTGCATAGGAAAATTCCGCACACCGACCCATCATTATTCGACACTCGCTATTTGTAATATATTGTAATATATTCTAACTTTATGATATGAGCACCTATTTTTATATTTTAGTTCTCCGATATCATGCAAAGATCTTCTCTTCTGAGTGCAGGAACGAAGATGGCGGGATACGGAAAAATACAGGTGTGTGATGATGCGACATATGCAGTCTCACCCTCCCCCCTAACTGCTCACCTCTAGTGGGAGGACAAATCGAGCCTTAGTTCTCGGCATCGATGACGATGACTTAGATCTGCATTATCAGGAGCGTCCATGGTGGCAACAACTTGGATCTTTTGTACCAGGACATGCTCCTTCCCTATGAGCTACTCATCCCCCTTTTCTCCATCTTGTCCTCCTCGTCTCTACATGGACGGGTCGTCATTGTGACCCATGATGGTAAGTGATGGTGTCCTTGACTAGGGGCACCCATCGTGTCATCTCTCGACCAAGAGGGATGGGTCGAGGACCACGTGGTGGTTCATAAATGGGCCACTTACAGAAGCACATGATTTATACAAGGAAGGGTTCACAAGACTTGGTGCACAAGATGAGGACTTATAAATCCCAAGCCTCCTATGCATTATATAAACATAGGCCAGGCTAATCGATAGAACATATTCTAGATATTCGATAAGTTAGATTCATACATATATGATCTCGAGGTAGATCATAATGTACTTTGTAATCCATCACAATCAACACAATAACAATAGGACAAAGAGGTTTACCTCTTAGAGAGGGCCCGGGCCTAGGTAAACATCATGTCGCTTCTTCGTCATGTTACCTCTAGCCAAAATCACCAGCTCGGACCCCATTCTAAGATCTGTTGGATTTAGCTCTGACATGGCTCATGAAGGTTCCTCTGGTAGTCGTCGTCGTTCGATGAGAATTTGATCGGCTTCAGCACAATCCATGCACTGGAACAGATCTTCGTCACCATCTTGGCCAGGCCGAGGACCACACTCCACGTTGGATTAGTCAGAAATCGATGGATGTATTCATCAACCTCAACTAAAATCATGAAAAAGTTCGTCCATGGAGCTCCAGGGCATAACGTCAACATTGCCCTCATGTGACTGTGCATAATTTTTTGTACATTGAATTGGTTAAGTCCTCCCCGCCTCCTCGAGCATCGCGATGGATATGTGAGGAATTGAGCCTACCATGACCCTGCAAAAATTTGTCACATTCTGATGGAGGATCTCCGGCAATCATCGATATACCTGATACGTCTCCGTCGTATCTATAATTTTTTATTGTTTCATGCCAATATTATACAACTTTCACATATTTTTGGCAATATTTTATATGATTTATTGGACTAACATATTGATCCAGTGCCTAGTGCCAGTTCCTGTTTGTTGCATGTTTTTTGTTTCACGGACTATCCATATCAAATGAAGTCCAAACGCAATAAAGATTTACTAAGAATTATTTTCGCATATTTGTGAATTTTCGGAGGTGGAATCAACGCAAACGGGGCCCCACAGCCACCACAAGACACCAGGGCACGCCCAAGGGCCCTAGCGCATGGTGGTGTATCGTGCCCACCTCGTAAGTCGGTTGGAGATCTACTTCGTGCGCAAGGAAGCTTATATCCGAAAAATAATCATGTTAAAATCTCAGCGCAATCGGAGTTACGGATTTCCAGGAATATAAGAAACGGTTTTTGGCCAGAAAACAAGAACGCGAAACAGAAGAGAACAAAGAGGGAAATCCAATCTCGGAGGGGTAACTGCCCCTCTGCCGCCATGGAGGCCATGGACCAGAGGGGAACTCTCCTCGCATCTAGGGGGATGAAATTATCGGTAACAAATAGTTTTGTGATAAGATAATTCGTAACGGGTAGCAAGTAACAATTGTAACAAAGGTGAAGCAAGGTGGCCCAATCCTTTTTATAGCAAAGGACAAGCCTGGCAAACTCTTATATAAACCAAGGCGCTCTCGAGGACACATGGGAATT
Source organism: Hordeum marinum (assembly GCA_022496015.1). Taxonomy (NCBI): domain Eukaryota; kingdom Viridiplantae; phylum Streptophyta; class Magnoliopsida; order Poales; family Poaceae; genus Hordeum; species Hordeum marinum. The sequence goes on from CM039674.1 coordinate 444,403,260, forward strand.
TCTGTTAAGCTAGTTTTCATCATGCATATATGATTCGCATTCGTTACTTTGATAATTTGATATGTGGGTGGACCGGTGCTTGGGTGCTGCCCTTAATTGGACAAGCCTCCCACTTATGATTAACCCCTCCTGCAAGCATCCGCAACTATGAAAGAAGAATTAATATAAATCTAACCATAGCATGAAACATGTGGATCCAAATCAGCCCCTTACGAAGCAACGCATAAACTAGGGTTTAAGCTTCTGTCACTCTAGCAACTGATCATCTACTTATTACTTCCCAATGCCTTCCTCTAGGCCCAAACAATGGTGAAGTGTTATGTAGTCGACGTTCACATAACACCACTAGAGGAGAGACAACATACATCTCATCAAAATATCAAACGAATACCAAATTCACATGATTACTTATAACAAGACTTATCCAATGTCCTCAGGAACAAACGTAACTACTCACAAAGCATATTCATGTTCAAAATCAGAGGAGTATTAGTGATGATCAAGGATCTGAACATATGATCTTCCACCAAGTAAACCAACTAGCATCAACTACAAGGAGTAATCAACACTACTAGCAACCCACAGGTACCAATCTGAGGTTTTGAGACAAAGATCGGATACAAGAGATGAACTAGGGTTCGGAGAGGAGACGGCGCTGATGAAGATGTTGATGGAGATTGACCCCCTCTCTATGAGAGGATCGTTGGTGATGACGATGGCTTCGATTTCCCCCTCCTAGAGGGAAGTTTCCCCGGCAGGATCGCCCTGCCAGAGCTCTAGATTGGTTCTGCCCAAGTTCCGCCTCGAGACGGCGGCGCTTCGTCCCAAAAGCTCTGTTCTAATTTTCTTTCCAGGTTGAAACCCTCAATATAGTAGAAGATGGGCATCAAAGGGCTGCCAGGTGGGCCACAAGCCCCAAGGGCGCGCCCAGGGGGGTAGCGCGCGCCCTGCATGCTTGTGGCTGCCTGGTGGGCCCCGTGATGTATTTCTTTCACCCAATATTTTTTATATATTCCAAAATAATTCTCTGTAGATTTTCAGGACTTTTGGAGTTGTGCAGAATAGGTATCTCAGATTTGCTCCTTTTCCAGTCCAGAACTCCAGCTGCCGACATTCTCCCTCTTCATGTAAACCTTGTAAAATAAGAGAGAAAAGGCATAAGTGTTGTACCAAAATGTGTGATAACATCCCATAATGCAATAAATATCAATATAAAATCATGATGCAAAATGGACGTATCAGGGGAAGGCCAAGGAAGAAGAAGGAGGAGGGGGCTCTCTCCCCCTCTCTCCCGGTGGCGCCGAAACGCCACCGGAGCAATCATTGTGACGGTGATCTACACCAACAACTTCGCCGCTATCAACACCAACTCTCTCACCCTCTATGCAGCGGTGTAACACCTCTCTTCCCTATTGTAATCTCTACTTAAACATGGTGCTCAACTTCATATATTATTTCCCAATGATATTTGGCTATCCTATGATGTTTGAGTAGATCTCTTTTGTCCAATGGGTTAATTGTGGTATGATGTTATTGATATGAGTTGTATGTTGACATGGTGTTGTCCTATGGTGCCCTCCATGTCGCGCAAACATGAGGGATCCCCGTTATAGGGTGTTGCAACATGTTCGTGATTTTCCTATGGTGGGTGGCGTGAGTGACGGAAGCACAGACTCGAGTAGGTGGGTTGTTGCATTTGGGAGTAAAGGGGACTTGATACTTAATGCTATGGTTGTGTTTTACCTTAATAAACTTTGGTAGTTGCGGATGCTTGCTAGAGTTCCAATCATAAGTGCATATGGTCCAAGTACGAAAAAATGTGTTAGCGTATGCCTCTCCCTCATTGCATATAACAAGTGTCTATCATATTATATTCAATTTCCTAGCGACAATCTTTCTCTTGCGTTGCACAAAAAGCTTTGTACTAAGCTACTTACTTTTATTGTTCTTTTATTAAAGCAACACCTAAATTTTATTTCCATGTTCTTTATTATCTTGCAAAGTACTTCTAGTTTTATTCCCGCAAAGTATTATCATACTTGTTCTAGGTAAAGCAAGCATTAGCATGCGTAGAGTTTTATCAGTGGTCGATAGAACTTGAGGGAATATTTGTTCTACCTTTAGCTCCTCATTGGGTTCGACACTCTTACTTATCGAAAAAGGCTACAAACGATCCCCTACACTTGTGGGTTATTAATACCCAAGCATGGGTTTGGGGCAATGAGTCCAGCAGTCAGCTCGGACATCCTTTAGAAAATCCAACCATTTATCAGTTGTGGAATTCTATGTCGACAACCCCTCAAATTTCAGCTCGACCTGACTATTTTGAACTCTGAGACGATTCCAAGATGTGCATCAATTTTTTGATTTGTTTTTTTTTTCGAGAATGAATCCGACACGAGTTCATTTTTTTCCATGAAGGGTTATCGGATGTCCTTTTTGAAGGATATTTTCCTAGGGTATTGTGTTTTTTCTCAAACATGTGCTCACTAATTTTGAGCCCTTTCGGAGGCGATCTTCAATGTTGTGACTACGTCAAACCAACCCGATCTTGTTACTCCACGGATGTTGACTTGTGCCAGCATTGACAGTGTCGTCGCTCCATCAAGCTGACATCAACAACATCACATCTCCACCTCAGATAGCCGGTCAGGAGGTTGGCATCGTCAAGACCACATCATCATCCTGAGGAGTGCATGGGTCGGCCGCGTTGCCATCACCACATCGTTAATTCGTCAAGCTGGCATCACCGCATCACAAATTCCAACATGCGTCGGCATCGCTTCACCGTCACCTCATCGAGCCAATGTCCACCTCACCGAAGTGCTTCAACAAGTTGACTGGCATGGAGATGGAGGCTCCGACGTCACCTTATCGACCTGCTTCGTCGTCACCTCATCGACCTACTCCGTCAGCTCAGCTGGACCGAGGGCTTCGCCATCACTTCATCGACCTACTCCGAGGACTTTGGTGTCACCCTGCCAACCTACTCTATCACCTCAGCAGGACTGGGGCATTGACTTCAACACATCGGCAATGTTGTGTCATCACTTCATCAAGTCGAGCGGACACCTCAGGACCGGCTTGGGCTTGGGATCTCGTCCAGCCGCAAGCTCAGACCATGTCATCAACGCATGGAAACAAAACCAACTAAGTTGCTTTCATGCTCGATTTTTTTCACTTTTCAATTTTTGTTCGATTCGACCAGGCTTTATTTTCATGTAAAACAAAACCATTATTTGTGAATAATAAAAATATTGTAAAACACTTTCTTTACCCAAGTTAACTGTGGTGCTTAAATTAAAATGTGCCCTTTTTAAAGTGTTTTATTTTTAGTCCTTGCAAAATCCTTTTCTACCACTCCTTTTTTCGGCTCAAAGAACGGCCAACTAGTTGGGATGCCTTGCTTCTCTATGTGTCACTCAAGTTTAGTTTGCTAAATTGACCTGAGAAGCACTATGTATGCACCTTCGAGGCAAGGAGGTTGAAGCTGAAGGTTGTCCCACTCGAAGCATGGACATCGGATGTATCATGTTAAAGTACGATGAAAGCACAAACTTTTTATAAGACCAATTTTGGATTGGCACCAAAAAATGACTTGATTCGCATGTAAAGATTTTACATAAGTTTCTTGGTTTCCGAGCTTATAACACTTTTAACCTATTGTATGTTTTTTTAGGAGGCAGGACATCCTATCGATGGAGGTGTCCTGCGTGATGGTTCTACTCGGGAAAATCTTTTCCAACACGCAGTTTGACATCTTCTCTGCCGAGTTGCACCTCGGCATCGACAAAACATATACAACAATTGAACTATTTTCCAAGGAGATACAATAATATGGGTAACCATGTGGCCCAACCCAAGTCTCAGGGGCTACTATATTTACAATTCAATGTATAAAATTTGAAATAAAAATCGGTTTCCGAGGAGATTGCGGTCCTCAAGTTGATCGGCCGCACCCAACCTGAGTCTCGGGAACTACTGCACGCCATGTTTCCATTCCTAAAGTATGCTACCGAGTAAGGACTTGATCCTCATGACGGTTTCGCGGATCGACCTAAGTCTTAGGGGCGACTGGATTGGTGGTTTTATTTTATCCTCCATCTGCATCTCAGATTTTAGGCTGACACACACCTTAATGGCTATTGGCTATCTATCTCGGCAAACAATAACAACCGGTTTGGCAGATAACTTTTTTCCACCGAGGCCGACATCTAAAACTAAAGACGAGGGTGGTGCACCACTTCTGATGTAGTCCGACATTGGAGTTTGGCTGCAAGAAAATACAAAGGCCTTTGATAAAGGCCAAGAACTTAAAGTTAAAGGGGCTCCTCGGAGGCCTGACATGTGAACTCTTCTTACACCTCAGCGATTCTTGAGATCACATACAAAAAGATTTGTTGAACCAACTTTCAAGACCGACTACTAAAAATGAAGAAATTTTTGGAAGAACGGAGGAGCGTCCCCAACTTGAAGACTGGATCAGGGGCTATTAATGGTGTCCTAGACTAGGGGATAGTCACCATGTCGTCTCCCGACTAGCAGTGTCGGGCCGAGGATCCCCCTGTTGGTTCATTAACGGGCTACTTGGAGAAGCCCATGATGTATACAAGGAAGATTTCACAAGACTTGGCTCAAAACACGAGAACTTCTAAATCCTAGGCCCTCAGTGAAATTTATAGACCGATCCTAGGCTAGTCGATAGAACATATTCTAGATATTCAATAAGTTAGATTCATACACATACGATCTCGAGGTGGATCATCATGTACCGTACTCCATCACAATCAACACAATAACAATGGGACGTAGGGTTTTACCCCTTAGAAAGGGCCCGAACCTAGGTAAACATCGTATCTCTTTTCGTCCTGTTACCATCTAGCTAGGATCACCAGCTCGGGACCCCCCTACCCGAGTTCTACCGAATTTAGCTCTGACAGCAAGCAACATAAAACCACCCTCCACCGTCCACTGTTACATTGTTAGGTAAGGTGCATGATATTCCAATGTTACTTACCGCAACATTGATTTCACTAGGACGAGCAAATGGAGCTACTCATTCAGCCAAAAAACACTCATAGGGGTTCATATGTGGGGCATGTTGGTCCACAAGAGTGATTCATCACAACTCGAAGCCTGTGATTAGAAATGGTTCGTTGTTAGCCTGAGATATACCTACCAATGTAAAGGTTGTGAACATTGTTCGAATAAGAAGAACCTCTCCTGCAATGTTTGTGGAGAGTTTGGGGGGTCTAGAATATAACATCCACACCTATGTGGAAGAGCAAGTAGCAGGGTTCCTTCAAGTTTTAGGTCATAACTATAGGTTCACAGTGATTCACAACACATTTAGGGTATCCATTGAGATAGTTTCCGGTACTTCAAACAACTATTGCATGCGATTGAAGTGCTCATATGAGAGATGATCAAGAAACCTACTAGTCAATATCCTTCAAATATATGCATGGGTTATGGATAGTATCCATTTTCTAACGTGAACAATACTACTGCTAGGTCTTGCCATGACATGACTATACTCATGTGATCCATAAGAGTTTTTTTTTCATGCCAACATAAATTGTATTTGTGTAGTATATGACACTCATGTGACTGCTAGAGTATCGAGGTCCATGCTGCATCATACAATAGTAGAAAGTACTACACATGTGAGAATGGTGCTTTTTGCTATTGATTTTGATCTCAAGTTCACATACATGTTAGTTGGTTGGGAAGGATTGGCCCACGATGCCATTGTAACACCCTGGTGTCAGTGCTACAGTGATGATGTAATTAAGCTACAGTAATGGCATGGTCAGCAACTAATTATTTTGCTAAGTGGAATATGATCAAGATGGAATTTCAAATTCCAATTCAAAATACCATTCAAACACTCTATAGTTTCAAGTGACAAATTTAAATCCTCAAGCATCAAAGATAAAATGTTCCAAAATTGTGGAATATTCCAAAATAAATAATGTTGGGGAAAACAACATCACCAAGATTCTGGTGTGGCCCCCACCATTATTAACAATAGCTGAAAGTATTTTTTAATCAATTTAAATTCAAATTGAAAATACAAACAGTTTCAAATAATCCCGAAAGTTGTTGTGGACCTTTGGAATAATGCATATTGTATTGTGGGCCATGTCCCACATTTTTGCTAAACCAAATGGTGACTAAAAATAAATGAAAAAGAAAATGGAAAGAAGAAAATAGAAAAAGAAAAGAAAAGAAAAAGGAAAAGGCCCATGGCTATAGTGTCGTCCCACCCCGTCGTCTCCTTCCTCTGTAGCGACCAGAACGGTCACTATAGAGCGGCCGACCGCGGCGTTGCCGATGCACCGCGTTGTCCCCGCCGGTGTGGGAGGATAAGAACGGCCCCATGGCCCCTCCTCTCTCTCCCCATAAACCCTAGCCCCTCCAGATCTCGCTCTCTCCCTCTCCCTCGCCCGCTCGCACCTCATCCGAGCGCTGCCGTCGCCATGGACACCGGCTAGACGTAACCGTCGTCCACCCCCTCCTTCTCCGACGTGTCCAGACGGACCGTCGTGGCCTCCTCAACCCCCGCAACCACATGCTCGAGCATCGGAGCCCCTGCAACACCGTCCGCGCTCGTGTTCTTCCTCGGATCGCCGCCGCTCGCCGTCGTCGATTGCGTCGCCGTCCAGCCCTCCCCGAGCCCACTGTGAATGGCAACACCCCGCTGTGAGCTCCTGCTGCCCCCCTTGCTCCTTGCGACGAGCCGAAGCTCCTAGCTGTAGATTCCACTGGTGCCCGAACGCGCCGCCGCCTGACCTCGTCGCCGTCACCTCTCCGGTGACCATTTGATCCTGCCATCACCGTCATTCGACTCCACGCATCGCGTAGAACCCCGTAGCGCTCCTGGTTCACTTGTTTGCGCCCCTGTTCGCCGTTTGCCATCGCCACCCGAAAGCCCCTCCGCCGCCGGCGACGTAGCGCTAGCTACGGCCCGCCGTTGCTCGCCCCGATGCCTGGGATGGATCGGTGGCTCCTCCCGCTTTCAAACGCGCCCGGTCGCGCGCCAAATGGCCCACTGTGGTGCATTTCCGAGCTCGCCGGAGCTTTCAGCCTCGTCCGGAGCTCGTCGGTGACACTCCGGCACCGGCCACCGATGTGGCACACCTGGGGTCCACCCCTGGGTCACTGCTAGTGGGGCCCCTGGCCTCAGTTGACTGGGTTGACCCAGTCAACTAGGCTGGCTGGGTTGACCAGCCACTGGCATGTGGGGCCCTACCCCAGTGTCTATGACATTGGGCCCCACCCTGTCAGATGCTTAATTAGTAACTAATTAAGTTAAATTAATTAATTTACACTAATTTGTCACTGACATGTAGGTCCCACTTGTTAGTTAATCTGTTTAGTTTAATTTAAAACACCAGAATAACCCCTAGTCTATGACATGTGGCCCCCACATGTCAGGTTTAACTCTCGTCAGCCAGAGTTGACTCCTGATGCAGTGATGATGTCATGCTGACATCATAAAGCAATTTTCGAATTAATAATAATCCGTTAATTCCAGAAATTAATAAAAACTTTAGAAAATAATATCTTTTAAACCGTAGCTCGGATGAAAATAATTTATATATGAAAGTTGATCAGAAAAATCCCATAAATCGAAATATGCCATTCATTCATCTGTCACATGCTCCTAGCATTATGAACATGGAACTTTCCCTCTGATTCAGTTGTCTGATAAATCCGCAGACCCGAGAAATATCATCAGGTATTCTCTTGCTCCGTCTGATGCATGTAGTATTGCGTTAGTGCATACCTAGCTCTGCATATTGCCATGTAATGCATCGTGTCGCATCTGTTTGCTTGTATTTATTGTTTGTCCCCCTCTTCTTACTGGTAGACCCCAAGACTGACGCTGCGGTCGAGCACGACTACGCCCTTGACGATCAGCCTTTTGCAGCAGAGTAGCAAGGCAAGCAACGCCCCCCTTAAGCATTCTGATATCGCCTATTATTTCCCTCTTATTCTTGCATTAGATTTTGCTATTGTATTAGTTAGCTCCAATTCTGATGCATAGCCTGTTTTTGATGAACTGCTACTATTCATTCAATCATACCAACTGCTTAGCATAGGTTGGTCAGTGAATCCCCAGTGAACCCTTAGTCCCAGTTGCCCCTGCTTCTTCATCGATGGCCCGACGACTCGACGACTCGAAGGCCTAAAGACTCGGTCAACCGACCGACAAGCCAGACCCCCCTCACATCATCGCACACCCCCTTAGTTGTGCGACTCTGTAGTGCTACTATCGAGTATCTAGGGTGACACCTCGTGAAGTACTCATGATGCTAGCCCTGTAGTGCAGCTAGTCGGTCGTGGTTATCAAGGGTGATTCCTCCTTCACCATTCTCGATGATGTCTCTATTGCGCAATCCCTCAACTGTGGGACCTTCGAGGGTGATTCCTCTAAGTCCACCTTGAAGGTTACATCGAGTGGGGACCATTGAGGGTGATTCCTCAGATTCCCGTCTTGATGTTATATCCACACAGTTACTATGACCTGCTTATAGAAACATGTTGAAGACGGGGCTAGAAATATGCCCTAGAGGCAATAATAAAATGGTTATTATTGTATTTCCTTGTTCATGATAATTGTCTATTGTTCATGCTATAATTGTGTTAACCGGAAACCGTAATACATGTGTGAATACATAGACCACAACATGTCCCTAGTGAGCCTCTTGTTGACTAGCTAGTTGATCAATAGATGGTCATGGTTTCATGACCATGGACATTGGATGTCATTGATAACGGGATCACATCATTAGGAGAATGATATGATGGACAAGACCCAATCCTAAGCATAGCACAAGATCGTGTAGTTCGTCTGCTAAAGCTTTTCAATGTCAAGTATCGTTTCCTTAGACCATGAGATTGTGCAACTCCCAGATACCGTAGGAATGCTTTGGGTGTGCCAAACATCACAACGTAATTGGGTGGCTATAATGGTGCACTACGGGTATCTCGAAGGTGTATGTTGGGTTGGCACGAATCGAGACTGGGATTTGTCACTACGTGTGACGGAGAGGTATCTCTGGGCCCACTCGATAAGACATCATCATAATTAGCTCAATGTGACTAAGGAGTTAGCCACGGGATGATGTGTTACGGAACGAGTAAAGAGTCTTGCCGGTAACGAGATTGAACAAGGTATAGAGATACCGACGATCGAATCTTGGGCAAGTATCATACCGATAGACAAAGGGAATTGTATACGGGATTGATTGAATCCCCGACATCATGGTTCATCCGATGAGATCCTCGTGGAGCATGTGGGAGCCAACATGGGTATCCAGATCCCGCTGTTGGTTATTGACCTGAGAGGTGTCTTGGTCATGTCTACATGTCTCCCGAACCCGTAGGGTCTACACACTTAAGGTTTGATGACGCTAGGGTTATAGGGAAATGTTGTACATGGTTACCTAAGGTTGTTCGGAGTCCCGGATGAGATCCCAGACATCACTAGGAGCTCCGGAATGGTCCGCAGGTAAATATTGATATATAGGAAGTCCAGTTTTGGTCACCGGAAAGTTTTCGGGCTCATCGGTAGTGTACCGGGAGTGCCGGGAGGGTGCCGGAGGAACCCCGGGAGGGGTGTGACGACCAAAGAACTTCGTAGGCCCTTATAGGAGGTGTACCAGCCCTTATTGGTCTGGCCAAGTCCTTCCAAAAAGGCCCATGCGACTGGAGATAAGGAGATAGGGCAAAGGAGTTTGAAAAGGAGGAGATCCACCTCCCTTGTGGGAGGTGGACTCTCCCCCTAGTTCGGCCGAACCTCTCCTCCTTGGAGGAGGGGCCAAGGCAGCCCTCCCTCTCCCTCCTCCTATATATATGCAAGGGTTTGGGCTGATTTGAGACGACGACTTCTCTCTCTCTCGGCGCAGCCCTACCCTTTCTCTTCCTCGTTCTTCGTAGCGCTTGGCGAAGCCCTGCCGGAGTCCACGTAGCACCACCGTCACCACGCCGTCGTGCTGCCGGAGCTCTCCCTCAACCTCACCCTCCTCCTTGCTGGATCAAGGTGCAGGAGACATCACCGGGCTGTACGTGTGTTGCACGCGGAGGCGCCGTTGTTCGGCACTAAGATCGGGGTCCATCGCGATCTGAATCGCTACGAGTATGACTCCACCAACTGCGTTCTTGTAATGCTTCCACTTAGCAATCTTTAAAGGTATGAAGATGCAATCTCTCCCCACTCTTTTCTGGTTTATCCATAGATAGATATTGGTGATACGCAGGAATTTTTTTGATTTACTACTACGTCTCCCAACAGTGGCATCATGAGCTAGGTCTATGCGTAGAATCTATGCACAAGTAGAACACAAGTTGTTGTGGGCGTCGATTTTGTCAATATGCTTACCACTACTAGTCTTATCTTGATTCGGCGGTATTGTGGGATGAAGCGGCCCGGACCGACTTTACACGTACGCTTACGTGAGACTGGTTCCACCGCCTGACATGCACTTGTTGCATAAGGTGGCTAGCGGGTGTCTGTCTTTCCCGCCTTAGTCGGATTGGATTCGACGAAAAAGGTCCTTATGAAGGGTAAATAGCAATTGGCATATCACGTTGTGGTTTTGGCGTAGGTAAGAAACGTTCTTGCTAGAAACCTATAGCAGCCACGTAAAAAACTTGCAACTACAAATTAGAGGATGTCTAACTTGTTTTTGCAGCATATGCCTTGTGATGTGATATGGCCAAAGAATGTGATGTGATGCATTGTGATGTATGAGATTGATCATGTTCTTGTAATAGGATTCACGACTTGCATGTCGATGAGTATGACAACCGGAAGGAGCCATAGGAGTTGTCTTATTTTATTGTATGACCTGCGTGTCAATCATAAGCGCCATGTAATTACTTTACTTTATTGCTAAACGTTAGCCATAGTAGTAGAAGTAATAGTTGGCGAGACAACTTCATGAAGACACAATGATGGAGATCATGATGATGGAGATCATGGTGTCGTGCCAGTGACAGTGATGATCATGGTGCCCCGAAGATCGAGACCAAAGGAGCAAGATAATATTGGCCATATCATGTCACTATATTGATTGCATGTGATGTTTATCATGTTTACATCTTATTTGCTTAGAATGATAATAGTAAATAAGATGATCTCTCAATAAAATTTCAAGAGAAGTGTTCACCCTAACTGTGCACCGTTGCTAAGGATCGTCGTTCCGAAGCACCACATGATGATCGGGTGTGATAGGTTCTAACGTTCGCATACAAGGGGTGTAAGCCAGATTTACACATGCGGAACACTTAGGTTGACTTGACGAGCCTAGCATGTACAGACATGGCCTCGGAACACGGAAGACCGAAAGGTCGAACATGAGTCATATAGAAGATACGATCAACATGGAGATGTTCACCATGGATGACTAGTCCGTCTCACGTGATGATCGGACACGGGCTAGTTGACATGGATCATGTGTCACTTGGACGACTAGAGAGATGTCTATCTAAGTGGGAGTTCATTAAATAATTTGATTATGTGAACTTAATTATCATGAACTTAGTCTAAAATTATCTTTACAATCTATATTGTAGATCCAATGGCCAACGCGAATGTCACCCTCAATTTCAACGCGTTCCTAGAGAAAACCAAGCTGAAAGATGATCGAAGCAACTATGCGGACTGGGTCCGTGGCTTGAGGATCATCCTCATAGCTTCCAAGAAATTGTATGTACTTGATGCACCACTAGGTGACCCACCCCTTCTCCCAGCAGAGCAAGATGTTGCGAATGCTTGGCATTCTTGTTGTGATGATTACTCCCTTGTTCAGTGCGGCATGCTTTACAGTTTAGAACCGGGGCTCCAAAAGTGTTTTGAGCAACACGGAGCATATGAGATGTTCCAAGAGCTGAAACTAGTTTTCCAAGCTCATGCCCGGGTCGAGAGATATGACGTCTCCGACAAATTCTTTAGCTGTAAGATGGAGGAGAACAGTTATGTCAGTGAGCACATCCTTAAGATGCCTGGGCTACACAACCGCTTGACTCAGCTGGGAGTTAATCTCCTGGATGACTCGGTCATTGACAGAATCCTCCAGTCGCTTCCACCTAGCTACAAGAGCTTTGTGATGAACTACAACATGCAAGGGATGGAGAAGTCCATTCCTGAGTTGTACTCGATGTTGAAATCAGCAGAGGTCGAGATCAAAAAGGAGCATCAAGTGTTGATGGTGAATAAGACCACTAGTTTCAAGAAAGGCAAGGGTAAGAAGAACTTCAAGAAGGACGGCAAAGTTGTTGCCGCGCCCGGTAAGCAAGTTTCCGGGAAGAAGAAGAACAAGCATGGACCCAAGCCTGAGACTGAGTGTTTTTATTGCAAGGGTACCGGTCACTAGAAGCGGAACTGCCCCAAGTACTTAGTGGATAAGAAGGACTACAACATTAAAGGTATATGTGATATACTTGTTATTGATGTGTACCTAACATGCGCTTGTAGTAGCTCCTGGGTATTTGATACCGGTGCAGTTGCTCACATTTGTAACTCCAAGCACGAGCTGCGGAATAAGCGGAGGCTGGCAAATGACGAGGTGACGATGCGCGTCGGGAATGGTTCCAAGGTCGATGTGATCGCCGTCGACATGCTACCTCTACATCTACCTTCGGGATTAGTGTTAAACCTTAATAATTGTTATTTAGTACCAGCTTTGAGCATGAACATTGTGTCTAGATCTCGCTTGATGCGAGATGGCTACTCATTTAAATCTGATAATAATGGTTGTTCTATTTATATGAGAGAAATGTTTTATGGTCATGCCCCGCTGGTAATTGGTTTATTTTTGATGAATCTCGAACGTGATGTTACACATGTCCATAGTGTGAGTACCAAAAAGTGTAAGGTTGATAACGATAGTCCCACTTACATGTGGCACTGCCGCCTTGGTCATATTGGTGTCAAACTCATGAAGAAGCTCCATACTGATGGACTTTTGGAGTCTCTTGATTTCGAATCATTTGACATGTGCGAACCATGCCTCATGGGCAAGATGACCAAGACTCCATTCTCCGGAACAATGGAGCGAGCAACTAACTTGTTGGAAATAATACATATCGATGTATGCGGTCCAATGAGTGTCGAGGCTCGATGTATGTTCTCACCCTCATTGATGACTTGAGTAGATATGGGTATGTCTACTTAATGAAACATAACTCTGAAACTTTTGAAAGGTTCAAGGAATTTCAGAGTGAGGTAGAGAATCAACATGACAGGAAAATAAAGTGCCTACGATCTGATCGAGGCAGAGAATATTTAAGTCACGAGTTTGGCACGCACCTAAGGAAATGTGGAATTGTTTCACAACTCATGCCGCCTGGCACACCTCAGCGAAATGGTGTGTCTGAACGTCGTAATCGCACTCTATTAGATAAGGTACGATCTATGATGTCTCTTACCGACTTACCGCTATCATTTTGGGGATATGCATTAGAGACTGTCGCATTCACTTTAAATAGGGCACCATCAAAATCCGTTGAGACGACACCGTATGAATTATGGTTTGGAAAGAAACCTAAGCTATCATTTCTAAAAGTTTGGGGATGCGATGCTTATGTGAAGAAACTTCAACCTGAGAAGCTCGAACCCAAAGCGGAAAAGTGTGTCTTCATAGGATATCCCAAAGAGACTAAGTGAGAGAAAAATAGAACTTGATGAGGTAATTGTACCTCCACTCAAACCGGAGAGTAGCGGAGTATAGAAAGTTGTTTCTGTGGAGCCTGCACCGGTTGGAGAGGAAGTTAATGATGATGATCATGAAACTTCAGATCAAGTTACTATCGAACATCGAAGGTCCACTAGGACACGTTCCGCACCAGAGTGGTACGGCAACCCTGTCCTGGAGATCATGTTGTTAGACAACGGTGAACCTTCGAACTATGAAGAAGCGATGGCGGGCCCGGATTCCAACAAATGGCTTGAAGCCATGAAATCCAAGATAGGATCCATGTATGAGAACAAAGTGTGGACTTTGGTGGACTTGCCTGATGATAAGCGAGCCATTGAAAATAAATGGATCTTTAAGAAGAAGACTGACACAGATGGTAATGTAACCGACTATAAGGCTCGGCTTGTCGCTAAGGGTTATCGACAAGTTCAAGGAGTTGACTAGGATGAGACTTTCTCACCCGTAGCGATGCTGAAGTCTATCCGAATCATGTTAGCAATTGCCGCATTTTATAATTATGAGATCTGGCAAATGGACGTCAAAATGGCATTCCTTAATGGTTTCCTTAAGGAAGAACTGTATATGATGCAGCCGGAAGGTTTTGTCGATCCTAAAGATGCTAACAAAGTATGCAAGCTCCAGCGCTCCATCTATGGGCTGGTGCAATAATCTCGGAGTTGGAACATTCGCTTTAATGAGGTGATTAAAGCGTTTGGGTTTGTACAGGTTTATGGAGAACCCTCTATTTACAACAAAGTGAGTGGGAGCTCTGTAGCATTTCTCATATTATATGTGGATGACATACTGATAATGGGAAATGATATAGAACTTTTGGAAAGTATAAAGGCCTACTTGAATAAGTGTTTTTCAATGAAGGACCTTGGAGAAGCTGCTTACATATTAGGCATCAAGATCTATAGAGATAGAACAAGACGCCTCATAGGTCTTTCACAAAGCACATACCTTGACAAGATATTGAAGAAGTTCAATATGGATCAGTCCAAGAAGGGGTTCTTGCCTGTGTTACAAGGTGTGAGATTGAGTACGACTCAATGCCCGACCACGGCAAAAGATAGAGAAGAGATGAGTGTCATCCCCTATGCTTCAGCCATAGGCTCCATTATTTATGCCATGCTGTGTACCAGACCTGATGTGAACCTTGCCATAAGTTCGGTAGGGAGGTACCAAAGTGATCCTGGAGCGGAACACTGGACAGCGGTCAAGAATATCCTAAAGTACCTAAAAAGGACAAAGGACATGTTTCTCGTATATGGAGGTGCCGAAGAGCTCGTCGTAAAGGGTTACGTCGATGCTAGCTTCGACACAGATCCGGACGACTCCAAGTCGCAAACCGGATACGTGTATATTTTGAACGGAGGGGCAGTTAGCTGGTGCAACAGCAAGCAAAGTGTCGTGGCAGCATCTACATGTGAAGCGGAGTACATAGCTGCTTCAGAAGCAACAAAGGAAGGAGTCTGGATGAAGGACTTCATCACCGACCTAGGAGTAATTCCAAGTGCGTCGGGCCCGATGACTCTATTCTGTGACAACACTGGAGCTATTGCCCTTGCGAAGGAGCCCAGATTCAAAAGAAGACAAGACACATCAAGCGTCGCTTCAACTCCATTCGTGATTACATTCAGGAGGGAGACATAGATATTTGTAAAGTGCATACGGATCTGAATGTCGCAGATCCATTGACTAAACCTCTCTCACAAGCAAAACATGATCAACACCACAATGCTATGGGCGTTCGATTCATCACAATGTAACTAGGTTATTGACTCTAGTGCAAGTGGGAGACTGTTGGAAATATGCCCTAGAGGCAATAATAAAATGGTTATTATTGTATTTCCTTGTTCATGATAATTGTCTATTGTTCATGCTATAATTGTGTTAACCGAAAACCGTAATACATGTGTGAATACATAGACCACAACATGTCCCTAGTGAGCCTCTAGTTGACTAGCTCGTTGATCAATATATGGTCATGGTTTCATGACCATGGACATTGGATGTCGTTGATAACGGGATCACATCATTAGGAGAATGATGTGATGGACAAGACCCAATCCTAAGCATAGCACAAGATCATGTAGTTCGTCTGCTAAAGCTTTTCAATGTCAAGTATCGTTTCCTTAGACCATGAGATTGTGCAACTCCCGGATACCGTAGGAATGCTTTGGGTGTGCCAAACGTCACAACGTAACTGGGTGGCTATAAAGGTGCACTATGGGTATCTCCGAAGGTGTCTGTTGGGTTGGCATGAATCGAGACTGGGATTTGTCACTCCGTGTGACGGAGAGGTATCTCTGGGCCCACTCGGTAAGACATCATCATAATGAGCTCAATGTGACTAAGGAGTTAGCCACATGATGATGTATTACGGAATGAGTAAAGAGACTTGTCGGTAACGAGATTGAGCAAGGTATAGAGATACCGACGATCGAATCTCGGCCAAATATCATACCGATAGACAAAGGGAATTGTATACGGGATTGATTGAATCCCCGACATCGTGGTTCATCCGATGAGATCATCGTGGAGCATGTGGGAGCCAACATGGGTATCCAGACCCCTCTGTTGGTTATTGACCGGAGAGGTGTCTCGGTCATGTCTACATGTCTCCCGAACCCGTAGGGTCTACACACTTAAGGTTTGATGACGCTAGGGTTATAGGGAAGTGTTGTACGTGGTTACCGAAGGTTGTTCGGAGTCCCGGATGAGATCCCGGACATCACGAGGAGCTCCGGAATGGTTTGGAGGTAAATATTGATATATAGGAAGTCCAGTTTTGGTCACCGGAAAGTTTTCGGGCTCATCGGTAGTGTACCGAGAGTGCCGGGAGGGTGCCGGAGGAACCCCGGCAGGGGTGTGACGACCAAAGAACTTCGTGGGCCCTTAGAGGAGGTGTACCAGCCCTTATTGGGCTGTCCAAGTCCTTCCGTAAAGGCCCATGCGGCTGGAGATAAGGAGATAGGGCAAAGAAGTTTGAAAAGGAGGAGATCCACCTCCCTTGTGGGAGGTGGACTCTCCCCCTAGTTCGGCCGAACCTCTCCTCGTTGGAGGAGGGGCCAAGGCATCCCTCCCTCTCCCTCCTCCTATATATATGCAAGGGTTTGGGCTGATTTGAGACGACGACTTCTCTCTCTCTTGGCGCAGCCCTACCCTTTCTCTTCCTCGTTCTCCGTAGCGCTTGGCGAAGCCCTGCCGGAGTCCACGTAGCTCCACTGTCACCACGTCGTCATGCTGCCGGAGCTCTCCCTCAACCTCTCCCTCCTCCTTGCTGGATCAAGGTGCGAGAGACGTCACCGGGTTGTACGTGTGTTGAACGCGGAGGCGCCGTTGTTCGGCGCTAAGATCGGAGTCCACTGCGATCTGAATCGCTACGAGTACGACTCCACCAACCGTGTTCTTTTAACGCTTCCTCTTAGCGATCTTAAAATGTATGAAGATGCAATCTCTCCCCACTCGTTGCTGGTTTCTCCATAGATAGATCTTGGTGATACGTATCAAATTTTTTGATTTACTACTACGTCTCCCAACAGACGGGTTGGCCCCAAGGGTTCCAGCGAGAGATATTGGTGGGGTGCGCCGGTAAGGCACCCGAGTGTTATTAGTGGGGCGACGACCTGCAATATGGTTCGAGCTTGCATCGCACTAATAAAATGCTAATGGGTAGGGTATTTGATCCGAGTTGGTCGTTGACCTTTTACGCACTAAGCCTTCACGTGGGAGAAGTTATGGGTGCTCAGCGTCGTTGTATCAGCCAAAGCTCTTCGGACGTCAGCAATCGGAGCGGCACACGCAGGATTGGTCTAGAATGCATGACACTTGCATTACGGCATGCTAGGATGGTTTCTGGCCGCCCACGCATCGTGCAGGAGTGCAAGGGCAAGTGGGCCCATGAACCTGCGCGCTTAGGAGTAGACCGGCGGGCTGGCCTCTTCGTTGAGCCTAGGTGGGGCGACGACATTTTGGATCTCGGACCAGGCATTACCCCGGAAAGTGTGTCCGGCCGGAGGTGATCAAGCGTGTTGGAAATGCGGTGCACCCCTGCAGGGATGAATTTATCTATTCGAATAGCCGTGTCCACGGTAACAGGACGACTTGGAGTTGTACCTTGACCTTATACAACTATAATTGTGATTTACTTAAATGAAATGTGGCTCCGGGATTGCTTCCTCGCAGGGAGTCGAGGAAGAATCTCTGGGCGTGGTTACTTAATAAAATTGCTACAATAATATGACTATATATGAGATACCAGTCTACTCTCTTCTCATGATTGAATTTGTGCTACGCCTCTTTCAATCATGAGAAGAGAGTAGACTGGTATCTCATATATAGTGCTGGCTTGTAATATGAAGTTGTATGACTTTAAATTTGTGTCTAGAGTTGTGTTGTGATATTGATTAGTGAGTCCTTGATCTTGGTCGTACGCATTGCGTGTATGTTTAGCGTACGGTCGAAATTGGGGGCGTCACAAGTTGGTAACAGAGTCGACTGCCTGTAGGTAGCCCCCTTTCCAACTCCTTGGCCGAAGTTGAGTCTAGTACTTCAAAAACTTTTACTAACATTGTTGTGTGGCTTATGGGCCCACATCTCAATCGGGTGGTATTAGGATCTTTTATTTCTCATCTATACTCTCGACTTTGATCTCTCTCCTCTTTCGGGTTAAACATTTTACTAACTTTGACATTAGGTTCTCGTGATCACATCCACCGGAGATTTGTTTCGTCGACAATTGTTTCCTTTGAAATTATAATGCACACACTGTCATTTGACATCTTAAATCTTCCTGTTACAGATGCGTCCCGGTAGGCAGATCGTTCTCCTGACCTTTGCGCACGACACGACTGGGTTCCCGGCCATTATGGTCGACCTTTTGAAGAAGCTGGGATATCGCTGGTACCCCGAGTACACTGTTTATGAGGACTACCGTGAGTTCAACCAGGAACAGTATGAGGCTGTGATGGTTATCTGGGATCGACAGGACCTCTCCATCACTGAGCTGCACACCTTCCATGGCATTGGAGTGACTGTCGAGATGGTCGTACAGGATGCTGCTTATGCTGCTATTGTTTGACTCCGTGTAGTGAACTCTTGTTTGGAGGAGACGACATACAGATACATTCCATATGTTCCTACTGGAGTTGATACTGCCGTCGACGCTGAGATCGTGACCCCTTTCGCAGGGCAGCGCAACGACCAATCCTACACTGTTGTCTACACACCCTACATGAGTCGTCGTTACGACCCACATGTTCTGGTTCAGTACACCGAGGCATTGGATCGCACTATCAGGGCTCTTAACGTCGAGTTGTACGCCACCTGTGATCATCTTTATTGGGCTTTGGCGCATTTGTTGCCAGCAGTCATCGCGCGGATACATCTGGAGAACATCCTTTACCCGCCTCGGACTGCATTTCCTCCAGGTCTTGAGTGGCCTGAGGTTCGAGGTCGTGTTTTGGCACGTGGACCTGTGCTCCCACTTAGTATGCAGCGTATACATCAGAGTTTGCACGGGATGCAGAACCCTGCCACCCAGTTTAGCATTCAGGGCCATCTGCAGTTCTGTGGGTTCTTTCGTTGTCCCCGACGTTGATGTAGCTTTTCGGTATGTCTGTTGTTGTATCCCTCTACCGTGTGCCTACGTGTCGCCTAGTTGTTTAGGCTGATTTCATGCCAGACCTATCGTCTATGTTGTAACAGACTTATGGTTTGTAATAGACCTATGTATGGATCTGTATGTTGAATTCGAACTACTATGTCGTATCTATTGCGCTTCCTTCATTAAGCAATTTACTTCATAAATAACTCATTACCTTTGCAATGCCCAATGCTAAAATACCACTGTTAATTGTTTTGACAGAATGGTTAGGCCAGCTGGTCGTGGTCGTGCTGTGGCTGACCACCCACCGCCACCTGAATACATGGCTGGTATGATGCAGCAGTTTGAACTGAATCGCCAGTTTATGCAAGGGCTTATGGACCAGTTCCCAAGGCCGAACATGAATCAACAACCAGCCCCAATGACTCTGCAAGACTTCATGCGCCTCAACCCTGCGATCTACCGCAGCTCAACTCAGCCGCTAGACATAGATGACTGGCTCCGTGACATCACTTATGAGCTGGAATCCTCAGGCACCCCAGTGGCTAACTATGTCACCTTCGCCTCGTACTTTCTGAAGGGTCCCGCTGCTCAATGGTGGGACAGTCAAAGGCGCTCACAGCCTGTTGGAACAATCATCACCTGGCCAGAGTTCCAAGCTGCATTCCGTGCTCACCATATTCCTCAGAGAATGATGGACAATAAGAAGCGTGAGTTCCGCAATATCGTCCAAGGCAACAAAATTGTGGATGCTTATCAGTGGGAATTTCTAGACTTATCTCGCTATGCTGAAGAAGACGTTGCAACTGATGCTCGTAAGCAGGGGAAGTTCCGTGAAGGCCTCCACCCTGATATCAAACTAGCACTCCTTGTTCAGGACTTTGACAACTTTGCCACCTTGGTGAACAAGTCCATAATAGTGGAAACAGGTCTGCAGGACTACAAGGATAGCAGCAAGCGCAAGCGTGACATGGGCTCATCTTTGGGCTTAGCAAGTTAGAAGTGCAAGATCTGGATTCCCCACAACATGTACCATGCACCTGCTCCTGCTCCAAGGCCGTCCTATGCCGCACCTCGTCTGCCTCCACCCCCAACTAGGCAGTCGAGGCTCCTAGCTCCGCCACCACGAGCTCCTGCTCCCCCTTCTCATCTTGAGGATGGGATGTGCTTCAAGTGTGGTCATCCAGGACATCGTGCTAGAGAATGTAGGTAGAATCAGAATAAACTTGCACTGCCTTTCAACCAGCCCTGCAACAACAATGTCAGGCCTGCTCAGGGACGTGTTCAAGTTAACAATGTTGATCTGAATGAAGCTCAAGACCAGCCTGCTACTGTGATAGGTACTCTTCTCATCAACTCAGTACCAGCTTCTGTATTGTTTGATACAGGAGCATCACATTCTTTTATGTCTGAAGATTTTGCATACATGCATGACATTAAGTGTGAAGAAATGAACGCCCCAATAGTGGTAAACACCCCCGCGGGCCAATGTCGAACCTTCATTGTTAGTCACAATGTCCCCATTGAAATTGAAGGATTGGAGTTCCATACCTCCCCCATAATGCTGAAGTCTTCCAATATCGACCTCATTCTCGGAATGGATTGGTTGAAAGCACATACTGCCCCCGTCGTTTGTGCCACCAAAACTATCCACCTTCTGCATCCTTTGAATAAGATAGTCAGCTACCATGCTCATCTTGTTCGAGATGCTTAAGCCCGACTATATGCTATGAATGCATTAAATGAGTCACCTCTTGAGGGGATTGAAAACATTCCAGTTGTCCGGGATTTCCAAGATGTTTCTCTGGAAGAACTCCCAGGGATTCCCCTCGCTAGAGTTGTCGAGTTTGTCATCGACTTGGTACCTGGTATCACTCCTATAGCCAAGCGCTCATATAAGATGCCACCACATGAACTCCTTGAACTTAAGCAAGAAATTGATAATTCGCTACGGCTGGGTTTCATTCGTCCAAGTTCCTCTGCTTGGGGAGCACCTTCCCTCTTTGTTAAGAAGAAGGATGGGACAAATCGTCTGGTCCAGGATTATTGACCAATCAACCAAGCTACAATTCAGAACAAATACCCACTTCCTCGGATCGATGATTTGTATGATCAACTTGCTGGTGCCTCAATTTTCTCTAAGCTCGACTTGACGTTGGGCTACCATCAGATTCGTGTTCGTGAAGAGGATATTCCGAAGACCGCATTTGTTACTCGCTATGGTTCATATGAGTACACCGTCATGTCTTTCGGTTTAACCAATGCTCCAGCAACTTTCTCTCGTTTAATGAATTATATCTTCATGGACTACCTCGACAAATTCGTCGTGGTTTATCTGGATGATATTCTGGTATTTTCCAAGAATAAAGAAGAGCATGATGAACATCTTCATCTTGTACTAGAAAGGCTTCGGGAACATCAGCTATATTCCAAGTATTCCAAGTGTGAGTTCTGGATGGACGAAGTCACCTACCTTGGTCATGTGATCTCCAAGGATGGTATTGCGGTCAACCCTGAACGAGTTCAGGCTATTCTGACTGCACCCCACCCCCCCGAAGAATGTCAAGCAAGTCAAAAGTTTTCTTGGTCTCGCCAGCTATTGTCGTTGATTTGTCGAGAACTTCTCCAAGATTGCAAAGCCCTTAACCAATCTGCTTCACAAAGGTGTTAAATATGAGTGGACAGAAAAATGTCAGGAGAGCTTTCAGGCACTTAAAGACAATTTGACGTCTGCTCCAGTGCTTGCTCCTCTGGATACTCGTAAGGACTTTGTCATTTATTGTGATGCTTTGCGTCGGGGAATAGGCTGTGTCCTAATGCAAGAACGCAAAGTGGTTGCTTATGCATCCCGTGAATTGCGCCCTCATGAAGAGAACTACCCAGTCCATGACCTTGAACTTGCTGCAGTAATACATGCACTAAAGGAGTGGTGACAATACCTTGTTGGTAATCGATGCGAGATCTACACCAACCACCAAAGTCTGAAGTACTTGTTTACTCAGCCAGATTTGAATCTCCGTCAACAGAGATGGATGGAGCACATAGTAGATTACAACGTGGGAATTTCTTATACACCTGGCAAGGCTAACGTAATGGTTGATGCTTTGAGCCGCAAGTCATACTGCAACCACCTTCAGGTTCACAAGGTTCACCCCCTTCTTCAAGAATCCGCAAGCTGAACCTCCATATTGTTCCTTAGGGTTATCTCGTTCCCCCTCCACCGAAGAACCGCAAGATGAACCTTCGTGTTGTTAACCAGGGATCTTTGAGTAACTTGGTCGTTGAACCAGATATTATGGGTTGTATCAAAAGAATGCAGGGCTATGATAGTGACGTCGAAAGGATTAAATACTATCTGTCGGAAGGTAAATCCTCATGTTTCACCGTTGCTGATGATGGTGTTGTGTACTTCAAGGGACGCTTATTCGTTCCAACAAAAAGGGAAAACCTGAATATGACTAATAGAATACTGAAAGAAGCTCATGATACTCCGTTGTCTATTCATCCGGGTAGTACCAAGGTGTACCGAGACATCCGTCAAAGGTTCTGGTGGTCAAATATGAAACAAGACATTGCTTGCTATGTTTCAGAATGCGACACTTGCCGTCATATCAAAGTGGAACATCAGAAGCCTGCTGGAACTCTGCAACCTATTTCTATTCCTGAATGGAAATGGGATCATGTTGAAATGGACTTCGTCACTGGGTTTCCCAGGTCGCAGAAGGGTAATGATGATATTCTTGTTGTCACTGACCGGCTGTCCAAAGTTACACATTTTTCGGCTGTCAAGGAAACTATTACTGCTAGTCAGCTAGCAGATCTTTACATGTCCAGAGTTGTTTCCCTCCACGGTATTCCATTGGTGATTAGTTCAGACCGTGGCAGTTTGTTCACTTCAAGATTCTGGGCAAGTTTCCACGAAGCTATGGGAACTCATTTAGCCTTCAGCACCGCCTTTCACCCTCAATCCCAGGGACAAGTTGAAAGAGTCAATCTGATTCTCGAAGACATGCTTCGAGCTTGTGTCATTTATTTTGGCAAGAAATGGGAGGAATCTCTCCCGTATGCTGAATTCTCCTACAACAATAGCTATCAAGCTAGTCTGAAGATGGCTCCTTTTGAAGTATTATATGGACGTAGGTGTCGGGCTCCTCTGAATTGGTCAGAAATTGGGGAACATACACTTATCGGTATTATCAAACATGCCGAAGATCAAGTCCGCATTATTCATGCAAATCTGAAGGCTACTTAGTCTCGTCATAAGAGTCAATATGACCGTCATCACAAAGATATAGTCTATCAACCTAGCAAAAAGGCTTATCTTCGAGTCACGCCAATGAGAGGTACACACAGTTTTGGGATCAAGGGCAAGTTGGCTCCTCGATATATTGGGCCTTTCACTGTTCTCAAAAGGCGTGGAAAAGTGGCATGTCAACTGGAACTACCGCCAAACCTTTCTCAGGTTCATGATGTGTTCCATGTGTCACAGCTTCGTCGCTGCTTCAAGGATCCTATCCGAGCACTAGACCATGATATGCTTGAACTGCAACAAGACCTTTCTTACGAAGAACAACCAGTCCGCATTCTTGATGAAACCGAACGTCGGACTCGTCAGAAGGTTACCAAGTTCTTCAAGGTGCAGTGGGCAAATCATTCTAAAGATGAAGCCACTTGGGAATGCGAAGATCATCTTCGTGCAGAATACCCCGGGCTTTTTCCTTCTACTTATTAATTCTCGGGACAAGAATTCTTGTTAGTAGGGGAGAGTTGTAACACCCTCGTGTCAGTGCTACAGTGATGATGTAATTAAGCTACAGTAATGGCATGGTCAACAACTAATTATTTTGCTAAGTGGAATATGATCAAGATGGAATTTCAAATTCCAATTCAAAACCCCATTCAAATACTCTATAGTTTCAAGTGACAAATTTAAATCCTCAAACATCAAAGATAAAATGTTCCAAAATTGTGGAATACTAGATGATGCCCCGACGCGTTGCTGTGGGAAACTTGCTAAAAGAATGCACAAATATTGTTAAAAATATCTATAACCAATGGGAAGAAAAATGTATGTTTAAAAAGAAGGAAAATACAAATGGCATAAAAATTCATTGCTCTTAAAAGAATGTCAATGTGAATGTAAACTACATAGGTATGGTGCAAGTGGCAAACACATATATTTTCAATACAAAATCTAATGCAAAACAATAACTTGTGAGTAACATGTATGAATTGATGATGTGGTGCTTGCATGCATTGAGTTATGCAAAAACAATATAGTTTATGACTTGCATGCATGACTTGCTTTTGTGGCATAGTTGCATGTCTAGGAAAAATAGCTAGTGGGTTGTAGCTATTTAGGAATAGAAGATTCCAAAATAAATAATGTTGGGGAAAACAACACCACCAAGATTCTGGTGTGGCCCCCACCATTAATAACAATAGCTGAAAGTATTTTTAAATCAATTTAAATTCAAATTGAAAATACAAACAGTTTCAAATAATCCCCAAAGTTGTTGTGGACCTTTGGAATAATGCATATTGTTTTGTGGGCCATGTCCCACATTTTTGCTAAAGCAAATGGTGACTAAAAATAAATGAAAAACAAAATGGAAAGAAGAAAACAGAAACAAAAAATAAAAGAAAAAAGGAAAAGGCCCATGGCTACAGTACCGGCCCAGCCTGCTTCCCCCGTCGTCTCCTTCCTCTGTAGCGACCAGAACGATCACTACAGAGCGGCCGACCGCGGCGTTGCCGACGCACCGCGTCGTCCCCGCCGGCGTGGAGGATAAGAACGGCCCCACGACCCCTCCCCTCTCTTCCCGAAACCCTAGCCCCTCCAGATCTCGCTCTCTCCCTCTCCCTCGCCTGCTCGCACCTCACCCGAGCGCTGTCGTCACCATGGACGCCGGCTAGACACGGCCATCGTCCACCCCCTCCTTTTCCGACGTGTCCAGACGGATCGTCATGGCCTCCTAGACCCCCTCGACCACACGCTCGAGCAGTGGAGCCCCTGCAACGCCGTCCGTGCTTGTCTTCTTCCTCGGATCGCCGTCGCTCGCCGTCGTCGATTGCGACACCGTCCAGCCCTCCCCGAGCCCACTGTGAACGGCAACACCCCGCTGTGAGCTCCTGCTACCCCCCTTGCTCCTCGCGACGAGCCGAAGCTCCTAGCTGTAGATTCCACCGGTGCCTGAATGCACCGCCGACTGACCTCGTCGCCGGCACCTCTCCGGTGACCATTTGGTCCTGCCATCGCCGTCATTCAACTCCCCGTGTCGCGTAGAACCCAGTAGCGCTCCTGGTTCACTTGTTTGTGCCCCCGTTCGCCGTTTGCCATCACCGCCTGAAAGCCCCTTCGTCGCCGGCGACGTAGCACTCTCTACGGCCCGCCGTTGCTCGCCCCGATGCCTGGGATGGATCGGTGGCTCCTCCCGCTTTCGCCGGAGCTTTCACCCTCGTCCGGAGCTCGTCAGCGATGCTCCGGCGCCGACCACCGACGTGGCACACCTGGGTTCCACCCCTGGGTCACTGCCAGTGGGGCCCCTGGCCTTAGTTGACTGGGCTGACCCAGTCAACTAGGCTGGCTGGGTTGACCAGCCATTGACATGTGGGGCCCTACCCCCAATGTCTATGACATTGGGCCCCACCCCGTCAGATGCTTAATTAGTAACTAATTAAGTTAAATTAATTATTTTACACTGATCTGTCACTAACATGTAGGTCCCACTTGTTAGTTAATCTGTTTAGTTTAATTTAAACACCAGAATAACACCTAGTCTATGACATGTGGCCCCCACATGTCAGGTTTGACTCTGGTCAGCCAGAGTTGACTGATGATGCAGTGATGATGTCATGCTAACATCATAAAGAATTTTTCGAATTAATAATAATCTGTTCAATTCCAGAAATTAATAAAAACTTTAGAAAATAATATCTTTTAAACCGTAGCTCAGGTGAAATAATTTATATATGAAAGTTGATCAGAAAAATGCCACAAATCCAAATATGTCATTCATTCATCTGTCACATGCTCCTAGCATGATGAACATGGAACTTTCCCTCCGATTCAGCTGTCCGATAAATCCACAGACCTGGGAAATATCATCAGGTATTCTCCCGCTCCGTTTGATGCGTGTAATATTGCGTTAGTGCATACCTAGCTCTGCATATTGACATGTCATGCATCGTGTCACATCTGTTTGCTTGTATTTATTGTTTATCCTCCCTCTTCTTATCGATAGCCCCCGAGACTGACGCTGCTACCGAGTACGACTACGCCCCTGACGACCAGCCTTTTTCAGCAGAGCAACAAGGCAAGCAACCCCCTTGAGCATTCTGATATCGCCTATTCTTTCCCTCTTATTCTTGCATTAGATTTTGCTACTGTATTAGTTAGCTTCAATTCTAATGCATAGTCTGTTTTTGATGAACTGCTACTATTCATGCAATCATACCAACTGCTTAGTATAGGTCGGTTAGTGAATCCCTAGTGACCCCTTAGTCCCAGTTGCCCCTGCTTCTTCATTGATGGCCCGACGACTCGACGAGTCGAAGGCTCGAAGACTCGGTCAACTGGCCAATAAGCCAGACCCCCCCTCACATCACCGCACACACCCCTTAGTTGTGCGACTCTGTAGTGCTACTATCGAGTACCGAGGGTGACACCTCGTGAAGTACTCATGATGCTAGCCCTGTAGTGCAACTAGTCGGTCATGGTTATCGAGGGTGATTCCTCCTTCACCATTCTCGATGATGTCTCTATCGCGCAACCCCTCAAGTGTGGGACCTTCGAGGGTGATTCCTCTAAGTCCACCTTGATGGTTACATCGAGCGGGGACCATTGAGGGTGATTCCTCAGATTCTTGTCTTGATGTTATATCCACACAATTACTATGACCTGGTTACAGAAACATGTTGAAGATGGGTCGGCCCCAAGGGTACCCGCAAGAGATATTGGTGGGGTGCGCCGGTAAGGCACCCGAGTGTTATTGGCGGGGCGACGGCCTGCAATATGGTTCGAGCTTGCCCCGCGCTAATAAAATGCTAATGGGTTGGGTATTTGATTCGAGTTGGTTGCTGACCTTTTACGCACTAAACCTTCACGTGGGAGAAGTTATGGGTGCTCAGCATCGTTGTATCAGCCGAAGCTCTTCGGACGTCAGCAATCAAAGCGACGCGCGCCGGATTGGTCTGGAACGCATGGCGCTTGCATTAAGGCATGCTAGGACTGTTTCCGTCTGCCCACGCATCATGCAGGAGTGCAAGGGCAAGTGGGCCCACGAACCTGCGCGCTTAGGAGTAGACCGACGGGTTGGCCTCTTCGTTGAGCCTAGGTGGGGTGACGACGTTTTGGATCCCGGGGCCGGGCATTACCCCGGAAAGTGTGTCTGGCCGGAGGTGATCAAGCGTGTTGGAAATGCGGTGCACCCCTGGAGGGATGAATTCATCTATTCGAATAGCCATGTCCACGGTAACAAGACGACTTGGAGTTGTACCTTGACCTTATACAACTATAATTGTGATTTACTTTAAATGAAATGTGGCTCCGGGATTGCTTCCTCGCAGGGAGTCGAGAAAGAATCTCTGGGCATGGTTACTTAATAAAATTGCTACAATAATATGACTATATATGAGATACCAGTCTACTCTCTTCTCATGCTGTAAGATGTTGAAGATGCTAGTCTTCAATAGGACTAGGCCTTCCCCCTATTCTTGCTTTCTGCAGTCAGTCCAGATATAACCCCACCCATTGATAATGATGCATACTTAGCATAGTTCTGATGTCAGTCTTGCGAGTACTTTGGATGAGTACTCACCGCTGCTTTGCTTTCTCTCCCCCCTCGATGTGATTCTACGTTCATACGTTGGAGCCCAGAAGATGGAGTACGCCGGAGACGACTACTACACGACTGCAGGAGCCTACTAATACGTGGAGGCGGCCCCCGACCAGCAATAGGATAGGAGGTTCCCAGGCAGGAGGCCTTGCCTCTTTCAATCCGTGTTATGTTTGTGCTAGCCTTCTTAAGGCAAAACTTGTTTAACTTATGTCTGTACTCAGATATTTTTTGCTTCCGTTGACTCGTGCTTGTCGAGCTTTGTATTCAAGCCCTCGATGCCCCTGGCTTGTAATATGAAGTTGTATGACTTTAAATTTGTGTCTAGAGTTGTGTTGTGATATTGATTAGTGAGTCCCTGATCTTGGTCGTACGCATTGCGTGTATATTTAGCGTACGGTCGAAATTGAGGGCGTCACAATGCCATTCTTCTTGACAACATAGATCGACCTGATGGGATCAATACCACTGATGGTAAGTTATACCTAGGAGATGCTTGATATAAATGCCGACATGGTGTTCTTCCACCCATTAGGAAAACTAAGTACTATGAGTGAGTTATCTACTAGGAACTATCCCAAGACTATTGTCGAAGTGTTCAACCTCACATGCTCTAGCCTTAGAGTTATGGTTGAGAGTACATTTGATGCCTTGAAGAGTAGATTTATGATACTTGGTCAGAAGGCATCACCCAAAAGAATCTTGTTTCTACATGTTGCATTCTTCATAAATGGACCTTAGATTGGGATCTTGACGGGTATGTGTTGGAGGAGGTGACGGCTGATGATCTTAACTCCGGCCATGGTGTGAAGGCATGTGACAATGAAGCTTCAAAGAACAAAATGATGGAATGGACTAAGACAATGTGGGTAACAGAGGTAACACAAGGATATGGAGAAGAAGATGACAAGGAGGAGGAGGAGGGGGAAGAAGTGAATGGTGAATTTCCCCCTTTTGTCGATAAGACTGATAATTGGGTACCGTCTTTTGTCAATAGAAAAGATGAACCAACCATTGGTCTAGTAGGTAGGAGTGAAACCATGTTAATTTCACATTGCCTGAGTATTATATTTTATGGTAAGGTCGTCACTACTAGCAAGAAAGGGTGACCACGACAATAGGCCAAGAGCAACCAGACATCATGTAATTGCATTTAAACTTTATAACGAAGCACCGCAAGCAACCAAACAAACAAAGTGCATAACATGGCCCAGAGCCTACTCGTCCTATCTATTAACAAAAATGTGCAAGTTTTTTACACCTGGACTATGGGTAGTTTTCTTTGTCTAAATAAAGTTTAAACATATTTTTAGAAAAAATGAGAAGGTGATTATGGCTCCACGCGCAACCATGTGAATAGTAAACTCGGTAAACATACTAGAAAATATTAAACAAATCTAAAATGTTGGAGTATCAAACTTGGTCGACAATTCTACTCATGTGTGAAGTTACATATTAGGACACCGAATATGACATCACTTGGAAGCACGACTAGTGAATACTATTTGGCGGCCTTCGCCACTGATGACATCACTTGGAATCACATAACTAGTGACCACTACTCAACGTCCTCCATCGACAAGGCACAATTTTGGTGCAACCCTCACGTCCATGGAAAAGGACGGTTTGAGAAGCTTGGGTACCGTGAGTTCATGTATTTTGGTTGGCTATCCAAAACATACATATCTAGGTATTATATCGCATACAAATTCCCACCAATAACTAGATTAAAATGACTATTTTTTTCTTGTCACAAATCTGTCTTTTTTATGTAGTCTACAAGTCATCATATATTTTTTTCCCGCCAAAAAGATGATCATATATATTACTCCCTCCGATTCATAATAAGTATCGCAAATTATTTAACAATATTTTTCAGATAGATGTAGAACACATCTGTAGGTACCCGTATTTTTTAAATTGTAAAAGACAGTTTTGTTTTCAAAAATCCGGGGATCCAAAATGATGCTCTACGAGTGAGGCAGCCATGGAGGCGTGCCCCCACCGGTCTCCTCTAGAGCAACTCCAACGCGTAGACCTAAACAGACACGGTTTTTTTTGTCTATTTGAATTGGCATGTCCGTCTCCTTTCGTGTATGGGTCGACAGCATGCCCAACGCGCAGACGCATTTTCGTTCTCGCGGCGGGTTTGCGTCAATTTTGACTTATTTGTGACATATCAAAAAGTTCACATGAGTCAAACAGAATACACATATATCATAGTTTCACAATTAAATAAATATCTCATAGTTTGCAAGCCAAATAAAATTTAAATTCTCTCAAATACTTCTAAAAAGTAGCCGATACATCTGTTGGTTGTCAACATGAGCGCGCATATGCTCAACCAATTCATATTGCAATTGAATGTGAGTTCTCCAAACACGCATTTGATGACGAAATTCACCGAACTGTGCAAACGTTGCAGTTTTTCCATGCTCACACACAATATTGTCATCCTGAAATTCAAACCCTTGGTCATAGATTTCTTCTGGACACTCATCCTCTATGATCATGTTATGCATGATCACATAAGCAGTCATCACCTTCCACGACTTCTTGGTGCTCCAAGTTCGAGCAGAATATCGGATGGTGCCCCATCGAGATTGAAGAACACCAAATGCACGCTCCACGTCCTTCCTAGCACTCTCTTGTACTTGTGCAAATCTCTTCCTCTTCTCTCCTAAGGGGTTGGAGATTGTCTTCACAAGAGTAGTCCATCGAGGATAGATAACGTTGGCTAGGTAGTATGCTTTGTTGTAGTGGTGACCATTGATCTCAATATCGACCTCCGGGCAGTGGCTTTCTGCAAGACTTGCAAACACCAGAGAGCGTTGAATCACGTTGATGTCGTTGTGAGATTTGGCCATGCTGAAGAAAGAGTGTCAAATCCAGAGATATTGTGAAGCCACGGCCTCAAGTATGACAATGTAATCTTTCACATTGCCCCTATAATGCCCTTGTCAAGCAGAATGACAGTTCTTCCACTCCTAGTGCATACAATCTATGCTACCAAGCTCCCCGAAAAGCCACTACCTGCATTGATCGTCAACAACTGGGCAATATCTGCAACAGTTGTCTCTCTCAAGTACTCCGTGCCAAACACTGCTACCATAGCCTTGCAAAACTTGTACATGGATTCTAGGCAAGTGGACTCGCTCATTCGTACATACACATCAATGAGATCACCGGGTACTCCGTTTGCAAACATCCAAATAACTGTAGTGCATTTTTGATAAGAGGAGAAGCCAGTCTTTCTCAGTACATCCTCCTTTCACTTGAAATACTTATCGCCTGCCACCCCCTCTCGGATACGGTTGAACACATGTCTAGCCATTCAGAATGGCGTCGGAATATGTGTGGTGGGAAGGAAGGTTTAGGGGACTGGAAGTAGTCCTGTCAAAGTAGGCAATGGCCTCTCTCTCGGATGTGATTAAAAGCCGTAGTACGCCCCGGGATCGAGTCCTTGAACATCGAGCGTTGCCTACTAAGGTGGTCATGGACGACCAAAGCAGCAACCACGATCTCCTCGTCATCGGATGAAAAATTATTTGAATCACAAATGAAATAGTGGAAAAAGTACTCGTCGTCGGAGTCAATTTGTACCTTGGGAGCAAACTGTCGAACGCCTTGCGGACGTCCAGAAAGAAGCCGGCTGGTGAATAACCTCGCGCTTTTGTGAGCCCATGCGGCAGGCCTAGAGCGCGTGGAGGCTAACGTGTCGGCATTCGGCAAGCGAGGTAGCCACGCCTTGCGTGCTGCCGACAGGGGAGACGAGGGAGTGGTGGTGTGGACGTCAGGGTGCTTTGACGACGGCGAAAACGGTCCAGCAAACGTCGAAGTAGGGACCGTAAGGGGGTGGCGTGTTGTTGGGAGAGGTGTGGGTGCGGTGAGTTAGCCTGGGCACATGAAATGTACGACAACGACGACGGATGGGGCGACCGGATGTGCTAGCTGCCGATGGAAGAAAGGAGGAATGACCAATATATCACCGACCCACGGATTAAATTTAAACCTAAAATGAATTGTGCATGAACATTCGTTTAGGTTGTCGCGTTGAGTCTTGACATCTTGTTTGTTGCGACCCAAACGACTAGACGGCCTGGTTCGAAGCATTTGGAGTTGCTCTTGCGACACCCCCACATCGGCTTTGCGCGCGCAAACACAAAATTCACAGAGCCACGGGCGCCAAATTCGATCTAGCCGAGCACCAAAAAATCCCGTGGAAGGGAGCGGAGGAGAGCTCCAGAACCCTAGCCATGGCTGGTGAGGCAGGATGGGGGCGGCCCCGCGATTGGCTCTCCATAGACGAGACGGCGGCGGCCTTCCTCTCACGCTCCCTCTCCACGCGGCCTCCCATCCTCCTCCCACCGCCGCTCCACCGCGCGCCGCTCCGCCCGGGCAATATTGTTGAGATCGCCGGCCCGTCAGGCTCCGGCAAGTCCCAGCTGCTCCTTATGGTAAGCGAAACTTCAGTACCTTCCCCCTCCCCCTCCCCCCCCCCCCCCCCCCCCCCCCCCCCCTCCCCAAAGAAATGCTTGCCTTTAGCGTCATAGAGTACTACACTGCACACTTGCAGGAGTTCACATCTATAGCCGGAAACGCTGTAGCAGTTCACAAGCTTTGGTTGATAGGAGTGTTTATGAAGTCACATAAACACAGGGGCAGTCTGCATCTATTATATCAGTTCAGACTTTAGAATGAAACCTGTACTGTAAAATAAGTGTGATATATACGTAGCGCGAAAAATCTCGAGGACTTTAGGAATCCAGGGCAATTTGTGTTAGATTAAACAAGTTCATGGCATTGCTGAAACATACTGTCGGCGTGCAGCGAAGGGAGAAAAAAATACCTTCAGCGCTTAATATGCTTTGAACTAGCACACCTGGAATCTTTCAGTGTTTGTTACATGTAAATGTGGATTAAATCGATGCCATTTTAACACCTGATTTTTTCATATCAAATGATGCAAAATGTTGGTGGCGATCTGTTTATATATCTCAGGTCAGTGTATGATTTCTGGTATGTTAGTCTGCAGTGCAGTGCATACTACCAAAGGAGTGGGAAGGTGTCTATTTCGGCGGCCTCGGGAAAGCAGTCATGTACATTGACTTGGACTGCCGATTTGATGTGCTGCGTCTGGCTCAGATCCTGAGGAAGCGCATTGCGGCGGGCTGTGGTAAATTGTACTTAAATTGTTAAATTTGCATTACAATTTGTCATTTGATGCTTATGCAATTTAGATCAAGCTAAAATATAGCAATCTTTTATCAGCAAAAAACAATCTGTATAGTGCCTATAATAGCGGAAAATGCA
Organism: Hordeum marinum; assembly: GCA_022496015.1. Classification (NCBI taxonomy): domain Eukaryota; kingdom Viridiplantae; phylum Streptophyta; class Magnoliopsida; order Poales; family Poaceae; genus Hordeum; species Hordeum marinum. The sequence goes on from CM039674.1 coordinate 444,436,730, forward strand.
AATGGTGCCTGAGCTACAGGGAGCTCTTTATTTAAAAACCTGTCAAAATTCATATTTCAAAGTTTCAAAAAAATTCGAAAAAAATCCACAGTAACATATATGTTTTCCGCACGAACGACTGTGAAAATCATTTAAATATTTTGTAATTTGTAGGCTGTACAAAAAAAACAATTTTTCGGCCCAACAAGAGATAATATCGGCCCATTTTAGAAATATGTTTTTGTCTTTTATTTGTACGCCACGTATGAAAGTATTTGGTTATGAATTTTTGCATACAGAGAATACACATGTGTGAGAGTGTATAAAAAAAAAATTCAATTTTTTTCGTGCTGTGTATTCGTTTTTAGAAACGAGCTCCATGGAGCTCGGCCTCCAAAAGCCCTCACTCCTATAATAGTGTGTACAGTGAATAGACTGCCCATGCTTTTTTTGCCCATGGGGTTGCAGTAGAACTGGATTAATGGGTATCCTTTCTCTGTTGTATTACCAGTGGCTTGGTTGTTGGATTTTGCGCCATTGCTTTTAGCCTCTGTGCGCTCATAATCTACACTACATACTGTCCAGTCTTCATGGAGCAGAGATGTGCTATAAATAGTACTATTTGCATTCTTATTCTTAATGTCTTCATTTTTCTTATATTTTGCAGGTTCAGTGCATTCAAAAAATGAAGAATTTGCAACTGAAGGCTCAAAAGATAAATTCCGTTCGTTTGAAAGTACACTGTTTTCTGACTGCATGAAGCGTTTCCTGTATGTCCGTTGTTACAATAGTTCTGAACTTATAGATGCTTTGAAGGCAAGTTCTATATGTTTGTGACATATACACCTGAGCACATTACTACTCTTGTGATGTGGTCATATTTTTGCTGTCTGTTCCTTGGTTTACTTGATTTAGAATTAATTGAAACATATAAATAAGCTATATGGCTGACTCTTAGAACCATTGGAGATAACTAGTTATAGTATTATTTTGTTTATCCATGTTCCATTATTGCGATGTGGCTAAAGGTTCTATTGCTAGCTAGAGAAAACCATATAGATTTTCTCATTTCCATTGGCTGCCCAGTCGTGCAACTTTCATGCTATTTTGTTTTTTGGTACCCGTTTAGTCCATTGGGTGTTGGCTGAGAAGGTGATATGACATATGGCGACAATTGAGAATGATAGAACTTGGGCATGCAGCAGCACACACATTTGGGAATAAACCTAAATCATTATTATCTGATAAATACCATATGTGTGGTGTGTACATAATGACAACACACAATATTTAGGATCATCATGCAGGTGTTTGATGCTTGGAGCTTGATTCCTCAGAAATAAGATAGCTGTAATAGTGAACAAAATACAGAGAAAGTTATTGGGTGCTATGTGTGGGATGAGTTACGAACAAGACACTTATGCTTGTCTCTTGCAACAGTCTAGGGGGTATACCATACATAGATAAGCTATATCTGCATGTTTATGTAAGATAGATGTATTTCTTATATCTTGGTGAATTCAGAGTCTAAAAGCTCAATCTGAAGCAAGGAGCGAAGTTCTTGGTATTGGTATATATTTCCTTATGTTAGACAGGTATGTTGCTGGCTTCCTAGAATTTATCCGGTTTTGGTTTACCTGGTCGAATTGAAGTTATAGCTACTGTATCAAAGTGATGCTTCTCCTTGTATACTTTAAATTGTTATCACCAAATTATGCTCCATTCCCGCAAAACCATAGTGTTTGCTTATCCACTTCTTTTTCTGTATTTTTCAATCACATTGCCGGTTAACTGTTTTCTACTGTAACATATCCCCTTTTACAGCATTGGTGCATTCTACTGGATAGATCGTGCTATTCAACCTACTAGAGAGAGTAAAGGGTAATCGCGACATACATTACATGCAATACTAGTTTCACAGCCTCCTGATCTTATCATGTGCATATGTTCAGTAACTGTTGGTTTGGCATGCATGCTTTATTTGGTTATTGCTTCATTTATTATGTGGAAGTCACTGTATACACGTGACTATTAGAAAAGGATTTATCTCTACGGTACACCGTACAAGGAATTATCTCACATATATGCTACTGAAGAGTAGAATGTCACATGAAATTAGTCACTCTCATACTGTGCAGCATATAGGAACTAAACATAAAATCAACTGTTATAGCATGGTATACACACACCAATAAGTCAGCAGATTCAGTTAGCTAACAGTTAAGTCGTAATAGTTGAAATAAAACAATATTTTTAACTAATATCAGAAGCATCATAAATTCAGAAAGAAAGCATCATGAAAAGTTCAGAATACAATGTACATTTGATTTTCATTTCGACGACCAACTAGGCAACTAGTGGAACGATGCAACAATGTAGATTGCTAGAATATAGATGTATAGAAAGCATGATGCTTATGAGTTATGAACCAATTCAGAAACATGTCGGTGCTGGAAATATCCCCAATTTTTTCAAATCCAGAAATCTCCAGCATATTTACACCTATCTTAGAAGTGCATTATGGGTGTCGAAAACAGGACAATAGCTGTTTCAATTAATTACGGGTATGCAGTTTGGTAGCGCAATGGTGCCTCAGTGCTTCATGCATTTTTCAGGAATCATGTCTCTAGTCTCTACTCAGGAAAAAAAACACCAAATTCCATTTTTGACTGAAACGATTCCTTTTCTCGATTCCATGCTTGAGCACTCCCTTAGTAACACCTCTTTGCTTCTTGGCCTGACTTTTCATACCTGTCTTTGCAGGAAAATTCTATCATTTCAGAGTATCACCGAAACTGTTGTCCAGGAGATACACAGTTTTTTGCAACTTCAACCTATTTTGGTGTTGGTCACAAAGGCACCTATTTATGGTGAAGGAATCACAACATCAAAAGACTTCCAAAGGTAATCCATGACCTGTTATCACTAAACACTATTGCGACTTGAGACCAGTGACGAAGCCAAACGGAAGAACCTGTGGGGTCATTGCTAATTTCTGAATTATTTCTTCATAATATACAGTAAATATACAATAGTTTTAGTCTGCTTTTCAAAAAAAACTATGGGGTCAACTGACCCACAGCTTGTGAGTGGAATTGACACTGCTTGAGACTTAAGAGTGCGCAATCTATTTCTGCTGCTGTTGTGTAAATGTATATGTTGGATGCTAGGACTGACCGAATGAGCTTGAACCTTGTTGATCATTCGTGGAGGTTGAACTTCTTAGATAACTTGAGATTATAGAATATTAAGATTATGTTTTCTTGTACTGAACAGTCAAAACCTTTTCTATAGATTATGTTTCTCGTAAAAGGAAAACCTTTTGTAGTGTTTGGACCTTGGAATGCAGTAATCAGGTATGGTAAAGTCGATTCATTTCATAGCTTGAATATGGAAAAACGGAGCAAAATAGGCACTCTTCACTGGCAGGTGGTGATACACTGACCGTGGTTTCAGTTTGTTCACCTTAACTTCATTTTACCTAATTCAACATGTTGCAGTATATAACCAAAAATTCATACTCCATCCAAGATCAGTGTATCACCAACATGTTGAATTAGGTATTTCAAAGTTCTGCACTCTGTTGAGTAGTTCCTCAATATAAAACTTCTCTTTTGAGCAGTTCCTTATCTGTACCAAAACATTTAAGCAAAATAATTGCTTCCAGGACAACTTTAGCGCCTTTTCCTCTTTTCAGAATCTATAATTTGAGCTACCCCATCCACACATTCAACAAATTTTTCAGTCATGATTATCTCTTGGCTTATGACCCCTTCCATGTCTGCAATGCCATTAGAATGTGCTTTTGTTGTTGTGCTTTCTTAATCACGAGACGCTGGGCCTAATGAATTGTGAAGCTGAAATTTGCAAGCAGTGATCATTTTTTTATATTTTTTCCTATATTTCTTATGTAATCATCCGCAATATATAAATTTATTCCCATCATAGAACACTAAAACTGTACTATCTGGGCATGTGTGTTTCTACTAAGACATTAAACCTTTCCATTTAAGTTGGAAGCACTGTTTCAATCAGCAGAGTTTATTTCATGTGATGAGCCATGTTGTTAAATGTTCTGTTTTCTAGGTACTATGAATTTCTTTGTTAAAAATCAAAATGTTTCTCTGCCTTGCTTTGCTAGGAAGCCTGAAATATATTGTCCTTTTAATGGTATTTAGGGGTTCTTCAAAACACATGTCAGATGATTCAACAGCTTTGAGATATCCGAAACGGGAAGAAGAAAGAAATGGTTCATGTCGCGAATACATGCCATCTGCATGGCAGGTCCATTTCATCCTTTCCTCACTAAAAAGCTAGTTTGATGTCATAACATAAATTCTTCAACAATTACCAGTTAGCTTCAGTTACTTTTCATTCGTTGCTGTGCGCACATCTTTATGTTGCTAGGTGATCTCTACTAATCTATGAATAATGATAAATACATAATGGTCTAAAAGCTTTCTAAATTTGTGTTTTACAGACATTTGTTACACACAGGATAAAGTTGCAAGATTTAGGTTGGTAAATGCTCTTCTCTACGATTCATTTTGTGTAGCAAGTTGGTCCCTAGCCAGCAGGGTTCGACCCTCACGACCTCTTTAAGGACAAGCTGGGGGTGGAGGGTTTCCCTCCCTCCAGTTTCACTTGTATTTTAAATTATACAATTACTGCAAACTTATTGGATTGTCCTTTACAGCACAAGAAGCAGGATTTTTCTCTGAGCAGGAAAATGAAATCCTTTCTGTACATACTTGTCAGTGGGTGCAGCCTTCCCTGAACTCAAAAGAAAAGTTTTATATCAAGGATGTAAGCTCCTGAGTCTTATTTTCCTTTTTTCTTTCCAGTTTTCCTTATCAATTTGGCCAACTTCCATGTTTGGTTTAACTGATGATTCCTTTCCAACGATCAGGATGGTGTTGGCCTTATACAGTGAAGCCTATCAGTTTCTCTGCTGGCAGATATCATGACTTGTCCGACCTCCTGACAGAAGTGCTGTTATCTGTGATAAATGTATGTTGGGAAATGCTAAGGTAATACCCCTATATATTTGTCTGCTATTATATCGCACAGAACCCTAAAGCAACTGCAATACTCCCTCTATCCCAAAATAAGTGTCGTTGATTTAGTACAACTTCCTAAATGTGGTGATTTTTTTATCAGGTAACAATTTATGCTGTCTTTTGATATTTTTTTGGCGCGACATGATCACATGATGCACCTGACCTTATATAATTTGCATTGCTCCTGGGAAAAGCAAGTCTGGCTTCTTTATATTGTCCGAACTACTAATGGTTGTTTTGTACTGATGTCATTCAAATCTAAATCAAATGTCTGTTTGATTTTTTCCGAAGTTCATGACGTTTTATTTTTCTATGGTCATTAGGAAGTACACTTGCTGTTTAACCTAACATCGGAAGGTGAGATGGAGAACCCGAGGTGATATGCTCAAAGGGACACCCGTGATTCAGCTGGTATGACCTTCCTAGTCATGTAACAGCCCATATTCGAGCAACCCTGATGCTGCTGTCATACATGTCTTTTCCTCTGTTCCTAGGGATTTTACAGATTCATGTAGTTTAGGACTCATCTGAGCCCCAGAAACCGGGGGACTTGAGTTTATAGGGTATGCGGATACGATCCGCATTGGACATATCCAAGGCCAACTGTTTGGCTGGTTGTCATGGAAGCATTCACCAAGTTTTCAGCCTAGGTTGAAACTATTATTTATGTACTAATATATCCCCAGCCCATTGTCTTTTGTTCATCACGCCGTCCAGCACTATGAGAAACCTTGTTGCCCAAAAGCATTTCATTTGATGCTGTGATCTTTGCATGTTTCCCACATAAATTTTGTCCACGAGTTCTCTGCCCAAGCTTCCAGCTGTCTAGATTAATCGCGCTTAATCGCTTTGGATTCCGTCGCAGATTCTTGTGTCCCCAGCTGGTGTTTCTTGCTCATTCCTAGGAAGATACGCAGCCTGTCTTGGTGATCGTTGTCGGAATGTCGCTTGTCATTTCTCAGCCGCTCTAGCATTTCACCCCGCGTTTTCTTTATGAACTGTTGTTAAATATTCTTTTTGTGGGAACTGTTGTTATTCTAGTGGAGCATCGCATCGCATGATGTAGTACTTAAATTGTAGTACAATCAGCGGGCGAAAGGGAAGTGCAGACCGCTGCCACTGGCAATGGCCTATTTCTGCCGGCCTTGCAACTGACAGCAGATGTCGCTCTCTGTTTTTCTGTAACCATGCGTGCAACTGGTCCAGTTGAGATGGTGATGTTGACTTGCTGTAATCATCATATGAAATAAGCAGCAGCAGCAGCAGCAAATGAGATGTTTTGCATGCACTCTGAAGTCATCAAGGTTGTCAGGTCACCCTCTCTCGTGCCATTTGTATGTAATAACCGTCTACCCGGTTCTTAATTATGTTTTTATAGAGATTCAACTATGGACTACATACAAAGCAAAATAAATGAATCTAGACTCCAAATTATGTTCATATACATTTGTATGTAGTTCATAGTGAAATTTCTAAAAGAATAAATATTTAGGACGGAGGGAGTATATGCAAACAACTTGCACCCCTACCGAATATATTACTCACTGGCAGATCTGAGTTATCACAGTTATAGGAAGATTACATCCTAAGCACATTTGAATAGGTGGAAACCTTGTCGTTCGGCTTCTTGAACCGATGACTTCATAGGGTGAAGTTATTGATGATGCTATTTATTGTAGTTGAACTGTGTAGGACCTTGATAAATCTCGAATGTTTGGATTTTAAGCATGTCATTTTAAATGTTTTTTCATAACAACTTTAATTGACGCGAGGTGACAACTTTAGTTGTTAAAACATGACAACTTTGTCACAATTTAGTTTTTTGTCAAAAATTGTCATGTTTGTCAACCTCGTCTGAACTAAAGTTGTCATGAAAAACGTTTGGATTGCCATGCTTAAAATCCGAATGTTCGAGATTTATCTTTTCTGTTGATCTATATAGAGGAAAATATTGTCATTCTTGACTCCCCAAATCTTCCATAGGATGGTCATTAGAACCAAGTGCTAGATGGGCATATCTACATCGAGAGAGGACAGTTGATGACCACATCGTTGGCACTGGTAGCAATGTGCTTGGTTTTGGAGTTGGTTCATCGTGTCCTTGAACAGATACCACACGGAGATCTTCATCTTGTTTCGAGCACTGGTAGTCTGGTAGCCCAAACGAAGTCAGCATTCGGATTGTGGTGGCTGTCGTTGGTGACCGAGTAGCAGGCTTATTTGGTGAAGGCCCAAAAGTAGAAAAGGCAAAAAAATCCAACCAGGAACGTCACTTTATTTTTGTCCGACAAAGTGTCAATTCTATAGATTCAAAATGGAGCATCAAGAGAATACAAACACAATAAACACACACCTAGCATCATCGTTAGGATACACACAATTAATCCCAACACACATACACACAAAACATGTTGGCAAATAGCAAGGTCATAAAGATCAAAACTATACATAGACGAGGAAAAAGAAACCAAAAACATTGCTAACCAAGACCATTCTAGAAACTCAAATAGCTCACAATACGCATTTGTGATAGACGTCCATTTATCATACGCATCTATGGGCGACTCGGGCGGCACTGACACCTTGTCGTCCGGCTGCTCTCCCTTCCCTCTTTCTCTCCCTCGTCGCCTCTAGAGGGGGCCGCCGACTCGCCGTGCAGCCGCTGGTGAAGGGGGCGACGAGGCCTTTGGCTGCTCTCCTGCCTCAGGCGATCGCATGGATCTGAAGTGGCGGCTTCGACTGGTGTGGACGGCGTCCGTCCGTCGGCGTTGGGCGTTCGTCAACGCGGTTGGCCGAGCTTCCTTCGATGCTTGGGCAGCGGGGTCCCGGTGGACGGCGTTCCTGGCGTGAGGTGGTTTCTCGTGCCCCTCTCATCAGATCTGGGGCAAACCGTCCTAGCGAGCGGCTCCCCACATCAGCTGGTCCAGATCTCCAGCATCCGTGCTCGGAGGTGTTGGTGGTGGGCTTGGTAGGTGCCGAGTGGAGAGCTTGTTCGGTGGAAACCTCTGCCCGATGGCGTCGGCCATGTCGTCGATGGTGCTCCTGCATCATTCCCCTCCTTGGTGGCGATGGCGAGGTCAACTCCCCTACTCCCTCCTCCGTCTGTGCCCGGGTGAAACCCTAGTTCCTCATGACTAGGCGGCGGCCCCATGGTGTCGTCGCCTCCTTGGAGGCGTCGTCTTGGGAATTTAGATGGAGGGCGTGCGCGGCGAGCATGGATGGTTCCTGGTGCCGGAGGTGGTGACGGTGTGGCATCTACCACATCGGCGATGGCGGGTCTAGGCAGCATGGCGCAACTGTGTCCTGACGATGGACATGTCTTCATGGATGCGCGTAGGGTGGTGGCACTGTCTGGTGTTATGGTGGCGTTGATGGTTGTTGAGCCCGACAAGGTCAATGCGTGGATCTCTCCTAAAGTTGGAACAACGGAAGATGGTGATGACGGATTCTCAAGCGTGCATATGCAATGCATGTTGAGGATCTGCTAGATCGGTCGGGGTTCTCAGCTTGCCGGCGGGTGGCTTAGTGAGGCCACCAGATTAGATGGTGTGTGTGTTGATGCGTGGTTAGGACAGGTATAATGACATAGATGGATGTGTGCATCGCTCGATGCAGAAACCGAATTATCCTCTTTTTAAAAAAAAGAAGCTCACAATACGAGAAATATATGGCGAGACATTTTGCCTTACTGTATCTGTATTGGATCTTCAGCCAGGAGTGGATACAAAGTTGGAAGACTCATTTATATATTAAAATGAAAGTTGGAAGATTCTAATGCCCAGATGACAAAAGGTCGGAAGATACTAATTCAGTAGGTAGATTCTCGACATGTCAATAACAAACTGACGTCTTAATAAAAACAGCAAAATGAATAGTAGCTTATATTCCACAACACCCCGTTGTGCACGTTTGTAACAACAAAAACGTACGACCAAACTCCAGTCCAGCCAGAAGGGAGGCGGCCGGCGACCTATACGTCCTGCGTGACGCCGCTGGGCGCCCTGTTGCGCGGCTGGTTGGTCTCGTTGTCGGAGTACCACCCGTGCTTGGAGGAGTCGTACTTCTCGCCGTCGCCCCACAGCGCGTAGGCCTCCTCGCCGTGCACCGCGTCGTCGCCGATGACGAGCTCCTCCTCCGGCATCCGCAGCGGCACGACGAGGCGGACGACCAGGCAAATGATGCTTGTGGCCACCACGTTCCAGCCGACGATGAAGAGCGCGCCCACCACCTGCTTCAGGAGTTGCATCCCGCCGCTGCCGCCGTAGAAGGCGCCGCGGGAGTTTGTTACTGGCACGAACATGCTGCACAGCGTCGGCTCCGCGAAGAGCCCCGTGGTCACGCCGCCGAGGAACCCCGCCACGGCGTGGGTGTGGAACACGCCCAGCGTGTCGTCCACGTGCTGCAGCAGCTTGGAGCGCTTGTGCACGACCATCATGGTGAACCACGGGATGCTGCCGGACAGGATGCCCATCACGATCGCCGCCCACCCCTGGACCAGACCCGCGCCGGGCGTGATGCAGACGAGGCCGGTGATCATGCCCTGGACGGCGCCGATGACGGAGGGCTTCTTGAAGAAGATGACGTCCAGGGAGGTCCAGACGAGGAGGCTGGTTGCGGCGCAGATGTTGGTGTTGAGCACGGCGATGGAAGAGTCGAGGTTGGCTGCGTAAGGGTCACCCCCGTTGAACCCGGCCCACCCCATCCAGAGTATGCCGGCGCCGGCGAGCATGAGGAGCACGTTGTTGGGCGGGAATCTCTCCCTGTCCTTGGTGGACCTGGGCCCGACCCAGTACGCGGCGGTGAACCCGGCGATCCCGGAGGAGAGGTGGATGACGTAGCCGCCGGAGTAGTCCATGACGCCCCACTGGAAGAGGAAGCCTCCGCCCCAGAGTGAGAAGGCGCCGATGGTGTAGGAGAAGGTGAGCCAGAGCGGGACGAAGATCATCCACGCCCTGATGTTCATGCGGCCCAGCAGCGAGCCGGCGAGCAGGATGAGCGTGATGGCGGCGAAGACGCACTGGAAGTAGACCATGGTGGCCATGGGGTAATACGGATTAATCCATCCCGTCTCGAAGTCGACGCTGCCCTTGAAGAAGTGGGTGGACTCCGGCAGCACGGCCTGCATGAGGAGGAACTTCTGCCCGAGCGCCGGCCGGGCCTTGCCCCAGAAGGGGAGCAGCTTGTGGCCGAAGGACATGTTGTAGCCCCAGGTGACCCAGCACAGCCACACGGCGGCGAAGGCGTAGAGCGCCATGAAGGCCGAGTTCACGGCCCACTTCTTCTTCACGATGCTGCCGTAGAGGATCACCAGGCCGGGCATGCTCTGCAATCCCACCAGCGTCGCAGCGATCATCTGCCATGCGTTGTCGCCCTTGTTCAGCCATGGCGGCACCGCCATGCCGTTGGGCGAGTACCCCGACGACATGTTGTAATCCGCGGCCGTAGACATCTTGCTACTACAGTACAATCAGCAGGCCCGCGCCGGGGTAAGATGGTACGTACAGCAGCGAGAGGTACTGTCCCCTAGCCGGAGATGGTAGTGGGGAGGTGGTGAGTGGTCTGGTGACGACTGAAGCTATGCGACATTCCCTGTCTTATATATAGGTCGATCGTTTCCGGTCCCAGCTAACACAGGACAGCTGACCCATGGCTGACATGGGGGCAAACGAATGGCGCGCGTGCCTAGAAAGAGATTAACTGGCCGATGGGTGACACGGAGCTGGATCCTATGCCAAAGATGTCTTGCCAACCAATTTATGGTTGAATAATTATGTGAACAACTAGCAAAAAGTTGGTGCGTTATAACAAGAAAAAATACCATACGCTTTTAATTTACAGAAAATGATATATAATCTGAGAATTTGTAGTCACGGTCCAAATAAAGATGGCCTAGGCCTACAAAAATGCAGTCCTATTTCAACACGGCTTGCATGTAAATTTAATTTGTACAAAGAAACTGACAAGTGATTATGCATTTATTCATGTCATGTGTGGAATGAGGTGTTGTTACGGGTCAGTAAAGTAAAACGATAAAAATAGACGATGACACATTAGCGCACTACGAAGACATGTGTGCATCAAGGGTAGTTTTCAGTTCAAGCATCACCAACTTAGGATAACTCTTGAACACTTTTTTTCACATGTATGTTTCTTCAATACATGAAGAGTTGTTAAAAAGATCTAGGATTCGTTAATCATGAAGAGAGATTTTTTTTGTCTGAAAAAGAACATTTTTATAGGTCTTCTGTGGGCACAGGTATTCGCACCCCTATTTCATCACTATTTCTTGACATACATGTCATAGGTATTGGTCCCTGTTTTATCACTATTTATATTTTATCAAACATGTTTTTTTATTTTATTTTATTGTCATACATGCCTCCTTTTTACGTTTGCCATGCATGTCCTCTCTTTTTTCTTCTTAGATATAGGAGAATAGCACAACATCTCATCTTTATGGGATCTCCTCAGCATTTTCTCTTTTATTTCTTTTATAGCGGACATCCCATTTTTATTGGGTCTTTCTTTTATTTCTTGTCATGCATGCCCTTATTTATTGGGTGCATCTAGCAAATTTATCTTCAATTTCGTGTCCAATCCTGATTTTGCTGAGGTATTCATCCCTAATCCGAATCAGTACCGATATGGAAGAAAGATGGATAATGCATTATTCATTAAGATTGCACCCTAGATAGTATTTTTAAAATTTTAACAGGTAAAATAACATCATATTCACATTCTACATATCTTTTTAATCAAATTTCATATATAAAATGTTAAATTTGGAGTTACGGTTTAGAATATATGGGTATTTTAAAAAACATTTGATATGTACTGTGGGTTTAATGTCACAAACATGAGATGATTTTCTATAAAATAGCATGATAGACTACAATACCTATTTCCTTTATTGGTAGGTATATAGGTAGTATACCAACCCATCAAGTTTAAGTTCCGGTGCTCCCTGAATTTATTTCAGGATTTTCGGCTATGCACGTTCAGTGGGAAGAGACGTTCCTGTCGACTACGAGGCGACTTTGGTAACTTCGTCAATATTGAGATAATACGTCGGTTCAGTCTCTCGGAGGTGCAAAGATAGGGTCTGCGTGTATGTGTTCATAGTGATGAGTGTATAGGCATTACTATGTTCAAAAATAGAACATTTGAGACTTTGGGAAGGTGGGAAAGGAAGAGGTCATCCAGTCTCTCCCCGAGGATAAATGGTTAGGCAATGCCATTCTCCGGAAATAATATTCAGCTTTATACCATGATAAAAATGACGGGATGGTTTTTGCTGGAATCTCACTATTTTTGGGTGACAATTGACTCTATGTATCATGCTCTTGCACATTATGAGATCTCCATGGAAAATAATAAGCAAATATGGAAGTCGAGGATTCCATGAAAAGTCAAGGTTTTTGTATGGTATGTTCGAGGGGAGTCGTGCTAACCAAAGACAATCTCGCTCGCCACAACTAGCAAGAAAGTAAGAAGTGTAGCTTTGTATTTACGATGTGACAATTGAATATATCTTTTTCCAGTGCAAGTCCACGCGCTCCACATGAAGAGTCATTCAAATAACATTCAATTTGTATTTGTCCACACGTGTTGCCAATATCTATGCTCACTAGTTGGATGAAATTCCAAATAGGTTCAGCACACTAATAAGGATGGGAGCGCCTGCCTTATTATGGTCACTATGCCCATGTAGAAATGATTTGGTTTCGATAAAAAAACACTACTCCTTTGCAGATAATTTTTAATTGTATGCACCGGCTTCGTACATGGTCTATACACCGAACAAAGTACCAAACACCGTTTAAGGCGGTGTGTATGCGATTGGAGTGGGTGGCTAAAGAGATTTTTACGGAAGATGGGTGGCAAGTCCACCTCCTTAGACATAGGCATAGTGTCGATCTTTTACGACTTTACCGGTGCCAATATGTGGGATTTTATTTTCTTCTCTTGTTAGATTGTCCGTATGTGTCTATGTGCATCCTAGTTATGAAGAGGCCAGGTGTACCTCATTATATTTTGTATCTGCTTGATGCTACATTTTCAGTTAATAAAAGCACCCTTTATCCAAAAAGAGAAGGAAGAGATGGATCCAACTACATGGCTTTGGAATCATGAGGGGCTAGCTGACTCCATCATCCTCTTAAGGTTAATATGAACATACTAAATCACAGCTACTCTCTACTGTTTTTGTCTTGCCAAAGAGAACCCCCCCTCTCGTGTCGTCCTCGAGTCACTCGAGCCCCCCTCATCCCTCTATCCCTTCCCCACCATTACCCCAGGAACTCGCCAGTGCAACATGTTGCCTCCAATGAAGGTGGTGACGAGGCGTTGCTGCCCTGCTTCTCCCCTTTGTCGGGACCTTCCATAACCGAGGGGACGCCCCCAGGTAGAGTTGGGAGAGTCAATCTCTTACGATGGATGGCACTACATGTATTGGTTGTCCCTAACGTCCTAGTGGAGATTCGTCGTTGTTGCAGGATGCTCCAATGGCCGTGCTAGATCTATTTTCAGGAATCATCTTCCCCATAGTTGTCCTTCCTCATTGATCTAGATTCAGTTCCCTTTGAACTGCTAGATCCGTCAGTTGAGCGTGTGGTGACAGGAGCACATGAATGTGTGTGTGTGTGGGGGGGGGGAGGGGTTTGGTCAACTTCACATTGACCTTGATGATGATGATAGTCTTGTGTCAGTCTCTCTCCTCAGGGTGTGCCTTTTTCTTTCAGTCTGCTTCCTATTCTGCCTCTTCGTGGGTTGTTAGTCGGCGAAGGGCATCCACATGTAGTGGCACGGAGTGGATGATGGGGAGATTGGTGTCTCCCCGATGGCAATGGCACGATAGGGTTTGTGGCAAAGCCAACGTTTTCTTCCTGCAGGCATGATCCTCTTGTTCACCGTGTCTTGGTGCTTTCTTGGTTGCTCTACTCTTGTTCTTCATGCGTGAGAGGAGCTATATCACAACTTGTTCAAGTTTTCCATGTGGTGGCATTTTTGCACAAATTTGTCCCGCTCATCATAGTTCTTTGTCTTGAGCATACTCCGCTTGTAATCATTGAGTTTCTTTTCAAGATTTCGCCTTTGTAGTTGACACCATTGTGTTCTAGCGGTTGATGGCTTCATTAATTTCAAGTTGGGCTGTTGATAGCTGATACATCTCCAACGAATCTTTATTTTTCTATTGTTTCATGCTATTATATTATCTGTTTTGGATATTTTATATGCATTAATATGCTATTTTATATTATTTTTGGGACTAACCTATTAACCTAGAGCCTAGTGCCACTTTTTGTTTTTTCCTTGTTTTTGAGTATTGTAGATAAGGATTATTAAATGGAGTCCAAGCGGAATAAAATCTCCGTGATGATTTTTCTTGGACCAGAAAACATCTACCAGACTTGGAGAGGAAGGCAGGAGACCTTCCAGAAGGTCACAAGCCACCCTGGCTTGTGCCCCCCCTGCAGGTCCTCCAACCCTAATCTTCGGCCTACAAATTCCCAAATATTCCCCTAATACCGAAAAAGAGCAACGATAATACTTTGCCGCCGCCGGAAGCCACCGTTCTCGAGAGATCTGATATTGGAGCCTTTTTCGGTAATCTGTCGGAGGGGGATTCGATCATGAAGGGCATATACATCAACTCCATTGCCCCTCCGATGATGCGTGAGTAGTCCACCACAGACCTACGTGTCCATAGCTAGTAGGTAGATGGATTCTTCTCTCCCTTTAGGCTTCAATACCATCTTCTCCATGTTCTTCATGGGGATCTATCCGATGTAATACTCTTTTGCGGTGTGTTTGTCGAGCTCCGATGAATTGTGGGTTTATGATCAGCTTATCTATGAATATTATTTGATTCTTCTCTGAATTTATATATGCATGATTTCATATCTTTGCAAGTCTCTTTGAGTTATTGGTTTGGTTTGGCCAACTAGATTGGTAATTCTTGCGATGGGAGAAGTGCTTAGTTTTGGGCTCAATCTTGCGGTGTCCTCACCCAGTGACAAAGTAGGGGTAGAGAGGCATGTATTGTATTGTTGCCATCAAGGGTAAAAAGATGAGGCTTTCATCATATGGCTTGACTTTATCCCTGTACATCATGTCATCTTACTTAATGCGTTACTCTGTTCTTCATGAACTTAATACTCTAGATGCAGGCATGAGTCGGTCGATGTGTGGAGTAATAGTAGTAGATGCAGAATCGTTTCGGTCTACTTGACACGGACGTGATGCCTATATGCATAATCATTGCCTTGGATATCGTCATAACTATGCACTTTTCTATCAATTGCTCGACAGTAATTTGTTCACCCACCATGTTATTTTCCTTCAAGAGAGAAGCCTCTAGTGAAACCTATGCCCCCGGGTCTATTTGCCATATTATATTTTTAGATCTATATACCAAAAAATACTTTGTTGCAATTTTATTTACCTTTTTAATTTCCACAATCTTTCCCATATATCTCCATCAGATCTAATCCTTGCAAGTAATCATGAAGGGATTGACAACCCCTTTATAGCGTTGGGTGCAAGTGTTTGATTGTTTGTGTAGGTGCATTTATTGGTGACTTGCTTGTTCCTCCTATTGGATTGATACCTTGGTTCTCAACAACTGAGGGAAATACTTATCTACTTTGCTGCATCACCCTTTCCTCTTCAAGGGAAAACCAACGCAAGCTCAAGAAGTAGCAAGAAGGATTTCTGGCGGTGTTGCCCGAAAGGATACACATCAAGCCTACCAAGTACCCATCACAAACTCATCTATTGCATTTACATTATTTGCCATTTGCCTTTCATTTTCCTCTCTCCCACTTCTAAAACGCTTTCAAAGAAAAAACCCAAAAAGATTTGCCTTTTTATTCGCCCTTCTTCTGTTCGCCTTTTCGTTTGCTTTTTCTTTGCTTGTGTGTTAGATCGTTCGCTCGTCTTTATGGCTCAACCCAAAATCTTTGATCCTTATCTTAGGAAGTTGGAAGATATTGAGGATAATGCTAAACGTTTCATGTCGCTCCAATTTGACCACAATAGTTTCTTTAGAAACGAGCTTAAAGAACAAAAGGCTATGCTGGAATACATGAATAAAGAGCTTGATGATATGTCTAAGGAGTTTTATGGTTTGAAATCTTAGTTTGCTCACCTTGAGGATTTAGTATGCCAAATTTCTGATAAACAAGCTAACTTAGTCAATAAAATGGCCACGAAGCCCGAATCTTTTAATAATGATGAAGATCTCAAAGTGATCGATGTGACTCCTATTGAATCTTTGTTTTCCAATATAAATCTTGATAAATATGGGACTGGAGATAAGTAAACTTTAGTTAAAAGTCATCCTAATGATTCGGAGTTTATAGATCTCAATGCTAAAATTGATAAAAGTGGGATTGAAGAGGTCAAAACTTTAAAGAGCAATGAACCCACTCTTTTGGATTTCAAGGACTTAAATTATGATAGCTGTTCTTTGATTGATTATATTTCCTTGTTCCAATCCATGTTTAATTCTCCGCATGCTCATAATCAAAATAAGGCTTTTACTAAACATATCGTTGATGCTATGATGAAATATTTTGAAAAAAACTTGAGTTGGAAGTTTCTATCCCTAGAAAGCTTCATGAGAGTGGGAACCTACTATTAAGATTAAAATTAAAGATTATGAGTGACATGATTTGTGTGATTTGGGTTCTAGTGTTTCCACGATTCCGAAAACTTTATGTGATGTGCTAGGTTTCCATGAACTTGATGATTGCTCTTTGAATTTGCATCTTGCAGATTCCACTATTAAGAAACCTATGAGAAGGATTAATGACGTTCTTATTGTTGCAAATAGGAATTATGAGCCCATAGATTTCATTGTTGTTGATATAGATTGCAATCCTACATGTCCTATTATTCTTGGTAGACCTTTCCTTAGAACGATTGGTGCAATTATTGACATGAAAGAAGGAAACATTAGATTCCAATTTCCGTTAAGGAAAGACATGGAACACTTACCTAGAAAGAAAATAAGATTGTCTTATTAATCTATTATTAGATCTACTTTTGGATTGCATACCAAAGATGACAATACCTAGATTTATTGCGTTATGCCTAGCTAGGGGCGTTAAACAATAGCACTTGTTGGGAGGCAACCAATTTTATTTTTATTTTCTGTTTTTTGCTTCTGTTTTTGAGTGTTCCACACATTATTACCTCTGTAGTAATTGTGTTTTGGTGTTTTAATTTGTGTTTGAGCCAAGTAAGATCTTTGGGATGGTCTATGGTGATTGTTGATTTGATCTTGTTGAAAAACAGAAAATTTTGCGCCCAGTCCAGGAATTTTGTAAATTTATCAGAGCGTCAAATGATTCTAATTTTTTTACACAATATTTATATACAAATTTCCCAGGTTTTCCTATTTTTCAGAGTTATACAAGTATACGAAGTTTACATATTGCTATAGACTGTTCTGTTTTTGACAGATTCTATTTTCTTTGTGTTGTTTACCTATTTTGATGTATCTATGGGTCGTATCGGGGGGTATGAACCATGGAGAAGTTGGAATACATTAGATATTACCCCAATATAAATAAATAATCAGTTCACAACAGTACCTAAGGTGGTGATTTATTTTCTTATACTAACGGATCTCACGAGTTTTCTGTTAAGTTTTGTGTTGTGAAGTTTTCAAGTTTTGGGTAAAGATTTGATGGACTATGGAATAAGGAGTGGCAAGAGACTAAGCTTGGGGATGCCCAAGGCACCCCAAGGAATCAAGGATGCCAAAAATCCTAAGCTTGGGGATGCCCCGGAAGGCATCCCTTCAATCCATCGGTAAATTTACCTAAGGCTATATTTTTATTCACCACATGATATGTGTTTTGCTTGGAGCGTCTTGTATGATATGAGTCTTTGCTTATTAGTTTGCCACAATCATACTTTATGAACACATATTTTGAGAGAGACATGTATGAATCATGAATTTATTAGAATACTCCATGTGCTTCACTTATTTCTTTTGAGCTAGGCAATTTTGCTCTAGTGCTTCACTTATATCTTTTTAGAGCACGGTGGTGTTTTGTTTTATAGAAATAATTGAACTCTTGTACCGCACTTATATTATTTTGAGAGTATTTAAACATCATGGTAATTGGTTTAGGTTATGAATGTAATCCTAATATAATAGGAATCCAAGAGGGATATAATAAAAAATTCATATAAAGTGCATTGAATATTATGAGAAGTTTGATTCTGTGCATAAAGTTTTGAGATATAAAGATGGTGATATTAGAGTCATGTTAGGAAGTAATTATGGATTGGTAGAAATACTTGTGTAAAGGTTTGTGATTCCCGTAGAATGCACGTATGGTGAACCGTTATGTAAGGAAGTCGGAGCATGATTTGTTTATTGATTGTAAACCTTTGTGTGAGGGTCGGAGCGCATGATGGTTTACTCCTACCAACCTCTCCCCTATGAGCATGTGTCTAATACTTTGCTTTGATGACTAATATAATTTTGCAATAAGTATGTGAGTTCTTTATGACTAATGTGAGTCCATGGATTATACGCACTCTCACCCTTCCACCTTTGCTAGCCTCTATAGTACCACACAACTTTCGCCGGTGCATTAAACCCACCATATATCCTTTCTCAAAACAGCCACCATACCTACCTATTATGGCATTTCCATAGCCATTTCGAGATATATTGCCATGCAACTTCCACCATTCCGTTTATTATGAGACACACCATCATTTGCATATTGCTTTGCATGATCGTAAGATAGCCAACATGATGTTTTCATGGCTTGCCCATTTTTTGACGTCATTTGCTATGCTAGGTCATTGCACATCCCGGCACACCGCTGGAGGCATTCATATAGAGTCATATTTTTTTCTAGATATCGAGTTATAATTCTTGAGTTGTAAGTAAATAAAAGTGTGATGACCATCATTATTAGAGCATTGTCCCATGTGAGGAAAGGATGATGGAAGCTATGCTTCCCTCACAATTTGGGATGAGACTCCGGACTTTATGAAAAATAAAAGAGTCCAAAAAATCCCAAATAAAAAAAAGAGGCCATTGATGCCCACCAAAAAAGGAGAGAAAAGAGAGAAGGGACAATGCTACTATCCTTTTTCCACACTTGTGCTTCAAAGTAGCACCATGATCTTCGTGATAGAGAGTCTACTATTTTGTAACTTTCATATAACTAGTGGATATTCATTTTGCACGACCACTTAGTTTTCTTTTTGAGATTTCATACACTTATACATCTAATTTGGCATATATATTCCAATGATGGGCTTCCTCAAATTGCCCTAGGTCTTCATGAGCAAGCAAGTTGGATGCACACCCGCTTAGTTTCTTTTTGAGCTTTCATAAACTTATAGATCTAGTGAATCCATTGCATGGCAATCCCAACCCACTCACATTGATATCTATTAATGGGCATTTCCATAGCCCGTTGATATGCCTAGTTGATGTGAGACTATCTTCTCCTTTTTCTTCACAACCTCCACCATATTCTATTCCACCTATAGTGCTATATCCATGGCTCATGCTCATGTATTGCGTGAGAGTTGAAAAAGTTTGAGAACATAAAAGGTGTGAAACAATTGCTTGACTTTTCATTGGGGTTGTGCATGATATAAATACTTTGTGTGGGGAAGATGGAGCATAGCGAGACTATATGATTTTGTAGGGTACCTTTATTTTGCCATTATATTTTAAAGAGACACAATTGCTTTGTTAGTATGCTTGAAATATTATTGTTTTTATGTCAACATTAAGCTTTTGATTTGAGTCTTATGGATCTTAACATTCAAGCCACAATAAAGGATATTACATGGATATATATGTTAGATAGCATTCCACATCAAAAGTTCTGTTTTTATCATTTACGTACTCGAGGACGAGCAGGAACTAAGCTTGGGGATGCTAATATGTGTCCAACGTATCTATAATTTTTGATTGTTCCATGCTATTATATTATCTATTTTGGATGTTTTATATGCATTAATATGCTATTTTATATTATTTTTGGGACTAACCTATTAACCTAGAGCCTAGTGTCAGTTTCTGTTTTTTTCCTTGTTTTTGAGTATTGTAGATAAGGAATATTAAACGGAGTCCAAACGGAATAAAATCTTCGCGATGATTTTTCTTGGAATAGAATACATCTACTAGACTTGGAGAGGAAGGTAGGAGACCTTCCAGGAGGTCACAAGCCACCCTAGCGCGGCCAGGGGGGCGCCCCTGGCTTGTGGCCCCCTGCAGGTCCTCCAACCCTAATCTTCGGCCTATAAATTCACAAATATTCCCTCAATACCAAAAAGAGCAACGATAATAATTTTCCACCGCCGGAAGCCTCCGTTCCCGAGAGATCCAATCTTGGAGCCTTTTCCGGTAATCTGTCAGAGGGGGATTCGATCACGGAGGGCATCTACATCAACTCCATTGCCCCTCCGATGATGCATGAGTAGTCCACCACATACCTACGGGTCCATAGCTAGTTGCTAGATGGATTCTTATCTCTCTTTGTGCTTCAATACCATGTTCTCCATGAATGGGGATCTATCCAATGTAATACTCTTTTGTGATTTGTTTGTCGAGATCCGATGAATTGTGGGTTTATGATTAGCTTATCTATGAATATTATTTGATTCTTCTCTGAATTCTTATATGCATGATTTCATATCTTTGCAAGTCTCTTCGAGTTATTGGTTTGGTTTGGCCAACTAGATTGGTAATTCCTGCAATGGGAGAAGTGCTTAGTTTTGGGTTCAATCTTGCGGTGTCCTCACCCAGTGACAAAGTAGGGGTAGCGAGGCACGTATTGTATTATTGCCATCAAGGGTAAAAAGATGGGGTTTTCATCATATTTCTTGAGTTTATCCCTCTACATCATGTCATCTTAGTTAATGCGTTACTTTGTTCTTCATGAACATAATACTCTAGATGCAGGCAGGAGTCGGTCGATATGTGGAGTAATAGTAGTAGATGCAGAATCATTCCAGTCTACTTGACAGGACGTGATGCCTATATGCATAATCATTGCCTTGGATATCGTCATAACTATGCGCTTTTATATCAATTGCTTGACAATAATTTGTTCACCCACCGTGTTATTTTCCTTCAAGAGAGAAGCCTCTAGTGAAACCTATGCCCCCGGGTCTATTTGCCATATTATATTTTCAGATCTATATACCAAAAATGCCTTGCTGCAATTTTATTTACCTTTTTAATTTCCGCAATCTTTCCCATCTATCTGTATCATGAAGGGATTGACAACCCCTTTATAGCATTGGGTGCAGGTGTTTGATTGTTTGTGTACGTGCATATATTGGTGATTTGCTTGTTCCTCCTACTGGTTTGATACCTTGGTTCTCAACAACTAAGGGAAATACTTATCTACTTTGCCGTATCACCCTTTCCTGTTCAAGGTAAAAACAACTTAATCTCAAGAAGTAGCAATAGCCAGCGCACATGGTTTAGTTATATTATTTTTGAATTAATAGTACCAATCCCATAGGGAGCACAAGAAATGGTCTTTGTTCCTCATAGTGAATTATTACTATGTGCCCGCAAGTTAATGTAGGGTGTGAAGCAAAGCAAATGTAGAGGTTAAAATATTCCAGGTGAATTATGACAACAAGTAAATAAAAATGCAAGAATAGAATAAATGCAACACAGAATAATGATTTTTTTTGGCACCAAAAGGGTGAAGGCGTTTCCAGGGAGTCCAGACTTCCCACTAGTATGTATCTAACAGAAGTATGCTAACACACATTTCACAACTTGGATCTCTAATCCACTTTCAGTGCTTCTACAAGTGGGAAAGGCAAGTACAGGTACATGCATACATGCAACAACCATGTATCACCTACGCCACCATCATTTCTCCCCACATTCAAGTTTTGGCAACAGTGATTAAGGGTCTCCTCATGGATGTAGCTAAACACAGTCCTCATTAATCCCCTATCCAATGGCGAGGGAAGGATGGACGTAGCTTTTGTCACCACATTACCTCTGCAAACCCACCATCACACCGATAGCAATAACCTTTTGTCTATGAAGACAAATGTTGAGTGGTCAATTTCACACAACATCAAGAAGATTATTAACATAAAAATACAAAGAGGATGTAACATCCTATCACCTTTCAACACCTAAGCATATTATAGGGTTCCTCCATACCCCCCAAAACTAGGAGGTCTACTCAGACATGAGGACGATAAGCATCAAAGGGTAAATCATGATGTACATAGATGAATGATCAAAATAATACAAGAATAGATCCACTAGGGTTTTTGTATTACAAAGACAAGAAAGGGGGACGATGATGGTAGAGATGGTTGATTCCATAAGCCTATTGATTAATACGATGATATCGCGGAGCTCTTCTATCGAGCCCCCCTTTGGATCCCTTACGAAGGCTAGGGTTCTTGAGTCTGGAGGGGTTTCTGATCTCTCTGTGGTCTCCTTTCCCAATCTAAAGGAATGAGCTTAATATAGGCGACTAGGCGGTGACGACGGCAATGCTGGGGCATGTTGCATGGGAAACAAAAATATTCCTACGCACACGCAAGATCTATCCATGGACATGTAAATCTACGAGAGGGGGAGTGCATATACATACCCTTGTAGAACGGTAAGCGGAAGCATATATAACGCTGTTGATGTAGTTGTACGTCTTCACGATCTAGCGCCGAATGGACGACACCTCCACGTTCAACACACGTGCGGCTCGATGACGTCTCCTCCTTCTTGATCCAACAAGAGAGAGAGGAGAAGTAGATGCTATCTCAACCATCATGATGACGTGGTGGAGATGGTGGTGGACCAATCCCAGCAGGGCTTGGCCAAGCGCCTCCGGAACTACGAACGGGGAAGAATGAGAGAAATGAGAGGGAGAGGGCTGCCTCAAGAGAGAGGACTTTTCGTGGATTTGTCACGACAAGATGTCCTCGTGAGAGAACTTAGGTGTGAGGCCATCGCAACTATGTGGCGGCTTGAGAGGGGTTGGTCGGAATCGAGAGACGCTAGTTTACCCAGGTTTGGCCCCTCCGATGGAGGTAAAAGCCTACGTCATGCTTTGTGTGTATTGATGATGAGGATGATCTCGATTACAAGGGTGCTGTTGTGGTACCTCTAATCTTGAGGGTTTCTAATATGTCTATCTCTAATGACTTGATCTTGTCCCTCTTGGGGTGCCTTACCCCTCCTTATATAGGTTGAAGGGGTAGGTTTACATATAGAGTCCTACTGGGAGTAGGATTAGGACTGGTCTCTCTTTAATCCTAATACGGGTCTTGTTTCCTTTGTGAGGGAGTCCTTCCTCATATTGGGCCTTCTCTATGAGACGACCCACCTTAACATGAGTCAGCCTTCCCATGAGCCGCCTTCTGGGCCGTTGGGTCTTGTCGCTCGTCTGACCCGCCTGCCGGGTCACCAAATGAACCGCCAAGCTCGGCAGGGTCACCAGTGAGTCGCCAAGTCCCAAACGGGTCATACTTCAGGCTGGGTTATATCGCGGGGTAATATCCCCGACATTAACCCCCCAGGTTAGCTTGAATTTATTCATGGTAAGCTCCTGAAATAAGAATAATAAATATGTTAAGTGACCGGCTCGCTCCCCTGGCCAGCTTATTTCAATGAAGTGGATCCTCGAATATCCGGGTTTCTTCTTCATATGAATGAGTCGTCTTCACAATCATCTTGCAGGTCCATATCCTTTGCAAAATATTAGGAATAAAACACCTATATGCCGTTGAGTCAGCCTCCAATACTTTGGCTTGATGAAAATCTTAGGAATAAGAAATCCACATGATGTTGAGTTGGTCTTTCAATGCTTCAGCTCCATGAAGAAATGAGACCTAGCTCACTCAAAATCGACAGCTTGAAAATGTTCTGCTATTTTTATCTCCATATTACCTGTAGCCCCCAAGCTCCGAGGTTATGAAAGCACAAGATGCTCCCTTGGTGGTTTTGATAATTCATGACAACATACATTGTCTCTTGGACTAACACCTCTATCTAGTGTATTTCAGATAATAGTCCATGGAGAGTTGAGTTGGCAAAAGGATTGTGGAGATTGTGGAATTACCCCAAGATGCAAGGAAACAGGTTGGCCAAGCTTCAAGCAAGAGGACTCTACATTTTACATTTGTGAGAAATCACTTTGAGTCCATAGGAAAGCCAATACTATTAAAAGGGGGTAAGGTTTTGTTGGTGAACAAAATGCTCATACGTGCACAAGTGATAGTCACCAAAAACATCCACAAGCTCTCCCACCAAAGTCTATCTATAGCCAAACATTCAAAATTGGTCTAACCAACATTCCTATCCCGGTGCCACCGATTCCAAACCCTAGACAAACTGAGCCAAACCCTAACCCTACGATGCAACCGATTCCATACCGGTGCCACCGAGTTTAGGTTGCCAACTTTCTATTACGCAAACTCACATTTTCGGTCCCACCGAGAATGTTGGGTCGGCGTCATCGAGATTAGAAATCTGACAGTTGGTCACCTTATTGGTGCAACCGAGATTCATATATCGGTCCCTCCGAGATTCAAAAGTTGCCACTTTTTGGTCACTTCGGTACCACCGATATTAACACATCGGTGTCACCGAGTTGGTCATTTTGTGTGTAACAGTTGGATTTTTGGGGATGCCTATATATACCTCTTAACCACCACCTACTCGAAATAGAAGCACTCGGAACTATTCCATACCTATCCTATCAGATTTTCTGAGAGAGAACCACCTACCCTTGTGTTGAGATCAAGATCTTCCACTCCAACCATATGGATCTTGAGTTCTAGCCTCCCCAAGTTGCCTTCCACCAATCCCATCTCTTCCACCAAGCCAAATCTGTGAGAGAGTGATTGTGTGTTGAGGAGTCTATCATCTTAAAGCACAAGAGCAAGGAGTTCATCGTCATTACCGAGCCTATTACCTTTTGGAGGGTGGTGCCTCCTAGATTGGTTAGGTGTCTCTTGGGAGCCTCCTACTTCGTGTTGTAGAGTGAACCAAGAAGTTTGGAAGGGCAAGGATATCGTCTACTTTGTGAAGATCTACCCATAGTGAGGCTAGTCCTTCGTGGACGGAATCCGTATGGAATAGTCAAGGTTGCTACTTCGTGGACCCTTATGGGTGGATCCCTCCATGGAATCTCGCGACCGTTACCCTCCGTGGGTTGAAGACTCCATAAACGTGGACACACCACCTATTAGAACCATGGGAAAAATCCTTGCGTCTCCTATTGCGTTTGATCTTCCTATCTCGTCTCTTTACTTCATGTGCAATGTCTTTACTTTCCGCTGCCATATTTGTAGACATGCATGTGTAGGGCTGTTAGACTTGCTAGACTTGCGAAAACTGTTAAAATCTGCCAACCAATTAACTTGGGAAAAGGTTAGGTTTTAAATTCCTGCTAGTACTCTATTCCCCCCCTCTAGACACTCTTCAAGCGATCCTACAAGTGGTATCAGAACATTGTTCTCCATTGCTTCGATTTAATCACCGTGGAGGAAGATGGATGTGTCTAGTATAGAGAGTTTGAGTTGTAGAGTGCCCATTCTTGATGGAGAGTACTATAGTCAATGGAAGAATGCCATGATTGATCTATTTGATAAATTCCATTTGACAAAATATATTGAAAACCCCTATGTGCTCCCTATTGACGAATTGCATCCCACACACGAAGAGGAAATTAACATGCTTGGTAACCTAAGAACGGTCAATCTTATTGTTAGAGGTTTACCAAGATTCGTGCTTTCTCAATTCAAGAACTTTGCATGTTCCTATACCTTGTGGACTGATTTAGAGAAACGATATCCAAATCTTTCATTAGGAAATCTTGATGAAATTCTTCATAAAACTATTGCTTTTCACGAAATGAAGCCTAGTGATCCAAACTTTGATAAATGCCTATTTGAGCTCCGTGATCTTATGCGTGCTAAAGGAGATGTCACCGCTATCAACACCATTATCTTTGAGGCCATTCGCATTCATAAACTTGAACATTGTCATGATCACAATTCTAACGAATCTCTTGTTCTTTATGACGAGGATTTCGCACTTGATGATGACAATGTAGAACATGGCTACTATGATGAAGATGAGTTGTTCGACATCGAGCATGAAAATATCATGAAGAATCTGAGTCTTATGGCAAACTTCAAGGATTACATGTCTAGAGGAAAATAGTGGATTCTCGACAGTGGATGTACGTATCATATGACTGGTGATAAAGACAAGTTCCAAGAGATCATGCCTAATCAAGGTCCTCGAAGGTACGTGACCTTTGGAGAAAACTCTAAGGGTAATGTCGTGGTTTTGTCATGGTAGATGTCCGAGGACTTATGTTCGAAGCCATCGCTAAGGTGATGGACTCAAAGGGGTTGGTTGGGACGAAGGACACGAGTTTACCCAGGTTCGGCCCCCTCAAGAAGAGGTAAAAGCCTACGTCCTGCTTGTGTTGTATTGATTGGAATATCGATTACAAGGGAGCGGATTCGCTTGACCTAGTTCTCGATTAGTTGGTTTCTGTCTAAGTCGCCCTGGGTCTCGCCTTTATATAGGAGGTCAAGACCACGGGTTACACAAGTCTCATACCGACTCTTACAACATATCTGACTCTATCTCTATGTTACCTTACCATCTTGGGCAAGCCGCCTCCGGGCAGCTTAACCGCCCGGGTCTTCATGCCACCTTATGTCCAGGCCTTGTCTTGGCCCATTTTGGTAAGCCACCATATGACCAGGCCTACATCTCTTGGCCCATCGGCCTTGTTCTGGATTATGAGCCGCCAGGTATGACCCGGCCCCACCTGGGCGGGTCTTACCACGGGGTTATATCGCCAACATTAGGCCCCAGGTTGATTTGAGCTTACTCATGTCAATCTTCCATCTTACTTGGTGGCGAGTCTCACTCTTCATCACCTGAAAGTAAGATATGTAACCCGTCGTGACGTCATACCGGATATGCGAAAAAGATTCCCTAATGACCACAACAGATCTTTTCATCATCAAACTCACGGCCCAAAAATCGAGGCGTCCGTCTCGGTCGGTCAGTTTCTGCCACCTTGATTCCCGCACCCGTTTCCACTTTCCAGCCTCTTAAATAGGACTGCAAAGGGTCTTTCATATTTCCTCCACCGCTCGCGCCTCTTCTTCTTCCTCTCGATGCCATCGCCCCCGAGCTCCCTCGCTCTGGTGAAGCTTCATCGCCGTCGTCGCCTTAGGCCGCTGCATCAACCTGAGTGGACCAGAGCCCTGCCCGCGACCGCCGCATCACTTCCGGTACGTCTTTCTCCATCCCCTAGATCTGTAGCTTAGTGTGACAAATCCATGGAGTTCTTCGGCCCGTTAGGGCGCAAGTTCTTTGTAATGCCAAACGACACATAGCCCAGTAAATCTTGTAATGACCATCTTCCTGTTGCGGTAAACCGTAGGAAATCACCAATAGCTTAATACAGATCTATAGTTGCTTCCTTTTACTGCCCTCAAACTTTGCCAATTCTTCCCTCAGTTCTTCACTAGGTCTAAAATAAATCTGCTTTTCCTCTGTCCATAGATCTGTCACTGTAAAGACAATATGTGAAACCTGTTTTCCACACTTAGTTGTATTTTGCTTCGCCCTGCGAACTTAACTCGCCATTAAACTTCCGTCTCTCGCCGTGAACTGCACCGACAGCTTAGCTTCGTAATGCTTAGATTCATTAGCCGCCCTTAGTTGTCTGTCACTTTCTAACTCACCGGGCACTGTTACTTTTCACAGTTCTAAGATGCCATTATGCCTCGTGCGTCCTCTTCCTGTAACTGGGTTGGCTCTGTGGTCTCTGAGGAATTTTTGCAAGACTTCGTAGACGCAGGGACCTTGCCAGCCAAAAATTTCATCCATTGGCAGGTTCCGGGCAAGGAGAAGAAACCCATCCCCCAAGAAGGTGAAGTAGTCATATTTGCGGACCACCTTGCACGTGGTTTCAGCTCGCCCGACTCTAAATTGTTCCAAGACGTCCTCCATTTCTTCAAGCTGCATCCTCAGGAGATTGTGCCCAACTCTGTCTCAAATATGTGCAAGTTCCAAATCCTCTACGAAGTTTACTTACAAGAAGAGCTGTCAGTTGACCTCTTTCGTGAGTTCTTCTACGTAAACCGCCAGACAGAAGTTGCGGCTGGCCCAAGCTTAGAACTCGGCGGCGTCTCCATCCAAAGAAGACGGGATATGACTTTTCCGGCCATTCGAATGCCAAGCCATCCTAAGGACTGGAATAGAACCTGGTTTTATTGCAAAGATACTTCTCCTGAGGGAGAATGTCCATTGCCGGGTTATTGCCCCACCCGGCTTCGCACCATAACTGAACTCCCTGACCGGATGTCAGCCTCCAAGCGGGCAAAGTATGCTCCGGCTTTCGCCAAAATTAGAGCCCTCATGGACAATGGTCTGACAGGGATTGACCTGACCCGCTGCTGGATCTCTTGGAGAGTCATGCCTCTGAGCCGGAGAAACCGTCTCATGTGTGAATATACGGGTGATGCCAATGACCCCCTCTGCTTTAATCCTACCACTTTGTCAGAAGATAACATCGTTGCCGCCATCAAAGGACTTATCCACGAGTCTCAAGAATCTTGCCGCACAATTGGATTACCACCATTCTGTGCCGCAAACCCGGCCCCAGATGTAAGGGTGACTCTCAATCTCCTTACTTCCGCATTAGCTATCCATGTATGTTTGCAATCTTTAACCTCTTTCGGCGGTTTTTGCTTTCAGGCTAACTCCAGCTTCTGGAAAAAGAAATACGTCCCTCCTCCGAAGAAGTCTAAGGAGAAGGCCGGCGGCTGAAATAAGAAAACTGTACCTCAAGAGCAGCATGAGGCTGACGACTCAGAGGTAGAACTTGACTCTCTTGACCGTCTTACTATGCACCTTACTGACAATAATAACTTCATAGGACGAAACGGAGACAAGCCATGCCAACGTTCCTGAGGTAACCTATGTTTCATCCGACTTAGAACATCTTCCACCAAGGAAGATACGGCGGGTCGTCTGAAAAGTCCCATTTTCTCATCCTCTTGCTTATTTAGACCCCAACTTTCTTTTGAAAAAGCAACAACAACTCTCCCGATGCCAGACCCGGAGCACTGGCTCTGAAGATCTTATGGCCAGGTTGTCCCACTCTCTGGTTCAATGGAAATGGCCGGCTGAGGTATTTGTTTCACTTGGTTTAATTTTGTCAACCTTGCCTTACAACTTTACTCTGTCTTTATAATGCTTTAACTGCTTTCAGGAATCGCCCCCTTCATCAGGCGGCTCTACGGAAACTAAGTTGCCGCCTCTGAAGACCAACCCAGAGTACGTGCTTTCATGCTTGCATCCTATCTTTTGTTATCCTTGAACTTTATACAATAACCTTCTGTGCTTTCCAGGGCTCAAGCAAAATGAAGGAAGACCGACGGGTCTACCTCTGCCCCCACCGCCCAAGAGCCGGAGCCTGCCAAGCCGGACTCTCCTACTGCACATGCCGATCCCTCTGCCATCTCAAAGGATGTGCCTGAAGACGCTCGTCGTTCTGTCGAGCCGGCGGCCCATGAACCGACAACTAAGAGTCCTCCAAGGGCCAACTCTAAGCCGCCAAGCCCTTCAACGGCCGTCGACGATCCAGTTCTTCCGGACGTTATCATTATTGGTACTGGCTTTCAAACTCCTCAACCTCATGTGCTGACAAAGCACACTGAGAAAACTGAAGCTTCTGACAAGCTGGACTTTGAGCTCCCTGTGCTAGAGAAGTTAACTGCTGATGAGCTACACGCTGGTTATCTGAACCGCCTCTCCACAAGCCGGAATATGGAGCTCAAACTTGTTAATCTGATGAAGAAAAAATATGAGTTACTCCTTACTTTCCTTGTATCCTTATGTAGCCCCCAAGAGCCGGTTTAATATTTGCTAATGGTAAACCGGGTCTTCCAATCCATGTCATAAGTAGAACCACTTAGCCTGTAGCCCCCAAGTATCGGCTTAATATGTAAATATTGAGCCGGTACTCAGTTTAAATAGTTGATCAATGGTAGCCCGCAAGTTCGGGTCAGTATAGAAATAATGGACCGGAACTTCCCTATAGATTGAACAAAGAGCCATTTGTAGCCCCCAAGTGTCGGCTTATCTTTGACGAATATGAGCCGGAACTTCATTGTAGACTTAGAAAACATCACTGTAGCCCCCAAGTGCCGGCTTAACTTGATGAAGATGAGCCGGAACTTACTTGCAGTCTTGGAGAACAAACAGACATTAGCCCCCCAAGTGTCGAGTATATTGCTTGCAATCTGCTTGAGACTTGCCTTATATTTTCTTAACTTGACCATATGGTAATATGTTATCCTGGCGAGTTACCCTTCATTTTGTTTTTTGTACGTCACAGGAAGCTTTAAGCCATGCCGAGTCTGAACTGACCGGCTTAAAGAGCAATCTGGCCTTCCAGCAAGCTGCCCGAAGCCAAGCAGAAGAGAAGTGCCGGCTTGCCGCCGAAGAGTTTACAAAAGCTAAGTCTGAATCTGCTGCTTTCAAAAAAGCTGCTGAGGCGAAGCAAACTGCTCTGGCCAAACGTGTGGACGATGCTGACGAGCGGCTCATGGTCGTATCAGACGAGTTGCACTCCCTGAAGCGCCATATCTCAAAGATGATGGATGCTATCTTTGGTAAGTATTAAAAATCAGCCGACATTCTTACTTAAAAACTGTGCTGGCGGCTTATCACTCAAAACTCATCCTTTGTAGGTCAAAGGAGCCTCCAGCTTGGTGCTGACAGCTTGCTGCAGCTGAAAGCTGTCTACACTTTGTCAGAATAGCTATACCGCGGGACCCTTTGCACCATCAGGGCTATGCTGAACAAAGAAAGCATCCCCAAGTTCATGAAAGGAGTCATAGAATTGTTGTCCAACCTACCAAAGTAAATCCAAGAACTCAAAAAATCAGCCGCCCGGAAGGGAGCCATTGCTGCAATAAGTCGGGCTTTGGCCTTTGCCCCAGAGCTAACTCCTGAAGATATGATGGATGGCTTTCCGTCAAAGAAGGACGACGGCTCAGAATTCAAAGAAGCCGACTATGCTTGTTGTATGAAGGCATCCAGGGTCCTTGCATCAGTGTTGGCGGAAGAAGTGAATTTGTCAACATATCAGGCGGCATACAACGCTGAGAACAAGCGAGTGCGTGGCCCAACCTTCGAGGCCAAGGATTTAACTCCTGCATGCCGTAAGCATCTCTTTGCCCCTGACATTGACCCGTCTCCCCTTTTTGAAGAGCCCAACTTTGAAGCTTTAACCAACTGCAACTGGGACGTGGACAATCTTCAGATCGAGGAGGTCAAAGACCCGCCGTAGGATGATCCGCCGTCCAGCTGATCAACTTTATCTTGCCATGGTATAACCCGACTTCTTTGACCCGCCAAAACTTTGAGCGGTGTAAAAAACTTTAAGTCTTGATTTTTGAGCTCTATGGAGAGCATTGTAATAGACCTTAGGAAAACCTTTTCTTGCCTAAACTGTGCCATCATGCACAGAAGAAATTGCATGGCTTAATATATTATGTCTGCCTTGTGCTTTAATTCATACCACATGTCGTGGCGGTTCTTGTCATGGATTTGTCACGACAGATGTCCGGGTGAACGGACTTAGGTTCGGGGCGGAGCGTAACTATGTGGCGGCTTAAAGGGTTTGGTCAGAATCGAGAGACGTGGGGTTTATCTAGGTTCGGCCCCTCCGATGGAGGTAAAAGCCTACGTCCTGCTTTGTGCTTGTATTGCTTGATGTATCGATTACAAGGGAGCTATTGCTTGACCTAGTTTTCGATCACCCCCTAAGTTGCGTAGGGTCTTGCCTTTATATAGGAGGTCAAGACCACGGATCACACAAGTTGTAACTGACTCTCATTACATGTCCGAGTACCTCTATCTTCTCTTGCCTTTCCAGACCAGGTCATCCCGGGCGGCTTACACGCCCGGGTGTTGTTTCTCTTGTAAGGGAATCCTATTTCCTTTGGACCTTCTCTTGTGAGCAGCCTCACGCCGGCTTACATGCCGGGTCTTGGGCCTGGTCATCCTGCGACCCGCCTACCGGGTCATCAATAAAACGTCATGTCTTTGCCGGGTCTCCTGTGAGTCGCCAGGCCAGGTCATACCGCGGGGTATATCCCCGACATTAGCCCCCAGGTTAGCTTGAATTTATTCATGGTAAGCTCCTGAAATAAGAGTAACAAATATGTTAAGTGGTCGGCTTGGTCCTTTGTCCGGCTTATGAAGTGGCTCTTCAGAAATTTGGGTCTTTCTGCATATGAACGGGTCATCTCCGCCGGGTCATAATCATTGATGATGCCGGGTCATTATCGTTGGTGACGCCGGGTCAAATAACTAGAATCCATTGACTTGATAAAAATATTGGGATGAAAATCCGTCTGATGTAAAACCGGACTTCCATTGTTGTGAAGCAGGGCGGCTTATATACAATCTGGCGGGTTACCCTCTTTTGATAATGCCAGGTCATAAGTGTTGGTGACGTCGGGTCTAATAACTGAACTTTATTATTAACATCTTGGAAATTCTCCTCAAAGTTTTTGATATATCCATATTACCTGTAGCCCCCAAGCTCTGAGATTATCCATGATAACTTGGTGCTTTACAATAATATTTCGGACCGTGTAGCCTCCAAGTGTCGGGATGTCCTGCCTGCAGCAACCTGGAACTTATAACTGTCTTATACTTTATGAAACTTCAGCAGGTGTAGCCCCCAAGGGCCGACTCATCAGAATGTGATGCGCCGGGTCTTCAATTTGAACCTCATAATTTGTTAAACAGCTGAATACTGTAGCCCCTAAGTGCCGGGTCACATGCCTGCAGCGACTTGGGACTTTTTAGAAAGTTTGATCCGAATGATGTAGTCCCCAAGTGTCGGGTCAGTAAGAATTACTGGGCTGGGATTTAGAAAAATATAGAAAGGCCAACTCATCTCCTTGAAATAATAGGGTCTTGCTGACAATAGTGATTTGAAAACTGGCTTGCATTAGCCCCCAAGTGCCGTGGTGCGTGCTTGCAGCGACATGGGACTTGCATATTTGATATAAACTGGACTTGAATAGTGTAGCCCCCAAGTGTCGGGTCGTCTGCCTGCGGCGACTTGGGACTACGTAAGAATAACATGACTCACCACAATTTGTTGAATGAATCCTTGACCGTGGTTGTAATTTAACCCGTAATGAATATCCTGGAATAATTCCTTCGTCTTTGACATGAAATCCCTGCTCGTGGTTGCGATGCAACCCGGCAAATATATGTTGGAGAAATCCATGAGTGTTGTAGATTACTACAGAGCACATTTGAAGAAACCCGAGAACCAGTCAATTAGATGACACAATATTATATCTAATAGGGTGGCTCTTGAAAAATAATGAATTCTCTGAGCTGGTTTGAAAACCCCAATCATTTAGTACTGGTTATGATAAACCATGAAGAGCTAGCCAGGTTGGCTATTAAAGACCCATTTGCTCTTGCAGAGTACTTAACGGCGGCTCATCTTAAGAGATATAAAACCTGCAAAAGTAAACAAGACATAATATATTCTGCATTGTTGTGAGGGCGGCTTGAAGAAGCACAACCCGGAGATGTTATAACATTGCTCCTTCTTTCATAATCTTGTTCTGATCCGGCTTGATAAGCCGGCATGTCATGTGAATATGATGCGATGTATGATGCAATGTTGATGCAATGTATGATGCAATGTTGATGCAAAATACGATGTGATGTATAATGTGATGTGGACTTGTCCACATTTTTGGCACGAACGCCGGCTGTTAGGGATAGATAAGCTACACCCGGAGGTGGGAAGCCCCCTTAGACAACCGCAACTGACATGTCAACCGGGGTGGCATAAAGCTGGCTGTTCGGGTGAGATAAGCGATACCCGAAGGTAAGAAGCCCCCTTCGACAACCAATGTTGACTTGTCAACATTTTTGGCGCGAACGCTGGTTGTTAGGGTGAGATAAGCGATACCCGAAGGTAAGAAGCCCCCTTCAACAACCGCGGCTAACATGTTAACCGGAAATGGCATAAAGCCGGCTGTTAGGGTGAGATAAGCGATACCCGAAGGTAAGAAGCCCCCTTCGACAGCCGCAGTTGACATGTCAACTGGAATGGCATAAAGCCGGTTGTTAGGGTGAGATAAGTGAACCCGTCGGTAAGAAGCCCCCTTCGACAACCGCGGTTAACATGTTAACCGGAAAGGGCATAAAGCCAGCTGTTAGGGTGAGATAAGCGAACCCGTTGGTGAGAAGCCCCCTTTGATAGCCGCAACTGACATGTCAGCTGGAATGGCATAAAGCTGGCTATTAGGGTGAGATAAGCGATACCCGAAGGTAAGAAGACCCCTTCGACAACCACGGTTAACATGTTAACCAGAAATGGCATAAAGCCGGCTGTTAGGGTGAGATAAGCGATACCCGAAGGTAAGAAGCCCCCTTCGACAGCCAATGTTTTGTGCACCATCTTGTAAGTCACCATCTTGTAAGTCGCCATCTTGTATGAAGAAACGGCAGAAACTCCAAGTGAGGATCCAATAAATCCGGGCACCTATGTTTGAACGGTGTATCACGGCGGTTCGTCCTCTTGGGAAACTTTTAATCATCCTCCAATAATGTCGTAGGCCCCAGGATTGGGTTTTCTCTTGCAAACACCCGGGGTTCTCGTTGAAAACGACCAAATGTGTCTCGCCTTGTCTATAGCCCCCAAGTCTTAAGTTGACTCGAAGAGGCGGCTTGAGGTTGAGGTTGACCGTGGCAGGTTATATATGATCCCGTATGAGTTGTTTCAATAATCCGGTCAATGGTTCGTCCCGGCTGGTTGTTGAAGGTAACTAAACTGTAGCGGTGGCGACTTTGCGCCTGTCCATTGGGCGGCTCATATCGACGAGCCTGGCACTGATATGTTGATGTAAATCAAACTGCGGATGGCGTCTTGCGCGCGTCCGTTTGGGTGGCTCATATAAGCGAGCACTGCACCGATATGTCAATGTAGATTGGCCCACCGGGTGGCGATTAAGAACCGTCTGTTGGGCGGCTCGTACTGGTAAATGCGTCCCTTGGCGTGTTGATGTAGACGTAGAGGTCAACCACGGCTTTGTAAACCGATGCTATTTGTGAAAGACGCCACGATGTTGTAAGACGGCACGGATGACGAGAAATGGCCACATCGTTATAAGCCGGCGCGATGGCGAGAGATGGCCACAACGCTGTAAGCCGGTGTGGTCGCGAGAGATGGCCGCTGCGTTATAAGCCGACACGGACGGTTGGGTCATCCGCGAGCGTTGTAATCCAGTGCAGACGGATGAGTCCGCCACGGGCGTTATAAGCCGACACGGACGGTTGGGTCATCTGCGGGCGTTGTAATCCGGTGCACACGGATGAGTCGGCCACGGGCGTTATAAGCCGGCACGGACGGTTGGGTCATC
The DNA here is from genome assembly GCA_022496015.1 of Hordeum marinum. Classification (NCBI taxonomy): domain Eukaryota; kingdom Viridiplantae; phylum Streptophyta; class Magnoliopsida; order Poales; family Poaceae; genus Hordeum; species Hordeum marinum. The sequence goes on from CM039674.1 coordinate 444,472,252, forward strand.
CGCGGGCGTTGTAAGCCGGTGCAGACGGATGAGTCGGCCACGCGTTGATGTAGATCAAACTGTGGGCGTAGCATGCACGCGTCTGTTGAGCAGCTTGTGCAAGCGGGCATGGTCCTGGCGACTTGATGCAGACTGGACCACAGGAGGTGGCGGCTGGCGCACATCCGTTGAGCAGTGCGGCACGGACGAACGTCGGTGCCGAATGATGCCAGCAGCATGCTCTCCGTATCCATGGTACGATAATCGCTCGTACAGTGTATGATTGTCCTGCATAAAAACGATCACGAGCCCCCAGTAACTGTTCTTTTAAAGAACTTAATATATACTGAAAAGTAAGTAGACAAAGGCAAATAGCACCTCGTATATGTGCAGGATGCCAAGCCAGTTGTGATAACGAGGCGGCTGTAATGATGAGTCGAGCACCGCGGAGGAGAGGCGGCAGTTTGGCGATGGTGGCTCAGAGACGGTGCCGGGCCGGGGCGGCTCGGCGGTGACGACATCGTGCTAGAGAAATTTTGGCAGGGCAGCTTGAGAGTCTCCACTTATGGTCGAGGTGCAGCAATAGGCTGAGCCGGCCACGGCATGGCGGTCGGAGCGAGGTGGCTTCCGGCGGCGGCTTACAGCAAACCACGGAGGCAATGGCTCAGAGGTGGCCACGGGCGGCTCTCCCATTGCAGTTGAGGTAGGTGGCGGCTCTCCATTGCTGGGGGTCACTAGCGGAGTGGGGGGTCAAGCCGGATCAGGTCGAATCCGTTTTTGGGTCATGGCTGCGACGTCTCAGCTGCAGTCCGCGGCAGAAAAAACGGCCGACCGGCTTAGTGCGTAGCCATGGATGTAGCAGGGGTAGAGGTGAGCAGGTGAGGCAGCCCAAGGCAGAAGTAGACCACAACGGCTGGAACAGCGCGCGACAAGATGGGATAGCAGCTCAACCGCGGTCGAGGCCAGGCGGCGACTCGTAGACGACCTTGGAAGCAACCTGGCGGTGGAGGGCGACTCGGATTGAGACTGGGTTGGTTGGCTCGGTTGACTCTTTCCGAGTCCTCATGGTGGTCTTATTTTTTGTTTGGTAATACAGGCGGGCTCCGATATCGTCGGGACTTGCAATTTTTTTTGACGCTGTGGTGGTAGACTTTTTGACGGAAGACGATAATCCTGAGCTCGATTCGGTGCACGGACAACTTTATCAGCATATCTACTTGGAGCAGGTGAACTGGCGGGCAGCTTGGCCACGCGCGGGGTAAGCCTGAGGAGGTCAAAACCGGCAAGGCACTCGAGTTCGTGGCAGCTCAATGCACAGCTGACTCGATGCGGGGCCCGAAGAGCAATCCTTCTACAATGAGCAAGTACACGTGAGCATCGGTTTGATCGGACGCGTCCTTCCATCTTGGCGACTCGAAAATGACCTTCCGAGCTGATTTTTTCTTCATCCGGAAAGTTGCGATCTTCTCGCTCCCTGGGAGAGATTCCTCCAAGAACTCAACACCACCGTGTGCTGGCCCCACGGTGGGCGCCAACTCTCGTGGATTTGTCACGACAGATGTCCGGGTGAACGGACTTAGGTTCAGGGCGGAGTGCAACTATGTGGTGGCTTAAAGGGGTTGGTCAGAATCGAGAGACGCGGGGTTTACCCAGGTTCGGCCCCTCCGATGGAGGTAAAAGCCTACGTCCTGCTTTGTGCTTGTATTGCTTGATGTATCGATTACAAGGGAGCTATTGCTTGACCTAGTTCTCGATCACGCCCCTATGTTGCCCCGGGTCTTGCCTTTATATAGGAGGTCAAGACCACGGATCACACAAGTTGTAACCGACTCTCATTACATGTCCGAGTCTACCTCTATCTTCTCTTGCCTTTCCTGACCAGGTCGTCCCCGGGCGGCTTACAAGGCCGGGTCTTGTTTCTCTTGTAAGGGAATCCTCTTTCCTTTGGACCTTCTCTTGTGAGCCGCCTCGCGCCGACTTACATGCTGGGTCTTGGGCCTGGTCGTCCTGCGACCCGCCTGCCAGGTCATCAATAAAATGTCATGTCTTTGCCGGGTCTCCTGTGAGTCGCCAGGCCGGGTCATACCGCGGGGTATATCCCCGACAGTTCTTCTTAAGAAAACGGCCCGTAAGAGCAGAATACTTTCCGCACCGTTGTGAGGGCAGCTTAGAATAGCACAACTATATCTTCCATGGCTTGCTTTTTTCAATAAATCATGTGCGGGTTCTTCTGGGTGGACTCTCTAATAGAACTCCTTATCAGTACAGGGTCTCTATCGAGATTGGCCGTCAATTTCGTTGAACGGCTCAGGGTCTCTAAGCGAGATTAACTGATAGGAGCGTAACGTCCCAGAAAGAGACGCGGTAGGGCATGAGTACCCTGGTAGCCCATAGACTACCTCTCACATGACATAAATCCGTCATTTTAACCTTAAACAGTGCATGGTCTTTAAAATATTAACTGTCTAAGAGTATGAAACGGGCCACATAGCGGAGAGTTGGCAGTAGATGAGAGAGTTTATCCTTGCTTTCCGTAAGCCGGCCCTCATGTGACAAGAGCCGCCGGTTTAATCTTAACCAGTACAGGGTCTCTATCGAGATTGGCCGTCAACTTCCTTGAACCGGCTCAGGGTCTCTAAGCGAGATTATCTAGTAAGAGTTCGGCGGGTCACATAGAGGAGCAGCATCAGCTTACAGGCAGGTTTAACCCGAGCTTGCGGTGGCTTAAGAGCCGATCAAGAGGGTATGTAAGCTAAACCCGGTGGGTTGGAAGCCCCCAAATGACCTTGTTGACGGAGTCAACTTTTTGGGTGTATAACCCGCCTGAGTTTGGCTTAAGAGCCGATCAATAGGGTCTGATAAGCTAAACCCGGTGGGTTGGAAGCCCCCTAGATGACCTGTTAACGGAGTCAACTTTTTGGCTTAAGAGCCGATCAATTGGGTCTGATAAGCTAAACCCGGTGGGTTGGAAGCCCCCTAGATGACCTGTTGATGGAGTCAACTTTTTGGCTTAAGACCCGATCAATATGGTCTGATAAGCTAAACCCAATGGGTTGGAAGCCCCCTAGATGACCTTGTTGCGCAAACTGAGATACGCGAAACGGCAGAGGCCCCGGCTTGCAGGGATGCCAACTTTATTCATATATATATATATGTTATGTACAATGATGGTGTACAATGTCATGTCTTGGTGACTCAACTATAGTAAGGCCACAAATGAACTATGTTCCATGGCCGGTGGGTCTCCTGCCCAGAAGGGCTTGATTCGTCTCGTATGTTAATGATGTAATACAACCCGTTGTTGAGATTTCTGCTGACCACAATCCTTCCCATGGAGGGGATAACTTGTGTGCATCTGTCTGATCTTGAATCAACCACAACACTAAGTCACCTTCTTGAAATGTTTGGGTCTTAACTTTGTGGCTATGATAGTGATGCAGGTCTAGTTGATAAATCGCCAATCGAGCCGCCGCCAGATCACACTCTTCCTCCAAGGCATCCAATGCGTCTTGACGTGCTGTTTCATTATCCGCCTCAACGTAAGCCGCCACCCGTGGAGAGTCATGACGTGTATCTCTTGGTAACACGGCTTCCACGCCATAAACCATGAAGAAAGGCATATAGCCTGTTGATATGTTGGGAGTAGTTCTGATGCTCCATAAGACGGACGACAACTCCTCTACCCAACAACCCGGCGTTTGCTGCAAAGGAACCATAAGCCGGGGTTTGATGCCTCTCAAGATTTCCTGGTTAGCACGCTCTGCCCGACCATTTGATTGTGGATGAGCAACCACAGAAAAGTCCAGCCGAATGTGCTCACTTTCACAGAAAGCTTGCATAGCCCCCTTGGATAAGTTCGTACCATTATCTGTGATGATACTATGAGGGTAACCAAAGCGGTAGATCAACTTTTTAACAAACTGAACCGCCATAGCCGCGTCACACTTGCTGACCCGCTCAGCTTCTACCCACTTGGTAAATTTGTCCACGACCACCAAGAGGTGGGTCTTCTTGTCCTTGGATCTCTTGAAAGGCCCGACGATATCAAGCCCCTAGACTGCAAACGGCCAGGTAATTGGAATCATGCGCAACTCCTGAGCCGGGACGTGAGCACACCGGCCGAACTTCTGACATCCATCACATTTGCGAACCAAGTCTTCTACATCCTTATGAGCCGTCAGCCATGTCGAAAAGCGTTGGCCACCAAAGATTTGAGCCAGCGTAATGACCACAACGCCAGCATCGATTTCATTCAAGATTTATTTGCCTTCTTCAGGTGAAACACAACATTGAAAGATGCCAGTGACACTGCACTTATGTAACTTACTATTAATGATTTTCATAGACTTAGACCGCCTGATGATCTGCCTTGCCAGGTTTTCATCCTCAGGTAACTCGCCGCGAGTCAAGTACGCTAGGTAAGGCACGGTCCAGTCATGAATAGCATGCAGAGCCGCCACCAGCTGCCCCTCTGGGTCAGGTATAGCCAAGTCTTCCTTTGAAGGTAACTTAACTGACGAGTGATGTAGTACGTCTAAGAAAACGTTAGGCGGTATCGGCTTACGCTGAGAACCCAGCCTTGATAGGGCGTCAGCCGCCTCGTTTCTGCGACGATCAACATGATCCACCTGATACCCCTTGAAATGACCAGCAATGACATCCACCGCCTGACGATAAGCCGCCATCTGCGGGTCCTTGGAATCCCAAGTGCCTGAAACTTGCTGGGCTGCGAGGTCTGAGTCGTCGAGACATCTAACCCAGCTTAGGTTCATCTCCTTAGCCACCCGGAGGCCATGAAGTAGAGCTTCATACTCAGCTGCATTGTTAGTACAAGGAAACATTAACCTTAGCACATAACAAAACTTGTCACCTTTAGGGGAAGTTAAGACAACCCCTACCCCTGATCCTTCCAGTTGCCTGGATCCATCAAAGTGGATCGTCCAATATGTGTTATTCGGTTTTTCCTTAGGCGCCTGACACTCCGTCTAGTCATTTATGAAATCCACCAAGGCTTGAGACTTGACCGCCGTGTGAGGCACGTATTTCAGATTAAGAGGTCCAAGCTCCAATGCCCACTTAGCAATCTTGTCGGTGGCTTCTCTGTTTTGAATTATGTCTCCCAATGGGACAGAGCTAACCACTGTGATCTGGTGCCCCAGGAAGTAATGCTTCAGCTTACGATTGGCCATGAATACCCCATATACCAGCTTCTGCCAATGTGGATACCTCTGCTTGGACTCTGTTAGGACTTCATTGATGTAATAAACCGGCCTCTGAACCAAATATTCCTTCCCTTCCTCCTTACGCTCAATGAAGATCGCGGCGCTGACTGCCCTGTTATTAGCCGCCACATATAAGATCAAAGGTTCCTTCTCAGTCGGAGCCGCTAAGACCGGCGGTTCAGTGAGCTGTCTCTTGAGTGCCTCAAATGCCTCACCCGCCGCCGTACTCCAGAGAAAATTGTCTATCTTCTTCATCATCTGGTACTTGGCCTTGGTAAGGTGGCCATATCCCATGATAGCTCTATTCAAAATGTTATGCTTGTTGAATCCCTTGGCTACAATCTTCTTCCCGTATCTAGACTGGCCAACTTCGGTTTCAATGTGTTATTCACGAAAGTAGATTCCCAAGTGTTTCGTCAAGATAATCATAAAATGGTTTTTACCGGTTTCCATAGAGGTGATCTACACATTGTTGATTTCACTAAGAGATCCAAACCTCGTACTTGTCTTATTGCAAAATTTTCTAAAGGGTGGCTTTGGCATAGAAGACTAGGACATGTTGGCATGCATAATTTAGATAAGCTTATCAAAGGTGATCATATACTTGGTGTTAAAGATGTTATCTTTGACAAAGATAGACTTTGTAGTGCTTGTCAAGCTGGAAAGCAAGTAGGTGGAAGTCATCCCGTTAACAATATCATGACTACTAGGAGACCACTCGAGTTGCTTCACATGGATCTTTTTGGTCCTAATGCTTACAAGAGTCTCAGTGGAAATTCCTATGGTCTTGTTATAGTTGATGATTTTTCCAGATTTACGTGGGTATTCTTTCTTGATGATAAGTCGCAGGTTCAAAGGATCTTCAAGAACCTCTATCGCAAGGCGCAAAATCAGTTTGAAGTGAAGATCAAGAAGGTTCGGAGCGGTAACAGATCAGAGTTCAAGAACACCCATGTGGATACCTTTATTGACGAACAAGGTGTCTCACATGAGTTCTCGGCTACGTACACACCTCAACAAAATGGAGTTGTTGAGAGGAAGAACCGGACACTCATTGAGATGGGAAGAATGATGCTTGACGAATACAAGACACCAAGACACTTTTGGGTTGAAGCCGTTGAAACAACATGTCATGCCACAAACTGACTTTACTTGCACAAGATTCTTGGTAAAACAACATACGAGCTACTCACCGGTAACAAACCTCAAGTCGGATACTTTCGGGTATTTGGCTCAAAGTGCTACATTCTTGATAAGCATCGTCATACTAAATTTGCTCCTAAATCTCATGAAGGATTCCTACTTGGTTATGGATCGAACTCTCACACTTACCGTGTCTACAAAAACTTCACTCAATAAATTGAAGAGACGGTAGATGTGAAGTTTGATGAATCTAGTCGTTCGCAAGTCGAACAATTGCCAAATGATGTAGGTGATAAGGACCCTTCAGAAGCTATTCTAGATCTACCCATCGGCAAGATTCGTCCCATGAAGATGAAGGAAAGTACTTCATCAACTCAAGTGGAAGGCCCTACCTCATGTCAAGGTGAACCTCAACACGACATGGAGGCATCCACAAGCGGTACACAACGAGATGATGAAGAGGAGGAAGTGCATCATGAAGATCCACCACGACCACCTTCACCACCACCTCAAGGGAATGACACCTTCAACAACAACGAATATGAAGGAGATGATGATGAAGAAGAAGAAACTCCACCATCCAACAATCAGAAGCTGACCCGAGTTCGAGGTCAAGTGACCAAGAACCATCCCCTAAACCAAATCTTTGGTGATATACAAACAGGGAGAATCACTCGCTCTAAAACCCGTCTAGCTAACTTTTGTGAGTATTATTCTTTCATATCTAGCATTGAGCCTTTGAAGGTAGAACAAGCTCTTGAAGACGCGGATTGGGTGAACATTATGCATGAAGAGCTTCACAACTTCGAAAGGAACGAAGTGTGGACACTCGTGGAGAAGCCCGAAGATGAGCACAACATCATCGGATCCCAATGGGTGTTTCGTAACAAACAAGATGAAGACGGTCAAGTCATGCACAACAAGGCTCGTCTCGTAGCCCAAGGATATACGCAAGTCGAAGGTATGGACTACGGTCAGACTTATGCCCCCGTCGCTAGACTTGAAGCTATTCGTATCCTTCTTGCTTATGCTAATCACCATGATATCACGCTTTATCAAATGGACATCAAAAGTGCATTTTTAAATGGTGAAATTGAAGAAGAGGTTTATGTTAAACAACCACCAGGTTTTGTGAATCCTAAGAAACCTAATCATGTTTACAAGCTTCATAAAGCTCTTTATGGTCTTAAGCAAGCCCCTCGTGCTTGGTATAAATGTTTAACGAAGATTCTCATTGAAAAAGGTTTTGAAATTGGTAAAATTGATGCAACCTTGTTCACTAAGAGAGTTAATGGTGAATTATTTGTGTGCCAAATCTATGTGTATGATATTATCTTTGGTTCCACTAACCCTCAATTTAGTGAAAAATTTGGAAGGTTGATGTCCGAGAAGTATGAGATGTCTATGATGTGTGAGCTGAAATTCTTTCTTGGATTGCAAATCAAGAAATCAAGAGAAGGAACTTTCATCTCTCAAACTAAGTATACCAAGGACTTGATCAAGAAGCTTAACATCCAGGAGTGCAAAGGTATGAAAGCTCCTATGCCCACTAGTGGACATGTTGACCTTACGAGGGAGGATGAACCGGTTGATCAAAAGGTTTATCGATCTATGATTGGTTCATTGCTATATCTATGTGCATCTTGTCCCGATATTATGCTTAGTGTTTGCATGTGTGCTATATATCAAGATACACCTAAAGAGTGTCATCTTTTGGCTGTGAAACGTATTGTGAGATACTTGATACAAACACCAAACTTTGGCATTTGGTATCTCAAGGGTTTCTCTTTTAATCTTGTTGGCTATTCCGATTCGGACTATGCCGGTGACAAAGTTGATAGAAAGTCCACCTAGGGTACTTGTCAATTTTTGGGTAGATCTCTTGTGTCTTGGTCCTCCAAGAAACAAAACTCAGTATCTCTATCTACTGCCGAAGCTGAGTATATTGCTGCTGGATCTTGTTGTGCGCACTTACTATGGATGACACAAACGCTTAAGGATTATGGAATTTATGTTAAAAATGTTCCATTACTTTGTGACAATGAAAGTGCTATTAAAATTGGTCATAATCATGTGCAACATTCTCGAACTAAGCATATTCAAGTTCGACATCATTTCATTCATGATCATGTTGCCAAAGGAGATATCAATCTTAAGCATGTTCACACTAACAAGCAATTGGCCGATATCTTTACCAAGCCACTTGATGAGAAAACATTTTGTCATTTGAGGAGTGAGTTGAATATCATTGATGCTTCAAACTTGAGCTAGACTCACTCGGTTGCAAGCAAGGGCATGAGCTTTCTTGTTATTTCCATGTTCGTGTAACTCGTTATCATATGCCATGGAATTCTATGCTCCCTTGTATTGCACCTAACCTTTTGTAGGTACTTGGAAAAACTTCATTTCACAAGATTGCCATCAACTCCAATCATAAGCAATCTTGTCATTACTAAGTACCCACAACCCCTCTTGATGATGGAAGGAAGAAGATAACAAAAACATATCCTTGGCATATACTTGATCTTAGTTACAAAATCTTAAAATGGTATCATGTCAATTGGGTATATCCATTGTTCTTCCTTGCATGACTAACCTTTGTAGGTGACTAGTCTAGTAGAGTGAGAAGGATTGCTACAAATTCAAGATGATTTTCATCAACCTCGAGCATCCTCAACAAGTTCACCTACAAGCAACGTCATCAACATCACTCAAAGGTATGTACTCATATCCGTGAAAAGGCGTTACTCCAAGTCATGGGCTAAAGCAACTCAAGTGATATGAAGACATTAAAATGCTTAATCGAAAAATGGTAACCCCATGTTGAGATTAACGCAGAGTATGACCTATGATCAAGTATTCTTGCTTGGCTCCTAAGTCAATATACTCTAATATAGGTGACCTAGTCACCGCCCATCATCTAGTTAAGAATCTTGTGTGGTTTGCTCTCTATTTGCATGATCTCTCGTAACCACTCAAATCTTATCTATTTGATGTCCTTTGTAAAAATTTCGCATTCTTTCTTTTTGAAACTATTTCTTTTGTCTATATGAAAACAGAAACTTGGTCTCTCATTCGGAGCCACCGATATAAATAACTCGGTTCTACCAAAATTGTAGATGAGGTACACTACACAATCTCGGTACCATTGATTTATCTATCCCGGAGACATTGATTTTTCTTTTTTTTCTAAATCTGTGTTTCTTTAATATTTCTTATTGGTATCTTTTCTTGTGATATTCTTGTTCCTTTGATGACCCCTTCATTATTAAAAAAAATTAGGGGGAGAAGAACAAACAACACTTCAGGGGAGAAATTCTTTATTCAAGGATCCCTAGCTCCAAGGAGAAGAAAACTCAAATTTGCAAAAGGGAGAGAAGTTACATTCAATGATTCCCTTAGTTCGTTTCTATGAACCCTACTTTCAATGACCCTTGTTCTCGAGGATCCCTTCCTTGTCAATGATCCCTATCACTACTCCAAAGTTTAACCTTTTTGGTAATTTATGCCAAAGGGGGAGAATATCAAAGCTTCATGCTAAAGGGAGAGTTAAATGCTTATGCAAAGGGAGAGATATGATTTAGGGGGAGAGGAAAATATCAAAAGTTTATACTTATACAAAGTGATAATAACAATGTAGGGGGGAGAAGACTTTATTTTGGAGAAAAGTCTAAAGTGAACAAAGGATTACTTTTTCTCACCCTATCCAATCCCAATATCTACATGCTGAGATTCAGGGGGAGAGTATGAACTACCACTTTCAGATCTAAGGGGAGAAAAGCTATAAAAGATTAATGCTAAAGGAGGAGACATATCAATCTTAAGGATTATCATATTTTATATGTTCTGCATATCTAGGTATCCTTTGAGTTCTATTGCTTTTGTTTAGTAGAATACTCTTGTGTTTCCTAACATTGTTTTCTCAAGTGTGTCTCTACTACTAGAATACTCAAGAACTCAAGGTAAGTATATGCATCATATCTTTGATCAATATGATCTCTTGCTTCTTGCACATATTGTTTGCAAGAGTGAAGTCTTGATCGAGGATACACCTCATTCATATAAATTTGATGCAAATAGCCAAGATACACATGACTTCCTATATCCCTTCATCTATATGTGTGTCCATGCATTCTAAAGCAACTATCCTTTAAAGGAATGCACACATTTAGGGAGAGCTCATGTGTTTCTCAAGGTCTTCATTACATCCATGCATATCTTTATTTGAAGCTTTGATTGTATGTTGTCATCAATTACCAAAAAGGGGGAGATTGAAAGCACAACATGCCCCCTTGGTGGTTTTGATAATTCATGACAACATACATTGTCTCTTGGACTAACACCTCTATCTAGTGTATTTCAGATAATAGTCCATGGAGAGTTGAGTTGGCAAAAGGATTGTGGAGATTGCGGAATTACCCCAAGATGCAAGGAAATAGGTTGGCCAAGCTTCAAGCAAGAGGACTCTACATTTTACATTTGTGATAAATCACTTTGAGTCCATAGGAAAGCCAATACTATTAAAAGGGGGTAAGGTTTTGTTGGTGAACAAAATGCTCATACGTGCACAAGTGATAGTCACCAAAAACATCCACAAGCTCTCCCACCAAAGTCTATCTATAGCCAAACATTCAAAATCGGTGCAACCAACATTCGTATCCCAGTGCCACTGATTCGAAACCCTAGACAGACCGAGACAAACCCTAACCCTTCGGTGCAACCGATTCCATACCGGTGCCACTGAGTTTAGGTTGCCAACTTTCTGTTACGCAAACGCACATTTTCGGTCCCACCAAGAATGTTGGGTCTGCGTCACCAAGATTGGAAATCTGACCATTGGTCACCTTATCGGTGCAACCGAGATTCGTATATTACTTCCTTCGAGATTCCAAAGTTGCCACCTTTTGGTCACTTCGGTACCACCGAGATTAACACATCGGTGTCACCGAGTTGGTCATTTTGTGTGTAACGGTTGGATTTTTGGGGATGCTATATATACCCCTTCACCACCACCTACTCGAAAGAGAAGCACTCAGAACTATTCCATACCTATCCTATCAGATTTTCTGAGAGAGAACCACCTATTTGTGTTGAGATCAAGATCTTCCACTCCAACCATATGGATCTTGATTTCTAGCCTCCCCAAGTTGCCTTCCACCAACCCATCTCTTCCACCAAGCCAAATCTATGAGAGAGTGATTGTGTGTTGAGGAGTCTATCATCTTGAAGCACAAGAGCAAGGAGTTCATTGTCATTACCGAGCCTATTACCTTTTGGAGGGTGGTGCCTCCTAGATTGGTTAGGTGTTGTTTGGGAGCCTCCTACTTCGTGTTGTGGAGTGAACCAAGAAGTTTGTAAGGGCAAGGAGATCGCCTACTTCGTGAAGATCTACCCATAGTGAGGCTAGTCCTTCATGGACGAAAGCCATATGGAATAGTCAAGGTTGCTACTTCGTGGACCCTTATGGGTGGAGCCCTCCGTGGACTCTCGCGACCGTTACCCTCCATGGGTTGAAGACTCCATAAACATGGATGTACGATAGCACCACCTATCGAAACCACGGGAAAAATCCTTGCGTCTCCTATTGCGTTTGATCTTGCCATCTCATCTCTTTACTTCATGTGCAATGTCTTTACTTTCCGCTGCCATATTTGTAGACATGCATGTGTAGGGCTATTAGACTTGCTAGACTTGCTAAAACTGTTAAAATCTGCCAACCAATTAACTTGGGAAAAGGTTAGGTTTTAAATTCCTACTAGTAGTCTATTCACCCCCCTCTAGACACTCTTCTAGCGATCCTACAGTTTATCCATGATGACTTGGTGCTTTGCAATAATATCTTCGACTGTGTAGCCCCGAAGTGTCAGGTTGTCTTGCCCGCAGCAGCCTAGGACTTGCAATTGTCTTTATACTTTATAAAACTTCAGTCAGTGTATCCACCAAGTGCCGGGTTGTCTTGCGTGCAACAATCTGGGACTTTGAACTTGGTGTTGCAAGTTGAGAAATATAGATTGTTATCTAAGTTGCCAGATATAGACCGAGTGTCTTGTATTTCACATGTGTAGCCCCCAAGAGCCTACTCATTAGTATATGATGGGCCGGGTCTTTCAATTTGGACCTTATAATTTGTTTGAACAGCTGAATACTGTAGCCCCCAAGTGCCGAGTTGCATGCCTGCAGCAACTTAGGACTGTGTGAGAATAATATAACCCATCATAATTTGTTGAATGAATCCTTGACCGTGGTTGTAACCCGGTATTTTCTTGAATATCCTGGAATAATGCCTTTTTCCTTGAAATGAAAATCCCTGCTCGTGGTTGCGGTGCAACCCAGCAAATATATGTTTGAGAAATCCATAAGTGTTGTAGTTTACTACAGAGCACATGTTGAAAGAATCCAAGAGCCGGTCAATTAGATGACCCGACATTATATGTGATGGGACGGCTCTTCGGGAATTGTTGGGGATATAAACCCATGGCGAAACCCGCCCAAGAGGGGCCGGGTCATGCTTGGCGGCTCATAGTAAAGACCCTTAAAGTGGGCCTGAGGATTGTAGACAAGGCTACATGGCGACTTACCATACGGGCCAAGATGGAGGCCCAGAGACGGAAGATTGCACGAGACCTGGGCGTGTAAGCTGCCCGGGAGACGGCTTGCCCAGGAAGGCAAGGTGGCTTGGAGCTAAGATCGGACACCTTGTGTAAGACGGTCCAGACTCTTGTAACCCCAGGGCCTCGACCTACCTATATAAAGGCGAGTCCCTGGGGTGGCTTAGGATAGAAAAACAATTTAATTGATAGCTAGGTCAAGGGAATCCGCTCCCTTGTAATCGATACTCCATCAATACAACACAAAGCAGGACGTAGGCTTTTACCTCTTCCCGAGGGGCCGAACCTGGGTAAACCCGTGTCTCTCATCCTGATCAACCCGTTTGAGTCCACCGCCTTAGCGATGGCCTTGAACCTAGGTCCTAGGACATCTGCTGTGAAAAAACCACGATAGTTGGCGCCCACCATGGAGCTAGCACGCGGTGGTGTGGAGTTCTTGAAGGGCTCTCTCCCAAGGATCGAGGGATACACCGTCGGCATGATGACTAAGAGTCGCCGCGGAAAGCTCTACATCGACGATGCTGGATGGGGGCCGGAGGCCGACTCCATCGAGTACGGGTACCGGGTCCCCTTCGGCGGGATTCACATTTTCATTGGCAAGATCGGTGGATCTATGTCCGTGCCGGACATCTGCACCGACCTCGTCGAGTCGGACCGACGTGCGCAACCTGCCCATGTTCAACCCGAGCGAAGGAGCATCTTCATTGGCTTAATGCAAGGCAGGGAAGACTTCGTGTCAGGAGGGGAAACTTTTGTCCTCTTAGATGAAGGATCCTCCACTGCAAATGCAGAATCAATCTACCAGCTTCACGACGGTGGGCTTGGGGGCTATGCCGTTGGCGACAGTATTTCGGAGCCCTATGACCCGCCAAGCCAAGCCGTCATCTTCATGGCAGGCTCGGCACCGGCTTTCAACAGCACGACGTCCGGAGCGGCGGCAGGAGCCACCACGCCAGATGTCGGGCCTCCCAAGCTGCCGGTACAGGTCTTGCTGGAACTGATGGAGGAATTAACAACCCTAATGGCCACTGAAGTAACAGTCGGAAATCAGGCAGAGCGCAATGCCGAAATCACCAGGATTAAGGGACTAATGGCTTAGGCCCATGAGGATATCAACACGTTGCAAGTCCAGATGAACGCTGAGTCGGAACGTTTGAGGGCGGAGGCTCTCTGTTTTAGCTTAGACTAGCATGCTTCAAAGGCGGTTCTTCGGAGGAGGACTCAGGTCGGCCTCCCCTTGCAGCTTCAGCCCCGAAACCTCTTCAATACCCTGGGGTAGGGCCGAGCATGCCACCGGTCATAACCCGGGCCGCGAAGGCTCTCTCGTGATAAAATCTCTGTTTTAACCTTGACAAGTTCAGGGTTTTATTGCGAGATTGACTTTCATGAGTTCAGGGTCTCTTTGCAAGATTGACTGTCAAGATTTCGACGGGTCAGATGGTGGAGTAGCAAGTTGCAAATAGGTAGGTTTAGCTCATATGTGGTGTGGAAGCCGGTCAAGAGGGTATGAAAGCTAAACTCAGTGATTTGGAAGCCCCCAAGTGACTTTATGACGATCCAATAACTCAGGGCACCCATGTTTGAACGGCGCATCATGGCGGCTCGTCCTCTTGGGCAACTTTTAAGTTTTTGACAACAAAGCAGGGCACCCATGTTTGAACGGTCGCATCATGGCGGCTCGTCCTCTTGGGCGACTTTAAATCTTTTGCCAATAATGTAGTAGCCCCTAGGACCAGGTTATCTTCCCTGCAATGACCCAGGTTCCAGAATATTTGAGCCCAGTTGTATCTGCCGAGTCATGTCTGTGTAGCCCCCGAGTCTTAAGTCGACTCGAGGAGGCGGCTTGAGATTCTTAACACTTGGCCGTGGCATAAGCTGACATATGGTTGACGGTTGATAACTGAAATTTATTGAAGCCAAAAGCTTGTGAAGAGTTGATGATCTCTGCGATACTCATTGTATGTCCCTAGCGTTGATATCGCAACATGAACCCACGAAAGGTTGAGATCGCGGGTTATAAATGATCCCATATGAGTTTTATCAGTAACTCGGCCGATAGTTCTACCCGGCTGGTTGTTGAAGTTAATCAAACAACACTGGCAGCGACTTGTGCGTCTGTCCATTGAGCCATCTGATGCGAGGAGAAGCTGATAATATCTATATATTTCTCCTTTGCTCCAGCATTGTTTGGAGTAGACCGGATCGCAGGGCGGCGGCTTGCGCGCATCCGTTTTGGCGGCTTGAATGAGAAAGCACGACACCAGTGTTGGAAATATACCCTAGAGGCAATAATAAATTAGTTATTATCATATTTCCTTGTTCATGATAATCGTTTATTATCCATACTAGAATTGTATTGGTCGGAAACTCAGATACATGTGTGGATACATAGACAACACCCTGTCCCTAGTATGCCTCTAATAGACTAGCTCGTTGATCAAAGATGGTTAAGGTTTCCTAGCCATGGACATAAGATGTCATTTGCTAACGGGATCACATCATTAGGAAAATGATGTGATGGACAAGACCCAAATTATAAACGTACCATATGACCGTGTCAGTTTATTGCTACTGTTTTCTGCATGTCAAGTATCTATTCCTATGACCACGAGTTCATGCAACTCACTGACACCGGAGGAGTACCTTGTGTGTATCACACATCGCAACGTAACTGGGTGACTATAAAGGTGCTCTACAGGTATCTCCGAGGGTGTCTGTTGGGTTAGCATGGATCAAGACTGGGATTTGTTACTCCGTGTGACGGAGAGGTATCTCAGGGCCCACTTTGTAATACAACATCACTATAAGCCTTGCAAACAATGTGACTAAAGAGGTAGCCATGGGATCTTGTATTACAGAACGAGTAAAGAGACTTGCCGGTAACGGGATTGAAGTAGGTATGGAGATACCGACGATGACATCTCGAGAAAGTAACGTACCGAAGAACAAAGGGAACATCATACGGGATTAACTGAATCCTTGACATAGAGGTTCAACCGATATAGATCTTCGTACAATATGTAGGAATCAATATGGGCATCCAAGTCCCGCTATTGGTTATTGACCGTAGAGGTGTCTCGGTCATGTCTACATAGTTCTCGAACCCGCAGGCTCTACACACTTAAGGTTCGGTGACGTTTCAGTAGTATAGAGTTATGTATGGTGGTGACCGAAGGTTGTTCGGAGTCCTGGATGAGATCCCGGACGTCACGAGGAGCTCCAGAATGGTTCGGAGATAAAGATTAATATATAGGAAGTCCTATTTTGGTCACCGGAAAAGTTTCGGGCTCAACAGTAGTGTACCGGGAGTGCCGGGAGGGTGTCGGGGGACCATCGGGAGGGGTGTCTCGACCCAAAGGACCTCATGGGATGTGGGAGGAGTCAAACCAGCCCCTGGTGGGCTGGTCTAAGCCCCCACTAAGGACCATGCGGCTAGGGGTGGGAAAAACCCAAAAGGTGGAGAGGTGGAAAGAGTTTCCAAGTGGAAAGGAGGAATCCTACTCCTAATAGGATTGGAGTAGGACTCCTCCACCTCCAATTTCGACCAAACCTTGAGGGTTTTAGGCTGCCTCCTCCCCTCCCTACCTCCTATATATACTAGAGGATTTAGAGGGGAAAGCCAACCCTAATTGCCACGCGCTGCCCTCTTCTTCCTCTAGATCTGTTTCTCCTCTAGATTAGTTTTGTGGTGCTTAGGTGAAGCCCTGCAAGATTAGTTCACCACCACCGCCACCATGCCATTGTGCTGCCGGAGAACTCATCTACCTCTCCGCTCCCTCTTACTGGATCAATAAGTCGGAGATCGTCATCGAGCTGTACGTGTGCTGAACGCGGAGGTGCCATCCATTCGGCACTAGATCGGAAGGACCCTGATCAAGATCGCGAGACAATTGGTGATTGGATCGCGGGACGGATGGTGATGAGATCGTGGGACGGATCGTGATTGGATCGCTAGATGGATCATGATGGGATCGTGGGATGCTCGGTGATTTGGATTGCAAAGACGTTCGACTACTTCAACCGCGTTTCTTAATGCTTCCCACTTAGCGATCTACAAGGGTATGTAGATCCACTCTCCCTTTCGTAGATGCTCATCACCATGGATAGATCTTGCGTGTGTGTAGGATTTTTTTGTTTCCCATGCAATGTTCCCCAACAGTGGCATCATGAGCTAGGTCTATGTGTAGATGAGATCTCGAGTAGAACACAAAGAGTTTGTGGGCGTTGATGCTTAGATTGCTTCCTCCCTTGGTCGTGTTTTGGTTCAATGGTATTGTGGGATGAAGCGGCCCGGACCAACCTTACTCGTACGCTTATGAGAGACCGGTTCCATCAACTGACGTGTAACTTCGTTGCACAAAGATGGCTGGCGGGTGTCTGTTTCTCCTACTTTAGTTGGATTGGATTCGACAAAGGCGGTCCTTGAGAAGGTTGAAAAGCAATTTATGTATCACTGTTGTAGTTTTGCGTAGGTGAGAATTGTTCTTGCTAGATACCTGTAGCAGCCACGTAAAACTTGCAACAACAATTAGAGGACGTCTAACTTGTTTTTGTAGGGTATGTTGTGATGTGATATGGCCAATTACATGATGAGATATATGTGATGTATGAGATGATCATGTGTTGTATAGAATATCACGACTTGCATGTCGATGAGTACGGCAACCGGCAGGAGCCATAGGGTTGTGTTTAATTATTGTATGACCTGCGTGTCAATCATTAAGCGCTATGTAATACTTTACTTTATCGCTAAACGGTAGCTATAATAGTATGAGCATGGTGGGCGCGACAACCCCGATGGTGACACAATGATGGAGATCATGGTGTTATGCCAGTGATGATGGAGATCATGCCGATGCTTTCAAGATGGAGATCAAAAGCACAGGTTCATGGCCATATCATGTCACTTATTATTTGCATGTGATGTTAATCCTTTTATGCACCTTGTTTTGCTTAGGACTACGGTAGCATTATAAGGTGATCCCTCACTTAAATTTCAAGGTAAAATTTTGCTCTCCCCGAGTGTGCACCGTTGCGAATGTTCGTCGTATAGAGACACCATGTGATGATTAGGTGTGATAGACTCTATGCTCACATACAATGGGTGCAAGCCAGTGTTGCACGTGCAGAACACTCGGGTTAAACTTGACGACCCTAGCATGTATAGACATGGCGTCGGAACACAAGAGACCGAAAGGTCGAACATGAGTCATATAGTAGATATGATCAACATGATGATGTTCACCATTGAAACCACCTCAACTCATGTGATGATTGGACTTGAGTTGGTGAATTTGGATCATGTATCACTCGAATTACTAGAGGGATGTCAATTTGAGTGGGAGTTTTTAAGTGATATGATTAATTGAACTCATTATCATGAACATAGTCAATAGTGTTGCAAATTATGTTGCAGATTACTAGCTCATGTTATAGCTCCCTTGGATTTTTATATTTTCCTAGAGAAATAGAGTTGAAAGATGATGGTAGCAATATTGCGGACTGGGTCTGTGATCTGAGGATTGTCTTCATTGCTGCACAGAAGGCTTATGTCCTTAATGCACCGCTCGGTGCGCCACCTCCTCTAGCATCGCGTGTAGATGTTGTGAACATCTGATAGGCACGTTCTGATGAATACTTGATAGTTTAGTGCGTCATGCATTATGGCTTAGAATTGAGGCTCCAAAATGTTTTGAACGTCATGGTGTTGGAAATATGCCCTAGAGGCAATAATAAAATGGTTATTATTGTATTTCCTTGTTCATGATAATTGTCTATTGTTCATGCTATAATTGTGTTAACCGGAAACCATAATACATGTGTGAATACATAGACCACAACATGTCCCTAGTGAGCCTCTAGTTGACTAGCTCGTTGATCAATAGATGGTCACGGTTTCATGGCCATGGACATTGGATGTCGTTGATAACGGGATCACATCATTAGGAGAATGATGTGATGGACAAGACCCAATCCTAAGCATAGCACAAAGATCGTGTAGTTCGTTTGCTAAAGCTTTTCAATGTCAAGTGTCATTTCCTTAGACCATGAGATTGTGTAACTCCCGGATACCGTAGGAATACTTTGGGTGTGCCAAACGTCACAACGTAACTGGGTGGCTATAAAGGTACGCTACGGGTATCTCCGAAAGTATCTGTTGGGTTGGCACGAATCGAGACTGGGATTTGTCACTCCGTGTGACGGAGAGGTATCTCTGGGCCCACTCGGTAAGACATCATCATAATGAGCTCAATGTGACTAAGGAGTTAGCCACGGGATGATGTATTATGGAACGAGTAAAGAGACTTGCCAGTAACGAGATTGAACAAGGTATGGGGATACCGACGATCGAATCTCGGGCAAGTATCATACCGATAGACAAAGGGAATTGTATACGGGATTGATTGAATCCTTGACATCGTGGTTCATCCGATGAGATCATCGTGGAGTACGTGGGAGCCAACATGGGTATCCAGATCCCGCTGTTGGTTATTGACCGGAGAGGTGTCTCGGTCATGTCTACGTGTCTCCCGAACCCGTAGGGTCTACACACTTAAGGTTCGATGACGCTAGGGTTATAGGGAAAAGGTATACGTGATTACCGAAGGTTGTTCGGAGTCCCGGATGAGATCCCGGACGTCACGAGGAGCTCCGGAATGGTCCGGAGGTAAAGATTGATATATAGGAAGTCCAGTTTTGGTCACCGGAAAGTTTTCGGGCTCATCGGTAGTGTACCGGGAGTGCCGGGAGGGTGCCGGATAACCCCCGGGAGGGGTGTGACGACCAAAGGACCACATGGGCTGTTAGATAAAGTGTGCCAGCCCTTATTGGGCTGGGCAAGACTTTTGCTAAAGGCCCATGCGGCTGGAGATAAGGAGATAAGGCAAAAAGGATTTAAAAGGAGGAGATCCACCTCCCTTGTGGGAGGTGGACTCTCCCTTTAATTCGGCCGGCCATCTCCTCTTTGGAGTAGAGGCCAAGCCAGCCCTCCACGTCCCTCCTCCTATATATACTTGAGGTTTTGGATGTTTTGAGACAAGATTTGATCTCTCTCTCTCACGGCAAAGCCCTACCTCTCTTCTTCCTCCTCCGCAGCGCTTAGGCGAAGCCCTGTCGGAATACCTTGCTACTCCACCACCACCACGCCGTCGTGCTGCTGTTGGAGCCCTTCCCCAACCTCTCCTTCCTCCTTGCTGGATCAAGGTGTTGGAGACGTCACCGGGCTGCACGTGTGTTGAACGCGGAGGTGCCGTCCGTTCGGCACTTGATCGGATCTACCGCGATCTGAATCGCTGCGAGTACGACTCCATCAACCGCGTTCTTGTAACGCTTCCGCTTAGCGATCTTCAAAGGTATGAAGATGCAATCTCTCCCCTCTCGTTGCTGGTTTCTCCATAGATAGATCTTGGTGAACGTAGGAAAATTTTGATTTACTACTACGTCTCCCAACAGTGGCATCATGAGCTAGGTCTATGCGTAGAATCTATGCACGAGTAGAACACAAAGCAGTTGTGGGCGTCGAGTTTGTTAATTTGCTTGCCGCTACTAGTCTTATCTTGATTCGGCGGTATTGTGGGATGAAGCGGCCCGGACCAACTTTACACGTACGCTTACGTGAGACCGGTTCCACCGCCTGACATGCACTAGATGCATAAGGTGGCTAGCGGGTGTCTGTCTCTCCTACCTTAGTCGGATCGGATTCGATGAAAAGGGTCCTTATGATGGGTAAATAGCAATTGGCAAATCACGTTGTGGTGTTGATGTAGGTAAGAAACGTTCTTGCTAGTAACCTATAGCAGCCACGTAAAAACTTGCAACTACAAATTAGAGGACGTCTAACTTGTTTTTGCAGCATGTGCCTTGTGATGTGATATGGCCAAAGGATGTGATGTGATGCATTGTGATGTATGAATTGATCATGTTCTTGTAATAGGATTCACGACTTGCATGTCGATGATTATGACAACCGGCAGGAGCCATAGGAGTTGTCTTATTTATTGTATGACCTGCGTGTCAATCATAAACGCCATGTAATTACTTTACTTTATTGCTAAGCGTTAGCCATAGTAGTAGAAGTAATAGTTGGCGAGACAACTTCATGAAGACACAATGATGGAGATCATGATGATGGAGATCATGGTGTCGTGCCGGTGACAGTGATGATCATGGTGCCCCGAAGATGGAGATCATAGGAGCAAAATGATATTGGCCATATCATGTCACTATATTGATTGCATGTGATGTTTATCATGTTTACATCTTATTTGCATAGAACGACGGTAGTAAATAAGATGATCTCTCAATAAAATTTCAAGAAAGGTGTTCACCCTAACTGTGCACCGTTGCTAAGGATCGTCGTTCCGAAGCACCACGTGATGATCGGGTGTGATAGGTTCTAACGTTCGCATACAACGGGTGTAAGCCAGATTTACACATGCGAAACACTTAGGTTGACTTGACGAGCCTAGCATGTACAGACATGGCCTCGGAACACGGAAGACCGAAAGGTCGAACATGAGTCGTATAGAACATACGATCAACATAGAGATGTTCACCATGGATGACTAGTCCGTCTCACGTGATGATCGGACACGGGCTAGATGACATGGATCATGTATCACTTGGAAGACTAGAGAGATGTCTATCTAAGTGGGAGTTCATTAATAATTTGATTAAGTGAACTTAATTATCATGAACTTAGTCTAAAAATGTCCTTGCAAATTATGTCGTAGATAGCTCGCGCTGTAGCTCCACAGTTTTATTGATACAATCCTAGAGAAAAGTAAGTTGAAAGTTGATGGTAGCAATAATGCGGACAGGGTCCGTGATCTGAGGATTGTCCTCATTGCTGCACAGAAAGCTTATGTTTTTGATGTACTGCTAACTGCACCACTCCCTCAAGTGTTGTCTGTAGATGTTGTGAACATATGACAGACACTTTTTGATGACTACGTGATAGTTCAGTGCGTCATGCATTACGGCTTAGAATTGAGGCTTCAAAATGTTTTGAACGTCACAGAACATATGAGATGTTCTAGGAGCTGAGATTGTGATCTCAAGCTCGTGCCTATGTTGAGAGGTATGAGACCTCCAACAAGATTCTTTGCCTGCAAGATAAAGGAGAATAGCTTAATCGGTGAGCGTGTTCTCAGATTGTCTGGGTGCTACAATCACTTGAATCAAGTGGGAGTTAATCTTCCAGATGAGATAGTGATTAATGCAGTTCTCCAAGTCACTGCCACCAAGCTACTAGAGCTTCATGATGAACTATAACATGCCAGGGATGGATAAGATGATCCCTGAGTTGTTCGTGATGTTTGACACCACGAAGGTAGAAATCAATAAGGAGCATCAAGTGTTGATGGTTAAGTGAAAACCACTAGTTTCAAAAGGGGCAAGGGCAAGAAGGGAAAAACTTCAGGAATGGCAAGCCAGTTGTTGCTCTAGTGAAGAAACCCAAGGTTGAGCCCGAACCCGAGACTAAGTGCTTCTGTTATGAGGAGAATGTTCGCTGAAGCGGAAAAACCCTAGATGATTGGTAGATAAGAAGGCTGGTAATGTCAATGGAAGTATATTTGATATACGTGTTAGTGATGTGTACCTTGCTGGTACTCGTAGTAGCACCTGGGTATTGGATACCGGTTCGGTTGCTAAGTGTTAGCAACTCGAAATAAAAGCTACGGAGTAAATGGAGACTAGCTAGGTGAAAGGTGACGATGTGTGTTGGAAGTATTTCCAAGATTGATGTGATCACCATCGCACGCTCTCTCTACCTTCAGGATTTGTGATAAACCTAAATAAATGTTATTTGGTGTTTGCGTTGAGCATGAACGTGATTAGATCATGATTAGTGCGATACGGTTATTCATATAAGTTAGAGAATAATGGTTATTCTGTTTACATGGATAATGCCTTCAATGGTCATGCACCCACTCGGAATGGTTTATTGAATCATGATCGTAGTAGTACACATATTCATAACATTGGTACCAAAAGATATAAAGTTAATAATGATAGTACCACATACTTGTGGCACTGCCGCTAAATGTCATATTGGTATAAATCGCATGAAGAAACTCCATGATGATGGATTTTTGACTCACTCGATTTCGAATCGGTTGAGACATACGAGCCATGCCTCTTGGGCAAGATGACTGAGACCCCGTCATCCAATATGATGGAGCGGGCAAGTGGCTTATTGGAAATAATACATGTTGATGTATGTGGTCCAATGAGTGTTGAAACACACAGTGGATATCGTTGTTTTTCTTTACCTTCACTGATGATTTGAGTAAATATGGGGATATTTACTTAATGAAACACGAATCTGAAATGTTTGAAAGGTTCAAGGAGTTTCAGAGTGAAGTTAAAGATCATCGTGACAAGAAGATAAATGTCTATGATATGATCATGGAGGTGAATATCTAAGTTACGAGTTTGGTATGCAATTTTAGACAATGTGGAAATTGTTTCACAGCTCACGCCTCCTGGAACACCATAGTGTGATGGTGTGTTCGAACGTCGTAGTCGTGCTCTATTGGATATAGTGAGTACTATGATGTCTCTTATCGTTTTACCACTATCGTTATGGGGTTATGCATTAAAGACAAATCCATTCACTTTAACAGGGCACCATCTAAGTCTGTTGAGATGACACCGTGAGAATTATGGTTTGATAGAAGCCTAAGCTGTCATTTCTTAATGTTTGGGGCTGCGACGCTTATGTGAAAATGGGTTTTTCACCTAGCGAGCTCGAACCCAAAGTAGACAAATGCATCTTCATAGAATACCCTAATGAGACATTGGGTATACCTTCTATCTCAGATCCAAGCGCAAAATGTATTTGTAGCTAAGAACGGGTCCTTTCTTGAGAAAGAGTTTCTCTCGAAAGAATTGAGTGGGAGGAAGATAGAACTTGATAAGGTTGTTGAACCTTTGTTTCATCCAGAGAATAGCGCAACACAGAAAGATGTTTCTGTAGAGCCTACTCAGTTGAAAAGGAAGTTAATGATGATGATCATGAAGCTTCGGATCAAGTCACTATCGAACCTCGTAGGTCGACAAGGACGCGTACTGCTCCTGAGTAGTACGACAACCCTGTCTTGGAAATCATGTTGTTGGACAACGATGAACCTACGAACTATGGAGAAGCGATGGTGGGCCCGGATTCCAACAAATGGCTAGGAGCCATGAAATCCGAGAAAGGATCCATGTATGAAAACCAAGTATGGACTTTGGTAGACTTGCCTGTTGAATGGCGGGTCATTGAGTACAAATGGACCTTTGAGATAAACATAGACGCTAATGGTGAAATGTCACCGTTTATAAAGCTCGACTTGTCGCAAAGAAGTTTCCGCCAAGTTCAAGGAGTTGACTGCAATGAGATTGTCTCATCTGTAGCGATGCTAAAAGTCTATTAAAATTTTGTTAGCAGTTGCTGCATTTTTC
The DNA here is from genome assembly GCA_022496015.1 of Hordeum marinum. NCBI lineage: Eukaryota > Viridiplantae > Streptophyta > Magnoliopsida > Poales > Poaceae > Hordeum > Hordeum marinum. The sequence continues at coordinate 444,496,652 of CM039674.1, forward strand.
GATTATGAAATCTGGCAGATGGATGACAAAACAAGGTTTCCGTAATGGTTTCTGTGAGGAAGAGTTGTATGTGATACAACCAGAAGGTTTTGTCAATCCTAAGGATGCTAATAATATGCAAACTCCAGCGATCCTTCTATGGGCTGGAGCAAGCATCTCGGAGTTGGAATATATGCTTTGATGAGGTGATCAAAGTGTTTAAGTTTATACAATGTTTATGAGAAACTTGTATTTGCAAGAAAGTGAGTGGGAGCACTATGGAATTTCTTATAAGAATATGTAGTTGACATATTATTGATCGGAAATGATGTAGAATTTCTGGAAGAGCATGAAGGGTTGTTTGAAAAGTTTTTTCAAAGGAAGACCCAGATAAAGCTACTATTTTATTAAGCATCAAGATCTATAGGGATAGATCTATTCGCTTGATAAGTTTTTTCGACGAAGACATACCTTGACAAGTTTTTGAAGGAGTTCAAAATAGATGGGTCAAAGAAGGAGTTCTTGACTGTATTGTAAGGTGTGAAATTGAGTAAGACTCAATACCCGACCACGGCAGAAGATAAAGAAGAGATGAGTGTCATCTCCTATGCTTTAGCCATAGGCTCTATATAGTATGCCATGCTGTGTGCCGCACCTGTGTGTGCCTTGCCATGAGTCTGTCAAGGGGTACAAGAGTAATCCAAGAGTGGATCACTAGACAGCGGTCAAAGTTAGCCTTAGTAACTTGAGAACTAAGGAAATATTTCTCGATTATGGAGGTGATAAAGAGTTCATCGTAAAGTGTTACGATGATGCAAGCTTTAAAACCAATCCGGATGACTCTTAGTAGAAATCCAGCTACGTATAGTGGAGCAGCCATTTGGAATAGCTCCAAGTGGAGCGTGGGAGCAGTATCTACAAATATGAAATGGAAAGTTTGCAAAGGTACACACGGATCTGAATGTCGCAGACCCGCTGACTAAAAACCTCTTTCACGAGCAGAACATGAACAAACCCCAGAACTTATTGGGTGTTAATCACATGATGATATGATCACATGGTGATGTAAGTGTTAATCACATGGTGATGTGAACTAGATTATTGACTCTAGTGCAAGTGGGAGACTGTTGGAAATATGCCCTAGAGGCAATAATAAAATGGTTATTATTGTATTTCCTTGTTCATGATAATTGTCTATTGTTCATGCTATAATTGTGTTAACCGGAAACCATAATACATGTGTGAATACATAGACCACAACATGTCCCTAGTGAGCCTCTAGTTGACTAGCTCGTTGATCAATAGATGGTCACGGTTTCATGGCCATGGACATTGGATGTCGTTGATAACGGGATCACATCATTAGGAGAATGATGTGATGGACAAGACCCAATCCTAAGCATAGCACAAAGATCGTGTAGTTCGTTTGCTAAAGCTTTTCAATGTCAAGTGTCATTTCCTTAGACCATGAGATTGTGTAACTCCCGGATACCGTAGGAATACTTTGGGTGTGCCAAACGTCACAACGTAACTGGGTGGCTATAAAGGTACGCTACGGGTATCTCCGAAAGTATCTGTTGGGTTGGCACGAATCGAGACTGGGATTTGTCACTCCGTGTGACGGAGAGGTATCTCTGGGCCCACTCGGTAAGACATCATCATAATGAGCTCAATGTGACTAAGGAGTTAGCCACGGGATGATGTATTATGGAACGAGTAAAGAGACTTGCCAGTAACGAGATTGAACAAGGTATGGGGATACCGACGATCGAATCTCGGGCAAGTATCATACCGATAGACAAAGGGAATTGTATACGGGATTGATTGAATCCTTGACATCGTGGTTCATCCGATGAGATCATCGTGGAGTACGTGGGAGCCAACATGGGTATCCAGATCCCGCTGTTGGTTATTGACCGGAGAGGTGTCTCGGTCATGTCTACGTGTCTCCCGAACCCGTAGGGTCTACACACTTAAGGTTCGATGACGCTAGGGTTATAGGGAAAAGGTATACGTGATTACCGAAGGTTGTTCGGAGTCCCGGATGAGATCCCGGACGTCACGAGGAGCTCCGGAATGGTCCGGAGGTAAAGATTGATATATAGGAAGTCCAGTTTTGGTCACCGGAAAGTTTTCGGGCTCATCGGTAGTGTACCGGGAGTGCCGGGAGGGTGCCGGATAACCCCCGGGAGGGGTGTGACGACCAAAGGACCACATGGGCTGTTAGATAAAGTGTGCCAGCCCTTATTGGGCTGGGCAAGACTTTTGCTAAAGGCCCATGCAGCTGGAGATAAGGAGATAAGGCAAAAAGGATTTAAAAGGAGGAGATCCACCTCCCTTGTGGGAGGTGGACTCTCCCTTTAATTCGGCCGGCCATCTCCTCTTTGGAGTAGAGGCCAAGCCAGCCCTCCACGTCCCTCCTCCTATATATACTTGAGGTTTTGGATGTTTTGAGACAAGATTTGATCTCTCTCTCTCACGGCAAAGCCCTACCTCTCTTCTTCCTCCTCCGCAGCGCTTAGGCGAAGCCCTGTCGGAATACCTTGCTACTCCACCACCACCACGCCGTCGTGCTGCTGTTGGAGCCCTTCCCCAACCTCTCCTTCCTCCTTTCTGGATCAAGGTGTTGGAGACGTCACCGGGCTGCACGTGTGTTGAACGCGGAGGTGCCGTCCGTTCGGCACTTGATCGGATCTACCGCGATCTGAATCGCTGCGAGTACGACTCCATCAACCGCGTTCTTGTAACGCTTCCGCTTAGCGATCTTCAAAGGTATGAAGATGCAATCTCTCCCCTCTCGTTGCTGGTTTCTCCATAGATAGATCTTGGTGAACGTAGGAAAATTTTGATTTACTACTACGTCTCCCAACACATGGAACATATGAGATGTTCTAAGAGCTAAAATTGGGATCTCAGGCTCGTGCTCATGTTGTGAGATATGAGATCTCCAACAAGATTCTTTGCCTGCAAGATTAAGGAGAATATCTCAATAGTTGAGCATGTACTCAGATTGTCTGGGTGCTACAGTCGCTTGAATCGAGTGGGAGTTGATCTTCTAGATAAGAAAGTGATTGATATAGTTTTCCAAGTCACTGTCACTAAGCTACTAGAGCTTCGTGATGAACTATAAAATGCTAGGGATGGAAATGATGATCCCCAAGCTGTTCACGATGTTTGACACCGCGAAGGTAGAAATCAAGAAGGAGCATCAAGTGTTGATGGTTAGTAAAACCACTAGTTTCGAAAAGGGCAAGGGCAAGGAGGGAAACTTCATGGATTGCAAGTCAGTTGCTGCTCCAGTGAAGCAACCCAAAGTTGAACCCAAAACCGAGACTAAGTCCTTCTATTATGAGGAGAGCGGTCGCTGAAGCGGAACAACCCTAGATACTTGGTAGATAAGAAGTCTGGCAACGTCGACATAAGTATATTTTATATATGTGTTATTGATGTGTACCTTGCTAGTATTCCTAGTAGAACCTGGGTATTGGATACCGGTTCGGTTGCTAAATGTTAGTAACTCGAAATAAAAGCTACGGAATAAACTAAGACTAGGTAAGTGTGAGGTGACGGTGTGTGTTGGAAATGTTTCCAAGGTTGATGTGATCAACATCGCACGCTCTCTCTACCTTCGGGATTAGTGACAAACCTAAGTAAATGTTATTTGGTGTTTGCGTTAAGCATGAAGATGATTAAATCGTGTTTATTGCAATACGGTTATTCATTTAAGTGAGAGTAATGGTTATTCTGTTTACATGAATAATACCTTCAATGGTCATGCACCCAATGAGAATGTTTTGTTGAATCTTATCGTAGTAATACACATGTTCATAACATTGATGCCAAAATATGCAAAGTTAATAATGATAGTACCACATACCTGTGGCACTGCCACTTAATGTCATATTGGTATAAATCGCATGAAGAAACTCCATGTTCATGGATCTTTGGACTCATTTGGTTTCGAATCGGTTGAGACATGCGGACCATGCCTCTTGGGCAAGATGACTAAAGACCCCGTTTTCAGTATGATGGAGCGGGCTAGTAACTTATTGGAAATAATACATGTTGATGTATGCGATCCAATGAGTGTTGTAGCGTGCAATGGATATTGTTATTTTTCTTACCTTCACTGATGATTTGAGTATATATGAGTATATTTTCTTAATGAAACACAAGTCTGAAACGTTTGAAAAGTTCAAAAAAATTCAGAGTGAAGTTTAAGATCATCATGACAAGAAGATAAAAATGTCTATGATATGATCGTGGAGGTGAATATCTGAGTTACGAGTTTGGCATACAACTTTAGACAATGTGAAAGTTGCTTCACAACTCACACCACCTGGAACACCATAGTGTGATGGTGTGTTCGAACGTCATAGTCGTGCTCTATTGGATATGGTGCGTACTATGATGTCTCTTATAGTTTTGCCACTATCTTTTTGGGGTTATGCATTAGAGACAACTACATTCACTTTAAATAGCGCACCATCTAAATCTGTTGAGATGACACCGTATGAATTATGGTTTGATAGAAACCTAAGCTGCCATTTCTTAATGTTTGGGGCTGCAACACTTATGTGAAAAAAGGTTTTCACCTAATGAGCTCGAACCCAAAGCGAACAAATGCATTTTCATGGAATACCCTAAGAACAGTTGGGTATACCTTCTATCTCAGATCCGAGCACAAAGTGTTTGTTGCTAAAATGGGTCCTTTCTCGAGAAAGAGTTTCTCTCGAAAGAATTGAGTGCGAGGAAGATAGAACTTGATGAGGTTGTTGAACCTTTGTTCAATCAGAGAGTAGCGCAGCGCAGAAAGATGTTTCTGTGGAGCCTACGACAGTTGAAGAGAAAGTTAATGATGATGATCATGAAGCTTCGGATCAAGTTACTATCAAACCTCGTAGGTCGACAAGGACGCGTATTGCTCCTGAGTGGTACGACAACCCTGTCTTGGAGGTCATGTTGTTGGATATAGATGAACCTACGAGCTATGGAGAAGTGACGATGGGCGCGGATTCCGACAAATGGTTAGAGGCCATGAAATTCGAGAAAGGATCCATGTATGATAACCAAGTATAGACTTTGGTATACTTGCTCGTTGGACGGCAGGTCATTGATTAAAAATGGACCTTTTAGATGAAGACAAACGCTGATGGTGAATTTCACCATTTATAAAGCTCTACTTGTCGCAAAGAAGTTTCCGCCAAGTTCAAGGAGTTGACTACGATGAGACTTTCTCACTCGTAGCGATGCTAAAGTCTGTTGGAATTATGTTAGTAGTTGCTGTGTTTTTCAATTATGAAATCTGGTAGATGGATGTCAAAACATCATTTCCTTAACGGTTTACTCGAGGAATGGTTGTATGTGATACAACCAGAAGGTTTTGTCAGTCCTAAGGATGCTAAAAGGTGTGCAAGCTCAAGTAATCCTTCTATGGGTTGGAGCAAGCATCTCGGAGTTGGAATATACGCTTTGATGAGGTGATCACAGTTTTTTGAGTCTATACAAAATTTATGAGAAACTTGTATTTACAATAAAGTGAGTGGGAGCGCTATAGAATTTCTGATAGGCATATGTGGATGACATATTGTTAATCGGAAATGATGTAGAATTTCTAGAAAGCATAAAGGGTTGTTTGAAAAGAGTTTTTCAAAGGAAGAGATGTATGAAGCTACTTAATTGTTGGGCATCGGGATCTAGAGAGATAGATCAAGACGCCTGATGGGACTTTCAATGAGTACATACCCTGACAAGATATTGAAAGAGTTCAAAATGGATCAGTCAAAGAAAGAGTTCTTGCCTGATTTGTAAGGTGTGAAGTTGAGTGAGACTCAAAGCTTGACCACGACAGAAGAAAGAGAAAGGATGAACGTCGTCCCCTATGCCTTAGCCATAAGCTCTATATAGTATGCCATGTTGTGTACCACACCTGTGTGTGCCTTGCCATGAGTCCGTCAAGGGGTACAAACGTGATCCGGGAGCGGATCAATGGACAATGGTCAGGATTATCCTTAGTAACTAGAGGACTAAGGAAATATTTCTTGATTATGAAGGTGATAAAGAGTTCGTCGTAAAGGGTTACGTCGATGCAAGCTTTAACACCAATCCGGATGACTCTTAGTAGCAATCCGGATACGTATAGTGGAGTAGCCATTTGGAATGGCTCCAAGTAGTGTGTGGTAGCAGTGTCTACAGTATGACATATAAATTTACAAAGTACACACGATCTGCATGTCACAGACCCATTGACTAAAACCTCTTTCACATGCAAAACATGATCAAACCCCAGAACTCATTGGGTGTGAGATTCATAACAAATCACATAGCGATGTGAGCTAGATTATTGACTCTAGTGCAAGTGGGAGACTATTGGAAATATACCCTAGACGCAATAATAAATTACTTATTATCATATTTCCTTGTTCATGATAATTGTTTATTATCCATGCTAGAATTGTATTGATCGGAAACTCAGATACATGTGTGGATACATAGACAACACCATGTCCCTAGTATGCCTCTAATAGACTAGCTCGTTGATCAAAGATGGTTAAGGTTTCCTAGCCATGGACATAAGATGTCATTTTATAATGGATCACATCATTAAGAAAATGATGTGATGGACAAGACCCAAATTATAAACGTAGCATATGATCGTGTCAGTTTATAGCTACTGTTTTCTGCATGTCAAGTATCTGTTCCTATGACCATGAGATCATGCAACTCACTGACACCGGAGGAGTACCTTGTGTGTATCAAACGTCACAACGTAACTGGGTGACTATAAAGGTGCTCTAAAGGTATCTCCGAGGGTGTCTATTGGGTTAGCATGGATCAAGACTGGGATTTGTTACTCCGTGTGACGGAGAGGTATCACAACACCCACTCGGTAATACAACATCACTATAAGCTTTGCAAGCAATGTGACTAAAGAGTTAGCCACGGGATCTTGTATTACGGAACGAGTAAAGAGACTTGCCGGTAACGAGATTGAACTAGGTATGGAGATACCGACGATCAAATCTCGAGCAAGTAACATACCGAAGAACAAAGGGAACATCATACGGGATTAGCTGAATCCTTGACATAGAGGTTCAACCGATAAAGATCTTCATAGAATATCTAGGAATCAATATGGGCATCCAGGTCCCGCTATTGGTTATTGACCAAAGAGGTGTCTCGGTCATGTATACATAGTTCTCGAACCCGCAAGGTCTGCACACTTAAGGTTCGGTGACATTTCGGTAGTATAGAGTTATGTATTGTGGTGACCAAAGGTTGTTCGGAGTCCCGGATGAGATCCCGGACATCACGAGGAGCTCCGGAATGGTCCGGAGGTAAAGACTGATATATAGGAAGTCCTGTTTTGGTCATCGGAAAAGTTTCGGGCTCATCAGTAATGTACCGGGAGTGCCGGGAGGGTGTCGGGGGACCATCGAGAGGGGTGTCTCGACCGAAAGGACCTCATGGGATGTGGGAGGAGTCAAACCAGCCCCTGGTGGGATGGTCTAAGCCCCCACTAAGGACCATGCAGCTAGGGGTGAGAAAAACCCAAAAGGTGGAGAGGTGGAAAGAGTTTCCAAGTGGAAAGGAGGAATCCTACTCCTAATAGGATTGGAGTAGGACTCCTCCACCTCCAATTTTGACCAAACCTTGAGGGTTTGAGGCTGCCTCCTCCCCTCCCTACCTCCTATATATACTAGAGGATTTAGAAGGGAAAGCCAACCCTAATTGCCACGTGCTGCCCTCTTCTTCCTCTAGATCTGTTTCTTCTCTAGATTAGTTTTGTGGTGCTTAGGCGAAGCCCAGCAGGATTAGTTCACCACCACCGCCACCACACCGTTGTGCTGCCAGAGAACTCATCTACCTCTCCACTCCCTCTTACTGGATCAAGAAGGCGGAGATCGTCATCGAGCTGTACGTGTGCTGAACGCGGAGGTGCCGTCCATTCGGCGCTAGATCGGAAGGACCGTGATCAAGATCGCGAGAAAATTCGTGATTGGATCGCGGGACGGATCGTGATGTGATTGCGGGACGGATCGTGATTGGATTGCTATATGGATCATGATGGGATCGCGGGACGCTCGGCGATTTGGATCGCAAAGACGTTCGACTACATCAACCGGGTTTCTTAACGCTTCCCGCTTAGCGATGTACAAGGGTATGTAGATCCACTCTCCCTCTCGTAGATGCTCATCACCATGGATAGATCTTGCATGTGCGTAGGATTTTTTTTGGTTTCCCATGCAACGTTCCCCAACAACCAGCATGTCAATGTAGACTGGACCACAAGGGCGATGACTCACGAACGTCCGTTGGGCGTCTTCAGTGAGCAGGCGCGGCACTAGCGTGTCGACGTATACCGAACTGCATGGCGGTGACTCATGGGTGTTCGTTGGGCAGCTTGAACGAGCAAGCACGACACCAGTATGTTGATGTAGACCAGACCGCATGGCGGCGACTCACGAGCGTCCGTTGGGCGGCTCGTACAGGCGGCCACGACACCGGCATGGTGAGTTGAATGCAAGAGCTGTCCGGCGACTTGGTACAAACACGAGAGTCTATCGCGGCATTGTAAGCCGTCCTGGTCGCGCGGATGTGATAGTTGGCAGCGGCATTGGAAACCGGTGCATTGCGACACGGACGAACACCATTTCAGACTGGCGTTGGTGCGCCTCCATCTCCACGGTATCGTGCCATTTTGGTAATGAATAATTGCCCTGCGTAAAAATATTGCTGGACAGATTAATTGTTTTTGGAAAAAATAAAAAATATATCAATAAGAATATACCTGATGAATTTCACGTGATATGTTTTGTCGGAATTTATGCGTCACGGGGTTGACGACTGTGGAGGTGAAGTCAACCACTGGCGAACCCAAAATACTCGCAATAAATATGTGTGCTCCGATAAATTTTGAACTGACCAGACTTTTTTTACTCCCCTGTCCAACCGGCGTCCACCTCTCTCCCTTGCCTTATCCTCCCATCGACCGTACTACACGGGGAAAGGAAAAGTACGGTGGTGAGTGCAGCGACAGAAGGCCGGGTCAGGGCGAGGCGAGGCAGCCAGCGGGGGCGACGGGGAGGTGAGGCGATTGGGCGGTGGACGATGTGACAGCTGGCGGCAGGGCCAGTGCAGAGCGTGGCGACACAGGGGGCACGGGGCGGCTCGCCGACAGAGGCGGCACGCGTCGGGGCGGCTCGCCGGCAGGAGCGGCACGCGTCGGGGCGGCTCGCCGGCAGGAGCGGCATGCGAAGGGGCGGCTCGCCTGCAGGAGGGGAGCGCGACGGGGCGGCTCGCCGGCAAGAACGGCAGCCGGCGGCTGACTCGCCGTGGGGTGTGATGGCGAGGCGAAGTGGCGGAAGGAGCTTCCCGCGGTGGAGCCCATGCCTTCTCTAGGAGAGGCTGTCTGTGTCGGTCGGCCTGTGGGGCGGAGCAGCAAGGTGCGGCAAGCCTGTGGCGGGGCGGAGCAGCGCGTAGGCCGAATGCCACTGAAGCGGATGTGTGCATGGAGCCGGCGTGCGGGCTCACAGCCAGGATGGAGAGGCGAGGAGGAAAATGGCACGACAAGCCGGCGCGCGTGAGGGCGGAGCAGTACGAGGCGCGGCAAGCCGGCAACGCGCGGTGGCGGAGTCAGCCTGGGCGCAGCAAGCGGGGCGACGCCAAAAACACAGCAGGGAGCACGACCGTGGCCAGGGGCAACGCGGCCGGGTCGGATTGAGGTCAGGATGCGGCGGCAAGCCGAGTCCATGGTTGCATCTTGTTTCCGGGTCGGGGTTGGGTTTGGTGAATCCACGTCTATTTCCTCCTCTCGGACGTGACCTTCTTATTTTTCTTGCATGATGCTCTGACCCTTGGCCTTCTCATGGCAGAGTACTAGTTGAAACAGTACGGTTGCTCCAATCCCTCGTAAGTGCATGTGCTTTGGTTGGTCGAGCAAAACGAGAACTACCGTGACTTGATGGCAGTGCAGGATTGACGGGAACTGCGCTGTCTAGATGACATTGCATGATTGCTTCACGTTGGCCTCGATGTATGGAAACTGCCGCAAAAAATGTGATCTCGGTTCCGTCGACCTTTCCAGACGACGGCTACATAAAAGACCGCAACCCTAACATCCCCTCAATCCCAATCTTTTACACGACGTACAGACTACTCGTCATGATGATGATGTAGATCCTTCCGCGCTGGCTCTTGTGGATCCGTCGGGTCATAGTCTTCTCGACCCCTAGGAGAGGTCCCTTCAAGAACACAACACCATCGTGTTTGGCCCCACGGTGGGCGTCAACTGTCGTGGATTTTTCACGGCAATATGTCCTCGTGAGAGAACTTAGGTGTGAGGCCATCGCAACTATGTGGCGGCTAGAGAGGGGTTGGTCGAAATCGAGAGACGCTAGTTTACCCAGGTTCGGCCCCTCCGTTGGAGGTAAAAGCCTACATCCTGCTTTGTGAGTATTGATGATGAGGATGATCTCGATTACATGGGTGTTGTTGTGCTACCTCTAATCTCGAGGGTTTCTAATCTGTCTATCTCTAATGACTTGAGATTGTCCCTCTTGGGATGCGTTACCCCTCCTTATATAGGTAGAAGGGGTAGGTTTACATATAGTCCTATTGGGAGTAGGATCAGGACTAGTCTCTCTTGAATCCTAATCCGGGTCTTGTTTCCTTTGTGAGGGAGTCCTTACTCATCTTGGGCCTTCTTTGTGAGATGACCCACCTTAACATGAGTCGGCCGTCCCATGAGCCGCCTTATGGGCCATTGGGTCTTGTCGCTCGACTGACCCGCCTACCAGGTCACCAATGAACCGCCAAGCTCACTATGGTCACCAGTGAGTCGCCAAGTCCCGACCAGGTCATACTTCAGGCCGGGTTATATCGCAGGGTAATATCCCTGACATTTATTTGTTCAGCCATCACCCCTCCACTATTTATAGGAGGCAAGGGGGAGGAGGGGGACGCAACCCTAACCCCTCCACCAAGGGAGGGGCAGCGACCAAGAGGGAGGAGTCCTCCCTCCCTAAGGCACTTCCTAGGTGCCTTACCCCTCAAGGTTCCACTCCCTTAGCCACATGGGCCCTTGGGGAGCTAGCCCAGTAAGGCTAGGGCTCCTCCCTACAGCCCATGCCGGACTAAGGGGCATGGTGGAACCTTCCATGGACTTTCGGACCCTTCCAAAATCCTCTAGAACCTTCCAGAACCTTCCCGGTACAATACGGGAAAACCCCGAAACTTTCCCGGTATCCAAAATATGAATTCCCATATATAAATATTTACCTCCGGACCATTCTGGAGCTCCTCGTGATGTCTGGGATCTTATCCGGGATTCCGAACAACATTCGGTACCAACGTACTGTTGGGAAACGTAGTAGTAAATCAAAAAATTTCTACGCATTCACCAAGATCCATCTATGGAGAAACCAGCAACGAGCAAGGGGAGAGTGGATCTTCATACCTTTGAAGATCGCTAAGCGGAAGCGTTGCTAGAACGCGGTTGATGGAGTCGTACTCGCAGCGATTCAGATCGCGGTAGATCCGATCAAGTGCCGAACGGACGGCACCTCCGCGTTCAACACACGTGCAGCCCGGTGACGTCTCCTACGCCTTGATCCAGCAAGGAGGGAGGAGAGGTTGAGGGAGAGCTCCGGCAGCACGATGGCGTGGTGGCGGTGGAGCTGCGTGGTACTCCGACAGAGCTTCGCTAAGCGCTACGGAGAACGAGGGGAGGAGGAGGTAGGGCTGCACCAGAGAGAGAGGGAGAACCGTGTGTTGTGCAGCCCCAAATACCTCCACTATATATAGGAGAAAGGGAGGAGGGGTGGCTGCGCCCTAGGGTTCCACCCTAGGGGTGGCGGCAGCCACCAGATGCCATCTGGCCGGCGGCTAGGGCAAGGGAGAGGTGGGGCGCCCTAGGGTGGGCCTTAAGGCCCATCTAAGCCTAGGGTTTGCCCCCCTCCACCTTTGCCACGCCTTGGGCTGGGGTGGGAGGCGCACCAGCCCACCTAGGGGCTGGCTCCCTCCCACTCTTAGCCCACGGAACCTTCCGGGGCAGGTGGGCCCACTTGGTGGACCCCTGGAACCCTTCCGGTGGTCCCGGTACACTACCGGTGACACCCGGAACACTTCCGGTAACCAAATCCTCACTTCCCATATATCAATCTTCGTCTCCGGACCATTCCGGGACTCCTCGTGACGTCCGGGATCTCATCCGGGACACCGAACAACCTTCGGTAACCACGTACACTATTTCCCTATAACCCTAGCGTCATCGAACCTTAAGTGTGTAGACCCTACGGGTTCGGGAGACACGTAGACATGACCGAGACACCTCTCCGGCCAATAACCAACAGCGGGATCTGGATACCCATGTTGGCTCCCACGTACTCCACGATGATCTCATCGGATGAACCACGATGTCAGGGATTCAATCAATCCCGTATACAATTCCCTTTGTCTATCGGTATGGTACTTGCCCGAGATTCGATCGTCGGTATCCCCATACCTTGTTCAATCTCGTTACCGGCAAGTCTCTTTACTCGTTCCGTAATACATCATCCCGTGACTAACTCCTTAGTCACATTGAGCTCATAATGATGATGTCTTACCGAGTGGGCCCAGAGATACCTCTCCGTCACACGGAGTGACAAATCCCAGTCTCGATTCGTGTCAACCCAACAGACACTTTCGGAGATACCCGTAGCGTACCTTTATAGCCACCCAGTTACGTTGTGACGTTTGGCACACCCAAAGTATTCCTACGGTATCCGGGAGTTACACAATCTCATGGTCTAAGGAAATGACACTTGACATTGAAAAGCTTTAGCAAACGAACTACACGATCTTTGTGCTATGCTTAGGATTGGGTCTTGTCCATCACATCATTCTCCTAATGATGTGATCCCGTTATCAACGACATCCAATGTCCATGGTCATGAAACCGAGACCATCTATTGATCAACGAGCTAGCCAACTAGAGGCTCACTAGGGACACGTTGTGGTCTATGTATTCACACATGTATTACGGTTTCCGGTTAACACAATTATAGCATGAACAATAGACAATTATCATGAACTAGGAAATACAATAATAACCATTTTATTATTGCCTCTAGGGCATATTTCCAACAGTCTCCCACTTGCACTAGAGTCAATAATCTAGTTACATTGTGATGAATCGAACACCCATAGCATTCTGGTGCTGATCATGTTTTGCTCGTGAGAGAGGTTTAGTCAACGGATCTGCGACATTCAGATCCGTATGCACTTTACAAATATCTATGTCTCCCTCCTGAATGTAATCTCGGATGGAGTTGAAGCGGCGCTTGATGTGTCTTGTCTTCTTGTGAAACCTGGGCTCCTTCGCAAGGGCAATAGCTCCAGTGTTGTCACAGAGTAGAGTCATCGGGCCCGACGCATTCGGAATCACTCCTAGGTCGGTGATGAACTCCTTCATCCAGACTCCCTCCTTTGCTGCTTCCGAAGCAGCTATGTACTCCGCTTCACATGTAGATGCTGCCACGACGCTTTGCTTGCTGCTGCTCCAGCTCACTGCCCCTCCATTCAAAATATACACGTATCCGGTTTGCGACTTGGAGTCGTCCGGATCTGTGTCGAAGCTAGCATCGACGTAACCCTTTACGACGAGCTCTTCGGCACCTCCATAAACGAGAAACATGTCCTTTGTCCTTTTCAGGTACTTCAGGACATTCTTGACCGCTGTCCAGTGTTCCGCTCCGGGATCACTTTGGTACCTCCCTACCAAACTTATGGCAAGGTTCACATCAGGCCTGGTACACAGCATGGCATACATGATAGAGCCTATGGCTGAAGCATAGGGGATGACACTCATCTCTTCTCTATCCTTTGCCGTGGTCGGGCATTGAGTCGTACTCAATCTCACACCTTGCAACACAGGCAAGAACCCCTTCTTGGACTGATCCATATTGAACTTCTTCAATATCTTTTCAAGGTATGTGCTTTGTGAAAGACCAATGAGGCGTTTCGATCTATCTCTATAGATCTTAATACCTAATATGTAAGCAGCTTCTCCAAGGTCCTTCATTGAAAAACACTTATTCAAGTAGGCCTTTATACTTTCCAAGAGTTCTATATTATTTCCCATTATCAGCATGTCATCCACATACAGTATAAGGAACGCTATAGAGCTCCCACTCACTTTCTTGTAAATACAGGGTTCTCCATAAACCTGTACAAACCCAAACGCTTTAATCACCTCATTAAAGCGAATGTTCCAACTCCGAGATGCTTGCACCAGCCCATAGATGGAGCGCTGGAGCTTGCATACCTTGTTAGCACCTTTAGGATCGACAAAACCTTCCGGCTGCATCATATACAGTTCTTCCTTGAGGAAGCCATTAAGGAATGCCGTTTTGACGTCCATTTGCCAGATCTCATAATCATAAAATGCGGCAACTGCTAACATGATTCGGACAGACTTTAGCATCGCTACGGGTGAGAAAGTCTCATCGTAGTCAACTCCTTGAACTTGTCGATAACCCTTAGCGACAAGCCGAGCTTTATAGGCGGTGACATTACCGTCTGCGTCAGTCTTCTTCTTAAAGATCCATTTGTTTTCAATGGCTCGCTTATCATTAGGCAAGTCCACCAAAGTCCATACTTTGTTCTCATACATGGATCCTATCTCGGATTTCATGGCATCAAGCCATTTGTTGGAATCCGGGCCCGCCATCGCTTCTTCATAGTTCGAAGGTTCACCGTTGTCCAACAACATGATCTCTAGGACAGGATTGCCGTACCACTCTGGTGCGGAACGTGTCCTAGTGGACCTTCGAATAGCAACTTGATCTGAAGTTTCATGATCATCATCATTAACTTCCTCTCTAGCCGGTGTAGGCTCCACAGAAACAACTTCCTGTGCCGCGCTACTCTCCGGTTCGAGTGGAGGTACAATTACCTCATCAAGCTCTATTTTCCTCCCACTTACTTCTTTCGAGAGAAACTCTTTCTCGAGAAAGGATCCATTCTTGGCAACAAAGACTTTGCCTTCGGATCGTAGGTAGAAGGTATACCCAATAGTCTCCTTGGGATATCCTATGAAGACGCACTTTTCCGCTTTGGGTTCGAGCTTCTCAGGTTGAAGTTTCTTCACATAAGCATCGCATCCCCAAACTTTTAGAAACGACAGCTTAGGTTTCTTTCCAAACCATAATTCATACGGTGTCGTCTCTACGGATTTAGACGGTGCCCTATTTAAAGTGAATGCGGCAGTCTCTAATGCATATCCCCAAAATGATAGCGGTAAGTCGGTAAGAGACATCATAGATCGCACCATATCCAATAGAGTGCAATTACGACGTTCAGACACACCATTTCGCTGAGGTGTGCCTGGCGGCGTGAGCTGTGAAACAATTCCACATTTCCTAAGGTGTGTGTCAAACTCGTGACTTAAATATTCTCCGCCACGATCAGATCGTAGGCATTTTATTTTCCTGTCACGTTGATTCTCGACCTCACTCTGAAATTCCTTGAACCTTTCAAAGGTTTCAGACTTGTGTTTCATTAAGTAGACATACCCATATCTGCTCAAGTCATCAGTGAGGGTGAGAACATAACGGTAGCCACCGCGAGCCTCGACACTCATTGGACCGCATACATCGGTATGTATTATCTCCAACAAGTCAGTTGCTCGCTCCATTGTTCCGGAGAATGGAGTCTTGGTCATCTTGCCCAAGAGGCATGGTTCGCATGTGTCAAATGATTCGAAATCAAGTGACTCCAAAAGTCCATCAGCATGGAGCTTCTTCATGCGTTTGACACCAATATGGCCAAGACGGCAATGCCACATGTAAGTGGGACTATCGTTATCAACTTTACACTTTTTGGTACTCACACTATGGATATGTGTAACATCACGTTCGAGATTCATCAAAAATAAACCATTGACCAGCGGGGCATGAGCATAAAACATTTCTCTCATATAAACAGAACAACCATTATTCTCGGATTTAAATGAGTAGCCATCTCGCATCAAGCGAGATCCAGATACAATGTTCATGCTCAAAGCTGGTACTAAATAACAATTATTAAGGTTTAAAACTAATCCCGAAGGTAGATGTAGAGGTAGCGTGTCGACGGCGATCACATCGACCTTGGAACCATTCCCGACGCGCATCGTCACCTCATCCTTGGCCAGCCTCCGCTTATTCCGCAGCTCCTGCTTGGAGTTACAAATGTGAGCAACTGCACCGGTATCAAATACCCAGGAGCTACTACGAGCGCTGGTTAGGTACACATCAATAACAAGTATATCACATATACCTTTAACGTTACCGTCCTTCTTATCCGCTAAATACTTGGGGCAGTTCCGCTTCCAGTGACCGGTACCCTTGCAATAAAAGCACTCAGTCTCAGGCTTGGGTCCATTCTTGTTCTTCTTCTTCCCGGCAACTTGCTTACCGGGCGTGGCAACAGCTTTGCCGTCTTTCTTGAAGTTCTTCTTACCCTTGCCTTTCTTGAAACTAGTGGTCTTATTTACCATCAACACTTGATGCTCCTTTTTGATCTCGACCTCCGCTGATTTCAGCATCGAGTACAACTTAGGAATGGACTTCTCCATCCCTTGCATGTTGTAGTTCATCACAAAGCTCTTGAAGCTAGGTGGAAGCGACTGGAGGATTCTGTCAATGACCGAGTCATCCGGGAGATTAACTCCTAGCTGAGTCAAGCGGCTGTGAAGCCCCGACATCTTGAGGATGTGCTCACTAACAGAACTGTTCTCCTCCATCTTACAGCTGAAGAACTTGTCAGAGATGTCATATCTCTCGACTTGGGCATGAGCTTGGAAAACTAGTTTCAGCTCTTGGAACATCTCATATGCTCCGTGTTGCTCAAAACGCTTTTGGAGCCCCGATTCTAAACTGTAAAGCATGCCGCACTGAACAAGGGAGTAATCATCGCAGCGCGACTGCCAAGCGTTCGTAACGTCTTGGTCCGCTGGGAGAATGGGTGGGTCACCTAGCGGTGCATCAAGGACATACAATCTCTTGGAAGCTATGAGGATGATCCTCAAGCCACGGACCCAGTCCGTATAGTTGCTTCCATCATCTTTCAGTTTGGTTTTCTCTAGGAACGCGTTGAAATTGAGGTTGACATTTGCGTTGGCCATTGGATCTACAATATAGATATTAAAGGCAATTTTAGACTAAGTTCATGATAATCGAGTTCACATAATCAAATTATTCAATGAACTCCCACTCAGATAGACATCTCTCTAGTCATCTAAGTCACACATGATCCATGTCAACTAGCCCGTGTCCGATCATCACGTGAGACGGACTAGTCATCCATGGTGAACATCTCCATGTTGATCGTATCTTCTATACGACTCATGTTCGACCTTTCGGTCTTCCGTGTTCCGAGGCCATGTCTGTACATGCTAGGCTCGTCAAGTCAACCTAAGTGTTTCGCGTGTGTAAATCTGGCTTACACCCGTTGTATGCGAACGTTAGAACCTATCACACCCGATCATCACGTGGTGCTTCGGAACGACGATCCTTAGCAACGGTGCACAGTTAGGGTGAACACTTCTCTTGAAATTTTATTGAGAGATCATCTTATTTACTACCGTCGTTTTAAGCAAATAAGATGTAAACATGATAAACATCACATGCAATCAATATAGTGACATGATATGGCCAATATCATCTTGCTCCTATGATCTCCATCTTCGGGGCACCATGATCATCATTGTCACTGGCATGACACCATGATCTCCATCATCATGATCTCCATCATTGTGTCTTCATGAGGTTGTCTCGCCAACTATTACTTCTACTGCTATGGCTAACGCTTAGCAATAAAGTAAGGTAATTACATGGCGTTTGTGATTGACTCGCAGGTCATACAATAAATAAGACAACTCCTATGGCTCCTGCCGGTTGTCATAGTCATCGACATGCAAGTCGTGAACCCTATTACAAGAACATGATCAATCTCATACATCACAATGCATCACATCACATCCTTCTGGCCATATCACATCACAAGGCATATGCTGCAAAAACAAGTTAGACGTTCTCTAATTTGTAGTTGCAAGTTTTTACGTGGTTGCTATAGGTTTCTAGCAAGAACGTTTCTTACCTACGCCAAAACCACAACGTGATATGCCAATTGCTATTTACCCTTCATAAGGACCCTTTTCATCGAATCCAATCCGACTAAGGTGGGAGAGACAGACACCCGCTAGCCACCTTATGCAACTGGTGCATGTCAGGCGGTGGAACCGGTCTCACGTAAGCGTACGTGTAAGGTTGGTCCGGGCCGCTTCATCCCACAATACCGTCGAATCAAGATAAGACTAGTAACGGCAAGCATATTAACAAAATCGACGCCCACAACTGCTTTGTGTTCTACTCGTGCATAGATTCTACGCATAGACCTAGCTCATGATGCCACTGTTGGGAAACGTAGTAGTAAATCAAAAATTTTCTACGCATTCACCAAGATCCATCTATGGAGAAACCAGCAACGAGCAAGGGGAGAGTGGATCTTCATACCTTTGAAGATCGCTAAGCGGAAGCGTTGCTAGAACGCGGTTGATGGAGTCGTACTCGCAGCGATTCAGATCGCGGTAGATCCGATCAAGTGCCGAACGGACGGCACCTCCGCGTTCAACACACGTGCAGCCCGGTGACGTCTCCTACGCCTTGATCCAGCAAGGAGGGAGGAGAGGTTGAGGGAGAGCTCCGGCAGCACGACGGCGTGGTGGCGGTGGAGCTGCGTGGTACTCCGACAGAGCTTCGCTAAGCGCTACGGAGAACGAGGGGAGGAGGAGGTAGGGCTGCACCAGAGAGAGAGGGAGAACCGTGTGTTGTGCAGCCCCAAATACCTCCACTATATATAGGAGAGAGGGAGGAGGGGTGGCTGCGCCCTAGGGTTCCACCCTAGGGGTGGCGGCAGCCACCAGATGCCATCTGGCCGGCGGCTAGGGCAAGGGAGAGGTGGGGCGCCCTAGGGTGGGCCTTAAGGCCCATCTAAGCCTAGGGTTTGCCCCCCTCCACCTTTGCCACGCCTTGGGCTGGGGTGGGAGGCGCACCAGCCCACCTAGGGGCTGGCTCCCTCCCACTCTTAGCCCACGGAACCTTCCGGGGCAGGTGGGCCCACTTGGTGGACCCCCGGAACCCTTCCGGTGGTCCCGGTACACTACCGGTGACACCCGGAACACTTCCGGTAACCAAATCCTCACTTCCCATATATCAATCTTCGTCTCCGGACCATTCCGGGACTCCTCGTGCCGTCCGGGATCTCATCCAGGATACCGAACAACCTTCGGTAACCACGTACACTATTTCCCTATAACCCTAGCGTCATCGAACCTTAAGTGTGTAGACCCTACGGGTTCGGGAGACACGTAGACATGACCGAGACACCTCTCCGGCCAATAACCAACAGCGGGATCTGGATACCCATGTTGGCTCCCACGTACTCCACGATGATCTCATCGGATGAACCACGATGTCAGGGATTCAATCAATCCCGTATACAATTCCCTTTGTCTATCGGTATGGTACTTGCCCGAGATTCGATCGTCGGTATCCCCATACCTTGTTCAATCTCGTTACCGGCAAGTCTCTTTACTCGTTCCGTAATACATCATCCCGTGACTAACTCCTTAGTCACATTGAGCTCATAATGATGATGTCTTACCGAGTGGGCCCAGAGATACCTCTCCGTCACACGGAGTGACAAATCCCAGTCTCGATTCGTGTCAACCCAACAGACACTTTCGGAGATACCCGTAGCGTACCTTTATAGCCACCCAGTTACGTTGTGACGTTTGGCACACCCAAAGTATTCCTACGGTATCCGGGAGTTACACAATCTCATGGTCTAAGGAAATGACACTTGACATTGAAAAGCTTTAGCAAACGAACTACACGATCTTTGTGCTATGCTTAGGATTGGGTCTTGTCCATCACATCATTCTCCTAATGATGTGATCCCGTTATCAACGACATCCAATGTCCATGGTCATGAAACCGAGACCATCTATTGATCAACGAGCTAGCCAACTAGAGGCTCACTAGGGACACGTTGTGGTCTATGTATTCACACATGTATTACGGTTTCCGGTTAACACAATTATAGCATGAACAATAGACAATTATCATGAACTAGGAAATACAATAATAACCATTTTATTATTGCCTCTAGGGCATATTTCCAACACGTACATATCCCTATACTACTCTAGCGTCACCAAACGCTAAGTGTCGGGGATATACCCCACAGTATGACCCGGCCTGGCGACTCACAGGAGACCCGACAAAGACATGATGTTTTATTGATGACCCGGCAGGCGGGTCACAGGACGACCAGGCCCAAGACCCGGCATGTAAGCCGGCGCCAGGCAGCTCACAAGAGAAGGTCCAAAGGAAAGAGTATTCTCTTACAAGAGAAACAAGACCCGGAGTAGGATTCATGAAAGACTAGTCCTAGTCCTACTGGGAGTAGGACTCTATTTGTAAACCTACCCTCTCCACTTATATAAGGAGGGGTAAATCACCCTTAGAGGGACAAGTTTTACAAGTCCACAAGTTTAGACAACACAAGATATTAGAGATAGACAGATTAGAGGTTCTCGTGATTAGAGGTAGCAAACATCACCCTTGTAATCGAGAGATCTCCTTCATCATCAATATCAAACAAGCAGGACGTAGGCTTTTACCTCCATCGGAGGGGCCGAACCTGGGTAAACTCCGCGTCTCTCGATTCCGACCAGTCCCTTCAAGCCGCCACATAGTTGAGCTTCTGCCCCGAATCTATGTCCGTTCACCCGGACATCTGCCGTGACAAATCCACGACAGTTGGCACCCACCGTGGGGCCAGCACACGGTGGTGTTGAGTTCTTGGAGGGATCTCTCCCAAGGATCGAGAAGGTCACAACTTTCCGGATGAAGAAAAACTCAGCTCGGAAGGGTCTGCATCAGCTTTGAATTCATCGGTCCAGATTTTACAAATCCATAAGATTCAAGTCAGAGAACAATTAGGGTTACGATCTATCCGCTGCCGCCGTTCTACGATTTATTCAGTCATTTTCGAGTCGCCAAGATGGAAGGACGCGTCTGATCAAACCGTTGCTCACATGTACTTGCTCGTTGGAGAAGGATTGCTCTTCGGGCCCCGCCCTGAGTCGGCTATGCATTGAGCCGCCGTGACCTCGAGTGCCTTGCCAGTTTTGACCTCCTCAGGCGTACCCCGCGCGTGGCCAAGCCGCTCGCTAGTTCACCCGCTCCAAGTAGATATGCTGATAAAGTTGTCCGTGCACCAAATCGAGCTCAGGATTATCATCTTCCGTCAAAAAATCTACCACCACAACGTCAAAAAAATTGCAAGTCCCGACGATATCGGAGCCCGCCTGTATTACCAAAAAAAAAGAAGACCACCATGAGGACTCGGAAAGAGTCAACCAAGCCAACCAACCCGGTCTCAATCTGAGTCGCCCTCCACTGCCAGGCTGCTTCCAAGGCCGTCTACGAGTCGCCGCCTGGCCTTGAGCGCGGTTCAGCTGCTATCCCATCGGCGCTGTTCCAGCCACTGGGGTCTACTTCTGCCTTGGGCCGCTTGATCTGCTCACCTCTACCCCTGCTACATCCATGGCTACACATTGAGCCGGCCGACCGTTTTCTCTGCCGCGGACTACAGCTGAGACGTCGCAGCCATGACCCGAAAATGGATTCGACCCAATCCGGCTTGATCCCCCGCTCCGCCGGTGACCCCCGGCAGTGGTGAGCCGCCGCCTGCCTCAACTGCAATGGGAGAGCCGCCCGTGGCCGCCTCTGAGCTGTTGCCTCCGTGGTTCGCTGTAAGCCGCCGCACGTTTTGCCTCAGCCGCCACCGGTAGCCACCTCGCTCTGACCGCCGCGCTGTGGCCGGCTCGGCCTCGCCCGCCAGGACGCTTCCTCGCCGCGCTGCCCCATCTCTCCCCGCAATCTGCTCCACTTCGCGCTGTGGCCTCTCCATCGCCTGCCTTTGCCACACCGCGGTCTGCCACCGTACTCCTCCCGTTCATCAGTTAAAAAATAAGGAGAAAGAGAGCGGGCGGTCAAGACGCAAAACTAGATGCTCAACGTCCCAAGGTCAAAAAGTTGTGCATACGCGTGCTAGAGATGTCGCAGTAGCAACGGTAGATCAAGAAATAAAAAAAGAAAGAAAACAAGCCTGTAGACACGCGTTGGAGACATGAATTCATGTACTCACATGAGATAAAAAAGAAGAAGATGCCTCGGCGGAGAAATCAAAACCAGTCCGTCCATCCTTTTTTATCTGCAACTTCTTCAGACATCTGGACAGACTAATTCAGCTGTCGTTCCAATAAAACAGGTGATATCCATCCGATTTGTTCTATCAGTACATATTAATTTCTCTGAAGAACAATTACTTTGCTTGCAATATTTTTATATATGCAGGACAATTGTTTACCACAAAGGTGACATTATATTGTGGATATGGAGTTTGCGCCAATATTATCATGCGTCAGCATTCGTCCAAACCGCATTGTTCGATGGACACGAGTGCAAGACGCCACCTTCATTTGGGCCAGGCTACATTAACAACGTCACGACGACTCGCCGTCCCTGATGGTTTCCAAACACCATGGGCGACTCGCCATCCGCGTCAGCTTACACGCCGTGGCCGTCTCTTGCGACCGCACCGGCTTACAGTGCCGCGGCCGTCTCTTGCCATCCGCACCGGCTTACAACGCCATGGACGTCTCTCACCATCCACGTCGGCTTATAATGCCGTGGCCGTTTCTCTCCATCCGCGCCGGCTTACAACGCCGTGGCATCTTTTGCAACAACGCCAACTTACAATGCCGCAGCTTGTTTCTACGTCTACATAAACACGCCAGTGGCTGCGTACACCAGTACAAACTGCCCAACGGACGGTTCTGAATTGCCCCCTGTGGTCCAATCTACATTGGCATAATAATGTCAGGCTCGCTTGTATGAGCTGCCAAACGGACGCTTGCAAGACGCGGCCCAAAGTTTGATCTACATCAACATATCGGTGCAGTGATCGCCGGTATGAGCCGCCCGACGAACAGGCACACAAGTTGTCGCCACTACAGTTTGGTTCACTTCAACAACCAGCCGGAACGAACCCTCGGCCGGATCATTGAAACAAATCATGCGGGATCATCTATAACCCGCCATGGCCAACCTCAACTTTCGGTGGAGATTCTCAAGCTGCCTCTTCGAGTCAACTTAAGACTCGGGGGCTACAGACATGGCAAGACACATTTGGTCGTTTTCAATGAGAACCCTGGGTCATGGCAAAGTTAACCTGATCCGGGGCACTACTACATTTTTGGTGGAAGATTAAAAGTTACCTAAGAGGACGAACCGCTGTGATGCACCATTCAAACATAGGTGCCCGGATTTATTGGATCATTGCTTGGAGCTTCTGCCATTTCTTCATACAAGATGGCGGCTTACAAGATGGCGACTTAAAAGATGGTGCACAAAACATTGGCTGTCGAAGGGGGCTTCTTACCTTTGGGTATCGCTTATCTCACCCTAACAGCCGGCTTTATGCCATTCCGGTTAACATATTAGCCGCGGTTGTCGAAGGGGGCTTCTTACCTTCGGGTACCACTTATCTCACCCTAACAACCGACTTTATGCCATTCCAGTTGACATGTCAGCTGCGGCTGTCGAAGGGGGCTTCTCACCAATGGGTGTCGCTTATCTCACCCTAACAGCCGGCTTTATGCCATTTCCGGTTAACATGTTAACCACGGTTGTCGAAGGGGGCTTCTTACCGATGGGTTCGATTATCTCACCCTAACAACCGGCTTTATGCCATTCTAGTTGACATGTCAGCTGCGGCTGTCGAAGGGGGCTTCTTACCTTCGGGTATCGCTTATCTCACCCTAACAGCCAGCTTTATGCCATTTCCGGTTAACATGTTAGCCGCGGTTGTCGAAGGGGGCTTCTTACCTTCGGGTATCGCTTATCTCACCCTAACAACCGACGTTCGTGCCAAAAATGTGGACAAGTCCACATTGGCTGTCGAAGGGGGCTTCTTACCTTCGGGTATCGCTTATCTCACCCTAACAGCCGGCTTTATGCCAATCCTGTTGACATGTTAGCCGCGGTTGTCGAAGGGGGATTCCCACCTCCGGGTGTAGCTTATCTATCCCTAACAACCGGCGTTCACGCCAAAAATGTTGACAAGTCAACATTGCATCATACATGGCATCACAAATTGCATCATACATTGCATCATACATTGCATCATATTCACATGACATGCCGGCTTATCAAGCCGGGTCAGAGCAAGATTATGAAAGAAGGAGCAATGTTATAACATCTCCGGTTTGTGCTTTTTTCAAGCCGCCCTTACAACAATGCAGAATATATTCTGTCTTGTTTAGTTTTGCAGGTCTTGTCTCTTAAGATGAGTCGCCGTTAAGTATGATGAAAAAACTTCGACAAAGAGCAAATGGATCTTTAATAGCCAACATGGCTGGATCTTCATGATTTATCATAACCAGTACTAAATGATTGGGGTTTTCAAGCCAGCTCGGAGAATTCATTAGTTTTTCAAGAGCCGCCCTATCAGATATAATGCCGTGTCATCTAATTGACTGGTTCTCGGATTTCTTCAATTGTGCTCTGTAGTAATCTACATCACTCATGGATTTCTCCAATATATATTTGCCGGGTTGCATCTCAACCACGAGCAGGGATTTCATGTCAAAGACAAAGGAATTATTCCAGGATATTCATTCTGGGTTATATTACAACCACGGTCAAAGATTCATTCAACAAATCATGGTGAGTCATATTATTCTCACATAGTCCCAAGTCGCCGCAGGCAGACGACCCAACACTTGGAGGCTACATTATTCAAGTCCAAGTTTATATCAATTATGCAAGTCCCATGTCGCTGCAAGCACGTACCACGACACTTGGGGGCTAATGCAAGCCGGTTTTCGAATCATTACATCATCAGCAAGACCATGTTATCTCAAGGAGATGAGTCGTCCTTTCTATATTTTCTAAGTCCCAGCCCAGTAATTCTTACTGACCCGACACTTGGGGGCTACGCCGCTCAGATCAAATCTTATAAAGTCCCAAGTCGCCGTAGGCGTGCGACCCGGCACTTGGGTGCTACAGTATTCAGCTATTCAAACAGATTATGAGGTTCAAATTGAAGACCTGGCACATCACATTCTGATGAGCCGGCCCTTGGGGGCTACACCAGCTGAAGTTTCATAAGGTATACGATAGTTATAAGTCCCAGGTTGCTGCAGATAGGACAACCCGGCACTTGGGGGCTACACAGTCCAGAATATTACAAAGCACCAAGTTATCATGGATAATCTCGGAGCTTGGGGGCTACAAGTAATATGGACATATCAAAAACTTTGAGGAGAATTTTCAAGATATTAATTATGGAGTTCAGTCGTTAGACCCGGCGTCACCAACATTCATAACCCGACATTATCAAAACATCATAACCCGCCAGATTTTATATAAGCCGCCCTGATTCACAACAATGGAAGTTCGTTTTACATCAGATGGATTTTCATCCCAGTGTTTTTACCAAGTCAGTGGATTCTAGTTATTTGACCCGGCATCACCAATGATAATGACCCGACATCATCAATGATTATGACCCGACGGAGACGACCCACCAAGAGCATTGGAGGCCGACTCAATGGCATATGGGTGGTCTATTCTCAATATTTGTCAAAGGACATTGACAAGCAAGATGATTATCAAGATGACCCGTTCATATGCAGAAAAGGCCCGGATTTCTAAGGAGCCATTTTACAAGCCGGCCAAAGGAGCAAGCCGACCACTTAACATATTTGTTACTCTTATTTCAGGAGAGCTTACCATGAATAAATTGAAGCTAACCTGGGGGCTAATGTCGGGGATATACCCACGGTATGACCCGGCCTGGCGATTCACAGGAGACCCGACAAAGTCATGACGTTTTATTGATGACCCGACAGGCGGGTCGCAGGACGATTAGGCCCAAGACCCGGCATGTAAGCCGGCGCCAGGAGGCTCACAAGAGAAGGTCCAAAGGAAAGAGGATTCCCTTACAAGAGAAACAAGACCCGGAGTAGGATTGATGAAAGACTAGTCCTAGTCCTACTGGGAGTAGGACTCTATTTGTAAACCCACCCTCTCCACTTATATAAGGGGGGGTAGAGCACCCCTAGAGGGACAAGTTTTACGAGTCCACAAGTTTAGACAACACAAGAGATTAGAGATAGACAGATTAGAGGCTCTCGCGATTAGAGGTAGCAAACATCACCCTTGTAATCGAGAGATCTCCTTCATCATCAATATCAGACAAGCAGGACGTAGGCTTTTACCTCCATCGGAGGGGACGAACCTGGGTAAACTCCGCATCTCTCGATTCCAACCAACCCCTTCAAGCTGTCACATAGTTGTGCTTCTGCCCCGAACCTAAGTCCGTTCACCCGGACATCTGCCGTGACAAATCCACGACACTAAGCGTGTGGATCCTACGGGTTCGAGAATCATGTAGACATGACCGAGACACCTCTCCGGTCAATAACTAATAGCGTGACCTGGATGCCCATATTGGTTTCTACATTTTCCACAGAGATGTTTATCGGTCAAACCACGATGCCATGGATTCATTCAATCCCGTATGCAGTTCCCTTTGTCGAGCGGTATGTTACTCGCCCGAGATTCGATCATCGGTATCTCCATACCTAGTTCAATCTTGTTACCGGAAAATCTATTTACTCATTCCATAATACAAGATCCCATGACTAACTTCTTACTCACATTGCTTGCAAGCTTCTTGCGATGTTGTATTACCAAGAGGGCCCAGAGATACCTCTCCATCATACGGAGTGACAAATCCGAGTCTCGATCCATGCCAACATAACAAACACCCTCGGATATACCTGTAGAGCATATTTATGATCACCCAGGTACGTTGTGACATTTGATACACACAAGGAATTCATCCGGTGTCAGGGAGTTGCATGCTCTCATGGTCATAGGAACAAATACTTGACATGAAGACAGCAGTAGCAATAAAGTAACACGGTCAAACTCTATGCTTACATTTGGGTCTTATCCATCACATCATTCTCCTAATGATTTGAGCCTATTATCAAATGACAACTCATGTCTATGGTTAGGAAACCTTAACCATCTTTGATCAACAAGCTAGTCTAGTAGAGGCTTACTAGGTGCACAGTGTTGTCTATGTATCCACACATGTATCCGAGTTTCCAATCGATAAATTCTATCATGGATAATAAACAGTTATGATGAACAAGGAAATATGATTATAACAACTTTATTATTGCCTCTAGGGCATATTTCCAATAGTGTCCCACTTGCACTAGAGTCACTAATCTAGTTCACATCATCATGTGATTAACACCCAATGAGTTCTGGGGTTTGATCATGTTTTGCTTGTGAGAGAGGTTTTAGTCAACATGTCTACAACATTCAAATCCATGTGTACTTTGCAAATCCTTATGTCATATTGAGCTATTCCAAATGACTGCTCCACCATAAGCATCCGGTTTGTTACTCAGAGTCAACTGGATCGGTGTCAAAGCTTGCATCATCGTAACCCTTTGCGATGATCTCTTTATCACCTCCATAATCAAAAATCATTTCCTTAGTCCTCTAGTTACTCTTGTACCCCCTTGCCAAACACATGGCAGGGCACACATCAGGTGTGGTACACAGCATGGCATACCGTATAGATCCTATGGCTAAGGCATAGGGGGCGACTTTCATCCTTTCTCTTTATTTTGCCGTGGTCGACATTTGAGTCTTACTCAACTTCACACCTTATAATACATGAAATAACTCCTTCTTTGACCGATCCATTTTGAACTCCTTCAAAATCTTGTCAAGGTATGTGCTTTGTGAAAGTATTACCAGGCGTCTTGATCTATCTCTATAGATCTCGATGCCCAATATTTAAGAAGCTTCATCCAGGCCTTCCTTTGAAAAACTCCTTTCAAACAACCGTTTATGCTTTCTAGAAATTCTACATCATTTTCGATCAAC
The DNA here is from genome assembly GCA_022496015.1 of Hordeum marinum. Taxonomy (NCBI): domain Eukaryota; kingdom Viridiplantae; phylum Streptophyta; class Magnoliopsida; order Poales; family Poaceae; genus Hordeum; species Hordeum marinum. The sequence continues at coordinate 444,524,704 of CM039674.1, forward strand.
AATATGTCATCCACATATACTTATCAGAAATTTTATAGTGCTCCCACTCACTTTCTTGTAAATACAAGTTTCTTGTAAACTTTCTATAAACCCCCAAAGCTTTGATCACGTCATCAAAGCGTATATTCCAACTCTGAGATGCTTGCACCAGTCCATAGAAGGATCACTGGAGCTTGCATACCTTTTAGCATCCTTAGGATCGACAAAACATTCCAGTTGTATCACATACAACCTTTCCTCATGGAAACCGTTAAGGAAACTCTGTTTTGACATCCATTTGCCAGATTTCGTGATCGAAAAATGCAGAAACCGCTAACATAATCCAAGCAGAATTTAGCATCGCTATGAGTGAGAACGTTTCATCATAGTCAACTCCTTGAACTTGTCAAAAAATTCTTTGCGACAAGTCGAGCTTCATAAATGGTGACATTACCATCAGCGTCTGTCTTCATCTTAAAGATCCATTTGTACTTAATGGCCTGCCGGTCATTGGCCAAGTCTACCAAAGTCCATACTTGATTTTCGTACATGGATCCCATCTCAGATTTCATGGCTCCTAGCCTTTATTGGAATTTGGGCCCACCACCGCTTCTTCATAGTTTGTAGGCTCATCGTTGTCTAACAACATGACTTCCAAGACAGGATAACCGTACCACTCAATGCAGTACATGTCCTTGTTGACCTAAGAGTTTTGGTAGTAACTTGATCTGAAGTTTCTTGATCAACATCATTAGCTTCTTCTTCAATTGCTGTACACATCACAGGAACACCTTTCTGTGTTGTGCTAATTTCCAATTCAAGTTAATGTTCGATAACCTTGTCAATTTCTACCTTCCTCCCACTCACTTATTTCGAGAGAACCTCCTTCTTTGGAAAGGATCCATTCCTGGTAACATAGTCCTTGCCTTTGGATCTGTGATAGAAGGTATGCCCAATTGTTGCTTTCGGGTATCTTATGAAGATGCATTTTTCCACTTTGGGTTCGAGCTTATCAGACATAAGTGTCGTATCCCCAAACTCTAAGAAATGACAACTTAGGTTTCTCACCAAACCATAATTCATACGGTGTCATCTCAACGGATTTAGATGGTGCCCTATTTAAAGTGAATCTAGTTGTCTCTAATTCATAACCCCAAAACAATAGTGGCAGGTTAGTAAGAGACATCATAGACCGCACCATATCTAATATAGTATGATTACGACGCTCGGACACATCATTACGCTATGGTGTTCCGGGTGGCATGAGCTATGAAACAATTCCACATTGTCTTAAATGCATACCAAACTCATAACTCAGATATTCTCCACCACAATCAAATCGTAAAAACTCTATCTTCTTGTTACGATGATTCTCAACTTCACTTTGAAATTGCTTGAACTTTTCAAACGTTTCAGACTTGTGTTTCATTAAGTAAATGTCCCAATATCCACTCAAGTAATTCATGAAGGTAAGAAAATAAAAATATCCACTGCACGTTTCAACATTCATTGGACTGCATACATTAGCATGTATTATTTCCAATAAGTCACTTGCCTGCTCCATCGTACCGGAAAATGAGGTTTTAGTCATCTTGCCCATGGGGCATGGTGCACATTTCTCAAGCGATTCAAAATTGAGTGAGTGCAAAGATCCATAAGCATGGAGTTTCTTCATGCGATTTACACCAACATGACCTAAGCGGCATTGCCACAAATATGTGGTACCATCATTATTAACTTTGCATCCTTTGGCATTATTATTATGAAAATGTGTATCACTACAATCGAGATTCAATAAACCATTCACATTAGGTGCATGACCATAGAAGATATTATTCATATAAACAGAACAACCATTATTCTCTAACTTAAATGAATAACCGTATTGCAATAAACATGATCTAATCATGTTCATGCTCAATGTAGACATCAAATAACATTTATTTAGGTTCAACATTAATCCCGAACGTAGAGAGAGCGTGCGATGGTTATCACATCAACCTTGGAAACACTTCCAACACTCATCGTCACCTCGCCCTTAGCTAGTCTCTGTTTATTCCGTAGATTTTATTTCGAGTTACAAACATTAGCAACCGAACTTGTATCTAATACCCAGGTGCTACTAGGAGTACTAGTAAAGTATACATCAATAAGACGTATAACAAATATACTTTTGTTGACGTTGCGATCCTTCTTATCTACCAAGTATTTGGGGTAGTTCCTCTACGAGTAACCATTCCCTCTATAATAGAAGCACTTAGTCTCGGGTTTGGGTTCAACCTTGGGTTTCTTCACTGGAGCGACAACTGGCTTGCCATTCTCGAAGTTTCCCTTCTTTCCCTTGCCCTTCTTCAAACTAGTGGTTTTACTAACCATCAACACTTGATGCCCCTTCTTGATATCTACCTCTGCGGCATAAAACATCGCGAATAGATCTAGGATCATCTTCTCTATCCCTTCATATTATAGTTCATCACGAAGCTCTAGTAGCTTGGTGGCAGTGACTTGGAGAACTCTGTCAATCACTATCTAGGAAGATTAACTCCCACTTGATTCAAGCGATTGTAGTACCCAGACATTCTGAGCATATGCTCACCGATTGAGCTATTCTCCTCCATCTTGAAGGCAAATAACTTTTCGGAGGTCTAATACTCTCAACACGGGCGTGAGTTAGAAATTTCAATTTCAGCTCTTGGAACATCTCATATGTTCCGTGATGTTCAAAACATTTTGGAGCCTCAATTCTAAGTCGCAATTCATGATGCACTGAACTATCAAGTAGTCATCAGAACGTGCCTGCTAGTAGTTCTACAAATGATGCTTGAGGGGGTGGCGCACCGAGCGGTGCATCAAGGACATAAGCCTTCTATGCAGCAATGAGGACAATTCTCAGATCACAGACCCAGTCCACATTATTTCTACCATCATCTTTCAACTCTATTTTCTCTAGGAACGTATCAAAAATACAGGGGAGCTATAGCACGAGCTATTGATCTACAAGAAAATTTTGCAAAAACAACTTTAGACTATATTCATGACAATGAGTTCAATTAATCATATTACTAAAGAACTCCCACTCAAATCAACATCCCTTAGGTTGTCTAAGTGTGACATGATCCAAATCCACCAACCCAAGTCCGATCATCACGTGATATGAGGTGGTTTCAATGGTGAACTTCTGCATGTTGATCATATCTACTATATGACTCATGTTTGACCTTTTGGTCTCCTATGTTTTGAGGGCCATGTATGTACATGCTAGGCTCGTCAAGTTTAACCCAATTATTCCGTGTGTGTAAATCTGGCTTACACTCGTTGTATGCGAACGTTGAGTCTATCACACCCAATCATCACGAGATGCTTCGAAACAACGAACCTTTGCAACGGTGCATACTTGGGGAGAACACAACTTGAAATTTCAGTGAGGGATCATCTTATAATGCTACTGTCGTCCTAAGAAAAATAAGATGCCTAAAAGGATAAACATCACATGCAAACAATATAAGTGACATGATATGGCCATCATCATTTCATGCTTTTGATCTCCATCTCGAAAGCACCGTCATGATCTCCATCCTCACTGGCATGACACCATGGTCTCCATCATCATGATCTCCATCATGGTGTCATCATGTGGTTGTCATGCCAACTATTTGTTCTACAACTATTGCTAACTCATAGCGATAAAGTATAGAAAAAATGGCGAAAATAAATTAAGACAGCCCTATGGATCCTACCAGTTGTCGTACTCATCGACATGCAAGTCGTGATAATCTATACAAAACATGATCATCTCATACATCACATATATCACATCATGTCTTTGGCCATATCACATCACAACATGCCCTGCAAAAACAAGTTAGACGTCCTCTACTTTGTTGTTGCAAGTTTTACGTGGCTGCTATGGGTAGCTAGTAAGAACCGTTCTTACCTATGCAAATCCACAACCGTGATAATCAAGTTTCTATTTAACCTTCCACAAGGACTGCCTCTATCGAGTCTGATTCAAATAAAGTGGGAGAGACAGACACCCGCCAGGCATCTTTGTGCAACAAGTTGCATGTCAGTTGATGGAACCGGTCTCTCATACGTGGATGAGTAAGGTTGGTCCGGGCCGCTTCATCCCAAAATACTGCCGAATCAAAATAAGACTTAGGAGGTAAGCAATCTGAACATTAACACCAACAAACTCTTTCACCTTCTACTCGTGCATATCATCTATGCATAGACCTAGCTCATGATGCCACTGTTGGGGAATGTTGCATGGGAAACAAAAAATTTCCTACGCACACGCAAGATCTATCCATGGAGATGTATATATACAAGAGGGGGAGTGCATCTACATACCCTTGTAGATCACTAAACAGAAGTGTATATAACGCATTTGATGTAGTCGTACGTCTTCGCCATCCAATCGTGATCCATCCCGATCTAGCGCCGAACGGACGACACCTCCCTTTTCAGTACACGTGCGTCTCGATGACATGTCCTCCTTTTTGATCCAGGAAGAGCGGGAGGAGAATTATATGGGATCTCGACCAGCATGACAACATGATGGAGATGGTAGTGGAGCAATCCCAGCAGGGCTTCGCCAAGCGCCTCCGGAACTACGAATGAGGAAGAATGGGAGAAACAGGAGGGAGAGGGCTGCCTCAAGGGAGATGACTTGTTGTGTTCAACCCTACCCTCCCCTCCACTATTTATAGGAGGCAAGGGGTAGGAGGGGGCGCAGCCCTAACCCCTTCACGAAGGGAGGGGCGATGGCCAAGAGGGAGGAGTCCTCCCTCCCCAAGGCACTTCCTAGGTGCCTTGCCCTAGAGGTTTCCACCCCCTTAGCCGCATGGTCCCTTGGGGAGCTGGCCCAATAAGGCTTGGCGCCCCCTACAATCCAATCTCTACTAAGGGGCATGGTGGAACCTTCCATGGACTTCCGGACCTTTCCACAAGCTTCCTGGTACAATACCAGAAAAAACCGAAACTTTTCTGGTAGCCAAAATATGACTTTACATATATAAATATTTACCTCTGGAACATTCGGGAGCTCCTCATGTCATCCGGGATCTCATCCGGGACTCCGAACAACATTCGGTCACCAACGTACATATCCCAATACTACTCCAGCATGACCGAATGTTAAGCGTGCGGACCCTACGGGTTCGAGAATCATGTAGACATGACTGAGACACCTCTCCGGTCAATAACCAATAGTGGGACCTAGATGCCCATATTGGTTCCTACATATTCCATCAAGATCTTTATCAGTCGAACCACGATGCCAAGGATTCAATCAACCCCATATGCAGTTTCCTTTTTCCAGTGGTATGTTACTTGCCTCAGATTCGATCGTCGGTATCTCCATACCTAGTTCAATCTCGTTACTAGAAAGTATCTTTACACGTTCCATAATACAAGATCCCGTGACTAACTCCTTAGTCACATTACTTGCAAGTTTCTTGTGACGTTGTATTACCGAGAGGGCCCAGAGATACCTCTCTGTCATACGGAGTGACAAATCCCAGTCTCGATCCATACCAACCCAACAGACACCCTCGGAGATACCTGTAGAGCATCTTTATGATCACCCAATTACGTTGTGACATTTGATACACACAAGACATTTCTCTGGTGTGAGGGAGTTGCATGATCTCATGGTCATAGGAACAGATACTTGACATGAAGAATGCAGTAACAATAAACTAACACGATCAAATGCTATGCTTACGGTTGGGTATTGTCCATCAAATTATTCTCCTAATGATGTGACCCCATTAGCAAATGAAAACTCGTGTCTATGGTTAGAATACCTTAACCATTTTTTATCAATGAGCTAGTCTAGTAGAGGCTTACTAGGGAAAAGGTGTTTTCTATGTATCCACACATGTATATGAGTTTCCGATCGATACAATTCTAGCATGGATAATAAACGATTATCGTGAACAAGGAAATATGATAATAACAACTTTATTATTGCATCTAGGGCATATTTCTAATAGGCAACTGGTATGAGTGCTCGTACAAGCACCTGAGAAGTCTTATTCTACCCTCAATCAACTTGCTTTCCATACCATATTCCTAGGATTTATTTTCTTTGCCTCAAAAACTCCTTTGTGTTAAGTATCCTAGTAAAACCAATAAGGAGGGTGCATGGACATGGTAAAATTATGACTAATCCTACAACTAGAACACAAAAGAAGAGGTAAAACATGATGCAGTTTTTGACTCATCACCCCCAAGCTTAGAGTTTTGCTTCTCCTAGAGAAAATACCGAAGCTTGAAAGAAAAAAAGTCATCTTGGTTCATCAAGCATGGATAAACATAAATAAATGAGTCCATTGCATTGAATCAATCATCGCATAAGGTACATGATTGTGTCGAGCTCTACCATTCATTAACAGAGCCATGACAACTATATGTAATAATTTATTTCTGCTTCAATCGATAAAGTCACGAGGTGCTCTCATCACTTTTTGAAGCGTGCGCATGCACACACACATGCCTAATCTAGCTCTAGATTTTTATATTTTTCATCCTCTCTCCCAAAATAGGCCTATTTGGCCATGTCATGATCGTTTATCATTTTAACATGTGATGTGTAAGCTAATCATGCTTGACCGGGATAAATGAAAACATGCTTCAAAATTGTCGAAAATTATTCTTATCTCATGAAGAGCTTGCCTTTCCCGCTTCTTGCTATACTAACTTTACTTTCATTAGAAAAATGTCCAAGACTTTATTTTATTTTTTCAATTAATTCATACGACTACTAAAGTAAAAATAACGGATATCATGTAATTTTTAACTTCCGCCTAGTAAATCGACATGGAAGCCTTATAACTATCTGGTAGTGAAGATATAACAACGCTCAAACTAAATCTCGAGCCTAATACAAATTCAATGGAAAACTATTCATTGTAAATATCCACTAATCATAGGAGAAGCGACTCCTCCCTTGCTCAAAGAGCAACTCAAAGGTTCAAGTTATTAAATGATCAAACTTAGGTCAAGTGAGAAGTAAACATGCAAAGCAATAATTAAGATTCAAGGGCTTCAAAATCTCCCTAGGATTAACACTCTAAGCCAATGAGTTTCGTTTGGCCATCTAGTTGGGGTACCAAGGTTTTGTTCCTTTACAAGCAAATGATGAAGATCAAGGCTTGGTGGATCCATTAGTTTGTTGCCTCCAACAGGATGATGCGAGCATTGAACACGCCCACCTTTGCCTCCAGCTAGATGATAACCTGAAGAGCGGAGGCAAGGACCCTCGAGGTGCTCTCGGAAATCTTCTTTTCCACCTCCCTCACACGTACGCGCAAAATTCACGATGTTAGATGAACTATTAACATGTACCTCGAGTTAGCAGATGAGCTCATCAAGTCTGAGAGAGTTTGATTTGGAGTGTAGTTTGTGCCCGCTAGATGCTTCAACATATTCGTTGGTGTCTGGATAGAGATGCGTTCACCTACGATGAACTTCCTCACCATGTTGCGTCTTTGGGTTCTCCTGGATGGTTTCCTCCAATGACTCATGAATGTTTCTACCATCTGTGGCGGTTGGAGTGCTCTCAACAAAACAAAGATGACAGTCGATATTTAGAGTGTTGACGATCCGTCCCACGATCCAATCATGATCCATCCCGCGAACTCATCACGATCCGTCCCGCGATCTCATCACGATCCGTCTCGCGATCTTGATCATTGTCCTTCCGATCTAGCGCCAAACGGATGACACCTCTGTGTTCAGCCCACGTACAGCTCGATGACGATGTCTGCCTTCTTGATCCAGCAAGAGGGAGCAGAGAGGTAGAAGAGTTCTCCGGTAGCGCAACGGCGCTGCGGCGATGGTGGTGGAGCTATTCCGGCAGGGCTTCGCCTAAGCACTAAAACCTCTAGAGGAGAAACTATGCACTAGAGGAGAGGGTAGCACGTGGCAGAAAATCTAGTCCAAAAACCCTAAAACCACTAGTATATATAAGAGGAAGAGAGGAGGAGGCTTGGCCCTCAAGGGGCCAGCCCTAGGCTTCGCCGAACCAAGGAGGAGAGGAGGAATCCTCCTCCAATCCTAGTAGGACTAGGACTCCTTCCTTTTTTTTGCCTTTTTTGCCTTTTCCCACCTTTTCTCTTTGGGGTTTTCTCTCCCAGCTGCATGGGCCTTGTGTGGTGTCGGGACCCCGATCCTAAGATATATGAATCCATCCCGTAACACGTCACAACACTTTGCGGCCTCACGCACGGTAATCCACGGCTGCCACCTTACCTTGGTTGGGACCGTTTGCGCCTTTTGGCTCACGGATATGAATGTGTCGCTAGCATTCACACATCAGAGAACCCGGGTCGACATGACTAGTTATAGACCCAAGTGGCACAACCGAACAGGGATAGGCATACGTAACCCAGCAATGCAGGTGCCGGTCCTCAGCGTGTGTAGACGAGTCATAGCAAGCTACAAGGACTCCATTACGTTGTGGGACATAAATGTCATCACTGCACGTAGACGAGTCGTAGCAGGCTACAGGGACTCCATTACACTGCGAGACATTTCCCCGAAGGGATAGACACAATAGCAAAGAAGGATACATGCCGGTCAATCAATGTGTCCGAAGCAGTAGCAAGCTACCAAGGCTCGGTGGAAGCACAAAGAGGCATTTCCCCGTAAAGAAGGCTACTAAAGGCACACAACTAAGTGTCGAATACCACACATACCGATGCATTTCAATCATACACGCACTATGCACGATATGCATAGATACAACATGGCATCACAACAAAACTCTACAACATAACATTTATTTAGGAGGCTCCAAGTAGCCAACATAGTATAATGTTACAAGCAGAAGGGGTCACATGACCCAACATTCAGAGCATACAAACAACAAGCGGAAGTTACATGTCTGAGTATAGACATCTACAAAAGCGGCTAGAAGAGCCTGAAAAGCTACAACGGCCTTACCATAGGAGCCAGACGTCTGTCTGGGTTACTAAGCTAATCCATCGATGTCAACATCAGAAGAAACATAACTGAACTCAACGTCTATGTCTGCAAAAATGTAAATACGCAACAGTGAGTACGAAGGTACTTAGCAAGTCTTACATCAGAACTATCTACATATGCATCATGTATCAATGAATGGGATTGTGGGGTTTACTACAGAATGCCAACTTTGACCTTTGGCTATCCTAGACTACGGCAAAGTAACCAACATATCACTACTCTCTCGTCTCCCTACGAGAGAGCACACACGAGTCCACATATTGACCATCTCATTACACCACTATGGATCCTCTCTCGTCTTCCTACGAGAAGCCATCCATAGCACTCACACTTGTTTGGTGCATTTTAGAGTATCCACTTAAGTTTTCTATGAACAATGCAAGTATCCAAGTAGTCCATATCTGCGGATGTGGCTATTCGAATAGATAATTTACCCTGCAGGGTGTACTTCGTCACACATGCTCCCGCCACTTATCGCCATGTGCACGTAAAAAGGCACCTTGGCAACCTTCAAGCGGAAGCCCAACGAGGGAGTCGGCCACGGACGTTAACCTTCAACGACTCACGTCCAAAGTTGTCGCCTATCTGAGTTGGAACCCATAATGGAAGTCCGGCCGAGGTTTCCAACATGGCCTCAAACGTTGCGAGCAGGGCCCCAAGCCGGTCCCGATTGGGCCGTTCATCCACTTCACAGGCCGTGCCACACCTATCAATGTTTCGAACTACAACGACTCTTGGACAGAGAACAGGGTAGGTTAATAGGCCGAGAGAGCTTGAGTTACCAGAGCCCAATGTGCGGTAGTAGCTAGTCTTGGAACACAAACACATAACTCATCTCGTATGAGCGGTTTCAATGAGACAACCCACCAGCTGAATCTGACCTGACAGAACTCTAAGCATAGCAAGCATAATAGGGTTATAGCAAAACATGGCTCAAGGATCTACCAGGTATGCTAGGTTACTTGGTTTAGCTATTTACTGTGACAATGACAGGTCATGCAAAGGAGTGGGTTCATTTATCGCAACACAAGTAGCAGTTGAACATGTTGTGCTAATGCATTGAAATGAGAGCAAAATAAAGAGATGGAATTGTATCGGATATGCTCAAGAGGGGGGGGGTTGCTTGCCTGTTTATCAGAAGAACTCAGCTATTCTTCGATGTCGTCGATCACTACGTCTCGCAAGTCTATCGAAAAGATCAAACAAGGTACAAAATAAGCAAGGCAAATGCTTCACAATGATGCATGATAATAGCATGGCAATATGTTACTAGTTTGAGCTAATGCATCTAACAACATGTTAAATGAAGATGGTTTGAACCCAAGGTTCAAATTCAACTCCATAGGTGAAGTGGCCTATTGTGTTTTGAACAAAATGTCCAAGTTTGTCTAATTATATTGCTCTAACATGTATGAAAATGCCGCCATTAGATTCACTGGATTTTTCTGATAAATTTTCATATATAACTTACTTTAATGTGACTTACAGATTATTTTCTATGAATTTTTGAAGTTTATATGATTTTCTGAAATTTTCTGAATTATTTTTATTCTAGAAACTATTTATTGCGTCAGCGTGACGTCGTCATGACGTCAGCAGGTCAGCTGGCCTGGTCTTGGTCAAACCTGACGTGCGGGGTCCGCACGTTAGTGACATAGGGACTAACCAAGGGTTAATCCCGTGTTGACCCAACTTTGACCAACTGCGGGGCTCAGCGTCAGGGACAGTGGGTGATTAAATAGCAGGGGGGTTGACTCCCAATGACGGCCCACGTTAGCCACACTGGCGGTTAGCCGCTGGCGACCATAGTCGACGGCAGAGGAGCACCGGGCCGATGCTACAGATGGCGGTTTAACCCGCTGCGGGCCTCTACGTGAGAGCTTGGATCAACCGGAGTTTGGGCATGCATGGATTCGATGCTACGGTGCACGGAAGGACCGGATAATGGGTTCTCCGTGCTTCTAGAAGCATCTAGATGACATTGGGATGCTCACGCGCAACCTACAGCGGCTGCATCAACGACAGCGACATGGCCGGTGGAGAGGAGCTTTCGGCTCCGGTGGGGTAGCTAGCTAGAGCTCGAAATCGAGCACGGGAACAAGGGGAATAGAAGCAGGGGCTCACTGGAGTTGTCTGGAAGTGATAGCAAAGTCGGGGAAGCTCGGTGGCCCGCAAATTTGACGCCGGCGGTCGTCGGTCCCGAAGACGTAGGCGAGGTCGATGGCGACGTTGGAGGGTCTCTGGGGTCTCGATCTTCGACGAAGAGGAAGAACGTGTCGCGTCCAGTCTTGCAGAAACGGAGGGGAAGCGCGAGGACAGCACTGTCTACGGCTGCGGCTACTATGACAGAGCAGCCATGGAAGTTTCATTCATGGAGGAGAGGAGTGAGGGAGAGGAGAGGGGGAAGAAAGAGAAGTCCGCTCGATCAGGAGGTCTCCGTGGAGGCTATCCACATCGAGAACGGGGCCAGGGAGGCTAGCAGACGAGCAGGAGGTGGCGAGCGACGGCCAGGCACATGTCCTCGTCCCTCTGGCATGAGGAGGACGATGACTGGCACTAGCGAGCTGGGCTGGGCCGGCCAGGTGGCTGCACAGGTAAGGCCCAGGTAGGTTTCTGCTTTCCTTCTTATTTTCTGTTTTTGTTTTTCTGACATTTGTGCTGGCTAAATAAAATAGCTAGCCGTTTTTTAAAATCCTGTAAATTATTATGTGACCTAGTCATAAATGACTTATGCCACATAAGTAATTTCAAAATTATTTGATATATATTTCATATATAGAAAAATATATATCCAATGCAAATAGAGTTAATTTAATTCAAAAACCCAATATAAAATATTTCTGTGATCCCAAAATATTGGTTGACAATTTTAACTCAATCCAATATTTTATTAGAGAAGTAGGAACATTTTCTTGGAATTGTTTGAAGCAATTTTTATAATGCTTATTTGACAAAATTTTGAATTACGAGGCTTGATCGTTCCTCGTTTCATCTTCATTTGAAAATAAAAATGCATGCATGAATGCACTTGCAATCATAAAGAAACTAGGGTTGTGACAACTCACCCCCACTAAACAAGAATCTCGTCCCGAGATTCAGGAGTAGTCAGGAAGAGTATGGGGTACTCAAGCCGAAGACAATCTTCGCGCTCCCAGGTTGCTTCATCCTCGGAATGATGCGACCACTGAACCTTCAGAAACTTGATGCTGCTACGTCGAGTGCTGCGCTCGGTTTCATCAAGAATACGAACATGATATTCTCGATATGAGAGATCATCTTGAAGATCAAGCGTTTCGTGGTCTACTTCGCGGATAGGATCCTTGAAGCAACGCCTGAGTTGAGAAACGTGTAACACATCATGAACTTTGGAAAGCTGCGGGGGTAGTTCCAATTGGTAGGCAACCTCTGCTCGTTTAGCATGAATGCGAAAAGGACCAATGTAACGAGGAGCCAATTTACCTTTGATACCGAAATGATGGGTGCCCTTCAAAGGTGCCACGCGAAGGTAAGCCTTCTGGTCAACCTCATAACTTACATCCTTATGACAACGGTCATATTGGCTCTTCTGACAAGATTGGGCAGTTTTTAAATTCTCACGAATGATGCGAACTTGCTCTTCTGCAACCTGGATCATATCCGGTCCAAAGAATTGTGTTTCACCGGTTTCTGACCAGTTTAATGGCGTTCGACATCTTCGTCCATACAGAACTTCGAAAGGAGCTTTGCCCAGACTAGACTGAAAGCTGTTGTTATAAGCAAATTCAGCAAATGGAAGACATTTCTCCCAGTTCATTCCGAATGAGATAACACAGGCTCTGAGCATATCCTCAAGAATTTGATTGACTCTTTCTACTTGACCACTTGACTGAGGGTGATAAGCGGTGCTAAAGGAGAGATGGGTTCCCATAGCATTCTGGAAACTTTCCCAAAATCAAGAAGTGAAAAGACTTCCACGATCAGAATTGATCTCTAGAGAAACACCATGAAGAGAAACTATTCGAGAGATATACAAATCTGATAACTGACTAGCAGTTATACTTTCTTGAACTGGAAGGAAATGAGCAACTTTTGAAAGGCGATCGATAACCACAAAGATAGCATCATTCCCTTTCTTAGTCTTTGGAAAGACGATGATGAAATCCATACCGACCTTGTCCCATTTCCACTCGGGAATAGCCAAGGGCTGAAGGGTGCCAGCGGGCCTTTGATGCTCTGCTTTAACGCGACAACAAACATCGCAGTTAGCAATGAATTGAGAGATTTCTCTCTTCATCCGGGTCCACCAAAACCTCTGGCGTAGGTCCTGATACATCTTAGTACTACCGGGATGAATCGTGAGAGGAGATTCATGTGCTTCCTTGAGAATCAGTTCTCGAAGTTGTTGCTTTTTGGGAATCACCAAGCGGTCCTCAAATAAAACAACACCTTGAGCATTTACCGAGAAAGAACGAGCAACTCCCTTGGGAATGTTGCTCTTGATACGAGAAATTCCCATATCCTGCTTCTGGGCAGCTATGATCTGATCCTCAAGAGTTGGTTTCGCCACCAAGGTAGAAAGGAATCCTCGAGGAACAATGTGAAGATTTAACTTACGAAACTCATCATGGAGAAGTGGTTGACTTTGTAGCAACAAGAGGTTGTTACAATAGGATTTACGACTTAGCGCATCAGCCATGACATTGGCTTTGCCTGGGGTGTAAGATATTCCTAAGTCGTAGTTTGTAATCAACTCAATCCACCGTCTTTGCCTAAGATTCAAATCCGGTTGGGTGAATATATATTTGAGACTCTGGCGATCACTAAATATTTCACAACGATTACCCAGAAGGTAATGTCACCAAGTGACTAGTGCATGGACTAATGCGGCAAGTTCCAGATCGTGTGTTGGGTAATTTTCCTCATGTGTACGCAACTGTCGGGATGTGTAGGCAATCACATGACGATCTTGCATAAGAATGCAACCTAGACCTTGTCACGAAGCATCACAGTAGATAACAAAGTCCTTTGTGAAATCCGGGGGTACAAGTACCGGGGCAGTAGTCAGTCATCTTTTCAACTCCTGAAAACTTCCTTCACATTTTGGAGTCCACTCTAACTTCTTATCTTTCTTTAGAAGTTCAGTTAGACGTTTGGCAACTTTGGAGAAGTTCTCAACAAAGCAGCGACAATAGCTCGCTAAGCCAAGGAAACTCTTAACATGCTTCACCGATTCAGGTTGAGTCCAATCAAGGACATCTTGAACTCTCTCGGTATTGACAACAATACCTTTTGCAGAGATTATGTGACCCAGATATGTCACTTCTGGCAACCAGAATTCACACTTGGAGAATTTGGTGTAAAGGCGGTGCTCTCGGAGTTTCATCAATACCAGCCTAAGATGCTCAACATGTTCTTCTTTGTTCTTCGAGTATATGAGGATATCATCGAGGTAAACCACGACAAATTTATCCAAATACTCCATGAAGATCGAATTCATTAAGCGGGAGAAAGTGGCTGGGGCATTGGTTAGACCGAAGGACATGACAGTGTACTCGTATTGGCCATAACGAGTGACAAAAGCCGTCTTTGGAATGTCCCCGTTCCTGATTTTGATTTGATGATAACCTAATCTCAAATCCATCTTGGAAAAGACTGTGGATCCAGCAAGCTGATCATACAGATCATTTATCCTGGGGAGCGGATATTTGTTCTTTATCGTGACCAGATTAACCGGCCGATAATCGACAACCATCCGGTTCGTACCATCCTTCTTCTTGACGAAGAGGACAGGACAAGCCCATGGAGAAGAACTAGGACGGATGAAACCTTTCTTCAAAGATTCATCGAGTTGGTTCTTAAGCTTATCTAGCTCTTGGTGAGACATCTTATAGGGCCTTCTAGCAATTGGAGCGGTTCTTGGAACAAGTTCTATGACAAACTCTACTTCTCTGTCAGGTGGAACACCTGGCAATTCTTCTAGAAACACATCCGGGAAGTCACAGACTACCGGAATGTTTTCAAGGACTAGAAGAGGATTGGCATTGAGGGAATAAATCATGCCCTCTGGAATGTGGGTTTGGATATTGACTATCTGGCCAGAAGGATGGGTAAGCTGAACAGACCTAGAGAAACAATCAATTTTGGCATGATGAGTTGTCATCCAGTCCATCCCCAAAATGATATTGATGTCTGAAGTTTTAAGGGCTATCAGAGAGGGAAGAAACACTAAACCATCAACAAGGATTTGGTTCCCATGGCTTACTGCATTGGTTTGCCATTTGGAACCTAGACTTTGAATTACTAATGGAGAGGGCATAACCTTGAAAGCAATGTTATGCAAAGAGGCAGAACGTTCAGATATGAAGGAGTGGGATGCTCCTGAGTCAAACAAAACCGAGGCTGGATGAGAATTGACAAGAAGCGCCTTAAGCACGACATTAGCATCATCTCCAGCTTCTTCTGTAGTTACATATTGCACACATCCACGAGTATAAACAACCGACCTGACATTGGGCTTCTTGGTTGGCGGCTTGCAATGAACAACACCACTTGTTGAAGAAGGTGGAACATTTGCAAGCAGAGGGAAATTCTTCGAGTAATGTCCAGGCTGACTGCACTTGAAGCATGCCCCATGAATGGGACGTGGATCCGGGTTGAGCACTCGGTTGATGAGGTTCTTCTGGGGAGCACATGGCATCCGCGTACGAGGCACCACGTAGGATGTCCTCGGTGCATACCTCGGAGGAAGAGCGGCATTCGGGATCCATATCCTACGCTTCTGGGATGTAGACGTTGAAAATGATCCAACATCATGGCTGTGCTTGCGATATTCCTCGTAGGTCATCCTGCTGGTCTCTGCTTGGATTGCTTTGTTCACAAGAACTTGGAAGCTAACGAACTCATGCAGACTGAGGTCATGATGGAGCTTCGGGTTAAGGCCTTTCCTGAACCTTGCTTACTTCTTGGCATCCGTGGATACTTTTTTTGGGGCATAGCGCGCGAGGCGTTCAAATTCACGACTATAAACATCCACATCCATCTTGCCTTGGATCAGAACACAGAACTCTTCTTGCTAATGATCTAGCAGGGCCTGTGGAATATGATGCTCGCAAAAAGCCTCACAAAATTCCTTCCATGATGTAGCTTGGCCTGCAGGATGCATGGCCTCGAAATTCTCCCACCATAAACTAGCAGAACCTTCAAGGTGATATGCAGCATATGTGACCTTGTCTCCTTCAGCCACGTTTGCATAATGCAACTTGTTGTTGATACTTCGGAGCCAATCATCTGCGTCTAGTGGCTCAATGGAGTGATGGAAGGTGGGTGGTTGCAACTTGATAAAGTCTCTTATGGATACTAGCTCATTGCGATGATGCGCTATATTCTGCTCGATGTGCTCCAACAGACGGTTGGTGGCACGCTTGTTCCTCTCAACTTCTAGCATGACCTCCGTCAACAAAGGCGGGTTGGGAGGATCTTCTTCATCCCTACCATCTCCATGGTTCTGACTATGACCAACAGATCTCCGATTGACTGGCGACATCCTGAAGGAAACAACCAGGGTTCAGAATCAAGGGAGAATTCTAACACATAAAGAATCCTAGGTGAACTTGGACAGCATAACGGCTGTACGTGCATGAAATATGAGGCAACCTGCACAAGATTTGGCCAGCATAACAGCTCCACACCATGGTTCAAGGCACAAAGAGAATATAGGCATCACTTCTCATAACTCTGATGGGGCAAAACTTGTCAAACAACCATTCTATGAGTCTATGGTCTAGTAACTCATCATCCTAGCAGATAGGTAGAGAAGCCTAGTTCTTAATCCCCGTAGAAAAGAAGAGAGTGACCCAGAATAGAGTAACTGGAGGAAAGGAGTAAAAGAGCCTTACGTTCCCTTCCACAATCAATTCCCTTATATAACTAAAGCATTTCTAGACTCAACATCGACGTTTGGCTTCGTAAACCTATAGGCAGTTCAGCTCTGATACCAATGCTGTCGGGACCCCGATCCTAAGATATATGAATCCAGCCTGTAACACGTCACAACACTTTGCGGCCTCACGCACGGTAACCCACGGCTGCCACCTTACCTTGGTCGGGACCGTTTGCACCTTTTGGCTCACGGATATGAACTTGTCGCTAGCATTCACACATCAGAGAACCCGGGTCGACATGACTAGTTATAGACCCAAGTGGCACAACCGTACAGGGACATGCATACGTAACCCAGTAATGCAGGTGTCGGTCATCAGCGTGTGTAGATGAGTCATAGCAAGCTACAAGGACTCCATTACGCCATGGGACATAAATGTCATCACTGCACGTAGACGAGTCATAGCAGGCTACAGGGACTCCATTACACTGCGAGACATTTCCCCGAAGGGACAGACACAACAGCAAAGAAGGATACATGCCGGTCAATCAATGTGTCCGGAGTAGTAGCAAGCTACCAAGGCTCGGTGGAAGCACAAAGAGGCATTTCCCCGTAAAGAAGGCTACTAAAGGCACACAACTAGGTGTCGAATCCCAGGCATACCGATGCATTCCAATCATATACGCACTATGCACGATATGCGTAGATACATCATGGCATCACAACAAAACTCTACAACATAATATTTATTTAGGAGGCTCCAAGGAGCCAACATAGTATAGTGTTACAAGCAGAAGGGGTCACATGACCCAACATTCAGAGCATACAAACAACAAGCGGAAGTTACATGTCTGAGTACAAACATATACAAAAGCGGCTAGAAGAGCCTGAAAAGCTACAACGGCCCTACCATAGGAGCCAAACGTCTGTCTGGGTTACTAAGCTAATCCGTCGATGTCAACGTCAGAAGAAACATAACTGAACTCAATGTCTATCTCTGCAAAAATGTAAATAAGCAACAGTGAGTATGAAGGTACTCAACAAGTCTTACATCAGAACTATCTACATATGCGTCATGTATGAATGAACGGGATTGTGGGGTTTACTGCAGAATGCCAGCTTTGACCTTTGGCTATCCTAGACTATGAAAAAGTAACCAATGTATCACTACTCTCTCGTCTCCCTATGAGCGAGCGCACACGAGTCCACATATTCACTATCTCATTACACCACTATGGATCCTCTCTCGTCTTCCTACGAGAAGCCATCCATAGCACTCACACTTGTTTGGTGCATTTTAGAGTATCCACTTAAGTTGTCTATGAACAATGCAAGCATCCAAGTAGTCCATATCGGCGGACTCGGCTATTCAAATAGATAATTTACCCTGCAGGGTGTACTTCGTCACACATGCTCCTGCCACTTATCGCCATGTGCACGTAAAAAGGCACCTTGACAACCTTCAAGTGGAAGCCCAACGAGGGAGTCGGCCACGGACGTTAAACTTCAACGACTCACGTCCAAAGTAGTTACCTATTTGAGTTGGAACCCATAATGGAAATCCGGCCGAGGTTTCCGACATGGCCTCAAACGTTGCGAGCAGGGACCCAAGCCGGTCCCGATTGGGCCGTTCCACTTCGCAGGCCATGCCACACCTATCAACGTTTCGAACTACAGCGACTCTTGGACTGAGAACAGGGTAGGTTAATAGGCCGAGAGAGCTTGAGTTACCAAAGCCCAATGTGCGGTAGTAGCTAGTCTTGGAACACAAACACGGAACTCAGCTCCTATGAGCGGTTTCAATGAGACAACCCACCATGTATTCCTACATGGCCTCTCATCGCTACCTTTACCAAAACAGGTTCATCACTTAACTCTCATCATCAGGACACATTCATTTCACTCCGGTTCATCTCCCAGATGAATCAGACCTGACACAACTCTAAGCATAGCAAGCATAATAGGGTTATAGCAAAACATGGCTCCAGGATCTACCAGGTATGCTAGGTTGCTTGGTTTAGCTATTTACTGTGACAATGACAGGTCATGCAAAGGAGTGGGTTCATTTATCGCAACACAAGTAGCAGTTGAACACGTTGTCCTAATGCATTGAAATGAGAGCAAAAGAAAGAGATGGAATTGTATCGGATATGCTCAAGAGGGGGGGGGGTTGCTTGCCTGTTTATCAGAAGAACTCAGCTATTCTTCGATGTCGTCGATAACTACGTCTCGCAAGTCTATCGACAAGATCAAACAAGGTACAAAATAAGCAAGGCAAATGCTTCACAATGATGCATGATAATAGCATGGCAATATGTTACTAGTTTGAGCTAATGCATCTAAAACCATGTTAAATGAAAATGGTTTGAACCAAAGGTTCAAATTCAACTCCATAGGTGAAGTGGCCTATTGTGTTTTGAACAAAATTTCCAAGTTTGTCTATTTAGATTGCTCTAACATGTATGAAAATGCCACCATTAGATTCATTGGATTTTTCTGATAAATTCTCATATATAAGTTATTTTAATCTGACTTACAGATTATTTTCTATGAATTTTTGAAGTTTATATGATTTTCTGGAATTTTCTGAATTATTTTTATTCTAGAAACTATTTATTGCGTCAGCATGACATCGTTATGACATCAGCAGGTCAGCTGCCCTGGTCTAGGTCAAACCTAACGTGTGTGGTCCGCACGTCAGTGACATAGGGACTAACTAGGGGTTAATCCCTTGTTGACCCAGCTTTGACCAACTGTGGGGCCCAGCGTTAGGGACTGTGGGTGATTAAATAGCAGGGGGTTGACTCCTAATGACGGCCCACGTCAGCCACGCTAGCGGTTAGCCGCCGGCGACCTTAGCCAACGGCGGAGGAGCACCGAGCCGACGCTATAGATGGCGGTTTAACGCGTTGCGGGCCTCTACCGAGAGCTTGGATCAAGCCGCGTCTGTGGATGATGGGTATGGGCCAAATGGTCGCCGGAATCATGGCCGACAATGAGGAAAGCGGCGATCGGAGTTCGGGCATGCGCGGATTCGGTGCTACGGTGCACGGAAGGACTGGATAATGGGTTCTCCGTGCTTCTAGAAGCATCTAGATGACATTGGGATGCTCATGCGCATCCTACAGCGGCTGCATCAACGGCGGCGACATGGCCGGCGGCAAGGAGCTTTCGGCTCCGGTGGGGCAGCTAGCTAGAGCTCGAAATCGAGCACGGGAACAAGGGGAAAAGAAGCAAGGGCTCACTGGAGTTGTCTGGAGGCGATAACGAAGTCAAGGAAGCTCGGTGGCCCACGAATTTGACGCCGGCGGTCGTCGGACCCGAAGA
Organism: Hordeum marinum; assembly: GCA_022496015.1. Lineage (NCBI taxonomy): Eukaryota > Viridiplantae > Streptophyta > Magnoliopsida > Poales > Poaceae > Hordeum > Hordeum marinum. Next base: position 444,544,859 of record CM039674.1, read on the forward strand.
CGAAGGCGAGGTCAATGGCGATGTTGTAGGGCCTCCGGGGTCTCGATCTTCGACGAAGAGGAAGAAAGCGTCGCATCCAGTCTTGCAGAAACGGAGGGGAAGCGCGAGGACGACACTATCTGCGGCTACGGCTACTGCGACAGAGTGGCCATGGAAGCTTCGTTCATGGAGGAGAGGAGTGAGGGAGAGGAGAGGGGGAAGAAAGAGAGGTCCACTCGATCAGGACGTCTCCGTGGAGGCTATCCACAGCGAGAACGGGGCCAGGGAGGCTAGCAGACAAGAAGGAGGTGGCGAGCGACGGCCGAGCATGCGTCAGGCACACGTCCTCATCCCTCTGGCATGAGGAGGACGATGACTGGCACTAGCGAGTTGGGCTGGGCCGGCCAGGTGGCTGCACAGGTAAGGCCCAGGTAGGTTTGTGCTTTCCTTTTTATTTTTTGTTTTTGTTTTTTTGACATTTGTGCTGGCTAAATAAAATAGCTAGCCATTTTTTAAATCCTGAAAATTATTATGTGACCTAGTCATAAATGACTTATGCCACATAATTAATTTCTAAATTATTTGACATATATTTCATATATAGAAAAATATATATCCAATGCAAATAGAGTTTATTTAATTCAAAAACATAATATAAAATATTTCTGTGATCCCAAAATATTGGTTGACAATTTTAACACAATCCAATATTTTATTAGAGAACCCGGAACATTTTCTTGGAATTGTTTGAAGCAATTTTTATAATGCTTATTTGACAAAATTTTGAATTATGAGGCTTGATCATTCCTCATTTCATCCTCATTTGAAAATAAAAATGCATGCATGAATGCACTTGCAATCATAAAGAAACTAGGGTTGTGACATGTGGTACTTCCACCAGACCACTAAGGGCTGGTATTCACTCTCCCATAGCGCATGTAGCCTCTTGGGTCGAAATACCCCTCCCGATGGTCTCCCGGTACACTACCGGCACTCCCGGTACACTGCCAATGAGCCCAAAACTTTTCCGGCGACCGAAATAGGACTTCCTATATATCACTCTTTACCTCTAGCCCATTCCGGAGCTCCTCGTGATGTACGGGATCTCATCCGGGACTCCGAACATCCTTCGGTAACCACCATACATAACTCTATACTACCGAAACATCACCGAACCTTAAGTGTGCAGACCCTGCGGGTTCGAGTACTATGTAGACATGACTGAGACACCTCTATGGTCAATAACCAATAGCGGGACCTGGATGCCCATATTGGTTCCTACATATTCTACGAAGATCTTTATCGGTCGAACCTCTATGTCATGGATTCAGTTAATCCCGTATGATGTTCCTTTTGTTCTTCGGTATGTTACTTGCCCGACATTCGATCGTCGGTATCTCCATACCTAGTTCAACCTCATTACCGGCAAGTCTCTTTACTCGTTCTGTAATACAAGATCCCATGACTAACACTTAGCCACATTGCTTGCAAGGCTTGTTGTGGTGTTGTATTACCGAGTGGGCCCTGAGATACCTCTCCGTCACATGGAGTAACAAATCCCAGTCTTGATCCATGCCAACCCAACAGACACCCTCGGAGATACCTATAGAGTACCTTTATAGTCACCTAGTTACGTTGCGATGTTTGGTACACACAAGGCACTCCTCCGGTGTCATTGAGTTGCAAGATCTCATGGTCATAGGAACAGATACTTGACATGCAAAAAAGAGTAGCAATAAACTGACACGATCATATTCTACGTTTGTAGTTTGGGTCTTGTCCATCCCATCATTCTCCTAATGATGTGATCCCGTTATCAAATGACATCTCATGTCAATAGCTAGGAAACCTTAGCCATCTTTGATCAACGAGCTAGTCTATTAAAGGCATACTAGGGACATGGTGTTGTCTATGTATCCACACATGTATCTGAGTTTCCGATCAATACAATTATAGCATCGATAATAAATGATTATCATGAACAAGGAAATATGATAATAACTAATTTATCATTGCCTCTAGGGCATATTTCCAACACCTCATCCCATGCTCAAGTAGCTAGGAGTGGATAATGATTTATCTTAGATGTCAACATGCATTAAAATGGTTCTGATGTAGTATGGTGATTTATACTTACCCAACGTATCTACTTTTCCTAACACTTTTGCTCTTGGTTTGAAATCTAATTTGCATGATTTGAATGAAACTAACCCGGACTGGTGCTGTATTCTGCAGAACTACCATGATGTTGTTTTGTATGCAAAAATAGAAGTTCTCGGAATGGAACAAATTTTTGTGAGAATTATTTTGGGATATATGAAGAATTTTGGAGCCATAAGCCACCAGAGAGGGCCCCCCAGGGTGGCCACCCTCCACCAGGGCGCGCCAGACCCCCTGGTGCGGCCTGGTGGAGCGTGCCGACCTCATAGGCCCTCCTACCCTAATTCCAGCACTATAAATTCCTAAATTTCAAGAAAAAAATCAGAGAGAAAGTTTCATCGCATTTCATGATACGAAGCCGCCGCCACCTCCTATTCTTCATCGGGAGGCCAGAACTGGAGCCCGTTTGGGGCCCCGGAGAGGGGAATCTTTGGTCTTCGTCATCACCAACCCTTCTCCATCGCCAATTCCATGATGCTCCCCACCGGGGGTGATTAATTCCTTCGTAGGCCTGCTGGTCGATGAGGAGTTGGATGAGATTCGTCATGTAATCGAGCTAGTTTTGTTAGGGATTGATCCCTAGTATCCACTATGTTCTAAGATTGATGTTGCTATGACTTTGCCATGCTTAATACTTGTCACCAGGGCCCGAGTGCCATGATTTTAAATCTGAATAGTTTATGTTATCATCATTATATCTATGTTCTTGATCCGTTCTTGCCTAGTCATATGCAACTATTACGTGTTATGATCCGTCAATGCCGGGGTGATAGAAATCGGGATACTTCATAGTGATGACCGTAGTTTGAGGAGTTCATGTATTCACTATGTGCTAATGCTTTGTTCCAGTTCTCTATTAAAAGGAGGCTTTAATACCCCTTAGTTTCCTTATGGACCCCGCTGCCATGGGAGGGTAGGAAAAAAGATGTCATGCAAGTTCTTTTCCATAAGCACGTATGACTATATACGACATACATGCCTACATTACATTGACGAACTAGAGCTAGTTCTATGGCACCCTAGGTTATGACTATTATATGATGAATATCATCCAACAAATACACCGATCTAGTGCCTACGAGCTTTCCACTTATTGTTCTTGCTAAGTTACTACCACTTCTGTTACTATTGCACTTGCTACAAAATCATTACTGCTATTATTACCGCTATAGTTACTGTTACTACTGCTACCAAACTATCATATTACTGTGCTACTGACCACTTTGCTAGAGATATTTATCTCTAGGTGTGGTTGAATTGACAACTCAACTGCTAATACTCTCAAATATTCTTTGGCTCCCCTTGTGTCAAATCTATAAATTTGGGGTGAATACTCAACCCTCGAAAACTGTTGCGATCCCCTATACTTGTAGGTTATCAAGACCTATTTTTGGCACCGTTGCCGGGGAGCATAGCTATATTTGTTGAGTCACTTGGGATTTATATCGATTGATCACTATGAAGAATCTGAAGGATACTAAAACCAAGATTTTCCCCTTTACTGCGAGGGGAGGTAAGGAACTGCCATCTAGCTCTACACTTGATTCACCTTCTGTTTTGAGTAAGTTTGCAACACCACCACATGCTATTAATCCTGATATTGATGATGCTACTTCTGCTATGAATGATGCTTATGATGATACTAGTACCATGCTTGATGATAATGTGCCACTAGGTGAATTTCTTGATGAACCAATTGCTAGAGCTAGAGAGAATGAAATCATTGAAACAGATGAAACTGTTTAAACTAATGATTATGAAACACCTATTAGGCCTAGCTCTCCTAGATTTGAAATTCCTAAGATATGTGAAGGTTATGCTTTCTACGGAGAAATAACTAGAGAGATTCTTGCTTGTAAGGATAGAGATGATCTTAACAAACTACTATGCAAGTATAAGGAAAAGACTTTGAATGCTAAAATGAAATGTGATCCTAAGTTTGCTACTTCACCTATCTTTGTTGTCGATAATGATTATGAATTCTCTATCGACCTAGAGTTAATCACTTTGGTTGAATCCGATCCTTTTCACGGCTATGAAACTGATACTTTGGTAGCACATCTTACTAAGCTGAATGATATAACCACCCTATTTGCTCATGATGAGAAGATTCTCTAATACTGTATTCTCGGATTATTTCCATTCTCATTAAAGGGTGATGCTAAGATATGGTACAATACTCTTACTCCTGGTTGTGTGCATAGCCCCCAAGATATGATTTACTACTTCTCTGAAAAACATTTTCCTGCTCATAAGAAACAAGCTGCCTTACAGGAAATATTTAACTTTATGCAAATTGAAGAAGTGATGAGGACATGACTTCAATCATTACACCCACTATGGCTCCTTCATCTGTTGTTCCACCTGGACCTATGACTAGAGCGCGTGCGTGTCAAATAAATAGCCAGGTACTATCGCTCCTTCGTACACATGATTTCACTAACAAAAATACGATGCTACACTCATGTTCTGATTTGCTTGTACTCAGGAATAAATGAGAGATTAGAGACAAAGCCAAATGTGCACTCAAATCAGATGAAGCAACGCTGCATGCATGCCCATCGAATCCTTTCCATCCATCAACCATGTCCCACGAATGCATGCATCCACGTGTAGAAGGATAAAGGAAACCAAGATCAAATCACTTTGATTAGGATCAGCCATGGGCATTTAAATATTTGGCTGTGCCAAGACCTCCGAACGTTGACGAGCAGTCCGTCTGTGCAACGATTGCACGCAGGCCCGTATGTACACGCCTTGAAGAGTCCGTGTCTGGATGGACACAGCGAACCGACTCCTGCGCGCACATCTGCCTTGAATAAATAGTTACCCTAGATGAGCTTTTAGACTCGGGTTTTATTGTATTGTTTAGCTACCGCTACAAATCGCATCTACGAGATGTGTAGGACTACCGCTGTTGGGGATCGTAGTAGTAAATCAAAATTTTCCTACGCGTCACCAAGATCAATCTATGGAGAAACCAGCAACAAGTGGGGAAGAGTGCATCTTCATACCTTTGAAGATCGCAAAGTGGAAGCGTTACAAGAACGCGGTTGCTAGAGTCGTACTCGCAGCTATTCAGATCACAGTCTATTCCGATCTAAGCGCCGAACAACGGCGCCTCCGCGTTCAACACATAGGCAGCACGGTGACGTCTCCCGCGCCTTGATCTAGCAAGGAGGAGGGAGAGGTTGGGGAAGACAACTCCAATAGCGGACGACGGCATGGTGGTGGTGGATCAGCGCGGTACTCCGATAGGGCTTCGCCAAGCACTATGGAGGACGAGGTGGTGGAGAGGTAGGGCTGTGCCGAGAGAGAGAGATGTGCATTCTGGGCAGCCCCAAAAACCCTCACTATATATAGGAGGAGGGGAGGGGGGTGTGCCCCCTCTAGGGTTCCCACCCTAGGGGGTGTGGCAGCCCTAGATTGCCCTGGGGGCCGGCGGCCAAGAGAGGGGAGAGGGGGGAGGCGCCCTAGGGTGGGCCTAGGGCCCATCTGTGCTAGGGTTTGCCCCCCCTTGCTCGTTTGCTGTGCCTTGGGCCTGGTGGGAGGCGCACTAGCCCACCCAAGGGCTGGTTCCCTCCCACTTTCAGCCCATGCAGGCCTATGGTGCCGCTGGCCCCTCACGGTGGACCCCCGGAACCCTTCCGATGGTCCCGGTACGTTACCAATGACGCCCGAAACACTTTCGGTGACCAAATCCTCACTTCCTATATATGAATCTTTATCTCCAGACAATTTCGGAGCTCCTCGTGATATCCTAGATCTCATCCAGAACTCCAAACAACCTTAGGTAACCACGTACACTATTCCCATATAACCCTAGCGTCATCGCACCTTAGGTGTGTAGACCCTACGGGTTCGGGAAGCATGCAGACATGACCGAGACACCTCTCCGGCCAATAATCAATAGCGGGATCTGGACACCCATATTGGCTCCCACATGTTCCATGACGATCTCATCGAATGAACCATGATGTCAGGGATTCAATCAATCCCGTATACAATTCCCTTTGTCCGTCCATGTGTTACTTGCCCGAGATTCGATCGTCGGTATCCCTATACCTTGTTCAATCTCGTTACCGGCAAGTCTCTTTACTTGTTCCGTAACACATGATCTCGTGACTAACTCCTTAGTCGCATTGAGCTCATTATGATGATGTATTACCGAGTGGGCCCAGAGATACCTCTCCGTCACACGGAGTGACAAATCCTAGTCTCGATTCGTGCCAACCCAACAGATACTTTCGGGGATACCCGTAGTGTACCTTTATAGCCACCTAGTTATGTTGTGACGTTTGGCACACCCAAAGTATTCCTACGGTATCCGGGAGTTACACAATCTCATGGTCTAAGGAAATGATACTTGACATTAGAAAAGCTTTAGCAGACGAAGTACACGATCTTGTGCTATGCTTAGGATTGGGTCTTGTCCATCACATCATTCTCCTAATGATGTGATCCCCTTATCAACGACATCCAATGTCCATGGTCATGAAACCGTGACCATCTATTGATCAACGAGCTAGCCAACTAGAGGCTCACTAGGGACATGTTGTGGTCTATGTATTCACACATGTATTATGGTTTCCGGTTAATACAATTATAGCATGAACAATAGACAATTATCATGAACAAGGAAATATAATAATAATCACTTTATTATTGCCTCTAGGGCATATTTCCAACAGTCTCCCACTTGCACTTGAGTCAATAATCTAGTTACATTGTGATGTATCGAACACCCATAGAGTTCTGGTGTTGATCATGTTTTGCTCGTGAGAGAGGTTTAGTCAACGGATCTGTGGCATTCAGATCTATATGTACTTTACAAATGTCTATATCTCCATCCTGGACATATCCACGAATGGAGTTGAAGCGGCACTTGATGTGTCTTGTCTTCTTGTGAAACCTGGGCTCCTTGGCAAGGGCAATAGTTCCGGTGTTGTCACAGAATAGAGTCATCGGGCCCGACGCATTGGGAATCACTCCTAGGTCGATGATGAACTCCTTCATCGAGACTCCGTCCTGTGCTGCTTCCTAAGAAGCTATGTACTCCGATTCACATGTAGATGCTACCACGACGCTTTGCTTGATGTTGCACCAGCTGACTGCCCCTCCGTTCAAAATATAAACGTATCCGTTTGTGACTTGGAGTCATCCGGATCTGTGTCGAAGTTAGCATCGACGTAACCCTTTATGACGATCTGTTCGGTACCTCCATATACGAGAAACATGTCCTTGGTCCTTTTCAGGTACTTTAGGATATTCTTGACCGCTGTCCAATGTTCCGCTCCAGGATCACTTTGGTACCTCCCCCGCAAACTTATGGCAAGGTTCACATCAGGTCTGGTATACAACATGTCATACATAATAGAGCCTATGGGTAAAGCATAGGGGATGACACTCATCTTTTCTCTATCCTCTGCCGTGGTTGGGCATTGCTTTCCAAAAGTTCTATATCATTTGCCATCAACAATATGTCATCCACATATAATATGAGAAATGTTACAGAGCTCCCACTCACTTTCTTGTAAATACAGGGTTCTCCATAAACCTGTATAAATCAAAATGCTTTAATCACCTCATTAAAGAAAATGTTCCAACTCCGAGATTCTTGCACCAACCCATAGATGGAGCACTGAAGCTTGCATACTTTGTTAGCATCTTTAGGATCGACAAAACCTTCCGACTGCATCATATACAGTTCTTCCTTAATGAAACCATTAAGGAATGCCGTTTTGACGTCCATTTGCCAGATCTCATAATCATAAAATGTGGCAATTGCTAACATGATTCGGACGGACTTCAGCATCGCTACGGGTGAGAAAGTCTCATCGTAGTCAACTCCTTGAACTTGTAGATAACCCTTAAACCCAAGCCGAGCCTTATAGACAGTCACATTACCATCTGCGTCAGTCTTCTTCTTAAAGATCCATTTATTTTCTATGGCTCGCCAATCATCGGGCAAGTCCACCAAAGTCCATACTTTGTTCTCATACATGGATCCTATCTCGGATTTCATGGATTCAAGCCATCTGCTGGAATCTGGGCCCGCCATGGCTTCTTCATAGTTTGAAGGTTCACCGTTGTCCAACAGCATGATTTCAAGGACAGGGTTGTCGTACCACTCTGGTGCAGAACGTGTCCTTGTGGACCTTCGAGGTTCAATAACAACTTGATCTGAAGTTTCATGATCATCATCATTAACTTCCTCTCCAGCTGGTGCAGGCTCCACAGAAACGACTTCCTATGCTGTGCTACTCTCCGGTTCGAGTGGAGGTACAATTACCTCATCAAGTTCTATTTTCCTCCCACTTACTTCTTTCGAGAGAAAGTGTTTCTCTAGAAAGGATCCATTCTTGGCAACAAAGACTTTGCCTTCGGATCTGAGGTAGAAGGTATACCCAACAGTTTCTTTGGGGTATCCTATGAAGACGCACTTTTCCGCTTTGGGTTCGAGCTTTCCAGGTTGAAGTTTCTTCACATAAGCATCCCATCCCCAAACTTTCAGAAACGACAGCTTAGGTTTCTTTCCAAACCATAACTCATACGGTGTCATCTCAACGGACTTAGACGGTGCCCTATTTAAAGTGAATGCGGCAGTCACTAATGCATATCCCCAAAATGATAGCGGCAAGTCGGTAAGAGACATCATATATCGCACCATATCCAATAGAGTGCGATTACGACGTTCAGACACACCATTTCGCTGAGGTGTGCCAGGTGGCGTGAGTTGTGAAACAATTGCACATTTCCTTAGGTGCGTGCCAAACTCGCGACTCAAATATTCTCCGCCGATCAGATCGTAAGCACTTTATTTTCCTGTCACGTTGATTCTCTACCTCACTCTAAAATTCCTTGAACTTTTCAAAGGTTTTAGACTTGTGTTTCATTAAGTAGACATACCCATATATGCTTAAGTCATCAGTGAGGGTGAGAACATAACGGTAGCCACCATGAGCCTCAATGCTCATTGGACCGCATACATCGGTATGTATTATCTCCAACAAGTCAGTTGCTCGCTCCATTGTTCCGGAGAACGAAGTCTTGGTCATTTTGCCCATGAGGCATGGTTCACACGTGTTAAATGATTCGAAATCAAGAGACTCCAAAAGTCCATCAGCATGGAGTTTCTTCATGCGTTTGACACCAATATGACCAAGGCAGCAGTGCCACATGAAGTGGGACTATCGTTATCAACCTTACATCTTTTGGTACTCACACTATGAACATGTGTAACATCACGTTCGAGATTCATCAAAAATAAACCATTAACCAGCGGGGCATGACCATAAAACATTTCTCTCATATAAATAGAACAACCATTATTCTCAGATTTAAATGAGTAGCCATCTCGCATCAAGCGAGATCCAGATACAATGTTCATGCTCAAAGCTGGTACTAAATAACAATTATTAGGGTTTAAAACTAATCCCAAAGGTAGATGTAGAGGTAGTGTGCCGACGGTGATCACATCGACCTTGGAACCATTCCCGACGCGAATCGTCACCTCGTCCTTTGCTAGTCCCCGCTTATTCCGTAGCTCCTACTTGGAGTTACAAGTGTGAGCAACTGCACCGGTATCAAATACCCAGGAGCTACTACAAGCACTGGTAAGGTACACAACAGTAACAACTATATCACATATACCTTTAATGTTGTTAGCCTTTTTATCCGCTAAGTACTTGGGGCAGTTCCGCTTCCAGCGACCGGTACCCTTGCAATGAAAGCACTCAGTCTCAGGCTTGGGTCCATTCTTGGGCCTCTTCCAAGAAACTGATTTACCGGGCACGGCAACTGCTTTGCCATCCTTCTTGAAGTTCTTCTTACCCTTTCATTTCTTGAAACTAGTGGTCTTGTTCACCATCAACACTTGATGTTCCTTTTTGATTTCCACCTTCGCTGATTTCTGCATCGAATATAACTCAGGAATGGACTTCTCGATCCCTTGCATATTTTAGTTCATGACAAAGCTCTTGTAGCTAGGTGGAAGCGACTGGAGGATTCTGTCAATAACCGAGTCATCCGTAAGATTAACTCCCAGCTGAGACAGGTGGTTGTGCAACCCAGACATTTTGAGTATGTGCTCGCTAACAGAACTATTTTCCTCCATCTTACAACTGAAGAACTTGTCGGAGACTTCATATCTCTCGACCCGGGCATGAGCTTGGAAAACCATTCTCAGCTCTTGGAACATCTCATATGCTCCGTGTTGCTCAAAACGCTTTTGGAGCCCCGGTTCTAAGCTGTAAAGCATGCCGCACTGAACCAGGGAGTAATCATCACTACGCGACTGCCAGGCGTTCATAACATCTTGAGTTGCTGGGGAAACGGGTGCGTCACCTAGCGGTGCATCAAGGACATATAATTTCTTGGAAGCTATGAGGATGATCCTCAAGTTACGGACCCAGTCCGTATAGTTGCTTCCATCGTCTTTCAGCTTGGTTTTCTCTAGGAACGCGTTGAAGTTGAGGGCAACATTAGCGTGGGCCATTGGATCTACAAGATAGGTTGTAAAGACATTTTAGACTAAGTTCATGATAATTAAGTTCACATAATCAAATTATTTAATGAACTCCCACTTAGATAGACATCTCTCTAGTCATCCAAGTGACACATGATCCACGTCAACTAGCCCCTGTCCGATCATCACGTGAGACGAACTAGTCATCAATGGTGAACATCTCCATGTTGATCGTATCTTGTATACGACTCATGTTTAACCTTTCGGTCTCCCTTGTTCCGAGGCCATGTCTATACATGCTAGGCTCGTCAAGTCAACCTAAGTGTATTGCGTGTGTAAATCTGGCTTAAACCCGCTGTATGCAAACGTTAGAACCTATCAGACCTGATCATCACGTGGTGCTTCGGAACAACGAACCTTAACAATGGTGCATAGTTAGGGGGAGCACATTTCCTGAAATTTTAGTGAGAGATCATCTTATTTAAGCTACCGTCGTTCTAAGCAAATAAGATGTAAAACATGATAAACATCACATGCAATCATATAGTGACATGATATGGACAATATCGTCTTGCTCCTTTGATCTCCATCTTCGGGGCACCATGATCATCATTGTCACCGACATGACACCATGATCTCCATCATTGAGTCTCCGCGAAAGTCATCTCGCCAACTATTACTTCTACTACTATAGCAAACAGTTTAGCAATAAAGTAAAGTAATCACATGGTGTTGCATCTCATACAATAAATTAAGACAACTCCTATGGCTCCTGCCGGTTGTCATACTCATCGACATGCAAGTTGTGAATCCTATTACAAGAACATGATCAATCTCATACATCACATATATCACATCACATCCTTTGTCCATATCACATCACATGTCATATGCTGCAAAAACAAGTTAGACGTCCTCTAATTGTTGCTGCAAGTTTTTACGTGGCTGCTACAGGTTTCTAGGAAGAACGTTTCTTACCTACGTAAGAGCCACAACGGTGATATGCCAATTCTATTTACCCTTCATAAGGACCCTCTTCATCGAATTTGATCCGACTAAAGTGGGAGAGACAGACACCCGCTAGCCACCTTATGCAACAAGTGCATGTCAGGCGGTGGAACTAGTCTCACGTAAGCATACGTGTAAAGGCGGTCCGGGCTGCTACATCCCACAATGCCGCCGAATCAAGATAAGACTAGTAACGGCAAGCAAATTGACCAAATCATTGCCCACAACTACTTTTGTTCTGCTCATGAATAGAATCTACGCATAGACCTAGCTCTGATACCACTATTGGGGATCGTAGTAGTAATTCAAAAATTTCCTACGCATCACCAAGATCAATCTACGGAGAAACCAGCAACAAGTGGGGGGGAGTGCATCTTCATACCTTTGAAGATCGCAAAGCGTAAGCGTTACAAGAACGCAGTTGGTGGAGTCGTACTTGCAGCGATTCGGATCGCAGTCGATTCCGATCTAAGCGCCGAACAACGGCGCCTCCGCGTTCAACACACGTGCAGCCCGGTGACGTCTCCCATGCCTTGATCCAGCAAGGAGGAGGGAGAGATTGGGGAAGACAACTCCAACAGCATCACGACGGCATGGTGGTGCTGGAGCAGCGCGGTACTCCAACAGGGCTTCGCCAAGCACTACACAGGACGAGGAGGTGGAGAGGTACACCAGCCCACCCAAGGGTTGGTTCCCTTCCACTTTTGGCCTATGCTGCCGCTGGCTCCTCATGGTGGACCCCAGAACTCTTCCGGTGGTCCCGATACATTACCGGTGACGCCCGAAACACTTTCGACGCCCGAAACACTTCCAATCTATACCTCTGGACAATTCTGGAGCTCCTCGTGATGTCCGAGATCTCATCCGGGAGTCCGAACAACCTTTGGTAGCCACGTACACAATTCCCATATAACCCTAGCGTCATCGAACCTTAAGTGTGTAGACCCTACGGGTTTGGGAAGCATGCAGACATGACCGAGACATCTCTCCGGCCAATAACCAATAGCGGGATCTGGATACCCATCTTGGCTCCCACATGTTCCACGATGATCTCATCGGATGAACCACGATGTCGGGGATTCAATCAATCCCGTATACAATTCCCTTTGTCCATCGGTATGTTACTTGCCCGAGATTCGATCGTCGGTATCCTTATACCTTGTTCAATCTTGTTACCGGCAAGTCTCTTTACTTGTTCCGTAACACATGATCCCGTGACTAACTCCTTAGTCACATTGAGCTCATTATGATGATGTATGTCCGAGTGGGCCTACAGATACCTCTCCGTCACACGGAGTGACAAATCCCAGTCTCGATTCGTGCCAACCCAACAGATACTTTCGGGGATACCTGTAGTGTACCTTTATAGCCACCCAGTTACGTTATGACATTTGGCACACCCAAAGTATTCCTACGGTATCCGGGAGTTGCACAATCTCATGGTCTAAGGAAATGATACTTGACATTAGAAAAGCTTTAGCAGATGAACTACATGATCTTGTGTTATGCTTAGGATTGGGTCTTGTCCATCACATCATTCTCCTAATGATGTGATCCCGTTATCAACGACATCCAGTGTCCATGGTTGTGAAACCATGACCATCTATTGATCAATGTGCTAGCCAACTAGAGGCTCACTAGGGACATGTTGTGGTCTATGTATTCACACATGTATTACGGTTTCCGATTAATACAATTATAGCATGAACAAGGAAAAATACTAATAATCTCTTTATTATTGCCTCTAGGGCATATTTCCAACAACCTCCTTGTTAGATCCACAGTGGAACCCCAACTTTTCATCTAGTTCGTGTGCTCAGTTTATTATCCGCAATTTCAGATTGCAGTTACCATTGTTCTTGCCAGTTCTTCGATTGCTTGCAGGAACTGGAACCTTGTTGTTCAGGTTGATCGTGCCTATGACAAGGTCAATAACCATCGGAGATTGGTTTAGCGATTGTCGAGGCGTATCGTCAGGTACGGTATAGCCGGATCATCAAGGTCAAAATCCACCAAGTCGATAGTTGTCCCCACTCTCATCGAAAGATCGGGCCGCCGTCACATCAAGTGCTCTGACAAGGCGACCTGATCTTTCGATGAGTGTGGGGATAACTATTGACTTAGTGGATTTTGACCTTGATGATCCGGCTATACCGTACCCGACGATACGCCTCGACAATCCCTAAACCAATCTTCGATGGTTATTGACCTTGCCGTAGGCACGATCAACCTGAACAATGAGGTTCGAGTTCCTGCAAGCATCCGAAGAACTGCCAAGAACAATGGTAATTGCAAGATGAAATTGTGGATAATAAACTGAGCACACGAACTAGATGAAAAATTGGGGTCACACTGTGGATCTGACAAGGCGGTAGTCCTACGCATCTCGTAGATGCGACTTGTAGCAGTAGCTAAACAATACAAAAAATTGTGGGGACCCCGACTCATAAGTCGAGATCACCGAATGCACGTGTACAGTGATCCTAGAGATCAATGCTCACTAAACACAGAGAAGCTGAATAACAAGAGTCTTACATCCACACTTAATGTCTTACACAAATAACGACCAAGAAGGTCTTAGTCTTACATAGATAGGGCCACACGGGCCGAACACTTAAAATAGAACAAGCAGCGGAAATCTTGGTCGAAAGCGTGAACCCATGCCATCTGCGTTAACCTCTAGGCATTCTGACTGGGAAGCGTCCTAGTTCGCATGTTTGTCTCTAACGAAATCTTCAACATACTCCTGTTCTTCCATGCCTGGCCAATTAAATAACCAGTGGCAAGCCAATGAGTACTTTCAATTTACTCGCAAGCAACCCAAGTTGTGGAACAAAGTAACAATGATGCATGATATAGCACTAAGTAGGTAAATTTGTGGAAATCTAATTTTGTATGCAAATGACATGATCAAATAACTAGTGAGCATCCATCAACAACTAGTAGGTATCCATGTGAACAAAATGTAGGTATCATCACAAGTGTTGGGTGAACATCTCATGTTCGTTCAACATGTTAAGTCATCGAACTTAGTTCATGTGACCTCTTGTCACCACCACACCCATACTCACACCAAGTTTTATGAACACATCCGGACGTAGTCTAAGAAGGACCTCCAACTGTCCATGACCACGGACGCGGCTATTCGAATCGTTTTACACTGTGCAAAGGTTGCACACTTTACCCACAAGACTCAGGGAACTTTCGTGTCATCCACGACTCGTGGTATTTAGCATACCCGAGGTAAGCGCCCTAACAATGCCTTTCACATGGTGATACTAAACAAAGAGTCCACTCATTGGTGCCATCCCTCATGATATACATCACTCGTATCATCCATGAGGGCATGCAACGGCGTGCCCGGTGCCTGTAAAGACAGCGCATGACCTTCCACTCTGGGATGACCCTATCTCAAGAGTGACCACTTCACTCTTGCCACTAGTAATGCGGGCTCCTTGCTAGTACCAACCATAGTAATCAACAAAGCCCCATCCCATAAGAGGTATCGTGGTTGCTCATGTAATGTTGGGATGGTCAGCAGACCTTAGAACTCTCCGGTTTCAAAAACACACACTCACTTGCTCCGACATACCACTTCTTTCTCAAGTGGTTACCCAACTCATCATCATCTCCCTCGGGCATTAGTGGCACCCGACGGGGTTTTCGAAAGAGTCTTTGAAATCATTTCTTTCCATCACCATGCATAAGTCCCATCCCATTTGCTTAGCATCTATTAGCAACCTAACTACTCCCACCCGCACAACCCTCATAAGGTGGTAGGGTCATGCACGATGCAAGTGTTAATGGGGAAGTACCGGAGGCATTCTACCGAAAGGAGAGCACCACATCTCATGATCAAATATGATGAAAGTAAAGTGCTATATGACATGCAATAAAATGGTTTCTCATCATGGTCAAAGGACTTCTTGCCTGGCTCAACAAAGTCTCCGGGGTCTTAGAAGTGTTTGGGTCCAACTTCTTCGTCAACCGCGCAATCTATCGTCGCGAAATAAAGCGATAAAAATAAGCAATCACACATAAAGGAGCACTCATTCTACTACCAAAAATGTTAACCTACTCTAATAAATACTACATGTCATACTAAAAATATCCGCCTAGATTTTTGTTGTGAAAAAGATTTTGTAAATGAGATAACAGAGGCAAAAAGGTGCCTATATAGGTTTTAAAATAAAACAGTACTAAAAATGTTTTCAAATAATTTTACAAAAGGCACTATTAAATTCTATGGATTATTTTAAGAATTTATGTGGAAGAAATATTGGCATTGGATAAATATATTAGTCTGTGTTTGGGGTTTTAAGGAAAAAGGAAAAATAAAATGGCTCGAGGAAACGGGCCAAAAGTGGCTGGCCAAATCGGCCCAGCCGGTGAAGCCGACCCACGCGAGCCTGGCGCGCGCGCCGGTTCAAACCTGACCAGCAGGCTAGGCTGGTCAGCGAGAGATAGGAAGGCAGGGAACCCTAGGAGGATGACAAGCGGGGCCCGCTTGTCATCACCTTCCTCGGGCCAAGGAGGCCGGCGTGCTCACCAGCAACGACGCAGGGCACGGCGACGGCAGACGAAGGCGGGGATGAACTCAGCGTCGACTGGCTCTTCCTCTGGATGTCGAAGAAGTGCCGGAGGCGGACAGAGTCGCCGGCGGCAAGTACTCGCGGCGGAGGGCACTTCAGGAGAGCTCGTCGGGTCTTCTCTGAGCTGCAAACAAGACCGAGTCGAGGGGGAAACGGGTCAGGAGGGCGAGGGAGGTTCAACCGAAGAGAGAGGAGGGCCTAAGGAGCTTGCTACCTCGAGATTGATGGTGGTGACGCCGTGGCGATGCTCCGGTCGATCTCGGGTGCTCGAGGCTTAGAGCTATGGGGACTGGTCACGGGAGCTCTATTGGGAGAGGGAGAGAGGGTCCAGAGGGGAGAGAGGGCTCGAGGGAGGGCCCTTTATAGGGGAATGTGAGTCCACCACACTGGGGTGCACCGGCGAGGGCAAGGCCAGGGCCAGAGGCCATGGGAGAGAGAGGGGGCGAGTTAGGGGCGCTCCTGGGACTGGTCTAGGCCGAGGAGGGAGGAGATAGAGGCAGGGGAGCGCACACGTGCAAGCCCCGCGGTTGGCCGGCTCGGGCGGCCGCGGCGCGTGCGAGGAGGGCCAGAGGAGGGGAAGAGAGGAGGGGCCTGACATGATGGCATGGTGCGGACGCCGAGGCCAACCATCTGGCGAGAGGGGGGGGCGAGGTGCTCGGGGCCATGAAGTGGCCAACGGCTACAGTGCCCGTCGGCACTATAGCGCGCTGCAGAGCACGCGTTTGGTATGCGACGACATGCCAACGGCGTATTCTACATGGCCTCTCATGTCTAGGGGGATCTAGGGGTTTTTACAATAGAGGGTAGGGCATTGGTGCTTTGGTTTCCTTAGGAGAGAAGGAAGGCTGAGGAAGAGGGAGGAAAATTACTGTCCAAAGGGGAAAATGGGGGTTTTACCCCACTTACCCATGGAGTTTTGGCGAGGGAGAGTTACTGGAGGTAGAAGGTATAAGGGGCTTTGGTAAAAATTTGAGGCCAAGGGTAAAAGGATAAGAGGTAGAAATAGGGGTTTTACCAAATCACCAGAAGGTGTTTGTTGGAGTTTTGGGCAAGAAATATTTACCAGCTTACTGAGATATTTACCAGGGTCAAGGGCTAGGTAGAAATGAGATGCTTCACCAAATTTGAGCTAGAGGGGAAAAGTTTATAATGGAAATTTGATGAACCCTAGAAATTGGCAGAATCTAATTTCTGTAGATCCAATGATGCTAGGTCTTAACCCTTGATGCACCAATTAGTGTATCATCACTATTTGGCCATTAGAGCATGCCCACAAAGTTTGAGGCCAAGGTTAGACACTTTACAATGTAAAGTTGCTCAAATTTGATTCTGGACAGGAATGGTTTTGGGATGGTTTGATGAACCAAACCATCTTGGATTGAGATGAAACTTTGCAAGATCATCACCCATGATAGTGTTGACATGCTAGAATTTTCCTGGAATTTATTGAGAAAATTTCTTATAGAAATATTCCAAAAGTTTGATCTGAACAGAAAGGGTTTTGAGGGGTTTTGCCCATGATCTCATCATGCCCTTGTGTTGAAACTCTTATATATGGAAAATATATGTCGATTGAGTTTCTCTAAATTTTCTCAAATATTTTCAAAGCATTTAAATAATTTTCCCTAGGAAAAACCATTTCTGGCCTTATGGAAAAGCCTTTAAATAAAATATGTAAATAATCTTTAAAATAATTATTGGTGGTTTTGAGAAGTCATATATATAGTAGGTTTGAAATAAAGCCTTTGGGAAAGAAGGGTCCACCTGATTTGAGGACTTGAAGTGCAAACCTCATTTCAGGGGGTTTTGGAAACTTATATTAAATAAATCATTTTTGGTTAAAACAAAATTTAATAAAAATAGTTTTGGGCACTATTCACATGGCATGATCATTGGGAAAGGGGTTTGGATCAAGGAAGATGATTATGAAGTAGAATAGAACCTAGTAGTGCCATAAAACACAATCAACAAGCAAGCAAACAACATAGCAAGCAAGCACAAGCACATAGAAAAAGTTTTAGTTGGCTCCAAATTTTATAAACCCAAACATATCAATGTGCTACAAACATAGGGTGTGACAGACCTTCCCCCTTACAAGAATCTCGTCCCCGAGATTCCTAGGCTAAGCGCTAAAAATATACGGGAACTCCGATCTAAGATGATCTTCACGCTCCCAGGTTGCTTCAGCTTCAGTGTGGTTACTCCACTGGACCTTGAAGTACTTGATGGTGTGGCTTCGGGTGCAGCGCTCGGCTTCATCCAAGATGTGAACTGGCCTCTCACGATAAGTGAGATCTGGCTAAAGATCGATGGCTTGATGGTCAATGTCCTTTTAGAGGTCGGGGCGGTTAGGAACTTGCAGACACTTCCGGAGTTGTGACATGTGAAAGACGTTTTGCACATCTGACAGCTCGGAAGATAACTCTAGCTGATATGCAACTTCTCCACGAATAGTGGTGATCTTGAAGGGGCCGATGTACCTTGGTGCGAGCTTTCCTTTGACATGGAAGTGCTTGGTTCCCTTGAGAGGTGTGACCCGGAGGTAAACATGGTCACCGACACAGAAGTTCACTTCTCGGCGGTGAGAGTCGGCGTGGCTCTTCTGTCTTAACTTAGCGGTCTCGAGGTGCTCTCGGACAAGTTGAACTTGCTCTTCGGCTTCGCGGAGGATGTCTGGTCCAAAAATTAATCCTTCTTCAGTCTCTGACTAGTTGAGGGGAGTACGACACTTGCATCCATACAACACCTCAAATGGTGCCATCTGAAGACTCGATTGATAGTTGTTGTTGTATGAGAACTTGGCGAATGGTAGGCAATCTTCCCACTTGGCTCCATATGCCAAACCACAAGCGTGGAGCATGTCTTCGAGTATCGGATTTACTCGTTCCCTTTGTCCGCCGGTCTGGGGGTGAAAGGCAGTGCTGAAGGAGAGCTTGGTTCCCATAGCTTCTTGAAACAACTTCCAGAATCTTGAGGTGAACTGGGTTCCTTTATCCATCACGATCTCCTTTGGAATTCCGTGAAGGCTCATGATATGCTCGATGTAGAGGCTGGCTAACTTATTACCATCATAGGTGGTCTTGACGGGAATGAAATGGGCTACCTTGGTCAGGTGGTCAACAATGACCCAAATGGAATCATGTCCTTTTCTTGACCTTGGTAAACCGGTGATGAAATCCATCCCGACTTTGTCCCACTTCCATTCAGGCACTTTGAGAGGTTGCAATAGCCCAGCGGGTCGCTGATGCTCAGCCTTGACCCTCTGGCATATGTCACATTTAGCAACGAACGTGCCTATCTCTCGTTTCATGCCATGCCACCAGAATCTTGCCTTGAGGTCTTGATACATCTTGGTTCCTCCAGGATGGATGGAGTAGGGAGTGTGATGAGCTTCTTGCAAGATCAGGTTCTTGAGCTCTTCTTTGTTGGTTATGTAGATGCGATTCCCGAACCATACAACTCCTTGTTCATCCACTGAGAATCCTGGGGCCTTGCCTGCCTAGATCTTCCTCTTGATGCCTTCAATGCTCTCGTGTCCCTTCTAGGCTTCTTTGATATCATCCATCAAGGTAGGCTTTGCTTCAAGGTTGGCGAGGGATCCTGGTGCAATCAGTTCCAAGCCGAAGCTCTCAAGTTCTTCATATAGGGTGGGTAGCCTTTGCTTAATCATAGCATTCAAGGAACAAGCCTTTCTGCTTAAGGCGTCTGCTACCACGTTGGCCTTTCTGGGGAGGTATTGAACACTGAGGTCATAATCCTTGATCAATTCCAACCATCTCCATTGCGTCATGTCCAATTCCCTTTAAGTGAAGATATACTTCAAACTCTTGTGGTCTGTGAATATCTCACATCGCTTCCCCAGAATGTAATGTCGCCATGTCTTCAAGGCATGAACCACAGCTACCAACTCGAGATCATGAGTTGCGTAGTTCTCTTCATGAGGGCGTAGCTGTCTGGATAGATATGTACAACTCTGCCTTCTTGCATCATAACACCTCCAAGTCCGGTTCTTGATGCATCACAATAAATCACAAACTCCTTGTGAATATCAGGGGTGGCCAAAACTGGGATTGTGGTCAATCTCTTCTTGAGCTCCTGGAAGCTTTCCTCACACTTAGATGTCCATTCGAACTTCTTGTCCTTCTTCAAAAGCTGGGTCATGGGTCGGGCAATGCTTGAGAACCCTTCCACGAACTTGCAGTGATATCCCACGAATCCGAGGAAGCTCCTGACTTCCTTTACAGTGGTTGGGGTTTGCCATTCAGTCACAGCTTCAATCTTGGCAGGATCCACTGATAATCCTTCTACAGTCAACACATGACCCAAGAATCCAACTTCACGTAGCCAGAATTCGCACTTGTTGAACTTGGCATAAAGTTGGTGCTCTCAAAGCTTTTCTAGGACCAATCTCAAGTGTTCCTGATGTTCTTCTTCAGACTTGGAGAAGACAAGTATGTCATCAATGAAGACAACAACGAACTTGTCCAAGTACTCCATTAAGACCTTATTCATGAGGTACATGAAGTAGGCAGGGCATTGGTTAACCCGAATGACATGACCGTGTATTCGTACAGGCCATACCGGGTTACGAATTCCGTCTTCGGAATGTCTTGGGGTCTGATCTTCAGCTGATAGTACCCAGACCTGAGGTCGATCTTGGAGAACACCTTGGCTCCATTCAACTGATCAAACAGGTCTTCAATCTTGGGGAGTGGGTACTTGTTCATTATTGTGACTTCATTGAGAGAACGGTAATCGACACAAAGTCTGATAGTTCCGTCCCTCTTTGACACGAATAAAACAGGTGATCCCCAAGGAGAGGCACTAGGGTGAATAAATCCCTTTCTGAGCTGATCTGCTAGTTGCTTCTTCAACTCAGCCAACTCTTCGGATCCCATCCTATAGGCCTTCTTATAGATGGGCCTTGATCCGGGCATAAGCTCAATGATGAACTCGATGTCGCAGTCAGGAGGCATTCCGGGCAGCTCATTAGGAAACACATCCGGGTATTCACACACCACTGGCACTTGATCCAACTCAACTCCTGATAGGCAGTTAGCCTGAGGGGCTTGAGTGGAGGCAGGGTTGGGGACATACTTGACTTCCACTCCTTGGCTATTAGTCATGGTGACAATCCTCTTGGCACAGTCAGCATGCCTTGGTGCTTAGTTAACCAATTCATGCCAAGGATAACATCCAAGCTGGGTGAATCCAGAACTATAAGGTCTGCTAGGAAGTCTACCCCGTTGATGCAATCTTCACTCCCTTACACCCTATCCCAGACTTCATAACTGAACCGGGGGTCTGTATCAACATACGACTACCCAAGGGTATAGGTTTCATGCCACTCTCTAGTGCGAACTTTTGGTTGACAATAGAATGTGAAGCTCCACAATCAAACAATACTGTTGCTGGGGTTGAGTTGACGAGGAACGTACCCAATATGACGTCTGGGTCTTCCTGGGCTTCCTCTACGGTGACTTGATTCACATGACCCTTGCTATTGTTGGGCTGGTTGTGGGGAGCTGGGTTCCTTGGTGGGGCTCCACGGGCTTGACCTTGGTTTGGCGCATTAGGGCGCCGTGCATCTGGCTTCCTATTGGGGCAAATCTTAGAGATGTGTCCAAACTGACCACATCCAAAGCAAGTGACCTGCCCAGGGTTGTTGTTGAAGTTTTTGCCACCATTGTTGTTGTTGGGGTTGTTGTTGTAGGCTGGCCTGGGATTGGCATATTGCTGAGGCTGGTAGCTCAGACGAGGCGCAAGAGGTCTAGCCTGCTGTGGCTAATAGGTTGGCTTGGCTGGGGCTGGCTGCCAGGGGCAAGGCTTCTGATTGCTTGAGCTTCCCTTGTTGATCATCTTGCGCTTGCAAGTGTCGTCTATGGCATGACGCTTGTCTTCCAACATGAGGGCCTTGTTCACCAAGTCGAAGAAGGTAAGACAGTCGCAGATGATGAGTTGATACTGCAGGACCTGTTGAAGTCCTTCCATGAAGCGTTCCTTCTTGGCAGCCTCCGTGCTGACATCTTTAGGTGCATACCTCGATAGTAGGTTGA
Source organism: Hordeum marinum (assembly GCA_022496015.1). NCBI lineage: Eukaryota > Viridiplantae > Streptophyta > Magnoliopsida > Poales > Poaceae > Hordeum > Hordeum marinum. Next base: position 444,567,121 of record CM039674.1, read on the forward strand.
ACTTCTGCAGGTACTCCTTGAGAGAGGCACTTCCTTGCTTCAGCGCTCGGAATTCTCTCTTCTTGATAGCCATGATCCCAGAAGGAATATGGGCAGTGCGGAATCCTTCCTTGAAGTCATTCCACGTGATCACACGGTCTCCTTGCATGACCTTGAATCCATCCCACCAAGCTCGGGCGGTACCTCCGAGGTTGTGAGAGGCATAAAGCACCTTCTCACGATCCTTGTTGCAATTGACCAGTGCAAGGAGGTCCTCGATGGTGCGAATCCAGTCATCAGCATCCAACGGTTCAGTAGTCTCGGTGAAGGTTGGGGGCGAGTTCCTCATGAACTCAGATAGCATGGAGCGGCCATTACCATTCCTGCCTTGCTGCTGGTTATTCACGAGGGCATGAGCCATCTGCTGGATAGCAGCATTGCTGGCTTGGCGCTCCTCCCGGAGAACTTGAAGAAACTGAGCTATGGTCATGTTCTCCGGTGGAGGTTGTGGTGGGGGAATGTCGCCTTGTGGCTGCTCCTGGTGTCCTCCAGCGTGAGCAGCCCCACCATCTCCCTGTTGCTAGCTCGAGTTGCCGGCTTCAGGGTTGGTGAAGGAGCTATTGCGAGTAGCAGTCACCATCCTGTTTGGAGCAGCCAAGTCAAAGAACTAGGATTGACAAGAGGATAAGCAGTAATGGAAAAGCGTGCCTAAGGGGGTCGGTCAAGTGCAAGTGTGTAGAAACAAATGTTGAAAGACCAACAACATATATTAAGATAGACGATGGAGTCGCTTACATGTTGCCTAAGGCAAAAGCGCGACTTGCATCGGAACACAAACAACAAAACAAACAACAAGCACACATGATTTCATATCAACCATTACACGGACTCGACTTCGCATGAGGGATACATGACTGATCCTACCCTAGGGGTTCTCGGACTCGGGTGGTGGAGTGCTCGGTCTCATAGTCATGCTCCTCTGGGTCTTCCTCCTATTCATCATCTGAACAGGCATCGTTCCTGGTTGAAGGGGTCGGGGAACGAGGAGGCCCATCCCGATGAAGCTTTGCAGGCGGGTCAGTGAAGAGCTCACGGTACTCCTTCGCACTCATGCGACGACTACGCGTAGGTGCATCACTAGCTAGGGGTACTCCTCCTTGATAGGCGACAGCTGGTCGTCCCTCGGGGGCTCCATCCTTCTTGATCTTGTCTGGCTTCATCTTGGATTGCCAAAGTAGCTCTCGGGTGTGGTGAAGTTCCTCGCGGAGCTTCATGGACTCCTTCATCAAGTTATGAACCAGACTATCGGCGGAGAGGCTGAAGTTGGTCTGGAACCTGAGTGGTGTACCATCTTCCTTAGTCGGAATCAGCGTCCAACTCTCACCAAAGTCATCCTTCCTGATGGGAAGGTAGCAAGTAGTTGGCTCGTTAGCCAACACTGGAATGATATCTCGAAGGTGTAGGAGTGCCTTGCGTGCAGCTGTCTCGACTGCGAGTATCATGGTCTCCATCCGTGGTCCTTCAAAGAACCAACTAGTCAGGGAGTCATTTGCCTTCACGACCACGACGACGTGGTATTCCTTCGTGACGGCATCGACCCAGTGCTCCTGGTAGAGGAAAATGGGTGGTTCGTGAAATTGGCACTTATCCAGGCTATCCCCAAGGAGTAAGGGAAAGTCGGATGTTAGGAAGGCTTCGAGTACGATGGCCATCTACAAAGGTTTGAAAGGAGGAGAGTCAGCAAAGTGTTGTGTGAAGCATACGAGAGGTAAATAGTGCAGAATTCCTAAGTTCAAATGCTAGGTGCAGGTTTTGAAATGGTTTCATCCTGACTAACGTCCATGCTAACTAAGGGCTTCCTACAGTCAGGATGACTCTGATACCAGCTCTATGGGGACCCTGACTCATAAGTCGAGATCACCGAATTCACATGTACAGTGATCCGAGAGATCAATGCTCACTGAACACATAGAAGCTGAATAACAAGAGTCTTACATCCACAGGTAACGTCTTACACAAATAACGACCACGAAGGTCTTAGTATTACATAGATAGGGCCACACGAGCCAAACACTTAAAATAGAACAAGCAGCGGAAATCTTGGTCGAAAGCGTGAACCCATGCCATCTGCCTTAACCTACAGGCATTCTGACTGGGCAGCGTCCTAGTTCGCATGTTCATCTCCAACGAACTCTTCAACATGCTCCTGTTCTTCCATGCCTGGCCAATTAAATAACCGGTGGCAAGCCAATGAGTACTTTCAATGTACTCACTAGCAACCCAAGTTGTGGAACAAAGTAACAATGATGCATGATATAGCACTAAGTAGGTAAATTTGCGGAAAGCTAATTTTGTATGAAAATGACATGATCAAATAACTAGTGAGCATGCATCAACAACTAGTAGGTATCCATGTGAACAAAATGCAGGTATCATCATAAGTGTTGGTTGAACATCTCATGTTCGTTCAACACGTTAAGTCATCGGACTTAGTTCATGTGACCTCTTGTCACCACCACACCCATACTCACACCAAGTTTTATGAACACATCCAGGCATAGTCTATGAAGGACCTCCAAATGTCCATGACCACGGATGCGGCTATTCGAATAGTTTTACACTCTGCAGAGGTTGCGCACTTTACCCACAAGACTCGGGGAATTTCCGTGTCATCCACGACTCGTGGTATTTAGCATACCCAAGGAGAGCACCCGAACAATGCCTTTCCCATGGTGATACTAAACAAAGAGTCCACTCGTTGGTGCCATCCCTCATGATATACATCACTCGTATCATCCATGAGGGCATGCAAGGGTGTGCCCAGTGCCTGTAAAGATAGCGCATGATCTTCCACTCTTGACACTAGATGCGGGCTCCTTGCTAGTACCAACCATAGTAATCAACAAAGCCCCGTCCCATAAGAGGTATCATGGTTGCGCAGGTAAGGTTGGGATGGTCAGTAGACCTTAGAAATCTCCATTTTTGAAAACACACACTCACTTGCTCTGGCATACCACTTCTTTCTCAAGTGGTTACCCAACTCATCATCATCTCCCTCGGGCATTAGTGGCACCCGACGGGGTTTTCGAAAGAGTCTTTGAAATCATTTCTTTCCATCACCATGCACAAGTCCCATCCCATTTGCGTAGCATCTATTAGCAACCTAACTACTCCCACCCGCACAACCCTCATAAGGTGGTGGGGTCATGCACAATGCAAGTGTCAATGGGGAAGTACCGGAGGCATTCCACCGAAACGAGAGCACCACATCTCATGATCAAATATGATGAAAGTAAAGTGCTATATGACATGCAATCAAAATGGTTTCTCATCATGGTCAAAGGGCTGCTTGCCTGGCTCAACAAAGTCTCTGGGGCCTTCGATGTCTTCGGGTCCAACTTCTTCGTCAACTGCGCAATCTATCGTCGCGAAATAAAGCCATAAAAATAAGCAATCACACATAACAGAGAACTCATTCTACTACCAAAAATGTTAACCTACTCTGATAAATACTACATGTCATACTAAAAATATCCTCCTAGAGTTTTGTTGTGAAAAAGATTTTGGAAATAAAATAACAGAGGCAAAAAGGGTGCCTATATAGGTTTTAAAATAAAACAGTACTAAAAATGTTTTCAAATATTTTTACAAAAGGCATTATTAAATTCTATGGATTATTTTAAGAATTTAGGTGGAAGAAATATTGGCATTGGATAAATATATTAGTCTGTGGGATTTTGGGGGGTTTCAGGAAAAAGGAAAAAAAAAATGGCTTGGGAAACGGGCCAAAAGCGGCTGGCCAGATCGGCCCAGCCGGCGAAGCCGACACACGCGAGCCTGGCGCGCGCGCGCCGGTTCAAACCTGACCAGTAGGCCAGGCAGGTCAGCAAGAGAGAGGGAGGCGGGGAACCCTGGGAGGATGACAAGCGGGGCCCGCTTGTCCTCACCTTCCTCGGGCCAGGGAGGCCGGCGTGCTCACTGGCGCCGATGCAGGGCACGACGACGGCAGGAGAGGGCAAGGATGAACTCAGCGTCGACCCGTCGTTCCTCTAGAGGTCGAAGAAGTGCTGGAGGCAGACGGAGTCGTCGACGGCAAGCACTCGCGGCGGAGGGCGCTTCGGGAGAGCTCGTCGGGTCTTCTTTGAGCTGCAAACAAGACTGCAACGAGGGGGAAACGGGTCAGGAGGGCGAGGGAGGTTCAACCGAAGAGAGAGGAGGGCCGGAGGAGCTTGCTACCTCGAGATCGACAATGGTGACGCCGCGACGATGCTCCGATCGATCCCGGGTGCTCGAGATTTAGAGCGAGGGGGACTGGTCACGGGAGCTCTATTGGGAGAGGGAGAGAGGGTCTAGAGGGGAGAGAGGGCTCGGGGGAGGTCCCTTTATAGGGGAACACGAGTCCACCACACTGCGGTGCGCCAGCGAGGGCGAGGCCGGGGCCAGAGGCCATGGGAGAGAGAGGGGGCGAGTCAGGGGCGCTCCTGGGACTGGTCTAAGCCGAGGGGGAGGAGAGAGAGACAGGGGAGAGCGCGCGTGCGAGCCCGCGGTTGGCCAGCTCGGGCGGCCGCGGCGCATGCGAGGAGGGCCAGAGGAGTGGAAGAGAGGTGGGTCCCGACATGGTGGCATGGCGCGGATGCCAAGGCCGACCATCTGGCGAGAGGGGGGCGAGGTGGTCGGGGCCATGCTGTGGCCAACGGCTACAGTCGGCACAGTAGCATGCTCTAGAGCGCACGTTTGGCATGCCAACGGCATCTTCTGCATGGCCTCTCATGTCTAGGGGGATCTAGGGCTTTTTACAATAGAGGGTAGGGCATTGGATGCTCTAGTTTCCTTAGGAGAGAAGGAAGGTTGAGGAAGAGGGAGGAAAATTACTGTCCAGAGGGGGAAAATGGGGGTTTTACCCCACTTACCCATGGAGTTTTGTCTAGGGAGAGTTACTGGAGGTAGAAGGTAACTATAAGGGGCTCTGGTAGAAAGTTGAGGCCAAGGGTAAAAGGATAAGAGGTAGAAATAGGGTTTTTACCAAATCACCAGAAGGTGTTTGGTGGAGTTTTGGGCAAGAAATATTTACCAGCTTACTGAGATATTTACCAGGGTCAAGGGCAAGGTAGAAATGAGATGCTTCACCAAATTTGAGCTCAAGGGGAAAAAGTTGATAATGGAAATTTGATGAACCCTAGAAATTGACAGAATCTAATTTCTGTAGATCCAATGATGCTAGGCCTTAACCCTTGATGCACCACTTAGTGTATCATCACTATTTGGCCGTTAGAGCATGCCCACAAAGTTTGAGGCCAAGGGTAGACACTTCAGAATGTAAAGTTGCTCAAATTTGATTCTGGACAGGAATGGTTTTGGGATGGTTTGATGAACCAAACCATCTTGGATTGAGATGAAACATTGCACGATCATCACCCATGATAGTTTTGACTTGCTAGAATTTTCCTGGAATTTATTGAGAATATTTCTTATAGAAATATTCCAAAAGTTTGATCTGAACAGAAAGGGTTTTGAGGTGTTTTGCCCATGATCTGATCATGCCCATGTGTTGAAACTCTTATATATGGAAAATATATGTCCACTTAGTTTCTCTAAATTTTCTCAAATATTTTCAACGCATTTAAATAATTTTTCCCTAGGAAAAATCATTTCTGGCCTTGAGAAAAAGCCTTTAAATAGAATATGAAAATAATTTTTGAAAATAATATTTTGTGGTTTTGAGAAGTCATATATATAGTAGGTTTGACATAAAGCCTTTGGGAAAGAAGCGTCCACCTAATTTGAGGACTTGCAGTGCAAACCTCATTTTAGGGGGTTTTGGAAACTTAAATTAAATAAATCATTTTTGGTTTAAACAAAATTTGATAAAAATAGTTTTGGGCACTATTCACATGGCATGATCATTTGGCAAGGGTTTTGGATCAAGGAAGATGATTATGAATTGGAAGAACCTAGTAGTGCCATAAAACACAATCAACAAGCAAGCAAACAACATAGCAAGCAAGCACAAGCACATAGAAAAAGTTTTAGTTGGCTCCAAATTTTATAAACCCAAACATATCAATGTGCTACAAACATAGGGTGTGAGAAAAACCCGAGTCTAAAAGCTAATCTAGGATAACTATTTATTAAAGGCAGATGTACGCACAACAGTCGGTTCGCTGTGTCCATACAGACACGGACTCTTCAAGGCGTGTACATATGGGCCTGCATGCAATCGTCGCACAGACAGACTGCTCGTCAGCGTTCGGAGGGACTGGCGCAGCCAAATATTAAAATGCCCATGGCTGATCCTAATCAAAGTGATTTGGTCTTTGTGTCCTTTATCCTTCTACACGTGGATGCATGCATGCATGGGACATGGTTGATGGATGGAAATGATTCGATGGGCATGCATGCAGCGTTGCTTCATCTGATTTGAGTGCACATTTATCTTCGTCTCTAATCTCTCCTTTATTCCCGAGTACAAGCAAATCGGAACATGAGTGTAGCATCGTATTTGTTTTAGTGAAATCATGTGTACGAAGGAGCGATAGTACCTGGCTATTTATTTGATGCGCACGCGCTCTAGTCATAGGTCCAGGTGGAACAACTGATGAAGGAGCCATAGTGGGTGTAACGATTGAAGTCATGTCCTCATCAAGAAGAGAGTCTCCCACAAGCTTGGGGGAGGCTTCTCCAATTGCTTACTGCTTTGCCTGATCATCCACCAAGAAAAATGAAATACTTGATATCTTCTATAGTGGACTAACTGATGCTTCTAGGAACTTCCTAGATAGTAGTGCTGGTTGTGTTTTCACGGAAAGAACTGTTGAACAAGCTAAGGAACTATTGAATAATATATTGAAGAATTATGATGACTGGATTCTCCTTGAACCACCAATTGAACCCACTCCGAAGAAGAGGGATATCTTATTTCTTAGTCGTGAAGATATGCAAGAGGCAAAGAAATGAATGAAGGAAAAAGGTATTAAAGCTGTGGATGTTAAGAATTTACCACCTATTGAAGAAATTCATGGACTCAACACACTACCACCTCCACGGGTGGTAGAGGTAAATTATTTATTAAAGTTTGATGAAGGTGATATCCCTTACAATAAAAATCCTAGTCAATGCTTATATGAGTTTGATAACTACATTATGAAGCAAGAGCACTTCAATGCAAATGTTCTGAAACACTTGAAATATAATTCTGATATGATTGCTCGCTTGAGTGACTTGATATTTAGAATCAGTAATGATGTTAGAGGTGTAGGAAAACATGCCTCGATGGTTCAAACTCAGTTAGTGCAAGTTGCTAAATCTCAAAGAGAATTGCTTGATGAAATGAATAATAACATGAATGATCATGCTATTAGAGTAGTAACTAGAGGAGGTAGAATGACCGAAGAACCACTTTATCCGGAGGTCATCCTAAAAGTATTGAACAAGAATCTCAAGCAATTAATGCTGATACACCTAGTCCTTCTAAGAAGAAAAAGAAAAAGAAGATGATAGGACTTTGCATGCTTCTAGTGAACCTGAGATAGAAAAACCTCCCAATGATAATAATGATGTCTCTATTTCTGATGTTGAATCTCAATCTGGTAATGAACACCCACCTAGTGATAATGATAATGATAGTGATGTTGATGAGGATACTCAATCTAGTAATGATAAAGAACCAAATAATGATGTGGAAATAGAACCTACTATTGATTTGATAACCCACAACCGAAATATAAATGAGATGATAAAAAGGACTTTGTGGTTAGAAAACATGGTAAAGAAAGAGAACCATGGGTGCAGAAACCCATGCCTTTTCCATCTAAACCATCTAAGAAAAAGGATGATGAAGAATTTGAATGCTTTGCTGAAATGATTAGGCCAGTCTTTTTGCGTACCTATTTAACGGATATTTTAAAGATGCCTCCTTATGCCAAATACATGAAAGACATCATCACTAATAAATAAAAGATACCTGAAGTTCAAATCTCCACCATGCTTGCTAATTGTTCTTTTAAGGATGGAGTACCCAAGAAACTTGGAGATCCTGGAATACCAACTATACCTTGCTCCATTAAAAGAAATTATGTCAAAACTGCTTTGTGTGATTTGGGAGCTGGTGTTAGTGTTATACCTTTCTCTTTATATAAAACACTTGATTTGAATAAGCTCATTCCCACTAAATTATCATTGCAAATGGCTGATAAATCTATTGCCACACCTCTCATTACTTGTGAGGATGTGCACGTTGTTGTTGCAAATGTTACTATCTTAACGGACTTTGTTATTCTTGAGATGCCCGAGGACGACAATATGTCGATTATCCTTGGTAGACCCCTTTTGAATACTGCAGGGGATGTTATTGATTGCAATAAAAGCAAAGTCACTTTTCATATCAATGGTAATCAGCATATGGTGCACTTTTCGAAGAAACAATTCCAAGTGAATGGTGTGAATGTTATGAAAATCTTCGACACTCACTATTGGAAGCTTTCAATTACCTCTACCTACTGTCAAAAATAAATATGATATTATTATGGTTGGGGATATGGCTATCCCCATTGAGGTAACCTAGTGTTTGATGAAAGTTCTTCGGTTTCATGCTAATTGAAAGTGGTTGTTAATAAGACTTGATCAACCTTATTAATGGATCATTTTTGAGAGGTATGAAGTTGATGCATTTAGTAGACAGAACTCTGTGTATCCACTTTTTGTTTTCTGTTTTTCCTAGTTAAATAAAATAAAATGTCATGTTTATCTTGTTTTTTGTCCCGTGCAATAAAAATGACCCAAAAATAAAAGTTCTCAGAATGCCCTAAAAATTTAACATGATTTTTCCGATTATTTATGAATTTCTGGAACAAATAATACCAGAGGGGGGTGCACTTGGTGGCCACACTCCACCAGGGGGCGTGGGACCCCCCTGGCACGACCTGGTAGAGGGTGGGCCCCAGGTGGGTCCCCCATTTATCCCTTTAGCCCATGTCATCTCTTACCTCCGGAAAAAAATTACCGTTGCTCTCTCCCTCGTGTTCTTGCTCAAGAACCCGTGGATTTTGATCTCTTTGCTCGAAGCTCTATTTCCGAAACTGTTTTAGGGGACTGCATCTTGGTATGTAACTCCCCCATTGCTCTAATTAGCTTTTGATTTAGTGGTTTATTTTCAGAATAGTTAGCTACTCTTGGTGCTGTTGTAGATGATCTTGCATGTTGAATTCTTAGAGTTCTAAGTAGTTTGAATGCTTGATATGGCCTCTATGCATCCCTAGGAGTACTTGCTATCAATCTTATTTAGTTTTCTTAACAAAATGTTGTATCACGGATTTTTCCAGAAATTGTTCGCAAATAAAATGCAATTCTTCAGGAGTTCTTTGAGGAGGAGATCCTCGGGGGCATCATCAAGTGAAAGTTCCATACTACAATCGTATGTTGAGCCTAGTGCCAGCTCGATACGGGACGCTGAAACCAAATCATGCCTTTGGCCATGTAATAACTTCATGGAAGGTGCAGGTATTAAGGAAGAATTTGAATAGTATGTTCGCAACATCGATTTCGTTCCCTTCATCGAAGATAAGTGCACTCAACACCTCACTCACACGGAGACATTTACTAAGAAATTCAAATATTTCCCTCGTGATTCTAGAGTTTAATTTAGTCTTTATAATAATGCTTTCACCATGCCTTTAGACGCATTTTGCGAAGAGTGCAAAATTGCATACTGGGGTTCGCTAGACGACCCAACAAAACCTGAGTATGAGTCATTATTGAGAAACCTTTGTTGCGGTGAAATTAGAGGGGTGACATAAGGCAGAAAAAAGCATCAATTTTCCATCTATTCAGTACCTTGCACTCTTTAACGGCAAATGCATAGTAGTCAAGCAGGATTGTAGCATGTTGTGTGCCCATGATTTGAGTCTTATATACACTACTTTAACTGGAAATAAAGACTACAACTTAGGAGCAGTTGTTGGATGGAGACTGACTCTCAATGCTTCTAATGGTAATTTCTACGGAGGGATTTATGCCTCTCGCCTCGCCACGAGGTTGGGAGTCTCCCCTTGGCCTAATGATCCTATATTACCTAACCAGTACTTAGACTTTGATGCCATGAAACGCCATAGATTCCTCATAGGCACAGTTAATAACTATACTTACAACTTGAGGTTTGATAACGGTCCCATTGTGCCTATTGTATTGCCTCCTCCTGCTCTCTTTGATTTTAACAGCAAGGGAAGATACTACCTCCTTGAGTGCGAGGCCCGCGCATACAATGCAGAGTTTGAAGCTGCAGGAGGGCTGAGGTGCTTGCACCAAGAGCCTCGGTAGGCTATCACTCATGTCATTATCCGGGCCACGGATGGTGATTACCAAGCTAGGCCAACAGCCTAAGCCTAGGGGAGTACGTATTTCTACCAACATTACATTCATGTTCACACATTTTATTTCAGTTGTCGATGTCCACACTTTTTCATTGTATTATCCATGTTAGATTTATTTTTCTTGTTTTCTTCTTGTCTGTTTGAAAAACTTTGAGAAATACAAAATACTTCTTGCTTCTTTTAATTTTTTCTTTTTAGTTTAGTTAGTTGTAGTATTAAAAGAAAACCCAAAAATATTTCTCATTTCTTCTTTTGCTTGTTGGGAGTTCTCCCGTGTAAATAGTTTTTCTCATTTTTTGTTTTCCTTCTCTTATTTGCTCTCTTCAAGAAAAACTAAAAACTCCAAAGATATTTCAGCATGTTTCTCTGAAATTATTTTTCTTTTATCGAGTCATAGGACAAGACCACGACGAAAATGTTGAGTGGCTCTCATATGCATTATTGTTGATCTAACACAGAGCCCATATTACTTTGTCTTCTCCTCTTGAATAAAATGTTTGCAGATTCCAGCTTAGTCAATGGCGCTCTTGCACTATTATTATGTCCATATCATTCGGCTCTGCAAGTGAAAGGCAATAATAACGATATTTGATGAATTGACTATGGCAGAGAAAAGCGGGTATGAACTCAACTTGTTCCTTTTTTGTAAATATGTTTAACCTAATACCCATGATTCAACATATTATGATTGAGCATGTTTGCAATGACAATTAGAGATAATAGTGGTTCATGGCATGCTCAAGTAGCTAGGATTGGATAATGATTTGTCTTGGATGTCAACATGCATTAAAATGGTTGTGATGTAGTACGATGATATGGTATCCTCCTCTGAATGTTTCAAGTGGCTTGACTAGGCACATGTTCACACATGTAGTTGAATCAAAATCAACATAGCCATCATGATATTTATGCTCATGGTGTCCATATCCTACTCATGATAGCATTCAACGTTTATTGATCGTAATGCATGTCTATGACCGTATTCACTCTCTAGCTGGCCGCTTCTCAATCTATTTCCTAGCCTTCACTTGTATTGTCGGATTTCGGGCTCCGTAAAACCCTCAAGGTTTCAACAGACGGGTGTGCGTAAAGATCTCCCTTAGCCTCTCCCTACTTAGCTCGCTACTCAATGTTTACTACGGCGAACACACACGATGACGAGGAAGAAGATGAACATGGTGCTTTACCCAGGTTCAGGCCGTTGGAAAGCGTAATACCCTACTCCTGCTTTGGTGGATTGCCTCACAGGGAGGTGTGGTGGACGAACTAGTACAGTGGTTTCGAGCCTCGCGATGGTGCTCTAGTGTGTTCTTGGCTCTCTACCTTGCCTTGTGGTTCGTCGAGTGGTTCCGTCGGATCCCCCTGTCTAAGATGCGGCCTAGCCTCTATATATAGCAGTGGCCCGAGTCCTCTTCCCTTCTCACACTGACGGGAAGGGATCCCACAGCGGCCAAATTTGAAGGGGGACAGGAGTACATCCGCGCCCTGTCCAAAGGTGGTCTTCGCCTGCAAAGTAGCTGCCGATGATGCAAAGGTGGGCTCGGCAATGACATCCGCCCTGCAGGGCTCTTGGTCGTGGTCTTGTTGCACTGGAATGGAAACCTTTGGGAGGCGCTTCGGGAACCCGCGTAAGTCCTTGATCCCTTTGCACCAAAGGGGAAAATGCACCGCCTGACGCGCTGGCGCCCGCTTGTCCTTCCTTGCGTCATCTTTGACTCCCGAGGCCGGGTTCTGCATAGAGATCTCCGCCGCTCCAGAGGGGGCCTGAGGGGGGCCATCCTTGCTGGTCTTGGTGTCATTATTCCTTGCGAGCCTAGGGTCCTCGCGAGGGCCTTGTCTTGAGTGGAGCCACGCCAGGCCGTGTCTAGCTGACGAGGTGGGCCATGTCCTGGGCCGCACGCAAGCAGGTCTGGGTACTCCCGTTCCCAGAACATCGACAATAACCCCTGGTCCAAAGGCGCGCTCGAGCTGGCTTCCGGGCAAAGCCTTTGAGGACGGCCCGAAGTGCCGTGGGTCCCAAACGCCTACGGGCTAGGCTTGACACACGTCGAATGCCTGGGCGGTGATGCCCCCACTCCCCAAGGTGCCAGGAACCGCCCGAAGTCAAACTGATGTGACGCCCGTGTGCATCGCCAGTCATCATTGCCCTTCCTTGAATGTTTCTGCTGCCTCGGGCCACGCGGAAGTGACCCGTCAATCGGTAGTGGAGGTGACGCGGATGGTACCACGCTGATCGAACCGCTCCACGATGCCCGAGAGGTGCACGATGCCCGCTCTCCCACAATGCCTTGTGGATGCAGTTATGCCTATAAATCCGCCCGCCCTGGGCAGGGGGTATTGCAGTCTCGAGGTGTCTTCTTGCTTCAATCGCTCCATGGAGAAAACCCCCTTCTCCTAACTTCTCCTCCCCATGGCGTCTGGATGAAGCGTTGCAGCCGCAGGGAAATGCGCTGCCCTGCCGGTTCCCTCGCCCTCCTTCGAAGGCAGTGGGGGGGGCTCGTGGTCGGTGCAGGTTCTCCGGTACTGGGCCATGGTGGATGAGTGAGTGCTCTGTCGCCTCCTTCTTTCTTTGTTAACATGTCCAATGCATCGGGCCTGATCATCTCCTCCTTCCAGGGCGCCGGCGGCCAAGAAGCGCAAGCTCGGTGAGCTACAGTAGGAGGTGGACATGCTGCGGGGCCAGCTGATGACCGCCGAGGCCCCCTTCCAAGCCACCCTCAGGGGCGAAGCGGAGGCCAGGGCGTTGCTGGCGTATCTCCAAGCCTAGGTCAAGGAGGCGGCCGACGCCGTGCAGGCCACGCAGGATGAGGTGGCTTATGCCAAGATGCTGGAGTCCCAGCATGCCAAGCAGTACCTTGACATCGCCCACCGCGCGGCTGGCGTGGTGAGCCGATTTGTTGGGGAAGCCCCGCTCTTCCTAGCATGCAAGGTGATGGGGGCTACCTCGAATTATTCCGTCGGGTGGTGGAGACGCTGGATTCCGGCGTCTCCTGCCTGAGTGCGGACAGCGAGGCTGACGCACGAGACCTCCTAGAGCTTGCCTTGACACGAGTCCTCTCCAACCCGTGCCGCATTGCCCCGGAACTCGATCTCCAGCATGTCGTGGAGTGGGTGCCTGAGGGGCTCCAGAGGCTCCTCCGGGATGAGGTGCACCTCCACGTGGAGTCCGTGGTCAAACGGTTCATCCGGGGGCCCGCTCCTGGAGGGGAGGGCGACGCCGGCGCTGTGGCGGCCGGTGGTTCGGACGGCGATAGCGACTCCTCCGCCTCGACTTCCCCTACCTCCCTTTCCTGGTATCTGTAATAGTTTAAGAAGAACTCGGCCCTTGTAGGCATTAGTATTTTGCGCATTACCTTTGCCTCTGTTTCTTTTTCTTGAACCGCCGGTCGGTGCCTTGTAGTGACGTGACTTGGTTTCCTTGCGCAGGGCTTAGCGACACCATAGATGCGGCCTGGCGATGGTGTCCAGTTGGGCCCTCGCGAGGCGCTCCCTTCTGAGGGGCAGCCCATGGCCGCCAGCCCCGGTTTCATGGCCTTGCTGCTTGTCGTTGCAGGGTCTCTGTCTTCGCGTTGTTTCCTATGGCACTTCAGGCCTCAGGGGTTTTGGTAGCCGCCGTAGTGGCCCGCAGTACCTGCATCCTCATATTAGTGCGCACGACCCTTGTCTCGTTCTCGGGCCGCCGCTAGATCAGGAGGCTCTTGCTGAGTTTGGTAGTGTACTTAGCTTGTGGGCTGTTGACGATATCGTGCACCGTGAGATGCGGCCAGGTTGTCCAGATAATCCGTTATTCCGTCTAGGGAGCTTCTTCTTTGCTTATGAGTGGGGCGGGTTGGGAGCCCTTTCGGCACTCTATGTCAGTAGGCTCGAGTTCCGCACATTTCCCTACCACCATAGTGTATGACCGGATCACCAGGACGAACTACGAAGCGAATGTCGGTGTCAAAACCGGCGGATCTCGGGTAGGCGGTCCCGAACTGTGAGACTAGAAGCGATGGTAACAGGAGACGAAGGGGACGAGGTTTTACCCAGGTTCGGGCCCTAATATGGATGTAATACCCTACGTCCTGCTTGATTGTATTGATGATATGGGGATTAGAGAGTTGATCTACCTCAAGATCGAATAGCTAACCCTACATGACTTGTCCTCTGCCTACAGCCTAAAAACCTCCGACTTATATAGTCACCGAGGGTATCTAGGGTTCACACATGGTCGGTTACACGCCGAAGAGATAAACATGCCTATTCACTACATTAAATGTGGAGGACAACCCACAATTCCCGAAGCTTCCTTTCCTGGAGACAGGGACTTTGATTGATCCAATATTCGGCAAACGGCCCATACAGTCTGGCCCATAAGATAGAGGTCGGCTTCTCGAGGACCCCTTAATCCAGGACTCCCTCAGCGAGGCCTCAACACCCTCGATGTTGACCAGATCACCAAGGACGACATCAAGGGGCAAGTGGCTATATGACCGGTAAGGCTTCAGAGGTGCATTGCTCAGGAGCCCCCCTTGATGCTCAAGTTGCTCTAAGTCGGCACGTCCTAGTCCTGCACATTTCCCTACCACCGTAGTGTACGACCCGATCACCAGGATGCAACTACGAGGTGAGGACTCGACACCCTCAATGTCGATCGGATCACCAAGGACGACATCGAGAGGCGAGTGGTGTTGGAAATATGCCCTAGAGGCAATAATAAAATGGTTATTATTGTATTTCCTTGTTCATGATAATTGTCTATTGTTCATGCTATAATTGTGTTAACCGGAAACCATAATGCATGTGTGAATACATAGACCACAACATGTCCCTAGTGAGCCTCTAGTTGGCTAGCTCATTGATCAATAGATGGTCACGGTTTCATGACCATGGACATTGGATGTCATTGATAACGGGATCAAATCATTAGGAGAATGATGTGATGGACAAGACCCAATCCTAAGCATAGCACAAGATCGTGTAGTTCGTCTGCTAAAGCTTTTCCAATGTCAAGTATCATTTCCTTAGACCATGAGATTGTGCAACTGCCGGATATTGTAGGAATACTTTGGGTGTGCGAAACGTCACAACGTAACTGGGTGGCTATAAAGGTACACTACAGGTATCTCCAAAAGTGTCTGTTGGGTTGGCACGAATCAAGACTGGGATTTGTCACTCCGTGTGACGGAGAGGTATCTCTAGGCCCACTCGGTAAGACATCATCATAATGAGCTCAATGTGACGAAGGAGTTAGCCACAGGATGATGTGTTACGGAACGAGTAAAGAGACTTGCCGGTGACAAGATTGAACAGGGTATAGGGATACCGACGATCAAATCTCGGGCAAGTATCATAGCGGTAGACAAAGGGAATTGTATACGGGATTGATTGAATCCCCGACATCGTGGTTCATCTGACGAGATCATCATGGAGCATGTGGGAGCTAACACGGGTATCCAGATCCTGCTGTTGGTTATTGACCGGAGAGGTGTCTCGGTCATGTCTACGTGCCTCCCGAACCCGTAGGGTCTACACACTTAAGGTTCGATGACGCTAGGGTTATAGGGAAATAGTGTATGTGGTTACCGAAGGTTGTTCGGAGTCCTAGATGAGATCCCGAACGTCACGAGGAGTTCTAGAATGGCCTGGAGGTAAAGAATGATATATAGGAAGTGAGGTTTGTCCACCGGAAATGTTTCGGGAATTACCGGTAATGCAACGGGACCACCGGAAGGGTTCCGGGGGTCCACCAAGTGGGGCCACCGGCCCCAGAGGGCTGCGTGGGCCGAGAGTGGAAGGGACCAGCCCTAGAGTGGGTGGTGCACCCTCCACCCTGGCCCAAGGCACGGGAAGGTGGGAGGGAGGGGAAACCCTAGACCCAGATGGGCCTAAGGCCCACTAGGGCTGCGCCCTCCCCCTCTCCCTCTCTATGGCCGCTGGCCAGATGGCATATACGACCGGCTGCAGCTCCTAGGGTGGGAACCCTAGGGCTGCGCCCTCCCTCCTCCTCCTCCTCCTATATATAGTGGAGGGTTTTGGGGCTGCCACACACACGAGTTCTCTCTCTCTCGGTGCAACCCTACCCCTCCTCTTCCTCGTTCTCCGTGGTGCTTGGCGAAGCCCTGCCGGAGACCACGCAGCTCCACCGTCACCACGTCTTCGTGCTTCTAGAGCCCTCCCTCAACCTATCATTACTCCTTGCTGGATCAAGGCATAGGGGACGTCACCGGCCTACACGTGTGTTGAACGCAGAGGCGCCGTTGTTCGGCGCTAAGATCAGAATCCACAGCGATCTGAATCGCTGTGAGTACGACTCCACCAACCGTGTTCTTGTAAGGCTTCCGCTTAGCGATCTTCAAAGGTATGAAGATGCACTACCCCTTTGCCCATTGCTGGTTTCTCCATAGATAGATCTTGGTGATCGTAGGAATTTTTTTGATTTACTACTACGTCTCCCAACAGTGGCATCATGAGCTAGGTCTATGCGTAGAATATATGCATGAGTACAACACAAGTTGTTGTGGGCGTCGGTCTTGCTTGACGTTACTAGTCTTATCTTCATTCGACAGTACTATGGGATGAAGCGGCCCAGACCAACTTTACACGTACGCTTATGTGAGACCCGTTCCAGTGCCTGACATGCACTTGTTGCATAAGGTGGCTAGCGGGTATCTGTCTCTCCCACCTTAGTCGGATCGGATTCGATGAAAAGGGTCCTTATGAAGGGTAAATAGCAATTGGCATATCACGTTGTGGTTTTTGGCGTAGGTAAGAAACGTTCTTGCTAGAAACCTATAGCAGCCACGTAAAAACTTGGAACAACAAATTAGAGGACGTCTAACTTGTTTTTGCAGCATATGCCTTGTGATGTGATATGGCCAAAGGATGTGATGTGATGCATTGCGATGTATGAGATTGATCATGTTCTTGTAATAGGCTTCACGACTTGCATGTCGATGAGTATGACAACCGGCAAGAGCCACAGGAGTTGTCTTAATTTATTGTATGACCTACGTGTCAATTATAAACGCCATGTAATTACTTTACTTTATTGCTAAACGTTAGCCTTGTAGTAGAAGTAATAGTTGGTGAGACAACTTCATGAAGACACGATGATGGAGATCATGATGATGGAGATCATGGTGTCGTGCCGGTGACAGTGATGATCATGGTTCCCCGAACATGGAGATCAAAGGAACAAGATGATATTGGCCATATCATGTCACTATATTGATTGCATGTGATGTTTATCATGTTTACATCTTATTTGCTTAGAACGACGGTAGCTAAATAAGATGATCTCTCACTAAAATTTCAAGAAATGTGTTCACCCTAACTGTGTACCGTTGCTAAGATTCGTTGTTCCGAAGCACCACGTGATGATCGGGTGTGATAGGTTCTAACGTTCGCATACAACGGGTGTAATCCAGATTTACACACGCGATACACTTAGGTTGACTTGACGAGCCTAGCATGTACAGACATGGCCTCGGAACACGGAAGACCGAAAGGTCGAACATGAGTTGTATAGAAGATACGATCAACATGGAGATGTTCACCATGGATGAGTAGTCCGTCTCATGTGATGATCGGACACGGGCTAGTTGATGTGGATCATGTGTCACTTGGATGACTAGAGAGATGTCTATCTAAGTGGGAGTTCATTAAATAATTTGATTATGTGAACTTAGTCTAAAAGTGTCTTTGCAAATTATGTTGTAGATAGCTCACGCTATAGCTCCCCTGTCTTATTGATATGTTCCTAGAGAAAAGTAAGTTGAAAGATGATGGTAGCAGTAATGCAGACTAGGTCTGTGATGTGAGGATTGTCCTCATAGCTGCACAGAAGGCTTGTGTCCTTGATGCACCGCTCAGTGCACCACTCCCTCAAGCGTTGTCTATAGATGTTGTGAACATCTGACATGCAATTTATGATGTCTACTTGATAGTTCAGTGCGTCATGCATTTCGGCTTAGAATTGAGGCTCCAAAACGTTTTGAACGTCATGAAACATATGAGATGTTCTAAGAGCTGAGATTGGTATCTCAGGTTCATGCCTGTGTTGTGAGGTATGAGACCTCTAACAAGATTCTTTGCCGGTAGGATAAAATAGAATAGCTTAATCGGTGAGCATGTGCTCAGATTGTCTGGGTGCTACAATCACTTGAATCGAGTGGGAGTTAATCTTCCATATAAGATAGTGATTAACACAGTTCTCCAAGTCACTGCCACCAAGCTACTGGAGCTTCGTGATTATCTATAAATTGCCAAGGATGGAGATAATGATCCCTGAGCTATTCGTGTTGTTTGACACCGCGAAGGTAGAAATCAAGAAGGAGCATCAAGTGTTGATGGTTAAGTGAAAACCACTAGTTTCAAGAAGGGCAAAGGAAAGAAGGGGAAAAAATTCAGGAATGGCAATCCAGTTGCCGCTCTGGTGAAGACCCAAGGTTGAGCCCAAACCCAAGACTATGTGCTTCTATTATGAGGAGAACGTCGCTGAAGTGGAATAACCCTAGACACTTGGTAGATAAGAAGGCTGGAATTGTCGACAGAAGTATATTTGATATACGTGTTATTGATGTGTACCTTGCTAGTACTCCTAGTAGCACTTGGGTATAAGATATCGGTTCAGTTGCTAAGTGTTAACAACTCAAAATAAAAGCTACGGAATAAATGGAGGCTAGCTAAGTGAAAGGTGACGATGTGTGTTGGAAGTGTTTCCAAGGTTGATGTGATCACCATCGCACGCTTTCTCTACCTTCGGGATTAGCAATGAATTAAAATAAATGTTATTTGGTGTTTGCGTTGAGCATGAACATGATTGGATCGTGTTTAGTGCAATACGATTATTCATTTAAGTTAGAGAATAATGGTTATTCAGTTTACATGAATAATGCCTTCAATGGTCATGCACCCAATGGGAATGGTTTATTGAATCTTGATCGTAGTAATACATATGCTCATAACATTGGTACCAAAGATACAAAGTTAATAATGATAGTACCACATTCTTGTGGCACTGCCACAAACGTCCTATTGGTGTAAAGCGCATGAAGAAACTCCATGTTGATGGATCTTTGGACTCATTCGATTTCGAATCGGTTGAGACATGCGGACCATGCCTCTTGGGCAAGATGACTAATTCCCCGTCGTCCGGTATGATGGAGCGGGTTGGCGGCTTATTGGAATTGATACATGTTGATGTATGGTGTCCAATGAGTGTTGAAACACATAGTGGATCTCATTATTTTCTTTACCTTCACTGATGATTTGAGTGAATATGAGGATATTTACTTAATGAAACACGAGTCTAAAATGTTTGAAAGGTTCAAGGAGTTTCAGAGTGAAGTTAAAGATCATCGTGACAAGAAGATAAAATGTCTACGATATGATCGTGGAGGTGAATATCTGAGTTACGAGTTTGGTTTGCAATTTTAGACAATGTGGAAATTGTTTCACAGCTCACGCCTCCTGGAACACCATAGTGTGATGGTGTGTCCGAACGTCGTGGTCGTTCTCTATTGGATATAGTGAGTACTATGATGTCTCTTATCGTTTTGCCACTATCATTATGGGGTTATGCATTAAAGACAAATCCATTCACTTTAATAGGGCACCGTCTAAGTCTGTTGAGATGACACCATGTGAATTATGGTTTGACAGAAGCCTAAGCTGTCATTTCTTAGTGTTTGGGGCTACGACGGTTATGCGAAAAGGATTCCCCTAGTGAGCTTGAACCCAAAGCAAACGAATGCATCTTCATAGAATACCCTAAAGAGACATTGGGTATACCTTCTATCTCAAATCCAAGCGCAAAAGTGTTTGTAGCTAAGAATGGGTCCTTTCTCGAGAAAGAGTTTCTCTCGAAGGAATTGAGTGGGAGGAAGATAGAACTTGATGAGGTGGTTGAACCTTTGTTTCAACCAGAGAGTAGCGCAGCACAGAAAGATGTTTCTGTGGAGCCTACGTTAGTTGGAGAGGAAGTAAATGATGATGATCATGAAGCTTCAGATCAAGTTACTATCGAACCTCGTAGGTCGACAAGGATGCATACTGCTCCTGAGTAGTACGTCAACCCTGTCTAGGAGGTCAGGTTGTTGGACAACGATGAACCTACGAACTATGAAGAAGCGATGGTGGGCCCGGATTCCAAAAAATGGCTAGGAGCCATGAACTTTGGTGGACTTGCTCGTCGGACAGCACGTCGTTGAGTACAAATGGACCTTTGAGATGAACACAGACACTAATGGTGAAATGTCACCATTTATAAAGCTCGACTTGTCACAAAGAAGTTTCCGCCAAGTTCAAGGAATTGATTGCGATGAGATTTTCTCATCCGTAGCGATGCTAAAAGTCTGTTAAAATTATGTTAGTAGTTGTTGCATTTTTCGATTAAGAAATCTCGCAGATGGATGTCAAAACAAGGCTTCCTTAATGGTTTCCGTGAGGAAGAGTTGTATGTGATACAACCAGAAGGTTTTGTCAATCCCAAGGATGCTAAAAGGTATGCAAACTCCAGCGATCCTACTATGGACTGGAGCAAGCATGTCGGAGTTGGAATATGAGCTTTGATGAAGTGATCAAAGTTTTTGAGTTTATACAAAGTTTATGATAAACTTGTATTTACAAGAAAGTGAGTGGGAGCACTATAGAATTTCTGATAAGAATATGTAGTTGACATATTATTGATCGGAAATGATGTATAATTTCTGGAAAGCATAAATGGTTGTTTGGAAAAAGTTTTTCAAAGGAATACCTGGATAAAGCTACCTAATTGTTGGGCATCAAGATTTATGGAGATAGATCAAAATGCTTGATAATAATTTCAATGGGTACATACCTTGACAAGATATTGAAGAAGTTCAATATGGATCAGTCCAAGAAAGGGTTCTTGCCTATATTAGAAGGTGTGAGATTGAGCACAGCTCAATGCCTGACCACGGTAGAAAATAGAGAAAAGATGAGTGGCATCCCCTATGCTTCAGCCATAGGCTCTATATAGTATGCCATGCTATGTACCGCACCTGTGTATGTGCCTTGCCATGAGTTTGTCAAGGGGTACAAGAGAGATCCAGGAGTGGATCACTAGACAGTGGTCGAATTATCCTTAGCAACTAGAGGACTAAGGAAATGTTTCTCGATTATGGAGGTGATAAAGAGTTCGTCGTAAAGGGTTACATTGATGCAAGCTTTAACACCAATCCAGATGACTCTTAGTAGAAATCCAGATACATATAGTGGAGTTGCCATTTGGAATAGCTCCAAGTGGAGTGTGGGAGCAGTATCTATAGTAGGACATAGAAGTTTGCAAGGTATACACGGATCTGAATGTCTTAGACCCATTGACTAAAACCTCTTTCACGAGCAAAACATGATCAAACCCCAGAACTAATTTAGTGTTAATCACATGGTGATGTGAGCTAGATTATTGACTCTAGTGCAAGTGGGAGACTGTTGGAAATATGCCCTAGAGGCAATAATAAAATGGTTATTATTAAATTTCCTTGTTCATGATAATTGTCTATTGTTCATGCTATAATTGTGTTAACTGGAAACCGTAATGCATGTGTGAATACATAGACCACAACATGTCCCTAGTGAGCCTCTAGTTGGCTAGCTCGTTGATCAATAGATGGTCACAGTTTCATGACCATGGACATTGGATGTCATTAATAATGGGATAACATCATTAGGAGAATGATGTGATGGACAAGACCCAATCCTAAGCATAGCACAAGATTGTGTAGTTCGTCTGCTAAAGCTTTTCCAATGTCAAGTATCATTTCCTTAGACCATGAGATTGTGCAACTCCTGGATATCGTAGGAATACTTTGGGTGTGCCAAACATCACAACGTAACTGGGTGGCTATAAAGGTACACTACAGGTATCTCCGAAAGTGTCTGTTGGGTTGGCACGAATCAAGACTGGGATTTGTCACTCCGTGTGACGGAGAGGTATCTCTTGGCCCACTAGGTAAGAAATCATCATAATGAGCTCAATGTGACTAAGGTGTTAGCCACGGTATGATGTGTTACAGAACGAGTAAAGAGACTTGCCGGTAACGAGATTGAACAAGGTATAGGGATACTGATGATCGAATCTCGGGCAAGTATCATATCGGTAGACAAAGGGAATTGTATACGGGATTGATTGAATCCCCGACATCGTGGTTCATCCGATGAGATCATCATGGAGCATGTGGGAGCCAACATGGTTATCCAGATCCCACTATTGGTTATTGACCGGAGAGGTGTCTCGGTCATGTCTACGTGCCTCCCGAACTCGTAGGGTCTACACACTTAAGGTTCGATGATGCTAGGGTTATAGGGAAATAGTGTACGTGGTTACCGAAGGTTGTTCGGAGTCCCGGATGAGATCCCGGATGTCACAAGGAGTTCCGTAATGATTCGTAGGTAAAGAATGATATATAGGAAGTGAGGATTTGGCCACCGGAAGTGTTTTGGGAATTACCGGTAACGCACCGGGACCACCGGAAGGGTTCCAGGGGTCCACCAAGTGGGGCCACTGGCCCCAGAGGGCTGCGTGGGCCAAGAGTGGAAGGGACCAGCCCCAGAGTGGGCTGGTGCACCCTCCACCCTAGCCCAAGGCGCAGGAAGGTGGGAGGGAGGGGAAACCCTAGACCCAAATGGGCCTAAGGCCCACTAGGGCTGCGCCCTCCCCCTCTCCCTCTCTCTGGCCGCCAGCCAGATGGCATCTAGGGCCGGCCGCAGATCCTAGGGTGGGAACCCTAGGGCTGCGCCCTCCCTCCTCCTCCTCCTATATATAGTGGAGGGTTTTGGGGCTGCCACACACATGAGTTCTCTCTCTCTCGGCGCATCCCTACCCCTCCTCTTGCTCGTTCTCCATGGTGCTTGGCGAAGCCCTGTCAGAGACCACATAGCTCCACCATCACCACGCCGTCGTGCTGTCGGAACCCTCCCTCAACCTCTCCTTCCTCCTTACTGGATCAAGGCATAGGAGAAGTCACCGGGCTGCACGTGTGTTGAACACGGAGGCGCCGTTGTTCGGTGCTAAGATCGGAATCCACCCCGATCTGAATCTCTGCGAGTACGACTGCACCAACCGCGTTCTTGTAATGCTTCCGCTTAGCGATCTTCGAAGGTATGAAGATGCACTCCCCCTTTGCTCGTTGCTGGTTTCTCCATAGATAGATCTTGGTGATCGTAGGAAATTTTTTGATTTACTACTACGTCTCCCAACAAGTGGTTATATGACCAGTAAGGCTCCTGAGGCGCATTGCTCGGGAGCCCCCCTTGACGCTCGAGCGGCCCCCATTCCTCCCTGCCGGGTTCTGCCTTAGGAGGCCCAGGCACTGGGGCCTCCCAAGACTCCATGCTATGGTGTCGTGCTGCGATCGGAAACCTCGAGCGGGGCTCGACTGCCCAAGGGTGCAACTCCCTGAGGCGACAAGGGCTTGTCATCCAGCCCCGAGGTGCCTCGGGGAGGGCCAGAGCGCACGGCCCCTTGTGAAACACCAATCCAAAGAAGAGAGTTCAACTCCTCAAACTTCATTCCAAAAAGTGGCAATTCGAACACAAAAAGAAGCAAGTGAACGCCGCGTCTGACACCTAGGCTAGTCTTCGTCTTCCCCTAGCGCTGAGTGTAGGGCATCCATGTTGCATGGGCATAGCCATTGGTGAGCAGTGTTGTCTGCCAGCACTAAGTTGTGGATTCCACATTGCGTGGGAAGGAACCCCTCCGCGTTCTCGGGGGCCTTCGGGCGTATACAACCCACTCATTATTACGTGAGAGTCTCACGGCCGTAGGTAGCTCGGCAAGCCCCCAGGCGCTCGGCCTGGTTGCTCCCAACTCCGTTAAGAGCTACCCCATGAATTCCTGCTTGGTTGCGCGCCTGTATGACCCAAACCCAAATGCATTGTTCCCTGCGTAGCCGCAGGATTGTGCTCCCGTGGCCTAAACATGAGCACAATGCATCCGACGCAGCCATAAAGGTGTTTTGTCGATGAAGCCGCCTCGTGAAGCATCTGGGTGCTGGCCAGGCATCGTCTCGAGGGCCTCGTGAGGCCTAGCCTCCCAAGGCCATGTCGGCGTTCCAGTTGCCACGAGTGGCCTGCGTTGCTGCCCATCCCCAAGCCATCACTCCTGAAGCCCCGGGGTTCGGCTCGGCGTTGCTTGCTCGCGAGGGCGACATCTTGCGTCGTGCCCCGCGGTCCCGTGGACTTCCTCCCTCTTCCTCCTGCTTGCGTTGTCCAGACTTGGTGCTTCGTTGGGTGAAGCCCCCAAGCTCGGCTCGGGGAGGACGCCCGGGGCTCCCCTATTCTTGGGGGGAGCTGGCGCCTACGGCACACGCCTGATTCGGGCTGGTGTCCCTAGGTACGATGTATCATGGTACATAGGGCTCCACATAAGGGCCCAGTTCTCCTCCTGAGACGTCCGGCGGGATGCCGAGGGCGGTTCCTCCAGGCGGCAGCGGAGCACCGCCCTGTGTGCGCAGCCCGCGAACCCTCCTACATCGAGCCTCAAAGCGAAGTAGCTTACCTCTACCTCCTGACATGGATTGCCTTCTCGGCAATCTGATGCGCCTTCACCGTTGTTCCTTGTTTTTCCGGACGCCTGTACCACTTCCTCCCTACGTAGGATGGTGTGCTCCCGCCTGATCAATCTAGGTTGTTTCCTTCGTGCGCTCGGTCATCGTGGCCGGGCTATGTCCCAAAATCGGTCACCGGAATTCGAATGAGGAGGAGCACGGCGCATGGCAGGCCCCGCTCGGGCTCTCCCAAGTCCGGAGGGGCGCACCGTCGACGGGCTAGGGGACAGGCGCAGTGAATGAGCCCCCAGCGCCTGAAGAAGGGTGAGGATCCACAACCCTCCATGCGAGGGTGATCAATTCCGCGATGTGGCGGAGCATCTCGTTTTCTAGCAGCAGTGCATCGTGTGCCTTGAGGTCCTCCACGTAGGTGCAGCGTGATGCCAATGCTGAAGGCACCGCCAGCCTGTCGTGTGTTTGGGCGGCACGAGGGGCAGCGACGGCGGAGGCGATACTGGCGGCTTGATACTGTCCGCCCAACACTATGCCGCTGGGCCGTGGGTCTACGGCGGCAATGGTTGGATCAATGGAAGCTGACTCTCCATAGCCGGGGGAAGCTTGTTGGGCACCGGCCATCGGAGCGGTGGAGCGGGGGGAGAGCGAGGCTTGAAGAAGACTCAGACACACCCCCTACCTCGCGTGCCAAATGTTGGATTTTGGGCTCCATAAAACCCTCAAGGTTCGAACACAGGGGCGTGTGCGGAGATCCCCTGTAGCATCGCCCTACTTAGCTCGCTACTCGATGTTTACTACGGCGAACTCGCACGATGATGATGAAGAAGATGAACACGGTGGTTTACCCAGGTTCGGGCCGCTGGGAAGCATAATACCCTATTCCTGCTTTGGTGGATTGCCTCACGGGGAGTTGTGGTGGACGAACTAGTATAGTGGTTTCGAGCCTCGCGAGGGTGCTCTAGTGTGTTCTTGGCTTTGTGCCTTGCCTTGTGGTTCGTCGAGTGGTTCCGTCGGATCCCCCCGTCTAAGATGCGGCCTAGCCTCTATATATAGCAGTGGCCCGGGTCCTCTTCCCTTATCACAATGACAGGAAGGGATCCCACAGTGGCCAAATTTGAAGGGGGACAGGAGTACATCCACGCCCTGTCCAAAGGTGGTCTTCTCCTGCAAAGTAGATATCGATGATGCAGAGGTGGGCTCGGCGATGGCATCCACCCTGTGGGGCTCTTGTTCATGGTCTTGTTGCACTCGAATGGAAACCTTTCAGAGGCGCTTCAGGAACCCACGTACGTCCTTGCTCCCTTTGCACAAAAGGGGAAACTGCACCGCCTGACGTGTTGGCGCCCACCTGTCCTTCCTTGTGTCATCTTTGACTCCTGAGGCCGGGTTCTGCATAGAGATCTCCGCCGCTCCGGAGGGGGCCTTTTTTTCATAAATGTCCACGACCATTCCAGAAGAAAGGTCGTTAATTTCCATTAACGACGATCAGCTTTTGACCAACTCTTTTCGGTCAAGAAAGGTCGTAAATAAAAACAATGACCATCTAGTGACCAATATTGATGGTCGCAAGTTAGCATATTTCTTGTATTGATCCTTGCTGGTCTTGGTGTCATTCTTCCTCGCGAGCCCAGGGTCATCACGAGGGCCTTGTCTTGAGTGGAGCCGCGCCAGGCCGTGTCTGGCAGACGAGGTGGGCCATGTCCTGGGCCGCAGGCAGGCGGGTCTGGGTACCCTCATTCCCAGAACACCAACATGTACTAAGTGGGAATTCTGCTTCTACATCAAAATACTTAAACCAAAGTTATTCCAGATGAGTCCACCATATCTACCTATATGCGGTATTACCCTACCGTTCCAAGTAAAATTGCATGTGCCACCTCTAAAATTTCAAATGAACATCTGTTTTGTGTGCCTGGACCGCTCATGGAGCGATAGGGGTGGTCGGTATCTTCCATTTTAGGTGGGTCACTCTCATGATGAGTGTTTATTCACTCTTCCTTGCACGAGAATGGTGGTAATAGGGATTCCCAGTCCCGAAATCAAAATGAATGCAAATAATTAAACAACCCCCCCAGGAATGTTGTTGGTTTGGACAGTACCCATGGTACTGGCTCACCGTGGAGTGTGTTTGTTGGTGGAGGGGAGTAAACCTTTACTTTTACTGCTTGGGAACCGCCGCTAATTTGTTTAACATGGAAGATACTGATAGCTCTCGGTCGTAACGTTGACAGGAAGGGTGTACCTCTCAAAATTTTAATCCTTGAGCTCTGGCACCTTTGCAAATCCATGCTTCCCTCTGCGAAGGGACTATTTATTTACTTTAATGTTGTGTCTTCACTTTCTAAAATAAGCGCCAGATCTGAGAGCACTATTGTCATCCTCATGCATTGTGTATAGTGAATGTTCGATGCATCATGAATGGATCTTTTCTACCATGAATTACAATGTTTAGCCGCTGCTTGAACTTTGGAGGTGCTCTGCATTTATGTTTTGCGGTCTCAGAAAGGGCTAGCTAGATACCACTATTATCATAATATATCATGATTGTTTTGACAAATGTTTGCACTTGAGATATCTTATTATTGCTCGCTAGTTGCTTGTGTCATTGATATGAGTTACTATAATCTTTAAGAGTTATTGTTGACATGGTTAGTCATAAACTTTGCTAAAAACCTGGGTGCTACTTAAGTATATGTACGTAAACAAGAAAAAAAGAGTTCGTAAAAGTTTTTTATTTCTCACTTTCAATTTGTCAACTAAATTTCTTGAGGACAAGCAAGGGTTTAAGCGTCGGGGAGTTGATACGTCTCCAACATATCTACTTTTCCTAACACTTTTATTCTTGTTTTGGACTCTAATTTGCACGATTTGAATGAAACTAATCCGGACTGACACTGTTTTCAATAGAACTACCATGGTGTTGTTTTTTGTGCAAAAATAAAAGTTCTCGAAAAGGAACGATTTTTTTGGAATATATGAAGAATTTTGGAGCCATAAGCCACCAGAGAGGGGGCCCAGGATGGCCTCGCTCCACTAGGGCGCGCCAGACCCCCCATGGCGCAGCCTGGTGGAGCGGGCCATCTCGTGGGCCCTCCTACCCTAATTTGAGCGCTATAAATTCCTAAATTTCGAGAGAAAAATCAGAGAGAAAGTTTCATCGCGTTTCACGATATGGAGCCGCCGACACATCCTGTTCTTCATCAGGAGGCCAGATCTGGAGCCCGTTTGGGGCTCCGGAGAGGGGAATCTTCGGTCTTCGTCATCACCAACCCTTTTCCATCGCCAATTCCATGTTGTCCCCACCGGGACTGAGTAATTCCTTCGTAGGCTTGCTGGTCGGTGAGGAGTTGGATGAGATTCATCATGTAATTTAGTAAGTTTTGTTAGGGCTTGATCCCTAGTGTCCACTATGTTCTAAGACTGGTGTTGCTATGACTTTGCCATGCTTAATGCTTGTCACTAGGGCCCGAATGCCATGATTTCAGATCTAAACCGTTTATGTTATCATCATTATATCTATGTTCTTGATGTGATCTTGCCTATTCATATTCACCTATTACGTGTTATGATCTGTCAACCCCAGGGTGACGGAAATCGGGATACTTCACGGTGATCACCGTAGTTTGAGGAGTTTATGTATTCACTATGTGCTAATGCTTTGTTCCGGTTCTCTATTAAAAGGAGGCCTTAATATCCCTTAGTTTCCTTATTGACCTCACTGCCACGGGGGGGGGGGGGGTAGGACAAAAGATGACATGCAAGTTCTTTTCTGATGTATGCACGACCTCAGACGTGCCGTTGTTCTGGCCTGATCTTTCATGACGATGCTTAATCAAATGTTCTTCCGCCCGGTCCCTCCTACAATCACCAATAATAATCTTTACCCGTGTACAAAACTACACGAACACAAATATTGATCCCCTCGAATTAGCACGTAGGTGTCCATAAGGTGATCAACCCTCTGTCGCTAGTAAATTTCCACGATGGGAAAAATCACAAAATCACAGATGAAATACACAATCTGGTCGGTCCAAACCTGGATGTTTTCTGTATATTTTCATAACTCAAAACTAAACAAAAACTGATCTACATCAAACGCAGTCTTGCTATTATATAGTCATTGACCCTGACGTACACACATGGCCTAAGGCCAAAACAACTTGGACTCCTGACGACTTGGTCATCACGTTTATAACTGACATGGGCATTTACAAAGAAAAATACTACTCTTGTAAACAATTAAAGGACTACTTTCCTAAAGAGATAAAGGCCTAATTAAATAAAGATGGAATGTTATCCTCCGGTCGATCCTTTCAAATGCAGTTGCATGCATGTATATTAACCCGGAAATTGCCGATCCTTATTAGTCTTGGAGGTGTACGAAACGTTGGAACTATATCTTCTGACTCTGGTTCCTTATCAGCATCTAATTTGGAAATTACTCTTCTATGTATTGGTACACGTCTTGTATGATCAGCAACGCCATGTACTGATTTGCTTTCAAATACAGGAACAATTCTAGGTCCACAAAGCTCATGCACACGACCATCGTTTCCTAGAGGAAATATGATCGTATGCATGGCATTATTTTTTGTAAAGTTTTCATGCCTTGAATCCTTAACTGACTTAGCTCTAATAGTATTATCGATCAATGATGCCATTTTTTTGTATCATTTTCCATAAGCACGTATGAATATATACGGAATACATGCCTACATTACATTGACGAACTGGAGCTAGTTCTGTGTCACCCTAGGTTATGACTGTTATATGATGAATATCATCCAAAGAATACACCGATCTAGTGTCTACAAGATTTCCACTTATTGTTCTTGCTAAGTTACTACTACTGTTGTTACTATTGCACTTGCTACAAAATCACTACTGCTATTGTTACTGCTAGTGTTACTGTTACTACTGCAATCAAACTATCATATTATTGTGCTTCTAATCACTTTACTGCAGATATTTATCTCCGGGTATGCTCGAATTGACAACTCAACTTCTAATACTCTCAAATATTCTTTGGTTCCCCTTGTGTCGAATCTATAAATTTAGGTTTAATACTCTACCCTCGAAAACTGTTGTGATCCCCTATATTTGTGGGTTATCAATGATATGGTATCCTCCATTGAATGTTTCAAGTAGCTTGACTTGGCACAGGTTCACGCATGTAGTTGAATCAAAACCAACATATCCTTCATGAAATTTATGTTCATGGTGTCCATATCCTACTCATGATAGCATTCAATGTTTACTATTCATAATGCGTGTTTATGACCGTCTTCGCTCTCTAGCTGGCCGTTCTCAATCTATTTGCTAGTCTTCACCTGTACTAAGCGGGAATACTGTTTGTGCATCAAAATACTTAAACCAAAGTTATTCCAGATGAGTCCAGCATATCTACCTATATGTGGTATTACCTTGCCGTTCCAAGTAAATTTGCATGTGCCACCTCTAAAATTTCAAATGAACATATGTTTTGTGTGCCTGGACCGCTCACGGAGCGACAGGGGGCGATCAATATCTTCCATGTTAAACGGGTTATTCTCATGATGAGTGTTTATTCACTCGTCCTTGCACGAGAAGGGCGGTAATAGGGATTCCCACTCCCGAAATCAAAAGAAACGCAAATAATTAAACAAAACTCCCCCAGGAATGTTGTTGGTATGGACGGTACCCGTGGATTCGGCTCACCGTGGAGTGTGTTTGTATGTGGAGGGGGAGTAAACCTTTACTTTTATTGCTTGGGAACCACTGCTAATTTGTTTAACATGGAAGATATTGATAGCTCTTGGTCGTAACGTTGATAGGAAGGGTGTACCTCTCAAAACTATGCTTATCTCTTATTTAAGCCTTGAGCTCTAGCACCTCTACAAATCTCTGCTTCCCTCTGCGAAGGGATTATCTATTTACTTTTATGTTGAGTCATCATCTTCTCAAATAAGCGCCAGATTTGAGAGCACTATTGTCATCCTAATGCATTGTGTATAATGAATGTTGGATGCATCATGACTGGATCTTTTCTACCATGAATTACAATATTTAGTCCCTGCTTGAACTTTGGAGGTGCTCTGCATTTATGTTTTTGCGGTCTCAGAAAGAGCTAGCGAGATACCACTATTGTCATATTATATCATGATTGTTTTGACAAATGTTTACACTTGAAATATTTTATTATTGCTTGCTAGTTGCTTGTGTCATTGATATGAGTCAATATAATCCTTAGGAGTTATTGTTGACATGGTTAGTCATAATCTTTGCTGAAAACCAGGGTGCTACTTAAGCATATGTATGTAAACAAGAACAAAAGAGTTCGTAAAAGTTTTTCTTTTTCACTTTGAATTTGTCAACTGAATTGGTAGAGGACAGGCAAGGCTTTAAACTTGGCGGGGTTGATACGTTTCCATTCTATCTACTTTTCCTAATGCTTTTGTTCTTGTTTTGGACTCTAATTTGCATGATTTGAATGAAACTAACCCGGACTAACGTTGTTCTCAGCAGAACTACCATGGTGTTGTTTTTGTGCAGAAATAAAAGTTATCCGAACAGAACGAAACTTTTTGGAGAATTATTTCAGAATATTTGAGGAATATTTGAGCCAAAAACCACCCAGAGAAGGGGGCCAGCATGAGGAACACCCACCAGGGTGCGCCAGCCCCCCTGGGCGCGGCCTGCTGGGTGGTGCTCACCTCATTCCCCCCCCCCCCCCCGGCCCTAATTCTAGCACAATAAAATCCTATTTTTGGAGAGAAAATCGAGGAGGAAGTTTCATAGCATTTCACGATACTACCTCCCGTTCTTCATCGGGGGGCCAGATCTAGAGTCCGTTTGGGGCTCCGGAGAGGGGAATCTTTGATCTTCGTCATCATCAAACCTCCTCCATCGCCAACTCCATGATGCTCCCCACCGGGAGTGAGTAATTCCTTCGTAGGCTTGCTTGTCGGTGAGGAGTTGGATGAGATTCATCATGTAATCGAGTTAGTTTTGTTAGGGCTTGATCCCTAGTATCCACTATGTTCTAAGATTAATGTTGCTATGACTTTGCCATGCTTAATGCTTGTCACTAGGGCCCGAGTGCCATGATTTCATATCTGAACCGTTTATGTTATCATCATTATATCTATGTTCTTGATCCGATCTTGCCTAGTCATATGACCTATTATGTGTTATGATCTGTAAACCCCATAGTGACAACATTTGGGATACTTTCCGGTGATGACCGTAGTTTGAGGAGTTCATGTATTCACCAGTGTAAATGCTTTGTTTCGGTTCTCTATTAAAAGGAGGCCTTAATATCCCATAGTTTCCTTATGGACCCCGCTGCCACGGGAGGGTAGGACAAAAGATGTCATGCAAGTTCTTATCCATAAGCATGTATGACTTTTTACGGAATACATGCCTACATTACATTGATTAACTGGACCTAGTTCTATGTCGCCCTAGGTTATGATTGTTATATGACGAATATCATCCAACGAATACACCGATCCCGTGCCTATGAGTTTTCCACTTATTATTCTTGCTAAGTTACTACTGTTGTTGTTATTATTGCACTTGCTACAAAACCATTACTTCTACCATTACCGCTACTGTTACGGTCACTACTGCTATCAAACTATCATATTATTGTGCTAGTGATCATTGTGTTGTAGATATTTATCTCCAGGTGTGGTTGAATTGACAACTCAACTGCTAATTGATACATCTCCAACGTATCTATAATCTTTTCTTGTTACATGCTGTTATATTATCAATCTTGGATGTTTTACAATCATTTTATAGAAACTTTATAACATTTTTTGGGACTAACCTATTGACATAGTGCCAAAGTGTCAGATGTTGTTTTTGCTAGTTTTTAGTTCGCAGAAAATCAGTAACAAACGAAGCACAAACACCGTGCAATTTGTTGGAGAATTTTTTTTGGACGAGAAGACACCAGATGGGCCAAATAAGTGCCAGAGAGGAGGCCCGAGGTGGGGAACACCCACCAGGGCACGCCAGAGGCCCCTGGCACGGCCTAGTGGGTGGTGCCCACCTCGGGACCCCGCCCCCTCCACCGATTATCACCTCTATAAATTCTCAAATATTTGGAAAACCCTAGGGGAGTCGATGAAACACAATCTCAGCTGCCGCAAGTTCCAAAACCTCGAGATCCAATCTAACACTATCACAGAGGGGTTCATATTCATCATAGGTGCCTCTCCGATGATGCGTGAGTAGTCCACCATAGACCTACGGGCCCGTAGGCAGTAGCTAGATGGCTTCATCTCTCTGTCTCTCTCTCTCTCTTATGATTCTCAATACAATGGTCTCTTGGAGATCAATTTGATGTAATGATCATTGCGGTGTGTTTGTTGGGATCCGATGAATTTTGAGTTCATGATCAATTTCAATCCATGAATATGATTTGAGTCTTGTTTGATCTCTTATTTGCATGATTAATTATAGTCTCGTATTTCTTCTTCAAATCTTTGGTTTAGTTAGGCCAACTAAATCGATTTTTCTTGCCATGGGAAGAGGTGATTTCTGATGGGTTCTATCTTGCGGTGTTCTTTCCCACTGACAAAAGGGGCAGCAAGGCACACATGTATCGTTTACATTAAGGATAACAGGATGGGGTCTATTCCTACATTAATAGATCTTGTCTACATCATGTCACCGTTCTTATTGCATTACTCTGTTTTCCCATGAACTTAATACACTAGATGCATGCTGGATAGCGGTCGATGTGTGGAGTAATAGAAGTAGATGCAAAATCGTTTCGGTCTACTTATCTTGGATGTGATGCCTATACAATGATCATTGCCTGGATATCGTCATGATTATTTGATCTTCTATCAATTGTCCAACAGTAATTTGTTCACCCACCGTGCGCTATACTCATGAGATAAGCCACTAGTGAAACCTACGGGCCCGGGTCAACTTTTACAACATATTGCTTTCCAATCTACTATTTAGCCTTTTTATTTTCAGATCTATTAATCCAAAAAAACATGCTGCACTATTTTTGTACCTATTTTTTAGTGTTCTTGCGAGGTCTATTTTCCAAAACTATCACTACATAATCTATCTTTTTATCGTTGAGAGCTTGACAACCTCTCTTACGCGTCGGGTTGCAAGTATTTGTTATTTGTGTGCCAAGTGTTGTTTATGTAGGTGCTTGATCTTCCTCTACGGATTGATACCTTGGTTTCATAACTGAGGGAAATACTTACCGTCGTTGTGCTGCATCATGCCTTCCTCTTTGGGGAAATACCGACGCAGTCTCAAACCACGTCCCTAATACACTCGAATATTCTTTGGTTCCCCTTGTGTCGAATCTATAAATTTGGGTTGAATACTCTACCCTCGAAAACTGTTGCGATCCCCTATACTTGTGGGTTATTACACCACAATACGATAAGGAATACAAAACTTCCTATTGGTTTCTCCAATGCCCAAAGCCTCCATCAATGAGCTATCCACTTTGCTATCTTTTATTTTAGTATCCACATATACAATTCTTGCAACAACAATGTCACGCCCAAGATGCGATCCTATCCTTATTTTGGCACGAGGGCCTCGACAAGGATAGAAGCGCATCTCGTCGTGTTGCAAGAATGGATATCATTACAAGTACATGTACAAAAGAGATGAGTATATGGAATTGTCTTACACTCGCCACAAGCTAAATCAATACAACAACATATTCAAACATCATACAGAAGAGCAGGGTCCGACTACGAACAAAAACAAACGATAAAGTGACATCCAGCCTTGCTATCCCAGGCTGCCGCCTGGAACCCATCCTAGATTGATGAAGAAGAAGAAGAAGAAGAACTCAAAATCAAACAAGCATCGCTCTCACGTCAAATCATCGCATTACATGTACCTACAATTGTTGTTGTAGTAATCTGTGAGCCATAGGGACTCAGCAATCTCATTTCCAAGGGTATCAAGACTAGCAAAGCTTAATGGGTGAGGTATGGTTAAGTGGTGAGGCTGCATCAAGCAACTAAGCATTTATTTGAGTGGCTAACTTATGAATAAAGAAAGTAAAGTATGGTGGTCTACGCATCACGGATGTGAACTAGTAATGATCACTAACTGATCCTGAACACCTACTTACGTCAAACATAACCCCACCGTGTTCTCTCTTGGATAAGGATTCACGAGAAGAGACAGTAGAGGTTACACACATGGTTGGTGTATTTTATTTGAGTTTACTTCAAGTTTACTATGACCGGGTGTTAAACAAAGTTTCCAAGTTGGCACATAACCACAGGAACGGCTTTCCGAAAGATTTAACCCCACAGGGGTGCTCCAACTCATCCATCACAAATTACCCACACGCCGCATTGGAATTCCTCAACCGCGGAATCACCCGTAGTATTTGCGGAATCTCGATGGAAAAACTCAACTTTGAGATAGCCCGAAGTGCCCACGCGCAAGACGTTCGAGAAAGGTAAAAACAAATCCAGCAAGGCCTCCTGACGTGTCGACGATCCCGATAGGAGCCGCGTATCTCGTTCTCAGGACACGGCTGAAAGCACATTTGCTCCCTTGGTGGATTTGGTAATTAATAACAACATATAAGTCATTGAACTAATGTTTACACCAAGTATATTTCAGGAAAAGTTCAATGATAGGGATGGCCAAAGGATTGTGGAGATTATGGAATTACCCCAAGATGCAAGGAAATAGGTTGGCCAAGCTTCAAGCAAGAGGACTCTACATTTTACATTTGTGATAAATCACTTTGAGTCCATAGGAAAGACAATACTATCAAAAGGGGGTAAAGTTTTGATGATGAACAATATGCTCAAACGTGCACAAGTGATAGTCATGAAAACATCCAAAAACTCTCCCACCAAAGTCTGTCCAAAGCCAAATATGCAAACTCGGTGCAACCAACATTCCTATCCTGGTGCCACCGATACCAAACCCTAGACAGACTCAGCAAAACCCTAACACTTCGGCGCAGCCGACACTGCTTGTGGTGCCACCGAGTTGGGTTGCCAAGTTTTTGTTACGCAAGTTCACACTTTCGGTCTATCCGAGAATGGTGAATCGGCGTCACTGAGTTTGGCAAATCTGACCGTTGGTCACCTTGTCGGTATAACCAAGATTCATGTATTGGTCCCTTCGAGATTCAAAAGTTGCCACTTTTGGTCACTTCGGTACCACCGATATTAACACATCGGTGTCACCGAGTTGGTCATTTTGTGTGTAACGGTTGGATTTTTGGGGATGCCTATATATACCCCTCCACCACTACCTACTCGAAAGAGAAGCACTCAAAACTATTCCATACCTATCCTACTCAGTTTTCTGAGAGAGAACCACCTACCCTTGTGTTGAGGTCAAGATCTTCCACTCCAACCATATGGATCTTGATTTCTAGCCTCCCCAAGTTGCTTTCCACCAATCCCATCTCTTCTACCAAGCTAGATCTGTGAGAGAGTGATTGTGTGTTGAGGAGTCTATCATCTTGAAGCACAAGAGCAAGGAGTTCATCGTCATTACCGAGCCTATTACCTTTTGGAGGGTGCTGCCTCCTAGATTGGTTAGGTGTCGCTTGGGAGCCTCCTACTTCATGTTGTGGAGTGAACCAAGAAGTTTGTAAGGGCAAGGATATCGCCTACTTCGTGAAGATCTACCCATAGTGAGGCTAGTCCTTCGTGGATGGAAGCCGCATGGAATAGTCAAGGTTGCATCTTCGTGGAACCCACCATGGGTAGAGCCCTCCGTGGACTCTCGCGACCATTACCCTCCGTGGGTTGAAGACTCCATGAACGTGGATGTACGATAGCACCACCTACCGGAACCACGGGAAAATTCAACGTGTCATCACTTGTGTTTGCTTTCCTAACCCTCTCTTTACTTACATGTGCAATGTCTTTATTTTCCATTGCTACACTCTTAGACATGCATGTGTAGGGTGTTACTTGATATGCTATGAATGCTAAAACTTGCCACGAATTAAAATTGGGAAAAGGAAAAACTTTTATTTGGTCAAGTAGTCTAATCAACCCCCCCCCTCTAGACCTACTTTTGATCCTACAAGTAGTATCAGAGCTTTGGTCTCGATTGCATTGGTTTCATAACCTAGGAGAAATATGGCATCTAGTGAGGGAAATTATCACCGTAGAGGTCCGTACTTTCATGGAACTAATTTTGCTAGTTGGAAGCACAAAATTAAAATGCATTTGCTTGGTCATAATCCTGTCGTTTGGGCTATTGTTCGTGTTGGCTTGCAAGGTGAATTCTTTGGTGATGGAAGAAAACCGGATCGTGAAGCGAACACGGATGAATTGAAGAGGTTGCAAAATTAGTGCTTTGATGGCACTAATTTTGCTAGTTGGAAGCACAATATGAAAATGCATTTGCTTGGTCATAATCCTATCGTTTGGGCTATTGTTCGTGTTGGCTTGCAAGGTGAATTCTTTGGTGATGGAAGAAAACTGAATCATGAAGCGAACACGGATGAATTGCTCCGACTCTGATAACCACTCCGAGAGAAGCTATCACTCCAACTCCGACTATAGCCAAGATGATGGCGTTGCCGGAATTGCACTAGTGACAACAACCTCCTATGATCTATTTGATTCACCAAATGAAGGAGGTGGAAGTTGCTTCATGTCTAAAGGCCCCAAGGTATCACACCCCAAATATCTTGATTTCGATAGTGATGAAGACGATTTGCTTTACGATGATGACTTGCTATGTGATAAAACTAGTGATGTTGATCATAATGAACTTAATATTTCTCATGCTAGTCAAGATAGGTCAATTGACGATGATAAGACGAAAATAGAAGAACTAACTAACGAACTCAACACTCTTAAGTTAGCCCATGAATCTAATCTTGAAGATCATAGAGAGCTTGTAAGAACTCATGAGAAGCTACGCTTCGAGAAGCTCAATTTGGAGCAAGAACATGAATTTATTAAAGCTATCAATGACGATCTCCGAAAGAAGACTTCATCTTATCTTGACAAATGACTACTCTTATCTACATTCATGCCACAAGTTAAATCTAAGAAAACTAGTAACAAAGGCAAAAAAAAGGTGCTTCATCTAGTAGCAACAATAAAAATGCTAAACCCAATGATATTGCTCCTAGTAGTTCTATTGGTTCCACTAATGATGATTCTCTTAGCCAAGTTACACTTGAGCAAGAAAATGCTTTATTGAAAGGGATTATTGAGAAAGGTATCTACAAGAGTCTTGAAGGGTACAAACAATTTGATGAGATTGTACGCAAGCATGGAGGATACCGGAAGAATCGCGGTGTTGGCTACTTCAACGCTAATGGAGTTGAATGGGAAGAAGGTCAATATCACGAGCCCAAGTTTGTTCCTCAAAAGGAGAAGTATGAAAATACTCTTCCTAAGGGGACAAACACTCAAGATGACCTTCCACCACAAGACCAAAAGCTCAATGGCAATAACAAGCTCCAAGAGGACTTTGACTCATATGAAGATGAATCCCAAGCTATGGTGAAGTGGGTTCCCAAGGCTACTACAAGCTCAACTCCTACAAGTGCTACTTCAACACCAAGGATCCCCATCAACTTTATGTGGGTTCCCAAGAAGAAGAACTAGAGAATTCTTGAGGAGTGACTCTGCCAATTAGATTCACTCATATTCATTATTGGCAAGATATATTTGCAATAAACATCAACCCTATGCAATAGATCAAGGAGTCACACATTCCCTCAAAGGTAAGCAAGGGACAAGGTAATCAACAAATCAATGGACATCATCACACATGCTTTGCACTCCATGTCCATAGATATCCTTGTATTTATCTCTTGTGTGTTGGGACTAACCCATGTAGGTGAGAAGAGCAAGGAAACAACAAGGATGCTCCCAAATCTTGGTGATCTTCATCAACCTTGAGCATCCACCACTACCTCACCAACATGAAGTCTTCATTGACAAAACCCAAGGTTAGTTTATCCCTCTTATGGGGGGGTGTCACATCAAGGGGGAGATTTACTCTAAGACTTGATTCAAAGCATCTCTTAGTATGTGACAACATTAAATGCTTTATGTAAAAGTGGTAACCCCACTTGTGCTTAAACGATGAGTATGACCTATGATCAAGTACTCTTACTTGGCTCCTAAGTCAAATACTCATATATAGATGACTTCGTCATCGCCGAAGTGCTTGTTAGATGCTAGAGTGTTTGTGCATGTTTTCCATGATTTCATTTGACATCTTATTGTGTGAGGATGTTGGTCTGCATTTATTTTCTCATCCGAGGATATCCAATTGTTGCTATCTGGCTTTTGATTTATCTTTTGCCAATTGGATATACAAGAATGCCTAGGACCACCTCTTTAGCTATCTATGCTTTCTCACCTCATACTCTATTCATGCTGCATCACAAAATTTGAACAAGTACTTCTTGATCCCTTTGTGTGTCGAGCACTCGGAGTTCCATATCGACAAGGACTGACCGTTAAAACCTCCCAAGTGCATCTCTGTGGAACCAACCACAAAATCTCGGTCTCACCGAATGCCTAGGGTTGATCTGGTTTTCAATCTCGGTACCATCGATTCCATCTTCTCGGTTACACCGAGTTTCCCTGTCAACTGACAGTTGAGGAACTCGGTGACACCGAAAAGTTAGAATCGGTGCCATCGACAGTGGTGGGTATATATACTATGGGCCCCAACATTTTGAATTTCATCCTCAAACCGTCGCGCCTCAGAACCCTAAGCTACCGCCTTCGAGACCCCTGGTCGTCGCACTTGTCTTCCTGCGCTCCTTCGCCGCTGGGAATCGCCGCCGTCGACGAAATCCTCTCCATCGTCACCGCCGTAGCGGATCCGCACCAAGTTAGGGTGCGGATTTGACCTCTTCTGTGCTCCTTGTCCGATTCTTGCGCATTAGATTCAAGTTTATCAATAAGCCACTCTTTGCACGTATTCTTATCCACACAAAACCTCTAAAGTCTAGCGAATGGTAAATTTTCTAGGGTTTTGTCGTCCACCCGATAAATCTTGGTGGAGCCGAAACAAACATATCGGTCTCACCGATGTGTATTTCTGTGATGCTGAGAACTATTTCGGTGGAACCGAGTACCTCTTTTTGGTCTGACCGAAAAGAGTCCCAAGGTTTTGTTAAGAGAGACGGTCTGTCTCGGCAGCACCGAAAATGTTGTTTCAGCTGTACTGATATTTATTTGACAGAATGCAAAAACTTTGAAAACCTATTGTTCAAACTTTCAAAATTCAGCCTCATTTTGTGATGACTCATCTACTTCTGCTCTTCTATACTCTATTCATAGGGTCAGTATATCAGATGCTGAGGACAGCCAAAATTTGGCAGAGCAGGGAGTTGATATGAGTTCAGGCACAAGCCTAGAGCCCAGTTCATTCTCAGATCCAGGCACCCTAGCTCCCATGGGTTGCCCAAGGCTGCCAACAGGACCAGGAAGAAGCTAAATTCTGATGAAGAAGATTCAGACTTTATCCCTGAGGAGATTCTTGCCAAGAAGCAAGAAAAGGCTTCTAAGAAGTCAGCAACTGAAGCTACTTCTTCTAGAAGAGTTGTCAGCAAGGTCTATGCTAGCTCTGAAGCTATGAGAGCACCTAAGAGTGCTAGGGGCACAATCTCTATTGATACCCCAAGGAAGTCTTTGCCTAAGAAGGCAGGGGAGAAGAAAGCCAGAAAAAGGATCATTCATGTGATTGGCAGGCCTACCTCCATGTATGAAGATCCAGAGGAGGCTGCTGGTGCTGCTGCTGAGGAAGGGGAGGAAGAACATGTTGAGAAGGCCCCTCCCAAGAAGAAGGGCAAGAAACTTTTGGCTGATGCTATGCCAAAGATTGGCACATCCAAGAGCACCAAGCCTACATCCAACAAAGCTACTGCACAGAAGTCCAAGAGGATTACCAGAGACATTCCAGCTTCTGAAAAGAACAAGGGAACTGCCTCCAGACTTGAAGATGATGATGACTTGACTACATTGACGAAGTTCAGACCACATCTTCTAGTACATGATGCCAGCCACTTAGTTGCTGAAGACATGAAGAAGAGGAAAGACTCAGGATTGAGAGCTTAGAGAGCTATAGATCCTTATGCCCAGAGGAAGAAAACTGTTGTTGACTACAGGTTCTACACCAGAGAGCAACATGACTTTTATGAGACAGTGCTGCTTGACAAGAGCCCAACTGTTAGCGATATGAGATATGTTGATTGGAAATTCATTAAGGAGAATGAGGACTACTTTCCAAGTGTCCAAGATAATTTCCACTGCATTGGTCTGGATGAGTTCATTGGCGGAGAGCTTACTGCATGGAACAATGAGATGATCATGCAATTCTACTCCACTGCACATTTCTACGGAGATGGTAGAATTGTATGGATGACTGAAAGGGCAAGGTATGAATCTACTGTTGAGGAGTGGGCTGCACTTCTAGGAGTTCTAGATGTTCACGATGGTGATCTGGATGTATACTCAGAATCCAAGGCGAGTCACAATGCCATGAAGGATATGTATAGTCCTATCCCCGCAGGTAAAGTGCAATCTCACAAGCTAGGATCCATCTACTATCTGCAAGTAGGCCTCCGTACCATGAACACTATTTTGAGGCATACCTTGATGCCCAAGTCAGGAGATGACAAGATGATCCGAGGTTACTCCATCAACATGTTGATCCACCTTGATGGACATACCAGGATTAGAGTCATGGATTT
Organism: Hordeum marinum; assembly: GCA_022496015.1. Taxonomy (NCBI): domain Eukaryota; kingdom Viridiplantae; phylum Streptophyta; class Magnoliopsida; order Poales; family Poaceae; genus Hordeum; species Hordeum marinum. The sequence continues at coordinate 444,608,667 of CM039674.1, forward strand.
GATTGTTGAGACAATCAAGAGGGTTGTTGTTGATCAAAAGCGCTCTTGCTGCTATGCACCCTACATCCAGATGCTTATAACCTCTCAGTTGGAGAAGCACATATTTGCTCTAGATCATCCACATCCGCCCCTACAGCCAGATCTCGAGGATAATGTTGTGATGATGAACCCAGATCATCCCACATCTGCTACAGCACAGGCAGAGGCAGAAGCAGTTCGAGCAGCTAGTGCTCAAGCCCCTAGATCCAGAAACGGGCAAATGGATCTTTTGATCTCGGGAGTTCAGGGCATGCAGAAGGATATCAAGGGGATTCTGGACAACCAGAACAGTCTCGTGAGGATTTTTGAGATAAGAATCAAGACTCTAAATGATAAGGTGGACAAGGTAACAAAGACAGTTATAGAGCTTCACAAGGAAGTTGACTCAATGCACATCCCTCGGGTCTCTTCTACTTCTTCAAATGAGGAGGAGGAGGAGGAGGATGGATCACCTCTTAGGCCGAGCACTCAGTTCACTACTCAAGCTAGATCAGCCACAGGGCCTGCACCAGACTTGAGGCCCTCTTCATCAGCTACTACTCCATCAGCTACAGTGTCCACTCCAGCTCCATCCATGACATCTATAGAGATCTTCGCAGACGCTATTCTCTCGACTCCTTCATCAACAACCAGAGGAGATCAGCCCAAAAAGCTTAGATATATGCCTTTAAACTTTTTGGTAACTTGTTGTTAAAGGGGGAGAAGTGTATATAGATCTTTAGGCTTTGAGTGAGAGAGCATTTTGGTGTTTATCGCTTTTTCAAAAACAATGGCTTTTGGTTGCCTGTGATACACGCTTGATGATGTTTGATCATACGCTTTAATGTGTGATGCTACTATTTCCTATCATCTTAATGCTTATGTGATGATCATTCATCTTTGGTTGATTGTGTTGTGATATGATCTTCATTCCAATTACTCTCGCACACAAGTGGTATGTGACATGTAAGAAGTGACCCATGTACCTAATCGATTGTGCATTTGCATTCAAACGCAAATTTAAAATAATGCACAAATTTAGGGGGAGCTCTTGCTTTTCACATACTTCTCAAAGCAACGACTATATTCATTGATTATATCTCTGTCGAAGCTTTGATCTATATGTTGTCATCAATTACCAAAAGGGGGGAGATTGAAAGCACATTTGCTCCCTTGATGGTTTTGGTAATTAATAACAACATATAACTCATTGAACTAATGTTTCCACCAATTATATTTCAGGAAAAGTTCAATGATAGGGATGGCAAAAGGCTTGTGGAGATTGTGGAATTACCCCAAGATGTAAGGGAATAGGTTGGCCAAGCTTCAAGCAAGAGGACTCTACATTTTACATTTGTGATAAATCACTTTGAGTCCATAGGAAAGCCAATACTATTAAAAGGGGATAAATTTTGATGATGAACAATATGCTCAAACGTGCACAAGTGATAGTCACCAAAACATCCACAAACTCTCCCACCAAAGTCTGTCCAAAGCCAAATATGCAAAATCGGTGCAACTAACATTCCTATCCCGGTGCCATTGATTCCAAACCCTAGACAGACTCAGCCAAACCCTAACACTTCGGTGCAGCCGACACTGCTTTCGGTGCCACCGAGTTGGGTTGCCAAGTTTCTGTTACGCAAATTCACACTTTCGGTCTGTCCGAGAATGGTGAATCGGCGTCAGCGAGTTTGGCAAATCTGACCGTTGGTCACCTTGTTGGTACAACCGAGATTCATGTATCGGCCCCTCCGAGATTCAAAAGTTGCCACTTTTGGTCACTTCGGTACCACCGAGATTAACACATTGGTTTCACCGAGTTAGTAATTTTGTGTGTAACGGTTGGATATTTGGGGATGCCTATATATACCCCTCCACCACTATCTACTCGGAAGAGAAGCACTCAGAACTATTCCATACCTATCCTACTCAGTTTTCTGATAGAGAACCACCTACCCTTGTGTTGAGGTCAAGATCTTCCACTCCAACCATATGGATCTTGATTTCTAGCCTCCCCAAGTTCCTTTCCACCAATCCCATCTCTTCTACCAAGCCAAATCTGTTAGAGAGTGATTGTGTGTTGAGGAGTCTAGCATCTTGAAGCACAAGAGCAAGGAGTTCATCGTCATTACCGAGCCTATTACCTTTTGGAGGGTGGTGCCTCCTAGATTGGTTAGGTGTCGCTTGGGAGCCTCCTACTTCGTGCTGTGGAGTGAACCAAGAAGTTTGTAAGGGCAAGGAGATTGGCTACTTCGTGAAGATCTACCCATAGTGAGGCTAGTCCTTCGTGGACGGAAGCCGCATGGAATAGTCAAGGTTGCATCTTCATGGAACCCACCGTGGGTAGAGACTTCTGTGGACTCTCGCGACCGTTACCCTCTGTGGGTTGAAGACTCCATGAACGTGGACGTACGATAGCACCACCTATAGGAACCACGGGAAAAATCAACGTGTCATCACTTGTGTTTGCTTTCCTAACCCTCTCTTTACTTACATGTGCAATGTCTTTATTTTCCACTGCTACACTCTTAGACATGCATGTGTAGGGTGTTACTTGATATGCTATGAATGCTAAAACTTGCCAAGAATTAAAATTGGGAAAAGGAAAAACTTTTATTTGGTCAAGTAGTCTAATCACCCCCCCTCTAGACCTACTTTCGATCCTACAACGGCGAATAAGCACAGCGTAAGGTGGCCTGATAGGCATCTCCCGAGTTGCCCCGGGTAGGCCCCACACACGGCTCTATTTTGGACCAACACCAGCAGCACTGGCCCCCCTGTATTATGTTAAATTACTCCTCGGGTTCATGATGCCCTATGCATTAGAAATGATGTTCAGTATTATTATGTTGGGCAAATGTAGTACCAACGTTGGGCCTTGCCAGACAAGTTTTATCCTAAAACGAAAATCAGGGGTCCCCATAACTACCCCGAGCATGTTAGGAGTGCTCAATTATGGAATATAACACCGGTACACAAGTAACTAGGGCGGAGAAGATGAAACAAAACACCGAGCAAAAGGCTAAGCCTTCCACCCTTTACCAAGTATATATGTGCATTAAATTAAATAGCAATAATATTACGATAACAAAAGAATGTCCATATTGACACATGGAAGCAATTGTACCTGCAGCTAGAAACACCATAAGAGGGGTTGAGCAAGCGGTAACATAGCCATACAACGGTTTGGTGGGATGTGAAGGGGTTAGAGCCTTATCATGGCAATGTTGGGAGGCTTGACAAACAAGTGGTAGATAGCGAGACATAACGATGGAAGCGAGACAACTAGCATAGCAATGATAGTAGTGGTATTCATGGAAATGTGTCATCTTGCCTGAGATCCCGCTTGGAAGAAGAGTGAATCCATGAAGAAGACGAGCCAACGTAGTCGAACGATCCTCACACTCCGAACGCTTTCGGTACTCTGTCAACAAGAAGCGAACCGGAACAAACAATCAACACACAATAACACCACAACATATGCATGACATGATGCGCAAACAAATATGATGCATGTTCGGTCGAATGCAAGACAAATCACATCAAACAACTACTACACATTAAAGTGACACTACAACAAAAACACCATGTATGGTCGCATTTTCAGGGTCGCATTGTTCTTCGTCTCTATATCCTTGAACACTAGCGACCTAAAGACGCTTCTTAAGACGTTTACAAAGCACCACAATCTTTTTATTGTAATTAGCCTTCAAAAAATAAATATTTAATTTCAATTAACTTAGAGACAATTTGTGAGACGTTTTAATGTGTGACTCTATTCTTAGAGACGATTTATAAGACATTTCAATGTACGACTTTGTTCTTATAGATGATTTTTGAGACGTTTTAATGTGCAACTCTGTTCTTAGGGACGACTTAAGAAAAATATGAAAACACGTATTTTTACTTAACTCAGATACATATTAAAATTAGTTGTACTAAACTTTGAACAATACTTTGTTATTTGATTGTCACATATATCATCCGCTCTATAATGTTCATTTGTGTATATTGTGAATTGCTCTATGTACAATTTTCACACAACACCATCTAAAGCATCCAGCGAATGGAATGGACGGCTGCTATGCCAGGTCGTATTCAATTCGTAAATAAACATTCGTCGTATAGCAGGACTGATGCATATTATTTTACCTCTTTGTGACACGCAACTATATAAAAAGAATGAAATAAATGAGCAGATAGTGTCGCCGCCCCTCAGCACCTCGGCACCAGCCGCCGGCCTCCTGCCTCTGTTTGGCCCTGCAAGAGCTCTCAAGATGCCACCGCTCGCCCCCTCCCATCGATCTCACACCGTCACGCTCCCCCGACAAGAGATCTATTTTTTCTAAACTGCTCATGAGTACCGGAATTTTTATATTTTAAAAAATTATTCACAATTTCAATAAATGTTTGAAATTTCCTAAAGTTTTTCATAATTAAAGAAATGTTCACACATCTTGTCCAAAAATGTTATTTTTACAAAAAGATACTTACCATATTCAAAAATGATCAGAAGATTTGGAAAATGTTATCTACTCGTCACAGCTTGTTCTCATTAATTTACACTCTGAATCCGTCACTATTCACTAACCAGCATCAACTCGAGTGACTAGCAATTCTCAGTTACCAATTGCAGGTTGCATGTTCCATAACGTTCACGGCTGCGGCCTCAACGGACCGGCCCAGTCGTGAGCCTCTGTGCGAATCTCGTCCAATTTGACGCAGTTTGGCGTCAAAGAGGAGGTTCCCTAAAGCTATATGTGGCCCGCTGAGTTCTGTCTCGCTTCCAGCTTGTGCCCTACAGGATCGGCCCGGTAGCATGGTCTTTTCTATTTATCTGTTTTGCAGGATTTTCTTTAGTGTTCCTTCTTTCTTTTCCTGTTTCTATTTTCCTTCTTTTTTCTTTGGTTTCTTCGGTTTCCTTGGTTTTTCTTGGTATACTTTTTCCAGGGTTTTTTTATTTCCCGATTCTATTATTTACCTTGTTTCTTTCATTCATTTTCTATGATATACTTTGTTTATTTTGTCGGTTTTCTTTTTTTTATTACAAGGGTACTTTTATTTCATACTTATTTTCCATTTTTGTACACAAAATGAATATTTTTAATACATGTGTTTTTCTCAAATACATTACTAATAAATTTTAAATATAAGTATTAATTTTTACTTATTTCCGTACATACTGAACATTTTTCATATAGCTAATAAACATTCTTATACATGTTAAGCATTTTCAAATATATTGTTCTACCTTTTTGTGCATTTTTTATACAAATGATACTTTTAACGTTCTCAAATACATGATTTCCATTGTTAAGTACATGATTTCTATTTACAGGGTACTTTATTTCATAGATATTGTACATTTTTTCGTATACATTAGTAACATTTATTTTGTGTATGTCGGGAATAACTTTTTATACACTTTAATGTTTTATATATGTTAAGCATTTTCAAATGTATTGTTCTACCTTTTTTGTGCATTTTTATACAAATGATACTTTTAACGTTCTCAAATACATGATTTCCATTGTTAAGTACATGATTTCTATTTACAGAGTACTTTATTTCATAGATATTGTACATTTTTTTCGTATACATTAGTAACATTTATTTTGTGTATGTCGGGAAAAACTTTTTATACACTTTAATGTTTTTAAAAATATGATTACCATTTTTGAAATATATGTTTTGATGTCTAACTTTTTCATACGTCTTGTACATTTTTTTACACACAAGAAACACCTTTTTATGCATGTATACACTCCTACAATTTACTTTCAATACATGATGAATGATTTTAAAAAGGTAAAAACAAAAACTGTAACAGGAAAACCAAAAGAAAAAAAAAGGTCAAGAAACATAAAAAACATGAAAAACTGATTAAAAAACAAACAGTGTGTGGGTGTGTTAGATGCGCCTGGCCCATATAGTCACATGAGTTGGGCTTGGCCCATCTAACGGGGTGTTGCAAGTGACAGACAAGAGCAACCAGAGAGCTCACACCGTTGCGCTCCCCAGCCAAAGATCTGACGCTGCCACAAATCGCCCCAACCAGAACTCCGGCGTCGCCCGACTCTGATCCATCGCGGACCCTCTGGCCAAAGTCCCGCCCCCCCACCACCCAAAGCCACTCCTGCCAAACAAGTTCCCCTTCGCCATATGTCGGTCGCCTCCATACGGCGCAAGCTCCTCTGCCACCTGACGTCGGTCTACCCCAGGGCAAGCTCCCCCAGCCCGAGGTCTCTGCCCCCAACGCCAGGCTCCGTCGCCCACAAAATACTCTACCCGGACGACTCCTCTCTCCCTTTGTTACCGACCTCGGCAACGAGCTCGTCAACACACCTCTGCTGCTAGGAGCTTGTCCGCAGGTTGTTATTTCATTTTTCTATCTCCATATCTTGTGAAATATTGCTCAAATTGCGATATATTACCTATTCCCCGTTTTGTGTTTTCAGTAATGCACTGTATTGTCAAAATTTGACAATTGTTGATAAAAATCAATGAATTGTTTTTGGTGCTTGGATGAAAATTGTTGTTAAAAACAATGGGTATTGTTGATTGGCTTCCAATTGTTGATGATCTGATATATTTGAATTTGATCTGGTTAGGGGGAGCTTCATATGTCATGGCACAGAAGAGTAATTTTCTTGTTTTAGCAAAATAAATCAGTGGATATTACTTAGATTTTTAGTAATTGGTTATGCCAGCTAACCTTCTGTTGTCTGTCGTCACTTGAATCAAGAAAAATTCAAGCATTGAGAATGTATATCCATTTTTTGTCATTTATGAAACTTTCTTTACGTACTTCACATAAATTCTACTACTCTAGTAAAGACACATCTCCACTTATGTTTTCCAATGTAAGGTGATGATTGCGGTAGATCCTATTATACAATTTGAACATGAGTATCTATTGCATAGTTTAAAATATTGATATAAAGTTGTGTTTAGTGTACAAGAGCATATGGATAATTACAAACTGATTTGTTTTGCTTTCATTACTACAGATAGCGAAGGGTCATGGATCGTGGTTACTGCAGATAGTGAACACACTTTGTAATCTGGAGAAAGTTTTTCATCCATCAGTTTTTACGCACAACGTCGGGCCGCGTTCGCCACGTAAGAAATCGTGATAGAGTGGGTCTTTAGTGACCCCAATGTCGTAGTGCCTGGGCCCTCGACCGATCCAGGACCTAGGCAACATCCAAGAAAGCAGAAAGAATGCTAGAGAAGCAAGAAAATGGTGTAATCCATGAGAAACTGTCAGGCGAACACAACAGGGCATGTGCTTGCCAACGGAACAATGTGAATCATGAGGTGAGTGTAGGTACTAAGAAACAGGATTAACCATTGGTGAAGAAGGCATGCGGCAACGAGCGTGCTAATGGTGAAGGGTAGTAGCACGATGACGGCATATCTCTGTGGGCCGGATATCTCTGTGGCAATGAGCGTGCTAATGGGCCATGGACATGAGATGTCATTTGATAACGGGATCACATCATTGGGAGAATGATGTGATGGACAAGACCCAAATTACAAACGTAGCATATGATCGTGTCAGTTTATTGCTGTTGTTTTCCGCATGTCAAGTATATGTTCCTATGACCATGAGATCATGCAACTCACTGACACCGGAGGGATACTTTGTGTGTATCAAACGTCGCAACATAACTGGGTGACTATAAAGGTGCACTACAGGTATCTCCGAAGGTGTCTGTTGAGTTGGCATGGATCAAGACTGGGATTTGTTACTCCGTGTGACGGAGAGGTATCTCAGGGCCCACTCGGTAATGCAACATCACAACAAGCCTTGCAAGAAATGTGACTAATATGTTAGCCACGGGATCTTGCATTACGGAACAAGTAAAGAGACTTGCCGGTAACGAGGTTGAACTAGGTATGGAGATACCGACGATCGAATCTCGGGCAAGTAACATACCGAAGAACAAAGGGAACGTTATACGGGATTGATTGAATCCTTGACATAGAGGTTCGACCGATGAAGATCTTCGTAGAATATGTAGGAACCAATGTGGACGTCTAGGTACCGCCATTGGTTATTGGCCGTAGAGGTGTCTCGGTCATGTCTACATAGTTCTCGAACCCGCAGGGTCTGCACACTTAAGGTTCGGTGGCGTTTCGGTAGTGTAGAGTTATGTATGGTGATGACCGAAGGTTGTTCGGAGTCCCGGATGAGATCCCGGACATCATGAGGAGCTCCGGAATGGTCCAGAGGTAAAGATTCATATATAGGAAGTCCCAGTTTGGTCGCCGGAAAAGTTCCGGGCTCATCGGTAGTGTACCGGGAGTGCCGGTAGTGTACCGGGAGACCACCGGGAGGGGTATTTCGACCCAAGAGGATTTATGGGCTGTAGGAGGATGAATACCAGCCCTTAGCGGGCTGGTGGAAGTCCTAGACAAAGCCCATGAGGCTGGGAAGAAAATACCAAAAGGAAAAAGGTGGAAAAAGGCAAAAAAGGACCAAATAAGGAAGGAGTCATAATCCTACTAGGAGTGGAGGAGGAGGACTCCTCCCTCCTTGGTTTGGCCGACCAAAGGGCTGCCTTTTTGGCAGCCAAGCCTCCTCCTCCTCTCCTCCTATATATACTAGAGGATTTTAGGGTTTTTGCACAAGATTTTCAGCCACGTGCCACCCGTTCCTCTAGTGCATAGCTTCTCCTCTAGATCGGTTTTCTGCAGTGCTTAGGCGAAGCCCTGTCGGAATAGCTCCACCACCATCGCCGGAGCGCCGTCACACTGCCGGAGAACTCTTCCTCCTCTCCACCTCCTCTTGCTGGATCAAGACGGTGGAGATCGTCATCAAGCTGCACGTGTGCTGAACGCGGAGGTGCCGTCCGTTCGGTACTAGATCGGAAGGATCGTGATCAAGGCCACGGGACGTTCGTGATCGGATCGCGGGACGGATCGTGGCGAGATCGCGGGACGGTTCATGATTGGTTCGCGGGACGGTTCGTGATTAGATCACGGGACGCTCGGCGATTTGGATCACGAAGAAGTTCGACTACACCAACCGCATTTCTTAACGCTTCCCGCTTAGCGATCTACAAGGGTACATAGATCCACTCTCCCTCTCGTAGATGCTCATCACCATGGATAGGTTTGCGTGTGCGTAGGAAATTTTTTGTTTCCCATGCGACGTTCCCCAACAAACATAACCAAGATGGGATCTCTCGGGTCGTGACGTGCACTCCAAGTGCAAGACGATGGGTTCGACATATTTCTTTCCTGATGTAACCGACATTGTGTAACCCTAGATAACACTGGTAACTATATATAAGCCAGAGGGTTTTAGTCCGTAGGACAGGTTAAGCTGATTACACTTAGGGATTAGACCACATCATACGAGCTTGAGGCAGATCAACTATGTACTTGATACCGCATATTCAACAGAATCAAACCATGATGTAGGGTTTTACCTTCATTAAGAGGGTCCAAACCTGAGTAAATATCATCTTCCTTGTCTCTTGTAACTCATCGATCCAAGATCCACAGTTCGGGACCCGCTACTCGAGATTTGCCGGTTTTTACACCGACAGAAGAAGCTAGAATAATTCCGAAAACCACAAAAAAGGCATTTAATTATTATATAGATGGTGGAAGACACCACAAATGCACTCAGCAGCGGCGGCGACAGAACCGTATAGAAAGCGATCTAGACTAATACCATGTAAAATTTAGGGGGCGTCACCGGAGAAACGTGTGCGGCTGCCGATCGTAATTCACCAGATTGAATGGCTGCGGGTCGACCAACCCAATTTTTGACCGGTCGACTGGTGCCTATCACTATCGCGTTTTTGACACTACAAGCTTTATACTTTTTATTAATACTACATGGATATTAATTCACAAGTATATTACCCAATAATGTTGGATCTTTAGGGAAAAGAACAAATAATATAGATCTATCCGATAAAAAACCACCTAAAAGAATATTTATCCACATATTTGGCTATTTGGCGCTCCCAAACTATTGGCACTTAACCAAATATGACGTTCCCGGGTTATTTTTGCTTACTTTGTTTTTGGCGCGTTCATAGCGCGCAAGACTCCCGCGTCTGTATTTTTTTATCTCCAGGTATCTCGCCGGATAATTTTCCTCGCCGCCATCTCCTCCACCTTCCCCATTATCCAACCTCCTCATTTCAATCTACTCCAACATCACCATCCTGCTCGACGCCCATTCCCGCAACCGGCGCGGTGGCAGCCTAATCCTTCAAGGGGAGCCCTCCGCCCCTTGATCCGCCCGCCGCCGCTTGTTTCGTCCGCCGCCGTTTTCCTCCATCTGCAAGCTTGCTAGTTGGAGCCCCGTCAACACCGTCATCCTCACCGTCACGAAGCGGTGCTCCTCCCTGACGTTGTCCTCACTTCTCACCGTCACAAAGCCGCATCCACGCCGGTCTCATCCTTGACCCGAAGCTCCGGCCCACGTTCTGTTGCTACACCGCCCTGCAAGCAGCTCTCGTCTCCATCCAGTCAAGCAGGTGATCCATGGTTCCCATAGCCCCTATAGTTTTATTACCAAATCAACCAAAGTGGCCTCCTTCATTTATGCATCTCAAGCCTCGATCCTCTTCTCCTTTGTCCCCTTACTGACTTCCTGTAGGCAAAGCACTCCAAGTGTTTGATGAATTGTTTGCTTGCCAAGAATTCATTTCTGACATGTTTTTTTGAAAATATGGTAGCAACTGTTTGGTCCAATCTAATTTTACAACTGGTGTTACATAGACAGGCCATATAACCTGAAATTCCATTTACGCTGGGGCATAAAGCATTATAGTGTTTGGTTGTACAGGTTGCAACCTACCCTTTTATTTGGGCGTACACCGTTACCCTTTTACAATTCCCAGCTAAAATAAAGGAAGATTTATTACTGTATATACCCGTCTGCTAGATCTGCTAAATAAAAGAAGCTGTCCCTCCCTCTGAAGTTTTGCATTGAACGTTCTGTGCTGCAAAATGTGTCAATTCACTGTTCTTTATCATGTTAAATTTAGTCCTGCCGCTCATGAAACAATCAATCAAGCTGCTTGTAGTAGCTAGCTAGCTTTGTACATACAGAGTGCGACTATATCCTTCCAGTTAATCAATTTAATGCTCTAGAACAAACATAGATAATAATTGAAGTCTATATCCTCCCGGTTAATCGATCTAATGCTCTAGAACAAACATAGATTATTGATTGTCAAGGAAATCATTCACTGATGGGCTGGACCAAAATGCTTAGTATACGTAGTAGTAAAACATTGCAGTTCTGTAAGGGGGTTCATGACCCTGTTTGGCCTCCAAGAGGCTCCCCCAGTGCACGCAGGCATGGTCCTGATTTTGGGGAAACATATCGCCTGAAACCAAACGTCCGCATATTCTCATATGACATAACATAGTTGAAAAGTCACCTAGTAATATGCATGCTCCATTAAGTGATGTGAAGGTGATATAATAGTTTCTTCACTAATAAATATTCTAGTTTATTCTTATTGAGTGCTATGCAGGTGATGTGATAGTGCCTATGATTTGTATAAGTTTACTTACAACTGAAGTTAACCTCAATTGTAGAAAGCACTCATTGAGAAGTCTGACATGGCGAATCAAGGAAGTGCAGAATTAACTTTACTGGAGAAGCAGATTAATACCCAGGAAATGCATCCTAACTTTTCTGCGAGAACCAAAGAGGATTGCAATGGTTTATCTTTACGACACATGGTTTCTAAGGTGCGTGTGTGCCTAACTCTTTGCTTCATTATCAAACATAGACTATGTTTTATGTATGTATATGTAGTACTAAATTGAACCTCAACTGTAGAAAGCACACATTTACAAGTCTGATAGGGCCAATCAAGGTTGTGTAGAATCAACCAAAGAGGGTCACACCAATTTTTCTTTACCACATGAACACATGTTTTTTAAGGTGTATCTGTTGTGCACAAATTTCTACTTGATTGTCACACAATGTCTATGTTTTGTATATGAGTACTTACAACCAAACTGAACCGCAACTGTAGAAAGCACACATTGTAAAAAATGATAAGGTTAATCAAGGCTCTACATAATCAACTTTATGGGACAAGCAGTGCACTAAATAGGAATTGCATCGTAGCAATTGCGCGAGAACAAAAGAGGGTTGCACCAGTTTATGTTCGCCACATGAACAAACAATTGCTAAGGTGTGTGTCTACGCGTGCATAAATTTCTGCTTCGTTATCAAACAATGTCTATGTTTTGTATAAGTTTATACTGAACCTCAACTGTAGAAGGCACATGATGGTCCTGAATCAAAGAGTGGCCATGTTGGAAATAACAATGCGACCAAGCAAGGCGGTCCAGTTGGTCTAATTCCATGTGCAATCGTCCATTTTTTCATAAAGTGAAATATTTCATGGTTTGTGATAATGAGTGGTTCATTTCTTGAAAACATAGGATAAAATGAAAGTCTTGTTCTTTTTGTTGAACCTGAGAAGCAAAGATAAATGTGTGGCCAAATGAACTTTAGTGAGTAAAGATAAAACATATGTGATTGGAGGAACCATGCTTGGAGATCAATATGTAGCAGTTTCTGTTTCTTCTGTTTCAAAACTTGGAGATAAGACACTAGTTAGACCTTATGACAAATTCCAAACAATAAGGGATGCTAGGTCATGTTATTGCATGGCCTCTATCACACCTAAGTACACTTCCATGCAACCATCAATTATGCTTCAATGTACATATTTAAGGTTTATTATTTATGAAGAATATTTCTTTTTTTAGGTCAAAAAACCAATCCCAACCATTGCTACACAGTTCCAAGACAAGCCACCAAACACTGGTACGTCTCTTACAATTTCATGAAAGTACATTTCTTCTCACACTTTAGTTAAAGCTTACATTATAATTTTTCTCAATTGTCTTTCTTTTTCAGGGTAGCTCAAGATTAGAAAAGGAGTGCATTGCAGGAGCTAGGATCAACTATAGAATAATTAGTTTTTTAATGGACAATATTATGTATTAGATAAAGGATTTTTAGCTTCATAGGAAAACCTGGTTCTGAACTCAAGGTATTTGTTTCTACTAATTGAAATTGTTCGAATGAGATGCTTGTGAATGCAATTGGTGATATGGGAGGATCTCTTTATATTATATTTTTTGCCTATGAATGTAACTCAAGATATGAGTGGATGCCTTTATATAACAATATTTGTTGATCAATCTACACAAGCATATGTTGTGATAAAGTAACTTGATTTAAAATTATAATACAAATTCAAAATAAATCAACTAAATTTTAAAGTTAAATATTACGTAGTTACAAACAAGGTTGTGTATATTTAGAGATGAATGTATCGTCTCTACATAGCGTGTATAAGAATAGGGTTAAGGCTCATGATTAAGGAAACGGCTCTATGAGTAGAGACATGATAAGCGCATCTAAGAGAACGAATCTACATATCTAGATACGCTTTTCAACGTCTCAATATAGCTTCTCATATCAAGAGACGCTTTTGGACATCCCAATATAACGTCTCATATCTACAGATGCTTTTGAACGCCCCTATATAGCGTCTCATATCATGTACACACGCTTAGCTAGCGTGTCTACATGTTTTGAGATGGTCCATGGGGAGATGCTCCAAAGACGCTTTACTAAGTCGACTCTATGGTTGCCTAGAGATGAAATAAGACGTATCTAGCTATGGAGTATAACGTCTCTACATGCAATTTTTCTTGTAGTGTGAAGCATATTGACGAAACTTCATGATCGATTCATTTAGTTCACTCCCGTTTATTTACTCGACAAGGTTAAATGTTGTTAAACATGGCAAGAGGTGAAGCATAAATAAACTACACTATCTAGGCATCTTAAATGAGGGCGGAAACAACTTATAGCATTTCTGAAATGTCGCCATAAGTATAATATGAATTTGTTCCAGATCTGAAATGAGCATATTTTATAATTATTAAACAGCAAAATAAAGTGTGCCATGAGCTTCTACACATTTTTCTAGTCAAGTTACATATGTGGATCATTTTAAACAGAGCCACAATTATTTAGTTATGAGACAAACCGTTTTTCACATGGCATTATGCAATTAATGAAAACAGCAGGTTTAATCATTTTTATCATGCATAAAAGTTGGATACTGTGAATCTACATGAAATTATAAGCAATATACATATATAACTCATTTTAATCTAGTGCTCGGTTCTCAAGTTATTAAATGCATGAACATAAGGGGGTTTTCAGCAATTTTGTAATTCATTGGATAATTAGACAAAATCGCAGGAGTGAAAAAAAACAGTCACGGGCCGAAACTGGATAGCCCAACAATGGCACCTGGGTGCAGTATATCTATTATGCGCTCAATGCACTGGATAGGTGGGGCGCTCACCAGAGGGCCCATGGCGAGCGGTGTTGTTGGGCTCGACGCAGATGTTGGGCCTTGGTGCGGCCGCGGCGTGGAGCAGGCCGATGCGAGAGCAACTGGGCCGCGGGGCAAGGCCTCGGCGGGGCTGCGGGGGAGGCCGGCCAAGGCTCAGGGACACGGCCCATGCGAGCGCTCGTCCCCATCCCGTCGTCTCCCTCCTGAAGAACGAGCAGTGGGGGTTGACCGGCAGTGGCGCGGCATTCTGGGGCTCCAGCAGGGTGAGGCGACGCGGGGAAAGGCGGGAGGCGGCAAAGATCCTCCGGATCTGGTAGTTCCTGTCTAGACCCGGGCGTGATAGGGTCGGTCAGCGGCGCTTGAGACTCCATGGCGCGAGAGAGACCTGCGGGGAGAGAGAGGGCGGGGATGAGAAGAGGACAAAGGAGTGGGCGGAGCGAGGGCGGCTCGACCCGGTAGTCGCCGGAGACGGGGCAAGGTTGCTCTGGTGGCTCAGTCGCAAGCCGGTGGGGTGAGGCGCCGGGAGGCCATTGGGCGTGAGGCTCCCGCTGGCGAGGAGCGGGCTGCGGCGGCAGTTGCTCCGGGCTTCGCAGGCCTCGTGGGCCTCAGCGGGCCGACCGCACTGGGAGGAGGCTGGGCGCCAAGTGGCTGCGGGGGAAAGGTGGGAGGCGGCTGGCGGCATGGATTTCGAGGAGGGATCAGGGTTAGGTCCAAAGGAAGGGGAGGGGGTTTATATAGGGAAGAAGCTAGGGTTAGAGGGTTTCCACCCGTTTTCGAGCCGTTCATTCTCGATCGGACGACTCAAAAGCGGAGGGGGTGCTAGGTGGGTTGTTGGGCTGTGGAGAGGGGTTGGGCTGACATGAGAGAGAGACGAGAGGCCTGTGACATGAGTTTAAAACACCGAAAAACATCCGACGAATAAACCGATGACCGCACTGCTACGACTCACCGTTGTGGTATCAGACGAACCCTGATTGCGACGGATTTTGTCAGGCGGTCTACCGACAATAAAACAAGACCGCACGCCAACTTTTGACCCAATCCGAGAATATTTTTTGCGCACTTTAAAACATTTTTTAAAATCGATGTCGCGGGCGCATGCGTGTGTGGTTGGTCTTGAAATGGTCAGCGACACGAACGAAGAGAACCGGCAGCTACTCACGGACGCAAGTTTTCAAAAAAGAGTGACGATGCTATGCAGATGCGAATGATGCAATGATGAATGCAACAAGAAAATGAAACACGGACGAGAATGGAAATAAAAGGGGAATCTTTTGGAGCGTCGGTCCTGGGCTGTTACAACTCTCCTCCACTACACGAAGATCTCGTCCCGAGATCTAGAATGAGAAGGGAAGAGACAGAGCAAGAGGAAGAGGTAAAACTTAGTTGCTTCTTTGACAAACGAGTGAAACCAATGATCAGTGAAGATGCAAGAGATGAAGAATGATATGGGGAACAAGCAATAATTCACAAGAAATTTCGGCAACACTTCGGTAGAAAAGAGAGGCAAAACTTGATAAGAAGAAAAGAACTTGAACATAGAACACACCACTCCGATTAATGGACAAGCAAGGGAAGAACATGATCTTAATCAAACTAGATGTGAGCTGAAAAGAGCAACACCACAATGCCTACGGAACCAAAGAATAGAAGCTAGATCTTTGGAGAGAACAGAACGAAGAAGAAAACGATAACTTCTACCACCATTGAATTTGAAAGCATGGTTTAACGGAGTTGATGGAGAATCAACAACAAAAATAATAGCTTGTTATGGGCTTATGGAAAACATCTCAAAATTATGAGGTGACAACGTGCCACAACAGAATCAATTGATTGCTCGAGAGCAACAAGATATGCAAAAACTTCTTTCACCAGGAGGAGGAGGAGACACTTGAATCATTTATAACACCATGATAGCAACAATCCTTAAAAAATGCTTTAGGTTAAATCCAATCCAAGATAACTCGAGAAGACAAGATGGGTTTACTTATCTTATTCTTGACAATTTTCCTTCGAGACTCCTCACGGACGAAGAGAACCGGCAGCTACTCACGGATGCAAGTTTTCGAAAAAGAGTGACGATGCGCAGATGCGAATGATACAATGATGAATGCAACAACCAAATGAAACACGGACGAGAATGGAAATAAAAGGGAAATCTTCTGGAGCGTCAGGCCCGCGCTGTTACAAACGAATCCCATCAGATCCATCTAGGTTGCGAGTCCTTCTTGGTTAAAATAGTTTTTGCTGCCCGACGATCTATGTGGGCTTTAACCTTTGCTTGAGTGATATAAGGCCCAAATTTTCACAAGCAAATATTACAATAAAGCTCTATATCATACTTACTTTGAGCATTAGTGAGAGTGGGGCTAGCATAATGAATGACACTGAGTTCATTACCTTAATATTGGGCTAGTGCATCGCTTACCACATTGTTATATGTTTCACAAATGATCTCAAATGGTTGATCCCACTTCGGTGGCTTGATAATAAGCATTGCAGTTAAGGATTTCTTCAGTTGTTCGAAGGTTGCTATGCACTTTTCATCAAAGTTGAAGGGGACGCTTTTCTGCGATAGGTTAGTTAACGACTTTAAAACACAAGAGAAAATTTTAAAAAATCGCATATAAAACCATGTGTGGCCTAGAAAAATCTGTATGCATTTTACAACCTTTAGATACGGTAACTTTTCTATAGCTTCTATCTTTGCCCAATCAACTCCGATACATCTTCCGTATATTATTTGGCCCAGAACTGTGCCTTCGTTCACCATGAAGTGATATTTCCCTAGTTCAGAACAAGGTTTGTATCCTGACATCTCTGCAAAACTTCGTTAATATTATGCTAGAAATCATCAAACGAGGTTCCATAAACTAAAAAACCATCGGTAAATACTTCCATAATTTCCTCTACTAAATAACCGAAGATGGCACTCATGCACCTATGAAAAGTAGCTTGTGCATTACAAAGTCCAAAAGGCATACGCCAATAAGCATACATACCGAAGGAGCAAGTAAATGTCATTTTTTCTTTGTCGTCTGGGTGAACTATAATTTGTGAAATCCAGAATATCCACTAGAATAACAAAATTGGGTATGAGTGGCTAACCGTTCAAGCATCCGATCTCAGAATAAAACAATGTTTGGAATTTCAAAAAATGTCTAATTTTTCAAATTTTAATCATAAATTCAAAAGGTATTTGCATTTTTATTTTTAGGGAATTTTCAAAAACTTATCATGTTTTAAAAAAAATACAATTCCAACACTATGTATGTTTCAAATTTTGTTCACAAATTCATAAAAGGATCAAAAAAATTCAAAAAATATAACACTCAAAAAAGCTCTATATTTTTATTTAGGTTTTCGCTACAGTACCGGGAAGCGACATTAGACCGCTATGGTAAATGGGTAACTAAAGTAACCATAGCGGATGGCTGCTTTAGCGTGCAAGGTCGACCCGTCAAGGCACCTCCTGTGCAGGGTTTTATGGCGCTCCGAGAGTGGAGAACATGCATCATAGCTGGCGTTTACTCCGCACTTTGTTTGCTATTCCACACTAGGCGTCGCTATGCATGGGAGACTTTAACGAGACGTTGTATGCATCTGAACACTTTAGTAGGACACCCAGACCAAGGGCAGATGTGTGTGTTCCGCAAAATCACTGATGAGTGTTCGTTTCAGGATCTGGGCTGGGCTGGGAATGCGTACACATGGGATAATAGACACTCAGGTTTGTCCAATGTGAAATCAAGACTTGACAGAGCCTTTGCGGATGAAGAGTTCTGGCAACATTACGAGCATATCCGTGTAAATCATCTTACTACATGCGAATCGGATCGCTATTTTGTTGTAGCGGATGTGCAGGTTTCTCTACCAAGGAGATCCCGATCTGCAAAACAATTTAGGTATGAGAACGTATGGCAAACGCACATGGATTATGATCAGATTGTTACTAATACATGGCGTGGCCGCGAAGGTGGCCAAGGGCTGTAGGGAATTTCAAATAAGCTGGATCATTTGAGACGTGTACTTGTCCCTTGGGGTGCCAAGGAATTCGGGTCTCTCACTGGGCGGGTGAGACAGCTCTAGAAAAAGTTGAACAAGCTCCGGAATGATTCTATTGGATGCGGTCCATCAGATGAAGAGAAATGTACTGTTAAGAAGCTGCGGGAGGCCCTGTATCAAGAAGAGGTGTGGATGAAACAACACTCGCGTGTTCGCTAGTTATGCGAAGGATACCACAATACATCCTACTTTCAAGCACAGGCTGCTCAGCGTAAACGTATAAACAGAATTGCTGGTTTTCGGCGACAAGACCGATCGATCTGTCCTACGGAACGAGAAGATAAAGATGAAGTGCAAGCCTTTTACCAGCAGCTATATGAGTCTCAAGGCTTTCACGACTCGAGTTATTTACTACAATTTGTCCCGGTAAAAGTAACGCAAGCTATGAATGATTTCCTTGATAAACCATATGATGCAACTGAAGTAAGGGAGGCGTTGTTTCAGATGGCCCCTTCAAAAGCTCCGAGCATTGATGGGTTTACAACAGGGTTTTATCAACGTCACTGGAATCTAGTCCAGGAGAATGTCACAAGTTCAGGTTTAGGTTTTCTGAATGGTGGGGAGATGCCGGCTGGTTTGAATGACGCATCGATCACGCTGGTTCCGAAGGTATGACATCCATAGACAATTCTTCAGTATCGGCCCATTTCCCTTTGCCCTGTTCTTTATAAGATTTCGTTGAAGGCAATGGCTAATCGATTGCAGGGCATGATGGGCGGTATTATTAGTGAAGAACAAAGTGCCTTTGTGCCTGGTCGTTTGATCACAGATAATGTGTTAGTTGCATATGAATGTCTGCACACTATGAAGCGGAGGAATAAGGGGAAGAATTATGCTTGTGCAGTCAAGTTAGAATTTTTTTAAAAAAGGAATGTTACCTCCCGCCTCTGCATCAGCGTGATGCATACGGCCACTTTATTAAAAGTGTAAAAACAAATAGTCTGCGGATCCAAGCACGCTCCGAAGGAGCGAAGTTATAATTTTTTTTAAAAAATCAATAGAAGCCACAACCGGCGAAAATAGACCTAGATGCCTAACCATCTATCCTATTAGTGGACCGCCATCCAAACCGGTTGAATATATCCCGCGCTACCATCTCCCACCGGACACACCAGTAACCAAAGGCTCCCTAGTCTTCGCAAGAGTGAGTAACGACCACGTACGGATCAACGTCGACGCCCTATGTAGTACCTTCAAGAAATGTATATGTATTTTCCTGTTAAAAACCAAGTCATTCCAGCAGTTCCATATAGCCCATAGGAGTGCACAAACTCCTATGCGTATGTGTCTAGCAATGTTCGTGTCAACTCCGTTCAGCCACGTGCCAAATAATGTGTCAATGCTATCGGGAGGGGCAATATTAAAAGTTACCCGAACAGTTTGTCATAATAGTTTTGCTAGCGGGCAGTAGAGAAAAAGGTGTTTAATGGTTTTCTGGTGACTAGAGAAACAACATCTTGTATTTCCTGGCCAATTGCGCTTAGCTAAATTGTCCTTAGTGAAAATCACCTTCTTGTGAACAAACCACATGAAGACTTTGATTCTCAAAGGAACCTTGACCTTCCAAATATGTATGGACTTGGATACCTTCGTCGTGTCAATAAGGTCAAGGTACATGGATTTGACTGTAAATATGCTTGAAGCTGTGAGCTTCCACGTAATCCTATCGGGCTCGTCCGATAGTTGTACCTTCATAAGGCGTCTGACTAAGTGCAACCACTCTGCCCAACGATGTCCTATCAGAGTTCGTCGAAACTGGATGTTGAGTGGGATAGACTGAAATATTGTGTCAACATACACATCTTTGTGTTGCACAATATTATAAAGGGTGGGATATTGTAAAGCCAAGGGTGTCTCCCCAGCCACGTATCCTCCCAAAATCTCGTAGCACCTCCATTCCCAACAATGAACCAAGTTATATGGAAGAATTGAGCCTTGACCTTCATCAAGCCCTTTCAGAATGGAGAGTCAGTCGGTCGAACCATAACTTGGGCTAATGTTTTAGAATGGAGGTATTTATTACGTAGAATTTGTGCCCACATTCCTTCAGTCTCCAATGATAATCTGTATAGCCACTTACTAAGCAAACATCTATTCTTAACCTCTAAGTTTTCAATCCACAAACCTCCCTGGTCTTTGGGTCTGCAAATTATGTCTCATTTAGTAAGTCTATATTTTTTCTTTACTTCATCACTCTGCCAGAAGAACCTAGATCGATAAAAGTCCAATATTTGATGTACCCCTACTGGTATCTCAAAGAAAGAAAGGAGAAACATGGGCATACTCGTGAGCACCGAGTTAATCAATATAAGCCTTCCTCCATAAGACAAAAGCTTCCCTTTCCAGCAACTTAGCTTCTTCTCAAAACAATCCTCTATGCACTTCCACTCTTGGTTCGATAACTTTCGATGATGAATTGGTATGCCCAAGTAACTAAATGGCAAGCTATCCAACTCACAACCGAATAACTGTTTATAATCGTCATGTGCTTCTTTGGCTCTTCCAAAGCAGAACAATTCGCTCTTGTGGAAGTTGATTTTTAACCCCGATAACTATTCAAACAAGCAGAGGATAAGTTTCATGTTTCTTGCTTTCGCTATGTCATGCTCCATAAAGAGGATAGTGCCATCAGCATATTGTAGGATGGCCACACCGTCATCAACTAGATGTGGCACTAACCCACCCACCAGGCCTTCCTATTTCGCCTTTCCTATTAGTATTGCAAGCATATCCGCAATGACATTGAATAGGATTGGAGACATTGGATCACCCTGCCGGAGACCCTTATGAGTTTGGAAAAAATGACCAATGTTGTCGTGGATTTGTCACGGCGGATGTCCGGGTGAACGGACTTAGGCTCGGGGCAGAAGCGCAACTATGTGGCGGCTTGAAGGGGTTGGTCGGAATCGGGAGACGCGGAGTTTACCCAGGTTTGGCCCCTCCGATGGAGGTAAAAGCCTACATCCTGCTTGTCTGGTATTGATGATGAAGAAGATCTCTCGGTTACAAGGGTGCTATTTTTCTACCTCTAATCACGAAAGTCTCTAATCTCTTGTATATCTAAGACCTGTCTATTGAGATGTCTCAAAACTTGTGGACTTGTGAACTTGTCCTTCTAGGGGTGCTCTACCCCTCCTTATATAAGTGGAGAGGGTAGATTTACAAATAGATTCCTACTAGGAGTAGGAGTAGGACTAGTCTCTTTAGAATCCTATTCCGGGTCTTGTTTCTCTTGTAAGGAAATCCTTTCTCCTTTAGGCCTTCTCTTGTGAGCCGCCTGGCGCCGGCTCACACGCCGGGTCTTGGGCCTGGTCGTCCTGCGACGCGCCTGCCGGTTCACCAATAAAACATCATGTCTTTACCGGGTCTCCTGTGAATCGTCAGGCCGGGTCATACCGTGGGGTATATCCCCGACATTAGCCCCCAGGTTAGCTTGAATTCATTCATGGTAACCTCCTGAAATAGGAATAATAAATATCTTAAGTGGCCAGCTTGCTCCTTTGGCCGGCTTATAAAGTGGCTCTCAGAGTCATCTTGAAAATCGTCTTGCTTGTCAATGTCCTTTGAAAAATATTGAGAATGGAACACCCATATGCCATTGAGTCGGCTTCCAATACTCTTGGTGCGTCATCTTCGCCGGGTCATAATCATTGATGATGCTGGGTCATTATCGTTGGTGACGCCGGGTCAAATAACTAGAATCCAGCTGACTTGATAAAAATATTGGGATGGAAATCCATCTGATGTAAAACCGGACTTCCATTGTTGTGAAGCAGGGCGGCTTATATAAAATCTGGCGGGTTATGATCTATTGATAACGCCGGGTCATGAACGTTGGTGACACCGGGTCTAACAACTGAACACCATAATCAACATCTTAAAAATGTTCCTCAACGTTTTTGATATGTCCATATTACCTGTAGCCCCCAAGCTTCGATATTATCCATGATAACTTGGTGCTTTGCAATAGTATTTTGCACTATGCAGCCCCCAAGTGTCGGGTTGTCTTTCCTACAGCAACCTGGGACTTATAACTGTCTTATACCTTATGAAACTTCAGCAGGTGTAGCCCCCAAGTGCCGGCTCATAGTATGTGATGGGCCGGGTCTTCGATTTGAACCATATAATCTGTTTGAACAGCTGAATACTGTAGCCCCCAAGTGCTGGGTCGCACGCCTGCGGCGACTTGGGACTTTTAGAAAATTTGATCTGAGCGGTGTAGCCCCCAAGTGTCGGGTCAGTAAGAATTACTGGGCTGGGACTTAGAAAAATATAGAAAGGCTAGCTCATCTCCTTGAGATAATAGGGTCTTGTCGACCATGTAATGATTTGAATAGTGTTGCCCCCAAGTGTCGGGTCATCTGCCTGCGGCGACTTGGGACCATGTAATAATAATATAACTCATCACAATTTTTTGAATGAATCCTTGACCGTGGTTGTAATATAACCCGGAATGAATATCCTGAAATAATTCCTTTGTCTTTGACATGAAATCCCTGCTCGTGGTTGCGGTGCAACCCGGCAAATATATATTGGAGAAATCCATGAGTGTTGTAGATTACTATAGAGCACAATTGAAGAAATCCGAGAACCGGCCAATTAGATGACACGGCATTATATTTGACAGGACGACTCTTGAAAAATAATAAATTCTCCGAGCTGGCTTGAAAACCCCAATCATTTAGTACTGGTTATGATAAACCATGAAGATCCAGCCATGTTGGCTATTAAAGATTCATTTGCTCTTGCAGAAGCTTTTCATCATACTTAACGGCGGTTCATCTTAAGAGATAAAACCTGTACAAATAAATAAGACAGAATATATTCTACATTGTTGTAAGAGCGGCTTGAAAGCACAACCTGGAGATGTTATATCTTTCCTGATTTGTTTTTTAAAATTTTTTGAACAACTCATGTGTCGGTTCAACTAGGTTGACCCGCCACTTAAAACTCATTAGCAGTACAGGGTCTCTGTGGAGATTGGCCGTCAATTTCTTTGAACCGGCTTAGGGTCTCTAGGTGAGATTAACTGGTAAGAGTTCGGCGGGTCACCTAGCAGAGTAGCATCAGCTTACAGACAAGTTTAACCCTGTTTGTCTTAAGAGCCAATCAAGAGGGTGTGTAAGCTACACCTGGTGGGTGGGAAGCCCCAAGTGACCTTTGTTGACGGAATCAACTGTTTGGCTTGAGAGCCGACCGATAGGGTCTGATAAGCTACACCCGGAGGGTGGGAAGCCCCCTGGACGATCATGTTGATGGAGTCAACTTTTTGGTTTGAGAGCCTACCGATAGGGTCTGATAAGCTACACCCGGAAGGTGGGAAGCCCCCTGGACGATCATGTTGACGAAGTCAACTTTTTGGATTGAGAGTCGATCGATAGGGTCTGATAAGCTACACCCAGAAGGTGGGAAGCCCCCTAAACGATCATGTTGACGGAGTCAACTTTTTGGCTTGAGAGCCGACCGATAGGGTCTGATAAGCTACACCCGGAGGGTGGGAAGCCCCCTGGACGATCATGTTGACGGAGTCAACTTTTTGGCTTGAGAGACGACCGATAGGGTTTGATAAGCTACACCCGAAGGGTGGGAAGCCCCCTGGACGATCATGTTGACGGAGTCAACTTTTTGGCTTGAGAGCCGACCGATAGGGTCTGATAAGCTACACCCGGAGGGTGGGAAGCTGTGGGGGAACGTCGCATGGGAAACAAAAAAATTCCTACGCACACGCAGATCTATCCATGGTGATGAGCATCTACGAGAGGGAGAGTGGATCTACGTACCCTTGTAGATCGTTAAGCGGGAAGCGTTAAGAAACGCGGTTGGTGTAGTCGAACATCTTCGCGATCCAAATCGCCGAGCGTCCCGCGATCACATCACGATCCGTCCCGCGATCCAATCACGATCCGTCCCGCGATCCAATCACGATCCGTCCCGCGATCTCATCATGATCCGTCCCGCGATCTCATCACGATCCGTCCCGTGAACTCATCACGATCCGTCCCGTGAACTCATCACAATCCGTTCCATGAACTTGTTCACGGTCCTTCCGATCTAGCGCCGAACAGACGGCACCTCTGCGTTCAGCACACGTGCAGCTTGATGACGATCTCCACCATCTTGATCCAGCAAGAGGAAGTGGAGAGGGAGAAGAGTTCACCGGCAGCGTGATGGCGCTCCGGTGATGATGGTGGAGCAATTCCGGCAGGGCTTCGCCTAAGCACTGCAGAAAACCGCTCTAGAGGAGAAACTATGCACTAGAGGTACGGGTAGCACGTGGCTGAAAATTCTGTCTCAAAACCTTAAAATCCTATAGTATATATAGGAGGAGAGAAGGAGGAGTCTTGGCTGCCAAAAAGCCAGCCCTTGGGTCGACCAAAGTGGGGAGGAGAGGAGGACTCCTCCTGCAATCCTAGTAGGACTAGGATTCCTCCTTTTTTTGGCCTTTTTCCACCTTTTTCCCTTTGGGCTTTTTCTCCCAGACGCATGGGCCTTGTGTGGGACTTTAAACAGCCCACAAAAGGCTGGTATTTACTCTCCCACAGCCCATGAAGCCTCTTGGGTCGAAATACCCCTCCCGGTGGTCTCCCGGTACACTACCGGCACTCCCGGTACATTACCGATTAGCCCGAAACTTTTTCGGCGACCAAAATGGGACTTCCTATATATCAATATTTACCTCCGGACCATTCTAGAGCTCCTCGTGACGTCCGGGATCTCATCCGGGACTCCGAACAACCTTCGGTCACCACCATACATAACTCTATACTACCGAAACGTCACCGAACCTTAAGTGTGCACACCCTGCGGGTTCGAGAACTATGTAGACATGACCGAGACACCTCTACGGTCAATAACCAATGGCGGGACCTGGATGTCCACATTGGTTCCTACATATTCTACGAAGATCTTTATCGGTCGAACCTCTATGTCAAGGATTCAGTTAATCCCGTATGATGTTCCCTTTGTTCTTCGGTATGTTACTTGCCCGAGATTCGATCGTCGGTATCTTCATACCTAGTTCAACCTCGTTACCGGCAAGTCTCTTTACTCGTTCCGTAATACAAGATCCCGTGACTAACACTTAGTCACATTGCTTGCAAGGCTTTATTATGATGTTGTATTACCGAGTGGGCCCTGAGATACCTCTCCGTCACACGGAGTAACAAATCCCAGTCTTGATCCATGCCAACTCAACAGACACCCTCGGAGATACCTGTAGAGCATCTTTATAGTCACCCAGTTATGTTGCGACATTTGATACACACAAGGTACTCTTCCGATGTCAGTGAGTTGCATGATCTCATGGTCATAGGAACATATACTTGACATGTAGAAAACAGTAGCAATAAACTGACACGATCATAAGCTACGTTTGTAGTTTGGGTCTTATCCATCACATCATTCTACTAATGATGTGATCCCGTTATCAAATGACATCTCATGTCCATGGCTAGGAAATCTTAACCATCTTTTGATCGACGAGCTAGTCTATTAGAGGCATACTAGGGACATGGTTTTGTCTATGTATCCACACATGTATCTAAGTCTCCGATCAATACAATTATAGCATGGATAATAAACGATTATCATGAACAAGGAAATATGATAATAACTAATTTATTATTGCCTCTAGGGCATATTTCCAACAGAAGCCCCCTGGACGATCATGTTGACGGAGTCAACTTTTTGGCTTGAGAGCCGACCGATAGGGTCTGATAAGCTACACCCGGAGGGTGGGAAGCCCCCTGGACGATCATGTTGACGGAATCAACTTTTTGCGCCATCTCGTAAGTCACCATCTTGTACGAAGAAAATTGCAGAAGCCTCCAAGTGACTTTATGATGATCCAATGAATCCGAGCACCCATGTTTGAATGGTGCATCACGGCGGTTCGTCCTCTTGGGAAACTTTGAATCTTCCGCCAATAATTTAATAGTCCCCAGGATTGGGTTTTCTCTTGCAAAGACTCGGGGTTCTCGTTGAAAAATGACCAAATGTGTCTCGCCATGTCTGTAGCCCCCGAGTCTTAAGTTTGACTCGAAGAGGTGGCTTGAGAATCTCTACTGATAGTTGAGGTTGGCCGTGGCAGGTTATAGATGATCCCGTATGATTTGTTTCAATAATCCGGTCGATGGTTCGTCCCGGCTGGTTGTTGAAGTTAACCAAACTGTAGTGGCGGCGACTTGGGCACATGTCTGTCGGGCGGCTCGTATAGATGAACACTGCACCAGTATGTTGTAAATCAGACTACGGGTGGCGTCTTGCGCGTCCATCGAGCGGCTCGTACAGGCAAGCACTGCACCGATATGTTGATGTAGATCAAACTGTGGGCGGCGTCTTGTGCGCGTCCGTTGGGCGGCTCATATAGGTGAGTCCGGCACTATTACACCAATATAGATTGGACCGTCGGGCGGCGATTCAGAACCGTCCGTTGGGCGCTTTGTACTGGTGTATGCGGCCACTGGCGTGTTGATGTAGATGTAGAAGTCAGTCGCGGCACTGTAAGCCAGCGCAGTCTTAAGAGACGACAGCGACGTTGTAAGCCGATGCTGTTGTGAAAGACGTCACGGCGTTGTAAGCCGGCGCGGATGGCGAGAGACGGCCACGAAGTTGTAAGCCGGCGCGAATGGCGAGAGACGGCCACGGCGTTGTAAGCCGGTGCGGATGGCGAGAGACGGCCATGGCATTGTAAGCCGGCGCTGATGGCGAAAGATTGCCACGACGTTGTAAGCCGGACCGTAGGATGGTGGGTTGTGTGTGCATTCGCCAGGCAGCCCGTGCTGGCGAACACCGGTGCAGCCTTCGAGTCAAGTTGTAAATGGACCACAGGGATGACCTTCTGGCGCGACCATGTGCGAGACAGACGCCATTTGTACGGATGAGTGCCCTCCTCCTAGAGTCACCTTATGACGGTCACTTATGTAGTAAACAATTATCCTGCATATGAAAATATTACAAACCAGAGTAACTGTTTCTCAAAAATTTAATACGTATTTAAATAATAAACAGACTGAAAGGACATCACCTGATAGATTTAATCAACAGATGATCTATACGCACGCCAGGATTTGACTTAGATGCACTGGGAAACATCAATGTGGGTGTGGTAGTATTTTAATCTCCACGGCGTACTTTTTTGGACTCATCGGTCGTGTTTTTGACGTAAATGCACACGATTGGAATGGCTAGCATTGCTCGTCCACACAGTTTGGGTTGCCTGTCCGATCTCTGGCGGGTCAGACGATCGCAAGCGGAGCCGGCAGGCGGTGAAAAAGTGGTGGAAGAGGCAACGATAGGAGAGGCGAGGCCACCGGCGGCGGCTGTAGCGAGGCGCGGCTTGCATGCGCGCGGGTGCCCTGGTGGCGGAGTGAGGTGGGCTGGCGTCGCGGCAACAGGATTCGATGGGAACTGAGTATGTTTTTTTCAAAAATCAGGAGCTTTTGACCAAACTGACGGATCTCTTCTGTGGAAGTTGGATGAAAAAACTGCAGAGGTGTAGAGGTGCAAGACAGCCTCGTGCCCCGGCAGCCGGCGACGGCGACGGGAGGCTGTGCTCGGAGCACGGACGCGGCACTAGCAGACCGGACATGGGCAAGGCGTGCGGACCGGCCGCGATGCTGACGCGGTGTGGGAGCCAGCTTGGGGGCGCGGCACCAACAACTCTTGGGAACAGGCTAGATGAGCCATGGTGGCGGCGCAGATGCGAGGTGGTCGAGTGATGCCGGCTCGAAGCTGACGCAGAAAAGGTGCCGGTGGAGGCGGAGCGCGTCCGAGACGGGGCCGGCTCGGAGAGGCACTGGTGGAGACGGGCGAGACGGCTCGGAGGTGAGTGCGATGAGTCGAGGTCGCGTCATCCAGGTGTCATGCCGTGGAGGTGGGTGAGCGCAGCAGAGGCGAGGCGCGCACGTGGGCGGGAACCGCCCAGAGCAGCGCGTGGAGGCGGGAGCGGCCGAGGCATGGCACGATGCGGCGAGCCGGCGGGGCGTGGTGGCTCAGATGAGGCTGTGGCGTCAGTTGGTCGGGTGTGGCGGTTCAGAGACGAAGTCAAGTGCGAAACGGGCGACGAGCACGACTCGGAGAAGCGCCAGTGGAAACCGTGGTGGTGAGGCAAGGTGGAGCCAGCCGCGGTGTGGAGGTCGAGTCTGTGGCGGCGAAAATGGGGGAACGGCTCGGGCCATGGCGCAGGGAGCCGGTACAGCGGGCGGAAGCCGGAGACCGATTTGCGGTCGTTTTGTTTCCGTATCATGGCCTTCTCCTTTCTCTTTCGTTTCTTTAGCGATTGCCTTTTTTTACTACAGGAAATTACCTCGGGACGGGAGTTGACCTTTTGATGGATCATAATGCTTCGGTGTGATTCCGTGGCTCCTTTGAGCACAGTAGATGCCTTGAGAGCCGAAATAACCTGACGCCTATAATTTCGTCTGATCTCCATGGAGCAGCAATATCAATTCGGCATAACTGCGTAAATTCTTGTCGGTTTTCAACTTTTTGCGGCAGCGACCTGGAAAATAATTTGGCTGCAATTTCCGACTGCTTATCAGTGACCTAGATCCTTTTGTTGAATTTGTCTTCATCCGATAAATCATGAACATCTCAATCCCTTAAAATATCTCTCCAAGAACACAACATCATCGTGCCCAGCCCCACGGTGGGCGCCAACTGTCATGGATTTGTCACGACAGATGTCCGGGTGAACGGACTTAGGTTCGGGGTAGAAGCACAACTATGTGGCGGCTTGAAGGGGTTGGTCGGAATCGAGAGACGCGGAGATTACCCAGATTCGGCCCCTCCGATGGAGGTAAAAGCCTACGTCCTGCTTGTCTGGTATTGATGATGAAGAAGATCTCTCGGTTACAAGGGTGCTATTTTGCTACCTCTAATCACGAGAGTCTCTAATCTCTTGTCTATCTAAGACCTTTCTATTGAGATGTCTCAAAACTTGTGGACTTGTGAACTTGTCCTTCTAGGGGTGCTCTACCCCTCCTTATATAAGTGAAGAGGGTAGGTTTACAAATAGAGTCCTACTAGGAGTAGGATTAGGACTAGTCTCTTTAGAATCCTATTTCGGGTCTTGGTTCTCTTGTAAGGAAATCCTTTCTCCTTTAGACCTTCTCTTGTGAGCCGCTTGGCGCCGACTCATATGTCGGGTCTCGGGCCTGGTCGTCCTGTGACCCGCCTGCCGGTTCACCAATAAAACGTCATGTCTTTACCGGGTCTCCTGTGAATCGCCAAGCCGGGTCATACCGCGGGGTATATCCCCGACAAATATCATCATTAACTTTAATTCCAACACTCCCTTGTTGTACAAAGGATTCAACTTGCTTCCTCCATAGAGCGTCAAAACATTTCATACGTAATGCTTGTTGTAGGAATGGCCATTTAACTTTATCATATGCTTTCTTGAAATCCACTTTGAAGATAACCCCGTCTAGTTTCTTCAAATGAATTTCATGCAAGGTCTCATGGAGTACAACCATGCCCTCTAAAATATTTCTACCAGGCATAAATGCCGATTGACTAGGTTGTATCATTGCATGTGCAATCTGCGTCAATCTATTAGTCCTGACCTTGGTAAAAAAATTGAATGACACATCAAGGAGACATATCGGTCTAAACTGTTCAATACGCACTGCCCTTCCTTTTTGGCAACAACGTAATTGTCCCAAAATTTAGGTGGTACAACTGCAAGTGCCCATCGAACAGGTCCTGAAACATCGGTATTAAGTCTCCTTTAATGATACGCCAACATCGCTTATAAAATTCAGCCGGGAACCCATCTGGCCCTAGTGCCTTATTGTTCTTCATTTGCGATATTGCATCAAACACCTCTTTCTCCGTGTCTCACACCTCACCCCAAGTAAGATCCCTACAGACCTTCCTCTCGGGGTTAGGCAGTGCCAATCGAAGTCAATTCCACCAGATATGGTGTTTAGGAACTGAGAGGTAAAATTGTCCCTGCCAGTTTCCATTAGAGCAATAAAATCGAGCATGTGCTCAATAGTTGTTTCTGCTAGAAATCTCCTTTTAGCCAAGTCACCAAGACCTCTGCTATTCCAGAATATTCCTTTCATCGTTCATCATGGAATTTTTTTGCAGTCTTAAATCGGGCACTCCGGCGTACTGTCGACACCGGATACACTTTCCTTTTCCAAGCTCGCTTTGGTTTCTCCTCATCAGCAACACGGTCCACATAACCAGTTACGATGTGCGAGCTTTCTTTCAGTTGCGTTGGGTCTGCATATCCCATGTTACCACTGTTATCCTCCTCCTCATTAATTAGGGATGATGGCACAAGATCCTCACATAGACGTTCTATAGCTCCCATCCCCTGTTCATTAATATCATCATCATTCACTGATTTTACAGCGGCAATATTACGCAACATTATCATAGCTCTCTCGGCCTCTAAGTCTAGAAGGTTATTAACAGATTTGGAAACTTCCTTAGCGTTACTACCCATAGACACACCTAATATGTTTGCATTCGAAATAATTTCATCCTCTGAAAAATGCAAAATAGAATGACTCGTGTTTACGGCCATACCTGTCGTGGTCTGAATGTCACGAAGCTTGGCCGCCCTCATGGCACGACCCATCATCAGGTCATCCACATCCGGCTGCTCCTGTAGTCTATGGCTCATCCGCCTCTCCACGGTCGTCGGGTCTGGAATGCCTCCAAACGCAACCACCTCCTCGGTCGATGGCATCAACAGAGAGGGGCCACCTGCCCCCCGTCCCATCGTGGCATCCGGTCCTCCAGCTACAACCGGATGATCTCCGAAGACCAAATCGTCGTCATGACAAGGCGGGCTAGCACCAACCCGAAGACCTCCTGTCTCCGGCACCACCATGCTGCCAGCAGGTCTGCCCGCACCGGCCGGGCTGCCTGCGCCTGGGACCACCTGCTAGCCCCGGCGTGATGCCTTCAGCATGGCGCCGCCCGGACTAACCGGGTGACCTCCTGACACTAGCGGGGAGACGCTTCACGCTGGGATGACAGCAGCCAATGGGCGACCTGCTACCCCCGGTGTGGCACCACTTGTAGCCTCGCCCTCCTTTGCCGACGCGAGACGACCTCCTGTCGCCAGCATCGCAATATCCAAGGACGCGGTCGCTCCAATATTAGCTGAAGTATGGCCTCCCGTCGGAAGTCCATCCACGCCCACCATCCCCTGACTAATTGGGGAAGCAACAGATGAACAAACAGAGCCTCTGGACGCAAAAGTCGCGGCTTCCCCTCTCCATGGAGAAGTCTAAGTGACCTGCGGTGACATAGGTAGTGACAACGGAGGAAGTTGATGTCCGTCCGGGTCCTCACACTCCACTCTAACTCCCCAAAGCTTACTCGGTGCCGAAGAGGATCCAAACTATCCAAACCGCAGCTGGTGTGAGGAGGAAGAATCAATAACCCGTCCGCTGCTAGTATTAGACTCAGTAGTCCTGGCTAGAGGAGCAACCCCTGTATCAGTCTCCTGACGTGGAGGAGCCTCAGGTGTTGGATGTCCATCTCTGTCCTTCCCCTCGTTAGTGTCCATATCAACATGATTTACCAAGTCCTGGAACTCGACATTTTCCTCAATCTCAATATCCAACATATAACTTTTGCCATCATACGTCCATCGCACCGTATCCAGTATGTGCTCAACGCTAATGACACTGACGAAAAGGCGAGCCAGCCCATTAGATCGTGTAAAAGGCATATCAACCTTCTCCGTCTTACCAATGAGCGACCCAAGACTCCAAGTAACTCTTACATCATCGAGAGCCGTCTGAGGGGCACCGGTGATTTGCACCCAAAGTTGTGGTCAAGTTAGATATGATGAAAGCATATGATAGGGTTGAATGGCACTATTTGGAGGCTATTATGTTGAGATTGGGTTTTTCCATGGATTTTGTTAGGCTCATTATGAAGTGTGTATCTACTGTTAGGTTTTCCATACGGGTAAATGGGGAGCTTCTTCCAATGTTCACCCGTTCTAAAGGACTGTGACAAGGAGATCTTGTTTCACCTTTCTTGTTTTTATTATATGCTGAGGACCTAACTTCTTTGCTGAAATACTATGATGGAGGATATATTGACAACGGGATTAGAGCTAGCTTGAGATCTCCTTGAGTCAGCCATCTCTTGTTTGCCGATGATAGTCTCATCTTCATTAGTGCAAACGGACAAAGTGCAGACAGATTGAATACTACCCTGGAAATATATGGTGATGTATCTCGTCAAAGAGTTAACAGAGATAAAAGTGCTATTTACTTCAGTGGGAATACTCCTGAGCCGGTGAGACAAAAAATTAAGGCAACCTTGGACATTCAAGTGGAGGCCTTTACTGAGTGTTATTTGGGTCTCCCAACCGTTGTTGGTCGCATTACAAGTGGAACTTTTGACCATATCGGGGACAATGCCCAAGGTAGGATGCAAGGCTGGTCTGAACAATTGTTGGCATGTGTAGGTAGAGATTATTTGCTAAAATCTGTAGTGCAAGCCATTCTGACGTTCAACATGAGTACTTTTTTATTAACTAGGAAGGTATGCAAGAGTGTACATCCTCAATGGCGAAATTATTTTGGAGTAGTTCTCTTGACAGGAAGGCCATGCATTGGGTCTCCTGGGAACAACTGGCGATGCCAAAGTGCAAGGGGGAGTGGGCTTTAGGGACCTGCATCAGTCAACTTAGCTATGCTCGGCAAACAAGGTTGGAGGCTGATTACGGAGCCGGACACTTTGTGCTCACGAGTTTTAAAGGGGGGGGGTATTATCCGGATGTGGAATTCATGGACGCTATGATACTCCGATCGGCTTCTACAACATGGCGTGCGATTATGGCGGGTATGGAAGCTCTAAGAGCTGGGCTGATTAAAAGGGTTGGGTATGGAACATCTGTTTCAATCTGGAATGATAGATGGATCCGGGGAACCATCTCCATGAGGCCGCTGCTGAAACCAACAAACACTACACTCGAAAATGTGTTCGGGCTCATAGATACTAATAATTGGACATGGCGACATCAGGTGGTTAGAGATACATTCATCACACCAGATGCAAAGGATATCCTGAATATCCCATTAAGGCATGGTGAGGGTGATGATTTTCTCGCTTGGGCGCTCGACAAATCAGGCAACTATACTGTCAAGACGGTGTACCGTGCTCTTATGACTCACAAAGAGCGATCAGCTCTAGAGGAAGGAAAGGTTACCGGCACTTCACGGAACGATCAACAGCTGTGGTCTGTACTTTGGAAACCGAACGTTGTCCCGAAAATGAGGGTATTCTGGTGGAGAGTTTTATGTGGCATTCTTCCGGATGAACACACACTGAAACGGCGGCATTTAAGCAAACTCACGAGATGTAATATTTACTTATCAAGTGAAGAAAACCTACAACATGCGTTGATGTGTTGTTCGCATGCAAAAAGGTTCTGGCATGAAGCCCGTGCATGGTTTGATTTGCAAGTACCCGGCTCCATCCTGAGTCATGGGCTAGGGATATCTTGAGTCATGCACAGTTTGCAGAAAAGGATCGGCCACTGATCATCATAATTATGTGGGCCATTTGGCATTCTCGAAACAAGATCAAGCATCATGAGGAGGGCACAGACCCAACAACTTCTATGCGTCTCACGAGGGAAGCTCTAGCTATTCTTGAACTCCCTCGGAAGTTTACTGAGATCATGTCGGAACATGGGTGGCAACCTCCTGAGAATGATCAGGTGTCTATTACCACGGATGGGGCAATTAATATTCACACATGCACTGCTGGGGCGGGTGGAGTAGCAAGGTCAGCGAGCAAATTATTGGGTGCTTGGTGTAAACCATATGTGGGGATCACCGACCCTGTCATTGCTGAAGCTTATGCACTGCGGGATGGAGTGTTGTTCGCAAAACTTCGAGGATTCACACATGTGATTATGGAGGTGGATTGCATGAAGATGGTGGATCTTTGAAATTCTAGCCACAATTCTAGGTCTATTGTGATACCTATCTTGGTTGAAATTGGAGAGCTAGGTCATGATTTTTCTCTTTTTGTAGTTCAACGTGTAAATCGGTCAGTAAATGTTCCGACTTATTTTTGTGCTAAGCGTGCTTACACATTGCATGTGACGGAGAGCTGGCTTGATTATACATGGCAGGCTGTCGGAGGAATGCTTTTGTTTGAATAAATCTTTCTAAGTTCCCCGCCAAAAAAGGCACCTCATGTGCAGCAGGTAGCGTAAAATAGGAGCTCAACAGGAAAACGTATTTGATGCATTAAGTTAGAAATTGGCGGAATTTCCTACAAATTGGCCTGCCCAATTTCAGTTAGGGTGCGCAATGTTTTTTGGAACCTTTTAGAAGGTTTCTTCTGGTTTTTTACGGTTTCGAGAGGTTCTGATATGTTTCATTTTTCATTTTCCGCATTTGTTTTTTTACGGTTTTATGATGGTCATTTTCTTACCTTTTTCCCCCTTTTATTTTTCGGAATAGTTCCCTTTTTAAAAAATATTGAAGTTCCAAAAACTATTTTAATTTCAAATAGATGACCGTATTCTCAAAAAGTGATCTGGAATTTTTCATAAAAACTTCATGTTTTCATACTTTGTTCGCAATTTTGGGTTCCATGTTTTCTAAGTTTTGTTCACAGAAATAAAAAATTCTTGTTTTCTTACCTTTTCCAAATATCTGTGGAAATTTGAAGAATTGTTATGGTTTTCATTTTTTTGCAGTTTTAAAAAATGTGCATGGTTTCAAATATCGTTCAGAATTATAAAAATTGTTACCGTTTTAAAAGTTTGTCACAAAAAAATGTCCATGTGTCAAAAAATATCTGTCTTCAAGTATGGATCTAAATTTTTAAAAAGTTCCTATATTAATTTGTTTTTCATAAATTCAATAGATATTCGTGTTCTTTAAAAAATGTGATTTTTTGAAAACATTAGATTTAAAAAAACAGAATTGGAAAAATCCTTTTTCAAAAGTTGTTACAAAATCATAAAATGATTTGAAATTCTAACTTATTATTTATGTTTTGCTACAATAGACCGCCAAAAATGCTGCACTTACGTATGAATTCATATGTAAGTTTACTCACCTTCCTTATCCACTAATACCCCCCCCCCCCCCTCCCCCGATTTTCAGGGTGGGCATGCGCGCCCCTAATAACTAATGACAGCCTACAAATAAGCCCCTGCATAACATTATAGGTAAAAGAATCATGTAGATGTAACATTGCTCGTAGACCACTACAGTAAAAAGGTCGATAACGCAACCGTGGGCTGCGGTGCTCGATCACTCCACTCGCGCAACCTGCATGCATTGGCATGGGCCGGTCCTTTTTAGTCGCCTCCTGTGTGACAGCTTCAATTTGACAGAAAGAGCGTCAAACAGGAGCTCCCAAAACGGAGGGCGCCAAACTAAAGCATGGTTTTGAACGATCAGTTGTTACTAATAAATAAATTCTGAATGCTACTCCCTCAGTTCCTGAATATAAGGTGTTTGATTTTTCTTTGATTCGGTTGTATATAGACATAATTTTAGCGTGTTTGTTTACCATTTCAATCCATATGTAGTGATATCGAAATATTGAAAATATCTTATATTTGTAAATGGAGCATATTAGTTTAGTAGAAGAAGAAAAAAGATAAGCAAAATAGTTTTTTACATAATAATGTTTAAGCTAGATACACAGCCGTTCCGTCAGTTCCAACGCCCCGTGCTTGGAATCTTCTTCCTCCCTGCAACTCCGAGCCCCAGCTCATTGATACAGCTTATCGGCCTAGGATCTACCTCCTCGCCGAGCCACTTAACAATGCTCTAGCTCGGCACGCCCGCCGTTGGTCGGCCTTGCCCCGATGTCAGCCACTGATCGATCAGACTATGTTTTCTTGGACATGACGGACCTCCCTATACTGATTCCTATATATAAGACCGCGATCCTAGCTTAGCTTCACCAGTCATCAGTCACACCGACCAGTAGCTTCTCCGGCTAGCCAGCTAGTACGTGCGTGTACTATCTAACCGCAGGCAAGCTCGGCGCGGGCCTGCCGACTGAGGTAGCAAGATGACGACGGCCGCGGATTTCAACATGTCGTCGGGGTACTCGCCCAGCGGCATTGCGGTGCCGGCATGGCTGAACAAGGGCGACAACGCATGGCAGATGATCGCCGCGACGCTGGTGGGATTGCAGAGCATGCCCGGCCTGGTGATCCTCTACGGCAGCATCGTGAAGAAGAAGTGGGCAGTGAACTCGGCCTTCATGGCGCTCTACGCCTTCGCCGCCGTGTGGCTGTGCTGGGTCACCTGGGGCTACAACATGTCCTTCGGTCACAAGCTGCTCCCCTTCTGGGGCAAGGCCCGGCCGGCGCTCGGGCAGAACTTCCTCCTCATGCAGGCCGTGCTGCCGGAGTCCACCCACTTCTTCAAGGGCCACAACGGCATCGAGACGCCATGGATCAATCCGAATTACCCCATGGCCTCCATGGTCTACTTCCAGTGCGTCTTCGCCGCCATCACGCTCATCCTGCTCGCCGGCTCGCTGCTGGGCCGCATGAACATCAGGGCGTGGATGATCTTCGTCCCGCTCTGGCTCACCTTCTCCTACACCATCGGCGCCTTCTCGCTCTGGGGCGGAGGCTTCCTCTTCCAATGGGGCGTCATGGACTACTCCGGCGGGTACGTCATCCACCTCTCCTCCGGGATCGCTGGGTTCACCGCCGCGTACTGGGTCGGGCCCAGGTCCACCAAAGACAGGGAGAGGTTCCCGCCCAACAACGTGCTCCTCATGCTCACTGGCGCCGGCATACTATGGATGGGGTGGGCTGGGTTCAACGGCGGTGATCCTTACTCCGCCAACATTGACTCTTCCATCGCCGTGCTCAACACCAACATCTGCGCAGCGACCAGCCTCCTCGTCTGGACCTGCCTCGACGTCATCTTCTTCAAGAAGCCCTCCGTCATCGGCGCCGTCCAGGGCATGATCACCGGCCTCGTCTGCATCACGCCCGGCGCAGGTCTCGTCCAGGGGTGGGCAGCGATCGTGATGGGCATCCTGTCCGGCAGCATCCCTTGGTTCACCATGATGGTCGTGCACAAGCGCTCCAGGCTGCTGCAGCACGTGGACGACACGTTGGGCGTGTTCCACACCCACGCCGTGGCGGGGTTCCTCGGCGGCGCGACAACGGGGCTCTTCGCGGAGCCGACGCTGTGCGGCATGTTCGTGCCGGTGACCAACTCCCGCGGCGCCTTCTACGGCGGCAACGGCGGCATGCAATTCCTGAAGCAGGTGGTGGGCGCGCTCTTCATCATCTCCTGGAACGTGGTGATCACCAGCATCGTCTGCCTCGTCGTCCGCCTCATCGTGCCGCTGCGGATGCCCGAGGAGGAGCTCGCCATCGGGGACGACGCGGTGCACGGCGAGGAGGCCTACGCGCTGTGGGGCGACGGCGAGAAGTACGACTCCTCCAAGCATGGGTGGTACTCCGACAACGAAACCAACCTGCAGGCGCGCAACAAGGCGCCCAGCGGCGTCACGCAGAACGTCTAAGCTATCATCGTCGCCGGTCTCATTGGAGTTTGCTTTTATCCATCTTTCTGTGTTGTGGAATAATGTGGTGCTACGTACACAAGTATGAGCAAGGTGTTCATGACACTTGCTTTTTGTACGTATAGCATCACTGCTCTTTGGTTATTCGAGAGGGAATACAACATTCACTTTTGTGGAACGTACCTATTTTTGGAGTGCTAAAATCTGTACTTCATATTTTTCTGTGTCTTTATTTTATTTTATTTTGCTATTTGTCGGTTCACTGAAATTTCCATAAATCGCAAACAACTAAAATTGCACATTAGCAAGCCCTTGGCGGCGGCGACTTTTAGCAAGATGCCATCGTGACCTTTATTTTGCAAGTTAGATATACAAGGTAAATGCATCATAGTGCTTGAGCTTGTCACACATGATCACTTTGATGCTTGCAGTTGTAGAATACAACAAAGTGATTGAGAAACAACAATTGTAGGCATTTGGCTACTGAGACGTGGCACCATATTTTGTTTTCTTTTCCATGATAATATGTGTTTCATTTGTAGCATAACGATCATAGTATAAGTTAAGTATACACCGACCTAACAAAACTGAGAAGATAACAAGACGCTAGCCTTTGCACAAAGGAGCATCGGTCCAAAAAAATACAATCAAAACCAAAGATCTTCTCAACTTGACACCAACGCCCGTCACCGACCTTTAGCGCCACCACAGCAGCCATCAAAGAAAAAAAATGACGAATCATCTCCTCACTCGATCTCGATGCGGCTCCGTCGCTGATATGCAACATTGCGGACCTCCAAGATGGCTCACCAAAGGCAAAAATTATTAGCGTTGAACAAATTAGACCGGGGCAACACTCCGGACATGCCATCGAACTCTAGATTTGGCACCCCGCACGACTAAGACGTCGGAGAAGGAAACCATAGTTTCCATCCACGAACCACGGACCCAGCACACGATCCACCATCTTTTAGATGTTGTCGATGCACAACACAATCTGCATCTTCTCCTGGAGTACCTCCCAAGCTCCGGGCCAACGCTGGAGCAAAAACTGTTGCAACGGCGAAGCCCGAGAACACATGTCCACCACGAGGATGTCGCCGCTGTGTCATCCTTGCTTGAACATACTGGTTTCCAAATCTATCCCCAACCATAGAACTGTTGGGGAACGTTGCATGAAAAACAAAAAATTTCCTACGCTTCACCAAGATCAATCTAGGAGATGAGCATCTATGAGAGGAGAGATTGGATCTACGTATCCTTTTAGATCGCTAAGCGGAAGCGTTAAAGAATGCGGTTGATGTAGTGGTACGTCTCCGCGATCCAAATCGCAAGCCGTCCCACGAACTCCTAATCAAGTACCGAACGGATGGCACCTCCGCATTCAGTACACGTGCAGCTCGGTAAAGATCTCCGCCTTCTTGATCTAGCAAGAGAGAGCGGAGAGGTAGATTAGTTCTTCGGTAGCGCGACGGCGTTGCGGCGATGGTGGTGGAGCAATTCCAGCAGGGCTTCGCCTAAGCACTACCGAAAACCGATCTAGAGGAGAAAACGATATAGAGGAAGAAGAGGGCAGCACTTGGCAGAATTAGGGTTGGGGTTGCCCTCAAAATCCTCTAGTATATATAGGAGGGAGGGGAGGGGAGGCAGCTCTAAACTCTCCTCCAAGGAGAGGTTTGGCCGAAGCCTAGGGGAAGAGTCCACCTCCCACAAGGGAGGTGGATTCCAAGTGGGACTCTTCCCTAACTTGGCCCCTACTCTTCCTCCTTCTTCCCTTGTGCATAGGCCCTTATGGGCTGGCTTGACCAGCCCACCAGGGGCTGGTGCGCCACCTCTAAGGCCCATGTGGCCCCTTGGGGTATGTGGGCCCCACTTGGTGGTCCCCGAAACCCATTCGTCACTCCCGATACACTATCAAAAATGACCGAAACTTTTCTAGAGTTCAAACACCACTTTCCTATATATCAATCTTTACCTACAGACTATTCCGGAGCTCCTCGTGACATCCGGGATCTCATCCGGGACTCCGAACAACCTTCGGTCACCACCATACATAACTCTGTATTATCGAAACGTCACCGAACCTTAAGTGTGCAGACCCTACGGGTTCGAGAACTATGCAGACATGATCGAGGCATCTCTACGGTCAATAACCAATAGCGGGACCTGGATGCCCATATTGATTCCTACATATTCTACGAAGATCTTTATCGGTTGAACTCTATGTCAAGGATTCAGTTAATCCCGTATGATGTTCCCTTTGTTCTTCGGTATGTTACTTGCCCGAGATTTGATCGTCGGTATATCTATACCTGGTTCAACCTCGTTACCGGCAAGTCTCTTTACTCGTTTCTGTAATACAAGATCCCATGTCTAACACTTAGTCACATTGCTTGCAAGGCTTATTGTGATGTTGTATTACTGAGTGGGCCCTGAGGTACCTCTTCGTCACACGGAGTAACAAATCCCAGTGTTGATCCATGCCAACCGAGCAGACACCCTTGGAGATACCTGTAGAGCACCTTTATAGTCACCCAATTACGTTGCGACGTTTGATACACACAAGGCACTCCTCCGGTGTCCGTGAGTTGCATGATCTCATGGTCATAGGAACATATACTTGACATGCAGAAAACTGTAGCAATAAACTGACATGATCATATGCTACGTTTATAGTTTGGGTCTTGTCCATCTCATCATTCTACTAATGATGTGATCCGGTTATCAAATGACATCTCATGTTAATGGCTAGGAAACCTTGACCATCTTTGATCAACGAGCTAGTCTACTAGAGGCACACTAGGGACAAAGTGTTTATATATCCACACATGCAAAGTGTTTCCAATCAATACAAGTATAGCATGGACAATAAAAAATTATCATGAACAAGGAAATATAATAATAAACACTTTATTTATTGCCTCTAGGGCATATTTCCAACAGTCTCCCACTTGCACTAGAGTCCATAATCTAGTTCACATCGCTATGTGATTTACATTGTAATGAAACGAACACCCATGCAGTTCTGGTGTTGATCATGTTTAGCCCTTGGAAGAGGTTTAGTCAATGGGTCTGCAACATTCAGATCTGTGTGCACTTTGCAAATATTTATGTCCTTCTCCTTGATGTAATCGCGGATGGAAATGAAGCATCACTTTATGTGTTTGGTCCTCTTGTGAAACCTTGGTTCCTTGGCCAGAGCAATGGCACGAGTATTGTCACGGAATAGAGTCATTGGATTCAGTCCACTGGGCACTACTCCAAGATCTGTCATGAACTCTTCATCCAGAAACATTCCTTCATTGCCTCCGAGGTTGTGATGTACTCCGCTTCGCATGTAGAATTGACTACCACGCTTTGCTTGGAAATGCACCAGCTTACCGCTCCCCCGTTGAGAATAAATATGTATCCGGTTTGCGACTTAGAGTCATCCGGATCAGTGTCAAAGCTTGCATCGATGTAACCCTTTACGACGAGCTCTTGATCACCTCCATAAACGAGAAACATTTCCTTAGTCCTTTTCAGGTACTTAAGGATATTCTTGACCGCCGTCCAATGCTCCATTCTAGGATCACTTTGAAACCTTCCGACCATACTTATGGCAATGCTGACATCGAGTCTTGTGCGTACCATTGCATACATGATAGAGCCTATGGCTGAAGCATAGGGGATGACACCCATCTTCTCTCTATCTTTTGCGGTCACTAGGCATTGAGTCTTACTCAACTTCACACCTTGTAACATAGGCAAGAACCCCTTCTTGGACTGATCCATTATGAACATTCTTCAAAACTTTATCAAGGTATGTGCCTTGTGAAAGTGCTATCAAGCGTCTCGATCTATCTCTATAGATCTTAATGCCTAATATGAAAGCAACTTCTCCTAGGTCCTTCATTGAAAAACTCTTGTTCAAATATTTCTTCACGCTTTCCAGCATCTCTAGATTGTTTCCAATCAGCAATATGTCATCCACATATAATATTAGAAATGCTACAGAGCTCTCACTCACTTTCTTGTAAATACAAGCTTCTCCGTAAACTTGTATAAATCCAAACGCTTTGATCACCTCATCAAAGCGCTTATTCCAACTCCGAGATGCTTGCACCAGTCCATAAATGGATCGCTGGAGTTTGCAAACTTTGTCAGCATTCTATGGATCGACAAAACCTTCCGGTTGCATCATATACAACTCTTCCTCAAGGAAACCGTTATGGAACGCTGTTTTGACATCCATCTACCAAATTTCATAGTCTAAATATGCAGCTATTGCTAACATGATTCTGACGGACTTAAGCATCGCTACGAGTGAGAAGGTCTCATCGTAGTTAACTCCTTGAACTTGTGAAAAACCCTTTGCCACAAGTCGAGCTTTATAGATAGTGATATTACCGTCCGCGTTCGTCTTCTTCTTAAAGATCCATTTATTCTGAATGGCCTTTCGCCCTTCAGGTAATACTTCCAAAGTCCAAAGTTTGTTTTCATACATGGATCCCATCTCAGATTTCATGGCCTCTAACCATTTCTCGGAATCCGGTCCCATCATCGCTCCTCCATAGCTCGTAGGTTCGTTGTTGTCTAACAACATGACCTCCAAGACAGGGTTGTCGTACCGCTCAGGAGCAGTACGTGCCCTTGTCGACCTATGACGTTCAATAGTAACTTGATCCGAAGCTTCATGATCATCATCATTAACTTCCTCTTCAACTATTGTAGGCTCCACAGAAACATTTTTCTGCGCTGCGCTACTCTCTGGTTGAAGTAAAGGTTCAATAACCTCATCAAGCTCTATTTTCCTCCCACTCAATTCTTTCGAGAGAAACTCTTTCTCAAGAAATGTTCC
Organism: Hordeum marinum; assembly: GCA_022496015.1. Lineage (NCBI taxonomy): Eukaryota > Viridiplantae > Streptophyta > Magnoliopsida > Poales > Poaceae > Hordeum > Hordeum marinum. The sequence goes on from CM039674.1 coordinate 444,651,486, forward strand.
GTTCTTAGCAACAAACACTTTGCCTTCGGATCTGAGATAGAAGGTATACCCGACTGTCTCTTTCGGATATCCTATGAAGACGCATTTCTCCGCTTTGGGTTCCAGCTTTTCAGGCTGAAGCTTTTTGACATAAGCATCACATCCCCAAACTTTAAGAAACGACAATTTTGGCCTCTTGCCAAACCATAGCTCATATGGCGTCGTCTCAATGGATTTTGATGGTGCCCTATTTAAAGTGAATGCAGCTGTCTCTAATGCATAACCCCAAAATGATAGTGGCAAATCGGCAAGAGACATCATAGAACGCACCATATCTAATAAGGTTCGATTACGACGTTCGGACACACCATTACGCCGTGGTGTTCCAGGCGGTGTCAACTGTGAAACAATTCCACATTGTCTTAAGTGACTGCCAAACTCATAAATCAGATATTCACCTCTTCAATCAGATTGTAGGAATTTAATCTTCTTGTTACGATGATTCTTAACTTCACTCTGAAATTGTTTGAACTTTTCAAACATTTCATACTTGTGTTTCATTAAGTAAATATACCCATATCTACTTAAGTCATCAGTGAAGGTGAGAAAATAACGATATCCACCGCGCGCTGCAACATTCATTGGACCACACACGACAGTATGTATGATTTCCAACAAGTCACTTGCCCGTTCCATTGTTCCAGAGAACGGCGTTTTAGTCATCTTGCCCATGAGGCATGGTTCACATGTGTCAAGTGATTCAAAATCAAGTGACTCCAAAAGTCCATCAACATGGACCTTCCGCATGCGTTTTACACCAATATGACCCAAACGGCAGTGCCACAAGAAAGTGGTACTATCATTATCAACTCTACATCTTTTGGCATCAATGTTATGAACATGTGTATCATCACTATCAAGATTCAATATGAATAAACCCCTCACATTGGGTGCATGACCATAAACACTCATATAAATAGAACAACCATTATTCTTTGATTTAAATGAGTAACCCTCTCGCAATAAATAAGATCCAGACATAATGTTCATGCTTAAAATAGGCACTAAATAACAATTATTCAGTTTCATCACTAATCCCGATGGTAATCAAAGAGAGAGCGTGCCGACGGTGATCACATCAACCTTGGAACCACTTTCCACGTGCATCGTCACTTCGTCCTTCGCCAGCCTTCGTCTATTCCGTACTTCCTGTTTTGAGTTACAAATGTGAGCAACCGAACCGGTATCAAATACTCAAGCACTACAACGACAGCTAGTAAGGTACACATCAATAACATGTATATCATATATACCTTGTTTGTTGTTCGCCGCCTTCTTGTCAGCCAGATACTTGGGGCAGTTCCGCTTCCAGTGACCAGTTCCCTTGCAATGAAAGCACTCAGTTTTTGACTTGGGTCCAGCCTTGGGTTTCTTCACAGGAGGAGCAACTACTTTACCACCCTTCTTGGATTTACCCTTCTTGTCATTGCCATTCTTCTTGAAACTAGTGGTTTTATTGACCATCAACACTTGATGTTCTTTCTAGATTTTAGACTCAGCGACTTTTAACATCACAAACAGCTCGGCGACTGACTTGTTCATCCCATGCATGTTATAGTTCAGCACTAAGCTCTTGTAGCTAGGTGACATTGATTGAAGAACTCTGTCAGTGATCGCCTCTGGCGGAAGAGGCATCCCTAACTCCGCCAGACGAGTCGAATACCCAGACATTCTGAGTATATGTTCACTGATAGACCCGTTCTCCTCCATTTTGCAAGCATAGAACTTATCGGAGGTCTCATACCTCTCGATCCAGGCATTCTTCTTAAAGATAAACTCCAACTCTTAGAACATCTCATATGCTCCATGACGTTCAAAACATCTTTGAAGTCTCGGTTCTAAGCCATACAATATTGCACACTAAACTATTGAGTAATCTCGAGAGCATGCCTCCCAAGTGTTCTTAATATCTTCGGATGACAAGTCTGCGGGTTGGTTACCAAGCGGTGCATCAAGGACATATGCCTTCTGGGAAGTCGTGAGGATAATCCTTAGATTACGGGCCCAGTCCACAAAGTTACTTTCATCATCTTTCAACTTAGCTTTCTCTAGGAACGCATTAAAATTCAGGGATGCTACTGCGCGAGCCATTGATCTACAACATAAATAAGCAAAGGTTACTAAGACTATTGTTCAAGATAATGAGTTTAGTTAATCAAATTACTAAAGCTCCCACTCAAATTGACATCCCTCAGGTCATCTGAGTGACGCATGATCCATATTCACCAACTCAAGTCCGATCATCACGTGAGTTAAGGTGGTTTCAATGGTGAACATCATCATGTTGATCATATCTACTATATGACTCATGCTCGACCTTTCGGTCTCTTGTGTTCCGAGGCCATGTCTATACATGCTAGGCTCGTCAAGTTTAACCAGAGTGTTCTGCATGTGCAACACTGGCTTACACCTGTTGTATGCGAACATAGAGTCTATCACACCTGATCATCACGTGATGTCTCAACACGACAAACTTTTGCAACGGTGCACACTCGTGGAGAACACGATTCATCTTGAAATTTAAGTGAGGGATCACCTTATAATGCTACCGTCGTCCTAAGCAAAACAAGATGCATAAAAGGATTAACATCACATGCAATTCATAAGTGACATGATATGGCCATAACCTTGTGATTTTGATCTCCATCTTGAAAGCACCAGCAATCTCCATCATCATCGGCATGACACCATGATCTCCATCATCTTGATCTCCATCAACGTGTCGCCATTGGAGTTGTCGCGCCCACCATGCTTCTACTACTATTGCTACCGTTTAGCGATAAAGTAAAGTATTACATAGCGCTTAAATATTGATATGCAGGTCATACAATAATCAAATACAACCCTATGGCTCCTGCCGGTTGTCGTACTCATCGACATGCAAGTCGTGATATTCTATACAAAAACATGATCATATCACACATCACATATATCACATCATGCAATTGGCCATATCACATCACAACATACCCTGCAAAAACAAGTTAGATGTCCTATAATTGTTTTTGCATGTTTTACGTGGCTGCTATGGGCATCTAGCAAGAACGATTCTTACCTACGCAAAACCACAACGGTGATATGAAGATTGCTTTTCAACCTTCTACAAGGACCGCCTTAATCAAATCCGATCCAACTAAAGTGGGAGAGACATACACCCGCCAGCCATCTTTATCCAATGAAGTCACATGACAGTTGATCGAACACGGTCTCTCATAAGTGTACGAGTAAAGTCGGTTTGAGCCGCTTCATCCCACAATACCACTAAACCAAGAAAAGACTAAGGAAGGAAGCAATCTGAATATCAACACCCACAAACTCTTTGTGTTCTACTCAAGATCTCATCTACGCATAGACCTAGCTCTGATACCACTGTTGGGAAACGTTGCATGGGAAACAAAAAAATTCCTACGCTTACCAAGATCAATCTAGGAGATGAGCATCTATGAGAGGAGATATTGCATCTACGTACCCTTGTAGATCGCTAAGCGGAAGCGTTAAAGAACACGGATGATGTAGTGGTATGTCTCCGCAATCCAAATCGCAAGCCGTCCCATGAACTCCCGATCAAGTACCGAACGGACGGCACCTCCGCGTTCAGCACACGTGCAGCTCGGTGAAGATCTCCGCCTTCTTGATCCAGAAAGAGAGAGCGGAGAGGTAGACAAGTTCTCCGGCAGCGCGACGACGTTGCGGCGATGATGGTGGAGCAATTCCAGCAAGACTTCGCCTAAGCACTACTGAAAACCGATCTAGAGGAGAAAACGATCGAGAGGAAGAAGAGGGCAGCACTTGGCAAAATTAGGGTTGGGGATGCCCTCAAAATCCTCTAGTATATATAGGAGGGGGGAGAGGAGGCATCCCTAGCCTCTCCTCCAAGGAGAGGTTCGGCCAAAGCCTAGGGGAAGAGTCCACCTCCCACAAGGGAGGTGGATTCCAAGTGGGACTCTTCCCTAACTTGGCCCCTACTCTTCCTCCTTCTTCCCTTGCGCACAGGCCCTTATGGGCTGGCTTTCCCAGCCCACCAAGTCTCTTTACTCGTTTCCTTAATAAAAGATCCCGTGGCTAACACTTAGTCACATTTCTTGCAAGGCTTATTGTGATGTTGTATTACCGAGTGGGCCCTAAGATACCTCTCCGTCACACGGAGTAACAAATCCCAGTGTTGATCCATGCCAACCCAGCAAACACCCTCGGAGATACCTATAGAGCACCTTTATAGTCATCCAGTTACGTTGCGATGTTTGATACACACAAGGCACTCCTCCGGTGTCCATGAGTTGCATGATCTCATGGTCATAGGAACATATACTTGACATGCAGAAAACTATAGCAATAAACTGACACGAGCATATGCTACGTTTATAGTTTGGGTCTTGTCCATCTCATCATTCTCCTAATGATGTGATCCCATTATCAAATGACATCTCATGTCAATGGCTAGGAAACCTTGACCATCTTTGATCAACGAGCTAGTCTACTAGAGGCACACTAGGGACAAAGTGTTGTCTATATATCCATACATGCAAAGTGTTTCCAATCAATACAATTATAGCATGGATAATAAACAATTGTCAAGAAAAAGGAAATATAATAATAAACACTTTATTTATTGCCTCTAGGGCATATTTCCAACAAGAACCAATCGCCTCGTGGGGGAAGAATACGAAGAAGCTTTATTCAACGCTGCCATCGCTAACACCGAAGGAAGACGATGAACAGTCTAAAAATCCTAGACTACGGGGGCCTAAAAACAATCCACACATGTGGAGCTGCCAGAAAGGAGAATTGTTTAATTGTATTGTCAACCGTAATTAAACCAATGTATTTTCAGGAGCCGTCTATACTACCTATGTGGCACTACGTGGGTCCCATCTGTCATAGCTCACCACCACACCAGAGAAAACTTAATATATTGCAATGGTAACTTCTTTTCATATCATTTTGGCCAGACAATAAAAAACAAGAATTTCAATTTAATATAAATGGCAAAGCTCCGGGTTCAAACCCAGAGCGACGTCCTGTTGGTCACTCACGCCTGCAAACCATATCACCTAATGACACTTATTGCGTATGAAGGATAACTATATTTTATACTCTTTTCGTTCCAAAATAATTGTCCCAACTTTGTACTAGCTCTAGTACAAAGTTGTACTAAACTTAAGACACTTATTTTGGGACGAAGAGATTATTTAGACAAAATTCTTGCTTATGAATATTAATATTTTATACAAAAATGGATAAAAGTGTTCTCACAGGATATTTATCTAAAGATCACTTGCATATACAACAATTGTATACTTTTAAGTAAGAACACTTCTATATACTACTACATGATTATCTTATCAAAACTTGAACATTTTTTAAATAATACTTATGATTTGTAGAAGTGTTTGCATAATTTTAAAAAGTGTTAATTTGAGGATCTGCACTCTGGGGGACCCCGGGCTCATAATTATTTGCATGCACATACTTTTCTATTTATTTTTGCTGAAAAATATTTTAATACCTTTGGAAAACACACAAACTTTATTCAAACATGTGAGCACTTTTGAAAACCACATAAACATTATCTTAAAGCATGAACACTTTTATGTATTACATGAATATTTTATTTGGAAAATGAGAAATTTTAAAATTATATGAGCTATTTTTAAAGTATATATACACTTTTTATAAGTACTAAATATCTTATTAAACATGTGAACACTTTTTATGCTTATATAAATGTTTTTATAATTCATAAATGTAATTTTAGTTAAGTAACTTTTTAAATAATACGTGGATATAGTTCAGAATCACATGAACATTTTTAAATAAGTTTATCTATTTGTATGTATATTGTTTATAACACATGGATATTCTAACTTTATAATTATTACGGTGATTATAACTTACATTTTATTAAAATGTATGAAAAGGAAAAGGTTAACATGTAGAAAATAGGTTGTACTGAATGCAACTCATTTAAGTCCCTCGAGCGTGTTCGATTAAAAGGCATATAGACTATTTATGCTCTTTAGACAACCACTATCATCTAGTAGAATGGTTTGAAGTCATGTTTCTTTCTAATTTTGTAACTCTCTCTCTGAAAAGGCTACACAAAAAAGAAAATGATGAAGACGCGAGCTAAACACACGATCCCTCACTTCTGGCATCTTACACATTTTTTCTTTAAAATCGAACATTTTCAACCATAAGATCCTTCACTATCAAGATTAGAATGAGGTCGGGTTGATCTTCTGTCCACTCACTTTCTAACGGGTGCATGAAAATACCATGGTCGTCAAGCATGACCGCATCTATTGTGCTGTCACATAAATCCACGGAGAATGTTGCAAGAGCAGGCATTTTCTATGTGAATTATTTACTTAACTCGCCTCTTATATCATTTGCCCAAAATGTATGACACTATGCAGTAGTCGTGGTTAGCTAACTTATTATATTAGTTTATGAAGGACGTACTAGTAAAAAAATGTTCATGGTGTCTGTATCCATGCCTCATTTTTAAGGAGTAATATCCTTAACATTTTTTAAAAGTAAATAATCCAGAGCAGAGAGAGGATAGGACTACGAGATTATTCCTAAGCAGGAGAAAGATCATGAGCTCCTTCACCGAAAAAGGAGAAAAGAAATCTTACCTCACGAGACACAAAGAATTGCTCAACCGCTATTCTTGTTCTTGGCAGTAGCCCAGATTCCAGCCTCCCTCGAAAACTGGGACCCAGAACCACTAGAAAGGCATCCTGTTTCAACAAGAGGTGACATCATCGCTCTAATCTTCCGCCTTGGCTCGGCTCGCGCCGGGGCGCTCTGCATCTCCGTCGATCGTCTGGATCGCGGCCTCCGCCGCTCCTAGAAACTGCCGCTCAAACAACCTTCGTATATACTGCTGCTCCCACCCTCGCTCTCTCCCAGATGCTCCCTCCCTCCCTCCCTCCCTCCGGCGTCCACGCAGCCGCGCGCGCTCGGCGGCCTCATCCCGTCCGATCCCCGTGTCCTGATGTGTCTCGTGTGACTATCTCTCGTCTTCTTTCACCTTCAGCCATCGCAACGCTGCTCCTTTATGGCCTTCCTCACGCTTCTCGCAACCTTTAAAAGCTTTTACCGGCGGTGAAGTGCTTGCGTGCGACGACACCTAACATCGCCTCTCCTTCATGGTCAACAAGCCCCACCCCCGTCCCTCCTTCTCAATTCGCATCCCCGCTAGCTTCCAGCGACCATGGCCGTATTCAACCCTTGTGAATCTCAGCGATTGCCTCCGCCCAACTACGGCTTCGAGTCCCCGTCTACGAAGCTACGAAAACCGTCTATCAGGGCGCTGCAGTCGGAGCTGCAAGCCTGCAATCACGGGCACACACTGGACGACGAGGACGAAGCGGTGCCGTTCGTAGCAAAAAACTAGCGTGGCAGTTTCGCTACATGCTTCAATTGTCATAGTTTTTGCAACAACTGACATCATATTTTGCTAGGCGTCAGGTTTTGCTAAAACACGCAGTCGGCGTCACGGTTTTGCTACAATTAGCATCGCTTTTTTTCTACAACCGGCATAACGTTTTGCCACATCCATCACGGCTGAGTTGTGACCCGCGACGACGATGACGACTTTTTGCTGCAACCGTCATAGGTTTTTGCTATGTACGGCAACGACTTTTATTACATCCGTTCATTTTAGATGCAAAGTTGCTTCTTGCAACGGCGAGCTACAACTAGCGATGACAGCGATGTCTCTTTTTTTACTGCAACCGTCTTTCATTTTGCTACGACATGTTGGAACCGGCATGGGTCTGTGCTACAACCGGTGACCGGCAAGCTGCAAACCGATGTCAGGGCAGGGCAACATCATAGGTGCGACACGAGTCTCAGAGTATATAACCTGACGATGCGACGGCGACTATCGGTGATGCCGTCGGGACTCATATGTAACGCTTATGCTGTGGTGAATGGAGGCGTCGTCGAGAGGAAGGGAAGTGCCGCCCTGCCTCGCTGGAGCTACGAGCGTGTACGGCATGAGGGGTGAAAAGGTGTGAGTAATGGCAGAAGAGGGTTTTTTCTGTTTCCCGTTGACCGAGCCGTGCGGGGATGAGATGAAGGAAAGGGAAGCTGATTCTACGGTCTAAATAGTTTCATCCAATGGCCTGGCTGCGATCGGCCGAGTGTTTGGGCCGGCTCGCGGGGCGCAGAGTACTGCCCCACCGAAATACTTAGATGTTGGTCGGAGCTTTCAGTTTCATCGTCCGGCCAATGCAATTCGTGGTAGAAGCTGAAGCTGCATTGGTGCAGGTTTCGGCCATATGGGCCGGCTTTTAAGGCCAGCCCGCGGTAATGGATTTTCGTCCTGGCCTGGCACAGCATGCGAATAAAATGGTCGGGGTGACCTTTAGCATGGCATGGAACAACTATTTTGGGAGCATTCCTTCGGAAGCCTTTCAACTATCAATCCCATGCGTTGTCATCAGGCGTGTTCTCAGACGCGTTATTTGTCATGTTCTCAGTATTTATTTCGCATTTTATTTTTTATTTTTTCGCACGCGTTTTTTGTTTTTGGATTGGGTTTCTTTAATGTTTCGGTTTTCACCGGTCTTTCTTAGCTTTTGGACGGAAAACATTAAAAAAATTGCACGAAAAAATGTAATTTCTTGTTTTTTTTTGTGAGAGACACAGTTTTGCTTTCGCTAGAGACACGTTTTTGCTTTCGCGAGAGGTATGGCCGTGCCTCTTGAAAACAAAAAAAGTGTTTTCTGGGTTTTTTTCGAGAGACACGGTTTTTTGCGTTTTCTATTTTATTGTAAGAAGCATGGTTTTGCTTTCGCGAAAGACACATACGTGCTTCTAGGAAACAGAAAAAACGCATTTTCTATTGTTTTTTCACGAAAGGTACGATTTTGCTTTCGTGATAGACACGATTTTACCTTACAAGAGTCACGGACGTGCCTCTCAGAAATGAAAAAAAATGTGTTTTCTGTTTTTTTTCTATCGCGAGAGGCATGGTTTTTCCGTCCGGTTTTTTCATGAAAAAAAAATTCGTCAAAATCTATCATCATGGGATCTAGTTTTTAAAATCTCGACGCGAGGAACCCAATGATGAAAACGGTTTGAAATTTAGACATACTTTTTAAGAGATAAAATATTTTAAAAATATGGATGTACGAAAAAAGAGAAGACTCACAGGTTATGACAAGTGACAGTAGTGCGCAACTTGTCACAACATGGAAAGATGAGAATGATGTTTAAAAAAAATATCCCTCAATTAGCTTTTTAGACAAAATACTCCTCAATTAGTGATTTCAACGAAACAAGGCCGGTTGAGAAACCAAGCCTTAAGGCTGGCTCAGCATGGCCCCTTTATTCGCGGGCTGGCACGACACACTTATGCCCGATATGTGGTCGAAGTCGGCCCTTCTATCACTGTTTGAGGGAGCAACTAACTAAGAAGTACCCTTGTAAGGGTCACTAGAGGTGACCTGAGAGCATGTCATTTGACGCCTACTCAGCCCAATACGTGTCGTGTTTTGGTCGTTTTCTTTAGGGTTTTTTTTCTACACACGTTTTTGACTTTTAAGTAATTTTTTTGTTTGGTTTGTTTTTCCGGCTTCTCTTAAGTTTTAGACAAAAAAATTGAGGTCAAAAAATGTGTTCTCTTGTGCCGCCAGAGGCACCGATTTACTTCTAGTGAAGGTATGGATTTGCTTACGCGAGAGACACGGTTCTACCTTTCGCAAAAGGGGAAATATGTTTTTTTTCTACCACGAGATCCACGAATTTGCTTCCACGAGAACACGGTCGTGCCTTTCGGAAAGGGAAAACGTGCTCTCGATCGGTTTTTTCTGGGGGTTTTTTGTGAAAAAGACTTTATTGAAACCTATCAACTTGAAATCTAGTTTTAAAGATCTCGACACGAGTAATCCAACGATGAAAACGATTCGATATTTGGACGCATGATTTGAGAGATAAAACGTTTTGAATAAACGAACCTACGAAAAAAGAGAAAATTTACAGTTGTGACAAGTGACGTACGTGCAGTGCGACACTTGTCGCAACCTGGAAAGGTGGGAGTGACATTTATGAATGTGCTCTTTAACTAGTAATTTTCGTTGGGGCTGTTTTGATTTTTTTTCTCTTTTAACCTAAAAACAAAAGGCATGAATGGTTTAAACTTTCGGGATGCCAACTCGAGGAAGCCCGCAATCATGTCATGCCAGGCCAACCCTTTTAGCTCGCTTGTTAGGCCAATCAGCGAGGCGAAGCCTTCTGCCGACATGACAAAGGCCATGTAGGCCCTTCTATAAATTGATCCTACGTGTGCCATGCCTTTTTAGGACTCCTGTGTACAAGTATTTTCTTAGAGCACCTTCAATATCTGTCCTGAAACTTTCTCACCGTAAGGGCATGACCAACGCTTCAGCGTGGACCGTTGTCCCGTAGGTTCACGTCGGACGAGCAGCCGCCATGGAGAAAAAAAGCTCAAAAGACGGGTGCTTATAGACCCGAACGGGCTCCTGCGGAAGAACCTACTTCTTCGCTGCAAAAGCGTTGGCCAAAGGAGAAAAGAAGAAAAGCAAGAAAGAGAAATTAGTGAGAGCTAGGAAGAGATGAGGAAAGTGCATGCTGAGAGAGAGAAAAGATGAAATTGATTATGTCATGTGTGGACCTAATGGGGCAGTTATGCATTGGGCTATTTGCTAGGCTAGGTGGTGCTTGAACCGATTTTGCTTTGATGGAGTATGAGGCATCAGGAAGGTGATGCTTCTATGGTTCATGCCCTAAGAAGTTGAACAAATGCAAATGACACCTTTTTAGGACACTTGTGGGGCAAAAACAACACGTCGTAGTTGAACTATGACAGATCCACCGTAAAATCACCTTTTTAGGACACTTGTGGTTCACCGTAAGAGTTTAAATCTGCATGTCGTAGTTGAACTATGTTTATAGATTGCATGTTTGAACTTGAATGTTTAGATTGAAGTATGAAATATGATCGAAGTAGTATGAATGTCCGTTTAAAAAATACTCTTGTTGTTTTTGGTGCCTTATTTTTAGGGCAATTTTTTTGCAGGATAATGTGGGTTTTATTCCTCAGAAACACAATTAATGTCTGCTAGTACTTCATGAGTAACACTGTTTGGCACACAGCACAACCAACAAGTAGTGCTACCACCAGATCTTCCTATACTAGTTAAACTATGAGCAAATCTATTTTGATGATGCTCAATTTCAACGAAATAAACCCATGCGAGTCCAGAGTTTTCTTAATCTCCAACATGAGATGACCATATGTAGAACGGTCCAACGATCAGTCAATACAATTGTTGAAAACACGGCTTTTCTGTGCCAACAAAACTACTTTTGGTGTCTAAATTTTACTCCACACACATTTTGGTGTTCTAAAATAGGGCAGCTATTGGAGATGTTGTGTTATCCTAAGGCTGGTCACAATGGGAGTAACTTAGCTGGTAACATAGCGCATTTTAAGAAAAAAATGCTTATGTGTCATGTAATTAATGAAGAGAGAGGTGTGTAGAGTAACATAATATGTTACTATAACATAGCGTTTCTTGACAAGGCTAGTCATAGTGGGAGTATCATAGCAAGTAACATAACATATTCCAAGACAAATTTGATTATGTGGCAGCTAGTTAACGAGGAGAGAGATGTTTACACTAGTAGAAAACAGGGCATTGGTTCAGACCGGGCCAGCCCATTAGTCCCGGTTCAGTCACGAACTGGGACCAATGGGGGCAACGGTCCCAGTTCGCGAGGCCAGGGGGCCGAGCGGGCCACGTGGGCCATTGGTCCCGGTTCGTCTGGAACCTTTGGTCTCGGTTCCAGACACGAACCGGGACCAACGTGCCTCGCTCCTGGCCCACAACCATTGGTCCCGGTTCGTGGCTGGATCCGGGACCAAAGGGGGTCCTTTAGTCCCGGTTCCAGCCACGAACCGGGACCAATGAAATGCCTATATATACCCCCTCGCCAGCGAGCAGAGCACTCCACATTGCTCTGTTTTTTTGGCCGCCGAGGGGAGAGCTTTGTGGTGCTCTAGCTCACCTCCTATGCACATGAGGTGTTTGATGAAATGCCTAAGCCAAATTTAAGCTTTCTCCTCTCGAAGCTCCTTGTCCAAACTCCATTTTTTTCAAGATTTGTCTAGGTTTGGCGGTCCATCTTGTCCCGTCCCCGTCCTGAAACCGCCGTCGATCGCCCGCGCGTGGTGAGCCTCTTGATCTTATCTTCTTCCTAAAAGAAAATATACTTACTCGTATGATTTTCTTACTTTTATTATTGTTCACTTCTCTATTCATGACATGTTGTAATGGTTTTTAATACACTTTATTATATAACGCGCGCAGATGAACCGGCAATGGATGTACGGTGACCGACGCACCTGCGAGTATATTAAGGGCCTGCATAATTTTCTCGAAGCGGCTGAGGCAAACAAGCAGAATGGTTTTATGCCTTGTCCATGTACTGTCTGTGAGAATATGAAGTCTTTCTTCAACTCTAAAACCCTTCACTTCCACCTGCTTCAGAAGGGTTTTATGCCACACTATAATGTTTGGACCAAGCACGGAGAAAGAGGGGTTATGATGAAAGACAACGAAGAAGAACAGGATGACGACAACTACCCTCCCCTTGAATACGGTGATGCTGTAATGGGGGAAGCTGAAGATCAAGAGGAACCAGACGATGTGCCCGATGATGATCTTTGTCGGGTCATTGTTGATGCACAAAGAGAATGAAAAAGTGAAAGGGAGAAGTTGAAGTTCGATCGCATGTTAGAGGATCACAAAAAAGGGTTGTACCCAAATTGCGAAGATGACAACAAAAAGCTCGGTACCACATTGGAATTCCTGCAATGGAAGGCAGACAATGGTGTATCTGACAAGGGGTTTAGTTCGCTACTGAAAATAATGAAGAACAAGCTTCCAAAGGATAACGAATTGCCCGACAGTACGTACGCAGCAAAGAAGGTTGTATGCCCTCTAGGATTGGAGGTGCAGAAGATACATGCATGCCCTAATGATTGCATCCTCTACCGCGGTGAGTACGAGGAATGGAACGCATGCCCGGTATGTGGTGCATTGCGGTATAAGATCAGAAGAGATGACCCTGGTGATGTTGAGGGCTAGCGCACCGGGAAGAGGGTTCTTGCCAAGGTGATGTGGTATGCTCCTATAATACCACGGCTGAAACGTCTGTTCAGAAACAAAAAGCATGCCGAGTTGATGCAATGGCACAAAAAAGACCGTAAGAAAGACGGGAAGTTGAGAGCACCCGCTGATGGGTCGCAGTGGAGAAAGATTGAGAGAAAGTGGAGCAACTTTACAGGTGACCCGAGGAACGTATGGTTTGGTTTAAGTGCAGATGGTGTTAATCCTTTTGGGGAGCAGAGCAGCCAGCATAGCACATGGCCTGTGACTCCTGTTGGGAGACGTAGTAGTAAATCAAAAAAAATCCTACGATCACCAAGATCTATCCATGGAGAAACCAGCAACGAGTGGGGAGAGATTGCATCTTCATACCTTTGAAGATCGCTAAGCGAAAGCGTTACAAGAACGCGGTTGGTGGAGTCGTACTCGCAGCGATTCAGATCGCGGTGGATTCCGATCTCAGCGCCGAACAACGGCGCCTCCGCGTTCAACACACGTGCAGCCCGATGACGTCTCCTACGCCTTGATCCAGCAAGGAGGAAGGAGAGGTTGAGGGAGAGCTCCGGCAGCACGACGGCGTGGTGACGGTGGAGCTACGTGAACCCCGGCAGGGCTTCGCCAAGTGCTACGGAGAACGAGGAAGAGGAAGGGTAGGGCTACGCCGAGAGAGAGAGAAGTCGTGTCTCAAATCAGCCCAAACCCTTGCATATATATAGGAGGAGGGAGAGGGAGGGCTGCCTTGGCCCCTCCTCCAAGGAGGAGAGCTTCGGCCGAACTAGGGGGAGAGTCCACCTCTCACAAGGGAGGTGGATCTCCTCCTTTTAAATCCTTTCAGCCCTATCTCTTGATCTCCAGCCGCATGGGCCTTTCTAGAAGGTCTTGGCCAGCCCAATAACGGCTGGCACACCTCCTCTAAAGGGCCCAGAAAGTCCTATGGTCGTCACACCCCTCCCGGGGGTCCTCCGGCACCCTCCCGGCACTCCCAATACACTACCGATGAGCCCGAAAACTTTTCGGTGACCAAAACTGGACTTCCTATATATCAATCTTTACCTCCGGACCATTCCGGAGCTCCTCATGACGTCCGGGATCTCATTCGGGACTCCGAACAACCTTCGGTAATCATGTATACCATTTCCCTATAACCCTAGCGTCATCGAACCTTAAGTGTGTAGACCCTACGGGTTCGGGAGACACGTAGACATGACCGAGACACCTCTCCGGTCAATAACCAACAGCAGGATCTGGATACCCATGTTGGCTCCCACATGCTCCACGATGATTTCATCGGATGAACCACGATGTCGGGGATTCAATCAATCCCGTATACAATTCCCTTTGTCTATCGGTATGATACTTGCCCGAGATTCGATCGTCGGTATCTCTATACCTTGTTCAATCTCGTTACCGGTAAGTCTCTTTACTCATTCCGTAATACATCATCCCGTGGCTAACTCCTTAGTCACATTGAGCTCATTATGATGATGTCTTACCGAGTGGGCCTAGAGATACCTCTCCGTCACACGGAGTGACAAATCCCAGTCTCGATTCGTGCCAACCCAACAGACACTTTCGGAGATACCCGTAGTGCACCTTTATAGCCACCCAGTTACGTTGTGACATTTGGCACACCCAAAGCATTCCTACGGTATCCGGGAGTTGCACAATCTCATGGTCTAAGGAAACGATACTTGACATTGAAAAGCTTTAGCAGACGAACTATACGATCTTGTGCTACGCTTAGGATTGGGTCTTGTCCATCACATCATTCTCCTAATGATGTGATCCCGTTATCAATGACATCCAATGTCCATGGTCATGAAACCGTGACCATCTATTGATCAACGAGCTAGTCAACTAGAGGCTCACTAGGGACATGTTGTGGTCTATGTATTCACACATGTATTACGGTTTCCGGTTAACACAATTATAGCATGAACAATAGACAATTACCATGAACTAGGAAATACAATAATAACCATTTTATTATTGCCTCTAGGGCATATTTCCAACAACTCTATGTATGTATAACCTTCCTCCTTGGTTGTGCATGAAGCGGAAGTTCATTATGATGTCAGTGCTCATCCAAGGCCCTAAGTAACCCGGCAATGACATTGATGTGTACCTAAGGTCATTAGTTGATGAACTTTTACAGCTATGGAATGGAAGAGGTGTATGTGTGTGGGATGAGAATGAACAGGAGGAATTTGACCTACATGCGTTGCTGTTTGTAACCATCAACGATTGGCCTGCTCTCAATGACCTTTTAGGACAGACAAACAAGGGATACCACGCATGCACACACTGTTTAGATGACACCGATAGTATATATTTGGACAAGTGTAGGAAGAATGTGTACCTGGGGCATCGTCGATTTCTTCCGACCAACCATCAATGTCGAAAGAAAGGAAAGCATTTCAAAGGTGAGGAAAATCACCGGAAGAAGCCCGCCCTCCGTACTGGTGATCACATACTTGATATGGTCAATGATTTACAAGTCATATTTGGAAAGGGTCCTGGCGGACTATCTGTTCCGAATGACGCTGACAAACGCGCACCCATGTGGAAGAAGAAATCTATATTTTGGGACCTACCCTATTGGAAAGACCTAGAGGTCCGCTCTGCAATCGACATGATGCACGTGACGAAGAATCTTTGCGTGAACTTGCTAGGCTTCTTGGGAGTGTATGGGAAGACAAAAGATACACCGGAGGCACGGGAGGAACAACAACGTGTGCATGAAAAAGACGGCATGCATCCAAAGCAGTATGAAGGTCCTGCCAGCTACGCTCTTACCAAAGAAGAGAAGGAAATCTTCTTTGAATGCCTGCTCAGTGTGAAGGTCCTGTCTGGCTTCTCGTCGAATATAAAGGGAATAATAAATATGGCAGAGAAAAAGTTCCAGAACCTAAAGTCTCATGGCTGCCACGTGATTATGACGCAACTGCTGCCGGTTGCATTGAGGGGGCTTCTACCGGAAAATGTTCGATTAGCCATTGTGAAGCTATGTGCATTCCTCAATGCAATCTCTTAGAAGGTGATCGATCCAGAAATCCTGCCAAGGTTAAGGAGTGATTTGGTGCAATGTCTTGTTAGTTTCGAGCTGGTGTTCCCACCGTCCTTCTTTAATATCATGACGCACGTCCTAGTTCATCTAGTCGACGAGATTGTCGTTCTGGGCCCTGTATTTCTACACAATATGTTCCCCTTTGAGAGGTTCATGGTAATCTTAAAGAAATATGTTTGTAACCGCGCTAGGCCAGAAGCAAGCATCTTCATGGGCCATCAAACATAGGATGTCATTGGGTTTTGTGTTGACTTCATTCCTGACCTTAAGAAGATTGGTCTCCCTCAATCGCGATATGAGGGGAGACTGACTGGAAAAGGCACGCTAGGAGCGGACTCAATAATATGTAGGGACGGGCATTCTTGGTCTCAAGCACACTACACAGTTCTACAGAATTCCACCTTGATGACCCCGTATGTCGATGAACACAAGAATATTCTGCGCTCCAAACACCCGGAGCAGTGTGACGACTGGATTACATATGAACACATCAGGACTTTCGGCAGTTGGCTGCAAACACGTCTCATGGATGACAACACTGTTTCTGATGAGTTGTACTCGTTGGCCAGGGGACCATCTTCGACTGTGTTGACTTATAAAGGGTACGAGATAAATGGGAATACATTTTAAACGATCGCCCAAGATGAAAAGAGAACCAACCAAAACAGCGGTGTCCGCTTTGATGCAGCAACCAAGAGGGGAAAGGACACATATTATGGTTACATAGTGGACATATGGGAACTTGACTATGGACATGATTTCAGGGTCCCTTTGTTTTAGTGCAAAGGGGTCAATCTGTCAAGAGGCGGGGTACAGGAAGACCCACAGTACGGAATGACAATAGTGGATCTGAACAATCTTGGGTACACAGACGAACCATTCGTCCTAGCCAATGATGTGGCGCAGATTTTCTATGTGACGGACATGTCTACCATACCGAGAAAAAGAAAAGATAAGGAAGCGAATACATCATACGATGAGCCAAAGCGCCACATAGTTCTTTCAGGAAAAAGAGACATCGTGGGATTGGAGGGCAAGACAGACATGTCTGAAGATTATGAAAAGTTTCATGAAATTCCTCCCTTCAAAGTCAAGGCTGACCTAAGCACCCTGTTAAACGATGAAGATTATCCATGGTTACAGCGTAATAAGCAAAGGACACAAGCAAAGAAAGAGTTAAGACTTTCTCTCCACAACTATATCATTGCAGTGACATGTGAAGAAATGAAATGCCTTTTGTAACACATGAGTTTTCGTCCGAAACCCTAATACTTCGAAAGAGATTTTCCGTTTTGTACACGAAGTGCATCCAGGTTTTGCCGTAACCCTCTCAACTTTTTATAACATGCTATGTGGATGAAATGATGATACCATGCCAACTTTCAACCTTTTCAGAGTTCATTTGAAGTGTTTTTCAATTTCAAGGTCATTTAGCTCAAAAAATCAGTATGTGCATGAAAAATACCAAATGAAGTCAGAAAGGGTTAAAAATTGATGATATGGATTTGAATGGTGCATTTTGAATACAAAAAAAGTATGGAGTTCAAAAAATTCAAAAAAATGAAATCCTTTTGTAACAGATGAGTTTTCGTCCAAAACCGTGATACTTCGAAAGAGATTGTCCATTTTGTACACGAAGTGCATCCAGTTTTTGTCGTAACCATCTCAACTTTTTAGCACATGCTATGTGGGTGAAATGATGATACCATGCCAACTTTCAACCTTTTTAGAGTTCATTTGAGTGCTTTTCAATTTCAGGGTTATTTAGCTCAAACAATTCAGTATGTGCATGAAAAATACCAAATTAAGTCAAAAATGGTTGAAAATTGATGATGTGGCTTTGAATGATGCATTTTGAACACACAAAAAGTATGGAGTTCAAATAGGTTCAGAAAAATGAAATCCCTTTGTAACAGATGAGTTTTCGTCCGAAACCATGATATTTCGAAAGAGATTGTCCATTTTGTACACGAAGTGCATCCAGTTTTTGCGGTAACCATCTCAACTTTTTAGCGTTTGCTATGTGGGTGAAATGATAATACCATGCCAACTTTCAACCTTTTCAGAGTTCATTTGAAGTGATTTTCAATTTTAGGGTAATTTAGCTCAAAAAATCAGTATGTGCATGAAAAATACCAAATGAAGTCAGAAATGGTTGAAAATTGATGATGTGACTTTGAATGGTGCATTTTGAACACACAAAAAGTATGGAGTTCAAATAAGTTCAAAAATGAAATCCCTTTGTAATAGATGAGTTTTCGTCCGAAACCGTGATAATTCGAAAGAGATTGTCCATTTTGTACACGAAGTGCATCCAGTTTTTGCCGTAACCATCTCAACTTTTTAGCGCATGATATGTGGGTGAAATGATGATACCATGCCAACTTTCAACCTTTTCAGAGTTCATTTGAAGTGCTTTTCAATTTCAGGGTTATTTAGCTCAAAAAATCAGTAGGTGCATGAAAAATACCAAACTAAGTCAGAAAGGGTTGAAAATTGATGATGTGGCTTTGAATGGTGCATTTTGAACACACAAAAATTATGGAGTTCAAATAAGTTCAAAAAAACGAAATCCCTTTGTAACAGATGAGTTTTCGTTCGAAACCATGATACTTCGAAAGAGATTGTCCATTTTGTACACGAAGTACATCCAGTTTTTGCCGTAACCATCTCAACTTTTTAGCACATGCTATGTGGGTGAAATGATGATACCATGCCAACTTTCAACCTTTTCAGAGTTCATTTGAAGTGCTTTTCAATTTCAGGGTTATTTAGCTCAAAAAACCCAGTAAGTGCATGAAAAATACCAAATGAAGTCAAAAAGGGTTGAAAATTGATGATGTGGCTTTGAATGGTGCATTTTGAACACACAAAAAGTATGGAGTTCAAATAAGTTCAAAAAAATGAAATCCCTTTGTAACAGATGAGTTTTCGTCCGAAACCATGGTACTTCGAAAGAGATTGTCCATTTTGTACACGAAGTGCATCCAGTTTTTGCCGTAACCATCTCAACTTTTTAGCGCATGATATGTGGGTGAAATGATGATACCATGGCAACTTTCAACCTTTTCAGAGTTCATTTGAAGTGCTTTTCAATTTCAGGGTTATTTAGCTCAAAAAATCAGTAGGTGCATGAAAAATACCAAACTAAGTCAGAAAGGGTTGAAAATTGATGATGTGGCTTTGAATGGTTCATTTTGAACACACAAAAATTATGGAGTTCAAATAAGTTCAAAAAAACGAAATCCCTTTGTAACAGATGAGTTTTCGTTCGAAACCATGATACTTCGAAAGAGATTGTCCATTTTGTACACGAAGTACATCCAGTTTTTGCCGTAACCATCTCAACTTTTTAGCACATGCTATGTGGATGAAATGATGATACCATGCCAACTTTCAACCTTTTCAGAGTTCATTTGAAGTGCTTTTCAATTTCAGGGTTATTTAGCTCAAAAAACCCAGTAAGTGCATGAAAAATACCAAATGAAGTCAGAAAGGGTTGAAATTGATGACGTGGCTTTGAATGGTGCATTTTGAACACACAAAAAGTATGGAGTTCAAATAAGTTCAAAAAAACGAAATCCATTTGTAACAGATGAGTTTTCGCCCGAAACCATGGTACTTCGAAAGAGATTGTCCATTTTGTACACGAAGTGCATCCAGTTTTTGCCGTAACCATCTCAACTTTTTAGCACATGCTATGTGGGTGAAATGATGATACCATGCCAACTTTCAACCTTTTCAAAGTTCATTTGAAGTGCTTTTCAATTTCAGGGTTATTTAGCTCAAAAAACCCAGTAAGTGCATGAAAAATACCAAATGAAGTTAGAAAGGGTTGAAAATTGATGATGTGGCTTTGAATGGTTCATTTTGAACACACGAAAAGTATGGAGTTCAAATAAGTTCAAAAAAATGAAATCCCTTTGTAACAGATGAGTTTTCGTCCGAAACCGTGATACTTCGAAAGAGATTGTCCATTTTGTACACGAAGTGCATCCATTTTTTGCCGTAACCATCTCAACTTTTTAGCACATGCTATTTGGGTGAAATTATGATACCATGCCAACTTTCAACCTTTTTAGAGTTCATTTGAAGTGCTTTTCAATTTCAGGGTTATTTAGCTCAAAAAATCAGCAAGTGCATGAAAAATATCAAATGAAGTTAGAAAGGGTTGAAAATTGATGATGTGGCTTTGAATGGTGCATTTTGAACACACGAAAAGTATGGAGTTCAAATAAGTTAAAAAAATGAAATCCATTTGTAACAGACGAGTTTTCGTCCGAAACCGTGATACTTCGAAAGAGATTGTCCATTTTCTACACAAAGTGCATCCAGTTTTTGCCGTAACCATCTCAACTTTTTAGCACATGCTATGTGGGTGAAATGATGATACCATGCCAAATTTCAATCTTTTTAGAGTTCATTTGAAGTGCTTTTCAATTTCAGGGTTATTTAGCTCAAAAAAATCAGTAAGTGCATGAAAAATACCAAATGAAGTCAGAAAGGGTTCAAAATTGATGATGTGGCTTTGAATGGTGCATTTTGAACACACAAAAAGTATGGAGTTCAAATTAGTAAAAAAAATGAAATCCCTGTAGATAACATAAAAAATAACAAAAATGAACATAGATGCGCTTATGTAAGTAAAATTCGACCGGAAATCAGACTCAAATTCAGTTTTATTTCAGGTCAAATTTTCCCACATAAGGGCATCTATTTTCAATTTGAGAGGAACTCAACAAGGCGGGGAGGGGTGGGCTTATAAACCGGTGCGAGCGCCCCTCGCTTGGCGAGGTGGGACTAAACTCCCACCATAGCCAGGACCAACCATTTAGTCCCGGTCGGTGGCTACAACCGGGACCAATGCAGCAATTTCGTCCCGGTTGGTGGCACCAACGAGGACCAATGCCCACCTTTAGTCCTAGTTGGTGCCACCAACTGGGACCAAAGGTCTCTACTTCTCGCCCTTTGGGCCACCAATCGACACATCGGAGCAGTACGCCTCCTCCTCGGCCTCGTGGACAATGGCGGAAGACAGACGCCACTGCTCCGGCTCCTCCGGCGCCTAGTAAGCAACGACGGAAGGGAGCCGCCGCCGCTCCGATGGCTAGCAGTACAAGCATAGGCAGGAGGGGATACAAATCGGTCCATCTCTCAAGCCTCTGGAAAAGTTACCATATGAGAGGACCGAGTCTAAAAACGAGGAGATATGTCAGGCCGAATTGAGGGCCCATTTTGCAAAGAAAACTCCACCTTCGAAGGAGAAGATAGATCCGGTGAAAGCGATGCGCACTATCGATGCCCTGAAGCGACCACCACCGCCTCCGCCGGATTTCAACTTTGACCGCTGTACTAAAAAGACATATCAAGATGCGTGCCGGTCGGGAAGTACTTCTAGTAATGCAAGGTTAGCAAAATGAAGAAGTGGGAAAAAATTCCCCATCTCGGCGAACAGGCGAACCAATCGTGCCCCCCGCTCAAGGTGTCTAGCGATATCGTCGCTAATCATTCGGGGATGGTGCCCGTACCAAACCTGGTAATTACCTGAGCGATGATGTATAGTTTAAGCCGTTGGAGGTGGACGAATTCCGTTACCGGCACGGGCGGCCTCTCGTCAAACCTTATCCTCCTCCTCTAACAACGATGATGCGAAAATTCCATGAATGGTACATGAAAACCTACCGCGAGTCTGGGACGAATTCTTTGATACTGTCAGTTAAAGAGGAGCACGACCTCGTTGGAATGGAATTGTTGAATATTGAATTTGAGGAGATATTCCAGTTATACAATCAAAAGGCCCTCGACAAAACAATCGTGACTTGCTACTGTTTGTAAGTACTACTTCTATAATTAAGTCTCTCTATGTATATAGCTCAGCTCTTTCATTGCATGTATATATAATTATCCTCACTATTATATTATGCAGATTGAAGATCGTCGAATGCAGAAAATCACAAATCTATGACATTGGGTTCACTAACCCAAATATCATACATGAGTATAATTTTCAAAAGTATCCCACACAAACCGAGGACAATTTGCTACAATCGTTGCTTAAAAATCAAAACAAAGGGACAATACTCTTTCCTTACAACTTCAAGTGAGTGTTACTGTCTTGTGCATATTCGGTTTCCCTTATTACTCAAGGTTTATAGTAATATAATTGATGAGTTATGCATGCATGCGCAGTTTTCACTTTATTCTGCTAGAGATTCAACTTGAGTGGGGAGTAGTAACCGTCTTAGAATCGAAACGAAAAGATCCCCAGGAATATGCGGACATGACTAAAATTCTCCAGAAGTAAGTTCAATCGATCATTATCGCATCATATCGGCAACTTTGTTCATTTCCTGATATCAAGTAATTATTTTCTTTGTCTGGCAGGGTTTGGAAAGAGTTCACAACAATTGTTATGACAATGCCGGGAGAGCTGTGATTTACACACCTGAAAGAAAGTAGGATGTCGGTGCACTAGAGTTTTGGGCTTCCTAGTGCCCCTTTACTCGTGCACGGGCAGTAGTAGCCACCCTGGCGACGAGGCCCAACAGGGACTTGCCGGGTACCAGCGCAGAAGAATTGGGACTCCCGGCAAGACCTTGTCGGGATGACCCTCGGACCCTCAGGCAAAGACAGAGCTCCGGCAAGCCCCGACAAGGCCTCACCAGTGCATAGGCCAGGTGTCGATCCTCCTGGACGCGTGCCGCGGCGTCGGCGTTGGAGGGGGGCTAAGCGGTGTCGATGGGACGGGCTCCTGTCCCACCCCACAGACGGATAGAGATGCGTGACGGTGCATTAAATGCGTCTGTCCTACTCCATCAGTGTTATATATGATAGCACTGTAGCTCTGTACGCCCCGTGTATGCACTGTACGCCATTGTTGGGATCCCCTTCGGTATAAAAGGAGGCCCAGGGCGATACGGTAGAGGACTTTTTTGACACTTTTGGACTTGTAGGACTTTCTAGCTCACACGCGTGACAGCTGCTCATAGTGCTCCTGTAGCTAGAGCCCTAAGAACACTCTGAATACAACCAAGCAGGAGTAGGGTTTTACGCATCTTTGCGGCCCGAACCTGGGTAAAATCCTCGCGTGTTGTTCATTAGACCGGCTCTTTGCGCGAGCCTTCTCCCTGCCGAACCGAAAGGGGTCCCTCCTATCCCATAGGTGCTCGTCCCCACGACATCTTTGGCGCGCCAGGTAGAGGGTCGTAGGTCATGCGAACCCGTTCTGGTGATCAGCACGCCCATTTCTTCATACTCATCATCGACATGGCCTCCAAGAAGAAGGGCCTGACGGCGGTTGGCCCATCCACATGTGTCGTCCCTGTATCTGCGCAGATAGGTGATGGCGTAGACATGGGTGGAGGAGGAGGAGGCGGAGGTTCAGAGCTCCCATGACGCTCCGGTGATCAAGGCCAAGCAAGCGGCGACGCTCGCCGCGGAGACGCCCATGGCGGCGATGGGAACCCCTGCGCCCCTGGGTCTCAAGACGGAGCGGTACCACCTGTGGGTGGTACGACGAACTCCGGGGGTAGAAGGGTATCTTCCAGGGCACCCACGCCGGCCCTACGCCGCGACCTTCCTAGGACGAGCGCGAAGAGCTGCGCCACGGTGCCCGCAGTTCTCAACGTCCTCATGGAAAAAGCTCATGCGCATCATTCCCAAGGTGCACGGAACCAGCATGCTCGCCAACAGGCTAGTGGGAGTGGCGTGCTGCCATGGGACCGCGGCGGTTCTCCTTCTAACATAGTTAGAATTTAGAGCACCTCACGTTCCTCGTGCCGTTCGCTGCCGACCACGTCGGAGGAAGCGATGGCGCGGGCGCAACTACTCCTAAAATTTCCTCCTGCTGCGGAGAAGCTCGACGAATGGAGAGCCACCATCCAGAGCCTCCTCACCCTCGTAGATAAGTTTCGGTCCACCGAGCCGACTCACCTCAGTGGTGAGAGGGCCGGAGGCGGTGCGACTACGATGCACTCTCCTCCAGGGCAACAATGCCCGTCACCGACTCGACAGACCGACACTTACGATAGTTACTCGACGGTGTCGTCTGACCCACGGGCACGCTGCGACCAACGTCAAGTTCTTCGGGAACGGGGCAAGGAAGACGCTCGAACTGCAATCGAGCGGCGGCGGGAAGCACACCTCCAGTCTGATAGGCACGCGGGGCCCACTATAGACAAGTCTGCGCCAGGGTATCCTGTCAGCCTACCTTATGAGGTAGGTTGTCTAGCGTTTACTCGTGACCTGTGACAAGTCTAGTGGCCCAACTCCCGCACGTTCAAACCAGAAGTCCCGGAGAAGTATGACGACAAGACTCATCCATCGGAGTTCCTGAGCATCTACACCATTGCGGTGCAGGCTGCCGGGGGTCGCAACGACAAGATACTCGCCAACTACTTCCCGTTGGTGCTTAAGCCCAATGTCAGGTTGTGGTTGATGCACCTGCCAGAGGGGTACATCGCCTCCTAGGCAGACCCGTGCCACGAGTTTGTTGGCGCCTTCACAGGAGGTCATCAAGCTCCTGGGCAAGAAAGTGATTTGCACATCATCCCTCAAAAAGGAGGGCGAAACTTTGCGCAAGTACATCCAAAGGTTCAGCCGCGTGCACCACAACATACCAGACGCTCATCCTGCCGTTGTTATCAACGCGTTCCATCAGAACGTGCACAACTGCAGGATGTGGGAAGAGCTGGCAATGAACAGGGTCAGGGACGTTGCCAAGCTTTATGCTTTGGCAGACAAATGTGCTCTGGCTGAAGAAGGGAGAAGACTCCCCGACGAAGACGTCGACGCAGGGGTCGACTTTGAAGATGAAGACATCGCCACCCCGGCAAAGAAGGGCCGGCGGCGGAACAAGAAGTGCAAGGGCAATGCCGTACTTGCCGTCGAGGGATCCGACAACCCCTACGCCACCAAGAAGGGCAAGGTTCATGACCCCGGCGATGACGTTGTCGGGTGTGCCTCCTGCCATGCCATGGCGGCTGCCGACAAGCCAGAAGGCTCTGACAAGCAGTATTGCAAGATCCATTGCACCAAAGGCCATGTTCTCCAAGATTGGCGGCAAGTTGAGAAGCTTGTCGAGAAGCAAAAAGCCGAGTACGAGAGGCGAGGTAAGGAGAAAGGCCAGGATGGTGCTGAGGGGTCCGGCAAGAAGTGTGTTGGTCGAGGAGGTCGCCGCGGCAAGCCCAAGCAACAAAAAGACAGGCCCGCCCACGGCCACAACAAGCAAGAGGGAGATGATGATGACGTTGAAGAGGACGACGAATCTAGCGAGCATGAGTTCCAGAAGGCCATAGAGATGATGTGAATAGAGGGAGGTGCCTCATCGCATTCCTCCCACCGCCAACTTAAACAGTGGGCACGCGAGGTTAATGCCACGGAGCCCTCTATCGGTGCCCAGAGACCTCTGAAGTGGTCCAACACTCCTATCATCTTCGACGCCTAGGATCACCATGATCGCATAACTACGGTCGGGTGCCTGCCGCTGTTGGTCTCACCACAAATTTGCAACCTCAAGCTGACGAAGATGCTAGTCGACAGTGGGGCCAGCCTGAACCTGATCTCGCCTAATGTCATCCAGAGGCTGCAAATTCCTGATGAGGATCTCGAGCCGATAGGCGCTTTCCAAGGGGTCAATTCAGGAAGAACTCAGCCGAAAGGCAAGGTCACGCTACCGGTGACGTTTGGGAGTGATATCAATTTCAGAACGGAGAAGATCGTTTTTGACGTCGCTAAGATCTCGTTGCCATACAACTGCATCCTTGATCGCCCAGCACTGGCCAAGTTTATAGCGGCCACCCACTTCACTTACAACATGCTGAAGATGCCCGGGCCAATGAGCGTCATCACTATCAACTCCGACAAGGAAATCACACTTATCTGCACCGACCTGCTCTACCGGGGTGTAGTCGCAACACCTGCCGCCAAGGCACTTGCTCCTGCCGCTGAAGCTCCCGAGGGGAGAAGACCGGCAAGGCCTCTAGCACACATTCCAGCAAGCGCACCTCCTCGGGATGTTGCGCTCCCATTGACGATGTGCCAGAGAGCTTCACCGGAAAGAGAAATAAGTCCAAGGCAGCTCCGCCAGAGACCAAGAAGGTACCCGCCAAGGAGGATGGCACGGGGGGGGGGGGGGGACTTTCACCATAAGTTCCACCCTTGACGATAAATAGGAAAGCGCGCTCGTCGCCTTCCTGCGGGTGAATGTCGATGTGTTTGCATGGGAACCATATGATATCTCCGGTGTTCCCAGGAAGGTGATTGAGCACCACATTGTTGTATGCCTGCACGCGCAACCCGTCAAGCAGAAGGTCCGAAAGCAAGCTTTCGAGCGGCAACAGTTTATTGCTGAAGAGATCAAGAAACTAGAAGCGGCTGGCTTGATCAGAGGAGTACTCCATCCAACATGGTTGGCCAATCCAGTCGTAGTGCACAAGGCGAATGGAAAATGGAGGTTGTGCATTGACTTCACAAACATCAACAAAGCCTACCCAAAAGATCCTTTTCCCTTGCGGTGCATCGACCAGATTGTGGACTCCACCGCTGGCTGCGACTTGTTGTCTTTCCTCGATGCCTATTCCGGCTATCATCGTATTTTCATGGCCAAGGAAGACGAGGAGAAGACCGCATTTATCACCCCATGTGGTACGTATTGCTTTTTTGCATATGACTTTCGAGTTGAAAAGTGCCGGTTCTACATTTGCTAGAGCAGTCTAGATTGGTTTTCAGCCCCGGCTACATAGAAATATGGAGGCTTATATGGATGACATAGTGGTCAAGACCAAGGACAAGGCTACGCTCATATCAGATCTAGAAGAAACATTTGCCAATCTGCACAAGATCAACATGAAGCTCAACCCTGAGAAGTGTGTATTCGGCGTCCCATCCGGCAAGCTTCTTGGGTTCTTTGTATCTCAACGAGGAATTGAAGCAAATCCCGACAAGATCAAAGCGATTGAGCAAATTGAAGCACTAAGACGAGTCAAAGATGTGCACCATCTTGCCAGCTGTGTTGTTGCTCTAGGTAGGTTCATCTCAAAATCTGCTGAGTGCGCACTGCCCTTTTTCAAAATCTTGAAGAAGGCAGGTCCAATGAAATGGACTCCGGAAGCGAAGGCAGCGTTGCAGGATTTGAAGAAGTACCTCTCCTCTCCGCCTGTCCTAGTCATGCCAAAACCACAAGAGTCGTTGCTGCTATATCTAGCGGCAACAAATCAAGTGGTGAGTGCTGCACTAGTGGCTGGAAGAGAAGTTGATGAAGAAGCAGCGGCAACGGCAGGGCCGCCAAGCGACGAGCCAGGGCATTCCCCCGCAGGGTCTGGTGCCGGCAAGGGAGGATCTGCGCAATTGAATGAGGCAATCCAAAAGAAGAAGATGGTGTAGCGCCCAGTCTATTTTGTCAGCTCCCTGTTGCACGGGGCTAGGTCGAGATATTCTGGCATGCAAAAGTTGCTCTTCGGCCTTCTTATGGCCTCGAGGAAGCTGCCACACTACTTCCAAGCACATGAGATCACCGTTGTCACTCGCTTCCCGCTACAGCGAATCTTGCGAAACCCAAAAGCTACTGGCAGGGTTGTAGAGTGGGCTTTGGAACTGTCAAGCTTTGGTCTCAAATTTGAAAGCACTTCGACCATTCAGAGTAGGGCCTTGGCGGAGTTCATTGCAGAGTGGACCCCAATGCCCGATGAAGAAGTTCCAGAGTCAACTCTCCCCGGTAAGGAAACCGATCAAGAATGGATCATGTATTTTGATGAAGCTTTCTCACTGCAAGGCGCCAGTGCCAGAGTGCTGCTTGTCGCACCCACTAGAGAGCACCTCAAATATGTGATTCAGATGCACTTTCCCTGGAAGAGATCAACGAACAACACTGCCGAGTACGAAGGGCTGCTTGCCGGTCTCAGGATTGCGGCAGACCTTAGGATCAAGAAACTTATTGTCAGGGGTGATTCTCAGCTTGTCGTCAGGCAAATGAATAAATATTACCAGAGTTCGTTGATGGAAGCTTATGTAGATGAAGTGAGGAAGTTGGAAGAACGTTTTGACAGCCTGCAAATGGAGCATGTTCCACGTGCAGAGAACGGTGTTGCCGATGGCCTGTCAAAGTGTGTTGCCCTTAAGTTGCCTGTGGAACCAGGAACTTTCGTGCTCCGGCTGACTCACCCTCCATGGAGCCATCAACTAGGCAAGAGAAAACAAGAAAGTTGAGTTCCGACAAGTATTTCCTGGCAGAGCTCCCAAAAGCAGCCGGCGAGGAGGTTGCTGGGGACAACGGCAGGCTTGCCGGTGAGCGCCGTGCTCCGATGGAGTCTCCGGCTCTTGCTGTGGAAGCACATGATCCCACCAGGCTTGCCGGGGTGCAGAAGGCTCCGGCGGGCCATCAGGCCCTTGCCGTTGAGACAAACGCTCCCCCATCCAAGGATATGCCTTTAGTCCTTGTTTTCGAGCCCCAGGCTCCACCATGGTCACAACACATCGTCTGATTCCTTCAAATAGGAGAACTCCTCGAGGAACAACAGGAAGTAGAGAAAGTAGCCCGCCGGTCTCATATGTACCAGTTCATAGACAATGTCCTGTACAGAAAGAGACCGAATGGCATGAAGCTCAAGTGCATTTCTCGGGAGGATGGACTGGAGTTGTTGGCGGAGATACATGGAGGCATATGTGGCTCCCACATAGGATCAAGAGAACTTGCCGGAAAGGCATTTCGGCAAGGTTTCTTTTGGCCCACTACCCTCCAGGATGCGACTGCGTTAGTAACCAAGTGTGAAGCATGCCAGTTTCATTCGAAGAAATTACATCAACCACCTCAAGTCCTTCAAACAATCCCTCTCTCCTGGCCATTTTCGATCTGGGGGCTCGACATCTTGGGCCCCTTCCCCTGCGATGCCGAGGGCTTTGAGTACTTGTACATGGCAATCGACAAGTTCACAAAGTGGCCGAAAGTGGAAGCAATGAGAAAGGTGACAGCACAGTCAGCAGTCAAGTTCTTCAAAGGGCTAGTCTGCCGCTTTGGTGTTCCCAACAGGATCATCACTGACAATGGCACACACTTCACGAGCCGCACCTTCATGCAATATGTCCAAGACCTTGGCAGCAGAATTTGTTTTGCTTCCGTTGCCCACCCGAGAAGCAACGGCCAAGCAGAAAGAGCTAATGCTGAAGTGTTGCGAGGCCTCAAGACAAGAACTTTTGACAAGCTGCGCAAGTGCGGAAGGCACTGGATTGATGAGTTGCCGATGGTTCTCTGGTCAATCAGGATGACACCAAATCGAGCTACCGGCCAGACACCCTTCTCCCTCGTATATGGGGCGGAGGCAGTTCTCCCCACGGAACTCATATACGGGTCCCCTCGAGTGCTTTCTTATGGTGATCTCGAGCAAGAGCAGGCTGCTATGAGAGCCGTCTTCAGGTTGTGAGAGCCGCACGCTACCAGCAAGCTTTGCGCCGCTGCATAGCCGCAAGGTTAATGCCAGAAGTCTTGAGGAAGGCGACCTTGTTCTTTGGCGAGTTCAGTCCGCCAAGAATTCCAACAAATTAACGCCAAAGTGGGAAGGCCCTTATCGGGTAGTATGAGTCACCAGGCCTGACACAGTCCGCCTGGAGACCGAAGATGGCATCCTAGTGAGCAACTCCTAGAATATCAAACATCTTTGCAAGTTCTACCCATAAGGCGCGGTTGTCGGGCCTCCCGACAACCACCTTTTGTACAAGTCTTGCCACTGAAGCATGTAATCCTTGGTACAAAGCCAGGCTCAGACCCTATGCGTAGTTGAATAAAGATAAGTGTTCTGCAATCTTGGTCGATTCTCATGTTTACTTATGTGCATGTTTGTCTGAGGTATTGCATCGCACTTAATCCCGACAAGGGCTAACAGACCGCCAAGGTTCCATATCCATATTTTCTCTTTTTTCTTTTTCTCAAAGGACAGAAGGTCACCTCGCGTGCAGCTTTGCTGGGGGGGTATGGATACCTATGAGCGACCTCTAAAAAAAACTTACCGAAAGGAGTACGGCAACAAAAAGATAAGTTGCAAAACCCCAAGAGAATTCTTGTTGTGGAGTTATTTTCCTGGGCGATTTCGACTTTTGTATGGAAAACCTGCATGCACGAGAACCTTGCCGCGATTGTATATGCCCTCACTGTGTTCGAGACCACTCAACGGCTTAAATGATCGCGCTTGTGCTCCTTGTTTCGTTTTGAGTCCGCTCAACGACTCAAGTGACAACACTCGTGCTTTTATTCTGTTTCGAGCATGACCAACACCTTGAACGGCTGTAGCAAGGATGCCAAGGTATCTTGCCGACAATGGCACCACCAGCAGGCTGCTAAGGACCAGTTCCTCGAAGCGCCCATGGTAGGGCTACGCGCGTCGACAAGATTCTTCCGAGAAGGCGAAGGGAAAGTTCCATACACAGAAACAGTCTAACAAGGAAGATAATACACAGTCATTCAAAATAGGGTGAAATTCACATGAGATATCGCTTTTTCCTAAGTACATCTTTATTTGACTTTCTCCTCTAGGGGAGATTACAAGAAGAAAAAGATGAGAAGGGGAGGCGGGCCACAAGAAGAAAAAGATGGCAAGAGGCCCCCGGCAGAAGCCCGGCCTGACCCCTCTGGACCAGTACTGCGTAGAGGAGCAGGGCTGCCAGATGACCAGGCAAGAACCTGGCCCCTCCTAGACCAGCATTGCGCGGAGGAGAGGGCCAGCGCGGGCGAAAAGGGGGATGGACCCCAGAAGACGAAGTCCACGGGACTGCCGGAAGATCTAGCTGGAAGATGAGGCAGCGCCCGGGACTAAGGCCCCCGGCAAGGTCATCCTGCCGGGAGGGGGAGAGGCATGAGGCTGGCGATGATGTTGCGGCCCACGGTTAGTCCGAGATCGAGTCGTCGGGATCCGACTTGACCGCTCGAAGACCGGACTCATCGTCACTGTCTTCGCCGCTGTCCTCCTCATCACTCTCCCCCGAGGACAAGCTTTCAGCGCTGCTCGAGCTCTCTTCGCAGCAACCGATACGGACGCAGGAGCGTCCATAAATCTTGACGGAGAGCATATTGGCCTTCGTCATTTTAAAGCGAAGGACATGCCCCACCTGGAGGTTGTGGGCGCGGGCGAAGGTCTTCCAGCCGTGCCTGAGAAACATGACGCGATTCGCTGGGTACTCAACGTCTACCCGCGTCGTGCCGTTACAACAACCAGCCACCTATAACCAGAGGACGGGCGGCTCGTCGGCCTCCATTGCCTTGGCGAAGAGGCGAGGGAGGCGCAGATGACTCCGGAGGGGACCGACCAGCTCGAGGACAAAATCTAGCGCCGTCCCCTCGATGTGGGTCTCCTCAAGGGAGAGGCCTGACGTCGGAGGAGTGGCTGGAGCAGTGATCCGCCTCCCCCGACCTCGGCCTCCGCGACGGCCGCGACCCCTCGCGCCTCTTCCACCGCGCGAGCTCGAACCACCCTCTGCCTTCGTGGCTGAAGCGGCGGCATGATCCCGACGAGAGCTCCTCCTTGGAGTGGAGGACGGTGGCCGCCCTCGCCCTCTGTTCATGGCTAAGGGTGAGCGCTGCCTGAAGGTTGGGAAAACGTGGAAGGGCGAACTATGGAGGTTCGCACTCGGAAGATGGAATAAGTATGGATGAGCATCGCCCTCACTACCCCCAATTTATAGGAGGAAGCGCGGGGGCTGGCTCTCCTCCGCTCTAAGGGACACCGCCCATCTCCTCCAATAACGGCGCCCTCGATCACGGGGTGAACAACAACCGCCCCATTGCCCCAATCCATGGCGCTGCAGTTACTACTTTTCCCAGGGACTTTAAGTCATGGGCGCCCATTGCTGGCCCGCTATGCATGCGGCACGCATGGCGGAAATGACCTGATGCGGTAATTAAAATTTTTGACGGCTACACCGCGCGTGTATCCCACGACCCGCATTCAATGGACGTCATGGGGAAGCGCAACAAGCGCAATGATCACAAACGCAAGCCCCTACCATGCATGGCCGTGCACTGTTTGGGCCTAGCCCAACAACGCCTCACGACATGTGTGGCTCAGACCCGTGGGCTCCTGTCGGTGCACTAGAGTTTTGGGCTTCCTAGTGCCCCTTTACACGTGCACGGGCAGTAGTAGCCACCCTGGCGACGAGGCCTAGCAAGGACTTGCCAGGTACTAGTGCAGAAGAATTGGGACTCCCGGCAAGATCTTGCCGGGATGACCCTCGGACCCTTAGGCAAAGACAGAGCTCCAGCAAGACCCGACAAGGCGAAGCTCCGGCAAGGCCTCGCCAGCGCACAGGCCAGGTGTCGATCCGCCTAGACGCGTGTCGCGGCATCGGCGTTGGAGGGGGGCTAAGCGGTGCAGATGGGACGGGCTCTCGTCCCATCCCGCAGACGGACAAAGATGCCTGGCGGTGCATTAAATGCGCTTGTCATACTCGGTATGATAGCACTATAGCTTTGTACACCCCGTGTACGCACTGTACGCCACTGTTGGGATCCCCTTCGGTATAAAAGGAGGCCTAGGGCAATACGGTAGAGGTCCTTTTTGGCACTTTTGGACTTGTGGGACTTTCTAGCTCACACGCATGGCATCTGCTCACCTGTAGCTAGAGCCCTAAGAACACTCTGAATACAACTAAGCAAGAGTAGTTTTTTACGCATCTTTGTGGCCCGAACCTAAAATCCCCCGCATGTTTTTCCTCAGACTGGCTCTTTGCACGAGCCTTCTCCCCCACCGAGCCGAAAGGGGTCACTCCGATCCCATAGGTGCTCGTTCCCAACGACACAGGATCAACGTGGTTTTGGCCTAACCCGACGGCCACGGTATTAAACGAACACGACCTAAACGAAAGAAAGATCATAAGCTCCTCTTCATCGATAAAATAAAATCAAATCTTATACCCCTTAAGATACAAAAAAAGAAAAAGAAATGTGACAAGCACGCTCGGTGGTTGTTGAACCACAAATTTCTTGGTAACTCATGATAGTACGAGGATACCAACCTCTGCCCAAAGACACGAGAAAGGAGTCTCGTGTCATGACGGTTGTTGAGACGGCGATATCGCTATAGTTCTCCGACAAGAGGCCATAAGTTTCGGGCAAGCCATCACGAGACGAGAATCTAGGCTATGCAACAAGAATAGTGTTAAACAAGAGGGCCATGCAGCAAGAATAGCGATTGAGCAACCCACAAGAGGGTGAGATGAGAAAATGACAAGAGGTGACATATCGCCACAGTCCTCCGCCTCCGGGTCTCATTGTCAAGATCAATGGAGCCAGATTGATCATTGATCCAATCATTTATGGCATTTTCCTAAATACCTTTTATTTAAAGTCAGACATTTTTTATCAGGCAATTGTAAGACCGCTTACTCACAATAAAGCCATGTTGATTAACAGTCCACTCACTTTCTAGCAACTGTACGAAAACACGACGATCGTCACACATGACCGCAACTATTGTGTCATCACACGGATCCTCTACCCTATTACGCTATCACTCGGAATCCTCCACACCTACCATGTGAATCCACATAAATGGCCTCAACTACATTGATCTTAACAATGTCCTTGGGAGGCTTAATCCACACCTTTCTTTTTTGGAGGGATTAAGCCACAACCTTCCTACTTGCATTATGTATACACACACCTCATTGCTTAGAGCATCTACAACTGGACCCCCTATATCATCCTCAAACGTTTGAAACGCATTCTCGGATAGTGTCCGGTCAATTTTTTTAACCCAACCGGACCCTCCACTTCCTTCCTAACGTTAGGTTTGACCGACATCCCTCATATCCATCTCAATCTGAGGACGATATGAGGACTCGCGAACGCGTCCGGACATGCCAAGTCAGTCCGTCACGTAGTACGCGGCCCCATCCCGGACCAACTTTTCTTTTTCTTTATTCATTATTTTCTTTCTCTCTCTTTTTTTTCCACCAATTACGTGCAAGTGACTGGACATATGAGGAAAAAATAAAAGTACGGTTACATGGACAAAAAAATAGTGGCTTAAAACGATCACGCTCGGTCACCGACCGGACGCGTCCGCGGACGTTTATGGGATCATATTTGTTAAGTCCGGTTGTAGATGCTCTTATGCCGTTTTTGCCAATATGTATGCTCTATAGTAGTTAAAAATGTCATGTTCATGGTATCCAGGCCAACACGTTTTTAAAAGTAAAGAATCTAGAGCAAAGAGGGTATGACTTGGAGAATTCTTCCTGAGCGGGAGAAAGATCATGAGCCCTCTTTATCGTGTGACATGACAAGTACTGTACGTCCGTGCGGTAGTTCAACGGCAGCTTTCTTTTTCGGTAGCTCATGACAATACGAGGACGCCAGCCTCCGCCAAAATCGGGACCCGCGAGGAAGGAGCCCCGTGTCCTGGCCGTTTGCCTAAAAGCGACCAGAGGGCTCGGCGACGTCTCGCTCTCGCCCTCGTCCTCGGCTCGGACGGCTCGCGGGCCATCTCCGTCCATCGCGTGGGTCGCGGCCTCCGCCGCTCAAACAACCTTCATATACACTACCACCGCTCTCACTCTCGCTCCCTCCCTCCCTCCCTCGCTCCGGCCTCCACCCAGCCGCGGCCTCGTCTCGTCTCGTCCGATCCCCGCGCCCCCCGCGCCCCGCAATGGCGGCCGCGGCCGCCGGCGAGTCGGCCGGCGAGTCGGCCGGCGAGCTGCTGCGCCGCGCGGCGGCGCTGGTCCCCGCGGAGCACTACGCGCTCGCGGCCCTCGTCGCCGTCTCGGTCCTCGCGTACCGGTTCGTGGAGCTCCACGTCATCGGCGACCTCCTCCGCGGCCTCCGCGGCCGCCGCGTCGAGCTCACCTTCCACCCCGCCTCCGAGATCTACCACTGCGTCGCCTCCAAGTGTCGCTCCCTCCACGGCAGGTACACAAACACAACACACGGCCGCCAGGCCCTGGGCCTCATCCCTGATCGGCGAATTTTCTCAGTCGCGTCAGAAATAGAAATAGCAGGACCGGAATTATATTCAATTAAACGCTGCCTGGGGGTTTCAGTTTAATCGCTCGGCCACCGCAATTCGTGGTCAAAGCTGCATTGGTGCGACTGCGACTGGCTGTGCTTTCCGGCGACTTCTGCATTTCGTCATGGCTGCCTGAGATTGACTGTGTTTGTGTTGTGATGATGGATGCAGGTACCTGGCGACGCCTTGGCTTGCGAGTCCGCATTTGCAGACATTGTTCCTGGGAATCCATGGGAGGCCGCCGTCCTTCACCTACAAGAGGTTAGGCCAGATCCTTGTGGAGATTAGTTAGTACAAGTGCATTGTACTCTTGAACATTGCAAACTATCCGATTATAGTGTCCCTGTGAAAAAAATAGTACTGTCTGCGCTCGCAGTTATTCTGCTACTGTATCACAAATCTAACTACACGCTGGACTGTAGTTACTGGTTCTGTGAACGCAAAACAATCAACTCATGTGATTTAATCTGGCTTTGTATCATTTCTTCGTAACTGCTGTTAGTGCTCTTCATTATGATAAAGATCAATGCATTAACTCTTTTTGTTCATGATGTTTGACGTCTTCTTGATTTTGGAGGAGCACAAGAATCACTTGTCTTACCTTTTTGGTTGACAATGGACCGATTATATCCTCTGTACTGCAGGCAACTGTACACAGTTCGTGATGGTGGAACCATTGCTTTGGATTGGCTGCTGGCCTTTGATTCGGAGGGTATGGGGCTCACATATTATGGAATTGTATGTATATGTATATATCATATATGGTGGTGTCTGACATTTTTAGCTTGGCAGATGCAGATGGGATTATTTCAAAAGATTCTTCAACACCCCTTTTAGTTGTCGTCCCTGGATTAACCAGTGATTCTGATGCTGCTGTTAGTCTCTTACCTTTTTCCGATGTTGACTTATAGTTATACCTATGTTGCAAATTTGAAGAGCTCTGGGGTTCATGATTGTATAACTTATTACTATATTTCGTAGCCATTCTAAAGATTTAGTTGGCTATTGCAGTATGCAAAACACTTGGTTCATCCCATGGCGAGAAAAAGGTGGAATGTTGTTGTATGTAACCACAGGGGTCTTGGTGGTGTATCCATTACAGTAAGTTCAGTTATATAATTTACATTTCCAGTTATTGATATTTCACTCTGCAATCTCCCTGTACACATTAAACTTTGCTGCACACTTACAAAGTCTTGATTACTGTTTGGAGTTCGCTGGTCACCTGTAAATTGTCAAGAAGATTTATGTCTGTTACTTGAACCATAAACCTGGTTACCTTGAAATGACCATCGAACATGCTGAAAATCAAAGTTATAGACTGCAGAAAGAAGTTTGATGTGCTCTGAATGAATTGATTTGGTCATTCACCATCACTCACCCCATAAATTGTATTTACCTGGCAGTCAGATTGCCTCTACAATGCTGGATGGACAGAAGATGTCCGAGAAATTATTAATTATCTCCATTGCAAGTATCCAAAGGCTCCGATGTTCTGTGTTGGTACAAGCATAGGTGCCAATATTGTGGTATCTTCTCTTGGTCTAAACTTGCCTTTCATTTTCTATCACAAGTGACGACTGAATAGTTGTTAGTTCCTTAGTCTACTAACACCACTTGGACCTTAGTATTTGATTTGACTTTGTTTTAGTTTTGAAATTATAACTTCTTTGTATACTACGTCAGAAACCAGAACGAACCATCCAGGAAATATCTGAAGCCGGCCATTCTATTAAGTCTTCCCTCCACATATGATGTTAAACTATGTAGTTCTTTGAAGAAAATAATACACATTCATAATTAATGCAAATTTACCATTTTCTTCTCTCGCCAAAACCCCCGTAAGGATTTAACAATTCTTGTCAGATCTATCATTTAGATAATGTGGGTTTCTACTGTTCTGTGTTCACTAACTCCCATGCTGCTCTTGCTTATTATCTTAAATAAATGCTAAAGTATGTCACTGGATCTAAGAGCAATCTTGATTGATGTACTGACAATGTATATTGAATACACATCTTTGCCCAGGTCAAGTATCTTGGAGAAGAAGGTGAGAGTACTCCTGTGGCTGGTGCTGCATCAATTTGTTCTCCATGGGATCTGGTGGTTAGTTGCTGGGCCTGATTAACTACAGTACATATTACTTATAACTGCATATACAAATTTACTGCAACTCACCAATTTCGAACTTAGTTTGATACCTCCTTCCTAAGAAGAATGTATTTGTCATGAATAAAGAGATTCACTGCTCAAAGAACCTACGAAGAATCTTTCCTATGTTTTGATTTACTGGTAACTTAGGTTTAACGTGACATCTGGGGAGCTTTCTGGATGTGCTTTTGCTTTTTCTTGTTTACTGATAACTATTAGGGGAGGCCCCAACAGTAAATTTAAGTAGTATCAAATTTTGCTTTTGCTTTACTATTGCAGATACATTACCAATTCTAAACCTCCTCTTTTGAGTCATAACGAAATCATTTCGATAGAATGGCAAGGGTTCTCTTCTGTACAACCAAGTTTACCTAATTGCTTTCACAGAGCAACACCAAATCAGCACTTAGCATCATTGTGTTGGTGCAACACCAAATCGGTACTTAGAATCATTGTATTTTGTCATTTAACTTTCAATTTTGTAGGTAGGTGACAGATTTATTTCCCGTAAGTTTGTGCAACGGTTATATGACAAAGCCCTTGCGTTTGGTCTAAAGGGCTATGCAAAGCTGT
Organism: Hordeum marinum; assembly: GCA_022496015.1. NCBI lineage: Eukaryota > Viridiplantae > Streptophyta > Magnoliopsida > Poales > Poaceae > Hordeum > Hordeum marinum. The sequence goes on from CM039674.1 coordinate 444,689,450, forward strand.
AAGTATCTGTTCCTCAGTAAGCATTTGTACATGACTCTTTTTACCGAATCTCCAGTTTTGACGTCATTCTTACCGTTTTGGTTTTGGTGCTACTGCTGTACTCTCCTGTAGATTCCTACTATATGTATTGTTAAACCTAATTTTAGTTTCTTTTATATAAATGAAATTCCCACTTGAGGATAGAGGATAGACCTTGTCTATGTAACCCTAGTTCAGTGATGCCATATTTTGTACATGTTTGAGCAGATGCATGATTATGTTCCCATTATCCAATCAGCTCCCCGGCTTTGCCAAAAATAGAACAATGATCTCTGCAGTGTACTTGTGCTTGGTCTATGCAAGTGTAGTTGTTCCGCTATCAGTCTGGAGCTAGAACAGAACCTAGAAATGCTCTATGTTTTCCACTTTTTGGTTGCAAGAGGCACTGGGTGCAAGTCTGTTGTCCATACTTCACTTCTGATCCGATCTCGCTACGATAGTACGTACCTTTTGCACAGTAGTCAGAGGAATAATGACAAAAAAATCCAAGTTGTAGCTCATAGCACTAAAACTTGTAATCAAATAGTATATGATGGCTGTTGCAAGAGGGCTCTTTTTTAGATGCCTTACGTTTCCCCCTTTTTCAGACATCAACCTATCTTGGCTCGCCTTGCAAACTGGGAGGGTATTCATAAGGTTTGACTTGCTCTGCTGCAAAACTGTTTCAGGCACAGAATAAATTTGTGGGATTTATATTGAAACTGTCCTTCTGTTAATTTGGTCACTTTCACTTTGCGGAGCTAGAACACCAATTTGTTGGCATGTACCATTTTATAATTAGCTACTCCCTCCTTATATAAATATAAGAACGTTTAGATCACTAAATTAGTGATCCAAATGCTCTTATATTAGTTTACAGAGGGAGTACTTCTCTACTTTAAATTCAAGCTGCCAACAGTTTGACTACTTTGCTACTCCCTCCGTTAAGAAATATAAGTGTTTAGATCACTGCTCTTATATTTCTTTACGGAGGGAGTACTTCATAACTGGGAGAATTCATTTGGAGGGGTTATTCATGACTTGTGTGATATTCATTTTTTAATTCTATTTCTATTTTTTCAGTCACGCTCTATCCGGGAGTTTGATCACCATGCCACTTGCATTGTTGCAAAATATGAGGTACCTTCCTAGCACGCATCACTGTTTAGCTTTGCTGATTGCCTGATTCTATCATCAATCAGATGTCTTACTCTTCCTGCTGCTTACATCACATGCCCACTGCTCTATGATTATACGATTAAGAACTGCTGCAGTAGCAGCCAGTGCTGTTGAATAATGGGAGAATCTCATTTCTCACCTAATATTTTTTATTTCTCAGACTGTGGATACGTACTACCGCCGGTGCAGCAGTGCTAGTTTTGTTGGTAATGTGTCAGTTCCCTTGCTTTGTATAAATGCTTTGGATGACCCCGTTTGCACAAGAGAGTCAATTCCTTGGGATGAATGCAGGTGAATTTTTTTTCCTTGTAAAAAGCATTCTCCTGAAATTTATATTTTCGATACCAATATTAAAGCATGAGTTGTTTTTGAATTTGATCCAATCAATCCAGAGCATCCATAAGGAATTGATCCAGTGGATGATAAAATAAGTCCAAACCTTGCACCCTACGGTTACACATGCGCTAATTATCATCTTAATTGCATTTAGATCTCTTAACTATTTAACAAATAATTCCCGTGTACATCTCATTGATATTTCTATTCCATCACATTCTTTATGTTTGATGTACATACCCTGCTGCTTCTCTTGGTTGCATATGTCAGCTGTATATGTCATTATATCTCACGGGACGTATAATGTGAAAACGTCCATTGCACGTACATGATTGCTAGTATGTACTCATTGAAAGCATCTTGATTTGATTTAGAGCGAACAAGAACATTGTTTTGGCAACTACTCAGAATGGTGGCCATCTTGCATTTTTTCAAGGACTAACTGCTGGAAAACTATGGTATGGTTATCGTGCTAAATCTGAAAATGTATAGTATATCCCTGTTGGTTATATTTTTATTCCATGTATATACCATTTATGGATATACTTTGTAGGTGGGTCGGAGCTGTGTCTGAATTCCTCTGTGCTCTGCATGACAGCTCGTACATGCATCGGCAAAAGGTGTGTCACTATACCATGGTTCATGGATGAAAGCGCCTAAGTGCAGTGTTTTGGCTCCTGTGTCCACTGGAGCCTGAATTTTTCAAAAAATGTAAAACAAATTTTATTTTTTCAGGATTTGTTTTTTGAAAATACATAAAGATGTGATCTACATACGCGTAAAATTTTCTTGATAAATATGTTTATTTGTGTGCTGCACAAAAAAAAAGTTTGGACCTGTAATAGTGGATTGGTACGAAAAAACTTCAGACTTTTTTTAAACTACAAAATGTATTTTAAAAACTAGGGGGGGGGGGGGGGGCTCCTAAGTGACCTGAGTTCATTTTATGATGTCCGCATGTTGCGCACCCGATTCTGGTATGGTCTTTACATTCTTCCGCTCATGTCGTAACTGCAGGCGGAAGATCATGTTCTACATTCTTCACTGGAGTCGTCCATTGACAAGAGCCCATACGTCAGCATCCTTGGAGACGGAATGATAGCTCCGGTCAGAAACGACGTCCCCCCTTCCAGCCAGATCACCGATGATCTGAAGCCGAACGCCGTGGTGAACAGCACACAACAAGATGAACAAGCCAAGGAAGTGGAGAACAAAAGCGTCACGGATGCAGACACGGTGCCCGCTCAAAGCCCTGCGGTTTCAGGGTCCGCAAAGCAGCAAGGGGAGGAACGCTACGCTGACAAGATCCGCGACGCCATCGCTCCCGTCAAGAGGTCCTTAAGCAAGCTCACCCGGTACCAGGGGAGGTCAGTCTGGCTGCTCGCGTACGTTGCCTTTGTGACATCGTGGCCGCTGCTTGGCTCCCTGGCTTTCATGGTGTTCAGAAAAAAGTCCAGGAATCCTTTGACGGCTAAGTGATACTATCGTGGTACAGATAAGTATAAACTGTGCACATCTCTAGCATTTACGTACTCCGGTTGCGCCATGGTCTGTATGTGCCTTGGTGCGGAGGTCGGAATAATAATAAAATCATGCGTGTTGATGCAACTATGCCGATAAGATGCCGCTACTATATCGTCCCGTCGCTAACTGGCAACAACCTGCATCTGTTACTACCATGGAATGGAAGAGAATAGGCTGGGTGAAAATGGTGGTTCGCGCAGGCGCTTAACACTGCCAGGGACGATGGCTGACACGATGCGTCACCCCTTCCTCTGTCCCAACAAACTCGTTCTTCTGTGCTGATTTCTCTTGAATTGTCTGCTGTGTGGTGGTACGTGCAGTGACCGTGACTTGTGAGATAACTTCTTGGCCTTTGCCTTTCTTTCTACTGCTTGGATTCCTGGCCATACACGCACGCACGGCGCTGGCCTCTCTGTCTGCCTTGCTTTCATCCTCGGCCTGGTGGCACGCATATTCCCCGCCCGCCTTTTTCACGTCCATAAGATATGTTTCACCCGGATACTCCGAGTCACGATTCTGATTTCATTCGTCTTTTTTCTTTTCGAGGTTCTGGTTTCATTCGTTGGGCCTGGGACGTGTACTTGCATCCTCCTCCGAAAGAAGCAACAGAATAATCTGATTTTTCGTTGGGGGCATTTGTTGCCACTTTGGCTCGGGCATCCGCGTCATGGGGAGAGCCGTGGTTCGCTGTCTTGCTCCGCTCCCGCGACGCGAGCTCACCAGTTCCCAAGGTTAAACAAATGCCACGGTCACCTAGGATCCATGACTGCTGACGCTGGACGTGGCTGCGTCGCTATGATTATTCCGGTTTAATCAGAGGGTGATTTGGGCCGCAGAAACAGATCCTTGTGACTTGCTGTCTTGTTGCGTGAGCCTTTCCGCTATTGAGGGGTACGGTGGTTTGGTTTCAGAAGACTAAGCAAATATAGTACGGTACGCACTACTGCCACCATGGTCAGCCGCGATCCTTCCAACTCTAGTGTTATTTTTACTAAATGACCCCAGGTATCTTATGTCGCGCATTGATCTCACAAAAAAAAACATATTTCGTCGTATGATCCTTTCATTAACGCCTGGCCGTAAGGCGTTTTACTTACACATTCGCACGCCTTTTTTTCTCATAGTCGCCTTGGTCGTGATCTACGATCGTCGGTCATGCCGCCACATGACAAGCGTGGCGCCTTCATAAAGCGCCGTATGAAACGGTGCAATACATGTTTTCCTGTTGCGTTTTTTGCCCAGGCGTTGTCGACCATTGAGACGCCATTTTTCTAAACGTTTTTTTTTCCGAAAAGGAGAGTATTCCCGGCCTCTGCATCTAATGATACATGCGATCACTTTATTTAAAAAGAATCAACTGATCCAACATAGAATCCAGTACATAGTTTAAACAAAAACAGAGAACGCTCACCACGAGCCATGATAAATAATAAAAAGGGACGAAGCTGCCTCAACCGACGAAAAAAGAAGGTAGGAAACTACTTTCCTATCCTATTACATGATCGCCATCCAAACCGGTTGAAGATACGTCGTGCTATCATCTCCCATCGGATAGACCCAGTAACCATACGTTCCCTGCCATCCGTCAGAGTGAGTAGCGACCACATACGGATTAACGTTGTGGCTCTGAATATAACCCGCAAAAGATGAAAGTTTGTTTTCCTGTTAAAAACCAAATCATTCCTGCAATTCCATATAGCCCATAGTAAAGCGCATACGCCTACACGAATATGCTTCGCCGTTTCTACTTCCACTTCGTTAAGCTCCCAAATAACATGTGTATGGTAGTGGGAGGAGCAATGTTGAAAGCTATATGGACCGACCGCCATAAGATCTTTGCCAATGGGCAGTCCAGAAAGAGGTGTTTGATAGACTCATCATTATCACAGAAACTACATCTTCGAGATCCAGCCCAGTTTCTTTTTGTCAGATTGTCCTTAGTGAGAATAACTTGTTTGTGGACAAATCACATGAACACTTTGATTTTTAAAGGAACTTTGACCTGCCAAATATGCGCTATACGAGGGATAGTTACCGAATTAATCATATCCAAGTACATCGATTTGACCGAGAACAACCCATTCTTTGTTAGTGACCAGTGCAAACGATCGGGTTGGTTAGAAAGCTGAACGTCCATCAGTCTTCTCACGAGATGGAGCCATGCTTCCCAACGATTTCCTACTAAGTTTCTTCTGAATTGAATGTTTAGAGGAATAGAATGTAATACCGTTGCAGCATAGGCCTCTCTACGCTGAACGATATTGTATAGAGATGGGTATTGAAGAGCTAGAGGCGTCTCCCCTAACCACGTATCTTCCCAAAATCTCGTTGAAGTTCCATTACCCACAATAATCTTTGTCCTCTGGAAGAAGGTTGATTTCACCCTCATCAAGCCTTCCAGAAAGGTGAATCAGTCGACCTTGCCGTCACCTGGGCTAAGGTCTTGGACTGTAAGTACTTATTGCGCAGAATCTACGCCCAAATGGCGTCTGTGTCACTAGATAGCTTAAACAACCATTTGTTTAGTAGGCATTTGTTTTTTATCTGTAAATTTTCAATACCAAGACCCCCTTGGTCTTTCGACCTACAAATGATATCCCATTTTGTGAGTCTATACTTCCGTTTTGACTCATCACTTTGCCAGAAGAAACGCGACCGATAGAAATCCAATCTTTTCCGTACCCTACTGGCACCTCAAAGAAAGACAAAAGAAACATTGGCATACTCGTGAGCACCGAGTTAATAAGAATCAACCGGCCTCCATATGACATAAGCTTACCCTTCCAGCAGCTTAGTTTCTTTTCAAATCGGTCTTCAATACATTTCCATTCCTTATTTGAAAGCTTACGATGGTGGATTGGTATTCCCAAATATGAGAACGACATGGATCCCAATTCACAACCGAACATTTGTCTGTAGGCATCTTGTTCTTCTTTTGCTCTTCCAAAGCAGAACAATTCACTTTTGTGAAAATTATTTTTGAGTCCAGACAACTGTTCAAATAAGCATAATAGCAACTTCATATTCTTTGCTTTCGCTAAATCATGCTCCATGAAAATGATGGTGTCATCAGCATACTGTAGGATGGACACTCCATCCTCTACCAGATGCGGGAGAAGACCACCAATTTGGCCATTTTCTTTAGCTCTTCCTATCAAGATTGTCAACATATCTACCACAATGTTGAACAAAATAGGTGACATCGGGTCCCCCTGTCTTAGGCCCTTATGTGTCTGGAAATAGTGACCAATATCATCATTCACTTTTATTCCGACACTGCCTTTTTGCGTGAAGGATTTGACCTGCTTTCTCAGTAAATGGGGCGGATAAGATCTCATTCTCATCCGCCGCAAGTTGTGGGACATCCTCTACCCTTGATTCATCTAAGGATACGAAGCTTGCGTCAGGTTTCCCAAATGACTACTTATAATAATTGGTGATGTATAGTTTAAGGTTTTCCTGACCCACTATCATCCCTTCATCTTGCTCGAGCTGAAAGATTTTCTTCTAGCGATGTTTGCCATTTGCAATCATATTGAAGAATTGTGTGTTGTTGTCCCCCTGGACCACTTTTCGCACTTTAGCTCTCAGTGCCCACTTTAATTCTTCCTCACGCAACAATTGTTGTAGTTTGAGTTCGGCCTCCACTTTAGTCTCCAGTTCTCTGGTCCCTAAAATGGAGGACTTGGCTTTTAAATCTAATTCATCAATGAGTTGGATGAGTCCTTCCTTTTCAATCTTGTAAGCTCCACTCAAGTGTTTAGCCCAGCCTTGTAGGTATTGCCTTAAATGTCTAATCTTATTCTACCATCTTTCAACATTCGACCTACCTCCTGAATACTTTGCCCACTCACGGGCAACCAGATCCATGAACCCCTCTCTCTCAAACCAAGCTAATTCAAAAGAGAAGAATGTTTTGTTCCCCGTATAGGCCGCCTCTCCGGAGTCGACAAGGAGAGGCGTATGATCCGAAATTCCCCTTGTTAACGCTTGCACCGTTAGTAAAGGAAACTTCTCCTCCCAATCCACACTTGTGAGAACCCGATCTAACTTCTCAAAAGTTGGAGTTGGAAGTGTGTTGGCCCATGTGAATTTTCTACCCGAGAGCTCTATTTCCCTGAGATCAAGGCTCTCAATGATGGCGTTAAACATAAAAGACCATCGACCATCAAAATTATCGTTGTTCTTTTCATACTACCTTCTGATGATATTAAAATCACCCCCAACTAGAATTGGAAGAGTCTCATCTCCACAAATACGAACAAGGTCAGCCAGAAAATCTGACTTTAGTTTCGGTTGTGCAGCACCATAGACCGCCACTGGTGCCCATTGGAACCCATCAACCTTCGACCTTACCCTAAATTTCACAGCAAATTCCCCCATTATAACATCCCTAACCTCCAAAGTGTCGCACTTGACCCCAAGTAAGATCCCTCCAGATCTTCCTCTTGGGGGTAAGCAATGCCAGGCAAAGTCAACCCCTCCTGATAAGGTATTAAGAAACTGGGATGTAAAATTATCTTGCCCCGTTTCGGAGAGAGCTATGAAATCAAGCTTATGCTGGATAGAAGCATCACCCAAGAACCAGCGTTTAGCCAAGTCTGCCAGACCTCTGCTATTCCAAAATATTCCTCTCATATATTATCATGATTTTTTTTGCAGTCCTAATCCTAACACTCCTGTGCACAGCCGAGGCCGGATAAATTTTTTAGTTCCAATTTCGCTTAGGCTTCTTATACTCATCAACTCGGTCCATACAACCAAGCTCAGTGAGTACAACCACCACCACCCCGCTATTAAACTGTAACATACATGCTCCCTAGCGTTGATACATACAAAACAGATTGTCTGGCTTTCTATCTGCTCCTACTCTTTCTTGATTACCGCCTGCCTGACTGGTGCTTCTTAGTTGCCAGAGCATCTAACATATTAGGCACACGTTAGACCGTCTAATATATTGTGTAGGTGTATCTTTACTCCTAGAGTAGTCAAATGCATCGACGCCTTTCAATTGTTTAAGTACGGTTGCCCTTACAACCACCCATCCATCCTCAGACTTCGCAGTCCCCCGCAAAACCACCATTTTTCCTGCCTTAGCTTGTTCCACCGTAAATCCCAATCCAGAAAGGAAGCATGTCGTCGACCATTAAGGACGTCGTCAATCGCATGTAATAGCCTGAGACTGACGCTCCAGAGGATTCCCGTTTTATTCCGTTGTCGTCTTGTGATTCGTTTGTTTGTCGCAGTCATCTTCTCATCATTTGCATTGCATCGGCAATCTTTTGCCGTTGTTTTTTATTACTTGCATCCGCTTGTAGTTGATGATTCTCTCCATTCTTGTCATTAACCATTCTCTCCGTTCTTGTCGTTAACCGTCTTGAGACTAACCACACTTGCACGCGCCCGCGACATCGTAAAAATATTGTTTTTAAAGTGCGTATAAAATATTATTTGAATGGGTCAAAAGTTGGAGTGGGGTCTCAGTATAGTCTAGGTAGTCCGCCTGCCAAATTTCGTCGCATTCGGAGGTCATTTGATACCCCAACGGATAGCTATAGCGGCACTATAGCTGGTCAAATTATCGGACGTTTTTGGTCTTCTAAAACATGTGCCGAACCACAAAACTTCCTCTCTTCTTGGCCCAACCGTCTCTACACATCTCACTGCAGTTCACCTAACCCCATCTCCAATCGAAACCATCAGATTGCGATCGGAGGGTCGAAACCCCCCTAAAAACAGCTAACCCTAACCCCCTTCTATATATAGACGTCTAGCCCTGCCCAAAATGAAACCCTAGCCTTCTTCCTCGGAATCCACGCCACCCAATGCCTAGCCTCCACCTTAGCCTCCCACCTCCAGCCGCGGTAGGCCCGCCCGGGCTCGGATCTGGCCCACCCGAGCCCATCAGGGGCCCAGCCACCGCTCGCCCTCGCCTACCGTGGCCAGGGAGCCAGTCGCCCGTCGCCCCGCACCCGAGCAGCCGCTCCGCCGCCGTCCTCGCGTTGCCGCTGTCCGGTCGTAGGACCTCGCGCCCGCCAGAGCACCGCCCCTCGCCGAAGATGAGGACCCCGTTGCCCTTGCCTTCTTCTCTTCCCTCCTATCTCTCCCTCATGCATGCCCGTAGGAAGCCATGGACGTTGTCGCCCGTGGAGCTCGTCGCCGTGGCGTCAAGCCTCCCCGCCACTAACCGCCGTTGGGAATGGATCCGCCTCGTCTTGCCCCGTTCCTATCGGATCTAGCGAGATCTGGTCGGAGTTCATCGCACCGCCTCACCATGGTTGTCCCCTGCGTGCGCGTGCGCTGCTCGTCCTGCTTGAGCGTTGACTATGCGCTCACGTCATGGGCCACGCCCGCCTCCAACGCTTGCCCGCACATGGGCCGCAGCCAAGCACCGGCCCAGCTACCTCACGCCAGCCTCTCCCCCGCATGGACCAGCTGGCGGAGTCCGGGACTAAGGTGCCCTCGGGCCGCCGGTTTATCTCTTACGAGGCGGATAAGTGGGCCGCTCTGTGACAATTCCTAGAAGGCCAAGCTATAAGGCTACTCCATGCTCAGGAAGGAAACCTCCGAAGCCTTGGTGTGTCCTCCAAGACAAGATGGTAGAATCGTCATGTTTATTCTCTGATGGCAACCGACCATGTGTAACCCTAGGTACACCTGATGTCTATATAAACCAGAGGGTTTAGTGCGTAGGAGGGGGAGAACCATCATCCTGCTCATCTAGGGTTTAGTTCATCTGATCTCATGGTAGATCGACTCTGTAATCGTCATACAAATCAATACAATCAAGCAGGACATAGGGTTTTACCTCTTCAAGAGGGTCCGAACCTGGGTAAATGTTGTCCCTGTGTTTCTTGTTCCCCATTGATCCAAGATCCACAACTCGGGACCCCCTACCCGAGATCTGCCGGTTTTAACACCGACATTGGTGCTTTCATTGAGAGTTCTGCTATGGGATCGCCAAAGGATCGATGGCTCGTCTAATCATCAAAAATGACATCTACAACAGGGACGCATTCGTCCCTGAACAGATCTTTGCGTTTGATAGCATCGTTGTCGGGGGATGAACCCCGGGTAGGCTCAAAGAGATGACTCACCATTTCAAAACATCGGGGCGGTCCATGCCCCTGACCTGGCAGCTTTGGCTGGCTCCTCGGTCCGGCTGGATCCCCGCTCCGGCTGGCTCCCCGATCCAGCTATCTACCCGGCCCGTTGACTCCCCGGCCTGGCTGGCTACCCGGTCCATTTGGCTCCCCGGCCCAGCTGCTCCGGCTGGCTGCACGGTCCGGCTGGCTCCCCGCTCCGGCTAGCTTCCCGATCCAGCTGGCTACCCAATCTGTTTGGCTCCCCGGCCCGACTGGATACCCGGTCCATCTGGCTCCCCGGCCCGACTAGCTACCTGGTCCATCTGGCTCCCCGGCCCGACTGGCTCCCAGTTGGCCGGCTCCAAGGTTGCTCGGCTCCCATGTTTGGTCGGCTCCCCTGTCCGGGTGCTCCAGATGGCTCCCCGGTCCGGCTGGCTCCTAGTTGGCCGGCTCCAAGGTTGGCCGGCTCCCAAATTAGGTCGGCTCCCCGGTCCAGCTGCTCCAGCTGGCTCCCTGTCCGGCTCCCCGACTGGCTCCCCGTCCGGCTCCTCTAGCTGGCCAGCCAGGCAAAGTCAACTACGGTGTCCTGTCGAACACGGCATGAAGACACTATAGCATGTGTCATGTGTCACCTCACTACGCCCCAATAGTCCAGCACTATTGGCAAATAGTGCCCCACTATGCACATGTCATGCATCCCCTCATATGGCACCTCCAATAGTGTAGTTAGGCTACGTGGGCCACCTCTTGTCCCCTGGGCACCCATTTATAAGGTGACTTAGGGAGCCAGCCCATGGCCTAGCCTCCTGGGGCTCTCTCTCCCATTCTCTCATCCCTCTCGTGCCCACACGCACACACATGAGGCAAGAAGCCTCATGGCTCTCTTCTTGCATACAACTTCAGGAGCAACTCTGTACAACTAGAGACACCGCATATATCATCACACATGCATGATTAGGGGTGTTATCTTCACATGAGGGATTCGAACATGGGTAAACCACCGCGTGCCACTACCCTATCTCGCCCCGGATCTTGCACAACAGCCTTGATCTCATCTTGATTAGCCACCCCTGGCATCTGTTGTGAGAAAACGATAGTTGGCGCCCACCATGGGGTCGGCTGCCGCGGGAACTGCGGTCCGGGCGGGACCCTCTTCATCATCACCACCGAGGCGTTGCTGCCGTCTCTCCTGTGGTGCTTGGGGGATCGACACCAATGCACCCCCGAGGTAGCCGCATGGAACGACACGTCCCCGTGGTCGGCTTCATCCACATCACCTCGCTCCGCCTGCGCCCGTCACGTGGTGTCCTAGGCCCGGCCTCAGCGGGTGCTCATCCCTACACGCGTGCATGAGCTTCCATCTCTCCGGCGACACTCGGGTGCTCGACATCTGCACACTCCCGACGTGATGCCACGAGCCTTCGCCCGCGCCCCGGCGCTGCCTTTGTTGGACGCGCCTCCGCCATCTCTCCGACGATGTTCGAAGGCCCGACATTAGCATGCCTCAGCGCAAACATGCATCTCGCGAGCGCATCCCGGCTGCCTGGCTGGTCGCCCCGGGTACCGGCCCCTGGCTAGATGTATATGCGTGTGTGCTTGGGCCTCGGTTGCTTGCAGGCGTGCATGCGCTCGCCAGACACAAAACAAATACCACCCATACACATCCCAAATAATGGTCAGATAATGACCATACACAGCCCATACGATGGTCAGATAATGGCCATACACACCTTAGATACTATCCAGAACATTACCAGGCAAAGGCGTACTTTGTGTTGTGCCTCTAGTGCGTCTTCGGCTGCTACAGCTCCACCCCAGCGCGCGGCTCGGCCTCCCTCACTTGTCGCCGCACCATGCCACCTTCGCTCCGCCCGCGCGTCTGCGCCTCCTACGAGCCTCTCCGACCTCCAGCTGCTCCGCCCGCGCTCGGCCTCGACGCGTGGCTCCATGATACGTCTCCATTGTATCCACTTTTCCAAACTCTTTTGCCCTTGTTTTGGACTCTAATTTGCATGATTTGAATGGAACTAACCCGGACTGACGCTGTTTTCAGCAGAATTGCCTTAGTGTTATTTTTGTGTAGAAATAAAAGTTCTCGGATTGACCTGAAAATTTACGGAGATTATTTTTGGAATTAATAAAAAATACTGGCGAAAGAATCAACCGGAATGGGGGCCACCCATTGGCCACAAGCCAGGGGGTGTGACCATCGCCCCTGGCCACGCCTAGCAGGCTTGTGGGCCCCCTGGAGCTCCACCGACCTCAATTCCAACTCCATATATTCACATCCGTGGAGAAAAAAATCAGAGAGAAGAGTTCATCGCGTTTCACGATACGGAGCCGCTGCCGCCACCTCCTGTTCTTCCACGGGAGGCTAGATCTGGAGTCCGTTTTGGGCTCCGAAGAGGGGAAATCGACGCCGTCGTCATCACCAACCATCCTTCATCACCAATTTCATGATGCTCTCCACCGTTCACGAGTAATTCCATCGTAGGCTTGCTGGACGGTGATGGGTTGTATGATATTTACCATGTAATCGAGTTAGTTTTGTTAGGGTTTAATCCCTAGTATCCACTATGTTCCGAGATTGATGTTGCTATGACTTTGCTATGCTTAATGCTTGTCACTAGGGCCCGAGTGCCATGATTTCATATCTGAGCCTATTATGTTTTCATGAATATATATGTGTTCTTGATACTATCTTGCAAGTTATAGACACCTATTACGAGTTATGATCCGCATCCCCCAAGGTGACAATAATTGGGAATCTTTTCGGTGATTACTGTAGTTTGAGGAGGTCATGTATTCACTAAGTGCTAATGCTTTGGTCCGGTTCTCTATTAAAAGGAGGCCTTAATATCCCTTAGTTTCCATTAGGACCCCGCTGCCATGGGAAGGTAGGACAAAAGATGTCATGCAAGTTCTTTTCCATAAGCACGTATGACTATATATGGAATACATGCCTACATTACATTGATGAATTGGAGCTAGTTCTGTGTCATCCTATGTTATAACTGTTGCATGATGAATGCCATCCGACATAATTATCCATTACTGATCCATTGCCTACGAGCTTTTCATATATTGATCCTTGCTAAGCTACTTTTCCGTTGCTACTATTACATCACCACAAAACTGCTACTGTCACTTTTGCCATCGTTACCGCTACTTCCATACTACTTTGCTACTAAATACTTTGCTGCAGATATTAAGTCTTTTAGGTGTGGTTGAATTGAAAACTCAGCTGCTAATACTCGAGAATGTTCTTTGGCTCCCATTGTGTCAAATCAATAAATTTGGGTTGAATACTCTACCCTCGAAAACTGTTGTGACCCCCTATACTTGTGGGTTATCGGTCCACCCCAGCACGCGGTTGCGCCCGTGCTCGCCCTCCCATGTCGCACCGTCTCCCAACTCCACGGTCGCGCCCCATTGCCGCAGTCCGGCTCGCCGGCCGACTCCGCCTCGCGCCGGCTGCTCCTCCATGCCTTCCGCTTGGGACCTCCTTGCTGTGCACCTACCCTTCCGCATGACCCTGCGGTCGCCGCCTCCTCACGCTCGGGCGCCCGCGCTAGCCGCTAGCGTCGGCCTCCCGCTCGTTGCGCCCGCCGGCTCCTGCGCTGGCCGCCCCCGCTTGCCCCGTGACCGGTTGGGGATCCCCCTCGCCCGTCGTTGGCTTCGCCCCCACGGGCCATTGGCACCGCCTCACTGCATGTTTGTGCCCGCACGCAGCGCTGGCTCTGCCTTCGCGCACCTGCATTGCCTCACCATGCGTCCACGCACCTCGTCGCCACCCGGCTAGCCCACGGCTCCTCCCCACCGTGCCGCCGGTCGCTGTCGCACCCTCTGTAGGCTCCGGCCCACTCCGCCGTGTCACCTCGCGTGACACCCCGCTTCAAGCCATTCGCTCACGTGGCCGCGCCGCCATGCCGGCTCAGCACGCGTCCATGCCGGCTCCACCCTTGCACCCCGTGCTGGCCACACTCCTCGTACCAGCCGGATGTGCCCCCGCCAGCTTGCGCCACTCATCCGCCAAGCCTGTTGCCCGTCGTGGCCGGATGGCATAAGAAGGGGTCGGACGCCCAAGTCTGACTAAAGCAAAGAAAAGAATGAAAAGACCCTGATAACTCCGAGGACGATAACTATCTCCCCCAGGTCGATGGGGACGATAGCCTCGAAGACGAAGATTTCAACATCCCAGAGGATCCACAAGACCAAGAACGCTTCAGGCGATGACTTCTAGCCATTTCCCGGAGCCTAAAGGCCAAACAGGGGCAGCTTCAAGCTGAGTAGGACACCCTCAATGATAGATGGACGGCGATCCTAGCAGCCCAAGAAGGGTACAACACTGAGCGTCCGGACCAAACCAGGAGCTACGCACGCAGACGTTTGCTTCCCCAATTTGAGGACGAGGCTCTCGAGCGCACACCTTCCAAGTACACAAAGCTTGATCAACCGGATCGCCCCCCTTGAGGAAGAGTTAGAGTGGCTGAGGACCCTGAATACACGAAGTTGCCCCGTAAGAGGGGGAAGGATCCAATGCGGTATAGGGATCGACATGACCTACGTCATGACCTGAATAATAGAACATGCCACACTAGATCCATCTACGGATCCAGAGAATACTCCCCCGCTAGACGAAACGGAGAACAACCTTGGTTCAACCACAACAACCGAGAACGGGAACGACACTGGGCACCAAAAGCCGAATTTCGTCACAATGTGGCTCGAGTCAGAGGCGTTGCCCACCCACCGTGCTTCACAGACGAGGTCATGCCGCACCAGTTCCCCAAAGGGTTTAAACCCGTAAATATTGAACAGTATGACGGGACCACATACCTTGCCGTGTGAATAGAAGATTTTCTCCTACACATACATATGGCCAGGGGAGATGATCTACATGCCATTAAGTACTTACCGCTAAAGCTAAAGGGGTCGTCTAGACACTGGTTTAACAACCTCCCCGAGAACTCCATCGAAAGTTGGGAGGAGCTTGAGGATGCCCTCTGGTCTAACTTCTAGGGCACTTATGTCCGACCTCCAGACTCCTCCGACCTAAGAAATGTCGTCCAGAAGGAAGGAGAGTCAGCCTGACAGTTTTGGAATAGTTTTTTAACCAAGAAAGACCAGATTGTCGACTACCCGGATGCTGAGGCAATAGCCTCCTTCAGGAACAATATCTATGACGAATGGTTGGCCCGACATCTCGGTCAGAACAGATAGAGGACAATGTCCGCCCTTACCACACTCATGACCTGCTTCTGCGCGGGCGAGGACAACTGGCTAGCCCACCGTAGTCATAATCCTGAAGATCCGGGCACCCCGGAAGCGCGGGATGGAAACGGCAAGACACGGTGCAATAAAAACAAGCCCCGCCATAGCAATGGGGATGCCGATGATACAATGGTAAATGCCGGATTCCGCAGCTCAAAGCCCAGACAACGAAGGAAGCCCTCTAAAGGGAACAGGGATGGACCCACTACACTGGACAAAATAATGGAGACCCTGCTAGATCCATGGCACATCGGACAAGCTTGCCACACACAGCAACCGTCAATGTTGTGTGTTTCGATAGGCTGGCAAAATAGCAGCTGGGGAACAGGGAAAAGGTCACGCAACAACGACGATGAGGAGCCCCGTGGCCCAAACAATGGAGGCCAAAAACAATTCCCTCTAGAGGTAAAAACTGTGAACATGATATATGTCACACATATATCGAAGAAGGAAAGGAAACGCGCCCTTCGGGAAGTCTACGCTGTAGAGCATGTAGCCCTGAAGTTCAACCCATGGTCAGTTTCCCCAATCACCTTCGAAGGAGGGAACATCCGACTAGTATCCGTCATGGAGGTTCAACAGCCCTCGTCTTAGATCCCATCATCGATGGATACCACCTCACCAGAGTTCTCATGGACCGAGGAAGTATCCTTAATCTGATCTACTCAGATATGATGAAAAAGATGGGCATAGATCCGTCAAGGATTAAACCGAGTAGCACTACCTTCAAGGGAGTTATTGCGGGCGTTGAAGCCCACTGTTCCGGCTAACACTCGAAGTTGTGTTAGACTCTCCCGATAATTTCCGCAACGAAGACTCAATCTTCGAAATTGTACCGTTCCATAGCGGTTACCACGCACTGCTTAGTCGCACAACATTCGGTCACTTCAACACCGTCCCTCACTACGCCTACCTGAAGCTCAAGATGCCTGGACCTAAGGGGTCATCACTGGTAACGGCAATATGGAGCGCTCCCTCCAAATAGAAGAACATATCGTGGCCCTAGCGGGCGAATGCCAATATGACAACGAAGCCCCAGGATCCCAACCTGCCTCCAAAACGCAACAGGTGGGCAAGAGAGCTCGAGCACAATCGGACCTGCCACCTCCACCTCCCGCTCCGAGCAAATAGGGACACGCTCCCCACAACACAACCTGGCTACCCGTCAGGTATGTCCCTCGAAGACACAATTTTGCTCTGAAAATACCATGGGCAGCCGTGGGGATCTACTTCCGAGGACTGGATATCCGGCTTAATCGAACTATAGTTCGACTTCTTCTCCGGCCAGAGGCGAGATGTCATCAAGGATCTACAAAATGTCAGGCTAACTCTATCTACGGCAGCTTCTCACGGCCCCCCTCAAGGTCCGCCCGCCAAGCAGCAACCACCCCCAATAGGTTCCGTAGCTCCTCGCTCAAGGGCAAACAGCACGCAGCCGGGCTCAAGGAGGACGTCAAGCCACCCATCATGGGCCCTGAATAAAAATGCTATCCTGTGAAAGATTGATTTTCTCTATTTTTCGCAATGCATAATTATCTGTAACAGCCGTCTCGACTGCGTGAATCATAAGATTGTTACATATGCATCAATTTTCCTACTTGTTTTACGCATACATGTACCTTACAGATCGTCTGATTATAGGAGAGGTGCGATCCACTGATAGACCGGGGGCTGGGGTATAACTAAAACACCCCAAGCATGACCCGTCACTATGTCTTACCCATTCGGCGTATCGGATAACGCAATATATGTATCAGTTCCGAATTATGTCTTGGGTCAATAGTTGGATTACCCCGCTCCTGTGCTTGCCCCTTTACGTTCCGCCAGTTCGACTAAAGGGGCAATAGGGAGAACCGCTGTGATTGTATCCCCAGCTGGCCTGGCGAATACCTCAGTGGAGAAAGCCGAAAAGTGACTATCATAATAAGCGAGAACCGGTCTGCGATCCGAGCTAAAGTGTCAAACTAAGAATCGATGGAGGTTCTCCCATGTCATACGAAGGGTTTGTACCTTTCCAAACCATGTGGTACTAGTCTTAAGCTCCGGCCGTACATCTGCCACAAAACAGTGGGGGCTGGTTACCAACCCCTACATTCGAGCTCCTAAGGCTAAGTGAAAGCACTAAAGCAAATTGTCGGATTGCCTAGTTTCCCCCTTTACCGCCTATGGGCACCAATATATCGGTTAAAGACCCATCACGGAGGCCGAAACACCCCTCGTAGTATCTATGCGGGGGCTGAAGCCGACGATTCGTAACTTTCAGATTAAACCGACCACGCATGAGTCAAAATAGTACATAACAAGATATATTCGGACAAGCATAATTGTCTTCAGGGTATAATAATAACACCCTCACTCATACATCACATTTTTCGGGCACCGGGTCTCTATAGACCGAGCACCCTCTAATGTGGCGCAGGAGTACAACTCGGGGCATTTGTCCTCCTTCCTAGGAGGCGGGGGCACGATGGCCATCTCAATTGGCTTGATCCGCGGTAGTTGCATCATGGTCCGCGGAAAGTCCATCCACGCCCCCTCGATGCAAATCGAACACTTCACAGCCTCAATCTGCGGCACGTCATCGCGAAGCTGGTGTAGCAGGCCGAAGTAGCTGCTCGGCAGCGGCTCTGTAGGCCACACCTGGATGTAGAGGTCCCACAAGGCCGGCTCCTCCATCCGGTGCATCTGCAACACTTGCTTCATCTGGTAGCTGAGGAGGGGATGTGCCTCAAGAGTTTCAAACTGTGCCCAGAACAGTCTCTCCTCCACATCCCCATCCCGGACTACATAGTGCTTCATCGCGTCCGCATCACTCCTAGGGAGGTCTATAAAGGCGCCTAGGGAACGCCACAAGCTTGTAAGATAGGCGAACCTATTTCCACCAAATGCACATTGCAATAAGTATGTCTTACCATCTGCACTCGGCTTGACTTGGCGAATCTCCTCAAAGAACCGCCTCTCAACGCGCTCCGATTTTAGGTCGGAGGTAAGCGCGGTCAGTTGAGTCATCTGGTATTTGACCTGCTACTCCAGGATCTCGCACTTAGCACTAGCATCCTGAAGCTCCTGTTGGACCTCAGCCACTCGAGCCTCATACCTGCCGCTCTCCACCCTCAGCAAGTTTAGTTTGGCGGCCGCCTTATTGGCCGCCGCCTTCTAGTCGCCAGCCTCTTGTTTGTCCCTCCTTAGCTCGGCCTTGAGGTCTTCGACCTCTACGCTTGAAGCTAAGGGAACAAAAGAGATGCAAGATCTGGACCCAAAATCAGGATAATCCACATTAATGAGAAAAGCAGTAGAGAAGGCAACTATAACTGACGGGGTTATTGCCCCTAGGTAGGCCAAAGCAACGGGGTTCTCACCCCCCACGACCGGCTGCCCATGGCCGGCTCGAGCCGCTGCCGGCTAGCAACACAGATGACTGGTCAAGGAGTCGGCTCGACCCCCGGCCGGCTGGGCATGGCCGGCTGCCTCTGGGCCGCCTCCTCCGTTGAACCAGGGGCAGACGTGCAACGTCTCGTCCCTCTGTGCACGGGTACGACAACACGACGCGACCGCCACGATGGGCGACACTATGGCCACAGTGGCCGTTGACGCACGGGCATGCATGGCTACAGTCCGGCCATCCAGGCCGCTGACCTTGGCGAGTGTGACCGGGCGGGGAAACAATGCCGACATGCCCTCGTCCACTCGATTACCTGCCCTGGCGTGGCTATAGTGCAGCCGGTCGTAACAGAGACTTCGGCCGGCTGGCACTAGACGATGCCTCCCGGGTGACCCGTGCCGCAGCAGGTGGGCGAGGCCCAATCACAGAGCCGGCTGGCGGGCCCCCCGCTAGCGACGGGACCGCACAGCCGATGGACCCTATAGACGACGAGACGGCTCGAAGGGTGGGACCCCCTGGCCGGTCAGAGAGGCTGTCAGCCGGGTCCCTCCGCCCTTGTACCTTAGAATACATTATAGAGTAGCGGGGTTGGCCTATAAAGCCCCCGAGCCCCCCATGCAACGGGGACAGACAACTCCCATGCACACACCCCACATGAAACTCTCCTTACATATCATCCTTACCAACGGAGGAAGACGAGCCGGCTGCTCCTTCTTCCTCCTCTAGACGCAGCTCTAGGAGCATCCTTGTAAACATACCAATCCATCCAACTATACCAAGTAGGACTAGGGGTGTTACCTCCCACGGAGGGCCCTGAACCTGGGTACATCGTGTGTCACTACCGCTTGTGCCCAATCTCGCACCCGGAGCCCGTCGGCATCCTCTGGCGCCAACCACCCATGATAAGCCTCCCCATGGCATCTATCGTGAGAAAACGACGATAGTTGGCGCCCACCGTGGGGCCGTACGCGGCACCATCCGGATTCATGCTCCGGGCGGGACTCCTCGCCATTCCCCACCGTCGCCGCATGTCCAGGAGAAACCGCGGGCTCGTGAGGCTTGCTCCGACATGCCCTGCGGGCAGCTCCATCGACCTTGCTCTTGACATCGACGCGCTCACGAGTGTTTTGGGAGGCTCAGCCTCGCTAAAGCTCCGGCCGTCGACGAGTACCCTAGACAGGTGCTCGTCTGCGTCGGCCTGCCCACGGCTATGAGCGCACTTGATGCAACTCTGTATAGCGGCTCCCACGATCGCGTGGGGGCAATGGCCATCATCTCCTCCACCTCCTCCGGACATGCGTGGGACGAGGCTAACGCCGCCGCGGCCCGCGTCGGCACCTCCGACCCACTTGGCGCGGCCCTTCGGGGCTTGAGCACCCCTATTGCCCCGACGGCAAACCCCGATGCCGCCGCGATAGAGCTCGAGGCTGCCTGCCGTGTCCTGTTCGAGGATGCCACCGCCTTTGCGGCCACGTGGCGCCACATGGAGGCCGCCCAGGGGGAATACACCTCCGCCTACGGTCTCACCCCGGCTAGCACCGAGCCCAGCCGGCGTGGGGCTGTGCGTGACCGCGGTCGCGTGGTCGCCGAGATCCTGGGTGACAAAATGCCTGTCTACGACACCCCCGCAGCCAACCTGCGGGCCCTCAAGGTAGCCTACGAGAACTTGGCTACCTTGGAGGGCAAAGAACCTACAGCCCACGAGCGTCACATCAAGGACCTCATCAACACCGCCGACGTGCAGCAGCATCTGCTCATGGCTGGCGCCGCCGCCTCAGAAGGCCCTCGGCCTGAGCACGAGGGCACGGGGACTGCTGGCTATCAGCCGGCTCAGCACTCCTGCTCCCCTTGCGTCTCCGGCCACCGTGTCGAGGCTAGCCACCCCCGGCCCTCTCAGCTGTCGGGGAGCCAGCAGCCGGTTGTTAACAGCCGGCGTACCAACAACCCGCCTCGCAGTAGTCGCCACCACGAGGCGCCGACAGCTGGCAGCCGGCGCAGCAGCGGGCACACTCCACCCCCACGGCGTGAGCCGGAACGATCGGCTCCACCCGCCATCCATCCCGAGCTCTAGGCTCGGCTCGGTCCGCACGTCCCCCACTGCGAGAACGATGCTCGCCTCCGCATCGACCGGCTCACGCAGTCGGCCCTCCCCGAGGAGGAGGGCTCGATTGGCTCGTCCTGTTTCGGCCCTCGGATTCGCAACGAGCCATTCCCAATCGGCTTCACGCTCCCCCAAGACACCCCGAAGTACAACGGGGCCGGCAGGCCCAAGGACTGGCTGATCGACTACACCACCACGGTAGGCATCGCCAGGGGGAACAAGCACGTAGCCATTCGCTACGCTCCCCTCATGCTGATCGGCTCGGCCCACACCTGGTTCAACAGCCTGGCGGCCGGCAGCATCAACACCTGGACAGACTTCGAAGAGGCCTTCGTCCGCAACTTCACCGACACCTACAAGCGGCCTGGCCGCCCCCGTGAACTCGCCACGTGCATTCAGGGGCCGGACGAGTCCCTCCGCGACTACCTCACTCGATGGACCGAGCTCTGCAACTCTTGCGAGGGGGTGCACGAGGTGCAAGCCATACAGTACTTCATCGAAGGCTGTCGAGACGGACCCCCCTCAAGAACAAGCTTCTGTGCTTCGAGCCGACCACGCTTGCCGAGCTCATGACCAAGGCGGACAAGTACGTCATGGCTGATTGAGCCATCCGGGTCAAGACGACCCCGCTCGCCAAGGCAATGACAACATCGGCAACGTCCCGGCCGACTGCCGACAACTGGCAGCCGCAGAACAACAAACGCAACAACGAGCACCCGGATCCCCGCTATGGGAGCCGGCAGGTCAACACCATTGAGGAGCAAGATTCGGCTGCCCAACCTTCTAGTCAGCGCCAGCGCACTGGCAAGGCTGCCTGGCAGCCGAAGCTCACCTTCGAGCAGATGCTCGACCTCCCATCCAAGAACCACTCAGGGGCCAAACCCTCTACGCACACACTCCAGTAGTGCAGATTCTCACAACAATTGTCCCGGGGGGATGGCCTTGCGGCTCCCCCCATGCCGCCTGCCCATGCGCCGGCCCCGACCGAAGTTGCCGCCTCGGCGCTGGCTCTGGCTCCGGCCCAGAATGACGGTCGCCTGATCGACCAGTTCTCTAACCAAGACGGCTATTACGTCGTCTTCACCAGCGAAGAGACGAGCAAACATGCTCAACGCTGGTTCCACCGTGAGGTGAATGCCACCATGCTGGCAACTCCCTAGTTCATGCATTGGTCGGAGAAACTGGTCACCTGGAGCCAGGCAGATCATTCCACCGTAATGCCAAATCCCGGCAGCTACGCCCTGGTCCTCGACCCCACCATCGCCACCGAGAAGCGCACTTGCCGCTTCAAGCGGGTGCTGGTTGATGGTGGCAGCAATATCAACATCCTATACCTCGACACGATGCACAAGGTGGGGCTGAAGATAGAAGACCTACAGGCGAGCCGGACGGTCTTCCATGGCATCGTGCCTGAAAAGTCCTGCTCCCCTGTTGGCAAGATCACGCTCGATGTCCTCTTCGGTGGACCCGACCACTTCTGCCACGAGCCAGTGCTGTTCGAGGTCGTGGACCTCGCAAGCCCCTACCACGCGCTGCTGGGCCGACCGGCCCTTGTCAAATTTATGGCGGTCCCCCATTATGCCTACCTCAAGCTCAAGATGCCGGGCCCCAAGGGAATCATCACCATCGCGGGAGACTACAAGATGTCGATCGAGTGCGCTCGAGACGGCAACCGGCTGGCCGAGGCCCTGGAAATCGCCGAGGAGAAGCGGCAGCTCAACCGACTCGTGGCCCTTGCCGCCAGCCAGCCGGCCGTGTCGGCTCCCCCCTCGTAGTCTATCGGCAAGGCCTCCTTCCAGCCGTCCAAGGACACGAAGCAAATCCCGCTCGACCCGGCCAAACCGGCTCAGTGCGTCACCATCGGCTCCCACCTCGATAGCAAATAGGAAGGTGAGCTCATCGACTTCCTCCGTGAGAATCGGCACATCTTTGCATGGTCCCCCAAGGACATGCCGGGTAATCCGAGGAAGTTTGCCGAGCACAAACTACACGTCCCGCCGGACGTCAAGCCGGTCAAGCAACCCATGCGCTGTTTTTCCGAGGAGAAGCGGTGTACTATAGGAGAAGAGATCGCCCGGCTGCTCGCAGCTGGGTTCATCATTGAAGTGTTCCACCCGGACTGGCTGGCCAACCTAGTCCTGGTGCTGAAGAAAAACAAGACCTGGCGCATGTGCATTGACTACACCAGCCTAAACAAGGCATGCCCCAAGGACCCATTCGCCCTGCAGCAGATCGATCAAGTCATCGACTCCACGGCCGGCTACGACTTGCTGTCCTTCCTGGACGTCTACTCTGGCTACCACTAGATCAAGCTGGATCCGAAAGACCGGCTCAAGACCTCCTTCATCACGCCCTTTGGGGCCTACTGCTACATCACCGACTTCCTCGTCGACTGGGCGGAAACCGAGTTCATGCCGCCTCCCCCGGACTCCATGCATTGGCGCATGCATTTCGACGGCTCGAAAATGAGGACCGACCTGGGTGCCGGCATAGTCCTCTCCTCCCCGAAAGGTGACCAGCTCAAGTACACCCTCCAGATCCACTTTGCTGCCTCTAACAACATGGCCGAGTACGAGGCCATCTTCCATGGCCTCCGGCTCGCCAAGGAGATCGGCATTAGGCGCGTCCTATGCTTTGGCGACTTCGACCTCGTGGTGCAGCAGATCTCTGGCGAATGGGATGCCGGGGACGCCAACATGACCAGCTACCGCTTCCTCGTACAACAGCTCACCGGCTCCTTCGAGGGCTGTGAGTATATGTGGCCATCTCAGGCCCGGTCCGGCCGGCCCGCCTAGTCCCGGCCCTAAAATCTAGGGCTAGGCCTGACGGGCTTGCTCATGGGACGGGCTTGGGCCTGAGTTTTAAACCCACCAGCAGGGCCGGGCCGGGCTTGGGTTTGGCTAATTGGGATTTTAAGGAAGAGGCCCGGCCCATGGGCCCAGGCCCGACGGGCTTTTGATGGCTTGGGCCGGGCTTGGGCTTCAAAGTAGGCCCGATGGCAGGGCTTGGGCCGGGCCTGGGCCTCAGGTTTCTACCGTGAGCTTTTTAGGGCCCGGCCCATGGCCAGGTATAGCTGTGAGTTTCATCATGTCCCACGGGCAAGCTTTTAAATATCGGTCGTATCAGCCACAATATCGGCCGCAATATCGGTTTTGACTGCCCACCGATACGAAGCTATGTAATCGTTTGAAAAATTACGTTTCTCAACTAACCGGCCGCAATATCGCTGGCCAGCCCGCAATTTCGGGTCGATACATATCGGACAGATATGAACGATATTGGAAAGGGGCCAAATTTACATAAACTGGGTGAGCCCAGCCCACAAACGTACAAAAGCCTGCCTAGTACTAATATACCTAGGTATTTTTCTTGGCGTACTAGTACAGAGCGGCGGCGGCGGGTGCGATCTTGAACAATTTCGCTTGGCGGCCGCCGGCTGCGACGGCGGACTGGTGACTTCATGGCCTTCTCCATTGCTCTCCGGCTGGAAGCCTACTGCATCCTTGCCATTGGGTCCTTCAGCGTTCATCATCTGCAATGGTACAACCTTCTCTAGCAAGCTGCAAATCCACGAGAGCTTCAACCAAGTACTGATGGTCGCTGGCCCTCGTCTGATCGTCTCGCTCGTCGGCAGTGGACACAGAGACACACGAGCAAGTTCAGTTTATCTCATTACTTGAAAAACAGAGGAAAACATAACACCTATTCAGTTTTGAGAGAGGGAGACAGAAACACGCAGTACACTGTACACTAGTTCAGATTAAAGCAAATTATACGAGTGTGTATTCAGGTTTAAGCAAACAGTACGAGTGTACATTCTATCCACAAGTCCTTATTGCCTCATTGCTTGGATTGCCTCTTGTATCTAGTATTAGTACGCTAGTTTTTTTATGGCTTATTAAGTGGCTAACTAATTATAAATATGTTGTTAATTTCTTAGATCATCGTGTCTACAAGTGCGACTTCATCGGCAACACAGGAAGCAGCGTCAGCCAAAAAAAAGTCAAGAAAGGATTCAGCTTAGGAGTATGCATTTTTGCCGAGTGAGAAGCACCCGAACAATGTTGGATGTAATTTCTGCAAAAGTATCTTTAGTGGCGGAATCACTAGGATGAAGCAACATTTAGCTGGATTTAGAGGCCAGGTTACTCCATGCACACAAGTTCCTCAAGATGTTAGGGATAAGATGAAGACAATCCTTGAGGCAGCATAACAAAAGAAATTAGATAAAGAAGAAGAGTTGAACAAACTTAGAAGTCAGGTTCATATTGCTGAGGACGATGACAACGAGGACGATCAATCGACAACTTTAGTGCGAAAGAGGTCTTTGAATAAAGGACCACTTGACGGTTATCATGAGAAACCAGAAGAAGCTCGTGGAAAAGGAAAGAATTCACGGACTAACACTCAAACCACACTAAATGAAACATACAAGTTGAAAGAGAAACAGAGAGCTCATGAATACATTGCAGATTGGTTTTACCAGGCTGGAATTCCATTAAATGTCGTTCGCCTTGATTCTTTTGATTTGATGATAGAAGCTATTGGACAATATGACCCACGATTAAAGAAGCCCTCTCCTTATCATCTTGGCACTCCTTTGTTGGAGAACAACGTCAGATCACTAGATGAATATGCAAATGCGCACAAGGAGGCATGGTCGTTGACTGGATGCTCTCTTTTGACAGATGCTTGGACAGATCGACGGGGAAGAAGCCTAATGAACTTGGTAGTTCATTCTGCTAGAGGTGTATGGTTTCTCCGAGCTATAGATGCTTCCTCGGATGTTCATGATGCTAATTTCATCTACTCCTTGGTACACTCATGCATAGATGAAATTGGCCCAGAGAAGGTGTTACAAGTAGTGACCGATAATGCTTCAAATAACATGGCTGCAGCAAAGTTACTAAAACAGAAATATCCTCAGATATTTTGGACACCTTGTGCAGCACATACCATTGATCTAATGCTTGAGGGCATTGGTAAGAAGCCTGCTATCCAGAATACAATTAAGAAAGCAAAGTCTATTACATGTTACATTTATGCCCACACTAGAGTGTTGTCTATGATGCGTGCTTTTACTGGTGATCGTGATTTAGTTTGAGCTGGAACTACTCGGTTTGCCACTTGTTACCTTAATTTGAAAAGTCTATATGACAAAAGAAAAGAACTGAAAGAAATGTTCGGATCAACAAAGTGGAGCGACTCTAGGTTTGCTAAGCAAAACGTAGGAAAAGTTATTGCTAAGTCGGTCATGGGCAATGATTTTTGGTCATCAATTTTGCGACTTATAAACTATTTTGAGCCACTAGTATTTGTACATAGAAGGGTGGATGGAGATGTTCCTGGTATGGGTTACCTTTATGGTGATCTGGAAAATGCAAAAAAGGAAATTGCTGTCCGTTTTGATGGAAATGAAAAGAAGTACGGTTTTATTTGGGATATTATAGATGAAAGGTGGAACGACAAACTCAAGACTCCATTGCATAAAGCCGGATATTACTTGAATCCATTCTTTTATTATGAGAACAAGGCAGAGTTGGAGGAAGAGGTTTTCGTCGCAGCAGTTGTACAGTGCGCAGGTCGTGTGTACCATGATAATGACAAAATACAAGATATGATTGTTGCCCAGCTTAATATGTACACTAATGGCACTGATTCTTTTGGCTCTTCAATGGCTATTCGACAAAGTAAAAGTACAACTATCACCCCAGGTAAAAGCTCTCTCTTTCTGACTTCAACAATATTTATCTTGTCAAATTTTCTAACTTAAATTTGGTTACATTTGCAGCAAATTCGTGGGCAGCACATGGCACCGATGCAAAGGAATTAAGAAAGATGTCTATCAATATTCTAAATTTAACGTGTAGCTCATCTGCGTGTGAAAGGAACTGGAGTGCATTTGAGAGGGTACGTACATCACTTCCTTTATGCATTACCTTTTTATGTAGCATATTGTGCTTCTTAGATCTTAATAGTTGCTTCATTGTAGGTCCATACCAAGAAAAAGGACGAGATTAACACAAAAGAGATTGAATTCTCTTGTCTATGTCATGTTTAACAAGAGGCTTCAATGGAAGTATGCTCAAAGGAAGAGAGACCCATTAGCTGTAAAGTTTGTCGACGATGAACCACCGAATGAGTGGATCGAAGGGGAGACAAGCGTTGAAGGGAAGCAGCAAGAAAACAGTGTGGAAGAACATGATGGAGAAGGAGATGATGCATCTGATTATGATTTTGAACAAGATGAACCGGCTCAGGCTGGCGTAAATGAGAAGAAGCGAGCATTGAGCAAAGGTTCGATGAGCAAGTCAAAGAGAGCCCGCGGCATGGAGGCGGAAGAAGAGGCTTCTGACTCTGAAGAGGAAGATGATATAACCAAGCAGTTGATGGACGATTCTTCAAGTGATGATGGAGAAAATGAGGAGAATTTCCTTGATGATGACTAAAATCTATGATGAAGCGATTTGATCAATATTTACTATTATTCCCACACGCACTTCATTTAAATATGCTTGAACTATTTATTCGTGGGGCACTTGAATTGGATATGGAGTTTATGACTGCATGTGTTATTTTGTTTCAACATATGCATTTTTTTCTTACGGTTTTGGTTATGTCGATATGACCTTACAGTTACATGCGTGAGAACCGATTTTTCATATATGTGGTTTCGACATGCATGATGTGTGTTCATTTTTATCTCATGGTTTTATCCATATTCTATTAAAAATGCATGGCAATTATAACACCGTCGATAGAAAATTATAGACTAGTTTCAATTTCTGATATTACCACATATCGTCCGATATATCACCCGATATCCGATATCCGATATGTTGAGGGCAATCCGATACGAACCCGATATCCGCAATTTTGAACCTTGCCCACGGGCGGACAACGAGGCGGCCGACACGCTGGCAAAGATCGGCTCCACCCGATAGGCAATCCCAATCGGCGTCTCCCTCGAGCGGCTGCTCAAGCCATCGATCAAACCTTCCCCCGAATCAGAATCAATCTTCGTGTCGGCAGACGCTGCCGGCCCATCGACGGCTCCGGCTACTCCTACAGCATCTTCGCCACCGGCTCCCACGACCTTGGCCGCCCTGCCGGCACCAGTTGAGCCGGTTGCGTCCGAGGCTGCCGGCTTCAACGACGCGGTTGTCCTGATGACAGTTGACCACCCGGCCCCGGGGGCTTGCGAGCCGGTCCCGAGGATTGGTCATCCAGGCCCGGGGGCTCCTGAGCCGGCCCCCGTCTTGGCTCCCTCATGGGCCCAGCCTATCTTGGCATTCCTTCTACGCGGTGAGCTCCCCCCGGACGAGGCCTTGGCAAGGAAAGTTCAGCGTCGGGCCTCGGCATACAACATCGTCAACAACGAGCTCATACGTCGCAGCACCACCGGCATCTTTCAGCGATGCGTCGAGCCGGAAAAGGGTCTGGAGATGCTGCTCGACATCCACCAGGGCGAGTGTAGGCATCACGCCGCTTCTAGGACCCTGGTGGCCAAGGCCTTCCGCCATGGCTTCTACTGGCCCATCGCTCTCGAGGCAGCCAAGAAATTGGTCGACGAGTGCGAGGGCTGTCAGCGCTTCAGCACGTAGAGCCACCTACCGGCATCAGCCCTCCAGACCATCCCCCTCTCATGGCCCTTCGTCGTCTGGCGGTTGGATATGGTGGGTCCCTTCAAGACCGCACGAGGCGGCATGACACATTTGCTGGTGACTGTCGACAAATTCACCAAGTGGATCGAGACGCGACCAATCAAGAAGCTAGACGGCCCCACGGCCGTCCGGTTCATCGATGACATCACGGTTCGCTACGGCGTCCTCACAGCATCATCACCAACAATGTCACGAACTTCACCAAGGGCGCGCTCGCATGTTTCTGCTCCAAGCAAGGGATCCGGCTCGACCTGGCCTCCGTCGCTCAGCCACAGTCAAACGGCCAGGTCGAGAGGGCAAACAGTCTCATACTGTCCGGCATCAAGCCCCGGCTCGTGACGCCACTAGTAAGGTCGGTCGGCTAGTGGATCGATGAGCTATCGGCTGTCCTTTGGAGTCTCAGGACCACCCCAACCGATCAACCGGCTACACGCCTTTCTTCCTTGTATACGGGTCTGAGGCAATCATCCCCACCGACATCGAGTTCGACTTGCCTCGGGTCGCGTATACATGGAGAAGGAGGCAAGAGAAGACGGCGTTGACTTACTCAAAGAAGCTCGCGAACTGGTCTTGAGCCGGACGGCGATCTACCAGCAGAAGCTCCGGCACTACCACAACAAGCGGATCCGGCCACTCTCCTTTCGTGAACGGGACCTGGTGCTCAGGCGGATCCAGCGAACAGCCGGACAACACAAGCCGTCCTCCCCATGGGAGGGCCCATTCATCGTCAGCAAGGCGTTGCACAACAATGCATACTATCTAATAGACGCCCAGAAGCCACAGAAGCACAAAAGAGACACCTCCCACAAGGAGACCGAGCGCCCGTGGAACGCGGCGCTCCTCCGTCCTTTTTACTGCTGAAAAGACCAGTGTATGTATGTATCCCCCCTTCGGGCTTATGAATGCAATGGGTGCCCTAGGCCGGCTCTTGGGGCATGCCCTTTTCGTTTCCATCAAAGGTCTCTTCACTCACTAGCTCCCCGACCTGGCTCCCGGGCCCGAGGGCTTGCCGACTGGACCTAGGTCGCCTCTCTTGAAAATTGACCAAGTAATGTGAGCCGAGCAAAGCCTCCCACCCCTCCCAACTACAGATCCGGCTCCCGACTGTCCGGCTGAAGGGGCCTCGGGGTGGCAAAACTTAGCTCACACGAAAGATCGATCGCAAAGGAGACGCTGGCTAGGCCCAGACGGATCGACGCCTCATCTCTGCCACTCTACTTGTCCTAGAAAGCTCTCGCGGTTCCTAAGTTCAGAACTGGCTCCCTCGAGGCGGATGCCCCGACCCAGCTACAGACCGGCTCCCGGCTGTCAGGCTGGCGGGTCTGAAACCAAAGGGGAAAAGGGGCAGAATAGAAGGAACCAAAAGGGCAAAAAAGGATAAGGACGAGCAAGCATGTGCAATAAGGCAAACACATCAAATATTCACAACACAAATGTTAATACAAAAGTGGCCCACGGCCAGCATGGTTCATTACATTACACCCCTAGTGGGTGGACTTGAGCCTAACTTGCAGGAAAGAAGAAGAAAGATAAAAACGCTCGGGGGCTTAGGCCACCGACGCGTCGCCATCTGGTGCACCTCTAGCCGACGCGTCGTTGAGCGGCTCGACTCCCGTCCCGGAGGTGGTCGCGGCCTTCGGGTCGACCTCCTTAGCCTTTGAGACGGCCTCCGCGGTCCCAACCGTCTCGCCGCTTGAGTTGGTGCTCTCGTCGACAACCTCCTCGTCCGCCGGACCTTGGGGGATGCCGAAGGAGTCTTTAGGCACCAGCTCGCCGTCCTCGCCAAGTGCCGGCAGGAACTCATCCGCATCGACGTACGATGCGAGCTCATTTGCCCGACAGACAAGGGCCAGCTCACGGGCCTTCCGGTCCTCGGCCGGCTAGTCCCGCATAGTGGCCAGCCGGCCCAAATCCACACCACGATACCACGACGTGACGAACCGGAGCGCCATCTGCGCGCCGGCTCGGGCAGCTGATGCCTTCCAGGCCTCGAGCCGGGCCATGGCGTGCTCCAGCCACAAGGACACACGGTTCACCAGAGCTCCCCGCGGTCCGGGCACAAGGTGGCAATGACCTCCTTACCGGTCGTCTTCAGCCGCTCCACACTCCGCTCGAGGTGGACCAGCTGGTTTTCAATGGCGAGACCAAGCTCCGCCATATCCCATGCGGTGTCCCCCTCGATGGAGCGGCCGTGTGCCTGGAGGTACTCCCGGTGCTCCTCAATGGCACACTCAGCACGACGCTAAGTTTCCGGGAAGCGCCCTAAGAGAAGAAAGGGAAGAAGGAAAGAAGGGCAAATCAAACACAATAACCAGCAAAGGAAAAAGCAACCATCTAGAAAAAGGAAAAACAGACACTTACGCTCAAGGGAGTCGTCCACCTCGATGGCAAAGTGGAGCGACGAATTATTCTCCGACGCCAATGCCGCCTCCGCCCCGGCGAGGGAACCCTTAAGCTCCTCGAGCGTCCTCTCGAGGCGGGTTACTTCGCCTTGGAGGGCGGCGGTTCGCTGGGTGGCGTCAGCCGCCTCCTTGACGGCCGCCTCCTTGGCTGCCACCTCCCGCGCCACGTCGGCCTTGAGGCAGTCCTGGGCTGCCTCCCCATCCACCAGCAGCGCGGCCAGCCGGTCCTTCTCCTGCATGATTGCCTGGGCGCTTTGCGCCAACCGGTCCCACTAGGAGACGGCCCCGGTCTTCTCCACCCGGAGGGCAGTCAGCTCATGTGCAAAACACAAAACAGACATCAGCCGGCCCTTCTACGTTCGCTCCGGCTGCCAGGCAGCCGGCCCGGCTCCCGGGGGCTATGTGCCTCTCCCACATGACTTAGCATACCTTGCACCCGCGTCAACTCCTCCTTCAGTCAGTAGAAGCCATGCTTGATGGGGTTATTACCCCTAGGTAGGCCAAAGCAATGGGGTTCTCCCTTCTGCTTCGAAGAAAACTACGTAGCCGGCTGTTCATGGCCGGCTGGAGGACGGCCGGCTCGATGTGCTGCCGGTTGGCGATACGGGCGGCTGGTCGTGCAACCGGCTCGACCACCGGCCGGCTGGGCACGGCCGGCTGCCTTTCGGGCCGCCTCCTCCATTGACCTAGGGGCGGACATGCGACGTCCCATCCCCTTGGGTGTGGGTACGACGACAAGACGTGACCACCATGACGGGCTGTCCTATGGCCACAGTGGCCGCTGACGCACTGGGGCGCATGGCTACAGTCCGGCTGTCCAGGCCGCTGACCTTGCCGAGCGCGACCAAGCGGGGAAACAGTGCCGGCACACCCTTGCCCTCTCGATTACCTGCCCTGGCATGGCTACATTGCTGCCGGACGTACCGGAGACTTCAGGCGGCTGGCGCTAGACGTCGCCTCCCGGGCGACCCGTGCTACGGCAGGTGGGCGAGGGCCAATCGTAAGGCCAGCTGGCGGGCCCCATCGGGAGACGGGACCGCTCAGCCGATGGACCCTACAGGCGACGAGACAACACAGGGGCGGGACCCCCTGGCCAGCTAGGTCCCCCCACTCCTGTACTTTAGAACATATTATAGAGCCCGGGGGTTGGACTACAAAACCCCCCGAGCCCCCCATGCAATGGGGACGGACGATCATTCACACATACCCACATAGAGCTTTCCTCTCATACCATCGCTAGCAACGGAGAAGGACGAGCCGACTGCTCCTTCTTCCTCCTCTAGACACAGCTCCAGGAGCACCCTTGTAAACATAGCTATCCATCCAACTAGACCAAGCAGGAGTAGGGGTATTACCTCCCACGGAGGGCCCTGAACCTGGGTACGTCGTGTGTTGCCACCGCTTGTGCCCAATCTCGCACCCGGAGCCCGTCGGCGTCCTTCGGCCCCAACCACCTATGATAAGCCTACCCATGGCATCTATCATGAGAAAGCGACGACAGTTGGCGCCCATCGTGGGGCCGTACGCGGCACCGGCCAGATTCATGCTCCGGGCGGGACCCCTCGCCATCTCCCGCCACCGCCTCACGTCCAGGAGAAACCGCAGGCTCATGGGGCTTGCTCCGGCACACCCCGCGGGCGACCCCATCGGCCTCGCGGCCGACATCGACACGCTCACCGAGCGCTTCGGTTGGCTCAGCCTCGCCAAGGCTCCTGCCGCGGACGAGTACCCTGGGCAGGCGCTGGTCTATGCCAATCCGCCCACGGCCGTGGGCGCACTTGCTGTGACCTAGTCCAGAAGCTCCCATGATCACGTGGGGGTAATGGCCATCATCTCCTCCACCTCCTCCAAACGTGCGCGGGCCGGGGCTGACGCCGTCGCGGCTCGCGTCGGGACTTCCGACCCGCTCGATGTGGCCCTCCGGGGCTTGAGCACCCCTATCGCCCCGACGGCGAACCACGACGCCGCCACGGCTGACCTCGAGGCGGTTCACCGCGTCCTGTTCGAGGACGCCACCGCCCTCATGGCCACGCGGCGCCGCATGGAGGCAGCCCAGCGGGAATACGCTTCCGCCTACGGTCTCACCCCAGCTGGCACCGAGCCCAACCGGCATGGGGCTGTGCGTGATCGCGGCCGCGTTGTCACCGAAATCTTAGGCGGCAAGATGCCCTTCTACGACACCCCCGCAGCCAACCTACGGGCCCTGAAGGTAGCCTACGAGGACTTGGCTACCTTGGAGGGCGAAGAGTGTGCCGCCCATGAGCGTCACATCAAGGAGCTCATTGACGCCGCTGACGCGCAGCAGCATCTGCTCACGTCGGGCGGCGTTGCCTCCCGAAGCCCCTGGCTCGAGCGCGAGGGCATGGGGACTGCAGGCCGTCAGCCGGCTCAGCACTCCTCTTCCCCTCGCGCCTCTGGCCGCCGGGCCGAAACAAACAACCCCCAACCCTCTCAACTACTTGGGAGCGAGCAGCCGACTGTTAGCAGCCGACGCACCAACAACCTGCCTCATAGCGGCCACCACCAAGAAGCGCCGGCAGCCGGTAGCCGGCGTAGCCGCGGGCATACGCCACCCCCGCGGCGCGAGCCGGAACGGTCGGTTCCGCCCGTCATCCACCCCGAGATCTCGGCCCGGATCGGGCCGCGCATCCCCCGCAGTGAGAATGACGCCCGCAACCGCCTCGACCACCTCGCGTAGTCAGCCCTCCTCTAAGAGGAGGGCTCGATCGGCCCAGCCTGTTTTGGCCCTTGGATCCGCAACGAGCCGTTCCCGACCGGCTTCACTCTCCCCCGAGACACCCCAAAATATAACGGGGCCACCAAGCCCGAGGACTGGTTGATCGACTACACCACCGTGGTCGGCATTGCTAGGGGAAACAAGCGTGTAGCCGTTCTCTATGCTCCCCTCATGTTGACTGGCTCGGCCCACACCTGGCTCAACAGCCTGGCGGCTGGCAGTATCAACACCTGGATGGACTTCGAGGAGGCCTTCATCCACAACTTCACCGACACCTACAAGCGGCCCGGCTGCCCCCATGAACTCGCCATGTGCGTTCAGGGGCCAGACGAGTCCCTCCGCGACTACCTCATGCGATGGACCGAGCTCCGCAACTCCTATGAGGGGGTGCACGAGGTGCAAGCCGTGCAGTACTTCATCGAAGGCTGTCGAGATGGCACTCCCCTCAAGCACAAGCTTCTGTGCTCCGAGCCGGCCACGCTTGCCGGGCTCATGACCAAGGCGGACAAGTACACCACGGCTGATTTAGCCATCCGGGTCAAGACGAGCCCGCCCGCCAAGGCAATGACAACACCGACAACGTCCTGGCCGGCTGTCGACAACCGGCAGCCGCAGAACAACAAATGCAAGAACGACCAGCCGGGTCCCCGCTATGGGAGCCGGTAGGTCAACACCATTGAGGAGCAGGAGCCGGCCGCCCAGCCTTCCAGTCAGCGCCAGCGCACTGGCAAGGCTGCCTGGCAGCTGAAGCTCACCTTCGAGCAGATGCTCGACCTCCCTTGCAAGAACCACTCAAGGGACAAACCCTCTACGCACATGCGCCGGTAGTGCAGCTTCTCATAGCCATTGGCCCGGGGGACGGCCTTCCAGCTCCCCACATGCTGCCTACCTGCGCGCCGGCCCCGGCCCAAGCTGTCGCCCTGGCGCCGACTCCGGCTCCGGCCCAGAATGACGGTCGCCTGATCGACCAGTTCTCTAACCAAGAGGGCTGTTACATCATCTTCACCAGCAAAGAGATGAGCAAACACGCTCAGCGTCGGCTCCACCATGAGGTGAACGCCACCATGCCGGCAACTCCCCAGTTCATGCACTGGTCGGAGAAGCCGGTCACCTGGGGCCAAGCACATCATCCTGCCGTAATGCCAAATCCCGGCAGCTACGCCCTGGTCCTCGTCCCCACCATTGCCACAGAGAAGCGCACTTGACGCTTCAAGAGGGTGCTGGTTGATGGTGGCAGCAACATCAACATCCTGTACCTCGACACGATGCACAAGCTAGGGCTCAAGATAGAAGACCTACGGGCGAGCCGGACGGTCTTCCACAGTATCGTGCCTGGAAAGTCCTGCTCCTCTGTTGGCAAGATCACGCTCGGCGTCCTCTTCGGCGGACCCGGCCACTTCCGCCGTGAGCCGGTGCTGTTTGAGGTCATGGACCTTGCAAGCCCCTACCATGTGCTGTTGGGCCGGCCAACCCTTGTCAAATTCATGGTGGTCCCCCATTACGCCTAACTCAAGCTCAAGATGCTGGGCCACAAGGGAATCATCACCATCACGGGCGACTACAAGATGTTAATCGAGTGCGCTCGAGACGGCAGCCAGCTGGCTGAGGCCCTGGAAATCGCCGAGGAGAAGCGACAACTCGACCGGCTCGTGGCCCTTGCCGCCAGCCAGCCGGCCGTGCCGGCTCCCCCCTGGCAGTCCGCCGGCGAGGCCTCCTTCCAGCCGTCCAAGGACACCAGGCAAATCCCGCTCGACCTGGCCAACCCGGCTCAGTGCGTCACCATCGACTCCCGCCTCGACAGCAAATACGAAGGCGAGCTCGTCAACTTCCTCCATGAGAATCAAGACATCTTCACATGGTCCCCCAAGGACATGCTGGGTGTTCCGAGGAAGTTCGCCGAGCACAAACTACACATCTGTCCGGACGTCAAGCCGGTCAAGCAACCCCTGTGCCGTTTCTCCAAGGAGAAGCGGCATACCATAGGAGAAGACATTGCCTGGCTGCTCGCAGCCAGGTTCATCATGGAAGTGTTCCACCCGGACTGGCTGGCCAACCCAGTCCTGGTGCTGAAGAAGAACAAAACCATGCATGTTCGATTGGCCCGACGTGGCCTTCCGCGGCCTCAAGAAGGCTCTCACCCGCACGCCCATCTTGGCCGTGCCGGCTGAGAAGGAACCACTTCTCGCCTACATCGCGGTGACCACCCGCGTCATCAACGTCGTCCTAGTGGTCGAGCGGCCGGAGGAGGGAAAGTCCCTGCCGGTCCAGTGGCCCGTCTACTACCTCAGCGAGGCCTTCTCTGCATCCAAGCAAAACTACCCCCACTACCAAAAGATGTGCTACGGCTGAAAGCACATTTGCTCCCTTGGTGGTTTTGGTAATTAATAACAACATATAAGTCATTGAACTAATGTTTCCACCAAGTATATTTCAGGAAATGTTCAATGATAGGATTGGCAAAAGGAGAGTGTGGACATACCCCAAGATCCAAGGAAATAGGTTGGCCAAGCTTCAAGCAAAAGGACTCTACATTTTATATTTGTGAGAAATCACTTTGAGTCCATAGGAAAGCCAATACTATTAAAAGGGGGTAAGGTTTTGTTGGTGAACAATATGCTCAATCGTGCACAAGTAGTAGTCGCCAAAAACATCCACAAACTCTCCCACCAAAGTCTGTTCTATACCTAACACTCAAAATCGGTGCAACCAACTTTCCCATACCGGTGCCACCGATTCCAGAACCTAGATAGACTCAGCCAAACCCTAGCCACTTCGATGCAACCGATTCCATACCGGTGCCACCGATTTTAGGTTGCCAACTTTCTGTTAAGCAAATTCACATTTTTGGTCCCACTGAGAATGTTGGATCGGCGTCACCGAGATTGGAAATCTGACCGTTGGTCACCTTATCGGTGCAACCGAGTTTCCTATATCGGTCTCATTGAGATTCAAAAGTTGCCACCTTTTGGTCACTTCGGTACCACCGAGATTAACACATCAGTGTCACTGAGTTGGTCATTTTGGGGATGCCTATATATACCCCTTCACCACCACCTACTCGAAAGACAAGCACTCAGAACTATTCCACACTTGCCCCATCTAGTTTTCTCAGAGAGAACTACCTATCCTTGTGTTGAGGTCAAGATATTCCACTCCAATCATATGGATCTTGATCTCTAGCCTCCCCAAGTAGCTTTCCACCAATCCCATCTCTTCCACCATGCCAAATCTATGAGAGAGTGATTGGGTGCTAAGGAGTCTATCATCTTGAAGCACAAGAGCAAGGAGTTCATTGTCATTACCGAGCCTATTACCTTTTGGAGGGTGGTGCCTCCTAGATTGGTTAGGTGTCGCTTGGGAGCCTCCTACTTCGTGTTGTGGAGTGAACCAAGAAGTTTGTAAGGGCAAGGAGATCGCCTACTTCGTGAAGATCTACCCATAGTGAGGCTAGTCCTTCGTGGACGGAAGCCGTTATGGAATAGTCAAGGTTGCTACTTCGTGGACCCTTTTGGGTGGAGCCCTCTATGGACTCTCTCGACCGTTACCCTTCGTGTGTTGAAGACTCCATAAACGTGGATGTACGATAGCGCCACCTATCTGAACCATGGGAAAAATCGTCGTGTCTACAACTGCGTTTGATATTCCTACCCTATCCCTTCTATACATGCTTGTTGTTACTTTCCGCTGCTATATACTCTTAGACTTGAATGTGTAGGGTGTACTTGACTTGCCATGAAATGCTAAAAACTGTCAACCCTAAAACTTGATATAGGCAAAACTTTTATTTGGTCAAGTAGTCTAATCACCCCCCTCTAGACATACTTTCGGTCCTTCAAGTGGTATCAGAGCTTTGGTCTCCATTGCTTAGGTCTCACAACCTAGGAGAGTATGGCGTCTAGTGAGGGAAGTTATCACCGTAGAGGTCCGTACTTTGATGGCACTAATTTTGCTTGTTGGAAGCACAAAATGAAAATGCATATTCTTGGTCATAACCATGCCGTTTGGGCTGTTGTTCGTGTTGGTTTGCAAGGTGAGTTCTTTGCGGATGGATGGGAACCGGATCGTGAAGCGACTGCGGATGAGTTGAAGATGTTGTAACTATTTGCTCAAGCATGCGACATTCTCTTCAACTGCTTATGCCCCGAAGAATTCAACAAAATCAGCCGTCTTGAGAATGCAAACGAGATTTGGGATACTTTGGTTGATATGCATGAAGGAACCGAGTCCGTGAGAGAATCCAAGTTAGATGTTCTTCAAGGTCAGCTTGACAAGTTCAAGATGAAGGATGGTGAAGGAGTCGCAGAGATGTACTCTAGTCTAGCTATCATCACCAATGAGATTGCCGACTTAGGAAGCGAAGAAATGACCGACAAATTCATCATAAAGAAGATACTTAGAGCTTTGGATGAGAGATACGACACCGTGTGCACATTGATCCAAATGATGCCAAACTACAAAGATCTCAAGCCTACGGAAGTCATTGGAAGGATTGTTGCTCATGAGATGACACTCAAAGATAAGGAAGAACTTCATCACAAGTCTAGCGGTGCTTACAACGCCACAAGTGATGCTCCGGCAACTTCAAGCAACAACCTTGTCACCAATAAAGAGATAAGCCTCATGGTCAAGAAATTCAACAAGTTCTACAAGAGTAGAGGCAAAGAAAGAAACTCCAACTCAAGATATGAAGAGAAGTGTTCGTCAAGTCGTGACCGCAATTGCTACAATTGTGGGAAGCCCGGACACTACTCAAATGAGTGCACGGCTCCCTACAAAAGAAGAGAAGAGTCACCTCGAAGACGAAGCTCAAGGAATGAATCACCACAAAGAGAGAGAAGGAGTAGAGATGATCGTTATGAACGAAGACACTCAAGGAGAAGTAGAGATTCGGAGAAGAAGGACTAGTACACCAAGAGATACACAAGAAGAAAACATCAAGCTCATGTTGGTGAATGGGTTTCCGGCTCCGATTCCGACAACAACTCTGAGAGAAGCTATCACTCCGACTCCGACTATAGCCAAGATGATGGTGTTGCTGGAATTTCTCTAGTGACTACCAACTCCTATGATCTATTTGATTCACCAAACGAAGGGGGTGGAAGTTGCTTCATGGATAAAGGCCCCAAGGTATCACACCTCGAGTATCGTGATTTTGATAGTGATGAAGATGATTTGCTTTGTGAAGATGATTTGCTTTGCGATGATAACTTTCTTTGTGATAAAACTAGTGATGTTGATCAAAATGAACTTGATAATTCTCATGTTAGTCAATATGAGTCATTTGATGATGATAAGATGAAAATAGAACAACTAACTAAAGAACTAAACACTCTCAAGTTAGCTCATGAATCTACTCTCGAAAATCATACGGAGCTTATGAGAACTCATGAGAAGCTACGCGTCGAGAAGCTCAACTTGGAGCAAGAGCACGAGTTTCTCAAAGCTATCAATGACGATCTCCAAAATAAGACTTCATCTTATCTAGCCAAACGACTACTCTTGTCTACTTTCATGCCTCAAGTTAAAACTAAGCAATCTAGTAACAAAGGCAAGAAAGGTTCTTCATCTAGTAGCAATGATAAAAATGCTAAACCCAATGATGTTGTTTCTAGTAGTTCTATTGATTCCACTAATGATGATGCTCTTAGCCAAGTTACACTTGAACAAGAAAATGCTTTATTGAAAGGAATTATAGAAAAATGTATCTACAAGAGTCTTGCCCGATTTAAGCAATTTGAGGAAATTGTATGCAAGGACGGAGGATATCGGAAGAATCGTGGTGTTGGCTACATCAACGCTAATGGAGTTGAGTGGGAAGAAGGTCAATATCCCAAGGCCAAGTTTGTTCCTCAAAAGGAGAAGTATGAAAATACTCTTCCCAAGGGGACAAACACTCAAGATGACCTTCCACCACAAGACCACAAGCTCAACGGCAAGAACAAGCTTCAAGAGGACATTGACTCATATGAAGATGAACCCCTAGCTTTGGTGGAGTGGGTTCCCAAGTCTACATCAAGCTCAACTACTACAAAGGCTACTTCAACACCAAGGATCCCCATCAACTTGATGTGGGTCCCCAAGAAGAATAACTAGTAAGTTCTTGAGGGGTGACTCCGCCAATGAAACTCACTCACATTCATTATTGGCAAGGACTTTTTGCACTCAACATCAACTCAATGCAATAGTTCAAGGAGTCATACATTCCCTCAAAGGTAAGCAAGGGACAAGGTAATGAACTAATCAATGGAAATCATAACATATGCTTTGCACTCCATGTCCATAGATATCCTTGTATTTGTCTCTTGTGTGTTGGGACTAACCCATGTAGGTGAGAGGAGTAAGGAAATAACAAGGATGCTCCCAACTCTTGGTGATCTTCATCAACATTGAGCATACACAACTACCTCACCAACATGAAGTCTTCATCGAAAAAACCCAAGGTTAGTTTATCCCTCTTATGGGGGGATGTCACATTAAGGGGGACCTTTACTCTAAGACTTGAGTCAAAGCATCTCTTAGTATGTGACAACATTAAATGCTTTATGTAAAAGTGGTAACCCCACTTGTGCTTAAACGATGATTATGACCTATGATCAAGTACTCTTACTTGGCTCCTAAGTCAAATACTCATATATAGATGATTTCGTCATCGCCCTAGTGCTTGTTAGATGCTAGTGTGTTTGTGCATGTTTGTCATGATTTCTTTTGACATCTTATTGTGTGAGCATGTTGGTCAGCATTTGTTTTCTCATTCAAGGACATCCAATTGTTTCTATTTGGTTATTGATTTTCTCTTTTGCCAATTGGATGGACATGAATGCCTGTGACCACTCTTTAGCTATATATGCTTTCTCACCTCATATTCCATTCATGCTGCATCACAAAATTTGAACAAGTGCTTTTCGATCCCTCTGTGTGTGGAGCACTCGGAGTTCCGTATCGACAAGGACTGACCATTAAAACCTCCCAAGTGCATCTTGGTGGAACCAACCCCACAATCTCGGACTCACCGAATACCTAGGGTTGATCTGTTTTTCAATCTCGGTACTGCCGATTTCATATTCTCGGTTACACCGAGTTTCACTGTCAGCTGACAGTTGTGGAACTCGGTGGCACCGAAAACATTAAATCGGTTTCACAGACAGTGGAGGGTATATATACTGTGGCCCCCGACGTTTTGAAATTCCTCCTCGAAACCATCGCGCCTCAGAACCCTAAGCTGCCGCTTCGAGACCCTTGGTCATCGACCTTGTTTTCCTGCGCTCCTACGCCGCTGGGAATCGCCGCCGTCGACGAAATCTGCTCCATCATCACTGCCGTAGCGGATCCGCACCAAGTTAGGGTACGGATTCGATCTCCTTTGCGCTCCCTTCTGATTCTTGTGCATTGGATTTGATTTTATCTATAAGCCACCCATTGCACGTATTCCTATCCAGACAAAATCCCATAGGCTAGCGAACCATTGATTTTCTAGGGTTTTGCCTTCCGCCCGACGCAACTCAGTAGAACCAAATCAAGAAAATCGGTACCACCGATTTTCGTTTCTGTGTTGCTGAGAACTGTCTCGGTGAAACCGAGCACTCCTTTTCGGTCTCACCGAAATGGGTGCCAAGTTTCTGTTAAAAGGGACAGTCAGTCTCGGTGTCACCGAAAATTTTGCTTCGGCCTTACCGATTTGTTTCTGACAGAATGCAAAACTTTGAAAATATTTTGTTCAAAATTTCAAAAACCAGCTGATAATTTTGTGATGACTGATCTTCTTTTGCTCATCTATATTCCATTCACAAGGTCAGTATGTCAGATATAGAGGACAGTCAGAACTTGCCAGAGCAGGGTGCTGACATGAGTTTAGGCACAAGCCTAGAGTCCAGTTCATTTTCAGACCCAGGCACCCCCAACTCCCATGGTTTGCCCAAAGCTGCTACAAGGACCAGAAAGAAGCTGAATTCTGATGAAGAAAATTCAGAGTTCGTTCCAGAAGAGATTCTTGCTAATAAGCAAGAGAAAGCTGCTAAGAAGTCTGCTACCGAAGCCACTTCTTCCAGGAGAGTTGTCAGCAAGATCTATGCAGTTGCTTCAACCTTCAAGACTCTTGAGACAGCCAAAGCAACTATTTTAGTTGAGGTCCCCAAGAAAGTTATGCCTAAGAAGGCATGGGAGAAAAAGTCCAGGAAGAGGATTATT
The DNA here is from genome assembly GCA_022496015.1 of Hordeum marinum. Lineage (NCBI taxonomy): Eukaryota > Viridiplantae > Streptophyta > Magnoliopsida > Poales > Poaceae > Hordeum > Hordeum marinum. Next base: position 444,731,336 of record CM039674.1, read on the forward strand.
CATGCGACTAGCAAGCCTACTTCCATGTATGAAGATCCAAAGGAAGCAACTGGTGCTGCTACTGAGGAAGAGGATGATGAGCCAGCTATAAAGGCTCCTCCCAAGAAGAAGGCCAAGAAGCTTATGGCTGATGCTATGCCAAAGACTAGCACATCCAAGAAGCCTACTGCTGAGAAGCCTAAGAGGACATCCAGGCAGATTCCAGCTTCTAAGAAGAACAAAGGGACTGCTTCCAGAGTTGAAGATGATGATGACTTAACAACTTTGATGAAGCTCAGACCACACCCTCCGGTACACAATGCCAGCTACCCACTAGCTGAAGATATGGAGAAGAGGAAGGATTCATGATTGAGAGCTTGGAGAGCTATAGGTCCATATGCCCAGAGGAAGAAGACAATTGTGGACTACATATTTTATACCAAGGAGCAACAAGATTTCTATGAGACTGTGCTTTTTGACAAGAGTCCAGCTGTGAGTGATATGCGGTATGTTGACAGGAAATTCATCTAGGAGAATGAGGACTACTTTCCAAGTGTCCAAGACAATTTCCACTGCATAGGTTTGGATGGTTTTGTTGGCAGAGAATTCACTGCTTGGAATGATGAGATGATGATGCAATTCTACTCCATTGCACATTTCTATGGAGATGGTACAATTGTATGGATGACTGAAGGTGCAAGGTATGAATCAACTGTTGAAGAATGTGCTGCTATCTTAGGAGTTCCTAAAGTATAGAATGGTGACTTGGATGTATACTCAGAATCCAAGGAGAGCCACAATGCTATGGCAAATATGTACAAGGAGATCCCTGGTGCCAATGTGAAGTCTCACAGGCTAGGATCCATCTACTTTCTTCAGGATGGACTCCGCACAATGAACACCATCCCGAGGCACACTTTGATTCCCAAGTCAGGATATGACAAGATGATCCGAGGCCACTCCATCTATATGTTGATCCACCTTGACAGACACACCAGGATCAGAGTCATGGATTTGATTGTTGATACAATGAAGAGGGTTGCTGCTGACCAGAAGCGCTCTTGCTGTTATGCACCCTACATCCAGATGCTTATCAATTCAAAGTTGGAGAAGCACATTTTTGCTCTAGACCATCCACATTTACCCCTACAGCCAGATCTCGAGGACAATGTTGTGGTGATGGATGCTGAACATCCCACATCTGCTACAGCTCAGGCAGAGGCAGAGGCAGTTAGAGCCACTAGTGCTCAAGTCCCTAGATCCAGAAATGAGCAAATGTATTTGTTGATATCATCAGTTTAGGGTATGCAGAAGGACATTAAGGGGATTCTGGGCAACCAGAATAGTCTTGTCAGGATCTTTGAAAACAGGATCAAGACCCTTAGTGCTAAGGTGGATAGGCTGACTAAGACAGTTAATGAGCTCAAGAAGGAAGTTGACTCAGTGCCTCTTCCTCAAAATTACTTCTTCTTCTGATGATGAGGATGAATCACCTCTCAGGACAGGCACATAGTTTCATACCCAAGCCAGATCAGCCACTGTGCCAGTTCTAGACTTGAGGCCCTCTTCATCAGCTCCTGCTGCCGTCACCTCAGCTCCTACTCCATCTGTTCCAGTTCCTCTAGCTGCCACTCCAACTTCATCCACGACATCTGTAGAGATCTTCGCCGACGCTGTTCTCTCAACTCCTTCATCAACAACTAGAGGAGATCAGCCCAAGAACGATTAGATGTATGCCTTTGAACTTTTTGGTAACTTGTTACCAAAGGGGGAGAAGTGTATATAGATCTTTAGTCTTCGAGCGAGAGAGCGTTTTGGTGTTTGTTGCTTTTCAAAACATTTGGTCTTTTGGTTACTTGTGTTGAGCGTATGATCATGTGTGTTATGCTACTATTTTACGCTTTATGTGTGATGCAACTATTTCCTATCATCTTAATGCTTATGAGATGATCATTAACCTTTGCTTGATTGTGTTGTGATTTGTTATTCATTCTAATTATTCTTGCACACCACCAAGTTGTATGTGACATGGAAGATGTTCCCCATATACCTAATCAATTGTGTATTTGCATTCAAACGCAAATTCAAAATAATGCACAAATTTAGGGGGAGCTCTTGCTTATCACATACCTCTCAAAGCGACGATTATATTTATTGATTTTATCATATGTCAAAGCTTTGATCTATATGTTGTCATCAATTACCAAAAAGGGGGAGCTTGAAAGCACATTTGCTCCCTTGGTGGTTTTGGTAATTAATAGCAACATATAAGTCATTGAACTAATGTTTCCACCAAGTATATTTCAGGAAATGTTCAATGATAGGATTGGCAAAAGAAGTGTGTGGACGTACCCAAGATGCAAGGAAATAGGTTGGCCAAGCTTCAAGCAAAAGGACTCTACATTTTATATTTGTGAGAAATCACTTTGAGTCCATAGGAAAGCCAATACTATTAAAAGGGGGTAAGGTTTTGTTGGTGAACAATATGCTCAAACGTGCACAAGTGCTAGTCGCCAAAAACATCCACAAACTCTCCCACCAAAGTTTGTTCTATACCTAACACTCAAAATCGGTGCAACCAACTTTCCCATACCGGTGCCACCGATTCTAGAACCTAGACAGACTCAGCCAAACCCTAGCCACTTCGATGCAACCGATTCCATACCGGTGCCACCGAGTTTACGTTGCCAACTTTCCGTTATGCAAATTCACATTTTTGGTCCCACCGAGAATGTTGGATCGGCGTCACCGAGATTGGAAATCTGACCGTTGGTCACCTTATTTGTGCAACCGAGTTTCCTATATCGGTCTCACCAAGATTCAAAAGTTGCCACCTTTTGGTCACTTTGGTACCACCGAGATTAACAGATCAGTGTCACCGAGTTGGTCATTTTGTGTGTAACGGTTGGATTTTTGGGGATGCCTATATATACCCCTTCACCACCACCTACGCGAAGTAGAAGCACTCAGAACTATTCCACACTTGCGTCATCTAGTTTTCTGAGAGAGAACCACCTACCCTTGTGTTGAGGTCAAGATATTCCACTCCAATCATATGGATATTGATCTATAGCCTCCCCAAGTAGCTTTCCACCAATCCCATCTCTTCCACCATGCCAAATCTGTGAGAGAGTGATTGGGTGCTGAGGAGTCTATCATCTTGAAGCACAAGAGCAAGGAGTTCATCGTCATTACCGAGCCTATTACCTTTTGGAGGGTGGTGCCTCCTAGATTGTTTAGGTGTCGCTTGGGAGCCTCCTACTTCGTGTTGTGGGTGAATCAAGAAGTTTGTACGGGCAAGGAGATCGCCTACTTCGTGAAGATATACCCATAGTGAGGCTAGTCCTTTGTGGACGGAAGCCGTTATGGAATAGTCAAGGTTGCTACTTCGTGGACCCTTTTGGGTGGAGCCCTCCATGGACTCTCGCGACCGTTACCCTCCGTGGGTTGAAGACTCCATAAACGTGGATGTACGATAGCGCCACCTATCGGAACCACGGGAAAAACCATCGTGTCTACAACTGCGTTTGATCTTCCTACCCTATCCCTTCTATACATGCTTGTTGTTACTTTCTGCTGCTATATGCTCTTAGACTTGCATGTGTAGGGTGTACTTGACTTGCCATGAAATGCTAAAAACTTTCAACCCTAAAACTTGGTATAGGCAAAACTTTTATTTGGTCAAGTAGTCTAATCACCCCCCTCTAGACATACTTTCGGTCCTACAACGGCATATACTTCGTCGCCAAGAAGGTCAAGCAATACTTCCAGGAGCATACCATCACCGTGGTGAGCACGGTCCCGCTCGGCGAGATCATGAGCGGCCGGGATTCCACCGGCAGGATCGCCAAATGGGTCATCGCCCTCGCCAATCCGATACTAGCCAAGAACCGCCATCAACTCAGAGGCGTTGGCTGAATTACTCGTCAACTGGGCGGAGACGGAGTTCGTGCCACCTCCCCTAGACTCCACGCATTGGCGTATGCATTTCGACGGCTAGAAAATGAGGACTGGCCTGGGTGCCGGCATAGTACTCTCCTCCCCGAAAGGTGACCAGCTCAAGTACGCCCTCAAGATCCAGTTTGCCGCCTCCAACAACGTGGCCGAGTACGAGGCCATCGTCCATGGCCTCCGGCTCGCTAAGGAGATCGGCATCAGGTGCATCCTATGCTTCGGCGACTCCGACCTCGTGGTGCAGCAAGTCTCTGGCGAATGGGGCGCCAGAGACGCCAACATGGCCAGCTACCGCTTCCTCGTACAACAGCTCACCGGCTCCTTTGAGGGCTGCAAATTTCATCACGACCCATGGGCGAATAACGAGGCGGCCGATGCGCTGGCGAAGATCGGCTCCACCCGGCAGGCCATCCCAGCCGGCGTCTCCCTCGAGCGGCTACTCAAGCCATCAATCAAGCCTTCCCCAGAATCGGAGTCGATCCTCGTGCCGGCAGACGCTACCGACCCGTCGGCGGCTCTGGCTATCCCTTCGACGTCTTCACCACCAGCTCCCGCAACCTTGGCCATACTGCCGGCACCAGTTGAGCCAGGTGCGTCCGAGATGGCCATCTCCAACGACGCGGCCATGATGATGACAATCGACCAGCCAGCCTCAGGGACTTGCGAGCCGGCTCTGGGGGCTGGCGAGCCAGTCTCGGAGGCTGATCATCCAGTCTCGGGGGCTCCCGAGCCAGCCCCCGTCTCGGCCCCCGAATGGGCCCAACCTATCCTGGCATTCCTTCGACGAGGCGAGCTCCCCCCGGAGGAGGCCTTGGCAAGGAAAATCCAATGCCGGGCCCCGGCGTACAACATCATCAACAACGAGCTCGTCCATCGCAGCACCATCGGTGTCTTCCAGCGATGCGTCGAGCCGGAAAAGGGCCTGGAGTTCCTCATCGACATCCACCAGGGTGAGTGTGGGAATCATGCCGCCTCCAGGACCCTGGTGGCTAAGGATTTCCGCCACGGCTTCTACTGGCCCACCGCTCTCGAGGCGGCCAAGAAGTTGGTCGACGAGTGCGAGGGCTGCCAGCGCTTCAGCACGCAGAGCCACCTGCTGACATCAGCCCTCCAAACCATCCCCCTCTTGTCTGGGGGCTGGACATGGTGGGCCCCTTCAAGACCGCCCAAGGCGGCATGACACACTTGCTGGTGGTTGTTGACAAGTTCACCAAGTGGATCGAGGCACGACCGATCAAGAAGCTGGATGGCCCCACGATCGTTCGGTTCATCGATGACATCACGGTTCGCTACGGCGTCCCCACAGCATCATCACTGACAATGGCACGATCTTCGCCAAGGGCGCACTCGCACGTTACTGCTCCAAGCAAGGAATCCGGCTCGACCTGGCCTCCGTCGTTCATCCGCAGTCATTCGGCTAGGTCGAGAGGGCAAACGGCCTCATCCTGTCCGGCATCAACCCCTGGCTCGTGATGCCGCTGGTAAGGTCGGCCGGCTGCTGGATCGACGAGCTGCCGGCCGTCCTTTGGAGTCCCAGGACCACTCCCAACCGGTCAACCGGCTACACTCCCTTCTTCCTTGTGTACGGGTCCGAGGCGATCATCCCCACCGACTTCAAGTTCGACTCGCCTTGGGTCGCCCTATACACAAAGAAGGACACAAAGGAGGCAAGAGAATACGGTGTCGACCTACTCGAGGAAGCTCGCGAACTGGCCTTGAGCCGGATGATAATCTACCAGCAGAAGCTCCGACACTACCACAGCAAGCGGATCCGGCCACTCTCCTTTCGCAAAGGGGACCTGGTCCTCAGGCGGATCCAGTGGACAACCGGACAACACAAGTTGTCCTCCCCATGGGAGGGCCCGTTCATGATCAGCAAGGCGCTGCACAACAACGGATACTACCTAATAGACGCCCAGAAGCCGCAGAAGCGCAAAAGAGATGCCTCCGGCGAGGAGACGGAGCGCCCATGGAACGCGGCACTCCTCCGCCCGTTTTACTGCTGAAAACACCAATGTATGTATGTATCCCTACCCTTTTGGGATTATCAATGCAATGGGTGCCCCAGGACGGCTCCTGGGGCACACCCTGTTTTGCTTCCCTCGAAGGTTTCCTTGCCCACCGGCTCCCCGACCCGGCTCCCGGGCCCGGGGGATCGCCGGTTGGTCCCAGGTCACTTTTCTCGAAAATTGGCTAAGTAGTGTGAGCCGGGAAAACCCTCCCACCTCTCCCAGCTAAAGATCCGGCTTCCGGCTGTCTGGCTGACGGGGCTCCGGGGCAGCAAGGCTTAGCTCACATGAAAGATCAATCGAAAGGACATACCGACTACGCCCAGCCGGACCACCGCCTTGCCGCTACCACTCTACTAATCCCGAAAGGCCCTTGCGGTTCTTAAGTCCCGAACTGGCTCCCTTGAGGCAAACAACCCAACCCAGCTACAGACCGGCTCCCTTTTGTCGGGCTAGTGGGCCAAAACCAAAGGGGAAAACGGGGGGGGGGATTGAAAAGAACCAAGAGGGCAAAAAAGGATAAGGACAAGTTGGCACGATCAATAAGGCAAGCACAAGTATTCACAATGCAAATGTTAAGACAAAAGTGGCCCACGACCAGCACGGTTCATTACATAACACCCATAGTGGGTGGACTCGAGCCTAACTTGTAGGAAAGAAAAAAGAAAGATAAAGGCGTCTGGGGGCTCAGGCCACCGGTACGTCGCCAGCTGACGTGCCTCTAGCCGGCGCGTCGCTGGGCGGCTCGACTCTCGCCTCGGAGGGAGTCGCGGCCTTCGGGTCGGCCTCCTTGGCCTTAGGGGTGACCTGTGCGGTTCCGGCTGTCTCGCCGCTCGAGTAGGTGCTCTCGTCGGCAACCTCCTCATCCGTTGGGCCTTGGGGGATGTCGAAGGAGTCTTCAGGCATAGGCTCGCTGTCCTCACCAAGGGCCGGCAGCAACTCGTCCGCGTCGACGTATGACGCGAGCTCGTTGGCCCGACAGACAAGGGCCAGCTCACAGGCCTCCCGCTCCTCGACCGGCTCGTCCCGCATGGTGGCCAGCCGGCCCAAGTCCACGCCACGGTACCACGACATGACGAACCGGAGTGCCATCTGCGTGCCGGCTCGGGCCGCTGACGCCTTCCAGGCCTCGAGCCGGGCCACACCCTGTTCCAGCCACAAGGCCACGCGGTTCGCCGGAGCTCCCCCGCGGCCTAGCCACAGAGCGGCGATGATCTCTTTCCCGGTCGTCTTCAGCCGCTCCACGCTCCGCTCGAGGTGGGTTAGCCGGTACTCGATGGCGACCCCAAGCTCATCCACGTCCCATGCGACATCCTCCTCGATGGAGAGCCTGTGCTCCTAAAGGTATTCCTGGTGCTCCTCAATGGTGCACTCAGTGCGGCGCTGCGTTTCCGGGAAGCGCCCTCGGAGAAAGGGGAAGAAGAGGAAAGAAAGGAAAATCAAACACAAGAACCACAAAAGGAAAAAGCAACCAACTGGAGAAGGGAAAACAAACACTTACGTTCGATGGCGTCGTCCACCCCAATGGCGAAGTTGAGCGCTGCCTTCCGCTCCGACGCTAGCGCCGCCTAGGATGTGGCAAGGGAGCTCCTGACCTCCTTGAGCGACCTCTCGAGGCGGGCCACCTCGTCTTGGAGGCCGACGGTCCTCCGGGCAGCGCCAGCCGCCTCCTTGATGGCCGTCTCCTTGGCCGCCACCTCCTTCGCCAAGGCGGCCTTGAGGCGGTCCTGGGCTGCCTCCCCGTCCACCAGCAGCGCGGCCAGCCGGTCTTTCTCCTGCGCGACCGCTTGGACATCCTGCGCCAGCCGGTCCCGCTCGGAGACGAGCCGGGTCTTCTCGTCCCAGAGGGCGGTCAGATCACCTGCAAGTCAAGGCAGGCGTCAGCCGGCTCTCGGGGGCTGCATACCCCTCTCGCGAAACTCAACTTACCTTGCACGCGCTCCAGCTCCTCCTCTATGCAGTAGAAGCCGTGCTTGCCGCGGTCGTGGATGGCGACCGCCTTCTCAAACAGCTTTTGCCGCAAGGAGTTCCCCTCCTGTCACGCAGAGCCAAAAATTAAGACATGCTCAAAAGAGATCCGGCCCGGCTGCCCGTCAACCGGTCAGGCGGCCCGCATCTCGGGGGATACACCCAGTGGGTGCGCTTGCGTGCCCCCACTGAAAAATCTAAGACAAGGGCAACCGTGTTTACCTCCGCACACTGCAGGGTGGCGTCTGCCACCTCTGCGAACCAGGCCAGGTCCTGCCGGCACCGGTACAGGATGCTACCGAAGTCCCCGAACGAGGGGACCGGGCCGGCCGCCTGGGAGCCGGTAGGTCTGGCACGCCCGCCAGCATCTGCCAGTCCCGGAGCACCTCCTGCATGGTCCGCAGGGTCCTCCAGGCCTGGCCTCCGTTGCCGCCCGGGCTCGCCACAGTATCGGCCGCCGGTGGCGGGTCAACAACGGCGAGGGTCAGGGTGTCGTCCTCCGTCGGTCCTCCGTCCGACGCCGTCGTCGCCTCCACTCCCTTCCGCTGTGGCGCGTTGATCGCGACGGAAGGCGCCTCCACCTCCATGCCCGCCACCTCTGGCGCCGCCTCTGATGCCGCCCCCGGGGCTGCCAGGGCCTCAGGCATGTCGACCCGGGCCGGCTCGGCCGCGGGTGGTCTCACGTCCGGCACCTCCAGTCGGGTCGCCTCGGGAACCGGCTCCACCTCCGTTGCCCTCGCTCGAGATGCCTCTTCCGCGGATGGAGGCGCAGGCGGGTCCACGGCCGCCCCTCATGGCTCGCTCGACGGAGGCCTCGACAAACAAGTTGATTCCGCCGCCAAGTCCGATGCCCGCACGAGGTCCGCGGACCTCCTCCGCCGCCCGCTACTGGAAGTCCCAGAATGCGAGGCCCCGCCCCGCATTCCAGACTTTGAGGCTCGCAACTCCGCGAGCCTCCTCTTCTCCTCCCACTGGGTGGCCGTGTGCTCGCGGGCCAGCCAGCTGGCGGCATCCGCCGGGTCCCCCGCCGGCTCCCCCTCATGAAGCTCGATGGGGTCCCTGCAGCGCACAAAGGTCGGTCACCCATCGGCTCGTGACCCGGAAGAAAACACACGCAAGACGCAAAAAAGAGGCCTACCCAATGACAAGGGGCAAGGCCCGCTTGGCGCGCGCCGGTGGCTACCGCGCTGCCACCTTCACCCGCTTGGGGACTGGTGCGGGGCCGCCGGCCCCTCCTGAGCTAGCCTCTTCGCCCGGCCGGCAGCTCTGGCCGTTGGGGCTTGAGCCGGTCGCTTCTCGCTCCGCCGACCCTGACGCGCTGAGGAAGGAGGCTCGTTCAAAATCATTATGTTATCATCATCATCATCATCATCGTTGTCCGTCCAGTCCCTGATTGTGGAGGCAAGAAGGAACTCACCCGCTCTGTTGGGCTCCCCGGCTGCACCGGATCCTCCGGCTCCACTGGGGTCGCTGGCTCGTGGGTCCGCCGGCTCATCGACTCCTCCCGAGGAGTCCACCCCTCCTCCGGCGGGCCTTCCCGCTCATAGTCTTCGGAGTCGGAGTGTTCGCGCTCCGCCTCGAAGATCTGGGGTTGTGGGTCGTCCGACATGTTCTGTCACACCAACAACTGCGGTCAGCACGACAAAGTGAGGTCCGCAGCCGGCTGCCGGCTGGAAAGAATCAAATGAAGAAAGGTCGTCTCATCAAAAGTATTACCAGGGGGACGGTTGATGCGATCGTACGGCTCCATGCCGAAGGACCACGACTCGGGCTTCAGCTTTAACGTCGTGAGGGCGTTCACCCGCTTTGCCACTTGAGCCGGTGTCAGGTCGATGGTGGACAACCGACAGGGGTCGCGGCAGCAGGACATATCGCAGATCCGGTGCGGCCTCATCTGGAGAGGCAACACCCGGCGCGAGATGAAGGCTGCCACTAGATCAACGGCGACCAACCCTTCGGAGCTCTTCAGCTGCGCGAGTCGGCAGAGCTCCGCCAAGGCCATATCGTGCGGGGCGCCCCCTGCTAGTTTACCTAGATGGACTGCGTGTCGACGAACGGCGGCAGCCGGATGAAGTCCAAGCTTGGGTCGGCGTTCTTCACGTAGAAGAACGTCCGGTGCCACCCCTTGACAGAGTCTATGAGGGAAAGTGGTGGGAAGCACGCGGTGCCGCTGCAACACACCATCGTGCCCCCGTAGGCACTGCTCTTCAACGGCTTGAGATAGAAGAGGGCGTTCAAGAGCTCGAGGAAAGGAAGAACCCCGAGATATCCCTCGCACAACGTCACAAACGCGGCAAGGTACAAGATCACGTTGGGGCCGAGGTGATGCGGCTGGAGGACGAAGGTGTTGAGGAGTAGGCGGAAGAAGTGGCTTACGGGGAGCCCGAAGCCACGGGCGAAGTGCCAGAGGAACACGACGTGTTCCCCCGGCTATGGCGTCGGCGCCACCTCGTCACCGGGCGCACGTGCGACCACCCGCTCCGCCGACGGTAGCATCTGCGCGCGGCGAAGCTCCGCAATGTCCCCTTCGACAACGATGGAGCCAGCCCGGCTCCCTCCGTGTCCGTCGGCCATCACGGCGGCGGGGTGGTGTGCGGGCGCGGTTGCGGGCTCGAGCGTGGTGTTGCGCAAGAGGGCGAGGAGGATGAAGAAGGCAAGAAGGCGTGGTAGCAGGGGGGCAAGAGGGATGCGGGCATCTCCGCCCCTGCCCTTCCTCCCCTTTTAAAGGGGATGCCACGACCGGGAAATGTGGGATTAATTGCGCCCACTCCCTCGGAAACTCCACGCACGCGTGGGTGGCCCCGGATCGTAACGGCCCTTCGAGGCACAGAGGATCCCAGTCTGTGCCCCGAGGCCTACTGGGCTATGTCCGGGGCCTAGCGGGCTAGGACCAGGCCAACGTCCCGTCTCCCCGCGTGTGCGGGGCTGCCGCAATATTACTCGCCATGTGGCACGCGGTGGGTCGGCGCGGGTCCCAGGGCGACGCGCCGGTACCCGAGGTGTCGGGTCCAACGGCCGACCTGGCTGCCCCATCGGCTTCGCGCCAGAGGCAGGTACCGCAGGGGGAAAGCCGCCGGCTTCTTCCGTCTGCCGAACACGGGCCCCCGCCGGCTTTGGGGACTACTAATGGGGTTATTACCCCTAGGAAGGCCAAAGCAATGGGGTTCTCCCCCCTTCCGCCTCAAACAAAACTACGTAGCTGGCTATCCATGGTCGGCTGGAGGACGGCCGGCTCGATGTGCTGCCAGCTGGCGACACAGGCGACTAGTCGTGCAACCGGCTCGACCACCGGCCGACTGCCTTCTGGGCCGCATCCTCCATTGACCCAGGGGCAGACGTGCGACGTCCCATCCTCCTGGGTGCGGGTACAACGACAAGACGTGACCACCACGACGGGCGGTCCTGTGGCCACAGTGGCTGCTGACGCACTGGGGCGCATGGCTACAGTCCGGCCGTCTAGGCCGCTGACCTTGGCGAGCGCGACCGGGCAAGGAAACAGTGTTGACATGCCCTCAGCCACTCGATTACCTTCCCCGACGTGGCTACAGTGCAGCCGGCCGTACCGGAGACTTCGGCAGGCTGGCGCTAGACGACGCCTCCTGGGCGACCCGTGCCGCGGCAGGTGGGCGAGGGCCAATCGCAGGGCCGGCTGGCAGGCCCCAACGGGAGACGGGACCGCTCAGCCGATGTACCCTACAGGCGACGAGACGACACGAGGGGCAGGACCCCCTGGCCAACCGGAGAGACTACCAGCCAGGTCCCCCCACCCCTGTACTTTAGAACATATTATAGAGCCGGGGGGTTGGCCTATAAAACCCCCCAAGCCCCCCATGCAACGGGGACGGACGATCATTTGCACAGACCCACATAGAGCTTTCCACTCATACCTACGCTAGCAACGGAGGACGACGAGCCGGCTGCTCCTTCTTCCTCCTCTAGACACAGCTCCAGGAGCATCCTTGTAAACACAACTATCCATCCAACTAGACCAAGCAGGATTAGGGGTATTACCTCTCACGGAGGGCCCTGAACCTGGGTACATCGTGTGTCGCCATCGCTTGTGCCCAATCTCGCACCCGGAGCCCGTCGGCGTCCTTCGGCCCAAACCACCTATGACTAGCCTACCCATGGCATCTGTCGTGAGAAAAGGACTACAGTGCTTGCCACAGTCGTGGACGGAGACCGCCTCCTCGAATAGCTTCTGCCGCTGGGAGTTCCCCTCCTGCCACATGGAGTCAAAGTTAAGAGACACTCAAGGAGATCAGGCCCGGTTGCCAGTCAGCTGGTCAGCCGGCCCACATCTTGGGGGCTACACCCAGTGGGTGCACTTGCACGCCCCTACTGAAATTTCTAACGAAGGCAACCGTGCTTACCTCTACACGCTGCAGGGTGGCGTCTGCCGCCTCTATGAACCGGGCCAGCTCCTGGCGGCACCGGTCCAGAACACTCCCCAACACCCTGAACGAGGGGACCGGGCCTCCTGTCAGGGAAGCCGGTAGGATTGGGATGCGCGCCAGTGCATCCTAGTCTCAGAGCGCCTCCTGCATGGTCTGTAGGGTCCTTCGGGCCCGGCCGCTGTTGCCACCCGGGCTCGCCACGATGCCAGCCGCCGAGGGTGGGTTGATGATGGCGAGGGTCCGGGAGTCACCCCCGGCCCCTTGCCTGATGCCGTCGCCGCGTCCACCTCCCGCCGCTCCGACGCGACGATCGCAACGAAGGACACTTCCGTCTCCATGGCCGCCACCTCCGGCGCCGCCTCTGACGCTGCCTCCGGGACCACCGGAGCCTCCGACACGTCGACCTGGGCCGGCTCGGCCGCGGGCGGTGTCACGACCGGCAACTCCGGTCGGGTCACATCGGGGGCCGGCTCCGCTGCTGCCGCCCTCGCTCGGGCCGCCTCCTCCATGGATGGAGGCGCAGGTGGCTCCATGGCCGCCCCTCGCGGCTCGCTTGACGGGGGCCTCGACAGTCGGGTCGATTCTGCTGCCGAGTCCGATGCCCATGCAGGGTCCGCGGACCTCCTCCGCCTCTCGCCACTCGAAGTCCCGGAGTGCGAGGCCCCGCCTCGCATTCCGGACTTTGAGGCTTGCAGCTCCGCGAGCCTCCTCTTCTCCTCCCGCTAGGTGGCCGCTTCTCATGGGCCAGCCAGCTGGCGGCATCCGTCGGATCCCCCCGTCTCCCCTCATGGAGCTCGATGGGGTCCCTGCGGTGCAAAAAGGTCAATCGCCCTCCGGCTCGCGGCCAGGTACAAAATACATGCAAGAAAAAGAAAAACTTGCCTGATGATGAGGGGCAAGGCCCGCTTGGTGCACGCTGGACGCTTCTGCGCGACCACCTTCACCTGCTTATGGGCGGGTGGCGGGGCCACCGGCTCCTCCTCGGCCGACCTTTTAGCCCGGCTGGCGGCTCCGACAGCCGAGGCTTGAGCCGGTCGCTCCTTGCTCTGCCCACGCTAGCCCTGTTGAGCCGAGGGAGGAGGCTCGTTCAGAATCATCACATCCTCATCGTCACCATCATCGCTGCCATCCGTCCAGTCCCTAATCATGGGGGCAATAGGGCACTCACCACCTCCGCTGGGCTCCCCGGTTGTGCCGGACCCTCCGGCTCCGCTGGGGTCGCCGGCTCGCAGGTAGGCCGGCTCCTCCACTCCTCCCGAGGAGTCCACCCCTCCTCCGGTGGGCCTCCCCGCTCATAGTCTTCGGAGTCAGAGTGTTCACGCTCTGTCTCGAAGATTTGGGGGTGCGGGCCGTCCGACGTGTTCTGTCGCACCAACAACCGCAGTCAGCACGACAAAGTAAGGTCCGCTGTCGGCTGCCGACTGGTGAAGATTGAACAAAGAAAAGCTGTCTTGATGAAGACTTACCAGGGGGGACGATTGATGCGGTTGTACGGCTCCATACCAAATGTCCACGATGCGGGCATTAGCTTGAACATTGTGAGGGTGTTCACTCGCGTCGCCACCTGAGCCGGCGTCAGGTCGACGGTGGACAGCCGGCAGGGGTCATGGCGGCCGGACACGTCATAGATCCGGTGCGGCCTCAACTAGAGAGTTAGTACCCGGTGCAAGATAAAGGCCGCCACCAGATCGGCGGCGACCAACCCCTCGGCGCTCTTCAGCTGCGCGAGCCGGCCGAGCTCCGCTAGAGCCACGCTACGCGGGGCGGCTCCTAGCTAGTTAATCCTGAAGGACCGCGCGTCGACGAACGGCGGCAGCTGGATGAAGTCCATGTTTGGGTCGGCGTTCTTCACGTAGAAGAACGTCCGATGCCACCCCTTGACGGATTCGATCAATGAGAAGGGCGGGAAGCGCGCGGTACCACGGCAGCACACTGCCGTGCCCCCGCAGGCGCTGCTCTTCAGCGCCTCGAGATAGAAGAGGGTATTGAAGAAATCGAGAAAAGGAAGGACCCCGAGGTACCCCTCGCATAGCGTCACGAAGCCGGCGAGGCAAAGGATCGCGTTGGGCCGAGGTGGTGCAGCTGCAGGTCGAAGGTGTCCATGAGCAGTCGGAAGAAATGGCTCACCAGGAGCCTGAAGCCGCGGGAGAAATGCCAAAGGAAGATGATGTGCTTCCCTAGCTGCGGCACCGACACCACCTCGTCTCCCGCCGCGCGAGCAACCATGCGCTCCGCCGGCGGCAGCATGCGCGCGCGGCGGAGGTCCATGATGTCTCCCTCAGTGACGATGGAAACGGCCCAGCTTCCCTCGCGCCCGTCGGCCATTACGATGGAATGGTGGCGTGCGGGCGCGTTTGCAAGTTCGGGAGCAGAGTTGCGTGAGGGGGAGAGGAGAGCAGCGAAGGAAAGAAGATGACGCAGCAAGGGGGGAAGTGGGATGCGGGTATCTCCGCCCCTGCCCTCCCTCCCCTTTTAAAGGGAGGCTATGACCGGGGGACGTGGGGATTAATTGCACCCACTCCCCCGAAAACCCCGCACATGAACGAACGGTTCGACCATAACGGCCGCATCAGGGCGCAGAGGATCCTGGCTTGCGCCCCAAGGCCTACTGGGCTATGCCCGAGGCCTAGCGGGCTAGGCCCAGGGCGACGCCCCATCTCCCTGCGTGCGTGGGGCTCGCGCATCATTACTCGCTGCGTGGCGCGCGACAGACCGGCCCAGGACCCAGAGCGACGCGCTGAAACCCAAGGTGTCGGGTCCATCGGCCGATCCGGCTGGCTCTTCGGTTTTGTGCCGGTGGCGGCTACCGTTGGGGGGAAGCCATCGGCTCCCCTCCGTTTGCCAGACGCGGGCCCCCGCCGGCTTCGGGGACTACTTACGAGGTTATTACCCCTAGGTAGGCCAAAGAAACAGGGTTCTCACCCCCCGCTTCAAAGAAAAACTATGCGAACCGCTGCCCATGGCCGGCTGGGGAACGACCGGCTCGAGCCACTGCCGGTTGGTGACATGGACGGCTTGTCAAGGAGCCGGCTCGACCCTCGGCCGGCTGGGCGCGGCCGGCTACCTCCTCCGTTGACCCAGGGGCGGACGTGCAATGTCCCGTCCCTCTGCACGCGGGTATGACGACACGACGCGACCGCCACGATGGGCGACACTATGGCCATAGTGGCCGCTGACGCACGGGCGCGCATGGCTACAGTCTGGCCGTCCAGGCTACTGACCTTGGCGAGTGTGACCGGGTGGGGAAACAATGCTGGCATGCCCTCACCCACTCGATTACCTGCCCCTACGTGGCTAAGTGCAGCCGGACGTACCGGGGACTTCGGCCGGCTGGCACTAGTTGACGCCTCCCGGGCGACCCGTGCCACGATAGGTGGGCGAAGCCCAATCGCAGAGCCAGCTGGCGGCCCCCCGCTGGCGACGGGACCGCACAGCCGGTGGACCCACAGATGACAAGACGGCTCAAAGGGTGGGCCCCCCTGGCCGGTCGGAGAGACTGCCAGCCGGGTCCCTCCACCCTTGTACCTTAGAATACATTATAGAGCTGGGGGGTTCGCCTATAAACCCCCCGAGCCCCCCATGCAATGGGGACAGACAACTCCCACGCACACACCCCACACAGAACTCTCCTTACATATCATCCTTACCAACGGAGGAAGACGCAGCTCTAGGGGCATCCTTGTAAACATACCAATCCATCCAACTAGACCAAGCAAGACTAGGGGTGTTACCTCCCACGAAGGGCCCAAAACCTGGGTACATCGTGTGTCACCATCGCTTGTGCCCAATCTCGCACCCAGAGCCTGTCGGCGTCCTTCGGCCCCAACCACCTACGATAAGCCTACCCATGACATTTGTCGTGAGAAAACGACGACAATAGTTAAAAACCGACCTTGTACTTCGTCGAACCGTTTGTTCAAATGGTCAAATTCCTCATCGGAGCTTTGAAGCTTCCGATTCAATTTGGCCAATTCAAGGGCGTTGGATGCCCTGACCGAGGACGAGGCCTGCAGGAAAAAACTTGTCCATAAGCAGGAGGTCAGGCTATTCGATGCCGAACTATATGCCTACATTTATAGGACCCCGGGTGAGTTTTTTAAACTCAC
The DNA here is from genome assembly GCA_022496015.1 of Hordeum marinum. Taxonomy (NCBI): domain Eukaryota; kingdom Viridiplantae; phylum Streptophyta; class Magnoliopsida; order Poales; family Poaceae; genus Hordeum; species Hordeum marinum. The sequence goes on from CM039674.1 coordinate 444,747,749, forward strand.
CCGTGTCTAGGTGTATACTATACCCATAAGGAATTCATGACAATGTGAACAAAATTCATCATTATGAACAAAAGCATGGCATACCTTGAAGCCCGCCAGTACGGGCTAAATACTTTGTAGAACCACACCCATAAGGGTGCGGTGATCTTTGGCAATGGAGGAGTCAGACAATGCCTCCTCCATCATGGCTGGCCACCCGACCACGGTCTACTCGGTTGTGGGTGGCACCAGCGGTGGAACTTCTCCCATCCTTCCTTGGCGAGGCAGAGTCGATGACGTAGGAGGTGCTGAACCCTCCGGAGTCGACTACGAAGGGAGCCCGGGCGACATACGACCCCCTCCTTATATGCCAAGAGGGGTTCGACCTGTTGGACCTGAGCAACTGACAGGGGGATAACCCCCGGGTAGCCTCAGCTAGGTCTTCGCTCCAGCTTTTCGAAAAAACGACTACACGACGAGCCGCCTTCCCGTGTAGTCCGGCTCCGCATGGCCGACTACGACTAGCCTGCTGGCCAGAGGTGAAGACGCCTGGACTTCATGCCGGAAGGTCAGCTCCCGTCTCATCACTACACCTCACAGGATGACGACCCGATGCACGGCGTGTCAGCAGTGCCTCCGGTACCGCGGTCATGGCACGTGTGGCTATAGTTGCCCCCGTCGCGTCGGAGGTCAGCACACGCATGGCTATAGTGGAGGCAATAGTGCCTCTAACCCCGCCCGACTGTGACCGGGCGGGAGGCACAATGCCAGCACGCATCCAACCACTCCATCACCTGCCCGCTCATGGCTATAGTGCGGCGGGCCATACCGCTGACCACGGCCAGCTACCGCAAGACGACGCCCCACAGGACAACCCGTGCCGCGGCATGACAAGCACGTGCCAATGGCGGGAGCCTACCGGCGGGCCCTACCAATAACACGACTCGTTAGGTGGGGGCCCCAGGGCCGGCTAGAGAGGCTGCAAACTGGGACCTGCCCGACACCTTCTATTCATATTGTAATCCAGGGGGTTGGCCTATAAAACCCCCTAGAGCCCCCCATGCAGGGGGTCGGTCATTCTCATACACACACCTACACTCACGTAGAGAGGCAAGGAGAGCTAGCAATCTCCTTCTTCCTCCTCTAGCCAATAGCTCCAGTAGCGCCATTGTAGCCCTCTTGTTCCCTTAACCATACAAGCAGGACTAGGGGTATTATCTCCCACAGAGGGCCCCGAACCTGGGTACATCATGTGTCTCGCACCGCTTGTCCCTAATCCCGTTACCGGAGTCCACCAACATCCTTCGGCCCCAACCACTCTCGATAAGCCATCACATAGCATATGTCGTGAGAAAATGACAGTAGATGGCACCCACCATGGAGCCGCCCGTGGTGCCGGCCGAAGTCATACTCCGGGCGGGATCCCTCGCCAATTCTGCCGAGCGTCTAACGTCCAGATTGATCAGCATGCCATGGGGCCCGCCCTCGCGGAAGCTTCCGTTGCACCTGTCGACGGTTCCACCTGCCTTGCGGGCAGAACCTTCGTCTCCTACCCCGAGCAGAGCCGTGCCAATGCCCTGCTCGACATCGACGACCTCTGCACGCTCTTCAGCGAGCTGCGTCTCGACGACGTCAGCAGCTTTTGCGAGCTTTTCGCCGAGCTGTGTCTTGACGACTCACCGGCACTCGACGAGTACCCCAGCGTGGTGCTCAACTGCTGTGACCCGTGCCCATGCGCGGGCGAAACTGGCACGGACGACGCTCATAACTTCCGCGCCATCGTGGAGGTACTGACCACCGGCTCCTCTACATCCTCCGGCCGCGGCAGGGCGGATGCGCTGGCGGCTGCCACCGCTGCCGGTGCGGGCGTTTCCGACCCCATCGACTCCACCCTTCGGGGCCTAAGCTCCCGCATCGCACCAATGACCAACCCAGCTACGACTAAAGCCGAGTTGGAAGCGGCACAACAGCTAATGTTCACGGAGGCTGCCTCCCTCACTACCGCCAAGCGGCGGATGGAATCCGCGCAGCGTGAGTACAACTCCGTCTACGGCCTCACCCCGGCCGGCAACCTGCCCAGCCAGCAGAACGACGTCCGTGGCCGCGAATGCGTGGTCTCGGAAATCCTTGGTGGTCGGCTGCCCACCTACGACACGTCAGTGGCCAACATGAGGGCCGCCCAGGTGGCCTATGCCGACTGGCCGGCCTGGAAAGCGAAGAGCGTGCAGAACAGGACCAACATATCTAGGACCTCATTAATGCTGCCAACGTGCAGTACGCCGGGCTTGACCACATCAACCTCGGCTCCGAGATACCGCCCCCCGAAGGGGACGACGCGCCAGCCAGCCCAACAGGCCTCTTCCTCCCGCGGCTCCACCTGGCATGACGGAGGCCCCCGCAGCATGCATTCCCAGTGCGGGAAGGAGCCGCCGACTGTCACCAGCCGATGCGCCAAAGGGCCGGAGGGTGACAGCCGACACCCGTGCGCCCACACCCCACCACCGTGGCGGGAGCGTGCGCACTCGCCCACCCCGTCAGTTCGCCCCGAGATCGTGGCTCGCGTTGGCCCGCACGTCCCCCCGAGCAAGAACGATGCCCAAACCGGGATCGACCGGCTGACACAGTCGGCCTTCCTAGAGGAGGAGGGACCGATCGGTCCGGCATGCTTCGGTCCCCGGATCCGCAATGAGCCGTTCCCAACCGACTTCACTCTCCCTCGCGACACCCCAAAGTAGAACGACACTGCCAAGCCGGAGGACCGGCTGATCGACTATACCATCATAGTCGGTATAGCTAGGGGAAACAAGCGCGTAGCCGTGCATTACGTCCCCCTCATGTTGACCAGCTTGGCCCGGACCTGGCTTGAGAGCCTATCAGCCGACATAGTCAACACCTCGACGGACATTGAAGAGGCGTTTGTCCGCAACTTCACCGGCACCTACAAGCGGCCCGGCCGCCCCCACAAGCTGGCCATGTGCATTCAACGCCCAAACGAGGCCCTCCGTGACTACCTCACCCGGTGGACCGAGCTCCGCAACTCCTGCCAGGGGGTGCACAAGGTGCAGGCCATCCAGTACTTCATTGAGGGCTATCGCGACGACACCCATCTCAAGCACAAGTTCCTGTGCTCTGAGCCGGCAACCCTAGCAGACCTCATGGCCAAGGCGGACAAGTACGCCATGGCCGACTTCGTCATGTAGATCAAAGTCGCCACGCCCGGCAAGACCGCCCCACCACCTGTCGTGCCGCGGGTGGCTACTGACAACCGGCAGCAGCAGAACAACAAGCGCAAAACCGACCAGCTGGATCCCCGCAATGGGAGCTGGCAGGTCGCCACCGTCGAAGAGGAGCAGCTGGCTGCCTAGGCCTCCAGCCAGCGTTAGTGGACCGGCAAGGCCATGTGGCAGCCCAAGCTCACCTTTGAGCAGATGCTTGATGCGCCCTGCAAAATGCACTCCGGGGCCAAGCCGGCCACGCACACACTCTGGCAGTGCAGCTTCTCGAAGCGGTTGGCTCGGGACGAGGGCCTCCCGGTCCCCTGCCTTCGCCTTCCTGAGCACCGGCTCCAGCTCAGGCACTGGTGTCGACACTGGCTCCGGCTCCGCATGACGGCCGCCTACACGACATGTTCCCCGACCAAGACGGGGCCTACGTCGTCTTCAGAAGCGAGATGATAGACAAGCACGTGCAGCGCCGGCTCCAACACAAGGTGAATGCCATCGTGCCCTCGGCTCCCGAGTTCATGCAGTGGTCCGAGAAGCTGGTCACCTGGAGCCAGGCGGACCACCCGACGATGATGTCGAACCCAGGAAGCTATGCCCTCGTCCTCGATCCTACCATCGCCTCAGAGAGGCGCACCTGCCGCTTCTCGCAGGTGCTGATCAACGGGGGCAGCAACATCAACATCCTCTACCGCGACACCCTACTCAAGCTGGGGCTCAAAGAGGAGAACCTGCAGCCGAGCCAGAAGGTTTTCCATGGCATCGTGCCCAGGAAATCTTGCTCCCCCATCAGCAAGATCCAACTCGATGTCCTCTTCAGCGACAAAAGACACTTCCGCCGCGAGCCGGTATGGTTCGAGGTGCTGGACCTTGATAGCCCCTACCACGCGCTGTTGGTTCGGCCAGCTCTCATGAAATTCATGGCGGTGCCCCACTACGCCTACCTCAAGCTCAAGATGTCGGGTCTGAAGGGCATCATCACCATCAACGGCAACTGAAAGATGTCGATGGAGTACGCGCGCGACAGCAGTCGGCTGGCCGAGGCACTGGTGATCACGGAGGAGAAGCGGCAGCTCGGCCGGCTCGTGGCTCTTGCTGCCGAGCAGCCGGCCATGCTGGCTCCCCCATCCCAGTCGGCCAGCGAGGCGACATTCCAGCCGTCCAAAGACACCAAGCAGGTGTCGCTCAACCCGGCCAACCCCAAGCAGCGCGTCACCATTGGCACCAACCTCAGCGCCAAATGGGAAGGCGAGCTTGTCGACTTCCTCCATGAGAATCGGGACATCTTTGCATGCTCTCCCAAAGACACGCCGAGTGTTCTGAGGAAGTAAGCCAAGAACAAACTTCGTGTGCGACCGGATGCAAAGCCGTTCAAGCAACCCCTATGCCGTTTCTCTGAAGAGAAGCGACATACTATAGGAGAAGACATCGCCTAGCTGTTCGCAACCGGCTTCATCATGGAAGTGTTCCACCAGGACTGGCTGGCCAACCCAGTCCTGGTGCTAAAGAAAAACAAGACTTGGCACATGTGTATCAACTACACCAGCCTAAACAAGGCCTATCCTAAGGATCCCTTCGCTCTTCCCGGATCAATCAAGTGATCGACTCCATGGCCGGCTGCGACCTACTGTCGTTCCTGGATGCCAACTCTGGCTACCACCACATCAAGTTGGACCCAGCCGACCGTCTGAAGACCTCCTTCGTCACCCCTTCGGGGCCTACTGCTACATCACCATGTCATCCGGCTTGAAGAACGCAAGCGCTACCTTCCAGCGCTACATGCAAAAGTGCCTCCTGCCCCGGATCAGCAGGAACGTCCACGTCTATGTGGACGACATTGTCGTCAAAACCAAGAAGCATTTCAGCCTCATCGTTGACCTCCGGGAGACCTTCGCCAACCTACGTGAGTACAAGGTCTGACTCAACCCAGAGAAGTGCATCTTCGACGCACCAGCCGGCCAGCTCCTGGGTTTCTTCGTGTCCGCCTGCGACATTGAAGTCAACCCGGAGAAGATCAAGGCCATCAAGCGCATGCCCAAGCTGACCCGGCTCTGCAACGTTCAGAAATTCACCGGCTGCCTTGCCTCACTCAACCGGTTCCTCAGCCGGCTGGGCGAGAAGGCCTTGCCCCTCTACCAGCTCATGAAGAAGACCACCAAGTTTGAGTGGACCGACCAAGCGGACGAGGTGTTCCGCGACCTCAAACGCGCCCTCTCCAACACACCTATCTTAGCCATGCTGGCAGAGAAGGATCCCTTGCTCGCATACATCGCAGCAACCACGCGCGTCATCAGCATCGTCCTCGTGGTGGAGCGGCTGGAGGAAGGCATGGCGCTCCCGGTCCAGCGCCACGTCTACTACCTCAGCGAGGTCCTCTCCGCCTCCAAGCAGAACTACCCCCACTACCATAAGATGTGCTACGGCGTATACTTCGTTGCCAAGAAGGTCAAGCAGTACTTCTGGGAGCACATCATCATCACGGTAAGCACGACGCCATTTGGCGAGATCATGAGCGGCCGGGATGCCACTGGTTAGATCGCCAAATGGGCCATCGCCATGGCCGACCACGAGATCCGGTACGAGCCGCACATGGCCATCAAGTCGTAGAGGATGGCCGACTTCCTCATCAACTGGGTCGAATCCTAGTTCGTGTTGCCGCCTCCGGACTCACCGGCGTATGCATTTCGATAGCTCAAAGATGCGGACCAGTTTGCGAGCCAACATCATCTTGTCATCCCCAAAAGGGGACCAGCTCAAGTACGCGCTCCAGATCCACTTTGCTGCCTCCAACAACGTGTCCGAGTATGAGGCGCTCGTCCACAGCCTCTGGCTCGCCAAAGAATTCGGCATTCAACGTATCCTTTGCTTTGGTGACTCCGACCTCGTGGTGTAGCACGTCTCTGGCAAATGGGACGCCAGGGATGCCAACATGGCCAGATACCTCTTCCTCGTCCAACAGATCACCTACTCCTTGGAGGGCTATGAGTTCTATCATGTCCCCCGAGCGGACAACGAGGCGTCGGACGCCTTGGCAAAAATCGGCTCCACTCGCTAGGCTATCCCAGCCGGCGTCTCCCTCGAGCAGCTACGCAAACCATCCATCAAGCCTTCCACTAAGTCAGAATCCATTTTTGTGCCTGCGGATCCCGTCGGCTCGTTGGCTAACACGGGGACTCCGCTGGATCCTCCCTATGGCGCCGCCCCCAACAAGTCCCGCCTCTGTAGTGGCCGGCTCTACCGCCGTCGTCTTGATGACGCTCGACACGCCGCCTATGGCTCTGATCCCGGGGATTGCCGGCTCAATCTCGGGGCTGACGGCTCGGCCTCAGGGGCTCCAACTGCAGCCATGGGGGCTCCCGCCACCCGCGCCCCTCAGCCCATGTCGGAGCCGGCACCTGCTTGGGCCCAGCCCATCTTGGCTTTCCTCCTTCGTGGCGAGCTTCCTCCTGATGAGGCCATAGCCTAGCAGATCCAGTGCTGGCCCCCCGCCTATGAAATCATCAACCATGAGCTGGTTCGACACAATGCGATTGGCGTTTTCCAGCGTTGCATCGAGTCGGAAAAGGGACAACAGATCCTCCGCAACATCTACCACGGCAAATGCTGGCATCACGCCTCGTCGGGGACCCTGGTGGCCAAGGCTTTCTGCCATGGCATCTACTTGTTGGGGAACGTTGCATGGGAAAAAAAATTCCTATGCACACGCAAGATCTATCCATGGTGATGAGTATCAATGAGAGGGGGAGTGGATCTACATACCCTTGTAGATCGCTAAGCGGGAAGCGTCAAGAAACATGGTTGGTGTAGTCAAACGTCTTTCCGATCCAAATTGCCGAGCATTCCGCGATCTCATCACGATCCGTCCCGCGATCCAATCATGATCCGTCTCGCAAACTCATCATGACCCGTCCCGCAATCTCATCACGATCGGTCTCGCGATCTTGATCACGGTCCTTCCGATCTAGCGCCAAACGGACGACATCTCTGCGTTCAGCACACGTACAGCTCGATGATGATCTCCGCCTTCTTGATCCAGCAAGAGGGAGCGGAGAGGTAGATGAGTTCTCCAACAGCGTGACGGTGTTGCGGCGATGGTGGTGGAGCTATTCCAGCAGGGCTTCGCCTAAGCACCGCTGAAAACCGATCTAGAGGAGAAACTGCGATCTAGAGGAGAGGTAGCACGTGGCTATTAGGGTTTGATTTTTCCTCTAAATCCTCTAGAATATATAAGAGGGAGGGAGGGGAGGAGGCAGCCTCAAACCCTCAAGGTTTGGTCGAAATTGGAGGTGGAGGAGTCCTACTCCAATCTGATTAGGAGTAGGATTCCTCCTTTCCACTTGGAAACTCTTTCCACCTCTCCACCTTTGGATTTTTCTTTCTCAAACCACTCCAGCCGCATGGGACCTTAGAGGAGGCTTCGGCCAGCCCACCAGGGGCTGGTTTACCTCCTCCCACAGCCCATGTATCCTCTTGGGTCGAAATACCTCTCCCGATGGTCCCTCGGTACACTACCGGCACTCCCGGTACACTACCGATGAGCCCAAAACATTTCCGGGGACCAAAACAGGACTTCCTATATATCAATCTTTACCTCCGGACCATTCCGGAGATCCTCAAGATGTCCTTGATCTCATCCAGGACTCAAAACAACCTTAGGTCACCACCATACATAACTCTATACTACCGAAACGTCATCGAACGTTAACTGTGCAGACCCTATGGGTTCGAGAACTATGTAGACATGACCGAGAAACCTCTACGGTCAATAACCAATAGCAGGACTTGGATGCCCATATTGGTTCCTACATATTCTATGAAGATCTTTATCGGTCGAACCTCTATGTCAAGGATTCAATTAACCTCGTATGATGTTCCCTTTGTACTTCGATATCTTACTTGCCCGAGATTCGATTGTCGGTATCTCCATACCTACTTCAACCTCGTTACCGGCAAGTCTCTTTACTTGTTCCGTAATACAAGATCCCGTGACTAACACTTAGTCACATTGCTTGCAAGGCTTATTGTGATGTTGTATTACCGAGTGGGCCCTGAGATACCTCTTCGTCACACGGAGTAACAAATCCCAGTCTTGATCCATGCCAACCCAACAGACACCCTCGGAGATACCTGTAGAGCACCTTTATAGTCACCCAGTTACGTTGCGACGTTTGATAATAACAAGGTACTCCTACAGTGTCAGTGAGTTGCATGATCTCATGGTCATAGGAACAAATACTTGATATGCAGAAAACAGTAGCAATAAACAGACACGATCATATGCTACGTTTGTAGTTTGGGTCTTGTCCATCACATCATTCTCCTAATGACGTGATCCCATTATCAAATGACATCTCATGTCCATGACTAGGAAACCATAGCCATTTTGATCAATGAGCTAGTCTATTAGAGGCATACTAGGGACATGGTGTTGTCTATGTATCCACACATGTATCTGAGTTTCCGATCAACACAATTATAGCATGGATAATAAACGATTATCATGAACAAGGTAATATGATAATAACCAATTTATTATTGCCTCTAGGGCATATTTCCAACAGTCTCCCACTTGCACTAGAGTCAATAATCTAGTTCACATCACCATGTGATTCGCATTGTTATGAATCTAACACCCAATGAGTTCTGGGGCTCGATCATGCTTTGCATGTGAGAGAGGTCTTATAGTCAACGGGTCTGCGACATTTACATCCGTGTGTACTTTGCAAATCTCTATGTCAAACTGTAAACACTGCTACCACACTCCACTTGGAGTTATTCCAAATGGCTGCTCTACTATACGTATCCGTATTGCTACTAAGAGTCATCCGGATTGGTGTCAAAGCTTGCATCGACGTAACTCCTTACGACGAACTCTTTCTTACCTCCATAATCGAGAAACATTTCCTTAGTATTTTAGTTACTAAGGATGATCTTGACCGCTGTCCAGTGATCCACTCCTGGATCACTCTTGTACCCCTTGACGGACTCATGGCAAGGAACATACAGGTGCGGGACACAGCATGACATACTATACAGAGCCTATGTCTAAGGCATAGGGGACGACATTTGTCCTTTCTCTTTATTCTGTCGTGGTCGAGCTTTGAGTCTCACTCAACTTCACACCTTACAAAGCAGGCGAGAACACTTCTCTCTCTGACTAATCCATTTTGAACTCTTTCAAAATCTTGTCAAGGTATGTACTCATTGAAAGTCTCATCAAGCATCTTGATCTATCTCTATAGGTCTTGATGCTCAACAATTAGGTAGATTTATCCAGGTCTTCCTTTGAAAAACTCCTTTCAAACAACGCTTTATGCTTTCCAGAAATTCTACATCATTTCCGATCAACAATATGTCAACCACATATGCTTATCAGAAACTCTATAGTGCTCCCACTCACTTTATTGTAAATACAAGTTTCTCATAAACTTTGGATAGACTCAAAAACTTTGATCACCTCATAAAAGTGTATATTCCAACTCTGAGATGCTTGCTTCAGTCCATAGAAGGATCACTGAAGCTTGCTCACCTTTTAGCATCCTTAGGACTGACAAAACCTTCTGGTTGTATCACATACAACTTTTCCTCAAGTAAACTGTTAAGGAAACGATGTTTTGTCATCCATCTGCCAGATTTCATAATCGAAAAATGCAGCAACTGCTAACATAATTCTAGCAGACATTAGCATCGCTACGAGTGAGAAAGTCTCATCGTAGTCAACTCTTTGAACTTGTCGCAAACTTCTTTGTGACAAGTCGAGCTTTATAAATGGTGACATTTACCATCAGCGTCTGTCTTCATCTCAAAGGTCCATTTGTACTCGATGACCTGCCGTCCAACGAGCAAGTCTACCAAAGTCTATACTTGGTTTTCATACATGGATCCTTTCTCGGATTTCATGGCCTCTAACCATTTGTCGGAATCCGGGCCCATCATCGCTTCTCCATATCTCGTAGGTTCATCGTTGTCCAACAACATGACCTCCAAGACAGGGTTTTCATACCACTCAGGAGCAGTACACATCCTTGTCGACCTACGAGGTTTGATAGTAACTTGATCCGAAGCTTCATGATCATCATCATTTACGTCCTCTTCAACTGACGTAGGTTCCATAGAAACATCTTTCTACATTGCGCTACTCTCTGGTTGAAACAAAGGTTCAACAACCCTCATCAAGTTCTATCTTCCTCCCACTCAATTCTTTCGAGAGAAACTTTTCTCGGGAAAGGACCCGTTTTAGCAACAAATACTTTATGCTTGGATCTGAGATAGAAGGTTCACCCAACTGTTCTTAGGGTAATCTATGAAGACGCATTTGTCCACTTTGGGTTCGATCTCATTAGGTGAAAACATTTTTCCACACAAGCGTCGCAGCCCCAAACATTAAGAAATGACAGCTTAGGTTTCTATCAAACCATAATTCACATGGTGTCATCTCAACGGATTTAGATGGTGCCCTATTTAAAGTGAATGTAGTTGTCTCTAATGCATAGCCCCAAAACTATAGTAGCAAAACAATAAGAGACATCATAGCCCGCACCATATCCAATAGAGCATGACTATGACGTTCGGAAACACCATCACACTATGGTATTCCAGGTGGCGTGAGTTGTGAAACGACTTTCACATTGTCTAAAGTTGTATGCCAAACTCGTAAATCAGATATTCATCTCCACGATCATATCGCGGACATTTTTATCTTCTTGTCACGATGATCTTAAACTTCACTCTGAATTTGCTTGAACTTTTCAAACGATTCAGACTTGTGTTTCATTAAGTAAACATACACTATATCTACTCAAATCATCAATGAAGGTAAGAAAATAACGATATCCACCACACGCTACAAGACTCATTGGATTGCATACATCAACATGTATCATTTCCAATAAATCACTTGCCTGCTCCATCAATCCGGAAAACAGGGTCCTTAGTCATCTTGCCCAAGAGGCATGGTTCGCATGTCTCAACCAATTCAAAATAGAATGAGTCCAAAGATCCATCAACACGGAGTTTCTTCATGCGCTTTATACCAATATGACATTTAGCGGCAGTGCCACAAGTATGTGGTACTATCATTATTACCTTTGTATCTTTTGGCATCAATGTTATGAACATGTGTATTACTATGATCAAGATTCGACAAACCATTCTCACTGGGTGCATGACCATTGAAGGTATTATTCATGTAAATAGAATAACAATTATTCTCTAACTTAAATGAATAACCATGTTGCAATAAACACAATCTAATCACGTTCATGCTCAACGCAAAACACCAAATAACATTTATTTAGGTTCGTCACTAATCCCGAAGGTATAGAGAGCTTGCGATGTCGATCACATCAACCTTGGAAACATTTCCAAAACACATCGTCACCTCACCCTTAGCTAGTCTTCATTTATTCGGTAGCTTTTACTTCGAGTTACTAACATTTATCAACCGAACCGGTATCCAGTACCCAAGTGCTATTAGGAGTACTAGCAAGGTACACATCAATAACACGTATATCAAATACACTTGTGTCGATGTTGCTAGCCTTCTTATCTACCAAGTATCTAGGGTTGTTCCGCTTCAGCGACCGCTCACCTCATAATAGAAGCACTTAGTCTTGGGTTTGGGTTCAACTTTGGGTTTCTTCACTAGAGCATCAACTCACTTGCCATCCATGAAGTTTCCGTCCTTGCCCTTGCCCTTCTCGAAACTAGTGGTTTTACTAACCATCAACACTTGATGCTCCTTCTTGATTTCTACCTTCGCGGTGTCAAACGTCGTGAACAGCTCAGGGATCATTATTTCTATCCCTGGCATTTTATAGTTCATCACCAAGTTCTAGTAGCTTAGTGACAGTGACTTGGAGAACTATATCAATCACTATCTTACCTGGAAGATCAACTCCCACTCAATTCAAGCGATTGTAGCACCCAGACAATCTGAGCACATGCTTAATGATTGAGCTATTCTCCTTCATCTTGCAGGCAAAGAATCTCTTTGGAGATCTCATATCTCAAAACATGGGCACGAGCTTGAGATCCCAATTTCAGCTCTTAGAACATCTCATATGTTCCATGACGTTCAAAACATTTGGAGCCTCAATTCTAAGCCGTAATGCATGATGCACTAAACTATCAAGTAGTCATCGGAACGTGCCTGTCAGATGTTCACGACATCTACAGACGATGCTAGAGGGGGTGGCGCACCGAGCGGTGCATTAAGGACATAAGCCTTCTGTGCAGCAATGAGGACAATCCTCAGATCACGTACCCAATCCGCAATATTGCTACCATCATCTTTCAACTCTATTTCTCTAGGAACATATAGAAATTCAAGGGAGCTACAACGTGAGATAGTAATCTACAACATAATTTTGCAAAGACACTACTGACTATGTTCATGATAATGAGTTCAATTAATCATATTACTTAAGAACTCCCACTCAAATTGACATCCCTCCGATCATTCGAGTGATACATGATCCAAATTCACCAACTCAAGTCCGATCATCACGTGAGTTGAGGTGGTTTCAATGGTGAACATCATCATGTTGATCATATCTACTATATGACTCATGTTCGACCTTTCGATCTCTTGTGTTCCAAGGCCATGTCTGTACATGCTTGGCTCGTCAAGTTTAACCCGAGTGTTCTGCATGTGCAACACTGGCTTTCACCCGTTGTATGTCAACGTAGACTCTATCACACCCGATCATCACGTGGTGTCTCGACATGAAGAACTTTCGCAACGGTGCATACTCGTGGAGAACACAATTTATCTTGAAATTAATTGAGGGATCACCTTATAATGCTACCGTCGTCCTAAGCAAAACAAGGTGCATAAAAGGATTAACATCACATGCAAATCATAAGTGCCATGATATGGCCATGAACTTGTGCTTTTGATCTCCATCTTGAAAGCACCGGCATGATCTCCATCGTCACCGGCATGACACCATGATCTCCATCATCTTGATCTCCATCAACATGTCGCCGTAGGGGTTGTCGCACCCACCATGCTTCTACTACTATTGCTACCGTTTAGCGATAAAGTAAAGCATTACATAATGCTTAATGATTGACACGCAGGTCATACAATAATTAAAGACAACCCTATGTCTCCTGCCGGTTGCCGTACTCATCGACATGCAAGTCATGATATTCTATACAACACATGATCATCTCATACACCACATATATCGCACCCATCATGCTTCTACTACTATTGCTACCGTTTAGCGATAAAGTAAAACATTACATAACGCTTAATGATTGACACGCAGGTCATACAATAATTAAAGACAACCCTATGGCTCGTGCCGGTTGCCGTACTCATTGACAGGCAAGTCATGATATTCTATACAACACATGATCATCTCATACATCACATATATCTCATCATGTAATTGGCCATATCACATCACAACATACCCTGCAAAAACAAGTTAGACGTCCTCTAATTTTTTTTGCATGTTTTACGTGGCTGCTACAGGTATCTAGCAAGAACAATTCTCACCTACGCATAAACCACAACGGTGATACATAAGTTTCTTTTCAACCTTCTCAAGGACCGCCTTAGTCGAATCCGATCCAACTAAAGTAGGAGAAACAAACACCCGCCAGCCATCTTTGTGCAACGAAGTTACACGTTAGTCGATGGAACTGGTCTCTCGTAAGCGTACGAGTAAGGTTGGTCCGAGCTGCTTCATCCCATAATACCGCCAAACCAAAACACGACCAAGGGAGGACGCAACCTAAGCATCAACGCCCACAAACTCTTTGTATTCTACTCGAGATCTCATCTACACATAGACCTAGCTCTGATACCATTGGTGGGGAACGTTTCATGGGAAACAAAAAATTTCCTATGCACACGCAAGATCTATCCATGGTGATGAGCATCTATGAGAGGGGGAGTGGATCTACATACCCTTGTAGATCGCTAAGCGGGAAGCGTTAAGAAACGCCGTTCGTGTAGTCGAACGTCTTCGCGATCCAAATCACCGAGCATCCCGCGATCTCATCACGATCCGTCCCTCGATCCAATCACGATCCATCCCACGAACTCATCACGATCCGTCCCACGATCTCATCACGATCCGTCTCAAGATCTTGATCATGGTCCTTCCGATCTAGCGCCGAACGGTCGCCACCTCCGCGTTCAGCACACGTACAGCTCGATGAAGATCTCCGCCTTCTTGATCCAGCAAGAGGGAGCAGAGAGGTAGATGAGTTCTCCGGCAGCACAACGGCGTTGTAGCGATGGTGGTGGAGCTATTCCAGCAGGGCTTCGCCTAAGCACCGCTGAAAACTGATCTAGAGGAGAAACTGCGATCTAGAGGAGAGTTAGCACGTGGCTATTAGGGTTAGCTTTTTCCTCTAAATCCTCTAGTATATATAGGAGGGAGGGAGGGGAGGAGGCAGCCTCAAACCCTCAAGGTTTGGTCGAAATTGGAGGTGGAGGAGTCCTACTCCAATCCTATTAGGAGTAGGATTCCTCCTTTCCACTTGGAAACTCTTTCCACCTCTCCACCTTCGGATTTTTTCCTTCTCAAACCACTCCAGCCACATGGGCCCTTAGAGGAGGCTTCGCCCAGCCCACCAGGGACTGGTTTACCTCCTCCCACAGCCCATGTAGCTTCTTGGTTCGAAATACCTCTCCCGATGATCCCCCGGTACACTATCGGCACTCCCGGTACACTACCGATGAGCCCAAAACTTTTCCGGCGACCAAAACAGGACTTCCTATATATCAATATTTACCTCCGGACCATTCCGGAGCTCCTCATGACGTCCGTGATCTCATCCGAGACTTCAAACAACCTTCGGTCACCACCATACATAACTCTATACTACGGAAACGTCACCGAACCTTAAGTGTGCAGACCCTGCGGGTTCGAGAACTATGTAGACATGACCAAGACACCTCTATGGTCAATAACCAATAGCGGGACCTGGATGCCCATATTGGTTCCTACATATTCTACGAAGATCTTTATCGGTCGAACCTCTTTGTCAAGGATTCAATTAATCCCGTATGATGTTCCCTTTGTTCTTTAGTATGTTACTTGCCCGAGATTCGATCGTCGGTATCTCCATACCTAGTTCAACCTCGTTACCGGCAAGTCTCTTTAATCGTTCCGTAATACAAGATCCCGTGACTAATACTTAGTCACATTGCTTGCAAGGCTTATTGTGATGTTGTATTACCGAGTGGGCCCTGAGACACCTCTCCGGCACACGGAGTAACAAATCCCAGTCTTGATCCATGCCAACCCAACAGACACCCTCGGAGATACCTGTAGAGCACCTTTATAGTCACCCAGTTATGTTGCGACATTTGATACACACAAGGTACTCCTCCGGTGTTAGTGAGTTGCATGAACTCATGGTCATAGGAAGAAATACTTGACATGCAGAAAATAGTAGCAATAAACTAACACGATCATATGCTACGTTTGTAGTTTGGGTCTTGTCCATCACATCATTCTCCTAACGACGTGATCCCGTTATCAAATGAGATCTCATGTCCATGACTAGGAAACCATAGCCATGTTTTAGCAAGGAGCTAGTCTATTAGAGGCATACTAGGGACATGGTGTTGTTTATGTATCCACACATGTATCTGAGTTTCCGATCAACACAATTATAGCATGGATAATAAACGATTATCATGAACAAGGGAATATGATAATAACCAATTTATTATTGCCTCTAGGGCATATTTCCAACACCACTAGCCAACTGCCCGAGAAGAGATGACATGTGGGGACCCCGACTCATAAGTCGTGATCACCGAATGCACGTGTACAGTGATCCCAGATATCAATTCTCACTGAACACATAGAAGCTGAATAACAAGAGTCTTACATCCACACATAATGTCTTACACAAATAGTGACCACGAAGGTATTAGTCTTACATAGGGGCCACACGGGCCAAACACTGAAAATAGAACAAGTAGCGGTAATCTTGGTCGAAAGCGTGAACCCATGCCATGTGCCTTAACCTACAGGCATTCTGACTGGGAAGCGTCCTAGTTCGCATGTTCGTCTCCAACGAACTCTTGAACATACTCATGTTCTTCCATGCTTGGCCAATTAAATAACCAGTGGCAAGCCAATGAGTACTTTGAATGTAATCGCAAGCAACCCAAGT
This sequence comes from Hordeum marinum, assembly GCA_022496015.1. NCBI lineage: Eukaryota > Viridiplantae > Streptophyta > Magnoliopsida > Poales > Poaceae > Hordeum > Hordeum marinum. The sequence continues at coordinate 444,764,101 of CM039674.1, forward strand.
TGTGGAACAAGGTAACAATGATGCATGATATAGCACTAAGTAGGTGATTTTGTGGAAAGCTAATTGAATGCAAATGTCATGATCAAGTAACTAGTGAGCATGCATCAACAATTAGAAGATACCCATATGAACAAGTTACAGATATCAACATAAGTAGAGGTTGAACACCTTGTGTTCATCCATCATGCTAAGTCATCGGACTTAGATCACTTCCCATGCTAAGTCATCGGACTTAGTTCAATTACCATCTGTGTCTCCAACACACCCACACACCCGTTGTGAAAACATTTGGACATAGAACAAGAGCGGTCATCCAACTGTCCTTGACCGTGGACACAGCTATTTGAATAGTTTTACATTCTGCAGATGTTGCACACTTTACCCACAAGACTCGGGGAACTTTCGTGTCATCCACGACTCGCGGTACTTAACATAACCGAGGTAAGCACCCAAACAATGCCTTTCCCATGGTGATACTAAACAAAGAGTCCACTCGTGGGTGCCATCCCTCATGATATACATCACTCGTATCATCAATGAGGGCACAAAATGGTGTGCCCGGTGCGTGTAAAGACAGCGCATGACCTTCCACTCAGGGACGACCCCATCTCAAGAGTGACCACTTCACTCTTGCCACTAGTAATGCGGGCTCCTTGCTAGCATCAACCATAGTAATCAACAAAGCCCCGTCCCATAAGGGGTATCATCACTATTGATGCTAGAATTTTACCATTGATGCACCACTTAGTGTATCATCACTATTTTACCATTAGAGCATGCCCACAAAGTTTGAGGCCAAGGGGAGACACTTCATAGTGCAAAGTTGCTGAAATTTGATTGTGGACAGGAATGGTTTTGGGATGGTTTGATGAACCAGACCAACTTGGATTGAGATGAAACTTTGCAAGATCATCACCCAGGATAGTGTTGACTTGCTGGAATTTTCTTGGAATTATTGAGAATATTTCTTATACAAATATTTCAAAAGCTTGATTTGAACATAAAGGGTTTTGAGGGGTTTTGCCCATTATTTGATCATGCCCTTGTGTTGAAACTCATATATATGGAAAATATATATCCACTGAGTTTCTCTACATTTTCTCAAATAGTTTCATAGATTTTAAATAATTTTTCCCTAAGAAAAACCATTTCTAGCCTCAAGAAAAAGCCTTTAAATAAAATGTGAAAATAATCTTTAAAAATAATATTTTGTGGTTTTGGGAAGTCATATATATAGTAGGTTTGAAATAAAGCCTTTGGGAAAGAAGAATCCACCCAATTTGAAGACTTGCAGTGCAATCCTCATTTCAGGGGGTTTTGAAAACCTACTTTGAATAAATAATTTTTGGTTAAAACAAAATTTGGTAAAAATAGTTTTAGGCACTATTCACATGGCATGATCATTGGGTAAGAGGTTTGGAACAAGGAAGATGAATATGAAGTGGAATAGAATCTAGGAGTGCCATATAACACAATCATCAAGCAAGTAAACAACATAGCAAACAAGCACAAGCACTTTGAAAAAAAATTAGTTGGCTCCAAATTTTATAAACACAAACATAGCAATGTGCTACAAACACAGGGCGTGACACGACACAACTCGTCTATAGGTGCGAGGGCTGACAATGCTTGAGCATGCAAAGCCACCTGCCGGCTGCGGCACTCAAGACCATCCCCCTGTCATGGCCCTTCGTCGTTTGGGGGTCGACATGGTGGGATCATTCAAGACTGCTCGATGCGAAAGGACGCACCTGTTGGTAGCCCTCGACAAGTTCACCAAGTGGATCGATGCCAGACCCATCAAGAAGCTGAATGGCCCCACGACTGTCCGGTTCATCGAAGACATCACAGTCCGCTATGGCGTCCCGCACAACATCATCACCGACAATGGCACCAATTTACAAAAGGTGCGCTTGTGCGTTTGTGTGCCAAGCAAGGCATCTAGCTGGACCTCGCATCAGTTGCCTACCCGCAGTCGAATGGCCAGGCAGAAAGAGCAAACGGCCTGATCCTGGCCGACATCAAGCCCCAACTCGTGCCACCGCTCGTTCGATCAGCTAGTTGCTGGATCAAAGAGCTGCTGGCCGTCTTGTGGAGCCTCAGAACCACGCCCAACAGCTCAACCAGCTTCACGCCCTTCTTGCTCCTGTACGGGTCCGAGGCGGTCATCTCCACAAACATCGAGTTTGACTCGCCTTGCGTCACCCTGTACAAAGGAGGTGAGGGAGGACTGCATCTACCTCCTCGAGGAGGCTCGCGAGCTATCCCTAAGCCGATCGGTCATCTACCAGAAGAAGCTCTAGCACTAGCAGAGCAAGCGGATCCGGCCCCTCTCCTTCCGCGAGGGGGACCTGGTGCTCAGGCGGATTCAACGAACTGCCGGCCAGCAAAAGCTGACCTCCCCATGGGAGGGCCTGTTCATCGTCAGCAAGGCGCTCCACAACAACGCACACTACCTAATAGACGCCTAGAAGCCGAAGAAGCACATGAGAGAGGCCTCTGGTGAAGAGATGGAGCGCCCGTGGAATGCAGCGATCCTCCGTCTGTTTTACTGCTAAAAATGACCAATGTATGTATGTATACTCCCTTTTGGGCTTATGAATGCAATGGGTGCCCCGAGCCAGCACTTTGGGCACACCTCTTTCATTTCCTTCCAAACCAGTTTGCCCTGTGCACTGGCTCCCAGATCCAGTCCCTCGGTCCTAGGGGCTCGCCGGTTAGCCTTGGCGTCGCTCCCCAAAGCCGGTCAAGTAATGTGAACTAAGGAAAAACCCTCCCACCCTTCCCAGCTACAGATCGGCTCCCGGCTGTCCGGCTGATGGGCTCTTGGGACGGAAAACTTAGCACACACAAAAAACGGTCATAGGGGGGTCGTCGGCTAGGGCTAGCCAAATCACTTTTCTTGGCCTCTATCGAACTCACATTGGCTGAAACATCCTCGTGACCCCAAGCTCATGACCGACTCCCTCAAGGCGGATGCCCTGTCCCAGCTTCAGACCGGCTCCCGGTTGTCCGGCTGGCGGGGCCGATGTCGAAGGGGAGAATTGTTTGGGCAGAAGGAGTCAACGGGATGAAAATCTAAGGCCGATTCGGCACACACACAAAACCTAAGCAAAGCAAAAGCATAAACTTGTATACAAAAGTGTAAAGGCCCATGGCCACATGTTCATTACATTACACCCCCGGTGGGTGGAACTGTAGACTAATTAAACAAAGCAGGAAAAGGGCCCTAGCTACTGGAAGTGCCATCTTCGCCCCCCGTGTGCTCCACGACTGCTGAAGATGAGGCCACATCCTTGGCAGCGGTGTGCTCCGGAACCTGAGTCGGCTCGTCATCGGCTTAGTCGCCAGTACTGGATGAGGCGTCATCACCACCCATCTCGCCAGCGCTGCCCTCCGGGTCGTAGACGGCGAGCCGTAGTGGTCCTTCGGGATCACCGCGTCATCCGCCTCCCAGTCGGGGACGTACTCATCTCAAGGGGAGAAGGACGCAAGGTTACTAGCCCGCACGACTAGTGCGTCGGCGACCACCTCCAGCTCCACATCGGTGCCGACATGCTAGGACGCGAGCAGCACCAAGTCTAGCTCGGAGTACCAGGCCTTGGCAATGCGGAGCACCATAGTTGCCCTGGCTCGCGTCGCGGAGGCCCTCTAGGCATTCACCCACATGGTCCCAACCTCCAACCACCACGACAGCTGGCTCACGGTGGTCGGCTCCACCGCACCCGAACAGAGGGTGCAAACTAGCGCCATGCCGGTATTCTAGAGCCTCTCCATGTCCTGGACCACATCATTCAGGCGCACCTTGGCAGCAATCCCCACCTCGTCCATGGTCCAGGCAGCAAGTTGCCCAACGCGGACACCATCGTGTGCTGCTCCTCGCGATGAGCCTCCATGGTGGCCTCCGCGGCCTCTTGCATGTTCAGAAAGAGCCCTGGGTAGGAGGAAAGGGGTGTGCTAGATAAGAAGAGAAGGATCGACTCCAAAAAACCAACGCATCAAGAAGAAGCAACGGCGAAGGCTAACCTGCCAGCAGGTGATCCATCGCTTGCGCCTCCTGCTGCAACACCGTCTCCCTCGCTGACCACTCCTGGATTCGGCACTCGTGCTCGGCCTGCGCCACCTGCGCATCCTCGGTCGACTTCGCCAGTGATGCATCCTTGGCCTCCAACTCCCGGTGATGGGCCATCTCCTGCTCCTCCAACTCTCGGCGGTGGGCCACCTCACACTCGTCCTTCTCCGCCTGCGACTGGTCCGCCTCTTGGTGGAGCCGGTCGCACTCCGCAGACAGGAGGTCCCTCCACTCGCCAAGATGCATCACCTGGCCACGGAGGCAGACCGTCTCGACATGGGTGGCTGTCCGGCACAAAGATGCTTCTGTCAGAAAGCAAGCAAAGATAGGGATCCAGCCCGTCTTCGGAGTAATCAACCTGAATCCCGAGAGCTACACCCAGTGGGCATGCTCGCGTGCCCCCATTAGAAATTCACAAGACGCATACCTTTCAGATCCGAAGATGCAACGGCTAGCCGGTTCCTGGACTCCCGATACAGGCCTAGCAGTGCGTTATGCGCGGCCACCCGACGGTCGTGGACAGCCTTCGAAGACCAAAGGCGAAGATGCAATATAGCTAGACTCAACCCGCCTGCGTCCCAGCCGGCCCGAGTTTCGAGGTCTACACCCAGTGGGTGCGTTGGCGTGCCCCCACTGGAAATAAACAACAGAAAAAGACAAGGACCTCAAGCCCTTACCGCGATGGACTGCTCAAGATGCGCGAGCCGGTTACTAGCGGACTGGGCCACCTGTGCCGTCTGGGCACGGCAGGCGGCAAACTCGGCGACGACCGCAGCCACCACGGCTCCAAGGGCGCTCAGCGCGTCGTTTATAGGCATGCCGCCGGCCGCGGCCTAGGTCTCTTGAGGATAACCCCCGACAGTGGGCCCGGGTGGACCTCACACCATGGTGACTATGGGGCCCGCTCCTCTCGACCCCGTAGCTCTAGGTGCACTAGCTGACGAGCCGGTGGCGGCCGCTCCTCCAGGCGCCGCGGCCTCGATCTTGGGCATGCCAACCCCAGCGTTGCCTCGCCACCTCATCTCTATAGCCGAGACCCCTGGCTCTAGAACAATGACCTCCGGTGGCTCCCCATCGGTCCCCGACGGAGTGGCGCTGCAGTCCGACTCCGCCCCCTTGGCAGCATCCACCGCGCGCGCCTCCTCCTCGGCCCGCATGTCCACCTTTGTCCGCCGTGCAGGGTCGTGCGTGCCTTTGGACCTCCTCTCCCGGCCAGGGGGAAGGGCTCCCATGACTGGCCAGCCGCCTCCATCCAAGCCCGCCTCCTCCCGGCGCTCCTCCTCGAGCCGCTCCTGCTCGGCTGCCTCCCAGTCCCGCCACGCCTCGTGCTCCCTCTTGTCGGCAGCGATCGATTGCGTCGTCACTGTCATCTCACCAGTCGTGGTCCTCCCCAGGGCACGCGGCTACCTGGATAAACAGAATGAGGAATGAGGGCCGACTAGAAACTAAGTAGAAACTCAACGGAAACTTACCCGATGCTAAGGGGGACCGCCCGCCCGACGGGGACCGCCAGGGCAACCCGTGGCTTCTTCCCACCGCATCCATGGCTGCCGCCCGGCTGCCCGTCGGCTTCCCATTTGGGAGCCGGCATGGAGCTGGCCGGCTGCTTCCCCCTTTCGTCCACGGCCACGTTGCCTCGGCCCAGCTCGCGGTCGACCCAGCGAACGCCCTTCCTCGACGCGGTGGCATCGTTTCCCAAAACTTGTGGGTCCTCTGGGCCACTGCATTGCACATCTCCTTCGGCTCAGCATTGTCATCGGACTGGTCCCACAAAAGAGACTGGGGGAGGAACTCACCCGCCGACTCGGTTCTCTATGCCTCCGCCCCGCCGGTCCCCGACGCGCTCACTTGCTCCAATTTGGCCGGCTCTACGTCGTCGACATCTTCGACCTCCTTGGGGTCTGAATCCGCAAATTCGGCAGGCGGATCCCTGTACTCCTGCTGCAGAGGAAAAACCTACACGCAAAGGAATCCCCTCCGTGATCAGGCTGGGGGGAATGCCCCCATTAGAAGAAAAAAGGTGGGAGACGGCTTGTCATGTACCCGTGGAGCCGGATGGTCCCGGACGTACGGGGCCTTCCCCCATTGCCACCTGCCTTCGTCCATCTTGGCAGACGATATGGAGTTGACCCTCCTCGCCACCTGAACCGCCTTCATCTCCTTGGTGGAGAGCCGCCACGGGTTGCGCTGCCCTCCCATCTAGCAGATGAGGTGCGATCAGTGCTCCAGTGGCTGCACCCGGCATGCCACCATCGTGGCAAGGAGATCCATGGCTGTGAGCCCCCCGTCTTGGTCATCACCAGCAGCCGCTCGCAGAGCCGGTCCGTCGTCTCGGGCGCTTGTGGCGGAGGCATCCTCCAGTTCTGCATCGCAAACGGCGACTGGTTGACAAACGGCGGCTGGTTGACGAACTCCGGCTTCACGTTCTTCATGTAGAAGAACCCCTTCTGCCAACTCTTCACCAAGTCCTGATGGGGAAGCCGAGGGAAGCCGGCTCTGGTGCGATAGTGAACTAGGGCAGCTCCGCACACGGTCATGGCCGTCTTGTTGGTGGCCTTGTTCTTCAGTGTCTAGCGCTTCAGGTAGAAGAGCCGGCACCAGAGGTCGAGGCACGAATCCACTCCCTAAAGGCCCTCACAGAGGGCAATGAACGCCACTAGCTGCAGGATGGCATTGGCGCTAAGGTGGTGCGGTTGCAGCCCGAAGCGCGAAAGGAAAGGCCAGAAGAACATGCTTGCCGCCTGAGGGAGTCTTGGACTAAGGGGTCCTTGGGCCATTGCCCTATCTCCTGCCGGCTTGGTGGGACGCTCTCTCACTGTCGTAGGAAGGGTCGGATACATTGAGATCCCTCATTCTAGAAGGAAGCCCCGAAGGCACGTCATGCACTCCAAGTCAAGATGAGGAAATCAACATCTCCATCTCTGGCAGGAGACTTGTTATGTGTAAACCCTAGGTACCCCCTGGTGTCTATATAAACTGGGAGGATTTTAGATTGTAGGGCAGAGAAACTCATCTAGGGTTTTAGCTATTCGATCTCGAGGTAGATCAACTCTGTAACCTTCATACCATCAATATAATCAATGAGGATGTAGGGTTTGACATCCATAGTAGGGCCTGAACCTAGAAAAACATCGTATCTTTCGTCCCTTGTTACCATTGATTCTAGTCTCATAGCTCGGGACCCCCTACCCGAGACCCGCCAGTTTTGACACAGACATTGCTGCTTTCGTTGAGCGTTCAGTTGTGATCGCCAAAGGAATCGATGGCTCGCGTTGTCATCAGTGAAGAACTCCGTGGCAGGACTCCTGTATCCCTTGACAGATCTCTGCCTTCAGCAGCATTGTGCTCAACGCTGACCTGACCGGCTGTCTGGGCCGGCTCAGGAGTTTTGCCCCTGATCAGGAGGTCAGATTCGAGAACCCAGAGTTCTCCGTAGACTCCTGGGGCGACTTTCGCTCACCAAGCTCGCAGTCTCATCTGACGCGCCCGAGGACTCCAAGGCCTTGACCTTGGATCTTGCTTTTGATCCCGCTCACGGGACTCACCCCGATGATGACCGGGCTTTTGGTCCGGATCCGGCCATAGCGCCAGATGACGGAGTACCAACCCTCACCGAACACCTTTCTTGAGAGGACACATCGGATGTTAACTCCGAAAGCTCTGGGCAGGTTGACCCGATCAAGCTCTCGACACTCAACAAGGCTATAGATAGGACCTTATTGATGAAAATTACTGATGACCCAACCCTGATCCAAGCTCAGATCGGCCTTAAGGCTGGTCAAGAGGAATTTTTCATCCCACCCACCACCCACTTCGTAGCCACTGTCAAAGACTTAACCGATATATTGGACTATGCCTCCGAGGAGGCAGAATACATGGATGTGGAGGATTGCGCCCCCACCCCCGTCAATGATAGGCGATTGAAAGCACATTAGCTCCGTTGGTGGTTTTGGTAATTAATAACAACATATATGTCATTGAAGTAATGTTTCCACTAAGCATATTTCAGGAAAGGTTTAATTATGGGTTGGCAAAAGGACTGTGGAGAGACCCCTAGATACAAGAAAATGGATTGGCAAAGCTTCAAGCAAGAACACTCTACATTTTACTTTGTGAGAAATCACTTTGAGTCATAGGAAAGCCAATATTATTAAAGGGGGTAAGGTACTGTTGGTGAACAAAATTCTTATACGTGCACAAGTGATAGTCACCAAAAACATCCACAAGATCCTCCACAAAAGTCTGTCCAAAACGAAATATTCAAAATCGGTGCAACTGATTCCCAAACTCAGACAAAGCCCAGCCAAACCCTAGCTTTTCAGTACAACCGATTCTAGATCCGTGGAACCGAGTTCAAGTGGCAAACCTACCGATGCCTATTGCACAAAATCGGAAATTCCGAGTTTTTGCTTCGGTGTCACCAAGTCTTGCCATTGTGACCTTTGCCCACCATTTCGGTACAACCGAGAAGTCTGCATCGGTCTCACCGAGATTCAAAATTTGCTACCTTTGAGGCAACTCAATACAACCGAGATTAACACGTCGGTTTCACCGAGTATGATGTTTTAGGTGTAATGGTTCGATTTTTGGAGATGCCTATATATACCCCTCCACCACCAATCACTTGTAAGAGAAGCACTCACAACAGATCCCCACTCATACCAACTGACTTTCTGAGGGAGAGCCACCTACTCATGTGTTGAGATCATGCCATTCCATTCCAACCATATGAATCTTGATCTCTAGCCTCCCCAAGTTGCTTTGCACCCAATCAATCTCTTCCACCAAAGCCAAATTTGTAAGAGAGTGATTGTGTGTTCTGGAGTCCATCATCTCGAAGCACAAGACCAAGGAGTTCATCGACATTATCGAGCCTATTACCTTTTGGAGGGTGGTGCCTCCTAGATTGGCTAGGTTTCGCTTGGGAACCTCCTACTTCATGTTCTGGAGTGAACAAAGAAGTTTCTAAGGGAAAGGATATCACCTACTTCGTGAAGATATACCCCAGGTAAGGCTAGTCTTCCATGGACGTAGGCCTTCATGGTATAGTCAAGGTTGCTTCTTCGTGGAACCCTCAGTGGGTAGAGCCCTTCGTGGTATCTCGCGACCTTTACCCTTCGTGGGTTGAAGACACCATGAACGTGGACGTACGATAGCACCACCTATCGGAATCACGGGAAAATTGTCATGTCGCCAAATTGTGTTTGATCTTCCTACCATTCCTTTACTATTCATGCTTGTCTTCACTTTCCATTGTTATACTCGTAGACATGCATGTGTAGGATGTGCTTGACTTGCTACAATCGCTAAAATCTACCAACACTTCAAATTTGGAAAAGGTAGATTTTTTAATTGGTCAAGTAGTCTAATCACCCCCTCTAGACCTACTTTCGATCCTACAAGTGGTATCAAAGCTTTGGTCTCCATTGCATTGGTTTCACAACCTAGGAGAGTATGGCGCCTAGTGAGGGAAATCATCACCGTAGAGGTTCGTACTTTGATGGCACTAATTTTGCTAGTTGGAAGCACAAAATGTAAATGCATATTCTTGGTCATAACCTTGTCGTTTGGGCTGTTGTTCGTGTTAGTTTGCAAGGTGAGTTCTTTACGGAGAACCGGATCGTAAAGTGACCGCGGAAGAATTGAAGATGTTGCAATACAATGCTCAAGCATGTGACATTCTCTTCAACTGCCTATGCCCCGAAGAATTCAACAAAATCAACCGTCTTGAGAATGCAAAAGAGATTTGGGATACTTTGGTTGATATGCATGAAGGTACTGAATCCGTGAGAGAATCCAAGTTGGATGTTCTTTAAAGTCAACTTGACAAGTTCAAGATGAGGGATGGTGAAGGAGTCGCTGAGATGTACTCTAGGTTGGCTCTCATCACCAATGAGATTGCCGGCTTAGGAAGCGAAGAAATGACTGACAAATTCATCATCAAGAAGATACTTCGAGCTTTGGATGATAAATATGACACCGTATGCACATTGATCCAAATGATGCCCAACTATAAAGATCTCAAACCAACAGAAGTGATTGGAAGGATTGTTGCTCATGAGATGACACTCAAGGACAAGGAAGAGCTTCACAACAAGTCTAGCGGTGCTTACAAAGCCACAAGTGATGCTCCCGCAACTTCAAGCGACAACCTTGTCACAAATGAAGAGATAAGCCTCATGGTCAAGAAATTCAACAAGTTCTACTAGAATAGAGGCAAAGATCGAAGCTCCAACTCGAGAAATGAAGAGAACCGTTCGTCAAGTCATGAACGAAACTACTACAATTCTGGGAAACCCGGACACTACTCCAATGAGTGCATGGCTCCTTACAAAAGGAAAGAAGAGTCACCAAGAAGACGAATCTCAAGAGATGACTCACCTCGAAGAGCGAGGAGTAGAGATGATTGTTATGAACGAAGATCCTCAAGGAGAAGTAGGGACTCCAAGAAGAAGGGAAAGTACACCAAGAGCTACTCAAGAAGAAGACATCAAACTATCACTCCGAATCCGACAACCACTCTCGGAGAAGCTATCACTCCAACTCCGACTATAGTGAAGATGAACTTGTTGCCGGACTTGACCTAGTGACAACCGACTCCTACAACATATTTGATTCACCAAATGAAGGGAGTGGATGTTGCTTCATGGCTAAAGCCCCCAAGGTATCACACCCCGAGTATCTTGATTTCAATAGTGATGAGGATGACTTACTAGGAGATGATGACTTGCTATGTGAAAAATCTAGTAATGTTAGTCAAGATGAACTTGCTAGTAATGTCTCTAGTCAAGATAAAATGTATGATGATGATAAGATGGAAATAGAATGACTAAGTCAAGAACTAAACACTCTTAAGTTAGCTCAGGAGTCTAGTCTACAAGATCATAGAGAGACTGAAAGGACACATGAGAAGCTCTGCTTCAAGAAGCTCAACCTAGAGAAAGAGCATGAGTTCCATAAAGCGATCAATGGCGATCTTCGAAAGAAGACTTCCTCTTATCTAGCCAAATGACTTCTCTTGTCTACATTCATTCCACAAGTTAAGGCTAAGCAAACTAGTAACAAAGGCAAGAAAGGTTCTTCAACTACTAGCAATGAAAATGATAAATCCAATGATATTGCTTCTAGAAATTCTATTGATCCCACTAACACTTCTCATAGACAAGTTACACTTGAGGAAGAAAATGAACTTTTGAAAGGGATTATAGAGAAAGGTATCTACAAGAGTCTTGCCGGGTGTAAGCAATTTGAGAAATTGTTCACAAGCACGGAGGATACCGGAAGAACAATGGTGTTGGGTACTTTAACACAAATGGAGTTGAATGGGAAGAAGGTCAATACCCCAACCCAAGTTTGTTCCTCAAAAGGAGAAGTATGAAAATACTCTCCCCAAGGGAACAAATGCTCAAGATGACCTTCCACCACAAGACCACAAGCTCAAGGGCAAGAACAAGCTTTAAGAGGACATTGACTCATATGAAGACGAATCCAAAGCTTTCGTGACGTGGGTTCCCAAGGCTACTACAAGCTCAACTTCTACAAGTGCTACTTCAACACCAAGGATCCCCACCAACTTGATGTGGGTCCCCAAGAACAAGAACTAGAGAAGTTATTGAGGGGTGACTCCGTCAATGAAATCCACTAATATTCATTATTGGCAAGAACTAGTTGCAATCAACATCAACATTATGCAATAGTTGAAGGAGTCACACATTCCCTCAAAGGTAAGCAAGGGACAAGGTAATCAACAAATCAATGGACATCATCATGCATGCTTTGCACTCCATGTCCATAGATATCCTTGAATTTCTCTCTTGTGTGTTGGGACTAACCCATGTAGGTGAGAAGAGTAAGGAAACAACAAGGATGCTCCCAACTCATGGTGATGTTCATCAACTTTGAGCATCCATCGCTACTTCACCTACATGAAGTCTTCATAGACAAAACCCAAGGTTTGTTTATCCCTCCTACGGGGGATGTCACATCAAGGGGGAGCTTTACTATAAGACTTGAGTCAAAGCATCTCATAGTATGTGACAACATTAAATGCTTTACGTAAAAGTGGTAACCCCACTTGTGCTTAAACAATGAGTATGACCTATGATCAAGTATTCTTACTTGGTTCCTAAGTCAATATACTCATATATAGATGAGTTCGTCAACGCCAAAGTGCTTGATAGATGCTAGTATGTTTGTGCATGCTTGCCATGATTTCATTTGACATCTTATTGTGTGAGCATGTTGGTCTACATTTCTTTACTCACTCAAGGACATCCAATTGTTGCTATTTGGTTTTCAAATTTTCTTTTGCCAATTGGATGTACAAGAATTTCTAGGACCACTATCTATCTATCTATGCTTTCTCACCTCATATTCTGTTGATGTTGCATCACAAAATTTGAACAAGTACTTTTCGATCTCTCTATTTGAGGAGCACTCGGAGTTCCGTATCGACAAAGGACTGACCATTAAAACCTCCCAAGTTCATCTCGGTGGAACCAACCCACAAATATCGGTCTCACCGGATGCCTAGGGTTGATCTGGGTTTCAATCTCGGTACCACCAATTCCATCTTCTTGGTTACACCGAGTTTCCCTGTCAGCTGACAGTTGAGGAACTCGGTGACATCGAAAAGTTAGAATCGGTGTCACTGACAGCCATGGGTGTATAAAGAGGCGAACCTGACTTTGAAAAATTTTCTTCAAACGTCGCCTCCTCCAAAATCCTACAAAGCCGAACTGTGACCCCTAGTCGCCGCCCTTGCCTCCCTGTGCGTCTTCGCCGTTGTGAGTCCTCGCTACTGACAGAATCTTCATCCTCGTCAGCGAATCCGTCACCAAGATAGGGTATGGATTCGGACCTCCTTGTGCTCCCCGTCCGATTCTTGCACATTGGAGTTAATTTCAACGATAATCCACCGATTGCATCCTTCCTATCCTCTAGAAAAACTCAATAGATTAGCGAACGAAGAATTTTTAGGTTTAGTTGTCCGCAAAACCGAATCTCGGTGACACTGAGTCAGAAAAATCGTTTCTACCGATTTTGTTTTTGTTCTACCGAGGACAGTCTCAGTGAAACCGAGTGGCAATTTTCGGTTTGACCGAAGTTGCTGCCATGTTTCTTTTGAGAGTACCGTGTGTCTCGGTAGTACCGAAACTTTTGACCCGGTGACACCAAAATCCCTTTTTGCTAAGGACTATATCTAAGGATTTCTCTATTCAAACTTTCGAAAACATCTACATTTTGTGATGACTCATCCCCTTCTACTCCTCTATACTCTATTCACAGGGTCAGAGATGTCTGCTTCAGAGGATAGTCGGAATGATCACAAAGATCCCAGTGTTGATGCTAATCCAGGCACTAGTCCCAAGCCTAGCTCATTCTCGGATCCAGGCACCCCCGGTTCCCATGGGTTGCCCAAGGCTGCTACTAGGACCAGGATGAAGCTGAACTCAGATGAGGGAGATTCATTTATCATGCCCGAGGAATTCCTTGCCAAGAAGAAAGAGAAGGTTGCCAATGAAGCCACCTCTTCCAGGAAGGTAGTCAGCAAGACATATGCAAGTGCTGAGTTTGTGAGAGCACCAGAGAGTGCTAGAGCTACCATGACCATTGAGCCCCCAAAGAGGTCATTGCCCAAGAAGGGTGCTGAGAAGAAGAAGAGGGTGAGGAAAACCACTGTTTATGTCACTAGTAGGCTGTCTACCATGGGAAGGACACCCTCTCTTGCTAGTAGTGAGGCTGAAGAGGAGCAAGAGCCAGCTGCAAAGGCTCCTCCCAAGAAGAAGCAGAAGAAGCTTTTGGCTGATGCAATGCGAAAGCAAGCTCCATCCAGGAGCAAGCCAGCTGCTCCTGAGAAGCCTACTGCTCCCAAGACTAAGAGGTTATCCAGACAGATTCAAAGAACAAGGGAACTACCTCCAGAGATGCTGAGGAGGAAGCCATGTCTGCTTTGATGAAGCTTAGACCACACCTTTCAGAGCACAATGCCTGCCACTTAGTTGCTGAAGATATGAAGAAGAAGAATGATGCAGGTTTGAGAGAGTGGAGAGCCATTGATCCCTACTTTCAAATAAGGAAAACAGTTGTGCACTACCGGTTTTATACCAAGGAGCAACAAGATTTATATGAGACTGTGCTGCTTGACAAGACCCTGCTGTGAGCAACATGAGATATGTTGATTGGAAGTACATCTAGAAGAATAAAGACTATTTCCCAAGCTAGCAAGATAACTTCCACTGCATTGTCTTGGATGAGTTTGTTGGTAGAGAACTCACTGCATGGAACGATGAGATGATCATGCAATTCTACTCCACTGCTCACTTCTATGGAGATGGTAGGATTGTGTGGATGACTGAAGGAGCAAGATACGAGTCAACTGTTGATGAGTGGGCTACCATCTTAGGAGTCCCAGAGGTGCAGGATGGTGATATCTGTGTGTACTCAAAGTCCAAGCCAAATCACAATGATATGAAGGACATGTACACTGCCATCCTTGCTGATTATGTGCATTCACATAAGCTAGGATCAGTCTACTACCTCCAGGAAGGTCTCCGCACTATCAACACTATTCTGAGGCATACCTTGATGCCTACGTCAGGAGACAAGAAGATGATCCGAGGATACTCCATCAACCTACTACTTCACATAGACCAGCATACGAGATTCAGAGTGATGGATCTGATTGTGGAGACAGTGAAGAGGGTTCCTGCTGAACAGAAGCGCTCATGCTGCTATGCACCCTACATTCAGATGCTCATCAACTCCAAGATGGAGAAGCACATATTTGATCTTGATAGGCCCCACTTGCCCCTACAGCCAGAGCTCGTGGAAAACGTTGTGGTGATGGATCAAGATCATCCCACATCAGTCGTTGCATAGGCAGAAGCAGAGGCAGCTAGAGCCACCAGTGCTCAAGTCCCTAGATCCAAGAACGAGCAAATGGATCTATTGATATCTACAACCATGGACATGAAGAAGGATATCAAAGGCATACTAGACAATCAAATATGAGGATCTTTGATACTGGGATCAAGACCCTCAATTACAAGGTTGATGGGCTGACCAAGACCATCAACGAGCTCAAGAAGGAAGTAGATGAAGCCCCTATTTGTCGCACCTCTTCAGAGTCTGCTTCTGATGATGATGAGGATTGTGCACATGTCAGGACGACTGCCTAGTTTAGGACTCAGGCCAGGACAGCTATAGTGCCAGCTCCGGAGATGAGACCTCCATCGCCTACACCAGCTACAGTCACATCAGCTCCTCCAGCTCCATCAGCTCTAGTACCTCTAGTTGCTACACCAACACAATCCATGAAATCAGCAGAGGTCTTCGCCAACGCAGTTCTCTCGACTCCTTCATCAGCTACCGGAGGACATCACCCCGAGAAGAACGTTTAGCTATATCTCTTTGAACTTTTTGGTAACTTGATGACAAAGGGGGAGAAGTTGTATATAGATCTTTAGGCTTCGAGTCAGAGAGCGTCTGTTTTTTATCGCTTTTCAAAAACATTTGATCTTTTGTGTTGGATGTGTTAAACTTTGTTTGTGTTTGATCATATGCTTAATGTGTGTTGCTACCATTTTCCTATCCTTGTGATGCTTATGAGATGATCATTCACTTTGCTTGATTATGCTATGATATTCACCCTTATTATTCTCACACACCACCAAGTTTTATGTGACATGGAATAAGTGCCCCATGTACCTAATCGATTGTGCATTTGAATTCAAACGCAAATTAAAAATAATGCACAAATTTAGGGGGCTCTTGCTTATCACATACTTCTCAAAGCAATGATTATAGTCATTGATTATATCATATGTTGAAGCTTTGATCTACATGTTTTCATCAATTACCAAAAAGGGGGAGATTGAAAGCACATTTGCTCCCTTGGTGGTTTTGCTAATTAATAACGACATATATGTCATTGAACTAATGTTTCCACTAAGCATATTTCAGGAAAGGTTCAATGATGGGTTGGCAAATGGATTGTGGAGAGGTCCCTAGATACAAGAAAATGGATTGGCCAAGCTTCAAGCAAGAAGAATCTACATTTTACTTTGTGAGAAATCACTTTGAGTCATAGGAAAGTCAAAACTATTAAAAGGGGGTAAGGTACTGTTGGTTTACAAAATGCAAATACATGCACAAGCGATAGTCACCAAAAACATCCACAAGATCCTCCACAAAAGTCTGTCCAAAACCAAATATTCAAATCGGTGCATTCAACAACTCCCACTCGATGCAACTGATTTCCAAACTCACACTAAGACCAGACAAACCCTAGCTTTTCGGTACAACCGATTATGGATCGGTGGAACTGAGTTCAGGTGGCAAACCTATTGATGCATGTTGCACAAAATCACAAATTCCGAGTTTTTGCTTCGGTGTCACCGAGTCTTGCCATTCTGACCGTTTCCCACCAATTCGTTACAACCGAGAAGTCTCTATCGGTCTCATCGAGATTCAAAAATTGCTACCTTTGAGGCTAATCGGTACAACCGAGATTAACACATCAGTTTCACCGAGTTTGACTTTTTAGGTGTAACAGTTTGATTTTTGGAGATCCCTATATATACCCTCCTCCACCACTCACTCGTATGAGAAGCACTCGGAACAGATCCCCACTCATACCAACTGATTTTTATAGAGAGAGCCACCTACTCATGTGTTGAGATCATGCGGTTCCATTCCAACCATATGAATCTTCATCTCTAGCCTCCCCAAGTTGATTTCCACCCAATCAATCTCTTCCACCATAGCCAAATTTGTGAGAGAGTGATTGTGTGTTGAGGAGTCTAACATCTTGTGGAACAAGAGCTAGGAGTTCATCAACATTATCGAGCTTATTACCTCTATGAGGGTGGTGCATCCTAGATTGGTTATGTGTCGCTTGGGAGCCTCCTACTTCGTGTTGTGGACTGAACCAAGAAGTTTGTAAGGGGCAAGGAGATCGCCTACTTCGTGAAGATCTACCACGAGTTAGGCTAGTCCTCTGTGGACGTAGGCCGTCATGGTATAGTCAGGGTTGCTTCTAAGTGGAACCCTCCGTGGGTAGAACCCTCCATGGACTCTCGTGACCGTTACCCTCCGTGGGTTGAAGACTCCATGAACATGGACGTACGATAGCACCACCTATCGGAACCACGGGAAAATCATCCTATCGCCAAATTGCATTTGATCGTCCTACCCTTCCTTTACCATTCGTGCTTGTATTTACTTTCTGCTACTATACTCGTAGACATGCATGTGTAGGGTATGCTTGACTTGCTACAATAACTAAAATCCACTAACACTTAACATTGGGAAAAGGTAGTTTTTTAATTGGTCAAGTAGTCTAATCACCCCCGATTCTAGACCTACTTTCGATCTTGCAGCGATGAGCTGCCACCTCCACCTATGACGTCTACATAGTGGACACTCATGCCGATAACAACGATCACACTCCCAAAAACAATGGCGATAAATCGGGTGGAGCACCGTCAAGGCGCCGGAAGCCGCGTAAATGATCAAAGGCAAAAAGGGGAAGGGAAGCTATCACTGGAACCGGGGAAAGTGATACCCTGAAAGATCTTGGCGATCCTGATATCCCCGAGCATCCTCTAGAGGACCAAGAGAGGCCAGAAGATCAACACGATCTTGATGATCTAAACGATTCCGAGGATGACAACTACCACCCCCCTGTCGAAGAGGAGGACAATCCGGAAGCCGAAGACTTCGCCATCCCCCAAAACCTCGAAGACCAGGAAAAGTTTCGGCAATAGCTTATAGCCACTACCAAAGCCTAAAGCAAAAGAACAACAACTTAAGGCCGAACAAGATAACCGCAACGACAGATGGACGAAGGTCCTGTCAGCCGAGGACGGATATGCTACCGGTCTGTTGGACCAACACAAGAGCTACCCATGTCGATGGCTACTGCCGCAGTTTGAAGACGAGCTCCCTAATACGCCGTCTTCCCAAGCGCACTCCATATGATTAGCCGGACCGTCCTCCCCGAGGACGAGATAGGATGGCTGGCGATGCCAGTTATACGCTAATGATACCCCAAAGAAGGGGAAAAGAGCCAACAGAGCCCGAGGACAGGTACGACCTACGACACAACCTGGATTATAGAACACGCCATACAAGATCCATCTACGGATCTACAGGGTACTCCCCCGATAGACATGACAGATACTGGCCCTGGCTTAGCCGCAACAATAGAGGTCAGGAATGAAACCATGCCAAAACAGAAGCCGACTACCGGCGTGACATAGCCCGGGTCAGAGGCGCTGCCCACCCATTGTGCTTCACCAACGAAGTGATGCAACATTACTTCCCAGAAGGATTTAAACCCGTGAACATAGAGCAATACAATGGGATAACTGACCCAACAATATGGATTGAGGATTTCCTCCTCCACATTCACATGGCACGAGGAGACGATCTCCACGCCATCAAATACTTAGCCCTAAAACTTGGCCAGCTCGGCACTGGTTAAACAGCCTCCCCGAAAATTCTATTGGGTGTTCGTAGGATCTCGAGGATGCATTCCGGTCTAACTTCCAAGCCACCTATGTACGGTCGCTGGACTCCTCTGGCCTAAGAAACATTGTCCAGAAGGCAGGAGAGTCCTCTCGGCAATTCTGGAATCGGTTCTTGACCAAGAAAAACCAGATCATTGATTGCCCGAATGCCGAGGAAATAGCCTCCTTCAGGCACAATATTCGAGATGAATGGCTGGATCGTCAGCCCGGTCAGGATAAACCTAGGACAATGGCTGCCCATACATCACTCATGACTCGCTTTTGCATGGGCGAGGATAACTAGCTAGCTCGACGTAGGCACAACCTTGAAGATTCCGGAACCTTCGAAGTTCGGGACGTAAACGGGAAACCAAGACGGAACGAAAATAAGTGCCGACACAGCAATAGCGACTCCGATGACACGACCATTAACCTCGATTTCCGCAACCCCCGATCCGGGCAGCGGAAGAAGCCTCCTAAAGGCAATCGTGACGGACCTACCCCACTGGATAAAATCAGGGAGAGGCTTTGCCAGATCCTTGGCATGCAAGACAAGCCCGCCAACCACACCAACCATAACTGTTGCGTGTTCAAATAGGCTGGCAAACTCGCAGCCAAAGAGCAAGGCAAGGGCCCACGCGGCGAGGATGATGACGAGCCCCGCAGTCCGATCAATGTTGGACAAAAGCAGTTCCCTCCAGAGGTAAATACTGTGAATATGATATACGCCACTCACATACCCAAAAAGGAGAGGAAGCGCGCCCTTCGAGAGGTATAAGCCGTAGAGCCTGTAGCCCCGAAGTATAACCCATGGTTGGTGTACCCATCACCTTCGATCGATGCGATCACCCGACCAGTATCCTTCATGCGGGTTCAGCCACCCTCGTCCTAGACCCCATTATCAATGGGTACCACCTTACTAAAGTTCTAATGGATGGAGGAAGTAACCTCAATCTGATTTACTCAGACACGGTGAAAAAGATGGGTATAGATCCGTCAAGGATCGAACCTAGCAACACTACCATTAAAGGAGTGATCCTAGGCGTCGAAGCCCGGTGCACAGGCTCTATGAGATTGTACATTTCTGCATTGTACTACCATTAAAGGAGTGATCCTAGGCGTCGAAGGAGTGATCCTAGCAAGGACTTGATCTGTGACATTGTACATTTCTGCAGCGTTTATCACGCCCCGCTAGGTTGTACATCGTTCGCTTGCTTTAACACCGTCCCACACTACGCATACCTCAAGCTCAAGATGCCCCGGCCCAAGGGGGTCATTACTGTCATCGGCAACACAGAACGTTCCTTCCGAACTGACAAACATGCATTGGCCCGGGCAGCCGAATTCCGTTATGATGATGACCGGCAAACACCAAAGTCTTCCATAAAGGCACGTAAGGTTGACAAGCAAGCTCGGTTTCACCCCGAACTCCTAGAACCTTCTTCTCCCCAGAAATAGGGACACGCTCCCCATTGCACAACCCTAATGCCAGTGAAGTACGTGCCGAGGACGCACAACTTTGCACTCAATATTCCATGGGCATTAGTGGGGAACAACTATAAAAGAGTAAGTGTTCGACTGGGCCGAACTACTACCAATGCACGTCTTCGGACATACTATAGGTACCATCAAGGACCTGCTAAAGAGTACAACCAATTCATACTTCGGCGACTTCTCAACATCTTCTTTCCAAGGTTCGCTCGCCGATAGCATCACCCATAAAGGAATGCCACTCCCTAGGAGGCACAAGAGCGGACAGGCGACAAGGCACATCAAGGACATCAGGTCACCCATCGAAGACCCTGGGTACAACCCCTCCTGTAAACTTTATATCTCATCTTCAAGTACCTGTAAACAGTGGCTTCGGCAATTTGAGTTATAAGAGTTACTAAGCTTTCACACCCTATGTTTGTAGCACATTGTTATGTTTTGGTTTATAAAATTTGGAGCCAACTAAAACTTTTTCTTAGTGCTTGTGTTTGTTTGCTATGTTGTTTGCTTGCTTGTTGATTGTGTTATATGGCACTCCTAGATTCTATTCCAGTCCATCCTCATCTTTCTTGTCCCAAACCTCTTGCCTAATGATCATGCCATGTGAATAGTGCCCAAAACTATTTTCATCGGTGTTTGTTTTAACTAAAAATGATTTATTTAATTTAAGTTTCCAAAACCCCCTGAAATGAGGTTTGCACTGCAAGTCCTCAAATCAGGTGGACCCTTCTTTCCCAAAGGCTTTATTTCAAACCTACTATATGTATGACTTCCCAAAACCACCAATTATTAATTTTAAAGATTATTTTCATAATTTATTTAAAGGCTTTTTCTTAAGGCCAGAAATGGTTTTTCTTAGGGAAAAATTATTTAAATTCTTTGAAAATATTTGAGAAAATTAAGAGAAACTCAGTGGACATATATTTTCCATACATATGAGTTCCAACATAAGGGCATGATCAGATCATAGGCAAATCCCCTCAAAACCCTTTCTATTCAAATCAAGCTTTATGAATATTTCTATAAGAAATGTTCTCAATAAATTCCAGGAAAAATCCAGCAAGTCAACACTATCATGGGTGATGATCTTGCAAAGTTTCATCTCAATCCAAGTTGGTTTGGTTCATCAAACCATCCCAAAACCATTCCTGTCCAGAATCAAATTTGAGAAAGTTTACATTGTGAAGTGTCTCCCCTTGGCCTCAAACTTTGTTGGCATGCTCTGATGGCCAAATAGTGATGCTACACTAAGTGGTGCATCAAGGGTTAAAGCCTAGCATCATTGGATCTATAGAAATTCGATTCTGTCAATTTCTAGGGTTCATCAAATCTCCATTGTCAACTTTTTCCTCTTGATCTCAAACTTAGTGAATCCTCTCATTTCTACCCAGCCTTTGACCCTGGTAAATATGTCAGTAAGTTGGTAACATCTTCCTTCCCAAATCACTACCAAACACCTTCTGGTGAATTGGTAAAACCATCTTTTCCCCCACCTTGTCCTTTTACCCTTGGCCCCAACTTTTTACCACAGTCTCTAATAGTTACCTTTCACCTCCAGTAGAAGTCTCAGGGTCATAGCTCAAGTGTAATATGGTGAAAACTCCATTCCTACCCCTGGAAACATACATTTCCACCCCTCTCCCCTTTTTCTTCCACCCTAAGGCATCACCAGAGCATCCAATGGCATGTTCCCTATTGTTAAACCTCCCAAGATCCTCACGACACTAGTGGACGTGCCAATGTGCCCAGGAGATGCCCTGGCATGCAGAGCTCAGGCTCTGGAGCATGCTACAGTGCGCACCCGCATTGTAGCCGCTGGCCAACAGGCATCCTCGACAACCTCGGGTCACCCCACCTTGTCCCCTCTGTCCCCCTCGGCGTCCGCAACATGCCGCCTGGTCGGGCCCCTCCTCTCTCTCCCTCCTCTGGCTCCTCTCGCACGCGCCGCGGCCGCCCGAACCGGCCAACTGTGGGGCTCGCATGCGCATGCTCCCCGCCCCTCTCTCCTCTCCCTCTGGTCATGGGCGACACCCAGGAACATCGCAGACCTATTCTCTCTCTCCCCCGTGCCCTCCAGCGAACGGCACGAACTTGCCGGCGCACAAACCCTTGAAGGACTCGCGTCCCCCTATAAAGGGCCCTCCCCCGAGCCCTCTTTCCCTCTGGACCCTCTCTTCCTCTCCCAATAGAGATCTTGTATCTAGTCCCCCTCGTTCTAAGGCTCAATCACCCGTGATCGACCGGAGCATCGCCGCGGCGTCGCCACCGTCGATCTCTGGGTAGCAAGCCTCTCTGGCCCTCCTTCCACTTCGGCTGCTCCTCCCTCATCACTCTGACTCGATTCCCCCTTGTCCCCGTCTCTTCGTAGCACGGAGACGCCCCTGGTGATCGCTCCCGAAGCTGCCTCCGCCGTGGGTGCTCGCCGCCGGCGACTCCGGCCACCTCCGGTGCTCCCTCCACCTCCAGGGGACCGGCGACTCGACCCCGAGCCCATCCCTGCTCCCACCTGCCTCCGTCGTGCCTTGCGCTGCCGCCGGTGAGCTCCTCCCCTTCCTGTCCTGAGGTGGGAGAAGGACCCGACAGGGGGTCCCACCTGTCGACCTCTCACCTCTCCCCTCCCGCTCTCTCTCTCTCGCTGGCCACTGGGCCCCACACGTCAGGTTTGAATCCTAGCGCACGCGAGGGCACCAGCACGCCTGGCCTGGGCCGGCCCAGCAGTTAGGTGCCTTAGGCCCAGGGCACAGTGCCTTTTCCCCTTTTCTTTTTTCTATTTATCTTCCAAAAATCCCAGAGATTTGAATATTAATCCAATGGCAATATTTCTTCAACCTAAATTCATAAAATAATCCCTAGAATTTAATAGTGCCATTTGTAAAAATGTTTGAAACTATTTTTAGTATTTTTTATTTTAAAACCTATATTTAGGCACCTTTTTGCCTCTGTTATTTTATTTCTAAAATGTTTTGCACAACAAAAACCTAGGATAGTATTTTTAGTATGATATTTAGTATTTACCAGGGTAGGCTAACATTTTTTTGTAGTTGTTTGAGTGCTCTATTTTGTGTG
Source organism: Hordeum marinum (assembly GCA_022496015.1). Taxonomy (NCBI): domain Eukaryota; kingdom Viridiplantae; phylum Streptophyta; class Magnoliopsida; order Poales; family Poaceae; genus Hordeum; species Hordeum marinum. The sequence continues at coordinate 444,787,243 of CM039674.1, forward strand.
TTGCTTATTTTTATCGTTATTTTATCGCGACGATAGATTGCGCTGTTGATGAAGAAGTTGGACCTAAAGACTTTGAAGACCCGGAGACTTTGTTGAGCCAGGCAAGCAGCCCTTTGACCATGATAAGAAACCATTTTATTGCATGTCATATAGCACTTTACTTTCATCATAATTGATCATGTGATGTGGTGTTCCCCTTTCGGTGGGATGCCTCCGTACCTTTCTATTGACACTTGCATCGTGCATGACCCCACCACCTTATGAGAGTTGTGCGGGTGGGTGTAGTTAGGATGCTAGTAGATACTACGCAAGTGGGATCGGGATTTATGCATAGTAATCGGAGGAAAGAAATGATTTCAAAGACTTTTCTAAGACCCCGTCGGGTGCCACTAATGCCTGAGGGAGACGATGAGAAGATGGGTGACCACTTGAGAAAGAAGTGGTGAGCCAGAGCAAGTTGAGATTGTGTTTTCGAAAAAGGATTAGATTTAAGATTTATCGACCGTCCCAACCTTACACGTGCGACAATGATACCCCTTATGGGACGGGGCTTTGTTGATTACTATGGTTGATGCTAGAAAGGAGCCCGCATTACTAGTGGCAAGAGTGAAGTGGTCACTCTTGAGACAGGGTCGTCCTTGAGTGGAAGATCATGCGTTGTCTTTAGAGGCACCGGGCACACCGTTGTGTGCCCTCATGGATTATACGAGTGATGTATATCATGAGGGATGGCACCCACGAGTGGACTCTTTGTTTAGTATCACCATGGGAAAGGCATTGTTTGGGTGCTTACCTCGGGTATGTTAAATACCGCGAGTCGTGGATGACTCGGAAGTTCCCCGAGTCTTGTGAGTAAAGTGTGCAACCTCTGCAAAGTGTAAAACTATTCGAATAGCCGTGTCCACTGTCAAGGACAGTTGGGCGGTGCTGCTTAAACTACCTCCGGATGTTTTCATGAAACTTGGTGTGAGAATGGTTGTGATGGTGACAAGAGGTCACATGAGCTGAGTCTGATGACTTGGCAAGGGAATTAAACTAAGTTCGATGGCTTAGCATGATGAATGAACATGAGATGTTATACCCCTACTTATGGTGATGTATGTCACTTGTTCACATGGACATCTGTTAATTGTTGATGCATGCTTACTAGTTACTTGATCATGTCATTTGCATACAAAATTAGCTTTCCGCAAACTTACATACTTAGTGATATATCATGCATCATTGTTACCTTGTTCCACAACTTGGGTTGCTTGCGAGTACATTCAAAGTACTCATTAGCATGCCATTAGTTATTTAATTGACCAGGCATGGAAGAACATGAGTATGTTGAAGAGTTCGTTGGAGACGAACATGCGAACTAGGACGCTTCCCAGTCAAAATGCCTGTAGGTTAAGGCAGATGGCATGGGTTCACGCTTTCAACCAAGATTTCCGCTGCTTGTTCTATTTTAAGTGTTTGGCCCGTGTGGCCCTATCTATGTAAGACTAAGACTATGAGGAATAGAGGGGGTGAGGAAATAGAACCAGATAGCTCGATGAAGACAATGGTTTGATGACCTAGTTCCAACTGCTGTGACAGTCCTACATCTGGTTTGGTGCGGCCTGGTATTTAAACCAGAGGATACACAGTCCTAGGACACACAGTCCTTACCGTATTCTCTATGAGCCAAGGTCACACAGTCCTCGCCCAACACTCGTGGTAAGTCTTCAGGGTAGACTTCCAAAACCCTTACAAACTGGTGACCCGGCGATCCACAATTTACTACTGGATGCTCTAGACCAAGGTCACTTCGTGATCCCCAATTGACTGCAGGAGCACTAGACCATGACGCCTAACCGTTTGTAGGATGCACAGTCCTCAAAGGTAACAACCGTCGGATCCACACAGGAATTTCCTCAGTGATCCTCAATCACTATGGGTTTGGTGGTATGGTTGTGGGTTTTTCCTCACTGATGATTTTCTCTCAAAAGTCCTCGGAGGATGGGTTGCTCTCAAATGATAAGTGTCAGTTCTTTCTCGGAGCAGCCAACCAACTAGTGGTTCTGGGGGGTGTCTATTTATAGCCAGGGTGCAACCTGACACGATAAGACATAAATGCCCCCAATGATATGACCGTTATGTGGATGTTATGATTGGGGACATCTGGCACTAAGCACAGCAACGGTCGGAATTTTGAACTATGAAAGTCCTTAGGCTTATCATGTTCCTCACTTGTAGGCAATTTGCACTAGCGAAATCCTAACTCCTCAGTCAGATCAATTTCCTCAGAGACCAGAAGAACTTCGTCTCTATGACTGAAGAACTTGTCTAAACCGTAAGAGATTTCCAAAGGCTTCACTCGAAGGATTGTATAAGTTGAAGATTTTGGAGTTGAGCATCAGTTGGAAATTTTCCTTAGTATTACCTCAACCCCCTTTAACAGTACGGTGTTTCCTATGACTCAAATAAGGAAATGAAACTACGAAAACAAAAGTCTTCATGCTACATATTCCTCGTTCATATCTTCAAGGTCACAACAACTTCTTCATTTTCAAAGTCTTCACAAAGTCTTCACCAAAGTCTTCACAAAGTATTCAACAAAGTCTTCAGTTGAAGACATACATTTTTAGGGGTCGATAATCTCCGGATATATTAGACTCCTCATCGACTTATAGAGCCTGTGTACACTCACAAACACATTAGTGCCTTAACCTATAAGTCTTCAATACACCAAAATCACTAAGGGGCACTAGATGCACTAACAATCTCCCCCTTTTTGATGATTGATGACAAATAGGCTAAGTTTCCAATGGGGATAAACATATGAAGTGAAAGTACTGAGTTTGAGGAATTTGATTGCAAGATATAGAAGAACTCCCCCTGAAGATGTGTATATTTGAGGAATTTTCTTTGGACTGCAAATGCACATGGCAGGTTAAAACATGGAGAACTCCCCCTATATCTTGTAATTCATACACACATTTGAACATATGATATGAAGAATTTGAAATGCATCAGGAAAATGGTGTCTGACGAAATTCAGCATGTATGCATTAAGGTACTTGAGGAAAAAAACATGCGAGGAAATAGTTCAAAAGTGTCAAACCACCATCGGACTTAAGTTTACAACTCAATCAACAAAAGATTCAGAAGAGCGAGAGTTGTAACTTAAACAAAAAATAGCCCATATATAGAGACCCACTTGAAGACTAACTCAAATTTTCTACCCCTTTGTCATCGAAGACCAAAAGGGACGAAAAAATGAGGACTAACGCCCCTTTGAAGAATTTCATCGTGTTGGTGAGGAAGGAGCGTCAGCGTTGTCAGGGTGGTTTGTCGATGTAGGGCCTGCCGCAGTGTCGTCAATGTATTCGTCCTCATCGCGCTCTCGAGATGAAGAATATGAACTTGTGACCATCATAGGAACTTGGACTTTGTTGAATTTCTTGTGTGGTCGACTAGCCCAGTCAAGATGTTCATCAAGATCCAGCTCATTCAGTTCTTCAGAAGACTTGAGGTTAGACAATATGGCCCAAGTGCGATTGAGGTTTTCATGTGCATGGTAGTGATTCCTCTTCACAGTGTTGTGCGTCACAGTCATGTTTTGCACAATGTAACCAAGTTGACACTTCACCCACTTGTGATTGCGATTGACCTTCTGATGAAGACTTATTAGCAGCTCGCGACCAGTCATCACATGAGGGGCGAACTCTTGATGTTTGTGAGCCGATGCCTTTGCTTCAGAGTCCTGACTTGCAGTGTCATCATTGGTTTGCGAAACTGTCCATCCAATGGACGAGTGCCTTCATCAATGACAGCCTTGCCTTTTCCTTCCACTGAGTCAATTGTGCTCTTGATGACTTCGATTGGAGGCAGGAAGCCAAAGTGGTTCTGGATATCAACCTTGAAGGGAACTGAGGACTTTGCCCTGATGAATTTCATGATCCAAGGCGCATAAGGCTTCTGTTCAAATGGAGCTAAAGCAGCATTGGCCAATGTCCTCATGAAGAAATCGTGTAAGTCTATGGGAATCCCATGAATGATGTTGAAGAGCATATTCTTCATGACTCCCTCCACTTCTTCTTCTTCAGAATTGTGTCCCTTCTGAGGACATAGAGTATTTGTGAGTATGCGGTAGACCGTCCTGGGCACATATAGAAAATCCTTCACAAGGAAGGTTTTCCGTTGAGTCTTTCCAGGAGGCAATGTCTTCATCAGCACTTGCATGAGCTGATTCAGAAGTGCAGGCTCATCATATAGTCTGCGAGCTTCATCTGAGGGAATTGGAACTGGTACACACTGAAGCAATTCAGAAGCTTGAGCAGTGAAGTGTGTTGATCCTGTCATCTAGTCCAAAACCCAGGAGTTGATGTCTGAAGCATTTCCATTGATATGCAGTGTGGCATAGAACTGAAGGATGATTTCCTCATTCCAGTCGTAGATGTCGACACAGAAAGGAAGAATGCCTGCATCATGAAGAACTTGGAGCACCAGTGTGAATGATGGAAGTGTTTCCATGTCCGCATGAGGAATTTGGTGGTGCTCGAAGATTTTCTTCTTCTCGAACAAGACTGATGCATAGTAGTTGAGTTGAGTTGCCGTCTAGAATTTTCTACGACCAGCCCGTGTAGAGTCATAAGGATTTGGACCTATGAAGAACATGCGCTCACTGAAGAAATTGCTCTTAAGGAATTTGGGGCGCGCTGAGCCTTTGAATGGTATCCTTGGCTTCGGTTGAAGATTTGTCTTGAAGCAGCCCTTGATATCCTTTGGCATGGGAGGAACTTGAACAATCTGGAGAGTTGGTTCCTCAGTTACGGGTGGAGCAGCAAAGTCATCAGCTGTTGCAGCTGGAATTTCTTCAGTGATTTGGGTGGTCTGATCGGCAGATTTTTCATGTATTTCTTCAGTCGGAGCAGGTGACTCAGGAATCTTTGTCAGAGGAGTAGTCATTGGTGAATTTGGGTGTGCTGATTCCCAGTATTCATCATTGATGACAAGATTTGTGTTGCCAATGTCTACGTCCTCATCAATTTCTTCAACTCCAGCCTCTTCAGTAGTGAACTGAGGCTGGGGCGATGATACCTTTGGAGTTGAAGCAATGTCTTCAGCTTCAATTTCTTCATCAATCTGCTCTGTCGAAGCACCAGAATGATCTTCATCTTCTTCATCTAGGATGACATAGTCAACCCCAAATGGTACAAGTTCATAGGTAGGTGCAGAGGAAATTGGTGTAGCATCAATGGGTCCAGTTGAAGAACTTGGCATAGTCAACAACTTCTTCACAGCTGAGGATTCTGACATTGATGCTTTTCTCTTGAGAGTCTTTTCCTCTGTAGTGTCAGCTTCTTCAGGTACGACTGATGCAGTCACCCTGGTGGGTTCAGGTTCTTCAGGCACAGCGAAAGCTTCAGCTAGCCTTTAAGTTTCTTCAGGCACAACAGTGATGGTTGTCCTGGCATGGTCATCAGTGGTCTGAGTTTCCTCAGTAGCACTGGTCATTGCTTCTGTTGCAGAAGCATTCTCATCAGCAGTCACATCGGGCTGAGCAGTTTCATCAGCAGCCTGAGGAATTTCATCAGACTGAGGATTTTGTGGTTGCAATCTAGCTGCAACCCTAGTGTTGTGATACTTCACAGCAGCTTGAGCAGCCCTGACGAATCTCACCTTGGTGCCCTTCCATTCAGCATCATACCTTTCTTGATCCTCAAAGAGTGTGTGAATTTCAGACTGAACTATGATGAGTTGATTTGGGGTCAAGTTCATCACATTGTTTCTCAGAAACTTTTCTTTTTGAACCCTGTTTCTCTTAGCTCCCAGAGCTTGATCTCTCTTCCATTTTTCTTCAGAGATGAAGTGCGTGAGGACATGATCCACACCAAGAGGCAGATTTAGTGAAGAAAGTGGAGTGTTTGGATCTTCATGCCATATATCGATGAAGTTGAGGATCATCTTGGGATCCAGCATGAGAGGAACAGAGCCGCCCTTGGCTATAGCAGCCCTCTGTTGACTTTGCCTGATGATTTCCTCCAATTCTTCATCATCAGCTTCATCATCATCATCCTTAGATCCTAAGGGTATGGTTACACAACCTTGCTTGAGTGAGGACTTGGTCTATGACCTCGTCCAGCAGTTTTCTTCAGCTTCAACACTGTAGGGCTAGTTGAAGACTTTGCTGTAGTAGAGGGGCTTGCCTGGATCTTTGAAACTTTTCTGAATCCCGTAGTTCTCTTACATGATGCCAGATGCATCGGGGTTGAAGACTTTGCAGCTGTAGCTGAGGACTAAGCAACAACAGTACCAACATCTGAGGCCTTTGTAGGTTGAGGCCTTTGGACTTGAGGAATCTGCTGCGATGGTTTTGAGGTTGAAGAACTTGTCTTCACAGCAGATTTCTTCATCATTGATTTCTTCGGAGCACTTGTAGAGGCTCCGGCATAGGCAGCAACAGCAGAATCTTCATTGAATTTCTTCACTGCCTCTTTGGCTTTCCTTTCCAGCTTGGCTTGCTGCTTCTCCCACATATGAGGAAAGTCCTCACCAGTCTTGAGGCTAGTGGGATCGGCAATTTGATTTTCAGCCAGGGGAGGCCTACCGCAAGGAGGTTTCACAGCGAATTTCATCATGTGTTTAGGAGTTACATAACGATATTGCTTCCATTCCCTTGCCCATCTCCTCTCAATTTTCTGCAGACAAATTTTTCTCTGCTTGGTCGTTTCTTTGCAATGAGTTTCTTCATCGGGTGTGCAGTATTCCTCATACAAATCATCTGGAATCTCAAAAGCAGTGTGCACATCTGGCTTCTTTCCACCTTTCTGAGGTTTCTTTCCATCAGCCATTTTCTTCACCTGAGGAATTTGAACTCTTAAGGACTCTAAAGAAGTACACAGTTTTTCCTCAAGGAACGCTGCAAATGAGTTAAGTTGATGAGAACCTAGTGATTCATCAGCGGACATGTTGTACCTGTGAACAGAGTATAGGTGCGAGGAATTTGAAGAGGTCATATGCGTTCTCAAAAAAATGAAATAAAAATAGGTGAGGAATTTGACCATGGGTGTCTTGAGGAATTTCACTAAGTCTTCTTTGTCTTAGGTTCTAGAGTTGTGTAAATTTTGAGGATTCAGACAATTGAGGAATCTTGAAGAAAATCATTGCTTAGGGAAAATCATCAAGTATATGAAGACGTAAGGTGATGTAGAATAAGATTCATGAAGAATAAACACCTTTTGAGGAATATGAAGAGCATTGGAAGATCAAACAAGGGTAGTAAAAATAAATTTTATTTACCCCGGTGAAGAACACGACGAACTGAGAGATGAGATTGGGAAGTTATCAGTTCAGATCTCCCACGCCCTAGCATGGCAGAGGGAGACAGCTACAGTGGCGGCAGGATGAAGACTTCCGCGGCCGATGCGAGTACGGAGACGACGAGGTCTAGGCAGTGAAGCTCTTCCACACCGGCGTCGATGATGTTAGCGGTGGCGCTTGGTTGGAGCTCGGGAGAGACTAGAGATGCGGAGTAACCGATCACTGTTGAAGGGGAGGGGGTATTTATAGTGGAAGTGAAAAAAAATCCGCCCAAAGATTTTGGACAGGATTGCCCCTGACCCTTGCTCTCCACGCGACAGGTGTCACGCACGTTCTGAGTAGAGGAGATTATGGGGGATCGTGGGTTATCCAGTCGTGGGAATCAGAACCGTTTGAGCAGGAACCGCTGAAAATTTTGATAGTGAAAATTTCAAAGTTTTCGTTCGCAAATTCTTCAGCTGTCAAGGACACAATGAAGACTTTTAACAAGTTTCAAAGTAGAACGCATATGAAGAATTTGTGAACAGACTGGGTTGAGTTTAGCATAGAGGGGAAAGGGTCCGATCACATTCACTTAGATGAAAATCAACTTGAATAATTTAGCAATAAGTGAATGTTGTTGAGGACATTGAAAACTCAAATATATATATATATATATATAGTCAATGAAGAACATGAGTTTCAAGTTTGAAGAATTTGAAAATTTGAGGAATTTGAAAATTTGAAGAATTTGAAAAATGACGAAAAACTCATTTTTTAAGAATTTCAACTTTGGTTGGTAGCGTGACCCACCGTATAAGAATGATGATTTCAGACACCGCGTACAATTGTCGTAGGGTTCTGAGAATCAAATTCTTCATTAATTTCTTTACACTTAGAGGGTTATTCTTCATTGATTGAAGAAAAACGTTACTTCGTCTGTTGCACATCTAAGTCATCAATTTTGCATAAGTGTTAGGATGTGTGTCCTTTTTCAAAGAACATTCGAAGATTCTAAGATATTTAGCTCACACCGCAACTTGCAAAATCTCTTTTCATCCAAGGGCTTTGTGAAGATATCGGCCAGTTGTTCTTCAGTGGGGATGTGGTCGATGGAGATGTCGCCCTTGAGTACATGATCTCGAAGAAAGTGAGGACGAATCTGGATGTGCTTGGTCTTGGAGTGCTGAACTGGGTTGTAAGCAATCTTGATGGCACTCTCATTGTTGCAGTAGAGAGGCACATTCTTCAACTTGATGCCATAGTCCTTTAGGGTTTGCTTCATCCATAGTACTGAGCACAACATGAGCCAGCAGCAATGTACTCAGCTTCAATGGTAGAGAGTGAGACACAGTTCTGCTTCTTCGAGGAAAAACAGACTAAGGATAGTCTGAGGAAATGACATGTCCCTGAGGTTGACTTGCGATCCACACGATCTCCAGCATAGTCAGCGTCAGAGTATCTGACGAGGTGAAGATTTGAGCCCTTGGGATACCATAATCCAAGTGTTGGTGTGTGAGCTAAGTATCGAAGAATATGTTTCATAGCCTTATGGTGTGATTCCTTCGGTGTTTCTCGGAATCGGGCACACATGCAAACACTCAGCATAATATCAGGCCTAGATGCACATAGATACAATAATGAACCAATCATGGAGCGGTATACCTTCTGATCGAAATCTTTACCATTTTCATCAGTGCAGAGGTGGCCTTTTGAAGGCATTGGAGTTTTGACGCCTTTGCAATCTTGCATGTCGAATTTCCTCAGAACATCTTGGAGGTATTTCTCTTGTGAGATGAATATTTCGTTGTCTTGCTGGCGAATTTGAAGACCTAGGAAGAATTTCAACTCTCCCGTCATAGACATTTGATATTCTTCACTCATCATATAGGAAAATTCATCACTATAACGTTTGTCAGTACATCCAAAGATAATATCGTCTACATATGTTTGGCATATGAACAGTTCATTGTCATAGGATTTTGTGAAAAGATTTGGGTCGAAAGAACCGGGTTTGAAGCCTTTCTTCATGAGGAATTCCTTCAGAGTGTCGTACCACGCCTGAGGGTGCTGCTTGAGGCCATAGAGGGCCTTGTTGAGTCTTAAGACTTTGTCAGGATGCTTAGGGTCTTCAAAACCTGGGGGTTGAGCAACATATAGGAATGCACTTTTCACATCCATTTGATATAAGATGATATTATGATGGTTAGCATAAGCAAGAAATATGCAAATAGCTTCAAGTCTAGCAACAGGTGCAAACGTTTCATCAAAGTCAATTACTTCAACCTATGTGTAGCCTTGAGCTACAAGACGAGCCTTATTCCTCACCACAAGGCCATTTTCATCTTGCTTGTTGCGGTAGATCCACTTGGTACCTATGGTGTTATGTTTGCAAGGATCTGGCCTCTTGACAAGTTCCCACACGTTGTTGAGCTTGAACTGATGCAATTCCTCTTGCATAGCTTGAATCCACTCAGGCTCCTTGAATGCTTCATCAACTTTGGTGGGCTCTGTGATAGAGACAAAGGCAAAGTGCCCACAAAAGTTAGTTAAATATGAAGCTTTTGAGCGAGTGAGGGGACCTGGTGCATTGATGTCATCGATGATTTTGTCAATCTGAAGACTTTGCAAGTAAGCATGTGTCAGGCTGAGGACCTGCAGAGAAATCAACAATATACAAGTCTCCTCTCCTAAAGCCTTCGAAGACTTTGGAATTGTCAGATTCCATGATGACAACACAATGATATTTTCCAAATACGACGATCATATCAAGATCACAAAGCATTAAGACAGACATAAGGTTGAACCCAAGGGATTCAACAAGCACCACCTTATCCATGGTTAGGTTCTTTGAGATAGCAACCTTACCAAGTCCCAATACCTTGCTTTTTTTCCTTTGTCTGCGTAGGTGATATGCTTCAGAGGAGATCGAGTGAGTGGCAAATTCATCAGTAGAGTCTTGTCACCAGTCATGTGGTTTGTGCATCCACTATCGAGGACCCACTCGGTAGCTTTTGGAGTATCATCCTATAGATGAATTAGTACAACTTACGAACTCATATGCTTCAGAGTGCAGAATATGACATCAATTTTATCAGATAGAAATTCATCATACAAGATAGTAATCAAGAAGTGTGAGGACACGAGAAATGAGGAATTCATTTCATCGTGGTTAGCTTGCGTCCTTTCAAGCATTTCCTCAGGTCTCCGGCAAATTCATCAGATGTTCAATTTCATCTGGAGACCTGACCTTGCATAAGAAATTAGTTCAATTTCTTCACCACCCACATCTGGAGGGGTGGCAAAGAGTTCATCATTCTGCGAGCACCATGTGAGAAGGGAGGCATTGAAGCAAGTGCGCTTCATTTCACAGGGCGAGGGTTAGAGTACTCAAATGAATAAGCAGAGAAATTCTTCGAGGACTTATGAACATAATGGTTTGAAGACTAATGCACATATTCATAACGCTTAGGTTTTCCTTGTGAAACAAAAGCATTAGCGCGAGAATGATATTTTTGACCATTTGAGGAATTTGGTCCAAGTGAGGACTTTGATCTGGGGATCCTATTCTTCATGAGTGATGTCATGAGGACATTCACTTGAAGATTTTGTAGGTAGCTCTTGGGAACCCAGATTTTCTTCATAGGAAAACCGTTCCTATAGTTAGTTCCAACAAATCTAGCAAATACTTCGCCTTTCTGATTTTTGAAGAATTTGTAGTTGGAGTCAAGTGACTCATCAGAGGAATATGAAGTTTCACAAGTAAAGCCAGATAGAGTGGATGGATCTACAGGAGATCCTTTCACAACAACCCATGAGGTTTTGGGGTACTACTCAGGTGTCCAGTAGGATCCATTAGCATTGAATTTCCTCACAAAGGCAATACCCTCTTTCCTAGGGTTCCTGTTCGGAATCTGCTTTTTGAGGACATCGCAAAGGGTTTGATGCCCTTTGAGACTTTTGTAGATGCCTTTCACATACAATTCTTTCAACCCTGCATTGTCGTTAGTGATACTTGTGGTATCCTCAAATGAGGAATTTGAGACCACAGGAATAATTGAAGAATTTGCAACAATAGAAGAATTTGAACATTCAGGTGAAGAATTAGCAGTTTCACGTCTGATGCATTTCAAACAAGGTGGAACAAATTCTTCCTGAGCGGTACTGATCTGTTGAGCTAGTAAGGAATCATTTTCCCTTTGGAGATCCTCATGTGACACCCTCGGTTTCTCAAGATCTTGCTTTCTTTGAAGAAATTCATAAGAAAGCTTCTCATGATCAGCAAAGAGGTCGTTATGATGACTCTGAAGGTTATCATACTTTGTCTGAAGACTTTTGATATCGTCAGACAGAGTTTGAGTCCGATCTACTTCATGGTTCATAGATCATCGCTTTTGTCTAGCATTTTCTGAAGCTGTTCAAGTGCACTTTGTTGCTTAGTGGCAAGTTTAACAAGTTTCGCATAGCTAGGTTTCACATATTCATTAGATTCACCTTCAGTTGATTCAGAAGAGGAATGATGTTTGTGTACCTTTGATCCTTTTGCCATGAAGCAATAGGTGGGAGCATAATCATCATTGCTGATGTCGTTGAGGAATTTACACATATCATGTGAACAAACGAGAGCAAGGCTAGCGACACCAGATTCTTCCTCTTCTTCATATTGTTCATATTCTTCCTCAGAATCCATTTCCTTGCCGATGAATGCACGAGCCTTTCTGGAACCATTCTTCTTGTGATTTGAGGACTTTAAAGATGAGGACTCTGAAGATTTCTTCTTTTTCTTCGAGTCATCAAAACTATCCTCCTTGTACTTCTTCTTCTTCTTTGAATCTTTTTCCCAGAGAGGACAGTCAGAGATAAAGTGACCGGGCTTTTTGCAACGATGACAGTTTCTTTTGTTGTAGTCTTTTGAGGAATCTGATTTCCTCAAGGCACTTTTTGATGACTTTCCAAATCCACCTCTCCTTAAGAACTTCTGGAATTTCCTCATGAGCATTGCTAGTTCCTGACTTCGTTCTTCAGGATCACCAAGGCTGCTGCCAGAATCTTCTTCTTCGGATGAGGAAATTGCGCCTTCAGAGCACGAGATCTTCCATAGCTTGGCCCGTAGAGGTCTCTCTTCTCAGCTTTTTGGAATTCATGAGTATTGAGTCTCTCAAGAATATCAGCAGGATCAAGTGACTTGTAGTCTCCATGTTCTTGAATCATCAAAGCCAGAGTATCGAATGAGGAGTCAAGAGATCTTAGTAGTTTCTTCACCACTTTATGGTCAGTGATATTGGTGGCACCTAGTGCTTGAATCTCATTGGAGATATCAGTGAGATGATCAAAAGTTTGCTGAACATTTTCATTGTCAAGTCTCTTGAAGCGGTTGAGGAGATTGCGAAGAACATCAACACGAGAGTCACGTTGAGTGGAAACACCTTCGTTGACTTTGGACAGCCTATCCCAGATAAGCTTAGCAGTCTCCAACGCACTCACTTTGCCATACTGACCTTTGCTCAAATGGCCACAGATGATATTCTTTGCTTGAGAGTCAAGTTGCTTGAATCTCTTCACATCGGCAGTAGTAATAGTGGGAGTGACAGAGGGCACACCATTTTCCACAACGTACCAGAGATCATTGTCAATAGCTTCAAGGTGCATATGCATCTTGTTCTTCCAATAGGGGTAGTCTGTCCCATCGAAGGTAGGACACCCCACGGAAACCTTGATCATACCTACAGTCGACATAACTAGAACTCCAGGTGGTTAAACCAAAATCACACAAAGCGAGGGAGTACCTGCTCTGATACCAATTGAAAGTGTGTTATATCGACTAGAGGGAGGGTGAATAGGAGCTTTATACAAATTCATCACTTGAGGAATTTGAAATGTGATGAATAACTAGCAGCGGAATAAGTACTCAAGTGCATGAGGAACATAGTAACAGCATAGTCTTCAGGATGAAATGAAACATGCACTAATAGTAAGTAGCGTGATACAGGATAAGCAGTGATGAACAAGGTAACTTGAAGAATTTGAGGTGAAGAATTTGTGAAAGTCTTCTGTCAAATTCTTCAAATAGTAACAATCAATTTCATCAACAGGTATATGAGGAATAGAGGGGTTGAGAAAATAGAACCAGATAGCTTGATGAAGACAATGGTTCGATTACATAGTTCCAACTGTTGTGACAGTCGTACGTCTAGTTTGGAGCGGCCTGGTATTTAAACCAGAGGACAGACAGTCCCAGGACACATAGTCCTTATCGTATTCTCCTTGAGCTAAGGTCACACAGTCCTCGCCCAACACTCGTGGTAAGTCTTCAGGGTAGACTTCCAAAACCCTCACAAACTGGTCACTCGGCGATCCACAATTTACTGCTGGATGGTCTAGACCAAGGTCAATTCGTGATCCCCAATTGACTGCAGGAGCACTAGACCATTACGCCTAACCGTCTGGAGGATGCACAGTCCTCAAAGGTAACAAGCGTCGGAACCATATAGGAATTTCTTCAGTGATGCTCAATCACTATGGGTTTGGTGGTTTGGTTGTGGGTTTTTCCTCACTGATGATTTTCTCTCAAAACTCCTCGGAGGATGGGTTGCTCTCAAATGACAAGTGTCAGTTCTTTCTCGGAGCAGCCAACCAACTAGTGGTGTTGGGGGTGTCTATTTATAGCCAGGGTGCAACCTGACATGATAAGACATAAATGCCCCCAATGATATGGTCGTTATGTGGATGTTATGATTGGGGACAGCTCGCGCTAAGCACAGCAATGGTCGGAATTTTGAACTATGAAAGTCCTAAGGCTTATCATGTTCCTCACTTGTAGGCAATTCGCACTGGCGAAATCCTAACTCCTTAGTCAGATCAATTTCCTTAGAGACTAGAAGAACTTCGTCTCTATCACTGAAGAACTTGTCTGAATCGTAAGAGATTTCCAAAGGCGTCACTCGAAGGATTGTATAGGTTGAGGATTTTGGAGTTGAGCATTAGTTGGAAATTTTCCTTAGTATTACCTAGGCCCCCTTTAACAATACGATGTTTCCTATGACTCAAATAAGGAAATGAAACTATGAAAACAAAAGTCTTTACGCTTCATATTCCTCGTTCATATCTTCAAGGTCACACCAACTTCTTCATTTTCAAAGTCTTCACAAAGTCTTCACCAATGTCTTCAGCAAAGTCTTCAGTTGAAGACATACATTTTTAGGGGTCGATAATCTCCGGATATATCAAACTCCTCATCAACTTATAGAGCCTGTGTACACTCACAAACACATTAGTGCCTTAACCTATAAGTCTTCAATACACCAAAATCACTAAGGGGCACTAGATGCACTAACAAGTGTCATACTAAAAAATTGTTAGAGGTTATTCCGTGTCATACGATGGGTTTTGTACTCGTACTGACGGGGTTATTACCCCTGGGTAGGCCAAAGTAATGGGGTTCTCTCCGCCCTTCAAGAAAAATCACATCGCTGGCTGTCTCACGGCCGGCTGGTGCACGGCCGACAGGCTCGTTGCCGAGCCGGCCCGGCCCGGCCCTGGTCGGCTGGGCCACAACCGGCTACCCTCGGGCCGGCTCCCCCATTGATCTTTGGGCGAGCAGGCTTCCGTCCCATCCCACTGCGTGCGGGTACAACGACAAGACAAGACCCCCACGACGGGTCCCAACGTAGCCATAGTAACCGCTGAAACGCGGGCGTGTATGGCTACAGTCCAACCGGTCGTACCGCTGACCTTGGCTGACTGCGATCGGGCTAGCCAATAGTGACGGTACGCCTCTGCCCACTCCATTACTTGCCCTTGCGTGGCTACAGTGCTCCTGGCCATACCGGAGACTTCGGCCGGCTGGCGCAAGACGGCGCCGCTCGGGTGGCCCGTGCCGTAGCAGGTGGGCGCGGGCCAATCGTGCAGCCGGCTAGCGGGCCCCATCGGGCGACGGGATCGTGTAGCCGGTGGACCCCTCTGATGACGAGACGGCTCAAGAGGAGGGTCCCACTGGCCAGCCAGAGAGGCTGCTAGCTGGGTCCAACAGTGCAGTACCTTAAGAATATTGTAGGCCGGGGGGTTGGCCTATAAAAAAACCTGAGCCCCCCATGCATAGGAGGGAGACACACGCACACACACACACAGACAGAGGACCACCTCATTCCACCACCACCTTCATAGCGAGGGAAGGGGAGCCGACTGCTCCTCCTTCCACCTCTAGATACAGTTCAATGAGCACCATTGTAACCTCTCCTCATCGATCATGTAGATCAGGCAGGACTAGGGGTATTACCTCCCATGGAGGGCCCCGAACCTGGGTACACCGTATGGCAGTCACCGCTTGTGACTAATACCGCTCCTGGAGCCTGTCGGCGTCCTTCGGCCCCAACCACATTCGATAAGCCTACCCATGGCATCTGTCGTGAGAAAACAACAATAGTTGGTGCCCATTGTGGGCCATACGAGGCCCCCCACGGCCGCTGCATGTCCAGGTGAAACCGCGGGCTCGTGGGGCTTGCTTCGGTAGGCCCTACGAGCAGCTTCGTTGACCTCACGCTCGAAATTGACGCGCTCACCGAGCGCTTTAGTGAGCTAAGCCTTGCCGAAGTGCCGGTCATCGAGGAATACCCCAGCCAGGTGCTCGACTGCACCGACCCTCCCACGTCCGTGGGAACACTCGCTGCGACCCAGTCCAACGGCTCCCACATCCGCGTGGGAGTGATGGAAATCACCTCCACCACCTCTTCCGGCCGGGCGTGGGCCAAGGCCGACGTCGCCATGGCCCGCACCGGCACCTTCGACCCACTTGGCATGGCCCTCCGAGGCCTGAGCACCCCCATCGCTCCGACGGCGAAACCAGATGTTGCCACGGCCGAGCTGGAGGCGGCTCGCCGCCTGCTGTTCGAGGACGCCAGCGCCCTCATACCTGTGTGGCGCCGCATGGAGGCCACTCAGCGGGAGTACGCCTCCTCCTATGGCCTTACCCCGACTGGCAGCGAGCCCAGCTGGCGCAGGGTTGTGCGCGACCGCGGCCGCGTGGTTGCAAAAATCCTCGGCGACAACATGCCCGTCTACGACACCCCCGCGGCCAACCTATGGGCCGCCAAGGTAGCCTACGAGGATCTGGCTACCTTGGAGGGCAAAGAGTGTGCCGCCCGTGAGCATCACATCAAAGACCTCATCGAAGTCGCCGACGCATAGCAACACCTGCTCGCCCCCGATGGAGCCGCCTGTAAAGGCCCCCGTCCCGAGGGCGAGGGTGTCGGGACTGCTGGCCGTCAGCCGGCTCAGCACTCCTGTTCCCCTCGCGCCTCCGGCCGCCGGGTCGAGGCGAGCAACCCCCAGTGCTCCCAGCTGCCGGGGAACGAGCAGCCTGCTGTGAACAGCTGAAACAGCAACAACCCGACTCACAACAACCGCCGCAACGAGGCGCCAGCTGGCGGAAGCCGGTGCAGCTGCGGGCATACACCATCTCTGCGGCACAAGCCGGCGAGGTAGGTCCCGCCTGCCATCCGCCTCGAACTCTCGGCCCGGCTCGGACCGTGGGTCCCCCACAGCAAAAATGGCGCACGTCTCTGCATCGACCAACTTACGCAGTCGGCCCTCCTCGAGGAGGAGAGGTCGATTGGCCCGGCGTGTTTCGGCCCTCGGATCCGTGACAAACCATTCCTGACCAGCTTCACGCTCCCGCGGGACACCCTGAAGTACAATGGGGCTGCCAAACCCGAAGACTGCCTGATCGACTACACCACCGCAGTCGGCATCGCCAGGGGCAACAAGCACGTAGCCATCCGCTACGTCCCCCTCATATTGATCGTTTCGGCCCGCACCTGGCTGAATAGCCTGGCGGCCGGCAACATCAATGCCTAGACAGACTTCAAGAAAGTGTCCGTCCGCAACTTCACCGTCACCTACAAGCGGCCCGGCTACCCCCGTAAACTAGCCATGTGCGTTCAGGGGCCGAACGAGTTCCTTCGCGACTACCTCACCCGGTGGACCGAGCCCCACAACTCCTGTGAAGGGGTGCACAAGGTGCAGGCCATACAATACTCCCCTCAAGAAAAATCTCATGTGCTCTGAGCCGGCTATGCTGGCTGAGCTCATGACCAAGGCGGACAAGTACGCTACGGCTGACTCCGCCATTCGGGTCAAGACGACCCTGTCTGCCAAGGCAACACCGACGCCGACAGCGTCACGACCGGTTGCCGACAACCGGCAGCCGCAGAACAACAAGCGCAAGAATTACCAGCCCGACTCCCGCTATGGGAGCCGGCAGGTTACCACCGTCGAGTAGCAGGAGCCGGCTGCCCGCCCTTCCAGTCAGCGTCAGCGCACTGGCAAGGCTGCCTGGCAGCCCAAGCTCACGTTCGAGCAGATGCTCGACCTCCCCTGCAAGAACCACTCTGGGGCCAAGCCCTCTACGCATATGCTCCGGCAGTGCAGCTTCTCACAGCGACTGGCCCGGGGGCAGCCTTCCGACTCCTCCCGTGCCGCCTGCCTGCCCGCCGGCCCCAGCCCTAGTTGGCGCCCCTGCATCGGCTTCGGCTCCGGCCCAAAACGACGGTCGCTTGCACGACCAATTCCCCAACCAGGATGGTTGCTACGTCGTCTTCGCCAGTGAAGAGATGGGCAAACACGCTCAGCGCCGGCTCCACCGTGAGGTGAATGCCACCATGTCGGCAACTCCCCGATTCATGCACTGGTCAGAGAAGCCGGCCGGCTGGAGCCGGGCAGACCACCCGGCTGTGACACCGAGTCCTGGCAGCTACGCCCTGGTGCTCGACCCCACCATTGCCTCGGAGAGACGCACCTGCCGCTTCATGTGGGCGTGGATTGATGGTGGCAGCAGCATCAACATCCTCTACCTTGACATGATGCGCAAGCTGGGGCTGAAAGTAGAAGATCTGCAGGCAAGTCGGACGGTCTTCCACGGCATCATGCTGGGAAAGTCCTGCTCCCCTGTCGGCAAGGTCAAGCTCGACGTCCTCTTCGGCGGTCCCGTCCACTTCCGCCACGAGCCGGTATGGTTCGAGGTAGTGGACCTCAACAGTCCCTACCACGCGTTGCTAGGCCGACCGGACCTCGTCAAGTTCATGGCGGTCCCCCACTATGCCTACCTTAAGCTCAAGATGCCGGGTCCCAAGGGGATCATCACCATCCCCAGGTAATCCTGGCACAGGGTCACGAAGCGCGCAATATAGAGGATGGTGTTGGGGCCAAGGTGGTGCGGTTGGAGATCGAATGTGTTGAGCAGAAGACAGAAGAAAAGGCTAACCGGCAGCCCGAAGCCACTAGAGAAATGGCAGGCGAGGACAAAGGGCTCCCCCGCGTGCGGCTCGGGCACCACTTCGTCGCCCGGCTCGCAAGAGATCACCCGCTCCTCCGATGGAAGCATACGAGCATGGCGGAGCTCCGCGATGGTAGCTTCCGTAATTACGGAGCCAGCCCAGCTCCCCGAGCGGCCCTCGGCCATCGCGACGACGGGATGGTGCGAGAAGGCGAGCGGGCGAAGCAGCGGGCGAAACGGGTTGCGGCGCGAGGAAGAACTGAGAAGGCAAGAAAGGAGAAGATGACGGGGCACCCCTTTCCCTTTAAATAAGGGGACGGCACCCAGGGAAGGTGGGGATTAACTACACCCACTCCCCCGGGATTTCCGCACGAACGTGGGCACCTTGGGCCGCAACCGCCGCGCCTGGCCATAAAAAATCCTGGTCTGGTGCCCGAGGCCTACTGGGCTACGCCCGCGGCCTAGAAGGCTAGGCCCAAGGCGGCGTCCTGTCTACCCATGAGCATGGGCCCCGCGGTATCATTACACTCCACGTGTCGTGCTGCGGGCAGGCCTGGGACCCGGGACGTGACGAAACCCGAGGCATCGAGAGCGGCTACCGACCTGACCGACCGTTCGGCTTCGAGCCGGAGGCGAGCGTCGCATGAGGGAAGCTGCTGGGTCCCCCTCGTCCGGCAGACGCGGGCCCCCGCCGGAATAGGGGACTACTGACGGGGTTATTACCCCTGGGTAGGCCAAAGCAACGGGGTTCTCTCCCCCGCTTCAAGAAAAATCACGTCGCTAGCTGTCTCACGGCCGGCTGGTGCATGGCCGATAGGCTCCTTGCCAGCTAGTTCGCGGCCGGCTCTCCGAAGATCCGGCCCGGCCCTTGCCGGCTGGGCCACAACCAGACCTAGGAGGTCAATCTCGTGGGGGTTCTGGATCTGAACTCGGCTGGAGCAACCTGACCCTCATCCCTTGGTTCGGTACTATAAAACCACTCCTTTTGCCGGATTTTAATGGTGTCGATGAAGGTGCTCGTCGGCCATCCGACACGGGGAAGCTTGCCGATTACCACCCCTCCACAGTCCGCGTGCTCGCCCGTTACAATCTTCGGTTTGATGTTGAAGATCTTGAGCCACAGGCCGAAGTGTGGTTCGACCCGCAGGAAGGCTTCGCAGACGATGATGAATGCTGATATGTGCATGAAGGAGTTTGGGGGGAGGTGAAGTCCAATCCATAGAAGAACATGAGACCCCTGACGAAGGGGTGGAGCGGAAATCTCAATCCCCAGATGAAGTGGTGGACGAACACCACCCTCTCGCCAGGCTTGGGGGTGGGGACCACCTAGTTGGGCTCTGCGGTGCGGTGAAAGATGTTGGTGGGGAGGTAGCCGGCTTGCTTTAGGTCCCAGATGTCCTAGTCGATGACCGTGGAGGCATCCCACTTGCCATTGAAGCTCGAACCCACCATGGCTGAGCTCGGAGGGGAAGTTGAGGAAGAACTGGATCTGAGCTCTTGAAGCTTGGGGGGATTGAGGAAGCATGGGATGTGAATGGGAAGCATGAATAAGCTTTGGGTTTTTCCCCTTTTTATGAGGTGTGTCTCCTATTAGCCTCCCTTTACTGTGCCGGGAATCCCTCTGCTTCCCAAGACGTGTGTGTTGTTATACACGCATAAAGAAACTTGATCATATCCCATGTGAAACGGAACACGATCTATGCAATGATGAATCGTGCTAATGTAAAAACTTCCTCGAACCATGAATCGAGTTCCCATAGCTGGTTCAGCATTCATGGTGGGTCACAACCCTTCGTTAGAAAGGTTGTCAGAAAGACAATGTTCACACTTTGATGTTTGGCCTTCGGGGCTAAGCAACTCATGGTGTTTAGGCGATCATATAATTGGAAAAACTACACGTCATCGGAGACCATACTAGTCTCAGCCGATCATTAAATGGGAAGAAGAACTCGCCCGCAAGCTAAAGACTCTGATCACATGGAGGAGCTGGATCTGGGACCGTTGGCGTTGGGGGGCTAGTTCGGGGGCTACTGAGGGAGTCATGGACTAAGGGGTCCTTGGGCCGTTGGCCTATCTCCTAATAGGCCGGCTTGGTGGGACGCTCTCTCACTATCGCGGGAAGGGCCGGATACATTGAGAGCCCTACTTCTATAAGGAAGCCCCGAAGGCATGTCGTGCACTCCAAATCAAAATTAGGAAATCGACATCTCCATCTCTGGCAGGAGACTTTCTATGTGTAAACCCTAGGTACCCCTGGTGTCTATATAAACCGGGAGGGTTTTAGATTGTACGGCAGAGAAACTCATCTAGGGTTTTAGCTATTCGATCTCGAGGTAGATCAACTTTGTAAGCTTCATACCATCAATATAATAGAGCAGGACATAGGGTTTTGCCTCCATAGGAGGGCCTGAACCTGGGCAAACATCGTCTCCTTCGTCCCTTGTTACGATCGATTCTAGTCTCATAGCTCGGCACCCCCTACCCAAGATCCACCGATTTTGACACCGACACCGGCAGGCCGAGCCTGCGGGCGAAATGCTCGGATGAGACGGTCGGTGTCAAATCCGGCATATCTCGTAGTAGGGGTCCTAAGCTAGGTGTCTTGGAGCGATGGTGACATGGACACATGATTTTACCCAGGTTGGGGCTCTCTCAAGGAGATAATACCCTACGTCATGCTTTTGATTGTATTGATATGGGGGATAGTACATAGTACAAGTATCTACCACGAGATTGTAGTAAGGAATATATTTATCTATTGACTAGCCTGGCCTCGGTTTATATATGCACCGTAGGCCTAGGGTTTAGAGGAGTCTTGTCCTGTGCGCCAAGTCTTGTAGAACCCTCCCTGTATTCGGCATGGGTTGCCTGAAGTGGCCCATTAGTGAATCATCATGGTGGTCCTCAGCCTAACCCACTGGTCAAAAGACGACATGGTGAGTACCCCCTAGTCCAGGACACCGTTAGTAGCCCCGTGAAGCGGTCTTCAAGTTGAGGACACTCCTTGGTTCTTCCCAATAATTCTTCGTCTTCGATCGTCGGTCTTGAAAATTGGTTCAACAAATCTTCACATGTCCGATCTTGAGGATCAGCGAGCTGAATCCGAAGATTTTACATGTCGAGCATCGGAGGAGCCCCTTTAAGTTATCGGCCTTTATCAATGCCTTGTAATTTTTTATGCCACACCTGGGTTTTGAAGTGTTTCCCGTGCGGCGGCGTCCTCTTGCGTCCGAGCTACAACGCCGAACTACATCTGAGGCGTCTTTTCATAGCCGAGCTCCAATACTATTCGGCATTCAAGGTATCCTCTTACGTCCGAGCTCCAACGTCGCACTGCATCCGAGGTGTCTTCTTGCGTCCAAGCTCCAATGTTGAACTGCATCGAGGAATATTTTTGAAGCCGAGCTCCAATGCCGGAACAGTCTTTTATGGAGCCAGCCATTCGCATCCGAGCTTTATGCCGGACTGCTTCCGAGGTGTTTTGCGCAGCCGAGCTCCAACGATGGTCGGCATCCGAGGTGTCATAGATCACTTCGGTCTTTGAAAAGGTTGAACGAGTTCAGCCGAGCTTAATGCCGGCAATGCCCTCTACTGAGCCAACCACCTGCATCCGAGCATTACATCGAACGGCTTTTGAAATAGTGCACCACCTCGACAGCGGGCTGATTTTTTGTGGAAATTATTTCGATTGCTGCAATTTATTCTCTGCTGAGATATATAGCCAGTAGCCCTCAAGGTGCTTGCCGGTCTAAAACCCAGGATGCACATGAAGGGAAAATAATAATATTAATAATAATAAAAAAAAAACCACTGATCCTAGTAGCCCCTGAGACTTAGGTAGATTTGCAAAATCGACATGAGGATCATGTTCTTGCTCAACGGCATACGTTAGGGATAGAAACGTGGTACTTAGTAGTTTCCGAGACTTGGGTTGGGTGCGGCCGACCAACCTAAGGATCGAATCTCCTCAGAAACCGTATTGCACTTTGAACTTGTTGCATTGAATAGGCAATGCAGTAGCCCTCGAGCCTTAATTTGGGCATGGGTGGTCGAATTAAGGATTGAAATTTGTTTGACACAAACTTTGTTACGTTTAACACAATTTATGTGTAATGATTCTACATATCCAAGTACTTTACATCATTAATGCTCGGATCCGCATTGTACAAGACTTTGTTGACCGACCATCGGCTTCAACCTCCTCGGCCAGTAGCCGAGGACTATTTGTCATACTTTAAAAGCCTTTAGAATGGCAAAGAATTACAACAAACAAGGCAATCTGGACATACGGTTTTAAAAACAAAGGTACGCGGAGAGATATGTTATAGTACTATTAACGTAAGAAACATCTTCTGGGGAAAATATTTCCTCTATAAGTTTCTTTTCCCAGGATGTCATTTTGACCATGATCGTGAAACCTGAACTCCGATCAATGTGGGAGGAAAATATTGAGGATTTAGTTCGGGGAATGTTCCCGAACTCTATGGTCTTTAATGAATCAAAATTTTCACTTTCGTCCTTTCCAACCAATTATATTCTTAAGAAGGCTAGCTTTCGTCTTCACCCAGTCTGAGGTGCTAACCCAAATGACCCGGAAGTGACAATCACAGAGGTTCTCCCTTTACCTCCTAGCCGAACAATCGGGAACATATGAGCTTAGCATAGGTGTTAGGGAACGTTGCATGGGAAACAAAAAATTTCCTACGCACACACAAGATCTATCCATGGTGATAAGCATCTACGAGAGGGAGAGTGGATCTACATACCCTTGTAGATCGCTAAGCGGGAAGCGTTAAGAAACGCGGCTGGTGTAGTCGAACGTCTTCGCGATCCAAATCGCCGAGCGTCCCGTGATCTCATCACGATCCGTCCCACGATCCAATCACGATCCGTCCTGCGAACTCATCACGATCCGTCCCGCAATCTCATCACGATCCGTCTCACGAACTCATCACGATCCGTCCCGCGATCTCATCATGATCCGTCCCGCGATCTCGTCACGACCCATCTCGCAATCTTGATCACGGTCCTTCCGATCTAGCACCGAACGGACGACACCTCCGCATTCAGCACACGTACAGCTTGATGATGATCTCCGCCTTCTTGATCCAGCAAGAGGGAGCGGAGAGGTAGAAGAATTCTTCGGCAGCATGAAGGTGCTGCGGTGATGGTGGTGGAGCTATTCCGGCAGGGCTTCGCCTAAGCACTGCAGAAAACCGATCTAGAGGAGAAACTATGCACTAGAGGAACGGGTAGCACGTGGCTGAAAATTCTGTGACAAAACCCTAAAATCATCTAGTATATATAGGAGGAGAGGAGGAGGAGGCTTGGCTTCCAAAATCCAGCCCTTGGGTCGGCCAAAGTGGGGAGGAGAGGAGGACTCCTCCTCCAATCCTAGTAGGACTAGGATTCCTCCTTTTTTGGCCTTTTTCCACCTTTTTCCCTTTGGGATTTTTCTCCCAGCCGCATGGGCCTTGTGTGGGACTTCCACCAGCCCAAAAACAGCTGGTATTTACTCTCCCACAGCCCATGAAGCCTCTTGGGTCGAAATACACCTCCCGGTGGTCTCCCGGTACACTACCGGCACTCCCGGTACATTACCGATTAGCCCAAAACTTTTCCGGTGACCAAAATGGGACTTCCTATATATCAATCTTTACTTCCGGACCATTCCGGAGCTCCTCGTGACGTCTGGGATCTCATTCGGGACTCCGAAAAACCTTTGGTCACCACCATGAATAACTCTATACTACCGAAACATCACCGAACCTTAAGTGTGCAGACCCTGCGGGTTCGAGAACTATGTAGACATGACCGAGACACCTATACGATCAATAACCAATAGCAGGACCTGGATGCCCATATTTGTCCCTACATATTCTACGACGATCTTTATCGGTCGAACCTCTATGTCAATGATTTAGTTAATCCCGTATGATGTTCCCTTTGTTCTTCGGTATGTTACTTGCCCGAGATTCGATCGTCGGTATCTCCATACCTAGTTCAACCTCGTTACGGGCAAGTCTCTTTACTCATTCCATAATACAAGATCCCGCAACTAACACTTAGTCACAGTGCTTGCAAGGCTTATTGTGATTTTGTATGACCGAGTGGGCCCTGAGATACCTCTCCATCACACGGAGTAACAAATCCCAGTCTTGATCCATGCCAACTCAACAGACACCCTCGGAGATACCTGTAGAGCACCTTTATATTCACCCGGTTATGTTGCAACGTTTGATACACAAGGTACTCCTCCGATGTCAGTGAGTTGCATGATCTCATGGTCATAGGAACACATACTTTGACATGCAGAAAACAGGAGCAATAAACTGACACGATCATATGCTACGTTTGTAGTTTGGGTCTTGTCCATCACATCATTCTCCTAATGATGTGATCCCATTATCAAATGACATCACATGTCCATGACTAGGAAACCATGGCCATCTTTGATCAACGAGCTAGATCACTAGAGGCATACTAGGGACAGAGTGTTGTCTATTTACCCACACATGTAATGTGTTTCCAATCAATACAATTATAGCATGGATAATAAACGATTATCATGAACAAGGAAATATAATAATAAACACTTTATTTATTGCCTCTAGGGCATATTTCCAACAGTCTCCCACTTGCACTAGAGTCAATAATCTAGTTCACATCACCATGTGATTCGCATTGTTATGAATCTAACACCCAATGAATTCTGGGGCTCGATCATGCTTTGCATGTGAGAGAGGTCTTATAGTCAATGGGTCTACGACATTCAGATGCGTATGCACTTTGCAAATCTCTATGTCAAACTGTAAACACTGCTACCACACTCCATTTGGTACTATTCCAAATGGTTGCTGCTCCACTATACGTATCCAGATTGCTACTACGAGTCATCCGGATTGGTGTTAAAGCTTGCATCGACGTAACTCTTTACGACAAACTCTTTATGACCTCCATAATCGAGAAACATCTCCTTAGTCCTTTCGTTACTAAGGATAATCTTGACCGATGTCCAGTGATCCACTCCTGGATTACTCTTGTACCCCATGACGGTCTCATGGCAAGGCACACATAGGTGCGGTACACAATGGCATACTATACAGAGCCTATGGCTAAGGCATAGGCGACGACGTTCGTCCTTTCTCTTTCTTCTGCCATTGTCGAGCTTTGAGTCTCACTCAACTTCAGACCTTACAAATCAGGCGAGAACTCTTGCTCTGACTGACCCATTTTGAACTCTTTCAAAATCTTGTCAAGGTATGTGCTCATTGAAAGTCTCATCAAGCATCTTGATCTATCTCTATAGATCTTGATACTCAACAATTAGGTAGCCTTATCCAGGTCTTCCTTTGAAAATCACTTTTCAAACAACCATTTAAGCTTTCCAGAAATTCTATAATATTTCCGATCAACTATATGTCAACCACATATACTTATCAGAAATTCTATAGTGCTCCCACTCACTTTATTGTAAAGTTTCTCGTAAACTTTGTATAAACTACAAAACTTTGATCACCTCATCAAAGTGTATATTCCAATTTCGAGATGCTTGCTCCAACCCTTAGATGGATTGCTGGAGCTCGCACAACTTTTAGCATCCTTAGGACTGACAAAACCTTCTGGTTGTATCACATACAACCTTTCCTCAAGCCAACCGTTAAGGAAATGATGTTTTGACATCCATCTGCCAAATTTCATAATTGAAAAATGCAGCAACTGCTAACATAATTCCAATAGACTTTATCACCACTACGAGTGAGAAAGTCTCATCGTAGTCAACTCCTTGAACTTGCCGGAAACTTATTTGTGACAAGTCGAGCTTTATAAATGGTGGCATTCACCATCAGCGTCTGTCTTCATTTTAAGGATCCATTTGTACTCAGCGACCTGCCGTCCAATGAGCAAGTCCACCAAAGTCTATACTTGGTTTTCATACATGGATCCTTTCTTGGATTTCATGGCCTCTAACCATTTGTCAGAATCCGGGCCCATCATCGCTTCTCCACAGCTCGTAGGTTCATCGTTGTCCAACAACATGAACTCCAAGACAGGGTTGTCGTACCGCTCAGGAGTAGTACACATCCTTGTCGACCTACGAGGTTTGATAGTAACTTGATCCGAAGCTTCATGATCATCATCATTAACTTCCTCTTCAACTAACATAGGCTTCATAGAAACATATTCCCGCGCTGCGCTACTCTCTAGTTGAACAAAGGTTCAACAACCTCATCAAGTTCTATCTTCCTCCCACTCAATTCTTTCGAGAGAAACTTTTTTCGGGAAAGGACCCGTTTTAGCAACAAACATTTTATGCTTGGATCTGAGATAGAAGGTTCACCCAACTGTTTCTTAGGGTAATCTACGAAGATGCATTTGTCCGCTTTGGGTTCGAGCTCATTAGGTGAAAACATTTTTCACACAAGCGTCGCAGCCCCAAACATTAAGAAATGACAGCTTAGGTTTCTATCGAACCATAATTCACACGGTGTCATCTCAATGGATTTAGATGGTGCCCTATTTTAAAGTGAATGTAGTTGTCTCTAATGCATAACCCCAAAATTATAGTATCAAAATGATAAGAGACATCATAGTATGCACCATATCTAATATAGCACGACTATGACTTTCGGACACACCATCACACTATGGTGTTCCAGGTGGCGTGAGTTGTGAAACAACTTTCACATTGTCTAAAGTTGTATGCCAAACTCATAACTCAGATATTCACCTCCACGATCATATCGCAGACATTTTTATCTTCTTGTCGCGATGATCTTAAACTTCACTCTGAATTTGCTTGAACCTTTCAAACGATTCAGACTTGTGTTTCATTAAGTAAATATACACTATATCTACTCAAATCATCAGTGAAGGTAAGAAAATAACGATGTCCACCGCACGCTACAAGACTCATTGGATTGCATACATCAACATGTATCATTTCCAATAAATCACTTGCCCGCTCCATCAATACGGAAAACGGGGTCCTTAGTCATCTTGCCCAAGAGGCATGGTTCGCATGTCTCAACCGATTCGAAATCGAGTGAGTCAAAAGATCCATAAGCATGGATTTTCTTCATGCGCTTTATACCAATATGACATTTAGCGGCAATTCCACAAGTAGGTAGTACTATCATTATTAACTTTGTATCTTTTGGCATCAATGTTTTGAACATGTATATTACTACGATCAAGATTCAACAAACCATTCTCACCGGATGCATGACCATTGAAGGTATTATTCATGTAAACAGAATAACCATTATTCTCTAACTTAAATGAATAACTATGTTGCAATCAACACGATCTAATCATGTTCATGCTCAATGCAAAACACCAAATAACATTTATTTAGGTTTGTCACTAATCCTGAAGGTAGAGAGAGCGTGCGATGTTGATCACATCAACCTTGGAAACATTTCCAACACACATCGTCACCTCACCCTTAGCTAGTTCTCTGTTTATTCCATAGCTTTTATTTCGAGTTACTAACATTTAGCAACCGAACCGGTATCCAATACCCAGGTGCTACTAGGAGTACTCGCAAGCTACACATCATTAACACGTATATCAAATATACTTTTGTTGACGTTGCCAGCCTTCTTATCTACCAAGTATCTAGGGTTGTTCCGCTTCAGCGACTGCTCTCCTCATAATCGAAGCACTTAGTCTCGGTTTTCAGTTCAACTTTGGGTTGCTTCATTGGAGCAGCAACTGACTTGCTATCCATGAAGTTTCCCTCCTTGCTCTTGCCCTTCTCGAAACTAGTGGTTTGACTAACCATCAACACTTCATGCTCCTTCTTGATTTCTACCTTCGCGGTGTCAAACATCGCGAACATCTTAGGGATCATTATTTCTATCCCTGGTGTTTTATAGTTCATCACCAAGTTCTAGTAGCTTAGTGACAGTGACTTGGAGAACTATATCAATCGCTATCTTATCTGGAAGATCAACTCCCACTCGATTCAAGCGATTGTAGCACCCAGACAATCTGAGCACATGCTCAACGATTGAGCTATTCTCCTTCATCTTGCAGGCAAAGAATCTTGTTGGAGATCTCATATCTCGCAACATGGGCACGAGCTTGAGATCCTAATTTCAGCTCTTAGAACATCTCATATGTTCTGTGACGTTCAAAATATTTCGGAGCCTCAATTCTAAGCCGTAATGCATGACGCACTAATCTATCAAGTAGTTATCAGAACGTGCCTGTCAGATGTTCACAACATCTACTAACCCCGCTAGAGGGATTGGTGCACTGAGTGGTGCATTAAGGACATAAGCCTTCCATGTAGCAATGAGGACAATCCTCAGATCATGGACCCAGTCCGCAATATTGCTACCAACATCTTTCAACTCTATTTCTCTAGGCACATATAAAAATTCAAGGGAGCTACAGTGCGAGCAAGTGATCTACAACATAATTTGCACAGACACTATTGACTATGTTCATGATAATGAGTTCAATTAATCATATTACTTAAGAACTCCCACTCAAATTGACATCCCTCCAGTCATTCGAGTGATACATGATCCAAATTCACCAACTCAAGTCCGATCATCACGTGAGTTGAGGTGGTTTCAATGGTGAGCATCATCATGTTGATCATATCTACTATATGACTCATGTTCGACCTTTCGGTCTCTTGTGTTCCCAGGCCATGTCTATACATGCTAGGCTCAACAAGTTTAACCCGAGTGTTCTACATGTGCAACACTGGCTTGCACCCGTTGTATGTGAACGTAGAGTCTATCACACACGATCATCACGTGGTGTCTCGACACGAAGAACTTTCGCAACTGTGCACACTCGGGGAGAACACAATTTATCTTGAAATTAAGTGAGGGATCACCTTATAATGCTACCGTCATCCTAAGCAAAACAAGGTGCATAAAAGGATTAACATCACATGCAAATCATAAGTGACATGATATGGCCATGAACTTGTGCTTTTGATCTCCATCATGAAAGCACCGGCTTGATCTCCATCGTCACCGGCATGACACCATGATCTCCACCATCTTGATCTCCATCAACGTGTCGCCATCGGGGTTGTCACGCCCACCATGCTTCTACTATTGTTGCTACCATTTAGCGATAAAGTAAAGCATTACATTGTGCTTAATGATTGACACACAGGTCATACAATAATTAAAGACAACCCTATGGCTCCTGCCGGTTGCCGTACTCATCGACATGCAAGTCGTGATATTCTGTACAACACATGATCATCTCATACATCACATATATCACATCATGTAATTGGCCATATCACATCACAACATACCCTGCAAACACAAGTTAGACGTCCTCTAATTGTTGTTGCATGTTTTACGTGGCTGCTACGGGTATCTAGCAAGAACAATTCCCACCTACGCATAAACCACAACGGTGATACACTAGTTGCTTTTCAACCTTCTCATGGACCGCCTTTGTCGAATCCGATCCAACTAAAGTGAGAGAAATTGGCACCCGCAAGCCATCTATGCAACAAGTTGCGTTTGAGGGAACTGGTCTCTCGTAAGCGTACGAGTAATGTTGGTCCAGGACGCTTCATCTCACAATACCGCTGAACCAAAACACGACCAAGGGAGGAAGCAATCTAAGCATCAACGCCCACAAACTCTTTGTGTTCTACTCGAGATCTCATCTACACATAGACCTAGCTCATCATGCCACTGTTGGGGAACGTTGCATGGGAAACAAAAAAAATCCTACGCACATGCAAGATCTATCCACGGTGATGAGCATCTACGAGAGGGAGAGTGGATCTACATACCCTTGTAGATTGCTAAGCGGTAAGCATTAAGAAACGCGGCTGGTGTAGTCGAACGTCTTCGCGATCCAAATCGCCGAGCGTCCCACGATCTCATCAGGATCCGTCCTGCGATCCAATCACGATCCGTCCCGCAAACTCATCATGATCCGTCCCACGAACTCATCATGATCCATCCCATGATCTCATCACGATCCGTCCCGCGATCTCGTCACGATCCGTCTCGTAATCTTGATCACGGTCCTTCCGATCTAGCACCGAACGGACGGCACCTCCGCGTTCAGCACACATACAGCTTGATGACGATCTCCGCCTTCTTGATCTAGCAAGAGGGAGCAGAGAGGTAGAAGAGTTCTCCGGCAGCGTGACGGTGTTGTGGCGATGGTGGTGGAGCTATTCCGGCAGGGCTTCGCCTAAGCACTGCAGAAAACCGATCTAGAGGAGAAACTATGCACTAGAGGAACGGGTAGCACATGGCTGAAAATTCTGTGCCAAACCCCGAAAATCCTCTAATATATATAGGAGGAGAGGAGGAGGAGGCTTGGCTGCCAAAAAGCCAGCCCTTGGGTCGGCCAAAGTGGGGAGGAGAGGAAGACTCCTCCTCCAATCCTAGTAGGACTAGGATTCCTCCTTTTTTTGGTCTTTTTCCACCTTTTTCCCTTTGGGATTTTTCTCCCAGACGCATGGGCCTTGTGTGGGACTTTCACCAGCCCACAAAAGGCTGGTATTTACTCTCCCACGGCCCATTAAGCCTCTTGGGTCGAAATACCCCTCCCGGTGGTCTCCCGGTACACTACCGGCACTCCCGGTACATTACCGATTAGCCCGAAATTTTTCCGGCGACCAAAATGGGACTTCCTATGTATCAATATTTACCTCCGGACCATTCCGGAGCTCCTCATGACATCCGGGATCTCATCTGGGACTCCGAACAACCTTCAGTCACCACCATACATAACTCTATACTACCAAAACGTCACCGAACCTTAAGTGTGCAGACCCTGCGGGTTCGAGAACTATGTAGACATGACCGAGACACCTCTAGGATCAATAACCAATAGCGGGACCTGGATGCCCATATTGGTCCCTACATATTCTACGAAGATCTTTATCGGTCAAACCTCTATGTCAAGGATTCAGTTAATCTCATATGATGTTCCCTTTGTTCTTCGGTATGTTACTTGCCCGAGATTCGATCGTCGGTATCTCCATACCTAGTTCAACATCGTTACCGGCAAGTCTCTTTACTCGTTCCGTAATACAAGATCCTACAACTAACACTTAGTCACATTGCTTGCAAGTCTTATTGTGATGTTGTAATACCGAGTGGGCCCTGAGATACCTCTCCGTCACACGGAGTAACAAATCCCAGTCTTGATCCATGCCAGCTCAACAGACACCCTCGGAGATACCTGTAGAGCACCTTTATAGTCACCCAGTTACGTTGCGATGTTTGATACACACAAGGTACTCCTCCGATGTCAGTGAGTTGCATGATCTCATGGTCATAGGAACACATACTTTGACATGCAGAAAACAGTAGCAATAAACTGACACGGTCATATGCTACATTTGTAGTTTGGGTCTTGTCCATCACATCATTCTCCTAATGATGTGATCCCATTATCAAATGACATCACATGTCCATGACTAGGAAACCATAGTCATCTTTGATCAACGAGCTAGTTCACTAGAGGCATACTAGGGACAGAGTGTTGTCTAGTTACCCACACATGTAATGTGTTTCCAATCAATACAATTATAGCATGGATAATAAACGATTATCATGAACAAGGAAATATAAT
Source organism: Hordeum marinum (assembly GCA_022496015.1). NCBI lineage: Eukaryota > Viridiplantae > Streptophyta > Magnoliopsida > Poales > Poaceae > Hordeum > Hordeum marinum. Next base: position 444,819,368 of record CM039674.1, read on the forward strand.
AATAAACACTTTATTTATTGCCTCTAGGGAATATTTCCAACAATAGGATCCAGGCAACCCATCTTGGCAAAAATCTTAAGTCAAATTCATGCATATTTATGGCTTTGTAACGAAGATTATGGAAGGCAGCACTCGCACATTGAATATAAGTTCATTAATGCTATATGCTATTTTGACTCCTTTATGATTGTTTATCATTTGAGAGTGGCCCATCGTCGGATTCTACCACTTTGTAAATGTTACGCGGGGTGTTTCCGCAGTAACAAGACAACCCTTAGCCGATGTCCCGGTGCCCGGAGGCCATTGTGTTAGCGAAAACGAGGCAATCAGATATCTAGGCTTTATAACTTTCACTTAGTCATAGGAGCTTAAAGTTTGGGAGGCTAGTTACTAGCCCCGGGTTAGTGCTCGGCATCAGTCAAGGTCAAGTCGTTAACAATTCAGCCAACTTTATGAAAGCCCCATGGGGTAACCCTCTATCGGTCCATAGTCTAACAGAGTCACCGGATCGCTGACCAGATTGCGCTCATTGTGACAGTTAGTTTTTGGCCTTCTCCACTAAGGTACTTAACCAGTTAAAACAGAAGTCTATCACAGTGGTTCTCCCTTTGCACACCTTGGACGAACAATGCGAAACGTAAGGGGCAATCATGGGAGCAGGGCAACCCAACTATTGACCGAAGACACAATTCGAAACTGATGCATATAGAGCAATATCCGAGACGCCGAGGTCGAGGTCGGCAGGGAAGATGCCAAACAGGGGGTCAAAAAAGATTTCCCAAGCTGAATTATTACGTAGGGCACCTCGGTCAAGATGATGTCCATCCTCCTAAAAAAATATACAAATAGCTTAAAAGTGCCATAAGCTCGAAAAGCCAAAAAACTTACGTAAAAACTTTGACGTTCGAACTAAATCAAGTGTTTTGGTACCAATCCAAAAATTGGTCTTAAAATTAACATGTGCTTCAGTTGTGCTTTAACATGATACATCAGATCTCACAGACTTCAAGCGGGTCAATCTTTGGCTTCAACCTCCATATCCCGAGGGCGGAGTGTTACTCCGAGGCCTGTTTAGCGAACTAAACTCAAGCGGCTTTAGAGAGAAACTAGGCTACCCGACTATTGACCAAATACTCATGTCGAAAAAAAAGGAGTAGTAGAAAAAGACTTTGCAATGACCAAGAAAAAAACAACGTTTATTATAAAATGGCTCATATAAATTTAAGAGGCCCCAGGTGACTTGGGTAAAAGAATTTTATGTATAATGATTGTATGTACCTAAGTACTTATATCATATGTGTGTTCGCTCGAACTTTAAATGTGTCTTAACCGACCGTCGGCTTCTCCCTCTTCGGCCAAGGGCCGAAAAGTGTTATCTACTATGCCATGCGAGGATATCGGAGGGGCCGAAAAGTGTTATCTACTATGCCATCCGAGGATATCGGAGGCATTTCGAATAACCAGGCAATCAGGCCATTAGGCTATAATAGACAAACCACGCCCAGGGAACTTATGTTATATTACTATTTAACGTAAGAAGCATCTTCAAAGAAAATAGTTCCCCCAACGGTTCCTTTCTTTGGGTTCTCATGATTACCATGAGGGGTATGCAATAGATTTATGTATGCCTGTCTTCCGTCGTGGCCGACCATAGTTGAAAACAGTAAGAGCGCTAGCTTTCGGCTTCACCCGTCTGAGGTACGAGTTTGGATGACCCGATCGTAACAATCGCACAGGTGCTCCCTTTACTCCCTAGCCAAACAATCGGGAACGTAGTGGTAAGCACAGGAGCAAGGCAACCCAGCTTTGCGGAACACTTAAGTCAACATGATGCATATATTGGCATAAACATGAACAAGGAAGGGTGCGATACATTAATAATCATATGCAAGAGAAATGGCTTCATAAAGGAAGCCCCCAAGTAAACAGGGTATCTGAATTTGTTTATAAAAACAAAGTTTTGACAAGGAAAGTTTTTCGCAAACAAATTTTTGTAAAAAAAAGTATAATGCTTGGTCAAACCGAACAAAATTTAAAAATTGGAAAAAGTGAGTATGAAACCGACTTAGCTGGTTAATGAGCTTGTGACGTCTGCCGAGCATGTAGTGGGTAAAGGTCCCAGCCCCCAAGCCAGTCACGGGGTAGCCAAAGAAGAGCTCAGCTTGATGAAGTGACAACACAACAATTCCGAGGGCCGAGAATAAACCCCCGGACGAGTCGACCAAACGGAGTAGTCCGGCAGCATGACGGCAAAGCCCCTAGTCCATCAGCCATGTCCACGACACAATTTGGTTGATGGAGGCGTGACAACAATGTAGGCACGCCAAGGTGACCGCATGACACAGCCGAAGCTGATTACTTGTGCACACAATATAGTGCAAGCCAAGAGTAATAAAAAATAAAGATAATAATATATATATTTTTAAAAATCTTCTACTTGGTTAATTCAAGTGAAGCAAATAAGTAAAGGAATATGGCTTGGGCGCCGACGTACCTGAATGAAGAGTTCAGTTTGACGAAGTGGCGATGCTGCACGGTCGACGTGGCAAGATGAAGTCCTCGGTCCAGTTAACATGGCGAAGCTATGATCGACGGACGCCGAAGTCTCATATAGGTCGGTGGTGACGCCGAAGTCTCATGTCAGCCGGTGTGTTGCATCAGGTCGGCTGGTGACGCCGAAGTCTCATGCCAGCCGATGTGTTGAAGCAGGCAAGCGTGGTGGACGTCAGCTTGAAAAAGTAACGGTGTGGAAATGCCGACACACGTTGGAATTTGTGACGAGGTCGATGCTGGCTTGATCAAGCAATGGACCGCCCGACCCGTATGACCCACGGATGACGAGGATCACTTGATGGTTATTCGGCCCTCGTGATGCCAAACTCTTGCTCGGATGACCGAGATGATGAGAAAATTTCCTTCAAAAAGGACGTCCGATAACCCGTTCATGACAAAGATGAACTCGGGTCGGATTTGTTTTCGCGTAGAAAATAGATCCAAAATTTGCTATACTAATCGGATTTTTCCCGGAGTTTGGACAGTCGGATCAAGAAATTTTGAAGGGTGGTCGGTATAGGAATTCTGAAGTCGATGAACGATGGGATTTTCCAATGGACGTCCGAGCTAGACGTTGGACTCCTCGCCCTAAACTCATCCAGATTCTTGTCCAGATTCGATAGGGATCCGGTATATTGTAGATTGCCGGAGATTCCTCCATCGGAACACGACGAAATTTTGCAGGGTTGTTCTAGACTCAATTCTGCACAATTCCATTGAAGCAATCGTCAAAGCGACACTCGAGAAGGCAGGAACGATGAACACGAATTCGCTGTCCAGAAAAACTGCAGGGTCGTGCGAGTGCAATGTTGACGTTGAGCCCCCGAGCACTATGGAGGATTGTTCCATGGTCTTGGTTGAGATTGGAGTTGATGTTGATGAAGACACCCGTCCGATCTAGATGATCCAACATGGCGTGCAGTCCTCGGCCTAGCCAGGTGACCAGTCAAGCCGGCGATCAAGATGCCGACGTTGATGATTTAGCTCGGTTCCGGCGCGTAGATCGCGATGGAGCCGATCTGAATTCCCATCGCACCATAGCGACTACCCAGCAGGCTCTCAACGAAAGCACCAATGTCAGAGTCAAATCCGGCATATCTCGTAGTAGGGGTCCTAAGCTAGGCGTCTTGGAGCGATGGTAACATGGACACAGGATTTTACCCAGGTTCGGGCTCTCTCAAGGAGATAATACCATACGTCCTACTTTTGATTGTATTGATATGGGGGAAAGTACATAGTACAAGTATCTGCCACGAGATTGTAGTAATGAATATATTGATCTATTGACTAGCCTGGCCTCGGTTTATATATGCACCGTGGGCCTAGGATTTAGAGCAGTCCTTGTCTTGTGCACCAAGTCTTGTGGAATCATCCTTGTATTCGGCATGGGCTGCCCGAAGTGGCCCATTAGTGAATCATCATGGGGGTCCACGGCCCGACCCACTGCTCGAGAGACGACGTGGTGAGTACCCCCTAGTCCAGAACACCGTCAAAGAACACCACCTTGCCTTCTCGTAGGGACGGCACATTATCCTCCTCGGCGATGCGCGCCTCCACGTTCTCCACTGGCGGCAGCTTGCGGTAGTGGCGGAGGTGCTCGATGTAGGCCTCATCGACGGTGCTGCCATCCCATCCCCCCTTGCCCGCCATTCACGCCATTCACCTCAGAGGTACCTTGGTTGGATCGCGGCTCCCGATGGCGGTGGATGGCGGTGCGGCGGACGCACGGCCTCCGGTCTCTCTTTCTATCTCGATGCGGGGAGGGGGACGGGCGGCGAAGACGAAGTGCGGGGGCAGGGGAGCGAATGACATGTCCCATTCCCATTTAAACCCCGCGCGGGGGTAGTGGGGAGCGGATCCATCACGCACGAACCCCCACTACTGCCGCCACACGTGGGAGGGGCATTAAGGCGTTTTGGAAATGCCAACCGACAGCCGGGGCCATAGAGAATCCACGCGCAAGGGCCGAGGCTGCGGCCAAAGAGGGCCCCGACCCACGGCCCGGTCTTGTACTCCGTGTGGCCTCTCAAGCCGCGGCACGATGCACTCCCCACGTGGCACGTCTCCTCTGCCCCTCGGGGTGGTCGAGGCACCCAATGGAGCGTTGGCCAGATGTGGAGCCAGCCACCGTGATCCCACACCCTCCGGCTTCGAGACTACCCACGGTCCTCAAATGCAAGACTCAAGCCGGCAAGGTCCACCGCAACCGGTCGGCGGGCCTCCCCTGCTTTGGGGACTACTGACGAGGGGATAACCCCGGGGTAGCCTCAGTTGGGTCTTCGCTCCAGCTTTTCAAAAAAGACTACACGGCGATCTGCCTCCCCCTGTATCCGGCTCCACATTGCCAGCTGCGACTGGTCGGCCGGCCAGAGGTAGAGACATCTGGCTTTCAGGCCGGCAGGTCAGCTCCCGTCCTGTCACCACACCTCGCAAGACGACGACCTGACGCACGTCGTGTCAGTAGTGCCTCCGGTACTGTGGTCAGGGCACGTGTGGCTATAGTGGCCCCCGTCGTGTCGGAGGTCAGCACGTGCATGGCTATAGTGGAGGCAACAATGCCTCTGACCCCGGCTGACTGCGACCGAGCGGGCAGCACAGTGCCAGCACACCTCCAACCACTCCATCACCTACCCTCATGTGACTATAGTGCGGCAGGCCGTACCACTGACCACGGCCGGCTATCGCAAGACGACGCCCCATAGGAGAACCCGTGTTGTGGCGTGACAAGCACACGCCAATGCCGGCAGCCTGCCGGTGGGCCCCCCACCGACTCCTGATGGGACCCTACAGCCGGCAGGCCCTACCAATGACACGACTCCTCAGTTGGGGGCCCCAGGGCCAGCTAGAGAGGCTGCCAACTAGGACCCCCGGCCCCTTCAATGCATATTGTAATCCAGGGGGTTGGCCTATAAACCCCCCTCAAGCCCCCCATGCAGGGGGTCGGTCAATCTCATACACACACCCACACTCACGTAGAGAGGCGGGGAGAGATAGCAAGCTCCTTCTTCCTCCTCTAGCCAACAGCTCCAGGAGCTCCATTGTAGCCCTCTTGTTGCCTTAACTAGACAAGCAGGACTAGGGGTATTAGCTCCCAAGGATGGCCCCGAACCTGGGTGCATCGTGTGTCTCGCATCGCTTGTCCCCGATCCTGTTGCGAGAGTCCATCGGCGTCCTTCAGCCCCAAGCACTCTCGATAAGCCATCCCATGTCATCTGTTGTGAGAAAACAACGACAACAACCAAGGCATAATCCTCGACCAACACGTCTTCGGTGGCCAAGGTATGTGCCTTAGCCATCACCATCTCACCCCCGGTGTTCGGTGCAGGGGGGTCAATGGGACACCACCTCTGCGGCCTCACCTCTAGCCAGAGGGGGTGTGGTGCGGGACACCGTCCCACTCTCCGCCAGCTCGACTGGCGGAGACTCCCCTGAGACCTGATCGGTCAAAAGGTCTCATGCCGGACTATATCATGAAAGCAATTAACCAAGTCATCTCTATGAAACCAATGAGGATAGGCCGGATGGTGTCTAGATTAAATACCTCTGAGGTGGGGGCTTACACCTAGGGTACCTTTGGGGGACCCTCTCGAAAGCTCGAGAATCCCCATCGGAGTCCGGGTTATCATCCGCCAGAGTCACCTTGGGGCCTCATGCCCTCTTCGGGGCCAAGGGAGGAAGATCATTCTCGACGTCCTCGGGCGTGGCCCTCTTATTTGTCTGGGGAGAGTCGATATCTCCCCCGTCTTCCTCATGCTCCTCCTCGTGTGTGAAGGAGGCTTGGGTTTCTCCGGATTTGGTATTCGGAGGACCCCTAGAGCGGACGCCCCCGCAGAATTCCTTCTCTTCTTCTCCTTCTTTTCTAGCTCCGCATACGGCACCACGACCAGCATCGCTGTCAGCAGGGGCGACCTGGGGTCTTCGGGCAAGGGCGCTGGGTCGTTGATTTGCACAGCCTTCTCTAGGCAGCCCTGCAAAGGTAAAGGGAAGAAGGGTGAATCATGGCTGAGTGTTGCAATTCAGCATGCAGTTAAAGAAATCCTATCATACCTTCAAAGGTGGGTTATCGGCATCCAAACCGGTGTCTTCTTATTCGGCCGGACACTCCTTCTGGGGCTTGAAAAGTGCCTTCCACAACTTCTCGTCAGTTGTGCGGAAGAACTTATGCATGGTGGCCGGGTCCCTAGGCATGTAGGCCCACATCGGTGTCTCCTGACGTTGGCAGGGTAGGAGACGGTGGTGGAGCATAATCTGGACCACATTGGTCGGCATGATACTGGCCTCCACCATTTTAGTGATGCGCCTTTGCAGTGCCTTCACTTTGGAGGTAGACCCCCAATCAAGGTCCTTCTTCATCCACGAGGTTAGCCTCGAGGGGCGTCCGGATCTGAATTCAGTTGGTGCCGCCCAACCCGTGTCTCGTGGTTCGGTAATATAGAACCACTCCTGCTGCCAGATCTTCATGATGTCGATGAAGGTTCCGACCGGCCACCTGACCCGCGGGAGCTTGCTAATTACCTCCCCACCGCAGTCAACATGTTGACCACTGACCGTCTTCGGCTTCAGATTGAAGACCTTGAGCCACAGGACGAAGTGTGTTTGAACTTGCAGGAAGGCCTCAAAAACGGTGATGAAGGCCGAGATGTGCAGAAAGGAGTTTGGGGGAGGTCGTGGAAGTCCAAGTTGTATAAGAACATCAGACCCCTAATGAAGTGGTGGAGGGGAAACCCTAACCCCAAAATGAAATGAGGGATAAATATCATTCTCTCTCCTGGCCGCGGAGTTGGCACCACTTGGCCCTCTTCAGGAGGACGATGGACGATGTGGGGCGAGAGGTATCCGACGGTCTTTAGATCCCGGATGTCCTTGTCGGTAACGCTTGAGGCCTCCCAATTGCCGTTTGAGCCCGAGCCTGCCATGGATTGAGCTTGGGAAGCGAAGTTTGGAAGGGAAAGAGGAAATGGACCTAGGCACTCGAAGCCGGGGAGCAAAATGGAATCAGGTCTGGATGCGTAAGGAGACCTTGGGGGGGTCTCCCTTTTATGGGGATCGTAATACCAAGAGTCATATTTTACTATCGCAGGCTGTGTCACTTCTCGAAGCAATCGTGCTGTAATATGCGTGCATGGTTATCCAGATCATTACTCATATCCCACGAAATATGGGACACGATCTCCATGTTGATAAGACGTGCCAATAAAAGAGCGGACTCGAGTCGCAAATCAAGTTTCCATGACTATCCGTTGAGTGTTTTTGTTAGAAAGGTTGTCAGGTAGGGTTACTATTCACACCTGGGTGTTTGGCCTTCAGGATAAACAAAGCATATTCTGGAAGATAGGGTGTCGTCAAGGGCCGAGTTGAGTTCTGCCGAACATAGAAGGAACTCCCCTTTCAAGCCGAATATCATGGACACGTGAAGCTGCCAAAGACTACATTCCTCGGCATTGAAGGCTAGTTCAGGGGCTACTGAGGGAGTCCGGGACTGAGGAGTCCTCAGGCCGTCGGCTCATACCTCGTGGGTCGACCTGTTGGGCTGCTCTGCTGAAGACCGAACTACGAATGGTCCTGTACCCAAGAAGGAAGGCTCTGTAGAATGGCGTGGCCTCCAAGTTCCAAAGATAGGATCTGTGTATCTATCCCTTGTAAAAGGTCGATTGTGTGTAACCCTAGGGACCTCCAGTGTCTATATAAACCAAAGGTTCCTCATTCGTAGGGGACAGGTGAGCTCATCTAGGGTTTAGCTTAGACGATCTCGAGGTAGATCAACTCTGTAATCTCTATACACATCAATACAATCAAGCAGGATGTAGGGTTTTACCGCCTCACGAGGGCCCGAACCTAGGTAAACACCGTCTCCTTTGTCCTCTATTACCCATCTATAAGAGAACATTTCTCCATGTGTGCTTTTGGGGAATTGATGACAATCCCTATGGACTAATGGTTGCCTTAAGTTATATTCAAAGGATTTGTCCATAGGCACTTCTTGAAGTCCATCTGTTGGTTTCAAGGAGTTTACATCGTGACCAAGGTGGTATTCAAGGTTTTATCCAAAGATTGGTCATGTGAGAGTTGAGCTTATTGCAAGCATGTCTTGAAGAAGAAGATTGTGTGAGCATTCATGTTTACCTTCAAGGCATCATCTTTATGAAGAGAGAAGATAAGATACAAGGTTGATCAAGACTAAGTCAAAGAGTGAATCAAGTTGATCAACACACAAAGCTTCCAAAATGTACCAAGAGGGATCAAGTGATCCCATGTTATGGTAAGCATTGTCCATTACTCTTTGTGTACTAACCCATGTTTCTTGTGAGTGTTCTTTGTGGGTTAGGTATATTTCCATAGGCTTGCATCAATAATAATATCCCATACAACCCATGGAGGATGACATCAAGTGGTGATCATCATCAAGGTTGCGGTGTGCAAGTTCACGTGAAGCATCACGGAGAGGTCATGCTTGAAGCTTGTCGTTCCTTGTGGTGACAATGGACTTGTGAAGATGTGCCAAAGAGTGGCTCACGCATAGTGGAGTATGGGGGAGCAATCTACTAATCTTGTTCAAGCCGACGCAATCAAGAAAGGTGGTCCATCTTGAGGAAGTCAAGGCCGTCATCATCTAGCTCAAGTGGACTATGTGCAAGGAAAAGGTTTGACCTTGATAGGGTTTTCTATTTTACCGGTCTCATGGTGGTAGTTGGGAGACTGGGTTATAGCATCGATAGCCATACTATCAAGGGGGATCTCATGTGAGTAGCTCGATCTTATCGTTCATTGAGAGCTCAAACCATTTGCATACTTGCATCATCTTTCTTGGTTCTTATTTGGTGTTTCTCTTTGTGATTCCTAGATCTTATGGTCATCTTCATGACAAGCTCGAGTTCATCAAAAACGGAGTTCATATGAATCCACTATGATGTTTTTGATGTTGGAGTTTTTGCCGATTCTCCATTCATAGAGGTTTCACATCTCTATATCATTGGCGTTTCTTTACTGCCTCTTCTTAAGATAGCTTTTGCCGTGTTGAATCCAACAAGCTTGAGTTTGCTCAATTCGGAGCTCATTTGCAGAACTTATGACAGTTTCAATGAGAGAGCGTATTTTCTCTGAACAGGCGGTAGTACCGCTTGGTACCACGGAAGTACCGCTTGGGCGGTACTTATGCTGTGTACTGCTACTGCTACTTCTGCTTATTCTTTACTCTCTGGACTGGTGGTTTTCTGGACGGTAGTAGTAGGGCGGTAGTACCGCCCGTGTGGTACTACCGCTCCCAAGTACCACTGCTACTACCGCTTGTTTCTCGGTTCTGGAGTCGTACTGCTTCTGAGCGGAAGTACAGCTGTGTAGGGCGGTTGTACCACTCTGACGGCACTATCGCCTCGAGGTTTCTGCCGTTGTGAGTGTTTTTCCCTGGAACTACCGCACTAAGCGGTAGTACCACTCAGCCGAGCGGTAGTACCGCTTGTGCATGACCTGTGAACATAACGGTTGGATTTTGGGGAATATATTTAAGGGGTCTTCTTCCCCAATGGTTCCCCAACCTTTGAGCTTGTTTTACCACCACCCCCCCATTGTTGACCTTCTTAGAGCTTGCTTACTCTCAATCCCTCCAATGATTTTTGATAGTTCTTGAGGGAAAAGAGAGAGGAGATCTAGATCCACATTTCCACCAATCACTTTCTCCTCTTTGTGAGGGGAACCCCTTGGATCTAGATATTGGAGTTCTTCGTGTTCTTGTTCGTTCTTCCTCTCATTTCCCTCCCTAGAATTAGTTGCTTTGGTGGCATTTGGGAGAGAAGGACTTGGGCACTCCGTGTGCCCTTGCTGTTGCATTTGGGGCATAGGTTTGAGTTCTCCATGGTGATACGTGGAAGTGAGAAGTTGTGAAGCTTATTAGACTTGGGTGTTTGAGCACCCTAGAGCTTGTTCCTCTTGGGTGCCTTGGCGCCCTAGACGGTTGTTGTTGCCTCGGAGCTCAATCATTGTGGTACAAAGCTCCGGGTATGCGTCAGGGCCTCCAATTAGGTTGTGGAGATTGCCCCGGGTATTTGAGGTCACCTCGGAGCCACAATCCATGTTGGTGAAGCTTCGTGGTGTCGTTGGGAGCCTCCAATTAAGTTGTGGAGATTGTCCCAACCTTGTTTGTACGGGTTCGGTGACCGCCCTCAAGGGTCCCTTAGTGGAATCGCGACATCTTGCATTGTGCGAGGGCGTGAGGAGATTACGGTGGACTTAGTGGCATCTTGGGGAGCATTTTGCCTCCACACCGCTCCGAACGGAGATTAGAATCTGTAAGGGTGTGAACTTCGGGATACATCGTCGTCTCCATGTGCTTCAGTTATCTCTTACCCGAGCCCTTTACTATGCACCTTACTTTGTGATAGCCATATTGTTTCATGATATATATCTTGCTATTACATAGTTGTTTATGTTGCTTAGCATAAGTTGTTGGTGCACATAGGTGAGCCTAGTTGTTTTAGGTTTTGTGCTTGACATATTAAACATTAGTTTTATTCCGCATTTGTTCAAGCCTAAACCATAATTATTTTAAAGCGCCTACTCACCTAGGCGACATCCACGTCCTTTCACCATCGATCTAAGGTCCATAGTTCGGGACACCCTATGCGAGATCTGCCAATTTTGATACCGACATCGTCCGTGCCTCCGTCGGCCTGGCTTTGGCCATTGTCGCCCGCACACCGGTTCGTCGCTCGAGCCGGCCTCCACACGTCGGTCCGTGCACGTACCGGCTCCACCCGTGCCACCTCATTCCTCCAACTCCGTAATTCCGGCCCGCTCCCCCTGCTCTGACTACTAAAGCGACATGCTACCTATACGGGATAGAATACTAAAAGTGGAGTTGTCTCAAAAAATAAAAAAGGGGCAAATTATGCCCACCTGCCCACGTCACCACTCGGTAGCCTGACCTGTGTCGTCACCTGGTCGGCTTGCCTTCCCACCTACTTCTACACCGGGTCGGCTCTAGCTAGCCATCCGCTTCGATGCCCGGCCAGTTGAGTCCGTCCGACTGTCACACCCGCCAACTGCGAGAGGCTCGGCGGCTACACCCAGCGGGTGCGTCGGCATGCTCCGCTGGCAAAAATCCACATCAGATGTCATTGACAACAACCACCTCACCGGCACCAAGAATCAATGTAAGCTCTCCACCCGCACATCTTCGTGCCGCACACAAAAAACAGATACCCCGAGCGACCCTCGGGGGCCATCCCCGCATTTGTTTCAGCTGCTTTACTGTTCACCCCGGCGCCAGCTAGTCTCGGCCCCGGGCTGGCCGTTTGGCCCGATACGTTCATACCCATAGACAGCTTAGTAGCATGCATGGTACTGAAGGCCCACTCTTCGTCTTAACTACCTATCTCACCACGGTTGTCCGGCTAGCGAGAGCAAAAGCTGGAGGTCACCACACGAAAAACGTCCGGGGAGAAAACGGCTTGGGCGACCCGGTCATTTCATTCGTGAGTATCTACTTGGTCGAGTCCACCCATAGAGTCCGAGTACTGTACGCTCCATTCCACGGCCCACTCTCTACCTCAGCTACATACCGGCTCACGGTTGTCCGACTGGCAAGAGCAAAATTCAAAGAGCCGACAGAACATGAAAAAGACTAAAGGGGGCTCGGACAAAACCGAGTCGGCGCCCTCTGCATAAAGTTTGCACTATGAGAATCAAACATTTGATATATCTGTGCCAACTAACTATGTCTTTTGCATGACCATTTCCATGGGCAACCCACTCACCCGGAGGCTCGTAGGCTACACCCAAAGGGTGCGCTCGCGTGCCCTCGCTGGAAACACCCAGCCGATGGACTCCACATCCTCGCCCGGTAATGCGTCGCACCCATCTGCCAACGGACTCCGTGTCCGCCCCCAGCAGGGCTCTCCGCCCATCTGCTGGCGGAATCCACATCCGCATCGGGCAGGGCTCTGCGCCCATCAGCCGGAGGAATCCGCGTCCTCATCCGATAGGGCTCGCACCCATCAGCTGGCGTACTCTGTGTTCGCCCCCGGCAGGGCCACGCGTCCATCAGTCGGCGGACTCCAAGTCCGCCTGGCAGTGCCTCACACGCATCAGCCGGCGGACTCCGCACCCATCCACCAGCGGACTCCGTGTTCGCCCCCGATAGGCTCCGCGCCCATAAGCCGGCGGACTCCAAGTCCACGCCGGACAGCGCCTCGCACACATCAGCCGGCGGACTCCGCGTCCGCCCCCGGGAGAGCTTCACTCCCACAAGCTGGCAGACCCCCGCGTCCATGCCCAGCAGGGCCTCGTGCCCATCAGTCGATGGACTCCGCATCGACGCCTGACATCCTCGAGTCCATAGTCTGCTTCAGCAATAGCAAATACCCTCCTCCCGACTCTTTGAGTCGCCCGGAGGCTCGGAGGTTACACCCAGCGGGTGTGCTGGGCGTCCCCGCTGGAAACAGCCAGTCGGAGGACTCCGCGTCCATGCCCGACAGGGCCCCGCTCCCACCAGCCGGCAGGCCCCGCTTCCACTTCCACGCCTAGCAAGGCCCCGCACCCACTAGCCAGTGGACCCCGTGTCCGCACCCGACATCCTAGACGCCACTGTATGCTTGAACAACAACAAAAACCCTCCGTATGACTCTTCGAGTTGCCCGGAGGCTCGGAGGCTACACCTAGTGGGTGCGTTGAAACTCCCCCACTGGAAGAAAGCCGCGCCAGCCCCGGCCCACAAAAGACCGTCATCGACAAAACTTTTGCTATGACAATAGCAAAAACCCTCCGCCCGACTCCCCAAGTTGCCCGGAGGTTCAGAGGCTACTGTCAGGGGGATGACCCCCGAGTACGCCCAATGAGACGACTCAACATTTCAAAACTTCAGGGCAGCCCATGCCCTCGGCCCAGATGCTCCTGCTGGCTCCTCGGTCCGGTTGGCTTCCCGAGCTGGCTCCTAGTTGGCCGGCTCCAAGGTTGGTCGGCTCCCAAGTTTGGTCGGCTCCCTAGTCTGCCTGGCTCCCAGTTGGTCGGCTCCCAAGTTAGGTCGGCTCCCTGGTCCAGCTGCTCCAGCTGGCTCCCCGTCCGGCTCCCCGACTGGCTCCCCGCCTGACTCCTCTAGTTGGCCAGCCAGGCAAAGTCAACCATGGCGTCCCGTCGGACATGACGTGAAGACACTATAGCATGTGTCACGCGTCACCTCACTGCACCCCAATAGTCCAGCACTATCGGTAAATAGTGCCCCACTATGCTCATGCCATGCGTCCCCTCATCCATCACCTCTAATAGTGGAGTTAAGACATGTGGGCCACCTCTTGTCCCTTGGGCACCTCTTTATAAGGTGACTCAGGGAGTCAGCCCATGGGCTAGCCTCCTCGGGCTCTCTCTCCCATTCTCTCATCCCTCTCATGCCCACACGCATACACATGAGGCAAGAAGCCTCACGGATCTCTTCTTCCATACAGCTCCAGGAGCAACTCTGTACAACTACAGACACGGCATATATCATCAGACATGCAGGATTAGGGGTGTTACCTCCTCACCAGGGCCCCGAACCTTGGTAAACCACCGCATGCTACTACCCTATCTTGTCTCGGATCTTGCACGACATCCTTGATCTCACCTCGATTAGCCAACCCCTGGCATCTGTTGTGAGAAAACGACGAAAATTGTGCTCCACGCAGATCCGACCGGTCACCTTGGCTAGGTCAGAAGTTTTGCCCCCGATCAGGAGATCAGGTTTGGGAACCAAGAGTTCATCTCTGAATCCCGAGGCGATCTAGTCTTTACTGGGCTCTTGGCCTCACCCGATTAGCCTGGAAGTCCCGAAGCTTTGACTTCGGGTCTCCTGCTCGACCCCATCTTTGTGTCGATTCTTACCTCGAATCCGGCTTTGGGCTCAGATCCGATTATGGCACCCAAAGACTAGGGGTCAGCCTTGGCCAAACATGCTCCATGTGCTGAGATGGCAGAGGCCAACTCCAAAAGACTCTGGAAGGCTAATCTAGCTGACCTCTCACTATTGGAGGAGACGTTGGCCCGACCGGATGCTGGTCGGTTGCCCTTTGTTCAGGTCACCCGCTATTATCGGACGCACTGGGCTCAAGCCATCCTCCGAGGCTACGGAGGAGGGCGAGAGAGCCAGCCAAGGGCAGGATAGCTCATTGTCGGTGCTGCGGCTTTCTCCTTCTTGTTGACCAGCGCCATCCGTGTGATGTGGTCACAAGGGAGCTCGGGAGGTGCCTCGCCTGAAACCGAATCTGGAGGGAGCACAGCGAGGTGGATGCAGAGGAAGGAGGAGCAATAATGGCCTTGCGCTGCACGCATGCTTTATGTTGACCAGGGCAGTTGTCGAGGCATCATGAGGAGGTGGAGCTACCCCGCGCTCTAATGAGCGCCACACATCGCGCCTGACCTGCACGCGGTTAAGGCCCGCATCGATTATTTTCTCCTCCCAACTGGCGGAGCAGAGCACGTCGCGGGTCCGAGGGCTACTGTCGACCCCCGGGCACTGGGGGTACCCAGACCCCTCTGCCTGCGGCCCAGGACACGCCGCATATCGTGGGCCCATGGTGGCCCACCTCGGGAATTCACGAGCAACACCCTCGCATGGGCCCCCACCTCGCGAGACGCATGACAGCAAGCGTCGCGAGGGGCTTCACGGACCCCCCCCTCGCGAGGCCACCACCGAGGCACTCGCACGGCGAATCGATCGAGCACGGCTCGGCGGAGCCGCTCGGTCCTACGCCTTCACGTGGGTACCGCGTGCCGCGCCAGGCGGTGCCAGGAGCCGTGCCAGCGGGCATGGACGGAGAAGCTTTCCTCTTTGGTGCTAAGGGAGCAAGACCAGCTCGATCCCCAAAGGTATCCCCTTTGGTGAAAGAAGACCAAGGCCGGTGGCTCACCAGGACGGAGGTCATCCCCGAGCCCACCACCGCGTCATGGCAGCGAGCTTTCACACGCAAAGTTTGCTTTTTCCAGGATATACTGCAACATTGTCCCCCTTCAAACGGACCGTTGTGGTCACCCTTCTCGCCTTGTATTTTCGGTGGAAGAGGACCAGGGCCAGTATAAGATAGGGCAAGGGCCGACGTAGAGCAGGAGGGACACCAGGCCTGCAAGAGCACATCCTTGTAACATGTTCTCTCCCCAAGCAATTCAGACAAGCAGGAGTAGGGCTTTATACCGCGAGGTGGCCTCAACCTGGGTAACCACTGTGTTTGTATTCGTCTTCCTTAGCCAGAATCCACTGGAGCGTCATCGTAGGCTCGCGAGATAAAATAGGGTTGGTGAATCAGGCGCACCACAGAGTTCGAACCTCCTTGGGTCCCCAGAGCCCTGATTCCGACACGAGGTTTTATGACGCATCATGACTTGTTGCATCTTATTGCATAACATGATCATTAAAGATGAGAGGGATATGCCTACAAAATTTCAGTACATCACCAACGGGACTCCAGTTGAGCCAGAGTACGATACGAACTAGATCCTGGCATTTCTTGAAGAGCATCTCAAGATTAAGAACCGACAAGTTCATGCTCACCTCCAACAAGATCTTATTGAGCATCACTGGCAACGTCTTAGTGAGTCCTAGTTGTTCTATCACATGTTATTTGCTACATTTGAACCATTCAATGTATTTATATTTGAATAAATTGGTTTGTAAACTTTTAATTTGGCTTACAAACTCTATTCATATTTGCTTGAACATTCATGTTTATGTTTAGTTTTATATGTTTGTAGTTGCAATATATACCAGAATTGCAAAGTGTCGAGCGAACTAGCCTGACAATACTACCAGGTGTATGAATGGAGGGGCGAAGTCTAGCTATGGCACAGATATTCACTCGAATGTGTACAAGTTCAGGCCCCACTCGGATGTGGTAAAAGCCCTACGTCTAGATACCGGAGGCTTTCGTGTTTGCTTATGGGAAGTGAAGATTACAGAAGGTCGGAACCCTTATCATGGCGCTCGATGGTGGCTTATATAGAGTATGCCACCGCTGGTTGAGCGCCACCATTAATGTTGATTAATGCTACATTAAAGAAACTATAGATTAACTGAGACGTTATTGATAACGCATAATTAACTACATCATGGGCGTCACTTCACATCCTTCGGCCGTTGCGCCTGCTAAACCTTTGAACTTCTACCATCCGAGTGAGGTTATGGCGTCCAAGTCACTTGAAGGATCCAAGTAAAGCTTCTCTGGCGTCGGAGTGCACTTTTACTTCAAGGGCTTCAATGGTAATAAAGGACCTCAGGTGGGCCCCAGATGTCGGTCATGTGGCCCTACCCATGGTAGGTGACCTCATTAGTAGCCCCTGAATCTGTGAGGTTTTAGTGATCGAGTGATCGACACTTGGAAGCGTCGATGGCACCTCAGAGGCGTTCAAGAAATGACTTGCATCATTACTCACTCGACTTCAAACCATGACGGATTCAGGATTATCGTTTTTTGACTGAATGATTTAGCCTGAGCATGTGACATTGATACTTGGAAATGAAACGTTTCCCTGAAGAAACGATTCGAATGCGTGGTTGTTTCATCCCTGTGTTTAGCTGGAAGTAAGTTGTCCATTCGGCTTGAGGAAACAAAACTCCAGGAGATCCACAGCATCAGAATTGTTTCATTTAAGGTATGAAGAGATTCCCGCATGTTTGAAATCATGATGGACGCACGTAGACGTCCGACAGAATAGTCACATCGCGGGAATTGGGGGTAATGGGCATGATGCCTTGATTTCCGCACCGAAATTTTTGCCACGCGTCCCCAAGGTTGTGACTAGTGGATCCGGGGATCTCGCTCCGTTTGAGGATTGACGACAGAGATTTCGCCTGATCCTTTGGTATAAAATATGCGAGAACTGACGGGGATGAATTATATCTCACTTTTCCCCTTCCCTCATCGTGTCCGATGCCCACTCGCAACCCTCTCACCGAGCCCTAGTTGCGGTCCAAGCTCGAGTTCTTCGGAGATGACAAAAAAAGCGACCACGATGGCCGAGCAGGCGAAGAAGAGTTCGCGCGAATCCTACTCGAGCGTTGGCATGCCGGAAGGATGGACTCAGGTCGATTGGCTATCCTTGAGGGTCACCAAGTCTCGAATGCGTGATTTGGAGGATGACGGTCTCCTGCCTGAAGGGAGCTGGCGGTTGCTAGAGGCAGGCGAGGATGAGCCTTCGCCGCGGGGGAATGAGCGCGTCCTCCTGGTCACACACCTCGAACGAGGTTTCTCTCTTCCGTCTCATCCTTTTTTCCGTAGATTCTTAGATTTCTTTGGCGCTCAACTCCATCACATTCCTCCCAATGTCGTAATATACTTATCTACGTTCATTTCCCTCTACAAAAATTTCTTGGGCTATCATCCCCACTAGGGTTTATTCAAACATCTTTTCACCTGTCGAGTGATGACTATGAAGAAGTCCACTTGGTCAAAGGATAAGACCAATGTAGCCCAACTCTACGAGGGTTTAGGGATCCAGCTGAGGGGGAAGGTCTGTTTCCCGACAATGAATTTTCTGGATTTAGTGAAGGGCTGGCAGGAAAAACTGGTTTTACTGCCAGGATATTCCAATCAGAGATGGCCACTCGGGACATCCGCCATATTCATCTCATCGCATTCAGCCGGTCCCTAGGCTGACTGTGACTAAGGACGAGAAGGTAGAGATGGACATCTTGGTGATAGCCCTGGTGGCCTTGGTGCAAAAAGGCATCAATGGCCTAGACGTGTTGGAGGTTTTCTTTCAGAGAAGGATTCAACCTCTCCAAGCTAGGTCTCATCCTATGTGGGAATACTCTAGACCGAGTGATGACACTCGAACGCATCCAGAAGAGCTTAGCGCAGAAGCGATGGAGACTAAGATCAAGGCCATAACCCCAGCTCGTGACAAACACGGGGGGGAGTAGACTGGTGGCTCCGCTTTCAGCAAAAAATCCACCGAATGAGGAACCATCGAAGATCTTATAGCCGAGTGATATTTGTGCACTTATTGTATTTGAATTAATTAACATGTTCTTCATTCGGCAGGCTTTCAAGGACATGAATAGTCAATTGCCAGTTGTAGATTGAGGCCCTATTGATGTGGCCAGTGACACCGATTGCCAGGAGGACTTGGTCGAAGTCGAAGAAATGGAAGAAGACGGCAGAAGTGACGATGAAGATGATGACTCGGACGCCAGCTATGAGGTGGAATCCTCGTGCTCTGATGACAATGTGCCTGGAGCACGTACCAAGGCGCGCCAGGACCCGGGAGTTCGTGGCAGGGGCAACAAGGGGTTGAGCATCATCAAGCCGACTGCAATTGTTCCTCTTACTCGCAACACAAAGCGTGGCCGAGGGGAACTCACTTTGCCGCTTGAAAAGGCGGCCAAACAAGCCAAGGTTTCTGCGGTCAAACCTCGGAAGGTTGTCCCCATCCCAACAAGGCTTCAGAGTAAGTGTTTATATTTTGACAGTCATTGTTCAGATAGGTTCGAGTGCTGTGACGTCTCGGGTGTTTCTTTTGTAGAGTTGACACTTTGACTACTTGCCTGAACCCCAAACTCTACAGAAGGAGCGGGTTGACGTCGACATTGCATCTTTGAAAGGTAAACTTTGAATTCCTTCTGACGCATGTCATGGTTTCCTTTTTGCTTATTCCCGAGTGCTTCTCAAACACTTGCAACCCCGCATGAGGTGATCGACATCATAGATGACAGGGTTGATCCACCGAATCCTTCTGTCAACAAGGATGGTGTGGTGCAGGAGTCAGCGCGTGCAGATGCTTTGGTGCTAGCACGGGGACCCAGCTCGGGAGCCGGGGTCGCACTCGGAACTGATACATCATCCTCTTTGCTAATTCCTCCCTCCAACATCTTCGCGCTACACCACATCCCGAAGGATCAGGTGGGAGCGAGCAAAGAAGCATTGATCCAGCTAGAAGTGATGAGCGAGCGGTTGAAGATGGCATATGATGCGAGTGCGGCATTACAAAAGAATGTCCGAGTAAGTACTCTTGTAAGTGCCTTTCTCAATCGAATTTATGATCTGAATGAATTTTGTCTTTTTCTTTTAGAAGTCTCGAGTGGGTTTGCATCTAGGCACGCCCACTGGTTGTTTCTGTGTTCCAGTGGGGGCGCGCTGAGCGCACCCACTCGGTGTAGTTCCCGAGACTGTCATCGACTGAAGCAATCGGCGATAGTCTAAAAGTGTAGAATTGTTCGATCTATCGTCGAAAAAGAAGTCCTGAATTTGACCTTCCAGTGGGGGCGCGCTGAGTGCACCCACTAGCTGTAGTCCCTGAGACTACCGTTGACTGAAGCAGTCAGCGGGAGTCTTAGAAGTTTGAAACTTAATCGAATGAGTTATTATCTTGTATCCGATTGATGAATCATATGTCTTCGTCAGACAAATATTTTCTTATATTTCCCGTTTGCAGGCTGTTTGTGAGCTCGAAGTCGTTAGAGTGCTTTAGATAAGGAGGAGTTGACCTTGTGCCTCGACCTTGATGCTGAGAAGGCCAAGAGCACCCGATTGGAGTAGGCAAAGAAGACAATGGAAGGTACACTCATCATGTCCGACTACCACCATATATGTTCTTCCTTCCTGTCTGACTGAGTCTGCTTTATTAGATCTTCGTGGAGAAAATCGTAAACTTGTCGAGAGGCTGAAGAATTCTATTTCTTTAGAAACTGTGAAGATGGCCCTCGAGAAGAAGGACACGGAACTGGCAAACGCCCAGAAGGAGGCTAGACAGAGGGCCGAGGAGGCCGAGGAGAAACTGAAGACGGTCGGAAGGTTGGAGGAGGAGAAGAAAACCCTTGAGGTTGTTGTGGAGAAATCCAAGGAGGAGCTCGCCAGATTGAAGACCAAACATGAGCACATCATTGCCAAGAAGGCTGAGCTGGAGCAGTTCGTCGAAGAGTTCGGCGATACTGCGAGTGAGAAGCTCAAAGGTAAACCTTCCCGAATGTCTCATGTGTATCCTTGTATAACTGAATGAAATTTTCTCACCTCTGATTCTTTTCTTTGTTCGACTAGAATCAGAGTTCTGCTTTGACGTTGCTTAGAAGAGCGACAAGATCGAAAAGGAGTTGGATCCGTCCCGAGAGCCGCTCAAGGATAGTGCTTCCATGGTCGTTCTCCGTCTGGAGGAACGCATTGACAAAGTGGCTTCGTACATCAAGAGGCTTCACACCGTTGTTTCGGATATTGAGAAGGAACTCTTTTCCGAGTAAGAACCTTCCAAGGATCTGGAAACTATTCTCACCCGAGTGAGGGACGACCCGAGCTAGGTAAAGACCTAGAAGAAGTCCGCGGCCCAAGCCAGAGCTGACATCGCTCTCTCACCGGTTCGGGTCTACTGCAAGGGGATAGACGAGAAGAAGCTGAAGTCCTTGGAGGTTGCCAACAGGAAGCACGTCAAAATTGAAGACTGCATGGAGATTTTCATGGAAGATGCCACTCGAATCATAGAGAGCATTAATCTAGACACCTTCATCGAAGCAGTGACTCTGTCTCGCCCCGAGTGATCATTGGGCTGAAAAACTCTTTAAACTTTGGCCTCGGAATGCCGAGTGGTAGTTATAACCATAAAACTCTGAATGAGCTTGAGGCTCTTATCGGCTGTACTTAAATTCATACTTTCGCTTTGAACAACGCAGTTTTATCTTCATTTCATCTTGTTGTCTGAGTGAGGTGAAAGCCACACCCGAAGCAATATATAACTTAAGCGACGTGGGGTCGCGTTTAATCCCCGAGTATGGGCGAGACCCGCACTCGGATTAGCTTGTATCTAGATGAACAATGATGGTCATGTTCATCTTGTCGTCCGAGTGAGGAGAATGTCCCACTCGAAACGCTTTTTAACTTAGGCGACGCGGGGTTGCGGCTAAGCCCCCGGGTGTGGGTGAGACCCGCATTTGGATTAGTTTTATTTTTAGACGAACAATGATGGTCCTGTTCATCTTGTCGACCGAGCGAGGAGAATGTCCTACTCGAAATGCTTTTTTAACTTAGGCAATGTGGGGTCACGGCTATGCCCCCGAGTGTGGGTGAGACCCGCACTCAGATTAGTTTTATTTTTAGACGAACAATGATGGTCATGTTCATCTTGTCGTCTGAGTGAGCAGAATGTCCCACTCGAAACACTTTTTAACATAGGCAACGCGGGGTCGCGGCTAAGCCCCTGAGTGTGTGAGACCCTCACTCGAATTAGTTTTTTATTTTTAGACGAACAATGATGGTCCTGTTCATATTGTCGTTCGAGTGAGGAGAATGTCCCACTCGAAACACTTTTTAACTTAGGGGATGATAACCCACAAGTTTAGGGGATCAATTGTAGCCTTTCTCGATAAGTAAGAGTGTCGAACCCAATGAGGAGCTAAAGGTAGAACAAATATTCCCTCAAGTTCTATCCATCACCGATACAACTCTACGCACGCTTAACGTTCGCTTTACCTAGAACAAGTAGGAAACTAGAAGTACTTTGTAGGTTTAACGGGATAGGTTTGCAAGAAAATAAAGAGCACGTAAATAAAAACTAGGGGCTTCTTAGATAAAGAAACAACTAAGTTAGTCTTAGTAGAGAGCTTTTTGTCACAATAAAGTTATTTGTCCCTAGGCAATCGATAAATAATCAATAATCATTATTACAATTTTATATGAGGGAGAGGCATAATCTAACATACTTTCTCTACTTGGAACATATGCAGTTATGATTGGAACTCTAGCAAGCATCCGCAACTACTAAAGATCATTAAGGTAAAACCCAACCGTAGGATTATAAGATATCAAGCCCTATTTATTCCCATATGCAAACAACCTACTTACTCGGGTTTGTGCTTCTGTTACTCACGCCACCCACCATAAGCGAATCATGAACATATTGCAAACCCTACAGCGGGGATCCCTCACGTTTGTGTGACACGGAGAGCACCATAGGATAGCACTAATAATAGAACATGCAACTCAAACCAAACATGATCATCAATCAACCCATAGGATAAAACGGATCTACTCAAAGATCATAAGATAGCCATACATCATTGGGAAGTAATATACAGTGTTGAGCACCATGTTTAAGTAGAGATTATAGCGGGGAGAAGAGGTGTTGAACCGCTGCATAGAGGGGGGAGAGTTGGTGATGATGGCGGCGAAGTTGTTGGTGTAGATCGTCGTCACAATGATGGCCCCGGCGGTGTTACGGTGCCACCGGGAGAGAGGGGGATAGATCCCCCTCCTTCTTCTTCTTCCTTGACCTTACCCCTAGATGGTAGAAGGGTTTACCCTCTGGTCCATGGCCTCCATGGCGGCGGAGGGGCGAGAGACCCTCCAAGATTGGATCTCTCTCTCTGTTTCCTTCTGTTTCTGCGCTCCCCGATTCTGGCCTTTCACCATTTCTTAAATATCCGGAGATTCATAACTCTGATTGAGCTGAAATTTTGAGGTCATTTTTATTATAAGCATATCTCCCTTGCAGCAAAAGGAGAGCTCCAACTACCTTAAGGGGTGACCACAAGGGCCAAGGGTGCGGCCAGGGGTAGGTAGCGCCACCTGGCTTGTGGTCACCTCGGGCATCGTCTCGTGTTGATTCTTTTTCCCAAAAATCACATGTATTCCAAAAAATACATAAGTTTTTATCCCGTTTGGACTTTGTTTTGTATGGATATTCTGCGAAACAAAAAACATGCAACAAACAGGAACTGACACTGGGCACTGGATCAATATGTTAGTCCCAAAATAGTATAAACAGTTGCCAAAAGTATATGAAAGTTCTAGAATATTGGCATGAAACAACCAAAAATTATAGATACGACGGAGACGTATCAGCATCCCCAAGCTTAATTCTTGCTCTTCCTCGAGTAGGTAATTGATAAAAAAGATAATTTTTGATGTGGAATGCCACCTATCATAATCTTGTTCATATAATCTAGTCATTGCATGAATATTCATATCCATAAGATTCAAAACAAAAGCTTAATGTTGACATAAAAACAATAATATTTCAAGTATACCAACAAATCAATTGTATCTCTTCAAAATCTAATGGCAAAAGAAAGTTATCCCTACAAAATCATATAGTTTGGTATGTTCCATCTTCCCCACAACGCCGATGACAAGTCAAGCAATTGTTTCACACCTTCTATGTTCTCAAACTTTTTCAACTCTCACGCAATACATGAGCATGAGCCATGGATATAGCACTATAGGTGAAATAGAATATGGTGGAGGTTGTGAAGAAAAAGGAGAAGATAGTCTCACATCAACTAGGCGTATCAATGGGCTATGGAGATGCCCACTAATAGATATTAATGTGAGTGAGTAGGGATTGACATGCAACAGATATACTAGAGCTATAAGTGTATGAAAGCTCAAAAAGAAACTAAGTGGGTGTGCATCCAACTTGCTTGCTCATGAAGACCTAGGGAAATTTGAGGAAGCCCGTCATTGGAATATACAAGCCAAGTTATATAATGAAAAATTCCCACTAGTATATGAAAGTGACAAAATAGGAGACTCTCTATCATGAAGATCATGGTGCTTCTTTGAAGCACAAGTGTGGAAAACAAAGATAGTATCATTGTCCCTTCTCTCTTTCTCTCATCTTTTTTTTGGTGGGCATGTAAGGCCTCTTTTTTTATTTGGGCTCCGTTGGCCTCTTTTATTTTTCATAAAGTCTAGAGTCTCATCCCAACTTGAGGGAATCATAGCTTCCATCATCCTTTCCTCACATGGCACAATTCTCTAATAATGATGGTCATCAAACTTTTATTTACTTACAACTCAAGAATTACAACTCAATATCTAGAACAAAATATGACTATATGAAGGCCTCCGGCAGTGTACCGGGATGTGCAATGATCTAGTGTAGCAATGACATCAAAAAACGGACAAGCCATGAAAACATCATGCTAGCTATCTTATGATCATGCAAAAAATATGACAATGATGATGTGTGTCATAATAAACAGAACGGTTGAAGTTGCATGGCAATATATCTTGGAATGGCTATGGAAATGTCATAATAGGTAGTTATGGTGGCTGTTTTGAGGAAGGATATATGGTGGATTTAATGCACCGGCAAAAGTTGCGGGATACTAGAGAGGCTAGCAAAAGTGGAAGGGTGAGAGTGCGTATAATCCATGGACTCACATTAGTCATAAAGAACTCACATACTTATTGCAAAAGTCTATTAGTCATTGAAGCAAACTATTAGACCCATGCTCCCAGGGGAGAGGTTGGTAGGAGTAAACCATCGCGCGCGCCCGACCCTCACACAAAGGTTGACAGTCAATAAACAAATCATACTCTGACTTCCTTACATAACGATTCACCATACGTGCATGCTACGGGAATCACAAACCTTTACACAAGTATTTCTGCCAATCCACAATTACTCACTAGCATCACTCGAATATCTCCATCTTTATATCGCAAAACTATTGCAAGGAATCAAACATATCATATTCAGTGATCTACAAGATTTATGTAGGATTTTATGACTAACCATGTAAATGACCAACTCCTGTTAACTCTAAATAGATATAAGTGAAGAATGAGAGTTTAATTCTTTCTATAAAATATATTCTCACTCTCTAACAAATATAAGTGAAGCAAAAGAGCATTCTACAAATGGCGGTTTTCTATGTGTAGAGAAAAAGGAAATCCAAACTTCAAATGATATAAGTGAAGCACATGAAGCATTCTATAAAGCCACACTTAAAAGATATAAGTGAGGTGCAAAGAGCCTTATATAAATCGACCAAGGACTATCTCATACCAGCATGGTAAAGAAAAATAAAAAGCACAAGACGCTCCGAGATTTACGCATACCATGTGATGAATTAAAATATAGCTCCAAGTAAAATTACCGATGGTTGTTAGAAGAAAGAGGGGATGCCTTCCGGGGCATCCCAAGCTTAGTTTCTTGGGAGTCCTTGAATATTACCTTGGGGTTCCTCGGGCATCCCCAAGCTTAGTCTCTTTCCACTCCTTATTCCTTCATCCATCGTGATCTCACCCAAAACTTGGAAACTTCAATCATACAAAACTTAACAAAACCCTCGTGAGATACATTAGTATAATAAAACAAATCACCACTTTAAGTATTGTTGCCAACCAATTCATATTTTTTTCATTGTAGATACTTCAATATAACTTTTCCATGGCTTATACCACCGATACAATGGATAGTTTCATCAAAACGAGCAAAATAATGCATCAAAAACAGAATCTGTCAAAAATAGGACAGTCTGTAGTAATCTGAACATTCACCATACTACTGTAACTCTAATAATTATGAAAAATTAGGAATTGGTAAATAATGTGTATAGAATTATTGTGTAAAAAAATCATAATTTTTGCACGCTCCAGTAAAATATAGAAATTCAAACACTGTAGCAAAAATTTCTGTTTTTACACAGCACATATCAAACAAGCAATTTAAACATCCTAAAGGTAATTCTTGGCAATTAATTTTTATAATAAAATGTATTTGTACAAGGGGATAATTATTTTTGTCGAAAATTTTCTATAATCAAGATTCATAAAGTTTCCATGGGCATGAACAAAGTTCAAGGCTAGCCCCCACTTCAATGTTGCTCGTCTTTCTCACTTTCACTTTTCTTTTTGAAAAAGTTTTAAGTTCCCCACTTTATTTTTTGTTTTTAATTATTTTAAAATAACACAACAGAATAAAATTACTCTCTAAAACTTCCGTGTTGTCTCCCTGGCAGCGTTTTCTTTAAAGCCATTAAGCTAGGCATAAAGTGCTCAAGTAGTGGATCCACCCGGATCCCAAGGTATATCAAAGCCAATTTTAATTAGCAATGATTTGTAATTAAGTAGTGAGCACAAAGTGATATAAATCATGTGACAACAAAGTCTAAATCTCTTTCTATGCGTTGGCATGTCATACAAGAACAATTCATTCACACCAAGTAAACACCAATGCATAGCATACGTAGTTTCTTGCAAGTTTATTGTATCGGAAACATAGAGAGGTGGAGATGTAGTTCGTATCTCTTAATAATTTCAAGTAGGAGAAGCAAGCACATTCATATTATATCTATCAAAATAATCATGTGTAATAGTAAAAGGCAACCCACCTATATAATCCTTAATAAGTGCAAACTTCTCCGATATAGTGTAGTTGGGAGAAATCAAAAAGATAATAGGACTATCATGTGTTGGTGGAATGGCAACAATTTCACGTTTAACATAAGTAACTATAGCAAGTTCATCTCCATAATAATTATTCATATTGGCATCATGGCCACAAGCATAGCAAGCGTCAAGTTCATCAAAAAGGGATATTTCCAACGAATCCAAGGGATCATAGCAATTATCATAGCATTCATCCTTCGGTAAGAATGAAGGGAAATTAAACAATGTATAACTTGAAGAGTTACTCTCGTTAGAAGGCAGGCATGGGTAGCTAATCCGCTCTTCCTCCTTTGTTCTTCGCTCTCCTCCTCATCTTTTTCATCCAATGAGTTCATAGTGTCATCAATTTCTTCTTCCATAGATTCCTGCAAAATATTAGTCTCTTCTTGAATAGCGGAGACTTTCTCAATAAATTGATCAATATGGGCATTATATTCGTAATTGGCATAATAGTAACGAAGCATAGCCAAATTTTGGGATCGGTAAATAGCATCATCATAATCTTCATACTTTGCAAACAAAGCTTCAATTTCATAAGCACCCTTAAAAGCAACAAAGTCTTCTATTTGTTCCACATCATAATAATCATATATACCATTAGAATAACAAGCCAAGGTTTCATTATCATTAAATTTACATGAAAAGGGATGGTGTTTAGCCTTCATCCTAGAGCAAGAAGTAATATCATATCTCAAGCATACCATTTCAACATATGAATTTGATCATATAACAGTTTCCCTTTTTGAGTCAAGTTATAATACCTAAAGTGTTCACGTTTATCCAACGTGTATCCCATTATATAATTGAATGGGGTTTCTCAGGATTATTAAAGTAGTGCATAATATCTTCCACATAACGAGCATCGAGGGTTTTAGGAGGTTCCCCATCTCCATGAGTAGCAAATACACCTATTTTTTTGGTATTTCGTGTTCCATATCCATAACTAAAGATAGGTAACAACTTAGAACACCAAATAAAATCCACTTAGTGATAAAGCAAACAAGCACACACGAGAATATTCACCCCACACTATTGCTCCCCGGCAATGGCGCCAGAAAAAGGTCTTGATAACCCACAAGTGTAGGGGATCAATTGTAGCCTTTCTCAATAAGTAAGAGTGTCAAACCAAATGAGGAGCTAAAGGTAGAACAAATATTCCCTCAAGTTATATTGACCACCGATACAACTCTACGCACGCTTAACATTCGCTTTACCTAGAACAAGTATAAACTAGAAGTACTTTGTAGGTGTAACGGGATAGGTTTGCAAGAAAATAAAGAGCCCGCAAATAACAGGTAGGGACTGCTTAGATAAAGAAACAACTAAGTTAGTCTTAGTCGAGAACTTTTGGTCACAATAAAGTTATTTGTCCCTAGGCAATTGATAACTAGACCGATAATCATTATTCCAATTTTATATGAGGGAGAGGCATAAGCTAACATACTTTCTCTACTTCGATCATATGCACTTATGATTAGAACTCTAGCAAGCATCTGCAACTACTAAAGATCATTAAGGTAAAACCCAACCATAGCATTATAAGGTATCAAGTCCTCTTTATTCACGTACGCAAACAACCTACTTACTCGCGTCTGTGCTTCTGTCACTCACGCCACCCACCATAAGCGAATCATGGAAATATTGTAAACCCTACAGCGGGGATCCCTCACGCTTGAGCGAAACAGAAAGCACCATAGGACAGGACCAATAATAAAACATGCAACTCAAACCAATCATGATCATCAATCAACCCATAGCACAAAACGGATCTACTCAAACATCATAGGATAGCCATACATCATTGGGAAATAATATATAGCGTTGAGCACCATCTTTAAGCAGAGATTACATCAGGGAGAAGAGGTTTTGAACCGCTGCATAGTGGGGGAGAGAGTTGGTGATGACGGCGGCAAAGTTGTTGGTGTAGATCGTTGTCGCGATGATGGCCTCGGTGGCTTTCTGGTGCCATCGGGAGAGAGGGGGAGAGCCCCCCTCCTTCTTATTCTTCCTTGACCTTACCCCTATATGGGACAAGGGTTTCCCCTCTGGTCCATGGCCTCCATGGCGGAGGAGGGGCAAGAGCCCCTTCGAGATTGGATCTCTCTCTCTCTCTCTCTCTGTTTCCTTCTGTTTCTGTGCTCCCCGATTTTGGCCTTTCACCGTTTCGTAAATATCCGGAGATCTGTAACTCCGATCGGACTGAAATTTGGGGGGGTATTAAAAAATTATATTCCTTGTGGAAGAAGGAGAGCTGCAACCGCCTTAAGGGGTGATCACAAGGGCTCAGGGCGCGGACAGGGGGTAGGTTGCGCCCCCTGGCTTGTGGTCACCTCGGGCATCGTCTCTCGTTGATTCTTTTTCCCAAAAATCACATATATTCCAAAAAAAATATCCTTAAGTTTTTATCGAGTTTGGACTTGGATTGGTATGGCTATTTTGCAAAAAAAAATATGCAACAAACAGGAACTGGCACTGGGCACTGGATCAATATGTTAGTCCCCAAAATAGTATAAAAAGTTGCCAAAAGTATATGAAAGTTGTAGAATATTGGCATGAAACAATCAAAAATTATAGATACGACGGAGACGTATCAGCATCCCGAAGCGTAATTCATGCTCGTCCTCGAGTAGGTAAATGATAAAAAAGATAATTTTTGATGTGGAATGCCACTTAGCATAATCTTGTTCATATAATCAAATCATGACATGATTATTAAGATCCATAAGACTCAAAACAAAAGCTTAATGTTCACATAAAAACAGTAATATTTCAAGCATACTAACAAAGCAATTGTATCTCTTCAAAATATAATGGCAAAAGAAAGTTATCCCTACAAAATCATATAGTCTGGCTATGCTCCATCTTCCCCACACAAAGTATTTATATCATGCACAA
Organism: Hordeum marinum; assembly: GCA_022496015.1. Lineage (NCBI taxonomy): Eukaryota > Viridiplantae > Streptophyta > Magnoliopsida > Poales > Poaceae > Hordeum > Hordeum marinum. The sequence continues at coordinate 444,848,932 of CM039674.1, forward strand.
CCCCGATGACAAGTCAAAATATAATGGCAAAATAAAGTTATCCCTACAAAATCATATAGTATGACTATGCTCCATGTTCCCCACACAAAGTATTTATATCATGCAAAAATCACTTGTATTCCAAAACAAATTCCATAAGTTATTTATCGCGTTTGGACTTTGTTTGGTATGGATATTCTGCAAAACAAAAAACATGCAACAAACAGGGACTGGCACTAGGCACTGGATCAATATGTTTGTCCCAACAATAGTATAAAAAGTTGCCAAAAGTATATGAAAGTTGTAGAATATTGGCATGAAACAATCAAAAATTATAGATTCGATGGAGACGTATCAGGGGACACGGGGTCGTGGCTAAGTCCCCGAGTATGGATGAGACATGCACTCAAATTAGTTTTATTTTTAGACGAACAATGATGGTCTTGTTCATCTTGTCGTCCGACTAAGGATAATGTCCCACTCGAAACGCTTTTTAACTTAGGTGACGCGGGGTCGCGACGAAGCCCTCGAGTGTGGGTGAGACCCGCACTCAGATTAGTTTGATTTGTATACGAACAATGATGGTCATGTTTATCTTGTTGTCCGAGTGAGGAGAATGTCCCACTCGAAATGCTTTTTAACTTAGGCGACACGGGTCGCGGCTAAGCCCCCAAGTGTGGGTGAGACCCACACTCGGATTAGTTTTATTTTTAGACGAACAATGATGGTCATGTTCATCTCGTTGTCTGAGTGAGGAGAATGTCCCACTCTAAGCGCTTTTTAACTTAGGCGACACGGGGTCGTGACTAAGCCCCCGAGTGTGGGTGAGACCTGCACTCGGATTAGTTTTATTTTTAGACGAACAATGATGGTCATGTTCATCTTGTCCTCCGAATGAGCGAAACGCTTTTTAACTTAGGCGATGCGGGGTCACGGCTAAGCCCCCGGGTGTGGGTGAGACCCGCACTCGGATTAGTTTGTACTTAGGCAAAGTCAGGTTTGCAGCTAAGTATTCTACACCAACTTGGGGTGGTAAGTGAAATTAATTCACCATGACGATAAAAAGGTTAGATTTCGACAATGTATAAAGAAATGAAACTTTATTCATTGAGATCACTCGGACTCAATATGGGAATGACAAACTAAACTCGAAGTGTTCTATGTATAGAACTTGCAAAGCAGATCCGCGTTCCAAGTTCGAGGCTGTTGCACGTAGTTCTTGATATTGTACAGTCAGTAGGCTCCATTGTGCAGGACTTTGGAGATCGCATATGGCCCTTGCCACAGAGGTGCCAGCTTGTGGGGTTTCTACTGGTCCAGTCGGAGAACAAGATCTCCCTCCTGAAAAGCTTGGCCTCTGACCTGTCTGACATGGTAACATCTCAAATCCTGCTGATAGAGCGTAGATCTGATGAGGTCTAACTCCCTTTCTTCCTCCAAAAGGTCCAGGCCATCTTGTCCTGTTGCTTCAGCCTCAGCTTCATCATATTGTTTCACTCATGGGGAATTGTATTGAAGATCACACGGCAGCACGACTTCTGATCCGTACACCATGAAGAAAGGAGTGCGTTGTGTAGAGCTAATAGGATTTGTTTGTATGCCCCACAACACGGATGGCAGCTCTTTGAGCCAAGCTCCCGCAACACACTTTAGGTCCCTCGTCAATCGGGGTTCTAATTCATGGAGAATCATCCCATTTTCCCATTCCGCCTGCCCATTTGATTGTGGGTGATCCACGGAGGCATAGTTAACCTGAGTGCCCTCAGAATAGCAAAACTCACGAAACTCATCCGAGTCAAAAAAAATCAGTTGTATGTGATGATGTCGTGCGACACACCGAATCTAAAGATGATTTGCCGAATGAAACTAACGACAGTGCTTGAGTCCAAACTCTTGATAGGTTTCGCTTCAACCCACTTGGTGAACTTATCGACCACCACAAGAAGGTGGGCGAATCCACTCGTTCCCGTCCGCAGGGGTCCGACCATGTCGAGGCACCACACGGCAAACGGCCAAGTGAGCGGGATCATCTTCAACGTTGAAGCGGGTTTGTGCATCTTGTTCTTGTAGAACTGGCACCCAACGCACAGATCGACCAGATCTCTAGCAGCTTCATTGGCTCGGGGCCAATAAAAACCCGCTCGGAAAGCCTTGGCGACCAATGTCCGAGATGACGCGTGATGGCCACGAGTTCCCGAATGAATATCATGTAGGATCTGCAACCCTTCCTCCGGGGAGATACATTTCTGAGTGACTCCTGTGGTGCTTTTCTTGTACAGTTGATCTCCCAAGACTTCAAATGATTTGGATCTACGTATGATTAGGTGAGCCTCTTCTTCGTCTTCGGGGATTTCTTGCCGAAGCAAGTATGCCCAATAAGGTTGAGTCCACTCGGGAGTAATTAGCAGCATTTCATGGATTAAGTCGACCACAGCTGGGATATCAACCTCAGTCGGATTGGATGGACCGACTACTTGTGGGGGCTCCTCTGTTTGTAGGGGCATGTAGATGTTCTAGGAATATGTCCTTGGGAACTGCCCGCCGAGTGGATCCAATTTTCGCGAGGTCGTCTGCTGCCTGATGTTTTGCGCGAGGAACGTGATGCAGCTCCAAACCCTCAAAAACTTTCTCTAGCTTTCTAACTGCATTGCAGTAACCAGTCATAGCTCGGCTCCGAATATCCCATTCTTTCATCACTTGATTGACAACGAGGTCCGAGTCACCGTAGACCATCAAACGATGAATGCCGAGTGAGATGGACATTCGGAGCCCATACAGGAGGGCTTCATACTCGGCCTCATTGTTTGATGAATCGAAATGGATTTGGAGGACATAATTCAGCCAGTCTCCTTTGGGAGAAATGAGAACAACGCCATCCCCTGAGCCATTGAGCATTTGGATCCGTCAAAGAACATGGTCTCGGGGACACTTGGGATTGGTTGCTCTTGTTCAATCCACTCGGCCATGAATTCAACCAATGCTTGAGACTTTATTGCTTTCTTAGCTTCAAACTTGATCTCCAATGGAAGGAGCTCGATTGCCCATTTTGCCACTCGGACAACTGCATCTCGGTTATGCAGGATCTCTGATAGGGTAGCGTTTCTGATGATCGTGACCGAGTGATCTTGGAAGTAATGAACCGCCTTTTTATGGTCAGGTAAATACCATAGACCAGCTTTTGATAATGCGGATACCTCTGCTTGGAGGGGGGTCAATACTTCCGAGATATAATAAACATGTCTTTGAACTTTAAATATTTTTCCTGGCTCCTCACGTTTGATTACAAGGACGGTGTTCACCACTTGGTTAGTAGCTACGATGTACAGGAGTAAGGGTTCCTCGCTGCCCGGAGCAGCTAACACTGGATGGGTGGAAATCAATGCCTTGAGTTCTTCAAACGTGTCTTATACTTTAGAAGTCCACTCAAACTTATCAGACTTTTTTATCAATAGGTAGAGAGGTAGAGCCTTCTCATCGAGTCTTGAGATGAATCGACTTAGGGCCGCAAGGCAACCCATTAGCCTTTGCACGTCATGTAGGCATTCCGGTTGCTTCATTCGGACTATGGCGCCAATCTTGTTAGGATTGGCGTCGATCCCTCGTTCGGAAACGAGAAAACCGAGCAACTTTCCTGCTGGCACTCCGAATGTGCATTTGGCTGGATTCAACTTTATCCCGAAACATCGTAGGTTTGCGAAGGTTTCAGCGAGATCGGCTAGGAGGTCGGAACCTTTCCTAGACTTGACCACGATATCGTCCATCTAGGCTTCCATGTTTTCATTGATCAGCCTTTGCAAGCATTTTTGGATCATGCGCTGGAAAGTAGCACCCGCATTCTTCAAACCGAATGGCATTGTGACATAACAAAAACACTCGAATGGGGTGATGAAGGTTGTCTTTATTTCTTCAGGCCCGTACATTCGGATCTGGTGGTACCCGGAGTACGCATCCAGGAACAATAGGCGTTCGCATCCGGTAGTAGAGTCTACTATTTGGTATGTACGTGGCAAAGGGAAATGATCGTTCGGGCATGCACGATTGAGGTGTTTGAAGTCAATACACATTCGGAGTGTTTTGTCCTTCTTGGGCACCAGGATGACATTCGCGAACCACTAGGAGTGGTTTACTCCGTGTATGAACTCGGCAACTAGGAGCCGAGCTATTTCTTCACCAATCGCCTTGCGCTTCTTGACGGAGGATCGATGCAAGTACCTAGATGCTCAGCCAGTTCCTGGGAACACCGGGCATGTCAGATGGCTTCCATGCGAAGATGTCCCAGTTCTCGCGGAGGACCTGGATGAGCTCGGTTTCCTATTTCTCCCCGAGTGATGTGGAGATGTTCATCGATGGAGTGCTTGGATTATTCGGATGAACATGGACGTGCATGGTCTCGCTAGCCGATCGAAAAGACGACTCGGAAGCGGGACGTTTCGACCTAAGCAAGTCTGTTGTGTCCACCTCTTTCTTGTATCCTTCAAGCTCAGCCATGAGCACCCGTTCGTTGGCAATCTTGGAACCCTGTTGAAGGCATTCTTCAGCTATCACTCGATCTCCTATCACTGTGATCACACCATTCGGCCCGGGGCAACTTCAACTTGAGATACACATAAAATGGTCTGGCCATGAAACATGCATATGCAGGCCTGCCCAAGATGGCATGATAGGCGTTGCAGAAATCTACCACCTCGAAGGTCAACCATTCCTTCCAGAAGTTCTTCTCACTTTTACCAAATACTACGTCCACAGATATCCGGCTGAGTGATTCTGCCTTCTTTCCAGGGGCAATCCCATGGAAATGCATATTGCTCTTGCTCAACTGGGACATCGGGATGCCCATCGCCTTGAGAGTGTTGGTGTAGATTAAGTTGAGTTTGCTGCCCCCATCCATTAGGACGTTACGCAATCGGACGTCATTCACGACCGGATCAACGACCAACGCCTACCTCCCTGGGGTGGCTATGTGGGACGGGTGGTCAGATTGGTCGAACGTAATCGGCGTCTTTGCCCAGTTGAGGTGTTTGGAGGCAGTCGGAACCGCCATGTTGACTTCCCGATTGAGAACCTTCAACCATCTCTTACTCTCAACATCTGCAAAGATCATTAAGACTTTGTCGACTGATGGGTATTCGGGAGAATTCTCTTCTTCATCGGCGTCATCTTTATCTTCCAAGGGCTCTTTGCCCATCACTTGCTTGAGCATGCGACATTCCCGAGTGGTATGCTTCGGGAGCACAATGTTGCCGTCTTCATCCGTCTTGGTATGAACTTGGCAGGGTTGATCGAGAATGTTAGGTTTAGAGTCAAAACTCTTCTTGGGAGTCCATCTTTCTTATTTTTCTTCGGCTTTGGCTTGCCTTGGCCCTGTCTGGAGACATCCGCAACTTCTGCCTTACCGGGAGCATCAACCTTTCGCTTCTACTGCTTTTCCCAACATTGCCCCCTGACTAAGGGGCATCACCAGTACGTCCTTTGCCGCTATGGAGGCGGTCCTCTTCTTCGCCGTTGGCGTACTTATTTGCTATATCCATGGCCCGACTGAGGGACAGATCCCCAGGTCGACCAAACTTAAGAATCAATTCTCGATACCGAGTGCCGGCCTTGAAGGCGCAAATGGCCTGGTGATCGGTTACGTTTTCCACGGTGTTGTGGAACATGGTCCAGCGCTGGATGTACTCACGGAGAGCCTCGTTGCTCTTTTGTACATAGTGTTGCAGCTCTGTTAGACCACCTGGTCGTTTGTACGTGCCCTCGAAGTTCGTGACGAACACTCGGGCTAGGTCTTCCCAGCAATAGATGCAACTAACGAGTAATTGGTTCAGCCACGCGCGTGTCGATCCTTCCAACATGAGTGGATGGTGCTTCATTAGAACGAAGTCGTTGCCTCCGCTGATCTGAACGGCTACTCGGTAGTCCTCGAGCCAAGTTTCTGGCTTCGACTTGCCATTGAATTTACTAATCCCCGTAGCCAAGCGGTAATTGCGGGGATCTCAGCATCCCGGATGTATCTGCTGAGGCATCCGAGTCCGAACGCGCCTCAACCACTCACTCGGTCTTTGTTGTCTCTGTTCCGAACAACCACTTGCTGAGTGATGATGGTTCTGGCATTAAACTCGGGAGGTCTCTAGTCGTCATCTCCATAAACTCTCTGTTAGACGGGGCTACGCTCGTGGTCTCTTGCGTGAGGCCGACCACCATCATAGTGACGTGGGTCGTATGATCCGCCCCTCGGAGGGGGCGTCCGACTGACATCATGATCATCATGCAAGCGCCCTCCGTACAGGCCTCTCTGAGGAGGAGTTCATCGGTCTTTCCTTAGCGCGAGAGGGCCGTGAGCCGACTGAACTGTCTCCACCCGAACAGACTTGTTGTGGATACGCTGATGGGATTGTGACACTTCAGAGTTCTGCTCCAAAGTTGTCTTCAAAAGGGCTTGGATCTGTCGAATACCTTCGCCGGCAGCCGAATCAGATGGCTGGATTGAATCAGAGATCCGAGTGGCTGCAGTCAGGTTCAAAAACGGCGTGCGCATCACCGGAACGGTGTACGGTCGCTCTTTTGTGAACAGTTGACGGCGACTGTGACTAGAACTGGGTATCTCTCTTGCCGCGTGCTCGTCGAGTGATCATTGGAGCCGCTCGATTCGTTGTCGTTCTGCCAAGGTAGCCTGGCGCATAGCTTCTAGAGCCAACTCCTGTGGGGAAGTTCCCGCGATGGGAGTGAGAAGAACCTCGTCATTCCTGCGCCTGATTTCCTCCCGCTTATCCCGAGTGAGGGGTCGAGGAACGTAGCCGTCGGAGGTAGCTTTGTTGTGGTCTTTGTCTCGGCCGCGAGTATCTCCTGTGGAGTACCCAGACGGAGGAGCATCCCGGGATGGGCCGGCCATCAGGACCTTCGAAACGTGTCCGATGCTCTTGTACTCGGTTGCACCGGAGGACTCGTCGTCTGACGATGGGAAGAGGCAGTGTACGGAGTCATCCGTGCCGCCCACGAAGGTCTGCTCAGCCGTGGCCTGAGCTGCCACAGCGTGCTTGATCCAGCACTGCAGTCGCGAGCGCTTGGAGCGTCGATGACAAGCTGCAACGTGAGTTGGTGAAGTCGGTGAATATGGCGTCGATGACTGTCGGAGGAGAACCCCGAATGTCGTCGCGCTGAAATGCATTGCACCTCGGGCGGGCAGTGCCTCAGCGTCCAAGGGCGCTTCCTGCAGCCACGCCGATTCGTCGACGGTGAAGCTGAGGGAACCGAAGAAGATCTCGCCACCGAAAGTCATCATGATGATCTGAAAAGTGGAAATTCCACCTACGTCGGGATTCGCTAGATGCGCGGCGACACAATGGGCGCCAACTGTCGAGGGAACTAACCTGACAATACTACTAGGGGTACGAATGGAGGGGCGAAGTCTAGCTATGGCACAGATGTTCACTCACATGTGTACGAGTTCAGGCCCCCACTCGGATGTGGTAAAAGTCCTACGTCTCGAGTCCGGAGGCTTTGGTGGTTGCTTATGGGGAGTGAAGATTACAGAAGGTCGAAACCCTTGTCATGGCGCCCGGTGGTGACTTATATAGAGTACGCCACTGCCGGTTGAGCGTCATCATTAGTGCTGATTAATGTTACGTTACAGAAACTGCAGATTAACTAAGACGTTACTGATAACGCATAATTAACTACATCACAAGCGTCACTTCACATCCTTTGGCCGCTGCGTCTGCTGAACCTTTGAACTTCTACCATCCGAGTGAAGTTGTGGCGTTCGAGTGAAGCTTCTCTAGCATCCGAGTGCACTTTTACTTCAAAGGCTTCAATGATAATAAAGGACCTCAGGTGGGTCCCAGATGTCGGTCATGTGACCCTACCCATGATAGGTATCCTCGTCACAAAGTTTAATATATATATATATGTGTGTGTGTGTGTGTGTGGTGTGTGTGTGTGTGTGTGTGTGAGATCGGCTAGATCTGGTCAACTTAGTGGAGTAAGTATACTTTGCGGTTCAGTTAGAAATGCCCTAAGTAATTATGATATAGATAGCAGATAAGTAAATTGTGCCCATGGTATTTGCTGTGTTTGCATCATGGTCAGTATGTGATGCAGAGGATGGAACAATTATAATGAAGTCGTACGTGCACCTGCCTTATGCTACACGTGTTGACGCAATTATGCCGATATAAGATGCTACCGTATCGCCCGTCCCTAACTAGCAACAACCTGCATCTGTGTTACTACCAACCATGGAAGAGAAAAGGCTGAGCTTGTCTTGAACTCTTGATGATCCTCTCTATGGGCACTTATTAGAGACAAGTGGCTGGTGTGGAGGGTTTCTGTGTTCTTTAATCCAAGAAAGTGAGAATGAGAAGATGGTGGTTCACGTAGGTGGTAAACATTGTCAAGTGTCAAAAATTTGAAGCGAAGGGACAAAAGGGACAGTGGCTGGCATTGACGTATCATCATCCCCTTGATGTGGCTATGCTCCTGGTCCAATTTATTTGGATTGCCTACGATTTCGGTGCAGTGACTGGTGAGATACGAGTGCTATCTTTTCGGGCCACTTGTTCGATTCCTGGCCATACACGCGTGGCCCCGGCCGGCCTCTGCTCCGCTTTCGTTCTTGGCCTAGCGATAAAATTCCCTGCCTGCCTTTCTCATGCCGATAAGATGTGCCTTTCTGAGAAACGATTCTGAATTTTCCGCCGGGAGATAGATATACTTGCATCTCTCCGAATAATCTATTCGTTGTCATGCAAGCCACTTTGACTTGTACTTTCTTCGTTTTTAAATATATTTTTATAAAAAATTTGCTGATGATTACATACAAAATAAAATAAATGAACCTATAATCTTAAATACGTCATACATTCCTATATAGCATGTAATGAAAGAAACCTCTAAATAGACATATACTTCCTTCGTTTTAAAATAACTGTCTCAATTTTATACTACCTCTAGTATAAAATTATACTAAGTTTAAGACACTTATTTTAAAACGAAAGGAATATTTAATAACAAAAAATATATATAGTACTAGCACTATATAAATACAGGGTGGAGAAAATATGGTGGCTTGTGATTTGCTGGCTTGTTGCGTGAACCATTCCGCCCGCTCTTGAGGCGTGCACGGATTTCGGAAGACAAAACAAGTACCGCCAAGGTCAACCACGATCCTTCCAACCCTGCTGGATAATATCGGAAAATGGGAGTACGTAAGCAGCTGTACGTGCTGGCCCTACCACTGCCAAATGTAAAGCCAAAATACTTGTATGGAGCGAGTTTGGCGAGACGGCTGCGTCGGTCGCTATGATTGGTCTGCCCGGGTGGTGTTTAAGCAGAGGGTGGTGAGATGTTTCTTGGCTTCGCTTGTGCTGTGTCCCATGTGCGGCGGGTGACCTCAGGGATGATGTCAAAGCCAAGGAGTGTGGCTCGCCTGGTTTCTTTCTTTCTTTCTTCTTCAGCCGCGTCGCCGTTGTGTGCCGTGACATCCTTGCCAATGTATCATCGCTGTGTGTATTTTGGCCACAGATTTCCTGGTTATTATTTCTAAGAACATCTACGACCGGACGCTTCCTATGACCCTCATACGTCTGTAAACGTGTCCGGTCAATGACTGGAAAACAGAAAGGAAAAAAAAGTGACACAACCGGACCCTTCATATCATCCCTATACGTCCGGCCTGTCCGTGAACCCTCATATATCCATCTTAAATATAGGAAGGATATGAGGGCTTGCGGACGCGCCTGGGCATGCCCGGACTGCCCGCCACGTAGGACGACTCCACCCGCACCACCTTTTCTTTTTCTTTATTCATTCTTTTCTTTTTCTTTTTTTGTGTCTACCAATCACGTGCAAGTGATCGGACATATGAGGAAAAAAATAAGAAATGTAACTGCGCGGATGAACAGATAGGGGACACGCCCGGTCACTGACTTGTGCTACTCAATGCATTGCTGGCACCCCGTTCCTCACGGGATAGGCTTGTGGTAAGGGCGTAAGGCGACCCCCTCTCCCCTCTGTTGTTCGTTATGGCGATCTATCCCATCAACCACATCCTTGAGCATTTCACCACCATCAGCTCGTGATTAGGGTCTCGTTATATGCGGACGATGCGGCTATTTTTGTGATCCCAATTAAAGACGATAAATTTGGCCATTTGCCACTTTGATCGTGCAGCTTCGCATATTTGCCATTTTGGAGATTGTCTTCATCCTCCACCATTTTTAGGATTGTCATGGGCCTGGTAAGCAATTGTTGGAACAATTCGGTGGTGTCCATCCGGTGCCATGGGATTGACCTTGATGATGTGCTCCGTGACTTCCCTACGATCAGATCCACATTCCGCATAAGATACATTGGGCTCCCGCTTACCACAGGTTGCCTCGGGCATAGCGACTTGCGGCGCCATGAGGACAAGGTGGCAGTCAAGCTGACGCCATGGTGTGGCAGGCACATTGTCACGGTTGGAACGGATGTTTTGGTAAAGGATGTGCTCACCTCGCTTGCCATCTACCACCTCAGACCATTGGACATCCCCACTGTTTGTTCTACGCTACATTGATAAGCTCCGGCGTGTGTACCTTTGGGCGACTCACGACAAGGTCTCGTGCACCAAATGTAAGATCATGTGGGATAAAGTTTGTCGTCCTTGGAATCCTTAACCTAGAAAATGTTGTTGCCTCTCTTCGCATGCAATAGCTTTGGCTTGAATGGACAAACGACTCTAAGTCTTGGATTGTTCTCGGGAACCCCTACATCGATAGTGATAGAGATCTCTTTCTAGCAGCCACCACAATAGTCATCGGTGATGGAGAGAAGGCGAGGTCCTAGAGATCATCGTGAACCTAAACTAACATATCTCGAGGTAGGAAATCCCAAGCTAGTGTCTAGGAGCGATGGTAACAAGGACACAAGATTTTACCCAGGTGAAAGGATCGATATGGTTGACTAGAGGGGGGTGAATAGGCAACTAACACTTTTTAACTTTTCCTTAACAAATTAGGCTTAGCATCAAATAAGTTGTCTAGATGTGCAACTAGGTGAGGAACCTATACGATGCTACACACAACAAGCACACAAGCAAGCAAGGGATACAACACGATAATAGCTTGCAGGAAGTAAAGGTAAGAGATAACCAAAAGTGGAGCCGGTGGAGACGAGGATGTGTTACCGGAGTTCCTTCCCTTGAGAGGAAGTATGTCTCCGTTAGAGCGATGTGGAGGCACAATGCTCCCCAAGAAGCCACTAGGGCCACCGTATTCTCCTCACACCCTCACACAATGCGAGATGTCGTGATTCCACTATTGGTGCCCTTGAAGGCAACAACCAAACCTTTACAAACAAGGTTGGGGCTATCTCCACAACTTAATTGAAGGCTCCCAACGACACCACAAAGCTTCACCACAATGGAATGTGGCTTCGAGGTGACCTCAACCGTCCAGGGTGCTCAAACACCCAAGAGTAACAAGATCCGTAAGGGATTAGTGGGGGAAATCAAATTTCTCTTGGTGGAAGTGTAGATCGGGGCCTTCTCAACCAATCCCTAGGAAATCAACAAGTTTGATTGGCTAGGGAGGGAGATCGGGCTAAAATGGAGCTTTGAGCAACAATGGATCTTAGGGAAGGAACAGGTGGTCTTCTTGAGGAAGAAGACCTCCTTTTTGTAGTGGGGGATAAGATCCAACCGTTATCCCCACGCTCAGCCCCGCGCGTCGCGGTAGTACCGCATATGACCACGGTACTATCGCAAGGCCTTGCGGTACTACCGCTGCAACATGTGGTACTACCGCTTGCACGGAAGTGTCAGACGCAAGCCGATTGCACTAGGCAACTAGCGGTAGAACTGCCGGAGCAATACTACCGCATGGTCGGTAGTGACTGGCACTAGAGATGCACGAAAGTAAAAAAATACTTTCGTGCCTACCTCCGCTGAGGGCGGAGCTGCGAAAAAGTCTGGCACTGTAGTACCAGAACTGCATCACGGTACTATCGCAAGAGGGCGGATGTAAAAAATTACATCCGTGCCTACTACTGTAGGCGCACGTACTAGGGCAGGGGACAGCAGTACTACCACTCCACTAAGCGGTACTACCGCGGTCTCCTGTGGTACTACCGCTCCCTTGAGTGGTACTACCACTGGCCACTGAAAGATGGTGCCCCTGCAGGCTTCACTTTGCACAGACAAGGAAAACGAGCTGGAGCTCCATTGAAGCGAAGGAAAGGTGGTGCAATAGAATAGATGTGTACGTGTTGATTCCACCCAAACCTTTCCGAAGTAGACTCCCTCTTAATAGTACGACTTTCCTATGACTCAAATCCACCGAAAGGAAACATAGAGAACAACCGTCTTTGATAAGCTCCGAGGGGCACCGAATCGTCTCGTGCCTAGACATGAGATATCTGAAATGCTCAATGCACATGATTAGTCCGCAAAGGCATTGTCATCAATCACCAAAACCACTTAAGGAGAAATATGCCCTTGCAATATCCCCCTTTTTGGTGGATTGATGACAATACGGGATTTGCACATAAAGATATAAGATGAGCATATGCAAACCCAAGATCTATAAAATATAGACAGGCTCCCCCTAGATGTGTGCATTCTATAGATATGCTTTGGACTGCAAAGCACACACACTAGGATCAATACTCCCCCTATATTTTATGAACAAGGCAATCCTTGTAACAGAATGTATAACACTAAATACGGAAACAAGGCATAGCATGTGAGCATGAAGATAAGGGTACATAAGAGATAGACTCGCAAGCTACGAATCATACTAGACAATAATAAGATAAGAGTGATAGCATATGTCTCACACCATATGATAGAAGAAGTCTCCTTGTCTCACACACAAACAACATGAGACGAAGTTCAACGAAAGCAAAGAGACGACGAAAAACAACGCAAACACTCGCAAATCCTACACTCTCTCCCCCTTTGGCATCAATACGCCAAAAAGGCAGAGAGGACACCTAACACACAGGTGGTAGATCCCATGCAAAAAGATGAGTCATCAGGCTCCTCCTCTAATGCAGCTGGAATGGACTCCTCATCTAAATCAGCCCACTGGAACTTCTGCTTCGCCATCCAAGTAGCCTCAGGAGTGATGTTCTTCTCAGAGCCACTCGAGATGGTATCACCAAGCTTCCTTAGAATTCGCTTGTCATGCTGGCGACTCTCCTTCTGAGCAACGTGAGTCCGATATTGTCCCTTGGCCTGCATGCAGAATAGAGTCTTCATCATGTGTGAGAGCTTCTTGGCCCAAGATGGCTCAGAAGATGGTGGCACATACATCTTTGAGCTGTCATCTTCCTCCTCTTCGATCTCATCCTCATCAACCTCCATATGAGCAGGAGCTGGCTTAGTGGTGGTGTTGGCCCACTTGTCCTTCATACACAGTCGAATGGGCTCATGAAGAAACCAGTGAGCCTGAAAGTCCTTATCCGGAAGGGTCTTCTCCCAAGTTGTACGAATCAAGAGGAACAAGTAGGGCCCATAAATGGGGACCTTACGATGAAACACAATAGTGCGAAGCTCGGTCCACATAATGTGAGAAACATCAAGGGGGTCAAGTTCTTCGGTTCGTCCTTTCTCACAGAGTAGCAACATATCCACCAGATAGGAGTGCACCTTGTCCTTGTCTCCCATGAGAGGAAACAGAGTGTTGTGGAAGATCCGGTGCATGACATCAAGGAATGGGTTGAGCACAGAAACTTGCTCACCAGAGGGTAAAGTCTTTGGAATATAGTAGGGCATGAGCTTCTCCTTACGTGCAGGCTAGGGGTTGCCATGAGGGCTCAAACCAACGGACTCCTCAAGCCCCTCATCACAAACATGCAATAGATCCATGAACTCCTTCCAGTTAGCAGACAACCTCTCTCCATTGGTCATCCAAGTCATGGTCCGCTGCACATCAGAGTGGAAATGGACAGAAGCAAAGAACTGACCCACAATCTCGGGATCAAAGTCAAGATGGAACGAGATGATGTCCTCGATAGCAAACTGATCCACCATACTCAGAGCCTCACCAACGTATGCCTGGTTCTTCCTCATATGAGCCATGTCAATCCATTGGACAAGAACATAGAGATTCTTCTTGCCCTTGATCACATCGATATGGATGAGATTTTGTTGCTTGGTATAAAACAATTCATTGGCACTGGAATGTTCCCTAGATTTGATATAGGGGTCGATCAACCGACGAGACAGAGACTCGGCTTGAGGCATGTCTTCCCAATTGTCAACTCGCTCCTTGAGCTTGGATGCGGTTCTCTTGAAACGGTGTTGCGGGGCATTGGACCCCTCAAGAGCATCTGGATTGCGAAGACGCTTTGAACTAGTGTCGCGAGAAGGATTCGATCATCTTGGACCTGAACCGGAACCGGAGCCACCACCTATGACACACAACGCAAACACAAGAGACGAACAAAAAAGGACTCAATGCAAAGACCAAAGCAAACACGAAAACAATATAGATGTGAGAATGAACAGGACAGAACGAGGTAGCTTTTGATCGAGCGGTAGTACCGAAGGTTCACGCGGAAGTAAAAAATTACTACCGCTCCGGATGCGGTAGTACCGCCATGAGCGGTAGTACCAGGGCAAGAGCAGAAGTAAAATGTTACTTCCGCCCGACGAGTGGTAGTACCGCACGGGGCAGAGTTCACATGAACACGGATCTAAAAACCAGATCGGTACTACCGTGGATCAACAGATATCATGTTGTATCCTATCAATAAGCACTTCTACGGCACACACACACACACTCTCAAAACATCCCCTCATGCATAGATTTGGCCAAAAATCACTAGACCAACTCATATTTCCCCTAAACCTAGATTCAAAAATAGAGAAGCAAAAACAGGAGAGCTCGGGTAAATACCAGGGTCCATGGCAAGAGGACGAGGTGGGGAACGATCCCACTGGTGGGAATGAAAGGAGGGTGGCCAGAGACAGAGATCTGGCGAGGTCCTCCGGCACCGGTTGTGAGGAGGAGAGAGAGAGACACGAGGGGAAGAGATAATGGGTATGGGGGAGTTTGAACTCCCCCTGTCGGCTCTTAACCCTCACGCAGACTCAACAACACGGTAGTACCGCAGGTCATTGCAGTAGTACCGCTCAACGAGCAGAAGTAATTTTTACTTCTGTGCGATAAGCGGTAGTACCGCGGATTACCACGGTAGTACCGTGCTGCCCACAAAATGCAAGATTTCAGAGAGAAAAGAGAAGAAGAGAAAAAAAACTTTTTCGCACAAAACGAGAGACACAAGAAGACAAAGATGCAAGTCAAAACAAGAGCATGGTCCAACAGAGTAGAAAGTAGAAATGAGGACCAAACAATGAACCACTACTTCGCATGAAGAGAGGGGGTGGCCCTAGAGCCACCTATGGCACCGTGAAGAATTATCCTTGGGCCCATGACCAAGACTCGTCTTTTGAAGCACAATAACCATCAGAAAAATGGCAGATGTGAAAGACTTTGATTAGTTTATGCATAATAAGGGGAGGGATAGTTCATTGAGAGAACTAGACTTCCCCTAAATCCATGCCTACACCTAGACAAGACATAATGATGAGTGTGGTGAGGTGTGCACTAAGTCAATCCACATTGCTCGAATCAATGATACTTAGCTCATGGCTTAACTCGCGAAATCTTGCTTCATCCAATGGCTTCGTAAATATATCTGCAAGTTGTTCATTAGTTCTTAGATGGATAAGATTGATGTCTCCTCGCTTGACGTGTTCCCGGAGGAAGTGATGAAGAATATCAATATGCTTCGTCTTGCAATGTTGAACTGGGTTGCTGGAGATCATAATGGCACTTTCATTATCACAGTAAAGAGGCATTTTGTAACAATTGACACCATAATCCTTTAAAGTTTGCCTCATCCAAAGAATCTATGTAGAGCAAGTGGCAGCAACTACATACTCGGCCTCGATGGACGAGAGGGAAATGTAGTTTTGTTTCTTTGAAGTCCAACTTATCAAAGACCGGCCAAGAAATTGGCAGCCTCCGGAAGTGGATTTTCTATCCACATGGTCTCCCGCCTAATCCGAGTCAGTATATCCAATGAGATCAAATATAGCCCCCTTGGGATACCATAAGCCAAAGTTTGGGGTATGAGCCAAATATCAAAAGATTCGCTTGACAGCCACATGGTGACTCTCCTTAGGTGCGGATTGAAATCATGCATAGATACCCACACTTAACATGATATCCGGTCTAGATGCACAAAGGTAAAGCAAGGATCCAATCATGGAGCGATATACCTTTTGATCCACCGCTTTACCATTGGGATCACTGTCAAGATGGCATTTGAGTGGCATGGGAGTGTTGGCCTTGGGAGGATTGAGCTCATCCATATTGAACCTCTTGAGCATGTCTTGAGTGTATTTAGCTTGATTGATGAAGGTACCTTGACTTCTTTGCTTGACTTCAAAACCAAGGAAGAACTTCAACTCTCCCATCATAGACATCTCAAACTTATTTGTCATCAAAGTGGCAAATTCTTCATTGAAAGCTTTGTTAGGAGAACCAAATATAATATCATCAACATATAGTTGGCATATGAACAAGTTCCCGTTGACCCTCTTCGTAAAAAGAGTGGGATCAATTTTCCCAATTTCAAACCCACGGTCTTGCAACATCTCGGTAAGGTGCTCATACCACGCGCGTGGGGCTTGCTTAAGGCCATAGAGAGCCTTATCAAGAACGTATACATGATTGGGGAACTTGGGATCCTCGAACCCTAGGGGTTGCTTGACATATAACAACTCCTTAAGAGGACCATTAATAAAAGCACTCTTAACATCCATTTGATATAATTTAAAGTTATGATGAGAAGCATATGCAAGCAACATGCGAATAGATTCAAGGCGAGCAACAGGAGCAAAGGTTTCATCGTAGTCGATACCCTCAACTTGGGGGTAGCCTTGTGTCACCAATCTTGCCTTGTTGCGAATGATGATACCGTTCGCATCTTGCTTGTTTTTGAAGATCCATTTAGTTCCAATAACATTGTGGTTCTCCTAAGGTCTTGGAACCAATCGCCATACTTGGTTGCGCTCGAAGTTGTTGAGTTCATCGTGCATAGCTTCAACCCACTCCATATCCTCGAGCGCATCTTGTACCTTAAGGGGCTCAATGCAAGAAACAAACGCGTGATGTTCACAAAAGTTTGTTAATTGTTTACGAGTGGTTACCCCTTTTGCAAGTCTCCGTAGATGTTTTCCAACAAATGTTGTCTAAGTTTGAGCTTGGCAGCATTCTTGGCGGCTCGTCTCTCTAAGATTTCCTCCATGGAAGGTTGATGGACAACATTCTGAGAGTCATATTCTTGATGATCTTGAGCGCCTTCGTGAGCTTGCTCTTGATCTTGAAGAAGATCTTGATCTTGTGCTTGCTCGGAGACGTGAACTTGATCTTGGGCATCATTTGGTGAAACACCATCATCAGTAGATTGATCTTGCCATTGGTCTTGTCCATGTGGTAGAGGACCTTCATTTTGTTCTTCGGAAGCGTGTGGGTCTTGCGTCAGTGATGGTTCCACTTGAGTGGAACATTGTCCTTCTTGTTAGGCCACAAGGGATTCCTCAATGGATAGGAAGTATCCCACATCCATTCTTCTTATGGCTTGGGGAGGAATTTCATAACCTACATCACAAAGACCACTTTGCTCCACTTGGGAGCCATTATCTTCATCAAACTCTATGTTACTCGTCTCCTCAATGAGTCTCGTGGACTTGTTGAGGTCACAGTAAGCATGAGAGTTTGCAGCACAACCAACAAATATGCCCTCATGGATCTAGATTCAAATTTAGAAAAACGAGCACCTTTCTTGAGAATGAAACACTTACAACCGAACACCCGGAAGTATTTGAGGTTGGGCTTGTTCTCGGTAAGAATCTCATAAGGAGTCTTGTTCAAGCCTTTGCGGAGATAGAGCCGATTTGATGCATGACACGCCGTGTTGATGGCTTCGGCCCAAAAGTTGTACGGAGATTTAAACTCCGCCATCATGGTTCTTGTCGCATCCATCAAAGTCTGGTTCTTCCTCTCCGCAACACTGTTTTGTTGAGGAGTGTAAGGTGTGGAGTATTGGTGCTTTATCCCTTCATCACTGAGAAACTCATTTAGGGTGTAGTTCTTCAACTCGGTGCCGTTGTCACTTCTGATCATCAGAATCTTTGCATCATGTTGACGTTCAGAATCTTTGCATCATGTTGACGTTGGACTTCATTTGCAAAGTCGATGACGGTCTGTTGGGTCTCACTCTTCCTCTTGAAGAAATATACCCAAGTATATCTCGAGTAATCATCCAAAATCACCAAGCAATATCTTCTTCCACCAAGATTGTCAAAAGATGGAGGCCCGAAGATATCCATGTGAAGGAGCTCTAAGGTCCTCTTTGAGTAGATTGTTGTAGTCGGACGATGAGCCTTTTCATGTAGCTTTCCTTCGATGCAAGAACTGCAAGCACGATCTTTGGCAAAACTCACATTTGTTAGTCCAAGAATGTGATCCCCTTTGAGGAGACTTTCCAAAGATCTCATATTGACATGGGCTAGTCGGCGATGCCAAAGCCATCCATATCAACTTTAGCCATTAGACATGTCGCGGTCTTAGTGGGTCGCTCAGAGAAGTTAATCACATAGAGACCGTTTTTGACATGTCCAAAAAAGGCTACTTTAAGAGTCTTGCTCCACAAAAGGCTCACCGTATCAATGCCAAAGAAAGTACTAAAACCCATGATTGCAAGTTGGCGAACTGAAGGTAAATTGTATGCAAGGGTCTCAACAAGCATGACTCTCAATAGTTAAAGTCGGAGAGATAACCACCTTACCAAGACCCAATACCTTTGATATTGCATCATCTCTAAATGAGACTTGGGTGGACACAGATTCATCGGGTTGAACATCCACCACCAAGTCCTTGCTTCTGGTCATATGATTTGTTGCTCCGCTATCGAGCAACCGTGAGACTCCCCCGGAAGCAAAGTCCTACGGATCAATGTTTGGTTTTAGGTACCCATTCTTTAATGGGTCCTTTCATGTTAGCAACAAGGGTCTTAGGAACCCAAATACACCATTCAATGTACTCATAAGAAGAACCAACATATTTGGCATAAGCATGGCCATCACTAGCACGACACAAAACATAAGAGGGGTTAAAGTCGCCGGTCTTGTTGGGGTGGGTGATCTTGCCCTTCTTGGCATTACCAACCACAAATTTGTCTTTATTCTTATCATGAGGACCATATCCTGCTCTTACAAAGGTTTCCTTGAGCGGTGGAATTTCCTTGGTGTTCACCATCTTCTTCTTCTTGCTTTTGGGTGCAAACCCAACTCCTTCTTTTGCCACAACTTCCTTCTGATTACTCAAGAGATCATTGAGCGTCTTCTCACCTTGGATACATGTCACCAAGCCCTTTTCAAGCTGCTCTTTTAGCTTAGCATTTTCCTCCACAAGATGTGCATGCTCACAACATGGGTTAGTAGCAGATGCATTATCAATTAGAACAAAAGGAGGACACGTGGCAATTTCCTTAGTGAGTTTTACTTGGAGTTGATCATGCGACTCCTTAAGAGAGGCATGAGCACACTTCAATGCCTTGTGAGCATTCTCAAGTGTGTCAAGCTCAACCTTGAGCTGATCATGGCCAACTCCAAGTGCAAGCTTTTCAGACTTGAGCACACGGTTAAGAACAATAGCATGATCATAATCTTTATGTAATTTAGCAAGGCCATCATTTTGTGACTCCTCAAGAGTCATACAAAGACCTTGCTCTTCCTCAAGAGCAATAGATAGATCCGCTATCTCGTCAGCATAATCATGACTATGGCCTCTCAACTCCTCAAGAAATTCTTCTTGAGACTCAATAGTGTCATGGGCCTAACCAAGTTGTTCCAAGAGAGCAACGAAGTGCTTCTTGGACTCTCCCTTGAGTTTACACATGAATTGGTCAAACTCATTTTTATCCTCTTTCGCCTCCTCATGTTCATCCACACATTCTAAAGATGGAGTGGAAGAAATAGAAGTCTTAATGTTTGAGGTTTTGGCGTTGGAGGTTACCTTGGTGATACCTTTAGCCATGAGGCACCTCGCGACGATGTTCTCATTGGGGGCGTCGAAGAGTAACACCTTTGTTGGGGTAAGGAAGCAATTGCCACATATGCCATTGCCATTCCTTCATTGCTTGTGTCTTCGTCATCAACATCATCATCCGAGGCATACTCTTCTTGAGCCACCAATACTTTGTGAGGAGCCTTCTTGGTGAAGTTGGTTTTGTTGGGGAAGGACTTGGCCTTATCTTTGCGAATGATCTTGCCACCATTGTCTTCCCTCTTCTCATATGGGCAATCCACCACAAAGTGACTCACATTACCATAGTTGTAGCATGTTCTCACACGTTGCTTGCCCTTTGACCCATTTGAGTTGTTCTTGGAGAAGTTGGGCCTTGTGTTTCTCTTGTTGCCCCAAAATTGTCTGGATGCAAGAGCCATGTGCTTATGATAATCATATTTGGTGTCCTCGGGGCAACCCTCTTATTCTTCTACTTCTTCTTCCTCTTGATAGACCTTGGCCTTAAAAGCAAGGTTGGGAGAGGATTTCTTTGACCGTTGCACGCGAGCGAGAGCATTGTCAGCTGTCGTGTTCAGGATGTTCATTGCAATAAATTCATCCAACACATCACGAGAAGACAAGGTGTGAAAAGTCCGGCCTTTGACGGATGACAGCGTACATGGCCTTGTTGTAGGGCATGATGGCCTTCAAAAACTTACACTTGATCCAAGTATCATCCACATCCTTGCTGCCATGATCCTTGAGGGAAATGGCAAGAGCGGTCACCATTCTATAGAGATCATGTGGTTCCTCATCCTCTATCATCACAAACTCATTTGACCGATCAAGTACAACTTCATAGTTTGACCATTGAATGCTTGAACTGCCCTTGTACATGGAGATAATGTGTTCCCAACACTCTTTAGCAATAGTGAAGGGCTGCAGGTGAGGTAGGTCTTTAATAGGAACAACAGCTTGGAGTATGAACAAGGAAGAAGAATTTAGATGTTTATCCGCTTGTTCTCTTGGAGTAAGATTGTGTGGATCATGAGGATAGTATTCTTCTTCAATGACTCTCATGAGATGAATTGAGCTATGATCTAAATGAGACTTGGTACTGAAAACTCAGTTAGCAAAATCATTCTTAACAAGTTTAGGAGGAGGACCATGATTAACTATATGAGGTGGGTTCACCGGTCCTCCATAGACCACGGGAGGGGGAACTGAGGCAAATTTCCCCGACCCATTAACTCCTTGAGAACGATTATCCTTGTCAGCACTAGTCCCCTCCTTACCGGAGTTGACATCCGATGATGAGTTAGTGGGTTTAACCACTTGCACTGCATCGGTAGAAACTTTAAGAGTATTAAGGAAATATTTGAACATGGATTGAACCTCGGTATCCATGTAGGATTTGAGTAAGGACAAGGCCTCATTAAAATCCTCTCGTGAGACCGTGTTCACTCCCACGGCCTCGGGAAGTTCTCCCACATTCTTCTCTTCGCCAGCTATACTCTTCGGGTGGTGAAACCCTTAATAAAGAGTCGTGGCTCTGATACCAATTGAAAGGATCGATATGGTTGACTAGAGAGGGGTGAATAGGCAACTAACACTTTTTAACTTTTCCTTAACAAATTAGGCTTATCATCAAATAAGTTGGCTAGATGTGCAACTAGGTGAGGAACCTATATGATGCTACACACAACAAGCACACACACAAGCAAGGGATACAACACAATAATAGCTTGCAAGAAGTAAAGGTAAGAGATAATCAAAAGTGGATCCGGTGGAGACGAGGATGTGTTACCGGAGTTCCTTCCCTTGAGAGGAAATACGTCTCCGTTGGAGTGGCGTGGAGGCACAATGCTCCCCAAGTAGCCACTAGGGCCACTGTATTCTCCTCACGCCCTCACACAATGCGAGATGTTGTGATTCCACTATTGGTGCCCTTGAAGGTCGCAACCGAACCTTTACAAACAAGGTTGGGGCTATCTCCACAACTTAATTGGAGGCTCCCAACGACACCACGAAGCTTCACCACAATGGAATGTGGCGCCGAGGTGACCTCGACCGTCTAGGGTGCTCAAACACCCAAGAGTAACAAGATCCGCAAGGGATTAGTGGGGGGAATCAAATTTCTCTTGGTGGAAGTGTAGATCGGGGCCTTCTCAACCAATCCCTAGCAAATCAACAAGTTTGATTGGCTAGGGAGGGAGATCGGGCTAAAATGGAGCTTTGAGCAACAATGGAGCTTGGGGAAGGAAGAGGTGGTCTTCTTGAGGAAGAAGACCTCCTTTTTATAGTGGGGGATAAGATCCAACCGTTATCCCCACACTCAGCCCCGCGCGTCGCGATACTACCGCATATGACCACGGTACTACCACAAGGCCGTGCGGTACTACCGTTGCAACATGCGGTACTACCGCTTGCACGGAAGTGTCAGACATAGGCCGATTGCACTAGGCAACTAGCGGTTCTACCGCTGGAGCGGTACTACTGCGAGCCCATGCGGTACTACCACATGGTCGGTAGTGACTGGCACTGGAGATGCATGGAAGTAAAAAATTACTTCCGTGCCTACCTCCGCTGAGGGCGGAGCTTTGAAAAAGTCTGGCACGGTAGTACCGGAACTGCATCACGGTACTACCGCAAGAGGGCGGATGTAAAAAATTACATCCGCGCCTACTACTGTAGGCGCACGTACTAGGGCAGGGGACAACGGTACTACTGCTCCACTGAGCGGTACTACCATGGGCTCTTGCGGTACTACCGCTCCCTTGAGCGGTACTACCGCTCGCCACTGAAAGCAAGTACCCCCGCAGGCTTCACTTTGCATAGACAAGGAAAACGAGCTGGAGCTCCATTGAAGCGGAGGAAAGGTGGTGCAATAGAATAGATGTGTACGTATTGATTCCACCCAAACCTTTCTGAAGCGGACCCCCTCTTAATAGTACGGCTTTCCTACGACTCAAATCCACCAAAAGTAAACATAGAGAACAACCGTATTCGATAAGCTCCGAGGGGCACCGAATCGTCTCGTGCCTAGACATGCGATATCTGAAATGCTCAATGCACACGATTAGTCCACAAAGGCATTGTCATCAATCACCAAAACCACTTAAGGAGAAATATGCCCTTACACCAGGTTTGGGCTCTCCGAAGAGATAATACCCTACATCATGCTTGTGTTTATTGCGTCGGAGTAAGTACAGAGTATAGGTATCTTCCAAGCAATTCTTTATGTTTTCTACGACCCAGACCCCTTGGTTTATATAGGTATCAGGGGTCCTAGGGTGATGGGGTACTCGATTAGGGGGGGTTGGCCACGTCGGTCCCCAATCATGGGCTAGGCCAAGGACCCCCAGGCAACCGACAAGTTGGCCATGTTTGCCATGCCCCCACAACGTACTTAGGACGGAATCCTGTGAAGACTTGGCACATACTCTAAGACACGTTTGAATCATCGGTATGTTTATCCCTTGATGTTATTGACCTACATGTAACCCTAGGTATCCCCCCGTAGGGTTAGATTCATTCACATACGATCTCGAGGTTGATCATTTTGTACTTTGTACCCCATCCACAATCAATACAACAAAATCATGACATAGGGTTTTACCTCTTCGAGAGGGGCTATAACTGGGTAAATGTTGTGTCCCCTCTTTGTCATGTTACCATGAAGCTAAGATCACTAGCTTAGGAACCCCTACCCGATATCAGGTGGGATAAAGTTTGTCAGCCTTGGAATCCTTAACCTAGAAAATTTTGTTGCTACTCTTCACCAACGATGGCTTTGGCGTGAATGGACGGTCGACTCTAAGACTTGGATTAGCCTCGGGAACCCCTGCACCGACGATGATAGAGATCTCTTTGTAGCGGACACCACGGTAGTCGTCGGCGATGGAAAGGTGAGGTTTTGGAGCTCACCATGAACCTAAACCACCATATCTTGAGGTAGGGGATCCTAAGCCAGGTGTCTAGGAGCAATGGTAACAAGGACACACGATTTTACCCAGGTTTGGGCCCTCCGAAGAGACAATACCCTACATCGTGCTTGTGTTTATTGCGTTAGAGTAAGTACAGAGTATATGTACGAATGTATCTACCAAGCGGTTTTGTATATTGTCTACAAGCCAGACCCCTTGGTTTATATAGGTACCGGGGGTTCCTAGGGTACATGGTCCTAGTAGGATACGTGCGGGAGGCAACATCCTCTATGTATGGAGCGAGTTTGACAAGAGCACTACATCGAGATGATTAGTCTACATTAAGAAAAGGGTGTATCGTGCACACTGCACATGCTAGCTGCCCCACGGTGTTTTGGACTTCAAGAATAGAGAGAGTGTTAGGGAATTTTCCTACCTTAGTGTTGGGGAATGTTGCATGGGAAACAAAAAATTTCCTACGCACACGCAAACCTATCCATGGTGATGAGCATCTACGAGAGGGGGAGTTGAGCTACGTACCCTTGTAGATCGCTAAGCGGGAAGCGTTAAGAAACGCGGTTGGTGTAGTCGAATGTCTTCGCGATTCAAATCGCCGAGCATCCCGCGATCCAATCACGATCCATCCTGCGATCTCGTAACGATCCGTCCCGCGATCCAATCACGAACCGTCCCGTGGCCTTGATCACGGTCCTTCCGATCTAGTACCGAACGGACGGCACCTCCGCGTTTAGCTCACGTGCAGCTTGATGACGATCTCCACCGTCTTGATCCAGCAAGAAGAAGTGGAGAGGAGGAAGAGTTCGCCGGCAGCGTGACGGCGCTCTAGCGATGGTGGTGGAGCAATTCCGGCAGGGCTTCGCCTAAGCACTGCGGAAATACGATCTAGAGGAGAAACTATGTACCGGTGGAACGGGTAGCACGTGGCCGGAAAAACTAGTGCAAACAGCCCCAAATCCACCAGTATATAAAGGAGGGAGGGAGGAGGGATGGCTTTGCTCAAGGGACAAGCCAATTCGGCCGCAAGAGGGAGGGAGAGAAGGACTCTCCTTCTCCAATCCTAGTTGGACTAGGATTGCTCCCTATTGGCCCTTTTTTCCACCTTTTCCTTAGGCCTTTTTCCTCCTGGCGCCATGGGCCTTTTGTGACTGTTCCACCAGCCCACTAAGGGCTTATTATTAATCTCCCACAGCCCATGGACCCTCTAGGGTCGAAATACCCCTCCCGGAGGTCTCCCGGTACACTATCGGCACTCCCGGTACACTACCGATGAGCCCGAAACTTTTCCGACGACCAAACTGGGACTTCCTATATATGAATCTTTACCTCCGGACCATTCCGAAGCTCCTCATGACGTCCAGGATCTCATCCGGGACTCCGAACAAACTTCGGTCACCACCATACATAACTCTATATTACCGAAACGTCACCAAACCTTAAGTGTGCAGACCTTGCGGGTTCGAGAACTATGTAGACATGACCGAGACACCTCTACGGTCAATAACCAATGGTGGGACCTGGATGTCCACATTGGTTCCTACATATTCTACGAAGATCTTTATCGGTTGAACCTCTATGTCAAGGATTCAGTTAATCCCGTGTGATGTTCCCTTTGTTCTTCGGTATGTTACTTGCCCGAGATTCGATCGTCGGTATCTCCATACCTAGTTCAATCTCATTACCGGCAAGTCTCTTTACTCGTTCCGTAATACAAGATCCCGCAACTAACAATTAGTCACATTTCTTGCAAGGCTCATTGTGATGTTGTATTATCGAGTGGGCCCTGAGATACCTCTCCGTCACACGGAGTAACAAATCCCAGTCTCGATCCATGCCAACTCAACAGACACCCTCGGAGACACCTGTAGAGCACCTTTATAGTCACCCAGTTACGTTGCGACGTTTGATACACACAAGTTACTCCTCCGATATCTGTGAGTTGCATGATCTCATGGTCATAGGAACATATGCTTGACATGCAGAAAATAGTAGCAATAAACTGACACGATCATAAGCTACGTTTGTAGTTTGGGTCTTGTCCATCACATCATTCTCCTAATGATGTGATCCCGTTATCAAATGCATCTCATGTCCATGGCTAGGAAACCTTAACCATCCTTCAATCAATGAGCTAGTTCACTAGAGGCATACTAGGGACATTGTGTTTGTCTATGTATCCACACATGTATCCATGTTTCCAATTAATACAATTATAGCATGGATAATAAACGATTATCATGAACAAGGAAATACAATAATAAACACTTTATTTATTGCCTCTAGGGCATATTTCCAACATTTAGTGTTTTGGTGATGATGACAACTCACTATGTGATCTAATCATGTGCCAAGTTCTCCAGGTACTCTGTGTATGTTACAAGACAATTAGGCATTCGCTCCAAACAGAAAATAACGAAGACTGTGTTCTCTACGTGTTTATTTCTTTGGCCGTAGGAAACCCATACTCTAAAGAGGTAATTCACATCGGAAGGTATTGGGTGAATCAATGCACATACACACTCCTTGTCACCCACGACATACCCTTTCGTTCGATTAAGAGAGAGAGGTCCTCTCTCTCTCTCTAACCAAGCAATTGTTTTTTCTCCTAGCGGTTGTACCGCTGGACTGGTACATCCGATGTAACTACCGCCCGAGGGGTGAAACCATGGGGTTGCTTCTCTCTTTGGGTTGGCCAACGGTTGTACCGCTGTCTCTAGGCGGTTTTACCGCCAATAGTCTAGCCATCCCTGGGAGTGCGGCTTCAGATGATTGTACCGGCCCAGTACCGTCCTACAACTGGACAAGGTTTTGTTCTGGTGCGGTACTTGGGCGGTGGTGGCCCGATTATTCCCGTTGACTCATGTTTACTGGTACTACCGGTTTCCGGAGAGTTTGTACCACTCTAGACTTAGCCATCACCCGTGCCTGGTCCTGGCGGTTGCACCGGTGCAACCACCATCTCTTCTAGCGCTCGAGGGTGATGCCTCTCTGTTGGCAAGCGGTAGTTGAGCAGTGGTGGTGCAGTTGTACCGGTTGTTTACTTCGACTAGTACTACCGTCCCTTTTCCTGGTTGTACCGCTTTCTAGGGTTCCTGTAGGGTACCCGTGTGTACTGGTTGTATCGGTGCACTAGGCAGTTGTACCGCTGCGGTGTAAAAAATGTTGTAACGGTTGGAAATTGAGGGGCACTATATAAAGGGTGATTCTTCCACCTACGACTCCCTCTCTTACCTCTCTCTCTCTCCTCCATTGATGCCTTCTAGGCTTTCTTTCTTGATCTCTCTCTCTAGCCACTCAAACTTGTTGATTTGCTAGGGATTGAAAGAGGAGATCTAGATCTACACTTCCACCAAAGGAAACTTGATCCCCCCATACTTTCTTGTGTGTATTTTGTTACTCTTGTGTGTTTGAGAACCCTAGACGGAATAGGTCACCTTGAAGCCACAATCCATTATGGTGAAGCTTCGTGGTATTGTTGGGAGCCTTCAATTAAGTTGTGGAGATTTCCCCAACCTTGTTTGTAAAAGTTCGGTCGCCTCCTTGAAGAGCATCACTAGTGGAATCACGACATATCGCATTGTATGAGGGTGTGAGGAGAATACGGTGGCCTTAGTGGCATCTTGGGGAGCATTGTGCCTCCACACCGCTCCAACAGAGACGTACTTCCCCTCAAAGGGAAGTAACTTCAACAACACATCCTTGTCTTCACCGGTTCCACTTGTGGTTACTTCTTAACTTTACTTTGTGCAAGCTTTACTTGTGTTGTATCTTTTGCTTGCTACTGTTGTTATAGTTGTTAGCACATAGTTGCATATCTTGACAACCTATTTGTTGCTAAACCTAATTTGTTAAGAAAAGCTAAAAATTTGTAGTTGCCTATTCACCCCCCTCTAGTCAACCATATAGATCCTTTCAATTGGTATCAGAGCTACATCTCTTTGTTAAGGGTTTCACCACCCAAAGTGTATGGTTAATGATGGGGACCGGGTTGTGGACTTACCTAAGTCCTAGGGTGTGAGCACGGTCTCTCGAGAGGATTTAAATGAGTCAATGACCTCACTTAAATCTTCTATGATGACCGAGGTCAAATCCTTGTTTAAAGAATTCCTTGATGGTATCAAGCTTTCCACCGATCCGTTGCTAGTGGCTAAAACCACTAACTCAGAGTCGGATGCTAACTCCAAAAGGGAGGGGGCTAGTAGTGATAAGGATAAGGTGCATCAAGGAATAAATGGGATGGGGACCTTTGCCTTGGTTCCCCTTTCCGCGGTCTATGGAGGGCCGGTTCATACACCTCATATTAAGAACCTTGGCCCTCCTCCTAAACTTGTGAAAAAATATTTTTCTAATTGGGTTTTTTGTATCAAGACTCATTTGAATCACATCTCTACTCAACTTTGGAGAATCATTGAGCAAGGATACTACTCGCATTATCCAAACAATCTTAGTCCAAGAGAAGAGGTCGGCAATCAACTCAATCACTCTACCTTGATCATCCTTCAATCCGTGGTGTCTCCAGAAGAGCTTGCTCACTTGCATCCTTTCACTCGTGCAAAAGATTGTTGGGAACACATTATGTCCATGTACAAGGGCAGCTCAAGCATTCAACGGTCCAACTTTGATGTGCTTCTCGATGAGGCCAATGAGTTTGTGATGAATGAATATGAGGACCCTCGTTAGCTTTACCAGAGATTGAAAAATCTCGTGGTAGCTCTTCAAGATCATGGGAGCAAGGATACATATGAAAATTGGATCAAGCGTAAGTTTCTCAAGGCCGTCATGCCATTCAACAAGGCCATGTCCTCCATTATCCGTCAAAGACCGGACTTCCACTCCTTGTCCTTGAGTGATGTGTTGGATGAATTCATTGCTATGAACATCTTGAACATGACCACCAACAACGCTCTAGCTTGTGTTCAACGGTCAAAGAAGTCTTCACCCAACCTTGCTTTGAAGGCCAAGGCAATTCCGGAAGAAAAAGAAGATGAAGAAGAGGAGAGTTTCCCCTAAGACACTAAATATGCATACCACGAGCACATGTCTCTTGTGTCAAGGAAATTTTGGGGCAACAAGAGAAACTCTAAGCCGAAATTCTCCAAGAACAACTCAAGTGGCTCTAAAGGAAAACAACATGTGAGAACTTGTTACAATTGTGGAAATGTGAGTCATTTCGTGGTGGATTGCCCATATGAGAAGAGGGAAGACAATGGTGGCAAGCTCATCCGCAAATATAAGGTCAAGTCCTTCCCCAACAAGAACAACTTCACCAAGAAGGCGCCTCACAAGGTGTTGGTGGCTCAATAAGAGTATGCCTCCTATGATGATGTTGATGATGAAGATATAAGTGGTGAAGGGATGGCAATGGCTACGGTGGCAATTGCATCCTCTACCCCAACAAGGGTGTCTCTATTCAACTCCCCCAACGAGAACCACATTTCCAAGTACCTCATGGCCAAAGGTATCAACAAGGTAACCTCCATCATCAAAACTTCCATTACCACTACCTCTCCTACGTTGGAATGTGTGGAGGAACATGAGGAGGTGAACGTTAATGAGAATGAGTTCGACAAGTTCATGGACAAACTCAATGGTAAGAGCAAGAAGAATTTTGTTTCTCTCTTGGAGAAACTTGGTGAAGCTAGTGATCTCATTGAATCTCATGAGGAAACCATCTCCAATTTGGAGGGGCATATTCATGACTATGTCGATGAGATAGCAGATCTTTCTATTGCTCTTGAGAAAGAGTGAGATCTTGATTTGGCTCTTGAGGAGCCACACAACGAAGATCTTGCTAAATTTACGAAAAGATCATGATCATGCTATTGTTCTTACTCGTGTGCTCAAATATGAAAAGGTTGCACTTGGAGTTGGACATAATAGACTCAAAAAGGAGTTCGACACACTTGACAAAGCTCATAAGGATTTGAAGAGTGCACATGCCTCTCTTAAGGAGTCTCATGATCAACTCCAAGTACAACTCACTAAGGAAATAGCCACACGTCCTCCTTTTGTTTTAATTGATATTGCCAATGCTACTAACCCTTGTTGTGAGCATGCGCACCTTGTGGAGGAAAATGCTAAGTTGAAAGAGCAACTTGAAAAAGGCCTTGTGACATGTATCCAAGGTGAGAAGAATCTCAATGAGCTTTTGGGCAATCAAAAGGAAGTTGTAGCTAAAGAATGGATTGGTTTTACACCCAATTCTAAGAGGAAGAAGAAGTTGAAGACCAAACAACCTCTCCCAATCAAGGAAACCTTTGTAAAAGCCGGGAAGGTTACTCATGAGAAGAATAAGAACAAGGTTGTGGGTGGTAATGCCTAGAAGGCAAGACCACCCCTTCCAACAATGCTGGTGATTTTAACCCCTCTTATGTTTTATTTCATGCTAGTGATGGGCATGTTTATGCCAAATTTGTTGGTTCCCATTATGAGTACATTGAAGGGTCTATTTGGGTTCCTAAGACCCTTGTTACTAACATGAAAGGACACATTAAAGAATGCGTAACTAAATCCAAGCATTGATTAATTGTAGGAGTTTGCTTCATGAGGAGTGTCATGGTTGCTTGATAGTGGAGTAACAAATCATATGACCAGAAGCAAGGACTTGGTGGTGGACGTTCGAACCGACACATCCTTGGACACTCAAATCTCCTTTGGTGGTGACACAATTTCAAATGTACTGGGTCTTGGCAAGGTGGTTATCTCTCCAGACCTTACCATTGAGAGAGTCATGCTTGTTGTGACCCTTGCATACAAATGACTTTCGTTCATCAACTTGCACTCATGGGTTTTAGTACTTTTTTGGTATTGATATCGTGGACCTTTTATGGAGCAAGACTCTTAAAGTAGCCTTTGTTGGGCATGTCAAAAACGATCTCTATGTGGTCAACTTCTCGGAGCGACCCACTAAGACCGCGACTTGCCTAATGTCTAAAGTTGATGTGGGATAGCTTTGGCAGCGCAGGCTAGCCCATGTCAATATGAGATTTTTGCAAAGTATCCTCAAAGGGGATCACGTTCTTGGACTAACAAATGCGAGTTTTGCCAAAGATCATCCTTGAAGTGCTTGTATCGAAGGAAAGCTACATAAGAAGGCTTACCGACCCACGACTAACATCTACTCGAAGAGGCCCTTGGAGCTCCTTCACATGGATCTCTTTGGTCCTCCATCTTTCGATAGTATTTGGGGGAAGAAAGTATTGCTTGGTGATTGTGGATGATTACTCAAGATACACATAGATATATTTCTTCAAGAGGAAGAGTGAGACCCAACAAGCCGTCATCGACTTTGCAAATGAAGCTCAAACGCCAACATGATACAAAGATATTGATGATTATAAGTGACAACGACACCGAGTTCAAGAACTGCACCTTGGACGAATTTCTCAGTGATGAGGGGATCAAGCATCAATACTCCGCACCCTATACCCCTCAACAAAATGGTATTGTAGAGGGGAAGAATCGGACATTGATGGATGTGGTAAGGACCGTGATGGTGGAATTCAAATCTCCTTACAAATTTTGGGCCAAAGCCATCAACACCGCGTGTCATGCATCCAATCGGCTCTACCTCCGCAATGGCTTGAACAAGACTCCATACGAAATATTTACCGGTAACAAGCCCAACCTAAAGTACTTCTGGGTGTTCGTTTGTAAGTGTTTCATTCTCATGAAAGGTGCTCATTTGTCTAAATTTTAACCTAGAGCTCAAGAGGGGCATATTTTTTGGTTATGCTACAAACTCTCATGCTTACCGTGTTTTCAACAAGTCCATTGGACTCATTGAGGAGACATGTAATATGGAGTTTGATGAAAATAACATCTCCCAGGTGGAGCAAAGTGGTCTTTGTGATGTAGGTGATGAAATTCCTCCCCAAGCCATAAGAAGAATGGGTGTGAGACACTTCTTGCCCATTGAGGATTCCCTTGTGGCTGAAGGAGAAGGACAATGTTCTACGCAAGTGGAACTGTCATGCCCAAGATGTGGTCCTATCCTTATTTTGGCACGAGGGCCTCAACAGGGATAGAAGCGCATCTCGATGCGTTTGCAAGAATGGACATCATTACAAGTACATGTACAGAAGAGATGAGTATATGGAATTGGCTTACACTCACCACAAGCTACATCAGAGTCACATCAATACAATAACATCTCAGACATCATACATAAGAGCAGGGTCCGACTACAGACGAAATCAAACGATAAAATGACATCCACCCTTGCTATCCTAGGCTGCCGCCTGGAACCCTCCAAGATTGAAGAAGAAGAAGAATAATAACTCCAAATCAAATCAAGTAACGCGCTCACATCAAATCATTGCATTACCTGTACCTCCAACTGTTGTTGTAGTAATCTATGAGCCACAGGGACTCAGCAATCTCATTTCCCAGGGTATCAAGACTATTAAAGCTTAATGGGTAAGGTATGGTTAAGTGGTGTGGCTGCAGCAAGCGACTAAGCATTTATTTGAGTGGCTAACTTACGAGTACAGAAAGTAAGTATGGTGGTCTACGCATAACGGACGTGAACTAGAAATGATCACTAACTGATCCTGAACACCTACTTACGTCAAACATAACCCCATCATGTTCTCTTCCGGATAAGGACTCACGAGAAGAGACAGTCACGGATACGCATGCAGTTGGTGTATTTTATTAGAGTTTAGTTCAAGTTTGCTATGACCGGGTGTTAAACAAAATATCCAAGTTTGCCACATAACCGCGGGCACGGCTTCTCGAAAAGATTTAACCCTATAGGGGTGCTCCAACTCATCCATCATAAATTAACCACACACAGTGGGAATAACCTCAACCACGGATCTCGTGATCTTCCTAGGCAATTCCAAAGGAAATCCGCCACCTCGAGATAGCCCGAAGAATAATCGGAATTCCTCACTCAAGACGTTCGAGAAAGGAAAAAACAAATCCAGCAAGGCCGCCCGACGTGTCGACGAACCCGATAGGAGCCGCGTATCTCGTTCTCAGGACACGACCGGATGGGACTAGCTACGAGGAAGAAAAACCAATCCCCGAGTTTCCTAGAGGCGGCCTCGCAGGCAGCCCATTTTGGACCAACACTCATGAGGAGCACTGGCCTGGGGGTTGATTAAATTATCCGCGGGTGCCGGCGGGTCCCTATGCAATTTTATTAGTTATTATGCAAATGGAGTACCAATGTTGGGCCTTGCCAGGCAAGCTTTATTCTAACCCAAAAATCAAGGGGGTCCCCATAACAACCCCGAGCATGTTAGGAGCGCTTAATTATGGAACATAACACCGGTTCACAAGTAACTAGGGCGGCAAGAGCGGAACAAAACACTAAGCAAAAGGCCAAGCCTTCCACCCTTTACCAAGTATATATGTGCATTAAATTAAATAGCAGCAATATTGTGATATAACAAAAGAATGTCCATGTTGGCACATGGAAGCAATTGCACCTGCAGCTAGAAACTCTATAAGAAGGGCTGAGCAAGCGGTAACATAGCCAAACAAAGGTTTGCTGGGATGTGGAGGGGTTAGAGGCTTTTCATGGCAATGTTGGGAGGCTTGTCAAACAGGTGGTAGGTAGCGTGACATAGCGAAAGAAAAAATACATCTAGCATGGCAATGATAGTAATGGTATCCAGGGAAATGTTTCATCTTGTCTGAGATCCCGCTCAGAAGAAGAACGAGTCCATGAAGAAGACGAACCAACGTAGTCGAACAAATCCTCACACTTCGAACGCTTTCGGAACTCTAGCAAGAAGAAGCAATCCGAAACAAAAAATCAACACAAGATACACCACAACATATGCAAAACACGATGCACAAACAAATATGATGCATGTCCGGTTTAATATGCAATGCATGACAATTCACAACAATCAAATACTACACATTAAGTGAAGCTCAATATGCAACGAGTTGCATATTGACGAAACTCCACGTTCGAATTATTTAGTTCACTCCCGTTAGGTACACGACAATATTAAATGTTGTTAAACATGGCAAGAGGTGAAGCATAAGTAAACTAACTAACTAGGCATCTTAAATGAGGCCGGAAACAACTTATAGCATTTCCGAAACGACCCCATATGTTAATTTCGAAATTGGTCCAGATCTGAACTAATCATATTTTATATTTGTTAAACAGTAGAACAAAGCATACCATGACATTCTACACATCGTTCTAGTTGATTTACATATATGGAACATCTCAAACAGAGCTACGGTCTAAAAGATATGAGCAATACAAGATGCACATGTCATGAATGCAAATGCATGGAAATACAATCACAGATAGTTCAAATCATGAATGCAACAAGTTGTTATGAAACTATATGAGATTCTAAGCAAGTTTCATATGCAACATGTTTAAAACGGGGCTACGGTTCAACAAATACAACCAACACAAGTTATAGCTGAAATCTGCCAAAAACAGCAACATGGCATTTGCACTCATCAAAACAACAAGCTACAAGATTCCAAAATGCACAAACTAAGAATGGGGCAGTAGTATATACCACATACTTCATTTCATCTTCACAAATCATATTAAAAACATGCATGAATCACTTGGTAGGAAGCTCACAAGAAGGCTACTTGAAAACAGTTTCAGACTTAGTGAAAATAGCAGTTTTTGACAGTGCAATCTTTATCACGAAGGCATATTGACAGCAGAGAAACTATATGCTACAGAGCATATTATGGCATGAAACTTAACAGCATACTAGAGGACAATATCAACTACAAATAACTCCATTACACCTACCACAAAAGAGTTCTAGATCACTAGCAAATCACATGGCAAGACAGCAACAAAATATTACAGATTCCAGACTTAGAATTATTTTAGTATCTCTAAAACAGCAGAATTTTTATAGCAAGTTGACCACAACAAAACAACACCTAAACATGCATTTCTATGACAAGAAAAATGTCCATGGGCTAGGACACATATCAAAGAGCATTTCTCATGTTAAAATTAATTCATATCATGCATGGGTTAAATCACACGAAAATGACAAAAGGGCATCACGGCATAAATGACATGCACACAAAATGCTCAAATGGCAAAACTAAATGCACAGATAATTTCTATGGATTTTTCTACCCCAAAAACATATATAATATGCATAGGTTCATGTGGAAAATTAATCACGATTAAATATGCGAGTATTAGGCCTAATCACGTTATAGCAAATCATTAATGCAAATTAAATGCAAATATCATGCCAACAATTTTTATCATGCATGAAAATGTGATGCCGATGAGGTGAACATTTTTAATATATGGTTGGATTAATTTCGATGCACGGTTAAATAATTATGATAATGCAATAACATGACCAATATGCAAAATGATGCAATCAACAAGTTAAAATATTTTGACATGGATGAATATGACATGTAATTAATCTACGCAATTATCTAACCATTTTACATATACAAAATATTTCGATACGGGGCACGGATAATTAATTATAGGCATTTAAAATGCAATGGGCCTAATAATTAAAACAAACACAAAAGGGGGGGGACTGCTCACCCTTGGGCCGGCTGGGCCGGTCGGCTAGGGGAGGCTGGGCCGGCTCGGGCGCTGGCCGGCCCATGCTGGCGACGCGGTCGCTCGGGGTCCACGGGCGAGCGGGCGCTCGATCCCGAGCTCGATCGAAAGGCCATGGCGGCTCAGGCGACGGCGGGGCTGCACCGGCAAGGGACGGCGTGGGGCAACGAGATCCGAAGGCGGGCATGGCCGGGACGAGCCGGGGACGACCGGATCCGGCCGGGGGGAGGCCTGGCGACGGCGACCTGCGGAAGAAGAGAAGCCGGTGGGGGTCAGGGAGGAAGAGAAGGAGAGGAAAGGGAAAAGGGAGAAGGCGGCGGCGGTCCGACGGTCCGGCGACGGCAGCGGCGGCTCCGACGACCTGCTGGTGGAGCTGTAGTGGCGGGGAGCTGCGGGATCGGGAGGAGCCACCATGGGAGCTCGGGCAGGAGCTCGGGAACGGGCCTAGATGGGCTTCCCGGGCTCAGATCTGGGCTCGGGCGGGCTGGCTGGAGGAGGGAGAAGCTAGGGTTTGCACGGGAATGAGGGGATTAGGGCGGCTGCCCAATTAGGAAGGGGAGAGGGGCTATATATAGGTTTCGGGCTAGGGTTAGCGTCGTTGTCCGTTTTCGGACCGTCGGGTGTCGACTCGACGGACCGAAAGCGGAGAGGGGCTATGGTGGCTGTGCAGATGGGCTACGAGGGGAAGAGAGGGAAGTTGCGGCCCGTGACAAGAAGTTTTTAAAACACCGACAACGTCCGACGATAACCGATAACCTCACTGCTACGACTGACCGACGGGGTATCAAACAAACTCGGATCGCGACGAAATTCGACAGGCGGTCTACCTATGCTCTAGCAAGACCGCACGCCAAGTTTCAACTCAATCCGAGAATATTTTGCGCACACTTAAAAACGGTTTTATTTTAAATGGTGTCGCGGGCGCGTGCGTGTGTGGCTGGTCTCGAAACGGGCAACGCAAGAACGCAGAGAACCGGCAACTACGAACGGATGCAAGCTTGAAAACAAGTGACGATGCAATGCAGATGATGCGAACGATGCAATGATGAATGCAACAACCAAACGAAACACAGTCGAGAACGGAAATAAAAAGGGGAATCTTCTGGAATCTTCTGGAGCGTCGGTCCCGGGCTGTTACAGGAACTATCATCGAAGCAAGACCCACATGCTTCCGAAGAACAAAGTGAAGGCCCTCAACCAAGTGAACAATATCAAGGGCAAGATCAACCTCTTAATGATGGTCATGCACCAAACGATGCCCAAGATCAAGTTCCTTCCCCTAAACAAGCTGAAGATCAAGAACAAGCTCATGACGGCTCTCCAAGTTCTCAAGATGGTCCTCCCCAACCCACTATGGAGGAAATATTAGAGCATCGTGCCGCCAAGATTGCTTCCAAGTTTAAACATCAACACAATATTTTGGAGAACATCTACGAGAGCTTGAATAAAGGGGTAATCATTCATAGTCAATTAAAAAACTTTTGTGCACATCATGCGATTGTTTCTTGCATTTAACCCCTAAAGGTACAAGAGGCTCTCGAGGACACGGAATGGCTTGAGGCCATGCATGATGAAATCAACAACTTTGAGTGCAACAGAGTGTGGCGTTTGGTTCCAAGACCAAAGGAGAATCACAATGTCATTGGAACCAAATGGATCTTTAAGAACAAGCAAGATGCAAATGGTCTCTTCATTCGCAACAAGGCAAGATTGGTGGACCAAGGCTACTCCCAAGTCGTGGGTATCGACTATGGTGAAACATTTGCTCCCGTTGCTCGCCTTGAGTCTATTCGCATGTTGCTTGCATATGCATATAATCATGATTTCAAATTTAATCAAATGGATGTGAAGAGTGCATTTCTTAATGGTCCACTTAAGGAGTTGGTATATGTCAAGCAACCCCCGGGGTTCAAGGATCATAAGTTCCCCAATCATGCATATGTTCTCGATAAGGCACTCTATGGCCTTAAACAAGCCTCACGTCTGTGGTATGAGCACCTTACCAAGATGTTGCAAGACCGTGGGTTTGAAATTGTGAAAATCGATCCCACTCTTTTCACGAAGAGGGTTAAAGGGAATTTGTTCATATGCCAACTATATGTTGATGACATTATCTTTGGTTCTCCAAACAAAGCTTTCAGTGATGAGTTTGCCGCACTAATGACCAAAGAATTTGAGATGTCTATGATGGGAGAGTTGAAGTTCTTCCTTGGATTTGAAGTCAAGCAACAAAGTCAAAGAACCTTCATCAACCAAGCAAAATACACTCAATATATGCTCAGTAGGTTCAATTTGGATGATCTCAAGCCGGGCAAGGCCAATACTCCCATGCCACTCAAATGCGAACTTGACAGTGATCCCAATGGTAAAGTTGTGGATCAAAAGTATATCGCTCCATGATTGGATCCCTACTTTATCTTTGTGCATCTAGACCGGATATTATGTTTGAGTGTGGGAATTTGTGCATGATTTCAATCCACACCTAAGGAAAGCCACTATGTGGCAGTCAAGCGAATCTTTTGATATTTGGCTCCTACCTCAAACTTTGGCTTATGGTACTCCAAAGGTGCTTCATTTGATCTCATAGGATATTCGGACTCGCATTGGGCGGGAGACCGTGTGGAGAGGAAGTCAACTTCCGGAGTTTATCAATTCCTTGGTAGCTCTCTCGTAAGTTGGTCTTCAAAGGAATAAAATTGTGTTTTTCTCTCGTCCATCGAGGTCGAGTATGTAACCGTTGCAAGCTGTTGTGTACATATTATTTGGATGAGGCAAACTTTAAAGGATTATGGTGTCACTTTTGACAAAGTGCCTCTTTACTGTGACAATGAAAGTGACATCAAAATCTCCAACAACCCGGTTCAACATTGCAAGACGAAGCATATTGAGATTCGTCATCACTTCATCCGGGAGCATATCAAGCGCGGAGAGATTGATCTTAGTCATCTCAATACTAATGAGCAACTTGCAGATATTTTCATGAAGACATTGGATGAAGCAAGATTTCGCGATTTAAGGCATGAGCTAAATATCATTGATTCGAGCAATGTGGCTTGAAGTATTCCACACCCCACCACACTCATAATTTTGTCTTGTTTAGATGTAGGCATGGACATAGGGGGAGTGATGTTCTCTCAATGAACTCTCCCTCCCCTTGTTATGCATAAATCGATCAAGTCTTTCACATTAACCATTTTTATGGTACTTGTGCTTAAAAGACAAGTTTTGACCATGGTCCCAAAGTTAATATCTTCGCATTGCCATACCAATTGACTCAAACATATGTGGCCTCGGCCACCACCCCTTCTAGTGAGGTATTTGCTAAAGTGCTCTTGTTTGGTGTGTATTTGTCTTGGGTCTTATTCGCTCTTGCTAGATTGTTAGGTCCTAGGTGTGGGTATCCTCCAAGTGTTGATCTTTCGTGTTTGCTATTTTTGCAACCTTGGAGCTTACCTCACCATATTTCCGTGTCATGTCTCCATCCCAATCCTTCCTCTTCTCTTAAACCATCCTATTCCAATTATACGCATCTTATTCTTGACGTTGGTTACTATGACCGGGCGGTACAACCGGTGTCTCGGGGCAGTTCAATCGCTTGGCCACTCGGTTGTATCGTCTGAGCGATACAACCGGTGGAGCTCTCGCGGTTCTACCGCTAAATCCCATGTATGTACAGCTGGCCAATACTACTGGGTGATTACTGGCGGTTCTACCGTGGCCTCCCGGCAGTATTGGGGGCGGTACAACCGTATTTAAAGTGGTACAACCGCTCACGGTATGGACAATATATAAAGGGGCCGGGTCGAAGGGGTATTCATGTTCCCCCCTCGTGCCTAGCCTCCTCCCCTGACATAGCCGCCGACCGCCGTCACCATCATCCCCGAGTGCCCTTCGATGCCTCGGATCTACGGGACTCTCACGGGTTTGCTCCGTGGAGGAACCCT
This sequence comes from Hordeum marinum, assembly GCA_022496015.1. Taxonomy (NCBI): domain Eukaryota; kingdom Viridiplantae; phylum Streptophyta; class Magnoliopsida; order Poales; family Poaceae; genus Hordeum; species Hordeum marinum. Next base: position 444,888,395 of record CM039674.1, read on the forward strand.
CCTCTCCTATCTCTTGCCATGGACACCGGGAATGCCCCGTTCTTCCTCTCCCTTGGTTCCTCTCCATGGATCCACCATTGTTAGGGCATTACTTGGTTCCCCGCATTTATGACTAAACTTTTGGGCAGAAGAGATCTCTAGTATATCTCCTATTTCTTGTGCATGCTTAGAAATTCAAACATTGCTACGTAATTCAAATCCAGGCAGTATCAGTTTCCTCACAGTTGGTGTTGTCTGTTCAAAGCAGTACAACCGCTTGCAATGGTGGTACAACCGGCTGGGTGACCGGTTCAACCGACTTCTCTGAATTCTGTAGCACTATTTTAGTTTCTCTGATTCACCATCAATATACTCCTTTGGTTTTACGTACAATCCTCTCATATTTTCTGGGTTCTCTTGTGTGCTTCTCGTGTGTGTGTGTGTGCAGGTGGCTCAAGTTCTCACTCTGCTCAGCGTAAAAATACCAAGAAGCGAGCCCGAAGGCTCAAGCACATGGATGACAGTGTGGAAGAGGGCGTGGTTATTCCGACCAAACCAACTTGTTGTGAGAAATCTTTGGCTGCCAAGCAAAATTCAGTTATGTCGTTAAACAAATGGAAGCAACCAGATTGGGAAAAGTTCACATCCATAATCCCTATGAGGTCATCATTGCTCCGCGATGGACCACCGCTTAGTTCCGGAATGAGATGCAAGTAAGAATCATGAACGAGCTTTGTGAGCACCACAATAATAGGTACACCAATCAATGTACTATTGATCTTGAGCACTGGAGAAACAACTTGGATAACTTTGGTGAGGCTTTAGCGCTATGCGAGGAGTTTGACTTGATCAAGCTCATGACTATCAACTATGATTTTGATGTGCAGCTTGTTCACCACTTCTATGCCACAGTTCATTTCGGCACTAATGACGCTCGTCATCTATCCTTCACGTGTCGTGATGAGTTCTTTCAGGTTCCTTGGAGAGCCTTCTATAACACTCTTGGTTACGACGATACTAGTCTCATCGGAAATGGTGGCATCCGTCCTCACGACAATGCCACCTCCATGGAGAAGGAGGAGCTTGCCCCCTCATACATTCCAGGGTGTGGTATACTTGGAGAGTCCAAGGATTTATAGCAGGTTTATGATATCATGCACCGTGTCTTCTGCAATGTCCTTCTGCCCAAGGTTGGGAATCAAGATGAGATCTATGGCTATCTGGTGGATCTGCTCGTGGCTATGAAGACTGAAGCATGCTTTGGTGCTACTTTTGATGTCTCCAAGTGGATGTGGGAGGAGATGTACATCATGGTCATTTATAGGAAGGTTCCAATCTATGTTCTGTTTATCATGTGTTTTCTGAACTCTGTCTGGGCAGTTCGCAGGCCTAGAGAGCCTCTCACTTCTCTGGACAACCTCACCGTGCATGAGATCAAGCAACTCCGAAAGAAGAAGCATGTTGAGCCTCGCATCCCCCTAATCACCCGGAGGATGTGTTTTTCACTTTCCAACGATAGTGAATTTGACCTTCCGGCTGGGGCCAAGCCCTTTTGGGTCACCAAGCTCACTGACAAGGTAACGAAGACCTTCTGCTTGCAATCCCACGTCCAGAAGAAGCTCCATGAAACCCATGTCAACGACAAGATTGCCAGGCGCAGACAGATTCAAATTATACGGGCTCTCAATCTTAAGGCTGATAGTGGTTCTGAGAAGATCATCACTCCTGAGGAGAAGTGGATCTAAGAGCATGGCACTTGGACTAATGATGAAGCCTCGGGCCAGCCGGCTGCCTCCACCTCTGCTGCTGCTGATGATGATGATATTATGGAGGAGGAGGAGGATGCTGATGATGTGATGATATTGATCCCACGGATACTGAGTTCAAGGATGACTATTGAGCTCTTGGGCGTTAGCATCGCTCTTTTCCTTTTTGGTGTCTTGATGCCAAAGGGGAGAGAGTTCTATTAGGTCGGAATTTGCATGGGTTTGATTTCCCTGCTTTGCTTTGCGTCTTTCCAGCTGAACTCTCATTTGCTTTCAGTTGTTTCTAAACTTATCATGTGTGGAGACTTTATGCGTGGTGAGACATGCGATCCCTTTCTATTTCAAGATTATCTATCTTGTCTCGTCTATTAAGAAGATCCTGAGTCTCATTGCTGCCCTTGTCATTATGCTCTACTTCTTATCATGTACAAATGCATGTTGCTATCCATTTTTTCCATTTTTACTCATTGGTTGGTCTATAAAATCAAGGGGGGAGCTCTCTCATTTATGTGCGCAAATCACAATGGTCCACACATAAAGGGGGAGCTCCATTTTTATGTGCGCAAATCACAATGGTCCACACATAAGTTGTGGAGATTGCCCCAACCTTGTTTGTAAAGGTTCGGTCGCCGCCTTCAAGAGCATCACTAGTGGAATTACGACATCTCACATCGTGTGAGGGCGTAGGAGAATACGGTGGCCTTAGTGGCATCTTGGGGAACATTGTGCCTCCACACCACTCCAACGGAGACATACTTCCCTCCAAAGGGAAGGAACTTCAGCAACACATCCTCGTCTTCACCGCTTCCACTTGTGGTTACCTCTTACCTTTACTTTGTGCAAGATTTACTTGTGTTGCGTCCTTTGCTTTCTGTTGTTGTTATAGTTGTTAGCATCATATAGGTTGCTCGCATAATTGCATATCTTGACAACCTATTTGTTTCTAAACCTAATTTGTTAAGAAAAGCTAAAAATTGGTAGTTGCCTATTCACCCACTCTAGTCAACCATATCGATCCTTTCAAAGAGGTAGGACTACGGGGCCAAGTGTGCCTCTCTTGGAGTATGTGAGATGTTTCCTCTCTTCGGTTGTGTTCTGTCCCATGTGCCACGGGTGACCTCAACAATGATGTCAAAGGAAGGAAAACGGGCACCAAATCTGGGCATGACAGAGCCCCCAAATGCCCTCCGTCAACTCCAAACAACATTGCCATAATGAGGAGAGGATGACGAGAACTTATTCCTCCCTGCCAATGGCGCCATCGCCTCATCACTGCCATTCATAAACTTAGGATTAACCCTAGAAAAAGCTAAGGTAGCGAGAGACACTGGAGATAACCAAGGTCGGGGTTTCCCCCACCTCATCGACATGAAAAGCCACCCGAAGATGACGTGAACCGACGGTTGCGACTACTAGGAGAAAACCTAGTCACCTAGTTCCGTGAGAGCAGACGTGCCTCCTTAGCCTGCGAAGGAGAGGTGAAGGTGTTGCTAATCATGTCATCAATGAAAGTCAAGCTCTAGTAATCCCACTAGGAGCTCGGGAAATACCGGGTATCCCTTCCTACGCCCTTGAGGAGATCATGCTTCACTCCATGTACAAAGAACTCGTGGTGTCATGAATTGATCTAAGCGGGAGATGGTGGAGACAAAGGGGTGGATTCATGAAGGTTTTTCGAAGAGAGATCGAGTGATAAGATATTAGTGAGGGCATCTCCAAAGGATACCCTCAAAGCTCCGGTATGTCTGGATTATGTTGTTCGGGCATTTTTATTGACTTTTTTCATCCAATGGCCCCCCTATCAGTCCATAGAGCAGTCTGGAAGTCCGTTTTTCGCGAATGAGAAGCAACTTGGAGGGGGGGCTATACGGGAGTGTGGACATCCACTTGACCAACAAAAAACAACCATGTGGTCATCCTCTCTTTTCTTTCTCCTCTTAACCACACACCACACACATATCCACCACATGCATGCCCCTCTCTCCTCTCTCTATCCTCCCAAGCGAACAAATGGGATTTTTTGTGATTAAGGGGTGGATGGCTCCCTCCCGCTTCACTATCTGGACCCTGGTCCCCACCAATCCGTAGAAGGATACGAAGTCCAATTTGGGGGTGACCGGCCTTAGAGTTTTGCCCTAAGAGTTGTTGGGAAATACTGAAAGAGTATGGGACGGAGCAACATTCCACAAATCCATGGTAGCTATCCAAGTGTTGTAGTTTTGCTTGATCCGGATGGGAAAAGAAAGAGATTTTTTTTTTTGAAAAAAATATACCAAATTTCATTCGTTGGCAATAAAAATCACATTGTTTATGGGGAAACGTTTGGAGCCGGCGCACCGGCCGAATCCACACAGGTGGCTCGCCCAGTCACGCATCAGTTTTCGTTCGTATTTGCTGCAACCGGCGTTTAAATTTGCTACAAGTGTTTCCCATTTGCTATAATTTGTTCATTAAAAAAGCTGCATCTACGTTTGGTTGCAACCCGAGTTCGTCGGATTATTTCGCTACAATCGGCGTTTGATTTTTCCTACAACCGGTAATATTTTTTGCTACAACCGTTCACTAAAAAAGCTGCATACACGTTCGTCAGAGTTGCAACCCGAGTTCACCGGATTGTTTTTTTACAACCCATATTTTTGTTTTGCTATCACGCATCATCAACGTCGTTTTTTTGCTATGACCATGTTGATATTTTTTGCTACAACCATATTTTTGGTGCATCCATGATCGAAATTTGCTAATTGCTATTTATTTTTGCTTTAATTGATAATTTTTGATGCATGAATAGATCTGACAATCAAACCAAATTCGATCTGACAGATCGAACGGCTCGCGTGCGGTCGGCCGAAAGTTTCAACCGGAGCAATGCCCAATTACAATCGGAGGCTTCTCAAACCTATCTAGGCAACCTATAGCAAGCTAATGCAACTTTATTTGCTTCCGTATTATATTTTTAAACCTAACAATAGTAAAATAAAATCACAAACACAATGATAGTAATCGTCAAAAGTTGCCGTCCCGCCTCCAAAGAAAGAGGAAAGTAAAAAAGAAAGAAAAGGACTTCACGGCCTGCATTGGATGTAGTTAGGCTGGTACAATTTTTATCTATGTGGAGTGACGAAGCGGCCATATGTTATGTCACCATTATACATGACCGTAGCAATTCACTCTTTTCCATGTATGTACATCACAAGTTTGATCTTTTTACCTCTTATAGAATAATTTTTTCATAAACTTTTATAAGACGTACTAGATCATTAATTTAGTGATCTAAAATATCTTATAAAAATTGTACATAGGTAATACTAAATGGTTGCATATAATATACTCCTTCCGATTCCTAAATACTTTTTCTGTCCGGAATTACTTGTCGCACAAATGTATAGAAATAAATGTATCTAAAACTAAAATACATTTACATACATCAATTTCCATGACAAGTATTTTGGACGGAGGGAGTGTAAGTTATTTTAGATATTCTAATACGGACTCCGTCTTGAGCAAAATGAATAAATTTACACTCTAAAATATGTCTATATATATCTGTATGTGATCCGTACTAAAATCTTTAAAGAAACTTATATTTAGGAACAGATGGAGTATATGTTTTATTTAAAATATATTAATTGCAGACTTTTACATGTTTCGAAATATTTTCATTTAAACACTAAAAAACAAATATTTTCATTTATTTAGTTAGTTAGTAATGAAAAGGAATAAAAAAATATCTTCTCTCCTAAAATTCCAGAGTCAAACTCCATGTCCTCCACCACGCTATAGACTTTATCTCCGCTTTCCCGTACCATTCTTTCCTCTTTGGCTCCTGATTCCAACACGGCCGCCGCCCGGTAGCTCAGCCTCACCGCCGACCACCTGAACCCGTTCCCCAACCCCTCCGCCTCTCACGCGCGTCGGCCGGCCACCTCCGGCCCTGTTCTTCCTCACCGGGCCCCTGCTGTTCCCATCCCGTCCGCAATCATTGACCATTGAGGTATGTACGAGCTTTGTTTTCATCCGGTGATTAGCTAAACCCGGCAGGCCATCTAGATCTTAGCCCGCTGCTTACAGATCTGTCCAGCCTACGGATTAGTTCCATACGTCTAGTGATTGCTGCTGCCGCGCTCAATTTCTTGTTCTCATGATTTATTTTTTACCTGCAGGGTTGGATGCTTTTCCTGTCTTGTTATCAATTTCTCGTTTGGGGAAGATCGTGTGAGATAGAAGAAAGGGCGGATTGGACTAGAATCTGAGCTCTGGTGGATCTGAACTGAAAGCGGGATGAGAAAAAGTTCAGAAATTTCCATGAAAGCTTCCTCGTTGATGGCAAGCGACGCGTCAGGGAACACTGACCCTGGCCAACAGGTCGTTCGTTTCAGTTCCATGGACCAGTCTTGCTTTGCAAGGCCTGGCCAGTCAATCCCTGGCTATCCTCCATTCTTTGGCCCTCAATCTTCCAACTTTTACATTCCTGATGACAGTCTGGGTAAAGCTTGTGATCCTTTTGAACCGAATCCTCCAGTGAATGAGCCTATAGCAGATTGGGATCCTCAGGCAATGCTGAGCAACCTAACCTTCCTTGAGCAGAAGATCAAGCAGGTCAAAGATATCGTGCAGTCCATGGGTAACCGAGGGAGCCAGGTTGGTGGTGCTTCCTGCGAGCTTGCCGCAAAGCAGCAGCTCGTCACTGCTGATCTGACTTCCATCATAATTCAGCTCATCTCCACTGCTGGCTCCATGCTTCCTTCCATGAAGACCCCGCTCCTTAGCAGCAATCCAGCGGTCAGGCAACTCAACACGCCTGGTTCTCCGATGGGCTTTGGCTCGACTGTGAATAAGCGGCCAAGCACAATCAGGGAGGAGATGGTTCCTGACATTACCAAGACCTCTGACTATGAGAAGCTGATGAATACCCTTAATACAGCCCATGATGAAAAGGATGATCTGATCAAATGCCCAAATTCTGGTGTCGGGGAAGGGCCTGAACTGGTTCCAATGGAAGACCATGACGTGAAGGAGAGCGATGATGGCGGCGAGGCAGAGCATCTTCCCCCTGGTTCTTATGTGGTCTTGCAATTGGAGAAGGAGGAGATTTTAGCACCACACACTCATTTCTGTGTGATATGTGGCAAGGGTTTCAAGAGGGATGCTAACCTAAGGATGCACATGAGGGGCCATGGAGACGAGTACAAGACTCCTGCAGCTCTTGCCAAACCCATGAGAGATTCTGGCTCAGATCCTACACCGGTTACAAGGTACTCGTGCCCATATGTTGGTTGCAAGCGGAACAAAGAGCACAGGAAGTTCCAGCCTCTCAAGACAATCTTGTGTGTGAAGAACCACTACAAGAGAAGCCACTGTGACAAGAGGTATACCTGCAGCCGATGCAACACCAAGAAGTTCTCAGTCATTGCGGACTTGAAGACTCATGAGAAGCACTGCGGGCGTGACAAGTGGCTCTGCTCATGTGGAACTACTTTCTCAAGAAAGGACAAGCTGTTTGGGCATGTCGCGCTTTTCCAAGGGCACACACCTGCTCTTCCAATGGATGATATCAAAGCAACAGGAGCATCAGAGCAGCCTCAGGGGAGCGAGGCGATGGACGACATGGTAGGGAGCACAGGGTACAACTTCCCAGGCAGCACATCCGATGGTATTCCGAATCTAGACATGAAAGTTACTGATGACACACGTGGTTATTTCTCGCCCTTGAACTTCGACCCGTGCTTCGGTGCCCTTGATGACTTCACCCGCCCTGGATTCGACATCTCCGAGAACCCCTTCTCCTTCGTGCCTTCGGGACCAGGTTCTTGCAGTTTTGGGCAGCTTAGTGGAGACAACTGATGGAGCTCATCACCGTCGACAACCATGATGGTGTCCATTGTTATGTATGAGTGTTATATGTATGACCGTCTCAGCTCTTCCTCTATTCAGGGAGCCATTTTGGTCCATGCCTCTTTCTTAAGTGTACTTTTAGTTTGTGGTCATCAATAATGATCAAGCACTTCCATATAGATTTGAAAGTCACAATTGTTAAATATATATATCATTTTCTTTATCTGCATTGGCACCTCCGTGCAACCAATATCTTGTCACGGCAGGGTGGAAGAACAACAAAATAAAATTTCTTCCCAGGATTAGTGAAACATCGAATGCAATCTCAGCCGAGCAAAAGCCAAGATGGTGATCAACATATCAGAGAGGTCAAGAATAGTTGTGTTCAATCCCTGGGCCTTTTTGGTTCACGAGAAAATTTCAATTCTTCTTTTAATTCTTCTCATGAAATATTTGTCTGGCATTTGATCTTACTGGGAGCTTCACCTCTTCTGAAATTTATGTCCTGGACGAATTAATTTCAGTTGGAGCAATCTGTTAAACTTTGTCATATTTTCATGGAAAATAACATCGGGATTGCATCAGCACATCAACTGATCCTCGGCCAGATTATTTTAGCAGGTCAAGTAACCACATCAAGGCAAACTAACAAAACTCATACAGCCAGCCAAAAACAGTAATAATAAAAAAGAAATGAAACCAAACCAAACAGCTGGATTTCTCATGGTCCTCATGGATGGACACTTAACATCAATAATACATCAAAAGAATGCGCAACAATCATAGGCTGTGAAAATATCTAGACTTAACAGAGCACCAGTTAGCATCTCAGGAAAATTACATTTGATTTATCATTCAGACGCGGCAACAGAAAAATGGATGCTTACTACACAAATTGGCAAATTATATAACAAGCCAGGAGCGGTCTCTATAGGCAGTAACCAGTACTCTTAAATAATTTGCTCTTTGATTGAGCGCGTACTAATATAGTACATAGATATCCAGATGTATACTAGAAAATGTACATCAACTGATGGCTCTCTCCTGCCAGATAATAGTCCAATGTCCAGCCTGGGAATATAACTGCTGGCACCCTACTAGTCTAGTTCCCAACAACGATCTCGTCGAAGTTCCAATCCCTGACAAGATCCCTTGAAACAGCACGGCTCCGTTGAAGGCGAGGAGCACCCTCGATGCCTTGTCCAGTGGCCATTACAGGTGTCACCTTTGATGTTCCCACGCGGTCAGCAGTTCCTGCAGCCATAATTTTCCGCGACAGGCAGGCAACAACAGCTCCACACCTGTTTTCCCCCTCTGAGCTCGAGACTGAATAGCTTCTGAAAGACTGGGAGGGACTGCTCATCCCATGGCATACGAGACAAGCTAGACTCATGGTTATGGACTTATGGTAGAGCTGAGATTGGTGATTACTGCAGCAGAAGAAGCTTCTATCAGGAAAATATTTCAGTATAAGTAAACAATACTGTCAAATTCAAGACTTGTGTTATTATCTTAAGACAGGCAAAACAAAGAACAACTACTGGAGCTCTTATAAGAGGTTAAGGAAGGCTGGGGCCTCCCTTTTTTAGTTGCATAACTCATTAATCTGTCAAATTATCTAGTAGATCTTAGTGACTGATTTGAAACAAGCCCTCTCATCTCATGACTTAAATATATTTGTTCTCACTGTTCAGCCGACCTATAAAACAGAGACTAGGGGATGAAACAAACAGAGCCAAACGAAATACAGCTCACGCATTTTTCTTTGGCAAGATTGTTGTTTCAGTAAAACAAAAAGAAAGCATATCAGGCAATTCAATTACTTCCTGAAAATTTGCAGCATAACTATCAGCGGCGGTTCGAGGTTGCATCCGCTCAGCCATAGGAAAATGGCAATATGTGACAATTAATTAATCACTGATATGCAGGTCAGAAGTGGTTAATCGATATACTATATTGCACAATCCAGAAAGCAACACAGCGAACAAACTATATAAACAATAGACCTTGGAAGATTGATATATGAAAAGGTGATGCCAAATTTATGAGCATATACTTCATAGAAGTGGGGATCTACCCTTCCCATTGGTTAGCACCAGGAAAAAAAGGTACGCATATGCCATTAGCTAAAAATGATCAAATTACGTTCTATCTGAGCTTTTCAGCGAAGGTGAACGCAAGAGTTGGACGCCAATTTGTAAACCGTCCCAATTTCAACAACTCAAAACAGGACAGGATGCTGTGCAATGACCCCCATTGTTCCTGTCGACGAACGAATATAGAAAGCTACTGCCACGACTCGTTGAAAAATTTCACAATCAAGAAATTCAGAAACCCAGCCAGGGGCGCGGATCTAGACGGCGCGCCTGGCGCGAGCCGACGCACCCGCAAACTGTGGAAGCCAGGCGGGGTATCAACGAATCACCGGACGAAGACGAGATCATACCTGATAACCCACCCAATGCCCGAAATCGCGGGCGGGGAGAAGACAGCGGGGACGCGACGAGGAGGAACGGTAACGGCGGCGGCGGCGGCGGTTGGGAGCGGGGACGATCGAGGGCGTCGGCGGTGACGCGGAGGTACGGCCGGCGGTAGAGATGAAGGTCAGGACCCTCGGGGGAGGAAGGGGAAGAGAGGAGGCAGACTTGGAGGAAATTTTGCCGACAAAAAGAAACGGGTCCGGTTCGGAACAGCCATTATATGTTGTGCCACCGAAGAAACAGGGAACGGCCACACGTGGGCTCGTAATGGGCTTTATTTTGGTACCCTTGAATGGGCTAAACTGGACGCGAGGGACTGGAGCCTAGTACTTCGGCTCGGGATATTTCTCGCCCCATCGGCGCGAGGGAGTGGACCGTCCCATTACTGTAACGCTTCGGTTTATTGTTTTTCCTCTGTATTCTTCATATCGTCTTATTTATTTATCTTATTTTTCACTGGTATTCTTTCTTTTTCGGTTTTCTGCGTTTCTTCACCGGCTTTAGCTTTTTAGTTTTGTTTTTCATACTGTATTTTTATGATATGCATTATACATTTTTGGCATACATGTGAACATTTTTTCCATGCATGTTGAATTTTATTCAAATAAATGATGTACACCATGCAAAACAATTATGTATTTTTTAAAACACTTATTATATAATATATTCAATACATGTTAAATATTTTTGTAAATACACTTTCAACATTTGTTTACGACATTAAATATATTATTGAGTGCATGAAATATTTCCATTAACATTTTTTACATTATATGATTATATTTTTAAAATACCAAGGATTTTTTAACATGTGAATGTTTATTTAAAATGACATTGCACTTTTTATGGTAATTCACTTTGTATACTATAACAACATTTTATGTACTGTATAAATATTATATTTAATTTCATGTACAATTTTTTGAACATGTGATAATTGTTTTAAATGCCAAGTACATTTTTCAATGATAAAAAATATTTTCTTCGATTTGTGTAACATTTTTTGTACATTGTATATTTTATAAAATTTCATGAATATGTTTGTTGAAGTGTGTGATATTTTGTGAAATGCTATCAACATTTTTTTAAAGATGTGTGAACATTTCTTACACTGCATCAACATTTTATAAACGAATTTTTTTTTCAAAGATTGAAATAATATGCATCCATGTCAAAAATAGAAATGAAAATAATGAAACAAAGAAAAAAAAAAGTGCACTAGGAGTCTACCCTCCATCCGGCAACAAGCCGGACCATTTAGATGGGGGCGGATGAGGCCAGAGGCTCTTTCGTCTCCGTGTAGGCGCGAAAAACACCTCCCAAATAGTATTGTTCGTCAATTCGATAATTCCGTCTTAACGCATAGGTTAACGAAATCACTGTTTAAGGGGTACCTCTTTTGAAGTCACTCATGTTTTGGTGATGACGCATATGTCATTCAAAAAAGATGGTGCATCGATTGTGCATCATTTGTTGTAATTAGAGAGTTTTAGTGGGGGTCTTTCACGTGTAGGGAGAGTTGAGTTGGTTAATTTGTACCTTTATTTATAGATTTGATTTCTGAAACAATTTTATCTCTTGAAACATGTGTCCAGACTATGAGCCTTTTGTTGGAAATATGCCCTAGAGGCAATAAATAAAATGTTTATTATTATATTTCCTTGTTCATGATAATCGTTTATTATCCATGCTATAATTATATTGATTGGGAACACATTACATGTGTGGGTAAATAGACAACACTTTGTCTCTAGTATGCCTCTAGTGAACTAGCTCGTTGGTCAAATATGGTCAAGGTTTCCTAGCCATTGACATGTGATGTCAATTGATAACGGGATCACATCATTAGGAGAATGATATGATGGACAAGACCCAAACTACAAACGTAGCATATGATCGTGTCAGTTTATTGCTATTGTTTTCTGAATGTCAAGTATATGTTTTTATGACCATGAGATCATGCAACTCACGGACATCGGAAGAGTGTCTTGTGTGTATCAAATGTCGTAACGTAACTGGGTGACTATAAAGGTGCTCTACAGGTATCTCCGAGGGTGTCTGTTGGGTTGGCATGGATCAAGACTGGGATTTGTTATTCCGTGTGACGGAGAGGTATCTCAGGGCCCACTTGGTAATACAACATCACAATAAGTCTTGCAAGCAATGTGACTAAGTGTTAGTCATGGGATCTTGTATTACGGAACGAGTAAAGAGACTTGTCGGCAACGAGGTTGAACTAGGTATGGAGATACCAACGATCGAATCCCGGGCAAGTAACATACCGAAGAACAAAGGGAACATCATACGGGATTAACTGAATCCTTGACATAGAGGTTCGACCGATAAAGATCTTCGTAGAATGTGTAGGAACCAATATGGGCATCTAGGTCCCGCTATTGGTTATTTACCGTAGAGGTGTCTCGGTCATGTCTACATAGTTCTCGAATCCGCAGAGTCTGAACACTTAAGGTTTGATGACGTTTCGATAGTATAGAGTTATGCATGGTGGTGACCGAAGGTTGTTTGGAATCCCGGATGAGATCCCGGACGTCACGAGGAGCTCCGGAATAGTCCGGAGGTAAAGATTGATATATAGGAAGTCCTATTTTGGTCACCGGAAAAGTTTCGGGCTCATCGATAGTGTACCGGGAGTGTCGGTAGTATACCGGGAGACCATCGGGAGGGGTATTTCGACCCAAGAGGCTACATGGCCGGTGCTTTCAAGATGGAGATCAAAAGCACAAGTTCATGGCCATATCATGTCACTTATGATTTGCATGTGATGTTAATCCTTTTATGCACCTTGTTTTGCTTAGGACGACGATAGCATTATAAGGTGATCCCTCACTTAAATTTCAAGATGAATTGTGTTATCCCCGAGTGTGCACCGTTGCGAAAGTTCGTCGTGTCGAGACACCATGTGATGATCGGGTGTGATAGACTCTACGTTCACATACAATGGGTGCAAGCCAGTGTTGCACATGCAGAACACTCGGGTTAAACTTGACGAGCTTAGCATGTACAGACATGGCCTCGGAACACAAGAGACCGAAAGGTTGAACATGAGTCATATAGTAGATATGATTAACATGATGATGTTCACCATTGAAACCACCTCAACTCACGTGATGATCAGACTTGAGTTGGTGAATTTGGATCATGTGACACTCAGATGACCTGAGGGGTGTCAATTTGAGTGGGAGATTTAGTAATTTGATTAACTAAACTCATTATCTTGAACAATAGTCTAAGTAACCTTTGCATATTTATGTTGTAGATCAATGGCTCGCGCAGTAGCACCCCTGAATTTTAATGCTTTCCTAGAGAAAGCTAAGTTGAAAGATGATGGAAGTAACTTTGTTGACTGGGCCCGTAATCTGGGGATTATCCTCACGGCTTCCCAGAAATCATATGTCCTTGATGCACCGCTTGGTGACCAACCAGAAGACATGTCATCCGAAGACGTTAAGAACGCTTGGGAGGCACGTTCTAGAGATTACTCAATGGTTCAGTGTGCAATATTGTATGGCTTAGAACCGGGACTTCAAAGACATTTTGAACGTCATGGAGCATATGAGATGTTCGAGGAGTTGAAGTTTATCTTTTAGAAGAATGCCCGAATCGAGAGGTATGAGACCTCCGATAAGTTCTATGCTTGCAAGATGGAGGAGAACGGGTCTATCAGTGAACATATACTCAGAATGTCTGGGTATTCGACTCGTCCAGCGGAGTTGGGAATTGCCCTTCCGCCAGAGGCGATCACTGACAGAGTTCTTCAATCACTGCCACCTAGTTACAAGAGCTTTGTGATGAACTATAACATGCATGGGATGAACAAGTCAGTTGTCGAGCTATTTGCGATGCTAAAAGTCGCTGAGTCTGAAATCCAGAAAGAACATCAAGTGTTGATGGTCAATAAAATCACTAGTTTCAAGAAGAATGGCAAGGGCAAGAAGGGTAAAACCAAGAAGGATGGCAAAGCAGTTGCTACTCCTGTAAAGAAGCTCAAGCATGGACCCAAGCTAGAAACTGAGTGCTTTCATTGCAAGGGAACTGGTCACTGGAAGCGGAACTGCCTCAACTACCTGGCTGACAAGAAGGCGGCCAATGACAAACAAGGTATATATGATATACATGTTATTGATGTGTACCTTACTAGCTCTCGTTGTAGTGCCTAGGTATTTGATACCGGTTCGGTTGCTCACATTTGCAACTCAAAATAGGAACCACGGAATAGACGAAGGCTGGTAAAAGATGAAGTGACGATGCGCATGGGAAATGGTTCCAAGGTTGATGTGATCGCCGTTGGCACGCTCTCTCTTCGATTACCACCGGGATTAGTGGTGAACCTGAATAATTGTTATTTAGTGCCTGCGTTAAGCATGAACATTATATCTGGATCTTATTTATTGCGAGACGGTTACTCATTTAAATCAGAGAATAAAGGTTTTTCTATTTATATGAGTAATATCTTTTATGGTCATGCACCCAATGTGAGGGGTTTATTCATATTGAAACTTGATAGTGATGATACACATGTTCATAACATTGATGCCAAAAGATGTAGAGTTGATAATGATAGTACCACTTTCTTGTGGCACTACCGTTTAGGTCATATTGGTGTAAAACGCATGAGGAAGCTCCAAGCTGATGGACTTTTGGAGTCACTTGATTTTGAATCACTTGACACATGTGAACCATGCCTCGTGGACAAGATGACTAAAACGCCGTTCTCTGGAACAATGGAACGGGCAAGTGACTTATTGGAAATCATACATACTGATGTGTGCGGTCCAATAAATGTTACATCGTGTGATGGATATCGTTATTTTCTCACCTTCACTGATGACTTAAGTAGATATGGGTATATTTACTTAATGAAACACAAGTCTGAAACGTTTGAAAAGTTCAAGCAATTTTAGAGTGAAGTTGAGAATCATCGTAACAAGAAGATTAAATTCTTGCGATCTGATCGAGGAGGTGAATATCCGAGTTATGACTTTGGCAGTCACTTAAGACAGTGTGGAATTGTTTCATAGTTGACACCGCTCGGAACACCATAGCGTAATGGTGTGTCCGAATGTCGTAATCGAACCTTATTAGATATGGTGCGTTCTATGATGTCTCTTGCTGATTTGCCACTATCATTTTGGGGTTATGCATTAGAGACAGCTACATTCACTTTAAATAGGGCACCATCGAAATCCGTTGAGACGACATCATATGAACTATGGTTTGGCAAGAGGCCAAAGTTGTCGTTTCTTAAAGTTTGGGGATGTGATGCTTATGTCAAAAAGCTTCTGCCTGAAAAGCTGGAACCCAAAGCGGAGAAATGCGTCTTCATAGTATACCCGAAAGAGACAGTCAGGTATACCTTCTATCTCAGATCCGAAGGAAAAGTGTTTGTCACTAAGAACGGAACATTTCTTGAGAAAGAGTTTCTCTCGAAAGAATTGAGTGGGAGAAAATAAGATCTTGATGAGGTTATTGAACCTTTACTTCAACCAGAAAGTAGTGCAGCACAGAAAGATGTTTCTATGGAACCTACGACGGTTGAAGAGGAAGTTTATGATGATGATCATGAATCTTCTGATCAAGTTGCTATTGAACCTCGTAGGTCAACAAGGGCGCGTACTACTCCTGAGTGGTACGACAACCCTGTCTTGGAGGTCATGTTGTTGGATAACAATGAACCTACAAGCTATGGAGGAGCGGTGATGGGCCCGGATTCTGAGAAATGGTTAGAGGCCATGAAATCCGAGATGGGATCCATGTATGAAAACAAAGTATGGACTTTGGAAGTATTACCTGAAGGGCGAAAGGCCATTCAGAACAAATGGATCTTTAAGAAGAAGACAAACGCGGACGGTAATGTCACCGTCTATAAAGCTCGACTTGTGGCAAAGGGTTTTTCACAAGTTCAAGGAGTTGACTACGATGAGACCTTCTCACGCATAGCGATGCTTAAGTTTGTCAGAATCATGTTGGCAATAGCTGCTTATTTCGACTACGAAATTTGGCAGATGGATGTCAAAACAGCGTTCCTCAACGGTTTCCTCGAGGAAGAGTTGTATATGATGCAACCAGAAGGTTTTGTCGATCCAGAGAATGATGACAAAGTTTGCAAACTCCAGCGATCCATTTATGGGCTGGTGCAAGCATCTTGGAGTTGGAATAAGCGCTTTGATGAGGTGATCAAAGCGTTTGAGTTTATACAAGTTTATGAAGAAGCTTGTATTTACAAGAAAGTGAGTGGGAGCTCTATAGCGTTTCTAATATTATATATGGATGACATATTGCTCATTGGAAACAATATAGAAATGCTGGAAAGCGTGAAGGAATATTTGAACAAGAGTTTTTCAATGAAGGACCTAAGAGAAGCTGCTTTCATATTAGGCATTAAGATCTATAGAGATAGATTGAGACGCTTAATAGCACTTTCACAGAGCACATACCTTGATAAAGTTTTGAAGAAGTTCAAAATGGATCAGTCCAAAAAGGGGTTCTTGCCTGTGTTACAAGGTGTGAACTTGAGTAAGACTCAATGCCCAGTGACTGCAGAAGATAGAGAAAAGATGAGTGTCATCCCCTATGCTTCAGCCATAGGCTCTATCATGTATGGAATGTTGTGCACAAGACCCGATGTCAGCCTTGCCATAAGTATGGCCGGAAGGTTTCAAAGTGATCCTGGAATGGAGCACTGGGCAGCGGTCAAGAATATCCTTAAGTACCTGAAAAGGACTAAGGAAATGTTTCTCGTTTATGGAGGTGATGAAGAGCTCGTCGTAAAGGGTTACGTCGATGCAAGCTTTGACTGATCCGGATGACTCTAAGTCACAAACCGAATACGTATTTATTCTCAACGAGGGAGCGGTAAGCTGGTGTAGTTCCAAGCAAAGCGTGGTACTCGATTCTACGTGCGAAGCGGAGTACATTGCAGCCTCGGAGGCAGCGAATGAAGGTGTCTGGATGAAGCAGTTCATGACAGATCTTGAAGTAGTGCCCAGTGCACTGAATTTAATGAACCTATTCTGTGACAACACTGCTGCCATTGTTCCGGCCAAGGAACCAAGGTTTCACAAGAGGACCAGACACATAAAGCGACGCTTCAACTCCATCCGCGATTACATCAAGGAAAAGGACATAAATATTTACAAAGTACACACAGATCTGAATGTTGCAGACCCGTTGACTAAACCTCTTCCAAGGGCTAAACATGATCAACACCAGAACTGCATGGGTGTTCGATTCATTACAATGTAAATCACATAGTGATGTGAACTAGATTATTGACTCTAGTGCAAGTGGGAGACTGTTGGAAATATGCCCTAGAGGCAATAAATAAAGTGTTTATTATTATATTTCCTTGTTCATGATAATCGTCTATTATCCATGCTATAATTGTATTGATTGGAAACGTCGCAACGTAACTGGGTGACTATAAAGGTGCTCTACAGGTATCTCCGAGGGTGTCTTTTGGGTTGGCATGGATCAAGACTGGGATTTGTTACTCCGTGTGACGGAGAGGTATCTCATGGCCCACTCAGTAATACAACATCACAATAAGCCTTGCAAGCAATGTGACTAAGTGTTAGTCACGGGATCTTGTATTACGAAACGAGTAAAGAGACTTGCCGGTAACGAGGTTGAACTAGGTATGGAGATACCGACGATCGAATCTCGGGCAAGTAACATACCGAAGAACAAAGGGAACATCATACGGGATTAACTGAATCCTTGACATAGAGGGTCGACCGATAAAGATCTTCGTAGAATCTTTAGGAACCAATATGGGCATCCAGGTCCCGCTATTGGTTATTGACCATAGAGGTGTCTCGGTCATGTCTACATAGTTCTCGAACCCACAAGGTTTGCATGCTTAAGGTTTGGTGACGTTTCGGTAGTATAGAGTTACGCATGGTGGTGACCGAAGGTTTTTCGGAGTCCCTGATGAGATCCCGGACGTCATGAGGAGCTCCGGAATGGTCCGGAGGTAAATATTGATATATAGGAAGTCCTATTTTGGTCACCGGAAAAGTTTCGGGCTCATCGGTAGTGTACCGGGAGTGCCAGTAGTGTATCGGGAGACCATCGGGAGGGGTATTTCGACCCAAGAGGCTACATGGGCTGTGGGAGAGTGAATACCAGCCCTTAGTGGGCTGGTGGAAGTCCCGCACAAGGCCCATGTGGCTGGGAAGAAAAGCCCAAAGAGAAAAAGGTGAAAAAGGCAAAAAGACCAAAATAAGGAGGAGTCCTAGTCGTACTAGGATTGGAGGAGGAATCCTCCTCTCCTCTTGGTTCGGCCGACGCCTAGATGGCTTGGCCCTTGGGCCAAGCCTCCTCCTCTCTTCCTCTTATATATACTAGAGGTTTTAGGGTTTTTGCACTTGATTTTCAGTCACGTGCTACCCGTTCCTCTAGTGCATAGTTTCTCCTCTAGATCAATTTTTTGTAGTGATTAGGCGAAGCCCTGCCAGAATTGCTCCACCACCATCGCCGCGGCGCCGTCACGCTGCCGGAGAACTCATCTACCTCTCCGCTCCCTCTTGCTGGATCAAGAAGGCGAAGATCGTCATCAAGCTGTACGTGTGCTGAACGCGGAGGTGCCGTCCGTTCGGTGCTTGATCGGGACGGATCATGATTGGATCGCGGGACGCTTGGCGATTTGGATCGCGAAGACGTTCGACTACACCACCCACGTTTCTTAACGCTTCCCTCTTAGCGATCTACAAAGGTATGTAGATCCATTCTCCCTCTCGTAGATGCTCATCACTATGGATAGGTCTTGCGTGAGCGTAGGAAATTTTTTGTTTCCCATGCGACGTTCCCCAACACCTTTCTCATCGTTGCGCTCCTCGTCAACATCTTCAAATAGTAGATGCCATGTTAATATATTTCGACAACTTTTTTATGAAAGTTGTGCTTCAAAATTGTACTACTAACTATGGTTCACTGTTGGAGAAGCATACTTATACTTAACTTTTCGAAAAGCACGTAAGCACAACTATGATTCATGCGGAAGCATATTTGTGCTTTATTTTTGAAGGAAGCACGTGGAAACATATATGTGCTTTATTTTTGAAGGAAGCACGCAGAAGCATATCTGTGCTTCATTCTTGCTGAAGCACAACTTGTGTTGTGACGCGAGAAGCACATTTGCCATCATGTGGGAGCACACGCTCCTACCAGACATAAGCCGGGAGAAATCGGTGAAGTAGAAAGACATAAACCTAGAAACAAAAATTCAAACAAAAACATGGAAACTAAAGGGGAAATCCCAATAAGGAAAGTACCAAGTGCGCCACATGGCGCATTGGGGCGCTCCCATGCTCACACGCCTCACTAGGTAACAAGATTTCAAGTGGCAGCAGCTCGTACGCACATAAGTCTCCACTGCGAGCATGTTTGAGGGGCGTATCCCCAGAATAGTTTTTATAGACAAACCCCTAGAATAGTTTTTTTAGGGGTACCACAGAATAGTTGCTCCCAGCCTTGACGTTCGTTGACCAAATGCATATGGACCGGCCAAAGTGCATTTTTGAGAATTCACTTCCGGTTTGAACCTTCCCAAAATTGGGTTTTCCCTTTCCATGTGTTTTCCCCCTGTTTTTTTACTTTAGTTTTCCTCCCTTTTTACTGTTTTCATATTTTTATTTCAAAATCATATACAATTTATAAATTCATGGATTTTTCTTCAAATTTGGGTATGTTTTCTGAATTTGAATTTGAATTTTCTATATTTCAGAATGTTTTTTAATTTGTGCACATTTAAAAAAATGAAACATTGTTCTAAATACATTGAGATATTTTGTATTCATTAAAAAATCATTTTTTCATTCGTAAACATACTTTTGTACTTGCAAACATTTCTTTAATAATGAACATATTTTAATTCATGACTTATTTTCCAACTTCGCGATCATTTTTTGTATTCGGAACAGTTTTGGAAATGTTGAACATTCTTTGAATTCATGATTATTTGGATTTTTAGAACACTTTTCAATGTCGCAAAATTTTTAATTTTTTATTAATTCATGATTTTTATTTAATGTTATGAACATATTTTAAAATATGTGAACATTTTTTAATTTGACAACTTTTTCCCCTTGCATTTTTTATTGCACGGATAATTTCCTATGTTCACATGAACTTTCTTTTAATCGTGTTTAAAAATGAAATCAAAAATAAATTGAAAAGGAAAGAAAAATGGGTGCACGGACCTTCTTCTTGGTGACGGACCATACAGGCATACAATGTGCCTAGGCGTGCGCGTGGACGCATCGCGCTACCTTACACACATATTAGGAGCACTCGGCCAATCATACCAGGAGAGCGAGAGAGAGGGGGGGGGGGGGTAATATTTGTTTGTTAGTTGCTCCTATTTTGCAAGTGTTCGAGGGCTCAAAACACCTGTGAATTTTATGAAACTCTTTGGGTACCCTCTCAGTTCCGAGAAAAGGCCACAAGAAATCAAAATATGTCTGAGTTTATATTTTTGTTTCTAGAAATATAAATCGTGATTAATATGTATAGTTTGAACAATGTTGTAGACATTTCCCAAATTTGAGGAATAATTTTGGTAGATTCCCAATTTTAGTGGAAGCCTTAATATAAGTTTTCAAGAGAAGTCACCATTAGAATTCCCTCAACCTAAACATAATGAAGATCCATGCGTCTAGGGTTTAGGCTTTGCCCTTTAGGAAAACATGAGGGTTCAATTGTCCTCATTTCAAATTAACATTAATTAAACATGATCATTATGCAATGATTGTGATGCACAATCAATTTATAATTACTACTTCAAATCTAGGGTTGTTACACGTAGTCAATATTCTACGTGCTAAGGATGTCCACTTTAGAGTTTCGCGTTCGAGATGCCCCGAAGCAACGATAAAGGCATCTCCAATGCGGACCCTCAAACCGGCAGCATATGTTTGGATCGTGAAAGGCATCCAACGCGTTTCCGTATTGGTCCGCACGATAGTCCGGACGTGTTTTGCACTGCAAACTAGAGACAAAGTGGGGGGGGGGGGATTGCGGGCGTGCGGACAGCTTCCACGTCCGCTTGTGACTACCCTGATGTTGGTTGTGTCCGTGTCCGTGGACTGATCCCCTATCCGAGGACAGACACCGAACCAAATATGTGGGTCAATATTAAAGATACCATAATAATTGCCTGAATAGATAGATGTCCGGCTCCCAAATCACTATCCGCCACGGATGTGTTATCTCGAATCATGTAGACAGACTATGTGAGCTAATTAACACGCGGCTGGGGATGGGCATATGATCGCTGCATTTTAATACTCTCTTCATGTGCATATAGATATTTAGAAAAATCAAACTTTGACTATGTTTATTTAAACATTTATATCTATTATGTCAAATATATATATAAACATCTTGTAATGTATCAAATGATATGTACTTGGTATTTAAAATGTATATATTTTTCTTCACAATTTTTATCAAAATTTGTAAGGTTTGACTTAAAAAAAACTTATACGCACTACATCGTAAAATGAAAAGAGTACACTCATACATCAAAGAAAAAGAACAAATGTAGTGCGAGTAGGAGCTTATTCATCAATCAAACAAACAACAGACCAAAAGGAAAAGAAAAACAGATCAGAAGGCCGCAACTGGCTGCTAGTGGAGAAGCAAGTAGTAGGTGCTTGACTGCTTGTCTGTTTCGGGGGAAGGCAGATGAGGAAAGAGCCTGTCCGAGGTGGCAGGAGCCCGTGCACGGCGGACGCCCGTCCCCTTTTGCGCGCGGCGGGCACGCGCTGACCGCGTGGGGAACGCGCCCGGGCGTGTGCTCCCGCGCCGCCGGCACACGCCCCGGATCCGCTGTGCCCGCGCCAGCCCGCCGCATCGGTGTAGCTTGGGATCGATCAGAGTCGCTTGGAACTCAACTAGGGGCCGTGACTTGTCTCGAACTGGGTATGCTTGTCTTAGGATGTGGTTCCGCACGTCCATTTTCCGACCGATGAATAGCGACCCGGTTTAAATGCTGGATACTCTGAGAAAGAACTCCAACATGGACGATGCATCGTTTTCACTGTCAACTTGTACAGACAAACGGAGTCTTGGCACCATCCTTTTCAGATTTAGATACCGCCATAAAATACGACGTAATACGACATTGATATTTGCTGGAGAGTAGACTAAAATACGGCTGCAATCATCATAACTTGTCAAGTAGGTGCAATCCAGTTCTTAAATCCACCAAGCCTCCACTTTGGTCCTAAAAATCGCTAAAGGGCTCGGCGCATATTTTGTAAAAGAAATCTCATATGTATCGGACTATTGCAACGAATGGTTTATGTTTTCTTGCTTGTTTTGCACCCCCTCCTTCTCCCCGCCGCCATTCACACACCTCAAGCGAAACGTTTGTACATATTTGGTTTTGTCTGCCTTTTGCATCCCCCCCCTCTCAATTGGGACGGCATGTACATTGAGCATGCAAGCCGCACCGGAGTTTACCCTACACATTTGGAAACCATGACCCCTAAATTCCACCTCAACTTGTCCTCACCACCATCGCCACTTGACCACCTGACGTAGTTACATCCCGAGTCACGCCTCTCCCACCATCGTCTGTCACTGCCATGGCCCATCCCCTTATGTTGTCTCTCGTCTTGAGTCACCTCCATCGATAGTCAATTGAGCATAAGACCTGTTGTTTTCGCCCTTCATCACCGCGATAGTCAAGTCATCAAAAAGGCATCATCAACCAATCTTCAAGTACCCATCATCATCCTCTTACTCCACACCAAACCGAGCACCGTCATAATATGAACTGTCAAACAAAAAACAACATCGGTTGCGCCTCAACAAATATGATAGCTTTGGAAAGATACAAAACAAAAAAAAATAGCGGGTACATGCAAGAAAACCTGTAGGACCCTTTAAGAAGTTTGAGGACTTACGGTCTTTTTGATTCTCGAACTTCTAAAAGATGCAGGATTAGAACGACACACCAGACCTGACCATGGGCAGCCCAGCCCGGTCGACTCGGCCCGGCCTGACCTTGCCCACGAGCCGGGCTCGGGCCTAGATTTTGAGCCCGGTGGCGGCTCGGGCTGGGCCTGGGCCCAAATATCAGGCCCGACGGCCGGGCCGGGCCGGGCTCGGGCCTAGGTTTCTAACGCCGGGCTTTTTTAGGCCCGGCTCGAGGCCCGGCCCGGCCCAGGGTTTGGCCAGGTATACGACACACCCATTCTTTCTACTTCCTTCGGTCAAAATCAATTTTCACAACTCTAGTACAACTTTGTGATGGGGTATACGATTTTGGTTCATTCCATTAATTAAAAGACAATAATAATAAGTTTTTATACGGCCAAGTGTATGCTAACTTTTCGTTTACACAGTACAACCGCAAGCGTTCATATATACGTGCGTGCCGACATATCCTGAAATAAATTCAGAAATAACGCGAGCATCAGGATTTGAATCCTGATAGATTGAGGATAACACTGTTTTATTAACGATCATAACAATCATAGGTTGGTTCGTGGATGCTAATTTTTTTCTACTATGAATTGTAGTGCAAAGAAATCCTGATCGTCAAACGGTTGCTACGATTTTTTTTATTGAAAACGCCAACATTTTATTTTTTTTCTTTGAGCATCCCATGAATCAAAGAGGTCATTTAGAACCCCGCAAGAAAGAAAAGAGGTCATTTAAAAACAGAGCTTCCGGAGCATTTCGTTCGTCACAATGCTACATTACTAGTTTGACATCCTCCCGCAAGCGCAAGAGATCCGGGCGATGCCCACGCGATTCCTTGCGACGCAACCAGCCAAACAGGGCCGCACCAACTCCAGATCACGTTTGCCTCTCCGCATCCGCACGTCTCTTCCCATCCCCCGCAACCGCAACCCCCGTTCCGACTCTACCAAACCCTTCCTCACTCGCGTCATCACATAGTAGCAAGATTTTCAGGATCATGATCCATGGCCGCGGCCGCCGTCGCCGTGCACGGTTTTTTTACTACTCCCAGGAAGCGGAAGCGGAAGATTCCCGGAGAAAAAAGAGCGTATTTTGTTAGCCAAAGGCAAGGAAAAAGGGCCGATGGCATCGTGTCGTGTACCTCCTTGTCCGAGCCCGTTCGTCGTGCTGCGCGCTGCTCCGATCCCGTACTGTACCTCAGCCGCCACGGTGGTAGGCGTATATGATGATCGCTCCACCACCGTCGCATTTGCGCAGCCCCTTCCAGTCTGACGGCTCACACACACACACACACGCAACTCACCGGAGCGACTGACCTGACCAAGAATGGACGCCACCCGCGCCCTCCTTCTGCCCCGGTCCGCCGGCGCCGTGCCCGGCGTGGTCGACTTCCGCGGCGGCCCCGCCCCGCGCGCCTCCACCGGCCGATGGTCCGCCGCCATGTTCGTCCTCGGTACGCCCCCCCCCCCCCCCCCCGTCCGGCTCACGACGATCAGGTGGAGGTCGATGGATGATTGATCGATGGGCGGCTTTAATTTGGGATCTTCTCTGTGTTTGTTGTTGGGATTGAAGGTGTGGAGATCGCGGAGCGGTTCGCGTACCACGGCGTGTCGGCGAACCTCATCAGCTACCTGACGGGCCCGCTGGGGGAGTCCACGGCCGGCGCCGCCGCGGCGATCAACGCGTGGAGCGGCGTCGCCACGATGCTGCCGCTCCTGGTGGCCTGCGTCGCCGACGCCTGGCTCGGCAGGTTCCGCACCATCGTGTTCGCCTCCATCCTCTTCGTCGTGGTCAGTCCACTTTCCCCCTCCCCCACCGCCTCGTCAATTTCCCATCTTTGATGCCCAAATGGGGAAAAAGTGCTCCGTGGATGAATCCCACTTTCTGTCCTCCCCCAATTAAGCCCGCGCACTTTTGCCGATCATGGAAAGTGCGTCCACTCTGGCTCCTGAATTCTTGATCGAATTCTCAACGATCACTGACAGTCGGGCTGCCATTGCAGAGCATGGGCATGTTGACCCTCTCCTCGGCGCTGCCGGTGTTCCACTCGGACGGGTGCAGCAGCTTCTTCACCTCGCTCTCGTCCGCGTGCTCGCCGTCCCCGGTGCAGGTGACCATCTTCTACGTGTCGCTGTACCTGGTGGCGCTGGCGGAGGCCGGGCACAAGCCGTGCGCGCAGGCGTTCGGCGCCGACCAGTTCGACCAGCACCACCCCGAGGAGTCCGTCTCCAGGAGCTCCTTCTTCAACTGGTGGTACTTCGGCATGTGCTCCGGCACCGCCGCCACCACCATGGTCTCCAGCTACATCCAGGACAACATCGGCTGGGGCCTCGGCTTCGGCATCCCCTGCCTCGTCATGGTCTTGGCGCTCGCCATGTTCTTGCTCGGCACCCGCCGGTACCGCTACTACACCTCCACCCAGTCCAGCCCCTTCGCCCGCCTCGCCAGGGCCTTCGTCGCGCTCCTCAAAGGCTCCAAGTCCAGCCAGTGCGCCAGGTATGACCACCTCACTCATGACTCATCCGTCGTTCTCGTTTGAAATCTGCTACGAATTTGGCCATGAGAATTCTGAATGTGTCGAGCAGCACTCTTGCGGGCGAGGATGGCGAGTTCAGCGCGGAGCACCGGGAGGAAGTGAGGGGCCTGCTGCGGCTGTTCCCCATCTGGGCGACGTGCATCATCTACGCCGTCATCTTCTCCCAGTCGTCGACCTTCTTCACGAAGCAGGCGGCGACGCTGGACCGGCGGATCGGCGCCACGTTCCGCGTGCCGCCGGCGGCGCTGCAGACGTTCATCAGCCTGACCATCATCACCTTCATCCCGGTGTACGACCGGCTGTTCGTGCCGGCGGCGCGGCGGTTCACGCGCCTCTCCTCGGGCATCACCATGCTGCAGAGGATCGGCACGGGGCTGGTCCTGGCGCTGGTGGCCATGGTGGTGGCGGCGCTGGTGGAGGCGAGGCGGCTGGGCGTGGCGAGGGAGGCCGGGCTGGTGGACGACCCCAAGGCGGCGTTGCCGATGAGCCTGTGGTGGATGGTGCCGCAGTACGTGCTGTTCGGGCTGTCGGACGTGTTCGCCATGATAGGGCTGCAGGAGTTCTTCTACGACCAGGTCCCCGACGCGCTGCGCAGCCTCGGGCTCGCCTTCTTCCTCAGCATCTTCGGCGTGGGCCACTTCCTCAGCAGCTTCCTCATCTCCGCCATTGACGGCTACACCAAGAAGAGCGGCGCCAGCTGGTTCTCCAACAACCTCAACCGCGCGCACCTCGACTACTTCTACTGGCTGCTCGCCGGACTCTGCGCGGCGGAGCTGGCCGCGTTCGTGGTCGTCTCGCGCGTCTATGTGTACAAGAAGAGGGTGGCTCACCATGACGACGGCGATGCTGTCATGTAGTAATCCTTTTTTTGTGAATGTACAGATGCATAGCGTTATATAATCTTGTTCCGAGTTCAGTAACACTGCAAGTTTTTGTTTAGAAACATCGGTAATTTTATAGCGATGGGCTCTAGACAACGCTGCTGATCTTAGCACAGCAGGGAAAGAGGCTCGTTGGCACTTGGCAGGCACCGGAGAGGGGAACCCTGAAAAATCAATGTTGACGCTTCATTCTTTGAACCGGGTGATTATGGCAGGAGACGACTTGTGGCTCCAGGCTCTGACGGAAAGATTGTATGGGCGTAGGCAGTTTGGTACAGGTTTGCCGCATACAAGAGCATCAACATCCACGGTTTGCAAATCCCGACCCTTAAGGTCCGCGAACACGTCTGGCCGCATGTGCACACACTTACCCATGTTCCTCCATATCCAACTCTTTAAGAGCAACTCTAACCGGTCGATCCATTTCGTTCGCCTGCGTCCGTTTGGATAGCCGCGGACAGAAATATTGCCTAACGCGTCGACCTAAACGGACGCGCGTCCGTTTTTTGTCCGCCCGCGACCGATTTGCGGCCCAAATTTGCGTCGGCGCGGACACGAAACGGATGCGCGCATCGCCCGCCCTTCTCCCTCCTGGCCCGCATGTCGGCAGCTCGTCGCCACCATTTCCCACAAAAAAATCGAAAAACCTCCCGTCCCCCGCCCGCGCGTGCGGCATGGACGATGACCTCGACGCCGCCCATGGCCTAGCCTCCCTCGCCTCCGCCGACCCCGTCTCCGGCAAAGGACACACCGCCCGCAAGGCGCCGGCGGTAGCCAAGAAGAAGGCGCCGCTGACGGAGGAGCAGCGCGCCGCGAAGCGCGCCGTCGACTCGGCCAGGAGGAAAGCGCGCCGGTGTGAGAGGGAAGCCCAGACGGAGGCAGCGGCCGTGGCGGCCCTCGCGATGGCCACGGACAGAGAGTCCGCCGCCGCGTACCAAAACGATCTCGTCCGCGAAGCCACGAGGCAGGCACTTGTTCTCCTAGGGTTAAACCCTGGGCAGTACTCCACCGTCGCGACCGCCGTCGCCGCTGCTAGCACCGGCTCGTCGCGCATGCCATACCGAGTTCCGGACTCGCCGCGCTTGTCGCGTCCCTGCTATCCTGGCCAGCCGCAAGCTTCTCGTTTGTCCAACTCTTCGGGCTTGAGTTCGCCGGAGGTCAGCGTCGTCGCGCCTGCCACCCTGACGCCCATCAACAACGACCTCAACACCACGCGTGTGGGCGGTGGATTGTCCTCCAATGGCTCGCGGAAACGTCAACACGGGCTCTCACCCGACGCCATGCCGCACGCCCGCAACCTGTTCGACCAAATGCCGACGGTCGAGGACGAGGCCAAGAGCTTGTTCATGGAGGGCCCGAACCTGGGTAAACTCGTGTCCCCTTCGTCTCCTGTTACCGTCGATCTTAGTCTCACAGTTCGAGACCCCCTACCCGAGATCCGCCGGTTTTGATACTGACAGAGAGCCTCATCTACGACGGCGCTGGGGGCATGTCCTTCGATCCCAACGAGACACAAATCCAGGATGGCTGAGCCCCCTTTATGCCGTACGACCTCGATGATGACACGTCTGACCCATTGATGGAAGACCAAGTCGGCTTGGGCTCTTTCCCGCTCGAGATGAGTTCCCCGAGGACTACGGCCTCGGCGAGGAGGACGATGAGATAGACATCGATGGGGAATCGTTGTTCAATGGGCCCGAGGTCGTCAGCCAAGCCAACGCAAAGAAGAAGAGGAAGAGCAAGCGGACCAAGGCGTACTCAATTGGTGAGGACACACTCCTTTGTGAATGTTGGAGGGACATTGGACAAGACCCCAAGATTGGCGCCGAGCAAAAGGCTTCGGCTTTTTGGCCATGAGTTCATCGGGAGTTCCACGAGAGGGAGAAGTTAAAGCCCTACCAATTTGAGAGCAAGCGTGGATGGGTTTCGCTCGGCAAGCGTTGGAGGGTGATCCAACAAGAATGCAACTAGTTTCACGCCAGCCTTGATAGCATCGACGCTCGCCCCGTGAGCGGCATTGGCATGAAGGATATGGTATGCCGACGTGCTTATACATGCACATGCTTGCCAAAATGTTTGTGCACACGCTTGCCGAAATGATTGCACATATGCTTGCTTGTCATTGTTGTTTTTTGCCCAACTCATTAGGTCTTCCAAGCTTTGACGCCTTCAAGGCCCAACATGGCGGTAAGAACTTCACTCTCACCTATTGTTGGTTGATCATCAATGAAGAGGAGAAGTTCGAGGAGCAATACGCCGCACTTTGTGCTCGTGGAGGGAAGGAGGTCGTGGAGGAGCTTGGTGAGGGAGAGAAGCCGCGACCACGGGCGAAGAGCAACACCAAGAAAGAGGACAAGCGCGAGGCCGCATCCCTTGCATTGCAAGCTACTTTGCAAGGCATGATCACCGGCAAGGACTCAAGAGAGGAGAAGCACCGGCAAGACAAGGACGAGCAAGTCTGTGCGTTCATTGAGATACAAGAGAAGAAGCTGGCATTGGAGACGGAGAAGCAAACGAAGATGCTTGCCATCGAGCAACTCAAGGCTGCTATCAAAGCGAGAGAGGTCCGGCTAGCTGCCGTGAAGCAAGGGACCGAGATCTTGATGGTGGACTTGACCACGGTGTCCCCAAGGAAGCGGCCTTGGTTCGAGAAGATGCAGGCCGACATGCTCAACGACATCGACCAGTGATTTATGGCCGAGAGCGCCATGTGTTTTTTGTATGCTGGCAAGTGTGCCGGCATGACCACGGCCCAGCTGGCGTGGTAGACTTCATTCTCAGTTTTTGTGTGCTGGCATGTGTTTGTCGGTCGCTGGCTTGCGCGCACAGTGAACTGCGTGCTCTTTTTGGAGACTGGCATGTGTTTGCCGGCCGCTGGCATGTCGTCGGCCCGAACGCTGTCCGGAATGGCATGGCCGCTGGCTTCATCGATGGCGGCATGCCCTTTTTATTTGAAAACTGAAAATTATGGACGAAAAATGGGTCGGCGCTTTGGGCGACCGTCCGACCCATTTAGAAAAGGGGGCGTACATGTCGACCCACACGGACAAAAGGCGGACAAACCGCGTGTCCGTTTGGGTCGCCCGGTTGGAGTTGTTCTAATTCCCTAGATCTACCTAAAGCATGCCAAAAAAAATTCCTACGGACTATGTACTATCCTAGTCTTCGTCGTCGGAGATGGCCTCTAGCTCATTCTTGTCCGTCACAGCCTGTGCCGCGTTTGCGTCTATCACAGCCTGCGCCCCCTTTGCTGTAGCTCGCGCCGTCTCCATCTCCTGCCGACGAAGACGTCTAGCCTCCGCAGCCGACTCTGAGCGGATGGAGTTCAGAATGGCCAGCTGCACCGCCCGCAGATCCACTTCCTCCTCCATCGCCATTGCCTCCTCCTCCCCCACATCCAGCACCGGCGCCTCCTCCGTCGGCTCCTGCTCCTCCTTCCCCATACCCAGCGCCGGTGCCTCCTCCGCCGACTCCTGCTCATCCTGCTCATCTTCGTCCTCCACCTCCTTGAACTCTTCCTCCTCGTCCTCTTCCTCCTCCAAATCCTCCTTCGGATCCAGAGGTAGCCCTGCGGCCCTCCGGATACGGACATGCTCAAGGAGCCAAAGCCGGTGTTGGATCGTGTAGTGGTGACGGCGTGAGATGGCTGGTGGCTGCGACGGACGGGTGGAGGAAAATTGGAGGGGTAGGTTTGGGTGCTGGCGGCCGGCTTAAATAGCCGGGAAAGGATTACGCGGTCCGTCGATGCGGCGCCACACAATGTTCACAATGCGGCGGAGGAGGAGGTGTCCGTGGGACCGCCAGGTTCTCGGGCGATTCTGCATGGACCCACGTTGTCAGTCCAACGTGGCGCGCGTGCCCGGGCGCCCCATATCCGCCTCATATTTGGCTGTACATGAGGGGTTCCGGTCAGTCCGGACGTTTGAGGCTGGTTTGAGAGGTCTGGTTGGGTCGAAATTTCGAGACCGGATAGTTAGCGGTAAACCTATTCATGGAAAACTCGGCCCCGTGGCACGAACCCGAAGCCCGACATTCGGGCCGGGCTTGAGTTCACTTTCTCGCCCGAAGCCCGGCCCGCAAGCCCGAAATAGCCACACACACATATCACTGAAAATACATGTATAAGAAACTAATATAATACCCCGAACATGATTAATTTAATTAAAAACGCCACTGTTCATCTTCTCCGGGCCGGGGTCAGGCTTGGAATTTTTTCTCCGAGTTTTGCCAAGCTGGGCCCGAACTCGACCCAGCCCGGGCCGGGTTCGGGCTCGGATTGGCAAAGCCAGAAGAAAATATCCTAAGCCCGAGCCCGGCCTGGCACGACCCGAAGCGCATGAACAGTTGTGTTTTTAAATTAAATTAATCATATTTAAGATATTATATTAATTTATTATACCTATATTTTGAATTTAAAATGTTTATATGTACATTTTGGGCTTTCGGGCCGGGCTTCGGGTGAGAAAGCGGAGCCTGAGCCGGACCCAAATGTCAGACTTCGGGTTCATGCGTCTGGGTCGGGTCGTTCATGAACAGGTCTATTTTGAGTCAATTATACATGCCTACTTTCCTAGCAGATTGTGTCCAGATTCATTGTAATCCCTCTATTTGAGTAATATATACAGTAACTCCATGACTAAAAAATTACAATGAGATCTCTTGAAAACACCTTTTTCGTGGTGTCAATCTCTACTAAATGAAATACGCTAGGACTTCAATAAAGTGGCCGTAATTAGACCATAGTGACGATGTTGTGACTTTTCATCCGCACAAACATTACTGATAAAGGCCTCTAAAAGCCTTTTGAGCCACCCTTCCGAAAAGATGGAACTCATTGAGCAAAGAACGTACTTGGGCGAGGGATAATTCCTAGATTGCATGTCGTCGAATCGCAATACCTTTATCATGATGTCAATGAAGCATTTCACATCCATAAAGAATTTTTTTCAAGAATACACTAATGACTACCATATTTTTTATAGAAAGGAACTAATAAATTACAAGAGTATGACCGATGCGAACATTTTTTGTGGGTACACCCACTGCAAACGAAACAATTCATCCAACTCCTCACAGAAAGATCTAAACCTCCGACACTAACACCCGCAATCTCTAACCTCATCAAGAATTTATAGAGCAAGCTCAAGAGGCGTTTCGAACTGCCGTGGCATATGGAAGACCATAGCGTTCTTTTGTTTCCCCAAAGAACCAAACTAACCCAAAGAGAAAACTTGACACACCAACATAAACTCATGAGACCCGAATAATCGGATCCCCGAGGGCACAAAACTCTATAACTTCATGGTACCGCAAGAAAAGAACGAGTGCAATTTTTTCTCACAAACTATGATGACCACTAGACGTACGTGAAACTCTTGAGATCCAAGGTCCCCTCGCCTCTTAGGGTCAAGATGGCAGTTGAGCGCGACAGCACCAAAATTCCTGTTGCAGCTACTGCAGTTCTTTGAGGAACCTTACTCGTAGCATAAAAGAAACATGACATCGCGCAAAAAAAAAAGTGACACTAGGCGAGTCATGTGCTTGGGCCCAACTATGTTGCAAAGTGATTAGGATGATCTGCAAGTAGGAAAATGGGGGCACGTCTATGTGTCGCTTGCAGGGACCCCAAAGGTCATCGTCCCAGCGATCCTATAAATGGGCTAGTTCCAGTTTGGGACAAGAGCACACGCGCACGTCTGCCATAGGTGATCATTGTTTTATTAATATATATCATCTTTTTTGCCGGTTTTTTGTTTCTTCTTCTGTTTTTTCTTGTTGTTTATTTTTTATTTTTAAGCAATCATTACATATTTAAAAAGTTTTGTAGTGGTACAAAAATATTGTTAAACAAGTATACAAAATGTTTCAGATGTACAAAAAAAATTCAGAACGTGTAGGAAAGGTAGAGGTCAAAAACATATATTTGAAAAAATTATGTATTAATAAAATAGTAAACATCTATAAAGAAAATGACCCTTACGTATAAAAAAATTATACAATGTGTAAACATCAAAACATATATTTGGATAAAAATGTTAATCATGTACTTGAGAAAATGTTAAACATGTATGAAAAATGTTCATGATGTATACAAAAAATGTACATTGTCTATGAACAAAGTACGCATTAGAACATATAATTTAACAAAATATTATTCATGTATTTATAAAACTGTTAAACATGTATACAAATGTTTCTAGTGTATAAAAAATATACCATGTGTATGAAAAATCAAGACATCAATTTTCCTTATTTTCTTAATGTGCTTGAAATATACAAAACAGATATTCATGATGTCTAAAAAATATTTTTTGTACAAAAAATATATAATGTGTATGAGAAAATGGTCGCATTTGTTGAAAATAAAATAAAAACGCATAGAAAATAGATGCAAACAAGGAAAGCAATAAATAAAACAAAAAAGAGACCACATAAAACTGAATAAATAAAATAAAACCTAATACGAAGAAGAGGAAGACAAGAAAAACTGAATAAAACCAAACTACAAACTGAGCGAACTGAAAGCCCTGGCCAGTGACGTGCTAACTTGAAACCAATTACTGGGTCAGTCCATCCTTCCCATCTCTACCTCTCGAATCGATCAACCGGCAAGTGGAAGGAGTCGACCGATAGGCAGTGGAAGGAGTTGAGCAGCCACCTCGCTATTGGGCGCAACTAATGTGCTAGTGCCGGTGGGACTGGGGAGCTAAGGAGGTAGGTGGATTTTTTAGACGGATCAAAAAGACAGACCCGGGGGAGGCATAGGATGGGTTGGGAATTAAAGGTGAAAGAGGAAGAGGAAGGGGAAGGGAAATTTTTTGTGAGATCGGTTGGCATACGAGAGCGTAGAATCACGGAGAGATAGAGATCGGTTGGCATGCCAGATTGGGCAGCCTCTCTCGTGAGTCTTACCTGCACTAACTGAAGCTAACTTGGTTGTTTTCTACGATGGTGGGTCCAGTATGTAAGCCTCTAACTATGCGATGATGTGGCAGCACTGCTGATGTGGATATGCTGCATGTCAAGAGAAATATGATAGTGGGGATGAACTATTTAGGTATTATAGATATCTTTAGCGAAGATGAAAGTATGAATTTGTATGATAAATATAGCTTTTTTGGTTAAACCACTCAACTCTATTGATCAATAATAACGTACATATAAATACAATTAATGTCCGGAGGCTGAAGGAGCCAAAAATGGCAGCCCACAGAAAGATCTACAACTTATTTAGCGGGGCTACATGCCTCGATATTGATTTCCCGTCCCTCGAAGATGAAAGACCATGACGTAAATTCAGCCCAGGATAAAATTATTTCTCTGATGACACTTGCATAAATGCCTCCGCCAGTGCCACTGTGAATATCGTTGACGAGTTGTTTACAATCAGATGCAATTTGCACTTTAGTAAGAGGCAGATCATGTGCAAGTGACATCATCTCTCTGTAAGCTATAACTACAAGAGTAGCTGCGTCTTGAATGCCTTGGAATCGAATTGCTAAAGCTCCCAGGTACAAACCCTCCTCTTCGACAAACCACGGCCGATGCACCGAATTTTGTTGCGAGTTAATTACAGGTGGGGTACAAAAACTTTCGATGTGGTAACGGATCCATACAAAAACAAAAAAAACCCAGAAAAGTGGTACAACTTCTTTGATGTTGTAACAGTTTCCCAGGAAAGTGTCCGAAATGCGAAGCGTCGGCTGCCACATCGGAAGGGGCACGCGTCAGCTCCCTGGTCAGCTCGGGTGAGCATTTTTCATAGACCCCCACCGAGTGCTCCTCTGCGTCCGCTGTGGTCCTCCATCATGATATAACTGCCTTCTCTGCCCAGAAACCTCCCTAACCCCTCTCTCTCTCCGACACAGCTGCCTCGAGCACGCTGCTGCGGTTCTCCGTCGACGACATTGGCGTCTGCAAAATTGATAGACGCAGCATGGAGCCGCTCCTCCAAGAACCGGGGTTGTTCCCTCCGGAGTATGGTATGAGCCTTCCCCCTTTCTCATCGCGACAATGCCCGCCTCCCCCCTTTTCTTGTCGTGAGGACGCCCGCCTCCCCTTGTTCTCGGACTACTTTTGGGCCGCAAAGATCTTTCTTTTGGGTGGTAGAGTAGATGTGCATGGCGGATTATGGTTGAAGTAAGGACAAATTTGGGCTTTGCGAGGTGGTGATGATGATTAAGGGTTGGCGGTCTATTTTGGGTTAAATTAGTGGGGGATTGATAATTAATGTCGATCCAAGTGTGTAGAATGAGTTATGTTATGAATGCCCAACTGTTTGACAACAATTAGGCAACAAATTTGCAGTTTTTACCCGACCCCTATTTCTCTCTGTCGTTTGGAGTTGCAAGTCTGAACATGTTCAATTTTATAGATATACATTTATTTGAGTAAAAAAATCTATAGGTTAATGATTTGGTGAATAATAAGATGAATGTGCAATAGTCAATTTAGTAGATTACCTCTGCCCTGTGTAATGTAGTAGGTTACCTTTGCCCTATTTCCTGTCTATAATTTAAGTCTGAGTATTGCTTTTCATTTTTTTAAAGTTACCTCATGAGTAGAAAGTCTGTTGTTCTCAGTAGAGTTTGAGCATAATGGCATATTCATAGGAGAAGGAGTTAACATATCCTACCTTTACAGTACATATGCAACCTTTGATTATTGTCATGCAGACACCTGGTCATTGTCAATGGTGAACTACTGTTTGGATAGGTTGGATTACTCCCATGATTTTCCTGATCTGCAAGTGTACCGGTGCTTGATACGTCTCCAACGTATCTATAATTTTTGATTGTTCCATGCTATTATATTATCAACTTGGGATGTTTTATATGAATTTATATGCTATTTTATATCATTTTTGGGACTAACTTATTAACTCAGTGCCCAGTGCCAGTTTCTGTTTTTTCCGTGTTTTTGACCTTTTTCAGATAAGAATATTAAACGGAGTCCAAACGGAATAAAACCTTCAGGATGATTTTTTCCATAACAGAAGGGATCCAGAAGACTTGAGAACCAAGGAAGAGGGCCACAGAGGAGGCCACGAGCCCCCTAGGCACGCCCCAGGGGGGGGGGGCGCCTAGCAGGCTCGTGGGTCCCCCGTGCCTCCTTTGCCCTACCTCTTTCACCTATAAATTCCCTAAAATCCCCAAACCAACAGAGAGAGCCACGAAAATACTTTTCCGCCGCCGCAAGCTTCTGTTTCCACGAGATCCCATCTGGGGACCATTCTGATGCCCTGCCAGAGGGGGATTCGGACACGGAGGGCTTCTTCATGAACACCATTGCCTCTCCGATGATGCGTGAGTAGTTCACCACAGACCTTTGGGTCCATAGCTAGTAGCTAGATGGCTTCTTCTCTCTCTTAGATCTTCAATACAAAGTTCTCCATGATCTTCATGGAGATCTATCCGATGTAACTTTCTTTTGCGGTGTGTTTGTCAAGATCCGATGAATTGTGGATTTATGATCAGATTATCTTTGAATATTATTTGAGTCTCCTCTGATTTCTTATATGCATGATTTCGTATCCTTGTAAGTCTCTTCGAGTTATGGGTTTCATTTGGCCAACTTGATATATAATTCTTGCAATGGGAGAAGTGCTTGGTTTTGGGTTCATACCATGCGGTGTCCTCACCTAGTGACAGAAGGGGTAGCGAGGCACGCATCGTGTTGTTGCCATCAAGGGTAAAAAGATGGGGTTTATATCATATGGCATGAATTTATCCCTCTACATCATGTCATCTTGCTTAAGGCGTTACTCTGTTTGTTATGAACTTAATACACTAGATGCATGCTGGATAGCGGTCGATGTGTGGAGTAATAGTAGTAGATGCAGAAAGTATCGGTCTACTTGTCTCGAACGTGATGCCTATATGTATGATCATTTCCTTAGATATCGTCATGACTTTGTGCGATTCTATCAATTGCTCGATAGTAATTTGTTCACCCACCGTAATACTTGCTATCATGAGAGAAGCCTCTAGTGAACACTATGGCCCCCGGGTCTATTTTACACATTATATATTCAGATCTACATACAAAAATACCAAAAATACCTTGCTGCACTTTTATTTATTTGTTTATTTATATTTACCTATTATCACTATCAGATCTCACCTTGCAAGTAATCGTAAAGGGATTGACAACCCCTTTATCGCGTTGGGTGCAAGTTTGTTTGTTTTTGCGCAGGTGCCTTGGTGCCTCATCTTGATACTCCTACTGGATTGATACCTTGGTTCTCAAACTGAGGGAAATACTTATCTCTACTTTGCTGCATCACCCTTTTTTCTTCAAAGGAAAAACCAACGCAAGCTCAAGAAGTAGCAGGAAGAATTTCTGGCGCCGTTGCCGGGGAGTATTCAAGTGAAGCATATCTACCAAGTACCTATCGCAAACTCATCTCTTGCATTTACATTATTTGCCATTTGCCTCTCGTTTTCCTCTCCCCCACTTCTACAACAAAATTTACAAAAACATTTGCCTTTCTTTATTTGCCTTTTTCGTTCGCCCTTTCTTTCGATTGCTTTCTGTTTGCTCGTGTGTGCTATCTTATTTATCCTCATGGCCCAACCAAAAGATTATGATGCTTACTATAAAAAGTTGGAAGAGATTGAAACTAGTGTCAAAAGCTTCATGTCTACATAGTTTGATCATAATAGTTACTTTCGTAGAGAACTAAGGGAGCAAAATTCTTTTATGGCATATATGAATAAATAGGTTGATGATATGGCCAAATAATTCCTTGCGTTAAATTCTCAATTTGCTTGTCTTGAAAAATTGGTAGGCCAGATTTCTGATAAACAAGCTACCTTAGTCAATAAAATGGCTGCTAAACCTGAAATATGTGATGAGAATCACGAAGATCTTAAAGTGGTTGGTGTGACTCCTATTGAATCCTTGTTTTATAATGTCAATCTTAATGATGATGGGGCTGGATGTGAATCCACTTTGGTTGAGAAACGCCCCAATGATTCGGAGTCTATTTATCTTGATGCTAAAAATACTAAAAGTGGAGTAGAGGATATCAAAACTTTGAATAGTGATGAAATTACTACTTTGGATTTCAAGGAATTTAATTATGATAGTTGCTCTTTGATTGAATGTATTTCTGTGATGCAATCCATGCTAAGCTCTCCACATGCTTATAGCCAAAATAAGGCTTTTACCAAACATATCGTTGATGCTATGATGAAATCTCTTGAAGAGAAACTTGAGTTGGAAATATCTATTCCTAGAAAACTTCATGATGAGTGGGAACCTACTATAAAAATCAAGATTAAAAATTATGAATGCCATGCTTTGTGTGATTTGGGTGCTAGTGTTTCCACAATTCCAAAATCTTTATGTGATGTTCTAGGTTTCAATGAGATTGAT
Organism: Hordeum marinum; assembly: GCA_022496015.1. Lineage (NCBI taxonomy): Eukaryota > Viridiplantae > Streptophyta > Magnoliopsida > Poales > Poaceae > Hordeum > Hordeum marinum. The sequence continues at coordinate 444,926,202 of CM039674.1, forward strand.
GAGTGCTCTCTTAACTTGCATCTTGAGGATTCTACTATTAAAAAACCCATGGGAAGGATTAATGATGTTCTTATTATTTAAAATAGGAACTATGTGCCCATAGATTTCATTGTGCTTGATATTGATTGCAATCCGACATGTCCCATTATTCTTGGTAGACCTTTCCTTAGGACTATTGGTGCTGTTATTGATATGAAGGAAGGGAATATTAAATTTCAGTTTCCATTAAAGAAAGGCATGTAACACTTTACTAGAAATAAAATAAAATTTCCTTATGAATCAATTATGAGAGCTACTTATGGTTTGAGCACTAAAGATGACAATACTTGATTCTATTGCCTTACGCCTAGCTAAGGGCGTTAAATGATAGCACTTGTTGGGAGGCAACCCAATGAATATATTTATTTTTGCTTTTTACTTTATGTTTTGTTGAGTCCAAACCATGATTATTATGTTATGATTGTGTTTTTTATGTTTTAATTAGTGTTTGTGCCAAGTAGAACCTTTATGATTAGTTTTGGTGATAGTTGTTTAATCATGCTGAAAAAAGACAGAAACTTTGTGCTCATGAAATTATTTTTAATTCCTATCCAGAAAGAGATTTTGAGTTGATTATTTTTGCTGATGATTTATATGAAAATTTCCCTAATTGTCATAATTATTTCAGAAATTTTGTGTTATAATAGGTATACAAAATATACAGATTGGTACAGACTGTTCTATTTTTGACAGATTCTGTTTTTTGTTGTGTTGATTGCTTATTTTGATGAAACTATGGTTAGTATAGGGGGGTACGAGCCATGGAAAAGTGAGAATACAGTAATATAACATCAATTTAAATGGAAATTAAATTTAATACAGTACCTAAAAAGTTGGTGGTTTGTTTTCTTATACTAATGCTATCACGAGTTTCTATTTAAGTTTTGTGTTGTGAAGTTTTCAAGTTTTGGGTGATGTTCTTATGGACAATGGAACAAAGAGTGGAAAGAGCCTAAGCTTGGGGATTCCAAATTAATCCCAAGCCAAATTCAAGGACACCAAAAATCCTAAGCTTGGGGATGCCCCGGGAAGGCATCCCCTCTTTCGTCTTCAATCCATCGGTAACGTTACTTGGAGCTATATTTTTATTTACCACATGATATGTGTTTTGCTTGGAGCGTAGTGTATTATAGGAGTCTTTGATTTTTGTTTTATCACAATCATCCTTGCTGCACACCTTTTGAGAGGGACATGCACTCATCATAAATTTGTTAGAATACTCAATGAGCTTCACTATCTTTTGAGTTAGGCAATTGAGCTCACATGTGCTTCACTTATATCTTTTGAGCTTGGTAATTTTTCTCCCATGAGCTTCACTTATATATTTTGAGCTTGGTAATTTTGCTCCCATGAGATTCACTTATATCTTTTGATCTAATTAATTTTGCTCTAGTGCTTCACTTAAATCTTTGTAGAGCACGGCGGTGTCATATTTTGTACAAATAAAAACTCTCGATCTTCACTTATATCATTTTGAGAGTGCTCTCACTAAGTAACTTGGTAATTGGCGTGTGCTATGAAATTAGTCCTAAATATGATAGGCATCCAAAGAGGATATAATAAAAACTTTCATATTCAAGTGCATGGATTAGTAAGAGAAGTTTGATTCCTCACAATTAGTTTTGAGATATGGATATGGTAATATTAGAGTTATGTTAGTAGGGTGTTGTGAATCTGGAAATACTTGTGTTGAGGTTAGTGATTCCCGTAGCATGCACGTATGGTGAACCGCTATGTTAGGAAGTCGAAGCATAATTGATTTATTGCTTGTCATCCTTTGTGTGGCGGTCGGGATCGAGCGATGGTTAACTCCTACCAACCCTTCCCCTAGGAGTATGCGTTTAGCACTTTGTTTTGATTACTAATAAAACTTTCGCAATAAGTCTATGAGTTCTTCATGACTAATGTGAGTCCATGGTATAGATGCACTCTCACCCTTCCACCATTGCTAGCCTCTCTAGTGTCGCGCAACTTTCGCCGGTGCACAAACCCACCATATACCTTCCTTAAAACAGCCACCATACCTACCTATTATGGCATTTTCATAGCCATTACGAGATATATTGCCATGCAACTTCCCCCATTCCATCTCATGACATGTGCCATCACTTTCATATTGCCATTGCATGATCATAAGATAGCTAGCGAGATGTTTCAACGTCATACGCTAAGCTAGATCGTTGCACATCCCGGTACACTGCCGAAGGCATTTCATATAGAGTCATTATTGTTCTAAGTATCGAGTTGTAAGTAAATAAAAGTGTGATGATCATCATTATTAGAGCATTGTCCCATGTGAGGAAATAATAAAAGAGGCCAGCGAAGCCCAAATAAAAAAAGAGGCCAAAGATGCCCACCAAAAAAAAGGAAAAAAATGAAAAAAGAGGCCAAAGAGCCCAAACTAAAAAATGAGAGAGAAAAAGAGAAGGGACAATGCTACTATCTTTTTCCACACTTGTGCTTTAAAATAGCACCATGTTCTTCATGATAGAGAGTCTCTTGTTTTGTCACTTTCATATGCTAGTGGGAATTTTCATTATATAACTTGGCTTGTATATTCCAATGATGGGTTTCCTCAAATTGCCCTAGGTCTTCGTGAGCAAGCAATTTGGGTGCACACCCACTAGTTTTTATGTTTGAGCTTTCATACACTTATAGCTCTAGTGCATCCGTTGCATGGCAATCCCTACTCATTCACATGATATCTATTGATGAGCATCTCCATAGCCCATTGATATGCCGAGTCGATGTGACCATCTCCTCATTTTTGCCTCACAACCTCCACCACACTCTATTCCACCTATAGTGCTATATCCATGACTCACGCTCATGTATTGCGTGAGAGTTGAAAAAGTTTGAGAAAGTAAGAGTGCGAAAACAATTACTTGGCCACTACCGGGGTTGTGCATGATTTAAATTCGTTGTGTGGGGATGATGGAGCATAGCTAGACTATATGATTTTATAGGGTAACTTTCTTTGGCCTTGTTATTTCAAAAGTTCATGATTACTTTGCTATTATACTTGAAGTATTATTGTTTTCATGTCAATATTAAACTATTGTTTTGAATCTTATGGACCTAAACATTCATGCCACAATAAAGAGATTACGTAAAACAAATATGTTAGGTAGCATTCCACATCAAAAATTCGGTCTTTATCACTTCTCTACTCGAGGACGAGCAGGAGTTAAGCTTGGGGATACTTGATACATCTCCAACGTATCTATAATTTTTGATTGTTCCATGCTCCTATATAATCAACTTTGGATGTTTTATATGCATGAATATGCTATTTTATATTATTTTTGGGACTAACTTATTAACTCAGTGCCCAGTGCCAGTTCCTGTTTTTTTTCCGTGTTTTTGACCTTTTTCAGATAGGAATATCAAACGGAGTCCAAACGGAATAAAACTTTCACCGTGATTTTTTCCATAACAGAAGGGATCCAGAAGACTTGAGAACCAAGGCAGAGGGCCACGGAGGAGGCCACGAGCCCCCTAGGCGCGCCCCAGGGGGGCGCCTAGCAGGCTCGTGGCCCCCCCGTGCCTCCTTTGCCCTACCTCTTTCGCCTATAAATTTCCTAAAATCCCCAAACTAACAGAGAGAGCCACGAAAATAATTTTCCACCACCGCAAGATTCTGTTTCTGCGAGATCCCATTTGGGCACCGTTTTGGTGCCCTGCCGTAGGGGGATTCGGACACGGAGGGCTTCTTCATAAACACCATTGCCTCTCCGATGATGCGTGAGTAGTTCACCACAGACCTTTGGGTCCATAGCCAGTATCTAGATGGCTTCTTCTCTCTCTTGGATCTTCAATACAAAGTTCTCCATGATCTTCATGGAGATCTATCCGATGTAAATTTCTTTTGCGGTGTGTTTGTCGAGATCTGATGAATTGTGGATTTATGATCAGATTATCTATGAATATTATTTGAGTCTCCTTTGATTTCTTATATGCATGATTTCGTATCCTTGTAAGTCTCTTCGAGTTATGGGTTTCGTTTGGCCAACTTGATCTATAATTCTTGCAATGGGAGAAGTGCTTGGTTTTGGGTTCATACCGTGCAGTGTCCTCACCTAGTGACAGAAGGGGTAGCGAGGCACGCATCATGTTGTTGCCATCAAGGGTAAAAAGATGGGGTTTATATCATATTGCATGAATTTATCCCTCTACATCATGTCATCTTGCTTAAGGCGTTACTCTGTTTGTTATGAACTTAATACACTAGATGCATGCTGGATAGCGGTCGATGTGTGGAGTAATAGTAGTAGATGCAGAAAGTATCGGTCTACTTGTCTCGGACGTGATGCCTATATGTATGATAATTGCCTTAGATATCATCATGACTTTGCGCGATTCTATCAATTGCTCGACAGTAATTTGTTCACCCACCGTAATACTTGCTATCATGAGAGAAGCCTCTAGTGAACACTATGGCCCCCGGGTCTATTTTACACATTATATATTCAGATCTACATACAAAAATACCAAAAATACCTTGCTGCACTTTTATTTATTTATTTATATTTACCTATTATCACTATCAGATCTCACCTTGCAAGTAATCGTAAAGGGATTGACAACCCCTTTATCGCGTTGGGTGCAAGTTTGTTTGTTTTTGCGCAGGTGCCTTGGTGCCTCATCTTGATACTCATACTAGATTGATACCTTGGTTCTCAAACTGAGGGAAATACTTATCTCTACTTTGATGCATCACCCTTTCCTCTTCAAGGGAAAAACCAACGCAAGCTCAAGAAGTAGGAGTGCTTGCCAGGAAAGGACATTGTTGATGGTCTTGTTTGTGTGGATAGTGAAGAGGTGATTATTGCTATGGTCAATGCAAGCAAAGAAGCCAAGACTCTACTATTGATAGTGGATGAGGAGAACAAGATCAGAAATTTTTATGAAGATGTGATCATTGATGGCCCCCCTCTACCAATTGTTATTATTCCAAGAGGAGCTGAAGGAGGAGAAGAATCAGAGCATGGAGAGGATAGAGGTGAAGAAGACCATGTACATGACAGAGCAGATGTAGATGCTGAACAAGGAGAGGACAGAGAGGAAGAGGAGCATGAAGATGGAAGAGGAGCATGAAGATGGAAGAGGTGAATAATACCATGGAGAGGACAGAGCAGATGCAGATGTAGAGCAAGGAGAGGACAGAGAGGAAGAGGAGCATGGAGAGGAAACTGATTTTGATTTTGATGAGAGTGACTATGATGTGGAAGATATGGATGATGATATCTTCATTGAGAATATAGATGAAGAAGTTGGTGATAACAATGAGCAGGAAGGATACATACCAGAGGATGACCCTTTGGATGATGATGATCTCAACCTATCTAAATTAGAACTTGAGAAGCTGAACTACACATTTAGGGCCTACAATCTAGAAGTTGACATGAACAATCCAGTGTTCAGGGTAGGGCTTGTGTTTGACGAAATGAAAGAGCCGAGGATGGCACTTGATTCCTACACTGTGAGGAACAGAGTTAAAATTTCCAAAGAAAGAAATGAGAACGAGAGGCTTAATGATGTTTGTTCTCAGGGATGCCCTTGGCTACTTAAAGCTTCAAAGGACAATAGGAATGGAAGCATTGTAATAAGGCAGTACAATGGCAATCACACATGCTAGAAACACTTTGATTCAAAGTGTCTGACTGTTAAGATTCTTACACAGAAATTCATTGATGAGTTTAGAGAGAACCAAAAAATGGATCTCACAACATTTGGGAACAAAGTGCAGAGAGAGTTCAACTTGGTGCCAAACAAAATGAAACTAGGAAGAGCTATAAAGGCAGCACTTGATACCATCCATGGAGATGAAGCACAACAATACAACCAGCTATGGGATTATGGCCAAGAAATGAGAAGGTGCAACCCTGGGAGCAAATTTATTGTGATAACTACCAAGGTCAAGGAGAAAGATGATGTGCTTCCAAAGGACCATTTTTCATCACTGTACTGGTCCTATGATGCTTGCAAGAGAGGCTTTCTAAAGGGATGTAGGCCTATAATATTTGTTGATGGATGCCACTTGAAGAGTAGATATAAAGGCTAGCTACTGACAGCAGTGGGCATAGACACAAATGATTGCATATTTTCTATCACCATGGGACTAGTAGAAGTGGAATCTACTTATACATGGGAATGGTTCTTGACAACACTTAAGAATGACCTCAACATTATCAACACATGCCCATATACTATCATGAGTGACAAGCATAAGGTAATACTACCATCCAAAATATGTTGTTATGTTACACTTGTAATGTAAATGTGCTATCTACAAATGTGATATGTCATGTGTTCTTATCTATGACTTTCTGCCAATTTTCAGGGTTTAATAAATGCAGTTGGGAAAGTTTTTCCAGATGCATAGCATAGATTTTGTATGAGGCACTTATACCAGAACTTCCACAAGCTTTTCAAAGGGGGAACACTGAAAAATCTGCTCTGGGCCATTGCAAGATCAACTAATTTACCAAAGTGGAACCTAAACACAGAGAAACGAAGGAGGCTAGCATTGAGGCTTTCCACTGGCTAGAGGACAAGCCACCTAACCAATGGGTGAAGAACTTCTTCAGTGACTTCCCAAAATGTGATATACTCTTGAACAATATGTCTGGGGTCCACAACGGATAAATTCCGAGTTCTAATATGTGTGTTCAAATAGTTCTTATATGTAAATTCTCAGAATTCCCAAAATGTTCTACAGTTTGCTCATCATATTTGTGTTTCACATATTGCAGCTACATATTAGAAGCCAGAAGTTTGTCCATTATATCCATGTTATAATGTATATTGGGAAAAAATTCATTAAGACATGCTAGCAAGCATAGGGAAGTAGTGGAGAAGTGGACTGGAAGAATTTGTCCATAAGTCAGGAACAAGCTAAAGAAGAATCCCGAGTTGAGTGCCAACTCTTTTCCAAGAGAAGCCGCCGATGGTATTTACCATGTACAATCTGGACCCAACTCATATATAGTTGACATCATTGGTAGAAGCTGTGATTGCAAGAACTGGGTGTTAAGTGGAATCCTTTGTCCACATGCTATATCAGTTTGTAGGGCTGAGAGGATTGACCCTGAAGAGATGGTCCACAAGTGTTACACCATTGAAACTTATTTGAAAGCCTATGCTCACAAAAGCATGCCTCTCAGAGACAGGGCACACTGGGAGAAACTAAATGGTATTGACATCCATCCCCTGTTTTTACTAAGGTCATGTGAAGACCAGCCACAAAAAGAAGGAAAACTCTAGAGGAGGATAAGAAGAAAGATGGCACAATTTATCTGAATAAGAAGGATGCGGCTATACATTGTTCACTTTGTGGAAGAGATGATCACAACAAAAGGGGTCATGGTAAATATGTTGAAAGGCAAATGCATGAGCCAAAAGTTGAAGTTGAAGTGGACGATGAGTTTGCATGTCTTGAAATTCTTCACGTTACTAGCATCTACACCACTGAATTCAACGCACTTAATTCTGTTTTCATACTAACCTCATTGTCATGTGCAGGATATACCGACTCAGAACAACAACCATAGGCTGGATCCAATCAATGATAGGAGCGACATGGTGTACACAATGGGACAAGAGGTATTTGCCTGCATTTGGCAAAATATTGCACAAAATGGGACACTGAATATTGCACAAAATTTGCAATGAATGTAGGAGAGGGCTCATGTGACAAGGATGGTGCCACCTGGACCTCTGCCAGAGGAATTAACTTTTATAATTGATTCCAAGGATTTGATTCCCCAAAGAAGAACGAACACAACTGCAACTGTTAGAGGAAGAACTACTATGGCAAGAAGAGGCAAAAGAAGGGCAACACCAGAACTGGAACCAAATTTAGGTAAACTTTATAAGAATTGGTCCATTTACTTCAATGAAACAATAATTGGTCCATTTCCTGAATTTAGTGCACTTTAAAATGCGGATGAGCCAGGAACAAGTGCTAATGTAGGAAGAGCAAAGAAGAAAGCAAGAGGTGGTGATGGAAGGGCTAGAGCAAGAGGAGCTAGTGGAACGACTGGTGCAAGAGGAGTTGCTGCTGCAAGAGGAAGTCCCACTGCAAGAGGAGCAGAAGCAGCTGTTGGAAGTGGAGCTGGAATAGACGCAGGAGCTGGAAGAGGAGCTAAAGGAGGGAGAAGAGTGGAAGTATATCCTCTATGGCATCTAATGTTTGGACATGATGGAGCAATCCCAGACTTGAATGAAGAGATTCTAGTGGCCCAGAATGCCCCTCGGACTCCAAATAATTAGGTTATCACTCATATGTTGAATTAGTTCATCACTGAACTACAAAAAGTCCCATTTCATATATGAACTAGCTTGTGAACAAATATTACTATGCAATACCTTGCAAGAATCCCACTTTTTTTAATGCAATACCTTATTAGTGCAATGAAAGATCTACAAAACTTTGATCTTATTTGGGTTTTTTCTCGGCTTTTTGTGCTTTAGGCACTACAAATATGATGTGTTTTTTGTGCTTTTATGCAGTTCAAATATGATGCAGTTTAGGTAGTACAACATGATTTTCTATCTTGGTAGTACAATATGAACAAATATTGCACAAAATATAACAAAAAAAATTGGGCGATCCTGGGACTCGAACCCAGGACCTGGAGTTTGTAGCATAGCGGACAGACTAGTACGATAGGAGAGGGTGTTGTGCATAACATAGGAACTACACTACTTGTTTTAACCTATTATACTTCTTGGTCGTCCGATCCCAAATCAAGGGACACTACGTCGTTTGCCACCTCCATGTAAACAAGACGCCATCCGTATGCGGTGGGCTACTTCATCATCGCTTCCCTCCATTGCCTCTTCCCGCCATTGCCTCTTCCCTCCAGTCCCTCTTCGTGCCACTTCCTCTTCCCAACATGCTCGACATCTATAAAAGCCACGGTAACCACGGCTAAATTCCTGCCAAGTTCGAGCCACTTCCTACTCATCACCACCTGGGCAATGCTGCGCAAGCTCATCACCACCTGGGCAACCATCACCGAAACCTGGGATCATATCACTCGTCGCGGTTCTTCTTCCACCCTTGTTCCATCGCCCAATCCATCTCCTCAGGAGCCCGAGCCCCAACCATGTGAGCCATGGCCAGCCGCTCTGCTCTAGCCCTAGCCGTGGGAGCCATGGCCACCTGCTCCGGTCCAACCCCAACCATGGGAGCCATGTCCAGTCGCTCCGGTCCAGCCACTACCATGACCTCCGCTTCAGCCCGTGGTGCTCGCCGTTGATCAGCGTGCCACTGTCCTTGGTCTCGTGACTCCTCTCGATGCAGACCCCCTAGAGTGAGGGATGTCATGGCACGCCATGAACACGCACGTGACAGCATGGTGAGAAGGCAAGCTGAAGCAATGGGGAAGGCACCTGCGTAGTACATCGACCTGTCGTCCTACGAGGAGTAAAGTTCAGAAAGTTTAGAACTTTAGCTGGCATGTCGATGTTCTGTGTTTCTGTTAATGTCTCCGTGTTAATGTTCCCGGCAGTTAGTGGTCAGTGCTCAATGCTAGTGATCTCTACTTACTGTTAATCGGTTAATGGTTAATTCTCAATGTTTGCATTTGATTTCAGTTTGCATTTTAGAGCTTCTTTGATTTGCATAGTAAAACTTATCACATTTGCAGATCACAATGACCCTACTAAACAATGCAAAGCAATGCAAATACATAAATCTTCAGTTACAATTTCAGCATTTCACCAACAACATGCTAGGACACCACAATGACCATGCTAAGCAATGCAAAGATAACACAAGTGACAACACTAGCAACAACCACTAAAAACATATCTGTTTTGTCCCTAATATTCCTCTCCTCATCTAATTTATTTCTCTCTTTCTTCATCCTCTGAATTTCCTGTTCCTTCTCAAACAGAGCAATTTTCAGCTTCTTGTTGTCATCTGCTAGCTTTTGAATTACCATCCTTGATCTTCCCTGCCATGCATCATCCATCCACCTCAAAAAACCACATGAGTTTAACCCCTATACTTCAAAATTGCACAAACACAATCAATCACAATGCAAAATTTAGGAATAGTGCAAATTTCAGTGACAGTGCAAAATTGCCTAATGTTATACCTCATATGGACAACTCATATATCGTCGGCCTGAATCGAATCCTTCATTGCAAACCTTAATGACTGGCCTCAGTTTCCACCCACATTCGAGCGTAGCATCTTGTTTAATCTCACATTCAATCTTCTGAGCCCCCTATAATTTGAAAGAGCCATCAAGTACAAGAAAAATACAACAAGAAATCTTCAGTTTTCAGCTCCTATCTATCTCTGCAAGAGCCATCAAATAATAGAACGCACCTTCATCACTTTTTTCAAACCAAAACTGAGCTTTGAGGTCACTATCCACTCGCCATCCATGTCGCCTCCATCGCCGCAGGGTGCTTCCTTGACAACATGAGAGGGGCCGCTGGTGCTTGCTTGGTTGAAATCTTCAGTGGAACAAGAGGGACCGACACGACGAGATCTGGCCGCCATTCCATCAGGTGCTTCCTTCAAAATACGAGAGGGGCTTGGATTTGGAGAACATCTTGGGGATAGAGACGACTGGGCCGCGGGTTAGTTTGAAGATACTTTCGGGGGTTATCAGCAAAAATGCCCTTCACACATGCGGATGGCCCAGGCATGCGTGGCAGCCCATGTGGCAACTTTGCGTGCGATGTGGGCCTTAATGAGTCCGCATCAAAGAAGTTGTACCACTTTTCTGGGTTTTTTTGTTTATGCATGGATCCGTTAACGCATCAAAATATTCTGTACCCCACCTATAATTAACTCTTTTGTTGCTTGGGAGACCGCACCATCCAATTTAAGTTTTTCTGAACCACTTGGAGGCACTTTCCAACTTTGCGAGATTGCTACAGAAGCAACGCGTCCAACAACATTTGACTCCTTTGCCAGGGCATGCTTGAGCTCGCACAAGTATTTGAGAATGAAACCAATCGTTCCTTCTAAACTTTGGAACACTTTTTCATGGATGGTCTTCCTCCAGGCATGCCACAGTGCCCATAACGTAACTAGCACATGAACAATTTTGTCTACTCGAACATAGCATGTCTTTAGTGCAATGATGATTTTGTGCCCACGAAACAAGTTTAGTGGTCGCAGCTGAATTTTATTCTTCATTTTGCGAGATTTTTAAATAGGGTTTCTCTAGTGTTTGGCAAGTTTTCTGACTCCCTTTTCTCACATGAGGTCTCCTCTCATTCCTATGAGCTCCTCCTCTCTCTCCCCTCCTCATGTTGCCTGGGCTGACTAAGTGGACAACCGACTCATCTGCCTGGCCTTGGCAGTATAGTCTTAAACCAAGATGGTGTTGGCCAAGGGCAAGCACCCCAAGGTCAACATCCAAGAGTTAATGAAGAAACTGAAATGGAAGAACAACGAGATTGAGGACGTGATCATCAGGGAGGAGGGTGTGCATACCATGAAGCAAAATCCGAGGTGGATGGGAAGGGCCATGGTGCACACTGTGAGAGCATCTCCGGCAGACCCCCTATTCTGTGAAACTGTAAAACACAGTTTACAGTTCACAAGGGGGGGTCTTTATACGGGCTGAAAATCTATGTGGCATAGCAAAACTTGTATCCGAACCGTAAAATTTGAACAAAATGTTTCGCCCGAGAAATTTAATGCAAAAGATCGCCGGGGCATTGATCATTCATTACATAGGGGCAGATCATTCGTTTTACATAGCATAGATATATACATAATTGCTCGTCGGATCTAAGCTACCCTAGCACTACACAAAATAGAGCTCACTAGAGCTCGTGCGGTAGGTGACCAGCGGCAGCGCTCAGTCGTCATCGGAGGAGGAGGTGAGGTCGACAAAGATGCGCTCCTGCTCAGTGGCTTCACGATGCCACTCCTCCTTCTCGCTAAAGGCGAGGGCCGATGCAACACCCTGCTCGTAGAGCATGGTGTCGATCACCTCGTCCTTCCGATGGCACTACTGTCGGTGTAAAAATTGGCGGATCTCGGGTAGGGGGTCCCGAGCTATGGATCTGAAATCGATGGGTAACAAAGGACGAAAGAGACGACGTTTACCCAGGTTTGGGCCCTCCTATGGAGGTAAAACCCTACGTCCTGCTTGGTTGTATTAAGGTGTATGAAGATTACAGAGACGATCTACCTCGAGATCAAGTATCTAAAACCCTAGATGAGTTCCTCTACCATCTACTATATGAACCCCCTGGTTTATATAGACACCGGGGGTTACTAGGGTTTACACATGATAAGTCTCCAACCGGAAGTAAAGACGCTGATCCCCTCATCTTGACTTGGAGTGCATGCCGCATCTTTAGAGGTTTCCTTCTAGAATGCGGGGTCGTCGCATATCCCGGCCCTTCCTGCGATAATCAGAGAGGGGCCCACTAAGCCGGCCTATGAGAGATAGGCCGGCGGCCCGAGGACCCCTTAGTCCAAGACTCCCTCAGCTAATTCTCCGCTTCCTCCTCCCACACACCGCACGCTAGCAGCGCGGGCAAAAGGGCATTCGCCTCCGCCGAGGGGAGGAAGTCCTCCGGCCCGATGAAAGGGATCAAGATGGACCAAGAGGGGGGGGGGTGAATAGGTACAATTACAAATTTTCATTATTACTTAGCAATTTTAGGCGATATTGCGGAATATGAAAGTGAGCCTAACAATTGCAAATATGATAGTTAAGCTATGTGTACTAAGCAAGGCAACAAGTAGGAGATAATCAAGCACATGTAATACAAGTAAGTACTCAAAGACAAGTAACCACAAGTAGGGAGTTAGGGTTAGGGATAACCGCAACTCCGAGAGACGAGGATGTACGCCGATGTTCACTTCCTTGGAGGGAAGCTACGTCACTGTTTAGAGAGGTGGATGTTACCACGAAGGCGCACCAACGCCACGAAGGCTCACCCTATTCTCTCCTTGAGATAACACCATGAAGGTGTTTCTCAACCACTAGTGGTAGGCCTTGAGGTGGCCTCCAAACCCTCACAAACTTTCCGGGGGAAAGTCACAATGGTTTGATTCCTCTCCGAAGAACTCCTACCGCCTAGGATTCTCCAACCTCCAAGAGTAACAAGATCACGAGAACCGCTCAAAACTTGCTCAAATCACAAATAGCTTTGGTTGAGAGGAGGAGAGGGAGACGATCTTTCTTTTGATTGGAACAACACTCAAGGGAACTCACAGATGTACTTGGGATCTAGGATTTGGTGTAGACAAATGGGAGTGAGAGAGAAAGTTGTTCTTGGAATCTTTTTGCTGTGTTGGACAACCCCCACACGAGGTGGGAGAAGACTATATATAGTGGTGATGGAAAAGTGGCCGTTGGAGCCACTTATGATGTGCAGTTGCCGGATGTCCAACAATTCTTGGTCATACGGACATCCACGAGGCGTCGGACGTCCGAGAGGGGTCGGTTGTCCGAAGAACGGAGAGGATGAGGTCAGCACATCACTTGGTGGAAACAACGTACATCATACGGACGTCCGGAGGGCGTCGGCCGCCTGGGGTACGGTCGTCCAAAAGGGTCGGACGTCCGACATTTTGGATCTAGTGGGTTGCTATGGATTTCGGGACGCACCCGGGCGTCCGGAGCCTGGACAAATGGAGGGACCAGAAATCCGAGGATCTGGATCTTATGGGTGATTCCGGATATCGGGAGAACGTCAGTCATCCGGCGTCCAGACGTTCGAGAACCACCGGTCGTCCGAACAAGAGCAGAACACTTTGAAGGGGAATAGAGAAATGTATTTCCTAGATTTTGAGCAAGTTTTTTGCAAGAACCAGTGATCCCCTCTTAATAGTGCGGGATCCCTATACTTAAGAATGATAAATAAATGATAGAACATTTTGTCTTGTTTCTCTGTTCTTTAAGCATCCTGGACATGGTAGTCACGATCCACACACAATCTCTTGGGAACTAAACCTGAGATGGACTTGATGAAAATGATTAGTTCCCTATATGTATGTTGTCAACAACATCAAAATATGATTAATGGCATGATTGCACTTCCAATCTCCCCCTTTTTGGTACTTGGTGACAACATACATATAGCCCTCAAAAAGTAAAGTCGACTTATATAACTTAGGAGAGATTTGTTATAGAGATCCCCCTCATTATATGCATAGTAAAAATAATTATGGTCAGGAGATCCCCCTTACTTGATAATGAGTGCATAAAAAATATTTCATCGAAAATATCACAAAAATAAATATGTCGACACAAGGAATTAGAATGTGTCATGATAACACATCACTCATGTAAAGCATAATGATTCATCATTCATAAATAGCATTACATCAAAGAAAGCATAACATAAAAGAGGTTCATCATACATAGATGGAATTACAACATAGATAGCAAATCGAATACTAAGATAATCTCCTCCCCTTTGGCATCAAGTACCGAAAAGGGAAGGACCAGAACAACCAGCCACGCAATCACAGATCACTATGATCATCATCATCATCACCATGGGTGCCTGATACGTCTCTAATGTATCTATAATTTATGAAGTATTCATGCCATGTTTACGATAATTCTATATGATTCTGGTATGATTTTATTAGAACTAACCCGAACTGATGCTGTTTTCAGCAGAACTACCGTGTTGTTGTTTTTGTGTAGAAATAAAAGTTCTCGGAATGGGCTAAAAATTTACGGAGAATATTTTTGGAAAATGTAAAAAATACTAGAGCGAAGAGCTAGGAAAGGAAGTGGACGAGGAGGCCACAAGCCTGCTAGGCGCGGCCACCTCCTGGTCGCGCCTAGCAAGCTTGTGGGCCCCTCGAGCACCCCTTGACGTGGGATCGACGCCAAAAATCCTATAAATCCAGAAGCCACCAAAAAGAAACCTAGATCGGGAGTTCCGCCGCCGCACACCTCTAGAGCCACAAAAAACCAATATTGGCCCTCTCTGGCACCCTGCTGGAGGGGGTTATCATCACCCGAGGCCATCTTCATCGTCCCGGAGGTGCCATCAACACCATGGAGGCGAAGGACCAGAGGGAGAACCTCTTCCCATAGAGGAGGGAGGCCATGGAAGAGGAAGCACAAGGGGGAGACCCTCTCCCCCTCTCTCCTGGTCGTGCCGGAGTGCCACTGGGAGAACCATTGCCACGGTGATTGTCTTCATCAACATCACCTTCTTCATCACCATCCACATCTCCTTTTAGCGGTCCACTCTCTCGCACCCCTCTGTATTCACCTACTTGAACATGGTGCTTTATGCTACATATTATGATCCAATGATGTGTTGCCATCCTATGATGTTTTGAGTAGATTACTTTTGTCCTTTGGGTTGATTGATGATCTATATTGGTGTGAGTTGTATGTTTATTTTGGTGTTGTCCTATGGTGCTTTCCGTGCTGTAGGGTGTTGCAATACGTTTATGATTCGCTTATAGTGGGTTGCTTGAGTGACAGAAGCATAAACCCGAGTAAGGGGGTTGTTGCGTATGGGATAAAGGGGACTTGATGCTTTAATGCTATGGTTGGGTTTTACCGTAATGATCTATAGTAGTTGCGTATGCTTCCTATAGTTCCAATCATAAGTGCATATGATTCATGTAGAGAAAGTATGTTAGCTTATGACTCTCCCTCATATAAAATTGCAATGATGATTTTGTTAACAATTGCCTAGGATAATTCCGCACACCGACCCATCATTATTCCACACTCGCAATTTGTAATATATTGTAATATTATGATAACATGACCTATTTTTATATCTTAGTTCTCCGTTACCATGCAAATCTATCCTCTTCATACCCACAACGTAGTTTTATTTCTCGTTTCTAGATGGAAGCAAACGTTCGGTGTACGTAGAGTCGTATCGGTGGCAGATAGGACTTGAGAGAATATTGTGTTGGGAGACGTAGTAGTAAATCAAAATTTTTACTATGATCACCAAGATCCATCTATGGAGAAACCAGCAACGAGTAAGGGGAGAGTGCATCTTCATACCTTTGAAGATCGCAAAGCGGAAGCATTACTAGAACGCGGTTGGTGGAGTCATACTCGTAGCGATTCAGATCGCGGTGGAATCCGATCTAAGCGCCGAACAACGGCGCCTCCGCATTCAACACACATGCAGCCAGGTGACATCTCCTACGCCTTGATCCAACAAGGAGGAAGGAGAGGTTGAGGGAGAGCTCCGACAGCACGACGGCGTGGTGATGGTGGAGCTGCGTGGTACTCCGATAGGGCTTCGCTAAGCGCTACGGAGAACGAGGAAGAGGAAGGGTAGGGCTGCGCTGAGGGAGGAAGAAACTTGTGTTCTTGGCAGCCCCAAAAACCCCACCATATATAGGAGGAGGAGGAGGAGGGAGGGCACAGCCCTAGGGTTCCCACCCTAGGAGCCGGCGGCAGCCTAGATGGCATCTGGTGAGGCGGCCAGGAGAGGGAGTGAGAAGGGCGACGCCCTAGGTGGGCCTAGGGCCCATCTGCCCCTAGGGTTTGCCCCCTTCCCACCTGTGCTGCACCTTGGGCCCTTGTGGGGGGTGCACCAGCCCACCTAGGGGCTGGTTCCCTCCCACTTGCGGCCCATGCAGCCCTCCGGTGCCTGTGGCCCCACTTGGTGGACCCCTGGAACCCTTCCGGTGGTCCCGGTACGTTATCGGTGATGCCCGGAACTCTTCCGATGAGCAAAACCTCACTTCCTATATATGAATCTTTACCTTCGGACCATTCAGGAGCTCCTCGTGATGTACGGGATGTCATCCGGAACTCCAAACAACCTTTGGTAACCATGTACACTATTTCCCTATAACCATAGCGTCATCGAACCTTAAGTGTGTATACCCTACGGGTTCGGGAGACATGTAGACATGACCGAGACACCTCTCCGGTCAATAACCAACAACGGGATCTGGATACCCATGTTGTCTCCCACATGCTCCACGATGATCTCATGGGATGAACCACGATGTCGGGGATTCAATCAATCCCGTATACAATTCCCTTTGTCTACCGATATGATACTTGCCCGAGATTCGATCGTCGATATCCCTATATCTTGTTCAATCTCGTTACTGGCAAGTCTCTTTACTCGTTCCATAACACATCATCCCATGGCTAACTCCTTAGTCACATTGAGCTCATTATGATGACGTATTACCGAGTGGGCCCAGAGATACCTCTCCATCACACGGAGTGACAAATCCCAGTCTCGATTCGTGCCAACCCAACACACACTTTCGAAGATACCCGTAGTGTACCTTTATAGCCACCCAGTTATGTTGTGACGTTTGGAACACCCAAAGTATTCCTATGGTATCCGGGAGTTTGACAATCTCATGGTCTAAGGAAACGATACTTGACATTAGAAAAGCTTTAGCAGACGAACTACACGATCTTGTGCTATGCTTAGGATTGAGTCTTGTCCATCACATCATTCTCCTAATGATGTGATCCCATTATCAACGACATCCAATGTCCATGGTCATGAAACCGTGACCATCTATTGATCAACGAGCTAGCCAACTAGAGGCTCACTAGGGACATGTTGTGGTCTATGTATTCACACATGTATTACGATTTCCCATTAACACAATTATAGCATGAACAATAGAAAATTATCATGAACAAGGAAATACAATAATAACCATTTTATTATTGCCTCTAGGGCATATTTCCAATAGTCTCCCACTTGCACTAGAGTCAATAATCTAGTTACATTGTGATGAATCGAACACCCATAGAGTTCTGGTGTTGATCATGTTTCGCTCATGAGAGAGGTTTAGTCAATGGATCTGCGACATTCGGATCTGTATGTACTTTAAAAATATCTATATATCCTTCCTGAATGTAATCACGAATGGAGTTGAAGCGGCGTTTGATGTGTCTTGTCTTCTTGTGAAACATGGGCTCCTTGGCAAGGGCAATAGCTCCGGTGTTGTCACAGAATAGAGTCATCGGGCCCGACGCATTGGGAATCACTCCTAGGTTGGTGATGAACTCCTTCTTCCAGACTCCTTCATTTGCCGCTTCCTAAGCAGCTATGTACTCCGCTTCACATGTAGATGCCGCCACGACGCTTTGCTTGCTGCTACACTAGCTGACTGCCCCTCCATTCAATATATACACGTATCCGGTTTGTGACTTGGAGTCATCCAGATCTGTGCTGAAGCTAGCATCGACGTAACCCTTTACGACGAGCTCTTCGGCACCTCCATATACGAGAAACATGTCCTTGGTCCTTTTCAGGTACTTCAGGATATTCTTGACTGTTGTCCAGTGTTCCGCTCCGGGATCACTTTGGTACCTCCCTACCATACTTATGACAAGGTTCACATCAGGTCTGGTACACGGCATGGCATATATAATAGAGCCTATGGCTGAAGCATAGGGGATGACACTCATCTCTTCTCTATCCTTTGCCGTGGTCGGTCATTGAGTCGTACTCAATCTCACACCCTGTAACACAGGAAAGAACCCCTTCTTGGACTGATCTATATTGAACTTCTTCAATATCTTGTCAAGGTATGTGCTTTGTGAAAGACCTATGAGGCGTATCAATCTATCTTTATAGATCTTGAAACCTAATATGTAAGCAACTTCTCCAAGGTCCTTCATTGAAAAACACTTATTCAAGTAGGCCTTTATGCTTTCCAAAAGTTTCATTTTATTTCCCATCAACAATATGTCATCCACATATAATATGAGAAATGCTATAGAGCTCCCACTCACTTTCTTGTAAATACAGGGTTCTCCATAAACCTGTATAAACCCAAACGCTTTAATCACCTCATTAAAGCGAATGTTCCAACTCCAAGATGCTTGCACCAGCCCATAGATGGAACACTGGAGCTTGCATACTTTGTTAGCATCTTTAGGATCGACAAAACCTTCCGGCTGCATCATATACAATTCTTCCTTAAGGAAGCCGTTGAGGAATGCTGTTTTGACGTCCATTTGCCAGATCTCAAAATCATAAAATGCGGCAATTGCTAACATGATTCGGACGGATTTCATCATCGCTACGGGTTAGAAAGTCTCATCTTAGTCAACTCCTTGAACTTGTCGATAACCCTTAGCGACAAGCTGAGCCTTATAGACGGTCACATTACCATCCGCGCTAGTCTTCTTCTTAAAGATCCATTTATTTTCTATGGCTCGCTTATCATCAGGCAAGTGCACCAAAGTCCATACTTTGTTCTCATCCATGGATCCTATCTCGGATTTCATGGCTTCAAGCCATTTGTTGGAATCTGGGCCTCCCATTGCTTCTTCATAGTTTGAAGGTTCACCGTTGTCCAACAACATGATCTCTAGGACAGGGTTGCCGTACCACTGGTGCGGAACGTGTCATAGTGTACCTTCGAATAGCAACTTGATCTGAAGTTTTATGATCATCATCATTAACTCCCCTCCAGGCGGTGCAGGCTCCACAGAAACAACTTCTTGTGTTGTGCTACTCTCCAGTTCGAGTGGAGGTACATTTACCTCATCAAGTTCTGTTTTCCTCCCACTTACTTCTTTCGAGAGAAACTCTTTCTCTAGAAAGGATCCATTCTTGGAAACAAAGACTTTGCCTTCGGATCTCAAGTAGAAGGTATACCCAACAGTTTCTTTGGGGTATCTTATGAAGACGCACTTCTCCGCTTTGGGTTTGAGCTTCTCAGGTTGAAGTTCCTTCACATAAGCATCGCATCCCCAAACTTTCAAAAATGACAGCTTAGGTTTCGTACCAAACTATAATTCATACGGTGTCGTCTCAAAGAACTTAGATGGTGCCCTATTTAAAGTGAATGCGGCAGTCTCTAATGCATATCCCCAAAATGATAGCGGTAAGTCGGTAAGAGACATCATAGATAGCACCATATCAAATAGAGTGTGATTACGACGTTCAGACACACCATTTCGCTGAGGTGTGCCAGGTGGCGTGAGTCGTGAAACAATTCCACATTTCCTTAGGTGCGTGCCAAACTCGCGACTTAAATATTCTCCACCACGATCAGATCGTAGGCACTTTATTTTCCTGACACGTTGATTCTCTACCTCACTCTGAAATTCCTGGAACCTTTCAAAGGTTTCAGACTTGTGTTTCATTAAGTAGACATACCCGTATGTTCTCAAGTCATCAGTGAGGGTTAGAACATAGGTAGCTACCGCGAGCCTCGACGCTCATTGGACCGCATACATCAGTATGTATTATCTTCAACAAGTCAGTTGCTCGCTCCATTGTTCCGGAGAACGAAGTCTTGGTCATCTTGCCCATGAGGCATGGTTCGCATGTGTCGAATGATTCAAAATCAAGAGACTCCAAAAGTCCATCAAGATGGGGTTTCTTCACGCGTTTGACACCAATATGACCAAGGCGGTAGTGCCACATGTAAGTGGGATTATCGTTATCAATCTTACATCTTTTGCTACTCACACTATGGACATGTGTAACATCATGTTTGAGATTCATAAAAAATAAACCATTTACCAGCGGGGCATGACCATAAAACATTTCTCTCATATAAATAGAACAACCATTATTCTCAGATTTAAATGAGTAGCCATCTCGCATCAAACAAGATCCAGATACAATGTTCATGCTCAAAGCTGGTACTAAATAACAATTATTGAGGTTTAAAACTAATCCCGAAGGTAGATGTAGAGGTAGCGTCGCGGCGATCACATCGACCTTGGAACCATTCCCGACGCACATCGTCACCTCGTCCTTCGCCAGTCTCTGCTTATTCCACAGCTCCTGCCTGGAGTTAAAAATGTGAGCAACTGCACCGGTACCAAATACCCAGGAGCTACTACGAGCGCTGGTAAGGTACACATCAATAACAAGTATATCACATATACCTTTAATGTTGCTAGCCTTCTATCCACTAAGTACTTGGGGGCAGTTCCGCTTCCAGTGACCGATACCCTTGCAATAAAAGCACTTAGTCTCAGGCTTGGGTCCATTCTTGTTCTTCTTCCTGGCAACTTGCTTACCAGGCGCGGCAACTGCTTTGCCGTCCTTCTTGAAGTTCTTCTTACCCTTGCCTTTCTTGAAACTAGTGGTCTTATTCACCATCAACACTTGATGCTCCTTTTTGATCTCGACCTCCACTGATTTCAGCATTGAGTACAACTCAGGAATGGACTTCTCCATACCCTGCATGTTGTAGTTCATCACAAAACTCTTGTAGCTAGGTGGGAGAGACTAGAGGATTCTGTCAATAACCGAGTCATCTGGAAGATTAACTCCCAGCTAAGACAAGCGGTTGTGCAACCCAGACATTTTGAGTATGTGCTCATTGACAGAACTATTCTCCTCCATCTTACAACTGAAGAACTTGTCGGAGACATCATATCTCTTGACCCGGGCATGAGCTTGGAAAACGAATTTCATCTCTTGAAACATCTCATATGCTCTGTGTTGCTCAAAATGCTTTTGGAGCCCCGGTTCTAAACTGTAAAGCATGTCACACTGAACCAGGGAGTAATCATCACAGCGCGACTGCTAGGCGTTCATAACGTCCCGAGCCGCTGGGAAAATGGGTGTGTCACCTAGCGATGCATCGAGGACATATAATATTTTGGAAGCTATGAGGATGATCCTCAAGCCATGGACCCAGTCCGTATAGTTGCTTCCATCATCTTTCAGCTTGGTTTTCTCTAGGAACGCGTTGAAGTTAAGGGCAACATTAGCGTTGGCCATTGGATCTACAATATAGATTGTAAAGACAATTTTAGACTAAGTTCATCATAATTAAGTTAACATAATCAAATTATTTAATGAACTCCCACTTAGATAGACATCTCTCTAGTTATCCAAGTGACACATGATCCACGTCAACTAGCCCGTGTCCGATCATCAAGTGAGACGGACTAGTCATCCATGGTGAACATCTCCATGTTCATCATATCTTCTATACGACTCATGTTCGACCTTTCGGTCTTCCATGTTTTGAGGCCATGTCTGTACATGCTAGGCTCATCAAGTCAACCTAAGTGTATCGCATGTGTAAATCTAGCTTACACCCATTGTATGCGAACGTTAGAACCTATCACACCCGATCATCACGTGGTGCTTTGGAACAACGATCCTTAGCAATGGTGCACAGTTAGGGTGAACATATTTCTTGAAAAATTAATGAGAGATAATCTTATTTAGCTACCGTTGTTCTAAGCAAATAAGATGTAAACATGATAAACATCACATGCAATCAATATAGTGACATGATATTACCAATATCATCTTGCTCCTTTGATCTCCATCTTCGAAGCACCATGATCATCAATGTCACCGGCACGACACCATGATCTCCATCATCATGATCTCCATCATCGTGTCTTCATGAAGTTGTCTCGCCAACTATTACTTCTACTACTATGGCTAACGATTAGCAATAAAGTAAATTAATTACATGGCGTTTATGATTGACACGCAGGTCATACAATAGATTAAGACAACTCCTATGGCTCCTGACGGTTGTCATACTCATCGACATACAAGTCGTCAATCCTATTACAAGAACATGATCACTCTCATACATCACACTGCATCACATCACATCCTTTGGCCATATCACATCACAAGGCATATGATGCAAAAACAAGTTAGACGTCCTCTAATTTGTTGTTGCAAGTTTTTACGTGGCTGCTACAGGTTTCTAGCAAGAACGTTTCTTACCTATGCCAAAACCACAACATGATATGCCAATTGCTATTTACCCTTCATAAGGACCCTTTTCATCGAATCCAATCCAACTAAGGTGGGAGAGATAGACACCCTCTAGCCACCTTATGCAACAAGTGCATGTCAGGCGGTGGAACCAGTCTCATGTAAGCGTACGTGTAAAGTTGGTCCAGGCCGCTTCATCCCACAATACTGCCGAATCAAGATAAGACTAGTAACGGTAAGCAAATTAACAAGATCGATGCCCACAACAACTTGTGTTCTACTCATGCATAGATTCTACGCATAGATCTAGCTCTGATACCACTGTTGGGAGACGTAGTAGTAAATAAAAAAATCCTACGATCACCAAGATCCATCTATGGAGAAACCAACAACGAGTAAGGGAGAGTGCATATTCATACCTTTGAAGATTGCAAAGCGTAAGCATTACTAGAACGAGGTTGGTGGAGTCGTACTCGCAGCGATTCAGATCGCGGTGGCATCCGATCTAAGCGCCGAACAACGGCACCTCCGCGTTCAACACACGTGCAACCCGGTGACGTCTCCTACACCTTAATCCAGCAAGGAGGAAGGAGAGGTTGAGGGAGAGCTCTAGCAGCACGATGGCGTGGTGACGGTGGAGCTGTGTGGTACTCCGGCAGGGCTTCGCCAAACACTACGGAGAATAAGGAATAGGAAGGGTAAGGCTGCGCTGAGGGAGGAAGAAAGTTGTGTTCTTGGTATCCCCCAAACCCCAACTATATATAGGAGGAGGAGGAGGGAGGGCACAGCCCTAGGGTTCCCACCCTAGGAGCTGGCGGCATCCCATATGGCATCTGGTGCGGCGGCTAGGAGAGGGAGTGGAGGGGCGGAGCCCTAGGTGGGCCTAGGGCCCATCTGCCCCTAGGGTTTCCCCCCTCCCACCTGTGCTGTGCCTTGGGCCCTTGTGGGGGGCACACCAGCCCACCTAGGGGCTGGTTCCCTCCCACTTGCGGCCCATGCAGACCTACGGTGCGTGTGGCCCCACATAGTGGACCCCTGAAACCCTTCGGGTGGTCCCGGTACATTACCGGTGATGCCCGAAACTCTTCCGGTGACCAAAACCTCACTTCCTATATATGAATCTTTACCTCTGGACCATTCTGGAGCTCCTCATGATGTCCGGGATCTCATCCGGGACTCCGAACAACCTTTGTTAACCATGTACACTATTTCCCTATAACCCTAGCGTCATCGAACCTTAAGTGTGTAGACCCTACGGGTTCAGGAGGCACGTAGACATGACCGAGACACCTCTCCGGTCAATAACCAACAGCAGGATCTGGATACCCATGTTGGTTCCCACATTCTCCACGATGATCTCATCAGATGAACCACGATGTCGGGGATTCAATCAATCCGGTATACAATTCCCTTTGTCTACTGGTATGATACTTGCCCGAGATTCGGTCATTGGTATCCCTATACCTTGTTCAATCTCGTTACCGGCAAGTCTCTTTACTCGTTCCGTAACACATCATCTCGTGGCTAACTCCTTAGTCACGTTGAGCACATTATGATGACGTCTTACCGAGTGGGCCCAGAGATACCTCTTTGTCACACGGAGTGACAAATCCCAGTCTCGATTCGTGCCAACCCAATAGACACTTTCGGAGATACCAGTAGTGTACCTTTATAGCCACCCAGTTACGTTGTGACGTTTGGCACACCCAAAGTATTCCTACGGTTTCCAGGAGTTGCACAAGCTCATGGTCTAAGGAAATGATACTTGACATTAGAAAAGCTTTAGCAGACGAACTACACGATCTTGTGCTATGCTTAGGATTGGGTATTGTCCATCACATCATTCTCCTAATGATGTGATCCCGTTATCAACGACATCCAATGTCCATGGTCATGAAACTGTGGCCATCTATTGATCAATGAGCTAGCCAACTAGAGGCTCACTAGGGACATGTTGTGGTCTATGTATTCACACATGTATTACGGTTTCCGGTTAACACAATTATAGCATGAACAATAGACAATTATCATGAACAAGGAAATACAATAATAACCATTTTATTATTGCCTCTAGGGCATATTTCCAACATATTGATCTTACCTTTAGCTCCTTGTGGGTTCGACACTCCATACTTAGCACTTCCACCTTTGGAAATTTCTACGATGATTCCTTGCACTTGGGGATTATCAAGCTCTTTTCTGGCGCCGTTGCCCGGGAGCAATAGCGTGGGGTTGATATTCTCATGTATGCTTCTTTGCTTTATTCACTAAATAGATTGTCCCCTTTTTTACTTTCTACAGTTGTGGGTGAAACAAACAAAAAAATTAAATAATTAAAAATACAAAAAGAGTTACTTGCCCCTTTTGCCTAAGAAGTTTTTCAAAAAGAGAAGTGATTGGAAGGTTGTGCATTGGAGAAGTGAGGGTCGACCTTGAACACTTGTGTTCATGCGCATGGAAACAATGTAGAATTTTTCATGGAAGCTTCTGAAAAATAATTATCCCCTTGTATATGTCCATTGTATTATAAAAATAATATGCCAAGATTTTCTTTTAGGATGATTACATTGCTTGTTTGGTGTGTGCAGTGCAAAAATAGAGACTTTGGCTGTAGTGCGTGAATTTACATTTTTTACTCGAATGTTTAAAGTTTCTGAATTTTTTGGAAAGTAGTTATATGCAAATGTTTTAATGTTTCCTAAATTTTCAGAATTGCTTGAGCTACATAAGAATACGAAGTTTCCAGATTACTAAAGAGTGTCCTGTTTTTTGACAGATTTTGTTTTCTATGCATTGTTCTCTTATTTTGATGAATCTATGGCTTGTATCGAGGGGTATGAACCATGGTGAAGTTGGACTACAGTAGATATAATGCTAATATGAATTTGAATGAGTTCATGACAGTACTTAAAGTAGTAAATTTCTTTATTATACTAACGGATCTCATGAGGGTTTTGTTAAGTTTTGTGTGAATGAACTGTTTGAAGATCGAGGAGGTATCGATAAAAGAAGAATACGGAGAGACAAGAGTTCAAGATTGGGTATGCCCATGGAAACCCAAGTAAATATTTGAAGGAGACTAAAGAATTCAAGCTTGTGGATGCCCCGGAAGGCATCGCATCTTTATTCTTCAACAATTATTGGTATACCTCGGTTTTTGTTTTGTTCCCATAATATGTGTATTTAGTGTTTGTCTTTTCCTTTATGCTCCCTGCTTGTAACATCCCAACATTCCATTTTGGAATGTTATGAAATATAGCTATGCATCATCATCACATTGTTTGAATGAAATGAATTGTTGAAGTTCTTCTTTTGGATTTCTGAAAGGCCACTTTCACTTTTTCCATTTCTTGTTTCCCCTATTTGAAACCCCCTAGAAATATTCAAATATGAGAGGAGGAAACATGACACTCCGCACCAGGGGCATCTTTGTGAAATATTTGAACAATAAAACGAGGGGGTTATTTGAATTTTTTTATTGCAAAAGAATTTAAAATCAATTTAGGCATTTTCTGAAAATAAATTTTAAGTATTTATTTTGGCCGTTGTAAAATGTTCATTTAATAGCATTTATTCCCCTGATCAATTTGATATATATATCTTCAATTGTTGGAAATATATTGATGGCCATAAATGAGATTTCAATGCTCTGGAAAATCAAAAAAAGAAACAAATTAACGTTTAAAAAAAACCCCGGCGGCCCACAACCTTAACTCCCCGAGATCCCTCCGGATCGGTCACCGACGCCGCTGACGCCGCCCCCTCCCTCACTGACAAGCAAACCCCACCGCCCGAACGCGCCATCTTCGCGGTCATCCCCTCCATTTCGCCCCCAGCTCCTCGCCGGCGAGCTCATCACGCCGGATCTCCCTCCCCCTTCCTTTACCCGACCCCACGAGGCCCCTATAAGAAGCCCCAGCCTCACCGCACTATGTTACCCCCCGAAACCCCACTCCCCTCGCCAGAACATCGCCCCCACCTCTCGTCGGAGTTCGGCTATCAGCCGAAGCCACCGGAGCTCGTGGCCGTCGCGCCTGTCGTCCCCAACCCCAACCGACGCCACCAATCATCGCCGGAGCTTCGCCGCCGTCGCTTGGACCCTTTGGACGCCACCCTCGACCACCGTGCCGCTGTCCCCGACCACCTCCGACGTTCGGCCGCCGTCGACATCGCCGGAGCCCCGACCCCCACCTCTGTAAGCCCCGCGCTCCCTCTGGACCGTTGGATCTGGATCAACGATCCAGATTAGAAGTTTTAAACGCCGAAACGTTTTCTTCTAGCGCCCGGTCGCCCGCTCGTTAGCACCCACGTGCACACGCTTGCAACCAATCGGAAGCCGCCACGTCACCCCTATCCGTTAACTAATTTTTTTCTTTTCCTGTTTATGTTTTAGAAAACAGAACGAGTTCTGTTTTTATTTTTGTTATATCTTTTAAAATATTTAGAGTTTTTGATTGATTCTTTTTGCAACATGTCACAAATTACATGTAGTTGCTGTCTGTAGGCTTAGTTCCAAATTTGAACTTGTAAATTTGAATTTTGTTAAAATTGAGCAAATCACTAAAACTTGAATAACTTGAGTTTAGAAATTTATTTTTGAGTGATTCTTTTTGCCACTGTTTTGTATTAGTTAGGTTTGTCATCCAGCACTGTTTGAGAATTTTTAGGATAATTTAGATTAGGGTTTTTAGTGAAAACAGATTCTGTTTAGTTTCTTCTTAGTATTTAATTAGTTTATTTTTACTTTAGTTTAGTTTGATTTTGTTTTAGTTTAAATTTTCACTATAGTTTGTGTTGTTCAACATTAGGAGAATTATTTTCTGATAATAAAAATATTCTATTTTGTTTTGTGCTCTGGTTTAAATAGGTAAACTTTGTTTTCACCATTAGTATTGTTTAGAAAAATGTTTTGTAGTAATCCTTTTTTGCACAATTTTTTAATAATGAAATACTTCCTGTTTTCTAATAAATTTTTTGTATTTAGTTTTTTGTTAGCTATTGGTTAGTTGCTGAAAACAAATTCCTGTATTGTTAGGTCTTAGTAGAAATTTTGCCACCAAAATTTTAGAGCCTTCTATTTTGAGTTGATTTCTTTCTTTTGATTGTGCTAGTGATTGTGGTAGTATCATTTGTTTACCTTGCTGTTGTGTGAATTGTATTGTGGTTATGCTTATTGTGTGCTTTGTTTGATTTGTTAGATCATCCGGCGTGCGAGGCTTGTTACCTAGAGTCACTTGAGTACGAGGATCGTCAGCAAGGCAAGTCACTTTGATCATGTTTACCCATGTTCATATTGCATTAGTTCTACCATCTCCCCAATTGCATGCAAAGTAGGTAATTTGGAAACTTGGTTACTTGATGTAGTATCATGTGGTAGGCACCCTCGACCCTTTGACACCTTGGCCCCGGGAAACGTTGGTTTAATTTTGCTATGCTATTTAGTAGACGGGGTTGGTTGTGTGATTCATGAGAGTTGTGAGATAATAATTACAAGACCTACATGATGATCAAGACTTCAAGACTCTGAGTTTTCAACATACCTCTAGGTGGAAGATGGTTGAACGGCGCCCAGGAGAAGCCAGTGGTTAGCTTAGGTGTTGCTGGAGAAGTGCCAGTATTCACGCGGAAAGGTCCACCCAGGCACAAAGAGATGGATGGATACTTCAAGACCCAAGGCTTACCTGCACAGCCACAAGCCATTATGGGCTCTGGCTTGGTTGGATAACGTGGTGACCCTGGACAGGCGGTGCTACAAGATGTAGAAGAATGGTAGGAAAGGATGGGCACCGATAGAGTCTCAGGGAAACCCTTTAGAAGACCATGTTTTGGTCATCCGTTTCTCAAACACCCTGAAGTGCGAGAAATCTAACGGAGGCGATCAAATCTTGTGGGGAACGTGTGCAAAACTCTGCAGAGTACCCAAACCTAATCGATTAGCCGTGTCCATGGCCATGGACAACTTGAGCCAACGGAACTGAAACTATCTGGAATTCTCAACACAAAGAATTATATTGATGTGGGTATTAATGGCAACTTGGGTATGAGAATTGGTTGGTGGAACCATCTCATTAATCAACCAACATTGTAGTAAACAACTTCTGTTTTGCCCTCTCCTGTTGTAGGAAAAATTGGCTTTACGCAAAACTTACTACCCCACCTGCCATATTTGCATATAGAATAGATGATTACTTTTTAACCCCTCTTTTGTGACATTGCCGGCATATTCAATATGCTGACCTATACGGCTGCAACGTATCATGTTGCAGAGTACTTTTCTGACTAGGAGTGAGGATAAGCTCTACGCTCGGTGAAATGCCCTTGGAGTCAGATGGACTCAACTACCTTTGAAGCTTCCACAAGACTTTGGTTTAGTTTATCTCATGAGTTGGCCTTCAACCACTTTATTTTAATCATTATTGTAATAAAGAACTCGATATGAGATTTCGATTAATAAAGCTGTGTGATTTCCCTTTACATTGATGTACAGTGTGCGTACCAGCATGATCTTGGGATGGTACGGAAACACCGGAGATTCGGCCTTTCAGGTCGGGTCGCTACAGAAATGGTATCAGAGCACATGCTGACCGTAAGACGTAACCTCTAGGATTGGAAAAGCCTTAGGATCATTTTTTTCTTTTACCGTTCAAATTCCTATATTCTCATCTGCTCATTTATGACTTCTCTCCGATTTATTTCAACATTTCTAGATGGCCACCTTCATCCCGGTTCGCTTCACGGAGTTTTGCCAGCCTAACGCGACCATGCCTTTTGGCAAAGAGCTGACACAGATTGTCAAGGACGTAAAGATTGCTCTGCCAACCATCACCAGGACTGCGATCACGTCTTACCCACAAGACGCTCGCTACAGGATCGAAGTGCACATCCCCAGAAGGACTTTTGGTTATCGCACAGAGCCCATCGACTTCAAGTTTGTGGCACCCAGCTGGATTCTTGGGAGGATTCACCGTGCCCTCGGACGTATTCAGGAGGAATACAAGGGTGGTCCCATTTTGCCAGGCCTCAACATGGTTTGTCGTAGGGATGCCAATGGAAATATCATAAACACCCCCACTGAAGACTCCACCATTTCCTATATCCAGACTTTGGAGACTCACATCAGGACTCTGGAGCTTCGGGTACACGCAGACACAAAGACGATCAAGAGGCTGATGAACCGCGAGCTTGACCTCGAGGCTGATGAACCGCGAGCTTGACCTCGAGGCTGACATATGGGAAGCCAAGTACGAACATGATCATGAAATGAAAGACTTCTTGGAGAGGATCGAGAAGCTGAACACTCGCATTGCAAATCTGGAGGAACAGCTGGACATGGGAGAAAATCTTCACCCAGAAGGAGACGTGGCTCCCTTGATCAGCAACGATGATGACTATGAGGAGAGCACCATCGGAGGACCCATGACCATGTAATTTTGAGGAGAACTTTAGTCATGCCCCCATGTATCTTTTTTTTCGTCGTTAAAATGTAGGTCGATGCTTAGTTTGATTGGAGACTTGTATCTCGACGTTTGAACCTTGAGCTGAATAAATGAATGAGTGTTTGGTATGTTATTTTTGTTGCATTGCATATGGGTAGTGAAATTTTATTTTAGACCCTTGTTTTATTCTAATTCTCACCCCTCTGAAAACAGCAAGATGCCTCCGCGACGTGAGCCCGACTTCACCTTCCTGTCGGAACTCACGCAACTCCTCCAGCAACAGAATGTCCTGATGCAACTGTTGATCCAAAACCAGAACAACAACCCTCCACCCCAGGGTGACAACCTCACCCGTTTTCTGAGGCTGAATCCACCAACCTTCTCCATAGCACTGAGCCCATTGTGGCAGATGATTGGCTCCGCAAGATGGAGAGGGAACTCATCACCGCTGGATGCACTGAGGCTGAAAAGGTATGCTTTGCCGCCCATCAACTTGAGGGGCCAGTAGCTTCATGGTGGGAGAACTACACCACCACGTATCCCATTGCTGGTGTGACTTGGAAGCAGTTCAAGCTAGCTTTCCGCACCGCTCATGTCTCAGCTGGAGCCATGAGTCTGAAGAAGCGGGAGTTTCGCAACTTGCGCCAGGGAAATCGCTCAGTGGCCCAGTATGTGGATGAATTCAGCATGTTGGCCCGTTATGCACCGGGAGATGTGGCCGATGATGCGACCAAGCAGGAGAAGTTCCTGGAAGTACTGAACGATGAGTTGAGCATGCAACCGATGGTGGCTACTTTCAACAACTACCAGGAGCTGGTAGACAAGGCCCTCATCTTGGAGGGGAAGCAGCAGCAAATTGAAAACCGCAAGAGGAAGTATGGACAGGGGAAGTCTAACTCTGGAGCTCAACAGAAGCCCCGCTACTCCTCGTACTCAGGGAATACCGGATCAGGGACCGGTAAGTATGGAGGACACACTCATGCCGTGCACAACCATGGAGGAAATGGGAATAATTGTCCCAACAATGGCAACTTCAAGAGTGGCAATGGAAGGGGAAATGGCAACCAGCACCGTCCCGCCCCAGCTCAGAAGGATCTGAGCCATATCACCTGCTTCAAGTGCCAGAAGACAGGGCACTATGCCACCGAATGTCCCCAGAACAAGCAGGGAAATGGAAACGGCAACAACAACGGCAACTCATCAGCTAAGAAGCCCAATCCTTTTCCCCGTGCTCAGGTGAACCACATTGATGTGGAGGAAGTCTATGATCAGCCCGAGACTGTGGTTGGTAAGTTTTTATTGCATTCACGTCCAGTTATGGTACTTTTTGATTCCGGTGCAACTCATTCATTCATATCAAGGGTAGTTGTGGAAAAATATGGTTTGCGCACCAGAACCCTTAGTCAGCCCATTAAGGTCAGTTTCCCAGGAGGCATGATGATGGCAAGGATAGGATGCAACGCATTGAAACTCAATATAGGAAACCATGTTTTTCCCACTGACCTCATCGTCTTAGAGTCGCAGGGATTGGATGTGATCCTAGGTATGGATTGGATGACCAAGTATGAAGGAAACCTTGATTGCCCCAGCAAGTCTATTTTGCTCACCACCCTAGAGAACAAGAGGATTAAGTATGTATCCCGGCGCACACAGAAGAGCACTCGGGTAAATTCCCTCACAGGAGTTGTTCAGGAGGAAGTGCCGGTGGTACAAGACTTTCCAGATGTATTCTCGGAGGAATTACCAAGCATGCCACTAGATAGAGAGATTGAGTTCCTGATAGAGTTACTGCCAGGAACAACCCCAATTTCCAAGAGACCCTATCGGATGCTCGCAAATGATTTAGAAGAAATCAAGAAACAGATTAAGGAGTTATTGGACAAAGGGTATATTCGCCCAAGTTCTTCACCTTGGGGAGCCCTAGTTCTTTTGGTGGAGAAGAAGGATAAAACCTTGAGGATGGTAGTCGATTATCGTGCATTAAACGAGGTGACTATCAAGAACAAGTACCCTTTGCCGATGATTAATGACTTGTTTGATCAGCTAGTGGGAGCCAAAGTGTTATCCAAGATAGATCTTCGATCAGGGTATCACTAGTTAAAAATTCGTGAACATGATATACCCAAAACAGCCTTCACCACAAGGTATGGCTTATATGAGTATACAATCATATCTTTTGGTTTGACTAATGCTCCTGCCTATTTCATGAGTATGATGAACAAAGTGTTTATGGAATATCTGGACAAGTTTGTCGTGGTGTTCATCGATGATATATTGATATTCTCCAAGAATGAGGAAGAACACAAGGAACACTTGCGTTTAGTTCTGGAGAAGCTTAGAGAGCATCAGTTATATGCCAAGTTCAGCAAATGTGAATTTTGGCTGACGGAAGTCGGATTCCTTGGACACATTATTTCCGGAGATGGAATAGCAGTGGACCCCGCTAAGGTTGAAGCAGTCACCGAGTGGAAGTCACCCACCTTAGTTAAGGAGATCCGCAGTTTTCTCGGACTTGCCGGATACTATCGGAGGTTTATTGAGAACTTCTCAAAGATTGCCAAGCCCATGAAAGAGTTGTTGAAGAAAGAGTCTAAGTATATTTGGACTGAGGAATGTGAAGCCAGTTTCCAGGAGTTGAAGAAACGTTTGGTCACAACCCCAGTATTGATCCTGCCAAATATTCAGAAGGACTTCCAGGTTTATTCTGACGCTTCACGTCAAGGACTTGGATGAGTACTCATGCAGGAGGGAAAAGTTGTAGCCTATGCATCCAGACAACTACGACCTCATGAGTTGAACTATGCCACCCATGATTTGGAGTTAGCAGCCGTAGTGCACGCACTCAAGACCTGGAGACGTTTCCTTGTCGGAAATAGTTGTGATGTTTACACTGATCATAAGAGCCTGAAGTATATCTTCACGTAGAAGGAATTGAACCTCAGACAGACGAGATGGCTAGAGTTAATCAAGGAAATTGACATGAGATTGCATTATCATCCAAGGAAGGCAAATCTCATAGCAGATGCCTTGAGTCGGAAAAGTTATGTGAACGCACTCATAGCAGGAGGATTACCCAAGGAGTTAGCCGATGATCTCAGAGAGCTACGGCTAGAGATAGTGTTGGAAATATGCCCTAGAGGCAATAAATACAGTGTATATTAATATATTTCCTTGTTCATGCTAATCGTTTATTATCCATGCTATAATTGTATTGAATGGAAACACATTGCATGTGTGGGTAAATAGATAACACTGTGTCCCTAGTATGCCTCTAGTTAACTAGCTCGTTAATCAAAGATGGTCAAGGTTTCCTAGACATTGACATGTCATGTCATTTGAGAACGGGATCACATCATTAGGAGAATGATGTGATGGACAAGACCCAAACTACAAAACATAGCATATGATCGTGTCAGTTTATTGCTACTGTTTTCTGCATGTCAAGTATATGTTCCTATGACCATGAGATCATGCAACTCACGGACATCGGAGGAGTGCCTTGTGTGTATGAAACGTCGCAATGTAACTAGGTGACTATAAAGGTGCTCTATAGGTGTCTCCGATGGTGTCTGTTGAGTTGGCATGGATCGAGACTGGGATTTGTTACTCCGTGTGACGGAGAGGTATCTCAGGGCCCACTCGGTAATACAACATCACAACAAGCCTTTCAAGCAATGTGGCTAATTGTTAGTCACGGGATCTTGTGTTACAGAATGAGTAAAGAGACTTGCCGGTAACGAGGTTGAACTAGGTATGGAGATACCGACGATCGAATCTCAGACAAGTAACATACCGAAGAACAAAGGGAACATCATACGGGATTAACTGAATCCTTGACATAGAGGTTCGACCGATAAAGATCTTTGTAGAATATGTAGGAACCAATGTGGACATCCAGGTCCCGCCATTGGTTATTGACTGTAGAGGTGTCTCGGTCATGTCTACA
Organism: Hordeum marinum; assembly: GCA_022496015.1. Lineage (NCBI taxonomy): Eukaryota > Viridiplantae > Streptophyta > Magnoliopsida > Poales > Poaceae > Hordeum > Hordeum marinum. The sequence continues at coordinate 444,960,261 of CM039674.1, forward strand.
TAGTTCTCGAACCCGCAGGGTCTGCACACTTAAGGTTTGGTGACGTTTCGATAGTATAGAGTTATGTATGGCGGTGACCGAAGTTTGTTCGGAGTCCCGGATGAGATCCTGGATGTCACGAGGAGCCCCGGAATGGTTCGAAGGTAAAGGTTCATATATAGGAAGTCCTGTTTTGGTCGCCGGAAAAGTTCCGGGCTTATCGATAGTGTACCGGGAGTGCCGGTAGTGTATCGGGAGACCTCCGAGAGGGGTATTTCGACCCAAGAGGCTTCATGGGCTGTGAGAGAGTGAATATCAGCCCTTAGTGGGCTGGTGGAAACTCCCACACAAGGCCCATGTGGCTGGAGAAGAAAACCCAAAAGGAAAAAGGTGGAAAAAGGCAAAAAGGAAAAAACAAGAAGGAATCCTAATCCTACTAAGAGTGGAGGAGGTGGACTCCTCCTCTCCTAGTTCAGCCGAAGCCTACATGGCTTGGAGGCCAAGCTGCCTACTCTCCTCATCTCCTCCTATATATACTAGTGGATTTCTAGGGTTTTGCACTTGATTATTCAGCCACATGCAAACCCTAATCTCTAGTGCACAGTTTCTCCTCTAGATCAGATTTATGCAATGCTTAGGCGAAGCCCTGCCGGAATTGCTCCACCACCATCGCTAGAGCGCCGTCACGCTGCCGGCGAACTCTTATACCTCTCCGCTCTCTCTTGCTGGATCAAGACGACGAAGATCGTCATCAAGCTGTACGTGTGCTGAACGCGGAGGTGCCGTCCATTCGGCACTAGATCAGAAGGATCGTGATCAAGTTCGTGTGACGGATCATGATCAAGTTAGCGGGACGGATCGTGATTAGATCGCGGGATGGATCGTGATTGGATCGCGGGACACACGGCGATTTGGATCTCGAAGACATTCGACTACACCAACCGCGTTACTCAACGCTTCCCGCTTAGCGATCTACAAGGGTACATAGATCCACTCTCCCTCTCGTAGATGCTCATCACCATGGATAGATCTTCGTGTGCGTAGGATTTTTTTGTTTCCCATGCAACGTTCCCCAACAGTGGAATCATGAGCTAGGTCTATGTCCCGATGAGATCTCGAGTAGAACACAAAAGGTTTGTGGGCGTTGATGCTTAGATTGCTTCCTCCATTGGTCGGATTTTGATTTAGCAGTATTGTGAGATGAAGCGGCCTGGACCAACATTACTTGTACGCTTACGAGAGACCGGTTCCCTCAACCGCAACTTGTTGCATAGATGGCTTGCGGGTGACAATTTCTCTCACTTTAGTTGGATCAGATCCGACAAAGGCAGTCCTTGAGAAGGTTGAAAAGCAACTAGTGTATCACCCTTGTGGTTTTTGCGTGAGAATTGTTCTTGTTAGATACCCATAGCAGCCACGTAAAACATGCAACAACAATTAGAGGACGTCTAACTTGTTTTTGCTGGGTATGTTGTGATATGATATGGCCAATTACATGATGTGATATATGTGATGTATGAGATGATCATGTGATGTATAGATTATCACGACTTGCATGTCGACGAGTACGGCAACCGACAAGAGTCATAGGGTTGTCTTTAATTATTGTATGACCTGCGTGTCAATCATTAAGCGCTATGTAATGCTTTACTTTATCGCTATGATAGCAATAGTAGTAGAAGCATGTTGGGTGCGACAACCCCGATGGTGACACTTTGATGGATATCAAGATGATGGAGATCATGGTGTCGTGCCGGTGACGATGGAGATCATACTGGTGCTTTCATGATGGAGATCAAAAGCACAAGATCATGGCCATATCATGTCACTTATGATTTACATGTGATGTTAATCCTTTTATGCACCTTGTTTTGCTTAGAACGACGGTAGCATTATAAGGTGATCCCTCACTTAATTTCAAGATAAATTGTGTTCTCCCCGAGTGTGCACCGTTGCGAAAGTTCGTCGTGTCGAGACACCACGGGATGATCGGGTGTGATAGACTCTACGTTCACATACAACGGGTGCAAGCTAGTTTTGCATGTGCAGAACACTCGGGTTAAACTTGGCGAGCCTATCATGTATAGACATGGCCTCGGAACACAAAAGACTGAAAGGTCGAACATGAGTCATATAGTAGATATGATCAACATAATGATGTTCACCATTGAAGCCACTCTAACTCACGTGATGATCGGACTTGAGTTGGTGAATTTGGATCATGTGACACTCAAATGACCCGAGGGATGTCAATTTGAGTGGGAGCTTTAGTAATTTGATTAAATAAACTCATTATCTTGAACAATAGTCTAAGTAACCTTTGCATATTTATGTTGTAGATCAATGGCTCGCGCAGTAGCACCCCTGAATTATAATGCGTTCCTAGAGAAAGCTAAGTTGAAAGATGATGGAAGTAACTTTCTGGATTGGGCCCGTAATTTGAGGATTATCCTCATGGCTTCGCAGAAACAATATGTCCTTGATGCACCGCTTGGTAACCAACCGAAAGACATGACCTCCGAAGACGTTAAGAACACTTGGGAGGCTTGTGCTGGAGACTACTCAATAGTTCAGTGTGCAATATTGTATGGCTTAGAACCAAGACTTCAAAGATGTTTTGAACGTCATGGAGCATATGAGATGTTCCAGGAGTTGAAGTTTATCTTTCAGAAGAATGCCCGGATTGAGAGGTATGAGACCTCCGATAAATTCTATGCTTGCAAGATGGAGGAGAATGGGTCTATCAGTGAGCACATACTCAGAATGTCTGGGTATTCAAATCGTCTAGCGGAGTTGGGAATTACCCTTCCGCCAGAGGCAATCACTGACAGAGTTCTTCAATCACTGCCACCTAGTTACAAGAGCTTTGTAATGAACTATAACATGCACGGGATGAACAAGTTAGTGGCCGAGCTGTTTGCGATGCTGAAAGTCGCTGAGTCTGAAATCCAAAAAGAACATCAAGTGTTGATGGTCAATAAAACCCCTAGTTTCAAGAAAAATGGCAAGGGCAAAGGCAAGAAGGGTAAAACCAAGAAGGATAGAAAGCAGTTGCTACTCCTACAAATAAGCCTAAGCATGGACCTAAGCCAGAAACTGAGTGCTTTCATTGCAAAGGAACTGGTCACTGGAAGCGGAACTGCCCCAAGTACCTGGCTGACAAGAAGGTGGCCAATGACAAACAAGGTATATATGATATACATGTTATTGATGTGTACCTTACTAGCTCTCGTAGTAGTGCTTGGGTATTTGATACCGGTTCGGTTGCTCACATTTGCAACTCAAAGCAGGAACTACGGAATAAACGAAGGCTGGCGAAGGACGAAGTGACGATGCGCGTGGGAAATGGTTCCAAGGTTGATGTGATCGCCGTCGACACGCTCTCTCTTTGATTACCATCGGGATTAGTGATGAACCTGAATAATTTTTATTTAGTGCCTGCGTTAAGCATGAACATTGTATCTGGATCTTGTTTATTGCGAGACGGTTACTCATTTAAATCAGAGAATAAAGGTTGTTCTATTTATATGAGTAATATCTTTTATGGTCATGCACCCAATGTTAGGGGTTTATTCATACTGAATCTTGATAGTGATGACACACATGTTCATAACATTGATGCCAAAAGATGTAGAGTTGATAATGATAGTACCACTTTCATGTGGCACTGCCGTTTAGGTCATATTGGTGTAAAACGCATGAGGAAGCTCCATGCTGATGGACTTTTGGAGTCACTTTATTTTGAATCACTTGACACATGTGAACCATGCCTCACGGGCAAGATGACTAAAACGCCGTTCTCTGGAACAATGGAACGGGCAAGTGACTTATTCGAAATCATACATACTGATGTGTGTGGTCCAATGAATGTTGCAGCGCGCGATGGATATCGTTATTTTCTCACCTTCACTGATGACTTAAGTAGATATGGGTATATTTACTTAATGATACACAAGTCTGAAACGTTTGAAAAGTTCAAGCAATTTCAGAGTGAAGTTGAGAATCATTGTAACAAGAAGATCAAGTTCCTGCGATCTGATCGAGGAGGTGAATATCTGAGTTATGAGTTTGGCAGTCACTTAAGACAATGTGGAATTGTTTCATAGTTGACACCGCCCGGAACACCACAGCGTAATGGTGTGTCCGAACGTCGTAATCGAACCTTATTAGATATGGTGCGTTCTATGATGTCTCTTGCTGATTTGCCACTATCGTTTTGAGGTTATGCATTAGAGACAGCTGCATTCACTTTAAATAGGGCACCATCGAAATCCGTTGAGACGACGCCATATGAACTATGGTTTGGCAAAAGGCCAAAATTGTCATTTCTTAAAGTTTGGGGATGTGATGCTTATGTCAAAAAGCTTCAGCCTGAAAATCTGGAACCCAAAGCGGAGAAATGCATCTTCATAGGATACCCGAAAGAGACAGTCGGGTATACCTTCTATCTCAGATCCGAAGGCAAAGTGTTTGTCGCTAAGAACGGAACATTTCTTGAGAAAGAGTTTCTCTCGAAAGAATTGAGTGGGAGGAAGATAGAGCTTGATGAGGTTATTGAACCTTTACTTCAACCAGAAAGTAGCGCAGCGCAGAAAGTTGTTTCTGTGGAACCTACGACGGTAGAAGAGGAAGTTAATGATGATGATCATGAAGCTTCGGATCAAGCCACTATTGAACCTCGTAGGTCGACAAGGGCGCGTACTACTCCTGAGTGGTACGACAACCCTGTCTTGGAGGTCATGTTGTTAGACAAGAATGAACCTACGAGCTATGGAGGAGCAGTGATGGTCCCGGATTCCGAGAAATGGTTAGAGGCCATGAAATCCGAGATGGGATCCATGTATGAAAACAAAGTATGGACTTTGGAAGTATTACCTGAAGGGCGAAAGGCCATTCAGAACAAATGGATCTTTAAGAAGAAGACAGACGCGGACGATAATATCACCGTCTATAAAGCTCGACTTGTGGCAAAGGGTTTTTCACAAGTTCAAGGAGTTGACTACGATGAGACTTTCTCACCCGTAGCGATGCTTAAGTCTATCAGAATCATGTTGGCAATAGCTGCTTATTTCGACTATGAAATTTGGCAGATGGATGTCAAAACGGCGTTCCTCAACGGTTTCCTTGAGGAGGAGTTGTATATGATGCAACCCAAAGGTTTTGTCGATCCAGAGAATGCTGACAAAGTTTGCAAACTCTAGCAATCTATTTATGGACTCGTGCAAGCATCTCGGAGTTGGAATAAGCGCTTTGATGAGGTGATCAAAGCATTTGAGTTTATACAAGTTTATGGAGAAGCTTGTATTTACAAGAAAGTGAGTGGGAGGTCTATAGCGTTTCTAGTATTATATGTGGATGACATATTGCTGATTGGAAACAATATAGAAATGCTGGAAAGCATGAAGGAATATTTGAATAAGAGATTTTCAATGAAGGACCTAGGAGAAGCTACTTTCATATTAGGCATTAAGATCTATAGAGATAGATCGAGATGCTTAATAGCACTTTCAGAGAGCACAAACCTTGATAAAGTTTTGAAGAAGTTCAAAATGGATCAGTCCAAGAAGGGGTTCTTGCCTGTGTTACAAGGTGTGAAGTTGAGTAAGACTCAATGCCGAGTGACTGCAGAAGATAAAGAAAAGCTGAGCGTCATCCCCTATGCTTCAGCATAGGCTCTATCATGTATGCAATGTTGTGCACAAGACCCGATGTCAGCCTTGCCCTTAGTATGGCTAGAAGGTTTCAAAGTGATCCTAGAATGGAGCACTAGCCAGCGGTCAAGAATATCCTTAAGTACCTGAAAAGGACTAAGGAAATGTTTCTCGTTTATGGAGGTGATGAAGAGCTCGTCGTAAAGGGTTACGTCGATGCAAGCTTTGACACTGATCCGGATGACTCCAAGTCGCAAACCGGATACATATTTATTCTTAACGGGGGAGCGGTAAGCTGGTGCAGTTCCAAGCAAAGCATGGTAGCTGATTCTACGTGCGAAGCGGAGTACATCGCAACCTCGGAGGCAGCGAAGGAAGGCGTCTGGATGAAGCAGTTCATGACAGATCTTGGAGTAATGCCTAGTGTTGGGGAAAGTCGCATGGGAAACAAAAATTTTCCTCGCACACGCAAACCTATCCATGGTGATGAGCATCTACGAGAGGGAGAGTGGATCTACGCACCCTTGTAGATCGCTAAGAGGGAAGTGTTAAGAAACGCGGTTGGTGTAGTCGTACTTCTTCGCGATCCAGATTGCCGAGCGTCCCGTGATATAATCACGTTCTATCCCCTGCACCAATCATGAACCGTCCCGCGATCTCGTCACGATCCGTCCCGCGATCCGATCACGAACGTCCCGTGGCATCTATCACGATCCTTCCGATCTAGTACCGAACGGACGACACCTCCACGTTCAGCACACGTGCAGCTTGATGACGATCTCCACCGTCTTGATCCAGTAAGAGGAGGTGGAGAGGAGAGAGAGTTCACCGGCAGCGTGATGGCGCTCCGCCGATGGTGGTGGGGTGATTCCGGCAGGGCTTCGCCTAAGCACTGTAGAAAACCGATCTAGAGGAGCACCGGTGGAACGGGTAGCACGTGCCCGTAAACTGTGTCCAAAACCCTTCTATTCCACCAGTATATATAGGAGGAGAGGAGGAGGCTGCCTTGGCGCAAGGGCAAAGCCCTTTGCAGCTGGCCAAGCCAAGGAGGAGAAGTCCCACTTCTCCTCCACTCCTAGTAGGAGTAGGACTCTTCCTTTTTTCCTTTTTTCACCTTTTTCTTTAGGACTTTTTCCTCCTGGCGCCATGGGCCTTTTGTGGCTGTTCCACCAGCCCACTAAGGGCTGGTTTTTATTCTCCCACAGCCCATGGACCCCCTAGGGTCGAAATACCCCTCCCGGAGGTCTACCGGTACACTACCGGCACTCCAGGCACACTACCGATGAGCCCGAAACTTTTCCGGCGACCAAACTGGGACTTCCTATATATGAATCTTTACCTCCGGACCATTCTGGAGCTCCTCGTGACGTCCGGGATCTCATCCGGGACTCCGAACAACCTTCGGTCACCACCATACATAACTCTACACTACCGAAACGTCACCAAACCTTAAGTGTGCAGACCCTGCGGGTTCGAGAACTATGTAGACATGACTGAGACACCTCTACGGTCAATAACCAACGGGTACTAGACTTCCACATTGGTTCCTATATATTCTATGAAGATCTTTATCGGTCGAACCTCTATGTCAAGGATTCAGTTAATCCCGTATAACGTTCCCTTTGTTCTTCGGTATGTTACTTGCCCGAGATTCGATCGTCGGTATCTCCATACCTAGTTCAACCTCGTTACTGGCAAGTCTCTTTACTCGTTCCGTAATACAAGATCCCGCAACTAACAATTAGTCACATTGCTTGCAAGGCTCATTGTGATGTTGTATTACCGAGTGGGCCCCGAGATACCTCTCCGTCACACGGAGTAACAAATCCCAGTCTCGATCCATGCCAACTCAACAGACACCATCGGAGATACCTATAGAGCACCTTTATAGTTACCCAGTTACGTTGTGACGTTTGATACACACAAGGCACTCCTCTGATATCCGTGAGTTGCATGATCTCATGGTCATAGGAACATATACTTGACATGCGGAAAAAAGTAGGAATAAACTGACACGATGATATGCTACGTTTGTAGTTTGGGTCTTGTCTATCACATCATTCTCGTAATGATGTGATCCCGTTATCAAATGACATCACATGTCAATGGCTAGGAAACCCTGACCATCTTTGGTCAATGAGCTAGTTCACTAGAGGCATACTAGGGACACAGTGTTGTCTATTTACCCACACATGCAATGTGTTTCCAATCAATACAATTATAGCATGGATAATAAACGATTATCATGAACAAGGAAATATAATAATAAACACTTTATATATTGCCTCTAGGGAATATTTCCAACAGTCTCCCACTTGCACTAGAGTCAATAATCTAGTTCACATCACTATGTGATTTACATGGTAATGAATCGAACACCCATACAGTTCTGGTGTTGATCATGTTTAGCCCTTGGAAGAGGTTTAGTCAACGGGTCTGCAACATTCAGATCCGTGTGCACTTTGCAAATATTTATGTCCTTCTCCTCGATGTAGAACCGGATGGAGTTGAAGCGTCGCTTTATGTGTCTGGTCCTCTTGTGAAACCTTGGTTTCTTGGCTAGAGCAATGGCACCAGTGTTGTCACAGAACATGTCTATTGGATTCAGTGCATTGGGCACTACTCCAAGATCTGTCATGAACTGCTTCATCCAGACACCTTCCTTTGCTGCCTCCGAGGCTGCGATGTACTCTGCTTCGCACGTAGAATCAGCTACCACGCTTTGCTTGGAACTGCACTAGCTTACCGCTCCCCCGTTAAGAATAAATACGTATCCGGTTTGCAACTTAGAGTCGTCCGGATCAGTGTCAAAGTTTGCATCGACGTAACCATTTACGACGAGCTCTTCATCACCTCCATAAACGAGAAACATTTCCTTAGTCCTTTTCAGGTACTTGAGGATATTCTTGACCGCTTGCCAGTGCTCCACTCCAGGATCACTTTGAAACCTTTCGGCCATACTTATGGCAAGGCTGACATCGGGTCTTGTGCACAACATTGCATACATGATAGAGCCTATGGCTGAAGCATAGGGGATGACGCTCATCTTTTCTTTATCTTCTGCAGTCACTGGGCATTGAGTCTTACTCAACTTCACACCGTGTAACACAGGCAAGAACCCTTTCTTGGACTGCTCCATTTTGAACTTCTTCAAAACTTTATCAAGGTATGTGCTCTGTGAAAGTGCTATTAAGCGTCTCGATCTATCTCTATAGATCTTGATGCCTAATATGAAAGCAGCTTCTCGTAGGTCCTTCATTGAAAAACTCTTATTCAAATATTCCTTCACGCTTTCCAGCATTTCTATATTGTTTCCAATCAGTAATATGTCATCCACATATAACACTAGAAACGCTATAGAGCTCCCACTCACTTTCTTGTAAATACAAGCTTCTCCATAAACTTGTATAAACTCAAACGCTTTGATCACCTCATCAAAGCGCTTATTCCAACTCCGAGATGCTTGCACCAGTCCATAAATGGATCGCTGGAGTTTGCAGACTTTGTCAGCATTCTCTGGATCGACAAAACCTTCGGGTTGCATCATATACAACTCTTCCTCAAGGAAACCGTTGAGGAATGCCGTTTTGACATCCATCTGCCAAATTTCATAGTCGAAATAAGCAGCTATTGCCAACATGATTCTGACAGACTTAAGCATCGCTACAGGTGAGAAAGTCTCATCGTAGCCAACTCCTTGAACTTGTGAAAAACCCTTTGCCACAAGTCGAGCTTTATAGATGGTGACATTATCGTCTGCGTCCGTCTTCTTCTTATAGATCCATTTGTTCTGAATGGCCTTTCGCCCTTCAGGTAGTACTTCCAAAGTCCATACTTTGTTTTCATACATGGATCCCATCTCGGATTTCATGGCCTCTAACCATTTCTCGGAATCCGGGCCCATCACTGCTCCTCCATAGCTCGTAGGTTCATTGTTGTCTAACAACATGACCTCCAAGACAGGGTTGCCATACCACTCGGGAGTAGTACGCGTCCTTGTCGACCTATGAGGTTCAATAGTAGCTTGATCCGAAGCTTCATGATCATCATCATTAACTTCCTCTTCTACCGTCGTAGGTTCCACAGAAACAACTTTCTGCGCCGCGCTACTTTCTGGTTGAAGTAAAGGTTCAATAACCTCATCAAGCTCTATTTTCCTCCCACTCAATTCTTTCGAGAGAAACTCTTTCTCAAGAAATGTTCCGTTCTTAGCGACAAACACTTTGCCTTCGGATCTGAGATAGAAGGTATACCCGACTGTCTCTTTCGGGTATCCTATGAAGAAGCATTTCTCCGCTTTGGGTTCCAGCTTTTCAGGCTAAAGCTTTTTGACATAAGCATCACATCCCCAAACTTTAAGAAACGACAACTTTGGCCTTTTGCCAAACCACAGTTCATATGGCATCGTCTCAACGGATTTTGATGGTGCCCTATTTAAAGTGAATGCAGCTGTCTCTAATGCATAACCCCAAAACGATAGTCGCAAATCGGCAAGAGACATCATAGAACGCACCATATCTAATAAGGTTTGATTACGACGTTCAGACACACCATTACGCTATGGTGTTCCAGGCGGTGTCAACTGTGAAACAATTCCACATTGTCTTAAGTGACTGCCAAACTCATAACTCAGATATTCACCTCCTCGATCAGATCGCAGAAATTTAGTCTTCTTGTTACGATGATTCTCAACTTCACTCTGAAATTGCTTGAACTTTTCAAACGTTTCAGACTTGTGTTTCATCAAGTAAATATACCCATATCTACTCAAGTCATCAGTGAAGGTGAGAAAGTAACGATATCCACCGCGTGCTGCAACATTCATTGGACCGCACACATCAGTATGTATGATTTCCAATAAGTCACTTGCCCGTTCCATTGTTCCAGAGAACGGCGTTTTAGTCATCTTGCCCATGAGGCATGGTTCACATGTGTCAAGTGATTCAAAATCAAGTGACTCCAAAAGTCCATCAGCATGGAGCTTCCTCATGCGTTTTACACCAATATGACCTAAACGGCAGTGCCACAAGAAAGTGGTACTATCATTAACTACTCTACATCTTTTGGCATCAATGTTATGAACATGTGTGTCATCACTATCAAGATTCTATATGAATAAACCCCTAATATTGGGTGCATGACCATAAAATATATCACTCATATAAATAGAACAACCTTTATTCTCTGATTTAAATGAGTAACCGCCTCGCAATAAACAAGATCCAGAAATAATGTTCATGCTTAACGCAGGCACTAAATAACAATTATTCAGGTTCATCACTAGTCCTGATGGTAATCGAAGAGAGATCGTGCCGACGGCGATCAAATCAACCTTGGAACCATTTCCCACGCGCATCGTCACTTCGTCCTTTGCCAGTCTTCGTTTATTCTGTAGTTCCTGCTTTGAGTTGCAAATGTGAGCAACCGAACCGGTATCAAATACCCAGGAACTACTACGAGAACTAGTAAGGTACACATCAATAACATGTATATCATATATACCTTGTTTGTCGTTGGCCGCCTTCTTGTCAGCCAGGTACTTGGGGCAGTTACGCTTCTAGTGACCAGTTCCTTTGCAATGAAAGCACTCAGTTTCTGGCTTAGGTCAATGCTTAGGCTTCTTTGTAGGAGTAGCAACTGCTTTGCCATCCTTCTTGGTTTTACCGTTCTTGCCTTTGCCCTTGCCATTTTTCTTGAAACTAGTGGTTTTATTGACCATCAACACTTGATGTTCTTTCTGGATTTCAGACTCAGCAACTTTCAGCATCGCAAACAGCTCGGATGATGACTTGTTCATCCCGTGCATGTTATAGTTCATCACAAAACACTTGTAAGGTGGCAGTGATTGAAGAACTCTATCAATGATCGCCTCTTGCAGAAGGGTAATTCCCAACTCAGCTAGACGGTTTGAATACCCAGACATTCTGAGTATATGCTCACTGATAGACCCGTTCTCCTCCATCTTGCAAGCATAGAATTTATCGGAGGTCTCATACCTCTCGATCCGGGCATTCTTTTGAAAAATAAACTTCAACTCCTGGAACATCTCATATGCTCCATGACATTCAAAACGTCTTTGAAGTCCCGGTTCTAAGCCATACAATATTGCACACTAAACTATTGAGTAGTCTCCAGCACGAGCCTCCCAAGCGTTCTTAACGTCTTCGGAGGTCATGTCTTCTGGTTGGTCACCAAGCGGTGCATCAAGGACATATTGTTTCTGGGAAGCCATGAGGATAATCCTCAGATTACGGGCCCAATCAACAAAGTTACTTCCATCACCTTTCAACTTAGCTTTCTCTAGGAACGCATTAAAATTCAGGGGTGCTACTGCGCGAGCCATTGACCTACAACATAAATATGCAAAGGTTACTTAGACTATTGTTCAACATAATGAGTTTAGTTAATCAATTTACTAAAGCTCCCACTCAAATCTTGATCTCCATAATCTCCATAATCTTGATCTCCATCAATGTGCTGCCATTGGGGTTGTGGCGCCAGCCCTGCTTCTACTTCTATTGCAACCGCTTAGCGATAAAGTAAAGCATTACATAGCGCTTAATGATTGACATGCAGGTCATACAATAATTAAAGACAACCCTATGGCTCCTGCCGGTTGCCGTATTCATTGACGTACAAGTCGTGAAATTCTATACATCACATGATCATCTCAAACATCACATATATCACATCATGTAATTGGCCATATCACATCACAACATACCCTACAAAAACAAGTTAGACGTCCTCTAATTGTTGTTGCATGTTTTACATGGCTGCTACGGGTATCTAGCAAGAATGATTCTCACATACGCATAAACCACAACGGTGATACATAGATTGCTTTTCAACCTTCTCAAGGACCGCCTTTGTCGGATCCGATCCAACTAGAGTGAGAGAAACTATCACCCGCAAGCCATCTAAGCAACAAGTTGCATCGAGGGAACCGGTCTCTCGTAAGCGTACGAGTAATGTTGGTCCGGGCTGCTTCATCTCACAATACCGCTGAACCAAAATCCGACCAAGGGAGGAAGCAATTTAAGAATCAACGCCCACAAACCTTTTGTGTTCTACTCGAGATCTCATTGAACCAACAACCTAGCTCATGATGCCACTGTTGGGGAACGTCGCATGGGAAACAAAATTTTTCCTACGCACACGCAAACCTATCCATGGTGATGAGCATCTACGAGAGGGAGAGTGGATCTACGTACCCTTGTAGATCGCTAAGCGGGAAGCGTTAAGAAACGCGGTTGGTGTAGTCGTACTTCTTTGCGATTCAAATCGCCGAGCGTCCCGAGATCTAATCACGAACCGTCCTGCGAACCAATCACGAACCGTCCCGCGATCTCATCACGATCCGTCCCGCAATCCGATCACGAACGTCCCGTGGCCTTGATCACGATCCTTCCGATCTAGTACCGAACGGACGGCACCTCCGAGTTCAGCACACGTGCAGCTTGATGACGATCTCCACCGTCTTGACCCAGCAAGAGGAGGTGGAGAGGAGAGAGAGTTCACCGGCAGCGTGACGGCGCTCCGGCGATGGTGGTGGAGTGATTCCGATAGAGCTTCGCCTAAGCACCGCAGAAAACCGATCTAGAGGAGCACCGGTGGAACGGGTAGCACGTGGCCGTAAACTATGTCCAAAACCCTTCTATTCCACCAGTATATATAGGAGGAGAGGAGGAGGCTGCCTTGGCGCAAGGTCAAAGCCCTTTGCAGCCGGCCGAGCCAAGGAGGAGAAGTCCCACTTCTCCTCCACTCCTAGTAGGAGTAGGACTCTTCCTTTTTGCCTTTTTTCACCTTTTTCTTTAGGACTTTTTCCTCCTGGCGCCATGGGACTTTTGTGGCTGTTACACCAGTCCACTAAGGGCTGGTTATTATTCTCCCACAGCCCATGGACCCTCTAGGGTCGAAATACCCCTCCCGGAGGTCTCTCGATACACTACCGGCACTCTCGGTACACTACCGATGAGCCCGAAACTTTTCCGGCGACCAAACTGGGACTTCCTATATATGAATCTCTACCTCCGGACCATTCCGGAGCTCCTCGTGACATCCAGGATCTCATCCGGGACTCCGAACAACCTTTGGTCACCACCATACATAACTCTACACTACCGAAACGTCACCAAACCTTAAGTGTGCAGACCTTGCAGGTTCGAGAACTATGTAGACATGACCGAGACACCTCTACAGTCAATAACCAATGGAGGGACCTGGATGTCCACATTGGTTCCTACATATTCTATGAAGATCTTTATCGGTCGAACCTCTATGTCAAGGATTTAGTTAATCCCGTATAACGTTCCCTTTGTTCATCGGTATGTTACTTGCCCGAGATTCGATCGTCGGTATCTCCATACCTAGTTCAACCTCGTTACTGGCAAGTCTCTTTCCTCGATCTGTAATACAAGATCCCGCAACTAACAATTAGTCACATTGCTTGCAAGGCTCATTGTGATGTTGTATTACCGAGTGGCCCCCGAGATACCTCTCCGTCACACGGAGTAACAAATCCCAGTCTCGATCCATGCCAACTCAACAGACACCATCGGAGATACCTGTAGAGCACCTTTATAGTCACCCAGTTACGTTGCGATGTTTGATACACAAAAGGCACTCCTCCAATATCTGTGAGTTGCATGATCTCATGGTCATAGGAACATATACTTGACATGCGGAAAACAGTAGCAATAAACTGACACGATCATATGCTACGTTTGTAGTTTGGGTCTTGTCCATCACATCATTCTCGTAATGATGTGATCCCGTTATCAAATGACATCACATGTCAATGGCTAGGAAACCCTGACCATCTTTGATCAACGAGCAAGTTCAGTAGACGCATACTAGGGACACAGTGTTGTCTATTTACCCACACATGCAATGTGTTTCCAATCAATACAATTATAGCATGGATAATAAACGACTATCATGAACAAGGAATTATAATAATAAACACTTTATATATTGCCTCTAGGGCATATTTCCAACACCTAGTGCACTAAATCCAATGAACCTGTCTGTGACAACACTGGTGCCATTGCTCTAGCCAAGGAACCAAGGTTTCACAAGAGGACAAGACACATAAAGCGACGCTTCAACTCCATCCGGTATTACATCGAGGAGAAGGACATAAATATTTGCAAAGTGCACACGGATCTGAATGTTGTAGACCTATTGACTAAACCTCTTCCAAGGGCTAAACATGATCAACACCAGAACTGCATGGGTGTTTGATTCATTACGTAAATCACATAATGATGTGAACTAGATTATTGACTCTAGTGCAAGTGGGAGACTGTTGGAGATATGCCCTAGAGGCAATAAATAAAGTGTTTATTATTATATTTCCTTGTTCATGATAATCATTTATTATCCATGCTATAATTGTATTGAATGGAAACACATTGCATGTGTGGGTAAATAGACAACACTTTGTCCCTAGTATGCCTCTAGTGAACTAGCTCGTTAATCAAAGATGGTCAAGGTTTCCTAGCCATTGACATGTGGTGTCATTTGATAACGGGATCACATCATTAGGAGAATGATGTGATGGACAAGACCCAAACTACAAAACATAGCATATGATCGTGTCAGTTTATTGCTACTGTTTTCTGCATGTCAAGTATATGTTCCTATGACCATGAGATCATGCAACTCACGGACATCGGAGGAGTGCCTTGTGTGTATGAAACGTCGCAACGTAACTAGGTGACTATAAAGGTGCTCTATAGGTGTCTCCGATGGTGTCTGTTGAGTTGGCATGGATCGAGACTGGGATTTGTTACTCCGTGTGACGGAGAGGTATCTTAGGGCCCACTCGGTAATACAACATCACAACAAGCCTTTCAAGCAATGTGGCTAATTGTTAGTCACGGGATCTTGCGTTACAAAATGAGTAAAGAGACTTGCCGGTAACGAGGTTGAACTAGGTATGAAGATACCGACGATCGAATCTCGGGCAAGTAACATACCGAAGAACAAAGGGAACATCATATGGGATTAACTGAATCCTTGACATAGAGGTTCGACCGATAAAGATCTTCGTAGAATATGTAGGAACCAATGTGGACATCTAGGTCCCGCCATTGGTTATTGACTGTATAGGTGTCTCCGTCATGTCTACATAGTTCTCGAACCCGCAGGGTCTGCACACTTAAGGTTTGGTGATGTTTCGGTAGTATAGAGTTATGTATGGTGGTGACCGAAGTTTGTTCGGAGTCTCCAATGAGATCTTGGACATCACTAGGAGCTTAGCAATGGTCCGGAGGTAAAGATTCATATATAGGAAGTCCTGTTTTGGTCGCCGGAAGAGTTCCGGGCTTATCGGTAGTGTACTGGGAGTGCCGGTAGTGTACCGGGAGACCTCCGGGAGGGGTATTTCGACCCAAGAGGCTTCATGGGATGTGAGAGAGTGAATATCAGCCCTTAGTGGGCAGGTGGAAACTCCCACACAAGGCCCATGTGTAGGGTAACGCAGCAGAAAACAAAAAATTTCGACCTACGCACCAGCCCAGGATCACTATGGAGACTGCATACAAGGTTTGATCTTTTCGTTACCGACTCGTAGCGCAGCGGAAGTAGAGTCGATGACGATTGGCGGTGCAGATCCCCGCAGCTAGGATTTACAACCTCCCAACCACGAGGATGTATACCCTCATCTGCCCCGCGGACAGCCCTCCGGGAGGCGGTAGGACAGTCCCCCGGACGGTGTCGCGGACAGCCCTTCGGGAGGACCTCCGAAACTCGGACTGTCACTCGGACAGCCCTTCGGGAGGACCTCCAAAACTCGGACGGTCACACGAACAGCCCTTCGGGAGGCACTCTCGAACTAAGACCGAAACTACGATCTCTCTATAGAGTTGCACACATACGGTGTCATCTATCCGGCAGGGCTTCGCCGTCCAGAACTAGTTCCTGCCAGAACCCAGACAGCCTTTCGGCTCTACGAAACTATTTCGCTGGGAGGGAGAGAGAGAGCTTGCAAAGCAAAGCATGTGTATGAGAGCACAAGGATGAAGAAATGGCAGCCCACTCACCTCCTATTTATAGGAAAACCAAGGGGTAGGGTGGTTTTACAATAAAACCCCAAATGCACATGAATGAAGTCCTTCCACAAGGGCATAAAAGTGAAACCAAGGAACAAGAGGGACTCCATGAAGGAGTCCACCATGTGGCCGGTCACATCCTCACGTGGGGCCCCAAAAATGGCTCCAATCCATCCATGTCACCCCCAAGATCTTTCGGAGCAAAGCCCCAAAAGGTGGCTTTCCATAAAGTAGTCCAAAAAGCACTTTCACTATTCACGGCGACATTTTTCAGCGTCCGCTCGAACTGAAAATATTTATGTGGGATTAGAACAATTCTAGCACCCCACTAAAATAATTTTCAATGCGATCCAAAATAATTCCGGAATAGTGATTTTCATCTGCGAAAAGCATCTGAAGCGGTTCCGGCAGCTCCGGAACATTTCCGGTTATTCTTCCGGAAAATTCCCAGAAGTTTCCAGAATGATTCTGGCACCCTCCAAGAATTATCAGGCATGTGCCAAAACCAATTTGGCTTAATTGTATCACTTGAAACAACTTTTCAGTTTCACCGAAACTGTTCCGGTGACCTGTCTACGGAACTTTTCCGGTGTCCGAAACTTTTCGGTGATTTTCTCTCAGACTCCCTGTCTAGTATTCAACAGATAGATGACCCTTAAGTGTGTGACCCTATAGGTTCGGTGAAGCATAGACATGACCCGGAACCCCTTCCGATCAATGATCAACATCGGAGCCGTGGACACCCATATCGATCCCTATACCCACATGAATAAATATTCGAGTGAACCTCCAGTTGTCGTGTGCTATTCCTGTTGCTTCACGATATGTTACAAATACCCGAGGTGAGACTTGTCCACTATGCCAGTTACCTCGTTACCTGTATTGTTCTCTTTTCTCGTTCCCATGTTCCGGCATCCCCGTGATCAAATCACAAAGTGTCTGGCCAGACGATGATGGATACCGTAACACCGAGAGGGCCCAGAGATATCTCTCCATCATCGGAGGAGCAAATCCCAATCTTGAGCTATCAAGTTACTTGACATACTTTTCCATGAACCCGTAAGCCGCCGTAATAGCCACCCATTTACGGATGATGTTTAACAAACCCCAAAGTTCATGAAGCAAGCATGAAGAAATTCGATACTCTCATGGTCTAAGGAATTATGCAAACATTTAACTTCTTTGTGTTATTAAACATTAACTTATGACGAATGTATCTCATAGCATAACATCAATTCGGGTCGATTCAACACAAATGTTCTTCTAACATTGTGCCCTCAAAATTGTCGGCATAGCCATGCCCATGATCAGGAAAACAGGATCATCATGCAATACTTGAGCCAGTCTTAGAGGCCAGACTAGGAATACATTTTACCGTTTATTATCCCACACGTGCACATGAGTTTCCCTCCAAGCCTCGTTTCATTTGTAGACTCGAGAATCATTGCAGTTATAGCATGGAACATAAACATAATTATGAATAGGGAGATAATCAATAACATTTATTATTGCCTCTAGGGCATATCTCCTACACCATGTGGCTGGAGAAGAAAACCCAAAAGGAAAAAGGTGGAAAAAGGCAAAAAGGAAAAAAAGAAGGAATCCTAATCCTACTAGGAGGGGAGGAGGTGGACTCCTCCTCTCCTAGTTCGGCCGAAGCCTACATGGCTTGGAGGCCAAGCTGCCTCCTCTCCTCCTCTCCTCCTATATATACTAGTGGATTTCTAGGGTTTTGCACTTGATTTTTCAGCCACGTGCAAACCCTAATCTCTAGTGCATAGTTTCTCCTCTAGATCGGATTTCTGCAGTGCTTAGGCGAAGCCCTACCGGAATTGCTCTGCCACCATCGCCGGAGCGCCATCACGCTGCCGGCGAACTCTTCTACTTCTCTGCTCTCTCTTGCTGGATCAAGACGGCGGAGATCGTCATCAAGTTGTACGTGTGCTGAACGCGGAGGTGCCGCCCGTTCGGCACTTGATCGGAAGGATCGTGATCAAGTTTGTGGGACGGATTGTGATCAAGTTCGCGGGACGGATCATGATTAGATCGCGGGACGGATCGTGATTGGATCGCAGGACGCACGACGATTTGGATCGCGAAGACGTTCGACTACACCAACCGCGTTACTTAACGCTTCCCGCTTAGCGATCTACAAGGGCACATAGATCCACTCTCCCTCTCGTAGAGGCTCATCACCATGGATAGATCTGCGTTTGCGTAGGAAATTTTTTGTTTCCCATGCAACGTTCCCCAACAGATAGTTCCAAGAGGATATGTTGCCACACTGGAGATCCAGTCCACCTTGACTGAAAGAATTCATGATGCCCAGAAATCGGACAAGGAGATAGCTGAGATAAAGCAGAGAATGAAGGGTGGAAAAGCTAAAGGCTTTCGTGAGGATGAACAAGGAACTCTATGGTTTGAGGACCGAATCTATGTACCCAATGACCCAGAGCTCAGGAAGTGGATACTTCAAGTAGCCCATGATTCACCTTACTCGATACACCCAGGCAACACCAAGATGTATCTGGATTTGAAGGAAAGTTATTGGTGGACAGGTATGAAGAAGGATATTGCCGAACAAGTTGCGTTATGTGATGTTTGTCAGCGAGTAAAGGCGGAACATCAGAAACCAGCTGGGTTACTCCAACCTTTGTCGATACCCGAGTGGAAATGGGATAAGCTTGGTATGGACTTCATCACAGGATTACCCAGGACCCATTCTGGTTATGATTCCATCTGGGTAGTGGTCGATCGCTTGACCAAGGTGGCTCATTTCATCCCAGTGAAGACCACCTATACCAGTGCTAAGTTAGCTAAGATATATATGACCAGGATTGTGTGTCTGCATGGAGTTCCGAGGAGTATCGTGTCAGATAGAGGAACACAATTTACCTCAAAGTTTTGGCATCAGCTACATGAAACTTTGGGTACGAGGCTGGAGTTCAGTACAGCTTTTCATCCGCAAACCGATGGACAGACTGAGAGAGTCAACCAGATACTGGAGGACATGTTGAGAGCTTGTGCGCTAGACTATGGGTCTAGTTGGGATGCCAATTTACCTTACGCAGAGTTCTCGTACAACAACAGTTATCAGACCAGTCTGAAGATGGCCCCTTTCAAAGCTTTATACGGGAGGAGATGTAGAACACCATTGAAGTGGGATGGTGTTGGCGACCGAAAACTTTTTGGTCCCGATCTTATCTGAGATTCTGAAGAGAAGGTCAAGCTGATTCGTGACAGACTCAAGATAGCTCAATCCCGGCAGAAGATCTATGCTGACCGCAATCGCAAGGAAGTGACGTATGAAGTGGGAGACCGAGCATACCTTCGTGTGTCCCCACTTCGAGGAATCAATAGGTTTGGTTTTAAAGGAAAGTTAGCACCCAGATTCATAGGCCCCTACAAAATTCTTGAACGTAGAGGAGAAGTTGCATACAAGCTAGAATTGCCGGAAGGATTGTCTGGAGTTCATGATGTTTTCCATGTTTCCCAGCTGAAGAAATGCCACGCTGAGATGGTTGATATTCCTTTGAGGGACATAGTGCCCCTAGAGGCCATACAACTTGACAGTGACCTGACTTGCGAGGAGAAGCCTGTTAGAATCCTCGAGACTGCCAACAGAGTTACCCGTAGCAAGATCATTAAGTTTTGTAAAGTTCTGTGGAGTCACCACACCGAGGAAGAAGCCACCTAGGAACGAGAAGAAGATCTTCGTCGCGACCACCCACACCTATTTTCTAGCCAACCCGAATCTCGAGGGCGAGATTCATCTTAAGGTGGGTAGGTTTGTAACATCCCAAAATTCCATTTTGGAATGTTATGAAGTATAGCTATGCATCATCATCACATTGTTTGAATGAAATGAATTGTTGAAGTTCTTCTTTTGGATTTCTGAAAGGCCACTTTCACTTTTTCCATTTCTTGTTTGCCCTATTTGAAAACCCCTAGAAATATTCAAATATGAGAGGAGGAAACATGACACACCACACCAGGGCATCTTTGTGAAATACTTGAACAATAAAACCAGGGGGTTATTTGAAAAAACAATTATTGCAAAAGAATTTAAAATCAATTTAGGCATTTTCTGAAAATATTTTTTTAAAAGTATTTATTTTGGCCGTGGTAAAATGTTCATTAAATAGCATTTATTCCCCTGATCAATTTGATATATATCTTCAATTGTTGGAAATATATTGATGGCCATAAATGAGATTTCAATGCTCTGGAAAATAAAAAAAGAAACAAATTAACGTTTTAAAAATACCCGGCCGACCCACAGCCTTAACTCCCCGAGATCCCTCCGGATCGGTCACCGACGCTGCTGACGCCGCCCCCTCCCTCACTGACAAGCGGACCCCACCGCCCGACCGCGCCATCTCCACGGTCGTCCCCTCCATTTCGCCCCCCCCGCTCCTCGCCGGCGAGCTTATCGTGCCAGATCTGCCTCCCCCTTCCTTTACCCGACCCCGTGAGGCCCCTATAAGAAGCCCCAGCCTGACCGCACTCCGTTCCCCCCGAAACCCCACTCCCCTTGCCAGAACATCACCCCCACCTCTTGCCGGAGTTCGGCTATCAGCCAAAGCCACCGGAGCTCGTGGTCGTCGCCCTGTCGTCCCCAGCCCCAACCGACGCCACCAATCGTCGCCGGAGCTTTGCCACCGTCGCTTGGACCCTTCGGACGCCACCCTCGACCACCGCGCCGCTGTCCCCGACCAACTCCGACGTTCGGCCGCCGTCTACATCGCCGGAGCCTCGACCCCCACCTCTGTAAGCCCCGCGCTCCCTCTGGACCGTTGGATCTGGATCAATGATCCAGATTAGAAGTTTTAAACGCCGAAACGTTTTCTTCTAGCGCCCGGTCATCCGCTTGTTAGCACCCACGCGCACATGCTTGCAACCAATCGGAAGCCGTCACGTCACCCCTATCCGTTAACTAATTTTTTTCTTTTTCTGTTTCTGTTTTAGAAAATAGAATGAGTTCTGTTTTTATTTTTGTTATATCTTTTAAAATATTTAAAGTTTTTGATTGATTCTTTTTGCAGCATGTCTCAAATTACATGTAGTTTCTTTCTGTAGGCATAGTTGTCAAATTTGAACTTGTAAATTTGAATTTTGTTAAAATTGAGCAAATCACTAAAACTTGAATAACTTGAGTTTAGAAATTTATTTTTGAGTGATTCTTTTTGCCACTGTTTTGTATTAGTTAGGTTTGTCATCTAGCACTGTTTGAGAATTTTTAGGATATTTTAGATTAGTGTTTGTAGTGAAAACAGATTCTGTTTAGTTTCTTCTTAGTATTTAATTAGTTTATTTTTACTTTAGTTTAGATTGATTTTGTTTTAATTTAACTTTTCATTGTAGTTTATGTTGTTCAACATTAGGAGAATTATTTTCTGATAATAAAAATATTCTATTTTGTTTTGTGCTCTAGTTTCAATAGGTAAACTTTGTTTTCACCATTAGTATTGTTTAGAAAAATGTTTTGTAGTAATCCTTTTTGCACAAATTTTTTATAATTAAATGCTTCCTGTTTTCTAATAAAATTTTTGTATTTACTTTTCTGTGAGCTATTGGTTAGTTGCTGAAAACAAATTCTTGTATTGTTAGGTCTTAGTAGAAATTTTGGCACCAAAATTTTAGGGCCTTCTATTTTGAGTTGATTTCTTTCTTTTGATTGTGCTAGTGATTGTTGTAGTATCATTTGTTTACCTTGCTGTTGTGTGAATTGTATTGTGGTTATGCTTATTGTGTGCTTTGTTTGTTTCGTTAGATCATCCGGAGTGGGAGGCTTGTTACCTAGAGTCACTTGAGTACGAGGATTGTCAGCAAGGCAAGTCACTTTGATCATGTTTACCCATGTTCATATTGCATCAGTTCTACCATCTCCCCAATTGCATGCAAAGTGGGTAATTTGGAAACTTGGTTACTTGATGTAGTATCATGTGGTAGGCACCCTCAACCCTTTGACACCTTGGCCCCAGGAAACGTTGATTTAATTTTGCTATGCTATTTAGTAGACGGGGTTGGTTGTGTGATTCATGAGAGTTGTGAGATAATAATTACAAGACCTACATGATGATCAAGACTTCAAGACTCCATGTTTTCAACATACCTCTAGGTGGATGATGGTTGAACGGCGCCTTGGAGAAGTTAGTGGTTAGCCTAGGTGTTGCTGGAGAAGTGCCAGTATTCACGCGGAAAGGTCCACCCAGGCACAAAGAGATGGATGGATACTTCAAGACCCAAGGCTTACCTGCACAGCCACAAGCCATTATGGGCTCCGCCTTGGTTGGATATCATGGTGACCCTGGACAAGCGGTGCTACGAGATGTAGAAGAACGGTAGGAAAGGATGGGCACTGACAGAGTCTCAGGGAAACCCTTTAGAAGACCATGTTTTGGTCATCTGTTTCTCAAACACCCTGAAGTGCGAGAAATCCAACGAAGGCGATCAAATCTTGTGGGGAACATGTGCAAAACTCACCAGAGTACCCAAACCTAATCGATTAGCCGTGTCCATGGTCATGGACAACTTGAGCCAAAGGAACTGAAACTATCTAGAATTCTCAACACAAAGAATTATATTGATGTCGGTATTAATGACAACTTGGGTATGAGAATTGGTTGGTGGAACCATATCATTAATCAACCAACATTGTAGTAAATAACTTTTGTGTTGCCCTCTCTTGTTGTAGGAAAAATTGGCTTTACGCAAAACTTACTACCCCACCTGCCATATTTGCATATAGAATAGATGATTACTTTTTCACCCCTCTTTTGTGACATTTCCGGCATATTCAATATGCTGACCCACACGGCTGTAACGTATCATGTTGCAGAGTACTTTTCCGACCAGGAGTGAGGATACGCTCTACGCTCGGTGAGATGCCCTTGGAGTCAGATGGACTCAACTACCTTTGAAGCTTCCGCAAGACTTTGGTTTAGTTTATCTCATGAGTTGGCCTTCAACCACTTTATTGTAATCATTATTGTAATAAAGAACTTGATATGTGATTTCGATTAATAAAGCTATGTGATTTCACTTTGATATATACATTGATGTACCGTGTGTGTACCAGCATGATCTTGGGATGGTACGGAAACACCGGAGATTCGACCTTTCAGGTCGGGTCGCTACACTTCTAGTATGAGTTATTACTTCATTGATTTGTAGAAAGCTTCATACAATTTACTTAAATATTTTTAGTATGGCTTTATATAATTCTCTTTGTGCTTCATTTAAATCTTTTGAATATGGCTTTGTAGAATGCTTCATGCGTTTCACTTAAATCTTTTGAGTATGGCTTTATAGAATGCTTTGTGTGCTTCACTTATATATTTTGAGCTTGGATATTGGTTAATATATATTAATTATAGAATGATCTATGAACTTCACTTATATCATTTAGAGTATGAATATACTGATCATCAGAATTTGGCTTGGAAGAGTATCATTCAAATATCATGCCTAGCTAAAAAGGCATTAAAGAAAAGCGCTTGTTGGGAGACAACCCAACAATTTTACTTTATGTTTTTATGTGTTCACATGATTAAGCTACTGTATTTATCATTTTTTGTGACTTTTATTTCAATAAAGTGCCAAGTAAAGCCTTTGGGATAGTGTGGATACTTGCTTGTTTGATTCTGTGCAAAAACAAATTTTTTTGCATCCAGTAGTTGAATTATATGATTTTATTGGAGATTCAAAAAATTCTAAAACTTTTACAAAACATTCATATGAAAATTCTGTGATATTTCCTAATTTTTTAGAATTTTTAGAGTCATGTAAATATGGTGATCATGCAGATCTTTATAGACTGTTCTGTTTTCGAAGATTCTGTATTGCATGCTTAGTTTGCTTATTTCAAGTGTTCCTATAGCTTATTTTGAGTAATATAAATTGTGGGAATGATGGAATACAGTAGGTATCATGTGTGAATAATTATGAATCTTTTCTTGACAGTACCTAAGTGAATGATCTATCTTTATTACACTAACCCTTCTCACAAAGTTCCGTTAAGTTTTGTGTGATTGAAGTTTTCAAGTTTTGGGTGAGACACCGATATGAGGAGAATAAGGAGTGACAAGAACCTAAGCTCGGGGATGCACAAGGCACCCCCAAGGTAATATTCAAGGACGACTCAAGCGTCTAAGCTTGGGGATGCCCCGAAAGGCATCCCCTCTTTCGTCTTCAACACTATCGGTATATATTACTTGGAGCTATATTGTTATTCGTCACATAATATGAGTTCTGCTTGAGCGTCATTTTATTTTGTTTTTCTTTGGTAGGTGTTATTTATAATCTTGTTTTTCAATAAAAAATTCCAATAATTGCCTTTAGGATGCTTGAATTGCATGTTTGTTGTGTACTGTGTAAAAACAGAAACTTCTGCTGTAGTGTTTGAATTTTCATATTTTACTGGAGCGTGGAAAGTTTCTGAAATTTTTAAAAAGTATTTTAATATAAATTCCGTAGCATTTCCTAAATTTTTAGAATTTTTTGAGTTACATATGTACACTATTATCATAAATTGCTACAGACCATTCTGATTGGACAGATTGCTGTCAAAGTTTTGTTATCTACTTATCCTATAGTTTGCATAGCCTATATTGGTAGATATAAATTGTGGAAATGATAGTATACAGTACCTAATGAAGTGTTGATTTGTTCTTATGTGTACTAACCTATCTCACGAGTTCTTTTTGAGTTTTCTGTGGATGGAGTTTTTGAGAATAGGTGAAACCGGGATATGAGAGGATTGAACAAGATACAAAAGCTCATGCTTGGGGATGCCAAAGGAACCCCAAGAAAATATTTCAGGAACTCCCAATTATCTAAGCTTGGGGAAGCTACACATCCCACCTCTCTTCATCAACAATTATCGGTTAGCCTATGTTGAGCCTAAATTTTTTTCCGTTCACAGGATGCATGCTATTCTTGGAGTGCCATTTTAATTTTGTTTGATGGTTCAATAAAATCATTGGATCTGAAATTTTGAATAAGAGAGAGTACTCACGTGGCTAATTAACTAATTTACTATGCATTGATCTTCACTTATATCTTTTTGGAGTAGTTTGTCATTCACTCTCGTGCTTCACTTATATCCTATGAGTAAATGGTTGAATGAATTGAATATCATAAATCTTAAATAAAAAATGATTCATATACTTATCCCATGGGGAGTAATGACTTCACACATAACAAGTATGGGTGGTGAAATTTATTGAAAGTTAGCAAGCACCGCATTGGTCACTTGAACAATCCATGAAAGAATATTGAAGGAAGAGAGATTTCAAATATAAATATACTATCTTGGACATCTTCTATGATTGTGAATACCCATTAATTATTTTCAAACTTGAGAAAATTAGTTGAAGTTGTACAAGGAAGACAACGTAGTTTTGCTTGGGTATATTTGTATAGAAGTTATATTGTTTTGGATCCTCCAACATGTGGTGCTTGCTTCCACCTCATACTAGCCAAAACTTCCGCACCAAGTAGAACCACTACTTGTGCATCCAAACACCCTTAAACCCAAAGTTGTTCCATATGAGTCCACCATTACCTACCTATATGCGGTATTTACCTACCGTTACAAGTAAATTAGCATGTGCCAAACACTAAACCTTCAAATAATATTCTGTTTTGTATGCCAGAATCGCTCATATAATGAATAGGGGCTGTCAGTATCTTCCATAATAGGTGGGTTATTCTCACGATATGTATTGATTCACTATCATTCATGAGAGACTGGCTGGTAATAGGGATTCCCAGTCCTCAAATCAATAAAAAAATGCAAATAATTAAACAAAACTCCCCCAGGAATGTTGTTGGTATGGACGGTACCCGTGAATTCGGCTCGCCGTGGAGTGTGATTGATTGGTGGAGGGGGAGTAAAAACTTTACCATTCTATTTGGGAACAACCTATAATGTATCTAGCATGGAAGATACCGAGATCCCTCGGTTGTTATGGTGACAACAGAAGCATACCGCCCAAAATTATTATTCATCTTTGTTTTAAAAGCTCGAGCACTAGGACCTCTGCAAATCAATGCTTCCCTCTGTGAAGGGCCTATCTTTTACTTTCTAGTACTTACCTTTATGCAAGAGTCATGGTGATCTTCACCACTTCCTATATTTTGCCTTTTTCTCTTGGCAAGCGTCATGTGTTGGGGAAAGATCCAAGCATATATGGCCATTCAAATATATTTGTTCATGAATTATTATTGTTTACAATTTTCTATATGATAAATAAGTTGGGAGGAAAAACTTTAAGCCCCTATCTTTCTCTGTGTTCGATGAATACTATTTGTTCTAAAAATATGCTTTGAGTGTTAGCAATCATGGAAGACTATATGATAGTTGAGTATGTGGAATTTGCTAAATCAAAGCTCGTACATAGACCCTCCCTAAAAATAAGATGAATTGCAATTGCTTGGTGACTGAAAGAATAGTTTGTTAGTCTATACTTTAACATGTGGATAGCTTGTTATTTCATCATGAGAAGTTTTATGAGATGAGCTACTATTTATCATACATAATGATGCTAGAAAAAGTGATTGGAATTATCATTGATCAAACTTGTGCACTTGCCAGCATTCATACTTATAAATTATTTCTTTTATCATTTACGTACTCAAGGATGAGTAGGAATTAAGCTTGGGGATGCAGATACGTCTCTAATGTCTACTACGCAACCTTCTCCTTGTAGACGTTATTGGGCCTCCAAGTGCAAAGGTTTGTAGGACAGTAGTAATTTCCCCTTAAGTGGGTGACCTAAGGTTTATCAATCTGCAGGAGGCATAGGATGAAGATGGTATCTCTCAAGCAACCCTGCAACCAAATAACAAAGAGTCTCTTGTGTCCTCAACACACCCAATACAATGGTAAGTTGTATAGGTGCACTAGTTCGGCGAAGAGATGGTGATACAAGTGCAATATGGATAGTAGATATAGGTTTTTGTAATCTGAAAATATAAAAACATCAAGGTAACTAATAGTAAAAGTGAGAACGAATGGTATTGAAATGCTTGGAAACAAGGCCTAGGGTTCATACTTTCACTAGTGGAGGTTCTCTCAACAATGATAACATAATTGGATCATATAACTAGCCCTCAATGTGCAACAAAGAGTCACTCCAAATTCACTAATAGCGGAGAACAAACGAAGAGATTATTGTCGGGTACGAAACCACCACAAAGTTATTCTTTCTGATCAATCTATTCAAGAGTCCGTAGTAAAATAACACGAAGCTATTCTTGCCGTTCAATCTATCCTAGAGTTCATACTAGAATAACACCTTAAGACACACATCAACCAAAACCCTAATGTCACCTAGATACTCCATTGTCACCTCAAGTATCCGTGGGTATGATTATATGACATGCATCACACAATCTCAAAATCATCTATTCAACCAACACATAGAACTTCAAAGAGTGCCCCGAAGTTTCTACCGGAGAGTCAGAACGTGTGCCAACCCCTATGCTAGGTTCCCGAGGTCACGAAACCCGAAAGTTGATCACCAAAACATACATCAAGTACTCACATGAATATCCCATTGTCACCATAGATATACACGGGCAAGACATACATCAAGTGTTCTTAAAGACTCAATCCGATAAGATAACTTCAAAGGGAAAACTCAATTCATTACAAGAAGGGAGAGGGGGAAGAACATCATAAGATCCAACTATAGTAGCAAAGCCCGCGGTACATAGAGATCAAGACATCTCAAGAACGCACGAGAGTGAGAGAGAGAGAGATCAAACACATAGCTACTAATACATACCCTCAGCCCCGAGGGTGAACTACTCCCTCCTCGTCATGGAGATCGCCGGGATGATGAAGATGGGAACCGGAGATGGATTCCCCCTCCGACAGGGTGCCGGAATGGGATCCCGATTGGTTTTTGGTGGCTACAGAGGCTTGCGGCGGCGGAACTCCCGATCTAGGTTTAATTCTGGAAGTTTCAGTATTTATAAGACCGTATGGCATCGAGAACAGGCCGAGAGGGGCCACGAGGAGGTTACGAGCCCCCTAGGCGCGGCCAGGGGGCCGCACCTCCCAGGCTCGTGACTCCCTCGGGCCTCCTCTCCGGTATCTTTTCCTTCTCGTATTTTTGATATTTTCCAAAAAAAATCACGGCAAAATTTTATTCCGTTTGGACTCCATTTGATATTCCTATCTGAAAAAGGTCAAAAACACGGAAAAAATAGGAACTGGCACTGGGCACTGAGTTAATAAGTTAGTTCCAAAAATAATATAAAATAGCATATTCATGCATATAAAACATCCAAAGTTGATAATGTAATAGCATGGAACAATAAAAAATTATAGATACGTTGGAGACGTTTAGTCTCCAACGTATCTATAATTTATGAAGTATTCATGCCATGTTTACAATAATTCTATATGATTTTGGTATGATTTTATTAGAGTCACTTGGACTGACGCTGTTTTCAGCAAAACTACCGTGGTGTTGTTTTTGTGCAGAAATAAAAGTTCTCGAAATGGACTGAAAATTTACGGAGAATATTTTTGGAAAATATAAAAAATACTAGAGCGAAGAGCTGGGCCAGGAAGTGACAGAGGAGGCCACAAGCTTGCTAGGCGCGACCACCCCTTGGTCGCGCCTAGCAAGCTTGTGGGCCACTCGAGCAACCCCTTGATGTGGGATCGACACCAAAAATTCCTATTAATCCAGAAACCACGAAAAATAAACCTAGATCGGGAGTTCCACCGCCGCACACCTCCAGAGCCACGAAAAACCAATCTTGGCCCTCTCCGGCACCCTACCGGAGGGGGTCACCATCACGAGAGGCCATCTTCATCATCCCGAAGGGGCCATCAACTCAATGGAGGCCAAGGACAAGAGGGACAACCTCTCCCCACAGAGGGGGAGGCCATGGAGGAGGAAGCACAAGGGGGAGACCCTCTCCCCCTCTCTCCCGGTGGTGCCGGAGTGCCATCGGGGGAACCATCGCCGCAGTGATCGTCTTCATCAACATCACCTTATTTATCACCATCATCATCCCCTTTTAGCGGTCCACTCTCCCGCACCCCGTTGTAATCAACTACTTGAAAATGGTGCTTTATGCAATATATATTATGATCCAATGATGTGTTGGCATCCTATGATGTTTTGAGTAGATTACTTTTGTCCTTTGGGTTGATTGATGATCTATATTGGTGTGAATTGTATGTTTATTTTGGTGTTGTCCTTGGTGCCTTTCATGCCACGCACACATGAAGGATTCCCGCTGTATGTTGCAATACGTTCATGATTCGCTTATAGTGTGTTGCTTGAGTGACATAAGCATAAACCCGAGTAAGGGGGTTGTTGCGTATGGGATAAAGGGGACTTGATGCTTTAATGATATGGTTGGATTTTACCTTTATGATCTTTAGTAGTTGCGGATGCTTGCTAGAGTTCCAATCATAAATGCATATGATCCAAGTAGAGAAAGTATGTTATCTTATGCTTCTCCCTCATATAAAACTGCAATGATGATTTCCGATCTTGTTAACAATTGCCTAGGATAATTCCACACATCGACCCATCATTATTCTACACTCGCTATTTGCAATTTATTGTAATATTATGATAACATGACCTATTTTTATATTTTAGTGCTCCGTTACCATGCAAAGCTATCCTCTTCATACCCACAACGTAGTTTTATTTCTCGTTTCTAGATGGGAGAAAACGTTCGGTGTATGTAGAGTCGTATCGGTGGTAGATAGGATTTGAGAGAATACTGATCTTACCTTTAGCTCCTTGTGGGTTCGACACTCCATACTTATCACTTCCACCTTTGGAAATTGCTACAATGATTCCTTGCACTTGGGGATTATCAGTGCCACTGCCACCTGCTTCGTCAAGGAAATCAGCCCACTTGGGGCGAGAAGGTAAACCAAAGTCGGAAGGAGGAGCATCAGGAGGACCCTCATCCTCACTCACATCAGTTGTTCTAGAGACTCTCACATGAGCCTTTAGAGCATTCTTAGAAGAGATCATGCGAGTGACCACATCGTGGTTTTGGGAGCACTCAAAAGTGAAAGCCTTCATCATGGCATAATGATCCTTCCCGAGAAAACAAGCAAAGCGACCGAAGAAGGCAGACCCAGATGAGACAGGACGAGATCGAGTAGCAGCCTGTCGAGAAGGAGAGGATGAGGACTTTTAGGGATCCCAATCATCTGCCATGTGAGGGGAATGACCCATTGGTTATGCACATGAGTTTCAGCAATGGGAAAGGGGTCCATATGCTCAATGAGAACCTGAATAAAAAGGAGCATGAGGAAAGGCTCGCTTGTATTGAAAACTAGCGAGGCAAATATCATGCCATAAAAAGTGAGGAACATTGATTTTCCCTTTAGGATGTTCATTAAGGAGAGTCATGAGATCAATGCAATACCCACTACAAGTTCATGGAAACCGCTCAAAACTTGCTCAAATCACAAATGGCTTTGGCTGAGAGGAGGAGAGGGAGACGATCTATCTTGTGATTGAAACAACACTCATGGGAACTCACAGATGCACTTCAGATCTAGGATTTGGTATAGACAAACGGGAGTAAGGACAACCCCCACACGAGGTGGGAGAAGCCTATATATAGTGGTGATGGAAAAGTGGCTGTTGGAGCCTGCTACTTCTCGAGCTTGCGTTGGTTTTTCCCTTGAAGAGGGAAGGGTGATGCAGCAAAGTAGAGATAAGTATTTCCCTCAGTTTGAGAGCCAAGGTATCAATCCAGTAGGAGTATCAAGATGAGGCACCAAGAAACCTGCACAAACACAAAAAAACTTGTACCCAATGCGATAAAGGGGTTGTCAATCCCTTCACGATTACTTGCAAGGTGAGATCTGATAGTGATAATAGGTGAATGTAAATAAGTAAATAAAATTGCAGAAAAGTATTTTTGGTGTTTTTGTATTTAGATCTGAATATATAATATGTAAAATAGACCCGGGGGCCATAGTGTTCACTAGAGGCTTCTCTCATGATATCAAGTATTACGGTGAGTGAACAAATTACTCTTGAGCAATTGATAGAATCGCGCAAAGTCATGACGATATCTAAGGCAATGATCATACATATAGGCATCACGTACGAGACAAGTAGACCGATACTTTCTGCATCTACTACTATTACTCCACACATGGACAGTTATCCAGCATGCATCTAGTGTATTAAGTTCATAAGAAACGGAGTAACGCTTTAAGCAAGATGACATGATGTAGAAGGATAAATTCATGCAATATGATATAAACCCCATCTTTTTACCCTTGATGGCAACAACACGATGCGTGCCTCGCTACCCCTTCTGTCACTAGGTGAGGACACCGCACGGTATGAACCCAAAACCAAGCACTTCTCCCATTGCAAGAACTATAGATCAAGTTGGCCAAACGAAACCCATAACTCGAAGAGACTTACAAGGATATGAAATCATGCATATAAGAATTCAGAATTGGCTCAAATAATATTCATAGATAATCTGATCATAAATCCACAATTCATCGGATCTCAACAAACACACCGCAAAAGAAGATTACCACAGATAGATCACCATGAAGATCATGGAGAACTTTGTATTGAAGATCAGAGAGAGAGAAGAAGCCATCTAGCTACTAGCTATGGACCCATAGGTTTGATGTGAACTACTCACGCATCATCAGAGAGGCAATGGTGTTGATGAAGATGGCCACCGGAGATGAATTCCCCTCCGGCAGGATGCCGGAACGGTCTCCCGATTGGTTTTTGGTGGCTACGGAGGCTTGCGGCGGAGGAACTTGCGATCTAGGTTTAGTTCTGGAAGTTTGGGTATTTATAAGACCGTATGGTGGTGGAAACAAGTCAAGAGGGGCCACGAGGAGGTCACGAGCTCCCTAGCCGCGGCCTAGGGGTGGGGCCGCGCCTCCCAGGCTCGTCACTCCCTCAAGCCTCCTCTCCGGTATCTTTTCCTTCTAGTATTTTTGATATTTTCTGAAAAATCACGGCGAAAGTTTTAGTCCGTATGGACTCTGTTTGATATTCCTATCTGAAAGATGTCAAAAACACAGAAAAAACAGAAACTGGCACTGGGCACTGAGTTAATAAGTTAGTCCCAAAAATAATATAAAATAGCATATTCATGCATATAAAACATCCAAAGTTGATAATATAATAGCATGGAATAATCAAAAATTATAGATATGTTGGAGACGTATCAAGCATCCCCAAGCTTTACTTCTGCTCGTCCTCGAGTAGGGAAGTGATAAAGAACGAATTTTTGATGTGGAATGCTGCCTAACATATTTGTTTTATGTAATCTCTTTATTGTGCCATGAATGTTCATATCCATAAGATTCAAAACAATAGTTTAATATTGACATGAAAACAATAATACTTCAAATATAATAGCAAAGTAATCATGAACTTTTGAAATAACAAGGCCAAAGAAAGTTATCCCTACAAAATCATATATTCTGGCTTTGCTCTATCATCCCCACACAACGAATTTAAATCATGCACAACCTCGGTATTGTCCAAGTAATTGTTTTCGCACTCTTATTTTTTCAAACTTTTTCAACTCTCACGCAATGCATGAGCGTGAGCCATGGATATAGCATTATAGGTGGAATAGAGTGTGATGGAGGTTGTGAGGCAAAAAGGAGGAGATGGTCACATCGACTCGGCGTATCAATGGGCTATGGAGATTCTCATCAATAGATATCAATGTGAATGAGTAGGGATTGCCATGGAACAGATGCACTAGAGTTATAAGTGTATGAAAGCTCACAAATGAAAACTATGGGTGTGCACCCAACTTGCTTGCTCACGAAGACCTAGGGCAATTTGAGGAAGCCCATCATTGGAATATACAAGCCAAGTTACATAATGAAAATTTACACTAGCATATGAAAGTGACAAAATAAGAGACTCTCTATCATGAAGATCATGGTGCTACTTTGAAGCACAACTGGGGAAAAAGATAGTAGCATTGTCCCTTCTCTCTTTTTCTCTCATTTTTTGGTTGGGCTCTTTGGCCTCTTCTTTTTTTATTTTTTTATTTGGTGGGCCTCTTTGGCCTCTTTTATTTCCTCACATGGGACAATGCTCTAATAATGATGATCATCACACTTTTATTTACTTACAACTCGATACTTAGAACAATAATGACTCTATATGAATGAAAGTGGTGGCACATGTCATGAGACGGAACTGTGGAAGTTGCATGGCAAAATATCTCGGAATGGCTATGCAAATGCCATAATAGGTAGATATGGTGGCTGTTTTGAGGAAGGTATATGGTGGGTTTGTGCACCGGCAAAAGTTGCGCGACACTAGAGAGGGTAGCAATGGTGGAAGGTGAAAGTGCATCTATACCATGGACTCACATTAGTCATGAAGAACTCATATACTTATTGCAAATGTTTTATTAGTAATCGAAACAAAGGGCTAAACGCATATTCCTAGGGGAAGGGTTGGTAGGAGTTAACCATCGTGCGATCTCGACCTCCACACAAAGGATGACAATCAATAAATCAATCATGCTCCGACTTCCTAACATAGCGGTTCACCATACGTGCATGCTACGGGAATCACTAACCTCAACACAAGTATTTTTAGATTCACAACACCCTACTATCATAACTCTAATATTATCACCTCCATATCTCAAAACTAATCATGAGGAATCAAACTTCTCTTACTAATCAATGCACTTGAATATGAAAGTTTTTATTATATCCTCTTTGGATGCCTATCATATTTAGGACTAATTTCATAGCACACGACAATTACTAATTTACTTAGAGAGGGAGCACTCTCAAAATGATATAAGTGAAGATTCGAGAGTTTTTATTTCTGCAAAATATGACACCGCCGTGCTCTAGAAAGATTTAAGTGAAGCACTAGAGCGAAATTATCAAGATCAAAAGATATAAGTGAAGCACATGGGAGCAAAATTACCAATCTCAAAATATATAAGTGAAGCACACGGGAGAAAAATTACCAGTCTCAAAAGATATAAGTGAATCATGTGATCCAAATCACAGAGCTCAAAAGATATAAGTGAAGCACATGTGAGATAAATTGCTTAACTCAAAAGATATAAGTGAAGTTCATTGAGTATTCTAACAAATTCACAATGAGTGCATGTATCTCTCAAAAGGCGTGCAGCAAGGACAATTGTTACAAAACAAAAAGGAAAGACTCCTATAATACACGACGCTCCAAGCAAAACACATATCATGTGGTGAATAAAAATACAGCTCCAAGTAACGTTACCGATGGATTGAAGACGAAAGAGGGGATGCCTTCCCCGGGCATCCCCAAGCTTAGGATTTTTGTTGTACTTGAATTTATCTTGGTATGCCTTGGGAATCCCCAAGCTTATGCTCTTTACACTCTTTATTCCATTGTCCATAAGAACATCACCCAAAACTTGAAAACTTCACAACACAAAACTTAAACATAAACTCGTGATAGCATTAGCATAAGAAAACAAACCACCAACTTTTTGTGTACTGTAGTAAACTTTAATTTCCATTTAGATTGATGTTATATTACTGTATTCTCACTTTTCCATGGATCATACCCCCCCCCCCCCGATACTAACCATAGTTTCATCAAAATAAGCAATCAACACAACAAAAACAGAATATGTCAAAAACAGAAAAGTCTGTAGCAATCTGTATATTTCGTGTACCTCTGCTAACTCAAAAATTCTGAAAAATATAAAAATTAGGGAAATTTGCGTATCAATCATCAGCAAAAAGAATCAACTCAAAATCTCTATCTGTATAGGAATGAAAAATAATTTCATGAGCACAAAGTTACTATCTTTTTCTCCAGCATGATTAAACAACTATCACCAAAAGTAATCATGAAGTTCTACTTGGCACGAACACTAATTAAAACATAAAAAAAACAATCATAACATAATCATGATGGTGTGGACTCAACAAAACATAAAGTAAAAAGCAAAAATAAATCTATTCATTAGGTTGCCTCCCAACAAGCGCTATCGTTTAACGCCCCTAGCTAGGCTTAACGATTTCAAAGATGCTCACATAAAAAGTAGTAGTTGAGATATGAAAAAGAGCATCATGAATGGCAATAAACACGTTTAAGTCTAATAGACTTCCTATGCATAGGGATTTTGTGAGTAAACAATTTATGGGAACAAGAATTAACTAGCATAGGAAGGCAAAACAAGCATAACTTCAAAACGTTGAACACATAGAGAGGAAACTTGATATTATTGCAATATGTAAAAGCATATGTTCCTCTCTCATAGTAATTTTCAGTAACATCATGAAGGAATCTTCCAATATAACTATCACACAAAGCATTCTTTTCATGATCAATTATAGCATAAGGGTCATCACCAAAACTTGGGGAACAAAAAATATCATCTTCATCAAGCATAGCATCCCCAAGCTTGTGGTTTTGCATATCATTAGCATCATAGATATTCAGAGAATTAATACTAACAACATGGCAATCATGTTTTTCATTCAAGAAGATATCATGAACCACTTTATATTTTTCTTCTGTCAACACTTCATCAAAAGTTTCAAATTCATGATTTTCAAACAAAACTCCATAGAGATAGTCAAGTGCACTCAACTCACTAGCAAATTGTTCATCATAATTTGGTCTTTTGAAAAGATTAGCAAGTGGATGAGGATCCATATCAATGGATTTTTACCAAGCGAAGATGCAAGCAAATAGAAGGCACATGGCAACACAAGCAAACATAGCAACAAAAAGGCGAACAGAAGAAGAGCGAATAAAAAGGAAAATCTGTTTGGTATTTTCTGAAAATTGTTTTAGAAGTGGGGGAGAGAAAAACAAGAGGCAAATGGCAAATAATGTAAATGCAAGAGATGAGTTTGTGATAGTTACTTGGTAGATATGCTTCACTTGAATACTCCCCGGCAACGGTGCCAGAAATTCTTCCTGCTACTTCTCTAGCTTGCGTTGGTTTTTCCCTTGTAGAGGAAAGTGTGATGTAGCAAAGTAGAGATAAGTATTTCCCTCAGTTTGAGAACCAAGGTATCAATCCAGTAGGAGTATCAAGATGAGGCACCAAGAAACATGCACAAACACAAACAAACTTGCACCCAACGCGATAAAGGGGTTGACGATCCCTTCACGATTACTTGCAAGGTGAGATCTGATAGTGATAATAGGTGAATGTAAATAAGTATATAAAATTGTAGCAAGGTATTTTTGTTGTTTTTGTATTTAGATCTGAATATATAATATGTAAAATAGACCCGGGGGCCATAGTGTTCACTAGAGGCTTCTCTCATGATAGCAAGTATTATGGTGGGTGAACAAATTACTGTTGAGCAATTGATAGAATCGCGCAAAGTCATGATGATATCTAAGGCAATGATCATACATATAGGCATCACGTCCGAGACAAGTAGACCGATACTTTCTGCATCTACTACTATTACTCCAGACATCGACCGCTATCCAGTATGCATCTAGTGTATTAAGTTCATAAGAAACGGAGTAACGCTTTAAGCAATATGACATGATGTAGAAGGATAAATTCATGCAATATGATATAAACCCCATCTTTTTACCCTTGATGGCAACAACACGATGTGTGCCTCGCTACCCCTTCTATCACTAGGTGAGGACACCGCACGGTATGAACCCAAAACCAAGCACTTCTCCCATTACAAGAACTATAGATCAAGTTGGCCAAACGAAACCCATAACTCGAAGAGACTTACAAGGATATGAAATCATGCATATAAGAATTCAGAATTGATTCAAATAATATTCATAGATAATCTGATCATAAATCCACAATTCATCGGATCTCAACAAACACACCGCAAAACAAGATTACAACGGATAGATCACCATGAAGATCATGGAGAACTTTGTATTGAAGATCAAAGAGAGAGAAGAAGCCATCTAGATACTAGCTATGGACCCATAGGTCTGATGTGAAATACTCACGCATCATCGGAGAGGCAATGGTATTGATGAAGATGGTCACCGGAGATGAATTCTCCTCTGGCAGGATGCTGGAATGGTCTCCCTATTGGTTTTTGGTGGCTACGGAGGCTTGCGGCGGCGGAACTTGCGATCTGGCTTTAGTTCTGGAAGTTTGGGTATTTATAAGATAGTATGACGACGGAAACAAGTCAAGAGGGGCCACGAGGAGGTCACGAGCCCCCTAGCCGCGGCCTAGGGCTGGGGCCGCGCCTCCCAGGCTCGTGACTCCCTCAAGCCTACTCTCCGGTATCTTTTCCTTCTGGTATTTTTGATATTTTCCGAAAAAAATCACGGCGAAAGTTTTATTCCGTTTGGACTCCGTTTGATATTCCTATTTGAAAAATGTCAAAAATGCGGAAAAAACAGAAACTGGCACTAGGCACTGAGTTAATAAGTTAGTCCCAAAAATAATGTAAAATAGCATATTCATGCATATAAAACATCCAAAGTTAATAATATAATAGCATGGAACAATAAGAAATTATAGATATGTTGGAGACGTATCAGAGCCACTTATGGTGTGCAGTTGCCGGACGTCCGACAATTCTTGGTTGTTTGAACAACCACCATGCGTTGGACGTTCGACAGGGGTCTGTCATCCGAAGAACAGAATCAGGTCAGCACAACACTTGGTGGAAACAACGTACAACATACGAACGTTCGGAGGGCGTCGGCCGTCCGAAAGGGTCGGACGTCCGACATTTTGGATCTAGTGGGTTGCTACGGATTTCCAGCCGCACCCGGACGTCCAGAGCTCGGACGACCGGAGGGACCAGAAATTCGTGGATTTGGATCTGATGGCTAATTCCGGATATCCGGAGAACATCGGTCATCCAGCGCCCAGACGTCTGAGAACCACCGGTCGTCCGAACAAGAGCAAAATACTGTGAAGGGGAATAGAGAAAGGTATTTCCTAGATTTTGAGCAAGTTTCTTGCGAGAACTAGTGATCCCCTCTTAATAGTGCGGGATCCCTATACTCATTAATGATGAATAAATGATAGAACATTTTGTCTTGTTTCTCCGTTCTTTAAGCATCCTCCACATGGTAGTCACGATCTACACACAATATCTTGGGAACTAAACCTTAGATGCACTTGATGAAAATGATTAGTTCCCTATATGTATGTTGTCAACAACATGAAAATATGATTAAGGGCATGATTGCACTTTTACTCGATGACG
The DNA here is from genome assembly GCA_022496015.1 of Hordeum marinum. NCBI lineage: Eukaryota > Viridiplantae > Streptophyta > Magnoliopsida > Poales > Poaceae > Hordeum > Hordeum marinum. Next base: position 444,999,149 of record CM039674.1, read on the forward strand.
CCCCCGACACGTTGCTCCGGCCCCGCCTCGGCCTCTAGCTCCCTCTTTAGCGGGGGGCTCCTCTAGCTCCCTCTTCACAGGGGTGAGAGAGGAGCACGAGTTAGACGCCCCGGAGGAGCTGCTGGTGCTGGAGAAGAGGCAGCCCCACGTGGGGTCACTGTCGATGTCAAAACCGGTGGATCTCGGGTAGGGGTTCCCGAACTGTGAGACTAGGATCGATGATAGGAGACGAAGGGGACACGAGTTTACCCAGGTTTGAGCCCTCCAATGGAGGTAATACCCTACGTCCTGCTTGATTGTATTGATGGTGTGAGGGATTACAGAATTGATCTACCTCGAGCTCGTATGTCTAACCCTAGATGAGTTGTCCTCTCCCAATACCCTAGAACTCTCCGGGTTATATAGATGACGAGGAGGCCTACGGTTTACTCATGGTCGGTTACATGTTGAAGAGATAAACATGCCTATTTACTAGGCCTTCTAATCATCCAGTGTTCGGCAAGTAGCTCATATAGTCCGGCCTATGAACACCAGGTCGGCCATCCGAGGACCCCCTAATCCAGGACTCCCTAGTAGGCCCCGAAATTGCCTCCAACGCCAATGGTATTTAGCTCCAATTGCTTTGCAAACAGAGTCTTCGGCTTGCGAGGTGAGTTCCTTCCTACCGAACCATAGTTCGGCCTTCGATGATAAGTACTCCCTCCGTTCCTTGATATAAGGTTCATAGATTTTTGAGAAAAATCTCAAAATATAAGGTTTATTGCGTTGCACCACTCGTTTGGATATTCTTTTAGGAATTTGATTACATTTCTTTATATTATGAAAGCTTCTGTATTTTATGATCTCCATTAGTCAGGTGTAATCTCGCCCCAAACTTGTGAAATTTTCCTTCATGTGCGTTCTTTAATATTCGTGTTAAAAACTATACATCTTATATCTAGGAACAGAGGGAGTAGTTTTCCGCATAATGGCACGTTCGAATTCTGTGAGATAATTGGCTTTGATGACCAAACGTCAGGGGAGAAAGGTAATGTTTCCTGATGACCTTTGTGATGAAAGGTCACAGCCCACCACGACGGATAGGCCAGTTACGGACACTTGATGCACGGTTCGAGGCCAATCCATCCACACGATCTATCAACATTTCGACCGCGCCTTGTTTTATATGGGATATACTTAATCACGCGCATGGAACATGTCATGGGTTTATCATGGCAGATGTCTGGGTGAACGGACTTGGATTCGAGGCCATTGCTAACGTGATGGACTCAAAGGGGTTGAACGGGACGAAGGACACGAGTTTACCCATGTTCGGCCCCTCAAGTTGAGGTAATAGCCTACGTCCTGCTTGTGCTTGTATTGCTTTGTTATATCGATTACAAGGGAGCTAAAGCTTGACCTACTTCTCGATCACCTGTCCTCTAAGTCACCCTGGGTCTGCCTTTATATAGGAGGTCAGGACCACAGGTCTTTACAATTGTCTAACCGAGTCTGATCGTGCATCTGAGTCTATCTCTATCTTCTTGTCCAAGTTGTCCCTGAGCGGCTTACACGCCCAGGTCTCCTCCGTTTGGGCCACCTTACGGCCCACACCATGAGCCATCTATCTTCCTGGGCCGCAGGCTTTACAGCTCACCCTTGGGCCGGCTCACGAGCCATCAACATGACCCAAAGCCTTACAGGCGGGTCATATTGCGGGGTTATATCCCCAACATTAGGCCCCAGGTTGAATTGAGCTTGCTCACTTCATCCTTCTCTTCTGTTCTGTGGCGAGTCGCCTGGTGATGACCCAGCGTGATGTCGCGAGATCCGCCGACGTACCACCGAATATTTTGTTAAATGGTAAGCCCGAAAATCAAGGCGTCCGCCTCGGTCAAATGGTTCCATCGCCTAGATTTTCGCGCCTGCCTCGTCTTCTCTTTAAATAAGACCCGTGCGGGTGGAAACCTTCCTTCTCCCACTCATTCTTCCTCTTCTTCCTCCTGTCATCTCCGCTCTGGCGCACCTGACCTCCGGCGCCGTCTTCGCATCTTCATCAACCCGGCCGCTGCATCAACCTGAATCGCGCCAGAATCTATTCCGCGTCCGCCGCTCCCTCATCGGTGAGTCCCAGCTCTCCCTTTAGATCCATCACCGCCGTAGTAGGGTTCGCGGGAGCTCCGTCGCCGCCGCTCGGGTTCCTCCGTTGCCACCGTCACGATATCTGACGTGGCAACGTCTTTAGCGCGCGTCCTCGCCGCGCCGCCGCGTACCGGGCGGCCATGCGCAATGCGGACCATTGTGGCTCCGTTTTACCCTTCTCTATTTTGACTGTTCTTCGCTAGGTCAGAAATAAGATTCTTTTTCTCTGCTTTTATAGATCCGTAATTGTAGCGGTAGTTTGCGAAACCTGTTTTTAAGACTTAGCCAATTTTCGCTCCTCTTTTCCTTGTTGAACCTCCAGGCCTCTCCGTCTCTCTTCAGCCGGATCTTGACACATTATCTGTAGAGTCCTCAAGTTTGTAAGCCGTCATAGATATTTGTTTGTTCTTGACTCGCCGTACTCTTTAATTTCCACAGTATTTAAGCCGCCACCATGTCCCGTGCTTCCAACTCTTGCAATTGGGTCGGTTCTTGCATCACGGAGGAATATTTGACGGATTTTGTTGGCGCAGGCATTTTCCTGCCAAAGAGGTCCTTCATTGGCGGGTTCCAGGTGATGAGACGCGGCCCTCTCCCAAAAAAGGAGAGGTAGTAGTTTTCTCTGACCACATCGAGCAAGGGTTCGTGCCACCCGGCTCTAAATTCGTCCGTGACGTTCTCCATTTGTACAAGCTTCATCCTTAAGACTTGGCCCCCAACTCCGTTTCCAACATATGCAATTTCCAAGTGCTCTGCGAAGTCTACCTGCAAACCAAGCCGTCTATGGGGTTCTTTCGAGAGTTCTTCTACGCCAACCGCCAAACTGAAATGAAGGGTGTCTCGAGTCTGGAGCTTGGCGGCATTTCTATTCAACGACGCAGAGACATCATCTTTCCGGCTTTACGGATGCCGAGTCATCCGAAGGATTAGAACAAGACCTGGTTCTATTGCAAGGACACCTCTCCTGAGAATGAGCGCCCATTGCCGGGTTATCGTCCCGCCCGGCTCAGGACAGATTCAGAGCTTCCTTGACGGCTCTCAGCTTCAGAGCGTGCCAGGTACGAGCCGGCCCACGCCAGGATCAAGGCACTCATGGCAAATGGTTTAACTGGAGTGGATTTGATCCTCTACTGGATTTCATGGCGGATCATGCCCTTAAGACGTAGAAGTCGGCTTATGTGCAAATATGAAGGCAAATATGATAGCTCCTTATGCTTCAGCCAATCAACTCTGACAGAGGATGACATTACTACTGTCATCCAGAGCCTTGTCCATGAAGCCTCCGGCTCATGCAGCGCTATTGGCCTGGCGCCTTTCTGCGTCAACAATCCGGCTCCATATGTAAGACAATGTCTTCTCATCCGTATCTTGGACCTTTGTTTGTACCTTTGTTGATCTATTACTCTTCTCCGGGTTATTTTCACAGGCCGACTCTGATTTCTGGAAGAAGGAGGACGTCCCTCCTCTGAAGAAACTCAAGAAGAAGGCCCCAGCCAAGAAGCCGAAGAAGGACACCCCGCGAGAGGAGTGGTTCAACCCGCCACAGTCATCCGACTCAGAGGTAAAATCTTAGTTGTTTGCTTGATTCTTTGCCTTCCTGCTTTTCCAATGCTTGCTTTACTCGCGAGATGAAGTGGAGACCAGCCGCGCCAATGCTCCTGAGGTAAACTATGTTTCTTTCGGCTCAGAATTTTTTGTCCCCCGAAAGCCGCGGCGGGTTATCAAAAAAGTTTCTCTTTCTCATCCTCTCGCTTACCTGGCTCCCAACCTTCTTTTGAAAAAGCAACAACAGGCTGAACGACGCCACACCCAGAGTGTAGGCTCCACTGAGCTTATGTCCGGCTTGCCGAACTCGCCGGCTCCGAAGAAACGCCCTGCTGAGGTATGTGTTCTGTTTAATTCATTTCTCTTTATGACCTTGGTGCCGTCTCATCCTTCTTGAATTTCATCTCAGAAGTCGCCCTCTTCCAGCGACTCTTCGGCAACCGCTCTGCCGCCTCCGAAGATCAACCCGTTGTAAGTGTCTTTCCACTGTAATATCCGGTTCTTTGTACGGTAGTAATATCCTTTGGATTCTAACTTTTCTATCTTACAGTGCTCAAGCAAAGCGTCAGAAGACCAACAAGCCCTCCCCCGGCCCTGCTGTTCAAGAGCCGGAGCAAGAACAACCGGAAGAGCCCCAACCGGATGTAGATCCACCCATCGCTTCCACTGAACCGGCCACTGAAGACATCATCCCGGAGAGCACTCCAAGGGGTCCTTCAAAGCCGCCAACTCCTGCCAAAGCCACTACAACTCCGGAGGTCGTCATCACCGGTTCTGCTCCCCAGTCTCCTCCGGCTCACGTGCTGACTCGTCATAAAGAGTCAGTCGGAACCTCCAAGAAGCTGGACTTCGACTCTTCCTTTGAGAAGATGATGACCGACGAACTCCACGCTGGGTACACGAACCGGCTTACCACCAGCCGGGATCTGGAGCTTCGACTGGTAACTTTGATGAAGACGAAATATGAGGTATTCCTCTTGCTGCTATAAACTTACTTAGCCCCCAAGGGCCGGTTCAATCTAGTTAAGAGTTGAACCGGGTCTTTCCTGACCTTCTATAGAAAATCCAAAGTCATTGTCCCCAAGGGCCGGCTCAACTTGCTAGAGTTGAGTCGGATCTTCAATGTAGATAGCGTGAACAGCCAATCATAGCCCCCAAGGGCCGACTCAAACTTGATAAAGTTGAGTCGGAACTTTAGTGTAGATAGCCTGAAGAACCACTTGTAGCCCCCAAGGGCCGACTCAAACTGGATAAAGTTGAGTCGGAGCTTTCTTTATAAGTAATTTTGAAGAGCAATAGTGTAGCCCCCAAGTTCCTGATTAACTTTGATGAAGATGAACCGGAACTGTATTGTATTCTCGAAGATGAAACACGCATTAGCCCCAAAGTGTCAAACATATTGCTCGCAATCTACTTGAGACTTGCATAATCTTGTCTTTAATGCTCATCATTTGAGATGACCTCCATTTTGGCGACTTACCCTGTATTTTGATGTGTTACAGGAAGCTTTAAACGAAGCCGGGTCGCAATTGATGGATCTGAAGACTAACTTGGCGGCTCAACAAGAGTCCCGCAACATCGCTGATGAAAAGTGTTGGCTTCTCTCTGGGGAGCTGGCCACCCTCAAGGCCGACTTTGCTGCTTTCAAGGAGTTGGCTGACTTGGAGAAGACTGGTCTGACCCAACGGGCGTATGACGCCGACCAGCGGCTGATAGCCATGGCGGATGAACTCCAAGGCTTCAAACGCCACATAAGCAAGATGTCAGCCGCCATCTTTGGTAAGCTTCTGACCACTTTGTACTTGAAACATCTTTTCTTAAACTGGCGGCTCATCTGACTTGTCTGGTTTATACAGGTCCTAGGAGCCGGCAATTGGCTTTTGATAGCCTTCTGCCGTTGAAATTCGTCTACACTCTCACTGAACAACTGTACTGCAGACCTATCTGCACCATGAAGGCCATATAGTACAAGGATAAAATCCCGACAGCTCTCAAGGGCGTCTTAGAGCTCTTCTCCACTATGCTGAAGCAGATCGCCGAGCTCAAGAAGTCAGCCGCCCGCCAAGGGGCCATTGCAGGCATCAGCCGGGCTCTAGCTTTTGCTCTGGGTCTAACAGCCGCCGAGATGATGGAGGGATTCCATTCAAGAAAAGATGATGGCTCGGAGTTTACTGACGCTGATTACAGCCGATGAATGAAGGAGTCCCGGGTGTTAGCTTCTGTCTTGGTGGAGGAGGTTGACCTGTCCACCTATCATGCAGCTATGACTCGGAGGAGAAGAGGGTTCGCGGTCCTCTGTATGAATGCAAAGACTTGACGCCGTCTCGGATTAAGGACCTCTTTGCTCCAGAACTTGACCCGTCACCCTTTTTTGAGGGCTCTTTTGCGGCTCTAATGAACTGCACTTGGGATTTGGACAACCTCCAGATCAAGGCCCAGAAGAGCCGGCGCAGGTTGATATGTTAGCTAGTTAGCTTCCGTTTTAAAAACTTTGTATCAGCTTAACCCGCCATGAGACGGCTGAAAAACTTGTCTGAAATTTTGATCTCCTCCAGGAGTGTAATAGCTAGATAAGACTTCTCTGCAACTTGTCCTGATGTTTATAAGATGACCCGGATTTTGGTTGCCATTTGTCTTTGTATGCCTTGAATAATTTAGACTTGCCTTGCTATCATAGAAGACACCTGCAGTTAAGATTAGGCAAACTACACCCGGAGGTGGTGATTCCCTTTGTGGCATTTACGGCTAATCTGGTCAGCTGGAGATGGCGTGAAGTTCGGCCGATAAGGCATTTAGAAGATACACCCGGAGGTATGGCGTAAACGCCAGCGGATAAGCATTAGAAGCTGTACCCGTAGGTAAGAAGCCGCCCTCGCCGCAGCTAATTTCTCCTTAGCCGGATTTTATAAGAACAACTAATAGGCGTTAGAAGCTGTAGCCAAAGGTAAGAAGCCGCCGTTCACCGCAGCTAAGTTACCTTAGCTATTTTTACATGGCCTTACGCTGGCTAATAGGCATTAGAAGTTGTACCCGTAGGTAAGAAGCCGCCGTTCGCGGGTCATGAGACGTAACTACCCATCGGTAAGAAACCTCTCATAACCGTGGCTAAATTGGTTAGCCGGAGATGGCATACAGCTGGCTGATAGGGTGTTAGAACCGATACCCATCAGTAAGAAGCCCCCTCAGCAATTACGGCGTGACCCACCGGCGGATAGGCGTTAGAGGATGCACCCGAAGGCGAGAAGCCGCCCTCGCCACGACTAAGTTACCTTAGTCGGTTTTTGTTTCTTGTGGCAAAATGCCGGATTAATAGGTGTCTACCACCGTTCAGCAATACGACGCAAAGCGCCGGCGGATAGGTGTTAGAAGCTACACCCGAAGGCGAGAAGCCGCCCTCGCTGCGACTCATTTTTCTGAGCCGGATTTTGTGGCATAACGCCTGGCTAATAGGCATCTACTGCCATTCGCCCACTTCAGTTGATGCATCAACCGGAATATTGTTTAACCTTCTCTCATACGAGGATGTGTGAAAGAGCAGAGGCTTTTTGTTTATTCATATAACTGTGATATGTGCAATGATAGTGTACAATGGTAGATCTTTACATCCCTTTAAGTGAAATAAGGCCGAAGATGGGCGATGTTCCATGGCCGACGGGTCTCCTGACCTGCCGTATCTGAGTCGTCCCGGATATCGATGAGGTAATATGACCCAATGTTGAGATTTCTGCTAACTACAAAGGGTCCATCCCATGGGGTGATAGCTTATGCATATTTGTCTGGTCTTGGATCAGCCGAAGCACCAAGTCGCCCTCCTGGAACGTTCGGGTCTTGACCCTGCGGCTGTGATAGTGGCGCAGGTCCTGTTGATAAATCGCCGATCGGGCCGCTGCTAACTCTCGTGCCTCTTCCAAAGCATCCAACGCATCTTGGCGTGCCCTCTCGTTGTCTGTCTCAACATATGCCGCCACCCTTGGCGAGTCATGCCGGATGTCACTGGGTAAGACGGCCTCGGCGCCGTACACCATAAAGAAAGGCGTGAAACCCGTAGACCTGTTAGGGGTGGTTCTGATGCTCCATAAGACGGAGGGTAATTCTTCGACCCAACATCCAGGCATTCTCTGCAAATGAACCATAAGCCGCGGTTTGATCCCTCTTAAAATTTCTTGATTGGCATGCTCCGCCTGACCGTTGGACTGTGGATGTGCTACGGCTGAAATATCAAGTCGGATATGCTCTTCGTCACAGAATTTCTTCATAGCTCCCTTGGATAGATTTGTACCATTATCAGTGATGATGCTGTGCAGATAACCAAAGCGGTGGATTAGCTTCTTAATGAACAGAACTGCGGTGGCTGCATCACATTTGCTGACCAGCTCTGCCTCTACCCACTTGGTAAATTTGTCAACCGCCACCAGGAGGTGCATTTTCTTATCCTTGGATCTCTTGAAAGGCCCTACCATGTCCAGCCCCCGGACCGCAAACAGCCAAGTGATTGGTATCATTCTCAACTCTTGAGCCGGAACATGAGCACGCCGGCCAAATTTCTAACAGTCGTCGCACTTACGGACTAAGTCCTCTGCATCTTTGTGAGCTGTCAACCAGAAGAAACCGTGCCGGAAAGCCTTGGACACCAAAGATCTTGTGTCGGCATGGTGTCCACAATCACCAGCGTGGGTTTCATTTAAGGTCTGTCGGCCCTCCTCTGGCGAAACACAACGTTGAAAAACCCATGTTACACTGCATTTATGTAACTCACCGTTAATTATCGTCATGGATTTAGAACGGTGGGTGATCTTTCTAGCCAGGTCTTCATCTTCTTGTAACTCGCCTTGGGTTAAATAGGCCAAATAAGGAATAGTCCAATATGGGATAACGTGTAGAGCCGCCACCAATTCTGCCTCTGGGTCAGGAACAACCAAATCTTCCTCTGAAGGTACCTTGACAGTCGAATGGTATAAAACGTCCAGAAAGACATTAGGCGGCACCGGCTTACGTTGGGAACCTAGCCATGATAAAGCATCAGCTGCCTCGTTCTTGCGACGATCAATGTGATCGACCAGATACCCTTTGAAATGACCAGCAATAATATCCACCGCCTGCGTATAAGCCACCATCTACGGGTCCTTGGAGTCCCAAGTGCCAGAAACTTGCTAAGCCACAAGATCTGAGTCGCCTAAACACCTGACCCGGCTCAAATTCATCTCCTTGGCTAATCTGAGACCATGAAGCAAAACCTCGTATTCAGCCACATTGTTAGTGCAGGGGAACATCAGCCGGAGCACATAACAAAACTTGTCACCCTTCGGGGATGTCAGGACAACCCCTGCTCCGGACCCCTCTAACTGCTTGGATCCATCAAAGTGTATAGTCCAATATGTGTTATCCGGCTTTTCTTCGGGAGCTTGACACTTTGTCCAATCATTTATGAAATCCACCAAAAGTTGGGATTTGATCGCCGTGCGAGGAACATACCTTACATTAAGAGGTCCCAGCTCTAATGCCCATTTAGCAATCCTCCCTATGGCTTCTCTGTTCTGGATAATATCCCCCAATGGAGCAGAGATGACCATAGTTATCTGGTGACCTAGGAAGTAGTGCTTTAACTTGCGGTTGGCCATAAAAACTCCGTATACTAGCTTCTGCCAATGCGGATATCTCTGCTTAGATTCCGTCAGAACCTCACTAATATAATAAACCGGCCTCTGCACGGGATATTCCTTCCCAGCCTCCTTGCGCTCAACCATAATTGCAATGCTGACTGCCCGGTTGTTAGCCGCCACATAAAGGAGCAACGGTTCTTTCTCAGCCGGAGCGGCTAACACTGGCGGCTCAGCCAACTATTTCTTAAGCGCCTCAAATGGTTCACCCGCCGCTTTGCTCCAGACAAACTTGCCAGTCTTCTTCATCATCTGATATAAAGGAATAGCCTTCTCCCCGAGACGGCTTATGAACTGGCTCAACGCAGCAATCCGCCTGGCCAGGTGTTGAACGCCATTAATACACGCCGGCGCTCCTAGAGAAGTAATAGCCTCGATCTTATCTGGGTTAGTCTCGATGCCATGCTCAGAGACCAAGAAACCCAAAAGCTTTCCTGCTGGAACCCCGAAGACACACTTGGTCGGGTTAAGCATCATCTTGTAGACCCGGAGATTGTCAAAGGCTTCCTTTAGATCCTCCAATAGAGTTTCCTTCTTTCTAGATTTGACCACGATGTCATCTACATAAGCATAACCACTACGGCCAGTTTGACTGTGAAGGCAGTTCTACACACATCGCTGATAAGTCGCCTGGGCACTCTTGAGCCCAGGCATAGAGACATAACAGAACGCCCCAAAGGGTGTAATAAACGTCGTCTTCTCTTGGTCTTTCACTGCCATTTTGATCTGATGATAACCTGAGTAAGCATCCAGGAAGCATAAACTTTCACACCCTGTTGTAGCATCAATGATCTGATCAATACAAGGGAGGGCAAAAGAATCAGCCGGACAAGCCTTGTTAAGGTCCGTATAGTCCACACACATACGCCAGGTGCCATTCTTTTTGAGCACCAGCACCAGGTTAGCCAGCCATTCCGGGTGAAAAACTTCAACAATAAAACCCGCGGCCAAGAGCCGGGAAACTTCTTCCCCAATAGCCTTACGCCTCTCCTCACTGAACCGCCGCAGGAACTGTTTGATCGGCTTAAACTTTGGATCCACATTAAGGTTGTGCTCAGCGAATTCTCTCGGTACACCCAGCATGTCAGAGGGCTTCCATGCAAAGATGTCCCAATTCTCACGGATGAATTCTATAAGTGCGCTTTCCTATTTGGGATCCATATGTGCTCCAATGATGAACTGCTTAGATGAGTCACCCGGAGTGAAATCTACTGCTTTGGTGTCATCTGCCGAAAACTTGAGGGTTGGTTCAACCTCCGTGGTTGGCTTTTTCAGGGGGGTCATATCCTCCGGGTCGACATTTTCCTTATAAAACTTAAGCTCCTCCTGGGCGCAATTGGACTCTGCATATGCCGCATCTCCTTCTTCACACTCAATAGCCGTGTTTTGGTTACCATGAACGGTGATGGTACCGTTTAAGCCGAGCATCTTGAGATGTAAGTAAACATAGCAGGGCCGGGTCATGAATTTGGCATAAGCTGGCCATCCAAACAAGGCATGATAAGGGCTCTTGATTTTGACCACCTCAACCATAAGGACTCCACTCTGTAGTTGTATTCATCGCCAAAAGCCACTTCCAAAGAAATCCTGCCCACAGGGTGCGCTGACTAACCCGGCACCACTCCATGAAAGACAGTAGATGAAGGTTTTAAGTCCTTGTCAAGCAACTTCATCCGCCGGAAGGTGTCATAATAAAGGATGTTTATGCTGCTGCCACCATCCCCGAGTAGCTTGTTCACCATATATCCACCCACCTAGGGGGCCACTACCAAAGCCAGCCGCCCCGGGTCAGCAACGCGTGGCGGGTGATCTTCACGGATCCATGTTATGCCATATTCAGACCATTTCAGATACTATGGAAGAGCCGGCATAACCGAATTGACCGCCCGCTTTCACAACTTCTGGTCTCGTCTATTGAGACTAGTCATAAAGACGTGGTACTGCCTGGAGCTGAGCTGCTTCGGGTTACTCTGAAAACCGGATTGATTCCGCTGTTGCTGCTGTTGCTGGTTATTATTACCAGAGTGCGGCTGCTGTCCCCCGTGTTTATCTTGACCCGGATGGCTGGCTGCTGAACCGCCAGAACCCAATCCAGCTCCTGATCCGCCATGTCCTGGGCCGCCTGGCAGGCGGCCACCGCGACGGTTAGGTTGCGTTACATACCGCTTGAACTTCTGCATAAACGAACAACTCTCCCATGTATGATTTGCTGGCCTACCAGGCAAACTGTGATTCAGACAAGGTCGCTTAAGCATCTCCTCCATGTTCGAGGAAAAATTATCCCTGCCTGAGGGTGATCCAAACCTCCTGTTGCCCTTGGGGTGATTTTGCTGGGTGTTGGCCACCAGCTCTGAACCAGCCTCTGGATTCTTACGTTTACTCTGGCTACCGTTATTCACTGCACCCTTGCCTTGGTTGCACTTCTTGGTTTGACTAGCCTTCTCCTCATCAGAACCCGGATCCTTCGTGCTGCCTGAGTCGGCATATTTCGTGAGAGCCGTCATGTGCTCTCCCATGTCCTGACATGTATGCTTGAGCCGGCCAAGTTTCTGCTTTAGAGGAATAAAGTGGCAATTCTTCTCTAAAATCAACACTTCTTGAGTCGCCGTGATCTGTTCCGATGAGTGAATAAATGTCGAGACCCGCCGTACCCAATGATGAGCCGACTCGCTCTCCTGTTGGACATAGTGATCAAGATCCACAATGGTCATAGGCTGCTTGCACGTCCCTTGAAAGTTTTTCATGAATCTAGCCCTGAGCTCTACCCATGAGTTGATGGTATTAGGTGGTAACCCCTTTAACCATGTACGGGTCGGGCCTTCAAGCATCATGATGAAATACTTGGCACAAACTGCCTCACTAACATCTAGCATCTCCATGGCCAGTTCATAGCTTTCCACCCAGGCCTTCGGGGGTAAATCAGCGGTGTAATTTGGGACCTTGCGGGGACCCTTGAAGTCTTTCGGCAACCGCTCACTCCGGAGAGCCGGCGATAGACATGGCAGCCCTCCCGTCCTAGGGGTTACTCCTGCCCCTACAGAAACGGAAGGCCCGGGCTCTTGGTAAGCCGGCCTAGCTGGCGCCTCTTGCAGGCTTCCCGCATGGTTTACACATGCCTGTGCATCTCTCCCCGGCCGGTGACCTATTGGAATCTCTTTGTGATGGTTGCTGCTGGAACCTGCCGGTGACTCGTAGCGCCGGCTGAAGTTACGGCTAGGAAGAGGGGTTGAATGGACGCGACTCCGGCTATGGGCATATCTCTCCTGCTGGGCCATGGCCGTTTGCAAGTATCTGATAGTGTTCCGCACATCCTCCGCAAAGGGTGCCTCATCCGGGATGGGGATCGTCCCAAGTCGGGTGGCCGCGGCCACCATATTCTTTGCCGGGTTAGAATAATGACCCGCCAACGTTGGAAAGGTCCCAGGTGAAGCTTGGTCACATTGGGCCGGATGAGTCACTGGCCGTTCCGTTGGGAGGCTCTCGGGCGCGCCCTTGGCTCGCCCTGTGCTAGAGTATTAAAGAGGTTCATCGCTTCATAACGTTCTGGTAGTCGGGACTGATGCCTCCTCCTGTGTACCGCCACTGCTGACCTTTGCTCCAGCCCTAAACGGAAAGCATCTGTCTTGATACGTTCTACTTCTTCTTCCATCTGGACCTTCAACTCAGCCATCCTTTGTCGCTCCTCTGCCATCCGGCCCTTGATACTTGCAATCTCTAAATTCCGAACTGCTTGATTATCTTGTGTGACTTCAGTGGCCATGAGAGCCGCGAATTCATCCATCAACTCCACAAGAACTTGAGCCGGCGGCAGCGGGCTATCATCTGATGCAGTGGCTCCCACGGCTGCGTTACCAGCGGCTCGGGCTGATCCGGCCATGAACACCACCGCATGAATCGGAGGTTTTAAAGCATCTGACTCAAAGCCATCTGACTCGGAGTTTGCATCGTCGTAGCCCCCAAGGCCACCGTTGCGGAGCTGGTACACTGATGATGTTTCTCCACTTGAAGATTCATCCTCTGAATAGACAAGGGTTTCCTATGACCCAGAAACTTCCAGATCCCTACCTTGCGTGAAGCCTACGAAGACATGCTTTTGACCTGGATTGGTGCGAGCAGGCCGCACGTTATTGGCAGATTGGAGACGCCGAGCCGGCTCGACGATGTCGGTGCAGACGTCCAGCCCGGGTGTAGATCCATCAGCCTTGCCGATGAAAACGTGGATCCCGCCAAACGGAACCCGGAATCCATACTCCATTGACTCAGCGTCAAGCCCCCAGCCGGCATCGTCGATGTAGAATCGGCCGCGGCGACTCTTGCTCATCCTTCCGACCACGTATCCTTCGAGTCCTGGGAGAGAGCCCTTTGAGAACTCAACACCACCAAGCGCAAGCCCCACGGTGGGCGCCAACTGTCGTGGTTTTATCACGGCAGATGTCCGGGGTGAACGGACTTCGATTCGAGGCCATTGCTAACATGATGGACTCAAAGGGGTTGAACGGGATGAAGGACACGAGTTTACCCAGGTTCGGACCCGCAAGTTGAGGTAATAGCCTATGTCCTGCTTGTGCTTGTATTGCTTTGTTATATCGATTACAAGGGAGCTAAAGCTTGACCTAGTTCTCGATCACCTGTCCTCTAAGTCACCCCGGGTCTGCCTTTATATAGGAGGTCAGTACCACGGGTCTTTACAATTGTCTAACCGAGTCTCATCGTGCATCCGAGTCTCTCCCTATCTTCTTGTCCAAGTCGTCCCCGAGCGGCTTGCACGCCCCGGTCTCCTCCGTTTGGGCCACCTTACGGCCCACACCATGAGCCGTCTATCTTCCTTGGCTACAAGCTTTACGGCTCACCCTTGGGCCGGCTCACGAGCCATCAACATGACCCGAAGCCTTACGGGCAGGTCATATTGCGGGGTTATATCCCCAACACAACAGCTTGTGCGTCTCGGGAAGTGAAGGGATTTGCTACTTCTCGAGCATGCGTTGGTTCCCGTAAAGAGGAACGGTTTATGCAACAAAGTAGATAAGTATTTCCCTTAGTTGTTGAGAACCACGGTATCAATCCAGTAGGAGATACAATCAAGTCCCCAATAGGTGTACCTACACAAAGAATCAAACTCTTGCATCGAACACTATGAAGGGGTTGTCAATCCCTTTAAGGTTACTTGCAAGGATGAGATCTGATAGAGATAGATTGCTTAAATGGAAAGTAAAACAATAGGTAAAATTAATGCAGCAAAGTATTTTTCATATTTTTGGGTTTTAGATCTAAAAGTATAAGATGGAAAATAGACCCAGGGCCATAGGTTTCACTAGAGGCTTCTCTCATGATAGAAAGTATTACGGTTGGTGAACAAATTACTGTCGAGCAATTGATAGAAAAGCAAATAATTGTGAAGATATCCAAGGCAATGATTATGCATATAGGCATCACGTTCATGTCAAGTAGACCGAAATGATTCTGCATATACTACTATTACTCCACACATCGACCGACTCCTGCCTGCATCTAGAGTATTAAGTTCATGAAGAACAGAGTAACACATTAGGTAAGATGACATGATGTAGAGGGATAAACTCAAGCAATATGATGAAAAACCCATCTTGTTATCCTTGATGGCAACAATACAATACCTACCTCGCTACCCCTACTTTGTCACTCGGTGAGGACACCGCAAGATTGAACACAAAACTAAACACTTCTCCCATTGCAAGAATTACCAATCTAGTTGGCCAAACCAAACCAATAACTCGAAGAGACTTGCAAAGATATGAAATCATGCATATAAGAATTCAGAAAAGACTCAAATAATATTCATGGATAATCTGAACATAAATTCACAATTCATCACATCTCGATAAACACACTGCAAAAGAGTATTACATCAGATAGATCTGCATGAAGATCACAAAGAACATGGTATTGAAGAGCAAAGAGAGAGAAGAAGCCATCTAGATACTAGCTATGGACCCGAAGGTCTGAGGTGAACTACTCCCGCATCATCGGAGGGGCAATGGAGTTGATGTAGATGCCCTCCGTGATCGAATCCCCCTCCGGCAGATTACCGGAGAAGGCTCCAAGATTGGATCTCTTGGGAACAAAGGCTTCTGGCAGCGGAAAAGTGTTTTCATGGCTTGTTCTGATAATGATGGAATATTTGGGAATTTACAGGCCGAAGATTAGGGATAGGGGAGCTGTCGTGGGCCCACAAGCCTGCCCGGCGTGCACTACCCCCCTAGGCGTGGCCCTAGGGCTTGTGGCCCCACGGTGGCTCCTCTGCCTTGGTTCTCAAGTCTCGTAGTTTCCCTTCGTTCCAGAAAAATACCTTCCGAAGGTTTATTCCGTTTGGACTCCGTTTAATATTCCTTATCTGCAAATCTTAAAAACAAGGAAAAACAGAAACTGGCACTAGGCTCTAGATTAATAGGTTAGTCCCAAAAATAATATAAAATAGCATATTAATGCATATAAAACATCCAAAATAGATAATATAATAGCATGGAACAATAAAAAGTTATAGATACATTGGAGACGTATCAGGATTCATGACACAACAAGGGGAGCCCGAATCGGCAGACCTCATAAAAGGAGAAAGAAAACCCCAAAGGCCTTTCATGCTCTCCATTCGACTTCTCCGCCTCCTATTCCCTTGCGCCTCCAAAGCATAGATCTAGGTTTCTCCACCCCCGCTCCCGAGCTCAGCAATGGCGGGCTCCAATGGTCAGTGGGAAGCTTCCATGGTCACTAACAAGGATATCCTTGACCTCAAGAATGCCGGTTACCTCCCCACCAACATTCCTCACCTTGCGGCGGAGGAGGGCCAAGTGATACCCACTCCTAGGCCAGACGAGAGGGTGGTGTTCATCCCCCACTTCATCAGGTGGTTGAGCTTCCCACTCCACCCCTTTGTCAGGGGATTAATGTTCTTCTATGGCCTCGACTTCCACGACCTCCCGCCGAACTCCATCATGCATATCTCAACGTTCATCCTCATCTGTGAGGCCTTCAAAGGTCTCCTCATCCGAAAGCTCTCTTCTAATTTTTTCTAGGATAAAACCCTCCATATAGAAGAAGATGGGGGCCAGAGGGGCTACAGGGGCCCACGAGCCCCTAGGTGCGCCCAAGGGGGTGGGGTGCGCCTGGCAGGCTCGTGGCCTCCTGGTGGCTCCCCTCTGGTATTTGTTCTGCCCAGTATTTTTTATATATTCCAAAATAATTACTCGCTGATTTTCACGGCTTTTGGAGTTGTGTAGAATAGAAATCTCAAACCTGCTCCTTTTCCAGCCCAGAATTCCAGCTGCCGGCATTCTCCCTCTTCATGTAAACCTTGTAAAATAAGAGAGAAAAGGCATAAGTATTGTACCATAATGTGTAATAACAGCTCATAATGCGATAAATATCAATATAAAAGTATGTTGCAAAATGGACGTATCAACTCCCCCAAGCTTAGACCTCGCTGATGCTGCATCCGAAGACACCGCCGCCTCCTCGAATTAGGAGGAGGCCGAAGAGGAGGAGGAGGAGGAGGTCAAGAGCGAGGGGGAGGCAACTTCCCCCACGCCAAGAAGAGAGTGGTATCCTCGGACTCCCCGGGGAGGGTAGCTTCACTTGCCCCGAAGAAGGCGCGTCAGGTGCAGGTGGTCTTGTCCGATGACAGCTCGGACTCGAGCTCCGCATCCGAAGACCCTGAGGAGGTTCCAAGAAGGAGCCTAAGGGTCAAGCCCCCTCCATCCAGGTTAGGATCTGAAGTCTCTCCTTCCTATAACTAGTAAATTCAAAGTTTGCCAACACGCATGTTATTGGTCCTAAAGCCCCCCGCGCGTCATCCCCACTGAGGTGGTATCGGATGTGGAGACCCCGCCCGCCGAACTAGCGGAGAGCGAGGATGCCTCGCACCCCACCACTCCAGGCATTACGAAGGACGTCATGGAGGTGTCGTCCCAGCCTACTGCAATGGAGGCGGACCTAGGGGGCGAGGGAGATATTATCGTGGCCGAGGCTAACGCTTCGGCCACCGAAGACCAGGGGACAATCCCCCATCCGGACACCAAGGAGGCCAGACGGATGGGCCATCAGTCCCTTCCGAGGACATCTCCAGAGCGCGTTGTGCCTCCGGAGGCACTGGTCCAATCCCTGGTGGGTGATAGGGAAATCCGATCATCCCCGACACCGCCGACCAACCGGTGGTCGGCCATGGAGGATGCTCTATCAAGCGCCTCCATCCCCGAGGATCACCGCACCCTTACGGGTGTGGTACTACAAAGCGTCCAGTCCGTTGACAACGGACTGAAGGAGGCCTTCAAAGGTCTCCTTGCGGGCTTTCAAGTAAGTCGCTCGATGTTTTCGCTAAGATTTTTATTTATTCGTATTGTAGAGATGGCAGCCCCCGAGCCCTAGGTGAGATGGACAAGCTTGCCTAGGGGTCATATCTATAATTCGGGAAGTGAGCGCCGATGGAATGTATGCATTTTATGTAATGTAGGCTTCGTCATCAGCGGCGGCCAATGGTGCCGAGCTGGATGAGCTGCATCGGAAGCTCAAGCGTTCCGAGGATGAGGTGGAAGCCCTCAACAAGAGGTTCGATGAAGCGGAGGGTAACTCCAAACTAAATCTGGATGCATTCCCCCCGAATACTATCAATGCAGATTCATTTTTATATAGAGTTGCATCATGTTAGAGCTTCATAGAAAGAGATCAAAAAGCTCAAGGCCGAGCTTCAACGTGCCAAAGATGAAGTGGCCATGGAGAAGGTTGTGGCCAAGGAAGCAGCCACCGCTCTCTCCGCCTTACGAGCCACCAGTGATAAACACCATGCTCGTGTGGCGGAAATATAGGATGAGCTCAAGGACGCTAGCAATACGTGCGAGTCCTTGGAGCAAAAGAACAAGGCGGTTTCGGCCGAACTGTCCACCATGAGGTCCGATCTCCAAAAGGAGCGGGTGGACAGATAGTTCTTCGAGGAACAAGTTCGTCAAGCCAAGGAGATAGCCGATGGTAAGCCGTACTCCCTAAAGTGCGTATTCGGGGATAGCAAAGTCAAATTGCTGACCCGAGTGTGGCGATCCTCATGCGCAGCCACCGATCTCTAGAAGAGTGTGGCGGAAGCCAATCAGCTGTTTGCCTCGCGTGGAGAGGAAGATGAAGCTCAGACATTCTGGGCACAGTTTGGAGCCCCCCGAGCGCCCTCTTCTTTTGGTGGAGCAGCTGAAACAATTGATGGAGATGCACTAGATGGCGGTGCCGGCTATCAAGGACCTTTGCATCCGCTTATGGCTTGGCGAGCTGTTGGAGATATGCCCTAGAGGCAATCATGTATGATGATATTTCCTATGTGTTTATGAATAAAGATAGTCCTTGGACATTATTAGTTATGTGAATTAATAAGTACGGGACTTGTTTGTGAGACTATGCATTTTATGATAACTGTCCTAAATAGTCCCTAGTTGAAAGGGTTGTGTGGACGCGTAACTAATCAGACTAGCATATGACACGGTGGATGGTTTGGTCTCACTGACCATGTGGCATTGGATGCTACCCGGATAATATGGACTCAGAAAGGTCTGGCCGGATTTGACATAGTCGGATCCGAGTTGGGATAAGGTCTAAGTTGGACAAACCCAACGATGAGACGCAGTGACAGGTCATCTGTGAGTCTCTAGTACAACATACATTCTATGTCCTAAGACCTGAGCTGGCGCTTGTGGTCGGGATGGTGACAGACTTGCTTTGGACTGACCAAACGCTACTCCGTGAGTGGGTAGTTACAAAGGTAGGTTTCGGTCTTGTCCAGACCCATGTTGCGAGACATGGTCGAGCAAGATGGGATTTTCCCCTCCTACCAGGAGAGATATACTCTAGGCCCCCTTGGGTGATTCGACATGGATAAGCATGGCCATGTGATGAGGATTATGAGATAATCTGAAGTGTTGGTCGGATTCATCGGAATGAACAAGGATAACCATATCGCCTTGTGCACGACAACATATATCGTGTGGCAAAGGGAACAGAAGTGTTAAGTACTGGTTCGCCAAACCAGCTTCATCGGACACTTGGAGTCGCCACGTCTTGCTAGAGGCCACTACTGGCCGGTCGAGTCGGATGTCATTTGACACGCGACCAAGTGGACGAGAACCTAAAGGGTCACGCGCTTAAGGGAAAGAACACGTGGGCTTTAGGATCCGTGCGAGGCCCAAGAGTTGTGCCCGCGTCGGATGCCTATATATAGTGGAGGTGCGGCACACCCATCTGGTTGATCGCTTCGGCACTGTCATTAGGGCTTTGCATGAGTTGCAACTAGCCACCTCCACTCGCTGCCGCTGACCGTGTGATTAGACCTGGAAGTCCGCCGCATGGGTGTTCCTCCTGCACTCGCGGATAACGTTAGAGGCGGTGCACTTGTGCCGCTTCGGCGAACCTATAGGTGGGATCTGGCAACCGGCTGTTCGAGGGAGATCGGAATGGCTGTTCGAGGGAGATCAGACGAGGAGGAGACGGACCACACGAACGCGCTACCGCAACTCTACTTCCGTTGCACGGCACTGTGCGTCTAATGGTAACAATCTGTGATCCATCTTTGTAGCATGTTCTTGGTTGTTCTACGCGTAGGAAAATTAATTTGCATGTGATGCACCTACGGTAGAACCCAACAATGGTATCAGAGCCTTTGTTATAGGATTTGGATTCAGATCGGATGCATATTTGATATGCGAAGGCAGCAGATGAGATCCGTCGGCGTTCATGAGATCGGCTATGCGCACGGTTGATGAGATCAACTACACATCGGGAGCGTTGAGGCTATGCTTTCTGTCAATCAGAATCGAGGAGGTCATGACACAACCTACCCCTACCGGTCTGGACCGCCGTGCGCGTAGCGCCTTGTATTTCGTACACGATCACACAAACTGGTAGAATGCGATTCTATGCATAGGTTTGTTTTGCAGGTTTGATGTGAATAGTATGGCTCATATGTATATGATGCATGTGTGTAATTTAACATGACCTGCGTGTCATGATTGTCAGACGGCAGGAGCCAAAGTGCTATCATTATATTGTATAACGACCTATGTGTCAACTTGTGATTCTCTGTAAATTCATTACTAGTTGTAGTAGTTGGAGGACAGAGATCAAGTTCGAGGTTTTAGCGTCCTGGCGTGACGGACAAGATGGAGTTCCACCTTGGTCATCGAAGTAGGAGCCGGCCATGGAAGGACGCCCATGAAGGAGCCATACTATTTCACATATTTATGTATATATGTGATTGATATTGCTTCTTGTTTCTATGCATGTTATAATGGTAGAAAGATCCCTCATTAATATCAAGTTTATTGCCATTCCGGATGTTTCACCTTCGCACATCAAGTACGTCTAGTGGTGGGCTTATAAAATTGAGGTGCTACTAGGTGTCCTTGAACTGGAGGGTTCGTGTCGGACACGGACATGCACTGCATCGGGTTAACTTGACAAGGCTATCAAAACGGTTTTGGGCCTTGAGGCAGAGAAGGTTGGGAGCCGGGGTATGAGATACCTACCCAACCGACAGGAGTCATATAGAGATACGATTAGCAAGGAGTTGCTTACCGAATAGGCAAGTTGGCTAGCAGTGATGCTAAAGCTAACTAGTCGCTCACGCTAGACGGGTCCTGAATCACTAAGAGTTTGCGAAGGGATGCCGACTTCAGTGGGAGTAGTTCTGTTTAAGGCTTGAATTACTCTACATAAACACATTGCTTAGTGATTGCATATTTTCTATTGTAGATCAAGGGCACCACCTGCTCAACCCAACTTTGCATTGAAATCAATTCTGGAAAAAGATAAACTGAATGGAACAAACTTTACCACCTGGTATAGAAATTTGAGAAATGTTCTCAAGAACGATAAAAAGGAACATGTTCTAGAGGATCCACTTCCAGAGGAACCTGCCGAGAATGCTAATGCCACAACCAAGAATGCCCACCAGAAACTTGTTGATGAATCAAACGTGATCAGCTACCTCATGCTGGCTTGTATGGAGCCTGATTTGCAACAGCATTTTGAAAACATTCAGGCTTTCGATATGATCGAGAGTTTGAAGAGCATGTTTTAGGTGCAGGCTAGGACCGAAAGGTTAAACGTCTGGTAGTCCTTGACGGATTGTAATCTGAAGGAGGGTGATCCACTGAGCCCGAGTGTGATCAAGATGATCCGGTACGTGCAAGCTTTGGATCGGTTAGGCTTCCCACTTGGGGACGAGCTGTCCATGGATTCTATTTTGGGTTCTCTTCCACCTAGCTATGGGACGCTCGTCTCGAACTATCATATGCATGGTATGGGTAAGAAGCTCACTGAATTGCATGGGATGCTCAAGGTGGCAGAGCAAAATATTAAGAAAGGCACGCATCAAGTGTTGATGGTGCAGAACTCGGCTACGTTCAAGAAGAGTTGGTCCAACAAAAAGGGTAAGGGAAAGGGCATGGAGAAGGCTGTCTCCGCCACTGAGCCAAAGTCCGAACCAAACTCAAAGACCATTTGCTTTCGCTGCAAGGAAGTTAGTCACTAGAAGAGGAACTGTAGCAAGTGGCTTGCTAAGCACGGCAAGCTGAGATGCTTCTTCAGGTAAAGGTACACTTGTTACATATGTTATAGACATTTACCTTGCTGACATACCCTAGTAGCTCTTGGGTATTTGATACCGGATCGGTTGTTCATATTTGCAACTCGATGCAGGGTCGACACAAGTGGAGATTGACATCAGGGTCGGCAACAAAGCAAGAGTTGCTGCATTGGAGGTTGGCATGACGCAGCTCAAGCTTCCTTCTGGATTTATTTTGGAATTGAATAATTGTTATTACATTCCCGCACATAGTCGGAACATTATTTCTGCCTCATGCATGATGAGTCAAGGTTACGAATTCAATATGAAGGATAATGGTTGTTCATTTTATTTGAATGGAATGTTCCATGGCTATGCACCCATAGTAGATGGGCTATTTATTTTGAATCTAGAAACGGAACCAGTCTATAACATGAATGTCAAGAGGCATAAGCCTAATGAGATAAATCCGACAAACTTTTGCATTGCCGGCTTAGACACATTAGTCTAAAACGCATGAAGAAGCTCCATGATGATGGACTCCTAACTTCGTCTGACTTCGGGTCGTTTGATAAATGTGAATCATGCTTGCTAGGCAAGATGACTACGTCTCCTTTTACAAAGTGTTGCGAGAGGGCGTCTGAGCTGTTGGAGCTAATACACAGTGATGTGTGTGGTCCAATGAGCACAACAGCCAGTGGTGGCTGATGACCCACAAGTATAGGGGATCTATCTTAGTCCTTTCGATAAGTAAGAGTGTCAAACCCAACGAGGAGCAGAAGGAAATGACAAGCGGTTTTCAGTAAGGTATTCCCTTCAAGCACTGAAATTGTCGGTAACACATAGTTGTGTGATAAGATAATTTGTAATGGGTAGCAAGTAACAATAGTAACAAAGGTGCAACAATATGGCCCAATCCCTTTCGTAGCAAGGGACAAGCCTGAATGAACTCTTATATAAGGTAAAGCGCTCCCGAGGACACATGGGAATTATTGTCAAGCTGGTTTTCATCATGTTCATATGATTCGCGTTCGCTACTTTAGTAGTTTGATATGTGGGTGGACCGGTGCTTGGGTGTTGTCCTTACTTGGACAAGCATCCCACTTATGATTAACCCCTCTCGCAAGCATCCGCAACTACGAAAGAAGAATTAACACAAAGTCTAACCATAGCATTAAACTAGTGGATCCAAATCAGCCCCTTACGAAGCAACACATAAACTAGGGTTTAAGCTTCTGTCACTCTAGCAACCCATCATCTACTTATTACTTCCCAATGCCTTCCTCTAGGCCCAAATAATGGTAAAGTGTCATGTAGTCGAAGTTCACATAAAACCACTAGAGGAGAGACAACATACAACGCATCAAAATATCGAACGAATACCAAATTCACATGACTACTAGTAACAAGACTTATCCCATATCCTCAGGAACAAACGTAACTACTCACAAAGCATAATTATGTTCATGATCAGAGAGGTATTGAATAGCATTAAGGATCTGAACATATGATCTTCCACCAAGTAAATCAACTAGAATCAACTACAAGAAGTAATTAACACTACTAGCAACCTTACGAGTACCAATCGGAGTCGCGAGACGGAGATTGGATACAAGAGATGAACTAGGGTTTGGAGATGAGATGGTGCTGATGAAGATGTTGATGGAGATGAGTACCCTCCGATGAGAGGGAGTGTTGGTGATGACGATGGCGACGATTTCCCTCTCCGGTAGAGAAGTTTCCCCGGCAGGACGGCCCTGCCGGAGCTCTAGATTTGTTCTGCTCAAGTTCCGGCTCGTGGCGGCAGCGTTTCTTCTTGAAAGCTCTCCCTCTATTTTTTCTCGGATGAAACCCTTCATATAGGATAAGATGGGGGCCAGAGGCGCTACAGGGGGCCCACAAGCCCCAAGGCGCGCCTAGGGGGGGTAGGGCACGCCTGGCAGACTCGTGGCCTCCTAGTGGCTCCCCTCTGGTATTTCTTCCGACCAGTATTTTTTATATATTCCAAAATAATTCCTCATTGATTTTCACGGCTTTTGGAGTTGTACAGAATAGACATCTCAAACTTGCTCCTTTTCCAGCCCAGAATTCCAGCTGCCGACATTCTCCCTCTTCATGTAAACCTTGTAAAATAAGAGAGAAAAGGCATAAGTATTGTACCATAATGTGTAATAACAGCTCATAATGCGATAAATATCAATATAAAAGTATGATGCAAAATGGACGTATAAACTCCCCCAAGCTTAGACCACGCTTGTCCTCAAGCGCAAGCCGAGATCGATAAATATGCCAACATGTTTAGAGATAGAGGTGTCGATAAAATAAAATACGGACATGCAGGCATCATGATCATATTTAGAATAGCAATATCGTCATATAATCTCTTATGCCAAAGTGACAATTCATTCACAATGTAAAGCATGCATCAAGAACCTTATTGAGAATTAACAACCAATAGTCTTTAGTCATTGAAGCAATTGCAATTTATCATAACATCAGAAAGAGTCAAATAAGAACTTGTAAAGCAAACCCACATACTCAATCATCTTTTAGTCTTCTACAATTGCTAAAACTCACGCGGTACTCATGAGATCAAAGTTTCAGTTGGACATAGAGAAAGATAGGGGCTTATAGTTTCACCTCCCAACTTTTTACCTCAAGGGTAATGTCAACAATAATAATTCATGATTACTTACTTCCAAGTTGATATATGAATATAGATCTTTCCTTAGCACATGACGCTTGCCAAGATAATGGCAAAATAAGGAATTGGTGTCGATCACCATGACTCTTTTAAAGATAAAAAGTAAAGGTACAAGATAGGCCCTTTGCAGAGGGAAGCAAAGGTTGTCATGCACTTTTGAGGTTTGGATGTGTGATCTCTTAGTGTGAAGGAATGTCACTTTATATCGCCTCCTGTGATAAAGAACTTTATTATGCAGTATGTCGCTTTTATGTCTTCCTCATCACCGGTTCGTGCAAAGCTTATTTTCCAGACACTAATAGATCATACATATTTAGGGAGCATTTTTTATTGCTTGCACCGAGGACAACTTACTTGAAGGATCTTTATTCAATCCATAGGTAGGTATGGTGGACTCTCATGGCAAAACTGGGTTGAGGGTTTTATGGATGCACAAGTAGTATCTCTACTTAGTGCAGAAGTTTTGGCTAATATGAGGTGGAAGCAAGCGTCACATGCTAAAGGATCTATAATCACATAACATTGTTCGAAACCAAGCAAACATAATTCATTATGTTGTCTTCCTTGTCCAACTTCTACTTCTTAGCATGTAATAGTTTAATGAGTGTTCACAATCATAGACGGTGTCAAAGATGATATATTTATATGTGAACCTCTCTTTCCTTATTACTTCCTATTAATTGCAACAATGACCAAGGTCTACGTTTGTCTACACACAACAAGTTTCAGTCAACATTCTTTTTATATGTGAAGCCATCACTTCCCATAAGATTATCACATGATATTTCATGCTTTGTTCTTTTATTATTAATTTCTCTAGATCAGAGTAAGAAGAAAAGCCCTTAACTAAAACACACATTATTATATAACTCACGAACTTGATTACATTGGGGGTAACACAAAGCAAAACTCAAGCCTAGGTCATACTAAGAACTTTATTCTAATAGATAAATATATTACCAAAAGGATCGAACTAAGATAAAGGTAAAGGCAAAAGATGTGATGGTCATACGATACCGGGGCAACTCCCCCAAGCTTGGCACAAGCCAAGGGGAGTGCCCATACCCGTGTGTTTAATTGTCTTCCTTCAGAGCTGATGGTGGTGAAGTTGGGGCAAAATGCTTAAGCTTGTTTAGTTTCCTTTTTAGCACAAAGTTCTGCTCTTTTAGATCGTTAACTTCCTCTTCAAGCCTCAACACCCTTTGACATAATTCTTGCTTACTCTCCTGCAAAAGACGAGAAGGGGTAAACAAAATCTTAGGCTTCTCCCTTGAGTTAGGGAGACTCGACTTCTTGAACTCCACATGCATGTCCCCAGGTTGGGGTAGAGGAACTTCCTCTTCGTCGGAACTTCTTCCTTCCTTCCCCTTAGGATCATAATCTTCTTCCTCATCTGTGGTCCAACTATAAGGATCTAAGTCTCCATAGACCTTGGGGTTAGCAAGGTAACCAGCCACATAGTTCTCCCCCTTTGAATCTTGAGAGGACATCTTTGCTCTAAATCTGCTGCAGAAACAGGCTCAAAACGTAAACAGAGGATATTTGTAGCGACCCAACTCAAAATGAGTCAAGCCTCGTGTGTTCTGTGCCATCCCTGGATCAGTATGCTAGCACACACAGTACATCAATGTATATATCAAAGTGCAATCACATGTAACAGCGTAAAACAGATATATACCTTAAAATAGCAGCGAATACAGTCAACGGGAGTGGAGTCCCAGTAACACCAACGACAAGTTGAGTGCAGACCGTAACCCTAAATCGTACTCTTACCCGTCGTAGAAGATTATCTGCAACATGACAAGTTGCAGCCATATAGGTCAGTACATTGAATGTACTGGCAAGATCACCATAGTAGAAGAGAAGAATAAAGACTATTCTATATGCAAAGGCTTTGAGGCTCTGTGTCTAAGTTTTTGCATAAAAGCTGATTTTATTTTTCCTACAACAAAAGGAATATCAGGAATAACACTATAGAGTTACCTATCATGACATGATTCCGCCAACCAATGTCTCAATGCCCACAAGTATCTTAAGTTTCCCACAATTAAGTTATCAGTCCAGTGTTGAGAGTTCAGAGATAGATCCAAGTCCAGAGGCTCATATTGTCCATAACCGCAGACACGCCTAATCGATTAGGTTTAACTCTGCAGAGTGTTGTGTACTTTACCCACAAGATTCTTTCCCTCCTGGTAAGTCCTCGCATTGCTTGGTGTTTGAGAACAGGATGAAAGAAACATGGTCTTTCAGAGTGCTTCCCTGACTGTCCGACAGTGCCCATCCAATCCTAACGTCGACTACATCTCGTAGCACTGCCCAACAGAGTCACAACAAAGATCAACCAAGCCAGAGCCCATAATGACTTGTGGCTACACAGGTAAGCTTCCGGGCATGAAGTATTCATCCTTCTCTTTGAGTCTGGGTGAGGCTTTCCGCGTGAATACTGGCACTTCTCTAGCAACACCTAGGCAAATCCACTGGTTTCTCCAGGGTGCCGTTCCAA
Source organism: Hordeum marinum (assembly GCA_022496015.1). Classification (NCBI taxonomy): domain Eukaryota; kingdom Viridiplantae; phylum Streptophyta; class Magnoliopsida; order Poales; family Poaceae; genus Hordeum; species Hordeum marinum. Next base: position 445,026,247 of record CM039674.1, read on the forward strand.
CCATCCCTCACCCAGTAGTGTGTATTGAAAACTTGTCTTCTCGAGTCTTGAAGTCTTGAGGTCTTGAAGATGCAGGACTTGAAGATGTCTTCATGAAGCTGTCGTCTTGACGTAGAGTCCTTCTTCACACCCCTCACGAACACTCATACCAATCCCCGTCTACTTTAGCATAGCATAAAAGTAACTAACGTTCCGGGGGCTTTAGTAACCAGTGGTGGGTTCCTACCTCATGCATTCTACTCAACTACAAGAGTTTCAATAACACTATGGGAGGGATTTGTTGAATGATGTCACTACATGCAATAAAAACATAGGTATGAAATAGATGGTCAAGGTGAACTTGCCTGTACTGTTGATGAAGATAAAGATTGCTCTCAGAAGTAACTTGATAGACTATTCGTCACTCTCCGATGAGAAATCTATATAACAACCATTGCGTCCATAAGCAATCATACTAGCAATCAATTCTAACAATCACAAGGTAGGACAAGAACAAAACAACAAGGTTGATGAAGGAAATACTTAAGACAAAAGTTAATGATCAACAAAACTACATCAACACAACTAAGGTGATGATGAAGGAGATACTTAAGACAAGGTTGAAAACACAAAACTCCAACAAATTCAAAAGTAACTCAAAACCCAAAACAATATAATAAAGTATTTTTAGTAAATATTTTACTAGCAAAAATGAGTTACTAGCAAAACTATAAAAACAACATCCTAGACCTCATGAGTGTTTAACAACAATCAAAACAATAACTAAGAGAAAACATATTGTAAAACCAACTAAATTAACAAAAAATAATTAAATAAAATAATTATTATAAAACAGAATTAAATCATATAAAATTTTGTGCAAAGAGTTTCCATGAGAAACTAATTTTTTTTATAACATATTACCTAATGCAAAATAATCTAGTTTCCTATCATAATAGTGCAAAACTAAATTATTTTTATTAACAAAGTATTTCTTAACAGAAAGAAATTACTACAAATTTATTTGAAAACAGAATCTAATTTCTTAAAACTTTGTTAAAAATAATTATTACTAACTAGTTTGTTTTAATCAAATTAAACCTAATTGAAAAGGAGTTGAGATTCCTATAACCCTAAGGAATAAACTAAGCAATTTTTTTATTTTAACAACAAGTAATTTACCTAAAGTTTAACTAACAGAATCTACTCAATCAAATAAAACTAAATCTGATTTAAACTAACAAAATGACACTAATTAAACTATATTAACAAACTAAACAGATTCTATTTGGTTTGAAAATACTATTTAAAATTATTATAAAAATTCTGAAACTCTACCAAATGATAGCTATGGTCACTAGTGACAAGTAGGAAAAAGAATCATTCAAAAATTCATTTTAGAACTCAAGATATTCAGAAAAAAAAATTAAATCAAATCTGTTCAAATTCAAATTTAAATATTCAAACATAGTCAAATTTGGTATTCACAGAAACTAGATGAAATTTGTGATCTAATGAAAAAGAAATCAATTAAAAACATTAAGTAGTTTAAAAGATATAAAGAAAATAAAATCAGAACCTATTCTGGAAACAGAAATTAAAACAGAAAGAAAAAATTCGTTTCTAACGGACAGGTGGGCTACGTGTCGCTCTCTGGTTGGTCTAAGGGTGCGTGTGCTAGGGAGTTTCGGGCGGGCGACCGGAATATAACGCGTACCGGTTCGAGCAAATAAACAGATCTAATCGGGGCCGTGGGATTTAGATCAAACGGAGGGGGAGAGGGGTGCGGTGCTCACAGTGAGATTGTCGCCGGCGGGGGCTTCTCCGGCGAGTCCAAAATGTCGAGGTCATCGGGGATGGCTCTCTAGTGACCCTCCGGCGATGGCGAAGGCACCACTCGATGCGGGCGAAGACGGCGATGAGATAGGTGGCTTCAGTGGGGCGAGGGGGTGATAGAGTCGACGGTGGTGAGCTCGGAGGCGGAGCCGTCCTTCGGTGGTCGTCGGGGAGGTAGCTCCCGTGGGTGTGGAGCATGGGTGAGAGGGTGGGGAGGTGCGGGCGAGTGAGAGAGGGAGGTTGGTGGGCTCTGGGAGGGTGTAGGGAAGGAAGGGGGAGCAGCACGTCGAAAATGGCGCGGTGGCTACCGGTTGTCTTCGGCGAGCTATCCCGACGAGGGAAGGGCACGAGAGAAGGGGGGAATAGGGAGGATGGAGAGAGGAGGGTGAGGGCTATTTATAGGACCAGGTGCGGGGTCGGGGGAAGGGAGGGCGCGCAGATCCGACGATGGAGGATTCTCCGGCGGCGGCGGCACATGCGGGAGGGAGGCAACCGACGCGAAATCATCGGGCGGTCAGGTGGGACCCATTGTCAGTGAGGGTAGGGAGCGTGCGGAGCTGTCGGTCGGCCGGGATTCAGGGGGTTCGGCATTAAGTGGAGGTGGGCCGGCCCGATACGGTTTTAATACTTTCCTTTTTTATTAACCAGAATAGAAAAAGGCCTTTAATGCTTATAATAAAATTACAAATATAGGAGTATTTTATATCAAAATTATCAGAATAAAATATGCTATTTAATGAACATTTTTATTCTGTTATTTGAATATTTTGGGAAAAATATTATTTTCAGAAATTGCCTAATTGGCTTTATTTATATTTGCAGATATTTTTCAAATAACCCTAGGGGTTTATGGTTCAAAAACTTCACAAATAACCCCTGGTTTTGGAGTGTCATATTACTCCTCTAAAAATATTTGACAAGGGGTTTGAATACTTTGAAATTTGAATAGGATCCAATGGATTCCAAAATTAATTTAGAGGCACATTCAAATTCTTTTAAACTCCCAACTCATATTTCATATAAATTGAAGAAGTCATATTATCCTCTCTCAAGAAAGTCATTGAGTTGCATAAAGTTTCTGAATTTGAAATATTTTCAAAATGGGAATTCAAACCATTTTCGAATCCCTTTTAATTTTCTCAAATGGAAGAAGTCATGTCATCTTCACTCTAGGGTTTTGTGATGAAATGAATTTGAATTCCTAGTGATCCAAATGCAGAGTGAAAGTTTTGGGAAAGTCATTTCATTCCCTCTCATCAATTTTTCAAAATTTTCAAAAAAAATTCAAATTTCACTCACTTTCAATCACTCAAGCAAACAATCAATCATTCTAATAATTATTATAACATTCCAAAGTTTGGGATGTTACAAACCTACCACACTTAAAATGAATCTCGTCCTCGAGATTCGGAAGGGCTAGAAAGAAAAGGTTAGGGTTTGGGGTCTTCTAACAAATCCATTGACCACGAAGGTGTGAGGTCTTCCAACAAGACTCCATTGACCTAGAAATGTGGGTCTACCACACTTAAAATGAGAGTTACTGGTCTCTCAAAATCATGGTAATCCTGTGGGTGTAGCTGTCTGTTCACCTTCTTCCCGATAGCTTCTTCGGTGATGCTCTTCCGTTATATCAAGATCTTGTGTCCTCATAACAACATGTATTTCCTCCGATACTGGGTCTTCTTAACTGACAGGTCTCGCGTTCATTCTAAATAAATTATCGAAGATCTCATGGTGGTCTACCATTAGTGGTTATCCTGTAGTGAAACGGGTCTTGGCTTCATTTCTCACCGTAGAATTCCTACGTGTGACAGCAACTGTCATGTACAAGGGGTTATCATCCTACCATTCTAGGGCTTTAACAAAAAGCTTCAAAGAATGTCGTCTCTTTACTATGGGTAAGTCACTCAGATTTACCAATCCGAATAGCAAGAGAATGATAAGAGTAAGTCGTCATGGTGGCCAAACCATGTCGCACTAAAATCATTACCTTGTATAAGGTTTAGTGAATCTCGTATTCTAACACTTGGGCTTCCTCACAAGCATTGCAGAAATCTCTCTTGTCAACGAACAAAGTTCGGATAAATCCATTGATTCTGCATGGTAAGTAAAAACATCTATCATTTCTTCACAATTCTCAGGTTATCGTAAACTCATAAGAAAACGTTTGCTGATCAGTCGTAGCTTCTTCTAGGTTTCTTCCTTCACAAGAGTGGGACTTGATCCTTATCCATCCTGAGGTCAGTGACTTGTGGGTTCACTTTACTACTTGGATAGCTTGGACTCACTCCTGGGGTTACTATCGTTCCATATACCAGCATTTCCTTTAGTTCAATACATCATGCCCTTGAGGTAACAAATCACAGACTTATTCTTGTTTAGATTCCACTCAGAGGAATTCATTTTCCTTTTCATTGGTCTGTTTAACCTTGGGTATGGTTTCACCACAATCATTCTTTTGTATCGTTCCAACTTCAAAATCACTTTGTCACAAAGGTTATCATCCACATAGTTTGAGGTGGTTCCACATTCTCTTCACATGTATTCACTTATCCAAACTCCTTAATCCGGAAAAGGTACCTGTGGTTACTACCACACTTAAAATTAAATGCTCTCATGTATGCATAGACCATATTTTCTCATATCCTCAAAAATGGTCAGTGATCTTGGGCCATAGAATAACAACTCATGTAATACAACATAAGATAAATCATGACACCATAAATTTCCATTGACTCATGAATTTATTACAAACTCTAAGACTTCCGTTACATAACTTCAAAATGGTAAGAGTGCTACCTATTACATTTATTACATCCAAAATCCAAAACTCAGACTACTCATGTTTGACCTTCTTCTCTGGGCATTTATAGGCATAGTGGCCCATATCCTTACACTTGAAACATCGAATATGACTCAGGTCCTTCTGTTCAGGGGCTTGTCTCTTCCTGAGGTTCTTTGTTCTGATCAACACTTCAATTTCCCGTGGATCAAACTCCAGTTCTTCTATCGGGAAGTTTCCCAGATACTCTTTTCTTTCCTAAGTACAGTCCTGTGAGAAATGTCCCTTTTCTCCACATGTATAGCAGGCATTTGAGTAAAATCTGGTTAATCCTTCTCTATCAGGGTCTTCAACATCTTCCTTCTTCACAAGTTCTCCAAATTTTCTCTGAAGGCTTCTTTCATGGCTTTCTTCTGCTGTTTGATGACTTCTTGTACCTTGGGGTACATTTGACATTGAGCAGGGTAATGTGTAGTTCCTTCACACAAGAAACATGTCACCTGCCTAGTTGGGCATTCCTCAGTAGGGTGATTTTCTTCACAATAAGGGCATCCATCCTTGTGTTCTTCTTGGGTGTGTCCTATCTCTCCACATATCTTGCAAGCACAAATCTTCTTCACAACTTTGCGATGGGGCTTCTGGGTGTTGGTAACAACATGGGATCCTTGCAAAGTCATCTTGAATTCTTCCCAAGTGATTGATTCCTGCCTATCATGGATATCTTTATGCATCTTCCACCAATGTGCAGCACCTTCTGCAAAGTACCGAAGAGCATACTGGACCATCTCGTTCCTTGCAACATGGTTACTCCATAGGTGATCCTCCATGTTCTGAATCCATTCTTCTATCTCTAACCAAGTCATTGATCCAGAATACACGAGTCTAGCTTCGTTCGTCATCTATTGGGTTCAAGCTTTTGGGATGAGATACAAGAGAGAGGAGGGAGGGGAAAACACAGAATACAAACAATGGTTTTGAAAATAGATTTTTTTTGTTGTGGCTGTCGAAAATAAAACTTACACACAAATGAAAGCTCACAAATCATCGTATCTAACGTAAGTATACAACAGGGGTTGGGTCTTCTAGGGGCATAACATCTTGGAAATTCTTCATGGTCTTTAATTTCTTCAGGTCTGTATAGTCTTCAACTTGTGTAGCTTCAATTCTTCTAATGCATGGTGAAATCTTCTTTACTTTGAAGAGACCATCAGTTGTTTCGATATCTTGTCCTTCTTGGAGTGGCTTCAGTTGATCCTTCGGGTTGTCAAAAGGGAAGGGGTATTGTCTAACTATTTGATAAAACTCAGAAAGGATGAGAAGTAAAGGTTCTTTTGAAAACAAAGTTTTCAAGAAATCATTTCCTAAGGCTTTCCAGTTTCTAGGGTCACGTCCTACAGTCAACATGTGCTCTGATACCATTTTCTGTAGCGACCCGACTCAAAATGAGTCAAGCCTCTGTGTGTTCTGTGCCATCCCTTGATCAGTATGCTGGCACACACAGTACATCAATGTATATATCAAAGTGCAATCACTTGTAACAGCGTAAAACAGATATATACCTTAAAATAGCAGCGAATACAGTCAACGGGAGTGGAGTCCCAATAACACCAACGGCAAGTTGAGTGCAGACCGTAACCCTGAATCGTACTCTTACCCATCGTAGAAGAGTATCTGCAACATGATAAGTTGCAGCCATATAAGTCAGTACATTGAATGTACTGGCAAGATCACCATAGTAGAACAGAAGAATAAATACTATTCTATATGCAAAGGCTTTGAGGCTCTGTGTCTAAGTTTTTGCATAAAAGCTGATTTTATTTTTCCTACAACAAAAGGAATATCAGGAATAACACTATAGAGTTACCTATCATGACATGGTTCCGCCAACCAATGTCTCAATGCCCACAAGTATCTTAAGTTGCCCACAATTAAGTTATCAGTCCAGTGTTGAGAGTTCAGAGATAGATCCAAGTCCAGAGGCTCAAATTGTCCGTAACCATGGACACGCCTAATCGATTAGGTTTAACTCTGCAGAGTGTTGTGTACTTTACCCACAAGATTCTTTCCCTCCTGGTAAGTCCTCGCACTGCCTGGTGTTTGAGAACAGGATGAAAGAAACATGGTCTTTCAGAGTGCTTCCCTGATTGTCCGACAGTGCCCATCCAATCCTAACGTCGACTACATCTCGTAGCACTGCCCAGCAGAGTCACAACAAAGATCAACCAAGCCAGAGCCCATAATGACTTGTGGCTACATAGGTAAGCTTCCGGGCATGAAGTATGCATCCTTCTCTTTGAGACTGGGTGAGGCTTTCCGTGTGAATACTGGCACTTCTCCAGCAACACCTAGGCAAATCCACTGGTTTCTCCAGGGTGCCGTTCCAACCATCCCTCACCCAGTAGTGTGTATTGAAAACTTGTCTTCTCGAGTCTTGAAGTCTTGAGGTCTTGAAGATGCAGGACTTGAAGATGTCTTCATGAAGCTGTCGTCTTGACGTAGAGTCCTTCTTCACACCCCTCACGAACACTCATACCAATCCCCGTCTACTTTAGCATAGCATAAAAGTAACTAACGTTCCGGGGGCTTTAGTAACCAGTGGTGGGTTCCTACCTCATGCATTCTACTCAACTACAAGAGTTTCAATAACACTACGGGAGGGATTTGTTGAATGATGTCACTACATGCAATAAAAACATAGGTATGAAATAGATGGTCAAGGTGAACTTGCCTGTACTGTTGATGAAGATAAAGATTGCTCTCAGAAGTAACTTGATAGACTATTCGTCACTCTCCGATGAGAAATCTATATAACAACCATTGCATCCATAAGCAATCATACTAGCAATCAATTCTAACAATCACAAGGTAGGACAAGAACAAAACAACAAGGTTGATGAAGGAAATACTTAAGACAAAAGTTAATGATCAACAAAACTACATCAACACAACTAAGGTGATGATGAAGGAGATACTTAAGACAAGGTTGAAAACACAAAACTCCAACAAATTCAAAAGTAACTCAAAACCCAAAACAATATAATAAAGTATTTTTAGTAAATATTTTACTAGCAAAAATGAGTTACTAGCAGAACTATAAAAACAACATCCTAGACCTCATGAGTGTTTAAAAACGTTCAAAACAATAACTAAGAGGAAACATATTGTAAAACCAACTAAATTAACAGAAAATAACTCAATAAAATCTTTATTATAAAACAGAATTAAATCATATAAAATTTTGTGCAAAGAGTTTCTATGAGAAACTAAATTGTTTTATAACATATTACCTAATGCAAAATAATCTAGTTTCCTATCATAATAGTGCAAAACTAAATTATTTTTATTAACAAAGTATTTGTTAAAAGAAAGAAATTACTACAAATTTATTTGAAAACAGAATCTAATTTCTTAAAACTTTGTTAAAAATAATTATTACTAACTAGTTTGTTTTAATCAAATTAAACCTAATTGAAAAGGAGTTGAGATTCCTATAACCCTAAGGAATAAAGTAAGCAACTTTTTTTATTGTAACAACAAGTAATTTACCTAAAGTTTAACTAACAGAATCTACTAAATCAAATAAAACTAAATCTGATTTAAACTAACAAAATGACACTAATTAAACTATATTAACAAACTAAACAGATTCTGTTTGGTTTGAAAATACTATTTAAAATTATTATAAAAATTCTGAAACTCTACCAAATGATAGCTATGGTCACTAGTGACAAGTAGGAAAAAGAATCATTCAAAAATTCATTTTAGAACTCAAGATATTCAGAAAAAAAAATTTAAATCAAATCTGTTCAAATTCAAATTTAAATATTCAAACATAGTCAAATTTGGTATTCACAGAAACTAGATGAAATTTGTGAGCTAATGCAAAAGAAATCAATTAAAAACATTAAGTAGTTTAATAGATATAAAGAAAATAAAATCAGAACCTATTCTGGAAACAGAAATTAAAACAGAAAGAAAAAATTCGTTTCTAACGGACAGGTGGGCTACGTGTCGCTCTCTGGTTGGTCTAAGGGTGCGTGTGCTAGGGAGTTTCGGGCGGGCGACCGGAATATAACGCGTACCGGTTCGAGCAAATAAACAGATCTAATCGGGGCCGTGGGATTTAGATCAAACGGAGGGGAAGAGGGGTGCGGTGCTCACAGTGAGATTGTCGCTGGCGGGGGCTTCTCCGGCGAGTCCAAAATGTCGAGGTCATCGGGGATGGCTCTCTAGTGACCCTCCGGCGATGGCGAAGGCACCACTCGATGCGGGCGAAGACGGTGATGAGATAGGTGGCTTCAGTGGGGCGAGGGGGTGACAGAGTCGACGGTGGTGAGCTCGGAGGCGGAGCCGTCCTTCGGTGGTCATCGGGGAGGTAGCTCCCGTGGGTGTGGAGCACGGGTGAGAGGGTGGGGAGGTGCGGGCGAGTGAGAGAGGGAGGTTGGTGGGCTCTGGGAGGGTGTAGGGAAGGAAGGGGGAGCAGCACGTCGAAAATGGCGCGGTGGCTACCGGTTGTCTTCGGCGAGCTATCCCGACGAGGGAAGGGCACGAGAGAAGGGGGGAATAGGGAGGATGGAGAGAGGAGGGTGAGGGCTATTTATAGGACCAGGTGCGGGGTCGGGGGAAGGGAGGGCGCGCAGATCCGACGATGGAGGATTCTCCGGCGGCGGCGGCACATGCGGGAGGGAGGCAACCGACGCGAAATCATCGGGCGGTCAGGTGGGACCCATTGTCAGTGAGGGTAGGGAGCGTGCGGAGCTGTCGGTCGGCCGGGATTCAGGGGGTTCGGCATTAAGTGGAGGTGGACCGGCCCGATACGGTTTTAATACTTTCCTTTTTTATTAACCAGAATAGAAAAAGGCCTTTAATGCATATAATAAAATTACAAATATAGGAGTATTTTATATCAAAATTATCAGAATAAAATATGCTATTTAATGAACATTTTTATTCTGTTATTTGAACATTTTGGGAAAAATATTATTTTCAGAAATTGCCTAATTGGCTTTATTTATATTTGCAGATATTTTTCAAATAACCCTAGGGGTTTATGGTTCAAAAACTTCACAAATAACCCCTGGTTTTGGAGTGTCATATTACTCCTCTAAAAATATTTGACAAGGGGTTTGAATACTTTGAAATTTGAATAGGATCCAATGGATTCCAAAATTAATTTAGAGGCACATTCAAATTCTTTTAAACTCCCAACTCATATTTCATATAAATTGAAGAAGTCATATTATCCTCTCTCATGAAAGTCATTGAGTTGCATAAAGTTTCTGAATTTGAAATATTTTCAAAATGGGAATTCAAACCATTTTCAAATCCCTTTTCATTTTCTCAAATGGAAGAAGTCATGTCATCTTCACTCTAGGGTTTTGTGATGAAATGAATTTAAATTCCTAGTGATCCAAATGCAGAGTGAAAGTTTTGGGAAATTCATTTCATTCCTTCTCATCAATTTTTCAAAAGTTTCAAAAAAGTTTCAAATTTCACTCACTTTCAATCACTCAAGCGAACAATCAATCATTCTAATAATTATTATAACATTCCAAAGTTTGGGATGTTACAATATTTGCGTGATACGGGGGTCAGACCTTTCGGGAGATTATATAATGAATTTTTACCGACCATAAGTAGCATTCCACCAGAAAACAGAGTCTAGGAGGCACACGAGGTGCTCACGAGCCCCCAGGCGCGCCCAGGGGGTAGGGGCGCGCCTGGTAGGCTCGTCGCCTCCTCGTGCGCTTTCCAGACTATTTTAAATTTTTCTATTTTTCTAAATATTCCAAAACGGAGAAAAATTTCTATTGGAAAAGTTTTGGAGTCGGTTTGCTTACCGTATCACATACCTCTTCGTTTTCGGAGTCTGAAACAGGCTGGTAAACATCCCTTATGTACTCCTCCGGAGTTATGGTATTAATTATATTGCTTTCAACATTTATGGGAGTACCTGAGATATAATGCTTGATCCTTTGCCCATTCACAACTCTCAGAAAAGTGACTTCCGCGTTGTTGATTTTGATGGCACCGGAACGATATACTTCTTCGACAATATAAGGACCTTCCCATTTGGAGAGAAGCTTGCCTGCAAAAAATCTTAAACAAGAATTGTATAGCAAGACATAATCACCTACATTGAACTCACGTATTTGTATCCTTTTATCATCCCACCTCTTAACTTTCTCTTTAAACAACTTGGCATTTTCATATGCTTGAGTTCTCCATTCATCAAGTGAGCTAATATCAAATAACCTCTTCTCACCAGCAAGTTTGAAATCAAAGTTGAGCTCTTTGATTGCCCAATAAGCCTTATGCTCTAGCTCAAGAGGTAAATGACATGCTTTACCCTAAACCATTTCATACGGAGACATGCCCATACGGAGACATACCCACAGTGCATCATCAAGTTTCTTAGACCAATTCTTTCTAGACCTATTAACAGTCTTTTGCAAAATTAATTTAATTTCTCTATTACTTAACTCTACTTGACCACTAGACTGAGGATGATAAGGAGATACAATTCTATGGTTGACATCATACTTAGCAAGCATTTTACGGAAAGCATCATGAATAAAATGTGAACCACCATCAGTCATTAAATATCTAGGGACTCCAAATCTAGGGAAAATAACTTCTTTAAGCATCTTAATAGAGGTGTTATGATCAGCACTACTAGTTGGAATAGCTTCTACCCACTTAGTAACGTAATCAACAGCAACTAAAATATGAGTATACCCATTGGACTTTGGAAAAGGTCCCATATAATCAAAACCCCAAACATCAAATGGTTCAATAACAAGTGAATAATTCATAGGCATTTCCTGACGTTTACTAATATTACCTATTCTTTGACATTCATCACAAGACAAGACAAACTTACGAGCATCCTTACAGAGAGTAGGCCAATAAAAACCGGATTGCAATACCTTGTGTGCAGTTCTATCTCCAGGATAGTGTCCTCCGTAAGCCTCGGAGTGGCACTTCTATAGGATTTGTCCCTGTTCATGCTCAGGTACACAATGTCTAATAACACCATCTACTCCTTCTTTATATAGGTGAGGATCATCCCAAAAGTAATGTCTCAAATCATAAAATAACTTTTTCTTTTGTTGGTACGTGAAACTAGGTGGTATATATTTAGCAACAATATAATTAGCATAATCAGCATACCATGGTGTACTGCGTGAAGTATTGATGACATTCAATTGTTCATCAGGAAAGCTATCATCAATAGGTTGTGGGTCATCAAGAACATTCTCTAACCTAGACAAGTTATCTGCTACGGGGTTCTCAGCACCCTTCCTATCAACGATATGCAAATCAAATTCTTGTAGCAAGAGAACCCATCTAATAAGTCTAGGTTTAGCATCTTTCTTTTCGGTGAGATATTTAATAGCAGCATGATCAGTGTGAATAGTAACTTTGGAATCAACAATATAAGATCTGAACTTATCACATGCAAATACAACTGCTAAAAATTCTTTTTCAGTAGTGGCATAATTTCTTTGGGCATTGTCTAGTGTTTTACTAGCATAATGAATAACATTTAATTTCTTATCAACTCTTTGTCCTAGGACAGCACCAACAGCATAATCACTAGCATCACACATAATTTCAAAAGGTAGGTTCCAATCAGGTGGTTGAACAATAGGTGCAGTTATCAAGGCCTTCTTGAGTATTTCAAATGCTTCTTCACAATCATCATCAAAAACAAACGGAATATATTTTTGCAAGAGATTAGTGAGAGGCCTAGAGATCTTAGAGAAGTCTTTAATAAACCTTCTATAGAAACCAGCATGACCAAGGAAACTTCTTATACCTTTAATGTCTGTGGGGCATGGCATCTTCTCAATGGCATCAACTTTAGCCTTATCAACTTCAATACCTCTTTCGGAAATTTTATGTCCCAAGACAATGCCTTCATTAACCATAAAGTGGCACATCTCCCAATTCAAGACAAGGTTAGTATCTTCACATCTCTGCAAAAATCGATCAAGGTTGCTCAAGCAATCATCAAAATAAGATCCGTAAACGAAGAAATCATCCATGAAAACCTCAACAATCTTTTCACAAAAGTCGGAGAATATAGCCATCATACATCTTTGAAAGGTAGCAGGTGCATTACATAAACCAAAAGGCATACGTCTATAAGCAAAGGTACCGAAAGGGCAAGTAAAAGTGGTTTTCTCCTGATCAGATTGTGCAACAGGTATTTGGGAGAAACCAGAATAACCATCTAGAAAGCAAAAGTGTGTATGTTTAGACAATCTTTCTAGCATTTGATCAATAAAAGGTAGAGGGTAATGATCTTTCTTAGTTGCTTTATTTAATTTCCTAAAATCGATTACCATCCTATAGCCAGTAAAAATTCTTTGTCGGATCAATTCATCTTTATCATTAGGAACAATGGTAATACCTCCCTTCTTAGGGACACAATGCACCGGACTTACCCAATCACTATGAGCAACAGGGTAAATAATACCTGCTTCCAGGAGCTTTAGTATTTATTTCCTTACCACCTCTTTCATTTTAGGATTCAGTCTTCGTTGGGGATCAGCAACTGGTTTGGAATCAGGATTAGTTTTAATTTTATGCTGGCATAGAGTGGGACTAATGCCTTTAAGATCATCAAGAGTATATCCAATAGCAGCATGGTGCTTCCTTAGAGTTTTCAATAATTTCTTTTCTTCATGCTCTGAAAGGTTAGCACTAATAATAATAGGATATATCACTTTTTCATCAAGATAAACATACTTAAGAGTATCAGGTAATTGTTTAAGCTCAAACACAGGATCACCCTTTGGTGGAGGTGGATCTCCAAGTAATTCAACAGGAAAATTATTCTTAAGGATAGGACGTTGTTCAAAGATAACTCTATCTATCTCATTCCTTTCGTCCATATGCATATCACTTTCATGTTCAAGCAAGTATTGCTCTAAAGGATCAGTAGGAGGCACGACAATAGAAGTAAGAGCAATAATTTCATCCTTACTAGACAATTCTTTTTCATGAGGTTGTCTACCAAACTTACAAAAATTAAATTCATGTGACACACCTCCAAAGCCAATAGTAACAGTTTGTTTCTCACAATCAATTTGTGCATTAACAGTACTAAGGAAAGGTCTACCAAATATGATGGGACAAAAGCTATCTTGTGTGGTAGCAAGAACGAGAAAATCAGTAGGATAATTAGTTTTACCACACAAGACTTCAACATCTCTAACAATTCCCACAGGGCAGATAGTATCTGTATTAGCAATTTTAATAGTAACATCAATAAATTCCATCTCGATAGGTGCAATCTCATCTTTAATTTCATTATATAAAGATTGAGGTATTGCACTAACACTAGCACCCATGTCACATAAACCATGATAACAATGATCTCCTATCTTAACAGCAACAACAGGCATTCCAACTACTGGTTTATGTTTGTCTCTAGTATGAGGTTTAGCAATTCTAGCAGAAGCTTCACAAAATTGAATAGCATGCCTATCAACATTGTCGGCCAAGAGATCTTTCATCATAGAAATACTAGGTTCAACTTTAATTTGCTCAGGGGGTGTAGGTGTTCTAAGGTAGCCCTTACATATCACAATTGAAGCTTTAGCATGATCCTTTATTCTAATAGGGAAAGGTGATTTCTCAATGTAAGCAGTAGGAACAATAGAATCATTATAAGCAATAACTTTCTCTTCAACTGAAACGGGTTTAGCTACATTAACTTCTATGGGAGGATGATATTTAAACCACTTCTCTTTAGGGAGATTAATGTGAGTAGCAAATGATTCACATAAAGAAGCTACTATCTCAGAGTCAAGTCCATGGTTAGTGCTAAAATCACAAAAAATATTTGTTTCTACAAAGGATTTAACGCAATCGAACTTAAGATTCATACCTGACTCCTTACCTTCATCAAACTCCCAATCTTCAGAGTTGCGTTTAATTCTTTCCAATAAATCACATCTGAAGTCAATATCTCTCTTCATAAAAGAACCGGTACAAGAAGTGTCAAGCATGGTATGGTTGTCATGAGAAAGCCGAACATAAAAGTTCATAATAATAATTTCTGTAGGGAGCTCATGGTTGGGGCATGAATATAACATTGACTTAAGCCTCCCTCAAGCTTGAGTGATACTTTCTCTATCATGAGGCCAAAAATTATAGATATAATTCCGATCACGATGTACCAAATGCATACGATATAACTTTTGATGAAATTCCAATTTCAATCGGTTGTAGTTCCATGATCCAGTATCATCACATAGCCTATACCATATCAAAGCTTTATACCTCAAAGATAAGGTAAAGACCTTCTTCTTGACCTCATCCTCGGGCAAACCTGCAAGCTTAAATAGACCACAAACTTCATCTACATAGATTAGATGCAAGTCGGGATGTGATGTTCCATCTCCTGTAAAAGGATTAGCCAACAGTTTCTCTAGCATACCCGAAGGAATCTCATAATAAATATTTTTATTAGGTGCAGTAGGTTGAGGAGAAACTCTTTGTACTTCCGGTCGAGGTGAAGATACCCCGAACAAGCCCCTCAAAGGATTAGTTTCCATAGTGACAAGTGACAATAAATTTCAGCAATCTATATAAATGTTTCCTTACCAAATTCCACTTACCAAAGGCGCTTCACTACCCGGCAACGACACCACAAAAGAGTCTTGATGACCCACAAGTATAGGGGATCTATCTTAGTCCTTTTGATGAGTAAGAGTGTTGAACCCAACGAGGAGCAGAAGGAAATGACAAGCGGTTTTCAGTAAGGTATTCTCTGCAAGCACTGAAATTGTCGGTAACAGATAGTTGTGTGATAAGATAATTTGTAACGGGTAGCAAGTAACAATAGTCACAAAGGTGCAGAAATATGACCCAATCCCTTTTGCAGGAAGGGACAAGCCTGAACGAACTCTTATATAAGGTAAAGCGTTCCCGAGGACACATGGGAATTATTATCAAGCTAGTTTTCATCATGTTCATATGATTCGCGTTCGCTACTTTGATAGTTTGATATGTGGGTGGACCGGTGCTTGGGTGCTGTCCTTACTAGGACAAACATCCCACTTATGATTAACTCCTCTCGCAAGCATCCGCAACTACGAAAGAAGAATTAACACAAAGTCTAACCATAGCATTAAACTAGTGGATCCAAATCAGCCCCTTACGAAGCAACGCATAAACTAGGGTTTAAGATTCTGTCACTCTAGCAACCCATCATCTACTCATTACTTCCCAATGCCTTCCTCTAGGCCCAAATAATAGTAAAGTGTCATGTAGTCGACGTTCACAGAACACCACTAGAGGAGAGACAACATACAACGCATCAAAATATCGAATGAATACCAAATTCACAGGACTACTAGTAACAAGACTTATCCCATGTCCTCAGGAACAAACGTAACTACTCACAAAGCATAATTATGTTCATGATCAGAGAGGTATTGAATAGCATTAAGGATCTGAACATATGATCTTCCACCAAGTAAACCAACTAGCATCAACTACAAGAAGTAATTAACACTACTAGCAACCTTACGAGTACCAATCAAAGTCACGAGACGGAGATTGGATACAAGAGATGAACTAGGGTTGGAGATGAGATGGTTCTGATGAAGATGTTGATGGAGATGAGTCCCCTCCGATGAGAGGAGTGTTGGTGATGACGATGGCGATGATTTCCCTCTCCGGGAGAGAAGTTTCCCCGGCAGGACGGCCCTACCGGAGCTCTAGATTGGTTCTGCTCAAGTTCCGCCTCGTGGCGGTGGCGTTTCTTCCTGAAAGCTCTCCCTCTATTTTTTCTCGGATGAAACCCTTCATAGAGGAGAAGATGGGGGCCAGAGGGGCTACAGGGGGCCCACGAGCCCCCCAGGCGCGCCCAGGGGGTAGGGCGCGCCTAGCAGGCTCGTGGCCTCCTGGTGGCTCCCCTCTGGTATTTCTTCCGCCCAATATTTTTTATACATTCCAAAATAATTCCTCGTTGATTTTCACGGCTTTTGGAGTTGTGCAGAATAGACATCTCAAACTTGCTCCTTTTCCAGCCCAGAATTCCAGCTGCCGGCATTCTCCCTCTTCATGTAAACCTTGTAAAATAATAGAGAAAAGGCATAAATATTGTACCATAATGTGTAATAACAGCTCATAATATGATAAATATCAATATAAAAGTATGAAGCAAAATGGACGTATCAGTGGCTATCAGTACTTCGTGACTTTTACCGACGACTTGAGTAGATATGGATATATCTATTTGATGAGGCACAAGTCGGAAAATTTTGAAAAGTTCAAAGAGTTTTAGAACGATGTTGAAAATCAGCTCAGCAAGACAATAAAACTTCTACGATCAGATCATGGAGGTGAGTACATGAGCCAGGAGTTTGATGACCATCTGAAAAGCCAAGGTATAGTACCTCAGCTCACAGCTCCAGGTACGCCGCAGAGAAACGGTGTGTCAGAACGGAGAAATCGAACCTTGTTGGACAAGGACCGATCGATGATGAGCAAATCAGATTTACCCTTGTCATTCTGGGGATACGCTCTAGAAACTACAACTTTCACACTTAATAGGGTACCATCAAAATCCATTGATAAGACACCACATGAGATGTGGACTGGGAAGACTCCTAGTTTGTCTTTTCTAAAGATTTGGGGTTGTGAAGCATTTCTCAAGCGACTCATGTCGAACAAGCTTACACCCAAGTCAGATAAATGCATATTCATGGTATATCCGAGGGAAACCTTGGGATATAACTTCTACAACCGAGAAGAGAACAAAGTGTTTGTTGCTCGGAACGGGGTTTTCCTAGAGAAAGAGTTTCTCAGTTGGGAGGCCAGTGGGAGAATGGTGCGACTCGAAGAAATTCGAGAGCCACTCGGGGACAACTCGGTTTGTGATGATATCACACCGGAGTCGGTTAAAGAACCTGTAGTGGAACGGCACCAGAGCCACGGAGGTCGGAAAGATTGCGCGGAGTGTGCGATGTATTGTTGTTGTAAAGCTACGAGCCGGCCACGTATACGGAAGTGATGGTGAGCCCAGATTCCAAGGCATGGCTCGAGGCCATGAGATCCGAGTTAAAGTCCATGGATGACAATCAAGTCTGGGACTTGGTTGATCCGCCACCTCGCATAGTAGCCATTGGATGTAAATGGGTCTTTAAGAAGAAAACCGATGTGGATGGAAATGTTTAGATCCACAAAGCTTGGCTTGTCGCTAAAGATTATGGACAAGTTCAAAGAATTGACTACGACGAGACCTACTCGCCGGTAGCAATGCTAATGTCGGTAAGGATCATACTAGCTATAGCTGCATATTTCGATTATGAGATATGGCAGATGGATGTCAAAACGGCTTTCCTTCATGGAAATTTAAAAGAGGATGTATATATGATACAGCCTAAAGGTTTTGTCGATCCAACTAACGCTGGTAAAATATGCAAGCTCAAGAGATCCATTTATGGATTGAGGCAAGCAGCTCAGAGTTGGAAAAAACATTTTGATGAAGTCATCATTGACCTTGGTTTCATAAAGAACGAAGAGGACTATTGTTTATACAAGAATTCTAGTGGGAGCTCGATAGTATTTTTGATCTTGTATGTGGATGACATACTGCTGATCGGAAATGATGTTTCGATGCTGAACTCAGTCAAGGAATCACTGAATGGCAAGTTTTTGATGAAAGACCTTGGAGAGGCAGTGTACATTTTAGGCATCAAGATCTATAGAGATAGATCGAGGAGGCTGCCCGGCTTAAGCCAGAGCACATACATAGACAAAGTGTTGAAGAGGTTCAACATGAGTGAGGCCAAGAAAGGGTTCTTGCCCGTCTCACATGGTATAAGGATAAGTAAGACTCGGAGTCCTATGACATCTGATGAGCAAACCCGGATGAGTAGGATTCCATATGCCTCGGCAATTGGATCCATCATGTATGCCATGTTATGTACATGACCTGATGTTGCCTATGCAATAAGCTTAACAAGCAGATACCAGGCCGACCCAGGTGAGAGTCACTGGACAGTGGTGAAAACTATCTCGAAATACCTGAAAAGGACTAAAGAGATGTTCCTAGTTTATGAAGGGTGAGGAGGAGCTCTGCGTAAAGGGTTACGCTGATGCTAGTTTTCAAACCGACGGGATGATTGTCGATCGCAAACTGGATTCGTGTATGTCATGAATGGAGGAGCAGTGAGTTGGACGAGTTCCAAGCAAGATACGGTGGCCGACTCCACAGCAGAGGCCGAATACATTGCGGCTTGTGAAGCCGCAAAGGAAGGTGTTTGGATTCGGAAGTTCCTGGAAGATGTTGGTGTGTTCCCGAGTTGGTCAAAACCGTTGGACCTTTATTGTGATAATTCAGGTGCCATCGCACATGCCAAGGAGCCGAGACAACACCACAAGACCAGACACATAGACCGAAAATATCACTTGATAAGAAAGATCATACAGAAAGGTGATACCAATCTTTGCAAGATTCATACAGATGCAAATGTTGTAGATCCGTTGACTAAGCCGCTTCCACAACCCAACCATGAGGGGCACGTTAGAGCTATGGGCATTCGATGTCTATTTGATTGACTCTAGTGCAAGTGGGAGACTGTTGGAGATATGCCCTAGAGGAAATCATTTATGATGATATTTCCTATGTGTTTATGAATAAAGATAGTCCTTGGACATTATCAGTGATGTGTATTAATAAGTACATGACTTGTTTGTGAGACTATGCATTATATGATAACTATCCTAAATGGTCCCTGGTCGAAAGGGTTGTGTGGACGCGCAACTAATCAGACTAGCATATGACACGATGGATGGTTCGGTCTCACTAACCATATAGTATTGGATGCTAGCCGGATAATATGGACTCAGAAAGGTCTGGTCGGATTCGACATAGTCGGATCCGAGTAGGTATAAGGTCTGAGTTGGACAGACCCAATGATGAGACACGGCGATAGGTCATCTATGAGTCTCTAGTACAACATACGTTCTATGTCCTAAGACCTGAGCTGGCACATGTACTCGGGATGATGACAGACTTGCTTTGGTCCGACCAAATGCTACTCCGTGACTGGGTAGTTACAAAGGTAGGTATCGGGCTTGTCCAGACCCATGCTACAAGACATGGTCGAGCAAGACGGAATTTGCCCCTCCTACCAGGAGAGATATACTCTGGCCCCCCTCGGGTGTCCGACCTGGATAAGCATGGCCATGCGATGAGGACTATGAGATAATCCGAAGTGTTGGTTGGATTCACGGGAACAAGAAAGAGATCGTGCTACAACAAGGATGACCATACCGCCTTGTGCATGACAACATATATCGTGTGGCAAGGGGAACAGAAGTATGAAGTACATGTTGGCCTAACCAGCTTCATTGGACACTTGTAGTCGGCACGTCTTGCTAGAAGCCGCTACCGACCGGTCGAGTCGGATGTCATCTGACACGCAACCAAGTGAACGAGAACCTAAAGGGTCACGCGCTTAAGGGAAGGAACACATGGGCTTTAGGGTCCATGCGAGGCATAAGAGTTGAGCCCGCGCGGGATGCCTATATATAGTGGAGGTGCGGCACACCCATCTGGTTGATTGCTTCGGCGCCGTCATTAGGGCTTTGCATGAGTTGCAACTAGCCACCTCCACTCGCCGCCGCCGACCATGTGATTGGACCTAGCAGTCTGCCGCACTGGTGTTCCTCCTGCACGCGCGGATACCTTTAGAGGTGGTTCACTTGCGCCGCTCCGGCGAACCTGTATGTGGGATCCGACGACCGGCTGTTCGAGGGAGATCGGACGAGGAGGAGATGGACCACACGAACATGATGCCCCAACTCTACTTCCGCTGCTTGGCACTACGCGTATAGTGGTAACAATATGTGATCCATCTCTGTAGCATGTTCTTGGTTGTTCTGCGCGTAGGAAAATTAATTTGCATGCGATGAACCTATGGTAGAACCCAACACGAGCCACTCCCAGATAGCTACTTTGGCTTGGTGCAACGGGTGATTAATGCTATGCCCCGCCTCGACGCTGTCAAGTGCTTCTCCTACATCGAAGAAGTCCGGATGGCCCTTGCTAAGGCCAAAGTGCACTGCCCGGGGCTCAATCCGATGAAGGTCGCCACCGACCCACCGCCGCCTGGAAAGTAGCACCAATGCCCTGAGATTTACTTGGATGGAGTGATGGAGAGGGCACAGGTGATAGCATCGTAGGGTTCAGGCGAAAAAATATTCGAATGAGCTTGTAATATGTCTAAAGACTTGTTATAACTTTCAATGATATTAGTATGTGCTCTTATATGGTTTTGCATTCCTTTATAACTCCTGTATGGTTGTTTAATACTAAAAGATGTGAGTCATCAGCTTCAGCCCCCACATAGATACTACATGGGGTGTCTATGCCAATGCATTATGTCCCTTAGCCAAATTATAGGAAACCGAAGGCGGTTTAGTGCGGGAGACTAGGCAATCGGACTATTATGCTTTATTTCTTTCACTTAACCGAAGGGGCGCGAAAAGGACTACGGGAAGCATACGATTAGCCACCGGAGTTTTTCCGATGTTCAAACGAGCCGAGGCCGAAGCCAACATCATAGTATTTGCACAAAGGGCGAATTCCTCGTAAAACATAGAATAACCACTTACGAGGGTTGAAGTATAATACTTCTAACTTGGGGTTCACAGATTGGATCGCGCATACTATGACAGTCCATTTTCGGCTTTCTCCCCTGAGGTGCTTAACCAGACTATCCGGAAGCACAATCGCATGGGTGCTCCCTTTTCCCTTTTAGCCGAACGAGCGGAACATAAAGGGGCAAGCACAGGAGTGGGGCAACCCAACTTAATGACTAAAGACATTGTTTTGATCTGATGCATATGAAGTGAATGCCAAGACGCCAAGCACATAATGGTTAAGGTGATTTTTTTTGAAAATTGAGCCTCTGGTCAATTAGCCGGTGAGCTCAAGTCATATCGAACAGGTTTCACGAGAAGAGGGAGGGAAGAAAAAAAACTATCTGCCAAAAACAGGACAAATGAGGCGTACGTGCGCCATGCAATTTCGCATATCCTCAACAACTCTTATAACTCGGATTGCCGAAGCAACTGTTTACAGGTATGTGATATGAAATAAAGCCCTACAGGAGCTGTTGTACCAGGGGTCTTCAATTCGTGACCAGACGTCTTTGATATGCCCTGTTGCTAGTTGACTCCCTCTTTTAGATGCACCTTGATGAGTGTTAGTGCAGGCGGTGTTGGGGAATGTTGCATGGGAAACAAAAAAATTCCTACACACACGCAAGATCTATCCATGGGGATGAGCATCTACGAGAGGGAGAGTGTGTCTACGTATCGTTGTAGATCGCTAAGCGGGAAGCGTTAAGAAACGCGGTTGGTGTAGTCAAACGTCTTCGTGATCCAAATCGCCGAGCGTCCCACGATCTCATCATGATCCATCTCGCGATCCAATCATGATCCATCCCGCGAACTCATCACGATCCGTCCCGCGATCTCATCACGATCCGTCTTGCGATCTTGATCACGGTCCTTCCGATCTAGCGCCGAACGGATGGCACCTCCGCATTCAGCACACGTAAAGCTTGATGACGATCTCCGCCTTCTTGATCCAACAAGAGGGAGAGGAGAGGTAGAAGAGTTCTATGGAAGCATGATGGCGCTCTGGCGATGGTGGTGGAGCTATTCAGGCAGGGCTTCGCCTAAGCATTTCAGAAATCCGATCTAGAGGAGAAACTATGCACTGGAGGAACGGGTAGCACGTGGCTCGAAAAACTCGTGCAAAACTCTAAAAACCTCTAGTATATATAGGAGGAGAGGAGGAGAGGCTTGGCCCAAGGTCCAAGCCTCCTTTGGTTCGGCCGAAGTGGGGAGGAGAGGAGGACTCCTCCTCCAATCCTAGTAGGACTAGGATTCCTCCTTTTTTGCCTTTTTTCCACCTTTTCCTTTTGGGTTTTTCTTCCTTAGCCGCATGGGACTTGTGTGGAAGTTCCACCAGCACACTAAGGGATTGTATTCACTCTCCTACAGCCCATGAAGCCTCTTGGGTCGAAATACCCCTCCCGGTGGTCTCCCGGCACTACCGGCACTCCCGGTACACTACCGATGAGCCCGAAACTTTTCCGGTGACCAAACCAGGAATTCCTATATATGAATCTTTACCTCCGGACCATTCCGGATCTCCTCGTGACATCCGGGATCTCATCCGGGACTCCTAACAACCTTCGGTCACCACCATGCATAAATCTATACTATCGAAACGTCACCAAACCTTAAGTGTGCAGACCTTGCGGGTTCGAGAACTATGTAGACATGACTGAGACACCTCTACGGTCAATAACCAATAGCGGGACCTGGATGCCCATATTGGTTCCTACATATTCTATGAAGATCTTTATCATTCGAACCTCTATGTCAAGGATTCAGTTAATCCCATATGATGTTCCCTTTGTTCTTCGGTATGTTACTTGCCCGAGATTCGATTGTCGGTATCTCCATACCTTGTTCAACCTCGTTACCGGCAAGTTTCTTTACTCATTCCGTAATACAAGATCCCGTGACTAACACTTAGTCACATTGCTTGCAAGGCTCATTGTCATGTTGCATTACTGAGTGGGCCGTGAGATACCTCTCCGTTATACGGAGTAACAAATCCCAGTCTTGATCCATGCCAACCCAACAGACACCCTCAGAGATACGTGTAGAGCACCTTTATAGTCACCCAGTTGCGTTGCAACGTTTGATACACACAAGGCACTCCTCCGGTGTCCGTGAGTTGCATGATCTCATGGTCATAGGAACATATACTTGACATGCAGAAAATAGTAGCAATAAACTGACACAATCATATGCTATGTTTGTAGTTTGGGTCTTGTACATCACATCATTTTCCTAATGATGTGATCCCGTTATCAAATGTCATCTCATGTACATGGCTAGGAAACCTTAGCCATCTTTTGATCAACGAGCTAGTCTATTAGAGGCATACTAGGGACATGGTATTGTCTATGTATCCACACATGCATCTAAGTCTTCGATCAATACAATTATAGCATGGATAATAAAAGATTATTATGAACAAGGAAATATGATAATAACTAATTTATTATTGCCTCTAGGGCATATTTCCAACAGTCTCCCACTTGCACTAGAGTCAATAATATAGTTCACATCACTATGTCACATTTTTATGAATCTAACACCCAATTAGTTTTGGGGCTCGATCATGCTTTGCATGTGAGAGAGGTCTTATAGTCAACGGGTCTGCGACATTCAGATCCGTGTGTACTTTGCAAATCTCTATGTCAAACCGTAAACACTGCTACCACACTCCACTTGGTACTATTCCAAATGGTTGCTCCACTATACGTATCCAGATTGCTACTACGAGTCATCCGGATTGGTGTTAAAGCTTGCATCAACGTAACTCTTTACGACGAATTCTTTATCACCTTCATAATCGAGAAACATCTCCTTAGTCTTTTAGTTACTAAGGATAATCTTGACCGTTGTCCAGTGATCCACTCCTGGGTCACTCTTGTACCCCTTGACGGACTCATGGCAAGGCACACACAGGTGTGGTACATAGCATGGCATACTGTACATAGCCTATGGCTAAGGCATAGGGGACGACATTCGTCCTTTCTCTTTCTTCTGCCGTTGTCGAGCTTTGAGTCTCACTCAACTTCACACCTTACAAATCAGATGAGAACTCTTTCTCTGACTGATCCATTTTGAACTCTTTCAAAATCTTGTCATGGTATGTACTCATTGAAAGTCTCATCAAGCATCATGATCTATCTCTGTAGATCTTGATGCTCAACAATTAGGTAGCTCTATCCAGGTCTTCCTTTGAAAAACACTTTTCAAACAACCATTTATGCTTTCCAGAAATTATACATATTTCCGATCAACAATATGTCATCCACATATACTTATCAGAAATTCTATAGTGCTCCCACTCACTTTATTGTAAATACAAGTTTCTCATAAACTTTGTATAAACTACAAAACTTTGATCACCTCATCAAAGTGTGTATTCCAACTCCGAGATGCTTTTTCCATCCCTTAGATGGATTGCTGGAGCTCGCACACCTTTTAGCATCCTTAGGACTGACAAAACCTCCTGGTTGTATCACATACAACCTTTCCTCAAGTAAACTATTAAGGAAACAATGTTTTGACATCAATCTGCCAGATTTCATAATTGAAAAATGCAGCAACTACTAACTAATTCCAACAGACTTTAGCTTCGCTATGAGTGAGAAAGTCTCATCACAGTCAACTCATTGAACTTGTCACAAACATCTTTGCAACAAGTCGGGCTTTCCAAATAGTGACATTTACCATCAGCGTCTGTCTTCATTTTAAAGATCCATTTGTACTCAACGACGTGTCGTCCAACGAGCAAGCCTACCAAAGTCTATACTTGGTTTTCATACATGGATCCTATCTCGGATTTCATGGCCTCTAAACATTTGTCGGAATCCGGGCCCATCATCGCTCCTCCACAGCTCGTAGGTTCATTGTTGTCCAACAACATGACCTCCAAGACAGGGTTGTCATACCGCTCAAGAGCAGTACACATCCTTGTCGACCTATGAGGTTCGATAGTAACTTAATCCGAAGCTTCATGATCATCATCATTAACTTCCTCTTCAACTAACATAGGCTTCACAGAAACATCTTCATGCGCTGCGCTACTCTCTGGTTGAACAAAGGTTCAACAACTTCATCAAGTTCTATCTTCCTCCCACAAAGTTCTTTCAACAAAAACTCTTTCTCGAGAAATGTTGGGGATATAACCCCGCAATATGACCTGTCCTTAAGGCTCCGGGTCATGTTGATGGCTCGTGAGCCGGCCCAGGGGAGAGCAGTAAAACCTACGGCCCAAGAAGATAGATGGCTCATGGAGTGGGCCATAAGGTGACCCGGAAGGGGAAGACCCGGCCGTGTAAACTTCCTCCAAGACAGCTTGGACAAGAAGATAGAGAGAGACTCGGTTACACAATTGTAAAGACCTGGTGGTCCTAACCTCCTATATAAAGGCAGACTCGGGGCGACTTAGAGGGGAGATAATCGAGAACTAGGTCAAGCTTCTAGCTCCTTGTAATCAATAGAACAAGCAATGCAAACACAAGCAGGACGTAGGCTATTACCTCGACTTGAGGGGGCGAACCTGGGTAAACCCGTGTCCTTCGTCCCGATCAACCCCTTTGAGTCCACTGCAATGGCGACGGCCTCGAACCTAAGTTCAGTAACCCGGACATCTGCCGTGATAAATCCACGGCAGTTGGCGCCCACCGTGGGGCTGGCGCTCGATGGTGTTGAGTTCTCAAAGGGCTCTCTCCCAGGGCTCGAGGGATACGTGGTCAGAAGGATAAGCAAGAGTCGCCGTGGCCGGCTCTACATCGACGACGCCGGCTGGGGGCTTGATGCTCAGTCCGTGGAGTATGGATTCCGAATTCCATTCGGCGGGATCCAGGTTTTCATTGGAAAGGCTGATGGATCTACACTCGGGCCGGAAATCTGCACCAACATCGTCGAGCCGGCTCGGCGTCTCCAATCTGCAAGTAGCGTGCGGCCTGCTCGCGCCAATCCGGGTCAGAAACATGTTTTCGTAGGCTTGACTCAAGGTATGGATCTGGAAGCGTCTGGGTCGCAGGAAACTCTCGTTTGCTCGGAAGATGAGTCCTCAAGTGGGGAGACAGAGTCAGTGTATCGGCACTGGAATGGTGGCCTCGAGGGCTACGATGACGCCAGCTCTGAGTCGGAGGGCTTTGAGTCGGATGCTCCAAGAC
Organism: Hordeum marinum; assembly: GCA_022496015.1. NCBI lineage: Eukaryota > Viridiplantae > Streptophyta > Magnoliopsida > Poales > Poaceae > Hordeum > Hordeum marinum. Next base: position 445,052,659 of record CM039674.1, read on the forward strand.
CTCTGGTTCATGCGACGGTGTTCATGGCGGGATCAGCCCCAGCCGCCGGTAATACAGCCGCGGGAGCTGCCGCCGTGGGTGATAGCCCGCCGCTGCTGGCTCAGATTCTTGTGGAACTGATGGATGAGCTTACGGCTCTCATGGCGACTGAGGTAACACCTGATAATCAAGCAGCTCGGAACATAGAGGTTGCACGGATCAAGGGCCGGATGGCAGAGGAACGGCAAAGGATAGCTGAGCTGAAGATCCAAATGGAGGAAGAACCAGAGGGTATCAAGGCAGATGCTTTTCGTCTAGAGCTGGAGCAAAGCTCAGCAGCCGCGGTAAACCGGAGGAGGCATCAGTCCCGTCTACCAGAACGTTACGAAGTGAGGAGCCTATTTAATACCCCTGGTGCGGGGTGAGCTGCGGGCGCGCCCGAGAGCCGCCTGACGGAACGGCCAGCAACTCATCCGCCCCAGCATAACCAAACTTCACCTGGAGGTTTTCCAACACCGGCGGGTCATTATTCTAACCCGGCCGAGAACATGGTGGCGGCAGCCACCCGGCTCGGGACGATCCCTATCCTAGATGAGGCACCCTTCGTGGAGGACGTGCGAAACGCCATTGGGTACTTGCACATGGCCATGGCCCAGCAAGAGAGATATGCTCACAACCGGAGCCGAGTTCACTCTACCCCTCTCCCTAGTCGAAGTTTCAGCCGGCGCTACGAGTCGCCGGTGGGTTCCAGTTGTGGTCTGCATCGGGGACCGCCGGAGGATGAGCAAGCGGCTCTAAACGCACAAGCCCTCGTGGACCGGGCAAGGAACAGGCAAGAGGCGGAGGCAGCAGTGACCCGTTCGGAGTCGGCGCTTTTTGTCTTGGTGGGAGCCGGAACAGCAGCTAGTACCAGAGCCGTAGGGGTGCCGTGCTTAACTCCGGCTCTAAGAAGTGAACGACTACCAAAGGATTTCAAGGGACCTCCAGATAGTTCCAAATTACACGGCTGATCTGCCCCCTGAGGCTTGGGTTGAGAGTTATGAGCTGGCCATGGAGATGCTAGACGTCAGTGAAGCGGTGTGTGCAAAGTATTTTATCATGATTCTTGAGGGTTAAAAGGCCTACCGCCGAACACGATAAGCTCATGGGCGGAGCTGAGAGCGAAGTTTATTAAGAATTTTCAGGGGACCTGCAAGCAGCCTATGACCATCGTGGACTTGGATCATTGTGTTCAACAGGAGAACGAGTTGGCTCATCATTGGGTCCGGCGGGTGTCGACCATTATTCACTCTTCGGAGAAGATCACGACAGCTCACGCGGTGCTTATTCTGGAAAAGAAATGTCATTTTGTTCCGTTCAACAGAAACTCGGCCGGCTCAAGTGCACATGTCAGGATATGGGAGAGCTCATGACGGCCCTGACAAAGTATGCCGATTCAGATAACACCAAAGACTCGGGCTCAGATGAGGAGAAGGTCAGTCAAGGGAAGAAGAACAGTCAAGGCAAAGGCTTTGTGAACAATGGGAATCAGAACAAGCGGAAAAACTCCGATGGCGGGTCAGAGCTAGTGGCAAATACCAACACAGGGCAGAACCATCCCAAGGGGAATGGAAAGTTCAGACAGTTTCATAACAGGAACAGGGCCCCTTTCAATTTAGAGGAAGCACTTAAGAAACCTTGTCCGGAGCACAGCACGCCTGATAACCCTGCGATGCATGCGTGGGGTGATTGCTTTATCATGCAGAGATTCAAAAACCAACACTCACAACAACACAAAAACCAGGGCGGTGGCCCGCCACGCGGCTCAGGGCCAGGCGGATCAGGGGCTGGATTCGGCGTCGGCGGTTCAGGAGCCGGACATCCGGGTCCGAATAGCCAAGGGGGACATCAACAACATCCTGGCAACAACAACAATAATAATCAGCAGCAATAGTGCAATCAATCCGGGTATCAGAGTAACCCGAAACAACTCAGTTCTGGACAGTATCACGTATTCATGACCGGTCACAATAAACGAGACCAGAAATTGCGGAAGCTGTAGCGACCCGACTCAAAATGGGTCAAGCCTCTGTGTGTTCTGCGCCATCCCAGGATCAGTATGCTGGCACACATAGTACATCAATGTATATATCAAAGTGCAATCACATGTAATAACGTAAACTGATATATACCTTAAAATAGCAGCGGATACAGTCAACGGGAGTGGAGTCCCAATAACACCAACGGCAAGTTGAGTGCAGACCGTAACCCTGAATCGTACTCTTACTCGTCGTAGAAGAATATCTGCAACATGATACGTTGCAGCCATATAGGTTAGTACATTGAATGTACTGGCAAGATCACCATAGAAGAACAGAAGAATAAAGACTATTCTATATGCAAAGGCTTTGTGCCTCTGTGTCTAAGTTTTTGCGTAAAAGCTGATTTTATTTTTCCTACAACAAAAGGAATATCAGGAATTTCACTATAGAGTTACCTATCATGACATGGTTCCGCCAACCAATGTCTCAATGCCCACAAGTATCTTAAGTTGCCCACAATTAAGTTATCAGTCCAGTGTTGAGAGTTCAGAGCTAGATCCCAGTAGTGTGTATTGAAAACTTGTTTTCTCGAGTCTCGAAGTCTTGAGGTCTTGAAGCTGCAGGACTTGAAGATGCCTTCATGAAGTTGTCGTCTTGACGTGGAGTCCTTCTTCACACCACTCACGAACACGTATACCAGTCCCCGTCTACTTTAGCATAGCATTGCACTAACTAGCATTCCCGGGGCTTTAGTAACAAGTGGTGGGTTCCTACCTCATGCATTCTACTCAACTACAAGAATTTCAATAACACTACGGGAGGGATTTGTTGAATGCTGTCACTACATGCAATAAAACATAGGTATGAAATAGATGGTCAAAGTGAACTTGCCTGTACTGTTGATGAAGAAATAAGACCGCTCTTAGAAATAACTTGATAGAACTATTCATCACTCTCCGATGAAATCTATAATAACACACATTGCATTCATATCAGCAATCATACTAGCATTCAAATACAAACAATCAAAAAGGCAACACAAAACCAAAAGCAACAAGGTGTTGATGAAGGAAATACTTAAGACAAAACTCAATTCAACAAAACTTCATCAACACAACAGAACGTTATGATGAAGGAAATACTTAAGACAAAAGTTAAAGTCAACAAAGTTTCATAGAAGCAACTAAGGTAGGTCTCCCCTACAAACAATTATTTTCAAACAAAAGCAAAGTAAAATATAACAAGAGGATTTTAGTAAATATTTTACTAACAAAAAGAATTACTTTTGACGAACAAGTAAAACTATGAAAACAACATCCTAAACAACATAAGTGTTTGCCCACTAAGCTTAACAACAAGTAAAACAATACAATATTAAAATAAGGTAAAAACAAAGTATAAAAACAATTAAGTTAACAGAAAATAAAACTTATAAAACAATTTATAAAATATTTTCAAATAAAGTTCCAACTAGCAATGAAATCAAGTTGCAAATTATTATGAAACTAGAATTGATTTCATGCTATCAAAATAATAAATAACATAAAATAATTCTAGTTGAAGTACTACTGATTCTAACAGAATATATAATAACTAAGTTACCAAAAAGTATATTTTATAAAACAAAATTTTATTAAAAGTATTTTCAAATAGCAAATCAAACTAGCAATGGAAATTCAATTGCAAGTTATAATTGAACTAGAATTGATTCCATGCAATCAACTAATAAAATAATACTTTTTTTGAAGGACTACTCTCTTCTAACAGAAAACTTTATAAAATTTATCAACTAATATAAAAGAAAATAATTTTAAAACAATTTAAAACAAAAGGAATATAAATAATCCTAACCAGAACAAAACAGAATATGTTTTGGTTGAAAATACTATTTTAAAATATTCTAAAAATTCTCAAACTCTACCTAATGATAACTAAGGTCACTGGTGACAAGTAGCAAAAAGACTCAATCAAAAATATATTATAAAACTCAAGTTATTCAGAAAACAAGATTTAAGTCAAATCTGTTTAAATTCAAATTTAAATATTCGAATATGGTCAAACTTGGCATCTACGGAAACTAGATGAAATTTTTGATGCAATGCAAAAAGAATGAAATTAAAACTCCTAAAAACATAAAAGAGATGCTAAAAACAAAAACAGAACTAAATCTGTTTTTTAAAACAGAACAGAAAATAAAATCTTATAACTAGCGGACACGGCGGTGACGTGGCACTCTGCGGTTGGTTGAAAGGTGTGTGTGCTCGGGAAAATCGAGCGGATGGCCGAAACATAAAAGAAAACACTTCGGTCTATTATTTCAAAAGAAAAATCGGTCGGTTCTTTTTAAAAGAACCGAAGGGGTACGCTGAGTCTAATCTACGCCGTTGATCCAGATCTGACGGTGGGGAGAGAGAGAGAGGCTCACCGAGGAGGGTTGCCGGCAGTGGGTGTCTCCGGCGACGGCGATGGCGGCGGCTAGATGCGGGCGACGACTCCAGGTGGTCTCCGGCGATGGCGTTGGCACTGGTCGACGCGGGGGAGCACGGCGAAGACGATGGTGGCGTCAGAGGGTCTAGGGGGCGATGGAGGCGGCGGGCACGAGCTCGTTTAGCTTCGGTGGGGATCCAAACTCCGACGAGGGTGGTGGTTATGGCGTTCCAAGGGGTGTGGAGCACGGGTAGGGGCTGGGGAGGTGCGGGCGAGTGCGGCGAGGTCGTCGGAGGCCTCAGAGGGGCTCGGGAATGGTGAGGTGGAGTGGCAGGAGGGCAAAGGTGCGACGGCTACCGGTTGTCTCCGGCGAGCTATCCCGGTGAGGTGGGGGCTCGGGCAGAGGGGCGAAGGGGTGGAACGGATCGAGGGAGGGGCAGGCTTCTTATAGGGGCCTTGGGGACGTCCGAAAGGAAGGGGAGAGAGAGATCCGGTGATGGCTCCGGCGATGATTGCTCGAGGGGGACAGAGGGAGCGGGAGGAGGGAGATGAGCGCGAGGAGAGCTCGGTCGGTTGGGGTCCCACACGTCAGCGAGAGGGAGGCGGGGTTAGTGGCGTCGGGCGACCAGCATGAAGGGATTTCGGGAGGCCTAAAAGGGCAGGTGGGCCAGCGGTCTTAAAAACCTTTAAAAAATTTCATTTTATAAATACGAGAGCATTAAAAATAGTATTAAGACCTTTAAATCATGTCCAAAAAAATAAAATGTATATACCAAAATGACCAGGGAATTAAATTCCATTTAATGGCATTTTTACCTGGCCAAATTAATTACTTTGAAAATAATTTTTTTCAAAAAATGCCTAAATGGCTTTATTTATTTTTGGCAAATATTTTTCAAATAACTTTTTGGGTTTTATGATTCAAAAACTTCACAAATTACCCCCTGGTTTGGAGTGTCACATTACCCCTCTCAAAAATTTGTCCAGGGGTTTGAATGTTTTAAAAATTCAAATAGGGAATTCCAAATATGAAAATGGAACTCTATATGAGAAACTTTCAATTAGTTTTTTTTCAAACTTCCAACTCCTATTTCATATAATTTGAAGAAGTCGTATTATCCTCTCTCATGAAAATCATTGAGTTGCATCAAGTTTCTTTCTGAAAGATCTTTTCAAATGGAACTCAAACCATTTTCAAATCCCTTTTTATTTTTTTCAAATGGAAGAAGTCATATCATCTTCACTCTAGGGTTTTTTGTGAAGGAATGGATTTGAATTCCTGAGGATAAAAAATGCAGAGTAAAATTTTGGGAAAGTCATTTCATTCCCTCTCATTCAAAAGGTTCAAAAATTTCAGATTTTCACTCACTTTCAATCACTCAAGCAAATAAACAATCATTCTAATAATTATTATAACATTCCAAAATTTGGGATGTTACAAACCTACCACACTTAAAATGAATCTCGTCCTCGAGATTCGGAAGGGCTAGAAAGAAAAGGTTAGGGTTTGGGGTCTTCTAACAAATCCACAGACCAAGAAGGTGTGGGGTCTTCCAACAAATCCATTGACCTGGAAGTGTGGGTCTACCACACTTAAAATGAGAGTTACTGGTCTCTCAAAATCTTGACAGTCTTCGGGGTGCATCTGTCTATTCACATTCTTCACGATAGCTCCTTCGGTGAGGCTCTTCCATTAAATCAAAATCTTGTGATCTCATAACAAAAGCATTTCCTTCGATACTGGGTCTTCTTAACTGACAGGCCTCGTGTTCATTCTAAATAACCTATCGATGATCTCCTGGTGATCTACCATTAGTGGTCATCCTGCAGTGAAATGGGTCTTGGCTTCATTCCTCACCGTAGAATTCCTACGTGTGACAGAAACTGTCATGTACACGGGTTTTACATCATACCATTCTAAGGCTTAAACAAAAAGCTTCAAAGAACGTCGTCTCTTTACTATCGGTAAGTCACTTCGATTTACCATTCCGAATAGCAAGAGAATGATTAGAGTAAGTCGTCATGGTGATCAATCCATGCCGCACTAAAATCATTACCTTGTATAAGGTTTAGTGAATCACGTATTCTAACACTTGGGCTTCCTCACAAGCGTTGCAAAAATGTCTCTGGTCAACGAACAAAGTTCGGATAATCCCATTGATTTTTGCATGCTGAACAAAAACATCTATCGTTTCTTCACCACTCTCAGGTTATCGTATACTCCTAAGAAAAACGTTTGTTGATCAGTCGTAGCTTCTTCCAAGTCTCTTCCTTCACAAGGTAGGGCTTGATCTTAATCATTCCTGAGGTCAGTGACTTGTGCGTTCACTTGAATTCTTGAATAGCTTTAACTCACTCTTGGGGTTACTATCGTTCCATATACCAACATTACCTTCAGTTCACTCTGTTATACTCTTCACAGACTTATTCTTGTTTAGATTCCACTTAGCGGAATTCATTTTCCTCTCCATTGGTCTGTTTAACCTTGGGTATGGTTTCATCACAATCATTCTTTTTCTCAACGTTCCAGCTTCGAAAGCACTTTGTCACAAAGGTTATCATCCACATAGTTTGAGGTGGTTCCACATTCTCTTCACCTGTATTCACTTATCCAAACTCCTTAATATGAATGGTATTTTCTTCATTCATTTATCCCTGTGGTTACTACCAGACTTAAAAAGAAATGCACTCATGTCTGTATAGACCATATTTTCTCATATCCTCGAAAATGGTAAGAGATCTTTGTTCATAGAGTAACAACTCATGTACAACATAAGATAAATCATGACACCATAAATTTCCATTGACTCATGAATTTATTACAAACTCTGAGACTTCCGTTACATAACTTCAAAATGGTAAGAGTGCTACCTATTACATTTATTACATCCAAAATCCAAAACTCGGACTACTCATGTCTTCTTGCATAGTGTCCTATCTTCTTGCACTGGAAACAGATGATTTCTGACAAATCTCGGGGCTTCTTGATGTTAGTTTTTGCTCCTGGGAGTTTTGTTTCCTTTCTTGGGCTCTTATAGGCATAGTGGCCCATATCCTTACACTTGAAACATCTAATATGACTCAGGTCCCTCTGTTCAGGGGCTTGTCTCTTCCTGGGGTTCTTTGTTCTGATCAAAACTTCAATTTCCCGAGGATCAAACTCCACTTCTTCTGTCGGGAAGTTTTCCAGATACTCTTTTCTTTCCTTCGTACAGTCCTGTGAGAAATGTCCTTCTTCTCCACATGAATAGCGGGCATTGGAGTAAAATCTGGTTAGGCCTTCTCCATTAGGGTCTTCAACATCTTCCTTCATCACAAGTTCTCCTAACTTTTTTTGAAGGCTTCCTTCATGGCTTCCTTCTGCTGCTTGATGACTTATTGTACCTTGGGGTACATTGGGCATTGAGCAGGGTAGTGATTGGTTCCTTCACACAAGAAACAGGTCACGTGTCTTGTTGGGCATTCCTCAGCAGGGTGATTTTCTTCACAATGAGGGCATCCATCCTTGTGTTCTTCCTCGGTGTGTCCTATCTCTCCACATATCTTGCATGCACAAATCTTCTTCACAACTTTGCAACGGGGCTTTTGGGTGTTGGTGACCACATGAGACTTTTGCAGAGTCATCTTGAATTCTTCCCAAGTGATTGATGTTTGCGTATCATGGACAGCTTCATGCATCTTCCACCAATTTGCAGCACCTTCTGTAAAGTACCGAAGAGCATATTGGACCATCTTGTTCCTTGTAACAAGGTTACTCCTTAGATGATCCTCCATGTTCTGAATCCATTCTTCTGTCTCTAACTGAGTCATTGATCCAGAATACACGAGTCCAGCTTCATTCGTCATCTATTGGGTTCAAGGTTTGGGGATGAGATGCAAGAGAGAGAAAAGGAGGGGATACACACAATACAAACAATGGTTTTGGAAATAGATTTTTAGTTGTGGCTATCGAAAATTTACACACAAATGACAGCTCACAAATCATCGTATCTAACGTAAGTATACTGCAGGGGTTTGGTCTTCTAGGGGCATAATATCTTGGAAATTCTTCATGGCCTTTCAATTTCTTCAGATCTGTATAGTCTTCATCTTGTGTAGCTTCAATTCTTCTAATGCATGGTGAAATCTTCTTTACTTTGAAGTGACCATTAGTTGTTTTCGATATCTTGTCCTTCTTGAAGAGGTCTCAGTTGATCCTTCGTGTGGCCAAAAGGGGAAGGGGTATTTTCTAACTCTTTGAAGTAGGAGAGATCATTTGATCAGGCTCAAATAAGATGAGAAGTAAAGGTTCTTTTGAAAACAAAGTTGGAGAGAAATCTTTTCCTAAGGGATTTCCAGTTTCTAGGGTCACGTCCTACAGTCAACATGTGCTCTGATACCATTTCTGTAGCGACCCGACACAAAACGAGTCAAGCCTCTGTGTGTTCTGTGCCATCCCAGGATCAGTATGCTGGCACACACAGTACATCAATGTATATATCAAAGTGCAATCACATGTAATAACGTAAACTGATATATACCTTAAAATAGCAGCGGATATAGTCAACGGGAGTGGAGTCCCAATAACACCAACAGCAAGTTGAGTGCAGACCGTAACCCTGAATCGTACTCTTACTCGTCGTAGAAGAATATCTACAACATGATACGTTGCAGCCATATAGGTCAGTACATTGAATGTACTGGCAAGATCACCATAGAAGAACAGAAGAATAAAGACTATTCTATATGCAAAGGCTTTGTGGCTCTGTGTCTAAGTTTTTGCGTAAAAGCTGATTTTATTTTTCCTACAACAAAAGGAATATCAGGAATTTCACTATAGAGTTACCTATCATGACATGGTTCCACCAACCAATGTCTCAATGCCCACAAGTATCTTAAGTTGCCCACAATTAAGTTATCAGTCCAGTGTTGAGAGTTCAGAGCTAGATCCAAGTCCAGATGCTCAAATTGTGCGTAACCGTGGACACGGCTAATCGATTAGGTTTAACTCTGCAGAGTGTTGTGTACTTTACCCATAAGATTCGTTCCCTCCTGGTAAGTTCTTGCACTGCATGGTGTTTGAGAACAGGATGAACGAAACATGGTCTTACCGAGTGCTTCCCTGACTATCCAATAGTGCCCATCCAATCCTAACGTCGACTACATCTCGTAGCACTGCCTAGACAGAGTCACAACAAGGGTCAACCAAGCCAGAGCCCATAATGACTTGTGGCTACATAGGTAAGCTTCCGGGCATGAAGTATTCATCCTTCTCTTTGAGTCTGGGTGAAGCTTTCCGCAAGATGTCATGGCGCTTCTCCATGCATCCCGGCCATCCACTGGTTTCTCGAGGGTGCCCATCAATTCCATCCTTCACCCAGTAGTGTGTATTGAAAACTTGTTTTCTCAAGTCTCGAAGTCTTGAGGTCTTGAAGCTACAAAACTTGAAGATGCCTTCATGAAGTTGTCGTCTTGATGTGGAGTCCTTCTTCACACCACTCACGAACACTCATACCAGACCCCGTCTACTTTAGCATAGCATTGCACTAACTAGCGTTCCCAGGGCTTTAGTAACAAGTGGTGGGTTCCTACCTCATGCATTCTACTCAACTACAAGAATTTCAATAACACTACGGGAGGGATTTGTTGAATGATGTCACTACATGCAATAAAACATAGGTATGAAATAGGTGGTCAAAGTGAACTTCCATGTACTGTTGATGAAGAAATAAGACCGCTCTCAGAAATAACTTGATAGAACTATTCGTCACTCTCCGATGAAAATCTATAATAACACACATTGCACTCATATCAGCAATCATACTAGCAGTCAAATACAAACAATCAAAAAGGCAACACAAAACCAAAAGCAACAAGGTGGTGATGAAGGAAATACTTAATACAAAACTCAATTCAACAAAACTTCATCAACACAACCCAAGGTTATGATGAAGGAAATACTTAAGACAAAAGTTAAAGTCAACAAAGTTTTCATAGAAGCAACTAAGGTAGTTCTCCCCTACAAAAAATTATTTTCAAACAAAATCAAATTAAAATATAACAAGAGGATTTTAGTAAATATTTTACTAACAAAAAGAATTACTTTTGAAGAACAAGTAAAACTATGAAAACAACATCCTAAACAACATAAGTGTTTGCCCACTAAGCTTAACAACAAGTAAAACAATACAATATTAAAATAAGGGGGGAAAAGTATAAAATATTTAAGTTAACAGAAAATAAAACTTATAAAACAATTTATAAAATATTTTCAAATAAGAGTTCCAACTAGCAATGAAATCAAGTTGCAAATTATTATGAAACTAGAATTGATTTCATGCTATCAAAATAATAAATAACATAAATAATTTTAGTTGAAGTACTACTGATTCTAACAGAATATATAATAACTAAGTTAACAAAAAGTATATTTTATAAAACAAAATTTAATTAAAAGTATTTTCAAATAGCAAATCAAACTAGCAATGGAAATTCAATTGCAAGTTATAATTGAACTAGAATTTATTCCATGCAATCAACTAATAAAATAATATTTGTTTTAAAGGACTACACTCTTCTAACAGAAAACTTTATAAAATTTATCAACTAATATAAAAGAAAATAATTTTAAAACAATTTAAAACAAAAGGAATATAAATAATCCTAACCAGAACAAAACAGAATCTGTTTTGGTTGAAAATACTATTTCAAAATATTCTAAAAATTCTCAAACTCTACCTAATGATAACTAAGGTCACTGCTGACAAGTAGCAAAAAGAATCAATCAAAAATATATTATAAAACTCAAGTTATTCAGAAAACAAGATTTAAGTCAAATATGTTTAAATTCAAATTTAAATATTCAAACATGGTCAAACTTGGCATCTACAGAAACTATATGAAATTTTTGATGCAATGCAAAAAAGAATCAAATTAAAACTCCTAAACACATAAAATATATGCTAAAAACAAAAACAGAACTAAATCAGTTTTTTAAAACAGAACAGCAAATAAAATCTTATAACTAGCGGACAGGGGGGTGACGTGGCACTCTGTGGTTGGTTGAAAGGTGTGTTTGCTAGGGCAAATCGAGCGGACGGCCGAAACATAAAAGAAAACGCTTCGGTCTATTATTTCAAAAGAAAATCCGGCCGGTTCTTTTTAAAAGAACCGAAGGGGTACGCTGAGTCTAATCTACGTCGTTGATCCAAATATGACGGTGGGGAGAGAGAGAGGCTCACCGAGGAGGGTTGCCGGCGGTGGGTGTCTCCGGCGACGGTGACGGCGGCGGCTGGATGCGGGCGACGACTCCAGGTGGTCTCCGGCGATGGCGTTGGCACTGGTCAACGCGGGGGAGCACGGCGAAGACGATGGTGGCGTGAGAGGGTCTCGGGGGCGATGGAGGCGACGGGCACGAGCTCCTTGAGCTTCGGTGGGGATCCAAACTCCGACGAGGGTGGTGGTTACGGTGTTCCAGGGGGTGTGGAGCACGGGCAGGGGGCTGGGGAGGTGCGGGCGAGTGCGGCGAGGTCGTCGGAGGCCTCACAGGAGCTCGGGAATGGTGAGGTGGAGGTGCAGGAGGGCAAAGGTGCGACGGCTACCGGTTGTCTCCGGCGAGCTATCCCGGCGAGGTGGGGGCTCGGGGAGAGGGGCGAAGGGGTGGAACGGATCGAGGGAGGGGCAGGCTTCTTATAGGGGCCTCGAGGACGTCCGAAAGGAAGGGGAGAGAGAGATCCGGTGATGGCTCCGGCGATGATTGCTCGGGGGGGACAAAGGGAGCGGGAGGAGGGAGATGGGCGCAGGGAGAGCTCGGTCGGTCGGTGTCCCACACGTCAGCGAGAGGGAGGCGGGGTTAGTAGCGTCGGGCGACCGGCATGGAGGGATTTCAGGAGGCCTAAAAGGGCAGGTGGGCCGGCGGTCTTAAAAACCTTTAAAAGTTTTCCTTTTATAAATACCAGAGCAGTAAAAATAGTATTAAGACCTTTAAATCATGTCCAAAAAAATAAAATGTATATACCAAAATGACCAGGGAAATAAATTCCATTTAATGGGCATTTTTACCCGGCCAAATTAATTACTTTAAAAATAATTTATTTTCAAAAAATGCCTAAATGGCTTTATTTATTTTTGGCAAATATTTTTCAAATAACTTTTTGGGTTTTATGATTCAAAAACTTCACAAATTACCCCCTGGTTTGGAGTGTCACATTACCCCTCTCAAAAATTTGTCCAGGGGTTTGAATGTTTTAAAAATTGAAATAGGGAATTCCAAATATGAAAATGGAACTCTATATGAGAAACTTTCAATTAGTTTTTTTTCAAACTTCCAACTCCTATTTCATATAATTTGAAGAAGTCATATTATCCTCTCTCATGAAAATCATTGAGTTGCATAAAGTTTCTTTCTGAAAGATATTTTCAAATGGAACTCAAACCATTTTCAAATCCCTTTTTATTTTTTTCAAATGGAAGAAGTCATATCATCTTCACTCTAGGTTTTTTTTGTGAAGGAATGGATTTGAATTCCTGAGGATAAAGAATGCAGAGTAAATTTTTGGGAAAGTCATTTCATTCCCTCTCATTCAAAAGGTTCAAAAATTTCAGATTTTCACTCACTTTCAATCACTCAAGCAAACAAACAATCATTCTAATAATTATTATAACATTCCAAAATTTGGGATGTTACAGAAGCGAGTGGTCAACACGGTTGCGCCGGCTCTCCCACGGTATTTGCAGTGGTCTGAATATGACATAACATGGAGCCGAGAGGATCACCCGCCGCGGGTGGATGACCCGGGCCGGCTTGCTTTGGTGGTAGCCCCTCAAGTGAATGGTTATATGGTGAACAAGGTGCTCATGGACGGAGGCAGCAGTATCAACATCCTTTACTATGACACCTTCCGGCGGATGAAGTTGCTTGACAAGGATCTTAAACCTTCTTCCACCGTCTCTCACGGTGTGGTCCCGGGTAAGTCAGCATACCCGGTGGGCAGGATCTCTTTGGAAGTGGCCTTTGGCGAAGAGTATAACTACAGGGTGGAATCCTTGTGGTTTGAGGTGGTTAAGATCAAGAGTCCCTATCATGCCCTGTTTGGGAGGTCGGCTTACGCCAAATTTATGGCTAGGCCTTGTTATGTTTACTTACAGCTCAAGATGCCCGGTTTAAATGGTACAATTACCGTTCATGGTAATCGGAATACGGCTATTGAGTGCGAGGAAGGAGATGCGGCTTATGCAGAGTCTAGTTGCGCACAGGAGGAGCTTAAGTTTTACAAGGAGAACGTTGACCCAGAGGATATGACCCCGCTGAAGAATCCTACTACAGCGGTTGAGCCGCATCTTAAATTTTCGGCGGATGATACTAAGGCGGTGGATTTTACTCCGGGCGACTCATCCAAGCAGTTTATCATTGGAGCTCATATGGATCCCAAATAAGAAAGCCTGCTCATCGAATTCATCCGTGAGAATTGGGACATCTTCGCATGGAAACCTTCTGACATGCCAGGTGTATCGAGAGAGTTCGCTGAGCACAACCTTAATGTGGATCCGAAGTTCAAGCTGATTAAACAGTTTCTGCGGCGGTTTAATGAAGAGAGGCGCAAGGCCATTGGAGAGGATGTTGCCCGGCTCTTGGCGGCGGGTTTCATCGTTGAAGTCTTTCACCCGAAGTGGCTGGCTAACCCGATGCTGGTGCTTAAAAAGAACGGCACGTGGCGTATGTGTGTGGATTACACGGACCTTAATAAGGCTTGTCCGGCTGATCCATTTGCACTCCCTCGTATTGATCAGATCATTGATGCGACCGCAGGGTGTGAAAGTTTGTGTTTCCTGGATGCTTATTCGGGTTATCATCAGATCAAGATGGCGGTTAAAGACCAGGAGAAGACGACTTTCATTACACCCTTTGGAGCCTTCTGTTATGTCTCTATGCCTTTCGGGCTCAAGAGTGCCCAGGCGACTTACCAACGATGTGTACAGAACTGCCTTCACAGTCAGATTGGCTGTAATGTTCATGCTCATGTGGATGACATCATGGTTAAATACAGAAAGAAGGAAACTCTTTTGGAGGATCTGAAGGAAACTTTTGACAATCTCCGGGTGTACAAGATGATGCTTAACCCGACAAAGTGTGTTTTTGGTGTTCCAGCAGGAAAGCTTTTGGGTTTCTTGGTCTCTGAGCGGGGCAACGAGGCTAACCCGGATAAAATTAAGGCTATCACTTCTCTGGGAGAGCCAACTTGCATTAATGATGTTCAGCGCCTTGCAGGATGGATTGATGCGTTGAGCCGGTTCATAAGCCGGCTTGGGGAGAAGGCTATTCCCTTATACCAGATGATGAAGAAGACAGACAAGTTTGCATGGAGCAAGGCAGAGGCTAAAGCACTTGAAGCTCTTAAGAAGCAGTTGACTGAGCCACCAGTGTTAGCCGCTCCGGCTGAGAAAGAACCGTTGCTCCTTTATGTGGCGGCTAACAACAGAGCGGTCAGCGTTGCGATTGTGGTTGAGCGCAAGGAGGCAGGGAAAGAGTACCCTGTGCAAAGGTCGGTTTATTATATCAGTGAGGTCTTGGCAGAATCTAAGCAGAGATATCGACATTGGCAGAAGCTGGTATATGGAGTTTTCATGGCCAACCGCAAGTTAAAACACTACTTTCTAGGGCACCAGATAACTGTGGTCAGTTCTACCCCGTTGGGAGATATCATTCAAAACAGAGAGGCCACGGGGAGGATTGCCAAGTGGGCCTTAGAGCCGGGACCTCTTAATATCAAGTATGTTCCTCGTACGGCGATAAAATCCCAAGCTTTGGTGGATTTCATAAATGATTGGATAGAGTGTCAAGCTCCTGAAGAAAAGCCGGACAACACATACTGGACTATACACTTTGATGGATCTAAACAGTTAGAGGGGTCCGGAGTAGGGGTTGTTCTCACCTCCCCAAAGGGTGATAAGTTTTGTTATGTGCTCCGGCTGATGTTTCCTTGCACTAATAATGCGGCTGAGTATGAGGCTCTGCTTCATGGTCTCAAGTTCGCAAAAGAGATGGAATTAAGCCTGGTCAGGTGTTTGGGCGACTCAGACGTTGTGGCTCAGCAAGTTTCAGGTACTTGGGATTCCAAGGATCCGCGGATGGCGGCTTATCGACAAGCGGTTGATATCATTGCAGGTCACTTCAAGGGATATCAGGTGGATCATATTGATCGTCGCAGGAACGAGGCGGCTGATGCCTTATCACGGTTAGGTTCTCAATGAAAGCCGGTACCGCCTAATGTTTTTCTGGACGTCTTGCATCATCCGACTGTCAAAACACCTTCTGAGGAGCATCTGGCTATTCCTGACCCAGAGGCGGAGTTGGTAGCGGCTCTACACGCTATCCCAAACTAGACTATTCCTTATTTGGCATACTTAACACGCGGTGAGTTACCTCAGGATGAGGATCTGGCCAGGAAGATCACCCGGCGTTCTAAGTCTATGACAATTATCAATGATGAGTTACATAAATGCAGTGTGACGGGTGTCTTTCAGCGTTGCGTCTAACCAGAGGAGGGCCGACAGATTTTGGGTGAAATTCATGATGGTGATTGTGGACACCATGCCGGGTCAAAATCTTTGGTGGCCAAAGCTTTCCGACATGGGTTTTTCTGGTTGACGGCTCACAAGGATGCAGAGGACTTAGTCCGCAAGTGTGACGGCTGTCAGAAGTTTGGCCGGCGTGCTCACGTTCCGGATCAAGAATTGAGGATGATACCAATTACTTGGCCGTTTGCAGTCTGAGGGCTTGACATGGTAGGGCCTTTCAAGAGATCTAAGGACAAGAAAACACACCTCCTAGTGGCGATTGATAAATTTACTAAGTGGGTAGAAGCAGAGCTGGTCAGCAAATGTGATGCGGCTATGGCGGTTCTATTCATTAAGAAGCTAATTTACCGCTTTGGTTACCCGCACAACATCATTACTGATAATGGAATGAATCTATCCAAGGGAGCTATGAAAGCATTCTGTGAGAAGGAGCATATCCAGCTTGACGTTTCAGCCGTGGCACATCCACAGTCCAACAGTCAGGCGGAGCGAGCCAATCAGGAAATTTTAAGAGGGGTCAAACCACGGCTCATGGTTCCTTTGAAACGGACACCCGGATGTTGGGTTGACGAGTTTCCCTCTGTCTTATGGAGCATCAGAACTACCCCTAACAGGTCTACAGGTTTCACGCCTTTCTTCATGGTGTATGGTGCCGAGGCGGTTCTGCCCAGCGACATCCGGCACGACTCACCAAGGGTGGCGGCTTATGTTGAGACGGACAATGAAGTAGCACGCCAAGATGCGTTGGATGCCTTGGACGAAGCGCGAGAGCTAGCAGCAGCTAGGTCGGCGATTTATCAGCAAGACCTGCGGAGCTATCATAGCCATAGGGTGAAGACCCGGACATTCCAAGAAGGCGATTTGGTGCTCCGGTTGATTCAAGACCAATCAAGAATGCATAAGTTCTCTCCGCCATGGGAGGGCCTTTTGTGATCAGCAGAAACCTTAACAATGGGTCATATTACCTCATTGATATCCGAGATGAGTCGGACAGAGCGGGTCAGGAGACTCAACGACCATGGAATGCCGCACATTTGTGACCGTATTTTACTTAGCAGATGTTGAAAGCCGCTATCATTGTACATATCATATTTATGTGAATAAAAGTTAGCATCCCTACAAAGACTAGGGCCTCTGCTCTTATATACATCATTGATCAAGCAAGATGAAATTTTCCAGCTCAAAATTGGAATTGAAGTGGTTTTTTAACCGCCAACGGCTGATCCGTCATCCGGTTCAAAGCAAGTTAGTCATGGTTGCAGGGGGCTTCTTACCTTCGGGTGTAGCTTTATCTCACCCGGAACAACCGGCGTTCGCGCCATGTTGTTGTAAGGAGGCTTCTTGCCTTCGGGTATAGCTTACATTACCCTTACACATCCGGCTTTATGCCCAAGTTGGTTTGTACATTAAATGTTTTTGTAAGGAGGCTTCTTGCCTTCGGGTATAGCTTACATTACCCTTACATAGCCGGCTTTATGCCCAAGTTGGTTTGTACATTAAACACTATTGCAAGGAGGCTTCTTGCCTTCGGGTATAGCTTACATTACCCTTGCACAGCTGGCTTTATGCCCAATTTGGTTACATTAAACGCGGTTGTCGATGGAGGCTTCTTACCTTTGGTATAGCTTACATTACCCTAAGACAAACAAGCGCGTACACCAAATTCCAGTTGCTTATCAACTGCGGCCGTCGAAGGGGGCTTCTAACCGACAGGTATCGCTTATCTCACCCTAACGGCCGGCTTTATGCCACTTCCGGTTACCTATTAACCGCGGTTGTCGAAGGGGGCTTCTTACCGGCGGGTTCACTTATGTCACCCTAACAACCGGCGTTTTACGCCAAAACTTAGTTGCTTATCAACTGTAGCTGTTGAAGGAGGCTTCTTACCATTTGGTATAGCTCACATTACCCTTCAAACAGCCGGCTTTATGCCGTTTCTGGCTAGATATTAGCCACGGTTGTTGATGGAGGCTTCTTACTTACAGGTATAGCTTACATTACCCATCGACAGCCGGCGTCCACACATACAAACATTTGCTGTTAAAAGGAGGCTTCTTACCTTTGGGTATAGCTTACATTACCCTTCAAACAGCCGGCTTATGCCGTTTCCGGCTTATCATTAGCCACGGTTGTCCATGGAGGCTTCTTACCTTCCGGTATAGCTTACATTACCCTAAGACAACCGGTGTCTATAATATTTGCTATTAACAAGAGGCTTCTTACCTTTGGGTGTAGCTTACATTACCCTGCAAACAGCCGGCTTATGCCGCGTCCGGCTTATCATTAGCCGCGGTTGTCGATGGAGGCTTCTTACTTTCAGGTATACCTTACATTACCTACGACAACCGGTTCTCGAATGAGTTCATCTTATAAGAGCCGGAGTCATGCTGCTCCGGTTGACAATTTCCAAAGTTTCAAAGTTATTGGTCGGCTCTACTTTTCTGGAGAAGGCGTGGCATCTTCAAGGACAAGCGCCTCTCGTCATAAAAGTTCAAGATACATTTGTATGGAGGAGTGATCAGTCAATGAGGAGTCGGCAAAGCATGAGAATAAAATAGAACAACGGAAAGTATATACATCTGGAGCTACATTCAAGAAAGGCAAAGTTGTCCTTAAGCTATTACAAAAGTGCTCTCAACAGGAGCCAAAAGGTGTTGCCAAGTTTTACCGCCCACGACGGGTCGTTACATGAGCCATTGCTCAGAAGTTTAACAGCAAAAAGTTCAGTGAGAGGTCGGGTCATCCTGCGCCGGCTCTTCTGGGGCCTTGATCTGGAGGTTATCCAAATCCCAATTGCAGTTTGTTAGAGCTGCAAAAGAGCCTTCGAAGAAAGGCGACGACTCAAGTTCTGGAGAAAAGAGATCCTTACTCCGAGCCGGCGTCAACTCTTTGCACTTGTACAAAGGGCCACGGACCCTCTTCTACTCCGCGTCGTAAGCTGCCTGATAACTGGATAAGTCGACCTCTTCCGCCAGAACAGAAGCCAAGACCCGGGATTCCTTCATGCACTGGCTGTAGTCCGCATCAGTGAATTCCGAGCCGTCTACTTTTGTTGATGGAAAGCCCTCCATGATCTCGGCGGTTGTCAGACCAGGAGCGAAAGCAAGAGCCTGGCTGATGCCGGCAATAGCCCCTTGACGGGCGGCTGATTTCTTGAGCTTAGCAATCTGCTTCGGCATCGTCGAGAAGAGTTCCAAGATGCCCCTGAGAGCCGCCGGAATCTTATCCTTGTAATGCACGGCCTTCATGGTGCAGATGGCTCCGCAATACACCTGTTCCGTCAGAGTATAAATGGCTTTCAACGGCAGAAGGCTATCATAAGCCAACTGCCGGCTCCCGGGACCTGTGTAAACCGGACAAGGCTGATGAGTCGCCAGTTTCAATAAAGAGGTTGAAGTACAAAGTGGTCAGAAGCTTACCAAATAGGGTGGTTAACATCTTTGCTATGTGGCGCTTCAGGCCTTGGAGTTCATCTGCCACAGCCATAAGCCGCTGGTCGGCGTCATCCGCCCGTTGGGTCAGAGCAGTTTTCTCAGATTCAGCCGTCTCCTTGAAAGTAGCAAAATTAGTCGTGATGGTGGCCAGCTCTTCAGAAAGAAGCCGGCACTTTTCGTCAGCAGTATTGCGGGCCTCTTGTTGAGCCTCCAAATTGGTTTTCAGGTCCGTCAATTGTGACCCGGCGTCGTTTAAAGCTTCCTATGACACGTCAAAATACAGGATAAATCGCCAAAGTGGAAATCGTATAAAAGGACGAGTGTTAAAAGCAAGATTATGCAAGTCTCAAACAGATTGCAAGCAATATATTTGACACTTGGGGGGTAATGTGTATTTGATCTTAAATAGTTATGGGTCATCTTCATCAAAGTTAATCTGGAACTTGGTTGCAACAATATGGCTCTTCAAAACTACTTATGATGGAAGACTCGATTCAATTTTATCAAATTTGGCTCGGCCCTTGGGGTCTACGATTAGATCTTCAGGCTATCTACACTAAAGACCCGACACAAATAAAATATGAGTCGGCCTTTGGGGGCTACGACTGGCGGGTCACTATATCTACAGTGTTGATCCAAATCAACTCTAGTGAATTTAGCCGGACCTTGAGGACAATGCATTCGATTTTCTACAGAAGTTAAAGAAAGACCCGGTTCAACTCTCAACTAGATTAAACCGGCTCTTGGGGGCTAAGTAAGGATATGGTAAGAAGAAAGAGTACCTCATATTTCGTCTTCATCACGGTCAGCCGAAGCTCCAAATCCCGGCTGGTGTTGAGCCGGTTCATGTACCCGGCGTGAAGTTCATCGGCCGTCATCTTCTCATAAGAAGAGTCAAAGTTCAGCTTCTTCGAGGCTTCGGCCGGCTCTGTATGCCTGGTCAACACATGGGTCGGAGGAGTTTGGTGAGCATACCCGGTGATAATAACCTCCGGAGTGGCAGGGGTCTTCGCAGGAGTTGGCGGCTTTGAAGGAGCCCTTGGAGGGCTCTCCATGATGACATCTTTAGCGGCTGGCTCCGTGGAGGCAGCCGGTGGATTTTCTTCTGGTTGAGCCTCCTCCGGTTGTTCGAGCTCCGGCTCTTGGATAACAGGGCCGAGGAGGGCTTGTTGGTGTTGCGATGCTTGGCTTGAGCACTGCAAAATAGAAGGATCGGCATTTGAAGATGTTACTATCGTATTAAGAGCCGGATGTCCGGACGTCATAGTAAGAAATACTTACAGCGGATTGATCTTGGGCGGTGGTAGAGCCGACGCCGAAGAGTCACCGGAAGAAGGGGATTTCTGAGACAAGAGTGTGAAAGGATGAGACGACACCAAAGATCATAGAGAAAGACAAGACATATAGGAACACATACCTCAGCAGGGCGTTTCTTCGAAGCCAGTGAGTTCGATAAGCCGGACATAAGCTCAGTAGAGCCTACACTTCGGGTCTGGCGGCGTTCAGCCTGTTGTTGCTTTTTCAAAAGAAAGTCGGAAGCCAGGTAAGTGAGAGGATGAGAAAGAGGAACTTTTTTGACAACCCGCCGCGGTTTTCGGGGGACAAAACATTATGAGACGGAAGAAATATAGTTTACCTCAGGAGCGTTGGCATGGCTAGTTTCCACTTCATCCTGCGAGTAAAACAAGCATTAGAAAGCCGGAAAGCAAAGGGTCAAGCAAACAAGTTAAGACTTTACCTCTGAGTCGGACGACTGTGGCCGTTCGAGCTAGTCCTCTTGCGGAGCGCCCTTCTTTGATTTCTTGCCTGCAGCTTTCTTCTTGGCCTTCTTTCGAGGAGGGACATACTCCTTCTTCCAGAAGTCTGAGTCGGCCTGCTGGAGTGACCCAGAGAAGAGTAATAGATCAGCAAAGTACAAGCAACATCTAAGAGGCGGATGGGAAGAAATTAACTTACGTCTGGAGCCGGATTGTTGACGCAAAAAGGCGCCGGGCTAATGGCACTACATGAGCCGGAAGCTTCATGAACCAAGCTCCGGATGGCAGTAGTAACATCGTCCTCTGTCACAATTGACTTGCTGAAGCACAAGGAGCTGTCGTACTTGCCTTCATACTCACACATGAGCCGGCCTCTGTGGCTTAAGGGCATGATCCGCCAAGAAATCCAGCAGCGGATCAAATATATTCCTAATAATTCGTTGGCCATGAGCGCCTTCATCTTGGCATGAGCTGGGTCAAACCTGGCGCGCTCTGAGGCTGAGAGCCGGCCAGGAAGCTCTGAATCTGTCTTAAGCCGGGAAGGACGATAACCCGGCAATGGGTGTTCTTTCTCAGGAGAGGTGTCGTGTTAGTAGAACCATGTCTTGTTCCAGTCCTTCGGATGACTCGGCATTTGAACAGCCGGAAAGATGATGTCTCGGTGACGTTGAATAGAAATGTCGCCTAGCTCTACACTCGGACCGCCCTTCATCTCGGTTTGGCGGTTGGCATAGAAGAACTCGCAGAAAAACCCCACAGACGGCCTGGACTGCAGATAAGCCTCACAGAGCACTTGGAAATTACAGATGTTTGAAATAGAATTGGGGGCCAAATCTTGAGGATGAAGCTTATACAGATGAAGAATGTCCAGGAAAAATTTAGAGCCGGGTAGCACGAACCCTCGCTCGATGTGGTCGATGAAGACTACTACCTCTCCTTTTTGGGGAGAGGGCCGGGTCTCATTACCCGGAACCCGCCAATGGAGGACCTCTTTGGGAGGGAGAGTACCCGCTTAGACAAAATCTGCTAGGTACTCCTCCGTGACACAAGACCCAACCCAGTTGCATGAGTTGGATGCACGAGACATATTGGCGGCTGTGCAAAGGGGATAAACGGCGAGTTAATAGTAAGCAGGTATCTACGGCGGCTCGTAATTCTAAGGGTTCTACAATAATATGCTATGATCCGGCTGATGAGAGGTGGAGAAGCATGGCGACTCAACAGAGGAACGGAAGACGGAAAATTGGCTAAGTCCTGAAAAACAAGTTTCACAAACTACCGCGGAGATTACGGATCTATAAAAGCAAAGAAAAGGATCTTAATTCTGACCTAGCAAGAACAGTGGAACAGAGAAAGAGTAAAGCGGAGCCATGAAAACCCGTGCATTGCGCTCGATCGCCCCGTACACGGCGGCGTGGCGGGGGCGCGCAATCAATGACGTCGACGGCGTCGGAAACCCTAACGATGGAGGAGCCCGAGTGGCGGTGGCGGACGTTCATACAAACCCTGCTAATGGCGCCGGACATTCATGCGAACCTTGCTAATGGCGGCGACGGATTTAAAAGAGGGAGATGGAACTCACCGGCGATGGAGAAGCAGGTGCCGAAGCAGCTCTGGTACAAATCAGGGTGATGCAGCGGCCTGGTCGATGTAGCTATGAAGACGGCGCCGGACGACAAGGACGCTGGAGCGGCGACGAAAGGAAAAAGAAGAAGATGAAAGAGCGGGAGGAGGAAAGATTTCGGCCTGCACGGGCCGTATTTAAAGAGGGAATGAGGTAGGCGCGAAAATCCAGGCGACGAAACCGTTTGACCGAGGCGGACGCCTCGATTCTCGAGCTGACTGTTTAATGAAAGATTCGGTGGTACGTCAGCGGATCTGATGACGTCACGCCGGGTCATCACCGGGCGACTCGCCAAGAGCAAAAGAGAAGGATGAAGTGAGCAAGCTCAATTCAACCTGGGGCCTAATGTTGGGGATATAACCCCGCAATATGACCCACCCTTAAGGCTCCGGGTCATGTTGATGGCTTGTGAGCCAGCCCAGGGGAGAGCAGTCAAACCTACGGCCGAAGAAGATAGACGGCTCATGGAGTGGGCCGTAAGGTGGCCGGGACGGGAAATACCCGGCCGTGTAACCGCCTCCAAGATATCTTGGACAAGAAGATAGAGAGAGACTCGGTTACACAATTGTAAAGACCCGGTGGTCCTGACCTCCTATATAAAGGCAGACCCGGGGCGACTTAGAGGGGAGATGATCGAGAACTAGGTCAAGCTTCTAGCTCCTTGTAATCGATAGAACAAGCAATACAAACACAAGAAGGATGTAGGCTATTACCTCGACTTGAGGGGCCGAACCTGGGTAAACCCGTGTCCTTCGTCCCGATCAACCCCTTTGAGTCCATCGCAATGGCGACGGCATCGAACCTAAGTTCGGTAACCCGGACATCGGCCGTGATAAATCCACTACAAGAAACGACCTGTTTTCAGCAACAAACACTTTGCACTTGGATTTGAGATAGAAGGTATACCCAACTGTTCTTAGGGTATTTTATGAAGATGGATTTGTCCGCTTTGGGTTCGAGCTTATTAGGTGAAAACCCTTCTCACATAAGCGTCGCAGACCCAAACATTAAGAAATGACAGCTCAGGTTTCTCACAAACCATATGGTGTCATCTCAACGGATTTAGATGGTGCCCTATTTAAAGTGAATGTAGTTGTCTCTAATGCATAACCTCAAAACTACAGTAGCAAAACGATAAGAGACATCATAGCATGCATCATATCCAATAGAGCACGACTATGACGTTTGGACACACCATCACACTATGGTGTTCCAGGTGGCGTGAGTTGTGAAACTACTTTCACATTGTCTAAAGTTGTATGCCAAACTCGTAACTCAGATATTCACCTCCACGATCATATCGCAGACATTTTTATCTTCTTGTCACGATGATCTAATACTTCACGCTGAGTTTGCTTGAACTTTTCAAATGATTCAGACTTGTGTTTCATTAAGTAAATATATTCATACATACTCAAATCATCAGTGAAGGCAAGAAAATAACGATATCCACTGCACGCTACAACACTCATTGGACCGTATACATCAACATGTATCATTTCCAATAAGTCACTTGCCCGCTCCATCAATCCGGAAAACGGGGTCCTTAGTCATCTTGCCCAAGAGGCATGGTTCGCATGTCTCAACCGATTCGAAATCGAATGAGTCCAAAGATCCATCGACATGGAGTTTCTTCATACACTTTATAACAATATGACATTTAGCGGTAGTGCCACAAGTATGTGGTACTATCATCATTAACTTTGTATCTTTTGGCATCAATGTTATGAACATGTGTATTACTAAGGTCAAGATTCAACAAACCATTCTCACTGGGTGCATGACCATTGAAGGTATTATTCATGTAAACAGAATAACCATTATTCTCTAACTAATGAATAACCCTATTGTAATAAACACGATCTAATCACGTTCATGCTCAACGCAAAACACCAAATAACATTTATTTAGGTTTGTCACTAATCCTGGAGGTAGAGAGAGCGTGCGATGTTGATCATATCAACCTTGGAAACATTTCCAACACACATCATCACCTCACCCTTATCTAGTTCTCCATTTATTCCGTAGCTTTTATTTCGAGTTACTAACATTTAGCAACTGAACCGGTATCCAATACCCGGGTGCTACTAGGAGTATTCGCAAGGTACACATCATTACCACGTATATCAAATAAAATTCTGTCGACGTTGCCAGCCTTCTTATCTACCAAGTATCTAGGGTTGTTCCGCTTCAGCGACCACTCTCCTCATAATCGAAGCGCTTAGTCTCGGGTTTGAGTTCAACTTTGGGTTGCTTAACTGGAGCAGCAACTAACTTGCCATCCATGAAGTTTCCCTCCTTGCTCTTGCCCTTCTCGAAACTAGTGGTTTGACTAACCATCAACACTTGACGCTCCTTCTTGATTTCTACCTTCGCGGTGTCAAACATCGTGAACAGCTCAGGGATCATTATTTCTATCCCTGGCATTTTATAGTTCATCACCAAGTTCTAGTAGCTTAGTGACAGTGACTTGGAGAACTATATCAATCACTATCTTATCTGGAAGATCAACTCCCACTCGATTCAAGCGATTGTAGCACCCAGACAATCTGAGCACATGCTCAACGATTGAGCTATTCTCTTTCATCTTGCAGGCAAAGAATCTTGTTGGAGATCTCATATCTCGCAACACGGGCACGAGCCTGAGATCCTAATTTCAGCTCTTAGAACATCTTATATGTTCCGTAACGTCCAAAATGTTTTAGAGCCTCAATTCTAAGTCGTAATGCATGACGCACTAAACTATCAAGTAGTCATCAGAACGTGCCTGTCAGATGTTCACAACATCTATAGACAATGCTAGAGGGGTTGGCACACCGATCGGTGCATTAAGGACATAAGCCTTCTGTGCAGCAATGAGGACAATCCTCAGATCACGGACCCAGTCCGCAATATTGCTACCATCATCTTTCAACTCTATTTCTCTAGGAACATATAAAAATTCAAGGGAGCTATAGCGCGAGCAAGTAATCTACAACATAATTGCAAAGACACTATTGACTATGTTCATGATAATGAGTTCAGTTAATCATATTACTTAAGAACTCCCACTCAAATTGACATCCCTCTGGTCATTCGAGTGATACATGATCCAAATTCACCAACTCATGTCTGAGCACCACGTGAGTTGAGGTGGTTTCAATGGTGACCATCATTATGTTGATCATATCTACTATATGACTCATGTTCGACCTTTCGGTCTCTTGTGTTCCGAGGCCATGTCTGTACATGCTAGGCTCGTCAAGTTTAACCCGAGTGTTCTGCATGTGCAACACTGGCTTGCACCCGTTGTATATGAACATAGATTCTATCACACCCGATCATCACGTGGTGTCTCGACATGACGAATTTTCGCAACGGTGCACACTCGGGGAGAACACAATTTATCTTGAAATTAAGTGAGGGATCACCTTATAATGCTACCGTCGTCCTAAGCAAAACAAGGTGCATAAAAGGATTAACATCACATGCAAATCACAGTGACATGATATGGCCATGAACTTGTGCTTTTGATCTCCATCTAGAATGCACCGGCATGATCTCCATCATCACCGGCACGACACCATGATCTCCATCATCTTGATCTCCATAAACGTGTCGCCATCAGGGTTGTTGCGCCCATCAAGCTTCTATTACTATTGCTACCGTATAGCGATAAAGTAAAGCATTACATAGCGCTTAATGATTGACACGCAGGTCATACAATAATTAAAGACAAACCTATGGCTCCTGCCGGTTGCCGTACTCATCGACATGCAAGTCGGGATATTCTATACATCACATGATCATCTCATACATCACATATATCACATCATGCCATTAGCCATATCACATCACAACATACCCTGCAAAAACAAGTTAGATGTCCTCTAATTGTTGTTGCATGTTTTACGTGGCTGCTACAGGTATCTAGCAAGAACAATTCTCACCTACGCAAAAACCACAACGGTGATACACTAGTTGCTTTTCAACCTTGTCAAGGACCGCCTGTGTCGAATCCGATCCAACTAAAGTGAGAGAAACCGGCACCCGCAAGCCATCTAGGCATCAAGTTGCAGTTGAGGGAACCGGTCTCTCATAAGCGTACGAGTAATGTTGGCCCGGGCCGCTTCATCTCACAATACCGCTGAACCAAAACACGACCAAGGGAGGAAGCAATCTAAGCATCAACGCCCACAAACTCTTTCTGTTCTACTCGAGATCTCATCTACACATAGACCTAGCTCATGATGCCACTGTTGGGGAACGTTGCATGGGAAACAAAAAAATTCCTACGCACACGCAAGATCTATCCATGGTTATGAGAATCTACGAGAGGGAGAGTGGATCTACGTACCCTTGTAGATCGCTAAGCGGGAAGCGTTAAGAAACGCGGTTAGTGTAGTCAAACGTCTTCGCGATCCAAATCGCCGAGCATCCTGCGATCTCATCATGATCCGTCCTGCAATCCAATCACGATCCGTCCCACGAACTCATCACGATCCGTCCTGCGATCTCATCACGATCCGTCTTGCGATCTTGATCACGGTCCTTCCGATCTAGCGCCGAACAGACGGCACCTCCACGTTCAGCACACGTATAGCTTGATGACGATCTCCGGCTTCTTGATACAGCAAGAGGGAGCGGAGAGGTAGAAGAGTTCTCTGGCAACATGATGGTGCTCCGGCGATGGTGATGGAGCTATTCCGGTAGGGCTTCGCCTAAGCACTTCAGAAATCCGATCTAGAGGAGAAACTATGCACTAGAAGAACGGGTAGCACGGGGCTGGAAAAACTCGTGGAAAACCCTAAAACCCTCTAGTATATATAGGAGGAGAGGAGGAGAGTCTTGGCCCAAGGGACAAGCCTCCTTTGGTTCGGCCGAAGTGGGGAGGATAGGAGGACTCCTCCTCCAATCCTAGTAGGACTAGGATTCCTCCTTTTTTGCCTTTTTCCACCTTTTCCTTTTGGGTTTTTCTTCCTTAGCCGCATGGGCCTTGTGTGGAAGTTCCACCAGCCCACTAAGGGCTGGTATTCACTCTCCCACAGCCCATGAAGCCTCTTGGGTCGAAATACCCCTTCCGGTGGTCTCCCGGTACACTACCGGCACTCCTGGTACACTACCGATGAGCCCAAAACTTTTCCGGCGACCAAAACATGACTTCCTATATATGAATCTTTACCTCTGGACCATTCCGGAGCTCCTTGTGACATCCAGGATCTCATACGGAACTCTGAACAACCATCGGTCACCACCATGCATAACTCTATACTACCAAAACGTCTCCAAACCTTAAGTGTGCAAACCGTGTGGGTTCGAGAACTATGTAGACATGACCGAGACACCTCTACGGTCAATAACCAATAGCGGGACCTGGATGCCCATATTGGTTCCTACATATTCTATGAAGATCTTTATCGGTCGAACCTCTATGTCAAGGATTCAGTTAATCCCGTATGATGTTCCCTTTGTTCTTCGGTATGTTACTTGCCCGAGATTCGATCGTCGATATCTCCATACCTAGTTCAAACTCGTTACCGGCAAGTTTCTTTACTCGTTCCGTAATACAAGATCCCGTGACTAACACTTAGTCACATTGCTTGCAAGGCTCATTGTGATGTTGCATTACCAAGTGGGCCTTGAGATACCTCTCCGTTATACGGAGTAACAAATCCCAGTCTTGATCCATGCCAACCCAACAGACACCCTCGGAGATACCTGTAGAGCACCTTTATAGTCACCCAGTTACATTGCGATGTTTGATACACACAAGGCACTCCTCCGGTGTCCGTGAGTTGCATGATCTCATGGTCATAGGAACATATACTTGACATGCAGAAAACAGTAGCAATAAACTGACACGATCATATGCTACGTTTGTAGTTTGGGTCTTGTCCATCACATCATTCTCCTAATGATGTGATCCCGTTATCAAATGACATCTCATGTCCATGGCTAGGAAACCTTAACCATCTTTTGATCAACGAGCTAGTCTATTAGAGGCATACTAGGGACATGGTTTTGTCTATGTATCCACACATGCATCTAAGTCTCCGATCAATACAATTATAGCATGGATAATAAACGATTATAATGAACAAGGAAATATGATAATAACTAATTTATTATTGCCTCTAGGGCATATTTCCAACAGGCGGATCTTGCGAAAAAAATCTTGAGAGGCCACAGTGTGAAAGGTGAGCTTTACGCCGTGGGCAGTCTCTGTTAGGAGCACCTGCATCTTGTCCGAAGACGTGTTGATGGTAACAGTTCGGGACATCTGAACACCCGTCGTAAGTTCCCCACCGCTACCCATGGAATCTTAAGTGCAAAGTTGTGCCTCCTTGGCACATACTTCACTGGTCCTGAGGTTGTGCGGTGGGGGGTGAGTCCCTATTGAGGGGAGGAAGGAGGGTCAGAGTTTTCGGTCTGAATCCGAACTCGCTTCCCAGCCTTTCGTGCCTTTACAGCGAATGCCAAAGCTTGTCGGTCATCTTTGTAGCTGAATTCGGCCGCCAGTGCCAGTGCATCTTCCTCTATTCTAAGGGACTGCTTTGTATTGCCATTGACAGTGAGGACCCCCTTGGGGCCTGGCATCTTGAGCTTGAGGTATGCGTAATGCGGGACTGCGTTGAACCGAGCAAACGCCGCCCAGCCGAGCAGCGCGTGATAGCCACCGCGGAATACGGATGACAATGGGTACCATTTACCTGAAACCCGATGGGTTTTTCTTCCATTAGGGGACGGGGATGATACATTGTTAGCCCCCATGAGGATATTTATGGGAGAATTTCCTCCCCATCGAGTGTAGCAGGGACGGGGCCGTTTCTATAGTCCCTAGACCCCGAACCCCACTAATCCCTCGTAAACATCTGACATGTGGCCCACTGCTTTGCCCAACCCTAGCTCAAACCCTCGTTTTACCTCAGCCGCCGTCAATTTCTAACCCTATTTTTCACCCCTCCCCTGCCGCCGTCAACTTTTCCATCTACAGGTGGCACCGCCGCCTGACGATTGAGTGCCATCTGTCGTTCGCCTGTTCCACTAGGAATAGGATGGACTCCTCCACTCCTACGAATGGCCATTCACCACAGGTCAGAGCCAAGGCTCCTGCGGACGGCTCGAAAGTCCGCCTCCGACATCCAGGGAGCAGCCAACTTCCTGGGCGCATCCAGGGTGGACACCAGCCGCTCCGTCGTTCAACTACTCCCAGTGTAGCCGACCCCAAGAAGAACAGGAACACGTGAGTATCTTATTTCTCTTGATTTATGCTGATTTGGGAGGATGAACAAGCTTCTGTGATTGTTGGATTAGAGGCATGCGTACTTGTCTGATTGTTAGATCAGAGCCAAGCGAGGGTTCTTCATCTAGTTAGATTACTGGCATACGTGCATCGGTGCATGTGAGTCTTAGATTAGACATGCGTACATGTGATTGCTAGGTTGGATTTATGGGCATATTTATTATTGTGCGAATCGGTGATGCATAGATCTGTGTTGCTGGGTACTTGTCAATTATATA
This sequence comes from Hordeum marinum, assembly GCA_022496015.1. Lineage (NCBI taxonomy): Eukaryota > Viridiplantae > Streptophyta > Magnoliopsida > Poales > Poaceae > Hordeum > Hordeum marinum. The sequence continues at coordinate 445,082,957 of CM039674.1, forward strand.
TCTTATAAATTGCTTTCGTATGTATCCAGTTTAATTAATCTATGCAAAAGGGATTGTAATTAGACCATCCTACAGGAACACATATGAACATCATCATGTTTATTTACTATTATTTATAATCATCTCCTTCAACTGAATTGATGTTTGTCTGTAATAGTAACTAATGGTATCTAATTAGCATGCACTAATCTGTATGAAAGGCAATAAATAGGCCATTCTGTATGAACGCCTATAAGCTGCAGCCTGTTTACTTACTGTTATTTAAAATTATCTAACAAGATATATGCTTATGTGTGTTTGTCATATAAGATAATATCTTCCTGTACATATAAGATCGGTACCGAGAACTTTCATCGCTTAATTTAAATTTTCAGTACCAGCAAATTTCATTGCTTACATTAATTATTCATATACGGATATGATGGCACTTTTATCTTGTCCAGTCCAAGTGGGTGTACCAACCAGAACCATGAGTCCCAACATTCAGCTGTAACAGCTGCTTCACTATCAGAGTCACAAGCATCTCAGTCCGTCCATGAACCTGCTGTAGAAGACATCGAAGGTGACAATGTTCCTGTAGAAATTTCAGATGAGGACGAGGGAGAAGACGAACAAGAAGAAGTTGAGGTTGTTGGTTCAAAGATAAGGAAGCTTACCTCACCTGTTTGGAGGCACTTTGAGAGAGTGAAGGTAAAGGGGAACTGGAAAGCCAAGTGTGCTTATTGTAAAAAGAAGCTTGGAGGAGAAACAAAAAATGGTACTAAGCATCTCCATGATCATCTGAGGAGTTGTGTTTATGTCAAGATCAAGAACAGGGGCAAGACACTGGCTCGGACTTCTTTGAGGTTTAACTCCCAAGATGAAGGCAAAATTTCACTTGAGAACTATACTTTTGATCAGGAATTTGCTAGGAAGGAGCTTGCAAACATGATTTTTTGAATATCCATTATGTATTGTCGATCATACTGGTTTTTGTAGATTTGTTAGTGCATTGCAGCCTCTGTTCAAAATGGTGACAAGGAACACTATTAGGTACGCATTTGATATACCTCTCCAACATGGCTGTACTGTACATTATTTATTTTGATATTTAATTGTTGATTTCAATTTTATAGGAATGACATCAAGGATAATTATGAAGAAGAAAGGAAAAGGGCAATTGAGTACATGGCTACCACTAAATCTAGAGTGGCCATCACAACTGATATGTGGACATCCGATCATCAAAAGAAGGGCTACATGGCTATCACAACCCACTTTATTGATGATAATTGGAACCTTAGGAGTGTTATTATGAGGTATTAAACTTAGAAATATTGTTGTCTTGAGATTATCAACACTGCTATGTTGAACATATGAATGTTCTTGTCTAATATCTTGTCAATATTTATTGTATTGTGTCCAAGTTCATTTACGTGCCAGCTCCACATACTGCAGAGGCTACAGCAAATGAATTGTATGAGTCTTTGGTTGCTTGGAATCTTGATGAGAAGCTTTCCGCCGTGACTGTGGATAACTGCACCTCAAATGACAAGGCGGATGATCTCTTGCTGAATAAGATAGGGAAAGAGAAGCTAATGTTGAAAGGTATGATGCTTCACATGCAATGTTGTGCACACATTCTGAATTTGATAGTGAAGGATGGTTTGGATGTGTTGAAAACTGCTATAGAAAAAATTTGTGAGAGTGTAGCATTTTGGACATCCACCCCAAAAAGAGTAGAGAAATTTGAGGAAATTGCTAAGTTTCAGAAAGTTAAAATGGGGAAAAAGTTGGCGCTTGACTGCAAGACTAGATGGAACTCTACCTTCACCATGCTCCATACTGCTTTACCTTATAAGGTTTTGTTCGAGTGTGCAAAGAAGGTTGAGAAACTATATGATTGCTATCCTAGTGACCATGAATGGTCTTTTGCTTCTGATGTGGTGAAGAGGCTAGAGTTATTCTTTGAAGTAACTGAAGTGTTCTCTGGAACCAATTATGTCACTGCCAATATTTATTTCCCCAAGATTTGTGAAATCAAAGAGAAAATGAGACAATGGTCCACTTCTAATGATGAAGTTATAGCAGACATGACAGCTAACATGAATGAGAAGTTTGATAAATATTGGTCTGGCATTAAAGGTCTCATGGGTATGGCTACTCTTCTTGACCCAAGATACAAAAATGAAATGTTGCTTGTTTGCTTCTCTAGCCTGCATGGTGTTAGTCCTGAAGAGTGTCATGGTCCTGTTTCCGAAGTCATTGCTTCATTATCTAGCTTGCTGGAAGAATATCAGGATGAAAACAATGAAGAGGATGCAGAATCATCACATTCCTCAACGACAACAACAAAAGCTACATCTTTAATGTCAGTTTTCAATGCACGCATTGCTCAGAAAAGGTTAACAACTTATAGGTCTGAGTTAGATCAGTACTTGATGGATGATTTGGTTCCATTGAGCAAAGAGAACTTTGATGTGTTGGACTAGTGGAAATCAGCTGGTAGATGCTACCCTACTTTGAGAAAAGTAACAAGAGACATTTTTGCTATTCCGGTAACAATTGTTGCATCAGAATCTGCTTTTAGCATAAGTGGCGGGATTCGTAGCCGTCTAACTCCTCCCATATTGGAGGCACTAATGTGCTCACAAAATTGGCTTAGGAACAAGTACAAATGTAAGCTGACTTGTTTTCTTTGTTGTTCCACTTCTGTGTTGTGTAAATATAGCTCATTTTTCACTTGTTTATAAGTACAGATGCCCCCAAAGGAGATGCTATAAGTTTCTGGTCTTGTCTTGAAGATATCCATGAGGGGATGCAGGTACTCTCGGAAATAAATTTTGGTAATATAGAAGTATATTTGATTTTGCCATTTAACTAAGTTCACATTGCCATGTAGTATTTGACACTTTGAGTGCTACAAGAAGTTGAAGCTGCTGGTGTCTACTCTATTGGTTATTGCTCCTGATTGGTGAAGCTAGTCTTTTGTCGTCGAATAAGAATTCAACTAGTGTGCTACTATTTCTATTAGTCATATGAACTTCCTTTTAATTTATGTGTGGTCTGTCGTCAATATTGCATGACTCATGTAATATTTTAGTCTTCGTAAACGTTTGGATTCTAGACTTTTTGCTTATCTTCATAAACCATGTGTGAGAACTAGTCTGTGTGAACCTTTATCAATTATTATTGTGTCATGGCAATTGGCATGCTCTTGTACTGCTTCTTGGATATTTTATTTAAATTTGCTTTTTGAGTTGCTCGCATGATGTTGAACGTTGATGACCACATATTACTACTTCTTAATAATCATAACTGCTAGATAATTATATTTTTCTTGCTCCAATGTACCACACTGATGTGTACACTCGTCAACTTACTAAAATATACTATTGATAGTATATGCATGGACGGGGATATGGGGAACCCGTGGGTCTGCTACACCCGACAGGGGATGGGGATGGGCAAAAGTTGTCCCCGACGCCGGGGATGGGGATAGGGATAGGCTGATTGTTCTCTCACGGGTATGGGGGAGAAAGGGACTCCCCGGCCTGGTGCAGACCCGTTGCCATCCCTACAACGGAAGGGCACAATGTCGAAGATCAAGTCCTTACTGCGGAAGTTATCGGGCGAGCCGAACACAACCTTCAGGGTTACAAAGCCCGTACATCGATCTGACCGCCACCCATTGGACCCCGATGCTCATCTTCGTCCTCGCTGTGCGAGCTTTTGCCCTAGTCTTCGAGTTGTATCTTGCCGGCCTGTTTAAACACCCAGTAGTTGCGGTGTGTGTGATTGGCTAGCTTTTCCAAAGTTCCATGGATTTGGCAAGTCATGTCCATGATCTTCTCGAGCTGAGTGGGTCCGTCACGATTGCTTTAGGGGGCTTCTTCTGCTGCCCAGGCCGGGAGTTGCGGAATCTGGCATTAACCGCCATGTCATCGGCATCGTTGTTGTTGTGTCGACGTTTGTTCTTATTACTATTTGGCTTTGAGTTGCGATCCTGGGCTTCAGGTGGCACTGGATCTTCAGAATTGTGGTTGCGTCTTACCAGCCAGTTATCTTCGCCCGCACAAAAGCGGGTCATGAGGGAGGTAAGGGCGGACATAGTCCGAGGCTTGTCCTCGCCTAGCTGGTGGGCCAGCCATTCATCCCGAATATTGTGCCGGAAGGAGGCAATGGCCTCAGCGTCCGGACAGTCAACAATTTGGTTCTTCTTAGTCAAGAACCGATTCTAGAACTGCCGGGCAGACTCACCGGGCTTCTGGACGACGTTACTGAGGTCGGAAGAGTCCGGTTGGCGGACATAGGTCGCCTGGAAGTTGGAGTGAAACGAGTCTTCCAAGTCTTCCCAGCATCCCATGGAGTTTTTGGGGAGGCTGTTTAACCAGTGCCGAGCTGGCCTCTTAAGCTTAAGAGGTAAGTATTTGATGGCATGGAGATCATCTCATCGTTCCATATGGATATGGAGGAGAAACTCCTCGATCCATACAGTTGGGTCAGTGGTCCCGTCATACTGTTATATATTTACGGGTTTAAACCCTTCGCGGAACTGATGCTGCATTACTTCATTTGTGAAGCATAGTGGGTGAGCGGCGTCTCTGACCCGAGCTATGTCCCGCCTATACTCGGTGTTTGTATGGGGCCTATTGCGTTCCCAGGCTCTATGGTTTTAGTCGAACCATGGTCTATATTCACCCCATCTATTCGGTGAGTAATCTCTGGATCCATAGATGGATCTTGTACGGCCTGCTCTGTGACCTAAGTCGTCGCGTAGGTTGAACCTGTCATTGGGTTTGGATGGCTCCTTACCCTGTCTTCGGGGCATCGCTGGTACATAACCGGTGTCATTGGCCGCTCTGTCACGCCCGCGAGGAGGGCGGTTCGGCTTCTCATATGGGGTATGATGCGGAGATGGAGTGTCAGTGAGCTCATCATCGAATTGTGGCAGGAGCCTTCTCCGAGGGTAGCTTTTGGGCTGGTTTGACAGACCAGTGTCGTATACTTCCTCGGCTAAGAGGACTTTCATCCATCGATCAGTGAGGTTGGCCTGTTTGGCTTTGAGTTGCCGCTCTTTGGCCTTTAGGCTGCGAGCCGTTGCTATGAGTCGCTGCCTTATTTCTTCCTAATCCACGAGGTTATCAGGGATGTACAAGTCATCGGCTTCTGGTATGTCTTCCTCCTCGACCAGGGAAGGTAATCGTCGCCTTCGGGTTCATTGACGATATCGGGGTCGTTTTGGTCCTTAGGTTCGTCCGGACCCTCTAACGTGTGCTCGGGGACATCGGGATTGTCATGATTAGCGGGGGTGTTACCGTCCCCGCTGCTGATAATAGCTCTTCTTCCCTTTTTGCTTTTGGACCGCTTATGCGATTTTGGGTGCCTTGATGGTGCATCGCCTGATTTGTCGCCGTCGTTGTGAGGCGTATTGTCGCTGTTGGTGGTAGGAGTATCCATCATGTAGACGTCATATGTAGAAGTGGCGGTCCAATTCCCGGTGTTGATGGGAATGGGAGCACGGTCCTCTTCATCCATGTATTATGCCTCTTCGAAGGCATAGTCCAGCACGTCGGTTAAGTCTTCGACGGTGGCTATCAAGTGGGTGGTGGGTGGGTCAAAAAATTCGTCCCTGCTTGAACTGTAACCGGGCCGGGCGTAGATCGGGGCTGGATCATCGGTGATCCTCATCGACGAGAGTTGTTCCAAGGCCTCGTCGACCGTTGAGGGCCCCGTTTGATCCAGCTCTTTGAAACTCGCGGGGTTCACCCCCATGAAGTCAACCCATGGAGATTGTTCGGAAGGAACGTATATCCGGACGCATGGTTTGATAGCCAGACCGAGATGACAGATCGGACAATTGTCGTGGGTGACCCCATCGGCGTGTCCGAAGAAGGGGCTCGAGGTTAAAGCCTTAGAGCCCTTGGGGGATACGGGCGAAGCCGCGAGCCCGGTTAGTGACAAGTCGCCTCGAGAGTCGACGGAAAACTCTAGGTTTCTGAATCTAACCTCTTGATCGGGGGCGAAGTTCTCCACGCGGCCTAGATGGTCGGTGGAATTAGCATGCAGCACAATGCTACCGAAGGCAAAGATCTGCCTGGGGACGAAAACGTCCATGTTACGGACCTCTTCGTTGATGACAAGGCGAGGTGTCGATCCCATCTCGCTCACAGAGGACCTCTCAATGAAAGCACCAATGTCGGTGTCGAAACCGGCGGATCTCGGGTAGGGGGTCCCGAACTGTGAGACTAGGATCGACGGTAACAGGAGATGAAGGGGACACGAGTTTACCCAGGTTTGGGCCCTCCAATGGACGTAATACCCTACGTCCTGCTTGATTGTATTGATGGTGTGAGGGGTTACAGAGTTGATCTACCTCGAGATCGTATGTCTAACCCTAGATGAGTTATCCTCTCCCAATACCATATAACCCTCCGACTTATATAGATGCTGAGGAGGCCTAGGGTTTACACATGGTCGGTTACACGCCGAAGAGATAAACATGCCTATTTACTACATCAAACGTCGAGTGCAAGCCGTGCTCCTCGAAGATTCCATCCTGGAAACTAGGCCTTCAAATCATCCAGTGTTCGGCAAGTAGCCCATATAGTCTGGCCCATAAACACCAGGTCGTCCATCCGAGGACCCCCTAATCCAGGACTCCCTTAGTCGCACTCCTCCGTCTCGCGGCCGAGTAGCGACGGCGGTAGCGACCGCCCCCAATGCGTGTACCGCAAGGCGGCGCGCTTCCGCGCCGCGTCGGATGTGACACAACGCGCCCTCTCGGGGTCGTCGTTGCCACGAAGGCCGGAGTTGGCCATCGCAGGCGGTAGATTGGAGGGACAGGGCGACAGATTGGATGCTCGCGTGACGGATCTGAGGCGCCGACGATGAGGGGTGGGAGATTTTCGTGGCGGCGGAGGGATAGGGTTCGGACCCGTATCCAGCAACCAAACCCGCACGCATAGTGGTAGAGGGGCGTGTTTCCGGGCCATCGCAAAAAAAATTACGAGCCGGGCTGCGTTTGCAGTGTCTGTTCTGACATATAAAACGGCCCAAACCCGTATAGTCACCGGAATTTTACAGTTCGGACGATTATACGGGATCTGTTAGAGATGCTCTGAGCACGTTGTACTTCGATCCCGTCTACAATAAGATAAACTTATTATAGACATAAGGGAATGACGTGAAGGCCGTGGACCGACCGTTTGTGAGGAGGTATCAAAGTTTAGTGGCTCACATAAGAGAACTTTGAAGAAGTTGCACTAAACAACGAGACCGTGAAAGACCCCTCGCGGCAAAGAAGAATCTGATGGGGTGCTAGAAAATGATGTTGGTTGTGGGTGGTAGATTGGACACTCCTCGTCCAAACCCAAGTTATATTCCTCAACGTGAGAAAAAGAAGGCGAAGAACAGTGGCATGCCAAACAAGAAAACCAAAACGACAACATCTTCAGTGGCCACCCCGACAGATAGTCGCATGGATCAATGAGTGTTGTGTGTTGGAAGTGTCGAGGCATAGGCACGATCTCGACAGGGAAAGAATTGTCAATGTTATGCCCATACACACCATGCGTTGTTATGACAAGATACACAAATCTAAATAATGCTCTCTCTCATCCATAATAAGTGTCGTGGTTTTAGTTTAACAGGAAGTACTACAGGATAGTGAGCTCATGCTTCAAAACAAAGGTGTACTGCATCTATTACACAAATATTAACATCCCATGACCATGATTCTATAAAAGAATATACATATGTGTGTCTTATATTGCCGTTGTAGCTTTGAGAGCACTTAACACTTTTAGCCCAATCATGTTTGCTTTGCGGGGATAATAGTCTAATCATGTTTGGTAAGGCAGTTGCAATTCAAAGCTACGAGCACACCAAATCTATAAAAAAATTAGAGGCGATATGGGAAAGCATGCGCGCATGCTCGCAAAGCGTTCAGTGTATCTATCTGTAGAGGACCGATCCTGATCAAAAGCGTGCAGCGCCGGTATTCCATAACGGGCCGATACAGAACGCTTCTCCAGCTCTTAGCACGTGATAAGCACAGAGGATATATAATCGGCGACATGATCCAAGATACGCATGCATAAATATCTCTCTTGCTTTCTCGCACGCCATTGAATCTCCAAGAAAAGAACGCCGGTGAGGGTAGGGGCGTAGGCCGGCATAGCTGACCAGCGGCTGCGGTGGAGGGCGAGTGACATCGATCGGCTTGTATTGAGCTGCTAGCCAGTTGCGTGGCCATTGGATGCCGAACCAGGAGCTAGATTCCTCCTACTTTCAGGCGTGCTGTGCTGAACGACCATTCAAGGCCCAGGAAGGAAGATCGGTTGATGTTGATCGCCATGGCTCAGTGGGGCGGAAAGTCCCCAATATTCTCATGTGAGCAAGTGTGTGGGAACTAGGAACCGGGAATGTGTACGTACACCATGTGCTTATCTGTCTAGTATTTTTCACTAAAATTTGAGAGGGGGGCCTCGAGCAGCCCAAGTCATTTTCTAGCTAGCTATACAGGAATCGTGGTGGAGTATAACATTCCCGGCGGGGGCCATACCGTGATCCGATTGCCAACATTCCTGGCCGTTGCTTTTCCAAAAGTTCTCTCGCCGGAAGTAAGCGCCTGCTATGTACAACAGCTGCTAGTTACCATCAGTTTCGAATCGGGGCAATGGAAGGTGCGTGCGGTTAGGGGAGGGGGGTGCACTTCAGCACTCGCGTACGTGCCCACCCCTTTCGAGCTGGGTAAATCTCCGCCGCCCATCCGACCCAACAGGACCCCTACGCACCCATGCTCGCTCGCTCAGTCGCGCGTGCGTGCGTGCCGGGAATCTCCGCGCTCGTGGCCTTCGCATGGCCCGGGCGGGCGCGCACGGGCGCGCCACGCCTCGCGTATAAGGGGCAAGACATAAATTCGTATTTAGAAGGCAGGGCGTAAAAACCCGTGAAATTTGAAGAACGAGGTGTAATTTGAAAATTATGAATGGTGATTTGGACCCAAAGATTGAGGATAAAGAGGAGGCTACGGCGTCTAGCCTAAATTGGGACCGAATAACAAAGATATCCGGAGAAAGGAGGGGCGCCTTTCGGCAAAAAATCGGGTCGTAAATGCTGTTCATCGATCCGGGCACTGTTGGTTCGCAATCAGCGGGACACGTCTCGCCTTGCACGCGACGCCTGGCGGGGGCACGCACGATCGACCGTCTCCATCGATCCCGCCTACATAAACCGGCGAGCTGACATACACCATGCCTCACCGGAGCCTGCTAGTCTCGCCACGCTTCGAAGACGACGACGACGCCATGGGGGACGCCGTCTTTGGCGCCGTCGACTACCGCGGCCGGCCGGCCTCCCGCGCCGCCACCGGCGGCTGGAAGTCCTCGGTTTTCGTCATGGGTACGTCTCGTACCCGCGCCGATCTCTTGCACGAGCACGTGACCGCCGTACCTATTCGGTGCTCGAGTTCTGACTTCTGACCCGTAGGTTTGTTTGTTGCTTTGCTGCTGTTTTGTTCGCATCGCATGCAGCAATGGAGATCGCCGAGCGGTTCGCGTACAAGGGCGTGGCGGCGAACCTCATCACGTACCTCACGGGGCCGCTGGGCCAGCCGATGGCGCGCGCGGCGGCGTCCATCGACGCGTGGAAGGGCGTCTCCCAGATGCTGCCGCTGCCGGTGGCCTGCGTCGCCGACGCCTGGCTCGGCCGCTACCGGGCCATCATCCTCGCCTCCGTCCTCTTCGTCGTGGTCAGTCAGTCGCGACTCCAATCCAACCACAAGAGTCCATCACAAGTAGTTTAGATGGGATTGATCTCCAACTCTGTCTTGATTCTTTCGTTCGGTTCAATCCAGAGCATGGGCACGCTGTCGCTGTCGTCGTCGTTCCACATCTTCCGCTCCGGTGGGCACGTGGCCGTCTTCTACGTCGCGCTCTACCTAGTGGCGCTGGGCGAGGGCGCGCACAAGCCCTGCGCGCAGGCGTTCGCGGCGGACCAGTTCGACGAGAAGGACCCCAAGGAGAACATGGCGCGGAGCTCCTTCTTCAACTGGTGGTACTTCGGCATGTGTGCCGGCACCGCCGTCACCACCATGGTCTCCAGCTACGTCCAGGACAACGTCGGCTGGGGCCTCGGCTTCGGCATCCCCTGCATCGTCATCGTCGTCTCCCTCGCCGTCTTCCTCATTGGCACTCCGTCCTACCGCTACTACACCACCAAGGAGCCCAGCCCCGTGGCCCGCGTCGGCAAGGCGTTCTTGGTACTGATCAAGAGCTGGAGATCGAAACACCGCACCAAGTATGTACCATCACTTTGCTGTTGTATGGAGTATATTGTGCATCCTCTGATTCTGATGCGAGTGTTGGTGCAGTCCGGCGAGCGGCAAGGTGGAGGGCAAGAACTCCGACGACCTCGTGGAGGAGGTGAAGAGCGTCTTCCGCCTGCTGCCAATCTGGGCGTCCTGCATAATCTACGCCATCATCTTCTCCCAGACGTCCACCTTCTTCACCAAGCAGGCGGCCACGCTGGACCGCCGGATCGGCCCCAACTTCAAGGTGCCGCCGGCGGCGCTGCAGACCTTCATCAGCGTCACCATCGTCGCCTTCATCCCGGTCTACGACCGCCTCTTCGTGCCGCTCGCGCGCCGCTACACGGGGCGCCCCACGGGCATCACCATGCTGCAGAGGGTCGGCGCCGGCCTGTCCCTTTCCCTCGTGGCCGTCGTGCTCTCGGCCCTCGTGGAGATGAGGCGGCTCGGCGTCGCCAGGGACGCCGGCCTGGTGGACGCGCCCAAGGCGCACCTCCCGATGACGCTCTGGTGGATGGTACCGCAGTACGTCCTCATCGGCGTCTCCGACGTGTTCGCCATGATCGGGCTGCAGGAGTTCTTCTACGACCAGGTCCCCGACGCCGTGCGCAGCCTCGGCCTCGCGCTCTTCCTCAGCATCTTCGGCGTGGGCCACCTCCTGAGCAGCTTCCTCATCTCCGTCATCGACAGGGCCACGGCGAGGCGCGGCGCCAGCTGGTTCTCCAACAACCTCAACCGCGCGCACCTCGACTACTTCTACTGGCTGCTCGCCGGGCTCTGCGTCCTGGAGCTCCTCGCATTCTTCTTCTTCTCGCGAGCGTATGTCTACAAGAAGAAGAACGACGATGGCAATGGTGATTACAGGGGAGCTGATGCTGATGCTACGCTCGTGTAACTAAATTCTGGTTAAAATTTTCAGAGAGTCAAAAAAACAAGCACGGTACAAAATTTCAGATTGTGATAGTAGAGTGCACGGTAGATTGTCATAAATTTTGGGGTTGAATTTTTCTCCGTACGTATTTAGCCTGACAAATATTGTGCATCCAAGGGAACTCTGAATTTCGTAACTGAAGAAAAACTAGGAAAGGGTCTTTTCTTAACTGAACGTGCGAACCTGAATGAATCATTCGTCCTTTATTTAGTCTGACAATATTATATGCATCACGGAGAACTCTAAATCTCTTTAAAACAACTCGGAAGGGGCCTTTTCTTAACTGAAATTCATTTGATTTTTTTAGACTGACAATGTGGTGCGTCTAAGAGAACACTGAATCTCGTACAAATAACTCTCTATAGGTATCTTTACGAACCTGACTGAATCATTGAATTTTTTAAGACCATCACTAGACTTCCCATATGGATATGGGCATGCAGAAGGAAAGTGTCCTTTTGAGCTCGAACTCAAATGCACCCGGATGAACAGTGAAATCAAAAAAAATCAAAAACATTTTAAATAATTCTAATTTTTTTTTGTGATGAACTTTGACAAAAATTATAAGTGCTTGCAAATTATTATCATGAGATCACATTCGAGTAAGGCGTGACAAAAAACACAACAACGATACTCTGAAAATGCTACCTTCGAAAGCATTTTGAAACACTGATTTTGTTTTTTTTTGTCACGCCTTACTCGAATGAGATCTAATGATAAAAAAATTCAAGCAGTTAGAAATTTTATCAAAGTTCATCACAAACAAATGATTTTCTTTTAAAATTTTTTAATTTTTTTCGCTTTTACTGTTCATCCAGGTGCATTTGAGCTCGAGCTCAAATACGAAATGCTACTTTTTCCGTGCTGGAAAAGTTGTAGAATTTTTGTCTGAATTCAAACGGTACAACGTTTGAGTAAGTTAGTAGGAAAAACTCTGGCTGTCAGAATACAAAATTTGTATAATTACATGTGTTGATGCACAACAAACTATGTTTTTGTATTGTACTCTCTCCGTCTCGATTACTTGCCACAGATTTGTATAGATGCAGGACAAATAATTTGGGATGGAGGTAATATCTCTTTAGTGCTGTACAAAATATGGTGGAACTATGCACCTTTCGACTTCGAACAAAGTTTATGTGCCTGTTTGTCAAGCACGGAGGGAGTACCAACACAACAGAGAGCGGGGTCTCAAACCCTACATATCGCCTATTCCGAGCAATAGGTGTACATAGGCCTACCCACCGCAGCTTCCGCTCGGGTCGGCCCGCTATGCACTTCTTCCTTTTCTTTTTGCAGTCTCTACGAAATTAGCAGCATTTGATCATTTTATCTTTAATATGATTACGTATCAAAAGTGAACTTTATCTGTCAATTGTATTCCTAAAAAAAATTGTATCCAGATTTACCAACGTAATTTAAGCCAATAAGACCTGTGGCGGTTTTCAATGAAGGGAGTATGGCAGGAGGGCGGGCGGGCGGGGGGGCGGGGGGTGGGGGAGGAACGAAAAATTAGTAAGACGGGTATCTTATATCCTTTTTAGCATATAAATATTTATCCTTTTTTGCTTATTTTAAGTTTATTGTCTGATGATTTACTTTTCCATTTTCTGTTGTTATCCTTCTTATTTTTCACTTTTGTTTTGTTTCTTTTTCACCGTTCACTATTCAAGATTTTTTTTTGGTTACGAGGTGTGAGCTCTTTTTCGAGCACGTGAATATATTTCCAAGGTTCATATATTCATGATATATGAACATTCGTCTCTATGTACAATACTTAAAGAATTTTATTTGTGATAAACGAATTGTTATTTTCATATATATGAACATTTCCTTGAATACAAAATCAAATTTCCAAAAAACATATGAAAAATGAATAAAAATACATGCAAAAAAATCTTTTATATATGCATGACTTTTTTTACATCATTTGAACACCTTTTTCACTGTGGTCAATGGATTCGGCGGTGGGAGACGAGATGGTGGCGGATTTGACGACGACAGTGGCGTGGGCCGTCGAATTTGGTGGCGGTCGAGGAGGGAGCGGATGTATTACTATTTGGTGGTGGCAGTTGCATGGCTGCAGGGGTGCCAACCGCCAAAGAGACGGAGAGGGCAGTGGATCTGCCGTGAGGTGGTGCGACGGTGGCTATGGGTGGCCATAAGCGGCTGGATTTGCTGACGGCGCCGACGTGGGAGGGGAAGCGGTTGTGCACGCGACTGCATATTTTTTATGAACCCGCTCTGCATTCTTGACATTTTGTGTGTCTTTTAGCTCCCTCTACTCCACGACGTCCATTAGCCGTCTGTTTCATTTTCGAAATATTATAAGGTTTGAGAACGGTAGGTTTACCATCGTTTTCCCATCGTGTGTGCTTTACGCGCGAACATGATGTTAGTCATTTCTGTTGTCGAATTGGACCTGTTAACAGCCATAGGATGTGCGATTTAATCTTATTGCATGACCTCTCGTATCGTTGTGGGAATTTAGGATCATCGGTGGCATCTTTATAGGATGAGATTGTAGGCATAGTTTTACTTCAGCCGGCAGCCGATGTCGTCCTCCTACTATCGGAAATGACAGTATCTGAACCTTGCAATTCAATGTACGCAGTTCAGTAAATAATTGTACATCATTGCAAATAATAGTAAATAAAAATACTGTATATGTTATGTAGTACAGAGCTTTGGGATGCTGACGGTCTCATCCAGTGGAGGAGGACGAAATGTTTTTAAGGTAGGGCCGACTTTATATCAATTTTTCAATGCAAAAAAAAAGTCTCTCTATAGGGAAACGCTTGTGGCCGGTGCGCCGGTCGAACCGTTCGGCGGTCGCGCGCGACCCGCGCATGTTGCTGATTAGGCATGCAACTTTTTTTCTGTCTAAACTTGTTGCAACTAGCGTTTAAATTTGTTACAAGCGTTTTTCATTTGCTATATTTTTTCCCCTAAAAAAGTTGTATATATGTTTGGTTGCAACCCCAGTTCGTCGGATTTTTCGTTATAACCGGTGTTGATTTTTGTTATAACCGGTGTGGATTTTTGCTACAACCGTTCACTAAAAAAGCTGCATATACGTTCGTCAAAGTTGCACCCCAAGTTCATCGGATTGTTTTTGCTACAACCCACATTTTATTTTGCTACTTCGCAGCATCAGCGTTATTTTTTTTACTACGACCACGTTGCTTTTTTTGCTACAACTATATTTTTTGTTGCATCCGTGGTCAAAATTTGCTGCATCGAAGATTTTTACTGCATGAACAGATCTAAGGGTCAAACCAAATACAATCTAACAGATCGGCCGGCCTGCGTGCGGGCGGCCGAAAATTTCGGCCGGCGCGCCGGGGCAGAGCACTACCCCTCGTGTGCCAACATATGTCTAAAAATACTTGTAGTGGAATTCTAAAAATTATACTATCCTTTTTGCCTTTGCTAGCCCCATCTCCATGTGTCATATATTGCTCGCCATGGACAGCTGCCGACCGATGGCTGTGACCACCTCAATTTTTTTACTGCCTTTTTCCTCTTGTTTACTGGATAGTCTTAGAGCATCTCCAGCTGTTGGACCCTATAGGGGTCGATTTTAGCGTCGCCTGGGGGCGAGCCGGTGTTAAAATCGGTCTGGGGGGCTCGGCCTTCCAGTCACGTCCCCGGTGTCGCCCCCCAAACGCCGTTTTCAGCCCATTATGAACGTAGAATCGGTCCAAAAGTGGCCCAAACATTCGGGGTTTTCATTAATATAATACAAAAAAATGAAAAAAAGAACTACGTCGACTACGTCGTCCCGCCGCCGTCGTCTCGTCACCGTGTCATCGCGTTCTACATGCCGAGGAGCTTGTAGAAGTTGGTGTAGTCGCCGCCGTCGTCCTCGTCCTCGTCGCTGCCGTCACCGTCCGGTGCGCCGCAGCCGCCATCCCTGCTGCAGCCCTGTCCTGCATCGCCGAGACGGTGCAGGTCGGGATTGGAGGGCCCGGGCGCCTCCCCGTCCCTGTCGTCGTCGAGGATGATGAGGTCAGCGATCTCCTCCTCGCGACGGGCGCAGTGGCAAGCCTCGATCTCCTCGAGTGCCCGGCGCTGTTGCTCCACCTCCTCCCGGACGTAGTCGTCCCGCGCCCACTTCAGGGCGGCCTCGTCGTCGGCGGTGCCCATGGCCAGGTGCTCCTGCTTGACCACCGCCGGCGTGTCAGGCTCCGTCTTCGGGCTGACTAGGAGGAGGTGGCCTCGGGAAGGTGACGGCTCGTGCCGATGGCCCCCCTCGTTGATGGTGATGCCGTCGTCGCTGCGTCCGCTGCATCAGACGAGCGCCGTGCGGGTTGCGCCGGAGGACTGGGAGGACTGGGAGCCGAAGGAGTAGGAGGACGACAACGACGACGCCTCCATTCGCCGGGGCTGCCACGACGAGCCCCTTCGGCAGGAGACGGGCATCACCTCCGGGTACCCAAGGCGCGGCTCGTTGCCGGCCTCGATGTGCTCGAGGACGGCCTCGAGAGTGCGTCCGGGGACGCCCCACCAACGCCGGTGGCCCTCGCTGTTGTTGCGGCCGAGCGCCGGGCCGCCGTTGGTGGAGGCGAGCTGCTCCTCGTGGCGGCGCTCGAAGTATGTCGTCCAGAAGGAGGTGCTGTCCAGGGCGTACCTCGGCTGTCGGCAGTGCTCCTCGGACAAGGTGAACCGAATCCGGGCGATCTCGGAGCGCCGCTCGGCTCCGATGGGCACCGGTGGCACGAGGATGCCGCCGGCGCTGAGCCTCCAGGAGCCGGGCGCCCGCATGTCCGGCGGCGCCTGGTACTCCGCCTCGAACAGCAGGCGGGCCTCGTCCTCGTTGTAGGAGATATGCCCTAGAGGCAGTAATAACAGTTACTTTTGTATCTCCAAGTATGTAATGAATGTTTATGATCCATGCTATAACTGCAATGATTCTCGAGTCTGCAATATCCACGAGGCTTGGAGGGAAACTCATGTGCACGTGTGGTATAATAAACGGTAAATTGTATTCCTAGTCTTGCCTCTAAGACTGGCTCAAGTATTGCATGATGATCCTGTTTTCCTGACCATGGGCATGGCTATGCCGTCAATTTTGAGGGCACGATGTTGGTAGAACACTTGTGTTGAATCGATCCGAATTGATTTTATGCTATGAGATACATTCGTCACAAGTTAATGGTTAATAACACAGAGATGGTTTACGTTTGCATAATTCCTTAGACCATGAGAGTGTAACGGGACCCCTATAGTTTCTCCTCTAGATCGGTTTACGTTACACCGGTGCATAGTTTCTCCTCTAGATCGGTTTTCTGCAGCGCTTAGGCGAAGCCCTGCCGGAATTGCTACACCACCATCACCGGAGCGCCGTCACGCTGCCGGTGAACTCTCTCTCCTCTCCACCTCATCTCGCTGGATCGAGACGGTGGAGATCGTCATCAAGCTGCACGTGTGCTGAACGCGGAGGTGTCGTCCGTTCGGCGCTAGATCGGAAGGACCGTGATCGAGATCGCGAGACGGTTCGTGATGTGATCACGGAACGGATCGTGATGAGTTCGCGGGACAGATCGTGATCAAGATCGTGAGACGGATCGTGATGAGTTCGCGGGACGGATCATGATGTGTTCGCAGGACGGTTCGTGATTGGATCGCGGGACGCTCGGCGATTTGGATCGCGAAGAAGTTCGACTACACCAACCGCGTTTCTTAACGCTTCCCGCTTAGCGATCTACAAGGGTACGTAGATCCACTCTCCCTCTCGTAGATGCTCATCACCATGGATAGGTTTGCGTGTGCGTAGGAAAATTTTTGTTTCCCATGCGACGTTCCCCAACACATTGATCGGAAGGGGTTCCGGGTCATGTCTATGCTTCACCGAACCTATAGGGTCACACGCTTAAGGGTCATCTATCTGCTGAATACTGGACAGGGAGTCTGAGAGAAAATCACCGAAAAAGTTTCGGACACCGGAAAAGTTCCGCAGAGAGAACACCGGAACAGTTTCGGTAAAACTGAATAGTTGTTTCAGGGGATACCATTAAGTCAAATTGGTTTCGGCACATGCCTGATAATTCTTGGAGGGTACCAGAATCATTCTAGAAACTTCTGGGAATTTTCCTGAAGAAAAACGGGAGATGTTTCGGAGCTGCCAGAACTGCTTCAGATGCATTTCGCAGATAAAAATCACTAATCCGGAATTGTTCCGGATCGCATTGAAAAATATTTTAGTGGGTGGAAATGTTCTAAGCCCACATAAATATTTTCAGTTCGAACGGACGCTGAAAAATGCCGTCGTGAATAGTGAAAGTGCTTTTTGGGAGAAAATATCTCGTGAATAGTGGAAACACTATTATGAATAGTGGGAAACACTATTGGGAGAAAATATCTCATGACTAGTGAAAACACTATTACGAAATAGTGGAAAACACTATTGTGAATAGTGGGAAACACTATTTATGAATAGTGGAATCACTATTATGATAGTTTCGATCTTTTGCCCGAGGGGCTATTCGTGTGTCCTCCCGAAGGGCTGTCCGAGTCTCCGTTCGAGTTTTGAGTGTCCTCCCGAAGGGCTGTCCGAGTCTCCGTTCGAGTTTCGAGGGTCCTCCCGAAGGGCTGTCCGCGACATCGTCCGGGGGACTGCCCGACAACCTCCCGGAGGGCTGTCCGACGAGAGAGTACATCCTCGCGGTTGGGAGGTTGTAAAATCCTAGCTGTGGGGATCTGCACCAACGATCTCCACCGACTCTTCTACCGCTGCGCTTCGAGTCGGTACGGATCAGATCAAACCTTGTATGCAGTCTCCATAGTGGTCCTGGGCGTGCTCGCTATACCGGAATTTTTTGTTTTCTGTCGCGTTCCCCAACAGTGGCATCAAGAGCCAGGCTATGAGTAGATGCATGTTATGATCTAGAATACATGAGATGTATGGGTATTGCATAGTATAATTTTGTAGTAGATGAGATCTATTGCTGAAAATTATTTGTGCGGGTAGCAGATGAAATCTGTTACCCGATGTTCCTGTTACTTCCCGTGAATTTGCGTAGTCCATATCTTGACGGAATGGTGGAATCTTACAAAGTTCTGGCAATCCGCAATCCTTTCATGATGCTCCTGAGTATGCTGATTGACAGATCAACGAAGTGCTAACAGTTCTTTGGGTTCCACCATAGTCAAAAGAAAGATGGATGTTTCGCAGACAAAAGGGCAATGCAGATATGATCTGCACGGGGGTCACGCGTATGACGAAGTTTAGTATGGGGCTCGAGATTTTACCATCTCATGTTTCATACACCCTGGAAAGTTAATCTAGCAACTTGAATTATCGTACTTGATGATAAACGTTGGTAGCTGCGGTTTGAGTGAGAACCTTAGAAGCCACGTAAAATAAAATTTTGTATAAACCGATTAGAGGCGTCTAACTTGGTTTTGCAGGATGGTTTGCATGTGATGTGGTATAGCAAAGCTCATATTCAATTTTGATTATGTATGAGATGGCTATATGGTGTAATTAACATGACCTGCGTGTCATGATTCGGCATGATGGCTGGAGCCATATGATTGCACTTTAATGACCTGCGTGTCAACCTTATGTAATGCACTTATTTTATTAGCTATAGAGATAGCAATATTATCTGGTGCATCGACAAGGTGGTGGCAATCTTCGCAAAGGTGAACACCGACGCGAATGCCGAAGACGAAGAAATACTTGACTTCTCCGTCAGAAGGGGCTATACCATATCATGCTAATTATGAATTGCCTGAGATGTTTATCCCTTATGTTGCACCCTTCTTGATTGCGCGGTAGTCGCTTTTTATTAGGGTGATCTCTCACAAAAATATCAAGTAGTTAGTGTTCTCCCAAGTGTAGCACCGTCACGGCACCTAACTTTTCGGGGTGCGCCATGGATGCATGGGTACGAACGATTAGGGATGTGTGAGGCGGGTGAGTAAAGACCTCACAGCAATATCACTTGGTTGTCTTGACGTTCAGGCATGAAAGTCATGAGCTCGGAACACACGCATCGAAAGATGAACAAGAGTCACATGGAGATGTGATCGGCAAGTTAGCCTACCGATTAAAATTCCCATCATGACATGATGATTCTATGACGATGAATTGAAGTCTGGGTCTTGAATCACTCATAATCAATTTTGAGAGATATTGATTTGAGTGGGAGCGCACCTTGGAATAAAAACGTTTTATTCACTAGTGCTAATATCATTATGAACAAAGTCTAAGTGAATTTGTGTTTTCCGTTGTAGATCAAATGGCTCGCAATAGCGCGTTCAACTTAGGCCCGATGTTAGAGAAAGAGAAGTTAGTTGCGAATGGAAACAACTATGCGGACTGGGTCCATACCCTGAGGATTGTCCTCAGGGGTGCTAAGAAAGTATACGTGCTTGACGGACCTCTTCCTCCTAAACCGGCGGCAACTGCTGCGGAAAACATACAAAATGTCTGGGTCACTAAGGATGATGATTACAACTTAGTGCAGTGCCTCATGTTGTCTTGCATGAGTTCAGAGCTTCAAAAACGTATTGAATTCCATAACTCCTTTGATATGATCAAAGATCTGGATGCTCTTTACAAGTTTAATGCACGGTCTGAACGTTTTGACATCATGAAAATGATGGCGGAGACCAAGATGGCTGAGGTCAGTTCAGTTGGCGAGCACGTAGTCAATATGATTGGCTACACTGAAAGGCTTAAAATCCTGGAATTCCCACTTCCAGAAGAGCATGTTATGGACTTGTTGCTAGGTTCACTCCCCCCGTCTTATGGCGGTTTTATCATGAACTACAACATGAATGGGATGGACAAAACAGCAAATGAGGTGCTTGCCATGCTGAAAACTGCTGAAGGAGGACTGCAGAAAAATCGCAAGCAAGTGTTGCTTGTGAATAAAACTGCCAGTTTCAAAAAGAAAGGCAAGCCAAAGAAGGGCAAGGGCGCTGGTAAGACCGGTTTCCAATGCAAATCTAAGGGCGGAGCCAAGAATGAAACTGAGTGCTTCTACTACAAGGGCACAGGTCACTGGAAGAGAAACTGCAAGAAGTATCTGGAAGATAAGAAGTCCGGGAAAACTGGAAAAGGTATAATTGTTATACAAGTTAATGTCATTGACGTTTTGCTTGCTAGCGAAAATTCTAAGTCTTGGGTATTTGATACCGGATCGGTTTCTCACATTTGCAACTCGATACAGGGGCTTCAGAAGGTGCGCAAGCTGGGAAAGAATGAAGTCGTGATGCGTGTCGGGAACGGCGCTGGGATCGCCACTCAAGCCATCGGCATTATGCCTCTACGTCTCCCTTTAGGATTTATTTTGGAACTTAGTAACTGTTATTTTGTTCCGTTGTTGTGTAGAAACATTATCTCTGGATCATGTTTAGTACACGATGGGTACTCCTACAAGTCTGAGAACAATGGTTGTTCACTTTATTGTAAGGATATGTTTTATGGATTTGCACCCATTGTTGGGGGCCTTTTCATACTAAATCTTGAAAGTAAAAATGATGTCTTTAACGTGACTGCTAAACGCCTTAAAAAGGCTGATACCACTACCACTTTCATGTGGCACTGTCGGCTTGGCCACATCCGAAAGAAACGCATGCAAAGACTCCATAAAGATGGAGTTTTACCGTCTTTTGATTTTGAATCATTTGACACATGTGAAGCTTGCTTGATGGGAAAAATGACCAAGACGTCATTCACGGGTCATCCTGAACGGGCGAGTGAATTATTGGAAATAATACGTATTGATGTATGTGGTCCAATGAGCACAATCGCACGGGGTGGTTATTTCTACTTTGTAACTTTTACTGATGATTTAAGTAGGTATGGATATATCTACTTGATGAAGCATAAGTCGGAAACATTTGAAAAGTTCAAAGAATTTCAAAATGAGGTAGAAAATCATCGTAACAAAAAGCTTAAGTTTCTGCGGTCTGATCGCGGAGGCGAATATCTTAGTCACGAGTTTGGCCAACATCTGAGTGATCGTGGAATCGTTTCACAGCTTACGCCTCCCGGAACTCCATAGAGAAACGGAGTGTCGGAACGACGTAACCGAACCCTGTTAGACATGGTAAGGTCGATGATGTCTCTTACAGATCTACCGATATCCTTTTGGGGTCATGCACTAGAAACTGCCGCTCACACACTAAACAAAGCACCGTCTAAGTCTGTTAAACCAACACCACATGAGATGTGGCATGGGAAGAAACCTTGTGTGTCGCATCTTAAAATTTGGGGTTGTGAGGCATACGTAAAGCGTTTACAGCCTAGCAAACTCGATCCCAGATCAGACAAATGTTACTTTGTAGGTTATCCAACAAGCACTGTTGGGTATTCCTTCTACCTACCCTCCGAGCACAAAGTGTTTGTCGCTAAAGGCGGAGTCTTTCTTGAGAAAGAGTTTCTCGCTAGAGAAGCTAGTGGGAGGACAGTACAACTTAATGATATTAGTGAATCTTCGGCCACCGTTGATATGGCTAAGAAACCGGAAGTAATTCCGCAAATTATCCCTACAACTAGGCCGGAAGTTGTCGCATGTGATGCGAAAACTTCAGACAATGTTGTAACTGAACCGCGCAGATCAGGTAGGGCTATCCAGCCACCTGAGTGGTTTCACAACGAAATCTTCATTCTTGAAGACGATGAACCTACGCACTACAAGGAAGCGATGGCGGGGCCTAGCTCAAGGGAATGGCACAAGGCCATGAGATCCGAAATGGAATCCATGTACGAAAACCAAGTTTGGAACTTGGAAGAACTTCTAGATGGCGTAAAACCCATTGGTTGTAAATGGATTTTCAAAAGAAAGACGGACGCGGATGGTAACATTACTATCCACAAAGCTAGACTTGTCGCGAAAGGGTTCACGCAAGTTCCAGGAGTGGACAAGGACGAGACTTTCTCGCCCGTAGCTATGCTTAGGTCTGTTCGGATATTACTAGCAATTGTTGCTTATTTCGATTATGAAATATGGCAGATGGATGTCAAAACGGCTTTCCTAAATGGAAACCTTGAATAGGATGTATACATGATACATCCAGAAGGTTTTGTCGATCCTAAGAATGCTGGAAAGGTATGTAAGCTTCAGAAAGCCATTTATGGTCTGAAGCAAGCATCAAGGAGCTGGAACATTCGTTTTGATGAAGTGGTCAAAGAGTTTGGCTTCATCAGGAACGATGAAGAATCTTGTGTTTACAAGAAGTGGGAGCACAAAAGCATTTCTAATCTTGTATGTGGATGACATATTGTTGATTGGAAATGATGTGAATTTTCTTAGCGAAATAAAAGACTCATTGAAAAGGAGTTTTTTAATGAAAGACTTAGGTGAAGCGGCATATGTATTGGGCATCAGGATCTATAGAGATAGATCAAGACGCCTAATAGCGCTTAGCCAAAGCACGTACATTGACAAGGTGTTGAAAAGGTTCAACATGGAGAACTCCAAGAAAGGCCTACTCCCCATGTCACCTGGCACAGTGCTTTGCAAGAATCAGAGTCCTCGGACCCTCGATGAGCGAGTACAAATGAATGATATTCCATATGCTTCGGCAGTTGGTTCTATTATGTATGCCATGCTATGTACAAGACCGGATGTTTCCTATGCGCTAAGTGTTAGCAGCCGGTACCAAGGTGATCCAGGATTGGAACACTGGGCCGCAGTCAAGGGTATTCTTAAGTACCTCAGAAGGACCAAGGATTTACTCCTTATGTACGGAGGTGATGAAGAGCTCATTGTAAGTTGTTACACTGATGCAGGCTTCATGACTGACCCAGATGAATTCAAATCTCAATCTGGCTATGTTTTCATATTGAACGGCGGCGCAGTTGATTGGAAAAGTTCCAAACAAAAGACTGTGGCGGATTCTACGACGGAGGCAGAATATGTTGCTGCTTCTGAAGCCTCCAAGCAAGCTGTCGGTATCAAGCAATTTCTTGAAGACCTTGGTGTGGTTCCAAGTGCTCTGGACCCGGTGGAGATCTATTGTGATAATAGTGGCGTCGTGGCTCAGGCAAGGGAGCCATGTTCGCACCATAAGACAATGCATATTCAACGCAAATATAAACTCATTCGACATCATGTCGAAGAAGGTTTAGTGAAAGTACGCAAAGTTCACACGGATCTGAATGTGTCAGACCCGATGACAAAGCCTCTACCACGAGCAAAGCATGAGCAACACCGGATAGCCATTGGTGTTAGGGAAGCCATGTAACTGGATTATGACTCTAGTGCAAGTGGGAGTCTGTAGGAGATATGCCCTAGAGGCAGTAATAATAGTTACTTTTGTATCTCCAAGTATGTAATGAATGTTTATGATCCATGCTATAACTGCAATGATTCTCGAGTCTGCAATATCCACGAGGCTTGGAGGGAAACTCATGTGCACGTGTGGTATAATAAACGGTAAATTGTATTCCTAATCTTGCCTCTAAGACTGGCTCAAGTATTGCATGATGATCCTGTTTTCCTGATCATGGGCATGGCTATGCCGGCAATTTTGAGGGCACGATGTTGGTAGAACACTTGTGTTGAATCAATCCGAATTGATGTTATGCTATGAGATACATTCGTCACAAGTTAATGGTTAATAACACAGAGATGGTTTACGTTTGCATAATTCCTTAGACCATGAGAGTATCGAGTTTCTTCATGCTTGCTTCATGAACTTTGGGGTTTGTTAAACATCATCCATAAATGGGTGGCTATTACGGCGGCTTACGGGTTCATGGAAAAGTATGTCAAGTAACTTGATAGCTCAAGAATGGGATTTGCTCCTCCGACGATGGAGAGATATCTCTGGGCCCTCTCGGTGTTACGGCATCCATCATCGTCTAGCCAGACCTTTTGTGATTTGATCACGGGGATGCCGGAACACGGAACGAGAAAAGAGAACAATACCGGTAACGAGGTAACTGGCATAGTGGACAAGTTGTTGATCCACGGGGATGCCAACATGTCTCACCTTGGGTATTTGTAACATATCATGAAGCAACAGGAATAGCACACGACAACTGGAGGTTCACTCGAATATTCATTCGTGTGGGTATAGGGGTCAATATGGGTGTCCACGGCTCCGATGTTGATCATTGATCGGAAGGGGTTCCAGGTCATGTCTATGCTTCACCGAACCTATAGGGTCACATGCTTAAGGGTCATCTATCTGCTGAATACTAGACAGTGAGTCTGAGAGAAAATCACCGAAAAAGTTTCGGACACCGGAAAAGTTTCGGACAGCAGAAAAGTTCCGCAGAGAGAACACCGGAACAGTTTCGGTAAAACTGAAAAGTTGTTCCAGGGGATACCATTAAGTCAAATTGGTTTCGGCACATGCCTGATAATTCTTGAAGGGTGCCAGAATCATTCTGGAAACTTTTGGGAACTTTCCAGAAGAAAAACGGGAGATGTTCTGGAGCTGTCGGAACTGCTTCAGATGCATTTCGCAGATGAAAATCACTAATCCGGAATTGTTTCGGATCGCATTGAAAATTATTTTAGTGGGTGCTGGAAATGTTCTAAGCCCACATAAATATTTTCAGTTCGAACGGACGCTGAAAAATGCCGTCGTGAATAGTGAAAGTGCTTTTTGGGAGAAAATATCTCGTGAATAGTGGAAACACTATTATGAATAGTGGGAAACACTATTGGGAGAAAATATCTCATGACTAGTGAAAACACTATTACGAAATAGTAGAAAACACTATTGTGAATAGTGGGAAACACTATTTATGAATAGTGGAATCACTATTATGATAGTGAAAATATCTGAGGTCATTTTGGTATTTTTACCATAGTCTCTCACCCTATAAATAGGGGTGAGGAGGCAGCCCAAAAACTCACTCCTTCTCACATACAAGTGTCATTGCAATGATCTGGCTTCTTCTCTCCCTCCCAGCGAAATAGTTTCGTAGAGCCGAAAGGTTGTATGGGT
The DNA here is from genome assembly GCA_022496015.1 of Hordeum marinum. Lineage (NCBI taxonomy): Eukaryota > Viridiplantae > Streptophyta > Magnoliopsida > Poales > Poaceae > Hordeum > Hordeum marinum. Next base: position 445,108,102 of record CM039674.1, read on the forward strand.
TCCGGCAAGAACTAGTTCTGGACGGCAAAGTCCTGCCGGATAGATCACACCATATGTGTGCAACCCCGTAGAGAGGTCGTAGTTTCGATCTTTTGCCCGAGGGGCTGTTCGTGTGTCCTTCCGAAGGGCTGTCCGAGTCTCCGTTCGAGTTTCGAGTGTCCTCCCGAAGGGCTGTCTGAGTCTCCGTTCGAGTTTCGAGGGTCCTCCTGAAGGGCTGTCCGCGACATCGTCCGGGGGACTGTCCGACCGCCTCCCGGAGGGCTGTCTGACGAGAGAGTACATCCTCGCGGTTGGGAGGTTGTAAAATCCTAGCTGTGGGGATCTGCACCAACGATCTCCACCGACTCTTCTACCGCTGCGCTTCGAGTCGGTACAGATCAGATCAAACCTTGTATGCAGTCTCCATAGTGGTCCTGGGCGTGCTCGCTATACCGGAAATTTTTGTTTTCTGTCGCGTTCCCCAACACTCGTGGAGGTGCCGGCGGCCGAAGCCGTTGAGGGCCGCGCCGTCGCCAGGGTAGTGCTCGGCCATTGTGGCGGGGGGAGAGGAGATCGTCGGGGGAGAGGAGATCACCGGGGAAGAAAAGATCGCGGGGGAAGAGGAGATCGCAGGCGATGAGGTGTGGCGAACACCGGCGAGGTCGCCTTTTATAGCGGCGAGCGGGCGGCACCGTGCGGACGCGTGGGAGGCGAGGTGTGGACGCGCGGCGCCGCCCCGTGAACGCCCGTACTGACTGCGCCGCCCCGTGAACGTCGGCTCATCAATGGAAGGCTGACCGACGGACAGCCTTGGCATTGATTCGATTCCGTATAGGGAAACCGAGGCTATGAGGACGACGACGCGCTCGGGGTCGCTGACTCGGCGGACCCACCTCGTTTTCGCGTCAAAACGTTTCGCCCGGCGCCCCAGGCAGCCCCGGCGCGCCGGGTTCAGCCTGGTACGCCGACGCTAAATTAAGCCTTAATCGACGAAAATTGGGCTCGTGGGGCACGACTGAACCGATTTTCGATTGCGAGCGAAAAAAAGGCCTTCAGAGGACCTCTTACGGGGCGGTTGGAGATGCTCTTAATCGGGCTGCTTCATGCGTGTTTGTCGCTGGTAGCCTAGCCCACGGTCCAAATAAAGAGCCTGCTCACGGCCAAGATCAAAGAGAGCACTCCTATTCCTCCTTTAGATGCGCGTTGGTAACTGCTTTTCCCAGCGATTTGTTCCACCAGCCAGCGATTAATCGAGCGTATATACGTATACGTATACGACTATCACGGGGAATCAAGGTAGGGCGGGCGCCCTGCCTCGCCCTATCGGGAGCTCCGCCACTTGACTCTCATCCATGGTACCACCACGTCAACTTCAACCAGCGGCATCCTCTTCCCGCGCGGCGTTCTTCCACGCCACGATCTACGTGGTGGCGCTGGCGCAGAGCTCCCACAAGCCGAACGCGCAGGCCCTCGGCGCGGACCAGTTCCCCGGAGCGCCCCAGACAGCATCGCCTCCAGGAGCTCTTTCTTCAACTGGCTCCACTTCTCCATGTCGTGGGGCTTCATCGTCGCCGTCGTCGTGCTAAGCTACGTGCAGGACAACGTAGGCTGGGCTGCCGGGTTCGGGGTATCCTGGGATTTTCTTTTGCAACATGAACACCTTTTTATTGCGGGGAATATTCTTTCGCAACATGAACTCCTTCACCCGCAAAACACTTTTGAGAAACTACAAGAATATGTGTCTATATGAGCATATATTTTGCGTCACAAGATTTGTCCATTGATATACATAAAATAATGAAATAAATATTACAAAAGTAGTTATACGTAGCAAAGTGATTGCAATCTTAAGTGGCTCCATCCAGAACTGACCATTCAACATATAGGACCGGCCACTAACTGGTTTTCCTTAACATAAGATCTCCAACAACTGCCTACATAAAGGAATTGAAAAGGTAGTTTAGGACAGCAAAAAGTGTTTCTTTCTCACGGAATTTTCTTCTTTTAAATTAAGGTACTACTGCTCCAACAACAATCTTGAAATAGGGCACCAAAACTTTCAAACTAAATTAGATCATTGCAAATTCGGTCCAACATTGAAACATTAAAAAAATTAAATATGCAAACTTAAACATAGTTCGGGTAAAAGCATTCAAAAATAAACATAGTTCAAGTACAAATTTAACATAGTTCGGGCTACTGCAAACTACATATTGGCAACTACTAACAACTACTTGTCACCGAGATCGTCCCAATCAATTTCGTCCTCCTCCTCCTCGTCATCAACCGTCTATATCCTGGAGGGATCAGCATCGTCCTCCTTCAGCAGCTTGTTGCGATGCGCCCAACACTCATACCCACCTGCATGAGGTATGAATTTTCCACGGCGAACCTCGCGATAGCCGTCTCATCGCCCCCAAGGATGTCGTGCTGCTCCAGGACAATACGAGTATCCCTCTTCTTCACGCGTATCATGATCATCAGTCGGAAATGATGAACTCCACCGCCTCCCATGATTTGATTTCTTGGAGATTCATCTCTGCCGCGGCCTCCCGAGCCTCCAACACGCGAGATTGAAGGCACGGGTGGTGAGCTCCGCCGTGTCGAACATGCCGAGCCAATGGCAGTGACCGTTGCACATAAACTCTTAGGGAAGGTAAAAAGTTAACTAGTACTCTCTTCGTCAAAAAATACTTTTCGGGTAAATGAATTTATCTGGGCATATTTTAATTCTTTTCGGGTAAATGAATGTATCTGGGCATATTTTAATTTTAGAGACATTCATTTTTATCTATTTAAACGATAATTATTTCCGAACAGAGTACTACTGAAGAACTACTGCTAGTTCACTTATCACAAAAGAAGAGGAAAAATACTAATGCATGATGCAAGCATCAACTTTGTTAACGTTTTCATAGGCCGGCAGGAGCGTGGTTACACTTGAACATCCCCTTAATAACGCTAGCCTAAGCACTTGGCAGCATTCCCTCCCACACGGGAAGGTATGGACTCCGGCGTGCTCCTGCCTCCGATTGAGCCGTCAACCACCAGCAAACCCGGCGGCCGCGGCGGATGGCCAGCCGCACTCTTCTTGATAGGTACGTACGCCTCCATCGATATGAATTTAACTCTCAAGCAGTCAAACTCCATTGACCAGAGCTAGCTGTTCCCCTGCAGCGGTGGAGTTCGTGGAGCGCGTCGGCTTCTACGGCCTGCAGGGCAACCTGATCATGTACCTCACCGGCCCGTTGGGTCTGTCCACCGCGTCGGCCGCGGCCGGCGTGAACGCCTGGGCCGGGACGGCATCGATGCTGCCACTCCTCGGCGCGCTCGCCGCCGACTCCTGGATCGGCCGGTACCGGGCCATCGTGGCCGCCGGCGTCCTCTACCTCGTGGTTAGTTGGTGAACCCGCTCTGAATTCTTGACGTTTTGTGTGTCTTTTATATTAGTTCCCTCCACCCCACGACGTCCATTTGCCGTATGTTTCATTTTTGAAGTATTTCCTCTGTAAACAAATAGAGCATAAGACATAAAACGTCTTATATTTATTTACAGAGGGAGTATTATAGAAGCTTGAACGGTAGGTTTACCATCGTTTTCCTTTCAGTGCGTGTGACATCACTGCTATGTCACGTTTATGCGTGACTGTTGAAGTTGTGTCGAATATTGTGTACAAGGTAGGTTACAGTTAGACTTGTAGTTATATTGTATTTAGATAAGATATGGAGTCGTGTCCTAATAGGACATTTGTATCCTAAACCTCTCATATATAGCGAGGCTAGACACATGATGTAACATATGCCAACATAATAGCACGGGAGCGCAGGGGGAGCCGGCGACATGTGCCGGTGTCCAGAGCGATCAGGGTACGGTATTGTGACGGTGTCACGGGGAAAAGCGCCCGTAGTCAAGCCCCAGGGATGTAGCCATATCAGTGAACCTCGTTAGCAAATCTCGTTGTCGTGCTCGTGTGATTGTTTGGTCCTTGGATGATCGACGAAGTGCCTTGAATTTATTCTAACAAATGATATCATGAGTTAGGTTGTTCAGAGGTTGTGGATTGTTGATTTAGAGGAAGCAAAGGGAAGAGATCGTAGTTGTGGAGTTCAAACCGATTGGAAGCAAGCCGCAGGAGTTTTCGACGGAAAATAGATGCAGCGAGCAGCACGCGTGCAGGCGTTGCTCTCGACGGATCAGAACGGGACGGTGGTAACGAGATCTATTCGTAATCAGCGTAAGATGCAATCAGAAGGGGCAGCGGCGTAAAGCATTGACTGCGTAGGAGTTTGGCTCGATCTTGATTGAGCGACGCGACGTACACACCTGGCCAAGCCAGGCTTGGAGCGTGGAGGGCTAGCGTTGCTGGCACATGCGCTGGAGGCTGTCTAGGCGCTCGCGCGTGTGCGGAGGCGCGATGGATTCAGGGGTTACAATGCTGAAGCTGTTGGGGATATAACCCCGCAATATGACCCGCCCTTAAGGCTCCGGGTCATGTTGATGGCTCGTGAGCCGACCCAAGGGTGAGCCGTAAAACTGGCGGTCCAGGAAGATAGACGGCTCAAGGTGTGGGCCGCAAGGAGACCCGGACGGAGAAGACCCAGGCGTGTAAGCCGCTCGAAGACACCTTGGACAAGAAGATAGAGAGAGACTCGGATGTTCAAGGAGACTCGGTTAGATAATTGTAAAGACCCGTTGGTCCTGACCTCCTATATAAAGGCAGACCCGGGCGACTTAGAGGACAGGTTATCGAGAACTAGGTCAAGCTTTTAGCTCCTTTGTAATCGGTACAACAAGTAATATAAGCACAAGCAGGACGTAGGCTATTACCTCGACTCGAGGGGCCGAACCTGGGTAAACCCATGTCTTTCATCCCGATCAACCCCTTTGAGTCCACCCCGTTAGCGATGGCCTCGAATCCAAGTCCGTTCACCCGGACATCTGCCGTGATAAATCCACGACAGTTGGCGCCCACCGTGGGGCTTGCGCTTGGTGGTTTTGAGTTCTCAAAGGGCTCTCTTCCAGGATTCGAAGGATACGTGGTCGGAAGGATGAGCAAGAGTCGTCGCGGCCTGTTCTACATCGACGATGCCGGCTGGGGGCTTGATGCTGAGTCCGTGGAGTATGGATTCCGGGTTCTGTTCGGCGGGATCCAGGTTTTCATCAGGAAGGCTAATGGATCTACACCCGGGCCGGACATCTGCACCAACATCGTCGAGCCGGCTCGGCGTCTCCAATCTGCAAGTAGCGTGCGGCCTACACGCATCGATCAGAGTCAGAAGCATGTCTCCGTAGGCTTCACGCAAGGTAGGCATCTGGAAGCTTCCGGATCGCAGGAAACCCTTGTCCACCCAGAGGATGAGTCTTCAAGTGGAGAAACAGAATCAGTGTACCAGCTCCATGACGGTGGCCTCGGGGGCTACGACGATGCATACTCTGAGTCGGAGGGCTTTGAGTCGGATGCCCCGAAACCTCCGGTTCATGCGGCGGTGTTCATGGCAGGATCAGCCCCGCCCGCTGGTAATACAACTACGGGAGCCGCCGCCGCGGGTGATAGCCCGCTGCCGCCGGCTCAGATTCTCATGGAACTGATGGATGAACTAGCGGCTCTCAGGGCCACTGAGGTGACACCAGATAATCAAGCAGATCGGAACATAGAAGTTGCACGGATCAAGGGCCGGATGGCAGAGGAACGACAAAGGATGACTGAGATGAAGATCCAGATGGACGAAGAAGCAGAACGTATCAAGATAGACGCTTTCCGTCTAGGGCTGGAGCAAAGGTCGGCAGCAGCGGTGCACTGGAGGAGGCATCAGTCCCGTCTACCAGAGCGTTACGAAGCGAGGAACCTCTTTAATACCCCTGGCGCGGGGCGAGCCGCGGGTGCACCCGAGAGCCGCCCAACGGAACGGCCGGCGACTCATCCGACCCAACATAACCAAACTTCACATGGGGGCTTTCCAACGCCGGCGGGTCATTATTCTAACCCGGCCGAGAACATGGTGGCAGCGGCCACCCGGCTTGGAACGATCCCCATCCCGGATGAGGCACCCTTTGACGAGGATGTGCGAAACGCCATCGGATACTTGCAAACAGCCATGACCCAGCAGGGAGATACACCCACAGCCGGAGCCGCGTCCATTCAACCCCTCTTCCTAGCCGTAGCTTTAGCCGGTGCTATGAGTCACCAGCAGGTTCTAGCAGCAACCATCACAGAGAGATCCCAACCAGTCACCGGCCAAGGAGAGATACACGGGCGTGTGTAAACCATGCGGGAAGTCCGCGAGAGGCACTAGTTGGGCCGGATTACTAGGAGCTTGGGCTTTTCGTTTCCATAGGGGTAGGAGTAACCTCCAGGACGGGAGGGCTGCCGTGTCTATCACCGGCTCTCCGGAGTGAGCGGTTGCCAAAAGATTTCAATGGCCCCCATAAGGTCCCAAATTACACCGCTGATTTACCCCCAGAGGCTTGGGTGGAAAGCTATGAACTAGCCATGGAAATGCTAGATGTTAGTGAGGCGGTTTGTGCCAAATACTTCATCATGATGCTTGAGGGCCCAGCTCGTACTTGGCTAAAGGGGTTACCTCCTAATACCATCAATTCATGGGCGGAGCTCAGGGCTCGATTCATCAAAAAATTTCAAGGGACGTGCAAGCAACCTATGACCATTGTGGATCTTGATCACTATGTTCAACAAGAGAGCGAGTCGGCTCATCATTGGGTACGGCGGGTCTCGACAATTATTCACTCATCGGAACAGATCACGACGGCTCAAGCGATGTTGATTTTAGAGAAGAATTGCCACTTTATTCCTCTAAAGCAGAAACTTGGCCGGCTCAAGCGTACGTGTCAGGACATGGGAGAGCTCATGACGTCTCTCACGAAGTACGCCGACTCAGACAACACAAAGGATCCGGGTTCTGATGAGGAAAAGACCGGTCAAAGCAAGAAGGGCAACCAAGGAAAAAGCACAGTAAACAATGGTAACCAGAGTAAACGAAGAACCCAGAGTCCGGGTCAGAACTGGTGGCCAACACAAACACCAGCAAAATCACCCCAAGGGAAACAGGAGATTTGGACCACCTTCAGGCAGGGATAATTTTTCTTCGAACATGGAGGAGCTGCTGAAGCGGCCTTGTCCAAGTCACAGTACGCCTGATCGGCCGGCAACCCATACATGGGGGAATTGTTCTTTTATGCAGAAGTTCAAGCGGTATGTCACACAACCTAACCATGGCGGTGGCGGCCCGGGAGGCTCAGGACATGGCGGGTCAGGAGCCGGATTTGGATCCGGCGGCTCAACATCTGGACATGCGGGTCAGGATAATCATGGGGGACAGCAGCAGCACTGTGGTAATGATAATCACCATCAGCAACAACAACAGCAGCAGCAATAGCGAAATTAGTCCGGCTTTAAGAGTAATCCAAAGCAGCTCAGCTCCGGGCAGTACCACGTCTTCACGACTAGTCTCAACAGGCAGGACCAGAAGTTGCGAAGACGGGCAGTCAATGTGGTTACGCAGGCTATTCCGCAGTATCTGAAGTGGTCTGAATATGATATAACATGGAGCCGTGCAGATCACCCCCCATGTGTTGATGACCCGGGGCGGCTGGCTTTGGTTGTGGCCCCCCAAGTGGCGGGTATATGTTGAATAAGGTGCTCATGGATGGCGGCAGCAGCATAAACATCCTTTATTATGACACCTTCCGGCGAATGAAGTTGCTTGATAAGGACTTAAAACCTTCGTCTACTGTTTTTCATGGAGTGGTGCCAGGTAAGTCGGCACATCCAGTGGGCAGGATCTCCTTGGAAGTGGCTTTTGGGGATGAATACAATTACAGAGTAGAGTCCTTATGGTTTGAAGTGGTCAAAATCAAGAGCCCTTATCATGCCTTGTTTGGGCGGCCGGCTTATGCTAAGTTCATGGCCTGGCCCTGTTACGTTTACTTACATCTCAAGATGCCTGGCTTCAAAGGTACCATCACCGTTCATGGTAATCGAAACACGGCTATTGAGTGTGAGGAAGGAGACGCGGCTTACGCAGAGTCCAGTTGTGCTCAGGAGGAGCTAAAGTTCTATAAGGAAAATGTTGACCCGGAGGATATGACCCCCTTGAAAAAGCCAACCACGGAGGTTGAGCCGCCCCTCAAGTTTTCAGCGGATGACACCAAGGCAGTGGATTTTACTCCGGGCGACTCATCCAAGCAGTTCATCATTGGAGCTCACATGGATCCCAAATAGGAAAGCGCGCTCATCGAATTCATCCGTGAGAATCAGGACATCTTTGCATGGAAGCCTTCTGATAGGCTGGGTGTACCGAGAGAGTTTGCTGAGCACAACCTTAATGTGGATCCAAAATTTAAACCGATCAAACAGTTTCTGCGACGGTTCAATGAAGAGAGACGCAAAGCTATTGGGGAAGAAGTGGCCCGGCTCTTAGCTGCAGGCTTTATTGTTGAAGTTTTTCACGCGAAGTGGTTGGCTAACCCGGTGCTGGTGCTCAAAAATAATGGCACCTGGTGTATGTGCATGGACTACATGAACCTTAACAAGGCTTGTCCGGCTGATCATTTTGCCCTCCCTCGTATTGATCAGATCATTGATGCTACAGAAGGGTGTGAAAGTTTATGCTTCCTGGATGCCTATTCGGGTTATCATCAGATCAAGATGGCAGTAAAAGACCAGGAGAAGACGACATTTATTACACCTTTTGGGGCGTTCTGTTATGTCTCTATGCCTTTCGGGCTCAAGAGTGCCCAGGCGACTTACCAACGATGTGTGCAGAACTGCCTTCACAGTCAAATTGGTCGTAATGTTCATGCTTATGTGGATGACATCGTGGTTAAATCTAGAAAGAAGGAAACTCTTTTGGAGGATCTGAAGGAAACCTTTGACAATCTCCGGGTCTACAAGATGATGCTTAACCCGACCAAGTGTGTTTTTGGTGTTCCAGCAGGAAAGCTTTTGGGTTTCTTGGTCTCTGAGCGGGGCATCGAGGCTAACCCGGATAAAATTAAGGCTATCACGTCTCTAGTAGAGCCGACTTGCATTAATAATGTTCAGCGCCTGGCAGGGCGGATCGCTGCGTTGAGCCGATTCATAAGATGGCTTGGAGAGAAGGCTATTCCCTTATATCAGATGATGAAGAAGACAGACAAGTTTGCCTGGAGCAAGGCAGCGGGTGAAGCACTTGAGGCGATTAAGAAATAGTTGACTGAGCCGCTAGTGTTAGCTGCTCCGGCTGAGAAAGAACCGTTGCTCCTGTATGTGGCGGCTAACAACAGGGCGGTCAGGGTTGCAATTGAGGTCGAGCGCAAGAAGGCAGGGAAAGAGTATCCTATGCAAAGGCCGGTTTATTATATCAGCGAGGTCCTGACAGAATCTAAGTAGAGATATCCGCATTGGCAGAAGCTGGTATACAGAGTTTTTATGGCCAACCACAAGTTAAAACACTACTTTCTAGGGCACCTGATAACTATGGCTAGTTCTTCCCCGTTGGGAGATATTATCTAGAACAGAGAGGCCACAGGGAGGATTGCCAAGTGGGCCTTAGAGCTGGGACCTCTTAATGTAAAGTATGTTCCTCGCACGGCGATCAAATCTCAAGCTTTGGTGGACTTCATAAATGATTGGACAGAGTGTCAAGCTCCTGAAGAAAAGCCGGACAACACATACTGGACTATACACTTTGACGGATCCAAGCAGTTAGAGGGGTCCGGAGCAGGGGTTGTCCTCACATCCCCGAAGGATGACAAGTTTTGTTATGTGCTCCGGTTGATGTTCCCCTGCACTAAAAACGCGGATGAATATGAGGCTTTGCTTCATGGTCTGAGATTAGCCAAAGAGATGAATTTGAGCAGGGTCAGATGTTTGGGCGACTCAGATCTAGTGGCTCAGCAGGTGTCCGGCACTTGGTACTCCAAAGACCCAAGGATGGCGGCTTACAGGCAGGCGGTGGATATTATTGCAGGTCATTTCAAGGGGTATCAGGTAGATCACATTGATCGTCGCAAGAATGAGGCGGAAGATGCTTTGTCACGACTAGGTTCCCAGCGAAAGCCGGTGCCGCCTAATGTCTTTCTGGACGTCTTATACCATCTGACTGTCAAGATACCTTCAGAGGAAGATTTGGCTGTTCCTGACCCGGAGGCAGAAATTGGTGGCGGCTCTACACACTATCCCAGATTGAACTATTCCTTATTTGACCTATTTAACCCGGGGCGAGTTACCGGAAGATGAAGACCTGGCCCGAAAGATCACCCGCCATTCTAAGTCCATGACGATAATTAACGGTGAGTTTCATAAATGCAGCATGACAGGGGTGTTTCAACATTGTGTTTCGCCAGAAGAGGGCTGGCGGATCTTGAGTGAAATCCATGCTGGTGATTGTGGACACCATGCCGGCTCGAAATCTTTAAGGCTTTCCGACACGGGTTCTTCTGGTTGACGGCTCACAAAGATGCAGAGGGCTTAGTCCGGAAGTGCGGCGGTTGTCAGAAATTTGGCCGGCTTGCTCATGTTCCGGCTCAAGAATTAAGGATGATACCAATCACTTGGCCGTTTGCGGTCTGGGGGCTGGATATGGTAGGGCCTTTCAAAAGGTCTAAGGACAAGAAAACGCACCTCCTGATGGCGGTTGACAAATTTACCAAGTGGGTAGAGGCAGAGCCGGTCAGCAAATGTGATGTAGCTACAGCGGTTCTGTTCATCAAGAAGTTGATCTACCGCTTTGGTTACCCGCACAACATCATTACTGATAATGGTACAAATCTATCCAAGGGGGCTATGAAGAAATTCTATGACGAGGAGCACATTCGGCTCGATATTTCAGCCGTGGCACATCCACAGTCCAACGGTCAAGCAGAGCGCGCCAATCAGGAAATTTTAAGAGGGATCAAGCCACGGCTTATGGTTCCTTTACAGCGAACGCCCGGGTGTTGGGTTGAAGAATTACCCTCCGTCTTATGGAGCATCAAAACTAGCCCTAACAGGTCCACAGGTTTCACGCCTTTCTTTATGGTGTACGGCGCCGAGGCCGTTTTACCCAGTGACATACGACACGACTCGCCAAGGGTGGCGGCTTACGTTGAGACGGAGAACGAGATGGCGCGCCAAGATGCATTGGATGCTCTAGAAGAGGCGCGAGATCTAGCAGCAGCCCGACAGCAAGTTATCAACAAGACCTGCGCCGCTATCACAGCCGCAGGGTCAAGACCCGGACGTTCCAAGAGGGCGACTTGGTGCTCCGGCTGATTCAAGACCAGACAAATATGCATAAACTATCACCCCCATGGGAAGGACCCTTTGTGGTAAGCAGAAATCTCAACAACGGGTCGTATTACCTCATTGATATCCGGGACGACTCAGATACGGCGGGTCAGGAGACTCGTCGGCCGTGGAACATCGCGCATCTCCGGCCTTATTTCACCTAAGGGTGTAAAGATCTATCATTGTATACTATCATTGTACATACCACAGTTACGTGAATAAACAAAGAAGCTTCTGCTGTTTCACACATACTCGTATGAGAGAAGATTAAAACAATATTCCGGTTAATGCACCAACTGAAGTTGGCAAACGGCAGTAGATGCCTATTAGCAACGCGTTATGCCACAAAATTCGGCTCAGAAAAGTGAGTCGCGGCGAGGGCGGCTTCTCGCCTTCGGGTGCAGCTTCTAACGCTTATCCGCCGGTGCTTTGCGTCATATGGCTGAACAGTGGAAGACACCTATTAAGCCGGCATCTTGCCACCAAAAAACAAAAACCGACTAAGGCAATTAGTCGTGGCGACGGCGAATTCTCGCCCTTCGGGTGCAGCTTCTAACGCCTATCCGCCGGCGGGTCACACCGTAACTGCTGAGGGGGGCTTCTTACTGACAGGTATCGCTTCTAACACCATATCAGCCGGCTTTATGCCAAATCTCCGGCTAAAAACTTACTTAGCCGCGGTTATGAGAGGTTTCTTACCGATGGGTAGTTACATCTCATGACCCGCGAACGGCAGCTTCTTACCTCCGGGTACAGCCTTTCATGCCTATTAGCCGGCCCGAGGCCACTCCAAAGCAGCTAAGCTGCGACGAACGGCAGCTTCTTACCTCCGGGTACAACCTTTCATGCCTATTAGCCGCCCCGAGGCCACTCAAAAGCAGCTAAGCTGCGGCGAACGACAGCTTCTTACCTCCGGGTATAGCCTTTCATGCCTATTAGCCGGCCCTAGGCCACTTAAAAACAGCTAAGGAAAATTAGCTACAGTGAACAACAGTTTTTTTACCTTCGGGTACAGCTTCTAATGCTTGTCTACAGACGCTTACCTTCGGGTGTATCTTTTAAATGCCTTATCAGCCGGGGTTCATGCCATCTCTGGCTAACTAGATGAGCCGTAATTATCAAAGAAAGGAGTCCCCACCTCCGGGTGTAATTGGCCTAAATCATGGCTACAAGTATCTTCTATGATGACAAGGCGGGTGCAAATAAAATCGAAGCATACAAAGACAAATGGCAAGAAAAAGACGGGTCATCTTATAAACATCAAAGGACAAGTCGCAGACAAAGTCTTATCTATTACACTCCCGGAGGAGATCAAAATTTTCGACAAAGTTTTTTCAGCCGTCTCACGGCAGGTCAAGCTGCTACAAGGTCGGTAAATCGGAAGCTAACTAGCTGACGGGTCATCCTGCGCCGGCTCTTCTGGGGCCTTGATCTGGAGGTTATCCAAATCCCAATTGCAGTTGGTTAGAGCTGCAAAGGAGCCTTCAAAAAAGGTGATGGGTCAAGTTCTGGAGCAAAGAGGTCCTTACTCCGAGCCGATGTCAACTCTTTGCACTCATACAAAGGACCACGGACCCTCTTCTGCTCCGCGTCGTAAGTCGCCTGATAACTGGATAAGTTGACCTCTTCCGCCAGAACAGAAGCCAAGACCCGGGATTCCCTCATACATCGGCTGTAGTCCGCATCAGTGAACTCCGAGCCGTCGTCTTTTCTTGATGGAAAGCCCTCCATCATCTCGGCGGCAGTCAAGCCTGGAGCAAAGGCCAGAGCCCAGCTGATGCCTGCAATGGCCCCTTGACGGGCGGCTTATTTCTTGGGCTCAGCAATTTGTTTCGGCATCGTCGAGAAGAGTTCTAAGACGCCCTTGAGAGCCGCCGGAATTTTGTCCTTGTACTGCATGGCCTTCATGATGCATATAGCTCCGCAGTATAGTTGTTCAGTTAGAGTGTATATGGCTTTCAACGGCAGAAGGCTATCAGAAGCCAACTGCCGGCTCCTGGGACCTGTGTAAACCAGACAAGTCAGATAAGCTGCCAATTTCAGTAAGAAGAGATATATCGGAAACGTAAAATGATCAAGAGCTTACCAAAGAGGGCGGCTGACATCTTCGATATATGGCGCTTCAGGCCTTGAAGTTCATCCTCCACGGCTATCAGCCGCTGGTCAGCGTCATCCGCTCGCTGGATCAAAGCGGCCTTCTCAGACTCGGCCGACCCTTAAGGGTAGAAAAATCAGCCTTGATGGTGGTCAACTCCTCAGAGAGAAGCCGACACTTCTCACCAGCAATGTTGCGGGCCTATTTTTGAGCCGCCAAGTTGGTCTTCAGATCCATCAATTGCGACCCGACTTCATTTAAAGCTTCCTGTGACACATCAAAATACAGGATAAGTTGCTGAAATAGAAACCATATCAAAGGATGAGTATTAAAGGCAAAATTATGCAAGTCTCAAGCAGAATGCACACAATATGTTTGACACTTGGGGGCTAATGTATGTTTGATCTCTGAGAATACAATGCAGTTCTGGTTCATCTTCATCAAAGTTAATCCGGAACTTGGGGGCTACGATATGGCTCTTCAAATTACTTATGATGGAAGTCCCGACTCAACTTCATCAGAGTTGAGTTGGCCCTTGGGGGCTACAAGTGGTTCTTCAGGCTATCTACAGTAAAGACCCGACTCAACTTTATCAAAGTTGAGTCGGCCCTTGGGGGCTACGATTGGCTGTTCACTCTATCTACAGTACTGATCCGATTCAACTCTAGTGAATTTAGCCGGACCTTAAGGACAATGCATTTGGATTTTCTACGGAAGTTAAAGAAAGACCCGGTTCAACTCTCAACTAGATTAAACCGGCTCTTGGGGGATAAGTAAGGATATGGTAAGAAGAAAGAGTACCTCATATTTTGTCTTCATCAGGGTTACTAGCCGAAGCTCCAAATCCCGGCTGGTGTTGAGCCGGTTCATGTACCCGGCGTGAAGTTCATCGGACGTCATCTTCTCGAAGGAAGAGTCGAAGTTCAGTTTCTTGGAGGCCTCGGCCGACTCTTTATGTCTTGTCAGCACATGACCCGGAGGAGACTGGTGAGCAGAGCCAGTGATTACAACCTTCGGAGTAGCAGTAGTCTTGGCAGGACTTGGCGGCTTTGAAGGGCCCCGTGGAGGGCTTTCGAGGATGACATTTTCAGCAGCCGGCTCAGCGGAGGCAGCCGGCGGATCTACATCCGGTTGAGGTTCCTCCGGTTGTTCTTGCTCCGGCTCTTTAGCAGCTGGGCCGGGGGAGGGCTTGTTGGTTTTTCGGCGTTTGGCTTGAGCACTACAAGATAGAAAGATCAGAATTCAGAAGATATTACTACCAAACAAAGAACCGGATGTTATAATAGATAGACACTTACAGCGGGTTGATCTTCAGAGGCGGCAGAGTGGTCGCCGAAGAGTCGCCGGAAGAAGGGGACTTCTAAGACAAGATTCAGAAAGGATGAGACGGCACCAAAGGTCATAAAGAGAAAAGAGTCAAACATGAACGCATACCTCAGCAGGCGTTTCTTCGGAGCTGGCGAATTCGGTAAACCGGACATAAGCTCAGTGGAGCCTACGCTCCGGGTCTGGCGACGCTCAGCCTGTTGTTGCTTTTTCAAAAGAAAGTCGGAAGCCAGGTAAGCGAGAGGATGGGAAAGAGGAACTTTTTTGACAACCCGCCGCGGCTTTCAGGGGACAAAACATTCTGAGCCGGAAGAAACATAGTTTACCTCAGGAGCATTGGCACGGCTGGTTTCCACTTCATCCTGCGAGTAAGACAAGCATTAGTAAGCCGGAGGCAAAGAGTCAAGCAAACAATTGAGATTTTACCTCTGAGTTGGATGACTATGGCCGCTCGAGCCAGTCCTCTCGTGGAGCGTCCTTTTTTGACTTCTTGGCCGCAGCCTTCTTCGTGATCTTTTTTGGAGGAGGGACGTACTCCTTCTTCCAGAAATCTGAATCGGCCTGCGGGAGTGACCCAAAGAAGAGTAATACATCAGCAAGGTACAAGCAACATCCAAGAGACGAATGGGAAGAAATTTACTTACGTCTGGAGCCGGATTGTTGACGCAGAAAGGCGCCAGGCCAATGGCACTGCATGAGCCGGAGGCTTCATGGACAAGGCTCCGGATGACCATGGTAATGTCATCCTCTGTCAGGGTTGATTTGCTGAAGCACAAGGAGCTGTCATACTTGCCTTCATATTCATACATAAGCCGGCTCCTGAGACTTAAAGGCATGATCCGCCAGGAAATCCAGCAGCGGATCAAGTCCAATCCCGTTAAACCATTGGCCATGAGAGCCTTAATCTTGGTGTGAGCCGGCTCATATCTGGCACGTTCTGAAACTGAGAGTCGTCCAGGAAGTTCTGAATCTGTTCTAAGCCGGGAGGGACAATAACCCGGCAGTGGGCGCTCATTCTCCGGAGAGGTGTCCTTGCAGTAGAACCAAATCTTGTTCCAATCTTTCGGGTGACTCGGCATCTGCGCAGCCGGAAAGATGATGTCTCTGCGCCGTTGAATAGAAATGCCGCCAAGCTCCAGACTCGGACCGCACTTCATCTCGGTTTGGCGGTTGGCATAGAAGAACTCTCGGAAAAAAAACCACAGACGGCCTGACTTGCAGGTAAGCTTCGCAGAGCACTTGGAAGTTGCATATGTTGGAAACGGAATTGGGGGCCAAGTCTTGAGGATGAAGCTTGTATAAATGAAGAATGTCACGGAAGAATTTAGAGCCGGGTGGCACGAACCCCCGCTCGATGTGATCAGTGAAGACTACTACCTCTCCTTTTTGGGGAGAGGGTCGGGTCTCATTACCCATAACCCGCCAGTGAAGGACCTCCTTGGAAGGGAGAGTACCTGCTTCGACAAAATCTGCTAGGTACTCCTCCGTGACGCAAGACCCAACCCAGTTGCACGAGTTGGATGCACGAGACATATTGACGGCTGTGCAAAGGGGATAAACGGCGAGTTAAGAGCAAGCAGATATCTACGGCGGCTCACAATTCTAAGGGCTCTACAATGCTATGCCATAGTCCGGCTGATGAGAGCCGGAGAGGCCTGGCGGTTGAACAAGAAAAGGAGGAGCAAAAATCGGCTAAGTACTAAAAACAGTTTTCACAGACTACCACTACAATTAGGGATCTACAAACGCGGGGAAAAGAAATTTTATTTCAACCTAGCGAAGAACAATGGAAACTGAGAAGCGTAAAACGGAGCCGCATCGGTCCATGCATTATGCACGGCCGCCCCGTGCGCGGCGGCGTGGCGAGGGCGCGCGCTAAAGACACCGACGACGTCAGATACCATACACATGGCGATGTAGGAGCCCGAACGGCGGTGGCGAACATTCCCGCGAAACACTACTATGGCGGCGGACGATCTGGGGAGAGCAGGAACTCACCGATGATGGAGTACCGGATGCGGACGAAACTCTGGTGCGATTCAGGTCGATGCGGCGGCCTGGTCGGTGAAGAGGCGAAGACGGCGCCGGAGGTCGGATGCGACTGGAAGCGGAGACGACAGGAGGAAGAAGAAGAAGACTGAGCGGGAGAAGGAAGGTTTCGGCCCGCACCGGTCTTATTTAAAGAGAAGGAGAGGTGGGCACGAAAATCTAGGCGATGAAACCGTTTGACCGAGGCGGACGCCTCGATTCTCGGGCTGACCATTTAATAAAAGATTCGGTGGTACGTCAGCAGGTCTCATGACGTCACGCCGGGTCATCATGGGGCGACTCGCCAAGGAGCAGAGAAGAAGGATGAACAGAGCAAGCTCAATTCAACCTAGGGGCTAATGTTGGGGATATAACCCCGCAATATGACCCGCCCTTAAGGCTTCGGGTCATGTTGATGGCTCGTGAGCCGGCCCAAGGGTGAGCTGTAAAACTGGCGGCCCAGGAAGATAGACGGCTCAAGGTGTGGGCCGCAAGGAGACCCGGACGGAGAAGACCCGGGCGTGTAAGCCGCTCGGAGACAGCTTGGACAAGAAGATAGAGAGAGACTCAGATGTTCAAGGAGACTCGGTTAGATAATTGTAAAGACCCGTTGGTCCTGACCTCCTATATAAAGGCAGACCCGGGGCTACTTAGAGGACAGGTTATCGAGAAGCAGGTCAAGCTTTTAGCTCCTTTGTAATCGGTACAACAAGTAATATAAGCACAAGCAGGACGTAGGCTATTACCTCGACTTGAGGGGCCGAACCTAGGTAAACCCATGTCTTACGTCCCGATCAACCCCTTTGAGTCCACCCCGTTAGCGATGGCCTCGAATCCAAGTCCGTTCACCCGGACATCTGCCGTGATAAATCCACGACAGAATCCGTAGACAAGAGATTTGTTTGGACAAAAAAAGGATAGTCTGCACATATCGATGGTACCTGCGTGACATGGATTGTAACGTGAAAGATATGAACATGGGGAGTTGTGAGGCACATGCTTGGTGCATCACGGAGGCTACCTGGAGGTTAATTTCTTTTGGATGCGTTGCTAATTGCACACGTGTTTTTACTGTCTTGATAGCAGGGCTACAATGTACTCCTTCTGTTCCTTAATATTTGTCTTTTTAGAGATTTCATCATGGATTACATACGTATGTATATAGACATAGTTTAGAATATAGATTCATTCATTTTGCTTTGTATGTAGTCCATAGTTGAATCTCTAGAAAGACAAATATTTAGGAACGGAGGGAGTACAAGGTTTGGAGAAGCTGTACAGAGGGATCATGCGTACCCATTTTTTTGCGGGAGAATCATGCATACACATGGCGTCTAAGATACGAACGGATGTACGAACAGACATGGTGCAGGGTGGAGCATGATTGTAGTCGGATGATTCAGCTGGGACGGACTGAACAGTCTGACGGATCAACGCGAGTTGGTTGGTACAGAAGATGATGATGGGATCAGCGACAACGACGTAGGAACGTGATGCTGATGGTGACCGACTTCTTGGTCGTGGAAACACGCAGCACAGGCGAGAGGGCTTGTGTATCTTCGACAAGACTATGGCGCGGGGTTGATTGAAGACAGTGTGCACACGAGAGCTTGAAGTTGACAGGGCGCGGGGGTGGACTGATCATCTACCATGGAGTCATGTTGAAGGTGGAGCTGGAGTCTGGAAGACTTCACTCAGTGCTGATTGAGGGGCTACGGGGTAAGTCGACAGAGAGTCGAAGCCTATTCAGCGGGAAAAGCGAGTGACACGTAGTTCGGACTGGAGCCCAGTGGTCTGATGGAAACGTGAAACTCGTCATCGGTCGGTGATGATCGGTGGTACTCTGCAGTGGGGGTTGAGTTGTGTGGGTTTGTGACCCTTGAGACTCGACTGGGACAACGGAGGCTCGACGCGGTAATAGCGGCGAGGCATGCGGTGCGCACGGGACATGGAGACGGACCAGGGCTCTGGTGGTCATACATGTGGTGGACAACTGCAATTTTTTACTCGGGATGACTACAAGCAATGGTGATATTCCTTGGCGGTCAAGGAAGAGCGGTGATATTGAGTTCAGGTAACTCTTATGTGTGTCATCCAATATGTGAGTTGTTCACTTTCACGCAGGTCAGTGATCGGTGTGTGATGATGTTGGATACTCTGGAAGTTGGGAGCGCAAACAAGAGTAATGTCAAACTTAATTTCGCTCGAGCGTTGACTATGGTCAGGAAAAGAAGGGACTACTGGTTGCAGGTGGAGTCACATGGAGTCTTTTGGAGTAGCGGCGGTTCTCATGGGATAAGCTCAAGTCCAATGCACATGGAAGTTTGACGCACTGACGAATTCAAGATGGCGGAGAATATTCGCCAAGGTGGAGTTTGTTGAAGTTGTGTCGAATATTGTGTACAAGGTATGTTACAGTTGGACTTGTAGTTATATTGTGTTTAGATAGAATATGGAGTCGTGTCCTAATAGGACACTTGTATCCTAGGCCTCTCATATATAACGAGGCTAGACACATGATGTAACCTATGCCAACATAATAGCACGGGAGCGCAGGGGGAGCCGGCTGCGTGTGCCGGTGCCCAAGACGGACAGGGTGCGGTATTGTGACGGTGTCACGGGAAAAATGCCCGTAGTCAAGCCCCGGGGATGTAGCCATATCGATGAACCTCGTTAACAAATCTCGATAGCGTGGTCGTGTGATTGCTTGGTCCTTGGATGATCGACGAAGTGCCTCGGATTTATTCTAACAGTGACCATGATGTTAATCATTTGTGTTGTCGAATTGGGTCTGTTCGCGAGGAATTTAGGATCACGGTGGCATCTTCCTCACATTTTAGAATAGGCTGAAAATAACGAAACATGCACTGGTGCAAAACTGTTCCATGGCGGAATTAGGCATAGTTTCACTTCAGCCGGCAGCCGATGACACTCTTATGTTATGGACAGAGTTTTGGGATGCTGACGGTCTCATCCATGGTACCCCCACGTCAATCTCAACCCGCGGCATCGTCTCTGGCGTCCCCTTCCCGTGCAGCGTTCTTCTAGGCCACGATCTACGTGGTGGCGCTGGCGCAGGGCTTCCACAAGCCGAACGCGCAAGCACTCGGCGCGGACCAGTTCCCCCGGAGCGCCCCGGACAACATCGCGTCCAGGAGCTCTTTCTTCAACTGGCTCCACTTCTCCATGTCGTGGGGCTTCATCGTCGCCGTCGTCGTGCTGAGCTACGTGCAGGACAACGTAGGCTGGGCCGTCGGGTTCGGGGTATCCTGGGCGATGATGCTCGTGTCCCTGTCCGTGTTCTTGCTCGGCACGGGCAGGTACCGTGTCGCCGAGCAGCCACGAGACCGCCGTGCTCTCGCGCGGCTCGCGAAAACGTTTGCAGCGACTGCGCGTGCATGGACGGACATGGTCTTCCGTCGCAGCGCCGACGCCATGGACACTGAATGGTAAGCTGAATCTCCATTTATGCTGCCATGCTGCACATGCCATTGCAATGATAATTAACTGACATTTTATGCCAGTGCAGTTTACTGACGCCAAAAGAGCCGGAAGGCAAGCGGGGCTTGGTCAAGCTGCTTCCGATATGGATGACCAGCGTCGCGTACGCAATGGTCATCGCGCAGGTGTCCACTCTGTTCATGAAGCAGGGCAGCACGATGGACCGGCGCATCGGCACTGCAACGGGCCTCGTCGTGCCGCCGGCGGCGCTGCAGAGCTTCGTCGGCCTTGCCATCATCGCGTCCGTCCCCGTCTACGACCGCGGCTTCGTGCGCCTCGCGAGGCGCGTCACCAGGCACCCCTCCGGGATCACCATGCTCCAGCGTATCGGCGCCGGCATGGCCATCGCGTCCGTCGCCATGGCCGTGGCCGCGCTCGTGGAAGCCGCGCGCCTCCGCGTGGCCAAGGACGCCGGCTTGCTTGACCGTCCTGGGGTGGCGGTGCCGATGAGCCTGTGGTGGATGGTGCCGCAGTACGTGCTTCTCGGCCTCGCCAACGTGTTCACCATCGTGGGCCTGGAGGAGTTCTTCTACGACCAGGTGCCCGACGCGCTCCGGAGCGTCGGGCTCGCGCTCTGCATGAGCATCATGGGCGTGGGGAGCTACGCCAGCGGCATGCTCGTGTCAGCGATCGACTGGGCGACGAGGCGCACCGGGGAGAGCTGGTTCTCGGACAACCTGAACCGCGCGCGCCTGGACTACTTCTACTGGGTTCTGGCCGGGGTCGCTGCTCTGGAAGTGCTCGTCTTCCTGTATTTTTCCAGGCGATACGTCTACACTAACAAATGCGAGCTTGTAACGTAGAATTGGACACTTGGTGACTGAAATGTGAAAAGCAATCGATATACATCTCATACTTACTCACGATCTAGACAGGTCCCTTCTCAATCACGCAGGCCACATGGTACTAATAAGTATACTACCAACGTCAGCTGCAATCTCTAGCTAGGTACGCCCCGCAGATCGACGGTACAGAGTGAACAGATCACGCACCGGCACCACCTCCGACCGGCCGGAGGCCAAGGCGTGGAGCGATGGAGTCAGGCGGGCCACTGGTACGTTCAGACCCACACGACGGCCGCGGCGGCTGGCGCGCCGGCCGCTCTCTTCATCGTCGGTAATCTCGCCGGTCACTCACCACATTGACTTGCCATGGATGAGGCGTGAAGTCTGAACCACCATGTCTGCGCCGTGCGTGCAGTCGTCGGCTTCTTGGAGCGCATTGGGTTCATCGGCGTGGGGGGCTCTACCTGCTGGTCAGTGCTCGCTCAAACCCCGCTCCCACCTCTGCTCCAGGCATCATACGTCGTATCCACGTCGTGCCTTGATTCCATTGCCATTGCGGGGTAGATAGTTGTGCGGTGGAGGTGGCTATGATTCACTCTACCGTAGAATTTTTCGCGGTGAATTGATTCTGGCAAGGTCTGTTTCAATCCCGGTCGCGGAATTGATTCACCGTCGCGTCATACAACGACATGCAACAACAAAAGAATCTGGGTCGACGACCTCGTTGAGATTGCAGAATCCAGGCGATCCTCGTTGTGCAATTGGAAGGGGATGGGCAGATCAGCTGCCATCCATGTGATGAGTCTGCTAGTCAATCCGAGACCAATAATATGGTGCTAGTAGTCAAGCTGTGCCCGTCGAGAGAAGAAATAGAAAGAGAAAAAAGTAATCAAGCCGTGCAGTTTAAGTTCTAGTAACACGCAATAGGCGCGCACACGCAGCAGCAGCACGCACACTGCTTCACGGATACGACAAGGACATCAGTTTCTGGGTCACCAGGGTGGCGAACGGCAACCCGGAATTGGAGGAGGCGTCACACACAGTCACACAGCAGAGGAGATTTTTTTTAGGAATGTCTAGGTCTAAGTAAAGTCTCAGTCAAGTAGTATAGCATGTAATTTTTTTTTAAAACTGTTTGCACAAATCACGACGCAAAGATTAACGGATTATAGTGTCGACTGAGACCTCACGAAGTCTCAGTCGACTGATTTTTAGCAAGCCCTTTTTTTTAAGAAGAGACGCTTGCGGCCACTTAAAAATAAAAGAGTTGAATTGAGTTTGCGAGTTGATTTTTTGGGAGTGTCTAGATCTTAATCGACTGAGACTTCGCGAAGTCTCAGTCAACTAATATAGTATGCAAAAAAAACAGGAAAAAAATTTATTTGCACGAATCTTGATGCAAAGTCAACGGATTATAGTGTTGACTGAGACTTCGCGAAGTTTCAGTTGACTGATTTTTAGTAAGCCCGTAATTTCTTATTAAAATTGTGAAGAGTTAACCGTTTGAGGGTTCAGCTAGACATGTTAACTCCTCAAAATATAAAATTTTACGAAGTTAAAAGTATTTAAGGGATCGATTAGAGATGTTTTGCTATTGACTTTCAAGTTGTTGCAGTTAGTACACTCGTTTGCAACGTGTTCGTGTGCATATTTGACATCCCGTACTAATGTTGATGTCTGGTGATGAGCAGAGCCTGGGAATGCTGACGGTCTCATCCATGCTCCAAACGCGACGACTTCATCCCGTCAACTGCCATGGCACAACCACCACCTGCTCGCCGCCACCCTCGACGTCATCGTCACCTGCTCAGCTCGGCTTCTTCTACACCGCGCTCTACCTGCTAGCGCTGGCGCAGGGCTTCCACAAGCCGTGCTCGGAGGCCCTGGGTGCAGACCAGTTCGATTCCGGCGCGGGCGCGTCCCGAGCTACTACTTCAACTGGTTCCACTTCTCCATGTTATGGGGCTACGCCATCGCGGCGACCGCGGTCACTTACACCGAGGAGAACGTCGGCTGGACGATAGGGTTCGCCGCGTGCTGGGCCATCATGGTGGTGTACCTCGATGTATTCTTGCTTGGCAGGGGGACGTATCGGGTAGAGCAGCCCGTGGACGGCAGTTCCTTCGGGCGGCTCACCAAGAAGTTGGTCTTTTCTCGAACTGATGCCACCATGGACGCCCAACGGTGATCACGCGCGGGTGCAAAGTGACTTGACTAGGAGATGGCATCAAAGTGAGCACTGATGGTTGTGTCTACTTGTGCAGGCTTTTGAAGACAAATCAGGACGGGTTCCTCGTTAAGCTGCTTCCTATCTGTCTGTCGAGCTTAGTTTTTGCCGCGTGCATCTCACAGATCACCACACTGTTCACCAAGCAGGGCAGCACGATAGACCGACATCTAGGCGGGGCCACGGGGCTCGTCGTGCCGCCCGCGGCGCTGCAGTGCTGCATCAGCTTCACCTTCATCCTCCTGGTCCCTGTTTACGACCGTGCCATTGTACCCTTCGTGAGGCGCCTCACGGGACACCCCGGGGGCATCACCATGCTCCAACGCATCGGCGCCGGGATGGTCTTGGCCTCCGTCACCATGGTCGTCGCCGCGCTCATGGAAGCCAAGCGCCTCCGCGTGGCCAAGGACGCGGGCCTGCTCGACCGGCCGGACGTGGCGGTGCCGATGAGCCTATGCTGGCTGGTGCCGCAGTACGTCCTTATCGGCCTCGCGGAAGTGTTCAGTTACATCGGGCTAGAGGAGTTCTTCTACGACCAGGTTCCCAACGCGCTTCGCAGCGTGTTGGGCTGGCGCTATGCCTGAGAGCTACGCCAGCGGGGAGCTACGCCAGCGGCAATCTCGTGTGGGCGATCGACTGGGCCACGACGAGGGGTGGGGGAGAGAGCTGGTTCTCCGACAACCTCAACCGTGCACACCTTGATTACTTCTACCGGATAGTCGCTGACCTCAGCGCTTTAGAGGAGGTCATGTTCTTGTACTTTGCAAAACAATACTTCCTTCATTCCACAATATAATGCATCCGCGCTTTCCCAATCTAATTTTGACCATAAATTAAACCAACGAGAGCGATTGCGGCGGGAGTAAAAATTATATCATTGAATTCGTATTCGAATAAAGTTTTCGATGATACAATTTTTACTTCCGCCGCAATCGGTCTTGTTGGTTAAATTCATGGTCAAACTTAAAGCTCGGAAATCGAGGACACACTATATTATGAAATGGAAGGAGTATGTCTATCGAAACAAATCTGATCAATGATCCGTACGTCCTAGTATTTAGCTATAAGCTGAACCAAATGGGTAAATTTACAAAGCAACTTTTGAAAATCTGCAGCTTCTCCGTAGTGTAAATTTTGAAGCTGGGATACACCAACTTTTCAGCTTCTCAGCTTCTCAGCTTCTAAACCAACCATTTTTGGATGTCCCCTAAAACCGAGTAGTATTTACCCATCAATGCCACTGGTAAGTCATACCTGTTCATTGTGTTTCACAGACGTTTCAGCGAAACAGCCGTTTCAGCCAAACAACTTCCAGCTTTTCCACAGCTAAAAGTTCACAGCAGCTTTTTCACAGCTCACAGTTCACAACAACTTTTACAGAATCTGCAGCTCAACCAAACACAACCTAGTATGGTGTGGTTTCAGCCTCCACATCTGAAATTTCTTGTGAGGCAACCTTATATGCAATTTACTATCCAACGGAGGCATCATCTTCTCTAGGGGCCCCACATCTTTCACAGCCTTTGCCTTTCTGTTGTGGATTTGTCACGACAGATGTACGGATGAATGGACTTAGGTTCGGGGCGAAGACGCAACTACGTGGCGGCTTGAAGGGGTTGATCGGAATCGAGAAACACGGAGTTTACCCAGGTTCGGCCCCTCCGATGGAGGTAAAAGCCTACGTCCTGCTTGTCAGGTATTGATGATGAAGGAGATCTCTCGGTTACAAGTTTGCAATTGGCTACCTCTAATCACGAGAGTCTCTAATCTGTCTATCTCTAATCTCTGGTGTCTGTCTAAACTTGTGGACTTGTGAACTTGTCTTTCTAGGGGTGCTCTACCCCTCCTTATATAAGTGGAGAGGGTAGGTTTACAAATAGAGTCCTACTAGGAGTAGGATTAGAACTAGTCTCTCTAGAATCCTATTCTGGGTCTTGTTTCTCTTGTAAGGAAATCCTTTCTCCTTTAGGCCTTCTTTTGTGAGCCGCCTGGCGCCGACTCACATGCCGGGTCTTGGGCCTGGTCGTCCTATGGCCCGCCTGCCGGGTTATTAATAAAATGGCATGTCTTTATCGGGTCTCCTATGAGTCGCCAGGCCGGGTCATACCGCGGGGTATATTGTTGGAAATATGCCCTAGAGGCAATAATAAAATGGTTATTATTGTATTTCCTTGTTCATGATAATTGTCTATTGTTCATGCTATAATTGTGTTAACCGAAAACGATAATACATGTGTGAATACATAGACCACAACATGTCCCTAGTGAGCCTCTAGTTGGCTAGCTCGTTGATTAATAGAAGGTCACGGTTTCATGACCATGGACATTGGATGTCATTGATAATGGGATCACATCATTAGGAGAATGATGTGATGGACAAGACCCAATCCTAAGCATAGCACAAGATCGTGTAGTTCGTCTGCTAAAGCTTTCCAATGTCAAGTATCGTTTCCTTAGACCATGAGATTGTGCAACTCCCGGATACCGTAGGAATACTTTGGGTGTGCCAAACGTCACAATGTAACTGGGTGGCTATAAAGGTGCACTACGGGTATCTCCGAAAGTGTCTGTTGGGTTGGCACGAATCGAGACTGGGATTTGTCACTCCGTGTGACGAAGAGGTATCTCTGGACCCACTCGGTAAGACATCATCATAATGAGCTCAATGTGACTAAGGAGTTAGCCACGGGATGATGTATTACGGAACGAGTAAAAGAGACTTGCCGGTAACGAGATTGAACAAGGTATAGGGATACCGACGATCGAATCTCGGGCAAGTATCATACCGATAGACAAAGGGAATTGTATACGGGATTGGTTGAATCCCCGATATCATGGTTCATCCGATGAGATCATCGTGGAGCATGTGGGAGACAACATGGGTATCCAGATCCCACTGTTGGTTATTGACCGGAGAGGTGTCTCGGTCATGTCTACGTGTTTCCCGAACCCGTAGGGTCTACACACTTAAGGTTCGATGACTCTAGGGTTATAGGGAAATGGTATACGTGATTACCGAAGGTTGTTTGGAGTCCCAGATGAGATCCCGGACGTCATGAGGAGCTTCGGAATGTTTCAGAGGTAAAGATTGATATATAGGAAGTCCTGTTTTGGTCACCGGAAAGTTTATGGGCTTATCGGTATTGTACCGGGAGCGCCGGGAGGGTGCCAGAGGACCCCCGGGAGGGGTGTGACGACCAAAGGACTTCGTGGGCCCTTAGAGGAGGTGTGCCAGCCCTTATTGTGCTGGTCAATACCTTTGCTAAAGGCCCATGCGCATAGGGATAAAGAGATAGGGCAAAAAGAAGTTTGAAAGGAGAGATCCACCTCCCTTGTGGGAGGTGGACTCTTCCCCTAGTTCGACCGAAGCTCTCCTCCTTGGAGGAGGGGCGAAGGAAGCCCTCCCTCTCCCTCCTCCTATATATACTTGAGGTTTTGGCTGTTTTGAGACAAGATTTGATCTCTCTCTCACGGCGCAGCCCTACCTCTTTTCTTCCTCCTCCGCAGTGCTTAGGCGAAGCCCTGCCGGAATACCTTGCTGCTCCATCACCACCATGCCGTCGTGCTGCCAGAGCTCTCCCTCAACCTCTCCCTCCTCCTTGCTGGATCAAGGTGTGGGAGACGTCACCGGGCTGTACGTGTGTTGAACAAGGAGGCGCCGTTGTTCGACGCTAAGATTGGAGTCCACCGCGATCTGAATCGCTACGAGTACGACTCCACCAACCGCGTTCTTGTAACGCTTCCGCTTAGCGATCTTCAAAGGTATGAAGATGCAATCTCTCCCCTCTCATTGCTGGTTTCTCCATAGATAGATCTTGGTAACACATAGGAATTTTTTTGATTTACTACTAGGTCTCCCAACAGTGGCATCATGAGCTAGGTCTATGCGTAGTATCTATGCATGAGTAGAACACAAAGCAGTTGTGGGCGTCGATTTTGTTAATTTGCTTACCACTACTAGTCTTATCTTGATTCGGCGGTATTGTAGGATGAAGCGGCCTGGACCAACTTTACACGTACGCTTACGTGAGACTGGTTCCACCGCCTGACATGCACTTGTTGCATAAGGTGGCTAGCGAGTGTCTGTCTCTCCCACCTTAGTCGGATTGGATTCGATGAAAAGGGTCCTTATGAAGGGTAAATAGCAATTGGCATATCACATTGTGGTTTTGGCGTAGGTAAGAAACATTCTTGCTAGAAACCTATAGCAGCCACGTAAAAACTTGCAACTACAATTTAGAGGACGTCTAACTTGTTTTTGCAGCATATGCCTTGTGATGTGATATGGCCAAAAGGATGTGATGTGATGCATTGTGATGTATGAGATTGATCATGTTCTTGTAATAGGATTCACGACTTGCATGTCGATGAGTATGACAACCGGCAGGAGCCATAGGAGTTGTCTTATTTTATTGTATGACCTGCATGTCAATCATAAACTCCATGTAATTACTTTACTTTATTGCTAAACTTTAGCCATAGTAGTAGAAGTAATAGTTGGCGAGACAACTTCATGAAGACACAATGATGGAGATCATGATGATGGATATCATGGTGTCGTGCCGGTGACAGTGATGATCATGGTGCCCCGAAGATGGAGATCAAAGGAGCAAGATGATATTGGCCATATCATGTCACTATATTGATTGCATGTGATGTTTATCATGTTTACATCTTATTTGCTTAGAGCGACGGTAGTAAATAAGATGTTCTCTCAATATAATTTCAAGAGATGTGTTCACCCGAACTGTGCACCGTTGCTAAGGATCGTTGTTCCGAAGCACCACGTGATGATCGGGTGTGATAGGTTCTAACGTTCGCATACAACGGGTGTAAGCCAGATTTACACACGCGAAACACTTAGGTTGACTTGACGAGCCTAGCATGTACAGACATGGCCTCGAAACACGGAAGACCGAAAGGTCGAACATGAGTCGTATAGAAGATACGATCAACATGGAGATGTTCACCATGGATGACTAGTCCGTCTCACGTGATGATTGGACACGGGCTAGTTGACATGGATCATGTATCACTTGGATGACTAGAGAGATGTCTATCTGAGTGGGAGTTCATTAAATAATTTGACTATGTGAACTTAATTATCATGAACTTAGTCTGAAATTGTCTTTACAATCTATATTGTAGATCCAATGGCCAACGCTAATGTCACCCTCAACTTCAACGCGTTCCTAGAGAAAACCAAGCTGAAAGATGATGGAAGCAACTATGTGGACTGGGTCTGTGGCTTGAGGATCATCCTCATAGCTTCCAAAGATTGTATGTCCTTGATGCACCGCTAGGTGACCCACCCATTTTCCCAGCGGACAAGACATTACGAACGCTTGGCAGTCGCGCTGCGATGATTACTCCCTTGTTCAGTGCGGCATGCTTTACAGTTTAGAACCGGGGATCCAAAAGCGTTTTGAGCAACACGGAGCATATGAGATGTTCCAAGAGCTGAAACTGGTTTTCCAAGCTCATGCCCGGGTCGAGAGATATGACGTCCCGACAAGTTCTTCAGCTGTAAGATGGAGGAGAATAGTTCTGTCAGTGAGCACATCCTCAAGATGTTTGGGCTACACAACCGCTTGACTCAGCTGGGAGTTAATCTCCCGGATGACTCGATCATTGACGGAATCCTCCAGTCGCTTCCACCTAGCTACAAGAGCTTTGTGATGAACTACAACATGCAAGGGATGGAGAAGTCCATTCCTGAGTTGTACTCGATGCTGAAATCAGCGGAGGTCGAGATCAAAAAGGAGCATCAAGTGTTGATGGTGAATAAGACCACTAGTTTCAAGAAAGGCAAGGGTAAGAAGAACTTCAAGAAGGACGGCAAAGCTGTTGCCGCGGCCGGTAAGCAAGTTGCCGGAAAGAAGAACAAGAATGGACCCAAGCCTGAGACTGAGTGCTTTTTATTGCAAGGGTATCGGTCACTGGAGGCGGAACTGCCACAAGTAATTAGCGGATAAGAAGGCCGGCACCGTTAAAGGTATATGTGATATACTTGTTATTGATGTGTACCAAATCAGCGCTCGTAGTAGCTCCCGGGTATTTGATACCGGTGCAGTTGCTCACATTTGTAACTCCAAGCAGGAGCTGCAAAATAAGCGGAGGGTGGCAAAGGACGAGGTGACGATGCGCGTCGGGAATGGTTCCAAGGTCGATGTGATCGGCGTCGGCACACTACCTCTACATCTACCTTCGGGATTAGTTTTAAACCTTAATAATTGTTATTTAGTACCAGCTTTGAGCATGAACATTGTATCTGGATCTCGCTTGATGCGAGATGGCTACTCATTTAAATCTGAGAATAATGGTTGTTCTATTTATATGAGAGAAATTTTTTATGGTCATGTCCCACTGGTCAATGGTTTATTTTTGATGAATCTCGAACGTGATGTTACACATGTCCATAGTGTGAGTACTAAAAAGTGTAAGGTTGATAACGATAGTCCCACTTACATGTGGCACTGCCGCCTTGGTCATATTGGTGTCAAACGCATGAAGAAGCTCCATGCTGATGGACTTTTGGAGTCTCTTGATTTTGAATCATTTGACACGTGCGAACCATGCCTCATGGGCAAGATGACCAAGACTCCGTTCTCCGAAACAATGGAGCGAGCGACTGACTTGTTGGAGATAATACATACCGATGTATGCGGTCCAATAAGCGTTGAGGCTCGCGGTGGCTACCGTTATGTTCTCACCCTCACTAATGACTTGAGCAGATATGGGTATGTCTACTTAATGAAACACAAGTCTGAAACCTTTGAAAGGTTCAAGGAATTTTAGAGTGAGGTAGAGAATCAACATGACAGGAAAATAAAGTGCCTACGATCTGATCATGGCGAATAATATTTAAGTCACGAGTTTGGCACGCACCTAAGGAAATGTGGAATTGTTTCACAACTCACGCCGCCTGGCACACCTCAGAGAAATGGTGTGTCTGAACGTCGTAATCGTACTCTATTGGATATGGTGCGATCTATGATGTCTCTTACCGACTTACCGCTATCATTTTGGGGATATGCATTAGAGACTGCCGCATTCACTTTAAATAGGGCACCGTCAAAATCTGTTGAGACGACACCCTATGAATTATGTTTTGGAAAGAAACCTAAGCTGTCCTTTCTAAAAGTTTGGGGATGCGATGCTTATGTGAAGAAACTTCAACCTGAGAAGCTCGAACCCAAAGCGGAAAAGTGCGTCTTCATAGGATATCCCAAAGAGATTATTGGGTATACCTTCTACCTCAGATCCGAAGGCAAAGTCTTTGTTGCCAAGAATGGATCCTTTCTCGAGAAAGAGTTTCTCTCGAAAGAAGTGAGTGGGAGGAAAATAGAACTTGATGAGGTAATTGTACCTCCACTCGAACCGGAAAGTAGCGTAGCACAGGAAGTTGTTTCTGTGGAGCCTACACCGGCTGGAGAGGAAGTTAATGATGATGATCATGAAACTTCAGATCAACATACTATTGAATGTCGAAGGTCCACTAGGACACGTTCCGCACCAGATTGGTACGGCAACCCTGTCCTAGAGATCATGTTGTTGGACAACGGTGAACCTTCGAACTATGAAGAAGCGATGGCGGGCCCGGATTCCAACAAATGGCTTGAGGCCATGAAATCCGAGATAGGATCCATGTATGAGAACAAAGTATGGACTTTGGTGGACTTGCCTGATGATAAGCGAGCCATTGAAAATAAATGGATCTTTAAGAAGAAGACTGACGCGGATGGTAATGTAACCGTCTATAAGGCTCGGCTTGTCGCTAAGGGTTATCGACAAGTTCAAGGGGTTGACTACGATGAGACTTTCTCACCCGTGGCGATGCTGAAGTCTGTCCGAATCATGTTAGCAATTGCCGCATTTTATGATTATGAGATCTGGCAAATGGATGTCAAAACGGCATTCCTTAATGGCTTCCTCAAGGAAGAACCGTATATGATGCAGCCGGAAGGTTTTGTCGATCCTAAAGATGCTAACAAGGTATGCAAGCTCCAATGCTCCATCTATGGGCTGGTGCAAGCATCTCGGAGTTGGAACATTCACTTTAATGAAGTGATTAAAGCATTTGGGTTTGTAAAGGTTTATGGAGAACCCTGTATTTACAAGAAAGTGAGTGGGAGCTCTGTAGCATTTCTCGTATTATATGTGGATGACATACTGATAATGGGAAATGATATAGAACTCTTCGAAAGTATAAAGGCCTACTTGAACAAGTGTTTTTTAATGAAGGACCTTGGAGAAGCTGCTTACATATTAGGTATTAAGATCTATAGAGATAGATCAAGACGCCTCATAGGTCTTTCACAAAGCACATACCTTGAAAAGATATTGAAGAAGTGCAATATGGATCAGTCCAAGAAAGGGTTCTTGCCTGTGTTACAGGGTGTATGATTGAGTACGACTCAATGCCCAACCATGACAAAGGATAGAGAAGAGATGAGTGTCATCCCCTATGCTTCAGCCATAGGCTCTATTATGTATGCCATGCTGTGTACCAGACCTGATGTGAACCTTGCCATAAGTTTGGTAGGGAGGTACCAAAGTGATCCCGGAGCGGAACACTGGACAACGGTCAAGAATATCCTGAAGTACCTGAAAAGGACAAAGGACATGTTTCTCGTATATGGAGGTGCCTAAGAGCTCGTCGTAAAGGGTTACGTCGATGCTAGCTTCGACACAGATCCTGACGACTCCAAGTTGCAAACCAGATACGTGTATATTTTGAACGGAGGGGTAGTCAGCTGGTGCAGCAGCAAGCAAAGCGTCGTGGCGGCATCTACATGTGAAGCGGAGTACATAGCTGCTTCAGAAGCAGCAAAGGAAGGAGTCTGGATGAAGGAGTTCATCACCGACCTAGGAGTGATTCCCAATGCGTCGGGCCCGATGACTCTATTCTATGACAACACTGGAGCTAATTCCCTTGCGAAGGAGCCCAGGTTTCACAAGAAAACAAGACACATCAAGCGCCGCTTCAACTCCATCCGTGATTACATTCAGGAGGGAGATATAGATATTTGTAAAGTGCATACAGATTTGAATGTCGCAGATCCGTTGACTAAACCTCTCTCACGAACAAAACATGATAAACACCAGAATGCTATGGGTGTTGAATTCATCACAATGTAACTAGATTATTGACTCTAGTGCAAGTGGGAGACTGTTGGAAATATGCCCTAGAGGAAATAATAAATGGTTATTATTGTATTTCCTTGTTCATGATAATTGTCTATTATTCATGCTATAATTGTGTTAACTGGAAACAATAATACATGTGTGAATACATAGACCACAACATGTCCCTAGTGAGCCTCTAGTTGGCTAGCTCGTTGATCAATAGATGGTCACGGTTTCATGACCATGGACATTGGATGTCATTGATAACGGGATCACATCATTAGGAGAATGATGTGATGGACAAGACCCAATCCTAAGCATAGCACAAGATCGTGTAGTTCGTTTGCTAAAGCTTTCCAATGTAAAGTATCGTTTCCTTAGACCATGAGATTGTGCAACTCCCGGATACCGTAGGAATACTTTTGGTGTGCCAAACGTCACAACCTAACTGGGTGGCTATAAAGGTGCACTACAGGTATCTCCGAAAGTGTCTGTTGGGTTGGCACGAATCGAGACTGGGATTTGTCACTCCGTGTGACAGAGAGGTATCTCTGGGCCCACTCGGTAAGACATCATCATAACAAGCTCAATGTGACTAAGGAGTTAGACACGGGATGATGTATTACGAAACATGTCGTGGATTTATCACGGCAGATGTCCGGGTGAACGGACTTGGATTCGAGGCCATCGCTAATGTGATGGACTCAAAGGGGTTGATTGGGACGAAGGACACGAGTTTACCCAGGTTCGGCCCCTCAAGTCGAGGTAATAGCCTACGTCCTGCTTGTTCTTGTATTGCTTGTTGTATCGATTACAAAGAAGATAAAGCTTGACCTAGTTCTCGATAACCTGATCTCTAAGTCGCCTTGGGTCTGCCTTTATATAGGAGGTCAGGACCACGGGTCTTTACAATTGTCTAACCGAGTCTCATTGTCTATCCGAGTCTTCCTCTATATTCTTGTCCAAGTTGTCCCCGAGCGGCTTACACGCCCAGGTCTTCTCCGTCCGGGCTACCTTGCGGGCCACACCATGAGCCGCCTATCTTCATGGGCCGTAGGCTTTACGGGTCACCCTTGGGCCGGCTCAAGAGCCATCAACATGACCCGGAGCCTTAAGGGCGAGTCATATTTCGGGGTTATATCCCCAACATTAGGCCCCAGGTTGAATTCGGCTTGCTCACTTCATCCTTCTCTTCTGTTCTTTGGCGAGTCACCCGGTGATGACCCGGCATGACGTCACGTAGTCCCTGCAAGAAAGATCCGTTGACGTACCCCCGAATCTTTTATTAAATGGTCAGCCCAAAAATCGAGGCGTCCGCCTTGGTCAAATGGTTTCCGTCGCCTAGATTTTTGCGCCTGCCTCATCTTCTCTTTAAATAAGACCTGTTGCGGGTGGAAACTTTTCCTTCTCCCGCTCACCCTTCATCTTCTTCCTCTCGTCGTCTCCGCTCCAACGCACTCTGCTCTGGCATCGTCTTCGCATCGTCGTCAACTAGGCCGCTGCATCAACCTGTGTCGTTCTAGATTTTCTTCCGCGTCCGCCGCTCCATCATCGGTACGCCCAAGCTCCTCCTTAGATCCATCGCCACCGTAGTAGGGTTTGCGGAAGCTCCGCCACCGCCGCTCGGGCTTCGTCCGCACCATCGTCGGTGTACTCCTGACGCCGTTAACGCCTTTTAACACGCATCCTTGCCGCGCCGCCGTGTACGGGGCAGCCGTGCGCAATGCGCGGACCGTCGCGGCTCTGTCTTCTTTCTTCTGTTTCGCCTGTTCTTCACTAGGTCGAAAATAAGAACCTTTCCCGCTTTTGTAGATCCGTAATTGTAGCGGTAGTTCGCGAAACCTGTTTTCAGGACTTAGCCAATTTTCGCTCCTCCTTTCCTTGTTGAACCGCCATGCCTCTCCGGCTCTCATCAGCTGGACGATGGCATAGTATTTTTAGAGCCCTTAAAATTGTAAGCCGTCACAGATATCTGCTTGCTCTTAACTCGTTGCGTATTTAATTTTGCACAGTCTTTAAGCCGCCAGTATGTCTCGCGCCTCCAACTCATGCAACTGGGTCGGGTCTTGCATCACGGAAGAATACTTAACGGATTTCGTTGGCGCGGGCACTCTTCCTTCCAAGGAGGTCCTTCATTGGCGGGTTCCGGGTGACGAAACACGACCCTCTCCCCAAAAAGGAGAGGTAGTAGTTTTCTCTGACCATATCGAGTGAGGATTCATGCCACCCAGCTCGAAATTCTTCCGTGACGTTCTTAACTTATACAAGCTTCATCCTCAAGACTTGGCCCCCAACTCCATTTCAAACATATGCAATTTCCAAGTGCTCTGCGAAGTCTACCTGCAAATCAAGCCGTCTGTGGGTTTGTTTCTAGAGTTCTTCTACGCCAACCGTCAAACCGAAATGAAAGGCGGTCCGAGTCTGGAGCTTGGCGGTATTTCCATTCAACAACGTAGAGACATCATCTTTCTGGCTGCACAGATGTCGAGTCATACGAAGGATTGGAACAAGACTTGGTTCTACTGCAAGGACACCTCTCCTGAGAATGAGCGCCCATTGACGGGTTATCGTCCCTCCCGGCTCAGGACAGATTCAGAACTTCCTGGCCGACTCTCAGCTTCGGAACGTGCCAGGTATGAGCCGGCTCACGCTGAGATCAAGGCACTCATGGCCAATGGTTTAACTGGATTGGATTTGATCCGCTGCTGGATTTCTTGGCGGATCATGCCCTTAAGTCGTAGAAGCCGGCTTATGTGTGAACATGAAGGCAAGTATGACAGCTCCTTATGCTTCAGCCAATCAACCCTCACAGAGGATGACATCACCACTGTCATCCGGAGCCTTGTCCATGAAGCCTCCGGCACATGCAGCGCCATTGGCCTGGCGCCTTTTAGCGTCAAGAATCCGGCTCCAGATGCAAGTCAATTTCTTCCCATCCGTCTCTTGGAATTTGCTTGTACCTTGCTGACCTATTACTCTTCTCCGGTTTACTTTCGCAGACCGACTCTGATTTCTGGAAAAAGGAGTACGTCCCTCCTTCAAAGAAGCTCAAGAAGAAGGCCCCAGCCAAGAAGCCAAAGAAAGATGCCCCACGAGAGGAATGGTTCGACCCGCCACAGTCATCCAGCCCGGAGGTAAAATTTTAGTTGTTTGCTTGATATTTTGCCTTCTTGTTTTACCAATGCTTGTTTTACTCACAGGATGATGTGGAGACCAGTCGCGCCAATGCCCCTGAGGTAAACTATGTTCTTCCGGCTCAGAGTATTTTGTCCCCCGAAAGCCGCGGCGGGTTACCAGAAAAGTTCCTCTTTCTCATCCTCTCACTTACCTGGCTCCCGACTTTCTTTTGAAAAAGCAAAAATAGGCTGAACGTCGCCAGACCCGGAGCGTCGGCTCCACCGAGCTTATGTCCAGCTTGTCGAACTCGCCGGCTCCGAAGAAATGCCCCACAAAGGTATGTGTTCCTGTTTGGTTCCTTTCCCGTTACAACCTTGGTGCTGTCTCATCTTTCTTGAATTTCATCTCAGAAGTCGCCCTCTTCCGGCGACTCTTCGGCGACCGCTCTGCCGCCTCCCAAGATCAACCCGTTGTAAGTGTCTTTCCACTATAACATCCGGCTCTTTGTATGGTAGTAATATCCTTTGGATTCCGATCTTTCTATCTTGCAGTGCTCAAGCCAAGCGTCGGAAGACCAACAAGCCCTCCCCCGGCCCTGCTGCTCAAGAGCCGGATCAAGAACAACCGGAGGAGCCACAACCGGATGTAGATCCGCCAATTGCCTCCACTAAGCCGGCTGCTAAAGATATCACCCCGGAGAGCCCTCTAAGGGGTCCTTTGAAACCGCCAAGTCCTGCCAAGACCACTGCAACTCCGGAGGTCGTGATCACTGGTTTTGCTCCTCGGTCTCCTCCGACTCACGTGCTGACCAGGCATAAAGAGTCGGCCGAGGCCTCCAAGAAGTTGGACTTCGACTCTTCTTTTGAGAAGATGACGGCTGAAGAACTTCACGCCGGGAATGCGAACCGGCTTTCCACCAGCCGAGATCTGGAGCTTCGGCTGGTCAACTTAATGAAGATAAAATATGAGGTACTCCTCCTCTTGCCATAACCTTACTTAGCCCCCAAGGTCCGGTTCAACTCTAGCTTAAGAGTTGAACCGGGTCTTTTTTGATCCTCTTGTAGAAAATGCAAATTCATACTGCCCAAGGGCCGGCTCATCTTGAAAAAGTTGAGTCGGAGCTTCACGGTAGATAGTTTGAACAGCCAATATGTAGCCCCCAAGGGCCGACTCAAACTTGATAAAGTTGAGTCGGAGCTTCAACGTAGAAAGCCTGAAGAACCACTTGTATCCCCCAAGGGCCGACTCAAACTTGATAATGTTGAGTCGGAACTTCCATTATAAGTAATTTGAAGAGCCACATTGTAGCCCCCAAGTTCTGGATTAACTTTGATGAAGTTGAGCCGAAACTGTGTTGTATTCTCGAATATCAAATATACATTAGCCCCCAAGTGTCAAACATATTCCTTGCAATCTGCATGAGACTTGCATAATTTTGTCTTTAACCTTCAACATTTGATACGATTTCCATTCTAGTGACTCATTCTGTATTTTGATATGTCACAGGAAGCTTTAAACGAAGCCGGGTCGCAGTTGATGGACCTGAAGACTAATCTCGTGGCTCAACAAGCGGCCCGCAGTGTCGCTGATGAAAAGTGTCGGCTCCTCTGTGAGGAGTTGGCCACAATTAAAGCTGAATTTGCTGCTCTTAAAGAGTCATTTTGGAATGTTATGATTTATAGCTATGCATCTATCATCACCATTGTTTGAATGTATGTGTTAGTTGAAATGCCTTTTCTCTGAATTTCTGAAACCCCTTTCTATTTTCAATGAGTTGCTTTCACCTATTTGAAATCTTGGTAAAATGTTCAAAATAAGAGGGGAGTAACATGACACTCCACACCAGGGTCATCTTGGTGATATATTTGAACAATAAATAACCAGGGGTTATTTTGAAAATATTTGCAAAAAGGTTTTAAAAACAAATAGGCAATTCTGAAAATAATATTTTTTGAAAGTATTCAAATGACAGAATAAAAATGTTCATTAAATAGCATTTATTATTCTGTTAATTTTGATATATAAGACACCTATATTTATAAACGGTTTGAATGTTTTAAAAGCTTTTGAATGTCGCTGGAAAATCATTAAAAGAAACGATAACGGTTTCCTGTATTAAACGGGTCGGCCCAACGGCTTTAAAAGCCGAGACCGTTACCGGTCGGCCGACCGACGCGCATTCATCTCCCCCTCTCTCTCTGACACCGGGCCCCACCTCGACCGACCGTTTCGCCCGCGCGGTCGCCTCCTTCCTCTCGCCCGACCTCGTCGCCGGCAGTTACTCCCCCGGATCTCTCTCCCCTCTCTTCCCCCGCACTCCCCAGCGCCCTTATAAGTACCGGCCACTCCCCGCATCCATTTCCCCCCCGAATCCCCTCTCTCCCGTCGCCAGAACGCTGCTAAATCACTCGCCGGAATTGCCTCCACCACCGGAACTCTCATCGCCCGTAGCCATCGCCTCGGTCATCCTCGCCCTTCTCCGACACCATCAACCGGCACCGGAGGACCTCCTCCGCCGTCTGAGCCCGTCCGCGCTCTGTTTCGACCATCGGAGCCAACTCCGGTGACGTCCTCGACCACCGGCCGCCGCCACCATCGCCGGAGTCCACTTTTCCCGTCCGGTAAAATCCTCGAACTCACCCCCTCCCTGCGATCCAGACGCAACGACCGCGATTAGATCGAGTTATTCCCGAACCGTTTTCTGTTTAGGTTCGATCGACAGCAAGCAACCATCCAACACATGCGCTAGCCAGCCAATAGGATAGTGCCACCTCACCCCCTGGCCGTCCGGTAGATATTTCACTTTTTCTGATTTTGTTCAGAAAACAGAACCTGTTATGATTTTGTTTTGTGAATATCGTTTGTTCTGTTTAATGTTTTGAGTTGATTCTTTTTGCCATAGCTCACATTTTTCATGTAGTTTCACCCTGTACTTTTAAAATTTTAATTTGAACTATAAAATTTGAATTTAATCAAATTTTCTCAAAACTTTCAAATCTGAATAACTAGAGTTTGAAAATAGATTTTGATATGAATCTTTTTGCTACTGTTTGGTATTAGTTAGGAATACCTCCATGTTTAGTTTGAGGATTTTTAGGATATATTTGATTGGTGTTTTAGCTATAAATACAATCTGCTTAGTATTATAGTATAGTTTTATTCACTTAGTTTTAGTTAGTTTAACTTAGATTTAGTTTTAATTTGTTTAGTAGGTTCTGTTGTTTAAACATTTAGT
This sequence comes from Hordeum marinum, assembly GCA_022496015.1. Classification (NCBI taxonomy): domain Eukaryota; kingdom Viridiplantae; phylum Streptophyta; class Magnoliopsida; order Poales; family Poaceae; genus Hordeum; species Hordeum marinum. The sequence continues at coordinate 445,146,791 of CM039674.1, forward strand.
GTTTTACTTGTTGTTAATAAAAAATATAAAATTGTTTAGTTATTTCTTTGTTAAGATAGGAATCACAATTTCTTTTCAAATAGGTTTATTTTGATTAAAACAACTAGTTAGTAATAGTTTCACTTTCAAACAAAGTTTTATATAATTTAATTTTGTTTTCTAAAACAAGTTTATTTGTAAATACTTTTCTGTTAAGAACATGTTTTATTAATAACTAACAAGTTTTGTTTTGCTCTCTTGTTAGTAAAACTATAGTTGTTTCATATAGTGTTTATCAAAACTTTCAAAAACTTTACTAAAAGTTTTCGCAACAAACTTAATGTGGTTTTATTCTGTTTATTAATAAAATATTTTATTGTTTTCTTGCTGTCAACTATTGTTTTGGTTAATACCAATAGTTTCATTATGTTAGTAGTGTTTTATCAATCATCTTTTAGAAAACAAAACTTTGTGTGTTTTCCTTACTTGTGATTTGTGCATTGTTTTGTCTTGATTGTTTACTAGTTCTTGATTGATGTTTGTGGGTTACAATATTCTGTTGTATGCTTATTGAGTGTTTGTTTGTTCCGTTAGATTATCCGGAGTGCGAAGCTTGTTACTTAGAGTCACTCACGTACGAAGATCATCAATCAGGCAAGTCACTTTGATCATGTTTACCCATGTTTTATATGCATTAGTTCTACCATCTTCCCCAATTGCATGCAAGATAGGTTAGTTGGAAACTTGGTTACATTGTAGTAGTATCATGTGGTAGGTGCCCCCTCAAACTCTTTGACACATTGGCCCCGGGAAACGTCGTTTTTTTTGCTATGCTATTAGTAGACGGGGTTGGTTGTGTGATTCATGAGAGTTGAGAGAGTTAATAATTTCAAGACCTACATAATGATAAAGATTTCAAGACTACGAGTTTTCAACATACCTCTGGGTGGATGATGGTTGAACGGCACCCTGGAGAAACCAGTGGATTTGCCTAGGTGATGCTAGAGATGGCCAGTATTCACGCGGAAAGATCCACCCAGGCACAAAGAGATGGATGGGTGCTTCAAGACCCAAGGCTTACCTGCACAGCCACAAGTCATTATGGGCTCTAGCTTGGTTGGATATCGTGGTGACCCTGGACAAGCGGTGCTACGAGATGTAGAAGAACGGTAGGAAAGGATGGGCACCGACAGAGTCGCAGGGAAACCCTTTGGAAGACCATGTTTTGGTCATCCGTTTCTCAAACACCCTGAAGTGCGAGAAATCAAACGGAGGCGACCAAATCTTGTGGGGGAACGTGTGCAAAACTCTGCAGAGTACTCAAACCTAATTGATTAGCCGTGTCCACGGTCATGGACGACTTGAGCCAAAGGAACTGAAACATTCGGAACTCTCAACACAATTAATATGATGATGTGGGTATTAACAATTTGGGTATGAGAATTGGTTGGTGGAACCATCTCATTAATCAACCAACTTAGTAATATTTTTGCTTAGCCCTCTCTTGATGTAGGAAAAATTGGCTTTACGCAAAAACTTACCACCCCACCTACCATATAAGCATGTAGACTAGATGATTATCTTTTCACCCCTCTTTTGTGACTTTGCCGGCATATTCCATATGCTGACCTACACGACTGCAACGTATCATGTTGCAGAGTACTTTTCCGACCAGGAGTGAGGACACGTTCTATGCTCAGTGAGATGCCCTTGGAGTCAAATGGACTCATCTACCTTCGACGCTTCCGCAAGATTTAGATATTCTCATGAGTTGGCTTTCAGCCACTTTATTGTAATTTTTATTGTAATAAAGGACTCGATATGAGATTTCGATTAATATAATGCTGTGTGATTTCCCTTTGATATATACATTGATGTACCGTGTGTGTACCAGCATGATCTTGGGATGGTACGGAAACACCGGAGATTCGACCTTTCAGGTCGGGTCGCTACAGAAATGGTATCAGAGCACACGCTGACCGTAGGACGTAACCTCTAGGATTGGAAAGCCTTAGGGTTGTATCTCTTTGTCTTTAAAATTCTTATACTCTCATCTATTCGTTTCTGACTCCTCTCCGATTATTTCAAAATTTATAGATGGCCACCTTCATCCCAGTGTTGATCATGGAGTTTTGTCAGCCTGACGCAACGATGCCTTTTGGTAAGGAGCTGATGAGGATCGTCAAGGACGTGAGGATTTCTTTGCCGAGCATCACCGGGACTCCTATCATGTCATTTCCACAAGATGGACGCTACAGGATCGAGGTGCACATCCCAGGGAAGACCTTTGGGAATCGGAAGGAACCCATCGACTTCAAGTTTGTGGCACCCAGCTGGATACTTGGAAGAGACATGGCCATTCATCGTGCCCTTGGACGTATTCAGGAGGAATACAGAGGTGGAACCATTTCACCAGGACTCAGCATGGTTTGCCGCAGAGATGCCCATGGCAACATCATAACCCCTCCCACTGGAGACTCCACCATGTCATATATCCAGACCCTGGAGACGCACATCAGGACTCTGGAGCTTCGAGTTCGTGCTGATACGAAGACAATCAAGAATCTGATGAACCGCGAGATTGACCTCGAAGCTGACTTACGGGAAGCCAACTACGAGCATGAATATGAGGTGAAAGATTTCTTAGAGAGGATCGACAAGCTGAACACTCGCATCGCCACTCTGGAGGAACAGAGGGACATGGGTGAAAATCTTCATCCTGAGGGAGACTTGGCTCCTTTCATCAGCGACGATGATGACTATGAGGAGAGCACCACTAGAGGAGACTCAGTCACCATGTACTTCTGAGGAAAACTTTAGTTATGCCCTCCATGTATCTTTTATTTTCGTCGTTAAAGCGTAGGTCGATGCTTAGTTTGATTGAGTTTTGTATTCCCGATGTTTGACATTGATTGAATAAATGAATGAGTGTTTGGTGTGATATGTTTGCTGCATTGCATATGGGTAGTGAATTTCTCCTTTTAGGACCTTGTTCTATTCTAATTCTCACCCCTCTGGAAACAGCAAGATGCCTCCACGACGTGAGGCCGACTTCACTTTCCTGCCGGAACTCACGCAACTTCTTCAGCAGCAGAATGCACTGATGCAGCTATTGATCCAGAATCAGACCAACAACCAGAACAACAACCACCATCCACCCCAGACTGACAATCTCACCCGTTTTCTGAGGTTGAACCCTCCAACTTTCTCCAGCAGTACTGAGCCCATTATAGCAGATGACTGGCTCCGTAAGATGGAGAGAGAACTCGTCACCGTTGGATGTACTGATGCTGAGAAGGTGCGATTTGCCGCACATCAACTGGAAGGACCAGCAGCTTCATGGTGGGAGAACTACACCACCACTTATCCTATTGCAGATGTGACTTGGGAGCAGTTCCAGCAAGCTTTCCGCACCGCACATGTTTCAGCTGGAGCCATGAGTCTGAAGAAGCGCGAGTTTCGCAACTTGCGCCAGGGAAATCGTTCTGTGGCTCAGTACGTGGATGACTTCAGCACATTGGCACGTTATGCACCAGGAGACGTGGCCGATGATGCGGCCAAGCAAGAGAAGTTTCTGGAAGGACTCAACGATGAGTTGAGCATGCAGCTGGTAGTGGCTACTTTCAACAACTACCAAGAGCTGGTGGATAAGGCACTCATTTTGGAAGGTAAACAGCAGCAGATTGAGAATCGCAAGAGGAAGTACACTCAGGGGAAGTTTAACTCTGGAGCTCATCCGAAGCCCCGCTACTCCCCGTACTCAGGGAATACCGGATCAGGGACCGGTAAGTTTGGAAGGCACACTCATGTTGTGCACAACCATGGAGGAAATGGGAATGCCCGTCCCAACCATGGCAACTTCAAGACTGACAATGGGAATGGGAACAACAATCAGCACCGTCACGTTCATACTCAGAAATATCTGAGCCACATCACCTGTTTCAAGTGCCAGAAGACAGGGCACTATGCTACTGAATGTCCCCAGAGCAAGCAGGGAAATGGAAACGGCAACTCCGCAGCCAAGAAGCCAAATCCGTTTCCTCGTGCCCAGGTGAACCACCTCGACGTGGAAGAAGTTTATGATCAACCCGAGACTGTGGTTGGTATGTTTTTATTGCATTCACGTCCAGTTATAGTACTTTTTGATTCCGGTGCAACTCATTCATTCATATCAAGGGTAGTTGTGGATAAGTATGGTTTGCCCACTAAAACCCTTAGTCAGCCCATTAAGGTCAGTTCCCCAGGAGGGATGATGATGGCAGGAATAGGATGCCATGCCCTGAAACTTCACATAGGAAACCATGTTTTTCCCACCAACCTCATCGTCTTAGAATCCCAGGGATTGGATGTAATCCTAGGCATGGATTGGATGACCAAGTATGAAGGAAATCTTGATTGCCCTAGCAAGTCTGTTTCACTCACCACTCCGGAGAACAAGAGGATTAAGTATGTATCCCGACGCACACGTATGAGTGCTCGGTTAAATGCCCTCACAGGAGTTGTTCAGGAGGAAGTACCTGTGGTAAAAGACTTTCTGGATGTATTTCCGGAAGAATTATCAGGCATGCCACCAGATAGGGAGATTGAGTTCCTAATAGAGCTACAACCAGGGACAGCCCCAATTTCCAAGAGACCCTATCGGATGCCCGCAAATGATCTGTTGGAAATCAAGAAGCAAATTAAGGAGTTATTGGACAAAGGTTATATACGCCCAAGTTCTTCACCTTGGGGAGCCCCAGTTCTTTTGGTGGAGAAGAAGGATAAAACCTTGAGAATGGTAGTCGATTATCGTGCCTTGAACGAGGTGACTATCAAGAACAAGTACCCTCTGCCGATGATTAATGACTTGTTTGATCAGCTAATAGGCGCCAAAGTATTCTCCAAGATCGATCTTCGATCAGGGTATCACCAACTGAAGATTCGTGAACAGGATATACCCAAAACAGCTTTCACCACAAGGTATGGCTTGTATGAGTATACTGTCATGTCCTTTGGTTTGACTAATGCTCCCGCCTACTTCATGAATTTGATGAACAAAGTGTTTATGGAATATTTGGACAAGTTTGTCGTAGTGTTCATCGATGACATTTTGATATTCTCCAAGAACGAGGAAGAACACAAGGAACATCTGCGTTTAGTTCTGGAGAAGCTGAGAGAGCATCAGTTATATGCCAAGTTCAGCAAATGTGAATTTTGGCTGACGGAAGTCGGATTCCTTGGACATGTTATTTCCGGAGAAGGAATAGCCGTAGACCCCGCTAAGGTTGAAGCCGTCACCGAGTGGAAGTCACCCACCTCAGTTAAGGAAATCCGCAGTTTCCTTGGACTTGCCAGATATTACCGGAGATTCATTGAGAATTTCTCAAAGATTGCCAAGCCCATGACAGAGTTGTTGAAGAAAGAATCCAAGTATGTTTGGACTGAGGAATGTGAAGCCAGTTTCCAGGAGTTGAAGAAACGTTTGGTCACAGCCCCAGTGTTGATTTTGCCCAATATTCGGAAGGACTTCCAGGTTTATTGTGATGCTTCACGTCAAGGACTTGGAGGAGTACTCATGCAAGATGGAAAGGTTGTAGCTTATGCATCTAGACAACTACGACCTCATGAGTTGAATTATGCCACCCATGATTTGGAACTAGCAGCCGTAGTGCACGCACTCAAGACCTGGAGACATTTTCTTATCGGAAATAGTTGTGATGTTTACACCGACCATAAGAGCCTGAAATATATCTTCACGCAGAAGGAGTTGAACCTCAGACAGAGGAGATGGTTAGAGTTAATCAAGGACTATGACATGAGATTACACTACCATCCAGGTAAGGCTAATGTTGTAGCCGATGCCTTGAGTCGGAAAACTTATGTAAACACACTCACAGCGGGAGGATTACCCCAAGAGTTAGCCGATGATCTCAAAGAGCTCAAGCTAGAGATAGTCCCAAGAGGATATGTTGCCACACTGGAGATTCAGTCCACCTTGACCGAAAGAATTCGTGAAGCCCAGAAATCGGACAAGGAGATAGCTGAGATAAAGCAGAGAATGGAAGATGGTAAAGCTAAAGGTTTTCGTGAGGATGAACACGGAACTTTGTGGTTTGAGAACCGAATCTATGTGCCCAATGACCCAGAGCTCAGGAAGTTGATACTTCAGGAAGCCCACGATTCACCTTACTCGATACACCCAGGCAATACCAAGATGTATCTGGATTTAAAGGAAAGTTATTGGTGGACAGGTATGAAGAAAGATATTGCGTAACATGTTGCAATATGTGATGTTTGTCAGCGAGTAAAGGCAGAACATCAGAAACCAGCAGGGTTACTCCAACCTCTGCCGATACCCGAGTGGAAATGGGAAAAGCTTGGTATGGACTTCATCACAGGATTACCTAGGACCCGTTCAGGTTATGATTCCATCTGGGTAGTGGTAGATCGCTTGACCAAGGTAGCTCATTTCATTCCAGTGAAAACCACCTATACCAGTGCTAAGCTAGCCAAGATATATATGACCAGGATCGTATGTCTGCATGGAGTTCCGAGGAGTATCGTGTCAGATAGAGGAACACAATTTACCTCAAAGTTTTGGCATCAATTACATGAAACTTTGGGTACAAGGCTGGAGTTCAGTACAGCTTTTCATCCACAGATAGATGGACAGACTGAGAGAGTCAACCAGATTCTGGAAGACATGTTGAGAGCTTGTGCGCTAGATTATGGATCTAGTTGGGATGACAATTTACCTTATGCAGAATTCTCGTACAACAACAGTTGTCAGACCAGTCTAAAGATGGCCCCTTTCGAAGCTTTATATGGAAGGAGGTGCAGAACGCCACTGACGTGGGATGGTGTTGGAGACCGACGACTTTTTGGTCCCGATCTTATCCGAGATTCGGAAGAGAAAGTCAAGTTGATTCGTGACAGACTCAAGATAGCTCAATCTCGACAGAAGAGTTATGTTGACAGCAAACGTAAAGAAGTGATGTATGAAGTGGGAGACCGAGCTTATCTTCGTGTGTCCCCGCTTCGAGGAATCAAGAGGTTTGGTGTTAAAGGAAAATTGGCACCCAGATTCATAGGCCCATACAAAATTCTTGAACGTAGAGGCGAAGTTGCATACAAGCTGGAATTACCGGAAGGATTATCCGGAGTTCATGATGTTTTCCATGTTTCCCAGCTGAAGAAATTTCATGTTGAGATGGTTGAAATTCCTTTGAGAGACACAGTGCCCCTAGAGGCCATACAACTTGACAATGATCTGACCTACGAAGAGAAGCCTGTCAGAATTCTCGAGACGGCCAACAGAGTTACCCGCAGCAGGATCATCAAGTTCTGTAAGGTTTTGTGGAGTCACCACACCGAGGAAGAAGCCACCTGGGAACGGGATGAAGATCTTCGTAGAGACCACCCGCACCTATTTTCTAGCCAACCCGAATCTCGAGGGCGAGATTCATCTTAAGGTGGGTAGGTTTGTAACATCCCAAAATTCCATTTTGGAATGTTATGATTTATAGCTATGCATCTATCATCACCATTGTTTGAATGTATGTGTTAGTTGAAATGCCTTCTCTGAATTTCTGAAACCCCTTTCTATTTTCAATGAGTTGCTTTCACCTATTTGAAATCTTGGTAAAATGTTCAAAATAAGAGGGGAGTAACATGACACTCCACACCAGGGTCATCTTGGTGATATATTTGAACAATAAATAACCAGGGGTTATTTTGAAAATATTTGCAAAAAGGTTTTAAAAACAAATAGGCAATTCTGAAAATAATATTTTTTGAAAGTATTCAAATGACAGAATAAAAATGTTCATTAAATAGCATTTATTATTCTGTTAATTTTGATATATAAGACCCCTATATTTATAAATGGTTTGAATGTTCTAAAAGCTTTTGAATGTCGTTGGAAAATCATTAAAAGAAACGGTAACGGTTTCCTGTATTAAACGGGCCGGCCCAACGGCTTTAAAAGCCGAGACCGTTACCGGTCGGCCGACCGACGCGCATTCATCTCCCCCTCTCTCTCTGACACAGGGCCCCACCTCGACCGACCGTTTCGCCCACACGGTCGCCTCCTTCCTCTCGCCCGACCTCGTCGCCGGCAGTTACTCCCCCGGATCTCTCTCCCCTCTCTTCCCCCGCACTCCCCAGCGCCCCTATAAGTACCGGCCACTCCCCGCATCCATTTTCCCCCCGAATCCCCTCTCTCCCGTCGCCAGAACGCTGCTAAATCACTCGCCGGAATTGCCTCCACCACCGGAACTCTCATCGCCCGTAGCCATCGCCTCGGTCATCCTCGCCCTTCTCCGACAACATCAACCGGCACCGGAGGACCTCCTCCGCCGTCTGAGCCCGTCCGTGCTCTGTTTCGACCACCGGAGCCACCTCCGGTGACGTCCTCGACCACCGGCCGCCGCCACCATTGCCGGAGTCCACTTTTCCCCTCCGGTAAAATCTCGAACTCACCCCCTCCCTCCGATCCAAACGCAACGACCGCGATTAGATCGGGTTATTCCCGAACCGTTTTCTGTTTAGGTTCGGTCGACCGCCCGCAACCATCCAACACACGTGCTAGCCAGACAATAGGATAGTGCCACGTCACCCCCTGGCCGTCCGGTAGATATTTCACTTTTTCTGATTTTGTTTAGAAAATAGAACCTGTTATGATTTTGTTTTGTGAATATCTTTTGTTCTGTTTAATGTTTTGAGTTGATTCTTTTTGCAATAGCTCACATTTTTCATGTAGTTTGACCCTGTACTTTTAAAATTTTAATTTGAACTATAAAATTTGAATTTAATCAAATTTTCTCAAAACTTTCAAATCTGAATAACTAGAGTTTGAAAATAGATTTTGATATGAATCTTTTTGCTATTGTTTGGTATTAGTTAGGACTACCTCCATGTTTAGTTTGAGGATTTTTAGGATATATTTGATTGGTGTTTTAGCTATAAATACAATCTGCTTAGTATTATAGTATAGTTTTATTCACTTAGGTTTAGTTAGTTTAACTTAGATTTAGTTTTAATTTGTTTAGTAGGTTCTGTTGTTTAAAAATTTAGTGTTTTAGTTCTTGTTAATAAAAAATATATAATTGTTTAGTTAGTTCTTTGTTAAGATAGGAATCACAATTTCTTTTCAAATAGGTTTATTTTGATTAAAACAACTAGTTAGTAATAGTTTTGCTTTCAAACAAAGTTTTATATAATTTAATTTTGTTTTCTAAAACAAGTTTATTTGTAAATTATTTTCTGTTAAGAACATGTTTTATTAATAACTAACAAGTTTTGTTTTGCTCTCTTGTTAGTAAAACTATAGTTGTTTCATATAGTGTGTATCAAAACTTTCAAAAACTTTAGTAAAAGTTTTCCCAACAAACTTAATGTGGTTTTATTCTGTTTATTAATAAAATATTTTATTGTTTTCTTGCTGTCAACTATTGTTTTGGTTAATACCAATAGTTTCATTATGTTAGTAGTGTTTTATCAATCATCTTTTAGAAAACAAAACTTTGTGTGTTTTCCTTACTTGTGATTTGTGCATTGTTTTGTCTTGATTGTTTACTAGTTCTTGATTGATGTTTGTGGGTTACAATATTCTGTTGTATGCTTATTGAGTGTTTGTTTGTTCCGTTAGATTATCCGGAGTGCGAAGCTTGTTACTTAGAGTCACTCACGTACGAAGATCATCAATCAGGCAAGTCACTTTGATCATGTTTACCCATGTTTTATATGCATTAGTTCTACCATCTTCCCCAATTGCATGCAAGATAGGTTAGTTGGAAACTTGGTGACATTGTAGTAGTATCATGTGGTAGGTACCCCCTCAAACTCTTTAACACATTGGCCCCGGGAAACGTCGTTTTTTTTGCTATGCTATTAGTAGACGGGGTTGGTTGTGTGATTCATGAGAGTTGAGAGAGTTAATAATTTCAAGACCTACATAATGATCAAGATTTCAAGACTCCGAGTTTTCAACATACCTCAGGGTGGATGATGGTTGAACGGCACCCTGGAGAAACCAGTGGATTTGCCTAGGTGATGCTGGAGATGGCCAGTATTCACGTGGAAAGATCCACCCAGGCACAAAGAGATGGATGGGTGCTTCAAGACCCAAGGCTTACCTGCACAGCCACTAGTCATTATGGGCTCTGGCTTGGTTGGATATCGTGGTGACCCTGGACAGGCGGTGCTATGAGATGTAGAAGAACGGTAGGAAAGGATGGGCACCGACAGAGTCACAGGGAAACCCTTTGGAAGACCATGTTTTGGTCATCCGTTTCTCAAACACCCTGAAGTGCGAGAAATCAAACGGAGGCGACCAAATCTTGTGGGGAACATGTGCAAAACTCTGCAAAGTACTCAAACCTAATCGATTAGCCGTGTCCACGGTCATGGACGACTTGAGCCAAAGGAACTGAAACATTCGGAACTCTCAACACAATTAATATGATGATGTGGGTATTAACAATTTGGGTATGAGAATTGGTTGGTGGAACCATCTCATTAATCAACCAACTTAGTAATATTTTTGCTTAGCCCTCTCTTGATGTAGGAAAAATTGGCTTTACGCAAAAACTTACCACCCCACCTGCCATATAAGCATGTAGACTAGATGATTATCTTTTCAACCCTCTTTTGTGACTTTGCCGGCATATTCCATATGCTGACCTACACGGCTGCAACGTCTCATGTTGCAGAGTACTTTTCCGACCAGGAGTGAGGACACGTTCTATGCTCAGTGAGATGCCCTTGGAGTCAGATGGACTCATCTACCTTCGACGCTTCCGCAAGATTTAGATATTCTCATGAGTTGGCTTTCAGCCACTTTATTGTAATTTTTATTGTAATAAAGGACTCGATATGAGATTTCGATTAATATAATGCTGTGTGATTTCCCTTTGACATATACATTGATGTACCGTGTGTGTACCAGCATGATCTTGGGATGGTACGGAAACACCGGAGATTCGACCTTTCAGGTCGGGTCGCTACAGAAATGGTATCAGAGCACACGCTGACCGTAGGACATAACCTTTAGGATTGGAAAGCCTTAGGGTTGTATCTCTTTGTCTTTAAAATTCTTATACTCTCATCTATTCGTTTCTGACTCCTCTCCGATTATTTCAAAATTTATAGATGGCCACCTTCATCCCAGTGTTGATCACGGAGTTTTGTCAGCTTGACGCAACGATGCCTTTTGGTAAGGAGCTGATGAGGATCGTCAAGGACGTGAGGATTGCTTTGCCGAGCATCACCGGGACTCCTATCATGTCATTTCCACAAGATGGACGCTACAGGATCGAGGTGCACATCCCAGGGAAGACCTTTGGGAATCGGAAGGAACCCATCGACTTCAAGTTTGTGGCACCCAGCTGGATACTTGGAAGAGACATGGCCATTCATCGTGCCCTTGGACGTATTCAGGAGGAATACAGAGGTGGAACCATTTCACCAGGACTCAGCATGGTTTGCCGCAGAGATGCCCATGGCAACATCATAACCCCTCCCACTGGAGACTCCACCATGTCATATATCCAGACCCTGGAGACGCACATCAGGACTCTGGAGCTTCGAGTTCGTGCTGATACGAAGACAATCAAGAATCTGATGAACCGCGAGATTGACCTCGAAGCTGACTTACGGGAAGCCAACTACGAGCATGAATATGAGGTGAAAGATTTCTTAGAGAGGATCGACAAGCTGAACACTCGCATCGCCACTCTGGAGGAACAGATGGACATGGGTGAAAATCTTCATCCTGAGGGAGACTTGGCTCCTTTCATCAGCGACGATGATGACTATGAGGAGAGCACCACTAGAGGAGACTCAGTCACCATGTACTTCTGAGGAAAACTTTAGTTATGCCCTCCATGTATCTTTTATTTTCGTCGTTAAAGCGTAGGTCGATGCTTAGTTTGATTGAGTTTTGTATTCCCGATGTTTGACATTGATTGAATAAATGAATGAGTGTTTGGTGTGATATGTTTGCTGCATTGCATATGGGTAGTGAATTTCTCCTTTTAGGACCTTGTTCTATTCTAATTCTCACCCCTCTGGAAACAGCAAGATGCCTCCACGACGTGAGTCCGACTTCACTTTCTTGCCGGAACTCACGCAACTTCTTCAGCAGCAGAATGCACTGATGCAGCTATTGATCCAGAATCAGACCAACAACCAGAACAACAACCACCATCCACCCCAGACTGACAATCTCACCCGTTTTCTGAGGTTGAACCCTCCAACTTTCTCCAGCAGTACTGAGCCCATTATAGCAGATGACTGGCTCCGTAAGATGGAGAGAGAACTCGTCACCGTTGGATGTACTGATGCTGAGAAGGTGCGATTTGCCGCACATCAACTGGAAGGACCAGCAGCTTCATGGTGGGAGAACTACACCACCACTTATCCTATTGCAGATGTGACTTGGGAGCAGTTCCAGCAAGCTTTCCGCACCGCACATGTTTCAGCTGGAGCCATGAGTCTGAAGAAGCGCGAGTTTCGCAACTTGCGCCAGGGAAATCGTTCTGTGGCTCAGTACGTGGATGACTTCAGCACATTGGCACGTTATGCACCAGGAGACGTGGCCGATGATGCGGCCAAGCAAGAGAAGTTTCTGGAAGGACTCAACGATGAGTTGAGCATGCAGCTGGTAGTGGCTACTTTTAACAACTACCAAGAGCTGGTGGATAAGGCACTCATTTTGGAAGGTAAACAGCAGCAGATTGAGAATCGCAAGAGGAAGTACACTCAGGGGAAGTTTAACTCTGGAGCTCATCCGAAGCCCCGCTACTCCCCGTACTCAGGGAATACCGGATCAGGGACCGGTAAGTTTGGAAGGCACACTCATGTTGTGCACAACCATGGAGGAAATGGGAATGCCCGTCCCAACCATGGCAACTTCAAGACTGACAATGGGAATGGGAACAACAATCAGCACCGTCACGTTCATACTCAGAAAGATCTGAGCCACATCACCTGTTTCAAGTGCCAGAAGACAGGGCACTATGCTACTGAATGTCCCCAGAGCAAGCAGGGAAATGGAAACGGCAACTCCGCAGCCAAGAAGCCAAATCCGTTTCCTCGTGCCCAGGTGAACCACCTCGACGTGGAAGAAGTTTATGATCAACCCGAGACTGTGGTTGGTAAGTTTTTATTGCATTCACGTCCAGTTATAGTACTTTTTGATTCCGGTGCAACTCATTCATTCATATCAAGGGTAGTTGTGGATAAGTATGGTTTGCCCACTAAAACCCTTAGTCAGCCCATTAAGGTCAGTTCCCCAGGAGGGATGATGATGGCAGGAATAGGATGCCATGCCCTGAAACTTCACATAGGAAACCATGTTTTTCCCACCAACCTCATCGTCTTAGAATCCTAGGGATTGGATGTAATCCTAGGCATGGATTGGATGACCAAGTATGAAGGAAATCTTGATTGCCCTAGCAAGTCTGTTTCACTCACCACTCCGGAGAACAAGAGGATTAAGTATGTATCCCGACGCACACGTATGAGTGCTCGGTTAAATGCCCTCACAGGAGTTGTTCAGGAGGAAGTACCTGTGGTAAAAGACTTTCTGGATGTATTTCCGGAAGAATTATCAGGCATGCCACCAGATAGGGAGATTGAGTTCCTAATAGAGCTACAACCAGGGACAGCCCCAATTTCCAAGAGACCCTATCGGATGCCCGCAAATGATCTGTTGGAAATCAAGAAGCAAATTAAGGAGTTATTGGACAAAGGTTATATACGCCCAAGTTCTTCACCTTGGGGAGCCCCAGTTCTTTTGGTGGAGAAGAAGGATAAAACCTTGAGAATGGTAGTCGATTATCGTGCCTTGAACGAGGTGACTATCAAGAACAAGTACCCTCTGCCGATGATTAATGACTTGTTTGATCAGCTAATAGGCGCCAAAGTATTCTCCAAGATCGATCTTCGATCAGGGTATCACCAGCTGAAGATTCGTGAACAGGATATACCCAAAATAGCTTTCACCACAAGGTATGGCTTGTATGAGTATACTGTCATGTCCTTTGGTTTGACTAATGCTCCCGCCTACTTCATGAATTTGATGAACAAAGTGTTTATGGAATATTTGGACAAGTTTGTCGTAGTGTTCATCGATGACATTTTGATATTCTCCAAGAACGAGGAAGAACACAAGGAACATCTGCGTTTAGTTCTGGAGAAGCTGAGAGAGCATCAGTTATATGCCAAGTTCAGCAAATGTGAATTTTGGCTGACGGAAGTCGGATTCCTTGGACATGTTATTTCCGGAGAAGGAATAGCCGTAGACCCCGCTAAGGTTGAAGCCGTCACCGAGTGGAAGTCACCCACCTCAGTTAAGGAAATCCGCAGTTTCCTTGGACTTGCCAGATATTACCGGAGATTCATTGAGAATTTCTCAAAGATTGCCAAGCCCATGACAGAGTTGTTGAAGAAAGAATCCAAGTATGTTTGGACTGAGGAATGTGAAGCCAGTTTCCAGGAGTTGAAGAAACGTTTGGTCACAGCCCCAGTGTTGATTTTGCCCAATATTCGGAAGGACTTCCAGGTTTATTGTGATGCTTCACGTCAAGGACTTGGAGGAGTACTCATGCAAGATGGAAAGGTTGTAGCTTATGCATCTAGACAACTACGACCTCATGAGTTGAATTATGCCACCCATGATTTGGAACTAGCAGCCGTAGTGCACGCACTCAAGACCTGGAGACATTTTCTTATCGGAAATAGTTGTGATGTTTACACCGACCATAAGAGCCTGAAATATATCTTCACGCAGAAGGAGTTGAACCTCAGACAGAGGAGATGGTTAGAGTTAATCAAGGACTATGACATGAGATTACACTACCATCCAGGTAAGGCTAATGTTGTAGCCGATGCCTTGAGTCGGAAAACTTATGTAAACACACTCACAGCGGGAGGATTACCCGAAGAGTTAGCCGATGATATCAAAGAGCTCAAGCTAGAGATAGTCCCAAGAGGATATGTTGCCACACTGGAGATTCAGTCCACCTTGACCGAAAGAATTCGTGAAGCCCAGAAATCGGACAAGGAGATAGCTGAGATAAAGCAGAGAATGGAAGATGGTAAAGCTAAAGGTTTTCGTGAGGATGAACACGGAACTTTGTGGTTTGAGAACCGAATCTATGTGCCCAATGACCCAGAGCTCAGGAAGTTGATACTTCAGGAAGCCCACGATTCACCTTACTCAATACACCCAGGCAATACCAAGATGTATCTGGATTTAAAGGAAAGTTATTGGTGGACAGGTATGAAGAAAGATATTGCGTAACATGTTGCAATATGTGATGTTTGTCAGCGAGTAAAGGCAGAACATCAGAAACCAGCAGGGTTACTCCAACCTCTGCCGATACCCGAGTGGAAATGGGAAAAGCTTGGTATGGACTTCATCACAGGATTACCCAGGACCCGTTCAGGTTATGATTCCATCTGGGTAGTGGTAGATCGCTTGACCAAGGTAGCTCATTTCATTCCAGTGAAAACCACCTATACCAGTGCTAAGCTAGCCAAGATATATATGACCAGGATCGTATGTCTGCATAGAGTTCCGAGGAGTATCATGTCAGATAGAGGAACACAATTTACCTCAAAGTTTTGGCATCAATTACATGAAACTTTGGGTACCAGGCTGGAGTTCAGTACAACTTTTCATCCACAGATAGATGGACAGACTGAGAGAGTCAACCAGATTCTGGAAGACATGTTGAGAGCTTGTGCGCTAGATTATGGATCTAGTTGGGATGACAATTTACCTTATGCAGAATTCTCGTACAACAACAGTTGTCAGACCAGTCTAAAGATGGCCCCTTTCGAAGCTTTATATGGAAGGAGGTGCAGAACGCCACTGACGTGGGATGGTGTTGGAGACCGACAACTTTTTGGTCCCGATCTTGTCCGAGATTCGGAAGAGAAAGTCAAGTTGATTCGTGACAGACTCAAGATAGCTCAATCTCGATAGAAGAGTTATGTTGACAGCAAACGTAAAGAAGTGATGTATGAAGTGGGAGACCGAGCTTATCTTCGTGTGTCCCCGCTTCGAGGAATCAAGAGGTTTGGTGTTAAAGGAAAATTGGCACCCAGATTCATAGGCCCATACAAAATTCTTGAACGTAGAGGCGAAGTTGCATACAAGCTGGAATTACCGGAAGGATTATCCGGAGTTCATGATGTTTTCCATGTTTCCCAGCTGAAGAAATGTCATGTTGAGATGGTTGAAATTCCTTTGAGAGACACAGTGCCCCTAGAGGCCATACAACTTGACAGTGATCTGACCTACGAAGAGAAGCCTGTCAGAATTCTCGAGACGGCCAACAGAGTTACCCGCAGCAGGATCATCAAGTTCTGTAAGGTTTTGTGGAGTCACCACACCGAGGAAGAAGCCACCTGGGAAAACGAAGAAGATCTTCGTAGAGACCACCCGCACCTATTTTCTAGGCAACCCGAATCTCGAGGGCGAGATTCATCTTAAGGTGGGTAGGTTTGTAACATCCCAAAATTCCATTTTGGAATGTTATGATTTATAGCTATGCATCTATCATCACCATTGTTTGAATGTATGTGTTAGTTGAAATGCCTTCTCTGAATTTCTGAAACCCGTTTCTATTTTCAATGAGTTGCTTTCACCTATTTGAAATCTTGGTAAAATGTTCAAAATAAGAGGGGAGTAACATGACACTCCACACCAGGGTCATCTTGGTGATATATTTGAACAATAAATAACCAGGGGTTATTTTGAAAATATTTGCAAAAAGGTTTTAAAAACAAATAGGCAATTCTGAAAATAATATTTTTTGAAAGTATTCAAATGACAGAATAAAAATGTTCATTAAATAGCATTTATTATTCTGTTAATTTTGATATATAATACCCCTATATTTATAAACGGTTTGAATGTTTTAAAAGCTTTTGAATGTTGTTGGAAAATCATTAAAAGAAACGGTAACGGTTTCCTGTATTAAACGGGCCGGCCCAACGGCTTTAAAAGCCGAGACCGTTACCGGTCGGCCGACCGACGCGCATTCATCTCCCCCTCTCCCTCTGATACCGGGCCCCACCTCGACCGACCGTTTCGCCCGCACGGTCGCCTCCTTCCTCTCGCCCGACCTCGTCGCCGGCAGTTACTCCCCCGGATCTATCTCCCCTCTCTTCCCCCGCACTCCCCAGCGCCCCTATAAGTACCGGCCACTCCCCGCATCCATTTTCCCCCCGAATCCCCTCTCTCCCGTCGCCAGAACGCTGCTAAATCACTCGCCGGAATTGCCTCCACCACCGGAACTCTCATCGCCCGTAGCCATCGCCTCGGTCATCCTCGCCCTTCTCCGACACCATCAACCGGCACCGGAGGACCTCCTCCGCCGTCTGAGCCCGTCCGTGCTCTGTTTCGACCACCGGAGCCACCTCCGGTGACGTCCTCGACCACCGGCCGCCGCCACCATCGCCGGAGTCCACTTTTCCCCTCCGGTAAAATCTTTGAACTCACCCCCTCCCTCCGATCCAGACGCAACGGCCGCGATTAGATCGGGTTATTCCCGAACCGTTTTTTGTTTAGGTTCGGTCGACCGCCCGCAATCATCCAACACACGCGCTAGCCAGCCAATAGGATAGTGCCACGTCACCCCCTTGCCGTCCGGTAGATATTTCACTTTTTCTGATTTTGTTTAGAAAACAGAACCTGTTATGATTTTGTTTTGTGAATATCTTTTGTTCTGTTTAATGTTTTGAGTTGATTCTTTTTGCAATAGCTCACATTTTTCATGTAGTTTCACCCTGTACTCTTAAAATTTTAATTTGAACTATAAAATTTGAATTTAATCAAATTTGCTCAAAACTTTCAAATCTGAATAACTAGAGTTTGAAAATAGATTTTGATATGAATCTTTTTGCTATTGTTTGGTATTAGTTAGGACTACCTCCATGTTTAGTTTGAGGATTTTTAGGATATATTTGATTGGTGTTTTAGCTATAAATACAATCTGCTTAGTATTATAGTATAGTTTTATTCACTTAGTTTTAGTTAGTTTAACTTAGATTTAGTTTTAATTTGTTTAGTAGGTTCTGTTGTTTAAAAATTTAGTGTTTTACTTCTTGTTAATAAAAAATAAAAAATTGTTTAGTTATTTCTTTGTTAAGATAGGAATCACAATTTCTTTTCAAATAGGTTTATTTTGATTAAAACAACTAGTTAGTAATAGTTTT
This sequence comes from Hordeum marinum, assembly GCA_022496015.1. Classification (NCBI taxonomy): domain Eukaryota; kingdom Viridiplantae; phylum Streptophyta; class Magnoliopsida; order Poales; family Poaceae; genus Hordeum; species Hordeum marinum. Next base: position 445,164,980 of record CM039674.1, read on the forward strand.
GCTTTCAAACAAAGTTTTATATAATTTAATTTTGTTTTCTAAAACAAGTTTATTTGTAAATTATTTTCTGTTAAGAACATGTTTTATTAATAACTAACAAGTTTTGTTTTGCTCTCTTGTTAGTAAAACTATAGTTGTTTCATATAGTGTTTATCAAAACTTTCAAAAACTTTAGTAAAAGTTTTCCCAACAAACTTAATGTGGTTTTATTCTGTTTATTAATAAAATATTTTATTGTTTTCTTGCTTTCAACTATTGTTTTGGTTAATACCAATAGTTTCATTATGTTAGTAGTGTTTTATCAATCATCTTTTAGAAAACAAAACTTTGTGTGTTTTCCTTACTTGTGATTTGTGCATTGTTTTGTCTTGATTGTTTACTAGTTCTTGATTGATGTTTGTGGGTTACAATATTCTGGTGTATGCTTATTGAGTGTTTGTTTATTCCGTTAGATTATCCGGAGTGCGAAGCTTGTTACTTAGAGTCACTCACGTACGAAGATCAACAATCAGGCAAGTCACTTTGATCATGTTTACCCATGTTTTATATGCATTAGTTCTACCATCTTCCCCAATTGCATGCAAGATAGGTTAGTTGGAAACTTGGTTACATTGTAGTAGTATCATGTGGTAGGTACCCCCTCAAACTCTTTGACACATTGGCCCCGGGAAACGTCGTTTTTTTTTGCTATGCTATTAGTAGACGGGGTTGGTTGTGTGATTCATGAGAGTTGAGAGAGTTAATAATTTCAAGACCTACATAATGATCAAGATTTCAATACTCCGAGTTTTCAACATACCTCAGGGTGGATGATGGTTGAACGGCACCCTGGAGAAACCAGTGGATTTGCCTAGGTGATGCTGGAGATGGCCAGTATTCACGCGGAAAGATCCACCCAGGCACAAAGAGATGGATGGGTGCTTCAAGACCCAAGGCTTACCTGCACAGCCACTAGTCATTATGGGCTCTGGCTTGGTTGGATATCGTGGTGACCCTGGACAGGCGGTGCTACGAGATGTAGAAGAACGGTAGGAAAGGATGGGCACCGACAGAGTCGCAGGGAAACCCTTTGGAAGACCATGTTTTGGTCATCCGTTTCTCAAACACCCTGAAGTGCGAGAAATCAAACGGAGGCGACCAAATCTTGTGGGGAACGTGTGCAAAACTCTGCAGAGTACTCAAACCTAATCGATTAGCCGTGTCCACGGTCATGGACGACTTGAGCCAAAGGAACTGAAAAATTCGGAACTCTCAACACAATTAATATGATGATGTGGGTATTAACAATTTGGGTATGAGAATTGGTTGGTGGAACCATCTCATTAATCAACCAACTTAGTAATATTTTTGCTTAGCCCTCTCTTGATGTAGGAAAAATTGGCTTTACGCAAAAACTTACCACCCCACCTGCCATATAAGCATGTAGACTAGATGAATATCTTTTCACCCCTCTTTTGTGACTTTGCCGGCATATTCCATATGCTGACCTACACGGCTGCAACGTCTCATGTTGCAGAGTACTTTTCCGACCAGGAGTGAGGACACGTTCTATGCTCAGTGAGATGCCCTTGGAGTCAGATGGACTCATCTACCTTCGACGCTTCCGCAAGATTTAGATATTCTCATGAGTTGGCTTTCAGCCACTTTATTGTAATTTTTATTGTAATAAAGGACTCGATATGAGATTTCGATTAATATAATGCTGTGTGATTTCCCTTTGATATATACATTGATGTACCGTGTGTGTACCAGCATGATCTTGGGATGGTACGGAAACATCGGAGATTCGACCTTTCAGGTCGGGTCGCTACACAGCTGAATCTGAGAAGACTGCTTTCACTCAACAGGCCGATGACGCCGACCAGCGGCTGATAGCTGTGGCGGATGAACTCCAAGGCTTGAAACGCCACATAATCAAGATGTCAGCCGCCCTCTTTGGTAAGCTTCTAACAACTTGTGTCTCAAATGGCTACATCTTTACTTAAACTGACGACTTATCTGAATTGTCCGGTTTATGCAGGTCCTAGGAGCCGGCAACTGGCTTCTGATAGCCTGCTGTCATTGAAGGCCATCTACACCTTGACTGAACAGCTGTACTATGGTGCTATCTGCACTATCAAGACAGTGCAATATAAGGATAAAATTCCGGCGATTCTCCAGGGCGTCTTAGAGCTCTTCTCCACCATGCCGAAGAAGATCACCGACCTCAAGAAGTCAACCGCCCGCCAAGGGGCCATTGCAGGCATCAGCCGGGCTTTGGCCTTTGCTCCGGGTCTGACAGCCGCCGAGATGATGGAGGGCTTCCCTTCAAGGAAAGATGATGACTCAGAATTTACTGATGCTGACTACAGCCGGTGTATGAAGGAGTCCCGGGTGTTAGCTTCTGTCTTGGCGGAGGAGGTTGACCTGTCAACTTATCAAGCAGTTTATGACCCGGAGCAGAAGAGAGTTCGCGGTCCTCTATACGAGTGTAAAGACTTGATGCCTGCTCGGAGTAAGGACCTCTTTGCTCCATATCTTGACCCGTCACCTTATTTCGAAGGCTCTTTTGCGGCTCTAACGAACTACAATTGGGATTTGGACAACCTCCAGATCAGGGCCACAGAAGAACCGGCGCAGGATGACCCATCAGCTAATTAGCTTATGCTTAAGAACTTGTATCAGCTTAACCCGCCGTGTGACGACTGAAAAAACTTGTCTAAAATTTAGATCTCCTCTAGGAGTGTAATAGCTAGATGAAACTTTGTCCGGAACTTGTCATGATGTTTTTATAAGATGATCCGGCTTTTGGCTGCCATTTGTCTTTGTGTGCTTTGAATCATTTAGACTTGCCTTGTCATCATAGAAGACCCCTGCATCCAAAATTAGGCAAACTACACCCGGAGGTGGTGACTCCCTTTTTGGTAAGTACGGCTAATCTGGTCAGCCGGAGATGGCGTAAAGCCTGGCCGATAAGGCATTTAGAAGATACACCCGGAGGTAATAATATGGTGTAAATGCCGGCGGATAAGCATTAGAAGCTATACCTGAAGGTAAGAACCCACCCTCGCCGCGGCTAATTTTTCTTAGCCGGATTTTTATAAGAACAGCTAATAGGCGTTAGAAGCTGTATCCGAAGGTAAGAAGCCGCCGTTCACCGCAGCTAAGTTACCTTAACTATTTTTACAAGAACAGCTAATAGGCATTAGAAGTTGTACCCAAAGGTAAGAAGCCACTGTTCACCGCAGCTAAGTTACCTTAACTGTTTTTACAAGAACAACTAATAGGCGTTAGAAGCTGTGCCCGAAGGTAAGAAGCCGCCGTTCACCGTAGCTAATTTACCTTAGCTGTTTTTACATGGCCTTAGGCCGGCTAATAGGCATTAGAAGCTGTACCCGAAGGTAAGAAGCCGCCGTTCGCGGATCATGAGATGTTAGCTACCCGTCGGTAAAAACCTCTCATAACCGTAGCTAAACTGGTTAGCCGGAGATGGCATAAAGCCGACTGATAGGGTGTTAGAAGCGATACCCGTCGGTAAGAAGCCCCCCCTCAGCAATACGGCGTGACCCGCCGGCGGATAGGCGTTAGAAGCTGTACCCGAAGGTAAGAAGCCGCCCTCGCCACGACTAATTTACCTTAGTCGGTTTTTTGTGGCAAAATGCCGGCTTAATAGGTGTCTACCACCGTTCAGCAATACGACGCAAAGCGCCGGCGAATAGGCATTAGAAGCTGTACCGGCTAAAGATAGGAAGCCGCCCTCGCCGCGACTCATTTTCCTGAGCCGGATTTTGTTGGAATAACGCCTGGCTAATAGGCATCTATTGCCATTTGCCGACCTCAGTTGATGCATCAACCGGAATATTTGTTTAATCTTCTCATACGAGGATGTGTGAAACAGCAGAGGCTTCTCTGATTATTTATATAAATGTGATATGTACAATGATAGTGTACAATGGTGGGTCTCTACACCCTTAGGTGAAATAAGGCCGGAGATGCGCGATATTCCATGGCTGATGGGTCTCCTGACCCGCCGTATGTGAGTCGTCTCAGATATCGATGAGGTAATATGACCCGTTGTTGAGATTTCTGCTAACCACAAAGGGTCCTTCCCATGGAGGTGACAGCTTATGCATATTTGTTTGGTCTTTGATCAGCCAGAGCACCAAGTCGCCTTCTTGTAATGTCCAGGTCTTGACCCTGCGGCTGTGATAGCGGCACAGGTCTTGTTGATAAATCGCCGATCGGGCCATTGCTAACTCTCGCGCCTCTTCCAAAGCATCCAATGCATCTTGGCGCACCGTCTCGTTGTCCGTCTCAACATAAGCTGCCACCCTTGGCGAGTCATGCCGGACGTCACCGGGTAAGACGGCCTCGGCGCCGTACACCATAAAGAAGGACGTGAAACCCGTGGACCTGTTAGGGGTGGTTCTGATGCTCCATAAGACGGAGGGTAATTCTTCGACCCAACACCCGGGTGTTCGCTATCAAGGAACCATAAGCCGTGGTTTGATCCGTCTTAAAATTTCCTGATTGGTGCGCTCCGCCTGACCGTTGGACTGTGGATGTGCCACGGCTGAAATATCAAGCCGGTTATGCTCTTCTTCACAGAATTTCTTCATATCCCCCTTGGATAGATTTGTACCATTATCAGTGATGATGCTATGCGGGTAACCAAAGCGGTAGATCAGCTTCTTGATAAACAGAACCGCTGTAGCCGCATCACATTTGTTGACCGGCTCTGCCTCTACCCACTTAGTAAATTTGTGAACCGCCACCAGAAGGTGCGTTTTCTTGTCCTCGGATCTCTTGAAAGGCCCTACCATGTCCAGCCCCCAGACCGCAAATGGCCAAGTGATTGGTATCATCCTCAATTCTTGAGATGGAACATGAGCACGCCGGCCAAATTTTTGACAGCCGTCGCACTTACGGACTAAGTCCTCTACATCTTTGTGAGCCGTCAACCAAAAGAACCCGTGCCGGAAAGCCTTGGCCACCAAAGATTTCGAGCCGGCATGGTGTCCACAATCACCAGCGTGGATTCATTCAAGATCTGCCGGCCCTCCTCTGGTGAAACACAACGTTGAAAAACCCATGTTACACTGCATTTATGTAACTCACCGTTAACTATCGTCATGGACTTAGAACGGCGGGTGATCTTTCTGGCCAGGTCTTCATCTTCTGGTAACTCGCCCCGGGCTAAATATGCCAAATAAGAAATAGTCCAATCTGGGATAGCATGTAGAGCCGCCACCAATTCTTCCTCCAGGTCAGGAACAACCAAATCTTCCTCCGAAGGTATCTTGACAGTCGAATGGTGTAAGACATCCAGAAAGACATTAGGCGGCACCGGCCTATGTTGGGAACCTAGCCGTGATAAAGCATCAGCCGCCTCGTTCTTGCGACGATCAATGTGATCTACCTAATACCTTTTGAAGTGACATGCAATAATATCAACCGCCTGCCTATAAGCCGCCATCCGCAGGTCTTTGGAGTCCCAAGTACCAGAAACTTGCTGGGCCTCAAGATCTGAGTCGCCCAAACACCTGACACGACTCAAATTCATCTCCTTGGATAATGTAAGGCCATGAAGCAAACCCTCATACTCAGCCGCATTGTTAGTGCAGGGGAACATCAGCCGGAGCACATAACAAAACTTGTCACCCTTTGGAGATGTCAGGACGACCCCTGCTCCGGACCCCTCTAACTGCTTGGATCCATCAACGTGTATAGTCCAGTATGTGTTATCCGACTTTTCTTCGGGAGCCTGACACTCTTTCCAATCATTTATGAAATCCACCAAAGCTTGGGACTTGATCGCCGTGCGACGAATATATTTTAAATTAAGAGGTCCCAGCTCTAATGCCCATTTAGCAATCCTCCCCGTGGCTTCTCTGTTCTGGATAATATCCCCCAACGGAGCAGAACTGACCACAGTTATCTGGTGACATAGAAAGTAGTGTTTTAACTTGCGGTTAGCCATGAAAACCCCATATACCAGCTTCTGCCAATGCGGATATCTTTGCTTAGATTCTGTCAGGACCTCGCTGATATAATAAACCGGCCTTTGCACAGGATACTCCTTCCCAACCTTCTTGCGCTCAACCACAATTGCAACATTGACTACCCGGTTGTTAGCCGCCACATAAAGGAGCAACGGTTCTTTCCCAGCCGGAGCGGCTAACACTGGCGGCTCAGTGAGCTTCTTTTTAAGCGCCTCAAGTGCTTCACCCGCTGCTTTGCTCCAGAAAAACTTGTTTGTCTTCATCATCATCTGATATAAAGGAATAGCCTTCTCTCCAAGCCGGCTTATGAACCGGCTCAACGCAGCAATCCGCCCTGCTAGGCGTTGAACGTCATTAATGCAAGTCGGCTCTCCTAGAGAAGTAATAGCCTTGATTTTATCCGGGTTAGCTTCGATGCCATGCTCAGAGACCAAGAAACCCAAAAGCTTTCCTGCTGGAACACCAAAGACACACTTGGTCGGGTTAAGCATCATCTTGTAGACCCGGAGATTGTCAAAGGTTTCCTTTAGATCCTCCAAAAGAGTTTCCTTCTTTCTGGATTTGACCATGGTGTCATCTACATAAGCATGAACATTACGGCCAGTTTGACTGTGAGGGCAGTTCTGCACGCATCGTTGATAAGTCGCCTGGGCACGCTTGAGCCCGAAAGGCATAGAGACATAACCGAACGCCCCAAAGGGTGTAATAAACGCCGTCTTCTCCTGGTCTTTCACTGCCATCTTGATCTGATGATAACCTGAGTAAGCATCTAGGAAGCATAAACTTTCACATCCTGCTGTAGCATCAATGATCTGATCAATTCGAGGGAGGGCAAAAGGATCAGCCGGACAAGCCTTGTTAAGGTCTGTGTAGTCCACACACATACGCCATGTGCCATTCTTTTTGAGCACCAACACCGGGTTAGCCAACCATTCCGGGTGAAAAACTTCAACAATAAAACCTACAGCCAAGAGCCGGGCAACTTCTTCCCCAATAGCCATGCGTCTCTCCTCATTGAACCGCCGCAGAAACTGTTTGATCGGCTTAAACTTTGGATCCACATTAAGGTTGTGCTCAGCGAATTCTCTTGGTACACCCGGCATGTCAGAGGGCTTCCATGCAAAGATGTCCTGTTTCTCACGGATGAATTCAATGAGCGCACTTTCCTATTTGGGATCCATATGAGCTCCAATGATGAACTGCTTAGATGAGTCGCCCGGATTGAAATCTACTGCCTTGGTATCATCCGCTGAAAACTTGAGGGGCGGCTCGACCTCCGTGGTGGGCTTTTTCAAGGGGGTCATATCTTCCGGATCAACATTCTCCTTATATAACTTAAGCTCCTCTTGGGCGCAACTGGACTCTGCATAAGCCGCATCTCCTTCTTCTAACTCAATAGCCGTGTTTCAGTTACCATGAACGGTGATGGTACCGTTTAAGCCGGGCATCTTGAGCTGTAAGTAAACATAGCAGGGCCGGGCCATGAACTTGGCATAAGCCGGCCATCCAAACAAGGCACGATAAGGGCTCTTGATTTTAACCACCTCAAACCATAGGGACTTCACTCTGTAATTATACTCGTCACCAAAAGCCACCTCCAATGAAATCCTACCCACCGGATGCGCTGACTTACCCAGCACCACACCATGAAAGACAGTGGACGAAGGTTTTAAGTCCTTGTCAAGCAACTTCATCTGCCAGAAGGTGTCATAATATAGGATGTTTATGCTGCTGCCGCCATCCATGAGCACCTTGTTCAACATATATCCACCCACTTGGGGGGCCACAACCAAAGCCAGCCGCCCCGGGTCATCAACATGCGGCGGGTGATCTTCACGGCTCCATGTTATGTCATATTCAGACCACTTCAGATACTGCGGAAGAGCCGGTGTAACTGCATTGACTGCCCGTTTTTGCAACTTCTGGTCCCGTCTATTGAGACTAGTCGTGAAGACATGGTACTGCCCGGAGCTAAGCTGCTTTGAATTACTCTGAAAACCGGACTGATTCTGCTGTTGCTGCTGTTGTTGATTATTATTACCAGAATGCAGCTGCTGTCCCCCGTGATTATCCTGACCCGAATGACCGGATGCTGAACCGCCAGAACCAAATCCGGCTCCTGACCCACCAGAACCAAATCCATCTCTTGACCCACCATGTCCTGGGCCGCCTGGCGGGCCTCCACCGCGATGGTTAGGTTGTGTGACATATCGCTTGAACTTCTGCATAAAAGAACAACTCTCCCATGTATGATTTGCCGGCCTATCAGGCAGACTGTGATTCGGACAAGGTCGCTTAAGAAACTCTTCCATGTTCGAGGAAAAATTATCCCTGCCCGAGGGCGGTCCAAACCTCCTGTTGCCCTTGGGATGATTCTGCTGGGCATTTGTGTTGGCCACCAGCTCTGATCCTGCTTTTGGGTTCTTGCGCTTACTCTGGCTACCACTGTTCATCGCACCCTTACCTTGGTTGCCCTTCTTGCCTTGACTAGCCTTTTCCTCATCAGAACCCGGATCCTTCATGTTGTCTGAGTCGGCGTACTTCGTGAGAGCCGTCATGAGCTCTCCCATGTCCCGACACGTACGTTTGAGCCGGCCAAGTTTCTGCTTTAGAGGAATAAAGTGGCAGTTCTTCTCCAAGATTAGCACTGCTTGAGCCGCCATGATTTGCTCTGATGAATGAATAATTGTCGAGACCCGCCGTACCCAATGATGAGCCGACTCGCTCTCCTGTTGGACAGAGTGATCAAGATCCACAATGGTCATAGGCTCCTTGCATGTCCCTTGAAAGTTTTTAATGAATCGAGCCCTGAGCTCCGCCCATGAATTGATGGTATTAGGTGGTAACCCCTTTAGCCATGTTTGAGCCGGGCCTTCAAGCATCATGACGAAATACTTGGCACAAACTGCCTCACTAACATCCAGCATCTCCATGGCTAGTTCATAGCTTTCCACCCAGGCCTCTGGGGGTAAATCGGCAGTGTAATTTGGGACGTTGCGGGGACCTTTGAAGTCTTTCGGCAACCGCTCGCTCCAAAGAGCCGACGACAGACATGACAGCATTCCCGTCCTGGGGGTTACTCCTACCCCTACGGAAACGGAAGGCCCGGGCTCTTGGTAAGCCGGCCCAGCTGGCGCCTCTTGTGGGCTTCCCGCATGGTTTACACATGCCTGTGTATCTCTTCGCAGTCGGCGACCCGTTGGAATCTCTGTGTGATGGTTGCTGCTGGAACCTGCTGGTGACTTGTAGCGCCGGCTAAAGCTACGGCTAGGAAGAGGGGTTGAATAGACGCGGCTCCGGCTATGAGCGTACCTCTCTTGCTGGGCCATGGTCGTCTGCAAGTACCCGATGGCGTTCCGCACATCCTCTTCAAAGGGTGCTTCATCCGGGATAGGGATCATCTCAAGTCGGGTGGCAGCTGCTACCATACTCTCGCCCGGGTTAGAATAATGACCCGCCGACGTTGGAAATCCCCCAGGTGAAGCTTGGTTACATTGGGCCGGATGAGTCGCCGGCCGTTCCGTTAGGCGGCTCTCGGGCGCGCCCGCGGCTCGCCCCGCGCCAGGGGTATTAAAGAGGTTCCTTGCTTCATAATTCTCTGGTAGCCGGGAATGATGCCTCCTCCGATGTATCGCCGCTGCTGACCTTTGCTCCAGCCCTAGACGGAAAGCATCTGTTTTGATACGTTCTGCCTCTTCCTCTATCTGGACCTTCAGCTCAGCCATCCTTTATCGCTCCTCTGCCATCCGGCCCTTGATCCTTGCAATCTCTAAATTCTGAGCTGCTTGATTATCTGGTGTGACTTCAATGGCCATGAGAGCCGCGAGCTCATCCATCAGCTCCACAATAACTTGAGCCAGTGGCGGCGGGTTATCACCTGAGGTGGCAGCTCCCGCGGCTGCGTTACCAGCGACTGGGGCTGATCCCACCATGAACACCGCCGCATGAACCGGAGGCTTTAGAGCATCCGACTCAAAGCTATCCGACTCAGGGTAGACATTGTCGTAGCCCCCAAGGCCACCGTTGCGGAGCTGGTACACTGATTCTGTTTCTCCACTTGACGATTCATCTTCTGAATAGACAAGGGTTTCCTGTGACCCGGAAGCTTCCAGATCCCTACCTTGCGTGAAGCCTATGAAGACATGCTTCTGACCCGAATTGGCGCGAGCAGGCCGCACGTTACTTGCAGATTGGAGACGCCGAGCCGGCTCGATGATGTTGGTGCAGACGTCCGGCCCGGGTGTAGATCCATCAGGCTTCTCGATGAAAACATGGATCCCGCCAAACGGAACCCGGAATCCATACTCCACGGACTCCGCATCAAGCCCCCAGCCGGCATCGTTGATGTAGAACTAGCCGCGGCGACTCTTGCTCATCCTTCCGACCACGTATCCCTCGAGCCCCGGGAAAGAGCCCTTTGAGAACTCAACACCACCAAGCGCAAGCCCCACGGTCGGCGCCAACTGTCGTGGATTTATCATGACAGATGTCCGGGTGAACGGACTTGGATTCGAGGCCATCGCTAATGTGATGGACTCAAAGGGGTTGATTGGGACGAAGGACACGAGTTTACCCAGGTTTGGCCCCTCAAATCGAGGTAATAGACAACGTCCTGCTTGTTCTTGTATTGCTTGTTGTATCAATTACAAAGGAGCTAAATCTTGACCTAGTTCTCGATAACCTGATCTCTAAGTTGCCCCGGGTCTACCTTTATATAGGAGGTCAGGAACACGGGTCTTTACAATTGTCTAACCGAGTCTCATTGTCTATCCGAGTCTTCCTCTATCTTCTTGTCCAAGCTGTCCCCGAGTGGCTTACACGCCAGGTCTTCTCCGTCCGGGCTACCTTGCGGCCCACACCATGAGCCGCCTATCTTCATGGGCCGTAGGCTTTACGGCTCACTCTTGGGCCAGCTCACGAGCCATCAACATGACCTGGAGCCTTAAGGGCGGGTCATATTGCGGGGTTATATCCCCAACAGAACGAGTAAAAGAGACTTGCTGGTAATGAGATTTAACAAGGTATAGGGATACCAACGATCGAATCTCGAGAAAGTATCATACTGATAGACAAAGGGAATTGTATACGTGATTGATTGAATCCCCGAGATCGTGGTTCATCCGATGAGATCATCGTGGAGCATGTGGGAGACAACATGGGTATCCAGATCCCGCTGTTGGTTATTGACCGGAGAGGTGTCTCGGTCATGTCTACGTGTCTCCTGAACCCGTAGGGTCTACACACTTACGGTTCGATGATGCTAGGGTTATAGGGAAATGGTATACGTGATTGCCTAAGGTTGTTCGGAGTCCTGGATGAGATCCCGGATGTCACGAGTAGCTCCGGAATGGTTCAGAGTTAAAGATTGATATATAGGAAGTCCTGTGTAGGTCACCGGAAAGTTTTCGGGCTCATCGGTATTGTACCGGGAGTGCCGAGAGGGTGCCGGAGGACCACCGGGAGGGGTGTGACGACCAAAGGACTTCGTGGGCCCTTAGAGGAGGTCTGCCAGCTCTTATTGGGCTGGGAAAGAACTTTGCTAAAGGCCCATGCGCATAGGGATAAAGAGATAGGGCAAAAAGAAGTTTGAAAGGAGAGATCCACCTCCCTTGTGGGAGGTGGACTCTTCCCCTAGTTTGACCGAAGCTCTCCTCCTTGGAGGAGGGGCCAAGGCAGCCCTCCCTCTCCCTCCTCCTATATATACTTGAGATTTTGGCTGTTTTGAGACAAGATTTGATCTCTCTCTCACGGCGCAGCCCTAGCTCTCTTCTTCCTCCTCCGTAGTGCTTAGGCAAAGCCCTGCCGGAATACCTTGCTGGTCTATCACCACCACGCCGTCGTGCTGCCGGAGCTCTCCCTCAACCTCTCCCTCCTCCTTGCTGGAGCAAGGTGCGGGAGATGTCACCGGGTTGTACGTGTGTTGAACGCAAAGGCGTCGTTGTTCGGCGCGAAGATCGGAGTCCACCGCGATCTGAATCGCTACGAGTACGACTCCACCAACCGCGTTCTTGTAATGCTTTGCTTAGCAATCTTTAAAGGTATGAAGATGCAATCTCTCCCCTCTCGTTGCTGGTTTCTCCATAGATAGATCTTGGTGACATGTAGGAATTTTTTTGATTTACTATACGTCTCCCAACATATATCCCTGACATTAGCCCCCAGGTTAGTTTGAATTTATTCATGCTAAGCTTCTGAAATAAGAGTAACAAATATGTTAAGTGGTTGGCTTGCTCCTTTGTCCGGCTTATAAAATGGCTCCTCAGAAGTCCGGGTCTTTTCTGCATATGAATTGCCTTGATAATCATCTTGCTTGTCAATGTCCTTTGAAAATTATTGAGAATAGAACACCCATATGCCATTGAGTCGGCTTCCAATGCTCTTGGCGAGTCATCTCCGCTGGGTCATAATCATTGATGATGCCGGGTCATTATAACTAGAATACATCTGACTTGATAAACATATTAGGATGAAAATCCATCTAATGTAAAACCGTACTTCCATTGTTGTGAAGCAAGGTGGCTTATATAGACTCTGACGGGTTAAGATCTTTTGATAACACCCAGTTATGAATGTTGGTGACGCTGAGTCTAACAACTGAACTCCATAATTAACATCTTGAGAATTCTCCTCAAAGTTTTTGATATATCCATATTACCTGTAGCCCCCAAGCTCCGAGATTATCCATGATAACTTGGTGCTTTGCAATAATGTACTAGACTGTGTAGCCCCCAAGTACCAGGTTGTCTTGCCTGTAGCAGCCTGGGACTTTGTGATTGTCTTATTCCCTATAAAATTTCAGCGGGTGTATCCCCCAAGGGCCGGCTCATCAGAATGTGATGTGCCGGGTCTTCAATTTGATCCCCATACTCTGTTTGAACAGCTGAATACTGTAGCCCCCAAGGGCCGGATCGCACGCCTGCGGCGACTTAGGACTTTAGAAAATTTGATCTGAGCGGCATAGCCCCCAAGTGTCAGGTCAGTAAGAATTACTGGGCTAGGACTTAGAAAAATATAGAAAGGACGGCTCATCTCCTTGAGATAACATGGTCTTGCTGATGATGTAATGATTTGAAAACCGGCTTGCATTAGCCCCCAAGTGTCGTGGTGCGTGCTTGCAGCTACATGGGACTTGCGTAATTGATATAAACTGTAGTTGAATAGTGTAGCCCCCAAGTGACGGGTCGTCTGCCTGGGGCGACTTGGAACTATGTAAGAATAATATGACTCACCATAATTTGTTGGATGAATCCTTAACTGTGGTTGTAATATAACCTGAAATGAATATCCTGAAATAATTTCTTTGTCTTTGACATGAAATCCCTGCTTCGTGGTTGCGGTGCAACCCGGCAAATATATGTTGGAGAAATCCATGAGTGTTGTAGATTATTACAAAGCACAATTGAAGAAATCTGAGAACCGGTCAATTAGATGACACGGCATTATATCTGACAAAGCTCTTGAAAAACAATGAATTCTCCGAGATGGCTTTAAAAACCCCATACCGGTTATGATAAACCATGAAGATCCAGCCAAGGTTGGCTATTAAAGATCCATTTGCTTTTGCAGAATACTTAATAGCGGCTCATCTTAAGAGATAAAACCTGCAAAAATGAACAAGACAGAATATATTCTGCATTGTTGTAAGGGCGGCTTGAAAAGGCACAACCCGGAGGTGTTGTAACATTGCTCATTCTTTCATAATCTTGCTCTGACCCGGCTTGATAAGCTGGCATGACATGTGAATATGATGCAATGTATGATGCTATGTATGATGCAATGTTGGTTTGCCAACATTTTTGGTGCGAACGCCGGTTGTTAGGGATAGATAAGCTACACCTGAAGGTTGCAAGCCCCCTTCGACAACCGTGGCTAACATGTTAGCCGGAATGGCTTAAAGCCGGCTGTTAGGGTGAGATAAGCGATACCCGAAGGCAAGAAGCCCCTTCGACAGCCAATGTTGACTTGTCAACATTTTTGGCGTGAACACCGGTTGTTAGGGTGAGATAAGCGATATCCGAAGGCAAGAAGCCCCCTTCGACAGCCGCGGTTAATCATGTTAACAGAAAATGGCATAAAGCCGGCTGTTAGGGTGAGGTAAGCGATACCCGAAGGCAAGAAGCCCCCTTCGACAGCCACAGTTGATCATGTCAACTGGTAATGGCATAAAGCCAGTTGTTAGGGTGAGATAAGCGTACCCGTCGGTAAGAAGCCCCCTTCTACAACCACAGTTAATCGTGTTAATCGGAAATGGCATAAAGCCGACTGTTAGGGTGACATAAGCGATACCCATCGGTAAGAAGCCCCCTTCGACAGCCGCGGTTAATCGTGTTAACCGGAAATGGCAGAAATCCGGCCGTTAGGGTGAGATAAGCGATACCCGAAGGTAAGAAGCCCTCTTCTATAGCCAATGTTTGTGAATTCTTGTAAGTCGCCATCTTGTATGACAAAGCGGCAGAAGCTCCAAGTGATGATCCAATAAATCCGGGCACCTACGTTTGAATGGTGCATCACGGCGGTTCATCCTCTTTGGCAACTTTTAATCCTTCGCCAAAATGTAGTAGCCCCCAGGATTGGGTTTTGTCTTGCAAAGACCCGGGGTTGTCGTTGAAAACGACCAAACATGTCTCGCCATGTCTGTAACCCCCGAGTCTTATGTTGACTCGAAGAGGTGGCTTGAGAATCTTCACCAAAAGTTGAGGTTGGCCGTGGCGGGTTATGGATGATCCCGTATGATTTGTTTCAATGATCCGGTCGATGGTTCATCTCGGCTGGTTGTTGAAGTGAACCAAACTGTAATGGAGGCGACTTGTGCGCTTTGTCCGTTGGGCAGCTCGTATCGACGAACACGACACCGATATGTTGATGTAGACGTAGAAATCATCCTCAACATTGTAAGCCGGTGCTATCGTGAAAGACGCCACGACGTTGTAAGCCGGTGCGGATGGCGAGAGACGGCCACGGCGTTGTAAGCCGGTGCGGTCACGAGAGATGGTCGCTGCGTTGTAGGCCGGTGCGGTCGGTGAGTCACCCGTGGTATTGAAAACCAGCACGAACGATAAGTCGTTGTGGCGTTGTTAAACCTGCGCAGATGGCGAGAGACGACCACGGCGTTGTAAACCGGCGCGGTCGCGAGAAACGACAGCGATGTTGTAAGCCGGCGCAGATGCGAGAGACGGCCATGGCGTTGTAAGCCGGTGTAGACGCTTGAGGAAGCCGCGACATCTAGAGCCGGTGCACGAGTCCATTGAGTAACAAGACACACACAACCACCTGTGCAAAATGACGTTGGCACGCCTCCATCTCCGTGGCATAGGGCCCCTTTGGCAATGACTAATTGTCATGTGTAAAAAATATTACAAAGACCGAGTAATTGTTCTCAGATAAAAAATATATATACTGCAAAATTGTTAAGATAAATATCACCTGGTATTTTGTCAGATGAATGCAGATGCCGGCATCAGATAATAGCAAAAGTAATCAGATGAAACAGACGCACATCTAATTTTGACTAAGCTTCCTTTTTTATTCCGTTGAGTCAACCCCCTTTTTTTTAACCGGCTGCTCCTTTCTTTTTTCTTTCTTGCCAGAAGCGGTAGCCGAGGTGAAGATGGGCGACAACCGGGGGAGAGCCAGCAAGGCGCAGCAGAGCGGTGGCATGGGCTGGCCCACAGACGCGGCGACGCGACAAGGGACGGCTCACAGGTGCGATGAGAACGGTGACGCGACACAAAGGCGAAGGTAGCTCGAGGGGTCGCGAGGGCGGTGGTTTTGCCGTGGCGGGTCAAACCAGCTCGAGGTGAAGCGGCAGCAGAGGTGGCCGGGGCGCTGCGTAGTAGGTGCAGAGGCTGCGGAGGCAGGAAGGCAACATCGGGGCGAGGCAGGAGCGGCGGCAGGCGACGACGACGGCGGCTCCCCTCGAGCTTCATCTCAAGCCCCCATCACCACATCCCATGATTGCTTCGCTCCGCCATGACCCGTTGTTTCCAGGAAACGATCCGGTGAGTTCCCGGTGGCAGAGGTGGATGCGGCGGAGGACATGCCTCAGCCGAGGGTCGGACGCTCGTCGGCGAGTCAAAACCGCTCGGGGTAAGGCGAGGCCGACCCGAGGCCACGATGGCCAGGCCGACATAAGTGGCTCGAAGCGGGTGGGTGCATTAGGGCGAGCGGCTTGCGTGGAAAGGAGAGGCCGAACCGAGGCGAGCCGGCCTGCGAGAAGGCACTCTCTCAGGCGGCAGAGGCGAGGTCGAGCCCGACACGGGCGACGGCTGGGGCAGCGATTCGAGTCAAGGCGAGGTGACTCGGAGTAGTGATCGAGCCCGACATGGAGGCTGATTTTCTTTTCTTTACTGAAATTGACTCCTCTGCTGCCCGACCTGACACCTGGTGTGTCCAAGCAACAACGGTGGCAGCACAGATGATTTTTTGAACGTAGATCAATTTACATGGGTAGCTACTCATCCTCTTTGCTTGATTTCTGGATGCATAATATTGTTTCACCAGTGTAAAAAGTCGCGATGCAGGGTTGTGGCCACTGGGGTCATATTGATTTCCTGATCGCGTGTGTTGATCCTTCGCATCGATTCCACAATTGGAGTTGCAGTTGGTTAAAACACCCGCCGTATCGATATGTGTTATTTTCGAGTATCTTCTCTGAACGCAAAAAGGCGTCGTGCACGACAGATCCATGGGCTATGTCAACTAATGGGTTTAGATTCGGTGCAGATCTTTCATGCCGGTTCTTTTTCATCTAGTAAATTGCAAGCTTTCTCGATCCCTAAAAGAGCTCCCTCCAAAAACACAATGACCACTGTTGGGGATATAACCCCGCAATATGACCCACCCTCAAAGGTTTCGGGTCATGTTGGTGGCTTGTGAGCTGGCCCAAGGGTGAGCCATAAGACTGGAGGCCCAGGAAGATAGACAGCTCAAAGTGTGGGCTGCAAGGTGGCCCAGATGGAGCAGACCCCTGCGTGTAAGCCGCCTCAAGGACAACTTGGACAGGAAGATAGAGAGAGACTCGGAGATACAGAGAGACCCGGATAGATAATTGTAAAGACCCGGTGGTCCTGACCTCCTATATAAAGGCAGACCCGGGGCGACTTAGAGGACAGGTTATCGAGAACTAAGTCAAGCTTCTAGCTCCTTGTAATCGATACACAAGCAAAAAGAAACACAAGCAGGACATAGGCTATTACCTCGACTTGAGGGGCCGAACCTGGGTAAACCCGTGTCTTTTGTCCCGATCAACCCCTTTGAGTCCACCCCGTTAGCGATGGCCTCGAATCCAAGTCCGTTCACCCGGACATCTGCCGTGATAAAACCACGACAGTTGGAGCCCGCCATGGGGCCAGCGCTTGGTGGTGTTGAGTTCTCAAAGGGCTCTCTCCCAGGGCTCGAGGGATACGTGGTTGGAAGGATGAGCAAGAGTCGCCGCGGCCGACACTACATCGACGCCGCCGGCTGGGGGCTCGATGCTGATTCCGTGGAGTATGGATTCCGGATTCCGTTCGGCGGGATTCAGGTTTTCATTGGAAAGGTTGATGGAGCTACACCCGGGCCGGACATCTGCACTAACATCGTCGAGCCGGCTCGGCGTCTCCAATCTGCAAGTGGCGTGCGGCCTGTTGACGCCGATCCGTATCGGAAACATGTTTTCGTAGGCTTCACTCAAGGTATGGATCTGGAATCGTCTGGATCGCAGGGAACTCTCTTTTGCTCGGAAGATGAGTCCACAATTGGGGAGACAGAATCAGTATATTGGCTCAGCAATGGGGGCCTTGGGGGCTACGACGACGATTACTCTGTGTCAGATGGCTTTGAGTCGGATGCTCCAAGGCCTCTGGTTCATGCGGCGGTGTTCATGGCGGGATCAGCTCCAGCCGCCGGCAATACCGCTGCGGGAGCCGCCGCCACGGGTGATAGCCCGCCACCGTCGGCTTAGATTCTTGTGGAATTAATGGATGAGCTTACGGCTCTCATGGCCACTGAGGTAACACTGGATAATCAAGTAGCCCGAAATTTAGAGGTTGCACGAATCAAAGGCCGGATGGCAGAGGAACGACAAAGGATGGCAGAGCTGAAGATCCAGATGGAGGAAGAAGCAGAGCGTATCAAGGCAGGTGCTTTTCGTCTAGAGCTGGAGCAAAAGTCAGCAGCCGCGGTACATCGGAGGAGGCATCAGTCCCGTCTGCCAGAACGTTGCGAAGCGAGGAACCTGTTTAATACCCCTGGTGCAGGGCGGGCTGTGGGCGCGCCGGAGAGCCGCCCGACGGAACGGCTGGCAGCTCATACACCCCAGCATAACCAAACTTCACCTGAAGCTTTTCCAACACCGGTGGGTCATTATTCTCCCGGCCGAGAATATGGTGGTGACAGCCACCTGACTTGGGACGATCCCCATCGTAGATGAAGCACCCTTTGCAGAGGACATGCAAAACGCCATTGGATACTTACAGATGGCTATGGCCCAGCAAGAGAGATATGCTCACAGCTAGAGCCGAGTTCATTCTACCCCTCTACCTAGTCGAAGTTTCAGCTGGCGCTACGAGTTGCCGGTGATGTCCAAGAGTGATCCGCGTTGGGGACCGCCGGTGGATGAGCAAGCGGCTCTAGATGCACAAGCCCTCGTGGATCGGGCAAGGAACAAGCGAGAGGCGGAGGTAGCGGCAACCCATCTAGAGCCTGCGTTTTCCGTCTCGATGGGAGCCGGAACAACAGTTAGTACCAGAGCCGTAGGAGTGCCGTGCTTAACTCCGGCTCTGAGGAGTGAACGGCTACCAAAGGATTTCAAGGGGCCTCGGAAAGTTCCAAATTATACGGCTGATCTACCCCCTGAGGCTTGGGTTGAGAGTTATGAACTGGCCATGGAGATGCTGGACGTCAGTTAAGCGGTCTGTGCAAAGTATTTTATCATGATACTTGAGGGTCCGGCTCGCACATGGTTGAAAGGCCTGCCGCCTAACACGATAAGCTCATGGGCGGAGTTGAGAGCGAAGTTTATTAAGAATTTTCATGGAACTTCAAGCAGCCTATGACCATCGTAGACTTGGATCATTGTGTTCAACAGGAGAGCGAGTCGGCTCATCATTGGGTTCGGCGGGTGTCGACCATTATTCATTCCTCGGAGCAGATGACGGCGGCTCAAGCGGTGCTTATCCTAGAAAAGAACTGTCATTTTTTCCCATTAAAACAGAAGCTCTGCCGGCTCAAGCGTACATGTCAGGATATGGGAGAGCTCATGACGGCCCTGACAAAGTATGCTGATTTAGATAACACCAAGGACCCAGGTTCAGATGAGGAGAAAGTCAATCAAGGGAAGAAGAACGGTCAAGGCAAGGGCTTTGTGAACAATGGGAACCAGAATAAGCGGAAAAACTCTAATGGCGGGTCAGAGCTAGTGGCAAACACCAACACAGGACAGAACCATCCCAAGGGGAACGGAAAGTTCAGGCCGTTTCACCAAAGGAACGGGGCTCCTTTCAATTTAGAAGAAGCGCTTAAGAAGCCTTGTCCGGAGCACAGCACGCCTGATAAGCCGTCGTTGCATGCGTGGGGAGATTGCTTTATCATGCAGAGATTCAAAAACCAGCATTCACAGCAACACAATAACATGGGCAGCGGCCCGCCTGGCGGCTCAGGGCACGGCAGATCAGGGGCTGGATTCGGCGCCGGTGGTTCAGGAGCCGGACACCCGGGTCAGAATAGCCAAGGGGGACACCAACAACATCTTGCCAACAACAACAACAATAATCAACAGCAGCAGCGCAATCAATCCGGGTATCAGAGTAACCCGAAGCAGCTCAGTTCCGGACAGTATCACTTATTCACGACCGGTCACAGTAAACGAGAATAGAAGTTGTGAAGGCGAGCGGTTAATGCGGTTGTGCCAGCTCTCCCACGGTATTTACCTTGATCTGAGTATGACATAATGTGGAGCCGAGAGGATCACCCGCCGTGGGTAGATGACCCGGGCCGGCTGGCTTTGGTTGTAGCCCCTCAGGTGAATGGTTATATGGTGAACAAAGTGCTCATGGACGGAGGCAGCAGTATCAACATGCTTTATTATGATACCATCTGGCGGATGAAGTTGCTTGACAAGGATCTTAAGCCGTCTTCCACCGTTTTTCATGGTGTGGTCCCAGGTAAATCGACGTATCCAGTGGGCCGGATTTCTTTGGAAGTGGCCTTCAGTGATGAGTACAACTACAGGATGGAGTCCTTGTGGTTTGAGGTGGTTAAGATCAAGAGCCCTTATCACGCCTTGTTCGGGAGAGCGGCTTACGCCAAGTTTATGGCTAGGCCTTGCTATGTTTACTTACAGCTCAAAATGCCTAGTTTGAAGGGTACAATTACCGTTTACGGTAATAGGAATACGACTATTGAGTGTGAAGAAGGGGACGCGGCTTATGCAGAGTCTAGTTGCGCCCAGAAGGAGCTTAAGTTTTACAAGGAGAATGTTGACCCGGAGGATATGAACCTGCTGAAGAAGTCTACTACGAAGGTTGAGCCCCCACTCAAGTTTTCAGCAGATGATACCAAGGCAGTAGATTTCAATCTGGGCGATTCATCTAAGCAGTTCATCATTGGGGCTCATACGGATCCCAAATAGGAAAGCACGCTCATCGAATTCATCCGTGAGAATCGGGACATCTTTGCATGGAAGCCTTCTCACATGCCAGGTGTACCGAGAGAATTCGCTGAGCACAACCTTAATGTGGATCCGAAGTTTAAACCGATCAAACAGTTGCTGCGAGGGTTCAACGAAGAGAGACATAAAGCTATTGGGGAAGAAGTTGCCCGGCTCTTAGCAGCAGGTTTTATCATGGAATTGTTTCACCCGGAATGGTTGGCTAACCCGATGCTAGTGCTCAAAAAGAACGACACCTGGCATATGTGTGTAGATTACACGGATCTTAACAAGGCTTGCCCGGCTAACCCTTTTGCACTCCCTCGTATTGACCAGATTATTGATGCTACAGCCGGGTGTGAAAGTTTATGCTTCTTGGATGCGTATTCAGGTTATCATCAGATGAAGATGGCAGTAAAAGATCAGGAGAAGATGTCGTTTATTACACCCTTTGGGGCGTTCTGTTATGTTTCTATGCCTTTCGGACTCAAGAGTGCCCAGGCGACTTACCAACGATGTGTGCAGAACTGCCTTCACAGTCAGATTGGCCGTAATGTTCATGCTTACGTGGATGACATCGTGGTTAAATCCAGAAAGAAGGAAACTCTTTTGGAAGATCTGAAGGAAACTTTTGACAATCTCCGGGTCTACAAGATGATGCTTAACCCGACGAAGTGTGTTTTTGGTGTTCCAGCAGGAAAGCTTTTGGGCTTCTTGGTTTCTGAGCAGGGCATTGAGGCTAACCCGGATAAAATTAAGGCTATCACTTCTTCGGGAGAGCCAATTTGCATTAATGATGTTCAGCGCCTTGCATGACGGATTGCGGCGTTCAGCCGGTTCATAAGCCGACTTGGGGAGAAAGCTATTCCCTTGTATCAGATGATGAAGAAAACAGACAAGTTTGAGTGGAGCAAGGCAGCGGCTGAAGAACTTGAAGCTCTCAAAAAACAGTTGACTGAGCCGCCGGTGTTAGCCGCTCCAGCTGAGAAAGAACTGTTGCTCCTCTATGTGGCGGCCAACAACCGAGCGGTCAGTATTGCAATTGTGGTTGAGTGCAAGGAGGCAGGGAAGGAGTATCCTATACAAAGGCCGGTTTATTATATCAATGAGGTCTTAGGAGAGTCTAAGAAGAGATATCCACATTGACAGAAGTTGGTATATGGAGTTTTCATGGCTAACCGTAAGTTAAAACACTACTTTTTAGGACACCAGATAACTGTGGTTAGTTCTGCTCTATTTGGAGATACCATTCAGAATAGAGAGGCCATGGGGAGGATTTCCAAGTGGGCCTTGGAGTTGGGACCTCTTAACATCAAGTATGTTCCTCGAACGGAGATAAAGTCCCAAGCTTTGGTGGATTTCATAAATGATTGGACAGAGTGTCAAGCTCTTGAAGAAAAGTCAGACAACACATATTGGACTGTACACTTTGATGGGTCTAAACAGTTAGAGCGGTCCGGTGCAGGGGTTGTTCTCACCTCCCCGAAGGGTGACAAGTTTTGCTATGTGCTCTGGCTGATGTTTCCTTGTACTAATAATGCAGCTGAATATGAGGCGCTGCTTCATGGTCTCAGAGTCGCTAAAGAGATGAATTTAAGCCGGGTAAGATGTTTAGGTGATTCAGACCTTGTGGCTCAGCAAGTTTCAGGTACTTGGGATTCCAAGGATCCGCGGATGGCGGCTTATCGACACGCGGTTGATATTATTGCAGGTCACTTCAAGGGATACCAGGTGGATCATATTGATCGTCACAGGAACAAGGCGCCTGATGCCTTATCATGGTTAGGTTCTCAACAAAAGCCGGTACCTCCTAATGTTTTTCTGAACGTATTGCATCATCCGACTGTTAAAATACCCTATGAGGAAGATCTGGCTATTCCTAACCCGAAGGCGGAGTTGGTAGCTGTTGGAAATATGCCCTAGAGGCAATATATAAAGTCTTTATTATTATATTTCCTTGTTCATGATAATCATTTATCCATGCTATAATTGTAGTGATTGGAAACACATTGCATGTGTGGGTAAATAGACAACACTGTGTCCCTAGTATGCCTCTAGTGAACTAGCTCGTTGATCAAAGATGGTGAGGGTTTCCTAGCCATTGACATGTGATGTCATTTGATAATGGGATCACATCATTAGGAGAATGATGTGATGGACAAGACCCAAACTACAAACGTAGCATATGATCGTGTCAGTTTATTGCTACTGTTTTCCGCATGTCAAGTATATGTTCCTATGACCATGAGATCATGCAACTCACGGATATCGGAGGAGTGCCTTGTGTGTATCAAACGTCGCAATGTAACTCGGTGACTATAAAGGTGCTCTACAGGTATCTCCGATGGTGTCTGTTGAGTTGGCATGGATCGAGACTGGGATTTGTTACTCCGTGTGACGGAGAGGTATCTCGGGGCCCACTCGGTAATGCAACATCATAATGAGCCTTGCAAGCAATGTGACTAATTGTTAGTTGCGGGATCTTGTATTACGGAACGAGTAAAGAGACTTGCCGGTAACGAGGTTGAACTAGGTATGGAGATACCGACGATCGAATCTCGGGCAAGTAACATACCGAAGAACAAAGGGAACGTTATACGGGATTAACTGAATCCTTGACATAGAGGTTTGACCAATAAAGATCTTCGTAGAATATGTAGGAACCAATGTGGACGTCCAGGTCCCGCCATTGGTTACTGGCCGTAGAGGTGTCTCGGTCATGTCTACATAGTTCTCGAACCCGCAGGGTCTGCACACTTAAGGTTTGGTGACGTTTCGGTAGTGTAGAGTTATGTATGGTGGTGACCGAAGGTTGTTCGGAGTCCCGGATGACATCCCAGACGTCACGCTGCCGGTGAACTCTCTCTCCTCTCCACCTCCTCTTGCTGGATCAAGACGGTGGAGATTGTCATCAAGCCGCACGTGTGCTGAACGCGGAGGTGCCGTCCGTTCGGTACTAGATCGGAAGGATCGTGATCAAGGCCACGGGACGTTCGTGATCGGATCGCGGGACAGATCATGACGAGATCGCGGGATAGTTCGTGATTGGTTCGTGGGACGGTTCGTGATTAGATTGCAGGACGCTCGGCGATTTGGATCGCGAAGAAGTATGACTACACCAACCGCGTTTCTTAACGCTTCCCGCTTAGCGATCTACAAGGGTACGTAGATCCACTCTCCCTCTCATAGATGCTCATCACCATGGATAGGTTTGCGTGTGCGTAGGAAATTTTTTGTTTCCCATGCAACGTTCCCCAACAGTGGCATCATGAGCTAGGTTGATGGTTCGATGAGATCTCGAGTAGAACACAAAAGGTTTGTGGGCGTTGATGCTTAGATTTCTTCCTCCCTTGGTCGGATTTTGGTTCAGCGGGATTGTGAGATAAAACGGCCCAGACCAACATTACTCGTACGCTTACGAGAGACCGGTTCCCTCGACGCAACTTGTTGCTTAGATGGCTTGCGGGTGACTGTTTGTCTCACTTTAGTTGGATCGGATCTGACAAAGGCGGTCCTTGAGAAGGTTGAAAAGCAACCTATGTATCATTGTTGTGGTTTATGCGTAGGTGAGAATCGTTCTTGCTAGATACCCGTAGCAGCCACGTAAAACATGCAACAACAATTAGCGGACGTCTAACTTGTTTTTGCAGGGTATGTTGTGATGTGATATGGCCAATTGCATGATGAGATATATGTGATGTATGAGATGATCATGTGATGTATAGAATTTCACGACTTGCACGTCAATGAATACGGCAACCGGCAGGAGCCATAGGGTTGTCTTTAATTATTGTATGACTTGCGTGTCAATCATTAAGCGCTATGTAATGCTTTACTTTATCGCTAAGCGGTAGCAATAGAACTAGAAGCAGGGCTGGCGCCATAACCCCATTGGCAGCACATTGATGGAGATCAAGATGATGGAGCTCATGGTGTTGTGCCGGTGATGATGGAGATCATGGTGATGTTTCGAAGATGGAGATCTTAAACACAAGTTCATGGCCATATCATGTCACTTATGAATTGCATGAGATGTTAATCCTTTTATGCACCTTGTTTTGCTTAGTATGGCGGTAGCATTATAAGGTGATCCCTCACTTGAATTTCAAGATGAACTGTGTTCTCCCCGAGTGTGCACCGTTGCGAAAGTTCGTCGTGTCGAGACACCACGTGATGATCGGGTGTGATAGACTCTACGTTCACATACAACGCGTGCAAGCCAGATTTTCATGTGCAGAACACTCGGGTTAAACTTGACGAGTCTAGCATGTATAGACATGGCCTCGGAACACAAGAGACCGAAAGGTCGAACATGAGTCATATAGTAGATATGATCAACATAATGATGTTCACCATTGAAACCAGCTTAACTCACGTGATGATCGGACTTGAGTTAGTGAATTTGGATCATGTGACACTCAGATGACCTGAGGGATGTCAATTTGAGTGGGAGCTTTAGTAATTTGATTAACTAAACTCATTATCTTGAACAATAGTCTAAGTAACCTTTGCATATTTATGTTGTAGATCAATGGCTCGCGCAGTAGCACCCCTGAATTTTAATGCGTTCCTAGAGAAAGCTAAGTTGAAAGATGACGGAAGTAACTTTGTTGATTGGGCCCATAATCTGAGGATTATCCTCACGGCTTCCCAGAAACAATATGTCCTTGATGCACCGCTTGGTGAGCAACCAGAACACATGACCTCCGAAGACGCTAAGAACGCTTGGGAGGCTCGTGCTGGAGACTACTCAATAGTTCAGTGTGCAATATTGTATGGCTTAGAACCGGGACTTCAAAGACATTTTGAACATCATGGAGCATATGAGATGTTCCAGGAGTTGAATTTTATCTTTCAGAAGAATGCCCGGATCGAGACGTATGAGACCTCCGATAAATTCTATGCTTGTAAGATGGAGGAGAACGGGTCTATCAGTGAGCATATACTCAGAATGTCTGGATATTCAAACCGTCTAGCTGAGTTGGGAATTGCCCTTCCGCAAGAGGCGATCATTGATAGAGTTCTTCAATCACTGCCACCTAGTTACAAGAGTTTCGTGATGAACTATAACATGCACGGGATGAACAAGTCATCGTCCGAGCTGTTTGCGATGCTGAAAGTCGCTGAGTCTGAAATCCAGAAAGAACATCAAGTGTTGATGGTCAATAAAACCATTAGTTTCAAGAAAAATGGCAAGGGCAAAGGCAAGAAGGGTAAAACCAAGAAGGATGGCAAAGCAGTTGCTACTCCTACAAAGAAGCCTAAGCATGGACCTAAGCCAGAAACTGAGTGCTTTCATTGCAAGGGAACTGGTCACTGGAAGCGGAACCGCCCCAAGTACCTGTCTGACAAGAAGGCGGCCAACGACAAACAAGGTATATATGCTATACATGTTATTGATGTGTACCTTACTAGTTCTCGTAGTAGTGCCTGGGTATTTGATACCGGTTCGGTTGCTCACACTTGCAAATCAAAGCAGGAACTACGGAATAAACGAAGACTGGCAAAGGACGAAGTGACGATGCGCGTGGGAAATGGTTCCAAGGTTGATGTGATCGCCGTCGGCACGCTCTCTCTTCGATTACCATCAGGATTAGTGATGAACCTAAAGAATTGTTATTTAGTTCCTGCGTTAAGCATGAACATTACATCTGGATCTTGTTTATTGCGAGACGGTTACTCATTTAAATCAGAGAATAAAGGTTGTTCTATTTATATGAGTAATATCTTTTATGTTCATGCACCCAATGTTAGGGGTTTATTCATATTGAATCTTGATAGTGATGACACACATGTTCATAACATTGATGCCAAAAGATGTAGAGTACTTAATGATAGTACCACTTTCTTGTGGCACTGCCGTTTAGGTCATATTGGTGTAAAACGCATGAGGAGGCTCCATGCTGATGGACTTTTGGAGTCACTTGATTTTGAATCACTTGACACATGTGAACCATGCCTGATGGGCAAGATGACTAAAACGCCGTTCTCAGGAACAATGGAACGGGCAAGTGACTTATTGGAAATCATACGTACTGATGTGTGCGGTCCAATGAATGTTGCAGCGCGCGGTGGATATTGTTACTTTCTCACCTTCACCGATGACTTGAGTAGATATGGGTATATTTACTTGATGAAACACAAGTCTGAAACATTTGAAAAGTTCAAGAAATTTCAGAGTGAAGTTGAGAATCATCGTAACAAGAAGATTAAATTTCTGCGATCTGATCGAGGAGGTGAATACCTGAGTTATGAGTTTGGCAGTCACTTAAGACAATGTGGAATTGTTTCACAGTTGACACCGCCCGGAACACCACAGCGTAATGGTGTGTCTGAACGTCGTAATCGAACCTTATTAGATATGGTGCGTTCTATGATGTCTCTTGCCGATTTGCCACTATCGTTTTGGGGTTATGCATTAGAGACAGCTGCATTCACTTTAAATAGGGCACCATGAAAATCCGTTGAGATGACGCCATATGAACTGTGGTTTGGCAAAAGGCCAAAGTTGTCGTTTCTTAAAGTTTGGGGATGTGATGCTTATGTCAAAAAGCTTCAGCCTGAAAAGCTGGAACCCAAAGCGGAGAAATGCGTCTTCATAGGATACCCGAAAGAGACAGTCGGGTATACCTTCTATCTCAGATCCGAAGGCAAAGTGTTTGTCGCTAAGAACGAAACATTTCTTGAGAAAGAGTTTCTCTCGAAAGAATTGAGTGGGAGGAAAATAGAGCTTGATGAGGTTATTGAACCTTTACTTCAACCAGAAAGTAGCGCAGCGCAGAAAGATGTTTCTGTGGAACCTACGACAGTAGAAGAGGAAGTTAATAATGATGATCATGAAGCTTCGGATCAAGCTGCTATTGAACCTCGTAGGTCGACAAGGGCGCGTACTACTCCCGAGTGGTATGGCAACCCTGTCTTGGAGGTCATGTTGTTAGACAATAATGAACCTACGAGCTATGGAGGAGCAGTGATGGGCCCAGATTCTGGGAAATGGTTAGAGGCCATGAAATCCGAGATGGGATCCATGTATGAAAACAAAGTATGGACTTTGGAAGTACTACCTAAAGGGCGAAAGGCCATTCAGAACAAATGGATCTATAAGAAGAAGACGGACACGGACGGTAATGCCACCGTCTATAAAGCTCGACTTGTGGCAAAGGGTTTTTCACAAGTTCAAGGAGTTGACTATGATGAGACTTTCTCACCCGTAGCGATGCTTAAGTCTGTCAGAATCATGTTGGCAATAGCTGCTTTTCTCGACTATGAAATTTGGCAGATGGATGTCAAAACGACGTTCCTCAAAGGTTTCCTTGAGGAAGAGTTGTATATGATGCAACCCGAAGGTTTTGTCGATCCAGAGAATGCTGACAAAGTTTGCAAACTCCAGCGATCCATTTATGGACTGGTGCAAGCATCTCAGAGTTGGAATAAGCGCTTTGATGAGGTGATCAAAGCGTTTGGGTTTATACAAGTTTATGGAGAAGCTTGTATTTACATGAAAGTGAGTGGGAGCTCTATAGCATTTCTAGTATTATATGTGGATGACATATTGCTGATTGGGAACAATATAGAAATGCTAGAAAGCGTGAAGGAATATTTGAATAAGAGTTTTTCAATGAAGGACCTAAGAGAAGCTGCTTTCATATTAGGCATTAAGATCTATAGAGATAGGTCGAGACGCTTAATAACACTTTCACAGAGCACATACCTTGATAAAGTTTTGAAGAAGTTTAAAATGGAGCAGTCCAAGAAAGGGTTCTTGCCTGTGTTACAAGGTGTGAAGTTGAGTAAGACTCAATGCCCAGTGACTGCAGAAGATAAACAAAATATGAGCATAATCCCCTATGCTTCAGCCATAGGCTCTATCATGTATGCAATGCTGTGCACAAGACCCGATGTCAGCCTTGCCATAGGTATGGCCGGAAGGTTTCAAAGTGATCCTGGAGTGGAGCACTGGCAAGCGGTCAAGAATATCCTTAAGTACCTTAACAGGACTAAGGAGATGTTTCTCGTTTATGGAGGTGATGAAGAGCTCATCATAAAGGGTTATGTCGATGCAAGCTTTGACACTGATCCGGACGACTCTAAGTCGCACACCGGATACGTATTTATTCTTAACGGGGGAGCGGTAAGCTAGTGCAGTTCCAAGCAAAGCGTGGTAGCTGATTCTACGTGCGAAGCGGAGTACATCGCAGCCTCGGAGGCAGCGAAGGAAGGTGTCTAGATGAAGCAGTTCATGACCGATCTTGGAGTAGTGCCCAGTGCACTGAGTCCAATAAACCTGTTCTGTGACAACAGTGGTGCCATTGCTCTAGCCAAGGAACCAAGGTTTCACAAGAGGACCAGACACATAAAGCGACGCTTCAACTCCATCCGGTTCTATATTGAGGAGAAGGACATAAATATTTGCAAAGTGCACACAGATCTAAATGTTGCAGACCCGTTGACTAAACCTCTTCCAAGGGCTAAACATGATCAACACCAGAACTGTATGGGTGTTCGATTCATTACCATGTAAATCACATAGTGATGTGAACTAGATTATTGACTCTAGTGCAAGTGGGAGACTGTTGGAAATATGCCCTAGAGGCAATATATAAAGTCTTTATTATTATATTTCCTTGTTCATGATAATCATTTATCCATGCTATAATTGTAGTGATTGGAAACACATTGCATGTGTGGGTAAATAGACAACACTGTGTCCCTAGTATGCCTCTAGTGAACTAGCTCGTTGATCAAAGATGGTCAGGGTTTCCTAGCCATTGACATGTGATGTCATTTGATAACAGGATCACATCATTAGGAGAATGATGTGATGGACAAGACCCAAACTACAAACGTAGCATATGATCGTGTCAGTTTATTGCTACTGTTTTCCGCATGTCAAGTATATGTTCCTATGACCATGAGATCATGCAACTCACGGATATGGGAGGAGTGCCTTGTGTGTATCAAACGTCGCAACGTAACTCGGTGACTATAAAGGTGCTCTACAGGTATCTCCGATGGTGTCTGTTGAGTTGGCATGGATCGAAACTGGGATTTGTTACTCCGTGTGACGGAGAGGTATCTCGGGGCCCACTCGGTAATGCAACATCATAATGAGCCTTGCAAGCAATGTGACTAATTGTTAGTTGCGGGATCTTGTATTACGGAACGAGTAAAGAGACTTGCCGGTAACAAGGTTGAACTAGGTATGGAGATACCGACGATCGAATCTCGGGCAAGTAACATACCGAAGAACAAAGGGAACGTTATACGGGATTAACTGAATCCTTGACATAGAGGTTCGACCGATAAAGATCTTCGTAGAATATGTAGGAACCAATGTGGACATCCAGGTCCCGCCATTGGTTATTGGTCGTAGAAGTGTCTCGGTCATGTCCACATAGTTCTCGAACCCGCAGGGTTTGCACACTTAAGGTTTGGTGACGTTTCGGTAGTGTAGAGTTATGTATGGTGGTGACCGAAGGTTTTTCGGAGTACCAGATGAGATCCTGGACATCACGAGGAGCTCCAAAATGGTCCAGAGGTAAAGATTCATATATAGGAAGTCCCAGTTTGGTCGCCGGAAAAGTTTCAGGCTTATCGGTAGTGTACCGGGAGTGCCGGTAGTGTACCGGAAGACCTCCGGGAGGGGTATTTCGACCCTAGAGGGACCATGGGCTGTGGGAGAGTATTAACCAGCCCTTAGTGGGCTGGTAAATCAGCCTAGAAGGCCCATGGCGCAGGAGAAAAAAGGCTAAAGGAAAAAAGTGAAAATCAGCCAATAGGAGGCAATCCTACTCCAACTAGGATTGGAGGTGGAATAGGATTCCACCCTCCTATTCGGCCGAACCAAGAGGCCCTTGGCTGCCTCTCCTATCCTCTCCTCCTATATATACTGGTGGAATAGCTAGGGTTTTTGCAGAAATTACGGCCACGTGCTACCCGTTCCACCGGTGCTCCTCTAGATTAGTTTTCCGCAGTGCTTAGGCGAAGCCCTACCGGAATTGCTCCACCACCACCATCACCGGAGCACCGTCACGCTGCCAGTGAACTCTCTCTCCTCTCCACCTCCTCTTGCTAGATCAAGACGGTGGAGATCGTCATCAAGCCGCACGTGTGCTGAAGGCGGAGGTGCCGTCCGTTCGGTACTAGATCGGAAGGATCGTGATCAAGGCCACGGGACGTTCGTGATCGGATCACGGGACGGATCGTGACGAGATCGTGGGACGGTTCGTGATTGGTTCGCGGGACGGTTCGTGATTAGATCGCGGGACGCTCGGTGATTTGGATCCCGAAGAAGTACGACTACACCAACCGCGTTTCTTAACACTTCCCGCTTCGCGATCTACAAGGGTACGTAGATCCACTCTCCCTCTCATAGATGCTCATCACCATGGATAGGTTTGCGTGTGCGTAGGAATTTTTTTCTTTCCCATGCAACGTTCCCCAACAGTAGCAGCTCTGCATGCTATCCCAGACTCGACTATTCCTTATCTGGCGTACTTAACACGTGGCGAGTTACCTCAGGATGAGGATCTGGCCAGGAAGATCACCCGGCATTCTAAGTCTATGACGATTATCAATGGTGAGTTACATAAATGCAGTGTGCAGGTGTATTTCAGCGTTGCGTGTCACCAGAGGAGGGTCTGCAGATCTTAAGTGAAATTCATGCTGGCGATTGTGGACATCATGCCGGGTCGAAATCTTTAGTGGCCAAGGCTTTTCGACATGGGTTTTTCTGGTTGACGGCTCACAAGGATGCAGAGGACTTGGTCCGCAAGTGTGAGGGATGTTAGAAGTTTGGCCGACGTGCTCACGTTCCGGCTCAAGAATTGCAGATGATACCAATCACTTGGCCGTTTGCGGTCTGGTGGCTTGACATGGTGGGACCTTTCAAGAGATATAAGGATAAGAAAACACACATGCTGGTGGCGGTTGATAAGTTTACTAAGTGGGTAGAGGTAGAGCCAGTCAGTAAGTGCGATGCAGCTACAGCGGTTCTATTCATTAAGAAGTTGATCTATCACTTTGGTTACCCGCACAGTATCATTACTGATAATGGAACAAATCTATCCAAGGGGGCTATGAAAGCATTCTGTGAGAGGGAGCATATCCAGCGTGATGTTTCAGCCGTGGCACATCCATAGTCTAATGGTCAGGCGGAGCGCGCTAACCAGGAAATTTTACGATGGATTAAACCTCGGCTTATGATTCCTTTGAAGAGGACACCCGGATGTTGGGTTGACGAGTTACCTTCAGTCCTATGGAGCATTAGGACCACCCCTAACAGGTCTACGGGGTTCATGCCTTTCTTCATGGTGTATGGTGCCGAGGCGGTTCTGCCCAGCGACATCCGGCACGACTCACCAAGGGTGGCAGCTTATGTTGAGACAGATAATGAAGTAGCACGCCAAGATGCGTTGGACGCCTTGGACGAAGCACGAGAGCTAGGAGCTGCTAGGTCGGCAATTTATCAGCAAGACCTGCGACGCTATCATAGCCGCAGGGTGAAGACCCGGACGTTCCAGGAAGGCGACTTGGTGCTCCGATTGATTCAAGATCAATCATGAATGCATAAGTTATCTCCGCCATGGGAGGGGCCTTTTGTGATCAGCCGAAACCCTAAGAATGGGTCATATTACCTCATTGATATCCGAGATGAGTCGGACACCGCGGGTCAGGAGATTCAGCGACCATGGAATATCGCACATCTGCGACCTTATCTTACTTAGCAGATGTTGAAAGCCACCACCATTGTACATATCATATTTATGTTAGCATCCCTACAAAAGTTGGGGCCTCTGCTCTTATATATTTCCTTGATCAAGCAAGATGAAATTTTTCGGCTCAAAATTTGAGTTGAAGTGGTTTTTTGCCGTCAAACGGCTAATCTATCATCCGGCTTTATGCCCAAATAAGCACTGTTGCAAGGAGGCTTCTTGCCTTCGGGTATAGCTTAGATCACCCTTGCACATCCGGCTTTTATAAAAAACTGTTGCAAGGAGGCTTCTTGCCTTCGGGTATAGCTTACATCACCCTTGCAACAGCCGGCTTTATGCCCAATTAAGCACTGTCACAAGGAGGCTTCTTGCCTTCGGGTATAGCTTACATATCCCTTGTACAGCCGGCTTTTATTAAACTGATGTGGGGAGGCTTCTTGCCTTCGGGTATAGCTTACATCACCCTTGCACAGTCGGCTTCATGCCTAGTTTGGTTGCATTAAGCGCGGTTGTCAATGGAGGCTTCTTACCTTTGGTATAGCTTACATTACCCTAAGACAAACCAGCGTGTACACCAAATTCCAGTTGCTTATCAACTGCGGCCATCGAAGGGGGCTTCTTACCGACGGGTATCGCTTATCTCACCCTAATGGCCGACTTTATGCCACTTCCTGTTACTTATTAACCGCGGTTGTCGAAGGGGGCTTCTTACCGACGGGTTCGCTTATCTCACCCTAACAACCGGCATTTTATGCCAAACCTCAGTTGCTTATCAACTGTAGCTGTTGAAGGAGGCTTCTTGCCTTCGAGTATAGCTTACATCACCCTTCAAATAGCTGGCTTTATGCCGTTTTAGGCTAATTATTAGCCGCGGTTGTCGATGAAGGCTTCTTGCCTTAGGTTATAGCTTACATCACCCATCGACAGCCGACGTCCGCGCATATAATATTCAATGTTAAACTGGAGGCTTCTTACCTTTGGGTACAGCTTACATTACCCTGCAAAACAGCCGGCTTTACGCCGCTTCCGGCTTATTGTTAGCCGCGGTTGTCGATGGAGGCTTCTTGCCTTTGAGTA
Organism: Hordeum marinum; assembly: GCA_022496015.1. Taxonomy (NCBI): domain Eukaryota; kingdom Viridiplantae; phylum Streptophyta; class Magnoliopsida; order Poales; family Poaceae; genus Hordeum; species Hordeum marinum. The sequence goes on from CM039674.1 coordinate 445,198,378, forward strand.
CAGCTTACATTACCCTACGACAACCGGTTTTTTACAGAGTTCATCTTACAAGAGCTGGAGTCATGTTACTCCGGTTGAAAATTTTCAAAGTTTCAAAGCTCTTGGCCGGCTCTAAATTACTGGAGAAGGCGTGGCATCTTCAAAGACAAGCGCCTCTCATCATAAAGTTTAAGACGCGTTTATACAAAGAAGGGATCAGTCAACGAAGAGCCGGCAAAACAAAAACATAGAGAGACGAAAATATATACATCCGGAGCTGCATTCAAAGGCAGAATTATCCTTAAAGCTATTACAAAGGTCCTCTCAATGGGATCCAAAAGGTGTTGCTAAGTTTCACCGCCCATGGCGGGTCATTACATGAGCCTCTGCTCAGAAGATTAAAAGGTATAAAGTCAGTTAATGGCCATCCATCATTTCAGCCGGCGTCAGCTCTAGGGCGAAGGCCAGAGCCCGGCTCAATCCTGCAACTGCCCCTTGGCGGAAAGCCGACTTCTTCAATTCTTCTATTTGCTTCGGCATGGTAGAAAAGAGTTCCAAGACTCCTTTCAGAGCTATGTGGATCTTCTCTTTGTATTGAACCGTCTTGATAGTGAAGATGGCGCCGCAATAAAGTTGCTCTACAAAGGTGTAGATGGCCTTTAGGGGTAAAAGGCTACCTGAGACCAATTGCCGGCTCCTGGGGCCTGTATAAGTCAAACGAGGCAGATGAGTCGCCAGCTCAAGAAAAATGAGACATAATAGAAACACAAAATGGTCACGAGTTTACCAAAAAGAGCAGCTGCCATCTTAGATATGTGACGCTTTAAGCCTTGAAGCTCATCCGCCACGGCTATCAGCCGCTGGTTGGCCTCATCTGCTCGCTGGGTCAAGGCAGCCTTCTCCGACTCAGCCGATTCTTTAAGGGCAGCAAACTCAGCCTTGACGACAGCTAGTTCTTCAGACAGAAGCCAACACTTCTCGTCAGGAATGTTGCGGGCCTCTTGTTGAGCCACTAAGTTTGTTTTCAAATCAGTCAACTGAGATCCGCCTTCGTTTAAAGCTTCCCATAATACATCAAAAAATAGGATAAGCCGCCAAAATACAGGATGAGTGTTAAAGCAAGTTTATGCAAGTCTCAAACAGATTGCAAGCAATATATTTGACACTTGGGGGCTAATGTATATCTGATCTTTGATGCAGTTCCGGTTCATCTCTTTTAAAATTGATCCGGAAACTTGGGGGCTACACTATGGCTTTTCAATGTACTAATAATGGAAGCACCGACTCAACTTGATCAAGTTTGAGCCGGCCCTTGGGGGCCACGGTGCAGCTCTTCAAAACTACTTATGATGCAAGACCCGATTCAATTTTGTCAAAAGTTGACTCAGCCCTTGGGGGCTACGATTAGATCTTCAGGCTATCTACACTAAAGACCCGACTCTAATAAAATCTGAGTCGGCCCTTGGGGGCTACGATTGGCGGTTCACTATATCTACAGTGCTGAGCTAAATCAACTCTAGTGAATTTGGCATGACAATGTATTCCATTCTCTATAGAAGTTAAAGAAAGACCCGGTTCAACTATCAACTAGATTAAACCGGCTCTTGGGGGCTAAGTAAGGATATGGTAAGAAGAAAGGGTACCTCATATTTTGTCTTCATTAGGGTCACCAGCCGAAGCTCCAAATCCCGGCTGGTGTTGAGCCGGTTCATGTATCCGGTTTGGAGCTCGTTAGTTGTCATCTTCTCGTATGAAGAGTCAAAGTTCAATTTCCTCGAGGCTTTAGATGGCTCTGTATGTTTAGTCAGCACATGAGCCGGAGGGGTCTGCTAAGCAGACCCGGTGATAATAACCTCCGGAGTTACATGAGTTTTTGCAAGAGTCGATGGCTTGGAAGGAGCTCTAGGAGGACTCTCCATAATGACATCTTCAACGGCCGGCTCCGTGGAGGCAGCCGGTGGATTTACTTCTAGATGAGCCTCCTCCGCTTGTTCGGGTTCCTGATCATTGATAACAGGGCCGGGGGAGGGTCTGTTGGTCTTACGATGCTTCGCTTGAGCACTGCAAAATAGAAAGATCAGCATTTGAAGATGTTACTATCGTATTAAGAGCCGGAGGTCCGGATATCATGATAAAGAAATACTTACAGCGGATTGATCTTGGGCGGTGGTAGAACCGATGCCGAAGAGTCGCCAGAGGAAGGGGTTTTCTAAAAGAGTAAAACGGGAAAAATGAGAAAGCGTCAACATTACAAAGGAAAGTCAAAGGAAAAGTAGAGACGTAAACCTCTGCAGGGCGCTTTTTGGGAGTCGGAGAATTTGGTAACCCGGACACAAGCTCATTAGAGCCGGTGCTCCGAGTCTGTTGATGTTCGGCTACTGTTGCTTTTTCAAAAGAAAATCGGGAGCCAGGTAAGCAAGAGGATGAGAAAGAGGAACTTTTCTGATGACCCGTCGTGGCTTTCGGGGGATAAAACATTCTGAGCCGGAAGAAATATAGGTTACCTCAGGAGCATTGGCGTGGCTGGTTTCCACTTCGTCCTGCTCGTAAAACAAACATTAATAAGGCAGGAGGGCAAAGGGTCAAGCAAACAAATTAAGACTTACCTCTAAGTCAGATGACTATGGCCGTTCAAGCCAGTCTTCTTGCGGAGCGCTCTTCTTTGATTTTTTGCCGGCGGTTTTCTTCTTGGCCTTCTTAGGAGGAGGAACATACTCCTTCTTCCAGAAGTCTGAGTCGGCCTGCAGGAGTGACCCAGAGAAGGAGTAATAAGTCAGCAAAGTACAAGCAACATCCAAGAGACGGATGGGAAGAAGTTAACTTATGTCTGGAGCCGGATTGGTGACACAGAAAGGTGCTAGCCCGACAGTGCTGCATGAGCCGGAGGCTTCGTGGACAAGGCTCCGAATGGTCATGGTGATATCATCCTCTGTCAAGGTTGATTTGTTGAAGCACAAGGAGCTGTCATACTTCCCTTCGTATTCACACATAAGCCGGCCCCTGTGGCTTAAGGGCATGATCCGCCAAGAAACCCAGCAGCGGATCAGGTCTATTCCTGTTAGTCCATTGGCCATGAGCGCCTTGAGCCTGCGTGAGCCGGTTCAAACTTGGCACGTTCTGAGGCTGAGAGCCGGCCCGGGAGCTCCAAATCTGTCTTGAGCCGGGCGGGACGGTAGCCCGGCAAGGGGCGTTCACCCTCAGGAGAGGTGTCTTGGCAGTAGAACCAGGTTTTATTCTAGTCCTTTGGATGACTCGGCATTTGGATAGCCGGAAAAATGATGTCTCTGCGTCACTGAATAGAGATCCCTCCAAGCTCCAGACTCGGGCCACCCTTCATTTCAGTTTGGCGGTTGGCATAAAAGAACTCCCGGAAGAACCCCACAGACGGCCTGGACTGCAGATAAGCTTCGCAGAGTACTTGGAAGTTGCATATATTTGAAACGGAGTTGGGGGTCAGGTCTTGAGGGGGAGCTTATACAGATGAAGAATGTCCCGAAAGAACTTAGAGCCGGGGGGCACGAACCCTCGCTCGATCTGGTCGGTGAAAACTACTATCTCCCCCTTCTTGGGTGAAGGCCGGGTCTCATTATCCGGAACCCGCCAGTGAAGAACCTCTTTGGGAGGGAGAGTGCCCGCTTCGACAAGATCCGCTAGATACTCTTCCGTGACGCAGGAGCCAACCCAGTTGCAAGAGTTGGAGGCGCGAGACATGGTGGCAGCTTAACTACTGTGCAAAGGAGATGAAACGGCAAGTCAAGTACAAGCAGGTATCTATGGCGGCTTACAAATTCTAAGGGCTCTACAATACCATGGCCCAGTCCGGGTGACAAGAGCCGGAAAGGCCTGGCGGTTCAACAAGGAAAGGAGGAGCGAAAATCGGCGAAGTCCTACAAAACAGTTTTCACAGACTACCGCTAAAAATACGGATCTACAAAAGACAGAAAAATGGAACATACGTCTAACCTAGCGACGAACAGCGAAAACAGAAAAAGCGGAGCGGAGCCGTGGCGGCCCGCACATTGTGCGTGGACGTCCCGTAAACGGCGGTGTAGTACGAGCGCGTGCTAAAGGGGGCGAAGGCATCAAGGCATGCTCACGGTGGCGGTGCCGGAGCCCGAGCGGCTGCGGCGGAGCTCCCGGCGAAACCCTACTACGGCGACAGGCGATCTAGAAGAGCGAAGAACTCACCGGAGACACTGCGGCGGAGGTGGAAGAAACTCTGGAACGATCAGGGTGATGCAGCGGCCAAGTTGGGGACGACGTGCGGACGGCGCCGGAGCGAAGCACGACGAAGCGGAGCGGTCGATGGAGGAAGACGAAGGCTGGAGCGGGAAAAGGTGAAAAATGGCCGGTCACCACGGTCCTATTTAAAAGGATAAAAGGGCTGGCGCGAGATTCAAGGCGGTGGAAATCATTTTGACCGAGGCGGACGCCTCGATTCTCAAGCTGACCATTAAATGAAAGGATTTAGGTGGTACGTCAGCGGATCTCATGACGTCACGCCGGGTCATCCCCGGGCGACTCATCAAGAGCAGAAGAGAAGGGTGAAGTGAGAGAGCTCAATTCAACCTGGGGCCTAATGTTGGGGATATAACCCCGTAATATGACCTGCCCTCAAAGGTTTCGGGTCATGTTGGTGGCTTGTGATCTGGCCCAAGGGTGAGCCGTAAGACTGGAGGGCCAGGAAGATAGACGGCTCAAAGTGTGGGCCGCACGGTGGCCCGGACGGAGAAGACCCGGGCGTGTAAGCCGCCTCAAGGACAACTTGGACAGGAAGATAGAGAGAGACTCAAAGATACAGAGAGACCCGGATAGATAATTGTAAAGACCCGGTGGTCCTGACCTCCTATATAAAGGCAGACCCGGGGCGACTTAGAGGACAGGTTATCGAGAACTAGGTCAAGCTTCTAGCTCCTTGTAATCGATACACAAGCAATACAAACACAAGCAGGACGTAGGCTATTACCTCGACTTGAGGGGCCGAACCTGGGTAAACCCGTGTCTTTCGTCCTGATCAACCCCTTTGAGTCCACCCCGTTAGCGATGGCCTCAAATCCAAGTCCGTTCACCCGGACATCTACCGTGATAAAACCACGACAACCACCGTACGTCAGCCCCACGGTGGGCGCCAACTGTCATGGATTTGTCACGGCAGATGTCCGGATGAACGGACTTAGGTTCGGGGCGAAGACGCAACTATGTGGCGGCTTGAAGGGGTTGATCGGAATCGAGAGACACGGAGTTTACCCAGGTCCGGCCCCTCCGATGGAGGTAAAAGCCTACGTCCTGCTTGTCTGGTATTGATGATGAAGGAGATCTCTCGGTTACAAGGGTGCAGTTGGCTACCTCTAATCACGAGAGCATCTAATCTGTCTATCTCTAATCTCTGGTGTCTGTCTAAACTTGTGGACTTGTAAACTTGTCTTTCTTGGGGTGCTCTACCCCTCCTTATATAAGTGGAGATGATAGGTTTACAAATAGAGTCCTACTAGGAGTAGGATTAGGACTAGTCTCTCTAGAATCCTATTTCGGGTCTTGTTTCTCTTGTAAGGAAATCCTTTCTCCTTTAGGCCTTATTTTGTGAGCCGCCTGACGCCGGCTCACACGTCGGGTCTTGGGCCTGGTCGTCCTGCGGCCCGCCTGCCGGGTTATTAATAAAATATCATGTCTTTACCGGCTCTCCTGTGAGTCGCCATGCCGGGTCATACCGCGGGGTATATCCCCGACACTTTCCCAGCTTTACACCCGTCTTCTTCTCTTTCACCCTTTCTTTCCTCTCTTTTGCCTTTTTAACACTTTATCAGGGTGAGGAGGCAGACTCTTCTGCAAGAGGCAGTCTAGCTCTGTAAGAAGTGGTATTTTTCCCTTCCTCCTCCACATCAGCTGCTAGTCCAACGTGGGTCTGCGGGGCACTGGTCCAAGCTGGAGCGCTGGCCATGCCTTTAGAGGGATGATGACGTACTCGTCGTTTATGGAGTTAGATGGCTTCGGTAGTTTGTCAAGACGTGTCACGTGTGTATATTTGTAGATCTTAATGCGCGTGTGCGTGCATGTTCTGTGTGTTGTGTGTTCATACTAGTCTACGACCTTCTATGGCCTTATTCCGTAACCGAGGCTCAAATTCTTTAAAAAAATAGTTTAGTTAGGAGTAAGTTGCCTAAAAATTAAATATGGGTCAGTTGATTTCGTTGGAAAGAAAGAAGGAGGCACAACAAAGCACTAAGGCCGCCGCTAGTGGTGCTGGCAAGGCCTCAGCTAGAATGAGTTGTAGTCGATGCAGCCGGAGGAGGTAAGTCCAAAACATGACCACTTAGTGTGTGTGTGTGTGTGTGTGTATGTTTGGTGATGGTGGTGGTGGTGGACTGGTGGTTGGGAGGGGGATTGTGCAGGCTTGCCGGGAAAAATTAGTGATTCTTCGGTTTAGAGGGATGACTAGGGACGATGCAAGCACGGTGATGGACAGCGATGGTGGGAGGGTGGGGATGGCTTGAGAGTGCCGACGACCATAGATAATGGTTCGACCGAAGGTCTATAGAACGACCTTGGAAAGAAGGTGAATATAAAGGGCCGAAGGGTAAACAAGGCAATTTGGTTGTTCATTTTGCATCAGACAACTCAAAACAAATCTGCCGATCGCAGAAAGAAAAATCCACCCGACTGACCCCTAGCCTACCCCATTTTTAGAAGTCCGATGACATAAATAGACTCATAGTTATTTTATAAGAAGGAATTGGCCATTTCCACATATTGGAGATAGGGAAGTTTGCTTGAACACCAATTTTTGCTTGCTTGTGCAATTTTCGCAACTCCACGGGAGTTCTTTAATTTACTAAGCTTACTAGAGTTGAAAACTCACAATCAACCGAGGTGTAGGGTTTTTTGCCAAGATTTTGACTTGGTCATCGTTTCATTGGATCCCTTTGGTCATTGCATGGGATTTTTTGTCACTGCATGGGATTTTAGTTAGATTGGGCATTCGGTCTATCCGAATCAGTCGGTTTAGTTCTTCATGTAATTGGAAAATTCAATTCCATTGTATATGTGATGATTGATCAGTCACTCCACAAATGCAAAACCAATTGTTTCTCGAACTGGAACTCAATTTGGTCCTCGTCATGACCAATATTTCCTAGGAGGAACAAACCATGAGTCAAATCTTGAGAAAAAAACGACGAACATAGGAGCATGAATCAAGCACACACAGAAATGGTAGGAGGAAGGAATTGTTGCCAAAATCATTGCTAGCGGTCAACCGACCACTATATGAGTGTTACGAATGCCATCTTCAGTCATGAAGGAGCCATGTCCGTCGTACTTGGACGTCATGTGAACGACAAACCGTTGTGCATCTGGAGATACGAGCACAACATTCAGCCACGACAGATTGGATGCAGAGAAGGAAGGGACAAAGTGAGGAACACCAAGGGCTCATATGGGTTATTTGGATGCGACGACCTATGTGGCAGAGGTCTGGACACCCACACACCTCCTTCGCCGTAATCTTTGCAACCAATTTATGGGAGTTTAGATGTCCTGACATGTACATAGACGTTTAGGTATGACATTGGATGGGCGTGGGCGAGCCGACATCGGCTATCGCGTTAGGACCAGAGATGGGTGACGGTGTCGGACCGATTAAAATCCGGACGAGCCGGATATTCTTCGAGCCTAATTTCACTATCTGGGCCGGTCTCATTTTTGGGCGGGCCTTCCTTTTCGGTCCGGTGTAGTCCCACCCACGAGCGGGCCAAAAAGGCCGCTCGTTTGGTCCGATGTACGCATCATGATGCTCCGACGCATCGGCGCGTGTCCGGTTGTCGCCATGGCCGTGACGACACTGGTGGAAGCTGGGTGTCTCCGCTTGGTCAGGGAAGCCGTCTTGGTCGACTGTCCGTAGGTAGCTGTGCCGCAGTTCGTGCCGATCAGCTTCGCCTAAGTGTTCACCATCGTTGGCCTCGGAGGTGTTCTCCTACGACGACTAGGTGCCCGTCACGCTCCGACGTGTTGTGCTCGCGCTGTGCATGAGCATCATGGGCGTGGGGAGCTACGCCGGATCGCGCTCGTCTCATGCGATCGACTGGGCGACGAGGAGCACGGGTGAGAGCTGGTTCACAGACAACCTATACCGGGTTTCAGAAATGGTAGGAGGATGAAACTCGTTTTCTTGTATTTTTCCAAGCGACAAATGCTACTCCCTCCGTATCGAAATATAGGTCGTTTAACGATTTGCAGAACAAATTTTTCTAGGCTATGATATTTCCTGAGTTTCCCATTCTACCCTCCGTACCGACACATTCCCCTCTCTATCGCGTGACGCTCCGCACCACTCACCTCTCTCCTCTCGCGCGACGCCGTCTCCCCGTCGATGCGCCCTCTCCCCGTCGATGCGCCCTCTCCCCGTCGATGCACCCTCTGTCTCCCTCTCGGCGGCATCTTGCTCTGCACCGCCGCCTAGCTTACCGCTCCCCACCACCCTGATGCATGTCTCCACCGCTAATCTGATTCCTACAGCACAGGAGGAGTACAAAAAGCTGCCATTTTTATCGCCGACGACGCGCTGCTTGGCGTGAAGCTGGAGCTGGAGCTTCTGCTGGGCGGGCAGAGGAGGAGCTGGACCTATTGATGTTGGTGTGCAGAGGAGGAGCTGGAGCGCTAGATTTGAGCGTCCCGACACTTGATCTGCTTGTGGAGCGGCGCCGACACGGGCATGAAGACGGCGGCGCAGAGCCCGAGCGGGTGGAGCTGGAGCCCGAGCGGGAGGAGCGGAGCCGGCGGCCATATCCATGGCGCCCGTGCCGTCCTCCTCCTCTGTTGTAGGAAGAATAAGGCCCCAGAGGTACTCATTCAGCCTCCTCTGTTGTTCATTACTCCATGTTCCATTTTCAATAGTCAGTCCACAGCTCTAAAGTTTTTCTTGGTCTTGGTTTTGGTTTTGGCTCTAATATGGATGGGGTTTCTGGTTGCAGGAGACGACCATGGCGAATGGATGGTTAAATGGATTTCTGCGAATGCAACCTCAGCTACAGGATGGTCCTTTGGGTGTCCAAGGTGCAGGAAATCGCCATGGTGGACGCCCCTCTCTTGGAGCGGCTCATCTTGTTGGAGCTGCCTCATGTTGTAGCCAAACGTGTGAGGTTAAATATTGGTTCATGATTTCCCAACGTTTTTGTTAATTAAAATTATCTAAAAACATTTGTGTTAATTAAAATTATCTGAAACATTTTTTTTGTTAATTTGGAGTACTCACTTCAGCTACAGCATACTGTAGGACTTGCAAGCATTACTGCTTGCAACCTGTAGCTTCAGTACAATTAACCCCCGGAATAGTAGCTTCAGTACAATTAAATCTGAGCGTGTTTCTTATCTTCTTCTGACTGCAAATTGTTAATTTCAGTGTTATCAAGTGCCCTTTGCTATTAAAATCCAATTTGTTGAGCTTTCACTACTCCATTAGCTTGTGATAATGGTTCTGAAAGATTGTGATAATACATTCTCTTCTCTGTAAATGATCATACAAATGGATTTAAGTAAATGATCATACAAATGGATTTAAGTAAATGATCATACAAATGGATTTAAGTAAACTGATCATACAAGCAGTAGTGCAAGCAGTAGTGTTTCCGGAGTAATCCAGATTTAGTGTAGTATTCCAGATTTAGTGTAGGAGTATGAATAAAGGTAGGACCATTATGGTTGCTGTTGATCCAGATTTACTTGGAGTACTGATGATGGTTGCTACTACTCCTCCTGTGTCCTCTTCTTCCATCTTCTCTTTCTCTTCTCTGTTCTTTTCCTTAATGACACGAAATGAAACTTTTCCTTAATTGAATTTAACTGAAATGAAGGCCAAAATGAAACCAAATGACACCAAATGAAACGTTCCCTTAACTGAAACTTTAACTAAAACCATAATTGAAACTTTTCCTTAACTGAAACTTTAACCGAATTTAACTAAAACTTTTCCTTAACTGGACATTATTTTCTCTTCTTTCTTTCTTCTAAATGAAACCTTTTGTGTTAATCTAAATGAAACCTTTTTTGTTAATAAAATTAAATGGCACATTCCAAAAATCAGAAAATTCAAAAACTTCGCAAACATTCTCTAATATGGAGTTACACATACATGATCACAATCACCATAGCATCCATCACAAGCATCTGTAGCCTCATGACAAGTGTACATCACAAGTATCTCTAGCGTCATCACAAGCATACATCACAAGTATCTCTAGCCTCATCACAAGCATCTCTAGCCTCATCACAAGCATACATCACAAGTATCTCTAACCTCATCACAAGCATCTCTAGCCTCATCACAAGCATACATCACAAGTATCTCTAGCCTCATCACAAGCATACATCACAAGCATCTCTAGCCTCATCACAAGCATCCAACACAAGCATCTCTAGCCTCATCACAAGCATCCATCAGTGAACTCTCTCCATTAGTTGTAGATTGTGTAGAGCATTTGCGTAAACCTCTTGAGGGCATGTAAGTCTTGGCGGTAGCAACCCACGAATCTCAAGTCCTTCCTTGTTCACATGTGGTATTTTATAGCCATTGCCACCTGCATGGTTCAAAATTTCAATCATGCAAGCCTGTAGGGATAAGAAAACTCTGTTCAGCTTGTAAACCTCATACTTCTCAAATTCTTCCAACACACCCTTAATAAGGTCTTGAAGGGTTCTCGGGCTTAGACAATCTGTCAGAGATTGCAACGAACTGAAGAATCCAAGGTCAAGTCCATTCAAATCAGGGCTGTTGGCAGGCTGCTGAATTAGTTTGATGTCGCGTCCTGTGCTTTCGACGGCTGCTAAGAATTCCGGGTCATTAGGCAAGATATGAGGCTTTGCATTGTCCTGTTGTATGAAGATAGTTTGCCCAGCATCATTCTCAGGCCAAGCAGATTGTATTGCTGGTAGCAGATTATCTATCATGAACTCTCTCATCACTTGCATGTTAACCTTTATGGACTTTGTCTCCATTGTTCCTCTAGGCCTATTGTCGCTTCTCCTTTGAGCGGGAAGTTCTTTCACAAACGGCCAAATTCCAATTTTGCCAGAGAACATCACATTTCCTTCACTGTCCCACCTTGGCCTCGCAATGGCAGTTAAGAATACAATAAGTTTGGTTTGGTTTATATTGCAAGCTCGCACTCCAGTTCATACAATTTCAACCTGTGTACTCCTTGTAATGGATGGATTGTTTGATAACATCTTGTGTACTCCTTCTTGTGTAGTAGAATACACAAGATGTTTGAAACTGTTTGAAACAAGTCCCTGGAGTACTCATCACCTGCTTCTGGACCGGGATCAATGCCCTCTTCTTCCATGTTGAAATCACCATCTTGAACCACATGGCCTCCTCCAGGTATGTCCTCCTCCTCGGGTGGAGTACAATTTAGATCAAAGTCCATGTGTAATTGCTGCTGTCAAACTGTTGCTTCTTCTGTCAAATTGCTGATGCTTGTTCTACTCCTGTCAAATTGTTGTTGCTACTGCTGTCACATTTCAACCTTAGAACAGTCAAATTGTTGTTGCTACTGCTGTCATATTTTCAACTTAGAGCAGTCAAATTGCAGACTTAGAGCCTTGGAATTGCTGTTGCTGCAGGAGAAGGAATTGTTGTTGGTATTGGTATTAACCTGTTGTTGTTGTTGTCAAATTACTGTTGTCATTGACCCATTGTCGTGACCATGCTCAGAGTAACATGGAGGAGCACGCCCAGGATAAGGAGGCCTCCCAATCGCTGGATCTGTGACCTGGGCATGCGAGGAACACTCAGTCAGCAAGAAAAAAAACTGCATGCACCAAATGATGCTCCGAGGAAGGCTGGGGGTATAAGGATATTGTATCACAAAATGATCAGGTATGGTATTGGACCTACTAATCTTCCTACAAAATGATCAGGTTTTCACATTTTCCTGAAATGCTCTGATTACTATGATCAATTGATGCAAGTCTCATTTTATGATCATTAGATTACTCTGATTAAGATGATGATCTTGTATGAAAAGCATCATGCAAGTCAAATTGTACTCCATCATGCATCAGAATACTGATCTTTGTAGATGTATGGCACACCTACACAGCTTGAAAGAAAGAAAGCAAAAGGGGCAACACATTATTCTCAAATAACTTGTTCACATTATTGTCAAATATGATGGAGTATTTGCTAAATTCAGGTTGATGCGATGAACCTGGGCAGTAGGCGACCTCGGCAGTAGCTCCAGGAATAGTGTCCGCCTGGATGTGCAGCAACACCACCACCAGCAGCGGCTCTAGGACAGGGCCTGGAGGTGGAGTGGAGGAGCGCCTGGGCGAGGTGGAGAGGAGGAGCGCCTGGACCTGAACGTGTGCCCGAGCTCCTGGACGCGGGAGAGGAGGAGCGCCTGGGCCTAGAAGTCGATGCGCTTGGACCTGGGTGCAGTCTTGGAGGTGGAGGCGCCTAGATCAGGGTGCAGCCGGAGGTGAGGGCGGAGGTGGAGGGCGGGTCCGGAGGTGAAGGTGGAGGGCGGGGCCGGAGGTGGAGGTGGAGGGCGGGCCGGAGGTGGAGGTGGAGGGCGAGAGAGGAGGCGAGGCGGAAGACGCTGAGAAAGAAGACGGACTGATTTAGAATTTGAACTAGGGGCATAAAGGTTCATTTACCTATTTTCATTTGGTCGGAAGATATTTCCCAACGACTTATAATTCGGAACGGAGGGAGTAGTTTACAATCTGCATCAAATCACTGAAAAGTGAAAAGCCAACCGACGGATCTGCATCTCCCACTTGATTTCACGGAACATGCCGTGTGATCAGCACTGATAATAATAGCGGAGCAATTATTTGTATTTATTAATTCGTTCATTTAGACAGGCCCCTCATCCATCACGCGGGCCACGTGGATGCTAGCAATAAAATACCGCCGAGGGCAGCTGTACTCTCTAGGCACATCAGCAGAAGGCACACACTGAATAGATCGCGCACTCTGGCCGGAGGCGCGAAGCCATGGAGTCAGGCGAGCCACTCCCACGCCACGGCGGCCGCGGCGGCTGGCGCGCCGCGCTCTTCATCGTCGGTAATCTCGCCAATCATTCGTCGCGATGACTCCATCCATCGTGCGAGCCAATTTGCTTCTTCCTAAGCGTCTCTCTCTTTCTCTCTCTCTGTCTGAAGCGTCAAAAGCCTGAACTAACCATCCTTGCGCCGTGCGTGCAGCCGTCGGCTTCTTGGAGCGCATCGGGTTCACGGGCGTGGGGGGCAACCTGATCACGTACCTGACCGGCCCGCTGGGCATGTCCACGGCGGCCGCGGCCGCCGGCGTGAACGCGTGGTCCGGGACAGTGCTGGTGCTGCCGCTCGTCGGCGCGCTCGCCGCCGACTCGCGCCTCGGGCGGTACCGTGCGGTATTGATCGCCGGCGTGCTCTACCTGCTGGTCAGTGCTAGCTCAAACTTCGCTCCCTCTACTCTTCCAAGCATCTCAGAGCACCATGCCGCGTGTTAGATTCCCTGGCCATCATTGCGCGGTAGTAGGCGGTTGCTCGGTGGAGGTGAGTGGTGACAATGATTTGCTCCACCGTAGAATTTCGCCAAAAACTGATTCTGGCCTATGGAGTAGTACCATACGAGACCTTTTGGAGTTGGCATCCAGCCACAGCAAAAGGTCTGCTTCAGTTGCCGTCGGCGAATTGAGGAGGCATTGTCGCCTGTCATTCGTACACAACCGAAACTGTCTGGATCGACGGTCTCGTTGAGGTTCCAAACCGCGGGGGCGGGAGTAGCTGGGAAGTAAGCAGAAGGCGAAGGACAGATGAGACATCCATGTGATGTGAAGCGTGCTGCTGCTAGTCATTCTGAGATACTCCACCGCTAGTAGCCAAGCTACTCCTGTTCGTTCACACAGAAAAGTAAATAAATGAATTTTAATCTATTAGCACCCTTTTTTTAGCTGTATTAGCATTTTTTCCAATAAAGGATTAAAGTTTGGAAACTGCGTTTCTACACCTGAGCTCATATGCTCCTGGTGTGAACAGTAAATTAAATAAAATAGAAAACATTTTAAAAAATGAAATTTATTTATGGCATACTTTAAAAAATGTTGGTCGTGCCTGCCAAATTTCATCAAGAAATGACATTGGTGAAAGGCGTAGTAAATAAAACAAAATCAAAGCTCCAAAATGTGTTTGAAAGCAACATTTACAGAGCATCAATTTTGTTTTTTTACTGTGCCTTTCACCAATGTCATTTCGTAATGAAATTTGACAGGCACAACCAACATTTCTTAAAGTATGAAATAAAAAAATTCAGAAATTTTTGAAATGTTTTTGTATTTTATTTATTTTACTGTTCAAAACAGGAGCATATCAGCTCAGGTGTAGAAACTTCGCGTCCTTAAAGTTTCTGCCTGGCCGTTACACATTTTATCAAATAAACCCTCCCTTTTAGGGTAATTAACCCACCGTCCATATTTAAGTGTGAGAAAACTATCCGTTTCTTACAATTTTATAGAAAGCTCCCTCGCTTTTCCGGCAAATGACCGACACTCCATGACAGGAAATGAATCGTTTTTTTGTGTGTTTTAGGAGGAAAACCTTGTCGTTTTTATAATTAACCCATAGCCATTAGAACAAATAGTAGCTTTCTAAAAATATCCATATCTTAGACCCTAACTTCAATTTTAACATGTTATATATGAATTTGATTAGAAAAATGGGTACAATATGAATATGATGTTATTTTACATGTTAAACATTTTAAAAATTATATTTAGATTGCAATCTTAATCAGTAGCGCATGATCCATCTTTTTTCATACCGACACCGATCTAGATTGCAAATGAAGACCTCAACAAAGCCGAAGTGGCGACGAAAGAAACCATCGAGAACCATGCATGCATGTCTCGACAAAATATAGCATGGGAAAAACCGATTTCTCATCTTATGCCGAGATAGAGAGACGCGTCGGCAAGATCTGTTAGGGTCATATTCGTTGGGTTAGGGTCGTGCGGTATTTTCTTCTCCTGTTGCAACGCACATGCATTTTTACTAGTTTTCTCTAAAAGATGATTCTTGGTTGTCATCCTGTTGGTCAAATAAGATGTAAGATTCTTCGCTGGAGATAAAAGATAAGATTCTTTGTTGACATGCTCATGGTATGAACAATAATATCATAAAAAATGTAAAATCAAAAAATGATTTTTTCTGTATGGCAAAAATCAAGGAATGTTTGAAGTGCTTACAAAGTTTCATTATGAAATCACACTCGTGGAAGTGCTTGGTTGCTATCCTCACCGTCAGACAAACACCACAGTCGGCAGAGCACGATACTTTGACTATGAAAAGAAGTAGGGCTCCCATAACGCAATGACGTCACAGATCCTCAAAAAATATTCCAAAACATAAGATGCACAAAAAAGTAATTATATCTGCACGTGGTATCCCGTGTATGGATCCATCGTTCATGCTTGTTTTAGATTCCTGCTGTTTTTTTACCGTTTTTGGAATTTATCTTGTTTCAAAGCGTTACATTGTTTTCTTTCTCTCTCGTTCCAAAGTTTATCTCAATGCTTCATCCCAAATGATGTAGAACTAACGTTAGTTCTAAGCCATTTATAAGCGAATGCCCTACGGGTCGTCGGATTAGGGCGCACGAATCTTGGTGCGTTCAGTAGGAAGGCCATTGGGAGGGAAGGCCCGGACATAACACAATTGTTAGCTCGTTTGACGCTGCCTATGGAAACGACTTTCATGACAAATCTTTTTTCCCTATATTAGCGTCGCGTCAATTTCTATGTGTAGAATGGTAGTTTTATTCTTGTACATGCAAAAATCTTGAAGACATGTGTAGCAATTTCTTTCTATAGCATGCCAATTCTCCATGCTATAGCATGACATTATCCTATTTTACATGCCAAATCATAGGCAGTTTGTGGCAACTTTTCTTGTGATGTAGGATGGCAATTTTTCTTGGCCATGTGCGGATCTCTCATACGCATGACAATTCACTCTATTGTACCATGATGAATTCCTGATAATTTTTCTGTAAGCATGGTAATATTTTCCTTTTTAACATGCCAACACTTTTTGTAACAGCACGACAAATATATCCGTTATAGCATGGCAATTACCGAGTGTTCTCTCGGAGTGGATTTTTTAGCGAACACTCCCTTATGGCACCATTCGGTCAAACCAGCATCCTAGAGGGAACGTTCATTCACTCATGTGACCTCCTTAAGGGAACGTCAACACGTTATTGATGTTCACTCATTGTGTATCATCGTGTATCGGCAAACCATATTCAAAATAAGTGCATTATTCTTTGTTGGTATACAATAAAACATGATGATACATGTTGAAATACCAAAGAAAAAACAAAAGATTTTGAAACGAGATAAATTTTGACAACAATACAAAATAACATGAATCTCAAATCCGACGGTGAAGATAGGCTAAGTCAACCAGAGCCTAGGCCCGATTCGTGGCCTTGGAATCCTCTGTTCATCGTAGCATTTTTGCTACAGTTCGAAATTGTTCATCATTTTAGCCCATGGGTGATTGGGTCCAAACCAATTCTGGCTAAGACTGCAAGAAAAGCTCGAGGTTCGTGAGCTGTCCGAGATCGACTCGTATTTTAGCTCAACTCGAGATCGAGTCAAAAAGAAATGAGCTCAATATGAGCACTTTATGTAGCTCGAAGGAGAAACGAGATCTTGAGCTAGTATTGGCTTGCTAGATTTTAGCTCGATAACTCGATACGAATAAGAATATTAAATAATCTTCATGTCTATTACAAATAATTAGACTCATTCATTGCCATATATATTTTGCATGATTTATTTTCTTCATTTTACGTACTAGCAAACATGGAAATTAACCGTGGAGAGAATTTAGCCTCAATATGACAGGTGACCAGCCGTGTGTTCAATATCTTGTTATTTTGTTTAGAGTTTGAGAGCAGACATATCTTTGTTTTCTTCTATTCAGGATCTCTTGTTATTAATTACTAGTCTTAATTTGAGAAAGAATATTTAATAATGAATTTTTCTATTGTGGTCTATCTTACTTTAAATTTTGCCTTGAAATAATTTTAAAAATTATCTCATTTAGCTCGAGATCGACTTGAGATCGTGATAAGTTGAGCACGAGCCACTTTCTACAGCTTGACCTTGAGGTTCGCACATTTCGAGCTCGCCCGAATTTTAGTATAGGTTGAGTTGAGTATTGACCAACTCGCTCGAACTCGACTTGTTTGTACCCCTATCTGGCTCCGCCCCACTCAATGGAACCCGAATGATGGATTCATGCATGGGCTAGATAAAACATACTCCCTCTGTTCCTAAATATAAGTCTTTACAGAGATTTTTTTTATTGGATTACATGCAAATGTATATAGACATATTTCAAAGTATAGATTCACTTATTTTGCTTCGTATGTAGTTTCCTATTGGAATGTCTAAAAAGACTTATATTTAGGAACGGAAGGAGTATTCTCTTAAGATACAACCGCTACATGAGTGTTTTATGCTGGATAATTATGAGTTGTAAGTGTATTTTGGGAGTATGGATAGCACACTATTATGACTCTTCTTTTGCGAGGAGCACACTATTATGATATTAATCCCTAGTATTGCAGCAGTTGTAACCCGTGAATGTTGAATAAATAAATACTCCTAATTAAAATGGAGAGTCATCTGTAACCTTTTGCTGTGCATACACTAGTGTAGAAAACCTTTTTATATTATAGAACGGAGACAGTAGATGAGAATTAACTAAGTCTCGTCTAAGTCTTATATCATTTGACTTTATATAGAGGTTTTTATAGACTTATTTTTTTATTTGTTTTACTATTAATCAAATGATTTGTTACACGGGACTTTGCTAATTTTTCGTCTACATGTGAATTAACAAACCCGACATTTGATATCCTGTTACTAATGCTAATGATGAACAGAGCTTGGGAATGCTGACGGTCTCATCCATGCTGCAAACTGCCGGCTGCCACAACACAAACAGCACCTGCTCGCCGCCGCCCTCGTCCTCATCACCTGCCCGGCTCGCCTTCCTCTACACCGCGATCTACCTGCTAGCGCTGGCGCAGGGCTTCCACATGCCGTGTTCGGAAGCTCTGGGCGCGGACCAGTTCGATCCCAGCGTGAGTGCGTCCCGGAGTTCCTATTTCAACTGGTTTCACTTCTCCATATCGTGGGGCTATGCTATCGCAGCGATCGTGATCACCTACATCGAGGAGAATGTCGGCTGGACGGTAGGGTTCGCCGTGTGCTGGGCCACCATGGTGGTGTACCTCGTCGTCTTCCTACTCGGCACGAGGACTTACTGCGTAGAGCAGCCTGTGAACCGCAGCTCCTTGGCGCAGCTCACCAAGAAGCTCACATTTTCTCAAACCGATGCTACTGACACACAACGGTGAGTGCAAATTGACGTAACAGAGAGATGGTATCATAGTGAGTAACGGCGGATGTTTCTACTTGTGCAGGCTTTTGGCGACGGACAAGGACATGGACGATGACAACAGGTTCCTCGTTAAGCTGCTTCCTATCTGGTTGTCAAGCATAGTCATCGCCGCAGCCGCCTCGCAGGTCTCCACCCTGTTCACCAAGCAGGGCAGCACGATGGACCGGCGCCTGGGCGCGTCCACGGGTCTCGTCGTGCCGCCCGCGGCGCTGCAGTGCTTCGTCAGCTTCACCTACATCGCGCTGGTCCCTGTCTACGACCGCGCCCTCGTGCCCCTCGCGAGGCGCCTCACCAGGCACCCCGCGGGAGTCACCATGCTCCAGCGCATCGGCGCCGGGATGGTCATGTCCTGCGTCGCCATGGCTGTCGCGGCGCTCGTGGAAGCCAAGCGCCTCAGCGTGGCCACGGACGCCGGCCTGCTCGACCGGCCCGACGTGGCGGTGCCGATGAGCCTGTGGTGGCTGGTGCCGCAGTACGTCCTTGTCGGCTTCGCGGAGGTGTTCTGCTTCATCGGGCTGGAAGAGTTCTTCTACGACCAGGTGCCCGACGGGCTCCGCAGCGTGGGGCTGGCCCTGTGCCTGAGTATCTTCGGCGTGGGGAGCTATGCCAGCGGCATGCTCGTCTGGGCGCTGGACTGGGCCACGACGAGGAGCGGCGGAGAGAGCTGGTTCGCTGACAACCTCAACCGCGCGCACCTCGATTACTTCTACTGGATGCTGGCTGGCCTCAGCGCTTTGGAGGTGGCGTTATTTTTGTATTTGGCAAACCGGTATGTCTACCGGAAGAAACCCGAGCAACGATTCCTCGTCCATTAGGGTAAGCACAACTGGATGCACAACAGTGTACAGTGGGCCGTCAAAAAGGTTGTCAATGGCATGTCCAGGGGTATAGAAAGCTCAAGCATAGCATAGTGGTCTGCAATAGTGCAGCGCCCTACAAATATCTTCCTACAGTGCATTGTCTATATAGATAAGCCTCCCATTATGGAGAAATTCATAATACATGATTATCAAAAATTAGGTGTATCTTTGTGCTGGAGTACATTAAATTATGTTGAGTATATTGATTATTAGGAAATATGAGATATACTAGGATTTGTCATGTCTTGTCTTGTACTTCAAGTTGGTCATTGTACTCCAAATTAGCCCATCACAGCCGTCGTTAGCACGCCGGCCCGCCCATTGATCTACCCCGCGCATGTACGTCTGCCCTGTCGACCGTCGTCGTCGGCTCCATCTCGGACTCCGCCGCCATCCCACCTCCATCGAGCGGTGTCCCCGACCTCGCGCGCGTTCGGACTGATCACCCGCCTGTTGCCGCGATCCGCCTCATCCACGCCGTGCGACCAACCTGGCTCGTCGGTTGCGCGCGTCTCCGCAGGTCCTGTGAAAACTGTCCGAGTACAGCACGCCGCTCCGCCGATCGAGCACCAGGCTGCCGCTGCGTCACCCCGTCGGGCCACAACGCTGCCATCCTATGGTTCTCCCCATGGCCGCATCGACCCGCGTGCCGTCGCCGCGTGGCCCCTTTAGGCCGTAGTGTCGCGGCCCGCGGTCCACCGCCGCCCTGAGGTCGTCCCCTCCAGGCCATCTCCGTGGCTGCACCGACCCTCATGATGCCACTGCGTCGCCCCATCGGGTTGTAGTGAGCGTGGCACGTGGTCTCCGCCGCCGCCCGAGGCCGTCCCCGTGGCTGCACTGATCTGCGCACCGCTGCTGCGTCGCCCATTCAGGTCGTAGCGCCGCGACACGCGATCCACGGTGCCGCCCCGAGGTCTTCTCGCCGTTGCACCGACCCGTGCGTTGCTGCTTCGTCACCCCTTCGGCCCGTAGCGTCACGACGCGCGGTCCACTCCGCTGTCCCCGCACGTCGACTTCTCTGTGACATGCGCCGCGTGCCTTCCTTGGCGCGGGAACATCATCGTCCGCGCCGGTCTTTGTCACGCTGTCGGGTTCCTTGCCTACTTCGAGCATCGCCGATGCGGTCCTAACCAGCCGCCGCCATCGCCGTCAGGCCGCCGCCGCCGCTACTCTTCAGCGTCGTTGCGGCTCGCTCACTGGAGCTACGCCACGCCTCTTCGGTGCCACTCTAGCTCGCCGACCCGAGCCGCGCCGCCTGTCCACCCCCTTCATCATCCGTCCAGCACTAGCTCATCGCCAGCGTCGCCGTCGTCTACCCCGACCACTTCATCTACTCCGACCACCGCGAGCGACATCGGCCTCCCACCGATTTGTGCCACAACCGTCCTCGAGTCCTTCTTTACTAGCCTCCTCGACATGGCGTACAACTTGTTTGTAGTTCCCCGTCTACGCATGCCCGGTGCTGGCAACACTGACGCGTGCCTTCGTCCCCGATGTGTTCCCAGGTCTGGCAAGCCTGGAGCGACGCTTCGTCAACATCGACTTCGTCCGTGTACGCATGCCCGGTGCTGGCAACATTGATACGTGCCTTCGTGCACGACGTGTCCCCAGGCCTGGTAATCCTAATGCGACGTGTCTCAACTATGTCTGCTTCCCGGCGCACCAGTACTTCGACACCATTGTGCCCATGACTAACTCGGCGCCTCCTCGCGCTCGCGGCTCCACGACGACTTCCTCGACACCGGCTACCCCGACTCGTCATCCACCACGGCGTTCTTCGCACGGTTACCTCGACCACGACTGCACCACCCTACGCTCTCGGCTACCTCGACATCGGCACAAAGGACAACCGCCTTGCTTGAGCAACCTCGTCGGTTTCTACTCCAGTCACGCCTTCCGCTATGCATCAACCATTACGACTATGTGTGTGTGGGGGGGTGGGGTGACTGTCGGCTTACCTTCGGATTCTTCTCCAGTCTCACTGTCTGCGTCGCTACCGTTGTGACTGCGGGGGGATGTTGAGTATATTGATTATTAGGAAATATGAGACATACTAGGATTTGTCCTGCCATGTCTTGTACTCCAGGTTGGTAACTGTACTTCTATATATATGCCCACGAGGCTCAAGCAATACATCAACTATTCCACCAAATCTCTCTCTCCCTTTAACACATTACACGAGTTGAAATGGGAAAAATCAAAGATTTTCAATTATCTATCGCCTCTGCATCGAACCAAGCGACACAAAAGGGATGAACGGAATAACAGAAGTATCAACACTCCAAAACAAGAAGACCACAATCAATGCTATGCAAGCTTTTAAATATAGGCCCATAGGACCGATATATGGGCCAATTTATCTACTAGTACTACTTGTAAAAGCATCAGTTTGATGAATTCAAATGATCTAAACCATTCAATCACCTATATTTAACGTCCCATGCTGCTTCAATGATGTAGCCATATTATCATCAGTAAATCAAATCAGAAACATGTTAATTGCATTAATTATAGTTTGTAAACGACATTAATTGAATTAAACACCATTAATCTCTAAACCAACATTAATTGCAACTAATATTAAAAATAATATTATTGTCGAACTAAACGTGTGTGCATGTACATGATTACTAGTTACTTTTGGGGCTTGAGTTTCAATTCTCATATTGCTAATCAGAATACTGAAGTTTCATACCGTCAAATCACATAGAAATTATCGCATCCAATTCCCATTGTAATCGTGCGGGTATCATCTGTTGGGGAACATTGCATGTGAAACAAAAAAATTCCTACACACACGCAAGATTTATCCATGGTGATGAGCATCTACGAGAGGGAAAGTGGATCTCCATACCTTTGTAGATCGCTAAGTGGAAGTGTTAAGAAATGCGATTGATGTAGTCGAATGTCTTCGCGATCCAATCACGATCCGTCCCGCGAACTCCGATCTAGTGCCGAACGGATGGCACCTCCGCGTTCAACACACGTACGGCCTGATGACGCCTTCACCTCCTCGATCCAGCGAGCGATGGTGAAGTAGTAGCTCGAGTCCTCCGGTGGCACGATGGCGTGGTGGCGGTGGTGATGGAGGAATTTCAGCAAAGTTTTGCTAAGCGCTACGCGGAGAAGAAGAAGAACAAGGGAGAGGACGGGAAGCACCAAGGCATAGATGGGTGTGGCTGCCCTCTTTATCCCTCCATATATATAGGGGGGAAGGGAGGAGGGGGCGCCCCTAGATCCCATCTAGGGAGTGGCGACCAAGGCAGAGGGGGGCACCCCCTAGGGAAACCGTAGGGTGGCTTGGCCCCCCAAGTTACCTAGTGGCAGCCCCTTAGATAGGCTCCCCCACCCTTGGCCGAAGTAGGCTAGGGTTTGGGTGGCGCCCAACCCCCTTGTGGGCTGGTGCGCCCCCTAACCTTGGCCCATGCCCCCCAACACTTGAGCCCCCCAGGAAACACCTTTCGGTACTCCGTCATTTTCTCGGTACCTCCCATAACACTACTAGGAAAAACGTTATAGGTAGGACATCATTAGTACCGCTGGAAAATAACGTCTGCCGTTGCTAATTAGCAATAGCGCTGGATTATTAACCAACGCTACTACTAATTGGTCCCATCCCGACCGACGGGGGACAAACGGTAGTAGTAGCGGCTGCCAGAGGGCAATGCTACTACTAATAGCGTAGCAGTAGCGTTGTTCCCGTCCAACACTGCTGCTAATCGGGTCCCTCTATTTACCATCTTCCCCCGTGCGCCCCTTGATCCTCACTCTCAGATCGATCTCATCCTCGCGCCGACACACCATATCCCCACGCCGGTGCTCCGACGCAGCGGCCCTCCCCGTCCCGGCCCTCCCCACGCGGAGGCTCCCCGTCCCAGTCATCTCCACTCGACGGCTCCCTATCCGGGCCCTCCCCACGTGGCGGCTCCCCTCCCGGTCGTCCCCACGCGGCGGCTCTCCCCCATCCCGGCCATCCATGCAGCGGTATCTCTCCCTCTACCTCCTCTCTCCCATATGGATGGATGATATTTAGATGGTTAGATGAATGGATGGATGAAATTTAGATGGTTAGATGGATGGATGGATGAAATTTAGATGGTTAGATGGATGGATGATGTGAATGGCTGCATTTAGATGGTTAGATGGATTAATATGATTTGTTCATGATATGTGATGCCTAGTTAATATGTGATGTCTACTTAGATGGATGGATGGATCTGATTTCTTCATGAGATTTGTTCTGTGTGATGTCTACTTAATATGTCCATTGTTAAGAAAATGTGATGCCAAATTTACAGGGATTCCCATGTCTCCTAGACGTTCTCGTGAACAGGAGTTGGAGTGGCGGAGGGAGTTGCTGGCGCGGGAAAAAAAGGATTGACGATGCAGCGTTCAGATGGAGATAAAGTATGCGAGAGCTGAAAGAGGCGGAGAATATGTTCCGGATACTTAGTGTACTAACTGGGAGCACTAGGTCAATCTGTGCAAGGCTAATGTCGAAACACAGCTAAAATGGACGGCAGGCATCATCTTCGAGGAGGACAACGATGCAGAGCATGCTCATATGCCGCCTCAGAGTAGTCCCCACTTGGTTATGGAATGGGCGCTAAGTCAAGTGAAATCATCGTGCCCAACTCAGAGATCCTGATGGGGAAGTCTGGTCGGTATACTTCCACTGAGAATGCCCCCACCACCACCAGATTATGCTCATTAATAGTATTGTAGTAAGATTAATCTTTGGTTTAAGGTTTAATAGTATTGTAGTAAGATTAATAGTAGGGATAATCATCGATCGCTCTAGTTAATTAGTTTGGGTATGAGTAACTTCCTTAATTATTTTATGTTTACTATAGGTTGCTTGTATTTTTCTAACTATGCCTCTTTGTGTACATATATCGGAGATGGCGAAGGACTGCTACGCCATATTCATTGGGAGGGTTCCAGGAGTGTACGACCACTGGCCAGACGCTTAGCCCAGGTGGACAGGTACCCGAGATCTAGCCACGGAGGGTTCGACAACAGAGCCGAAGATGAAAATAGTTACTTGAGGTGGACGCTCCGGCAAGAGAGGGAGGACGACCGGTGCCTCAAGAAGTACTACTTAATCGCGCTCTTGCTCATACTGATCGCTCTTCTCTTCTACATCATGGTTTAGATAGAGATGATGAAACTTGTGTGTTTGCCATGACTGTGTAGTTGCATTTATTTGAGACATGACATGACTTATGTATCACTATTTTCGAGATGTGATGATATTTGTGTTGGATGATGATGGTGGTGTTATGACGAGTCTCCTGTATGTGTATGATATGATGAGAATAATGCATGTTTATTATGATATGATGAAACTACCGTATAGAGAATGCAAAAATAAGTAGAGGGGGATTAAATATTAGCAGTACTGGTTTAGCAGTAGCGCTGGTGAGTTGTAGCAGTAGCGCTGGTTTAGCAGCAGCGCTTGTTGTTCAAGAGCGCTACTGCTAACAGTACTTACCAGTAGATTTGGTTTTTTAGTTCTACTGCTAAACACTTAGTTGTAGCGCCTTAGCAGTAGCGCTGCCACCAGCGCTACTAATAAGGGGAAAACAAGCGCTACTGGTAGGGTTTCTCCTAGTAGTGGGAACACTTCTGGAACTTGATTCCCTTCGTCCTATATATCAATCTTCACCTCCAGACCATTCCAGAGTTCCTCGTCACGTCCGGGATCTCATCCGGGACTCCGAACAACCTTCGCTAACCACCATAATGACTCAACTATACTTATATCATCATCAAATGTTAAGTGTGTAGACCCTGTAGATTCAAGAACTATGCAGAAATGACCGAGACACTCTCCGGTCAATAACCAATAGCAGGACCTGGATGCCCATTGATGTCTACTACGCAACCTTCTTCTTCTAGACTCGTGTTTGGCCTCCAAGCGCAGAGTTTTGTAGGACAGTGGCAATTTTCCCTCAAGTGGATGACCTAAGGTTTATCAATCCGTGGGAGGTGTAGGATGAAGATGGTCTCTCTCAAACAACCTCACAATCAAATACTAGAAATCTCTTGTGTCCCCAACACACCCAATACAATGGCAAATTGTATAGGTGCACTAGTTCGGTGAAGAGATGGTCATACAAGTGCAATATGGATGGTAGATCTAAGTTTTTGTAATCTGAAAATATAAAAACAGAAAGGTAACTAATGATAAAAGTGAGCACAAACGGTATTGCAATGCTTAGAAACAAGGCCTAGGGTTCATACATTCACTAGTGCAATTTCTCTTAACAATACTGACATAGTTGAATCATATGTAAATACCTCACGTGCGACAAAGAGTTCACTCCAAAGTCACAAATAGCGGAGAGCTAATGAAGAAATATTGTAGGGTACGAAACCACCTCAAAGTTATCTTTTCTGATCAATCTTATGAGCTATCCCTATAAGTGTCACGAACAGCCCTAGAGTTCGTACTAAAATAACACCTTAAGACACACATCAACCAAAGCCCAAATGTCACCTAGATACTCCAATGTCACAACGAGTACCCATGGGATTGATTATATGATATGCATCACACAATTTAAGATTCAGCATGTTCAATCCAACACAAAGAACTTCAAAGAGTGCCCCAAAGTTTCTACCGGAGATTCAGGACGAAACATGTGCCAACGCGTATGCATTGATTTCCAAGGTCAGGGAACCCGCAAGTTGATCACAAAAACATACATCAAATGGATCAATAGAACATCCCATTGTCACCATGGATATCCCATCGCAAGGCATACATCAAGTGTTCTCAAATCCTTAAAGACTCAATCCGATAAGAAAACTTCAAAGGGAAAACCTAATTCATCACAAGAAGATAGAGAGGGGAAAACTCCATATGATTCATCTATAACAATAAAGCTCGCGGTACATCAAGATCGTGCCATCTCAAGAACACGAGAGAGATAGATAGAGAGAGAGATATCCGACACATAGCTACTGGTACATACCCTCAGCCCTGAGGGTGAACTATTCCCTCCTCGTCATGGAGACCGTCGGGATGATGAAGATGGCCTCCGGTGATGGTTTTGTTGGGGAACGTTGCATGGGAAACAAAAAATTTCCTATGGACATGCAAGATATATCCATGGTGATGAGCATCTATGAGAGGGAGAGTGGATTTACATACCCTTGTAGATCGCTAAGCGGGAGGCGTTAAGAAACGCGGTTGGGGTAGTCGAACGTCTTCGCGATCCAAATCGCCGAGCATCCCGCGATCTCATCACGACCCATCCCACGATCCAATCACGATCCGCCCCGCGAACTAATCATGATCCATCCCACGATCTCATCACCATCCGTCTCGCGATCTTGATCACGGTCCTTCCGATCTAGCGCCGAACGGACGATACCTCCGCGTTCAGCACAAGTACAGCTTGATGACGATCTCCGCCTTCTTGATCCAGCAAGAGGGAGCGGAGAGGTAGAAGAGTTATCCGGGAGCATGACGGTGCTCCGGTGATGGTGGTGGAGTTATTCCGGCAGGGCTTTGCCTAAGCACTACAGAAATCCGATCTAGAGGAGAAACTGTGCACTAGAGGAACGTGTAGCATGTGGCTGAAAATCAAGTGCCAAAAACCCTAAAACCTCCAGTATATATAGGAGGAAGATAGGAGGAGGCTTGGCCCTCAAGGGGCCAGGCCTTGGTTCGGCCGAATCAAGGAGGAGAGGAGAACTCCTCCTCCAATCCTAGTAGGACTAGGACTCCTTTCTATTTTTCCTTTTCTCCACCTTTTCTCTTTGGGTTTTCTCTCCTACCCGCATGGGCCTTGTGTGGAACTTCCACCAGCCCACTAAGGGCTGGTATTCACTCTCCCACATCCCATGTAGCCTCTTGGGTCGAAATACCCTTCCCGATGGTCTCCCGGTACACTACCGGCACTCCCGGTACACTACCGATGAGCCCGAAACTTTTCCGGTGACCAAAATAGGACTTCCTATATATCAATATTTACCTCCGGACCATTCCGAACCTCCTCGTGACGTCCAAGATCTCATCCAGGACTCCGAACAACCTTCGGTCACCACCATACATAACTCTATACTACCGAAACGTCACCGAACCTTAAGTGTGCAGACCCTGCGGGTTCGAGAACTATGTAGACATGACCGAGACACCTCTACGGTCAATAACCAATAGCGGGACCTGGATGCCCATATTGGTTCCTACATATTCTACAAAGATCTTTATCGATCGAAGCTCTATGTCAAGGATTCAGTTAATCCCGTATGATGTTCCCTTTGTTCTTCGGTATGTTACTTGCCCGAGATTCGATCGTCGGTATCTCCATACCTAGTTCAATCTTGTTACCGGCAAGTCTCTTTACTCGTTCCGTAATACAAGATCCCGTGACTAACACTTAGTCACATTGCTTGCAAGGCTTATTGTGATGTTTTATTATCGAGTGGGCCCTGAGATACCTCTCCGTCACACGGAGTAACAAATCCCAGTCTTGATCCATGCCAACCCAACAGACACCCTCGGAGATACCCGTATAGCACCTTTATAGTCACCCAGTTATGTTGTAATGTTTGATACACACAAGGCACTCTTCCGGTGTCCGTGAGTTGCATGATCTCATGGTCATAGGAATATATACTTGACATGCAGAAAAAGTAGCAATAAACTGGCATGATCATATGCTACGTTTGTAGTTTGGGTCTGGTCCATCACATCATTCTCCTAATGATGTGATTCCGTTATCAAATGACATGACATGTCAATGGCTAGGAAACCTTGACCATTTTTGATCAACGAGCTAGTTCACTAGAGGCATACTAGGGATAAAGTGTTGGCTATTTACCCACAAATGTAATGTGTTTCCAATCAATACAATTATAGCATGGATAATAAACGATTATCATGAATAAGGAAATATGATAATAACTAATTTATTATTGCCTCTAGGGCATATTTCCAATAGTCTCCCACTTGCACTAGATTCAATAATCTAGTTCACATCACCATGTGATTCGCATTGTTATGAATCTAACACCCAATGAGTTCTGGGGCTCGATCATGCTTTGCATGTGAGAGATGTCTTATAGTCAACGGGTCTGCGACATTCAGATCCGTGTGTACTTTGCAAATCTCTATGTCAAACTGTAAACACTGCTACCACACTCCACTTGGTACTATTGCAAATGGCTGCTCTACTATACGTATCCAGATTGCTACTACGAGTCATCTGGATTGGTGTTAAAGCTTGCATCGATGTAACTCTTTAGGACGAACTCTTTATCACCTCCATAATCTTGACCGTTGTCCAGTGATCCACTCCTGGATCACTCTTGTTCCCCTTGATGGACTCATGTCAGGGCACACACAGGTGCAGTACACATCATGGCATACTATACAGAGCCTATGGCTAAGGCATAGGGGACGACGTTCGTCCTTTCTTTTTCTTCTGCCGTGGTCGAGCTTTGAGTCTTACTCAACTTCACACCTTACAAATCAGGTGAGAACTCTTTCTTTGACTGATCCATTTTGAACTCTTTCAAAATCTTGTCAAGGTATGTACTCATTAAAAGTCTCATCAAACATCTTGATTTATCTCTATAGATCTTGATGCTCAACAATTAGGTAGCTTTATCCAGGTCTTCCTTTGAAAATCACCTTTCAAACAACCATTTATGCTTTCCAGAAATTCTAGATTATTTCCGATCAACAATATGTCATCCACATATACTTATCAGAAACTCTATAGTAAGCCAACTCACTTTATTGCAAATACAAGTTTCTCATAAACTTTGTATAGACTCTAAAACACCTCATCAAAGTGTATATTCCAACTCCGAGATGCTTGCTTCAGTCCATAGAAGGATCACTAAAGCTTGCTCTCCTTTTAGCATCCTTAGGACTGACAAAATCTTCTGGTTGTATCACATACAACCTTTCCTCAAGTAAACCGTTAAGGAAATGATGTTTTTGACATCCATCTGCCAGATTTCATAATTGAAAAATCCAGCAACTACTAACATAATTCCAATAGACTTTAGCATCGCTACGAGTGAGAAGGTCTCGTCGCAATCAACTCATTGAACTTGTCATAAACTTCTTTGCAACAAGTCGAGCTTTATAAATGGTGACATTTACCATCAGCGTCTATCTTCATCTTAAAGGTCCATTTGTACTCGACGACCTACCGTCCAACAAGCAAGTCTACCAAAGTCTATACTTGGTTTTTATACATGGATCCTTTCTCGGATTTCATGGACTCTAACCATTTGTCGGAATCCGAGCCCATCATCGCTTCTCCATAGCTCGTAGGTTCATCGTTGTCCAACAACATGACCTCCAAGACAGGGTTGTCGTACCACCCAGGAGCAGTACGCATCCCTTTCGACCTACGAGGTTCGATAGTAACCTGATCCGAAGCTTCATGATCATCATCATTAACTTCCTCTTCAACTAACGTAGGCTTCACAGGAACATCTTCCTGCGCTGCGCTACTGTCTTGTTGAAATAAAGGTTCAATAACCTCATTAAGTTCTATCTTCCTCACACTCAATTCTTTCTAGAGAAACTTTTTCTCGAGAAAGGACCCAGTTTCAGCAACAAACATTTTATGCTTGGATCTGAGATAGAAGGTTCACCCAACTGTTCTTAGGGTATTCTATGAGGATGCATTTGTCCGCTTTGGGTTCGACCTCATTAGGTGAAAACATTTTCCACACAAGCGTCGCAGCCCCAAACATTAAGAAATGACAGCTTAGGTTTCTATCAAACCATAATTCGCACGGTGTCATCTCAACGGATTTAGATGGTGCCCTATTTAAAGTGAATGTAGTTGTCTCTAATGCATAACCCCAAAATTATAGTAACAAAACGATAAGAGACATCATAGCATGCACCATATCCAATAGAGCATGCCTATGACATTCGGACACACCATCACACTATGGTGTTCCAGGTGGCGTGAGTTGTGAAACAACTCTCACATTGTCTAAAGTTGTATGCCAAACTCGTAAGTCAGATATTCACTTCCACGATCATATCGTAGACATTTTTATCTTCCTGTCACGATGATCTTAAACTTCGCTCTAAATTTGTTTGAACCTTTCAAACGATTCATACTTGTGTTTCATTAAGTAAATATACACTATACATACTCAAATCATCAGTGAAGGTAAGAAAATAATGATATCCACCGCACGCTACAAGACTCATTGGATTGCATACATCAACATGTATCATTTCCAATAAATAACTTGCCCGCTCCATCGGAAAACGGGGTCCTTTAGTCATCTTGCCCAAGAGGCATGGTTCACATGTCTCAACCGATTTGAAATCGAATGAGTCCAAAGATCCATAAGCATGGAGTTTCTTCATGCGCTTTATACTAATATGACATTTAGCGGTAGTGCCACAAGTATGTGGTACTATCATTATTAACTTTGTATCTTTTGGCATCATATGTTACGAACATGTGTATTACTACGATCAAGATTCAACAAACCATTCTTACTGGGTGCACGACCATTGAAGGTATCATTCATGTAAACCAAATAACCATTATTCTATAACTTAAATGAATAACTGTGTTGCAATAAACACGATCTAATCATGTTCATGCTTAACACAAACACGAAATTACATTTATTTAGGTCTGTCACTAATCCCAAAGGTAGAGAGAGCGTGCGATGTTGATCACATCAAATTTGGAAACATTTCCAACACACATCATCACCTCACACCTAGGTAGTCTCTGTTTATTCCGTAGCTTTTACTTCGAGTTACTAACATTTAGCAACTAAACCAGTATCCAATACCCAGGTGCTACTAGGAGTACTAGAAAGGTACACATCAACAACACGTATATCAAATATACTTCTGTCGACATTGCCAGCCTTCTTATCTACCAAGTATCTAGGGTTTTCCGCTTCAGCGACCGCTCTCCTCATAATCAAAGCACTTAGTCTCGGGTTTGGGTTCAACTTTGGGTTGCTTTACTTGACCAGCAACTGACTTTCCATCCATGAAGTTTCCCTCCTTGCCCCCTTCTCGAAACTAGTGGTTTTACTAACCATCAACACTTGACGCTCCTTCTTGATTTCTACCTTCGCGGTGTCAAACATTGCGAACAGCTCAGGGATCATTAATTCTATCCCTGGCATTTTATAGTTCATCACCAAGTTCTAGTAGCTTAGTGACAGTGACTTGGAGAACTATATCAATCACTATCTTATCTGGAAGATCAACTCCCACTCGATTCAAGCGATTGTATCACCCAAACAATCTGAGCACATGCTCAATGATTGAGCTATTCTCTTTCATCTTGCAGGCAAAGAATTTTGTTGGAGATCTCATATCTCGCAACACGGGCACGAGCCTGGGATCCTAATTTCAGCTCTTAGAACATCTCATATGTTCCGTGACGTTCAAAACATTTCAGAGACTCAATTCTAAGCCGTAATGCATGACGCACTAAACTATCAAGTAGACATCAGAACGTGCCTGTCAGATGTTCACAACATCTATAGACGATGCTAGAGGGGTTGGCGCACCGAGCGGTGCATTAAGGACATAAGCCTTCTGTGCAGCAATGAGGACAATCCTTAGATCACGGACCCAGTCCGCAATATTGCTACCATCATCTTTCAACTCTATTTCTCTAGGAACATATAAAAATTCAAGGGAGGTACAATGCGAGCAAGTAATCTACAACATAATTTGCAAAGACACTACTGACTATGTACATGATAATGAGTTCAATTAATCATATTACTTAAGAACTCCCGCTCAAATTGACATCCATCCGGTCATTCGAGTGATACATGATCCAAATTCACCAACTCAAGTCCGATCATCACGTGAGTTGAGGTGGTTTCAATGGTGAACATCATCATGTTGATCATATCTGCTATATGACTCATGTTCGACCTTTCGGTCTCTTGTGTTCCGGGGCCATGTCTGTACATGCTAGGCTTGTCAAGTTTAACCCGAGTGTTCTGCATGTGCAACACTAGCTTGCACCCGTTGTATGTGAACGTAGAGTCTATCACACCCGATCATCACGTGGTGTCTCGACACGACGAACTTTCGTAATGGCGCACACTTGGGGAGAACACAATTTATCTTGAAATTAAGTGAGGGGTCACCTTATAATGCTACCGCCGTCCTAAGCAAAACAAGGTGCATAAAAGGATTAACATCACATGCAAATCACAAGTGACATGATATGGCCATGAACTTGTGCTTTTGATCTCCATCTTGAAAGCACTGACATGATCTCCATCATCACCGGCACGACACCATGATCTCCATCATCTTGTTCTCCATCAACGTGTCTTCATCGGGGTTGTCGCGCCCATCATGCTTTTACTACTATTGCTACCGTTTAGCGATAAAGTAAAGCATTACATAGCGCTTAATGATTGACATGCAGGTCATACAATAATTAAAGTCAACCCTATACCTCCTGCCGATTGTCGTACTCATCGACATGCAAGTCGTTATATTCTATACATCACATGATCATCTCATACATCACATTTATCACATCATGTAATTGGCCATATCACATCACAACATACCCTGCATAAACAAGTTAGACGTCCTCTAATTGTTGTTGCATGTTTTACGTGGCTGCTATGGGTATCTAGCAAGAACAATTCTCACCTACGGATAAACCACAATGGTGATACATTAGTTGCTTTTCAACCTTCTCAAGGACCGCCTTTGTCGAATCCGATCCAACTAAAGTGAGAGAAACTGACACCCGCCAGCCATCTATGCAACAAGTTGCAGTTGAGGGAACCGGTCTCTCGTAAGCGTACGAGTAATGTTGGTCTGGGCCGCTTCATCCCACAATACCGCTGAACCAAAAAACGACCAAGGGAGGAAGC
Organism: Hordeum marinum; assembly: GCA_022496015.1. Taxonomy (NCBI): domain Eukaryota; kingdom Viridiplantae; phylum Streptophyta; class Magnoliopsida; order Poales; family Poaceae; genus Hordeum; species Hordeum marinum. The sequence continues at coordinate 445,231,548 of CM039674.1, forward strand.
AATCTAAGCATCAACGCCCACAAACTCTTTGTGTTCTACTCGAGATCTCATCTACACATAGACCTAGCTCATGATGCCATTGTTGGGTAACATTGCATGGGAAACAAACAATTTCCTGCGCACATGCAAGATCTATCCATGGTGATGAGCATCTACGAGAGGGGGAGTGGATCTACATACCCTTGTAAATCGCTAACCGGGAAGCGTTAAGAAACGCGGTTGGTGTAGTCGAACGTCTTCGCGATCCAAATCGCCGAGCATCCCGCGATCTCAGCATGATCTGTCCCGCGATCCAATCATGATCCGTCCCACGATCCAATCACGATCCATCCCGTGAACTCATCATGATCCGTCTCGCGATCTCATCACGACCCGTCTCGCGATCTTGATCACGGTCCTTCCGATCTAGCGCCGAACGGACGACACCTCCGCATTCAGCACACGTACAGCTTGATGACGACCTCTGCTTTCTTGATCCAACAAGAGGGAGCAGAGAGGTAGAAGAGTTCTCTGGCAGCATGACGGTGCTCCGACGATGGTGGTGGAGCTGTTCCGACAGGGCTTCGCCTAAGCACTGCAGAAATCCAATCTAGAGGAGAAACTGTGCACTAGAGGAATGGGTAGCACGTGTCTGAAAATCTAGTGCCAAAAACCCTAAAACCTCCAGTATATATAGAAGGAAGAGAGGAGGAGGCTTGGCCCTCAAGGGGCCAGCCCTTGGTTCGGCCGAATCAAGGAGGAGAGGAGGACTCCTCCTCAAATCCTAATAGGACTAGGACTCCTCCCTATTTTGCCTTTTTTCCACCTTTTCTCTTTGGGTTTTCTCTCCTAGCCGTGTGGGCCTTGTGTGGGACTTAAACCAGCCCACTAAGGGATGGTATTGACTCTCGCACAACCCATGTAGCCTCTTGGGTCGAAATACCCCTCCCGATGGTCTCCCGGTACACTACCGATGAGCCCGAAACTTTTCCGGCGACCAAAATAGGACTTCCTATATATTAATCTTTACCTACGGACCATTTCGGAGCTCCACATGACGCCCGGGATCTAATCTGGGACTCCGAACAACCTTAAGTCACCACCATACATAACTCTATACTACCGAAACGTCACCGAACCTTAAGTGTGTATACCCTGCGGGTTCGAGAACTATGTAGACATGACCGAGACACCTCTACGGTTAATAAGAAATAGCGGGACCTGGATGCCCATATTGGTTCCTACATATTCTACGAAGATCTTTATCGGTCGAACCTCTATGTCAAGGATTCAGTTAATCTCGTATGATGCTCCCTTTGTTCTTCGGTATGTTACTTGCCCGAGATTCGATCGTCGGTATCTCCATACCTAGTTCAATCTCGTTACCGGCAAGTCTCTTTACTCGTTCCGTAATGCAAGATCCCATGACTAACACTTAGTCACATTGCTTGCAAGGCTTATTGTGATGTTGTATTACCGAGTGGGCCCTGCGATACCTCTCTGTCACAGGAGTAACAAATCCCAGTCTTGATCCATGCCAACCCAACAAACACCCGCGGAGATACCTATAGAGCACCTTTATAGTCACCCAGTTACGTTGTAATGTTTTATACATGCAAGTCACTCTTCCGGTGTCCATGAGTTGCATGATCTCATGGTCATAGGAACATATACTTGACATGTAGAAAACAGTAGCAATAAACTGACATGATCATATGCTACGTTTGTAGTTTGGGTCTTGTCCATCACATCATTCTCCTAATGATGTGATCCCATTATCAAATGACATCACATGTCAATGGCTAGGAAACCTTGACCATCTTTGATCAACGAGCTAGTTCACTAGAGGCATACTAGGGATAAAGTGTTGTCTATTTACCCACACATGTAATGTGTTTCCAATCAATACAATTATAGCATGGATAATAAATGATTATCATGAACAAGGAAATATGATAATAACTAATTTATTATTTCCTCTAGGGAATATTTCCAACAGGTTTCCCCCTCCAGTGGGGTGCCAGAACGGGCTCCCGATTGGTTTTTCGTGGCTACAGAGGCTTGCGGAAGTGGAACTCCCGATCTAGGTTTCTTTCTGGGTTTTTAGTATTTATAGGAATTTCTGCCTTCGGTCTCATGTCAAGGGGATGTTCTAGTAGTCCAGAAGTCATAGGGGCGCGGCCTAAGGGGAGGGGGGCGCCTAGTAGGCTTGTGGCCTCCTCGTCCACTTCCTGTCCTAGCTCTTGTGCTTTGGGAGTCTCTTTTGGTCGATACAAAATCACCGTAAATTTTCAGCCCATTCCGAGAACTTTTATTTCTACACAAAAAATGACACCATAGTAGTTCTGCTAAAAACAGCGACAAACCGGGTTAGTTCTAATAAAATCATACCAAAATAATATAGAATTATTGTAAACATGGCATGAATAGTTCATAAATTATATATACGTTGGAGACGTATCACCCGTATTGACTCCTACATATTCCATGAAGATCTTTATCGGTTGAACCTCTATGTCAAGGATTCGGTTAATCCCGTATGCTGTTCCCTTTGTCCTTTGATATGTTACTTGCCCGCGATTCGATCGTCGGTATCCCTATACCTAGTTCAATCTCGTTACCGGAGGTCTCTTTACTCATTCCGTAATACAAGATCCTATGGCTAACACTTAGTCACATTGCTTGCAAGGCTTATTGTGATGTTGTCTTACCAAGTGGGTCCTAAGATACCTCTCTGTCACATGGTGTAACAAATCCTAGTCTTGATCCATGCCCACTCAACAGACACCCTCAGAGATACCTATAGAGCATATTTATAGTCATCCAATTACGTTGTGACATTCGATGCACACAAGGTATTCCTCCGATGTTAGTGAGTTGCATGATCTCATGGTCATAGGAGCAGATACTTGACATGTAGAAAACTATAGCAATAAACTGACACGATCATATGCTATGTTTATAGTTTGGGTCTCGTCCATCACATTATTCTCCCAATAATGTGATCTGGTTATCAAATGACATATTATGACTATGGCTAGGAAACCTTGACCATCTTTGATCAACAAGCTAGCCTACTAGAGGCATACTAGGGACAAAGTGTTTGACTATGTATCCACACATACATTGTGTTTCCAATCAGTACAACTATAGCATGGATAATAAACGATTATCATGAACAAGGAAATATAATGATAACCATTTATTATTGCCTCTAGGGCATATTTCCAACAGTCTCCCACTTGCACTAGAGTCAATAATCTTGTAATGAATCTAACACCCATACAGTTCTGGTGTTGATCATGTCAAGCCCTTCGAAGAGGTTTAGCCAATGGGTCTACGACATTCAGATCCATGTGCACTTTGCAAATACTTATGTCCTCCTCATTGATGTGATCGCGGATGGAATTGAAGCGTCGCTTTATGTGTCTGGTCCTCTTGTTAAACCTTGGTTCCTTGGCCAGAGCAATGGCATCATTGTTGTCACAGAACAAAGCCATTTGATTCAGTGCACTGGGCACTACTCCAAGATCTATCATGAACTCCTTCATCTAGACATCTTCCTTTTCTGCCTCCGTGGTCGCGATGTACTCCACTTCGCATGTAGAATCGGCTACCACGCTCTGCTTGGAACTGCACCAGCATACCGCTCCCCCATTGAGAATAAATACATATCCGGTTTGCGACTTAGAGTCATCCGGATCAGAGTCAAAGCTTTCATCGATGTAACCCTTGAGGATGAGCTCTTGATCACCACCATAAACCAGAAACATTTCCTTAGTCCTTTTCAGGTACTTAAGGAGATTCTTGACCGCTGTCCAATGCTCCATTCCTAGATCACTTCGAAACCTTCCGGCCATACTTATGGCAAGGCTGACATCAGTGATGGGGAACGTCGCACGGGAAACAAAAAATTTCCTACGCACACGCAAACCTATCCATGGTGATGAGCATCTACGAGAGGGAGAGTGGATCTACGTACCCTTATAGATCGCTAAGTGGGAAGCGTTAAGAAACGCGGTTGGTGTAGTCGAACATCTTCGTGATCCAAATCGCCGAGCTTCCCGCGATCTCATCACGATCCGTCCCACGATCCAATCACGATCCGTCCCGCGAACTCATCACGATCCGTCCGACGATCTTATCACGATCCGTCTCACGATCTTGATCACGATCTGTCCCGTGAACTCATCACGATCTGTTCCGCGATCTTATCACGAACTGTCTCGTGATCTCGATCACGGTCCTTCCGATCTAGCGCCGAACGGACGGCACCTCCACGTTCAACACACGTGCAGCTTGATGACGATCTCCGCCGTCTTGATCCAGCAAGAGGAGGTGGAGAGGAGAGAGAGTTCACCGGAAGCGTGATGGCGCTCCGGTGATGGTGGTGGAGCAATTCCGGCACGGCTTCGCCTAAGCACTGCGGAAAACCGATCTAGAGGAGCACCGATGGAACGGGTAGCACGTGGCCGTAAAATCTATGCAAAAACCCTCTATTCCACCAGTATATATATGAGGAGAGGAGAGGAGGGATGGCGCAAGGAAAAACTCCAATAGGATTCGGCCGAAGCTAGGAGGTGGAGGTGGATTCTCCTCCTCCACTCCTAGTAGGACTAGGACTCTTCCTTTTTGCCTTTTTTTCCACCTTTTTCTTTAGGCAGTTTTCCTCCTGGCGCCATGGGCCTTTTGTGGCTGTTCCACCAGCCCACTAAGGGCTGGTTATTATTCTCCCACAGCCCATGGACTCTCTAGGGTCAAAATACCCCTCCCGGAGGTCTCCCGATACACTACCGGCACTCCCGGTACACTACCGATGAGCCCGAAACTTTTCCGGTGACCAAACTGGGAGTTCCTATATATGAATCTTTACCTCCGGACCATTCCGGAGCTCCTCGTGATGTCTGGGATCTCATCCGGGACTCCGAGCAACCTTCGGTCACCAGCATACATAACTCTACACTACCGAAACGTCACCAAACCTTAAGTGTGCAGACCATGCGGGTTCGAGAACTATGTAGACATGACCGAGACACCTGTACGGTCAATAACCAATGGCGGGACCTGGACGTCCACATTGGTTCCTACATATTCTACGAAGATCTTTATCGGTCGAACCTTTATGTCAAGGATTCAGTTAATCCCGTATAACGTTCCCTTTGTTCTTCGGTATGTTACTTGCCCGAGATTCGATCGTCGGTATCTCCATACCTAGTTCAACCTCGTTACTGGAAAGTCTCTTTACTTGTTCCGTAATACAAGATCCTGCAACTAACAATTAGTCACATTGCTTGCAAGGCTTATTGTGATGTTGCATTACGGAGTGGGCCCCGAGATACATCTCCGTCACACGGAGTAACAAATCCCAGTCTCGATCCATGCCAACTCAACAGACACCCTCGGAGATACCTGTAGAGCACCTTTATAGTCACCCACTTACGTTGCGACGTTTGATACACACAAGGCACTCCTTCGATATCCGTGAGTTGCATGATCTCATGGTCATAGGAAAATATACTTGACATGTGGAAAACAGTAGCAATAAACTGACACGATCATATGCTACGTTTGTAGTTTGGGTCTTGTCCATCACATCATTCTTCTAATGATGTGATCCCGTTATCAAATGACATCTCATGTCCATGGCTAGGAAACCTCAACCATCTTTTGATCAACGAGCTAGTCTATTAGAGGCATACTAGGGACATGATTTTGTCTATGTATCCACACATGCATCTAAGTCTCCAATCAATACAATTATAGCATGGATAATAAACAATTATCATGAACAAGGAAATATGATAATAACTAATTTATTATTGCCTCTACGGCATATTTCCAACAGTCTCCCACTTGCACTAGAGTCAATAATCTAGTTCACATCACCATGTGATTCGCATTGTTATGAATCTAACACCCAACGAGTTCTGGGGCTCGATCATGCTTTGCATGTGAGAGAGGTCTTTATAGTCAACGGGTGTGTGATATTCAGATCCGTGTGTACTTTGCAAATCTCTATGTCAACCGAAAACATTGTTACCACACTCCACTTGGTACTATTTCCAAATGGCTGCTCCACTATACGTATCCAGATTGCTACTACTAGTCATCCGGATAGGTGTTAAAGCTTGCATCAACGTAACTCTTTACGATGAACTCTTTATCACCTCCATAATCAAGAAACATTTCCTTAGTCCTCAGGTTACTAAGGATAATTTCGACCGATGTCCAGTGATCCACTCCTGGACCACTCTTGTACCCCTTGACAGACTCATGCCAAGGCACACACAGGTGCGGTACACAACATGGCATAATATAGAGCCTATGGCTAAGGCATAGGGGACGACGTTGGTCCTTTCTCTTTCTTCTGCTATTGTCGAGCTTTGAGTCTCACTCAACTTCACACCTTACAAATCAAACGAGAACTATTTCTCTGGCTGATCCATTTTGAACTCTTTCAAAATCTTGTCAAGGTATGCACTCATTGAAAGTCTCATCAAGCATCTTGGTCTATCTCTATAGATTTTGATGCTCAACAATTAGGTAGCTTTATCCAGGTCTTCCTTTGAAAATCACTTTTCAAACAACCATTTATGCTTTCCAGAAATCCTACATTATTTCCGATCAACAATATGTCATCCACATATACTTATCAGAAATTCTATAGTGCTCTCACTCACTTTATTGTAAATACAAGTTTCTCGTAAACTTTGTATAAACATCAAAACTTTGATCACCTCATCAAAGCGTACATTCCTACTCCGAGATGCTTGCTTCAGTCCATAGAAGGACCACTGAAGCTTGCACACCTTTTAGCATCCTTAGGACTGACAAAACCTTCTGGTTGTATCACATACAACCTTTCCTCAAGTAAACCGTTAAGGAAATGATGTTTTGACATCCATCTGCCAGATTTCATAATTTGAAAAATGCAGCAACTGCTAACAAAATTCCAACAGACTTTAGCACCGCTACGAGTGAGAAAGTCTCATCATAGTCAACTCCTTGAACTTGTCACAAACATCTTTGCAACAAGTCGAGCTTTACAAATAGTGACATTTACCATCAGTGCCTGTCTTCATTTTAAAGATCCATTTGTACTCAACGACTTGCCGTCCAACGAGCAAGTCTACCAAAGTCTATACTTGGTTTTCATACATGGATCCTATCTCGGATTTCATGGCCTCCAACCATTTGTCGGAATCCGGGCCCATCATCGCTTCTCCACAGCTCGTAGGTTCATCGTTGTCCAACAACATGACCTCGAAGACAGGGTTGTCGTACCGCTTAGGAGCAGTACACATCCTTGTCGACCTACGAAGTTCGATAGTAACTTGATCCTGAAGCTTCATGATCATCATCATTAACTTCCTCTTCAACTAACGTAGGCTTCACAGAAACATCTTTCTGCGCTGCGCTACTCTCTGGTTGAACAAAGGTTTAGCAACCTAATCAAGTTCTATCTTCCTCCCACTCAATTCTTTTGAGAGAAACATTTCCTCAAGAAAGGATCCGTTTAAGCAACAAACACTTTGCACTAGGATCTGAGATAGAAGGTTCACCCAACTGTTCTTAGGGTATTCTATGAAGATGCATTTGTCCGCCTTGGGTTCGACCTCATTAGGTGAAAATTTTTTCCACACAAGTGTTGCAGCCCCAAATATTAAGAAATGATAGCTTAGGTTTCTATCAAACCATAACTCACACAGTGTCATCTCAACGGATTTAGATGGTGCCCTATTTAAAGTGAATGTAGTTGTCTCTAATGCATAACCCCAAAATTATAGTACTGAAACGATAAGAGACATCATAGCACGCACCATATCCAATAGAGCATGACTATGATGTTCGGACACTCCATCACACTATGGTGTTCCAGGTGGCGTTTAGTTGTGAAACAAATTTCACATTGTTTTAAGTTGTATGCCAAACTCGTAACTCAGATATTCACCTCCACGATCATATCACAGTCATTTTTATCTTCTTGTCAGGATGATCTTAAACTTCAGTCTAAATTTGCTTGAACCTTTCAAACGATTCAGACTTGTATTTCATTAAGTAAATATACACTATATCTACTTAAATCATCAGTGAAGGTAAGAAAATAACGATATCCACTGCACACTACAAGACTCACTGGATTTCATACATCAACATGTATCATTTCCAATGAATCACTTGCTTGCTCCATCCAACGGGGGTTTAAAGTCATCTTGCCCAAGAGGCATGGTTCGCATGTCTCAACCAATTCGAAATCAAATGAGTCCAAAGATCCATCTGCATAGAGTTTCTTCATGCGCTTTATACCAATATGACATTTAGCGGCAGTGCCACAAGTATGTGGTACTATCATTATTAACTTTGTATCTTTTGACATTAATGTTATGAACATGTGTATTACTACGATCAAGATTTCGACAAACCATTCTCACTGGGTGCATGACCATTGAAGGTATTATTCTTGTAAACAAAATAACCATTATTCTCTAACTTAAATGAATAACCGTATTGCAATAAACATGATCTAATCATGTTCATGCTCAACGCAAAACACCAAATAACATTTACTTAGGTTCGTCACTAATCCTGAAGGTAGAGAGAGCGTGCGATGCTGATCACATCAACCTTGGAAACATTTCCAACACATATCGTCACCTCACCCTTAGCTAGTTCTCCGTTTATTCCATAGCTTTTATTTCGAGTTACTAACATTTAGCAATCGAACCGATATCCAATACCCAGGTGCTACTAGGAGTACTAGCAAGGTACACATCAATAACTCGTATATCAAATATACTTCTGTCGATGTTGCCAGCCTTCTTATCTACCAAGTATCTAGGGTTGTTCCGCTTCAGCAACCGCTCACCTCATAACAGAAGCACTTAGTCTCGGGTTTGAGTTCAACTTTGGGTTGCTTCACTCGAGCAGCAACTGACTTGCTATCCATGAAGTTTCCCTCCTTGCTCTTGCCCTTCTCGAAACTAGTGGTTTTATTAACCATCAACACTTGACGCTCCTTCTTGATTTCTACCTTCGCGGTGTCAAACATCGCGAACAGCTCAGGAATCATTATTTCTATCCCTGGCAATTTTATAGTTCATCACCAAGTTCTAGTAGCTTAGTGACAGTGACTTGGAGAACTATGTCAATCACTATCTTATCTGGAAGATCAACTCCCACTTGATTCAAGCAATTGTAGCACCTAGACAATCTGAGTACATGTTGGGGATATAACCCCGTAATATGACCCGGCTTAGAAGCTCCGGCTGATATTAATGATTCATGAGCCAGCCCAAAAGGGAAGCTATCAATTGAAGGCCCAAGATGATAGGTGGCTCAAGAGGCGGGCCGGATGACGACCCGGACGGCGAAGACCCGAACGTGTAAGACGTCTCAAGGATGACTTGGGCGAGGAGATAGAGATAGATTCGGAGATGTAAACATAATCCAGTTAAACAATTGTAAGACCCGACGGTCCTGACCTCTTATATAAAGGCAGACCCGGGGCGATTTAGAGGTCAGGTTATCGAGAGCTAGGTCAAGCTTTTAGCCCCTTGTAATCGATACAAGAACAATAATAACACAAGCATGGCGTAGGGTTTTACCTCGACTTGAGGGGCCGAACCTGGGTAAACTCGTGTCCTTTGTCCCAATCAACCCCTTTGAGTCCACTATGATGGCGGCAGCTCTGAACTCAAGTTCGGTAATCCGGACATATGCCGTGATAAAACCACGATAGTTGGCGCCCACCGTGGGGCTTGCGCTTGGTGGTGTTGAGTTCTCAAAGGGCTCCCTTCCAGGGCTCAAGGGATACGTAGTTGGAAGGATGAGCAAGAGTCGCCGCGGCCGGCTCTACATTGACAATGCCGGTTGGGGGCTTGATGCTGCATCTGTGGAGTATGGTTTCCGGGTTTCGTTCGGCAGAATCCAGGTTTTCATCGGAAGGATCGACGGATCTACACTCGGGCCGGACGTCTGCACCAACATCATCGAGCCGGCTCGGAGTCTCCAGCCCGCACGTAAGGTATGCTTTGCCCGTGTCAATCCGGCTCAGGAGCATGTCTTTGTGGGTTTTACTCAAGGTATGGATCTGGAAGCTTCCGGATCTCAAGGAACACTTGTGCACTCCGAAGATGAGTCTTCGAGTGGGGAAACAGAATCGGTGTATCGACTCAGCAATGGTGGCCTCGGGGGCTACGGCGACGCTTGCCCCGAGTCAGATCACCATGAGTCAGGTGAGCTTGAGCAGCCGGTTCATGCAGCGGTGTTCATGGCAGGGCCAGGAGCGGCCGGGTCAGGAGCTAATCCGCCTCCACCGCCGTCGGCTCAGGGCCTTGTAGAATTGATGGACGAGCTCGAGGCTTTGATGGCTGTGGAGGTTACACCGGACAATCAAGCGGCTCGGAATATGGAGATCGCAAGGATCAAGGGCCGGATGGCTGAGGAGCGTCAGAGGATAGCTGAAGTAAAGGACCAGATGGAGGCAGAGGCAGCACGACTCAAGGCCGATGCTTTCCGTTTGGGGTCAGAACAAGTATCTGCAATGGCTGTGCACCGCAGGAGGCATCAATCTCGTTTGCCGGAGTGTTACGAAGCGAGGAATCTTTTCAACACTCCCGGCTCTGGGAGAGCGGCGGCTGCCCCTGAGGAAGGGCGAGTAGCGGCTCACACGACCCAACCCGGAGGGTTCGCAACGCCGGCGGGTCATTATTCTAACCCGGCCAAAAATATGGTTGCGGCAGCTACTCGGCTTGGGACAATTCCTATCCCAGATGAGGCGCCCTTTGTGGAGGAGGTACGAAATGCTATTGGATACTTACAGATGGCCGTGGCTCAATAGGAGAAATACACTCACAGTCGGAGCCGGGTCCACTCTACCCCTCTCCATAGTCGAAGTTTCAGCCGGCGCTATGAGTCGTCGGTGGTTTCCAGCAGTGGTCTGCATCGTGGGCCAGAAGGGGGACGAGCGGTCTTAGACGCGCAGGCCCTCATGGACAGGGCGAGGAACAGGCGAGAAGAAGAGGCGGCGATGATTCATCCGGATCCTGGACATTCTGTATCAGTGGTGGCCAGAGCCACTGGTAGCGCTAGGGCCGTGGGAGTTCCATGTTTACCTCCGGCTCTGCGAAGCGAGAGGTTGCCAAAGGATTTCAAGGGACCTCGGAAGGTTTCAAATTATACAACGGATCTCCCTCCTGAGGCTTGGGTGGAGAGCTATGAGCTGGCCATGGAAATGTTGGACATTAGTGAGGCGGTGTGTGCAAAGTACTTTATCATGATGCTCGAGGGTCCGGCTCGCACATGGTTGAAGGGTTTACCACCCAACACGATAAACTCCCGGGCTGAATTAAGGGCAAAGTTTATTAAGAATTTCCAGGGGACTTGCAAGCAACCTATGACCATCGTAGACCTGGATCACTGTGTTCAACAGGAGAATGAGTCGGCTCATCATTGGGTCCGGCGGGTATCGACCATTATTCACTCTTCGGAGCAGATCACGGCGGCTCAGGCAGTGCTCATCTTAGAAAAGAACTATCATTTTATTCCACTGAAATAGAAGCTTGGCCGGCTCAAGTGCACATGTCAGGATATGGGAGAGCTCATGACGGCTCTAACGAAATACGCCAACTCAGATAGCACCAAGGATCCGGGCTCAGATGAGGAAAAAATCAAATCAAGGGAAAAAGAACAATCAAGTCAAGAACTTTGCGAACAATGGGAATCAGAACAGGCGGAAGAACGCTGATGGCGGGTCAGAGTTGGTAGCAAAGACTAACACAGGACCAAACGCTCCTAAGACGAACGGACGGTACATGCCGTATCAGCACGGAAATAGGGCTCCCTTCAACTTAGAAGCGACCCTTAGGAAGCCTTGCCCAGAACACAGAATGCCTGATAGGCCGGCGACGCATGCGTGGGGTGATTGCTTTATCATGCAGAGATTTAAGAACCAGCACTCCCAGCCGCCTAATAACCAGGGTGGTGGTCCGCCCGGCGGCTCAGGGCACGGCGGGTCAGGAGTCGGGTTCGGTGCCGGCGGCTCAGGAGCTGGGCACCCAGGTCAGAATAACCAAGGAGGACATCAACAGTACCCTGGCAACAACAACCATAACAATCAGCAGCAGCAGCAGCGCAACCAGTCTGGATTCCAGAGCAATCCGAAGCAGCTCAGTTCTGGACAGTATCATGTATTTACAACTGGTCACAGTAAACGAGATGAGAAGATACGGAGGCGAGCAGTTAATACGGTTGCGCCGGCTCTCCCGCGCTATTTTCCATGGTCTGAATATGATATAATGTGGAGCCGAGAGGATCACCCGCCGCAGGTGGACGACCTGGGCCGGTTGGCTTTAGTGGTGTCCCCTCAGATACATGGTTATGGGGTAAATAAAGTGCTCATGGATGGAGGCAGTAGCATCAACATCTTATACTATGACACCTTCAGGCGAATGAAGTTGTTGGATAAGGATCTCAAACCTTCTTCCACTGTCTTTCATGGCGTGGTGCCAGGTAAGTCGGCATACCAAGTAGGCAAAATTTCTTTGGAAGTGGCTTTCGGCGATGAGTATAACTACAGGGTGGAGTCCTTGTGGTTTCAGGTGGTTAAAATCAAGAGTCCCTATAATGCGCTGTTTGGGAGGCCGGCTTATGCCAACTTCATGGCCAGGCCTTGCTATGTTTACTTGCAGCTCAAAATGCCCGGCTTAAATGGTACAATTACCGTTCAAGGTAACCGGAAGACGGCTCTTGAGTGTGAGGAAGGAGATGCGGCTTATGCAGAAGCTAGCTACGCCCAGGAGGAGCTTAAATTTTATAAGGAGAACGTTGACCCGGAGGATATGACCCCGCTGAAGAAGCCGACCACGGAGGCAGAGCCGCCACTCAAGTTTTCAGCGGATGACACCAAGGCAGTGGATTTTAACCCAGGCGACTCATCCAAGCAGTTCATCATTGGGGCTCACATGGATCCCAAATAGGAAAGCGCGCTCATCGAATTCATCCGTGAGAATCGGGACATCTTTGCATGGAAACCTTCTGACACGCTGGGTGTACCGAGAGAGTTTGTTGAGCACAATCTTAATGTGAATCCAAAGTTTAAGCCGATCAAACAATTTCTACGACGGTTCAACGAGGAGAGACGCAAAGCTATTGGGGAAGAAGTTTCCCGGCTCTTGGGTGTAGGGTTCATAGTGGAAATTTTTTACCCGGAGTGGTTGGCTAATCCGGTGTTGGTGCTCAAGAAGAACGGCACTTGGCGTATGTGCATAGATTACACGGACCTCAACAAAGCTTGTCCGGCTGATCCTTTTGCGCTCCCCCGTATTGATCAAATTATCGACGCTACAGCCGGTTGCGAGAGTTTATGCTTTTTGGATGCATATTTAGGTTATCATTAGATCAAAATGGCGATGAAGGATCAGGAGAAATCGGCGTTTATTACACCTTTTGGGGCGTTCTGCTATGTCTCCATGCCTTTCGGGCTCAAGAGTGCCCAGGCGACTTACCAGCGGTGTGTACAGAACTGCCTTCACAGTCAGATCGGCCGTAATGTTCATGCTTATGTAGATGACATCGTGGTGAAATCCAGAAAGAAGGGAACCCTCTTAGAGGATCTGAAGGAAACTTTTGACAATCTCCGGGTCTACAAGATGATGCTTAACCCGACGAAGTGCGTTTTTGGTGTTCCAGCACGAAAGCTTTTGGGTTTCTTGGTCTCTGAGCGTGGCATCGAGGCTAACCCGGATAAAATTAAGGCTATCACTTCTTTACGAGAGCCGACGTGCATCAATGATGTTCAGCGCATTGCAGGACGGATTGCTGCGTTGAGCCGGTTCATCAGCCGGCTTGGGGAGAAGGCGATTCCATTGTATCAGATGATGAAAAAGACACACAAGTTTAAATGGAGCAAAGCAGCAGCCGAGGCACTTGAAGCTCTTAAGAAGCAATTGATTGAGCCGCCAGTGTTAGCCGCCCCGGCTCAGAGAGAGCCGTTACTCCTTTATGTGGCGGCTAATAATAGAGCGGTTAGTGTGGCGATTGTGGTTGAGCGCAAGGAGGCAGAGAAAGAATATCCCGTTCAGAGGCCAGTTTATTATATCAGTGAGGTTTTAGCAGAGTCTAAACAGAGGTACTCGCATTGGCAGAAGCTGGTGTACGGAGTCTTTATGGCCAACCGTAAGCTGAAACACTATTTTTTGGGCCATCAGATAACTTGGTTAGCTCTGCCCCGTTGGGAGATATCATTCAAAATAGAGAAGCCACAGGGAGGATCGCCAAGTGGGCCTTAGAGCTGGGTCCTCTTAACATCAAGTATGTTCCTCGTACAGCAATAAACTCCCAAGCTTTGGTGGATTTCATAAATGATTGGACAGAATGCCAAGCTCCTGAGGAGAAGACGGACAACACATATTGGACTATACATTTTGATGGGTCCAAGCAGCTAGAGGGGTCTGGTGCTGGGGTGGTTCTCACCTCCCCGAAGGGTGACAAGTTTTGTTATGTGCTCTGGTTAATGTTCCCTTGTACTAACAATGCAACTGAGTATGAGGCGTTGCTCCGTGGTTTGAGAGTCGCTAAAGAGATGAACTTAAGCCGGGTTAGATGCCTGGGCGACTCAGACCTTGTGGCTCAACAAGTTTCAGGTACTTGGGATTCCAAGGACCCGCGGATGGCGGCTTATCGACAGGCGGTTGATATTGTTGTAGGTCATTTCAAGGGATATGAAGTGGATCATATTGATCGTCACAGGAACGAGGCGGCTGATGCATTATCACGGCTCGGATCTCAGCGTAAGCCGGTGCCGCCTAATGTTTTTCTTGATGTGTTGTATCATCCGACCGTCAAGATGCCCTCTGAGGAAGATCTGGCTATTCCTGACACGGAGGCAGAATTGGTGGCGGCTCTACATGTCATCCCGGATTGGACTACTCCTTATTTAGCGTACTTGACATGCGGCGAGTTGCCAGAGGATGAGAACCGGGCTAGAGAAATTACTCGGTGCTCTAAGTCCATGATGATTATCAATGGTGAGTTGCACAAATGCAGTGTGACACGTGTTTTTTAGCATTGCGTATCACCAGAGGAGGGCCAGCAGATCTTGAATGAAAGTCATGCTGGCGACTGTGGACATCATGCCGGATCAAGGTCTTTGGTGGCCAAGGCTTTCGACATGGGTTTTTCTGGTTGACGGCTCACAAAGATGCAGAGGATTTGGTCCGGAAATGTGACGGTTGTCAGAAGTTTGGCCGGCATGCTCACGTTCCGGCTCAAGAGTTGAGAATGATACCAATCACTTGGCCTTTTGCAGTCTGGGGGCTTGATATGGTGGGACCTTTCAAGAGATCCAAGGATAAGAAAACGCACCTCCTGGTGGCGGTTGACAAATTTACTAAATGGGTCAAGGCAGAGCCGGTTAGCAAGTGTGACGCGGCCACAACGGTTGAATTCGTTAAGAAGTTGATCTACCGTTTTGGTTACCCGCACAGTATCATTACTGACAACGGAACAAATTTGGCCAAGGGAGCTATGAAAGTATTCTGTGAGAAGGAGCATATCCGGCTTGATGTTTCAGCCGTGGCACATCCACAGTCTAATGGTCAAGCGGAGCGAGCCAATCAGGAAATCCTGAGTGGAGTTAAACCACGGCTCATGGTCCCTTTGAAACGGACACCCGGATGTTGGGTTGATGAATTACCTTCCGTCTTATGGAGCATCCGGACTACGCCTAATATGTCAACAGGTTTTACGCCTTTCTTCATGGTATATGGTGCTGAGGCAGTTTTACCCAGCGACATCCGGTATGATTCACCAAGAGTGGCGGCTTATGTTGAGACGGACAATGAGATGGCACGCCAAGATGCGTTGGACGCCTTGGATGAAGCACGAGAGTTAGCGGCGGCCAGATCAACGATTTATCAACAAGACCTGCGACGCTATCATAGTCGCAGGGTGAAGACCCGGACATTCCAGGAAGGTGACTTGGTGCTCCGGTTGATTCAAGACCAATCTGGGATGCATAAGTTATCTCCGCCATGGGAAGGGCCTTTTGTGGTTAGTAGGAACCTTAACAACGGGTCATACTATCTCATTGATATTCGGGATGAGTCGGACACCGCGGGTCAGGAGACTTTGCGGCCATGGAATATCACGCATCTGCGACCATATTATACTTAGTAGGCGATTGAGAGCCGCTATCATTGTATATACCATATATATGTCAGTAAGAAGTAACATCTCTATCGAGACTGGAGCTCCGGCTCTTATGTGTATCCTTTTGCAATCAAGATGAAGTTTATCCGGCTCACGGAATTAAGTTAAATTGGTTTGTTTGCTGTTAAGCGACTTGTCCATCATCCGGCTTTACGCCCTCTTAAAGCACCGTTGCAGGGAGGCTTCTTGCCTACGAGTATAGCTTACATCTCCCCTGTACGGTTTGCTTCTTATGCTGTTGCAAGGAGGCTTCTTGCCTTCGGGTATAGCTTACATCTCCCTTGGGCAGCTGGCTTTATGCCTAGTTTGAGTACATTAAGCGCTGTTGTTGATGGAGGCTTCTTACCTTTGGTATAGCATAACATGACCCTAAGACAACAACGTGTACATCAAATTCCAGTTGCTTATCAACTGCGGCCATCGAAGGGGGCTTCTTACCGACGGGTATCGCTTATCTCACCCTAATGGCCGGCTTTATGCCATCTCCGGTTAACATGTTAGCCGCGGTTGTCGAAGGGGGCTTCTTACCGACGGGTTCGCTTATCTCACCCTAACAACCGTCGTTTACGCCAAAATTTAGCTGTTGAAAGAGGCTTCTTGCCCTCAGGTATAGCTTACATCACCTTTCACACAGCCGGCTATTGCAATCAGTAGCTGCGGCTGTTGACTGGAGGCTTCTTGCCCTCGGGTATAGCTTACATCACCCATCGACAGTCGGCGTTCACGCATACTAAAGAAAACATGTGCTGTGGAAGGAGGCTTCTTGCCTTTGGGTATAGCTTACATCACCCTTCCAACAGCCGGCTTTTGTAAATCATTAGCTACGGCTGTCGATGGAGGCTTCTTGCCTTAAGGTATAGCTTACATCACCCATCGGCAACCGGTGTTCACATATAAAGTATGCTCTTCGCTGTTAAAAGGAGGCTTCTTACCGTCAGGTATAGCTTACATCACCCTTCATGCAGCCGGCTTTAGGCCGTTTCTGGTTCATCCAACAACCGCAGTTTGTCCATAGAGGCTTCTTACCATCAGGTATAGCTTACCTTATCCTAAGACAACCGGCTCTTTCCAGATTTTATCTACAACAGCCGGAGCCATGTTGCTCGCTTTTGGCAAATTCAAGTTCTTTAAGGGTGTTATCTGGCTCTAAAAGCTTATGAAGAAAGACAAGCACCTCTCATGAAGATCCGGCAAATATGGCAAAGGGGGACATAGAGACGGAAAGGTCTATTCAAAGAAATATAAACAGCCGGCAACATTTTTTAAACATCATGGATCCATCGTTAAGCTGTTACAAAAGTTGTTCTCAGAAGGAACAGAGGTGTTTAAGCCACCCACGGCGGGTTGTTACAAGATCCGTTGCTCTGAATATTACAATATGTCAAGTCAGTTGGCCGGCTCACCCTGCTCCGGTTCTTCCGCCGGTTGAATCTGGAGGTTGCCCAATTCCTAGTTACAGTTAGCCACGGTAGCAAAAGACCCCTCAAAGAAGGGTTATGCATCGAGCTCACAGGGGAAAAGGTCCTTACTACGGGCGCGTGTTAAATCATTCCATTCATAGAGAGGCCCGCGGATCCTTTTGTCCTTGCTGTCGTAAGCCGCCTGGTAGCTCTTTAAATTTTCTTCGTCGGCCAGAACAGACGCCAAGAAATGAGAATCCTTGACACATTTGAAGTAATCCGTCTTAGTGAAATCTGAGCCGTCGACCTTGTTTGATGGATAGCCACCCATCATTTCAGCCGGCGTTAGATCCGGCGCAAAGGCCAGAGCCCGGCTCAGTCCTGTGATGGCTCCTTGGCAAAATGCAGACTTCTTCAGCTCGTCTATCTGTTTTGGCATGGTGGAGAAGAGCTCCAACACCCCTTTCAGAGCAGTGGGGATCTTCTCCTTATATTGGACGCTCTTGATCGTAAAAATAGCTCCGTAGTACAACTGCTCGGCGAAAGTGTAGATCGCCTTTAAAGGTAGAATACTATCAGAGGCAAGCTGCCGGCTCCGGGGACCTGCATAAGCCGGATGAGGCACATGAGCCGCCAGTTTTCAATAAATGGTGTTAAACATACACAGTAGGCTGATGACTTACCAAACAAGGCGGCTGACATCTTGGCAATGTGCTGTTTCAAGACTTGGAGTTCATCAGCTACGCGATAAGCCGTTGATCGGCGTCGTCCGCCCGTTTGGTCAGAGCAATTTTCTCCGACTCTACCGTCTCTTTCAGAGAGGCGAGTTCAGCAGTGGCCTTCACAAGCTCTTCGGCTAAGAGCCAACACTTTTTGTCTGCAATGCTCTGTGCTTCTTGCTGAGCGGCTAGATTAGCTTTTAGATCAGCCAGGTGAGAGTTGGCAATGTTTAATGCGTCCTGCAAATATCAAGGTAAAACATGAGCTGTTAGAAGGAAGAAGATATCAAAATGACAAGTATTCACAGCTAAGTTATGCAAGTCTCAAACAGATTACAAGCAATATATTTGACACTTGGGGGCTAATGTACATTTCATCCTTTGAGTATACAGTTACGGTTCATCTTCTGACAAATTGACCCGGAACTTGGGGGCTACACTATGGCTCTTTTTAAATGGAAGCACCGACTCAAATTAAATTTGAATCGGCCCTTGGGGGCTACGACGAGATCTTCAAATTGTTTACAAGCAAAAGGCCCGATTCAAATAAAATTTGAGTCGGCCCTTGGGGGCTACAGTTGGCAGTTCACTATATCTGCAGTGCATGTTTTGCATCTAGTACATTTTAACGTAGGTGTTTTCTACATAACCTCAAGGAAGACCCGGTTCAACTTTACACTAGATTTAAACCAGCTCTTGGGGGCTAGGGAAGGTTATGGTAGGAGAAGAGTGACGTACCTCGTACTTGGTCTTCATCATAGCAACCAGCCGAAGTTCTAAATCCCGGATGGTGTTGACCCGATTCATATAACCAGAGTGGAGTTCTTCGGCCGTCATCTTTTCATATGAAGAGTCGAAGTTAAGCTTCCGTGAGGCCTTAGCTGGCTCTGAATGCCGGGTCAGTACATGCTCCGAAGGAGGAGACTTTTGGGAAGATCCAGTGATGATGACATCCGGAGTTGCGGGGGTCTTGGCAAGAGTGGCCGGCTTTGAAGGAGCCCTTGGAGGACTCTACATTATAACATCATCCGCCGCTGGCTCTGTGGAAGCAGCTGGCGGAGCTTCCTCTGCTGGAGCCTCTTCCGGCTGTCCAAGGTCCGGTTGTCCAAGGTCCGGCTGAGCCGGGGCTGGCTATTCGAGCTCCTGGTCTTGAGGGACTGGGCCAGAGGAAGGATGATTGGTTTTACGGCGTTTTTCCTCAACACTGCAAGACAAAGGGTCAGCATTTGAAAGAGACTAATATTTTATCAACAGCCAGACGTACGAATACTTACAGTGGGTTGATCTTTGGCGGAGGGATAACCGACGCCGAAGAGTCGCCAGAAGAGGGGGTCTTCTGAAAGAATAAGACAAGGAAAATGAGAGGATGCTGAAACACAAAGGGAAAAATCAAAGGAAAATAGAGACACAAACCTCTACAGAACGCTTCTTGGGGGCCGGCGAGTTTGGAAGCCCTGACACAAGCTCGGTAGAGCCGGTGCTCTGGGTCTGGCGACGTTTGGCCTGCTGTTGCTTTTTCAAGAAGAAATCGGGAGCCAGATGAGCGAGAGGGTGAGAAAGAGGAAATTTCCTGACAACCCGCCGCGGTTTTCGGATGAAATATTGGCGTGGCTGGTCTCCACTTCTTCCTGTGAACACAATAGACATTAATAAAGAGCAGAAAGAGCAAGGGGTCAAGCAAGCAAGTCAAGACTTTACCTCTGAATCTGATGAGGTCGGCTGTTCAAGCCAGTTCTCTTGGGGGGCGCTTTTCTTCGACTTCTTGCCTACGGCTTTCGTTTTAGCCACCTTCGGAGGAGGGACGTACTCCTTTTTCCAGAAGTCTGAGTCGTCCTGCACAAAGTAACCCGGAGGAAAAGATAGTAAACCAAGCAAAGGACAAGCAAACATGCAAGAGATAGATGGAAAAGAGATTAACTTACAGCATGAGTCGGGTTAGTAGCGCAGAAAGGCGCTAAGCCAATGGTGCTGCAAGAGCCGGAGGCTTCATGAACGAGGCTCCGAACGGTCATGCAGATATCATCTTCGGTCAAGGTGACCTTGCTGAAGCACAACAAGCTGTCATACTTTCCTTCATACTCTTGCATGAGCCGGCTCCTGCGGCTCAAAGGCATGATCCGCCACTCAACCTAGCAGCGAATCAGATCTGTTCCCACAAGTCCATTGGCCAAGAGTGCCTTCACTCTGGCGTGAGCTGTCTCATACTTGGCGCGATCTGCGGCTGAGAGCCGGTCAGGGAGCGCCGTGTCTGTCATCAGCCGGGAAGGGCGATAACCCGGCAGGTGATGTTCAGTCTCAGGAGACGTATCCTTACAATAAAACCAAGTTTTATTCCAGTCCTTGGGGTGGCTTGGCATCTGAATAGCCGGAAAAATGATGCCCCTTCGGCGCTGGATAGTAATCCCTCCAAGTTCCAAACTCGGGCCGCTTTTGAACTCCGTCTGGCGATTGGCATAGAAGAATTCGCGGAAGAAACCCACAGACGGTCTGGACTGAAGATAGGCTTCGCAGAGTACTTGGAAGTGGCAGATGTTGGAAACAGAGTTCGGCGCCAGGTCTTGAGGGTGAAGCTTGTACAGGTGAAGGATGTCACGGAAAAATTTGGAGCCGGGCGGTACGAACCCCCGCTCAATGTGATCTGTAAACACTACCACTTCCCCCTTCTTAGGTGCGGGGCGGGTCTCATCACCCGGAACCCGCCAGTGGATGACCTCCTTTGGGGGAAGGGTGCCTGCAGCGACAAGATCCACCAGATGTTCTTCAGTCACACAAGAGCCGACCCAGTTGCACGAGTTGGTGGCGCGTGTCATATTGACGGCTTAAAATACTGTGCAAGGTAGAATTAGTGACTAGTCAAGCGAAAGCAGGTGGTCACGACGGCTTACAGTTTAAAGGGTTCTAAGAATAATATTGAAATCCCGGTTGATGAGAGCCGGAGGGAGTCTAACGGTTCACGAGAGAAAGGGGGACCGAAAATCGGCTAAGTCCCGGACAAACAGCTTGCACAGACTACTGCTAAAATTACGGATCTACAAAAGGCAGTAAAATTGATTTTATTCTAACCTAGTGACGAATAGCGGAGATGCAAAATGGACTAGAGCCCGAACGGTCCGCGCATTACGCGCGGCCGGCCCACGCACGGCGGTGGTAGCGGCGACACATTCTAAAAGGGCGCCGACGGCGCCGGGACGCGTACGCGATGACAGCGCCGGAGCCCCGAGCGGCGGCGGCGGAGCTACCGGAAAACCCTACTCGTGATGACATTAATCTAAGGAGTGGAAGAACTCACCGGAGCCGACGGCGGAGGCAGGTGACACTCTGGAACGACCAGGTTGATGCAGGGGCCAAAGTTGCGGACGACGAGCGGGCGGCGCCAGAGCAGAGTGCAGCGAAGCGGAACGGTCGACGGAGGAATAAGAAAGGTGCGAGAGCGGGAAGAGTGAAGGGCCCCGACCCGCACGGCTCATATTTAAAGAAGGAATAAGGAAGGTGCGAAATCCCAGGCGATGACGTCGGTTTGACCGAGGTGGGCGCCTCGATTCTCGGAGTGAGTGGTTAAATACAAAGATTTGGTGATACGTCAGCAAATCCCGTGACGTCACGCCGGGTCATTCTACTGTGACTCTCAGACAACCGAAAGAGAAGGATGAAGTGAGCTGGCTCAATTCAACTCGGGGCCTAAAGTTGGGGATATAACCCCGTAATATTACCCGGCTTAGAAGCTCCGGCTGATATTAATGATTCATGAGCCGGCCCAAAAGGGAAGCTATCAATTGAAGGCCCAAGATGATAGGCGGCTCAAGGGGCGGGCCGGATGACGGCCCGGACGGCGAAGACCCGAACGTGTAAGATGTATCAAGGATGACTTGGGCAAGGAGATAACAATAGATTTGGAGATGTAAACATAATCCAGTTAAACAATTGTAAGACCCGACGGTCCTGACCTCTTATATAAAGGCAGACCCGGGGCGATTTAGCGGTCAGGTTATCGAGAGCTAGGTCAAGCTTTTAGCCCCTTGTAATCGATACAACAGCAATAACAACACAAGCAGGACATAGGCTTTTACCTCGACTTGAGGGGCTGAACCTAGGTAAACTCGTTTCCTTTGTCCCAATCAACCCCTTTGAGTCCACTACGATGGCTACAGCTCCGAACTCAAGTTTGGTAATCCGGACATCTATCGTGATAAAACCACGACAACCTCTAAGACAGGGTTGTCGTACCAATCAGGAGTCGTACGCGCCCTTGTCGACCTACCAGGTTCGATAGTAACTTGATCTGAAGCTTCATGATCATCATCATTATATTCCTATTCAACCGATGCGAGCTCAACAGAAACATCTTTCTGCACTGTGCTACACTCTGGTTGAAGTAAAGGTTCAATAACCTCATCAAGTTCTGTTTTCCTCCCACTCAATTCTTTCGAGAGAAACTCTTTCTCAAGAAATGTTCCGTTCTTAGCGAAAAATACTTTGCCTTCAGATCTAAGATAGAAGGTGTACCCAACTGTCTCTTTTGGGTATCCTATGAAGACGTATTTCTTCGCTTTGGGTTCCAGCTTTTCAGGCTGAAGCTTTTTGACATAAGCATCACATCCCCAAACTTAAAAAAATGATAACTTTGGCTTCTTGCCAAACCATAGTTCATATGGCGCCGTCTCAACGGATTTCGATGGTGACCTATTTATAGTGAATGCAGTTGTCTCTAATGCATAACCCCAAAACGATAGTGGCAAATGAGCAAGAGACATCATATAACACACCATATCTAAATAAGGTTCGATTACAACGTTCAGACACACCATTATGCTGTGGAGTTCCAGGCGGTGTCAATTGTGAAACAATTCCACACTGTCTTAAGTGACCGCCAAACTAATAACTTGGATATTCACCTCCTCGATCAGGTCATAGTAATTTAATCTTCTTGTTACGATGATTCTCAACTTCACTCTAAAATTGCTTGAACATTTCAAACGTTTTAGACTTGTGCTTCATTAAGTAAATATACCCATATCTACTTAAGTCATCAGTGAAGGTGAGAAAATAATGATATCAACCGCGTGCCTCAATGCTCATCAGACCGCACACATCAGTATGTATGATTTCCAACAAGTCACTTGCCAGTTCCATTGTTCCAGAGAACGGGGTTTTAGTCATCTTGCCCATGAGACATGGTTCACATGTGTCAAGTGATTCAAAATCAAGTGACTCCAAAAGTCCATCAACATGGAGCTTCTTCATGCGTTTTATACCAATATGACCTAAATGGTAGTGCCACAAGAAAGTGGTACTATAATTATCAACTCTACATCTTTTGGCATCAGTGTTATGAACATGTGTATCATCACTATCGAGATTGAATAGGAATAAACCCCTCACATTGGGTGCATGACCATAAAATATATTACTCGTATAAATAGAACAACCATCATTCTCTGATTTAAATGAGTAACCGTCGCGCAATAAACAAGAACCAGATATAATGTTCATGCTTAATGCGGGCACTAAATAAAAAGTATTCAGGTTCATCACTAATCCGATGGTAATCGAAGAGTGAGCGTACCGACGGCGATCACATCAACCTTAGAACCATTTCCCACGCGCATTGCCACTTCGTCCTTTGCCAGCCTTCGTCTATTCGGTAGCTCATGTTTTGAGTTGCAAATGTGAGCAACCGAACCGGTATCAAATACCCAGGTACTACAATGAGAGTTGGTAAGGTACACATCAATAACATGTATATCATATATACCTTGTTTGGTGTTGGCCGCCTTCTTTTCGGCCATATATTTGGGGCAGTTCCGCTTCTAGTGACCAGTTCCCTTGCAATGAAAGCACTCAGTTTCTGGCTTGGGTCCATCCTCGGGTTTCTTCATGGGAGGGGTAACTGCTTTTCCACCCTTCTTGGAGTTACCCTTCTTGCCCGTGCCATTCTTCTTGAAAGTAGTGCTTTTATTGACCATCAACACTTGATGTTCTTTCTGGATTTCACACTCAGCAACTTTCAGCATCGCAAACAGCTCAGTGACTGACTTGGTCATCCTGTGCATGTTATAGTTTAATACAAATCTCTTGTAGCTAGGTGGTAATGATTTAAGAACTGTGTTAGTGATTGCCTCCGATGGAAGGGGCATCCCTAACTCAGCCAGACGGTTCGAATACCCACACATTTTGAGTATATGTTCCCTGATAGACCCGTTCTCCTCCATCCTGTATGTTGGGGAACGTTGCATGGGAAACAAAAAATTTCCTATGCACACGCAAGATCTATCCATGCTGATGAGAATCTACGAGAGGGAGAGTGGATCTACATACCCTTGTACATCGCTAAGCGGGAAGCGTTAAGAAACGCAGTTGGTGTAGTCGAATGTCTTCGCGATCCAAATCGCCGAGCGTCCCGCGATCTCATCACGATCCGTCCCAAGATCCAATCACGATCCGTCTCGCGAACTCATCACGATCCATCCCGCGATCTCATCACGATCCGTCTCGCAATCTTGATCACGGGCCTTTCGATCTAGTGCCGAACGGACGACACCTCCGCGTTCAGCACACATACAGCTCGATGATGATCTCCGCCTTCTTGATCCAGCAAGAGGGAGCGGAGATGTATACGAGTTCTCCGGCAGCATGACGGCACCGCGGCGATGGTGGTAGAGCAATTCCGGCAGGGCTTCGCCTAAGCACTGCAGAAAACCGATCTAGAGGAGAGGTAGCACGTGGCTATTAGGGTTAACTTTTTCCTCTAAATCCTCTATTATATATAGGAGGGAGGGAGGGGAGGAGGCAGCCTCAAACCCTCAAGGTTTGGTCGAAATTGGAGGTGGAGGAGTCCTACTCCAATCCTATTAGGAGTAGGATTCCTCCTTTCCACTTGGAAACTCTTTCCACCTCTCCACCTTTGGATTTTTTTCCTTCTCAAACCACTCCAGCCACATGGGCCCTTAGAGGAGGCTTCGTCCAGCCCACCAGGGGCTGGTTTAACACCTCCAAAAGCCCATGTAGCCTCTTGGGTCAAAATACCTCTCCCGATGGTCTCCCGGTACACTACCAGCACTCCCGATACACTACCGATGAGCCCGAAACTTTTCCGGCGACCAAAATAGGACTTCCTATATATCATTCTTTACCTCCATACCATTACGGAGCTCCTCGTGACATCCGGGATCTCATTCGGGACTCCGAACAACCTTCGGTCACCACCATACATAACTCTATACTACCGAAACGTCACCGAACCTTATGTCTGCAGACCCTGCGGGTTCGAGAACTATGTAGACATGACCGAGACACCTCTACAGTCAATAACCAAAAGCGGGACCTGGATGCCCATATTGGTTCCTACATATTCTACGAAGATCTTTATCGGTCGAACCTCTGTGTCAAGGATTCAGTTAATCCCGTATGATGTTCCCTTTGTTCTTCGGTATGTTACTTGCCCGAGATTCGATCGTCGGTATCTCCATACCTAGTTCAACCTCGTTACCGGCAAGTCTCTTTACTCATTCCGTAATACAAGAACCCGTGACTAACACTTAGTCACATTGCTTGCAAGGCTTGTTGTGATGTTGTATTACCGAGTGGGCCCTGAGATACCTCTCCGTCACACGGAGTAACAAATCCCAGTCTTGATCCATGCCAACCCAACAGACACCCTCGGAGATACCTTTAGAGTACCTTTATAGTCACCCAGTTACGTTGCGACGTTTGATACACACAAGGCACTCCTCCGGTGCTATTTTGTTGCATGATCTCATGGTCATAGGAACAG
Organism: Hordeum marinum; assembly: GCA_022496015.1. NCBI lineage: Eukaryota > Viridiplantae > Streptophyta > Magnoliopsida > Poales > Poaceae > Hordeum > Hordeum marinum. The sequence goes on from CM039674.1 coordinate 445,257,626, forward strand.
ATACTTGACATGCAAAAAACAGTAGCATTAAACTTACACGATCATATGCTAAGTTTGTAGTTTGGGTCTTGTCCATCACACCATTCTCCTAATGATGTGATCCCGTTATCAAATGATATCTCATGTCCATGTCTATGAAACCTTAACCATCTTTGATCAACGAGCTAGTCTATTAGAGTCATACTAGGGACATGGTTTTGTCTATGTATCCACACATGCATCTAAGTCTCCGATCAATACAATTATAGCATGGATAATAAACGATTCTCATGAACAAGTAAATATGATAATAACTAATTTATTATTGCCTCTAGGGCATATTTCCAACAGTCTCCCACTTGCACTAGAGTCAATAATCTAGTTAACATCACCATATGATTCGCATTGTTATAAATCTAACACCCAATGAGTTATGGGGCTCGATCATGCTTTGCATGTGAGAGAGGTCTTATAGTCAACGGGTCTGCGACATTCAGACCCATGTGTACTTTGCAAATCTCTATGTCAAACCGTAAACACTGCTACAACACTCCACTTGGTACTATTCCAAATGGCCGCTCCACTATACGTATCCAGATTGCTACTACGAGTCATCCGGATTGGTGTTAAAGATTGCATCGACGTAACTCTTTACGACGAACTCTTTATCACCTCCATAATCGAGAAACATCTCCTTAGTCTTTTAGTTACTAAGGATAATCTTGACCGCCGTCCAGTGATCCACTCCTGGATCACTTTTGTACACCTTGACAGACTCATGGCAAGGCACACACCAGGTGCGGTACACAACATGGCAGAATATAGAGCCTATGGCTAAGGCATAGGGGACGACGTTCGTCCTTTCTCTTTCTTCTACTGTCTATACTTGGTTTTCATGCATGGATCCTTTCTCGGATTTCATGGCCTCTAACCATTTTTCGGAATCCGGGCCCATCATCGCTTCTCCACGGCTCGTAGGTTCATCGTTGTCCAACAACATGACCTCCAAGACAGGGTTATCGTACCGCCCAGGAGCAGTACACATTCTTGTCGACCTACGAGCTTCGATACTAACTTGATCCGAAGCTTCATGAGCATCATCATTTACTTCCTCTTCAACTGACGTAGGTTCCATAGAAACATCTTTCTGCGCTGCGCTACTCTCTGGTTGAAACAAAGGTTCAACAACCTCATCAAGTTCTATCTTCCTCCGACTCAATTATTTCGAGAGAAACTTTTTCTTGGGAAAGGATCCGTTTTAGCAACAAACACTTTATGCTTGGATCTGAGATAGAAGGTTCACCCAACTGTTCTTAGGGTATTCTATGAAGATGCATTTGTCTCCTTTGGGTTCGAGCTCATTAGGTGAAAATATTTTCCAGACAAGAGTCGCAGCCCCAAACATCAAGAAATGACAGGTTAGGTTTCTATCAAACCATAATTCACACGGTGTCATCTCAATGGATTTAGATGGTTCCCTATTTAAAGTGAATGTAGTTGTCTCTAATGCATAACCCCAAAATTATAGTAGCAAAACGATAAGAGACATCATAACACGCACCATATCCAATAGAGCATGACTATGACGTTCAGACACACCATCACGCTATGGTGTTCCAGGTGGCGTGTGTTGTGAAACAAGTTTCACATTGTCTAAAGTTGTATGCCAAACTCGTAACTCAGATATTCACCTCCACGATCATATCGCAGACATTTCTTCTATTCACGATGATCTTAAACTTCACTCTGCATTTGCTTTGAACCTTTCAAAATATTCAGACTTGTGTTTCATTAAGTAAATATACACTATATATACTCAAATCATCAGTGAAGGTAAGAAAATAACGATATCCACCGCATGCTATAAGACTCATTGGATTGCATACATCAATATGTATCATTTCCAATAAATCACTTGCCCGCTCCATCAAACCAGAAAACGGGGTCCTTCGTCATCTTGACCAAGAGGCATGGTTCGCATGTCTCAACCGATTCAAAATCGAATGAGTCCAAACATCCATCAGCATTGAGTTTCTTCATGCGTTTTATACCAATATGACATTTAGCGCCAGTGCCACAAGTATGTGGTACTATCATTATTAGCTTTGTATCTTTTGGCATCAATGTTGTGAACATGTGTATTACCACGATCAAGATTCAACAAACCATTCTTACTGGGTGCATGACCATTGAAGGTATCATTCATGTAAACAAAATAACCATTATTCTCAAACTTAAATGAATAACCGTGTTGCAATAAAAACGATCTAATCACATTCATGCTCAACGCAAAACACCAAATAACATTTATTTAGGTTCGTCACTAATCCCGAAGGTAGAGAGAGCGTGTGATTTTGATCACATCAACCTTGGAAACATTCCAAAACACATCGTCACCTCACCCTTAGCTAGTTCTCCGTTTAGTCCGTAGCTTTTATTTCGAGTTACTAACATTTTGCAACCGAACCGGTATCCAATACCCAGGTGCTACTAGGAGTACTCGCAAGGTACACATCATTAACACGTATATCAAATATACTGCTATCGACGTTGCCAGCCGTCTTATCTACTAAATATCTAGGGTTGTTCCGCTTCAGCAACCGCTCTCCTCATAATCGAAGCACTTAGTCTCGGGTTTGGCTTCAACTTCGGGTTGCTTCACTGGAGCAGCAACTGACTTGCCATCCATGAAGTTTCCCTCCTTGCCATTGCCCTTCTCGAAACTAGTGGTTTTACTAACCATCAACACTTGACACTCCTTCTTGATTTCTACCTTCGCCGTGTCAAACATCGCGAATAGCTCAGGGATCATTAATTCGATCCCTGGCATTTTATAGTTCATCACCAAGTTCTAGTAGCTTAGTGATAGTGACTTGGAGAACTATATCAATCACTATCTTATCTGGAAGATCAACTCCCACTCGATTCAAGCGATTGTAGCACCCAGACAATCTGAGCACATGCTCAATGATTGAGCTATTCTCTTTCATCTTGCAGGCAAAGAATCTTGTTGGAGATCTCATATCTCACAACTGGGGCACGAGCCTGAGATCCTAATTTCAGCTCTTAGAACATCTCATATGTTCCGTGACATTCAAAACGTTTGAGAGCCTCAATTCTAAGCCGTAATGCATGACGCACTAAACTATCAAGTAATCATCAGAACGTGCGTGTCAGATGTTCACAACATCTACAGATGACGCTAGAGGGGTTGGCGCACCGAGTGGTGCATTAAGGACATAAGCCTTCTGTGGAGCAATGAGGACAATCCTCAGATCACAGACCCAGTCCGCAATATTGCTACCATCATCTTTTAACTCTATTTATCTAGGAACATATAAAATAATTCAAGGGAGCTACAACCAAAGCAAGTAATCTACGACATAATTTGCAAAGACACTACTGACTATGTACATGATAATGAGTTCAATTAATCATATTACTTAAGAACTCCCACTCAAATTGACATCCCTTCGGTCATTCGAGTGATACATGTTCCAAATTCACCAACTCAAGTCCGATCATCACGTGAGTTGAGGTGGTTTCAATGGTGAACATCATCATGTCGATCATATCTACTATATGACTCATGTTTGACCTTTTAGTGTCTTGTGTTCCGAGGCCATGTCTGTACATGCTAGGCTCATCAAGTTTAACCCGAGTGTTCCGCATGTGCAACACTAGTTTGCACCCGTTGTATGTGAATGTAGGTATATCACACCCGATCATCACGTGGTGTCTCGACACGAAGAACTTTCGCAACGGTGCACACTTGGGGAGAACACAATTTATCTTGAAATTAAGTGAGGGATCACCTTATAATGCTATCGTCGTCCTAAGCAAAACAAGGTGCATAAAAGGATTAACATCACATGCAAATCATAAGTGACATGATATGGCCATGAACTTTTGCTTTTGATCTCCATCTGGAAAACACCGGCAGGATCTCCATCGTCACCAGCACGACACCATGATCTCTATCATCTTGATCTCCATCAACATGTCGCCATCGGGGTTGTCGCACCCATCATGCTTGTACTACTATTGCTACCATTTAGCGATAAAGTAAAGCATTACAGAACGCTTAATGATTGACATGCAGGTCATACAATAATTAAATACAACCCTATGGCTCCTGTCGGTTGCCGTACTCATCGACATGCAAGTCGTGATATTCTATACAACACATGATCATACATCACATATATCACATCATGTAATTGGCCATATCACATCACAACATACCCTGCAAAAACAAGTTAGACTTCCTCTAATTGTAGTTGCATGTTTTATGTTGCTGTTACAGGTATCTAGCAAGAACAATTCTCACCTACGCATAAACCACAACGGTGATACATAAGTTGCTTTTCAACCTTCTCAAGGACCGCCTTTGTCGAATCCGATCCAACTAAAGTAGGAGAAACTGCCTCCCACCAGCCATCTTTTGCAACAAGTTGCAGTTGAGGGAACCGGTCTCTTGTAAGCGTACGAGTAATGTTGGTCCGGGCCGCTTCATCCCACAATACCGCTGAACCAAAACACGACCAAGGGAGGAAGCAATCTAAGCATCAACGCCCACAAACTCTTTGTGTTCTACTCGAGATCTCATCTACACATAGAGCTAGCTCAGATACCACTGTTGGGGAATGTTGCATGGGAAACAAAAAAATTCCTACGCACACACAAGATCTATCCATGGTGATGAGAATCTACGAGAGGGAGAGTGGATCTACATACCCTTATAGATCGTTAAGCGGGAAGCATTAAGAAACGCGGTTGGTGTAGTCGAACGTCTTCGCAATCCAAATCGCCGAGCGTCCCGCGATCTCATCACGATCCAGCCCGCGATCCAATCACGATCCGTCTCGCGAACTCATCACGATCCGTCCCGCGATCTCATCATGATCCGTCTCGCAATCTTGATCACGGTCCTTCCGATCTAGTGCCGAACGGACGACATCTCCGTGTTCAGCACATGTACAGCTCGATGACGATCTCCGCCTTCTTGATCCTGCAAGAGGGAGCGGAGAGGTATAGAGTTCTCCAGCAGCGTGACGGCGCCGCGACAATGGTGGTGGAGCAATTCCGGCAAGGCTTCGCCTAAGCACTGCAGAAAACCGATCTAGAGGAGAAACAACGATCTAGAGGAGAGGTAGCACGTGGCTATTAGGGTTAACTTTTTCCTCTAAATCCTCTATTATATATAGGAGGGAGGGAGGGGAGGAGGCAGCCTCAAACCCTCAAGGTTTGGTCAAAATTGGAGGTGGAGGAGTCCTACTCCAATCCTATTAGGAGTAGGATTCCTCCTTTCCACTTGGAAACTCTTTCCACCTCTCCACCTTTGGATTTTTTCCTTCTCAAACCACTCTAGCCACATGGGCCCTTAGAGGAGGCTTCGGACAGCCCACCAGGGACTGGTTTACCTCCTCCAAAATCCCATGTAGCCACTTGGGTCGAAATACCTCTCCCGATGGTCTCCCGGTACACTACCAACACTCCCGGTACACTACCGATGAGCCCGAAACTTTTCCGGCGACCAAAATAGGACTTCCTATATATCATTCTTTACCTCCATACCATTACGGAGCTCCTCGTGACATCCGGGATCTCATCCGGGACTCCGAACAACCTTCGGTCACCACCATACATAACTCTATACTACCGAAATGTCACCGAACCTTATGTGTGCAGACCCTGCGGGTTCGAGAACTATGTAGACATGACCAAGACACCTCTACAGTCAATAACCAATAGCGGGACCTGGATGCCCATATTGCTTCCTACATATTCTACGAAGATCTTTATCGGTCGAACCTCTGTGTCAAGGATTCAGTTAATCCCGTATGATGTTCCCTTTGTTCTTCGGTATGTTACTTGCCTGAGATTCGATCGTCGGTATCTCCATACCTAATTCAACCTCATTACCGGAAAGTCTCTTTACTCATTCCGTAATACAAGATCCCGTGACTAACACTTAGTCACATTGCTTGCAAGGCTTGTTGTGATGTTGTATTACCGAGTGGGCCTTGAGATACCTCTCCGTTACACGGAGTAACAAATCCCAGTCTTGATCCATGCCAACCCAATAGACACCCTCGGAGATACCTTTAGAGTACCTTTATAGTCACCCAGTTACGTTGCGACGTTTGATACACACAAGGCACTCCTCCGGTGTCACTGAGTTGCATGATCTCATGGTCATAGGAACAGATACTTGACATGCAGAAAACAGTAGCATTAAACTGACACGATCATATGGTATGTTTGTAATTTGGGTCTTGTCCATCACACCATTCTCCTAATGATGTGATCCCATTATCAAATGACATCTCATGTCCATGGCTAGGAAACCTTAACCATCTTTGATCAACAAGCTAGTCTATTAGAGGCATACATAGTCATGGTTTTGTCTATGTATCCACACATGCATCTAAGTCTTCGATCAATACAATTATAGCATGGATAATAAACGATTATCATGAACACGGAAATATGATAATAACTAATTTATTATTTCCTCTAGGGCATATTTCCAACACTGTAAGCATAGAACTTATCGGAGGTCTCATACCTCTCGATCCGGGCATTCTTCTCAAAGATAAACTTCAACTCCTGGAATATCTCATATGCTCCATGACGTTCAAAACGTCTTTGAAGTCTCGGTTCTAAGACATACAACATTGCACATTAAAGTATTGAGTAATCTCCAAAACGTGCCTCCCAAGCGTTCTTAACGTCTTCGGACAACACGGGAGCGGGTGGATCATCGAGCGGTGCATCAAGGACATAAGCCTTCTGGGAAGACATGAGGATAATCCTTAGATTATGGTCCCAGTGCACAAAGTTACTTCCATCATCTTTCAACTTAGTTTTCTCTAGGAATGCATTAAAATTAAGGGGAACTAGTGCGCGAGCCATGGATCTACAACATAAATATGCAAAGGTTACTAAGACTATTGTTCAAGATAATGAGTTTAGTTAATCAAATTACTAAATCTCCCACACAAATTGACATCCCTCTGGACATCCGAGTGTTACATGATCCAAATTCACCAACTCAAGTCCGGTCATCACATGAGTTGAGGTGGTTTCAATGGTGAACATCATCATGTTGATCATATCTACTATATGACTCATGTTCGACCTTTCGGTCTCTTGTTTTCCGAGGCCATGTCCGTACATGCTAGTCTCATCAAGCTAAACCCGAGTGTTTTGCACGTGCAACACTGGCTTGGACCCGTTGTATGTAAATGTAGAGTCTATCACACCCGATCATCACGTGGTGTCTCAACACGACGAACTTTCGCAATGGTGCAACCTCGGGAAGAACACAATTTTATATTGAAATTTTAGTGGGAGATCACCTTATAATGCTATCATCCTCCTAAGCAAAACAAGGTGCATAAAAGGATTAACATCACGTGCAAATTATAAGTGACATAATATGGCCATGATCTTGTGCTTTTGATCTCCATCCTTAAAGCACCGGCATGATCTCCATCGTCACCGGCATGACACCATGATCTCCATCATCCTGATCTCCATCAATGTGTCACCATCGGGGTTGTCGCGCCCACCATGCTTCTACTACTATTGCTACCGCTTAGCGATAAAGTAAAGCATTACATAAAGCTTAATGATTGACACTCATGTCATAAAATAATTAAAGACAACCATATGGCTCCTGCCGGTTGTCATACTCATCGACATGCAAGCCATGATATTCTATACAAAACATGATCATCTCATAAATCATATATATCTCATCATCTAATTGGCCATATCACATCACAACATACCCTGCAAAAACAAGTTAGACGTCCTCTAATTGTTGTTGCATGTTTTACGTGGCTGCTACGGGTATCTAGCAAGAACAATTCTCACCTACACAAAAACCAAAATGGTGATACACAAATTGCTATTCAACCTTCTCAAGGACTCCCTTTGTCGAATCCGATCCAACTAGAGTAGGAGACACAAACACCCGCCATCCATCTTTATGCAACAATCACATGTCAGTCGATGGAACCAGTATCTTGTAAGCGTACGAGTAAGGTTGGTCCGGCCCGCTTCATCCCAAAATACCGCTGAATCAAAAAATGACCAAGGGAGAAAGCAATCTGAGCATCAACACCCACAAACTCCTTTGTGTTCTACTCGTGATCTCACCTACACATAAACTTGTCTCTGATACCACTGTTGGGGTACGTTGCATGTGAAATAAAAAATTTCCTACGCACATGCAAGATCTATCCATGGTGACGAGCATCTACGAGAGGGAGAGTGGATCTACATTCCCTTGTAGATCACTAAGCGGAAGCATTAAGAAATCTAGTCGAACGTCTTCACGATCCAATCATGATCCGTCCCGCGAACTCCGATCTAGTGCCGAACGGACGACACGTCCGCGTTCAACACAGGTACGTCCTGATGACGCCTTCACCTCCTCGATCCAGCGAGCGATGGTGAAGTAGTAGCTCGAGTCCTCCGGCGGCACGATGGCGTGGCGGCGGTGGTGGTGGAGGAATTTCGGCAGAGCTTTGCTAAGCACTACGCGGAGAAGAAGAAGAACAAGGGAGAGGAAGAGCAGCACCAAGGCATAGATGGGTGTGGCTGCCCTCTTTCTCCCTCCATATATATAGGTGGGAAGGGAGGAGGGGCGCCCCTAGATCCCATCTAGGGAGTGGCGGCCAAGGCAGAGGGGGCGCCCCCTAGGGTGGCTTGGCCCCCAAGTTACCTAGTGGCAGCCCCTTAGATGGGCTCCCCGACCCTTGGCCAAAGTGGGCTAGGGTTTGGGTGGTGCCCAGCCCCCTTGTGGGATGGTGCGCCCCCTCACCTTGGCCCATGCCCCCCTAACACTTGCCCCCCCCACACGAAACACCTTTCAGTACTCCGTCAATTTCTCAAATACCTCCCGGAACACTTCTGAAACTTGATTCCCTTTATCCTATATATCAATCTTCACCTGCGGACCACTCCGGAGTTCCTCATCATGTACATGACCTCATCCAGGACTCCGAACAACCTTCGATAACCACCATAATGACTCAATTATACTTATATCGTCACCAAACGTTAAGTGTGTAGACCCTGCGGGTTCGAGAACTATGCATACATGACCGAGACACTCTCCGGTCAATAACCAATAGCGGGACCTAGATGCCCATATTGGCCCCTACATATTCCACGAAGATGTTTATCAGTTGAACCTCTATGTCAAGTATTTAGTTAATCCCATATGTTGTTCCCTTTGTCCTTCGATATGTTACTTGCCCGAGATTTGATCGTTAGTATCTCTATACCTAGTTCAATCTCGTTACCGGCAAGTCTCTTTACTTGTTCTGTAATACAAGATCCTATGGCTAACACTTAGTCACATTGCTTGCAAGGCTTATTTTGATGTTGTATTAACGAGTGGGCCCTGAGATACCTCTCCGTCACACGGAGTAACAAATCCCAGTCTTGATCCATGCCCACTCAACAGACACCCTCAAAGATACCTGTAGATCATCTTTATAGTCACCCAGTTAAGTTGTGACGTTTGATACACACAAGTTATTCCTCCGGTGTTAGTGAGTTACATGATCTCATGGTCATAGGAATAGATACTTGACATTCAGAAAACTATAGCAATAAACGGACACGATCATATGCTATGTTTATAGTTTGGGTCTTGTTCATCACATCATTCTCCCAATGATGTGATCTCGTTATCAAATGACATCTTATGTCTATTGCTAGGAAACCTTGACCATCTTTGATCAACGAGCTAGTCTACTAGAGGCATACTAGGGACACCGTGTTTGTCTATGTATCCACACATGCAATGAGTTTACAATCAATACTATTGTAGAATGGATAATAAACGATTATCATGAACAAGGAAATATAATAATAACCATTTATTATTGCCTCTAGGGCATACTTCCAACATCATCTTTGGTTATCAAAGTCATGCACAATATTTTGTTGATAAACATATACAATGTATTGTTTCTAATCTTATAGTAAGGATTTTGTGAATCTTTCTTAATGATTTTATCAATTAAGAAGTTAATAAAAATAGAGTTTAAATTAATTATGCTAGAGAATTGACATCAAACATATTGTTTTACTAATTAGACATGTTTTGAACAAGAATAATTACAATTATTTAGATATATTCTCTCTAATATATCTAGATACCATATGATATTTGACATCCAATATGTCTAACTAAATCGACAAGAACCCAATATCCATTATTTTGAACCTTGATGTCAGGCCCCATGGAGAAATATGAGAAGAAGGAAGCATGGAGAGAATTGATGGTTGGAGCAAGAACATTGAGGTGTTTACGAGATCCACGCATACCCCATTATCTTGTATGGCTCTTGCATGCTTAAGAACTACCTCTGTAAGGTAATATAAGACATTTTAGATCACTACAATAGTGATCTAAAACGTCTTATATGAATTTATGGAGGGTGTACCCTTATAAAATTCCCATTGTCTCGGCTTTTTATCGAACAACCATACAATTTTGTAATGATACCACACAAACTAACTTGCTCCACACATATATCAACTATATGCAACTTACATATTTGTATACTACCATGGCACATCAAATGTAATGGGTGTCGGTGTCACATAAACACCATGTTTCCTTTTCTCTATGATGGCTTCTTCTTTAATGATAAAAAATATCTACTGTGATTATGCCGTCAAACATGAAAACAATGTTTATTACACCACAAGGTGAAATAGGTTTTTTTTCTTCTCTCCTGCCCTCGAACTATTGAAGTTGCGCTCACCCGCAACCCTAAGTCCTTTAGTTACTTTGCTTACCACCTAAATCCTAATTTATTGCCCTTCTACCAAGAGAAGAAATGGCACCAACTCATACAATGGCACCTAGTTCCAGTGAAGCGGATTCAACGGGAGTAAATTGATATATGCATGATTTTTGGATTCCTCATAGCTCCTTCGAGGAAGGTGATTACACCGTATGGCTCAGTTATCTTCACAAAATTTCCAGAGTTTATTAACCCAAAAAATGAGGAGTACGAAGTGTCAGTGCGAAGTATAGTTTTTAGCATTTATGCAACAATAATATCCAATACCCCGCTAGCTCATGGAGAATTATATCGCTCGGAATTATACAAAGACGGATATGTTTTCTATCAGATCTATTTATTATATGGAATGGGATTGCCAACATGGACAAAAGCTAATGTGCACAGTCAGGGAACTTGTGTGATCAATCCAGTCCAGGTAATGGTTTGGTCTCTAAAGGTTTATGAAAGTAAAGATTTCCTGCTTGGAGATTACTACACGACATTGTTCCTCACAATAGTGTACTAGCAAACATGCATATGCAAAATGGTAGCATGTGCAAGCTTTGTAATATATATTGTCAGGACACCCTTCATTGTTTCCTTCAATGTGCTAGGATAGGGTTCCTCTGCTTCCCACCGCCGCTGTCGCCGATCTGTCTCGTCTACCGTGGCCTTAGAGCCATGAAGGCATGGTGGATCCTAGCCCTTGCCGGTGGGAGGGTGATATCAACTACACAACCTTCTTATTGTAGACTCATGTTGGGCCTCCAAGCGCAGAGTTTTGTAGCACATTAGCAATTTTCCCTCAAGTGGATGACCTAAGGTTTACCAATTCGTGATAGGTGTAGGATGAATATGGTCTCTCTTAAGCAACCCTGCAACCAAATAACAAAGAGTCTCTTGTGTCCCCAACACTTGCAATACAATGGTAAATTGTATAGGTGCACTAGTTCGGCAAAGAGATGGTGATACAAGTGCAATATGGATGGTAGACATAGGTTTTCGTAATCTGAAAATATAAAAACAGCAAGGTAACAAATATTAAACAGTGAGCAAAACGTTGTATAAATGCTTGGAAACAAGGCCTAGGGTCCATACTTTCACCAGTGCAATTTCTCTCAACAATATTGGCATAGTTCAATCCTATGTAAATACCTCTCGTGCGACAAAGAGTTCACTCCAAAGTCACAAATAGCAGAGAACTAATGAAGAAATTATTGTAGGATACGAAACCACCTCAAAGTTATCTTTTTTGACCAATCTTATGAGCTATCCCTATAAGTATCACAAACAGCCCTAGAGTTTGTACTAAAATAATACCTTAAGATACACATCAACCAAAACCCTAATTTCACCTAGATACTCCAATGTCACCACAAGTACCCATGGGCTTGATTATACGATATGCATCACATAATTTCAGATTCATCATGTTCAATCCAACACAAAGAACTTCAAAGAGTGCCCCAAAGTTTCTACCGGAAAGTCAAGACAAAAACGTGTGCCAACCTCTATGCATAGATTCCCAAGGTCACGGAACCCGCAAATTGATCACCAAAATATACATCAAATGGATCAATAGAACATCCCATTGTCACCATGGATATCCCATCGTAAGACATACATCAAGTGTTCTCAAATCCTTAAAGACTCAATCCAATAAGAAAACTTCAATGGGAAAACTCAATTCATCACAACAAGATAGAGAGGGGAAAACTCCATATGATTCAATATATATCAATAAAGCTCGCAGTACATCAAGATCATGCCATCTTAAGAACATGCAAGAGAGAGATCAAACACATAGCTACTAGTACATACCCTCAGCCCCGAGGGTGAACTACTCCCTCCTCATCATGGAGAGCGTTGGGATGATGAAGATGGCCTTCGGTGATGGTTTCCCCCTCCGGCAGGGTGCCAGAATGGGCTCCCGCTTGGTTTTCGTGGCTTTGGAGGTTTGCGGAGGCGTAAATCCCGATCTAGGTTCTGCGTTGGGGTTTTTGGTATTTATAGGAAATTATGGCGGTGGAAATAATTCTAGATGCTCCACGAGGGAGTCACAAGCCTGCTTGTCCGCGCCCCTGAGGCTTGTGACTGCCTCGTGGGTCTTCTGGCCCAACTCCGATGCTCCGTGGGTCTCTTCTGGTCCAAAAAAATCATCGTAAATTTTTATTCCGTTTGAACTCCGTTTGATATTCCTTTTCTGAAAAACTCAAAAACACGGAAAAAACAAGAACTGGCACTGGGCTCTAGGTTAATAGGTTAGTCCCAAAAATAATATAAAGTTGTAGTAAAATGATTGTAAAATATCCAAGAATGATAATATGACAACATGGAACAAGCAAAAATTATAGATACGTTGGAGACGTATTAGAGGGTTGTGTTTTTATGTGTTTCTTCGAGCTTTGTTAGGGTTTGTGTCCTCCTTGGTAAGACGAGATGGTGACGGCTCCCTGATGGAATAAGGTTCTCCCTGCCTAGCCCTCGTCTCGATGATGTGTCTAACATAGTTGATAAGGGTGTGGAGGTGTGTCTCTGGCGGATCTGTGTTTGGTGGATTTTCTTGGATCTGTTCGTCATTCTTCTATGTTTGTGTGTCTTCAGGTTGGATCCTTCCGATCCACGCTACTCTTCATTGGTGGATTTTATTGTTCTGGTGTGCTAGTCCTATGGGGTCTTAGCATGATGACTTCTCGACTCTCTACTACAACAAGTTTTGCTCGGCTCCGACGAAGGAGGGGCAATGACGATGACACCCCTTTGGCTCGCTTCAGTACTTGTAGTCGTCGCTAGGTGGTCTACGGATCTGCATGTAATTTTTATTATTTCTGGTGTTTGTTGTACTGCGATGATTGAAGATGAATAGATCAAAAGTTTTCCCGCAAAAGAATATAGAATCTATGGAATCTGGGAAGTGTTGGACCTTACAAATCTCATCGACACAGTAGTTGATTGTGTGGGCTTTGCGATCCTTGAGGAAGCTGAGGTATTGCACCACCTCTTACTGTTGTGTGTTTGGTTGAACTTATTGTTACAACATGTTGATATATATGGTGGGTGTGACACCACGTTGGTTGTGAGGAATGACGTGGCTTGAGACTGCGTCGGTATTTCCCCAAAGAGGAAGGGATGATGCAGCACAACTACGATAAGTATTTCCCTTAGTTAAGAAACCAAGGTATCAATCCAAGGAGGAAGACCACACAACGGTATGTAAACGACACCTGCACACAAAGAACAAATACTTGCGACCCGATGCGTAAGTCAATCTATTAACGGTAAAATGCTAGATTAGATTGTAATAGGCTGAGCAAATAGATCTCACACGAACACAAAATAAAGGAAGTAAGTAAAAAGTGCAGCAAGGTATTTTTTTGGATTATTAGATCTAAAAACAAAACAGCAAAAGAGTAGATCGGAAAGCAATATGTTGGAAAAGTAGACCCGGGGGTCGTAGGTTTCAATAGTGGCTTCTCTCATGAGTATAGCACACGGTGGGTAAAAAAATTACTGTTGGGAAATTGATAGAAGAGCAAATAATCATGACGATATCCAGGCAATGATCATTATATAGGCATCACGTCCAAGATAAGTAGACCGAAATGGTTCTGCATCTACTTGTATTACTCCACACATCGACCGTTATCCATCATGCATCTAGTGTATTAAGTTCACGGAAAAACGGAGTAATGCAACAAGAACGGTGACATGATGTAGACAAGATCTATTCATGTAGGAATAGACCCCATCTTGTTATCTTTAACAGTAACGATAAATGTGTTCCTTGCTACCCATTCTGTCACTGGGAAAGAACACCACAAGATCGAACCCATCACAAAGCACCTCTTCCCATGACAAGAAAAATCGATCTAGTTGGCCTAACTAAACCAAAGATTTGAAGAAGAAATACGAGGCTATAAGTAATCATGCATATAAGATATCAAAGAAGACTCAAATAATATTCACAGATAGAAACCGATCATGAACTCAAAATTCATTGGATCCCAACAAACACACCACAAAAGTCATTACATCAAATAGATCTCCAAGAGACCATTGTATTGAGAATCAAAAGAGTTAGAGGAAGCCATCTAGCTACTGCCTGTGGACCCATAGGTCTATGGTGAACTACTGTTAACCCACAAGTGTAGGGGATCAGTTGTAGCCTCTTTCAATAAGTAAGAGTGTCGAACCCAATGAGGAGCTAAAGGTAGAACAAATATTCCCTCAAGTTCTATCGACCACCGATACAATTCTACATACACTTAACGTACGTTCTACCTAGAACAAGTATGAAACTAGAAGTGCTTTATAGGTGTAACAGGATAGGTTTGCAAGATAATAAAGAGAACGTAAATAAAAACTAGGGGCTGCTAAGATAAAATAACAATTAAGTTAGTTCAACGAGTGTGGAAAAGTGGTGGTAGGAGTTGCGGAATTGTCCCTAGGCAATCGATAACTAGACCGGTCATCATTATTGCAATTTTATATGAGGGAGAGGCATAAGCTAACATACTTTCTGTACTTGGATCATATGCGCTTGTGATTGGAACTCTAGAAAGCATCCGCAACTGCTAAAGATCATTAAGGTAAAACCCAACCATGGCATTATAAGGTATCAAGTCCTCTTTACTCCCATATGCAACAACCCACCTACTGGGTTTATGCTTCTGTCACTCACGCAACCCACCATAGGAAAATCATGAACAAATTGCAACACCCTACAACGAGGATCCCTCGCTCTTGAGCGACATGGATAGAACCATAAGAAAACACCAATAATAAAACATGCAACTCAAACCAATCATGATCATCACTCAACCCATAGGACAACAAAAATCTACTCAGACATCATAGGACGGTAACACATCATTGGATAATAATATGAAGCATAGAGCACCATGTTCAAGTAAAGGGTACAACGGGTTGCGGGAGAGTGGACCACTGTAGATAGATGGGGGAAGGTGATGGGGGTGTTGGTGAAGATGACTGAGTTGTTGGAGTAGATCGCCGTCACGATGATGGCCCCGGCGGTGTTCCGGTGCCACCGGGAGAGAGGGAGAGAGAGCCCCCTCCTTATTATTCTTCCTTGACCTTCCCCCTAGATGGGAGAAGGGTTTACCCTATTTTCCATGGCCTCCATGGAGGTGGAGGGGCGAGAGCCCCTCCTAGATTGGATCTCTCTCTCTGTTTCCTTCTATTTCTGCGCTCCCAGATTCTGGCCTTTCACCATTTCTTAAATTCCCGAAGATCCGTAACTCCGATCGGGCTGAAATTTTTAGGGGATTTTTATTATAAAAATACCATCCTTGTGGGCAAAAGAAAGCTCCAACCTACCTAAGTGGTGGCCACAAGCCTGCCAGGCGCGACCAGGGGGTAGGTCGCGCTTCGCAGGCTTGCCACCTCCTCAGGCATCGTCTCGCGTTGATTATTTTCCCCAAAAATCACATATATTCCAAAAATAATCTCCGTAGTTTTTATCGCGTTTGGACTTCGTTTGGTATGGATATTCTACCAGACAGAAAACATGCAACAAACAGGAACTCGCACTGGGCACTGGACCAATATGTTAGTCCCCAAAATAGTATAAAAAGTTGCCAAAAGTATATGAAAGTTTTAGAATATTGGCATGAAAAAAATAAAAAATTATAGATACGACGGAAACGTATCAACATCCCCAAGATTAATTCCTGCTCGTCCTCGAGTACGTAAATGATAAAAAGATATTTTTATGTGGAATGCTACCTAGCATAATCTTGTTCATATAATCTAATCATGGCATGAATATTAAGACACGAGTCATTCAAAGCAATAGTCTATCATTTTACATTAAGATAATAATACTTCAAGCATACTAATAAAGCAATTGTATCTCTTCAAAATATAATGGCAAAAGAAAGTTATCCCTACAATATCATATAGTCTGGCTATGCTCCATCTTCCCCACACTAAGTATTTACATCATGCACAACCCCGATGACAATTTAAGCAATCGTTTCACACCTTTTATGTTCTCAAAAATTTTCAACTCTCACGCAGTACATGAGCGTGAGCCATGGATATAGCACTATAGGTGGAATAGAAAATGGTGGAGGTTGTGAAGAAAAAGGAGAACATAGTCTCACATCAACTAAGCATATCAATGGGCTATGGAGATGCCCATTAATAGATATTAATGTGAGTGAGTAGGGATTGCCATGAAACGGATGCACTAGAGCTATAAGTGTATGAAATCTCAAAGGGAAACTAAGTGGGTATGCATCTAACTTGCTTGGTCATGAAGACCTAGGGCAATTTGGGGAAGCCCGTCATTGGAATATAGAAGCCAAGTTATATAATGAAAAATTCCCACTAGTATATGAAAGTGACAAAATAGGAGACTCTCTATCATGAAGATCATGGTGCTAATTTGAAGCACAAGTGTGGAAAAAGTATAGTAGCATTGTCCCTTCTCTCTTTTCTCTCTTTTTTTGGTGGGCATCTTTGGCCTCCTTTTTTTATTTGGGATTCGTTGTCCTCTTTTATTTTTCATAAGTTCCGGAGTCTCATCCCAAATTGTGAGGGAATCATAGATTTCATCATCCTTTCCTCACATGGGACAATGCTCTAATAATGATGGTCATCACACTTTTATTTACTTGCAACTCAGGAATTACAACTCGATATCTAGAATAAAATATGACTCTATATGAATGCCTTCGGTGGTGTACCGGGATATGCAATGATCTAGCATAGCAAATGACATCAAAAACAGACAAGCCATGAAAACATCATGCTAGCTATCTTACGATCATGCAAAGCAATATGAAAATGATGGTGCGTGTCATAATAAACAGAACAGTGGAAGTTGCATGGCAATATATCTTGGATGGCTATGGAAATGACATAATAGGTAGGTATGGTGTCTGTTTTGAGGGAGGATATATGGTGGGTGTAATGCACCAGCGATAGTTACGCGGTACTAGAGAGGCTAGCAAAGGTGGAAGGGTGAGAATGCGTATAATCCATGGACTCACATTTGTCATAAAGAACTCACATACTTATTGCAAAAGTCTATTAGTCATCGAAGCAAAGTATTAGACGCATGCTCCTAGGGGAGAGGTTGGTAGGAGTTAACCATCACGCGCTCCCGACCCTCACACAAAGGTTGACAATCAATAAACAAATCATGCTCCGACTTCCATACATAACGGTTCACCATACGCGCATGCTACGGGAATCACAAACCTTTACATAAGTATTTCTACCAATCCACAATTACTAACTAGCATGACTCTAATATCATCATCTTTATATTGCAAAACTATTGCAAGGAATCAAACACATCATATTCAGTGATCTACAAGTTTTATGTAGGATTTTATGACTAACCATATGAATGACTGATACGTCTCCATCGTATCCACTTTTCCAAACTCTTTTGACCTTGTTTTGGACTCTAATTTGCATGATTTGAATGGAATTAACCCGGACTGACATTGTTTTCACCAGAATTGCCTTGGTGTTATTTTTGTGTAGAAATAAAAGTTCTCGGATCATCCTGAAAATTTACGGAGAATATTTTTGGATTTAATAAAAATACTAGCACAAGAATTAACCAGAGGGGGCCACCTACAGGCCACAAGCCTGCTAGGCACGACCACCCCCGTGGCCACACCTAGCAGGCCTGTGGGGCCCTCGTGGCTCCTCCGACCTCCTCTCCAGCTCCATATAACCCTATTCGCGGAGAAAAAATCAGAGAGAAGAGTTCATCGCGTTTCAGGATACAGAGCCGCTGCCACGTCCTGTTCTTCCTTGGGAGAACAGATCTGCAGTTTGTTTTGGGCTCCGGAGAGGGGAAATCGACACCATCGTCATCACCAACCATCCTTCATCACCAATTCCATGATGCTCTCCGCCGCTCGTGAGTAATTCCATCGTAGGCTTGCTGGACGGTCATGGGTTGGATGAGATTTATCATGTAATCAAGTTAGTATTGTTAGGGTTTGATTCCTAGTATCCACTATGTTCCGAGATTGATGTTGCTATAAATTTGCTATGCTTAATGCTTGTCACTAGGGCCCGAGTGCCATGATTTCAGATCTGAACCTATTATGTTTTCATGAATATACATGTGTTCTTGATCCTATCTTGCAAGTTGTAGAAACCTATTACGAGTTATGATCCGCATCCCCACGGTGACAATAACTGAGATTCTTTCCGGTGATTACCGTAGTTTGAGGAGTTCATGTATTCACTAAGTGCTAATGCTTTGGCCCGATTCTCTATTAAAAGGAGGTCTTAATATCCCTTAGTTTCCATTAGGACCCTGCTTCCACGGGAGGGTAGGACAAAAGATGGCATTCAAATTCTTTTCCATAAGCACGTATGACTATATATGTAATACATGCCTACATTACATTGATGAATAGGAGCTAGTTCTGTGTCACCCTATGTTATAACTATTGCATGATGGATTCTATCCAACATAATTATCCATCACCGGTCCATTTCCTACGAGCTTTCCACATATTGACCCTTCCTAAGTTACTTCTTCGCTGCTACTATTACAATCACTATAAACTGCTACTGTTACTTTTGCTACCGTTACCGTTACTTCCATGCTACTTTGCTACTGAATACTTTGCTGCAGATAGTAAGTCTTTCATGTGTGGTTGGATTGATAACTCAGCTGCGAATACTTGAGAATATTCTTTGACTCCCCTTGTGTCGAATCAATAAATTTGGGTTGAATACTCTACCCTCGAAAACTGTTGCGATCCCCTATACTTGTGGGTTATCAAGAGCTTTTTCAGGCGTTGTTGCCAGGGAGCATAGCTCTATTCTCCGAGTCACTTGGGATTTATATCTATTGATCACTATGAAGAAGCTGAAAGATCCAAAAACTAAGATCTATCCCTCTACTACGAGGGGAGGTAAGGAACTGCCATCTAGCTCTGCACTTGATTCACCTTCTGTTATGAGTAAGTTTGTGACACCACCACCTGCTAGTAATTCTGATATGTCGCAAGTAATTGATGATGCCACTTATACTATGCATGATGCTTATGATGATACTTTGCTTGATAATACTATGCCACTGGGTGAATTTCTTGATGAACAAATTTCTAGAGTCAATGCTGAAAATTATGATACTTCTGAAATTGATGAAATTATTGAAACTAAACACTTTGAGACACCTTCTAGACCTAGATCTCCTAGATATGAATTGCCTAATATTCCTGAGGGTTATGTTATGGAAGGAGAGGTATCTAGGGACTATCTTTCTTGTAATGATAGAGATGATCTTAAGAAATTACTATGCAAGTGGAAAGAAAAATCTTTGAATGCTAGAATGAAATATGATCCGAAGTTTGCTACTTCACCTATTTTTGTTTCTAATAAGGATTATGAATTCTATGTTGACCATGAGTTAATTACCTTGGTTGAATCTGATCCTTTCCATGGTTATGAATCTGAAACTATTGTGGCGCATCTTACTAAACTGAATGATATAGCCACCCTATTTACTCATGAGGAAAAAATTCGTTACTATTATATCCTTAATTTGTTTCCTTTCTCGTCAAAGGGTGATGCTAAGGTATGGTTTAATTATCTTGCTCCGGGTTGTGTGTGTAGTCCCCATGATATGATTTATCACTTCTTTGAAAAATATTTTCCTGCCCATAAGAAATAAGCTGCCTTGCAGGAAATATTTAACTTTGTGAAAATTGAAGAAGAGAGTCTCCCACAAGCTTGGGGGAGGCTTCTCCAATTACTTAATGCTTTGCCTAATCATCCTCTCAAATACTTGATATCTTTTATAATGGACTAGCCGATGCTTCTAAGGACCACCTAGATAGTTGTGCTGGTTGTGTTTTCAGGGAACGAACTGTTGAACAAGATGAAATACTATTGAATAATATATTGAGCAATGACAATGATTGGACTATTCCCGAACCACCTCTGAAGCCAACTCCGAAGAAAAGAGGCATTCTATTTCTAAGTCTTGAAGATATGCAAGAGGCAAAGAAATCTATGAAAGAAAAAGCTATTAAAGCTAAAGATGTTAAGAATCTACCACCTATTAAAGAAATACATGGTCTTGATGACCCGACACAGGTAATAGAGGTAAATTCTCTTCTTAGATTTGATAAAAGCGATATTCCTTATAATAAGTCTGCTAGCCAATGCTTGGATGAATTTGATAATTTTGTTGTTAAGCAAGAAAATTGTAATGCTTATGTTAGTAGACAATCGAAACATAATGCTTTCATGCTTGACCACTTAGGTGATTATATGATTAGAACTATCAATGATCTTAAACTGATTAATAAACATGCTTCCATGGTAACTACTCAAGTAGAACAAGTACTTAAAGCACATAATGATTTGCTTAATGAGATGAATAGTAAGAACAATGATCATTTTGTTAAAGTTGTGACTAGAGGTGAAAGAATGACTCAGGAACCTCTGTATCATGAGGGACATACCAAGAGAATTGAACAAGATTCTCCAAGGGGTAATATTGATGTACCTTGTCGTTCCAGTAATAAGAGGAACAAGGATGATGATAGAACTTTGCATGCTGCTAGTGAACCTATCATAGGTACACCTTAAAACCCAAATGATATTTCTATTTCTGATACTGAGACACAGTCTGGTGATGAACATGAGCCTAGTGATAATATTAATGATGATGTTCATGTTGATGCTCAACCTAGTAATGATAATGATGTGGAGATTGAACTTGTTGTTGATCTTGATAACCCACAACCTAAGAATAAAATATATGACAAAAGAAAGAGAACCATGGGTTCAGAAACCCATGCCCTTTCCTCCTAAACCATCCAAGAAAAAGGATGATGAAGATTTTGAGCGCTTTGTTGAAATGCTTAGACCTGTCTTTTTGCGTATGCGCTTGACTGATTTTCTGAAAATGTCTCCTTATGCTAAGTATATGAAAGATATTGTGACTAATAAAAGGAAGATACCGGATGCTGAAATTTCCACCATGCTTGCTAATTATACTTTTAAGGGGAGTACCAAAGAAATTAGGAGATCCAGGAATACCAACTATTAAAGGGAGTTATGTTAAAACCACTTTATGTGATTTGGGAGCTGGTGTTAGTGTTATGCCTTTCTCTTTATATTGTAGACTTGATTTGAATAAGTTGATACCTACTGAGATCTCTTTGCAAATGGCTGATAAATCAACCACTCTACCTATCGGTATTTGTGAGGATGTACCTATCGTAGTTGCAAATGCTACTATCTTAATGGACTTTGTTATTCTTGGTATTCCTGAGGACGACAGTATGTCGATCATCCTTGGTAGACCCTTTTTGAATACTGCAGGGGCTGTTATTGATTGCAATAAGGGCAATGTCACTTTTCATATTAATGGTAATGAGCATACGGTACACTTTCCGAAGAAACAACCTCAAGTTCATAGTATCAACTCCATTGAAAAAATTACAATGCTTATTATTGGAGACTTTGAATTCCCTCTTCATACTGTTAAGAAGAAATATGATATAGTTATTGTTGGGGACATGCATATCTTGATTGAGGTAACTTCGTGTTATTCGAAAATTCTTCGATTTCATGTTATTCGAAAGAAGTTTGTTAATAAGACATGATAAACCTTATTGATGGATTCCTTTTGATGAGCATGAGTTGGATGAATTTTGAAAGCATAACCTTCTGTACCCAGCTCTTAATTTCTGTTAGTTAGATTTAATTAAGTAACAATGCTATTATGTTTCCTGTTTTCTAAGTTTCTCGTGCAATAAAAAAGTGACTTGAAAATAGAAGTTCTTCAAATGTCCTGAAAATGGAGTATGATTTTTTCTGGAATATTTAAAATTTTCTAGCACTGAGCACACTACAGGGGGCTGCACTAGTGGGCCACAAGCCCGAAAGGCGCGGCCACCCCCTGGCCGCGCCTAGCAGGCTTGTGGGTCCCATGTGGCCCCCTTTCACTTATTCCAGCACCCATCCACTGCATCTTCCTCCAGAAAAACCCCACCATTGCTCAAACCCGTGTTCTAGTTCATTTTGCTGCCATTTTCGATCTCCTTGTGCAAAGCTTCGTTCAGAAAACTATTTCGGGGAATTGCTCTTCGGTATGTGACTCCTCCAATGGTCCAATTAGTTTTTGTTCTAGTGCTTTATATATTGCAAATTTTTGCTGCTATGGTGACCTTGTCCTTGAGCTTGCATGCCAAATTTTGTATGGTCCCAAGAAGTTTTGATGCATGATATAGCCTCTAGGCACTTGAGGGAGTAGTTGCTATGAGTTTTGTTCACCTTTATTTTGGGTCACTAAAAATTTCAAAATATTTCAAAGGAAGAAATGTTGAGGAGTTTGTTAAGAGACTCTTCAAGCCTGAGCTCTATGGAATATAAAAATGAGATGAGGGAGAAACCCAAGTATAATCTTCGTCGCGTCGTAGAAGTTCAACCATGTGAATCGTCCTTCTTACTAAGTTCAAGGGCATGAACAAAGTTTAAGTAGCTCCCCCACTTCAACGGTGCTCATCCTTCTTACTTTCACTTCTATTTTTGAAAAAGTTTTAGGTTCCCCACTTTATTTTTGTTTTGTTTTTGAACTATATAAAAGCACAAAATAGAATCAAATGACTCTCCAAAACTTCCGGGTTGTCTCCCTGGCAGCGCTTTCTTTAAAGCCATTAAGCTAGGCATATAGTGCTCAAGTAATGGATCCACCCAGATCCCAAGGTATATCAAAGCCAATTTTAATTAACAATGCTTTGTAATTTAGTAGTGAGCACAAAGTAACATATATCATGCAACAACAAAGTCTAACTCTCTTCCTATGCATCGGCATGTCATAAAAGAACAATTCATGCACACAAAGTAAAGTCCAATGCATAGTATAAAAAGTTTCTTGCAATTTTATCATATTGGAAACATAGAGAGGCGACGATGTAGTTCCTCTCTAATAATAATTGCAAGTAGGAGCATCAAGCACATGCATATTATATTTATCAAAATTATCATGTGCAATAGTAGAAGGCAACCCATCTATATAATCCTTAATAAGTGCAAACTTCTTCGATATGGTGTAGTTGGGAGAATTCACAAAGATAATAGGACTATCATGTCTCGGTGCAATAGCAACAATTTTACGTTTAACATAAGGAACTATAGAAAGTTCATCTCCATAAGAATCATTCATATTGGCATCATGGCCACAAGCATAGCATGTTAGAACTAAACACGCCGTGTATGTCCGAGTAGTACTCGTACAAGGTGTCTGAGTAGTACTAGCCGGTAGGTTAGCTCGTATCACCCCTGGCTGTTATATATAGCCGTGTAAGCTCCCTATAAACACACCAAGAAAAGGAGAAAAGAAAAGCAATACAAGTCCAGGAGCGACACGCCCCTATAGCTATTACAAAATTTCCCGTTAGGTTTTTCCGTCTACGTTCGCCGAAGAAACGTTCCGCCGATGGCGCCAAAGCGAATCGATCTACTCAAGCTAGCAAGCTACCAGGCGTAGGTACACGCATGTGCTGCTAACCATCCAGCAGCTTGCCTGCTTGGTTGCTAGTTAGCATGGACTTACGTATAGCCTCCGAGTGGTTTGGTCTACGGTTTAAAAGAGGCCACGTACATCTGCTCGTACTAGAATCCATCAAGGAGCTTGCTTGCTAGCTTGAACGTACGTGTACAGGAGGATTTGATCCAAAGCCAGGTTCAAAACCAACAAAGCAAGCATCAAGTTCATCAAGAAGGGATATTTCAAACAAATCCAAGGGATCATAGCAATTATAATAGCATTCATCCTTCGGTAAGAATGAAGGGAAATTAAACAATGTATGATTTGAAGAGTTACTCTCATTATAAGGTGGGAACGGGTAGCAAGTCCGCTCTTCCTCCTTTTGTTCTTTGTTCTCCTCCTCATCTTTTTCATCTAATGAGCTTACAATTTCAGCAACATCCTCTGCCATAGATTCCTGCAAAATATTAGTCTCTTCCAAGGTAGCGGTCATTCTTTCAATAAAATCTTTAACATAAGCATTAGAAGCATAGTTTTCATAGCAATATTTAAGTATGGCAAAAAAATTAGAATTGTAAAGAGTAGCATCATACTTTTCAATGAAAGAAGAAATTTCATAGGCACCCTTAAAAGCAACAAATTCTTCAATTTGTTCAACATCATTATAGCAATAGGCCTACTTGGCGTAAGAGGTTAATATTTCATTATGATTAAACACACATTGGTAGGGAAGATGTTTTTTAGCTACTTTAGACCAACAAGTAAAATCATAAATTTCACATAGATTCCAAGCATAGCAAGACAAAGTATTTATTTAATGCTGCTACTTCTTGAGCTTGCGTTGGTTTTTCCCTTGAAGAGGAAAGGGTGATGCAGCAAAGTAGAGATAAGTATTTCCCTCAGTTTGAGAACCAAGGTATCAATCTAGTAGGAGTATCAAGATGAGGCACCAAGGCACCTGCACAAAAGCAACAAACTTGCAACCAATGCGATAAAGGGGTTGTCAATCCCTTTACGATTACTTGCAAGGTGAGATCTGATAGTGATAATAGGTAAATATAAATAAATAAATAAAAGTGCAGCAAGGTATTTTTGGTATTTTTGTATGTAGATCTGAATATATAATGTGTAAAATAGACCCGGGGTCCATAGTGTTCACTAGAGGCTTCTCTCATGATAGCAAGTATTACGGTGGGTGAACAAATTGCTGGCAAGCAATTGATAGAATTGTGCAAAGTCATGACGACATCTAAGGCAATGATCTTACATATAGGCATCACGTCTGAGACAAGTAGACCGATACTTTCTGCATCTACTACTATTACTCCACACAGCGACCGCTATCCAGCATGCATCTAGTGTATTAAGTTCATAACAAATAGAGTAACGCCTTAAGCAAGATGACATGATGTAGAGGGATAAATTCATGCAATATGATATAAACCCCATCTTTTTACCCTCGATGGCAACAACATGATGCGTGCCTTGCTACCCCTTCTGTCACTAGGTGAGGACACCGCACGGTATGAACCCAAAACCAAGCACTTCTCCCATTGCAAGAATTATAGATCAAGTTGGACAAACGAAATCCATAACTCGAAGAGACTTGCAAGGATACGAAATCATGCATATAAGAAATCAGAGGAGACTCAAATAATATTCATAGATAATCTGATCATAAATCCACAATTCATCGGATCTCGACAAACACACCGCAAAAGAAAGTAACATCGGATAGATCTCCATGAAGATCATGGAGAACTTTGTATTGAAGATCAAAGAGAGAGAAGAAGCCATCTAGCTACTAGCTATGGACCCGAAGGTCTATGGTGAACTACTCACGCATCATCGGAGAGGCAATGGTGTTGATGAAGAAGCCCTCCGTGTCCAAATCCCCCTTCGGCAGGGTGCCGGAATGGGCTCCCGATTGGTTTTTGGTGGCTACAGAGGCTTGCGGCGGCGGAACTTCCGATCTAGGTTCTGGAGGTTTCCATATTTATAAGACCAGATGGCGTCGAGAATAAGTCAAGGGGACCCACGAGGGAGTCACGAGCCCCCGAGGCGTGCCCAGGGAGGGTGGGCGCGCCTCCCAGGCTCATGGCTTCCTCGGGACTCCTCTCCTGTATCTTTTTCTTCTGGTATTTTTGATATTTTCCATAAAAAATCACGGCGAAAGTTTTATTCCATTTGGACTCCGTTTGATATTCCTATCTGAAAAAGGTCAAAAACACGAAAAAAACAGAAACTGGCACTGGGCACTGAGTTAATAAGTTAGTCCCAAAAGTGATATAAAGTAGCATATAAAACATCCCAAGTTGATAATATAATAGCATGGAACAATCAAAAATTATAGATATGTTGGAGTGTATCAAATGCCACAAGAGTTTCCCTTTTTGAGATATGCGGTGTCGCACATAAAGAACATGCTCATTTAATGATTTTCCCTCAACTAAGCTAGTTTGGTTTTCAGCAAGAGCACAAATGGATCGAAGATGACCCAAGTAATATTCTTCGGTGATACGGAACACTAGTGGTTCCTCAAATTTTGGAGCAGCAAGTACAACTATTTTTTGGTATTTTACGTTTACTACCCATATCTAAAGATAGAAAACAACTTAGAATAGAAAATAAAATCTACTTAGTGATAAAGCAAACAAGCACACGCGAGAATATTCACCCCATGCTATTGCTCCCTGGCAACGGAACCAAAAAAAGGTCTTGATAACCCACAAGTGTAGGGGATCAGTTGTAGTCTCTTTCTATAAGTAAGAGTGTCGAACCCAATGAGGAGATAAAGGTAGAACAAATATTCCCTCAAGTTCTATCGACCACCGATACAACTCTATGCATGTTTAACATTCGCTTTACCTAGGACAGGTATGAAACTAGAAGTACTTTGTAGGTATAACGGGATAGGTTTGCAAGATAATAAAGAGCATGTAAATAAAAACTAGGGGCTGCTAAGATAAGGTAACAATTAAGTTAGTTTAATGAGTGTGGAAAAGTGGTGGTAGGAGTTGCGGAATTGTCCCTAGGCAATCGATAACTAGACCGGTCATCATTATTGCAATTTTATATGAGGGAGAGGCATAAGCTAACATACTTTATCTACTTGGATCATATCCACTTATGATTGGAACTCTAGCAAGCATCCACAACTACTAAAGATCATTAAAGTAAAACCTAACCATAGCATTATAAGGTATCAAGTCCTCTTTACTCCCATATGAAACAACTCACCTACTCGGGTTTATGCTTCTGTCACTTACGCAACCCACCATAGGCAAATCATGGACACATTGCAACACCCTAGAGCGAGGATCCCTCACGCTTGCGCGACACGGAGAGAACCATAGGACAACACCAATAATAAAACATGCAACTCAAACCAATCATGATCATCAATCAACCCATAGGACAACAAAAATCTACTCAGACATCATAGGATGGCAGCACATCATTGGATAATAATATGAAGCATAAAGCACCATGTTCAAGTTGAGGGTACAACGGGTTGTGGGAGAGTGTACCGCTGTAGATAGATGCGGGAAGGTGATGGAGGTGGTGGTGAAGATGACGGAGTTGTTGGAGTAGATCGTCGTCACGATGATGGCCCCGGCAATGTTCCGGTGCCACCGAGAGAGAGGGGGAGAGCCCCCCTCCTTCTTCTTCTTCCTTGACCTTCCCCCTAGATGGGATAAGGATTTCCCCTCTGGTCCATGGCCTCCATGGTGGTGGAGGGGCGAGAGCCCCTCCGAGATTGGATCTCTGTCTATGTTTCCTTCTGTTTCTGTGCTCCCAAATTTTGGCCTTTCACCGTTTCTTAAATTCCTGGAGATCTGTAACTCTGATCGGGATGAAATTTTGAGGGGATTTTTATTATAAAAATATATTACTTGAGGCGAAAGGATAGATCCAACCGACCTAAGGGGTGGCCACAATCCTGCCAGGCGCGGCCAGTGGGTGGGCCGTGCCTAGCAGGCTTGCCACCTCCTAGGGCATCGTCTCGCGTTGATTCTATTTTCCCAAAAATCACATATATTCCAAAAAAAATCTCTATAAGTTTTTATCGCGTTTGGACTTTGTTTGGTATGGATATTCAGCAAAACAAAAAACTTGCAACAAACAGGAACTGGCACTGGGCAATGGATCAATATGTTAGTCCCAAAGATAGTATAAAAAGCTGCCAAAAGTATATGAAAGTTTTATAATATTGGCATGAAACAATCAAAACTTATAGATATGACGGAGACGTATCAACTACTCACGCATCATCGGAGTGGCACCTATGAAGAAGATGAACCCCTCTGTGTGGCTGGAATTGTTTTTTGTCAACTCCCATGGTGTTTTTGGAATATTTGGGTATGTATAGAGCTGATAGGTGGTGGAGAGGCGTCCTGAGGTGGGCACAACCCATCAGGGCGCGCCGGGGGCCTCTAGCGTGCCCTGGTGGGTTGTGCTCTCCTCGGCACTCCTCTATGGCAGTTCTCTGGCCTAGTGGATGTCTTCTAGCCCAAAAAAATCTCCTAAAAGTTTCATGATGTTTGGGCTTCATTTGATACTGGTTTTCTGCGAAGTAAAAAACAAGCAAAAAACAACAACTGACACTTTGCACTATGTCAATAGGCTTGTCCCCAAAACTGATATAAAGTTGCTATAAAATGATTATAAAACATCCAAGATTGATAATATAACAGCATGGAACAATTAAAAATTATAGATACGTTGGAGACGTATCAGCATCCCCAATCTTAATTCCTACTCATCCTTGAGTAGGTAAATGATAAAAATAGAATGTTTGATGTGGAATGCTGCCTAACATGTTCATCACATATTCATTTCTTTGTAGCATGGATATTTGGAATTTTAGATAGTTCAAAGCAATAGTCTAGTTTTGACATGAAAACTTTAATACTCAAGCATATCCACAAGCAACCATGTCTCTCAAAATATCAACACTAAAGAAAGTTACCCCTAGCCCATCATGCTTAATCATTGATCCATTCTTGAAATATACTCGAATATTAGCTACACCTAATGCTCAAGTACGATCATAGTGCCCCCTGGTTGGTGCTTTATAAGAGAAGATGGAGACTCAAGTAAAAAGATGAAAATTTCATAAAGTAAATATACAGGCCCTTCGCAGAGGGAAGTAGGGATTTGTAGAGGTGCGAGAGATCAAGGTTTAAATTGATAGATAAAATATTTTAGGTGGCATGCCTTTCATGTCAACGAAAACAACCGAAAGATTTCAATACCTTTCCATGCTAGGTACACCATAAGCGATTCCCAAACAGAAAATAAACTTTATTCCTTTTTCCACCATACTTTCACAATCCATGGCCAGCCGAATCCACGGTTGCCTTCCATACCAACACTTTCCAAGGAATTTATTATTTGACAACATAAAGTAAATTTCTTTTTTTATTTCGGGACGGGGCATCCCTATTATCGTCGTACTCTCGTGCAATGAGAACTGAATAAACACTCTTCTTGAGAATAACACATCTAGCATGGAAAAATGTCGGTCACCCCATAACGTTTCATGAGCGGTATGAGCACACAAAAAGGAAATTCATTTTGAAAATTAGAGATGGCACATACAAATTTGCTTGGAATGGCATGGAAGTACCGCATATAGGTAGGTACGGTGGACTCATATGGCAAAATAGGTTTAAGTATTTTGGATGCACAAGTAGTATTTCAACTTAGTACAAGTGAAGGCTAGCAAATAGATTGAGAAGCAACCAACCAAGAAACGAAAATTCACATAAGCGAGCATTAAGCATAACTAACACCAAATAATGCACCATAAGTAGGATGTAATTTCATTGCACAACTATTGACTTTCGTGCTTGCATAGGGAATCACAAACCTTAACATCAATATTCTTACTGAGCATAATTACTCACCAACATAACTCACATGTTACTATCATCATGTCTCAAAACTATTACAAAGAATCAAGTTTAATTTGGCCAGTGATCTTCATGAAAGTTTTTATTATATCCCTCTTGAATATCTATCACTTTGGTACTAGTTTCATATATTGACATTGCTTTTGACAAGCTCAAATAGATTTAAGTGAAGATCATGAGCATAAAAGTTTCATCTCTCGAAATAATATATGTAAAACATGAGAGAATTTCTTCAAAATTTACTAACTCTCAAATTAATCTAAGTGAAGCATCAGATCATTTCTT
This sequence comes from Hordeum marinum, assembly GCA_022496015.1. Lineage (NCBI taxonomy): Eukaryota > Viridiplantae > Streptophyta > Magnoliopsida > Poales > Poaceae > Hordeum > Hordeum marinum. The sequence goes on from CM039674.1 coordinate 445,288,135, forward strand.
CAAACATGTAAAGCACGCCGTGCTCAAAAATATATAAGTGAAGCACTAGAGCAATTCCATAGCTCAATAGATTTAAGTGAAGCATATAGAGCAATTCTAACAAACCATGGTATAATATTGGCTCTCTAAAATAGGTGTTTCCAGCAAGGATAAAAATAAAATCAAGCAAATACTCATATAATACAAGACACTACAAGCAATACTCATGATATGTGGCGAATAAAAATATAGTTCCAAGTAAAAGGCTGATGGTCGTTAGAAGAAAGAGGGGATGTCACTCAGAGCATCCCCAAGCTTAGTTGCTTGTTACTCTTTGGATATTATCTTGGGGTGTGATAGGCATCCCCAAGCTTAGACTCTTCTTACTCCTTATTCCTTCATCCATCGTGATCTCACCCAAAACTTGAAAACTTCAATCACACAAAATTTAACAAAATATTCGTGAAATCCGTTAGTATAATAAAGCAAATTACCACTCTAAGTACTGTTGCAAACCCATTCATATTTTCTTATTTCATTATATAATGTATTCTAACTTTACCATAACTTATACCCTTCAATACAAGCCATGGATTCATCAAAATAAGCACACAATGCAACGATAACAGAATCTGTCAAAAACAGAATAGTTTGTAGTAATCTGTACTCTAACCATACTTCTGTAACTCAAAATATTCTGAAAAATTAGGATAATGGTAGAAAGTTGTATATCAATCTTTTGTAAATAATTCAGAATTTTTGGTCTCTTCTGTGATTTTTAAGAATTTTTATACTGGATGCAAAAGTTTCCATTTTTCAACACAATCAAATCAACTATCACTTAATATCATCCTAAAGGCTTTACTTGGCACAAACACTAATTAAAACATAAAAAACACAATAATAACAGAGGCATAATTTTGTAACACTCAAAAACAGAAAGGAAAAGATAAAATAAATTTTGTTCATTGGGTTGCCTCCGAACAAGCGCTATCGTTTTACGCCCCTAGCTAGGCATAACGCATAGATTCAAGTATTGTCATCTTTAGTTCTTACTCCATAGAAGGCCATCATGATTGATTCAAATGGTGGCTTAATTGTTTTTCTAGGGAAGTGTTCCATACCCTTTCTAAGTGTAAAGTAAATTTAATGTTGTGTTCTTTCATATCAATCACGACACCTATAGTGCGTAAAAACTATCTATGAAGTATGATGGGACAAGACGGATTGCAATCAATATCAAGAACAATAAAATAAATGGGCACATAGTTCCTTTTTGCAAGAATAATGACATCATTAATTCTTCCCAAAGGTTTTTAATAGTAGAATCCGCCAAGTACAAATTAAGAGAACATTCTTCAATATTGGTAAGACCAATCACATCACATATAGATTTCGGAATTCTGGAAACACTAGCACCCAAATCACATAAAGAAAATCATTCAAAAAATTTAATCTTGAATTTAATGGTAGGTTCCCACTCATCATGCAATTTTCTAGGAATTGAAAACTCTAATTCGAACTTTTCTTCTAAGGATTTCATCATGGCATCACCAATATGTTTAGTAAAACCTTTATTTTGTTCATAAGCATGGGGTGAACTTATCATGGATTGCAGCAAAGAAATGCATTCAACCAAGGAGCAACTATCATGATTAAAGTCTTTGTAATCCAAAATAGTGGGCACATCACTAGTTAAAGTTTTGACCTCTTCGAACCCACTTTCATCATTTCATCAAGATTTTACCCTCCAAATTATTGGGATGCCCTTTATCTAAAGTTGACTCTTCTCCGGTCCCTTTATCATCAATTTTAACATTACTAAACAAGGAATCAATAGAAAAACACCAATCATTTTAAGATCTTCATCATTTCTATCCCCTAGAGAAACTGGCTTAGCGGCCATTTGATTTACTAAAGTGGCTTGTGCATCAGATATTTTACCTAGCAGGTTTTCAGCATGAGCATAATTAGATTGGAGATTGGAAACTTCTCTACTAATATCATCAAGTTGTTTTGTTCTGGCTTCTAGCGCGGTGGAGTGTTCTTTAAGCTCCTCGGTAAAATACTTATTATGCTCAAATTGTGTAGTCATATATTCCTTGGTACTCTTCTTAATTTCAAGAAAAATATTGGGGTAAGGAACATCATAATACTTTCATTGAGGAATCATGACTATGCAAACAAGATTGCAAGCAAACAAGAGATCTAACGAGAAAAAGGCAAACGAAAGAAAAGAAGGCGAATAAAATGGCGAATTTGTGAAGTGGGGGAGAGGAAAAGGGGAGTCAAATGGATAATAATGTAAATTGCAAGGAGATGAGATTTTTGATTAGGAACCTGATATATTTTGATGATGCCTCCCCGGCGCCAGAGATCGGCACGTTGAAGAGAGACTGCTTACGCACTTCTTCCCCGGCACCGGCGCCAAAAATTCCTTTGACGTGGCTTGAGACTGCATCGGTATTTCCCCAAAGAGGAAGGGATGATGCAACACAGCTATGGTAAGTATTTCCCTCAGTTAAGAAACCAATATATCAATCCAAGACCACACAACGCTATGTAAACGGCACCTGCACACAAAGAACAAATACGTGCGACCCGACACGTAAGAGAGGTTGTAAATCTATCAACTGTAAAAATATAGATTAGATTATAATAGGTTGAGCAAGTAGATCTCACACGAACACAAAATAAAGGAAGTAAATAAAAAGTGCAGCAATATATTTTTGTTTTTTTTGGATTAATAGATCTGAAAACAAAACGGCAAAAGAGTAGATCAGAAAGCAATATGTTGGAAAAGTAAACCCGGAGGCCATAGGTTTCAATAGTGGCTTCTCTCGTGAGTTTAGCACACGGTGGGTAAACAAATTACTGTTGGGCAGTTGATAGAAGATCAAATAGTCATGACGATCTCCAGTAAACGATTATTATATAGGCATCACGTCCAAGATAAGTAGACTGAAACGATTCTATATCTACTTCTATTACTCCACACATCGACCGCTATCCAACATGCATCTAGTGTATTAAGTTCATGGAAACGGAGTAATGCAATAAGAACGGTGACAAGATGTAGACACGATCTATTCATGTAGGCATAGACCCCATCTTGTTATCCTTAATGGCAATGATACATGCGTGCCTTGCTGCCCCTTTTGTTACTGGGAAAGAACACCGCAAGATCGAACCCATCACAAAGCACCTCTTCCCATGGGAAGAACAAACGATCTAGTTGGATTAACTAAACCAAAGATTTTAAGAAGAAATACGAGTCTATAAGTAATCATGCATATAAGAGATCAAATAAGACTCAAATAATATTCATGGATAGAAACTGATCATGAACTCAAAATTCATCGGATACCAACAAACACACCGCAAAAGTCATTACATCAAATATATCTCCAAGAGACCATTGTATTTACAATCAAAATAGAGAGAGGAATACATCTAGCTACTGCCTATGGACCTGTAGGTCTATGGTGGACTACTCACGCATCATCGCAGAGGCACCCATGAAGAAGATGAACCCCTCTGTGATGGTGTTAGATTGTATTTCACGATTCTGGAACTTGTGGCGACTAGAATTGTTTTTCATCGAATCCCCTAGATTTTTTGGAATATTTGGGTATTTATAGAGCTAATAGGTGGTGGAGAGGCGTCTTGAGGTGGGCACAACCCATCAGGGCATGCCGGGGGCCTCTAGCGCTCCCTGGTGGGTTGTGCTCTCCTCGAACCTTCTCTCTGACACTTCTCTGGCCCATTGGATGTCTTCTAGCCCAAAAAATCTCCAAAAAGTTTCACGGTGTTTGGGCCTCATTTGGTACTGATTTTCTACGAAGTAAAAAACAAGCAAAAAACAACAACTAACACTTGGCACTATGTCAATAGGTTAGTACCAAAAAATTATATAAAGTTATTATAAAATGATTGTAAAACATCCAAGATTGATGATATAACAACATGGATCGGTCAAAAATTATAGATACGTTGGAGACGTATCAAGGAACTGATGCAACGACTTTCTAGAACAACATATGCAATTTTTGCTCTCACTATGGCCTAGTCTCTCACTCTGGAGCCAGAGCTAGGCCCCATAGACATGGATTGTAAAAATCTCAAGAAAGATATGTAAATATGAATATAAATGTTGCATTTTTTTCAAATATGAATATTGCGTTCTTTTTAAATAGGGGTGCAAAAGCTACCAGAATGGTGATTCGTGATGATCATTGGGGGGATCATAGTTGCAAGGTCTTGTGGTATTGACTATTGTTGGGATGCACCAACTACGAAAGCTCGTGCACTTTGCAATGGTTTAATCTTAGCCAGACACGTGAGATGCAAAATTATTATTATTAATGAGTTTATGGAGGTCATTGGCAGGATGCAGGCGGGACGTAACTTAGCAGGTCCGACAACAACTATCTATAAAGGGTTTACTTTTTAGCTTGGGGTTTTGATCATGTAGTGTTTGAGTCTAGTCCTAGTGAGCATAATATGGTGGTGCACAGATTAGCTAGTCATCCCGAGGGAGACCTATCAGTTGTCTCACAAGCTGAACCCCTCCCCCATTTTACCCTTAATGTTCTTGCAAATGATGTAATTATTTTAGCGCACCAATAATGTGTGTCATGAGACTTCCCTAAAAACATGAATATATATAATTATGGGCTAACAATGCTTAAAATTGGTAATGTAGTTAGATTTTCTTTTCTAGAAACACAATACAAATGTTGTTAGATTTCAGAAGTCGTGTATGAATGATTTTTATACTGGATCAATATAAATTTCAACACTTTTTATGAAAATTGTCAATGAAAGTATTAAAATCTCATTCAATTGAAACTATCCATGAATCATAACCAACTTCCTTCCCTTCCCATCATAAGCCACATCTAGGGCAAACTCTTGCCCCCAAGGATCTGGTTGTGCCTCCATAGGGAGGGAAATCTCGATGCCTCGACTACGGCTGGTAGTTTAGGTTTGGGGTTAGGCTTTTCTCGTCCTTGTAGAGGCATCATTCGGACTGAATCTTCTTGGAGTTGATCCTTGGGGTTCTGATCTTTATCTAGTTTGTTCAACGAAGCCCTGGCATATATTTATGCCATCTCCTTGGTTAGTAAGGTTAGGATATTTCACCATGCGTAGGCAATGGTGAGATCTGTTGCAAGGCATTCTGGATGGATTTAGGGGTTCAACGACAATGATGACGACCACAACTATATGTCACTAGTCATCATGGACACATGCACAAAGACTTTTTAGTTTTCATCGACAAGGTCACGCCATCCACTATGGGGAGCACCAACAACGTCACGCCAGCGGCATAGTGATAGTTTGATGGTCCAAGCACCTCGATTTAGTTTTTACTCAAATTGTCTCTGAAAACCAAGCTTATATTTTTGTGTGAAGTCAAATGATGCAGATTGTGACCATATATGTACGAAAAATAACAACTACAATCTTAAACAAATATAAGATATAATATGGAAATATGTTTCATCGTGTATCTAATGATACTATTTTGGTGTCATAGTCTTGACAATTTCTACAAACTTTGCACGTTTGTTTTCATAAAAAAAATGTGTATGTTTTTCCTCAGAGATGAAGGGGGTATTACGTTTTATAGTGTTATGTACTTCAGATGAACTTTATAGTAGACCGGCTCCTTTTCAGGGAAAAAGTGTCACTGTGATCTAAGTCTAGCTTAGGTGGGTATGTTTTTTGTGGTGGAACCAACCCATCAGGGTTCCTGTCCTAGGCTTGATAGTGATGCTCGTATTTTACTAGATTTATTTTAGACTTCCTGATGATATTCGTTCAATGGGAGGAAACATTCCAGTCAACTAGAAGGTGTCCGGTGGCTTAGTATCTCGGAGGTGCTCATAAGGCTAAGAGGTGTGTGCGTGCACTCATAAGGATGAGTTATGTGCATGTATGTGTGTGCAACTATGTTGTGTTTAAAAAAATGTCACTTGAAATTATTATTTATAAATGATAGCACCCGTGTGGTATGGGCAGCATGGTCCACACGACTTCATAACCATTCATCTTGCCACATAAAAAATATGACACCAGCTTAATCTTTTTGGCTTTTTGTAGTTAAAAATGTTTTATCTCTTAAATAAAAAATCAAATTAAAAATACATTTTCATAATTAAAACCGGCTTGACGAGATATTCAAAACTAGATCCCATATTCATATGTTTGGACGACCTTTTTTGGGCCAAAAATTACCATGATGTTCATATCGAAGTTGCCATAGTGTTTACAATAAAGTTGCCATGACATGTTGAATCTATTTTTTCATTTTAGATTCAAAGCTACCATTGTATTTGAACTACTTTTCATGATTTTTTTTATTAATTGATCATGGAATTTTTTTGTAATTAACCACTATAAATTTAATCCGTGGATCATGCCAATTTTTAGTAATTCTTCATGGCAAATTGAGTTTATAAATCATTGCAATTTAAGTATTTTGACAATGAAAATTCTAGTATTTTAAACATAGAAAATACTTTTTGTATGAACCACGACAAATTAAAATGCATGTATATGGCAAATTTAAGTAATTCACCATGACAAATTTAGTTTATGGTTCATGACAAATTTGATCCATTGACCATGCATTTTTAAAGTAATTATCGATATATACCTTTTTTACTTATGAAACATGTCAAAATTATTTCATGGATCATGGCAAATTTTAGTAATTCATTATGGCAATTTTGGTTTTTCAAAAAAAAATCTAACATGTCAAAATTTACTTTAAATGTAGAAGAAAAAGTAGTTGAAATATATCATGACAACTTCAGTCTAATTATCATGGCAATACATGTCCAATAGACATGACAACTTTTAACAAAAATAGGTCATCGAAACATATCGATATGACATCTAGTTTCGAAGATCTCGCTGCGACGGATTTAATGATGGAAACGGTTTATAATCAATTTTTTTATTTAAAAGGTAAAACTTTTTAAAAACTCAAAAGACAAATGATATCTGCTAATATCATTAATTTTGTTACTTGTGCATGCATGTAAGAGAATCTCCAATAGGCGCACAACGCGTGGCTCACAAGTAGCATTTTTAGCACGCCGCCGAGCGCTGGCTCCAGCGGCGGCCGCAAAATATAGCGCTCATGCGGCGCTCCAGCAGGGGCGCTAAAACTTGCAATAAATTTAGAGATAAAAACATAGAAATACAAACAAAATATAGATAGTCCGATACATAGAAATAAAACATGCATAAAAATTAACAGATACATAGCAGACACGCTAAAAAAACTACTCGTCATCATCTCTTCCTCCTCCGACTCCATCTTTGTCTCGGTACTTTGATGGGTTCATCCAAAATCTCGATGAAGGCATCAAGATATTGTTCATCGTCGCTGTCCTAGCTCGACGCTTATCCAAGCTTGATGTTGAAATCTGCGGTCGCCTTCCACATACGTTTGTCCTCGCGATAGGCGGCTCGCTCCGCCCTACTCTCCATCCTACTCTGCACCCTCCTCTCCACCCTCCTTCGCGTGAAGAACTGGTGCTCGTCGATGACGTCTTGTAGGAAACTTTGATGCCATGCTTCCATGTCCGCCTCGTCTGTCTAGTTCCGGCGACGGTCCTCGTCGGTGACAAGGCGCGAGTGAGGCGCGAGATTCTCCACCCACTCCCATGTCATCACGTTGGAAAAGTTCATTTCCCGACAAGCCTGACGAAGGCGCCATGCCGCCCCATCATACGCGTGGGCGGCCTGATCGGCTGTATAGAAGGTTCCGAGGCTGAGGCGCATGTCACCGGACCATATCTCAGCGAGAAGGCGTCGGAGGGGCACGCACGGACGCTGCGGAAGCCCGATGATCCCCGGCGGCACGGCTACTATCGGTGTCAAAACCGACGGATCTCGGGTAGGGGGTCCCCAACTATGAGAATAGAATCGACGGTAATAGGAGACGAAGTGGACACAAATTTACCCAGGTTCGGTCCCTCCTATGGAGGTAATACCCTACGTCCTGCTTGATTGTATTGATGATATGGGGGGTTATAGAGTTGATCTACCTCGAGATTGAATAGCTAACCCTAGATGAGTTGTCCTCTCTATACCCCTAAACCCTCCGGCTTATATAGACGCCAAGGGTGCCCTAGGCTTACACATGGTCGGTTACATGTCAAAGAGATAAACATGCCTAACTATAGCTAATAACTTGGAGAATACGTTAGGGCTTCTCGAAACTACCATCTGGCGTAGGTGGTCTTTGATCGTCCGATGTTCCCTTTGCGGCCCACACAGTCCGGCCCATAAACAATAGGTCGGATATCCGAGGACCCGCTAATCCAGGACTCCCTCAGTAGCCCCCGGATTAGCCTTCAACGCCGATATATATCCTGTCAATCTCCTCATGTTGTCATCTTCGGCTTACGAGGCGAGTCCCTCATCCCTCCTTGTTCGGCAACCGACCAGTCTTTGATATGATCCCAAGCGTCGCGGGCGCAGGATCATTAAAATAACTGCACGTGTTCCTCGATTTTCGTGTATCGTGAGGAGGCGAGTGGTCAGTGATTTTTACAATCTTACCCCTCCGCAATGGAGGCACCACCCATTTAATCAAACAAAACCGTGGCTTAGACCACATTCTCTTCCTCCCCATCGAAAGAAACTCCTAGCGGAAGCTCCATGTAAAACATGGCTAATGCCCCTAGCTCCTCCACACATCCCTACGGCTAACGTCTAGGGGAATGGACCAGCTGTTCCGTTACATTCCTGCGGCTCCGCAATCTGGAGACCCAGGGGTATCTTCCTTCTTCAGATCTGGCGGCGACCCGTGCAGGTCTGCTTTCTTACAGCAGCGAAGTTTTCGATGAGCGTTTACCCAATCCTAACAAGGGGGGCGTATGCTTCGTCCCCTTTCTCCTCCATGGCCTTGGGTTTCCAATCCATCCGTTCCTGAGGGGGTTGCTGGAGTTCTACGGGATCCAACTCCACCACCTTACCCCAGGGCCCATTTTGCACATCTTGGGCTTCATTGCTCTCTACGAGATGTTCTTGGGGTGCGAAGCACATTTTGATTTGTGGAGAAAATACTTCTGTCTCGTCCTCGAACTCGGGACAAGACGATTTTGGAGGTCGGCGGAGCCAAAGTGTGCCGCATAGCGGGGACAGGGTATCCGGCAGGCACACCGAAGAAATCCGAAGAATGGGCTTCGGAATAGTTTTATGTTGAAGATGTACCCCTATTCGAGCCAACTCGGACATATCTTCCTGAATACTCTGACGTCCTCCTGAAGAAGAGGTACAACTGGCGACTGAGGAGCTCGTCCCAGGAGGAAAGCGTCGAAGTGTACCTAGCCGAGCAGGCGCGGATGCTCGTCCACCACCAACTGACCATCATCGACTTCATGGCCTCCACCATCTACCGGTGTGTGCATCCCCTCCAATAGAGGGTACATCCCTTGTGGCAATACAATGGGATAAGCGACACCACATGCTCCCAAAATCGAGGGCTCGCCAATCCGATGGCGTTGGCTGCCACACTTGCCGACCTGTACAAAGGAGAGCAAGAAGACTTTGTTCGGCGGGCAACCAAGGAAGGATATTTGGCCAACAATCCTATAGAATGGGTAAGCCTTTCTCTTTCAAACATGAAAATAGTTCGGGGTTTCCGTTCTGCACTTTATTTGACCGTAGCCTAGTGTGAACAGGAATGGAGGAGTTTCATCGAGACAGTCAATTGTCCGGCTCCTCAGCCCGAGAACCATTCATGTGACAACGATGCGGGTTTCAAAAAGGACCCGGATCTTACACTTGACTTCAAAGACGGAGTCTATCTCCAGAATAGCACCGTCCAATCCCCGGTGGCTATCATAGTTGATTACCCCGGGTCATTCTTCATCCCTGCAGCGGGCAAGAAGAAAACTCCTCCCGCAAGAGGCCAGCTACCAAGAGCGCCCCGGACGTGCCGATCTCGACTCCCAAATGTCGCTGATCCGCGCGTCACACAGTGGCAGCCGAAGTTGCAATCGAGTCAGATGCCAACAGGGATCCTGCGAAAGAGCCTGTCATGGGGACGAATCCCCCTGCCCGCTCATCCCGAAGGTACATTGTTCGGTTATCCTCTTATTGTTGCAATCAATAGAGTCTTACAGCAGTCTGTTTTATTGAAATGCTTAGGAGAAATGCCCAATCCTCTCCTACTGAAGCGGTTACCCGGGTGTTTGGAGACGCCCGAAGTTCCTGAGCCACGGCCCATGCGGCTTCTGCTACAGAAGCCCCCATGGCCAATCCGGCGCCTGCCGATTCTGGTGATGGTGTATTCGTCACCAAATCGGAGGTGGAGAGTGCCATGCATCACCGGCAACGATGGGAGGCCATGCGGCACCCAATTTTCTCCGAACAGGAGTTCGGCGCCCTACGCTCGGCGGATGCGCACCTTGGTGTCGCCCGAGCTGAGTTTGGCGAAGCCATGAAGTTGATAACAACCAGCATACAGGTAAGTGATCGATTTTTATAGAATATGAACATTTGTGTAAGCCCAGTAGCCTCCGAGCCTTAATTTGGTTTGAAACAAACGAATTAAGGATCTCTGCACTGTTTAACTGCTGACGCAGGCCTCAAAGCAACAGGCTGAGCAATTGGCCAAGGAGCTCGAGGAGAGCTGCACGGAAGTACAATTCGTGAAGGTCGAACTAGCATGAGTAAAGAGCTTCATGCGGGAGGTCCATGGTGATTGTACATTTACTGCTAATCTTAATGTATCATCGTGTCTGACACACGGATTCCGTGTAGCAGCCGAATCAATAGGGCACATGGAAAGGAAGTTGGAGGAAGCCTGGGACTCTCAGCGGTACGCCAAGTCCTAGCACCAGGCTGGCTGCCTTGTTGTGCAAAAGCAGGCCGGAGAAATTAAGAATTTGAAGACTCAATTGGCTCAAGCTCAAGAGGAAAAGCGAAAGCTTCAGAGGGGTGTGTTCGGTAAGTGCGATTCTATTATCAACAAATATTTCTGATGTAAGGAATAATAGTAAGCATGTTGTTTGCCCTATGTACAGGCCTCCTGTCCGGGCATCTCGAAGAGGAGATCGAATCATTTCAGGGGGGCCCGCTAAAGGAGCTGACCTCTCTCCACGGGCGCATGCGGAAGGCAATGAAAGGAATGGTGAAGGCACTATGGCCTGTCGAATAGCCACCTGAAGGGCTAGCCGTGCTCGTGGATCGATTCTAGGGGCTCAAAATAGGTTCGAGTTGTGGAAGACTCCGGCTTGCCATGAGGGAGCATGGGAAGCATGGGCAATGATCAAGACCCGTTTCACCGGACTTAACCCTGAGCATATGGCGCGGGTTGGTCCCGTGGGACCGGATGGAAAAGAAGTGCCACTCCACCTGGTGTATGACCAGGTGATGACTGTTGCCCGTCTGTCGCAAGAGGACTGCCCCCTTGACACCATAATCGATAATCTCGATCAGCAGCCGCACATGTAATTTATATGTACATGTGTATAACAATCTGTGTTGTAAAATTTGTCTTAACCAGCCATCGACTTCTCCCCCCCATGCGAAGAGCTCGGGATTTTCCTCCTTATTTGTCACTCCAAAAGAGCAAACTATATTCGGGGAACCAGGCAATCCGGCCATGCGGTGCGAACAGATAGAAAGCACACAGAAAGATATGTTATATTACTACTTAGCATAAGAAACATCTTTCGAGGAAAATAGTACCTCTATCAATACCTTTCGTCGGGGCTCTACGAAGATCGTAGATAGAAGTCTGCATACTTTCAGTATGCGGCTAATTGTTCTTTGGGAAGAAAAGACCCAAACAACGGTAATAACGACCGGAGCCATATATGGTGTTTCCGTCACAACCGACCAATTGTCTACGTAAGATAGCTAGCTTTCGGCTTCACCCGTCTGAGGTACGTGTCCGGATGACCCGGTCGAAACAATCGTAGAGGTGCTCCCTTAACTCTCTAGTCGAACAATCGGGAACGTAGAGGGTAATAACAGGACTGAGGCAACCCAGCTTGGCAAAGTCTTAGTTCGAATTGATGCATATGCTAGCTAGAACATGACAAAAGACATGTGCGCACGATAAGTGTGAGAAAATAATTGTAATAAAAAAAAGTTGGCTACTAGAAGAAGCCCCCAAGTGATGTGTTCGGATTTAACACTTTATGGTGTATGCCGATAATAATTAGTACAAGATTGGTTTGACCGAACATAGGGATAAAAGAAATTGGCCCTGTCAAATAGCAAAATGGGAAGGTAAAAAGCAAAAAAGGTTAACATAACAAGGGAAAGAGGGGAAAAGGTAAAAAGCAAAATAGACGACACCGATTTATCCGCACAAGCGCCGAAGACGAACTACGTTCCATCGGTTTGGTTCAAGGCGGTTATCGAATGGACTCCAAAGATGATAGGCACCTCCCACGAGTACTTCATCGATGATGAAAGGACCCTCCCATTTGGGGTTGAGTTTATGCTTCTGTTTCTTCGGGAGTCGTAGGACGAGTTTGCCTATGTTGTATGCTCTTGCCCTGACCTCCCTACTTTGGTAACATCGAGCTTGTTGTTGGTAAAAAGTGGAGTGAGCCAAAGCTATGCCGCCCTCTCCCTCCAAGGTGTCTAGATCGTCCTACCGATCCAACTCGGCCTCGTTTTCCTCGTACATGCGTACTGTTGGTGCGTTGTGGATAATGTCGCAAGGGAGGACTGCTTCTGCCCCATAGACCATATAGAATGGTGTGTAACCCATTGATCTGTTCGGGGTGGTACGCAGGCCCCATAGAACGGAGTCGAGTTTCTCCACCCGATGACAGTCAGACTCATGAAGAGATCGGACCAAACGTGGCTTAATGCCGCTAATAATGAGACCCTTTGCTCGCTCGACCTGTCCATTGGTCTGTGGATGATAGACCAATGCATAATCGAGCTTTATGCCCAATTTTGTGCACCAGTCCTTGACCTCTTGGGTCGTGAAGTTGGATCCATTATCCGTTATTATACTATGCGGGACACCATAACGGTGTACTACACTAGATATAAAGTTGATCACTGGTCTGGATTTGGCCGACTTGACGGGCTTTGCTTCTATCCATTTGGTGAACTTGTCAACCATGACCAGTAGGTATTTATTTTTCTTGGTTCGCCCTTTAAGGGGGTCCGACCATGTCCAGCCCCCAGACCGCGAAAGGTCGGGTGATCGGAATAGTCCGAAGAGCTGTTAGGGGCATGTGACTTTGATTTGTGAAGAGTTGACACCCTATGCAATGTTGAACGAGTGATTGGGTGTCCGTCCGAGCTGTAGGCCAAAAGAAACCAGCTCGGAAGGCTTTGCTGACAAGGGATCTTGCCGTGGCATGATGCCCGCCCATGCCTGCGTGGATTTTGGCGAGGAGCTCCTGTCCTTCTTCCTCGGATATACACCGCTCTAATATTCCGGTTGTGCTTTTCTTGTATAACTCACCCTTGTGTACTTTGTAGGCCTTGGATCGCCGAACTATGCACCATGCCTCGGTTTGATCGTCGGGAAGTTCCTTGTGAAGAAGGTAAGCGAGGAAGGGCTCTGTCCATGGCGCTATTACTGCCATTACCTCATGAGCCGGGGGCGTTTCATTCATAGTGGAGCCACCGATAATGCCATAGTCTAGTTTGTTTATGGGGGGAACAACTTCGTCCATCGTGTTCGGATGGGCACCATTGTCGTCGTCCTGCCACACTATGGAGGGCTTAAAGAGCTGCTCCACGAAGGTGTTTCTCGGGACGGGATCGCGCTTGGCGCCCATACGGGCAATTATGTCGACGGCTTGGTTGTTGTCGTGAGCGACGTGGTGGAATCCCAATCCCTCGAACCGAGCAGATATATTGAGGACGTCATCTCTATATGCCGCCATATTCGGGTTATTGGCGTCGAACTCATCGTTAATTTGGGATATGGCCATGTTTGAGTCTCCTCGTACCTCTAGTCGTCGTATGCCCATTGACACCGCCATCTGAAGACCATGAAGGAGAGATTTGTATTCGACTACATTGTTGGAGTTGGCACACATGATTTGCAACACGTATCACACGTTGTCGCCTGTGGGGGATGTGAGGATAACTCCAGCCCCCAGTCCGGCCAAGGTCTTGGATATATCAAAGTACATTGTCCAATGGAAGTATGCATTGTATTCCTTGGGGAGCTTGGCCTATGTCCATTCAGCTAGGAAGTCCTCCAGTACCTGATATTTAATGGCACGACGTGGCTTGTAAGTTATTTCAAAGGGAAGAAGCTCAATGGCCCATTTAGCTATGCGGTCGGTGGCGTCCCTGTTGTTGATTATATCATTCAGGGGATCTCCAATGCCACTATTATAGCACACTCCTGGAAGTAGTGTCTGAGTTTCCTCGACACCATAAATACTGTATAGGCTATTTTTGGTAATATGGGTATCTGGACTTGCACTACGTTAGCACTTCTAACACATAATATACCGGTTTTTGAGTCCGGAATTTATGTCGCTCCTCATCTCGTTCTACGACGAGCACCACGCTGACAACTTTGTTGGCGGTCGATATGTATACTCACCGGCGGCTGGTGTCATGAGCATGGGATTGGTTGCCAGTAGTGTTTTGATTTCTTCTAATGCAACCGCTACCTCATAGGTCCATTCGAACTTGTTGGTCCGCTTTAGCAGCTTATAGAGCGGCAAAGCCTTTTCTTCGAGGCGGGAGATAAAGCGGCTTAACGCTACTACGCACCCAGCTAGCCTCTGGACATGCTTCAACTCTGTGGGAATTGCAAGTTCTGATAGAGCCCGGATCTTAGATGGATTTGCCTCTATTCCTCTATGGGAGACGATGAATCCAAGTAGCTTACGAGAGGGAACTCCGACTACACATTTTTTCGGATTGAGGCGTATATCATATTCACGTAGACTAGCAAAGGTTTGCCATAGGTCGTCGATCAACTGGTCGATGTGTTTGGTTTTGATTACCACATCATCCACGTATGCCTCGATGGTCTTACCAACCTGTGTCACGAGACATGTTTGGATCATGCGCTGGTATGTGGCCCCGGTGTTTTTTAGCCCGAAAGGCATCATGTTGAAGTAGAATGGCCCGTAGGGGGTGATGAATGCGGTAGCCGCTTGATCGGATTCCTTCATTTTAATTTGATGGTATCCAGAGTAAGCATCGAGGAAACATAATGAATCGTGTCCGGCTATGGCATCAATGATCTGGTCTATGCGTGGTAAGGGGAAAGGATCCTTGGGCCAGGCTTTGTTAAGGTCTTTGAAGTCGACACACAGCTGCCAGGACTTGTCTTTCTTAGGTACCATCACTAGGTTTGTGAGCCACTCTGGGTGTTTAATATCCCGAATAAATCCGGCCTCGAGAAGTTTAGATAATTCTTGACCCATGGCTTACCGTTTGGGCTCGAAGAAGCGGCGCAGAGTCTTCTTCACGGGCTTAAAGCCTGGGATAATGTGTAGGCTGTGTTCGGCAAGCCATCGTGGGATTCCGGGCATATCGGATGGATGCCAGGCAAAAATGTCCGAATTTTTGCGGAGGAGATTCCGCAGTGCTTCATCCATGAGGGGATCAAGCTGGGCTCCGATGGACGTTGTCTTATTGGGGTCCGTCGGATGCACCTGAAATTTAACGATTTCCTCTATGGGTTTGAAGGACGTGGACTTGGGCCTTTTGCTTAGGATCACATCGTCCTTATTAACTGTCGATCGTAAGGCGATCAACTCTTCGGCAGCAAAAGTCTCCGCTGATGCCTCGAGGGCGAGCGCTGCCGTTTTGTTTTTGGCCCGAAGGGCTATGTTTGGATCACTGGCGATCGTGATCACTCCGTTTGGTCCTGGCATTTTGAGTTTCATGTACCTGTAATGGAGTATAGACTGGAACTTTGTAAAGGCGTCACGTCCCAATAGGGCATGATAGCCATTTGGGAAGGGGACAATGTGGAAGAGAAGTTCTTCAGATCGGTAGTTTTCTGGCGTACCAAACACCACGTCCAGGATGATACATTCGGAACAACGTGCCTCTTTCCCTAGGATAATTCCTCGGAAGGTTGTGTTGCTATGTTCGATGCGGGATCAGTCGAACTGCATTTTTTCCAGGGTGGCTTCGTATATAAGGTTCAGACCACTACCTTCGGCCATTAGCACTTTATGTAGCCTGTATCCATCGATGATGGGGTTCAAGACTAGTGCGGCCGATGAGTGAACGGGAAGAATGGGTGGTTGGTCATTGTCCCCGAAAGTAATCGGTATGTCTGCCCATGGGCTAGTGGCTGCCACATGGTAGACTTGTTCGAGTTCTTGAAGATCTCTCTTACGCCTGTTCCTTGAGGGGAAGGTTGTTGGAAATATTCCCTAGAGGCAATAAATAAAGTGTTTATTATTATATTTCCTTGTTCATGATAATCGTTTATTATCCATGCTATAATTGTATTGATTGTAAACACATTACATGTGTGGGTAAATAGACAACACACTGTCCCTAGTATGCCTCTAGTGAACTAGCTCGTTGATCAAAGATGGTCAAGGTTTCCTAGCCATTGACATGAGATGTCATTTGATAACAGGATCACATCATTAGGAGAATGATGTGATGGACAAGACCCAAACTACAAACGTAGCATATGATCGTGTCAGTTTATTGCTACCATTTTCTGCATGTCAAGTATGTGTTCCTATGACCATGAGATCAGGCAACTCACGGACATCGGAGGAGTTCCTTGTGTGTATCAAACGTCACAACGTAACTAGGTGACTATAAAGGTGCTCTACAGGTATCTCCGAGGGTGTCTGTTGAGTTGGCATGGATCAAGACTGGGATTTGTTACTCCGTGTAACGGAGAGGTATCTCGGGGCCCACTCAGTAATACAACATCACAATGAGCCTTGCAAGCAATGTGACTAAGTGTTAGTTGCAGGATCTTGTATTACGGAACGAGTAAAGAGACTTGCCGGTAACG
This sequence comes from Hordeum marinum, assembly GCA_022496015.1. Classification (NCBI taxonomy): domain Eukaryota; kingdom Viridiplantae; phylum Streptophyta; class Magnoliopsida; order Poales; family Poaceae; genus Hordeum; species Hordeum marinum. The sequence goes on from CM039674.1 coordinate 445,305,086, forward strand.
AGGTTGAACAAGGTATGGAGATACCGACGATCGAATCTCGGGCAAGTAACATACCGAAGAACAAAGGGAACATCATACGGGATTAACTGAATCCTTGACATAGAGGTTCGACCGATAAAGATCTTCGTAGAATATGTAGGAACCAATGTGGACATCCAGGTCTCGCCATTGGTTATTGACCGTAGAGGTGTCTCGGTCATGTCTACATAGTTCTCGAACCCGCAGGGTCTACACACTTAAGGTTTGGTGATGTTTCGGTAGTATAGTGTTATGTATGGTGGTGACCAAAGTTTGTTTGACTACACCAACCGCGTTACTTAACGCTTCCCGCTTAGAAATCTACAAGGGTACGTAGATCCACTCTCCCTCTCGTAGATGCTCATCACCATGGATAGATCTGCGTGTGCGTAGGAATATTTTTGTTTCCCATGCAACATTCCCCTACAGTGGTATCATGAGCTAGGTCTATGTGTAGATGAGATCTCGAGTAGAACACAAAAGGTTTGTGGGCGTTGATGCTTAGATTGCTTCCTCCCTTGGTCGGATTTTGGTTCAGCGGTATTGTGAGATGAAGCGGCCCGGACCAACATTACTTGTACGCTTACGAGAGACCGGTTCCCTCGACCGCAACTTGTTTCTTAGATGGCTTGCGGGTGCCAGTTTCTCTCACTTTAGTTGGATCGGATTCGACAAAGGCAGTCCTTGAGAAGGTTGAAAAGAAACTAGTGTATCACCGTTGTGGTTTTTGCGTAGATGAGAATTGTTCTTGCTAGATACCCGTAGCAGACACGTAAAACATGCAACAACAATTAGAGGACGTCTAACTTGTTTTTGCAGGGTATGTTGTGATATGATATGGCCAATTACATGATGTGATATATGTGATGTATGAGATGATCATGTGATGTATAGATTATCACGACTTGCACGTCGATGAGTACGGCAACCGGCAGGAGCCATAGGTTTGTCTTTAATTATTGTATGACATGTGTGTCAATCATTAAGCGCTATGTAATGCTTTACTTTATCTCTACGGTAGCAATAGTAGTAGAAGCATGTTGGGCGCGACAACCCCGATGGCGACACGTTGATGGAGATCAAGATGATGGAGATCATGGTGTCGTGTCGGTGATGATGGAGATCAAGATGATGGAGATCATGGTGTCGTGTCGGTGATGATGGAGATCAAGATGATGGAGATCATGGTGTCGTGTCGGTGATGATGGAGATCATGTCGGTGCTTTCATGATGGAGATCAAAAGCACAAGATCATGGCCATATCATGTCACTTATGATTTGCATGTGATGTTAATCCTTTTATGTACATTGTTTTGCTTAGAAAGACGGTAGCATTATAAGGTGATCCCTCACTTAATTTCAAGATAAATTGTGTTCTCCCCGAGTGTGCACCATTGCGAAAGTTCGTCGTGTCGAGATACCACGTGATGATCGGGTGTGATAGACTCTACGTTCACATACAACGGCTGCAAGCCAGTTTTGCATGTGCAGAACACTCGGGTTAAACTTGACGAGCCTAGCATGTACAGACATGGCCTCGGAACACAAGAGACCGAAAGGTCGAACATGAGTCATATAGTAGATATGATCAACATAATGATGTTCACCATTAAAGCAACCTTAACTCACGTGATGATCGTAGTAGTGCCTGGGTATTTGATACCGGTTCGGTTGCTCACATTTGCAACTCAAAGCAGGAACTACGGAATAAACGAAGACTGGCAAAGGACGAAGTGACGATGCGCGTGGGAAATGGTTCCAAGGTTGATGTGATCGCCGTCGGCACGCTCTCTCTTCGATTACCATCAGGATTAGTGATGAACCGGAATAATTGCTATTTAGTGCCTGCGTTAAGCATGAACATTATATCTGGATCTTGTTTATTGCGAGACGGTTACTCATTTAAATCAGAGAATAAAGGTTGTTCTATTTATATGAGTAATATCTTTTATGGTCATGCACCCAATGTTAGGGGTTTATTCATATTGAATCTTGATAGTGATGACACACATGTTCATAACATTGATGCCAAAAGATGTAGAGTTGATAATGATAGTACCACTTTCTTGTGGCACTGCCGTTTAGGTCATATTGGTGTAAAACGCATGAGGAAGCTCCATGCTGATGGACTTTTGGAGTCACTTGATTTTGAATCACTTGACATATGTGAACCATGCCTCATGGGCAAGATGACTAAAACGCCGTTCTCTAGAACAATGGAACGGGCAAGTGACTTATTGGAAATCATACATACTGATGTGTGCGGTCCAATGAATGTTGCAGCGCGCAGTGGATATCGTTATTTTCTCACCTTCACTGATGACTTAAGTAGATATGGGTATATTTACTTAATGAAACACAAGTCTGAAACATTTGAAAAGTTCAAGCGATTTCAGAGTGAAGTTGAGAATCATCGTAACAAGAAGATTAAGTTCCTGCGATCTGATCGAGGAGGTGAATATCTGAGTTATGAGTTTGGCAGTCACTTAAGACAATGTGGAATTGTTTCACAGTTGACACCGCCCGGAACACCACGACGTAATGGTGTGTCCGAACGTCGTAATCGAACCTTATTAGATATGGTGTGTTCTATGATGTCTCTTGCAGATTTGCCATTATCGTTTTGGGGTTATGCATTAGAGACAGCTGCATTCACTTTAAATAGGGCACCATCGAAATCCGTTGAGACGACGCCATATGAACTATGGTTTGGCAAAAGGCCAAAGTTGTCATTTCTTAAAGTTTGGGGATGTGATGCTTATGTCAAAAAGCTTCAGCCTGAAAAGCTGGAACCCAAAGCGGAGAAATGCGTCTTCATAGGATACCCAAAAGAGACAGTCGGCTATACCTTCTATCTCAGATCCGAAGGCAAAGTGTTTGTCGCTAAGAACGGAACATTTCTTGAGAAAGAGTTTCTCTCGAAAGAATTGAGTGGGAGGAAGATAGAGCTTGATGAGGTTATTGAACCTTTACTTCAACCAGAAAGTAGCGCAGCGCACAAAGTTGTTTCTGTGGAACCTATGACGGTAGAAGAGGAAGTTAATGATGATGATCATGAAGCTTCGGATCAAGCTACTGTTGAACCTCGTAGGTCGACAAGGGCGCGTACTACTCCTGAGTGGTACGACAACCCTGTCTTAGAGGTCATGTTGTTGGACAACAACGAACCTACGAGCTATGGAGGAGCAGTGATGGGCCCGGATTCCGAGAAATGGTTAGAGGCCATGAAATCCGAGGACTTTGGAAGTATTACCTGAAGGGCGAAAGGCCATTCAAAATAAATGGATTTTTAAGAAGAAGACAGACGCGAACGGTAATATCACTGTCTATAAAGCTCGACTTGTGGCAAAGGGTTTTTCACAAATTCAAGGAGTTGACTACGATGAGACTTTCTCACCCGTAGCGATGCTTAAATCTGTCAGAATCATGTTGGCAATAGCTGCTTATTTCGACTATGAAATTTGGCAGATGGATGTCAAAACGGCGTTCCTCATAGGTTTCCTTGAGGAAGAGTTGTATATGATGCAACCCGAAGGTTTTGTCGATCCAGAAAATGTTGACAAAGTTTGCAAACTCCAGCGATCCATTTATGGACTGGTGCAAGCATCTCGGAGTTGGAATAAGCGCTTTGATGAGGTGATCAAAGCGTTTGAGTTTATACAAGTTGATGGAGAAGCTTGTATTTACAAGAAAGTGAGTGGGAGCTATATAGCGTTTCTAATATTATATGTGGATGACATATTGCTGATTGGAAACAATATAGAAATGCTGGAAAGCATAAAGTAATATTTGAACAAGAGTTTTTCAATGAAGGACCTAGGAGAAGCTGCTTACATATTAGGCATTAAGATCTATAGAGATAGATCGAAACGCTTAATAACACTTTCACAGAGCACATACCTTAATAAAGTTTTGAAGAATTTCAAAATGGATCAGTCCAAGAAAGGGTTCTTGCCTGTGTTACAAGGTGTGAAGTTGAGTAAGACTCAAAGCCCAGTGACTGCAGAAGATAGAGAAAAGATGAGTGTCACCCCTATGCTTCAGCCATAGGCTCTATCATGTATGCAATGCTGTGCATAAGACCCGATGTTAGCCTTGCCATAACTATGGCCGAAAGGTTTCAAAGTGATCCTGGAATGGAGCACTGGCAAGCGGTCAAGAATATCCTAAAGTACCTGAAAAGGACTAAGAAAATGTTTCTCGTTTATGGAGGTGATGAAGAGCTCATCGTAAAGGGTTACGTCTATGCAAGCTTTAACACTGATCCGGACGACTCTAAGTCGCAAACCGGATACGTATTTATTCTTAACGGGGGAGCGGTAAGCTGGTGCAGTTCCAAGCAAAGCGTGGTAGCTGATTCTACGTGCGAAGCAGAGTACATCGCAGCCTCGGAGGCGGCGAAGGAAGGTGCCTGGATGAAGCAGTTCATGACAGATCTTGGAGTAGTGCCTAGTGCACTGAATCCAATGAACCTGTTCTGTGACAACACTGGTGCCATTGCTCTAGCCAAGGAACCAAGGTTTCACAAGAGGACCAGACACATAAAGTGATGCTTCAACTCCATCCGGTATTACATCGAGGAGAAGGACATAAATATCTGCAAAGTGCACATGGATCTAAATGTTGCAGACCCGTTGACTAAACCTCTTCCAAGGGCTAAACATGATCAACACCAGAGCTACATGGGTGTTCGATTCATTACCATGTAAATCACATAGTGATGTGAACTAGATTATTGACTCTAGTGCAAGTGGGAGACTGTTGGAAATATGCCCTAGAGGCAATAAATAAAGTGTTTATTATTATATTTCCTTGTTCATGATAATCGTTTATTATCCATGCTATAATTGTATTGATTGTAAACACATTACATGTGTGGGTAAATAGACAACAAACTGTCCCTAATATGCCTCTAGTGAACTAGCTTGTTGATCAAAGATGGTCAAGGTTTCCTAGCCATTGACATGAGATGTCATTTGATAACGAGATCACATCATTAGGAGAATGATGTGATGGACAAGACCCAAACTACAAACGTAGCATATGATCGTGTCAGTTTATTGCTACTGTTTTCTGCATGTCAAGTATGTGTTCCTATGACCATGAGATCATGCAACTCACGGACATCGGAGGAGTTCCTTGTGTGTATCAAACGTCGCAACGTAACTGGGTGACTATAAAGGTTCTCTACAGGTATCTCCGAGGGTGTCTGTTGAGTTGGCATGGATCAAGACTGGGATTTGTTACTCCGTGTAACGGAGAGGTATCTCGGGGCCCACTCGGTAATACAACATCACAATGAGCCTTGCAAGCAATGTGACTAAGTGTTAGTTGCGGGATCTTGTATTACGGAGCGAGTAAAGAGACTTGCCGGTAACGAGGTTGAACTAGGTATGGAGATACCGACGATCGAATCTCGGGCAAGTAACATACCGAAGAACAAAGGGAACATCATACGGGATTAACTGAATCCTTGACATAGAGGTTCGACCGATAAAGATCTTCGTAGAATATCTAGGAACCAATGTGGACATCCAGGTCCCGCCATTGGTTATTGACCGTAGAGGTGTCTCGGTCATGTCTACATAGTTCTCGAACCCGCAGGGTCTACACACTTAAGGTTTGGTGATGTTTCGGTAGTATAGTGTTATGTATGGTGGTGATCAAAGTTTGTTCGGAGTCCCGGATGAGATCCCGGACGTCACGAGGAGCTCTGGAATGTTCCAGAGGTAAAGATTCATATATAGGAAGTCCTGTTTTGGTCGCCGGAAAAGTTTTGGGCTTATCGGTAGGGTACCGGGAGACCTCCGGGAGGGTTATTTCGACCCAAGAGGCTTCATGGGCTGTGGGAGAGTGAATATCAGCCCTTAGTGGGCTGGTGGAAATCCCACACAAGTCCCATGAGGCTGGAAAGAAAATCCCAAAGAGAAAAAGGTGGGAAAAGGCAAAAAATAGGGTGAATCCTAGTCCTACTAGGATTGGAGGTGGATTCCACCTCTCCCACTTGATTTGGTAGACCCAATTGCTGGTCCTTTGAGGTCCAAGCCTCCTCCTCTCTTCCTCTTATATATACTAGAGGTTTTAGGGTTTTTTGGCACCAGATTTTAGCCACGTGCTACCCGTTCCTCCAGTGCATAGTTTCTCCTCTAGATCGGATTTCTGCAGTGCTTAGGCGAAGCACTGCCGGAATTGCACCACCACCATCGCCGGAGCGCCGTCACGCTACCGGCGAACTTTTCTACCTCTCCGCTCTCTCTTGCTGGATCAAGACGGCGGAGATCGTCATCAAGCTGTACATGTGCTGAACGCGGAGGTGCCATCCATTCGGCGCTAGATCGAAAGGATCGTGATCAAGTTCGTGGGACTGATCATGATCAAGTTCGTGGGACTGATCGTGATCAAGTTCGCGGGACGGATCATGATTAGATCGCGGGACGGATCGTGATTGGATCGTGGGACGCACGGCGATTTGGATTGCAAAGATGTTCGACTACACCAACCGCGTTACTTAACGCTTCCCGCTTAGCGATCTACAAGGATACGTAGATCCACTCTCCCTCTCGTAGATGCTCATCACCATGGATAGATCTACGTGTGCGTAGGAAATTTTTTGTTTCCCATGCAACGTTCCCCTACAAAGGTCTCGTAGACTGTCAGGACTTCGGCATTGTATCTAGGCGGCGAAGGAGAGTGCCTACTCGACGGAGGTGTTTCAAGGATGGCCTCGCCACTTTTTGCGACTTGCCCGATGACCCGACAAGCTCTAAGGCTGTGAGTCGGGTTCGTGTTTAACAACAGGGAATGTATAGGGCAAGGCTTGTCCAGTAGTCCATCGAGGACAGTGCCGGTCCCTAAAAGTTGCTTATTTCTCTTTTCAATGGGTTCGTACCTGGCTGGCCGGTTTGGGGGTATCCTCTTTTTCCGATCTCCTCTAGGGTGTTTGGGGAGAATTGGTTCCAAGAAAAACTGTTCGGATTGCTAGACGCTCTCCATGACACAGTACTTTTGTACCAAATCGGATAACTCCGAAAAGTCACTTATGTGTCGGCTGGCCAGGGCATTAAGAATCCCTTCATCATGGCAATTGCGAATGAAAATTGCCATCATATCTTGGTCACTAAGACCTTTTACTCTGCTCCTAGCGAGTAGGAGTCTGGCCCAAAAGCGATGGACTGATTCTCCTTGTAGTTGCTTGATATCCTGAAGGTCCGAAGACACGGGCTTTGGTGCGATACTTGGATGGTCGTCTTGGGCAGTGGGTGGCAAAAAATTTGATTCCATACCGCATTGAGTGTTCGGAACTACAATTTCCAAATCATGCGAAGAATTCCGGACCGATGACAGTCCGACTTTAGAATGATTCCCTGCCTCTGGTTCACCGACAGAGTCTTGGTGATCGAAGACTAAAGTATAGAGCATTTTCAATTCTGGCTGTCGGGCAAAATCCGCTGCTGGACACTCGATGGTAGGGACAAGGTGGGTGGCCGGAGGTGCATGAATTTCCCCGTCATCGGGTCTGATCTTGAGCCGATCATAGATCGGAACCTGGTCATCCGATATACGCATAGCTTCAATCCGATCGAACAACTCGTTTAAGAATGAGGCGATGGCAGGATGCATGTCGCTGATACGAGTGGAGTCATCGAGTGGCGTGACGGTTCCAGAGCTACGCCGAAGCGGATCTGTGTTCTGTCCAACTATGGGAACTGATGTCTTCGGCGTCAAAGCGCCCGGACTTACAGGTTTTTCTTCGAAGGTTGAGGGTTCCATTAGAACAAGTGTTCCCCATGAATCAGCTATGAACTCTAGGGTTCCGAACTTGATGCTCTGATTGGGGGAAAAGATTCCGGTCTGGCCCTGACGGCTGATCGGGCTGGCATGCGACAAGATGTCGTTGTCGGTGAGAGTCTGATCGGGGGCGAGAGTCTCCTCGACGCAGATCTCGCTACTTGTGACGAGATGAGTCATCGATTCCTTTGGCGCTCACAGAGGGCCTCTCAATGAAAGCACCAATGTCGGTGTCAAAACCGGCGGATCTTGGGTAGGGGTCCCGAACTGTGATACTAGAATCGACGGTAACAGGAGACGAAGGGGACACATATTTACCCAGGTTCGGGCCCTCCTATGGTGGTAATACCCTATGTCCTGCTTGATTGTATTGATGATATGGGTTTTACAGAGTTGATCTACCTCGAGATCGAATAGCTAACCCTAGATGAGTTGTCCTCTCTATACCCCTAAACCCTCCAGCTTATATAGACGCCGAGGGTGCCCTGGGCTTACACATGGTCGGTTACATGCCGAAGAGATAAACATGCCTAACTATAACTAATAACTTGGAGAATACGTCAGGGCTTCTCGAAACTACCATCTGGCATAGGTGGTCTTTGATCGTCCGATGCTCCCTTTGTGGCCCACACAGTCCGGCCCATAAACAATAGGTCGGCTATCCGAGGACCCCCTAATCCAGGACTCCCTCAATGACATGGCGGCGAGGTGATGGAGGCGCGAGAGGAGCGGCGACAGAGCGCGGGAGGAGTGGCGGCAGAGCGCGAGAGAAGCGACGGAGGAGCGCGGGAGGAGTGGCGGCAGAGCGCGAGAGAAGCAACAGAGGAGTGCAGGAGGAATGGTAAGAGCACGTGTCGGGCGCTCGATTTATAACGTGCCCCGAGCACCGCGCGCCAAAGGTACCGCGCACAGGGCGTCTTTTCGCGCGCGCGACTTTCTCGCGCCCGCTGGAGCGCGCGAAATCGCTCCGCGTGAGCTACAACGCCTATTTGCCGCGTGCTCGTTATTTTTAGCGTCGCTACTGGAGATGCTCTAATAACATGTCCATGTGACGTGTGGTCGGGTGTTGCTTTTACCAATGGTTATCGGTACCTTATTATTTTGCTGTATGGAAATTTAGGCAAAGATATCATTTCGCCCATTGCGCCCTCGTCGCAAAGTGAGGCCAACAGTTTCCAAATAAAAAATGCGGTCAAAGCAGCCGACGACCTCGGCCAGTGGAGAGGAGGGGAACAGGTGGACGTCCATGGACGCCACGGCGGATCCCCTGCTGCCCCAACCGGCAGCCGCCGTGGACCACCTCGGCCGCCCAGTCTCCCGCCTCACCTCCGGCCGGTGGCCCGCCGCGTTCTTCATCATCGGTACCGCGAAGCAACAGCAAGGCAGTCGGCCGTGCTCTCCAAGCCTCGATCCTCTCTGACCCGCTTGCCGTCGGTATCGCAGGCGTGGAGATCTCGGAGCGGTTCGCCTACACCGGCATCTCAGGGAACCTCATCACCTACCTCACCGGCCCGCTGGGGCAGTCCACGGCGTCGGCCGCCGCGACCATCAACGCGTGGAGCGGCGTCGCGCTCCTGCTGCCGCTGCTCGGCGTGGCCGCCGTCGCCGATTCCTGGCTCGGCCGTTACCGCACCGTGGTCTGCGCCTCTCTGCTCTACATCCTGGTATGTATGCCGTGCTGCTCTGGTATCACCTCACGTGGTCGCAGCGAGTAGCATGCAGTGTGGATCATCAAACTGCTAACTGATGTGGAACACCTGCTACTTGTACTTTTGGATTGTTTAAAATCTGGAAAGTTAAAGCTATACTAGTTGACATTGACTTTGCCAATTGTAAGTCGAACCTTTTTGCCGGTGCTAATGTGGCATGTAGAATAGATGTCGAAAACTGAAACATCTGGAGTACTGGATTCCTGTACTTGGTAGTACAAGAATAGACCCCTTGGGACTCTCTACACTCCTTTGAAGAATTCGTGCATAATCTCAGAATACATAGGAATACATTCTAGTGAGCGTGTTACTAAGAGTGACGATCTTGTGATCTGTGGAGTCAGCCCTTGATGGAGTTCTGGAGTTCATTTAGCCTTTTTTTTTTAGATGAAAGGCATCAACCCGACTTTATAAATAAAGCCACCAGGCAGCGTTCACCACAAGATAGACAACAGAGTATCGAAAACACAGTGATGATCCGACTCCACTACCACCCTGTGTTAACCGTGTGGCGTGGCATTTCTATCCACTGATTGAAAGTTCAGTTAGGATTATTGCCCTTCTCTAAAATACACTATAGAAGATATGCTCTGTTTACTATTTCCTGAACTCCAACCGGCTTTTGAACTTTGAAGTGGATTTTGATTTCCAAACCATATTGCACAAAACTTGGCACTGGTTACCATGGATCTGGATAAAAGTACTAACGTCCCTGTTTTAGTAATAAACGAATTATGCAAGATACATATTTCAACGAACAATTCGGCTAAATAGCTCAGCAATTCAGGGCTGTAGTCCCTCCTTGACCTGTCATGCAGCAACTAGGGCCTCTTTCTGTGAAAAAAATATCCCACTCTATCACTTCTGTACTTTACCTTCAAAGGCCAGCTCAACTCAGGGCTGTACCCTCTCCTTGACCTGTGAAGCAGCAACTCAGGGACTCTCTACCCCAGAGGCTCCCAGGCATCTTTCCGTGGATGAAATATCCCACTCTACCACTCCTGTGACTACTGAAGTTAGAAGGAGTGACAGAATAAAACCTCTGGCTCAGGGGTATAATCTAAAACTTGTTTCGATAGAAATTGTCTGGCTCATGCGGCATCCTATGCTCCCCACCTAAAGAGCAAGGCAGTACAGAATCTTTGCAGCGGATTTGGGTGTCAGAACTGAAGATAAAGATAAGCCTGCTTCGCGAACCAGAAGAAGAAGAAAGCTTCCAAAAAGGGTGTCGATGAATCAGCTAGGATGATATCTAAGAAGTGATAAAATGCAAGGCAAAAGTTGGAATGATTAGTTTTGGAATTACAAGCAAAGAAGTAGAAGGCCTCCTAAAAAGCTGCTGATGAACCAGCTTAGAAGATTTCCAAAAAGTAATAAAGTGCAGGGCAAGTTTTGGTATGCAGAGATGTGGGCTCATGATCAAGTTCAGACTATGCTGTTACCATTCTCTAGCAAATATTGTTTTTGGTGTATGACCATTTAGCTTTGTCTTGGATTCCCCAGTTATATAATGAGTGGCATGAAGAGCTCTCTCATGGCCTGGCTTCCCTTTATGTTGCTTGTTTTCTTACCTGCAATCATTGAGCTGGTCTGGCCTGCACTTTATTGATTCAGCACTGTTTTTCCTGATCCCCAGCATACGGTTTGGGTGGTTTAGTTACCTCCTTTCCCCCATGTCTAAATAACATTGGAATATCTTAAATTGGAACATTAGAGGTCTGAATTCCAGTGATAAATGGGTGCATATTTACAATAAATTTTTGGAATGTGGTTGCTTCATTATTTGCTTCCAGGAAACTAAGAAAGAGTTTACGGAACTAGAATTCCTTAGGAATTTCTGTCCTAGAAAACTTTCTCTGGCAACTTGACTAGGTTAATTATGCCAAGTCTAATCTCATTCCAATCAATATATCTGGTGACAGGGTGCACCTATTTACTGAGGCCCTGCAATGTCATCACGGATCCTTGCCACTCACTTGCCTTGGCCTCCCCTTGAGCACCACCAAACCCATGAAGGAGTTTTTTATGCCTCTTATTCTTTGCAGAACCTAAAAGAGTCTCTTTAGTTGTGCTCACCAGCTAAGCTATGGAAGTAAATTTCAAGTTATGAACTCTGTGCTTTCATCTCTACCTATATTTTATCTCAGCTCCCTAAAACTCTACCAGTGGGTTATCGATGTGCTGGATAAGTACATAGACATTACTTATGGAGGGATAAGAATCTCCCAAAGAAATATCCATCTCTTGCTTCCTGGGATCTTGCTTGTGAGCCAAATGGCCAAGGACGGCTAGATGTCCTGAACCTGAGGGTGCAAAATGATTGTCTACTGATCAAACATCTTCACAAATTTGTTAACAGAACGGACTCCTCAAAATAGGGACATTCAGAAGCTAATTGCAGACCTAAGGCAGATAATTCAGCTACTATTTGCCATGGAAATTATCATATTGGTCAGTTGGGCAATCTGGACTACTAAATACTTTATTTTCAACGGAATTTCACCAATCCTGTATAGATGCAAGTCCAAGCTCAAAGCAGAAATATCCATGTTAGTACATAGAGCCGAGAAGAAATACCTTTGTGGTCTTCAATCCTGGGTTGAAGCCTTTTTCAATCTGTGTTTTTATAGGCCTTGGGACTTGTACTAGAATTTTCTCCCTTTCTTTTCCCCGTGCATATCCTGTAAATTTTTTACATTTTACAGAATATAAAATACATGCAGTAAGGAAACCTACTATTCTTCCTCAAAGAAAAAAACTGCAATACTTAGTCGGGCATCATACTAGCTGCTTGACGAATTTTGTCCTCCATATAGTGGCCTGGAAATTTTCCCCCTTTTTTAGTCTACTTCGAAAATTATTTAATTGACACACTACGTATCACTGTGCCAAAATACTTCTTTCACTCAATTGAATCCTCCATCCAGGGCCTCGGCATGCTCACACTATCATCAATTCTTGCGACACAACTACCAGCACAATTTGGATACCACGTGGATTCTGCTCTATACTCGACCTCGACTGCTCATTTACCTTTCTTCTACATATCCCTGTATATGGTGGCCTTTGCTCAAGGTGGGCACAAACCTTGTGTGCAAGCATTTGGAGCAGACCAATTTGATGAGAGCGACCCTGAAGAATACGCCTCGAGGAGTTCATTCTTCAACTGGTGGTATTTTGGGACTTATGGAGGCACTCTTGTTACAGTTTCAATCTTGAATTACATTCAAGATAACATAAGCTGGCAGTATGGGTTTGGAATCCCGTGCGTCGTCATGTCTCTTTCTCTTGCAGTCTTCTGGCTTGGGACTAGGACTTATCGCTTTTACCCTGTAAGAAGTGATGGAAGTCTATTTGGAGAGGTTCGCAGATACCTTTTATCATTAATTAGAACCTGGCATGCATCATGGTGTTCGAGGTAAGTTTACTCTAAATTCTGAAACTCTGTATCACTGTATGGAGTTCTTTGTTCAGAAACACTGACTTTATTGTTCTCTGTTTGGTGTGTGCGTGCGCGTGCCCGCTGTGTTTTTGATTGGCAGATCACCTGATGATTCTCACTGCATTCCAACATCGACATCCAGCGGAGCCAAGGATAATGCAGAAAGGATATGTTTCCCTGATGAAGCCAAGTCAGTGCTTAAGTTGTTTCCAATAGGGGCAACCTGTCTGATCTATGCAGTTGTTTTTGCGCAATGGATGACGCTGTTCACTAAACAGGCAAGTACACTAGATAGGTGGATAGGTAGCCTACAGGTACCAGCTGCTGCCCTACAAAGCCTGATCAGTGTGTCAATCGTCATCTCAATTCCTATATATGACCAGATACTCGTCCCGCTAGCCAGAAAGTACTCAAAGAACCCCAGTGGTATCACAGCCTTGCAAAGGATTGGAACTGGACTAGTCATCTCCGTGATCTTGATGGTTGTCGCGGCCCTCGTGGAGATGAGAAGGCTCAGGATAGCGAGAGAATATAGCCTAGTGGACAAACCTGAAGCAACAATTCCGATGAGCTTCTGGTGGGTGGTACCTCAGTTCGTACTGACCGGCCTGGCGGACATGTTCACAGTGGTGGGCTTGCAAGAATTCTTCTACGACCAAGTGCCGGAGGATCTGCGCAGCATGGGCCTTGCCTTATACTTGAGCATATTTGGGGCCGGGAGCTTCGTCAGTAGCATTCTGGTTTACGCGATCGACTGGGTAACCAGCAACGGCGGAGATAGTTGGTTTTCGGACAATCTAAACCGAGGTCATCTCGATTACTTCTACTGGCTTCTGGCCGTGCTCAGCGTTCTTTCGCTGGCTGCTTTTCTTTATTTTTCACAAGTGTATATCCACAAGAAAAAGGGCATTTCAGCGCAATGACTGGCAAGTGACTGGCAACTGAGATGCCTGAAATCCATGGGTTGCCGCCCATGGCCTTTGCAAAGTCCATGAATCTGGAAGATGGACTGTTGTACATAGTACATGGAACATTCTTCGTAAATAGGTAAAATCACCACCGTAAGCTGAGGCAAATGATCGGGCCTGCTTGGACGCTGCTGCTTTAGCCGGCCCAACAAAATCAGTGCTAGATCCCTCAACAATTACACTGCCGGATCAAATTGGCGTTTCTGCTGGGAAGTTTTCCCTGCGCATCAATGTCCTGAGGTGAGACGTCGGTTTGCATACGGTTCATGAAGTTTCTCCCGATTGTTGTACTATAAGCTTCTGTCGATTCGATTTGCGAGGTGTGCAGCATACAACGAGTTTTTGCATTGAAACTTTTGAAAATACAGTTTCTGCAATGTTGCACCTTGCTTTGTAAATGCGTTGAAATGTTGTGTCAACTCTTTTGTTCAGTACAGTGGTAAATGCTGCACCCAACAGTGAGTTCAGACAATCGCGGGTAGGAACCTGGATTTTCCAGCTGATCCACAGGGCGGCCGATTGACCTCGAATAGTTGTGTAGGAAACTGTTCCTATCCCCGCTGTGCACCCAAATAACAAGCCGCCGGTTTCACTGATAGGGGTCATTGTGCGCAACAAACCAACCTAGCATGATTGGTCTTCTCTGATACATGCTGAGTATAGCCATGCTGAGTACATGCATTTGATGTTGTTTGGTAGCGATGCATGTGCTAAGACATGCTAAGTTGAGACTCCGTTTCGCAGCTTGTATCTGTTTAGACATGTAGGTCGGTATTGTAGCAACCGGTATTTTTAAACAAGTGAACAAAATATTTCAAAATTGCGAACATTTTTTTGAAATATGAAAAATAACATTTTGTGAATAATTTTTTTTGGAAAAATTGAACACATTTTAAATATTGATATTTTTAAAATTTTAAACAAAATTTGAGAATCTGAACATTTTCTAAAAAAATCAAAAATTTAAAAAAGTTCAAACTTTTTCTGTAAATTCAAACATATTTTGAATTTTACACAAATATGAATTCATGTACATTTTTGAAAATTTTAACATATTTCGAAAATCCCATCATTTTTTGAAAAATTGAACAAAATTTGAAAATATGAACAATTTTTGGTATTCTGAACATTTTGTAAAAAATAAATTATTTTTTAGAAATCCTCAACATTATTTGAAACACGTTGTCGCTCGCTTTGTTCATGCATGCTGACCAGGGAACGGCTGTTGGGGTGTTTTCTCTTCATGCATGCTAAGAGGGTATTTGGGCTGAGGTCGTGCATGTTGAGAAGGTCCCGTGCAGGCCACCAAACACCCAAAAGTGGATCGAGAAGGGAACTATTGAGCTCATGCACCCTCCATACACTCTACCAAACACACCCAAAGAGGCCAGTGAACGAGCGAAACAGAATGTAACAACCAATGGCCATGATCGGCAGGAGCATCACATCGGACGGCCACAAATCTGATCGCTTCGAGGAGCCTGTCTTTCCCGCACCAATGATGAAGAAAGATTGAGAGGACAGCCTTATTTTTCTTTATTTTCAGAATTTAATCTTCCCTACATTTTGTAGACATATTGTAAAGATGGGTCGGTCTTCAGTCCCACACTTGTAATCCAAATAATGTGTTGGGTTTGAAGAAAACAAAAGTGATACAACCCTTAACTTTAGCGGATGGTATATGGTGCTTACTTCAATCAATCTGATTTTAATTGGTAAAATGGAGCCTCTATTTTCTTGAAGACACGCTCAGCTGGTTGAGCAAAAGGGGAGCACCCTTATATATTGAAGAAAATGTTTGATTACAACGAAAGTACGAACTCAAAGTCTCAAAAGGAAACAATAGTAGTATACATGTGATGAGGACAACGTGTGTCCATCTTATTTGTCGAATAGTTGAAATGAAAGTGAGAGGCTTCAGCTAGAGCCACGATGATATTCTTCAGAAAAGGAACTTGTCTTAATTTGCGACGTAAGCACCGATTGCGTCGACATATAATCCAGCACGACCAAAGAAGCCCACAACACTAGCGTTCTTCTCAGGTATGCTGAAAGTAGTACCTCCGGTTCCTTTTCCGAAAGTTGGATATATCTTAACATTGGTGACAAAGGTAAGTGAGGTAACGACAGTGTGTCCGCCAAAGTTATCGAATACACCAAAAACTTTCTTCAGAGTCTCTGTAGGACCAAACGTGATCTGCAAATGGAATGGCATCACCAACAACATGGGTGTAAGAGAGATTTCAAAATGCAAACCGAAGAAATGTTCAAATAACATTGGAATGATCAAATGTGCTCCGGTATCCACCCACCGTTTCCTCAAGCCCGCCATTACCACCCCATGGACCAGCGGTTTGCTTCTTCTCAGTTTGGTCTATGTAGGAGAACGCAAGTGAATCAATGATGTCGCCGCTTCGAATTGTCACACTCTCCAAGCGTTGAGGATGACCGGGGATGTCAAAAGCTTCCCCTCCTTTCCCACCCAACGGACCCTCCTTGTTGTTGGGAGGAGTCGGCACCTATGTGATGTAGTAGCATGGTTGTCTTACAAACGCCGATACGTAGATTTGGATATGTCCAAATTATAAGAAAGATAGTAATCTAGCAGGAATACCGCGGCAAGAATATGGCGTTCGACTCACCGGTGGTATTTGCAAAGTGGGGCAGCGAACACGGATATTGAACTCCCTCATGTTCCCATTGCCCATCTCCTTATATTTTCTAAAGATGCCAACACCATGTGCAAATCCAAACTCCCCGGTCCCACCGACGATTGCCCATTCATCTACAGGGAGACCTCCGTAGTTTCCGACCACCTTCAAGGTAGACCCCTTAAACCTAGGCAAAATGTGGAAAGATATATACATGATAGGTCACAATCAAACAATTGAAAATTTGAAATCTTCAAGCGGAACACATACGAAAACCACCCTAACTGGAGGACTGAGATGAGTCAAACCTTTGATCAACGAATACGATGTTGAGACAGACAAGCCATGAATCCCCTAGGTTCATGTCACTACCGGTATGCACGCCCTGAGCACGTGCGACAAGGTTCGCGCCGAGACCAGGACCATCATACATGGTCCAGTCATTGGCGTAAATGGCTCCAAACCCCGTGGGATGCGCTATATTCACCACTTGTCTCTCATTAACCTCCGCTGACCCTTCTACCCACTGGTACATGTACAAGTGGAAGTTGAGCTCATTCTGCTGGATCTCTTGGGTAACCGGAGCGCTAGTAAAATAGCTAGGGTTTGCCATGGCTGGCTAGGGTAGTGGCTAAAGGAGATGTGTGGCTGGTTGTTGACCTGAACCGTAAGTGTGTTGGCTGTTGGAAATGGATGTGGGTTAAGGGGGCAATTTATAGAGCTGGTCTGTGCGTAGATGCCCAGGACAATTCCTCATGAGAATGTGAGATCGATGGATGGATTAGGTGCTCCGTCGATCTCACGAATTGTTATTTCGTGGCCAGGTTCATAAAAAAGATGCTGTAGCACATGAATTGTGCTGCTTTGCTTCGGATCTCGTTCAAAACGACCGCACCGTTTGCTAGCAAGTCAAGCAAAGAAATACCAGCATCGTCTACTTGTGCTGCGTACGTCGATGTGAGAATCTGGATCCTTCTATTTATATTTCAAATTATGAACACATAGATGATAAGGTATTTTGATGTGCAGGCCGATCGAACACTCTACTCTTTTTAATCCATTGTCTACTTGTGCCAATCTGGATCCTTCTATTTGTATTTGCAAATTGTCAAATGATAAGTAGATGATAAGATATTCTGACGTGCAGGCCCGTTGAACACTTAATTGTTTATAATCCATTGTCTACTTATGCAATGCGCCAATTTGGATCAGATGATAAGATATTTTGACTTGCAAGCCGATTGACAATTTTTCTATTAAGTCATTGTCTATTTACGCAGAGTATTTAACAAAAAACTATCAGTAGGATTTTGATCCCACAGAACTACCACTTCCAAAACATCAACAAAAAATTACCATTTGAATCTTTATTTTTTGCTAAAAACTACCACTTTTGGATAGTGTCCGGTATAGAGAGAGGAGGAGGAGGAACAAGAATGTTGATGCTGATGTGTGAGCCCCACATGTCATAACGGTCTACTTAATAATCAAAATAAAAGGACTTCACTTTCCTGCCGCATCAGCCATGCAGAGTGGGTTTCGCCTGTCATAAACACGTTCAAATCGTCTAACCCTGCTACTATCCGAAAGGGGTACGTAGTTTTTTGGTGACATTTTGAAAGTGGTAGTTTTGTGGGATTGAAACTCCAATTGTGGTAGTTTTTTGTTAAATAGTCCTATTATTACATTGTCGCTAAACTCTTAGTCAGTTTTTGCATGCAATTATCATGATTTACCTACCATATTATTGTTAAACACTTATTTGGTGAGAAATTTTCGACTTACCAAGGAAAATATTATTTAGAAGAAAGATCGGATATGGGCAAAAAATGGCATCTTATTGTTAAGAAGTTATTTGGTAAGAATTCATTGACATACCAAATTTGATGTGTAGGCCGATTGACATACCAAGGATGAGGTTCCCGGAGTCTACGACGACTGGAAGGAGTGTCGGAGACAAGTTTACCGTTTCAGCGGTAACAGTTACAAAGGGTACACCACTAGGGCGGAGGCGAAAGCTAGATACGCGCGCTATCTAGCGGGAGAGAGGAGGGAGCGGAGGAGGAACCGGATGAAGATCAATTTCATCGCGATGATGCTCATCGTGACCGCAACCCTCTTCTATGTGATGGTAGTTTAGATATCAACTTGTAAAGTGAAGACAAACTCGCTACTTGCGGTCTCGAGACTTGTAATGTTCTAACTTTGTTCGGTATTTTGAATTCAGAGACTAATATGATGAATTGTATTCGGAGACTAATCTTCTATTGTATTCGATAAATCTGCTGTTTATATGTTGTGCTGTTTATATTATGTGTTGTAATGTATTTTGTAACCTGTGCAAATATCAGAAAAGCAAAAAAAATAATTTCTAATATTCATAGTAGTGGCGCACCATATTTAGGTGCGTCATTAGTGTCTGGGATAGTAATGGCGCATCAGGTGGTGCGCCACTGTTATGTAGTTACTATTTATTAATAGTGGCGTGATAATAGTGGCGCATCTATAGTGCGCCATTAATAGCCAAAATAGGTACACCACTAACAGCCTTTTTTTAGTAGTGCTTTACTGTTTTAATTCCATTGTCTACTTGTGCCAATCTGGATTCTTCTATTTTTATTTCCAAATTGTCAACTGATAGATTATAAAGGTATTTTGAGTCTAGGCCGACTGAACACTGTTCGCACACGAACACATCACCATGTACCTCCAACACCAAAGGTGATGCACTGCAGCTCATGTCGAAGGAGACCCGTCCGGAAGCACGGTATGCAAGCAATCCGACGGGTGTTTTTGAGGAGCCAAAAGCCCACGTGCCCGGGAGGGACCCCGACTGGACGCGCGGCGGCTATGGGATGCCCTAGGTCGGTTCGCCCACCCCTAGAGCCACAAGGATCATTGCCCTTTAATACGAAGAACGAGAGAGAAAGAACAAGGGAGAGGGGTAAAAACTAGGATAAAAAGTAATAGATTGATTTGTCCGATTGTGTGTTGTTCAATCGGTCATCACCTCTAACATATATATGAAGCGGTTGGACTTTCTGTACAAGAAAGGGACTAGAAATCCCGTCCAAAATGTCAAAAACCTAACCTAACTCGGACAGGAAACTTTGGCAATTTTCCGGACCAACTCGGTGCCACCAAGTGGTGCTTTCGGTCTCACCGAGTTAACGTGGCCAACTTTCTGTAATCTTTTGCATCTCACTCAGAATTTCCGAGTGATTTTTCTCAGAATTTCCGTGTCACCAAGTCAAAAAAAATTCGGTGGGTTCGAAATGACTATGCAGCTTCTGTTGCCAACCTTGTTTTGAGTCCACAGGTTGCATACGGCCTTCGATTGAGACGATCTTTATATCCAAATAGATCACCTCAACGATGCGGAACTTTTCCATGTTGCAAAGTTTTTCATATCAGGCCATCTTGGAGTCGTAATAAGCCGAATAGTACTCTACATATGAAATCTTAGTACTTTGAGCACAATTTAGGCCTTCGAGATGGGATCACATCCGTACAATCTCCATTCACCCTGACCCTGTAGGATACCGAGGTTACACATAACATGATTCTATTGATCCACTCCTCCCCAAAGTCAAGCTTTCGCATCATCTTTTCCAGATAGATCCATTCGACGCGATCATAGGCTTTGCTCATATCCAGCTTAACCGCGGCGTATCCCTCCTTACCCTCACGCTTGTTCTACATGAAGTGTGTGCATTCATATGCTAGCAGTATATTGTCAGTAATTAGCCGACCCAACACAAATGCATTCTGATTGGGAGAGATAACATCAGGGAGAATTTGCTTGAGGCGGTTTGCTAACACCTTTGAAATCAGCTTGTACACCACGTTGCAAAGACTAATGGGTCTTAAGTCTTTCATCCGGTCCGGGTTCTTCACTTTGGGTATCAAAACAACACATGTCTCATTCCATCCTTGTGGCATTTGACCCCCGTTCAACACCGCAAGGACTTCAGCAACAATGTCATCTCCCACTATGTCCCAACATTTCTTATAAAACACAGTCGGCATACCGTCCGGACCAGGGGCTTTGACGTCACCAATGCTCTGCAAGGCTTCATACACTTCCTCTTGTGTGTATTCCTTATGCAGCAGGGCATTCATAGCAGGTGTAACACGGTGCCCAACTCGTGCCAGCAGCTCATGGTGACGATTTCCAGCGTGGGAAGTAAAGAGATTCAGAAAATAATTAGTTACAACTTCCTTCATATCCTCCTCCCTCTCCACCACAGTGCCATCCTCCCTTATAAGCTTCTTCAGTCTATTCCTCCTTCTCCTATCCGATGTTGCCGCATGAAAAAAAATGGTGTTCCGGTCCCCCCCTTTTCATCCAGTTCACGTGTACACGTTGTTTCTAGTAGGTTTCTTGCTGTTCCTCCAATCTACTAGGTTTGAATCTCAGCATGTTCTCTCGCCTCACCTGCTCCTCCCCAATGCCCTTCCTTCTTTCTGCCTCTAGGTATTTTTTGAGCCTGTGTATTCTCTTCTCTAGGTCCCCCAGCACATTCTTACTCCAATCGAACAGCTCTTTCCTCACTCCCTTCGCAGCTCCCGCCACCTCCTTCCCTCCAATGTTTTTCTCCCTCTCCCACACTTGTTGGATGATCTCCCTACAACCCTCCTCATTTAGCCAGCCCACTTCAAACTGACGCATGTGGTTATATACGCTCCCCTTTCGAGCTGCAGCAACCCCCGCCGTGTCTATAATGACCGGTCGATGATCGGAATGAAAGGGGTCGTCATTGATCACTTTATAAGCTGTGAATCGGTCACACCAGCTTTTTGTAGCCACGCCACTATCCAGCCTCTCCTTCACAAAGTCACACGCTGTGCGACTGTTGTTCCTCCAGGTAAAAGCATCTCCGGTGAATCCAAGGTCACCCAATTCACACACTTCAAGTGCGGATTTGAACCGATACATGCATGCCTGACCACGAAGGGGGGGGGTCCCTCTCCTTTTCCTAGGTGTGCAGAACCTCGTTAAAGTCACCAACACATATCCATGGTTTGGTGTTCTGTTGTTTCAGATTCCTTAGGAGGCTCCACGTTTTATCCTTCTCACTCCTCTTCGGTTCTCCATAGATGCCTGTAAACCTCCAGCAAAACCCATCTTCCTCAGTAAATTATGTATCAATGTGGTATTTTGACATAAATCCAACCACTCTCAGATTCACATCTTTCTTCCAGAACATAGCCAGACCTTCACTCTGTCCTTCACAATTCTTCACCACTAAACAAGTCATGTTCATTTTCCATCTTAGCCACTTCAATCTCCGCTGCTCCATCTTTGTCTCTGACAGGAACAAAACATCAGGGTCCTCCTTCTTCTGGAGCTCTAGAAGACCCCGAATTGTCGGGCCGTTCCCCAACCCCCAGCAATTCCATCAGGATACGCAGGGCTGGTCCGCCAGCCCCGCTGCATTTGTATTTGTACTCTCCTCCCTCATCACAACCTCCTTCACCGATTTGCACTTCTTACTCTCCGGGTTAAAATCATCTGAAATCATGTTGTCCCCGCCCTTCTTCTTCTCGAGCGCCACAATAGCCCCTCCCCCTTATTTCTCTCCCCCTCCCCTTCTTCCTGTACTTCCCTCCTTGCCCCTTAGCGCTCTGCTACACGCCCTGCTTCCTTACCATGGGTAAGCCATAACCATGCTATACTCCCGAGGCCACTCCCTCATCTTCCTCACTGCCCTCTCCCTGCTCCCCTCCTTCCTCCCTGTCGCTCACTCTATCTTCCCCTTCTTTTAGTCCGAGCCCAGTCTGCCCTCCTTCCTGCTCTTCTAGATTGTCGGATCCCCTGTCAACAGTTTGGAACTCCAGCTGTTTTGCTACCTCTGGTCTCCCTAGTGGGGTTGATTTCTATGTATTCTTAACTCTGAGAGGATTAGTGACTTCCTCCCCCACTTTACTTTGCCCCACCCGATTGCCACCATGAGCCCACCCATCACCGCTCTTCCATCAGGATGATCTATCACTTCCCGACCTGTCACTACTGTTAGTCCACCCATACCTCCTTCGATTTTCTCCCCCTCCATAATCAGTAGCTTGTCTCCTCCTATTGTCAAAACCTTGATGCCCTTCTGGGATGTAGCGAATCCATCTCCCGTATTCAGCAGCCTCCCCCTTCTTCAGTTTTGTGCTGCACTCACGATCTGTATGTCCCATGATGTCGCAGGTATAACAGAAATCTGGCAGGAACTCATATTGGAAGCGACACCAGTTCTTTGGTTCCACCTCCTCTTTCCTCCCCTTAGCCTTCACAATTGTGTCCCCATCTGCGTCCTCCTCATCATCTAGGAACATGCCCCTCATGAGAGGCTCCTTGACCCTGATCCGAACCTTAACTCTCAAGCACCGCGCCACCGCCGTCCCATCCTCCCTAGTGTCCACCTCCACCAGATCACCAATCTGCTCTCCCATATCCTCCACCAGTTCTTTACACATCATCCCTAGTGGAACATTGTATATCCTAACCCAGATCGGAACCTTCTTGAACTTGTACTCATCTAGGGTTTTTGTCGGGTCAAATTCCTCCACAATCAACAACTCCTTTCCAAAGGTCCAAGGCCCATTCTCTATCGCCTTCCTCTTCCCTGCTTCTTGCTCGAACACAAACAGGAATCTGTCCCCCCCCCTGTCCTTCACTTCCAGCCGACTCATTGGGCACCACGCTCTCCCCAACGCTACCTCCATACCTGCAACGTATCTCGGCTTATCTGACACAAGCTTTCCCATTGCCTTGAGCGTCGCCCCTCCTTTTGCTTTTGGATCGCCTTCCTTCATCCTACCCTAACTCCTTTCCTCTCCGCCTCCAACAACTTCATCTTCCTCATCATCCCCTCAACTCCCTCCATCCTGCCTGCACAACTCCGAAACCTGAAGATCTAGGGAATGGGTGGTTTACGACCAGGAACCCTAGTTCTCTTGGAAGGCCTATGGTGGATGGGTGGACGTGGGATTGCAGGGGCGACGGTGACACAAGGGACCCCTACTCCGACAAGGAGGTCCAGGGAGGGGATCAAGATGGGAGAACTCGGGAGCGATCTAACCCGCGGCGGCACCACCGCGAGAAGAGAAAGGCGAATCCCCTCGGGATCGCCACCAACAAACCCGATCCACCAACAAACCCTAACCGTCACAGGGACGGACCGCGGAGCCATGTTTTAAAGTTTTAATCAACATTTTAGAGAAAACACCAGCGAGATTTTACAGCACAGTTACTTATCATCAGTCGAGACTCGAGCGAGACCTTTTTTCCGTTTTCTCGAGGGGAAGAGACTCGAGTGAGACTACCGGAGAGGAGGGGAACAAGTGGGCGCCCATGGACGCCGCGGCGGAGCCCCTGCTGCCGCAGCCGGCAACCGCCGTGGACCACCTCGGCCGTCCAGTCACCCGCCAAACCTCCGGCCGGTGGCCCGCCGCGCTCTTCATCATCGGTACAGCACGGCAACAGCAAGGCAATCCGCCGTAGTCTCGTCTCCATCCTCTTTGACCCGCGTGTCGTCGGTACCGCAGGGGTGGAGATCTCAGAGCGGTTCGCCTACGGCGGCATCTCAGGGAACCTCATCACCTACCTCACCGGCCCGCTAGGGCAGTCCACGGCGTCGGCCGCCGCGGCCATCAACGCGTGGAGCGGCGTCGCGCTTCTGCTGCCGCTGCTCGGAGCCGCCATCGCCGACTCCTGGCTCGGCCGTTACCGCACTGTACTCTGCGCCTCCCTACTTTATATCTTGGTATGTACTGCGCCATGCTGTTCTGGTCTTGCTTGCTCGTAGCGAGTAGTAGTAGCATGTAGTCTGAACTCTGAACCTAGGCCACCCAACTGTTACTTTGATGCTGAACATCTAACGGTTACTCGTGTTTCTGGATTGGTTCAAATCTGCAAAGCTAAAACTATACTATATACTGACTTTAGCAATTGGAAATCGTACCTTTTATCTGTGCTATTGGCCTTGTGATGTACACCAATGTCCGTGAACTTTGAGTTCCTAACCTCCTGGGCTTTAGTTAGCAATACATTTTTGTTTTCTATGAAGTTAGTGGTATGTACTTTTATAAAAGGGACTAGCTCCCGATTTCAGTAAGATACCATACAATACATAGTTTCGAGATCAAATAAAAGGTGCAAATTGCATCTGGCCAGACTAATTTGGTTTATATAATAGAATACCGGAAACAGAAACAGAAACATTTGGACCAGAGTAGTTGGTACAAAAATGGATCCCTTCGCACTCTACACTCGTTTTCGTGTATAATGTCAGGAAGCATACGATTATCTAGCGAGCGTGTTACTAAGAGTCAGAATCTTGTGGACTTTGGATTCAGCCTTTGATGGAGTTCTGGAGTTCATTTAGCCTTGTCAGTGTCAGTGTTCTAGGTTCAGCCTTGAGGATCCAACTGCACTAACCCCTTGCGTTAACCGTGACATAACATTTTTATCCGAGTTCAGGCAGGACTGTTGCCCTGCCTTGATATACACTATACAAGACATGTTTTGCTTACTACTAGTTCCTGAACTCCAACCAACTGCTAGACTCTGGATTGGATTTTGATTACCCAACTAAATTATAAAAAACTTGGTCCTGGCTTCAATGAATCTTGATATACGAGTACTAAAGTTTCTGTTTTGGTAATGACCAAATTATACAAGATACATCCAAAGATGCATGTTTGATGCGTCGAGATCTGAACTCTGAAGCAAAAGGATTTCAGCGATTAATTCAGCCAAATATTTTTGTGTGTGCAATACTTAGGCATTGTCCTAACAACTGGGCAACTTTTATCCTGCATGTAAATAAGCTGGAAATTTTCTTTCTTTCTTTTTTTTCAATCTACTTGGAAAATGATTTAATTAACACACTATGCATTTTGTGCTAAAGTACTTGTTTCACTGAATTACATCCACCATCGCAGGGCCTGGCCATGATCACACTATCATCAATTCTTGCGCCAGAACAACCAGCACAATTTGGAGACCACATGGATTCTGCTTTATCCTCGACTTCAACAATTCATTTAGCTTTCTTCTACGTGTCCCTGTATATTGTGGCCTTTGCTCAAGGTGGCCACAAACCTTGTGTGCAAGCATTTGGGGCAGACCAATTTGATGAGAACGATCCTGAAGAATTTGCCTCGAGAAGTTCCTTCTTCAATTGGTGGTATTTTGGGACGTATGGCGGAAGTGTTGTTACAGTTTCAATCTTGAATTACATTCAAGATAACATAAGCTGGCAGTTTGGGTTTGGAATCCCTTGCATCGTTATGTCTCTTTCTCTTGCAGTTTTCTGGCTTGGGACCAGGACTTATCGCTTTCATCCTGTAAGAAGTGATGGGAGCTTAATTGGACAGGTTTTCAAACACATTTTATCATCGATTAGAACCTGGCATGCATCATGGAGTCCGAGGTAAGCTTATTCTAAATTCTGAAAGTTTGTATCACTGTATGGAGTTATTCTTCAATCTTCAGAAACACTAACTTTATATGTTGTCTGTTTTTCATGTGTGTGTGCGCATTGCGTGCCTGTTTGGCAGGTCATCTGATGATTCTCACTGCATGCCAACATCGTCATCCAGCAGTGTCAAGGATAATACAGAAATCACATGTTTCCCTGATGAAGCCAAGTCTGTGCTTAAGTTGTTTCCAATAGGGGCAACCTGTCTGATCTATGCAGTTGTTTTTGCTCAGTGGATGACGCTGTTCACCAAGCAAGCAAGTACACTAGATAGATGGGTAGGTAGCCTAGAGGTACCAGCTGCTGCCCTACAAAGCCTGATCAGCGTGTCAATCGTCATCTCAATTCCTATATATGATCGGATACTTGTTCCACTTGCCAGAAAATACTCGAAGATCCCTTGTGGTATCACAGCCTTGCAAAGGATTGGAACTGGACTAGTCATCTCTGTGATCTTGATGGTTGTTGCGGCCCTCATGGAGATGAGAAGGCTGAGGATTGCGAGAGAATATGGCCTAGTGGACATACCTGAAGCAACAATTCCAATGAGCTTTTGGTGGGTGGCACCTCAGTTCATCCTGACTGGCTTGGCGGACATGTTCACGATGGTAGGCATGCAAGAGTTTTTCTATGACCAAGTGCCGGACAGTCTGCGCAGTTTGGGCCTTGCCTTATACTTGAGCATATTTGGGATTGGGAGCTTCATCAGTAGCTTCCTGGTGTATGCAATCGACCGGGTAAGCAGCAACCATGGAGATAGTTGGTTCTCGGACAATCTGAACCGAGCTCATCTTGATTACTTTTACTGGCTTCTGGCCACGCTGAGCGTTCTCGGGCTGGCTGCTTACCTCCACTTCTCACAAGTGTATGTCCCCAAGAAAAAGGGCATTTCAGCAGAATGATGGTATGCGAAGTGGCTGTCAACTGAGACGCCTGAAACCCATGAATCTGCAAGATGGGCTGAAGCTTGCTTTAGGCAGCTTTACATACAGGCCATATTTCATAAATAGTTAAAGTCACCACCGTAAGCTGAGGCGAATGATCGGGACTTGTTGGACGCTGCTGCTTCAGTCGGATGAACAAGATCAACGCTGGATCCCTCAGCAACCATATTGCCGGATTCAACGAGATTTTTTGCTGGTTATCCCTGCGTCAATGTCCTGAGGTGAGATGTCGGTTTGCAAGCCCAACTGTTGTACTGAGCGGCTGTTAAATCAATTTATAAGGTTTGTACCTAAAACGGAAGATGTATAATGTGTGTACAACTGCACGGTGCTCGCTTAATGCGTCGATGTGGTGTGTTAACTGTCGCGCTTCAGTAAAGTGGTACACCAGTAATTGCAGTCGTCGCACTCGGTGCTTGCAGTGGAGGTTCACAGGCAGGAGTAGGATCAGCCGTTTCCTCCTGGTCGACTGGACGGGCGAGGGACCTCAAATTGCGTGGGGTGCGGTACTGTACCCGCCGTGGCTTTGGCTCCTTGCAGTTTGTACAATGGTGCTATCTTAGAAATGCCATGTAGGAGAAATGGTGAGATGGAGGAAAGAAAACTCGAAAAAAAAGGCAAAGCCTTTTTTTATTTAAGAGAAGACAAGAGATGATCTCTTAGCACAATATGTTTCATCATGTTTTTAGGAATAACTAGTTATTGAAGATAAGACTAAGAGATGGCCCATTGTAGACTTTTTTTTGTCATCTCTAGATTACATGCAAGACTTAAGATAAAACTATCTTATCTAATCATATACAATGGTTAATAAGATAGTCTTATCTTAAGATTTGCATGTAATTTAAGATGACAAAAAATGGTCTACAATAGGTTATTTTTTAGCCTTATTTTTAATAACTAGTTATTCCTAAAAACATGGTGACACATATTGTGCTAAGAGATCACCTCTTGTCTAGTCTTAAATAAAAAAAGACAAACTTTTTTTTATGAGTTCTTTTTCCTCCACCTTATCATTTATCCTACGTGGCACTCTTAAGATAGAACCATTGTACATATCCTTAGTCCAGATAATGTTTGCTGATTATCCTATCTGGTTGGATTGTGTAATAGCCACGTTCCGAGCAGACAATCGATGATGTGGTAGCAGTTGGTCATATTTGGTTGGATTATCCTATCTGGGTCCTACCCGGGTTCATCCTTGCACTTTCCTTTACGACACAACTTTTTATCTTATTATTTGCACAAGCCATAAAAAAAATATTTTTTCGTGAAACTTTATGCATTCACATTAAACATGAAGACATATCTGTGCAAAATTTTCAGATCTTTTTAGCATTTATAAATGTGTTTTTAAAGAGGGTTCATATGTGCCCGGATTTATCCTTGCACTTCTCCAGAAACAAGCAATAAGATTACACCATGGCAAACAAGCACCGCCAGTGGAAGTGTCCTGTCTGTTCATGTGTGGGTACATTGATACACTTTTGAGTAGCCGGCAACATCCAACTGCTGGCCTGGAGAAGGGAAAGAATGTGGTCTCATATTGTTCAAATGGTGTGAAACAGAAATCACAAGGAACGATGCACTCAAAGACACCCGTACGATGGATCCCACCGCCGATGGGATCGGTGAAGCTGAACATTGATGGATCATGGCTGGAGGAGGATGGTACTGGTGGTGCAGGTATGATTCTTATAGACCACACAGGGGCCATTGTTTTCTCATCCTGTCGTTTCATTCAGAGGTGTGCAAGTGCACTTGAAGCTGAAAGGGCAGCTATTTTGGAGGGAGCGTCCATAGCTTTGGATAGAAGTACTGCCCGGCTAGTGATTGAGACGGACTGCATGATGGCTGCACTCATGATTACTGCCCAAGTGACAGATAAGTCACCGGTGGCTGCTACGGTGAATGACATTAAGCACCTGCTTAACAGTAGATCACATGAAATAGTGACTGTAGGGCATGATCAGAATAGTGCAAGCCATGTCTTAGCCTGAATGGGAAGATCTTTTCCCAAAACGGCAGTCTGGTTGCACTGCGCACCAGAGGAAGTTGATGCTATTTGTCAACTTAATTGTAATAACTCTGTTTAATCAACGGCAGTGTTCTTTGCGCAAAAAAAATAAAATCTCCTCTATCCTACTATTCGCCTAAAACGGGACGATTCACGACTGCCTATGCCAATTGCGTCTGCCAACAAGATTAACAGACAGAACAACTGCCAAATATTGTCCGCTTCAAAAGAATTGCACACGTGCAGCAGCCCGCTAAGCTGCTCTTGACTAAAACCTGTCAAGCTAGCTTACCACGATGCTTGAATCTGGTGCTTTAATTGTCAAGGTAGCATCGACGGTTACACTATATCCCGTCCAGGAAAGTACTAAATGCAAAGTGATGTAATAGGCTAGTTTTATGTTGCAAAAAAACCCAATGCATTTTACAACTGGAATTGAAAAGTTTGAGAAGGTGAATGTGCAAGTTATCTACTAGAGGGGGTGAATAGAAGATTTTTCACAAATTCTTCGAAAGAAGCCATTTCTTCGAAGAAACAGAAACTAACCTGGCGGAAGAAATGCAAGGTGAAAGTAAATCTACACTAAGCATGCATTCAATGAGAGAACAAAGTCGTTGAAACAGAAGACAACATGTATACAAGGTAAAAATACAAGCAGACCAACGCACATAAAAGCATAAGTACTTAAGCATGACTGGAGACAAACAAGGAAAAATCTATTTTAAACGCTGAATCGGTAGAGATCTGGCAAAATGAACCACAACATCCACATCCCTGTCGTTTGCATCCTAATCTATTCGATCCCGGTCCAAATCAAACCTTAGGGTGCTTTGCCAAACGGGGATTGTGACGTGGCAAGGCATAGGCGGGATTAGTTGGCACGCGAGATAGAAATATGGCCCACTGAGGCCGGCCCATTCGGCAACCCAGGAGAAAGAGCACCCATATATCGACCCTGCCAACTGGGCCCAGGGGCAGTTCTCCTCGAGCACTCCGTGCCCTCCTGCCTTCCACCTCTCTCCCGCATCAACAATGGCGATTGGCGGCTAATCGTCGGGGCGTCGACGATCGTGATGGCGCGGCGGCACGAACATATGAAGGTAATCATCTAATGCCATCCTCGTTCGATGCCCGTAGTTTAGCCAGTGATTGCGATGGTAAGGTTAGGGTTTTACCTGAGATTTGGGGGGTGTTTTTTGCTTGCGAAAAGATATGATTTTTGTGTGATTTAGCCGTAGATTTGTTCGTAGGCAAGAAAGATTGGTTAATTTGGTTCGGTATTTCAGTGAAATCATGGACCCAACCGAGATTTTGAATGTCCATTTCCATTTGGGTGGGGAGTTCATCCGAATTGGCCCCGATTTGCAGTATGTTGGGGGAGATGAAGCTATGTGAGAGATAGAAAGAGACAAATTGTCGCTGCAGGAAGTGAAGGGCTATTTAAAGGATCACATTGCACTGAAGGAATCAATGAAGTTCTATTTTCTGATTCCTGGTCAAGAACTTATCAATGGTTTGATGTTTCTGAATGATGACAACAAGTGTGTGCAGGTGGCAGATTATGTATGTGTTGGTGTAGTTGCAGATGTGTTTGTGGAGTACTATGGAGAAGAAGATAGTGCTGACAGTAGCAGTGGGAGTGACTTTGAGGATGAGATCGTGGCATTGACATAATTTGAACATGATATTGTTATCACTGTTGCCGAACCTACTGAATCTGAAAATGATGTACTCATCACTAATGAAGCAGGTGTGGCCATAGAAGTTATTAGCAACCCATTGAAGAGTAGAACAAGCAGTGTAAGGCCAACTGCAGTTTCTCAAGTGTTTGATCAACATCCAAATGTCAGTCAAGTTGCAGCTCCTCAAGTGTTTGATCCAACTCAAAATACAGTTGTTGCACCAGATGAAAACCAAGTTGGAGGTGTAGTTGCTAGTGGTAACAAATCAGATTCTGATTCAAAGGGTAATTTTGAGTACATTCCACATAGTGATGACAGTGGAGAAGGTTCAGAGGTGGTGGAGCTAAGGAGGCATGCTAGAAAGTTCAAGAAAAGAATGAAAAAGAGCAAGAGCTGGATTGGAAGAGATGCATCTAGTCCAGTACCAATTGAGCTTATTTCCAACATGGAGCAACAAATAGCAGGAGAAGAAGAGGATTGGAAGTATGATTCTTCTGGTGAGGACTACAATTATGAGGAAGATTCTGATGGAGAGGTAGTTAAGAGAAATAGTAGATTTCCAAGGTATAACAATGACACTGAGATACAACATTTTGCATTGTCCATGGTTTTCAGAAGCAAGGACCAGCTTTGCAAAGCTCTGACAATGTATGGTCTGGTAACTAAGAGGAGCATTAGGTTCATCAAATCATAAAGTGACAGAGTTAGGTCCAAGTGTGGATGGGATGGCTGCCCTTGGCTTATCTATGGAGCCAAAAGATCAAGAACATCCAGATTCCAAGTTATCACTTTCAATGATGAGCATGAATGTGCACAGAATAGGTGAAACAAGCTTGTGACTGCTAAGTTGATTGCACAGAGGTATGAGCACTTCATACTAGCTAATCCTATGTGGAAAATAGAAAGCATGAAAGCCACTGTGTTTCAAGACATGTTTGCTGATGTTTCAACCTCAAAGTGCAAACATGCAAAAGCAATTGTGATGGACAAATTGATGAGTGGTATGAAGAGTGAGTATACCAGAGTGTTTGATTACCAATTGGAGCTGCTTAGGAGCGACCCTGGAAGCACTCTTGTTGTGTGTCTGGATCCAACAAACAAGGTCCAAAATATATTCTAGAGTTTCTATGTTTGCTTCAATACAATGAAAGAAGGATTCAAGGCCGGATGCAGGAAAGTGATAGGCCTTGATGGATGTTTATTCAAAGGTGTAGTGAAGGGTGAGCTCTTGCATGCCATAGGTAGGGATGCTAACAATCAAATGTATCCACTAGCCTGGGTTGTAGTTGAGAAGGAAACCAATGAAACTTGGAAATGGTTTGTTGGGATACTCATCAAGGATCTTGACATCAACAATAATGGAGTTGGTTGGGTGTTTATCTCTGATCAACAAAAGGGCATACTCTATGCCATGCACAACTATCTTCCAGCTTTAGAGCAAATGATGTTTGCTAGGCACATATATGCTAACTAGAGGAAGAAGCACAGAGCTCATGATTGGCAGATTTTTTGGTTTGTTGCCAAAGCTTCCAATAACCAAGATTTCAACTATTACAGAGCCAAGCTTTCCCAAGAGACACCTGAAGGGGCTAAGGACATGATGAGGACAGAACCTGTGCATTGGGCAAGGGCTTTCCTTCCAATGGGAGCAAATTGTGAGTCAGTCTACAATAATCTCTGTGAGTCATTCAACCATGCCATTGTGGATGCTAGGTTCTATCCAATTATTTCTATGCTAGAGAAGATTAGGAAGAAAATAATGGCAAGAATTCAAGAACATAAAGAGAAGGGTGAGAAAATGACAAGGAAAATATGCCTTGGTATATTTAAAAAGATCAAGAAATATATTGCTTGGACACAATATCTTGAGGTGCTTTGGAATGGAGAAAATGGGTTTGAAGTGAAGCATATCAATGGTAGGGGAAGGCAGTACACTGTTGATCTTGAAAAAAGGAGATGCTCATGTGGCTATTTCTAGTTGGCTGGTCTGCCTTGTCACCATGCCATTAGTGCTATCTACAAGGGTAAGAAGAAAATTGAAGATTTCATTCATCCTTGCTACTCTGTTGAGGTGTTCAAAAATATATGAGCATTGCTTGCAACCTGTAGAAGGTGAAGAGATGTGGCCTGTGTCTGCAAATCCTATGCCTGTTGCTCCTGAATATGTGAGAATGCGAGGAAGGCCTAAGAAAAATGACAGGAAAAGAGAAGAAACATAAGCTCCTAAGGAAAAAATGAGCAAGCATGGATCCATAATTAAATGCTCTATGTGTGGAAACCCTGGACACAACAAGACAGGGTGCAAGAAGAACTCTGAGAGAGGCAAGAAGAAGAATGCACATCTCACCAAGACTAGCAAGAAAAAGAGCACGACTGAGGTATTAATTCCATGCTTTTACATGATTGCACATGATTACTTGGTCATTTTAGTTGATTTTAAATGCTTACACATGATATATGTCCTCACTATTCTCTCTTTTTTCCGTCTTAAAAAATGTCAGCAAAGTGCAACTGCTAGAACCAGTGCTTCTGGCTCTACATCTCAATCTCAATCACAACCAACTCCTAGAACAAGTGCTTCTGCCTATGCATCTCAAGCTCAATCACAAGTAGTAGGTAGAACCATTGCCTCTGGCTCTACATCAGAAGCAGCACCTGGTACCAATGCCAGCAGCTTCAAGCCTCCAAGAAAGATAACTGCTACTGCTGAAGCTGGATCATCTTCTTCAGCGAGAGGAACTGGAGCTAAGAGAGGAAGAAGAAAGGTTGCATCCTTAGTGCCAAGCTACAAATACTTCACTTGTAGTGGTAACTACTAGTTATGGCTCCAGCTTGCCAGTTCTAGGACTTTTGTTGATGTTGTAGTGTTCAAAACATTTTCAATGTAATGGTGCAAACATCTCTTTTGTGAATGCCTGAAAATAATCATGTATCAGGTTTGCTACATGTTGCAAACACTTGTGTTCCAAAAATGCCGAGGTTTATGTGTTATTTTGTTTGCCAGTTTGATTTGAGGGTGATGGATTCAGTAAACAAATGCCATTAAGCAAGAACTTAAGACAAACTCATCTCAATGATTTCACAATTCAAACATTCTGCAAAGTTTCAAACCATTTACCAGAAACTCAATCTCATTGCATACAAAAGACAACTTAACTGATCCATTACACATTAAGCAAGACACTCAATCTCATTGCATACAAAAGACAACCAACGTGTCCAATACACATTCAACTAAACCAAACACTCCATTGCATTTAGATTTGGCTGCAACTAAACATAGAACTAACTTAACATCTTGCCTGCAACTAAACCAAGCACAAATATAGTGAAAAGAAACATCACGTTATGGAATTTGGCCCTAATCCTAGCTATCTCTGCATTCTTCTCTTTCAATTGATCTTGTAGAGACAGAACCATGGCCTCCCTTGTGGCTTGATCTTCACTGGAGCTACCATTGCAAATTGATCTTCAGATCAAGCAATAGTTGCAGCGCCTTTAAGCCAACAGACTTCATCACGCAGATCCCCAATCAGCTCACTCCAAAATTTCGGCAAAGGATCATCATGCCACTCCACAAATCAACAACCACCATGCTGTTAAGATGCACAAAAATATTTCCAAAAATAAATCATTTCATAGAGGAGAAGAAATGCAAGAAGAATTCAACTGCACAGAAGAAAAAGGAAGAAAAAATTGATTCTCACCATAGCATCCACGTAGCTATAGTACCTCCTGCCAGGGTTCTGTCGGCTCCAGGAGATCCATCTTGGCGCCTTCCTCGGATGGTTGCGGTGGCACATCGTCGGAGGCTCGTACGCCATTGGGTTCTCGCAGTAGCGCACCGGAGAGCATGACTCCTTCCCCTCCTTCCCGCAACTCGACGGAATCCAGGAGCGGACCCAGCACTTGACGACAACGACAACCCCCTCTCCGCTGTCGGCCCCCAGCCACCGCCGCCACACTCAGATTTATTCTCCTCTCCGCTCTGAATTCACACCACATGGATGAACTCTAGTTTCGTTCCCCACTCGCTTGATACATGCGGGGCGGTGCCATTAAGACTTGGTCTGCGTCCATGATAGCAGCCCCACCAGTCAGAATCCTGGTTGACCACTGCCACGTCAGCGCCTATTAGCATAAAAGCACCCTAAGGTTTGATTTAGACCGGAATCGAATACATTAGGGTGAAAACGACAGGGATTTGGACGTTGGGGTTCATTTCGCCAGATCTCTACCAATTCAGGGTTTAAAATAGACTTTTTCTGACAAACAATAACATGAATAATACATAAGAAATTAAAGTCTTTAGACAGAGGTGTTAGAATCAAATCCGAGGCACGCCATTGATCATCCGAGGACCAAGCAATCACACGAGCACGTCACCAAGATTTGTTAATGAGGTTCACCAATATGGCTACATCCTCGGGGCATGACTACGGGAGCTCCTCCCCATGACACCGTCACAATACTGCACCCTGGCCGCCCTGGGCACCGGCACACGCCACCGGCTCCCCCTACGCTCCTGTGCTATTATGTTGGCATAGGTTACATCGTGTGTCTAGCCTCGCTATACATGAGTGGTCTAGGATACAAGTGTTCTATTAGGACACGACTTCATATCCTATCTAAACACAATACGGCTCAGAGTTTGACTGTAACCTATCTAGTATACATTATTCGACACAACTCCAACAAACTCCACCTTGGCGAATATTCTCCACCACCTTGAATTTGTCCATGTATCAAACTTCCATGTACATTGGACTTAAGCTTATCCCATGAGCACCACTGCTACTCCAAGACTCCAAGTGACTCAACCTACAACCTGTAGTCCCTTCTTTTCTTGACCATAGTCAACGATCAAGCGAAATTAAGTTCCACATTGCTCTAGTTTGTGCACCCAACTTCCAGAGTATCCAACACCATCACACACCGATCATTGACCTGCATGAAAGTGAAAAACTCACATATTGGGTGTCGCACATAAGAGTTACCTGAACTCAACATCACCGCTCTTCATTGACCATCTGCTTGAAACTTGAAGGAATTTCACCATTGCTTGTAGTCATCCCGAGTCAAATGTTGCAGTTGTCTCACCACATGTATGACCACCAGAGCCCTTGGCCCGTCTCCATGTCCCATGCATACCGCACACCTCGCCGCTATTATCGCATCGGGCCTCCGCTACCCCAATAGAGTCTCAAGGGTCGTGGACCCACACCACTCAACCGCCACTATAGAGTAGCACCGATCATCACTGACCGATGACGAGTTTCATGCTTCCATCAGACCACCGGGATCCAGTCCGAATTACGTGTCACTCGATTTTTCTATGTTGAATAGGCTGCAATCTCCGGATCCTTACACCATAGCCCCTAAATCCAGCTCCACTTTCAACATGACTCCATGGTAGATGATCAGTCCACCCCTGCACCCCGTCGACTTCAAGCTCCGTCTGTACATCACCTTGAATCAACCTCACGCCATAGGCTTGTCGAAGCCACACAAGCCTTGGGCTTGTGCCACGTGTTTCCACGCCCCAGAAGTCGGTCACCATCAGCATCACGCCCCTACATCGTTGTCATCGATCCCAGCACCATCTTCTTTACCAACCAACTCACGTCAATCCGTCAGACTATCCAGTCCAACCCAGCCAAATATATCCGACTGCATGACACGCTCGAGGCTCGTAAACCATCGTCTGTGAATTTCCGTCCATTACATGATTTCCATCTTAGCTGGCTTGACTTCCTGCAACAAAGCCTTCAAGCATCCTTGTTGTGCCAACAAATCTTGCACCCTTGTCTGTCATAACCCAAGGTTTTCAGTTCCATCGAACTTCTCCACCTCAAATCTGGTAGCTGATGGCGCCATGGTTCTTTGTATGACTGCCCCCGTGAAAAATTAACTAGGCTTAACTTCTGTGCTAGCTGTTTGCTTTGCCCTGCCCTTGCTAGTTCAAATGAATGCATATCAATGAATTTATTCTTTGCCGATTGGATTTGCGTGCCTCCACATCATGTATGGAGACTTGGTCTCCTTTTGTCCAAAACAAATCTCACGTCCAAGCTTCGTCGTGTATACATATGCTACAACTTTGCAGCCTCATGTCCAGCCAAGTAGCATGATAGCTGCCGCCCTGCCTTAGGCCACGTAAGCTGTTGCGTTCCAACCAGCTGGTCTGCCGGTCCTTTCGCACGCCTGGGCCTTGGGCATTGTGGCATGCGCCGCTGCTGCTAAGGGCGCGTTTGGTTCGCCGCATCAAGCCCAACCAGGCCCGTGCGGGAAGAAAGAGGCATGTTTGGTTGCCTAGTTTCAATGTTGGGCCTGCATAGCACCGAACATAAAGCACCTCTAGGCCTGGCTCGCTGGAAACGCTCAGATCGCCAGTTTCTTGCGAGCCAGGCCAAGGTGAGCACAAGCGAGCGGGCCCTTGCACGAGTGGAGACGGGAGGGATGCGAGGTGATTACGTGAGGTCTTCTTCAACCTCCAGTAAGCTTCTCTCTAATCTCCTCTCTTCCTTGTCCCCCTGATCTACACAACGGTGCTTCAATTCGAGGTAAGGTCTGCACGAAAAAGATGCACCTCGATGCTACGGTTCCATTCAGGCGATCGGTTCGTAGTTTTGTTGGCCAGAAATTCTTTATTTCATGTTCCCGTTTGGAGATATTCTGGACGAATTTTGTCAGATTCCTCATGCACGATCGATCTTTTGAAATTTTCTTTGACCACCAGCCTAATCTCGCAGTCTCGTACAACATTCGTTTTGTAAGGTTTTGGTTTCGACGATCATAGGTTCATCTCTCCTTGAACAGCAGTCTAGTGCACTCATGCTGCCATGTCAAGCTCCTCTGTCCTCTACTCAGAGCCCTCCTATTCGTCCCTCTCGATGTCGACGCCCTTCCCCTTGATCTCCTTGCCCGTAACCTATTACACTAGAGTCGTTTCCGGCATCGCTCATCTCGGCCGACTCTCTGTCGTCCTCCTACTGCACTGACGCTACAAAGGCCCACACACTGCTTTCTTGTGTCCTCTATCTCTGTGCACACTGCAGTTCGCCGCGTCGCTGATGGGGTCGATCATCTTGGCCTCCTCTCGGCCTCCTTTCTCTCATCCCACTACACTAGAGTCGTTTCTGGTGTTGATCATCTCGACCTTCTCTCTCGTCCTACTGTACAGACAATACCAAGGCACGAGCACTGCATTCTCCTCTGTCCACTGTCTTTGCGCGAGCACCACAACTAGTTCGTTGACGGTGTCGCTCGCCCACAACTCCATGCTCGTCATGTTGGACACGGCGCTACAACCACTATCCACCACACTCACCATGGTCCGGCGCACACTGCATTTCTTCTCCCCTTCCTCTGCTAGCTCTTAACCCTATGTGCTAAGTGCAAGTGCTAGCTCTTAATCATAACCCATGCGGGCAACCAAACAACGTGTAGTTGTATGCGCCAAGACAATGCAGACAACCAAACAACGTGCCAAAGTTGATCCCCTAATGTAGGAAGTCCATATGCAGGCAACCAAACAACTTGCATATGTCACATATGAGGCTGTTTTTCCAGAACCAGGCTAAGTGGAGATGGGTATGCAACATAGGAATTGTAGCCGAAAGCAACCAAACATGCCCTAAGAGTCTTGTCGCTGCACACTGCATGCCACAATCGCCAAGATTGCTTTCCATGAAAAAATTATGACCAACATCCGCCTCGGAAAGTAACCTGCCGACGAATTCGCCCGTATTACATCCTGTAGGTTTCTGTCAATACTTTCTTCCTTCCTATAGATCAACCTTCATGACCTCCAACACAACCTAGCTCATGATACCACATGTTACACAATCTCGGGTCCGCTAATACCAACATTTCCAACCCACATGCGTCATCAGGCCCAACCAAAGAGCAAAAGGACTTATGAGAGGCCTTGGGCCCTCTCCCCCCAAAAGACTAGCTTGTTAGGAGAGGACACCCCCACCCTTATAAGTCATGTTATGTATCCTCCCATAACCAATGTGGGATGAAACCCAACAATCTCTGAGTGTGTCGAACAATATATACCAGATAGGTTATAGTTGGACTCTGAGTTGTATTGTGTTTAGACATGATATGAAGTTGTGTCCTAATAGGACACTTGTATCCTAGACCTCTCATATATAGTGGGGCTAGACACACGATGTAACCTATGCCAAGATAATAGCACAGGAGGACAGGGGAGCCGGCGGCCAGGGTGCGGTATTGTGACATGGTCATGGGGAGGAGCGCCCGTAGTCATGCCCCGGGTATGTAACCATATTGGTGAACCTCGTTAATAAATATCGGTGTCGTGCTCATGTGATTGCTTGGTCCTTGGATGATCAACAGTGTGCCTTAGATTTTATTCTAACAAGTGGTATCAGAGCCTAGGTGCCCGGAATAAATCTCGGTGGACTCACGGTAGTCGGCCATGGTTGATCGGATGGAAACGCTGGTGTTAGCAGGCCCATGGTGACCGATGTGTGAGGGGGAGATTGTTGGGTTTAGTCCCACATCGGTCGTGGGAGGAGACATAACACGACTTATAAGGGTGGGGGTGTCCCCTCCCAACAGGCTAGTCTTTTGGGGGAGAGGGCCCAAGGCCTCTCATAAGTCGGTGTCCCTCTTCGGTTGGGCTTGTTGACGCATGTGGGTCGGAAACGCTGGTGTTACCAGACACGTGATTGCGTAACAAGAGGGAGATAGATTCTTCAACATACAAATATTGAATGTAAAGGGGCGAAGAAATGAAACCGGTTGCTCAATTAAGACAATGATTTGTCAAAAGACACTTAGTCTTCACCATACCCTTCTTGTGCTAAGATCACTTAGACCTTGCCCAATATTTCACGGTAAAACTTCAAGGTAGACTTCCAAAACCTTCACAGACTCGTACTATGACACTCCATATTTTCTTGTTGGATACTAGAAGATGACATCTAATTGTTTGGAAGATCACAGTCTTTAAAGGTAATAAGTTATCGGATAACACATAACACATTCTTACATGATGATCAAAGACTTTGGTATAGGTGTTTGAGTTTTTCCTCACTTAGGATTTTCGCATATTGTTCAGAGGGTGGGTTTCTCTAGATGACACTTGTCATGCAATCACTCAGAGCAACCAACTAACAACCGGTGGTTGGGGCGGCTATTTACAGCAGGGGTGCAACCCGAGAGCAAAATACCAATAGGCCCTTCTGATGTGACCGGGTTCAGGATAGGGATCCACGTGACAACCGTCACTCCCACATCAACAGTTGGATAAGTTGGAATTATCAAGTTCTAATAGTAGGGGAGAACCGCATTGGCAATTTCCTAACTCCTGAGTGAGGACATAGTCACCATCATCCTGAAGAAAATTCTCTCAGACATTGAAAAGAATGAACTGCACTGCAGGAGATTTCCAAAGTCCTCATTCGAATAAATAAGATTGTTTGAGCATCACTTCGGAAATACGTCTTTGCACCCAAACCTCATTTAACTATGGTGT
Organism: Hordeum marinum; assembly: GCA_022496015.1. Lineage (NCBI taxonomy): Eukaryota > Viridiplantae > Streptophyta > Magnoliopsida > Poales > Poaceae > Hordeum > Hordeum marinum. Next base: position 445,345,289 of record CM039674.1, read on the forward strand.
TCTCTATATCAAATAATAAGAAAGAAACCACTAAAATACAAAGTCTTCATGCTCTAATTCTCCTGGCAGTTTCTTTGAGGGCGCACCAATTTCTCCAATGCATTACACATATTTTTAGGGGTCGTCTTTGAGCGTTAAACCAAATCTACTCACAAACACGTTAGTACCTTAACCATTTTGTCTTAAATACTCAAAAACCACAAAGAGGACCCTAGATGCACTTATAGAAGGCAGTAGTCAAGCGCTAATTACAAAGACTAAAACATGAATTGAAACTAGCAGAATGCAGAGCAAGTTTGGGATTTGTCTCAAGAATTCAGAGGACCCTCATTAGCACAATATTCATCACTAATTGTTCCATGAAAAATCACACATGAGATATGAATCTTGTGTGGGTTACATGTCACTCCGCCACCGACGATGTTTGCTCCTCACTCACTCACACACAACCTTAGCAAGAAGTTAGAATCTTGTATCGTCAACTCAAATATATCTTCAAACCTCCAATTTATTATCCCATAGAAAGTGCTAGATTGACCAAATATATTCTTACTATAGTCCAATTGTTTGAAAAACTTGGATGTTGCATTGCTTATATCTACGACTCCGCAACACTCTATATATCCAGGTCCAGCTGGTGTCCCGAATTTAGTGGTGAATCAATATGGATTACAGGTAGATGCATGCATCTATCGATACAATTTCGATACTATACCACAAGAAAACGACAGAAGGTGCAACCACATTATTCTAAAGCTAACACATACCATCACATACAAGGAAACGTGTATTTATGTGATTCGAGAACAAACTCAAAACTGCATATGCATTATACAACTCGGCTAGTAGCGCTTTCACATGACCTATACAAAACACTCCTCCCAATGTGTGTAAATATCAATAAAATTTGTATCTGTCAAGTGGAAGAAACATATACCATAGAAACTTTTGACAAGGATACCCTGACGTGCGTCATGCCAGACTTTAATCATTGACATGTGGGCCCTAAACATTGGCTGGGCCATATGTCAGTCACCAAAGTTAGGCCTAACACACGTCATGTGAGCTGCGTTGAGGAACTCCACACTTAAAAAAATAACAAGAATATGTCCACCCCTAGCCACCACCATAGTGCCTGTAAATTCACACCCCCACCCCACGCGTGCCGTCAAAGCTCACCAATCATGACCAATGTCATTCCAGCAAGATAGAGAGTGGAAACCGGTGCAAGGAAAAGGGAGGGGGAGAGGGGTTGCACCTCTACGCGGTTGTCTATGGGACGAGGGTCGCTGACTAATGTCAAGTTGGAGCCATACCACCGGGCAGCAGACAGCAAAGGCCGAATTAGGAACCTGGCGTAGGTAGCACGGGTGGAAGGAGCGCTGGAGGTGGTAGCGGTGCCTTGTTGTGAAAGGTTTCTTATCTACCCGGTGTTGGGCAATAAGCCACGATGGGCTCGATCGTGTGAGCATGTGTGCACGCGGGCCGCGTCGGGTCCGGCCCGTGGCGGGCTCAGTCACATGTGTGCGTGCCCGAGGGCATGAGTGTGTGTGTGCGTGTGGTGCACGAGGTGCCCATGCAAGTGTACATCGTGCGAGTGTGTGTAGGCATAGGTTGTTGTCAAGCCGCGTAGGAGATCGTGAGAGTTCTGTGGGAGCTCGCCGCGAGTCGTGCGCGTCCGAGCACGTCGCGGGCACTGCCAGAGCGGGCGGAACATGGACAGAATCAACGAGTGGAGTGACGTGGCTTGAGACAGCGTCGGTATTTCCCCAAAGAGGAAGGGATGATGCAGCACAATGACGATAAGTATTTCCCTCAGTTATGAAACCAAGGTATCAATCTCTAAAGGAAGATCACGCACCCACGTAAACAACACCGACACACAAATAACAAATACTTGCAACCGATGCGTAAGAGCGGTTGTCAATCTCTCAACGGTAAAATATAGATTAGGTAATGATAGTTTTGGTAAATAGATCTCGCAAGAACACGAAATAAACTATGTAAACAAAAAGTGCAACAAGGTATTTTTTGGGTTTTTGGATTTGTAGATCTGAAAACAAAAATACAAAATAGTAGATCGGAAAGCAATATGTTGAAAAATAGACCTGGGGGCCATAGGTTTCACTAGTGGCTTCTCTCATGAGTATAGCGCACGATGGGTGAAAAAAGTATTGTAGGGAAATTGATAGAAGATCAAATAATCATGACGATATCCAGGCAATGATCATTATATAGGCATCACGTCCAAGATAAGTCGATCGAAATGATTCTACATCGACCGCTATCTAGCATGCATCTAGTGTATTAAGTTCATGGAGAAACGGAGTAAGAAATAAGAATGGTGACATGATTTAGACAACATCTATTCATGTAGGAATATACCCCATCTTGTTATCCTTAATGGCAAAGATACATGTGTGCCTTGCTGTTCTTTCTGTCACTGGGAAAGAACACTGCAAGATCGAACCAATCACAAAGCACGTCTTCCCATGGCAAGAAAAATTGATCTAGTCTTCCTAACTAAAGCAAATATTTGAAGAAGAAATATGAGGCTATAAGTAATCATGCAAATAAGAGATCGAAGAAGACTCAAATCATATTCATGGATAGAAACTGATCATGAACTCAAAATTCATCGGTTCCCAACAAACACACCGCAAAAGTAATTACTTCAAATAGATCTCCAAGAGACCATTTTATTGAGAATCAAAAGAGAGAGACATCTAGCTACTGCCTACGGACCTGAAGGTCTATGGTGGACTACTCACGCATCATCGGAGAGGCACCCATGAAGCCGGTGCACCCCTCTATGACGGGGTTAGATTGGATCTCGCGGTTCTAGAACTTGCGGCGGCTAGAATGGTGTTTTGTCGACTCTCCTAGGGTTTTCCAAATATTTGGGAATTTATAGGCTCGATAGTTGATTGAGGGGAGTCCCGAGGTGGGCACGCTCCACCAGGCCGCACCAGGGGCCTCTGGCGTGCCCTGGTGGAGGATGGCCACCCTGTCCCCCCTCTTTGGTTGTTGTTTGGCCCATCCCGGGTCTTCTAGTCCACAATAAATCTCCAAAAAAATTTGTGTCGTTTGGGCTCAGTTTGGTACTGCTTTTCTGCAAAATAAAAACAAGAAAAAACAACAACTGGCACTTTGGCACTATGTCAATAGGTTAGTCCCAAAAAAGGATATAAAGTTTCTATAAAATGATTGTAAAACTTTCAAGATTGATAATATAGTAGCATGGAACAAGCAAAAATTATAGATACGTTGGAGACGTATCAGTATCCCCAAGCTTAATTCCTACTCGTCCTCGAGTAGGTAAATGATAAAAAAATAATTTTTGATGTGGAATGCTGCCTAACATGTTCATCATATATTATTTTCTTTGTAGCATGGACCTTTGGACTTTTATATGGTTCAAAGCAATAGTCTAGTTTTGACATGAAAACTTTAATACTCAAGCATACCAGCAAGCAACCATGTCTTTCAAAATATCAACACTAAAGCAAGTTATCCCTAGCCCACCATGTTTAATCATTGACCCATTCATGATACACGCTTAAATATGAGATACACCTAATGCTCAAGTACAATCATAGTGTCCCCTAGTTAGTGCTTTATAATAGAAGATGGAGACTCAAGTTAAAATAAAAATTGCATAAAGTAAATAGATAGGCCCTTCACAAAGTGAAGTAGGGATTTGTAGAGGTACCAGAGCTCAAGGTTTAAATTGATAGAGAAATAATATTTTGGGTGGCATGCTTTTCCTCTCAATGAAAGTGACCGAGAGATTTCTATATCTTTCCATGCTAGATACATCATAAGCAGTTCCCAAATAGAAAATAAAGTGTATTCCTTTTTCCACCATACTTTCACTTTCCATGGCTAGCCAAATCCACAGTTGCCTTCCATACCAACACTTTCGAAGGAATTTATTATCTGACAACATAAAGTATTTTTTTTCCTTTTCATTTTGGGACTGGGCATCCCTATTACCGTCGTACTCTCATGCAATGACAAGTGAATAAACACTTATCTTGAGAATAACACATCTAGCATGGAAAAATACCGGTTACCCCCTTGTTTCATGAGCGGTACAAGCACACAAAAAGGAAAATTTATTTTGAAAATTAGAGATGGCACATAAAAATTTACTTGGAACGGCATGAAAATACCATATATAGGTAGGTATAGTGGACTCATATGGCAAAACTGGGTTTAAGGATTTTGGATGCACAACTAGTATTTCTATGTAGTACAAGTGAAGGCTAGCAAATAGATTGAGAAGCATCCAAGAAAGAAACGAAAAATCACATAAGCAAGCATTAAGCATAACTAACACCGAATAATGCACCATAAGTAGGATGTAATTTCATAACACAACTATTGACTTTCGTGCTTGCATAGGGAATCACAAACCTTAACATCAGTATTCCTACTAAGCATAATTACTCACCAATATAACTCACATATTACTATCGTCATGTATCAAAACTATTACAAAGAATCAAGTTTAATTTGTCCACTGATCTTCATGAGTGTTTTTATTATACCCCTCTTGAATATCTATCACTTTGGGACTAGTTTCATATATTGCAATTGCTTTTGACAAGCTTGCATACATATAAGTGAAGATCATGAGCATAAAAATTTCATCTCTCAAAATATTATAAGTGAAGAATGAGAGGATTTCTTCAAAATTAAGACCTCTCGAATTAATATAATTGGAGCATGAGAGGATTTCTTCAAAACTCTCAAAATAATCTAAGTGAAACATGAGAGGATTTCTTCAAAATTACTAACTCTCAAAATAATCTAAGTGAATCACGAGAGAATTTCTTCAAACATGTAAAAGGACATCGTGCTAACAAAGATATAGGTGAAGCACTAGAGCAATTCCATAGGTCAACAAATTTAAGTGAAGCATAAAGAGAAATTCTAGCATCATAGCATAAAGAATGATTTTCATCAGTCATATTCATTATCCAAGATCGCGTCGAATTAATATTATCATTGGCTCAACCGTTCTTTATTCGTTATTCCGGAGTATCTTAGTAATTCATGGTGTTGTTTCTCGTCATTATTCTTAGCATGGAAGACCGAAGGAGAGGTTCTCTTAAATCGTTGTTCGTTCTTCCAAAGATTCATGGTTTGAGGTTGTTGCTATCATCTCAAATTGTTTTGATCATGAGTAATTTTTTCCATATCTATCCGGTGCATTTCAGAATTGTTTTCATTCTTGATCCTCCGAAGGCCATCATTTCAGAAGATTTCTTTGTTCTCAACTTTCAGCTTTCATTCTCAAATGTTGTCCCTTCGTTCGTATATCAATTATTCTGGTGCCTTGTTGAAGATTTCTCTAGGTGGATCGTGATCTCTTCATTCTCATGTCATGTATCCCCATTCTTTCGTAGTATCCTCATTCATTTGCAAATTCTTACCGGTGTTTCGTTGAAGACCTCTTCAAGTTTGCGATATCTCTCTTCAATCTTTTCAAGAAGAATAAGTGGTGTGTGAAATCCGTTGCTTGTTATAAATTTAACATGATGAAGGATAAGCATAACATAACTCTTATTCGTGTTTCATCAAGTGATTTGAATCCTTCCTATGGAGGTTGTTCATGATATCAAATTCCTTATCCCAAGTTGTTTATCTTTCCTCTTCCAGAGGGGCAAGCTTTTCTCAAATATCTCTTTGCGAATCTTCATCTAATGCATAGCAAGGCCACAATCTTGTCGTTTCGCAACCTTCAAGTCTTTTCTATCATCCTTTCATTCCGGAGTTCATCCCGATGCTTCTTCATGGTGGTTTGTTAAGGATGTAATTCTTCTCGAATTGTTCTTCAAGATTCTTGTTGGAGGTGCTCAAGTGTTCTTTATCTTGGATTTCTAAGTTCAATTCCTTCCCCATTGTCTTTTGAGATGGTGCTATTAAATTCTTGATTATGAGCAGTCTTGAAGGATAGTTGTCACGAATGAGATAAGTAAACCCATCATTTCTTTCTCAGGGTTATCTTGGATCGGGTTTCACCTAAAGTGTTTCCTATTGGTTGTTGCTATCATGGTGCATATCAAGTTCCAAGTTCTCAATGTATCCTCTTGGTGAAAGAAGTTTTTCATCCCTTTCGCTTCTAATCAATCCTTGTTTTGTGAGTGGCTCGTTGTCACCTCATTATTTTGAGATGTTGTCTATAAGCCCACATCAAGCTTATTATTTTTGTTGTTGGTTTTTCAACAACTTCGTTCATCCTATGCTTCTCAAGTTCAATGGTGGTAGAATTTGTCATTTTCTTCTCCGTTCTTTTCATTCAAATGATCTAGCTTCTATTCTTTTGTTCCGGAGGCATTGTATTGCTGGTCTCTTCAACTCATCATCTCATTGTCAAGAACTTGATCTTCTTGCTTATCCATTTGACCAGAGTGTTGTGTTATCTTTTTAAGTTCTCCCATCTTATCAAATTTTGCCCCTCTACCCTACCGAAGTGCTGCCGAAATTTCTTTTGAAGTCTTGCTTGTTTCTCATATCAGTCTTCATCTCTTCCAATCCTTCAAGTTCATGTGGGTTCACCTGTTTGTCGAAGAAGAAACTAAGTTTTACTTCTTGATCTTTCTCTTCCCCTTCTCATTCTAGATCTCGGGACGAGATCCTCGTGTAGTGTGGGAGAGTTGTAACAGCCCAAGTGCACCCTTGGACTTAATTGTAATATTAGTCTTGTTTGAATCTTCCAAGTTTGCCTTCATGTGGTTGAGTAGAAATAATTTGTGCTTCTGACTTGCATCATCCATCATGGCATCATGGTATCATCACATATTATGTCACATCATATGCTTGTGCTGAGGTGAGTGTGTATTTTGTGGATGTGGTGGTGCTTGGTTGAGTTCTTCTCCATTACCCATACCAAAAACCATCCCCCTCTTCTCTCTTGTTCCTAATTATTCCACATGATAATAATCTATTTATTGTTTTTCATATATTAAAAATGTTGATCATTTTAGAAATAATCTAATTTGTAATCTAAACCAGCCCCTATCCATGTTTGAAGTGCATCCACCCTCTATCCCCCAAACATATTGCATTTGTATTAAAAACATGAATTTATTTGTTGCTCAAAAAATGACATTCTCATTTTTATTAAATTGCATGCATTTGAGTTTTAATATAATAGCTGAATTGTTTTGGTTGAGAAAGAGAGGAGGCCGGATGGGATCCTCCTGGCCCATCTCGCTGGCCCATGGCCCAGCTCCTCGTCCCTGACGGCCACCTGCTCGTCGTCTTCCTCCTTTCCATCAGCTTCAGAGAGCGTGTGAGAGAGAGCGATGCCGAGGCTCACGGCCGTCGAGCCGCTGTCCCATCCACGCCCCTATATAGCCTCTTGCCCCTCCTAGGGTTCCCCCTCTTCCTCGTGCCGCCGCATCGTTCTTTCCCTTCCCCAAGTCTCCTTGGTTTGCTTCCACATGTGTGAGAGAGAATGATTCAGAGAGAGATTCAGAGAAGTTCAAAGAGATGGCATTCGTCGCCGTCGTCTTCCTCGCTTCCGACCGACACCCAAAGCCCTTCGTCATGTCCTGGAGATCCCTGGCGTCCCCCTCTATCCGTTCCCGGATCTAGGAGAAGCAAAGCGTGTCCACATCATCGGCTTCTTCATCGCTTCCTCAAGAGCCGGCAGCCCCGCTCCTCTGCAGCCCACACCTGCGCATCCCCTCCGCTCCTGTCAGAGCTTGTCTCCGCTGACAAGCAGTAGCAGCACCACCACCGGACCACGAGACTAGCAGCAGGTTGCCCATGTGATCTTCCTCTTGATCTCCCATCTCTATTTCTTCCTCTCCCTCCTTTCTCTTCTCTGTGAACCTCACGTCTCTCTCCATTCTCTCTTGATAGCAGCAGCAATAGCACCCGTCCTCTGTGTCTGAAGCTTCAAAGGAATCAGGACCCGATGCCGACCCCCATCTACGCCTGGATCTAGCGGGAACCAAGCCTTTGTGCCTCCTAGCGCTCAGATCCATGCCTCCTCAAGTTTCCCCATCCCTCCCCTGCATATTCTCACCTTGGCCGCCGACCTCTGTTTCTCTAGTTTCGAAAGCGTTTGGAGTGTGAGGATTCATTCGACTACGTTGGTTCATCTTCTTCATGGACTCGTTCTTCTTCCAAGCGGGATCTCACGCAAGATGACACATTTCCCTGGATACCACTACTATCATTGCTATGCTAGTTGTCTCGATTCCATCGTTATGTCTCGCTACCTACCACTTGTTTGTCAAGCCTCCCAACATTGCCATAATAAGCCTCTAACCCCTTCACATCCCAGCAAACCTTTGTTTGGCTATGTTATCGCTTGCTCAACCCTTCTTATAGCGTTTCTAGATGCAGGTGCAAGTGCTTTCATGTGTCAACATGAACATTCTTTTGTTACCGCAATACTATTGCTATTTAATTTAATGCACATATATACTTGGTAAAGGGTGGAAGGCTTGGCCTTTTTCTCGGTGTTTTGTTCCACTCTTGCCACCCTAGTTACTTGTGAACCGGTGTTATGTTCCATAATTGAGCACTTCTAACATGCCCGGGGTTGTTATGGGGACCCCCTTGATTTATTTCTTAGGATAAAACTTGTATGGCAAGGCCTAACTTTGGTACTACATTTGCCCAACATAATAATACTGATCACCTTATTAAAGCATAGAGGGCCGCCCCCACGTGGATTAATTTAACATAATACAGGGAGGGCCAGTGCTGATGGTGCTGGTCCTAAATAGAGTTGTGTGCGGGGCCAACCCAGGGCAACTCGGGTGATTTCTATCAGGCCACTGTATGTTGTGCTCATCCGGTTGTGCCTTGAGAACGAGATATGCGGCTCCTATCGGGATTGTCAGCACGTCGGGCGGCCTTGCTGGACTTGTTTTACCTTTTTCGAACGTCTTGCGCGTGGGATTTTGACGATACTTCAGGATACCTCGAAGTTGAGATTTTCCATCGGGATTTCGCAAATACTACGGGTGATTCCGCGGTTGAGGAATTCCAATACAGCGTGTGGTTATTTGTGATGGACTAGTTGTAGCACTCCTACGGGGTTAAATCTTTTGGAAAGTCGTGCCCGCGGTTATGTGGCAACTTGGAAACTTTGTTTAACACCAGGTCATAGCAAACTTGAAGTAAACTCAAATAAAATACACCAACTGTGTGCGTAACCGTGACTGTCTCTTCTCGTGAGTCCTTATCCGAGAGAGAACACAATGGGGTTATGTTTGACGTAAGTAAGCGTTCAGGATCAGCTATGATTATTACTAGTTCACGTCTGTTATGCGTAGCCACCATACTTTACTTTCTGTATTCATAAGTTAGCCACTCAATAAATGCTTAGTTTCTTGCTGCAGCCTCACCAGTTAACCATACCTCACCCAATAAGCTTTGCTAGTCTTGATACCCTTGGAAATGAGATTGCTGAGTCCCTATGCCTCACAGATTACTACAACAACAGTTGCAGGTACAGGTAATGTGATGATTTGACGTGAGCGCGATGCTTGTTTGATTTGGAGTTCTTCTTCTTCTTCTTCTTCTTCTTCATCAATCTAGGATGGGTTCCAGGCGGCAGCCTGGGATAGCAAGGATGGATGTCATTTTATCGTTTGATTTCATCCGTAGTCGGACCCTGCTCTTATGTATGATGTTTGAATATGTTGTTGTATTGATGTGATCTTGATGTAGCTTGTGGCGAGTGTAAGCCAATTCCATATACTCATCTCTTCTGTACATGTACTTGTAATGATATCCATTCTTGCAAAACAACGAGATGCACTCCTATCCCCGCCGAGGCCCTCGAGCCAAAATAAGGATAGGGTCGCACTTGGGCATGACATATGTTTATTTTCATCAAAAGGATTTTTAAATACAACTTGAAATACATTACCCATAGAGGTTTTGGCACTATCAAGTTGTCCACCTATGTATCCTCTTTGATTACCGGCTAGAATCCAAGAGTATTGTTAGTTAACATCATTAAAAGTTTGTTGGATCATATCTAAAATGGGGACTTCCTTTTAATTTTTTTCATAAAAATATGATTATTCCCAAGCAAATGTCTCAACATGTAGTCGCTTTCATAAAGGATATCATCTACTACTGGTTTTTCACGACTCTTACTATGTGATCAAAAATTTCCCTAGCTTCTCGTACTATGTGATCAAATTCATTCATAAGAACAAGGGTAGCTAACTTTTTTGGCTTTAGGATTCTTTATAACGGGTAACTCATAAAACAATCTTTGCAAGGTAGGATGTGTGCGTATAAACCTATTTTCAAGTTTCAAAACTAGAACTGAGATAGCTTCCATATAAGTTTTAGTTCTTTTAAGTATAGGAGCATCATCAAGAGTCAAGTTTCCAACACAATTGAAAAATTCTTGGATAGTTTCCTTTCCTATAACATTCATTTGCCCCAAAAGAAAAGTTTTAGAATCCAGATTACCAAAACTTCCAATTTCAGGAGTCCTGCCATCATCTGTTTCTGCCATACCAAAGTCACTCATGGTGACAAGCAAACAAGAGATCTGACGAGAAAAAGGCAAACAAAAAAGAGAGGGCGAATAAAACAACAAATTTGTGAAGTGGGGGAGAGGAAAACGAGAGGCAACTGGCAAATAATGTAAATTGCAAGGAGATGAGATTTGTGATTAGGAACCTGGTAGATGAGATCGCTTCCTCCACGACAACGGCACCAGAAATTACTTTGACGTGGCTTGAGACTGTGTCGGTATTTCCCCAAAGAGGAAGGGATGATGCAGCACAGCGACAGTAAGCATTTCCCTCTATAGTGCAAGATCATGCATGCACGTAAACAACACGTGCACACAAATAACAAATACTTGCTACCCAACGCGTAAGAGAGGTTGTCAAGCTCTCATTGGTAAAAACATAGAATAGGAAATGATAGTTTTGGCAAATAGATCTCGCAAGAACACGAAATAAACTAAGTAAACAAAAAGTGCAGCAAGGTATTTTGGGTTTTCTGGATTTTTAGATCTGAAAACAAAAAGGCAAAATAGTAGATCGGAAAGCAATATGTTGGAAAAGTAGACCCGGGGCTATAGGTTTCACTAGTAGCTTCTCTCATGAGTATAGTGCTCGGTGGGTGAACAAATTACAGTTGGGAAATTGATAGAAGATAAAATAATCATGATGATATGAAGGCAATGATCATTATAAAGGCATCACGTCCAAGATAAGTAGACCGAAATGATTCTACATCTACTTCTATTACTCCACACATTGACCGCTATCCAACATGCATCTAGTGTATTAAATTCATGGAGATACAGAGTAATGCAATAAGAACGGTGAAATGATGTAGAGAAGATCCCATCTTGTTATCCTTAATGGCAAAGATACATGTGTGCCTTGCTGCCCGTTCTGTCATTGGGAAAGAACACTACAAGATAGAACCCATCACAAAGCACCTCTTCCCATGCCAAGAAAAATCGATCTATTCAACCTAACTAAACCAATGATTCAAAATAGAAATACGAGGCTATAAGTAATGATGCAAATAAGAGATCAAAGAAGACTCAAATTGTATTCATGGATAGAAACTGATCATGAACTCAAAATTCATCGGATCCCAACAAACACACCGCCAAAGTCATTACATAAAATAGATCTCCAAGAGACCATTCTATTGAGAATCAAGAGAGAGAGAGAGAGGAAACCATCTAGCTACTGCCTACAGACCCGTAGGTCTATAGTGGACTACTCTCGCATCATTGGAGAAGCACCCATGAAGATGGTGCACCCCTCCGTGATGGTGTTAGATTGGATCTCGCGGTTCTGGAACTTGCGGCGACCAAAATTGTGTTTTGTCGACTCTCCTAGGGTTTTCCGAATATTTGGGAACTTATAGGATCGATAGTCGGTTGAGGGGAGTCCTGAGGTGGGCATGCTCCACCAAGCCATGCCAGGGGCCTCTGGCGCGCCCTGGTGGAGGGTGGCCACCCCAGGCCCCCTCTCTGGTAGTTGTTTGGCCCATCCTGGGTCTTCTGGTCCACAAAAAGTGTCCAAAAAATTTCGTGAAGTTTGGGCTCCATTTGGTATTGATTTTCTGCGAAGTAAAAAACAAGCAAAAACAACAACTGGCACTTTAGCAATATGTCAATCTGTTAGTCCCAAAAAATGGTATAAAGTTGCTATAAAATGATTGTAAAACCTCCAAGATTGATAATATAACAGCATGGAACAAGAAAAAAATATATATACGTTGGAGAAGTATCATGGAGGCATGGGTGCGTGCCCTGGCACTGGCTCAGGTATAAAAACCGTGTCTTGACCTTTGTAACAATCTGTGGTACTCGAGTTCGAGCTTGAGGAAAAGGCCATCCGTGCGCCGGAACCACTGTGTCCTGTGTATCCCTCCTTTATTCTTCTTCCTTGGTTTGAGCCTGTGAGCGGCGGCGAGAGGGCAGGGAGGTTCCAACAATTGGGATGATAGCCTAGTTGTGGAGGTTATCGACGATAGACATGTCACTGGTGCAGTACAGTGGAGGCGGCAGCGGATCGATGCCAATGCAGATCCCGCCGTTGACGACAACGAACTACACCTCTTGGGCGATCAAGGTGGAGGCAATGCATGATGCCCAGGGGCGATGGGGTGTGGTGGCGCCAATGGAGGGTGCGGCGATCGACGAGAGAGGCGCAAGATGGCGCGAGCAATGCTGATCGGGGCGCTGTCGGAGGAGTTGCTGATGCAGATAGCACCGAATCCCACGGCGAAGGAGGTATGGGACTCCCTCAAGGTGCGCTTTGTTGGCACCAATCAGGTGAAAGCCGCGCGGCTGGCGGCGCTGCATGGTGACGTCGATCATCTCCGAATGGATGGCGGTGACGAGCTCGACGTGTACGCCGGCAAGGTCTACGAGATGGTGGCGAGGTACCTAGTGCTCGGGCAACTCTCAACAATGCAGCCATGGTGGAGAAGCTGCTCGACACCAAGCTGGATCGGCTGTATGCCGTGGTGGCCGGCATCGAGCAGTTCTGTGACGTGGAGGAGATGGTGTTCGAGGAACCTCTCGGACGCCTGAAAGGCTTGGAGGAGCAGACACGGCAGCGCACGTAGGCCAGTGGCAAGCGGGCGGACAGGTAGCTGATGATCACAGAGGCGCAGTGGGCAGACCCGCAACGACATCAGGGAGGTGGCGGCTTCGTCCACGATGATGACAACAGCAACACGACATCGGGTAACGCAGGGAAGCAACGGGGCCACTTCTACAACTGCGGAAAATGGGGCCATGATACGTCTCCAACGTATCTATAGTTCTTGATGGTGGCATGCTATTATATTATCTGTTTTGGATGTTTTATATGGATTAATATGCTATTTTATATTATTTTTGGGACTAACCTATTAATCTAGAGCCTAGTGCCAGTTTATGTTTTTTCCTTGTTTTTTAGTTTGCGGATATGGAATATTAAAAGGAGTCCAAACGGAGTAAAACCTTCGGAAGGAATTTTTTTGGAAGGAAACAAATCAACTAGGCTTGGAGTGCACGCCAGGGGACGTGCCAGGGAGCCACAAGCGTCCTAGGCGTGGCCCCCCTGGCCGCGCCTAGCAAGCTTGTCGTTTCCCGACAGGTCTCCTAACACTAATCTTTGACCTACATATACCCAAATATTCCCCCAACATCATAGGGATCCATCCAAATACTTTTCCGTCACCGGAAGCCTCCGTTCCCGAGAGATCCAATCTTGGAGCCTTTTCTGGTAATCTGCCGGAGGGGGTTTCGATCACGGAGGGCATCTACATCAACTCCATTGCCCTTCCGATGATGTGTGAGTAGTCCACCACAGACCTATGGGTCCATAGCTAGTAGCTAGATGGCTTCTTCTCTCTCTCTTTGATCTTCAATACCATGGTCTCCATGATCTTCATGGGGATCTTTCCATTGTATTCCTCTTTTGTGGTGTGTTTGTCAAGATTCGATGAATTGTGAGTTTATGTACAGATTATCCATGAATCTTGTTTGAATCTCTTTTGAATTCTTATTTGCATGATTTCATATCCTTGCAAGTCTCTTAGAGTTATTGGTTTGGTTTGGCCAACTAGATTGGTAATTCTTGCAATGGGAGAAGTGCTTGGTTTTGTGTTCAATCATGCGGTGTCCTCTCCCAGTGATATAGTAGGGGTAGCGAGGCACGTATTGTATTGTTGCCATCAAGGGTAACAAGATGGGGTTTTCATCATATTGCTTTAGTTTATCCCTCTACATCATGTCCTCTGTCTTAATGCGTTACTCTGTTCTTCATGAACTTAATACTCTAGATGCAGGCATGAGTCGGTCGATGTGTGGAGTAATAGTAGTAGATGCAGAATCGTTTTGGTCTACTTGATACGGATGTGAGGCGTATATGCATGATCATTGCCTTGGATAACTACATGGTTATTCGCTTTTCTATAAATTTCTTGACAGTAATTTGTTTACCCACCATGATATTTGCCTTCAAGAGAGAAGCCTCTAGTGAAACCTATGGCCCCGGGGTCTACATTCCATAGTATACTTTCAGATCTATAAACCAAAAATAACAAAAATACTTTGCTGTAATTTATTTACCTTTAACTTTCCATACTTGTTTACATCTATCTCTATCAGATCTAATCCTTGCAAATAACCATGAAGGGATTGACAACCCTTTATAGCGTTGGGTGCAAGAGATTGATTGTTTGTGTAGGTGCATCCATTGGTGACTTGTTTGTTCCTCCTACTGGATTGATACCTTGGTTCTTAACAACAGAGGGAAATACTTATCTACTTTGCTGCATCACCCTTTCCTCTTCAAGGGAAAACCAACGCAAGCTCAAAAGGTAGCAAGAATGATTTCTGGCGTCGTTGCCGGGGAGCATACGTAGCAAGACAACAAGCCTACCAAGTACCCATCACAAACTCATCTCTTGAATTTACATTATTTTCCATTTGCCTCTCGTTTTCCTCTCCCCCACTTCTAAAATCATTTTTAGAAAATACCAAAAATATTTGCCTTTTTGTTCGCCCTTCTTTCATTCGCCTTTTCGTTGCTATGTTTGCTTGTGTTGCCATGTGCCTTCTATTTGCTTGCATCTTCGCTTGCTAAAAATCTATTGATATGGATCCTCATCCACTTGCTAATCTTTTCAAAAGGCCAAATTATGATGAACCAATTGCTAGTGAGTTGAGTGCACTTGATTATCTCTATGAAGTTTTGTTTGAAAATCATGAATGTGAAATTTTTGATGAAGTGTTACAGGAAGAAAATTATAAGGCGATTCCTGATAGATCCTTGATTGAAAAGCATGATTGCAATGTTATCAATGTGAATACTATGAATACCCATGATGCTAATGATATGCAAAACCACAAGTTTGGGGATGCTATGCTTGATGAAGATGATATTTTTTTGATCCCCAAGTTTTGGTGATGACACATATGCTATAATTGATCATGAAAATAATGATTTATGTGATAGTTACATTGTTGAATTCCTTCATGATGCTACTGAAATTTATTATGAGGGAGGAACATATGCTTGTAGGAATTACAATAATATCAAGTTTCCTCTCTATGTGTTCAAAGTTTTGAAGTTATGCTTGTTTTGCCTTCCTATGCTAAGTGATTCTTATTCCCATAAATTGTTTGCTCACAAAATCCCTATGCATAGGAACTGGGTTAGACTTAAATGTTCTTGTCATTAGATTCATGATGCTTTCTTTCTTATTTCAATTACTACTTTTGATGTGAGCATCATTGAAATCATTATGGCTAGCTAGGGGCGTTAAACAATAGCATTTGTTGGGAGGCAACCCAATTTTATTTTTATGTTCAGTTTTTGCTTTTTTTTTGAGTGTTTCCCACACTATTACTTCTGTAGTAATTGTGTTTTGGTTTTTTTATTAATGTTTGAGCCAAGTAAAACCTTTGGGCTGATCTATGGTAGTTGTTGATTTGATCTTGCTGAAAAACAGGAACTTTTGCGCTCAGTCCAGGAATTTTTAAAATTTCCAGAGTGTTCAATGAGTCTGAAATTTTTACACAAGATTGATATAGAAATTTCCCAGGTTTTAATAACTGTTCAGAATTGTTTCAGTTACATAAGTATACAAACTTTTCAGATTGCTACAGACTGTTATGTTTTTGATAGATTCTGTTTTCTTTGAGTTGTTTGCCTATTTTGATGAATCTTTGGGTTGTATCATGGGGTATGAACCATGGAGAAGTTAGAATACAGTATGTATAACACCAATGTAAATAAAGAATGAGTTCACAATAGTACCTAAAGTGGTGATTTATTTTCTTATACTAACAGATCTCACAAGTTTTCTGTTAAGTTTGGTGTTGTGAAGTTTTCAAGTTTTGGGTAAAGATTTGATGGAATATGGAATAAGGAGTGCCAAGAGCCTAAGCTTGGGGATGCCCAAGCAACCCCAAGTCATATTCAAGGATGCCAAAGAGCCTAAGCTTGGGGATGCCCCGGAAGGCATCCCCTCTTTTGTCTTCAATCCATCGGTAAATTTACTTGAGGCTATTTTTTTATTGTAACATCCCAAATTTTGGAATGTTATAATAATTATTAGAATGAATGTTTGTTTGTTTGAGTGATTGAATTGAGTGAAAATTTGAAACTTTTGAAAACTTTTGAAAGAGAGGGAATAAAATGACTTTACCATGTGATTTGAATTCAAATCCAAATTCAAATCTGAGAGTGAAGATGATATGACTTCTTCCATTTTTAGAAATGAAAAAGGATTTGAAAATGGTTTGAAATCCCATTTTGAAAATATTTGAAATTCAGAAACTTTATGCAACTCAATGATTTTCATGAGAGTGGATAAAAGGACTTCCTCAAGTTATATAAAATATGAGTTGGGAGTTTAAAAGCAAGATATGAAAACTATTTGAGAAATTCTCATATGGAGTTTCATTTTTCCATATTTGAATTCCCTATTTGAATTTGTAAGCATTCAAACCCCTTGACAAAGTTTTTGAGAGGAGTAACATGGCACTCCAAACCAGGGGTATTTTTGTGAAGTATTTGAACCATAAAACCCATGGGGTTATTTAAAAAATATTTGCAAAAAGAAATAAATCCAATTGGGCATTTTCTGAAAAAAACATTTTTTAAACGTATTTATTTTGGCCGTAAAAAAATGTCCATATTTTTGGATTTATTCTACTGATCTTTTAGATATATAGGACTTTAATTATTGGATTAGATTTGATCCTCCAAATCACCTTTCCTTTCGGTTTTTATTAATAAAAGGAAACAAACCCCTTTAATAGGAAACGTACCGAGCCCATTAGGAAAGAATCGGCCCACGTCTTTATTAGCCAGATCCGAATTCCCTCCGGATCGGCCGCCCGATCTCTTTCCTTACTCTCCCTCTCTCTGACGCGTGGACCCATTGCCCGATCAAATCCCGTCGCGGTCACCACCTTCCTTTCCCTCTCCTCTTTCCTTTCCGTCGCCGGCGAGATCGAATCCGCCGCGGATTTTCCTCCCTTTCCTTCCCCAAGCCCCTGACCTCTCCTATAAATAGAGGAGCTCGGCCTCGTTCGATTTTGTTGCCCAGACCCCAAGCTCCCCTCGTCAGAGCGCCGCCCATTGTTCGCCGGAGTTCTCGATCACTGCCACGCCATTGTCGAGCTGCCGCTCGCCTCTGACCACCCCGCCACCTCCCGAGCCCACCATCCATCCTCCCACGCTCGTGCGCACCTCCCAGCACTATCGCCCGAGCCCCACACCCATCGGAACCTCTTCCCCGACAACCACCCGAGCGCCGCCGTCGCCCCCGAGTTCACCGTCGTCGACACCATCGCCCCCGAGCCCCTCTGACGCCACCATCGTCGTCGCCGCCCTCGTCCGCATCATCTGGAGCCTATGCCATGGCCGGAAGACCACCAGAGATGCGTCCCCGTCGACCTCGCCACCTCTGCCTCGCCGGAACCTCGCCGGAGATCCCCTTCTCCTCTGTAAGTCGCCGGAACCACTCCCCTCCGTTCGATCTCCGTCAAAGGCCCAGATTAGAAGCCCCGTGTTGCTTCGGTTTATTTCAGTGAACCGACCAGTTTTCCTTTTGTTATTTTAGCCGAAACATTTTCTCTTAAGAATAGGTCGTCTACTCGTTAGCACCCCGTGCACACACCCTTCAGCCAATCAGAGACTGTCACGTCATCCCCTGTCCGTTAGTTAGATTTTTTTTATTTTCTGTTTTCTGTTTTAAAGCAGATTTAGTTCTGAATTTGTTTTAATCATATCTTTTATGTTTTAGTTGTTTTAATTTGATTCTTTTTGCATTAGGTCACAAATTTCATCCAGTTTCTGTAGACACAAAGTTTGACTATTTATTGAATATTTAAGTTCGACTTTAAACAGATTTGATTTAAATCTTGTTTTCCGAATAACTTGAGTTTAATAATATATTTTTGATTGATTCTTTTTGCTACTTGTCACTAGTGATCTTAGTTATCAGTAGGTAAAGTTTGAGAATTTTTAGGATTAATTTGATTAGGATTCTTAACCAAAACAGATTTTGTTTAGTACCTAATAGTATTTAATAAGTTGATTTTTATTTAGTTTATTTTAAATCTGAATTAGTTTAACAATTTGTTTTAGTAAGATTTCATTTCACACAAATTTAAGTAATTAGATTCTGTTTTCAAATAAATTTTTAGTAATTCTTTTATGTTAAGAAAAGTTTTGTTAATAAAAATAGTTTAGTTTTACTCTATTGTTGTAGGAAACTATATTCTTCATCATTAGGTAATGTTTTATAAAACAATTTAGTTTTAGTACTTTTCACAAAAGTTTTAAAAGATTTTCTGTTAAATATTGTTTTGTTACTACAAATAGTTTGTCTTGTTTTATATTAGTGGTAGCCACCAAAATTTAGATGCCCATTATTTTAGGTTTGTTTGTTGCATTGCTCTAGTATTGCTAGTTGGTTTCTTATTTGAAGAATATTTCAAATAATTGTTTTATAAGTTCTACTTTCTGTTATCTTAGTTGTTTTATACTTTATTTTCTCTTATTTTAATATTTTATTGTTTTACTTAGAAAACACTTATGTTGTTTAGGATGTTGCTTACATAGTTGTACTTGTTCTTTAAAACTAATTCTTTTTGCTAGTAAAATGTTTACTAAAATACCTTTTTTATATTTTACTTTATTTTGTTTTGTTACTGTTGAAAATAGTTGGTTGTAGGGGAAAACTACCTTAGTGGTGTTTATGAAAACTTTGTTGATTTTAACTTTGTCTTAAGTATTTCCTTCATCAACCTTGTTACTTTTGGTTCTTGTGTTACATTGTGATTGTTAGTTTGATTGCTAGAAGTGTTTGCTTATGAATGCAATGTTTGATTATATAGATTTCATCGGAGAGTGACGTATAGTTCTATCAAGTATTTTTTGAGAGCGATACTTATTCTTCTCCAACAATACAGGCAAGTTCACTTTGACCATCTATTTCATACCTATGTTTTATTGCATGTACTGACCTCATTCAACAAATCCCTCCTGTAGTGTTATTGAAATTCTTGTAGTTGAGTAGAATGCATGAGGTAGGAACCCACCACTTGTTATTAAAGCCCCGGGAACGCTAGTTATTTCAATGCTATGCTAAAGTAGATGGGGTCTGGTATGAGTGTTCGTGAGTGGTGTGAGAAGAAGGACTCCACGTCAAGACGACAACTTCATGAAGGCATCTTCACGTCCTGCATCTTGAAGACCTCAATACTTCAAGACTCGTGAAACAAGTTTTTCAATACACACTACTGCGTGAAGGATGGTTGATTGGGCATCCCTGGAGAAACCAGTGGATGGCCGGGATGCATGGAGAAGCGCCATGACATCTTGCGAAAAGCTTCACCCAGACTAAAAGGGAAGGGTGAATACTTCATGCCCGGAAGCTTACCTGTGTAGCCACAAGTCATTATGGGCTCTGGCTTGGTTGATCTTTGTTGTGACTCCGTCTAGGCAGTGCTACGAGATGTAGTCGACGTTAGGATTTGGATGGGCACTGTCGGATAGTCAGGGAAGCACTCTGAAAGACCATGTTTCGTTCATCCTGTTCTCAAATACCAGGCAGTGCGAGGACTTACCAGGAGGGAACGAATCTTGTGGGTAAAGTACACAACACTCTGCAGAGTTAAACCTAATCGATTAGCCGTGTCCCCGGTTACGGACAATTTGAGCTTCTAGACTTGGATCTATCTCTGAACTCTCAACACTGAACTGATAATTAATTGTGGGCAACTTATTGATACTTGTGGGTATTTAGACATCGGTTGGCGGAACCATGTCATGATAGTTTACTCTATAGAGAAATTCCCGATATTCCTTTATTGTAGGAAAATAAAATCAGCTTTTACGCAAAAACTCAGACATAGAGCCACAAAGTCTTTGCATATACAATAGCCTTTATTCTTCTGTTGTACTATGGCGATCTTGCCAGTACATTCCATGTACTGACCTACATGGCTGCAACGTATCATGTTGCAGATACTCCTCTACGACGAGTAAGAGTACGATTCAGGGTTACAGTCCGCACTCAACCTGCCGTTGGTGTTATTGGGACTCCACTCCCGTTGACTGTATCCGCTGCTATTTTAAGGTATATATCTGTTTTACGTTAATTACATGTGATTGCACTTTGATATATACATTGATGTAATGTGTGTGCCAGCATACTGATCCAGGGATGGCACATAACACACAGAGGCTTGACTCGTTTTGAGTCGGGTCACTAAATTTATTCACCACATGATATGTGTTTTGCTTGGAGCATCTTGTATGATATGAGTCCTGGCTTGTTAGTTTGCCACAATCATACTTGCTGCACACATCTTCTTAGAGATACACACTAAATCGTGAGTTTATTAGAATGCTCTATGTGCTTCACTTATATCTTTTGAGTTGGCAATTTTGCTCTATGTGCTTCACTTATATCTTTTAGAGCACGGTGGTGTTTGCGTTTTATAGAAATACTTGAACTCTCATAGCTCACTTATATTATTTTGAGAGTCTCTAAACAACATGGTAATTGGTGTATGTTAAGAATTTAGTCCTAAAATGATAGGCATCCAAGAGGGATATAATAAAAACTTCCATATTAAGTGCATTGAGTATTTATGTGAAGTTTGATTCCTTGCATAAAGTTTTGAGATATAAAGATGGTAATGTTAAGAGTCATGTTAGGAAGTAATCGTGATTTGGTAAGAATAGTTGTGTAAAGGTTTTTTATTCCCGTAGCATGCACGTATGGTGAAACGTTATGTAAGGAAGTCAGAGCATGACTTGTTTATAGATTGTCGACCTTTGTGTGAGGGTTGAGAGCACGTGATGGTTAACTCCTACCAACCTCTCCCCTAGGAGCATGTGTTTAATACTTTGCTTCAATTACTAATAGAATTTTGCAATAAGTATGTGAGTTCTTTATGACTAATGTTGAGTCCATGGATTATACGCACTCTCACCCTTCCACTTTTGCTAGCCTCTCTAGTACCGCACAACATTCGCCGGTACAACAAACACCTTACTCAAAATAGCCACCATATACCTTCCTCAAAGCAGCCACCATATATATTTCCTCAAAACAGCCACCATACCTACCTATTATGGCATTTCCATAGCCATTCTGTGATATATTGCCATGCAACTTCCACCATTTCCTTTCATTACATGCGCCATCACTTCCATATTGCATATAGAGTCATATTTTGGTCATAGGTATCGAGTTGTAATTTTATTTTGAGTTGTAAGTAAATAAAAATGTGATGATTATCATTATTAGAGCATGTCCCATGTGAGGAAATGATGATGGAAGCTATGATTCCCTCACAGGTGGGTATGAGATTCTGGACTTTATGAAAAAAATAAAAGAGGCCAGTGAAGCCCAAATAAAAAAATAAAAAAGAGGCCTTAGATGCCCAGCAAAAAAATGAGAGAAAAGAGAGAAGGGACATTGCTACTACCTTTTTCCACACTTGTGCTTCAAATTAGCACCATGATCTTCATGATAGAGAGTCTCCTATTTTGCCACTTTCATATAACTAGTGGAATTTTTCATCATGATGCACATCCACTTAGTTTCTTTTTGAGCTTTCATACACTTATAGATCTAGTGCATACGTTGCATGGCAATCCCTAATCACTCACATTGATATCTATTAACGGGCATCTCCATAGCCCGTTGATACGCCTAGTTTATGTGAGACTATCTTCTCCCTTTCCTTGACAACCTCCACCATATTTTATTCCACCTATAGTGCTATATCCATGGCTCATGCTCGTGTATTGCGTGAGAGTTGAAAAGGTTTGAGAAAATAAAGGTGTGAAAAGAATTGCTTCACTTTTCATCGGGGTTGTGCATGATATAAATACTTTGCGTGGGGAAGATGGAGCATAGTCAGACCATATGATATTGTAGGGATAACTTTCTTTAGCCATTATATTTTGAAGAGATACAATTGCTTTGCTAGTATGCTTGAAGCGTTATTGTTTTTATATCAATATTAAGCTTTTGTTTTTAGTCTTACAGATTTGAATATTCATTTTAATATAAATACTATTACATTGATAAATATGTTACGTACCATCCACATCAAAAATTCTGTTTTTAGCATTTACCTACTCGAGGGCGAGCATGAATTAAGCTTGGGGATGCTGATACGTCTCCAACGTATGTATAATTTTTGATGATGACATGCTATTATATTATCTATTTTGGATGTTTTATATGCATTAATATGCTATTTTATATTATTTTTGGGACTAACCTACTAATCTAGAGCCTAGTGCCAGTTTTTGTTTTTTTCCTTGTTTTTGAGTTTTGTAGATATGGAATATTAAACGAAGTCCAAACGGAATAAAACCTTTGAAAGGAATTTTTCTGGAAGGAAACAAATCAACCAGGCTTGGAGTGCACGCCAGGGGACGTGACAGGGAGCCACAAGCCTGCTAGGCGCGGGCCCCCTCGCTGCGCCTAGCAAGCTTGTCGTCTCCCGACAGGTCTCCTAACCCTAATCTTTGGCCTATAAATACCAAAATATTCCCCCAACATCAGAGGGAGCCACGCAAATAGTTTTCCGCTATCGAAAGCCCCCATTACTGAGAGATCTAGTCTTGGAGCCTTTTCCGATAATCTGCCGAAGGGGGTTTCGATCACAGAGGGCATCTACATCAACTCCATTGCCCTCAAATGATGCGTGAGTAGTCCACCACAGACCTATGGGTCCATAGCTAGTAGCTGGATGGCTTCTTCTCTCTCTTTGATCTTCAATACCATGTTCTCCATGATCTTCATGGGGATCTATCCGATGTAATCCTCTTTTGTGGTGTGTTTGTCAAGATCCGATGAATTGTGAGTTTATGTCCAGATTATCCATGAATCTTGTTTGAATCTCATCTGTATTCTTATTTGGATGATTTCATATCCTTGCAAGTCTCTTCGAGTTATTGGTTTGGTTTGACCAACTAGATTCGTAATTCTTGCAAATGGAGAAGTGCTTGGTTTTGGGTTCAATCTTGCGGTGTCCTCACCCAGTGACATAGTAGGGGTAGCGAGGCACGTATTGTATTGTTGCCATCAAGGGTAACAAGATGGGTGTTTCATCATACTTCCTGATTTTATCCCTCTAAATCATGTCATCTTTCTTAATCCGTTACTCTGTTCTTCATGAACTTAATACTCTAGATGCAGGCATGAGTCGGTCGATGTGTGGAGTAATAGTAGTAGATGCCGAATCATTTACATCTATCTCTATCAGATCTAATCCTTGCAAATACCCGTGAAGGGATTGACAACCCCTTTTGTCGTGGTTTTGTCACGGCAGATGTCCGGGTTAGCGGACTTAGGTTCGGGGCAAGACGCAACTACGTGGCGGCTTGAAGGGGTTGATCGGAATCGAGAAGACATGGAGGTTTACCCAGGTTCGGCCCCTCCGATGGAGTTAAAAGCCTATGTCCTGCTTGTCTGGTATTGATGATGATGAAGATCTCTCGGTTACAAGGGTACTAATCGCTACCTCTAATCATGAGAGCCTCTAATCTGTTGTCTTATCTAAACTTGTGGACTTGTGTCTCTTCTGAATCTCCCCCTCTAGGGGTGCTCTACCCCTCCTTATATAAGTGGAGAGGGTAGGCTTACAAATAGAGTCCTACTAGGAGTAGGATTAGGACTTGTCTCTCACGAATCCTACTCCGGGTCTTATTTCCTTTAATGGAATCCTTCTCTCTTCGGGTCTTCTCTTGCGGGCCTTCTCTTGTGAGTCGCTCGGCGCCGGCTCACCCGCCGGGTCTTGGCTTGGTCATCCTGTGACCCGCTTGCCGGGTCATAAATAAGATATCATGTCTTTAACGGGTCTCCTATGAGTTGCCTGGCCGTGTCATTAATAAGATGGCATGCCTTCAGCCGGGTCTCCTGTTGGTCGCCAGGCCGGGTCATACCATGGGGTATATCCCCGTCATTAGCCCCCATGTTAGCTTGAATTTATTCATGGTAAGCTCCTGAAATAAGAGTAACAAACATGTTAAGTGGCCGGCTTGCTCCTTTGGCCAGCTTGAAAAATGATTCCTCAGAAATCCGGGTCTTTTCTGCATATGAATGAGTCGTCTCGATAATCATCTTTCTTGTCAATGTCCTTTGAAAGAATATTGAGAATAGAACACTCATATGTCATTGAGTTAGCTTCCAATACTCTTGGCGGGTCATCTCCGCCGGGTTGTAATCATTGATGACGTCGGGTCATTATCATTGGTGACTCCAGGTCAAATAATTAGAATCCAACTGACTTGATAAAATATTGAGATGAAAATCCATCTGATGTAAAGCCGGACTTCCATTGTTGTGAAGCAGGGTGGCTTATATAAAATCTGGCGGTTTATGATGTTTTGATAATACCGGGTCATAAGTGTTGGTGACGCCGGGTCTAACAACTGAACTCCATATTTAACATCTTGAAAATTCCCCTAAAAGTTTTTGATATGTCCATATTACCTGTTGTTGGAAATATGCCCTAGAGGCAATAATAAAATGGTTATTATTGTATTTCCTAGTTCATGATAATTGTCTATTATTCATGCTACAATTGTGTTAACCAGAAACCGTAATACATGTGTGAATACATAGACCATCACATGTCCCTAGTGAGCCTCTAGTTGGCTAGCTCGTTGATCAATAGATGGTCACGGTTTCATGACCATGGACATTGGATGTCGTTGATAACGGGATCACATCATTAGGAGAATGATGTGATGGACAAGACCCAATCCTAAGCATAGCACAAGATCGTGTAGTTCGTTTGCTAAAGCTTTTCAATGTCAAGTATCATTTCCTTAGACCATGAGATTGTGTAACTCCCGGATACCGTAGGAATGCTTTGGGTGTGCCAAACGTCACAACGTAACTGGGTGGCTATAAAGGTACGCTACGGGTATCTCCGAAAGTGTCTGTTGGGTTGACACGAATCAAGACTGGGATTTGTCACTCCGTGTGACGGAGAGGTATCTCTGGGCCCACTCGGTAAGACATCATCATAATGAGCTCAATGTGACTAAGGAGTTAGCCACGGGATGATGTGTTACGGAACGAGTAAAGAGACTTGCCGGTAACGAGATTGAACAAGGTATGGCGATACCGACGATCGAATCTCGGGCAAGTACCATACCGATAGACAAAGGGAATTGTATACGGGATTGATTGAATCCCTGACATCGTGGTTCATCCGATGAGATCATCGTGGAGTACGTGGGAGCCAACATGGGTATCCAGATCCCGCTGTTGGTTATTGGCCGGAGAGGTGTCTCGGTCATGTCTACGTGTCTCCCGAACCCGTAGGGTCTACACACTTAAGGTTCGATGACGCTAGGGTTATAGGGAAAAGGTATACGTGATTACCGAAGGTTGTTCGGAGTCCCGGATGAGATCCCGGACGTCACGAGGAGCTCCGGAATGGTCCGGAGGTAAAGATTGATATATAGGAAGTCCAGTTTTGGTCACCGGAAAGTTTTCGGGCTCATCGGTAGTGTACCGGGAGTGCCGGGAGGGTGCCGGAGGACCCCCGGGAGGGGTGTGACGACCAAAGGACCACATGGGCTGTTAGATAAAGTGTGCCAGCCCTTATTGGGCTGTGCAAGACTTTTGCTAAAGGCCCATGCGGCTGGAGATAAGGAGATAAGGCAAAAAGGATTTAAAAGAAGGAGATCCACCTCCCTTGTGGGAGGTGGACTCTCCCTTTAATTCAGCCGGCCATCTCCTCTTTGGAGTAGAGGCCAAGCCAGCCCTCCACGTCCCTCCTCCTATATATACTTGAGGTTTTGGATGTTTTGAGACAGGATTTGATCTCTCTCTCTCACGGCGAAGCCCTACCTCTCTTCTTCCTCCTCCGCAGCGCTTAGGCGAAGCCCTGTCGGAACACCTTGCTACTCCACCACCACCACGCCGTCGTGCTGCTGTTGGAGCCCTTCCCCAACCTCTCCTTCCTCCTTGCTGGATCAAGGTGTTGGAGACGTCACCGGGCTGCACGTGTGTTGAACGCGGAGGTGCCGTCCGTTCGGCACTTGATCGGATCTACCGCGATCTGAATCGCTGCGAGTACGACTCCATCAACCGCGTTCTTGTAACGCTTCCGCTTAGCGATCTTCAAAGGTATGAAGATGCAATCTCTCCCCTCTCGTTGCTGGTTTCTCCATAGATAGATCTTGGTGAACGTAAGAAAATTTTGATTTACTACTACGTCTCCCAACAGTGGCATCATGAGCTAGGTCTATGCGTAGAATCTATGCACGAGTAGAACACAAAGCAGTTGTGGGCGTCGAGTTTGTTAATTTGCTTGCCGCTACTAGTCTTATCTTGATTCGGCGGTATTGTGGGATGAAGCGGCCCGGACCAACTTTACACGTACGCTTACGTGAGACCGGTTCCACCGCCTGACATGCACTAGATGCATAAGGTGGCTAGCGGGTGTCTGTCTCTCCTACCTTAGTCGGATCGGATTCGATGAAAAGGGTCCTTATGAAGGGTAAATAGCAATTGGCAAATCACGCTGTGGTGTTGACGTAGGTAAGAAACGTTCTTGCTAGTAACCTATAGCAGCCACGTAAAAACTTGCAACTACAAATTAGAGGACGTCTAACTTGTTTTTGCAGCATGTGCCTTGTGATGTGATATGGCCAAAGGATGTGATGTGATGCATTGTGATGTATGAATTGATCGTGTTCTTGTAATAGGATTCACGACTTGCATGTCGATGATTATGACAACCGACAGGAGCCATAGGAGTTGTCTTATTTATTGTATGACCTGCATGTCAATCATAAACGCCATGTAATTACTTTACTTTATTGCTAAGCGTTAGCCATAGTAGTAGAAGTAATAGTTGGCGAGACAACTTCATGAAGACACAATGATGGAGATCATGATGATGGATATCATGGTGTCGTGCCGGTGACAGTGATGATCATGGTGCCCCGAAGATGGAGATCATAGGAGCAAAATGATATTGGCCATATCATGTCACTATATTGATTGCATGTGATGTTTATCATGTTTACATCTTATTTGCTTAGAACGACGGTAGTAAATAAGATGATCTCTCAATAAAATTTCAAGAGAAGTGTTCACCCTAACTGTGCACCGTTGCTAAGGATCGTTGTTCCGAAGCACCACGTGATGATCGGGTGTGATAGGTTCTAACGTTCGCATACAACGGGTGTAAGCCAGATTTACACACGCGAAACACTTAGGTTGACTTGACGAGCCTAGCATGTACAGACATGGCCTCGGAACACGGAAGACCGAAAGGTCGAACATGAGTCGTATAGAAGATACGATCAACATGAAGATGTTCACCATGGATGACTAGTCCGTCTCATGTGATGATCGGACACGGGCTAGTTGACATGGATCATGTATCACTTGGAAGACTAGAGAGATGTCTGTCTAAGTGGGAGTTCATTAATTTGATTACGTGAACTTAATTATCATGAACTTAGTCTAAAATTGTCTTTACAATCTATGATGTAGATCCAATGGCCAACGCGAACGTCACCCTCAATTTCAACGCGTTCCTAGAGAAAACCAAGCTGAAAGATGATGGAAGCAACTATGCGGACTGGGTCCGTAGCTTGAGGATCATCCTCATAGCTTCCAAGAGATTGTATGTCCTAGATGCACCGCTAGGTGACGCACCCGTTCTCCCAGCGGAACAAGATGTTATGAACACTTGGCAATCACGCTGCGATGATTACTCCCTTGTTCAATGCGGCATGCTTTACAGTCTAGAACTGGGGCTCCAAAAGCGTTTTGAGCAACACGGAGCATATGAGATGTTCCAGGAGCTGAAACTGGTTTTTCAAGCTCATGCCCGGGTCGAGAGATATGATGTCTCCGACAAGTTCTTCAGCTGTAAGATGGAGGAGCATAGTTCTGTCAGTGAGCACATCCTCAAGATGTCTGGGCTACACAGCCGCTTGACTCAGCTGGGGGTTAATATCCCGGATGACTCGGTCATTGACAGAATCCTCCAGTCGCTTCCACCTAGCTTCAAGAGCTTTGTGATGAACTACAACATGCAAGGTATGGAGAAGTCCATTCCTGAGTTGTACTCGATGCTGAAATCAGCGGAGGACGAGATAAAAAAGGAGCATCAAGTGTTGATGGTGAATAAGACCACTAGTTTCAAGAAAGGCAAGGGTAAGAAGAACTTCAAGAAGGACGGCAAAGCTGTTGCCGCGCCCGGTAAGCAAGTTGCCGGGAAGAAGAAGAAAAATGGACCCAAGCCTGAGACTGAGTGCTTTTATTGCAAGGGTACCGGTCACTGGAAGCGGAACTGCCCCAAGTATTTAGCGGATAAGAAGGACGGCAACATTAAAGGTATATGTGATATACTTGTTATTGATGTGTACTTGACCAGCGCTCGTAGTAGCTCCTGGGTATTTGATACCGGTGCAGTTGCTCACATTTGTAACTCCAAGCAGGAGCTGCGGAATAAGCGGAGGCTGGCCAAGGATGAGGTGACGATGCGCGTCGGGAATGGTTCCAAGGTCGATGTGATCGCCGTCGGCACGTTACCTCTACATCTACCTTCGGGATTAGTTTTAAACCTTAATAATTGTTATTTAGTACCAGCTTTGAGCATGAACATTGTATCTGGATCTCGCTTGATGCGAGATGGCTACTCATTTAAATCCGAGAATAATGGTTGTTCTATTTATATGAGAGAAATGTTTTATGCTCATGCCCCGCTGGTCAATGGTTTATTTTTGATGAATCTCGAACGTGATGTTACACATGTCCATAGTGTGAGTACCAAAAAGTGTAAAGTTGATAACGATAGTCCCACTTACATGTGGCACTGCCGTCTTGGCCATATTGGTGTCAAACGCAGGAAGAAGCTCCATGCTGATGGAATTTTGGAGTCACTTGATTTCGAATCATTTGACACATGCGAACCATGCCTCATGGGCAAGATGACCAAGACTCCGTTCTCCGGAACAATGGAGCGAGCAACTGACTTGTTGGAAATAATACATACCGATGTATGCGGTCCAATGAGCGTCGAGGCTCGTGGTGGCTACCGTTATGTTCTCACCCTCACTGATGACTTGAGTAGATATGGTTATGTCTACTTAATGAAACACAAGTCTGAAACTTTTGAAAGGTTCAAGGAATTTCAGAGTGAGGTCGAGAATCAACGTGACAGGAAAATAAAATGCCTACGATCTGATCGTGGCGGAGAATATTTAAGTCACGAGTTTGGCACGCACCTTAGGAAATGTGGAATTGTTTCACAACTCACGCCGCCCGGCACACCCCAGCGAAATGGTGTGTCTGAACGTCGTAATCGCACTCTATTGGATATGGTGCGATCTATGATGTCTCTTACCGACTTACCGCTATCATTTTGGGGATATGCATTAGAGACTGCCGCATTCACTTTAAATAGGGCACCGTCTAAATCCGTTGAGACGACACCGTATGAATTGTGGTTTGGAAAGAAACCTAAGCTGTCGTTTCTAAAAGTTTGGGGATGCGATGCTTATGTGAAGAAATTTCAACCTGAGAAGCTCGAACCCAAAGCGGAAAAGTGCGTCTTCATAGGATATCCCAAGGAGACTATTGGGTATACCTTCTACCTACGATCCGAAGGTAAAGTCTTTGTTGCCAAGAATGGATCCTTTCTCGAGAAAGAGTTTCTCTTGAAAGAAGTAAGTGGGAGGAAAATAGAACTTGATGAGGAAATTGTACCTCCACTCGAACCGGAGAGTAGCGCAGCACAGGAAGTTGTTTCTGTGGAGCCTACACCGGCTAGAGAGGAAGTTAATGATGATGATCATGAAACTTCAGATCAAGTTGCTATTCGAAGGTCCACCAGGACACGTTCCGCACCAGAGTGGTACGGCAATCCTGTCCTAGAGATCATGTTGTTGGACAACGGTGAACCTTCGAACTATGAAGAAGCGATGGCGGGCCCGGATTCCAACAAATGGCTTGAGGCCATGAAATCCGAGATAGGATCCATGTATGAGAACAAAGTATGGACTTTGGTGGACTTGCCTAATGATAAGCGAGCCATTGAAAACAAATGGATCTTTAAGAAGAAGACTGACGCGGACGGTAATGTCACCGCCTATAAAGCTCGGCTTGTCGCTAAGGGTTATCGACAAGTTCAAGGAGTTGACTACGATGAGACTTTCTCACCCGTAGCGATGCTAAAGTCAGTGCGAATCATGTTAGCAGTTGCCGCATTTTATGATTATGAGATCTGGCAAATGGACGTCAAAACGGCATTCCTTAATGGCTTCCTCAAGGAAGAACTGTATATGATGCAGCCGGAAGGTTTTGTCGATCCTAAAGATGCTAACAAGGTATGCAAGCTCCAGCGCTCCATCTATGGGCTGGTGCAAGCATCTCGGAGTTGGAACATTCGCTTTAATGAGGTGATTAAAGCGTTTGGGTTTGTACAGGTTTATGGAGAACCTTGTATTTACAAGAAAGTGAGTGGGAGCTCTATAGCATTTCTTATACTGTATGTGGATGACATGCTGATAATGGGAAATAATATAGAACTCTTGGAAAGTATCAAGGCCTACTTGAATAAGTGTTTTTCAATGAAGGACCTTGGAGAAGCTGCTTACATATTAGGTATTAAGATCTATAGAGATAGATCGAAACGCCTCATTGGTCTTTCACAAAGCACATACCTTGAAAAGATATTGAAGAAGTTCAATATGCATCAGTCCAAGAAGGGGTTCTTGCCTGTGTTGCAAGGTGTGAGATTGAGTACGACTCAATGCCCGACCACAGCAAAGGATAGAGAAGAGATGAGTGTCATCCCCTATGCTTCAGCCATAGGCTCTATCATGTATGCCATGCTGTGTACCAGACCTGATGTGAACCTTGCCATAAGTTTGGTAGGGAGGTACCAAAGTGATCCCGGAGCGGAACACTGGACAGCGGTCAAGAATATCCTGAAGTACCTGAAAAGGACAAAGGACATGTTTCTCATATATGGAGGTGCCGAAGAGCTCGTCGTAAAGGGTTACGTCGACGCTAGCTTCGACACAGATCCGGACGACTCTAAGTCGCAAACCGGATACGTGTATATTTTGAATGGAGGGGCAGTCAGCTGGAGTAGCAGCAAGCAAAGCGTCGTGGCGGCATCTACATGTGAAGCGGAGTACATAGCTGCTTCGGAAGCAGCAAAGGAGGGAGTCTGGATGAAGGAGTTCATCACCGACCTAGGAGTGATTCCAAATGCGTCGGGCCCGATGACTCTACTCTGTGACAACACTGGAGCTATTGCCCTTGCGAAGGAGCCCAGGTTTCACAAGAAGACAAGACACATCAAGCGCCGCTTCAACTCCATCCGTGATTACATTCAGGAGGGAGACATAGATATTTGTAAAGTGCATACGGATCTGAATGTCGCAAATCCGTTGACTAAACCTCTCTCACGAGCAAAACATGATCAACACCAGAACGCTATGGGTGTTCGATTCATCACAATGTAACTAGATTATTGACTCTAGTGCAAGTGGGAGACTGTTGGAAATATGCCCTAGAGGCAATAATAAATGGTTATTATTGTATTTCCTAGTTCATGATAATTGTCTATTATTCATGCTACAATTGTGTTAACCAGAAACCGTAATACATGTGTGAATACATAGACCATCACATGTCCCTAGTGAGCCTCTAGTTGGCTAGCTCGTTGATCAATAGATGGTCACGGTTTCATGACCATGGACATTGGATGTCATTGATAACGGGATCACATCATTAGGAGAATGATGTGATGGACAAGACCCAATCCTAAGCATAGCACAAGATCGTGTAGTTCGTTTGCTAAAGCTTTTCAATGTCAAGTATCATTTCCTTAGACCATGAGATTGTGTAACTCCCGGATACCGTAGGAATGCTTTGGGTGTGCCAAACGTCACAACGTAACTGGGTGGCTATAAAGGTATGCTACGGGTATCTCCGAAAGTGTCTGTTGGGTTGACACGAATCAAGACTGGGATTTGTCACTCCGTGTGACGGAGAGGTATCTCTGGGCCCACTCGGTAAGACATCATCATAATGAGCTCAATGTGACTAAGGAGTTAGCCACGGGATGATGTGTTACGGAACGAGTAAAGAGACTTGCCGGTAACGAGATTGAACAAGGTATGGCGATACCGACGATCGAATCTCGGGCAAGTACCATACCGATAGACAAAGGGAATTGTATACGGGATTGATTGAATCCCTGACATCGTGGTTCATCCGATGAGATCATCGTGGAGTACGTGGGAGCCAACATGGGTATCCAGATCCCGCTGTTGGTTATTGGCCGGAGAGGTGTCTCGGTCATGTCTACGTGTCTCCCGAACCCGTAGGGTCTACACACTTAAGGTTCGATGACGCTAGGGTTATAGGGAAAAGGTATACGTGATTACCGAAGGTTGTTCGGAGTCCCGGATGAGATCCCGGACGTCACGAGGAGCTCCGGAATGGTCCGGAGGTAAAGATTGATATATAGGAAGTCCAGTTTTGGTCACCGGAAAGTTTTCGGGCTCATCGGTAGTGTACCGGGAGTGCCGGGAGGGTGCCGGAGGACCCCGGGAGGGGTGTGACGACCAAAGGACCACATGGGCTGTTAGATAAAGTGTGCCAGCCCTTATTGGGCTGGGCAAGACTTTTGCTAAAGGCCCATGCGGCTGGAGATAAGGAGATAAGGCAAAAAGGATTTAAAAGGAGGAGATCCACCTCCCTTGTGGGAGGTGGACTCTCCCTTTAATTCAGCCGGCCATCTCCTCTTTGGAGTAGAGGCCAAGCCAGCCCTCCACGTCCCTCCTCCTATATATACTTGAGGTTTTGGATGTTTTGAGACAGGATTTGATCTCTCTCTCTCACGGCGAAGCCCTACCTCTCTTCTTCCTCCTCCGCAGCGCTTAGGCGAAGCCCTGTCGGAATACCTTGCTACTCCACCACCACCACGCCGTCGTGCTGCTGTTGGAGCCCTTCCCCAACCTCTCCTTCCTCCTTGCTGGATCAAGGTGTTGGAGACGTCACCGGGCTGCACGTGTGTTGAACGCGGAGGTGCCGTCCGTTCGGCACTTGATCGGATCTACCGCGATCTGAATCGCTGCGAGTACGACTCCATCAACCGCGTTCTTGTAACGCTTCCGCTTAGCGATCTTCAAAGGTATGAAGATGCAATCTCTCCCCTCTCGTTGCTGGTTTCTCCATAGATAGATCTTGGTGAACGTAAGAAAATTTTGATTTACTACTACGTCTCCCAACACCTGTAGCCCCCAAGATCCGAGATTATCCATGATAACTTGGTGCTTTGCAAATAACATTTTGGACTGTGTAGCCCCCAAGTGCCAGGTTGTCCCGCCTGCAGCAACCTGGGACTTATAATTGCTTTATACTTTATAATGCTTCGGCGGGTGTAGCCCCCAAGGGTCGGCTCATCAGAAAGCTTTCGGCGGGTGTAGGCCCCAAGGGGCGACTCATCAGAATGTGATGCGCCGGGTCTTCAATTTGAACCTCATAATCTGTTTAAAATGGCTGAATACTATAGCCCCCAAGTGCCAGGTCGCACGCCTGCGGCGACTTGGGACTTGTTAGAAAGTTTGATCTGAGTGGTGTAGTCCCCAAGTGTCGGGTTAGTAATAATTTACTGGGCTAGGACTTATAAAAATATAGAAGGGCCGACTCATCTTCTTGAGAAAATATATAGAAGGGCTGGGTCATCTCTTTGAGATAATAGGATCTTGCTGACAATGTAATAATTTGAAAGCCGGCTTGCATTAGCCCCCAAGTGCCATGGTGCATGCTTGCAGCGACATGGGACTTGCATAATTCATAATTCATATAAACTTGGAGTTGAATAGTGTAGCCCCCAAGTGTCGGGTCGTCTGCCTGCGGCGACTCGGGACTATGTGAGAATAATATGACTCACCATAATTTGTTGAATGAATCTTTGACCGTGGTCATAATGTAATCCGAAATGAATATCCTGAAATAATTCATTTGTCTTTGATATGAAATTCCTGCTCATGGTTGCGGTGCAACCCGGCAAATATAAGTTTAAGAAATCCGTGAGTGTTGTAGATTACTACACAACACAATTAAAGAAATCCAAGAATCGGCAAATTAGATGACACGGTATTATATCTGATAGGGAGGCTCTTGAAAGATAATAATTTCTCCGAGCTGGTTTGAAAAAATCCCAATCATTTATTACTGGTTATGATAAACCATGAAGATCCAGCCATGTAGGCTATTAAAAAATCCATTTGCTTTTGCAGAATACTTTAACGGCGGCTCATCTTAAGAGATAAAACCTTTCATAACATTGCTCCTTTATCATAATGTTGCTCTGATCCGGCTTTGATAAGCTAGCATGTTTATCTAGAGGTGGGAAGCCCCCCTTGAATAATCCACCTCTGAGATGTCAACCGGAGTAACATGACTCCGAGTCTGATGAACTCTGTTGATGACCGGTTGTCATAGGGTAATGTGAGTTGTACTCTAAGGTAAGAAGCCTCCATTGACAACCGCGACTAATGAAGAGCCGGAAGTGGCCAAAAGCCAGCAATTTTTCAGGGTCACATGAGCCGCCCTTGCAAATAATTTCTTTTAAGAGCCGGTTGTCGTAGGATATATGTAAGCTATACCTGACGGTAGGAAGCCTCTGTAGACAACTACGACTGTCTTTATGAACCGAAAACGGCCTAGAGCCGGCTGTATGAAGGGTGATGTAAGTTATACCTGACGGTATGAAGCCTCCTTTTAACAGCAAAGTTTGGCATAAACGCCGGTTGTTAGGGTGAGATAAACGAACCCATCGGTAAGAAGCCCCCTTCGACAACCGCGGTTAACATGTTAACCGGAAATGGCATAAAGCCGACCATTAGGGTGAGATAAGCGATACCCGTCGGTAAGAAGCCCCCTTTGATGGCCGCAGTTGATAAGCAACTGGAATTTGGCGTACACGCTGTTGCCTTAGGGTCATGTAAGCTATACCAAAGGTAAGAAGCCTCCATCAACAACAACGCTTAATGTACCCAAACTAGGCATAAAGCCAATTTGTGCATCATACTAGTTCAGGGTCTCTAAAGCGAGATTGGCCGTCAACTTTGTGAACTGGCTCAGGGTCTCTAAAGCGAGATTGACTAGTAAGAGCTCAGCTGTTTAACTTTCACCAGTTCAGGGTCTCTAAAGCGAGATTGGCCATCAACTTTGTGAACCGGCTCAGGGTCTCTAAAGCGAGATTGACTGGTAAAAGCTCAGCGGGTCACCTTAACCTTAAGCGGTTCAGGGTCTCTAAGCGAGTTTGGCCGTCAACTGTGTGAGCCCACTCAGGGTCTCTAAGCGAGATTAACTGGTAAGGCTTCAGCGGGTCACATAGCGGAGCAGCATTAACTTGTAAGCCGCCATCTTGTAAAACGCCATCTTATATGAAGAAACGGGAGAAGCTCCAAGCGACTTTATGATGATCCCGTAAATCCGGGCACCCATGTTTGAATGGTGCATCACGGCGGCCCATCCTCTTGGGCAACTTTTAATCATCTACCAATAATGTAGTAGCCCCCAGGGTTAGGTTTTTGCGAAGACCCGGGGTTCTCGTTGAAAACGACCAAATGTGTCTCGCCATGTCTGTAGCCCCCGAATCTTAAGTTGACTCGAAGAGGCGGCTTGAGAATCTCCACCGAAAGCTGAAGCTGGCCGTGGCGGGTTATAGATGATCCCGTATGAATTGTTTCAATGATCCGGTCGATGTTTCGGCTGTTTTTTGAAATGAATCAAACTTTAGTAGCGGCGACTTGCGTGCCTGTCCGTTGGACGGCTCATATCGACGAGCACCACACCGATATATTGATGTAGACGTGGAAAACAACCACAGCATTGTAAGACGGTTCTGTTGTGAAAGACGGCCGCGATATTGTAAGCCGGTGCCGACGGATGAGTTGGTCACGGGTGTTATAAGCCGGCACGGACGGTTGGGTCATCCGCGGGCGTTGTAAGCCGGTGAGAGACGACCAGGGCATTGAGAACCGGCGCG
This sequence comes from Hordeum marinum, assembly GCA_022496015.1. Lineage (NCBI taxonomy): Eukaryota > Viridiplantae > Streptophyta > Magnoliopsida > Poales > Poaceae > Hordeum > Hordeum marinum. Next base: position 445,381,851 of record CM039674.1, read on the forward strand.
GGTGGCGAGAGTCAGCCATGGCGTTGTAAGCCGGCGTGGTGACGAGAGACGGTCACGGCGTTGTGAGCCGGCGTAGCGGCGAGAGACGTTCATGACATTGTAAGCCGGCGTGGTGGTGAGAGTCAGCCATGGCGTTTGTAAACCGGCGCAGTGGCGAGATACAACCATGGCATTGTAAGCCAGCACAGACGTGCGAGTCGCCTGGAGGCGTCGTAAGCCGACACAAGCGTCTTGCGCTAAATGGTGCTGGTGTGCCTCTATCTCTGTAATAAGATGCCACTACGGCAATGAATAGTTTGTCCTATGTCCAAAAAATATTTAAAAGACGAAGTAATTGTTCTTAAAAGGAATCAAAACATATAGATAAAATAAATTGGATGGATAGCACCTGTTTCATCTTGACGACGAGCTGAGTCATATACATCACCCGTGGATTACTTCCCGTAATTTCAATAGATATTGAGGTACTCTCTCGAGGCCGCAGCGACAGTGATGATTCAGCCACGACAGCTCGAAGACGGCGCTGGACCAGGGCGGTTCGGTAGTGACGGCGTTTGCATCAAAGAAGTCCAGTGGGGCGGCTTGAAACGCGATCGCCCCAGGGTCAGAGCAAGGAGCGGAGAGATGGCGGGGGCTCGAAGGCGGCATGACGGCGGCTCTCGACCAGGGCGACCCGGAACAACAACATAGGGCATGGTGCGGCAGGCCCGTCGGACGACGGATCGAGCTGGAACAGAGGCGGCTCACGGGCGAACAGGCGGGTGCGACGGCGGCTCGTGGCTCATCCGCGATGGCGGCTCACAGGCTGGATAACGCGGTACAGCATAGCGACTCAAGCAGAAACGTCGGCAGTGGAGGTGTCTGCGATTAGGCCGGCTTGGATATGGCTAACGGAGACGAGGCTGCCCTGGAAGGGTGCCAGCAGAATCGGAGTGCGGCCAGGACGGGGCCGGCTCGGAGAGGTGCCGGCGAGGCGAGGCCGACCCGGAAGAACGGGGCCGGCTCGCCGCTACAGCGATGACGTTGAAACTTTTTCAATCTCAACTGATGAACTTTCGAGCGGATGTAGATTTTTCTGGTGTTTGACTTTGTTCGTCTGGCGCATCGCAAGCTTCTCGATCCCTGTGGAGATCCCTTTAAGAACACAACACCACTCCTGTGCAGCCCCACGGTGGGCGCCAACTGTCGTGCTTTTGTCACGGAAGATGTCCGGGTTAACGGACTTAGGTTCGAGGCAAGACGCAACTACGTGGCGGCTTGAAGGGGTTGATCGGAATCGAGAAGACACGGAGGTTTACCCAGGTTCGGCCCCTCCGATGGAGGTAAAAGCCTACGTCCTGCTTGTCTGGTATTGATGATGATGAAGATCTCTCGGTTACAAGGGTGCTAATTGCTACCTCTAATCACGAGAGCCTCTAATCTGTTGTCTTATCTAAACTTGTGGACTTGTGTCTCTTCTGAATCTCCCCCTCTAGGGGTGCTCTACCCCTCCTTATATAAGTGGAGAGGGTAGGCTTACAAATAGAGTCCTACTAGGAGTAGGATTAGGACTTGTCTCTCACGAATCCTACTCCGGGTCTTATTTCCTTTAATGGAATCCTTCTCTCTTCGGGTCTTCTCTTGCGGGCCTTCTCTTGTGAGTAGCCCGGCGCCGGCTCACCCACCGGGTCTTGGCTTGGTCATTTTGTGACCCGCTTGCCAGGTCATAAATAAGATATCATGTCTTTAACGGGTCTCCTATGAGTTGCCTGGCCGTGTCATTAATAAGATGTCATGCCTTCATCCGGGTCTCCTGTGAGTCGCCAGGCCGGGTCATACCATGGGGTATATCCCCGTCACCTTTATAGCGTTGGGTGCAAGAGTTTGGTTGTTTGTGTAGGTGCATCCATTGGTGACTTGCTTGTTCCTCCTACTAGATTGATACCTTGGTTCTCAACAACTGAGGAAAATACTTATCTACTTCAATGCATGATCCTTTCCTCTTCAAGGGAAAACCAACGCAATCTCAAGAGGTAGCAGGCAACTTCAAGCGAGAGTGCCCCAAGCTACGGAAGGCACCGGCGGCAGATCAAGCACTGCTGGTGGATGTCGACGTCGGCGTGGAGACGTCCAGTCTCCTCTATGCCGTGGCTTAGGGTGTGTGTGTTGGGTAATAATCCATGGAGGGCTCGATCGCGTGCGCGTGTGTGTGTGCGGGGCGTGTCGGGTCCAGCCGGTGGCAGGCTCGGGCACGTGTGTGCATGCCCGAGGGCATGAGTGTGTGTTTGTGTGTGGTGCACAGGGGTGCCCGTGCAAGTGTACATCATGCGCGTGTGTGTAGGCATAGGTTGTAGGCGAGCCGCATGGGAGATCGTGAGCATTCTGTTGGAGCTCGCCGCGAGTTGTGCTCGTCCGAGCGCATTGGGGGCACGGCCAGAGTGGGCCAAACACAGACACGATTAGCAGTCGAGGCGTGGGTGCATGCCCTAGCGCTGGCTCGGGTGTAAAAACCGTGTGGTGACTGTAACAATCTGTGGGACTCGAGTTCGAGATTGAGGAAAAGGTCGTCCATGCGGCGGGCGTTCGTGCACCGAAACCACTGTGTGCTGTGTCTCCCTCCTCCTTCCTCGATTTGAGCCAGTGTGCGGCGGTGAGAGGGTAGGGAGGTTCCAACACACGGTGCACTAGCAGACAAGTGAGGCGCATCATTGGAAGCCCCTCGAGTCAGGCTGCAAGTGGGACGCTCCGCGGACTCCCGCATCACGCCGCATCAACCCGCGTAAGTTAAGTGGGCTTATGTAGGCTCACCACATAACCTATAGTTTAGTCCGCGATTATCGCTTGCTCACATAATTAAGTTTACATCTCTACCTCTGGATGACTTACCACATTATTGAGTAGGAGACAACGATGCGAACTTCCCCTCTAGTTAGGCTTTCTCTCTCCTCTTGGCGGCGACCCCCCATAGAGAACTGTCCTCCCCTTCTCTCTTCTCCCCTCCGGTGTCTGCCTGGGCCTGAGGGCCTTGCCTTCGGGTGGGCACTGAGGTTTGCTAGGGTTCATACAGCCCGCAGAACAAATTTTCTTGTGCAGACGACTATGGGTGATTCTGCTTCATGGTCGGGTCATTCAGTATCCGATCTAGAGGCGATGATGGAGGAACTAGGGCTGAAGAAGGATGATCTCCAAGATGTTCTGATTGAGGATGATGAGCTACCGGTGGAGGCGACCCGCTGGATGGCAATCCCGAGGGTTCATACTGAGAAACCCTATAGTCAATATTGGTTCTTTAGGAACATGAGGATTGCGTGGGATTTGGCAAAGGAGGTGAAGATCAGGCCGCTGGAATATAACGTCTACACAATGTAGTTCGGCTGCCTCGGCGACTGGGAGCGCATGATGGATGAAGGACCTTGGACCTTCAAAGGGAAAGTTGTGGTTCTTGCACATTCCGATGGATTCACTAAGCCTTCGACAACAGAGCTGAACAAGATCGACATATGGATGCAGATCCATGATCTTCCGGATGGTTTCTTCTTCAAAATCAAGGCCCTATCTGCAAGAGTGGGAGAGTTCATCTATGGTGAACCAAAATCACAGGATTTTCAAGGAAACTTTGCACAGATTCGTCTGAGGCTTTATGTCACAAAACCCCTCAAGAACGTTGTGTCGCTGGTGGTCAAGAAGAAAGATACCCTCTAGAGGGTAATCCTTAGGGTGAAATATGAACGTCTCCCTGATTGGTGTGCAGTCTGCGGTTATATTGGCCACCTGTTTAAAGAGTACGGGGATGGAGTTCACCCTGCAAAGGCACTAGTCTTCAAGGATCTGAAAGAGACATGGTTCAAGGGACCAAGAAGAGGTCTAGGAGAAGGGAGAGGATCAGGAGAAGGCAATGGCTTAAGAGGTGGCCGAGGGAGGCCAGACTGCCAGAGGTCGCGGGGATGGATACACACATCATAACACACCAGGAGACACCGAAGAAACTGATCCATAGCTAAATGATCTTGATGTTGCTATGCAAGACGTAGATAAGAATAGGAAAAGGGGGGTGGGGAAGTTGACACACCCGCCATCATGACACCAGAGGTAGCCACAAACAATACAAGCAAGCTTTTGTTGATGCCCCCCAAAGGTTCCACCAAGCCCATCCTCAAAACAAGAGCTGAAGAGGAACATATTAAGCTCGACGTCAAGTGATAAAAACAATGGGAAGACCACGGTTACAACCAAAAACCTTGATGCGGGTTTGGCGGGCCTCCAAGGGGGGTCCCGCCTAGCACAATGAGTCTTCTGTGTTGGAACTGTCGTGGGGCTGGCAATCCCATGATAGCTCATGAGCTTCCACTAGTAGAAAACAGGGCATTGGTTCGGTCCGGGCCAGCCCATTAGTCTCGGTTCACTCACGAACCGGGACCAATGGGGACAACGGTCCCGGTTCGTGAGGCCAGGGGGCCGGGCGGGCCACGTGGGGCATTGGTCCCGGTTCGTAGGACACCTTTGGTCCCAGTTCCAGCCACGAACCGGGACCAATGTGCCTCGCTCCTGGCCCACAACCATTGGTCCTAGTTCGTGGCTGGAACGGGACCAAAGGGGTAACCGTTCGCCTCATGCGAGCCCCTTTATTCCCGGTTGGTGGCTCAAACCAGGACTAAAGTTTCGAACGGTTCGCATCCCACGACGTTTCGCGCTTCGAGAAAGAGGCAACTATTCCTCGGCGAGCGCTACAGTAACTTCACCCATTTCTCTTCTTCTCCTCTCTTCTTCTCCTCCATTCTCCTCTCTTCTTCTCCTCCATTACCTCTCTTCTTCTCCTTCATTCTCCTCTCTTCTTCCCGATATCTTCTACCATGAATCCAATCACTCGCTACGGGGAGGTGCTCGCACATGGCATGACCAATCTCGATGTCGTCTACACGAACGACAGCGCCATGGTGCCGCGTTTTCTTTTTCTTTTGCAGAAATGGCTTGAAGTGGCGGATGAGAAAGACAAGTTCATAGGGCTTGATCTTGAGTACACGGCCAAGCAAGAAGATGTTGCCGTCATCCAGCTATGTTTCAACAAATATGTCATGATCTTCCAATGGGCAAGGTGAGTTTTGAGGGTTTTCTTTGATCAATTAATAATTTATAGATTATTATGAAAATTGCATCGGATAGAAATATGTTCCATTTTGAATCCCATTGGAAAGATCAATATTTCTTTTAAGTTTGTAGTGAAACAATTTTCCTTGTTGCAAAACGTGGGAGAACATATATGTCATATAGTTAATTTAGGGTTTCTTCATCAATTCATAGGATATGAAAATTGCATATATGTAGGATATAGCAATATATATGTTCTATTTTGAATCCTATGGCAAAGATCAATTTCTCTTAAGTTGTAGTGAAATAATTTTTTATTATTTTATGATATTACTGTTCAGCGGGCTCAAATGAGCCCGGGAGCAAAAACTCTGCGTCTTCCTCTTTTGTTGCAGCGAAATAATTTTCCTTTATATAGTTTCATATTATAATTCTGCCGAAATATACTTGTTGCGGCAGTATTTAACATTTGTTCCATTTTAATTTGTTGATGTTGCAGTAGTGACAAGCACTGCCCAGCACTCATGGACTTCCTACGCAGCGGCATACATTTTGCTAGCGTTGATGTAAGTAATGACAAGTTGAAGATGAGGCGCAACTTCGCTATTGAGATACCAGCTGGCTGCCTTATTGATATCCAAGACATATTCAGGCTTCAGTATGAGAGGACTTCGATGGCTTCTATGGCAGTCGCCTTGATCGATGATGATTACAGAGATATGAAGACCAAATTCCCCCGGGCGCAGCACAAAGAGTGGGAGAGGACCCCACTTCAGCCTATCAACATTGAGTATGCAGCAAAAGATGCATACGTTGCATATGAGTTGTACCGCAAGATTCGAACCGTGAACTATGTGCAGCGTCACCTCGCACCACCACCACCATGGGAATATTCTTCTGATTCAGACTAGCTAGTAGGGTTCGCTTGGACGAGTACTTTCTGTAATGGATATCTGAACTATTACATATTACATATCTCTCTAGCTATTATATATTTGTAGTGCGTTTCAATTGAGGTTTTTCTTAAATTTCGATTGTGGCTAAGAACAAAATGCAACAAAAAGTTGGGTTGTCATTGTTGGCAAGCACACACACCATGCCAACTTTCAACCTTTTCAGAGTTCATTTGTAGTGCTTTTCAGTTTCAGGGTCATAATTAGCTCAAAAAATCATTAAATGCATGAAAAATACCAAATGAAGTTAGAAAGGGTTGAAAATTGATGATGTGGCTTTGAATGGTGTATGATGAACACACGAAAAGCCTGGAGTTCAAATAAGTTAAAGAAAACGAGATGCCGTTTGTAACCGATGAGTTTCCGTCCGAAACCCCGATACTTCGAAAGAGACTGTCCGTTTTGTACACGAAGTGCATCCAGCTTTTGCCGTAACCCTCTCAACTTTTAGCACATGCTATGTGGGTGCAATGTTGTTACCATGCCAACTTTCAATCTTTTCAGAGTTCATTTGTAGTGCTTTTCAATTTCAGGGTCATAATTAGCTCAAAAAAAATCATGAAATGCCTGAAAAATACCAAATGAAGTCAGAAAGGGTTGAAAATAGATGATGTGGCTTTGAATGGTGCATTTTGAACACACGAAAAGCCTGGAGTTCAAATAAGTTAAAGAAAATGAGATGCCTTTTGTAACCGATGAGTTTCCGTCAGAAACCCCGATACTTCGAAGAAACTGTCCGTTTTGTACACGAAGTGCATCTAGCTTTTGCTGTAACCCTCGACATTTTAGCACATTCTACGTGGGTGAAATGTTGATACGATGCCAACTTTCAACCTTTTCAAAGTTCATTTGTAGTGCTTTTCAATTTCAGGGTCATAATTAGCTCAAAAAAATTAAATGCATGAAAAATACAAAATGAAGTCAGAAAGGGTTGAAAATTGATGATGTGGCTTTGAATAGTGCATTTTGAACACATGAAAAGCTCGGAGTTCAAATAAGTTAAAGAAAATGAAATGCCTTTTGTAACCAATGAGTTTCGTGCGAAACCCAAATACTTCGAAAGAGATTGTCCGTTTTCTACACGAATTGCATCCAGCTTTTGCCGTAACCCTCTCAACTTTTTAGCAGATGCTATGTGGGTGAAATGTTGATACCATGCCAACTTTCAACCGTTTCAGAGTTCATTTGTAGTGCTTTTCAATTTCAGGGCCATAATTAGCTAAAAAAATCATTAAATGCATGAAAATACCAAATGAAGTAAGAAAGGGTTGAAAATTGATGATGTGGCTTTGAATGGTGCATTTTGAACACATGAAAAGCCCGGAGTTCAAATAAGTTAAAGAAAATGAAATGCCTTTTGTAACCGATGAGTCTCCGTTTGAAACCCCGATACTTCGAAAGAGACTGTCCGTTTTGTACACGAAGTGCATCCAGCTTTTGCCGTAACCCTCTCAACATTTTATCACATGCTATGTGGGTGAAATGTTGATACCATGCCAACTTTCAACCTTTTCAGAGTTCATTTGTACTGCTTTTCAATTTCAGGGTCATAATTAGCTCAAAAAAATCATTAAATGCATGAAAAATACGAAATGAAGTCACAAAGGGTTGAAAATTGATGATGTGGATTTGAATGGTGCATTTTGAACACATGAAAATCCCGGAGTTCAAATAAGTTAAAGAAAATGAGATGTCTTTTGTAACCGATGAGTTTCCGTCCGAAACCCCGATACTTCGAAAGAGACTGCCCGTTTTGTACACGAAGTGCATCCAGCTTATGCCGTAACCCTCTCAACATTTTAGCGCATGCTATGTGGGTGAAATGTTGATACCATGCCAACTTTCAACCATTTCAGAGTTCATTTGTACTGCTTTTCAATTTTAGGGTCATAATTAGCTCAAAAAAATCATTAAATGCATGAAAAATACCAAATGAAGTCACAAAGGGTTGAAAATTGATGATGTGGCTTTGAATGGTGCATTTTGAACACATGAAAATCCTGGAGTTTAAATAATTTAAAGAAAATGAGATGCCTTTTGTAACCGATGAGTTTCCGTCCGAAACCCCGATACGTCGAAGGAGACTTCCCGTTTTGTACACGAAGTACATCTGGCTTCTGCCGTAACCATCTCAACTTTTTAGCACATGCTATGTGGATGAAAGCTGATACCATGCCAACTTTCAACCTTTTCAGAGTTCATTTGTAGTGCTTTTCAATTTCAGGGTCATAATTAGCTCAAAAAATCATTAAATGCATGAAAAATACCAATTGAAGTCAGAAAGGGTTGAAATTTGATGATGTGGCTTTGAATGGTGCATTTTGAACACATTAAAAGCCTGGAGTTCAAATAAGTTAAAGAAAATGAGATGCCTTTTGTAACCGATGAGTTTCCGTCCGGAACGCCGATACTTCGAAAGAGACTGTCCGTTTTGTACACGAAGTGCATCCAGCTTTTGCCGTAACCCTCTGAACTTCTTAGCACATGCTATGTGGGTGAAATGTTGATACCATGCCAACTTTCAACCTTTTCAAAGTTCATTTGTAGTGCTTTTCAATTTCAGGGTCATAATTAGCTTAAAAAAATCATTAAATGCATGAAAATACCGAATGAAGTCAGAAAGGGTTGAAAATTGATGATTTGGCTTTGAATGGTGCATTTTGAACACATGAAAATCCTGGAGTTCAAATAAGTTAAAGAAAATGAGATGCCTTTTGTAACCGATGAGTTTCCGTCCGAAACCCCGATACTTCAAAAGAGACTATCCGTTTTGTACACGAAGTGCATCTAGCTTATGCCGTAACCCTCTCAACTTTTTAGCACATGCTATGTGGGTGAAATGTTGAGACCATGCCAACTTTCAACCTTTTGAGAATTTATTTGTACTGCTTTTCAATTTCAGGGTCATAATTAGCTCAAAAAATCATTAAATGCATGGAAAATACCAAAGAAGTCAAAAAGGGTTGAGAATTGATGATGTGGCTTTGAATGGTGCATTTTGAACACATGAAAATCCTGGAGTTGAAATAAGTTAAAGAAAATGAGATGCCTTTTGTAACCGGTGAGTTTCCGTCCGTAACCCCGATACTCTGAAAGAGACTGCACGTTTTGCATACGAAGTGCATCTAGCTTCTGCCGTAACTCTCTCAACTTTTTAGCACATGCTATTTGGGTGAAATGTTTATACCATGCCAACTTTCAACCTTCTCAGAGTTCATTTGTAGTGCTTTTCAATTTCAGGGTCATAATTAGCTCAAAAAAATAATTAAATGCATGAAAAATACCAAATGAAGTCAGAAAGGGTTGAAAATTGATGATGTGGCTTTGAATGGTGCATTTTGAACACACGAAAAGCCTGGAGTTCAAATAAGTTAAAGAAAATGAGATCCCTTTTGTAACCGATGAGTTTCCGTCCAAAACCCCGATACTTCGAAAGAGACTGTCCGTTTGTTACACGAAGTGCATCCAGCTTTTGCCATAACCCTCTCAACATTTTAGCACATGCTATGTGGGTGAAATGTTGATACCATGCCAAGTTTCAACCTTTTCAGAGATCATTGGTAGTGCTTTTCAATTTCAGGGTCATAATTAGCTCAAAAAAAATCATTAAATGCATGAAAAATACCAAATGAAGTCAGAAAGGGTTGAAAATTGATGATGTGGTTTGAATGGTGCATTTTGAACACATAAAAAGCCTGGAGTTCAAATAAGTTAAAGAAAATGAGATGCCTTTTGTAACCGATGAGTTTCCGTCAGAAACCCTGATACTTCGAAAGAAACTGTCCGTTTTGTACACGAAGTGCATCCAGCTTTTGCGGTATCCTCTGAACATTTTAGCACATGCTATGTGGGTGAAATGTTGATACCATGCCAACTTTCAACCTTTTCATAGTTCATTTGTAGTGCTTTTCAATTTCAGGGTCATAATTAGCTAAAAAAATCATTAAATGCATGAAAATACCGAATGAAGTCAGAAAGGGTTGAAAATTGATGATGTGGCTTTGAATGGTGCATTTTAACACATGAAAAGCCCGGAGTTCAAATAATTTAAAGAAAATGAAATGCCTTTTGTAACCGATGAGTTTCCATCCAAAACTCCGATATTTCGAAAGAGACTGTCCGTTTTGTACACGAAGTGCACATAGCTTTTGCTGTAACCCTCTCAAGTTTTTAGCACATGCTATGTGGGTGAAATGTTGATACCATGCCAACTTTCAACCATTTTAGAGTTCATTTGTAGTGCTTTTCAATTTCAGGGTCATAATTAGCTCAAAAAAATCATTAAATGCATGAAAAATACCAATTGAAGTCAGAAAGGGTTGAAATTTGATGATGTAGCTTTGAATGGTGCATGATGAACACACGAAAAGCCCGGAGTTCAAATAAGTTAAAGAAAATGAGATGCCTTTTGTAACCGATGAGTTTCCGTCCGAAACCCCGATACTTCGAAAGAGACTGTCCGTTTTGTACACGAAGTGCATCCAGCTTTTGCCATAACCCTCTCAACATTTTAGCACATGCTATGTGTGTGAAATGTTGATACCTTGCCAACTTTCAACCTTTTCAGAGTTCATTGGTAGTGCTTTTCAATTTCAGGGTCATAATTAGCTCAAAAAAAATCATTAAATGCATGAAAAATACCAAATGAAGTCAGAAAGGGTTGAAAAAGTATGATGTGGCTTTGAATGGTGCATTTTGAACACACGAAAAGCCTGGAGTTCAAATAAGTTAAATAAAATGAGATGCGTTTTGTAACCGATGAGTTTCTGTCCGAAACCTCGATACTTCGAAAGAGACTATCCGTTTTGTACACAAAGTGCATCCAGCTTTTGCCGTAACCCTCTAAACTTTTTAGCACATGCGATGTGGGTGAAATGTTGCTACCATGCCAACTTTCAACCTTTTCAGAATTCATTTGTCCTGCTTTTCAATTTCAGGGTCATAATTAGCTCAAAAAAATCATTAAATGCATGAAAAATACCAAATGAAGTCAAAAAGGGTTGAAAATTGATGATGTGGCTTTGAATGGTGCATTTTGAACCCATGAAAATCCTGGAGTTCAAATAAGTTAGAGAAAATGAGATGTCTTTTGTAACCGATGAGTTTCCGTCCGAAACCCCGATACTTCGAAAGAGACTGCCCGTTTTGTACACGAAGTGTATCCAGCTTATGCCGTAACCCTCTCAAGTTTTTAGCACATGCTATGTGGGTGAAATGTTGATACCATGCCAACTTTCAACCCTTTCAGAATTCATTTGTAGTGCTTTTCAATTTCATGGTCATAATTAGCTCAAAAAAATTATTAAATGCATGAAAAATACCAAATGAAGTCAGAAAGGGTTGAAAATTGATGATGTGGCTTTGAATGGTGCATTTTGAACACACGAAAAGTCTGGAGTTCAAATAAGTTAAAGAAAATGAGATGCCTTTTGTAACCAATGAGTTTTCGTCCGAAACGCCAATACTTCGAAAGAGACTGCCCGCTTTGTACACGAAGTGCATCAAAATTATCAAAGTTATTTTTGTTTAATAATTTAGTAGAAAAAAATATTCATAAAGTATTTTTTGTTAACAACTTTTAATATGCAAAGAAATAACATAAAAATAGCAAAAGTGAAAATAAATGCACTTACACTGAAATTCAGCCTAAATTCCAAATGGTAGTTAGGCGCCTAACTATCACTTTGAATTTAGGTTTAATTTCAGTATAAACGCATCTATTATCACTATCAGAGAAGCTCAACGTAAGAGCCGGGACCAAAGGGCCTGTTTCCCGCCCTTTGGGCTGGTGAAAACAGGGATTTGGTCGCGGTTGGTGGCACCAACTGGGACCAAAGGTCCCTTTTTCCCGCCATTTGGGCGGCGGAAAACAGGGCTTTGGTCCCGGTTGGTTCCGCCAACCGGGACTAAAGGGTTCATTGGTCCCGGTTTATGCCACCAATCGGGACCAATGCTCCTTCTATATAACAAGCACTTAGCAAATTTGGCAGTTTTAATTCCACTTCGCGTCCTCGTCGCCGCCCTGAGCCCGCCGCCGTTCCCCCCGTCGCCGCCCCTGTCGACGCCTCCTCCGCCGCCCCGTCGCCTCCCCCGCCGCCCCCGTCGCCGCCCCATCACCTCCCCCGCCGTCCCCTTCCCCGTCGCCGCCCCTTCCCCGTCGCCTCCCCCACCGCCCCCGTCGCCGCCCCGCCCCGTCGCTGTCATCGCCTCGCCCCCAGCGTCGCCCCGCCCCGCCCCGTCACCGTCGTCGCCCTGCCCCCATCGCCGCCCCGGTCGCCGCCCCCGCTGTGAGCCGCCGCCGCCTCGACTCATTGCATTTTTTTAAATATATGTTGATTTTATGCTTTTTTAGTATGTGTATGTTAGATTAGTATGTTTATGTTAGCTAGATTAGTATGTGTATGTTAGATTAGTATGTTTATGTTTTTTTAGTATGTTTATGTTAGCTAGATTAGTATGTGTATGTTAGATTAATATGTTTATGCTTTTTTTAAAGTAGATTAGTATGTTTATGTTAGATTAGTATGTGTATGTTGATTTTGGGTTTTATGAAAAATTAGTCGACGATTCCCGGCCCGCATCCTCGTCGTCGAGTAGTCCGCGAGAGCCTGCTTGATAGGCGCCATGTCCAGGACTGGGCTCCGCCGGGCTGGCACTGGTAGGTGCTACCTTTACGGGCTCGGAGGTTGGTGAAGAATGCAGGTATTGTCGTCGACCCAAACCTTCTGTGATGGCGGTCACGCGAGCCACTTTCGGTGTGGAAGGAGCCGGCACCCACGGAGGTGGTACGTCGTCGTGTCAGGGAGGAGGACGAGCACGTCCGTCGCTACATGGCGGCATTGGACGCCCGGTTTGATAATACCTGTCAGATCCTTCAGGGATCTCACTTGAGTTATGATCCCTTGATGGTTCCTTATCTTTGGGTGTTCACCACCCATGACCCAGGAACCGTTAGTGACTTAGATTATTCGATACTATTCGATCTGAATTAGTGATCTTATATGATAATATTCAAGATATATTAGTTAATATTTGATGATGCATTAACTGGATTATTCGGGATGATGTATTAGTGATATTATATTCGAGGTCATTATAAATATTAATGTATTAGTGATATTTTATCGGTATAATGTGTGTGTGACTTTCGGTCCGTCGAGGCTTTCCTTAAATAACGTTCATGTGTGTTCTTGATGGAGGAATCCCGACTGTTGTCATGGGGGCACGCCTCTTCTTTCTTCTCTTCTTTGCGATATATTCGTTGGTATATTATGCAAGAGGAGAAGAGGAGGGGCGTCCATCACCGGCGGTCGAACTATTACTGTGAGAGAGTGTCCACCAACATATATACACCACTGTATCAATGTGAGAGAGTGCGAACCAACACACCATAATATATGAGAGTTATTTAAGAAAAGCCTCGACGGACCGAAAGTCACACACGCAGTAATTAAGATCCAAAGCATGCCGTAATTCTTGAACTGCATTATTCGGGATGATGTATTAGTGATATTATATTCGAGGTCATTATAAATATTAATGTATTAGTGATATTTTATCGGTATAATGCATGTGTGACTTTCGGTCTGTCGTTGCTCCTTGTGTGACTTTCATGTGTGTTCTTAATGGAGGAATCCCGACTGTTTTCATGGGGGCGCTTCCTCTTTCTTCTCTTCTTTGCGATATACTCGTCGCTATATTGCACGAGAAGAGAAGAGGGGAGGCGTCCATCACCGGTGGTCGAACTATTACTGTGAGAGAGTGTCCACCAACATATATACACCACCGTTTCAATGTGAGAGAGTGCGCACCAACACACCATGAGATATGAGAGTTATTTAAGGAAAGCCTCGACGGACCGAAAGTCACACTCACACATTAATTAAGATCCAAAGCGTGCCGTAATTCTTGAACTGGATTATTCGGGATGATGTATTAGTGATATTATATTCGAGTTCATTATAATGTATTTGTGATTCGCAATGTCCTTCCGGCAAAACATAGGGAATTTTTCTATGTCATTGCTCGATATATGGAATGAGTTGACTTTAGGTCTGTTTCGACTACTTGTGTGTCTTTCACTCAGGGAGAGTGTCCACCATATATACATATGAGAGAGAAAGAATCTCGACTGTTGTCGTGGGAGTCGCTTCTCCTTCGTTCCCGTGTGCTAGACATTTTGGTGTAGTGCACTCGGGGACGAATGGAGGAGCCATCATCACCGACTGTCGCAATATCAGAAGGAGTGCCCACCATATACGTGAGACGAGAGTTTATGAAGGCAAGACTCGACAGACCTAAAGTCAACCTGTTGCATATTGAGTAATAGTGATCTGTGTGTTGATCAGTTTTCTCGTTGTTTCCTTCAATCGGTTTTAAATGTTTCAACTATGAACATAGGAAATGTCTGACGACAAAAGTGAATTCGGTATGTGCGAATACTGCGAAGACGAGCGTGGCCTCTGTGACAAGACTTTCCTAGTTGATGGTAGGCGCTTCAGCATCATGCTGGATGAGAACTTCGAAGTGGATACAGTAAGTCACAATGACAAGTTTTTTTTCGTGATTAAGCATGACTTCTGCCTCTTTTGCTTCAACTTATAATTAATTTTAATTTTTTACTGTTCTACTAGCGTATCCCTTGCCATGCAAGAATTGCTGTCTTGGATAAGATTTTTCAATACTAAAAAAGAAATAAAGGTAAAGATAGTTCACTTGAGGACCGAGCATGGTTTTACTTTTGCGGTAAAATTATACCATGCAGACACCTATTGCTATTTTAAATGCAAAAATTGGCAAGCACTATGCAAGGCTTATGCATTTGAGCCTAATATGCTTATGACCTTTGATATTCGTCCGAAAGATGAAATAGAAGGTAATATCGACATCTGGGTCGATGTGCACACGTCTCCAGTTCTACCATTATGTGAGTTTCTCAACCATATTTATTAAGTAATTTATATTGTTTATTTAAAAATAGTTGACAACTTATTTGCATTGACAACTTATTTTCATTCTTAAAAAATGTACGGAAGATGGTAGACAGAACATACTACTACAATGATGAAGCAAAATTAACTTATAAGGAGAAAGATCATCTTACCGCATTTCTTAGTCATCTTGAGAATTACAATAGCTATTATCAAACTCCTGCACATTATGGTCAATACGTGCCACTAGTGCACGTGGTGAACTACGGTAACATCCATGGAGATTGCATGGTAAGATTTTAATTCTACTATTATGACATCCGTGCATCTTTTGCATAAATTCTTCTAAAACTAAACTACATTGCTAACTACAAAGTTACTACTATGTTTTTCAACAGAAAATCCCGGAGGATTGTGTGCCTCATCTGATGTTTCCGAGAGGTCGCGTTGTTGTTACGAGCTTAGGGCCACCACGGCCAGGTTAGCCTACGCATCACTCCTGTCCATACCGGATTTCTAAAACCGGTGGAGTCATGAAAATCAAAGATTAGAAAAAATGTATGCTCAATCGTAGAGAGCTACTTGGAAGCAACATTGTGCGTAGGCCAAGACTGGGAGACAGGATGATCTCCATTCTCTATAATGGAGAGTCAGGGCCTATCTTGTTTTATGATATTGTACCTAAGAGAGGGTAGAGTAGGTCCTACGAGATAGGAGTATGTAGGTCCTAGGTACAATGTGTTATTATGTGCTACAATGTGTTAGAGTTGATGATGATGATGAGGAGGATGAGGAGGAGGAGTTGTGATTATGACCAGTGGCCAACTTGTGATATGATGTCTCATTGAAGAAAGTGATGATTAAATTGTGTCATATGTTCTATCTATAAGTATAGTACGTAGTGTCGTGACCAAGCACGAAGATAAGAGAGATCACTTCTCTCTATTAGCTATCTAACAAAATATATGAAACCCCTAAATTAACCCTCCAAAACAATCACCCCCCTCTTTAAAAAAACAGCCTCTCAGCTGCTGACGCATGGACACTCTTTGGTCCCGGTTGGTGTTACCAACCGGTACCAAAGGCCCTCCTGCCTGGACTCGGCGGAGCGGCCACGTGGAGCCCCATCTGTCCCGGCTCGTAAGTGAACCCATCTGTCCCGGCTTTAGTCCCGACCCTTTAGTCCCGGTTCCGGAACCGGGACAAATGGTCCTTACGAACTGAGACAAATGGGGGGTTTTCCACTAGTGTTCATGAATTAATGAAGCAGTTTGGCCCCCTCTGGACTTTGTATCCTTGAATCTCAAATAGAGGGATCTAGAGTCGAGAATATGGTTGGTTACTTAGGTTATAATAAGAGCTTCACAGTTAGTAGCTCGGGCAGAAGCGGTGGTTTAGGAATCTATTGGAATGGGGAAATGAAGATTGATATTACGGTTACTCCAAGTCCCATATTGATGCAATCATTAATGATCTTGTGGATGTCAGAACAAGGGTCACATTTGTATATGGGGAAGCCCAAGTAAATGAAAGGTACAAGACTTGGGACACACTACGGGGAATCGCTGGCGCAAGCGATATACCCTGGCTAGTCTAGGCGACTTTAATGAGGTGTTGCAAGCCCACGAACATGATGGAGTGGGTAACAGGATTTAGGCGCAGATGGATGCGTTTAGAGATGCCCTTGGTACGTGTGGTCTAATGGATATAGGCTACACCGGCACAGATTGGACTTTTGAGAGAAAGGTCGCAAGGGGGACGTATACAAGGGTAAGAGCATCTCTAGCCGCCCACCCAAGAGGCCCACGCAAGGGCATTTTTATCGCCGACGGGCGAAAATCGGCCCAGTCGTGCTCCCAGGAGCCCATTTTTCGTCGGTTTGGGTCAAATTGTGTGCCAGCGTACCCACCCTGAACCCGGCGCGCTAGGGGGCGTCTGAGCGCACCGGGCGAAACATTTTTGACGTGAAAAGGGTTGGGTTCTCCGAGTCAGCAACCGCGCGGCGTCGGCGTCCTCATCGCCCCGGTTTCTCGCGGGCAATCAATTCAAGGTTGCCGCGCTGCCACCGGTCGACCTTCCATTGATGCGGCGGGTTCACGAGGCGGCGTTCACAGGCTCGCCACCGTGCCTGCCGCGACGAGAAGCTTGCCGGCCTGATCATCCTTGACAATGACGGCAACGGCGAGGCGTCAGGGCCCTCCAACCCCGACCTGCACTGTTTCAGCGACATGGGGCACGACTGCAACAGGGGCGGTAGCCGCGACGCGCAGGACGACGACGACAGCGACGGCGACGACGACGGTGGTGGTGACTACACCAATTTCTACAAGCTCCTCGGCATGTAGAATGCGACGGCGGACGACGGGGCGGCGGCGGCGGACGACGGGGCGGCGGCGGCGGACGACGACGTAGTCAACGTAGTTTTTTTCTTAGTTTTGTATTATATTTTAAAATGAAAATCGAACTTTGGATCGGTTTTAGGCTATGACCTTAAATGGGCCGAAAACGGCGATTAGGTGACGCCCGTAGACGACGACTGTGAAGCCGAGTCCTCCAGACTAATTTTAATGCCGGCTAATCCCCACACGATGCTAAAATAACCAACGGCTCTAAGGCTAGACCAGGGAGTGGCGAACCCGGCTTGGTCTATCGCCTTCCCCGCAGCACGCCTAGAACATAAAACAGCGGCTACAAGTGACGACGTACCCATCTACGTAAAATATGTGCATGAAGATGCATGCAGGCGGGTCCCATGTTCTTTTAAATATGAATTGGCATGGGAAAGAGACCCGGGTCTACACGCGGTAATGCGGAGCGCATGGAGCACTGGCGCTGGAGATTCCGTTCGAGCGGTCAGCAATAAACTGCAGTCGCTATCGTCGGACTTGTCGAACTGGGACACGGATCACTTTGGGAACGTGCGACGTGAAATCCATCGATTATAAAAGGACCTACAGGAGCCAAGGGAGATCCCAAACCGATCCGGACCAACGCATGTTGAGAATAAAATACTTGATGGGCTAACTGAATCGTATCACAGAGAAGAAATTCTCTGGCACCAGCGAGCACGCCTGGAGTGGTTGATGCATGGTGACAAGAACACGTATTTTTTTCATATCTGTGCAAGCCGCCGAAGAAGGAAGAACCAAATAAAATCACTCCAAAGATCGTATGGGAATCTAACTGACAATGTGATGGAGATGGAGAATATGACCAACGCCTTTTACCAGGAGCTGTAGACGTCGGAGGGTGTCCATGACATGGAAAGGGTCCTAGATGCGGTACCGAAAAAAGTCATGCCAGCTATGAATGAGACCCTGAATGCTCCGTATAGAGAAAAAGAAGTAAAAACATCGTTATTTCAGATGTTTCCCACCAAGGCACCGGTGCCGGATGGCTTCCCGACGCATTTCTTCCAGCATCACTCGGATCCCTGTGGGGGCGATGTTACGAAGGCGGTTTTGAGGATTGTTGAAGGCACATAATCGATGGAATGCATTAATGATATAGTCTTGGTACTTATTCCCAAGGTAAAAAAATCCAACATTTCTGTCTCAATTCCGTCCAATCAGCCTGTGTAATATCTTGTACAAGATTGCTTCAAAGGTGATCTCTAACTGATTGAAAGGTAGTGTTACCTGATATTATCTTTGAGCCGCAATCAGCGTTTGTGCGAGGCAGGTTGATCACAGATAACATCATCACAACTTATGAGTGCCTGCATTTCATGAAGAGGAATAAAACCAAGAAGAACCAATCCTGCGCTCTCAAGCTTGACATGATGAATGGTTATGATAGAGTGGAGTGGCCTTATTTAAAGGCCATAATGATAAAGCTAGGGTTCAACACTAGATGGGTGGAAATAGCTATGAACCTGGTAACTACAGTGAACTTTTGTGTGTTGTTCAGTGGGAAAAAACTATAACAATTCAAGCCTTCATGAGGAATCAGACAAGGGGACCCGATATCTCCATACTTGTTCTTGCTAGCAGCAAAGGGCCTTTCATGCCTTTTGAAATCAAAAAGTGAGTCATCCAATTTGAGTGGTCTACAGGTTGCTCCTTTGGTGCCACCAGTGAGCCATCTCCTATTCGCCGATGACAGCCTGCTGTTCTTCAAGGCAAACGATGTGGGAGCTAATGAGGTGTATCATGTTCTTCAAGACTTATTGTCCGGCAACCGGGCAACACATAAACCATGCAAAGTCATTGATTTACTTCAGCAAAGGGGTGCCAGATTTGGTTAGACAGGAGATTAAAAATACATTGAACCTCCCTAATGAAACCCTTAATGAGAAGTACTTGGGAATGCCTTCTGATATTGGGATTTCAAAGAAGGGTGCTTTTAAGTACCATAAGGATCGACTTTGGAGCAAGGTTCAGGGATGGATTGAGGGTACTATTTCCATGGCTGGGAAGGAAGTGCTAGTCAAGTCCGTTGCCCAGGCAGTACCAGTTTTTTCTATGTCTTGTTTCAAGCTGCCCAGAGGACTGTGTGAACATCTGAATATGCTTATTAGAAAATTTTGGTGGTGGAGCAAGGAAGGAAAGTGAAAACCTCATTGGGTCTCATGGAATACAATGACTCAACCCAAGGGATTGGGGGTTGAGGGTTCAAAGACTTTGAGCTGTTCAATCTAGCAATGTTGGCTAAGCAAGCATGGCGCTTGTTGCAGAACCCGAAGGCATTGAGTGCCCGAGTACCAAAGAGCATTTATTATCCAACTTAGGACATCCTTGAAGCCGAATTGGGAGGGCATCCTAGCCAGGTATGGCGAGCGATTGTTGAGGGGAGAGACACCCTAAAGCAAGGCTTGGTCAAACGCATTGGCAACGGGGCAACCACTAATATTTGGACGCAAAATTGGTTACCTAGAGAAGGAATGTTCTGACCATATGGATGCGTTTCACAAAACCCACCTATTAGAGTGTCCGAGCTTACCAATAGCGCAACGGCCTCCTGGAAGAGACAGCTCATTCGGGCTACTTTCATGCCAATAGACACACATATCATACTTGAAATTCCTTTGTGCACCAGGAATATACCAGACTTTTGGGCGTGGCATTATGAGAAAAATGGCTCTTTTACTATAAAATCAGCATATAAGATGCTTGTTGCTACCAAGCAACGAACAGAGGCGTGGCTAGAAAGGGCGGTGGGCCCCTCCAGTTCCAATGCAGAGGAAGGAGAATGGAAATCACTATGGAAGACCGAAGTTCCAGGTAAAATCTGAATGTTTTTGTGGAGGCTATCCAAACACTCGCTACCAACAAATGACATAAGAGCACTCCGTCACATGGCCGACTCCAATTAGTGTGGTGATGCTGGAGTGCACTGCATCGAGGAGTGTATGGGTTCTGACGGAGGAGGAGATCACACATAAAATCATACAAAAGGCGAAACCAAATGCAAAACAGTGGTTGTTTACACTTATGCAAATATTATCGCATGAACAGTTCGTCCTCATGGCAGGGACGCTTTTGGTCTATATGACATTCTCGATGCAAGGCTATACATGAGTCCATCTTCTAGAGCCCCGAAGCCACTCATAGCTTTATTGGCAGATTCATTACAGACCTTGGCATTACCAGCAACAATGAGAGAAGCTCGACTCCCAGCGCTGTCGTGGCACACCCCTGGCAGCAAAGGCCAAAAAAGCTACTTGTGGGATTTTGTAAGATACATGTGGATGTGGGAGTTTTAACAAGGAGCGGAGATTCAGCTGTGGCCGTGTGTAGAGACAATGGAGGAAATTATATGGGTAGCTTGACACTAGTGGTCGAAGGAATAGTTGATCCACCCACTCTAGAAGTGGTAGCTTGCCGGGAGGCTCTCTGCTTAGCAAAAGATTTGGGCATCCATAATTTTTTGGTGGCGTCAGATTGCCAGCAAGTGGTGTCAGATATCAATATATCATCAGAAGAGCACAGGGAACATATGGCAATTATCACTGAAATAAACCTTAGGGCATCTACCCTTCACTTTAACTTTTCATTCAAGAGTCATGCTGTTAATTATGAAGCACATAGCTTAGCCAAGTTTTCACTATCTAGAGGTCCGGGTCGTCACGTTTGGTTTGGTGAATCTCATGACCAAAGATGTATCCAACACCAAGTGGATTTTGATGAATAAAACTTGGTTTTCCCCTAAAAAACAAATCTCCACCTCTGGATAATACTCATGCATGCCTTTCCCTGGCTGGACAGGTGCATTGTCGAACACGGAAAGCAGTGCCTACATCATCTCCTGTACGTCGGCGGCGAGGAGCTGCCGGAGTGTTGCCTCCATCTGTAAGTGACGCGCTCCTCCTTGCACACAGCGTCGATGAGCATCTCCATGTGGAACCAAGTAGCTAGAACCCAACAGAACTAGTGTGGCGTCCCAAACTAGCCGGCGTGCCAACGCCTCCATTCATGCACCACCATTGGCAATTAATCGCGCGGCCAAGCACAGGACAAAGCCTTTGCATTCGCCGACGTGCTCGCCGGTGCGTTGGTGTACAGCCGCCGGTGCACAAACAGTTGTCCTGCATGTGCGTGTCGCCATGCTCATGCCATCCGCCGATCATCTGGCACTACTACGGGCACACGAGCTGGCCTCCCTGTTGCGGCGAGAATTGCAATACAAGTTCATGGACACTGGCATCTTCAGTCGGCACAGCGGGTAGGGATCCAAAGGCAGTGCCGGTGAAACTCCTTACCATCGGCAGAGGCAGCGAGAGGAGATGATGATGACAAGGAGGGAACTCAGGAGGGAGTGCGGAAGCGGTAGAATAGTACACGTGGGCCGGAGGTAGTGGGGTCACTTCAGCTGCTTGTCAAGTCGCGTGGTCCATGGTCCCTGCATCGCGCGGTGGTGTGCGTGGGATGCGGGCATAAGTTTTTCAGGCAGCGGACGATATGCGGGTAGGAAGTGGTATTTGAGGGCTAACCCACATATTCCAGATACGTTTGAGGTAATTCCGTGGGTGACCGCGAGCTCGATTTTTGTGGGCTTGTAAGTGGACACAGCGGGCGGCTCGTGTCCACCTGCAGCCTGACCCTCGAGCGAAGCGGTCTCTTGCTAAGAAAAGAGAGAGATGTCAATTTTCAGTTTTCACTCTTCATTCCAAACTCATGAGTAATGATGAATGTCAGGTCGAAGGGCATCCATGGTTAAATGCAAAATAGAGCTCTTTAAAAAACACATTTTTTAAGTTCCAAAAAAACCATAAAAAATCACGAACGATTCATATGGATGCGTAATGCATGTGTCTAAAGTTTGATGATGATATAAACATAAAGATAAGATCTCCACAAGAAAGACAAATATGTGATTTTGAAGACGGTGAGCAGCACAAGACTTGTTAACTATTAAAATTGCATGAATTTGTCTTTTTTGTGTGTAGCTCGCATGTTAATGTATTTCATTGTGAAACTTTATACACTTATATAATGGATTATGAACATGTAGAATTTTTAAAATAAATCCATCTTCAAAATGCCTCACTCCGTCCAAGGACACTCCTTAAATCTTCCCATGTGTCAGAAAGTACTCTCTTTAAACATGCCTGGACGCAAAAACGTCTGCCCAATGCAAACATGTCCCATATGACTAAATGATCCGGTCTTCCCTAAACCTACCCCTAAGGCCTTATATAATGGAAGGTGCTTAGACCCGACTTTTTTAAAGCATCGATGCTTATTCATATAAGATAGACGCTAAACTAATCACCCTTTTATAGAGATAAGCATTGTTATTAAAAAACGATTTATTTCACTAAGCACCTCCCTAGGCGTGTTGCCTTGTACAAGGCTTGTCTCCACACGACTTGATGGGCGTGGCCCCAAGGGTGGCACGCAATTAGGTCATGTGGCCCCATGGTGGCTTATGTAGCCCCCATCTCTACATTTAACCCTACCTCGCAACAACGCATAAAAATAATTAATGACATCGTTCAGAAAAGAATTGAAATAGAGTGATTATTTGGGAAATGGTCAAAGCCAATATATTTAACACAAACCCTTACAAGAAAAACTTATAAAAAAGGAAAATGCATCCAAATTCTTGAGGGTGCCGAAGTATTTTTCCTTCCGCATTCACTGACAACGCGGCGTTAGCAAAGCTCATTGCCACCTATGGATCTCCATCTTAGTGGAGCAAAACAAAATAAACTCAAAAGCTTCTAGAATCGAAGGCCGGAAATTCATCGATGTATACCAGAAGACTCCAACAGTCGTGATTTGCATAGAAAATCGCTGAGCCGGAGAAGAAAACATTGAAGAGGGCCCAGAACACCTCGTTCTGGTTATATGGAGTAGAGAAACACATACCTCACACGCTTATCGATGAGGCCGAGGCTTGGCAACGATCGTCGAACGGAATGGGAGCCGGAGGACCCAGACGTATAACCATGTTATTTGATTTACACGACAACGTTTTTTCCAACCTAGCTCACATCCCTTTCCATTAATTTCGCAATCAACGGAAATACATCAGTCTGTTGAGCAGTCTATAAAACCAAGAGCTACCTAACCAAAAGGAGACAAACAATCGACCAGAAATAAATCAAAAGGGGACTGAAAGGGGTGAGCGAGTTGGTGCATCGTCAGGAAACCCACTGTAGGTGATTCTAAAGTGAATCACCCACCATGGGGCGAAAACCTGGCGACACTGAACCACTGCCCATCTAGGATCCTCGAGCGCTAAAACTGTCACTATCCAACAAGGAATAAATGCCTCATAAGACTACAAATACCAGTGGGCATCAAACCATAGTGGGAATAGAAGTTAATTATGGAGAAGTAGTCGATTATCCGGACCGAATCCCAGTTCCATCACCTAGGAAGAATCTTCCATGGTGGCTCGCCCTATCAGCTAGACCGACAGCAACCTGAGCCAACCTTGTGACACCAGCTTGGAACTCCTCTCTATCTTCAATCTTCAGCAGCCCTGCCCAATACATCATAAAAGAACAAGCAGTGAAAGCGGCCTTTAGAGGACTGTAAACATCATGATTCTCAAATGTAACTTTGTTGCGGGTACACCAAATACCCCAGCAAACGACATCAATAACCATCGTATAAAAAAATCTTCCAGGAAACAACTATACAACCAAGCCCAGATCTACAAAAGGGAGATAGGGCAGCAGGATACCCCCACTGTTAACCCCATGACTCCTCAAATTGAACGAGCAAATGAGCAGGTACAGACCATATGTTTTGAAGTTTCCACATCAGAAAAAATGAGCAAGAAGGATTCCCTAGCCAATTTCTATGACGCATATTATCACGAGTAGGAACAACATTCTTGTATCAAGGGAGTTATTCAGAGGGAAATTTCTAGCCCCCAAAGCCACTAACTCCCATTGATCGATTTAGTCACCAAATAATCTGCGTCTGAATGTGGGGGTAGAACCATTAGCAATGAAAGATTTAATGGTGCAATCCTGATCCTGACAGATGTCAAACATGATAGGAAAATGATCACATAGAGGGATCTCAACTAGCCATGGATCCCGCCAGACCCTAACAAGGTCTCCACTGTTGATATTATTTTTTTCTCCTAGCCACGTAGACCTCTTTGACTTTCATGATAGCCTTCCAACACGGAGAATCAGAAAAACCATTCCGAACATCAACCATTGTTTTGTTCCTAAAATACCTCGCACAAATGATGCGTTGCCATAACCCATCACTGGTTTCAAGCTTCCACCAACATTTAACTAGGAGGCTAATATTCTGTTTATGAAGATCCTTGACACCCAGCCCACCAATTTTGTGTGAGCAGCAAACCCTAGCCCATTTAACCATATGATAGGCACGTTTCTTTCTCCCCTTCTGATACGTCTCCAACGTATCTACCATTTTTTGCTGGTTCCATGCTGTTATATTATCAATCTTGGATGTTTTACAATCATTTAATAGTAACATTATATTATTTTTTAGGACTAACCTATTGATCTAGTCCTAAAGTGCCAGTTGTTGTTTTTGCTTATTTTTTACTTGGCAGAAAATAAATACCAAATAGAATCAAAACGCTGTGGGGATTTTTGTGGATTTTTTATGTACCAGAAGGAAGGCCATGGGCCAAAGAACACCAGAGGAGGGGGGCCTAGGGTGGCCATGCCCCACCTGGGCGCTAGAGGCCCCTAGCACGACCAGGTGGGTCGTGGGCACCTTGGGCACCCCCGTAACTGACTATTGAGCCTATAAATTCCTTGAAAATCCAAAAACCCTAGGGGAGTCGATGAAATACAATTCCAGCCGCCGCAAGTTCCAGAACCGCGAGATCCAATCTAGACACCATTACGAAGGGGTTCATCTTTATCATAGGTGTCTCCCTGATGATGCGTGAGTAGTCCACCATAGACCTTCGGGTCCGCAGGCAGTAGCTAGATGGCTTCCCATATCTCTATGTTTCTCAATACAATGGTCTCTTGGAGATCCACTTGATGTAATGACTTTTTTTATGTGTTTGTTGGGATCTGATGAATTTTGAGTTCATGATCAGTTTTTATCCATGAATATGATTTGAGTCTTCTTTGATCTCTTATTTGCATGGTTACTTATAGCCTCGTATTTCTTCTTCAAATCTTTGGTTTAGTTAGGCCAACTATACCTATTTTTCTTGCCATGGGAAGAGGTGCTTTGTGATGGGTTTGATCTTGCGGTGTTCTTTCCCAGTGACAGAAGGGGGAGCAAGACACGCATGTATCATTGCCATTAAGGACAACAAGATGGGGATCTATTCCTACATGAATAAATCTAGTCTACATCATGTCACCATTTTTATTGCATTACTCCGTTTCTCCATGAACTTAATACACTAGATGCATGCTGGATAGTGATCGATGTGTGGAGTAATAGAAGTAGAAGCAGACTCACTTTGGTCTACTTGTCTTGGATGTGATGCCTATATAATGATGTTTGCATGGATATCGTCATGATTATTTGATCTTCTATCAATTGCCCAACAATAATTTGTTCACCCACCGTGCTCTATACTCATGAGAGAAGCCACTAGTGAAACCAACGGCCCCCGGGTCTACTTTTCCATCATATTGCTTTCCGATCTATTATTTGAACCTTTTTTTCAGATCTATAAAACCCAAAACCCAAAAATTCCTTGCTACACTTTTTTATCTATTTTTTTTATGTTCTTGCGAGATATATTTGCCAAAACTATCATAATCCAATCTATCATATTCCCCATGAGAGATTGACAACCTCTCTTTCGCATCGGGGTTGCAAGTATTTGTTATTTATGTGTAGGTGTTGTTTACGTGGGTGCATGATCTTCCTCTTCGGATTGATAACTTGGTTTCACAACTGAGGGAAATACTTACCGTCATTGTGCTGCATACCCTTCCTCTTTGCGGAAATACCAACGCTGTCTCAAGCCACGTCAAAGGAATTTCTGGCGTTGTTGCCGGGGAGGAAGCAATCTCATCTACAAGGTTCCTACTCACAAATCTCATCTCCATGCAATTTACATTGTTTGCCATTTTCCTCTCGTTTTCCTATCCCCCACTTCACAAATTTGCCATTTTATTCGCCCTCTTTTTCGTTTGCCTTTTATTGATCTCTTGTTTGCTTGCAATCTTATTTGCGTAGTCATGATGACTCAAGAAAACACCAAGTTGTGTGATTTTTCCAATACCAATAATAATGATTTTATTAGCACTCCTATTGATCCTCCCGCCACTAGTGCGGAGTCTTGTGATATTAATGCCGCTTTGTTGAATCTTGTCATGAAAGGTCAATTTTCCAGGACTCCTAACGAGGATGCCGCGTCCCATCTAAATACCTTCGTGGAATTATGCAATATGCAAAATAAAAAAGATGTGGTCAACGATATTGTGAAGTTGAAATTATTTCCTTTCTCTTTGCGGGATCGTGCAAAAAATTGGTTTTCTTCTTTGCCTCGCAATAGTATCGATTCTTGGGATAAGTGCAAGGACGCTTTTATTACGAAGTATTTCCCGCCCACGGAAATTATTTCCCTTATAACTCAAATCATGAATTTTAAGAAACTTGGGAATGAACATGTTGCGAAATCTTGGGAAAGAATGAAATTGATGCTAATAAATTGTCCTACTCATGGTTTAAATCTTTGGATGATCATACAATTTTTTATGCAAGATTGAATTTTGTCTCTAGAAATCTGTTAGATTCCGCTACGGTGGTACCTTCATGGAAATTACTTTCGGTGAAGCTACCAAATTTCTAGATAATATTATGGCAAATTATTCAGAATGGCATACTGAAAGAGCTCCTACTAGTAAAAATGTTAATTTGGTAGAAGAAATTAGTACTTTGAGTGAAAACGTTGATGCTCTTATGAAGTTGGTTGCTAGTAAAAATGCTCCTAATGATCTTAATGATGTGTCTTTGTCTACTTTGATGGAGAAAAATAGTGATTCCGTAGATGTGAATTTCATCTCGCGAAACAATTTCAATAATAATGCTTATAGAGGTAATTTTAATCCTAGGACTTTTCCTTGAAGTTCTTCTAATAATTATTGTAATTCCTATGGTAATTTTTATAATAATAATAATAGGAACACCTCTTATCTTGAGAATAATTTTAAAGAATTTACCAATGTAAAAAATCTTTCAATACTATGATAGAAGAGAAGTTGAATAAGATTGATGACATGTCTAGAAGCGTTTATAGAATTTCCAATGAAGTAGAAAATCTCAAGTTGCACGATTTTACACCTAGGATCAATTAATCATTTAAGGCTTTATATGTTTCTTTGGGTTAAAGTAAGAAAAGAACCACTGTGTTTAGAGCTAAAAGAGAATTTGTAGAAAAGGCGTTTTCTAGCGATTACTTTCATAACAATGATGAAGATCTTAAAAGAATTGGTGTTTAATCTATTGATTCCTTGTTTAGTAATGTTAAAATTGATTATAAAGGGACTGAAGAAGAGTCAAGTTTATCTAGAAGGCGTCCCAATGATTTTGAGGGTGAAAATCTTGATGAAAATTTTGATAAAAGTGGGTTTGGAGAGGTCAAAACTTTAACTAGTGATGTGCCCACTATTTTTTTATTACAAAGACTTTAATTATGAGAGTTGCTCCTTTGTTGATCGTATTTCCTTTCTACAATCTATTATAAAATTCACCCCATGCTTATGAACAAAATAAAGCTCTTACTAAACAAATAGTTGATGCCATGATGAAATCCTTAGAAGAAAAGTTGGAATTAGATAATTATATTCCTAGAAAATTACATGATGAGTCGGAACCTAACATTAAAGTCAAGATTAGAAATTATTAATGCTTTTCTTTGTGTGATTTGGGTGCTAGTTTTTCCACAATTCCGAAATCTCTATGTGATGTGGTTGGTCTTACCAATATTAAAGAATGTTCTCTTAATTTGCACTTGGAGGATTCCACTATTAAAAAGCCTTTGGGAAGAATTAATGATGTTCTTATTCTTGCAAATAGGAATTTCGTTCCCATTGCTTGTATTGTTCTTTATATTGATTGCAATCCATCTTGTCCTATCATACTTGGCAGACCGTTTTTATGCACTATAGGTGTCATGATTGATATGAAAGAAGGCAATATTAAGTTTCAGTTTCCCCTTAGAAAGGGTATGGAACACTTTCCTAGAACAAGAATTAAGCCACCATATGAATCAATCATGAGGGTCTTTTATTGAGTGAAAACTAATGATGACAATACTTGAATGTATGTGTTATGCCTAGCTAGGGGCGTAAAACGAAAGCGCTTGTTGGGAGGCAACCCATTGAGTAAATAATTTTTGTATCATTTTCCTTCGGTTTTTGAGTGTTTGCACAATTACTCTTATGTTAGGATTGTGTTTTTATGTTTTATTTAGTGTTTGTGCCAAGTAATGCCTTTAGGATGATCAATAAGATGAGTAGAAACAATGCTGAATCTGATACAGAAACTTTCTTCCGAGTGCACGAATTTTCATTTTTTTCACTAGAATGGGATACTGAGATAAAAATTAACACAAAATTTCTACACAAACTCGTTACGTTGTCCTAATTTTGCAGAATTTTTAGAGTTCCATAATTATGTGTAGAGTACATATTACTACAGACTGTTCTGTCTCAAACAAATTATGTTTTCATTGCATTGTGTGCTTTTGATGAATCTATTGCTTGTATTGGGGTATAAGTCATGATAAAGTTAGAATATAGTAGTTATAATGCAATAATAAAATATGAATGGGTTTACAACAATACCTAAAGTGGCAATTTGCTTTATTATACTAATGGATCTCATGAGAATTTTGTTGAGTTTTGTGTAATTGAAGTTTTCAAGTTTTGGGTGAGATCACGATGGATGAAGGAATAAGGAGTTAGAAGAGTCAAATCTTGGGGATTCTACAGCACCCCAAGATAATATCCAAAGAGTATCAAGCAACTAAGCTTGGGGATGCCCGAGTGGCATCCCCTCTTTCTTCTAACAACCATCGGTATACTACTTGGAACTATGTTTTTATTCGTCACATATCATGAATTTTGCTTGGAGCATCTTGTATCTTTGATTGTTTGCTTTTTTCATTTTAATTAGTATCGTTGCTGGACACAGCTATTTGAGAGAGCCAAAATATGCTATGACTTGTTAGAATTTCTCTTTATGCTTCACTTAAATCTTTTGAGCAAAGGAATTGCTCTAGTGCTTCACTTATATGTTTTCGAGCACGGCGTGCCTTTACATGTTTTGAAGAAATGCTCTCATGCTTCACTTATATTAATTTGAGAGTTTTAATTTTGAAAAAAATCCTCTCATCCTTCACTTATATTATTTTGATATATGAAACTTGTATGCTCATGTTCTTCACTTATATCCATGTGAGCTTGTCAAAAGCAATTGCAATATATGAAAATAGTCCCAAAGTGATAGGTATTCAAGAGGGATATAATAGAAAAATCATGAAGATCATTGGACAAATTAAACTTGATTCTTTGTAGTAGTTTTGAGACATGACAATAGTGATATGTGATTTATGTTGATGAGTAATTATGCTTAGTAAGAATATTGGTGTTAAGGTTTGTGATTCCCTATGCAAGCACGAAAGTAAATAGTTGTGCTACGAAATTATATCCTACTTATGGTGCATCATTCAGTGTTAGTTATGCTTAATGCTCGCTTATGTGATTTTTTGTTTCTTAGTTGGATGCTTCTCAATCTCATGCTAGCCTTCACTTGTACTAAGTAGAAATACTACGAGTGCGTCCAAAATCCTTAAAACCAGTTTTGCCATATGTGTCCACTACACCTACCTATATACGGTATTTACATTCCATTCCAATAAAATTTGTATGTACCATCTCTAATTTTCAAAATAAAATTTTCTTTTTGTGTGCTCGTACCGCTCATGAAACGGTAGGGGGCGACCTATATTTTTCCATGCTAGATGTGTTATTCTCAAGATGAGTGTTTATTAACTTGTCATTGCATGAGAGTATGGCGGTAATAGGGATTCCCATTCCCAAAATGAAATGAAAAAGAAAAGAAATTTACTTTGTGTCAAATAATAAATTCCTTGGAAAGTGTTGGTATGGAAGGCAACCGTGGATTCGGCTAGCCATGGAAAGTGAAAGTATGGTGGAAAAAGGAATAAACTTTATTTTGTGTTTGGGAACCGCCTATGATGAATCTAGTGTGGAAAGATATTGAAATCTCTCATTCGTTTTGGTTGACAGGAAAGGCATGCCACTCAAAATATTTTTCTCTATCAATTTAAACACTTGAGCTCTGGAACCTCTACAAATCCCTACTTCTCTCTGCGAAGTGCCTACCCATTTACTTTATGCAATTTTTATTTTTCAATTTGAGTCTCCATCGTCTCTTATAAAGCACCAGCTAGGGGGCACTATGATCATACTTGAGCATTAGATGTAGCTAATATTTGAGTATGTCTTGTGAATGCATCAATGATTGAGCATGATGGGCTAGGGATAACTTGCTTTAGTGTTGATATTTTGAAAGACATGATTGCTTGTTGATATGCTTGAGTATTAAAGATTTCATGTCAAAACTAGACTATTGCTTTGAACCATATGAAAAGTCCAAATGTCCATGCTATAGAGAAAAGGAATATGTGATGAACATGTTAGGCAGCATTCCACATCAAAAATTCTGTTTTTATCATTTACCTACTCGAGGACAAGTAGGAATTAAGCTTGGGGATGCTGATACGTCTCCAACGTATCTATAAGTTTTGCTTGTTCCATGTTGTGCTGTTATTTTATCAATCTTGGATGTTTTACAATCATTATATAGCAAGTTTATATCATTTTTGGGACTAACCTATTGACCTAGTGCGAAAGTGTTAGTTGTTGTTTTTGCTTTTTTTTACTTCACAGAAAATCAATACCAAACAAAGTCAAAATGCTGCAGGGATTTTTGTGGATTTTGTATGGACCAAAAGGAAGGCCATGGGCCATAGAATACCAAAGGAGGGGGCCAGGGTGGACATGCCCCACCTGGGCGTGGCCAGGTGGGTCATGGGCACCTCGGGCACCCCCCGCAACCGACTATCAAGCCTATAAATTCCGTGAAAATCCAAAAATCCTAGGGGAGTCGACAAAACACAATTCCAGTCGCCGTAAGTTCCAGAACCGCGAGATCCAATCTAGACACCATTACGGAGGGGTTCCTCTTCATAATAGGTGCCTCTCCGATGATGCGTGAGTAGTCCACCATAGACCTTCGGGTTCGTAGGCAGTAGCTAGATTGCTTCATCTCTCTCTATGTTTCTCAATAAAATGGTGTCTTGGAGATCTACTTGATGTAATGACTTTTGCGATGTGTTTGTTAGGATCCGATGAATTTTCAGTTCATGATGAGTTTTTATCCATGAATATGATTTGAGTCTTATCTGATCTCTTATTTGCATGATTAATGATAGCCTTGTATTTATTGTTCGAATCTTTGGTTCAGTTAGGCCAACTAGATCGATTTTTCTTGCCATGGGAAGAGGTGCTTTGTGATGGGTTTGAGCTTGCGTTGTTCTTTACAAGTGACAGAAGGGACATCAAGACATGCATGTATCGTTGCCATTAAGGATAACAAGATGGGGTCTATTCCTATAGGAATAGATCTTTTCTACATCATGTCACCGTTCTTATTGAATTACTCCATTTCTCCATGAACTTAATACACTAGATGCATGCTGGATAGCGGTCGATGTGTGGAGTAATAGAAGTAGATGCAGAATCGTTTTGGTCAACTTGTCTTGGACATGATGCCTATATAATGATCAATGTGTGGATATCGTCATGATTATTTGATCTTCTATCAATTGCCCAACAGTAATTTGTTCATCCACCGTACGCTATACTCATGAGAGAAGCCATTATTGAAACCTACGGCCCCCGGGTCTACTTTTCCAACATATTGCTTTCCGATCTATTATTTGCACGTTTTGTTTTAAGATCTATGAAACCAAAAAACCCAAATAAACTTGCTCCACTTCTGCCTTATCTATTTTATTTTGCGTTCTTGCGAGATCTATTTGCCAAAACTATCATAATCGGATCTATCATATTACCCTAGAGAGATTGACAACCTCTCTTTCGCGTCGGGATTGCAAGTATTTGTTATTTGTGTGCAAGTGATGTTTACGTGGGTGCGTGATCTTCCTCTACGGATTGAT
This sequence comes from Hordeum marinum, assembly GCA_022496015.1. NCBI lineage: Eukaryota > Viridiplantae > Streptophyta > Magnoliopsida > Poales > Poaceae > Hordeum > Hordeum marinum. The sequence continues at coordinate 445,414,426 of CM039674.1, forward strand.
ACCTTTGTTTCATAACTAAGGGAAATACTTACCATTTTTGTGCTCCATCATCCCTTCCTCTTTGGGGAAATACTGACACAGTCTCAAGACACGTCACCTTCCTCTAGAAAAGACGTCTATGGCGTTTGTTAATCTTCTCAATAAAGGTTTTTTTGAGAAGGAACATAGACATAATATACGAGGGAATCCCATCCAGGCAAGAGTTCATTAAAGTGAGCCTAGCCCTAGAAGATGTTGCATAAACGATCCATGCATCGAGTCTTTTAATCAACTTAATGCCTAAAAAGTCCCAGTCTATGGTTTTAAGCATAGAATAAGTAATTGGGACCCCCAAGTATTTCATAGGCAAATTCCCAACTTGACATCCGAACATCTCAGCATAAATCTCATCAATGGCATTATCCTCTCCAATAGTAAAAAACTCACTTTTCTTAGTAATTTTCAAGCCTCACATTAATTCAAAAGATATAGAAGCAATTTGACATTGATGGCCTTATCAACATCATGAGCGGAACATAAAATTGTATCATCTATGCATTCAAGGATACCAACCCCTCCATCAACCAAATCAGGAGCCAACCCTTGAATAAGACCCTTTTTTGGGCGGCAAGCACCATCTTAGTAAGGCATTCCGCAGCTATATTAAACACAAAGGGAGAGAAGGGGTCGCCTTGGCGCACCCCTTTGTCACTTTGAGTATATGGCCCTAATTCATCACTAATCTTAATGCTAACGATACCATTATGTACTATTTGAGACACGCCCCTACACCACTTACTATCAAAACCATGTTTAGCGTGAGAATCCAGGAGGAAGTCCCAATTCACCTTGTCGTAGGCTTTCGCAAGTCAATCTTAAGAATAACACCCACTTGCTTCTTGACATGCGTATAATGCATGATCTCATGTAAAGACATAATGCCATCGACAATATGCCTCCCTTTAATGAAGGCATTTTTTTGAATACTAAACAGCTTGGGGGCATATTTACTAGCTCTATTATCCGTGACTTTAGTTATAAACTTGTAGGGGCAACGGAACAAACAAATCGGCCTATACTGTTGAATCTTTCTGGCATCAGAGGTTTGCATCTCTAACTTGCCTTCATAAAACCATTCTTACAAGCGGTACAAGGCTTCACAAACTACATCCCAACAATGTTTGTAGAATTCTACAGGGATATTGTCAGGTCCGGGAGCACGATTAGGCCCCATATCAAAAAGAGCCATTTTGATTTTTTCGAGGTTGAAAGGTCGAGTCGGGTCTTCATTATCACTAGAGGAAATGGTTTCCTCCTTAGACCATAGGGATTTATCAATGTGACAAAGGTTACCGGGTGTCGGCCCGAACAAGCCTTTATAAAACTCAGTGGCATGCGATAAAAGGATCTTAGTCCCTTCCATTAAAGTAGACCCACACTCCAAGGAAATCATGGAGTTTTTCCTACGACGCCCATTGGCCACTTCATGAAAAAAGTCATTATTGTTGTCCCCTTTCAACATCCATCTTTCATGGGATTTCTGTTGCTAGCAAAGTTCCTCCTCTGTATACATATCGTTAAGTTCCACTATTATGTCAAGCTTTCTGATATAGGCTTCCCCACACAAGTCACCAGATTCCTCGAGGAATTCTAAGTCGTGCAACTCAAGTCTAATGAGATCTATTTTTGATTTTTTTATGCCCAAAGATGTTGGAACCCCACCCTTTAAATAATTTTTTGCCCCTCTTCAGCTTGGTATTGAGGATATCAACGGGATCAACCTTAAAACTGGTTTAGACCAAATCTTAGATACTATGGGAAGAAACTCAAGATTTTTTAACCAGGCCACATAAAACTTGAAGCACCTATTCCCATAAGTTCTAGAGGATGCGTCCCCTCCATCAAATAAAACAGGGTTATGATCAGATAATTCTTTCACTAGTTTTCGAATAGAAACAAGAGGATAAAGTGTTGGAAATATGCCCTAGAGGCAATATATAAAGTGTTTATTATTATATTTCCTTATTCATGATAATCGTTTATTATCCATGCTATAATTGCATTTGATTGGAAACACATTGCATGTGTGGGTAAATAGACAGCACTGTGTCCCTAGTATGCCTCTAGTGAACTAGCTCGTTGATCAAAGATGGTCAGGGTTTCCTAGCCATTGACATGTGATATCATTTGATAACGGGATCACACCATTAGGAGAATGATGTGATGGACAAGACCCAAACTACAAATGTAGCATATGATATTGTCAGTTTATTGCTACTGTTTTCTGCATGTCAATGTATATGTTCCTATGACCATGAGATCATGCAACTCACGGATATCGGAAGAGTGCCTTGTGTGTATCAAACGTTGCAACGTAACTGGGTGACTATAAAGGTGCTCTACAGGTATCTCCGATGGTGTCTGTTGAGTTGGCATGGATCGAGACTGGGATTTGTTACTCCGTGTGACGGAGAGGTATCTCGGGGCCCACTCGGTAATGCAACATCACAATAAGCCTTGCAATCAATGTGACTAATTGTTAGTTGTGGGATCTTGTATTACAGAACGAGTAAAGAGACTTGCCGGTAACGAGGTTGAACTAGGTATGGAGATACCGACGATCGAATCACGAGCAAGTAACATACCGAAGAACAAAGGGAACATTATACGGGATTAACTGAATCCTTGACATAGAGGTTCGACCAATAGATCTTCGTAGAATATGTAGGAACCAATGTGGACGTCCAGGTCCCGCCATTGGTTATTGGCCGTAGAGGTGTCTCGGTCATGTCTACATAGTTCTCGAACCCGCAGGGTCTGCACACTTAAGGTTCGATGACGTTTTGGTAGTACAGAGTTATGTACGGTGGTGACCGAAGGTTGTTCAGAGTCCTGGATGAGATCCCGGACGTCACGAGGAGCTCCAGAATGGTCGAGAGGTAAAGATTCATATATAGGAAGTCCCAGTTTGGTCGCCGAAAAAGTTTCGGGCTCATCGGTACTGTACCGGGAGTGCCGGTAGTGTACCGGGGGACCTCCGGGAGTGGTATTTCGACCCCAAGAGGTCCATGGGCTGTGGGAGGGTGTTAACCAGCCCTTAGTGGGCTGGGAAACCCAGCCACAAAGGCCCATGGCGCAGGGAGTGAAATTCCTAAAGGAAAAAGGAAAATAGGGAAAATCAGCCAATAGGAAGCAATCCTACTCCAACTAGGATTGGAGTAGGAGTAGGATTGCTCCCTCCTTGGCCGGCCGACTCCCCTCAGGGGGCTTGTGTGCCAGCCCCTCTCCCCCTCCTCTCCTCCTATATATATTGGTGGATAGCTAGGGTTTTGCATACAACTTACGGCCACGTGCTACCCGATTCACCGGTGCTCCTCTAGATCGGATTTCTGCAGCGCTTAGGCGAAGCCCTGCCGGAATTGCTTCACCACCACCATCACTAGAGCGCCGTCACACTGCCGGTGAATTCTCTCTCCTATCCACCTCCTCTTGCTGGATCAAGACGGTGGAGATCGTCATCAAGCTGCACGTGTGCTGAACGCGGAGGTGCCGTCCGTTCGGTACTAGATCGGAAGGATCGTGATTAAGGCCACGGGACGTTCGTGATCAGATCGCGGGACGGATCGTGATGAGACCGCGGGACAGTTCGTGATTGGTTCGCGGGACAGTTCGTGATTAGATCGCGGGACGCTCGGCGATTTGGATCGCGAAGAAGTTCGACTACACCAATCGCGTTTCTTAACGCTTCCCGCTTGGCGATCTACAAGGGTACGTAGATCCACTCTCCCTCTCGTAGATGCTCATCACCATGGATAGGTTTGCGTGTGCGTAGGAAAATTTTGTTTCCCATGCGACGTTCCCCAACAGTGGCATCATGAGCTAGGTTGATGGTTCGATGAGATCTCGAGTAGAACACAAAAGGTTTGTGGGCGTTGATGCTTAGATTGCTTCCTCCCTTGGTCGGATTTTGGTTCAGCGGGATTGTGAGATAAAATGGCTCAGACCAACATTACTCGTACGCTTACGAGAGACCGGTTCCCTCAACGCAACTTGTTGCTTAGATGGCTTGCAGGCGACAGTTTGTCTCACTTTAGTTGGATCGGATCCGACAAAGGCGGTCCTTGAGAAGGTTGAAAAGCAATCCATGTATCACCGTTGTGGTTTATGCGTAGGTGAGAATCGTTCTTACTAGATACCCGTAGCAGCCACGTAAAACATGCAACAACAATTAGAGGACGTCTAACTTGTTTTTGCAGGGTATGTTGTGATGTGATATGGCCAATTACATGATGAGATATATGTGATGTATGAGATGATCATGTGATGTATATATTTTCACGACTTGCACGTTGGTGAATACGGCAACCGATAGGAGCCATAGGGTTGTCTTTAATTATTGTATGACCTGCGTGTCAATCATTAAGCGCTATGTAATGCTTTACTTTATCGCTACGGTAGCAATAGTAGTAGAAGCATGTTGGGCGCGACAACCCCGATGGCAACACATGATGGAGATCAAGATGATGGAGATCATGGTGTTGTGCCGGTGACGATGGAGATCATGCCGGTGTTTCGAAGATGGAGATCTTAAACACAAGTTCATGGCCATATCATGTAACTTATAAATTGCATGAGATGTTAATCCTTTTATGCACATTGTTTTGCTTAGTACGACGGTAGCATTATAAGGTGATCCCTCACTTAAATTTCAAGATGAAACTGTGTTCTCCCCGAGTGTGCACCGTTGCAAAAGTTCGTCGTGTCGAGACACCACGTGACGATCGGGTGTGATAGACTCTACGTTCACATACAACGGGTGCAAGCCAGATTTGCACGTGCAGAACACTCGGGTTAAACTTGACGAGCCTAGCATGTACAGACATGGCCTCGGAACACAAGAGACCGAAAGGTTGAGCATGAGTCATATAGTAGATATGATCAACATAGTGATGTTCACCATTGAAGCCAACTCAACTCACGTGATGATCGGACTTGAGTTGGTGAATTTGGGTCATGTGACACTTAGATGACCTGAGGGGTGTCAATTTGAGTGGGAGCTTTAGTAATTTTATTAACTAAACTCATTATCATGAACAATAGTCTATGTAACCTTTGCATATTTATGTAGTAGATCAATGGCTCGCGTAGTAGCACCCCTGAATTTTAATGCGTTCCTAGAGAAAGCTAAGTTGAAAGATGACGGAAGTAACTTTGTTGATTGGGCCCGTAATCTAAGGATTATCCTTACGGCTTCCCAGAAACAATATGTCCTTGATGCACCGCTTGGTGACCAACCAGAAGACATGACCTCCGAAGACGTTAAGAACGCTTGGGAGGCTCGTGCTAGAGACTACTCAATAGTTCAGTGTGCAATATTGTATGGCTTAGAACCGGGACTTCAAAGACGTTTTGAACGTCATGGAGCATATGAGATGTTCCAGGAGTTGAAGTTTATCTTTCAGAAGAATGCCCGGATCAAGAGGTATGAGACCTCCGATAAATTCTATGCTTGCAAGATGGAGGAGAACGGGTCTGTCAGTGAGCATATACTCAGAATGTCTGGGTACTCAAACCGTCTAGCTGAGTTGGGAATTGCCCTTCCGCAAGAGGCGATCATTGATAGAGTTCTTTAATCACTGCCACCTAGTTACAAGAGTTTTGTGATGAACTATAACATGCACGGAATGAACAAGTCATCATACGAGCTGTTTGCGATGCTGAAAGTCGCTGAGTCTGAAATCCAGAAAGAACATCAAGTGTTGATGGTCAATAAAACCACTAGTTTCAAGAAAAAATGGCAAGGGCAAAGGCAAGAAGGGTAAAACCAAGAAGGATGGCAAAGCAGGTGCTACTTCTACAAAGAAGCCTAAGCATAGACCTAAGCCAGAAACTGAGTGCTTTCATTGCAAAGGAACTGGTCACTGGAAGCGGAACTGCCCCAAGTACCTGGCTGACAAGAAGGCGGCCAACGACAAACAAGGTATATATGATATACATGTTATTGATGTGTACCTTACTAGTTCTCGTAGTAGTGCCTGGGTATTTGATACCAGTTCGGTTGCTCACATTTGCAACTCAAAGCAGGAACTACGGAATAAACGAAGACTGACAAAGGACGAAGTGACGATGCGCGTGGGAAATGGTTCCAAGGTTGATGTGATCGCCGTCGGCACGCTCTCTCTTCGATTACCATCGGGACTAGTGATGAACCTAAATAATTGTTATTTAGTGCCTGCGTTAAGCATGAACATTATATCTGGATCTTGTTTATTGCGAGATGGTTACTCATTTAAATCAGAGAATAAAGGTTGTTCTATTTATATGAGTAATATCTTTTATGGTCATGCACCCAATGTTAGGGGTTTATTCATTTTTAATCTTGATAGTGATGACACACATGTCCATAACATTGATGCCAAAAGATGTAGAGTTGTTAATGATAGTACCACTTTCTTGTGGCACTGCCGTTTAGGTCATATTGGTGTAAAACGCATGAGGAAACTCCATGTTAATGGACTTCTGGAGTCACTTGATTTTGAATCACTTGACACATGTGAACCATGCCTGATGGGCAAGATGACCAAAACGCCGTTTTCTGGAATAACGGAACGGGCGAGTGACTTGTTGGAAATCATACATACTGATGTGTGCGGTCCAATGAATGTCGAAGCGCGCGGTGGTTATCGTTACTTTCTCACCTTCACTGATGACTTGAGTAGATATGGTTATATTTACTTGATGAAACACAAGTCTGAAACGTTTGAAAAGTTCAAGCAATTTCAGAGTGAAGTTGAGAATCATCGTAACAAGAAGATTAAATTTCCGCGATCTGATCGAGGAGGTGAATATCTGAGTTATGAATTTGGCAGTCACTTAAGACAGTGTGGAATTGTTTCACAGTTGACACCACCCGGAACACCACGTTGTAATGGTGTGTCTGAACGTCGTAATTGGACCTTATTAGATATGGGATCAAGGCTGGGATTTGTTACTCCGTGTGACGAAGAGGTATCTCAGGGCCCACTCGGTAATACAACATCACAACAAGCCTTGCAAGCAACGTGACTAAAGTGTTAGACGCGGGATCTTGTATTACGAAACGAGTAAAGAGACTTGAAAGCACAACATGCTTCCTTGGTGTTTTTGATAATTCATGACAACATACATTGTCTCTTGGACTAACACTTGTATCTAGTGCATTTCAGATAATAGTCCATGGAGAGTTGGGTTGGCAAAGAGATTGTGGAGCACCCCAAGATGCAAGGAAATGGATTGGAAAATCTTCAAGCAAGAGGACTCTGCATTTTATATTTGTGAGAAACCACATTGAGTCCATAGGAAAGCCAATACTATTAAAAGGGTGTAAAGTTTTGTTGGTGAACAAAATGCTCATATGTGCACAAGTGATAGTCACCAAGGACACCCACATTCTCTCCCACCAAAGTTTTTCCTAAGACAAACACTCAAAATCGGTGCAACCAACATTCCATATTCGGTGCCACCGATTCCAAACCCTAGACAGACTCAGCCAAACCCTAGCCTTTCGGTACAACCGATTCCATACCGGGGCCACCGAGTTTAGCTTGCCAACTTTCTGTTACGCAAGTTTGTAGTTTCAGTCCCTCCGAGATTGTTGAATCGGCGCCACCGAGATTAGGCATTCTGACCGTTGGTCACCTTATCAGTGCAACCGAGATTCCTATAGCGGTCCCTCCAAGATTCAAAAGTTTCCACCTTTTGGTCACTTCGGTACCACCGAGATTAACACTTCGGTGTCACCTAGTTGGTCATTTTGTGTGTAAAGGTTGGATTTTTGGGGATGCCTATATATACCCCTTCACCACCACCTACTCAAAAGAGAAGCACTCAGGACTATTCCATACCTATCTTATCAGTTTTTTGAGAGAGAACCACCTACCCTTGTGTTGAGGTAAAGATCTTCCACTCCAACCATATGGATCTTGATTTCTAGCCTCCCCAAGTTGCTTTCCGCCAATCGCATCTCTTCTACCAAGCCATATATTTGAGAGAGTGATTGTGTGTTGAGGATTCTATCATCTTGAAGCACAAGAGCAAGGAGTTCATCGACATTACCGAGCCTATTACCTTTTGGAGGGTGGTGCCTCCTAGATTGGTTAGGTGTCGCTTGGGAGCCTCCTACTTTGTGTTGTGGAGTGAACCAAGAAGTTTGTAAGGGCAAGGAGATCTCCTACTTCATAAAGATCTACCCCGAGTAAGGCCAGTCCTCCGTGGACATAGGCCGTCATGGAATATTCAAGGTTGCTACTTCGTGGAGCCTTATGGGTGGAGCTCTCCGTGGACTCTCGCGACCGTTACCCTCCGTAGGTTGAAGACTCCATAAACGTGTACGTACGATAGGACCACCTATCGGAACCACGGGAAAAATCCTTGCTTCACCAATTCGTTTGATCTCCACATCTTATCTCTTTACTTCATGTGCAATGTATTTACTTTCCGCTGCTATACTTGTTGAGATGCATGTGCAGGGTATATAGATTGCTAGCCTTGCTAAAACTGTGAAAATCTACCAACCAATTAACTCTGGAAAAGGTTAGGTTTTAATTTTCTGCTAGTAGTCTATTCATCCCCCCTCTGGACACTCTTCTAGTGATCCCTCAATTGGTATCAGATCTTTGGTCTCCATTGCATCGGTTTAATCACCGAGGAGGAAGATGGATGTGTCTAGGATAGGGAGTCTGAGTTGTAGAGTGCCTATTCTTGATGGAGAATATTATAGTAAATGGAAATCTTTGACGCTTGAGCTGTTTAATGAATTTCAATTGAGCAAATATGTTATGTGCCCCTATGAGCCTACTATTGATGAATTGCATCCTACACACGAAGAGGAAATTAACATGCTTGGTAACCTAAGATCTGTCAATCTTATTTTTAGAGATTTACCAAGATTTCTGGTTTCTCAATTGAAGAACTTTGCATGTGCCTATACCTTTTGGACTGATTTGGAGAAACGATATCCAAATCTTTCATTAGGAAATCTTGATGAAATTCTTCATAAAACTGTTGCTTTTCACAAAATGAAGCTTTGTGATCCAAACTTTGATAAATGCCTATTTGAGCTTCGTGGTCGTATGCGTGCTAAAGGAGATGTCACTACTATCAACAACATTATCTTTGAAGCCATTCATATTCCTAAACTTGAACATTGTCATGATCACAATTCTAACGAATCTCTTGTTCTTTATTACAAGGATTTCCCACTTGATGATCACAATGTGGAACATGACTACCTTGGAGAAGATGAGTTGTTTGACATCGAGTATGAGAATATCATGAAGAATCTAAGTCTCATGGAAAACTTCAAGGATTATATGTCCGGAGGAAAAGAGTGGATTCTTGATAGTGGATGTACGGATCATATGACTAGGGATAAAGACATGTTCCAAGAGATCATGTCTAATCAAGGTCCTCGAAGGTACGTGACCTTTGGAGACAACTCTAAAGGTAAGGTACTTGGCCTTGGTAAGGTGGCCATATCCCATGATAGCTCTATTCAAAATGTTATGCTTGTTGAATCCCTTGGCTACAATCTTCTTTCCATATCTAGACGTGCCGACTTCGGTTTCAGTGTGTTATTCATGAAAGTAGATTGCCAAGTGTTTCATCAAGATAATCATAAAATGGTCTTTACTGGTTTCCCTAGAGGTGATCTATACATTGTTGATTTAACTAAGAGATCCAAGCCTCGTACTTGTTTAATTGCTAAATCCTCTAAAGGTTGGCTTTGGAATAGAAGACTTGGACATGTAGGCATGCGTAATCTAAATAAGCTAATCAAAGGTGATCATATTCTTGGTGTTAAAGATGTTATCTTTGACAAAGATAGACTTTGTAGTGCTTGTCAAGCAGGAAAACAAGTAGGTGGAAGTCATCCCGTTAAGAACATCATGACTACTAGGAGACCACTCGAGTTACTTCACATGGATCTTTCCGGTCCCAATGCTTACAAGAGTCTCTATGGAAATTCCTCTGGTCTAGTTATAGTTGATGATTTTTCCAGATTTACGTGGGTATTTTTCCTTGATGATAAGTCGCAGGTTTAAAAGATCTTCAAGAACTTCGTTCGCAAAGTGCAAAATCAGTTTGAAGTGAAGATCAAGAAGGTTCGAAGCGATAACGGATCAGAGTTCAAGAACACCCATGTGGATACCTTTCTTGATGAAAAAGGTGTCTCACACGAGTTCTCGGCTACGTACACGCCTCAACAAAATGGAGTTGTTGAGAGGAAGAACCAGACGCTAATTGAGATGGCCAGAACGATGCTTGACGAATACAATACGCCAAGACACTTTTGGACAGAAGCCGTGGAAACAACATGTCATGCCACAAACCAACTTTACTTGCACAAGCTTCTCGATAAAACGGCATATGAGCTACTCACCGATAACAAACCCCAAGTTGGATACTTTCAGGTATTCGTCCCCAAGTGCTACATTCCTGACAAGCATAGTCGTACTAAATTTGCTCCTAAGTCTCATGAAGGATTCCTACTTTGTTATGGATCGGACTCTCACACTTACCATGTCTACAACAACTTCAATCGAAAAGTTGAAGAGACGGTAGATGTGAAGTTTGATGAATCTAATGGTTCGCAAGTCGAACAATTGCCAAATGAGGTAGGTGATAAGGACCCTTCGGAAGCTATCCTAGATTTACCCATCGGCAAGATTTGTCCCATGGAGGTGAAGGAAAGTACTTCATCAACTCAAGTGGAAGCCCCTACTTAACGACAAGGTGAACCACAACATCACATGGAGGCATCCACAAGTGGTACACGACAAGATGAAGAGGAGGAGGAAGTACATCATGAAGATCCACCACAACTTCCTTCACCACCACCTCAAGGAGACAAGAACGTTGACACCAACAAAGAGGAAGGAAATGATGATGAAGAAGAAGCTCCACCATCCAACAATCGGAAGCTGACCTGAGTTCGAGCACAAGTGACCAAGAACCATCCCCTAAACCAAATCTTTGGAGATATTCAAATCGGGAGAATCACTCACTCTAAAACTCATCTAGCTAACTTTTGTGAGCATTATTCATTCATATCTAGCATTGAGCCTTTGAAGGTAGAACAAGCTCTTGAAGATGTGGATTGGGTGAATGCTATGCATGAAGAGCTTCACAACTTCGAAAGGAACGAAGTGTGGGCACTCATGGAGAAGCCCGAAGATGAGCACAACATCATCGGAACCAAATGGGTGTTTCGAAACAAGCAAGATGAAGACGGTCAAGTCATACGCAACAAGCCATGTCTCATGGCCCAAGGATATACTCAAGTCGAAGGTATGGACTATGGTGAGACTTATGCCCCCGTTGCTAGACTAGAAGCTATTCGAATTCTTCTTGCCTATGCTAATCACCATGATATCACGCTTTATCAAATGGACATTAAAAGTGCCTTTTTAAATGGATAAATTGAAGAAGAGGTTTGTGTTAAGCAACCACCTAGTTTTGTGAATCCTAAGAAACCTAATCATGTTTACAAGCTTCGTAAAGCCCTTTATGGTCTTAAGCAAGCCCCTCGTTCTTGGTACACATGCTTAACGAAGTTTCTCATTGAAAAAGGTTTTGAAATTTGTAAAATTGATGCAACCTTGTCCACTAAGAGAGTTAATGGTGAATTATTTGTGTGCCAAATCTATGTGGATGATATTATCTTTGGTTCCACTAACCCTCAATTTAGTGAAAGATTTGGAAGGTTAATGTCCGAGAAGTATGAGATGTCCATGATGTGTGAGATGAAATTATTTCTTGGATTGAAAATCAAGAAATCAAGAGAATGAACTTTCATCTCTCAAACTAAGTATACCAAGGACTTGATCAAGAAATTCAACATGCAAGAGTGCAAAGGTATGAAAACTCCCATGCCAACTAGTGGACATGTTGATCTAACCAAGGAAGATGAACCGGTTGATCAAAAGGTGTATCGATCCATGATTGGTTCATTGCTATATCTATGTGCATCTCGTCCCGATATTATGCTTAGTGTTTGCATGTGTGCTAGATATCAAGCTGCACCTAAGGAATGTCATCTTTTGGTCGTAAAATGTATTGTGAGATACTCGATACAAACACCAAACTTTGGCATTTGGTATCCCAAGGGATCTTCTTTTAACCATGTTGGCTATTCCGATTCGGACTATACCGGTGACAAGGTTGATAGAAAATCCACCTCGGGTACTTGTCAATTTTTGCTTAGATCTTTGTGTCTTGGTCCTCCAAGAAACAAAACTCAGTATCTCTATCTACTTCCGAAGTTGAATATATTGCTGCTGGATCTTGTTGTGTGCATTTACTATGGATGACACAAACACTTAAGGATTATGAATCCATGTTAAAAATGTTCCATTATAGTGTGACAATTAAAGTACTTTTAAGATTGGTCATAATCCTGTGCAACATTCTCGAACTAAGCATATACAAGTTCGACATCATTTCATTTGTGATCATGTTGCGAAAGGAGATATTAATCTTAAGCGTGTTCGCACTAACAAGCAATTGGCCTATATCTTTACTAAGCCACTTGATGAGAAATGTTTTTGTCACTTAAGGAGTGAGTTGAACATCATTGATGCTTCAAACTTGAGCTAGACTCACTCGGATGCTTGCAAGGGCATGAGCCTTCTTGATACTTCCATGATATTGCTAACATTATATCTTATGCATGGAATCCTATGCTCCCATGTGTTGCATGTAACTGTTTGTGGGTACTTGGAAGAACTTCATTCCACGAGATTGCAACCAACTCCAATTATAAGCAATCTTGTCATGACCAAGTATTCACAACCCCTCTTGATGATGGAAGGAAGAAGACAACAAAAACATTTCCTTGACATATACTTGATCATTATTGCAAAATCTCAATTTGTATCATGTCAAACGGATATACCCATTATTCTTCCTTGCATGACTAACCTTTGTAGGTAACAAGTGTACTAGAACGAGAAGGATTGCTCCAAACTCTAGATGTTCTTCATGAACCTCGAGCATCCTCAACAAGTTCACCTACGAGCAACTTCATCAACAACACTCAAAGGGATGCTGTCATATCCTTGAAAATGCTTTACTCCAAGTCATGAGCTAAAGCAACTCAAGTGATATGAAGACATTAAAATGCTTAATCGAAAAATGGTAACCCCATTTTGAGCTTAACATAGAGTATGACCTATGATAATGTATTCTTGCTTGGATCCTAAGTCAATATACTCTAATAAGTCAATATACTCTAATATAGGTGACCTAGTCATCGCCCATCACTAGTTAAGATTCACATGTGATTAGTACTCTATTTGCATGATCTGTAGTAACCACTCAAATCTTTTCTATGTGATGCCCTTTTCTCTTTCCTTTGAAAATATGTTCTCTTAACCCTTTTGAAAAACATAAGCTTGGTCCCTTATTCTTTTATTTCTGATTTAGCCTTAGAGTCGCTGACTCGGATATCTCGGTTCTACCGAAATTGCAGACAAGTTGCACTACAAAATCTCGATACCACCGACCTATCTGCCTCGTAGTCACTGATTTGTTTTTCTTATCTGTCATTCTTCTGTTATTTTGATGATCCCTTCAAAAAAACTTACTTAGGGGGAGAATTACAAGCAACACTTAGGGGGAGAAATTCTTTATTAAAGGATCCCTAGCTCCAAGGAGGAGAAGACTAAAATTTGCCAAAGGGAGAAAATTACATTCAATGATTCCCTCAGTTATTTTCTATGAACCTTACTTCTAATGACTCTTGATCTCAAGGATCTCTTCCTTGTAAATGATCCTTGTACCTACTACTAACTTTGAACTTTTTGGAAATTAATGCCAAAGGGAGAGAAGAACAAAGATTCATGCTAAAGGGAGAGTTACACGCTTATGCAAAGGGGGAGATATGATTTAGGGGGGAGGAGAATATCGAGAATTTTATACTTTAGGCGGAGAAGAACAAAGTTTATACTTTTCTCACGAGAGTTACATGCTTATTCTATTTGACTGTTTACTTTAGACTTTTCTCATGCTATCCAATCCCAATATCTACATGCTAAGATTCAGGGGGAGAGGATGAACTACCACTTTCATATCTAAGGGGAGAAAAGCTCTAAAATATTAATGCTAAAGGGGGAGACATATTAATATTAAGGATTATCATACTTTATATGTTCTCCATATCTTGGTATCCATTGAGTTATATTGTATTCCTATTAGTAGAATACTCTTGTGTTTCCTAACATTGTTTTCTCAAGTGTGTTTTTACTACTAGAATGCTCAAGAACTCAAGGTAAGTATATGCATCATATCTTTGATCAAGATGATCTCTTGTTTCTTGCACATATTGTTTGCAAGAGTAAAGTCTTGAACAAGGATACATCTCATTCATATATATTTTGATGCATATAGCCAAGATACACTTCACTCCTTATATCCCTTCTTCCATATGTGTGTCCATGCATTCCAAAGCAACTATCCTTTAAAGGACTGCACACATTTAGGGGGAGCACATCTAAGTCATGTGTTTCGCATATGTTTATTTGAAACTTTGATTGTATGTTGTCATCAATTACCAAAAAGGGGGAGATTGAAAGAACAACATGCTCCTTTGGTGGTTTTGATAATTCATGACAACATACATTGTATCTTGGACTAACACTTGTATCTAGTGCATTTCAGATAATAGTCCATGGAGAGTTGGGTTGGCAAAGAGATTGTGGAACACCCCAAGATGCAAGGAAATGAATTGGCAAAGCTTCAAGCAATAGGAATCTACATTTTATATTTGTGAGAAATCAACTTGAGTCCATAGGAAAGCCAATACTATTAAAAGGGGGTTTAGTTTTGTTGGTGGACAAAATGCTCATACATGCACAAGTGATAGTCACCAAAGACACCCACATTCTCTCCCACCAAAGTCTGTCCTAATCCAAACACTCAAAATTGGTGCAACCAACATTCCACATTTGGTGCCGCCGATTCCAAACGCTAGATAGACTCAGCCAAACCCTAGCCTTTCGGTACAACCGATTCAATACCGGTGCCACCGAGTTTAGGTTGCCAACTTTCTCTTTCACAAGTTCGCAATTTCGGTCCCTCCGAGATTGTTGAATCCGCATCACCGAGATTGGGCATTCTGACCGTTGGTCACCTTATCGGTGCAACCGAGATTCCTATATCGGTCCCTCCGAGATTCAAAAGTTGCCACCTTTTGGTCACTTCAGCACCACCGAGATTAACACATCGGTGTCACCGAGTTGGTCATTTTGTGTGTAACGGTTGGATTTTTGGGGATGCCTATATATACCCCTTTACCACCACCTACTCGAAAGAGAAGCACTCAGGACTATTCCATACCTATCCTATCAGTTTTCTAAGAGAGAACCACCTACCCTTGTGTTGTGGTCAAGATCTTCCACTCCAACCATATGGATCTCGATTTCTAGCCTCACCAAGTTACTTTCCACCAATCCCATCTCTTCTACCAAGCCATATCTGTGAGAGAGTGATTGTGTGTTGAGGAGTCTATCATCTTGAAGAACAAGAGCAAGGAGTTCATCGACATTACTGAGCATATTAACTTTTGGAGGGTGGTGCCTCCTAGATTGGTTAGGTGTCGCTTAGGAGCCTCCTACTTCGTGTTTTGGAGTGAACCTATAAGTTTATAAGGGCAAGGAGATCGCCTACTTCGTGAAGATCTACCACGAGTAAGGCTAGTCCTCCGTGGACGTAGGCCGTCAGGGAATAGTCAAGGTTGATACTTCATGGACCCTTATGGGTGGAGCCCTCCATGGACTCTCGCGACCATTACCCTTCGTGGGTTGAAGACTCCATAAACATGGACGTACAATAGCAGCACCTATCGGAACCATGGGAAAAATCCTTGTTTCTCCAATTGCGTTTGATCTCCACATCTTATCTCTTTACTTCATGTGCAATGTCTTTACTTTCCTCTGCTATACTTGTTGACATGCATGTGTTGGATATATAGACTTGCTAGCCTTGCTAAAACTGTTAAAATCAGCCAACCAATTAACTTGGGAAAAGGTTAGGTTTTAATTTTCTGCTAGTAGTCTATTCACCACCCCCTCTAGACACTATTCTAGTGATCCCTCAAGACTTACCTGTAAGGAGATTGAACTAGGTATGACGATACCGACGATCAAATCTCGAGCAAGTAACATACCGATAGACAAAGAGAACATCACATGGGATTATCTGAATCCTTGACATAAAGTTTCAGCCGATAAATATCTTCGTAGAACATGTAGGAACCAATATGGGTGTCTAGGTCCGCTATTGGTTATTGACTGTAGAGGTGTCTCGGTCATGTCTACATAGTTCTCGAACCCGCAGGACCTGCACACTTAAGGTTTGGTGACGTTTCAGTATAGATGAGTTATGTGTGTTGGTGACAAAAGGTTGTTCAGAGTCCCGAATGAGATCCCGGACGTCATGAGGAACTCCGAAATGGTCTGGAGGTGATGATTCATATGTAGGAAGTTCTGTGTTGATCACCGGGAAAAGTTCGGACGTCACCAGTAATCTACCGGGGCTGCTGGAAGAGTTCCGGGGGTCCACCAGAAGGGGCCACCAGCCCCGAAGGGCTCCATGGGCTATGAGAGAAGGCGCACCAGACCTTGGTGGGCTGGCCGCGCATCCCATAAGGCCCATGCGGCCTAAGGGTGGAGGGGGAAACCCTAAGGGGGCCGACCACCTTGCCTTGGGGGCCAAGCCACCCCTTGGCTACCCCCTCCTCTTGGCCAGCACCCCTAGAGGTGGGAACCCTAGGGCACATCCCTTCCCCCCTTCCCCTTATATCTATGAGAGATGGAGGAGGGCAGTCGCACCAAAAGCCATGACGCATCCCTTCCTTTCTCCCCAATTGCTTCTCCTCTAGTAGATTGATTCGGCGCTGCTTAGCGAAGCTCTGCCAGATCAGCTCCACCACCACCACCGCCACGCCGTCATGCTACCGGAGAACCCATCTACCTCTCTACTCCCTCTTGCTGGATCAAGAAGGTGGAGATTGTCATTGAGCACTATGTGTGCTGAACGCGGAGGTGTCGTCCGTTCGGCGCTTGATCCGGAGTTCGTGGGACAGCTTGCGATTTGGATCGCAAAGACGATCGACTACATCAAGCTCATTCTTTAACGCTTCCGCTTAGCGATCTACAAGGGCATGTGGATCCAATCTCTCCTCTCATAGATGCTCATCTCCTAGATGTATCTTGGTGAAGCGTAGGAAATTTTTCGTTTCCCATGCAACATTCCCCAATAGTGGTATCAGAGCTAGGTATATGTGTAGATGAGATCACGAGTAGAACACAAAGGAGTTTGTGGGCGTTGATGCTTAGATTGCTTGCTCCCTTTTCATGTTTTGATTTAGCGGTATTGTGGGCCCAAACCAACCTTACTCGTACACTTACGAGAGACCGGTTCCATCGACTGACGTGTAATTGTGTTGCACAAAGATGGCTGGCGGGTGTCTGTCTCTCCTACTTTAGTTGGATCGGATTCGACAAAGACGGTCCTTGAGAAGGTTGAATAGCAATTTGACTATCACTGTTTTGGTTTGTGCGTAGGTGAGAATTGTTCTTGCTAGATACCCGTAGAAGCCACGTAAAACATGCAACAACAATTAGAGGACATCTAACTTGTTTTTCCAGGGCATGTTTGAGGGATCACTAGAAGAGTGTCTAGAGGGGGAGTGAAAAGACTACTAGCAGGAAATTAAAACCTAACCTTTTCCCAAGTTAATTGGTTGGGAGATTTTAACAGTTTTAGCAAGACTAGCAAGTCTATATACCCTACACATGCATGTCAACAAATATGGAAGCGGAAAGTAAAGACATTGCACAAGAAGTAAAGAGTTGACATATGGAGATCAAACACAATTGGAGACACAAGGATTTTTCCCGTGGTTCCGATGGGTGATGCTATCGTATGTCCACGTTTATGGGGTCTTCAACCCACGAAGGGTAATGGTCGCGAGAGTCCACGGAGGGCTCCACCCATAAGGGTACACGAAGTAGAAAGCTTGACTATTCCATAACGGCTTCCGTCCACGAAGCACTAGCCTCACTATGGGTAGATCTTCACGAAGTAGGCGATCTCCTTTCCCGTACAAACTTCTTGGTTCACTCCACAACATGAAGTAGGAGGCTCCCAAGTGACACCTAACCAAGCTAGGAGGCACCACCCTCCAAAAGGTAATAGGCTCGGTAATGACGATGAACTCCTTGCTCTTGTGCTTCAAGATGATAGACTCCTCAACACACAATCACTCTCTCATAGATTTGGCTTGGTAGAAGAGATTTATTCGGTGGAAAGAAACTTGGGGAGGCTGGAGATCAAGATTCATATGGTAGGAATGGAATGGCATGATCTCAACACATGAGTAGGTGGCTCTCTCTCTCAGAAAATCAATAGGTATGAGTGGGGAACACTTCTGAGTGCTTGTTTGTCGAGTAGGTGGTGGTGAAGGGGTATATATAGGCATCCCCAAAAATCCAACCGTTACACATAAAATGACCAACTCGGTGACACCGATGTGTTAATGTCGGTGGTACCGAAGTGACCAAAAGGTGACAACTTTTGAATCTCGGTGCGACCGATATCAGAAACTCGGTTGCACCGATAAGGTGACCAGCGGTCAAATTGTCATTCTCGGTGACACCGATCCAACAATCTCGAAGGGACCGATATTGTGAATTTGCGTAACAGAAAGTTGGCAACCTAAACACGGTGGCACCGGTATGGAATCGGTTGCACCAAAGTGGCTACGGTTTGGCTGAGCCTGTCTGAGATTCAGAATTGGTGGCACCGGGATGGAAATGTTGGTTGCACCGATTTTGAATATTTGGCTTACGACGGACTTTGGTGGGAGAGCTTGTGGGTGTTTTTGGTGACCATTACTTGTGCACATATGAGCATTTATTTTCACCAAAAAAACCTTACCCTGTTTTAATAGTATTGGATTTCCTATGGACTCAAAGTGATTTCTCAGAAATATAAAATGTAGAGTCCTCTTCCTTGAAGCTTTGCCAACCTATTTTTCTTGCATATTGGGGTATCTCCACAATCCTTTTGCCAACCCAACTCTCCATGGACTATTATCTGAAATACACTAGATAAAAGTATTAGTCCATGAGACAATGTATGTAGTCATGAATTATCAAAACCACCAAGGGACCATGTTGTGCTTTCAATGTTGTGATATGATATGGCCAAATACATGATGAGATATATCTTATGTATGAGATGATCGTGTTTTGTATAGAATATCACGATTTGCATGTCGATGAGTATGGCAACTGGCAGGAGCCATAGGATTGTCTCTAATTATTGTATGAGCTGTGTGTCAATCATTAAGTGCTATGTAATTCTTTACTTTATCGCTAAGCAATAGCAATAGTAGTATAAGCATGGTGGGCGCAAAAAAACCTGATGGTGTCACAATGATGGAGATAATTTTGATGGAGATCATGGTGTTATGCCCGTGACGATGGAGATCATGCCGATGCTTTGGAGATGTAGATCAAAAGCACAAGTTCATGATCATATCATGTCACTTATGATTTGCATGTGATGTTAATCCTTGTATGCACCTTGTTTTGCTGAGGACGATGGTAGCATCATAAGGTGACCCCTCACTTAAATTTCAAGATAAATTGTGTTCTCCCCACCATTGCAAAAGATCGTCATGTCGAGATACCACGTGATGATCGGGTGTGATAGACTGTACGTTCACATACAATGGGTGCTAGCCAGTGTTGCACGTGCGGAACACTTGGGTTAAACTTGAGGAGCCTAGCATGAACAGACATGGCCTCGTAACACGAGAGACCTAAAGGTCGAACATGAGTCATATAGTAGATATGATCAACATGATGATGTTCACCATTGAAACCGCCTCAACTCACATGATGATCGGACTTGAGTTGGTTAATTTGGATCGTGTATCACTCAGATGACCTGAGAGATGTCAATTTGAGTGGGAGCTTTAGTAATTTGATTAACTGAATCTTGAACAATAGTCTTAGTCACCTTTGCTTATTTATGTTGTAGATCAATGGCTCGCGCAGTAGCACCCCTGAATTTTAATGCGTTCCTAGAGAAAGCTAAGTTGAAAGATGATGGAAGCAACTTTGTGGATTGGGCACGTAATCTGAGGATTATCCTCACGGCTTCCTAGAAGGCTTATGTCCTTGATGCCCTGCTTGGTGACCCACCCGCTCCCGTGTCATCTGAAGACGTTAAGAACGCTTGGGAGGCGCGTTCTGCGGATTACTCAATAGTTCAGTGTGCAGTTTTATATGGCTTACAACCGGGACTTCAAAGACGTTTTGAATGCCATGGAGCATATGAGATGTTCCAGTAGTTGGAGTTTATCTTTAAGAAGAATGCCCGGATCTAGAGGTATGAGACCTTCGATAAGTTCTATGCTTGCAAGATGGAGGAGAACGGGTCTATCGGTGAACATATACTTAGAATGTCTGGGTATTCGACCCGTCTGGCAGAGTTAGGGATGCCCCTTCCATCGGAGGCGATCACTGACATAGTTTTTCAATCATTGCCACCTAGCTACAAGAGCTTCGTGTTGAACTATAACATGCACGGGATGAACAAGTCAGTCGTCGAGCTGTTTGCGATCTAAAACTCGCCAAGTGTGAAATCCAAAAAGAACATCAAGTGTTGATGGTCAACAAAATCACTAGTTTCAAGAAGAATGGCAAGGGAATGAAGGGTAACTCCAAGAAAGGTGGCAAAGTAGTTGCCCCTCCCGTGAAGAAACCCAAGGTGGGACCCAAGCCAGAAACTAAGTGATTTCATTGCAAGGGAACTGATCACTGGAAGCGGAACTGCCCCAAGTATCAGGCCGACAAGAAGGCGGCCAACACCAAACAAGGTATATATGATATACATGTTATTGATGTGTACCTTACCAACTCTCGTTGTAGTACCTGGGTATTTGGTACCGGTTCGGTTGCTCACATTTGCAACTCAAAACAGGAGCTACGGAATAGACGAAGGCTGGCATAGAAGAAAGTGACGATGCGCGTGGTAAATGGTTCCAAGGTTGATGTGATCAACGTCGGCACGCTCGCTCTTCGATTACCATCGGGATTAGTGATGAACTTGAATAATTGTTATTTAGTGCCCGCGTTAAGCATGAACATTATATTAGGATCTTGTTTATTGTGAGATGGTTACTCATTTAAATCAAAGAATAATGGTTGTTCTATTTATATGATTAATATCTTTTATGGTCATGCACCCAAAGTGAGGGGTTTATTCATATTGAATCTCGATAGTGATGACACACATGTTCATAACATTGATGCCAAAATGTAGAGTTGATAATGATAGTACCACTTTCTTGTGGCATTGTCGTTTAGGTCATATTGGTGTAAAACACATGAAGAAGCTCCATGCTGATGGACTTTTGGAGTCACTTGATTTTGAATCACTTGACACACGTGAACCATGCCTCTTGGGCAACAGGACTAAAACCCCGTTCTCTAGAACATTGGAACGGGCAAGTGACTTGTTGGAAATCATACATACTGATGTGTGCGGTCTAATGAGCATTGAGGCGCGCGGTGGATATCGTTATTTTCCCACCTTCACCGATGACTTAAGTAGATATGGGTTTATTTACTTACTGAAACACAAGTCTGAAACATTTGAAAAGTTCAAGCAATTTTAGAGTGAAGTTGAGAATCATCATAACAAGAAGATTAAATTCCTACGATCTGATCGAGGAGGAGAATATCTAAGTTATGAGTTTGGCAATCACTTAAGACAATGTGGAATTGTTTCACAATTGACACCGCCTGGAACACCACAGCGTAATGATGTGTCCGAACATCGTAATCGAACCTTATTAGATATGGTGCCTTCTATGATGTCTCTTGCTGATTTGCCACTATCGTTTTTGGCGTTATGTATTAGAGACAACTGCATTCAATTTAAATAGGGCACTCTCGAAATCCGTTGATATGACTCCATATGAACTATGGTTTGGCAAGAAGCCAAAGTTGTCGTTTCTGAAAGTATGGCGATGTGATTCTTATGTCAAAAAGCTTCAGCTTGAAAAGGTGGAACCCAAAGCGGCAAAATGCGTCTTCATAGGATACCCAAAAGAGACAGTTAGGTATACCTTCTATCTTAGATCTGAAGGCTAAGTGTTTGTCGCTACAAACGGAACATTTCTTGAGAAAGAGTTTCTCTCGAAAGAAATGAGTGGGAGGAAGATAGAACTTGATGAGGTTGTTGAACCTTTGATTCAACCAGAGAGTAGCGCAGCGCAGAAAGATGTTACTGTGGAGCCTATGGCAGTTGAAGAGGAAGTTAATGATGATGATCATGAAGCTTCAGATAAGGTTACTATTGAACCTCGTAGGTCGACAAGGGCACGTACTGCTCCTGAGTGGTATGGCAACCGTGTCTTGGAGGTCATGTTGTTAGACAACAATGAACCAACGAGCAATGGAGAAGCGATGATAGGCCTAGATTCCGAGAAATGGTTAGAGGCCATGTAATCCGAGATGGGATCCATGTATGAAAACAAAGTATGGACTTTTGAAGTATTACCTGAAAGGCGAAACGCCATTCAGAACAAATGGATCTTTAAGAGGAAGACAGACGTGGACGGTAATGTCACCGTCTATAAAGCTTGACTTGTGGCAAAGGGTTTTTCACAAGTTCAAGGAGTTGACTACGATGACACCTTCTCACCTGTAGCGATGCTTAAGTCTATCAAAATCATGTTAGCAGTAGCTGCATATTTCGACTATGAAATTTGGCAGATGGGTATCAAAACAGCGTTCCTCAACGGTTTCCTGAAGGAAGAGTTGTATATGATACAATCGGAAGGTTTTGACAATCCATAGAATGCTGGCAAAGTTTGCAAACTCCATTGATCCATTTATGGACTGGTGCAAGCGTCTCGGAGTTGGAATCTTTGTTTTGATGAGGTGATCAAAGCGTTCGGGTTTATACAAGTTTACGGAGAAGCTTTTATTTACAAGAAAGTGAGTGGGAGCTCTATAGCATTTCTAATATTATATGTGGATGACATATTGCCGATTGGAAACGATATAGATATGCTGGAAATCATGAAGGAATATTTGAACAAGAGTTTTTCATTGAAGGACCCATGAGAAGCTGCTTTCATATTAGGCATTAAGATCTATAGAGATAGATCGAGACACTTAATAGGACTTCCACGGAGCACATACCTTGAGAAAGTTTTGAAGAAGTTCAAAATGGATCACTCCAAGAAGGGGTTCTTGCCTGTGTTACAAGGTGTGAAGTTGAGTAAGACTCAATGCCCAATGACTCCAGAAGATAGAGAAAAGATGATCGTCATCCTCTATGCTTCAGCCATAGGCTCTATCATGTATGCAATGCTGTGCACAAGACCTGATGTCATCCTTGCCATAAGTATGGCCGGAAGGTTTCAAAGTGATCCAGGAATGGAGCACTGAACGGCGGTCAAGAATATCCTTAAGTACTTGAAAAGGACTAAGGAAATGTTTCTCGTTTACGGAGGTGATCAAGAGCTCTTCGTAAAGGGTTATGTCGATGGAAGCTTTGACACTGATACGGATGACTCTAAGTCGCAAACTGGATACGTATTTATTCTCAATGGGGGAGCCGCAAGCTGGTGCAATTCCAAGCAGAGAGTGGTAGCCGATTCTACATGTGAAGCAGAGTACATCGCAGCCTCGGAGGCAGCAAAGGAAGGTGTCTGGATGAAGGAGTTCATGACAGATCTTGGAGTAGTGCCCAGTGCACTGAATCCAATGTCTTTGTTCTGTGACAACACTAGTGCCATTGCTCTGCCCAAGTAACCAAAGTTTCACAAGAGGACCGAACACATAAAGTGGCGCTTCAATTCCATCTGCGGTCACATCAAGGAGGAGCACATAAATATTTGCAAAGTGCACATGGATCTGAATATTGCAGACCCATTAACTAAAGCTCTTCCAAGGGCTAAACATGATCAACACCAGAACTGTATGGGTGTTCGATTCATTACAATGTAAATCACATAGTGATGTGAGCTAGATTATTGGCTCTAGTGCAAGTGGGAGATTGTTGGAAATATGCCCTAGAGGCAATAAATAAAGTGTTTATTATTATATTTTATTGTTCATGATAATTGTTTATTGTCCATGCTATAATTGTGTAGATTGGAAACTAAATACATGTGTGGGTACATAGCCAACATTTTGTCCCTGGTATGCCTCTAGCAGACTAGATCATTGATCAAACATGGTTAAGGTTTCCTATCTATGGACATGGGATGTCATTTGATAACGGGATCACATCATTGGGAGAATCATGTGATGGACAACACCCAAACTATGAATGTAGCATGTGATCGTGTTAGTTTATTGCTACAGTTTTCTACATGTCAAGTGTCTATTCCTATGACCATGAGATCGTGCAACTCACTGACACTAGAGGAATGCTTTGTGCTTATAACACGTTGCAACGTAACCGGGTGACTGTAAATATGCTCTACAGGTATCTCCGATAGTGTTTGTTGAGTTGGCATGGATCAAGATTGGGATTTGTTACTCCATGTGATGGAGAGGTATCTCAGGGCCCACTTGGTAATACAACATCACAACAAGCCTTGCAAGCAATGTGACTAAAGTGTTAGCCATGGGATCTTGTATTACAGAACAAGTAAAGAGACTTGCCGGTAACGAGATTGAACTAGGTATGAAGATACCGACGATCGAATCTCGGGCAAGTAACATACTGATAGACAAAGGGAACATCGTACGGGATTATCTGAATCCTTGACATAGAGGTTCAACCGATAAAGATCTTCGTAGAACATGTAGGGACCAATATGGGTGTCCAGGTCCCGCTATTGGTTATTGACCGCAGAGGTGTCTCGGTCATGTTTACATAGTTCTCGAACCCACAGGGTCTGCACACTTAAGGTTTGGTGACGTTTCGGTATACATGAGTTATGTATGTTGGTGACCGAAGGTTGTTCGGAGCCACGGATGAGGTCCCAGACGTGACAAGGAGCTCTGTAATGGTCCGTACGTGAAGATTCATATATAGGAAGTTCCGTGTTGATCACCGGAGAAAGTTCGGGCGTCACCGGTAATGTACCAGGGGTGCCGGAAGGGTTCCGAGGGTCCACCGAAAGGGGCCACTAGCCCCAAAGGGCCCCATGGGTTGTGAGAGGAGGCGCACCAGCCCCTGGTGGGCTGGCCGCCCCTCCCACAAGGCCCATGCAGCCGAAAGGTGAAGGGGGAAAACTCTAAGGGGGTCGGCCACCTTGCCCTGTGGGGCAAGCCACCCCTTGGCCGCCGCCCCGCCTCCTCTTGGTTGCCGTCCGTAGGGATGGGAACCCTAGGGCACAACCCTTCCCCTTCCTCCTATATATATGAGAGAGGGAGGAGGGCAGCCGCACCACAAGCCATGGAGCATCCCTTCCTCCCTCTCCGATTGCTTCTCCTCTAGTAGATTGATTCGGCGCCGCTTAGCGAAGCTCTGCGGGATCAGCTCCACCACCACCGTTGCCATGTCGTCGTGCTGCCAAAGAACCCATCAACCTCTCTGCTCCCTCTTTCTGTATCAATAAGGTGGAGATGCCGTCCGTTCGGCGCTTGATCAGGAGTTCATGGGACGGCTTGTGATTTGGATCGCGAAGACGTTCGACTACATCAACTGCGTTATTTCATGCTTCCACTTAGCGATCTACAAGGGTATGTGGATCCAATCTCTCCTCTCGTAGATGCTCATCTCCTAGACTGATCATGGTGAAGCGTAGGAATTTTTTTGTTTCCCATGCAACGTTCCCCAACATAAAGCACCCCCGAGTCATGAATATTTCCCTCAACCCCAACAGGTTTATAGAAGAATTAAAAACATCAAAGAAATGATACAGAGGGGTATGTTTGTTTTTTTCACCACTATGCCGAAGTGAAAGGATTGATATGGTTGACAAGAGGGGGGTGAATAGGCAACTAATACTTTTTAACTTTTCATTAACAATTTAGTCTTAGCAACAAATAGGTTGGCTAGATATGCAACTAGGTGACCAACCTATATGATGCTAATCACAACAAGCACACAAGAAAGCAAGGGATACAACACAATAATAGCTTGCAAGAAGTAAAGGTAAGAGATAACCAAAAGTGGAGCCGGTGGAGACGAGGATGTGTTACCAGAGTTCCTTCCCTTGTGAGGAAGTATGTCTCCATTAGAGCAGTGTGAAGGCACAATGCTCCCCAAGAAGCCACTAGGGACACCGTATTCTCCTCATGCCCTCACACAATGCGAGATGTCGTGATTCCACTATTGGTGCCCTTGAAGGCGGCGATCGAACCTTTACAAACAAGGTTGGGGCTATCTCCACAACTTAATTGGAGGCTCCCAACGACACCACGAAGCTTCACCATAATGGAATGTGGCTCCGAGGTGACCTCAACCGTCTAGGGTGCTCAAACACCCAAGAGTAACAAGATCCACAAGGGATTAGTGGGGGAATCAAATTTCTCTTGGTGGAAGTGTAGATCGGAGCCTTCTCAACCAATCCCTAGAAAATCAGCAAGTTTGATTGGCTAGGGAGAGAGATCGAGCGAAAATGGAGCTTTAAGCAACAATGGAGCTTGGGAACGGAAGAGGTAATCTTCTAGAGGAAGAAGACCCCCTTTACATAGTGGGGGGGAGATCCAACCGTTATCCCCACTCTCATCCCACGCATTGCGGTACTACCGCGCAGAAGCCATGGTACTACTGCAAGGGACTGCGGTACTACCACTGCAGGGTGCGGTACTACCGCTGGCACGGTAGTGACCAGACGAAGAAGTATTGCACGGGGCAACGAGCGATAGAACCGTCGAAGCAGTACTACCGCGCTCCACTACGGTACTACTGCGTGGTAGAAATCATCTGTCATAGGAGATGCACGGAAGTAAAAAAATTACTTCCGTGCCTACCTCCGCTGAGGGTTGGAGTTGTGCAAAAGTCTAGAACGGTAGTACCAGACATAAATCACGGTACTACCGCTTGAGGGTGGATGTGAAAAATTACATCCGCGCCTACTACCACAAGTGCACGCAATAGGATCTGGAGATAGAGGTACTATCGCTCAGTGGAGAGGTACTGCCGCTGGACCCTGCGTTACTACCGCTGCCCTGAGCGGTAGTACCGCAAGTCTCAGAAGCATCCATTGATGCGAAGGAAAGGTGGTGCAGAATACTAGATGTGTACATGTTGATTCCACCCAAAACTTTTTGAAGCGGACCCCCTCTTAATAGTACGGCTTTCCTACGACTCAAATCCACCAAAAAGAAACGTAGAGAACAACCATCTTCAATAAACTCCGAGGGGCACCGAATTGTCTTGTGCCTGGACATGAGATATCTGAAATGATCACTGCACACGATTAGTTCGCAAAAGCATTGTCATCAATCACCAAAACCACTTAGGGAGAAATATGCCCTTACAATCTCCCCCTTTTTTGTGGATTGATGACAATACGGGATTTGCACATAAAGATATATAATGAGCATATGCAAACCCACAATCTATAAAATATAGACAAGCTCCCCCTAGATGTGTGCACTCTATAGATATGCTTTGGACTGCAAAGCACACACACTAGGATCAACACCCCCCCTATATTTTATAGACAAGGCAATCTTTGCAATAGAATGAATAACACTAAGCAAGGAAACAAGGCATAGCATGTGAGCATGAAGATAAGGGCACATAACAGATAAACTCACAAGCTACTAATCATACCGGACAAGAATAAGATAAGAGTGATATCATATGTCTCACGCCATATGATAGAAGAAGTCTCCTGGTCTCATACACAAATACCATAAACTAAATATGACAGCCCGTGACCGACGTTCCAGAAGATTCCCCTTTAGTTTCCGTTTTCGTCTGTGGTTCGTCTGGCTGTTGCATTCATCATCGCATCATTCGCATCATCTGCATAGCATCATCCCATTTTCAAACTTGCATCCGTTCGTAGTCGCCGCTTCTCGTCGTTCTTGCCGTTGCCCGTTTCGAGACCAACCACACACGCACGTGCCCGCGGCACCATTAAATAAAACCGTTTTTAAGCGTGCGCAAAACTATTCTCGGATCGAGTTGAAACTTGTTGTACGGTCTTGTTATAGCTTATGTAGACCGCCCGTCGATTTTCGTCGCGTTCTGAGTTCGTTTGATGCCCCGTCGGTCATCCGTAGAAGTGAGGTTATCGGTAGTTTATCGGTTCTCGTCAGACGTTTTCGCCGTTTTAAAATCTTCGTGCCGCGTCGCACCGCTTCCCTCTCTTCCCCTCCTTAGCCCTCTGCACAGCCGCCGCAGCCCGACCCTCTCCGCTTCCGGACAGTCGGGCCGACACCCGACAGTCCGAAAAGCAGCGCCGTAACCCCTAGCCCCGATCCCTATATATAGACCCCCATCATTCCGCGTGCAAACCTAACCCTAGCCAGACCTCACCTTCTCCCTCCTCCAGCCTCCAAGCCCACCCGAGCCCATCAGGGCCCGTTCGAGCCATTTCGGGCCCGGATCTCGCCGTCCCGAGCTCCTCGAGCTCATCCATGGAGATCCTCCCGTCCGTCCACGGCCGGCCCTGCTCACCTCGCCGGAGCCCGTAGCCCGCTAGTTGTCGGATCCCCCGCGCCGCCGCCTCACCGGCCGGACCGCCGCCGCCTCGCCGGCCGCCTTCTCTCTCCTTCTCCCTCCTTCCTTCCCCTCTCTCTCTAACCGCCGGCCCCCTCTCTGCCACGTCTGCCGCCGCCGCCAGGGTGAGCTCCGCCGCCGGCCGCCGCCGGATTCGGCCGCCCCAACCCTCGGCCGGCGTCCTTGCCTCCCCAGTCGCCGAGGCCACCCACTGCCGTCGCCCTGCCTCCCCGATCAGGTCGGGAGGAGGAGGACGAGCGCTCGTCCGCTGCCTCCCGTTGACCCCAGTCGCGTGGGCCGCCGCCAGGAGGCCCAGCCGCTGCTCGGCCTCCCAGCGTCAGCTCCCTCAGCCGGCCCAGTTCGGCCCAGGTGAGCCAGCCTTTTGTTTTTTCTCTTTCTTTTTCTGTTTTTTAGTTGCGGTATTAAAACGTCTATATCTAGTTAACCGTGCCTTTTTTTAAAATATTTTTAACATGAAACTTGCTTAGAATAATACGTAGATTGATAATATGCCATTTGCATCCCTGTCTAAATTAATTAACATGTCATTTTGCATCATTTGTCATAATATTGCATTATGCATATTTATTTAACATGCATCGGCTTTAATAAATTCATATATTAAAAATGTCCATCTCTTTTGCATCACATTTTCATGCACGAGATAATTGTTGGCTTGTTATTTGCATTTATTTTGCATCGATGAATTGCTTTACCGTGAATAGGCCTATCCCCGCATATTTAATTGTGATTAAATTTCCTACATGAACCTAATCATATTATATATGTTTTCGGGGTAGAAAAATATATATGATTTAACTGTGCATTTAGTTTTGTCATTTGAGTATGTTTGAGTGCATGTCTTTTTCACCGTGATGCCCTTTTGTCATTTTCATAGGAATTACTCCGGGCATGATATGAATTATTTTCCAACATGAAACTTGCTCTTTGATATGTGTCCTAGCCCATGGACATTTTTTTTGTCATAGAAATGCATGTGTAGGTGTTGTTTTGCTATTGTCAACTTGCTATGAAAATCTGCTATTTTTGAGGGTCCTAAATATTTCTAAGTCTGAATCTGTTATATTTTGTTGTTGTCTTGCCATGTGATTTGCAACTGATCTAGACCTCTTTTGTGGTTGATGCAATGGAGTTATTTGTTATTGATATTTCCCTCTAGTATGCTGTTAAGTTTCATGACATTTCATGAACTGTAGCATATATTTTCACTGCTGTCAATATGCCTTAATGATAAAAACTGCACTATCTAAAACTGCTATTTTCACTAAGTCTGAAACAGTTTTCATGTAGCCTTCTTGTGAGCTTCCTACCAAGTTATCCATGCATGTTTTGCTTATGATATGTGAAGATGAAATGAAGTGGATGTTGTATGCTATTGCCCCATGCTTAGTTTGTGCATTTTGGAATCTTGTTGCTTGTTGTTTTCATATGTTAAAAATGCCATGTTGCTGTTTTTGGCAGATTTCAACTAAAACTTGTTTTGATGATTGTGGGTGAACTGTAGCTCCGTTTGGAACATTCCATATATGAAACTTGCTTAGAATCCCATATAGTTTCATAATAACTTGTTGCATTCTTGATTGGAGAAGTTTGTGGTGTTTTTTCCATGCATTGCATTCATGGCATGTGCATCTTGTGTTGCTCATATTTTTTGAACCGTAGCTCCGTTTGAGATGTTCCATATATGTAAATCGACTAGAATGACATGCAGAATAACATGGTATGCTTTATACTGCCGTCTAACAAACATACAATATGTTTAAATCAGATCTGGACCAAATTCATAATATACATATGGGGTCATTTCGGAAATGCTATAAGTTGTTTCCGACCTCATTTAAGATGCCTAGATAGTATAGTTTACTTATGCTTCACCTCTTGCCATGTTTAACAACATTTAATATTGTCGTGTACCTAACGGAGTGAACTAAATAATTCGAACGTGGAGTTTCGTCAATATGCAACGAGTTGCATATTGAGCTTCACTTAATGTGTAGTATTTGATTGTTGTGAATTGTCATGCCTTGCATATTAAACCGAACATGCATCATATTTGTTGTGCATTGTTTCTTGCATGTGTTGTGGTGTATCTTGTGTTGATTGTTCGTTTTGAATTGCTTCTTCTCGATAGAGTTCCGAAAGCGTTCGGAGTGTGAGGATTCGTTCGACTACGTGGTTCGCATTTTTCATGGACTCAGTCTTCTTCCGAGCGGGATCTCAGGCAAGATGACACACTTCCCTGGACCATTACTTTCATTGCCATGCTAGTTGTCTCGTCTTTTATTGTTATGTCTCGCTACCTACCACTTGTTTGATAAGCCTCCCAACACTGCCATGATAAGCCTCTAACCTCTCCACATCCCAGCAAACCTTGTTTCGCTATGTTACCGCTTGCTAGGCCCTTCTTATAGCGTTGCTAGCTGCAGGTGAAATTGCTTCCATGTGCCAACATGGACATTCTTTTGTTATATCACAATATTGCTGCTATTTAATTTAATGCACATATATACTTGGTAAAGGTGGAAGGCTTGGCCTTTTTCTTGGTGTTTTGTTCCACTCTTGCCACCCCTAGTTACTTGTGAACCGGTGTTATGTTCCATAAATGAGCGCTCCTAACATGCTCGGGGTTGTTATGGGGACCCCCTTGATTTTCGGGTTAAAATAAAACTTGTCCGGCAAGTCCCAACATTGGTACTACATTTGCCTAATAACTAATGAACTTGCATAGGGCATGATCACCCCGTGGATAATTTAATCAACCCCCGGGCCAGTGCTCCGCATGAGTGTTGGTCCAAACCAGAGCAACTTATGAACGCTACCCGAGGCAACTCATGGTTTGGCGTGGTAACCATCGCTCATCCGGTTGTGCCCTGAGAACGAGATATGAAGCTCCTATTGGGATTGTCGGCACGTCGGGTGGCCTTGCTGGATTTGTTTTACCTTTCTCGAACGTCTTGAGTGAGGAACTCTGATTTCTTTGGGCTATCTCGAGGTGTTGGATTTCCTTTCGAATTGCCTAGGAAGATCACGAGATCCGTGGTTTAGGTTATTCCCGCTGAGTGTGGTTAATTTGTGATGGACGAGTTGGAGCACCCCTGCAGGGTTAAATCTTTTCGAGAAGCCGTGCCCGCGGTTATGTGGCAAACTTGGATACTTTGTTTAACACCCGGTCATAGCAAACTTGAAGTAAACTCTAATAAAATACACCAACTGCGTGCGTAACCGTGACTGTCTCTTCTCGTGAGTCCTTGTCCGAAAGAGAACATGGTGGGGTTATGATTGACGTAAGTAGGTGTTCAGGATCAGTTAGTGATCATTTCTAGTTCACGTCCGTTATGCATAGACTACCATACTTTAATTTCTGTACATCTAAGTTAGCCACTCAATTGAATGCTTAGTCGATTGCTGCAACCTCACCACTTAACCATACCTTACCTATTAAGCTTTAATAGTCTTGATACCCTTGGAAATGAGATTGCTGAGTCACTGTGGCTCACAGATTACTACAACAACAGTTGCAGGTACAGGTAATGTGATGATTTAACGTGAGCGTGTTGCTTGATTTGACTTGGAGTTCTTCTTCTTCTTCTTCAATCTTGGATGGGTTCCAGGCGGCAGCCTGGGATAGCAAGGGTGGATGTCATTTTATCGTTTGATTTTGTCCGTAGCCGGGCCCTGCTCTTCTGTATGATGTTTGAGTATGTTATTGTATTATTGTGACTCTGATGTAGCTTGTGGCGAGTGTAAGCCAATTCCATATACTCATCTCTTCTGTACATGTACTTGTAATGATATCCATTATTGCGAACGCATCGAGATGCGCTTCTATCCCTGTCGAGTCTCTCGTGCCCAAATAAGGATAGGACCGCATCTTGGGCGTGACAAGTTGGTATCAGAGCCTGTACCGACCTAGGAGCCCCCTTGATTGATCGAACTTGGACGAGTCGAGTCTAGTGAAAAACTATTTTGAGTCTAGTTATATCGGAGAGTAGGATTCTTTTTTCTCCTCTTCTATGCTCTGGTGAGGCATTCGACTTAGGAATTTTGATTCTACTCCTTTTCTCGCTCAAATTTTTTTAGGATCACGTGGGTATTTTGGAAACTATATGATGCCGATGTGACAGGGTTCTGTCTTGGTGCCTCCTGTCTGACTTGATTTCTTTCGGGGAGTTGAGCTCCGAGGAATGTTGGCACATCGTTATCATTAAGTTTTCTTAGTATCTCAGGACGGAGAATGTTCGAAATTGCTTCAATACTTATCGTGGTGAGATAAGGTCGGAGTCACCCAGTACTGGGAGGCGTCCGGGGTACCACCATGGTTTATTATCGTTGTGAGTTCGAAGATTCGAGATTAGCCGAGTTTGCGGAAATTTCTTGAATTATGGTGTGGAAGGTTGCGGATGCAGTTGCAGCTGATTGCCTAGGGCAGGTTCCTAATTCCGCAACCCGAATCGCATAAACAAGAAAGTTTTCGGAAGTTCTTAGGTGGGAATTCTAGTAGTTACCTAGAATCATCTTTCCAACAAGTGCATAGTGGGTATGTATTTGCTTCTAGCTTGTTTCGTAAGCCTCATCCTTTGTTTTGTTTTGAATATGGTAATTCGAGTTGCTTCGATCTCGAGCGGTGATTCCATATCTTTCTGAAGTAGTGTTCTCATATTTTTGTGGGAATGCTAATTCTTTTGCTCAATCAAGTTATCATATCAATTCTTGTCCAACCGGTGTGTTCTCTTCAAGATATTCTATCCTCTTCCATTTTGCAAGATCAATTCTCATTTGTTTCCGGAGTTGTCTCATCTGTTCCAAGTTTTCTTGTTTTTCCCGCCCTCCCTCCCTTTTTCTTCAATGATTGAATTCTCATCCATGTGTCTTTTCTATTCATGTAATGCTTCTGCTTCCTTTTCTTCTTTATTTTTCCGGTGATTCTTTTTGAATGTTCTCAAGAGTTTCTTTTCAAGATCTATCCTCATATTCTTGTTCTCGTTGTTATTCTTGTCCGGTGATTCTTTATGAAGATGCTCAGTGCTCAAGTTATCATTTTTTTAGTATTCATCTTTGTTTTATTTTTCGATGGATTCAATTCAAGTTCTTGGTGTTCATCATATCTTTTTCATTATCTATTTGCTCTCCCATGTTGGACTTCTTATCCAAGTATCTCTTGTTTAGTCATCTCTCTTTTCTATCTGGAGTGCTGAAGATATCTAAGAAGACATTCATTTTCATTCTTGTCCTCTTAAATTATTTCAAGGGTCTCTTATCATCAAGTTCTTAATTTGTACTGGTGCAATCTCTCTTTATGCAATTGTTTCAATGGTGGTTTGTTTTGAGTGGGCCCATAACCCACAGATCTTTTCCCAGGATCCTACCAGACTCTTCTAATCTTTCCGGAGATGTTCTGAAATTCGTTTCAATGTGATGTAAGAAGGATTTTCATGAAGCATATGCCTTCTTCAAGATTGTTTCTAGATCATTTCATTGTTGGCTCAACCTTTCCTTATTCATTATTCTAGAGAATCCTAGTAATTCTTGGTGGTGTTCTCGTCTCTGTTCTCAGTTTTGAAGGTCGAAGGAGAGTTTCTCTTAAATCTTTGTTCGTTCTTTTCAAGATTCATGGTTTCAGCTTGTTGTTATCATCTCAATTGTCTTGATCATGAGTTATGTCATCCCATATCTATCTGGTGCTTTTCAGAATTGTTTTGATTTCTCAATCCTTCCGAAGGCCATCGTTTCAGAAGATTTCTTCATTCTCAGCTTTTAGCTTTCGTTCACAAATTTTTCTCAATTGTTGTCCCTTCGTACGTATCTCGATTATTCTGGTGCCTTGTTCAGTTTCTTTTAGGCAATCTTGATCTCTTCATTCTCATGTGTCCTCTTTAGTTTCTATTCTTTCCGGTGCCTTGTGAAGTTTTCTATTCGGTGGATCATGCTCTCTTCGTTCTCATGTTATTTCATCCCTTTGTTTTATCCTCTTTCATTTTGAAATCTTACCGGTGTTCTCATTCAAGACTTCTTCAAGTGTGTGATCTATCTCTCTCTCTTCAATCTTTTCAAGAAGAATAAGTGGTGTGCAAAATCCATTGTTTGTCATCAATTTAACTTGATGAAGGATAGTCATATCATAATTCTTATTCTTGTTTCATCCAAGTGATTCCAATCCTTCTTCCGGAGTTGTTCATGATATCTAATTCCTTATCCCAAGTGGTCATCTTTCTTTTCCGGAGTTCCTAGTTTTGCTAAAGTATCTTGTCCCAAAGCTTCATCTAATTCATAGCAAGGCCTAAATCTTTTTCTTTTTGCATGCTTCAATTCTTGCTATCATCCTTTCGTTTCAGAGTTCTTCCGGAGGTTCTTCATGGTGGTTCATCAACATTTCTTTCATTTTCAAGTGTTCTTCAAGATTCTTGTTGGAGGTGCTCAAGTGTTCTTTATCTTGGATTTCTAAGATCAATTCCTTCTCCTTGTCTTTTGTGATGGTGTTATTAAATTCTTGATTATGAGGAGTTTCGAAGGAAGTTGTCAAGGATGAGATATGTAAACCCATCTTGTTTTCTCGGAGTTATCTTGGGTTGTATTTCACCTTAAGCTTTTCCTAAGGATTGTTGTTATCATGGTGTCATAAACAATCCTTTTCATGGTGTCATAAATGATTCAAGTTTTCTCCTCCTCTTCTTGGTGAAAGAAGCTTTGTGTATGTTGTTGCTCTTAAGCAATCAATTGTTTTGTTGTGGCAGGTTGTCACCTCATAATTTTGAGATGTTTTCCATAAGTCCACAATAAGCTTGTTCCTTTCGTTGTTGGTGTTTCAACAACCCCGTTCAATCTCTTCTTCCTAAATATAATTTTCAAATCCATTTATGCTGGAAGTTGTCTTTTTCTTCTCAGTTCTCTTCTTCCCAAAGATCTAGCTTCTATTCTTTTGTTCCGGAGGCCTTGTGATGTTGCTCTCTTTCAATCCATTATCTTGCCTTGTCAAGTTCATGTTCTTTCTTGCTTATTCATTTAACCGGAGTGTTGCCAACTCTTTTCATGTTCCTTCCATCTTATGAAAGTTTGATTCTATTTCAACTGAAGTTTGGTGCCTCTCTTTCAATTTGTTTCCATCATATCAAATTTTGCCTCTCGTTCCTACCGAAGTGCTACCGAAATTTCTTGTGAATTATTGCATGTTCTTCATTCTTCATCTCTTTCAAACCTTCTTGTTTCATTGGTTTCATTCGTTTGTCAAAGAAGTAGCCTAGTTTTACCTTTTGCTCTTTCTCTTCCCCGTTTTCTTTCTAGATCTCGGGACGAGATCCTCGTGTAGTGGAGAAGAGTTGTGACAGCCCGAGACCGACGTTCCAGAAGATTCCCCTTTCGTTTCAGTTTTCGTTTGTGGTTCGTCTGGTTGTTGCATTCATCATCGCATCATTCGCATCATCTGCATAGCATCATCCCGTTTTCAAACTTGCATCCGTTCGTAGTCGTCGGTTCTCGTCATTCTTGTTGTTGCCCGTTTCGAGACCAACCACACACGCACGCACCCGCGGCACCGTTAAATAAAACCGTTTTTAAGCGCGCGCAAAAATATTCTCGGATCGAGTTGAAACTTGTCGTGCGGTCTTGTTATAGCTTAGGTAGACCGCCCATTGGTTTTCGTCGCGTTCTGAGTTCGTTTGATACCCCGTCGGTCATCCGTAGAAGTGAGCTTATCGGTAGTTTATCGGTTCTCGTCGGACGTTTTCACCGTTTTAAAATCTTCGTGCCGCGTCGCACCACTTCCCTCTCTTCCCCTTCATAGCCCAGTGCATAGCCGCCGCAACCCAACCCTCTCCGATTCCGGACAGTCAGGCCGACACCCGGCAGTCCGAAATGCAGTGTCGTAACCCCCAGCCCCGATTCCTATATATAGACCCCCATCTTTCCACGTGCAAACCTAACCCTAGCCAGCCCCCACCTTCTCCCTCCTCCAGCCTCCAAGCCCGCCCAAGCCCATCTGGGCCCGTTCGAGCCGTTCCGGGCCCGGATCTCGCCGTCCCGAGCTCCCCGAGCTCATCCATGGAAGTCCTCCCGTCCGTCCATGGCTGACCCCGCTCAGCTCGTCGGAGCCCGCAGCCCGCCGGTCGCCGGATCCTGCGCCGCCGCCTCGCCGGCCGCCTTCTCTCTCCTTCTCCCTCCTTCCTTCCCCTCTCTCTAACCGCCGGCCCCCTCTCTGCCAGGTCCGCCGCCGCCGCCAGGGTGAGCTCCGCCGCCGGCCACCGCCGGATCTGGCCGCCCCAACCCTCCGCTGACGTCCGTGCCTTCCCCGTCACCGAGGCCACCCAGTGTCGTCGCCCCTGCCTCCCCGATCGGGTCGGGAGGAAGAGGACGAGCGCTCGTCCGCTGTCTCCCGTTGACCCCAGCCGCGTGGGCCGCCGCCAGCAGGCTGAGCCGCTGCTCGACCTCCCAGCGTCAGCTCCCTCAACCGGCCCAGTTCGGCCCAGGTGAGCCAGCCTTTTGTTTTTTTCTTTCTTTTTATGTTTTTAGTTGCGGTATTAAAACGTCTATATCTAGTTAACCGTGCCTCGTTTTAAAATATTTTCAACATGAAACTTGCTTAGAATAATACGTACATTGATAATATGCCATTTGCATCCCTGTCTAAATTAATTAACATGTCATTTTGCATCATTTGTCATAATATTGCATTATGCATATTTATTTAACATGCATCAGAATTAATAAATTCTTATAGTAAAAATGTCCATCTCTTTTGCATCGCATTTTCATGCATGCGATAATTATTGGATTGTTTTTTGCATTTATTTTGCGTCGATGAATTGCTTTACCGTGAATAGGCCTATCCCCGCATATTTAATTGTGATTAAATTTCCTACATGAACCTAATCATATTATATATGTTTTCGGGGTATAAAAATATATAGGATTTAACTGTGCATTTAGTTTTGTCATTTGAGCATGTTTGAGTGCATGTCTTTTTCACCATGATGCCCTTTTGTCATTTTCGTAGGAATTACTTGGGGCATGATATGAATTATTTTCCAACATGAAACTTTCTCTTTGATATGTGTCCTAGCCCTTGGACATTTTGTTTGTCATAGAAATGCATGTGTAGGTGTTGTTTTGTTGTTGTCAACTTGCTATGAAAATCTGCTATTTTTTAGGGTCCTAAATATTTCTAAGTCTGAATCTGTTATATTTTGTTGCTGTCTTGCCATGTGATTTGCAACTGATCTAGACCTCTTTTGTGGTTGATGCAATGGAGTTATTTGTTGTTGATATTGCCTTCTAGTATGCTGTTAAGTTTCATGCCATTTCATGACCTGTAGCATATATTTTCACTGCTGTCAATATGCCTTCATGATAAAAATTGCACTGTCTAAAACTGGTATTTTCACCAAGTCTGAAACAGTTTTCATGTAGCCTTCTTGTGAGCTTCCTACCAAGTTATCCATCCACGTTTTGCTTATGATATGTGAAGATGAAATGAAGTGGATGTTGTATGCTATTGCCCCATGCTTAGTTTGTGCATTTTGGAATCTTGTTGCTTGTTGTTTTCATATGTTAAAAATGCCATGTTGCTGTTTTTGGCAGATTTCAACTAAAACTTGTTTTGATGATTGTGGGTGAACTCCGTTTGGAACATTCCATATATGAAACTTGCTTAGAATCCCATATAGTTTCATAATAACTTGTTGAATTCTTGATTGGAGAAGTTTGTGGTGTTTTTTCCATGCATTGCATTCATGGCATGTGCATGTTGTGTTGCTCTTATATTTTGAACCGTAGCTCCGTTTGAGATGTTCCATATATGTAAATCGACTAGAATGACGTGTATAATAACATGGTATGATTTATTCTGCTATTTAATAAACATAAAATATGTTTAAATCAGATCTGGACCACATTCATAATATACATATGGGGTCATTTCGGAAATGCTATAAGTTGTTTCCGACCTCATTTAAGATGCCTAGATAGTATAGTTTACTTATGCTTCACCTCTTGCCATGTTTAAAAACATTTAATATTGTCATCTACCTAACGGGAATGAACTAAATAATTCGAATGTGGAGTTTCGTCAATATGCAACTCGTTGCATATTGAGCTTCACTTAATGTGTAGTATTTGATTGTTGTGAATTGTCATGCCTTGCATATTAGACCGGACATGCATCATATTTGTTGTGTATTGTGTCTTGCATGTGTTCTGGTGTATCTTGTGTTGATTATTCGTTTCGAATTGCTTCTTCTCAATAGAGTTTCGAAAGCGTTCGGAATGTGAGGATTCGTTCGACTACGTGGTTCGTCTTCTTCATGGACTCAGTCTTCTTCCGAGCGGGATCTCAGGCAAGATGACACATTTCCCTGGATACCATTACTATCATTGCCATGCTAGTTGTCTCGTCTTTTATCGTTATGTCTCGCTACCTCCCACTTGTTGGATAAGCCTCCCAACATTGCCATGATAAGCCTCTAACCTCTCCACATCCTAGCAAACCTTGTTTGGCTATGTTACCGCTTGCTCAGCCCTTCTAATAGCATTGCTAGCTGCAGGTGCAATGGCTTCCATGTGCCAACATGGACTTTTTTTTTGTTATCTCACAATATTGCTGCTATTTAATTTAATGCACATATATACTTGGTAAAGGTGAAAGGCTTGCCCTTTTGCTTGGTGTTTTGTTCCACTCTTGCCGCCCCTAGTTACTTGTGAATCGGTGTTATGTTCCATAAATGAGCGCTCCTAACATGCTCGGGGTTGTTATGGGGACCCCCTTGATTTTCGGGTTAGAATAAAACTTGTCCGGCATGGCCCAACATTGGTACTACATTTGCCTAATAACTAATAAACATGCATAGGGCATGATAACCCCATGGATAATTTAATCAATCCCCGGGCCAGTGCTCCGCATGAGTGTTGGTCCAAACCAGAGCAGCTTATAACGCTACCCGGGGCAACTCGGTGTTTGGCGTGGTAACCATCGCTCATCTGGTTGTGCCCTGAGAACGAGATACGCAGCTCCTATCGGGATTGTCGGCACGTCGGGCAGCCTTGCTGGATTTGTTTTACCTTTCTTGAATGTCTTGAGTGAGGAACTCTGATTTCTTCGGGCTATCTCAAGGTGTTGGATTTCCTTTGGAATTGCCTAGGAAGATCACAAGATCTGTGGGTGAGGTTATTCCCGCTGAGTGTGGTTAATTTGTGATGGACGAGTTAGAGCACCCCTGCAGGGTTAAATCTTTTCGAGAAGCCGTGCCCGCGGTTATGTGGCAAACTTGGATACTTTCTTTAACACCCGGTCATAGCAAACTTGAAGTAAACTCTAATAAAATACACCAACTGCGTGCGTAACCGTGACTGTCTCTTCTCGTGAGTCCTTATCAGAAAGAGAACATGGTGGGGTTATGATTGACGTAAGTAGGTGTTCAGGATCAGTTAGTGATCATTTCTAGTTCACGTCCGTTATGCGTAGACCACCATACTTTAATATATGTACTCGTAAGTTAGCCACTCAATTAAATGCTTAGTCGCTTGCTGCAGCCTCACCACTTAACCATACCTTACCTATTAAGCTTTAATAGTCTTGATACCCTTGGAAATGAGATTGTTGAGTCCCTGTGGCTCACAGATTACTACAATAACAGTTGCAGGTACAGGTAATGTGATGATTTGACGTGAGCGCGTTGCTTGATTTGACTTGGAGTTCTTCTTCTTCTTCTTCAATCTTGGATGGGTTCCAGGCGGCAGCCTGGGATAGCAAGGGTGGATGTCATTTTATCGTTTGATTTCGTCCATAGCCGGCCCCTGCTCTTCTGCATGATGTTTGAGTATGTTATTGTAATGTTGTGACTCTGATGTAGCTTGTGGCGAGTGTAAGCCAATTCCATATACTCATCTCTTCTGTACATGTACTTGTAATGATATCCATTATTGCGAACGCATCGATATGCGCTTCTATCCCTATTGCGGCCCTCGTGCCCAAATAAGGATAGGACCTCATCTTGGGCATGACACCAAAGTTCAACGAAAGCAAAGAGACGACGAAAAATGAACGAAAACACTCGCAAATCCGACACGCTCTCCCCCTTTGGCGTCGAAACGCCAAAAAGGTAGAGAGGACACCTAAGACACAAGTGGTAGCTCCCACTGCAGACAGATCAGCCATCAAACTCCTCCTCTGAAGCAACTGGAATAGACTCCTCATCTGAATCAGCCCACTGATAGCTCTGCTTCTTCATCCAAGTAGCCTCAGGAGTGATGTCCTTCTCAGACCCACTCCAGATGGTCTCGCCAAGCTTCCTTGGAATCCGCTTGTCGCGCTGACGACTCTCCTTCTAAGCAACATGATTCTGGTACTGTCCCATGGCTTCCATGCAGAATAATGTCTTCATCATGTTTTTGAGCTTCTTAGACCAAGATGGCTCCGTAGACGGTGGCTCATACATCTCAGAACTGTCCTCCGCCTCCTCTTCAATCTCATCCTCATCAACATCCATATGTGGATTAGCAGACCCAGTGGTAGTGTTAGCCCACTTGTCCTTCCGACGCAGCCGAATGGGCTCATGACGGATCCAGTTGGGAGCATGAAAATCCTCACCTGGAAAGATCTTCTCCCAAGTTTGGTGAATCAAGAAGAACAAGTAGGGTCCATAGAACACAGCAGACTGAAGCTCACTCCACATGATGTGAGAAACATCAAGTGGTCTAGTACTGGTAATCCGCCCTTGCTCACAAAGAAGCAACATATCCACTAGATAGTAATGCACCTTGTCCTTGTCTCCCATGCGAGAAAAGAGAGTGTTGCGAAAGATCTGGTGCATGACATCGAGGAACGGGTTTAGCACATGAGTTTTCTCACCATAGGGTAATGTATTCTCAACAAGGTATGGTAGAAGCTTCTCCTTGTGTGCAGCATGTGGGTTGGCATGCGGGCGCAAACCAAAGGGCTCATCAAGCCCCTCACCACGAATGTGCAACAGATCCATGAACTCCTTCCAGTCAGCAGTCATTCTCGCTCCATTGGTCATACAAGTCATGCTCCGCTTCACATCCGAGTGAAAGTGGACAGAAGCAAAGAACCGAGCCACAATCTCAGGATCAAAGTCAAGATGGAACGAGATGATATTGTCAATATCAAACTGCTCCACCATATCCAGAGCCTCACCAAAATATGCCTGGTTCTTCCTCAGATGAGCCATGTTAATCCACTAGACGGGAACATAGATGTTCTTCTTTCCCTTGATCACATCTATATGGATGAGATTTTGTTGCTTGATCCAAAACAAGGTATTGCCCTTGGTATGTTCCCTAGGTTTGATATAGGGGTCGATCTTCCGACGAATCAGAAACTCTCCTTGAGGCATATCCTCCCAGTTGTCAGCAGGCTCCTTGATCTTGGTTGCGGTTCTCTTGAAGTGGCGTTGCGAGGCATTGGACCCCTCAGGAGCATCTTGATTACGTAGACACTTTGAACCCATATCACGAGAGGTCTTCAAGCATCTTGAACTAGAACCGGAGCCACCACCTATGACACACAACGCAAACACAAGAGAAGAACAAAAGAAGTCATTGCAAATACCAAAGCAAACAAGAGAGACATATAGAAGTGAGAATTGGTAGGACAAAACAGGGTGATTTTAGATTGAGCGATAGTACCGCAAGTCTTGCGGTAGTAAAATTTTACTACCGCGCCGACCACGGTAGTACCGAGCATAGCATAGAAGAAAAACATTACATCCGCCCGACAGGTGGTAGTACCGTACCAGGAGGTGCGGTAGTACCGCACGGGGCGGAGTCCTCAAGAACCACGGATCTAAGCACCCGAAAAACAGATCGGTACTATAGTAGATCAAAACTACCATGCTGTATCCTACCAATGAACAATTCTACTTCACAAAAACTCTCCAACCATCACCTCATGCACATATTTGGCCAAAAATCACAACACCAACTCATATTTCCCCCTAAACCTAGATACAAAAATAGAGAGGCAAAGAGAGAACAACTCGGGTAAATACCAGGGTTCATGGCAAGAGGACGAGGTGGGGAACGATCCCACCGGTTGGAATGGGAGGAGAGTGGCCGGAGACAGAGATCCGACAAGTTCCTCCGGCATCGTTTGTGGGGAGCATAGAGAGAGACATGAGGGGAAGAGATGAATGGGTATGGGGGAGTTTGAACCCCCCTGCCCGCTCTTAACCCCCATGCGGATCTCATGGCACGGTAGTACCGCGAGTCATTGCGGTAGTACCGCTCCTCTAGCGGATGTCATTTTTTACTTCTGTGTTGTAGGCGGTAGTACCATGCAGGAGGTGCTACTATGCGAGCACAGGAGCAACCACACTCCAGCGGTAGTACCATGGTGTACCACGGTAGTATCGTGTTGCCAACAAAATACAGGTTTTGGAAGAAAATCCTTTGCACACAAATTCGAAGGAAATATATTTGGAAGACAATAAGGCACAAAGATAAATCAATAAGCTTCACGCAAGGAAGATACATACGAACAAGCACAAAAGAAGCAAATCAAAACAAGAACACGATCCAAAAGATTAGAGAGGAGAAACAAGGACCAAACACCGAACCACTACCTCTCATGAAGAGAGGGCGGTGGCCGGAGCCACCTATGTTTGATTCAATTGGTATGGCACCGTGAAGAATTATCCTTGGTTCCATGACCAAGACTCATATTTGAAGCATAGTAACCATCAGAAAAATGGCATATGTGAAAGACTTTGATTAGTTTATGCATAATAGGGGGAGGGATAGTTCATTGAGAAAACTAGACTCCCCCTAAATCCATGCCTACACCTAGACAAGACATAATGATGAGTGTGGTGGGGTGTGCACGAAGTCAAACCACATTGCTCAAATCAATGATATTTAGCTCATGCCTTAAATCGCGAAATCTTGCTTCATACAATGGCTTCGTAAAAATATATGCAAGTTGCTCATTAGTGTTGAGATGGATAAGATTGATATCTCCTTGCTTGACGTGTTCCTGGAGGAAGTGATGACGAATATCAATGTGCTCCGTCTTGCAATGTTGAACCGGGTTGCTGGAGATCGTAATGGCACCTGCATTATCACGGTAAAGAGGCACTTTGTCACAATTGACACCATAATCCTTTAAAGTTTGCCACATCCAAAGAATCCGTGCACAGCAACTGGCAGCAGCTACATACTCGGCCTCGGTGGACAAGAGAAAAACACAGTTTTGTTTCTTTGAAGACCAACTTACCAAAGACCGACCAAGAAATTGGCATCCTACGGAAGTGGACTTCCTATCCACACGGTCTCCCGCCCAGTCTGAGTCAGTATGTCCAATGAGATCAAATGAAGCACCATTGGGACACCATAAGCCAAAGTTTGGGGTATGATCCAAATATCGAAAGATTCGCTTGACAGCCACATGGTGACTCTCCTTAGGTGCGGATTGAAATCGTGCACAAATTCCCACACTCAACTTGATATCTGGTCTAGATGCACAAAGGTTCATTTTTGAAGATCCATTTAGTTCCAATGACATTGTGATTCTCCTTTGGTCTTGGCACCAATCGCCACACTTGGTTGCGCTCAAAGTTTTTGTGTTCATTGTGCATGGCTTCAACCCACTCCATGTCCTCGATCACATCTTGTACATTGAGAGGCTCAATGCAAGAAACAAACGGGTGATGTTCACAAAAGTTTGTTAATTGTCTACGAGTGGTTACCCCTCTTTTCAAGCTGCCGTAGATGTTTT
This sequence comes from Hordeum marinum, assembly GCA_022496015.1. NCBI lineage: Eukaryota > Viridiplantae > Streptophyta > Magnoliopsida > Poales > Poaceae > Hordeum > Hordeum marinum. The sequence goes on from CM039674.1 coordinate 445,458,845, forward strand.
CCATCAAATTTTGTTTATGTTCAAGCTTGGCAGCATTCTTGGCAGCTCGTCTCTCTAAGATTTCCTCCATGGAAAGTTGAGGGACAACATCCTGAGGAGCATGTTCTTGATGATCTTGAGCACCTTCGTGAGCTTGCTCTTGATCTTGAAGAAGATATTGATCTTGAGCTTTCTCGGGGACGTGGACTTGATCTTGGGCATTACTTGGTGAGATGCCATCATCAGTAGATTGATCTTGCCCTTGATCGTGTCCATGTGGTAGAGGACCTTCATTTTGTTCTTCGGAAGCGTGTGGGTCTTGTGTCAGTGATGGTTCCACTTGAGTGGAACATTGTCCTTCTCCTTCGGCCACAAGAAGTTCCTCAACAAGCCATGACGCATCCCTTCCCTCCTCCCCGATTGCTTCTCCTCTAGTAGATTGATTCGATGCCGCTTAGCGAAGCTCTGCCATACCAGCTCCACCACCACCGCCGCCATGCCGTCATGCTACTAGAAAACCCATCTACCTCTCTGCTTCCTCTTGCTAGATCAAAAAGGTGGAGATTGTCATCGAGCAGTATGTGTGCTGAACGCGGAGGTGTCGTCCGTTCGGCGCTTGATCTGAAGTTCGTGGGACGGCTTGCGATTTGGATCACAAAGACGATTGAATACATCAAGCTCGTTCTTTAACGCTTCCGCTTAGCAATCTACAAGGGTATGTGGATCCAATCTCTCCTCTCGTAGATGCTCATCTCCTAGATGTATCTTGGTGAAGCGTAGGAAATTTTTTTTTCCCATGCAACATTCTCCAATAGTGGTATCAGAGCTAGGTCTATGTGTATATGAGATCATGAGTAGAACACAAAGGAGTTTGTGGGCGTTGATGCTTAGATTGCTTGCTCCCTTCTTCATGTTTTGATTTAGCGGTATTGTGGGATGAAGCGGCTCAAACCAACCTTACTTGTACACTTATGAGAGACCGGTTCCATCGACTGACATGTAACTGTGTTGCACAAAGATGGCTGGCGGGTGTCTATCTCTCCTACTTTAGTTGGATCGGATTCGACAAAGGCGGTCCTTGAGAAGGTTGAATAGCAATTTGACTATCACCGTTTTTGTTTATGCGTAGGTGAGAATTGTTCTTGCTAGATACACGTAGAAGCCACGTAAAACATGCAACAACAATTAGAGGACATCTAACTTGTTTTTGCAGGGCATGTTTGAGGGATCACTAGAAGAGTGTCTAGAGGGGGGGTGAATAGACTACTAGCAGGAAATTAAAACCTAACATTTTCCCAAGTTAATTGATTTGCAGATTTTAACAGTTTTAGCAAGACTAGCAAGTCTATATACCCTGCACATGCATGTCAACAAATATGGCAACGGAAAGTAAGGACATTGCACAAGAAGTAAAGAGTTGAGATATGGAGATCAAACACAATTGGAGACGCAAGGATTTTTCCCGTGGTTCCGATAGGTGGTCCTATCGTACGCCCATGTTTATGGAGTCTTCAATCCACGGAGGGTAACGATCGTGAGCGTCCACGGAGAGCTCCACCCATAAGGGTCCACGAAGTATAAACCTTGACTATTCCATAACGACTTCCGTCCACGAAGGACTAGCTTCACTATGAGTAGATCTTCATGAAGTAGGCGATCTCCTTGCCCATACAAACTTCTTGGTTCACTCCACAACACGAAGTAGGAGGCTCCCAAGCGACACCTAACCAATCTAGGAGGCACCACCCTCCAAAAGGTAATAGGCTCGGTAATGATGATGAACTCCTTGCTCTTTTGCTTCAAGATGATAGACTCCTCAACACACAATCGCTCTCTCATAGATTTGGCTTGGTAGAAGAGATTGATTGGGTGGAAAGAAACTTGGGGAGGCTACAGATCAAGATTCATATGGTAGGAATGGAATGGCATGATCTCAACACATGAGTAGGTGGCTCTCTCTCAAAAAATCAGTAGGTATGAGCGGGGAACAATTCTGAGTGCTTCTCTGTCAAGTAGGTGGTGGTGAAGGGGTATATATAGGCATCCCCAAAAATCCAACAATTACACACAAAATGACCAACTCGGTGACACCAATGTGTTAATCTTGATGGTACCGAAGTGACCAAAAGGTGGCAACTTTTGAATCTCGGTGAGACCGATATTGGAAACTCAGTTGCACCTATAAGGTGATCAACAGTCAGATTGTGATTCTCGGTGATGCCGATCCAACAATCTCAGAGGGACAGATATTATTATTTTGCATAACATAAATTTGGCAACCTAAACTCGATGGCATCAGTGTGGAATCGGTTGCACCGAAGTGGCTAGGGTTTGGCTGAGTCTGTATGAGGTTGAGAATCGGTGGCACTAGGATGGAAATGTTGGTTGCACCGATTTTAAATATTTGGCTTAGGACAGACTTTGGTGGGAGAGTTTGTGGGTGTTTTTGGTGACTATTACTTGTGCACGTATGAGAATTATGTTCACCAACAAAACCTTACCCCCTTTTAATAGTATTGGCTTTCCTATGGACTCAAAGTGATTTCTCACAAATATAAAATGTAGAGTCCTCTTGCTTTAAGCTTTGCCAACCTATTTTTCTTGCATCTTGTGGTATCTACACAATCCTTTTGCCAACCCAACTCTGCATGTACTATTATCTGAAATACACTAGATAGAAGTATTAGTCCAAGAGACAATGTATGTTGTCATGAGTTATCAAAACCACCAAGGGAGCATGTTGTGCTTTCAATCTCCCCTTTTTTGGTAATTGATGACAACACACAATCAAAGCTTCAAATAAAGATATGCATGGATATAATGAAGACTTTGAGAGACACATGACTTAGATTTTCTCCCCCTAAATGTGTGCAGTACTTTAAAGGATAGTTTCTTTGGAATGCATGGACACACATATGGATGCAGGGATATAAGGAGTCATGTGTACCTTGGCTATATGCATCAAAATATATATGAATGAGATGTGCCCTTGTTCAAGACGTCACTCTTGCAAACAATAGGTGCAATAAGCAAGAGATCATCTTTACCAAGAGTATGATGCGAATACTTACCTTGAATTCTTGATCATTCTAGTAGCAGAAAACACACTTGAGTAAACAATGTTAGGAAACACAAGAGTATTCTACTAATATAAAGATAATAGAACTCAAAAGTACCAAGATATGGAAAACATATAAAAGATGATAATCCTTAAGATTAATATGTCATCAAGATCATTTATAAATTTCTCCCCTTAGATATGAAAGTAGTAGTTCTTCCTCCCCCTGAATCTCAACATGTAGATATTGGGATTGGATAGGGCGAGAAAAGTTCTAAAGTGAACAGTCAAATAAAATAAACCGAATAATATTCTCCAAACATGTTTTTCTCCCCTGCTTTGGTATTCTCACCTTGTTCATATAAGTAAAAGCTTGATATCTGCTCTACCCCTTAATCATATCTCCCCCATTGCATAAGTAAGTAAAAGCTTGATGTCTGCTCTACCCCTTAATCATATCTCCCCCTTTGCATAAGCATGTAACTCTCCCTTTAGCATGAAGCTTTGTTATTCTCCCCCTTTGGAATTAATTTTCAAAAGGGTCAAATTTAGGAGTAGGTACAGGGATCATTGACAAGGACTGGATCCTCGAGAACAAGGGTCATTAAAAGTAGGGTTCATAGAAAAGAACTGAGGGAATCATTGAACGTAACTTCTTTCCCGGTGACAAATAGTAGTTAGGTCTTGTTAAGTCTTCTCCTCCTTTGAGCTAGGGATCCTTGAATAAAGAATTCCCCCCCCCAAAGTTTTTATAGGAAGGGATCATCAAAGTAATAGAAGAAGGACATATAATAGAAGAAAAATAAATTGGTGACTCCGAGACAGATAGATCGGTGGTACCGAGATTTTGTAGTGCAGCTTGTGTGCAATTTTGGTAGACCCGAGATATATGAGTCGGTGGCTCCGAGGCTAAAACGGAAAGAAAGGAATAAGGTACCATGTTTCTGTTTTAAAAGTGTCAAAAGAAAATATTTTCAAAGGGAAAGTGAAGGACATCATCTAGAGAATATTTGAGTGCTTACGAGAGATCGTGTCAATAGAGAACAAACCACACAAGATTCTTAACTAGATGATGGGCGGTGACTAGGTCACCTATATTAGAGTATATTGACTTAGGAGCCAAGAAAGAATACTTGATCATAGGTCATACTCTATGTTATGCTCAAAATGGGGTTACCATTTTTCGACTAAGCATTTTAATGTCTTCATATCACTTGAGTTGCTTTAGCTCATGACTTGGAGTAAAGCCTTTTCAAGGATATGAGTGCATACCTTTGAGTGATATTGATGATGTTGCTCGTAGGTGAACTTGTTGAGGATGCTTGAGGTTGATGAAGAACATCTTGAGTTGGGAGCAATCCTTCTCGTTCTAGTACACTTGTTACCTACAAAGGTTAGTCATGCAAGGAAGAACAATAGGTATATCCATTTGACATTATACCAATTGAGATTTTGCAATAATAATCAAGTATATGTCAAGGATATGTTTTTGTTGTCTTCTCCCTTCCATCCTCAAGAGAGGTTGTGGATACCTAGTCAAGACAAGATTTCTTATGATTGGAGTTGGTTGCAATCTCGTGGAATGAAGTTCTTCCAAGTACCTACAATCGGTTGGATGCAATAAAAGGGAGCATAGAATTCCATGGCATAAGATAACATGTTAGGAATATCATGGAAGTATCAAGAAGGCTCATGCCCTTGCAAGCATCCGAGTGAGTCTAGCTCAAGTTTGAAGCATCAATGATGTTAAACTCACTCCTCAAGTGAGAAAAAGTTTTCTCATCAAGTGGCTTAGTAACGATATCAGTCAATTGCTTGTTAGTGTGAACATGCTTAAGATTAATATATCCTTTGGCAACATGTTCACAAATGAAATGATGTCGAACTTGAATATGCTTAGTTCGAGAATGTTGCACAGGATTCTGACCGATCTTAATATCACTTTCATTGTCACAAAGTAATGGAACATTTTTAACATGGATTCCATAATCCTTAAGCGTTTGTGTCATCCATAGTAATTGCGCACAACAAGATCTAGCAGCAATATACTCAGCTTCGGCTGTACATAGAGATACCGAGTTTTGTTTCTTGGAGGACCAAGACACAAGAGATCTACCCAAAAATTGACAAGTACCCGAGGTGGATTTTCTATCAACCTTGTCACTGGAATAGTCCGAATTGGAATAGCCAACAATGTTAAAAGAACATCCCTTGGGATACCAAATGCCAAAGTTTGGTGTTTGTATCAAGTATCTCACAATACGTTTCACGGCCGAAAGATGACACTCCTTAGGTGCAGGTAGATATCTAGCACACATGCAAACACTAAGCACAATATCGGGACGAGATGCACATAGATATAGCAATGAACCAATCATAGATCGATAAACCTTTTGAACAATCGGTTCATCCTTCTTGGTAAGATCAACATGTCCACTAGTTGGCATGGGAGTTTTCATACCTTTGCACTCCTACATGTTGAACTTCTAGATCAAGTCCTTGGTATACTTAGTTTGAGAGATGAAAGTTCCTTCTTTTGATTGCTTGATTTGCAATCCAAGAAAGAATTTCAGCTCACACATCATGGACATCTCATACTTCTCAGACATTAACCTTCCAAATCTTTCACTAAATTGAGGGTTAGTGGAACCAAACATAATAACATCCACATATATTTGGCACACAAATAATTCACCATTAACTCTCTTAGTGAACAAGGTTGCATCAATTTTTCAAATTTCAAGACCTTTTTCAATGAGAAACTTCGTTAAGCATTTGTACGAAGCATGAGGGGATTGCTTAAGACCATAAAGGGCTTTACGAAGCTTGTAAACAAGATTAGGTTTCTTAAGATTCACAAAACCAGGTGGTTGCTTAACATAAACCTCTTCTTCATTTCACCATTTAAAATGGCACTTTTAATGTCCATTTGATAAAGCATGATATCATGGTGATTAGCATAGGCAAGAAGAATGTGAATAGCTTCAAGTCTAGCGTCGGAGGCATAAGTCTCACCGTATTCCATACCTTCGACTTGAGTGTATCCTTGGGCCACGAGAGGTGCCTTGTTGCGTACAACTTGACTGTCTTCGTCTTGCTTGTTTCGAAACACCCATTTGGTTCCGATGATGTTGTGCTCATCCTCGGGCTTCTCCACGAGTGTCCACACTTCATTCCTTTCGAAGTTGTGAACCTCTTCATGCATAGCGTTCACCCAGTCTGTGTCTTGAAGAGCTTGTTATACCTTCAAGGGCTCAATGCTAGAGATGAAAGAATAATGCTCACAAATGTTAGCTAGACGAGTTTTACAGAGAACGATTCTCCCGATTTGGATGTCACCAAAGATTTGGTTTAGGGGATGGTTCTTGGTCACTTGTGCTCGAGCTCGGGGTAGCTTGGGCTTGTTAGACAGTGGAGTTTCTTCTTCATCATCAGCATCTCCTTCATCTTCCTTGTTGTTGATGGTGTCGTTCCCTTGAGGTGGTGGTGAAGGAGGTTCTAGTGGATCTTCATGATGTACTTCCTCCTCTTCATCATCTTGCTGTGTATCGCTTGTGGATGCCTCCATGTCTTGTTGTGGTTCACCTTATCGTGAAGTAGGGGCTTCCACTTGAGTTGATGAAGTACTTTCCTTCACCTCCATGGGACGAATCTTGCCGATGGGTAAATCTAGGATAGCTTCCGAAGGGTGCTTATCACCTACATCATTTGGCAATTGTTCGACTTGCGAACCATTAGATTCATCAAACTTCACATCTACCGTCTCTTCAACTTTTTGAGTGAAGTTGTTGTAGACACGTTAAGTGTGAGAATTAGATCCATAACCAAGTAGGAATCCTTCATGAGATTTAGGAGCAAATTTAGTACGACGATGCTTGTTAAGAATGTAGCACTTGGAGCCGAATACCCGAAAGTATCCAACTTGGGGTTTGTTACCGGTGAGTAGCTCGTATGCCGTTTTACTGAGAATCTTTTGCAAGTAAAGTCGGTTTGTGGAATGACATGTTGTTTCCACGGCTTTTGCCAAAAAGTGTCTTGGCATCTTGTAATCGTCAAGCATCATTCTAGCGATCTCAATAAGCATCCGGTTCTTCCTCTCAACAACTCCATTTTGTTGAGGCGTGTACGTAGCTGAGAACTCATGTGAGACACCTTCTTCGTCAAGAAAGGTATCCACAGGGGTGTTCTTGAACTCTAATCCGTTATCGCTCCGAAATTTCTTGATCTTCACTTGAAACTGATTTTGCGCTTTGCGAACGAAGTTCTTGAAGATCTTTTGAACCTACGACTTATCATCAAGGAAGAATACCCACGTAAATCTGGAAAAATCATCAACTATAACTAGACCATAGGAATTTCCACCAAGACTCTTGTAAGCATTGGGACCGAAAAGGTCCATGTGAAGTAACTCGAGTGGTCTCCTAGCAGTCATGATATTCTTAACAGCATGACTTCCACCTACTTGTTGTCCATCTTGACAAGCACTACAAAGTTTATCTTTGTAAAAGATAACATCTTTAACACCAAGTATATGATCACCTTTGATCAGCTTGTCTAAACTACGCATGCCAGCATATCCTAATCTTCTATGCCAAAGCCAACCTCTAGAAGATTTAGCAATTAAACAAGTTCGAGGCTTGGATCTCTTAGTTAAATCAACAATGTATAGATCACCTCTCCTGATACCGGTAAAGACCACTTTATGATTATCTTGACGAAACACTTGGCAATCTACTTTGGTGAATAACACATTGAAACCAAAGTCGGCAAGTCTAGATACAGAAAGAAGATTGTAGCCAAGAGATTCAACGAGCATAACATTTTGAATAGAGCTATCATGGATATGGACACCTTACCAATACCAAGTACCTTACCCTTGGAGTGTCTCCAAATGTTACGTACCTTCGCGGTCCATGGTTTGGTGTGATATCTTCAAATATTTCTCTATCTCCGGTCATATGATCGGTACATCCGCTATCGAGAATCCACTCTTTTCTTCCGGACATGTAATCCTTGAAGTTTTCCATGCGACTTAGATTCTTCATGATCTTCTCATACTCGATGTCGAATAGCTCATCTTCATCATAGTAGCCACGTTCCACATTGTCATCATCAAGTGGGAAATCCTCGTCATAGAGAACAAGAGATTCGTTAGGATGGTGATCATGACAATGTTCAAGTTTATGAATGTTAAGGGCCTCTTTAGCAGGCATGAGGTCTCTAAGATCAAATAGACAATCATCAAACTTAGGATCACTAGGCATCATTTTGTTGAAGGCAATAGTTTTATGAAGAATTTCATCAAGATTATTCAATGAATAATTTGGATATCGTTTGTCCAAATCATTCCAGGAAGTATAAGCACACGCAAAATTCTTCATTTGGTTGAGCACATTTCTAGGCAAAGTTCTAATAATAAGATTAACAATTCAAAGATTGCGTAACATATCAATTTCCTCTTCGTGTGTGGGATGCAAGGGATTAATAGGAGGCTCATAGGGGCGCATAACAGATTTTCTCAATTGAAATTCATTAAACAACTCAAGCATCAAAGTTTTCAATTGGCTATACCACTATCCATCAAGAATAGGCACTCTACAATTCACACTCCCTATACTAGACACATCCATCTTCCTCCTCGGAGTTTAAACCGAAGCAATGGAGATCAATGCTCTCATACCAATTGAGGCATCACTAGAAGAGTGTCTAGAGGGGGAGTGAAAAGACTACTACCAGGAAATTAAAACCTAACCTTTTCCCAAGTTAATTGGTTGGGAGATTTTAACAGTTTTAGCAAGACTAGCAAGTCTATATGCCCTACACATGCATGTCAACAAATATGAAAGTGGAAAGTAAAGACATTGCACAAGAAGTAAAGTGAGATATGGAGATCAAACACAATTGGAGACACAAGGATTTTTCCCGTGGTTCCGATAGGTGGTGCTATCGTATGTACACATTTATGGGGTCTTCAACCCACGAAGGGTAACGGTCGCGAGAGTACACGAAGGGCTCCACCCATAAGGGTACACGAAGTAGCAACCTTGACTATTCCATAACGGCTTTCGTTCACGAAGGACTAGCCTCACTATGGGTAGATCTTCACGAAGTAGGCGATCTCCTTGCCCGTAGAAACTTCTTGGTTCACTCCAAAACACGAAGTAGGAGGCTCCCAAGCGACACCTAACCAATATAGGAGGCACCACCCTCCAAAAGGTAATAGGCTCGGTAATGACGATGAACTCCTTGCTCTTGTGCTTCAAGATGTAGACTCCTCAACACACAATCACTCTCTCATAGATTTGGCTTGGTAGAAGAGATTGATTGGGTGGAAAGAAACTTGGGGAGGCTAGAGATCAAGATTCATATGGTAGGAATGGAATGGCATGATCTCAACACATGAGTAGGTGGCTCTCTCTCAGAAAATCAGTAGGTATGAGTGGGGAACACTTCTAAGTGCTTCTTTGTCGAGTAGGTGGTGGTAAAGGGGTATATATAGGCATCCCCAAAAATCCAACCGTTACACACAAAATGACCAACTCGGTGACACTGATGTGTTAATGTCGGTGGTACCGAAGTGACCAAAAGGTGGCAACTTTTGAATCTCAGTGCGACCGATATCGGAAACTCGGTTGCACCGATAAGATGACCAGCGGTCAGATTGTCATTCTCGGTGACGCCGATCCAACAATCTCGGAGGGACCGATATTGTGAATTTACGTAACAGAAAGTTGGCAACCTAAACGCGGTGGCACTGGTATGGAATCGGTTGCACCAAAGTGGCTAGGGTTTGGCTGAGCCTGTCTGAGATTGAGAATTGGTGGCACCTGGATGGAAATGTTGGTTGCACCGATTTTGAATATTTGGCTTAGGACAGACTTTGGTGGGAGAGCTTTTGGGTGTTTTTGGTGACCATTACTTGTGCACGTATGAGCATTTTGTTCACCAACAAATCCTTACCCCGTTTTAATAGTATTGGCTTTCCTATGGACTCAAAGTGATTTCTCAGAAATATAAAATGTAGAGTCCTCTTCCTTGAAGCTTTGCCAACCTATTTTTCTTGCATCTTGGGGTATCTCCACAATCCTTTTGCCAACCCAACTCTCCATGGACTATTATCTGAAATACACTAGATAAAAGTATTAGTCCATGAGACAATGTATGTAGTCATGAATTATCAAAACCACCAAGGGACCATGTTGTGCTTTCAATGTTGTGATATGATATGGCCAAATACATGATGAGATATATGTTATGTATGAGATGATCGTGTTTTGTATAGAATATCACGATTTGCATGTCGATGAGTATGGCAACTGGCAGGAGCCATAGGGTTGTCTCTAATTATTGTATGAGTTGTGTGTCAATCATTAAGCGCTATGTAATTATTTACTTTATCGCTAAGCAGTAGCAATAGTAGTATAAGCATGGTGGGCGCAAAAAAACCTGATGGTGTCACAATGATGGAGATCATTTTGATGGAGATCATGGTGTTATGCCCATGACGATGCAGATCATGCCGATGCTTTGGAGATGTAGATCAAAAGCACAAGTTCATGATCATATCATGTCACTTATGATTTGCATGTGATTTTAATCCCTGTATGCACCTTGTTTTGCTGAGGACGATGGTAGCATCATAAGGTGACCCCTCACTTAAATTTCAAGATAAATTGTGTTCTCCCCACCATTGCAAAAGATCGTCATGTCGAGATACCACGTGATGATCGGGTGTGATAGACTGTACATTCACATACAACGGGTGCTAGCCAGTGTTGCACGTGCGGAACACTTGGGTTAAACTTGAGGAGCCTAGCATGAACAGACATGGCCTCGTAACACAAGAGACCTAAAGGTCGAACATGAGTCATATAGTAGATATGATCAACATGATGATGTTCACCATTGAAACCGCCTCAACTCACATGATGATCGGACTTGAGTTGGTTAATTTGGATCATGTATCACTCAGATGACCTGAGAGATGACAATTTGAGTGGGAGCTTTAGTAATTTGATTAACTAAATCTTGAACAATAGTCTTAGTCACCTTTGCTTATTTATGTTGTAGATCAATGGCTCGCGCAGTAGCACCCCTGAATTTTAATGCGTTCCTAGAGAAAGCTAAGTTGAAAGATGATGGAAGCAACTTTGTGGATTGGGCACGTAATCTGAGGATTATCCTCACGGCTTCCTAGACACCTTCTCACCTGTAGCGATGCTTAAGTCCGTCAAAATCATGTTAGCAGTAGCTGCATATTTCGACTATGAAATTTGGCAGATGGATATCAAAACAGCGTTCCTTAACGGTTTCCTTAAGGAAGAGTTGTATATGATACAACCGGAAGGTTTTGTCAATCTAGAGAATGCTGGCAAAGTTTGCAAACTCCATTGATCCATTTATGGACTGGTGCAAGCATCTCGGAGTTGGAATCTGTGTTTTGATGAGGTGATCAAAGCGTTCGGGTTTATACAAGTTTACAGAGAATCTTGTATTTACAAGAAAGTGAGTGGGAGCTCTATAGCATTTCTAATATTATATGTGGATGACATATTGCCGATTGGAAACAATATAGATATGCTGGAAATCATGAAGGAATATTTGAACAAGAGTTTTTCATTGAAGGACCCAGGAGAAGCTGCTTTCATATTAGGCATTAAGATCTATAGAGATAGATCGGGACACTTAATAGGACTTCCACAGAGCACATACCTTGAGAAAGTTTTGAAGAAGTTCAAAATGGATCAGTCCAAGAAGGGGTTCTTGCCTGTGTTACAAGGTGTGAAGTTGAGTAAGACTCAATGCCCAGTGATGGCAGAAGATAGAGAAAAGATGACTATCATCCCCTATGCTTCAGCCATAGGCTCTATCATGTATGCAATGATGTGCACAAGACCCGATGTCAGCCTTGCCATAAGTATGGTCAGAAGGTTTCAAAGTGATCCAGGAATGGAGCACTGAACGGCGGTCAAGAATATCCTAAAGTACTTGAAAATGACTAAGGAAATGTTTCTCGTTTATGGAGGTGATCAAGAGCTCTTCGTAAAGGGTTATGTTGATGGAAGCTTTGACACTGATACGGATGACTCTAAGTCGCAAACTGGATACGTATTTATTCTCAATGGGGGAGCCGCAAGCTGGTGCAGTTCCAAGCAGAGCGTGGTAGCCGATTCTACATGTGAAGCGGAGTACATTGCAGCCTCGGAGGCAGCGAAGGAAGGTGTCTGGATGAAGGAGTTCATGACAGATCTTGGAGTAGTGCCCAGTGCACTGAATCCAATGGCTTTGTTCTGTGACAACACTAGTGCCATTGCTCTGCCCAAGTAACCAAAGTTTCACAAGAGGACCGAACACATAAAGTGACGCTTCAATTCCATCTGCGATCACATCAAGGAGGAGGACATAAATATTTGCAAAGTGCACATGGATCTGAATGTTGCAGACCCATTGACTAAAGCTCTTCCAAGGTCTAAACATGATCAACACCAGAACTGTATGGGTGTTCGATTCATTACAATGTAAATCACATAGTGATGTGAGCTAGATTATTGGCTCTAGTGCAAGTGGGAGATTGTTGGAAATATGCCCTAGAGGCAACAAATAAAGTGTTTATTATTATATTTTCTTGTTCATGATAATCGTTTATTGTCTATGCTATAATTGTCTAGATTGGAAACTAAATACATGTGTGGTATATAGACAACATTGTGTCCCTAGTATGCCTCTAGCAGACTAGCTCATTGATCAAAGATGGTTAAGGTTTCCTATCTATGGACATGGGATGTCATTTGATAACGGGATCACATCATTGGGAGAATCATGTGATGGACAAGACCCAAACTATGAATGTAGCATGTGATCGTGTTAGTTTATTGCTACAGTTTTCTACATGTCAAGTGTCTGTTCCTATGACCATGAGATCGTGCAACTCACTGGCACTAGAGGAATACTTTGTGTTTATAAAACGTTGCAATGTAACCGGGTGACTGTAAATATGCTCTATAGGTATCTCCGATAGTGTTTGTTGAGTTGGCATGGATCAAGATTGGGATTTGTTACTCCATGTGACGGAGAGGTATCTTAGGGCCCACTCGGTAATACAACATCACAACAAGCCTTGCAGGCAATGTGACTAAAGTGTTAGCCATGGGATATTGTATTACGGAACAAGTAAAGAGACTTGCCGGTAATGAGATTGAACTAGGTATGAAGATACCGACGATCGAATCTCGGGCAAGTAACATACTGATAGACAAAGGGAACATCGTACGGGATTATATGAATCCTTGACATAGAGGTTCAACCGATAAAGATCTTCGTAGAACATGTAGGAACCAATATGGGTGTCCAGGTCCCGCTATTGGTTATAGACCGCAGAGGTGTCTCGGTCATGTTTACATAGTTCTCGAACCCGCAGGGTCTACACACTTAAGGTTCGGTGACGTTTCGGTATACATGAGTTATGTATGTTGGTGACCGAAGGTTGTTCGGAGTCACAAATGAGATCCCAGACGTGACAAGGATCTCTGGAATGGCCTGTAGGTGAATATTCATATATAGGAAGTTCCGTGTTGATCACCAAGGAAAGTTCGGGCGTCACCGGTAATGTACCAAGGGTGCCGAAAGGGTTCCGAGGGTCCACCGGAAGGGGCCACTAGCCCCGAAGGGCCCCATGGGCTGTGAGAGGAGGCGCACCAGCCCCTGCTGGGCTGGCCGCCTCTCCCACAAGGCCCATGCGGCCGAAGGGTGAAGGGGGAAAACCCTAAGGGGGTCGGCCACCTTGCCCTGGGGGGCAAGCCACCCCTTGGCCGTCGCCCCGCCTCCTCTTGGTTGTCGTCCGTAGGGATGGGAACCCTAGGGCGTAGCCCTTCCCCCTTCCTCCTACATATATGAGAGAGGGATGAGGGCAAACGCACCACAAGCCACGGAGCAGCCCTTCCTCCCTCTCCGATTACTTCTCCTCTAGTAGATTGATTCAGCGCCACTTAGCGAAGCTCTGCGGGATCAGCTCCACCACCGTTGCCGCCACGTCGTTGTGCTGCCAAAGAACCCATCTACCTCTCTGCTCCCTCTTTCTGGATCAATAAGGCGGAGATGCCATCCGTTCGGCGCTTGATCGGGAGTTCGTGGGACGGCTTGCGATTTCGATCGCAAAGACGTTCGACTACATCAACTGCGTTATTTAATGCTTCCACTTAGTGATCTACAAGGGTATGTGGATCCAATATCTCCTCTCGTAGATGCTCATCTCCTAGACTGATCTTGGTGAAGGTAGGAAATTTTTTGTTTCCCATGCAACGTTCCCCAACAAAAAGCACCCCCGAGTCATGAAGATTTCCCTCAACCCCAACAGGTGCATAGAAGAATTAAAAACATCAAAGAAATGATACAGAGAGGTATGTTTGTTTTTTTCACCACTATGCCGAAGTGAAAGGATCGATATGGTTGACTAGAGGGGGGTGAATAGGCAACTAACAATTTTTAACTTTTCATTAACAATTTAGTCTTAGCAACAAATAGGTTGGCTAGAAATGCAACTAGGTGAGCAACCTATATGATTCTAATCACAACAAGCACACAAGCAAGCAAGGGATACAACACAATAATAGCTTGCAAGAAGTAAAGGTAAGAGATAACCAAAAGTGGAGCCGGTGTAGACGAGGATGTGTTACCAGAGTTCCTTCCCTTGTGAGGAAGTACGTCTCCATTAGAGCGGTGTGAAGGCACAATGCTCCCCAAGAAGCCACTAGGGACACCGTATTATCCTCACGCCCACACACAATGCGAGATGTCGTGATTCCACTATTGGTGCCCTTGAAGGCGGCAATCGAACCTTTACAAACAAGGTTGGACTATCTCCACAACTTAATTGGAGGCTCCCAACGACACCACGAAGCTTCAGCATAATGGAATGTGGCTCCGAGGTGACCTCAACCGTCTAGGGTGCTCAAACACCCAAGAGTAACAAGATCCACAAGGGATTAGTGGGGGGAATCAAATTTCTCTTGGTGGAAGTGTAGATCGGAGCCTTCTCAACCAATCCCTAGAAAATCAGCAAGTTTGATTGGCTAGGGAGAGAGATCGAGCGTAAATGGAGCTTTGAGCAACAATGGAGCTTGGGAACGGAAGAGGTAATCTTCTAGAGGAAGAAGACCCCCTTTACATAGTGGGGGGGAGATCCAATCGTTATCCCCACTCTCAGCCCACGCATTGCGGTACTACCGCGCAGAAGCCATGGTACTACTGCAAGGGACTGCGGTACTGCCACTGCAGGGTGCGGTACTACCGCTGGCACGGTAGTGACCAGACGAAGAAGTATTGCACGGGGCAACGAGCGATAGAACCGTCGAAGCAGTACTACCGCGCTCCACTACGGTACTACTGCGTGGTAGAAATCATCTGTCATAGGAGATGCACGGAAGTAAAAAAATTACTTCCGTGCCTACCTCCGCTGAGGGTTGGAGTTGTGCCAAAGTCTAGAACGGTAGTACCAGACATAAATCACGGTACTACCGCTTGAGGGTGGATGTGAAAAATTACATCCGCGCCTACTACCGCAAGTGCACGCAATAGGATCTGGAGATAGAGGTACTATCGCTCAGTGGAGAGGTACTGCCGCTGGACCCTGCGTTACTACCGCTGCCCTGAGCGGTAGTACCGCAAGTCTCAGAAGCATCCATTGATGCGAAGGAAAGGTGGTGCAGAATACTAGATGTGTACATGTTGATTCCACCCAAAACTTTTTGAAGCGGACCCCCTCTTAATAGTACGGCTTTCCTACGACTCAAATCCACCAAAAAGAAACGTAGAGAACAACCATCTTCAATAAACTCCGAGGGGCACCGAATTGTCTTGTGCCTGGACATGAGATATCTGAAATGATCACTGCACACGATTAGTTCGCAAAAGCATTGTCATCAATCACCAAAACCACTTAGGGAGAAATATGCCCTTACAATCTCCCCCTTTTTTGTGGATTGATGACAATACGGGATTTGCACATAAAGATATATAATGAGCATATGCAAACCCACAATCTATAAAATATAGACAAGCTCCCCCTAGATGTGTGCACTCTATAGATATGCTTTGGACTGCAAAGCACACACACTAGGATCAACACCCCCCCTATATTTTATAGACAAGGCAATCTTTGCAATAGAATGAATAACACTAAGCAAGGAAACAAGGCATAACATGTGAGCATGAAGATAAGGGCACATAACAGATAAACTCACAAGCTACTAATCATACCGGACAAGAATAAGATAAGAGTGATATCATATGTCTCACGCCATATGATAGAAGAAGTCTCCTGGTCTCATACACAAATACCATAAACCAAAGTTCAATGAAAGCAAAGAGACGACAAAAAATGAACGAAAACACTCGCAAATCCGACACACTCTCCCCCTTTGGCGTCGAGACGCCAAAAAGGCAATGAGGACACCTAAGACACAGGTGGTAGCTCCCACTGCAGAAAGATCAGCCATCAAACTCCTCCTCTGAAGCAACTGGAATAGACTCCTCATTTGAATCAGCCCACTGATAGCTCTGCTTCTTCATCCAAGTAGCCTTAGGAGTGATGTCCTTCTCAGACCCACTCCAGATGGTCTCGCCAAGCTTCCTCGGAATCCGCTTGTCGCGCTGACGACTCTCCTTCTAAGCAACATGAGTCTGGTACTGTCCCATGGCCTCCATGCAGAATAATGTCTTCATCATGTTTTTGAGCTTCTTAGCCCAAGATGGCTCAGTAGACGGTGGCTCATACATCTCAGAACTGTCCTCCGTCTCCTCTTCAATCTCATCCTCATCAACATCCATATGTGGATCAGCAGACCCAGTGGTAGTGTTAGCCCACTTGTCCTTCCGACGCAGCCGAATGGGCTCATGACGGATCCAGTTGGGAGCATGAAAATCCTCACCTAGAAAGATCTTATCCCAAGTTTGGCGAATCAAGAAGAACAAGTAGGGTCCATAGAACACAATAGACTGAAGCTCACTCCACATGATGTGAGAAACATCAAGTGGTCTAGTACTGGTAATCCGCCCGTGCTCACAAAGAAGCAACATATCCACTAGATAGTAATGCACCTTGTCCTTGTCTCCCATGTGAGGAAAGAGAGTGTTGCGAAAGATCTGGTGCATGACATCGAGGAACGGGTTTAGCACATGAGTTTTCTCACCATAGGGTAATGTATTCTCAACAAGGTATGGTAGAAGCTTCTCCTTGTGTGCAGCATGTGGGTTGGCGTGCGGGCGCAAACCAAAGGGCTCATCAAGCCCCTCACCACGAATGTGCAACAGATCCATGAACTCCTTCCAGTCAGCAGTCATTCTCGCTCCATTAGTCATACAAGTCATGCTCCGCTTCACATCCGAGTGAAAGTGGACGGAAGCAAAGAACCAAGCCACAATCTCAGGATCAAAGTCAAGATGGAACGAGATGATATTGTCAATATCAAACTGCTCCACCATATCCAGAGCCTCACCAAAATATGTCTGGTTCTTCCTCAGATGAGCCATGTTAATCCACTAGACGGCAACATAGATGTTCTTCTTTCCCTTGATCACATCTATATGGATGAGATTTTGTTGCTTGATCCAAAACAAGGTATTGCCCTTGGTATGTTCCCTAGGTTTGATATAGGGGTCGATCTTCCGACGAATCAGAAACTCTCCTTGAGGCATATCCTCCCAGTTGTCAGCAGGCTCCTTGATCTTGGTTGCGGTTCTCTTGAAGTGGCGTTGCGAGGCATTGGACCCCTCAGGAGCATCTTGATTACGTAGACGCTTTGAACCCATATCACGAGAGGGATTCAAGCATCTTGAACTGGAACCGGAGCCACCACCTATGACACACAACGCAAACACAAGAGAAGAATGAAAGAAGTCATAGCAAATACCAAAGCAAACAAGAGATACATATAGAAGTGAGAATTGGTAGGACAAAACAGGGTGATTTTAGATCGAGCGATAGTACCGCGGGTCTTGCGGTAGTAAAATTTTACTACCGCGCCGACCACGGTAGTACTGGGCATAGCACAGAAGAAAAATAGTACATCCGCCTGGCAGGCGGTAGTACCGTACCAGGAGGTGCGATAGTACCGCACAGGGCGGAGTCCTTAAGAACCACGGATCTAAGCACCCGAAAAATAGATCGATACTATAGTAGATCAAAACTACCATGTTGTATCCTACCAATGAACAATTCTACTCCACAAACACTCTCCAACCATCACCTCATGCACATATTTGGCCAAAAATCACACCACCAACTCATATTTCCCCCTAAACCTAGATACAAAAATAGAAAGGCAAAGAGAGAACAACTAGGGTAAATACCGGGGTTCATGGCAAGAGGACGTGGTGGGGAACGATCCCACCGGTAGGAATGGGAGGAGAGTGGCCGGAGACAGAGATCCGGCAAGGTCCTCCGGTGTCGTTTGTGGGGAGGAGAGAGAGAGACGTGAGGGGAAGAGATGAATGGGTATGGGGGAGTTTGAACCCCCCCTGCCCGCTCTTAACCCCATGCGGATCTCATGGCATGGTAGTACCGCGGTTCATTGCGGTAGTACCGCTCCTCCAGCGGAAGCAATTTTTTACTTCTGTGTTGTAGGCGGTAGTACCGTGCAGGGGGTGCTACTGTGCGAGCACAGGAGCAACCACACTCCAGCGGTAGTACCATGGTGTACCACGGTAGTATTGTGTTGCCAACAAAATACAGGTTTTGGAAGAAAATCCTTTCCACACAAATTCAAAGGAAATATATTTGGAAGATAATAAGGCACAAAGATAAATCAATAAGCTTCATGCAAGGAAGACACATACAAACAAGCACAAAAGAAGCAAATCAAAACAAGAACACGGTCCAAAATATTAGAGAGGAGAAACGAGGACCAAACTCCGAACCACTACCTCTCATGAAGAGAGGGCGGTGGCCGGAGCCACCTATGTTTGATTCAATTGGTATGGCACCGCGAAGAATTATCCTTGGGCCCATGACCAAGACTCATATTTGAAGCACAGTAACCATTAGAAAAATGGCAGATGTGAAAGACTTTGATTAGTTTATGCATAATAGAGGGAGGGATAGTTCATTGAGAAAACTAGACTCCCCCTAAATCCATGCCTACACCTAGACAAGACATAATGATGAGTGTGGTGGGGTGTGCACGAAGTCAAACCAAATTGCTCAAATAATTGATATTTAGCTCATGCCTTAAATCGTGAAATCTTGCTTCATACAATGCCTTCGTAAAAATATATGTGCAAGTTGCTCATTAGTGTTGAGATGGATAAGATTGATATCTCCTTGCTTGACGTGTTCCCGGAGGAAGTGACGACGAATATCAATGTGCTTCGTCTTGCAATGTTGAAACGGGTTGCTGGAGATCATAATGGCACTTTCATTATCACGGTAAAGAGGTACTTTGTCACAATTGACACCATAATTCTTTAAAGTTTGCCTCATCCAAAGAATACGTGCACAGCAACTGGCAGCAGCTACATACTCGGCCTCGGTGGACAAGAGAAAAACACAGTCTCCCGCCCAAAGACCGACCAAGAAATTGGCATCCTACAGAAGTGGACTTCCTATCCACACGGTCTCCCGCCCAATCTGAGTCAGTATGTCCAATGAGATAAAATGAAGCACCATTGGGATACCATAAGCCAAAGTTTGGGGTATGAGCCAAATATCGAAAGATTCGCTTGACAGCCACATGGTGACTCTCCTTAGGTGCGGACTGAAATCGTGCACAAATTCCCACACTCAACATGATATCTGGTCTAGATGCACAAAGGTAAAGCAAGGATCCAATCATGGAGCGATATACCTTTTGATCCACAGCTTTACCATTGGGATCACTGTCAAGATGGCATTTGAGTAGCATAGGAGTATTGGCCTTGGGAGGATTGAGCTCATCCATCTTGAACCTCTTGAGCATGTATTGAGTGTATTTAGCTTGATTTATGAAGGTACCTTGACTTCGTTGCTTGACTTCGAATCCAAGGAAGAACTTCAATTCTCCCATCATAGAGATCTCAAACTTATTTGTCATCAGAGTGGCAAACTCTTCATTGAAAGCTTTGTTAGGAGAACCAAAAATAATATGATCAACATATAGTTGGCACATGAACAAGTTCCTGTTGACCCTCTTTGCGAAAAGAGTGGGGTCGATTTTCCCAATTTCAAACCCACGGTCTTGCAACATCTCGGTAACATGCTCATACCACGCACGCGGGGCTTGTTTAAGGCCATAGAGAGGCTTATCAAGAACATATACATGATTGGGGAGAATGGGATCCTCGAACCCTAGGGGTTGCTTAACATATACAAACTCTTTAAGAGGACCATTAAGAAATGTGCTTTTAACATCCATTTGGTTTAATTTAAAGTTATGATGAGAAGCATATGCAAGCAACATGCGAATAGATTCAAGGCGACCAATAGGAGCAAAGCTTTCACTGTAGTCGATACCCTCGACTTGGGAGTAGCCTTGTGCCACCAATCTTGCCTTGTTATGAGTGACGACACCGTTCGCATATTGTTTATTTTTGAAGATCCATTTAGTTCCAATGACATTGTGATTCTCCTTTGGTCTTGGCACCAATCGCCACACTTGGTTGCGCTCAAAGTTTTTGTGTTCATCGTGCATGGCTTCAACCCACTCCATGTCCTCAATCACATCTTGTACATTGATAGGCTCAATGCAAGAAACAAATGGGTGATGTTCACAAAAGTTTGTTAATTGTCTACGAGTGGTTACCCCTCTTTTCAAGCTGTCGTAGACGTTTTCCATCAAATTTTGTTTATGTTCAAGCTTGGCAGCTCGTCTCTCTAAGATTTCCTACATGGAAAGTTGAGGGACAACATCCTGAGGAGCATCTTCTTGATGATCTTGAGCGCCTTCGTGAGCTTACTCTTGATCTTGAAGAAGATATTGATCTTGAGCTTGCTCGGGGACGTGGACTTGATCTTGGGAATCACTTGGTGAGACACCATCATCAGTAGATTGATCTTGCCCTTGATCGTGTCCATGTGGTAGAGGACCTTCATTTTGTTCTTCGGAAGCGTGTGGGTCTTGTGTTGGTGATGGTTCCACTTGAGTGGAACATTGTCCTTCTCCTTCGGCCACAAGAGGTTCCTCAACGGGTAGGAAGTGTCCCACACCCATTCTTCTTATGGCTTGGGGAGGAATTTCATCACCTACATCACAAAGACCACTTTGCTCAACTTGGGAGCCATTATTTTCATCAAACTCTACATTACACGTCTCCTCAATGAGTCCGTTGGACTTATTAGGGACACGGTAAGCGCGAGAGTTTGTAGCATAACCAACAAATATTCCCTCTTGAGCTCTAGGTTTGAATTTAGACAAACGAACACCCTTTTTGGGAATGAAACACTTACACCCAAACACCCTGAAGTACTTGAGATTGGGCTTGTTACCGGTAAGAATTTCATAAGGAGTCTTGTTCAAGCCTTTTCGGAGATAGAGCCGATTGGATGCATGGCAAGCTGTGTTGATGGCTTCGGCCTAGAAATTGTATGGAGATTTGAATTCTGCCATCATGGTCCTTGCCACGTCCATCAACCTCTGGTTCTTCCTCTCGGCAACACCATTTTGTTGGGGGTATAAGGTGCGGAGTATTGGTGCTTGATCCCCTCATCACTAAGGAACTCATTCAAGGTGTAGTTCTTGAATTTGGTGCCATTGTCACTTATTATCATCAGAATCTTTGCCTCATGTTGTTGTTGAGCTTCATTTGCAAAGTCGATGACGGTTTGTTGAGTTTCACTCTTTCTCTTGAAGAAATATACCCAAGTGTATCTTGAGTAGTCATCCACTATCACCAACAATACTTTCTTACCCCAAGGCTATCAAAAGATGGAGGACCAAAGAGATCCATGTGGAGGAGCTCCAAGGGCCTCTTCGAGTAAATGATAGTCGTGGGGCGGTGAGCAGTCTCATGTAGCTTTCCTTCAATACAAGCACTACAAGCATGATCTTTGGCAAAACTCACATTTGTTGGTCCAAGGACGTGATCCCCTTTGAGGAGACTTTGCAAAGATCTCATATTTACATGGGATAGCCGGCAATGCCAGAGCGATCCCACATTAACATTAGCCATTAGGCAAGTCACGGTCTTAGTGGGTCACTCCGAGAAGTTAACCACATAGAGACCATTCTCGACATGCCCAACAAAAGCTACTTTAAGAGTCTTTATCCACAAAAGGGCCACGGAGTCAATACCAAAGAAGGTACTAAAACCCATGAGTGTGAGTTGATGAACAGAAAGTAAATTGTATGCAAGGGTCTCAAAAAGTATGACATTCTCTATGGAGAATTCCAGAGAGATTATCACCTTGCCAAGACCCAATACCTTCGAAATTGCATCATCACCAAATGAGACTTGGGTGGCCACAGATGGGTCAGGATGAGCATCCACCACCAAGTCCTTGCATTCGGTCATATGATTTGTCGCTCCACTATCGAGCAACCATGACACTCCTTCGGAAGCAAACCCCTACAAGAGATCAATGTTTGGTTTTAGGTACCCATTCTTTAATGGGTCCTTTGATGCTAGCAACAAGGGTCTTAGGAACCCAAATATACCATTCAATGTACTCATAAGAAGAACCAAAATATTTGGCATAAACATGCCCATCACTAGCATGGCATAAAACATAAGAGGGGTTAAAGTCGTTGGTCTTGTTGGGGTGGGTGGTCTTGCCCTTCTTGGCATTACCAACCACAACTTTGTCTTTATTCTTTTCATGAGGACCATCTCCTGCTCTTACAAAAGTTTCCTTGAGCGATGGAACTTCCTTGGTTTTCACCTTCTTCTTGTTGTTTTTGGGTGCAAACCCAGCCCCTTCTTTTGCAACAACTTCCTTTTGATTACTCAAAAGGTCATTGAGAATCTTCTCACCTTGGATACATGTCACCAAACCCTTTTCAACCTGCTCTTTTAGCTTAGCATTTTCCTTCACAAGATGTGCATGCTCACAACATGGGTTAGTAGCAGATGCATTATCAATTAGAACAAAAGGAGGAAACATGGCAGTTTCCTTAGTGAGTTTTACTTGGAGTTGATCATGCGACTCCTTAAGAAAGGCATGAGCACACTTCAATGCCTTGTGAGCATTGTCAAGTGTGTCAAGCTCAACCTTGAGTCGATCATGGCCAACCCCATGTGCAACCTTCTCAGACTTGAGCACATGGTTAAGAACAATAGCATGATAATAATATTTATGTAACTTAGCAAGGTCATCATTTTGTGACTCCTCAAGAGTGATACGAAGACCTCGCTCTTCCTCAAGAGCAATAGATAGATCCGCTATCTCGTCCGCATAATCACGACTATGGCCTCTCAACTCATCAAGATATTCTTGAGAATCAATAGTGTCATTGGCCTCACCAAGTTGTTCCAAGAGGGCAACGAACTACTTCTTGGATTCTCCCTTGAGTTTACACAAGAATTTATAAACCTCATTTTTATCCTCTTTTGCCTCCTCATGTTCATCCACACAACCTAACAAAGACGGAGTGGAAGAAATAGAAGTCTTAATGTTTGAGGTTTTGTCGTTGGAGGTTACCTTGGTGATACCTTTAGCCATGAGGCACCTAGCGATGTGGTTCTCATTGGGGGCGTCAAAGAGTGACACCTTTGTTGGGGTAGAGGAAGCAATTACCGCAGATGCCATTGCCATTCCTTCACCGCTTGTGTCTTCGTCATCAACATCATCATCATCCAAGGCATACTCTTCTTGAGCCACCAATTCTTTGTGAGGAGCCTTCTTGGTGAAGTTGGTCTTGTTGGGGAAGGACTTGGACTTATCTTTGTGAATTGGCTTGCCACCATTGTCTTCCATCTTCTCATATGGGCAATCCACCACAAAGTGACTAACATTACCATAGTTGTAGCACGTTCTCACACGTTGCTTCCCCTTTGACCCATTTGAGTTGTTTTTGGAGAAGTTCGGCCTTGTGTTTCTCTTGTTGCCCTAAATTTCCTGGACGCAAGAGCCATATGCTCATGATAAGCATAATTGGTGTCCTCGGGGTCTTCGTCTTCTTCTTCCTCTTGACTGGCCTTGGCCTTCAAAGGAAGGTTGGGGGATGATTTCTTTGACCGTTGCACGCGAGCGAGAGCATTGTCAGCTGTCGTGTTCAACATGTTCATTGCAATAAATTCATCCAACACATCACCAGAAGACAAGGTGTGAAAGTCCGGTCTTTGACGGATGACAGCGGACATAGCCTTGTTGTAGGGCGTGATGGCCTTCAAAAACTTGTGCTTATTCCAAGTATCATCCACATCCTTGCTGCCATGATCTTTGAGGGCAACGGCGAGAGCAGTCACCCTTTTATAGAGCTCACATGGTTCCTCGTCCTCTATCATTACAAACTCATCTGACTGATCAAGGAGAACTTCATAGTTTGACCGTTGAATGCTTGAGCTGCCCTTGTACATGGAGACAATGTGTTCCCAACACTCTTTAGAAACAGTGAAGGGACGTAGGTGAGGTAGGCCTTCAATGGGAACCGTGGCTTGGAGTGTGAACGAGGCGGAAGAATTTAGTTGTTTATACGCTTGTTCTCTTGTAGTGAGGTTGCATGGATCACGAGGATAGTACCCTTCTTCAATGACTCTCATGTGATGAATTGAGCTGTGATCTAAATGAGACATGATACTAAAAACCCAATTAGAAAATCATTCTTAACAAGTTTAGGAGGGGGACCGTGATTAACTATATGAGGTGGGTGCACCGATCCTCCATAGACCACGGGAGGGGGAACTGAGGCAAAGCTCCTGACCCATTCATTCCTTGAGAACGATTACCCTTATTAGAACTATCCCCCTCCTTACTAGAGTTGACATCCGATGTTGAGTTAGTGGGATTGACCACTTGCACCGCATCGGTGGAAAGTTTGAGAGTATCAAGGAATTCTTTGAACATGGATTTGACCTTGGTCGTCATGGAAGATTTGAGAGAGGACATGGCCTCATTCAAATCCTCGCGAGATACCATGTTCACTCCCATGGCCTCAAGAAGTTCTCCCACGCGCTCCTCTTCGCCAGCCATACTCTTCGGGTGGTGAAACCCTTAACAAAGAGACATGGCTCTGATACCAATTGAAAGGATTGATATGGTTGACTAGAAGGGGGTGAATAGGCAACTAACACTTTTTACTTTTCTTTAACAATTTAGGCTTAGCAATAAATAGGTTGGCTAGATATGCAACTAGGTGAGCAACCTATATGATGCTAATCACAACAAGCACACAAGCAAGCAAGGGATACAATAAAATAATAGCTTGCAAGAAGTAAGGGTAAGAGATAACCAAAAGTGGAGCCGGTGGAGACGAGGATGTGTTACCGGAGTTCCTTCCCTTGTGAGGAAGTACGTCTCCGTTAGAGTGGTGTGGAGGCACAATGCTTCCCAATAAGCCACTAGGGCCACTGTATTCTCCTCACGCCCTCACACAATGCGACATGTCATGATTCCACTATTGGTGCCCTTGAAGACGGTGACCGAACCTTTACAAACAAGGTTGGGGCTATCTCCACAACTTAATTAGAGGCTCCCAACGGCACCACGAAGCTTCACCACAATGCAATGTGGATCTGAGGTGACCTCAACCGTCTAGGGTGCTCAAAAACCCAAGAGTAACAAGATCCGGAAGGGATTAGTGGGGGGAATCAAATTTCTCTTGGTGGAAGTGTAGATCGGGGCCTTCTCAACCAATCCCTAGAAAATCAGCAAGTTTGATTGGCTAGGGAGAGAGATCGGGCGAAAATGGAGCTTTGAGCAACAATGGAGCTTGGGAAGGGAAGAGGTAATCTTCTAGAGTAAGAATGCCACCTTTATATAGTGGGGGGAAAGATCCAACTGTTATCCCCACTCTCAGCCCGCGCATTGCGGTACTACTGCACAAAAGCCACGGTACTACCGCAAGGGACTGCGGTACTACCCCTGCAGGGTGTGGTACTACCGTTGGCACGGTAGTGACCAGACGAAGAACTATTGCATGGGGCAACGAGCGGTAGAACAGCCGGAGCGGTACTACCGCGCTCCACTACGGTACTACCGCATGGTAGAAATCATCTGGCATAGGAGATGCACGGAAGTAAAAAAATTACTTCTGTTCCTACCTCCGTTGAGGGTCAGAGTTGTGCAAAAGTCCGGCACGGTAGTATCGGACATAAATCACGGTACTACCGCTTGAGGGCAGATGTAAAAAATTATATCCGTGCCTACTACCACAAGTGCACACAGCAGGATCTAGAGATAGCGGTATTACCGCTCACTGGAGCGGTACTACCGCTGGACCCTGCGGTACTACCACTGCCCTGAGCGGTACTACCGCAAGTCTCAGAAGCCTCCATTGATGCGAAGGAAAGGTGGTGCAAAATACTAGATGTGTACATGTTGATTCCACCCAAACCTTTTCGAAGCGGACCCCCTCTTAATAGTACGAATTTCCTACGACTCAAATCCACTGAAAAGAAACGTAGAGAACAACCGTCTTCGATAAACTCCGAGGGGCACCGAATCGTCTTGTGCCTAGACATGTGATATCTGAAATGCTCACTGCACATGATTAGTCCGCAAAAGCATTGTCATCAATCACCAAAACCACTTAGGTAGTAATATGCCCTTACACGAAGGATATTTAAGTCCCCGCCCACTAAATAAGTTATATTGGTCATGTAACAGAACGAGGATAATTCTGCCAGGAACTCCGGCTTTTGTTCATCATGTGCAGCCTCATAAACTACCATTAAAGACCACTTGCTATTTTTACTTTTGTCTAGGAGGTCCACTTGGAGAATGTACTTACTACATTTAGTATTGATAACATCAAACTTATCCAGACTCACACCACACAGGATACCACCAGATTTACCATTAGAAGGAATAAACTCCCGATGAAACTTTTGATAGGTATCAAGACTCCTAAAGAAGGAAGGTTTGTAACTTTTTTCATAGTCTCTTGAAAACCAATAAAATCCACACCATTGACATTGATCATATCAGTGAGGCAGGTAGACGTGCCCTTCTTACCCGCCCCCGTGCAGTTCCAAAATAAAATATCATTTATATTGATTTGGTTTATCTCTCACACTGGCAGATTTGTTAGGCTGCACAGCAGATCTGCGCTCTTCTTCTTTTTTTCCAACCCCTAGTTATAGGTCTGCTAAAGATGTTAGGAGACGATATTACTACAATTTTCTTGTGAGTTTTTTCTATCTAGATTGAACCAGAATAAAAGGCTCGTCATCTTGCTTACTACTATCATCCCATGTCAAAGACAAAGGAATATCATTACCCACACCATCGTTCATAGTGAGATTGGGAGGATTTTTATCGGATTGTTTATCACAAAGCAACTGCCTAGATAACTCTAATTCATGCAGAATATCTATTGTAGAAAAATCATCATTTGGGATTTGAACGCCCATAAGAGAAGCTCTCAACATAATAGCAATATTCGACAACATGGAAAATTGATTCTGGGAATTGGGTGGGTCCGTACCTTCCAAGTTACGTTCCTTCGTCCAGTTCGTAGCATGTTCCTCCACCCGAGCCAGCTTCTGGTATTGCATACGAGTAGCAGGCAAGGTTGTCAGAATCGCGATTCTGTTATGCGATTCTATGACTTTACGATCCAAATTAACCCCTATGATTCTATGATTTTACTTCATAGAATCTATGTTTCTATGATCCAGATAGTGAAGATTCTACGATTTGCGATGCTACCATTGGAGTTCCGATCCGATTCAGGATTGCGATTCTGACAACCTTGGTAGCATGAGCAGATATCTGTGACAACATTGAATCATGGATAGGAAACCCCGAAGGACACTGAATGGTATACTCACTATAAGCCTCACATCCTTCATGTGATCCATCTTCAAGCTCCACCACACGACGCAGAGCAGGCTACACCACATAATCTGACAGAGGAGGAAATTCACCCCCGTGAGGAATCTCAAAGTGATATGGGAAATTAGGACAAGGAGGGATGGGGGTTTGAATCATAGCCCAGGCACCTTTTTTCATTTCACTGGTGATAATAGGGAATGCACCTACTGTAGAATCAACACCCATCTCTCCAGAGCTGTTCTCGGAATGCTCATTTATCGTAGGAGAATTTGTTTCAAGGCTTTCTTTTGCTTCCCACTCTTGAGCCATGGTCTCAAGCAAAAGTTTAGTATGATTTTCTTCTTCACTTTCTTCATCTTCTTCTGTTTCACACATAGTAGGAAGGCGTTGGGATCCGTTGTCATAAGATTGAGACATGGAATTCCCAATAACAGCTGTGCTAGTATCCCCCTGTCCAATAGAAGAGCGAGGAGAGGATTCAACTTTGGCTCTTTCAGGAAAGGTAGGAGATGAGTTGCTATCCACCGCAATCGAGGACTGATTCACGCTTGAGCGGCCTGCCACATTTTTTTCAACCTCATAGAAGAAGTCATAAAACTGTTCTCCCAACATCCCCTCAGCAGATGGGGGAATTTTCTCCACAACCCTACACCCAAGCAGGATCCCAGCGTATTCAGGTTTATGTAAAGTGGCAGAGTCAACTTCCAAAGTTATACCAACCAGGCCACCAGCATATGAAACATGTTCATCACATCTTTTTTCCAAGGGTATATTTTGAACCCTAACCCAAGATTTTTGCATTAAACCTTTAGCCCCCATAGAGGCAGACCAGGGAGTTATGGAAACAATGACAGAACCATTTTTCTGGGGGAGTCTTTTACCATAACAACATGCTCTTTCAACCTCTATCGCATTAGGGAACCGCATCACAAACTGCATAGGACTAATGTGACGAGCAGTGCAACGTCATCTCTTTTTTCAGGCATATGAGCAAAAAAACATTGAATTCAGTTTTTATTTCTTTTCGTGGCCGGGCCTTCCACAATAGTGATCACAATACTATTGTTTTTTCTAGAGGCTTGTTTTTAGCACACGTATCAGGGGTATAAAAGAATCCCTGGCCAAGAGATTGGAAGCCACACAAATAAGGAATACACTCCCACGGTCTTAGAGTCTGGCATAGCCGAGCCATATGACCAAGCTTGTTGCATTTTTCACATCTAATGGTAGGACAGCGAGGAGCAAAATGACCTGGGCGATTGCAGTTGATGTAGAGATTAGCAATAATGCCCTCGTTGCTTGCTGAGGAAGCTGGCGTAGACGAGGAAGTAGGTGGCCCTCCCCTGGTCGTCGTTGTTACAGATGAAGCTCCCCCTTCTCTAGCACCTACTCCTTGCGCTCGCGCCGCCATCTCCCATATGTTCCCCGCATCAGAACCCGTAGACTTCGATCCACCAGCAACCGAAGGCGGCGGGGGTGGTGGAGGAGGTTGATGCGGCGGATCTCAGCGATGCCACACCATGTTCCTAGGCTGGTTGGGCAACGGAGCCTTGCGCCAGCCGTCAAAGCCCCTGCGACCCATGCCCTCCCGCTTCCCCCCAAATCCTCCACCACAAAGATCCATCGAATTTGGCAGCGAAGCTCGAGCAGGGGTAGGTCCCTCCGCGACCTGGGCGAATGAACGCTCGTCACCGCCGACCTTGCTGCGCCACCAGCTGAAAGCCTCAGGCGGAGGAGGGGACGAGCAAACCCTATATCGAGCCCACAAGTGACCGAAGAGGTGGGCGATATGGGAGTCACCCCCGGGTGATGTGGGGTGGGTGGAGGAATCGGGTGGTCAATCCTGGCAACATGACAAGGGAAATTGGACCCATGTCCGTACAAGGACTCGCTCTCCCTCGTGGAGGAATCGAGCATCAACCGTGTGCCCTCGCTCATTGAGAAGCATCATCGGGAGCGAGTCGCGGCGGAGGACAAGCTCGCCAGCGTCGAGGTTGAGCCGGTGAGATCCGAGGTCGGGGCCGAAGGAAACCGCCCATCGCTCGTGTGGCTCGTGCGGCTCACCCATCGTTGGTTGCGTTGGACCTGTGGATGGTGTCCTTTAGAACAGGAACAGACCTGCAGAAAAAAACAATAAGCCCATCAAACAAAATTTGAAGACACAACATCTTCCACACGTCTCCCGATAATACGTAGAGTCATCATCGAAGCGAGCGCGAGGCGTGAGAGCTTATTCCGTGCTAGTGGTGATACCGTCGCCTGAGGAGAAAAGAACGACCATGAGGCAAAAAGAACGATACAGAAAGACTCAGTCGAGAATAGAGGAGCTTGTTCTCTCGCGAAGGGTTGGGATCCATCTCCTTCACCAATTTCATTGAGGAAATTCACCATAATATCCTTCGCCGTCACCTAGATGTTGAGGGGAACATTAACAACATTTCCATCTTCATCCACAACGTTATCTCCTTCACCGCCACCGACTCATTAAGGAGAGCGTTTGTCTATCAAGTTCGATGAGAATGGCCCCATAAAGATTGATGAGCTCCGGGTGGCAAGGGACAATGGCCTGCTTGATAAACCAGTTACCATCCCCATGAGCATGTTGATGGTTCCCTGTACCTAATAATCGGGTTGTCTGACGCATTCGCCATCGTCGGTTTGCAGGAATTCTTCTATGACCAGGTGCTCGACGGTTTGCCTGCTTGGGCCTCGTTATGTTTCGTCGTGTATGCCATTCAAAGGGTGATCACTAGTGCCAGAGGAGTCTGGTTCTCCAATGACCTGAACCGAGGGCATCTTGATTACTTCTACTGGCCTCCTGCTGTGTTTGGTGAATCACTGATTCAGTGCTAACAGAGCTACTCCCTCCGTCCCATAATGTAACATGTTTTTTTGACACTAAACGTAGTGTCAAAAAAACATGTTACATTATGGGACGGAGGGAGTAGATGAAAAGAGCACTACTCCAAGTGCTCATGTGCCCGTCTCTCATTTTCCTCCGATTTTCCTGAAACTAATTTGATCACGACGGAGTTTCAACGCAACTGTAGGACAAGTTTAGTAGACGGAGTAGAGTACATGGGGAATAGGGATTGGGGAGTTAACTTAGCCATTCATTGCACCCCATTCGCTCCACCCAACCTAGGGTTTCCGTAGCCTCCCGTCGGGTAGCCGTCGGGCTGCCTCGTCTCCTATGGCCTTAAGGCCATGGAAGTGTGGTGGATTCCGGTCCTTCCCGGCGAGAGGGCTTCGTTTTAGTTTTGGTCGGCTTTGTGTCCTGCTTAGAAAGACAAGGCGGTAGCGGCTTTCTGAAGATGAAGATGGAATAAGGTTCTTCCCATCTAGCCCACGCCCGAATGATGCTTATAGCGTCGTCTGAGGACGCGTGGAAGTTTATTTTTGGTGGATCTCATGGGACTCGGTCGGCGTTTGTCTTCGGGGGGTCCGTTTGGATTCGGTCTTTGTCGTCTGCGTGCCTGCAAGTTGGATCCTTCCGATCTACACTTCTCTTCATCGACGACGATTGTTGTTTTGATGTGCCGGTCATATGGGGTCTTAGCACGATGGTTTCCGAATGTCTATATGGTTTGCTCGGCTTCAATGAGGGAGGGGAAATGAAAACCTGAATGTAAGTTTTACTTCTAGTGTTCTTTGTACTATCATGACAGTTAATGAATAGATTGGATGTTTGGAAAAAAAAACTCACCACTAAATTTTACGGTTTGATGGTAACACACTCCATGAGAAACAGTTTAGATCTCAGAACCGATTTAGTATGTGCAAAGCAAGTATTGTAGTTTTTTGAAAACTAAGCCATAGCGTTTTTTTTACTAAGGCTTAGCATTTGTTAGCCACATGGCTCTGACTCAAACTTTGATTTGTGGAAACATAAAAAAATTGTTAGCGTATGCAGCACAGAATATGCAGCCTCCTCCGTGGGTTTGCTGGCGTACAAGAGTGCATCCCATATAACAAACACATTCATAGTTCTAGCCGAGGATTAGGCATAGAGCCATGGAGCTAGTCTGCAAGAACAACATGGTAGCAAAAAATTAGATCAATCAACAACATATGTAAGCATCACACGAAAATATCCGCAAAAAAAAAAGCATCACATGAAAATAGGTTAGGTGGTATAGGGATATTCAATTTGGCTCGGCAACTTTCACCGACTTTCAGGCGGTATAGTAATAATATGTACCTGTAAGGATAGTTGGCTCAGCAACTTTCACCGACTTTCCTTGTAATATCTCTCCATGTCCGATTAAATACCATAGCAGCACCTGTTTCCCACTAACAAGAAGTCGCTCGCCTTGCCTTGCACAGATTGGAGGCGAAAGCCCCGAGATTACAACAGTGTCACCATTGATGCTATGCACGGTGCCAATTGATGATGTAACTCCGGTGGTCAGTAACAAGTCATCACCACGCTCGATTTTTTTCCCCTTCTCCACCTCTTCAGTGAAAGGGTTAAACATTTTGGGCAGAAGGGAGACCTTAATCTGGATAGAAATACATACCCGCGGCCAATCGATAAGTATCCTAGTTTGATCATACATGTAAAAAGTACTATTTGGCGACAACAACAATCTTACAAAATCATATTCGTTCAATACTATTCAACAGCGGCAATATCTTTTCACAAAATGATCGGAAGCTAGTTACTCCCTATCTATGTATGCTTTTTGAGATTTAACTTTCAGAAAAGTCAGTCCAATAAATGTGTGGCACGTGCTATAAAAATTGTCATTAGAAAATTCTTGAATGTAAATCCAAGGTGTCAAATTTGTATAGTACTCCCTCTGTTTTTATTCACTTCCCGTATTAGCTTTGTTTGAAGTCAAACTTTAGAATCTTTGACTAGGTTTATGGAAAAAACTATTAACATCTACAGTAACAATCTATATTATTGGATTCATCATTCAATATATATTTTCAATGCAAAACTAAGACTGAGACTACTACTAGATCAAAATTAAATCTTGCAAAGCGTGTCTACTATCTGTTTATCTAATGGTTGAAGACCTTGGCAGGCTCTTGTTCTTCTATACTAAGACATACAGAGTAGTTTTATCACCAATGCAACCTAATTGATTAAATTGACGGTCAATGAAGCTAGCTTATTGCCTGCAAAAAAAGAAACTAGCTTATTACCTTGAGGGTGCTATAAACAGCAGGCAATGAACCAGGATATCCCAGCAATTGTCCGCTCAGGCCACCTCGGAGCACAGACTTGATGAGCTGGTCACCATTCGTGATGGTTGGGGTTACTGTCAGCGTCGCAAGTTGTCCTGCCATCGCAGTGTTTTCAAACTTGCTATTAACCTGTTCGATCTTCAGAAGTATAGGACAGCATATGGGATTTCCGTTGTCGCCCTGCATGATAATTCCTGGGCGAACCTCAACCTCTTGGTTTGAGGAAATAGCTCCCTGCAATGTAATCGTGGACAGTATGTTAATTAATTTGGTTACTTTTAGAAATAGACAGCTGGGTTGCTAATTAACAAACCTGCATAACTCTCCCCTGCATGATGACAGATATTGTGGCATCATCGCCATCTCTTACATCCTCTGGAATGAAGCTACCAGAAATGGTCATCAGAGCGGGCTTGCCAATATCTCGTTGAGGTGCGGACATGTTGATGATCTGACTGTAGAGTCCTTCAATATTATCTTTTTCCTTTGCGCAAAGCTTTATCACAGGAACATCTCTAGATATGATAAGCTGTGCCAATTGAATTATGGAAAATGTTGAAGTAAGCAATTTGTTGTACTCCGTATTAGAATTACATGAGAGGCTGATAGGTAATGTGAATGAGTAAAGGCCAAGGGTTACCCTCCTTTTTTAAGAAAAAACATATAAATGAATTGTGCAAACACTCAACAGGGTGTTAAGGATACTAACATTGGTAAATTTCCGGATGTTCTTCAGGTGCTCCTTAATCTTTGAAGTCCCTTCTTCTTTGTCATTTAGAACCACGACAATACTTTTCCCCATGGCATTAGAAGCGGCTAAGATAGCAGCTGTAGGGCCCAAAGAGAAGCTCTCCGAAGGTGTTGACATAAGAAGCACAGTATCTGCCATCATAATACCATCCAGCATTGTACTCATGTAGTTCATGTTTCCCTGTTGCAGGGTAACAATTTACATGAGCAAGTTAACTCTACACATAGCAAATTACAATATCAGATCGCATATATGCATTTGCGTACCGGACAGTCCAAAACATCAAAATGTTTGGACACACTCAATTGATTCTCTTCATGGCCAGGAGAACGACATCTTTGTTCTTCCATGTCCAGTGAGCTTCTGAATGATCTAGAAGCGAGCAAGGTATGAATGAGATTCTCGGTCAATAATCAAATAACTATTTTCACAAATGGAAAATACACATCTGTTAAAAATAAATGACTTGTAAAAAGCGTGTGGTAAATTTTGTTATCTTTGACAACACCTTAACAAGAAATACTATTTAATATTTGTTAGCTAGAAATTGTACTGGCCATTATTTTTGTTAGAAAAAATGGTTTCAGGCTCGAAGTAAGCACATCTTCAGAAGAAAAAAGAGGAACTGGATTGCAGGATAAAAGTGAGAGCCCTGTTCGTCCCCCTGTTCCCATGTCCCACCCCGCCTGCCCCACCGGCAACAGCCACCAGAGCCCCGTCGTCTCGTCCACCCTCTCCCTGCGCCCGTCCCACGCTCGTTCCAAATTTGACAGGTGCGCCGATTGGATCACGATGTCGCCGGTGCCGGAAAATTGGGCAAAGGGACCACGACTGCCCTATTCTACGCATCCACAGGAGCGGAACGACGCGGCGAATACATCGCTGACACCGACTCGTCCTCCCACAGACACCACTCCGCTCGAATTGGGCGTTCTTCTCCGAATTGGGCCGTCACGGGCGGCACCGCCTCGATCTCCGCCGTCAGCGAGTTCTAGCTCGAATAATCTCAATTTAACGCTACACCCCCACCCACTCGTCATTACTCCTCGGTCAATTTGATGACATACCTTCCTCACCGGCTTGGACTGGTAGCCTGGTTCCCCCCAACAGCGCGGGAGCCAGTGCGGGAGGCTGACGGGCAATGTAGGCATCGCGCGGGGTGGCTTGGAGAACCTCAGCTCCTTCACTGGCGGCGGAATCACTGGCTTGGTTGGCGTCGCCGGAGGTGGCACCACGGGCTTGGGCGACGCCGGAGGAGGTGGCAGAGCGGGCTTGGTCGGCGTCGTGTGCGCGGAATTTTTAGAGAGAGGGGATCCTTTCGAGAAACATGAAGCGGTCCAGGGGCACTTCGCGAAAACATCACAGCGCGGGTTTGACAATGTGTTTTTTACTGGAGTTGACAATATGTTTACGTGGCAGCCTACTAGGCCAAGGCAGCCAGCTGGCGTGGTCAAAAGGTCAATGTATGCCACGTGGACTGAAATACGTACGTTGAAGGGCTCGGTGGCTCTATCGACGCACTTTTTCTTATATTGGAAAACACTGTATCGACATGTTTGGTTAGTAATAAGTTTGTAAAGTATAACTTGTTTGCGCTGGTTCTAGATAACTCTAAATTATGTTTGTTTTAGTGGAGCCATAATCCTGTTACACGGCAAAAGATCCCATTCTAGAAAAAAAAATTCAATCCAAAATTGAGTGTGATGGAAAATGATCGGGATCAGTATCTGTTATCTGTTTGCGATCTCTTCGTCATCTAACAAACTCCAACAAACACTCTCTCGAAATAGGGGTTTCTCCTGTTGTATATTATAAAACATCCAACACCGAGAAGGGCAAAGGAGGTATGTATCTCTCTGGGCTTGATGACATAATTAAGGAAAGTTTATCGGTCGATTGATCGAGGAGTGTAGTTCTGGAGGAGCTCATGCGGAAGGATAGAATGAAT
The DNA here is from genome assembly GCA_022496015.1 of Hordeum marinum. Taxonomy (NCBI): domain Eukaryota; kingdom Viridiplantae; phylum Streptophyta; class Magnoliopsida; order Poales; family Poaceae; genus Hordeum; species Hordeum marinum. The sequence goes on from CM039674.1 coordinate 445,494,678, forward strand.
GTACCGAACTCTAGCAACTTGGGTTTCATAGAGTCTTTAAGTGTGGGCACCTGGTACATTTGGTGGCAAAGGAGGGAGGCCGTGAGAGGAAAAACAGTAGCCCCTCGTCAAGAACGGCCTTTGTGATTCAAGCTTTGCATCAAAAATTTCTCTGTCTCAAGGTACCGCTGATCCACACAAAATCATATTGGAGAAACCTACTAGAGGATGGTATAAGATGAATGTAGATGTTGCATACTTTGATGATGGTTCTAGAGCTACATCGACAATTCTTCGCAACTCTAAGGGGGAAGCAATGGCTGGCCCTACATCACTTTTGTCAAATATTTTGAACAGTACTACAACATAAGCCATTGCATTACACATAGGTCTTGATTTGGTGCAAGACCTTGGTTGCACTAATATTATCTTGAAATCTGATTCACTTGAGTTAATGGAAGCATGCAAGGGAACAACTGAAGTCTGGATCCCTTAAACAGCAATATTGGTGGACTGTTTTCTGAAAGCCCATGATATTGGATCAGTGGAGTGGTCTTGATTTGGTGCGGGACCTTGGTGCACTAATATTATATTGGAATCTGATTCATTTGAGTTAATTGAAGCATGTAATGGAACAATTGAAGTCTGGAGCCCATACACGGCAATATTGGCGGACTGTTTTTTGAAAGCCCATGATATTGGATCGGTGGAGTGGTCTTGATTTGGTGAAGGACCTTGGCTGCACTAATATTATACTGGAATCTGATGCACTTGAGTTAACTGAAGCATGTAATGGAACAATTGAAGTCTGGAGCCCATACATGGCAGTATTGGTGGACTATTTTTTGAAAGCCCGGGATATTGGATCAGTGGAGTTCTCGCATTGTCGCAGGGATGCTAATGAAGTGGTGCTTAGCTAGGTTTTCTTATGATTCTAAAGTAGAGGTGCATTGGGATGGCAACCCCCTAGCTTTATTCTTTTGGACTTGTTGGTCGACGTACTCTCGTTTGATTAATAAAATGCGTCCAAGGACATCCTCTAAAAAAAGCATCCAACACCGATCACATAGCATTTGCTCGGGTGAACAACACAACAAGCCCAAAAGAGAAAGAAGAAGAAAGAGATACCAACCACGGCAGCTTGACTAAGCATGGATGATCCTCCGCCACGGTGCCCTCCAAATTCGTCCCACCACATGCCAAGGCTTCGGACCACCGCGTACCAAGCAATAACTCCAAGAAGAAATGTGACGCCGACACTGCTGCTGCCTAGATATGTCCTAAGATTTCTCCTGACACGCCGAGGGGAGTGGGGGTTAGGTAACACTAACACCCTTCAGGAGGGAATGCCGGCACCCACGGACATCACCACACCGGAGCCGGAAGAACCGGCAGAGATTTCTCTCGCACCCCCAAACACCGCTACCCACCCGATTTGGAGCCACCCAACCAGCTTGCCATCCTCTAGCACGCGCCACCACGGTCTTGAAATCATCTACGTCGCTTCGCTGAGAACGCCGACACGAGGCCAAGAGGACATATACATGCAACGCCAGGGAGCAATGGTGGTCGCACCAAAGCCATGCGGGAGGGGCCACCTCCACCGACGTCACGCAGGAGGCCTATGCCTACAATGTCATCGCGGTCATCAATCGGAGAAGGCAGCTGGGGCATACCAGGCCACCAGACCCCGACCCGGCCTAGATCAGGCCTACAACGTGTCGGCCACCTCGTTGCAGCACCAACGGCGCCAGGGCTGCTGCCCTTCAATAGCCCAACGCACCTCATCTGCCTCCCAAGAGCCACGTCGACGCCACGCCATGCCACCAACCCGCCTAGACCCAAATCGAGGCCAGGGCCCCGATCAAGGCCGAGTAGGAGTCGTCAGTCTACGCCGCCGCGTGACCCCGCCGCCCAGCAGTTCTTCAACACCCGGGCCAGGACCCCCCACTGCCGCGCTGGACCGCCGCATGTGGACACCCCCGGAGCCGCTTTGCCCCGCGTTGGAACGCCACCGGATGAGAGGAATGGCCAGGGGCCGCCGCCGCCAGCGTCACCCAGGCCCGTCCCGACGGCGAGCGGCAACAACGATGGCGGGGAGGGAGGGGGAGGGGTGCTTGGGGTGGAGGAGCCGGGGCACGGCCTATCGCCCGCGCAGGCGACGCGATCGCGGGGACAGGTCAGGTCCACAAAGCAGAACTGAAGATACATTGTCTAATCCCTCCGGCAAAAGCTCTGCTGCCCTAAACTATGGAATCGAGAAGGCAAAGCTGCCGGTTCATCAGAGCATTGTGGCGCATCACTGTGATCAAGCACAAATCATGGGCTGAGGCAGGGGACAACCATGGCCCTGTCGGCAATTGACGGCGACGAGCACTCGCATGCTGACTCAACGTCATTGTATAGGAGTTCTGGCCATCACACAAATGGCATCTCGTTGCTGCTTCACATGTAGATATCACCTCCAGCAGCAGGTCTCTCCAACTCGTCCAGCTCCGCCACTTTGTCGCTGGTAATCGCTGCCCTACAGCTATCCATGGACACCGGCACGACGGCAGCAGCCCTCGCTGCCTAGAGCCTCCGTCAAAGCGAGGCGGGGTGAGAGCACTAGCAACCGAGCTCTTTGTAATCGATCAGGGCATCTCGAACGTCGACCCTCAAACCACCTGCAATCGTGTGGTCTGGATGTGTTTTGTCATCCCCGCGGCCCTGCATCAGTTCACTAACCAGTTTGAACATACTTTTTTTCCTGCAAACTGAGGGGAGGGGGTTGAGTGCATCCAGACTAGCCACATCCGCTCCTGACTAATCTGACCCACACAAAACCCTTCACCCGCACTCGCGCGTTTTCGCCCGTCGCCAGCTATTCACATTCATGTCGGTGTAGAGCGGCCGCTCCGCATTGACGTCGGCCCAAAAAGGACGCGACCTCTCACCGACAACGACATTGATGCGACACGCCGTCCAAAAGTGTCATCATGACATGTTACCGGTGTCCGTACTTGTTCAATCCCAGAGAGAAGTTTACTGGAGGGGACGTGGCAGATTTCTACCACGCTTGTTCAAAGCCCGTACGTCTGTAAGTCGCCATTAAGCAGGCTCGCGGGCCGAGGAACCAATTCTGGCATCACACATTGACGCACACGGACGCTTGGCCTCACCAGAATCTACAATGAGTGCATTGTCTGGCGGAGAGCCAAATCTATGGCAAGTGTGCAAGTGAGGAGGGCGTGGCCGCTATGGTCGCCACAAATCCGAACTTCATTTTGGAGCAGCGGGTACTAGCCCGTGCATGCTCAACATGTCGCTCGGAATGCAGAGGCGGCGCAGGCGGCCGAGGACGAGAACGTCGCCGTCCAACTTTCAGGGGCGCACGTGGCAGGTGGACAGTGACATCGTCCATGTCCATCATCAACCTCACATCCACCGGCACTAGCAACAGACAGGTCACAGACTCCTCTGAGGGTGAGTAGGGCATGGGAGGCGGCACGACCTTGTGTTCTATGTGGGCCAACCCGTCTCCCGTCTACTCCCTCTGTTCCTAAATATTTGTTTTTTTAGAGATTTCACTACGAACTACATACGGATGTATATATACATAATTTAGAGTGTAAATTCATTCATTTTGCTTCATATGTAGTCTATAGTTGAATCTCTAAAAAGACAAATATTTAAGAACGGAGGGAGTACTTGTTAAGCTTTATGCACTAGCCAACGCAAGAAAAAGTCCGAACTGATGGAAAGGGCTAGTGCAATCCACATATACTGTAACACCCCCTCTCACGGTGACGGTGAAGATAGGTCAACACGTGCAACCGGAAGAGAGCGACAGTGTGCGAAACTCGCGTATGACTCAAGTGGCCTCTATGTGGACACAAAGGGGGGGCTACTAGCAATTTTTGAAATAAATTGTGAAAGCCATGACTTGAACTCAAGACCTTACCTTTGATACCATGTTAGGCTTCATGCATTAGTCAACGCAACCAAAAGTCTGAACTGATGAAAAAGGCTAGTGCAATCCAGATATATTGTAACACTACTTTTTCTTGTTGGAGACTGCACCTTCGGTTCACGGGTCTTGAACCCGGCCAACGCTCATAGAGACGACAGATGGAGGACGTCGTTGCCGATGTAGAATACAAAGGAAGTGGAAGTTGGCTGCCGTCGTAGGATAGGTTTATGCCCGACACTCTTTTTAATGAAAAATGTCCGAATTATAATGAGTGTGTTCCGATTTATGTGAAAATCTGTCGTGTTTGCATGAATTTCGTTCGGTTTAATCGAACTATATTTGAAATATATGCGGGTAGCGTTGGATGACCGGCTCCCGCATCTGTGTCCGCAAACTGAGCCTACCCAGGAATGGATGAGGAAGCAAATTTACGGTTCAACCTTGAAGATGCCCTTACATTACATCTAGATAACCAAACAAGTATACCATTTTTTCTTCATTATGTTTACATTAACAATGTTATCTAATTATGTTTACATCTACATTCTTCCGGTGAACCAAACACATCCTTAATTGTACTTAGTAACCAAACAAGTATATCATTTTCTCCATTATATTTACACTAACGGTGTTAGCAAATTTCGTTTACATTTACATTCTTCCGGTAAACCAAACACATCCTTAATTCTACTTAGTGATGTACACTCAAACGATAATTTGAGTGATGGTTGATGCATTTTACTCTTACAACATGTTCGTTTGGGGGGGGGGGGGTAATTAGAGTTAGAGAATGAGAATTAAAATGGTACGAGACTTCAAATCTATTGTTTGATTTCTAAGGTTTTGGGAATTCATAAGAGAAATAGTCATAAGACTTTGAGACTTCAGTTTCCAATTTGTTTTAGTGAGTCAATCTTAACTCTTTGTCAAGAACTAGGGCGTCCTTTTGGAAACCCTGTATCCGCGCCCCTCTACTAGCATACTCTTTTGCGAGGTGGCTAGACACGTAGCAATAGGGTGCACCGACCGAAGTAGGCTTCTCAGCCGCCGCATCAGCATTAAAGTGTGTTGCCTGCTCTTGTCCGATCATGTCGCTTTGACCGACATCAATACCGTAGAGTCACACTCGAGTGGCTTGACCGACATGGATGCACAATAACAGTTTCGTGTGAAGAGGGTTTTTAGTTTGACCTCACGGACGTGGTGGTCAGGCACATACGTGTGTAGGATGTCCGTACTCCCGTAAACATCCTCATGTTTGCATCTGGTTTATGGGAATATGACACTCAAAGACGTCCATAGAACGATGCACACCTTGTTGGATGGCTTACAACGTCCGGACACCTCGTTTTGGATGTTTGCGGGAGTTTTGGGAATTTGCGTTGGAGATGCCCTATGCTACAAACCATGGCAATTCTTTTGCTTTGTATTAAGGAAAAATCAATTTAGTGATCTAAATGCTTTTATATTTTTTTACGAAGGATAATGTATATAACATCATATAACAAACGGCGTTCGAGTTCAGTTGCATCGTGAAAAGTATATTCATATGTAAAGCAAAATGTAGTTTAGAATGGAGGGATTGTCAAATAACTACTTGGGCCGACAGCACCATGTATATGATCAATAATAACCACTAATTAGTTAGTACATGATGAATTCATACACGTATAAATATGTAAAAAAAATATTTGGATGATGTATGATTTACCTGTAGCACGCAGCGTCGCCAGAGTTGCATTTATAGATGACAGCATTCGCGCATACCAAAGTATGGGTCGCCTTCATGTCCTCAGAATGCTTATATAAAAAGAAAAAATGCAGTGTTTATTGTTAAGAGAACTTTGTGGTACATATATCCGACTAAGCATCTACTGCATGCGCTTATTATTTGGAATGCTATCATGACTAGCTTAGGATCGTTGTAATTGCTTATTTTTCAAGGCAAAATTCCATTTTTCATAGGATAACTCTAACTATAACATGATGAACAGATAGCACAAGTAGGAATTACAAGAATAATTGTGCAATTTTAGAATAAAACAACAGAAGTTTGCATACCATATTTGGATATAATGCATCATAGTTAAGAGAAGGGGCATTTTTGGAGGAAAGGGACCGAGGGTGCACCATCATGAATACGAGTTTAGATTGAGTGATGCGTAATTGAAGTGTTGGTACTAAAAATAAATGGTTTTCTAATTCAACCAATGCATGTACCTACCTTGTTATCCAACAGCGAGTTCAGCAATGTTGATTTGCCAGAAGAGGGCTGGCCAAGAAGACCTACAAGGCATCCATGCATCCTAATTAAGGATATACTTCCAAGAAAGCATTCATACTGAAATATATAAAACATCTTATATTTTAAAACGGAGGGGGTACTACATTTTAGGAAATTGAATTAGAGTAGAACATCAAAGGAAGCATGTTACTGCTGCATGAGCACCAAAATGGTGATATACAAAGAGAAATAGCCAGTTGCGAAAAAAAAAAACAGTACTGGTACTACAAACATGCACCCAATTACTGCTGCATGAGTACTAGAAGAGAGTTCAGTAATTAAGTGCCCTCTCCTGAAAAAGAAAGCAATTAAGTGCCCTAACACTAATTACACAAAAATGCTACATCCACGAACAGCCTACGAATTGTTACGTGATTTACCTTAACTACCGAACTCTCCCCCCTGATTTCAACCAGGGTGTGCCCCAGTCACTAGGCCTGCTCCAATTACTAACTCTCACGTCCACATTTACGTAAAATCATCACGTAAGATTACGTGGGTCTAGCATTGCTGCTAATTACATGGACTCCACTGACGCGACACGTCCTTGAGTTAAGAGAGATGAGTTAGACCGCCGCGACGCCAAGCCAGATCACGTCCTCCTCGAAAGCTTTGTTGACGCCTTAATTTATACAGTACTACATTTATACAGATCACGTCCTCCTCGAAAGCTTTGCTGTGAGCGCGTATGTAGATGCACAAGGTCGCTAACACACAACACAACGTCAGCCGATCAACAGTATGAAGCCTTCAGCCGATCGACTAAGTGGGCAGTATAACTAATCAACTGTGTGGATTATTATTCTAGAAAAACAGCCACATCTACCAGCATGTGTCCGCCTAGTGCACTACTCATCCCAGATCTATTTGTTTCTTTGCACAAAAATTTATATACACGGTGGCGTGCGGCCATTTCTGTAATATAGAAAGGCCAAACATGTTACGGATCTCACCTATGCATACCCTTGGGGAGGTCTGGGTGTCCATGTCGATTCCTTTTTCTCTGCAGCAGCAAGAAATTACCAAATTATTGTACTAGTTCACATATTTTTTTGATTTAGCGGCTAGCTAACACAAATAATGATATGTACATGTTTACATCATAAACAATTATGGCATCTATTTTGAATCTATACAAACCAATCAACTAAAGATGTGACCCTATTCTTATGGCATCTTTGCTTCAAAGGAAATTCGTAGAAATTTTGGAAATATCTATCTTTTAAAAACTCACCTATGAAGCTTGATCGGTGTGTAAAGTTATAAGCCATACGTATTATTCGTGTCTATGTATATATTCACAAACCATAGAGGAAAAGATATCACTAAGCAAGATACAAGCATACTAGAGAGATTAGTTATGTAATTGGATCTATGGTACACATTATAATTAGTTTTAATTGGGAGAGTTTTACGAAAATTCTGAATAGAGGACGGGCTCTATGGAGGCCGATTATGATAAAAGAATTTGGAAAAAAAATGCACATATACCTAGAGGCATAATGTACACGTTCGTAAAATATCATGATGAAGTACATTGAAATGAGGGATGTGAAAAAAAATATGCCCTTCCAACACATGCCCTATTCATTGCTCAATGTTCATGATTTCGTTATTTTGTACATGTCGCTTCAAAGCATTTCATCGTGATATTTTACACACATACATTACATCATTAAATACATGTATGGATTCTTAAAAAATTCAAACATAAAAGTTTGAACTTCGAATTTTTCAAAATTTCGGCCTCCATGGAGCCCAGTCACCAACACGCCTACTCAAGTTTTTATTGATACATCACACGAATACGATAAATTGGTAGAGTTCATATCGCATAAATACAAAACCATATAAAGGCTCTCGGGTCCTGCACACACTATCGACCGCTACTCAGAAAACTTGGATAGAGAGAGGCCGGTCAGTAATAATAGCAGCATGCCTTTTGTCTAAAAGTAGCTGTATCCAACATAAGAAGAGAATGTACAACGTTGCACTCCCATTTTATCTTTGAAATTTGTGCGAGATTATTGATTCATGTACATACAACCTTCATCTAAAAGAACATAGCCACCTCTTACTTAGCCGTTGCCCCCACGACCCCTCTTCTCTCTAGATCAAGGTTGTTGATTCCCCTCCCCTCTTGCCGCTCTGGTAGGCAGAGGTGAGGGGAACCACGTTTTGCGTGTTCAACGCATAGTTATGGTTAGGTTTTCATTTTGTGGTGGCATTGATTCATTCAAAATAATGGTCCCCGACTTCAACCCCATTCCAATTGTGTCGAGGAGCAATGTCGACATCGGGCTTGTTTGACATGGCCCCGTTGATTTAGGTTCTTATAGGCCTTTCTCTTACGAGCCATGTAGCTATCATAACAATATCAACAAGCAGTTCCCTTCTATAGTTTTCTCTTCTAGTCTTCGTTCTATTCTGCAAGGATGCAACAACGACTAAGCGAATCTAGAAGGATTTTCTTGGGGACTTAAATGTACTTCTAAGTTTTGTCATGGTCTTTTCTAAAAAAGATGGGGACCATTGTCTAAATCCAATTTTTTTTGCACTCATTTTCCTTCATTAATATAATCCAGGCATTAGAACAAAAAACAAGAGATAAAACTTCTATCTCATTTTTTTACAGATAACTCACAGTAGCAAACAAAAGATTGCGAATAAAATGACACTCTCAACACTACTCTCTTTTCTATACTTCCTTTCAATTGCCAATAGCTCCAAATATTAGCACCAGCCTTTTGAGACCACTATAAAATCTCATTATCTAACAATGTTTATAAAAAACATTCCAGCATCCAAACAATTCTGCAAACAAATATAATAAAACTTATTAGCATAGAAGCTTTCAAAAATAAAGTAACATAATTAAATGGTATGAAATGATGTCGAAATTCCTTCTAAACCGAAAGAATTTTGGTTGAAGATTTTCATATAAAAATGACAAACCAAGTGCTAAAAGCTCGCACACCGGGTGGAGTGATTTCCATTCAATGAAATTATTTTTGGGTGCCCGGAAGCTAAGATAACCACGCGTTATTAATGATGTATGCTTAAAACTAATTTTTTGAAGTATATGAATTGACCAATGCGAGATCATCGTTGGCTTTATGTAAATAATTGAGGCAAACAGATCAATAGATCCGATTTTAAAAGAAAAATGGCTTACCCCAAAGTATGAAGGCTTGTCCTTTACCACTGCTCCAGGGAACCTTTTGGCTGCAAACAAAGAAATGTTAGAAAATGTCAGCACGAAACCTCCAGCCAAATTTAGCTCTCAAATACAGAGTGGTTTTACAATGGGCTACGCTATCATACCAGAAAAAAAGCAAATATAGGTACAAGGTGTTTTCATTAGTGCACAAATATTTCAAACTAAGCAAACAACAAGGGAAAGTGTCCTTTTGAGCTCGAGCTGAAATGCACCCGGATGAACAGTAAAATCTAAAAAAACTCAAAACCATTTCAAAAAATTCTAATTTTTTTTGTGATGAACTTTGACAAAATTTATAAGTGCTTGCAAATTTTTATCATGATATAACATTCGAATAAGGCATGACAAAAAAAACAAAAACGATACTCTGAAAATGCTACTTTCGAAAGCATTTTGAAACACTGATTTTGTTTTTTTTGTCACGCCTTATTCGAATGTGATCTAATGATAAAAATTTGTAAGCACTTAGAAATTTTGTCAAAGTTCATAAAAATGATTTTTTTTAATTTTTTTTATTTTACTGTTCATCCGGGTGCATTTGAGCTCGAGCTCAAATACTCCACTTCCAACAACAAGATCTTATATATAGCTGAAAAAAGACTGCATATAAGATGTAGTTGTACTGGCCATTTCATAACTCTGCAGGTTTTAATTTTGATCTTATTAATTTTCATCTCATTTAGATCTTCATACCTAACTGTATATTGTCAAAAAAAATCTAACTATATGTGAGAATACCTTTTGACAGTTGCAATTTCAGATAATAACTTTGCAAGCAAGGATTGTAGACGTGGACAGACTGTGAACGGGGAACAGATCGAACTCTGGTATGGCTTGACTGTTCGTGATGTGCAGCAGACTTCGAGGCATCTAGACTCTAGGATGTACGCAGAACAGAAAAGCATCTGCCTTTTCGGCCGTCGCCGGCGGTAACTCGGTAGTGCACATCGTGCAGGGGGCAAGGTGTCCTGCGTGGTGTACGTGTAGCATGTACATATGCGCACAAGCCTGCATGTGCTGCGATGCATGGTTGCACGCAGGAACAAGCCGGCCGGAGCTCAGGGCCATGGCCATGGCGGCGATGAGCTCGGGCTCGAGCACAGCGCGATAACTACGGCTATAGCAGCGTATCGAAGCGAGGAGGGAGGGGAGCCGAACGAGGATCTCACCGTGGGCTCGTTTTTGAGGTCGGGGAGAGTCGAAGTGGCCCGGATGGTGGGGCGGCAGCGGTGATGTCGTTCGTCGGAGACGGAGGTAGATGAACTTGGAAGGGGTCGTGGGCCTCGTCGATCTGACCTGCTGGACTTTGCTTGGACGCGGAGGCTTCCGTGGAGGAGGCTAGGCTCCAACCGGAACCGGAAAACTTGCTGTGGCGGCGCTCAGGCGGGAAACGAGCTGGCGGTGGAGCTGTCCATGGCGACGGCGAATAAGCTTCGGAGAGCTGCGGCGGCGGCGGCGGCGAGAACAGAGAGGATGATAGGAGTCGGCTGGGTTTAGGGCTCCAGGAGTGGGCTTTTATATGGTAATAAGAAGGGGTATGGCTGGCCGTCTGATCGGCGTTGTGGCGACGTGGCCACTATGTCCACCCTGCCGTACAGAGGAGTGGGATGATGTAGGGAAGAAGAGGAACAGAAGATGGGCCGAACAGGTACGTGCTCTCGGCTTCTGATCAGACAACTGGGTGGGAGTGTTTCCCTTTTTTAATTGAGCCTCTCTTTCTTGATGTCTTCATGATGCCACTCGTTAATTCTCGTAAACTCAGAGTCGTGTATAAGTGGGTAGAATTTTCTCTAATAAACCAAGGTGGAACAAATATAAGGAACGAACCCGGATATCCGTCACAAGCAAAATCTAGCTAGATGGTTACAACTGTGCCGATGCAAGGAAACGTTGCGAGTTCGATTCCCTCGTTGGCCATGTTTATGAAGAAATTACCCCTATATCCACATATCAACTCTTTCTATCTCACAATGAAAATAAGTGTGAACCACACTTGTGAGGAGTAAGAAAGCGAATGATTTTACAATATTATCAGGACAAACTCATTGGCCGTGTTTATGAAGAAATTACCCCTATACCCACATATCAGCTCTTTCTAAGCCGCCGTCTTCGATCTGGATCGGGGAGAGGTGGCGGCGCATGGAAGGACAAAGGGGATCGAGCGAGGAGACACTGTCGCAAGCTACTAGGGTTTGTGTCGGGTTGCTAAGAGGTGAGTGCCCGTCGTTGGATCTATTTGTGTGTGGATGGCCCATATCGGCTATAGTGGGGTGATCCGTGAGAAGAATCATGATTGCTTCAGAATATTGAAGCACGCACGGAATGACAAACTATGTTGGCTAAGAAAGTTTTCATTTTCTTTTGATGAAAAAATTATTTTTCATTTTTCAAGTGCCCCAAATGAGTTTTTTTGAAGGACCTACCATATATTTGTTGCAAAATTGGACCAAATCATTTTTCTAAAATATTAGGACATTTTAATGCACAATTGATCAAGTGGTTGGGTGTCAAAAGTTTTGATCCACCTCTCGTGAAAAAGACAAATTTCCGTCAATTCAGTTGGAAGCGGATCAAATTTGAACTGTAGCTGTCTTATAGTTTGCTCTTTATTTTTTCCAAAAAATCATTTATAGGTACATAAGTATCTATTTAATCACAGAAACACCAAAAATTTCCAAGATTCAACCACTAGCTAGGAACAGTCATGCCCACAGTTTTGACCGCATTTTGTAACGGCATGAAAAATTCAAAACAAAATAAAAAATTGGAAAACCTTCACATTATGTCATTATACGTGACCTAGTTATCAAGGAAAATAATAAACTTGCAATACAACAATTCTTTTTAAAAAATATCCTCAAAAATGAGCTATCATGTGTGAAGAATCATGGTTTTCAAGTCAAATGATCAATCTGATGGCCACATTCATGGCATAGTTTCTTCAAATGGTCTAATATTGTGCACAAGGGTGCATATTGGAATAGCAAACACTGTTGCCTAAGGAAGTTTTCATTTTCTTTGGATGGAAATTTCATTCTCCATTTTTCAAGTGCCCAAAATGAGTTTTTGTGAAGGACCTAGCATATATTTGTTGTAAAATTGGACCAAATCAATTTTATAAAATACTAGGACATATTTAATGTATAATTGACCAAATGTTTGAGAATAAAAAGCTTTGATCCACATCTCATGAAAAATACAAATTTCCACCGATTCAGTTGGAAGCGGGTCAAATTTGAACTGCATCTGCCTTATAGTTTGCTCTTTATTTTTTACAAAAATCATTTGTAGTTACATAAGTATCCATTTAATCAGATAAATACCAAAATTATTTCAATAGTCAACCACGAGCTAGGAACGGTCATGCCCGCCGTTTTGACCGCAATTTGAAACGGGCATTAAAAATAAAAAAACAATTGGAAAACCTTCGCATTGTGTAATTATATGTGACCAAGTTACCAGGAAAAATAATAAACTTGTAATACGGTAAATATTTTTAAACAATGTTCTCAGAAATGAGCTATCTTGTGTGAAGATTCATGGCTTTCAAGCCAAATGATCAATCTTATGGCTACATTCTTGACATAGTTTGTTCAAATGATCTCATATCCTGCACAAGGGTGCATCTTAGAATGGAAAACAATGTTGCCTAAGAAAGTTTTCATTTTCTTTGGACGAAAAGTTACATTTTCCATTTTTTAGTGCCCAAAATGAGTTTTTTGTGAAGGACCTACCATATATATGTTGCAAAATTGTACCAAATCAATTTTATAAAATATTAGGCCATATTTAATGCACAATTAAAAAATGGTTGGGTGTCAAAAGTTTTGATCCACCTCTCGTGAAAAAGACAAATTTCCGCCGATTCAGCGGGAAATAGGTCAAATTTGAACTGCAACTGCCTTATAGTTTCCTCTTTATTTTTCCAAAAAATCATTTCCAGTTACATAAGTATCTATTTAAACATAAATACATGGTTTCGTGCCGATACGTCGAGGTTTGGACGGTGGCCGAGGGCCCCAGCTCCAGAGCGCGTAAACTCGCATGCCCGCCGCATGGTCACCGCGTGACCGTGGTGTTGCCATGCATTCTGGGCAAACTAGGTATGTCTAGTGGGTTGGGAACTCCCCAGGAGGTTCTAGGAAGAAAATAACAACACAAGAATCTCACTAAGAGACCGAACTATGCTCAAACATGAATTAGCAACCAAGTGTTTGATTAGCGGTACGGGAAAGCACATGGCCAATGGGCATGAGTTTTGCGTGAGGATGATCATTTACTAAGAAGACCGTGTTCACAAATTTTCAGTTCAAATGGAGGAGCCTAGGTGGCACTTGCTTTGCAAAGTACAACACTAGACATAAATATTAATGTTGAAGCTGGGCTCAAAATAATGAATGGATTGAGCTAAAATTTGGTGGAGGATGGTTATTTGGGCACAGAAAAGCAGTGTAGAAAATTGATACTATTTGGACATGCCAAAGTGGTACTTCCTTCACAATGCTCTTCTTTGGACAAAAACTTCGGAAAATTAGTGAGAGAAATTGGATAAATGAAATGAGCTCGAATTTAGTGTAGGTAAGTTAAATTGGTATGGTCATGCCCTGGTAAATTTTCAAAAATAATGAAGCAATATATAATATAGTTGCTTGACAAACCGAAAATATGACAAGAATAAAAGATTGGATGATGAGCTCACATAGTATGTTGAATAGAGCACAAATTTTATGTAGAGTGATTATATGAGCATATGTAAGATTTGGAAAAATATAAAATCATTTGGATAAGCCTGTCTAGTACTTACTTCACAAAGCTTCTCTTTGGATAGAAACTTTGAAAATTTGGCGAGGAATATTTACTAGGAAAATGGGGCTGAATATTACCATGTAGCAATGATTTGGGTACTTAAGAGTGCCCAAAAAGTTTGAGGGTAATAGGAGGGGTCTAGATAACACTTGCTTTGCAATGTGACAATCTGGCAATAAAATAGAAATTGAACCGAGGCTCATATAGATTATTTGATTGAGCTGCAATTAGGAGGAGGGTGATAATTTGGGCATACGAAGGCACTATATAAATTTCATGACATTTGGATATATAAAAATGGTACTTCCTTCACAATGCTCTCCACTGGACAGAAAATTGGAAAAAATATTGAGGGGAAATGGTTAAATTAAATGAGCTAAAATTTGGTGGAGGGAGATTCTATGGGAAGGGTGATGTCCTGGTAAATTTTTAGAAATTATAAAACAATATAAAATATAGTTGCTTCACAAACTGAATATATTACCAAAACAAAGATTGGATGGTGAGCCCTCATGGATTGTTAGATGGGGCTAAAAGTTTGTGGAGAGATACGATATGGGCATATGGAAGATTTGGCAAAAATTAAACTCATTAGGATATGCATAGATAATACTTCCTTCACAAAGCTTCTAGCTGAATGGAAACTTTGGAAATTTGACAAGGAAGATTTACTGGGCAAATGGAGCTGAATTTTTTCATGAGGCAATGATTTGGATAGTAAAGAGTACCCAAAATTTTGAGGGCAATCAAGAATATATAAATAACACTTCCTTCACAAAGTGTTGTTTTGAATAGAGTAGGAAAATGAATATTGTTGAATTATTTTTGAACTAGGCAAGGAAGGTTTTTGACATATTTGATGAATATATGATCTAAAGAATTTATGAGAATTTTTTGGGAATTTTGGGAATAACAGAAATATAGGTTGCTTCACAACCTTGGGCAAAAAAATTGACACATGGACATGACACGTAGGCAAAAATTGACGCATGGACATGACACATAGGCAAAACTGATGAGGTGGTGCCTAGTCATAGAAATCCACCACAATTTACATGGTTATGACCATCTATATTGGTCGTGATCAGTTAGAAATAAGGCAACGGACCAGTGTTGTCTGCTTTACGACCATTCCGTGTAAGGAAATTAAGACCTTTCTCACCAAAATGGTCGTTATGGTTTAGGGTTTGGAGCCCTCCGAACAGCTTATGACCAATTGGTCTCAGATGGTCGTGGATTTACGATCATTTCTTCTAGGGTCACTGATAGAAGGTCACAAGTTGACATATTTCTTGTAGTGTAATGATGTGGAAATTAGAAAACTTTGTGGAAGCTGATGACATGTTGTGTTATTCTGCACAATATGATTGTCGAGGATGAGGGTGAAGGTGTAGCCCAAGGCAATGATTTTGAAGCTCCCGGAGAACAAGTTGAAATCCCGGAGGATCAAGATGCAGCCCAGCTTCAGAATTTTCTGCAGATGCATCAAAATCTTCGAAATCACAAGGTGCACACGTAGCTACTCAATGATCTTGTGGAGCACATGTGGATACACAATAGTAACCAAGGAGGCAATGCTTGAGTTTAGCACTTCCAATAAATTTATGTAAATGCTATGTACGCTTGATACCAACACTACTTATTTTACGTGCGACATCATCGACGTGCATGTATTTGCATGGATTTAAGAGTTCGAATTTGAGATATGTGGATGCACAAAATGAAATATGAGGGGCCGTCCGGATGCGCCCGCGGGCGTGTCCGGGCACGTCCGCGGGCATTTGAGGGGCCGGATTTGCCAAGTCCGGTTGTAGATGCTCTAAATTAGTTATCTCATAGCTGTTTAGAAGTCTCATTGAATAAAATAAATGGTTTATGTGAAAAGCTGGGAAGGAGACAACTTACTAAGGCATGAAAAAAACTGATCCTAAGTATAATGTGTGATGGATAAATTTTTTAAGAAAGTTTGAAGCATTTTAGTGTGACGAGCGAAACATTTTATTAGCGACATATGAAGAAACGATGTAAACTTACGAAACAGGCAAAATTACAGTATTAAGAAGCATTTCTCCTTTTAATAGTAGGTATAGATTTACAGAAAATAGTAAAAGGGAGGCTTCAAAATAAATGGAATTCCAAATGTTGTTTGGATTCTGAAGATTTTTGTGGAGACTCACTCGGATTAAGGCAAGGAACATGAAAATATTCAAAATGTTTGGGATAAGGATTATTTTTGTTTGGATTTAAAAGGTAGAAATAATAGTTTTGTAGGTTGACCTCGTGTATGTGAAGATGGAGGGAAAAAATGTGACACAATTGATGTAGCCTCTAAATATTTAAAGGAAGGTCATGATGAAGACTAGGGGTGTAAGGGGCACAAAGGAAAACATTTTTTTAATCTATATCTATATTTATACCTATACTAATAAAAAGTTGTGTTTCTTTGATTTTTTCATCTGTTCACAATTAAAAAGATTTTCTCCTACGTGGTGTCACTAAAATTATGTGCATCCATCTGCTAGAAAGGATAAAAGGTTTCTCCAGAATTTTGTAAGTCGACAGCGCGCACTGTGGTCCAGGGAAGCTAGCCCACTTATTTTTCTGCCCACGCAGCTGGAAAAACATTTTAGCCTTCATCAAATACTTTGTGAGAGTGTGTGCTCTTCATCAAATTCTTTGTGAGAGCAAAAAAACTCTAAAACTTAATTGAATAATGGATTGCCTCCCATTAAGCACTGGTTTTTAGGTTGCTAAGCTCAACCTCCTACGTCAGCCGTGATTCAAATCTATGGTGCCTAAGATTCCCCTTACTTACCACACACACTCTCTTAGGTGTTGGAATATATTTCTCCTTCCCTACAGCCTTCTTTAGAAAGTACCTTACTATTTCTTCATCATAAATTCTGAAGGTGACTTTCCCTTTTGCATAATCCAATGTTGCACCTGCGGTATTCAAAAATGGCCTACCAAGAATGATAGATAATTTTTCATCGTCAGGCATATCGAGAATAATAAAGTCAGTAGGTATAGCATGCCTATCTAATCTTATTAGCACATCTTTGGCCACTCTTATTGGTTTCTTTGTAGATTTGTCAATCATCTGCAAGGTTATACCCGTAGGCACACATTCTCCCAAGTTCAACTTGCGATAAAGGGATTGAGGCATTACATTGACCCATGCTCCCACATCATAAATAACATTATCCATATCAAGATTGCCAAATGAACAAGATATGGTAGGTAAACCTGGGTCTCCTAGTTTTTCTGGTATCTTCTCTTCGATGGGGTATTTCGTTATCACAACCGCATGTTATTTTATATTCAAACTTTTCTTATTGTTAACAATGCCACTCATGAACTTAGCAAAGATAAGTTTAGTATATCAATAACATGCGAAGAAACTTTAAGACCAGTGATAGCTTGTAGAAAAGATGAATAGATTGCATCATTTGAAGGTGGTCTTACAGCTTTAGGGTAAGGAAGGATTTTCTTAGTTTTACCTCTTTTTTTATTTTCCCTTGTTTTAACCTTTTTCTTGATTTCTTGAAGCTTGGTTGCTTTCCCTTCTAGTTGTATAAGGTGTTCTGATTTCTTTTCCACTCTTTGTTCTTCAGTTCTTTCTGCTTCTGGGGCTGCATCTTCTTCATTATTATCACCATGTACCGTTTCTGCATCAAGATCAACATCTTTATCAGCCTATTCTCTCGCTTCATCATTTTGTGCACTTGTTGGACCTATTCTTCTTGTTCTTGAGTTCGACTCTGACTCTATCTTCTTGTTTCTACTCGTTCCTTCTTGTACCATGTCGGTTGAGGGAGTACCAGTTCGGCATATTCTTTCCCTGATGTAACCGACATTGTGCAAACCTAGATACCCCTGGTGTCTATACAAACTAGAGGGTTTTATTCTGTAGGCCAAGTTAAGCTCATTACTCCTAGGGTTTTAGACCATATCATACGATCTCGAGGTAGATCAACTCTGTACTCGATACTCCATCATCAATACAAACAAAGCAGGATGTATAGTTTTACCTCGATCAAGAGGGACCGAACCTGGGTAAATATTGTCTCCCTTGTCTCATGTTACCCATTGATCCAAGATCCACAGTTCGGGTCCCCCTACCCAAGATCTGCTGGTTTTGACACCGACATTGGTGCTTTCATTGAGAGTTCCACTATGGAATCGCGAGAAGGATCGATGGCGCGCTTGGTCACCAGCGACGGCTTCGGCACCGAGGATATCTTTGTCCCCGGCCAGCCCTACGTTTTTGAGGACACTTCTTTGCATACTGGGTTGGAAGATTACCTTGACCAGATCATCGGGTTCGTCCTGTGTCAAGGAATCAAGTTCAGCGACCTAGATTACATTGCCAACACCCAAGGTGATCTGGTCCACTCCGAGCTCTTAGCTTTATCTCATGATGAAATCACAACTTCTCCCTAGGTGGTTTTGGTAATTAATAACAAATATATTTCATTGGACTAATGTTTCCACCAAGTGTATCTCAGGAAAAAGTTGAATGATGGGTTGGCTAAAGGTCTATGTGGAGAACCTCCCCATGGAAAGGAAGGAATAGGATTGTCCATGCTTCAAGATTGAGGACTCTACATTTTAAGTTTTGTGAGAAATCACTTTTGAGTCCATAGGAAAGCCAGTACTATTAAAAGGGGATGAGGTATCTATGATGATCTGGTTGCTCAAGTGCTTAGAGGTAGCCACTAAAAATACTCACCCACTTTCCCACAAAAACCTTTTGTCCAAAGCCAAAATTCAAAATTCGGTGACACCAATATTTCCCATTCGGATCCACCAAGTTTTACCCTAGACAGAAACTCATCCAAACCCTAGCATCTCAGTACTACCAAGTTTTCATCCGGTGCAACCGAAAACTAGTGACCAACTTTTGATTAACCAATTTCTGAAAATCGGCCCCATCGAGTTTAAGGAATCGGTAACACTGAGATTTGGTAACTGCCTAGGCCACCTATATCAGTACCACCGATAAGGCCAAAGTTGCCACATTTTGCACTAGTCGGTGTAACCGAGTTTTACTCAAGTTTCACCGAGTTGGGAAATGATGTTGTAACAGTTGGATTTTTGGAGCTGCCTATATATACCCCTCCACCACGTCTCACTCGAAGAGGAGCACTCAGAACACACACCCACTTGTCATATCCAATTTTCTAAGAGAGAACCACCTACCCTTGTGATGAGATCAAGATCGTCCACTCCAACCATATGGATCTTGATTTCTAGCCTCCCCAAGTTGCTTTCCACCCAATCAATCTCTTCTACCCAAGCCAAATCTATGAGAGAGCGATTGAATGTTGAGGAGACTATCTTTTGAAGCATAAGAGTAAGGAGTTCATCATACTACCACATCTATTACCTTTTGGAGGGTGGTGCCACCTAGATTGGTTAGGTGTCGCTTGGGAGCCTCCTTCTTCGTGATTGTGGAGTTGAACCAAGAAGTTTGTGAGGCAAGAAGATTAGCTACTTCGTGAAGATCTACTCTGAGTAAGGCAAGTCCTCCATGGACATAGGCCATCCTGGAATATACAAGGTTGCTACTTGGTGGACCCTTCATGGGTGGAGCCCTCCATGGACTCCTGCGACTGTTACCGTGTGTTGGTTGAGGTCTCCACAAACGTGGACGTATGATAGCACCACCTATCGGAATGACGGGAAAAATATTCGTGTCTCCAAATTGCGTTTGATCTTATTATACCTATCCTCTTACATATGCTTGTCTTTACTTTCCGTTGCAATACTCGTAGCCATGCATGTGTAGAGTGAACTTGATTTTAAAGAATCGCTAAAATCTGCCAACCAATTAACTTGGGAAAAGCTTAGGGTTTTATTTGGTCAAGTAGTACAATCACCCCCCTCTATACCTACTTTCGATACTACAAGTGCTATCAGAGCTTTGATCTCCATTGTATTGGTCTCACAACCTAGGAGAGTACAACGTCTAGCGAGGGAAATTATCACCATAGAGGTCCATATTTTTATGGTACAAACATTTCTAGTTGGAAGCATAAAATGAAAATGCATATTCTTGGTCATAACCCCGTCGTATGGGCTGTTGTTCGTGTTGGCTTGTGACTTGGCTTGAGACTGCATCGGTATTTCCCCAAAGAAGAAGGGATGATGCAACACAGCGACAATAAGTATTTCCCCCAGTTATGAAACCAAGGTATCAATACATAGAGGAAGATCAAGTACCTACGTAAATAGCACCGACACACAAATAACAAATACTTGCAACCCGACGCAAAAGAGAGGTTCTCAATCTCTCTATGGTAAGATGATAGATTGGATTGCAATATGTTTGGCAAATAGATCTCGCTAGAACACAAATAAACTAAGTAGACAAAAAGTGCAGCAAGGTATTTTTGGGTTTTTGGATTAATAGATCTGAAAACAAAACGGCAAAATAGTAGATCGGAAAGCAATATGTTGGAAAAGTAGACCCGAGGGCCATAGGTTTCACTAGTGGCTTCTCTCATGAGTATAACGCACGGTGGGTGAATGTAGCGACCCGACCTGAAACGGTCGAACCTCCGGTGTTTTCGTACCATCCCAAGATCATGCTGGTACACACACGGTACATCAATGTATATATCAAAGGTAAAATCACACAGCTTTATTAATCAAAATCTCATATCGAGTCCTTTATTGCAATAAGAATTACAATAAAGTGGCTGAAGGACAACTCATGAGAATAACTAATCTTGCGGAAGCTTCAAAGGTTGTTGAGTCCATCTGACTCCAAGGGCATCTCACCGAGCATAGAGCGTATCCTCACTCCTGGTCAGAAAAGTACTCTGCAACATGATAAGTTGCAACCGTGTAGGTCAGCATATTGAATATGCCGGCAATGTCACAAAAGAGGGGGTAAAGTAATCATCTATTCTATATGCATATATGGCAGGTGGGGTAGTAAGTTTTGCATAAAGCCAATTTTTCCTACAACAAGAGGGGGCAAAATATTATTAATACAATGTTGGTTGATTAATGAGAAGGTTCCACCAACCAATTCTCATACCCAAGTTGTCATTAAAAACCCACATCAATACAATTAATTGTGTTGAGAGTTCCAGATAGTTTGAGTTCGTTTGGCTCAAACTGTCCATGACCGTGGACACGACTAATCGATTAGGTTTGGGTACTCTGCAGAGTTTTGCACACGTTCCCCACAAGATTTGATTGCCTCCGTTGGATTTCTCGCACTTCAGGGTGTTTGAGAAACGAATGACCAAAACATGGTCTTCTAAAGGGTTTCCCCGTGACTCTGTCGGTGCCCATCCTTTCCTACCGTTCTTCTACATCTCGTAGCACCGCCTGTCCAGGGTCACCACAATATCCAACCAAGCCAAAGCCCATAATGTCTTGTGGCTGTGCAGGTAAGCCTTGGGTCTTGAAGCATCCATCCATCTCTTTGTGCCTGGGTGGACCTTTCCGCATGAATACTGGCACTTCTCCAGCAACATCTAGGCTAACCACTGGTTTCTCCAGGGCGCCGTTCAACCATCATCCACCCAGAGGTATGTTGAAAACTCGGAGTCTTGAAGTCTTGATCATCTTGTAGGTCTTGAAATTATTAACTCACAACTCTCATGAATCACACAACCAACCCCGTCTACTAATAGCATAGCAAAATTAAATCAACGTTCCCCGGGGCCAATGTGTCAAAGGGTTGAGGGGTGCCTACCACATGATACTACATCAAGTAACCAAGTTTCCAAATTACCTACTTTGCATGCAATTGGTGAGATGGTAGAACTAATGCAATAAAAACATGGGTAAACATGATCAAAGTGACTTGCCTTGTTGACGATCCTCGTACTCAAGTGACTCTAGATAACAAGCTTCGCACTCCGAATGATCTAACGAATCAAACAAAGCACACAATAAGCATACAACTAATAATACAACTCACACAATCAGCAAAATAAAACAATTCTATAGTATCAATCAGGAGAAAGAAGTTCAAAACCAATATTTGTCTCATAAAATTTTTTTTGTGTCAAAACTACAAAAGAAGTAAGACCAATCAACTATTTTTAATAACAAAACAATAGTCAACAGAAAAGAAATAAAAAAATTTATATCTAGTAAACAGAATTAAATCCAGTAAAACTTTAGTGAAAAGAAATGCTACTAAAATTATAAATTTTTATAAAACACCACTTAATGTAGATACTAGAGTTTCCTATAGTATTTGAGTATGAGACAAAATTATTATTATTATTATCATTATTATAAACAGAACAACACTGAACAGAAAAGAATTACTAAAATTGTTTATTAGAAGACAAAATTAAATCTGCTAAATGTTTTGTGAAAAGTAAAACTAAATTGCTTTATAAAACTATACCTAATGGAAAGGAATGAAGATTTCCTATAACAATAAGGTATAAAACTAAACAATTATTTTTATTAACAACAAGTTATTTCACCTAATGTTGAAACAACAGAACCTAATGAAAACTAAAAACAAAAGTTAAACTAACTCAGATTCAAACCAACCTAAAATCAAATTAACTAAACTCTATTAAGAACTAAACAGATTCTGTTTTTGTTAAAAACGCTAACCAAATTTATCCTAAAAATTCTCAAACTTTGCAGGATGATAGGTCTAACTAATACAAACTAGTGGCAAAAAGATTCATCCAAAAATATATTTTTAAACTCTAGTTATACAGATTTTAGTAATTTAAGCAAATTTGGTTAGATTCAAATTTCAAATTTCAAATTTGAAATCTAAGACTACAGGATGAAACTACATGAAATTTGTGACCTAATGCAAAAAGAATTAATTAAAAACACTAATTAGTTTAAAAGTTACAACTAAAACAAAAACAGAAAACATTTTGTTTTCTAAAACAAAACAGAAAAGAACAAATTTCCTAGCGAACGGATAGGGCTACGTGACGTGCTGTGATTTGCTAAGGTCTTGAGCGTGCGGGGTGTCTACGGTGGACGACCGAAAACTAACGCGTACTGGTTCATTTTTATAAGCTTTCTAATCTGGAGCGTAGATCCTAGATCTAACGGATGCGGGTGGAGGTGGCGGCTTATAGAGGAGGGGGTCGGAGTTCCGACGACATCGACGGCGGCCGGAGGTCGGAGATGCTTGGGAGGGTGCTGCGGTGGTCAAGGGCGGCGTCCGAAATGCTCTGGCGATGGCGGCAAAGATACGACGTCGAATGGCGGCCTCGGAAGGGAGTGGGGGTGAGTGTGGCGAAGACCAGGAGCTTAGGGGGTTTCGGGTGGAGTTAGAACTCCGGCGAGGTGGCATGGTGGCGTTCCGGCGAGGGTAGAGGGGGTAGCGGGGTGGAACGGAGAGCGGCGAGGGCAGGGCTTTATATAGGCCAGGTGCGGGGTCGGGAGAGGGAGGGAGGAGGGAGATCTGGAGAGGAGAGATCTTCGGCGAGGTGGCGCGCGCGAGGAAGGAGTCGGGCACGCGGATGACGCTGTCAGACAATGGGTCCCGCGTGTCAGTGAGAGAGAGGGCGAGAGCGCGTCGGTTGACCGATCCGGAGGGATCTCGGGGTTTAAAGGCTGTGGGCTGGCCAGTTTTCTAATTAAACACTTTAAATCAGTTTCCTTTTCTATTTTCCAGAGCGTTTAAAACTCTTTAAAGCATTCAATTCATTTCCAAACATAGGGAATATATATATCAAAATGATCAGGGAATAAATGCTATCTCTCAAAATGAATACTTTTTTTCCAAGAAATGCCTAATTGATTTTAAATTCTTTTGAGATAAACTTTCAAATAACCCTTGGTTTTATTGTTCAAATAACTCACCAAGATGCCCCTGGTGTGGAGTGTCATATTACTCCTCTCTTTTTATGAATATTCCAAGGGTTTTCAAATAGGAGGAAACAAGTATAAGAAGAAATTGAAATGGCCTTTCAGAATTCCAAAAGAAAAACAGTGATGATGATGATGCATAGCTATATTTCATAACATTTCAAAATGATGATGATGATGCATTTCATAACATCATTTCATTTCATTCAAACAAAGTGATGATGATGCATAGCTATATTTCATAACATTTCAAAATGAAATTTTGGGATGTTACACAGAAAGTTGAAATAAAACAGAATCAAAACAAACTAAAATAAAAACTATTCAAATAAACCCTAAAAAGAACTAAACATAATCTATTTTTTCTAAAAACTCTAATCTAAAATATCCTAAAAATACTCAAACAGTTCAGGATGGTAAATCTAACTAATATAAAGAAGTGACAAAAAGAATTACTAAAAAATAAGTTCTTAAACTCAAGTTATTCAAGTTTTAGTGATTTGATCAAATTTAACAAAATTCAAATTTGAAAACTAAAACCACAGACAGAAACTACATGAAATTTTTGACATGTTGCAAAAAGAATCAATGAAAAACTCTAAATATCCTAAAAGATATAACAAAAATAAAAACAGAACTATTCTGTTTTTCTAAAACAAAAACAGAAAAGGAAAAACTATCCTAACGGACAATGGCCTACGTGTCAGGATGTGATTGGCCGAAGCCGTGTGCGTGCGGGAGCTAGCGAGCGGGTGGCCGAGCGTTAACGGATACTTATTCAGGGATTTTAGTGATCTATTTCTACGCGTTGGATCTAGATCTGACGGTCTAGGGAGGGGCAGTGGCTTACAGAGAGGGTCGGGGTATCTCCGGCGACGGTCGACGGCGGCGCAGCATTGAAGGTGGTCGGGGACAGCGTCGCAGTGGTCGAGGGCGGTGTCTGAATGGTCCAAACGGTGGCGGCGGTCCTCCGTCATTCGTGGGTGGCGACGGTGGGGTGTGGGGGTGAAGGTGGCGACGACCACGAGCTCAGGGAGCTCCGCTGGGGAGCCGAGCTCCGGCGAGGTGCGGGGGCGGTGTTGTGGCGAGGGGAGGTGGGGTTTCAGGGGGAAATGGGGTGCGGCGAGGCATGGGTGTTTTATAGAGGCTGCGAGGGCTCGGGAAAAGGAAAGTGGAGAGAGATCCGGCGTGGTGGGATCTCGCCGGCGAGGTAAGGAAGGTGGGGGGAGAAAGAAGGAAGGTGAGCGCGGGCGATCCGGGATTGGACGGTGGGTCCCACGCGACAGAGAGAGGGGGAGAGGGGTGGCGGCATTGGTGGCCGATCCGAGCTAATTTCGGATCTGATCCGGGCTTGATTTGGTAGGTGGGCTGCGGTGGACTTTCCAAATATGAAATATTTTCCTTTTTTCTAATTTACAGAGAAAGGAAACTACATTATGGCAAACAAATCATTTCCAAAAATGAAAATTTATATATTAAAATGACCAGGGGAATAAATGCAATTTAATGAACATTTTTCTACGGCCAAAATAAGTACTTTAAAAAAATATTTTCAGAAAATGCCTAAATGGCATTTTAATTCCTTTTGCAAATAATTTTCAAATAACCAACTAGGTTTTTATGGTTCAAAACTTCACAAAAATTCCCCTGGTGTGGAGTGTCATGTTCCTCCTCTCACAATTGAAATATTTTAGGGTTATGCAAATAGGTTGAAGTGGCAAAACAAAAAGAGCTATATTTTTAAAGGGAAAATCCAACTTTTCATTTCACTCAAGCAATGTGATGATGATGCATAGCTATATTTCATAACATTCCAAAATGAAATTTTGGGATGTTACAGTGAACAAATTACTGTTGGGCAATTGATAGAAGATCAAATAATCATGAAGATATCCAGCCAATGATCATTATATAGGCATCACATCCAAGATAAGTAGACCGAAACGATTCTGCATCTA
Organism: Hordeum marinum; assembly: GCA_022496015.1. Taxonomy (NCBI): domain Eukaryota; kingdom Viridiplantae; phylum Streptophyta; class Magnoliopsida; order Poales; family Poaceae; genus Hordeum; species Hordeum marinum. The sequence continues at coordinate 445,520,699 of CM039674.1, forward strand.
CTTCTATTACTCCACATATCAATCGCTATCCAACATGCATCTAGTGTATTAAGTTTGTGGAGAAATGGAGTAATGCAATAAGAACAGTGACATGATGTAGACAAGATCTATTCATGTAGGAATAGACCCCATCTTTTAATCCTTAATGGCAACGATACATGCGTGCCTTGTTGCCCCTTCTATCACTAGGAAAGAACACCGCAAGATCAAACCCATCACAGAGCACCTCTTCCCATAGCAAGAAAATCGATCTAGTCGGCCTAACTAAACCAAAGATTCTAAGCAAAAATACGAGTATATAAGTAATCATGCAAATAAGAGATCAAAAGACTCAAATCATATTCATGGATAGAAACTGATCATGAACTAAAAATTCACCAGATCCCACTAAAAACACCGCAAAAGTCATTACATCAAATAGATATCCAAGAGACCATTGTATTGAGAATCAAGAGAGAGAGAGAGAGGAAGCCATCTAGCTACTGCCTACAGACCCATAGGTCTATGGTGGACTACTCACGCATCATAGGAGAAGCACCCATGAAGACAGTGCACCCCTCCGTGATGGTGTTAGATTGGATCTCGTGGTTCTGGAACTTGCGGCGGCTGGAATTGTGTTTCGGCGACTCTCCTAGAGTTTTCTGAATATTTGTGAATTTATAGGGTCAATAATCGGTGGAGGCGGTTCCCGAGGTGGGCACCACCCACCAGGCCGCGCCAGGGGCCTCTGGCACACCCTCGTGTCTTGTGCCCTCCTCGGTTTTCCTCTCAGGGATTTCTTTGCCCCACTGGATGTCTTCTGGCCCAAACAAATTCTCCAAAAAAATTCAGGACATTTGGTCTTCGTTTGGTACTAATTTTCTACGAAGTAAAAAACAAGAAAAAAAACTAGCACTTTGGCAGTATGTCAATAGGCTGGACCCAAAAAATGATATAAAGTTGCTATAAAATGATTGTACACCCAAGATTGATAATATAACACCATGGAACAAGCAAAAGATTATAGATACGTTGGAGACGTATCAACATCCCCAAGCTTAATTCCTACTCGTCCTCTAGTAAGTAAATGGTAAAAACAGAATTTTTGATGTGGAATGCTGCCTAACATGTTCATCATATATTATTTTCTTTGTAGCATGGACAATTGGACTTTTTAGATGGTTCAAAGCAATAGTCTAGTTTTGATATGAAAACTTTAATACTCAAGCATATCAACAAGCAACCATGTCTTTAAAAATATCAACACTAAAGCAAGTTATCCCTAGCCCATCATGCTCGATCATTGATCCATTCATGACACACACTCAAATATTAGCTACACCTAATGCTCAAGTATCATAGTACCTCCTAGTTGGTTCTTTATAAGAGAATACGGAGACTCAAGTTAAAAATAAAAATTACATAAAGTAAATGGATATGCCCTTCATAGAGGGAAGTAGGGATTTGTAGAGGTGTCAGAGTTCAAGGTTTAAATAGATAGAGACAATATTTTGGGTGGCATGCCTTTCTTGTCAACGAAAACGGCCGAGAGATTTCAATACCTTTCCATGCTAGATACATCATATGCGGTTCCCAAACAGAAAATAAAGTTTATTACTTTTTCCACCATACTTTCACTTTCCATGGCTAGCCGAATCCACGATTGCCTTCCATACCAACCCTTTCCAAGGAATTTATTATTTGACAACAAAAAGTAAATTTTCTTTTTCATTTCAGGACTGGGCATCCAGATTACCGTCATACTCTCGTGCAATGACAAGTTAATAAACACTCATCTTGAGAATAACACATCTAACATGGAAAAATATCGGTCACCCCTACACTTTCATGAGCAGTACGAGCACACAAAAAGGAAATTTTGTTTTGAAAATTAGAGATGGCACATAAAAATTTGCTTGTAACGACACGGAAATGCCGCATATAGGTAGGTATAGTGGACTCATATGGCAAAACCGGTTTAAGGATTTTGGATGCACAAATAGTATTTCTACTTATTACAAGTGAAGGCTAGCAAATAGATTGAGAAGCATCCAACCCAAGAAATTTAAAAACACATAAAAAAGCATTAAGCATAACTAACACTGAATAATGCACCATAAGTAGGATGTAATTTCATTGCATAACTACCGACTTTCGTGCTTGCATAGGAAATCACAAACCTTAACACCATTATTCTTACTAAGCATAATTACTCACAAACATAATTCACGTATTACTATCGTCATGTCTTAAAACCATTACAAGGAATCAAGTTTAATTTGTCCAATGGTCTTAATGAATTTTTTTATTATATCCCTCGTGAATATCTATCACTTTGGGACTAGTTTCATATATTGCCATTGCTTTTGATCAGCTCACATGGAAATAAGTGAAGATCATGAGTAGAAAAGTTTCATCTCTCAAAATAATATAAGTGAAGCATGAGAGAATTTCTTCAAAATTACTAACTCTCAAAATAATCTAAGTGAAGCATGAGATCATTTCTTCAAACATGTAAAAGCACGCCGTGCTCAAAAAGATATAAGTGAAGCACTAGAGCAATTCCATAGCTCAATAGATTTAAGTGAAGCATAAAGAGCAATTCTAGAAAATCATAGCATAATTTTGGCTCTCTCAAATAGGTGTGTGTAGCAAGGATAAAAACAAAAAAAAATATACAAGACGCTCCAAGCAATACTCATGATATGTGACCAATAAAAATATAGTTCCAAGAAAAATACCGATGGTTGTTAGAATAAAGAGGGGATGCCACTCGGGGCATCCCCAAGCTTAGTTGCGTGTTAATATTTGGATATTACCTTGGGGTTGTGTAGAATCCCCAATCTTAGGCTCTTCTTACTCCTTATTTCTTCATCCATCGTGATCTCACCCAAAACTTGAAAACTTCAATCACACAAAACTTAACAAAATTCTCGTGAGATCTGTTAGTATAATAAAGTAAATCACAACTCTAGGTACTTTTGTAAACCCATTCATATTTTATTAATGGATTATATATACTATATTTTAACTTTACCATGACATATACCCCCCAATACAAGCCATAGATTCATCAAACAAGCACACAATGCAACGAAAACAAAATATGTCTTAAACAAAACAGTTTGTAGTAATCTGTACTCTAACCATACTTCTTGAACTCTAAAATTCTGAAAAATCAGGACAATGAAAGAACTTGCACATACATACTGTGTTAAAATTTCAGCTCAATATCATGTTCCAGTAAAAAAGGAAAATTCGTGCACTGGGAACAAAGTTTCTGTTTCAGATTCAGCATTGTTTCTACTCATCTTATGAATCATCCTAAAGGCTTTACTTGGTACAAACACTAACTAAAACATAAAAACACAATCATAACAGAAACATAATTGTGCAAACAGTCAAAAATAGAAAGGAAAAGATAAAATAAATTTTATTCATTGGGTTGCCTCCCAACAAGCGCTATTGTTTTACTCCCCTAGCTAGGCATAACACATAGATTCAAGTATTGTCATCTTTAGTTTTTGGTACCTTTGTGATCGCTTTCTCAAATCCAGGAGGTTCTTTTCTCTTCCCAAAAATTTCAGGAGAAGAAACCATCTTGAGATCTAAAATATCCAAATGCTTGTTGCAAAGAGTAATCAAAGTGTTCATGCGATTTAGGTTTCCACCAATATGTTTAAGAGGTTCATGATATTTTTGCTACTCTACCAAATGTTTATGGAAATCACTCAATTTGTCTAAAATTTGAACACCTTCTTGTGTAAGAGAGAAAGCCTTTTTCGCTGGAGGAACCCCCAACATCCCTTCTAAAAATTCATAAGCAGTGTTGGGATCAAGTTCTATAAAGTACCCTTTAGCGGCAAAATCCAAGAGTTGTCTATGATGCAAAGTTAATCCTATGTAAAAAAGATCAAAGAAAAACCTTTGCATCTCCCTTTAGATTGAAAATACGATAAGATTCCATCAATCTATACCAAGCGTCTTTTAGATTTTCCCCTTTTTTTGCTTGAAGTATAGAAATTGAAAATCTGCTCACAAGGGGGTAGTGATGCTAGTCATAGTGAAAAGATAGACGAACAAGAGATCTGACGAGAAAAAGGCAAACAAAAAAGAGGGCGAATAAAAAGGAAAATTTGTGAAGTGTGGGAGAGGAAAACAAGGTGCAAATGGGAAATAATGTAAATTGCAAGGAGATGAGATTTGTGATTCGGAACCTGGTAGATGAGATCGCTTCCTTCCCGGCAACGAGACTAGAAATTCCTTTGACGTGGCTTGAGACTGCGTTGGTATTTACCCAAAGAGGAAGGGATGATGCAGCACAACGACGGTAAGTATTTCCCTAAGTTATGAAACCAAGGTATCAATCCATAGAGGAAGATAAAGCACCTACTTAAACAACACATGCACCCAAATAACAAATATTTGCAACCCGACGCAAAAGAGAGGTTGTCAATCTCTCTATGGTAAGATGATAGATTGGTTTGCAATAGGTATGGCAAATAGATCTTGCAAGAACACAAAGTAAACTAAGTAAACCAAAAGTGCAGCAAGGTAATTTTGGGTTTTTAGATTAATAGATCTGAAAACCCCCGGTAAAATAGTAGATTAGAAAGGAATATGTAGGAAAAGTAGACCCGGGGGCCGTAGGTTTCACTAATGGATTCTCTCATGAGTATAGCGCATGGTGGGTGAACAAATTACTGTTGGGAAATTGATAGAAGATCAAATAATCATGACGATATCAAGGCAATGATCATTATATAGGCATCATGTCCAAGATAAGTAGGCCAAAACAATTCTGCATCTACTTCTATTACTTCACACATCGACCGCTATCCAGCGTGCATCTAGTGTATTAAGTTCATGGAGAAATAGAGTAATGCAATAAGAACGGTGACACAATGTAGAGAAGATCTATTCATGTAGGAATAGACCCCATCTTGTTATCCTTAATGGCAATTATACAGTCATGCCTTGCTGCCCCTTCCGTCACTCGGAAAGAACACCGCAAGATAAAAGCCATCACAAAGCACCTCTTCCCATGGCAGGAAAAATTGATCTAGTCGGCCTAACTAAACCAATGATTCGAAGAAGAAATACGAGGCTATAAGTAATCATGCAAATAAGAGATCAAAAGATTCAAATCATATTCAAGGATAGAAAATGATCATGAACTCAAAATTCACCGGATCCCAACAAACACACCGCAAAAGTCATTACATCAAATAGATCTCCAAGAGACCATTGTATTGATAATCAAAAGAGAGAGAGAGAGAGAGAGAGAGAGAGATAGGTAGCCATCTAGCTACTGCCTACGGACCCATAAGTCTATGGTGGACTAGTCACGCATCATCGGAGAAGCACCCATGAAGACAGTGCACCCCTCCATGATGGTGTTAGATTGGATCTCACGGTTCTCGAACTTGCAGCGGCTGGAATTGTGTTTCGTCGACTCTCCTAGGGTTTTCTGAATATTTGTGAATTTATAGGGTTGATAGTCGGTGAATATTTTTAGGGTTCTCGAGGTGGGCACCACCAACCAGGTCATGCGAGGGGCCTCTGTCGCGCCTTGGTGTCTTGTGCCCTCCTCGGCCTTCCTCTCCGGCACTTCTTTGGCCCACTGGATGTCTTCTGGCCCAAAAAAATCTCTAAAAAATTTCAGGACGTTTGGGCTTCATTTGGTACTGACTTTTCACGAAGTAAAAAACTAGCAAAAACAACAACTGGCACTTTGGCACTATATCAATATGTTAGTCCCAAAAAATGATATAAAGTTGCTATAAAATAATTGAAAAACATCCAAGATTGATAATATAACAACATGGAACAAGCAAAAATTATAGATACGTTGGAGACGTATCAGCTTGCAAGGTGAATTCTTTGGTGATAGAAAGGAACCGGATCGTGAAGTGACCGCAGAAGAATTGAAGATGTTGCAATACAATGCTAAGGCATGTGACATACTATTCATCTTCCAATGCCCCGAAGAATTCAACAAGATTAGCCATCTTGATAATGCAAAAGAAATTTGGGATACTTTGGTTGTGTAAGTGCATCTAATGCCCCTTAGTGATTTTGGTGTATTGAAAACTTATAGGTTAAGGAACTAATGTGTTTGTGAGTGTACACAGGCTCTATAAGTCGATGAGGAGTTTGATATATTCGAAGATTACCGACCCCTAAAAATGTATGTCTTCAACTGAAGACTTTGGTATTCCCTAAAGACTTTGAGAATGAAGAAGTTGGTATGACCTTGAAGATATGAACGAGGACTATGAAGCATGAAGACTTTTGTTTTTGTAGTTTCAGTTCCTTTCTTTGAGTCATAGGAAACACCGTACTGTTAAAGGGGGCCGAGGTAATACTAAGGAAAATTTCCAACTGATGCTCAACTCAAAATCCTCAACCTATCCAATCCTTCGAGTGAAGCCTTTGGAAATCTCTTACAGTTCAGTCAAGTTCTTCAGTGACAGAAACGATGTTCTTCTGGTCTCTGATGAAATTGATCTGACTAAGGAGTTAGGATTTCGCCACTGCGAATTGCCTACAAGGGTGGAACATGATAAGCCTGAGGACTTTCATAGTTCAAAATTCTGACCGTTGCTGTGCTTAGCGCCACCTGTCCCCAATCATCTTATCCACATAACGGTCATATCATTGGGGGCATTTATGTCTTATCATGTCAGGTTGCACCCTGGCTATAAATAGCCACCCCACACAACCACTAGTTGGTTGGCTGCTCCGAGAGAGAACTAACACTTGTGATTTGAGAGCAACCCATCCTCCAAGGACTTTGGGAGAAAATCGTCAGTGAGGAAAGACCCAAATCCAAACCACCAAACCCAAAGTGATTGAGCATCACTGAAGAGATTGTTCATGTGTGGAACCGACGCTTGTTACCTTTGAAGACTGTGTATCTTCCAAACGGTTAGGTGTCATGGTCTAGTGCATCCTACAGTCAATTCGGGATCACGGAGTGACCTTAGTCTAGAGCATCCAACAGTCAATTATGGATCATCGGGTGACCAGTTTTGTGAGGGTTTTGGAAGTCTACTCTGAAGACTTACCACGAGTGTTGGGCGAGGACTTTGTGACCTTAGCTCAAGGAGAATACGATTAGGACTGTGTGCCCTGGGACTATGTGTCCTCTAGTTTAAATACCAGGCCGCTCCGAACCAAACGTACGGCTGTTACAGCAGTTGGAACTGGGTCATCAAACCATTGTCTTCATCGAGCTACCTGGTTCTATTTCCTCGGCCCTTTCATTTCCTCATATACCTGTTGATGAAATTGATCATTACTGTTTGATTCTAGTTTTACCGCCCAGAGTTCTATTTATGTCGACTGCAGGTATGATCAAGGTTTCCACAGGTTGTCCTACCTTAATGGGACGGATTACCCCTATTAGAAAAACAAGATACACATGCATCTTGAAGCTATTGACAAGGATCTCTGGTACGTTGTGGAAAATGGTGTTCCCTCTGTCACTCCCACGATCAACGCTGCTGATGTGAAGAGATTCAAGCAACTCGATTCTCAAGCGAAGAATATCATCTGTGGCCATCTGAGCAAAGGTCAGTATGGCAGAGTGAGTGCTTTGGAGTCTGCTAAGCTTATCTTGGATAGGCTGTCCAAAGTCAACGAAGGTGTTTCCACTCAACGTGAGTCTCGTGTTGATGTTCTTCGTAATCTCTTCAACCACTTCAAAAGACTCAACAATGAGAATGTTCAGCAAACTTTTGATCGTCTCACTGATATCTCCAATGAGCTTCAAGCACTGGGTGCTACTGATATCACCGATCATGAAGTGGTGAAGAAACTGCTAAGATCTCTTGATTCCTCATTCGACACTCTGGCTTTGATGATTCAAGAACGTTGTTGTGGTTTTGTCGCCCGAAAAGGAGATATAGTTGTGCTGAGCTAGTCCCTGGCCTTCGGTCCAGAGCTAATGATTGAAGAGATGATGAACGGTTTTCCTTCCAAGAAGGAGGACGACTCAGACTTCACCGAGGCAGATTATGCCAAGTGCATTACGGCCTCCCGACGGCTTGCCACCATATTGGTTGATGAAACAGACCTGGTTCCGTAGCAAGAGGCTTATGACGAAAACAACCACCGGCTGCGCTACCCTACCTTTGAAGCTAGAGACTTGGTTCCTGCATGTCGTAAGCTGCTCTTCGCCCCTAACATTGATCTATCTCCACTTTTCAATGATGCACAATTCTAAGCCTTACTAAACTGCAACTGGGATGTGGATTGTCTTCAGATCGAAGATCCCGAAGACCCGACGCAGGATGACCCGCCAGCGAGTTAAACTCTTTTTATACGCAACTGATTGTAACCCAGCCAATTGAGCCGGAACAAGTGAAACTTTTAGGCCCTTCATCTTTTGAGCTCCTAGAGAGCTGTGTAATATATATTTTGCAAACTCCTTATGCCTCAGTTAGCGACTCATTTTAGAGATAAATCCTGCAATATTTTTCCTGGGCGGCTTTGAGGAAAGCTAAACCCGGAGATCTTTCAATATAACCTTGCTTCATCTTTCATATTGCTCTGGCCATACTTATGATATGAATGCAATGTATGATGCAACTATGATGCAATGTGGTGTGTATGATGCAATGCATGATGTAATGTATGATGGTCTTGCTTTCCCTTTGTTTTTTGTTTTTCGAAAACTCATATTCTGGACCTGATGAACCAGAATTTATAACGGAGAGAGTGCCCCGGGGCCCATAAGCTACTTCTCACGTGACATAAATTTGTCATTTGAACCTTAAATGACCTCACCTGTTAAGAGTACGACGGGCCACTTGGTGAAGAGTACGTAGCAGATGAGAGAGAGTTTACCCTCGCCGCTGTATGAGGCCCTCGAAGGGGTGAGTTGACAGCTCGCAAGCACCCCTGTGTGAGCGGCAGCTACAATACAGGCAGGTACCGACTCTACCAGAGTGGGGGCAGCCTTCACCCACTCTGGCGCCTTGCTCTAGTCCACGACCCGTCTTGCATCATGGGACCTATGTTTGAACGGCTCGCATCCTCATTGCTCATCCTCTTTGGCTCCCATGGCACCCATGTTTGAACAGCTCGCATCGTGGCGGCTTGTCCTCTTGAGCGACTTAGCACCCATGTTTGAACGGATCGCATCATGGCGGCTCACTCTCCTGAGTGATCTTGGCACCCATGTTTGAACGGGTCGCATCATGGCAGCTCGCCCTCTTGAGTGGTCTTAAATTCTTCATCAATAGAGCGGTACACCCATGTTTGAACGGCTCGCAACATGGTGGATTGCCCTCTTGAGTGACCTAGAAGACTTTCGCCCATAAGGTGGCGCACCCATGTTTGAACAGCTCGCAACGTGGCGGCTCATCCTCTTAGGTGACCTTAAGCCTCTCGCCCTCTTGCGCGCCATCATCTTTTGGGGCCAGCATTCTGTAAGCTGCCACCTTATAAGTCGTTGCATGATGGTGCTATTTTGGCTGAAGAGCCAGCCAAAAGGGTGAGCAAGCTAAACCCGGTGGGTTGGAAGCCCCCAAGTGACCATATGGAAGTGTTCATCTTTGCACAAATCTGTAATGCCAAAGAGAAAAAACGGCAGAGGCCCCATCTTGCAGGGTTGCCAACTTTATTATATGAGTATAAATACAAGAAAATATGTATGTACAAAAGTAAGAGTCAATGACTCAAGTATAGTAAGGCCGTAGATGAGCGATATTCCACGGCCGGTGAGTTTCTTGCCCGAAGGTACGTGATTCATCTCGCATGTCGATGGGATAATAAGACCCATTGTTCAGATTCCTGCTAACCACAAAAGGTCCTTTCCATGGTGGTGATAACTTGTGCGCATATGTATGATCTTGAATCAAACGCAATACCAAGTCGCCTTCTTGGAACTTCCGGGTCTTGACCCTGCGGCTATGGTAGCGGTGCAGGTCCTGTTGATAAATCGCCGATCGAGCCGCTGCAAGATCACGTGCTTCATCCAGCGCATCCAATCCATCCTGACGTGCCGCCTCATTGTCAGCTTCCACATAAGCCGCCACACATGGTGAATCATGACGTATGTCACTTGGTAACATAGCCTCCGCACCGTAAACCATGAAGAAAGGGGTGTAACCCGTCGACCTGTTAGGCGTAGTATTGATGTTCCAGAGGACGGACGGTAGTTCTTACACCCAACAACCCGACATACTCTGTAAAGGAACCATGAGTCGGGGCTTGATACCTCTCAAAACTTCCTGATTTGCCCGTTCTGCCTGACCATTGGCCTTTGGATGAGCAACAGCCGAAATGTCAAGCCGGATGTGCCCGCTTTCACAGAACACCTTCATAGCCCCCTTGGACAAATTTGTGCCATTATCCGTAATGATGCTATGAGGATATCCAAACCGGTAGATCAATTTCTTGACAAACTGAACCGCCATGGCTACATCACACTTACTGATCGGCTCAGCCTCCACCCATGTGGTGAACTTGTCCACTGCCACCTCTTAGACCGTTTGAAAGGTTCAACCATGTCAAGCCCCCAGACTGCAAATGGCCAAGTGATGGGTATCATCCACAATTCTTAAGCCGGCACATGAGCACATCTTCCGAACTTCTGGCACCTGACGCACTTAGCAACCAGATCCTCCGCGTCCTTATGAGCCGTCAACCAGAAGAAGCCATGTCGGAAGGCCTTGGCCACTAAAGATTTTGACCCGGCGTGATGCCCACAATCACCAGCATGTATCTCATACAAGATTTCCTTGCCTTCCTCCAGCGAAACACAACGCTGGAAGACGCCGATGATGCTGCACTTGTGTAATTCCCCTCCAATAATTGTCATGGATTTAGAATGCCTCACGATCTGCCGCACCTGAGTCTCATCTTCAGGCAACTCGCCCTGGGTTAGATATGCCAGGTACGGCAACGTCCAGTCTAGAATAGCGTGCAAAGCCGCCACTAGCTGCCCCTCCAGGTCAGGTAAAACCAGATCCTCCTCCGACGGTAGCTTAACAGACTGATGATAAAGCACATCCCAGAAAATATTAGGCAACACCAACTTATGCTAAGAGCCCAGCCTTGACAATGCATCTGTCGCCTCATTCTTGTGACGATCAATATGGTCCACCTGATAACCCTTGAAATGACCAGCAACAATGTCTACTTCTTGCCGATAAGCCTCCATCCACAGGTCCTTGGAATCCCACGTGCCTGACACTTGTTGTGCGATGAGGTCAGAGTCGCTGAGACACCTAACCCGGCTCAAGTTCATCTCCTTGGCCACATGAAGTCCGTGAAGCAAAGCTTCATACTCAGCTGCATTGTTTGTACAAGGAAACATCAGCCTTAATACATAACAAAACTTATCACCTTTGGAAGAAGTTAACACCACTCCAGTCCCCGAGCCCTCCAACTGTCTGGACACGTCAAAGTGAATCGTCCAATACGTATTGTCCGGCTTTTCCTCCAGCGACTGACACTCCATCCAGTCATTTATGAAGTCCACCAATGCCTGAGACTTCACAGCTGTGTGAGGTGCATACTTCAAATTTAGAGTCCCAAGCTCCAACACCCACTTAGCAACTCTTCCAATGGCTTCCCAATTCTGTATTATGTCTCCCAATGGAGCAAAGCTAACCACCGTGATCTGATGCCCAAGGAAGTAATGCTTCAGCTTACGATTCGCCATGAACACCCCGTATATCAGCTTCTGCCAGTGTGGGTATCTTTGCTTTCATTCAATAAGCACCTCACTGACATAATAAACCGGCCTCTGAACCATAGAATCTTTCCCTGCCTCTTTACGCTCCACCACAATCGCAGCACTAACCGCCCGGTTATTAGCCTCCACATAAAGGAGCAGGGGTTCCTTCTCAGCCGGAGCAACCAAGATCGGTGGCTCAGCCAGCTGCTTCTTAAGCACCTGAAGAGCTTCATCCGCATCATCACTCCACACAAAATCATCTATCTTTCTCATCATCTGGTATAGAGGAACAACCTTCTCCCCCAAGCGGCTGATGAAGAGGCTTAAAGCGGCAATACGAACTTCCAAGCACTGCACATCATTGACGCTCGCCAGCTTGGCTAGTGATGTGATGGCCTTTATCTTATCCGGGTTGGCTTCGATACCTCACTCTGAAACCAAGAAACCCAGAAGCTTGCCTGCAGGAACTCCAAAAACACACTTAGCTGGGTTAATCATCATCTTATAAACTCGTAAGTTGTCAAACGTTTCCTTCAGGTCGTCCAACAATGTATCCTTCTTCCTTGACTTGACCACAATATCGTCTACATACACATGAACATTACGTCCAATCTGATTGTGAAGACAGTTTTGCACACACCGTTGGTAAGTCGCTTGTGCACTATTAAGTCCGATCAGCATGGACACATAGCAAAGATCTCCAAAAGGTGTTATGAATGAAGTCTTCTCTTGGTCCTTAACCACCATCTTGATCTGATGATAGCCTGAATAGGCGTCCAGGAAACATAAACTCTCACAACCCACCGTTGCATCAATAATCTGGTCGATACGGGGGAGAGCAAACGGGTCAACTAGACAGGCCTTGTTAAGATTCGTGTAGTCTATGCACATACGCCATGTGCCATTCTTCTTGAGCACCAACACAGGGTTGGCTAACCACTCCGGGTGAAATACTTCCATGATGAACTCTACTACCAAGAGCCGGGCCACCTCTTCTCCAATTGCTTTACGTCGCTCTTTGTTGAAACAACAGAGGACCTGCTTAATCGGCTTAAACTTAGGATCCACATTAAGGTGGCGCTCAGCGAACTCTCTCGGCACACCCGGCATGTCAGACGGCTTCCATGCAAAGATGTCCCGATTCTCAGAGATGAATTCGATGAGCGCGCCTTCCTATGCGGGGTCCATGTTGGCCCCGATAGTGAACTGCTTGGATGAGTCGCCTAGAGTAAAGTCCACCAGCTTCATGTCGTCTGCCGCAAAGTTCAGGGGCGGCTCAGACTCTGCATAGAGTTTCTTCAATGGAGTCATATCTGCCGGGTCAACGTTGTCCTTGTAAAACTTAAGCTTAGCTTCCGCACAACTCGACTCTGCATAAGCCGTGTCTCCCTCCTCGCATTTGATGGCCACCTTCCAATCACCATGGACCGTGATTGTTCCGTTGAGATCCGGCATCTTAAACTACAGATAAACGTAACAGGGTCTGGCCATAAACTTTGTGAAAGCCGGCCGACCAAACAGAGCATGATATGGGCTCTTAATTTTTACCACTTCAAACCACAAGGTCTCCACCCTGTAGTTGTACTCATCTCCAAATGCCACTTCCAGGTCAATCTTCCCCACTGGGTAAGCCGACTTGCCTGACACTACCCCATGAAAAACGTTTGACGACGGCTTAAGAGCCTTGTTAGTTAATCCCATCCGCTGGAAGGTGTCGTAGTATAGGATGTTGATACTGCTGCCACCGTCCATGAGCACTTTCATGAACTTATACCCTCCAACCCAAGGGGAAACCACCAGAGCTAAATGACCTGGGTTGTCGACTCATGGCGGGTGATCCTCCTAGCTCCTTGTAATCGGGTATTCTGACCACTTTAAGTATCATGGGAGAGCCGACATGGCTGCATTGACTGCCCTCCTGCGCAGCTTCTGATCCCGCTTATCAAGGATCATGGTGAAAACATGATACTGCCCTCCACTAAGTTGTTTTGGGTTGCTCCGATACCCTGAGTGGTTATTCTTCTGCTGACCACCATTGCTCTGCTACTGATGACTTCCTTGGTTTTCCTCAATTCTGATTGCCTTGGCCTGAATGACCTGAACTTGACCCGCCAGCACCAAAGCCGGCACTTGAACTGCCCAGACCTAACCCGCCTGACGGGCCGTTACCATTGTTATGATTTTGACAAAACCTTTGCTCCCAAAACACACGCATAACAGTGCAATCCCTCCAAGTGTGGGTGGCCTCCTTGTCCGGCCGGCTGTGCGCTGGGCAAGGTCTGTTCAGCACCTCCTCCAAGGTGTAAGGCGTGGGGGATATAGGTGCCTTATTCCTGTCGAACGACGGCCTGAAGTTCATGTTGCCCTTAGGATGATTGTTCCCGGATGGTTGTGTGTTGGTGTTCACCACAAATTCTGACCTGCCATCCGGGTTCGTCCCCTTGCTCTGGCTGCCATTCCTAGCACCTCCCTGCTGGTTCTTACCACTACCGCCCTTCTTACCTTGTCATGACTTCTCGTCGTCGGAATCTGGGTCCTTGGTGGTATCAGAATCTGCATACTTGGTGAGAGCCGTCATGAGCTCACCCATATCCTCACAAGAATGCTTCAACCGCCCAAGCTTCTGCTTCAGAGGCACAAAACGACAATTCCTTTCCAAAATCAGAACCACCTGAGACGCCGAAATATTCTCAGACAAGTGGATCACCGTCGAGACTCGCCACACCCAATGATGGGCCGACTCACCTTCCTGCTATGCGCAAAGATCTAGATCCACAATCGTCATCGGCTGCTTGCAAGTTCCCTTGAAGTTCCCGATGAATCGTGCTTTCAACTCGGCCCATGACATGATGGTATTCGGTGGCAACCCTTTTAACCAAGTACGAGCCAGTCCTTCCAACATCATGACGAAGTACTTCGCGCACAGTGCTTCGTTGACCTCCAGCATCTCCATAGCAAGCTCATAACTCTCAACCCAAGACTCTGGGGGTAGATCCGCCATGTAATTAGGCACCTTTTGCAGCGCCTTAAATTCCTTGGGAAAACGCGCACTCCTCAGATCCAGCGCGAGACACTTCACACCAAATCCCCTGGCTGAGATGCCGATGGGTGCTACTGGAGCCGGCTCAGGGACCCCCGGGTAATCCGTCATCGGTGTTGATCCTTGCTGAGCTCGGCCCCTATCCATAGACCGCTGAACATCCATCTCAGGCGGGTTATTATTGGGCGGGTTTCGCCTCTGCTCACTGCTAGAGACCACGGGTGACTCAATCCGCCAGCTATAACTGCGGCTATGAACCAGCATGGAGTGCACTCGGCTCCAGCTGTGTGTGTACCTCTCTTGCTGAGCCACCGCTATTTGTAATAGGCTAATCGCATTCCTCGCCTATTCGGCAAACGACTTTCCTTTGGCCAAAGGGAGAGCATCCAGCTTGGCAGCCACCGCTATCATGTTTTCCCTCGGATTAGAGTAATGGCCAGACGGTGTCACAACGTGTCGCGACAAAGGTCTGTGCCTCCGCGGCGGGTCTAACTACCGCGACGCCTCTACCGCCCGAGTCACCACTGGCGGCGTACTTGGCCCAGCCCCCAGAGTATTGAAAAGATCCGAGGCTGAATTGGTAATCCGACTTGTGTCCTTCTACGCTGAACTGCCTCCGACGCCCATTGTTCCAGATCAAAATGGAGAGCCTCCGCCCTCAAACGTTCCGACTCAGCATTCATCTGAGCTTGCATTGCATTGATATCCTCCGGGGCCTAAGCCATCTGTCCTTTGATCCGGTTAATCTCAGCGTTCCGCTCTGCCTGATTCTCAGCCGTTACCTCCGTGGTCATCAGAGCCACCAGCTCCTCCATGAGCTCCAATAGAACCTGTGCCGGCGCCTTAGGAGGCTCCGCGTTAGGCGGGGCCGCTCTAGCCGCCGCTCCAGCTATCTCACTATTCGAAGCCGGCGCCGGGCCTCCCATGAACACGGTGGCTCGGCTCGGCGGGTCATAAGGCTCCGGAATACTGTCGCCATCGGTATAGCTTCTTAACCCGCCATCGTGAAGTTGATAGATTGACTCCCCATCCTCGTTGGAAGATCCTGCATCCGAGAAACCCAAGGTCTCTCCCGACCAGGAATCGCCATTGTCCTGTGTAAAGCCAACAAAGACGCTCTTCCACCTGGGTTGAACACGGGCGGGTGTCGCGCACCGGGGTTGGTGCAGATGTCTGGCCCGGGTGTATATCCATCTATCTTGCCGATGAACACGTGCATCTTGCCAATGGGAACCCAATAGCCATACTCGATTGAGCCGGCTTCAGGCCCCCATCCTGAGTCGTTGATGTAGAGTTTGCCGCGGCGACTCTTGGTCATCAAGCCGATGGTGTATCCTTTGATCCGTGAGAGGAAACCTTTTGAGAACTCAACACCACCACGTGCAAGCCCCACGATGGGCGCCAACTATCGTGGTTTTGTCACGACAGATGTCTGAAGACTTTGGTTTAAGGCCATCGCTAAGGCGGTGGACTCAAAGGGGTTGGACGGGACGAAAGACACGTATTTACCCAGGTTTGACCCCTCGAGATGAGGTAAAAGCCTACGTCTTGCTTTGTGTGTATTGATTGGAGTATCAATTACAAGGGGGCGTATTCGCTTGACCAAGCTCTCGATCGATTATTTTCTATCCTAAGCCGTCCCCGGGTCTCGCCTTTATATAGGAGGTCAAGACCACGTCTTACACAAATCTCTTACCGACTCTTACAACATGTCCGACTCTATCTCTAAGCTGTCTTGCCGACTCTAGCAGGCTGTCTCCGAGCGGCTTACGCGCTCGGGTCTTGCGTCTTCTTCCTGACTCTAGGCCTCCGCCTCAGTTCATCTGGTGAGACGCCATGCGGCCCAATCTTCCTCTTCCAGCCCATATGCTACGAGTCATCAAGTATGACCCGACCCCTCCTGGGTGGGTCTTACCATGGGGTTATATCCCCAACAAACGTGGAGACTACAAGTGACTTGATCCCGTTGATATTCTTGAGAGACTCAATACTCATGAATTCCAACAAGTTGTGAAGAGAGACCTCCATGGGCCAAGCTATGGAAGATCTCGTGCACTGAAGGCAAAAGTAATTTCCTCATCCGAAGGCAAAGATTTTGATATTAGCCTTGGTGATCCTGAAGAATTGAGTCAGGAGCTGGCAATGCTAGTGAGGAAATTCCAGAAGTTCTCAAGGAGAGGTGGATTTGGAAAGTCATCAAAAAGTGGCCTGAGGAAATCAGATTCCTTAGACGACTACAAGAAGAGAACTTGTCACAAATGCAAGAAATCTGGTCACTTCATCTCTGACTGTCCTCTCTGGGAAAAAGAATCAAAGAAGAAGAAGAAGAAGAAGAAGAAGTACAAGGATGACAGTTCTAAAGACTCAGAGAGAAAGAAGAAATCTTCAAAGTCCTCATCTACAAAGTCCTCATCTTCAAAGTCTTCAACGCACAAGAAGAATGGTTCCAGAAAGGCTCAGGCTTTCATTGGCAAGGAAATGGACTCAGAAGAAGCATCTTAAGAATATGAAGAAGAGGAAGAATCTAAGGTGGAATCTGAATCTGGTTTCACTAGCCTTGCTCTCGCTACTGCTTTCGTCAACAAGTCCATCTTCAATGATCAAGAAAATAACTACTCCAACGACTCTGATGTCAGCAATGATGATTATGCTCCCACCTATTGCTTCATGGCTAAAGGTTCCAAGGTACATACGCATCACTCGAATCAAGTGATGGTGAATCTGATGAATATGTGAAACCTAGCTATGCCAAACTTACTAATACTGCCACTAGACAACAAAGTGCTCTTGAAAAGCTTCAGAAAATGCTAGACAAAAGCGATGATCTGTTGAATGAGGAAGTGGATCAAACTCAAACTTTGTCTGACGATCTCAAAAGTCTTCAGACAAAGTATGATAACCTCCAGAGTCATCATAATGCTCTCTTAGCTGATCATGAGAAGTTTTCTTATGAATTTCTTCAAAGAAAACAAGATCTTGAGAAACTAAGAGTGTCACATGAGGATCTCCAAAGGGAAAACGATTCCTTACCGGCTCAACAAACCAGTACCGCTCAAGAAGATTTTGTCCGACCGTGTTTGAAATGCATTGAACACGAAACTGCTAATTCTTCACCTAAATGTTCAAATGCTTCCATTGCTGCAAATTCTTCAACTATTCCAGTGGTCACAAATTCCTCATCTGAGGATACCACAAGTATAACTAACGAAAATGCAGGGTTGAAGGAATTGTATGTGACAGGCATGTACAAAAGTCTCAAAGGGCATCGAACTCTTTGCGATGTCCTCAAAAAGCAGATTCTGAACAGGAACCCTAGGAAAGAGGGTATTGCCTTTGAGAGGAAACTCAATGCTGATGGATCCTACTGGACACTTGAGTAGTACCCCAAAACCTCATGGGTTGTTGCAAAAGGACCTCCTATAGATTCATCCACTTTATCTGGCTTTACTTGTGATACTTCATATTCCTATGATGAGTCACTTGACTCCACCTACAAATTCTTCAAAAATAAGAAAGGTGAAGTATTTGCCATATTTGTTGGAACTAACTGCAGGAACGGTTCACCTATGAAGAAAATCTGGGTTCCCAAGTGCTGCTTACAAAATCTTCAAGCGAATGTCCTCATGACACCACTCATGAAGAACAGGAACCCTAGATCAAATTCCTCATATAGACCAAAGTCTTCACTTGGACCAACTTCCTCAAATGTTCAAAAACATCATTCTTGTGCTAATTCATCTGTTTGGTAGGGAACATCTAAGAGTTCTGAATATGTGCATTATTCTTCAAATCATTATGTTCATAAGTCCTCGAACAATTTCTCTGCTTATTCATATGAGTACTCTAACCCTTGTCCTGTGAAACGAAGCACACTAGCTTCAATGCCTCCTTTCTCATATGGTGCTCGCAGAATGATGAACTCTTTGCCACCCCTCCAGATGTGGGTGGTGAAGAAATAGAACTAATTTCTTATGCAGGGTCATGTAACATCCCAAATTTTGGAATATTATAATAAATATTAGAATGAATGTTTGTTTGTTTATTTGAGTGATTGAAAGTGAGTGAAAAATTTAAAACTTTTGAAAACTTTTGAATGAGAGGGAATAAAATGACTTTCCCATGCGATTTGAATTCAAATCCAATCTAAGAGTGAAGATGGTATGACTTCTTCCATTTTTAGAAATGAAAAAGGATTTGAAAATGGTTTGAATTCCATTTTGATAATATTTCAAATTCAGAAACTTTATGCAACTCAATGATTTTCATGAGAGAGGATAAAAGGACTTCTTCAAATTATATGAAATATGAGTTGGAAGTTTAAAGGAAGGATTTGAAAGTGCTTTTGAAAACCTCTGAATTATTCTTTTGGGATCCATGTCATATTTGGTTCCTATTCAAAATTTTCAAAGCATTCAAAGCCATGGACAATTTTTTTTGAGAGGAGTAATGTGACACTACAAACCAGGGGGTATTTTGTGAAGTTTTTGAATCATAAAACCCAAGGGGTTATATGAAAAATAATTTGCAAAAATAAATAAAGCTATTAAGGCATTGTCAGAAAATATTTTTTAAAAAAGTATTGAATTTGGCCGGGGGAAAATGTCCATTAAATGGCATTTATTTCCGTCATAATTTTGGTATAATTTTTTTATTTTTGGGAAAGTAGTTATGGAAATTTAATGGCTTTTGATTCGCTGGTAAAATAAAAAGGGAAAACTTTTAAAGACTTTTAAATCCAGCTGACCCACCTGCCCTAAACAGCTCCCTGAAATCCCTCCACAACGGCCGCCCGATGCCGCACCCCTCCTCTCTCTCTCTTTGACGTGCGGGTCCCACCCCGACCGAAATCCCACGCGGTCACCTCTCTCCTCCTCCCCTTACCTCGCCGGAGCCGGCCGAATCTGCCGTGGATCTCCCTTCCCTTGCCATCTCGAGCACCCCTGACCCCTTCTATATAAAGCCTGCCCCTCCCCCGACCTGTTCCGCCCGAAAACCCCAAGCCCTGTGCCCGCCTGTCGCCACCATTGCTCACCGGAGCCCGAGCCACGCCGCCGACTTCCCCGAGCTCCATAGCCGACGCCAATCGACGTCGGAGGTTCACCTCCGATGACTGGACACCTCCACCACCGCTGAGGATCACCAGAGCCACCACCCTGACGTCCTCGTCGCCCCTGCCTCGCCGAAATCTCCATCGCCGGTGACATAACCTGTGAGCTCACCCCCCTCCTCTGTAGGCGTTGAATCTGGATCCAACGATCCAGATTATAAGTTTTAAATCTCGCGAAGCGGTACGCACTAGGCTTCGATCACCCGCCCGCGTTCGCCGCACACACACGGCCACAACCAACCACATCGTGACACGTAGCCCCTAACCGTTAGCTAGTCAATTTTTTTTCTTTTTCTGTTCTGTTTTAGAAAACAAGATGATTTCCAATTTTGTTGTAATCATATCTTTTATGTTTTTAGTTGTTTTAAGTTGATTCTTTTTTGCATTGTGTCACAAATTTCATCTAGTTTCTGTAGATACCAAGTTTGACTATGTTTGAATATTTAAATTTGAATTTAAATAGATTTGATTTAAATCTTGTTATCTAAATAACTTGAGTTTAATAATATATTTTTGATTGATTCTTTTTGCTACTTGTCACTAGTGATCTTAGTTATCAGTAGGTGAGGTTTGAGAATTTTTAGGATAAAATTGATTAGGGTTCTTAACCAAAACAGAATCAGTTTAGTTTTCCTATTAGTTTAATTAGTTTAATTTCTTTTGTTTTATTTTTAATCTGAATTTGTTTTAACTATGTTTTAGAGTTCACTAGTTTTTGTTTTTCTCAACTTTAAGGATTTACTTACTGTTAACCAAAATAATTTTGTTTAGTCTATTACTTTAGTGTTATAGGAACCTCTACTTTTTTTCAATTAGGAATAATTTATTAAAAGCAAATTAGTTAGTAACATTTCCTTTAACAAAAAGTTTTAAGTAATTCCATTCTGTTTTCGAATAAAGTTTAGTAATTCTTTTCTGTTAAGAAATGTTTTGTTAATAAAAATAGTTTAGTTTTACTCTATTGTTGTAGGAAACTATATTCTTCATCATTAGGTAATGTTTTATAAAACAATTTAGTTTTAGTAGTAATTCTTTTCACAAAAGTTTTAAAAAGATTTTCTGTTAAGTATTGTTTTGTTACTAAAAATAGTTTGTCTTGTTTTATATTAGTAGTAGCCACCAAAATTTAGATGCCCATTATTTTAGTTTTTGTTTGTGGTATTGCTCTAGTATTGCTAGTTGGTTTCTTATTTAAAATTAGTTAGAATAATTGTTTTATAAATTTTACTTTCTATTAATTTAGTTGCTGTATACTTTGTTTTCTTTTATTTTAATATTTTATTGTTTTACTTAGCAAACACTTATGTTGTTAGGATGTTGTTTTCATAGCTTTACTTGTTCTTCAAAAGTAATTCTTTTTGCTAGTAAAATATTTAATAAAATAATTTGTTATATTTTACTTTGTTTTTGTTTTGTTATTGTTTGAAAATAGTTGTTTGTAGGGGAAAACTATCTTAGTTGTGTTTATGAAAACCTTGTTGATTTTAACTTTTGTCTTAAGTATTTCCTTCATCACAATTGTGTTGATGTAGTTTTGTTATTTGGAGTTTTGTCTTAAGAAATTCCTTCATCAACCTTGTTACTTTTGGTTCTTGTGTTACATTGTGATTGTTAGTATTGATTGCTAAAAGTGTTTGCTTATGAATGCAATGTTTGATTATAGATTTCATCGGAGAGTGACGAATAGTTCTATCAAGTATTTTTCTGAGAGCGATACTTATTCTTCACCAACAATATAGGCAAGTTCACTTTGACCATCTATTTCATACCTATGTTTTATTGCATGTAGTGACATCATTCAACAAATTCCTCCCATAGTGTTATTGAAATTCTTGTAGTTGAGTAGAATGCATGAGGTAGGAACCCACCACTTGTTACTAAAGCCCCGGGAACGCTAGTTAGTGCAATGCTCTGCTAAAGTAGACGGGGCTTGGTATGAGTGTTCGTGAGTGGTGTGAGAAGAAGGATTATGCATCAAGACGACAACTTCATGAAGGCATCTTCAAGTCCTGCATCTTCAAGACCTCAGACTTCGAGACTCGTGAAACAAGTTTTTCAATACACACTACTGGGTGAAGGATGGAATTGATGGGCATCCCTGGAGTAACCAGTGGATGGCCGGGATGCATGGGGAAGTGCCATGACATCTTGCGAAAAGCTTCACCCAGACTCAAAGAGAAGGATGAATACTTCATGCCCGGAAGCTTACCTGTGTAGCCACAAGTCATTATGGGATCTTACTTGGTTGATCTTTGTTGTGACTCTAGCTGGGTAGTGCTACGAGATGTAGTCGATGTTAGGAATGGATGGGCACTGACAGTAGTCAGGGAAACACTCTGAAAGACCATGTTTCATTCGTCCTGTCCTCAAACATCCGACAGTGCGAGGATTTACCAGGAGGGAACGAATCTTGTGGGTAAAGTACACAACACTCTGCAGAGTTAAACCTAATCGATTAGCCGTGTCCACGGTTACGAACAATTTGAGCCTCTGGTCTTGGATCTATCTCTGAACTCTCAACGCTGGACTGATAATTAATTGTGGGCAACTTAATGATACTTGTGGGCAACTTAATGATACTTGTGGGCATTTAGACATTGGTTGGTGGAACCATGTCATGATAGGTAACTCTATAGTGCAATTCCTGATATTCCTTTGTTGTAGGAAAATAAAATCAGCTTTTTATGCAAAAACTCAGACACAGAGCCACAAAGCCTTTTGCATATAGAATAGCCTTTATTATTCTGTTCTACTATGGTGATCTTGCCAGTACATTCCATGTACTGACCTACACGGCTGCAACGTCTCATGTTGCAGATACTCTTCTACGACGGGTAAGAGTACGATTCAGGGTTACGGTCCGCACTCAATCTGCCGTTGGTGTTATTGGGACTCCACTCCCGTTGACTATATCCGCTGCTATTTTAAGGTATATATATCAGTTTAACGTTAATTACATGTGATTGCACTTTGATATATACATTGATGTACTGTGTGTGCCAGCATACTGATCCAGGGATGGCACAGAACACACAAAGGCTTGACTCGTTTTGAGTCGGGACGCTACAGGTCAGGTCTCCAGATGAACTTGAAAGTCTGATGAATTTACTGGAGACCTAAAGAAATGCTTGAAAGGGCGCACGCTAATCATGCAGAAATGAATTCCTCATTTCTCATGTCCTCACATTGGTTTGCTTACTAGGTTGTGTGATGAAATTATGTCTGATGAAATTGATGTCATATTCTTCACTCTGAAGCATATGAGTTCGTAAGTTGTACTAATTCATCTGCAGGATGAAACTCCAAAAGCTACTGAGTGGGTCCTCGATAGTGGATGCACAATCCACATGACTGGTGACAAGAATCTACTGATGAATTTGCTGCTTGCTCCTCCTCATATGAAGCATATCACCTACACTGACAAAGGAAAAAAAAGCAAAGTATTGGGTCTAGGTAAGGTTGCAATCTCAAAGGACTGGCACATGGATAAGGTGATGCTTGTCGAATCCCTCGGGTTGAACCTTATGTCTATCTCAATGCTTTGTGATCTTGATATGATTGTCGTCTTTGAAAAATATTGTTGTGTTGTCATCATGGAATCTGACAAATCCAAAGTCTTCAAAGGCTTTAAGAAAGGGGACTTGTATATTGTTGATTTCTCTACAGGTCCTCAGCTTGCCACATGCCTCCTTGCAAAGTCCTCAGAAGGCTGGTTGTGGCATCGACGGCTTGGACACATTGGTATGAGGAACTTGCACATGCTCGTGAAGAAAAAGCATGTCATTGGCATTGAAGGTGTCAAATTACTCAAGGACCATCTCTGTGGTGCTTGTGAGTCTAGAAAGATGACCAGATCCAAGCATTCCTCGAAGACAATCATGACCACATCTCAACCTTTTGAATTGCTTCACATGGACCTCTTTGGCCCCACTCATTATTCCGCACTAACAAATTCTTCAAGTTTTATGGCTTTGTCATTGTTGATGATTACTGTCGTTACACTTGGGTGCATATTATTCTGTACAAGTCTGAAGTGTAGGATGTCTTTAGACGATTTGCTTCAAGGGCCTCAACAAACTTCGGCATCAAGATCAAGCATATGAGGAGTGATAATGGGACCGAGTTCAAGAACACTAATCTTGATGAATATCTTGATGAACTTGGTATTACTGATGAGCTATCTGCCCCATATACTCCTTAGTAGAACGGCGTCATGGAGAGCAAGAACAGGACTCTTGATGCATACAAGACTCCTCGTCGCTTCTGGCCTGAGGCAATTAATACATCTTGCGACATCATCAACAGGTTATATCTTCACAAATTCTTCAAGAAGACTTCATATGAACTCATGATTGGCAAGAGGCCCAATGTAAGTTATCTCAAAGTCTTCGGTGCAAAATGCTGGATTAGAGATCCTCACCATAGTTCTAAATTTGCACTGAAAGCACATGAGGGTTTTATGCTTGGTTACGTAAAGGACTCGCACACCTACACAGTCTTCAACACCTACCACCAAAAGGTTGTTGAAACTGTAGATGTGCGGTTTGATGAAACTGATGGCTCACAAAGAGAGCACCTGCCTTCTATGATAGGTGAAAAGTCTCCTGAGGAATCCTTTATGCTGAAGGCTATTGAAGATATAATACCCACTGAAGAAGATCCTCAACCTACTGAGGAAGTCATTCCAACCAATGAAGACATTCATGCTGATACACGGAAAGGAAATGGTTCTGAAGAAAATCCTCAGCCACATCAACCTGCTCATCCAAGAGTTGCAAATGAAGTGCAGATTAACAAAATCATCAATGACATCAATGCACCAGTTCCCCTCACTCGCTCAAGAGCTTCACATTTGACTAACTTTTATGGGCATCTTGTTTTTGTCTCTATCATAGAGCCCACCAAAGTTGATGAAGCATTCAAGGAGCCTGAGTGGATTCAAGCTATGCAAGATGAATTGCATCAATTCAAGCTCAACAACGTGTGGGAACTTGTCAAGCAACCAGATCCTTGCAAACACAACATCATAGGTACAAAGTGGATATACCGCAACAAGCAAGATGAAAATGGCCTTGTGGTAAGGAATAAGGCACGTCTTGTAGCTCAAGGCTACACAGAGGTTGAAGGAATTGACTTCGATGAAACTTTTGCACCTCTTGCTAGACTTGAAGCTATTCGCATATTGCTTGCTTATGCTAACCATCATGATATCATATTATATCAAATGGATGTGAAAAGTGCATTCCTCAATGGTAATCTTGAGGAAGAAGTATATGTTTCTCAACCCCTAGGTTTTGAAGATCCTAAGCATCCTGACAAAGTCTTCAGACTCAACAAGGCCCTCTATGGCTTCAAGCAGGCCCCTCAGGCGTGGTACGACACTCTGAAGGAATTCCTCGTGAAGAAAGGCTTAAAACCCGGTTCACTTGACCCAACTCTTTTCACTAAATCCTATGACAATGAACTGTTCATATGCCAAATATATGTAGACGATATTATCTTTGGTTGTACTAACAAATGTTACAATGATGAATTTGCCTATATGATGAGTGAAGAATATCAAATGTCTATGATGGGAGAGCTGAAATTCTTCTTAGGTTTTCAAATTCGTCAACAAGACAATGGCATATTCATCTCTTAAGAGAAATACCTCAAGGATGTTCTGAGGAAATTCGACATGCAAGACTACAAAGGCCTCAAAACTCCAATACCTTCAGAAGGCCACCTCTGCGCTGACGAAAATCATAAAGATTTCGATCAGAAGGTATATCGCTCCATGATTGGCTCTTTATTGTATCTATGTGCATCTAGGCCTGATATTATGCTGAGTGTTGGCATGTGTGCCTGATTCCAAGCAACACAGAAGGAATCACACCATAAGGCCGTGAAACATATTCTTCGATACTTAGCTCACACACCAACACTTGGATTATTGTATCCCAAGGGCTCAAATCTTCACCTCGTCGGATACTCTGATGCTGACTATGCCGGAGATCATGTGGATATCAAGTCAACCTCAGGCACATGTCATTTCCTCGGACGATCCTTAGTTTGTGGGTCCTCGAAGAAGCAGAACTGCGTGTCACTATCTAAAGCTGAAGCAGAGTACATTTCTATTGGTTCATGTTGCGCTCAGTTGTTGGGGATGAAGCAAACCCTCAAGGACTATGGCATCAATGTGAAGAATGTGCCTCTCTACCGCGACAACGAGAGCGCTATCAAGATTGCTTACAACCCAATTCAGCATTCCAAGACCAAGCACATCCAAATTCATCATCATTTTCTTTGAGATCATTTACTCAAGGGTGACATCTTCATTGACCACATCCCTATTGAAGAACAACTGGCCGTTATCTTCACAAAGCCCTTGGATGAAAAGAGATTTTGCAAGTTGCGGTGTGAGCTAAATATCTTAGAATCTTCAAATGTTCTTTGAAAAGGGCACACATCCTAATACTGATGCAAAATTGATGACTTAGATGTGCAACACACGAAGTAATGTTTTTCTTCAATCAATGAAGAATAACCCTCTAAGTGTGAAGAAAGTAATGAAGAATTTATTTCTCAGAACCCTACGACAATGTATGTGGTGTCTGAAATCATCATTCTTATATGGTGGGTCGTGCCACCAACAATAGTTGAAATTCTTCAAAGTTGAGTTTTTCGTCATTTTGTAAATTCTTCAAATTTTCAAATTCCTCAAGTTTGCAAATTCCTCAACTTTTCAAATTCATTAACTCTTCAAATTCTTCAAACTATGAAACTCATGTTCTTCATTGACTATATATATATATATATATATATATATATATATATATGAGTTTTTCAATGTCCTCATTAGCATTCACTTATTGCTAATTCTTCAAGTTGATTTTCATCTAAGTGAAGGTGATCGGACCCGTTTCCCCTCTATGCTAAAATCATCCCAGTCTATTCTCAAATTCTTCATATGTGTTCTAATTTGAAACTCGTTCAAAGTCCTCACTGTGTCCTTAACAGCTGAAGAATTTGTGAACAGAAACTTTAAAAAAATCTATCAAAATTTTGTGCTTCCCTCTCAAACCGTTCCGATTCCCATGACTGGATAACCCACGACCCCCCACTATCGCCACTACTCATAACGTGGGTGACACATGTCGCATGGAGAGCAAGGGTCAGGGGCAATCTTGTCAAAAATCTTCGGACAGATTGGTTTTCACCTCTGCCATAAATACCCTTCCCTTTCACTGTGCTCGATTACTCCTCTCTCCTACTCTCTCCCAAGATTTGTCCTAGCGCCTCCGCTAAAATCATCACAGCCGATGTGGAAGAGCTTCACTACCTCGACCTCCCTGTCACCATAGTCGCATCGGCCACAACAATCTTCACTCCGCTGCCGCTGTAGCTGTCTCCCTTTGCCAAGCTAGGGCGTGGGAGATCTGGATGGACAAACTTCCTCAATTTCATCTCACTGTTCATCGTGTTCTTGATCAGGGTAAATAAAATCTGATTTTACTGCCTTTGTTTGATATTCAAGTTGTCCACAATTTCCTCAAAAGGTTTTTATTCTTCAAGAATCTCATTCTAAAGCACCTTACATGTTCATACACTTGATGTTTTCTCCTAAGTTATGATTTTCTTCAAGATCCCTCAATTGTGTGGATCCTCAAAATCTGCTCAACTCTGGAACCTAAGACAAAGAACACTTAGTGAAATTCATCAAAACACCCATGGTCAAATTCCTCACACTTGATGTTTTTTGAAAAACTTCTGAGAACGCATATGACCTCTTCAAATTCCTCGCACCTATACTCTGTTCACAGGTACAAACATGTCCGCTAATGAATCACTAGGTTCTCATCAACTTAACTCATTTGCAACATTTCTTGAGGAAAAACTGTGTACATCTTCAGAATCTTCAAGGGTTCAAAATCTTGAGTCGAAGAAAATGGCCGATGGGAAGAAGCCATAGAAAGGTGGAAAGAAACCGGAAGTCCAAACTGCTTTTGAGATACCTGATGAACTGTATGATGAATATTGCACACCAGATGAAGAAACTCATGGAAAGGAAACCACTAAGCAGCGAAAGATTCGCATACAGAAAATTGAGAGGAGATGGACACGGGATCACTATGTCACTCCCAAGTACATGAAGAAATTCGTTGTCAAACCCCCATGCAATAGGCCACCCTTGGCTCCCAACCAAACAGCTGATCCAACTAGTCTCAAAACTGGTGATAACTTCCCTCAAGAATGGGAAGATAGCAAGCCAAACTGGCCAAGAAGGCAAAAGAGGTTGTGGAGAAATTCAATGAAGACTCTGCTGCTGTTGCTACTGCCGGAGCCACTGCTAGTGCTCCGAAGAAGTCTATAGTGAAGAAACCGGCTGTGAAGTCAAAGTCTTCAACTTCAAAGTCATCACAGCAGATTCCTCAAGCAAAGTCCTCAAAGGCCTCACCTATGTATTCAGTGGGTGCTCAGTCTACTGCTGCTGCCGCAAAGTCCTCAACACTTGTACATCTTGCAACATGTCAGAGGACCGAGGGTTTCTCAATTGCTTCAGGGGCATGAGCAAGTTCCCTAGCCCAAGCACAGTCATCAACTAGTCCTACTCTCCTGAGGCTGAAGAGAACTACTGGACGAGGTCAAAGACCAAGTCCTAACACAAGCCAAGCTGTGGTCAATGTACCCTCGGGATCTGATGATGATGAGGCTGATGATGAAGAATTGGAAGAAATCATCAGAGAAAGTTAGCGAAGGGCTGCAATAGCCAAAGGCAGCTCTGTTCCTCTCATGCTGGATCCCAAGATCACCCTCAACTTCATAAACATTTGGCATGAGGATCCTAGCACCCCTCTTTCCTCACCGAACCTACCTCTTGGTGTGGATCATGTCCTCACACACTTCATTGCTGAGGAAAAATGGAAAAGAGATCAAGCTCAGCAAGCTAAGAGGAGCAGAGCCAGAAAAGGAAAATTTTTGAGGAACAACATGATGAGTTTGATAGCAAAGCAACTTGTCGTGGGAACGAGCCTGACAGTAGATGGTAGGGGTACGAAGGGAGAGGGCAGAGTCCTAGCTACGGTGAGGGTGTACACACGGATTTATGAGTTCAGGCCCCTCTCGTGGAGGTAACATCTCTACGTCTCAGTGCTCGGGAGCTTATGTCATGTGGAATATTGAGATTACAAGGGTTGCGAACCCTTGTGCAGGAGGGGAGGGGTGGCTTATATAGAGTTCGCTGCCCCTCATAATTATCCCGCATCTAAGTGTCTCGTCGTGGGGTTTAAAGTCTGCCGTTAGAGGTAACGTACGTAATAAAAGCTACTAATGACCATTGAACCAACGTCTGCCCGTTGGGCTCTTGATGATGGCTCCTGGTCTTCTGGCGTCGAGTGAAGGCGAGGTCTTCCAAGTGACACACGACTGCTAAGTGAATATCTGTCGAGTGACTTTGAATGTCTCTAGGGATCCACTCGAAAGTTCATGCTTGATCTTCAAGTCCTCCCATGTGGTGTCCTTAGTTAGGGTATGTGGGCCTTGCCTAGGACCCTACCCTAGGTACATATCCTCGTCATTAGCCCCCGAATGGATCGGGGTTTGAGTGGTGGAAGGAGGTATCGACATCGACTTTGAGTTAGTGCATCAAATCCTCCGAATGATATTTGGGGTTTCAGTGGAACTTGCGTCGATTGAACTCTGAGTATTAACGTTCATTCAGGATCGACACGGAAAATCTTCCGAATGATATTTGGGGCTTCAACGAAACTTGCGACGATTGAATTCTTCTCCGTTCGCCCGAATCCATTCAGCCTTAAAAGTGCCCGAGTGGATGTTCAGCGTTTACTTTGCTCCGAGTGAACTGACTATATCTTGGGAGGCGAAGGGTCGGTCTGACAAACCCAAATTTTCTGGGATACGAAAATTTGGGAAGCACGCGCGTGTGCGATGATGACGCCACGATCAGGGCAAGTGGAGGCACGACGCCTCGATTCTCGCGCCAGTCATATCACCACGTACTGGGCGCCATCAGCGGTTGGCGTGTGCGGTGATCTCGCAGGCCCACTGGTCGGTGAGACACTCAGCAGCGTATAAAGCTTTCCGTGCCACAGTTCGCACAATATCTCCACCATTTCTTCCTCTCTTTTCTTCCGCCTCCTCTTCCCCCAATGCCACACTCCATTCCTTCTCGACGAGAGCCGTCACGCCGACGATGAATAACACGACGGAGAACCTAGAGTGGGCGAAGAAGGGGGCAACGAAGCTCAAGGGCAAGAAGCCCTCGACTGCTCGGTTCACTGCGCCGGCGGGTTGGATGTAGGGGGATATTCTCCCCTCTGTTGTCACTCGTGAGGACATGGAGGGCCTTGTCTCTGATGGGCTCGTGGCGGATGGCGCTTGGAGGCTGCCGAGGGAAGAGCACGAGCCGGAGCCACGCGACGGGGAGCGGGTTCTCCTTCTCTCTCATGTCGAAAGAGGTTTCTCCATGCCTCCCCACCCGTTCTTTAGGGGATTCCTGAATTTCTTCGGCGCCCAATTGCATCACCTCTCGCCGAATACCATTGCATATTTGTCTGCATTCGTCACTTTGTGCGAGTGTTTCCTGGGTTGTTCTCCCCATTGGGGGCTGTTCAAGCACCTCTTCACGGTCAGATCCCAGACCGTGAAGAAAGCTCTCCCTGCTAATGGGAAGACTCACGTGCCCCAGTTGTGCGGAGGATTGGGGGTTCAGAAAAGAGCCCGTAGTTCCTTCCCTGCCATGACCTTTCCCGAGTCCGTCAGAGGCTGGCAGTCGACCTGGTTCTACTGCAAAGATGCAACATCTCCCAATATGCCGACTGGCCTTCCCCTCTATACACCCGACCGCCCAACTGTTCCCAAATCTCTGAGGGTGACCGAAGAGGAGCATGTCCAAGTGGGTATCTTAGTCGAAGCGGTGGTGCAACTGATCCGGGGTGGAGTGACAGGCATGGACTTGTTGGAGACGTTTCTCGGTCAACGCATTCAGCCGCTCCAAGCCAGAGACCACACCATGTGGCACTAAGCGAGCCCAAAGGACTCGACCAGGACGCATCTATAAGAGGTTCCATAGAAAAATGTCAAGCAGTGGCTTCGTAGCATCATTGGATCTTGCGACAATCCTTTGGGAGCCAAGAGGATCCGACCTTACTCGGCCGAAAACTAGCCGAAGAATCTGGTGAGTTGTGAGGTGTCGACTGATGTTGTACTGTTGAGTGATACATTGACTTATAAGCTGACTTCTTCACTTGAACCATGCAGGAGTGGACGAACATGCACTTGCCCATTCCCAACGGGAACCATGTAGAAGACGGCGTGGTGAGCGAGGGTGGCAGCGTGGACGGCGACGGTCCTT
Organism: Hordeum marinum; assembly: GCA_022496015.1. Taxonomy (NCBI): domain Eukaryota; kingdom Viridiplantae; phylum Streptophyta; class Magnoliopsida; order Poales; family Poaceae; genus Hordeum; species Hordeum marinum. The sequence continues at coordinate 445,551,870 of CM039674.1, forward strand.
CTGACACTAAGGACGAATACGAAGACTCTGGCGAAGAGGAAGAAGTCGAGTCGCCTCCCCGGCGCGAAGGTTGCACCAAGGCCCGCCAGGATCCGGCGGCTGCTGAGGACAAGGCTCCGGGACCTAGTGAGAAGAACCCGAAATGGAGTCACCCTTCGACGGTTAAGTCGAGTGAAAGACTAGCCAAGCAACCCAAGCAAGCCAGCACCAAACCTCGCAAGGATCTGCCTCGCATGAGGATGGCCGTACCTATCGTCTCCACATAAGTGCTTATTTCTAAATTTTTCTATCGACTGAAGTCTTGAGTTGTATCTGATCGAATGCTGTTCAATCCGTCAGAGCTGCTACATCTGTGACCTCGCCTCATCGAGATGGAGGGGAAGCAATGTATGTTGACACTGCTAATGCAGCCACTTCTCATAGAGGTTTGAAAGTTGTTGGTTCGTCTGAATGGGACTCGACACATGCAGATGCTAACATTGTCAGTTGTCGTTGCAGAGGTCATTCAGGTGGAGGACGACAAGGAGCAACTGGACACTTCGCGCACTCGCATCCAAAGAGCATCATTGGCGCAGGCGCCTCAGCGCCCGACTGCAGAGTCTTCCCAGGGGAGAGGTGACTCGACACCACTCAGGGCAACACCCGTAGCACCTCTGTCGCATGCTCCTCCGACTGTCTCGACCGTTGTGATGTCAACTCCAACCGGACCCACTCAGACTACCTCAGCTGCCCCAGCAACCACGCTGATCCCACCTGTGACGGCCTTCTCTCTGCATTGCACTCCGGAAGATCATACCGGAGCTGCGAAGGAGGCCATGATCCAGGCGGAGCAGCTCATGCTGAGAACCAAGGAGGCGTACGAGGCCAGCAAGCTGGCTTATGACGTCAGCGCAGCCCTCCGCATCAATGTGTGAGTAAGTTCGATTGTAAGTACATTTCCGATTGAAATTCCTGTCGTCTCGTGGCCGCTGTACACCCACTGGGTGATTGCTGTAGAATGTTTGAACTTTCTCCACTCGAATAGATCGGATCGTAGTCGAGTAGGATTGGGATTGATAGTACGCGTGGTACTAGGGCCACTCGACATGTCGAGTGTAATTTTTTTCTGACGAGTTACTCAACGGATCGAGAGTTAACCGTCTCAGTGGGGGCGCTCTTAGGCACCCACTGGGTGTAGTTCCCGAGACCGCTGTCGAGTGCTTGCATCAGCAAGGGTCTTAGAACTTGTCGAACTCACCACTCTGCAGTTACTCTGTAGGTTTCATGAATATTATTGGCAAACCATGATATGACGCTGCATAAGGATAGACTATGCTTCTTAGAGTGATGAATATTCCCATGATGGATGTTTCCGCCTCTCGACTGATCGAGAATCGACAGATCCAGTGGGGGCACGCTAAGTGCACCCACTGGGTGTAGTCCCCCAAACCGTTGTCGAGTGCTTGCACTGGCGGGGGTCTTAGAGTTTATTGTATACATGATACATTTAGCCTTTGACCACACCACTCCATAGCTACCTTGCAGGTTTCATGGATATTATTGACAAACCATGATATGACGCTGCATAAGGATAGACTGCACTTCATAGAGTAGGGGGGCGCGTCACTCGACGGGTCGAGTGTCGTGACAGGGCTGACCTTTGTCGAATGTTTTATTAACCAGTGGGGGCATGCTAAGTGCACCCACTGGGTGTAGTCCCCGAGGCTACTGTTCATCGCAGACGATAAACAGTAGGCTTGAAAACTTGTCGTACACATGGTACTAGGGCCACTCGACATGTCGATTGTATATTTTTTTGACGAGTTACTCGACGTATTGAGAGTTAACCGTCTTAGCGGGGGCGCTCTTACCGCACCCACTGGGTGTAGTCCCCGAGACCGCTGTCGAGTGCTTCCATCGGCAGGGGTCTTAATAGAGATATCTTTAAATTAGTTTGCGGCGCGCGGAGCGCTAGGGCCACTCGACATGTCGAGTGGACTTTCTGCTTGAATTCTTCTTAGGCTGTGCTAAGGTTGTAAGATAGTCATTTGCCGATGTTTGATACCCAGTCGAGTGTCCCATGCGTCACTTGCCGATTGAATTCCTGTCCTGTGTTGGTTCCAGAGGGCTTGTGAACTTGGGGCAGAGTACAAGGACGTGGAGGATGAAAGCAACCGGCTACAAGTGGATCTAGCGGTCTCCAACAACGCTCTGGAGCGCGCACATGTTGAGATGAAGTCTTTGGGAGGTAATTACTGCTGACTTTCTGCATTCTCCTCTTCATTCTTCATGTTTTGAACCAAGTGCTCTCACTCGAACAGACGTACGCAATGAAAACCGTCGACTCCGAGCGCGACTCAACAATGTTGTTTCTTTAGATTCCATGAAGAAGGCGCTGGAGGAGAAGGACAAGGCGCTTGCTGATGCTCAGCGAGCGGCCAAGGACAAGACTAAAGCTGCGGATCGGAAGCTGGTGGCTGCCAAGAAGCTGGAGGAGAATACCAAGCTGAAGCAGGAGCGTGCGGACCTTGTCAAGAAGGCCGAGCAACTGACCAACAGGAGCAATGGCCTGGAGAGGCATTTGGGCGAGTTCTCGAGGAAGATGTATCTTCTGCTCGACGATGAGTGTTTCTTGTCGATTGACATTTGTAAATATTTTGTGGGTCGCAGTTCACCGTTTCTCTTCCTATTCCCCATTCCTCAATAGAATTCTGCCAGGACTTTGAGAAGGAAATAGAAGAGATTGAGCCCAATCTTGACCCCACCAAGTCACCAGTTGCTGATGCGGTAGCGATGAATATGATGCAGCTCAACTTCTGGCTCCAAGGCGTCCAGGCCTACATTGCTCGACTGAAATCTGCCATGGAAAGAATCGATAAGGAGCTATGGCCCGAGGACACTCTTCAGCTCGACCTCAACTCTATAATGGCTTGCTCGAATGAACTTCCTAGTCGAGTGCAAGCTTGGAAAAAATCTGCTGCTCGCTGTGGGGCCGACATGGCGTTATCACTTGTCAGGGTCAACTACAGGGACGTGAGGGAGGAGAAGCTGAAGGAGCTCCAGGTGGTAAACACGAAGAAACTCCAGTTTGAGGACTTCATGGAAACCTTCATCGAGGCAGCCACCAGAATCGCCGACGGCATCAACTTGGACACTTTTGTTGAGCCCGCCAGTCCGTCCCCCGTTTAAAAAACTTGGTCTTTGGAAGAAACATTTATATTTGCCTCGGTATGCCGAGTGGAATTGTATCCCTTAAAACTTCATTCAGGCCTTAGGCCTGAGCACATTTGCTTCTGCACGAAATGTTGATCCGCAGTTTTACCCTTTGGATTTCATTTGTGTTTTGGCCTTCAATCGTCTGTTCGACTAAGTTTGTTTTTAACTTAGGTGAAGCGTGTTCGCAGCTAAGCCCCCGAGTGTGAGGATTGCTCATCACTCAGAGTATTTTCGAACTTAGGCGAATGTCGATTCACAGATAAGTTGTCAAGTGAATGGATTACTATCCACCCGACGAGGTTTTTAACTTAGGGGAAACGTGTTTCGCAGCTAAGGCCCCGAGTGTGAGGATTGCTCATCACTCGGAATATTTTCGAACTTAGGTGAATGTCGATTCGCAGCTAAGTTGTCGAGTGAATGGATAACTATCCACCCGACAAGGTTTTTAACTTAGGCGAAACATGTTTCATAGCTAAGCCCCCGAGTGTGAGGATTGCTCATCACTCGGAATATTTTCGAACTTAGGCGAATGTCGATTCGCAGCTAAGTTGTCGAGTGAATGGATTACTATCCACCCGACGAGGTTTTTAACTTAGGCGAAATGTGTTTCGCAGCTAAGCCCCCGAGTGTGAGGATTGCTCATTATTCGGAGTGTTTTTGAACTTAGGCGAATGTCGATTCGTAGCTAAGTCGTCGAGTGAATGGATTACTATCCGCCCGATGAGGTTTTTAACTTAGGCAAAATATGTTCACAGCTAAGCCTCCGAGAGTGAGGATTGCTCATCACTCGGAGTATTTTCGAGCTTAGGCGAATGTTGATTCACAGCTAAGTCCCGAGTGTGAGGATTGCTCATCACTTGGAGTATTTTTTGAACCTAAGCGAAGACGGATTCGCAAATAGGTCATCGAGCGAATGGACTGTTATCCACCCGACATGGTTTTTAACTTAGGCGAAACATGTTCGCTGCTAAGCCCCCGAGTGTGAGGATTGTTCATCACTCAGAGTATTTTTTGAACATAAGCGAAGATGGATTCGCAAATAGGCCATTGAGTGAATGGATTGTGATCCACCCGGCAGGGTTTTTAACTTAGGCGAAACATGTTCGTAGCTAAGCCCCCGAGTGTGAGGATTTCTCATCACTCGAAGTATTTTTTTGAACCTAAGCGAAGACGGATTCGCAAATAGGCCGTCGAGTGAATGGACTGCTATCCACTCGATAGGGTTTTTAACTTAGGTGAAACATGTTCGCAGCTAAGCCCCCGAGTGTGAGGATTGCTCATCACTCGGAGTATCCCCAAGAATGTAACTGTACGATCAGAGTCGACAATATAAATTGCAGAGATGTGAATTTCATTGAAGAAGTATTCTTATTACATCAGAAAACTCTTGTCTCAAGTGTAAAAACGTCGGAGCAGATCTGCATTCCAGGCTCGTGGCTCATCTATCTGTTTCATGAGATTATACAGGTGGTAGGCTCCATTGTTTAGCACCTTAGTGACAACGAAAGGGCCTTCCCATGCGGGAGCGAGCTTGTGAGGTTGGTGTTGATTCACTTGGAGCACCAAGTCTCCTTCATGGAAGGCCCGACTCTTGACATTCTTTGCATGGAAGCGCCACATATCTTGCTGATTGGCAGTAGTCCGGATTAGAGCCATCTCTCGCTCCTCCTCCAGAAGATCTACCCCATCCTGTCTGGCATGTTTAGCTTCAGCTTCAGAGTACAACTCCACTCTAGGAGAATTGTGGGCCAAATCACTCGACAATATGGCTTCAGCACCATAGACAAGGAAGAAAGGAGTTCGTCCGGTCGACCGATTAGGTGTTGTCCTCAATCCCCACAAAACAGACAACAGCTCGTTACCCAGGCTCCGGCGGCATGATCCAAATCGCGCATGAGACGAGGCTTCAGACCTTGCAGGATGAGACCATTAGCCCGCTCGACTTTCCCATTGGTTTGAGGATGCGCAACAAATGCATAATCCACTCGGGTGCCTTGGGAGTTATAGAATCTCCTGAATTCTTCCAAGTCAAAATTAGTGCCGTTGTCCGTGATGATGTTGTGTGGAATGCCGTATAGGATGATGATCTCCCTCATGAACGTCACCGCCGTGCGGGAATTCAGCTTCTTGATGGGCTTGGCTTCAATACACTTGGTGAATTTGTCGACTGCTACCAACAAGTGGGTGAATCGTCCTTTTCCTGGTCGAAGGGACCAACCATGTTGAGTCCCCAAACCAAAAACGGCCAAGCGAGAAGAATTGTCTTCAGAGCAGACGCCGGCTTGTGTGACAGGTTCGCATAGAACTGGCAACCACCGCAACGATCAACGATGTCTTTAGCCATCTCGTTAGCTCGCGGCCAGTAAAAACCAGCTCGGTATGCTTTACCGACAATCGCCCTTGAAGATGCATGGTGGCCGCAAGTTCCGGAGTGAATCTCGTCTAGAATAATTCGACCTTCCTTGGGGGAAATGCAGCTGGGTGACGCCAGTCACACTCTCTCTGAATAGCTGATCTCCCATCACAGTGAAAGCCTTGGATCTGCGCACAATCTGTCGAGCCTCTACTTCATCTTCAGGGAACTCTTGTCTGAGGATATAGGCAATGTATGGTACAGTCCAGTCGGGAATGATAACCAGGATCTCCATGACTAGGTCAATCATAGCAGGAACATCAACTTCAGTCGAGTCAGTGGAACTCAAAGCTTGTGGGGGCTCTTCGGTGAAGGGATCTTCTTGAACCGAAGGAGTGTGCAAGTGATCCAAGAACACACCACTAGGGACAGGCTGTCGAGTGGAACCAATCTTGGACAACTCATCAGCCGCTTGATTTTTCAGTCGGGGAACATGATGAAGTTCTAGGCCTTCAAATTTCTTCTCCAACTTCCGGACTGCATTGCAGTATCCAGTCATAGCGGGGTTTCTAACATCCCACTCTTTCATCACTTGATTCACCACCAAATCTGAGTCGCCATAAACCATCAGGCGCTTGATGCCGAGTGAGATAGCCATGCGCAACCCATACAAAAGTGTTTCATACTCTTCCTCATTGTTGGAGGAATCAAAGTGAATTTGCAGGACGTAGCTGAGCTTGTCGCCTCTAGGAGATATCAAGACAACACCAGCACCGGACCCATTCAACATTTTGGATCTGTCGATGAACATTGTCCAATGCGCCGAGTGAACTTGGATAGGCTGTTGCTGCTCAATCCACTCGGCCATGAAATCTGCCAATGCTTGGGACTTGATTGATCTCTTGGCCTCAAATCTGATGTCAAAGTGTCCAAGCTCGATTGCCCGTTTAGCCACTCGACCTGATGCGTCTCGATTATTGAAAATTTTGGAAAAGGGAGCATCACTGATGACTGAAATCGAGTGGTCTTGGAAATAATGCACCACCTTCTTCGTTGATAGGTAAATACCATAAACCAACTTCTGATAATGTGGATATCTTTTCTTTGAGGGGGGCAATACTTCCGAGACATAATACACTGGCCGCTAGACTTTATAGGCTCTACCCTCTTCTCGCTCGACAGTCAGCACTGTACTGACGACTTGATTTGTGGCCGCGATGTACAGGAGCAAGGGCTCTTTGCTGACAGGAGCGACAAGCACGGCTGGGTGGAGAGCAGGGCTTTGAGCTCAACAAACGCTGCTTCGGCTTCTGGATTCCAGTCGAACGTGTCGGACTTCTTCATCAACTGATATAAGGGCAGAGCTCTCTCACCAAGATGAGAGATGAATCGACTCAATGCTGCCAAGCAACCTGTGAGCTTCTGAATGTCGTGCACTCGCATGTGAGTCTTCATACGGGTAATGGCGCTGATCTTCTTAGGGTTATCATCAATTCCTCGCTCGGAAACGAGAAAACCGAGCAACTTGCCGCCAGGGACACCAAAGGTTCATTTGGCCGGATTCAGCTTTATGTCGAATCGCCTCAGATTGGTGAATGTCTCGGCCAAGTTAGCCAGCAGGTTGGAACCTTTGCGAGACTTGACCACTATATCGTCCATGTACGCCTCGACATTCTGAGGGATCTGGTCGAGTAAACATTTCTGAATCATGTGCATCAAAGTAGCACCAACATTCTTGAGACCAAAAGGCATGGTGATGTAACAAAAGCACCCGAATGGGGTGATGAAGGCTGTCTTTGTTTCGTCCGGTCCATACAGACGGATCTGATGGTACCCAGAATAAGCATGCAAAAACGATAAACTCTCGCACCCCGCTGTCGAGTCAACAATTTGATCTATGCGGGGGAGCGGAAAATGGTCTTTTGGGCACGCCTTATTGAGATGTTTGAAGTCAATGCACATGCACAACGACTTATCTTTCTTTGTCACCATCACAACATTCGAGAGCCACTCGGAGTGGTAAATCTTCTGAATGAACTTGGCTTGCAAGAGATGGGCCACTTCTTCTCCGATTGCCTTGCGCTTCTCTGCCGCTGCGCGACGCAAATGCTCCCTGATGGGTTTGGCTTTCGGATCCACTCGTAGACGATGCTCAACCAGCTCCCTGGGAATCCCCAGCATGTCAGTAGGCTTCCATGCAAAGATATCCCAGTTCTCACAAAGGAACTGGATGAGCTCGGCTTCCTATTTACTGTCGAGTGTGGTTGAGATATTCGTCAGGGCAGCAGTTGGATCCGTCAGGTGGATGTGCACCTTATTCACTTCCCCTGCCGATTGAAATGCCGACTCAGAAGCCGGCTTCTTTGCACGGAGCAAATCAGCAGGGTCAGTGGTTTTCTTGTACTCCTCCAGCTCAACCATGGCCATATGTTGATCGGCGATCTTGGAGCCTTGCTGGAGGCACTCCTCGGCCCGCTGTCGATTGCCAGTGACCGTGATCACGCCCTTAGGGCCTGGCATTTTCAACTTGAGATACAGATCGGGCCATGAAATGTGCATAAGCGGGTCAACCCAAAATGGCGTGATAAGCACTCTTGAAATCCATGACTTCAAATGTCAACTTTTCTTTTCGGAAATTTTGGTCATCTCCGAATGTCACATCCAATGCTATCTGGCCGAGCGACTTGGCCTTCTTTCCTGGGATGACCCCGTGAAACTGCATGCTGCTCTTGCTCAGACGGGACATCGGTATTCCCATCCCTTTTAGGGTATCCGCATAAAGAATGTTCAGGCCGCTGCCGCCGTCCATGAGGACCTTTCTGAGTCGAGTCCCCTACACCACTGGATCAACTACCAGAGCCTGCCGACCAGGAGTAGCCACACGAGTAGGATGGTCTGTCTGGTCAAATGTGATAGCATATTGGGACCATCTAAGGTAGGTGGGGGTGTCTGGTACAACCATGCTGATTTCTCTGTTGATGACTTTAAGACGACTCTTGCTCTCGACATCAGCAAAGATCACCAGCATAGCAGTGACATCCAGGAATGTTTCCTTTTCCTCATCTTCATCTCCCTTTTCATAAGATTTCTCACTCGACCGATCTCCCTTGAATTGCTGGATAAGGGTTCGACACTGTCGAGTGGTGTGCTTGGGCAAAATCAGGTTGCCTTCTGCATCTTTCCTCATGTAAATTACACACGGCTGATCCATGATATCAGTTCCTGACTGGCCTTTCCCTTTCTTGGGGGAATACTGAGCCTTAGCTTTGCCCTTGTTCTTCGATTGAGTCGCCAGTGCAGCTGGCTCTACCTGAACCTGATCTTCAGCCTTCCGCTTCTGTTTCCGATTGTTGCCGCCGCCAGCCTCGTTGACGACTGCCTTTCCTTTGCCGCTACGGAGGCGGTCTTCCTCTTTGCCATTGGTGTACCGAATGGAGATCTCCATCATCTTACCAAGTGAAATATCACCCGTCCGCCCAAATTTCAGGTATAGCTCTTTGTATCTCACACCAGCCTTGAAAGCACAAACAGCCTGGTGTTCTGACACATTCTCCACCGTATGATGCAGAGTGGACCATCGCTAAATATAATCCCTTAAGGTTTCATTGGGCTTTTGGATGCAGTGTTGTAAGTCGACCAGACCTGTCGGGCACTTGCAAATGCCCTCAAAGGTTCGGACAAACACTCGGGCAAGATCCTCCCAACAATATATGCTGGAGGGAGCCAAAAGATTCAACCAAGCTCAAGCTGAGCCATCCAACATCAGCGGCAGGTGCTTCATTCCAACCAATTTGCGCAGCCACTCGGTAATCATCTAACCAAGTCTCTGGCTTTGTTTCGCCACAAAACTTTCTGATTCCCACTACCATTCTGAAGTTGGGGGGGATCTCTGCAGAACGTATGGCTCTGCTGAAACGCTCGGGACCAGACATCACGACCGAGCTTACACTCGGAACATCTCTATCATGTCCTTCTCTGTAGGCTCTGCTCTTGTCAATCCACTTCTGAACGAGGTAGGCGCAGGCGTCAAAGTACGCATCCCGCTCATCACCGAAGGAGCGCCTGTCGTCCTGGCACCGAGGCGCGTACGGACTACTCCGCGGAGGAGTGAGCACTCGATGGTGGTCTTCGCGATGAAACTGATCTCTGGCTTGCCCTTCACGAAAACCACCGCCTCGACAACGCAAGGGCGATCTAGGGTTGTGTGCTGACTGAACGGTCTCTGCCTTGGGTGAATTTCTGTGTATTTTGTTACGGGACTGAGAAACTACTGAATTCTAACACCGCGCTGCATCCAACAGCGCTCTGATCTGCATCAGCCCTCTTCTAGCCTCTGACCGGGACGACTAAATGGAATCGGCTATGCTAGCAGCAGTAGCAACATTTAGCATAGGAGTTTGGTATACCTCAACATCATTGTGAGATCCAGTCAGAAACAATTGTTTATGACGTCGACTCGAGCGTGGCGGGCGCTGGCGAGCGCGCTCATCAATCTCTGCCTGGAGCTCTTCCAGACGAATGTGCGCGGCCTCCAAAGCTTGGGTCTTGGCAGTCGCACCGATGATGGGAGTGTGAAGAACCTACTTCTTGCGACGCGGCTACTCTTTCGACGGGCCTCCAACCTCATGCCACCCACGACCGAAGCCGGGCGGTGAACTCTGATGAGAGCCCGCCATCAAGACCTCCGCTGCTGGATCGTAGCTTTCACACTCAGAAGGCACGTCGGACGGATTGGAATCCGACTCGAACACGTCGTGAAGGGACTTGGCAGGCTCGAGCACTACAATCTATGGAGAAGTTTGACGCGCCGTTGTGTGTTCGACCCAGCGCTGAAGTTGTGAGCGACCGGACCAATTACGACCGCGAACAGCGAGAGGAGCCGATGCGTAAGTAGTCGATGGCTGATGCAGCAACATGCCACAGGGACTCACGTGGAAGTGTGCGGCCCCGCGGACCGGGAGCGCCTCGACATCAAGAGGTGCTTCCTGGAGCCATGTCGAATCATCGGCGATGAAGGTGAGCGCTCCGAAACGGATCTCGTGGCCCAGAGCAAAAACACCGCCGGAAGACATGTCGAACGATGAAAATCGCAACCTCGCCGGAAGTCGCTTAGACGCCGGCCCCAAGGTGGGCGTGAACTATCGTGGGAACGAGCCTAACCATAGATGGTAGGGGTACGAAGGGAGAGGGCAGAGTCCTAGCTACGACGAGGGTGTACACACGGATGTATGAGTTCAGGCCCCTCTCGTGGAGGTAACAACCCTACGTCTCAGTGCTCGGGAGCTTATGTCGTGTGGAATATTGAGATTACAAGGGTTGCCAACCCTTGTGCAGGAGGGGAGGGGCGGCTTATATAGAGTTCACTGCCCCTCATAATTATCCCGCATCTAAGTGTCTGGTCGTGGGGTTTAAAGTCTGCCGTTATAGGTAACATACGTAATAAAAGCTACTAATGACCATTGAACCAACGTCTGGCCGTTGGGCTCTTGATGATGGCTCCTGGTCTTTTGGTGTCGAGTGAAGGCAAGGTCTTCCAAGTGACACACGACTGCCGAGTGAATATCTGTCGAGTGACTTTGAACGTCTCCGGGGATCCACTCGGAAGTTCATGCTTGATCTTCAAGTCCTCCCATGTGGTGTCCTTAGGTAGGGTATGTGGGCCTTGCCTAGGACCCTACCCTGGGTACATATCCTCGTCACAACTCATCACTATTCAGTCTGAAATTCGCCGACTGTCTGAAGAACAAGACACATATGATGCTGAATGGAAGGGCACTAAGGTGAGATTTGTTAGGGCAGCCCAAGCTTCCATTAAGGACCACAACGAGAGGGTTGTAGTTCGTACGCAACCTCAAATTCCTCAGCCTGCTGAAGAATCTGCTCAGCCTGCTGAAGAAACTGCTCCCACAGCTAAATAAATTCAGGCTGCTGAAGAACCTACCAAGGCAACCTCCAGTGTTGGGCTTGAAGAAACTGCCAGGCCAGCTGAAGCTTTTGCTCTGCCCGAGTAAATCGAAACCACTAGGGCGACTAAATCAGTCGTGCCTGAAGTAAATGCTCCTCCTTCACCCTCAGCAGAGACAACTAAATCATCAAGGGTGAAGATCATCAACCTTCCTTCTGCATCGGAAGCGAAGAAAACCAAGGCTGCGGAGAAGAAGGCACTGAAGATAAAAACATCAACTTCAGATTCCTCAGCAGTGAAGAAATTGAAGACACTCCCAAGTTCTTCAACATAACCAATTGATGCAACTCCTCTCAGCTCCGTGCCAGCCTATGAAATTGTACCATTTGGTGTTGACTATGTCATCCCAAATGATGACCAAGAAGAAAAGAATCAATCTGTTGCTACCGTAGAGCAGATTGATGGAGAAATTGAAGTGGAAGCAAATGCTTCAACTCCACAGGTATCATCGCCCCAGCCTCAGTTGACTGCTGAAGAGGCTGGCGTTGAAGAAATTGATGAGGATGTGGACATTGGAAACACAACAGATGTCATCAATGATAAATATTGGGAAGCTGCTCACCCAAATTCACCAATGACCACTCCTCTGTTACAGATTCCTCAGTCTCCAGCCCAGGCTGAAGAAATTGAACCAGGATCTGATGACTTAGCTGCAATTGCTACTGAAGAAATTCCAGCTGGATCAGCTGAGGAAATTGTTGCTCCAACTACCACTGAGGAAATAGCTTTGCAAATACCTCAGTCTGAAGAAATTCCTCCTATGCCAAAGGAGATTGTGGGCCGCTTCAAGCCAAATCTTCAGCCGAAGACTAGAATGCCATTCAAAGGCACAAAGCGCCCAAATTCATCAAGACCAATTTCTTCAACGAGCACATTTTCTTCAATGGACCCAATCCATATGATTCTGCAAGGGCCAGTCGCACCAGATTCTGGACAACCACGCAGATGAATTACTATGCTTCAGTGCTGTTTGATAAGAAGAAAGTCTTCGAGCACCATCAAATTCCTCATGCGGGTATGGAAACAATTCCTTCCTTCACATCAGTGCTTGTAGTTCTTCATGACGCAGGCATTGTTCCTTTCTATGTGGACATCTATGATTGGAATGAAGTGCTAATTCTTCAGTTCTATGCCACCTTACACATCACAGGTAATGCTTCAGATGTAAACTCATGGGTCTTGGACTGGATGACTAGATCTACTCACTACACTGCCCCAGCACCAGAATTGCTTTGGTCTATCCCAGTTCCAATTCCTTCAGAAGAAGCCCGATGCATGTTTGATGAACCTGCTCTGCCCAACCATATGATGCAAGTGCTGATGAAGCCATTGGCTCTTGGAAAACCTCCAAGGACCACCTTCCTTGTGAAGGATTTGCTCTATGTGCCCAGGACCATCTATCACATTCTCACCAACACCCTTTGTCCTTAGAAGGGTCACAACTACGCCTAGGCATGGGCAGCCCGGCCCGACCGGCTCGACCTGACCCGGCCCAAAAATACCGGGCCAACCCGGGCCTGATCGTACCATTGGGCCGGGCTCGGGCCTGGAAAGTGAGCCCGAAGAAACAATCGGGTCGGGCTCGGGATCGTGAAATGCAATTTTTAAGCCTAGATCAGGCCGGGCTGACCAGGCTTTACCGGGCTTTGTAGTTTTGGGCCGGGTTTGGGCCCGATTTGTTAGGCCCGACGGCCGGGTTCGGGCCCAATTTGTTAGGCCCGACGGCCGGTCCAGGCCGGGCTCGGGCCTGAGTTTTCCCGTTCGGGCTTTTGTAAGCCCGACCTGGAACCCGGCCCGGCCCGGGCTATGCCCAGGTTTAGTCACAACTCTAAAGAAGAAGAAGTTGAGGGAGTCATGAAGAACATGCTATTTAACATCATTCATGTGATTCCCATCAACTACCATGATTTCCTCATGAGGACATTGGCGAATGCAGCACTAGCCCCATTTCAATTGAAGCCTTATGCTTCCTCGATCATCAAATTCATCAGCTCAAGCTCTTCAATTCCCTTCAAGGCTGACTTCCAAAATCACTTCGGCTTTCTTCCTCCGATTGAAGTCCTCAAGCACAAAATTGCTTTAGTTGAAGGGAAAGACAAAGATGTCATTGATGAAGGTACTCGTCCATTGGATGGTCAGTTTCACAAAGCTACGTCTTACTCCACCAATGATGACACTGCCACTCAGGACTCTGCCGCAAAAGCCTCAGAGCAAAAGCCTCGAGAGTCCGCCCCTCGTGTGATGACTGATCGTGAATTGCTCATGAGTCTTCATCAGAAGGTTGACAGAAACCACAAATGGCTGACACGTTAGTTTGGTTCACTTCTTCGAGACATGACTGTCACACACAATGTTGTGAGGAAGAACCAATACCACCTCCATGAAGTCTTCAACCACACTTGGGCCATTCCGTCTCACCTCAAGACTCCTGAAGAACTAAAGGAGATGAACCTGGAGGAAAATATTGACTGGGTTCGTCCACCACAGAAGAAATTCAGGAAAGTTCAAGTTCCTCAGCTGGTTACAAGCTCATCTTCTTCATTGCGCGAAGTGGATGAAGCTGAGGACATTGACGACACTGCGGTGAGCCCTGCATCGACAAACGACCCCGACAACGTTGGCGCTCCTCCATCACCATCAAGATGAAATTCTTCAAGGGGCGTTAGTCCTCAGTTTTTGTCCCTTTTGGTCTTCAATGACAAAGGGGGAGAAAATTTGAGTTAGTCTTCAAGCGGGTCTCTATATATGGGCTGTTTTTTTGTCTAAGTTACAACTCTCGCTCTTCTGAAGCTTTTGTTGGTTGAGTTGTAAACTTAAGTTCGATGGTGGTCTGATCCTTTTTGAAGTGCTTTCCGGATGCTTATTTCCTCAAGTACCTTAATGCATGCATGCTGAATTTCATCATACACCATTTTCATCATGCATTCCAAATTCTTCATATCATATATTAAATGCATGTATGAGTTACAAGATATAGGGGCAGTTCTCCATGTTTTTAACCTGCCATGTGCACTTGTAGTCCAAAGAAAATTCCTCAAATATGCACATCTTTAGGGGGAGTTCTTCTATATCTTGCAATCAAATTCCTCAAACTCATTACTTACACTTCATATTATTATCCCCGTTGAAAACATAATCTATTTGTCTTCAATCACCAAAAAGGGGGAGATCGTAAGTGCATCTAGTGCCCCTTAGTGATTTCAGTGTATTGAAGACTTATAGGTTAAGGAACTAATGTGTTTATGAGTGTACACAGGCTCTATAAGTCGATGAGGAGTTTGATATATTCGAAGATTAGCGACCCCTAAAAATGTATGTCTTCAACTTAAGACTTTGGTGAAGACTTTGCTGAAGACTTTGGTATTCCCTGAAGACTTTGTGAATGAAGAAGTTGGTGTGACCTTGAAGATATGAACGAGGACTATGAAGCGTGAAGACTTTTGTTTTTGTAGTTTCATTTCCTTTCTTTGAGTCATAGGAAACACCGTACTATTAAAGGAGGTCGAGGTAATACTAAGGAAAATTTCCAACTGATGCTCAACTCAAAATCCTCAACCTACCCAATCCTTCGAGTGAGGACTTTGGAAATATCTTATGGTTTAGTCAAGTTCTTTAGTGATAGAGATGATGTTCTTCTGGTCTCTGATGAAATTGATTTGACTGAGGAGTTAGGATTTCACCAGTGGGAATTGCCTACAAGTGAGGAACATGATAAGCCTGAGGACTTTCATAGTTCGAAATTCCGACCGTTGTTGTGCTTAGCGCCAGCTATCCCCAATCATCTTATCCACATAACGGTCATATCATTGGGGGCATTTATGTCTTATCATGTTAGGTTGCACCCTGGCTATAAATAGCCACCCCCACAACCACTAGTTGGTTGGCTGCTCCGAGAGAGAACTAACACTTTTCATTTGAGAGCAACCCATCCTCTGAGGACTTTGAGAGAAAATTATCAGTGTGGAAAATCCCAAATCCAAACCACCAAACCCAAAGTGATTGAGCATCACTGAATAGATTGTTCCTGTGTGGAATCGACACTTGTTACCTTTGAAGACTGTGTATCTTCCAAACGGTTAGGCGTCTTGGTCTAGTGCATCCTGTAGTCAATTGGGGATCATGGAGTGACCTTGGTCTAGAGCATCCAACAGTCAATTGTGGATCCCCATGTGACCAATTTGTGAGGGTTTTCGAAGTCTACCTTGAAGACTTACCACAAGTGTTGGGCGAGAACTTTGTGACCTTAGCTCAAGGAGAATAAGGTAAGGACAATGTGTCCTGGGACTGTGTGCCCTCTAGTTTAAATACCAAGCCACTTCGAACCAGACTTACAACTGTCACAACAGTTGGAACTGGGTCATCAAACCATTGACTTCATCGAGCTACCTCGTTCTATTTCCTCAGCCCATTCATTTCCTCATATACCTGTTGATGAAATTGATCATTACTGTTTGAAGAATTTGACTGAAGAGTTTCTCATTTTCCTCACCTCAAATTCTTCAAGTTACCTTGTTCCTCACCTGCTTATCCTGTATCACGCTACATGTAATCTATGAATGTTTTATTTCATCATGATGACTATACTATTGCTATGTTTCTTATGCACTTGAGTACTTATTCCACTGCTAGTTATTCATGACATTTCAAATTCCTCAAGTTGAAATTCCTCAAGTGATGAATTTTAAAAATCGCCTATTCACTCCCATCTAGTCAATATACGCCCTTTCAGGTTGATATGCACGAAGGTACCAAATCCTTTAGGGAATCTATGTTGGATGTGCTTCAAAGTCAATTTGATAAGTTCAAGATGAACGATGGTGAAGGGGTCACCAAAATGTACTCTAGGCTTTCTCTCCTCACAATTGAGATTGCCGGCCTAGGAAGCGAAGAGATGATCGACGAATTCATCATCACGAAGATACTTAGAGCCTTGGATGGGAAATACAACACCGCGTGCACATTGATCCAAATGATGCCAAACCACAAAAATCACAAGCCCCCGGAAGTCATCGAAAGGACTATTGCTCATGAGATATCATTCAAAGACAAGGAAGAACTTAACAACAAGTCATGCGGTGCTTACAAAGCTTCAAGTGACACTTCCTCTACATGAAGTGATAACCTTATAACCAGTGAAGAGATAAGCCTCATGGTCAAGAAATTCAACAAGTACTACAAGAGTACATCCAAAGAAAGAAGCTCCAACTCAAGATATGAAGAGAAGTGCTCATCTAGTCGTGACCAGAATTTTTACAAATGTGGAAGGCCCAGACACTACTCCAATGAGTGCGCGCCCCCCACAAAAGAAGGGAAGAGTCACCTAGAAGAAAGAGCTCAAGAGATGCGTCACCTCGAAGAGAGAGAAGGGGTCAAGATGATCGTTACGAATGAAGACCCTCCCGGAGAAGTAAAGACTCGGAGAAGAAGGACAAGTACACAAAGAGCTACACAAGAAGAAGACATCAAGATCATGTCAGTGAATGGGTTTCCGGCTCCGGATCTGACAACCACTCCGAGAGAAGCTATCACTTCGACTCCGACTATAGTCAAGATGAATGTGTCGCCGAACTTGCACTCGTTTCCTCCAACTCATATGACATATTTGATTCACCAAATGAAGGGAGCGGAAGTTGCTCCATGGATAAAGGCCCCAAGGTACCACACCCCGAATACATTGACTTCAATAGTGATGAGGATGACTTACTTGGAGATGATGACTTGCTATTTGACAAAACTAGTGATATTAGTCAAAATGAACTTGATAGTAGTCACGTTAGTCAAGATAAGTCATGTGATGTTGATAAGCAGGAAATAGAGCGACTAACTAAATAATTAAACAATCTTAGGCTCCGTTCGGAGCAGAGGGGTAGAAAACGAAGGATTTGAAAACTTTACAGGATTGTGCTTTGCCCGGGTAGGGCAAACCATGGAACCAAAAGCACATGATAGTTGTCAGACCGGGTGTTCGGATGGCCGTAGAAAATCGTAGGAAAACACTGCACAAACAGTAGTCTTTAGGTATTTTTAAATTGAGGCAAGGCATCTTTATCTCTCTCTCTCTCTCTCACCTAGCCACTTCACACATCCACCGATTTTTTAATCTCGTGATGATACGGCCAGAGCGGCTCGCCTCGGTCTTTCGCAAGAAAATGAGCTCCAGACGGATGTTAGGATTCCTTCAGAATTGACAGGGGAAGAGCAGGTTTCCTTTGGTTTACTGTGTGTGCTTCCTGCGCATCGAACGATGCAAAGGGAAATAAACCTTCACATACAACGTTCCTTTGAAATTCCTCCACAAATCCTTTGAACCGAACAGGGCCTTAAGTTAGCCCATGAATCTACTCTATAAGATCATAGAGAGCTTGTAAGAACTCATGAGAAGCTATGCGGCGAGAAGCTCAATTTGGAGCAAGAACATGAATTTATTAAAGCTATCAATGACGATCTTCGAAAGAAGACTTCCTCTTATCTATCCATACGATTACTCTTGTCTACATTAATTCCACACGTTAATACTAAACAAACTAGTAACAAAGCCAAGAAGAAAATGATCTATTGAAAGGGATTATAGAAAAAGGTGTCTACAAAAGTCTTGCCAGATGTAAGCAATTTGAGGAAATTGTACACAATCATGGAGGATACAGGAAGAACCATGGCATTGTCTACTTCAACGCAAATGGAGTTTAATGGGAAGAAGGACAATACCCCAAGTGAAAGTTTGTTCCCCAAAAGGATAAGTATGAACATACTCTTCCCAAGGGAACAAAAGCTCAAGATGACCTTCCACCACAAGACCACAAGCTCAAGGGCAAGGACAAGCTCCAAGAGGAGATTGACTCATATGAAGATGAATCCCAAGCCATGGTCAAGTGGGTTCCCAAGGCTACTACAAGATCAACTTATATAAGATCTACTTGAACTCCAAGTATCCCCATCAAGTTGATTTGGGTACCAAAGAAGAAGAAGAACTAGAGAAGTTCTTGAGGGGCGACTCTGCCAAAAATATTCACTCACATTCATTTTTGGCAAGGACTATTTTGCAATCAACATCAACTCTATGCAATAGTTCAAGGAGTCTCACTTTCCCTCAAAGGTAGCAAGGGACAAGGTAATAACTGAATCCATGGACATTATCATGTATGCATTCCACTCCATGTCCATACATATCATTGTATTTGTCTCTTGTGTGGGACTAACCCATGTAGGTGAGATGAGTAAGAAACAACGAGGATTGATCCCAACTCAAGATGAACTTCATCAACTATGAGCATCCACCACTACAACACCTACATGAATTCTTCTATGAAAAGACTCAAGGTTAGTTTATCCCTCTTAGGGGGGATGTCACATCGAGGGGGAACTTTACTCTAATACTTGAGTTAAAGCATCTCTTAAAGATGTGAACACATTAAATGCTTTATGTAAAAGTGGTAACCCCACTTGTGATTAAACGATGAGTATGACCTATGGTCAAGTATTCTTACTTGTCTCCTAAGTCAATATACTCATATATAGATGACTCTGTCATCACCAAAGTTCTTGGTAGATACTAGAGTAGTTTTGCATGTTTGCCATATTTCATTTGACATCTTATTATGTGAGCTTGTTGGTATGCATATCTTTTTTGTCATTCGAGGATATCCAATTGTTGTTGATTTGGCTTTCATTTTTTTTTCTTTGGCCAATTGGATATATACGAATGCCTAAGTACCTCCCTATAGCTATCACAAATATTTGAGCAAGGACTTCTCGAACCCTTTGTGTGAGGAGCACTCAGAGTTCCATTTCATTAAGAGCTGACTTCCAAAACCTCGCTAGTGTAAACTCAGTGTAACCAACCAAAAAATCTCGATTCCACCGAAGCCTAGGGTTGATCTGGTTTTATATATCTAGGTAGCACCAATTCCATAATCTTGGCTTCACCGAGTTTCCCTGTCAACTCACAGTAGAGGAACTCGGTGGCACCGATATTTTAGAACCGGTGTCACCAATAGCTATGGGTATATATACTGAGCGGAACTGATTTTTGAAATTAATTTTTCAAATTGCATGGTCCCCGCAAACCCTAGCCATCGCTCGACATATTCGGACATAACCCTTGCTCACGTGCGTCTGCACCACTGGAGGTCCTCGCCGTCGACTGCAATCGCACTCGTCGTTGATGTCGTAGGAGGTCATTGCTAAGTTAGGGTAACGCCTCGTATCTTTGCGCTCCCCGTCCAACTCTTATGCAATAGATCAATTCCCATCTTCTTCCCATCATATGCACAAGTTCCATCCTCAAGAAATTCCTCTAGAATACTAAATGATGAATTTTTAGGTTTAACCATCCGCAAACCGTATCTCAGTGTCACCGAGTCAGTAAAGTCGGTTCTACCAATTTTAGTTTTAGGCCAACTGAGAATAGTTTCTATGAAACGGAAGTGGCTGCCAAGTTTCTGTTAAGGAGGTTGTGCATCTCAGTGGCTCCGAATTTTTTGTCGCGGTGGAACCGAAATCCCTTTCGCAGAAGATTAAACTTAAGATTCTAAGTTCAAATTTGAGAAAACATTCTGAATTTTTGTGATGCTCAACCCCTCTGCTCTTATATACTCTATTCACGGGGTCAGCATGTCAGGGTCTGATGATAACCAGAATGACTTCATGGATAGGGAAGTGGACATGAGCTCAGGCACAAGCCCAGATATCAGTTCTTCTTCTTCAGAAGATCCAGACACCCCAAGTTCACATGGGCTGCCCAAGGCTGCCACCAGGGCAAGAAGAAAGCTAAACTCGGACGAGGAGGACTCTGACTCTGTGCCAGGGGAGGTGCTAGCCAAAAAGCAGGAAGAGAACAAAGAGAGAGCTACCAAGAAATCTGCAACATAGGTCACTTCTGCTAAGAGGCCTGTAAGGAAAGAGTATGCTAGCTCCGAAGCAATCAGAGCCCCTGAGGGTGCCAAGGCAAACACTTCACTATCTGTTGAGCCTACAAATAGCTCTATGCCAAAGAAGGCAGGTGACAAGAATAGAGCCAGGAAGTGTATTGTACTTGTCATTGGAAGGCCCATTTCCATGTATGAGGACCAAGCTGAGGATAGGGAAGAGGAAGTGGAGAAAGAGCCAACTGCAAATGCTCCTCCTTCCAAGAAGAAGAAGTTGCTTGCACATTCTAAGCCCAAGCAAGCTCCATCAAAGTGCAAGCAGTTTGCACCCAAGAAGCCAATAACTAACAAACCCAAGAGAACTACCAGAGACATTCCAACAGCTGCAAAGAACAAGGGTTCTACTTCCAGAGATGATGAGGAAGAGAACATGCTAGTTTTGAGGAAACTAAGGTAACACATGTGAGAGCATAATGATGCTCATCCCATTGCTGAAGATATGAAGAAGAGAAAAGATTCAGGGATGAAGAAATGGAGAGCAAATGACCCCTATGCCTCTAGGAGGACGACTATTGTGGATGATAGATTCTACATCAAGGAACAACAATATTTCTATGATACTTTCCTTTTGGAAAAGTAGCCAACACTCAGTGATATGAGGTATGTTGAATGGGCCTATATCAAGGCAAATGAGGACTACTTTCTTAGTGTGCTAGATAATTTCAGATGCATTGATATAGAGAACTTTGTTGGGAGAGACTTCACAACATGGAATGCTAAGATGGTCATGCAATTATACTCCACTACTCATTTCTATCAAGATGGCCGCATCAGATGGATGATTGAGGGAGTCCGATACCGGTATACCGTGGAGGAGTGGGCTACCATCTTAGGAGCCCCACATGTTGAGGAAGGTGACTTGGATGTCTATGCTAAAGCCAAGTTGAGTCACAACTCAATGGCCAATTTGTAAAAAGCTATCCCTTCCACTCCCGTGCATTCACACAAGTTTGGCTCTATCTATCATCTGCAAGATGGACTACCCATCACCAACACAATATTAAGGTATACTTTGATGCCTAATTCTGGAGATGATAAGATATTCATGGGGTATTCTATCAATATGCTGCACCACATAGACACCCAAACTAGATTGAGGGTGATGGACTTGATAGTTGAGACAGTCAAGAGGACAACTGCTGATGAGAAGAGATCTTGTGGATATGCACCTTACATTCCGATGCTCATCAACTCTAAGCTTGAGAAGAATGTGTATGCACTTGCCCGTCCACATATGCCACTCCAGCCAGACTTTGAGGACAATGTTGTGGTGATGGACCCTAGTCATCCCACTTCATCTACTACACAGGCACAGGCTAAGGCAGCAAGAGCCACTAGTGCTCAGATTCCAAGTACCAAGAGTGAGAAGATGGATCTTCTCATTAGCACCATCTAGTGTATGCAGAAGGATATCAAGGACATCTTGCTTAATCAGGAAATCCTTGAGAGGATTGTGGAAGATAAGTTCACTACATTGAACAACAAGGTGGATGGGTTGATGAAGACTATGGACGAGTTCAAGAAGGAAGTGGATGCAGTGCCTATCCCTCATTCCTATAATGATGATGAGGACAATCCACCTCTCAGCACCAACACTTAATACACGACCCAGTCTAGGAATCCTACTATGCCAGCTCCAGAGACGAGGCCAACTTCATTAGCACCCACCACAACTCCATCAGTTCCTCCTGCACCTCCAGTGTCTACTCCACCAACTCAGAGGACTTCAGCCGAAGCATTTGTGGATGCTCTTCTATCGACTCCTTCAATAGCCACATGAGAAGCTTCATCGTCTCATGGAGGATACCATGCTCAGAGAAATGATTAGCTCTATAGCTTCGAACTTTTTGGTAACTTATTGCCAAAGGGGGAGAGGTTATAGAACATAGGGCTTCGAGAGAGAGAGAGAGAGTGTTGCATTTTGATTCCTCTCTGTGTTTAAAAACATTTGGTTTACTGTTTGTTTAAAACATTCTCGGTGTTTGAGCATATACTTTTGTGTGATGCTACTATTTTGTTTATCCTTGAGATGTATATATGATCATCACCCACTTAATGTTTGGTGTGATGTGCTTATGTAATTCACTCATATTAATTTTTGCGCATCACCAAGTTGTATGTGACACGGAAGAGTGACCCATGATCCTAATCGATTGTGCATTTGCATTCAAATGCAAATTTCAAATAATGCACAAATTTAGGGGGAGCTCTTGCTTATCACATACTTCTCAAAGCGATGATGCTATTCATTGATTATATCTTTTATCAAAGCTTTGATCTATATGTTGTCATCAATTACCAAAGAGGGGGAGATTGAAAGCACAACTTCTCCCTAGGTGTTTTTGATAATTAATAACAACATATATTTCATTGGACTAATGTTTCCACCAAGTGTATCTCAGGAAAAAGTTCAATGATGGGTTGGCTAATGGTCTATGTGGAGAACCTCGCCAAGGAAAGGAAGGAATAGGATTGTCCATGCTTCAAGATTGAGGACTCTACTTCTTATATTTTGTGAAAAATCAATTTTGAGTCCATAGGAAAGCCGATACTATTAAAATAGGATGAGGTATCTATGATGATCTGGTAGCTCAAGTGCTTGGAGCTAGCCACCAAAAATACTCACCCACTTTCTCACAAAAGCCTTATGTCAAAAGCCCAAAGTCAAAATTCGGTGACACCAATATTTCCCATTTGGATCCATGGATTTTTACCCTAGACATAAACCCATCCAAACCCTAGCATTTCGGTACTACCAAGTTTTCATTCAGTGGAACCGAAAACCAATGATCAACTTTCTGTTAACCAATTTCTTAAAATCGGTCCCACTGACTTTAAGGAATTAGTGACACCAAGGTTTGGTAACTTTCTAGGTCACCCATATTGGTACCACCACTATTTATATATCGGTCTCACCGTAAAGGCCAAAGTTGCCACGTTTTGCACTAGTCGGTGCAACTGAGTTTTTACTCCGGTTTCACCAAGTTGGGGCAATAATGTTGTAACGGTTGGATTTTTGGAGATGCCAATATACACACCCACTTGCCATATCCAATTTTTTGAGAGAGAACCGCCTACCCTTGTGTTGGATCAAGATCATCCACTCCAGCCATATGGATCTTGATTTCTAGCCTCCCCAAGTTGCTTTCCACCCAATCAATCTCTTCTACCCAAGCCAAATCTGTGAGAGAGTGATTGAGTGTTGAGGAGACTATCTTTTGAAGCACAAGAGCAAGGATTTCATCATACTACCACATCTATTACCTTTTGGAGGGTGGTACCTCCTAGATTGGTTAGGTGTCGCTTGGGAGCCTTCTTATTCGTGATTGTGGAGTTGACCAAGAAGTTTGCAATGGCAAGGAGATTGCCTACTTTGTGAAGATCTACCCCGAGTAAGGTTAGTCCTTCGAGGACGTAGGCCATCATGGAATAGACAAGGTTGCTACTTCGTGGACCCTTGATGGATGGATCCCTTCGTGGACTGTCACGACTGTTACCCTCCGTAGGTTGAAGTCTCCATAAACATGGACGTACAATAGTACCACCTATCAGAACCACTGTAAAAATCTCCGTGCCTCCAAATTGCATTTGATATTCTTATCCCTATCCTCTTACATATGCTTGTCTTTACTTTCCGCTGCAATACTCGTAGACATGCATGTGTAGGGTGAAGTTGATTTGCGAGAATCGCTAAAATCTGCCAACCAATTAACTTGGGAAAATGTTAGGTTTTTATTTGGTCAAGTAGTCTAATCACCCCCACTCTAGACCTACTTTCGAACCTACAAATGAGCACAGATGTTTCGAAGTTTTGACTCTGGATCCCTCTCCCAACCTTGTGGTCGGGGGACTCACCTTGGAGCCGGCCTCGAGCATGGATCCGACCTTGACATTCCAGAACCAAGAGTCAACTATGGCCAGGCACACTCTCTGTGTTGACATGCCAGAAAATAACTCTGCTAATACTTCCAAGTCCAGTCCGGCCAACTTCTCGCTATCAAATGAGACATTGGCCCGGATCCAAACATCGGAAACTTCGGAAAACCTGACCTTGAACTATGTTTAGACCGGTCATGAGACCGGTCACAGGGAATTTTGCTTCCTACCCACCACCCACTTAATAGCCACCGTTGAAGATTTAACTGATGTGCTGGATTTCTCCTCGGATGACATCGAGGACACATAAGCGGATGTCCACACAGCGGCTCCTCCCGTAACGGGACAATGGATTACCACCTCCACCTATGATGTGTATATAGCGGACACCCCTGGTGATAAGGATGCCAGCACACCAAAGAAGAGAGGTAATGACACCCTAATAAAAACAGTGGTGACAAACTACTCAAGCGTCGGCATCAGCACAAAATATCCAAGGGACACAAGGGCACAAAAGGCAATACAGGCTCCAAAAATGCTACATCGGACACCCTAGAAGATCCCACTTACCCAGTCGATCTCGAGCAACAACATAACGATTCGGAGGGGCACACAGATCCAGAAAAGCCCGATGACCTCGATGATTCTGAAGACAACAACTACGTGCCTCCTTCTGAGGATGAGGTCAGTCTTGGAAACAAGGACATAATCGTCCCTAAAGACCTGCTAGATCAAGAACGATTAAACCAACAACTCATAGCCACCGCTCGACACCTCAAGATGAAACAATAGCGAATCAAAGTTGAGCAAGACTACCTTACGACATGTGGACACAAGTCCTTGCTGCCGAAGAAGGTTAGAACTATAAACAATAGGAGTAGGATAAAAGTTACCGGTGCTGCCGTTTACTGCTAGAATTTCAGGACGAGGCCTTTAAGACCAGTCTCCCAAGACGAACTCAGGGCGACCAGCCTGACCGCCCGCCTCGAAGACAGGATAGGAATATTGGCAAAGATGGAGAACGACCCGAACACCCCCACAGCAGAAGGAAAGAGCCAGCACGACCCAAAGACCCATTCGACTTGTGAGACACCTTGGATGCTAGTGTAGGCCAGACAAGATCCATCTATGGATCTAGAGGGCACACCCCTGAGACGGGTTGGGTACCAAGCATGGCTCGACCACAACAATTGAGTTCGGGGACAACACCTGGTCAGGTTCCCATTCGACCTCCAACACAATGTAGCCAAGGTGAGGGGCGCCGCTCACCCACTGTGTTTTACAGACGAGGTGATGCAACATCAGTTCCTCGAAGGGTTTAAACCCGTAAACATAGAACAATATGACGGCACAACAGATCCGACCGTGTGGATCGAAGACTTCCTTCAACACATACACATGGTCCGCGGAGATGACCTCCACACTATAAAGTACCTGCCGTTAAACCTCAAAGCACCAACACGACATTGGCTAAATAGACTCCCCGAAAACTCCATAGAAAGTTGGGAACAAATCAAAGATGCTTTCCGAGCTAACTTTCAAGGCATCTATGTTCGGCCCCGGGTGTCGATGATTTGAGCCACATCATCCAACAACCCGATGAGTCGTCCCAACAATTCTGGAATCGATTCCTGACCAAGAAAAACAAATTGTTGATTGGTCGGACGCCGAGGCGTTAGACTCCTTCAGTAACAGTATCTGGGATAAGTGGCTAGCCCACAAGCTTGCACGGGATAAGCCAATAACAATGTCACCCCTTACCTTGCTTATGACCCGCTTCTACGCGGGTGAGGACAGCTGATTAGCTCGTCGCGACAACCCTCTTGGAAACCACGTGATACGTCTCCAACATATCTATAATTTTTGCTTGTTCCATGATGTTATATTATTAATCATGGATGTTTACCAATCATTTTATAGCTACTTTATGTCATTTTTTGGGACTAACTGATACGTCTCCATTGTATCCACTTTTCCAAACTCTTTTGCCCTTGTTTTGGACTCTAACTTCCATAATTTGAATGGAACTAACCCGGACTGAAGTTGTTTTCAGCAGAATTTCCTTGGTGTTATTTTTGTGCAGAAATAAAAGTTATTGGATTGACCTAAAATTTATGGAGATTATTTTTGGAATTAATAAAAAATACTGGCGAAAGAATCAGCCAGAGCGGGGCCACCCACAGGCCACAAGACAGGGGGCACAACCACCCCCTGGTCATGCCTAGCAAGCTTGTGGGCCCCCTGGAGCTCCATTGACCTTGATTCCAACTCTATATATTCCTATTCAGGGAGGAAAAAATCAGAGAGAAAAGTTCACCATGTTTCACGATACAGAGCCGCCGCCACCTCCAGTTCTTCCGCGGGAGGCCAGATCTGGAGTCCATTTTGGGATCCGGGAGGGGAAATCGACGCCATCGTCATCACCAACCATCCTTCATCACCAATTCCATGATGCTCTCCGCCATTCCTGAGTAATTCCATCATAGGCTTGTTGGACGATGATCGGTTGAATGAGATTTACCATGTAATCGAGTTAGTTCTGCTAGGGTTTGATCCCTAGTATCCACTATGTTCTGAGATTGATGTTGCTATGACTTTGCTATGCTTAATGCTTGTCACTAGGGCCCGAGTGCCATGATTTCAGATCTGAACCTATTATGTTTTCATGAATATATATGTGTTCTTGATCCTATCTTGCAAGTTGTTGACACCTATTATGAGTTATGATCTGCATCCCCCAGGGTGACAATAACTGGGATTCTTTCTGGTGATTACCGTAGTTTGAGGATTTCATGTATTCACTAAGTGCTAATGCTTTGGTACGGTTCTCTATTAAAAGGAGACCTTAATATCCCTTAGTTTCCATTTGGACCCCACTGCCACAAGAGGGTCGGACAAAAGATGTCATGCAAGTTCTTTTCCATAAGCATGTATGACGATATATGGAATACATGCCTACATTACATTGATTAATTGGAGCTAGTTATCTGTCACCCTATGTTGCATGATGAATGCCACCTGACATAATTATCCATCATTGATCCATTGCCTTGAGCTTTTCACATATTGATCTTCGCTAAGTTACTTTTCTGTTGCTATTGTTACAATCACTACAAAACTGCTACTGTCACTTTTGCCTTCGTTACCGTTACTTCCATACAACCTTACTACTAAATACTTTGCTGCAGATATTAAGTCTTTCAGGTGTGGTTGAATTGAAAACTCAGCTGCTAACACTCGAGAATATTCTTTGGTTCCCCTTGTGTAAAATCAATAAATTTGGGTTGAATACTCTACCCTAAAAAACTGTTGCGATCCCCTATACTTGCGGTTTATCAAGACCTTTTTCTGGCGCCGTTGCGGGGGAGCATAGATCTATTCTCTGAGTCACTTGGGATTTATATCTATTGATCACTTTGAAGAATCTGAAAGACCCCAAAACCAAGATCTGTCCCTCTACTACGAGGTGAGGTAAGGAACTTCCATCGAGCTCTGCACTTGATTCACCTTCTGTTATGAGTAAACTTGTGACACCACCACCTGCTATTAATTCTGATATGTCGCAAGTAATTGATGATGCTACTTATGCTATGCATGATGCTTATCATGATACTTTTCTTGATAATACTGTGCCACTGGGTGAATTTCTTGATGAACAAATTGCTAGAGTCAATGCTGAAACTGATGATATTTCTGAAACTGATGAAATTATTGAAACTGAACACTATGAGACACCTGCTAGACCTAGCTCTCCTAGATATGAATTGCTTAATATACCTAAGGGTTATGTTATGGAAGGAGAAGTAGCTTGGGACTTTCTTGCTTCTAAGGATAGAGATGATCTTAAGAAAATGTTATGCAAGTGGAAGGAAAAATCTTTGAATGCTAGAATGCAATATGATCCTAAGTTTGCTACTTCACCTATCTTTGTTACTGACAAGGATTATGAATTCTCTGTCAATCCTGAGTTAATTACTTTGGTTAAATCCGATTCTTTCCATGGTTATGAATCTAAAACTATTGAGGCACATCTTACTAAATTGAATGATATAGCCACCCTAGTTACTCATGAGAAAAAAAATTCTTATTACTATATTCTTAAGTTGTTTCCTTTCTCATTAAAGGGTGATGCTAAGATATGGTTTAATTCTCTTGCTCTTGGGTGTGTGCGTAGTCCCCAGGATATGATATATTACTTCTTTGAAGAATATTTCCCTGCCCGTAAGAAACAAGCTGCATAGTAGGAAATATTTAATTTTGTGCAGATTGAAGAAGAGAGTCTCCCACAAGCTTGGGGGAGGCTTTTCCAATTACTTAATTCTTTGCCTGATCATCCTCTCAAGAAAAACGAAATACTTGATATCTTTTATATGGACTAACCGATGCTTCTAGGGACCACCTAGATAGTTGTGTTGGTTGTGTTTCCAGGGAATGAACTGTTGAGGAAGTTGAACTACTATTGAACAATATATTGAGCAATGATAATGATTGGACTATTCTCGAACCACCTCCAAAGCCCACTCCGAAGAAAAGAGGTATTCTATTTCTTAGTCATGAAGATATGCAAGAGGCTAAGTAATGTATGAAAAAAAGGTATTAAAGCTGAAGATGTTAAGAATCTACCACCTATTGAAGAAATACATGGTCTTGATAACTTGACACAGGTAGTAGAGCTATATTATATCTGTAGATTTGATGAAGGTGATATTCCTTATAATAAGTCTTCTAGCCAATGCTTGGGTGAGTTTGATAACTTTATTATTAAGCAACAAAATTTTAATGCTTGTGTTAGTAGACAATTGAAACATAATGCTTACATGCTTGATCACTTAGGTGATTATATGTGTAGAACTATCAATGATCTTATGCTTATTAGTAAACATGCTTCCATGGTAACTACTCAAGTAGAACAAGTACTTAAGGTACAAAATGATTTGCTTAATGAGATGAATAGTAAGAACAATGATCATTCCTATCATTCTGTTAGAGTTGTGACTAGAGGTGGTAGAATGACTCGGGAACCTTTGTATCCTGAGGGCCATCCTAAGATAATTGAGCAAGATTCTCAAAGAATTAATACTGATGCACCTAGTCGTTCCAGTAATAAAAGGAAAAATAATGACGATAGGACTTTGCATGCTGCTAGTGAATCTGTTATAGATACACATGAAAACCCAAATGATAATTCTATTTCTGATGCTGAGACACAATCTGGTAATGAACATGAGCCTAGTGATAATATTGATAATGATGTTCAGGTTGATGCTCAACCTAGTAATGATAATGATGCGGAGATTGAACCTGTTGTTGATCTTATAACCCACAATCTAAGAATAAAAGATATGACAAAAGAGACTTTGTTGCTAGGAAGCATGGTAAAGAAAGAGAACCATGGGTTCAGAAACCCATGCCCTTTCCTCCTAAACCATCCAAGAAAAAGGATGATGAGGATTTTGAGCGCTTTGTTGAAATGCTTAGAGCTGTCTTTTTGCGTATGCGCTTGACTGATATTCTGAAAATCTCTCCTTATGCTAAGTATATGAAAGGTATTGTGACTAATAAAAGAAAGATACCGAAAGCTGAGATATCCACCATGCTTGCTAATTATACCTTTAAGGGTGGAATACCAAAGCACCTAGGAGATCCCGAAGTACCTACTATACCATGCTCTATTAAAAGAAACTATGTTAAAACTGCTTTATGTGACCTTGGAGTTGGTGTTAGTGTTATGCATTTCTCTTTGTATCGTAGACTTGATTTGAATAAGTTGACACCTACTGAAATCTCTTTGCAAATGCCTGATAAATCAACTGCTTTACCCATCGGTATTAGTGAGGATGTGCCTGTCGTAGTTGGAAATGTTACTATCCCGACGGACTTTGTTATTCTTGATATTCCTTAGGATGACAGCACGTCGATCATCCTTGGGAGACCCTTTTTGAATACTGCAGGGGCTGTTATTGATTGCAACCAGAGCAATGTCACTTTTTATGTTAATAGTAATGAGCAGACGGTACACTTCCGAAGAAACAACCTCAAGTTCATAGTATCAACTCCATTGAAAAAAATCAATGATTATTATTGGAGATTTTTAATTCCCTCTCCCTAATGCCAAAAAGAAATATGATATACTTATTTTTGGGGATATGCATATTCCCATTGAGGTAACTTAGCGTTATTCGATAATTCTCCAGTTTCATGTTACTCAAAAGAAGTTTGTTAATAAGACTTGATCAACCTTGTTAATGAATTCCTTTTGATGAGCATGAAATGGATGAATCTAGAAAGCAGAACCTTCTGCACCCAACTCTTATTTTCTATTTGTTAGAGTAAATAAAGTAAAAATGCTATTTTTCTTTTTTCCGAGTTTTCCGTGCAATAAAAAAGACTTGATCAACCTTGTTAATGAATTCCTTTTGATGAGCATGAAATGGATGAATCTAGAAAGCAAAACCTTCTGCACCCAACTCTTATTTTCTATTTGTTAGAGTAAATAAAGTAAAAATGCTATTTTTCTGTTTTCCGAGTTTTCCGTGCAATAAAAAAGTGACCTGAAAATAAAAGTTCTTCAAATGCACTAAAAATGCAATATGATTTTTTCTAGAATATATAAGAATATGTGGCACTGCGTACATACCAGGGGGCTACACCAGTGGGTCACAAGCCCATAGGGCACGGCCACCCCTGGCCGCGCCTAGGTGGCTTGTGGGTCCTACATAGGCTCCCTCGCTTATTCCAGAGCCCTTCCACTTCGTCTTTCTCCAAAAAAAGTCCCACCATTGCTCAAACCCGTGTTCTAGCTCATTTTGCTGCCATTTTCGATCTCCATGTGCAAAGCTCCATTTGCAAAACTGTTTTAGGGGATTGTTCTTCGGTATGTGACTCCTCCGATTGTCCAATTAGTTTTTCTTCTAGTGCTTTATATATTGCATTTTTTTGTTGCTGTGGTGACCTTGTTCTTGAGCTTGCATGTCAAATTTGTATGATCCCAAGTAGTTTTGATGCATGATATAGCCTTTGGGCACTTATGGGAGTAGTTGCTATAAGTTTTGTTGATTTTTATTCACCTTTATTTTGAGTCACTAAATTTTTTAGAAGTTTTTGAGAGAAAGAAATGATGAGGAGATTCTTAAGAGGTTCTTCAAGCCGGGGCTCTAAAGAATATGAAAAGGAGGTGAAGAAGAAGTCCAAATACAATCTTCCTCGCGTCGCAGAAGTTTGACCATGTCAATAGCCAAGTGATACATTCTTGAGGGCGGCCGAAATTTATGAAGATTTCTATTATTTGGCAGAGAATGCAGGCATCACCAACTTCCTCTACGATAAGTGTGATTAGAACCTCTTGCTCACTAATAGATTTGTGCAAATTTTTTTTACTTTCATTATAGGGAAGACCCTCCTACGGTAGAATTTCACTTATATGATGTGCCTAAGAAAATGAACCTTTACGATTTTTGCAATGTTTGCAAAATACCCTATGAGGGCAACATCAGTGAACCACGTCCTAGAGACATGGAGGATTTTATTGCCATGATCACTATAGGGGAAGATAGAGGGGTGTCAAAGGCAAGAGCAGCTAGTTTACATTTTCATGTTCTACGCTATTATTTATTATTTGCAGGGAGATGTTTAGTTGGTCGTGGGGAGAGTGGAGGCCTTAGTGCTCCTGACCTCGCCATTCGGAACCACGCTTTACTTGCTGATAGAACTTTTAGTTTGGGTGCTATGGTGGCCCAATAGTCACTAGCTAAGGGAGATGTTAGGGGTCTATTGCAACCCCCATCACCTGAACCGGCACCAGTCCTGGATCCGTATCCGGATCCAGTTTTTCAATGGGAGCCACAAGAGCTCGCCAACTAGTGGAACCTCATGACCCTCCGGAGTATCCAGGGGAGGGTTATTTTCAGCCATGGGCCTAGACCAACTTAGTCCAAAAGCCTAAACTGGGGGGAGTATGTATTTCGCACCGACATTACATTCATGTTCACACACTCATTTTAGTAGTCAGTGCTTATACTCTTTCATTTGTACCATCCATGGTAGTTTATTTGTTCTTTTCGCTTTCTTCTTGTGTGTTTAAGTAACTTTGAGAAAAATCCAAAAAATTAGTTCTAGCCTTACCTTTTAGTTTGTTTAGTTGTAGTATCAAAAGAAAACCCAAAAATATTTCTCGTTCTTCTTTTACTTGTTGGGAACTTTCCTGTGTAAATAGTTTTTCTCATTCTTGTTTTGAATTTTATTTCTTTGGGTCGTAAGGAGAATACCACAATGAAAATGTCGACTGGCTCGCATATGAATTATTGTTTATCTATTAGAGAGCCCATATTATCTTGCCTTCTCATTTGAGTTATTGTTTGCAGATTCTAGCTTAGTCCAATGCACGTGCAATTTTATTATTATTCACACCGTTCGGTCATGCAAGTGAAAGTAAATAATGACGATATATGATGAAAAGATTGAGATGGAGAAAAGTTGGTATGAAATTGACATATTTTGCTTTTGTAAATATGATTAGCTCATCGTCTTGAATTCAGTTCATTATGGGTGAAACATATTTGCAATGACAATTAGAGATTATAGTTACTCATGTCATGCTTAATTAGCTAAGAGTGGATAATGGTTTGTCTTGAGTGCCAACATGCATATTAAAATGGTTGTGATGTAGTATGATAGGATGGTATCCTCCTTTGAATGCTTCAAGTGGCTTGACTTGGCACATGTTCATGCATGTAGTTGAAACAAAATCAACATAGCCTCCACGATATTTATGTTAATGGTGATTTATTTCGTATTCATGCTTGCATTCAATGTTGGTTAATCTCAAAGCATGTTGATGACTGTTGTTGCTCTCTAGTTGGTCGCTCCCCAGTATTTTGCTAGCCTTCACTTGTACTAAGCGGGAATTCTGCTTGTGCATCCACTTCCTTAATCCCAAAGTTGTTCCATATGAGTCCACCATACCTACCTATATGCGGTATTCACCTGTCGTTCCAATTAAATTTTCATGTACCAAAATCTAAACCTTCAAATAATATTATGTTTTGTATGCCCGAATCTCTCATGTAGCGACTAGGGGCAGTCACTATCTTCCATGCTAGGTGGGTTATTCTCACGATATGTGTTGATTCACTATCATTCACGAGAAAGTGGCTGGTATTCCGGATGCCCAGTTCCATGCTCAAAATCAAATCAAAATATAATGAAACAAAACTCCCCTAGGATTATTGTTTGTATGGACGGTACCCATGGATTTGGCTCGCCATGGAGTGTGATTGATTGGTGGAGGGGGAGTAAAAACTTTATCATTCTGTTTGGGAACCGCCTACAATGTATCTAGCATGGAAGATGGTGAAATATCTTGGTTGTTATGTGGACAATGAAAGCATGCTGCTCAAAATTAGTATTCATCTCTGTTTTAAAAGCTCGAGGTCTAGCACCTCAGCAAATCAATGCTTCCCTCTGTGAAGGGGCTACTTATTTACTTTATTGCTGAGTCATCATCCTCTTATAAAACGCGCTAGTTAGAGATCACCATCGTTATTTGTATGCCTTGCTATTAATTGATATTGAGTATGAGTGTGACTAGATCTCTTTTACCATGAATTACAATGTCTAGTCAGTCCTTGTTGTTTAGAGGTGCTCTGCATTTATATTTTGCGGTCTCAGAAAGGGCTAGCGAGATACCATTATATCATGTTGTATCATGCTTGTTTTGATAAAAGTGTTCTCATCTGAGAGTTATTATTATCGCTCGCTAGTTGGTTATGCCATTGATATGAGTAAATGTGAGACCTAAATGTTATTGTGAACGGGGTTAGTCTATAATCTTTGCTGAAAATCTGAACATCAGTTAGACATATTTACAACAACTAGATTAAACATAGTTTGTAAAAGTTTTTCTTTATCACTTTCATTTTATCAACTGGATTGCTTGAGGACAAGCAATGGGTTAAGCTTGGGGGAGTTGATACATCTCCATCGTATCCACTTTTCCAAACTCTTTTGCCCTTGTTTTCGACTCTAACTTGCACAATTTGAATGGAACTAACCTGGACTGACGCTGTTTTCGGCAGAATTGCCTTGGTGTCATTTTTGTGTAGAAATAAAATTTCTCGGATTAACCTGAAAATTTACGAAGATTATTTTGGAATTAATAAAAAATACTGGCGAAAGAATCAACCGAAGGGGGGCCACCCACAGGCCACAAGCCAGGGAGCGCGGCCGCCCCCTGGCCGCGCCTAGCAGGCTTGTGGGCTCCCTGGAGCTCCATCGACCTCAACTCCAACTCTATATATTCCTATTCGGGGAGAAAAAATCAAAGAGAATAGTTCATCGCGTTTCACAATACGGGGCCGCCGCCACCTCCAGTTCTTCTTCATGAGGCCAGATTTGGAGTCCGTTTTGGGCTCCAGATTGGGGAAATCGACACCATCGTCATCACCAACCATCCTTAATCACCAATTTTGTGATTCTCTCCTCCGTTCGTGAGTAATTCCATCGTAGGCTTGCTGGACGGTGATGGGTTGGATGAGATTTACCATGTAATCAAGTTAGTTTTTTAGGGTTTGATCCCTAGTATCCACTATGTTCTAAGATTGATGTTGCTATGACTTTGCTATGCTTAATGCTTGTCACTAGAGCCCGAGTGCCATGATTTCACATGTGAACCTAATATGTTTTCATGAATATTTATGTGTTCTTGATCCTATCTTGCAAGTTGTAGACACCTATTATGAGTTATGATCCGCATCCCCCAAGGTGACAATAACTGGGACTCTTTCTGGTGATTACCGTAGTTTGAGGAGTTCATGTATCCACTAAGTGCTAATGCTTTGGTCCGGTTCTCTATTAAAAGGAGGCCTTAATATCCCTTAGTTTGCATTTGGACGCCGCTGCCACGGGAGGGTAGGACAAAAGATGTCATGCAAGTTCTTTTCGATAAGCATGTATGACTATATATGGAATACATGCCTACATTCCATTGATGAATTGGAACTAGTTCTGTGTCACCCTATGTTATAACAGTTGCATGATGAATGCCATCCGACATAATTATCCATCATGGATCCAGTGCCTATGAGCTTTCCACATATTGATCTTTGCTAAGTTACTTTTCCGTTGCTACTGTTACAATCACTACAAAACTGCTACTATCACTTTTGCCTTTGTTACTGTTACTTCCATACTACTTTGCTACTAAATACTTTGCTGCAGATATTAAGTCTTTCTAGTGTCGTTGAATTGACAACTCAGCTCCTAACACTTGAGATTATTCTTTGGCTCCCCTTGTATCGAATCAATAAATTTGGGTTGAATACTCTACCCTCGAAAATTGTTGAGATCCCCCCATACTTGTGGGTCATCACTAACCTATTGACATAGTGCCAAAGTGCTAGTTGTTGTTTTTGCTTGCTTTTTACTTCCCAGAAAATCTGTACCAAACAAATCCCAAACTTCCTTAAAAAATTGGAGATTTTTTGGACCAGAAGACATCAGATGGGACAAACATCTACCAAAGAGGAGGCCCGAGGTGGGGAACACCCACCAGGGTGCGCCATAGGCCCCTGGTGTGGCCTGGTGGGTGGTGCCCACCTTGGGACCTCCCTTCCACCGACTATCGACCCTATAAATTCAGAAATATTCGGAAACCCTTAGGGGAGTCGACAAAATAACACTCGTCACAAGTTCTAGAACCGCGAGATCCAATCTAAAACCATGACAGAGGGGTGCACCGTCTTCATGGGTGCCTCTCCGATGATGCGTGAGTAGTCCACCATAGACCTAGGGGTTAGTAGGTAGTAGCTAGTTGGTTTCTTCTCTCTCTATGATTCTCAATACAATGGTATCTTCGAATCTTTGGTTTCGCTAGGCCAACTAGATCGATTTTTCTTGCCATGTGAAGAGGTTCTTTGTGATGGTTTCAATCTTGCAGTATTCTTTACCAATGACAGAAGGGGCAGCAAGGCACACATGTATCGTTGCCATTAAGAATAAGAAGATGAGGTCTATTCCCACATGAATATATCTTCTCTACATCATGTCACCATTCGTATTGCATTACTCCATTTTTTCATGAACTTAGTACACTAGATGCATGTTGGATAGCAGTCGATGTGTGGAGTAATAGAAGTAGATGCAGAATCGTTTCGGTTTACTTATCTTGGATGTGATGCCTATATAATGATCATTGCCTGGATATCGGCATGATTATTTTTATCTTCTATCAATTGCGCAACAGTAATTTGTTCACCCACCATGCGCTATACACATGAGAGAAGCCACTATTGAAACCTATGGCCCCGGGTCTACTTTTCAAACATATTGATTTCCAATCTACTATTTTGCCGTTTTGTTTTCAGATCTATTAATACAAAACCCAAAACTACCTTGTTGCATTTTTTGTTTACCTATTTTATTTTGTTTCTTGCGATTTCTAGTTTTCATATGTATTGCTATCTGATCTATCATCATACCATAGAGCGATTGACAACCTCTCATTTGCGTCGGGTTGCAAGTATTTGTAATTTGTGTGCACGTGTTGTTTACGTAGGTGCTTGGACTTCCTCTATAGATTGATACCTTGGTTTCATAAATGAGGGAAATACTTACCGTCATTGTGCTGCATCATCTCTTCCTCTTTGGGGAAAAACAGACGATGTCTCAAGCCACGTGAAAGGAGTTTCTGGCGCCGTTGTCGGGGAGGAAGCGATCTCATCTACTAGGTTCCTAATCACAAACCTCATCTCCTTGCAATTTATATTATTTTCTATTTGCTTCTCGCTTTCCTATCACCCACTTCACAAATTTGCCGTTTTATTCGCTCTCTCTCTCTTTTGTTTTCCTTTTTCTCGTCACATCTCTTGTTTGCTGTCACCATGAGTGACTTTGATATGGCAGAAAAATATGATGACAGGACTCCTAAAATTGGACGTTCTGGTAACTGGGTTCTAACACTTTTGTCTTGGGGCAAAGGAACGTTATAGGAAAGGAATCTATATAAGATTTTTTCAATTGTATTGGAAACTTTACTCTTGATGATGCTACTGTACTTAAAAAAACTAAAACTTATGCGAAAGCTCTCAGCTCTAGTTTTGAAGCTTGAAAACAGGTTTAACCGCACATATCCTACCTTGCAAAGATTATTTCATGATTTACCCATTATAAAGGATCCTAAAGCCAAAAAGTTAGCTACCCTTGTTCTTATGAATGAATTTGATCACATATTATGAGAAGCTAGGGAAATTTTTGATCATTTTGGTAAGAGCCGTGAAAAACCAGTAATAGATGAGATAGTTTTTGAAAGCGATAACATGTTGATACACTTGCTTGGGAATAATCAATTTTTTTATGAAAATCTTAAAAAGGAAGTCTCCGTTTTAGATATGATCCAACAAACTTTTAATGATCTTAACCAACAATAATCTTGGATTGTAGCCGATAATCAAAGAGGATACATAGATGGACAACTTGATAGTGCCAAAACCTCTATGGATGATGTGTTTCAAGTTGTTTTTCAAATACTTTTGATGAAAATACACCTATCAAGAAAAATAAGAAAGATAACAATACTTGAATCTATGTGTTATGCCTAGCTAAGGGTGTAAAACAATAGCGCTTGTTGGGAGGCAACCCAATGAATAAAATATTTTTACCTTTTCCTTTCTGTTTTTGAATGTTTGAAAAATAATTCCTCTATTATTATTGTGTTTTATTTAGTGTTTGTGCCAAGTAAAGCCTTTAGGATGATCCATAAGATGGGTAGAAACAATGTTGAATCTAAAACAGAAACTTTGTTCCGAGTGCACAAATGTTCATTTTTTACTAGAACATTATATTAAGATAAAATTTTAACACAGTATTGCTACAAAAATTCTTTATGTTTCCTAATTGTTCAGAACTTTTAGAGTTCCATAAGTACGGTTAGAGTACAGATTACTATTGATTGTTCTTTTTGAGACAGATTCTGTTTTTGTTGTATTGTGTGCTTGTTTTGATGAATCTATGGATTGTATTGCGGGTATAAGTCGTGGTAAAGTTAAAATAAAGTAGATATAACACAATAATAAAATATTAATGGGCTTACAATAGTACCTATAGTGGTGATTTGCTTTACTATACTAATGGATCTCACGAGAAATTTGTTATGTTTTGGGTGATTGAAGTTTTCAAGTTTTGGGTGAGATCATGATGGAAGAAGAATAAAGAGTAAGAAGACCGTAAGCTTGGGGATGCTACATCACCCCAATATAATATCCAAATAGTAACAAGCAACTAAGCTTGGGGCTGCCCCGAGTGGCATCCCCTCTTTCTTCTAACTACCATCGGTATGTTTACTTGGAACAATATTTTTATTTGTCACATATCATGAGTTTTGCTTGGAGAGTCTTGTATCTTTGTTTGTTTTTATTTTTATCCTTGATGCACACACATCTTTGAGAGAGCCATAATTATGCTATGATTTGCTAGAATTGCTCTTTATGCTTCACTTAAATCTATTGAGCAATGGAATTGCTCTAGTGCTTCACTTATGTCTTTTTGAGCACGGCGTGCTTTTACATGTTTGAAGAAATGCTCTCATGCTTCATTTATATTGATTTGAGATTTAGTAATTTTGAAGAAATCCTCTCATGATTCACTTATATTATTTTGATAGATGAAACTTTTATGTTCATGATCTTCACTTAAATTTATGTGAGCTTGTCAAAAGCAATGGCAATATATGAAAACACTCTTCAAAAAATCTTTCGATGTAATGATTTATCGTATGATTTATTGCTACTTGTGGGGTGACCATTAGATTATGCCTTATCTTCACCATTTATCTTTTGGGCCGATTTATCGCTCTGACAAGCGATTTACTGGGAATCTTCCGATAAATCAGGCATATTACTAGCACTATGTTTGCAAAAATTATGTTTTTTTGTGTGTGGACTTTGTTATGCAATATGTACTATTTTGCTATTTTTTTGTCATTATACTTGGACTCAAGGTAACACTTCTGTCGAGTATATTTTGGGTGTTAAATATAGCATATTCCAGTGTTGCGAACCTGGGATTTTGCAAAACATGACCGATTAATAGTCGACCAATAAGATCGATTAATTGGATGATTTCCAATTAATCTCTAATCTCCAACTGACCGAGACAATAGCGACAAGAAATATCCTCAACATTGTATGATAATAGTCCCAAAGTGATAGATATTCAAGAGGGGTATAATTAAAACTTGGACAAATAAAACTTGATTCTTTGTAATAGTTTTGAGACATGACGATAGTAATATGTGAGTTATGTTAGTGAGTAATTATGCTTAGTAAGGATATTGGTGTTAAGGTTTGTGATTCCCTATGCAAGCGCAAAAGTCAATAGTTATGCAATGAAATTACATCCTACTTATGGTGCATTATTCGGTGTTAGTTATGCTTAATGCTCGCTTATGTGATTTTTCGTTTCTTGGTTAGATGCTTCTCAATATATTTGCTAGACTTCACTTGTACTAAGTAAAAATACTACTCGTGCATCCAAAATCTCCATATGAGTCCACTATACCTACCTATATACGGTATTTCCATACCATTCCAAGCTAATTTGTATGTGCCATCTTTAGTATTCAAAATAAATTTTCCTTTTTGTGTGCTCGTAACCCTCATGAAACGATAGGGGGTGACCGATATTTTTCCATGCTAGATGTGTTATTCTCAAGATGATTGTTTATTAACTTGTCATTGCACGAGAGTACGGCGGTAATAGGGATGCACAGTCCCGAAATGAAAAAGAAATTTACTTTATGTTGTAAAATAATAAATTGCTTGGAAAGTGTTGGTATGGAAGGCAACCGTGGATTCGGCTAGCCATGGTAAGTGAAAGTATGGTGGAAAAAGGAATGAACTTTATTTTATGTTTGGGAACCACTTATGATGTATCTAGCATGGAAAGATATTGAAACCTCTCAGTCGTTTTCATTGACAAGAAAGGCATGCCACCTAAAATATTTTTATCTATCAATTTAAACCTTGAGCTCTGGCACCTCTACAAATCCCTACTTTGCTTTACGAAGGGCCTATCTATTTACTTAATGCAATTTTTTTTATTTGAGTCTCCATCTTCTCTTATAAAGAACCAACTAGGAGGCACTATGATCGTACTTGAGCATCAGGTGTAGCTAATATTTGAGTATGTTTCATGTATGGATCAATGATTGAGCATGATGGGCTATGGATAACTTTCTTCAGTGTTGATATTTTGAAAGACATGGTTGCTTGTTGATATGCTTGAGTATTAAATTTTTCATGTCAAAACTAAACTATTGCTTTGAACCATCTAAAAGTTCAAATGTCCATGCTACAAAGAATTGAATATGTGATGAACATGTTATGCAGCATTCCACATCAAAAATTCGGTTTTTATCATATACTCGAGGATGAGTACGAATTAAGCTTGGGGATGTTGATATGTCTCCAATGTATCTATAATTTTGGCTTGTTCCATGCTGTTATATTATCAATCTTGGATGTTTTACAATCATTTTATAGCAACTTTATATCATTTTTTGGGACTAACCTATTGACATAGTGCCAAAGTGCCAGTTGTTGTTTTTGCTTGTTTTTTACTTTGCAGAAAATAAGTACCAAACGGAGCCTAAATGTCACAAAAAAAATTATGGACTTGAAGACCCAGGATGGGCCAACCAACTACCAGAGAGGGGGCCCAGGGTGGCCACCCTCCACCATGGCGCTCTAGAGGCCCCTGGCGCGACCTAGTGGATGGTGCCCACCTCGGGACCCCCTGCACTGACAATCGACCCTATAAATTCACAAATATTCGGAAAACCCTAGGGGAGTCGACGAAACACAATTCCAGTTGTCGCAAGTTCCAGAACCGCGAGATCCAATCTAACACCATCATGGAGGGGTGCACCGTCTTCATGGGTGCCTCTCCGATGATGCATGAATAGTCTACCATAGACCTATGGGTCCGTAGAAAGTATCTAGATTGCTTCCTCTCTGTCTCTATGATTCTCAATACAATGGTCTCTTCAGGATCTATTTGATGTAATGACTTTTGCGGTGTGTTTGTTGGCATCCGATGAATCTTGAGTTCATGATCAATTTCTATTCATGAATGTGATTTGTGTCTCATTGATCTCTTATTTGTATGATTACTTATTGCATTGTATTTCTTCTTCGAATCTTTGGTTTAGTTAGGCCAACTAGATCAATTTTTCTTGCCATCGGAAGAGGGACTTTGTGATGAGTTTGAACTTGCAGTGTTCTTTCCCAGTGATAGAAGGGGCAGCAAGGCACGCATGTATCATTGTCATTAAGGACAACAAGATGGGGTATATTCCTACATGAATAGATGTTGTCTCCATCATGTCACCATTCTTAATGCATTACTCCATTTTCCCATGAACTTAATACACTAGATGCATGCTGGAGAGCGGTCGATGTGTGTAGTAATAGAAGTAGATGCAGAATCGTTTCGGTCTACTTATCTTGGACGTGCTGCCTATTTAATGATCATTGCCCAAATATCGTCATGATTGTTTGATCTTTACCAATCTCCCACCAGTATTTTGTTCACCCACCATGCACTATACTCATGAGAGAAGCCACTAGTGAAACCTATGGCCCCCGGGTCTACTTTTCCAACATATTGATTTTGGATCTACTATTTTGCTGTTTTGTTTTCAGATCAATTAATCCAAAAATCCAAAAATACCTTGTTGCACTTTTTGTTTACCTATATTATATTTTGTTCTAGTGAGATCTATTTGCCATACCTACTATAATCTAATCTATCATCTTACCATAGAGAGATTGACAACCTCTCTTTTGCGTGGGGTTGCAAGTATTTGTTATTTGAGTGCAGGTGTTATTTACGTAGGTGCATGATCTTGCTCTATGGATTGATATGTTGGTTTAATAACTGAGGCAAATACTTACGTCACACCCTATGTTTGTAGCACATTGATATGTATGGGTTTATAAAATTTGGAGCCAACTAAAACTTTTTCTATGTCTTTATGCCTGCTTGCTATGTTGTTTGCTTGCTTGTTGATTGTGTTTTATGGCACTACTAGGTTCTATTCCACTTCATAATCATCTTCCTTGATACAAACCCCTTGCCCAATGATCATGCCATGTGAATAGTGCCCAAAACTATTTTTATCAAATTTTGTTTTAATCAAAAATAATTTATTTAATTTAAGTTTCCAAACCCCCCTGAAACGAGGTTTGCACTACAAGCCCTCAAATTAGGTGGACTCTTCTTTCCAAAAGGCTTTATTTCAAACCTATTATATATATGACTTGTAAAAACCACCAAATATTTTTTTAAAGATTATTTTCATATTTTATTTAAAGGCTTTTTCTTAAGGACAAAAATGATTTTTCCTAGGGAAAAATTATTTAAATGCTTTGAAAATATTTGAGAAAATTTAGAGAAACTCAGTGGACATATATTTTCCATATATAAGAGTTTAAACACAAGGGCATGATCAAATCATGGGGAAAACCCCTAAAAACCCTTTCTGTTCAAATCAAGCTTTTGGAATATTTCTATAAGAAATATTCTCAATAAATTCTAGGAAAATTCTAGCAAGTCAAAACTATGATAGGTGATGATCTTACATAGTTTCATCTCAATCCAAGTTGGTTTGGTTCATCAAATCAGCCTAAAACCATGCATGTCCAGAATCAAATTTGAGCAACTTTACATTGTGAAGTGTCTCCCCTTGGCCTCAAACTTTGTGCGCATGCTCTAATATCCAAATAGTGATGATACACTAAGTGGTGCATCAAGGGTAAAAGCCTAGAATCATTGGATCTTCAGAAATCTCATTTTGCTAAATTCTAGGGTTTATCAAATTTCCATTGTCAACTTTTTCCTCTTGAGCTCAAAATTGGTGAATCCCCTCATTTCTACCTAGTCTCGGGTTGATCAATAAACTTCTACCACACGTACTTCCTCCTGAACAACTCCTGTGAGGGCATTTAACCGAGCACTCATACGTGTGCGTCGGGATACATACTTAATCCTCTTGTTCTCCGGAGTGGTGAGTGAAACAGACTTGCTAGGGCAATCAAGATTTCCTTCATACTTGGTCATCCAATCCATGCCTAGGATTACATCCAATCCCTGGGATTCTAAGACGATGAGGTCGGTGGGAAAAACATGGTTTCCTATGTGAAGTTTCAGGGCATGGCATCCTATTCCTGTCATCATCATCCCTCCTGGGGAACTGACCTTAATGGGCTGACTAAGGGTTTTAGTGGGCAAACCATACTTATCCACAACTACCCTTGAAATGAATGAATGAGTTGCACCGGAATCAAAAAGTACTGTAACTGGACGTGAATGCAATAAAAACTTACCAACCACAGTCTCGGGTTGATCATAAACTTCTTCCACGTCGAGGTGGTTCACCTGGGCATGAGGAAACGGATTTGGCTTCTTGGCTGCGGAGTTGCCGTTCACATTTCCCTGCTTGCTCTGGGGACATTCAGTAGCATAGTGCCCTCTCTTCTGGCACTTGAAACAGGTCATGTGGCTCAGATCTTTCTGAGTATGAACGTGACGGTGCTGATTGTTGTTCCCATTCCCATTGTCAGTCTTGAAGTTGCCATGGTTGGGACGGGCATTCCCATTTCCTCCATGGTTGTGCACAACATGAGTGTGCCTTCCAAACTTACCGGTCCCTGATCTGGTATTCCCTGAGTATGGGGAGTAGCGGGGCTTCGGATGAGCTCCAGAGTTAAACTTCCCCTGAGTGTACTTCCTCTTGCGATTCTCAATCTGCTGCTGTTTACCTTCCAAAATGAGTGCCTTATCCACCAGCTCTTGGTAGTTGTTGAAAGTAGCCACTACCAGCTGCATGCTCAACTCATCGTTGAGTCCTTCCAGAAACTTCTCTTGCTTGGCCGCATCATCGGCCACGTCTCCTGGTGCATAACGTACCAGTGTGCTGAAGTCATCCACGTACTGAGCCACAGAACGATTTCCCTGGCGCAAGTTGCGAAACTCGCGCTTCTTCAGACTCATGGCTCCAGCTGTAACATGTGCGGTGCGGAAAGCTTGCTGGAACTGCTCCCAAGTCACATCTGCAATAGGATAAGTGGTGGTGCAGTTCTCCCACCATGAAGCTGCTGGTCCTTACAGTTGATGTGCGGCAAATCGCACCTTCTAAGCATCAGTACATCCAACGGTGACGAGTTCTCTCTCCATCTTAC
This sequence comes from Hordeum marinum, assembly GCA_022496015.1. NCBI lineage: Eukaryota > Viridiplantae > Streptophyta > Magnoliopsida > Poales > Poaceae > Hordeum > Hordeum marinum. The sequence continues at coordinate 445,596,414 of CM039674.1, forward strand.
GGAGCCAGTCATCTGCTACAATGGGCTCAGTACTGCTGGAGAAAGTTGGAGGGTTCAACCTCAGAAAACGGGTGAGATTGTCAGTCTGGGGTGGATGGTGGTTGTTGTTGTTCTGGTTGTTGGTCTGATTCTGGATCAATAGCTGCATCAGTGCATTCTGCTGCTAAAGACGTTGCGTGAGTTCCGGCGGGAAAGTGATGTCGGACTCACGTCGTGGAGGCATCTTGCTGTTTCCAGAGGGGTGAGAATTAGAATAGAACAAGGGCCTAAAAGGAGAAATTCACTACCCATATGCAATGCAGCAAACATATCACACCAAACACTCATTCATTTATTCAATCAATGTCAAACATCGGGAATACAAAACTCAATCAAACTAAGCATCGACCTACGCTTTAATGACGAAAATAAAAGATACATGGAGGGCATAACTAAAGTTTTCCTCAGAAGTACATGGTGACTGAGTCTCCTCCAGTGGTGCTCTCCTCATAGTCATCATCGTCGCTGATGAAAGGAGCCAAGTCTCCCTCAGGATGAAGATTTTCACCCATGTCCATCTGTTCCTCCAGAGTGGCGATGCGAGTGTTCAGCTTGTCGATCCTCTCTAAGAAATCTTTCACCTCATATTCATGCTCGTAGTTGGCTTCCCGTAAGTCAGCTTCTAGGTCAATCTCGCGGTTCATCAGATTCTTGATTGTCTTCGTATCAGCACGAACTCGAAGCTCCAGAGTCCTGATGTGCGTCTCCAGGGTCTGGATATATGACATGGTGGAGTCTCTAGTGGGAGGGGTTATGATGTTGCCATGGGCATCTCTGTGGCAAACCATGCTGAGTCCTGGTGAAATGGTTCCACCTCTGTATTCCTCCTGAATACGTCCAAGGGCACGATGAATGGCCATGTCTCTTCCAAGTATCCAGCTGGGTGCCACAAACTTGAAGTCGATGGGTTCCTTCCGATTCCCAAAGGTCTTCCCTAGGATGTGCACCTCGATCCTGTAGCGTCCATCTTGTGGAAATGACATGATAGGAGTCCCGGTGATGCTCGGCAAAGCAATCCTCACGTCCTTGACGATCCTCATCAGCTCCTTACCAAAAGGCATCATTGCGTCAGGCTGACAAAACTCCGTGATTAACAGTGGGATGAAGGTGGCCATCTATAAATTTTGAAATAATCGGAGAGGATTCAGAAACGAATAGATGAGAGTATAAGAATTTTAAAGACAAAGAGATACAACCCTAAGGCTTTCCAATCCTAGAGGTTACGTCCTACGGTCAGCGTGTGCTCTGATACCATTTCTGTAGCGACCCGACCTGAAAGGTCGAATCTCCGGTGTTTCCGTACCATCCCAAGATCATGCTGGTACACACACGGTACATCAATGTATATATCAAAGGGAAATCACACAGCATTATATTAATCGAAATCTCATATCGAGTCCTTTATTACAATAAAAATTACAATAAAGTGGCTGAAAGCCAACTCATGAGAATATCTAAATCTTGCGGAAGCGTCGAAGGTAGATGAGTCCATCTGACTCCAAGGGCATCTCACTGAGCATAGAACGTATCCTCACTCGTGGTCGGAAAAGTACTCTGCAACATGATACGTTGCAGCCGTGTAGGTCAGCATATGGAATATGCCGGCAAAGTCACAAAAGAGGGGTGAAAAGATAATCATCTAGTCTACATGCTTATATGGCAGGTGGGGTGGTAAGTTTTTGCGTAAAGCCAATTTTTCCTACATCAAGAGAGGGCTAAGCAAAAATATTACTAAGTTGGTTGATTAATGAGATGGTTCCACCAACCAATTCTCATACCCAAATTGTTAATACCCACATCATCATATTAATTGTGTTGAGAGTTCCGAATGTTTCAGTTCCTTTGGCTCAAGTCGTCCATGACCGTGGACACGGCTAATCGATTAGGTTTGAGTACTTTGCAGAGTTTTGCACATGTTCCCCACAAGATTTGGTCGCCTCCGTTTGATTTCTCGCACTTCAGGGTGTTTGAGAAACGGATGACCAAAACATGGTCTTCCAAAGGGTTTCCCTGCGACTCTGTCGGTGCCCATCCTTTCCTACCGTTCTTCTACATATCGTAGCACCGCCTGTCCAGGGTCACCACGATATCCAACCAAGCCAGAGCCCATAATGACTTGTGGCTGTGTACGTAAGCCTTGTGTCTTGAAGCACCCATCCATCTCTTTGTGCCTGGGTGGATCTTTCCGCGTGAATACTGGCCATCTCCAGCATCACCTAGGCAAATCCACTGGTTTCTCTAGGGTGCCGTTCAACCATCATCCACCCAGAGGTATGTTGAAAACTCGGAGTCTTGAAATCTTGATCATTATGTAGGTCTTGAAATTATTAACTCTCCCAACTCTCATGAATCACACAACCAACCCCGTCTACTAATAGCATAGCAAAAAAAACCGACGTTTCCCGGGGCCAATGTGTCAAAGAGTTTGAGGGGGTACCTACCACATGATACTACTACAATGTAACCAAGTTTCCAACTAACCTATCTTGCATGCAATTGGGGAAGATGGTAGAACTAATGCATATAAAACATGGGTAAACATGATCAAAGTGACTTGCCTGATTGATGATCTTCGTACGTGAGTGACTCTAAGTAACAAGCTTCGCACTACGGATAATCTAACGGAACAAACAAACACTCAATAAGCATAGAACAGAATATTCTAACCCACAAACATCAATCAAGAACTAGTAAACAATCAAGACAAAACAATGCACAAATCACAAGTAAGGAAAACACACAAAGTTTTGTTTTCTAAAAGATGATTGATAAAACACTACTAACATAATGAAACTATTGGTATTAACCAAAACAATAGTTGACAGCAAGAAAACAATAAAATATTTTATTAATAAACAGAATAAAACCACATTAAGTTTGTTAGGAAAGCTTTTAGTAAAGTTTTTGAAAGTTTTGATAAACACTATATGAAACAACTATAGTTTTACTAACAAGAGAGCAAAACAAAACTTGTTAGTTATTAATAAAACATGTTCTTAACAGAAAAGAATTTACAAATAAACTTGTTTTAGAAAACAAAATTATATTATATAAAACTTTGTTTGAAAGCAAAACTATTACTAACTAGTTGTTTTAATCAAAATAAACATATTTGAAAAGAAATTGTGATTCCTATCTTAACAAAGAAATAACTAAACAATTTTTTACTTTTTATTAACAACAAGTAAAACACTAAATGTTTAAACAACAGAACCTACTAAACAAATTAAAACTAAATCTAAGTTAAACTAACTAAAACTAAGTGAATAAAACTATACTATAATACTAAGCAGATTGTATTTATAGCTAAAACACCAATCAAATATATCCTAAAACTCCTCAAGCTAAACATGGAGGTAGTCCTAACTAATACCAAACAGTAGCAAAAAGATTCATATCAAAATCTATTTTCAAACTCTAGTTATTCAGATTTGAAAGTTTTGAGCAAATTTGATTAAATTCAAATTTTATAGTTCAAATTAAAATTTTAAAAGTACAGGGTGAAACTACATGAAAAATGTGAGCTATTGCAAAAAGAATCAACTCAAAATATTAAACAGAACAAAAGATATTCACAAAACAAAATCATAACAGGTTCTGTTTTCTGAACAAAATCAGAAAAAGTGAAATATCTACCGGACGGCCAGGGGGTGACGTGGCACTATCCTATTGGCTGGCTAGCGCGTGTGTTGGATGGTTGCGGGCGGTCGACCGAACCTAAACAGAAAACGGTTCGGGAATAACCGGATCTAATCGCGGCCGTTGCGTCTGGATCGGAGGGAGGGGGTGAGTTCGAAGATTTTACCGGAGGGGAAAAGTGGACTCCGGCGATGGTGGCGGCGGCCGGTGGTCGAGGACGTCGCCGGAGGTGGCTTCGGTGGTCGAAACAGAGTGCGGACAGGCTCAGATGGCGGAGGAGGTCCTCCGGTGCCGGTTGATGGTGTCGGAGGAGGGCGAGGATGACCGAGGCGATGGCTACGGGCGATGAGAGTTCCGTTGGTGGAGGCAATTCCGGCGAGTGATTTAGCAGCGTTCTGGCGACGGGAGAGAGGCGATTCGGGGGAGAATGGATGCAGGGAGTGGCCGGTACTTATAGGGGCGCTGGGGAGTGCGGGGGAAGAGAGGGGAGAGAGATCCGGGGGAGTAACTGCCGGCGACGAGGTCGGGCGAGAGGAAGGAGGCGACCGCGCGGGCGAAACGGTCGGTTGAGGTGGGGCCCAGTGTTAGAGAGAGAGGGGGAGATGAATGCGCGTCGGTCGGCCGACCGGTAACGGTCTCGGCTTTTAAAGCCGTTGGGCCGGCCCGTTTAATACAGGAAACCGTTACCGTTTCTTTTAATGATTTTCCAGCGACATTCAAAAGCTTTTAAAACATTCAAACCGTTTATAAATATAGGGGTCTTATATATCAAAATTAACATAATAATAAATGCTATTTAATGAACATTTTTATTCTGTCATTTGAATACTTTCAAAAAATATTATTTTCAGAATTGCCTATTTGTTTTTAAAACCTTTTTGCAAATATTTTCAAAATAACCCCTAGTTATTTATTGTTCAAATATATCACCAAGATGACCCTGGTGTGGAGTGTCATGTTAATCCCCTCTTATTTTGAACATTTTACCAAGATTTCAAATAGGTGAAAGCAACTGATTGAAAATAGAAAGGGGTTTCGGAAATTCAGAGAAGGCATTTCAACTAACACATACATTCAAACAATGGTGATGATAGATGCATAGCTATAAATCATAACATTCCAAAATGGAATTTTGGGATGTTACAAACCTACCCACCTTAAGATGAATCTCGCCCTCGAGATTCGGGTTGGCTAGAAAATAGGTGCGGGTGGTCTCTACGAAGATCTTCTTCGCGTTCCCAGGTGGCTTCTTCCTCGGTGTGGTGACTCCACAAAACCTTACAGAACTTGATGATCCTCCTGCGGGTAACTCTGTTGGCCGTCTCGAGAATTCTGACAGGCTTCTCTTCGTAGGTCAGATCACTGTCAAGTTGTATGGCCTCTAGGGGCACTGTGTCTCTCAAAGGAATTTCAGCCATCTCAACATGACATTTCTTCAGCTGGGAAACATGGAAAACATCATGAACTCCGGATAATCCTTCCGGTAATTCTAGCTTGTATGCAACTTCGCCTCTACGTTCAAGAATTTTGTATGGGCCTATGAATCTGGGTGCCAATTTTCCTTTAACACCAAACCTCTTGATTCCTCAAAGCGGGGACACACGAAGATAAGCTCGGTCTCCCACTTCATACATCACTTCTTTATGTTTGCTGTCAGCATAACTCTTCTGTCGAGATTGAGCTATCTTGAGTCTGTCACGAATCAACTTGACTTTCTCTTCCGAATCTCGGATAAGATCGGGACCAAAAAGTTGTCGGTCTCCAACACCATCCCACGTCAGTGGCGTTCTGCACCTCCTTCCATATAAAGCTTCGAAAGGGGCCATCTTTAGACTGGTCTGACAACTGTTGTTGTACGAGAATTCTGCATAAGGTAAATTGTCATCCCAACTAGATCCATAATCTAGCGCACAAGCTCTCAACATGTCTTCCAGAATCTGGTTGACTCTCTCAGTCTGTCCATCTGTCTGTGAATGAAAAGCTGTACTGAACTCCAGCCTTGTACCCAAAGTTTCATGTAATTGATGCCAAAACTTTGAGGTAAATTGTGTTCCTCTATCTGACACGATACTCCTCGGAACTCCATGCAGACATACGATCCTGGTCATATATATCTTGGCTAGCTTAGCACTGGTATAGGTGGTTTTCACTGGAATGAAATGAGCTACCTTGGTCAAGCGATCTACCACTACCCAGATGGAATCATAACCTGAACGGGTCCTGGGTAATCCTGTGATGAAGTCCATACCAAGCTTTTCCCATTTCCACTCGGGTATCGGCAGAGGTTGGAGTAACCCTGCTGGTTTCTGATGTTCTGCCTTTACTCACTGACAAACATCACATATTGCAACATGTTCTGCAATATCTTTCTTCATACCTGTCCACCAATAACTTTCCTTTAAATCCAGATACATCTTGTTATTGCCTGGGTGTATCGAGTAAGGTGAATCGTGGGCTTCCTGAAGTATCAACTTCCTGAGCTCTGGGTCATTGGGCACAAAGATTCGGTTCTCAAACCACAAAGTTCCGTGTTCATCCTAACGAAAACCTTTAGCTTTACCATCTTCCATTCTCTGCTTTATCTCAGCTATCACCTTGTCCGATTTCTGGGCTTCACGAATTCTTTCGGTCAAGGTGGACTGAATCTCCAGTGTGGCAACATATCCTCTTGGGACTATCTCTAGCTTGAGCTCTTTGAGATCATCGGCTAACTCTTGGGGTAATCCTCCCGCTGTGAGTGTGTTTACATAAGTTTTCCGACTCAAGGCATCGGCTGCAACATTAGCCTTACCTGGATGGTAGTGTAATCTCATGTCATAGTCCTTGATTAACTCTAACCATCTCCTCTGTCTGAGGTTCAACTCCTTCTGCGTGAAGATATATTTCAGGCTCTTATGGTCGGTGTAAACATCACAGCTATTTCTGATAAGAAAATGTCTCCAGGTCTTGAGTGCGTGCACTACGGCTGCTAGTTCCAAATCATGGGTGGCATAATTCAACTCATGAGGTCGTAGTTGTCTAGATGCATAAGCTACAACCTTTCCATCTTGCATGAGTACTCCTCCAAGTCCTTGACGTGAAGCATCACAATAAACCTGGAAGTCCTTCCGAATATTGGGCAAAATCAACACTTGGGCTGTGACCAAACGTTTCAACTCCTGGAAACTGGCTTCACATTCCTCAGTCCAAACATACTTGGATTCTTTCTTCAACAACTCTGTCATGGGCTTGGCAATCTTTGAGAAATTCTCAATGAATCTCCGGTAATATCCGGCAAGTCCAAGGAAACTGCGGATTTCCTTAACTGAGGTGGGTGACTTCACTCAGTGACGGCTTCAACCTTAGCGGGGTCTACGGCTATTCCTTCTCCAGAAATAACATGTCCAAGGAATCCGACTTCCGTCAGCCAAAATTCACATTTGCTGAACTTGGCATATAACTGATGCTCTCTCAGCTTCTCCAGAACTAAACACAGATGTTCCTTGTGTTCTTCCTCGTTCTTGGAGAATATCAAAATGTCATCGATGAACACTACGACAAACTTGTCCAAATATTCCATAAACACTTTGTTCATCAAATTCATGAAGTAGGCAGGAGCATTAGTCAAACCAAAGTACAAGACATTATACTCATACAAGCCATACCTTGTGGTGAAAGCTGTTTTGGGTATATCCTGTTCACGAATCTTCAGTTGGTGATACCCTGATCGAAGATTGATCTTGGAGAATACTTTGGCGCCTATTAGCTGATCAAACAAGTCATTAATCATCGGCAGAGGGTACTTGTTCTTGATAGTCACCTCGTTCAAGGCACGATAATCGACTACCATTCTCAAGGTTTTATCCTTCTTCTCCACCAAAAGAACTGGGGCTCCCCAAGGTGAAGAACTTGGGCGTATATAACCTTTGTCCAATAACTCCTTAATTTGCTTCTTGATTTCCAACAGATCATTTGCGGGCATCCGATAGGGTCTCTTGGAAATTGGGCCTGTCCCTGGTTGTAGCTCTATTAGGAACTCAATCTCCCTATCTGGTGGCATGCCTGATAATTCTTCCGGAAATTCATCCAGAAAGTCTTTTACCACAGGTACTTCCTCCTGAACAACTCCTGTGAGGGCATTTAACCGAGCACTCATACGTGTGCGTCGGGATACATACTTAATCCTCTTGTTCTCCGGAGTGGTGAGTGAAACAGACTTGCTAGGGCAATCAAGATTTCCTTCATACTTGGTCATCCAATCCATGCCTAGGATTACATCCAATCCCTGGGATTCTAAGACGATGAGGTCGGTGGGAAAAACATGGTTTCCTATGTGAAGTTTCAGGGCATGGCATCCTATTCCTGCCATCATCATCCCTCCTGGGGAACTGACCTTAATGGGCTGACTAAGGGTTTTAGTGGGCAAACCATACTTATCCACAACTACCCTTGATATGAATGAATGAGTTGCACCGGAATCAAAAAGTACTGTAACTGGACGTGAATGCAATAAAAACTTACCAACCACAGTCTCGGGTTGATCATAAACTTCTTCCACGTCGAGGTGGTTCACCTGGGCATGAGGAAACGGATTTGGCTTCTTGGCTGCGGAGTTGCCGTTCACATTTCCCTGCTTGCTCTGGGGACATTCAGTAGCATAGTGCCCTCTCTTCTGGCACTTGAAACAGGTGATGTGGCTCAGATCTTTCTGAGTATGAACGTGACGGTGCTGATTGTTGTTCCCATTCCCATTGTCAGTCTTGAAGTTGCCATGGTTGGGACGGGCATTCCCATTTCCTCCATGGTTGTGCACAACATGAGTGTGCCTTCCAAACTTACCGGTCCCTGATCCGGTATTCCCTGAGTATGGGGAGTAGCGGGGCTTCGGATGAGCTCCAGAGTTAAACTTCCCCTGAGTGTACTTCCTCTTGCGATTCTCAATCTGCTGCTGTTTACCTTCCAAAATGAGTGCCTTATCCACCAGCTCTTGGTAGTTGTTGAAAGTAGCCACTACCAGCTGCATGCTCAACTCATCGTTGAGTCCTTCCAGAAACTTCTCTTGCTTGGCCGCATCATCGGCCACGTCTCCTGGTGCATAACGTGCCAGTGTGCTGAAGTCATCCACGTACTGAGCCACAGAACGATTTCCCTGGCGCAAGTTGCGAAACTCGCGCTTCTTCAGACTCATGGCTCCAGCTGTAACATGTGCGGTGCGGAAAGCTTGCTGGAACTGCTCCCAAGTCACATCTGCAATAGGATAAGTGGTGGTGCAGTTCTCCCACCATGAAGCTGCCGGTCCTTCCAGTTGATGTGCGGCAAATCGCACCTTCTCAGCATCAGTACATCCAACGGTGACGAGTTCTCTCTCCATCTTACGGAGCCAGTCATCTGGTACAATGGGCTCAGTACTGCTGGAGAAAGTTGGAGGGTTCAACCTCAGAAAACGGGTGAGATTGTCAGTCTGGGGTGGATGGTGGTTGTTGTTGTTCTGGTTGTTGGTCTGATTCTGGATCAATAGCTGCATCAGTGCATTCTGCTGCTAAAGAAGTTGCATGAGTTCCGGCGGGAAAGTGAAGTCGGACTCACGTCGTGGAGGCATCTTGCTGTTTCCAGAGGGGTGAGAATTAGAATAGAACAAGGGCCTAAAAGGAGAAATTCACTACCCATATGCAATGCAGCAAACATATCACACCAAACACTCATTCATTTATTCAATCAATGTCAAACATCGGGAATACAAAACTCAAACAAACTAAGCATCGACCTACGCTTTAATGACGAAAATAAAAGATACATGGAGGGCATAACTAAAGTTTTCCTCAGAAGTACATGGTGACTGAGTCTCCTCCAGTGGTGCTCTCCTCATAGTCATCATCGTCGCTGATGAAAGGAGCCAAGTCTCCCTCAGGATGAAGATTTTCACCCATGTCCATCTGTTCCTCCAGAGTGGCGATGCGAGTGTTCAGCTTGTCGATCCTCTCTAAGAAATCTTTCACCTCATATTCATGCTCGTAGTTGGCTTCCCGTAAGTCAGCTTCTAGGTCAATCTCGCGGTTCATCAGATTCTTGATTGTCTTCGTATCAGCACGAACTCGAAGCTCCAGAGTCCTGATGTGCGTCTCCAGGGTCTGGATATATGACATGGTGGAGTCTCCAGTGGGAGGGGTTATGATGTTGCCATGGGCATCTCTGTGGCAAACCATGCTGAGTCCTGGTGAAATGGTTCCACCTCTGTATTCCTCCTGAATACGTCCAAGGGCACGATGAATGGCCATGTCTCTTCCAAGTATCCAGCTGGGTGCCACAAACTTGAAGTCGATGGGTTCCTTCCGATTCCCAAAGGTCTTCCCTGGGATGTGCACCTCGATCCTGTAGCATCCATCTTGTGGAAATGACATGATAGGAGTCCCGGTGATGCTCAGCAAAGCAATCCTCACGTCCTTGACGATCCTCATCAGCTCCTTACCAAAAGGCATCATTGCGTCAGGCTGACAAAACTCCATGATCAACAGTGGGATGAAGGTGGCCATCTATAAATTTTGAAATAATCGGAGAGGATTCAGAAACGAATAGATGAGAGTATAAGAATTTTAAAGACAAAGAGATACAACCCTAAGGCTTTCCAATCCTAGAGGTTACGTCCTACGGTCAGCGTGTGCTCTGATACCATTTCTGTAGCGACCCGACCTGAAAGGTCGAATCTCCGGTGTTTCCGTACCATCCCAAGATCATGCTGGTACACACACGGTACATCAATGTATATATCAAAGGGAAATCACACAGCATTATATTAATCGAAATCTCATATCGAGTCCTTTATTACAATAAAAATTACAATAAAGTGGCTGAAAGCCAACTCATGAGAATATCTAAATCTTGCGGAAGCGTCGAAGGTAGATGAGTCCATCTGACTCCAAGGGCATCTCACTGAGCATAGAACGTATCCTCACTCGTGGTCGGAAAAGTACTCTGCAACATGATACGTTGCAGCCGTGTAGGTCAGCATATGGAATATGCCGGCAAAGTCACAAAAGAGGGGTGAAAAGATAATCATCTAGTCTACATGCTTATATGGCAGGTGGGGTGGTAAGTTTTTGCGTAAAGCCAATTTTTCCTACATCAAGAGAGGGCTAAGCAAAAATATTACTAAGTTGGTTGATTAATGAGATGGTTCCACCAACCAATTCTCATACCCAAATTGTTAATACCCACATCATCATATTAATTGTGTTGAGAGTTCCGAATGTTTCAGTTACTTTGGCTCAAGTCGTCCATGACCGTGGACACGGCTAATCGATTAGGTTTGAGTACTCTGCAGAATTTTGCACATGTTCCCCACAAGATTTGGTCGCCTCCGTTTGATTTCTCGCACTTCAGGGTGTTTGAGAAACGGATGACCAAAACATGGTCTTCCAAAGGGTTTCCCTGCGACTCTGTCGGTGCCCATCCTTTCCTACCGTTCTTCTACATCTCGTAGCACCGCCTGTCCAGGGTCACCACGATATCCAACCAAGCCAGAGCCCATAATGACTTGTGGCTGTGTACGTAAGCCTTGTGTCTTGAAGCACCCATCCATCTCTTTGTGCCTGGGTGGATCTTTCCGCGTGAATACTGGCCATCTCCAGCATCACCTAGGCAAATCCACTGGTTTCTCTAGGGTGCCGTTCAACCATCATCCACCCAGAGGTATGTTGAAAACTCGGAGTCTTGAAATCTTGATCATTATGTAGGTCTTGAAATTATTAACTCTCCCAACTCTCATGAATCACACAACCAACCCCGTCTACTAATAGCATAGCAAAAAAAAACCGACGTTTCCCGGGGCCAGTGTGTCAAAGAGTTTGAGGGGGTACCTACCACATGATACTACTACAATGTAACCAAGTTTCCAACTAACCTATCTTGCATGCAATTGGGGAAGATGGTAGAACTAATGCATATAAAACATGGGTAAACATGATCAAAGTGACTTGCCTGATTGATGATCTTCGTACGTGAGTGACTCTAAGTAACAAGCTTCGCACTCCGGATAATCTAACGGAACAAACAAACACTCAATAAGCATACAACAGAATATTGTAACCCACAAACATCAATCAAGAACTAGTAAACAATCAAGACAAAACAATGCACAAATCACAAGTAAGGAAAACACACAAAGTTTTGTTTTCTAAAAGATGATTGATAAAACACTACTAACATAATGAAACTATTGGTATTAACCAAAACAATAGTTGACAGCAAGAAAACAATAAAATATTTTATTAATAAACAGAATAAAACCACATTAAGTTTGTTGGGAAAACTTTTAGTAAAGTTTTTGAAAGTTTTGATAAACACTATATGAAACAACTATAGTTTTACTAACAAGAGAGCAAAACAAAACTTGTTAGTTATTAATAAAACATGTTCTTAACAGAAAAGAATTTACAAATAAACTTGTTTTAGAAGAAAAAAAATTATATTATATAAAACTTTGTTTGAAAGCAAAACTATTACTAACTAGTTGTTTTAATCAAAATAAACCTATTTGAAAAGAAATTGTGATTCCTATCTTAACAAAGAAATAACTAAACAATTTTATATTTTTTATTAACAACAAGTAAAACACTAAATGTTTAAACAACAGAACCTACTAAACAAATTAAAACTAAATCTAAGTTAAACTAACTAAAACTAAGTGAATAAAACTATATTATAATACTAAGCAGATTGTATTTATAGCTAAAACACCAATCAAATATATCCTAAAAATCCTCAAACTAAACATGGAGGTAGTCCTAACTAATAACAAACAGTAGCAAAAAGATTCATATCAAAATCTATTTTCAAACTCTAGTTATTCATATTTGAAAATTTTGAGCAAATTTGATTAAATTCAAATTTTATAGTTCAAATTAAAATTTTAAAAGTACAGGGTGAAACTACATGAAAAATGTGAGCTATTGCAAAAAGAATCAACTCAAAACATTAAACAGAACAAAAGATATTCACAAAACAAAATCATAACAGGTTCTGTTTTCTAAACAAAATCAAAAAAAGTGAAATATCTACCGGACGGCCAGGGGGTGACGTGGCACTATCCTATTGGTTGGCTAGCGCGTGTGTTGGATGGTTGCGGGCGGTCGACTGAACCTAAACAGAAAACGGTTCGGGAATAACCCGATCTAATCATGGCCGTTGCGTCTGGATCGGAGGGAGGGGGTGAGTTCGAAGATTTTACCAGAGGGGAAAAGTGGACTCCGGCGATGGTGGCGGTGGCCGGTGGTCGAGGACATCGCCGGAGGTGGCTCCGGTGGTCGAAACAGAGCGCGGACGGGCTCAGACGGCGGAGGAGGTCCTCCGGTGCCGGTTGATGGTGTCGGAGGAGGGCGAGGATGACCGAGGCGATGGCTACGGGCGATGAGAGTTCCGGTGGTGGAGGCAATTCCGACGAGTGATTTAGCAGCGTTCTGGCGACGGGAGAGAGGGGATTCGGGGGGAATGGATGCGGGGAGTGGCCGGTACTTATAGGGGCACTGGGGAGTGCGGGGGAAGAGAGGGGAGAGAGATCCGGGGGAGTAACTGCCGGCGACGAGGTCGGGCGAGAGGAAGGAGGCAACCGCGCGGGCGAAACGGTCGGTCGAGGTGGGGCCCGGTGTCAGAGAGAGAGGGGGAGATGAATGCGCGTCGGTCGGCCGACCGGTAACGGTCTCGGCTTTTAAAGCCGTTGGGCCGGCCCGTTTAATACAGGAAACCGTTACCGTTATTTTTAATGATTTTCCAGCGATATTCAAAAGCTTTTAGAACATTCAAACCTTTTATAAATATAGGGGTCTTATATATCAAAATTAACAGAATAATAAATGCTATTTAATGAACATTTTTATTCTGTCATTTGAATACTTTCAAAAAATATTATTTTCAGAATTGCCTATTTGTTTTTAAAACCTTTTTGCAAATATTTTCAAAATAACCCCTGGTTATTTATTGCTCAAATATATCACCAAGATGACCCTGGTGTGGCGTGTCATGTTACTCCCCTCTTATTTTGAACATTTTACCAAGATTTCAAATAGGTGAAAGCAACTCATTGAAAATAGAAAGGGGTTTCAGAAATTCAGAGAAGGCATTTCAACTAACACATACATTCAAACAATGGTGATGATAGATGCATAGCTATAAATCATAACATTCCAAAATGGAATTTTGGGATGTTACACTGCTACCCGCAACAGCTCCTTCACCAACCCTGAAGCCGGCAACTCCAGCCAGCAGCAGGGAGCTGGTAGGGCTGCTCACGCTGGAGGACACAAGGAGCAGCCACAAGGCCACATTCCCCCGCCACCACCTCCATCAGAGCACATGACCATAGCTTAGTTTCTCCAAGATCTCGGGGAGGAACGCCAAGCTAACAATGCTGCTATCCAGTAGATGGCTCAGGCTCTCGTGAACAACTAGCTGCAAGGCAGGAATGGCAATGGCCGCTCCATGCTGTCTGAGTTCATGAGGAACTCGCCCCCAACCTTCACCGAGACTGCTGAACCATTGGATGCTGATGACTGGATCCGCACCATCGAGGACCTCCTTGCATTGTTCAACTGCAATGAGGATCGTGAGAAGGTGCTTTATGCCTCTCACTGCCTTGGAGGTACTGCCCGAGCTTGGTGGGATGGATTCAAGGTCATGCAAGGAGAGCGTGTGATCACTTGGAATGACTTCAAGGAAGGATTCTGCACTACACATATTCCTTCTGGGATCATGGCTATCAAGAAAAGAGAATTCCGAGCGCTGACGCAAGGAAGTGGCTCTATCAAGGAGTACCTGCAGAAGTTCAACCTGCTGTCAAGATATCCACTTGAAGACGTCAGCATCAAGGCTGCCAAGAAGGAGCGCTTGATGGAAGGACTCCAACAGGTCCTGCAGTATCATCTCATCATTTGTGATTGTCGCACTTTCTTCGACTTGGTGAACAAGGCCCTCATGCTGGAAGACAAGCATCATGACATAGACGATACTCGCAAGTGCAAGATGGTCAGCAAGGGAAGCTCAAGCAACCATAAGCCTCGCCCTGGTAGCCAGCCCCAGCCAAGCCAACCTATCAACCGCAGCAGGCTAGACCTCTTGCGCCTCGTCCGAGCTACCAGCCTTAGAAGTATGCCAATCCCAAGACAGTCTACAACAACAACCCCAATAACAACAACGGTGGTAGAAACTTCAACAACAACCCTAGGCAAGTCACTTGCTTTGGATGTGTTTAGTCTGGACACATCTCTAAGCTTTGCCCGGACAGGAAGCCAGATGCACCGTGCCCCAATGCGCCAAACCAAGGCCAAGCCCGTGGAGCACCACCAAGGAACCCAGCTCCCCGCAACCAGCCCAACAATGGCAAGGGTCGTGTGAATCACGTCACCACAGAGGAAGCCCAGGAAGACCCGGACGTCATACTGGGTACGTTCCTCGTTAACTCAACCCTAGCAACATATTGTTTGATTGTGGATCTTCGCATTCTTTTGTCACCCAAAAGTTTGCACTACAGAGTGGCATGAAACCTACACCCCTGGCTAGTCGTATGTTGATACAAACCCCCGGTTCAGTTATGAAGTCTGGGATAGGGTGTAAGGGAGTGAAGATTGACATCAACGGGGTAGACTTCCTAGCAGACCTTATAGTTCTGGACTCACCAGGCTTGGATGTCATCCTTGGCATGAATTGGTGACTAAGCACCAAGGCATGTTAGACTGTGCCAAGAGGATTGTCACCATGACCAATAGCCAAGGAGTGGAAGTCAAGTATGTACCTAACCCTGCCTCCACTGAAGCACCTCAGGCTAACTGCCTATCGGGAGTTGAGTTGGATCAAGTGCCAGTGGTATGTGAGTACCCGAATGTGTTTCCTGATGAGCTTCCCGGAATGCTACCTGACCGTGACATCGAGTTCATCATTGAGCTTATGCCCGGATCAAGGCCCATCTATAAGAAGTCCTACAGGATGGGATCCGAAAAGTTGGCTGAATTGAAGAAGCAACTAGCAGAGCAGCTTAGAAAAGGATTTATTCGCCCTAGTGCCTCTCCTTGGGGATCGCCTATTCTATTTGTGTCAAAGAGGGACCTAACTATCAGACTTTGTGTCGATTACCGTTCTCTCAATGAGGTCACGATAAAGAACAAGTAGCCACTCCCCAAGATTGAAGACCTGTTTGATCAGTTGAATGGAGCCAAGGTGTTCTCCAAGATCGACCTCAGGTCTGGGTACTGTCAGCTGAAGATCAGACCCCAAGACATTCCAAAGACGACATTTGTAACCCGGTATGGCCTGTATGAGTACACGGTCATGTCATTCGGGTAAACCAATGCCCCTGCCTACTTCATGTACCTCATGAATAAAGTCTTCATGGAATATTTGGCCAAGTTCGTTGTCATCTTCATTGATGACGTACTTGTCTTCTCCAAGTCTGATGACGAACATAAGGAACACTTGAGATTGGTCCTAGAGAAGCTTTGAGAGCACCAGCTTTATGCTAAGTTCAGCAAGTGTGAATTCTGGCTGCATGAAGTTGGATTCTTGGGTCACGTATTAACTGCAGAAGGATTATCAGTGGATCCTACTAAGATTGAAGCCATGACTGAATGGCAAACCCCAACCACCGTGAAGGAAGTCAGGAGCTTCCTCGGACTCACGGGATATTACCGCAAGTTCGTGGAAGGGTTCTCAAGCATTGCCCGACCCATGACCCAGCTTTTGAAGAAGGACAAGAAGTTCGAGTGGACAACTAAGTGTGAGGAAAGCTTCCAGGAGATCAGGAAGAGATTGACCACGGCCCCAGTTTTGCCCACCCCTGATATTCACAAGGAGTTTGTGATTTATTGTGATGCATCAAGAACCAGACTTGGAGGTGTTCTGATGCAAGATGGCAGAGTTGTAACATATCTATCCGGATAGCTACGCCCGCATGAAGAGAACTACACCACTCATGATCTCGAGTTGGCAGCCATGGTTCATGCCTTGAAGACATGGCGACATTACCTTATGGGTAAGCGATGTGAGATATTCACAGACCACAAGAGTTTGAAGTATATCTTCACTCAAAGGGAGTTGAACATGAGGCAACAAAGATGGTTGGAATTGATCAAGGATTACGACCTCAGTGTTCAATACCACCCCGGGAAGGCCAATGTGGTAGCAGACGCCTTAAGCAGATAGGCTTGTTCCTTGAATGCTATGATTAAGGAAAGGCCACCCGCCTTGTATGAAGAACTTGAAAGCTTCGGCCTGGAACTAGTTGCACTAGGATTCCTCGCAAACCTTGAAGCAAAGCCTACCTTGATGGATGATATCAAGGAAGCCCAGAAGGGACGCGAGAGCATTGAAGGCATCAAGAGGAAGATCAAGGAAGGCAAGGCCCTAGGATTCTCGGAGGATGAATAAGGAGTTGTATGGTTCGGGAATCGCATATGCGTACCCAACAAAGAGGAGCTCAAGAACCTGATCTTGCAAGAAGCTCATGACACTCCATACTCCATCCATCCTGGAGGAACCAAGATGTATCAAGACCCCAAGGCAAGATTCTGGTGGCATGGCATGAAACGAGAAATAGGCACTTTTGTCGCCAAGTGTGACATATGCCACAGATTCAAAGCTAAGCATCAGCGATCCGCTGGACTGTTGCAACCTCTCAAAGTGCCGGAATGGAAGTGGGATAAAGTCGGGATGGATTTCATCACCGGTTTACCAAGGTCAAACAAAGGACATGACTCCATCTGGGTCATTGTTGATCACCTGACCAAGGTAGCCCACTTCATCCCCGTCAGAACCACCTACGATGGAAGCCAGCTCGCAAACCTCTACATCAACCGCATCGTGAGTCTTCACGGAGTTTCAAGGGAAATCGTATCGAATTGAGGAATGCAATTCACCTCAAGATTCTGGAAGAAGTTTCAAGAATATATGGGAACCAAGCTCTCCGTCAGCACTGCTTTTCATCCCCAGACCGGTGGGCAAATGGAATGAGTGAATCAGATACTCGAAGATATGTCCCGCGCATGTGTTTTGGCATATGGAGCCAAGTGGGAAGATTGCCTACCATTTTCTGAGTTCTGCTACAACAACAGCTATCAGTCAAGTCTTTAGATGGCACCATTTGAGGTGTTGTATGGACGCAAATGTCGTACTCCCCTCAACTGGTCAGATACCGGAGAAGGATTAACTTTTGGACTAGACATCCTCCGTGAAGACAAAGAGCAAGTTCAAATTGTCCGAGAATGCCTCAAGACCGCAAAGTCAAGACCGAAGAGCCACGCCAACTCTCACCACCGAGAACTGAACCTCAACGTCGGAGATTATGTCTACCTCCATGTCACGCCTCTCAAAGGAACCAAGCGTTTCCACGTCAAAGGGAAGCTCGCACCCAGATACATCGGCCCATTCAAGATCACCGCAAGACAAGGAGAAGATGCATATCAGCTAGAGTTACCCTCCGAGCTGTCAGATGTGGACAACGTCTTTCATGTGTCACAACTCCGGAAGTGTCTGCAAGTTCCCAACCGCCCCAACCTCTACAAGGACATCGACCATCAAGCCATTGATCTTCAGCCAGACCTCACTTATCATGAGAGGCCAGTTCGCGTTTTTGGATGAAGCCGAGCGTTGCACCCGAAGCCGCACCATCAAGTACTCCAAGGTCTAGTGGAGCAACCACACTGAAGCTGAAGCAACCTGGGAGCATGAAGATTATCTTAGATCGGAGTTCCCGTATCTTTTTACGGCTTAGCCTAGGAATCTCGAGGACGAGATTCTTGTAAGGGGGGGAAGGTCTGTCACACCCTATGTTTGTAGCACATTGATATGTTTGGGTTTATAAAATTTGGAGCCAACTAATTTTTTTCTATGTGTTTGTGCTTGCTTGCTATGTTGTTTGCTTGCTTGTTGATTGTGTTTTATGGCACTACTAAGTTCTATTCCACTTTGTAATCATATTCCTTGATCCAAACCCCTTGCCCAATGATCATGCCATGTGAATAGTGCCCCAAACTATTTTTATGAATTTTTGTTCTAACCAAAAATGATTTATTTAATTTAAGTTTCCAAAACCCCCTAACATGAGGTTTGCACTGCAAGTCCTCAAATCAGGTGGACCCTTCTTTCCCAAAGGCTTTATTTCAAACCTACTATATATATGACTTCTCAAAACCACCAAATATTATTTTTAAAGATTATTTTCATATTTTGCGTAAAGGCTTTTTCTTAAGGCTAGAAATGGTTTTTTCTAGGGAAAAATTATTTAAATGCTTTCAAAATATTTGAGAAAATTTAGAGAAACTCGGTGGACATATATTTTCCATATATAAGAGTTTCAACACAAGGGCATGATCAAATCATGGGCAAAACCCCTCAAAACCCTTTCTGTTCAAATTAAGATTTTGGAATATTTATATAAGAAATATTCTCCATAAATTCCAGGAA
Organism: Hordeum marinum; assembly: GCA_022496015.1. Lineage (NCBI taxonomy): Eukaryota > Viridiplantae > Streptophyta > Magnoliopsida > Poales > Poaceae > Hordeum > Hordeum marinum. Next base: position 445,615,512 of record CM039674.1, read on the forward strand.
AATTCTAGCAAGTCAACACTATCATAGGTGATGATCTTGCAAAGTTTCATATCAATCCAAGTTGGTTTGGTTCATCAAATAATCCCAAAACCTTTCATGTCCAGAATCAAATTTGAGCAACTTTACATTGTGAAGTGTCTCCCCTTGGCCTCAAACATTGTGAGCATGCTCTAATGGCCAAATAGTGATGATAAACTAAGTGGTGCATCAAGGGTAAAAGCCTAGCATCATTGGATCTACAGAAATATGATTCTGCTAAATTCTAGGGTTTATCAAAATTCCATTGTCAATGTTTTCCTCTTGAGCTCAAACTTGGTGAATCCCCTCATTTCTACCTAGCCTTTGACCCTGGTAAATATCTCAGTAAGCTGGTAAATATTTCTTTCCCAAAACCTCATCAAACACTTTCTGGTGATTTTGTAAATCTAGCTTTTTCACCCCATTCCCTTTTACCCTTGCCTCCAAAATTTTACCACAGTCTCTTGTGGTCACCTTTCACCCTCAGTAAGAATCTCATGTCACCCAACCACGAGTAGGTGTGGTAAAACCCCCATTTACCCCTTTGGACAGCACCATTTCTATCCCTCTCCCCATTTCCTTCTACCCTAAGTCTCCTCCAGAGCTCTCCCCTAGCTTATCCTAGCCTTTGGGCATCTCCAATACCACAAGGCACAAGAGGACATGCAGGGGGGCTAAAATAATGCCCTGGCCTGCAGAGCTCGCGCTTTGGAGCGTGCTATAGTGCACACCCGTATTGTAGCCGCTGGCCAACGGGCAGCCCCAACCATGTCGGGCCACCCCAGCATGTCCCCTCTGCCCACCTCGGCGTCCGCAGCACGCCGCCCAGTCGCCCCCCTCTCTCCCCTCTCTCTCTTGCGCGCACGGCGCCGCCCGAACCGACCAGTGGCCACGCTCACACGCATGCACCCCCGCCCCCTCTCCTGGCTGCCTTCCCTCGTCCCGTGCGCGGACCGCGTCCAGGTAGCCCCCAGACACGGCCTCGCCCGCTCCCGTGCCCTCTGGTGAGCGCCCCGTGCTCACTGACGCACCGCGCCCACTGTGGATTGGCGGCCGCCTATAAATAGGCCGCCCCGCTCCCCCTGACCCTCTCACTTCGCTCTCCCTCTCCCTTGGCGTCCTCCCCGTGCCCAGAGCGCTCTTCCCCGCGGTCGGGAGCCCTCTCCAGACCCAAATCCTCGCCGCCGCCGTTGGGTTTCCCCCTCGCCGGTGTTCCCCTCTCTCCGCGGTGACCCCACGACCTCCCTCCGATGCGCGACACCCCTAGGCACACGCCGGTGCCCTCCACTCCGGCCGCCGCGGCTCGTAGCCTCCGGTGAGCTCCACCTCTGCCCCTGTCGCGAGGAGAGGGATGATAGGTGGGGCCCACCTATCATCCCCTCACCCTCCCCCTCTCGCTAGCAGGTCGGGCCCGCGGGCAGGTTTAAAACTAAACATGCCGTGCACGACTCCTCGCCTGGGCCGACTTCCTTCTTGGGCCGGTTCTAGCTGGGTGGTTCTGGCCCATTAGGGCACAGGACCCTTTTTTCCGTTTTCTTTTATTCTGTAGACTTCCAAAAATCCCATAGAAATAAATATTTATCCAATGCCAATATTTCTTCCACCTAAATTCTTAAAATAATCTATAGAATTTAATAGTGCATTTTGTAAAAATATTTGAAAACATTTTTAGATCTGTTTTATTTTAACACATATATATAGGCACCTTTTTACCTCTGTTATTTTATTTCAAAAATATTTTTCACAACAAAACCCTAGGAGAATATTTTTAGTATGACATGTAGTATTTATCAGAGTAGGTTACCGTTTTTGGTAGTATATTGAGTGCTCCGTTTTGTGTGATTGCTTATTTTTTATCGTTATTTTATCGTGATGATAGATTGCGCTGTTGACGAAGAAGTTGGACCCGAAGACTTCGAAGACCCCGGAGAATTTGTTGAGCCAAGCAAGCAGCCCTTTGACCATGATAGGAAACCATTTTATTGCATGTCATATAGCACTTTACTTTCATCGTATTTGATCATGTGTTGTGGTGTTCCCCTTTCGGTGGGATGCCTCTGGTACTTCTCCATTGACACTTGCATCATGCATGACCCTATCCCTTATGACGGTTGTGCGGGTGGGAGTAGTTAGGTTGCTAATAGATGCTATGCAAATGGGGATGGGACTTATGCATAGTGATGGCAAGAAAGGAAATGATTCCAAAGATTTTTCGAAAACCTTGTCGGGTGCCACTAATGCCCGAGGGAGATGATGAGAAAATAGGTGACCACTTGAGAAAGAAGTGGTGTGCTGGAGCAAGTTGAGATTGTGTTTTCGAAAACGGATTAGATTTAAGATTTGTCGACTGTCCCAACCTTACATGCGCAACCACAATACCCCTTATGGGATGGGGCTTTGTTGATTACTATGGTTGGTACTAGCAAGGAGCCTGCATTACTAGTGGCAAGAGTGAAGTGGTCACTCTTGAGACGGGGTCAACCCAGAGAGCAAGGTCATGCGTTGTCTTTACAGGCACCGGGCACACCGTTGTGTGCCCTCATGGATGATACGAGTGATGTATATCATGAGGGATGGCACCAATGAGTGGACTCCTTATATAGTATCACCATGGGAAAGGCATTGTTCGGGTGCTTACCTCGGGTATGTTATATATCGCGAGTCGTGGATGACACGAAAGTTACCCGAGTCTTGTGGGTAAAGCGTGCAACCTCTGCAGAGTGTAAAACTATTCGAATAGCCATGTCCACGGTCAAGGACAGTTGGGTGGTGCTTCTTAAACTACGTCCGGATGTTTTCATGAAATTTGGTGTGAGAATGGCAGTGATGCTGACAAGAGGTCACATGAGCTGAGTCCGATGACTTAGCAAGGGAATTAAACTAAGTCCGATGGCTTAGCATGATGAGTGAACATGAGATGTTCTACCCCTACTTATGGTGATGTCTGTCACTTGTTCACATGGACATCTGTTAATTGTTGATGCATGCTTACTAGTTACTTGATCATGTCATTTGCATACAAAATTACTTTCTGTAAACTGACCTACTTAGTGTTATATCATGCATCATTGTTACCTTGTTCCACAACTTGGGTTGCTTGCGAGTACGTTCAAAGTACTCATTGGCTTGCCACTGGTTATTTAATTGTCTAGGCATGGAAGAACAGGAGTATGTTGAAGAGTTCGTTGGAGACAAACATGTGAACTAGGACGCTTCCCAGTGAGAATGCCTGTTGGTTGAGGCAGATAGCATGGGTTCACGCTTTCGACCAAGATTTCCGCTGCTTGTTCTAGTTTAAGTGTTTGGCCCTTGCGGCCCTATCTATGTAAGACTTGACCTTCATGGTCTTTATTTGTGTAAGACACTAAATGTGGATGTAAGACTCTTGTTATTCAGCTTCTGTGTGTTCAGTGAGCATTGATCTCTGGGGTCATTGTACACGTGCATTCGGTGACCACGACTTCTGAGTCGGGGTCCCCACAACTTACCGTCGCTATGCTGCATCATCCCTTCCTCTTTGGGGAAATACCAACACAATCTCAAGCCACGTCACCCCGGCACTTCTGATGTTCGGGACGACAATGGGAAGCTAGTGACCCACAAGTTTAGGGGATCTATCATAGTCCTTTAGATAAGTAAGAGTGTCAAACCCAACGAGGAGCAGAAGGAAATGACAAGCGGTTTCCACTAAGGTATTCTCTACAAGCACTCAAATTGTAGCGAAGGTGCAGAAAGGTACCCCAATACTTTTGGTAGCAAAGGACAGGCCTAGACAAACTCTTATATAAAGAAAAGCGCTCCTGAGGACACATGGTAATTTCTGTCAAGCTAGTTTTCATCATGCTCATTTGATTCACGTTCGTTACTTTGATAATTTGATATGTGCGTGGACCGGTGCTTAGGTTCTTCCCTTACTTGGACAAACCTCCCACTTATGATTAACCCCTCTCGCAAGAATCTGCAACTACGAAAGAAGAATTAAGATAAATCTAACCATAGCATGAAACATATGGATCCAAATCAGACCCTTACGAAGCAACACATAAACTAGGGTTTAAGCTTCTGTCACTCTAGCAACCCATCATCTACTTATTACTTCCCAATGCCTTCCCCTAGGCCCAAATAATGGTGAAGTGTTATGTAGTTGACATTCACATAACACCACTAGAGGAGAGACAACATACATCTCATCAAAATATCAAACGAATACCAAATTCACATGATTACTTATAACAAGACTTATCCCATGTCCTCAGGACCAAACGTAACTACTCACAAAGCATGTTGATGTTCATAATCATACGAGTATTAATTATCATAAAGGAACTGAACATATGATCTTCCACCAAGTAAACCAACTAGCATCAACTACAAGGAGTAATCAACACTACTAGTAACCTACACCTACCAATCTAAGGTTTGAGACAAAGATCGGATACAAGAGATGAACTAGGGTTTGGAGAGGAGATGGTGCTGGTGAAGATGTTGATGGAGATTGACCCCGTCTTGATGAGAGGATAGTTGGTGATGATGATGTCTTCGATTTCTCCCCTCCGGGAGGGAAATTTCCCTGATAGAACAGCCCTACCGGAGCTCTAGATTGGTTCTGTCCAAGTTTCGCCTCGAGACGACGACGCTTCATCCCGAAAGCTTCCTTCTGATTTTTCCTAGGTAAAAACCCTTCATATAATAGAAGACGGGCGTCGGGGACCTGCCAGGTGGGTCACAAGCCTGCTAGGCGCGGCCAGGGGTGGCCGCGCCTAATAGGCTTACCACCTCCTGGTGGGCCCCCTCTGTTATCTGTTTTGCCCAGTACTTTTCATATATTCCAAAACAATTCTCCATAAATTTTCATGACTTTTGGAGTTATGCAGAATAGGTATCTTAGATTTTCTCCTTTTCCAGTCCAGAATTCCAGCTGCCGACATTCTCCCTCTTCATGTAAGCCTTGTAAAATAAGAGAGAAAAGGCATAAGTATTGTACCATAACGTGTAATAACAGCCCATAATGCAATAAATATCAATATAAAAGCATGATGCAGAATGGACGTATCAACTCCCTAAGCTTAGACCTCGCTTTCCTTCAAGTGAAAGCCAAGATCGATAAATATGTCCACATGTTTAGAGATAGAGGTGTCGAGAAAATACAATACACACACGAGGGCATCATGAGTATCTTTGTAACAACAATACTTATTATATAAGATTTCTTATGCTAGAGTAACAATTCATTCACAAGATAAAGTATGAACCAAGAAATCTGTTGACAACCAACAAACTATGCTCTTAGTCATTGTAGCAATTGGCAATTTATCATAGCATCGGAAAGAGTCAATATAAGAGCTTGTAAATCAAACACACATACTCAATCATCTTTTAGTATTTCATAATTGCTAACACTCACGCGGTACTCATGAGATCAAAGCTTCAATCAGACACATACAAAGATAGGGGCTTATAGTTTTGCCTCCCAACTATTCACCTGAAGGGTGATGTCAACAGTAATAACTCATGCTCACCCACATCCAAATGGGTATATGTGCCCAGATCATTCCCCAACACATAATGCTTGCCAAGAGAGAGACAAAATATAGGAAGTGGTGAGGATCATCATGACTCTTGCATAAAGGTAAGTACTTAAAAAGTAAAAGTAACAGATAGGCCCTTCGCAGAGGGAAGCAGAGGTTGTCATGCGCTTCTTGTTTTGGAATGCCCAAACCCTTAGTGCAAAGGAATGTCGCGTTGTATTGCCCTGTGATAGCAACCTTTATTATGCAGTCCATCGCTTTTATTTCTTTACTATCACAAGTTCGTACAATGCTTATTTCCCTTACAATAAAAGATCACACATATTTAGGAGCAATTCTTTTTTGCGTTTTGCACCAATGATAACTTATTTGAAGGATCTTACTCAATCCATAGGTAGGTATGGTGGACTCTCATGGCAAAACTGGGTTGAGGTGTTTGGATGCACAAGTAGTATCTCTACTTGGTGCGGAAGTTTTGGCTAATATGTGTTGGAAATATGCCCTAGAGGCAATAATAAATTAGTTATTATCATATTTCCTTGTTCATGATAATTGTTTATTATCCATGCTATAATTGTATTGATCGGAGACTTAAATGCATGTGTGGATACATAGACAAAATCATGTCCCTAGTATGCCTCTAATGGACTAGCTCGTTGATCAAAGGATGGTTAAGGTTTCCTAGCCATGGACATGAGATGTCATTTGATAACGGGATCACATCATTAGGAGAATGATGTGATGGATAAGATCCAAACTACAAACATAGCATATGATCGTGTCAGTTTATTGCTACTGTTTTCTGCATGTCAAGTATATGTTCCTATGACCATGAGATCATGCAACTCACGAATATCGGAGGAGTGCCTTGTGTGTATCAAACGTCGCAACGTAACTGGGTGACTATAAAGGTGCTCTACGAGTATCTCCGATGGTGTCTGTTGAGTTGGCATGGATCGAGACTGGGATTTGTTACTCCGTGTGATGGAGAGGTATCTCAGGGCCCACTCGGTAATACAACATGACAACAAGCCTTGCAAGCAATGTGGCTAAGTGTTACTCACAGCATCTTGTATTACGGAACGAGTAAAGAGACTTTCCAGTAACGAGGTTGAACTAGGTATGGAGATACCGACGATCGAATCTCGGGCAAGTAACATACCGAAGAACAAAGGGAACGTTATACGGGATTAACTGCATCCTTGACATAGAGGTTTGACCGATGAAGATCTTCATAGAATATGTAGGAACCAATGTGGACGTCCAGGTCCCGCCATTGGTTATTAACCGTAGAGGTGTCTCGGTCATGTCTACATAGTTCTCGAACCCGCAGGGTCTGCACACTTAAGGTTCGGTGACGTTTCGGTAGTGTAGAGTTATGTATGGTGGTGACCGAAGTTTGTTCAGAGTCCCGGATGATATCCCGGACGTCATGAGGAGCTCCGTAATGGTCCGGAGGTAAAGATTCATATATAGGAAGTCCCAGTTTGGTTTCCGGAAAAGTTTCGGGCTCATCGGTAGTGTACCGGGAGTGCCGGTAGTGTACCGGGAGTGCCGGTAGTGTACCGGGAGGCCTCCGGGAGGGGTATTTCGACCCCAAGAGGTCCATGGGCTGTGGGAGAATAATAACCATCCCTTAGTGGGCTGGGTTAACAGCCACAAAGGCCCATGGCGCAGCAGAGAAAGTCCTAAAGCAAAAAGTGGAAAATCAGCCAATAGGAGGCAATCGTACTCCAACTAGGATTGGAGGTGAAGTAGGATTGCTTCCCACCTCCTATTTCGGCCAACCCAAAGGCCTTGGCTGCCTCTCCTCTCCTCTCCTCCTATATATACTAGTGGATTGGGTGGTTTTTGGACAGAATTTCCGGCCACGTGCTACCCGTTACACCGGTGCATAGTTTCTCCTCTAGATCGGTTTTCTGTAGCGCTTAGGCGAAGCCCTGCCGGAATTGCTCCACCACCATCACCGGAGCGCCGTCATGCTGCTGGTGTACTCCCTCTCCTCTCCATCTCCTCTCGCTGGATCGAGACGGTGGAGATCGTCATCAAGCTGCACGTGTGCTGAACGCGGAGGTGTCGTTCGTTCGGCGCTAGATCGGAAGGACCGTGATCGAGATCGCGAGACGGTTCGTGATGTGATCACGGAACGGGTCGTGATGAGTTCGCGGGACAGATCGTGATCAAGATCGTGAGACGGATCGTGATGAGTTCGCGGGACGGATCATGATGTGTTCGCGGGACGGTTCATGATTGGATCGCGGGACGCTCGGCGATTTGGATCGCGAAGAAGTTCGACTACACCAACCGCGTTTCTTAACGCTTCCCGCTTAGCAATCTACAAGGGTACATAGATCCACTCTCCCTCTCGTAGATGCTCATCACCATGGATAGGTTTGCGTGTGCGTAGGAAATTTTTTGTTTCCCATGCGACGTTCCCCAACAATATAGTGTGGAAGAAAGCACTACATGTTGGAGGATTTAAAACCATATAACTTCTGTTCGGAAGCAAGCAAACATAACCCATTATGTTTTCTTCCTGGTCCAACATAAACTTCTTAGCATGTAATATTTTAATGAGTGGTCACAATCATAATAGATGTCCAATACAATATATTTATATGTGAATCTCTCTTTCTTTATCACTTCCTTTTTAATTGCACCAATGACTAATCACTATGTTTGTTAACTCCCAACAAATTTCAATCGAAATACTTCTTATATGTGAAGTCATCACTCCCATAGGATCATTATGTATACTCTTTGCTTTTATTCTATTCTTCTTTTATTTGTTACTCTCAAGAGCGTAGCAAGATAGCAAAGTCCTCACATCAAAACTACCTTTTATTATATAACTCTCGGACTTGCTTACATAAGGGGAGAAAAAAGCAAAAACTAAAAGCTAGATCATACTAAAACTTAGTTCTACTAGATCAAGACAAAATCAAAAAGGTTCAAACTAAGAAAAACTAGAAAATGAAAAAGGAAAAAGGGTGTGATGGTGATACGATACCGGGGCACCTCCCCCAAGCTTGGCACAAGCCAAGGGGAGAGCCCATACCCATGTGCTTAGATGTCCTTCTTAGGAGGTGATGGTGGTGGAGTTGTTGATGAGATTGGAAGCTTGTCCAGTTTCCTCTTAAGCATCAAATTTTGTTCCCTCAGGTCATCTACTTCCTGCTCGAGCTTCAATACCCTTTGACATAATTCTTCCTTGCTCTCCTACAGAAAATGAGAAGGGATAAATAGAACTTTGGATTTTCTTCTTGTGTTTGGGAGGCTTGATTTCTTGAACTCCACGTGCATATCTCCCAGTTGAGGCAGAGGAGTCTCCTCTTCATCTGAGCTTTCCTCCCCATACTTGTCTTCTTGTTCCTCCTCTGAGAATAATACATAACGATCTAAGTCCCCATAGAGCTTGGGATTGGCAAGATAATGCGCTATATAGCTCTCCCCATCACACTCTTGGGACGATATCTTGCTCTAAATCTGCTGCAGAAACAACTCAAAATGAAAATAGGAGGTATTGTCATGATACGAAAGTCCAAACCTTCGGGAGATTATATAATGATTTTTTGCCGACCCAAAGGAGTGTACCACAAGAAAACAGAGTCTGGAGGGTGCACGGGGTGGTGGTAAGCCCCCTAGGCGCGGCCGGGGGGTGGCCGCGCCTAGTAGGCTTTTGGACAAAAAAAATACTTTTGATTTTCCTAATTTTTTAAATATTCCAAAACAGAGAAAATAGCTACTGGGAAAGTTTTGGATTCACTTTACTTACCGTACCACATACCTATTCCTTTTCGGAGTCTGAAACGTTTCGGTAGATCTCCCTAACATACTCCTCCGGAGTTATGGTATTAATAATATTGGTTTCCACATTTATGGGAGTACCTGAGATATAATGTTTGATTTTTTGCCCGTTTACCACCTTCGGATTTGTGCCTTTGGCGTTGTTGATCTTGATGGCACCGGAATGATATACTTCCTCGACAATGTAAGTCCCTTCCCATTTCGAGAGAAGTTTTCTTGCAAAAAATCTTAATCGAGAATTGTATAGCAAGACATGGTCACCTACATTGAATTCACGCATTTGTATGCTTTTATCATGCCATTTCTTAACTTTCTCTTTAAACAACTTGGCATTCTCATAGGCCTGGGTTCTCCATTCATCAAGTGAGCTAATGTCAAATAACCTCTTCCAACCAGCAAGCTTGAAATCATAGTTGAGATCTTTGATTGCCCAATAAGATTTATGCTCTAGCTCTAGAGGTAAGTGACATGCTTTACCATAAACCATTTTCTACGGAGACATGCCCATAGGGTTCTTGTAAGCAGTTCAATAAGCCCATAATGCATCGTCAAGTTTCTTAGACCAATTCTTCCTAGACCTATTAACCGTCTTTTGCAAGATAAATTTAATTTCTTTGTTGCTTATTTCTACTTGACCACAAGACCGAGGATGATAAGGAGATGCCATTCTATGATTAACATCATACTTAGCAAGCAACTTACGGAATGCACCATGAATAAAGTGTGAACCACCATCAGTCATTAAATATCTAGGGACTCCAAATCTATGGAAAATCACTTCTTTAAGCATATTAATAGAGGTGTTATGATCAGCACTTCTAGTTGGAATAGCTTCTACCCACTTAGTAACATAATCAACAACAACTAAAATATGAGTGTACCCGTTGGACGTTGGAAAAGGTCCCATATAATCAAAACCCCAAACATCAAATGGTTCAATAACAAGAGAGTAATTCATAGGCATTTCCTGACGTCTACTAATATTGCCAATTCTTTGACATTCATCACATGACAGGACAAACTTAACAGCATCCTTGAAGAGAGTATGGCAATAAAACCCAGATTGTAATACCTTATGTGCAGTTCTATCTCCAGTATGGTGTCCTCCCTAGGCCTCGGAATGACACTTGTGTAGGATCTGTTCCTGTTCATGCTTAGGTACACAACGTCTAATAATTGTTGGGGAATGTTGCATGGGAAACAAAAAAAATCCTATGCACACGCAAGATCTATCCATGGTAATGAGCATCTACGAGAGGGAGAGTGGATCTACATACCCTTGTAGATCGCTAAGCGGGAAGCATTAAGAAATGCAGTTGATGTAGTCGAACATCTTCGCGATCCAAATCGCCTAGCATCCTGCAATCCCATCACGATGTGTCCTGTGATCCAATCACGATCCGTCCTGCGATCTCATCACGATCCATCCCGTGATCCAATCACGAATCGTCTCGTGATCTTGATCACGGTCCTTCCGATCTAGCGCCGAATGGATGGCACCTCCGCATTCAGCAGACGTATAGCTTGATGACGATCTCTGCCTTCTTGATCCAGCAAGAGGGAGTGGAGAGGTAGACGAGTCCTCCGGCAGCGCGATGGCGTTGCAACGATGGTGGTGGAGCAATTCCAGCAGGGCCTCGTCGCTGAAACCGATCTAGAGGAAAAACTATGAACTAGAGGAGAGGCAACACGTGGCTTAGGGTTTCTTGATGTGTCCCAAGTGCTAGCCTCGCCCCTCTATTTATATGCTGAGCCCTGGGGTCGAAACTTGGAGAAAATCCTCCTCAAGGTTGGTTTGCCCGCAACGCAAGAGTCCTTTGCGGATTCTAGGACTAGACGCCAAGGTCCGTGGCGTCTGGCCCCTGGCCTCCGCAAAACAGCTTTTGCACCTTCCTAAAGCCTCATGGGATTTACCCCTTGTCCCAAATAAAGTGTTCCTGTACCCCAAACATTTCGAGAAACATCCGAAACTATTTCTGGTGAATTCCGGAACCCTTCCGGAGACCGACCACTATTATCCCATATATCAATCTTTACCTCCGGACCATTCTGGAGCTCCTCATGACGTCTGGGATATCATCCGGGACTTCGAACAACCTTTCGTCACCACCATACATAGCTCTATACTACTGAAACGTCACTGAACCTTAAGTATGCAGACCATGTGGGTTCGAGAACTATGTAGACATGACCGAGACACCTCTACAGTCAATAACCAATAGCGGGACTAGGATGCCCATATTGCTTCCTACAAATTCTACGAAGATCTTTATCGATCGAACCTCTATGTCAAGGTTTCAATTAATCCCGTATGATGTTCCCTTTGTTCTTCATTATGTTACTTGCACGAGATTCGATCGTCGGTATCTCCATACCTAGTTCAACCTCATTACCGGAAAGTCTCTTTACTCGTTCCATAATACAAGATCCCGTGACTAACACTTAGTCACATGCTTGCAAGGCTTATTGTGATGTTGTATTACCGAGTGGGCCCTGAGATACCTCTCTGTTACATGGAGTAACGAATCCCAGTATTGATCCATGCCAACCCAACAGACACCCTTGGAGATACCTGTAGAGCACCTTTATAGTCACCTAGTTATGTTGTGACATTTGATACAAACAAGGTACTCCTCCGGTGTCAGTGAGTTGCATGATCTCATGGTCATAGGAACATATACTTGACATGCAGAAAACAATAGCAATAAACTGACACGATCATATGCTACGTTTGTAGTTTGGGTCTTGTCCATCACATCATTCTCCTAATGATGTGATCCCATTACCAAATGTCATCTCATGTCCATGACTAGGAAACCATAGCCATCTTTCATCAATGAGCTAGTCTATTAGAGGAATACTAGGGACATGGAGTTGTCTATGTATCGACACATGTATATGAGTCTCCAATCAACACAATTATAGCATGGATAACAACCGATTATCATGAACAAGGAAATATGATAATAACCAACTTATTATTGCATCTAGGGCATATTTCCAACAGTCTCCCACTTGCACTAGAGTCAATAATCTAGTTCACATCACCATGTGATTCACATTTCTATGAATCTAACACCCAATAAGTTTTGGGGCTCGATCATGCTTTGGATGTGAGAGAGGTCTTATAGTCAAAGGGTCTGCGACATTAAGATACGTGTGTACTTTGAGAATCTCTATGTTAAACCGTAAACACTGCTACCACACTCCACTTGGAGCTATTCCAAATGGCTGCTCTACTATACGTATCCAGATTGCTACTAAGAGTCATCTGAATCGGTGTCAAAGCTTGCATCGACATAACTCTTTACGACGAACTCTTTCTCACCTCCATAATTGAGAAACATTTCCTTAGTATTTTAGTCACTAAGGATAATCTTGACCGCTGTCCAATGATTCACTCCTGGATCACTCTTGTACCCCTTGACGGACTCATGGCAAGGCACACACAGGTGTGGTACACAACATGGCATACTATACAAAGCCTATGGCTAAGGCATAGGGGACGACATTCGTCCTTTCTCTTTCTTCTGTCGTTGTCGAGCTTTGAGTCTCACTCAACTTCACACCTTACAAATCAGGCGAGAACTCTTTCTCTGACTGATCCATTTTGAACTCTTTCAAAATCTTGTCAAGGTATGTACTCATTGAAAGTCTCATCAAGCATCTTGATCTATCTCTATAGATCTTGATGCTCAACAATTAGGTAGCTTTATCTAGGTCTTCCTTTGAAAAACTCTTTTCAAACAACCGTTTATGCTTTCAAGAAATTCTACATCATTTCCCGATCAACAATATGTCAACCACATATGCTTACCAGAAACTCTATAGTGCTCCCACTCACTTTATTGTAAATACAAGTTTATCATAAACTTTGTATAGACTCAAAAACTTTGATCACCTCATCAAAGTGTATATTCCAACTCCGAGATGCTTGCTTAAGTTCATAGAAGGATCACTGAAGCTTGTATACCTTTTAACATCCTTAGGACATACAAAACCTTCTGGTTGTATCTCATACAACCTTTCCTTAAGGAAGGAAACGATGTTTTGACATCCATCTGCCAGATGTCATAATTGAAAAATGCAGCAACTGCTAACATAATTCCAACAGACTTTAGCATCACTATGAGTGAGAAAGTCTCATCACACTCAACTCCTTGAACTTGTAGGAAACTTCTTTGTGACAAGTTGAGCTGTATAAATGGTGACATTTACCATCAGCGTTTGTCTTCATCTCAAAGGTCCATTTGTACTCGACAACCTGCCGTCCAACGAGCAAGTCTACCAAAGTATATACTTGGTTTTCATACATGGATCCTTTCTCGGATTTCATGGCCTCTCACCATTTGTCGGAATCTGGGCCCATCATCGCTTCTCCACAGCTCGTAGGTTCATCGTTTTCCAACAACATGACCTCCAAGACAGGGTTGTCGTACCGCTCAGGAGCAGTACACATCCTTGTCGACCTAGGAGGTTCGATAGTAACTTGATCCGAAGCTTCATGATCATCATCATTAACTTCCTCTTCAAATAACGTAGTCTTCACAGAAACATCTTCCTGCGCTGCGCTACTCTCTTGTTGAAACAAAGGTTCAATAACCTCATCAAGTTCTATCCTCCTCCCACTCAATTCTTTCGAGAGAAAATCTTTCTAAAGAAATGTTCCGTTCTTAGCGACAAACACTTTGCCTTCGGATCTGAGATAGAAGGTATACCCAACTTGTCACAACCCTAGTTAGATGTCATAGGATTAGCATGTGTTTGCATCATCATCATCATTGCATCAACATGAAATGGGGAGAAAGAAGAGAAACCCCAAGCACTTAATGAAATAAAGCAATTCAAGTCTAGTGAAATTTTCAACAATCCAAAATGCCCTTAGAAATGTTCCCTATGTCTGATAAATTTGGGAAAGATATAACAGGGATCATTTAAAATATTTGAACATCAGAAGCAATTTAAAATAATGATTAAAGCCTTTGAAATTGATAAATAAATTATTATCATTATTATCATTTTCAAAATACTCTGAAAGTTTTTGGACAAGTATGAAATAATCAAACTTTATTTTATAAAATGATTGGGATATTTTGAAAAGTCAATAGGACCTGCAAAAAAATAAACAAAGGTCAGGAATTAGAAAACAAAAAGAAATAAAGAAAAAAGAGGGAAAAAGCCTACCTGGGCCAGGGGAGAGAACCCGGCCCAGCCCACAGGGGCGAACCGGTCATCTCCCACCTCTGGCCAGGAGGACGCCGGGCGCGCCGACCACCTCCTCCCTGCCTGGCTCCTTGCCTGGAGGGCTGGGAGAGCGCCAGCGCGAAGGCCGCCAACGTGCCCTCTCCTTCATTTCCTCTCTCTCTCTCGCGCGAGCTCTCTCTATCTCGCATTCTCCCCCTCTGTCCCGCCATGGCCGCGACCTCCTCGAGCTCGTTGCTACCATTCTAGCCGCCCCCGAACCCATCTAAGCCTGCCAGAAGCTCCTCCCGAACCTCCTCTTCCTCCTAGCCAAGCCGCGCATCGCCGGAAGCCCCCTGTCGCCGTCGCGCCATCGTCTTCTTCCTCGGGTCGCTGGCAAGGAAATCGAAGGTCGCCTCCGTTCCAGGTCCTCCCTGAGCTAGTTTTCGACGCCTCTGCACTCGCTGTGAGCTCCTGCTCTTTCTCCCCTCCTTTCGCCCTTCGATAGGGCTCTGTTTCGCCGGATTCCTCCGAGCCTGAAAGCTTCCCGCTGCCGGCGAGGTCGTGGTCGCCGTTGTGGCAACCCAAGCTTGCATCTGAGCACGCGGTCATGCTCAAAAGGCTTCCAGGTAGCTTCTGGAGGTCTCAGCTGCCCCGTTTGAGCTCCGGCTGGACGAGCCCGTGCTTGCCCGAGTTCCGGCAGCCACCGCGCTCGTCGCCGGCGTCGATTCCGACCATCCCAGCCCCTGGGAGGTGTCGGGTTCGACGCGCGCGAGCAGTGCGAGTCGTCTGGTGCCCTCCGCCGTCCGTTTGGTCGCCGGAGACGCACTCCGGCGAGTCTCCGCCGCGTCGGATGGTCGCCGCCGGCCCCGCTCTGGTGGGCGCCGACGTGGCCATCATTAGGCAGCTAATCCCCCTAATTATTTCGGCCCCAGTCGCTGATAGTGGGACCTCAGAGGTGGGTCAAACCTCAATTAGCGCGAAATTAATACCCCTGACGCTGACAGGGAGGTCCCACCTTGTCAGGTTTGACTCTGGCTGGTCAGCCGACTAGCTGACGTCAGGCTGACGCATTAACTCATTTTCCAGTTTAAAAATAATTCCAGAAATTTTTTAAAACTTTGAAAATTCATATAAATTAATCTGTAAGTCAGATGGAAATAATTTATATATGAAAATTTATCAGAAAAATCCAATGAATCCAATGGTGCTATTCTCATGCATGATAGAGCAATCTAAATAGGTGAAAATGGACATTTATCAATAGGATAATATATGGAATTTGAAATGGAGAACAACTTTGAACCTATATTCAAATCCATTTCAAATCAACGTGATCACTAGCTGCATTAGGTCATCCATACATGCTATCATGCCATGATCATGCATCATATTGTTGCACTTGCGTGTATTGATTGTTTCTTATCTGCATCGTGGTAGGCCTTGCTTCCGAGGGTAACCCTGAGTATTCCACCGAAGGAGAAAACCTTCCTGCAACCCAGCAAGGCAAGCAACCCCTTCGATCATTCCGATAAGATCCCACCCTCTCGCTCCTGCTCTTATTTATTGCATTAGGACAAACGATCACATGTCAGTTATACACGGTAGATGGTCCTATTCTTATGCATGACCCGACCTTGTCACAGTAAATAGTTAAACCTTGCAACCTAGCATACCTGGTAGATGCTTGTGCCATGATGTTCTTAGCTTACTTTGCCTGCTATGCTTGCTATGCCTAGAGTTGTGTCAGGTCTGATTCATCTGGGTGATGAACTGAGTGAAACAGTGTTGTCCGGTGTGATTAGCATATGATGAATACAATTTGGTAAATGTAGCGATGAGAGGCTATGTAGGAGTACATAGTGGGTTGTCTCATTGGGACCGTTCTTAGGAACTCGGTTCCGTGTTTGTGATCCAAGACTAGATACTACCACACGTTGGGATACTTAATTGACCCTCGACTTATAAGTCGCTTAGTCCTTAGTCCATGAGTTGCAAGTAGTTTCTGGTGTTTATAGTATGCTAGAGGCCATGTGTAGCGCTGACCCTTGGGGTGGGTTACGACACGGTAGGCAGTGGCAAGGATGTACCAAGGGTCACCCGAATGGTGGGCTTGGGAACCCTACGCACATCGTTTGGGGCCGTAGCGGCAACTTTGGCCGGACTTCCGTGCGGGTTCAGTCTCAAATAGGCGATAGCCTGGAATAGAGATCTTATGTGATTCACGGTCGTGGCCGACTCCCTCGCTGGGGATCCGCTTGAAGGTTGCCGAGGTGCATGGTTTTATGAGCACACGACGATAAGTGGCGAGAGCATGTGTGAAGAAGTACACCCCTGCAGGGTATAAAACTATTCGAATAGCCGCGTCCTCGGATATGGACTACTTGGAAAGCTTATGCTGTTCATAGATAATCAAATGGATACTCCTAAAAATATCAAGACAAGTGTGAGTATCGTGGATGGCACTCTTCCGGAAGGGGAAAGTGAATCCATGGTGGTGTATTGTGATGGAGGTAGTGGACTCGTGTGCGATGATTAAAATTGTAACAAAGAGTTAAAACTGAGTAGTGTAGGTTAGCCATGAGTCAAAGCTGGCATTGCTGCATAAACTCCACCACTCCCCCTTGTTGACACATGAACATAAATAGACTAGGTCTATTTTAAAGACTTGCTGAGTACGATTGTACTCATCCTTGCTTAATAAATGTTGCAGAAGAGAACCAGGACCCATCAGGTGGGTTCTTTCTAGACGTTGACGATGCCGAATAGCTGGTGTCCCAGCTACGATCTTGCCCGTGTGGCGGGCTGTAGATAGTCGGGCCATGTGCCTCTTTTATATTTCGCCATCTGTACTTAGACAACTTAGGTTTTCGCTGGCTTGTATGAACTTCTTTGTATGACTTGAGTGTCGGGTCATGTGACCCCTATCTGTAAGAACATATTATGCAAGGCTCGTCTAAGCCTCTTAAATAAAAGTCATGTTGTTGTATGGTTATGTTGTGATGCCATGGTTGTACCTATGCATATCGGGCATGTCGTGCGTACGTGTGACGTGCAACGGTATGTATGGGATCCGACACCTAGTCGTGTGCCTTTAGTAGTACTCTTTACGGGAAACTGCCTCTTTGTGCTTCCACCGGGCCATGGTAGCTTGCTACTGCTCCGAACACATTGATTGACCGACATGTATCCTTGTTTGCTGCTGTGTCTGTCCCTTCGGGGAAATGTCTCGCAGTGTAATGGAGTCCCTGTAGCCTGATACGACTCGTCTACGTGCAGTGATGACATTCGTGCCTCACGACGTAATGGAGTCCTTGTAGCTTGCTATGACTCATCTACACACGCTTGAGGCCGACACCTGCATTGCTGGGTTACGTATGCATGTTTCCGTACGGATGTGCCACTTGTGTTCTATGACTAGTCATGTCAGCCCGGGTTCTCTGTTGTGTGATTGCCAGCGACATATTCACATACGTGAGCCAAAAGACGCAAACGGTCCCGGCTAAGGTAAGGTTGCAGCCGTGGAGCTTACCGTGCGTGAGGCCGCAAAGTGATGTGATATGTTACAGTCTGGATTCATATGACTTAGGATCGGGGTCCCGACAGCGTCGGTATTAGCGCCCTACTGACTGTAGGACTACCAAGCCAAACCGGTCGAAGTTGAGTCTAGAAACACTATAGATAAGTAGGGGAATTGATTGTGGAAGGGAACGTAAGGCTCTTTTTACTCCTTTTCCCAAATTATTCTATGTTGGGTCGTTCTCATCTTTTCTACGGGGATAGGAACTAGGATTCTCATCTATTGCTTAGGATGACGAGTTACTAACCATGGACCAATAGCTAGCTTTTTTGCAAGTGAGCATAGTTACTCAAGTATTGTTGGTGTGACAAATAGATGGAGAAGAGATTGAATCTAGATAGTCAAGTGGTTATGCCTTTCCAATCTTCTCAAATTGTCTCAAAATCTTTTTTTAGCAATTACACCCGTTATGCTGTTAAATTTCTCCTAGGATCTCTAATGTCTTTGCATCATTCTCTGTTTCAGATGCCCCCTCGTCCTTCCCGTCATGTGGTCCGTCTGACCAGGTGCATTGATGTACCGGGTCACACGGCCATGTTGGTTAGAGTTATGATGGAGGCTGGATACCGTTGGTACCCAGAGTACATAGTGGAGGAGCAGTATCAAGATTTCAACCAGAGTCAGTATCTGTGTACTGTTAGGATATATCCTTCATATCCTGGAGCTGCAGAGCCGCTTCACTGGACTCATGGATTAGGAGTTACCATAGATATGGCAGTTCAGGAAGCCGCCTACACTATGCTGACTATCATGAGGTTTCACCATGGTCTGCTACAGAACACGGAGTAATGCTATGTCCCTGCTTCCATGGGAGGAGAGGATGGATATCTTAGTGCAGCCTACTATGATCATTCTCATGAGGACCCTAGGCTGTAGGTGACCGCTCAGATGTTGGAGAATAGGGATCGTGATGCACGTGCCCTTCGCATGGAGCTTTATGCTACCCGTGCACGTCTTTGGACAGCCTTGACGCAGTTGGCACCTGTCGTGCAGACAGGCTATGGAGATTTGGAGATGCTGACCCCATCGCGGACTCATTTGCTAGCACACATGGACTGGTCTGATGTTGGAGGCATCACCCCTCTTTGAGGACCGCTATTGCCGCCGACAAGGGGACCAAGGACACATCCGTGTCCTTATGGTTGCCAAGGATCCCAAGCTAGAGTGTTTCCAGATCCTCAGGTTCAGCTCCCTGGTCACGGGGGTAACCTGTACGAGGCATTCTACGGCGATGCTTGAGTGCGTGGATGTTAGATCTAGTATGGTAGTAGTCGTATCGCCACAGTCCTGCGTGTCTTGTGGGATATGACCAAGGTTGAGAGTTGAGTTCTGGAGGTGTAGATACATAATGTATAGGAAGCTTGTAATGCCTCCGATGAGTTGTGTCATATCTCCGTAGTTGTTTTCAGCTTGGGCTTGTACTGAACTAAGTCATGGTGTGTATGAAACCTAATGTTCATATGGTAGTTGCTTTGACATGTTGATTGGTGTTTATCCTACATGCCATGTTGACCAGTACATTCCTTATCTCATGCCTTAGAGTTGATGTTCCCTATGTCTAAGTTGTGGATTGTTCTTCCCAGGATGGTGGCAACTAGGAACAACCCCGTGCCTGCTCCTGAGCAGGGCGAGGGAAGCCAGCCAAGGCAAGAGGATCTGCCACATGCACCATCCCTGGCGGAGGTGATGCTAGAGGCTGAAAGGAACAAGAGGGAGACCAACAGGCTGCTGGAAAGAATTGAGCAGAACACAGCTCGTACTCCCCGCAATGATCATAACGATGGAGTGTCACTTGGTGACTTTGTCAAGCTGTGCCCGCCCAAGTACCATCATTCGATCGACCCCCTCGATGCGGATGACTGGCTGACTAGTATGTTCCGGAAAATACGGGCTGCTAATGTGTCCGAGGCCAACAAGATGTCCTTTGCCACCTACTTCCTGGAGGGTCCTGCCAATCTGTGGTGGGAGAGCTATGAGGCTATGCGTCCCCAGGGACCTGCACCAACCTGGGCAGAGTTCAGTGCCGCATTCCGTATCCATCACATCCCGGAAGGGCTGATGGATCGCAAAAGAGAGGAATTATGTGCCTTCACCCAGGGCAGATTGTCAGTGGATGCATACAGTCGCGAGTTTGGTAATCTTGCTCGCTATGCTCCAAAAGAAGTTTCAACTGATGCCAAGAAGCAGGCTAGGTTCCGCAAGGGACTTAATCCTGAGCTTCGCCGAGATCTACGCCTGCATGAGTGCACCACCTTCCAGGCTCTCGTCAATAAGGCCATCAATGCCGAGTCCGGACAAGCTGACTATGAGGCCACGAGGAAGCATAACCGTGACTTCAACCCTGCATCGGGTTCAGTCCCTAACAAACGCCGAGTGTGGGTGCCCAATGCAGCTTTGCCGCCAAGATACACCGTGAGGCCATCCTTCCAGGCGCCTCGCCCAGTTCAGCCCAATCCCCAGTCAGACCATTTGGAGGTCCGTCTACAAATGCTGCAACCCGTGCCACTGTGGTGTGCTATAAGTGTGGAGAACCAGGACACTACTCTCGTGAGTGTCCCCAGAACAATGCTAAGTCCGCTGGACGTGGAAAACCAGGAAAAGCCTTCTATGTGAAGCCAGCTCCTGCTCGTGGGCGAGTGAACTATGTGTCTGTTGAAGAAGCCCTTGAAGATCCTTATGTTATTCTAGGTACGCTTCTTGTTAATAGCCATCAAACATCTGTTATATTTGATACTGGGGCATCTCATTCTTTCATCTCAGAAAGTTATGCACAGTTACATAACATGTCCTTCTGTGACATGCCCACTCCTTTAGTAGTTCAGACTCCTGGTTCTAAATGGCAAACTTCTAGACCGAGCCATGACAATGAAATTCTGGTGGATAGACTAGTATTCCTAGCATCCTTGATAGCTCTTAAGTCTTCGGACATCAATATCATTGTAGGTATGGATTGGATGAAAGCCCACTATGCCAAGATTGATACTCATTCTAGGAATGTTCAACTTACACATCCATCGGGTGAGATAGTAAATGTCTCTACTCGAACAACCAAGCACCAACTCTATTCCCTAAATGCTAGCCCTCTTCTAGAGTTAGAAGATATTCGGGTAGTTTGTGACTTTCCGGATGTCTTTCCAGAAGAACTGCCAGGTATTCCACCTGTCAGAGATGTTGAGTTTGTGATAGAACTTATTCCAGGGACAGTCCCAATAGCCAGAAGACCCTATAAGATGGCACCCTTAGAACTGGCCGAGCTAAAAACCCAACTCGACGAGGCTTTGAAGAAAGGTTTCATCCGTCCTAGTTCTTCTCCTTGGGCTTGTCCCGTCCTCTTTGTTAAGAAGAAGGATGGATGGGATCGGATGGTTGTCGATTATCGACCAGTGAATTTGGTCACCATCAAGAACAAGTATCCGCTCCCCAGGATCTACGATTTGTATGATCAACTCGCTGGATCCTCTGTCTTTTCCAAAATGGATTTGAGGTTGGGATACCATCAAATCAGAATAAGAAACGGGGACATTCCAAAAACGGCCTTTGTTACTCGTTATGGCCAATACGAGTACACCGTCATGTCCTTCGGCTTAACCAATGCCCCAGCCACCTTCTCTCGCCTGATGAATTCAATCTTCATGGAGTATTTGGATAAATTTGTTGTTGTTTACCTCAACGACATACTCATCTACTCGAAGAACGAACAAGAACATGCCGAGCATCTAAGGCTGGTATTGATGAAACTTCGAGAGCACCGCCTATATGCCAAATTCTCCAAGTGTGAATTCTGGTTGCCAGAGGTGACCTATCTGGGTCACATGATCTCTGGTAAAGGTATTGTTGTCAATCCCGAGAGAGTTCAGGCCATCCTTGATTGGACTCAACCTGAATCAGTTAAGCAAGTTTGGAGTTTCCTTGGTTTAGCGAGCTATTGTTGCCGCTTTGTTGAGAACTTCTCCAAGGTTGCGAAACCTCTGACCGAACTCCTCAAGAAAGATAAAAAGTTCGAGTGGACCCCACAATGCGAGCATAGTTTTCAGGAGTTGAAAAGACGACTGACCTATGCTCCCGTTTTGGTGCCACCAGATTTCTCTAAGGACTTCATTATCTACTGCGACGCCTCGCGACAAGGATTAGGTTGCATTCTCATGTGATTGCATACGCATCTCAATAGTTGTGTCCACATGAGTATAATTATCCAACACATGATCTTGAGCTTGCGGCTGTAGTCCATGCACTGAAAACATGGCGAAATTACCTTCTGGGTATCGTTGCGAGATATACACTGATCACCAAAGTCTGAAATATACTTTCACCCAGCCGGACTTGAATCTGAGGCAAAGACGGTGGGTTGAGTTGATTACAGATTACAACTTAGGGATAACTTACACCCCGGGGAAAGCCAATGTCATGGCTGTTGCACTAAGTCGTAAGTCTTATTGTAACAATCTGATGTTACAACAAGGTCAACCGCTTCTCTATGAGGAATTCCGGAATTTAAACCTTCACATTATTCCTCAAGGATTTCTATCCAACCTAGTGGCGAAACCTACTCTTACTGATCAAATACTAGCTGTCCAGAGATATGACAAAGGTATATCTTGGATTAAGGAGAATATCGTTAGCGGAAACGCTAAAGATTTCTCCAAGGATGATGAAGATGTTGTGTTCTTTTAGGGCCGTTTGGTGGTTCCTAAGAGCCAACATCTTAGGCAGCTGATTCTTAAGGAGGCTCATGATTCTCCTCTCACAATTCATCCAGGTAGTACCAAAATGTATCAGGACCTACGCCAGAGGTTTTGGTGGACTAGGATGAAGAGAAAAATTGCTCAGTATGTTGCTAACTGTGACGTTTGTCATCGCGTGAAAGTAGAACATCAAAGGCCTGCTGGCACCCTTCAACCTTTAGCTATTCCTGAATGGAAATGGGATAAAGTCGGTATAGATTTCATCACCGGTTCTCCCAAGACCAAGAGAGGGAACAATGCTATATTTGTGGTCATTGACCGCCTTTCCAAAGTGGCTCATTTTCTTCCTGTTCGGGAAAGCATTACTGCTAGCCAGCTAGCGGAGTTATATGTTTCTCGAATAGTTTCTTTTCATGGTGTTCCCTTGGAGATTAACTCAGACCGTGGAATTATCTTTACTTCTCGATTTTGGGAAAGTTTTCAAAATGCTATGGGGGCTCATCTATCCTTTAGCACTGCTTTCCACCCTCAATCAAGTGGTCAAGTTGAGCGAGTCAATCAAATTCTCGAAGACATGCTCCGAGCTTGTGTTATATCTTTCGGTAGGAATTGGAAGAACTGGCTTCCATTTGCTGAATTCGCATATAACAACAGTTATCAATCAAGCTTGGGCAAAGCCCCTTTTGAAGTTCTCTATGGACGAAGATGTCGAACACCTCTTAACTAGTCAGAAACTAGAGAGAGGCAACTCTTTGGACCGGATATGATCCAGGATGCAGAGGAGCAAGTTCGCATTATTCGTGAAAAGTTGAAAATAGCCCAATCCCATCAAAAGAGTCAATATGATCGTCATCATAAGTCTGTGACCTATGAAGTTGACGAGAAGGCTTACCTTCGGGTTACACCTCTGAAGGGTATCCATCGATTCGGTATCAAAGGCAAGTTGGCTCCTCGTTACATTGTACCATTTTGCATTCTCGCTAAACAAGGAGAGGTTGCCTACCAATTGGAACTTCCGCCGCACCTTTCCAAGGTTCATGATGTCTTCCACATCTCGCAACTCAGGCTTTGCTTTTTGGACCCTGTCCGTGAAGTAGACCACGAAGCGCTTGATCTCCAAGATAACCTTACATACCGAGAATACCCTGTTCGTATTCTCGACCAAGGTGAGTGTACCACTCGGCGTCGGAACATCAAGTTTCTCAAGGTTCAGTGGTCACATCATTCTGAAAAGGAGGCGACATGGGAAAGAGAAGATCGTCTTCGACTAGAGTACCCCGCGTTCTTCCCAACGACTTCGAAATCTTGGGACGAGATTCTTTTGAGTGGGGGTGAGTTGTCACAACCCTAGTTAGATGTCATAGGATTAGCATGTGTTTGCATCATCATCATCATTGCATCAACATGAAATGGGGAGAAAGAAAAGAAACCCCAAGCACTTAATGAAATAAAGCAATTCAAGTCTAGTGAAATTTTCAACAAATCTAAAATGCCTTTAGAAATGTTCCCTATGTCTGATAAATTTGGGCAAAGATATAACAGGGATCATTTAAAATATTTGAACATCAGAAGCAATTTAAAATAATGATTAAAGCCTCTGAAATTGATAAATAAATTATTATCATTATTATCATTTTCAAAATACTCTGAAACTTTTTGGACAGGTATGAAATAATCAAACTTTATATTATAATGATTGGGGTATTTTGAAAAGTCAATAGGACCTACAACAAAAATAAACAAAGGTCAGGAATTAGAAAAAAGAAAGAAGTAAAGAAAAAAAGGGGAAAAGCCTACCTGGGCCAGGGGAGAGAAGCCGGCCTAGCCCATAGGGGCGAACCAGTCATCTCCCACCTCTAGCCAGGAGGACGCCGGGCACGTGGTTGCCGCGCGCCGGCCACCTCCTCCCTGCCTGGCTCCTTGCCTGGAGGGCTGGGAGAGCGCCAGCGTGAAGGCCGCCGACGTGCCCTCTCCTTCCTTTCCTCTCTCGCATTCTCCCCCTCTGTCCCGCCATGGCCGTGACCTACTCGAGCTCGCTGTCCCCATTCTAGCCGCCCCCGAACCCATCTGAGCCTACCATAAGCTCCGCCCGGACCTCCTATTCCTCCTAGCCAAGCTGCGCATCGCCGGAAGCCCCCTGTCGCCGTCGCGCCATCATCTTCTTCCTCAGGTCGCCGGCAAGGAATCGAAGGTCGCTGCCATTCCAGGTCCTCCCCGAGCTAGCTTTCGATGCCTCTTCACTCGCTGTGAGCTCCTGCTCCTTCTCCCCTTCTTTCCCCCTTGATAGGGCTCTGTTTCGCCGGATTCCTCCGAGCCCAAAAGCTTCCCGCCGCCGGCGAGATCGTGGTCGCCGTTGTGGCGACCCAAGCATGCATCTGAGCACGCGGTCGTGCTCAGAAGGCTTCCAGGTAGCTTCTGGAGGCCTCAGCTGCCCCATTTGAGCTCCGGCTCGACGAGCCCATGCTCACCCGAGTTCCGGAAGCCGCCGCGCTCGTCGTCGGCATCGATTCTGACCACCCCAGCCCCTGGGAGGTGTCGGGTTCGACGCGCGTGAGCAGTGCGATTCGTCTGGTGCCCTCCGTCGTTCGTTTGGTCGCCGGAGACGCACTCCGACGAGTCTCTGCCACGTCGGATGGTCGCCGCCGGCCCCGCTCCGGTGGGCGCCGACGTGGCCATCATTAGGGGGCTAATCCCCCTAATTATTTCGGCCCCAGTCACTGATAGTGGGACCCCAGAGGTGGGTCAAACCTCAGTTAGAGCAGAATTATATATGAAAATTTATCAGAAAAATCCAATGAATCCAATGGTGCTATTCTCATGCATGATAGAGAAATATAAATAGGTGAACATGGACATTTATCAATAGGATAATATATGGAATTTGAAATGGAGACCAATTTGAACCTATATTCAAATCCATTTCAAATCAACATGATCACTAGCTGCATTAGGTCATCCATACATGCTATCATGCCATGATCACGCATCATATTGTTGCACTTGCGTGTATTGATTGTTTCTTATCTGCATCGCGGTAGGCCCTGCTTCCGAGGATAACCCCGAGTATTCCGTCGAAGGAGAAAACCTTCCTGCAACCCAGCAAGGCAAGCAACCCCTTTGATCATTCTGATAAGATCCCACCCTCTTGCTCCTGCTCTTATTTATTGCATTAGGACAAACGATCACATGTCAGTCATACACAGTAGATGATCCTATTCTTAGGCATGACCTGATCTTGTCACAGTAAATAGTTAAACCTTGCAACCTAGCATACCTGGTAGATGCTTGTGCCATGATGTGCTTAGCTTACTTTGCCTGCTATGCTTGCTATGCCTAGAGTTGTGTCAGGTCTGATTCATCTGGGTGATGAAATGAGTGAAACAGTGTTGTCTAGTGTGATGAGAATATGATGAATACGATTTGGTAAAGGTAGCGATGAGAGGCTATGTAGGAGTACATAGTGGGTTGTCTCATTGGGACCGTTCTTAGGAACTAGGTTCCGTGTTTGTGATCCAAGACTAGATACTACCACACGTTGGGATACTTAATTGACCCTCTTGACTTATCAGTCGCTTAGTCCTTAGTCCAGGAGTTGCATGTAGTTTCTGGTGTTTATAGTATGCTCGAGGCCATGCGTAGCATTGACCCTTGTGGTGGGTCACGACACGGTAGGCAGTGGCACGATGTACCAAGGGTCACCCGAATGGTGGGCTTGGGAACCCTGCGCACATCGTTTGGGGCCGTAGCGGAAACTTCGGCCAGACTTCCATGCGGGTTCAGTCTCAAATAGGCGATAGCCTGGACTAGAGGTCTTATGTGATTGACGGTCATGGCCGACTCCCTCGCTGGGCATCCGCTTGAAGGTTGCCGAGGTGCATGGTTTTATGAGCACACGACGATAAGTGGCGAGAGCGTGTGTGAAGAAGTACACCCCTGTAGGGTATAAAACTATTCGTATAGCTGCGTCCTCGGATATGGACTACTTGGAAAGCTTATGCTGTTCATAGATAATCAAATGGATACTCCTAAAAATATCAAGACAAGTGTGAGTATTGTGGATGGCACTCTTCCGGAAGGGGAAAGTGAATCCACGATGGTGTATTGTGATGGAGGTAGTGGACTCGTGTGTGATGATTAAAATTGTAACAAAGAGTTAAAACTAAGTAGTGTAGGTTAGCCATGAGTCAAAGCTGGCATTGTTGCATAAACTCCACCACTCCCCCTTGTTGACACATGAGCATAAATAGACTAGGTCTGTTTTAAAGACTTGCTGAGTACGATTGTACTCATCCTTGCTTAATAAATGTTGTAGAAGAGAACCAGGACCCATCAGGTGGGTTCTTTCTAGATGTTGACGATGCCGAATAGCTGGTGTCCCAGCTACGATCTTGCCCATGTGGCGTTCTGTAGATAGTTAGGCCATGTGCCTCTTTTCTATTTCACCGTCTGTACTCAGACAACTTAGGTTTCCGTTGGATTGTATAAACTTGTTTGTATGACTTGAGTGTCGGGTCATGTGACCCCTATTTGTAAGAACATATTATGCAAGGCTCGTCTGAGCCTCTTAAATAAAAGTCATGTTGTTGTATGGTTATGTTGTGATGCCATGGTTGTATCTATGCATATCGGGCATGTCGTGCATACGTGTGACGTGCAACGGTATGTATGGGATCCGACACCAAGTCGTGTGCCTTTAGTAGTACTCTTTATGAAACTGCCTCTTTGTGCTTCCACCAAGCCGTGGTAGCTTGCTACTGCTCCAGACACATTGATTGACCGGCATGTATCCTTCTTTGCTGATGTGTTTGTCCCTTCGGGGAAATGTCTCGCAGTGTAATGGAGTCCCTGTAGCCTGCTACGACTCGTCTACGTGCAGTGATGACATTCGTGTCTCACGACGTAATGGAGTCCTTGTAGCTTGCTATGACTCGTCTACACACGCTTGAGGCCGACACCTGCATTGTTGGGTTACGTATGCCTGTTTCCGTACGGATGTGCCACTTGGGTTCTATGACTAGTCATGTCGGCCCGGGTTCTCTGTTGTGTGATTGCCAACGACATATTCACATACGTGAGCCAAAAGACGTAAACGGTCCCGGCTAAGGAAAGGTTGCAGCCGTCGAGCTTACCATGCGTGAGGACGCAAAGTGATGTGATATGTTACAGTCTCGATTCATATGACTTAGGATCGGGGTCCCGACACAACTGTTCTTAGGGTATTCATTGAAGAGGCATCTGTCCGCTTTGGGTTCGAGCTCATTAGGTGAAAAACATTTTCCACAGAGGTGTTGCGGCCCCAAACATTAAGAAGTGACAGCTTAGGTTTCTATCAAACCATAGTTCAGATAGTGTCATCTCAACGGATTTAGATGGTGCCCTATTTAAAGTGAATGTAGTTGTCTCTAATGCATAACCCCAAAATTATAGTAGCAAAATGATAAGAGACATCATAGCACGCACCATATCCAATAGAGCATGACTATGACATTCGGACACACCATCACACTATGGTATTCCAGGTGGCGTGTGTTGTGAAACAACTTTCACATTGTCTAAAGTTGTATGCCAAACTCGTAACTTAGATATTCACCTCCATGATCATATCACAGACATTTTTATCTTCTTGTCATGATGATCTTAAACTTCACTCTAAATTTGCTTGATCCTTTCAAACGATTCAGACTTGTGTTTCATTAAGTCAATATACACTATATCTACTCAAATCATCAGTGAAGGTAAGAAAGTAACGATATCCACCACATGCTACAAGACTCATTGGATTGCATACATCACGTATCATTTCCAATAAATTATTTGCCCGCTCCATCAATTCGGAAAATGGGGTCCTTAGTCATCTTGCTCAAGAGGCATGGTTCGCATGTCTCACACGATTCGAAATCGGATGAGTCCAAAGATCCATCAGCATGGAGTTTCTCCATGCGCTTTATACCAATATGACATTTAGCGGCAGTGCCACAAGTATGTGGTACTATCATTATTAACTTTGTATCTTTTGGCATCAATGTTATGAACATGTGTATTACTCCGATCAAGATTCAACAAACCATTCTCACTGGGTGCATGACCATTGAAGGTATTATTCATGTAAACAGAATAACCATTATATGAATAACCGTGTTGCAATAAACACGATCTAATCACGTTCATGCTCAACACAAAACACCAAATAACATTTATTTAGGTTTGTCACTAATCCCGAAGGTAGAGAGCATGCGATGTTAATCACATTAACCTTGCAAACATTTCCAATACACATCGTCACCTCACCTTTTAGCTAGTTCTCTGTTTATTCCGTAGCTTTTATTTCGAGTTACTAACATTTAGCAACCGAACCGGTATCCAATACCCAGGTCCTACTAGGAGTACTAGCAAGGTACACATTAATAACACGTATATCAAATATACTTGTGTCGACGTTGCCAGCCTTCTTATCTACCAAGTATCTAGGGTTGTTCTGCTTCAGCGGCCGCTCACCTCATAATAGAAGCACTTAGTCTCGGGTTTGGGTTCAACTTTGGGTTGCTTCACTGAAGCAACAACTGACTTGCCATCCATGAAGTTTCCCTCCTTGCCCTTGCCCTTCTCGAAACTAGTGGTTTTACTAACCATCAACACTTGATGCTCCTTCTTGATTTCTACCTTCGCGGTGTCAAACATCACGAACAGCTCAGGGATCATTATTTCTATCCCTGGCATTTTATAGTTCATCACCAAGTTCTAGTAGCTTAGTGGCAGTGACTTGGAGAATTATATCAATCACTATCTTATCTGGAAGATCAACTCCCACTCGATTCAAGCAATTGTAGCACCCAGACAATCTAGGCACATGCTCAACGATTGAGCTATTCTCCTTCATCTTGCAGGCAAAGAATCTTGTTGGAGATCTCATATCTCACAACACGGGCACGAGCCTGAGATCCCAATTTCAGCTCTTAGAACATCTCATATGCTCCGTGACATTCAAAACGTTTCGGAGCCTCAATTCTCAGCCGTAATGCATGACGCACCAAACTATCAAGTAGTGATCGGAATGTGTCTGTTAGATGTTCACAACATCTACAGACGACGCTAGAGGGGGTGGTGCACCGAGCGATGCATTAAGGACATAAGCCTTTTTGTGCTGCAATGAGGACAATCCTCATCTCACCGACCCTGTCCGCAATATTGCTACCATCATATTTCAACTCTTTCTCTAGGAACATATATAAAAATTCAAGGGAGCTATAGCATGAGCTAGTAATCTACAACATAATTTGCAAAGACACTACTGACTATCTTCATGATAATGAGTTCAATTAATCATATTACTTAAGAACTCCCACTCAAATTGACATCCCTCCGGTCATTCGAGTGATACATGATCCAAATTCACCAACTCAAGTCTGATCATCACGTGAGTTGAGGTGGTTTAAATGGTTAACATCATCATGTTGATCATATCTATTATATGACTCATGTTCGACCTTTCCGTCTCTTGTGTTCTGAGGCCATGTCTGTACATGCTAGGCTCGTCAAGCTTAACCCGAGTGTTCTGCATGTGCAACACTGGCTTGCACCCGTTGTATGTGAATGTAGGGTCTATCACACCCGATCATCACGTGGTGTCTCGACACGACGAACTTTCGTAACGGTGCACACTCGGGGAGAACACAATTTATCTTGAAATTAAGTCAGGGATCACCTTATAATTCTACCGTCATCCTAAGCAAAACAAGGTGCATAAAAGGATTAACATCACATGCAAATCATAAGTGACATGATATGGCCATGAACCTATGCTTTTGATCTCCATCTTGAAAGCACCGGCATGATCTCCATCGTCACCGGCATGACACCATGATCTCCATTATCTTGATCTCCATCAACGTGTCGCCATCGTGGTTGTCGCGCCCACCATGCTTCTACTACTATAGCTACCATTTAGCGATAAAGTAAAGCATTACATAGCACTTAATGATTGACACACAGGTCATACAATAATTAAAGACAACCCTATGGCTCCTGTCGGTTGCCATACTCATCGACATGCAGGTCGTGATATTCTATACAACAAATGATAATCTCATACATCACATATATCTCATCATGTAATTGGCCATATCACATCACAACATAACCTACAAAAACAAGTTAGACGTCCTCTAATTGTTGTTGCATGTTTTACGTGGCTGCTATAGGTATCTAGCAAGAACAATTCTCACCAACGCATAAACCACAACGGTGATATATAATTTGCTTTTCAACCTTCTTAAGGACCGCCTTAGTCGAATCCAATCCAACTAAAGTAGGAGAAACGGACACCCGCTAGCCATCTTTGTGCAACGAGGTTACACGTCAGTCGATGGAACCAGTCTCTCGTAAGTGTACAAGTAAGGTTGGTCTGTGCCGCTTCATCCCACAATACCGCTGAACCAAAACAAGACCAAGGGAGGAAGCAATCTAAGCATCAACACCAATGAACTCTTTGTCTTCTACTCAAGATGTCAACTACACATAGACCTAGCTCATGATGCCAATGGTGGGGAACGTTGCATGGGAAACAAAAAATTTCCTACGCACACGCAAGATATATCCATGGTGATGAGCATCTACGAGAGGGAGAGTGTATCTACTTACCCTTGTAGATCGCTAAGCGGGAAGCGTTAAGAAACGCGGTTGATGTAGTCGAACGTCTTCGCGATCCTAATCACCGAGCGTCCCACGATCCCATCATGATCCGTCCCGCGATCCAATCACGATCCGTCCCGCGATCTCATCACAATCCATCCCACGATCCAATCACGAATCGTCTTGTGATCTTGATCACGGTCCTTCCGATCTAGCGTCGAACGGACGGCACCTCCGCGTTCAACACACGTACAGCTTGATGACGATCTCCATCTTGTTGATCCATCAAGAGGGAGTGGAGAGGTAGATGAGTTCTCCGGCAGCGCGACGGCGTTGTGGCAATGGTGGTGGAGCAATTCCAACAGGGCTTCGCCGCTGAAACCGATCTAGAGGAGAAACTATGAACTAGAGGAGAGGCAGCATGTGGCTTAGGGTTTCTTGATGTGCCCCAAGTGCTAGCCTCGCCCCTCTCTTTATATGCTGAGCCCTGGGGTCAAAGCTTGGAGAAAAATCCTCCTCAAGGTCGGTTTGCCCGCAAGGCAAGAGTCCTTCTTGGACTCCAGGACCAGACGCCAAGGTCCTCGGTGTCTGGCCCCAGATACTAGGGTCCATGGCGTCTGGCCCCTGGCCTCCACAAAACAGCTTTTGTACCTTCCTAAAGCCTCATGGGCTTCACCCCTTGGCCCAAGTAAAGTGTTCCTGTACCCCAAACATTTCGAGAAACATCCGAAACTATTTCCGGTGAAATCCAGAACCATTCCGGAGACCAAACACTATTATCCCATATATCAATTTTTACTTCCGGACCATTATGGAGCTCCTCGTGACGTCATCTCATCCGGGACTTCGAACAACCTTCGGTCACCACCATACATAACTCTATACTACCAAAATGTCACTGAACCTTAAGTGTGCAAACCCTGCGGGTTCGAGAACTATGTAGACATGACCGAGACACCTCTACGGTCAATAACCAATAGCGGGACCTGGATGCCCATATTGGTTCCTATACATTCTATGAAGATCTTTATCGGTCGAACCTCTATGTCAAGGATTCAGTTAATCTCGTATGATGTTCCCTTTGTTCTTTGTTATGTTATTTTCCCGAGATTCGATCGTCAGTATCTCCATACCTAGTTCAACCACGTTACCGGCAAGTCTCTTTACTCGTTTCGTAATACAAGATCCCGTGACTAACACTTAGTCACATTGCTTGCAAGGATTATTGTGATGTTGTATTACCGAGTGGGCCCTGAGATACGTCTCCGTCATACGGAGTAACAAATCCTAGTCTTGATCCATGTCAACCCAACAGACACCCTCGGAGATACCTATAGAGCACCTTTATAGTCACCCAGTTACGTTGTGACATTTTATACACACAAGGTACTCCTCCGGTGTCACTGAGTTGCATGATCTCATGGTCATAGGAACATATACTTGAGATGCAGAAAACAGTACCAATAAACTGACACGATCATATGCTACGTTTGTAGTTTGGGTCTTGTCCATCACATCATTCTCCTAATGATGTGATCCCGTTTCCAAATGACATCTCATGTCCATGTCTAGGAAACCATAGCCATCTTTGATCATCGAGCTAGTCTATTAGAGGCATACTACGGACATGGTGTTGTCTATGTACACTTGTATCTGAGTTTCCGATCAACACAATCATAGCATGGATAATAAACGATTATCATGAACAAGGAAATATGATAATAACCAATTTATAATTTCCTCTAGGGCATATTTCCAACAATAACACCATCTACTCCTTTAAAAAGGTGTGGGTCATCCCAAAATTAATGTCTTAAATCATAGAAGAACTTTTTCTTTTGTTGGTATGTGAAACTAGGCAGTATAAATTTAGCGACAATGTCATTAGCATAATTAGCATACCAAGGAGCATTACAGGAAGCATTTATGACCGATAAGTGTTCATCAGGAAAGCAATCATTAATAGGTAGTGGGTCATCGAGAACATTCTCTAACCTAGACAAGTTATCTGCTACAGGGTTATCATCATCCTTTCTATCAACAATATGCAAATCAAATTCTTGTAGCAAAAGAACCCACCTGATATGTGTAGGTTTAGCATCTTTCTTTTCCATCAGATATTTAATAGAAGCATGATCAGTGTGAACAGTTACTTTAGAATCAACAATATAGGGTCTAAACTTATCACAAGCGAACACAGCTGCTAAAATTCTTTTTTAGTAGTAGCATAGTTTCTTTGAGCCTTGTCTAGAGTTTTGCTAGCATAATGAATAACATTTAATTTCTTATCAACTCTTTTTCCTAGAATAGCACCAACGACATAATCACTAGGATCACACATAATTTCAAAGGGTAGGTTCCAATCGGGTGGTTGAACAACAGGTGCAGAAATCAAGGCATTCTTATGAATTTCAAAAGCTTCTACAAAATCATCAAAAACGAATGGAACATATTTTTGCAATAGATTAGAGGCCTAGAAATCTTAGAGAAGTCTTTAATAAATCTCCTATAGAAACCAGCAACCAAGGAAACTTCTTGTACCTCTGATATCCGTAGGACAGGACATTTTTTCAATAGGATCAACTTTAGCTTTGTCAAATTCAATACCTCTTTCGGGAATTTTATGTCCCAAGACAATGCCTTCATTCACCATAAAGTGGCACATCTCCCAATTGAAGACAATATTAGTTTCTTCACATCTCTCCAAAACTCGATCAAGGTTGCTCAAACAATCACTAAAAGAAGTTCTGTAAACAGAAAAATCATCCATGAAAACTTCAACAATCCTTTCACAAAAATCGAAGAATATAACGGTCATACATCTTTGAAAGGTAGCAGGTGCATTGCATAAACAAGAATGCATACGTCTATAAGCAAAGGTACCGAAAGGGTAGGTAAAAGTGGTCTTCTCTTGGTCCTCTTTTGACACAAGTATTTGAGAGAAACCAGAATAAGCATCTAGAAAGCAGAAATGTGTGTGTTTGGATAGCCTTTTGTCGGTACACAACACCTATGGGATCACGTGGATCCCTTTACGGTTCGACAGGGAGAAGGAATACACAAAGAGCACATCCAATAAGCAATGCAAGGGATTTTTACCCATGTTCGGGCCGCTGAGAAGCGTCAAACCCTAGTCCTACTTTAGTGTATTGTGTATCTTTGAGCTCTGGCTACAAGAGTGCTGTGTGATGAATAGTACATAGCTGCTACGCATGCATCTGAGCTAGAATGTCCTCCTCTTCTCTAGTAATGCCTTGGGCCTCCTTTTATATGACTAAGGGGTCTCCAACAGTGGCGTACGGCACATACACGAGGTGTACAATTGCTATAGCGTTATCATACCTAACACTGACGGCATAGGATAGACGCATTAAATGATCCGTCTAGCTGTTCCTAATCTTCTTGGGGACGAGAAAAGAGGCCGTCCCATCGGTACTGCTTATTCCCATCATCGCTAGTGCCTTGACACATGCTCAGGAGGATAGGACATGTCTGACAGGTTGGTCGCTGCGCTGGAGCGGTGATAGGCTGGCGAGGTCTTGCCGGGTGAGGATCCTGTCGGGGCTCCATAAGCTAACCCCGCAAGATCGTGCCAGGGCCCCAGTTTTGGGTCTTCTGTCTGATGACTACTAACTTGAATGCCTTCTTGACATATTCGTGCTTGCATCTAGCAGTCCCCTGGCAGGCCTTGCCACTGGTGCGGCTACAACTGCCCGTGCACAAGTATGGGGTACTAAAGATCCAAACTTTAGTACACCGATAGGGGCCCAGGGTCTAGGCCACACACGGGTGCGAGGCGTTGTTGGGCTAGGCCCAAACAGTGCATGGGCACGCATGGCAGGAGTCTGTGGTCGTAATTATTTCAGTTACCACACCAGGTCATTTCCGCCACGTGCGCCGCATGCATAGCGGGGAGTTTGCATTGGGCGCCCGTGAATTAAAGTCCTGATCGTGGCAGAAACCACAGCACCATGGGTTGGGGAAATGGGGCGGTTACCTATTTGCCCATGATCGTGGGCGATGGGATTGGTGGAGATGTGCGACGACTCTTGGAGCGGAGGTGAGCCAGCCCCTGTGCCTCTTCCTATAAAATGGGGAGTAGTGAGGGGCGATGCTCATCCATCCTTCCTTCCTCCTTGAGTTTGAACCTCCAGAGCTTGCCCTTCTACACCTTCCTGATCTTAAGTTGTGCTCGCCCTTAGCCATGGCTAGGGGCAAGGGTGGCCACCTTCCTCCGCCCCAATGGCGAGGGGTTCCCATCGGGATCATGCCACCACTTCATCCATGGAGGCAGAGGGTGGCTCGAGCGCACGTGGTGGAAGAGCTACGAGGGGTCATGGTCAACGTGAAGCCCGTGGTCAGGGGATGCGGAGTGTCGTTCCACCCCTTCCTCTGAAACCAAACCCTCTTCTTGAAGAGACCCATGCTGAGGGGACTTCGTTGGAGTTCGCCATCAAGTTGTGTGGTCCCCTTCGGGGCCATCTGCCCCTCCCTCACCCTTTTGCCAGGGTGAGGGAGGTTGACAAGCTACACACTCTATGGCTGCGGGCGCATGGCTATTGCAACAGTGCCATGCCGGTGGACATTGAGTACCCGGAGAGTCGCGTCATGCTCCTCAGGCGCGGTTGGAAAACCTTCGCCCGCGCCCACAACCTCATGGATGGGCATGTTCTCCGCTTCTAGATGGTGGAGGCCGACCTGCTCTCTGTCAAGATTTATGGGCGTTTAGGTGCCCGCCTTGGCTGCTGCGAGGAAAGCTCGAGCGGTGCCGAAAGTTCCTCTTCGAGCGATAGTGACGAGGAGGACGGTGTCCGTGAAGATGACGACAACGAGTCCGAGCTCTAGGCCGTTAAGTCAGAATACGACAAGCTGGGCTCTGACTGATTGCTGGCCACACCATTGTCGTCAGCTCATGCCCCTCCCCCTCTCGGCAAGGCCACCTTGCCGGGGGTCCTTGTCTCGGGTGCTGCCGCATCTTCCAACTAGATCTCCTGGTAGGCCCGTGGTCCTCGGCTCCGTCTTCCCTTTTGGAAATTTTGCCCTCCGCGCAGTGCTGGTCCTAGAGGGTTCAGGCTGGGCTTTTGTCGGGTGTCTCTTCCTATTTTTCTTCTTTGAATGAATGCATGTTATTCCTCTTGTCTGATTTCGCTCTGTATGGTGCACACCCTACACTTTATCGGAAAACTTGTCGGTTCACGCAACCCTACCGTGAGCGCTTTGAGGAACGGATCCTTAGCAGCCTACTGGCGGTGCCACGGCCGACAAGATACCTTGACGTTTTTAGTGTAGCCACTTAAGCTGTTGAGGGGACTCGAAATAGAGTAAGGGCGCAACCGATCATGACAAGGTTCCTTCACGTGCAGGTTTCCCATACAAAAGTCGAAATCGTCCAAGGAAAATAACTTCATAGTAAAAAAATTACTTGGAGTTTTGCAACTTAGCTTTTTTTGGTGTACTCCTTTCTGCAAGATGTCAACTTCGAACATCACTTGTTGGTGTCCATACCATCTCACCCCCCGGCAAACTTGCACACGAGAGAACCTTCTATCCTTTAAGAACAAGAAAGAAGAGAAAATAGGGATATGGAACCTTGGCGGTTCGTTAGCACTTGCTGGAAATAAGCGTAATACAATATCCAAGATAAACATGCATATAAGGAAACATGAAAATTGACAAGAATGGTAGGACGCTTGATCTTATTCAACTACGCACAGGGTTTGCACCTGGCTTTGTACAAAGGATTACATGCCTTGCTGGTAAGACTTGTACAAAACATGGTTGCCGGGGGAACCAGCAACCACGCCTTATGGATAGAACTTATGAATATGTTCGATATTCCAGGAGTTTCTCACTGGAATGCCATCTTCGGTCTCCAGGCGGACTGCATCGGGCCTGGTGACTCGTATTACCTGATAAGGGCCTTCCCACTTTGGCATCAACTTGTTGGAATTCTTGGCCGACTGAACACGCTGAAGAATAAGGTCACCTTCCTCAAGGCTTCGGGCACGAACTTTGCGGCTATGGGAGTGGTGCAAAGCTTGCTGGTAGTGTGCAGATCACATAGCATCCCGAAGACGATCTTCCTCAAGGAGGGTACCGTCATCTTGCCGCAACTGCTCTTGCTCAAGCTCATCATAAGCGAGCACTCGAGGTGACCCGTATATGAGTGCCGTGGGGAGAACTGCTTCTGCCCCATATATCAGGGAGAAGGGTGTCTGGCCGGTGGCTCGATTTGGTGTCATTCTGATTGACCAAAGAACCGTCGGCAGCTCATCAATCCAGCGTCTTCCGCACTTGCGTAGCATGTCAAAAGTTCTTATGTTAAGGCCTAGCAACACTTCAGCATTTCCCCTTTCCGCTTGGACGTTTCTCCTTGGATGAGCGACAGAGGCAAAATAGATCTTGCTGCCAAGGTCTTGGACATATTGCATGAAGGTGTGGATTGTGAACTACGTGCTGTTATCAGTGATGATCCTATTTAGTACACCAAAATGGCAAACTAGTCCTCTGAAGAACTTGATGTCTAATTGTGTTGTCACCTTTCTCACTGCTTCCACTTTCAGCCACTTTGTGAATTTGTCTATTGCGACTTAAAAGTACTCAAAGCCCCCGGTAGCATGGGGAAAAGGGTCCAAGATGTCGAGCCCCCAGACCAAAAATGGCTAGGAGAGAGGGATTGTCTGAAGAGCTTGAGCTG
The DNA here is from genome assembly GCA_022496015.1 of Hordeum marinum. Classification (NCBI taxonomy): domain Eukaryota; kingdom Viridiplantae; phylum Streptophyta; class Magnoliopsida; order Poales; family Poaceae; genus Hordeum; species Hordeum marinum. Next base: position 445,653,633 of record CM039674.1, read on the forward strand.
GTTTATGCAATTTCTTTGAATGGAATTGGCACGCTTCACACTTGGTTGCTAGTGTAGTTTCATCCTGGAGAGCAGTGGTCCAAAAGAAACCTTGTCGGAATGCCATACCAACAAGATCTCTTGATACTATGTGGGAACCACATATGCCTCCATGTATCTCTGCCAACAGCTCCAGTCCATCCTCCCGAGGAATGCACTTCAATTTCACACCATTCGGTCTCTTTCTCTAGAGGGCATTATCCACAAACTGCTACATATTAGACTGATGGGCTACTTTCTCCGCTTCTTCCTGTTCCTCGGGGAGTTCCCCTGTTTGAAGGAACTGAACAATCTATTATGCCCATGCTAGAGCCTGGGGCTTGACAGCAAGGACTAAAGGCATGTCTTCTACCGCGGGAGTGCTTGTCTCTACGGCAAGGACTTGAGGTCATGACGGAACCTATTGCACCCCGACGGGCTTGGCGTTGTTCCCGGCAGCTTCCTTGCCGACAGTTTCTGGGAGCTCTGCGGGGAAATACTGGCCGGAATTCAACTTCCTTCTCTTATCTTGCCTTGCTGATGGTGCTACGGATGGCTGAGTCAATTTGATCACAAAAGTTCCTGGTTCCACAGGTAACTTGAGGGAAACATGCTTTGACAGCTCGTCGGCAATGTTGTTCTCTGCATGAGGAACATGCTCTATTTGCAGACCGTCAAAGTGTTCCTCCAACTTCCTCACTTCATCTACATAGGATTCCATCAACGGGCTCTAATAATCTTTGTTGACTTTCTTGATGACAAGCTGTGAATTAACTCTGACAATGAGCTTATTAATTCCAAGGTCTGTCGTGAGACCGGCAAGCAGTCCTTCATATTCTACGGTGTTGTTTGTTGACCTCTCTCAGGGAAAGTAAATATGAATTACATATTTGAGGTGCTCTCCGGTGGGTGCAACAAGCAGCACGCCAGCACTGGCGCCTTGCAGGGAGAAAGCCCCGTCAAAATACATAATACATTCTTGATTCGTTTCCTTGCCGGGAGAGTTGTTTCTTGGATATCTTCATCCGGCATTGGATTCCATTCTGCAATGAACTCTGCCAAGGCTCTGCTCTAAATAGTTAAAGTACTTTCAAACTTGAGACCAAAGCTTGATAGCTGTTAGGACCCCGATCCTAAGTCATATGAATCCAGACTGTAACATATCACATCACTTTGCGGCCTCACGCATGGTAAGATCCACAGCTGCAGCCTTACCTTAGCCGGGACCCTTTGCGTCTTTTGGCTGATGTATGTGAACATGTCGCTGGCAATCAAATGATAGAGAACCTAGGCCGACATGACTAGTCATAGAACCCAAGTGGCACATCCGTACGGAAACAGGCATACGTAACCCAGCAATGCAGGTGTCGGCCTCAAGCGTGTGTAGACGAGTCATAGAAAGCTACAAGGACTCCATTATGTCGTGAGACATAAATGCCATCACTGCATGTAGACGAGTCGTAGCAGGCTATAGGGACTCCATTACACTGTGAGACATTTCCCTGAAGGGACAGACACAGCAGCAAAGAAGGATACATGCCGGTCAATCAATGTGTCCAGAGCAGTAGCAAGCTACCATGGCTCGGTGGAAGCACAAAGAGGCAGTTTCCCGTAAAGAGTAGTACTAAAGGCACACCACTAGGTGTCGGATCCCATACATATCGTTGCACGTCACATGTACGCACGACATGCCCAATATGCATAGATACAACTATGGCATCACAACACAACCATACAACAACACCACTTTTATTTAAGAGGCTCATACGAGCCTTGCATAATATGTTCTTACAGGTAGGGGTCACATGACCCGACACTGAAGTCATGCAAACAAGTTCATACAAACCAAGAGGAAGCATAAGTTGTCTGAGTATAGACAGATGAAAGGCTAAAAAGGCACATGGCCTGACTATCTACAGCCCGCCACAGGGCACAAGGTCGTAGCTGGGACACCAGCTATTCGACATGTCAACATCTAGAAAGAACCCACCAGATGGGTCCTGGGTCTCATCTGCAACATTTATTAAGCAAACATGAGTACAAACATACTCAACAAGTCTTTAAAGTAGACCTAGACTATTCATGCTCATGTATCAACAAGGGGAGTGGTGGAGTTTATGCAGCAATGCCAGCTTTGACTCATGGCTAACCTACACTACACTAACTCCATGACAATACACCACCATGGATTCACTTCCCTCTCCTGGGAGAGTGCCATCCACGGTACTCACACTTGTCTTGATATTTTTATGAGTATCCATTTGATTGTCTATGAACAACATAAGTTTTCCAAGTAGTCCATATCCGAGGACGCGGCTATTCGTATAGTTTCATACCCTGCAAGGGTGTACTTCTTCACACACGCTCTCGCCACTTATCGTTGTGTGCTCATAAAACCATGCACCTTGGCAACCTTCAAGCGGATGCCCAGCAAGGGAGTCGGCCACGACCGTCAATCACACAATACCTCTAGTCCAGGCTATCGCCTATTTGAGACTGAACCCGCACGAAAGTCCGGCCAAAGTTTCTGCTACGGCCCCAAACGATGTGCGCAGTGTTCCCAAGCCCACCATTTGGGTGACCCTTGGTACACCATGCCACTACCTACCGCATCGTAACCCACCCCTAGGGTCAGCTCTACACACGGCCTCCAGCATACTATAAACACCAGAAACTACTTGCAACTCCTGGACCAAGGACTAAGCGATTGATAAGTCAAGAGGGTCAATTAAGTATCCCAATGTGTGGTAGTAACTAGTCATGGATCACAAACACGGAACTCAGTTCCTAAGAACGGTCCTAATGAGACAACCCGATATGTACTCCTACATAGCCTCTCATCTCTACCTTTACCAAAGCGAGTTCACCATAAGCTTATCACATCAGAACAACATGGTTCCACTCTAGTTCATCACCCAGATGAAACAGACCTAACACAACTCTAAGCATAGCAAGCATAGCAGGCAAGTAATCTAAGCACATCATGGCACAAGCATCTACTAGGTATGCTAGGTTGTAAGGTTTAGCTATTTACTATGACAATGACATGTCATGCAAAAGAATAGGTTCATCTACCGTGTATGACAGACATGTGAACGTTTGTCCTGATGCAATAAACAAGAGCAGGAGCAAGAGAGTGGGATGTTATCGGAATGATCAAAGGGTTTGCTTGCCTTGCTAGGTAGTGGGAAGGTTCTCTCCTTCATTGGAATACTCGGGGGTATCCTCAGAAGCAGGTCCTACTGTAATACAGATAAATAGCAATCAATACACGCAAGTGCAACAATATGATGCATTATCATGACATGGCAGCATGTATGGATGAGCTAATGCATCTATTGTCGGTGTTAATTTGAAGTGAGTGTGAAAATAGGTTGAAAATCGTTCTTCATTTCAAATTCCATATATTAACCTATTAGTAAATGTCAATGTTCTTCTACATAGGTTGCTCTAACATGCATCATAATAGCACCATTAGATTCATTGGATTTTTCTGATAAATTTTCATATATAAATTATTTTCATCTGAGTTACAAATTAATTTATATGAATATTTGAAGTTTTAAACATTTTCTGGACTTATTTTAAAACTAGAAATTTCTTTTCTTACATCAGCGTGACATCATCATGGCGTCAGCAGGTCAGCTGACCATGCCAGGTCAAACCTGACGTGAGGGGCCCTCACGTCAGTAACACAGCCCTAATCCCCGCGCTGACCAAGGTTTGACCCGCAACTGGGGCCCAGTGGTCAGTGGCTAGGGGGCTAATTAATAGGGGGATTAGCCCCTGATGGCCGGCCATGTCGGCGCCCACCAGAGCAGGACCGGCGGCGACCAAAAACACGGCAGCGACTCGTCGGAGTTGCGCATCCGGCGGCCATTTGGCACGCGGAGGGCACCAGAAGGTAGCCTGCGCACGCGCGCATCTAACGAAGCGGCAGAGGGGGCTCGGGGTCACCGGAGACGATGGCCACGTCGAGCTTGGCGGCGGCGGCGGCTCGGGCAGGATCGGCTACTGCGCCACAGGGCATGGGGAAGCAGGGGGAGAGGAGGAGGAGCACCAGCAGCTCACTGCGGTTCTAGCAGAGGCAACGGCGAGGTCGGGGGAGGTCCGGACGGGGCGAATCGTTGAGGTGGAGCTCCGGTGGCCGGCGGGGAAGAAACGTCGGTGGCGCATCATGGAGGGCTCCTGACGTCTTCTAGCATCACGGGGAGGACGAGGGGGTCGCTACGGGGCTGCTGGTGGGCTCAGATGGGCGCAGGGGTGGCTAGAACTACGGCGACACGGCGGTGACGAGCTCGGCCATGGCGGAGCAGAGGAGGAAAGAGAGCGAGAGAGAGAGCATGCGAGGGAGGGAGGGAGAGGAGAAAGAGGCCACGACGAGGAGGCCTCGTGTTGGCAGCCAGGCAGGGAGGAGGTGGCCGGCGTGTGCCCGCACGCGGCGAATGCACGCCCCTGTCCACCTGGCGAGAGGACAGGCATGACTGGCCATGGGCCAGATGGGCCGGTTCCCCCCTGGGCCTCTGCCTTTTTTTCCTTTTCTTTCTGGTTTTCTATTTCTGACATTTGTTTTATTTCTTTACAGGTACAAATACTTTTATAAAATATCCCAAATATTTTATAATATCAAGTTTGAATATTTCAAACTCCAGTAAAAAGTTTCAGGATATTTTGAAATATAAAGTATTGATAATGCTTTAATTGGCATTTTCAAAGGCTTTGTTATTTATTTTTAAGTTGCTATAATTGTTCAAATATTTAAAATGGCCCTTGATATATTCATGTCCATATTTATCATACATAGGGAACATTTTGTATTAGCATATTGAGTTTGTTGAGTTTTCAGAAACTTTTAATTAATTTAATTCCAATGTGAGCTTGGGGTTTCTTTTAGTCCCCATTTCATGTTGATGCAAAATTGAAACATGATGCACACACATGTTGTCCTATAACATCTAGCCAGGGATGTGAAAACTCACTCCCACTCAAAAGAATCTCGTCCCGAGATTTTGAAGTCATCGGGAAGAGCGCGGGGTACTGTAGTCGGAGACGATCTTCTCTTTCCCATGTGGCCTCCTTTTCAAAATGGTGTGACCACTGAACCTTGAGAAACTTGATGTTCCGACGCCGAGTGGTACGCTTAGCTTGATCAAGAATACGAACAGGGTATTCTCAATATGTAAGGTTATCTTGGAGATCAAGCGCTTCGTGGTCTACTTCACGGACAGGGTCCGAGAAGCAACACCTGAGTTGCGAGACGTGGAAGACATCATGAACCTTCGAAAGATGCGGTGAAAGTTCCAACTGGTAGGCAACCACTCCTCGTTTAGCAAGAATGCGAAAAGGTCCAATGTAACAAGGAGCCAACTTGCCCTTGATACCGAATCGATGGGTACCCTTCAGAGGTGTAACTCGAAGGTAAGCCTTTGTCACGCCCAAGATGCGGTCCTATCCTTATTTGGGCACGAGGGCCCCGATAGGGATAGAAGCGCATCTCGATGCGTTCACAAGAATGGATATCATTACAAGTACATGTACAGAAGAGATGAGTATATGGAATTGGCTTACACTCGCCACAAGCTACATCAGAGTCACAGCAATACAATAAAATCTCAAACATCATACATAAGAGTAGGGTCCAACTACGGACGAAATCAAACGATAAAATGACATCCACCCTTGCTATCCCAGGCTGCCGCCTGGAACCCATCCAAGATTGAAGAAGAAGAATAAGAAGAAGAAGCACTCCAAGTCAAATCAAGCAACGCGCTCACGTAAAATCATCACATTACCTGTACCTGCAACTGTTGGTGTAGTAATCTGTGAGCCACACGGACTCAACATCTCATTTCCAAGGGCATCAAGACTATTAAAGCTTAATGGGTAAGGTATGGTTAAGTGGTGAGGCTGCATCAAGCGACTAAGCATTTATTTGAGTGGCTAACTTACGAGTACAGAAATTAAAGTATGGTGGCCTACGCATAACGTACAAGAACTAATAATGATCACTAACTGATCCTGAACACCTACTTACGACAAACATAACCCCACCGTGTTCTCTTCCAGATAAGGACTCGCGAGAAGAGACAGTCACGGTTACGCACACTGTTGGTGTATTTTATTAGAGTTTACTTCAAGTTTGCTATGACCGGGTGTTAAACAAATTATCCAAGTTTGCCACATAACCACGGGCACGGCTTCTCGAAAAGATTTAACCCTGCAGGGATGCTCCAACTCATCCATCACAAATTAACCACACTCAGCGGGAATAACCTCAACCATGGATCTCGTGATCTTCCTAGGCAATCCCAAAGGAAATCCGACACCTCGAGATAGCCCGAAGAAAATCAGAGTTCCTCACTCAAGACATTCGAGAAAGGTGAAACAAGTCCAGCAAGGCCGCCCGACGTGCCGACAATCTCGATAGGAGCCGCGTATCTCGTTCTGAGGGCACAACCGGATGAGCGAAACGAACAGTAACTAAAGTCCCGGGTTGCCCCAGGTAGCCCGCACGGTGCTCTAGTTTGGACCAGCACCAGCAGCACTGGCCCCCTGTATTATGTTAAATTAATCCACGAGGGGGCGACCCTCTATGCATTTAAAAGGTGATCAGTTTTATTATGATGGGCAAATGTGGTACCAAAGTTGGGCCTTGCCAGACAAGTTTTAATCTAACCCGAAAATCAAGGGGGTCCCCATAACAACCCCAAGCATGTTAGGAGTGCTCATTTATGGAACATAACACCGGTTCACAAGTAACTAGGGGCGGCAAGAGTGGAACAAAACACCAAGCAAAAGGCCAAGCCTTCCACCCTTTACCAAGTGTATATGTGCATTAAATTAAATAGCAGCAGTATTGTGATATAACAAAAGAAGGTCCATGTTGACACACGGAAGCAATTGCACCTGCAACTAGCAACGCTATAAGAAGGGCTGAGCAAGCAGTGACATAGCCAAACAAAGGTTTGCTAGGATGTGGAGATATTAGAGGCTTTTCATTGTAATGTTGGGAGGCTTATCAAACAAGTGGTAGGTAGCGAGACATAACGATAAAAGACGAGACAACTAGCATGGCAATGATAGTAATGGTATCCAGGGAAATGTGTCATCTTGCCTGAGATCCCGTCCGAAAGAAGACCGAGTCCATGAAGAAGACGAACCAACGTAGTCGAACGAATCCTCACACTCCGAACACTTTCGGAACTCTATCGAGAAGAAGCAATCCGAACAAACAATCAGCACAAGATACACCACAACATATGCAAAACACGATGCACAAACAATATGATGCATGTCCGGTTAAATATGCAATGCAAGACAATTCACAACAATCAAATACTACACATTAAAGTGAAGCTCAATATGCAACGAGTTGCATATTGACGAATCTCCACATTCAAATTATTTAGTTCACCCTCGTTACGTACACGACAATATTAAATGTTGTTAAACATGACAAGAGGTGAATCATAAGTAAACTATCTATATAGGCATATTAAATGAGGCCGAAAACAACTTATAGTATTTCCGAAACGACCCCATATGTTAATTATGAATTTGGTCCAGATCTGAACTAAACATATTTTATGTTTTTTAAACATCATAACAAAGCATACCATGTTATTCTACACGTCATTCTAGTCGATTTACATATATAGAACATCTCAAAGGGAGCTACGGTTCAAAAGATATGAGCAACACAAGATGCACATGCCATGAATGCAAATGCATGGGAAATGCAATCATAAACCTCTCAAAACATGAATGCAACAAGTTATTATGAAACTACATGGTATTCTAAGCAAGTTACCTATATGGAATGTCCTCAACGGAGCTACGGTTCAACCACAATCAACAAAACAAGTTTTAGTTGAAATCTGGCAAAACAGCAACATGGCATTTTGAACACATGAAAACAACAAGTTACAATAATCTAAAATGCACAAACTAAGCATGGGGCAATAGCATACAACATCCACTTAATTTCATCTTCACATAGCATCATCAAAACAAGCATGGATCACTTGGTAGGAAGCTCACAAGAAGGCTACTTAATAACAGTTTTAGACTTAGTGAAAATAGCAGTTTTAGACAGTGCAGTTTTTATCACGAGGGCATATTGACAGCAGTAAAACTATATGCTACAAGTCATATTATGGCATGAAACTTAACAACATGCTAGAGGGCAATATCAACAACCAATAACTCCATTACACCTACCACAAAAGAGTTCTAGATCACTAGCAAATCACATGGCAAGACAGCAACAAAATATAACAGATTTCAGACTTAGAAATATTTTGGACCCACAAAATAGCAGATTTTTATAGCAAGTTGACAACACAAAAACAACACCTAAACATGCATTTCTATGACAATCAAAATGTCCATGGGCTAGGACACACATCAACGAGCAACTTTCATGTTGAAACTTAATTCATATCATGCCCGGATTAAATCCTACGAAAAAGACAAAAGGCCATCACGGCATAATGACATTCACCAAACATGCTCAAATGGCAAAACTAAATGCACCGATAATTCCTATGGGTTTTTCTACCCCGAAAACATATATAATATGCTTAGGTTCTTGTGGGAAATTAATCACAATTAAATATGTGGGAATATGGCCTAATCATCTTAAAGCAATTCAACAATGCAAAATAAATGCAAACATGATGCCAACAATTATCTCATACATAAAAATGCGGTGCGAATGGGATGAACATTTTTAATATACTATTGGACTAATTCCGACGCACGTTAAATAATTATGACAATGCAATTAAATGCAATTATGCAAAATGACAGGTTAAAATAATGTTGGCATGGATGCAAATGGCATAATATTGGTCTACGTATTATTCTAAGTAGTTTTCATGTTGAAACTATTTTAATACGAGGCACGGTTATTTAATTACTAGCGTTTTAAAACGCGAATCTAAAAGAATAAATAAATAAATAAATAAAAGAAAAGGAGGGGCTGGGCTCACAATTGGGCTGGATCTGGCCCAAGAGAAGAGGGCTGGCACTGGGAGCTGGGGCACCGGCTGGGCCGAGGGGCGCAGCCCACCTGCAGCGCTGGCGCATGTCAACGCCCGCTCGGGCGAGCGGCTCGCTCATCCCGCTGCTCCTCCCGAGCGCAGGGAACGGCGGCGGCTGGGCATGGCCGGCCGGCGAGGATGGCGCCAGGGGGTCCAGGGATGGAGCGGAGGCGGCCATGGCCGGAGGTGGCCCGGCGGCGAGCTGGACGGCGGTCGCGGCTCGGGCTCGAGTCCTCCATGGCGGCAGCGCCTGCGGGAGGAAGAAGGCAGAGCGGGGTGAGGAGAGGAGAAGGAGGAAAGGGAAGAAAAGGGAGGAGGGCGGCGGCGGCCTGGTCCAGCGGCGGCTCCGGTGACCACGGTGGGGCTGCGGTTGCGGGGCTACGGGAGCTGCCATGGGAGGCTCGGGAGGAGCTCCGGCAGAGCTCCGGGATGCCGATTCGGGCCCGGATGGGCTCGAGCAGGCCCAGATGGGCTCGGGTGGGCCTGGCTGGAGGAGGGAGAAGGAGGGGCTGGCTAGGTTTTGGGGGCACAGGAACCGAGGGGCTATTTATAGGGATTCGGGGCTGGGGTTACGGCATTGTCCGTTTTTGGACTGCCGAGTGTCGACTCGATGTCTGGAAGCAGAGAGGGGGTTACGGCGACTGTGCAGAGGGCTACGGGGAGAAGAGAGAGAGAGATGGTGCGACGCGGCACGAATATTTAAAACAGCAAAAAAACGTCCGACGATAACCGATGACCACACTCCTACGGATTACCGACGGGGTGCCTAAAGAACTCGGATCACGACGAAATTCGACGGGTGGTCTTCCTACGATATAACAAGACCGCATGACAAGTTTCGACCCCATACGAGATTATCTTTGCACGCGCTTAAACACGATTTTATTTTCACGGTGCCGCGAGCACGTGCATGTGTGGCTGGGCTCGAAACGGGCAACGGCGAAACGGAGAGAACCGGCAACTACGAACGGATGCAAGTTTTCGAAAACGGGTGATGATGCAATGCAAATGATGCGATGATGAATGCGACAACCAGATGAACACATGCCGAGAACGGAAACAAAAGGGGAATCTTCTGGAATCTTCTGGAGCGTCGGTCCCGGGCTGTCACAGCCTTCTTGTCAACTTCATAGGTCACAGCCTTATGATGACGATCATATTGGCTCTTTTGACGAGATTGGGCTGTTTTCAACTTTTCACGAATAATGCGAACTTGCTCCTCTGCATCTTGGATCATATTCGGGCCAAAGAGTTGCCTCTCTCCGGTTTCTGACCAGTTAAGAGGTGTTTGACACCTTTGTCCATAGAGAACTTCAAAAGGGGCTTTGCCAACCTTGATTGATAACTATTGTTATAAGCAAATTCGGCAAATGGAAGACATTTCTCACAATTCATACCGAAGGATATAACACAAGCTTGGAGCATGTCTTTGAGAATTTGATTGAATCGCTCAACTTGACCACTTGATTACACGTGGAAAGCAGTGCTAAAGGATAGATGAGTCCCCATAGGGGTTTGAAAACTTTCCCAAAATCAGGAAGTAAAGATACTTTCGCGGTCTAAGTTAATCTCCAAAGGAACACCATGAAGAGAAACTATTCGAGAAACATATAACTCCACTAGCTGGCTAGCAGTTATACTCTCCCGAACAGGAAGAAAATGAGCCACTTTGGAAAGGCGGTCGATGACCACAAAAATAGCATTATTCCCTCTCTTAGTCCTGGGAAATTCGGTAATGAAATCCATACTGACCTTATCCCATTTCCATTCAGGAATAGCTAAAGGTTGAAGGGTGCCAGCAGGCCTTTGATGTTCTGCTTTCACGCGACGACAAACGTCGCAGTTAGCAACGAACTGGGCAATTTCTCTCTTCATCCTAGTCCACCAGAACCTTTAGCATAGGTCCTGATACATCTTGGTACTACCCGGATGATTGTGAGAGGAGAATCATGAGCCTCCTTAAGGATCAGCTATCTTGAGCGTGTGCTCTTGGGAACCACAAACCGGTTCTGGAAGAACACAACACCCTCATCATCCTTGGAGAAATCTTTAGCGTTTCCGCTAGCAATATTCTCCTTGATCCGGGATATACCCTTATCATACTTCTGGACAACTACTATTTGATACTTAAGATTAGGTTTCGCCACCAGGTTGGATAGGAATCCTTGAGGAACAATGTGGAGGTTTAACTTCCAAAATTCCTCATGGAGAAGTGGTTAACCTTGTTGTAACATCAGGTTGTTATAATAAGACTTATGACTTAGTGCATCAGCCATGACATTGGCTTTCCCTGGGGTGTAAGTGATCCCTAAGTCGTAATCTGTAATCAACTCAACCCACCATCTTTGCCTGAGATTCAAATCCGGCTGGGTGAAAATATATTTCAGACTTTGGTGATCAGTGTAAATTTCGCAACGATTACCCAGAAGGTAATGTCGGCAGGTTTTCAGTGCATGGACCACAGCTGCAAGCTCAAGATCATGTGTTGGATAATTATGCTCATGTGGACGCAACTGTCGAGATGCGTATGCAATCACATGACGATCTAGCATGAGAATGCAACCTAATCCTTGTCGCGAGGCGTCGCAATAGATAACAAAGTCCTTAGAGAAGTCTAATGGCACCAGAACGGGAGTAGAGGTCAGTCGTCCTTTCAACTCTTGAAAACTGTGCTTGCATTGTGGATTCCACTCGAACCTTTTATCTTTCTTGAGGAGTTCAGTCAGAGGTTTTGCAACCTTGGAGAAATTCTCGACAAAGTGGCGACAATAGCTCGCTAAGCCAAGGAAACTCCGAAACCGATTCAGGTTGAGTCCAATCGAGGACGGCCTGAACTCTCTCGGGATTGACAGCAATACCTTTACCAGAGATCACGTGGCCTAGATAGGTCACTTCTGGCAACCAAAATTCACACTTGGATAAGTTGGCGTATAGACGGTGCTCTCGAAGTTTCATCAATACCAGCCTTAGATGCTCGGCATGTTCCTGTTCGTTCTTCGAGTAGATGAGTATATCGTCGAGGTAAACCACAACGAATTTATCCAAATGCTCCATGAAGATTGAATTCATCAAGCGAGAGAAGGTGGTTGGGGCATTGGTTAAACCGAAGGACATGACGGTGTACTCGTATTGGCCATAACGAGTAACAAAAGCCTTTGTGGAATGTCCCCGTTCTTAATTTTAATTTGATGGTATCCCAACCTCAAATCCATTTTGGAGAAGACGGAGGATCTAGCGAGTTGATCATACAAATCATTGATCCTGGGGAGCGGATACTTGTTCTTTATGGTGACCAGATTCACTGGCCAATAATCCACAACCATCCGATCCGATCCATCCTTCTTCTTGACGAAGAGGATGGGACAAGCCCAAGGAGAAGAACTAGGATGGATGAAACCTTTCTTCAAAGCCTCATCGAGTTGGATCTTAAGTTCGGCTAGTTCTAAGGGTGCCATATTATAGGGTCTTCTGGCTATTGGGACAGTCCCTAGGATGACCTCTATCACAAACTCAACATCTCTGACAGGTGGAATTCTTGGCAGTTCTTCTGGAAAAACATCCGGAAAGTCACGGACTACCGGAATATCTTCTAATTCTGGAAGAGGGCTAGCATTGAGGGAATAGAGTTGGCGCGTGGCTGTTCAAGTGGAGACATTAACTATCTCACCCGATGGATGTGTAAGTTGAACATTCCTAGTATGAGTATCAATCTTAGTATAGTGGGCTTTCATCCAATCCATGCCTAGAATGATATTGATGTCCGAAGACTTGAGGGCTATCAAAGATGCTAGGAAGACTAGCCTATCCACCAGAATCTCATTATCATGGATTACTCTAGAAGTTTGCCACTTTGAACCAGGAGTCTGAACTACTAAAGGAGTAGGCATATCACAAAAAGACATGTTATGCAACTGTGCATAACTTTCTGAGATAAAAGAATGAGATGCCCCAATATCAAATAGAACAAAAGCTGGATGACTATTGACAAGGAGCATACCTATGGTAACATCAGGATCCTCAAGGGCTTCCTCAGCAGAAACATAATTCACTCGTCCACGAACAGGAGCTGGCTTCACATAGAAAGCTTTTCCCGGCTTCCCACATCCAGCCGGCTTAGCATTGCTCTTAGGACACTCACGGGAGTTGTGTCCTAGTTCTCCACATTTATAGGAGACCACGATGGCATGGGGAGCAACATTGGTAGGCGGACCTCCAAATGGCTTGGCTGGAGGGTTGGGCTGAGCTGGGCGAGGCGCCTGGAAGCATGGCCTCGCGGTGTATCTTGGCGGCAGAGCTGCGTTGGGCACCCACACCCAGCGTTTGTTGGAGCCTGAGCCAGATGTGGGGCTAAAGTCACGGTTGTGCTTCCTCATGGCCTCATAGTCAGTCTGTCCAAACTCGGCATTGATAGCCTTGTTGACGAGAGCCTGGAAGGTTGTGCACTCATGCAGGCGCAGATCTCGACGGAGCTCGGGATTAAGTCCGTTGCGGAACCTAGACTGCTTCTTAGCATCAGTTGAAACTTTCTTCGGAGCATGGCGAGCAATATTGCCGAACTCATGGCTATAGGCATCCACGGACAGTCTACCCTGGGTGAAAGCACAAAATTCCTCTCTCTTGCGATTCATCAGCCCTTCCGGGATGTGATGGATATGGAATGCCGCGCTAAATTCTGCCCAAGTTGGTGCGGGGCCTACAGGATGCATGGCTTCATAATTTTCCCACTGCAGATTAGCGGGTCCTTCCAGAAAGTAGGTAGCAAAGGTCACCTTGTTGGCCTCGGATACATTGGCAGCTCGGATCTTACGGAACATGCTGGTCAGCCAATCGTCTGCATCAAGTGGGTGGATCGAATGATGATACTTGGGTGGGCACCGCTTGACGAAGTCACCGAGGGACACACCATCATCGTGATCATTGTGGGGAGCACGCGTTGTGTTCTACTCAATTCGTTCCAGCAGCCTGTTGGTCTCCCTTTTGTTCCTTTCAGCTTCAAGCATCACTTACGCCAAAGAAGGCGCATGTGGCAGGTTCTCTTGCCTTGGCTGGCTTCCCTCGCCCTCCTCGAGGGCAGGCACGGGGTTATTCCTAGTTGCCACCATCCTGGGAAAACAAACCCACAGCTTAGCCATAGAGGACATCAACTCTAAGACATGAGATAAGGAATGTACTGGACAACATGGCATGCAGGGTAAACACCCAAACAACATCGTAATAACAACTGCCCTATGAACACCATGATTCATACACACCAAGACAAAGTTCGGTACAAGCCCAAGCTGAATACAAACTACAGAGAGATGACACAACTCATCGGAGGCATTACAAGCTTCCTATACATTATCTATCTACACCTACGGAACTTAACTCTCAACCTCGGTCATATCCCACTAGACACGCAGGACTGTGGTGATACGACTACTACCATACTAGTACTAACATCCACGTACTCAAGCATCACCGTAGAATGCCTCATACAGGTTACCCCCGTGACCCGGGAGCTGAACCTGAGGATCTGGGAACACTCTAGCCTGTGATCCCTGGAAACCGTAAGGACACAGATGTGGCCTTGGTCCCCTTGTTGGCGGCAACAGCGGTCCTCGAAGAGGGGTGATGCCTCCAACATCGGGCCAGTCTACGCGTGCTGGCAGATGAGTCCGTGATGGGGTCAGCATCTCCAAATCTCCATAGCATGTCTGCACGACAGGTTCCAACTGCGTCATGGCTGTCCAAAGACGTGCACGGGTGGCATAAAGCTCCATGAGAAGGGCACGTGCATCACGATCCCTGTTCTCCAACATCTGAGCGGTCACCTGCATCCTAGGGTCCTCATGAGAATGATCATAGTAGGTTGCGCTAAGATAGCCATCCTCTCCTCCCATGGAAGCAGGCACATAACAGAACTCTGTGTTCTGAAGCAGACCATGGTGAAACCTCATGATAGTTAACATGGTGTAGGCGGCCTCCTGAACTGCCATGTCTATGGTGACACGTAGTCCATAAGTCCAGTGAAGCGGTTCTACAACTCTAGGATATGAAGGATATATCTTAACAGTACACAGATACTGACTCTGGTTGAAATCTCGATACTGTTCCTACACTGTGTACTGTGGGTACCAACGGTAGCCAGCCTCCATCATAACTATAACCAACATGGTCGTGTGACCCGGTACATCGATGCACCTAGTCAGACGGACCACCTGACAGGAAGGACGAGGGGGCATCTGAAACAGAGAATGATGCAAAGGCATTAGAGACTCTAGCAGAAATTGGATAGCATAACGGCTGTAATTGCTCAAAAAGGATTTGAGACAACTGCAAAAGATTGGAAAGCATAACCACTCGACTTTCTAGACTCAAATCTCTTCTCCATCTATTGTCACACCAACAATACTCTAGTACCAACATTCACTTGCAAACAAGCTAGCTAGTAGTCCATGGTTAGTAACTCGTCATCCTAAGCAATAGATGAGAAGCCTAGTTCTTATCCCCATAGAAAATATGAGAAAGACTCGGCATAGAATAACTTGGGAAGAGGAGTAAAAAGAGCCTTACGTTCCCTTCCACAATCAATTCCCCTACTTTTCTATAGTGTTTCTAGACTCAACTTCGACCGGTTTGGCTTGGTAGTCCTACAGTCAATCAGGCTCTGATACGAACATTGTCGGCACCCTGATCCTAAGTCATATGAATCTAGACTGTAACATATCACATCACTTTGCGGCATCATGCACGGTAAGCTCCACGGCTGCAGCCTTACCTTAGCCGGGACCGTTTGCGTCTTTTGGCTCACGTATGTGAACATGTCGCTAGCAATCAAATGACAGAGAACCCGGGCCGACATGACTAGTCATAGAACCCAAGTGGCACATTCGTACGGAAACAGGCATACGTAACCCAGCAATGCAGGTGTCGGCCTCAAGCGTGTGTAGACGAGTCATAGCAAGCTACAAGGACTCCATTACGCCATGAGACATAAATGCCATCACTGCACGTAGACGAGTCGTAGCTGGCTACAAGTACTCCATTACACTGTGAGAAATTTCCCCGAAGGGACAGACACAGCATCAAAGAAGGATACATGCCGGTTAATCAATGTGCCCGGAGCAGTAGCAAGCTACCATGGCCCGGTGGAAGCACAAAGAGGCAGTTTCCCGTAAAGAGTACTACTAAAGGCACACGACTAGGTGTCGGATCCCATACATACCATTGCACATCACACGTACGCACAACATGCACGATATGCATAGATACAACTATGGCATCACAACATAACCATACAACAACACAACTTTTATTTATGAGGCTCAGACGAGCCTTGCATAATATGTACTTACAGGTAGGGGTCACATGACCCAACACTCAAGTCATACAAACAAGTTCATACAAACCAAGCGGAAGCATAAGCTGTCTGAGTACAGACAGATGAAAGGGTAAAAAGGCACATGGCCTGACTATCTACAGCCCGCCACAGGGCACAAGGTCGTAGCTGGGACACCAGCTAATCGGCATCGTCGACATTTAGAAAGAACCCACCAGATGGGTCCTGGGTCTCATCTGCGACATTTATTAAGCAAACATGAGTACAAACATACTCAGCAAGTCTTTAAAGCAGACCTAGACTATTCATGCTCATGTATCAACAAGGGGAGTGGTGGAGTTTATGCAGCAATGCCAGCTTTGACTCATGGCTAACCTACACTACACGATTTTAACTCTTTGTTTAAATTTTAGATATCGCACACGAGTCCACTAACTCCATGACAATACACCACCATGGATTCACTTCCCTCTCCTGGGAAAGTGCCATCCACGGTACTCACACTTGTCTTGACATTTTTATGAGTATCCATTTGATTGTCTATGAACAGCATAAGTTTTCCAAGTAGTCCATATCCGAGGACGCGGCTATTCGAATAGTTTCATACCCTACAAGGGTGTACTTCTTCACACACGCTCTCACCACTTATCGTTGTGTGCTCATAAAACCATGCACCTCGGCAACCTTCAAGCGGAAGCCCAGCGAGGAAGTCGGCCACGACCGTCAATCACACAAGACCTCTAGTCCAGGCTATCGCCTATTTGAGACTGAACCCACATGGAAGTCCGGCTGAAGTTTCCGCTATGGCCCCAAATGATGTGAGCAGGGTTTCCAAGCCCACCATTCGGGTGACCCTTGGTACACCGTACCACTGTCTACCGCGTTGTAACCCACCCCTAGGTTCAGCGCTCCGCACGGCCTCCAGCATACTATAAACACCAGAAACTACTTGCAACTCCTGGACCAAGGACTAAGCGATTGATAAGTCAAGAGGGTCAATTAAGTATCCCAACGTGTGGTCGTAACTAGTCTTGGATCACAAACACGGAACTCAGTTCCTAAGAACGGTCCCAATGAGACAACCTGCTATGTACTCCTACATAGCCTCTCATCGCTACCTTTACCAAAGCGAGTTCATCACAAGCGTATCACATCAGAACAACATGGTTCCACTCCAGTTCATCACCCAGATGAAACAGACCTGACACAACTCTAAGCATAGCAAGCATTGAAGGCAAGTAAGGTAAGCACATCATGGCACAAGCATCTACCAGGTATGCTAGGTTGCAAGGTTTAGCTATTTACTGTGAAAATGACAGGTCATGCAAAAGAATAGGTTCATCTATCGTGTATGACCGACATGTGAACATTTGTCCTAATGCAATAAACAAGAGCAGGAGCGAGAGAGTGGGATGTTATCGGAATGATCAAAGCGGTTGCTTGCCTTGCTGGGTAGCGGGAAGGTTCTCTCCTTCGTTGGAATACTCGGGGGTATCCTCGGAAGCAGGGCCTACCATAATGCAGATAAATAGCAATCAATACACGCAAGTGCAACAATATGATGCATGATCATGACATGGCAACATGTATGGATGAGCTAATGCAGCTATTGTCCAGGTTAATTTTAAGTGAGTTTGAAAATAGGTTCAAAATCGGTCTTCATTTCAAATTCCATATATTAACCTATTTGTAAATTTCAACGTTATTCTACATAGGTTGCTCTAACATGCATAATAATAGCACCATTAGATTCATTGGATTTTTATGATAAATTTTCATATATAAATTATTTTCATCTGAGTTACAGATTAATTTATATGAATTTTTGAAGTTTTAAACATTTTCTGGAATTATTTTAAAACTAGAAATTTCTTTTATTACATCAGCTTGACATCATCATGGCGTTAGTAGGTCAGCTGACCAGGCCAGGTCAAACCTGACATGCCGGACCCGCACGTCAGTGACACAGGCCTAATCCCCGTGCTGACCAGGGTTTGACCCGCAACTAGGGCCACTTGTCAGTGGCTGGTGGGCTAATTAACAAGGGGATTAGCCCCTGATGGCCGGCCACGTCGGTGCCCACCGGAGCGGGGCCGACGGTGACCACAAACACGGCGGCGACTCGCCGGAGTTGCGCATCCGGTTGCCATTTTGCACGCAGAGGGAACCAGAAGGTAGCCCGCGCACACGCGCACCTAACGAAGCAGCAAAGGGGGCTCGGGGTCGTCGGAGACGACGGCCACGTCGAGCTTGGCGGCGGTGGCGGCTCGGGCAAGAACGGCTACTACGCTAGAGGGCACAGGGAAGCAGGGGGGAGGAGGAGGAGCACCAGCGGCTCACCGCGGTTCCAGCAGAGGCGACGGCAAGGTCGGGGGAGGTTCGGACGGGGCGAATCGTCGAGGTGGAGCTCTGGTGGCCGGTGGGGAAGAAACCGCGGTGGCACGTCATGGAGGGCTCCCGACGTCTTCTAGCGTCACGGGGAGGACGAGGGGGTCGCTGCGGGGCTGCTGGTGGGCTCAGAAGGGCGCGAGGGTGGCTAGAACTACGTTGACGCGGTGGCGACGAGCTCGGCCATGGCGGAGCAGAGGAGGAAAGAGAGCGAGAGAGAGAGAGAGCGCGAGGGAGAGAGGGAGAGGATAAAGAGGCCACGACGAGGAGGCCTCGCGCTGGTGCTCTTTGAACCCTCCAGGCCGGCAACCAGGCAGGGAGGAGGTGGTCGGCGTGTGCCCACACGCGGCGAACGCACGTCCCTGTCCTCTTGGCGAGAGGACAGGGACGACTGGCCATGGGCCAGATGGGCCGGTTTCCTCCTGGGCCTCTGCCTTTTTTCCTTTTCTTTCTGTTTTCTATTTCAGACATTTGTTTTATTTCTTTACAGGTACAAATACTTTTATAAAATATCCCAAATATTTTATAATATCAAGTTTGAACATTTCAAACTCCAGTAAAATGTTTCAGGATATTTTGAAATATAAAGTATTAATAATGCTTTAATTGGCATTTTCAGAGGCTTTGTTATTTATTTTTAAATTGCTATAATTGTTCAAATGTTTAAAATGGCCCCTGATATATTCATGTCCATATTTATCATACATAGGGAACATTTTGTATTGGCGTATTGAGTTTGTTGAGTTTTCACAAACTTTTAATTAATTTAATTCCAATGTGAGCTTAGGATTTCTTTTAGTCCCCATTTCATGTTGATGCAAAATTGAAACATGATGCACACACATGCTTTCCTATAACATCTAGCTAGGGATGTGACAACAGCTCCAAAGCCCACTCCACGATCCTGCAGGTTGCATCTGGATTTCATAAAATCCGCTGGAATGGGAAGCGAGTGACTTAGGTGATCTCATGTGCAAGGAAATAATTGTGCAGCTTCCTCGAGGCTATAAGGAGGCCGAAGAGAAACTTTTGCACACCATAGTATCTTGACCTAGCCCCTACAAAAGGGAGCTGACAAAATAAACTGGGCGCTGAACCATCTTCTTCTTCTATGCCGCTTCTTTTATCTGCTCAGATCCTGCCTTGTCGGCACCAGACTCTATTGGGGAAGATCCTGGCTCATCACTTGGTGCTCCTACCTTTGTAGCTGCTTCTTCATCGACTTCTCTCCGTGCCACTAACGCAACACTAACCACCTGAATCGTTATCGCCAGGTATAACAACAATGGCTCTTGTGGTTTAGGTGCGACTAGTGTTGGCAGACAAGAGAGGTACTTCTTCAAATCCTGCAACGCTACCTCCGCTTCCGGAGTCCACTTCATTGGACCAGCATTTTTCAAGATTTTGAAAAAGGGCAGGGCGTGCTCAGCAGATTTTGAGATGAACCTACTCAGAGCCGCAACGCAGCCGGCAAGACAACGCACATCTTTGACGCATCTTGGTGCATCAATCTGCTCAATTGCCTTGATCTTGTCGGGGTTCGCCTCGATCCCACATTGAGATACAAAGAATCTGGGAAGCTTCCTAGACGAAACGCTAAACACGCACTTCTCAGGATTGAGCTTCAAATTGATCTTGCACAGATTTGCAAACGTCTCTTCTAGATCTTGTATGAGCGTTGCTTTGTCCTTGGTTTTAACCACTATGTCATCCATATAAGCTTCCATATTTCTATGTAGCTAAGGCTCAAAACCGATCTGGACTGCTCTTGCGAACGTTGAATCGGCACTTTTCAACCCGAAAGGCATATGCACGAAGCAATATGTACAACATGGGGTGATAAATGTGGTCTTCTATTCGTCTTCTTTAGACATGAAGATCTGATGATATCCTCAATAAGCATCAAGAAATGACAACAAATCATAGCCGGCAGTGGAGTCCACAATCTGGTCGATGTGCGGCAAGGGGAAATGACCTTTTTGATAGGCTTTATTGAGATATGTATAATCAATACACAACCTCCATTTCCCATTCGCCTTGCGCACTACAACTGGATTGGCCAACCATGTTGGATGGAGCACTCCTCTGACCAAACCTGCCTCTTCCAACTCCTGATTTCCTTAGCAATAAATTCATGCAGCTCCAAGGCTTGCTTCCTAACTTTCTTCTTAACGGTCCGCGCATGAGGATAGACATCAAGATGGTGCTCAATTACCTTCCTGGGAACACCGGGGATATCAGATGGTTGCCATGCAAACACATCGACATTCGCCCGCAGGAAGGCAATGATCGCACTTTCCTATTTGTCGTTGAGGGTGGAACTTATGGTGAAAGTTACTCCCGTACCATCCTCCTTGGCGGGCACCTTCTTAGTTTCTGGTGGATCTGCTTTGGATTTCTTGTTCTTGCCGGTGGAGCTCTCTGGCACATCCTCAACAGAAGCACATCACTCCGAGGAGGTGCGCTTGCCGGAGTGTGAACCAAAGGTCTTACCGGTCTTGTTTCCCCCGGAAGCTTCAGCGGCAGGAGCTAGTGCCTTGGTGGCAGGTGTTGCAACTACTTCCCGATAGAGTTGGTCGGCACAGATAAGCGGACCCTTCTAGTCATAGTTGATTGTGATGACGCTCATCGGCCCTGACATCTTCAATACATTGTAAGCATACTGTGATGCCACCAAGAACTTGGCCTGCGCTTGATGGCCAAGGATTCCATTATATGGCAATGGAATCTTGGGGACATCAAAAACAATCTTCTCCATCCTGAAGTTTAGGTCACTACCAAATGTTACCGCTAGTGTGATCTTGCCCTTCGGTTGTCTCCTCCCTGGATTGATCCCCTAAAACGTGCCCGTCTCCTCGGGATCTTCATGAGGAATTTCCAACCTGTTGATGACATCAGGCGAAATCAAGTTCAAACCGGCCCCACCGTCAACTAACATTTTCGTCACCTTGAGGTTGCGAATTGTTGGCGAAACCAACAATGGCAGACACCCGAACGCAGTTGTGCGAATGGGGTGATCCTCGGCGTCAAAATGATGGGCGTGTTGGACCATTTCAATGGTTTCCGAGCATCAATAGATGGCTCTGTCGCATTTATCTTGCGTGGCCACTGTTTAAGTTGGCGGTGAGAAGAATGCAACGAGGTGCCCCGGTCAATGCACATGACCTTTGTAGCTTTTTGAAATTCGTGCTCGCTGGACTCGTCATCCTCCTCGTTGCCATTGTCATCCCCCTCTTCCTTGTCGCGGCCTCAAGCGGGCCTCTCGTTCTGTTGCTTGGCCTTGCCGCGATGACCTCCTCGTCCACCGCGTTTCTTGCCGGGCCCCTCTGCAACATCTTGGGCCTTGTCCTTATCTCGCCTCACATATTCAGCCTTTTGCCTATCGACAAGCTGCTCAACTTGCTGGGAGTTTTGGAGATCGTGGACCTTGGTGCGATGTATCTTGCAGTACTGCTTGTCGGAGCCCTCCGGCTTGTCAGCAGCCGCCAAGGCCTGACAGGAGATGCACCTAGCAACCTCCTTGTCGGGGCTGTCAACCTTGGCCTTCTTGGCAGTGTCGAGGTTGTTGGATTCCTCGACGATAAGCACAGCCTTGTCCTTGCGCTTCAGGTTCCACCGTCAGCCTTTCTTTGTCGGCGTGGCAGCGTCTTCGTCTTCAGAGTCGAGTCCAGTGCCAGCATCCTCGCCAGGGAGTCTCCTCCCTTTTTCAGCTCGAGCACATCTATCAACCAGAGCATAGAGTTGGGCAACATCCCTGACTTTGTTCATCGCCAGCTCTTCATGCATCATGTGGTTGCGCACGTTCTGATGAAACGCGTTGATAACAGCAGCAGTATGAATGGCTGGGATGTTGTGATGTATACGGCTGAATCTTTGAATATACTTGCGCAAGGTTTTGCCTTCTTTCTAGGGGATGAGATGCAAATCACTTTCCTAGCCAGGAGCTTGGTGGCCTCCGGTAAAGGCACCAACAAACTCATGACATAGATCTGCCCAGGAAGAAATGGAATTCTCAGGCACATGCATCAACCATGACCTGACTTTGGGCTTGAGTACCAACAGGAAGTAGTTGGCGAGTATCTTGTCATCGCAAGCCCCGGCAACCTGCACCACAATGGTGTAGACGCTCAAGAACTCCGATGGATGAGTCTTGCCGTCGTATTTCTCTGGGACCTCCAGTTTGAACGTTCGCCACTAGACTCGCCGCAGCTCACGGGTAAAAGCTGGACAACCCACCTCATAAGGTAGGTCGATAGGATACCCTAGCATAGGCTGGTCTACAGTGCATCATGCATGCATATCAGATTAATGGCGCGCTTCCCGACGCCGCTTGTTGGTAGTCCGAGCGTCTTCTTTTCTTCCCTCCCAAAGAATTTGACGTTGATCGCGCGAGTTCACGGATTAGACAATGCCGTTGAATTGTCACCACAGGCGCCGATATGTCGAGTCGTGGACCGTTGTTGCCGCCATGGGGGGGAGTGCACCGTGGTCGTGCCATCTCCAGCCTTTTCGCCATTGGTGCACGCTAATTCGATGGACCGCCGTCGCGAAGGCTCCGCCCAGTACGGCCCATCTCTATCAGCGAAGCTGACGAGGCTCTGAATAGTAGCTCTCCACTCTTCAAGCTTCTCCGTAGCAGGAGGAAAATTCAGGAGTAGCTTTGCTTGTGCCACGCTTCTGCTGATGGAGTCGGTGGTGAAAGGCGCGAAGAACGTAAGGTGCTCTGACTCCTAACCATGTTAGAAGGAGCTCCATCATGGTCCTGCGATCGCGCTCCACTTCCACCAGCATTTTGGCATGCATGTTGGTCCCGTGCATCTCGGGAGTGATGCTCAGGAGTCTTTACATGGGGACACTTAGAACCACCAACGTCATGGCGTTGTTCATAGCACGCGCCTTGAGAAGGTCGTGGCACATGTGCATGCGTGGGTGTCTTGGAAGGCGCCCTTCCATCCTTGGAGTTCACTATGTCACCCGTAGGCAACACAACTCTGTCCTAAGATCCAGCGGCACATGGGTTGCCGTCACCGCTACGGACGTCGCTGCTCGCTTGCCCTTGATCACCAGAGCTTCGGGGAAGCTCAAGATCTCCGCCTCCTCCACCTGCATCCACATCATCGCCCGTTCGAGTAGCTACAGGCACACCAAACACGGGTGGATCAACCGCCGTCAAGCCCTTCTTCTTGGGGGCCATGGCGATGAAGATGATGAAGAAACTAGCGTGTTGATCGCTAGATCAGGCTCATGCAACCCTCTCCCCTGGTGTGCCAATGATGTCGGGACACGACACCTATGGGATCATGTGGATCCCTTTACGGTTCGGCAGGGATAAGGAGTGCACAAAGAGCACATCCAACAAGCAATGCGAGGGATTTTTACCCACATTCGGGCCGCTGAGAAGCGTAAAACCCTACTCCTGCTTTAGTTTATTGTGTATCTTTGAGCTCTACCTACAGGAGTGCTTTGTGATGAACAGTACACAGCTGTTACACATGCATGTGAGCTATAATGTTCTCCTCTTCTCTAGTAACGCCTTGGGCCTCCTTTTATATGACTAAGGGGTCTCCAACAGTGGCGTACAGTACATACATGGGCTGTACAGTTGCTATGGCGTTATCATACCTAACACTGACGGCATAGGACAGACGCATTAAATGCTACGTCTGGTTGTTCCTAATCTTCTTGGGGACGGGAAAGAGGTTGTCCCATAGGCACCTCTTATCCCCATCATCGCTAGCACCTTGACACGTGCTCAGGAGGATAGGACTTGTCTGACAGTTTGGTCGCTGCACTCGAGCGGTGACACGCTAGCGAGGTCTTGCTGGGTGCGGGTCCTGCCAGGGCTCCGTAAGCCACCCCGGCAAGATCTTGCCAGGGCCCCAACTTTTGGTCTTTTGTCTTCTGATTACTAACTTGAATGCCTTCTTGACATCTTCGTACTTGCATCTAGCAGTCCCCTGGCAGGCCTTGCCGCTAGTATGGCTACTATTGTCCGTACACAAGTAAAGGGTACAAAAGATCCAAACTTTAGTACACCGACACCTTTCTAGCATTTGATCAATAAAAGGTAGAAGGTAATGATCTTTTATAGTATATTTATTTAATTTACTAAAATCAATTACCATTCTATATCCTGTAACAATTCTCTGCGGGATCAATTCATTTTTATCATTAGGAACTACGGTAATACCCCCTTTCTTAGGGACACAATGAACGGGACTAGCCCATCTACTATCAGCAATAGGGTAAATGATACCTGCCTCCAGAAGCTTTAATATTTCATTTCTTACCACTTCCTTAATTTTAGGTTTTAACCGGCGTTGGTGATCAACAAATGGCTTAGCATCGGGCTCCATTTTAATTTTATGCTCACATAGAGTGGGGCTAATGCCCTTAATATCATCAAGAGTGCATCCAATAGCAGCACAGTGCTTCCTCAGAGTTTTCAATAATCTCTGTTCTTCATGCTCTGAAAGGTTAGCACTAATAGTAACAGGGTATATCTTCTATTCATCAATATAAGTATATTTTAGAGTATCCATAATTGTTTAAGCTCAAACACGGGATCACCCTTGGGTGGAGGAGGATCCCCAAGTATTTCAACAGGCAAGTTGTGTTTCAGAATAGGATGTTGATCAAATAAAATCTTATCTATTTCAGTCCTTTCATTCATATGCATATCATTTTCATGGTCCAACAAATATTTTTCTAAGGGATCAGTAGGAGGCACAACAATAGATGCAAGACCAATAATTTCATCCTTACTAGACAATTCTTTATCATGGGGTTGTCTACAAAATTTAGAGAAATTAAACTCACGAGACGTATCCCCAAAACTTACGGTAACAGTTTCCTTCTCACAATCTATCCTGGCATTAATAGTATTCAAGAAGGGTCTACCAAGTATAATGGGAAAAATATCATCTTGTGGGGAGCTAAGGACAAGGAAATTAGTAGGATATTTTATTTTCCCACACAAGACTTCAACATCTCTAATAATCCCAACTGGTGATATAGTATCTCTATTAGCAAGCTTAATTGTAACATTAATTTCCTCTAACTCCACCGGTGCAATATCATTCATAATCTCTTTGTATAAGGTAAAGGGAATTGCACTCACACTAGAACCCATTTCACATAAGCCATGATAACAATGATCTCCTATTTTAATAGAAACAACAGGCGTGCCAACAATGGGTCTATGTTTATCTTTAGCATCAGGTTTAGCAATTCTAGCAGCTTCATCACAAAATTGAATAACATGCCCATCAATATTATCAACCAAGAGATCCTTAACCATAGAAATACTAGGCTCAACTTTAATTTTCTCAGGGGGTGTAGGTGTTCTAGCACATCTCTTACAAACCATAGTTGAAGCCTTAGCATGTTCCTTTATTCTAACAAGGAAAGGTGGTCTTTCAATATAAGCAACAGGAATAACATGATCAACATTATAAGTAATAGTTTCCTCTTCAACTTTAATAGGTTCACCTACTTTCACTTCAATGGGAGGATGATATTTAAACCACTTGTCCTTAGGGAGATCAACATGAGCAGCAAAAGATTCACAAAAAGAGGCTACTATCTCAAAGTCAAGTCCATATTTAGTGCTAAATTCACGAAAAGCATTGGTGTCTACGAAGGATGTAAAACAATCAAACCTAAGGTTCATACCTCACTCCTTACCTTCATCGAGTTCCAAATCTTTAGAGTTGCGTTTAAATCCTTCCAATAAATCCCATTTTAAGTCAATATATTTCTTCATTTAGGAACCAGCACAAGAAGTATCGAGCATGGATTGATCATTACGAGAAAGCCGAGCATAAAAATTCTGAATAATAATTTCTCTAAAGAGCTCATGATTGGGGCATGAATATAACATTGACTTAAGCCTCCCCAATCTTGAGCGATTCTCACGAGGCCAAAAATTATAGATATAATTCCGATCACGATGAACTAGATGCATAGGGTAGAACTTCTGATGAAATTCCATCTTTAATCGGTTCTAGCTCCATGATCCAATATCATCACGTAGCCTATACCATGTCAATGCCTTCTCCTTCAAAGAAAAAGGAAATACCTTCTTCCTAACGTGATCCTTAGGAAGACCTGCAAGCTTAAATAATCCACAAACTTCATCCACATAGATTAGATGCAAATCAGGATGTAGTGTTCCATCTCCTGCATAAAGATTAGCCAGCAGTTTATCTATCATACCCGAAGGAATTTCATAATAAATATTTTCAGTAGGTTTAGTAGGTTGAGGGACAAATCTTTGTGTTTCCGGTTAAGGTGAATATACCCCGAACAAGCCCCTCAAAGGATTACTTTCTATAATAACAAGTGACATCAAATTTTAGCACACTATATAAAAAAATTCTTACCAGATTCCACTCACCAAAGGCGCTTCACTCCCCGGCAACGGCACCAGAAAAGAGTCTTGATGACCCACAAGTATAGGGGATCTATCGTAGTCCTTTTGATAAGCAAGAGTGTCAAACCCAACGAGGAGCAGAAGGAAATGACAAGCGGTTTCTAGTAAGGTATTCTCTGCAAGCACTAAAATTATCGGTAACAGATAGTTTTGTGATAAGATAATTTGTAAGAACAAGTAAAAAGTGTAGAAAAGGTGCAGAAAGGTATCCCAATCCTTTTTGTAGCAAAGGACGGGCCTAGACAAACTCTTATATAAATCAAACCAATCCCGAGGACACATGGGAATTTCTGTCAAGCTATTTTTCATAATGCTCATTTGACTCGCGTTCGTTACTTTGATAATTTGATATGTGGGTGGACTGGTGCTTGGGTGCTGCCCTTACGTGGACAAACCTCCCACTTATGATTAACCCCTCTCGCAAGCATCCGCAACTATGAAATAATAATTAAGATAAATCTAATCATAGCATGAAACATATGGATCCAAATCAGCCCCTTACGAAGCAACGCATAAACTAGGGTTTAAGCTTCTGTCACTCTAGCAACCCATCATCTACTTACTACTTCCCGATGACTTCCCCTAGGCCCAAATAATGGTGAAGTGTTATGTAGTCGAAGTTCACATAACACCACTAGACGAGAGACAACAAACATCTCATCAAAATATTGAACAAATTACCAAATTCACATGATTACTTATAAGAAGACTTATCACATGTCCTCGGGAACAAACGTAACTACTCACAAAGCTTGTTCATGTTCATTATCATAGGAGTATTAATTATCATAAAGGATCTGAACATATGATCTTCCACCAAGTAAACCAACTAGCATCAACTACAAGGAGTAATCAACACTACTAGTAACCTACAGGTACCAATCTAAGGTTTGAGACAAAGATCGGATAGAAGAGATGAACTAGGGTTTGGAGAGGAGATGGTGCTGGTGAAGATGTTGATGTAGATGGACCCCCTCTCGATGAGAGGATTGTTGGTGATGACGATGGCTTTGATTTCCCCCTCCGGGAAGGAAGTTTCCCCAGCAGAACAGCCCTGCCGGAGCTCTAGATTGGTTCTATCCAAGTTACGCCTCGAGACGGTGGCGCTTCATCCTGAAAGTTTCCTTCTGATTTTTTGAGGTCAAAACCCTTCATATAATAGGAGATGGGTGTCGGGGACCTGCCAGGTGGGTCACAAGCTTCCTAGGCGCGGCCAGGGGGGTGGACGCGCCTGCCAGGCTTGCCACCTCCTGGTAGGCCCCCTCTGGTATCTGTTTCGCCTATTATTATTTTTATATTCCAAAACAATTCTCCGTAAATTTTCAGGACTTTTGGAGTTGTGCAGAATAGGTATCTCAGATTTGCTCCTTTTCTAGTCCAGAATTCCAGCTGTCGGCATTCTCCCTCTTCATGTAAACCTTGTTAAATAAGAGAGAAAAGGCATACGTATTG
The DNA here is from genome assembly GCA_022496015.1 of Hordeum marinum. NCBI lineage: Eukaryota > Viridiplantae > Streptophyta > Magnoliopsida > Poales > Poaceae > Hordeum > Hordeum marinum. The sequence goes on from CM039674.1 coordinate 445,682,290, forward strand.
TACCATAACATGTAATAACATCCCATAATGCAATAAATATCAATATAAAAGCATGATGCAAAATGGACGTATCAGAAGCCATGCCGCAACAAGAAAAAACATCGACACAGCAGCGGTGAAACCGAAGACACGACAGTCAACGCCGGATTTAGCAATTCAAAGTCATCACAGTGGAGTAAATCCTCTAAAGGAAACATGGATGGACCTCCTCAGATTGAAAAAATCATGGAGAGGCCCTTCCAGATCCACGACACCCAAGACAAGCACGCCACCCACACCAACCGTAATTGATGGGTGTTTAAGCAGGCAGGCAAACTTGTAGCTGAAGGTCATGGCAAGGCTACTCGTAGCGAGGACGACGAAGAACCTCGTGGGGAGAACCCCAAAGTAAACAACATGAACATGGTCTATGTCACACACATAACACAGAGAGTGAGGAAGCATGCACTTCGGGGTGTCTATTCCTTAGAGCATGTAGCCCCGAAGTTCATCGCATGGTCGACATATCCGATCACCTTTGACCGTACTAACCACCCGACCAATATTCGACATTGTGGGTCAGTGGTTTGGTACTCGACCCTATAGCGGACGGGTACCACTTAACAAGAGTCCTCATGGACGGAGGCACTAGCCTCAATCTTATCTATGCAGAAACGGTGATGAAAATGGGTATTGATCCATCAAGGATCAAACCCAGTAACACCACCTTTAAAAGGAATAACCCCTAGTGTCGAGGCCTGCTGTTCGTGCACCATAACTTTGGAAGTGGTGTTTGGCTCGCTCGATAACTTCCGCAACAAGGATTTGATCTTTGACATCGTCCCTTTTCGTAGCGGTTATGACGCACTTCTTGGTTGAACAACGTATGCTCGCTTCAATGTCGTCCCCCACTATGCTTATATGAAACTCAACATGCTCGGACCCAAGGGGGTCATTACCGTCTGTGGCAACACGGAAAGTTTTCTCCGAATGTAAGAACACACCATGGCTCTGGCAGCCGAGATCCAGCTCGGTGATGAGACGCCGAACTCCTAGTCCACCGCCAAGGCACGAAAGGTAAGTAAGCGGACCCGAGCTCTATTTCAGCTTCAAGAGCCTTCTCACGCTCCGCGCAAATAGGACTACGCCCGCCATAGTGTGGCCCAGCTTCCCGTAAGTTACGTACCTTAGAGGCATAATTTCACGCTCAAAATACCATGGGTAGCTTCCACTCAAAGGCATAGTATTCAGCTCAACCAAATTATGGTCATACATGTCTTTGGAAAACATCAGGTACCTTCAAGGACCTATTCAGCATCATCGAGCTCACACAATTCAGCAACTTCTCAAGAACTTATCTCACAAAGGACTGCTCATCGATTACCACCTCCTCTAAAGGAGCACCCTTCAAGAGAACAAAGGCACAAACGTGCAGTGGGACATAGTAAAGGACGTCAAGCCATTTTCGTCAAGTTCATGTGTAAACCTTTTCCCTGTAAATTTATTTTTACATATCTGTAACAATTTCTTGGGTAAACAAGAGTGTACAAATAAAACGTTAAGAGTCCATTGGAAATAAAGATCAATCTTTACGGTCCTATGGCAGTCATTCATATTGCATAAGCCCTTTTTCCTTCTTTGTCTTTTCGCTCTCCAACACCAAAACAAGTCAGTTTGATACATATTTTCAGCTGCGGCCGGATAATTGACTGGGGGGCTCGACCATTAGGCTCACCTCAAGCATCAATTCGACGCCACCTCTTTCCCATGTGTCCGGCGTCCTAGATATTGCGTTATATGCATATGTTCTGAATTATGTCTTGGGTCGAAAGTTGGGTTGATCGGCTCCCGTGTTTACCTTTTTACGTTTCTCTTGTTCAACTAAAGAGGTAAAGGGAGAACTACTGCGATTGTACTTCTAGTTTGCCTGGTTAAGTACCTCTGTGGAGAAAGCCAAAAACTAATTGGCATAATAAGCGTGAATCAACCTACGATCCAATGACAAGTATTAAACTAAAAGAATCGCTAGAGGTTCACCGTGTGAAACGAAGGGTTTGGAGTTACATGAACCAGGTGATAACAATTTTTTATCTCGGTATAGCCAAACACGACAACATACAAGGGGCTAGTACTTAGTCCCCACCATCAAACTCCTAGGGTTAAGTGAAAGCATTAAAGCTGCATAGTTTGATTGCCTCGTTTTCTTTCGCACTACCGCCTCCAGGCACCAAGACGTTGGCTAAGGGTAATAATGCGGATACTGAAAACACCCTTTCTAGTATCTATAAGGGGGTTGAAGCCAATGACTGGTAACTTTCAAGTAAGAACAACCGCATAGGAATCCAAATTGCAGAAAAGCAAAGGCATGACATATACCATGCAAGGCAACAATATTGCAACACAACAAAGTTTAAAACTAGATTGTACTTTCAATCTAGAATTACATCCTTCGGGCACAAGGTTTCTACCGCCTGAGCACCATCCATAATAGTGGGAACATACAGCTCGAGGCGCCTATGCTCCTTCCTGGGTGGCAGAGAACCGATGGCAATCTCGGTTGGCTTCAACTTTGGCCAATGCACCATGGTCTTTGCGAAGGCCATTTGAGCATCGTCAATACATGCGGAGTGGACTAGGGTATCAATTCGAGGCGTGGCGGCGATCATCTTCTGCACCAAACCGAAATATCCTCTTGGTAATGGCTTTGCGGGCCATAGCTTGATGCGGAGATCCTTCATGGCTGGTTTGGCCATCCGATGCAACTCCATCAACAGTTTTAGCTGATCAGAGACAAGGAGCGGCTGCTCTGGGGCTTGGAATTGGGCCCAGAACATAAGCAATGCGGCATCCCCTTCCTAGGATGCATAGTGTCATGCCGCATCCGTCGTACTCTTCCATAGGTCTGCAAACACGCCTGGAGAATGCCACACCCGGGTGAGCAACACGTACCTCTTTCCACCAAAGGGGCACTTTAGTAAGTATCGCTTACCAACCGCAATTTGCTTGATCTAGTGGAGTACCTTCTGGTGATCTTGTGCTTCCTTTTATGCCTCCTGGATCATTGCAGTAAGCAATGACAACTCAGTAGATTGATCCTTATTCTTATGTTCAAGGGCCTCACATTTGGTGATGGCATCCTTGAGCTCTTGGTGCACCTCGGCGACCCTAGCCTCATGCTTGTCACTTGCTAACTATGCCTATAATAGATCGGCAGCAGCCTGTTCGGCTGCCAACCTCTGTTCGACACCCTCTTGCTTCTCCTTGTTCAGCTCGGCCTTGAGGTTCTCGACCTCCGCGGTGACAACTACAGTGGTCATAGAACACATTTTGTTCTTCATGATAAAAACAACAATACCTCACTCAATATGAGGAGAATAATTATAGTAGTCCAGTTCAGACTTACCTTGCACGTCATCAAACCATTTTTTGAGATGGTTGAGCTCATCGTCGGAGCTCTTAAGCTTCCGATTCATCTCCGTCAATTTCACGGCGATGGGGGCTGATGTCCAAGATGAGGCCTTGACAGCACATTTGCCAGCCGGCCGTGCCGGCTCCCCCCTGGCAGTCCGCCGGCGAGGCCTCCTTCCAGCCGTCCAAGGACACCAGGCAAATCCCGCTCGACCTGGCCAACCCGGCTCAGTGCGTCACCATCGACTCCCGCCTCGACAGCAAATACGAAGGCGAGCTCGTCAACTTCCTCCATGAGAATCAAGACATCTTCACATGGTCCCCCAAGGACATGCTGGGTGTTCCGAGGAAGTTCGCCGAGCACAAACTACACATCTGTCCGGACGTCAAGCCGGTCAAGCAACCCCTGTGCCGTTTCTCCAAGGAGAAGCGGCATACCATAGGAGAAGACATTGCCTGGCTGCTCGCAGCCAGGTTCATCATGGAAGTGTTCCACCCGGACTGGCTGGCCAACCCAGTCCTGGTGCTGAAGAAGAACAAAACCATGCATGTTCGATTGGCCCGACGTGGCCTTCCGCGGCCTCAAGAAGGCTCTCACCCGCACGCCCATCTTGGCCGTGCCGGCTGAGAAGGAACCACTTCTCGCCTACATCGCGGTGACCACCCGCGTCATCAACGTCGTCCTGGTGGTCGAGCGGCCGGAGGAGGGCAAGTCCCTGCCGGTCCAGTGGCCCGTCTACTACCTCAGCGAGGCCTTCTCTGCATCCAAGCAAAACTACCCCCACTACCAAAAGATGTGCTACGGCTGAAAGCACATTTGCTCCCTTGGTGGTTTTGGTAATTAATAACAACATATAAGTCATTGAACTAATGTTTCCACCAAGTATATTTCAGGAAATGTTCAATGATAGGATTGGCAAAAGGAGATTGTGGACATACCCCAAGATGCAAGGAAATAGGTTGGCCAAGCTTCAAGCAAAAGGACTCTACATTTTATATTTGTGAGAAATCACTTTGAGTCCATAGGAAAGCCAATACTATTAAAAGGGGGTAAGGTTTTCTTGGTGAACAATATGCTCAAACGTGCACAAGTGATAGTCGCCAAAAACATCCACAAACTCTCCCACCAAAGTCTGTTCTATACCTAACACTCAAAATCGGTGCAACCAACTTTCCCACACCAGTGCCATCGATTCCAGAACCTAGACAGACTCAGCCAAACCCTAGCCACTTCGGTGCAACCGATTCCACACCGGTGCCACCGAGTTTAGGTTGCCAACTTTCTATTATGCAAATCCAGATTATCGGTACCACTGAGAATGTTGGATCAGCGTCACCGAGATTGGAAACCTGACCGTTGGTCACCTTATCGGTGCAACCGAATTTCCTATATTGGTCTCACCGAGATTCAAAAGTTGCCACCTTTTGGTCACTTCGGTACCACCGAGATTAATACATCGGTGTCACCGAGTTGGTCGTTTTGTGTGTAACGGTTGGATTTTTGGGGATGCCTATATATACCCCTTCACCACCACCTACTCGAAAGAGAAGCACTCAGAACTATTCCACACTTGCCCCATCTAGTTTTCTGAGAGAGAACCACCTACCCTTGTGTTGAGGTCAAGATATTCCACTCCAATCATATGGATCTTGATCTCTAGCCTCCCCAAGTAGATTTCCACCAACCCCATCTCTTCCACCATGCCAAATCTGTGAGAGAGTGATTGGGTGTTGAGGAGTCTATCATCTTGAAGCACAAGATCAAGGAGTTCATCGTCATTACTGAGCCTATTACCTTTTGGAGGGTGGTGCCTCCTAGATTGGTTAGGTGTTTCTTGGGAGCCTCCTACTTCGTGTTGTGGAGTGAACCAAGAAGTTTGTAAGGGCAAGGAGATCGCCTACTTCGTGAAGATCTACCCATAGTGAGGCTAGTCCTTTGTGGACAGAAGCCGTTATGGAATAGTCAAGGTTGCTACTTCGTGGACCCTTTTGGGTGGAGCCCTCCATGGACTCTCGTGACCGTTACCCTCCGCGGGTTGAAGACTCCATAAACGTGGATGTACGATAGCACCACCTATCGGAACCACGGGAAAAATCATCGTGTCTACAATTGCGTTTGATCTTCCTACCTTATCCCTTCTATACATGCCTGTTGTTACTTTCTGCTGCTATATACTCTTAGACTTGCATGTGTAGGGTGTACTTGACTTGCCATGAAATGCTAAAAAATTTCAACCCTAAAACTTGGTATAGGCAAAACCTTTATTCGGTCAAGTAGTCTAATCACCCCCCCCCTCTAGACATACTTTCGGTCCTACAAGTGGTATTAGAGCTTTGGTCTCCATTTCTTAGGTCTCACAACCTAGGAGAGTATGGCGTCTAGTGAGGGAAGTTATCACCATAGAGGTCCGTACTTTGATGGCACTAATTTTGCTAGTTGGAAGCACAAAATGAAAATGCATATTATTGGTCGTAACCCCGCCGTTTGGGCTGTTGTTCGTGTTGGCTTGCAAGGTGAGTTCTTTGCGGATGGACGGGAACCGGATTGTGAAGTGATCGCGGATGAGTTGAAGAAGTTGCAACTCAATTCTCAAGCCTGCGACATTCTCTTCAACTGCTTATGCCACGATGAATTCAACAAAATCAGCCGTCTTGAGAATGCAAAAAAGATTTGGGATACTTTGGTTGATATGCACGAAGGAACCGAGTCCGTGAGAGAATCCAAGTTAGATGTTCTTCAAGGTTAGCTTGACAAGTTCAAGATGAAGGATGGTGAAGGATTCTCAGAGATGTAATGTAGGCTAGCTATCATCACCAATGAGATTGCCATCTTAGGAAGCGAATAAATGGACGACAAATTCATCATCAAGAAGATACTTAGAGATTTGGATGAGAGATACGACACCATGTGCACTTTGATCCAAATGATGCCAAAGTACAAAGATCTCAAGTCTACGGAAGTCATTGGAAGGATTGTTGCTCATGAGATGACACTCAAAGAAGCTCATGAGATGACACTCAAAGATAAGGAAGAACTTCATCACAAGTCTAGCGGTGCTTACAAATCAACAAGTGATGCGCCCGCAACTTCAAGCAACAACCTTGTCACCAATGAAGAGATAAGCCTCATGGTCAAGAAATTCAACAAGTTCTACAAGAATAGACGCGAAGAAAGAAACTCCAACTCAAGATATGAAGAGAAGCGTTCGTCAAGTCGTGACCGCAATTGCTACAGTTGTGGGAAGCCCGGACACTACTCAAATCAGTGCATGGCTCCCTACAAAAAGAAGAGAAGAGTCACCTTGAAGACAAAGCTCATGGAATGAATCACCACAAAGAGAGAGAAGGAGTAGAGATGATCGTTATGAACGAAGAAACTCAAGGAGAAGTAGAGATTCGGAGCAGAAGGACAAGTACACCAAGAGCTACACAAGAAGAAAACATCAAGCTCATGTTGGTGAATGTGTTTCCGGCTCCAACTCCGACAACAACTCTGAGAGAAGCTATCACTCCGACTCCGACTATAGTCAAGATGATGGTGTTGCCGGAATTGCTCTAGTGACTACCAACTCCTATGATCTATTTGATTCACCAAACGAAGGGAGTGGAAGTTGCTTCATGGCTAAAGACCCAATGGTATCATACCCCAAGCATCTTGATATTGATAGTGATGAAGATGATTTGCTTTGTGATGATAACTTGCTTTGTGAGAAAACTAGTGATGTTGATCAAAATGAACTTGATAATTCTCATGCTAGTCAATATGAGTCATTTGATGATAAGATGAGAATAGAACAACTAACTAAATAACTAAACACTCTTAAGTTAGCTCATGAATCTACTCTCGAAGATCATAGAGAGCTTGTGAGAACTCATGAGAAGCTACGCTTCGAGAAGCTCAACTTGGAGCAAGAGCATGAGTTTCTCATGTTGGGGAACGTTGCATGGGAAACAAAAAATTTCCTACACACACGCAAGATCTATCCATGGTGATGAGCATCTATGAGAGGGAGTGTCACGCCCAAGATGCGCGCCTATCCGTTTAAGGCACGAGGGCCTCGCAAGGGATAGAGGCGCATCTTGCCGTTAGCAAGAATAGTATCATCACAACATACAATACTGAATGAGAAGAGTATACAAGTTGGCTTACACTCGCCACATGCTAACTTACAAAGACACTCAAATCATAGCATCAAGATGAACACAGGGTCCGACTACGGACGAAATCAAACGATAAAAGAAGTTGCAAATGATACTATCAAGCTGTCCCAACGATCATGACCAGGTCCTCTACTCATCCGGATATGTCACGTAGATCCTGCCTCTCTCCTCATCATACTCCCACTGGAGCTGAGTAAGATCATCCTGCACGAACTCATCTGAACCTGCACCTGGATTATTGTAGTAAACTGTGAGCCACAGAGGACTCAGCTATCATGTGCCCGAGTACCAAGACTATTTAAGCTGTAGGAAGGAAGGGTGATGTTTAGTTTGCAGCAGCACTAAGCATTATATGGTGGCTAACTTACGCTACAAGAATGTAAAAGTGAGTGGTCTACGTTAAGCGGTCGAATCTAGAGTAATCTCTAAGAGATCTTGAACACTTACTTATGTCAATCATAACCCCACCGTGTTCTCTCTCGGATCATGTTCACGAGCAGAGACGATCACGATTACTCACACAGTTGGTGTATTTAATTAGAGATTACTTCAAGTTGTTTAAACCGGGTGTTAAACAAATATCCCAAAATTGCCACATAACCGCGGGCACGGCTTTCCGAAAGATTTAACCCTGCAGGGGTGCTCCAACTAGTCCATCACAAATAACCACACTCCATGGGAATAGCCTCGAACGAGGTTCTCGCTATCATCATAGACAATTCCAAAGGAGCCCAACACCTCGAGTAAACCCGAAGAAAGTCAGACTTCACACGCAAGGCATTCGACAAAGGTAAAACAGATCCAGCAAGACCACCAGACGTGTCAACGAACCCGATAAGAGTCGTGTATCTTGTTCTCATGACACGACGGATAAGCACAGCGTACGGTGGCCTGATAGAAATCTCCCGAGTTGCCCCGGGTTGGCCCCGCACATGGCTCTAGTTTGGACCAACACTCATGAGGAGCACTGGCCCGGGGGTTGATTAATTATCCACGGGTTTGCAAGACCCTATGTAATTTATTAAGTTGTTAAGCAAATGTAGAACCAATGTTGGGTCTTGCCAGACAAGTTTTAATCTCAACCGAATAAACAAGGGGGTCCCCATAACAACCCCAAGCGTGTTAGGAGCGCAAAATATGGAAAACATAACACCGGTAACAAGGAACTAATGGCGGTATGAGCGGAACAAATCACTTAGCAAAAGGCCAAGACTTCCACCAATACCATATATATATATATATGTGCATTAAATTAAATAACAGAATTTTTTTGTGTTATCCAAACCATGTTATCACATGGAACGACCTGCACCTGCAACTAAGAACGCTATAAGAGGGGCTGAGCAGCGGTAACTTAGCCAATAAATGGTTTGCTAGGATGTGGAGGTTAGAGGCTGTCATGGCAACATGGGGGCTGATATCATGTGGTAGGTAGCGCAATTGTAATGATAATAACGATAAATTAGCAAGCAAAGATAGTATTGGGATCCGGGTACGATCATCTTGCCTGTTGGTTCTTCAGCGGAACAAGTAGCGGGATCCTCGTAGTGGTACTCTCCAGGGTCCTCGAACTCAGTATCGAAACTTGCGTCTACCCAAGAAAAACAGCAAATAATTAACCAACCAAGGTTCAATGCACAACCAAGATGATGCATGATCCATTTAATGAAGGTTTTACATGGCAATCCAATGCTAGTCAAGTTTCGCATGCAAAGTTTGTATATTAGTGAAACTGGACAGAACCTCATGTTCAGTTACTTAAACATTAATGAAAATGGAAAATATGGATGCATCATGCAAAATCAATGTAAATGCATATAAGGATCGCAAGAAACGGAGCTACAGTTCTTGAGATACGCTCACGACAAGGTACGTAGGCAAAACACAAGATTACCAAATACCTGGCCTAATTCTTGGTATTACAAGGTATCCACTGGATAGGTGATGAAAAACCAATCACAATAGACTCAAGAATCACTCAATTCCATGGAGTATAGCTCCCACAACTCACAAAACAAAATAGCAGCCAATCTGTCACAAACAGCATCATAGCAACTTGAGCTAAAGAAATCCTACAGCCACAAACAAGATATGGAAAGAATCTACTCAACACCCACATCAATTCATCAAATTATTCAATCAGAAAAATAGGCACACATCAATATGCATGGAGCAATCAAGTTGTCATGATGAATCAGTTTTTCAGGGACTTAGTGAAAATTCCAGTTTTCTGGAATCTGGGTTAACAAAGTAGCAAGTTGACAACAATGGTTAAATATGCTAGAGAGCTCCAGATGGCACTAAAATTAGCAGGATGGTATATGGCAACATACACTACAATTAACTAACACTGAGCATGATCAAATAACAACCACAGCACTAGCTACACCCTACTCCACATGGCAAAACAATAACAGAAGGGTCTCCAGACTTAGTCATTTCTAAGCAGGATGAACAGTAACAGAAAGTAGCCAACTAAACAGCATGGTTCCCACTGAACTGGGGACTTATCATAAATAACAAAAATACTGGGACATTACCAGAAACTTTTACTAACAAACTCATGTTGGCAACAACTCAAAATCATGCATGGATTAATTCATAATAAAAAGACAAAAGGGCATCACAGCATAAAAATGCAGTTGTGTCAAGTTGCCCCAAAGTCAAATCTGGCTTCACAGGTGCATACATGGGTTGATTCTACCCCAAAATCATTACTCGTACCTATATGATTGCATGGAACATGAGGGAGAAATGCTAGGTCGAAATTAGGCCCTATAATTCATGGATGACTTATGACACATAAGTGAAATGATGGGAATGCCCAACAATGACATGAGACCTATGCTTACAAGTTGTAAATGCTTAAATATCAACCTAGGAACATGTTAAATGGCATGGCATCAATATGCAAGTATGAAACTAGCTAGAAGAAGAACCATGGTCATATGCACATAAGAGGGAAAACTACACATGGAGCCATTCCTACGCATGTGGGTGTGTATGTAGAACATACACACACATCTCACACAAACATACCACACATGGCATCACCTCTATATGCCAATCACACACATACACACGTATGTATGTGGGCATGGTGCATACACACACACACTCCCACTACTCAAGCATATACACTCACAACACACAAGCACGTGTATGTGCCACACATATACACACACACTAAACCTACACCTATGTGTATGCAAAACACACTCACACACACACATACATGCATGACCTACACTCACAACCACAACACACTTACCTATGCATAGCATGTATGCATACATATGCATATGCACCCCTAGGTGCATACACACACACACACACTCTAAGGCACGTACACACTCAAAAAAATAAAAGGAAAGAAAACAAGCAAAAGAAAGAAAACAAAAGGGGGGAGAAGGGGGATTCGAACCCCAGACCCCCTGATCATACCCAGCGCACCACACCACTGCACTACTCGACCGGATGCTAACAGAGGAGGAGCTGTTGCCCTCTAATACACACGCACAAGTCTGAACCTGACGAAACTGAAAACTAAACAGAGCATGCGCGACAGATACGGCGGCGACATTCCGGCGACCTCACGGTGACTGCAGGGCATCTGCGGCAACACCGATGGGCAGAATCGAAAGGGGAAACTATAGGGTACTCATCCCTCGCCTCATCTTGCGAAGAGGGGGGTCTACGACGAGCGCAAGCTCTGGCCTTCCGAGCGGCGTCGACGGGCACTATGGCGACCGCGGGGTGAGCTACGGCGAGGAGAGGGAACCACGGGGACGGGCGGCTCACCGAGGGCTTCTCGGAGCCGCGGGGGCGCGAGCGACGGCAACAAAGGGGAAGAAGTGGCTCGGGGACGCGGCGGCGACGGAGAGGAAGAAGACCGGCTCCGCTCCGGCGACGAGGAGGAAGAAGAGGGCCTCCGGGGCCTTCTAGCGCCGGGAATGGGGCGCGGGGACGCCCCACGTACACCACACCATCATGGACGTGGAGGAGACTCACCGAAGACGGGCGGCGCCGGCGAGGACGATCGGCAGCTCCCTGCTCCCTTTTCTAAACTTACCTAACAGAGGGAAAAGCAGAGAGGGAGGAGGAAGAGAGAGGAGAAGGGAGGAGCTGTGGCGGCGGAGGGAGGAAGAGGGAACCCTAGCGGAGCGACACGGACGCCGAGGGAAGGCTTTATGGCCTCAGGCTGACGAAGACGGCATCGGGAAAGCGACGGCGACGCACGCTCTCACTCTGAACCCCACTGACAGAGGTGGGAGACGGGGCAGGTAGCCGTCACTGTGGCCCTGGGCTGGGCCTCGGCCCACCTGCTCCTCTCTCTCTCGCACACACCAGAACCGAGGTTTTTTTCCTTTTAAATAAAACAGCCTCAACAACTAACTCCCCCTGGCATTCTATAAAAGGTTTTCCCAAAACAAAAATACCTTTGAGAAGAGGATAATATGCTCATATTAAATAAAATATTAGGTTGGTTTTTATGAACAAGTTATTTTATTAATATATTAAGAAAACAGCCCCTGTTTAAATAGTTTTCAAAAACCAAACAGATCCAAGTATCAAGAACTTCACTTCCAAAATTCAATAGAACAATAGGGCCACCTCATGAACAGTTTTAAGAGAATTTTAAAACAATCTTAAAAATCTGCCAAGAATTCCTATTGGAATAAAAGGCAATGAGAGGGTTTTGAGAAGGAAGATAAAGAAGAGAGGTAGAAGAGGGAGTGATCACTTGCACCAACCACATACAAGCCACCTCAACACATCATACTCAAAGAACATACACAACAAACACAACACATGAGACTCTAGAAAGCAAGCATGCAAGAAGAATGGAAGATGGATGCCATGATGCCATGATGCATGAATGCAAACCACACATGGATGACAAGGTGCAACTCATACATAGATCTCATGACACAAGGTTCATACAATGGGTTACATGCCAAATAGGGTAGGGACAACACTTGGGATGTCACAGGGAGAGTGGATCTACATACCCTTGTAGATCGCTAAGCTGGAAGCGTTAAGAAACGCGGTTGGTGTAGTCAAACGTCTTCGCGATCCAAATCACCGAGCATCCCGCGATCTCATCACGATCCGTCCCACAATCCAATCACGATCCGTCCCGCGATCTCATCACGATCCATCCCGTGATCCAATCACGATCCGTCCCGCGAACTCATCACGATCCGTCCCGCGATCCAATCACGATCCGTCCTGCGAACTCATCACAATCCGTCCCACGAACTCATCACGATCCGTCCCGTGAACTCATCACGATCCTTCCCGCAAACTCATCACGACCCGTCCCGCGAACTCATCACGATCCGTCTCGCGACCTTGATCACGGTCCTTCAGATCTAGCGTCGAACGGACGGCACCTCCGCGTTCAGCACACGTATAGCTCGATGACGATCTCCGCCTTCTTGCCTTCTTGATCCAGCAAGAGGGAGCGGAGAGGTAGAAGAGTTTTTCGGCAGCATGATGGCGCTCCGGTGATGGTGGTAGAGCTATTCCGGCAGGGCTTCGCCTAAGCACTGCAGAAATCCGATATAGAGGATAAACAATGCACTGGAGGAACGGGTACCACGTGGCTAAAAATTCTGTGCAAAAACCCTAAAACCTCTAGTATAATAAGAGTAAGAGAGGAGGAGGCTTGGCACAAGGGCCAAGCCTCCAAGGAGTCGGCCGAACCAGGTGGAGGAGGTGGAATCCACCTCCAATCCTAATAGGACTAGGATTCACCCTATTTTTGCCTTTTTCTACTTTTCTCTTTGGGACTTTTTCCCAAACCGCATGGGACTTGTGTGGGACTTCCACAAGCCCACTAAAGGCTGGTAAACACTCTCCCACAGCCCATGGAGCCTCTTGGGTCGAAATACCCCTCCCGATGGTCTCCCGGTACACTACCGGCACTCCCGGTACACTACCGATGAGACCGAAACTTTTCCGGCGACGAAAACAGGACTTCCTATATATGAATCTTTACCGTCGGACCATTCCAGAGCTCCTCGTGATGTCTGAGATCTCATCCGGGACTCCTAACAACCTTCGGTCACAACCATACATAACTCTATACTACCGAAACATCACCAAACCTAAAGTGTGCAGACCCTGCGGGTTCGAGAACTATGTAGACATGACCAAGACACCTCTACAGTCAATAAAAAATAGCGGGACCTAGATGCCCATATTGGTTCCTACATATTCTATGAAGATCTTTATCGGTCGAACCTCTATGTCAAGGATTCAGTTAATCCCGTATGATGTTCCCTTTGTTCTTCGATATGTTACTTGCCCAAGATTCGATCGTCGGTATCTCCATACCTAGTTCAACCTCGTTACCGACAAGTCTCTTTACTCGTTCCGTAATACAAGATCCCGTGACTAACACTTAGTCACATTGCTTGCAAGGCTTATTGTGATGTTGTATTACCGAGTGGGCCCTGAGATACCTCTCCGTCACACGGAGTAACAAATTCTAGTCTTGATCCATGCCAACTCAACAAACACCCTCGAAGATACCTGTAGAGCACCTTTATAGTCACCCAGTTACGTTGCGACGTTTGATACACACAAGGCACTCCTCCGGTATCCATGAGTTGCATGATCTCATGGTCATAGGAACATATATTTGACATGCAGAAAACAGTAGCAATAAACTGACACGATCATATGCTACGTTTGTAGTTTGGGTCTTGTCCATCACACCATTCTCCTAATGATGTGATCCCATTTATCAAATGACATCTCATGTCCATGGCTAGGAAACCTTAACCATATTTGATCAACGAGCTAGTCTATTAGAGGCATACTAGGGACATGGTTTTGTCTATGTATCCACACATGCATCTAAGTCTCCGATCAATACAATTATAGCATGGATAATAAACGATTATCATGAACAAGGAAATATGATAATAACTAATTTATTATTGCATCTAGGGCATATTTCCAACAATCTCCCACTTGCACTAGAGTCAATAATCTAGTCCACATCACCATGTGATTCTCATTGTTATGAATCTAACACCCAATGATTTCTGGGGCTTGATCTTGCTTTGCATGTGAGAGAGGTCTTATAGTCAACAAGTCTGCGACATTCAGATCCGTGTGTACTTTGCAAATCTCTATGTCAAACCGTAAACACTGCTACCACACTCCACTTGGAGCAATTCCAAATGGCTGCTCTATTATACGTATTCGGATTGCTACTAAGAGTCATCCAGATTAGTGTTAAAGCTTGCATCGACGTAACTCTTTACGATGAACCCTTTATCACCTCCATAATCGAGAAACGTTTCCTTAGTCTTTTAGTCACTAAGGATAATATTGACCCCTGTCCAGTGATCCACTCCTGGATCACTCTTATACCCCTTGACGGACTCATGGCAAGGCACATACAGGTGCGGTACACAGCATGGCATACTATATAGAGCCTATGGCTAAGGCATAGGGGACAACGTTCGTCCTTTCTCTTTCTTCTGCCGTTGTCGAGCTTTGAGTCTCACTCAACTTCACTCCTCACAAATCAGGCGAGAACTCTTTCTCCGACTGATCCATTTTGAACTCTTTCAAAATCTTCTCAAGGTATGTACTCATTGAAAGTCTCATCAGGCATCTTGATCTATCTCTATATATCTTGATGTTCAACAATTAGGTAGCTTTATCCAGGTCTTCCTTTGAAAAACTCTTTTCAAACAACCGTTTATGCTTTCCATAAATTCTACATCATTTCCGGTCAACAATATGTCAACCACATATGCTTATCAGAAACTCTATAGTGCTCCCACTCACTTTATCGTAAATACAAGTTTCTCATAAACTTTGTATAGATTTAAAAACTTTGATCACCTCATCAAAGTGTATATTCCAACTCCGAGATGCTTGCTTCAGTTCATAGAAGAATCACTGGAGCTTGGACACCTTTTAGCATCCTTAGGACTGACAAAACCTTCTGGTTGTATCACATACAACCTTTCCTCAAGTAAACCATTAAGGAAACGATGTTTTGATATCCATCTGCCAGATTTCATAATTGAAAAATGCAGCAACTGCTAACATAATTCCAACAGACTTTAGCATCGCTATGAGTGAGAAAGTCTCATCGCATTCAACTCCTTGAACTTGTCATAAACTTCTTTGCAACAAGTCGAGCTTTACAAATGGTGGCCTTTACCATGAGCGTCTGTCTTCATTAAACATCCATTTGTACTCAACGACCTGCCATCCAACGAGCAAGTCTACCAAAGTCTATACTTAGTTTTCATACATGGATCCTTTCTCGGATTTCATGGCCTCTAACCATTTGTCGGAATCCGGGCCCATCATCGCTTCTCCATAGTTTGTAGGTTCATCGTTGTCCAACAACATGACCTCTAAGACAGGGTTGTCGCACAATTCAGGAGCAGTACACGTCCTTGTCGACCTACAAAGTTTGATAGTAACTTGATCCGAAGCTTCATGATCATCATCATTAACTTCCTCTTCAACTAACGTAGGATTTACAGAAACAACTTCCTGCGCTACGCTACTCTCTGGTTCAAACAGAGGTTCAATAACCTCATCAAGTTCTATGTTCCTCCCACTCAATTCTTTCAAGAGAAACTTTTCCTCAAGAAAGGACCTAGTTTTAGCAATAAACATTTTATGCTTGGATCTAAGATAGAAGGTTCACCCAACTGTTCTTAGGGTATTCTATGAAGATGCATTTTTGCTCTTTGGGTTCGAGCTCATTAGGTGAAAACATTTTCCACACAAGCGTCGAAGCCCCAAACATTAAGAAATGACAGCTTAGGTTTCTATCAAACCATAATTCACACGGTGTCATCTCAACGAATTTAGATGGTGCCCTATTTAAAGTGAATGTAGTTGTCTCTAATGCATAACCCCAAAATTATAGTAACAAAACGATAATAGACATCATAGCACGCACCATATCCAATAGAGCACGACTATGACGTTCGGACACACCATCAAACTATGGTGTTCCAGGTGGCATGAGTTGTGAAAAAACTTTCACATTGTCTAAAGTTGTATGCCAAACTCGTAACTCAGATATTCACCTCCACGATCATATCGCAAACATTTTTATCTTCTTGTCACGATGATCTTAAATTTCACTCTGAATTTGCTTGAACCTTTCAAACGATTCAGACTTGTGTTTCAGTAAGTAAATATACACTATATCTACTCAAATCATCAGTGAAGGTAAGAAAATAACGATATCCACCGCACGCTACAAGACTCATTGGATTGCATACATCAACATGTATTATTTCCAATAAATCACTTGCCCGCTTCATCAAAACAGAAAACGGGGTCCTTAGTCATCTTGACCAAGAGGCATGGTTCGCATGTCTCAACCGATTCGAAATTGAATGAGTCCAAAGATCCATCAGCATGGAGTTTCTTCATGCGTTTTATACCAATATGACATTTAGCGGTAGTGCCACAAGTATGTGGTACTATTATTATTAAATTTGTATCTTTTTGGCATCAATGTTATGAACATGTGTACTACTACGATCAAGTTTCAACAAACCATTCTTATTGGGTGCATGACCATTGAAGGTATCATTCATGTAAATAGAATAACCATTATTCTCTAACTTAAATGAATAACCGTGTTGCAATGAACATGATCTAATCATGTTCATGCTCAATGCAAAAACACCAAATAACATTTATTTACGTTCGTCACTAATCTCGAAGGTAGAGAGAGCGTGCGATGTTGATCACATCAACCTTGGAAACATTTCCAACACACATCGTCACCTCACACTTAGCTAGTATCCGTTTATTCCGTAGCTTTTACTTTGAGTTACTAACATTTCGCAACCGAACCGGTATCCAATACCCAGGTGCTACTAGGAGTACTAGCAAGGTACACATCAATAACACGTATATCAAATATACTTCTGTCAACTTTGCCAGCCTTCTTATCTACCAACTATCTAGGGTTGTTCCGCTTCAGCGACCGTTCTCCTCATAATCGAAGCACTTATTCTCGGGTTTGGGTTAGACTTTGGGTTGCTTCACTAGAGCTTCAACTGACTTCCTATCCATGAAGTTTCCCTCCTTGCTCTTGACCTTCTCGAAACTAGTGGTTTTGACTAACCATCAACACTTGACGCTCCTTCTCGATTTCTACCTTCGCGGTGTCAAACATCGCGAACAGCTCAGGGATCATTATTTCTATCCCTGGCGTATTATAGTTCATCACCAAGTTCTAGTAGCTTAGTGACAGTGACTTGGAGAACTATATCAATCACTATCCTATCTGGAAGATCAACTCCCACTCGATTCAAGCGATTGTAGCACCCAGACAATCTGAGCACATCTCAACGATTGAGCTATTCTCCTTCATCTTGCAGGCAAAGAATCTTGTTGGAGATCTCATATCTCGTAACACGGGCATGAGCCTGAGATCCTAATTTCAGCTCTTAGAACATCTCATATGTTCCGTGACGTTCAAAACGTTTCGGAGCCTCAATTCTAAGCCGTAATGCATGACACACTAAACTATCAAGTAGTCATCAGAACGTGTCTGTCAAATGTTCACAACATCTACAAACAACGCTAGAGGGGTTGGCGCACCGAGCGGTGCATTAAGGACATAAGCCTTCCGTGCAGCAACGAGGACAATCCTCAGATCACGGATCCAGTCCGCAATATTGCTACCATCATCTTTCAACTCTATTTCTCTAGGAACATATAAAATTGAAGGGAGCTATAGCGTGAGCTAGTAATCTACAACACAGTTTGCAAAGACACTACTGACTATGTTCATGATAATGAGTTCAATTAATCATATTACTTAAGAATTCCCACTCAAATTGACATCCCTCCAGTCATTCGAGTGATAAATGATCCAAATTCACCAACTCAAGTCCGATCATCACGTGAGTTGAGGTGGTTTCAATGGTGAACATCATCATGTTGATCATATCTACTATATGACTCATGTTTGACCTTTCAGTCTCTTGTGTTTTGAGGCCATGTCTGTACATGCTAGGCTCATCAAGTTTAACCCGAGTGTTCTACGTGTGTAACACTGGCTTGCACCCATTGTATGTGAACGTAGAGTCTATCACACCCGATCATCACGTGGTGTCTCAACACGACAATCTTTTGCAACGGTGCACACTCGGGGAGAACACAATTCATCTTGAAATTTAAGTGAGGGATCACCTTATAATGCTACCGTCGTCCTAAGCAAAACAAGGTGCATAAAAGGATTAACATCACATGCAAATCATAAGTGACATGATATGGCCATGAACTTGTGCTTTTGATCTCCATCTTGAAAGCACCGGCATGATCTCCATCGTCACCGGCAAGACACCATGATCTCCATCATCTTGATCTCCATCAACATGTCGCCATCGGGGTTGTCACGCCCAACATGCTTCTACTACTATTGTTACCGTTTAGCGATAAAGTAAAGCATTACATAGTGCTTAATGATTGACACGCATGTCATACAATAATTAAAGACAACCCTATGGCTCCTTCCGGTTGTCGTACTCATCGACATGCAAGTCGTGATAATCTATACATCACATGATCATCTTATACATCACATATATCACATCATGTAATTGGCCATATCATATCACAACATACCCTGCAAAAACAAGTTAGACGTCCTCTAATTGTTGTTGCCTGTTTTACATGGCTGCTACGGGTATCTAGCAAGAACAATTCTCATCTACGCAAAAACCACAACGGTGATACACTAGTTGCTTTTCAACCTTCTCAAGGACCGCCTTTGTCGAATCCGATCCAACTAAAGTGAGAAAAACTGGCACCCGCAAGCCATCTATGCAACAAGTTGCGGTCGAGGGAACCGGTCTCTCGTAAGCGTACGACTAATGTTGGTCCGGGCCGCTTCATCTCGCAATACCGCTGAACCAAAATCCGATCAAGGGAGGAAGCAATCTAAGCATCAACGCCCACAAACCTTTTGTGTTCTACTCGAGATCTCATCTACACATAAACCTGGCTCTGATACCACTGTTGGGGAACGTTGCATGGGAAACAAAAAATTCCTATGCACACGCAAGATCTATCCATGGTGATGAGCATCTACGAGAGGGAGAGTGGATCTACATACCCTTGTAGATCGCTAAGTGGGAAGCGTTAAGAAACGCGGTTGGTGTAGTCGAACGTCTTCGTGATCCAAATCGCCGAGCGTCCCGCAATCTCATCACGATCCGTCCCGCGATCCAATCACAATACATCCCGCGAAATCATCACGATCCATCCTGCGATCCAATAATGATCCATCCCGCGAACTCATCACGATCCGTCCCGCGAACTCATCACGATCCGTACCGCGAACTCATCACGATCCTTCCCGCAAACTCATCACGATCCATCTCGCGACCTTGATCACGGTCCTTCTGATCTAGCGCCGAACAGACGGCACCTCCGCGTTCAGCACACGTACAGTTCGATGACGATCCTCTGCGTTCAGAAGAGTTCTCCGGCAGCCTGGCGGCGCTCCGGCGATCGTTGAAGTGACCCGACCTGAAAGGTCAAATCTCCGGTGTTTCTATACCATGCCAAGATCATGCTGGTACACACACGGTACATCAATGTATATATCAAAGTGAAATCCCACAGCTTTATTAATCGAAAATCTCATATCGCGTTCTTTATTACAATAAGAATTACAATAAAGTGGTTGAAGGCCAACTCATGAGAATAACTAATCTTGCGGAAGCTTCAAAGGTAGTTGAGTCCATCTGACTCCAAGGGTATCTCACCGAGCGTAGAGCGTATCCTCACTACAGGTCGGAAAAGTACTCTGCAACATGATACGTTGCAGCCGTGTAGGTCAGCATATTGAATATGCCGGCAATGTCACAAAAGAGGGGGTGTAAAGTAATCATCTATTCTATATGCATATATGGCAGGTGGGTAGTAAGTTTTGCATAAAGCCAATTTTTTTCCTACAACAAGAGATACCAAAAGTTATTACTACAATGTTGGTTGATTAATGAGAAGGGTCCACCAACCAATTCTCATTCCCAAGTTGTCATAGTACCCACATCAATTATTTGTGTTGAGAATTCCAGATAGTTTCAGTTCCGTTGGCTCAAACTGTCCATGACCATGGACACGGCTAATTGATTAGGTTTGGGTACTCTACAGAGTTTTGCACACGTTCCCCACAAGATTTGATCGCCTCTGTTGGATTTCTCGCACTTCATGGTATTTGAGAAACGGATGACCAAAACATGGTCTTCTAAAGGGTTTCCCTGAGACTCTGTCGGTGCCCATCCTTTCCTACCGTTCTTCTACATCTCGTAGCACGCCTGTCCAAGGTCACCACGATATCCAACCAAGCCAGAGCCCATAATGACTTGTGGCTATGCAGGTAAGCCTTGGGTCTTGAAGCATCCATCCATCTCTTTGTGCCTGGGTGGACCTTTCCCCATGAATACTAGCACTTCTCCAGCAACACCTAGGCTAACCACTGGTTTCTCCAGGGCGCCGTTCAACCAACATCCACCTAGAGGTATGTTGAAAACTCAGAGTCTTGAAGTCTTGATCATCTTGTAGGTCTTGAAATTATTATCTCACAACTCTCATGAATCACACAACCAACCCCGTCTACTAATAGCATAGCAAAATTAAATCATCGTTTCTCGGGGCCAATTGTGTCAAAGGGTTGAGGGGTGCCTACCACATGATACTACATCAAGTAACCAAGTTTCCAAATTACCTACTTTGCATGCAATTGGGGAGATGGTAGAACTAATGCAATAAAAACATAGGTATACATGGTCAAAGTGACTTGCCTTGCTGACGATCCTCGTACTCAAGTGACTCTAGATAACAAGCTTCGCACTCCGGATGATCTAACGAATCAAACAAAGCACACAATAAGCATAACCACAATACAATTCATACAACAGCAAGCTAAACAACTACTTCAACAAATAAATAGCACAATCAAAAGTAAGAATCACTCAAAGTATAAGACTCTAAAATTTTTGGTGTCAAATCTCTACTAAGACATAACAAGTCAAAAAAAATTGTTTTGAACAACTAGCCATTTAGATCACAGAAAGTAAGTACAAAATTTTATTAGAAAACAGAAAGTATTTCCTTATAAAAAATGTGTGCAAAAAGAGTTACTACAAAGCATTTTTTAAACAACACTAAAGGTGAAAACAAGATTAACCTATTTAAACTAGAGCACAAAACAAAAGAAATTATTAACAGAAAATAATACACCTAATGTTGAAACAACAAAACCTAAAGAAATCTAAAAAGGAAATTTAAACTAATTCAGATTCAAACTAAAACTAAAATCAAACTAACTAAACTCTATTAAGAACTAAATAGATTCTGTTTTTGTTAAAAACCCTAACCAAATTCATCCTAAAAATTCTCAAACTATGTAGGCTGATAGGTTTAACTAATACAAACCAGTGGCCAAAAGATTCATACAAAAATATATTTTTAAACTATAGTTATACAAATTTTAGTAATTTAAGAAAATTTGGTTAGATTCAAATTTTAAATTTCAAATTTGTAATCTAAGACTACAAGATGAATATACATGAAATTTGTGACCTAATGCAAAAAGAATCAATTTAAAACACTAATTAATTTAAAAGATATAACGAAAATAAAATCAGAACACATTCTGTTTTCTAAAACAGAAACAGAAAAAGAAAAATATTAGCTAACGGACAGAGGTTACGTGGTGACTTCCTATTGGTCGAAAGAGCGCGCGTGCGGGATTTTAAGTGATCTAATCAAACGCGTCGGATCTGGATCGAACGGTCCAAGGGGGTTGCGATGGCTTCCAAAGGGGGTGTTAAGGTTTCGGGCGAGGTCGACGGCGGCCGTACGTTGGAGGTTGTCGGAGATGGTCGTGCGGTGCTCGGGGGCAGCGTCCGAAGAGCTCAGACGACGGCGACGAAGATCCGGCGTCGAATGGTGGCATCAGACGGGGCTGGGAACGTCGGAGACGACGACCCGGAGCTCTGGAGGGTTCGGGTGGACTCAGAACTCTGACGAGGTGGTGCGGTGGCATTCCGGCGAGGGGATTGGGGGCTCGGGGTGGAACGGAGTGCGGATAGGGCAGGGGCTTTTATAGGCCAGGTGCGGGGTCAGGAGAGGGAGGGAGGAGAGATCCGCGGGGGAGGAATCGCCGGCGAGGTCGGGGCGAGGGGAAGGGGACGAGCGCGCTGATGAAGCTGTCGGAAGGAGGGTCCCGCGAGTCAGTGAGAGAGGGGGCGGGATCAGTGCGTCGGTGACCGATTCGGAGGGATCTCGGGGCTTAAAGGTTGTGGGCCGGCCGGTTTTCTAATTAAAACGTTTAAATATGTTTCCTTTCTATTTTCCAGAACGTTTAAAATCCTTTAATGCATTCAAATCATTTCCAAACGTAGGGAATATATATATCAAAATGATCAGGGGAATAAATGCTATTTAATGAACATTTTTCCTCTATCAACATGAATACTTAAAAAAATATTTTTTAGAAAATGCCTAATTGATTTTAAATTCTTTTGAGATAACCTTTCAAACAAACCCCTGGTTTTATAGTTCAAATAATCCACCAAGCTGCTCCTGGTGTGGAGTGTCATGTTACTCCTCTTTTTTTTTAATAATTCCAGATATTTTCAAATAAGTGAAACAAGTAAATGGAGAAAAGGAAAGCGGCCTTTTAGAAATCCAAAAGAAGAACTTCAACAATTCATTTCATTCAAACAAAGTGATGATGATGCATAGCTATATCTCATAACATTCCAAAATGAAATTTTGGGATGTTACAAACCTACCCACCTTAAGATGAATCTCGCCCTTGAGATTCGGGTTGGCTAGAAAATAGGTGCGGGTGGTCTCTACGAAAATCTTCTTCGTGTTCCCAGGTGGCTTCTTCCTCGGTTTGGTGACTTCACAGAACCTTACAAGACTTGGTGGTCTTGCTACGGGTAACTCTTGTGGTAGTCTCGAGGATTCTGACAGGCTTCTCCTCGTAGGTCAGGTCACTGTCAAGGTGTATGGCCTCTAGGGGCCTTGTGTCTCTCAAAGGAATATCAGCCATCTCAGCATGGCATTTCTTCAGCTGGGAAACATGGAAAACATCATGAACTCCGGACAATCCTTCCAGCAATTCCAGCTTGTATGCAACTTCGCCTCCACGTTCAAGAATTTTGTAAGGGCCTATGAATCTGGGTGCTAACTTTCCCTTAACACCAAACCTCTGGATTCCTCGAAGTGGGGACACACGAAGGTATGCTCGGTCTCCCACTTCATATGTCACCTCCTTGCATTTGTTATCAGCATAGCTTTTCTGCCTGGATTGGGCTATCTTGAGTCGGTCTCGAATCAGTTTGACCTTTTCTTCAGAATCTCGGATAAGATCGGGACCAAAAAGTTTTCGGTCTCCAACACCATCCCACATCAATGGTGTTCTGCACCTCCTTCCATATAAAGCTTCAAAAGGGGCCATCTTCAGACTAGTCTGATAATTGTTGTTGTACGAGAACTCTGCGTAAGGTAAGTTGTCATCCCAACTAGACCCATAGTCTAGCGCACAAGCTCACAACATGTCCTCCAAGATCTGGTTGACTCTCTCGGTCTGTCCATCAGTCTGTGGATGAAAATCTGTACTGAATTCCAGCCTTGTACCCAAAGTTTCATGTAACTGATACCAAAACTTTGAGGTAAATTGTGTTCCTCTATCTGACATGATACTCCTCGGAACTCCATGCAGACATATGATCCTGGTCATATATATCTTGGCTAACTTAGCACTGGTATAGGTGGTCTTCACTGGAATGAAATGAGCCACCTTGGTCAAGCGATCGACCACTATCCAGATGGAATCATAACCTGAACGGGTCCTAGGTAATCCTGTGATGAAGTCCATACCAAGCTTATCGCATTTCCACTCGGGTACCGGCAAAGGTTGGAGTAACCCTGCTGGTTTCTGATGTTCCGCCTTTACTCGCTGACAAACATCACATATCGCAGCATGTTCGGCAATATCCTTCTTCATACCTGTCCACCAGTAACTTTCCTTCAAATCCAGGTACATCTTGGTGTTGCCTAGGTGTATCGAGTAGGGTGAATCGTGGGCTTCTTGAAGTATCAACTTCCTGAGCTCTAGGTCATTGGGCACATAGATTCGGTTCTCAAACCATAGAGTACCTTGTTCATCTTCACGAAAGTCTTTAGCTTTTCCATCCTTCATTCTTTGCTTTATCTCAGCTATCTCCTTGTCCGTTTTCTGGGCTTCACGAATTCTTTCGGTCAAGGTGGACTGGATCTCTAGTGTGGCAACATATCCTTTTGGAACTATCTCTAACCGAAGCTCTCTAAGATCATCGGTTAACTCCTGGGGTAATCCTCCGGCTATGAGTGTGTTCACATAACACTTCCGACTCAAAGCATCTGCTACAACGTTTGCCTTTCCTGGATGGTAATGCAGTCTCATGTCATAGTCCTTGATTAACTCTAGGCATCTCCTCTGTCTGAGGTTCAACTCCTTCTGTGTGAATATATACTTCAGGCTTTTATGATCAGTGTAAACATCACAACTATTTCCGATAAGGAAATGTCTCCAGGTCTTGAGTGCGTGCACTACGGCTGCTAGTTCCAAATCATGGGTGGCATAGTTCAACTCATGAGGTCATAGCTGTCTGGATGCATAGGCTACAACTTTTCCCTCCTGCATGAGTACTCGTCCAAGTCCTTGACGTGATGCGTCACAATAAACCTGGAAGTCCTTCCAAATATTTTGCAGTATCAACACTGGGGCTGTGACCAAACATTTCTTCAACTCCTGGAAACTGGCTTCACATTCCTCAGTCCAAATATACTTAGACTCTTTCTTCAACAACTCTGTCATGGGCTTGGCAATCTTTGAGAAATTCTTAGTGAACCTATGATAATATCCGGCAAGTCCGAGAAAACTGCGGATCTCCTTAACTAAGGTGGGTGACTTCCACTCAGTGACTGCTTCAACCTTAGTGGGGTCTACTGCTATTCCTTCTTCGGAAATAACATGTCCAAGGAATCCGACTACCGTTAGCCAGAATTCACATTTACTGAACTTGGCATATAACTGATGCTCTCTAAGCTTCTCCAGAACTAAACGCAAGTGTTCCTTGTGTTCTTCCTCGCTCTTGGAGAATATAAAAATGTCATCGATGAACACCATGACAAACTTGTCCAGATATTCCATAAACACTTTGTTCATCATATTCATGAAGTAGGCAGGAGCATTAGTCAAACCAAAAGACATGACTGTATACTCATATAAGCCATACCTTGTGGTGAAGGTTGTTTTGGGTATATCCTATTCACGAATTTTCAGTTGGTGATACCCTGATCAAAGATCGATCTTGGAGAATACTTTGGCTCCTACTAGCTGATCAAACAGGTCATTAATCATCGGCAGAGGGTACTTATTCTTGATAGTTACCTCGTTCAATGCACGATAATCGACCACCATCCTAAAGGTTTTATCTTTCTTCTCCACCAAAAGTACTGGGCTCCCCAAGGTGAAGAACTTGGGCGAATATATCCCTTATCCAATAGCTCCTTAATTTGCTTCTTGATTTCTACTAAATCATTTGCGGTCATCCGATAGGGTCGCTTGGAAATTGGGGCTGTTCCTGGTAGTAACTCTATCAGAAACTCAATCTCTCTATCTGGTGGCATGCCTGATAATTCCTCCGGGAATACATCTAGAAAGTCTTGTACAACCGGCACTTCTTCCTGAACAACTCGTGTGAGGGGATTTAACCGAGCACTCATCTGTGTGCGTCGGGATACATACTTAATCCTCTTGTTCTCTGGGGTGGTGAGTAAAATAGACTTGCTGGGGCAATCAAGGTTTCCTTCATACTTGGTCATCCAATCCATGCCTAGGATTACATCCAATCCCTGGGATTCTAAGACGATGAGGTCGGTGGGGAAAACATGATTCCCTATATGGAGTTTCAATGTGTGTCATCCTATCCCTGCCATCATCATCCCTCCTGGGGAATTGACCTTAATGGGCTGACTAAGGGTTTTGGTGGGTAAACCATACTTTTCCACAACTACCCTTGATATGAATGAATGAGTTGCACCAGAATCAAAAAGTACCATAACTGGACGTGAATGCAATAAAAACTTACCAACCACAGTCGCGGGCTGATCATAGACTTCTTCCACATCAATGTGGTTCACCTGAGCACGAGGAAAAGGATTTGGCTTCTTAGCTGCGGAGTTGCCGTTGTTGTTGCCGTTTCCATTCCCCTGCTTGTTCTGAGGACATTCAGTAGCATAGTGCCCTGTCTTCTAGCACTTGAAACAGGTGATATGGTTCAGATCCTTCTGAGCTAGAGCGGGACGGTGTTGGTTGCCATTCCCACTTCCATTGCCATTATTGAAGTCGCCATTGTTGGGATGATTATTCCCATTTCCTCCATGGTTGTGGCCTCCATGGTTATGCACGTGATGAGTGTGTCCTCCATACTTACCGGTTCCAGATCCGGTATTCCGTGAGTAGGGGGAGTAGCGGGGCTTCGGTTGAGCTCTAGAGTTAGACTTCCCCTGTCCATAATTTGCGGTTTTCGATTTGTTGTTGCTTCCCTTCCAAGATGAGGGCCTTGTCTACCAGCTCCTGGTAGTTGTTGAAAGTAGCCACCATCAGCTGCACGCTCAACTCATCGTTGAGTCCTTCCAGAAACTTCTCTTGTTTGGCTGCATCATCGGCCACATCTCCTGGTGCATAACGAGCCAACATGCTGAATTCATCCACATACTGGGCCACGGAGCGGTTCCCCTGGCGTAAGTTGCGAAACTCACGCTTCTTCAAACTCATGGCTCCAGCGGAGACATGAGCAGCACGGAAAGCTAGATTGAACTGCTCCCAAGTCACACCAGCAATGGGGTACGTGGTGGTGTAGTTCTCCCACCATGAAGTTGTTGGTCCTTCCAGTTGATGGGCGGCAAAGCGCACCTTTTCAGCCTCAATGCATCCAGCGGTGGTGAGTTCCCTCTCCATCTTGCGGAGCCAATCATCTGCCACAATGGGCTCAGTGCTGTTGGATAAAGTTGGTGGATTCAGCCTCAGAAAACGGGTGAGGTTGTCGCCCTGAGGTGGAGGGTGGCTGTTGGTCTGGTTCTGGATCAACAGCTGCATCAGGGCATTCTGCTACTGGAGAAGTTGTGTGAGTTCCAGCGGGAAGGTGAAGTCGGGCTCACGTCGCGGAGGCATCTTGCTGTTTTTAGAGGGGTGAGAATTAGAATAGAACAAGGACCTAAAAGGAAATTTCACTACCCATATGCAATGCAACAAACATATCACACCAAACAATCATTCATTTATTCAACTCAAGGTTCAAACATCGAGATACAAGTCTCCAAATCAAACTAAACATCAACCTATGCTTTAATGACGAAAATAAAGATACATGGGGGCATAACTAAAGTTCTCCTCAAAAGTACATGGTGATGTGGCCTCCTCCGGTGACGCTCTCCTCATAGTCATCATCGTTGCTGATCAAGGGAGCCATGTCTCCTTCTGGGTGAAGATTTTCCCCCATGTCCAGCGGTTCCTCTAGAGTTGCAATGCGAGTGTTCAGCTTCTCGATCCTCTCTAATAAATCCTTCACTTCATGCTCATGCTCGTACTTGGCTTCCCGTAGGTCAGCTTTGAGGTCAATCTCGCGGTTCATCAGCCTCTTGATCGTCTTCATGTCGGCACGTACCCGAAGCTCCAAGGTCCTGATGTGCGTCTCCAAAGTCTGGATATTGGAAAGGGTGGAGTCTTCAATGGGAGTGTTTATGATATTTCCATTGGCATCCCTGCGACAAACCACGCTGAGTCCTGGCGAAATGGGACCACCCCTGTATTCCTCCTGAATATGTCCAAGGGCACGGTGAATCACCATGTCCCTCCCAAGAATCCAGCTGGGTGCCACAAACTTGAAGTCGATGGGTTCCTTACGATTTCCAAAGGTCTTTCTGGGGATGTGCACCTCGATCATGTAGCGACCATCTTGTGGAAAAGACATGATAGGAGTCCGGGTGATGCTTGGCAAAGAGATCCTTACGTCCCTGACGATCTTCACCAGCTCCTTGCCAAAGGGCATCATCGCGTCAGGCTGACAAAACTCCGTGATCAAAACTAGGGTGAAGGTGGCCATCTATAAATTTTGAAATAAATTGGAGGGAAGTCAGAAACGAGCAGATGAGAGTATAAGAATTTTAAAGACAAAAGAAAAAAATCCTAAGGCTTTTCCAATCCTAGAGGTTACGTCCTACGGTAAGCGTGAGCTCTGATACCATTTCTGTAGTGACCCGACCTGAAAGGTTGAATCTCCGGTGTTTCTATACCATCCCAAGATCATGTTGGTACACACACGGTACATCAATGTATATATCAAAGTGAAATCACACAGCTTTATTAATCGAAAATCTCATATCGAGTTCTTTCTTACAATAAGAATTACAACAAAGTGGCTGAAGGCCAACTCATGAGAATAACTAATCTTGCGGAAGCTTCAAAGGTAGTTGAGTCCATCTGACTCCAAGGGCATCTCACCGAGCATAGAGCGTATCCTCACTCCTAGTTGGAAAAGTACTCTACAACATGATACGTTGCAGCCGTGTAGGTCAGCATATTGAATATCCCGGCAATGTCACAAAAGAGGGGGTGTAAAGTAATCATCTATTCTATATGCATATATGGCAGGTGGGGTAGTAAGTTTTGCATAAAGCCAATTTTTTTCCTACAACAAGAGATACCAAAACTTATTACTACAATGTTGGTTGATTAATGAGATGGTTCCACCAACCATTCTCATACCCAAGTTGTCATAATACCCACATCAATTATGTCGGGACCCCGATCCTAACTCATATGATTCCATACTGTAACAAGCCACATCACTTTGTGGCCTCACGCACGGTACTCCACGGCTGCCACCTTACCTTGGCCGGGACCGTTTGCGTCTTTTGGCTCACGTATGTGAACATGTCACTGGCAATCACAGAACAAAGAATCCGGGCCGACTTGACTAGTCATAGAACCCAAGGTGCACATCCGTATGGAAATAGGCATACATAACCCAGCAACGCAGGTGTTGGTCTCAAGCGTGTGTAGACGAGTCATAGCAAGCTACAAGGACTCCATTACGTCGCGAGACACGAATGTCATCACTGCACGTAGACGAGTCGTAGCAGGCTACGCGGACTCCATTACACTGCAAGACATTTCCCCGAAGGGACAGACACAGCAGCAAAGAAGGATACATGCCGGTCAATCAATGTGTCCGGAGCAGTAGCAAGCTACCATGGCTCGGTGGAAGCACAAAGAGGCAGTTTCCCGTAAAGAGTAATACTAAAGGCACACGACTAGGTGTCGGATCCCATACATACCGTTGCACGTCACACGTACACACGACATGCTCGATATGCATAGATACAACTATGGCATCACAACATAACCATACAACAACATGACTTTTATTTAAGAGACTCAGAAGAGCCTTGCATAATATGTTCTTACAGATAGGGGTCACATGACTCGGCACTCAAGTCATACAAACATAGTCATACAAACCAGCGGAAACTTAAGCTGTCTGAGTACAGACGACAAAATATAAAAGAGGCACACGGCCTGACTATCTACAGCCCACCACACGGGCAAGATCGTAGCTGGGACACTAGCTATTCGGCATCGTCAACGTCTAGATAGAACCCACCTGATGGGTCCTGGTTCTCTTCTGCAACATTAATTAATCAAGGATGAGTACAATCGTACTCAGCAAGTCTTTAAAATAGACCTAATCTATTTATGCTCATGTATCAACAAAAGGGGATGGTGGAGTTCATGCAGAATGCCAGCTTGACTCATGGCTAACCTACACTACTCAGTTTTAAACTCTTAGTTACAATTTTAGTTATCGCACACGAGTCCACTAACTCCATCACAATACACTACCATGGACTCACCTTCCCCTTTCTGAAGAGTGCCATCCATGGTACTCACACTTGTCTTGAGATTTTTAGAAGTATCATTTGATCATCTATGAACAGCATAAGTTCTCCAAGTAGTCCATATCCGAGGACGCAGCTATTCAAATAGTTTCATACCCTGCAGGGGTGTACTTCTTCACACACGCTCTCGCCACTTATCGCTGTGTGCCATAAAACCATGCACCTCGGCAACCTTCAAGCAGATGCCCAGCGAGGGAGTCGGCCACGACCGTCAATCACATAAGACCTCTAGTCCAGGCTACCGCCTATTTGAGACTGACCCGCACGGAAGTCCGGTCGAGGTTTCCGCTACGGTCCCAAACGATGTGTTTAGGGTTCCCAAGCCCACCATTCGGGTGACCCTTGGTACACCGTGCCACTTCCTACCGCGTTGTAACCCACCCCGAGGGTCAGCGCTACGCACGGCCTCCAGCATGCTACAAACACCAGAAACTACTTGCAATACCTGGACCAAGGACTAAGCGACTGATAAGTCGAGAGGGGTCGAGTTACTGGAACCCAATGCATGGTAGTAACTAGTCTTGGATCACAAACACGGAACCTAGTTCCTAAGAACGGTCCCAATGAGACAACCCACTATGTACTCCTACATAGCCTCTCATCGCTACCTTTACCAAATCGAATTCATTATGAGCTCATCACATTGGACAACACTGTTTCACTCAGTTCATCACCCAGATGAAACAGACCTGACACAACTCTAAGCATAGCAAGCATGGCAGGCAGGGTAAGCTAAGAACATCATGGCACAAGCATCTACCAGGTATGCTAGGTTGCAAGGTTTAGCTATTTACTGTGACAAGATCAGGTCATGAATAAGAATAGGATCATGTACCATGTATGACTGACATGTGATCATTTGACCTAATGCAATAAACAAGAGCAGGAGCGAGAGAATGGGAGGTTATCAGAATGATCAATGGGGTTGCCTGCCTTGCTGGGTTGCGGCAGAGTTCTCTCCTTCGTCGGGGTACGGAGTAGTATCCTCCGGATTAGGGCCTACCGCAACGCAGATAAAAGCATTCAATACAAGCAGATGCAACAATATGATGCATGATCATGGCATAGTAGTATGCATGGATGAGCTAATGTAACTAGTGGTCATGTCAATTTGAAATTGATTTGAATATAGGTTCAAAGTTGTTCTCATTTCCAAATTCCATATATTGACCTAATGTTAAAATGTCCATGTTCACCTATTTAGGTTGCTCTAACATGCATGAGAGTAGCACCACTGGATTCATTGGATTTTTCTGATGAATTTTCATATATAAATTATTTTCATCTGACTTATAGATTAATTTATATGATTTTTCAAAGTTTTAAATAATTTCTGGAATTATTTTTAAATAAGAAATTGAATTATGACATCAGCATTATGTCATGATGACATCAGCTGGTCAGCTGACCCGACCCAGAGTCAAACCTGACATGTGGGGTCCACATGTCAATGACTCATTTACTTAACTAATAAAATTAACACTAATCCTAACTAATTAACAGACCTAGGCCCACATGTCATTGACTAATTAGTTTAGTTAATTTAATTAATTAATTTATTCCTAATCAAGGTTAGCCAGAGGCCGGCCCCACCTGTCAGGGGTCAACCCCCGTGGTCAAACTGACCAGAGCCACCGGTGTTGAGCCGCCGGCGACTCCAGGGACGGCGGAGGGCTTCGGAAATCCACCTCCGGCGACCAAATGGACGGCGGAGGGCACCTATCTACTCAGCATGAACGCGCGCGCCCATCCCGACCCTTCTCAGGAGCTGAGGTGGTCGGAATCGACGTCGGCGATGAGCTGGGCGGCGGCCGGAGCTCGGGCGAGCTCGGACTCGTCGAACTCGGGCACGGCACAGCTCCTACCTAGCACCAAAGGCATCTACGTGACTCCGCAAACACAACAGTGGCCTTGGAAGGACCAACCGGTCACCAGAACGTAGCCGGCGACGAGCTCAAGCAGCGGCACAATTCGGGCCTCGATGGAGTCCAGGGCTAGGGCGCGAGATAGAAGGGGGAAAGAGGGGGGAAACACTCAGGGGCTCACAGCGAACGCAGAGGCGTCGACGGCTGGCTCGGGAAAGACCTGGAATGGCTGCAAGCTCAGATTCTTCTCTAGCGACCCGAGGAGGAAGAAGAGGTCAGGGTTCCCTTGATGGAGCTCTGGGCGGCGATTCCTTTGGTGAGGAGGATCAGGGTGACGTGGCGGAGCTTCTGGCTTCTCTACAGCACGGGGGAGGGACAGAGGCGAGCAGACGACGGCGAGCTATGGAGCGGCCATGGTGGAAGCAGAGAGGAAGGAGGAGAGAGCGAGGAGCGGAGGAAGAGAGCAACGGGGAGGCGGCTCAGTGCTTATCCCCGGCGTCGCGCTGGCGAGGGAGGGGCCAGGCAGGCAGGTGGCGTGGCGCCACCGGCATGAGCGCACGGCGGCCACACGCCGCGCCTACTGGACGCCAGGAGGACGAAGACCCCCCCTGGGCCAGGTGGGCCACCAGGTAAGTTCCCTCTCTCTCTTTCTCTTTTTCCTTTCTTCCTATTTTCTATTTTTCTGACATTTGTTTATTTTATTTCCAGATTCAAATGACCTTCAAATTATCCCCAAACAATTTCTAAAATAGAGTTTGAATATTTCAAACCTATTCAAAAAGTTTCAGGGATTTTGAAATCAGAATTAATGATAATGATTTTATTTGTCATTTTCAGAGACTTAAATCATTAATTTAAATTATTTGAAATGTTCAAATAACTAGAGTGGTCCCTAGTATATCCATGTCCTCAATTATCAGACATAGGGAACATTTTTGATGGGCATTTTGGATTTGTTGAAATTTCATTTATCTGGAATTTCTTTAGTTCATGAGATGCTTGGGGTTTCTTTTCTTTCTCCCCATTTTATATTGATGCAATGATGATGATGATGATGCAAACACATTGCTAGCCTAAGACACTTGCTAGCGTTGTGACAACTCACCCCCACTCAAAAGAATCTCGTCCCGAGATTTTGAAGTTGTCGGGAAGAGCGCGGGGTACTCTAGTCGAAGACGATCTTCTCTTTCCCATGTCGCCTCCTTTTCAGAATGGTGCGACCACTGAACCTTAAGAAACTTGATGTTCCGACGCCGAGTGGTACGCTCATCTTGGTCGAGAATATGAACAGGGTATTCTCAGTATGTAAGGTCATCTTGGAGATCAAGCGCTTCGTGGTCCACATCTCGGATAGGATCCAAAAAGCAACGCCTGAGTTGTGAAACGTGGAAGACATCATGAACTTTGGAAAGATGTGGTGGAAGTTCCAATTGGTAGGCAACCTCTCCTCATTTAGCAAGAATGTGAAAAGGTCCAATGTAACGAGGAGCCAACTTGCCTTTGATACCGAATCGATGGGTACCCTTCAGAGGTGTAACCCTAAGGTAAGCCTTCTCGTCAACTTCATAGGTCACAAACTTATGATGACGGTCATATTGACTCTTTTGACGGGATTGGGCTGTTTTCAACTTTTCACGAATAACGCGAACTTGCTCCTCTGCATCCTGGATCATGTCCAGACCAAAGAGTTGCCTCTCTCCGGTTTCTGACCAGTTAAGAGGTGTTCGGCATTTTCGTCCATAGAGAACTTCAAAAGGGGCTTTGCCCAAGCTTGATTGATAACTGTGTATTATATGCGAATTCAGCAAATGAAAGGTAGTTCTCCCAATTCATACCGAAGGATATAACACAAGTTCGGAGCATGTCTTCAAGAATTTGATTGACTCGCTCAACTTGACCACTTGATTGAGGGTGGAAAGCAGTGCTAAAGGATAGATGAGTCCCCATAGCGGTTTGAAAACTTTCCCAAAATCGAGAAGTAAAGATACTTCCGCGGTCTGAGTTAATCTCCAAAGGAACACCATGAAGGGAAACTATTCGAGAAACATATAACTCCGCTAGCTGACTAGCAGTAATGCTTTCACGAACAGGAAGGAAATGAGCCACTTTGGAGAGGCGATCAATGACTACGAATATAGCATTGTTCCCTCTCTTGGTCCTAGGAAAACCGGTGATGAAATCCATACCGACCTTATCCCATTTCCATTCAGGAATGGCTAAGGGTTGAAGGGTGCTAGCAGGCCTTTGATGTTCTGCTTTCACACGACGACAAACGTCACAGTTAGCAACATACTGAGCAATTTTTCACTTCATCCTAGTGCACCAGAACCTCTGGTGTAGGTCCTGATACATTTTGGTACTACCCGGATGAATTGTGAGAGGAGAGTCATGAGCCTCCTTAAGGATCAATTGTCATAGATGTTGTTTCTTTGGGATCACCAAACGATTCTCAAAGAAGACAACTCCCCGATCATCTTCCAAGAAGCATCTAACATTACCCTTAATGTTTTTCTTGATCCGAGATATCCCGGCATCATGCTTCTGGGCTTCTATGATTTGATACAAAAGAGTAGGTTTCACCACCAGGTTGGATAGGAATCCTTGAGGAACAATGTGAAGATTTAACTTCCGGAATTCCTCATAGAGAAGTGGTTGACCTTGTTGTAACATCAGGTTGTTACAATAAGACTTACGACTTAGTGCATCAGCCATGACATTGGCTTTTCCCGGGGTGTAAGTTATCCCTAAGTCGTAATCTGTAATCAACTCTACCCACCGTATTTGCCTAAGATTCAAATCCGGCTGGGTGAAGATATATTTCAGACTTTGGTGATCAGTGTATATCTCGCAACGATTACCCACGAGGTAATGTCACCATGTCTTTAGTGCATGGACTACAGCTGCAAGCTCAAGATCATGTGTTGGATAATTATCCTCGTGTGGACGCAACTGTCGAGATGCGTATGCAATCACATGACGATCTTGCATGAGAATGCAACCTAATCCATGTCGCAAGGCGTTGCAGTAGATAATAAAGTCCTTAGAAAAATCTGGTGGCACCAAAACGGGAGTAGAGGTCAGTTGCCTTTTCAACTCCTGAAAACTATGCTCACATTGTGGGGTCCACTCAAACTTCTTATCTTTCTTGAGGAGTTCAGTCAGAGGTTTCGCAACCTTGGAGAATTTCTCAACAAAGCGGCGACAATAGCTCGCTAAGCCAAGGAAACTCCAAACTTGCTTAATCGATTCAGGTTGAGTCCAATCAAGGACGGCCTGAACTCTCTCGGGATTGACAGTAATACCTTTGCCAGAGATCACGTGGCCCAGATAGGTCACTTCCGGCAACCAGAATTCACACTTGGAGAATTTGGCATACAAGCGGTGCTCTCGAAGTTTCATCAATACCAGCCTTAGATGCTCGGCATGTTCTTGTTCGTTATTAGAGTAGATGAGTATATCGTCGAGGTAAACCACGACGAACTTATCCAAATACTCCATGAAGATCGAATTCATCAAACGAGAGAAGGTGGCTGGGGCATTGGTTAAACCAAAGGACATAACGGTGTACTCATATTGGCCATAATGAGTGACAAAAGCCGTTTTTGGAATGTCCCCATTTCTAATTCTGATTTGATGGTATCCCAACCTCAAATCCATTTTGGAAAAGACAGAGGATCCAACGAGTTGATCATACAAATCGTTGATCCTGGGGAGCAGATACTTGTTCTTGATAGTGACCAAATTCACTGGTCGGTAATCCACAACCATCTGATCCGATCCATCCTTCTTCTTAACAAAGAGGACGGGGCAAGCCCAAGGAGAAGAACTAGGATGAATGAAACCTTTCTTCAAAGCTTCATCGAGTTGGGTTTTTAGCTCGGCTAGTTCTAAGGGTGCCATCTTATAGGGTCTTCTGGCTATTGGGACTGTCCCTGGAATAAGTTCTATCACGAACTCAACATCTCTGACAGGTGGAATACCTGGCAGTTCTTCTGGAAATACATCCGAAAAATCACGAACT
The DNA here is from genome assembly GCA_022496015.1 of Hordeum marinum. Lineage (NCBI taxonomy): Eukaryota > Viridiplantae > Streptophyta > Magnoliopsida > Poales > Poaceae > Hordeum > Hordeum marinum. Next base: position 445,718,770 of record CM039674.1, read on the forward strand.
ACCGGAATATCTTCTAGCTCAGGCAGAGGGCTAGCATTTAAGGAATAGAGTTGGCGTTTGGTTGTTCGAGTAGAGACATTAACTATCTCACCCGAGGGATGTGTAAGTTGAACATTCCTAGAATGAGTATCAATCTTGGCATAGTGGGCTTTCATCCAATCCATAACTAGAATGATATTAATGTCCGAAGACTTAAGAGCTATCAAAGATGCTAGGAATACTAGTCTATCCACCAGAATTTCATTGTCATGGCTCACTCTAGAAGTTTGCCATTTTGAACCAGGAGTCTAAACTACTAAAGGAGTGGGCATGTCACAGAAAGACATGTTATGCAACTGTGCATAACTTTCTGAGATGAAAGAATGAGATGCCCCAGTATCAAATAGAACAGATGCTGAATGACTATTAACAAGAAGCATACCTAGAATGACATCAGGATCTTCAAGAGCTTCTTCAGCAGACACATAATTTACTCGCCCATGGTTAGGAGCTGGCTTCACATAGAAAGCTTTCCCTGGTTTTCCGCGTCCAGCGGGCTTAGCATTGTTCTGGGGACATTCACGAGAATAATGTCCCGGTTCTCCACACTTGTAGCATACCACTATAGCACGAGGGGCGACATTTGTTTGTGGTCCTCCAAATGGTCTGGGTGGAGGGTTGGACTGAACTGGATGAGGTGCCTGGAAGGATGGCCTCGTGGTGTACCTTGCCGGCAACGCTGCATTGGGCACCCACACTCGGCGTTTGTTGGGTCCTGAACCCGATGCGGGGTTGAAGTCGCGGTTATGCTTCCTCGTGGCCTTGTAGTCAGTTTGTCCGAACTCAGCATTGATGGCCTTATTAACGAGAGCCTGGAAGGTCGTGCACTCGTGCAAGCGAAGATCTCGGCGAAGCTCAGCATTGAGTCCCTTGCGGAACCTAGCCTGCTTCTTGGCATTAGTTGAGACTTCCTCTGGTGCATAGCGAGCAAGGTTTCCAAACTCGCGGCTATATGCATCCACTGACAATCTGCCCTAGGTGAAGGCACAGAATTCCTCTCTCTTGCGATCCATCAGCCCTTCCAGGATGTGATGAAGACGAAATGCGGCGCTGAACTCTGCCCAGGTTGGTACAGGTCCCTGGGGACGCATAGCCTCATAGCTTTCCCACCACAGGTTGGCAGGTCCCTCCAGAAAGTATGTTGCAAAGGTCACCTTGTTGGCCTCTGAAACATTTGCAGCTCGAATATTGTGTGACATGCTAGTCAGCCAATCATCTGCATCGAGGGGATCGATCGAATGATGGTACTTAGGAGGACACAGCTTAATGAAGTCACCAAGTGACACTCCATCATGGTGATCATTGTGGGGAGCACGAGCTGTGTTCTGTTCAATTCTCTCCAATAACCTGTTGGTCTTCCTTTTATTCCTTTCAGCTTCTAGCATCACCTCCACCAGAGATGGTGCACGTGGCAGCTCTTCTTGCCTTGGCTGGCTACTCTCGCCCTGCTCAGGAGTAGGCACAGGGTTGTTCCTGGTTGACACCATCCTGGGGAAAACAATCCATAGCTTAGACATAGGGAACATCAACTCTAAGACATGAATTAAGGAATGCACTGATCAACATGGCATGTAGGATAAACACCAATCAACATGGTAAAACAACTACCATATGAACATTAGGTTTCATACACACCATGACTTAGTTCAGTACAAACCCAGGCTACCGCAACGCAGATAAAAGCATTCAATACAAGCAGATGCAACAATATTATGCATGATCATGGCATAGTAGTATGCATGGATGAGCTAATATAACTAGTGGTCATGTCAATTTGAAATGGATTTGAATATAGGTTCAAAGTTGTTCTCATTTCCAAATTCCATATATTGACCTAATGTTAAAATGTCCATGTTCACCTATTTAGGTTGCTCTAACATGCATGAGAGTGGCACCATTGGATTCATTGGATTTTTCTGATAAATTTTCATATATAAATTATTTTCATCTGACTTACAGATTAATTTATATGATTTTTCAAAGTTTTAAATAATTTCTGGAATTATTTTTAGATAAGAAATTGAATTATGACATCAGCATGATTTCATGATGACATCAGCTGGTCAGCTGACCCGGCCCAGAGTCAAACCTGACATGTGGGGTCCACATGTCAATTACTCATTTACTTAACTAATAAAATTAACACTAATCCTAACTAATTAACACACCTGGGCCCACATGTCATTGACTAATTAGTTTAGTTAATTTAATTAATTAATTTATTCCTAATCAGGGTTAGCCAGAGGCTGGCCCCACCTGTCAGGGGTCAACCCCCGTGGTCAAACTGACCAGAGCCACCGGCGTTGAGCCGCCGGCGACTCCAGGGACGGCGGAGGGCTTCGGAAATCCACCTCCGGCGACCAAATGGACGGCGGAGGGCACCTATCTACTCAGCATGAACGCGCGCGTCCATCCCGACCCTTCTCAGGAGCTGAGGTGGTCGGAATCAACGTCGGCGATGAGCTGGGCGGCGGCCGGAGCTCGGGCGAGCTCGGACTCGTCGAACTCGGGCACGGCACAGCTCCTACCTAGCACCAAAGGCATCTACGCGACTCCGCAAACACAACGGTGGCCTTGGAAGGACCAACCGGTCACCGGAACGTAGCCGGCGACGAGCTCAAGTGGCGGCGCAATTCGGGCCTCGATGGAGTCCAGGGCTAGGGCGCGAGATAGAAGGGGGAAAGAGGGGGAAACACTCAGGGGCTCACAGCGAACGCAGAGGCGTCGACGGCTGGCTCGGGAAAGACCTGGAATGGCGGCAAGCTCAGATTCTTCTCTAGCGACCCGAGGAGGAAGAAGAGGTCAGGGTTCCCTCGATGGAGCTCTGGGCGGCGATTCCTTTGGCGAGGAGGATCAGGGTGACGTGGCAGAGCTTCTGGCTTCTCTACAGCATGGGGGAGGGACAGAGGCGAGCAGACGACGGCGAGCTATGGAGCGGCCATGGTGGAAGCAGAGAGGAAGGAGGAGAGAGCGAGGAGCGGAGGAAGAGAGCAACGGGGAGGTGGCTCGGTGCTTATCCCCGGCGTCGCGCTGGCGAGGGAGGGGCCAGGCACGCAGGTGGCGTGGCGCCACCGGCGTGAGCGCACGGCGGCCACACGCCGCGCCGCCTGGATGCCACGAGGACGAAGACCCCCCTGGGCCAGGTGGGCCACCAGGTAAGTTCCCTCTCTCTCTTTCTCTTTTTCCTTTCTTCCTATTTTCTATTTTTCTGACATTTGTTTATTTTACTTCCAGATTCAAATGACCTTCAAATTATCCCCAAACAATTTCTAAAATAGAGTTTGAATATTTCAAACCTATTCAAAAAGTTTCAAGGATTTTGAAATCAGAATTAATGATAATGATTTTATTTGTCATTTTAAGAGACTTAAATCATTAATTTAAATTATTTAAAATGTTCAAATAACTAGAATGGTCCCTAGTATATCCATGTCCTCAATTATCAGACATAGGGAACATTTTTTATGGGCATTTTGGATTTGTTGAAATTTCATTTATCTGGAATTTCTTTAGTTCATGAGATGCTTGGGGTTTCTTTTCTTTCTCCCCATTTCATATTGATGCAATGATGATGATGATGATGATGCAAACACATTGCTAGCCTAAGACACTTGCTAGGGTTGTGACAACTATTTGTGTTGAGAATTCCAGATAGTTTCAGTTCCTTTGGCTCAAACTTTCCATGACCATGGACACGGCTAATCGATTAGGTTTGGGTACTCTGTGGAGTTTTGCACACGTTCCCCACAAGATTTGATTTCCTCTGTTGGATTTCTCGCACTTCAAGGTGTTTGAGAAACGGATGACCAAAACATGGTCTTCTAAAGGGTTTCCGTGAGACTCTGTCGGTGCCCATCCTTTCCTACTGTTCATCTACATCTCGTAGCACTGCCTGTCCAAGGTCACCACGATATCCAACCAAGCCAGAGCCCATAATGACTTGTGGCTGTGCAGGTAAGCCTTGGGTCTTGAAGCATCCATCCATCTCTTTGTGCCTGGGTGGACCTTTCCGCGCGAATACTGGCACTTGTCCAGCAACACTTAGGCTAACCACTGGTTTCTCCAGGGCACCATTCAACCATCATCCACCCAGAGGTATGTTGAAAACTCGGAGTCTTGAAGTCTTGAACATCTTGTAGGTCTTGAAATTATTATCTCACAACTCTCATGAATCACACAACCAACCCCATCTACTAATAGCATAGCAAAATTAAATCAACGTTTCCTAGGGCCAAATGTGTCAAAGGGTTGAGGGGTGCCTACCACATGATATTACATCAAGTAATCAAGTTTCCAAATTACCTACTTTTCATGCAATTGGGGAGATGGTAGAACTAATGCAATAAAAACATAGGTATACATGGTCAAAGTGACTTGCCTTGCTGACGATCCTCGTACTCAAGTGACTCTAGATAACAAGCTTCGCACTACGGATGATCTAACGAATCAAACAAAGCACACAATAAGCATAACCACAATACAATTCATACAACAGCAAGCTAAAAAAATACTTCAACAAATAAATAGCACAATCAAAAGGAAGAATCACTCAAAGTATAAGACTCTAAAAATTTTGGTGTCAAATCTCTACTAAGACATAACAAGTCAAAAAAATTGTTTTGAACAACTAGCCATTTAGATAACAGAAAGTAAGTACAAAATTTTATTAGAAAACAGAAAGTATTTCCTTATAAAAAATTGTGCAAAAAGAGTTACTACAAAGCATTTTTTCTAAACAATACTAAAGGTGAAAACAAGATTTACCTATTTAAACTAGAGCACAAACCAAAATAAAAAAATATTAACGGAAAATAATACACCTAATGTTGAAACAACAGAACCTAATGAAATCTAAAAACAAAAGTTAAACTAATTCAGATTCAAACTAAAACTAAAATCAAACTAACTAAACTCTATTAAGAACTAAACAGATTCTGTTTTTGTTAAAAACCCTAACCAAATTCATCCTAAAAAATCTGAAACTATGTAGGATGATAGGTCTAGCTAATACAAACCAGTGGCAAAAAGAGTCATACAAAAAAATATTTTTAAACTCTAGTTATACAGATTTTAGTAATTTAAGCAAATTTAGTTATATTCAAATTTTAAAGTTCAAATTTGAAATCTAAGACTACAGGCTGAAACTACATGAAATTTGTGACCTAATGCAACAATAATCAATTTAAAACACTAATTAGTTTAAAAGATATAACAAAAATAAAATCAGAACACATTCTGTTTTCTAAAACAAAAACAGAACAAGAAAAATATTAGCTAACGGACAGAGGCTACGTGGCGACTTCCTATTGGTCGAAAGAGCGCGCGTGTGGGTGTTTGCGGCGGACGACCGAACGTTAGAGGATATCGGTTCTGGATTTTAAGTGATCTAATCTAACGCGTCGGATCTGGATCGAACGGTCCAGGGGGGTTGCGGTGGCTTACAGAGGGTGTGTCGAGGTTTCTGGCGAGGTCGACGGCGGCCGTACGTCGGAGGTGGTCGGAGATGGTCGTGCGGTGGTCAGGGGCGGCGTCCGAAGAGCTCAGATGACGGCGACGAAGATCCAACATCGAATGGTGGCGTAAGATGGGGGTAGGGACGTCGGAGACGACGGCCCGGAGCTCTGGAGGGTTCGGGTGGAGTCAGAACTCCGGCAAGGTGGTGCGGTGGCGTTCTGGCGAGGGGATTGGGGGCTCGGGGTGGAACGGAGTGCGGAGAGGGCAGGGGCTTTTATAGGCCAGGTGCGGGGTCGGGAGAGGTAGAGAGGAGAGAGATCTACGGGGGAGGAATCGCCGGCGAGGTCGGGGGCGAGGGGAAGGGGATGAGCGCCTTGATGAAGCTGTCGGACGGTGGGTCCCGTGGGTCAGTGAGAGAGGGGGCAGGATCAGTGCGTCGGTGACCGATCCGGAGGGATCTCGGGGCTTAAAGGCTGTGGGTCGGCCGGTTTTCTAATTAAAACGTTTAAATACGTTTCCTTTTCTATTTTCTAGAACGTTTAAAATCCTTTAGTGCATTCAAATAATTTCCAAACATAGGGAATATATATATCAAAATGATCACGGGAATAAATGCTATTTAATTAACATTTTTCCTCTGTCAACATGAATACTTAAAAAAATATTTTTCAGAAAATGCCTAATTGATTTTAAATTCTTTTGAGATAAACTTTCAAATAACCCCTGGTTTTATAGTTCAAATAATTCACCAAGATGCTCCTAGTGTGGAGTGTCATGTTACTCCTCTCTTTTTTTGAATAATTCCAGAGATTTTCAAATAAGTGAAACAAGTAAATGGAGAAAAGGAAAGGGGCCTTTTAGAAATCCAAAAGAAGAACTTCAACAATTCATTTCATTCAAACAAAGTGATGATGATGCATAGCTATATTTCATAACATTCCAAAATGAAATTTTGGCATGTTACAATGGTGGTGGAGCTATTCCGGCAGGGCTTCCCCTAAGCACTGCACAAATCCGATCTAGAGGAGAAACTATGCACTGGAGGAACGGGCAGCACATGGCTAAAATTTTTGTGCAAAAACCCTAAAACCTCTAGTATATATAAGAGGAAGAGAGGAGGAGGCTTGGCACAAGGGCCAAGCCTCCAAGGAGTCGGCTGAACCAGGTGGAGGAGGTAGACTCCACCTCCAATCCTAGTAGGACTAGGATTCACCCTATTTTTGCTTTTTTCCACTTTTTCTCTTTGGGCCTTTTTTCCCAAACCGCATGGGCCTTGTGTGGGACTTCCACCATCCCACTAAGGGCTGGTAAACACTCTCCCACAGCCCATGGAGCCTCTTGGGTCGAAATACCCCTCCCGATGGTCTCCCGGTACACTACCGGCACTCCCGGTACACTATCGATGAGCCCGAAACTTTTCCGGCGACCAAAACAGGACTTCCTATATATGAATATTTACCTCCGGACCATTCCAGAGATCCTTGTGACATCCGGGATCTCATCCGGGACTCTGAACAACCTTCGGTCACCACCATACATAACTCTATACTACCGAAACGTCACCAAACCTTAAGTGTGCAGACCCTGCGGGTTCGAGAACTATGTAGACATGACCGAGACACCTCTACGGTCAATAACCAATAGCGGGACCTAGATGCCCATATTGGTTCCTACATATTCTACGAAGATCTTTATCGGTCGAACCTCTATGTCAAGGATTCAGTTAATCACGTATGATGTTCCCTTTGTTCTTCGGTATGTTACTTGCCCAAGATTCGATCGTCGGTATCTCCATACCTAGTTTAACCTCGTTACCGACAAGTCTCCTTACTCGTTCCATAATACAAGATCCCATGACTAACACTTAGTCACATTGCTTGCAAGGCTTATTGTGATGTTGTATTACCGAGTGGGCCCTGAGATACCTCTCCGTCACATGGAGTAACAAATTCCAGTCTTGATCCATGCCAACTCAACATACACCCTCGGAGATACCTATAGAGCACCTTTATAGTCACCCAGTTATGTTTCCACGTTTGATACACACAAGGCACTCCTCCGGTATCCGTGAGTTGCATGATCTCATGGTCATAGGAACATATACTTGACATGCAGAAAACAGTAGCAATAAACTGACACGATCATATGCTACATTTGTAGTTTGGGTGTTGTCCATCACACCATTCTCCTAATGATGTGATACCGTTTATCAAATGACATCTCATGTCCATGGCTAGGAAACCTTAACTATCTTTGATCAACGAGCTAGTCTATTAGAGGCATACTAGGGACATGGTTTTGTCTATGTATCCACACATGCATCTAAGTCTCCGGTCAATACAATTATAGCATGGATAATAAACGATTATCATGAATAAGGAAATATGATAATAAATAATTTATTATTGCATCTAGGGCATATTTCCAACATCTCAAAGCTACCAATGACGATCCCCGAAAGAAGACTTCATCGTATCTAGCCAAACGACTACTCTTGTCTACTTTCATGCGTGAAGTTAAAACTAAGCAATCTAGTAACAAAGGCAAGAAAGGTTCTTCATCTAGTAGCAACAATAAAAATGCTAAATCCAATGATGTTGTTTCTAGTAGTTCTATTGATTCCACTAATGATGATGCTCTTATTCAAGTTACACTTGAGCAAGAAAATGCTTTATTGAAAGGAATTATAGAAAAAGGTATCTACAAGAGTCTTGTCGGATGTAAGCAATTTGAGGAAATTGTATGCAAGCACGGAGGATACTGGAAGAATCATGGTGTTGGCTACTTCAACGCTAATGGAGTTGAGTAGGAAGAAGGTCAATATCCCAAGCCCAAGTTTGTTCCTCAAAAGGAGAAGTATGACAATACTATTCCCAAGGGGACAAATACTCAAGATGACCTTCCACCACAAGACCACAAGCTCAAGGGCAAGAACAAGCTTCAAGAGGACATTGACTCATATGAAGATGAACCCCTAGATTTGGTGGAGTGGGTTCCCAAGGCTATTTCAAGCTCAACTACTACAAAGTATACTTCAACACCAAGGATCCTCATCAACTTGATGTAGGTCCCCAAGAAGAAGAACTAGTAAGTTGTTGAGGGGTGACTCCGCCAATGAAATTCACTCACATTCATTATTGGCAAGGACTTTTTGCACTCAATATCAACTCAATGCAATATTTCAAGGAGTCATACATTCCCTCAAAGGTAAGCAAGGGACAAGGTAATCAACTAATCAATGGACATCATAACATATGATTTGCACTCCATCCATAGATATCCTTGTATTTGTCTCTTGTGTGTTGGGACTAACCCATGTAGGTGACAGGAGTAAGCAAACAACAATGATTCTCCCAACTCTTGGTGATCTTCATCAACATTGATCATCCACAACTACCTCACCAACATGAAGTCTTCATCGACAAAACCCAAGGTTAGTTTATCCCTCTTATGGGGGATGTCACATTAAGGGGGAGCTTTACTCTAAGACTTGAGTCAAAGCATCTCTTAGTATGTGACAACATTAAATGCTTTATGTAAAAGTGGTAACCCCACTTGTGCTTAAACGATGAGTATGACCTATGATCAAGTACTCTTACTTGGCTCCTAAGTCAAATACTCATATATAGATGACTTCATCATCTCCCAAGTCCTTGTTAGATGCTAGTGTGTTTGTGCATGTTTGTCATGATTTCTTTTGACCTCTTATTGTGTGAGCATGTTGGTCTGCATTTATTTTCTCATTCGAGGACATCCAATTGTTTCTACTTGGTTATTGATTTTCTCTTTTGCCAATTGGATGGACAAGAATGCCTAGGACCACTCTTTAGCTATCTATGCTTTCTCACCTCATATTCCATTCATGCCGCATCACAAAATTTGAACAAGTGCTTTTCGATCCCTCTGTCTGTGGAGCACTCGGAGTTTCGTATCGACAAGGACTGACCATTAAAACCTCCCGAGTGCATCTCGGTGGAACCAACCCCACAATCTCGATCTCATCGAATGCCTAGGGTTGATCTGTCTTTCAATCTTGGTACTGTCGATTTCATATTCTCGGTTACACCGAGTCTCCCTGTCAGCTGACAGTTGTGGAACTCGGTGACACCGAAAACATAAAATCGGTATAACCAACAGTGGAGGGTATATATACTACGGACCCCGACGCTTTGAAATTCTATATTCAAACGTCGCGTTTCAGAACCCTAAGCTGCAGCTTCGAGACCCATGGTTGTCGCCCTTGTCTTCCTGCGCCCCTCCGTTGCTGGGAATCGCTGACGTCGACGAAATCTGCTCCATCATCGCCGCCGTAGCGGATCCGCACCAACTTAGGGTACGGATTCGACCTCCTTTGCGCTCCCTTCCGATTCTTGCGCATTGGATTTGATTTTATCTATAAGCCACCCATTGCACGTATTCCTATCCACACAAAATTCCATAGGCTAGCGAACCATTGATTTTCTAGGGTTTTGCCTTCCGCCCGACGCAACTCGGTAGAACTGAATCAAGAAAATCGGTACCACCAATTTTTGTTTCTGTGTTGCTGAGAACTGTCTTAGTGAAACCGAGCACACCTTTTCGGTCTCACTGAAAAGGGTGCCAAGTTTCTATTAAAAGGGATAGTCAGTCTTGGTGTCACCAAAAATTTTGCTTCGGCCTTACCGATTTGTTTCTGACAGAATGCAAAACTTTGAAAATCTTTTGTTCAAAATTTCAAAAACCAGCTGATAATTTTGGATGACTCATCTACTTCTGCTCATCTATATTACATTCACAGGGTCAGTATGTCAGATGCAGAGGACAATCAGAACTTGCCAGAGCAGAGTGCTGACATGAGTTCAGGCAGAAGCCCAGAGCCCGGTTCATTTTCAGACCCAGGCACTCCCAGTTCCCATGGTTTTCCCAAGGCTGCTACTAGGGCTAGGAAGAAGATAAATTCTGATGAAGATGATTCAGACTTCGTTCTAGAAGAGATTCTTGCTAAGAAGCAAGAGAAGGCTGCTAAAAAGTCTGCTACTGAAGCCACTTCTTCCAGGAGAGTTGTCAGCAAGATCTATGCACCTGCTTCAACCTTCAAGGCTCATGAGACTGCCAGAGCAACTATTTCAGTTGAGGTCCCCAGGAAAGCTATTCCTAAGAAGGCAGGAGAGAAGAAAGCAAGAAAGAGGGTTATTCATGTCATTGGCAGAAGAACCTCCATGTATGAGAATCCAGAAGAAGTTGCTGGTGATGATGCTGAAGAGGAGGAAGAGCATGTTGAGAAGGCCCCTCCCAAGAAAAAGAAAAAGAATCTTATGGTTGATGCTATGCCAAAGACTAGCACATCCAAGAAGGCTGTTGCTGAGAAGCCTAAGAGGACATCCAGGCAGATTCCAGCTTCTGAGAAGAACAAAGGGACTGCTTCCTGAGTTGAAGATGATGATGACTTGAAAACTTTGATGAAGCTCAGACCACACCTTCCAGTATACAATGCCAGCTACCCACTAGCTGAGGATATGAAGAAGAGGAAGGATTCGGGATTGAGAGCTTGGAGAGCTATAGATCCATATGCCCAGAGGAAGAAGACAGTTGTGGACTACAAATTTTATACCAAGGAGCAACAGGATTTCGATGAGACTGTGCTTTTTGACAAGAGTCCAGCTGTTAGTGATATGCGGTATGTTGACTGGAAATTCATTAAGGAGAATGAGGACTACTTTCCAAGTGTCCAAGACAATTTCCACTACATAGGTTTGGATGAGTTTGTTGGTACAAAGTTCACTGTTTGGAACGATGAGATGATCATGCAATTCTACTCCACTTCACATTTCTATGCAGATGGTAGAATTGTATGGATGACTGAAGGTGCAAGGTATGAATCAACTGTTGAAGAATGGGTTGATATCTTAGGAGTTCCTGAAGCACAAGATGGTGACTTGGATGTATACTCAGAATCCAAGGAGAGCCACAATGCTATGGCAAATATGTACAAGGAGATCCCTGCTGCCAATGTGAAGTCTCACAGGCTAGGATCTATCTACTTCCTTTAGGCTGGCCTCCGCACAATGAACACCATTCGGAGGCACACTTTGATGCCCAAGTCAGGAGATGACAAGATGATCCGAGGCCACTCCATCAATATGTTGATCCACCTTGACAGACACACCAGGATCAGAGTCATGGATTTGATTGTTGAGACAATCAAGAGGGTTGCTGCTGACCAGAAGCGCTCTTGCTGTTATGCACCCTACATCCAGATGCTTATCAATTCAAAGTTGGAGAAGCACATTTTTGCTCTAGATCATCCACATTTACCCCTACAGCCAGACCTCGAGGACAATGTTGTGGTGACGGATGCTGAACATCCCACATCTGCTACAGCTCAAGCAGAGGTAGAGGCAGTTAGAGCCACTAGTGCTCAAGTCCCCAGATCCAGAAATGAGCAAATGGATCTGTTGATATCATCAGTTTAGGGTATGCAGAAGGACATTAAGGGGATTCTGGACAACCAGAATAGTCTTGTGAAGATCTTTGAAAATAGGATCAATACCCTTAGTGATAAGGTGGATGGGCTGACTAAGACAGTCAATGAGCTCAAAAAGGAAGTTGACTCGGTGCCTCTTCCTCACACTGCTTCAGATGATGATGAGGAGGAGGAGCAGGAGGAGGAAGAGGAGGAGGATGAGGATGAATCACCTCTCAGGACAGGCACACAGTTTCATACCCAGGCCAGATCAGCCATTGTGCCAGTTCCAGACTTGAGGCCCTCTTCATCATCTCCTTCAGCTGTCACCTCAGCTCCTACTCCATCTGTTCTAGTTCCTCCAGCTGCCACTCCAACTCCATCCATTACATTTGCAGAGATCTTCGTCGACGCTGTTCTCTTGACTCCTTCATCAACAACCGGAGGAGATCAGCCCAAGAACGATTAGGTGTATGCCTTTGAACTTTTTGGTAACTTGTTGCCAAATGGGGAGAAGTGTATATAGATCTTTAGGCTTCGAGAGAGAGAGAGAGTTTTGGTGTTTGTTGCTTTTCAAAACATTTGGTCTTTTGGTTACTTGTGTTGAGCGTATGATCATGTGTGTTATGCTAATATTCTACGCCTTATGTGTGATGCAACTATTTCCTATCATCTAAATGCTCATGAGATGATCATTCACCTTTGCTTGATTGTGTTGTGCTTTGTTATTCATTCTAATTATTATCGCACACCACCAAGTTGTATGTGATATGGAAGAAGTGCCCCATATACCTAATCGATTGTGCATTTGCATTCAAATGCAAATTCAAAATAATGCACAAATTTAGGGGGAGCTCTTGCTTATCACATACTCTCAAAGTGACGATTATATTCATTGATTTCATCATATGTCGAAGCTTTGATCTATATGTTGTCATCAATTACCAAAAAGGGGGAGATTGAAAGCACATTTTCTCCCTTGGTGGTTTTGGTAATTAATAACAACATATAAGTCATTGAACTAATGTTTCCACCAAGTATATTTTAGGAAATGTTCAATGATAGGATTGGCAAAAGGAGATTGTGGACATACCCCAAGATGCAAGGAAATAGGTTGGCCAAGCTTCAAGCAAGAGGACTGTATATTTTATATTTGTGAGAAATCACTTTGAGTCCATAGGAAAGCCAATACTATTAAAAGGGGGTAAGGTTTGGTTGGTGAACAATATGCTCAAACGTGCACAAGTGATAGTCGCCAAAAACATCCACAAAATCTCCCACCAAAGTCTGTTCTATACCTAACACTCAAAATTGATGCAACCAACTTTCCCATACCGGTGCCACCGATTCCAGAACCTAGACAGACTCAGCCAAACCCTAGCCACTTCGGTGCAACCGATTCCATACCGGTGCCACCAAGTTTAGGTTGCCAACTTTCTGTTACGCAAATCCACATTATCGGTACCATCGAGAATGTTGGATCGGCGTCACCGAGATTGGAAATCTGACCGTTCGTCACCTTATCACCGAGTTTCCTATATCGGTCTCACCGAGATTCAAAAGTTGCCACCTTTTGGTCACTTCGGTACCACCGAGATTAATACATCAGTGTCACCAAGTTGGTCATTTTGTGTGTAACGGTTGGATCTTTGGGGATGCCTATATATACCCCTTCACCACCACCTACTCGAAAGACAAGCACTCGGAACTATTCCACACTTGCCCCATCTAGTTTTTAGAGAGAGAACCATCTACCCTTGTGTTGAGGTCAAGATATTCCACTCCAATCATATGGATCTTGATCTCTAGACTCCCCAAGTAGCTTTCCACCAATGCCATCTCTTCCACCATGCCAAATCTGTGAGAGAATGATTGGGTGCTGAGGAGTCTATCATCTTGAAGCACAAGAGCAAGGAGTTCATCGTCATTATCGAGCCTATTACCTTTTGGAGGGTGGTGCCTCCTAGATTGGTTAGGTGTCGCTTGGGAGCCTCCTACTTCGTGTTGTGGAGTGAACCAAGAAGTTTGTAAGGGCAAGGAGATCGCCTACTTCATGAAGATCTACCCATAGTGAGGCTAGTCCTTCGTGGACGGAAGCCATTATGGAAAAGTCAAGGTTGTACTTCGTGGACCCTTTTGGGTGGAGCCCTCCGTGGACGCTTGCGACTATTACCCTCCATGGGTTGAAGACTCCATAAACGTGGATGTACGATAGCGCCACCTATCGGAACCACGGGAAAAATCATCGTGTCTACAATTGTGTTTGATCTTCCTACCATATCCCTTCTATACATGCCTGTTGTTACTTTCCGCTGCTATATACTCTTAGACTTGCATGTGTAGGGTGTACTTGACTTGCCATGAAATCTAAAAACTATCAACCCTAAAACTTGGTATAGGCAAAAGCTTTATTAGGTCAAGTAGTCTAATCACCCCCCCTCTAGACATACTTTCGGTCCTACAGGCCTGCATGTACAATCCATATGCGTTAGACTCCTAATTTATCGGATTTGAATCCCTCTGCCAGGTTGTTTATCCCAACTTACCAGAGTCCTGGGGGATACACTTCATTTTCAAAACAACTTTTTACATGTTCTTTTCGCAATATCTGACCCCCGCATGAGTTTTTCAAACTCACACATGGCTCGGGGCTACTAAATATGGGGATTGCTTATAACCCATTAATTAAGATTACTTTGTAAAAAAGAAAGGGGGATATTTTGTAAATTACCTTAAATCCTGCCAATATGATATCAAAGGCTTCCTTCAATCAACTGTCAACGAATTGGGTGCCTTGCAAGGCTGCACCCAGAAGGGTGCGGTGTTCTTTGGCGAGGGAGGAGTCATTTAAACTCACCTCCATCATGGCCATTCACTCGGTCTGAGTCCACTATGTTACAGGTGGCTTCGGGTGCGGCATTGTGGTTTCTCTCCTCGGAGAAACTAGAGTAGATGACTCCGGTGGCCTAGAACTGGCTTCGAGGAAAGCTCAGGTTGACTGAGCTCCCCCTCCTTGTTTGCTAGGAGGGATTCACCATCCTGCTCTTCGGTGACCAAGGTGTTAACCTCGGCCATAACATCATCACCCCCTCCCCTTTTGTCCTCCTTAGGAAGAGTCTTTTGGGACACTACCTCCTCGGTGGCAGGGAGAGGGAGTTATGGGATGCAGTCCCACTCTCCGCTAGATTGGCTGGCGGAGAGTCCCCCTCCGAGTTTTGGTCGGTGGGAAGGTTACATAGTGGGCTAGAAGAGGAAAAAGCACACGCACACAACTCATAACTAAACCTTTGAAAATTGAAACAATGTCATAGTCCATGGATTCATACCTTTGCGCTTGGGCTTGACTCTGAGGGTCCTTCGGGGAACCCTGTCAAAATTCTCGGGCTCCTTCTCGGAGTCCGTAAGGTCATCGAACAAGTCCACCTTGGGCCTACACGGTCTCTTCGAGGCGGCAGGAGCATGACCTCCCTTGGTGTCTTCGGACACCGCCCTCTTCTTTGTGTGGGAGGAATCAATCTCCTCCCCATCCTTCTCCATCTCTTCTTCGAGAGTACAAGGAGCGTGTGTTTCCTTGTATATAGCTAGTATCCGGGGGTCCCTTTGAACGGAGACCCCCTCGGGCCTCATTTCTCTCGTCTTTCTTCTCCTCCCTCTTCTTCGGCGCCACGTATGGCTTTTCAACCAACAGGTCCATCAACAAGGGTGTCATGTGGCCTTCGGGCAGCGGTGTCGCGAAGTTGATCCACTCAGATTTCTCCTGCCAGATCTGTAAATATGATGAAAACAGGGGATGAGAGCCTTGACAAAGGGAAAAATCCGAACGCAAATAATGAAGTATTACCGGTCCGGGAGGGTTTGTGGTGTCCATGTTGATGCCCTCTTGTTTTGCGGGCCAGATCTTTTGCGGCTTAAACAACACCTTCCATAGCTTCTCATGGGTGATAGGAAAGAATTGCCGCACATTGACCGGGTCGTCCGGATTGTAGTCCCACATAGGGGCAGCCCGATTTTGATAGGGAAGAAGACGAGTCTTCGGCGGAACATGACCAGGACCACGTTGGGCAGCTCGGTCTTCTTCTCTATCAGGGAAGAGATGCACCTTTGCAGCGTCTTCACCTCCGACGTGTCCCCCAAATCGAGCCCTTTCTTTGTCCATGCTACAAGCATGTGGGAGGATCGGATCTAAATCCGAAAGGTTCTACTGAACCCTCTTCATGTGGTTCAACGATGTAGAACCACTCTCGCTACCAGACCTTGACGATATATATGAAAGAACCGTCCGGCCATTAAACCAAGGGAAGTTTTCTGATCATCACTCCCCCGCAGTCTGCCTGCTCACTGATAACTACCTTCGGCTTAATCTTGAACACCTTCAACCATAAGCCGAAGTGGGGTTGGACCCATAGAAAGTCTCGCAGACAGTGATAAAAGAAGAAATATGCATAAAAGAATTTGGGGGAGGTCGTGGAGTCCAACCCATATTAGAACATTAGACCCCTCACAAAGGGGTCAGGGGGTACCTAGGCCCCAGAGAAAGTGGGGGATGAACAACACCCTCTCGCCTTCTCTAGGTGAGGGTATGACCTGATTCTTCTCCAAGGCGCGATGAACAATATTCACCGACAAGTAGCCGGCGAGCTTCTATTCTGAACTGTCCTTTTCAGTGACATAGGAGGCCTCCCACTTGCCCCTGGAGCCACACCGGCCATGGCTGAATTGGAGAAGGGTTTCGGGAGTTTGGGGGGTTGGAGCTTGGCAGCTTAGGGCTCAGAAATTTGGGGAAAGCAATAGCAATGGGGGGTCTGAGAAGCGTACAGAGGCTACGGTGGCAGTTTCCATTTTATAAGTCATTGTAATACCAAGAGTCCCTCTATTGCATCGTGGACCTTGCCAGTTCCCGTTAAATGGTGTAGTTATGCACACGTGGGATATCCCAAATAATAAACCATATCCACGTAAACGCAGGGCACGGTCTCCAAATTGATGGGACGTGTCGGTGAAAAATAAAAATTGCCTCGAACCGTAGATCGAGTTCTTGTGACCGGTCAATATTCATGACTAGACGCGGCCTCTCACTAGTTTGTCAGAGGAAAACATTGTTCATACTTGGACGGTTGGCCTTCGAGGCTGAGCTATCTATGCTGCTCAGAAACAATGAAGTCTTCGGTGGCCGAACTATCATCGATTGAATATACAAAAGGAGTGGAACTCGCCCTGCGAGCCAAAGACCGTAAATGCAGGAAGCTGCTAGGAGTTAAGACTATGGCGTCCGAGGCCAGTTCGTGGGCTACTGAGGGAGTCCGGGATTAAGGGATCCTCGGGCTGTTGACCTATTTCTATGGGCCGAACAATGGGCCGCTTTCGTGATTATCAATGAAGGTCTGAAGACTATGACACCGTGACCAAGATGGAAATATCTCAAGCCATGACGTGTACTCCAAGAACATGATGATGAGTTCGGCATATTCTTTCCCTGATGTAACCGACATTGTGCAACCCTAGATACCCCTTGTGTCTATATAAACTAGAGGGTTTTTGTTCGTAGGCACGACGACTCGCTCTAAAGCTAAATCAGCTAGTTGATTCGTGACAAGCTGCTTTCATCAAGCATAGAAGCATCCAAGAAAACTTTGTGTACGTCCACAACATGGCACGTTCCTTCCACAAAAATAAAAAAAGAATGATTCTACTGAAACTTGACATTTCTAAAGCCTTCGATTCGATCTCCTGGACATATATCCTAGACACGCTCAAAGCGAGGGGTTTCAGTGACAGATGGAGGGAGTTGATTGATGTCCGTGATCTGCGTTGGGTTTTCCATGAAGTGGAACGGGTAATTGCAGCACAAACGAGTAAGTATTTCCACTAGTTAAGAACCAAGGTTTATCGAACCAATAGGAGTAGCACGCAACCACCGCCTTCGGCAACTGCACACAAAGAAACAAACACTTGCATCCAACACGGGCAAGAAGAAGAAGAAGAAGAAGAAGAAGAAGAACGCCAAATAGAATAAGCATCGCTCTCACGTCAAATCATCAGATTACCTCTACCTGCACATGTTGTTGTAGTAAACTGTGAGCCATGGGGACTCAACAATCTCATAACCAAGGGTATCAAGACTAGCAAAGCTTAATGGGTGAGGTATGGTTAAGTGGTGAGGTTGAAGCAAGCACTAAGCATTTGATATCTCGCTAGCTTACGAGTACAAGAATAAGAAGAGTGATCTACGCATAAACGGATGTTGAGCTAGTAATGATCAAGAAGTGATCCTGAACACCTACTTCCAAGTCAATCATAACCCCACTATGTCCTCTTCTTTGTTCAAACCTCATAAAAAGAGACAGTCACAGTTACGCACATGGTTGGTGTATTTTAGCAGAGCTTACTTTGAGTTTTCTATTAGCGGGTATTATAAAGTTACCAAGTTGCCACATAACTGCGGGCATGGATCTCAAAAAGATTTAAGTGTCCCAACTCATCCGTCACAAACTAGCCACAAGTTGCGGTGGAAAACCTCAACTGCGGGATAGCCTGTAGTACGCTTGGAATCCCGGTGCACAAGACGTTCGAGAAAGGTAAAACAAATCCAGCAAGACCGCCCAGTGTGTCTACGAACCCTATAGGAGCCGCGTATCTCGTTCTTAGGACACAACCAGGTGAGCTAGATGTCGGGTTGGCTAAGACCCTAGGTGACCAGGGGCGCCATACATCACTCGGTTTGGACCAACACTCATGAGGGGCACTGGCCCAGGGAGTTGATTAAATTATCCATGGGTGCCAGCAGGTTCCTATGCAAGTTTTTTGTTATTAGGCAAATGTAGTACCAATGTTGGGCCTTGCCAGAAGAGTTTTATCCCAAAACAAAAATCAAGGAGGGCCCCGTAACAACCCCAAGCATGTTAGGGGCGCTCAATATGGAACATAATACTGGAACTCAGAACTAAGGTAGCAAGAGTGTAACAAATAACCAGGGAAAAGGTCGAGCCTTCCACCCTTTACCAATATATAGATGCATTAATTTAAATAACAATAATAACATGTGATATCCTAATATATTCATGTTATTACATGGATCCACTTGCACTTGCAACTAGCAATGATATAAGAGGGGATGAGCAAGCAGTAACTTAGCCAAACAACGGTTTGCTAGGATGTGGAGGGTTAGAGGCTGATCATGGCATTTTGGGAGGCTTAACAAACAAGTGGTAGGTAGCAATACATAGCGATAGAATCGAGAAAACTAGCATAGCAATGATAGAAGTGGTATCCAGGGTAATGGTCATCTTGCCAGAGATCACACTTGGAAGAAGAATGAATCCATGAAGTAGATGAAGGGGAGTAGTCGAATAAATATTCACACTCCGAAACAAATCAGAACTCTAGCAAGGAGAAGCAAACTCGGAAACAAACAAATGACACGGTAAACACCACAACATATTCATGACATGATGCTCAAACAAATATGATGCATGCCCATTTTCAATATGCAAGGCATGTCATGGCAAGATGCAACAATCAAACACTACAAATTAAGTGAAGTTCAGTATGCAACGAGTTGCATCTTGATGAAACTCCATGTTCGAATCATTTAGTTCACTCTCGTTTATTTACATGACAAGTATAAATGTTTTTAAACATGGCAAAAGGTGAAGCATAAACAACTATGTCATCTGGCCATCCTAAATGAGGCCAGAAATAACATATAGTATTCCCGAAATGACCCCATATGCAATTATGAATTCGGTATAGATCTTCCTAAACATATATAATATTTATGTAAATAGGAAACAAAATACACCATATGCTTCTACACGTCATTCTAGGCTACTTACATATATAGAACACTTAAAACGAAGCTACGTCCTAAAAGATATGACACACACATGATGAATATGTCATGAATGCAAAATGCACACAAACAACACCCACAAATATTTCAAATCATGGATGCAACAATATATTATGAAACTACATGAGATTCGAAGCAAGTTTCATGTACAACATATTCAAAACGGAGCAACGGTTTAACACATACAACCAACACAAGCTTTAGTTATAATCTACCCAAAATAGCAACATAACATAATGCAACCCATAAGAAAATAAGCTACAACAATCTAAAATGCACAACAAAGACATGGGGATGTAGTATACATGATGCATAACAATTCATCTCGTAGAATCAAATTGAATAGAATCATGGATCAATAGAAAAAGAGCTCACAAGATGGCTATTGGAACAACAGTTATGACTTAGTGAAATAACGGTTTTATCAGAGCAAAGTTAATCTGAAGGCATATTGACAGCAAGAAAACTATATGCTACAGGACTTATAATGGCATGTAAATTTACAGCATGGTAGTAGACATGATGCACCTCAATTCATTCCATATTGGCAAGGTCTAATTATTCATAGAATCATGACTAACATCAACACAATATGGCATTCTGAAATAATTAGACTCTCGGACTCAGTGAAAATAACAGGGTACAAGAGCGGTAGTTTTTAACAAAATGGCATGTTTGACAGCAGGATTAATTATGATGACAAACCTATACATCAAAACTAATGGCACAACATGACAGAAAATAACATGCTTTACAAAACACTCCATGGTGGCAACACCAAAGGATTTGAAGATCAAAGGCAATTCACATGGCAATACAATAACAAAATATAACAGTTTCAAACTTGGAACTATTTTAGCATCTGAAACCCGCAACATTTTGGTAGCATGCTCACATGATGAAAACTATAGCCAAGCATGGATTCCATGGAATGGCAACATACTTCCAGCAAGTAGACATGCCATACTTCAAATTACTCTACTGGCACAACTTCATAGGATGCATAGTTTGCTTAGTATGAGCTTCGCAAAATGGAACTTATCATTACAGATAGCAGTTATTAACACAAAGGTCACTTGCTAGCAAGAAATGGACATGTTAATAATGTTTGACATAGCAACCAGAGGCATGGCAAGGTACACATCACATAGAACAAAACTCATGAAGAAATCACATACATAGGACCTATAGATTTGATGCAATCATCCATGCAAGTTTGAACAAAATGATAATTTGGTAGTTAACGATGAGATGCACTTTTGCAATACAGATTACAACACCTAGATGATTCCTAAAATTCTTTCAAATGACACCATCATGTAGAGCACAACTTGTAGATCAAATTTCATATATAAATCTTTTCAAAAAGGATGCAAGATCACAAAGTAACAAACATTTTAAAATGCTATTGTGACATTATAAGCAAACACAATTACTTAGCGAAAAAATCATGAAGTGTGGGGCTGGGATGTGGGTGCTCACATTGGGCCTTGTGGTGTGCGCGACCCACGGGGGTGATGGAGGTGAACCGGACTTGGAGAGTTGTAGCAGGGCCCACATAGTGGTTGGGGGCAGGGCGAGCGGTGTCTCGTTCTCGTCCTCCTTCCTGAGAGTAGGAAGGGCGTCAGGGTCAACGGCGGGGCAGCGGTCACCGCTGGTGCATGGGAGGGCCGGTGGCGGGTGGTAGCTGGCGGATCTTGCCTAATCCGAGCTTCGGCGACAGGGATCTCTGGTGCGTCCTCCAACGATGGCGTGATGCACGAGCAAATGCGCGGGCGGCTACTCGCGAGGTCGTACGATGCGAGACGGCGGTGCGAAGGAGCTCTATGGGCGCGAAGGGGGCGGCGCACGGCTCTGGTGAAGGTCCGGCGGGCCTCCGGTGGTCGGCGAGGCACGGCGACAAGGAGGCCCTCGAGCACAGGGGTGGAGCTCGGGCGGCTGGTTCCTGCGGGTGGTGATGTGGGCTGCGTACGGGCGATGGCGGGCCCGGAGGGCCTGCGATGCGCTTCGGCAAGCCGCGGCAGCAGTTGGCTACAAAGGGTGCCACTTGGCAGCGCTAGAGGAGGGGGATGAGGGCATGGGTGGCGGTGGCTGAGTGGGCGCGAAAATCAAAGCAAGGGCTAGGGTCTCCAAATGGGGGTAGGGGTAGCATCCTGTAATAGGCAGGGGTCTAGGTTGAGTGGTTTTTACCCATTTTCAAGCCGTTTGATCTCGATCGGACGGCCCGAAATGGAGAGGTGGTGTCTAGGTGGGTTTTGGGCTGTGTAGATGGGCTAGGTGGGGATGAGAGGGAAGTTTGTGGCCAGTGACATGTTTTTTAAACATCGAAGCGTCCGACGATTTAAACCGGATATAGTGTTGCTATAGGTTTGACCGTTCGGGTATCAAACGACCTCCGAATGCGACAAAATTTGGCAGACGGTCTACCTACAATATATTAAGACCGCACACCAACTTTCAGCCCATTCTAAGAAAGTTTTATAAGCACTTTTGAAAACAATATTTTGACAATGTCCCGGGCGCGCGTGTGTGTAGTTGGTCATGAAACGGTCAACGATGAGAACGGGAAGAACCAACAACTACGAATGGATGCAAGTTTTCAAAAACAACGGCAACAGAGTGCTGATGCAATGCAAATGATGCGATGATGAATGCGAAAAATAAACGAAGCAGACGATGACGACAGAATAAAACGGGAATCCTCTGGAGCGTCGGTCCTGGGTTGTTATAGTGGCGGAGGTGCACCACCCCCAGACGTTGGTCGACGCCGGAATCGGATCCGGCAATGCGGGTAAGCTTCGGCCATGGCAATGGCTACTCTATGGGGAAGGTGCGCAGTCTGTTGTTGACAAATTTTAGAGAGAACATACCCCACCTGTCATATGCAACACGGACCCACCTGACATAAGCTGCCTCGGCCCCACAAGTCAGGATCTTAATGCGTCAGCATTGTGGGGAGATAGTGGCCAGACCCCACCTACAAGGGTTTCAAGCGGACCCACATGTTATATGTTGCCTCGACCCCACATGTCAGGATTCTACCACGTTAGCACTGTGGTGAGAGAGAGAGGAGCGACCCCACATGTCTGGATTCTACCATGTCAGCACTATGGTGAGAGAGAGAGAGTGGAGTGACCCCACATGTCAGGATATCACGCAACTAGACTAGTCAGGAGGTAACGGTCAAAGGCTTTGACCAGACGGAAGAGTTCCGTTTGGGCTTTTGTGAGAAGCTGGTGGAGTAGGGAGGGCAAAAGTGAGCAAAGTTAGTTGTTGGGGGCAAAATTGAGCAGGCCAGAGCAACGAGGGACATGGAAATAGAAATCCCTATTTTATTTGGGCTCACTTAGGTTCATTCAAAGCATCTTCATATCTATTACGTAAATCAATCGGCTCCTAATTAGGCCCCCAGGGCGAGCAAGACATTTTTCTTTCTCTTCCTCCAGTAATTTTTTTGGGATTGAATGCAAAAACAAGAGCAGACAAAATAATGGTGGTGCATGTGTGGAAACAATATTAGAACTGAGATCTTGTAAAGGTCGGCATTCCTACACTCAAAACCCATATCTCATATGCATGGCCATTTGACTATCCCATCACGATGATGAAATTACCCATCTACCGTATTTCCCCTTTCCTCTCTACTTATACCAATAGCACATCCTAAACACCAAAAGAAAGGGAGAAGCAAACTCGATCTAGTAGTTTTTATCATTTTATTGACGCTGTTTTCAATGGAAGCTGAGATGGTGTAAGTGTGAAGAGTCAATTATTGCCCTCCCCTTTCACTTTGTTTCCTAAATGTGTGACTAATACCAATACATATGTTGGACATGCTTCGACTAATTAGAGAGAACCGTACCTGAGGTATAAGGGCATCTCCAATGGTCGTATCATCGTCGTTGGTAAAATTTCCACATAGATAGTTTTGATGACATGGCACGTAATAAAAGAAGAGAGAGATGAAAGTTGTATGTACATTAACCAAAAGCTCTTGCACAAGCTCCAAGGTTGAATAGAGAGCAATTGCATTTATTATCTCTTCTCATATTGGATGATATAGATGCAACCATTGAAGTAGTTGTATGATCCCTTGTTGATTGATGACATGGAAAATTTTACCAACAAGACTACATACAAATTATTGGAGATGACCTAAAGAACCAATGCAAGTGTTCATCGTAGTCTAATAAAATAAACAATGACCATGAAGGTACTAGTGTTGATACCAGTTGCGATAATGGAAGGAAGCAACAAAGCGGGGAGAGGATCAAGTGTAATGTTAACTACATCTTGGCTCTTCTACAAAAGCTTATGTTACAATACATGGTACTAGACCAATTTATAGACTCTAGCAGACCGACACAAAGTCACTATCAAGTCAAGTAAAAAATATTTAGATTTCATTCACATCTCATTCCAAGCTAAGACATGTGGATCTCCATACAAAATTGGACATGTCTTCTTGTGTTTTACTGCCATTGACCATCTAGCATGTAACCAGCTTGTTAAGCTATTAGCAGTTCAAACTGTATTTGTTCTCCTCAAGAAATTTAATTGATAATCCAACACTTGGAACCAATAAGTGGACTCTGTCACTAGAGACAAAATGGAACTGCCTGATTAGAGTTGACGCACCTTGCCATAACCTAAATAAACCCTCCTATGAGAAAACACTATCGCATAGAGTGACATGTCTTTCGATGAAGGTCAACCAAGATTAGATAACCAAATAAACCAAGACAAGATTCTAAAAAGTGAAATGACGGTTCAGGTCTGTTAATTCTCAATCGTATATTTTTCTTTCTTTTGTGCGGGAAGCGCAAGCCCTTGCATGTGGGTCCTGATAGAGTACTACATCCTAAGTATCTACACCTCTCCAAACACAATATCTCTGGAGTACCCACAACCATGTTCATTGCTGAAAAAGCACAGTTGTAGCTCCATATAATCTTCGGCTCCTCATTTTTATTCAATTATGGCTCATTTCAATAGAGAATTATAGCATCATTCAAGTAAATACAAATTGAGATCATAGAAACATGAGCTTGTGATATAGCTACACCTCAAGACCGGTTAATTCTAGAGCTATAAATCAGAGGCCAAGATCTCCTATGAAATAGAAAATATTGCTCAAAAATAGCATAGTCCAAGCGACCCCTTAAAATCTTTTGTAAACTATCACCGGCCATCATATTAGCAAATAAACATACTCCTAAGCTTAATGCATGAAAATAATAAGAGATTAGGTCACCCATTACTAAGAAAAGTGCTAACGGCAGTGAGACTCCGGGGGTAATAAGAAGCTACAAAAACTAAAGCCCATCTCTTTGAAATCCAACAATCATTATGCCTATAAAATTAAAAATAAAAGGCAAAACTAATGAGACAATAACTTCTCGATGTCAAGCTAAAGGGTATCAATACCTAGGGATTATAAGAGCGAAAAAGTAAAAGTGACCTAGATGCGAGGGGGGGGAAATTATTCACATTTTCAGAAAAACCATCCATCTGTTCATTTACTAGGTTTAGCACGAAATCATAAGTAAGCTTGAACAAGGACTGACATGCATTTGGGACTGACTTTCCCCCACCCTTTTCTATAAAAACAAAGAAAAACAGAAGTGGGACCAAACCGAGAGTGAGCAGTATAGACGAGGATAGATTTGTAAACGAGAAACAATAGTTTAAAATATTGAGCAATTATTGGGTGAATGGAAAATTGATCGAGTGGGCTCTCGAAAACACAACAGTTCATACAAACCTCATCCTAGTTTTATTCATCTCGTTGACACACGAACACATCACCGTGTACCCTCGACACTGGGGGTGATGCACCGCAGCTCACGTTGAGGGAGGTCCGTCCGGCAGCGCGATACGCAAGACAGCCGACGGACGCTTTTGCAGACCCGAAACCCCGTACGCCTAGGAGGGACCCCGTCAGGGAGTGCGGCGGCTATGTGCTGCCCTGGGTCGAGTCGCTCGCCCCTAGAGCCTCAGGATTCGCAGCTCTCAAACGAAGAACAATGAAGAATGAGAGAAAAAACAAAGAACGTAGATGAAAAAGTAGTATAGATTGATTTGTTCGATTGTGTGTTGTTCAATTGGCCATCACCCCCAACATATATAAGAGGTGACTGGACTTCCCGTACAAGCAAATGATTCATCTAGGCTTTCCTTACAAGAAAATTACATCAATTCACGCCCTAGAGTCCTAGTTCTAGTCCCACTCGAATTCAGCCCAAATCTGGCCCAATCTTCTGTCTTGCTCCCTGCGTGGGCCGTGGAATCTGCATATGACCTCCGATGGAGACGGTCCAAACATCAATTGTGTGTGCCTTGATGAGGCCAACAATCCGTATGTTCATCACTTTCCCAAATAAATACATCTTTAATACTCCACGAAGTCATCTTTAACTTTGAATCAGACTTGGTCACGTACTAGACTGGAATGTCCGAGTGTTGTACCGTCTCTGCAAGCCGCAAACTATCTCAGATGATAATGACCTTAAAATTAAAGTTGACCTTTTCGATGTTAGGAACAACTTTCATGTTGAACACTTTTCTATCCCAGGCCATTTTTAACTTTCTCTTGACCGGAACTTTCACTCGGCCGACAATTTTCACTCGGACGATGATTTTCACTCGGACGGCACTTTCACTCGGCCAGACAGCAAACTTTTCACTCGGTCGGCGATTTTTCACTTGGCCGGACGGAAAAAATTTCACTCGGCCGGACGGAAAACTTTTCACTCGACCGGGCGGCACACGTTTCACTCGGCCGGATGGCAAACTTTTCACTCGGCCGGCAAACTTCCACTCGGATGTCCCGAGTGAAACTTCAGCCTGATTTTTTTTTGCCTCTCCATGTCGCATACGACCTCGGATTGAGAAGAATTATATATCAAAATCAATCTCCTCGGTGACGCGAAACATTTTCATGTTATAAGTTTTTCCATAAAAGGACTTCTTGAGGGCCAAATGACTCGCGCGACCCATCAGACATGTGTCTGATCCCCTGCGCCACATTTTGCCTTGTGGTAGGGCTGCACTCTGGTTGCTCTAACTTTTGCATACGACCTCGGATTGAGATGATTTATGTATCAAAATCCCAATGAGACAAAGATAATCCAAGTAGAACATTCCTTAATTTGAGGTTGTCTTGGAGGCGTAATCGACCAAAAAGCACTCAGAACATCTACATGACAATCCAAGCGTAATTTTTCCCTTGAAACAATGCCGAATGGTGATGGCCTAAACATCAAGGTTTTTTCACTCGGCAATATGAACTTTCTCGTAGAAAAAATCTTTTCGTTTGAGTCCATCTTTACTGCATTTTTGCACTGTGCCAAAATCAGGTGTCAACACATGCCCCCCTGTTTTCGGCAAAGCTAGCATGCCGAAAAATAATTTGCATCATGTTTGTTCCAAGGACGATGTCAACACTCCATCAGCCATCTATATTTCTCAGGGCGATAATTATGTATCGGCCATGTTTATGCTAAGGGCGATAGTCATATATCGGCCATTGCCTAATTAGGCTTCTTACCACACCCTCGGGTGGTACTTCTTCAGATATCTGCCATTAAGAGCTCAAGGTAATAATACTCGTTGTATGGATTTTACCAAATATGAATTTCCAGGACCTATCCTTCCAATTTTGAAAGGACCTTCCCAGTTTGGAGACCACTTCCCGAATTTTCTATCTCTAGAACCAATCGGCAGAATCACTTTCCACACAAGATCGCCAACTTGAAAATTCTTCAACTTGACCTTTTTATTGTAAGCTCTTGCTACCCTCAATTTTTCCTTCTCTATGGCCTTTAATGCAGCCAAACGTTTATCAGCAACCTCATCAATATTGTCCATCATCAAATCATAAAAGTCCACTGCCGATAAATCATTTTGTTTGGCTATTCTCAAAGCGCTCAAATTTACCTCCACTGGTAAAACAGCCTCTTGACCATATACTAACTCATACGGAGTTACCTTTGTAGCACCATGCCTTGAGATTCTATGTGCCCATAAAGCCTTAGACAACAACTCATGACATTTTCTTGGATTATCCTCAATTTTCTTCTTGATGATCTTAATAAATATTTTGTTGCTAGACTCATCTTGTCCATTAGCTTGGGCATAATACTGAGATGGATTGAGCAACTTTATGTTATATGATTCGGTAAATTATCTATCTTGATGTGACATGAAAGATGAACCCTGATCTGTAGTTAACGTCTGAGGGATGCCGAATCTATAAATAATGTGTTCGGTTATGAATTGAATTACCTTCGTATGTGTCATGTTCTTGAGAGGTACTGCTTCAGACCATTTAGTGAAATAATCGGTTGCCACCAATACGAACCGATGCCCCTTTGAAGAAGATGGATGAATTTGTCCAATGAAGTCTAAACCCCATCATCTAAAAGGCCACGGCTTGATAATAGGATGTAACATAGCAGCAGGAGCCAACTGAATATCACCAAATTTTTGACAAGCTTCACACCCTTTATAATACCTGAAGCAATCATTGATCATAGTCGGCCAATAAAATCCAGCATGTCACAAGACCATTTCATTTTGGGTGCTGACTGATGAGTACCACAAATGCCTTCATGTACCTCTCCCATAGAAACTCTTGCTTGGTCCTTGCCCAAACACTTCAAAATAACATCTTCACCCGTTCGGTGATAAAGACCATCATCTCTCATTGTATATTTGAAAGCCATACGCCGAACAGCCCTGTCCACCCACTCGGATTGCACAAGTAATCAATAATGGGCTTCCTCCAGTCATGATTTTCACATGTACTAGATTTATTGTTAGTGGCCGAATCAGTGGGCTCTAGTTCGGCCTCTCCCATATTAGCAAGACAAGACATCGGCCTCTGAGAAATATGAAACATGCCATGATCAATATGATAGCCGAATGCTTGTTGTGCTAACTCATTTGCTCTCCAGTTGTCAAGTCTAGATATATGAGCAATGCTAAAATAATCCAAAGTAGAAATCGCATCTAGACACTTATCAAGATAAACATTAAGTGACTCATCTAAACATTGAAAGACTTTGGACACTTGCTGCACTACTAATAACGAATCACCAAAAGCCTCAACATGTGTAGAACCTATAGCGAGCAACATCTCTAAACCGAATAACAATGCTTCATATTCGGCTTGATTATTGTGCAAAAATATTCCAATCAGCATGAGGCTTCAAAAACAGCACCATGGGGAGATATATAAACAACACCAACACCTTGGCCATTGCTACAAACTGAACCATCAAAATATAACCTCCATGGCACTAACGATACAAGATTTATATCAACATCATGCTTGTCATTAATTCGATGCTCAACAATAAAATTAGCAACAATTTGGCCTTTCATGGATTTTAGAGATTCATAAGCCAAATCATACTCAATTAAAGCATAACGCCCACTTGCCAATCCTACCACTAAGAATTGGCCTATGCAACATGTATTTAATGACATCGGTCTGACAAGCTACTATGCAGGCGCTCGACACAAGGTAATGTCTAAGTTTTGTGCAAGCATAATATAAACAGAGGCATAACTTTTCAATAAATGTATACCTTGTCTCGGCATCCAATAAGCGTCGAATCAAATATGTAATAGCATGTTCTCTTCCTTCGGTTTCTTGAGTCAATACAGCACCAATAACACTGTCCTCCGCCGCAATGTAAAGCCTAAAGAGCTCTTTATGTTTAGGTGCTTTCATCACTGGAGGAGTGCTCAAATAAGTCTTGATCATGTCGAATGCCTCTTGTTGTTTTGCCCCCCAAGTAAAATCAGCATCATTCTTTAACTGAAGCATAGGAATGAATGCATCAACCTTCCCTGACAAATTAGCTATGAACCTTCTCAAATAATTGACCTTGCCCAGGAATTTTTGCATATCTCTCTTGCATGTTGGAGCCTCCACTTTTTGTATAGATTCTATCTTTTTGGGATCAATTTCTATGCCATTCTCATGAATAATGAAACCCAAAAACTTTCCAGCCGACACGCCCAATGCACACTTCGAAGGATTCATCTCCAATCCGTATTTTTTCATCCTTACAAAGGCCAAACGCAAATCCGCTAGATGAGATTCAAAAGCATCCGATTTGACAACAATATCATCAATATGAACCTCAAGTATAACATTGAGTAAATCATGAAAGATTAAATTCATAGGCTTATGATACTTGGCACCAGCATTCCTTAAACCAAAGGTCATTACTGTCTAGTCAAATAAACCAAGGAATCCAGGGCACCGAAAAGCCGTTTGGACATGTCCTCTTCGTCCATGAAAATCTGGTTATACCCCGCATTGCCATCAAGAAAGCTAATGACCTTATGTCCAGAAGCATCATTAATAAGCAAATCGGCTATGGGCACGGGATACTCATCTTTGGGCGTAGCTCTATTCAAATCTCTGAAATCAATGCACACCCTTAGCTTTCCAGAGCCCTTCTTCTCTACCGGCACAATGTTAGAAATCCACTCGACATACCTGCAAAGTCTAATAAAATTAGCTTTAAGTAAACGACTGATCTCTTCTTTGATTCGGTCATATGTTTTTGGATTAAACTTCCTGGCCGATTGCTTATAAGGTCTAAAACCAGCCTTTATAGGTAACCGATGCTCCACTAGCTCTCGGCTTAAACCGGTCATCTCATGGTATTCCCATGCAAAGCAACAAACATACTCTTTCAACAACTCGATCAGCCTAGCTTTATGATCGGCTCTTAAGTTTTCATTTACAAACGTCGGCCTGGGAACTGAACCATCCCCTATATCTATTTCTTCTAATGGATCTGCCGATTGAAAACCCTATCCTAATTTATCCATGTCATCCAACTCCTCTACAGATTCATACATATCGTTCTCGCTAGACCGATATTTTGCAAGACATTTCTACAACCACTCTGAATTAGAATCCATTAAACATATCATACCTTGGAGCCTATTGCCATTAATCAACTTTAAATAGATGGGCACAAAGATGTTCTTTGTTGCGCTAAGGAATCAAACTCTGACAAGTCGCATCCCGTCAAGAAAGTAGCATTAGGATGTTGCCAATTCACCAATGCATCGGCTAAATCAACACAAGCCGACTTATCCGCATGAATGACTTCCACCTCATCATCAACCCACTGGATCAAAAATTGGTGCATGGTAGATGGTACGCACTGGTTTGCATGAACCCAATCACGGCCTAGTATGATATTGTAGTTACCTGCACCTCAGCGACAAAGAATACAGTAGCCAAAGTTTTGCTTCCGACTGTAAGCTCCACATGCATTACACCTTTGGCTTCAGTTTTCTCTTTGCCTTCAAACCCATTAAGCACCATATTGGTCTTCATTAATTCATCATCGGGCAAACCCAATTTATTGAAGACCGAATAGGGCATGAGATTCACCACAGCACCACCATCAACAAGCATTCGAATGAGTGGTGATCCACTGATATGACCTCTGAGGTACAATGCTTTCAAGTGCGTCACTGGTTCTTTTGGCTTCTCGAATATTGCATTTCTGGGGCCAAAATCAAGCTGAGCCACTTCTCCTTCATCTACAGCACGGAATTCAGCGGGTCAGTAATACACCATATTGATATCCATACCTTCATGAACCGGTGTAGACTCATAGTCCAACAGATCGTCTTCCTCCTCGCGCGCGTCCACCAAATCTGAATTATGTCCGGGTGAAGGAGAAGTGATAGGCGACTGAAATGATGTCATAGCTACATTGTCCTCTTTTGGTGGTGTAATTGCTACTGTTATAGATGTAGAAGCCACTATGTCTTGCATTGGTTTAGGCTTCCACACTTGCTTCGCTAGTATCATGGGCCGAGTGACATTGAACAACTTGTCCCTTTGCTTCTCAGCCTCTTGCTCTGCCATCTCTTGATTCCTCAACCTCTATAATTTCCTCTTTTGTGTCTTCGTTATCCCTGGAGGACACCACCTTGGCCGAGTGTATTTAGGATCAATTGGCTTCACTTGGTTGGTACTTGCTTCATGATCATTGGTCGAGTGCTTTGGCGCGATAACAAGTATCGGCTCAATTGGGTTGCTACGCACAGTCGGTTGTTGCATGGTGAACGTTTCACTGCCCAAGACGAGTGAGTCAGCATTGATATTTTCCTTGCCTTTCCCTGACTCCACTGCTGCAACACTTGGCAGCTTGACGTGCCACTCTTGTCGACTTTTCTGGCCTACGGAGTTTTCACTCGGGAGCACTTTTTTACTCGAATGAAATCCATTCGGATGTTCGACCGAGTAGAATCCACTCGACCATATCTTTCATTCATATACCTTCCACCCGGGTGCATTCTTACACTCGGATAATTTTCACTCGGAGGCATATTTTGACCACCCAGGAAATGGACACCCATGTTCAGTCGGTTTTCATACGAGCATCCAAGTCGATCCCAAACAGGTTGTCATTGTTCTTGTGGAAACAGCACCCTTGATCCAGTCAGTTTTGCATGCCGACTGGACATATCAGCTGATGGTGACCTTGGTTGCTTCAGGCACGATGTCCGATTAGAGCTAGAACCGGCCGACTGATTTGCATATTTGGACAGCAGCATATCAAAAGTTGGCTTGATTCGCTTACGATGTACCTTGGCTTCATTCCTCTTCCACTTGCCAACTTCTGGACTCTTGGGTTTAACAAATTTAACACGAGTGTCTTGTTGCACTTGTGGTTGCCCCCCAAGTGCAGGATTCTTGATGGTGATCTTGATTACTTCCTTGCCATTGGGTTGCTTGTCAAGCACAACCTGCCTCCCCAAGACCTTGATGTCCTCCTTGCTTTTCCTCATCTCACCAATAATGACATTAGTTTTATTAGCAGATTAGGCTACCTCTGGCCGAATGAGCAACTTTTTTCTCTCCAAATCCAGAGTGTTCACTGGGAAGGGCTGCTTATCAACTTGCATCTTAGAAAAGTTCAATTGTCCGTCATTAATGGCCGATTGTATATATCGTCGGAAAACATTGCAATCAATAGTAGCATGAGAAAAAGAATTATGATATTTTCAATAAGCACGCCATTTCAACTCTTCAATCAATGGTAAAGTGTGATATATCCTAATGATCTTAGCTTGCAGCAAAGCATCAAATATTTTGTCACACTTAGCAATGTTAAAAGTAAACTTCATCTCTTCATCACGATTCTTATGAATCGGTTTCAGATCATTGCAAGTAAACGGTTTGGCTTTAGACGGCCAAACAATTCAGCAGCATACATATCACCTTCATCATCCGAGTGATCACTACTATACTCAACCATATTCATCTTAGGACGATCAGTTTTATATCTATGCACCTCCTTGAGATCTTTGCTCCGACTCTCCTGAGCCAAAGATCTTTGCAAGACTTGGTTGACACTTAAGAACTCATAGCCTTCTAGCTTTTCCCTAATGTGAGTTTTCAAACCACTGAGCACAAGGCCAGCCAAGTCCCTCTCGTTTATCACCAAACTATAGCACCGGTTCTTTGTATCTCTAAATCTCTTGACGTAATCGGAGACCGATTCGTCATTTTTCCGCTTAACCGATGTAAGATGTGATAATTTAAGTTCGTTATCGCCGCTATAAAAGTGATCATGAAATTTCTATTCTAGTTGCGACCACACACGGATAGAACCATGTGGTAAAGAAGAAAACCATGAAAATGCAGTACCAGTTAATGATAAAGGAGACAAGCGCACTTTCAATTCATTCAGCGAGCCTGCTTCACCCAGTTGTGCTACGTATTGACTAACATGTTCCCATATGGTTTTTGTGCCTTCTCCATTGAACTTAACAAAATCTGGAATTTATATCCCGGAGGGCACTGGATAGCGTCAAAGTACTCGGGGTATGGTTTTTGGTAAATCCGATTCTGAGGTAACTCAACTCCAAAATTCTCTCGAAGCATCTTAGCCATCTCCTCTCTAAAATTATCTAAAGTATCGTCCGTAGTAGACAGTGAAGCTTGCTGTTGTGGGATGGGAGGAATAGAATCACTAGCAGTAGGCAGGAACTGTGGCACATATGCCGAATCATAGTTCAGCTGTGGCCGAGTGCTTGCACCTATAGGTACAGCTTGGTTCGGTATAGGTACCGAACTTGGCATGCTCATGATGGAATTAGCGGGTGCGGCCACAATCTGATTGGTGTGGGTAGGATAGTAATTCATCGGCATGGGAGGTGCCGATGAAAGAGGTAAAGAGAGATTAGGGTTCTCTACACTAGCAGCCACACCAATATTACCACTAGACGATTGAGGCATATTTTCTGTGCGTTGGTATTTTCTATGAATGTTTGATAGACAAAATTATTACCATCGGCAATACGACTCTCAATCTTAGCCCACTGCTCGGGAGAAAAGGTAGTACTTACAGGAGGTTTAACCTGCTCGGCCCGAAGAGGAGGGAACTTGATTTCTCCAATCGGAGTGATATTGCCTTGGCGATCTTTCTTGAAGTTTCCAAGGAACTCTTGCAACTCCTTCTCTTCATGTGCCTTCTTGTACTCCTCATAAGCTTGGCAATGATCAGCCGATAGTTCATCAAGCTTGGGCTTAATGATGTTATCGGCATCTATCTCGGATGGCTTGGGAAGATCAGACATGATGGTTGATGAGGATGATTGATCTTTGTTCCCCAGCAGAGTCGCCAAAAAGTGTGTTGACACACGAACATGTCACCATGTACCCTCGATGCCGGGGGTGATGCACCGCAGCTCAAGTCGAGGGAGGTCCGTCCGGTAGCGCGATACGCAAGACAGTCGGCGGACGCTTTTGCAGACCCGAAACCCCGCGCGCCCGGGAGGGACCCCGTTAGGGAGTGCGGCAGCTATGGGCTGCCCTAGGTCGATTCGCTCTCCCATAGAGCCTCGGGATTCGTAGCTCTCAAATGAAGAACAACGAAGAACGAGAGAAAAAACAAAGAACGTAGATGAAAAAGTTGTACAGATTGATTTGTTCGATTGTGTGTTGTTCAATCGGCCGTCACCCCCAACATATATAAGAGGCGGCTGGACTTCCCGTACAAGCAAATGATTCATCTAGGCTTTCCTTATAAGAAAATTACATCAATTCACGCCCTAGATTCCTAGTTCTAGTCCCACTCGGATTCAGCCCAAATCTGGCCCAATCTTCTATCTTGCTTCTTGTGTGGGCTGTGGAATCTGCATATGGCCTCCGATGGAGACGGTCCAAACATCAGTTTTATATGCCTCGACGAGGCAAACAATCCATATGTTCATCACTTTCCCAAATAAATCCATCTTGAATACTCCACGAGGTCATCTTTAACTTTGAATCGGACTTGGTCACGTAGCAGACAAGAATGTCCGAGTGTTGTAGTGTCTCTCCACGCCGTATACTATCTCAGATGATAATGACCTTAAAACCAAATTTAACCGTTTTGATGTTAGGAAAAACTTTCATGATGAACACTTTTCCATCTGAGGCCATTTCGAACTTTCACCCGACCGGCACTTTCACTCGGTCGACCATTTTCACTCGGACGGCACTTTCACTTGGCCGGACAGCAAACTTTTCACTCGGTCGGTGATTTTTCACTCAGACGGATGGAAAACTTTTCACTCAACCGGGCGGCGAACGTTTCATTCGGCTAGATGGCAAACTTTTCACTCGGCCGGCAAACTTCCACTTGGATGTCCCGAGTGAAACTTCAGCCTGATTTTGTTTTGCCTCTCCAGGTCGCATACGACCTCGGATTGGGAAGAGCTATATATAAAAATCAATCGGCTCGACGACGCAAAACTTTTTCATGTTGTAAGTTTTTCCATACGAGGACTTCTTGAGGAACAAATAACTCGCGCGACCCATCAGACATGTGTTTGATCCCCTGCGCCACATTTTGCCTTGTGGTAGGGCTGCATTCTGGTTGCTCTAACTTTTGCATATGACCTTGGATTGAGATGATTTATATATCAAAATCGATCAGCTCAATGAGACTAAGACAATCCATGTAGAACATTCCTTCATTTTAGGTCGTCTTGAAGGCGTAATCGACGAAAAAGCACTCAGAACATCTACATGACAATCCAAGCGTAATTTGGTCCTTGAAACGATGTCGAATGGTGATGGCCTAAACATCAAGGTTTTTTCACTCGACAATATGAACTTTCTCGTAGAAAAAACCTTTTCATTTGAGTTCATCTTTACTGCATTTTGCACTGTGCCAAAATCAGGTGTCAACACTCACTCACTGTGACTCGTGGGAGAATGACCACTGAGCAGGTAGCGCAGCGACTTCGAGAGTTGGTGCCAGGAAACTTTCAGTGGTATTTGATGACTCTAGAGGATCAGGTGTTTAGGGTGGAATTTCCATCCAGGGAGGATCTAGATAGACTCCTGACATTTGGGATGAGTAAGGTTCCGAATAGCTCTTGTGTACTTGAATTTGAGCCATGGGCTAGGCATGAACCAGAAGGGACTTCTCTACCGAAGCTATGGGTACAGTTCACTGGTGTCCCTCAGACAGCTCTTGATGATGTTAGAGTGGCCTGGAGTCTAGGGTCGCTTATTGGTAAGACGGATAAGGTTGACATGCCTTTTACCAGGTCCAATGGAGTGGCCCGCCTCTTCGTCAGCGTCGCTAGTATTGAGCATATTCCAGACACACTGAGATGGACTTATGATGGCAAGAGCTATCTGTTAGATATTGAGATTGAGGAGAACTCCGAGTTTCAGGAACTGGCAAAGCATGTTAATATGGATACCGATGAGAGGAAGGATGGAGATGGCCATCGATGCCTGAGGCCCCTCCACGTCACGAAACGGATTCAGGAAAGGCTACTCCAACCAAGACTATGCAGTCTAATACCAGTACCGGACGGGTTATTGAGGCGCCGCACTCACATCAGTTATGGTTTGGATCGTTCGGATCATCTTCCGCACCAAGAAATCTCTAGGGTGTGAGAGTGGAATGTGAGGACCCTGAGGAACAACAATTGCCACCGCTCTCGCCACCTCAGTCACTGCAGGGGACCTACGGTTCTCCAAGGAGAGGGAATACCGTGTTCCCTCCGACTACATCGAGTGCATCTGTGGAGATTAGGACGTTGGTGACAGGAGGTTGCTGCGTGTCGACAGAGAGGGCCGCCGCTGAGGGTGTGACCACACCGGGTGTCGTGATTATGCCGGCATCTGGTGGCTGTCGCACGTCGGCTGACAAGGTGGTATCTATAGATGCTACTTCGCCACGCCATTGCAGGGAGGTGGCGGTTGCTGCCGCGTCGCCCGACCAAGGTCTGGCAGTCATTTCCACGCCAGATGCCATGGCTGGCCAGGCCGGTAGGGTCCTTGGGACCGCTGCGGCATCAGGCCGTCTTAAGTCGGCTGAGAGAGCGATGGAGGCTGCTGCTGTTACTCCACGGGGACCTGCACGCCGGGTCCAAGGAACGCCCTGGCTGACCTAGCCGATGTGGTGCTTGGGCCGACTCTCCAGGACCAGCTAATGGGCATGGAGGCGGGTCCCACGGCTGGAGGAAACACCACGACTCGCAGCAAGGTGGCGCCAATGACAGGAGGCCATCGGAATGCTCCTACCTTGTCTCGTCGGGGCGACGTATCGTCCATGAGTTTTTGTTCGGATGCTGCCGGTGGGACGGTCGCTTTGGGCGGATGGGGAGTAGGCGACTCTCCTCTGCGGATACCGATCACCGAGGAGGTTGTCGCGTTTGGTGGCATCCCGGACCCGGCAACTGAGGACAGGCGGATGAGCCGCCGAATTCAGGAGCAGCCAGATGCAGACGACTTGATGATGGGATGGGCTATGAGAGCGACCAAGCTTCGTGACATCCAGACCAAGACATGTATGACCGTAAACACGAGTCTTTCTATTTTGCATTTTACAGATGATGAAATTATGTCGAATGCAAACAAATTAGGAGTGTCTATGGGTAGCAATGCTAAGGAGACTTCCCGATCCATTAATGACATGTTAGACATAGAGGCTGAGAGAACTATGAATATGTTGTGTGATATTGCTGTTGTTAAACCAATGAATGATGATGAGATTAATGAATTAGGGATGGGAGCTATAGAACGCTTATGTGAAGATTTAGTGCCTTCATCTCTAATTAATGAGGAAGAAGATACTACCGATATTATGGATAGTGAAAATCCAATGATACTGACAGAAGGTTCGCACCTAGTAACCGGTTATGTGGACCGTGCTACTCAGGAGGATAAACACCAAAGCGAACTTGGAAAATGAAAGTGTATCCGGTGTCGGCAGTTCACCGAAGCGCCCGGTTTAAGACTCCAAAAAAATTATGATGAAAGATGAAAGGAATATTCTGGAATAGTAGAGGTCTTGGTGACTTGGCTAAAAGGAGATTCCTAGCTGAAGCAACTATTGAGCACAGGCTCGATTTTATTGCATTAATGGAAACTGACATGGATAATTTTTCCTCATAGTTCTTAAATACCATATCTGGGGGTATTGATTTTGACTGACACTGCCTGCCTCCAAGAGGAAGATCTGGAGGAATCTTACTTGGGGTACGGTGCGAGACTCTAGAGGTCAGGAATGTAGTGTTAGGACATTTTGCCGTCAAATTCAGAGTGCGCTCCAAAGAAGATGGGTTTCAATGGGTGCTAGTGGTGGTGTACGGGGCGGCACAACCAGAACTCAAAATGGACTTTTTGGCAAACCTGGTTCGGGTGGCCGGAAACGAGAGGTTACCCATCCTGGTGGGAGGGGACTTCAACATTATTAGAC
The DNA here is from genome assembly GCA_022496015.1 of Hordeum marinum. NCBI lineage: Eukaryota > Viridiplantae > Streptophyta > Magnoliopsida > Poales > Poaceae > Hordeum > Hordeum marinum. Next base: position 445,757,312 of record CM039674.1, read on the forward strand.
GAAGAGATGAGAAGAATAATGATAACTTTGATGGCAGATGGTCATTTATGTTTAATACTATCATCGAGAGCCTGTATCTCCGAGAGATTGAGTTCTCGGGCAGAAAGTTTACGTGGGCCAACACATTACCAAATCCAACATATGAGAAATTGGATAGGGTTCTGACGAGTGTTGAATGGGAACAGAAATTCCCATGCGTAACAGTACGAGCCATGCCTAGAATTATATCAGGTCACACCCCATTGTTTGTGGACTCAGGTGAAGCTACTCATGTGGGTAATAAGAATTCTTTCTCATTCGAAGTGGCCTGGTTTGAAAGAGAGGGATTCATAGACATTGTAGCCAGAGAATGGAACTCTTCTACAGGGGGTACATCCAATGTTGATAAATGGCAACACAAAATTAGACACTTGAGACAGTTCCTTAGGGGTTGGGCGAAGCATGAGAGTGGCGTCTATAAGCTTAAGAAACAAAGTCTCATTGACTTGATTAATGATCTAGACATTAAAGCTGAAACCGTGTTGTTGGATGCTCATGAGAGGGCATCCAAAGTGGAGGCAGAACAGAACCTAAGAAAACTCCTTAGAGAAGAGGAGCTCAAATGGGCACTCAGAGCAAAAGTACGCAAGGTCATCGAGGGAGATGATAACACACAGTTCTTCCATTTGATTGCGAATGGAAAACATAGAAAGAAGAAAATTTATCAGCTCGAGCAAGATGAGGGTACTATCGTTGGGCATGATAACCTCAAACTTTACATTTAGGAATACTATAAGAAACTTTTCGGTGCTCCTGAGGACAATGTTGTGTCTATGGATGAGCACTTGCGTAGTGATATTAACTCAGGAGGGACGAGAATGAGATATTAACTGCCCCATTCACGGAGAAAGAGGTATTTGATGCAATATCGCAGATGAAAAACAATAAGGCACCAGGGCCAGATGGGTTCCCATCTGAATTCTATAAGCGATGTTGGCATATCATTAAAGGTGACTTCGATGTTTCACGACCTGTTTGATGGGCATTTGCAGCTCCATCACCTTAACTTTGGGACAATTACGTTGTTGCCAAAAAAGGAAGGGGCTGTTCGCATTGAACAATTCAGACCGATATGTCTTCTAAATGTGTCATTCAAAATTTTTACCAAGGTTGGGACTAATAGATTGACGCAGATTGCACATGCAGTGGTACAACCTAGTCAATCGGCCTTCATTCCTGGTAGAAATATTTTAGAGGGTGTGGTTGTACTCCACGAGACCCTACATGAAATTCATTCGAAGAAACTGGATGGGGTTATCTTCAAAGTGGATTTCGAAAAAGCATATGACAAAGTTAAATGGCCTTTTTTACAACAAGCACTGCGAATGAAAGGTTTTGACGAGCTATGGAGGAAGCAAGTTGAATCCTTTGTGCAGAAAGGGAGTGTTGGAATTAAAGTTAACGATGACATTGGGCATTTCTTCCAAACTCACAAGGGTCTCCGGCAGGGAGATCCAATGTTTCCAATACTATTTAATGTTGTTGCGGATATGCTAGCAATATTAATAGGAAGGGCGAAATAGGAAGGCCTCATAGGTGGACTGGTGCCCCATCTAGTGGACGATGGGTTGTCCATTCTACAATATGCTGATGACACTATCCTTTTCATGGAACACGACATATCGAAGGCAAGAAACATGGAACTTTTACTCTGCCTGTTTGAACAACTATCAGGGTGAAAAATCAACTTCCATAAGAGTGAACTGTTTTGTTTTGGAAGAGCCAAAGAAGCACAGGAGGATTATAAACAACTATTCGGGTGCGATTTTGGTAGTTTGCCTTTTAGTTATTTGGGCATACCAATTCACCATCGAAAGTTGTCGAACCAAGAATGGAAGTGTGTTGAGGATCGTTTTGAGAAGAAGCTTAGTTGTTGGAAAGGGAAGCTTCTATCTTATGGAGGAAGGCTTATTTTGATCAACTCGGTGTTGACGAGTATGCCCATGTTTCTCCTTTCTTTCTTTGAGATACCAGTTGGGGTACGTCAAAGACTAGACTTCTATCGATCCAGGTTCTTCTGGCAGAGCGATGAGGTGAAGAAAAAATATAGACTTACTAAGTGGGATATTATTTGCCGACCCAAAGACCAGGGAAGTTTGGGGATCAAAAACTTAGAGGTTAAGAATAGATGTTTACTTAGTAAGTGGCTATACAGGTTATCTTTGGAGACCGATGGAACGTGGGCACAGGTATTACGTAATAAGTATCTACACTCTAAAACACCGGTCCAAGTTACAGTTCGTCCGACTGATTCTCCATTCTGGAAGGGTTTGATGAAGGTCAAGTCTCAATTCTTCCATAGAACTCGGTTCATTGTTGGGAATGGAGGTGCTACCAGGTTTTGGGAGGATACATGGCTGGGGGAAGACGCCATTGGCTTTATAATATCCAGCCCTTTACAATATTGTGCAACGTAAGGATGTGTATGCTGCCACAATACTACAATCCATCCCACTAAATATCCAGTTTCGCCGAACACTGATAGGCCATAGGTGGACAGCGTGGCTGCATTTAGTTAATCGCCTTATGGAGGTACAATTATCGGAGGAGCCCGATAGGATTTCGTGGAAGCTCACAGCTTCAGGTTTATTCACAGTCAAATCCATGTACCTTGACCTTATTGATACAACCAAATTATCTAACTCAAAACATGTTTGGAAGGTCAAGGTTCCTTTGAGGATCAAAGTCTTTATGTGGTTTGTTCACAACAAGGTGATTCTCACTAAGAACAATCTGGCTAAGCGCAATTGGCCAGGAAACAATAAATGTTGCTTCTGTCAACAACAGGAAACAATCAAACACTTTTTTCTTCAATGCCCGCTAGCAAAATTATCATGGCAAATGGTATGGATTACCTTTAATATTGCCCCTCCGGATAGCATTGACACGTTATTTGACACATGGCTTAACGGAGTTGAATCTCATATTGCTGCACATATACGCATTGGTGTTTGTGCACTACTATGGGCTATATGGAATTGCTGGAATGATTTGGTTTTTAACAAGGCAACACATGTACATTTCTTGCAGGTACTACACAGGGCATCGGCGTTGATCCGTACGTGGTCGTTACTCACTCCTGCGGAGACCAGGAAGCCTTTGGTTAGTGGGTGTGTCCGATGGGAGATGACAGCGCGGGCTATATTCAACAGGTTTGGATGGCAGTCCACTAATAGAATAGATGGCTAGGCATCTAGGTCTATTTTTACCGGTTGTGGTTTCTTTCGTTATTTAATTTTTGTAACCTCGCTCATTCGAAGCATGCTTGACTCGCACACTATTTGTTTCTCGCAACTTTAATAAAGTGGGCGTATGCATCATTGCTGATGCAGAGGCCAAAAATAATCCTCCTTTTCTTAAAAAAAACACTCACTCGGCTCAAACTCATGCTCAGCAATTGCCACTGCACTCACTGCAATTCTTTCTTCCTTAGCGTACACCTTTCTAGTGCATCAATTGCTTCACGTACCCAAGAATCCACATCTCCTCTGTTATCAGCATCATAATTTTCAAGTACTCAGTTAAAGCTTGCGTGACATTAACTTTTATTTATGTGTATAAATATTTTCCAATATTTGAGTACCGATCAACATTACATGTTATTGTTCCACAAATCAAAACTAGGCCCCTAATTCAGATGCAGTCCGGGCAGGATGCGGCTGCCCGTCAAACACCAAAGCGGGTGCCCACCTCACACCTCTTGATTTTTCACGGACAACGCGGCAGCCAGCATGAGCGTGTAATACAGTCAGCCGATCGACTACAGAAATGATGCTGCTTTCCGCTAACAGCAACGTGCAAGTACAAACTCTAATTTCATGATAGCAACGTGCAGATACAGAAATACACAAGATTACTTGTCAAGCCACAAATCTTCAACCATTTACATTCAGTAAACTCAACAGGATTCTTGAACAAATCGTAAACATGGTGCCCATTCACATTCAGCAAACTCAACAGGATTACTTGTTAACGCACAAATCTTGAACCATCAACATTCACATACAGTACCACAAAACCAATACTAACTAATGCAGCAATGTTGAATCATTGTTCCTGTCAACCTTCAGTTACCTGCTAATAAAAAAATGTATTCTTAGTCCATCAGGCACGCTTTACACAATAACCTTTCACTTTTAAAAAATCAACCAGCAGTCAATGTTAATCCTTTTTTTATTTCATCCGGCTGGGCCTCGACTGTGCTCCATACGGTCCGCCTGGCCCGTCCGTCGTCTGCAGCGTGCGTAGCAAAAAAAAATGGTGACATGTGGGATCAAAACCATGATTTGCAGCCCAATCATAATGTGGACAACCAACTATGATGATTATCGATTTATAAAATTATCCCATATCACTTTTTTACCATCCATCCTATTAAGGCCCTCTTTGGTTAAAAAGTCCTAGGACTTTTTCTAGTCCCAACTAAAAAGTCTCTAGTCCCTCCCTGTTTGTTTTCATGGACTAAAAAGTCCTTAATCCCTTCCTAGATGTTATTAAATGACATGTTAAAAGACCATGTTACGCCTAGTATACAGAAAAATAACAACTAAACAACACCATGGGATGGCGGGGCAATGGGTGCAGTGAGGAGCATTGTTGGAAAAGTCCCAAAAAGTCCCAAAAAAGACTCTCCTTGAGAGTCTTCTTCATTTAGTCCCAAAAAGCAACTTTTAGTCCCTAGTAGTCCCTCCTGTTTGGTTAAAAAGTCTTTAAGAGGGACTTTTTTTAGTCCCTACACAAAAAAGTCCCTGAAAACAAACACCCCCTAATTTATATACGTATGCAATTTAAAATCAATAACCGTCTCGAGAATCAATAAGCAGATGAAGGAAATCCAAGGATTCCTTTGACATAATTAACGGAATTCGTGTCCTGTGAATTAAAGGAATCATGCAGCCTGCCAATTCATCTCTTCTCTACTACTCCCTCCGTTCGGAAATACTTGTCATAGGAATGAATGTATCTAAATGTATTTTAATTTTAGATACATCCATTTTTATACATTTGTGTGACAAGTAATTTCGGACGGAGAAAGTACTATTGAAGGAGCAAACATAAGTTATCCTATAGACACACCACAAAGTACACACACTGAAACCACGAACGTTCGATCTAGCAGACTAAATCATATCCAACTACCCACGTTACATCTGTAGTTCAACGGTTGAGATGAAATGTTCTGCCGGCAGATGTTCCTCGCACGTACTTTTTTTTTCCTCGCACGTACTGCCAGACAACCCAACACCCAACGATTGCTACTCCCTCCGTTCGGAAATAGATGATCCGGTCGTATTTTTTGCGAAACAGTCCTCCTATTTTTTCCGACCAATCACGCGGTCCTCTCTCAGTCCGCTCCCGATACAGAACTCCGTCGCTCACCGTTCTCGCTCGGCCGCTCACCGTCTTGGCTCTCCGACGCCGCCCCCCGCCGCCTTCCTCCCTCCCCCGCCCCACGCCACCTTCCTCCCCCGAACCACGCTGCGATGCTGCCGCCTCGACCCCCTCCTCGTTCCTCACCATCTCAAGCTTCAATTTTTTCCACATCGCCGGTGGTTGATCTGCGGGCAGAACTGCGGGCGGCGGCCTGGAGCGGCAGTACGCGAGCTCTGACTCCATCCCGAGCCAGCCGGCACACCCGTCGAGGACGTACCGGAGCAGCCACGGCCGGCGCGCCCTGCAGCTCGCTCGTGGCCGGCACACCCGCCGCGGACAGACCGGAGCAGCCACGGTCGGCGCGCCCTGCAGCTCGCTCGTGGCCGGCACACCCAGAAGCTCGCTCGCCTGCCCGTGCCCTCCCTGCAACTCGCTGGCTCGCCCGCCCGCCGGCAGAGGAGCTCCAGCTCACTCGCCGGCCGCCGCTTCTCTCCGCCGCCGTGCAGAGGATCTCCAGCCCGCCCCCGTGCAGAGAAGACGAAGCCCGCTGCCGTCGTTGCTAGCCGAAGAAGCAGGCACTGAATCCTCTTCGTCCCGGGGAGAAGCAGGCACTGAATCCTCTGTTTCTTCATCTTCAGAAACAACAGCGATTTGGTACTTGCTTCACCTTCAGAAACAGCAGCGATTTGGTACTTGCTTCACCTTTAGAAACAGCAGCGATTTGGCAACAGAGCATATGATGGTTAGTTACTGGTGCTAGCTGTATTATTCTGGTAGCATGATGCTACTGCCTTATTTTACTTCTGTTTTTTACATTAAGTAGAGAGTCAGTCGGTCATGAGCCTGGTTTTACTTGAGCAAACAAGTGAACCTACTTCAGGATTACTTATTTGTTTTCATCACACATTAGAGTTTTTTCTTCTCCACTTGTGTGTACACTGAAGCTGCTAGATTTGGTACCTGTCCATCTATGTTCCTGATTATCAGGTCCATCTTGCAAATATTTGGTACTTGTCCATCTTGCAAACAGAAGAAACAGAGGATGCTTATCAGGTCCATCTTGCAAAGATGCCTCAGACCCAGGAAAGATGAACAAAGATTTGGTTTCATTGCAAGTTTTGGACAACATTCAAGCTTATCAGGTCAGTTAGTTGCTTCATTTATTATTATTTTACTGCAAAATGCTCATGTAATAAGCCCAAGCCTTTTGACCAAGCTGCTGCTAGTCCAAATGAAGAACTTCAAATCTGGATGTTTCATCCCTTTGAGTATTCAACTAAATCATTTTTTATGGCATGATAAATATTGGAAGTGCTATCCCTGTCCATTTACATATAGGACATGTGGTTGATAACGTCTTGATGGTTTTGTCTGTTTGTTTTTTCATTCGGTAGAATTTTTCTGTTTAGTTGCAATACAATGTCAATTACCTGAAGCAGCACATTCGGAATTGTATTCACTCAAGGTTGATATTTTGGAGTATTATGTCCAATAATTGTAGTCACTAAATGTTGTTTAGCTTGAATTCTCACCCTCCAAGCAGAGATTGTGTGAAATTACTGGCCTGCGAACTGCTTCCATTATCCTGCTGAACACAACCTTTGCTGGGACGCACGTGACCAACGGAATAGCTCCTTTCCCTTTCTCTGCTTGGCGGGTGTTGCTGCTCTTCTTTCTCTTTCTCTGCTTACAGGGTGGTGCTGCTTGGAGGGTAATGTTGCCTGGAGAATGTTGTTGCTCTTCTTTTCCTTTCTCTGCTTGGCAGGTGCTGCTGCTCTTCTTTCTCTTTCTCTGCTTGGAGGGTGGTGCTGCTTGGAGGGTAATGCTGCCTGGAGAATGTTGTTGTTCTTCTTTCTCTTTCTCTGCTTGGAGGGTGTTGCTGCTCTTCTTTCTCTTTCTCTGCTTGGTGGGTGGTGCTGCTTGGAGGGTGTTGCTGCTCCTCTTTCTCTTTCTCTGCTTCGAGAGTGCTGTTGCTGCTGCTTCGAGGTCTGCTGCTGCTATAAGTGCCAATGTCTGCTCAACTAGCTCAACGTCTAAAGAGAGAGCGATAGGAAGCCTTCCTTCTTGTTGTCGGCGTTCTTTATGCATGTGAGGAATCTTGTAGTCTATCCCTCCTTTTTTATCATAATCTCTCGCATGCATGATTGCAGTGTCACGAAGCTTCGAGCTAGCGTGTTGACATCATAGTTTCGATATTCTTCCTCCATGCCTTCTATCAATTCCCTGATGCTTTGAGGTGCTCTGCAATCGGTATGCGACTGGAGAGACCTGAAGATGCAAAGATCAAGAATATTCAGGTCGGGGCTGTTTGGAGGTTGTTGGATCAACTTGATATCCAGATCGGTCTGTTCTACGGCCTGCTGGAAAACCTCGTCACTAGGCTTAAGATGCGGTGTAGCATTATCTTGCTGGATAAAGATGGTCCGTTCTTCATCTTCGTCGGGCCACAGGTCCTGGATAGCTGGAATCAGTTTCTCACACATATAGAGCCTCATTACATCTCTTGTAACTTTCAATGATTTGAGTTCGAGTGTCCCTCTTTCTCTATTTTCACTCCTTCTTTGAGCCGGAGACTCTGTGACAAAGGCCCAAATGCCTATCTTTCCATCAAAGGTGACGACGCCATCTTTGCCATATCTTGGTTTAGCGACGGCCGCGAGAAACATCACCTTTGCGATGCTATCCTTATGATGCAAGGTGCGCAAGGGATCAGGTTCTTCGGGAAGCAGCAAGTAGCCGTTCACCTCCTGTGTCAGATTGAACCATTTCTCATCCATGTAGACTATGTCATCTAATTCCCGGAAATGAGGCCAGGGAGTTCTCAGCCAATCAGCCATAGAAATGCAAAATCTCAATCTCTGTATCTGGTTGGCTGGCTTTATCATGGGCCTCAGTTTGTTAGTGTTGCGCCTCAACTCACCCAACACGAACCTTGCATGTAAGGTCGTGCAACTTACACCTAAGGACCTTGATAGACTTCGAAATGTCCTCCGCCTATTCAGTGGGATTGTCGCCATCCTCGACAGGTCCAGATCTTTCGGCTTACGGCCGACATTACCTTTCTTTTGGTTCGAGACATCAACTTTCACCCCTCGTGCAATTTGGTGATTTGCTCTTCTCCATATTCTGCCAACAGTGCTTAGGCTTGTCTTCAGTAGGTCGGCAATGAGCTTCTTGTCTGTTTTCACCACTTGTCCATCTTTGTTCCTGATTACTTTGAGAGCAAAATAAACACCAAATCTCTCCTTATTTGTCAGTTCTCTGCTTTTTGGATGCTCAACATCTTCAAGTTGTACTTCTCCTTCTTCTTCTTCTTCTTCTTCTTCATTGGCTTCAAGTTGTACTTCTTCTTGAGGAATCAAATTCAGATCTGGTACTTGTTCTTCTTGAGGAATGAAATGTAAATCTGGTTCTTCTTGTTCTTCTTGAGGAATCCAGTTCATATCTTGTTCTTCTGGTTCTTCAAGTTCCCAATCATCATCTTGTCAAGGGCTCATGTTGAGATCAACACCAAACATCATCACAGTGGTGGCGATGACACAACTTGAGCTCACTGTGACATGCAAGTTGAAAAGCAGAGTCATAAACTGTGATAAACTTTAGGCATTCATCCAGATTATCTTTACTTTAGTTTGTGGAAATAAACAATGAAAATAATAATTGAGGATTATTACAAAGACAGAAATGTGTTGAAAATGGATGACATCATGAGTGTCACTGCTTTCTTGTATCACTGAATTTTTTCTTAACTTTGCAGGGTGCCATCACCAAAAGGATGACAGCAATTGAGGAAATGGCAGGAATGGATGTTCTCTGCTGCGACAAAACCGGAACTCTCACTCTCAACCATCTTACCGTCGACAAAAACCTAATCGAGGTACTTTTATTATCCTGAAAGAAAGAGTATATTCATCCTGGAGTATTTATCAGCAGTGCAACACTTCGCATGCAAGCTGATCCATCATTTTTGGCAAGTTCAGGTTTTCAGTGGAGGAATGGACAGTGACATGACTATCCTGTTGGCCGCAAGAGCATCAAGAGTGGATAACCAAGATGCAATCGATATGGCCATCATAAATATGCTTTCTGATCCCAAAGAGGTTCTGAATCTCTTCACTTTCTTTGAGCCAGCACACAATTAACGGTTCACAAATCACAAATGTCACCTGACTGTTAAACAAAGTGCCCAAATTGAACCACTTCATGTTATAGTTACAGCAGCAGGGGACAAGCACTTGCTGTCAATTTCTGATTCTAGTTACAGGAGCACATAACCACTTCATCCTCACACAATCTCGTGATCCTGGCAAGTTCTGATCCTGGCAAGGCGGTGAGATTGGTGGATTTGCTCCTGTCTCGTGATCCAGGAGGAGGAGCAGAGCACTGATGGGGATAAGAAGAGCCCGACGAGAAGGGGAGTAGAGCTCTGGCGGGAAGATGGGGAGCAGAGCACCGGCAGGGAGCAGGTCTTCCCCTCCCTGCTGTAGCACGAACCTGACCGTGAAGGAATGAACCTTGCTATGGAGGAGCTCGTCTGTGTGAAGGTGCAGGCTGCAGGGACGCCTGGCCACGCTACAGCAAGGAGGGGAAGATGGAGGCGCGGCGCCTGAGCCTGGCAGCGGCGGAGACGGAGCTCTATGTGCTAGAGCCGACGGCACTATCTTGCTACCGGAGATGGAGCTCGAGGTGCTGGGAGGGGGGAGCTAGAGGTGCTGGGCGGCGGGAGCTCGAGGAGCTGTCGCCGACAGCGGGGTCCTAGGGCTGGGGATGGAGCTCGAGGTGTTGCATGGAGAGAGCTCGAGGTTCTGGCCGACGGGAGTTCCTCACGGTGGATCGCGTCCAGCGGACGGGAAACTGGGGTAGATTGCAATGATTTCAAATTTGGGAAGGGCCTGTTTGTAAAATTGCTTTGTTCACGATTTCGCCCCCCTCAGTTCATCTATTTCAGAACGGAGGGAGTACGTTGGAACAAAATGTTTCAAACACATCAACAGCAACATGCTGTACAATATTGTGAATAGTAATCAGTCCACAATGCAGAATACCAGTCTCATGAGTGTACAAATATCAGTCTCATGAGTGTACAACATTCGTAAGTAATATCGCACTAGCTAATCAAACAACAACAACGATAACAACAAATATGATATGCAATGAACATTAACAAGCTTTTACTGCTAAGGGTTTCTACCAAACTTCTCTTTGTCTTATCACTCAAGAAGCCATAGGAATACATGCAATGAATCCGGAATGACAGAGCACATAATCTCTCCTCCTTTACCTTCATATAAAGGAGTGCCTTTCAATGCAGGGGCAATGCCTGACAGAGCTGTCTGCATGTCTAGCTGTCTACACAAATACACTGATTCCTTTAGCGCAAGCACTTCTATGAAAAATATTGCAACACAGAATCCAGATATGGGACTTACCTGTGGTAAAATTAAAACCAAGCTGATGCAACTTCCGAGTAAATTTCACCTGCAGCTAAAGTAACCCCATGTCGAGCACATAAATCTGATGAGGCAAGGAACTAACTTTTATAGGTCATATGCAGACTTAGTAATCCAGGGCCTGCGTCGCCAACTCTCCCTAGGAAGAAAGAAAGATCAGCCAACTTGCATGGTCAGTGAATATGGAAACAAGAGAAAGATACATGGCAACAAAAAGATACAAAAATGACTAATCAAAAGAGGTATACATTTGACCTCACAAATAAACTAACTTTATTCAAAAAACAATGGGATTTGCTCTTACAATAATATTCAGAAGCAAATAACACCTCGGTATAGTTAATTTGTAAGTAATTGTACAAGAAAAGACTGGAGCACATGAGGTCAGAAGCAGGCAAATGGTTCAGGAGTAGGAAACAACCAAATTGCAATTTATAGATACTCATACCGAGCAAAAGAAACGGGTAGCGCTCACGTAAGAGTTTGACAAGGAAGCTAGAGAGAATTTTTCCGTTATATTCACAATATCAATGCCATAAAGAAGCACCTCTTTTACAAATTTAATCAGAAATCAGGTAGGCGAAAGGACACAAAAGATAAAGTTATCAAAGTATCAGCACACAACAAACCTTGTGCCTCGATTTATAACAAGCAACCGTTAAAAGATGGGGAGCGAGTTGTTCTAACTTCTAAGACAAGCTTCATATCGAAGTTGGTACAGGTTACCCCCAACAAACCTATGCTGCAGCATCTCTTCCATGTGAGCCATCTGGTCTAATTCAACTTTGCAGCTCAAACCAAAGTAAACATTATCTTCTGGGGTTTATAAAAATTGGCATGGCATCATCCTAGGAATCCCCATTATCTTATGAACAAGTCGTGACACCTTTTTTTAATACAGGCTTTATGTTAATCACTTCATATAGGCTAGGACATCCAGTACAAATCTTTGGTGTGCATAAAGTGAAATCCATGATTAAGTAACAATAACATTTCGTAACATGCAGTAGTATGGAAAGCAGAAGAAAAGAAGAATAAACGATGACGGGTACCTGCAGTACAGGGAAGTTGGAGTAACTCGCAGAAGAAACGAAAGATCAATTGTCTGAAAAAAACAACGAGATCTTAATAAGATTTCAGTAGAATGGAGATAGCAAATCATGCTAAATATACCACATGTTACGTATCTATTTTCAGTGGTCATGACAGGGAAAATTAGCACAATTTGCTGAGCCTATAGCCCGTGTATTTTGCTCACAGTACAGAAAGTGTAATTCATATGATATCTGTAATAGGTATATTACAGAAATAACTGTTAAAATAAGATTCAACATGTATCATCTACCCTTTTTCAAAGTTCCTCATTCAATACAAAAAAAAAGCAAGAGATGCAGCATGCCCATTCAATAAATATATATATGGTGTGATTAAACATTGACAAGGCCTGGCTGTCAAAGAACTGAACAGAATCGGAAAAGAATATGCTAAAAGTACTACTACTACCAGTGGCCCCAATATACAAAAAAACAATAAAAGAATTGTCGCTGCAATATTGCTACATACACGAGCTATGAGCGTCACTCACAAAAAGTATAAACTCTAGTCAACATATCAAATAACGAATTGGCAAACCATTGAGTTGGATTACATACCATTGGTGTGATAGGGCTCAAAACGTACGATTTCACAGCTCTCATTTGCCCGGACAATCCCAAAGCCGTTCTCACAAAAACGAATGCCATGACTATTCTGAAATCTGAAGTAGTTAACTCCTTTATCTCTGCCAAAACCAACCAGTGCAATACCGTGCCAGCTTTCAATGCCATTTTTTTCAGTTACAATTGCTGAATGATCAGCAATGTACATTTCACCAGCTTTAAGTTCAGACCATTGTTTCGTGATTGGAACAGAGGTAAATAGTGCGTTTCCCTTCAATATTTTTTGACAAATTTCAGGAAACTGGGCATTGTAATTCCGATGGTATTTAGATCTACAACTGGATTTTCCCTAAAAAATGCAATACAGAAATAGAATTTACACCCCAAACTGCAGGACGTGAGGTATAAATTTCAAAGCAAAATTGAAAACTAACCTTGCGGGTCTTCTTTCTCTTTGATACATAGTCAAAGTCAGTTAACACTCCTTTCTTCGAGACTATATCCAGAATTTCATTCAACTTGTAACCTTTACTTCCATCATACCTTACACCAGTTATCCTCTCCTCCTCTTCCGAATATTGATCAGTGAGATGCTCCACTGATAATAATTCAGTTGAACCTTTGTTTTCTTTCGCGCGATGAAAATTCAATCTGGTTTCCATTGCTGTGAGAACTCCACATGGGCAACATGTGCCTGTTATGAAGTACGTAATCAAAACCACATAGTAAAAAAGGTCACGACTGTGAGGACATATGCAACTTGATATATTCAGTGATATAGCCTAGGCCAATAAACATGAAGATGTAAGTGATATAGCCACGTCCACTACGCCCTCCACCTTCCCCTGACCTAACTATCCATGCCCAAAACCCTCTCTCCCGAACCCAAACAACCACGGCGTCCTACTCCGACCGCACGCAATGGTCCGTCGCCCCCCCCCCCCCCCCCGCCTGCATATGCAGGAGCCATAGCCCAGCATAACCCAACCCACCCCAACAACCGCCCCGATGGGGCATGGGGCACGATCTCACCGCCTATGCCACCAACAGCAAGCGCCACCCCTACCGCAAATGTTGGACTAGCCACTGCCCACTCCAGTCAGACGCGTATGGACAGGCACGAGGCGGCAGCCCCAGCACGGCATAGCCGCCCGGCCTCAAAATCCCCATTGGCCTTGCCTCCTGTCCCCAAAACCAGGAAAGACAGTGGAGGCATGGTCCAAGATCAGCGAGGACAACGAGCGACTTGGTGGTGCACCACTGGATGGCAGCGATACGACATTTGGCAGGTTACGAGAAGAAGCTGCACCAGGTAGTTCACTCCTACTGTTGTCTCCCTTCATCTATTTCTCTCTGAGTTTTGGTCTCTGTGGCTTTTACTGATTGGTGTTGTTGCGGAAGGAGGACAAATCTGAGCAAGAAGTTGAGGTGACCTAAGCGGGTGCTGCTACTCGTTGCTAACCAGAAGCTTGCTGGTGAGGAGCCCTTGCTTCTTGGTGCTAATCCCTCCTGAGCATGTTCAATAAGAAAATACAGTTATGTTGTTTTCTTGTCATGTTTCAGTATTGTTATTTTTCTCTACCTGAAATCCTAATCAGTTGCAACGTCTACTACTGTCTTTGCTTACTAAATCATAATGAACCTCACACTTTGCTATCCTATTTTCTTTATCCTGATTGTTTGCTTCTCATGCCATTCTGCATGCTAAATAATAAGTGCAGCAGCAAAGTAATATTATGCATTTGTTCTTATTTGTTAATGATTGTATTGCACAGATCAGGGTTTTGTTATTGAAACACATCCCATGTGTCCAAGATTGTTTGAATATTGGTCCGTAGTGGCAGGCTGCTATGAGATAGATACCATATTAACTGTTGAAAATTGGGAGGCCTCGGCAGTTTCTAAATACTCTACCAATTGAACAAGTCTATTCTGAAGACTGTTTGCACTCACCATCCATGTTTCTAATGTAGACTTTATATGCCAATTTCACTGAACACACTCCCTTGGTATCGTAATCATCGCAAATTGGCATCGACAAAATGATGGCTTCATCATTGTTTTTTTATAGAGAACGTATCCCAGTTCCAGGGTTATTCTTAGTGTCCATTCCCAGATGCAGAAACCAGTAAAGTTTCCCCACTTTTACATTCTCAAACATGTTTTCCTTTTTTGCAATATAATCAGTTCCTAAAGGTAAGTACAAAACTTAATGCAAAAGGAAATACAAACAAGATTCCTACTCCAATAAATATATGTCTAACACCCCCCACCCCCATACATACCCAACCCTCAAACTCATGAGAAGAGATAAGAACGAAAATACAAGAGTCCTACTACAATAAATACAAGTATATCTATAACAAAGATAATGAAAAATAAATAAATAAACATACCTTTACCCCGTGCTTGCTTTCTTACAGATGATAATATCGACCTTTTATTTACCTTCTGTGTTTCCCAAGTAAATTCATAATCTAATTGATCCTAATAATGGAAAGTTGTAAAATTAGCAAAAAAACAACTCTATTATTTCAATTTCAAGACGCAACTTAACGATATACAAGTACCTCATGTTTACACACTCTACAAGTCAGTAAGAAGAACTTCTTGATATCATTCGTTGGGTACATCGCTAACCGACATGTCGGACAAAACCTAACGTTATCCTCGAAAGAATCATCTTCGATGGTCATCTCCATCTGTAGGCAAACAATTATGCGTATTGAAGTTATTCAATCAAATAAAAATAAACCTAATATAAATAGCACATAGAGAACATAATATTTCAATGGAAAATCTGGTGAAAGACAAATGGTTGGTATCTATATTCTCGAGTCATAGAGAAGGCCCGTGGGAAGATCCTATAAGAGGCTGGTGGAGAGGTCCAGAAACAAGCAAAGCTCAACTGAAGCCGAGTCCAACTAACCACTGTTTTAAAAGCATTGCTTAAGCGTCACAGCGCTCCCATGAGCTAAGGCGTTGAGCTTGCCTTAGGTAAAGCATCCTCTAGGCATCCTCCTTCTCGCGTTAGACTAAAACGGACGCCTCAGGCAGGGCCCGCAACCCAAAATGTGATGGCAGCGGTAGATTTGATCTCCGCTGCTCATATCTGTTGGCTGGCTGGGAAGGGTCAGCACACGATGCGAACATTTTAGCTGATGCATTAACGCATGAGAGAGACTTACAAGTACCACCAGGTAAGAAGTTACCTTAGATAGCAATTGTCCATATGTTATTGCCTTAAGAAACCATTGTCACCAATATTTGTTTTAACTTTTTAGGAAATTCTACCTAGTTGATGCTGGTTATGGAGCCAAGCCCGGGTTCTTACCACCTTTTCGTGGTGTGACATACCATTTGAATGAGTGGGGCAACAATCCAGTCCAAAATGACAAGGAGCTATTCAACCTTAGGCATTGATAGCTTGTTGTGCTCTTCACAATTATGCACTATCACAAGGGATTGATGAATTTATTATACCGGAAGTGACATGGACCACCCACAACAACAAACAACAACAACAAAGCCTTTAGTCCCAAACAATGAAACCCATAAGATCCCGCGACCAACTCATGGTTCTGGCACATGGATAGCAAGCTTCCACGCACCCCTGTCCATGGCTAGTTCTTTGGTGATGCTCCAGTCCTTCAGATCTCTCTTTACAGACTCTTCCCATGTCAAGTTCGGTCTACCCCGGCCTCTTTTGACATTATCAGCATGCTTAAGCCGTCCGCTGTGCACTGGGGCTTCTGGAGGCCTGCGCTGAATATGCCCAAACCATCTCAGACGATGTTGGACAAGCTTCTCTTCAATTGGCGCTACCCCAACTTTATCCCGTATATCATCATTTCGGATGCGGTCCTTCCTTGTGTGACCACACATCCATCTCAACATGCGCATCTCCGCCACACCTAACTGTTGCACATGTCGCCTTTTAGTCGGCCAACACTCAGCGCCATACAACATTGCGGGTCGAACTGCCGTCCTATAGAACTTGCCTTTTAGCTTTTGTGGCACCCTCTTGTCACAAAGAATGCCAGAAGCTTGGCGCCACTTCATCCATCCGGCTTTAATTCGATGGTTCACATCTTCATCGATATCCCCATCCTTCTGCAACATTGACCCCAAATATCGAAAGGTGTCCTTCTGAGGCACCACTTGCCCATCAAGGCTAACATCCTCCCCCTCCTCGTTCCTAGTAGTACTGAAAGCGCACCTCATGTACTCGGTTTTAGTCCTACTAAGTCTAAAACCTTTCGATTCCAAGGTTTGCCTCCACAACTCCAACTTCCTGTTAACCCCCGTCCGGCTCTCATCGACTAGCACCACATCGTCCGCAAAGAGCATACACCATGGGATATCTCCTTGTATATCCCTTGTGACCTCATCCATCACCAAGGCAAAAAGGTAAGGGCTCAAAGCTGACCCTTGATGCAGTCCTATCTTAATTGGGAAGTCGTTAGTGTCGCCCTCACTTGTTCGAACACTTGTCACAACATTATCATACATGTCCTTGATGAGGGTAATGTACTTTGTTGGGACTTTGTGTTTCTCCAAGGCCCACCACGTAACGTTCCGCGGAATCTTATCATAGGCCTTCTCCAAGTCAATGAACACCATATGCAGGTCCTTCTTTTGCTCCCTATATCTCTCCATAAGTTGTCGTACCAAGAAAATGGCTTCCATGGTCGATCTCCCAGGCATGAAACCAAACTGATTTTTGGTCACGCTTGTCAATCTTCTTACACGGTGCTCAATGACTCTCTCCCATAGCTTCATTGTATGGCTCATCAGCTTAATTCCACGGTAATTAGTACAACTCTGAACATTCCCCTTGTTCTTGAAGATTGGTACTAATATACTCCGTCTCCATTCTTCTGGCATCTTGTTTGTCCGAAAAATGAGGTTGAAAAGTTTGGTTAGCCATACTATCGCTATGTCCCCGAGGCCTCTCCCCACCTCAATGGGGATACAATCGGGGCCCATCGCCTTACCTCCTTTCATCCTCTTTAAAGCCTCCTTGACCTCCGACTCCTGGATTCGCCTCACAAAACGCCTGCTAGTATCATCAAAGGAGTCATCCAGATCAATGGTAGAGCTCTCACTCTCCCCATTGAACAACTTGTCAAAGTACTCCCGCCATCTATGCTTAATCTCCTCGTTCTTCACCAGGAGTTGATCTGCTTCGTCCTTGATGCACTTGATTTGGTCAACATCCCTCGTCTTCCTCTCTCGGCTCTTGGCCATCTTATAGATGTCCCTTTCGCCTTCCTTCGTGTCTAACCTTTGGTAGAGGTCCTCATACGCCCGACCCCTTGCTTCACTCACAGCTCGCTTTGCGGCCTTCTTTGCCATCTGGTACTTCTCTATGTTGTCTGCATTCCTATCCAGATATAGGCGTCTGAAACAATCTTTCTTCTCCTTGATTGCCTTCTGGACAACATCATTCCACCACCAGGTATCTTTAGCTTCTCTTCTACTTCCCCTGGACACTCCAAACTCCTCTGAGGCCACCTTACGAATGCAAGTCGCCATCTTCATCCACATGTTGTCTGCATCACCTCCTTCCTCCCAAGGGCCCTCCTTAATGACCCTCTCCTTGAACACCTGAGCTACCTCCCCCTTGAGCTTCCACCACTTCGTTCTAGCGACTTTGGCACGCTTGTCCCGCTGGACACGAATCCGAAAACGGAGGTCAGCAACCACAAGCTTATGCTGGGGGACAACACTCTCTCCAGGTATCACCTTACAGTCTAGGCATGCACGCCTGTCTTCTCTTCTCAAGAGGATGAAATCAATCTGGCTAGAGTGCTGCCCACTACTGTAAGTCACTAGATGTGATTCTCTCTTCTTAAAGAAGGTGTTAGCTACGATCATGTCATAGGCTAACGCAAAGCTTAAGACATCTTCTCCTTCTTGATTCCTGATGCCATAGCCAAATCCCCCATGCACCCCTTCAAAACATGTGTTAGCTGTGCCCACGTGGCCATTGAGGTCTCCTCCTATGAAGAGCCTCTCGCTGATCGGTACACTCCTAACCAAGTCCTCCAGGCCTTCCCAGAACTCCCTCTTGGTGTTCTCATTGTGGCCTACTTGTGGGGCATAAACGCTGATAACGTTGAGGACTAAGTCCCCAACTACCAGCTTGACCAGGATAATCCGGTCCCCACGTCTCTTGACGTCTACCACTCCATCCTTGAGGCTCTTGCTGATCAATATGCCTACTCCATTTCTGTTTGCAACCGTCCCCGTGTACCACAGCTTGAAGCCGGTACCCTCCACCTCCTTCGCCTTCTGTCCCCTCCATTTGGTCTCTTGGACGCAAAGGATACCAATGCCTCTCCTCACTGCTGAATCAACTACCTCCCAAAGCTTACCTGTCAGAGACCCTACGTTCCAGCTACCTAATCGAATCCTCCTAGGCTCGGCTAGCTTCCTTACCCTTCGCACTCGTCGAGTCAAATGCGAAGACCCTCGCTCATTTTCCACTACACCTGGGCGCCGATGTAGCGCGCCACTAAGGATGTGACGACCCGATCCTCGCTCACTTGCGACCGTATCCAGATCACGATACAGCGCGCCACCTGGGGGGTGACGGCCCGGCCCTTGCCCATTTTCCACCACACCCGGGTTCCGATGTGGCGCGTCGCTGAGAGGGTTACGCCCCAACGAAAATCTTTTGGGTTTCATCTCCATAAGAGTGGCTGGGTTTTCACGTTGGCTCGCCAAGCCTATCACAACCCTCCTCCTTTACCCGGGCTTGGGACCGGCTATGTTGAGACAACATAGACAACATGGACCACCCAACCAATTCAAACATCAAGGCAACAAGCAAGTGGCTCTAGGGCCATGATAGACCGTAGGCTACAAATGGCAGCCCAAATGTGGGAAGACAGACAACTCGTGTATGCTAATCTATGAGTGTGCCATTTATTTGTAATGTTTATGCAAAAACTTTGGATTTATTTGATGGCTGGACAGATTGTGCCATTAACTATGGAACCATTCCATTCCATGACTAGCGTTCATGCATCCCCCTCTTTCCCTCTGAACCTCTGGACAACTACGAGCTGGCAACCAGGAGGCAGTGACAAACTCACCTTCGAACAAGAGCACCGGCGTCGGGGTCGGGGCGAAGGAGCTCAGCCTCAGGCGGCAGATGAGTAGGTCGTCCCGGTGCGGGCGGGGCTCGGTCGGGGCTGCAGAGGAGGCCGTCCTGGTGGCGGCGGACCTCGGACGGCGGCGTCAGAAGAGGCCTGGTGTGGCGGGTGAGGGCGACCGAGGGATATGGAGACGTGCCGACCAGCTTGGGAGCGACCCGGCGGCGCGCGACGCGGGCTCCTCGCGGCGGCGCTAGGGTCAGCAGAAGAATGGTGGCGGAGCTCGGGCGGCGGCGTCAGAGGAGGAGGCCTGCTGCTGCGGGTGAGGGCGACGGAGGGCGAGGGAGATGTGCCCACCCGCTTCGTCGCGCCGACCTGGCGGCGCGCGATGCAGGCTCCTCGCGGCGGCGCTAGGGTTAACGGAAGAACGGCCATGAGGGCGTGAGTACGCAAGAAATGGGAGCGACTACAATAGAAATACAATAGAAAAAGGGCCACAGGTGCAAAAATAGAAAAACGTGGCTGGGCCATTGGATCACGGGTGGATGGCACAGATTCTGGGGGAAGGTTCTCAGCCACTTAATGCACGTTTTATGAAGAAAAAAAACTACTAGCAACTGGCTATAAAACAGAACATTTGCAATAACCACCTCAAGTATTTCATCTACCTTTGCATTTATTTTATCCAACGACTGCTTATGGAGTCTGCATAGCGATGAAGACTCAACATTGGTAGTATTTATTTAACAACTTAATAAAAATGCATAGGGCCTTGCAACCCCGTGGATAATTAATCAACAATCCGAGTCAGTGCTCCTCATGAGTGTTGGTCCAACCTAGAGCACCGTGCAGGGCCAACCCGGGGCAACTCGGGAGATTTCTATCAGGCCACCATACGATTCGCTTATCTGTCGTGTCCTGAGAACGAGATATGCGGTTCCTATCGGGTTTGTCGACACGTCGGGCGGTCTTGCTGGACTTGTTTTACCTTTCTCGAATGTCTTGCGCGAGGAATTCCGTTTTACTTCGGGCTATCTCGAGGTGTGGTCTTCCTATGGAATTGCCTATGAAGATCACGAGATTCGTGGTCGAGGTTGTTCTCGCGGCATGTGATTAGTTTGTGATGGATGAGTTGGAGCACCCCTGTAGGGTTTAACCTTTTCGGAAAGCCGTGTCTGCGGTTATGTGGCAACTTGAATATTTTGTTTAACACCCGGTTATAGTTAACTTGAAGTAAACTCAAATAAAACATATCAACTGTGTGCGTAACCGTGACTGTCTCTGCTCGTGAACATGAACCGAGAGAGAACACGGTGGGTTATGTCTGACGGAAGTAGGTGTTCAGGATCACTTAGTGATCATGTTAGTTCTCGATCGTCTTTCATAGACCACCATATTTACATTCATGTTCTCGTAAATAGCCACCAAATACATGCTTAGTGCTTGCTGCAACCTCACCACTTACCCCTTCCAAACCCAAAAGCTTACATAGTTTTGATACCCGGGATTACATGATTGTTGAGCCTTGTGGCTCACAGATTACAACAATACAAGTGCAGGTGTTGATGAGTACGTGTCAGAAGATGTGACTCAGCTCCAGTGGGAGTACGATGAAGAACGTGGCCGGATGTATGTTACGTACCCCGACAAGTAGAGAGGCCGCATGGTCGTGATCCTTGGGATAGCAAGGCAGCTTTACATTGCTTCTTTTCTTCGTTTGATTTCGTTCGTAGACGGACCCTGTCTTCTGTATGATGTATGAATAATTGTGTGAACTTGTAAGATAGCTTGTGGCGAGTGTAAGCCAACTCATATACTCCTTTTTTCCTACATGTATAGCAATGTTTACTGCTCTTGCGAATGACGAGATGCGCTTCTATCCTCGTTAAAGCCGTAGGGCTTAATAAGGATAAAACCGCATCTTGTGCATGACACGGGTGTGTTTTCAACTCAAAGACCGTAAGCGGAATTAGTCTTGTGATGACTAAGGAAATCCGCTACTCGTGGGTAAAGAGCACACCCTCTGCAGAGTATAAATCTATTCGAATAGTCGTGTCCGCGGTTAAGGATTGTATTCTGGGATAGGTCAAGTGTCGGCCTTAGAGTCGGTCTTTGGAGGAAATCTTTCAAAATGAGAACCTTGGTCCTGAATGGTGACATATGATATCTATGATTATTATTGTTATGGACTAACCATTACCATTATTGAGTATAACCTGGGATAGTTCTGCCTCCTAGATACTCATGCTATTATTTACTTTATTTATAAGCCCTTTATGTGGCGTCTCTCAGACGTCCGACTATGGCATGCTTGTTATTTATTTTTCACTGTAAGCCTTTTATGTGGCGTCGCTCAGGCGCCCCACCATGGCATGTTTGTTATTTATTTTCACCATAAGCCCTTTATGTGGTGTCACTCAAACGCCCGACTTTGGCACGCTTGTTATTACTTTCAGTATAAGCCCTTTATGTGGCGTTGCTCACACGCCCGACTGAGGCATGTTTAAAATCTTAACCTTTCAAGGCGTCGCTTCAGACACCCGATTGGATTATTTTATTTTTTTATTCCTTGATTGCTTAATTATTTATTGCGTGAATAACCTGCTTGCATGCATCATGAATTTTATCTTGTGACTGATGGAGTGATCATAGATTATTTCAGTGCATGGTTACCACCTGATATATTATATATGTTTTCTTGATGTTTGCGAGTACATTCAAAGTACTCACTTGCTTGTCCTTGGCTATTGTCTTGGCCAGATTTCTTGGTTGGAGAGGAGCGCAAAGACGACAGCCCCGGAACCTAGGCACCAAAGGTAGCAGCCGCGCGAAGATAAAAGTTATCCAGGTCAGCTGTTCCTATGGGAAATGGAGTCCCATAGACGCTAATGATTTATAAATCGCTTCCGCCATCAACCACTAGAAACCTTTTGTTGTACTAATAGACCATCATGGTCTTGTACTTCAGATTTTGTATTTTTGCTTGGAATTTTTGTATCAAGAATGTGTCCACGAGCTAATAGTAATCCTGGGGCTGGTAAGCACAAGGACCAGTTACTGGGAAATTAGTATCCTGGGAAGCCGGTCCTGACAATGCCCCTAAGGCCAAAACATGAGCGTCGTGTCATGCCCCGCGTGTCCGTAGAGGCACGTCTACATGGGGCGAGTTGTTGTTCATACCTTAGGCACGAGGCTCAGGAGCTCGTTTTCTGTCCTTCATGCTCTCGCACATTTTGGCGCGGGAGCGTCCCGCAAGCGAGCGCCATCGCACATCGCCCGGTCATAGGAGTGTCGTTGCGTGCCCTTACGGCCCAAACGTGGATGCCGTGTCATGCCCCATGCATCCGTAAGGGAACGTCTGTGGGATCCGTTCTTTACTGTTACGTGTTCAACGGCTGCGTGCCCCTACGGCCCAAACATGAGCGTCGGGTCATGCCCCGCGTGTCCGTAGAGGCACGTCTACGTGATACGCCCATTTTGCATCATGCTTTTATATTGATATTTATTGCATCATGGGATGTTATTACACATTATGGTACAATACTTATGCCTTTTCTCTCTTATTTTATAAGATTCACATGAACAGGGAGAATGCCGGCAGCTGGAATTCTGGACTGAAAAATAAGCAATCTGAGATACTTATTCTGCACAACTCCAAAAGTCCTAAAAATTTACGGAGAATTATTTTGGAATATATAAAAAATACTGGGCGAAACAGATACCTGAGGGGGCCCACCAGGAGGTGACAAGCCTGCCAGGTGCGGCCACCCCCTGGTCGCGCCTAGTAGGCTTGTGACCCACTTGGCAGGCCCCCGGCGCCCATCTTCTGCTATATGGAGGGTTTTGACTTGGAAAAAATCAGAAGAGAGCTTTCGGGACAATGCGCCGCCTTCTCGAGGCGGAACTTGAACAGAACCAATCTAGAGCTCCGACAGGGCTGTTCTACCGGGGGAACTTCCCTCCCCGAGGGGGAAATCGAAGCCGTCATCACCAACGATCCTCTCATCGAGAGGTGGTCAATCTCCATCAACATCTTCACTAGCACCATCTCCTATCACACCCTGTGTTTGTATCACCTTTATATGTTTGGATTTATAAAATTTGGAGCCAATTAAAACTTTTTCAATGCTTGTGTTTGTTTGACTTGTTGCTTGTTTGCTTGTTGATTGTGGTATGTGGCATTCATAGATTCTATCCCTCTTCATATTCATCTTCCTTGATCCAAATTTCTTACCCAATGATCATGCCATGTGAATAGTGCCCAAAACTATTTATCTCAAATTTCATTTTGACCAAAAAGGATTTATTCAAATTAGGTTTTCAAAAACCCCTGAGTTGAGGTTTGCACTGCAAGTCCTCAAATTGGGTGGATCCTTCTTCCCCAAAGGCTTTATTTCAAAGATACTATAAATATGACTTCCCAAAACCACAAGATATTAATTTTAAAGATTATTTTAATATTTTATTTAAAGGCTTTTTCTTAAGGCGAGAAATGTTTTTTCATAGGGAAAAAATATTTAAATGCTTTCAAAATATTTGAGAAAATTTAGGGAAACTCGGTGGACATATATTTTCCATATATAAGAGTTTCACACATGGTATTGTTCAAATTCATGGGCAAAACCCCTCTAAACCCTTTCTGTCCGAATCAAGCTTTTGAAATATTTCTATAACAAATATTATCAATAAATTCCAGGAAAATTTCAGCAAGTCAACACTATCATAGCTGATGATCTTGTAAAGTTTCATCTCGATCCAAGTTGATTTGGTTCAACAAACCATCCCAAAACCCCCTTGTCCAGATTCAAATTTGAACAACTTTACATTGTGAAGTTTATCCCCTTGACCCCAAACTTTGTGGACATGCTTTAATCACCAAATAATGATGCTACACTAAGTGGTGCATCAAGGGTAATAGCTTAGCATGACCAGATCTATAAAGACCTAATTATGTGGATTTCTAGTGTTTACCAAGTTTACATTGGCAACTTTCTTCAGGTAATCTTAAACTTGGTGATAACCCCTACTTTTGACCACCCTTTGATCCTATTAATTATCAAGGCATGTAGGATTCATCTTATGGGCCAAATCACCATCAAACACCTTATGCATCAAATTTGTGATCAATGATTAGAGCCCCATATGAGTTCTCATTCACCCCCAATTTTTATCACAACCCCTTGTAGTCACCCTCCACCCCCAGTAAAGTTTGCATGGCCATTGCCCAAAGGTTGCTGTGGTAAAAAAAACCATTTACCCCCTTAGACAGCAAGATCTGATCTCTCTCTCCACCTCCCTCCCATCCTAGTTAGCTTCCAGGGCATCCAATTCTAGTTTCCCCTGGTCTAGGCTCTCCTAGATGCCCTAGGCATAGGTGGCCGCTCAAAAGCTGCCAAAGCAATGACATGGCATGCAATAGCCGCGCTCCAGAGCGCACTACAGTGCCCGGCCGCACTGTAGTCGCCGTCCTATGCATGGCCCCGACCACCTCGATCGCCCCCTCTCGCCAGATGGTTGGCCTCGGCGTCCGCAACACGCCGCCCCTTGTCCCCCCTCCTATGGCCCCCCTCACACGCGTCGCGGCCGCCCGAGCCGGCCAACCGTGGAGCTCACACGCGTGTGCTCCCCCGCCTCTCTCCTCTCTCCCCGGCCTAGACCGACCCCACGAACGCCCCAGACTCGCTCTCTCCCTTCCCCGTGCCCTCCAGCGAGCGCCCCGTCCTCACCGGCACACCACGTCCACGGTGCACCGGCGCCCGGCTATAAAAGCCCTCCCCCGAGCTCCTGCTCCTCTCCTCTTGCCCCCTCCTTCCCTCGACCGCTCTCCCGTGCCCAGCCCCTCGTCCCCGTGCTTGGGAGCTTGAGCCCGAGCCAAATCCTCGCCGCCATGCGGGTTTCTCCCTCGCCGGCGATTCCCTCAGCCCCGGCGGCCACCTCAACCACCCACCAACGCGCGGGGAGCCCCTGAGCGCGCTGGTGCCTTCCGCTTGAGCCGCCGTGGCCGGAGTCCCCGCCTATGAGCTCCTCTCCGTCCTTGTCGCGAGGAGAGGGATGACAGGTGGGGCCCACCTGTCATACGCTCACCCCCTCCTCTCTCGCTGGCAAATTGGGCCCGCGGGCAGGTTTACAAATAAACCTGCCGCGCGCGACGTCTCGCCCTGGGCCGGTTCGGCTGTGTGCTTTTGGCCCGAGAGGCGTATTGCCTTTTTCCTTTTTTTTCCTCTGTTTTCCAAAAATTCCACAGACCAGAATATAATTCGAAATCCAATAATTTTTTCACCAAAAATCTTAGAATATTCCTAGAATTTAATTGTGCCTTCTATGTAAATTTTTGAAATCTTTTATATACTGTTCTATTTTGAAACCCAAACATGTTTTTGCCTCTGTTAAATAGTTTCAAAAATGTTTTTCATAACAAAATCTTAAACAAATATTTTTAATATAGTCCTTAATATTTATCAGAGTAGGGTAGCATTTGTAATATTAGCTTTGTGTGCTCTGTTTTTGTGTGATGCTTATTTTTATAGCTATTTTTCGCGATGATAGATTGCGCTATTGACAAGGGAGTTGGACCCGAAGACTTTGAAGACCCCGAAGACTTTGTTGAGCCAGGCAAGCAGCCCTTTGACCATGTTAAGAAACTTTTTCATGCATGACATATAGCACTTATTGTTTCGATGATTGATCATGATGGGATGCTTCCCCTTCGGTGGGTTGCCTCCGATACTCTTGTATCGTGCATGACCCTATCACCTTATGAGGGTTATGCGGGTGGGTGTAGATAGGATGCTAATAGATGCTACGCAAGTGGGTTGGGATTTATGCATAGTGACGGAAAGGAAGAAATGATTTCAAAGACTTTTCGGAAACCCCCGTCGGGTGCCACTAATGCCCGAGGGAGAAGATGATGAGTTGGGTAACCACTTGAGAAAGAAGTGGTGTACCGGAACAAGTGAGTGTGTGTTTTCGTAAACGGAGGGTTTTAAGGTCTGCTGACCGTCCCAACCTTACATGCGCAACCATGATACCCCTTATGGGACGGGGCTTTGTTGATTACTATGGTGGGTACTGACAAGGAGCCCCAATTACTAGTGGAGGGAGTGGCGTGGTCACTCTCGATACGGGGTCGTCCCAGAAGTGGAAGGCCATGCGCTGTATTTACAGGCATCGGGCACACCGTTGCGTGCCCTCATGGATGATACGTGTGATGTATATCATTAGGGATGGCACCAATGAGTGGAATCTTTGTTTAGTATCACCATGGGAAAGGCAATGTTCGGGTGCTTACCTCGGGTATGTTATATAACACGAGTCGTGGATGACATGGAAGTTCCCCGAGTCTTGTGGCTAAAGTGTGCAACCTCTACAGAGTGTAAAACTATTCGAATAGCCGTGTCCGCGATCATGGACATTTGAAGGTCCTTCTTAAACTACGTTCGGATGTGTTTCGCAAACTTGGTGTGAGTGTGTGCGTGTTGATGACAAAGATGTTACTCTAGCTAAGTCCGATGACTTAGCTTGATGATTGACTAAGTCCGATGACTTAGCATAATAAATGAACATGAGATGTTTAACCCCTGCTTATGATGACAATTGTAACATGTTCATATGGATATCTGCCAACTGATGATGCGTGCTTACCTAGTTACTTGATCATGTCATTGCATTCAAAATTAGCTTTCTGCAAAATACCTATTAGTGCTATATCATGCATTGTTATTACCTTGATCCAAACATGGGTTGCTTGCGAGTACATTCAAAGTACTCATTGGCTTTCCACTGGTTATTTAATTGCCCAGGCATGGAAGAACAGGAGTACGTTGAAGAGTTTGTTGGTGACGAACATGCGTACTAGGAGGCTTCCTAGTCAGAATGCATGTAGGTTTAAGGCAGATGGCATGGGTTCACGCTTTCGATCAAGATTTCCATTGCTTGTTCTGTTTAAGTGTTTGGCCCTTGTGGCCCTACCTATGTAAGACCAGACCTTCATGGTCTTTATTTGTGTAAGACGCTAAATGTGGATGTAAGACTCTTGTTATTCAGCTTCTGTGTGTTCAGTGAGAATTGATCTCTGGGATCACTGTACACGTGCATTCGATGATCACGACTTATGAGTCGGGCTCCCCACATGTCCTCTCCAAACCCTAGTTCATCTTTTGTATCTGATCTTTGTCTCAAACCTCAGATTGGTACCTGTGGGTTGCTAGTAGTGTTGATTACTCCTTGTAGTTGATGCTAGTTGGTTTACTTGGTGGAAGATCATATGTTCATGTCCTTTATGATAATTAATACTCCTATGATTATGAAAATGAACATGATTTGTGAGTAGTTCCGTTTGTTACTGAGGACATGGGATAAGTCTTGTTATAAGTAATCATGTGAATTTGGTATTCGTTCGATATTTTGATGAGATGTATGTTATCTCTCCTCTAGTGGTGCTATGCGAACGTCGACTACATAACACTTCACCATTATTTGTGCCTAGGGGAAGGCATTGGGAAGTAATAAGTAGATGATGGGTTGCTAGAGTGACAGAAGCTTAAACCCCAGTTTATGTGTTGCTTCGTAAGGGGCTGATTTGGATCCACACATTTCATGCTATGGTTAGATTTATCTTAATTCTTCTTTCGTAGTTGCGGATGCTTGCGAGAGGGTGTAACATCCCAAAATTTCATTTTGGAATGTTATGAAATATAGCTATGCATCATCATCACATTGTTTGAATAAATGGAATGGTTGAAGTGTTTCCTTTGATATTCTGAAAGGCCACTTTCATCTTTTTCATTTTTCTTGTTTCACCTATTTGAAAACCTCTGGAAAAGTTCAAAGAAAAGAGGGGAGTAACATGACACTCCACACCAGGGGCATCTTGGTGAAATATTTGAACAATAAAATGAGGGGGTTATTTGAAAAATTATTGCAAAAGGATTTAAAATCAATTAGGCATTTTCTAAAAATAAATTTTTAAAACGTATTCAATATGACAGAGGAAAATGTGCATTAAATAGCATTTAATTCCCTGATCATTTTGATATATACATTTCCTATGTTTGGAAATGATTTGAATGCATTAAAGATGTTTTGAACGCTCTGGAAATAGAAAAGGAAACGAATTAAACAGAAAACGGGCCGGCCCACAGCTTTTAATTCCCGAAATCACTCCGGGTCGGCCACCGACGCGCTAATCCCGCGTCCCACCTCACTGACGCGCGGGACCCACCATCCAACCGTGGCGTCTGCACGCTCATCCCCTTCCCCGCGCCTCCGTCGTCGCAGGCGATCCCTCCCCGCGGATCTCGCTCCCCTTGCCCCCCCGGCCACCGCAACGCCCCAATATAAAGCCCCGACCCTCTGCTCTCCGTTCCCCACCTGAAACCCCCTCCTTCCCTCGCCGGTACGCTGCCCCGCACCTTGCCGGAGTTCGGCCACCCAATCGGATCTCCCCGAGCTCGTGCCCCTCGCCACATTCACCCCCGACCCCCTCCGACGCCACCAAACGACACCGGAGCTTTGCCGCCGTCGCCTGAGCACCTCGGACGTCGCCCCCGACCGCCACACCATCACCCCCGACCACCTCCGACCACCGGCCGCCGCCGTCCTCGCCGAAGACCTCGACCCCTCCCCTGTAAGCCGCCACCCCCACCCGTAGTCGTCTGATCCCGATCTAACGATCTAGATTAGATCACTTAAAACCCCGAACCGGTACGCGTTAAGTCTCGGCCGACTGCTCGCTAGCTCACGCACGCACACGGCCTCGGCCAATCACAACATGCCACGTAGACCCTGTCCGATCGGTAGAAGTTTTTCTTTTTCTTTTTCTGTTTTAGAAAATAGAATGTTTTCTGTTTTTGTTTTTATCATATCTTTTAAAATATTTGGTGTTTTTAGTTGATTCTTTTTGCATTAGTTCACAAATTTGTTGTAGTTCATGTCTGTATGCTTAGATTTAAAATTTGAACTTTAAAATTTGAATCTAATCAAATTTGTTTAAATTACTAAAATCTGTATAACTAGAGTTTAAAAATATTTTTTTAGTGAATCTTTTTGCCACTGATTTGTATTAGTTAGAACTATCATCCTACATAGTTTGAGAATTTTTAGGATAAATTTGGTTAGGGTTTTTAACAAAAACAGAATCTGTTTAGTTCTTAATATAGTTTACTTATTTAAATTTTAAATTAATTTGAACCTGAATTAAATTAACTTTTGTTAATAGTTTTCATTAGGTTCTGTTGTTTCAAACATTTAGGTGACATTACTTACTAATAATAAAAATAATTGTTTAGTTTTATATCCTAATGTTATAGGAAATCTTTAATTCTTTTTCATTAGGTATAGTTTTATAAAACAATTTAGTTACTTTCACAAACTATTTAGATGATTGAATTGTGTTTTCTAGTAAATAATTTTAGTAATTCTATTCTGTCAAAGTAATATGATGATAATAACAATGATGATCATAATAATGTTGTTTTGTTTCCTACTCTAATGTTATAGGAAATTCTAGTTATTTTTCAATTAGTGGTGTTTTACAAATTATAATTTTTAGTAGTTTCTCTTTACACAAAAGTTTTAGTGAATTTTGATTCTGTTTACTAAAATAAATTTATTTTAATATTTCTTTTCTACTAACTATTGCTTGGTTAACAAAAATAGTTGTTTATCTTAAAATAGTAGTAGTAGTTTTGACACTAAAAATTTGCCAGTCAAATTTTGTTTTGATTTCTTTCTCTTGATTGTTACTATTGAATGGTTTTAGTATTATTTGTTTAACCTTGCTGAATTGTGTGAATTGTATTGTGTTTATGCTTATGGTGTGCTCTTGTTTGATTCGTTAGATCATTCGGAGTGCGAAGCTTGTTATCTAGAATCACTCGAGTACGAGGACCGTCAGCAAGGCAAGTCACTTTGATCATGTCTACCCATGTTTTTATTGCATTAGTTCTACCATCCCCCCAATTGCTTGCAAACTAGGTAATTGGAAACTTGGTTACTTGATGTAGTATCATGTGGTAGGCACACCTCAACCCTTGACACTCGGGCCCGGGAAACGTTGATTTCATTTTGCTATGCTATTAGTAGACGGGGTTGGTTGTGTGATTCATGAGAGTTGTGAGGTAATAAGTTCAAGACCTGCAAGATGATCAAGACTTCAAGATTCTGAGTTTTCAACATACCTCTGGGTGGATGATGGTTGAACGGCGCCCTGGGAAGCCAGTGGTTAGCCTAGGTGTTGCTAGGGAAGTGCCAGTATTCACGCGGAAAGGTCCACCCAGGCACAAAGAGATGGATGGATGCTTCAAGACCCAAGGCTTACCTGCACAGCCACAAGCCATTATGGGATCTAGGTTGGTTGGATACTGTGGCAACCCTGGACTGTCGGTGCTATGAGATGTAGAAGAACGGTATGAAAGGATGGGCACCGGCGTAGTCTCAGGGAAACCCTTTAGAAGACCATGTTTTGGTCATCCGTTTCTCAAACACCCTGAAGTGTGAGAAATCTAACGGAGGCGATCAAATCTTGTGGGAAACGTGTGCAAAACTCTGTAGAGTACTCAAACCTAATCGATTAGCCGTGTCCACGGTCATGGACAACTTGAGCCAAAGGAACTAAAACTATCTAGAATTCTCAACACAATTAATATAATGATGTGGGTATTAATAACTTGGGTATGAGAATTGGTTGGCGGAACCATCTCATTAATCAACCAACTTTGTAGAAATAACTTTTGCTTTGCCCCCTCTTGTTGTAGGAAAAATTGGCTTGACGCGAAACTTATCACCCCTACCATATTTATGCATATAGAATAGATGATTACTTTTCACCCCCCCTCTTTTGTGACATTGCCAGCATATTCAATATGCTGACCTACATGGCTGCAACGTATCATGTTGCAGAGTACTTTTCCGAGCAAGAGTGAGGATACGCTCTACGCTCGGTGAGATGCCCTTGGAGTCGGATGGACTCAACTACCTCGAAGCCTCCGCAAGATTAGTTATTCTCATGAGTTGGCCTTTAGCCACTTTATTGTAATTCTTATTGTAATAAAGGACTCGATACGAGATTTCGATTAATAAAGCTGTGTGATTTCCCTTTGATATATACATTGATGTACCGTGTGTGTACCAGCATGATCTTGGGATGGTACGGAAACACCGGAGATTCGACCTTTCAGGTCGGGTCGCTACAGAGATGGTATCAGAGCATACGCTGATCGTAGGACGTAAGCTCTAGGATTGGAAAAGCCTTAGGATCATATTCTCTCTTTTCAAAGTCTTATATTCTCATCTGTTCATTTTTCTGACTTCTCTCCAAAGTTATTTCAACTTTTCTAGATGGACACCTTCGCCGCAGTTCGCTTCACGGAGTTTTGCCAGCCTGATGCTACCATGCCTTTTGGCAAAGAGCTGATACAGATCATCAAGGACTTAAGGATTGCTCTGCCAACCATCACCGGGAATGCGATCAGGTCTTACCCTCAAGATGATCGTTACAGGATCGAAGTGCATATCCCCGGAAGGACTTTTGGTTTTCGCACAAAGCCTCTCGACTTCAAGTTTGTGGCACCCAGCTGGATTCTTGGTAGGGACATGGCGATACCCGTGCCCTCGGACGTATTCAGGAGGAATACAGGGGTGGTCCCATTTCACCAGGAGTCAGCATGGTTTGCCGCAGGGATGTCAATGGAAATATCATAAACACCCCCACTGAAGACTCCAACCTTTCCTATATCCAGACTTTGGAGACTCACATCAGGACTCTGGAGCTTCAGGTACGTGCTGACACGAAGACGATCAAGAAGCTGATGAACCGCGAGCTTGACCTCGAGGCTGACCTACGGGAAGCCAAGTACGAGCATGAACATGAAGCGAAGGATTTCTTGGAGAGGATCGAGAAGCTGAACACTCGCATTGCAACTCTGGAGGAACAGCTGGACATGGGAGAAAACCTTCACCCAGAAGGAGATGTGGCTCCTTTGATTAGCAACGATGATGACTATGAGGAGAGCACCATCGGAGGACCCACTACCATGTACTTCTGAGGAGAACTTTAGTCATGCCCCCCATGTATCTTTCATTTTTTTCAACGTTAAAGTGTAGGTCGATGCTTAGTTTGATTTGAGACTTGTATCTCGATGTTTGAACCTTGAGTTGAATAAATGAATGAGTGTTTGATGTGATATGTTTGTTGCATTGCATATGGGTAGTGAAATTTTCTTCTAGGCCCTTGTTCTATTCTAATTCTCATCCCTCTGAAAACAGCAAGATGCCTCCTTGACGTGAACCCCGGATTCACCTTTCCTCTGGAATTCACGCAACTCCTCCAGCAGCAGAATGCCCTGATGCAACTGTTGATCCAGAATCAGACCAACAATCAGAACAACAACCGCAACAACAACCCTCCACCTCAGGGTGACAACCTCACCCGTTTTCTGAGGCTGAGACCACCAACTTTCTCTAGCAGCACTGAGCCCCTTGTGGCAGATGATTGGCTCCGCAAGATGGAGAGAGAACTCATCACCGCTAGATGCACTGATGCTGAAAAGGTGCGTTTTGCCGCATATCAACTTGAGGGATCCGCAGCTACATGGTGGGAGAATTACTCCACCACATACCCCATTGCGGATGTGTCTTGGGAGCAGTTCAAGTTAGCTTTCCGCACCGCTCATGTCTCAGCTGGATCCATGAGTCTGAAGAAGCGTGAGTTTCGCAACTTACGCCAGGGGAATCATTCCGTGGCCCAGTATGTGGATGAGTTCAGCATGTTGGCTCGCTATGCACCAGGAGATGTAGCCAATGATGCAGCCAAGCAAGAGAAGTTCCTGGAAGGAC
The DNA here is from genome assembly GCA_022496015.1 of Hordeum marinum. Lineage (NCBI taxonomy): Eukaryota > Viridiplantae > Streptophyta > Magnoliopsida > Poales > Poaceae > Hordeum > Hordeum marinum. The sequence continues at coordinate 445,790,768 of CM039674.1, forward strand.
TCAATGATGAGTTGAGTGTGCAACTGATGGTAGCTACTTCCAACAACTACCAGGAGTTGGTAGACAAGTCCCTCATCTTGGAGGGGAAGTATCAACAAATCGAGAACCGCAAGAGGAAGTATGGACAAGGGAAGTCTAACTTAGGAGCTCAACAGAAGCACCGCTACTCCCCGTACTCAGGGAATACCGGATCAGGGACCGGTAAGTATGGAGGGCACACTCATGCCGTGCACAACCATGGAAGCCACAACCATGGAGGAAATGGGAATAATCATGCCAACAATGGTAACTTCAAGAATGGCAATGGAAGTGGGAATGGCAACCAGCACCGTCCTGCCCCAGCTCAGAAGGATCTAAACCATGTCACCTGCTTCAAGTGCCAGAAGACCGGGCACTATGCCAATGATTGCCCTCAGAACAAGACGGGAAATGGAAATGGCAACAACAATGGCAACTCAGCAGCCAATAAGCCGAACCCTTTTCCCCGTGCCCAATTGAACCACATTGATGTGGAGGAAGTCTATGATCAGCCCGAGACTACGGTTGGTAAGTTTTTATTGCATTCACGTCTAGTTATGGTACTATTTGATTCCGGTGCAACTCATTCATTCATATCAAGGGTAGTTGTGGAAAAGTATGGTTTGCCCACCAGAACCCTTAGTCAACCCATTAAGGTTAGTTCTCCAGGAGGCATGATGTTGGCAGGAATAGGATGCCACGCTTTGAAACTCAATATAGGAAAACACGTTTTTCCCACCGACCTCATCGTCTTAGAATCCCAAGGATTGGATGTAATCCTAGGCATGGATTGGATGACCAAGTATGAAGGAAACCTGGATTGCCCCAGCAAGTCTATCTTGCTCACCACCCCAGAGAACAAGAGGATTAAGTATGTATCCCGACGCACACGGATGAGTGCTCGGTTAAATTCTCTCACAGGAGTTGTTCAAGAGGAAGTACCGGTGGTACAAGACTTTCTAGATATATTCCCGGAAGAATTACCAGGCATGCCACCAGATAGAGAGATTGAGTTCCTGATAGAGTTACTGCCAGGAACAGCCCCAATTTCCAAGAGACCCTATCGGATGTCCGCAAATGATTTAGTAGAAATCAAGAAGCAGATTAAGGAGTTATTGGACAAGGGGTATATTCGCCCAAGTTCTTCACCTTGGGGAGCCCCAGTTCTTTTGGTGGAGAAGAAGGATAAAACCTTGAGGATGGTAGTCGATTATCGTGCATTGAACAAGGTGACTATCAAGAACAAGTACCCTCTGCCGATGATTAATGACTTGTTTGATCAGCTAGTAGGAGCCAAAGTATTCTCCAAGATTGATCTTCGATTAGGGTATCACCAGTTGAAAATTCATGAACAGGATATACCCAAAACAGCTTTCACCACAAGGTATGGCTTGTATGAGTATACCGTCATGTCCTTTGGTTTGACAAATGCACCTGCTATTTCATGAGTTTGATGAACAAAGTATTCATGGAATACCTGGACAAGTTTGTTGTGGTGTTCATCGATGATATTTTGATATTCTCCAAGAACGAAGAAGAACACAAGGAACACTTGCGTTTAGTTCTTGAGAAGCTTAGAGAGCATCAGTTATATGCTAAGTTCAGCAAATGTGAATTTTGGCTGACGGAAGTTGGATTCCTTGGACACATTATTTCTCGAGATGGAATAGCAGTGGACCCCGCTAAGGTTGAAGCAGTCACCGAGTGGAAATCACCCACCTCAGTTAAGGAGATCCGTAGTTTGCTCGGACTTGCAGGATACTACCGAAGGTTTATTGAGAATTTCTCAAAGATTGCCAAGCCCATGACGGAGCTATTGAAGAAAGAGTCTAAGTACATTTGGACTAAGGAATGTGAAGCTAGTTTCCAGGAGTTAAAGAAACGTTTGGTCACAGCCCCAGTGCTGATCCTGCCAAACATTCGGAAGGATTTCCAGGTTTATTGTGATGCATCACGTCAAGGACTCGGAGGAGTACTCATGCAGGAGGGGAAAGTTGTAGCATATGCATCCAGACAACTACAACCTCACGAGTTGAACTATGCCACCCATGATTTGGAGTTAGCAGCCATAGTTCACACACTCAAGACTTGGAGACATTTCCTTGTCGGAAATAGTTGTGATGTTTACACCGATCATAAGAGCCTAAAGTATATCTTCACGCAGAAGGAGTTGAACCTCAGACAGAGGAGATGGCTAGAGTTAATCAAGGACTATGACATGAGATTACACTACCATCCAGGAAAGGCAAATGTTGTAGCAGATGCCTTGAGCCGGAAGAGTTATGTGAACACACTCATAGCAGGAGGATTACCCAAGGAGTTAGCCGATGATCTCAGAGAGCACCGGCTAGAGATAGTTCCAAGAGGATACGTTGCCACACTAGAGATCCAGCCCACCTTGACCGAAAGAATTCATGAAGCCCAGAAGTCGGACAAGGAGATAGTTGAGATAAAGCAGAGAATGAAGGATGGGAAAGCTAAAGGCTTTCGTGAGGATGAACAAGGAACTCTGTGGTTCGAGAACCGAATCTATGTGCCTAATGACCCAGAGCTCAGGAAGTTGATACTTCAGGAAGCCCATGATTGACCTTACTCGATACACCCAGGCAACACCAAGATGTATCTGGATTTGAAGGAAAGTTACTGGTGGACAGGTATGAAGAAGGATATTGCCGAACATGTTGCTATATGCGATGTTTGCCAGCGAGTAAAAGCGGAACATCAGAAACCAGCAGGGTTACTCCAACCTTTGCCGATACCCGAGTGGAAATGGGATAAGCTTGGTATGGATTTCATCACAGGATTACCCAGGACTCGTTCAGGTTATGATTCCATCTGGGTAGTGGTCGATCGCTTGACCAAGGTGGCTCATTTTATTCCAGTGAAAACCACCTATACCAGTGCTAAGTTAGCCAAGATATATATGACCAGGATTGTGTGTCTGCATGGAGTTCCGAGGAGTATCGTCTCAGATAGAGGAACACAATTTACCTCAAAGTTTTGGCATCAGCTACATGAAACTTTGGGTACGAGGTTGGAGTTCAGTACATCTTTTCATCCGCAGACCGATGGACAGACTGAGAGAGTCAACCAGATTCTGGAGGACATGTTGAGAGCTTGTGCGCTAGACTATGGATCTAGTTGGGATGACAATTTACCCTACGCAGAGTTCTCATACAACAACAGTTATCAGACCAGTCTGAAGATGGCCCCTTTCGAAGCTTTATATGGAACAAGGTGCAAAACACCATTGATGTGGGATGGTGTTGGAGACCGAAAACTTTTTGGTCCCGACCTTATCCGAGATTCTGAAGAGAAGGTCAAGTTGATTCGTGACAGACTCAAGATAGCTCAATCCCGGCAGAAGAGCTATGCTGACAACAAATGCAAGGAAGTGATGTATGAAGCAGGAGACCGGGCATATCTTCGTGTGTCCCCACTTCGAGGAATCAAGAGGTTTGGTGTTAAAGGAAAGTTAGCACCCAGATTCATAGGCCCCTACAAAATTCTTGAACGTAGAGGCGAAGTTGCCTATAAGCTGGAATTGCCGGAAGGATTGTCCGGAGTTCATGATGTTTTCCATGTTTCCCAGTTGAAGAAATGCCACGCTGAGATGGCTGATATCCCTTTGAGAGACACAATGCCCCTAGAGACCATACAACTTGACAGTGACCTGACTTACGAGAAGAAGCCCGTCAGGATCCTCGAGACTGCCAACGGAGTTACTCGTAGCAGGATCATCAAGTTCTGTAAGGTTCTGTGGAGTCACCACACCGAGGAAGAAGCCACATGGGAACGCGAAGAAGATCTTCGTCGAGACCACCCGCACCTATTTTCTAGCCAACCTGAATCTCGAGGGCGAGATTCATCTTAAGGTGGGTAGGTTTGTAACATCCCAAAATTTCATTTTGGAATGTTATGAAATATAGCTATGCATCATCACCACATTGTTTGAATGAATGGAATGGTTGAAGTGTTTCCTTTGATATTCTGAAAGGCCACTTTCATCTTTTTCATTTTTCTTGTTTCACCTATTTGAAAACCTCTGGAAAAGTTCAAAGAAAAGAGGGGAGTAACATGACACTCCACACCAAGGGCATATTGGTGAAATATTTGAACAATAAAACCAGGGGGTTATTTGAAAAATTATTGCAAAAGGATTTAAAATCAATTAGGCATTTTTCTAAAAATAAAATTTTAAAAAGTATTCAATATGACAGAGGAAAAATGTTCATTAAATAGCATTTAATTCCCTGATCACTTTGATATATACATTTCCTATGTTTGGAAATGATTTGAATGCATTAAAGATGTTTTAAATGCTCCGGAAATAGAAAAGGAAACGAATTAAATAGAAAACGGGTCGGCCCACAGCTTTTAATTCCCGAAATCACTCCGGGTCGTCCACCGACGCGCTAATCCCGCATCCCACCTCACTGACGTGCGGGACCCACCATCCGACCGTGGCATCCGCGCGCTCATCCCCTTCCCCGCGCCTCCGTCGTCGCCGGCGATCCCTCCCCGTGGATCTCGCTCCCCTTGCCCCCCCGGCCAGCGTACCGCCCCTATATAAATCCCCGACCCTCTGCTCTCCGTTCCCCACTCGAAACCCCCTCCTTCCCTCGCCGGTACGCTGCCCCGCACCTCGCCGGAGTTCGACCACCCAACCGGATCTCCCCGAGCTCGTGCCCCTCGCCACATTCACCCCCGACCCCCTCCGACGCCACCAAACGACGTCGGAGCTTCGCCGCCGTCGCCTGAGCACCTCGGACGTCGCCCCCGACCGCCACACCGTCGCTCCCGACCACCTCCGACCACCGGCCGTCGCCGTCCTCGCCGGAGACCTCGACCCCTCCCCTGTAAGCCGCCACCCCCAGCTGTAGCCGTCCGATCCCGATCTAACGATCTGGATTAGATCACTTAAAACCCCGAACCGGTACGCGTTAAGTCTCGGCCGACCGCTCGCTAGCTCACGCACGCACACGGCCTCGGCCAATCACAACATTCCACGTAGACCCTGTCCGATCGGTAGAAGTTTTTCTTTTTCTTTTTCTGTTTTAGAAAACAGAATGTTTTCTATTTTTGTTTTTATCATATCTTTTAAAGTATTTGGTGTTTTTAGTTGATTCTTTTTGCATTAGTTCACAAATTTATTGTAGTTCATGTCTGTATGCTTAGATTTAAAATTTGAACTTTAAAATTTGAATCTAATCAAATTTGTTTAAATTACTAAAATCTGTATAACTAGAGTTTAAAAATATATTTTTGAGTGAATCTTTTTGCCACTAATTTGTACTAGTTAGAACTATCATCCTACATAGTTTGAGAATTTTTAGGATAAATTTGGTTAGGGTTTTTAACAAAAACAGAATCTGTTTAGTTCTTAATATAGTTTACTTATTTAAATTTTAAATTAATTTGAACCTGAATTAAATTAACTTTTGTTAATAGTTTTCATTAGGTTCTGTTGTTTCAAACATTTAGGTGACATTACTTACTAATAATAAAAATAATTGTTTAGTTTTATATCCTAATGTTATAGGAAATCTTTAATTCTTTTTCATTAGGTATAGTTTTATAAAACAATTTAGTTACTTTCACAAACTATTTAGATGATTAAATTGTGTTTTCTAGTAAATAATTTTAGTAATTCTATTCTGTCAAAGTAATATGATGATAATAACAATGATGATCATAATAATGTTGTTTTGTTTCCTACTCTAATGTTATAGAAAATTCTAGTTATTTTTCAATTAGTGGTGTTTTATAAATTATAATTTTTAGTAGTTTCTCTTTACACAAAGTTTTAGTGAATTTTGATTCTGTTTACTAAAATAAATTTATTTTAATATTTCTTTTCTACTAACTATTGCTTGGTTAACAAAAATAGTTGTTTATCTTAAAATAGTAGCAGTAGTTTTGACACTAAAAATTTGTGAGTCAAATTTTGTTTTGATTTCTTTCTCTTGATTGTTACTATTGAATGGTTTTAGTATTGTTTGTTTAACCTTGCTGAATTGTGTGAATTGTATTGTGTTTATGCTTATGGTGTGCTCTTGTTTGATTCGTTAGATCATTCGGAGTGCGAAGCTTGTTATCTAGAATCACTCGAGTACGAGGACCGTCAGCAAGACAAGTCACTTTGATCATGTCTACCCATGTTTTTATTGCATTAGTTCTACCATCCCCCCCAATTGCATGCAAAGTAGGTAATTGGAAACTTGGTTACTTGATGTAGTATCATGTGGTAGGCACACCTCGACCCTTGACACTCGGCCCCGGGAAACGTTGATTTCATTTTGCTATGCTATTAGTAGACGGGGTTGGTTGTGTGATTCATGAGAGTTGTGAGGTAATAATTTCAAGACCTGCAAGATGATCAAGACCTCAAGATTTCGAGTTTTCAACATACCTCTGGGTGGATGATGGTTGAACAGCGCCCTGGGGAAGCCAGTGGTTAGCCTAGGTGTTGCTGGGGAAGTGCCAGTATTCACGCGGAAAGGTCCACCCAGGCACAAAGAGATGGATGGATGCTTCAAGACCCAAGGCTTACCTGCACAGCCACAAGCCATTATGGGCTCTGGCTTGGTTGGATACTGTGGCAACCCTGGACTGTCGGTGCTACGAGATGTAGAAGAACGGTAGGAAAGGATGGGCACCGGCGTAGTCTCAGGGAAACCCTTTAGAAGACCATGTTTTGGTCATCCGTTTCTCAAACACCCTGAAGTGCGAGAAATCTAACGGAGGCGATCAAATCTTGTGGGGAACGTGTGCAAAAGTCTACAGAGTACTCAAACCTAATCGATTAGCCGTGTCCACGGTCATGGACAACTTGAGCCAAAGGAACTGAAACTATCTGGAATTCTCAACACAATTAATATAATGATGTGGGTATTAATAACTTGGGTATGAGAATTGGTTGGCGGAACCATCTCATTAATCAACCAACTTTGTAGAAATAACTTTTGCTTTGCCCCCTCTTGTTGTAGGAAAAATTGGCTTTACACAAAACTTATCACCCCTACCATATTTATGCATATAGAATAGATGATTACTTTTCACCCCCCTCTTTTGTGACATTGCCAGCATATTCAATATGCTGACCTACACGGCTGCAACGTATCATGTTGTAGAGTACTTTTCCGACCAGGAGTGAGGATACACTCTACGCTCGGTGAGATGCCCTTGGAGTCGGATGGACTCAACTACCTCGAAGCTTCCACAAGATTAGTTATTCTCATGAGTTGGCCTTCAGCCACTTTATTGTAATTCTTATTGTAATAAAGGACTCGATATGAGATTTTGATTAATAAAGCTGTGTGATTTCCCTTTGATATATACATTGATGTACCGTGTGTGTACTAGCATGATCTTGGGATGGTACGGAAACACCGGAGATTCGACCTTTCAGGTCGGGTCGCTACAGAGGGGTTAATCATAAGTGGGAGGCTTGTCCAAGTAAGGGTAGCACCCAAGTATCGGTCCACCCACATATCAAATTATCAAAGTAATGAACGCGAATCAAATGAGCATGATGAAAACTAGCTTGACAGAAATTCCCATGTGTCCTCAGGAGCGCTTTGCTTTATTAAGAGTTTGTCTAGGCCTGTCCTTTGCTACAAAAAGGATTGGGATACCTTGCTGCACCTTTGCTACACTTGTTACTTGTTACTCGTTACAAATCATCTTATCACAAAACGACTTGTTACCGATAATTTCAGTACTTACAGAGAATACCTTATTGGAAACCGCTTGTCATTTCCTTCTGCTCCTCGTTGGGTTTGACACTCTTAATTATCGAAAGTACTATGATAGATCCCCTATACTTGTGGGTCATGAAGACTCTTTTCTGGCACCGTTGCCAAGGAGTTAAGCGCCTTTGGTGAGTGGAATCTGGTAAGGAAAAGTTTATATAGTGTGCTGAAATTTATGTCACTTTTTACTATGGAAAGTAATCCTTTGAGGGGCCTATTCGGGATATCTTCACCTTGACCGGAAACACAAAGAGTTTTCCCACAACCTACTAAACCTACTGAAAATATTTAATATGAAATTCCTTCGGGTATGATAGAGAAACTGCTGGCTAATCCTTATGCAGGAGATGGGACACTACATCCTGATTTGCATCTAATCTATGTGGATGAACTTTGTGGATTATTTAACTTGCAGGTTTGCCCGAGGATCACATCAAGAAGAAGGTCTTTCCTTTATATTTGAAGGAGAAGGCATTTACATGGTATAGGCTATGTGATGATATTGGATCATGGAGCTACAAGCGATTGAAAATGGAATTTCATCAGAAGTTCTATCCTATGCATCTAGTTCATCATGATTGGAATGATATTCATAATTTTTGGCCTCCTGAAGGAGAAAGAATCGCTCAAGATTGGGTGAGGCTTAAGTCAATGTTATATTCATGTCCCAATCATGAGCTCTCGGGAGAAATTATTATTCAGAATTTTTATGCTCGGCTTTCTCGTAATGATCAATCCATGCTCGATACTTCTTGTGTTGGTTCCTATATGAAGAAAGATATTGACTTGAAATGGGATTTATTGAAAAGAATTAAACGCAACTCTGAAGATTGGGAACTTGTAACGCCCCGGACACACCCGCCGGTGGTCGTAACTCCTGGAGGGATCTAGACTGGCCTCACAGATCAATACTAGTCTTTTCTACGCACTTTGTCCTCACTCATGCGCACCCGGGACCAACTTCCCGGTCGGTCACCCATCCTAGAACTACTCCAAGCCAAGCATGCTTAACCTGGGGGTTCTATTTGAATGGGCTCTCGGAAAAGAAGGAATTCCTTATTGATATGAGTAATCTATGATCCCTAATAAGCCAGGCTATCACATACACCACCACTCAAAGGAACCGACGTCCTCGTCGGGCCACAGGAACGTTCCCTCTTGGCACAAACGTTTGTGCTTCCAGTCTGATACATGTGTCATTCCGTGTGCCATGACGGGTCACAAACTTCGTGAACAACATGATCGCGCACCTGTCAGCAAAAATCCGTGTAACCGCAAGGGTTGGTTTTGATACCAACTTGTAACACCCCCGACACACCCGTCGGTGGTCGTTACTCCTGGCAGGATCTAGACTGGCCTCACAGATTAATACTAGTCTTTTCTGCGCACTTTGTCCTCACTCATGCACACCCGAGACCAACTTCCCGGTCGGTCACCCATCCTAGAACTACTCCAAGCCAAGCACGCTTAACCTAGGGGTTCTATTTGAATGGGCTCCCAGAAAAGAAGGAATTTCTTATTGATATGAGTAGTCTATCATCCCTAATAAGCCAGGCTATCACAGAACTCGACGAAGTTAAGGAGTTAGGTATGAACCTTAAGTTTGATTGTGTTAAATCCTTCGTAGACACAAATGCTTTTCATGAATATAGCACTAAATATGGACTTGACTCGGAGATAATAGCTTCTTTTTGGGAATCTTTTGCTGCTCATGTTGATCTCCCTAAGGAGAAGTGGTTTAAATATCATCCTCCCATTGAAGTGAAAGTAGTTGAACCTATTAAAGTTGAATAGAAAACTATTACTTATAATGTTGATCCTGTTATTCCCGCTGCTTACATTGAAAGACCAACTTTCCCTATTAGAATAAAGAAACATGCTAAGGCTTCAACTACGGTTCGTAAGAGCTGTGCTAGAACACCTACACCCCCTGAGAAAATTAAAGTCAAGCCTAGTATTGCTATGATTAAGGATCTCTTGGTTGATAATATTGATGGGCATGTTATTCAATTTTGTGATGAAGCCGCTAGAATTGCTAAACCTAATGCTAAAGATAAACATAGACCCATTGTTGGCACACGTATTGTGTGTGTTAAAATAGGAGATCATTGTTATCATGGCTTATGTGATATGGGTGCTAGTGTGAGTGCAATTTCCTTTTCCTTATATATAGAGATTATGAATGATATTGCACCAGCTGAGTTAGAGGAAATTGATGTTACAATTAAGCTTGCTAATAGAGCCACTATATCACCAGTTGGGATTATTAGAGATGTTGAAGTCTTGTGTGGGAAAATAAAATATCCTAGTGATTTTCTTGTTCATGGATCCCCACAAGATGATTTTTATCCCATTATATTTGGTAGACCCTTCTTGAATACCATTAATGCCAGATAGATTGTGAGAAGGAAATGGTTACCGTAAGTTTTGAGGATACGTCTCATGAGTTTAATTTCTCGAAATTTCATAGACAACCCGATGATAATAAATTGCCTAGTAAGGATGAAATTATTGGTCTTGCTTCTATTGTTGTGCCTCCTACTGATCCTTTAGAGCAATATTTGCTAGACCATGAAAATGACATGCATATGAATGAAAGGAATGAAATAGATAAGATTTTCTTTGATCAACATCCTAATCTGAAACACAACTTGCATGTTGAAATACTTGGGGATCCTCCTCCACCCAAGGGTGATCCCGCGTTTGAGCTTCAACAATTAAGGATACTCTAAAATATGGTTATCTTGATGAAAAAAAGATATATCCTATTATTATTAGTGCTAACCTTTCAGAGCATGAAGAACATAGATTATTGAAAACTCTGAGGAAGCACCATGCTGCTATTGGATATACTCTTGATGATCTTAAGGGCATTAGTCCCACTCTATGCCAGCACAAAATTAAAATGGAGCCTGATGCTAAACCAATTTTTGATCACCAATGACGGTTGAATCCTAAAATGAAGGAAGTGGTAAGAAATGAAATATTAAAGCTTCTGGAGGCAGGTATCATTTATCCTATTGCTGATAGTCGATGGGTTAGTACCGTTCATTGTGTTCCTAAGAAAGGAGGCATTACCGTAGTTCCTAATGATAAAAATGAATTGATCCCGCAGAGAATTGTTACAGCATATAGACTGGTAATTGATTTTAGGAAATTGAATAAAGCTACTAGAAAATATCACTACCCTCTACCTTTTATTGATCAAATGCTAGAAAGATTATGCAAACACACACATTTCTGCTTTATAGATGGTTATTCTTGTTTCTCTCAAATACCTGTGTCAAAGCAGGACCAAGAGAAGACCACCTTGTTGGGGAACGTTGCATGGGAAACAAAAAAATTCCTACGCACATGCAAGATCTATCCATGGTGATGAGCATCTACGAGAGGGAGAGTGGATCTACATACCCTTGTAGATCGCTAAGTGGGAAGCGTTAAGAAATGCGGTTGGTGTAGTCGAACGTCTTCGCGATCCAAATCATCGAGTGTCCCGTGATCTCATCAGGATCCGTCCCGCGATCCAATCGCGATCCGTCCCGTGAACTAATCACGATCCGTCCCGCGATCTCATCACGATCCGTCCCATGAACTCATCACGATCCGTCCCGCGAACTCATCACGATCCGTCTCGCGATCTTGATCACGGTCCTTCCGATCTAGCGCCGAACGGACGGCACCTCCGCGTTCAGCACACGTGCAGCTTGATGACGATATCCGCCTTCTTGATCCAGCAAGAGGGAGCAGAGAGGTAGAAGAGTTCTCCAGAAGCGTGATGGCGCTGCGGCGATGGTGGTGGAGCTATTCCGGCAGGGCTTCGCCTAAGCACTGCAGAAAACCGATCTAGAGGAGAAGCTATGCACTAGAGGAACGAGTGGCACGTGGCTGAAAATCTTGTGCCAAAACCCTAAAATCCTCTAGTATATATAGGAGGAGAGGAGGAGGAGGCTTGGCTGCCAAAAAGGCAGCCCTTGGGTTGGCCGAACCTAGGAGGGAGGAGTCCTCCTCCTCCATTCCTAGTAGGATTAGGACTCCTTCCTTATTTGGCCCTTTTTTTTTGCCTTTTTCCACCTTTTTCCTTTTGGGCTTTTCTTCCCAGCTTCATGGGCCTTGTGTGGGACTTCCACCAGCCCACAAAGGGCTGGTATTTACTCTCCCACAGCCCATATAGCCTCTTGGGTCGAAATACCCCTCCCGATGGTCCCCCGGTACACTACCGGCACTCCCGGTACACTACCGATGGGCCCGAAACTTTTCCGGCGACCAAAACAGGGCTTCCTATATATCAATCTTTACCTCCGGACCATTCTGGAGCTCTTCCTGACGTCCGGGATCTCATCCGGGACTCCGAACAACCTTTGGTCACCACCATACATAACTCTATACTACCGAAACGTCACCAAACCTTAAGTGTGCAGACCCTACGGGTTTGAGAACTATGTAGACATGACCGAGACACCTCTATGGTCAATAACCAATAGCGGGACCTGGATGCCCATATTGGTTCCTACATATTCTACGAAGATCTTTATCGGTCGAACCTCTATGTCAAGGATTCAGTTAATCCCGTATGATGTTTCCCTTTGTTCTTCGGTATGTTACTTGCCCAAGATTCGATCGTCGGTATCTGTATACCTAGTTCAACCTCGTTATTGGCAAGTCTCTTTACTTGTTCTGTAATACAAGATCCCGTGGCTAACACTTAATCACATTGCTTGCAAGGCTTATTGTGGTGTTGTATTACCGAGTGGGCCCTGAGATACCTCTCCGTCACACGGAGTAACAAATCCCAGTCTTGATCCTTGCCAACCCAACACACACCTTCGGAGATACCTGTAATGCACCTTTATAGTCACCCAGTTACGTTGCGACGTTTGATACACAGAAGGCACTCTTCCGGTGTCCTTGAGTTGCATGATCTCATGGTCAAAGGAACATATACTTGACATGCAGAAAACAGTAGCAATAAACTAACACGATCATATGCTACGTTTGTAGTTTGGGTCTTGTCCATCACACCATTCTCCTAATGATGTGATACCGTTATCAAATGACATCTCATGTACATGGCTAGGAAACCTTAACCATCTTTGATCAACGAGCTAGTCTATTAGAGGCATACTAGGGACATGGTTTTGTCTATGTGTCCACACATGCATCTAAGTCTCCGATCAATACAATTATATCATGGATAATAAATGATTATCATGAACAAGGAAATATGATAATAACTAATTTATTATTGCCTCTAGGGTATATTTCCAACAGTCTCCCACTTGCACTAGAGTCAATAATCTAGTTCACATCACCATGTGATTCGCATTGTTATGAATCCAACACCCAATGAGTTCTGGGGCTTGATCATGCTTTGCATGTGAGAGAGGTCTTATAGTCAACGGGTCTGCGACATTCAGATCCGTGTGTACTTTGCAAATTTCTATGTCAAATCGTAAACACTGCTACCACACTCCACTTGGTACGATTCCAAATGGCTGCTCCACTATACGTATCCAGATTGCTACTACGAGTAATCCGGATTGGTGCTAAAGCTTGCATCGACGTAACTCTTTATGGCGAACTCTTTATCACCTCCATAATCGAGAAACATCTCCTTAGTCTTTTAGTCACGAACGATAATCTTGACTGCTGTCCAGTGCTCCATTCCAGGATCACTTTGAAACCTTCCGGCCATACTTATGGCAAGGCTGACATCGGGCCTTGTGCACAGCATCGCATACATGATAGAGCCTATGGTTGAAGCATAGGGGATGACACTCATCTTTTCTCTATCTTCTGCAGTCACTGGGCATTGAGTCTTACTCAACTTCACACCTTACAAATCAGGCGAGAACTCTTTCTCTGACTGATCCATTTTGAATTCTTTCAAAAACTTTGTCAAGGTATGTACTTATTGAAAAGTCTCATCAAGCTTCTTGATCTATCTCTATAGATCTTGATGCTTAACAATTAGGTAGCTTTATCCAGGTCTTTCTTTGAAAAAAAACTCGTTTCAAACAACCGTTCATGCTTTCCAGAAAATCTACATCATTTCCGATAAACAATATGTCAACCACATATGCTTACCGGAAACTTTATTGTGCTCCCACTCACTTTATTGTAAATACAAGTTTCTCATAAACTTTGTATAGACTCAAAAACTTTGATCACCTCATCAAAGTGTATATTCCAACTCCGAGATGCTTGCTTCAGTTCATAGAAGGATCACTGAAGCTTGCACACCTTTTAGCATCCTTAGGACTGACAAAAACCTTCTGGTTGTATCTCATACAACCTTTTCTTGAGGAAGGAAACGATGTTTTGACATCCATCCGCCAGATTTCATAATTGAAAATTCAGCAACTGCTAACATAATTCCAACAGACTTTAGCATCGCTACGAGTGAGAAAGTCTCATCAGAGTCAACTCCTTGAACTTACTGAAACTTCTTTGCGACAAGTCGAGCTTTATAAATGGTGACATTCACCATCAGTGTCTGTCTTCATCTTAAAGGTCCATTTGTACTCGACGACCTTTCGTCCAACCTACAAGTATACCAAAGTCTATACTTGGTTTTCATACATGGATCCTTTCTCGGATTTTATGGCCTCTAACCATTTGTCGGAATATGGGCCCATCATTGCTTCTCCATAGCTCGTAGGTTCATCGTTGTCCAACAACATGACCTCCAAGACAGGGTTGTCGTACCGCTCAGGAGCAGTACACATCCTTGTCGACCTACGAGGTTTAATAGTAACTTGATCCGAAGCTTCATGATCATCATCATTAATTTCCTCTTCAACTAGCGTAGGCTTCACAGGAACAAATTCCCGCGCCGCGCTACTCTCTGGTTGAACAAAGGTTCAACAACCTCATCAAGTTCTATCTTCCTCCCACTCAATTCTTTCGAGAGAAACTCTTTCTCGAGAAAGGACCCAGTTTTAGAAACAAACACTTTATGCTTGGATCTGAGATAGAAGGTTTACCTAACTGTCTTTAGGGTATTCTATGAAGATGCATTTGTCTGCTTTCGGTTCGAGCTCATTAGGTGAAAACATTTTTCCACACAAGCATCGCAGCCCCAAACGTTAAGAAATGACAACTTAGGTTTCTATCAAACCATAATTCACACGGTGTCATCTCAACGGATTTAGATGGCGCCCTATCCAAAGTGAATGTAGTTGTCTCTAATGCATAACCCCCAAAACGATAGTGGTAAAAGGATGAGAGACATCATAATTCGCACCATATCCAATACAGCACAACTATGACGTTCAGACACACCATCACACTATGGTGTTCCAGGTGGCGTGAGTTGTGAAACAACTTCCACATTGTCTTAAGTTGTATACCAAACTCGTAACTTAGATATTCACCTCTACGATCATATCGTGGACATTTTATCTTCTTGTCACAATGATCTTAAACTTCACTCTGAATTTGCTTGAACTTTTTCAAACGATTCAGACTTGCGTTTCATTAAGTAAATATACACTATTATCTACTCAAATCGTCAGTGAAGGTAAGAAAATAACGATATCCACCGCATGCTACAAGACTCATTGGATTGCATACATCAACATGTATCATTTCCAATAAATCACTTGCCCACTTCATCAAACCAGAAAACGGAGTCCTTAGTCATCTTGCCCAAGAGGCATGGTTCGCATGTCTCAACCGATTCGAAATCGAATGAGTCCAAAGATCCATCAGTATGGAGTTTCTTCATGCGCTTTATACCAATATGACATTTAGCGGCAGTGCCACAAGTATGTGGTACTATCATTATTAACTTTGTATCTTTTGGCATCAATGTTATGAACATGTGTATTACTACGATCAAGATTCAACAAATCATTCTCACTGGGTGCATGACCATTGAAGGTATTATTCATGTAAACAGAATAACCATTATTCATTTAACTTAAATGAATAACCGCGTTGCAATAAACACGATCTAATCATGTTCATGCTCAATGCACAACACCAAATAACATTTATTTAGGTTCGTCACTAATCCTGTAGGTAGAGAGAGCGTGCGATGTTGATCACATCAACCTTGGAAACATTTCCAACACACATCGTCACCTCACCCTTAGCTAGTTCTCCGTTTATTCCGTAGCTTTTATTTCGAGTTACTAACATTTAGCAACTGAACCGGTATCCAATACCCAGGTGCTACTAGGAGTACTAGCAAGGTACACATCAATAACACGTATATCAAATATACTTCTGTCGACATTGCCAACCTTCTTATCTACCAAGTATATAGGGTTGTTTCGCTTCAGCGACTGCTCTCCTCATAATCGAAGCACTTAGTCTCGGGTTTGGGTTCAACTTTGGGTTGCTTCACCGGAACAACAATTGACTTGCTATCCATGAAGTTTCCCTCCTTGCCCTTGCCCTTCTCGAAACTAGTGGTTTTACTAACCATCAACACTTGATGCTCCTTCTTGATTTATACCTTCGCGGTGTCAAACATCGCGAACATCTCAGGGATCATTATTTCTATCCCTGGTGTTTATAGTTCATCACCAAGTTCTAGTAGCTTAGTGACAGTGACTTGGAGAACAATATCAATCACTATCTTATCTGGAAGATCAACTCCCACTCGATTCAAGCGATTGTAGCACCCAGACAATCTGAGCACATGCTCAACGATTGAGCTATTCTCCTTCATCTTACAGTCAAAGAATCTTGTTGGAGATATCATATCTCGCAACACGGGCACGAGCCTGAGATCCTAATTTCAGCTCTTAGAACATCTCATATGTTCCATGAAGTTCAAAACGTTTTGGAGTCTCAATTCTAAGCTGTAATGCATGACGCACTAAACTATCAAGTAGTTATCATAACGTGCCTGTCAGATGTTCACAACATCTACAAACAACGGTAAAGGGGTTGGCGCACCAAGTGGTGCATTAAGGACATAAGCCTTCTGTGCAGCAATGAGGACAATCCTCAGATCACGAAGCCAGTCCGCAATTTTGCTACCATCATCTTTCAACTCTATTTCTCTAGGAACATATAAAAATTCAAGGGAGCTACAACGTGAGCCAGTAATCTACAACACAGTTTGCAAAGACACTACTGACTATGTTCATGATAGTGAGTTCAATTAATCATATTACTTAAGAACTCCCACTCAAATTGACATCCCTCCAGTCATTCGAGTTATACATGATCCAAATTCATCAACTCAAGTCCGATCATCACGTGAGTTGAGGTGGTTTCAATGGTGAACATCATCATGTTGATCATATCTACTATATGACTCATGTTCAACCTTTCGGTCTCTTGTGTTCCGAGGCCATGGCTGTACATGCTAGGCTCATCAAGTTTAACCCGAGTGTTCTACATGTGCAACACTGGCTTGCACCCGTTGTATGTGAATGTAGAGTCTATCACACCCATTCATCACGTGGTGTCTCAACACGACGAACTTTCGTAATGGTGCACACTCGGGGAGAACACAATTCATCTTGAAATTTAAGTGAGGGATCACCTTATAATGCTACCGTTGTCCTAAGCAAAACAAGGTGCATAAAAGCATTAACATCACATGCAAATCATAACTGACATGATATGGCCATGAACTTGTGCTTTTGATCTCCATCTTGAAAGCACCGGCATGATCTCCATCGTCACCGGCACGACACCATGATCTCTATCATCTTGATCTCCATCGACGTGTCGCCATCGGGGTTGTCGCGCCCAACATGCTTCTACTACTATTGCTACCGTTTAGCGATAAAGTAAAGCATTACATAGCGCTTAATGATTGACACGCAGGTCATACAATAATTAAAGACAACCCTATGGCTCCTGCCGGTTGCCGTACTCAGCAACATGCAAGTCGTGATAATCTATACATCACATGATCATCTCATACATCACATATATCACATCATGTAATTGGCCATATCACATCACAACATACCCTGCAAAAACAAGTTAGACGTCCTCTAATTGTTGTTGCATGTTTTACGTGGCTGCTATGGGTATCTACCAAGAACAATTCTCACCTACGCATAAACCAAAACGGTGATACATAAGTTGCTTTTCAACCTTCTCAAGGACCGCCTTAGTCGAATCCGATCCAACTAAAGTAGGAGAAACAGACACCCGCCAGCCATCTTTGTGCAACGAAGTTACACGTCAGTCGATGGAACCGGTCTCTCATAAGTGTACGAGTAATGTTGGTCTGGGCCGCTTCATCCCACAATACCGCTAAACCAAAACACGACCAAGGGAGGAAGCAATCTAAGCATTAAATTCCCACAAACTCTTTGTGTTCTACTCGAGATCTCATCTACACATAGACCTAGCTCATGATGCCACTGTTGGGGAACGTTGCATGGGAAACAAAAAATTTCCTACGCACACGCAAGATCTATCCATGGTGATGAGAATCTACGAGAGGGAGAGTGGATCTACATACCCTTGTAGATCGCTAAGCAAGAAGCCTTAAGAAACGCGGTTGGTGTAGTCGAACGTCTTCGCGATCCAAATCACCGAGTGTCCCGCGATCTCATCACGATCCGTCCCGCGATCCAATCGCGATCCGTCCCGCGAACTAATCATGATCCGTCCCGTGATCTCATCACGATCCGTCCCACGAACTCATCACGATCCGTCCCGCGAACTCATCACGATCCGTCTCGCGATCTTGATCACGGTCCTTCCGATCTAGCGCCGAACGGACGGCACCTCCGCGTTCAGCACACGTGCAGCTTGATGACGATCTCCGCCTTCTTGATCCAGCAAGAGGGCGCGGATAGGTAGAAGAGTTCTCTGGCAGCGTGATGGCGCTGCGGCAATGGTGGTGGAGCTATTCTGGCAAGGCTTCACCTAAGCACTGCAGAAAATCGATCTAGAGGAGAAGCTATGCACTAGAGGAACGGGTGACACGTGGCTGAAAATCTTGTGCCAAAACCCTAAAATCCTCTAGTATATATAGGAGGAGAGGAGGAGGAGGCTTATCTGCCAAAAAGGCAGGCCCTTGGGTCGGCCGAACCAAGGAGGGAGGAGTCCTCCTCCTCCATTCCTAGTAGGATTAGGACTCCTTCCTTATTTGGCCCTTTTTTTTGCCTTTTTCCACCTTTTTCCTTTTGGGCTTTTCTTCCCAGCCGCATGGGCCTTGTGTGGGACTTCCACCAGCCCACAAAGGGCTGGTATTTACTCTCCCACAGCCCATATAGCCTCTTGGGTCGAAATAGCCCCCCCGATGGTCCCCCGGTACACTACCGGCACTCCCGGTACACTACCGATGAGCCCGAAACTTTTCCGGCGACCAAAACAGGACTTCCTATATATCAATCTTCACCTCCGAACCATTCCGGAGCTCCTCCTGACGTCCGGGATCTCATCCAGGACTCCGAACAACCTTTGTTCACCACCATGCATAACTCTATACTACCGAAACGTCACCAAACCTTAAGTGTGCAGACCCTACGGGTTCGAGAACTATGTACACATGACCGAGACACCTCTACGGTCAATAACCAATAGCGGGACCTAGATGCCCATATTGGTTCCTACATATTCTATGAAGATCTTTATCGGTCGAACCTCTATGTCAAGGATTCAGTTAATCCCGTATGATGTTTCCCTTTGTTCTTCGGTATGTTACTTGCCCGAGATTCGATCTTCGGTATCTGTATACCTAGTTTAACCTCGTTACTGGCAAGTCTCTTTACTCGTTCCGTAATACAAGATCCCGTGGCTAACACTTAGTCACATTGCTTGCAAGGCTTATTGTGATGTTGTATTACCGAGTGGGCCCTGAGGTACCTCTCCATCACACGGAGTAACAAATCCCAGTCTAGATCCATGCCAACCCAACAGACACCTTCGGAGATACCTGTAATGCACCTTTATAGTAACCCAGTTATGTTGCGACGTTTGATACACATAAGGCACTCCTTCGGTGTCCTTGAGTTTCGTGATCTCATGGTCAAAGGAACATATACTTGACATGAAGAAAACAGTAGCAATAAACTGACATGATCATATGCTATGTTTGTAGTTTGGGTCTTGTCCATCACACCATTCTCCTAATGATGTGATCCCGTTATCAAATGACATCTCATGTCCATGGCTAGGAAACCTTAACCATCTTTGATCAACGAGCTAGTCTATTAGAGGCATACTAGGGACATGGTTTTGTCTATGTATTCACACATGCATCTAAGTCTCCGATCAATACAATTATAGCATGGATAATAAACTATTATCATGAACAAGGAAATATGATAATAACTAATTTATTATTGCCTCTAGGGCATATTTCCAACACACCTTTACCTGCCCTTTTGGTACGTTTTCTTATAGACGTATGCCTTTTGCTTTATGCAATGCACCTGCTACCTTTCAAAGATGCATGACTGCTATATTCTCTGATTTTTGTGAAAGGATTGTTGAGGTTTTCTTGGATGATTTTTCCGTTTATGGAACTTCTTTTGATGATTCTTTGAGCAACCTTGATCGAGTTTTGCAAAGATGTGAAGAAACTAATCTTGTCTTGAATTGGGAGAAGTGTCACTTTATGGTGAATGAAGGCATTGTCTTGGGACATAAAATTTCCGAAAGAGGTATTGAAGTTGACAAGGCTAAAGTAGATGTTATTGAAAAAATGTTGTGTCCTACGAATATTAGAGGTATAAGAAGTTTCCTTGGTCATGTTGGTTTCTATAGGAGATTTATTAAAGACTTCTCTAAGATTTCTAGGCCGCTCACTAATATCTTGCAAAAAGATGTTCCATTCCCTTTTTATGATGATTGTGTAGAAGCTTTTGAGATTCTTAAGAATGCCTTGATTTTTGCACCTGTTGTTCAACCACCTTATTGGAACCTACGCTTTGAAATTATGTGTGATGCTAGTGATTGTGTCATTGGTGTTGTCCTAGGACAAAGAGTTGATAAGAAATTAAATGTTATTCATTATGCTAGCAAAACCCTAAACAACGCTCAAAGAAACTATGCTACCACTGAAAAAGAATTTTTAGCAGTTGTATTCGCTTGTGATAAGTTTAGACCCTATATTGTTGATTCTAAAGTAACTGTTCACACTGATCATGCTGCTATTAAATATCTTATGGAAAATAAAGATGCTAAACCTAGACTCTTGTTATTCAGCTTCTGTGTATTCAGTGAGCATTGATCTCTGGGATCACTGTACACGTGCATTCAGTGATCACGACTTATGAGTCGGGGTCCCCACAAAGCTGGTATCAGAGCCATCCTGACTGTAGGAAGCCCTTAGTTAGCATGGACGTTAGTTAGAATAAGGTATAATTGTATTTGTGCCCTTAGTTGTGTCACCGTCGACAGGAATACCCCTAGTTTCCGAAAATACGCGGTCATGCCCACATCACTTTGCTCGTCTTGTGCTTTTGCCCTTTGACCGTTTGACTGTCATTTTGAAAACTTCATAACTATTTCATACTAACTCGAAAAATGCAAATAAGATATCAAAATGTTCGGAAACACATCACCTATACGTGCATGTCATTTGCAATCATGACAAAAGTGTTGGAAAGTCCCCATCACCTATATGAGCTAAAACTGATATGGAGACTTCCCAGCAATTTTCTCATGAATGCAAATGTCATACACATATAGGTGATGTCTTTCCGAACATTTTGATATCTTATTTGCATTTTTCCGAGTTAGTATGAAATAGTTATGAAGTTTTCAAAATGACAGTCAAACGGTCAAAGGGCAAAAGCACAAGATGAGCAAAGTGATGTGGGCATGAACGCGTGTTTTCCAAAATTAGGGGTATTCCTGTCGATGGTGGCACAACTAAGGGCTCAAATACAGTTATCCCTTAGAATAAAACCATTTTTCAAAAACTACACCTAGCACCTATACTTAGGAATTCTGTACTATTTACCTCTTCTATTCTTCACACAACACTTTGCTGACTCTCCTCCCTTCAAACCATTGTAGATGGCCGTCATACCCAACGCCTTCCTGACATCCGGCTTTCCCTTAATCCTTGGGGATAGCCTGGAGAAGTGCCAGTTCCGCCAACCACCCGTTTTCCTCTACCACGAGCACTGGGTCGATGCCGTCACGAGGGAGTACCACGTGGATGTGGTCATGAAGGCAAACGACTCCCTGACCAGTTGGTTCTTCAAAGGACCACGGATGGACACCATGATACTTGCAGTCGAGTCAGCTGCACGCAAGGCGCTTCTGTACCTTTGAGACATCATTCCAGAGATGGCTGACGAGCCGGCTACTCGCTACCTTCCCTTCAGGAAGGATGATCTTGGCAAGAGTTGGACACTGATTCTGTCCAAAGAGGATGGCACACCACTCAGGTTCCAGACCTACTCCGGCCTCTCTGCCGATAGTCTGGTTCACCACTTGATTAAGGAGTCCATGAAGCTCCGCGAGGAACTTCACCACACCCGTGAGCTACTTCGGCAAGCCAAGACGAAGCCAGACAAGATCAAGAAGGATGGAGCCCCCGAGGGGCAATCAGCTGTCGCTTACAGAGGAGGAGTACCCCCAGCTAGAGATGCACCCACACGTCGTCATCGCATGAGTGCGAAGGAGTACCGTGAGCTCTTCACCAACTCGCCAGAAAAGTGTCGTCAGGATGGACCTCCTCGTTCCCAACCCCTTCGACCGGGAATGATGCCCGTTCAGATGAGGAACTAGAGAAGACCTAGAGGAGCGTGACTGCGAGACCGAGCACTCCACCACCTGAGTTCGAGAACCCCTAGGGTAGGATCAGTCATGTATCCCTCATGCGAAGTCGAGTCCGCATAATGGTTCATATGAAACCATGTGTGCTTGTTGTTTGTTTTGTTGTTTGTGTTCCGATGCAAGTCGCGCTTTTTCCTTAGGCAATATGTAAGCGACTCCATCGTCTCTCTTAATATATGTTGGTATTTCGACCTTTGTTTTACCACACTTGCACTTGACCAACCCCCCTTAGGCGCGTTTTCCATTGTTGTTTTTTCTCTCGTTTGTCCTAGTTGTTTGACTTGGTTGCTCCAAACAGGATGGTGACTACTACTCGCAACAGCTCCTTCGCCAACCCTGAAGCCGGAAACTCAAGCCAGCAATAGGGGACTGGTGGGGCTGCTCACGCTGGAGGACACCAAGAGCAGCCACAAGGCGACATTCCCCCGCCACCACCTCCACCGGAGAACATGACCATAGCTTAGTTTCTCCAAGTTCCCCGGGAGGAATGCCAAGCCAACAATGCTGCTATTCAGCAAATGGCTCAGGCCCTTGTGAACAACCAGCAGCAAGGAAGGAATGGCAATGGCCGCTCCACACTGTTCGAGTTCATGAGGAATTCGCCCCAACCTTCACCGAGATTGCTAAACCTTTGGATGCTGGCGACTGGATCCGCACCATCGAGGACCTCCTTGCACTGGTCAATTGCAATGAGGACCATGAGAAGGTGATGTATGCCTCTCACTGCCTTGGAGGTACTGCCCGAGCTTGGTGGGATGGATTCAAGGTCATGCAAGGTGAGCGTGGGATCACTTGGAATGACTTCAAGGAAGGATTCCGCACCGCCCACATTCCTTCTGGGATCATGGCTATCAAGAAGAGGGAGTTCCGAGTGCTGAAGCAAGGAAGTGGCTCTATCAAGGAGTGCGTGCAGAAGTTTAACATGTTGTCAAGGTATGCACGTGAAGATGTCAACACAGAGGCTGCGAAGAAGGAACGCTTCATGGGAGGACTTCAACAGACCCTGTAGTATCAGCTCATCGTCTGCGACTGTCGTACCTTCTTCGACCTAGTGAACAAGGCCCTCATGCTGGAAGACAAGCTTCATGCCATAGATGACACTCGCAAGCGCAAGATGAGCAGTAAGGGTAGCCCCAACAATCAGAAGCCTCGCCCCTGGCAGCCAGCCCCAGCCAAGCCGACCTATCAGCCACAGCAGGCTAGACCTCCTGTGCCTCGTCCGAGCTACCAGCCTCAGCAGTATGCCAATCCCAGGCCAGCTTACGACAACCCCAATAACAACAACGGTGGCGGAAACTGTTGGAAATATGCCCTAGAGGCAATAATAAAATGTTATTATTGTATTTCCTAGTTCATGATAATTGTCTATTATTCATGCTATAATTGTGTTAACCGGAAACCGTAATACATGTGTGAATACATAGACCACAACATGTCCCTAGTAAGCCTCTAGTTGACTAGCTCGTTGATCAATAGATGGTCACGGTTTCATGACCATGGACATTGGATGTCGTTGATAACGGGATCACATCATTAGGAGAATGATGTGCTGGACAAGACCCAATCCTAAGCATAGCACAAGATCGTGTAGTTCGTTTGCTAAAGCTTTTCAATGTTAAGTATCGTTTCCTTAGACCATGAGATTGTGTAGCTCCCGGATACCGTAGGAATGCTTTGGGTGTGCCAAACGTCACAACGTAACTGGGTGGCTATAAAGGTACACTACGGGTATCTCCGAAAGTGTCTGTTGGGTTGACATGAATCGAGACTGGGATTTGTCACTCCGTGTGACAGAGAGGTATCTCTGGGCCCACTCGGTAAGACATCATCATAATGAGCTCAATGTGTCTAAGGAGTTAGCCACGGGATGATGTATTACGGAACGAGTAAAGAGACTTGCCGGTAACGAGATTGAACAAGGTATAGGGATACCGACGATCGAATCTCGGGAAAGTACCATATCGATAGACAAAGGGAATTGTATACGAGATTGATTGAATCCCTGACATCGTGGTTCATCCGATGAGATCATCGTGGAGTACGTGGGAGCCAACATGGGTATCCAGATCCCGCTGTTGGTTATTGACCGGAGAGGTGTCTCGGTCATGTCTACGTGTCTCCCGAACCCGTAGGGTCTACACACTTAAGGTTCGATGACGCTAGGGTTATAGGGAAATGGTATACGTGATTACCGAAGGTTGTTCGGAGTCCCGGATGAGATCCCGTATGTCACGAGGATCTCCGGAATGGTCCGGAGGAAAAGATTGATATATAGGAAGTCCAGTTTTGGTCACCGGAAAGTTTTCGGGCTCATCGGTATTGTACCAGGAGTGCCGAGAGGGTGCCAGAGGACCCCCGGGAGGGGTGTGATGACCATAGGACTTCATCGGCCCTTAGAGGAGGTGTGCAAGCCCATATTGGGTCGGCCAAGACCATCTATGAGGGCCCATGCGGCTGGAGATAAGAGATAAGGGCTGAAAAGATTCAAAAGGAAGAGATCCACCTCCCTTGTGGGAGGTGGACTCTTCCCTAGGGTCGGCCGAACCTCTCCTCCTTGGAGGAGGGGCCAAGGCATCCCTCCCTCTCCCTCCTCCTATATATAACCAAGGGTTTTGCCTCTTGAGAACAGATCTAAACTCTCTCTCTCTCTCGATGAAGCTCTACCTCTCTTCTTCCTCCTCCGCAGCGCTTGGCGAAGCCCTGCTGGGATACCTTGCTACTCCACCACCACCACGCCGTCGTGCTACTGCTGGAGCTCTTCGCCAACCTCTCCTTCCTCCTTGCTGGATCAAGGCGTAGGAGACGTCACCGGGCTGCACGTGTGTTGAACGCGGAGGTGTCGTCCGTTCGGCACTTGATCGGATCTATCGCGGTCTGAATCACTGCGAGTACGACTCAATCAACCGCATTCTAGCAATGCTTCCGCTTAGCGATCTTCAAAGGTATGAAGATGCAATCTCTCCCCTCTCGTTGCTGGTTTCTCCATAGATAGATATTGGTGACACGTAGGAATTTTTTTGATTTACTACTACGTCTCCCAACAGTGGCATCATGAGCTAGGTCTATGCGTAGAATCTATGCACGAGTAGAACACAAAGCAGTTGTGGGCGTCGATTTTGTCAATATGCTTGCCATTACTAGTCTTATCTTGATTCGACGGTATTGTGGGATGAAGCGGCCCGGACCAACCTTACACGTACGCTTACGCGAGACCGGTTCCACCGCCTGACATGCACTAGTTGCATAAGGTGGCTAGCGGGTGTGTGTCTCTCCCACCTTAGTCGGATTGGATTCGATGAAAAGGGTCCTTATGAAGGGTAAATAGCAATTGGCATATCACATTGTGGTTTTGGCGTAGGTAAGAAATGTTCTTGCTAGAAACCTATAGCAACCACGTAAAAACTTGCAACTACAAATTAGAGGACGTCTAACTTGTTTTTGCAGCATATGCCTTGTGATGTGATATGGCCAGAAGGATGTGATGTGATGCATTGTGATGTATGAGATTGATCATGTTCTTGTAATAGGGTTCACGACTTGCATGTCGATGACTATGACAACCGGCAGGAGCCATAGGAGTTGTCTTATTTTATTGTATGACCTGTGAGTCAATCATAAACGTCATGTAATTACTTTACTTTATTGCTAAGCGTTAGCCATAGTAGTAGAAGTAATAGTTGGCGAGACAACTTCATGAAGACACAATGATGGAGATCATGATGATGGAGATCATGGTGTCGTGCCGGTGACAGTGATGATCATGGTGCCCCGAAGATGGAGATCATAGGAGCAAGATGATATTGGCCATATCATGTCACTATATTGACTGCATGTGATGTTTATCATGTTTACATCTTATTTGCTTAGAACGACGGTAGTAAATAAGATGATCTCTCAATAAAATTTCAAGAGAAGTGTTCACCCTAACTGTGCACCGTTGCTAAGGATCGTTGTTCCGAAGCACCACGTGATGATCGGGTGTGATAGGTTCTAACGTTCGCATACAACGGGTGTAAGCCAGATTTACACACGCGAAACACTTAGGTTGACTTGATGAGCCTAGCATGTACAGACATGGCCTCGGAACACGGAAGACCGAAAGGTCGAACATGAGTCGTATAGAAGATACGATCAACATGAAGATGTTCACCATGGATGACTAGTCCGTCTCACGTGATGATCAGACACAGGCTAGTTGACATGGATCATGTGTCACTTAGATGACTAGAGAGATGTCTATCTGAGTGGGAGTTCACTGAATAATTTGATTATGTGAACTTAATTATCATGAACTTAGTTTAAAATTGCCTTTACTATCTATATTGTAGATCCAATGGCCAACGCAAATGTCAACCTCAATTTCAACGCGTTCCTAGAGAAAACCAAGCTGAAAGATGATGGAAGCAACTATGCGGACTGGGTCCGTGGCTTGAGGATCATCCTCATAGCTTCCAAGAAACTGTATGTCCTTGATGCACCGCTAGTTGACCCACCCCTTCTCCCAGCAGAACAAGACGTTGTGAACGCTTGGCATTCTCGCTGTGATGATTACTCCCTTGTTCAGTGCGGCATGCTTTACAGTTTAGAACCGGGGCTCCAAAAGCGTTTTGAGCAACACGGAGCATATGAGATGTTCCAAGAGTTGAAACTGGTTTTCCAGGCTCATGCCCGGGTCGAGAGATATGAAGTCTCCGACAAGTTCTTTAGCTGTAAGATGGAGGAGAACAATTCTGTCAGTGAGAACATCCTCAAGATGTCTGGGCTTCACAACCGCTTGACTCAGCTGGGAGTTAACCTCCCGGATGACTCGGTCATTGACAGAATCCTCTAGTCGTTTCCACCTAGCTACAAGAGCTTTGTGATGAACTACAACATGCAGGGGATGGAGAAGTCCATTCCTGAGTTGTACTCGATGCTGAAATCAGCGGAGGTCGAGATCAAAAGGAGCATCAAGTGTTGATGGTAAATAAGACCACTAGTTTCAAGAAAGGCAAGGGTAAGAAGAACTTCAAGAAGGACGGCAAAGCTGTTGCCGCGCCCGGTAAGCAAGTTGCCGGGAAGAAGAAGAACAAGAATGGACCCAAGCCTGAGAATGAGTGCTTCTATTGCAAGGGTACCGGTCACTGGAAGCGAAATTGCCCCAAGTACTTAGCGGATAAGAAGGACGGCAACATTAAAGGTATATGTGATATACTTGTTATTGATGTGTACTTGACCAACGCTCGTAGTAGCTCCTGGGTATTTGATACCGGTGCAGTTGCTCACATTTGTAACTCCAAGCAGTAGCTGCGGAATAAGCAGAGGCTGGCAAAGGACGAGGTGACGATGCGTGTCGGGAATGGTTCCAAGGTCGATGTGATCGCCGTCGGCATGCTACCTCTACATCTACCTTCGGGATTAGTTTTTAACCTTAATAATTGTTATTTAGTACCAGCTTTGAGCATGAACATTGTATCTGGATCTCGCTTGATATGAGATGGCTACTCATTTAAATCCGAGAATAATGGTTGTTCTATTTATATGAGAGAAATGTTTTATGCTCATGCCCCGCTGGTCAATGGTTTATTTTTGATGAATCTCGAACGTGATGTTACATATGTCCATAGTGTGAGTACCAAAAAGTGTAAAGTTGATAACGATAGTCCCACTTACATGTGGCACTGCCGCCTTGGTCATATTGGCGTCAAGCGCATGAAGAAGCTCCATGCTGATGGACTTTTGGAGTCACTTGATTTCGAATCATTTGACACGTGCGAACCATGCCTCATGGGCAAGATGACCAAGACTCCGTTCTCCGGAACAATGGAGCGAGCAACTGATTTGTTGGAGATAATACATACCGATGTATGCGGTCCAATGAGCGTCGAGGCTCGCGGTGGCTACCGTTATGTTCTCACCCTCACTGATGACTTGAGTAGATATGGTTATGTCTTCTTAATGAAACACAAGTCTGAAACCATTGAAAGGTTCAAGGAATTTTAGAGTGAGGTCGAGAATCAACATGACAGGAAAATAAAATGCCTATGATCTGATCGTGGCAGAGAATATTTAAGTCACGAGTTTGGCACGCACCTTAGGAAATGTGGAATTGTTTCACAACTCACGCCGCCCGGCACACCTCAGCGAAATGGTGTGTCTGAATGTCGTAATCGCACTCTATTGGATATGGTACGATCTATGATGTCTCTTACCGACTTACCGCTATCATTTTGGGGATATGCATTAGAGACTGCCGCATTCACTTTAAATAGGGCACCGTCTAAATCCGTTGAGACAACACCGTATGAATTATGGTTTGGAAATAAACCTAAGCTGTCGTTTCTAAAAGTTTGGGGATGCGATGCTTATGTGAAGAAACTTCAACCTGAGAAGCTCGAACCCAAAGCGGAAAAGTGCGTCTTCATAGGATATCCCAAGGAGACTATTGGGTATACCATCTACCTACGATCCGAGGGCAAAGTCTTTGTTGCCAAGAATGGATCCTTTCTCGAGAAAGAGTTTCTCTCGAAAGAAGTAAGTGGGAGGAAAATAGAACTTGATGAGGTAATTGTACCTCCACTCGAACCAGAGAGTAGCGCAACACAGGAAGTTGTTTCTGTGCAGCCTACACTGGCTAGAGAGGAAGTTAATGATGATGATCATGAAGCTTCAGATCAAGTTGCTATTCGAAGGTCCACTAGGACACGTTCCGCACCAGAGTGGTACGACAATCCTGTCCTAGAAATCATGTTGTTGGACAACGGTGAACCTTCGAACTATGAAGAAGCGATGGCGGGCCCAGATTCCGACAAATGGCTTGAGGCCATGAAATCCGAGATAGGATCCATGTATGAGAACAAAGTGTGGACTTTGGTGGACTTGCCTGATGATAAGCGAGCCATTGAAAATAAATGGATCTTTAAGAAGAAGACTGACACGGACGGTAATGTGACCGCCTATAAGGCTCGGCTTGTCGCTAAGGGTTATCGACAAGTTCAAGGAGTTGACTACGATGAGACTTTCTCACCCGTAGCGATGCTAAAGTCTCCGAATCATGTTAGCAGTTGCCGCATTTTATGATTATGAGATCTGGCAAATGGACGTCAAAACGGCATTCCTTAATGGCTTCCTCAAGGAAGAACTGTATATGATGCAGCCAGAAGGTTTTGTCGATCCTAAAGATGCTAACAAGGTATGCAAGCACCAACGCTCCATCTATGGGCTGGTGCAAGCATCTCGGAGTTGGAACATTCGCTTTAATGAGGTGATTAAAGCGTTTGGGTTTGTACAGGTTTATGGAGAACCCTGTATTTACAAGAAAGTGGGTGGGACCTCTATAGCATTTCTTATATTGTATGTGGATGACATGCTGATAATGGAAAATAATATAGAACTCTTGGAAAGTATAAATGCCTACTTGAATAAGTGTTTTTCAATGAAGGACCTTGGAGAAGCTGCTTACATATTAGGTATTAAGATCTATAGAGATAGATCAAAACACCTCATTGGTCTTTCACAAAGCACATACCTTGAAAATATATTGAAGAAGTTCAATATGGATCAGTCCAAGTAGGGGTTCTTGCCTGTGTTGCAAGGTGTGAGATTGAGTACGACTCAATGCCCGACCACGACAAAGGATAGAGAAGAGATGAGTGTCATCCCCTATGCTTCAGCCATAGGATCTATCATGTATGCCATGCTGTGTACCAGACCTGATGTGAACCTTGCCATAAGTTTGGTAGGGAGGTACCAAAGTGATCCCGGAGCGGAACACTGGACAACGGTCAAGAATATCCTGAAGTACCTGAAAAGGACAAAGGACATGTTTCTCGTATATGGAGGTGCCGAAGAGCTCGTCGTAAAGGGTTACATTGACGCTAGCTTCAACACAGATCCGGACGACTCTAAGTCGCAAACCGGATACGTGTATATTTTGAATGGAGGGGCAGTTAGCTGGAGCAGCAGCAAGCAAAGCGTCGTGGCGGCATCTACATGTGAAGCGGAGTACATAGCTGCGAAGGAGGGAGTCTGGATGAAGGAGTTCATCACCGACCTAGGAGTGATTCCAAATGCATCGGGCCCAATGACTCTACTCTGTGACAACACTGGAGCTATTGCCCTTGCGAAGGAACCCAGGTTTCACAAGAAGACAAGACACATCAAGCGCTGCTTCAACTCCATCCGTGATTACATTCAGGAGGGAGATATAGATATTTGTAAAGTGCATACGGATCTGAATGTCGCAGATCCGTTGACTAAACCTCTCTCACGAGCAAAACATGATCAACACCAGAATGCTATGGGTGTTCGATTCATCACAATGTAACTAGATTATTGACTCTAGTGCAAGTGGGAGACTGTTGGAAATATGCCCTAGAGGCAATAATAAAATGGTTATTATTGTATTTCCTAGTTCATGATAATTGTCTATTATTCATGCTATAATTGTGTTAACCGGAAACCGTAATACATGTGTGAATACATAGACCACACCATGTCCCTAGTAAGCCTCTAGTTGACTAGCTCGTTGATCAATAGATGGTCACGGTTTCATGACCATGGACATTGGATGTCGTTGATAATGGGATCACATCATTAGGAGAATGATGTGATGGACAAGACCCAATCCTAAGCATAGCACAAGATCGTGTAGTTCGTTTGCTAAAGCTTTTCAATGTCAAGTATCGTTTCCTTAGACCATGAGATTGTGTAACTCCCGAATACCGTAGGAATGCTTTGGGTGTGCCAAACGTCACAACATAACTGGGTGGCTATAAAGGTACACTGCGGGTATCTCCGAAAGTGTCTGTTGGGTTGACACGAATCGAGACTGGGATTTGTCACTCCGTGTGACGGAGAGGTATCTCTGGGCCCACTTGGTAAGACATCATCATAATGATCTCAATGTGTCTAAGGATTTAGCCACGGGATGATGTATTACGGAACGAGTAAAGAGACTTGCCGGTAACGAGATTGAACAAGGTATAGGGATACCGACTATCGAATCTCGGGCAAGTACCATACCGATAGACAAAGGGAATTGTATATGGGATTGATTGAATCCCTGACATCGTGGTTCATCCAATGAGATCATCGTGGAGTACGTGGGAGCCAACATGGGTATCCAGATCCCGCTGTTGGTTATTGACCGGAGAGGTGTCTCGGTCATGTCTACGTGTCTCCCGAACCCGTAGGGTCTACATACTTAAGGTTCGATGACGCTAGGGTTATAGGGAAATGGTATACGTGATTACCGAAGGTTGTTCGGAGTCCCGGATGAGATCCCGGATGTCACGAGGAGCTCCAAAATGGTCCGGAGGTAAAGATTGCTATATAGGAAGTCCAGTTTTGGTCACCGGAAAGTTTTCGGGCTCATCGGTATTGTACCGGGAGTGCCGGGAGGGTGTCGGAGGACCCCCGGGAGGGGTGTGACGACCATAGGACTTCATGGGCCCTTAGAGGAGGTGTGCCAGCCCATATTGGGTCGGCCAAGACCATCTATGAGGGCCCATGCGGCTGGAGATAAGAGATAAGGGCTGAAAAGATTCAAAAGGAAGAGATCCACCTCCCTTGTGGGAGGTGGACTCTTCCCTAGGGTCGGCCGAACCTCTCCTCCTTGGAGGAGGGGCCAAGGCAGCCTTCCCTCTCCCTCCTCCTATATATACCCAAGGGTTTTGCCTCTTGAGAACAGATCTGAACTCTCTCTCTCTCTCGATGAAGCTCTACCTCTCTTCTTCCTCCTCCGCAGCGCTTGGCGAAGCCCTGCCGGGATACCTTGCTACTCCACCACCACCACGCCGTCGTGCTGCTGCTGGAGCTCTTCGCCAACCTCTCCTTCCTCCTTGATGGATCAAGGCGTAGGAGACGTCACCGGGCTGCACGTGTGTTGAACGTGGAGGTGTCGTCCGTTCGGCACTTGATCGGATCTACCGCGGTCTGAATCGCTGCGAGTACGACTCCATCAACCGCATTCTAGCAAAGCTTCCGCTTAGAAATCTTCAAAGGTATGAAGATGCAATCTCTCCCCTCTCGTTGCTGGTTTCTGCATAGATGGATATTGGTGACACGTAGGAAATATTTTGATTTACTACTACGTCTCCCAACAGTGGCATCATGAGCTAGGTCTATGCGTAGAATCTATGCACGAGTAGAACACAAAGCAGTTGTGGGCGTCGATTTTGTCAATATGCTTGCCGTTACTAGTCTTATCTTGATTCGACGGTATTGTGGGATGAAGCGGCCCGGACCAACCTTACACGTACGCTTACATGAGACCGGTTCCACCGCCTGACATGCACTAGTTGCATAAGGTGGCTAGCGGGTGTCTGTCTCTCCCACCTTAGTCGGATTGGATTCGATGAAAAGGGTCCTTATGAAGGGTAAATAGCAATTGGCATATCACGTTGTGGTTTTGGCGTAGGTAAGAAACGTTCTTGCTAGAAACCTATAGCAACCACGTAAAAACTTGCAACTACAAATTAGAGGACGTCTAACTTGTTTTTGCAGCATATGCCTTGTGATGTGATATGGCCAGAAGGATGTGATGTGATGCATTGTGATGTATGAGATTGATCATGTTCTTGTAATAGGGTTCACGACTTGCATGTCGATGACTATGACAACCGGCAAGAGCCATAGGAGTTGTCTTATTTTATTGTATGACCTGCGAGTCAATCATAAATGCCATGTAATTACTTTACTTTATTGCTAAGCGTTAGCCATAGTAGTAGAAGTAATAGTTGGCGAGACAACTTCATGAAGACACAATGATGGAGATCATGATGATGGAGATCATGGTGTCGTGCCGGTGACAGGGATGATCATGGTGCCCCGAAGATGGAGATCATAGGAGCAAGATGATATTGGCCATATCATGTCACTATATTGATTGCATGTGATGTTTATCATGTTTACATCTTATTTGCTTAGAACGACAGTAGTAAATAAGATGATCTCTCAATAAAATTTCAAGAGAAGTGTTCACCCTAACTGTGCACCGTTGCTAAGGATCATTGTTCCGAAGCACCACGTGATGATCGGGTGTGATAGGTTCTAACGTTCGCATACAACGGGTGTAAGCCAGATTTACACACGCGAAACACTTAGGTTGACTTGATGAGCCTAGCATGTACAGACATGGCCTCGGAACACGGAAGACCATGGATGACTAGTCCATCTCACGTGATGATCGGACACGGGCTAGTCGACGTGGATCATGTGTCACTTGGATAACTAGAGAGATGTCTATCTAAGTGGGAATTTATTAAATAATTTGATTATGTGAACTTAATTATCATGAACATAGTCTAAAATTATCTTTGCAATCTATATTGTAGATCCAATGGCCAACGCTAATGTCACCCACAACTTCAACACGTTCCTAAAGAAAACCAAGCTGAAAGATGATGGAAGCAACTATGCGGACTAGGTCCGTAGCTTGAGGATCGTCCTCATAGCTTCCAAAAGATTATATGTCCTTGATGCACCGCTAGGTGACGCATCCTTTTTCCCAGCGGATCAAGACGTTATGAATGCTTGGCAGTCATTGTGTGATGATTACTCCTTGGTTCAGTGCGTCATGCTTTATAGTTTAGAACCGGGGCTCCAAAAGCATTTTGAGCAACACGGCGCATATGAGATGTTACAACAGCTGAAACTGGTTTTCCAAGCTCATGCCCTGGTCGAGAGATATGATGTCTCCGACAAGTTCTTCAGTTCTAAGATGGAGGAAAATAGTTCTGTCAGTGAGCACATACTCAAAATGTTCGGGTTGCACAACCGCTTAACTCAGCTGGGAGTTATTCTCCCGGATGACTCGGTCATTGACAGAATCCTCCAGTCGCTTCCACCTAGCTACAAGAGCTTTGTGATGAACTACAACATGCAGGGTATGGAGAAATCCATTCCTGAGTTGTACTCGATGCTGAAATCAGCGGAGGTCAAGATCAAAAAGGAGCATCAAGTGTTGATGGTGAATAAAACCACTAGTTTCAAGAAAGGCAAGGGTAAGAAGAACTTCAAGAAGGACGGCAAAGCAGTTGCCGCGCCCGGTAAGAAAGTTGTCAGGAAGAAGAACAAGCATGGACCCAAGCCTGAGAATGAGTGCTTTTATTGCAAGGGTACTGGTCACTGGAAGTGGAACTGTCCCAAGTACTTAGCGGATAAGAAGGCCGGCAATGTTAAAGGTATATGTGATATACTTTTTATTGATGTGTACCTAACCAGCGGTCGTAGTAGCTCCTGGGTATTTGATACCGGTGTAGTTGCTCACATTTGTAACTCCAAGCAGGAGCTGTGGAATAAGCGGAGACTGGCGAAGGACGAGGTGACGATGCGCATCGGGAATGGTTCCAAGGTCGATGTGATCGCCGTTGGCACGCTACCTCTACATCTACCTTCGGGATTAGTTTTAAACTTTAATAATTGTTATTTAGTACCAGCTTTGAGCATGAACATTGTATCTGGATCTCGCTTGATGCGAGATGGCTACTCATTTAAATCTGAGAATAATGGTTGTTCTATTTATATGGGATAAATGTTTTATGGTCATGCCCCGTTGGTCAATGATTTGTTTTTGATGAATCTCGAACGTGATGTTTCACATGTCCATAGTGTGAGTACCAAAAGATGTAAGGTTGATAACGATAGTCCCACTTACATGTGGCACTACCGCCTTGGTCATATTGGTGTCAAACACATGAAGAAACTCCATGCTGATGGACTTTTGGAGTCTCTTGATTTTGAATCATTTGACACATGCGAACCATGCCTCATGGGAAAGATGACCAAGACTCCGTTCTCCGGAACAATGGAGCGAGCATTTGACTTATTGGAGATAATACGTACCAATGTATGTGGTCCAATGAGCGTCGAGGCTCGCGGTGGCTACCGTTATGTTCTCACCCTCACTGATGACTTAGGCAGATATGGGTATGTCTACTTAATGAAACACAAGTCTGAAACCTTTGAAAAGTTCAAGGAATTTCAGAGTGAGGTAGAGAATCAACATGACAGGAAAATAAAGTGCCTACGATCTGATCGTAGCGGAGAATATTTAAGTCACGAGTTTGGCACGCACCTAAGGAAATGTGGAATTGTTTCACAACTCACGCCGCCTGGCACACCTCAACGAAATGTTGTGTCTGAACGTCGTAATCGCACTCTATTAGATATGGTATATGATGGCTCTTACCGACTTACCGCTATCATTTTGGGGATGTGCATTAGAGATTGCCGCATTCACTTTAAATAGGGCACCGTCAAAATCCGTTGAGACGACACCGTATGAATTATGGTTTGGAAAGAAACCTAAGATATCATTTCTGAAAGTTTGGGGATGACATGCTTATGTGAAGAACCTGCAACCTGAGGAGCTCGAACCCAAAGCGGAAAAGTGCGTCTTCATAGGATACCCCAAAGAAACTATTGGGTATACCTTCTACCTCAGATCCAAAGGCAAAGTCTTTGTTGCCAAGAATGGATCCTTTCTAGAGAAAGAGTTTCTCTCGAAAGAAGTAAGTGGGAGGAAAATAGAACTTGATGAGGTAATCGTACCTCCACTCAAACCGGAGAGTAGCGCAACATGAAAAGTTGTTTCTGTGGAGCCTGTACGGGCTGGAGACGAAGTTAATTATGATGATCATGAAACTTCAGATCAAGTTGCTATTGAACCTCGAAGGTCCACAAGGACACGTTCTGCACCAGAGTGGTACAACAACCCTGTCCTGAAATCATGTTGTTGGACAACGGTGAACCTTTGAACTATGAAGAAGCGATGGCGGGCCCGGATTCAAACAAATGGTTTAAAGCCATGAAATCCGAGATAGGATCCATGTATGAGAACAAAGTATGGACTTTGGTGGACTTGCGTGATGATGAGCAAGCCATAGAAAATAAATAGATCTTTAAGAAGAAGACTTACGCGGATGGTAATGTGACCGTCTATAAAGCTTGACTTGTCGCTAAGGGTTATCGACAAGTTCAAGGAGTTGACTACCATGAGACTTTCTCACCCGTAGCAATGCTGAAGTCCGTCCGAATCATGTTAGCAATTGCCGCATTTTATGATTATGAGATCTGGCAAATGGACGTCAAAATGACATTCCTTAATGGCTTCCTTAAGGAAGAAATGTATATGATGCAGCCGGAAGGTTTTGTCGATCCTAATGACGCTAACAAAGTATGCAAGCTCCAGCGCTCCATCTATGTGCTGGTGCAAGCATCTTGGAGTTGGAACATTCGCTTTAATGAGGTGATTAAAGCGTTTGGATTTATACAGGTTTATGGAGAACCCTGTATTTACAAGAAAGTGAGTGGGAGCTCTGTAGCATTTCGCATATTGTATGTGGATGACATATTGTTGATGGGAAATGATATAGCACTTTTGGAAAGCGTAAAGGCCTACTTGAATAAGTGTTTTTCAATGAAGGACCTTGGATAAGCTGCTTACAAATTAGGCATTAAGATCTAGAGAGATAGATCGAAACGCCTCATAGGTCTTTCACAAAGCACATACCTTGACAAAGTATTGAAGAAGTTCAATATGGATCAGTCAAGAAGGGGTTCTTGCCTATGTTACAGGGTGTGAGATTGAGTACGACTCAATGCCCGACCACGGCAAAGGATAGAGAAGAGATGAGTGTCATCCCCTATGCTTCAGCCATAGGCTCTATTGGGTATGCCATGTTGTGTACCAGACCTGATGTGAACCTTTCCATAAGTTTGTTAGGGAGGTACCAAAGTGATCCCGGAGCGGAACACTGGACAACGGTCAAGAAAATCCTAAAGTACCTGAAAAGGACCAAGGACATGCTTCTCGTATATGGAGGTGCCGAAGAGCTTGTTGTAAAGGGTTTCGTCAATGCTAGCTTCGACACAGATCCATATGACTCCAAGTCACAAACCGGATACGTGTATATTTTGAACGGAGGGGCAGTCAGCTGGTGCAGCAGCAAACAAAGCATCGTGGCGGCATCTACATGTGAAGCGGAGTACATAGCTACTTCGAAAGCAGCAAAGGAAGGAGTCTTGATGAACGAGTTCATCACCGACCTAGGAGTGATTCCCAATGTGTCGGGCCCGATGACTCTATCCTGTGACAACACTGGAGCTATTGCCCTTGCCAAGGAGCCCAGGTTTCACAAGAAGACAAGACACATCAAGCGCCGCTTCAACTCCATTCATGATTACATTCAGGAAGGAGATATAGATATTTGTAAAGTACATACGGATCTAAATGTCGCAGATGCGTTGACTAAACCTCTCTCACGAGAAAAACATGATCAACACCAGAACTCTATGGGTGTTCGATTCATCACAATGAAACTAGATTATTGACTCTAGTGCAAGTGGAAGACTATTGGAAATGTGCACTAGAGGCAATAATAAAATGGTTATTATTGTATTTCCTTGTTCATGATGATTGTCTATTATTCATGTTATAATTGTATTAACCGGAAACCGTAATGCATGTGTGAATACATAGACCACAACATGTCCCTAGTGAGCCTCT
The DNA here is from genome assembly GCA_022496015.1 of Hordeum marinum. NCBI lineage: Eukaryota > Viridiplantae > Streptophyta > Magnoliopsida > Poales > Poaceae > Hordeum > Hordeum marinum. The sequence continues at coordinate 445,828,748 of CM039674.1, forward strand.
AGTTGGCTAGCTCGTTGATCAATAAATGGTCACGGTTTCATGACCATGGACATTGGATGTCGTTGATAACGGGATCACAACATTATAAGAATGATGTGATGAACAAGACCCAATCCTAAGCATAGCACAAGATCGTGTAGTTCGTCTGCTAAAGCTTTTCTAATGTCAAGTATCATTTCCTTAGACCATGAGATTGTGCAAATCCTGGATACCGTAGGAATGCTTTGGGTGTGCCAAACGTCACAACATAACTGGGTGGCTATAAAGGTGCACTACGGGTATCTCCGAAAGTGTCTGTTGGGTTAGCATGAATCGAGACTGGGATTTGTCACTCCGTGTGACGGAGAGGTATCTCTGGGCCCACTTGGTAAGACATCATCATAATGAGCTCAATGTGACTAAGGAGTTAGCCACGGTATGATGTGTTACGAAACGAGTAAAGAGACCTGCCGGTAACGAGATTGAACAAGGTATAGGGATACCGACGATCAAATCTCGGGCAAGTGGCATACCCGTAGACAAAGGGAATTGTATACGGGATTGATTGAATCCCCGACATCGTGGTTCATCCGATGACATCATCGTGGAGCATGTGGGAGCCAACATGGGAATCCAGATCCCGCTATTGGTTATTGACCGGAGAGGTGTCTCGGTCATGTCTACATGCCTCCCAAACCCGTAGGGTCTACACACTTAAGATTCGATGATGCTAGGGTTATAGGGAAATAGTTTACGTGGTTCTCGAAGGTTGTTTGGAGTCCCGGATGAGATCCCGGATGTCACGAGGAGTTCTGGAATGGTCCGGGGGTACAGATTGATATATAGGAAGTGAGGTTTTGGTCACCGGAAGTGTTTCGAGGATTACCAGTAACGTACCGGGACCATCGGAAGGGTTCTGGGGGTCCACCAAGTGGGGCCACCAGCACCAAAGGGCTGCATGGGCTGCAAGTGGGAGGGAACCAGCCCTAGGCAGGCTGGTGCGCCTCCACACCCATCCCAAGGTGCGGCCAAGTTGGGAAGGGGACGAACCCTATGCGCAGATGGTCCTAGGGCCCACCTAGGGCGTCGCCCTCCCCTCTTCCTCTCTGGCCACCGGCCAGATGGCCATCTAGGGCCGGTCGCAGCCCTAGGGTGGGAACCCTAGGGGCTGCGCCCTCCCTCCTCCTCCTCCTATATATAGTGGGGTTTTTGGGGGCTGCCAACACACGAGTACTTCTCTTTCTTGGCGCAGCCCTACCCTTCCTCTTCCTCGTTCTCCGTAGTGCTTATCGAAGCTCTGCCGGAGTACCACGCAGCTCCACCGTCACCATGCCGTCGTGCTACCGGAGCTCTCCCTCAACCTCTCCTTCCTCCTTGCTAGATCAAGGCGTAGGAGACGTCATCAGGCTGCACGTGTGTTGAATGTGGAGGCGCCGTTATTCGGCGCTAAGATAGGAGTCCACTATGATCTGAATCACCTCAAGTACGAATCCACCAACCGTGTTCTTGTAGCGCTTCCGCTTAGCGATCTTCAATGGTATGAAGATGCACTCTCCCTTACTCGTTGCTGGTTTCTCCATAGATTGATCTTGGTGATCGTAGGAATTTTTTTGATTTACTACTACGTTACCCAACACAAGTGCTATATGTCATGCATGAAAAAGCTTCTTAACGTGGTCAAAGGGCTGCTTGCCTGGCTCAACAAAGTCTTCGGGGTCTTGAAAGTCTTCGAGTCCAACTCCCCCATCAATAGCGCAATCTATCATCGTGAAAAATAGCGATAAAAATAAGCATCACACAAAAACAGAGCACACAAAGCTAATATTAAAAATGCTACCCTACTCTGATAAATACAAAGGACTATATTAAAAATATTTGTTTAAGATTTTGTTATGAAAAACATTTTTGAAACTATTTAACACAGGCAAAAAGATGCCTAATTTTGGTTTTAAAATAAAATAGTATATAAAAGAATTTCAAAATTTTACATAGAAGGCGCTATTAAATTCTAGGGAATATTCTAAGAATTTTTGTGAAACAATTATTGGATTTGGAATTATATTCTGTCCTGTGGAAGTTTTGGAAAATAGAGGGAAAAAGAAAAAGGAAAAAGGCACTGCGCCTCTCCGGCCAAAAGCACACAGTCGAGCCGGCCCAAAAGGGGAACTGGCCCATGGCGAGACGCCGCGCGCGGCAGGTTTATTTTTAAACCTGCCCATGGGCCCAACTTGGCAGCGAGAGAGGAGGGGGTGAGGGCATGATAGGTGGGCCCCACCTGTCATCCCTCTCCTCGCGACAGGGACAGAGAGGAGCTCACCGGCGGGGACTCTAGCCATGGCGGCTCAAGCGGAAGGCACCAGAGCGCTCATGGGCTTCCCGCGCGTTGGTGGGTGGTCGAGGTGGCTGCTAGGGCTGAGGGAATCGCCAACAAGGGAGAAACCCACACGACGACAAGGGTTTGGCTCGGGCTCGAGCTCCCAAGCATGGGGACGAGGGGGCTGGGCATGGGAGAGCAGCTGAGGAAAGGAGGGGGTGAGAGGAGAGCAGCGGGAGCTCGGGGGGGCTTTTATAGCCGGGCGTTGATGCACCATGGACGTGGTGCGTCGGTGAGGACGGGGCGCTCGCTGGAGGGCGCGGGGAAGGCAGAGAGCGGGTCCGGGGCGTTCGTGGGGTCGGTTTAGGCCAGGGGGAGAGAGGAGAGAGGTGGGGGAGTGCGCGCATGTGAGATCCGCGGTTGGCCGACACGGGTGGCCACGACGCGTGCGAGGGGACCAGAGGAGGGGGGAGAGGAGGGGGGACAAGCGGTAGCGTGTTGCGGACGCCGAGGCCGACCATCTGGCAAGAGGGGGCGCTTGAGGTGGTCGAGGCCATGCATAGGGCAGAGGCTAAAAGTGCGATTGGGCACTATAGCGTGCTCTGGAGCGCGGCTATTGCATGCCATGGCATTGCCTTTGGTAGCTTTTGCACGGCCACCTGTGCCTAGGACATTTAGGAGAGCCTAGACTAAGGGAAACTGGCATTGGATGCCCTGGAAGCTGACTAGGATGGGAGGGAGGTGGAGAGAGAGATGTGATCTTGCTGTCCAGGGGGTAAATGGGGGGGGGGGGGGTTTACCACATCAACCTTTGGGCAATGGCCATGCAAAGTTTATTGGGGGGTGCGGGGTAACTACAAGGGGTTGTGGTAAAAATTGGGGGTGAAGGAGAACTCATATGGGGCTCCAATCATTGATCACAAAATTGATGCAGAAGGTGTTTGATGGTTATTTGGCCCATAAGATGAATCCTACATGCCTTGATAATTAATAGGATCAAAGGGTGGTCAAAAGTAGGGCATATCACCAAGTTTGAGATTACTTGAAGAAAGTTGCCAATGTAAACTTGGTAAACCCTAGAAATCCACAAAAATAGGTCTATATAGATCTGGTCATGCTAAGCTATTACCCTTGATGCACCACTTAGTGTAGCATCATTATTTGCTGATTAGGGCATGTCCAGAAAGTTTGGGGTCAAGGGGATAAACTTCACAATGTAAAGTTGTTCAAATTTTAATCTGGACACGGAGGGTTTTGGGATGGTTTGTTGAACCAAATCAACTTGGATTGAGATGAAACTTTGCAAGATCATCACCTTATGATAGTGTTGACTTGCTGAAATTTTCTTGGAATTTATTGAGAATATTTCTTATAGAGATATTTCAAAATCTTGATTTGGATAGAAAGGGTTTAGAGGGGTTTTTCCCATGAATTTTAACAAGACCATGTGTGAAACTCTTATGTATGGAAACTATATGTCCACCGAGTTTCCGTAATTTTTCTCAAATATTTTGAAAGCATTTAAATAATTTTTCCCTATGAAAAACCATTTCCAGCCTTAAGAAAAAACCTTTAAATAAAATATTAAAATAATCTTTAAAATTGATATTTGGTGGTTTGGGGAAGTCATATTTATAGTAGCTTTGAAATAAAGCCTTTGGGGAAGAAGCATACACCCAATTTGAGGACTTGCAGTGCAAACCTCAACTTAGGGGTTTTTGAAAACCTAATTTGAATAAATCCTTTTTGTTCAAAATAAAATTTAAGAAAAATAGTTTTGGGCACTATTCACATGGCATGATCATTGGGCAAGAAATTTGGGTCAAGGAAGATGAATATGAAGAGGGATAGAATCTAAGAGTGCCACATACCACAATCAACAGGCAAACAAGCAACAATTCAAACAAGCACAAGCATTGAATTTTTTTAATTGGCTCCGAATTTTATAAATCCAAACATATCAAGGTGATAAAAACACAGGGGAGACCTACCCCCTTACAAGAATCTCGTCCCCAAGATTCCTAGGCTAAGCGCTAAAAAGAGAAGGGAACTCCGATCTAAGATAGTCTTCACGCTCCTAGTGTGGTTGCTCCATTGGACCTTGAAATACTTGATGGTGCGGCTTCGGGTGCAACGCTCGGCTTCATCCAGAATGCGAACTGGCCTCTCACGATAAGTGAGGTCTGGCTAAAGATCAATGGCTTGATGGTCTATGTCCTTGTAGAGGTCGGGGCGGTTGGGAACTTGCAGACACTTCCGGAGTTGTGACACATGAAAGACGTTGTGCACATCCGATAGCTCGGGAGGTAGCTCTAGATGATAGGCAACTTCTCTGCGCGTAGCGGTGATCATGAAGGGGCCGATGTATCTTGGTGCAAGCTTCCCTTTGACATGGAAACGCTTGGTTCCCTTGAGAGGCGTGACTCGGAGGCAGACATGGTCACCGACACAGAAGCTCACTTCTCGGCAGTGGGAGTTGGTGCAACTCTTCTGTCTTGACTTGGCGGTCTCAAGGCGTTCTCAGACAAGTTGAACTTGCTCTTCTGCTTCGCGGAGGATGTATGGTCCAAATATTAATCCTTCCCCAGTTTCTGACCAGTTGAGGGGAGTGCGACACTTGCGCCCATACAACACCTCAAATGGTGCCATCTGAAGACTTGACTGATAGCTGTTGTTGTAGGAGAACTCGGCAAACGGTAAGCAATCTTCCCACTTGGCTCCATATGCCAAAACGCAAGCACGGATCATGTCTTCGAGTATCTGATTTACTCATTCTGTTTGCCCACCGGTCTGGGGGTGAAAAGCAGTGCTGAAGGAGAGCTTGGTGCACATGGCTCCTTGAAACATCTTTTAGAACCTCGAGGTTAATTGGGTTCCTTGATCCAACACGATCTCCTTAGGAACTCCGTGAAGGCTCACGATATGCTCGATGTAGAGGCTGGCTAGCTTGTTACTGTCATAGGTGGTCTTGACGGGAATGAAATGGGCTACTTTGATCAGGTGGTCGACAATGACCCAAATAGAGTCATGTCCCTTGCTTGACCTTGGTAAACCGGTGATAAAATCTATCCTGACTTTGTCCCACTTCCATTCAGGTACTTTGAGAGGTTGCAATAGCCCAGGAGGTCGTTGGTGCTCAGCCTTGACTCTCTGGCATATGTCACACTTGGCGACAAAGGTGCCTATCTCCCGCTTCATGCCATGCCACCAGAATCTTCTCTTGAGATTTTGATACATCTTGGTTCCTCCAGGATGGATGGAGTATGGAGTGTCATGAGCTTCTTGCAAGATCAAGTTCTTGAGCTCCTCTTTGTTGGGTACGCAGATGCGATTCCCGAACCATACAACTCCTTGTTCATCCATTGAAAATCCTAGGGCCTTGCCTACCTTGATCTTCCTCTTGATACCTTCAATGCTCTCGTGTCCCTTCTGGGCTTCCTTAATATCATCCATCAAGGTAGGCTTTTCTTCGAGGTTGGCAAGGAACCCGGGTGCAACCAGTTCCAAGCCGAAGCTTTAAAGCTCTTCATACAGGGCGGGTAGCCTTTCCTTAATCATGGAATTCAAGGAACAAGCCTTTATGCTTAAGGCGTCTGCTACCACTTTAGCCTTTCCGGGGTGGTATTGAACAGTGAGATCGTAATCCTTGATCAACTCTAACCATCTTCGCTGCCTCATGTTCAATTCCCTCTGCGTGAAAATATACTTCAAACTCTTGTGGTCCGTGTATATCTCACATCGCTTCCCCAGAAGGTAGTGTTGCCATGTCTTCAAGGAGTGAACCACGGCTGCCAACTCGAGATCATGAGTTGCGTAGTTCTCTTCATGAGGTCATAGTTGTCTGGATTGATATGCTACAACTCTGCCTTCTTGCATCAGAACACCTCCAAGCCCGATTCTCGACGCATCACAATATATCACAAACTCCTTGTGAATATCGGGGTGGCCAAAACGGGGGCTGTAGTCAACCTCTTCTTGAGCTCCTGGAAGCTTTCTTCGCATTTAGTTGTCCATTCGAACTTCTTGTCCTTCTTCAAAAGCTGGGTCATGGGTCGTGCAATACTCGAGAATCCTTCCACGAACATGCGGTAATATCCCGCGAGTACGAGGAAGCTTCTGACTTCCTTCATGGTGGTAGGGGTTTGCCATTCAGTCACGGCTTCAACCTTGGCAAGATCCACTGATAATCCTTCTGCAGTCAGCACATGACCCAAGAATCCAACTTCATGTAGCCAGAATTCACACTTGCTGAACTTGTCATAAAGCTAGTGCTCTCGAAGCTTGTCTAGGACCAATCTCAAGTGTTCCTCATGCTCTTCTTCAGACTTGGAGAAGACGAGTATTCCATCAATGAAGATGACAACGAACTTGTCCAAGTACTCCATGAAGACTTTAGATACATGAAGTAGGCAGAGGCATTGGTTAACACAAATGACATGACCGTGTATTCATACATGCCATATCGGGTTACAAATGTCGTCTTCGAAATGTCTTGGGGTCTAATCTTCAGCTGGTAGTACTCAGACCTGAGGTCGATCTTGGAGAACACCTTGGCTCCATTCAACTGATCAAACAGGTCTTCAATCTTGGGGAGTGGGTACTTGTTCTTTACTGTGACTTTGTTGAGAGAACGGTAATCGACACAGAGTCTAATATTTTCGTCCCTCTTTGACACAAATAGAACAGGTGATCCCCAAGGAGAGGCACTTGGGCGAATGAATCCTTTTCTGAGCTGCGCTGCAGTTGCTTCTTCAATTCAGCCAACTCTTCGGATCCCATCCTGTAGGCCTTCTTATAGATGGGCCTTGATCCAGGCATAAGCTCAATGATGAACTCAATGTCGCGGTCAGGAGGCATTCCGGGAATCTCATCTGGAAACACATCCGGGTATTAACATACCACTGGCACTTGATCCAACTCAACTCCTGATAGACAGTTAGCTTGAGGGGCTTGAGTGGAGGCAGGGTTGGGCACATACTTGACTTCCACTCCTTGGCTGTTAGTCATGGTAAAAATCCTCTTGGCACAGTCTAACATGCCTTGGTGCTTGGTCAACCAATTCATGCCAAGGATGATGTTCAAGCCTGGTGAATCCAGAACTATAAGGTTTGCTAGGAAGTCTACCCCGTTGATGTCAATCTTCACTCCTTTACACCCTATCCCAGACTTCATAAATAAACTCGGGGTTTGTATCAACATATGACTACCCAAGGGTGTAGGTTTCATGCCACTCTCTAATGCAAACTTTTGGGTGACAAAAGAATGCGAAGCTCCACAATCAAACAGTACTGTTGCTGGGGTTGAGTTGACGAGGAACGTACCCAGTATGACGTCCGGGTCTTCCTAGGCTTCCTCTATGCTAACATGATTCAGACGACCCTTGCCATTGTTGGGCTGGTTGCAGGGAGATGGGTTCCTTGGTGGTGCTCCACGGCCTTGACCTTGAGTTGGCACATTGGGGCACGGTGGATCGGGCTTCTTGTTGGGGCAGAGCTTAGAGATGTGTCCAGACTGACCACATCCAAAGCAAGTGACTTGCCGAGGGTCGTTGTTGTAGTTTCTGTTGGGAGACGTAGTAGTAAATCAAAAAATTCCTACGTGTCACCAAGATCTATCTATGGAGAAACCAGCAACGAGAGGGGAGAGATTGCATCTTCATACCTTTGAAGATCGCTAAGCGGAAGCGTTGCTAGAACGCGGTTGATGGAGTCGTACTCGCAGCGATTCAGATCACGGTAGATCCGATCAAGTGCCGAACGGACGGCACCTCCGCGTTCAACACACGTGCAGCCCGGTGACGTATCCTATTCCTTGATCCAGCAAGGAGGAAGGAGAGGTTGGGGAAGAGCTCCAGCAGCAGCACGATGGCGTGGTGGTGGTGGAGTAGCAAGGTATCCCAGCAGGGCTTCGCCAAGCGCTGTGAAGGAGGAAGAAGAGAGGTAGAGCTTCGTCGAGAGAGAGAGAGAGTTCAGATATGTTCTCAAGAGGCAAAACCCTTGGGTATATATAGGAGGAGGGAGAGGGAGGGCTGCCTTGGCCCCTCCTCCAAGGAGGAGAGGTTCGGCCGACCCTAGGGAAGAGTCCACCTCCCACAAGGGAGGTGGATCTCTTCCTTTTGAATCTTTTCAGCCCTTATCTCTTATCTCCAGCCGCATGGGCCCTCATAGATGGTCTTGGCTGATCCAATATGGGCTGGCACACCTCCTCTAAGGGCCCATGAAGTCCTATGGTCGTCACACCCCTCCCGGGGGTCCTCCGGCACCCTCCCGGCACTCCTGGTACAATACCGATGAGCCCGAAAACTTTCCGATGACCAAAACTGGACTTCCTACATATCAATCTTTACCTCCGGACCATTCCGGAGCTCCTCGTGACATCCGGGATCTCATCCAGGACTCCGAACAACCTTCGGTAATCACGTATACCATTTCCCTATAACCCTAGCGTCATCGAACCTTAAGTGTGTAGACCCTACGGGTTCGGGAGACACGTAGACATGACCGAGACACCTCTCCGGTCAATAACCAACAGCGGGATCTGGATACCCATGTTGGCTCCCACATGCTCCACGATGATCTCATCGGATGAACTATGATGTCGGGGATTCAATCAACCCCGTATACAATTGCCTTTGCTTACCGGTATGACACTTACCCGAGATTCGATCATCGGTATCCCTATATCTTGTTCAATCTTGTTACCGTCAAGTCTCTTTACTCGTTCCGTAACACATCATCCCATGGCTAAATCCTTAGTCACATTGAGCTCATTATGATGATGTCTTACCGAGTGGGCCCAGAGATACCTCTCCGTCACACGGAGTGACAAATCCTAGTCTCGATTCGTGCCAACCCAACAGACACTTTTGGAGATACCCATAGTGCACCTTTATAGCCACCCAGTTACGTTGTGACATTTGGAACACCCAAAGGATTCCTACGGTATCCGGGAGTTGCACAATCTCATGATCTAAGGAAATGATACACTTGACATTAGAAAAGCTTTAGCAGACGAACTACACGATCTTGTGTTATGCTTAGGATTGGGTCTTGTTCATCACATCATTCTTCTAATGATGTGATCCCGTTATCAATGACATCCATTGTCCATGGTCATGAAACCGTGACCATCTATTGATCAACGAGCTAGCCAACTAGAGGCTCACTAGGGACATGTTGTGGTCTATGTATTCACACATGCATTACGGTTTCTGGTTAATACAATTATAGCATGAACAATAGACAATTTTCATGAACAAGGAAATACAATAATAAACATTTTATTATTGCCTCTAGGGCATATTTCCAACAACTTGTTGTTTTGATGATTGATCATGATGGGGTGCTCCCCCTTCGGTGGGTTGCCTCCGATACTTTTACCGTTGACACTTGCATTGTGCATGACCCTACCACCTTATGAGGGTTATGCGGGTGGGTTTAGATAGGATGATAATAAATGCTATGCAAGTGGGTTGGGATTTATGCATAGTGACGGAAAGGAAGAAATGATTTCAAAGACTTTTCGAAAAACTCATCGGGTGCCACTAATGCCCGAGGGAGAAGATGATGAGTTGGGTAACCACTTGGGAAATAAGTGGTGTACCGGAACAAGTGAGTGTGTGTTTTCGTAAACGGAGAGTTTTAAGGTCTGCTGACCGTCCCAACCTTACATGCGCAACCACGATACCCCTTATGGGACGGGGCTTTGTTGATTACTATGGTGGGTACTGGCAAGGAGCCCGCATTACTAGTGGCGGGAATGGCGTAGTCACTCTCGATACGGGGTCGTCCCGGAAGTGGAAGGCTATGCGCTGTCTTTATAGGCATGGGGCACACCGTTGCGTGCCCTCATGGATGACACATGTGATGTATATCATGTGTGCGTGTTGGTGACAAAGAGGTTACTTGAGCTAAGTCCAATAACTTAGCTTGATGATTGACTAAGTCCGATGACTTAGCATAATAAATGAACATGAGATGTTCAACCCCTGCCTATCATGATAACTGTAACTTGTTCATATGGATATCTACCAACTGATGATGCATGCTTACCTAGTTACTTGATCATGTCATTGCATTCAAAATTAGCTTTCCGCAAAATACCTATTAGTGTTATATCATGCATTATTATTACCTTGATCTAAAAATGGGTTGCTTGCGAGTACATTCAAAGTACTCATTGTCTTGCCACTGGTTATTTAATTGGCCAGGTATGGAAGAACAGGAGTACATTGAAGAGTTCTTTGGTGACAAACATGCAAACTAGGAGGCTTCCCAGTCAGAATGCATGTAGGTTTAAGGCAGATGGCATGGGTTCATGCTTTCGATCAAGATTTCCGCTGCTTGTTCTATTTAAGTGTTTGGCCCTTGTGGCCCTACCTATGTAATACTAGACCTTCATGGTCTTTATTTGTGTAAGACGCTAAATGTGGATGTAAGACTCTTGTTATTCAGCTTCTGTGTGTTTAGTGAGCATCACTCTACACGTGCATTCGGTGATCATGACTTATGAGTTGGGGTCCCCACATCTCCTCTCCAAACCCTAGTTCATCTTTTGTATCCGATATTTGTCTCAAACCTCATATTGGTACCTGTGGGTTGCTAGTAGTGTTGATTACTCCTTGTTGTTGATGCTAGTTAGTTTACTTGGTGGAAGATCATATGTTCAGGTCCTTTATGATAATTAATACTCCTCTGATTATGAAAATGAACATGCGTTGTGTGTAGTTCCGTTTGTTCCTGAGGACATGGGATAAGCCTTGTTATAAGTAATCATGTGAATTTGGTATTCGTTCGATATTTTGATGAGATGTATGTTACCTATCCTCTAGTCGTGCTATGCGAACGTCGACTACATAACACTTCACCATTATTTGTGCCTAGGGGAAGGCATTGGGAAGTAATAAGAAGATGATGGGTTGCTAGAGTGATAGAAGCTTAAACCCCAGTTTATGCATTGCTTCGTAAGGGGCTGATTTGGATCCACACGTTTCATGCTATGGTTAGATTTATCGTAATTCTTCTTTCGTAGTTGCGGATGCTTACAAGAGGGGTTAATCATAAGTGGGAGGCTTGTCCAAGTAAGGGCAGCACCCAAGCACTGGTCCACCCACTATCAAATTATCAAAGTAACGAACACGAATCAAATGAGCATGATGAAAACTAGCTTGACAGAAATTCCCATGTGTCCTCGGGAGCGCTTTGCTTTATATAAGAGTTTGTCCAGGCCTGTCCTTTGCTACAAAAAGGATTGGGATACCTTGCTGCACCTTTTCTACACTTGTTACTTGTTACTCGTTACAAATCATCTTATCACAAAACTACTTGTTACCGATAATTTTAGTACTTGCAGAGAATACCTTAGTGGAAACTGCTTGTCATTTCCTTCTGCTCCTCGTTGGGTTTGACACTCTTACTTATCAAAAGTAGTATGATAGATCCCCTATACTTGTGGGTCATGAAGACTCTTTTCTAGTGCCATTGCCAAGGAGTGAAGCGCCTTTGGTGAGTGGAATCTGGTAAGGAAAAGTTTATATAGTGTGCTGAAATTTACTGTCACTTTTTACTATGGAAAGTAATCCTTTGAGGGGCCTGTTCGGGGTATCTTCACCTTGACCAGAAACATAAGGAGTTGTCCCGCAACCTACTAAACCTACTGAAAATATTTATTATGAAATTCCTTCGGGTATGATAGAGAACCTGCTGGCTAATCCTTATGCAGAAGATGGGACACTAAGTCCTGATTTGCATCTAATCTATGTGGATGAACTTTGTGGATTATTTAACTTGCAGGTTTTCCCAACGATCACATCAATAAGAATGTCTTTCCTTTATATTTGAAGGAGAAGGCATTTACATGGTATAGGCTATGTGATGATATTGGATCATGGAGCCACAACCGATTGAAAATGGAATTTCATCAGAAGTTCTATCCTATGCATCTAGATCATCGTGATCGGAATTATATTTATAATGTTTGGCCTCGTGAAGGAGAAAGAATCTCTCAAGATTGGGGGAGGCTTAAGTCAATGTTATATTCTTGCCGCAATCATGAGCTCTCGGGAGAAATTATTATTCTGAAATTTTATGCTCGGCTTTCTCGTAATGATCAATCCATGCTCGATACTTCTTGTGTTGGTTCCTATATGAAGAAAGATATTGACTTCAAATGGGATTTATTGGAAAGAATTAAACACAACTCTGAATATTGGGAACTCGACGAAGTTAAGGAGTCAGGTATGAAACTTAAGTTTGATTGTGTTAAATCCTTCTAGACACAAATTCTTTTCATGAATATAGCACTAAATATGGACTTGACTCGGAGATAGTAGCTTCTTTTTGTGAATCTTTTGCTGCTCATATTGATCTCCCTAAGGAGAAGTGGTTTAAATATCATCCTCCCATTGAAGTGAAAGTAGTTGAACCTATTAAAGTTGAAGAGAAAACTATTACTTATAATGTTGATCATGTTATTCCCGCTGCTTACATCGAAAGACTACCTTTCCCTATTAGAATAAAGGAACATGCTAAGGCTTCAACTGTGGTTCGTAAGAGCTGTGCTAGAACACCTACACCCCCTGAGAAAATTAAAGTCGAGCCTAGTATTGCTATGATGAAGGATCTCTTGCTTGATAATATTGATGGGCATGTTATTCAATTTTGTGATGAAGCCGCTAGAATTTCTAAACCTGATGCTAAAGATAAACATAGACCCATTGTTGGCACGTCTATTGTTTCTGTTAAAATAGGAGATCATTGTTATCATGGCTTATGTGATATGGGTGCTAGTGTGAGTGCAATTTCCTTTTCCTTATATAAAGAGATTATTAATGATATTGCACTGGCGAAATTGATGTTACAATTAAGCTTGCCAATAGATACACTATATCACCAGTTGGGATTGTTAGAGATGTTGAAGTCTTGTGTGGGAAAAAAATATCCTACTGATTTTCTTGTTCTTGGATCCCCACAAGATGACTTTTGTCCCATTATATTTGGTAGACCCTTCTTGAATACCGTTAATGCCAGATAGATTTTGAGAAGGAAACATTTACCATATGTTTTGGGGATACGTCTCATGAGTTTAATTTCTCTAAATTTCGTAGACAACCCCATGATAAGCAATTGCCTAGTAAGAATGAAATTATTGGTCTTGCTTCTATTGTTGTGCCTCCTACTGATCCTTTAGAGCAATATTTGCTAGACCATGAAAATGACATGCATATGAATGAAAGGAATGAAATAGGTAAGATTTTCTTTGATCAGCATCCTAATCTGAAATACAACTTGCTTGTTGAAATACTTGGGGATCCTCCTCCACCCAAGGGTGATCCCGCGTTTGAGCTTAAACAATTACATGATACTCTGAAATATGCTTATCTTGACGAAAAAGGATATATCCTGATATTATTAGTGCTAACCTTTCAAAGCATGAAGAACATAGATTATTGAAAACTCTGAGGAAGCACCGTGCTGCTATTGGATATACTCTTGATGATCTTAAGGGCATTAGTCCCACTCTATGTGAGCACAAAATTAAAAAGGATCCTAATGCTAAACCAATTGTTGATCACCAATGACGGTTGAATCCCAAAATGAAGGAAGTGGTAAGAAATGAAATATTAAAGCTTCTGGAGGCAGGTATCATTTATCATATTGCTGATAGTCGATGGGTTAGTACCGTTCATTGTGTTCCTAAGAAAGGAGGCATTACCGTAGTTCCTAATGATAAAAATGAATTGATCCCGCAGAGAATTGTTACAAGATATAGAAAGGTAATTGATTTTAGGAAATTGAATAAAGCTACTAGAAAAGATCATTACCCTCTACCTTTTATTGATCAAATGCTAGAAATATTATGCAAACACACACATTTCTGCTTTCTAGATGGTTATTCTGGTTTCTCTCAAATACCTGTGTCAAAAGAGGACCAAGAGAAGACCACCTTTACCTGCCCTTTTGGTACTTTTGCTTATAGACGCATGCCTTTTGGTTTATGCAATGCACCTGATACCTTTCAAAGATGCATGACTGCTATATTCTCTGATTTTTGTGAAAGGATTGTTGAGGTTTTCATGGATATTTTTTCCGTTTACGGAACTTCTTTTGATGATTGTTTGAGCAACCCTTATCGAGTTTTGCAGAGATGTGAAGGAATTAATCTTGTCTTGAATTGGGAGAAGTGCCACTTTATGGTGAATGAAGGCATTGTCTTGGGACATAAAATTTCCGAAAGAGGTATTGAAGTTGAGAAGGCTAAAGTAGATGCTATTGAAAAAATGATGTGTCCTACGGATATCAGAGGTATAAGAAGTTTCCCTGGTCATGCTGGTTTCTATAGGAGATTTATTAAAGACTTCTCTAAGATTTCTAGGCCGCTCACTAATCTCTTGCAAAAATACGTTTTTATGATGATTGTGTAGAAGCTTTCGAGATTCTTAAGAATGCCTTGATTTCTGCACCTGTTGTTCAACCTCCTGATTGGAACCTACCCTTTGAAATTATGTGTGATGCTAGTGATTATGCCGTTGGTGCTGTCCTAGGACAAAGAGTTGATAAGAAATTAAATGCTATTCATTATGCTAGCAAAACCCTAGACAGCGCACAAAGAAACTATGCTACCAATGGAAAAGAATTTTTAGCAGTTGTGTTCGCTTGTGATAAGTTTAGACCCTATATTGTTGATTATAAAGTAACTGTTCACACTGATCATGCTTCTATTAAATATCTTATGGAAAAGAAAGATGCTAAACCTAGACTTATCAGGTGGGTTCTTCTGCTACAAGAATTTGATTTGCATATTGTTGATATAAAGGTGCGGATAACCCCGCACTACTAGGGAAAACCCTATACACAGAATCTTAGCAGCAGTGCAGGATAGGAAAGGGCACTACATCTAATTAGTAGTAGCGCAGTCTGCAAACACACGCTACTGCTACTAACTTAGCAGTAGCGCGTCTCAATAGAACCGCGGTGCTACAAAAATTGACCGACCGTTCCCATCACGCTAGGTTTAGCAGTAACGCTCCCACGATAACCGCGCTACTGCTAATGTAATAGCAGTAACGCGCTTGCCAACTCCACGTTCCTGCATTGGTCCAACTCCACTTAGCTATAGCGCGTTTCTCCCAGAAGCTCTACTGCTAACTTAGCTATAGCGCATCTCGCCGAAACGTGCTACTGCTATGTTGACTTAGCCACCCAGCGGGCTTCCTGCCTCTGCTTCTTCCCCCAAATCCCCACTCTCTCTTCTCCCCCTCGTCGCCGCCAGAGCCCGTGCCCTCGTTGCGCCCCTGCCTCAAGCGTTGGAGCCCTGCCCTCGCCCTCACCGGAATCCTGCCCTCGCCCCCGACCCCGGCGCTCGCCCTCGACCCCAGCGCTCGCCCCTGACCCCCCGACCCCGGCGACCTTGCCCTCTCCCCCGACCCCAGCCCCGGCGCGCCATGCCTACCTCTTCTGCTTCCTCTCTTCCCAACCTCGGTCGTCGTCGGGCCTGCCTCCTCGCCCCTGCACCCTTTGTAAGCCCCTCACTGCTCCTCCTCTCTCTGCTAGCTAGGGTTCTTCGGTTAAATTACTTAGGTTTTAGTTAGGGGCGGTAGGTTAATTAGGTTATCTATTTAGTTATGATTTAGCTAGGTATCAAACTAGTAGGTTAATTTGGCTATATTATGAACCCTAGCTAGTTAGGGCAGTAGGTTAATTACGTTCTTCGTCAAATTAGGACATAAATTTAGGGTTAGGTGTTTTAGGTGTAGTTAAAAGAAAAAATGGAATTGATTATATAGGTTTCCTGCATTTTTTAGTTTAAGTAATTGTTGCTATTTAAATTTTATAGTGCTAGTTAGTTAATTAGAATTAGTATGAAACCTAGGACAGATTACTTAAAGCAACTGTTGCTATTTAAATTTTTGAGTTTAAGCAATTGTTGCTATTTAAAAACAGAATTTGAAGTGGACAGATTAGTTAAAGCAACTATTGCTATTTCATTTTTTTATTTAAAGCAATTGTTGCTATTTTAAAAAAGAGAATTTGAAGTGGAATATTAGTTAAAGCAACTGTTTCTATTTAAATTTTTAGTTAAAGCAATTGTTCCTATTTTTTAGTTTCAAATTTAGTTAGGCTGAATTTACTTTGAAATACTGTGAAGAAAAAATGACTTCTTGCATTTTTCTTCCTTTTATATGCAAATTTGAAGTGGACATTTGTTTGCGAGCTCCTCTTGATTCAAACCCATGTCATTGTTCCAAGTGGCCTTTTGTTGTTTGCAGGGAATGACTCCGAGTGGCCTTTGTTTTGCCGGAATGTTGATTCATTTCCGTTCTGGCAAATTTCAAGCGCTCTATATGTTCAGTTTGTAGCAAAGGTCATGCCGAAATTTTCCGTGAATTTTGGCATGACTTGTGCTACAAACTATGACATATCGAGTGCCCAGGATTTGCCGCAACGGTAATGAATCGACATTCCTGCAAAACATTGGCCTTTTTATGTCATTATTCATTTTATTAGGTCTAGAATTAATTGACTAGATTTAATCGTAGGAAACATGGCTAGCAACGATGAAGGATAGGGTTCTGATGATTGCAACGTCTACGTGG
Source organism: Hordeum marinum (assembly GCA_022496015.1). Lineage (NCBI taxonomy): Eukaryota > Viridiplantae > Streptophyta > Magnoliopsida > Poales > Poaceae > Hordeum > Hordeum marinum. The sequence goes on from CM039674.1 coordinate 445,845,634, forward strand.
CGGCAGACACCTATTTGAACCTTCTCGATGAGCAACGGTTGTTGCATGGCCCACCTGTCACATCCGAGACTGAGACCGATGTCGAGCCGGCGCCGAGACCGGTGCCGAGACTGGCGAAGCCGGTATAGAACTAAAACCAAAGAGGCAACGACGCCCAAACCAGCTCATCACTACTAGACTGGTGGTCACGGAGGTGTACGATGGCAATTTTGAGCCAAAAGAGCCTGCGGAAGAGCGCGCGTGCTATGGCAATCAAATAGGCTGCATCCTACAGGCAACCACCACCATCAACGATGTGAAACTAAGGAAGATACCAGATATGAAGCAGTCCCTCCTAACGAAGCTGCACGAGGTGTTCTTGTTCCCGGGCCGGGATGAAAGCAAATATAAAAATCTAGATAAAGACCCAACAATGAAGAAGATAAACAGATGTGCCAAGGGCAAGTTTAGCGGCGCATTGTCCGCCTGGAAAGTAAGGGTGAAAGTAAGGATCATCGACAAAAAGGAACCCTACTCGAGATTGTAAAGTATAACCCGACAATTACGGAAGAGCAGTTTGAAATATTCAAGGCGGCTTGCATTGCCGAAGCTGCCAAAGAAAAGTCAGAGTACATGAAGGGGCTTCAAGAGAGGAACATGGGGTTACGTGGGGAATAGGTCCATATGGGCCAAGGAGGACGCGGAACGTGAAAGTCTGGGCATCCTAGACCCCTTGGTAGAGTTCACCGTCCCGCAGGAGCGTGATGTCCTCAGGGCCCGGTACCATTGGGACCCAGTCAAGAAGGTTTTCGAGAAGGACGCGGTCACGACGGAGTTCATGAGACTGTTGGTAATTTTTAATTTACCCCCTAATTTTAGCTTCTAATCAATTAGACTGCACATTTACTCATATTTGTAAATGATCCTTGTTCCTTTTGTAGAGAGAGCAGCACCGGATTGCGGTCGAAAACGACTCGCCGTCTGAGGCGTTGGCGAGGCCCAAGTGGGACATCCCATTCAACCGGGGCTTTAACATATTGAAAGGACTCCCGGTGGACACTCGGCCGTCGTATGGACGCGTGCACGACATCGGAGACGGTGCCATGTGGAAGAAGTACTACCGTGAGACCACGGAGGAGAGAAAGGAGAGACAGGGGGTAAATGAAGAAAACGTTGATAAGAAGCTTGTGATTGCGGTTAATAAGAAATCCGTTAAGATAGTCGCGGCAGCGGTAGATGCCGCAAAACAGGAGATTGCAGCTTCGTATGGTATCTTGGTTCCGGCTGTCGTCAGTTGGAGCAGGCAATTTCCAAAGAAAGAGGTAGCGGACTTTCCCCTTTCCAACTTCTTCGGGAGCATCTCGACTAGCGTTGCACTAGCACCTGCTCCTGCACGGGTTCCCGCACCAGCTCCTGCACCGACTCCCGCACCTGCTCAAAGCAGCCTGTCCTCCGTCTTGGATGTGCTCGGTGGTGCTTCATCTTTGGCTGAGCTCGATGCCCTCACGATACCTGTCACACCGACCCTCTTCAATAAATGTATAATCTCACGTTTCCGTTGCCTTCGGATAGCTCACGTTGTAGACATGTCTTTGCAGGCCGATGTGACCCCATGCACCATATTGTACACCATCAGCAACCAGAAGGTGGACGTGGGGAAGACGATGATAGTGAAGCCGAAGGAACAATTGTTCCACAACCAGCCGATCCCCCCTTATGTCTTCAAGGTTTCTATGGCCAGTGTCAAACCGGGCCATGAGAATTTGCCTCCTTTGGTACTAGGGGAGATGACAACGAGACCCCGCAGCGGCTTGGCGATTGCAAGAGGTGGGTCCTATTGTGGCCAAAGAGTCTGCTTCGTCTGGAGGCGGTCGGGAGCACACCCACGACCACGCAGCCTCACCAAGGTATGAACATGAACATCCCACCTACCCAATTAGCGCCGCCTGTCCTGTCGGGTGATAGAGTACGGGTGAGGAAGAGGCTCCATTAGTCGCTAATGATGTCACCGCCATCGAAGAAGCAATGCATGGTATCGATGCCATTGATGAGGAATACGATGACACTCTACAATATCTCAATACAGACGCCTATGACGATGGAGGATTGATGGCTCAGCAGTATGAGTACTCAGGGTTTGAGCTTCATGAGTCGGTGCCTGAATTGCCGCCTCCAGAGGCTGAACGTATTATAGACGATCTTCCAGTAGCAAAGAAGCATAGGAAGAGAGCGAGGAAAGGAAACAAAGCTCCTTCTATGATCCAGCCGCCTCCGCAACCTCGGGTTCAAGACCGTATACCTGTCATGGGTGTGGCGAAATACCATATCCCCGGTGAACCAATCCTACCTAAGGCAGCGGTAGAGGCCATATACGGCAATCACATGAGACTTCATGATGATGTGCTGCGAAGAGAGAAAAGCCTGATCTCCTCGCAAAATCCATGTCATCGTTTTCTCATGACAGATGCCATAGGGTGGCTTATCGTAAGTGGTTGGGGCCGGAGGATGCCGACGGGCTTCGGGTGCGAGATTGGGCACAAGCAGTGGTGACACACGATGTACCCAGGTTCAGGGCCCTCCCTGGGAGGTAACACCCCTAGTCCTGCTTTGTCTAGTTGGATGGATGGGTATGTGTACAAGGATGCTCCTGGAGCTGTGTCTAGAGGAGGAAGAAGGAGCAGCCGACTCGTCTTCCTCTGCTAATAGAGAGGGTATGGGGGTTTTGTGGGCGTGTGCGAGTGATCATTCGTCCCCTTGCATGGGGGGATCGAGGGGTTTTATAGGCCACCCGCGGCTCTTACAATATGCTTAAAGTACTGAGGTGGGGAGACCCGGCTGGCAGTCTCTCCGGCTGGCCAGAGGGTCCCGCCACTCGTGTCGTCTCATCATGGGCGGGGCCCACCGGCCGAGCGGTCCCATCTCCCATTGGGGCCCTCGCCCACCTGCCGCGGCACGGGTCGCCTAGGGGAGCGTCGTCTAACGCCAGCCGACCGAAGTCTTCGGTACGGCCGACGGCACTATCGCCATGCCGGGGAAGGTAATCGAGTGGCGAAGGCGTCCCGGCACTGTTCCCCCGCCCGGTCGTGCTCACCGAGGTCAGAGGCCGGGACGGTTGGACTATAGCCACGCGCTGTAGTGCGTAAGCGTCCAATATAGCCACAGGGCCGCCCATCGTGCCGGTCATGTCGCGTCGTCGAACTCGCGCGCAGAGGGACAGGACGGGGCATGTCTGTCCCAAAGTCAACGGAAGAGCCGCCCTGTGGGCGACCGGCCGTGCCTAGCCGGCCGGGGGCCCAACCGGCTTCTTGACCAGCCGACCGGGGCGCCAGCCAGTATTGACTTGTGCCGGACGTCCTCCAGCCGGCGCATAGTTTTTCTTCGAAGCAAAAGGGGGAAGACCCCATTGCTTTGGCCTACCTAGGGGTAATAACCCTGTCAGTAGCCCCCAAAGCCGGCGGAGGCCCGCGTCTGTCGGACGGCGGGGAGCCGACAACTTCCCCTTAGCGCCACCCGCCTTCGGCTCGAAGGCGAAGGGGAAGCTGGGTCGGCCGTTGGATCCGATGCCTCGGGTTCCGATGCACCGCCCCGGGACCCGCACCGGCACACGGCACACCACGCAGCGTGTAATGATGCAGCGGGTCCCGTGCACGCGGGAAGACGGGACGTCGCCTAGGCCTAGCCCGGTAGGACCCAGGTGTAGCCTTCCTAGGCCTCAGGGCGCAAGACAGGATCCTCTACGCCCCGAAGCGGCCGTTACGGCCCGAGGCCACCCACGCGCGTGGAGTTTTCGGGGGGAGTGGGCGCAATCGATCCCACATCCCCCGGTCGTGGCCTCTCCTATAAAAGGAGAGGAAGGGTAGGGGGTAGAGGTACCTATGCCCCACTTGCCCCCTTGCTGCCCATTGTTGTTGCCTCTCTTCCTTCCTTGCATGCCGTCACGCCCGAGCCCGCGCTCGCGCCCGCATGCCGCACTGCCGCAGCGATGGCCGATGGAGGTGGTGGTGGTTGGGCTGGTTCCTTCGTGGTCAAGGCGGACATCCCCGAGCTGCGCCGCACGCGCCTGCTGCCGTCGACGGAGCGGGTGGCCGCACACGCGCCGGGCAACAAGATAGCACCGGCACCGCAGCCAGGGGAACACGTCGTGTTCCTCTGGCATTTCTCCCGGGGCTTCGGGCTCCCGGTGAGTCTCTTCTTCTGTCTTCTTCTTGATACCTTCGACCTCCAGCCGCACAACCTTGGCCCAAATTCGATTTTGTACCTCTCTGCCTTCGTAACGTTGTGCGAGGGGTACCTCGGTATCCTTCCCTTCATTGATCTTTTCAATGCCCTCTTCTACCTCAAACCTCTGAAAAGCGACGCCTGTGGGGGCACGGTGGTGTGCTGCCGCGACGTTGCTTGCTTTCCTCCTCTTTCCCTCATCGATTCCATCAAGGGGTGGCACCGGATGTTCTTCTACGTGAAGAACGTCGACCCGAGGCCGGACTACATCCAACTGCCGCCGTTCGAGGACCGGCAGTCCTCTCAGCAGAACTGGCTGGGACCTGCCCCGCGCGGCGTGGCCTTGGACAAGCTTGCCCGGCTCACCCAACTGAAGAGCACCAAGGGGCTGGTCGCCACCGACCTGGTGGCGGCTTTTGTCTCCTGCCGGGTGTCGCCCCTCTAGATGCGACCACACCGGATCTGTGACATGTCCGGCCGGCACGACCCCTGCCGGCAGTCCACCGTCGAGCTGACGCCGACTCAGGTGGCAAAGAGGGTGAACGCCCTCACGACGTTCAAGCTGAAGCCCGCCTCGTGGTCCTTCGGCATTGAGCCATACGATCACATCAACCGGCCTTCCCTGGTGAGTTTTCTCGATGAGGCGGTTCTTTCTTGTTTGGCATTCCCCAGCCGGCAGCCGGCTGGAGAACTTACATTCAAGTGCTGACCACAGCTGCTGGTGCGACAGAACATGCCGGACGACCCGCACCCACAGATCTTCAAGGCGGAGCATGAGGACTCCGACTCTTAAGACTTCCAGACGGGAGGCCCCTCGGAGGAAGGAGTGGACTCCTCAGGAGGGGCCGACAAGCCGGTGGATCCGCGAGGCAGCGCTCCTGGTGGAGCGGGAGGGTCCAGCGCAGCAGGGGAACCCAGCAGAGCGGGTGAGTTCCCTCTTACCCCCTCCATCCGAGACTGGACAGACGACGACAGCGACGATGATGACTATTTGATGATTCTAGATGGGCCTCCTCCCGTAGCGTGCCAGGACCGGAGGAGCGAGGAGCAACCGTCTCGAGGCCCGGTGGCCTAAGTGGCCGGCCGGGGGAAGAGGCCGGCTCAAGGGTGGCCGACGGCCCCGCCGGCCGGCCCGAAGCGGGTGAAGGTGGTCGCGCGGAAGCCACTGCCACGCGCCAAGCGGGCCCTGCCCCTTGTTGTTGCATAAGTTCTTTGTTTTTGCATAAGTTTTGCTTCTGCCTTGTGAGCCGGTTAACGACTGGTTCTTGGATGCTGCAGCGACCCCATCGAGCTCCACGAGGAGGAGAAGGCGACGACAGATGCCGCTAGCCGGCTGGCCTGCGAGCACGCGGCCACCCAGCAGGAGGAAAAGAGGAGGCTTGCGGAGCTGCGAGCCTCTAGGTCCGGCACGCGAGGTGGGGCCGCGCACTCCGGAACCTCGAGCGACCGGAGGTGGAGGGGGTCGGCAGACCCCCCACGGGCGTCGGACTCGGCAGTGGAGTCAACCCGCATGTCGAGGCCTCCGTCAAGCGAGCCGCGGGGGGCGGTCATGGACCTACTAGCGCCTCCGCCCGCGCAAGAAATGGCCCAGGCGAGGGAGGCGGCGATGGAGCCGGCTCCCGAGGTGACCCGGCCTGAGGTGCCGGAGGTGACCCCGCGTGTGGCCGAGCCAGCCCGGGTCGAGGTGTCGGATGTCCCAATGGCCCCGAAGGCGGCGGCCATGGAGGTGGAGGTGCCTTCCGGCGTGACCGACGCACCGGAGCGGCAGGGAGAGGAGGCGGCGGCGGCACTGGGCGGGGGGCTGGCGAGAAGCGACTCCCGGCCCCTTGCCGTCATTAACCCGCCCCCGGCGGCTGGAGCCGCGGCGTGCTCGGGCGGCAACGGCGGCCAGGCCCGGAGGACCCTGCGGTTAATGTAGGAGGTCGTCCGAGACTGGGAAGCGCTGGCGAGCGCGCCGGCCCTGCCGGCCCCCCAGGCAGGCGGCCTGGTCACCTCCTTCGCCAACTTGGGAAGTGTCCTGGACCGGTGTCGACAGGAGCTGGCCCAGTTTGCGGAGGCGGCGGACGCTGCCCTTCAGCGTGCGGAGGTAAGCCGGTATTTTGCCTTAGAGTCTTCAATGGGGGCGCGCGAGCATACCCATTTGGTGTAACCCCCGAGATGCGGGCTGGCTGACCGGCTGACGGGCAGCCAGGCCGGATCTCCTTTGAGCATGTCTTGATCTTTGCCTTTTCTACGACAGGAGGGAACCTCCCTGCGGCAGAAGCTATTTGCGGAAGCAGTCACCATCCACGACCGCGGCAAATATGGCTTCTACCGCCTGGAGGAGGAGCTGGCGCGCGTGCAAGGTGGGTTGCACTTTGTAGGAGCAGCATATAGCCCCTGGGAATCGTCTGCGTTAGTTGTGTCTTGCAAGTGAGTTGGCCACCCTTTAGGGGGAGAAGACCGGGCTCGTCGCCGAACGGGACCGGCTGACGCGGGATGTCCAGGTGGCCACATGGGAGACAGACCGACTGGCCACGCTACTGATCGACGAGAAGGCGGCCCGGGACTGGCTCAAGGCCGAGGCGGCTAAGGAGGTGGCGGCCCGGGAGGCGTCTGTCAAGGAGGCGGCTAACGCCGCCCTGAGGACTGCCGCCCTTCAAGGTGAGGTGACCCGCCTTGAGAGGACGCTCGAGGAGGTCAAGGGTTCCCTCGCCACCTCAGAGGTGGCCCGGAAGTCGGAGCACGAGGCGGCTCTCAACTTTGCCATTGGGGTGGACGACGCGATCGAAGGTAGGTGCCCATCTCTCTCCTTCCCCATCCGGTTGCTCTCCCCTTTGCCGTTTCTCGTGTTTCATCTTGCTTTTTCTTTCCTTCTCTTCTTCTTTCTTCCAGAGCATTTCCAGGAAACTCATCACCGTGCTGCGCACGCCGTTGAGGAGCACTAGGAATACCTTCGGGAGTGCGGTCGCTCCATCGAGGAGCACGCCACGTGGGACATTGACGAGATTGGGATCGCCGTCAAGATGCGGATGACCCATCTCGAGCGGAGCATGGAGCGGATCAAGACCGTCGGCAAGGAGGTCATCACCATGCTGTGGCCAGGCTGCGGGGGAGTTCTGACGCACCGCGTGGCTCAGTGGCTGGAGCATGTCGTCCCCCGCCTCGAGGCCTGGAAGGCATCGGCCACCCGAGCCGAGGCGCAGATGGCTCTCCGGTTCGTCACGTCTTGGTACCGTGGCGTGGACCTGGGCCGGCTAGCGACCATGCCAGACGTGTCGACCGCAGAGCGGGAGGCCCGCGAGCTGGCCCTTGTCCAACGGGCCAACGAGCTCGCATCATATGTTGACGTGCACGAATTCCTGCCGGCCCTTGGCAAGGACGGCGAGCCGTTGCCTGAGGACTCCTTCAACATCCCTCAGGGCCCGGAGGACGACGAAGTCGCCGACAAGAGCACTGACTCGAGCGGCAAGACGGCCGAGACCGAGGAGCCCGCCTTGAAGGACAAGGAGTCCGACCCGAAGGCCGTGACCACCTCCGAGGCGAGGACCGAGCCGCCTCATGATGCGCTGGCTGGGGGCACGCCGGTTGGCGACGCGCCAGTGGCCTGAGCCCCCGGGCATCTTTTTTTTCTTTTTTTTCCTGCATGTAAAACTTGAATCACCCCACTGGGGGTGTTTGTGTAATGAACCATATGCTGGCCGTGGGTCGCTTTTGCCTTAATGTTTATGCCATGAATATTCTATCGTGCTTGCCTTGTGACTCATGCCGCCTCGTCCTTATCCTTTTTTGCCCGCCTCGACTCTTTCCATTTCTATTCCTTTTCCCCTTTGGTTTTGGCCCCACCAACCCGACAGCCGGGAGCCGGTCTGTAGCTGGGTCGAGGCGTACGCCTCAAGGGAGCCGGTTCGAAACTTAGGAATCGCGAGGGTTTTTTCGGGATAAGTAGAGCGGCAAAGACGCGGCGATGGTCTGGCTGGGCCCTGAAGGGGTCTCCCTTTGTTTCGACCTTTCGTGTGAGCCAAACCTTGCCGCCCCGAGGCCCCGTCAGCCGGACAGCCGGGGGCCGGTTCTGTTGCTAGTAAGGGTGGGGAAGTTTGGCCGACTCACATTACTTAGCCATTTTCCAGAGAGGCACTTCTAGGCCCAGCCGGCTAGCCCCCGGGCCGGGGAGCCGGGGAGTGAGGAACACTTTTGAAAGAAATGAAACGGGGCACGCCCCAAGAGCCGGCTTGGGGCGCCCATTGCATTCATAAGCCCAAAAGGATGGGGATACATACATACATTGATATTCCTCAGCAGTAAAACGGGCGCAGGAGTGCTGCGTTCCATGGGTGCTCCGTCTCTTCACTGGAAGCATCTCTTTTGCGCTTCTGCGGCTTCTGGGCGTCTATCGGGTAGTACACATTGTTGTGTAGCGCCTTGCTGATGTTGAACGGGCCCTCCCATGGGGAGGAGAGCTTGTGCTGTCCGGCGGTTCGCTGGATCCGTCTGAGGACCAGGTCCCCCTCGCGAAACGAGAGTGGCCGGATCCGCTTGCTGTGGTAGTGCCGGAGCTTCTGCTAGTAGATCGCCGTCCGGCTCAAGGCCAGTTCGTGAGCTTCCTCGAGTAGATCGACGCCGTCTTCTCTTGCCTCCTTTGCGTCCCTCTCCGTGTATAGGGCGACCCGAGGTGAATCGAACTCGATGTCAGTGGGGATGATCACCTCGGACCCATACACGGGGAAGAAGGGAGTGTGGCCGGTTGAACGGTTTGGGGTGGTCCTGAGACTCCAAAGGACGGACGACAGCTCGTCGATCCAGCAGCCGGCCGACCTTACCAGCGGCGTCACGAGCCAGAGCTTGATGCCGAACATGATGATGCCTTTCGCGCTCTTGACCTGACCGTTTGACTGTGGATGAGCGACGAAGGCCAGGTCAAGCCGGATTCCTTGCTTGGAGCAGAAACGCGTGAGTGCGCCCTTGGCGAAGTTGGTGTCGTTGTCTGTGATGATGCTATGGGGAATGCCATAGTGTACCGTGGGGCCGTCCAGCTTCTTGATTGGCCGCGCCTCGATCCACTTGGTGAATTTGTCGATGGCCACCAGAAAGTGCGTCATGCCGCCTCGAGCGGTCTTGAATGGCCCCACCATGTCCAGCCCCCAATTGGCTAAAGGCCACGAGAGGGGGATGGTTTGGAGGGTCATCGCCGGTAGGTGGCTTTGCGTGCTGAAGCGTTGGCAACCCTCGCACTCGTCGACCAACTTCTTGGCCTCCTCGAGAGCCATGGGCCAGTAGAAGCCATGGCGGAAAGCCTTGGCCACCAGGGTCTGGGAGGCGACATGATGCCCGCACTCGCCCTGGTGAATATTGAGGAGGATCTCTAGACCCTTTTCCGCTCGACGCATCATTGGAAGACGTCGATGGTGCTGCGGTGGACGAGCTCATTGTTGATGATGCCGTAGGCCGTGGCCCGACGCTGGATTTGCCTGGCCAGAGCCTCGTCTGGAGGCAGCTCGCCTCGTAGAAGAAATGCCAAGATGGGTTGGGCCCACGAGGGGGCCGCGACAGTGGCCGGCTCGGGAGTCCCCAGGACTGGTTGATCAGTCCCCGGGACTGGCTCGGGAGCCCTCGAGGCTGGTTGGCCAGCCCCTGGGTTTGGATCGCCGGCCCCCAGGGCCGGCTGGTCGGTGGTCATCATGATGGCCGTGCCGCCAGGCCTGACCGCCTCGGGCACCGCCGGCTCGATCGGAGCCGACTGGGCGGCCGACGGTTTGAGAGCCAATGGTGAAGTTGTCGGAAAGGCGGCCGGGGCCGTCGATGGGCCGGCAACACCCGCCGGCATGAAGATTGACTTCGATTCTGGGGAAGGCTTGATCGATGGCTTGAGCAGCCATTCGAGGGAGACGCCGGCTGGGATGGCCTGTTGGGTGGAGCCGATCTTTGCCAACGCATCCGCCGCCTCGTTGTTCACCCGAGGGACGTGATGAAACTCATAGCCCTCGAAGGAGCCGGTGAGCTGTTGTACGAGGAAGTGGTAGCTGGCCATGTTGGCGTCCGTGGCGTCCCATTCACCAGAGACTTGCTGCACCACGAGGTCAGAGTCACTTAAGGAGAGGATGCGCCTGATGCCGATCTCCTTGGCGAGCCGGAGGCCATGGACGATGGCCTCGTACTCAGCCACATTGTTGGAGGCGACGAAGTGGATCTAGAGGGCGTCTTTGAGCTGATCACCTTTCGAGGAGGAGAGGACTATGCCAGCACCCAGGCCGGTCCTCATTTTCGAGACGTCAAAGTGCATGCGCCAATGCGTGGAGTCTGGGGGAGGCGGAACGAACTCCGTCTCCGCCATTCGACGAGGAAATCCGCCAATGCCTGTGACTTGATGACGGTCCTTGGCTCGTACCGGATCTCATGATCGGCGAGGGCAATGACCCACTTGGCGATCCGGTCGGTGGAGTCCCGGCCGCTCATGATCTCGCCGAGCGGGGCCGTGCTCACCACGGTAATGGTATGCTCTTGGAAATATTGCTTGACCTTCTTGGCAGCGAAGTATATGCCGTAGCACATCTTTTGGTAGTGGGGGTAGTTCTGCTTGGACGCGAAGAGGACCTCGCTAAGGTAGTAGACAGATCGTTGGACCGGCAGGGACTTGCCCTCCTCTGGCCGCTCGACCACAAGGACGACATTGATGACGCGGGTGGTCGCCATGATGTAGGTGAGCAGCAGTTCCTTCTCAATCGGCGCGGCCAGGATGGGCGCGTGGGGGAGAGCCTTTTTGAGGCTGCGGAAGGCCTCGTCCACCTCATCAGGCCAGTCGAAGACGCCTGGCCTCTTGGTTTGACCCGTTTCGATTAGAGCCGTCTTGCGAAGGAGCCCGTAGAGGGGCAGGACCTTCTCTCCCAGCTGATTGATGAACCGGCTGAGCGAGGCGAGGCAGCTGGTGAACTTCTGGATGTCACGGAGCTGGGTCGGCTTTGGCATGCGTTCGATTGCGCTGATCTTCTCAGGGTTAGCTTCGATGCCGCGGGAGGACACGAAGAAACCCAAGAGTTGACCGGCGGGGACACCGAAGACACACTTCTTCGGGTTGAGCTTGATCTTGTACTCACGTAAGTTTGCGAAGGTCTCCCGGAGGTCATCGAGGAGGCTGAAGTTCTTCTTGGTTTTGACGACGATGTCGTCGACGTAGACGTGGACGTTCCTGCCTATCTGAGGCAGGAGGCACTTCTGCATGCATCGTTGGAAGGTGGCGCCAGCATTCTTTAGGCCGAAGGACATGGTGATGTAGCAGTAGGCCCCAAAGGGCATGATGAAGGAGGTCTTGAGCCGGTCTTCCGGATCCAGCTTGATCTGGTGGTAGCCTGAGTAGGCGTCCACGAAGGATAGCAAGTCGCAGCCGGCCGTGGAGTCGATGACTTGATCGATCTGCGGCAGGGGGAATGGGTCCTTGGAACACGCCTTGTTCAGGCTAGTGTAGTCGATGCACATGCACCAGGTCTTGTTCTTCTTCAGTACCAGGACTGGGTTGGCCAGCCAGTCCGGGTGGAACACTTCTATGATGAACCCGGCTGCGAGCAGCCGGGCGATCTCTTCGCCTATGGTACGCCGCTTCTCCTCGAAGAAGCGGCGCAGGGGTTGCTTGACCGGCTTGACGTCTCGCCGGATGTGGAGTTTGTGCTTGGCGAACTTCCTCAGAACACCCGGCATGTCCTTTGGGGACCATGCAAAGATGTCCCGATTCTCACAGAGGAAGTCAACGAGCTCACCTTCCTATTTGCTGTTGAGGCAAGAGACGATGGTGACGCACTGAGCCGGGTTGGCCGGGTCGAGCGGGATTTGCTTGGTGTCTTTGGATGGCTGGAAGGAGGCCTCGCCGGTGGATTGCGAAGGAGGAGCCAGCACGGCCGGCTGGCTGGCAGCAAGGGCCACGAGCCGGTCGAGCTGCCATTTCTCCTCGGTGATCTCCAGGGCCTCGGCCAGCCAGCTGCTGTCTCGAGCACACTCGAGCAACATCTTGTAGTCGCCCTTGATGGTGATGATCCCCTTGCAGCCCGGCATTTTGAGCTTGAGGTAGGCATAGTGGGGGACCGCCATGAAGCTGACAAGAGCCGACCGGCCCAACAGCGTGTGCTAGGGGCTCGCAAGGTCCACGACCTCGAATAGCACTGGCTCATGGCAAAAATGGCCAGGTCCGCCGAAGAGGACGTCGAGCGTGATCTTGCCGACAAGGGAGCAGGACTTCTCAGGCACGATGCCGTGGAAAACCGTCCGGCTCGCCTGTAGGTCTTCTATCTTCAGCCCCAACTTATGCATCGTGTCGAGGTAGAGAATGTTGATGCTGTTGCCGCCATCTATCAACACCTGCGAGTAGTGACAGGCTCGCTCCTTGGTGGCGATGGTGGGCTCGAGGACCAAGGCATAGCTGCCAGGATTCGGCATCACGGCAGGGTGATCGGCTTGGCTCCAAGTGACCGGCTTCTCCGACCAGTGCATGAGTTGGGGAGTTGCCGGCATGGTGGCGTTCACCTCACGGCGGAGCCGGCGCTGAGCGTGTTTGCCCGTCTCTTCACTAGTGAAGACGACATAGCAACCGTCCTGATTGGGGAACTGGTCGATTAAACAACCGTCGTTCCTAGCCGTTGCCGGTGCTGGGGCGACATCTTGGGCCGGGGCCGGTGCACGGGCTGGCGGCACGGGAGGAGCCAGAAGGCCGTCCCCCTGGGCCAATCGCTGTGAGAAGCTCCACTGCCGGAGCGTGTGCGTAGAGGGCTTGGCCCCTGAATGGTTCTTGCAGGGGAGATCGAGCATTTGCTCGAAGGTGAGCTTCGGCTTCCACGCAGCCTTGCCGGTGCGCTGGCGCTGGCCGGAAGACTGGGCAACCGGCTCTTGATCCTCGACAGTGTTGACCTGCCGGCTCCCGTAGTAGGGATCCGGCTCGTCATTCTTGCGCTTGTTGTTCTGCGACTGCCGGATGTCCGCAGCCGGACGGGTCATGGCCGGCGTTATCGTTGCCTTGGTGGGTGGGGTCGTCTTGACCCGGATGGCCGAATAGGCCATGGCGTATTTGTCCGCCTTGGTCATGAGCTCGGCAAGCATGGTCGGCTCGGAGCACAGGAGCTTATGCTTGAGAGGGGTGTCGTCTCGGTAGCCCTCGATGAAGTATTGCACAACTTGCACCTCGTGCACCCCCTCGCAGGAGTTGCGGATCTCGGTCCACCGGGTGAGGTTAGTCGTGGAGGGATTCATCCGGCCCCTGAACGCACATGGCGAGTTCATGGGGACTACCAAGCCACTTGTAGGTGCCAGTGAAGTTGCGGACGAAGGCCTCCTCGAAGTCCGTCCAGGTGTTGATGCTGTTGGCCGCCAGGCTGTTGAGCCAGGTGTGGGCCGAGCCGATCAGCATGAGGGGGGCGCAGCAAACGGCTACGCGCTTATTCCCCCTAGCGATGCCCATCGTGGTGGTGTAGTCGATCAGCCAGTCTTCGGGTTTGGCGGCCCCATTGTATTTCGGGGTGTCCCTAGGGAGTATGAAGCCGGTTGGGAACGGCTCAGTGCGAATCCGTGGGCCGAAGCAGGCCAGACCAATCGAGCCCTCCTCCTCGAGGAGGACGGATTGCGCGAGTTAGTCGATGTGGTTGCGGGCATCGTTCTCGCTGCGGGGGACGCGTGGTCCGAGCCGAGCCGAGATTTCGGGAAGGATGGTGGGTGGCGCCGACTGCCGTGACTCGCGTCGTGGAGGCGGCGTGTGCCCTTGGCTGCACCAGCTACCGGATGCCGGTGCTTCGTGGTGGTGGCCGCCCCGAGGCAGCTCGTTGGTGCGTCGGCTGCTAACAGTCGGTTGCTCACTCCCCGATGTCTGAGAGGGCCGGGGGTTGTTCGCTTCGGCCCGGCGGCCAGACACGCGAGGGGAGCAGGAGTACTGGGCCGCCTGGCGGCCGGCAGTTCCCGTGCCCTCGCGCTCGGGCCGGGGCCTTCAGTGGCGGTGCCGCCCGTCACGAGCAGATGCTGCTGCACATTAGCAGCATCGATGAGCTTCTTGATGTGGCGCTCGTGGGCGGCACGCTCTTCACCCTCGAAGGTGGCCAATTCCTTGTACGCCATCTTGAGAGCCCGCAGGTTAGCCGCCGGGGTGTCGTAGACGGGCATTTTGCTGCCAAGGATTTCGGCAACCACGCGGCCACGGTCGCGCACAGCCCCACGCTGGCTGGGCTCGGAGCCAGCAAGGGTGAGTCCGTAGGCGGAAGCGTAATCCCGCTGTGCCGCCTCCATGCGGCGCCGCGTGGTAGCGAGGGCGGTGGCATCCTCGAACAGGATACGGTGAGCCGCCTCGAGATCGGCTGCGTTAGTGTCGGGGTTCGTCGTCGGGGCGATTGGAGCGCTCAAGCCCCGGAGGGCCGCACCGAACGGATCGGACGTGCCGACGCGGGCGGCGGCAGCGGTAGCCACGACCAGCGCCCGTCCGGATGCGGTGGAGGAAGTGATGTCCATCATCCCAGGCGATCATCGGACCCGCTGGGCCGATCCGCAGCGAGTGCGCCCACTGCTATGGGCAGACCAACGCAAATGAGCACCCTCGCGGGGTACTCGTCAGCGCCCGGAGCCTCGGCGAGGCTGAGCCTGCCGAAGCACTCGGTGAGCGCGTCGATGTCGGCCATGAGACCGACAGAGTTGCCCGCAGGGCGTGACGGGGCAAGCCCCACGAGCTCCCCACGGTTTCACCGGGACGAGCGGCGATGGCGGGGAATGGCGAGGGGTCCCGCCTGGAGCATGAATCCGGCCGGCGCCACGTATGGACCCATGTTGCATGGGGTACAAGGATGCTCCTGGAGCTGTGTCTAGAGGGGGAAGAAGGAGTAGTCGGCTCGTCTTCCTCTGCTACTAGAGAGGGTATGGGGGTTCTATGGGCGTGTGCGAGTGATCATTCATCCCCGTTGCATGGGGGGCTCAGGGGGTTTTATAGGCCAACCCCCCGGCTCTTACAATATGCTTAAAGTACCGAGGTGGGGAGACCGGGCTGGCAGTCTCTCCGGCTGGCCAGAGGGTCCCGCCGCTCGTGTCGTCTCATCATGGGCGGGGCCCGCCGGCCGAGCGGTCCCATCTCCCGTTGGGGCCCGCCAGCTGGCTCTACGATTGGCCCTCGCCCACCTGCCGAGGCACGGGTCGCCCGGGGGAGCATCGTCTAGCGCCAGCCGACCGAAGTCTCCGGTACGACCGACAGCACTGTAGCCACGCCGGGGCAGGTAATCGAGTGGCAAAGGCATGCCAACACTGTTCCCCCGCTCGGTCGCGCTCACCGAGGTCAGCGGCCGGGACGGTTGGACTGTAGCCACGCGCTGTAGTGCGTAAGAGGCCACTGTAGCCACATGGCCGCCCGTCATGCCGGTCACGTCGCGTCGTCGTACCCGCGCGCAGAGGGACGGGGTGGGGCATGTCCGTCCCAAAGTCAACAGAAGAGCCACCCTGTGGGCGGCCGGCCGCGCCCAGCCGGCCGAGGGCCCAACCAGCTTCTTGACCAGCCGACCGGGGCGCCAGCTGGTATTGACTTGCGTCGGACGTCCTCCAGCCGGCCACGGCCAACCGGCCACGTAGTTTTTCTTTGAAGCGAACGGAGGAAGACCCTGTTGCTTTGGCCTACCTAGCGGTAATAACCCCGTCAATCCAGGATACCCACTCTACGTGGTTAACGTGTCGCAGCAAAGGTTGTACGTCGACACATTCCCTGCGGAAAAGTTCTTCCTTCGATTTGATTACATCTTCAACATGTTTCACTTGAAAAAGCTGGATTTTACGTTTGTCCGCCTTTTTTCCTTGTACATGAACTACATCATCAGGATTGAGAAGATACCTTATATCTGTGTCGCTGACCTGTACTTCATGCATGAGAGCTTCTTGGCAGTCTGCGGAAAGCACCGTGAATATGCGAGTAACTACATCACCGATTTCATGGTCAGCAATAATGATAAGGAGACGATTCTCTTGCCTTATCATCCCATGTAAGTCATCCGCGTGGATATCCTTCCTTCGAATTCAATCATTTCATTTGCACGCATGGATGCTGATTTTAGATGTACTTATTTTGCACAGCAACGGGCACGCCGTCCTCATCATCCTTTACCCCCGATTCTCCCATGCTCTTTACTTGGACTCATCAAAGAACATGAAGAAAAAGGATTACACCCACATCAAGTTTGTTCTCGACGGTGCTATCTTTACATACGGCGTACAGGGTGGAGAGATCATGCTCAGGAAGACAAGGAACCACGCGCTCTACTTCGGTCATAAGACTAACTTCTGCTGCATACAACAACCGAGTGGTACTATCAGTGATGGATTCTATATCCTCCACCACATGCTGGAGTACAGACGGGATCAGCAGAACCTTCGCATGTAACATAGATTCGGCGATGCCCATATTTTGCAATGGGCAAACAACCTAGGAGATATCCTGGATCATCGACTCTGTTGTGGTTTTATCACGGCAGATGTCCGGGTCAACGGACTTAGGTTCGGGGCGAGACGCAACTACGTGGCGGCTTGAAGGGGTTGATCGGAATCGAGAAGACACGGAGTTTTACCCAGGTTCGGCCCCTCAAGTCGAGGTAAAAGCCTACATCCTGCTTGTCTGATATTGATGATGATGAAGATCTCTCGATTACAAGGGTGCTAATCGCTACCTCTAATCACGAGAGCCTCTAATATCTTGTCTTATCTAAACTTGTGGACTTGTGTCTCTTCTGAATCTGTCCCTCTAGGGGTGCTCTACCCCTCCTTATATAAGTGGAGAGGGTAGGTTTACAAATAGAGTCCTACTAGGATTAGGATTAGGAATCGTCTCTCACGAATCCTACTCTGGGTCTTATTTCCTTTAAGGGAATCCTTCTCTCTTCAGGCCTTCTCTTGTGGGCTTTCTCTTGTGAGCCGCCTGGCGCCGGCTCACCCGCCGGGTCTTGGGCTTGGTCATCCTATGACTCGCCTGCCGGGTCTTTAATAAGAATGTCATGTCCTTGGCCGTGTCTCCTGTGAGTCGCCTGGTCGGGTCATTAATAAGATGTCATGTCTTCGGTCGGGTCTCCTGTGAGTCGCCAGGCCGGGTCATACCATGGGGTATATCCCCATCATTAGCCCCCAGGTTAGCTTGAATTTATTCATGGTAAGCTCCTGAAATAAGAGTAATAAATATGTTAAGTGGCCGGCTTGCTCCTTTGGCCGGCTTATAAAATGACTCCTCGGAAATCCGGGTCTTTTCTGCATATGAATGAGTCGTCTTGATAATCATCTTGCTTGTTAATGTCCTTTGAAAAAATATTGAGAATAGAACACTCATATGCCATTGAGTCGGCTTCCAATACTCTCAGCGGGTCAATTCTGCCGGGTTATAATTATTGATGACACCGGGTCATTATCATTGGTGACTCCGGGTCAAGTAATTAGAATCCAACAGACTTGATAAAAATACTAAGATGAAAATCCATCCGATGTAAAGCCGGACTTCCATTGTTGTGAAGCAGGGCGGCTTATATAAACTCTGGCGGGTTATGATCTTTTGATGACGCCGGGTCAATAATGTTGGTGATGCCGGGTCTAATAACTGAACTCCATAATTAACATCTTGAAAAATTCTCCTCAAAGTTTTTGATATGTCCATATTACCTATAGCCCCCAAGCTCCGAGATTATCCATGATAACTTGGTGCTTTTGCAAATAACATTTTGGACTGTGTAGCCCCCAAGTGTCGGGTTGTCCTGCCTGTAGCAACCTGGGACTTATAATTGCTTTATATCTTATAATGCTTCAGCGGGTGTTGCCCCCAAGGGCCGTCTCATCAAAAAGCTTTGGCGGGTGTATCCCCCAAAGGCCGGCTCATCAAAAAGCTTTGGCGGGTGTAGCCCCCAAGGGCCGGCTCATCAAAATGTGATGTGCCGGGTCTTCAATTTGATTCTCTTTAATCTGGTGGAACCCCTGAATACTGTAACCCCCAAGTGTCGGGTCGCACGCCTGCGGCAACTTAGGACTTTAAAAAAAAGTTTGATCTAAATGGTGTAGTCCCCAAGTGTCGGGTCAGTAAGAATTTACTGGTCTAGGACTTACAAAAATATAGAAAGGTCGGGTCATCTCTTTGAGATAACAGGGTCTTGCTGACAATGTAATAATTTGAAAGCCGGCTTGCATTAGCCCCCAAGTGCCGTAGTGCATGCTTGCAGCAACATGGGACTTGCATAATTGATATAAACTTGGACTTGAATAATGTAGCCCCCAGGTGCCGGGTCGTCTGCCTGCGGCGACTCGGGACTATGTGAGAATAGTATGACTCACCACAATTTGTTGAATGAATCTTTGACCGTGGTTGTAATATAACCCGAAATGAATATCCTGAAATAATTCCTTTGTCTTTGATATGAAATTCCTGCTCGTGGTTGCGGTGCAACCCAACAAATATATATTTAGAGAAATCCATGAGTGTTGTAGATTACTACAAAGCACAATTGAAGAAATCCAAGAGCCGGTCAATTAGATGACATAGCATTATATCTGATAAGGTGACTCTTGAAAAATAATGGATTTCTCCGAGCTGGCTTAAAAAACCCAATCATTTAACACTGGTTTATGATAACCATGAAGATCCAGCCATGTTGGCTATTAAAAGATCCATTTGCTCTTGCCAAACACTTAATAGCGGCTCATTTTAAGAGATAATACCTGCAAAAAATAAACAAGACAGAATATAGTCTGCATTGTTGTGAGGGCGGCTTGAAAAAGCTCAACCCGGAGATGTTCATACCGTTCATAACATTGCTCCTTTGCATAAATATGTCTTGAGCTCTTTTAAGACGTCATTCCTTCTCCAGAAGCTTAGAGCCGGAGAGTATCTTTTGAGGAACTTGAATTTTGTCAACCGGAGCAACGTGGCTCCGGCTCTTGTAATATGAATCTATTGAAGAGCCGGTTGTCATAGGATAAAGTAAGCTATACCTGATGGTAGGAAGCCTCTATTAACAACTATGGCTGTTGATGAACCTGAAGCAGTCGAAAGCCGGCTCCATGAAGGGTGATGTAAGCTGTACCATGATGGTAAGAAGCCTCCTTTTTAATAGCAAATATTTATCCATTGTATTCCAACACCGGTTGTCAATAGGTTATGTAAGCTATACCTTATGGCAAGGAGCCTCTATTGACAACCGCAGCTCAAGAAGCCTGCTGTTGAAGGGTGATGTAAGCTATAGTCGAAGGCAAGAAGCCTCCTCCAATCAGCCAATGTTGTATAGGGCCGGCTCCCGATGGGTTTATGTAAGCTATACCTTATGGCAAGAAGCCTCCATTCGACAGCCGCAACTAGTAATTGTACTAGCCGGTTGCATGAAGGGTAATGTAAGCTATACCCGAGGGCAAGAAGCCTCCTTCCACAACTATTTTTGGCGTAAACGCCGGTTGTTAGGGTGAGATAAGCGAACCCGTCGGTAAGAAGCCCCCTTCGACAACCGCGGCTAACATGTTAACCGGAGATGGCATAAAGCCGGCCATTAGGGTGAGATAAGCGAACCCGTCGGTAAGAAGCCCCCTTCGATGGCCGCAGTTGATAAGCAACTGGAGTCAGGTATACACGTTGTTGCCTTAGGGTCATGTAAGCTATACCAAAGGTAAGAAGCCTCCATCAACAACAGCGCTTAATGTACCCAAACTAAGCATAAAAGCCAAACTGTGCACCATACCAGTTCAGGGTCTCTAAAGCGAGATTGGCCGTCAACTTTGTGAACCGGCTCAGGGTCTCTAAAGCGAGATTGACTGGTAAGAGCTTAGCTGTTTAACTTACACCAGTTCAGGGTCTCTGAAGCGAGATTGACTGGTAAAAGCTCAGCAGGTCACCTTAGCCTTAACCGGTTCAGGGTCTCTGAAGCGAGATTGACTGGTAAGAGCTTAGTTGTTTAACTTACACCAGTTCAGGGTCTCTGAAGCGAGATTGGCTGTCAACTTTGTGAACCGGCTTAGGGTCTCTAAGCGAGATTAACCGGTAAGGCTTCGGCGGGTCACATAACGGAGCAACATTAACTTGTAAGCCGCCATCTTGTAAAACGCCATCTTTATATGAAGAAACGGCAGAAACTCCAAGTGACTTTATGATGATCCAAGAAATTCGGGCACCCATGTTTGAATGGTGCATCACGGCGGTCCGTCTGCTTGGGCAACTTTTAATCATCCGCCAATAATATAGTAGCCCCCAGGATTGGGTTTTTTGCGAAGACCCAGGGTTCTCGTTGAAAATGACCAAATGTGTCCCGCCATGTCTGTAGCCCCCGAGTCTCAAGTTGACTCGAAGAGGCGGCTTGAGAATCTTCATCGAAAGTTGAGGTTGGCCGTGGCGGGTTATACATGATCCCGTACTAATTGTTTCAATGATCCGGTCGATGGTTCGTTTCGGCTGTTTGTTGAAGCTGTAGTGGCGGCAACTTGTGTGCTTTTCCGTTGGGCGGCTCGTATGGATGAGCACCACACTGATATATTGATGTAGACGTAAAAATCAACCGCGGCATTGTAAGCCGGTTCCGCTGCGAAAGATAGATGCGTCATTGTAAACCGGTGTGGTCATGAGAGACGGTCGCGGTATTGTAAACCGGCGCGGGTGGCGAGAGTCGGCTTTGGCGTTGTAAGCTGGTGCCGACAGATGAGTCAGTCACGGGTATTATAAGCCGGCACGGATGGTTGGGTCATCCACGGGCGTTGTAAGCCGGTGCAGACGGATGAGAGACGGCCATGGTATTGAGAACCGGCGCGGGTCGCGAGAGATGCCACGACATTTCTAAGCCAGTGCAGTGGCGAGAGAAGGTCACGGCATTGTAAGCCGGCGTGGTGGCGAAAGTTGGGCACGGTGTTGAAAAACCGGCGCGGATGGTGAGAGACGGCCACGGCGTTACAAGCCGGTGCGCCCATGAGAAGCGGCCACGGCGTTCGTAAGCCCGTGTGACCGTAAGAGGCGGACGCGTCGTTTTGTTGACATTTTCCATGCCGAGGGGACGGCGGCTTGCGTGCATCTATATGGCGGCTTGAGGACATCCATTGGGTGGCTCATATTTGGCAGGTGAGCTCGCTCGGTACCAGCAAGTTGAGGTAGATCGTCCGCGGGAGGCGGCAACTTCCGCACGCACATTTTCGACGGGTAATGTAGCATGGATGAACGCTGGTGCAGAATGCTTCCAGCATGTGCTCTGCCGATATAAGCCACGTGTTTAGTGAATAATTGCTCTGCATATGATAATATACACAGAAAGGGATTATTCTTTAAAAAAAGATAATATGTGTTAATAAAATAATCTTAGATGGGTATCACGTGATTTGTTCGGATTACTGATGATCCGGATAACTCTTCAGTACGGTCACTGAATTTTGTTTTAACCCTTATATATCCTGGCCCCCTCTCCATTTTTTTTAAACTAGCCGGCTCCCACTTCTTAGTTCTTCTTCCCCGCATGGTCAACCGGGTCCCCAGGGAGAAACCGAGGGCGGAGGAACCGAAGGTGGAATAGTTTGCAAGGGGTGGCAAGGCGGTGGCGGCACGGCAGACGAGGCCAGCCTCGGAGCGCTGGTCGCGGCGGAGATCCGGCGTCCAGGTGTGGAAAAGGCCTGAGTGGCGGGGGTCGCCGGTTCGAAGCGTGATGCAGGCGGCCGACTTCGCGTGGTGGGGAACGCATGCGGGGCGAGCTGGAGCAGGGGAGTTTCGAGGCGAGGCGGCGACGGCTCGCTGACCGGCGGCTCGAACAGTGAGCGGGCGAAGCTGGCTCCACGGCGGCCGGGCGGCTCGAGGAGGTGCCTCCTGCGGGGGCGAGGCGCGATGAGGTGGAGGTGAGGCCGCCGGTGACTCCGGGCGTGGCAGAAGCTGACGAGGCCGGTGACCCACCAGTAGCAGCGGTTGAGGTAGATAGGCCAGTGGCTCAGAGGCGAGGGTGGAGCATCCATTGCCGAAGCAGCGAGCTGGCCGACGGTTTAAGGCAACGGGGACAGCGTGCGGCGGCGACGCAAGGGGCGTGAGGCGGCTTGCTCTAGGCGGCTCGTAATAGCGGCGACGGGGGCAGAGACTCGGCAGCACCGACCCGCGACAGAGGCGGAGCTCACGGCGGGGTAGCAAGCCAAAGACGAGAGCCAGCCTCGGCCAGCGGGCGCACAGGCCTAGAGGGCGGTTTTGAGGAAGGAGGCTCGTGACGCGACGGCACGGACGGCGGATCGACGTGGAGACGGCTTCGAAACTCTGGGCGACTCGAAGCACAATCCCTGGCGGAGCTCACGGCGGCTCGAGAGAGGACTCGGCGCTCGGCGGCTGCAAACCGGCCGTCGCGACTCGGACATACAGAGGTGATTCGAGGCAAATAGAGAAGGCACAATTTGGACACGAAATCGGCTCGGAGGCCCCGGAGTTGTGCGCAGACCCGTCTCCCGATGCTCTCATCAACAAAGCCGGCAACGGTGGCTAGGCTCGGGATGTGGGCGGCGAGTCTGGAGGGTGTGTGGAGCGGAGGCGGGCGCGACGAGGGGTTGGGGTGGCTCGGGCGCACGCCGGTAAGTCAAGGCGTTGTGGAAGCAAAAACGGAATCGGGATGACTTCGGACGCGTGCCGGCGAATCTGTGTCTGTAATTTCTCCCGGGGTCATGGAGTCCTTCTCTCCGTCGTGGAGGCTTGACCAATCGGGTTCCATAATAATAATCCGGTGATAGTACTCGTCTCCTCTGATTTGTTTTTGACGGCTGGATTTGGTCTTCAACGTGGCGGTTTGGTCAGATCGCAAGATGCAGTAGTGCATAGATGTAACCCTTGCTCGTCGGCTCTTTTTCATCCGACGGATCGCTATCTTCTTTGATCCCTGAAATATTCCCTTCAAGAACACAACTCCACTATGCTGCGCCCCACGGTGGGCGCCAACTGTCGTGGTTTTATCACGGCAGATGCCCGGGTTAATGGACTTAGGTTTGGGGCAAGACACAACTACGTGGCGGCTTGAAGGGTTGATCGGAATCGAGAAGACACGGAGTTTTACCCAGGTTCGGCCCCTCAAGTCGAGGTAAAAGCCTACGTCCTGCTTGTCTGATATTGATGATGATGAAAATCTCTCGATTACAAGGGTGCTAATCGCTACCTCTAATCACGAGAGCCTCTAATATCTTGTCTTATCTAAACTTGTGGACTTGTGTCTCTTCTGAATCTGTCCCTCTAGGGGTGCTCTACCCCTCCTTATATAAGTGGAGAGGGTAGGTTTACAAATAGAGTCCTACTAGGATTAGGATTAGGAATCGTCTCTCACGAATCCTACTCTGGTTCTTATTTCCTTTAAGGGAATCCTTCTCTCTTCAGGCCTTCTCTTGTGGGCTTTCTCTTGTGAGCCGCCTGGCGCCGGCTCACCCGCCGGGTCTTGGGCTTGGTCATCATGTGACTCGCCTGCCGTGTCTTTAATAAGAATGTCATGTCCTCGACCGGGTCTCCTGTGAGTCGCCTGGCCGGGTCATTAATAAGATGTCATGTCTTCGGTCGGGTCTCCTGTGAGTCGCCAGGCCGGGTCATACCATGGGGTATATCCCCGTCAGACTCTGAGCTGAGTTCTATCACATCTAGCATGAACTTGCCCGAATCATCATGAAGGAGGTCCTCGGAAAAATAGGGATGTTCTATGAAGAAGGGCAAATGTCGCGGGAAGACGTCCGAACACGCGTAGCCACTCAGCGTCTCAACCTGAAGGCTTTCACTGTGCTCGAGGACTATCTCCCTGACTTGGATGGATGGCACGACATGTTGGAGTGATTAACGATATATGACAATGTGTCCGTTTAGTCCATACTTTGTCTATGACGAAACTTTGAGTTATGCACGACGAAACTTTATTTGTGATATAATTAAACTATCATCCTCAACTAGCGAAGATCACTCTAGTTAGGGCATTTTGGGTACGATGAACTTTGTTATTTATGCTTATGATATGTTGCTTCTATTTTTACCAAGTCTATGTCTTTCTGTTACTCAACTATATATGTTGCATATCATCAACTCATGTGACGATGCAGGTGCATAGATCATCGATGGCTAAGAAGTGCTACACTACGAGTATACGAAGAGTGGCCGGAATGTCAGGACCAAGTGTATCGGTTTCTGGTTTCCGAGTGATAGCCAGTAGTTAGTTTAGGTTCACGCTAAGCGAGGGAGGGATATGAACCGACACCTCAAGAAGTACTACATTATGTATGATGAAACATGTCATGTAACTTGTATAGCTATATCGTGATTATGATGTGACGACATGATTTATGTTGGATGATATGATGAGACTATTATGTGTATGATATGATGAGCATATTGCATGTTTATGATACGATTAGAATACTGTATGAAACCTGTACAGAAACATCGCAAATACGTAGCAAAAAAAGATACGAGAAAATATAGTAGTAGCACTCTTTAGCGCTGGACACGAAAATGATACTGCTAAAGGACTTAGCAGCAGCGCTGGTATGGAAAGCGCTACTGGTAAGTAGGTATAGCAGTAGCGTGTGTCAAAATGCGCTACTGCTAAACATTAGTTGTATACACCTAAAAACCGCGCTACTGCTGGGGTTTTTCCTAGTAGTCGTAGCAGATAACTTGTCTAGTTTAGAGAATCTCCTTGATGACCCACTACCTATTGATGATAGTTTTCTTGATGAACAATTGACTGTCATAAATGCTTCTCGTAATGCTCCTTGGTATGCTGATTATGCTAATTACATTGTCGCTAAATTTATACCACCTAGTTTCACATACCAACAAAAGAAAAGGTTTTCCTATGATTTAAGACATTACTTCTGGGATAACCCGCACCTTTATAGAGAAGGAGTAGATGGTTTTATTAGATGTTGTGTACCTGAGCATGAACATGAACAAATCCTACACAAGTGTCATTCTGAGGCCTATTGAGGACACCAGCTGGAGATAGAATTGCACATAAGGTATTACAATCTGGTTTTATTGGCCTAGTCTCTTCAAGGATGCTCGTAAGTTTGTCTTTTCATGTGTTGAATGTCAAAGAATTGGCAATATTAGTAGACGTCAGGAAATGCCTATGAATTACTCTCTTTTTATCGAACCATTTGATGTTTGGGGTTTTGATTATATGGGATCTTTTCCAATGTCCAACGGGTATACTCATATTTTAGTTGTTGTTGGTTATGTTACTAAGTGGGTAGAAGCTATTCCAACTAGTAGTGTTGATCATAACACCTCTATTAAGATTCTTAAGGAAGTTATTTTCCCTAGATTTGGAGTCCCCAGATATTTAATGATTGATAGTGGTTCACATTTTATTCATGGTGCTTTCCGTAAATTGCTTGCTAAGTATGATGTTAACCATAGAATTGCATCTCCTTACCATCCTCAGTCTAGTGGTCAAGTAGAATTAAGCAATAGAGAAATTAAATTGATCTTGCAAAAGACGGTTAATAGATCCAGGAAGAATTGGTCTAAGAACCTTGATGATGCACTATGGGCTTACAGAACTGCCTACAAGAATCCTATGGGTATGTCTCCATATAAGATGGTTTATGGTAAAGCATGTCACTTAACTTTACAGCTAGAGCACAAAGCTTATTAGGCAATCAAAGAACTCAACTATGATTTCAAACTTGCTGGTGAGAAGAGGTTATTTTATATTATCTCACTTGATGAATGGAGAACCCAGGCCCATGAGAATGCCAAGTTGTTTAAAGAAAAAGTTAAGAGATGGCACGATAAAAGGATACAAAAGCGTGAATTCAATGCAGGTGATCATGTCTTGCTATCCAATTCTCGGTTAAGATTTTTTGCAGGAAAACTTCTATCTAAATGGGAAGGGCCTTACATTGTTGAGGAAGTATATCGTTCCGGTGCCATCAAGATCAACATTGCCGAAGGAACAAATTCGAAGGTGGTAAACGGGCAAAGAATCAAACATTATACCTCAGGTACTCCCATTAATGTTGAGACCAATGTTATCAATACCATAACTCCGGAAGAGCATATTAGGGAGACCTACCGGAACATTTCAGACTTTGAAAAGGAATAGGTACGGGGTACGGTAAGTAAACCGACTCCAAAACTTTCCCAATAGCAATTTTACTCAGTTTTGGAATATTTAAAAAATTAGGAAAATTAAAAGTAGTCCAAAGGACGCATGGGGAAGTGACAAGCCTGCTAGGCGCGGCCACCCATGGTCGTGCCTAGGGGGCTTGTCACCACCCCGTGCACCCTCCAGACTCGTTTTCTTGTGGTACATCCATTCGGGTCGGAAAAAATTCATATATAATCTCTCGAAGGTGTGCACTTTCGTATCACGACAATACCTCTTGTTTTCGTTTTGAACTGTTTTTTCAAGCATATTTAGAGCAAGATGTCTTTGCAAGAGTCGACCGGGGAGAGTCGTGTTTCTCACCCAACACAGGAACCGGGAGCATACATTGAAGCTAATCACTTTGGGTGAACCACGGAGGAGGATATGGAGACCGACTTGAAAAAGGTGGATGCCATGGAGGAAGACCAAGAAGTTAACTCTCATCCACAATGCGGAGTCATGTTGGAGGAACTTTAGAGCTCGGTAATCCCGAATTCAGTTATTCCTCCCGACGCTAAATTTCTTACTTATGAAAACCTGAAAAGGAGTGTCGTCTTTTCACCCACAGCAATGAAACATCCATGGGTGAAGGGATCTTTAACCTCCATCGAAAAACTTCACAAGGAAATAATGGATCTCAAGCGGCAAAATAACAAGCTTGAGGAGGAGAATCGTATTCTGAGGGGTATCATCTCCGAGAATATTGCACCATCACCTCCGAAGAAGGACACCTTAGCACATGGGTATGGGCACTCCCCTTGGCTTGTGCCAAGCTTGGGGGAGGTGCCCCGGTATCATATCACCATCACACCTTTTTCCTTTTTCCTTTTTCCTTTCTCTTGCCTTTCTTATTCAGTCCTTCTTTATTTTGTTTTGATCTAGTAGAATAAAATTTTAGTATGATCTACCCTTTAGTTTTTTTATTTTGCTCCCCTTATGTAAGCAAATTCGAGAGTTATATAATAAAAAGTAGTCTTGATGAGAGGGCTTTGCTATATTACTATGCTCTTGAAAGTAATGAATAAAGAATAATAGAATAAAAGCAAAGAGTATACATAATGATCTTATGCGGAGTGATGACTTCACATATAAAAAGTATGTCGATTGAAATTTGTTGGGAGTTAACAAACATAATAATTACTCATTGGTGCAATTGAAAAGGAAGTGATAAATAAAGAGAGATTCACATATAAATATCTTATCTTGGACATCTTTTATGATTGTGACCACTCATTGAAATATTACGTGCCAAGAAGTTGATGTTCGACAAGGAAGACAACATAATGGGTTATGTTTGCTTGCCTCCGGATAGAAGTTATATTGTTTTAGTGTTGGAAATATGCCCTACAGGCAATAATAAATTGGTTATTATCATATTTCTTTGTTCATGATAATCTTTTATTATCCATGCTATAATTGTATTGATCGGAAACTCAGATACATGTGTGGATACATAGACAACGCCATGTCCCTAGTATGCCTCTAATATACTAGCTCGTTGATCAAAGATGGCTATAGTTTCCTAGTCATGGACAGGAGATGTAATTTGATAATGGGATCACATCATTAGGAGAATGATTTGATGGACAAGACCCAAACTATGAACGTAGCATATGATCATGTTAGTTTATTGCTACAGTTTTCTGCATGTCAAGTATTTGTTCCTATAACCATGAGATCATGCAACTCACTGACACCGGAGGAGTACCTTGTGTGTATCAAACGTCGCAACATAACTGGGTGACTATAAAGTTGATCTACAGGTATCTTCGAGGGTGTCTATTGGGTTGGCATGGATCAAGACTGGGATTTGTTACTCCGTGTGATAGAGTGGTATCTCAGGGCCCACTCGGTAATACAACATCACAATAAGCCTTCCAAGCAATGTGACTAAGTGTTAGCCACGAGATCTTGTATTACGGAATTAGTAAAGAGACTTGCCGGTAACGAGGTTGAACTAGGTATGGAGATACCGACGATCGAATCTCGGGCAAGTAACATACCGAAGAACAAAGGGAATGTCATACGGGATTAACTGAATCCATGACATAGAGGTTCGACCAATAAAGATCTTTGTAGAATATGTAGGAACCATATGGGCATCCAGGTCCCGCTATTGGTTATTGATCGTAGAGGTGTCTCGGTCATGTCTACATAGTTCTCCAACCCGCAGGGTCTGCACACTTCAGGTTTGGTGACGTTTCGGTAGTATAGAGTTATGCATGGTGGTGACCGAAGGTTGTTCGGAGTCCTAGATGAGCTGTAGGACGTTACGAGGAGCTCTGGAATGGTCTGGAGGTAAAGATTGATATATATGAAGTCCTGTTTTGGTCGCCGAAAAAGTTTCGGGCTCATCGGTAGTGTACAGGGAGTGCCGGTAGTGTACCGGGGGACCATCGGGAGGGGGTTTTCGACCCAAGAGGCTAAATGGGCTGTGAGAGGACAAATATCAGCCCTTAGTGGGCTGGCTGAAGTCCCACACAAGGCCCATGCGTCTGGGAAGAAATTCCAAAGGAGAAAAGGTGGAAAAAGGCAAAAAGGTGGAAATAAGGAAGGAGTCCTAATCCTACTAGGAGTGGAGGAGGAGGACTCCTCCTCTCCACTTCAGCCGAAGCAAAGAGGGGCTGGCCCTTGCGCCAAGCCTCCTCCTCCTCCTCTCTTCCTATATATACTAGAGATTTTAGGGTTTTGGCACATAGAATTTCAGCTACGTGCAACCCTACCCTCTAGTCCGCAGTTTCTCCTCTAGATCGGTTTCAGCTGTGCTTAGGTGAAGCCCTGCCAAGATTACTCCACCACCGTCACCACAGCACCGTCACGTTGCCGTAGAACTCGTCTACCTCTCCGCTTCCTCTTGTTGGATCAATAAGGCGGAGATCATCATCAAGCCGTACGTGTGCTGAATGCGGAGGTGTCGTCCGTTCGGTACCAGATCGGAAGGACCGTGATCAAGATCGCGAGACGATTCATGATTGGATCATGGGACGGATCGCGATGAGATTGCAAGACGGATCATGATGAGATCTCGAGACGGATCATGATGGGATCACCGGACGCTCGGCGATTTGGATCACGAAGACGTTCGACTACACCAACCGCGTTTCTTAACGCTTCCCGCTTAGCAATCTACAAGGGTATGTAGATCCACTCTCCCTCTCATAGATGCTCATCACCATGGATAGATCTTGCATGTGCATAGGATTTTTTTGTTTCCCATGCAACGTTCCCCAACAGTGGCATCATGAGCTGGGTCTATGTGTAGATGAGATCTCAAGTAGAACACAAAGAGTTTGTGAGCGTTGATGCTTAGATTGCTTCCTCCCTTGCTCGTGTTTTGGTTCAGCGGTATTGTGGGATGAAGCGGCTTGGATCAACCTTACTCATACACTTACGAGAGACCAGTTCCATCAACTGACGTGTAACTTTGTTGCACAAAGATGGTTGGCGGGTGTCTGTTCCTCCTACTTTAGTTGGATCGAATTCGACAAAGGCGGTCCTCGAGAAGGTTGAAAAGCAACTTATGTATCACCATTGTGGTTTTGTGTAGGCGAGAATTGTTCTTGCTAGATACCCGTAGCAGCCACGTAAAACTTGCAACAACAATTAGAGGATGTCTAACTTGTTTTTGCAGGGTATGTTGTGATGTGATATGGCTAATTACATGATGAGATATATGTGATGTATGAGATGATCATGTGTTGTATAGAATATCACGACTTGCATGTCGATGAGTACGGCAACCGACAGGAGCCATAGGGTTGTCTTTAATTATTGTATGACCTGCATGTCAATCATTAAGCGCTATGTAATGCTTTACTTTATCACTAAACAGTAGCAATAGTAGTAGAAGCATGGTGAGCGTGACAACCCCGATGGCGACATGTTGATGGAGATCAAGATGATGGAAATCATGGTGTCATGTCAGTGACAATGGAGATTATGTCGATGCTTTCAAGATGGAGATCAAAAGCACAGGTTCATGGCCATATCATGTCACTTATGATTTGCATGTGATGTTAGTCCCTTTATGCACCTTGTTTTTCTTAGGACGACGGTAGCATTATAAGGTGATCCCTCACTTAATTTCAAGATAAATTGTGTTCTCCCCGAGTGTGCACCGTTGCGAAAGTTCATTGTCTCGAGACACCACGTGATGATCGGGTGTGATTGTCGTGGTTTCGTCACGGCAGATGCCATGGGTAGGCTTATCGAGAGGGGCCGAAGGACGCCGGTGGGCTCCGGGAGCGGGGTTAGGCACAAGCGGTGGTGAACACACGATGTACCCAGGTACTGGGCCCTCCGTGGGAGGTAACACCCCTAGTCCTGCTTGGTCTGGTTGCGACAATGGTCAGATTACAATGGCACTCCTTGAGCTGTATGGGTCGTGGAAGAAGAAGGAGCTAGCCTTCTCTTCTGCCTCTCTACGCGTGTGTGTGGAGTGGACGTCAAGGGAACTAGGAGATCAACCGACCTCCTGCATGGGGGTGGCCCGGGGGGTTTTATAGGCCATCCCCTCGGATTACAATACAAATAGAAGGTCATGGGGGGGCCCAGCCGGCAGCCTCTCTGGCCGGCTATGGGGCCCGCCGGCTGTGGGGTCCTGTCGCCGGTAGGCCCCGCGGGCTGAAGGGTCCCGTCAGGAGCCGCCGGGGCCCGTGCGGCGGGTCCCAACGCTGGTCACGTCACGGCACGGGCCGCCCCTTGTGGCGTCGTCTTGCGGCGACCGGCCGAGGTCAGCGGTGCGGCCGGCCGCCCTGTAGCCATGCCGGGGCAGGTAATGGAGCGGTTGCGGCATGCCGATACTATTGGAAGCCCGGTCACCATCCGCCAGGGTCAGAGGCCCTGACACCTTCACTGTGGCCACTCCGGCGCTGACCCCCGATGGGATGGGGACCACTATCGCCATGCATGCCCTGACGACGGTATCCAATGCGCAGCCGGCTAGGGGGGGGCAGGCGGCAACGCCCCCAGCTGGCCAGCACGTCATAACCGGTGGGGCGTAGCCGGCGGGCTCTGGCCGGAGGGCCGCTACCGGCAGGGCGCAGCCGGACCGCAGGGGGAGGCGGCCCGCCCTTTGATTGCGTTAGAAAGCAGGAGCAAGAGGGCGCTTGAGGCTACCCCGGGGTCATCCTCTCGTCAGTGATAGACTCTACATTCACATACAACGGGTGCAAGCCACTATTGCACATGCAGAACACTCGGGTTAAACTTGACGAGCCTAGCATGTACAGACATGGCCTTGGAACACAAGAGACCGAAAGGTCGAACATGAGTCATATAGTAGATATGATCAACATGATGATGTTCACCATTGAAACCACCTCAACTCACGTGATGATCGGACTTGAGTTGGTGAATTTGGATCATGTATCACTCGAATGATCGGAGGGATGTCAATTTGAGTGGGAGTTCTTAAATAATTTGATTAATTGAACTCATTATCATGAACATAGTCAGTAGTGTCTTTGCAAATTATGTTGTAGATTACTAGCTCACGCTGTAGCTCCCTTGTTTTTTAATATATGTTCCTAGAGAAATAGAGTTGAAAGATGATGGTAGCAACATTGCGGACTGGGTCCGTGATCTGAGGATTGTCCTCATTGCTGCACAGAAGGCTTATGTCCTTAATATACCGCTCGGTGCGCCAACCCCTCTAGCATCGTTTGTAGATGTTGTGAACATCTGATAGGCATGTTCTGATGACTACTTGGTAGTTTAGTGCGTCATGCATTACGGTTTAGAATTGAGGCTCCAAAACGTTTTGAACATCACGGAACATATGAGATGTTCTAAGAGCTGAAATTGGGATCTCAGGCTCGTGCCCGTGTTGTGAGATATAAGATCTCAAACAAGATTCTTTGCCTACAAGATGAAAGGGAATAGCTCAATCGTTGAGCATGTGCTCAGATTGTCTAGGTGCTACAATTGCTTGAATCGAGTGGGAGTTGATCTTCCAGATAAGATAGTGATTAATATAGTTCTCCAAGTCACCGTCACTAAGCTACTAGAACTTGGTGATGAACTATAAAATGCCAGGGATAGAAATAATGATCCCTGAGCTATTCGCGGTGTTTGACACAGCGAAGGTAGAAATCAAGAAGGAGCGTCAAGTGTTGATGGTTAGTAAAACCACTAGTTTCGAGAAGGGCAAGGGCAAGGAGGGAAACTTCATGGATGGCAAGATAGTTGCTGCTCCAGTGAAGCAACCCAAAGTTAAACCCAAACCCGAGACTAAGTGCTTCTATTATGAGGAGAGCGGTCGCTGAAGCGGAACAACCCTAGACACTTGGTAGATAAGAAGACTGGCAACCTCACAAAAGTATATTTTATATACGTGTTATTGATGTGTACCTTGCTAGTACTCCTAGTAGCACCTGGGTACTGGATACCGGTTTGGTTCCTAAATGTTAGTAACTCGAAATAAAAGCTACGGAATAAACGGAGAACTAGCTAAGGGTGAGGTGACGATGTGTGTTGGAAATGTTTCCATGGTTGATCTGATCAACATTGCACCCTCTCTCTACCTTCAGGATTAGTGACGGACCTAAATAAATGTTATTTGGTGTTTGCGTTGAGCATGAACGTGATTAGATCGTGTTTATTGCAACATGGTTATTCATTTAAGTTAGAGAATAATGGTTATTCTGTTTACATGAATAATACCTTCAATGGTCATGCACCCAGTGAGAATGGTTTGTTGAATCTTGATCGTAGTAATTCACATGTTCATAACATTGATGCCAAAAGATACAAAGTTATTAATGATAGTACCACATACTTGTGGCACTACCACTAAATGTCATATTGGTATAAATCGCATGAAGAAAATCCATGCTGATGGATCTTTGGATTCATTCGATTTTGAATCGGTTGAGACATGCGAACCATGCCTCATAGGCAAGATGACTAAGGACCTCGTTTTCGGTTTAATGGAGCGGGCAAGTGATTTATTGGAAATAATACATGTTGATGTATGAAATCCAATGAGTCTTGTAGTGTGCGGTGGATATCGTTATTTTCTTACCTTCACTGATGATTTGAGTAGATATAGTGTATATTTACTTAATGTAACACAAGTCTGAATCATTTGAAAAGTTCAAGCAAATTCAGAGTGAAGTTTAAGATCATCGTGACAAGAAGATAAAAATGTTTGCAATGTGATCATGGAGGTAAATGTCTGAGTTACGAGTTTGGCATACAAATTTAGACGATGTGAAAGTTGTTTCACAACTCATGCCACCTGGAACACCATAGTGTGATGGTGTGTCCGAACGTCGTAGTCGTGCTCTATTGGATATGGTGCAAACTATGATGTCTCTTATCGATTTGCCACTATGGTTTTGGGATTATGCATTAGAGACAACAACATTCACTTTAAATAGGGCACCATCTAAATCCGTTGAGATGACACCGTGTGAATTATGGTTTGATAGAAACTTAAGCTATCATTTCTTAAAGTTTGGGACTGCAACGCTTGTGTGGAAAAATGTTTTCACCTAATGAGCTCGAACCCAAAGCGGACAAATGCATCTTCATAGAATACCCTAAGAACAGTTGGGTGAACCTTCTATCTCAGATCCAAGCATAAAATGTTTGTTGCTAAAACTGGGTCCTTTCTCGAGGAAAAGTTTCTCTCAAAAGAATTGAGTGGGAGGAAGATAGAACTTGATGAGGTTGTTGAACCTTTGTTTCAACGAGGGAGAGTAGAGCAGCGCAGGAAGATGTTTCTGTGAAGCCTACATTAGTTGAAGAGGAAGTTAATGATGATGATCATGAAGCTTCGGATCAAGTTACTATCAAACCTCGTAGGTCGACAAGGACGTGTACTGCTCCTGAGTGGTACAACAAACCTGTCTTAGAGGTCATGTTGTTGGACAACGATGAACCTACGAGCTATGGAGAAGCGATGATGGGCCCGGATTCCGACAAATGGGTAGAGGCCATGAAATCCAAGAAAGGATCCATGTATGAAAACCAACTATAGACTTTGGTAGACTTGCCCGTTGGACGGCTTGTCGTCAAGTACAGATGGACCTTTAAAATGAAGACATACGCTGATGGTAAATGTCACCATTTATAAAGCTCGACTTGTCGCAAAGAAGTTTCCGACAAAGTTCAAGGAGTTGACCGCGATGAGACTTTATCACTCGTAGTGATGCTAAAGTCTGTTGGAATTATGTTAGCAATTGCTGCATATTTCAATTATGAAATCTGACAGGTGGATGTCAAAACATCGTTTCCTTAATGGTTTACTTGAGGAAAGGTTGTATGTGATACAACCAGAAGGTTTTGTCAGTCCTAAGGATGCTAAAAGGTGAGCAAGCTTCAGTGATCCTTCTATGGACTGAAGCAAGCATCTCGGAGTTGGAATATACACTTTGATGAGGTGATCAAAGTTTTTGAGTCTATACAAAGTTTATGAGAAACTTGTATTTACAATAAAGTGAGTGGGAGCACTATAGAGTTTCTGATAAGCATATGTGGATGACATTTTGTTGATTGGAAATGATGTAGAATTTCTGGAAAGCATAAAGGGTTGTTTGAAAAGAGTTTTTCAAAGGAAGCCCTGGATAAAGCTACTTAATTGTTGAGCATCAAGATCTATAGAGATAGATCAAGATGCTTGATGAGACTTTCAATGAGTACATACCTTGACAAGATTTTGAAAGGGTTCAAAATGGATCAGTCAAAGAGAAGTGTTCTCACCTGCTTTGTAAGGTGTGAAGTTGAGTGAGACTCAAAGCTCGACCACGGCAGAAGAAAGAGAAAGGACGAACGTCGTCCCCTATGACTTAGCCATAGGTTGTGTATAGTATGCCATGTTGTGTACCACATCTGTGTGTGCCTTGCCATGAGTTCATCAAGGGGTACAAGAGTGATCCAGGAGTGGATCACTAGACAACAGTTAAGATTATCCTTAGTGACTAAAAGACTAAGGAAATGTTTCTTGATTATGGAGGTGATAAAGAGTTCGTCGTAAAGAGTTACGTCGATACAAGCTTTAACACCAATCTGGATGTCTCTTAGTAGCAATCCGGATACGTATAGTGGAGCAACCACTTAGAATAGCTCCAAGTGGAGTGTGGTAGCAGTATTTACAGTTTGACATAGAGATTTGCAAAGTACACACGGATCTGAATGTCGCAGACCCGTTGACTAAAAGACCTCTCTCACATGCAAAGCATGATCGAGCCCCAGAACTCATTGGGTGTTAGATTCATAACAATGCCAATCACATGGTGATGTGAACTAGATCACTGACTCTGGTGCAAGTGGGAGACTGTTGGAAATATGCCCTAGAGGCAATAATAAATTGGTTATTATCATATTTCCTTGTTCATGATAATTGTTTATTATCCATGCTATAATTGTATTGATCGGAAACTCAAATGCATGTGTGGATACAAAGGCAACTCCATGTCCCTAGTATGCCTCTAATAGACTAGCTCGTTGATCAAAGATGGCTATGGTTTCCTAGTCATGGACATGAGATGTCATTTCATAACGTAATCACATCATTAGGAGAATGGTGTGATGGACAAGACCCAGTCTATGAACGTAGCATATGATCATGTTAGTTTATTGCTACAGTTTTCTGCATGTCAAGTATTTGTTCCTATGACCATGAGATCATGCCAATCAATGACACCGGAGGAGTACCTTGTGTGTATCAAACGTCGCAACGTAACTGGGTGACTATAAAGGTGCTCTACAGGTATCTTCGAGGGTGTCTGTTGGGTTGGCATGTATCAAGACTGGGATTTGTTACTCCGTGTGACGGAGAGGTATCTTAGGGCCCACTCGGTAATACAACATCACAATAAGCCTTGCAAGCAATGTGACTAAGTGTTATGTTGGGAGACGTAGTAGTAAATCAAAATTTTCCTACGTTCACCAAGATCTATCTATGGAGAAACCAGCAACGAGAGGGAGAGATTGCATCTTCATACCTTTGAAGATCGCTAAGCGGAAGCGTTACAAGAACGCGGTTGATGGAGTCGTACTCGCAGCGATTCAGATCGCGGTAGATCCGATCAAGTGCCGAACGGACGGCACCTCCGCGTTCAACACACGTGCAGCCTGGTGACGTCTCCAACACCTTGATCCAGAAAGGAGGAAGGAGAGGTTGGGGAAGGGCTCCAACAGCAGCACGACGGCGTGGTGGTGGTGGAGTAGCAAGGTATTCCGACAGGGCTTCGCCTAAGCGCTGCGGAGGAGGAAGAAGAGAGGTAGGGCTTCGCCGTGAGAGAGAGAGATCAAATCTTGTCTCAAAACATCCAAAACCTCAAGTATATATAGGAGGAGGGACGTGGAGGGCTGGCTTGGCCTCTACTCCAAAGAGGAGATGGCCGGCCGAATTAAAGGGAGAGTCCACCTCCCACAAGGGAGGTGGATCTCCTCCTTTTAAATCCTTTTTGCCTTATCTCCTTATCTCCAGCCGCATGGGCCTTTAGCAAAAGTCTTGCCCAGCCCAATAAGGGCTGGCACACTTTATCTAACAGCCCATGTGGTCCTTTGGTCGTCACACCCCTCCCGGGGGTCATCCGGCACCCTCCCGGCACTCCCGGTACACTACCGATGAGCCCGAAAACTTTCCGGTGACCAAAACTGGACTTCCTATATATCAATCTTTACCTCCGGACCATTCCGGAGCTCCTCGTGACGTCCGGGATCTCATCCGGTACTCCGAACAACCTTCGGTAATCACGTATACCTTTTCCCTATAACCCTAGCATCATCGAACCTTAAGTGTGTAGACCCTACGGGTTCGGGAGACACGTAGACATGACCGAGACACCTCTCCGGTCAATAACCAACAGCGGGATCTGGATACCCATGTTGGCTCCCACGTACTCCACGATGATCTCATCGGATGAACCACGATGTCAAGGATTCAATCAATCCCGTATACAATTCCCTTTGTCTATCGGTATGATACTTGCCCGAGATTCGATCGTCGGTATCCCCATACCTTGTTCAATCTCGTTACCGGCAAGTCTCTTTACTCGTTCCGTAATACATCATCCCGTGACTAACTCCTTAGTCACATTGAGCTCATAATGATGATGTCTTACCGAGTGGGCCCAGAGATACCTCTCCGTCACACGGAGTGACAAATCCCAGTCTCGATTCATGCCAACCCAACAGATACTTTCGGAGATACCCGTAGTGCACCTTTATAGCCACCCAGTTACGTTGTGACGTTTGGCACACCCAAAGCATTCCTACGGTATCCGGGAGTTGCACAATCTCATGGTCTAAGGAAACGATACTTGACATTGAAAAGCTTTAGCAAACGAACTACACGATCTTGTGCTATGCTTAGAATTGGGTCTTGTCCATCACATCATTCTCCTAATGATGTGATCCCGTTATCAATGACATCCAATGTCCATGGCCATGAAACCGTGACCATCTATTGATCAACGAGCTAGTCAACTAGAGGCTCACTAGGGACATGTTGTGGTCTATGTATTCACACATGTATTATGGTTTCCGGTTAACACAATTATAGCATGAACAATAGACAATTATCATGAACAAGGAAATACAATAATAACCATTTTATTATTGCCTCTAGGGCATATTTCCAACAGTCTCCCACTTGCACTAGAGTCAATAATCTAGTTCACATCACCATGTGATTAACACTTACATCACCATGTGATCATATCATCATGTGATTAACACCCAATAAGTTCTGGGGTTTGTTCATGTCCTGCTCATGAAAGAGGTTTTAGTCAACGGGTCTGCGACATTCAGATCCGTGTGTACCTTACAAACTTTCCATGTCATATTTGTAGATACTACTCCCATGCTCCACTTGGAGCTATTCCAAATGGCTGCTCCACTATACGTAGCTGGATTTCTACTAAGAGTCATCCGGATTGGTTTTAAAGCTTGCATCATCGTAACACTTTACGATGAACTCTTTATCACCTCCATAATCGAGAAATATTTCCTTAGTTCTCAAGTTACTAAGGCTAACTTTGACCGCTGTCTAGTGATCCACTCTTGGATTACTCTTGTACCCCTTGACAGACTCATGGCAAGGCACACACAGGTGCGGTACACAGCATGGCATACTATATAGAGCCTATGGCTAAAGCATAGGAGATGACACTCATCTCTTCTTTATCTTCTGCCGTGGTCGGGTATTGAGTCTTACTCAATTTCACACCTTACAATACAGTCAAGAACTCCTTCTTTGACCCATCTATTTTGAACTCCTTCAAAAACTTGTCAAGGTATGTCTTCGTCGAAAAAACTTATCAAGCGAATAGATCTATCCCTATAGATCTTGATGCTCAATAAAATAGTAGCTTTATCTGGGTCTTCCTTTGAAAAACAAAACTTTTCAAACAACCCTTCATGCTCTTCCAGAAATTCTACATCATTTCCGATCAATAATATGTCAACTACATATTCTTATAAGAAATTCCATAGTGCTCCCACTCACTTTCTTGCAAATACAAGTTTCTCATCAACTTTGTATAAACTTAAACACTTTGATCACCCCATCAAAGCATACATTCCAACTCCGAGATGCTTGCTCCAGTCCATAGAAGGATCGCTGGAGTTTGCATATTATTAGCATCCTTAGGATTGACAAAACCTTCTGGTTGTATCACATACAACTCTTCCTCACAGAAACCATTACGGAAACCTTGTTTTGTCATCCATCTGCCAGATTTCATAATCGAAAAATGCAGCAACTGCTAACAAAATTTTAATAGACTTTTAGCATCGCTACAGATGAGACAATCTCATTGCAGTCAACTCCTTGAACTTGGCGGAAACTTCTTTGCGACAAGTCGAGCTTTATAAACGGTGACATTTCACCATTAGCGTCTATGTTTATCTCAAAGGTCCATTTGTACTCAATGACCCGCCATTCAACAGGCAAGTCTACCAAAGTCCATACTTGGTTTTCATACATGGATCCTTTCTCGGATTTCATGGCTCCTAGCCATTTGTTGGAATCCGGGCCCACCATCGCTTCTCCATAGTTCGTAGGTTCATCGTTGTCCAACAACATGATTTCCAAGACAGGGTTGTCGTACTACTCAGGAGCAGTACGCGTCCTTGTCGACCTACGAGGTTCGATAGTGACTTGATCCGAAGCTTCATGATCATCATCATTAACTTCCTTTTCAACTAAGTAGGCTCTACAGAAACATCTTTCTGTGTTGCGCTATTCTCTGGTTGAAACAAAGGTTCAACAACCTTATCAAGTTCTATCTTCCTCCCACTCAATTCTTTCGAGAGAAACTCTTTCTCAAAAAGGACCCGTTCTTAGCAACAAACACCTTTTGCGCAGATAGAAGGTATACCCAATGTCTCATTAGGGTATTCTATGAAGATGCATTTGTCTGCTTTGAGTTCGAGCTCGCTAGGTGAAATACCCATTTTCACATAAGCGTCGCAGCCCCAAACATTAAGAAATGACAGCTTAGGCTTCTGTCAAACCATAATTCTCACGGTGTCATCTCAACAGACTTAGATGGTGCCCTGTTAAAGTGAATGGATTTGTCTTTAATGCATAACCCCATAACGATAGTGGTAAAACGATAAGAGACATCATAGTACTCACTATATCCAATAGAGCACGACTACGACGTTCGAACACACCATCACACTATGGTGTTCCAGGAGGCGTGAGCTGTGAAACAATTTCCACATTGTCTAAAATTGCATACCAAACTCGTAACTTAGATATTCACCTCCATGATCATATCATAGACATTTATCTTCTTGTCACGATGATCTTTAACTTCACTCTGAAACTCCTTGAACCTTTCAAACATTTCAGATTCGTGTTTCATTAAGTAAATATCCCCATATTTACTCAAATCATCAGTGAAGGTAAAGAAAAACAACGATATCCACTGTGTGTTTCAACACTCATTGGACCACATACATCAACATGTATTAATTCCAATAAGCCACTTGCCCGCTCCATCATATTGGATGACGGGGTCTCAGTCATCTTGCCCAAGAGGCATGGCTCGCATGTCTCAACCGATTCGAAATCGAGTGAGTCAAAAAACATCCATCATCATGGAGTTTCTTCATGCGATTTATACCAATATGACATTACGTGGCAGTGCCACAAGCATGTGGTACTATCATTATTAACTTTGTATCTTTTGGTACCAATGTTATGAATATGTGTACTACTACGATCATGATTCGATAAACCATTTCGAGTGGGTGCATGACCATTGAAGGCATTATCCATGTAAACAGAATAACCATTATTCTCTAACTTATATGAATAACCGTATCGCACTAATCATGATCTAATCACGTTTATGCTCAACGCAAACACCAAATAACATTTATTTAGGTTTATCACAAATCCTGAAGGTAGAGAGAGCGTGCGATGGTGATCACATCAATCTTGGAAATACTTCCAACACACATCGTCACCTTTCACCTAGCTAGTCTCCATTTACTCCGTAGCTTTTATTTCGAGTTGCTAACACTTAGCAACCGAACCGGTATCTAATACCCAGGTGCTACTAGGAGTACCAGCAAGGTACACATCACTAACACGTATATCAAATATACTTCCATTGACATTACCAGCCTTCTTATCTACCAATCATCTAGGGTTTTTCCGCTTCAGCGAACATTCTCCTCATAACAGAAGCACTTAGTCTCGGGTTCGGGCTCAACCTTGGGTTTCTTCACTAGAGAAACAACTGGCTTGCCATTCCTGAAGTTTTTCCCTTCTTGCCCTTGCCCCTTTTGAAACTAGTGGTTTTCACTTAACCATCAACACTTGATGCTCCTTATTGATTTCTACCTTCGTGGTGTCAAACATCACGAACAACTCAGGGATCATCTTATCCATCCCTGGCATGTTATAGTTCATCACGAAGCTCTAGTAGCTTGGTGGCAGTGACTTGGAGAACTGCATTAATCACTATCTCATCTGGAAGATTAACTCCCACTTGATTCAAGTGATTGTAGCACCCAGACAATCTGAGAACACGCTCACCGATTAAGCTATTCTCCTTTATCTTGCAGGCAAAGAATCTTGTTGGAGGTCTCATACCTCTCAACATAGGCACGAGCTTGAGATCACAATCTCAGCTCCTAGAACATCTCATATGTTCTGTGACGTTCAAAACATTTTGAAGCCTCAATTCTAAGCCGTAATGCATGACGCACTGAACTATCACGTAGTCATCAAAAAGTGCCTGTCATATGTTCACAACATCTACAGACAACGCTTGAGGGAGTGATGCAGTTAGCGGTACATCAAAAACATAAGCTTTCTGTGCAGCAATGAGGACAATCCTCAGATCACGGACCCAGTCCGCATTATTGCTACCATCAACTTTCAACTTACTTTTCTCTAGGATTGTATCAATAAAACTGGGGAGCTACAGCGCGAGCTATCTACGACATAATTTGCAAGGACATTTTTAGACTAAGTTCATGATAATTAAGTTCATTTAATCAAATTATTAATGAACTCCCACTTAGATAGACATCTCTCTAGTCTTCCAAGTGATACATGATCCATGTCAACTAGCCCGTGTCCGATCATCACGTGAGACGGACTAGTCATCCATGGTGAACATCTCTATGTTGATCGTATCTTCTATACGACTCATGTTCGACCTTTCGGTCTTCCGTGTTCCGAGGCCATGTCTGTACATGCTAGGCTCGTCAAGTCAACCTAAGTGTTTCGCATGTGTAAATCTGGCTTACACCCGTTGTATGCGAACGTTAGAACCTATCACACCCGATCATCACGTGGTGCTTCGGAACGACGATCCTTAGCAACGGTGCACAGTTAGGG
This sequence comes from Hordeum marinum, assembly GCA_022496015.1. Lineage (NCBI taxonomy): Eukaryota > Viridiplantae > Streptophyta > Magnoliopsida > Poales > Poaceae > Hordeum > Hordeum marinum. The sequence continues at coordinate 445,887,700 of CM039674.1, forward strand.
TGAACACCTTTCTTGAAATTTTATTGAGAGATCATCTTATTTACTACCGTCGTTCTATGCAAATAAGATGTAAACATGATAAACATCACATGCAATCAATATAGTGACATGATATGGCCAATATCATTTTGCTCCTATGATCTCCATCTTCGGGGCACCATGATCATCACTGTCACCGGCACGACACCATGATCTCCATCATCATGATCTCCATCATTGTGTCTTCATGAAGTTGTCTCGCCAACTATTACTTCTACTACTATGGCTAACGCTTAGCAATAAAGTAAAGTAATTACATGGCGTTTATGATTGACACGCAGGTCATACAATAAATAAGACAACTCCTATGGCTCCTGCCGGTTGTCATAATCATCGACATGCAAGTCGTGAATCCTATTACAAGAACATGATCAATTCATACATCACAATGCATCACATCACATCCTTTGGCCATATCACATCACAAGGCACATGCTGCAAAAACAAGTTAGACGTCCTCTAATTTGTAGTTGCAAGTTTTTACGTGGCTGCTATAGGTTACTAGCAAGAACGTTTCTTACCTACGTCAACACCACAACGTGATTTGCCAATTGCTATTTACCCTTCATAAGGACCCTTTTCATCGAATCCGATCCGACTAAGGTAGGAGAGACAGACACCCGCTAGCCACCTTATGCATCTAGTGCATGTCAAGCGGTGGAACCGGTCTCACGTAAGCGTACGTGTAAAGTTGGTCCGGGCCGCTTCATCCCACAATACCGCCGAATCAAGATAAGACTAGTAGCGGCAAGCAAATTAACAAACTCGACGCCCACAACTGCTTTGTGTTCTACTCGTGCATAGATTCTACGCATAGACCTAGCTCTGATACCACTGTTGGGAGACGTAGTAGTAAATCAAAATTTTCCTACGTTCACCAAGATCTATCTATGGAGAAACCAGCAACGAGAGGGGAGAGATTGCATCTTCATACCTTTGAAGATCGCTAAGCGGAAGCGTTACAAGAACGCGGTTGATGGAGTCGTACTCGCAGCGATTCAGATCGCGGTAGATCCGATCAAGTGCCGAACGGACGGCACCTCCGCGTTCAACACACGTGCAGCCCGGTGACGTCTCCAACACCTTGATCCAGCAAGGAGGAAGGAGAGGTTGGGGAAGGGCTCCAACAGCAGCACGACGGCGTGGTGGTGGTGGAGTAGCAAGGTATTCCGACAGGGCTTCGCCTAAGCGCTGCGGAGGAGGAAGAAGAGAGGTAGGGCTTCGCCGTGAGAGAGAGAGATCAAATCTTGTCTCAAAACATCCAAAACCTCAAGTATATATAGGAGGAGGGACGTGGAGGGCTGGCTTGGCCTCTACTCCAAAGAGGAGATGGCCGGCCGAATTAAAGGGAGAGTCCACCTCCCACAAGGGAGGTGGATCTCCTCCTTTTAAATCCTTTTTGCCTTATCTCCTTATCTCCAGCCGCATGGGCCTTTAGCAAAAGTCTTGCCCAGCCCAATAAGGGCTGGCACACTTTATCTAACAGCCCATGTGGTCCTTTGGTCGTCACACCCCTCCCGGGGGTCATCCGGCACCCTCCCGGCACTCCCGGTACACTACCGATGAGCCCGAAAACTTTCCGGTGACCAAAACTGGACTTCCTATATATCAATCTTTACCTCCGGACCATTCCGGAGCTCCTCGTGACGTCCGGGATCTCATCCGGGACTCCGAACAACCTTCGGTAATCACGTATACCTTTTCCCTATAACCCTAGCGTCATCGAACCTTAAGTGTGTAGACCCTACGGGTTCGGGAGACACGTAGACATGACCGAGACACCTCTCCGGTCAATAACCAACAGCGGGATCTGGATACCCATGTTGGCTCCCACGTACTCCACGATGATCTCATCGGATGAACCACGATGTCAAGGATTCAATCAATCCCGTATACAATTCCCTTTGTCTATCGGTATGATACTTGCCCGAGATTCGATCGTCGGTATCCCCATACCTTGTTCAATCTCGTTACCGGCAAGTCTCTTTACTCGTTCCGTAATACATCATCCCGTGACTAACTCCTTAGTCACATTGAGCTCATAATGATGATGTCTTACCGAGTGGGCCCAGAGATACCTCTCCGTCACACGGAGTGACAAATCCCAGTCTTGATTCATGCCAACCCAACAGATACTTTCGGAGATACCCGTAGTGCACCTTTATAGCCACCCAGTTACGTTGTGACGTTTGGCACACCCAAAGCATTCCTACGGTATCCGGGAGTTGCACAATCTCATGGTCTAAGGAAACGATACTTGACATTGAAAAGCTTTAGCAAACGAACTACACGATCTTGTGCTATGCTTAGAATTGGGTCTTGTCCATCACATCATTCTCCTAATGATGTGATCCCGTTATCAATGACATCCAATGTCCATGGCCATGAAACCGTGACCATCTATTGATCAACGAGCTAGTCAACTAGAGGCTCACTAGGGACATGTTGTGGTCTATGTATTCACACATGTATTATGGTTTCCGGTTAACACAATTATAGCATGAACAATAGACAATTATCATGAACAAGGAAATACAATAATAACCATTTTATTATTGCCTCTAGGGCATATTTCCAACATGTTAGCCACGGGATCTTATATTATGGAACGAGTAAAGAGACTTGCCGGTAACGAGGTTGAACTTGGTATGGAGATACCAACGATCGAATCTCGGGCAAGTAACATACCGAAGAACAAAGGGAATGTCATACGGGATTAACTGAATCCTTGACATAGAGGTTCGACCGATAAAGATCTTCGTAGAATATGTAGGAACCAATATGGGCATCCAGGTCCCGCTATTGGTTATTGACCATAGAGGTGTCTCGGTCATGTCTACATAGTTCTCGAACCCGCAGGGTCTGCACACTTAAGGTTTGGTGACGTTTCGGTAGTATAGAGTTATGCATGGTGATGACCAAAAGTTGTTTGGAGTCCCGGATGAGATCCCGGGCATTATGAGGAGCTTCGGAATGGTACGGAGGTAAATATTGATATATAGGAAGTCCTGTTTTGGTCGCCGGAAAAGTTTCGGGCTCATCGGTAGTGTACCGAGAGGGCCAGTAGTGTACCGGGGACCATCAGGAGGGGTATTTCGACCCAAGAGGCTACATGGGCTGTAGGAGGACAAATACCAGCCCTTAGTGGGCTGGCCGAAGTCCTACACAAGGCCCATGCGGCTGGGAAGAAATTCCAAAGGAGAAAAGGTGGAAAAGGGCAAAAAGGTGGAAATAAGGAAGAGTCCTAATCCTACTAGGAGTGGAGGAGGAGGACTCCTCCTCTACACTTCGCCCGAAGCAAAGAGGGGCTGGCCCTTGCACCAAGCCTCCTCCTCCTCTCATCCTATATATACTCGAGATTTTAGGGTTTTGGCACATAGAATTTCAGCCACGTGCAACCCTACCCTTTAGTCCGTAGTTTCTCTTCTAGATCAGTTTCAGCTGTGCTTAGGCGAAGCCCTGCTGAGATTACTCCACCACCATCGCCGCAGCACCGTCATGCTACCAGAGAACTCGTCTACCTCTCTGCTCCCTCTTTCTGGATCAAGAAGGAGGAGATCGTCATCAAGCCGTACGTGTGCTGAACGCGGAGGTGTCGTCCGTTCGGTACTAGATCAGAAGGACCGTGATCAAAATCGTGAGACGGTTCATGATTGGATCGCGGGACAGATCGCGATGAGATCATGAGACGGATCATGATGAGATCATGGGACGGATCATGATGGGATCGTGGGACGCTCGGCGATTTGTATCGCGAAGACGTTCGACTACACCAACCGCGTTTCTTAACGCTTCCCGCTTAGCGATCTACAAGGGTATGTAGATCCACTCTCCCTCTCGTAGATGCTCATCACCATGGATAGATCTTGCGTGTGTGTAGGAATTTTTTTTCCCATGCAACGTTCCCCAACATTTAGATCCTCCAACATGTAGTGCTTGCTTCCACCTCATATTAGCCAAAACTTCCGCACCAAGTAGAGATACTACTTGTGCATCCAAACACCTAAACCCAGTTTTGCCATGAGAGTCAACCATACCTACCTATGGATTGAATAAGATCCTTCAAGTAAGTTGTCATCGGTGCAAAAAGCAATAAAAATTGATCCTAAATATGTGTGCTCTTTTATTGTAAGGGAAATAAGTATTATACGACCTTGTGATAGTAAGGAAATAAAAGCGACAGACTGCATAATAATGGTTGCTAGCACAAAGGGCAATACAACGCGGCGTTCCTCTGTACTAAGGGTTTGTGCATCCCAAAACAAAAAGCGCATGACAACCTCTACTTCCCTCTGCGAAGGGCCTATCTGTTACTTCTACTTTTTAAGTACTTACCTTTATGCAAGAGTCATGGTGATCCTCACCACTTCCTATATTTCGTCTCTCTCTTGGCAAGTATTACGTGTTGGGGAATGATCTAGACGCATATATCCACTCGGATGTGGGTGATCATCAGCTATTATTGTTGACATCATCCTTGAGGCGATTAGTTGGGAGGCAAAACTATAAGCCCCTATCTTTCTCTGTGTCCGATTGAAGCTTTGATCTCATGGGTACTGCATGAGTGTTAGCAATTGTGAAATACTAAAAGATGATTGAGTATGTGGGTTTGCTTTACAAGCTCTTATATTGACTCTATCCGATGTTATGATAAATTGCCAATTGCTTCAATGACTAAGATCATAGTTTGTTGGTTGTCAATAGAGTTCTTGGTTCATACTTTTTCTTGTGAATGAATTGTTACTCTAGCATAAGAGATCTTATACAATAAGTATTGTTGTTCTAAAGATGTTCATGATGCCCTCATGTCCGTATTGTATTTTATCGACACCTCTATCTCTAAACTTGTGGACATCTTTATCGATCTCGGCTTTCGCTTGAGGGCAAGCGAGGTCTAAGCTTGGGGGAGTTGATATGTCCATTTTGCATCATGCTTTTATATTTATATTTATTGCATTATGGGCTTTTATTACACATTATGGTACAATACTTATGCCTTTTCTCTCCTATTTAACAAGGTTTACATGAAGAGGGAGAATGCCGGCAGCTGGAATTATGGACTGGAACAGGAGCAAATCTGAGATACCTATTATGCACACCTCCAAAAGTCCTGAAAATTTATGGAGAATTATTTTGGAATATATAAAAAATATTGGGCGAAACAGATGCCCGAGGGGGCCCACCAGGAGGTGACAAGCCTGCCAGGCGCGGCCACCCCCCTGGCCCCACCTAATAGGCTTATGACCCACCTGGCAGGCCCCCGACGCCCATCTTCTGCTATATGGAGGGTTTTGACCTGGAAAAAAAAATCAGAAGAGCACTTTTAGGATGAAGCACCGCCGTCCCGAGGCGGAACTTGGACATAACCAATCTAGAGATCCGGCAGGGCTATTCTGCCGGGGAAACTTCCCTCCCGGAGGTGGAAATCGAAGCCATCGTCATCACCAACAATCCTCTCAACGAGAGGGGTCAATCTCCATTATCTTCACCAGCACCATCTCCTCTTCAAACCCTAGTTAATCTCTTGTATCCGATCTTTGTCTCAAACCTCAGATTGGTACTTGTGGGTTGCTACTAGTGTTGATTACTCCTTGTAGTTGATGCTAGTTGGTTTACTTGGTGGAAGATCAAATGTTCTGGTCTTGTATGATAAGTAATACTCCTCTGATTATGAACATGAACATGCTTTGTGAGTAGTTTCGTTTGTTCCTGAGGACATGGGATAAGTCTTGTTATCAGTAATCATGTGAATTTGGTATTGATTCAATATCTTGATGAGATGTATGTTGTCTCTCCTCTAGTGGTGTTATGTGAACGTCGATGACATAACACTTCACCATTATTTGTGCCTAGGGGAAGGCATTGGGAAGTAATAAGTAGATGATGGGTTGCTAGAGTGACTGAAGCCTAAACCCTAGTTTATGGGTGCTTCGTAAGGGGCGGATTTGGATCCACACGTTTCATGCTATGGTTAGATTTATCTTAATTCTTATTTCGTGGTTACGGATGCTTGCTAGAGGGGTTAATCATAAGTGGGGGGCTTGTCCAAGTAAGGGCAGCACCCAAGCGCCAGTCCACACACATAACAAATTATCAAAGTAACGATCGCGAATCAAATGAGCATGATGAAAACTAGCTTGATAGAAATTCACATGTGTCCTCAGGAGTGCCTTGCTTTATATAAGAGTTTGTCTAGGCCTGTCCTTTGCTACAAAAAGGATTGGGCTACCTTGCTACACCTTTGCTACACTTGTTACTTGTTACTCGTTACAAATCATCTTATCACAAAACTACCTGTTACCGATAATTTCAGTACTTGCAGAGAATACCTTACTGGAAACCGCTTGTCATTTCCTTCTGCTCCTCCCTAGGTTCGACAGTCTTGCTTATCGAGAGGACTATGATAGATCCCCTATACTTGTGGGTCATCACTATGCAGGATTAGTTGTTCGCTAGTTGAGCCGTCATTAGTTCATGTGCCCGCGACGGTTCACTAAGGGGGCATGGCACTAAGGTAGATAACCATCATGGGTGGCCAAACCATGGGTAAGATCTTGGTGCCTAGATTTTTCGATGATTCACAGCGAGGACGGATCCTACGCTAACGTCATGCCCAGCCCCCGTGCGAAACCATCGCGGGGCAGTCGTGGGGGTGCGCCAGCCCCCGGTAGCGGTGATGTACGAGAGCCTAAGGCTTGGACAACAATATCATCTCGAGTGGGGGTTAGCCGAATCCTTCATGTATTCAAAAGGGGACCCGCTTTGGGCCATACAAAACACAGGGAATTGCTTGTCAGGGGCAGCTCCAAGGGTCACCTGGTGGTCGTGCCACAACTAGAGTCACTATACGCTTGCCGGTGCGTGTCGCGGGGTTCCATCCGCACGTGAGGGGTTCGGACGGCTTCCTCGTGCCTTGAGGGCCCGCGGCACCCCGGTGCCTTGCGGGCTCGCAAGTCATGTGCTTTCCACTGCCCGTCGCCCCTTGGGGGCACCGGAATCTCGTGCTCCTGGAGCTTCGCGCCTTGCTTCTTGCTTCCGAGGTCGTGCATCGTAGCACGCCTCCGGACGTTGCCAGTTTGCCTCCCCTCGGTACAGAGTGGTCGTGGGGTTACCAGGCGCAAGACCGTCCAGAGGGAGGCAGAGGGCGCACCCTCCTATGCGGAAGGAGGATGCGCCCCATTTGCGGACGAGGGGTCAGAGACGCGAACGGTGGGAGCTCCAGCCCCCAAGAGAATCTTGGGCACGAGCAGCCTGATGACGTGGCTGGAGATCGGGACCCGCGCACCGCTCAGGACGATTGCACGGGGCTCCTGGAAGCCCCCAGTCCCATTTTCCTGCTGGTGGCCGCCCTTCCTTGGTGGTGGCGGCAATGGGGGGGCCTGCCCTGAAGGCGGACCTCCCAAAGAAGGCCACACCAAGGTTCGCCACGAGGCTCGCCTCGCACCTAGCCTTCACGAAGCTGCTCCCGCTGGGTTTGCCGCAGGTCGCGGTTGTCCCAACGGCTGCTACCTTGGTCACAATGCTCCGGGCAGCGGTGATACGTCTCCAACGTATCTACTTTTCCAAACTTTTTGCCCTTGTTTTAGACTCTAATTTACATGATTTGAATGGAACTAACCCGGACCGACGCTGTTTTCAGCATAATTTCCTTGGTGTTATTTTTGTGCAGAAATAAAAGTTCTCGGATTGACCTGGAAATTTACGGAGAATATTTTTGGAATTAATGAAAAGTATTGGCGAAAGAATCAACTACAGGGGGGCCACCACTTGGCCACAAGCCTGGGGGGCGCACCCACCCCCCTAGGACGCGCCCATGTGGCTTGTGGGCCCCCGTGACGCTCCTCCGACCTTGTTTCCACTTCTATATATTCCTATTCAAGGAGAAAAAAAGCAGAGAGAAGAGTTCATCGCATTTCACGATACGGAGCCGCTACCACCTCCCGTTCTTCCTTGGGAGACCATATCTGGAGTCCGTTTTGGGCTCCAGAGAGGGCAAATCGACGCCTTCGTCATCACCAACTATCCTTCATCACCAATTCCATGATGCTCTCCGCCGTTCGTGAGTAATTCCATCGTAGGCTTGCTAGGCGGTGATGGGTTGGATGAGATTTATCATGTAATCGAGTTAGTTTTGTTAGCGTTTGATCCCTACTATCCACTATGTTCTGATATTGATGTTGCTATGACTTTGCTATGCTTAATGCTTGTCACTAGGGCCCGAGTACCATGGTTTCAGATCTGAACCTATTATGTTTTTATGAATATATATGTGTTCTTGATCCTATCTTGCAATTTGTAGACACCTATTGTGAGTTATGAATCGCATCCCCCAGGGTGACAATAACTGGGATTGTTTCCGGTGATTACCGTAGTTTGAGGAGTTCATGTATTCACTAAGTGCTAATGCTTTGGTCCGGTTCTCTATTAAAAGGAGGCCTTAATATTCCTTAGTTTCCATTAGGACCCCGCTGCCACGAGAGGGTAGGACAAAAGATGTCATGCAAGTTCTTTTCCATAAGCACGTATGACTATATATGGAATGCATGCCTACATTACATTGATGAATTGAGCTAGTTCTGTGTCACTCTATTTTATAACCGTTGCATGATGAATGCCATCCGACATTATTATCCATCACTGATGCATTGCCTACGAGCTTTTCACATATTGTTCTTTGCTAAGTTACTTTTCCGTTGCTACTGTTACAATCACTACAAAACCGCTACTATCACTTTGCCACCGTTACCGTTACTTCCATATTACTTTGCTACTGAATACTTTGCTGCAGATATTAAGCCTTGCAAGTGTGGTTGAATTGACAACTCAGCTGCTAATACTCAAGAATATTCTTTGGCTCCCATTGTGTCGAATCAATAAATTTGGGTTGAATACTCTACCCTCGAAAACTTTTGCGATCCCCTATACTTGTGGGTTATCAAGACCTTTTTCTGGCGCCGTTGTCGGGGAGCATAGCTCTATTCTCTAAGTCACTTGGGATATATATCTGTTGATCACTATGAAGAATCTGAAAGATGCTAAGACTAAGATCTACCCCTGAACTACGAGGACAGGTAAGGAACTCACATCTAGCTGTGCACTTGATTCACCTTCTGTTATGAGTAAATTTGCGACACCACCACCCACTAGTAATTCTGATATGTCGCAAGTAATTGATGATGCTACTGCTGTTATGCATGATGCTTATGTTGATACTTTGCTTGATAATATTGTGCCACTGGGTGAATTTCTTGATGAACAAATTGCTAGAGTCAATGTTGAAAATTATGATACTTCTGAAACTGATGAAATTATTGAAACTGAACACTTTGAGACACCTTCTAGACTTATCTCTCTTAGATATGAATTGCCTGATATTCCTAAGGGTTATGTTATGGAAGGAGAGGTAGCTAGGGACTTTCTTGCTTGTAAGGATGGAGATGACCTTAAGAAACTACTATGCGAGTGGAAATAAAAATCTCTGGATGCTAGAATGAAATATGATCCTAAGTTTGCTACTTCACCTATCTTTGTTACTGATAAGGATTGTGAATTCTCTGTCGATCCTGAGTTAATTACTTTGGTTGAATCTGATCCTTTCCATGGTTATGAATCTAAAACTGTTGTGCCACATCTTACCAAATTAAATGATATAGCCACCCTATTTACTCATGAGGAAAAAAATCGTTATTACTATATTCTTAAGTTGTTTCCTTTCTCATTAAAGGGTGAAGCTAGGATATGATTCAATTCTCTTACTCCTGGTTGTGTCCGTAGTCCCCAGGATATGATATATTACTTCTTTGAAAAATATTTTCCTGCCATAAGAAATAAGCAGCCTTGCAGGAAATATTTAACTTTATGCAAATTGAAGAAGAGAGTCTCCCACAAGCTTGGGGGAGGCTTCTCTAGTTACTTAATGCTTTGCCTGATCATCCTCTCAAGAAAAATGAAATACTTGATATCTTTTATAATGGACTAACCGATGCTTCTAGGGACCACCTAGATAGTTGTGCTGGTTGTGTTTTCAGGGAACGATCTGTTGAACAAGCTGGGCTGCTATTGAACAATATATTGAGCAATGATAATGATTGTACTATTCCCGAGCCACATCCAAAGCCAACTCCGAAGAAAATAGGTATTCTATTTCTCGGTCCTGAAGATATGCAAGAGGCAAAGAAATCTATGAAAGAAAAAGGTATTGAAGCTGAAGATGTTAAGAATCTACCACCTATTGATGAAATACATGGTAAGCCTTCTAGCCAATGCTTGGATGGATTTTATAACTTTGTAGTCAAGCAAGAAAATTTTAATGCTTATGTTAGTAGACAATTAAAACATAATTCTTATATGCTTGATCACTTGGGTGATTATTTGAGTAGAACTGTCAATGATCTTAAGCTTATTAGTAAACATGCTTCCATGGTAACTACTCAAGTAGAACAAGTACTAAAGGCGCAGAATGATTTACTTAATGAGATGAATAGTAAGAACAATGATCATTCTGTTAAAGTTGTGACTAGAGGTGGTAGAATGACTCAAGAACCTTTGTATCATGAGGGCCACCCTAAGATAATTGAGCAAGATTCTCAGAGAGTTAATACTGATGCACCTATTCGTTCGAGTAGAGTAGGAAAAGGAATGACGATAGTACTTTGCATGTTGCAAGTGAACCTGTTATAGATACACCTAAGAACCCAAATGATCTTTCTGTTTCTGATGCTGAGACACAATCTGGTGATGAACATGATCCTAGTGATAATATTAATAATGATGTTCATGTTGATGCTCAACCTAGTAATGATAATGATGTGGAAATTGAACCTACTATTGATCTTGATAACCCACAACCTAAGAATAAAAGATATGATAAAAGAGACTTTGTTGCTAGGAAACATGGTAGAGAAAGAGAACCATGGGTTCAGAAACCCATGCCCTTTCCTCCTAAGCCATCCAAGAAAAAGGATGATGAAGATTTTGAGCGCTTTGTTGAAATGCTTAGACTTGTCTTTTTACGTATGTGTTTGACTGATATTCTGAAAATGTCTCCTTATGCTAAGTATATGAAAGATATTGTGACAAATAAGAGAAAAATACCGGAAGCTGAGATTTCCACCATGCTTGTTAATTATACCTTTAAGGGTGGAATACCAAAGAAACTAGGAGACCCCGGAGTACCTACTATACCTTGCTCTATTAAAGGGAATTATGTTAAAACTGCTTTATGTGATTTGGGAGCTGGTGTTAGTGTTATGCCTTTCTCTTTATATTGTAGACTTGATTTGAATAAGTTGACACCTAATGAAATCTCTTTGCAAATGGCTGATAAATCAACTCCTCTACCTATTGGTATTTGTGAGGATGCACCTGTCGTAGTTGCAAATGCTACTATCTTGACTGACTTTGTTATTCTTGATATTCCCGAGGACGACAGTATGTCGATCATCCTTGGTAGACCCTTTTTGAATACTGCAGGGGCTGTTATTGATTGCAACAAGGGCAATGTCACTTTTCATATTGATGGTAATGAGCATACGGTACACTTTCCGAAGAAACTACCTCAAGTTCATAGTATCAACTCTATTGAAAAAATTCCAATGATTATTATTGGAGACTTTGAATTCTCTCTTCCTGCTGTCAAGAAGAAATATGATATACTTATTGTTGGGGATATGCATGTACTCATTGAGGTAACTTAGTGTTATTCGAAAATTCTTCGGCTTCATGTTATTCGAAAGAAGTTTGTTAATTAGACTTGATCAATCTTATTAATGGATTCCTTTTGATGAGCATGAGATGGATGAATTTAGAAAGCACAACTTCCTATACCTAACTTTTACTTTCTGTTACCTCGATGAAATTAAGTAAAATGCTATTATTTTTCTGTTTTCTGAGTTTCCCCTGCAATAAAAAGTGACCTGAAAATAAAATTTCTTCAAATGTCCTTAAAATGGAGTATGATTTTTTCTGGAATATTTAAGAATTTTTGGCACTGAGTATGCATCAGGGGGCTGCACCAGTGGGCCACAAGCCTGCAGGGCATGCCCACCCCCTAGGCATGCCCTGATGGCTTGTGGGTCCCACGTGGCCCCCCTCCACTTATTCCAGCACCCATTCACTTCATCTTCCTCTAGAAAAAATCCCACCATTGCTCAAACCCGTGTTCTAGCTCATCTTGCTGCCATTTTCTATCTCCTTCTCAAAGCTCCATTTGCAAAACTGTTTTAGGGGATTGCTCATCGATATGTGACTCCTCCAATGGTCCAATTAGTTTTTGTTCTAGTGCCTTATATATTGCAATTTTTTGCTATTGTGGTTACCATGTTGTTGAGCTTGCATGTCAAATTTGTATGATCCCAAGTAGTTTTGATGCCTGATATGGCTTTTAGGCACTTGTGGGAGTAGTTACTATGAGTTTTGTTGAGTTTTGTTCACTTTTATTTTGATTCACTAAAAAATTCAGAAATTTTTCAAAGAAAGAAAAGATGATGAGGAGAATGTACCAAGGTGGTTCCTCGAGCAAGAAAACTCCGAGACTCGCGTTACGTGAGCCCGATTTTGAACCACCGAGGGAAGCTCGAGTACTACCTTGTGAATGGCCATCGGATCAATTCATGTACAACGCCGGGTTCAAGGAAGAGTTTTATGCGTACATAAGGAATGTCGGCCTTGAGGATTTTATTTCAAACCGATGCAAGCAACATTATCAACTCACTGGTTCTTTCGTGCGGAGAGATACTTTATAACCAGAGAGAAGGCAAACGAGTACGAGAGGAACGCGGAATCAGCTCGCCTTCATGCTGCAGTAGTTCAGGCGGTAGCCACCAGAGCCCAATACAACCCCAACTATGACTTCGGATATTATCCGGGCCAACCGTGGCCCTAGACCAACTTAGGCCAAAAGCCTAAGCTTGGGGGAGTACGCATTTCTCACCGGCATTACATTCATGTTTACACACTCATTTCAGTTGTCGGTGTTCATACTTTTTCATTATACCGTCCATGGTAGTTTATTTTCTTGTTTTGCTTTCTTCTTGTGTGTTTATTTAACTTTGAGAAAAATACAAAAATTAGTTCTAGCTTTATTTCTAGTTGCTTAGTTGTAGCATTAAAAAGAAAACCCAAAAATATTTTCCGTTCTTCTTTTGCTTGTTGGGAGATTTCCTGTGTAAATAGTTTTTCTCGTTCTTGTTTTGATTTTTCTTTCTTTCAGTCGTAAGGAGAAGACCATAATGAAAATGTCTAGTGGCTATCATATGCATTATTATTTACCTATTAGAGAGCCCATGTTACCCTGTCTTCTCCTTTGAGTTGTTGTCTGCAGATTCCATCTTAGTCCAATGCACGTGCACTCTTATTATTATCCACACCATTTGGTCATGCAAGTGAAAGGCAATAATGACGATATTTGATGAAAAGATTGAGATGGAGAAAAGCTGATATGGACTCGACCTATCTTGCTTTTGTAAATATGATTAGCTCATCGTTCGGAATTCAGTTCATCATGGGTGAAACATGTTTGCAATGACAGTTAGAGATTATAGTTATTCATGCCATGCTTAATTAGATAAGAGTGGATAATGGTTTGTTTTGGGTGCCAACATGCATATTAAAATGGTTGTGATGTATTATGATGGGATGGTATCCTCCTCTGAACGATTCAAGTGGCTCGACTTGGCACATGTTCATGCATGTAGTTGAAACAAAATCAACATAGCCTCCACGATATTTATGTTCATAGTGATTTATATCCTACTCATGTTTGCATTCGATGTTGGTTAATCTCAAAGCATGTTGATGACTGTGTCGCTCTCTAGTTGGTCTCTCCTCATTCTTTTGCTAGCCTTCACTTGTACTAAGCGGGAATACTGCTTGTGCATCCAATTCCTCAAACCCAAAGTTGTTCCATATGAGTCCACCATACCTACCTATATGCGGTATTTACCTCCCGTTCCAAGTAAATTTGCATGTGCCAAACTCTAAAACCTTCAAATAAACATTTTGTTTTGTATGCCCAAATCGCTCACGTGGCTACTGGGGGCTGTCGGTATCTTTCATGCTAGGTGGGTTATTCTCACGATATGTGTTGATTCACCATCATTCACGAGAGAGTGGCTAGTAATTGGGATGCCCAGTTTCGTGCTCGAAATAAAAAGAAAATATAATTAAACCAAACTTCCCCAGGACTGTGTTTGTATGGATGGTACCCGTGGATTCGGCTCGCCGTGAGTGTGACTGATTGGTGGAGGGGGAGTAAAAACTTTATTATTCTGTTTGGGAACCGCCTATAATCTATCTAGCATGGAAGATGTTGAAAACCTCTTGGTCGTTATGTGAGCAATGAAAGCATACCGCTCAAAATCATTACTTATCTCTGTTTAAAAAAAATTGAGCTCTGGCACCTCTGCAATTCATTGCTTCCCTCTCCGAAGGGTCTTTCCATTTACTTTATTGTTGAGTCATCATCTTCTTATAAAAGGCACCAATTAGAGAGCGCCACCGTCATTTGTATGATTTGCTATTAATTGATGTTGATTATGAGTGTGATTGGATCTCTTTCACCATGAATTACAATGTCTAGTCATTCCTTGTTCTCCAGAGATGCTCTGCATTTATGTTTTGCAGCCTCAGAAAGGGCTAGTGAGATACCATTATGTCATATTGTATCATGATTGTTTTGAAGAAGTATTGTCATCCGAGAGTTATTATTATTGCTCAGTAGTTGATTATGTCATTGATATGAGTAAATGTGAGACCTAAATTTCATTGTGAACATGGTTAGTCCATGATCTTTGCTGAAAATCTAAACATTAGTTAGACGTATTTACAACAACAAGATCAATCAGAGTTTGTAAAAGTTTTTCTTTATCACTTTTAGTTTATCAACTGAATTGCTTGAGGACAAGCAAAGGTTTAAGGTTGGGGGAGTTGATACGTCTCCAATGCATCTACTTTTACAAACTCTTTTGCCCTTGTATTGGACTCTAATTTGCATGATTTGAATGGAACTAACCCGGACTGACGATGTTTTCACCAAAATTGCCTTGGTGTTATTTTTGTGCAGAAATAAAAGTTCTCAAATTGACCTGAAAATTTAAGGAGAATATTTTTGGAATTAATGAAAAATATTGGAAAAAGAATCAACTACAGGGGGCCCACCACCTGGCCACAAGCCTAGGGGCACGCCCACCCCCCTACGGCACGCCCCTGTGGCTTGTGGGCCCCCTGACGCTCCTCCGACCTTGTTTCCACTTCTATATATTCCTATTCAAGGAGAAAAAAAGCAGAGAGAAGAGTTCATCGCATTTCACGATACGGAGCCGCTACCACCTCCCGTTCTTCCTTGGGAGACCATATCTGGAGTCCGTTTTGGGCTCAGAGAGGGCAAATCGACGCCTTCGTCATCACCAACTATCCTTCATCACCAATTCCATGATGCTCTCCGCCGTTCGTGAGTAATTCCATCGTAGGCTTGCTAGGCGGTGATGGGTTGGATGAGATTTATCATGTAATCGAGTTAGTTTTGTTAGGGTTTGATCCCTACTATCCACTATGTTCTGATATTGATGTTGCTATGACTTTGCTATGCTTAATGCTTGTCACTAGGGCCCGAGTACCATGGTTTCAGATCTGAACCTATTATGTTTTTATGAATATATATGTGTTCTTGATCCTATCTTGCAAGTTGTAGACACCTATTGTGAGTTATGAATCGCATCCCCCAGGGTGACAATAACTGGGATTGTTTCCGGTGATTACCGTAGTTTGAGGAGTTCATGTATTCACTAAGTGCTAATGCTTTGGTCCGGTTCTCTATTAAAAGGAGGCCTTAATATTCCTTAGTTTCCATTAGGACCCCGCTGCCACGAGAGGGTAGGACAAAAGATGTCATGCAAGTTCTTTTCCATAAGCATGTATGACTATATATGGAATACATGCCTACATTACATTGATGAATTGGAGCTAGTTCTGTGTCACTCTATTTTATAACCGTTGGATGATGAATGCCATCCGACATAATTATCCATCACTGATCCATTGCCTACAAGCTTTTCACATATTGTTCTTTGCTAAGTTACTTTTCCGTTGCTACTGTTACAATCACTACAAAACTGCTACTATCACTTTGACACCATTACCGTTACTTCCATATTACTTTGCTACCGAATACCTTGCTGCAGATATTAAGTCTTTTAGGTGTGGTTGAATTGACAACTCAGCTGCTAATACTCGAGAATATTCTTTGGCTCCCCTTGTGTCGAATCAATAAATTTGGGTTAAATACTCTACCCTTGAAAACATTTGTGATCCCCTATACTTGTCGGTTATCAGGCGACCGAAGCGCTCGTGGCGAAGCTCCGTGAGCTCTAGGCAGCTGTCGGTGTTGTGCGTGCTGGTGTAGTGGAAGACGCAGAATGGGCGACTGCCCCTGGGGGGCTCCCCCGGGCCATGACCGTGCTTCGCCCTGAGCGCGGCTGCTAGCCCGACGGGGTCCTTGCGTTTTGCCTTCTTGGCCTTGTCCTTCCTGTCCTTGCGGTCTGTCTCCGGGAGGCGCGGCTAGCCTCGGCCCTGATGCACTCGTTCATCGTGTTGAACTTCGTGGGGGCGTGCAGGCGCCTTCATGCGACTGCGACATCATCCGGTGGCTTGACTTGGCTGTGTCGCGTGCTGGCGCCGCGCGCGGCGTGTCACGTGGGCATGCGTCGCACCGAAGCCCGCAGTCAAGCCTTTGTGAGGGAGGAGGAGGCGACGTGCCGCGAACCGCACCGCCTGCCCAAAAGAACGAGTGGAGGGGCTTCGCTAGCGGCATCGGTAGGCTCGACGACACGATGGATCCAATCCTCGGAGTGACCATCGTCGGGGTGGTAGCACAACAGCTCTCGTGCAATGAGCAGCGTGGTTGGTGCATTCGCCGATCCGCGGCGGGAGCGAGGAGGTGACGTTGCGGCAAGAACAGAGGACATAGTGGTGGTGTAGCCGTCACGCTGCTTAGAGGGTGGCAGCGGCGAGTCCTGTTGCTCCTAAACAGTCGTGCCGGTAACGGCGTTTGCCATCGAAGAAGCAGAGCGGCGCTGGGCGTCGCGGCCCACCGGTGCCGCCTGGGCAACGCGAGCAGCCCTATGCTCAGCAAGAACTCGGCGGGCGTCGGCCATGGGAGCGACGGAGCAGAGACGGGGTTGAACCAGAGAAGATTTCGACACGCCCCTACCTGGCGCGCCAAATGTCGGATTCAGGGCTTCGCAAAACCCTTAAGGTTCGAACACTGGGGTGTGTGCGAGGATCTAAACCGTCTCGAAGTCTCAAACTTGTCACCCTATGGCCTAGCTACGACGAACGAGTGCGAGCAAGGGAGAAAGTAGACTCAGAGATTTACCCAGGTTTGGGCCACCTTGCGGTGTAAAACCCTACTCCTTCTTTGTGGTGGATTGGCCTCACGAGGAAGCTGAGGATGAACTAGTATAGTGTGTGGTGGCCTCGCGAGGGCCTTTGGTGGTGATGAACTAGCTCTACTCAACCTGATTTCTACGATGGGAGTGGGTGGCTATTTATAGGGGCCATGGTCCTCTTCCCTTATTGCACAGGCGGGAAGGGATCCACAACGACCAAATTTGAAAGGGGACATGAGGTACATCTTATCCTGACTAAAGGTGGTCTTCGCGTGCAAAGCTTCGGGGGTGACGCGGTGGTGAGCTCGGCGATGACATCCGTCCTGCCGAGCTCGTGGTCTTGGTCTCGTTGTACCAGGAAGGAAACCTTTGGGGGATTCCTTGGGAACCCGCGGATGTCCTTGTCTCCTTAGCACCAAAGAGGAAACTGTCATCCCTTTGTGCCTGCTGGCGCCCTCCTGGCTCCGTCATCAGAACCCACGTCATCCCGTCCTCGGGAGGGTAGGCACTTGCATAGGAATCTCCTCTCCTTGGGAGGAAGCCTGGGAGGATGCTATTCTCCAGAGGTCTTGACATCGTCTTCCTCGCGAGACGGGGGGCCCTCGCGAGGGTCATGGCTAGAGGAGCTGGTTGCTGGGTCGCGTCGCACCGTTGTGGTGGGCCACGCGCTGGGCCGCAGGCAGACAAGTCTGGGTACCCACGGTCCCAGAACGCCGACAACGTGCGAGGTAGTTGAAGTCCTCGACGTATCATGTGAAGCTGCAGTTACCCTGACGTAAGTTCCTGAACCCCCCCTTCTTCAGGCTCAGGGCTCCTGCTGAGATATGGGTTGTGCGGAAAGCATCTTGGAATGAAAGCCACATCACTTCTTCAATGGGATGGGTGACCTGATAGTTCTACCACTAGGATGTTGCTGGTCCTTCAAGCAGGTGGTCAGCAAACCTGACACTCTTAGCATCAGTGCATCCAACAGTCACCAGACACTTGTTGATTGATCTGAGCCAATAAGAAGCCATAATGGGTTCATGTGAGGCGGTGAAGGTTGGTGGGAACATTGACAAAATTTCTTAGTGCTTGCAAAAATTCATCATGAGATAACATTCGTGGAAGTCGTGACAAAAAAAACAAAATCAGCTCTCCAAAATGTTTGAAAATAACACTTTTCGAGCATTAATTTTGTTTTCTTTCTACGGCATCCATGAATGTTATTTAGAGATGAATTTTTATGAGCACTCGGAACTTTGTCAATGTTTGCACCCCAAAAAATCAGATTTGTTTCATTTTCTTTTCATTTTTTGGATTTCACTGTTCACCGAGCTCATTTGAGCTCAAGCTCAAAAACACCACGTCCGAGTGAGATATGTGTTTGATCGTGGTGGAAATAATTGCAAGACGACTTCTGGTGAAATGCGAAAGTACCTTCCAAGGTGTTATGCAGAAGAAGTCACTGAAGTGATTATGGGGAAGCTTGGTAATAAAAAGTTCTTTGTTCTCATTGATGAATCACGCAATATATCCATGGAAAAACAAAGGGCGGTAATGTTGAAGTTAGTAACCATATTTTGTCTTTTGGTTTCATCTATTTATTTCAATTCACAGTTCATCCATGATTTATTTATTCATTCTTTTGTAGGTATGTGAATAAAGGGAAAGCCACGGGACGATGTCTTTGTCTAGACCACATCAAAGAAACTACATTTGAGGCACTAAAGTTAGATCTTGTAATGCTTCTTCATCATTATAAATTATAAATTCAAGGAACGAGGGCAATGATATGGTGGTGCTTTAAACATGAGAGCTGAATTCAATGGTTTGCAAAGAAAGATTCGAGTTGAAAACCCTCATGCTTTCTACGTACATTGATTTTCTCATCTCTTGCAGTTGGTTGTGGTCATCGTTGCTAGTTCTTCTCGCTCATATATTCATGATTTTCCTAGGTGACATGCTTAAGACAGTGCCACCAGAGTGTCCTTTGTGCACTCAAGCATCCTGCATTAAAAATCAGACTTCCTTTTAACTTTCATCTATTTTTTATTTTACTATTCACCGGGTGCAGATGAGCCTGGGCTTGTAATTGAATTACCGAGCGAAGGGAGCATTTTACCGAGAGAGAAGCTCAAGGTGGTGTACGATGGTAGAATATGTGAGAAATATTTCATTGGCTAGTTAAAATTAATGTCATCCACTCACAATCCGTCTTGATTGATGAGATTTCAGATTTAAACCCTATAAAAGGAAAAGGAGCAAGTAGAAGAGATAAGAAGTGCAAGAAATATGCAGAAATATGCATTTATCACGCACATTGAAATACAACAAGCTTGTTCACAGACTAGAACACGGATTTCATTGATGCATTTAATATTACTATTTTCTTATGTAGCAAAATACACGACATTGTGTCTAGATTTGCTAAACTTTGACGGGTCCCAAATGATGGTTAGTCGAGATGAGGGATTCTCGAAGTAACCATAATTGCTAGGAAAATGGTTGATGAAAAGAATTGAAGTGGATGTGAAGGAGGGTCGAGGAGAAACACAACACCTTGTTTTTTTTGTTTTGTTTTTGCAAAGAGTGAGTGACTAGGAACCACGTACCATCATGTTCCGCACATATTTTTTAAATTCAAACAATTGTTTGATTGAATTATCTATATTTGTTTTATCGTGGCAATGCTCCAGCACTCAACTAGTGAATTTAATTAGCATTGGTTTTCCAATGAAGAGTCGTATAAAAAAAGATTTTCTGACAATAATACGACTTTACTTCTTAAAATAATAGATAGGCATTTACAATCATATGAAAAACACGACTCGACGAGTCTCTCTCTTCATCAATTAATCATCCACATCAGCTTTGCCTAGGTGGCAGGCTTAAGATTGTGCCACCACCGCCCACGAGATCCGCCGCCGCCAGCCAGTCCGGTGACCCGGGCCGCCGGAGTCCATCTCCATCGGCAGGGCATCCCGACGCCAGGAGGGAATCCACGAGCTCATTTCCGCAGGATCGTCCCGTACCACGTAGCCCGTGATCCAGCTCAATCCCCGCCTCTGGTCAGATCTCATGCTCAATCCCCACCTCCGTCGAGCTCTCCTACTCAATCCCCACCCCGGCTAGCCATTATATTCCATCTCTATCTCCTGGCCGTTTTCAAATGCCTCGAGGGTGACCGATTTAGGGGAGGACTACGGTGACGGTGAGGCCTGCACGAGCAAGCACTGTCAAGAGGGAGAGGAAAGGGGAGGATGTGACCTGTTCGCCTCTGCAAGAGAACGTGGAACCAGAAGCGGGAGCCGGCACATCGGCCCCATGTTCGTCTCCACCAAGTATTGAAAACTAAACTACTTTTAGTATTGTTCTTTCTCCGTTTTGGATAACTTGATGTCAAGTGCTTGCTAATACCATGTGCAGAACACACATGAGATTTTTATAGAACTAGATGAACACGTCAATGAACATTTATGTGCATATCTTGAACAGACCATGTGTGCTGATCTATAGTTCTGTGCTAATTCACGATAACTACTCCCTTCGTTCCACAATATAAGAGCATTTTTGACACTAGTGAGTCCGGTCCACACACTGCAGTAGTGTAGCTGCTTCATACATGATTTTGTTGCTTTCCTGAAAAACCATCATATGTACTCCCTCTGTTTCTAAATATAAGATCTTCTATATTGTGGACTACATACGAATGTATATAGACATATTTTATAGTGTAGATTCACTTATTTTGCTTTGTATATACTTCCTCCGTTCCATAATATAAGAGTGCTTTTAGAATAGTGTAGTGCCAAAAACGCTCTTATATTATGAGACAGAAGGAGTAGTTCATAATGAAATCGCTAAAATGTCTTATATTTGGAAATGGAGTGAGTACTACATTAGTCCGATTGGTAATCTAATGTCTTACACCTGCTCTTATATTTTACAATAGCACCAACCAGTTCACAGATACAACAACAACAACAAAGCCTTTAGTCCCAAACAAGTTGGGGTAGGCTAGAGGTGAAACCCATAAGATCTCGCGACCAACTCATGGTTCTGGCACATGGATAGCAAGCTTCCACACACCCTTGTCCATGGCTAGTTCTTTGGTGATGCTCTAGTCCTTCAGATCTCTCTTTACGAACTCTTCCCATGTCAAGTTCGGTCTACCCTGGCCTCTTTTGACATTATCAACATGCTTAAACCGTCCGCTGTGCACTGGGGCTTCTGGAGGCCCGTGCTGAATATGCCCAAACCATCTCAGGCGATGTTGGACAAGCTTCTCTTCAATTGGCGCTGCCCCAACTCTATCTCGTATATCATCATTCCGGATGCGGTCCTTCCTTGTGTGGCCACACATCCATCTCAACATGCGCATCTCCGCCACACCTGACTGTTGCACATGTCGCCTTTTAGTCGGCCAACACTCAGCGCCATACAACATTGCAGGTCGAACTGCCATCCTATAGAACTTGCCTTTTAGCTTTTGTGGCACCCTCTTGTCACAAAGAATGCCAGAAGCTTGGCGCCACTTCATCCATCCGGCTTTAATTCGATGGTTCACATCTTCATCGATATCCCCATCCTTCTGCAACATTGACCCCAAATATCGAAAGGTGTCCTTCTGAGGCACCACTTGCCCATCACGGCTAACATCCTCCTCCTCTTCCTAGTAGTACTGAAAGCGCACCTCATGTACTCGGTTTTAGTCCTACTAAGTCTAAAACCTTTCGATTCCAAGGTTTGCCTCCATAACTCCAACTTCCTGTTGACCCCCGTCTGGCTCTCATTGACTAGCACAACATCGTCCGCAAAGAGCATACACCATGGGATATCTCCTTGTATATCCCTTGTGACCTCATCCATCACCAAGGCAAAAAGATAAGGGCTCAAAGCTGACCCTTGATGCAGTCCTATCTTAATTGGGAAGTCGTCAGTGTCGTCATCACTTGTTCGAACACTTGTCACAACATTATCATACATGTCCTTGATGAGGGTAATGTACTTTGTTGGGACTTTGTGTTTCTCCAAGACCCACCACATAACATTCCGCGGAATCTTATCATAGGTCTTCTCCAAGTCAATGAACACCATATGCAGGTCCTTCTTTTGCTCCCTATATCTCTCCATAAGTTGTCGTACCAAGAAAATGGCTTCCATGGTCGATCTCCCAGGCATGAAACCAAACTGATTTTTGGTCACGCTTGTCATTCTTCTTACACGGTGCTCAATGACTCTCTCCATAGCTTCATTGTATGGCTCATCAGCTTAATTCCACGGTAATTAGTACAACTCTGAACATTCCCCTTGTTCTTGAAGATTGGTACTAATATACTTCGTCTCCATTCTTCTGGCATCTTGTTTGCCCGAAAAATGAGGTTGAAAAGTTTGGTTAGCCATACTATCGCTATGTCCCCGAGGCCTCTCCACACCTCAATGGGGATACAATCGGGGCCCATCGCCTTGCCTCCTTTCATCCTCTTTAAAGCCTCCTTGACCTCCGACTCCTGGATTCGCCTCACAAAACGCCTGCTAGTATCATCAAAGGAGTCATCCAGATCAATGGTAGAGCTCTCACTCTCCCCATTGAAGAACTTGTCAAAGTACTCCCGCCATCTATGCCTCCTCGTTCTTCACCAGGAGTTGATCTGCCCCGGCCTTGATGCACTTGATTTGGTCAACATCCCTCGTCTTCCTCTCTCGGCTCTTGGCCATCTTATAGATGTCCCTTTCGCCTTCCTTTGTGTCTAACCTTTGGTAGAGGTCCTACGCCCGACCCCTTGCTTCACTCACAGCTCGCTTTGCGGCCTTCTTTGCCATCTGGTACTTCTCTGTTGTCTGCACTCCTATCCAGATATAGGCGTCTGAAACAATCTTTCTTCTTCTTGATTGCCTTCTGGACAACATCATTCCACCACCAGGTATCTTTAGCTTCTCTTTTACTTCCCCTGGACACTCCAAACTCCTCTGAGGCCACCTTACGAATGCAAGTCGCCATCTTCATCCACATGTTGTCTGCATCACCTCCTTCCTCCCAAGGGCCCTCCTTAATGACCCTCTCCTTGAACACCTGAGCTACCTCCCCCTTGAGCTTCCACCACTTCGTTCTAGCGACTTTGGCACGCTTGTCCCGCTAGACACGAATCCGAAAGCGGAGGTTAGCAACCACAAGCTTATGCTGGGGGACAACACTCTCTCCAGGTATCACCTTACAGTCTAGGCATGCACGCCTGTCTTCTCTTCTCAAGAGGATGAAATCAATCTGGCTAGGGTGTTGTCCACTACTGTAAGTCACTAGATGTGATTCTCTCTTCTTAAAGAGGGTGTTAGCTACGATCATGTCGTAGGCTAACGCAAAGCTTAAGACATCTTCTCCTTCTTGATTCCTGATGCCATAGCCAAATCCCCCATGCACCCCTTCAAAACATGTGTTAGATGTGCCCACGTGGCCATTGAGGTCTCCTCTTATGAAGAGCCTCTCGCCAATCGGTACACTCCTAACCAAGTCCTCCAGGCCTTCCCAAAACTCCCTCTTGGTGTTCTCATTGTGGCCTACTTGTGGGGCATATGCGTTGATAACGTTGAGGACTAAGTCCCCAACTACCAGCTTGACCAGGATAATCCAGTCCCCACGTCTCTTGACGTCTACCACTCCATCCTTGAGGCTCTTGCTGATCAAGATGCCTACTCCATTTCTGTTTGCAACCGTCCCCGTGTACCACAGCTTGAAGCCGGTACCCTCCACCTCCTTCGCCTTCTGTCCCCTCCATTTGGTCTCTTGGACGCAAAGGATACCAACGCCTCTCCTCACCGCTGTATCAACTACCTCCCGAAGCTTACCTGTCAGAGACCCTACGTTCCAGCTACCTAATCGAATCCTCCTAGGCTCGGCTAGCTTCCTTAGCCTTCGCACTCGTCGAGTCAAATGCGAAGACCCTCGCTCATTTTCCACTACACCCGGGCGCCGATGTAGCGCGCCACTAAGGATGCGACGACCCGATCCTCGCTCACTTGCGACCGTATCTAGATCACAATACGGCGCGCCACCTGGGGGGTGACGGCCCGGCCCTTGCCCATTTTTCACCACACCCAGGTTCCGATGTGGCGCGTCGCTGAGAGGGTTACGCCCCAACGAAAATCTTTTGGGTTTCATCTCCATAAGAGTGGCTGGGTTTTCACGTTGGCTCGCCAAGCCTATCACAACCCTCCTCCTTTACCCGGGCTTGGGACCGGCTATGTTGAGACAACATAGGCGGAGTTACCAACCAGTTCACAGATAGCATTTTAAAATCACACGGTATGGCTGTGTGATCCCAGTAACTGGGCGTTTTCAGCAACATGTGTAGTTGCGGCATAGTTGGACGCCGTTAGCACCAGTTCAGAGAAATTGCTTTGCACCTTGTCAAACTTATATGCTATTGCATTTTAGTATTGTCTTTCGGAATTAGGATTACCTACTACTCAAGCATCTGTTGTGTCATCCATCTTGGAGATAATCAGCGAAAGGATTAATTTGCAATGAATTAGAATATAGTTCCATAAGTCTTCAAACAGATTCTGATAACACAACATAGAAAGGAGGAAGAATATTTACTTGAAGAGCTGATCCATAAAACTAGCACCTGGTTATATGCATAAATAAATAGTTTTTTTCGTGAAATCTCCATTTGTTCTTACAATAACTGATCTGCGTATAATATCTCAAGTAAAGTTCTGAATTTTTTCTATCATAACGTTTTTTGTTTAAAGTTCTGAATATTTAAAAGTCAGCTCTACAAGAGTGACAAAATAAAAGGCATACAAATCAGCTCAACATGATAGTAGTAATAGTAGTGCTAACACTAATTAAGGCATGGATTAGTGACTATGGTAAACCAATGGGATAGAAAGGGCACTTTTTTATATTTATTTAAGACGATCCCTCTCACTGTTTCTCCATGCACTATGCATAACTAGGACTATGTATACTTATCAAGTGAGTCTATTTATTTATTTCACAAACAGTCCATGCAGTTCTCCCCTTCTAGCTATGCGTGGATATACCAAAAATTTCATGTTCTGTCCTCTTTATTTAAAGTGGACATTAATATATAGTGATGCCATCTATCCATTTATGGCAGGATACACCTTATTGCTTACAAGCTACAGTTTTCATCAATACCATTGTGGACATTAATATATTCTTTCATCGACTGTTTATATGTACACTGTGAAACCATTTCTCATCATATTTTGCAGGAAAACAGAGGAACCACTTGTTACAGGCAAAAGGTCATCAAGTATTAGGTGAGGTATGCTGGTTAATGAAAGAATGAAGAAAAAAAGATCCTCGAACAAATGAAGCAATGGATATCTTCCATGGTGTGCTAGTAATGCAAAGATTCAGTTTTTATGTAACCTTTGGCTAAATTGTGATCATTTGATGTTTGATGTTGCTGCAAACTTTTGCTGTATTGTAAAGATTGAACATTTTACAAAGTCTCAGTTTTCCTTTTGTTTTATTTTATGTGTACTGGCATGATTCAGTTTAATGCAAAACATTATGTGTACCGTGAAGATTAACATGATATCAGGGCTAAGGTCTTGAGTTCAAGTCCTGACTTTCGCAGTTTATCAAAAAATTGCTTGTAGCCTTCCTTTGTGTCTACGTATAAACCTCTCGAGTCATACGTGAGTTTCGCGTGCCGTCGCTCTCTTTTTGTTACACGTGTTGGCTTCTCTTTCCCGTCACACGTGAGAAGGGGTGTTAGTATATATGAATTGCACTAGCCCTTTCCATCAGTTCGGACTTTTGATTGCATTGACTAGTGCATGAAGTTCAACAGTAAACAGTAGATGTCCAATGTTATATTCCTGCTCATTTTGGTGTTGATAAGGATTTCACCAGAGAATCCTAGTGCCAGCCAATCATGATATTGGGATTTGGTATCCGGATTTAGCCAAACGAAATCTTGATGGAGAAATCAAGGGATCCAAACGAGCTGTTACG
Source organism: Hordeum marinum (assembly GCA_022496015.1). Classification (NCBI taxonomy): domain Eukaryota; kingdom Viridiplantae; phylum Streptophyta; class Magnoliopsida; order Poales; family Poaceae; genus Hordeum; species Hordeum marinum. The sequence goes on from CM039674.1 coordinate 445,914,097, forward strand.
ATAATCCGTACTATATTGTTATTTTTAAACAAACTATATACGTATCATCAGCTTAGCATGGGGTGATTAAGATATTCACATACAAGAAGGGTGAAAATATATTGAAAGCATTTCCAAAGACAAAGGCCCAAATGCCTATCTCTATATAGCCCAGTAGAACATGGACGAGACACTTGTGCAAAGCAGTGAGTCAACAGGATTCTTAACATCTATTCCCTCTGTACCGTAATATAGGTTGCTGGAGTAGTTAAAGTTTAGCTACTCCAGCGACCTATATTACGGTACAGAGGGAGTACACTGCTTGGAGAACGGTGAAAAGTAGCATTGTCAATCTAAACACAACTAAGTAGTATGGTCATCATCCTAACTCTGTTCATCATCCATAGCTTGCTTTCGTACAGATTTACATCATCACGACTTCCTGTCGGGAGACGAAACTAAACATCAGAAATTGGCTGGCCTAGCTATCCCCAAAACATCCAGAGAACCACCATTGTCCTAGCTAATTATACCATCCAAATGATTTGCCAAAGCACTGCCCCTCTCAGCATCAAAAAAGATGTAGTCGACATCCAATGGATTTGGAAAATCACCCTCATTGTCAACATCGTCCACTTGAAAGTCCTGACCACCAAGGTAATCATCATATGTGGGATGCACAATCTTCTTTTTGTCAGTCTCACAAGCAAAGCAACTCCCTATATATTTACAAAAGGCAGTATGGCAAAATAAGGTCAGTAAAGATTGCTCAACAAACAATACACACATATTGCTAAAGAAAATTTACAGATTAAGGTTAGTATTTCAAATGCCATGATATAAAAAAAGCACACCTCAATATGGGCAAAAAAGCAACATAATCAAACATTCCCATTAAAAGATGAACAATCCAAGCATATTCTGAATGTGCACAATAACGCATTTCCTGGCAAGTGCTTTTGTATGGCAGTGGCATAAGCGAGACTAATAATTTAGTTTTACAAGGGAAATATAACTTTAAAGATAATGTAGTTATCCATGGCGAGGAGAGAAATCATATTTAAGCAATATAAAAGCCATCACTGCATATAATGGAAGCAGTTAAAACTTGTCGCCAACACATAAGCAGTGTAACAAGCAGAGAAAAAAACGAGCTGTTTAGAATGTGCCATTAGCAAGGATTTTTAAAATATTTCCAGCCGTTTATAATGGATGGTGGCTTCTAGATAAAACAGAGTATGGATGTATTTAAACCATGGAGATTTTGATATCAAAACTGGAATTGAGAGCATACCAATTTCTGTTAACGGATCAACTACCACACACAAGCGGACATCATAAGCTGGAACAAGTGCCTCCATGAAGAAGAGTAGAGGGGCGCCTAACACAGAACCCGATTCCTGACGATGTGCGAAGAAATTGATGTGGTAACAGTTACATAATCCCTCTTTCTTCAGCAAATTCACACCACACACAGAATGAAGAACAAACTGTTTCTCAGATTGTACTGTGTACTTGCGCAATGCCAGTGTCACAACTTTGAGCACTGCCTCTTCTGTGTCCTTGAACAGTTTCCTTCGGGATGTGATTGCATCAAGAACCCCTGGGCTGATCATTACGGGAGGCGGCAGAAGATGGGTTGGCAAATCAGGTAGAAGTGATTTCGTAAGATGCTTGATGTCCATAGGTGAAAGCATGCGTGTTGCGCGCAGAAACGGGATGATGTCTCGTTCGACAGTGGGCAACACCGACGATGAGAACAGCCCGAAGGCGGACGGGTTGGGGTGCCGTGCTGCCATGGCCGCCGCCTGGAAGGTGCCATGGGCCTGAGACTGCATTGCTTTCTGTGCAGTGGATCTGCTGGTTCCGTTTGCCTGGGCGACAGCGACGGACAGATCGGCATTGGCAGACATTAGATTCCACAGAGCGTCGCCGGTGGAGAGGTAGGGGCAGAAGTGGCGGAGCGAAGCTAGGAGCCCATCGAGAGAGCGGTGGCACACGCGGACGATGCCGTCGTTGCTGATCATGTCGACATTGATACGGTCGGCGTCCCGGAGTGGAAAGGCGGAGACGTACCAGATGGAGTTGAGGATGATGTTGTGGATGGGGTGGAGGGGGCCGTAGCAGTGGCCGGCGACGACGAGGCCGCGCACGAGGGTCCTGCGGAGGTCGGCGGAGGGCAGCCGAGAGATGGCGTCGAGGTAGTAATGGTGGATGAGGCTTAGCAAGCTCCGCCTCATGGCCCTCCTGTCCGCCTGCGTCCATGCCTCGCTTCCCTCATGGTCGTCCTTGGGCGGCGGCTCGTCTACCTCCTGCTCCTTCTCCCCGGGTATTTGTTGACGCCGCTTCGAAAGAGGGATTTTGCGGTTGGAGTCGCGGTCGGAGGACAGGCCCAAGGAGCTGGACGAGGAGGAGCGGGGGGGGGGGTTCGGGGCGGAGTCGGCAAGCTCTACTGCTTTCACCGCCACCTTAGCGCGCCGGCGGCGGTCACCCCGGCCAGCCATGCGGACAGACAGACGGTGCGAAGAGGCGCTTTCGATTTGGATTTGGCTAGTACTGGATCGCGGCAGAGGCTCTAGGGTTCTTATGCTGCCGAGGCCGAGGGGATTTTTGTTTATGTATGAGGTGTGTGTGGTGGGGAAGAGGGGGGGGGGGGGGGAGGGGGGGGGGAGGAGGATATTCTCGAGGGATTGTGAAGTGGACCACGCACGGTCGTAAACAATCCGACTCTCCATGGGCACCCGATCCGACCGGACCCAGGTGAGCAAGCGATGGGTCGCCCTATTCCATAAAAGAACATCTCCAATACGGGTGAGTCTGGTGGGCGCCCGGCCGCCTAGGATAACCAGCGAGCGGTGGTAAAACCAACTAATCCTTTCTAGACAAAAAAGAAACCATCTATATGACTGACGTGAATGCATTAAATAAGGGCTTTTTGAATTTTGAAAAAGGTATATCTTTTAAACCGCGCGTCGAAATTCAGATTTGTTTTCACCGTTGGATTCTGTGCGACGAGATCTTTAAAACTAGATCCCGCATGGATATGTTTCGATGAATCTTTTTTATGCAATTTAGCCTCCGTTTTGTGCAACTGCCAAGTAGTGGATGTGCAACTACATGACAGTGGATGTGTAACTTTCTACGTACCCTGTGGAAGTGTAGTTTTCACTAATGACACATCCACCCCCAAACTACCTCCTCCTAGTGAGATGTTCAAATTCGTATTTTGCCCAGACCAACTGCCTAATAGTTCACGTGCAACTTCCCTCCTACCGTGGTTGTGCTTTCACTATTTGCTGCATCGGCCAACTGTATAGTAGTGGATGTGCAACTTCGGATACGGTCACCACCAACTGTCTACCAATGATGTGCAACTATCTCTCATACCTCATGGATGTGTATCCCTACTAGCTCTCCAAACCACCCCTCTAGTGAAATGTGCAAATTTAGCGTCCCGTTTATATGCAACTTTTACTACCCTCATGAATATGTAACTACCACCCTCATGAATGTGAAAATTTCACTATCCAACCATCCCTCCCTATGAGGCATGCAACTTATATGTTGCTACGGCCAACTGCCTAACAGACTTTGTGCAACTCCAACCGAAACTACATATCCACAAGTAGTTAGGGGAAGGAGTTGGACATCAAGTAATAGAAAGTTGGCTCGAACAACAAACTAAGTTGCACAAATCACTAGTAGGAAAGGTGGGACAGGCTGTGTCAATTATAAAAAAATTACACATCCACGAGTAGGGACAAGGATTGCACATCGACTATTACATAGTTGGTTAGGACAGTAGACTAGTTACACATCAAGTTTTCATGGTTCTAGATTGCAACCTCAGATGAAGTTAGATCATACAACTCCAAAAGCTGGTTTAAAAAGAATTGCACTATGTGGTATTAAAGTTGCACAATGCAGTATTGAAGTTGCACTATATAGCATCAAAGTTGGCATTAAAAAAATTCGTCAAAACATATCCATGCGGGGTCTAGTTTCAAAGATCGCGTCGCAAAGAATCCAACGGTGAAAACGGATCTGAATTCCCACGCGCGGTTTGAAAGATATGGCCTTTTCAAAATTTGCAAAACCGAAATAAATGCAGCGCCGCACCTGTCTGCGACCGACCGACCGGTAAAGTGGATTAGCGCGCGTGCACTTTTATGTTTTCTCGCTCCAATAGTCTCTACTAGAAAGGTCGTGCGCGTTTTGTCATGATCGTGGAATTTATTGAGATTTTTTTACTTACTCTATTTCAAAATACATGATGTATTATTATTTTTAAAGTCAAACCTATTTAAATTTAATCATATTTTTAAAGAATTATATCAAAATTCATAATATCAAATCGGTGTTATTAGATACATCATGAAGTGAATTTTCATATTTATGTTTAATATTGTGGATGTCGATATTTTTGGATCTGAACTTGGTCAAAATTAAAGAAATTTGACTTTTCAAAAAACTAACAACCCTTATATTTTGAAATTGATGGAGTATTTAGTCTGACCGGTGGGGGAGTCGATGGAGTGTGTTTTATGTTTATTTATAATGCGGTTATTTGGTGGGTCTTTCCCAGTGTGTTTTTGTGTGTTCCACTAATCAACTCATATTTATATGGGGATATTTTTTCATCGTTGGTTGCATGTACTATATTCGCGCTATAGTATCACATGATGACATTTTTTTATGGATGATATGTCACGCCCAAGATGCGACCCTATCCTTATTTTGTCACGAGGGCCTCGACAGGGATAGGAGCGCATCTCGTCGTATTGCAAGAATATATATCATTACAAGTACATGTACAGAAGATATGCGTATATGGAATTGGCTTACACTCATCACAAGCTACATCAAGATCACATCAATACAACAACATGCTCAAACATCATACAGAAGAGCAGGGTCCGACTATGGACGAAAACAAACGACAAAATGACATCCATCCTTGCTATCCCAGGCTGCCGCCTGAAACCCATCCTAGATCGATGATGATGAAGAAGAAGAACTCCAATTCAAACAAGTAACGTGCTCACGTCAAAACATCGCATTACCTGAATCTGCAACTGTTGTTGTAGTAATCTGTGAGCCATAGGGACTCAACAATCTCATTTCCAAGGATATCAAGACTATTAAAGCTTAATAGGTGAGGTAGGGTTAAGTGGTGAGGCTGCAGCAAGCGACTAAACATTTATTTGGGTGGCTAACTTACGAATACAGAAAATAAAGTATGATGGTCTACGCATAACGGATGAGAACTAGTAATGATCACTAACTGATCCTGAACACCTACTTACGTCAAACATAACCCCACCGTGTTCTTTTTCGGATAAGGACTCACGAGAAGAGACAGTCACGGTTATGCACACAGTTGTGTATTTTATTTGAGTTTACTTCAAGTTTGCTATGACCTGGTGTTAAACAAAGTATCCAAGTTTGCCACATAACCGCGGGCACGGTTTTCCGAAAGATTTAACCGTGCAGGGGTGCTCCGACTCATCCATCATAAATTAACCACACGCAGCGGGAATAACCTCAACCACGAATCTCGTGATCATCCTAGGCAATTCCAAAGGAAATCCTACACCTCGAGATAGCCCGAAGAAGATCAGAGTTCCTCACTCAAGACGTTCGAGAAAGGTAAAACAAGTCCAGCAAGGCCGCCCGACGTGTCGACGAACCCGATAGGAGCCGCGTATCTCGTTCTAAAGACACGATGGATAAGCGAAGCGTACGATGGCCTGATAGACATCTCCCGAGTTGCCCCGGGTTGGCCCCGCACGGTGCTCTAGTTTTGGACCAGCACCAGCAACACTGGCCCCCCTTATATTATGTTAAATTAATCCACGAGGGCGCGACCCTCTATGCTTTAATAAGGTGATCAGTATTATTATGATGGGAAAATGTAGTACCAAAGTTGGGCCTTGCCAGACAAGTTTTATCCTAAAACGAAAATCATGGGGGTCCCCATAACAACACCGAGCATGTTAGGAGCGCTCAATTATGGAACATAACACCGGTTCACAAGTAACTAGGGCGGCAAGAGCGGAACAAAACACCGAGCAAAAGGCCAAGCCTCCCCCCTTTACCAAGTATATATGTGCATTAAATTAAATAGCAGCAATATTATGCTATAACAAAAGAACATCCATGTTGTCACATGGGAGCAATTGCACCTGCAGCTACAAACGCTATAAGAAAGGGCTGAGCAAACGGTAACATAGCCAAACAAAGGTTTGCTGGGATGTGGAGGGGTTAGAGGCTTTCATGGCAATGTTGAGAGGCTTGTCAAACAAGTGGTAGGTAGCGAGACGTAACGATAAAAATACGAGACAACTAGCATGTCAATGATAGTAATGGTATCCAGGGAAATGTGTCATCTTGCCTGAGATCCCGCTCGGAAGAAGATCGAGTCCATAAAGAAGACAAGCCAACGTAGTTGAACGAATCCTCACACTCTGAACGCTTTCGAAACTCTATCGGGAAGAAGCAATTCGAAACAAACAATCAACACAACATACATCACAACATATGTATGACATGATGCACAAACAAATATGATGCATGTCTGGTTTAATATGCAATGCATGACAAGCACAACAATCAACTTCTACACATTAGGTGAAGCTCAATATGCAACGAGTTGCATATTGACGAAACTTCACATTCGAATTATTTAGTTCACTCTTGTTAGGTACACGACAATATTAAATGTTGTTAAACATGGCAAGAGGTGAAGCATAAGTAAACTATCTATCTAGGCGTCTTAAATGAGGCCGGAAACAACTTATAGTATTTCCGATACGACCTCATATGTTAATTTCAAAATTGGTACACATCTGAACTAATTATATTTTATATTTGTTAAGCATTGAAATAAATGTCACCATGTGATTTTACACGTCATTCTAGTTGATTTACATATATGGAATATCTCAAACGGGGCTACGCCCTAAAAGATATGAGCAACACAAGATGCACATGTCATGAATGCAAATGCATGGGAAATACAATCACAAACATTTCAAAACATGAATGCAGCAAGTTATTATGAAACTACATGAGATTCTAAGCAAGTCTTATACACAACATGTTCAAAACGGAGCTACGGTTTACCAAATACAACCAACACAAGATTTAGTTGAAATCTGCCCGAAACAGCAACATTGTATTTTGCACACATGAAAACAACAAGATTCACTATTCTAAAATGCACAAACTAAGCATGGGGCAGTAGTATATAACACATACTTCATTTCATCTTCACATATCATATTCAAAACATGCATGGATCACATGGTAGGAAGCTCACAAGGTGACTACTTGAAAACAGTTTCAGACTTGGTGAAAATAGCAGTTTGACAGTGCAGTTTTTATCATGAAGGCATACTGACAATAATGAAACTATATGCTACATGGCATATTATGGCATGAAACTTAACAGCATATTAAAGGACATTATCAACTACAAATAACTCCATTACACCTACCACAAAAGGGTTCTAGATCACTAGCAAAACACATGGCAAGACAACAACAAAATATTACAGATTCCAGACTTAGAAATATTTTGGACCCTCAAAACAGCAGAATTTTATAGCAAGTTGTCAACAAGAAAATAACACATATACATGCATTTTTATGGCAAGCAAAATGTCCAGGGGCTAGGACACATATCAAAGGGCATATCTCATGTTCAAAATTATTTCATATCATGCATGGATTAAATCACACGAAAATAACAAAAGGGCATCACAGCAAAATGACATGCACACAAAATGCTCAATTGACAAAACTAGATGCACATATAATATATGGATTTTTCTACCCCGAGAACATATATAATATGCATAGGTTCATGTGGAAAAATAATCACAATTAATTATGCAAGTTATGCCATAATTTATTAGCAAGTCATTTTATGCAAACTAAATGCAAACTCCATGCCAACATTTTTATCATGCATGAAAATACGATATTAAGAATCTACACAAAACTCTACACATTTTACATATATAACACACGTTGATGCAATGCACGGTTTAATAATTATAGACATGCAAATTGATGGCAATTATGCAAAATGATGCAAACATCGAGCTTAGGTATCTTTATCATGGATGAAAATGGCATATTTTTAATCTACAAATTTGTCTAAGCATTTTTCATGTATAAACTATTTTTATACGACGTACGGTTAAATATTTATAGTCGTTTTAAAATCGTGTCTTTGGGCCTACTCGAAAAATAAATAAAAACACACGGGAGGGGGCTGGCTGGCTCACCATGGGCCTTGGCCCATTCGGTAGGCAGGGGAGGCAGCTGGGCCGGCTGGGGCGAGCTGGGCCTTGGCCCACCCGCGGGTCAACGCGAGTGGGAGCTCTCCCCGACCCCGTGCTTGCTGCCGAGCGGGGCAGAGCGCCGCCGGCGGCGGTTGCGCACGGCGGCGGGGCTGGCGCGGGCGGATCCAGCATGGAACCTCCCGGATCCGATGGCGGAGGAGGTCATCGGCGAAGCTCCGGGCGGCGGCGAGGCCAGGCGGCCGGCGGCGCGGACCTGCAGGGGAGGAAGAGGGGGCGAGGGGAGAGAGAGAGAGGAAGAGGAAGGAAGGAGAAGAGGAAAGGGAGGAGAGAGAGGAGCGGCGGCAGGGTTTGGCGATGACTCCGGCGAGGCTGGCGGCGTCCTCGGGGCTCCGTCGAGCCTCCGATGGCCGGGCGGCGCATGGCCACAGGGAGCTGCGGGAGGCACGGCCACGGGCACCATGGGAGCTCGGGAGCTTCACGGCGGCGGCTGGTTCGGGCCTGGGGCGGGCCCAGATGGGCTTTCGCGGGCCTGGCGGCTCGAGGAGAGAGGAGCTGCGGCTAGGGGAGGTTTGGCATGGGATTCGAGGGGAATTAGGGTTTAGGGTCTAAATTAGGCAGGGGAAGGGGTCTATTTATAGTTTAGGGGGCTAGGGATGACGGTTTCTGCCCGTTTTTGGACTGTTCGATCTCGATCGGACGGCCCAGAAGCGGAGGGGGGCTATGGTGGCTGTGTAGATGGGCTAGGTGGGGAAGAGAGGGAGGTTTGCGGCCCGTGACGCGAGGGTTTAAAACACCGACAAAGGGCCGACGAATAACCGATGACCGCACTGCTACGGATGTCTGACGGGGTATCAAACGAACTCAGAACGCGACGAAATTCTACGGGCGGTCTACCTACAATATAACAAGACCACACGCCAAGTTTTGATCCAATCCGAGAATATTTTTCACGCGCTTTTAAAACGGGTTTTTTAACGATGCCGTGGGCGCGTGCGTGTGTGGTTGGTCTCAACGGGCAACAGCAAGAACGGAGAGAACCAGAGACTACGAACGGATGCAAGTTTGAAAACTCATGTTGGCAAAATGCCGATGCTATGCAGATGATGCGAATGATGCGATGATGAATGCGACAACCAGACGAACACATGACGAGAACGGAAAGAAAGGGGAATCTTCTGGAGCGTCGGTCCCGGGCTGTTACATGGTAGGAGTCCGCGAGGGGTTGATATGTTTTTATAGGCTAGTGTTGATTAATTTGAAAAATTGTTGGCCCGATCAAAATCGTAAACCAAATCCAAAATTGAATACCTCAATCGATTGAAATAGTTCTAAAATTAGGGAGCATAGAGAACTAAAATAATTAAATAGACTCGATAAAGTTAACCGAGAGAGAGGAAATGGCTCTCCTCTCCCACCCCTCCTGTTGGTCCTTCTCCCCTCCTCCTACCCTGCCTCTCATGGAGATCTCTAACCTAGATCAAGATGGATGGTCTGTTGCACTGGGATTTTGCACTTGGCATAGCCCTTGCAAATCAGGTGAGGAAAAGGTTTGGATCCTTAGTACATTTCTCCCCCTCGCGCAGTTATACAGAGTTCTTCTTGGTGGTCACGTTCTCTTCTGCCTCCTTCCCCCTCACGAAGAACTCTGTGGGCATTGCTCTCCAATGCTGCATCGGGGGTTCAAGTGATGGTTTCAGTGTTGTTCGCATCAGTTCACACGCCTTTCGATTCTCAGTTGCAAACAACAAAGTGGGTCATTTGATTTATGGGCTTAAATATCGCATTTGGCCAGACTTTGTTTGCCACTTTCACCTTTTCTGTAGCGACCCGACCTGAAAGGCCAAGTCTCCGGTGTTTCCGTACCATCCCAAGATCATGCTGGTACACACACGGTACATCAATGTATATATCAAAGGGAAATCACACAGCATTATATTAATCGCAATCTCATATAGAGTCCTTTATTACAATATAAATTACAATAAAGTGGCTAAAGGCCAACTCATGAGAATATCTAAATCTTGCGGAAGCGTCGAAGGTAGATGAGTCCATCTGACTCCAAGGGCATCTCACTGAGCATAGAACGCATCCTCACTCCTGGTCGGAAAAATACTCTGCAACATGATACGTTGCAGCCGTGTAGGTCAGCATACGGAATATGCCGGCAAAGTCACAAGAGAGGGGTGAAAATAATCAGCTAGTCTATATGCTTATATGGCAGGTGGTGGTGTAAGTTTTGCGTAAAGCCAAGTTTTTCCTACATCGAAGGGGGTTAAGCAAAATATTACTAAGTTGGTTGATTAATGAGATGGTTCCACCAACCAATTCTCATACCCAAAATTATTAAATACCCACATCATCATATTATTTGTGTTGAGAGTTCCGGAAGTTCCAATTCCTTTGGCTCAAGTCGTCCATAACCGTGGACACGGCTAATCGATTAGGTTTAAGTACTCTGCAGAGTTTTGCACACGTTCCCCACAAGATTTGGTCGCCTCCGTTTGATTTCTCGCACTTCAAGGTGTTTGAGAAACGGATGACCAAAACATGGTCTTCCAAAGGGTTTCCCTGCGACTCTGACGGTGCCCATCCTTTCCTACCGTTCTTCTACCTCTCGTAGCACCGCCTGTCCAGAGTCACCACGATATCCAACCAAGCCAGAGCCCATAATGACTTGTGGCTGTGCAGGTAAGCCTTGGGTCTTGAAGCACCCATCCATCCCTTTGTGCCTGGGTGGACCTTTCCGCGTGAATACTGGCCATCTCCAGCATCACCTAGGCTAACCACTGGTTTCTCCAGGGCGCCGTTCAACCATCATCCACCCAGAGGTATGTTGAAAACTTGGAGTATTGAAATCTTGATCATTATGTAGGTCTTGAAATTATTAACTCTCTCAACTCTCATGAATCACACAACCAACCCCGTCTACTAATAGCATAGCAAAAGGTAAAACAACGTTTCCCGGGGCCAATGTTGTCAAAGGGGGTTGAGAGAGGTATCTACCACATGATACTACTACAATGTAACCAAGTTTCCAACTAACCTATCTTGCATGCAACTGGGGAGATGGTAGAACTAATGCATATAAAACATGGGTAAAACATGATCAAAGTGACTTGCCTGATTGATGATCTTCGTACGTGAGTGACTCTAAGTAACAAGCTTCGCACTCCGGATAATCTAACAAAACAAACAATGCACTCAAATAAGCATACAACCAAAATAAGTACTCATAACATTCAGCAAAGAAGTACTAAACAAACAAGGCAAACAATGCACAAAAGTCTCTAGCAAGAAAAACACACAAAGTTTTGTTTTCCAAAAGGTGAGGGATGAAAACACTACTGACATAATAAAACTATTTTGAAATGACAAGACAATTGTTGTCAGCAAAGAAACAATAGCATATTTTATTAATAAACAGAATATAATCAATTTAAGTTTGTTGGGAAAACTTTAGTAGAGTTTATACAAGTTTGTGATAAACACTATATGAATCAACTATAGTTATATTAACAAAAAGAATGAAAACTAAACTTATTATTTTGTTAACAAAACATGTTCTTACAGAAAATAACTTACAAATAAATTTGTCTTAGAAAACAGAATTAATTATACAAAACTTATTTGAAAACAAAACTATTACTAGTTAGTTGTTTTAATCAAATTATGCCTATTTGAAAAGAAGTTGTGATTCCTATGTTAAATGAAATTAAACTAGGCAAATTTATATTTTTATTAACAGTAAGTGAAAACACTAAATGTTTACTAACAGAACCTAATAAACAAATAAAACCAAATTCTAAATCAAACTAATCAAAATTAAGTTTATAAAACTATATTATAATAATAAGCAGATTCTGTTTATAGCTAAAACACTATTAAAAATCATCCTAAAAATCATCAAACTAAACATGGAGATAGTCCTAACCAATATCTAACAGTGACAAAAAGAATCATATCAAAATCTATTTTCAAACTCTAGTTATTCAGATTTGAAGATTTTGAGCAAATTTGATTAAATTCAAATTTTATAGTTCAAATTTGAAATTTAAAAGTACAGGGTGAAACTACATGAAAAATGTGAGCTATTGCAAAAAGAATCAACTCAAAACACTAAACTGATTAAAAGATATAGCTAAAACAAATTTGGAATACATTCTGTTTTCTGAAAAACAAAACTGAAAAAAAAAAACTAACGAACGGTCGACTAGGGTGACGTGGCGACCTGTGAGTGGCTGAGGTGGGTGTCCGAGCGGTGCTTCGGGCGGTCAACCGATCCTAAACAGAAAACGGTTCGGGAATAAGTGACTTCTAATCTGAGCCGTTGGGTTTGGATCGGAGGGAGGGAAATGCTCACGATGTAAAGGTCGCCGGCGTGGGGAAACTCCGGCGAGTCCGGAAGTGGTGAACGCGACGGCGAGGCGTTCCGGTGGTCGGGGAGGACGAGGAAGTGGTCCGGGCGACGACGACGGTTCTCCGGAGTCGATTGGTGGCGACGGCGAGGCGAATGGTGGTCGGGGGTGGTGGCTACGGTCGACGGCGACTTCCGGTGGTGGTGGAACTCCGACGAGCAATCGACGGCGTCTCGGTGAGAGAGAGAAGGGGGCTCGGGGGGGAAATGGATGCGGGGCAGTGGGGCTCTTATATAGGCGCTCGGGGGGGTGCGGGGAGGAGAGAGGGGAGAGATCCGGTGAGGGGGGGGAGCGACCGGCGTCGGGTCCGGCGCGCGCGGGGGAGGGAGAAGACGACGACCGAGCGAGGGAAACGGTCGGATGAGTGGGGTCCAGCGTCAGAGAGAGAAAGGGGCGTCCGTTGCGCGCGGTCGGCCGGCTCGTAGTTATTGCGCGAATAAAACCTATGGGCCGGCCCATTTAATATCGGAAACGGTTACCGTTACTGTTTAATAATTTCCAGAGACATTCAAAAACTTTTAAAGCATTCAAATCGTCTCTAAATATAGGGGTATTATATATCAAAATTAACAGAATAATAAATGCTATTTAATGAACATTTCTATTCTGTCATTTGAACACTTTGAAAAAAATATTATTTTCAGAAATTGCCTAATTGTTTTTAGATCCTTTTTTGCAAATATTTTCAAAATAACCCCTGGTTATTTTGTTCAAATAATTCACAAATTAGACCCTGGTGTGGAGTGTCATGTTACTCCTCTCTTATTTTGAACATTTAACCAAAATTTCAAATAGGGGAAGCAACATAGGGAAAAGTAGAAAGGACTTTCAGAAAAATCAGAAATGGCATTTCAACTAACACATACAATCAAGCAATGGTGATGATAGATGCATAGCTATATTCATAACATTCCAAAATGGAATTTTGGGATGTTACAAACCTACCCACCTTAAGATGAATCTCGCCCTCGAGATTTGGGTTGGCTAGAAAATAGGTGCGGATGGTCTCTACGAAGATCTTCTTCGCGTTCCCAGGTGGCTTCTTCTTCGGTATGGTGACTCCACAAAACTTTGCAGAACTTGATAATCTTGCTGCGGGTAACTCTGTTGGATGTCTCGAGGATCTTGACAGGCTTCTCCTCATAAGTCAGATCACTTTCAAGCTGTATGGCCTCTAGGGGCACGGTGTCTCGCAAAGGGATGTCAGCCATCTCAGCATGACATTTCTTGAGCTGGGAAACATGAAACACATCATGAACTCCGGACAATCCTTCCGGCAATTCCAGTTTGTATGCAACTTCACCTCTACGTTCAAGAATTTTGTAGGGGCCTATGAATCTGGGTGCTAATTTTCCTTTAACACCAAATCTCCTGGTTCCTCGAAGCGGGGACACACGAAGATATGCTCGGTCTCCCACTTCATACGTCACTTCCTTGCGCTTGTTGTCAGCATAGCTCTTCTGTCGGGATTGAGCTATTTTGAGTCTGTCACGTATCAACTTGACTTTCTCTTCAGAATCTCGGATAAGGTCGGGACCAAAAAGTTGTCGGTCTCCAACACCATCCCACGTCAGTGGTGTTCTGCACCTCCTTCCGTATAAAGCTTCGAAAGGGGCCATCTTTAGACTAGTCTGGTAACTGTTGTTGTACGAGAATTCTGCGTAAGGCAAGTTATCATCCCAACTAGATCCATAATCTAGCGCACAAGCTCTCAACATGTCTTCTAGAATCTGGTTGACTCTCTCAGTCTGTCCATCTGTCTGCGGATGAAAAGCTGTACTAAACTCTAGCCTTGTACCCAAAGTTTCATGTAACTGATGCCAAAACTTTGAGGTAAATTGTGTTCCTCTATCTGACACGATACTCCTCGGAACTCCATGCAGACATACGATCCTGGTCATATATATCTTGGCTAGCTTAGCACTGGTATAGGTGGTTTTCACTGGAATGAAATGAGCTACCTTGGTCAAGCGATCTACCACTACCCAGATGGAATCATAACCTGAACGGGTCTTGGGCAATCCTGTGATGAAATCCATACCAAGCTTTTCCCATTTCCACTCGGGTATCGGCAAAGGTTGGAGTAACCCTGCTGGTTTCTGATGTTCTGCCTTTACTCGCTGACAAACATCACATATCGCAACATGCTCTGCAATATCTTTCTTCATACCTGTCCACCAATAACTTTCCTTTAAATCCAGATACATCTTGGTGTTGCCTGGGTGTATCGAGTAAGGTGAATCGTGGGCTTCCTGAAGTATCAACTTCCTGAGCTCTGGTTCATTGGGCACATAGATTCGGTTCTCAAACCACAAAGTTCCGTGTTCATCCTCACGAAAACCTTTAGCTTTACCATCTTTCATTCTCTGTTTAATTTCAGCTATCTCCTTGTCCGATTTCTGGGCTTCTCGAATTCTTTCGGTCAAGGTGGACTGAATTTCCAGTGTAGCAACATATCCTCTTGGAACTATCTCTAGCTTGAGCTCTCTGAGATCATCGACTAACTCTTGAGGTAATCCTCCAGCTGTGAGTGTGTTCACATAAGTTTTCCGACTCAAGGCATCGGCTACAACATTAGCCTTACCTGGATGGTAGTGTAATCTCATGTCATAGTCCTTGATTAACTCTAACCATCTCCTCTGTCTGAGGTTCAACTCTTTCTGCGTGAAGATATACTTCAGGCTCTTATGGTCGGTGTAAACATCACAACTATTTCCGATAAGGAAATGTCTCCAAGTCTTGAGTGCGTGCACTACGGCTGCTAGTTCCAAATCATGCGTGGCATAATTTAACTCATGAGGTCGTAGTTGTCTGGAAGCATAGGCTACAACTTTTCCATCCTGCATAAGTACTCCTCCAAGTCCTTGACGCGAAGCATCACAATAAACCTGGAAATCCTTCCGAATATCGGGCAAGATCAACACTGGGGCTGTGACCAAACGTTCCTTCAACTCCTGGAAACTGGCTTCACATTCCACAGTCCAAACATACTTGGATTCTTTCTTCAACAACTCTGTCATGGGCTTGGCAACCTTGGAGAAATTCTCAATGAACCTCCGGTAATATCCAGCAAGTCCGAGGAAACTGCGGATCTCCTTAACTGAGGTGGGTGACTTCCACTTGGTGACGGCTTCAACCTTAGCGGGGTCCACTGCTATTCCATCTCCGGAAATAACATGTCCAAGGAATCCGACTTCCGTCAGCCAAAATTCACATTTACTGAACTTGGCATATAACTGATGCTCTCTTAGCTTTTCCAGAACTAAACGCAAATGTTCCTTATGCTCTTCCTCATTCTTGGAGAATATTAGAATGTCATCGATGAACACCACAACAAACTTGTCTAGGTATTCCATGAATACTTTGTTCATCAAATTCATGAAGTAGGCAGGAGCATTAGTCAATCCAAAAGACATGACCGTATACTCATACAAGCCATACCTCGTGGTGAAAGCTGTTTTGGGTATATCCTGTTCACGAATTTTCAACTGGTGATACCCTGATCGAAGATCGATCTTGGAGAATACTTTGGCTCCTACGAGCTGATCAAACAAATCATTAATCATCGGTAGAGGGTACTTGTTCTTGATAGTCACCTCGTTCAAGGCACGATAGTCCACTACCATTCTCAAAGATTTATCCTTCTTCTCCACCAAAAGTACTGGGGCTCCCCAAGGTGAAGAACTTGGGCGAATATACCCCTTATCCAATAACTCCTTGATTTGCTTCTTGATTTCCAACAGATCATTTGCGGGCATCCGATAGGGTCTCTTGGAAATTGGGGCTGTCCCTGGCTGTAGCTCTATTAAGAACTCAATCTCCCTATCTGGTGGCATTCCTGGTAATTCTTCCGGAAATACATCTGGAAATTCTTTTACCACAGGTACTTCCTCCTGAACAACTCCTGTGAGAGAATTTAACCGAGCACTCATACGTGTGCGTCGGGATACATACTTAATCCTCTTGTTCTCCGGGGTGGTGAGTGAAACAGACTTGCTAGGGCAATCAAGATTTCCTTCATACTTGGTCATCCAATCCATGCCTAGGATTACATCCAATCCTTGTGACTCTAAGACGATGAGGTCGGTGGGAAAAACATGGTTCCCTATATTGAGTTTCAAGGCATGGCATCCTATCCCTGCCATCATCATACCTCCTGGAGAACTAACCTTAATGGGCTGACTAAGGGTTTTGGTGGGCAAACCATACTTATCCACAACTACCCTTGATATGAATGAATGAGTTGCACCAGAATCAAAAAGTACTGTAACAGGACGTGAATGCAATAAAAACTTACCAACCACAGTCTCGGGCTGATCATAGACTTCTTCCACATCGATGTGATTCACTTGAGCACGGGGAAACGGATTGGGCTTCTTGGCTGCGGAGTTGCCGTTGTTAGTGCCGTTTCCATTGCCTTGCTTGCTCTGGGGACACTCAGTAGCATAGTGCCCTGTCTTCTGGCACTTGAAACAGGTAATGTGACTCAGATCCTTCTGAGCAGGAACTTGACGGTGCTGGTTGTTGTTCCCATTCCCATTGTCACTCTTGAAGTTACCATGGTTGGAACGGTTGTTCCCATTTCCTCCATGATGGTGACCTCCATGGTTGTGCACAGCATGAGTGTGCTTTCCAAACTTACCGTTTCCTGATCCGGTATTCCCGGAGTACGGGGAGTAACGAGGCTTCTGATGAGCTCCAGAGTTGAACTTCCCCTGAGTGTACTTCCGCTTGCGGTTCTCAATCTGCTGTTGTTTACCTTCCAGAATAAGTGCCTTATCCACCAGCTCTTGGTAGTTGTTGAAATTAGCCACTACCAGCTGTATGCTCAACTCATCATTGAGTCCTTCCAGAAACTTTTCTTGCTTGGCCGCATCATCGGCCACATCTCCTGGGGCATAACGTGACAATGTGTTGAAGTCGTCCACATATTGGGCCACGGAACGATTACCCTGGCGCAAGTTGCAAAACTCGCGCTTCTTTAGACTCATGGCTCCAGCTGAAACATGAGCTGTGCGGAAAGCAAGCTTGAATTGCTCCCAAGTCACATCTGCAATAGGATAAGTGGTGGTGTAATTCTCCCACCATGATGCTGCTGGTCCTTCCAGTTGATGTGCGGCAAATCGCACTTTCTCAGCGTCAGTGCATCCAGCGGTGACAAGTTCTCTCTCCATCTTGCGGAGCCAGTCATCTGCCACAATGGGCTCAGTGCTGCTGGAGAAAGTTGGAGGGTTCAACCTCAGAAAACGGGTGAGATTGTCAGTCTGGGGTGGATGGTGGTTGTTGTTGTTGTTCTGGTTGTTGGTCTGATTCTGAATCAATAGTTGCATCAGTGCATTCTGCTGCTGAAGGAGTTGAGTGAGTTCCGGCGGAAAAGTGAAATCGGTCTCACGTCGTGGAGGCATCTTGCTGTTTTCAGAGGGATGAGAATTAGAATAGAACAAGGGTCTAGAAGAAATTCACTACCCATATGCAATGCAACAAACATATCACACCAAACACTCATTCATTTATTCAATCAATGTCAAACATCGGGAATACAAATCTCAAACAACTAAGCATCGACCTACGCTTTAATGACGAAAATAAAAGATACATGGAGGGCATAACTAATGTTTTTCCTCAGAAGTGCATAGTCGTAGGTCCTCCGGTGGTGCTTTCCTCATAGTCTTCATCGTCGCTGATGAAGGGTGCCATGTCTCCTTCGGGGTGAAGGTTTTCTCCCATGTCTAGATGCTCCTCCAGAGTGGCGATGCGTGCATTCTGCTCATCAATCCTCTCTAGGAAGTCCTTCACTTCATGCTCGTGTTCATAGTTGGCCTCTCGCAGATCAGCTTCAAGGTCCAGCTCGCGATTCATCAGATTCTTGATAGTCTTCGTGTCAGCACGAACTCGAAGCTCCAGAGTCCTGATGTGAGTCTCCAAGGTCTGGATATAGGAGATAGTGGTGTCTGCAGTGGGATTGGTGATGATGTTGCCATGGGCATCTCTGCGGCAAACCATGCTGAGTCCTGGTGAAATGGTTCCACCTCTGTATTCCTCCTGAATACGTCCAAGGGCACGATGAATGGCCATGTCTCTCCCAAGTATCCAACTGGGTGCCACGAACTTGAGATCTATGGGTTCCTTCCGATTCCCAAAGGTCTTCCCTGGAATATGCACCTCGATCCTGTAGCGTCCATCTTGGGGAAATGACATGATAGGAATCCCGGTGATGCTCGGCAAAGCAATCCTTATGTCCTTGACGATCCTCATCAGCTCCTTACCAAAGGGCATCGTTGCGTCAGGCTGGCAAAACTCTGTGATCAACACTGGGATGAAGGTGGCCATCTATAAATTTTGAAATAATCGGAGAGGAGTCAGAAACGAATAGATGAGAGTATAAGATATTTAAAGACAAAGAGAAACAATCCTAAGGCTTTCCAATCCTAGAGGTTACGTCCTACGGTCAGCGTGTGCTCTGATACCATTTCTGTAGCGACCCGACCTGAAAGGCCAAGTCTCCGGTGTTTCCGTACCATCCCAAGATCATGCTGGTACACACACGGTACATCAATGTATATATCAAAGGGAAATCACACAGCATTATATTAATCGCAATCTCATATAGAGTCCTTTATTACAATATAAATTACAATAAAGTGGCTAAAGGCCAACTCATGAGAATATCTAAATCTTGCGGAAGCGTCGAAGGTAGATGAGTCCATCTGACTCCAAGGGCATCTCACTGAGCATAGAACGCATCCTCACTCCTGGTCGAAAAAATACTCTGCAACATGATACGTTGCAGCCGTGTAGGTCAGCATACGGAATATGCCGGCAAAGTCACAAGAGAGGGGTGAAAATAATCAGCTAGTCTATATGCTTATATGGCAGGTGGTGGTGTAAGTTTTGCGTAAAGCCAAGTTTTTCCTACATCGAAGGGGGTTAAGCAAAATATTACTAAGTTGGTTGATTAATGAGATGGTTCCACCAACCAATTCTCATACCCAAAATTATTAAATACCCACATCATCATATTATTTGTGTTGAGAGTTCCGGAAGTTCCAATTCCTTTGGCTCAAGTCGTCCATAACCGTGGACACGGCTAATCGATTAGGTTTAAGTACTCTGCAGAGTTTTGCACACGTTCCCCACAAGATTTGGTCGCCTCCGTTTGATTTCTCGCACTTCAAGGTGTTTGAGAAACGGATGACCAAAACATGGTCTTCCAAAGGGTTTCCCTGCGACTCTGACGGTGCCCATCCTTTCCTACCGTTCTTCTACCTCTCGTAGCACCGCCTGTCCAGAGTCACCACGATATCCAACCAAGCCAGAGCCCATAATGACTTGTGGCTGTGCAGGTAAGCCTTGGGTCTTGAAGCACCCATCCATCCCTTTGTGCCTGGGTGGACCTTTCCGCGTGAATACTGGCCATCTCCAGCATCACCTAGGCTAACCACTGGTTTCTCCAGGGCGCCGTTCAACCATCATCCACCCAGAGGTATGTTGAAAACTTGGAGTATTGAAATCTTGATCATTATGTAGGTCTTGAAATTATTAACTCTCTCAACTCTCATGAATCACACAACCAACCCCGTCTACTAATAGCATAGCAAAAGGTAAAACAACGTTTCCCGGGGCCAATGTTGTCAAAGGGGGTTGAGAGAGGTATCTACCACATGATACTACTACAATGTAACCAAGTTTCCAACTAACCTATCTTGCATGCAACTGGGGAGATGGTAGAACTAATGCATATAAAACATGGGTAAAACATGATCAAAGTGACTTGCCTGATTGATGATCTTCGTACGTGAGTGACTCTAAGTAACAAGCTTCGCACTCCGGATAATCTAACAAAACAAACAATGCACTCAAATAAGCATACAACCAAAATAAGTACTCATAACATTCAGCAAAGAAGTACTAAACAAACAAGGCAAACAATGCACAAAAGTCTCTAGCAAGAAAAACACACAAAGTTTTGTTTTCCAAAAGGTGAGGGATGAAAACACTACTGACATAATAAAACTATTTTGAAATGACAAGACAATTGTTGTCAGCAAAGAAACAATAGCATATTTTATTAATAAACAGAATATAATCAATTTAAGTTTGTTGGGAAAACTTTAGTAGAGTTTATACAAGTTTGTGATAAACACTATATGAATCAACTATAGTTATATTAACAAAAAGAATGAAAACTAAACTTATTATTTTGTTAACAAAACATGTTCTTACAAAAAATAACTTACAAATAAATTTGTCTTAGAAAACAGAATTAATTATACAAAACTTATTTGAAAACAAAACTATTACTAGTTAGTTGTTTTAATCAAATTATGCCTATTTGAAAAGAAGTTGTGATTCCTATGTTAAATGAAATTAAACTAGGCAAATTTATATTTTTATTAACAGTAAGTGAAAACACTAAATGTTTACTAACAGAACCTAATAAACAAATAAAACCAAATTCTAAATCAAACTAATCAAAATTAAGTTTATAAAACTATATTATAATAATAAGCAGATTCTGTTTATAGCTAAAACACTATTAAAAATCATCCTAAAAATCATCAAACTAAACATGGAGATAGTCCTAACTAATATCTAACAGTGACAAAAAGAATCATATCAAAATCTATTTTCAAACTCTAGTTATTCAGATTTGAAGATTTTGAGCAAATTTGATTAAATTCAAATTTTATAGTTCAAATTTGAAATTTAAAAGTACAGGGTGAAACTACATGAAAAATGTGAGCTATTGCAAAAAGAATCAACTCAAAACACTAAACTGATTAAAAGATATAGCTAAAACAAATTTGGAATACATTCTGTTTTCTGAAAAACAAAACTGAAAAAAAAAACTAACGAACGGTCGACTAGGGTGACGTGGCGACCTGTGAGTGGCTGAGGTGGGTGTCCGAGCGGTGCTTCGGGCGGTCAACCGATCCTAAACAGAAAACGGTTCGGGAATAAGTGACTTCTAATCTGAGCCGTTGGGTTTGGATCGGAGGGAGGGAAATGCTCACGGTGTAAAGGTCGCCGGCGTGGGGAAACTCCGGCGAGTCCGGAAGTGGTGAACGCGACGGCGAGGCGTTCCGGTGGTCGGGGAGGACGAGGAAGTGGTCCGGGCGACGACGACGGTTCTCCGGAGTCGATTGGTGGCGACGGCGAGGCGAATGGTGGTCGGGGGTGGTGGCTACGGTCGACGGCGACTTCCGGTGGTGGTGGAACTCCGACGAGCAATCGACGGCGTCTCGGTGAGAGAGAGAAGGGGGCTCGGGGGGAAATGGATGCGGGGCAGTGGGGCTCTTATATAGGCGCTCGGGGGGGTGCGGGGAGGAGAGAGGGGAGAGATCCGGTGAGGGGGGGGGAGCGACCGGCGTCGGGTCCGGCGCGCGCGGGGGAGGGAGAAGACGACGACCGAGCGAGGGAAACGGTCGGATGAGTGGGGTCCAGCGTCAGAGAGAGAAAGGGGCGTCCGTTGCGCGCGGTCGGCCGGCTCGTAGTTATTGCGCGAATAAAACCTATGGGCCGGCCCATTTAATATCGGAAACGGTTACCGTTACTGTTTAATAATTTCCAGAGACATTCAAAAACTTTTAAAGCATTCAAATCGTCTCTAAATATAGGGGTATTATATATCAAAATTAACAGAATAATAAATGCTATTTAATGAACATTTCTATTCTGTCATTTGAACACTTTGAAAAAAATATTATTTTCAGAAATTGCCTAATTGTTTTTAGATCCTTTTTTGCAAATATTTTCAAAATAACCCCTGGTTATTTTGTTCAAATAATTCACCAATTAGACCCTGGTGTGGAGTGTCATGTTACTCCTCTCTTATTTTGAACATTTAACCAAAATTTCAAATAGGGGAAGCAACATAGGGAAAAGTAGAAAGGACTTTCAGAAAAATCAGAAATGGCATTTCAACTAACACATACAATCAAGCAATGGTGATGATAGATGCATAGCTATATTCATAACATTCCAAAATGGAATTTTGGGATGTTACAAACCTACCCACCTTAAGATGAATCTCGCCCTCGAGATTTGGGTTGGCTAGAAAATAGGTGCGGATGGTCTCTACGAAGATTTTCTTCGCGTTCCCAGGTGGCTTCTTCTTCGGTATGGTGACTCCACAAAACTTTGCAGAACTTGATAATCTTGCTGCGGGTAACTCTGTTGGATGTCTCGAGGATCTTGACAGGCTTCTCCTCATAAGTCAGATCACTTTCAAGCTGTATGGCCTCTAGGGGCACGGTGTCTCGCAAAGGGATGTCAGCCATCTCAGCATGACATTTCTTGAGCTGGGAAACATGAAACACATCATGAACTCCGGACAATCCTTCCGGCAATTCCAGTTTGTATGCAACTTCACCTCTACGTTCAAGAATTTTGTAGGGGCCTATGAATCTGGGTGCTAATTTTCCTTTAACACCAAATCTCTTGGTTCCTCGAAGCGGGGACACACGAAGATATGCTCGGTCTCCCACTTCATACGTCACTTCCTTGCGCTTGTTGTCAGCATAGCTCTTCTGTCGGGATTGAGCTATTTTGAGTCTGTCACGTATCAACTTGACTTTCTCTTCAGAATCTCGGATAAGGTCGGGACCAAAAAGTTGTCGGTCTCCAACACCATCCCACGTCAGTGGTGTTCTGCACCTCCTTCCGTATAAAGCTTCGAAAGGGGACATCTTTAGACTAGTCTGGTAACTATTGTTGTACGAGAATTCTGCGTAAGGCAAGTTATCATCCCAACTAGATCCATAATCTAGCGCACAAGCTCTCAACATGTCTTCTAGAATCTGGTTGACTCTCTCAGTCTGTCCATCTGTCTGCGGATGAAAAGCTGTACTAAACTCTAGCCTTGTACCCAAAGTTTCATGTAACTGATGCCAAAACTTTGAGGTAAATTGTGTTCCTCTATCTGACACGATACTCCTCGGAACTCCATGCAGACATACGATCCTGGTCATATATATCTTGGCTAGCTTAGCACTGGTATAGGTGGTTTTCACTGGAATGAAATGAGCTACCTTGGTCAAGCGATCTACCACTACCCAGATGGAATCATAACCTGAACGGGTCTTGGGCAATCCTGTGATGAAATCCATACCAAGCTTTTCCCATTTCCACTCGGGTATCGGCAAAGGTTGGAGTAACCCTGCTGGTTTCTGATGTTCTGCCTTTACTCGCTGACAAACATCACATATCGCAACATGCTCTGCAATATCTTTCTTCATACCTGTCCACCAATAACTTTCCTTTAAATCCAGATACATCTTGGTGTTGCCTGGGTGTATCGAGTAAGGTGAATCGTGGGCTTCCTGAAGTATCAACTTCCTGAGCTCTGGTTCATTGGGCACATAGATTCGGTTCTCAAACCACAAAGTTCCGTGTTCATCCTCACGAAAACCTTTAGCTTTACCATCTTTCATTCTCTGTTTAATTTCAGCTATCTCCTTGTCCGATTTCTGGGCTTCTCGAATTCTTTCGGTCAAGGTGGACTGAATTTCCAGTGTAGCAACATATCCTCTTGGAACTATCTCTAGCTTGAGCTCTCTGAGATCATCGACTAACTCTTGAGGTAATCCTCCAGCTGTGAGTGTGTTCACATAAGTTTTCCGACTCAAGGCATCGGCTACAACATTAGCCTTACCTGGATGGTAGTGTAATCTCATGTCATAGTCCTTGATTAACTCTAACCATCTCCTCTGTCTGAGGTTCAACTCTTTCTGCGTGAAGATATACTTCAGGCTCTTATGGTCGGTGTAAACATCACAACTATTTCCGATAAGGAAATGTCTCCAAGTCTTGAGTGCGTGCACTACGGCTGCTAGTTCCAAATCATGCGTGGCATAATTTAACTCATGAGGTCGTAGTTGTCTGGAAGCATAGGCTACAACTTTTCCATCCTGCATAAGTACTCCTCCAAGTCCTTGACGCGAAGCATCACAATAAACCTGGAAATCCTTCCGAATATCGGGCAAGATCAACACTGGGGCTGTGACCAAACGTTCCTTCAACTCCTGGAAACTGGCTTCACATTCCACAGTCCAAACATACTTGGATTCTTTCTTCAACAACTCTGTCATGGGCTTGGCAACCTTGGAGAAATTCTCAATGAACCTCCGGTAATATCCAGCAAGTCCGAGGAAACTGCGGATCTCCTTAACTGAGGTGGGTGACTTCCACTTGGTGACGGCTTCAACCTTAGCGGGGTCCACTGCTATTCCATCTCCGGAAATAACATGTCCAAGGAATCCGACTTCCGTCAGCCAAAATTCACATTTACTGAACTTGGCATATAACTGATGCTCTCTTAGCTTTTCCAGAACTAAACGCAAATGTTCCTTATGCTCTTCCTCATTCTTGGAGAATATTAGAATGTCATCGATGAACACCACAACAAACTTGTCTAGGTATTCCATGAATACTTTGTTCATCAAATTCATGAAGTAGGCAGGAGCATTAGTCAATCCAAAAGACATGACCGTATACTCATACAAGCCATACCTCGTGGTGAAAGCTGTTTTGGGTATATCCTGTTCACGAATTTTCAACTGGTGATACCCTGATCGAAGATCGATCTTGGAGAATACTTTGGCTCCTACGAGCTGATCAAACAAATCATTAATCATCGGTAGAGGGTACTTGTTCTTGATAGTCACCTCGTTCAAGGCACGATAGTCCACTACCATTCTCAAAGATTTATCCTTCTTCTCCACCAAAAGTACTGGGGCTCCCCAAGGTGAAGAACTTGGGCGAATATACCCCTTATCCAATAACTCCTTGATTTGCTTCTTGATTTCCAACAGATCATTTGCGGGCATCCGATAGGGTCTCTTGGAAATTGGGGCTGTCCCTGGCTGTAGCTCTATTAAGAACTCAATCTCCCTATCTGGTGGCATTCCTGGTAATTCTTCCGGAAATACATCTGGAAATTCTTTTACCACAGGTACTTCCTCCTGAACAACTCCTGTGAGAGAATTTAACCGAGCACTCATACGTGTGCGTCGGGATACATACTTAATCCTCTTGTTCTCCGGGGTGGTGAGTGAAACAGACTTGCTAGGGCAATCAAGATTTCCTTCATACTTGGTCATCCAATCCATGCCTAGGATTACATCCAATCCTTGTGACTCTAAGACGATGAGGTCGGTGGGAAAAACATGGTTCCCTATATTGAGTTTCAAGGCATGGCATCCTATCCCTGCCATCATCATACCTCCTGGAGAACTAACCTTAATGGGCTGACTAAGGGTTTTGGTGGGCAAACCATACTTATCCACAACTACCCTTGATATGAATGAATGAGTTGCACCAGAATCAAAAAGTACTGTAACAGGACGTGAATGCAATAAAAACTTACCAACCACAGTCTCGGGCTGATCATAGACTTCTTCCACATCGATGTGATTCACTTGAGCACGGGGAAACGGATTGGGCTTCTTGGCTGCGGAGTTGCCGTTGTTAGTGCCGTTTCCATTGCCTTGCTTGCTCTGGGGACACTCAGTAGCATAGTGCCCTGTCTTCTGGCACTTGAAACAGGTAATGTGACTCAGATCCTTCTGAGCAGGAACTTGACGGTGCTGGTTGTTGTTCCCATTCCCATTGTCACTCTTGAAGTTACCATGGTTGGAACGGTTGTTCCCATTTCCTCCATGATGGTGACCTCCATGGTTGTGCACAGCATGAGTGTGCTTTCCAAACTTACCGTTTCCTGATCCGGTATTCCCGGAGTACGGGGAGTAACGAGGCTTCTGATGAGCTCCAGAGTTGAACTTCCCCTGAGTGTACTTCCGCTTGCGGTTCTCAATCTGCTGTTGTTTACCTTCCAGAATAAGTGCCTTATCCACCAGCTCTTGGTAGTTGTTGAAATTAGCCACTACCAGCTGTATGCTCAACTCATCATTGAGTCCTTCCAGAAACTTTTCTTGCTTGGCCGCATCATCGGCCACATCTCCTGGGGCATAACGTGACAATGTGTTGAAGTCGTCCACATATTGGGCCACGGAACGATTACCCTGGCGCAAGTTGCAAAACTCGCGCTTCTTTAGACTCATGGCTCCAGCTGAAACATGAGCTGTGCGGAAAGCAAGCTTGAATTGCTCCCAAGTCACATCTGCAATAGGATAAGTGGTGGTGTAATTCTCCCACCATGATGCTGCTGGTCCTTCCAGTTGATGTGCGGCAAATCGCACTTTCTCAGCGTCAGTGCATCCAGCGGTGACAAGTTCTCTCTCCATCTTGCGGAGCCAGTCATCTGCCACAATGGGCTCAGTGCTGCTGGAGAAAGTTGGAGGGTTCAACCTCAGAAAACGGGTGAGATTGTCAGTCTGGGGTGGATGGTGGTTGTTGTTGTTGTTCTGGTTGTTGGTCTGATTCTGAATCAATAGTTGCATCAGTGCATTCTGCTGCTGAAGGAGTTGAGTGAGTTCCGGCGGAAAAGTGAAATCGGTCTCACGTCGTGGAGGCATCTTGCTGTTTTCAGAGGGATGAGAATTAGAATAGAACAAGGGTCTAGAAGAAATTCACTACCCATATGCAATGCAACAAACATATCACACCAAACACTCATTCATTTATTCAATCAATGTCAAACATCGGGAATACAAATCTCAAACAACTAAGCATCGACCTACGCTTTAATGACGAAAATAAAAGATACATGGAGGGCATAACTAATGTTTTTCCTCAGAAGTGCATAGTCGTAGGTCCTCCGGTGGTGCTTTCCTCATAGTCTTCATCGTCGCTGATGAAGGGTGCCATGTCTCCTTCGGGGTGAAGGTTTTCTCCCATGTCTAGATGCTCCTCCAGAGTGGCGATGCGTGCATTCTGCTCATCAATCCTCTCTAGGAAGTCCTTCACTTCATGCTCGTGTTCATAGTTGGCCTCTCGCAGATCAGCTTCAAGGTCCAGCTCGCGATTCATCAGATTCTTGATAGTCTTCGTGTCAGCACGAACTCGAAGCTCCAGAGTCCTGATGTGAGTCTCCAAGGTCTGGATATAGGAGATAGTGGTGTCTGCAGTGGGATTGGTGATGATGTTGCCATGGGCATCTCTGCGGCAAACCATGCTGAGTCCTGGTGAAATGGTTCCACCTCTGTATTCCTCCTGAATACGTCCAAGGGCACGATGAATGGCCATGTCTCTCCCAAGTATCCAACTGGGTGCCACGAACTTGAGATCTATGGGTTCCTTCCGATTCCCAAAGGTCTTCCCTGGAATATGCACCTCGATCCTGTAGCGTCCATCTTGGGGAAATGACATGATAGGAATCCCGGTGATGCTCGGCAAAGCAATCCTTATGTCCTTGACGATCCTCATCAGCTCCTTACCAAAGGGCATCGTTGCGTCAGGCTGGCAAAACTCTGTGATCAACACTGGGATGAAGGTGGCCATCTATAAATTTTGAAATAATCGGAGAGGAGTCAGAAACGAATAGATGAGAGTATAAGATATTTAAAGACAAAGAGAAACAATCCTAAGGCTTTCCAATCCTAGAGGTTACGTCCTACGGTCAGCGTGTGCTCTGATACCATTTCTGTAGCGACCCGACCTGAAAGGCCAAGTCTCCGGTGTTTCCGTACCATCCCAAGATCATGCTGGTACACACACGGTACATCAATGTATATATCAAAGGGAAATCACACAGCATTATATTAATCGCAATCTCATATAGAGTCCTTTATTACAATATAAATTACAATAAAGTGGCTAAAGGCCAACTCATGAGAATATCTAAATCTTGCGGAAGCGTCGAAGGTAGATGAGTCCATCTGACTCCAAGGGCATCTCACTGAGCATAGAACGCATCCTCACTCCTGGTCGGAAAAATACTCTGCAACATGATACGTTGCAGCCGTGTAGGTCAGCATACGGAATATGCCGGCAAAGTCACAAGAGAGGGGTGAAAATAATCAGCTAGTCTATATGCTTATATGGCAGGTGGTGGTGTAAGTTTTGCGTAAAGCCAAGTTTTTCCTACATCGAAGGGGGTTAAGCAAAATATTACTAAGTTGGTTGATTAATGAGATGGTTCCACCAACCAATTCTCATACCCAAAATTATTAAATACCCACATCATCATATTATTTGTGTTGAGAGTTCCGGAAGTTCCAATTCCTTTGGCTCAAGTCGTCCATAACCGTGGACACGGCTAATCGATTAGGTTTAAGTACTCTGCAGAGTTTTGCACACGTTCCCCACAAGATTTGGTCGCCTCCGTTTGATTTCTCGCACTTCAAGGTGTTTGAGAAACGGATGACCAAAACATGGTCTTCCAAAGGGTTTCCCTGCGACTCTGACGGTGCCCATCCTTTCCTACCGTTCTTCTACCTCTCGTAGCACCGCCTGTCCAGAGTCACCACGATATCCAACCAAGCCAGAGCCCATAATGACTTGTGGCTGTGCAGGTAAGCCTTGGGTCTTGAAGCACCCATCCATCCCTTTGTGCCTGGGTGGACCTTTCCGCGTGAATACTGGCCATCTCCAGCATCACCTAGGCTAACCACTGGTTTCTCCAGGGCGCCGTTCAACCATCATCCACCCAGAGGTATGTTGAAAACTTGGAGTATTGAAATCTTGATCATTATGTAGGTCTTGAAATTATTAACTCTCTCAACTCTCATGAATCACACAACCAACCCCGTCTACTAATAGCATAGCAAAAGGTAAAACAACGTTTCCCGGGGCCAATGTTGTCAAAGGGGGTTGAGAGAGGTATCTACCACATGATACTACTACAATGTAACCAAGTTTCCAACTAACCTATCTTGCATGCAACTGGGGAGATGGTAGAACTAATGCATATAAAACATGGGTAAAACATGATCAAAGTGACTTGCCTGATTGATGATCTTCGTACGTGAGTGACTCTAAGTAACAAGCTTCGCACTCCGGATAATCTAACAAAACAAACAATGCACTCAAATAAGCATACAACCAAAATAAGTACTCATAACATTCAGCAAAGAAGTACTAAACAAACAAGGCAAACAATGCACAAAAGTCTCTAGCAAGAAAAACACACAAAGTTTTGTTTTCCAAAAGGTGAGGGATGAAAACACTACTGACATAATAAAACTATTTTGAAATGACAAGACAATTGTTGTCAGCAAAGAAACAATAGCATATTTTATTAATAAACAGAATATAATCAATTTAAGTTTGTTGGGAAAACTTTAGTAGAGTTTATACAAGTTTGTGATAAACACTATATGAATCAACTATAGTTATATTAACAAAAAGAATGAAAACTAAACTTATTATTTTGTTAACAAAACATGTTCTTACAGAAAATAACTTACAAATAAATTTGTCTTAGAAAACAGAATTAATTATACAAAACTTATTTGAAAACAAAACTATTACTAGTTAGTTGTTTTAATCAAATTATGCCTATTTGAAAAGAAGTTGTGATTCCTATGTTAAATGAAATTAAACTAGGCAAATTTATATTTTTATTAACAGTAAGTGAAAACACTAAATGTTTACTAACAGAACCTAATAAACAAATAAAACCAAATTCTAAATCAAACTAATCAAAATTAAGTTTATAAAACTATATTATAATAATAAGCAGATTCTGTTTATAGCTAAAACACTATTAAAAATCATCCTAAAAATCCTCAAACTAAACATGGAGATAGTCCTAACCAATATCTAACAGTGACAAAAAGAATCATATCAAAATCTATTTTCAAACTCTAGTTATTCAGATTTGAAGATTTTGAGCAAATTTGATTAAATTCAAATTTTATAGTTCAAATTTGAAATTTAAAAGTACAGGGTGAAACTACATGAAAAATGTGAGCTATTGCAAAAAGAATCAACTCAAAACACTAAACTGATTAAAAGATATAGCTAAAACAAATTTGGAATACATTCTGTTTTCTGAAAAACAAAACTGAAAAAAAAAACTAACGAACGGTCGACTAGGGTGACGTGGCGACCTGTGAGTGGCTGAGTTGGGTGTCCGAGCGGTGCTTCGGGCGGTCAACCGATCCTAAACAGAAAACGGTTCGGGAATAAGTGACTTCTAATCTGAGCCGTTGGGTTTGGATCGGAGGGAGGGAAATGCTCACGGTGTAAAGGTCGCCGGCGTGGGGAAACTCCGGCGAGTCCGGAAGTGGTGAACGCGACGGCGAGGCGTTCCGGTGGTCGGGGAGGACGAGGAAGTGGTCCGGGAGACGGCGACGGTTCTCCGGAGTCGATTGGTGGCGACGGCGAGGCGAATGGTGGTCGGGGGTGGTGGCTACGGTCGACGGCGACTTCCGGTGGTGGTGGAACTCCGACGAGCAATCGACGGCGTCTCGGTGAGAGAGAGAAGGGGGCTCGGGGGGGAAATGGATGCGGGGCAGTGGGGCTCTTATATAGGCGCTCGGGGGGGTGCGGGGAGGAGAGAGGGGAGAGATCCGGTGAGGGGGGGGAGCGACCGGCGTCGGGTCCGGCGCGCGCGGGGGAGGGAGAAGACGACGACCGAGCGAGGGAAACGGTCGGATGAGTGGGGTCCAGCGTCAGAGAGAGAAAGGGGCGTCCGTTGCGCGCGGTCGGCCGGCTCGTAGTTATTGCGCGAATAAAACCTATGGGCCGGCCCATTTAATATCGGAAACGGTTACCGTTACTGTTTAATAATTTCCAGAGACATTCAAAAACTTTTAAAGCATTCAAATCGTCTCTAAATATAGGGGTATTATATATCAAAATTAACAGAATAATAAATGCTATTTAATGAACATTTCTATTCTGTCATTTGAACACTTTGAAAAAAATATTATTTTCAGAAATTGCCTAATTGTTTTTAGATCCTTTTTTGCAAATATTTTCAAAATAACCCCTGGTTATTTTGTTCAAATAATTCACAAATTAGACCCTGGTGTGGAGTGTCATGTTACTCCTCTCTTATTTTGAACATTTAACCAAAATTTCAAATAGGGGAAGCAACATAGGGAAAAGTAGAAAGGACTTTCAGAAAAATCAGAAATGGCATTTCAACTAACACATACAATCAAGCAATGGTGATGATAGATGCATAGCTATATTCATAACATTCCAAAATGGAATTTTGGGATGTTACATTTTCAATGGTCATTTTGCGCGGGCCCCTATCTTGAATTCTTGCTGGAATGCAAACAAGGAACTGATTGACATTTATGCCCGCTCCCCGGTGGCTATCAAGTCCAACCTGTAATTTTTATGTACACAATCTTCTTTGGACAATGCCTCCGCTCGGGAATTAAGCAAGTTCGATTTGGTGCCGATGGAGCGTATGATTTTCTATAACAAAGATGCGCATGAAGCTTCTTCGTCTAATTTGGTTCATGATCCTCGGATGAACAATATCAATTTTGGTTATTTTTCTTTGGACCATAATTCTGTCCCCTTGACTAAGGTGTCGCTCAATGGTACCGCTTTAACAGATGAATTTATTAGTTAGGCGAAAATTGAGGATAATCAGGAACCACAATACTTATGGCTCGGTAATTTCAAATGCCCAATTCAGGTACAATACCCGGGCCTTCCTGAGAGCTTTCTCAAATCAGCTTTCAAATATGCACCCACGCATACGCTCTGGCCGCCGCAACTTTTGACCCACCATAAGGCCTACCTAGCCCAAGCCTCCTATTCGAAAGAGGAGATCATTTCTTTGGATTCGAATTGGGCCTCTCTATGCTCCAAATGCCTTCAATGGGGACACAAAAAGATTTCTTGCCACGCAAAAATTATTTGCATCAAATGTTTTGCCCCTGAACACAAGGCCATTAATTGCCCTACTCATTCACGGCAACAGTCAAAGATTATTTCCAAGGGAGAAACCAGTATTAACGACTCCTCTTCCATTATTCCCTCGGTTGTTGCCGCGCCTTCCAAAAGTTCACGACGAACATATGGTTCTACCGTCCGATGCCCTAGCTGTGGTCACTATGGACACGTGGCAAAATCCCGCTTCAAGCTTCGGCAGAAGGAAAGCTGGATGTGGTGCCCAAAAAACCCGGCTATTGCCAATTCCTCCCCTCCCGCCTCAGATATCGCTATGTTTCCCAAAGCGTCGCCTCCCTGCTCCTCCTCCACGACACTGCTGACACCCACCTCTGCTCCTACCCTCATGTCGAACTACCCTTTAAATCCAGTGTCGTTCCTGCCGCCGGGTTTCGCCGTTGATCCGGGTCCGGAGGATCGTCTTGTTCGCAGCGGCATGGTGGTGCGACCCTTCCCGCTGCTCAACCACGACTACCCTGGCCATCACCGAAGCAAGCCACTATGTTCCCCTGCATCGTCGCGTGGATATCCGCCAACAAATTCAAGGTTTGCTACACGAAGCCCAACTGTTCACCACTGAATCTAGCGACCATCCTTTTGGAGTTGGAATTTTTGGGTTTGTGGATTCGTTTATTCGTGATACTGCCATTGCCACCCCTCTAAAATTGGAAGATGAAGATCTGCTCATTACTTTTGTTCCACACCATGAAGCACTCAATAGACACACCACTACTTTTAGTCCGGAGATATGGATGATGTTCTTTGGCTTCCCCTATGACTATCATACTGAACATTATGTCAATAAGGATGTTGGGGTTTTTGGGGCTCTCATATCCTGGTATAATCCTAGGCAGGATTGAAGGTTCATGTTGGTAAGAGCGAGGGTCATTCATCTATGCCTGGTCCCCAAGAGCTTTGTTGTTAGGCAGCTAGGTGGGGATCGAGACTGTTGGACCGTACAAATAATGATCTTGAGGAGCAATGATTGGAATGCACTTCTACCTGAAGTTCCACCTGCTGGCGAAGAATACCCTCCACCCAATGGCAATACCCATCCACAATTTAGTCCATACCTCATGGTGGAGCAACTATACCAGTAGCAGGTACATAACTGGCTCATTGAAAATGTAGCTCCTGGCATGCTGGTTTGGCTGAACATACTGATGCACCAATTGATGACAATGGTGGTTGGGGAGCTTGTCCAGAACCTCTGGCACCACCCACTCCTCCCATGCCTCCCTATCTGATGAACTCCCAAGCTTGGCTTGCAGCTCAAGGACTGACAGTTCAGGATGGTCTTGTGCTTGAAGACAATATTTTAGACAGCGCCACTGACGCTTGGAATGACTCCATCATAGCATCTGATGGAGACAGCCCAGACAACTCTTCTCTTATTGCTACCCAGACCGACAACCAGCTCCTGGAACTTCTGCACCCATTGCTCCAAGAGGAACTCCTTCAGATATCAGTTTCCAGGAACTCTACTGGTTTGAGTTTTGAACTATCGGCGCAAGGGGAACGACTTATGTCTCTGTTGCTCTCTGATCCTGTTCCATGCCACCAACTCAACAACTTCATGTTCATGGTGCTCCGTCCACTCCTAACCACCATGGGACCTTCGAGTAATTGTTATGGTTTCAGAAGCAATGTCCTACTGATAGATGTGCAAGTCTCTGCTGACTCTGATGGTCTTCACTTTACCCAACTGCATTCGGTTGCTCTACTGCCTGCAACACAGGGGACACTCTCTGAATTTTCACTCATGGAAATGGGGGATGCCCAGGTCCCTCCCTTAGAAGCTCCATCTGAAAACATGGACATCTACAATGCTGATGATCAACTGATCCCCCCTCAGCTGCAAGAGGCATATGATGAGAACACGTCCCAGTCTAATACCCAGGACTTTGTTTACCTTCCGGTTGATGTCTCTGCACCTAGTGATCCCATGGCACATATGCTTGTGGATCCACCACCTCCCATCAACCAGATCCCCACTGCAATTGTTCCTACTCGACCCTGCAAAGGTAAACAACAGTCCCCATTGGACACCTCATCCTTTTGACGCAGCAACAGATCGAATAAGTATGATGGTTTTCGTGCTCGCTTGTCCTCTGAATTACGTCAACATAAATCCAAGGTGAAGCCCCGTATGACCCCCACGGCTGCTGCTCCTAGTGCTAGAACCGAAGACCAAGAGATTGAGTGCGAATCAACCGCCATCCCTCCACCCACAACAATCCCCACGATGCAAGCGATTGGCGTACAACTCTTTGTGACCCGAGAGGAAGAATTGACACTAGCGGTCTTCAGTGAAGATGGCGAGGCTGCTTCGACCTAATTTCTCTCTCGCGTCTTTTACTTAGTTTCTCATGGTACTTTTGCAAAATTGGAACGTTCTTTGTTGGAATATCCGTGGCTTAAACTCTTTCGATAAACAATTAGGCCTCTCCAACGCTATTACTGATAGTGGTTGCGCGGTTATTTGCATCCAGGAATCCAAAATGCAATCCTTTGATGCTTCCACCCTCAGAATGATTTGCCCGCGACGCTTTGATAAGTTTGCATTTATACCCTCGTCTGGTGCCTCTGGGGGTCTCATCACGATTTGGAATAGCAGCATCTTTTCGGGGTCGATCTTTATCTCTGAATCTTTTGCGTTGGGAATTGAATTCACCTCCACACAATCGGCCCATAGATGGAAACTGATAAATGTGTACGGTCCCTGTCAGGGTGAGAGACAAACCGAATTCACCAATTGGCTATTTGATTTACGTATCCCTCCCGACGAAGACTAGTTAATTCTTGGTGATTTCAACTACATCCGCTCCCCCGACAACAAGAATAAACCAGGTGGTAATGTTCATGACATGTTCATATTCAATGACTTCATTCAGGAGCAAAATCTCACCGAACTCTCTCTTAAGGGCCGAACCTACACCTGGTCTAACATGCAACAAAACCCCCTGCTTGAACAATTGGACTGGTTTTTTACGTCGTTAAATTGGACTACCTCCTTCCCCAATACCATTGTCAATCCTCTTAGTCGACTAGTGTCTGACCATGTCCCATGCACTATAGTTATTCAGACAAACATTCCCAAGAGCAAACTATTTCGCTTTGAAATATATTGGATTGCCCATCTTGGATTCATGGAGGTGATTTCACAAGCATGGAATAAACCGGTTAAATCTGGAAAACAACAAAATGCTGCCTCCTCTATTTGTGGGAAACTCAAAAATGTGAGACATGCTTTTGGACAATGGAGTAAGAAAATTTCCCATTTAAAAAGAGCGATTACAAACACCAACAAAGCCATCCTGGAACTAGATCACACGAAGAATGTAGGATTCTGAGTGGGCCATAAAGAAGATTCACGTCCATTCTAAACAAACACCTGTTGCACCTACTAGAATATCAGAAAGAATATTGCAAGAAAAGGTGCAATATTAGATGGATTAAGTTTGGAGATGAGAACTCCAAGTTCTTCCAGGCAGTGGCCACTGAAAGATTCCGTAGGAATTGTATCTCCAACCTCCAAACCAACCAAGGCACTGTGGTAAATGGTCATGCAAGTAAGGAGTCAATAATTTTTTAGGCTTTCAAATACAGATTAGGAAACTTTGTCCCATAGCAGATGAAGTTTGATCTCCCTAATTTGATGCGATCTGAAGTGGATCTCAATAGCCTAAATCTACCTTTCACTAACAATGAGATCGATGCAGCTATAAAAAATATGCCCCCTGACAGAGCTCCGAGGCCCGATGGTTTTAATGGTGCATTCCTAAAAGCTTGCTAGCCAATCATCAAACACGACTTCTATCGTCTCTGTGAGGATTTTCATGCTGGAAACCTAAACTTGGAGAGCTTAAATTATGGGCACATTACTCTCATTCCCAAAATCCATGCCCAGTATCAGTCAATGACTTTCGCCCCATTACTCTTCTCAATTGTTGCCCTAAAATGATCACCAAGATTCTAGCTAATAGACTTCAGAAGATCATCCTTTTTCTTGTGTCTCCCAACCAATATGGATTCCTCCATGGGCGTCCTATTCATTATTGCCTTGCCTCGGCTTTCGAATACATTCACCAATGCCAAGCCTCAAAGAATGAAGTGGTTCTCCTTAAACTAGACTTTGCCAGAGCTTTTGACATTGTATCCCATCCGGCAATGGTGGATATCATGCGTAATATGGGCTTCAACGACAAATGGATCGAATGGATGAAGTGCATTTTTTCCTCCAGAATATCTCCGGTGCTCCTTAATGGAATTCCGAGCCGACAATTTCATTGCAAATGTGGGGTCAGGCAAGGAGACCCACTGTCCCCATTGCTTTTTGTGCTGACTACCGAACTACTGTAAAGAGCTGTCAACAAAGCTCTTGGAACTGGGATACTGCAACTGCCTATCCCCTCAAGATATGACGAACTATCCAATCATACAATACGATGACGATGCCATTGTGGTTATGCCGGCATCACTGGACCAAGCCATGAAAATGAATACAATCTTGGATGACTATGCAATGTCTGTGGGGCTCAAAATCATTTTTCACAAATCCACACTGGTGCCGATCAACACATCGGCTGAAAAATGTTCTGCTATCTCCTAATTACTGGGATGCTCGACAGCCTCAATGCCCTTCACATACCTCGGCCTACCTCTGGGGACAACCAAACCCACTGTTTTGGACTTAACCCCAATGGTCTACAAGGCTGAAGGTAGAGTCACTACTGCTATGTCTCTCATGTTGTACACAGGGAAACTGGCACTGGCGAACTCTCTGATCACTTCCTTGGCGATTTATCCGATGGGCACTCTATGCTTTCCACCTCAAATACTTGCCCAACTAGACAAAATTAGAAGACGTTGTATCTGGAAAAAGAAAACAGATCAAGGAGAGAAAGCAAATTCCCTGGCAGCATGGGACATGGCGTGTCGCCCCAAGAAAAGTGGTGGTCTTGGTGTGCTTAACCTGATAATACAAAATGATGCCATGTTCCTCAAACTGCTGCATAGATTTTACAACCTACACGACGTGACATGGGTTAACTTGATGTGGAGGACACACTATAACAATGTGGTACCACACACGGTTGGGCCTTGCAGATCCTTTTGGTGGCGAGAGCTGGTGAAACTAATGCCAACCTATCGAGGGGTCACCAAAGTCAAAATACTCTCTGGTCATTCTAGCTTGTTCTAGAAAGATGATTGGAACAACAACATTTACACTGAATCCTTTTCGAGAGCTTTTTCATTCACAACGATAGAAGACACTTCAGTCCGTGACTTTCTCTCAATAACCACCATGCAAACGGCATTCCAGCTCCCCCTGTCACCGCAAGCCCATGATGAGCTCGGACAAATCCAAAGAGAAACTAGCGCAACTGCTCTTGCGATGGGCGACGACATCTGGTCGTGCGTTTGGGGTGCCAAAACCTTCAAGACCACTGACTACTACAAATTCTATTTCAGAGATGTAGTGGCCCATGAAGCTTTTAACTGGCTATGGAAATCAAAATCCATCCCCAAGATTAAGGTGTTTGGATGGTTCCTGCTATCTGACAGACTTAACACCATAAATATGCTCAAGAGGAGACATTATAACATTGGAGACAATTTAGATTGCCTATTCTGTGGTGAACACATTGAAGATACTATGGAGCATCTCTTCTTTTGTTGTGACTTCAGGGAAAACTGCTGGCAGCTCTTGACTATACAATGCCCCCCAGGAGACAGATTGGAGCTACTCTCATATCTGAAAAGAAGCCAGCCCAGAAAAATGATCATGTATATCTTCCTTGTGGATGCTTGGAGTCTTTGGAAAGAATGAAACAATAACTACTTCAGGAATGTAGTGCCCTCCCAGGCATCCTGGAAACACAGGTTCAAGAAAGACTTTACTGACATAGGCCATAGAGTGCCTTCACACAAACAAGTCTTGATAACAAATATCATTGGTAGCGTTTAGATTGTATTAGGTCTTGGTAGGGAGTTGCTCCCTGTTTTATGATCTCTCACCTTTGTAATGTGTAACCTATCATCTTGATCCTTGGATCATTTATATATATATATATATATGCAGTAGGAATCTCCCCTACTATCTAATTCATCAAAAAATAGGAGAGCTCCTTGAAAAATTATTATCCCGGTCAAAATCGGGTGACCAAAGTCTAAATTGAAGCCTGAGTTAATTGTCGAGATTTAAAAATTAGGAAGCACATTGTATTGTTTACAAAGTTAAATGAGAGAATTTAAGAAATGGTTGACCCAGTCAAAATCGGATGGCCAAATTCCAAATTGGAGATCTCAATTGATTGTGAGGCTTTCAATCCTAGGGAAATTAGTTATACAGTATATGTTCAACCGTTCGTATAAATGTCCACGTCAGCAGCCAACAGCACGTCACAGAGGCTCTTTAGAGCATCTCCAACAACATGTATGTTCAATCGTTGATATAAGTTTCCACATCAGCAACCAACAACACATCATACAAGATATTCAATGAAGCATATGTTAACCATATGTAAAACAACCAAGTGGGTCCATTAAATGTTGAATAAATGACCATGCTTGCCTGGGAGCTTGTGCATGAACCGTTGCTTTAAGTTCACACGATTTCATTATCTCTCTTCTTTTATGACGTGCCATGTCATCAAAACCGTCCATGTGGCAATTTTACCAACGATGATCATACGACTATTTGAGATGCCCTTAATGGAGCATATGTTAACTATATGTAAAACAACCAAGAGGGTCCACTAAATGTTGAAGAAATGACCATTCTTTCCTCGAAGCTTGTGCTTGAACCGTTGCTTCAAGTTCATAAGATTCCATTCTCTCTCTTCTGTTATTACGTGTCATGTCATCGAAACTGTCTATGTGGCAATTTTACCAACGATGATCATATGACTATTGGAGATGCCCTAAGGGTGGCCTCTTCCAATGCGTTGATGCTTAGGTGAGGTGCTAAGCGTATTAAAAGCCTTAGCAACTAGTCTTCACAATACAGAGCTTACCTTTTGTAGCTAAGTTTTTTTATTTAATTGTTTAATGATTAATCATGTTCATGAATTGGTTGATAGACATTTTACATAGGTCCACGTGCTTAACACTAGTTCTTTGCGGGGTCATAATAATGATCTCTCTCCTTTTTAATTGCTTTGTCACATCACCTTTTTCCCTATATGCACCCTTAGCACATGCATGCCGTGGAGCATTGGGAAAGCCCTAATACGTGTTCGTAGGTTATTCGATTGGTAAAAGGAATTAATGTAGGAAAACACTTCCCATCATACGCCTGATAAGAAGCTTTTCTCAGACTATTCTTGCGTCGTTGATTGCTTCCTTAATTGGTCAATAATTTCCAGCGATTCACTAATTTTTGTGAATTAAGGGAACGACCTAGTTTTCTCCTATCTGAGCTCACATCCCTATCGCAGCCACCTCACACCCTCTCACTTCCCCTGCACGAGAGAAAACCCCATAGCTTGCTGAGCTCGCTTGCTGCGACGACCATCTCCGTCACAATCCTTCTCTGCACGGTGAGTCGTCCCTCCCTCCTACGCCTCAAACCAGCTATATGCACCAACCTCGCAAGCCCCACCGCCTCCCTAGTTCCCTGCTAGATTTGGTACCCGTCACCCTCCCTCCACACCAAGTTTCCGCGTCATTTTTTGTTAGAACCAAGAGTATATCGACCAGAGGGGGTGGATGGGAGATTTTATTTTATTTTATTTTGGAAACTTCGAATCCAACTAAGCACTACAACGGAATAAACTAAGTTCTCCAAGCACTGATGAGAAACAGTAAGTGATTGTTTGGCTCCCCAACTTTAGATGTTGGTATATAGAAAAGAAGCTTTAATGCGATTTTCTAGCTAAACTGCTTTACAATCTTTTTTATGAATCACGTGTGTATGGGAAATTTTGTTTGGGGTTAGGAAAGTAATAAAATGGCATTGATAATTGATGGGTGATGACCCCAGGTAGGCTCAAGGGCCCTGGTCGACTCTTCAAAACATCGGGGCGGCCTGCACCCCTCACTCCGGCTGGCCCTCCAACTGGCTCCCGCACCGTCATGGGCCGGCTAGGTACGACACCACGAGGCGGGTCGGTTGGGCGCGAGACGACAGTTGGCAGGGTCAGCGCCCGTCCCTTCCTTCTGTATGACAAACTATACCCACGCTGGTGAGGCATGTCAACAATGTGCGCCATACCGCTGACCAGGAGGAGTGTGGCAATAGTGACGCGGTTGTACCGGTGACCGGGGCGGACGACGACCAGGTGCCACTCCACTATGGCTGCATAGTACCAACCACTCCGTGATGCGGTCGACGATGGGTTGCAATAACAAGTAGCCGACGGGCCCCCCAGCTGGCGGGTCCCATTGCCAGCAAGAGACATTGACATCAGGGCCCCATGCTCCTTTTTCTATCCACTATAACCTGGGAGGCCAAGTTATAAGACCTCCGAGGAGCCCCCCAAGGAGGGGGTCAGCTCATTCACACACACACACACATTGGAGAGGCAAGCAGGAGAGCTACCTCCTTCTTCCTCCTCCGGCAAATAGCTTCAGGAGCACCATTGTAGCCCTTAGGATCTTCATAGATTGATTCGGTAGGATTAGGGGTGTTACCTTCCAAGGAGGGCCGCGAAACTGGATACATTGTGTGTCTCGCATCGCTTGTCCCCAATCTCACTTCTAGAACCCACCGACGTCCTCTGGCCCCAACCACAATCGATTAGCCATCCCATGGCATCTGTCGTGAGAATAACTCGATAGTTGGCGCCCACCATGGGTTCGTCCGCAGTGTCGGCCGGAGTCTCATTCTGGACAAGACATTTCACTCCCTCTGGCGAGTGCATCGTGCACGGCGTGGTATGCATGCATGTTTTGTCCGGCTGCATAGGAAGCGATGCAAGCGACTCCGTCATCCCCTTTGGTGAGTTGCACGTCTTTGTCATGCTCATCCACGACGAGTACCCTAGCGAGGTACTCACTGATACATCTCCAACGTATCTACTTTTCCTAACACTTTTGCTCTTGTTTTGGACTCTAATTTGCATGATTTGAATGAAACTAACCCTGACTGACGCTGTTTTTAGCAGAACTACCATGGTGTTGCTTTTGTGCAGAAATAAAAGTTCTCGAAACGGAGCGAAACTTTTTGGAGATTTATTTTGGAATATTTGAGGAATTATGGAGCCAAAAGCCACCTGAGAGGGGGGCCAGGGTGCCCACGCTCCACCAGGGTGCGCTAGCCCCCCCTAGCGTGGCCTTGTGGAGTGTGGACTCCTCGTGGGTCCCCCAGCCCTAATTCCAACGCTATAAATTCACATTTTTATGGGGAAAACAAGAGAGAAGGTTTTACCTCATTTTACGATACGGAGCCATCGCCACCTCCCGTTCTTCACCGGGAGGCCAAATCTGGAGTCCGTTTGGGGCTCCGGAGAGGGGAATCTTCGGTCTTCGTCATCATCAACCCTTCTTCATTGCCAATTCCATGATGCTCCCCATCGGGAGTGAGTAATTCCTTTGTAGGCTTGCTGGTCGGTGGGGAGTTGGATGAGATTCATCATGTAATCGAGTTAGTTTTGTTAGGGCTTGATCCCTAGTATCCACTATGTTCTAAGATTGATGCCGCTATGACTTTGCTATGCTTAATGCTTGTCACTAGGGCCTGAGTGACATGATTTCAGATCTGAACCGTTTATGTTATCATCATTATATCTATGTTCTTGATCCGATCTTGCCTAGTCATATGCACCTATTACGTGTTATGATTTGTCAACCCCATAGTGACAATATTTGGGATGCTTCAAGATGATGACCGCAGTTTGAGGAGTTCATTTATTCACTAAGTGCCGATTCTTTGTTCTGTTCTCTATGAAAAGGAGGCCTTAATATCCCTTAGTGGTCATATGGATCCCGCTACCACGGGAGGGTAGGATAAAAGATGCCATACAAGTTCTTTTCCATAAGCATGTATGACTATGTAGGGAATACATGCCTACATTACATTGACAAACTGGAGCTAGTTCTGTGTCACCCTAGATTATGACTATTATATGATGAATATCATCCAACAAATACTCTTATCCACTGCCTACGAGTTTTCCACTTATTGTTCTTGTTAAGTTACCACTACTGCTGTTACTATTGCACTTGCTACAAAACTATTGATGCTACT
The DNA here is from genome assembly GCA_022496015.1 of Hordeum marinum. Lineage (NCBI taxonomy): Eukaryota > Viridiplantae > Streptophyta > Magnoliopsida > Poales > Poaceae > Hordeum > Hordeum marinum. Next base: position 445,956,753 of record CM039674.1, read on the forward strand.
ATTACCGCTACTCTTATTGTTACGATTGCTATCAAAGTATCATATTACTGTGCTACTGATCACTTTGTTGCAGATATTTATCTCCAGGTGTGGTTGAATTGACAACTCAACTACTAATACTCTCAAATATTCTTTGGCTCCCCTTGTGTCCAATCTATAAATTTGGGTTGAATACTCTACCCTCGAAAACTTTTGCGACCCCCTATACTTGTGGGTTATCAATACCTTTTCCTGGCGCCTTTGAAGGGGAGCATAGCTATATTTGTTGAGTCACTTGGGATTTATATCAATTGATCACTACAAAGAATCTTAAGGATACTAAAACAAAGATTTTTCCCTCTACCACGAGGGGAGGTAAGGAAGTGCCATCACACTTTGCACTTGATTCACCTTCTGTTATGAGTAAGCTTGCAACACCACCACATGCTATTAATCTTGATATTAATGATGCTACTTCTTCTATGAGTGATGCTTATGATGATGCTAGTACCATGTTTGATAATACCGTGCCATTAGGTGAATTTCTTGAGGAACAAATTGCTAGAGCTAAAGAAAATGAAATCACCGAATCTGCTGAAACTGATGATTATGAAACACCTAATAGGCCTAGCTCTCTTAGATTTGAAATTCCTAAGATACCTGAAGGTTATGCTTTATATGAAGAGATAGCTAGAGAAATTCTTGCTTGTAAGGATAGAAATGATGTTAAGAAGCTGCTATGCAAGTATATAGAAAAGACTGTGAATGCTAAAATGAAATACGATCCTAAGTTTGCTACTTCACCTATCTTTCTTACCGATAAGGATTATGAATTCTCTGTTGACCCAGAGTTAATTACTTTGGTTGAATCCAATACTTTTCATGGATATGAAACTAAAACCGTGGTAGCACACCTTACTAAGCTAAATGACATAGCCTCCCTATTTGCTCATGATGAGAAGATTCTCTACTACTATATTCTCAAATTATTTCCATTCTCATTAAATGGTGATGCTAAGATATGGTACAAGACTCTTACTCCTAGTTGTGTGCATAGTCCCAGGATATGATTTACTTCTTCTCTGAAAAATATTTTCCTGCTCATAAGAAACAAGATGCCTTATAGGAAATATTTAACTTTGTGCAAATTGAAGAAAAGAGTCTCCCACAAGCTTGAGGGGGATTCTCTAATTGCTTAATGCTTTGCCTGATCATCCTCTTAAGAAAAAAATGCTTGATATCTTCTATAATGGACTAACTGATGCTTCTAGGGACTTCCTAGATAATTGTGCTGGTTGTGTTTTCTGGGAACGAACTGTTGAACAAGCTGAGGAACTATTGAATAATATATTGAAGAATTTTGATGATTGGACTCCCCCTGAACCACCAATTGAAACCACTCTGAAGAAGATGGGTATCTTATTCCTCAGTCCTAAAGATATGCAAGAGGCAAAGAAATATATGAAGGAGAAAGGTATTAAAGCTGAGGATGTTTAGAATTTACCACCTATTGAAGAGATTCATGGACTCAACACACCACCACCTACACAGGTGGTAGAGGTAAATTCTTTATTAAAGTTTGATGAAGGTGATATCCCTTACAATAAACATCCTAGTCAATGGTTATATGAGTTTGATAACTACATTATGAAACAAGAGCACTTTAATGCAAATGTTCTGAAACACTTGAAATATAATTCTGATATGATTGCCCACTTGAGTGACTTGTTATTTAGAATTAGCAATTTAAAGGTGTAGGAAAACATGCCTCTATGATTTAAACTCAGTTAGAACAAGTTGCTAAATCTCAAAGAGAATTGCTTGGTGAAATGAATAATAATATGAATGATCATGCTATTAGAGTAGTGACTAGAGGATGTAGAATGACCCAATAACTGCTTTATCCTGAAGGTCATCCTAAAAGAATTGAACGGGACTCTTAAGTAATTAATGTTGATACACTTAGTCCTTCTATGAAGAAAAGGAAAAAAGAAAAATGATAGGACTTTGCATGCTTTTAGTGAACCTGAGACAGAAAAATCTCTTGATGTTAATAATGATGTTTCTATTTCCGATGTTGAAACTCAGTCTGGTAATGAACATCCACCTATTGATAATGATAATGATAATGATGCTCATGAGGATACTCAACCTAGTAATGATAAAGAACCAGATAATGATGTAGAAATAGAACCTGTTGTTGACTTGATAACCCACAAGCTAAAAATAAACGATATGATAAAAAATACTTTGTGGCTAGAAAACATGGTAAAGAAAGAGAACCATGGGTTCAGAAACCCATGCCTTTTCCACCTAAACCATCTAAGAAAAAGGATGATGAAGAATTTGAACGCTTTGCTGAAATGATTAGGCCAGTCTTTCTCTGTACCCGTTTAACGGATATCTTAAAGATGCCTCCTTATGCTAAGTACATGAAAGGCATCATAACTAATAAAAGAAAGATACCTGAAGTTGAAATCTCCACCATGCTTGCTAATTATTCTTTTAAGGATGGAGTACCCAAAAAACTTGGAGATCCGAGAATACCAACTATACCTTGCTCCATTAAAAGAAATTATGTCAAAACAGCTTTGTGTGATTTAGGAGCTGGTGTTAGTGTTATGCCTTTCTCTTTATATAAAAGACTTGATTTGAATAAACTCACACCTACCGAAATATCATTGCAAATGGCCCACTAATCAACTGCCATACCTATCGGTATTTGTGAGGATGTGTCCGTCATTGTTGCAAATGTTACCATCTTAACAGACTTTGTTATTCTTGAGATGCCTAAGGATGACAACATGTCGATTATCGTTGGCAAACCCTTTTTGAATACTGGAGGGGCTGTTATTGATTGCAATAAGGGCAATGTCACTTTTCATATTAATGGTAATGAGCATACGGTACACTTTCCGAAGAAACAATTCCAAGTGAATGGTGTTAATGTTATTGAAAATTCTACGACACTCATTATTGGAAGCTTTCAATTACCTCTACCTACTATCAAAAGAGATATGATATTATTATGGTTGGGGATATGCCTATCCCTAAGGAGGTAACCTAGTGTTTTACGAAAGTTCTTCGTTTTCATGCTAATTGAAAGTGGTTGTTAATAAGACTTGATCAACCTTATTAATGAATCATTTTCGAGAAGTATGAAGTTGATGAATTTAGTAGTCACAACTCTCTCTATCCACCTTTGGTTTTCTATTTTTCCTAGTTAAATAAAATAAAATGCATGCTTTCCCAGTTTTCTGTTTTCCCGCGAATAAAAAAATGACCCAAAAATAAAAGTACTCGTAATGCCTTGGAAATTTAACATGATATTTTCTAATTATTTGTGAATTTCTAGGACAAATAACAGCAGAGGGGGGTGCACCAGGTGGCCACGCTCCACCAGGGCGTACCAGACCCGCCTAGCGCGGCCTGGTAGAAGGTGGGCCCCTGGTGGGTCCCCTCACTTATTCCTTTAGCCCATGTCATCTCCTACCTCCTGAAAAAAATTCTCAAGTGCTCTCTCACTTGTATTCTTGTTCAAGAACGTGCGGATTTCGATCTCTTTGCTCAAAGCTCTATTTCTGAAACTATTTTAGGGGATTGCTTCTCGGTATGTAACTCCCCCATTGCTCCAATTAGTATTTGATTTAGTGGTTTACTTTTAGAATATTTAGCTACTCTTAGTGCTGCCGTAGATGACTTGCATGTTGAATTCTTAGAGTTCTAAGTAGTTTGAATGCTTGCTTTGACCTCTGTGCATCCCTAGGAGTAGTTGCTATCAATCTTATTTAGTTTTGTTAAAAAATATTTTGTGTCACAATTTTTTCAAAAAATTCGCAAATAAAATGCAATTCTTTAGGAGTTTTCCGAGGAGGAGATCCTCGGGAGCATCATCAAGTGAAAGCTCTATACGACAATCTTATGTTGAGCCAAGTGCAAGCTTGATATGGGACGCTCAAACTAAATGCCTTTGGCCGTGTTACACTTTCATGGAAAGTGCAGGTATTAAGGAAAATTTTGAACAGTACGCTTGCAATGCCGATCTGGTTCCCTTCATGGACGATAAGTTCACTCAACCCCTCACTCTCATGGAGACATTTACTAAGAAATTCAAATATTATCCTCGTGAGTCAAGGGTTTAATTTAGTCTGTATGATAATGCTTTCACCATGCCTTTAGATGTATTTTGTGACACGTGTAAAATTATGTATTGGGGTTCGCTAGACGAACCAACAAAACCCGAGTTTGAATCATTATTGAGAAACCTTTGTTGTGGTGAAATTAGAGGAGTGACACAGGGTAGGATAAAAAACATCCATTTTCCGTCTATTCAATACCTTACACTTTTTAATGGTAAATGCATTGTAGGCAAGCAGGATTGTAGAATGCTTTGTGCTCATGATTTGAGTCTTATTTACACCGCTTTAACTGGAATTAAAGACTACAACTTAGGAGCAATTATCGCATGGAGATTGACTCTCAATGCTTCTAATGGTAATTTCTATGGAGGGATTTATGCTTCTTGCCTCGCTACGAGGTTGGGAGTGTCCCCTTGGCCTAATGATTCGATCTTACCTAATCAGTACTTAGACTTTGATGCCATGAAATGCCACAGACTTCTTACAGGCACAATTAATAACTATACCTACAACTTGAGGTTTGGTAGGATCGAAAGTAGTTCTAGAGGGGGGGGGAGGGTGATTAGACTACTTGACCAATTAAAAGTCTACTTCTTCCCAATTTTAAGTGTTGGCATATTTTAGCACTCATAGAAAGTCAAGTACACCTTACACATGCATGTCTACGAGTATAGCAGCGGAAAGTAAAGACAAGCATGTACGTAAAGGAAGGGTAGGAAGATCAAACACAATTTAGAGATATGATGATTTTTCCTGTGGTTCCGATAGGTGGTGCTATCGTACGTCCATGTTTATGGAGTCTTCAACCCACGGAGCATAATGGTAGCGAGAGTCCATGGAGGGCTCTACCCACAGAGGGTTCCACGAAGAAGCAACCTTGACTATACCATGATGGCCTACGTCCACGAGGACTAGCCTAACTCGGCATAGATCTTCACGAAGTAGGCGATTTCCTTGCCCTTACAAACTTGGTTCACTCCACAACACGAAGTAGGATACTCCCAAACGACACCTAACCAATCTAGGAGGCACTGATATGTCTCCATTGTATCTATAATTTCTGATTGTTTCATGCCAATATTCTACAACTTTCGTATACTTTTGGCAACTTTTTATACTACTTCTAAGACTAACATATTGATCGAGTGCCCAGTGCCAGTTCCTGTTTGTTGCATGTTTTTTGTTTTGCAGAATATCCATACAAAACAAAGTCCAAATGCGATAAAAACTTATGGAGATTATTTTAATATATGTGATTTTTGGGAAAAAGAATCAACACGAGACGATGCCCAAGGTGACCAGAAGCTAGGGGGCGCGACCTACCCCCTGACTGCGCCTTGGGACCTTGTGGTCACCTCTTAAGACGGTTGGAGCTCTCCTTTTTCCTCAAGGAATTTATATTTATAATAGAAATCCCCTCAAAGTTTCAGCCTGATCGGAGTTACGGATCTCCCGATATTTAAGAAATGGTGAAAGGCCAGAATCTGGGAGCGTAGAAAGAAAAGGAAACAGAGAGAGAGATCCAATTTCGGAGGGCCTCTCGCCCCTCCGCCGCCATGGAGGCCATGGACCAGAGGGGAAACCCTTCTCCCATCTAGGGGGAAGTCCAAGGAAGAAGAGGAAGGAGGGGGCTCTCTCCCCCTCTCTCCCGGTGGCGCCGGAACACCGTCGGGGCCATCACGTGACGACGATCTACTCCAACAACTCTGTCATCTTCACCAACACCTCCATCACCTTCCCCCATCTATGTATAATGGTCCACTCTCCCGCAACCCGCTGTACCCTCTACTTGAACATGGTGCTTTATGCTTCATATTATTGTCCAATGATGTGTTGCTATCTTATGATGTCTCAGTAGATTTTTGTTGTCCTATGGGTTGATTGATGATCATGATTGGTTTGAGTTGCATGTTTTATTATTGGTGCTGTCCTATGGTGCTCTCCGTGTCGCGCAAGCGTGAGGGATCCTCGCAAGCGTGAGGGATCCTCGCTGTATGGTGTTGCAATGCGTTCATGATTTGCATATGGTTGGTTGCTTGAGTGACAAAAGCATAAACCCGAGAATGTGTGTTGTATCATATGGGAGTAAAGAGGACTTGATACCTTATAATGCTATTGGGTTTTACCTTAATGATCTTTAATAGTTGCTGATGCTTGCTAGAGTTCCAATCATAAGTGCATATGATCCAAGTAGAGAAAGTATGTTAGCTTATGCCTCTCCCTCATAAAAATTGCAATAATGATTACCGGTCTAGTTATCTATTGCCTAGGGACAATTCTGCAACTCCTACCACCACTTTTTAATTTATGTGCTCTTCATTATCTTACAAACCTATCCCGTTACACCTACAAAGTACTTCTAGTTTCATACTTGTTCTAGGTAAAGCGAACGTTAAGCGTGTGTAGAGTTGTATCGATGGCCGATAGAACTTGGGGGAATATTTTTTCTACCTTTAGCTCCTCGTTGGGTTCGACACTCTTACTTATCGAGAAAGGCTACAATTGATCCCCTATACTTGTGGGTTATCAAGACCTTTTTCTGGCGCCGTTGCCGGGGAGCAATAGCGTGGGGTGAATATTCTCGTGTTTGCTTGTTTGTTTTATCACTAAGTAATTTTTATTTTATGTTCTAAGTTGTTTTCTATGTTTAGATATGGGTAGGAAACGTAAAATACCAAAAAAATAGTTGTACTTGCTGCTCCAAAAGTTGAGGAACCACTAGTGTTTCGTACCACCAAAGAATATTACTTGGGTCATCTTTGATCCACTTCTGCTCGTGCTGAAAACCCAACTTGCTTAGTTGAGGGAAAGTCATTAAATGAGCATTCTCATTATGTGCGACACTGAATATCTCAAAAAGGGAAACTCTTGTGGCATCAAATTAATACTTTGTGTTGTTATGCTTGGAACTTGTCTGAATTGCTATTCTAAAGAAGCTAAAAAACACCTTCCCTAACAATGTGTGTTTGATGATGATGGAATATTATCCTCTTATTCTAAGGAGTCCTATTGCTATAATGATGTTGAACAAATTGAAGAATTTGTTGCTTTCAAGGGTGCCTATGAAATTGCTTCTTTCATTGAAAAGTATGATGCTATTCTTTACAAATAAGAAAAAAATTCCATACTGAAATATTTCTATGAAAACTATGCTTGTAATGTTTGTGTTAAAGAGTTTATTGAAAGAATGACCGTTGCCTTGGAAGAGACTAATATTTCGCAAGAATCTATGGAAGAGGAAGTTGTTGAAATTGTAAGCTCATTAGATGAAAAAGATGAGGAGGAGAACGAAGAACAAAAGGAGGAAGAGCGGATTAGCTACCCATGCCCACCTTCTAATGAGAGTAACTCTTCAACTCATACATTGTTTAATTTCCCTTCATTCTTACTGAAGTATGAATGCTATGATAATTGCTATGATCCCTTGGATTCGTTTGAAATATCCCTTTTTGATGAACTTGATGCCTGCTATGCTTGTGGCCATGATGACAATATGAATGATGCTTATGGAGATGAACTTGCTATAGTTCCTTATGTTAAACGTGAAATTGTTGCTATTGCACCCACACATGATAGTCCTATTATCTTTTTGAATTCTCCAAACTACACTATATCAGAGAAGTTTTCACTTATTAAGGATTATACTGCTGGGTTGCGTTTTCCTATTGCACATGATTATTTTAATGATTATAATATGCACATGCTTGCTGCTCCTACTTTCAATTATTATGAGAGAGGAACTTCATCTCCACCTCTCTATGTTTCCAATACGATAAAATTGCAAGAAACTATTTATACTATGCATTGGCCTTTACTTTGTGTGCATGAATTGTTCTTTTATGACATGCCGCTGCATAGGAAGAGAGTTAGACTTCATTGTTGCATGATATATGTTAATTTTTGCTCACTACTAAATTACAAATAATTGTTAATTAAAATTGGCTTTGATATACCTTGGGATCCGGGTGGATCCATTACTTGGGCACTTTATGCCTAGCTTAATGGCTTTAAAGAAAGTGCTGCCAGGGAGACAAGTCGGAAGTTTTAGAGAGTCATTTTATTCTGTTGTGTGCTTTTATATAAGTTTTAAAACAAAAAAAATAAGAGGGGAACTTAAAACTTTTTCAAGAAGAAAAGCAAAAGTGAGAAAGATGAGCAACATTGAAGTGGGGGCTAGCCTTGAACCTTATTCATGCCCATGGAAACTTTGTGAATCTTGATTCCAGAAACTTTTCAACAAAAATATTATCACCTTGTAGAAATCCATAGTATTATAAAACTAATGTGCCAAGACTGGCCTTTAGGATGATTAGATTTGTTGTTTGGTGTGTGAAGTGCAAAACAGAAACTTTGGCCGTAGTGCGTGAATTTACATTTTTTACTGGAATGTCAATAGTTTCTGAAATTTTTACGCAATACTGATATGCAATTATTTTATTTTTTCCTAATTGTTAAGAAATTTTAGAGTTACAGAAGTATGGTGAATGTTCATATTACTACAGACTGCCCTATTTTTGATAGATTCTGTTTTTGGTGCATTGCTTTGCTCGTTTTGATGAAACTATCGATTGTATCAGTGGTGTAAGGCATGTAAAAGTTATATTATAGTAGCTACAATGCAAAAACAAAATATTAATTAGTTGGAAACAGTACTTAAACTGGTGATTTTTTTATTATACTAACGTATCTCACGAGGGTTTTGTTAAGTTTTGTGTGGTTGAAGTTTTCAAGTTTTGGGTGAGATCACGATGGATGAAGGAATAAGGAGTGGAAAGAGACTAAGCTTGGAGATGCCCGGGGCAACCCATGGTAATATTCACGGACTCCAAGAAACTAAGCTTGGGGTTGCCCCGGAAGGCATCCCCTCTTTCTTCTAACGACCATAGGTAATTTTACTTGGAGCTATATTTTTATTCGTGACATGATATGCGTAAATCTTGGAGCATCGTGTAATTTTTCTTTTTCTTTTAATAATGTACCATGATGGTATGAGAAAGTCCTTGGTTGATTTATAGAAGTCTCTTTGTACCCCACTCATGTCTTTTTAGTATGGATTTATATAATGCTTCATGTGCTTCACTTATATCATTTGAAGTTTGGATTGCCTGTTTCTCTACACACAGAAAACCGCCATTTGTAGAATGCTCTTTTGCTTCACTTATATTTGTTAGAGCATGGGAATATCTTTTGTAGAATGAATTAAACTCTCATGCTTCACTTATATCTATTTAGAGAGTTAACGGGAGTTGGTCATTCACATGGTTAGTCATAAAATCCTACATAATACTTGTAGATCACTGAATATGATGTGTTTGATTCCTTTCAAAAGTTTTGAGATATAAAGATGGTAATATTAAGATTCATGTTAGGAAGTAATTGTGGATTGGTAAAAATACCTGTGTAAAGGTTTGTGATTCCCGTAGCATGCACGTATGGTGAACCGTTATGTAAGGAAGTAGGAGCATGATTTATTTATTGATTGTTAGTCTTTGTGTGAGGGTCGGGAGCACGCGATGGTTTACTCCTACCAACCTCTCCCCTAGGGGCATGCAGCTAATGCTTTGCTTCGATGACTAATAGACTTTTGCAATAAGTATGTGAGTACTTTATGACTAATGTGAGTCCATGGATTATACGCATGCTCACCCTTCCACTTTTGCTAGCCTCGCTAGTACCGCCCGACTTTCGCCGGTGCATTAAACCCACCATATATCCTTCCTCAAGAAAACCACCATACCTACCTATTATGGCATTTCCATAGCCATTCCGAGATATATTGCCATGCAACTTCCACCGTTCCGTTTATTATGACGCACACCATCATTTTCATATTGCTTTGCATGATTGTAAGATAGCTAGCATGATGTTTTCATGGCTTGTCCATTTTTTGATGTCATTTGCTACGCTAGATCATTGCACATACCGGTACACCGCCGGAGGCATTCATATAGAGTCATATTTTGTTCTAGATATCGAGCTGTAATTATTGAGTTGGAAGTAAATAAAAGGTGATGATCATCATTATTAGAGCATTGTCCCATGTGAGGAAAGGATGATGGAACCTATGATTCCCTCACAAGTTGGGATGAGACTTTAGACTTAATGAAAATAAAAGAGGCCAATGAAGCCCAAATAAAAATAAAGAGGCTATAGATGCCCACCAAAATAAAAAAATAAAAAATAAAAAAAATGAGAGAAAGAGGGAAGGGACAATGCTACTATCTTTTTTTCATACTTGTGCTTCAAAGAAGCACCAATATCTTCATGATAGAGAGTCTCCTATTTTGTCACTTTCATATACTAGTGGGAATTTTTCATTATATAACTTGGCTTGTATATTCCAAGGATGGGCTTCCTCAAATTGCCCTAGGTCTTCATGAGTAAGCAAGTTGGATGCACACCCACTTAGTTTCTTTTTGAGCTTTCATACACTCATAGCTCTAGTGCATCTGTTGAATGGCAATCCCTACTCACTCAGATTGATATCTATTAATGGGCATCTCCATAGCCCGTTGATACGCCTAGTTGATATGAGACTATCTTCTCCTTTTCCTCACAAGTTCCACCATATTTTATTCCACCTATAGTGCTATATCCATGGCTCACGCTCATGTATTGCGTGAGAGTTGAAAAGGTTTGAGAACATAAAATGTGTGAAAAAATTGCTTGACTTTTCATCAGCGTTGTGCATGATATAAATACTTTGTGTGGGGAAGATGGAGTATAGCCAGACTATATGATTTTGTAGGGATAACTTTCTTTTAGCCATAATATTTTGAGAAGACATGATTGCTTTATTTGTATGCCTAAAGTATTATTGTCTTAATGTCAAATGATAGACTATTGCTTTGAATCACTCGTGTCTTAATATTCATGCCATGATTAGATTATATGAACTAGATTATGCTAGGTGGCATTCCACATCAAAATTATCCTTTTTATGATTTACCTACTCGAGGACGAGCAGGAATTAAGCTTGGGGATGCTGATATGTCTCCGCCGTATCCATAATTTTTTATTGTTTCATGCCATTATTCTACAACTTTCATATACTTTTGGCAACTTTTTATACTATTTTTGGGACTAGCATATTGATCCAGTGCCTAGTGCCAGTTCCTATTTGTTGCATGTTTTTTGTTTCGTAGAATATCTATACCAAACAAAGTCAAAATTCGATAAAAACTTACATATATATATATATTGGAATATATGAGATTTTTGGGAAAAAGAATCAACGCGAGATGATGCCCAAGGTGACTACAAGCCAGCGGGGCGTGACCTACCTCCTGGTCGCGCTCTGGGCCCTTGTGGTCACCCCTTAAGGCGGTTGGAGCTCTCCTTTTTCTGCAAGGAATGATTTTTATAATAAAAATACCCTGAAAGTTTCAGCCTAATCGGAGTTACGGATCTCCGGATATTTAAGAAACGGTGAAAGGCCAGAATCCGGGAGTGCAAAAACAGAAGGAAACAGAGAGAAAGATCCAATCTTGGAGGGGCTCTCGCCCCTCCGCCGTCATGGAGGCCATGGACTAGAGTGGAAACCCTTCTCCCATCTAGGGGGAAGGCCAAGGAAGAAGAAGACGGAGGGCTCTCTCTCCCTCTCTCCCGGTGGCACCGAAACACCGCCGAGGCCATCATCGTGACAGTGATCTACTCCAACAACTCCGTCATCTTCACCAACACCTCCATCACCTTCCCCCATCTATCTAAAATGGTCCACTCTCCCGCAACCTGTTGTACCCTCTACTTGAACATGGTGCTTTATGCTTCATATTATTATCCAATGATGTGTTGCCATCCTATGATGTCTGAGTAAATTTTTGTTGTCCCATGGGTTGATTGATGATCATGAATGGTTTGAGTTGCATGTTTTATTATTGGTGTTGTTCTATGGTGCTCTACGTGTCGCGCAAGCGTGAGGGATCCTTTCTATAGGGTGTTGCAATGCGTTCATGATTTGCCTATGGTGGGTTGCTTGAGTGATAGAAGCATAAACCCAAGAAGGTGGGTTGTTGCATATGGGAGTAAAGAGGACTTGATACCTTATAATGCTATGGTTGGGTTTTACCTATAATGATCTTTAGTAGCTGCGGATGCTTGCTAGAGTTCCAATCATAAGTGCGTATGATCCAAGTAGAGAAAGTATGTTAGCTTATGCCTCCCCCTCATATGAAATTGCAATAATGATTACCGGTCTAATTATCGATTGCCTAGGGATAATTCCGCAAGTCCTACCACCACTTTTCCACTAAGCCGCCCCTAGTTTTTATTTACGTGCTCTTTATTATCTTGCAAACCTATCCCATTATACCTACAAAGTACTTCTAGTTTCATACTTGTTGTAGGTAAAGCGAACATTGAGCGTGCGTAGAGTTGTATCGGTGGTCGATAGAACTTGATGGAATATTTGTTCTACCTTTAGCTCCTCGTTGGGTTCGACACTCTTACTTATCGAGAAAGGCTACAATTGATCCCCTATACTTGTGGGTTATCAGGCACCACCCTCCAAAAGGTAATAGGCTCGATAATGTCGATGAACTCCTTGCTCTTGTGCTTCAAGATGATAGACTCCTCAACACACAATCACTCTCTCACAGATTTGGCTTTGGTGGAAGAGATTGATTGGATGGAAAGCAACTTGGGGAGGCTAGAGATCAAGATTCATATGGTTGGAATGGAATGGCACGATCTCAACACATGAGTAGGTGGCTATCTCTTAGAAAATCTGATAGGATAGGTAGGGATATGTTCCGAGTCGTTCTCTTTTGAGTAGGTGGTGGTGGAGGGGTTTATATAGGCATATCCAAAAATACAACCATTACACACATTAAGTCAGACTCGGCGACACTGATGTGTTAATCTCGGTGGTACCGAGTTGCCTCAAAGGTAGCAACTTTTGAATCTCGGTGAGATCGATACATAAAACTCGGTTGCACCGATAAGGTGACCAACAGTCAGATTGCCAAACTTGGTGATGCCAATTCAACAAACTCGGCGGTACAAATTTTGTGAATTTGCATAATAGGAATTTGGCAACCCAAACTCGGTGGCAACAAAGCAGAATCGGTTGCACCGAAGGGTGAAAGCACATTTGCTCCCTTGTTGGTTTTGGTAATTAGTAACAACATATAAGTCATTGAACTAATGTCTTCACCAAGTATTTCAGGAAAAGTTCAATGATGGGAATGGCAAAAGGATTGTGGAATTATCCCAAGATGCAAGGAAATAGGTTGGCCAAGCTTCAAGCAAGTGGACTCTATGTTTTACATTTGTGAGAAATCACTTTGAGTCCATAGGAAAGCCAATACTATTAAAAGGGGGTAAAGTTTTGATGGTGAACAATATGCTCAAACGTGCACAAGTGATAGTCACAAAAACATCCACAAACTCTCCCACCAAAGTCTGTCCTAAGACAAATATGCGAAATCGGTGCAACCAACATTCCTATCCCGGTGTCACCGAGTTCCAAACCCTAGACAGACTCAGCCAAACCCTAACACTTCGGTGTAGCCGACACTTCACTCGGTGTCACTGAGTTGGGTTGCCAAGTTTCTGTTACGCAAGTTCACATTTTCGGTCCGACCGAGAATGGTGAATTGGCGTCACCGAGATTGGTAAATCTGACCATTGGTCACCTTGTTGGTGCAACCGAGAGTTGTATATCGGTCCCTCTGAGATTCAAAAGTTGCCACTTTTGGTCACTTCGGTACCACCGAGATTTACACATCGGTGTCACCGAGTCTGACTTTTTGTGTGTAACAGTTGGATTTTTGGGGATGCCTATATATACCCCTTCACCACCACCCACTCGAAAGAGAAGCACTCAGAACTATTCCATACCTATCCTACTCAATTTTCTAAGAGAGAACCACCTACCCTTGTGTTGAGGTCAAGATCTTCCTCTGCAACCATATGGATCTTGATTTCTAGCCTCCCCAAGTTGCTTTACACCAATCCCATCTCTTCTACCAAGCCAAATCTGTGAGAGTGTGATTGTGTGTTGAGGAGTCTATCATCTTGAAGCACAAGAGCAAGTAGTTCATCGTCATTACCGAGCCTATTACCATTTGGAGGGTGGTGCCTCCTAGATTGGTTAGGTGTCGCTTGGGAGCCTCCTACTTCATGTTGTGGAGTGAACCAAGAAGTTTTTAAGGGCAAGGAGATCACCTACTTCATGAAGATCTACCCATAGTGAGGCTAGTCCTTCGTGGACGGAAGCCGCATGGAATAGTCAAGGTTTCTTCTTTGTGGAACCCTCCATGGGTAGAGCCCTCCGTGGACTCTCGCGACCGTTACACTCTGTGGGTTGAATACTCCATGAACATGGACGTACGATAGCACCACCTATCGGAACCACAGGAAAAAATCATCGTGTCATCACTTGTGTTTGCATTCCTAACCCTCTCTTTACTTACATGTGCAATGTCTTTATTTTCCGTTGCCACACTCTTAGACATGCTTGTGTAGGGTGTTACTTGATATGCTATGAATGCTAAAACTGCCAAGAATGAAAATTGGGAAAAGGCAAAACTTTTATTTGATCAAGTAGTCTAATCACCCCCTCTAGACCTAGTTTCGATCCTACAAGTGGCATCAAAGCTTTGGTATCCATTGCATTGGTTTCACAACGTAGGAGAAGTATGGCATCTAGTGAGGGAAATTATCACCATATAGGTCCGTACTTTGATGGCACAAATTTTGCTAGTTGGAAGCATAAAATAAAAATGCATTTGCTTGGTCATAATCCTGCCGTTTGGGCTGTTGTTCGTATTGGCTTGCAAGGTGAATTCTTGGCAGATGTTACAACTCAATGCTCAAGCATGTGGCATTCTCTTCAACTGCCTATGTCCTGAAGAATTCAACAAAATCAGCCGTCTTGAACACACAAAAGAGATTTGGGATACTTTGGTTGATATGCACGAAGGAACTGAGTCCATTAGAGAATCCAAGTTAGATGTTCTTCAAGGTCAACGTGACAAGTTCAAGATGAAGGATGGTCAAGGAGTCGCTGAAATTTACTCTAGGATAGCTCTCATCACCAATGAGATTTCCAGCTTAGGAAGCGAAGAAATGACTGACAAGTTCATCATCAAGAAGATACTTTGAGCTTTGGATGAGAGGTATGACACCATGTGCACATTGATCCAAATGATGCCTAACTACAAAGATCTCAAACAAACGGAGGTGATTGGTAGAATTGTTGCTCATGAGATGACACTCAAATACAAGGAAGACCTTCATCACAAGTCTAGCGGTGCTTACAAAGCCACAAGTGATGCTCCCGCTACCTCAAGCGACAACCTTGTCACAAATGAAGACATAAGCCTCATGGTCAAGAAATTCAAAAAGTTCTACAAGAACAGAAGCAAAGATAGCATCTCCAACTCAAGATATGAAGAGAAGCGTTCGTCAAGTCGTGGCCGAAACTGCTACAATTGTGGGAAGCCCGAACACTACTCCAATGAGTGCTCGGCTCCCTACAGACAAAGAGAAGAGTCACCAAGAAGACGAAGCTCAAGAGATTAATCACCTCAAAGAGAGAGAAGGAGTAGAGATGATCGTTATGAACAAAAACCCTCAAGGAAAAGTAGGGACTCAGATAAGAAGGACAAGCACACCAAGAGCTACTCAAGAAGAAAGCATCAAGCTCATGTTGGTGAATGGCTTTCCGGCTCCGACTCCGACAACCACTCCGAGAGAAGCTATCACTCCAATTCTGACTATAGTCAAGATGATGGTGTTGCCGGAATTGCAGTAGTGACAACCAACTCCTATGATATATTTGATTCACCAAATGAAGGAGGTGGAAGTTGCTTCATGGCTAAAGGCCCAGAGGTATCACACCCCGCACATTTTGATTTCGATCGTGATGAAGATGATTTGCTTTACGATGATGACTTGCTATGTGATAAAACTAGTGATGTTAATCATAATGAACTTGATATTTCTCATGCTAGTCAAGATAAGCCAATTGATGATGATAAGATGAAAATAGAAGAACTAACTAAAGAACTCAACACTCTTAATTTATCTCATGAATTTATTCTTGAAGATCATAGAGAGCTTGTAAGAACTCATGAGAAGCTACGCTTCGAGAAGCTCAATTTGGAGCAAGAACATGAATTTCTTAAAGCTATCAATGACGATCTCCGAAAGAATACTTCATCTTATATTGCCAAACAACTACTCTTGTCTACATTCATGGCACAAGTCAAACCAGCAAACTAGTAACAAAGGAAAGAAAAGTTCTTCATCTAGTAGCAACAATAAAAATGCTAAACCCAATGATGTTGCTCCTAGTAGTTCTATTGATTCCACTAATGATGATTCTCTTAGCCAAGTTACACTTGAGCAAGAAAATGCTTTATTGAAAGGAATTATAGACAAATGTATCGACAAAAGTCTTGAAGGGTACAAACAATTCGATGAGATTGTATGCAAGCATGGAGGATACCTTAAGAATCGCGGTGTTGGCTACTTCAACGCTAATGGAGTTGAATGGGAAGAAGGTAAATATCCAAATCCCAAGTTTGTTCCTCAAAAGGAGAAGTATGAAAATACTCTTCCCAAGGGGACAAACACTCAAGATGACCTTCCACCACAAGACACCAAGCTCAAGGGAAAGAACAAGCTCCAAAAGGACTTTGACTCTTGTTGTGGTTTTGTCACGGCAGATGCCATGGGTAGGCTAATCGAGAGAGGCTGAAAGGACGCCGGTGGGCTCCAGGAACGGGGTTAGGCACAAACGGAGACCAACACACGATGTACCCAGGTTCAGGGCCCTCCATGGGAGGTAAAACCCCTACTCCTGCTTGGTCTCGTTGAGACAATGGTGAAGGCTACAATGGGCTCCTCGAGCTGTACGAATCGAGGGGGGAGCTAAGTGCCCTGGCACGAGAGGTTCTCCGTTGGAGGTGCTACGTGGGTGGTGCTGTCGTCATCGTTCTCTCTGTCGTCCCCTTGCATGGGGGAGGCCCGGGGGGTTTTATAGGCCAACCCCCGGCTTACAATATGAATATAATGGTCATGGGGGGACCCAGCCGGCAGCCTCTCTGGCGGGCTGCGGGGGCCACCAGCTTCGGTCTTGTCGTGGGCGGGCCCCGAGCCCGGTCACGTCGCGGCACGGGGTGCCACAGGCGGTTTCGTCTTGCGGCGGCCGGCCGAAGTCAGCGGCCGATCGGCTGTCCTGTAGCCATGCTGGGGTAGATGGCGGAGTGGTTGGGGGCAGGCCGCCACTGTTGGAGGCCTGGTCACCGTCCAACAGCGGCGAGAGGCCACTGCGGCCATGCGGGCGCTGACCCCCGATGGGATAGGGGCCACTGTGGCCATGCGGGCGCCAACCCCCGATGGGACGGGGCCCGCTGTCGCCACGCGGGGCCTGTCAGGGGCATCCGATGCTGGGCCGGCTGGGGGAAGGAGCCGGGTGGCGAGGCCCCAGCCGGCCAGCACACCGAAGCCGGTGAAGGAGTAGCCGGCGCGCTCGTGCCGGGGGGTTGGAGCCAGCAGGCATAGCCGGGCCGGCTCCTCGAAGGCGGCCCGCCCATTTGCCTTGTAGGCGGGCCCGAAGTATTAGGGGTGTTTGAGGCTACCCGGGGGTCATCCCCCCGTTAGTAGTCCCCGAAGCCGGGGAGGCCCGCCAACGGGATATGGCGGACCTCGCCGGCTTGAAGAATGCTCGAGCACCGGAAGCGCCTGGGGAGCCGGGCGGTGCCGGCACATGATGGCCGGCTCCACAATCGTCCCGGGCCACCCGCGTCGTTAGCGTTGCCCCACCAGGCAGGGAGACCGCGCCATGCGGAGGCCGGGGCGGGCCACAGCCTGGCGGATCAGGCGACGGTTCGGGCCTGGCGACCAGGCGGGGCCCGCCACGACCGTGGCCCTGAACTGCCCGCGAAGATTCCGCGCGTAGTGGGCGGGCGTTTGGCGTTTCGGAGCGTCATGATGTCCGCTCCGTGCGCATCGGGGATCGTGGGAGACGTGTGCGCGAAGGGCGCCCCACCACCATCACCCGCGCGGGGTATAAGTAGGGAGGGGAGGCGAAGGGAAAAGCCCGTTTGCTCCCCTCGCCTCCGTCGCTTCGCTCCCCCCTGCCCCCCTCGCCGAGTGAAAGAGAGAGAGAGAGAAGGGAAGAGAGGGGTTCGTGAGGGACAGCGAGCTTGCGCCACTGCCCGCCGTCGCGAAGAGGTCAGCCCGTCGGCCGGTCCCTGCACCGCCGTCACACCCGCGCGCCGCCGCCATGGAGGTAGTGACCAAGGGCGCCTGGGACGACAGTGACGTCGACGCCACCTTCATCGAGTATCTCTGCGCGCGCCGCAAGCTCCCGGCGGCGGAGTTCTTGGAGGCCCGCCCGCCGGGGGCGGAGAACTCCTTGACGCCGTGGTCAGGCGAGGTCGTGGTCTTCGCGACCATTTCCACCGCGGGTTGGGGCTGCCGGCGAGCACCTTCTTCCAAAGGTTCCCGACGCATTTCAGCCTGCAGCCGCACCACCTCGCCCCCAACTCCGTCCTGCAGCTGGCGGCGTTCGTCGTCCTTTGTGAGGGGTATCTGGGAGTCGAGCCCAGACTCGACTTTTGGTGCCGGCTTTTCAACTTCAAGCGCCAGACGGTGAAGGATCCGGTGACCCAGAAGATGGTGATGACCGCCTGCGGGGGCGCCTCCGTCCAGATTCGTCAGGGGACCGGCCTCCCCAAACTCCCGCTGCAGGAGTCAGTGAAGCGATGGCAGCGGGGGTTCTTCTATGTGAAGAATGTGAAGCCGGAGGAGGACTACATCAACCTCCCCGACTTCACCAACCACCCACCGGCTGCCATGCAGAACTGGCGGGCAACGCCGACCTCGGCGCCCGAGACGGCCGACCGGCTCCATGCCCGCCTCCGCAACCTGACTGGGACGAAGGGGCTCATGGCCACAGATTTGTTGGCGGCAATGATGGCGCGCCGGGTGCTGCTGCTGCAGCGCCGGCCGCATCTTATTTGCCAGATGGGAGGGCGCCACGACCCCTGCCGGCTCTCCACCAAGGAGCTGAAGCCGGCCCATGTGGCGAGGAAGGTCAACGCCGTGTCGACGGCGAAGATGAAGGAGGGGGAGTGGCAGTGGGGGAAGATCCCCTACAGCCGGAGTCACCGGCACCACGGGTAAGTGAACACCCGGCTCCTCTCCCCAATCTGTTGCCACCGGGTTGTATTCCCCCCTTGGTCTAACAGTGCCGCCCGGTTTGTCTGCAGAAGTTCGCGCTCCTGCAGGACTATGCGACGCCGGCGCCGGACTCGGTGGAGTCCGACCCGGAAGAGGTCGAGGACGATGTCAAAATGGAGCCGGCCGCCACCGAGCGAGCCGGCGAGGTGGAGGTGGGCGACGATGAGGGGGAGGAGGAGGACGACGAGGAGGCCGAGCCACCGGGTGAGTCTTCTTTCTGAGAGTCGTTAAGGGATTGGCCCAATGACGATGCTGAGCGGGAGCCGGCCCATGCTGCAGAAGACCCGACGAACTTTTCGGAGGGGGAGGTCACGGCGCCGCGGGGGCGCCGGCCATGAGCCGCCAGCGGCCCGGCCGTGGCGGACAAGGGGAAAGGACCGGCTGCCTCCAAGCTGGCGCCCAAGCGCGCGGCCGCCACGCAGCCGGGCGGTAGCCGCGCCGGAGGGAGCAAGAGGCAGAGGGGGAACCCGACCAGGCCCTCAAGGCGGGCGGTGCCGGTTGTGATCGGGTAAGTCTTGATCTTCTGTTGATTTGAATCTTGGTTTTGCCCCCTTCCTCGTCTAATGCCCCGCCGCCATCAGGGAGGCGCGCTCGCTGGGAGGAGAGCCAGGCGGCGGGACGACGAAAGCGACGCCGCCGTCGATGGCTGAGGAGAGGGAGCGCCAAGCATGGCTCGACCTCGACAAGGCCGAGCGGGAACTACGGGAGGTGGAGCGCCGCCGGTGGGAGGAGGTGGTGGCAAAGGCGGGGGCGGCCAGCGGGGAGGCCGCTGGCAAAACGTGGGAGGCATTCCCCCCGGCCCAGAGGAGACGTCGCCGGGCCGCCATGGTGCCAACCGGCCCGCGGGAGACGGCGGGGAGACCGCGGAGGACTTGACGGAGAAGAGCCGCCAAGCCTCCCAGCCGGCCCGGAATGACGCGCCGTCGGCGTCGGGCGACGCGCCACCAAAGGCGAGAGTCGTGCCACCAGCCGCAATGGTGGTGGACCTGGAGGCGCCGACGCGGGAGGCGCCGGTTCCTGGGGTGCCCGCCACGGGGGCACCAGCCTCGGGAGCGCCGGCGTTAGAGGTGCCGGCCACGGGGACGCCGGCTTCGGAGGCGCCGGCCTTGGGGGCGCCGGTTTCTGGCATGCCGGCTCCGGAGACGCCGGCACCGCACGCGAGCCGGCCAGGGGGCGCCGGCGGTGGAGGATCCGAGACAGGGGCCACGGACACCGAGGGGGCGCCCGCAGCGAGCGCGTCGTCGACGACCCCTGGAACGACGACGACGATGGGAACCGGTACCATCGTCGTCTCCCGCGAAGGAGGGCCCGCGGACGAGGGCCGGCCCCAGCGCCTGTGGGCGACGGCCGGGGGCGCAGCCTCTGGGGAGCCGGTGAGCGCCCTTGGGACCGCGGTAGCCGCCGTCGTGGAGTCTTTCGCGGCCTGCCGCGCCCAGGCGATGGAGGACGCCCGGGCCGCCAGCGAGCGGTTGGTGAGCTTGAAGCAGGCGGTTGCGGTAAGCGCCCTATCTCTTCTTTCTCTCTTTTCTTTTCCAGTGGGGGCACGCTAGCGCACCCACTGGGTGTAGCCCCTGAGGCTCGAGCCGGCTGGGCAGCAGGCGGGTCGAGCCTAAAGCGCTATCTTCTTCTTTGTTTTTGCAGGCGGCCCATGACTGCCGGGCGGAGGTGTACAACACCCTGCCGGGGTTGTTCCGGGGGGCGGAGAGCCGCCTTGCCACCGTGACTGCGAACCTGCAAGGTATGTGTCCCTGTGTCCTTGGCGGGGGGAGCCCCGAGGGCCAAGCCGTCTGCCCTGGAGGCGGGCGGGGTTCCCTTGTCATTCCTTGCTTCTAACGGTTATCAATTCTTTTCCGTGCAGCTGCCCACAACGAGGCGGTCGGCCTCCGGCAGCAGGTGGTTTGGCTCCTTGGGGAGCGGGACACCGTGGCGGCGGAGTGCCGTAAGTTCCGTGAGAGGGCGGAGGGGCTGAGGGCGGATCGGAAGAAGCTCGAGGAGGCCCATAGACGAGAACTGGCGGACCGGGAGGCGGTGCTCTGCCGGGAGGCGGAGGAGCGGGAGAAGGTGCTCCGCGACAAGCTGGAGGACCAGGACGCCATGCTGACAAAAGCGCTCAAGGAGATGCACGCGGCTCAGGACGAGACTGAGCGCTATCGCCAGGAAGTGGTGGACCGGGAGGCGGACCTGGCGGATCAGGGCCACGGGGTGGACCGGATGCTACGTCGTAAGTTCCCGGCCCTCCTTTTCCTTTTTTATTTATGCGGCCCCTTATCCTTTCCTCGCTCTTTCTTACTTCTTGTATTTTCTTAGGACTCTTCCCCGGTACCCAGGAGAGCACAGAGGCGGCCGTGGAGTCCGATCGTGAGGACCGGCGGGCCCGGGGAGAGGTCATCGAGTCGGGCGCCCCTGGATGCTGGAAGAGGTGGGGGTTGCCGCCGAGGTGCGCCTGGAGGCGGTCATTCGAACCCTGGCCCCGGGCTGTGGATCCGGGCTCCCTGATCAGGCTTGCCCGATGGCTGGAAGCCGGGACTGCGCGGGTGAATGCCTGGAGGGCCTCCGCGGCGCGCGCCGGCGCGGAGATGACACTCCGCGTTGCCAGGTCGTGGTATCCTGGGCTTGACCTGGGGCTAATCACGGCCCAGCGTGCCGGCACCGAAGCAGAGCTGTCGGCGGTGGTGGACGAGCTGCAGAGACGAGCGAGCGAGCTCGCGTCCTTCGCCGTGTGGGACGAGTACGTCTCGGAGCGTGGTGTAGATGGCGCGGCCATCCCGGAAGACTCATACGGGCTGGCCTTCGACGACCCGGAGGGGAGCGAGTGTGAGACGGTCGACGATGGGTCCGACACCGACGACTACGCTCCGTCCGAGTCGGCTGAGGACGCGGGAGCCTCCACCTCGGCCGCCCCAAGAGCACCAGCCTCGAAGGCGCCAGTGTCCCCGGCATGAACGCAGCCGGCCTTAGAGGTGCCGGCGCCGGAGGCGAATCGGCTCGAGCTCGCCCCTGCTTGGGTCTTTCTTCCTTGTATATTTTTGTCTGCTTGTTATTTTTAGTGCCAGAGTTCCACCCACTGGCGGTGTATTTAAGACATATTGTAATGAACCTGCGGCCGTGGGCCTTTTGTTATGTTTAATCGATGTCTTGTTGTTAGAAATGGAAAGGAGTGCGTGCCGACTCTACTTTTGCCTTTTGCCTGTTGACTTGTTCGTGTGCGCTAGGATTCCTTCCGGGAGCCGGTCTGGGACAGGGACGGGGCTTCACCCTTAGGGAAAAAGTAGCGGGCTCTTAGAGTCAACCAGCTAGGACTAGGTCGAGCCGGCAGAGGCCAGCCACGGGGAGTGACGTAGCATGGTTGGGCTAGCCCGGCTTCCACGCATCGGCGGACCTTTGTGTGAGAAGCTCCTTCGTACCCCCACGGTCCCTTCAGCCGGACAGCCGGGGGCCGGTCTGTGGCTGGTTAGGGCGGTGGAGGCGAAGGGCCGCTTGCTCACACTTATTCGTCCGCCTCGGAGGGGAGCTGGGCGAGCCCCCGGGTCCGCGAGCCAGGCCCAGGCTTTAGATGGTAGGAAGAAACTTGGAGAAATCGAAAAGGGGTGTGCCTCAAGCGCCGGCTTGAGGTCCCCATTGCATTCATGGGCCCGAAGGGGCAAAAGTACAGGGTACATACACTGGCTTTTTAGCAGTAAAAGGGGTGGAGGAGCGCCGCGTTCCACGGGTGCTCCATTTCTTCGCCGGATGCGTCTCTCTTGCGCTTCTGTGGCTTCTGGGCGTCTATCAGGTAGTAGGCGTTGTTGTGCAGCGCCCGGCTGATGATGAATGGGCCCTCCCATGGGGAGGACAACTTGTGCTGGCCGGCTGTTCGTTGAACCCGCCTGAGCACCAGGTCCCCTTCGCGGAACGAGAGTGGCCGGATCCGCTTGCTGTGGTAGTGCCGGAGCTTTTGCTGATAGATGGCCGTCCGGCTCAAAGCTAGCTTGCGGGCTTCTTTGAGGAGGTCGACGCCGTCCTCCCTTGCCTCTCTTGCACCCTTCTCGATGTACAGGGTGACCCGAGGCGAATCGAACTCGATGTCGCTGGGGATGATTGCCTCGGACCCGTAAACGAGAAAGAACGGGGTGAAGCCGGTCGACCGGTTGGGCATGGTCCGGAGGCTCCATAGGACGGCCGACAGCTCCTCGACCCAGCAGCCGGCCGACCGGACCAGCGGCGTGACGAGCCGGGGCTTGATGCCGGCCAGGATCAGGCCGTTCGCCCTTTCGACCTGGCCATTGGACTAGGGGTGGGCGACAGATGCCAGGTCGAGCCGGATGCCCTGTGCGCCCTTGGCGAAGTTCATGCCGTTGTCGGTGATGATGCTATGGGGGACGCCGTAGCGAACCGTGATGTCCTCGATAAACCGGACGGCAGTGGGGCCGTCCAGCTTCTTGATGGGCCGTGCCTCGATCCACTTGGTGAACTTGTCGACGGCGACCAATAGGTGTGTCATGCCGCCTCGGGCAGTCTTGAAGGGCCCCACCATATCCAGCCCCCAGACGGCAAAAGGCCATGAGAGGGGGATGGTCTGGAGGGCGGTAGCCGGCAGGTGGCTCTGCGCGCGGAAGCGTTGGCAGCCCTCGCACTTGTCGACCAAGTCCTTGGCCGCCTCTAGGGCAGTCGGCCAGTAGAATCCATGGCGGAACGCTTTGGCCACCAAGGACCTGGAGGCGGCATGATGCTCACACTCACCTTGGTGGATGTCGAGGAGGATCTCCAGCCCCTTCTCCGGCTCGACACAGCGTTGGAAAACGCCGGTAGTGCTGTGGTGAACGAGCTCACGGTTGATGATGCCGTAGGCCGAGGCCCGACACTGGATTTGCCTTGTGGTGGCCTCGTCAGAGGGGAGCTCGCCGCGCTCGAGGAACGCCAGGATGGGAATAGCCCACGAGGGGCCGAGACGGGAGCCGGCTCGGGCTCGAGCGGGACGTCGGAGGCGGCATCCCCCGGGGCCAGCACGCCAGCCCCTGGGACCACGCCAGCCCCCGGGACCGGCTCGTCAGTCCCCGGGGGTGAAGTGGCAGCGGGAAGGTCGGCCGTCGTCATGACGACGTCGAGTGCCGGCGGGATCGGTTGGTTTGGAGCGGCGGGGGGGTGCCGAGGCCGGCGAGGCGGCCGCGATCAAAGGGGCCGGCAGGGCAGCCGGCGCAACCGCAGTGCCGGCAGCGCCCGCCGGTATGAAGATGGACTCCGACTCGGGAGACGGCTTGATCGAGGGTTTCAGCAACCGCTCGAGGGGGACGCCGGTAGGGATGGCCTGCCGGGTGGAGCCGATTTTGGCCAGCGTGTTGGCCGCCTCTTTGTCTGCCCGGGGGACGTGATGGAACTCACAGCCCTCGAAGGAGCCGGTGAGCTGCTGGACGAGGAAGCGGTAGCTGGCCATGTTGGCGTCTTTGGCGTCCCACTCGCCAGAAACCTACTGGACCACGAGGTCGGAGTCATCTAAGCATAGTATGCGCCGGATGCCAATCTCCTTGGCGAGCCGGAGGCCGTGGACGAGGGCTTCATACTCGGCCACATTGTTGGAGGCGGCGAAGTGGATCTGGGTGTACTTGAGTTGATCACCTTTCGGGGAGGAGAGGACAATGCTGGCACCCAAACCGGTCCTCATCTTGGAGCCGTCGAAATGCATGCGCCAGTGTGTGGAGTCGGGTGGAGGCGGCACGAACTGGGTCTCGGCCTAGTCGACGAGGAAGTCGGCCATCGCTTGGGACTTGATGGCGATGTGCGGCTCGTACCAAATCTCGTAGTCGGCCATGGCGATGGCCCATTTGGCTATCCGGTCGGTGGCATCTCGGCCGGCCATGATTTCGCCTAACGGCGCCGTGCTCACGACAGTGACGACGTGTTCCTGGAAGTAATGCTTTAGCTTCTGGGTGGCGAAGTAGACGCCGTAGCACATCTTCTGGTAGTGGGGGTAGTTCTGCTTGGAGGTGGAGAGGACTTCGCTGAGGTAATAGACCGGACGCTGCATCGGCAGCGCCTTGCCTTCCTCCGGCCGCTCCACTACCAGAACGATGCTGACAACGCGTGTAGTGGCCGCGATGTAGGCAAGCAGGGGCTCCTTCTTAGCCGGCGTGGCCAAAATGGGCGCGCTGGTGAGAGCCCGCTTGAGGTCGTGGAACACCGCGTCCGCCTCACTGGGCAAGTCGAACAGGGCCGGCTTCTTCGAGAGGTCTTGGCCCGGCTCGACCAAGGCCGACTTGCGCAGGAGTCCATAGAGGGGCAGGGCCTTCTCGCCTAGCCGGCTGATGAACCGGCTGAGGGAGGCGAGGCAGCCGGTGAACTTCTGAACATCGCGAAGCCGGCCCGGCTTGGGCATGCGCTCGATCGCCCGGATCTTTTCGGGGTTAGCTTCGATGCCGCGGACACGAAGAAACCCAGAAGCTGGCTGGCTGGGACGCCAAAAACGCACTTCTTCGGGTTGAGCTTGATCTTGTATTCGCGTAGGTTGGCGAACGTCTCCCGGAGGTCGTTGAGGAGGCTGAAGTGCTTCTTGGACTTGACGACGATGTCGTCGACGTAGACGTGGACGTTCCTGCCTATCTGAGGTAGGAGGCACTTCTGCATGCAGCGCTGGAAGGTGGTGCCTGCGTTCTTCAAGCCGGAGGACATGGTGATGTAGCAGTAGGCCCCGAAGAGCGTGATGAAGGAGGTCTTGAGCCGGTCCTCCGGGTCCAGCTTGATCTGGTGGTAGCCGGAGTAGGCGTCCAGGAAACACAACAGGTCACAGCCGGCCGTGGAGTCGATGACTTGTCGATCCGTGGCAGGGCAAACGGGTCCTTCGGGCACACCTTGTTCAGGCTCGTGTAGTCGATACACATGCGCCAAATATTGTTCTTCTTCAGCACCAGGACCGGGTTGTCCAGCCAGTCTAGGTGGAAAACTTCCATGATGAAGCCGGCTGCGAGCAGCCGGGCGATCTCTTCTCCGATGGTGCGCCGCTTCTCCTCAGAGAAACGACGCAGGGGTTGCCTGACCGGTTTCGCATCCGGCCGAACGTGTAGTTTGTGCTCGGCAAACTTCCTCGGGACACCTAGCATGTCTTTGGGGGACCATGCAAAAATGTCCCGGTTCTCACGGAGGAAGTCGACGAGCTTGCTTTCCTATTTGCTGTCGAGGCACGAACCGATGGTCATGCACTGGGTGGGGTTGGCCGGATCGAGCGGCACTTGGTTGGTGTCCCTGGATGGCCGGAAAGAGCCCTCGCCGATGGATTGGGATGGAGGAGCCGGCACGGCCGGCTGGGCAGAGGCGAGAGCCACCAGCCGGTCGAGCTGCCGCTTCTCCTCCGCTATCTCCAGGGCCTCGGCCAGCCGGCTGCCATCGCGAGCACATGCCATGGACATGTGGTACTTGCCGGCAACGGTGATGATGCCTTTGGGGCCCGGCATCTTGAGCTTGAGGTAGGCATAGTGGGGAACCGCCATGAACTTGACGAGCGCGGGCCGGCCCAGCAAGGCGTGGTAGGGGCTGCTAAGGTCCGCCACTTCGAACCAGATCGGCTCGCGGCGGAAGTGGCCGGCATCGCCGAAGAGGACGTCGAGCTAGATCTTGCCGAGGGGGGTGCAGGACTTGCCCGGAACGATGCCATGGAACACGGTCCGGCTTGCCTTCAGGTCCTCCACCTTGAGCCCTAGCTTGAGCAGGGTGTCAAGGTAGAGGATGTTGATGTTGCTGCTGCCATCGACCAGCACCCGCGAAAAGCGGCAAGAGCGCCTCTCGGAGGCGATGGTGGGGTCGAGGACGAGGGCATAGCTGCCTGGGTCTGGCATCACAGCCGGATGGTCTGCCTGGCTCCAGGTGACCGGCTTCTCGGACCAATGCATGAACTGGGGAGTCGCGGGCGCGGTGGCGTTCACCTCGCGGTGGAGCCGGCGTTGGGTGTGCTTGTCCGTCTCTTCACTCGTGAAGACGACGCAGCAGTCGTCGGGCTCGGGGTATTGGTCCAACAGCCGGCCGTCGTTTCGAGCCGGGGCTGGGGCCGCGTGGGCCGGTCCGGGAGCCGAGAGGCCGTCCCCCCAGGCCAGGCGCTGTGAGAAGCTGCACTGCCGGAGCGTGTGCGTGGCCGGTGTGGCACCGGAGTGGTTCCTGTAGGGGAGGTCCAACAGCTGCTCGAAAGTCAGCTTGGGCTGCCAGGCAGCCTTGCTGGTGCGCTGGTACTTACCGGAGGCCTGGCCAGCCGGCTGCTCCTCCTCGATGGAGGCGACGAGCCGGCTCCCGTATCGGGGATCGGGCTGGTCGTTCTTGCGTTTGCCGTTGGGCTGTTGCCAGTTGTCGGCGGCTGGCTTGGCCGGAGCCGGAGCCGGCTTGGTTAGTGCCTTGGCTTTCATCCTCATGGAGGAGTCGGCCGTGGTGTATTTGTCCTCTTTGGACATCAAGTCCACCAGGGAGGTTGGCTCGGAGCACAAGAGCTTGTGCTTGAGGGGCGTGTCATCGCGACAGCCCTCGATGAAGTACTGGATGGCCTGCACCTCGTGCACGCCCTCGCAGGAGTTGTGGAGCTCGGTCCAGTGCGTGAGGTAGTCGCGGAGAGGCTCGTCCGGGCCCTGGACGCACATGGCGAGCTCGCGGGGGCGACCGGGTCGCTTGTAGGTGCCGGTGAAGTTGCGTACGAAGGCTTCCTCGAAGTCTGTCCAGGTGTTGACGCTGCCGGTGGCCAGGCTGTTCAGCCATGTGCGGGCAGAGCCAATTAGCATCAGGGGGATGTAGCGGATGGCTACACGCTTGTTTCCCCTGGCGATGCCGACGGCGGTGGTGTAGTCGACTAGCCAGTCCTCCGGCTTTGCGGTCCCAGTGTACTTTGGGGTGTCGCGGGGGAGCATGAAGCCTGGCGAGAATGGCTCGTTGCGGATCCGCAGGCCGAAGCAGGCCGGGCCAATCGAGCCCTCCTCCTTGAGGAGAGCCGACTGCGCCAGGCGGTCGAGGCGGAGCCGGGCATCGTTGTCGCTGTAGGGAACGCGCGGCACGAGCCGGGCCGCAAGCTCAGGTCGGACGGCCGGCGGGATGGACTGCGCCGGTTCCCGCCGTGGAGGCGGGGCTGTGTTCGCGGCTGCGCCGGCTTCCGCCAGCCGGCGCCTCGTCGAGCCGGCGGCTGCCAGTCGGGCGATTGCTGCGCCGGCTGTTCACAGCCGGCAGCTCGTTCCCACGCGACAGGGGATGCTGAGCATTGCTCCACCGGGCGTTCCGGCCGGAGGGACGAGGGGAACTGGAGTGCTGAGCCTGCCGAAGGTCAACAGCGCCAGAGCCCTCGCCCTCGGGACGGGGGAACTCAGAGTGGCCCCTCCGGGAGTGAGGGGGACCTGCTGTGCGTTGGCAGTGTCGATGAGGTCCTTAATGTACCGCTCGCGTGCGGCCTGCTCCTCGCCCTCTAAGGTTGCCAGGTCCTCGTAGGCAACCTTGGTGGCACGCAGGTTGGCGGCAGGGTTGTCGTAGACGGGGAGGCGGCCGCCTAGGATCTCAGCGACCACGCGGCCGCGCTCCCGCATGGCGCCACGCCGGCTGGGCTCGGGGCCAGCCGGGGTGAGACCATATGCGGAGTTGTACTCCCGCCGTGTGGCCTCCATCCGACGTCGCTCAGCAACGAGGGCGCTGGCTTCTTCGAACAGCTGGCGGTGGGCCGCCTCCAGCTCGGCTCTGGCGGCGACCGGGTCCGCCGTCGCGGTGATGGGGGTGCCGAGACCCCGGAGGGTGGCGGCGAGAGGATCGGAGGTGCCGGCGCAGGCGGCAGCCGCGCCAGCCTCGGCCGCGCGCGCACGGCCCGAAGTGGTGGAGGAGGCGGTGACCATTACTCCCATGCGGGCGTGAGAGCCAATCGCGTCGCTGGTGGCAAGAGCGCCTACGGACGAGGGGGGATCGGTGCAGTCGAGCACCCCGCTAGGGTATTCGTCAGCCGGCGCCGCACCGGCGAGGCTGAGTTTGCTGAACAGCTCAGCGAGCGCGTCGTCATCGAGCATGAGGTGGCGGCCAGGGAAATCGTCAGAGAGGCCGGCCGCGTCGCCCGTAGGACCTTCCGGAGCAAGCCCCACGAGCATGTAGTTCCGCCTGGACGCGGGGCGGCCGGGGGAGGTGGTGAAGGGCCCCGCCTGGACCATAACTCCGGCCGGCACCACGGAAGGCCCCACGGTGGGCGCCAACTGTCATGGTTTTGTCACGGCAGATGCCATGGGTAGGCTAATCGAGAGGGCCGAAAGGACGCCGGTGGGCTCCGGGAACGGGGTTAGGCACAAACGGCAACCGACACACGATGTACCCAGGTTCAGGGCCCTCCGTGGGAGGTAAAACCCCTATTCCTGGTTGGTCTCGTTGAGACAATGGTGAAGGCTACAATGGTGCTCCTCGAGCTGTACAAATCGAGGGGGAGCTAAGTGCCCTGGCTCGAGTGGTTCTCCATGGGAGGTGCTACGTGGGTGGTGCTTTCGTCGTCGTTCTCTCTGTCGTCCCCTTGCATGGGGGAGGCCCGGGGGGTTTTATAGGCCAACCCCCCAGCTTACAATATGAATATAATGGTCGTGGGGTGACCCAGCCGGCAGCCTCTCTGGCCGGCTGCGGGGCCCACCAGTTTCGGTCTTGTCGTGGGCGGGCCCCGAGCCCGGTCACGTCGCGGCACGGGGTGCCACAGGCGGTGTCGTCTTGCGGCGGCCGGCCGAAGTCAGCGGCCGGCCGGCTGTCCTGTAGCCATGCTGGGGTAGATGGCGGAGTGGTTGGGGGAAGGCCGCCACTGTTGGAGGCCTGGTCGCCGTCCAACAGCGGTGAGAGGCCACTGCAGCCATGCGGGCGCTGACCCCCGACGGGATAGGGGCCACTGTGGCCATGCGGGCGCCGACCCCCGATGGGACGGGGCCCACTATCGCCACGCGGGGCCTGTCAGGGGCATCCGATGCTGGGCCGGCTGGGGGAAGGAGCCGGGCAGCGAGGCCCCAGCCGACCAGCACACCGAAGCCGGCGAAGGAGTAGCCGGCGCGCCCGTGCCGGGGGGTTGGAGCCGGCAGGGCATAGCCGGGCCGGCTCCTCGAAGGCGGCCCGCCCATTTGCCTTGTAGGCAGGCCCAAAGTATTAGGGGTGTTTGAGGCTACCCGGGGGTCATCCCCCCGTTAACTCTTATGGAGATGAATCCCAAGCTTTGGTGAAGTGGGTTCCCAAGGCTACTACAAGCTCAACTTCTACATGTGCTACATTCCCAAGAAGAAGAACTAAAGAGTTCTTGAGGGGTGACTCACATTCATTATTGGCAAGATCTATTTGTAATCAACATCGGTCCTATGCAATAGATCAAGGAGTCACACATTCCCTCAAATATAAGCAAGGGACAAGGTAATCAACAAATCAATGGACATCATCACACATGATTTGCACTGCATGTCCATAGATATCCTTGTATTTGTCTCTTATGTGCTGGGACTAACCCGTGTAGGTGAGAAGAGTAAGGAAACAACAAGGATGCTCCCAACTCTTGGTGATCTTCATCAACCTTGAGCATCCACCACTACCTCACCAACATGAAGTCTTCATCGACAAAACCCAAGGTTAGTTTATCCCTCTGATGGGGGATGTCACATCAAGGGGGAGCTTTACTCTAAGACTTGAGTCAAAGCATATCTTAGAATGTGATACCATTAAATGCTTTATGTAAAAGTGGTAACCCCACTTGTGCTTAAACGATGAGTATGACCTATGATCAAGTACTCTTACTTGGCTCCTAAGTCAAATACTCATATATAGATGACTTCGTCATCGCGCAAGTGCTTGTTAGATGCTAGAGTATATGTGCATGTTTGCCATGATTTCATTTGACATCTTATTGTGTGAGCATGTTGGTATGCATTTATTTTCTCATTCAAGGACATCCAATTGTTGCTATTTGGTTTTTGATTTATCTTTTGCCAATTGGATATACAAGAATGCCTAGGACCACTTCTTTAACTATCTATGCTTTCTCACCTCATACTCTGTCGGGACCCCGATCCTAAGTCATATGATTCCATACTGTAACAAGCCACATCACTTTGCGGCCTCACGCATGGTACTCCATGGCTTCCACCTTACCTTGGCCGGGACCGTTTGCGTCTTTTGGCTCACGTATGTGAACACGTCGCTGGCAATCACACAACAAAGAACCCGGGCCGACATGACTAGTCATAGAACCCAAGTGGCACATCCATACGGAAACAGGCATACATAACCCAGCAATGCAGGTGTTGGTCTCAAGTGTGTGTAGACGAGTCATAGCAAGCTACAAGGACTCCATTACGTCGTGAGACATGAATGTCATCACTGCACGTATACAAGTCGTAGCAGGCTACGGGGACTCCATTACACTGTGAGACATTTCCCCGAAGGGACAAATACAGCAGCAAAGAAGGATACATGCCGGTCAATCAATGTGTCCGAAGCAGTAGCAAGCTACCATGGCTCGGTGGAAGCACAAAGAGGCAGTTTCCTGTAAAGAGTACTACTAAAGGCACACGACTAGGTGTCGGATCCCATACATACCGTTGCATGTCACACGTACGCACGACATGCTCGATATGCATAGATACAACTATGGCATCACAACATAACCATACAACAACATGACTTTTATTTAAGAGG
This sequence comes from Hordeum marinum, assembly GCA_022496015.1. NCBI lineage: Eukaryota > Viridiplantae > Streptophyta > Magnoliopsida > Poales > Poaceae > Hordeum > Hordeum marinum. The sequence continues at coordinate 445,988,684 of CM039674.1, forward strand.
CTCAGAAGAGCCTTGCATAATATGTTCTTACAGATAGGGGTCACATGACCCGGCACTCAAGTCATACAAACATAGTCATACAAACCATCGGAAACTTAAGCTGTCTGAGTACAGACGGCAAAATATAAAAGAGGCACACGGCCTGACTATCAATAGCCCACCACATGGGCAAGATCGTAGCTGGGACACCAGCTATTCGGCATCGTCAACGTCTAGATAGAACCCACCTGATGGGTCCTGGTTCTCTTCTGCAACATTAATTAAGCAAGGATGAGTACAATCGTACTCAACAAGTCTTTAAAACAGACCTAATCTATTTATTCTCATGTATCAACAAAAGGGGGGTGTAGTTTATGCAGAATGCCAGCTTTGACTCATGGCTAACCTACACTACTCAGTTATAAACTCTTTGTTACAATTTTAGTTATCGCACACGAGTCCACTAACTCCATCACAATACACTACCATGGACTCACCTTCCCCTTCCGGAAGAGTGCCATCCACGGTACTCACACTTGTCTTGAGATTTTTAGAAGTATCCATTTGATTATCTATGAACATCATACGTTCTCCAAGTAGTCCATATCCGAGGACGCGACTATTCGAATAGTTTCATACCCTGCAGGGGTGTACTTCTTCACACACGCTCTCGCCACTTATCGCTGTGTGCCATAAAACCATGCACCTCGGCAACCTTCAAGCGGATGCCCAGCGAGGGAGTCGGCCACGACCGTCAATCACATAAGACCTCTAGTCCAGGCTACCGCCTATTTGAGACTGACCCGCACGGAAGTCCGGCCGAGGTTTCCGCTATGGTCCCAAACGATGTGCGCAGGGTTCCCAAGCCCACCATTCGGGTGACCCTTGGTACACCGTGCCACTGCCTACCGCGTCGTAACCCACCCCGAGGGTCAGCGCTACGCACGGCCTCCAGCATGCTACAAACACCAGAAACTACTTGCAATACCTGGACCAATGACTAAGCGACTGATAAGTCGAGAGGGGTCGAGTTACCAGAACCCAATGCGTGGTAGTAACTAGTCTTGGATCACAAACACGGAACCCAGTTCCTAAGAACGGTCCCAATGAGACAACCCACTATGTACTCCTACATAGCCTCTCATTGCTACCTTCACCAAATCGAATTCATTAGGAGCTCATCACATTGGACAACACTGTTTCACTCAGTTCATCACCCAGATGAAACAGACCTGACACAACTCTAAGCATAGCAAGCATGGCAGGTAGGGTAAGCTAAGCACATCATGGCACAAGCATCTACCAGGTATGCTAGGTTGCAAGGTTTAGCTATTTACTGTGACAAGATCAGGTCATGCATAAGAATAGGATCATCTACCGTGTATGACTGACATGTGATCGTTTGTCCTAATGCAATAAACAAGAGCAGGAGCGAGAGAATGTGAGGTTATCGGAATGATCAATGGGGTTGCTTGCCTTGCTGGGTTGCGGAAGAGTTCTCTCCTTCATCGGGGTACGGAGTAGTATCCTCCGGATTAGGGCCTACCGCAACACAGATAAAAGCATTCAATACAAGCAAATTCAACAATATGATGCATGATCATGGCATAGTACTATGCATGGATGAGCTAATGTAACTAGTGGTCATGACAATTTGAAATGGATTTGAATATAGGTTCAAAGTTGTTCTCATTTCCAAATTCCATATATTGACCTAATGTTAAAATGTCCATGTTCACCTATTTAGGTTGCTCTAACATGCATTAGAGTAGCACCATTGGATTCATTGGATTTTTCTGATAAATTTTCATATATAAATTATTTTCATCTGACTTACAGATTAATTTATATGATTTTTCAAAGTTTTAAATAATTTCTGGAATTATTTTTAAATAAGAAATTGAATTATGACATCAGCATGATGTCATGATGACATCAGCTGGTCAGCTGACCCGGCCCAGAGTCAAACCTGACATGTGGGGTCCACATGTCAATGACTCATTTACTTAACTAATAAAATTAACACTAATCCTAACTAATTAACAGACCTGGGCCCACATGTCATTGACTAATTAGTTTAGTTAATTTGATTAATTAATTTATTCCTAATCAGGGTTAACCAGAGGCTGGCCCCACCTGTCAGGGGTCAACCCCCGTGGTCAAACTGACCAGAGCCACCGGCGTTGAGCCGCCGGGGACTCCAGGGATGGCGGAGGGCTTCGGAAATCCACCTCCGGCGACCAAATGGACGTCGGAGGGCACCTATCTACTTAGCATGAACGCGCGCATCCATCCCGACCCTTCCCAGGAGCTGAGGTGGCCGGAAACAACGCTGACGATGAGCTGGGCGGCGGCCGGAGCTCGGGCAAGCACGGGCTCGTCGAGCCAGGCACGACACAGCTCCTACCTAGCACAAAAGGCATCTACGCGACTCCGCAAACACAACGGTGGCCTTGGAAGGACCAACCGGTCACCGGAACGTAGCCGGCGACGAGCTCAAGCGGCGGCGCAATTCGGACCTCAATGGAATCTAAGGCTAGGGCACGAGATAGAAGGGGGAAAGAGGGGGGAAACACTCAGGGGCTCACAGCGAACGCAGAGGCGTCGACGGCTGGCTCGGGGAAAACCTGGAACGGCGGCAAGCTCCGATTCTTCTCCGGCGACCCGAGGAGGAAGAAGAGGTCAGGGTTCCCTCGATGGAGCTCTGGGGGGCAATTCCTTTGGCGCGGAGGATCAGGGTGACGAGGCGGAGCTTCTGCCTTCTCTATAGCACGGGGCAGGGACGGAGGTGAGCAGACGACGGCGAGCTATGGAGCGGCCATGGCGGAAGCAGAGAGGAAGGAGGAGAGAGCGAGGAGCGGAGGGAGAGAGCGACAGGGAGGCGGCTCGGTGCTTATCCCCAGCGTCGCGCTGGCGAGGGAGGGGCCAGGCAGGCATGTGGCGTGGCGCCACCGGCGTGAGCGGACGGCGGCCACACGCCGCGCCTACTGGACGCCAGGAGGACGAAGACCCCCCTGGGCCAGATGGGCCACCAGGTAAGTTCCCTCTCTCTCTTTATCTTTTTTCCTTTCTTCCTATTTTCTATTTTCCTGACATTTGTTTATTTTATTTCCAGATTCAAATGACCTTCAAATTATCCCCAAACAATTTCTAAAATAGAGTTTGAATATTTCAAACCTATTCAAAAAGTTTCAGGGATTTTGAAATCAGAATTAATGATAATGATTTTATTTGTCATTTTCAGAGACTTAAATCATTAATTTAAATTATTTAAAATGTTCAAATAACTAGAATGGTCCCTGGTATATCCATGTCCTCAATTATCAGACATAGGGAGCATTTTTGATGGGCATTTTGGATTTGTTGAAATTTCATTTATCTGGAATTTCTTTAGTTCATGAGATGCTTGGGGTTTCTTTTCTTTCTCCCCATTTCATATTGATGCAATGATGATGATGATGATGATGATGCAAACACATTGCTAGCCTAAGACACTTGCTAGGGTTGTGACATACTCTATTCATGCTGTATCATAAAATTTGAACAAGTGCTTTTCGATCCCTCTGTGTGTGGAGCACTCGGAGTTCCGTATTGACAGGGACTGACCATTAAAACCTCCCAAGTGCATCTCAGTGGTACCAACCACAAAATCTCGGTCTCACCGAATGCCTAGGGTTGATCTGGTTTTTCAATCTCGGTACCATCGATTTCATCTTCTCGGTTACGCCGAGTTTCCCTGTCAACTGACTGTTGTGAAACTCGGTGACACCGAAAAGTTAGAATCATCGTCACCGACAGTGGTGGGTATATAAGCTGCGGACCCCGAAGCTTTGAATTTTTATCTTCAAACGTCGCGCTCCAAAACCCTAAGCTGTCGTTCTGAAGACCCCTGGTCGTCGCCCTTGTCTCCCCGCGCTCCTTCGTCGTTGGGAATCACCGTCGTCGACGAAATCCTCTCCCTCGTTAGTGCCGTAGAGGATCTGTACCAAAATAGGGTACGGATTCGATCTCTATTGTGCTCCTCGTTCGATTCTTGTGCATTAGATCCATGATTATCTTTGATACACCCTATGCACGTATTCCTATCCACTCAAAACACCAAAATCTCACGAAAGATGAATTTTTCTAGGTTTTTGCCGTCCGCCCAATAAATCTCGGTGGAACCAAAACAGGCATATCGGTCTCACCAATGTGATATTCAGTGTGGCTGAGAACTGACTCGATGGAACCGAGTTGCTCTTTTCGGTCCGACTGAAAAAGGTGCCAAGGTTCGGTTAGAGAGTCAGTCAGTCTCGGCCCCACCGAAAATTCTGTTTCGGCTGCACAAATATTTATTTGACAGAATGCAAAAATCTTGAAAATTCATTGTTGGAATTTCAAAATCCAGCCTCATTTTGTGATGACTCATCTACTTCTGCTCTCCTATACTCTATTCACAGGGTGAGCATGTCAGATGCAGAGGACAGTCAAAATTTGGCAGAGCAGGGAGTTGATATGAGTTCTGGCACAAGCCCTGAGCCCAGTTCTTTTTGAGATCCAGGCACCCCTAGCTCCCATGGATTTCCCAAGGCTGCCACCAGGACTAGGAAGAAGCTAAATTTTGACGAAGAAGATTCGGACTTTATTCCTGAGGAGATTCTTGCCAAGAAGCAAGAAAAGGCTGCCAAGAAGTCAGCCACTGAAGCTACTTCATCCAAGAGAATTGTCAGCAAGATCTATGCCAGCTCAGAGACTATCAAGGCACTTGAGAGTGGTAGAGACACTATTTATGTTGATCCCCCAAGGAAGTCTTTGCCTAAGAAGGCAGGGGAGAAAAAATCCAGGAAGAGGATTGTCCATGTGATTGGTAGGCCTACCTCTATGTATGCAGATCTAGAGGAGGCTGCTGGTGCTGCTGCTGAGAAGGAGGATGAAGAACATGTTGAGATAGCCCCTCCCAAGAAGAAAGCCAAGAAGCTGATGGCTGATGCTATGCTAAATACTGGTACTTCCAAGAGCACCAAGCCTACTTACAAGAAGGCTGCTGCACAGAAGTCCAAGAGGACTACCAGGGACATTCCAGCCTCAGATAAGAACAAAGGGACTGCCTCCAAAACAGAAGATGATGATGACTTGACTACTTTGATGAAGCTCAGACCACATCTTCTAGTGCATGATGCCAGCCACTTAGTTGCTGAGGACATGAAGAAGAGGAAAGACTCAGGATTTGGAGCATGGAGACCCATAGATCCTTATGCTCAGAGGAGGAAAACTGTTGTGGACTATAGGTTCTATACCATAGAGCAACATGATTTTTATGAGACAGTGCTGCTTGACAAGAGCCTAGCTGTTAGCGATATGAGATATGTCGATTGGAAATTCATTAAGGATAATGTGGACTACTTCCCAAGTGTCCAACATAATTTCCATTGCATTGGTCTGGACAAGTTCATTGGCAGAGAGCCTACTGCATGGAACGACGAGATGATCATGCAATTCTACTCCACTGCTCATTTCTATGGAGATGGTAGAATTGTATGGATAACTGAAGGTGCTAGGTATGAATCCACTGTTGAGGAGTGGGCTGCACTTCTAGAAGTTCTAGAAGCTCAGGAATGTGATCTAGATGTATACTCAGAACCCAAGGCAAGTCATAATGCCATGAAAGATATGTACACTCCTATCCCCACAGACAAGGTGCAATCACACAAGTTACGATCCACCTACTATCCGCAAGCAGGCCTCCGAACTATGAGCACTATTCTCAGGCACACCTTGATGCCCAAGTCTGAAGGATCACTAGAAGAGTGTCTAGAGGGGGGTGATGAATAGACTACTAGCAGGAATTTAAAACCTAACCTTTTCCCAAGTTATTTGGTTGGCAGATTTTAATAGTTTTTAGCAAAGCTAGCAAGTCTAACATCCCTACACATGCATGTCAACAAATATGGTAGTGGAAAGTAAAGACATTGCATATGAAGTAAAGAGTTGAGATAGGTAGATCAAACGCAGTTGGAGACGCAAGGATTTTTCCCGTGGTTCCAATAGGTGGCGCAATTGTATATCCACGTTTATGGAGTCTTCAACCCACGGAGGGTAACGGTCGCGAGAGTCCACGAAGGGCTCCACCCAAAAGGGTCCACGAAGTAGCAACCTTGACTATTCCATACGACTTCCGTCCACGAAGGACTAGCCTCACTATGGGTAAATCTTCACAAAGTAGGCGATCTCCTTGCCCTTACAAACTTCTTGGTTCATTCCACAACACAAAGTAGGAGGCTCCCAAGTGACACCTAACCAATCTTGGAGGCACCACCCTCCAAAAGGTAATAGGCTCGGTAATGATGATGAACTCCTTGCTCTTATGCTTCAAGATGATAGACTCCCAACACACAATCTCTCTCTCATAGGTTTGGCTTGGTAGAAGAGATAGGATTGGTGGAAAGCAACTTGGGGAGGCTAGAAATCAAGATCCATATGATTGGAGTGGAAGATCTTGACCTCAACACAAGGGTAGGTGGTTCTCTCTCAGAAAATCTGATAGGATAGGTATGGAATAGTTCCGAGTGCTTCTCTGTCGAGTGAGTGGCGGTGAAGGGGTATATATAGGCATCCCCAAAAATCCAACCGTTACACACAAAATGATCAACTCGGTGACACCGATGTGTGAATATCGGTGGTACCGAAGTGACCAAAAGGTGGCAACTTTCGAATCTCGGTGAGACCGATATAGGAAACTCGGTTGCATCGATAAGGTGACCAACGGTCAGATTTCCAATCTTAGTGACACCGATCCTGCATTCTCGGTGGGACCGAAAATGTGAATTTGCGTAACAAAAAGTTGGCAACCTAAACTCGGTGGCACCGGTATGGAATCGGTTGCATCGAAGTGGCTAGGGTTTGGCAGAGTCTGTCTAGGTTCTAGAATCGGTGGCACCGAAGTGGGTAGTTGGTTGCACCGATTTTGAGTGTTAGGTGTAGAACAAACTTGGGTGGGAGAGTTTTGTGGATGTTTTCGGCGACTATCACTTGTGCACGTTTGAGCATATTGTTCACCAACAAAACCTTACCCCCTTTTAATAGTATTGGATTTCCTATGACTCAAGGTGATTTCTCACGAATATAAAATGTAGAATCCTCTTGCTTGAAGCTTGGCCAACCTATTTCCTTGCATCTTGGGGTTTTTCCACAATCTCCTTTTGCCAATCCACTCTGTAGATTGTATCTGAAATACACTAGATGAAAATATCAGTCCAAGAGACACTCTATGTTGTCATGAATTATCAAAACCATCAAGGGAGCATGTTGTGCTTTCAATCTCCCCCTTTTTGGTAATTGATGACAACATACAATCAAAGCTTCAAATAACGATGTGCATGGTTATACTGAAGACTTTGAGAGACACATGACTTAGACTTGCTCCCCCTAAGTGTGTGCAGTCCTTTGAAGGATAGTTGCTTTTGAATGCATGAACACACATAAGGTAGAAGGGATATAACAATTCATGTGTTATCTTGGCTATATGCATCAAATATATATGAATGAAATGTATCTTTATTCAAGACATCACTCTTGCAAACAATATGTGCAAGAAGCAAGAGATCATCTTGATCAAAGATATGATGCATATACTTACCTTGAGTTCTTGAGCATCCTGTTGATCGAAACACACTTGATAAAACAATGTTAGAAAACACAAGAGCATTCTACCAAACTGCAAGGCAACAGAACTCAAAATTCCCAAGATGAGATATGGAGGACATATTGACAGTAGTATTCCTTAGAATTGATATGTCTCCAAAATCATTTAGAATTTTCTCATGTAGATATGAAAATAGATTATCCTCTCCCCCTGAATCTTAGCATGTAGATATTAGGATTGGATAAGGTGAGAAAGGTCAAAAAATTTCTTCGCCCCCTACTTTCATATTCTCCCCCTGTTTATGAAGATATGATTATTGATATTGGCTCTCCCCCTTGATCACATCTCGACCTTTACCTAAGCATGTATCTCCCCTTTATCTTGAAGCTTTGGTCTTCTCCCAAAATGGTCGAAGCTTTGGTGTTCTCCCCCTTTGGCATAAATTTCCAAAAAGCAAGGGCAAAGAACAAAAATAGGGATAGATACAGGGATCATCAACTGAGAAGGGATCCTTGAGGACAAGGGTCATCAAAATATAGGATTCATAGAAATGAAAACTGAGAGAGTCATGAAAAATGATTTGTTCTTCTCCTCCTTTCTTCATTGAAGATAGGGATCCTTGGAGAAAGAAATTCTCTTCTCAAGATTAACTTTAGTTCTTCTCCCCCTAAGTAATACAAGTTTTTTTTAACTGAGGGATCATCAAAGTAATAGAAGTATTACAAGACAGTTTACTAAGAAAACACAGAGTTTGCAAAAGTGAAATCAAATGAACCAGAATGAAAATTGGTGACTCCGAGATAGATAGATCGGTGGTACCGAGATGTTGTAGTGCAGCTTGTCTGCAATTTCGATAGAACCGAGATATCTGGGTCGGCGGCTCCGAAAGAGAAACCATGTTTCTGTTTTCAAAGAGTCAAGAGAAACATTTGCAATGAAATATACAAGGGACATCAACTAGAGAAGATTGGAGTGGTTATGAAAAATCATGCAATAGAGAGCAAACCACACCAGATTCTCAACTAGAAGATGGGCGGTGACCAGGTCACCTATATTAGAGTATATTGACTTAGGAGCCAAGCAAGAATACTTGATCATAGGTCATACTCTATGTTAAGATCATAAGGGGGTTACCATTTTTCAATTAAGCATCTTAATGTCTTCATGTCGCTTGAGTTGCTTTGGTTCATTTCTTGGAGTAAAGCCTTTTCAAGGACATGAGTTCATACCTTTGAGTGATGTTGATGACGTAGCTTGTAGATGAACTTGTTGAGGATGCTTGAGTTTGATGAAGATCATCTTGAGTTTTGAGCAATCCTTCTTGTTCTAGTACACTAGTTACCTACAAGGATTAGTCATGCAAGGAAGAACAATAGATATATCCAATTGACATGATACCAATTGAAAGTGTGCAATCATGATCAAGTATATGTCAAGGATATGGTTGAGTGGTCTTCTTCCTTCCATCATGAAGAGGGGTTGTGGACTCTTGGTAATGACAAGATTGCTTATGATTGGAGTTGATGGCAATCTTGTGGAATGAAGTTTTTCCAAGTACCTACAAGAGATTATGTGCAATACAAGGGAGCATAGAATTCCATGGCATAAGATGAAATGTTAAGATACATGGAAATATCAAGAAAGCTCATGCCCTTGCATGCAACCAAGTGAGTCTAGCTCAAGTTTGAAGCATCAATGATGTTCAACTCACTCCTCAAGTGACAAAATGTCTTCTCATCAAGTGGCTTAGTAAAGACATCGACCAATTGCTTGTTAGTGCGAACATGCTTAAGGTTAGTATCTCCTTTGGCAACATGATCACGAATGAAATGATGTCGAACTTGAATATGCTTAGTTTGAGAATGTTGCACAGGATTATGACCAATTTTAATAGCACTTTCATTGTCACAAAGTAATGGAACATTTTTAACATGAATTCCATAATCCTTAAGTGTTTGTGTCATCCAAAGAAGTTGCGCACAACAAGATCCAATAGCAATATACTCAGCTTCGGCAGTCGATAGAGATACCGAGTTTTGTTTCTTAGAGGGCCAAGATACAGGAGATCTGCCCAAAAATTGACAAGTACCCGAGGTGGATTTTCTATCAACCCTGTCACCGGCATAGTGTGAATCAGAATAGCCAACAAGGTTAAAAGAAGATGCCTTGGGATACCAAATGCCAAAATTTGGCATTTGTATCAAGTATCTCATAATGCGTTTTACAGCTGAAAGATGACATTCTTTTGGTGCAGCTTGATATCTAGCACTCATGCAAACACTAAGCATAATATCGGGATGAGATGCACATAGATATAAAAGTGAACCAATCATAGATCGATAAACTTTCTGATCAACCGACTCATCCTCTCTGGTAAGATCAACATGTCCACTAGTAGGCATAGTGTTTTTCATACCTTTGCACTCATGCATGTTGAACTTGTTGATCAAGTCCTTGGTATACTTAGTTTGAGAGATGAAAGTTCCTTCTTTCTATTGTTTGATTTGGAACCGAAGAAAGAATTTCAGCTCACACATCATAGATATCTCATATTTCCGAGACCTCAACCTTCCAAACCTTTCACTAAATTGAGGGTTAGTGGAACCAAAGATAATACCATCCACATAAATTTGGCACACAAATAGTGTTGGGGAACGTCGCATGGGATACAAAGAAAATTTCTACGCACACGCAGATCTATCCATGGTGATGAGCATCTACGAGAGGGAGAGTGGATCTACATACCCTTGTAGATTGCTAAGCGGGAAGTGTTAAGAAACGCGGTTGGTGTAGTCGAACGTCTTCGCGATCCAACTCGCCGAGCGTCCCGCGATCTCATCACGATCCCTCCTGCGATCCAATCACGATCCATCCCGTGAACTCATCATGATCCGTCCCGTGATCTCATCATGATCCGTCTCGCGATCTTGATCATGGTCCTTCCGATCTAGCGTAGAATGGACGACACCTCCGCGTTCAGCACATGTACAGCTTGATGACGATCTCCGCCTTCTTGATCCAGCAAGAGGGAGCAGAGAGGTAGAAGAGTTCTCCGGCAGCGTGACGGCGCTCCGGCAGTGGTGGTGGATCTATTCCGGCAGGGCTTCGCCTAAGCACTGCAGAAATACGATCTAGAGGAGAAACTATGCACTAGAGGAACGGGTAGCAAGTGGTTGAAAATCGGGTGCAAAAAACCCTAAAACCTCTAGTATATATAAGAGGAAGAGAGGAGGAGGCTTGGCTCTCAAAGAGCCAGCCCTTGGGTCGGCTGAACCAACTAGGAGAGGTGGAATGCACCTCCAATCCTAGTAGGACTCGGATTCATCCTATTTTTGCCCTTTTCCACCTTTTCTCTTTGGGCTTTTCTTCCCAGACTCATGGGACTTGTGTGGGACTTCCACCAGCCCACTAAGGGCTGATATTTACTCTCCCACAGCCCATGTAGCCTCTTGGGTCGAAATACCCCTCCCGATGGTCTCCCGGTACACTACTGACACTCCCGGTACACTACCGGTGAGCCCAAAACTTTTCTGGCGATCAAAATATGACTTCCTATATATGAATCTTTACCTCCGGACCATTCCAGAGCTCCTCGTGATGTCCGGGATCTCATATAGGACTCCGAACAACCTTCCGTCACCACCATACAAAACTCTATACTACCGAAACGTCACCAAACCTTAAGTGTGCAGACCCTGCGGGTTCGAGAACTATGTAGACATGACCGAGACACCTCTACGGTCAATAACCAATAGCGGGACCTGGATGCCCATATTGGTTCCTACATATTCTACGAAGATCTTTATCATTCGAACCTCTATGTCAAGCATTCAGTTAATCCCGTATGATGTTCCCTTTGTTCTTCGGTATGTTACTTGCCCGAGATTCGATCGTCGGTATCTCCATACCTAGTTCAACCACGTTACCAGCAAGTCTCTTTACTCATTCCGTAAGACAAGATCCCGTGACTAACACTTAGTGACATTGTTTGCAAGGCTCATTGTGATGTTGCATTACCGAGTGGGCCCTGAGATACCTCTTCGTCATACGGAGTAACAAATCCCAGTCTTGATCTATGCCAACCGAACAGACACCCTCGGAGATACCTGTAGAGCACCTTTATAGTCACCCAGTTACGTTGCGACGTTTGATACACACAAGGCACTCCTCCGGTGTTCGTGATTTGCATGATCTCATGGTCATAGGAACATATACTTGACATGCAGAAAATAGTAGCAATAAATTGACACGATCATATGCTAAGTTTGTAGTTTGGGTCTTGTCCATGACATCATTCTCCTAATGATGTGATCCCGTTATCAAACGACATCTCATGTCCATGGCTAGGAAACCTTAACCATCTTTTGATCAACGAGCTAGTCTATTGGAGGCATACTAGGGACATGGTTTTGTCTATGTATCCACACATGCATCTAAGTCTCCGATCAATAGAATTATAGCATGGATAATAAACGATTATCATGAACAAGGAAATATGATAATAACTAATTTACTATTGCCTCTAGCGCATATTTCCAACAGTCTCCCACTTGCACTAGAGTCAATAATCTAGTTCACATCACCATGTGATTCGCATTGTTATGAATCTAACACCCAATGAGTTCTGGGGCTCGATCATGTTTTGTATGTGAGAGAGGTCTTATAGTCAATGGGTCTGCGACATTCAGATCCGTGTGTACTTTGCAAATCTCTATGTCAAACCGTAAACACTGCTACCATACTCCACTTGGTACTATTCCAAATGGCAGCTCCACTATACATATCCAGATTGCTACTACCAGTCATCCGGATTGGTGTTAAAGCTTGCATCGACGTAACTCTTTACGACAAACTCTTTATCACCTCCATAATCAAGAAACATCTCCTTAGTCTTTTAGGTACTAAGGATAATCTTGACAGCTGTCCGGTGATCCACTCCTGGGTCACTATTGTACCCCCTGAAGGATTCATGGCAAGGCACACATAGGTGCGGTACACAGCATGGCATACTGTATAGAGCCTATGGCTAAGGCATAGGGGACGACGTTGGTCCTTTCTCTTTCTTTTGCCGTTGTCAAGCTTTGAGTCTCACTCAACTTCACACCTTACAAATCAGGTGAGAACTCTTTCGCTGACTGATCCATTTTGATCTCTTTCAAAATCTTGTCAAGGTATGTACTCGTTGAAAGTCTCATCAAGAATCTTGATCTATCTCTATAGATTATGATGCTCAACAACTAGGTAGATTTATCCAGGTGTTCCTTTGAAAAACACTTTTCAAACAACCATTTATGCCTTCCATAAATTCTACATTATTTCCGATCAACAATATGTCATCCACATATACTTATCAGAAACTCTATAGTGCTCCCACTCACTTTATTGCAAATACAAGTTTCCCGTAAACTTTGTATAGACTCAAAAACTTTGATCACCTCATCAAAGCATATATTCCAACTCCGAGATGCTTGCTTCAGTCATAAGGATCACTGAAGCTTGCTCACCTTTTAGCATCCTTAGGACAGACAAAACCTTCCGGTTGTATCACATACAACCTTTCCTCAAGTAAACCGTTAAGGAAATGATGTTTTGACATCCATTTGGCAGATTTCATAATTAAAAAATGCAGCAACTGCTAACATAATTCCAACAGACTTTGGCATTGCTACGAGTGAGAAAGTCTCATCGTAGTCAACTCCTTGAACTTGCCGGAAACTTCTTTGCGACAAGTCGAGCTTTATAAATGGTGACATTTACCATCAGCGTCTGTCTTCATCTTAAAGGTCCATTTGTACTCGACGACCTGCCGTCCAATGAGCAAGTCTACCAAAGTCTATACTTGGTTTTCATACATGGATCCTTTCTCGGATTTCATGGCCTCTAACCATTTGTCGGGATCCGGGCCCATCATCGCTTCTCCATAGCTCGTAGGTTCATCGTTGTCCAACAACATGACCTCCAAGATAGGGTTGTCATACCTCTCAGGAGCAGTACACATCCTTGTCGACCTACGAGGTTCGATAGTAACTTGATCCGAAGCTTCATGATCATCATCATTAACTTCCTCTTCAACTAACGTAGGTTTCACAGAAACATCTTCCTACGCTGCGCTACTATCTTGTTGAACAAAGGTTCAACAACCTCATCAAGTTCTATCTTCCTCCCACTCAATTCTTTCAAGAGAAACTCTTTCTCGAGAAATGACCCGTTTTTAGCAACAAACACTTTGCACTTGGATCTGAGATAGAAGGTATACCCAATTGTTATTAGGGTATTCTATGAAGATGCATTTGTCTGCTTTGGGTTCAAGCTTATTAGGTGAAAACATTTTCCACACAAGCGTCGCAGCCCCAAACATTAAGACATGATAGCTTAGGTTTCTATCAAACCATAATTCACACGGTGTCATCTCAACGGATTTAGATGGTGCCCTATTTAAAGTGAATGTAGTTGTATCTAATGCATAACCCCAAAATTATAGTAGTAAAATGATAAGAGACATCATAGCACGCACCATATCCAATAGAGCATGACTATGACGTTTGGACACACCATCACACTATGGTGTTCCAGGTGGCGTGAGTTGTGAAACAACTTTCACATTGTCTAAAGTTGTATGCCAAACTCGTAACTCAGATATTCACCTCCACGATCATATCGCAGACATTTTCATCTTCTTGTCACGATGATCTTAAACTTCACTCTGAATTTGCTTGAACTTTTCAAACGATTCAGACTTGTGTTTCATTAAGTAAATATACACTATATCTACTCAAATCATCAGTGAAGGTAAGAAAATAATGATATCCACTTCATGCTACAAGACTCATTGGATTGCATACATCAACATGTATCATTTCCAATAAATCACTTGCCCGCTCCATCAATCTGGAAAACGGGGTCCTTAGTCATCTTGCCCAAAAGGCATGGTTCGCATGTCTCAACCGATTCGAAATCGAAGGAGTCCAAAGATCCATCGACATGGAGTTTCTTCATGCGCTTTATAGAATTATGACATTTAGCGGCAGTGCCATAAGTATGTGGTATTATCATTATTAACTTTGTATCTTTTGGCATCAATGTTATGAACATGTGTATTAGTACGATCAAGATTTCAACAAACCATTCTCACTAGGTGCATGACCATTGAAGGTATTATTCATGTAAACAGAATAGCCATTATTCTCTAATTTAAATGAATAACCGTGTTGCAATAAACACGATCTAATCATGTTCATGCTCAACGCAAAACACCAAATAACATTTATTTAGGATTGTCACTAATCCCAAAGGTCGAGAGAGCGTGCGATGTTGATCACATCAACCTTGGAAACATTTACAACACACATTGTCACCTTACCCTTAGCTAGTTCTCCGTTTATTCCGTAGCTTTTATTTCGAGTTACTAACATTTAGCAACCAAACCGGTATCCAATACCCAGGTGCTAATAGGAGTACTAGCAAGGTACACATCAATAACACATATATCAAATATACTTCTGTCGATGTTGTCAGCCTTCTTATCTACCAAGTATCTAGGGTTGTTCCGCTTCAGCGACTGCTCACCTCATAGTAGAAGCACTTAGTCTCGGGTTTGGGTTCAACTTTGGGTTGCTTCACTGGAGCAGCAATTGTCTTGCAATCCATGAAGTTTCCCTCCTTGCCCTTGCCCTTCTCAAAACTAGTGGTTTTACTAACCATCAACACTTGATGCTCCTTCTTCATTTCTACCTTCACGGTGTCAAACATCGCGAAAAGCTCAGGGGTCATTATTTCTATCCCTGGCATTTTATAGTTCATCACCAAGTTCTAGTAGCTTAGTGACAGTGACTTGGAGAACTATATCAATCACTATCTTATCTGGAAGATCAACTCCCACTTGATTCAAGCGATTGTAACACCCAGACAATCTGAGCACATGCTCAACGACTGAGCTATTCTCTTTCATCTTGTAGGCAAACAATCTTGTTGGAGATCTCATATATCGCAACACGGGCACGAGCCTGAGATCCTAATTTCAGCTCTTAGAAACATCTCATATGTTCCGTGACGTTCAAAATGTTTTGGAGCCTCAATTCTAAGCTGTAATGCATGACGCACTAAACTATCAAGTAGTCATCAGAACATGCCTGTCAGATGTTCACAACATCTACAGACGATGCTAGAGGGGTTGGCGCACCGAGCGGTGCATTAAGGACATAAGCCTTCTGTGCAGCAATGAGGACAATCCTCAGATCACGGACCCAGTCCGCAATATTGCTACCATCATCTTTCAACTCCTTTTCTCTAGGAACATATAAAAAAATTCAAGGGAGCTACAGCGCGAGCTAGTATTCTACAACATAATTTGCAAAGACACTACTGACTAAGTTCATGACAATGAGTTCAATTAATCATATTACTTAAGAAATCCCACTCAAATAGACATCCCTCCGATCATTCGAGTGATACATGATCCAAATTCACCAACTCAAGTCCGATCATCACGTGAGTTGAGGTGGCTTCAATGGTGAACATCATCATGTTGATCATATCTGCTATATGACTCATGTTCGACCTTTCGGTCTCTTGTGTTCCGAGGCCATGTCTGTACATGCTAGGCTCTTCAAGTTTAACCTGAGTGTTCTGCATGTGCAACACTGGCTTGCACCCATTGTTTGTGAACGTAGAGTCTATCACACCCGATCATCACGTGGTGTCTCGACACGACGAACTTTCGCAACGGTGCACACTCGGGGAGAACACAATTCATCTTGAAATTTAAGTGAGGGATCACCTTATAATTCTACCATCGTCCTAAGCAAAACAAGGTGCATAAAAGGATTAACATCACATGCAAATCATAAGTGACATGATATGGCCATGATCTTGTGCTTTTGATCTCCATCTAGAAAGCACCGGCATGATCTCCATCGTCACCGGCACGAGACAATGATCTCCAGCATCTTGATCTCCATCAACGTGTCGCCATCGGGGTTGTCGCGCCCAACATGCTTCTACTACTATTGCTACCATAGCAATAAAGTAAAGCATTACATAGCGCTTAATGATTGACACGCAGGTCATACAATAATTAAAGACAACCCTATGGCTCCTGCCGGTTGCCGTACTCATCGACATGCAAGTCGTGATAATCTATACATCACATGATCATCTCATAAATCACATATATCACATCATGTAATTGGCCATATCACATCACAACATACCCTGCAAAAACAAGTTAGCCGTCCTCTAATTGTTGTTGCATGTTTTACGTGGCTGCTACGGGTATCTAGCAAGAACAATTCTCATCTACGCAAAAACCACAACGGTGATAGACTAGTTGCTTTTCAACCTTCTCAAGGACCATCTTTGTCGAATCCCATCCAACTAAAGTGAGAGAAACTAGCACCCACAAGCCATCTATGCAACAAGTTGCGGTTGAGGGAACCGGTCTCTCGTAAGCGTACGAGTAATGTTGGTCCGGGCCGCTTCATCTCACAATACCGCTGAACCAAAACACGACCAAGGGAGGAAGAAATCAAAGCATCAACACCCACAAACTCTTTGTGTTCTACTCGAGATCTCATCTACACATAGACCTAGCTCTGATACCACTGTTGGGGAACGTCTCATGGGAAACAAAAAAAATTCGTACGCACACGCAGATGTATCCATGGTGATGAGAATCTACGAGAGGGATAGTAGATCTACATACCCTTGTAGATCACTAAGGGGGAAGCGTTAATAAACGCGGTTGGTGTAGTCGAACGTCTTCGCGATCCAAATCGCCGAGCGTGCCGCGATCTCATCACGATCCGTCCCGTGATCCAATCACGATCCATCCTGCGAACTCATCACGATCCGTACCACGATCTCATCACGATCCGTCTCGCGATCTTGATCACGGTCCTTCCGATCTAGCGCCACACGGACGGCACCTCCGTGTTCAGCACACGTACAGCTTGATGAACATCTCCACCTTCTTGATCCAGCAAGAGGGAGCGGAGAGGTAGAAGAGTTCTCCGGCAGCATGACGGCGCTCTGGCGATGGTGGTGGAGCTATTCCGACAGGGCTTCGCCTAAGCACTGCAGAAATCCAATCAAGAGGAGAAACTATGCACTAGAGGAATGGATAGCACGTGGCTGAAAATCAGGTGCAAAAAATCCTAAAACCTCTAGTATATATAAGAGGAAGAGATGAGGAGGCTTGGCTCTCAAAGAGCCAACCCTTGGGTCGGCCGAACCAACTAGGAGAGGTGGAATGCACCTCCAATCCTAGTAGGACTAGGATTTATCCTATTTTTGCCTCGAAATACCCCTCCCGATGGTCTCCCGGTACACTACCGGCACTCCCGGTACACTACCGGTACTCCCGCTACACTACCGGTGAGCCCGAAACTTTTCTGGCGACCAAAATAGGACTTCCTATATATGAATCTTTACCTCCAGACCATTCCGGAGCTCCTCGTGACGTCCGGGATCTCATCCGGGACTCCGAACAACCTTCGGTCACCACCATACCTAACTCTATACTACCGAAACGTCACCAAACCTTAAGTGTGCAGACGCTACGGGTTCGAGAACTATGTAGACATGACCGAGACACCTCTATGGTCAATAACAAATAGCGGGACCTGGATGCCCATATTGATTCCTACATATTCTACGAAGATCTTTATCGGTCGAACCACTATGTCAAGGATTCAGTTAATCCCGTATGATGTTCCCTTTGTTCTTCGGTATGTTACTTGCCCGAGATTCGATCATCGGTATCTCCATACCTAGTTCAACCTCGTTACCGGAAAGTCTCTTTACTCGTTCCGTAATAAAAGATCCCGTGACTAACACTTAGTCACATTGGCTGCAAGGCTCATTGTGCTGTTGCATTACCGAGTGGGCCCTGAGATACCTCTCCGTCATACGGAGTAACAAGTCCCAGTCTTGATCCATGCCAACCCAACAGACACCCTTGGAGATACCTGTAGAGCACCTTTATAGTCACCCAGTTACATTGCGACGTTTGATACACACAAGGCACTCCTCCGGTGTCTGTGAGTTGCATGATCTCATGGTCATAGGAACATATACTTTACATGCAGAAAACAGTAGCAATAAACTGACACGATCATATGCTACATTTGTAGTTTGGGTCTTGTCCATCATATCATTCTCCTAATGATGTGATCCTGTTATCAAACGACATCTCATGTCCATGGCTAGGAAACCTTAACCATCTTTTGATCAACGAGCTAGTCTATTAGAGGCATACTAGGGACATGGTTTTGTCTATGTATCCACACATGCATCTAAGTCTCCGATCAATACAATTATAGCATGGATAATAAATGATTATCATGAACAAGGAAATATGATAACAACTAATTTATTATTGCCTCTAGGGCATATTTCCAACAAATAGTTCATCATTAACTTTCTTAGTGAATAAGGTTGCATCAATTTTACCAATTTCAAAACCTTTTTCGATAAGAAACTTTGTTAAACATTTGTACCAAGCACGAGGCGCTTGTTTAAGACCATAAAGAGCTTTACGAAGTTTGTAAACATGATTAGGTTTCTTAGGATTAAAAAAGCCAGGTGGTTGTTTATCATAAACCTCTTATTCAATTTCACCATTTAAAAATGCACTTTTAATATACATTTGATAAAGCGTGATATCATGGTGATTGGCATAAGCAAGAAGAATGCGAATAGCTTCAAGTCTAGCGACGGGGGCGTAGGTCTCACCGTAGTCCATACCTTCGACTTGCGTATATCCTTGAGCTACGAGGCGAGCCTTGTTGCGCACAACTTGACCGTCTTCGTCTTTCTTGTTTGGAAAAACCCATTTGGTTCCAATGATGTTGTGTTCATCCTTGGGCTCCCCATGAGTGTCCACACTTTGTTCCTTTCAAAGTTGTGAAGCTCTTCATGCATAGCATTCACCCAATCCGCGTCTTCAGGAGCTTGTTCTACCTTCAAAGGATCAATGCTAGAAATGAAAGAATAATGCTCACACAAGTTTTCTAGACGAGTTTTAGAGTGAGTGATTCTCCTTGTTTGTATATCACCAAAGATTTGGTTTAGAGGATGGTTCTTGGTCACTTGTGCTCGAACTCGGGTCAACTTCCGATTGTTGGTTGGTGGAGCTTCTTCTTCATCATCATCTTCTTCATCTTCGTTGTTGTTGTTGAAGGTGTCGTTCCCTTGAGGTGGTGGTGAAGGAGGTTGTGGTGTATCTTCAAGATGCACTTCCTCCTCTTCATCATCTTGCCGTGTACCGCTTGTGGATGCCTCCATGTCATGTTGTGGTGCACCTTGTCATGAAGTAGGGGCTTCCACCTGAGTTGATGAAGTACTTTCCTTCACCTCCACGGGACGAATCTTGCTGATGGGTAGATCTAGGATAGCTTCCGAAGGATTCTTATCACCTACATCATTTGGCAGTTGTTTGACTTGCGAACCATTAGATTCATCGAACTTCACATCTACCGTCTCTTCAACTTTTCTAGTGAAGTTGTTGTAGACACGGTGAGTGTGAGAGTTCGATCCATAACCAAGTAGGAATCCTTCATGAGATTTAGGAGGAAATTTAGTATGACGATGCTTATCAAGAATGTAGTACTTGGAGCCGAATAACCGAAAGTATCCAACTTGTGGTTTGTTACCGGTGATTAGCTCGTATGCCATTTTACCGAGAAGCTGTTGCAAGTAGAGTCGGTTTGTGGCATGACATGATATTTCCACGACTTCTGCCCAAAAGTGCTTTGGCGTCTTGTGTCCGTCAAGCATCGTTCTTGCCATCTCAATGAGTGTTCGGTTCTTTCTCTCAACAACTCCATTTTGTTGAGGTGTGTACGTAGCCGAGAACTCATGTGAAACACCTTATTCGTCAAGAAAGGTATCCGCATGTGTGTTATTGAACTTAGATCCGTTATCGCTCCGAACCTTCTTGATCTTCACTTCAAACTGATTTTGCGCTTTGCGAGCGAAGTTCTTGAAGATCTTTCAAACCTGCGACTTATCATCAAGAAAGAATACCCACGTAAATCTGGAAAAATCATCAACTGTAACTAGACCATAGGAATTTCCAGCGAGACTCTTGTAAGCATTGGGACCAAAGAGATCCATGTGAAGTAACTCGAGTGGTCTCCTAGTAGTCATGATATTCTTAATAGGATGACTTCCACCTACTTGCTTTCCAGCTTGACACGCACTACAAAGTCTATCTTTGTCAAAGATAACATCTTTTACACCAAGTATATGATCACCTTTGATAAGTTTGTCTAAATTACGCATACCAACATTGCCACATCCCTAGATAGATGTCTTAGGATAGCATGTGTTTGCATCATGTTTCATTCTTGCATCAACATGAAATGGGGAGAAAAAGAAACCCCAAGCTCACTTTGAATCAAAACAATTCAAAATTTGGTGAAAATTCAACAAATCCAAAATGCCCTTTAAAAATGTCCCCTATGTCTAATTAATTTGGACATGTTTATAACAGGGACCATTTTAAATATTTGAACAATTGAAGCAATTTAAAAATAAATGATAAAGCTCCTGAAAATATCAAATAAAGCATTATCATTATTTTAGCTTTCAAAGTATCCTGAAACTTTTTAGACAAGTTTGAAATATTCAAACTTCATTATAGAGAATATATGGGATATTTTATAAAGTCATTTGTACCTGAAAAAGAAATAAACAAATGTTAGAAATAGAAAACAGAGAGAAATATAAATGTAAAAGAAGAAAGAAGCCCAGGCCAGGCCGGCCCACCTGGCCCAGGGAGGTCGTCGTCCTACTGGCGGCCAAGAGGACGGGCGTGTGGCCGGCATGCGCGCGCTGTCGTGCCTCCATGCCGGCAGCTGCTTGCCGCCTCACCCTTGCCGGCGCGACTAGGTATAAGTTCCCAGAGCCGTCCCCATCGCTCTCTCCCTCTCGCTCTCGCCCGCCTCTCTTTCTCTTCTCCTCTGCTCCGCCATGGCCGAGCTGCTCGCCGCCGTAGCGCCGCTGTTCTAGCCGCCCCCGCGCCTTTCTGAACCCCCCAAAGGCTCTGCCTAGATCCCCTCTTCCTTCTCGCCGAGCCACGCAGTGCCGTCATCTTCAACCTTCGACCGCCGGCGAGGAAGTGAAGCTCGCCGGTGCTCCAGGCCCTCCCCCAGCCCGCTCTTGACGTCTCTGCAACCGCCGTGAGCCCCTGGATCTTTTCCCCCTCTTTCCCCTTTCGATTGCGTGCTCTAGTGCCGGATTCCATCGAGGTCCGAAGTGCCCCGCCGCTTGAGCTCGATGTCGGCCATGTTTCGGTGACCAACTGGTCCATTAGAGGCCACCGTCGTGTTCGTGAGGCTGCGTAGATGCTGTTGGTGCCAAGTAGAGGTCGTGTTGTGCCCAAGTTCGACGGGCCCGTGCTCGCCCGAGCTACAGCAGCCGCCAAGCTCGTTGCCGGCGTCGATCCCGACCATCTCAGCTCCTGGGAGGATTCCCGACCCCCTCTGCCTTCCCTGACGTCGCTGGCGGCTCAACGCCGATGAGTCAGCCGGTTTGACCACCAGGGGTTTGACCCCTGGGTCACTGGCAGGTGGGGTCGGGTCCTGTTAGTAAAATTTGGTTAATAAAATTAATTAACCTAATTAGACACTAACCAGTGGGCCCAGAACTGTTAAGTAATTATGATTAGTTTTAATTTTGTAATTAAGTGATTCAGTCACTCACATGTGGCCCCCACATGTCAGGTTTGACTCTGGCCTGGTCAGCCGACCAGCTGACGTCACAGTGACGTTAGGCTGATGTCATATCTCCTTTTCTAGATTAAAAATAATTCCAGAAATTATTTAAAACTTCAAAAATTCATATAAATTAATCTGTAAATCAGATGAAAATAATTTATATATGAAAATTTATCAGAAAAATCCAATGAATCCAATGGTGCTATTATCATGCATGTTACAGCAACCTATGTAGATGAACATTGACATTTACCTATAGGTTAATATATGGAATTTGAAATGAAGAACTTTGAACCTATATTCAAACTCATTTCAAATTAACTTGAACACTAGTTGCATTAGCTCATCCATACATGCTATCATGCCATGATCATGCATCATATTGTTGCACTTGAGTGTATTAATTGTTTCTTATCTGCATTGCGGTAGGCCCTGCTTCTGAGGATACCCCCGAGTATTCCAACGAAGGAGAGAACCTTCCCGCTACCCAGCAAGGCAAAAAAAACCATTGATCATTCCGATAACATCCCACTCTCTTGCTCCTGCTGTTGTTTATTGCATTAGCACAAACGATCACATGTCGGTCATACACGGTAGATGAACCTATTCTTATGCATGACCTTTCATTGTCACAGTAAATAGCTAAACCTTGCAACCTAGCATACCTGGTAGATGCTTGTGCTATGATGTGCTTAGCTTACTTTACCTGCTATGTTTGCTATGCATAGAGTTGTGTCAGGTCTGATTCATCTGGGTGATGAACTAAGTGAAACAATGTTGTTCTGATGTGATGAACTTAAGATGAACCCGAGTTGGTAAAGGTAGCGATGAGAGGCTATGTAGGAGTACATAGCGGGTTGTGTCATTGGGACCGTTCTTAGGAACTGAGTTCTGTGTTTATGATCCAAGACTAGATACTACCACATGCTGTGCCCTGAAATATGACCCCGCTCGACTTATAATTCGCTTAGTCCTTGGTCCAGGAGTTGCAAGTAGTTTCTGGTGTTTATAGCATGCTGGAGGCCGTGCCTAGCGCCGACCCTAGGGGTGGGTTATGACACGGTAGGCAGTGGCACGGTGTATCAAGGGTCACCCAAATAGTGGGCTTGGGAATCCTGTGCACATCGTTCGGGGCCGTAGCAGAAACTTCGGCCGGACTTCCGTGCGGGTTTAATCTTAAATAGGTGATAGCCTAGACTAGAGGTCTTATGCGATTGACGGTCGTGGCCGACTCCCTCGCTGGGCATCCGCTTGAAGGTTGCCGAGGTGCATGATTTTATGAGCACACAACGATAAGTGGCGAGAGCGTGTGTGAAGAAGTACACCCCTGCAGGGTATGAAACTATTCGAATAGTCGCGTCCTCGGATATGGACTACTTGGAGAACTTATGTTTTTCATAGGGAATCAAATGGATACACATAAAAATATCAAGACAAGTGTGAGTGCCGTGGATGGCACTCTCCCGGAAGAGGGAAGTGAATCCATGGTGGTGTATTGTGATGGAGTTAGTGGACTCGTGCGCGATACTTAAAATGTAAACAAAGAGTTAAAATTGAGTAGTGTAGGTTAGCCATGAGTCAAAGCTGGCATTGCTGCATAAACTCCACCACCCCCTTGTTGATTTATGAGCATGAATAGACTAGGTCTGTTTTAAAGACTTGCTGAGTACGTTTGTACTCACGTTTGCTTAATAAATGTTGCAGATGAGACCCATGACCCATCAGGTGGGTTCTTTCTAGATGTTGACGATGCCGAATAGCTGGTGTCCCAGCTACGACCTTTGCCCTGTGGCTTGCTGTAGATAGTCAGGCCATGTGCCCTTTTACCCCTTTCCATCTGTTTGTACTCAGACAGCTTTATGCTCCTGCTTGGTTTGTATGAACTTGTTTGTATGACTTTAGTGTCGGGTCATGTGACCCCTATCTGTAAGAACGTATTATGCTAGGCTCGTCTGAGCCTCTTAAATAAAAGTCATGTTGTTGTATGGTTATGTTGTGATGTCATGGTTGTATCTATGCATATCGGGCATGTCGTGCGTACGTGTGACGTGCAACGGTATGTATGGGATCCGACACCTAGTCGTGTGCCTTTAGTAGTACTCTTTACGGGAAACTGCCTCTTTGTGCTTCCACCGAGCCATGGTAGCTTGCTACTGCTTCGGACACATTGATTGACCGACATGTATCCTTCTTTGCTGCTGTGTCTGTCCCTTCGGGGAAATGTCTCGCAGTGTAATGGAGTCCCTATAGCCTGCTATGACTCGTCTATGTGTAGTGATGGCATTCGTGTCTCACGACGTAATGGAGTCCTTGTAGCTTGCTATGACTCGTCTACACACGCTTGAGGCCGACACCTGCATTGCTGGGTTACGTATGCCTGTTTCCATACGGATGTGCTACTTGGGTTCTATGACTAGTCATGTCGGCCCGGGTTCTTTGTTGTTTGATTGCCAGCGACATGTTGACATACGTGAGCCAAAAGACGCAAACGGTCCCGGCTAAGGTAAGGCTGCAGCCGTGGAACTTATCGTGCATGAGGCCACAAAGTGATGTGATATGTTACAGCCTGGATTCATATGACTTAGGATCAGGGTCCCAATAGCGTTGGTATCAGAGCCTGACTGACTGTAGGAGTACCAAGCCAAACCAGTTGAAGTTGATTCTAGAAACACTATAGAAAAGTAGGGGAATTGATTGTGGAAGGGAACGTAAGGCTCTTTTTACTCCTCTTCCCAAGTTATTCTATTCTGAGTCATTCTCATCTTTTCTACGTGGATAAGAACTAGGATTCTCATCTAATGCTTAGGATGACGAGTTACTAACCATGGACCGCTAGCTAGCTAGTTTGCAAGTGTGTGTCGGTACTTGAGTATTGTTGGTGTGACAAACAGATGGAGAAGAGATTTGAGTCTAGATAGCCGAGTGGTTATGCCTTTCCAATCTTTTGCAGTTGTCTCAAAATCCTTTTTGAGCAATTATAGCCGTTATGCTGTCGAATTTCTGTTAGAATCTCTAATGTCTGTGCATCATTCTCTGTTTTAGATGCCCCCTCGTCCTTCCCATCAGGTGGTCCGTCTGACCAGGTGCATCGATGTACCGGGTCACACGTCCATGTTGGTTAGAGTTATGATGGAGGCTGGATACCGTTGGTACCTAGAGTACACAGTGGAGGAGCAGTATCGAGATTTCAACCAGAGTCAGTATCTGTGTACTGTTAAGATATATTCTTTATATCCCGGAGCTGCAGAGCCGCTTCACTAGACATATGGATTAGGTGTCACCATAGACACGGTAGTCCAGGAGGCCGCCTACATTATGCTGACTATCATGAGGTTTCACCATGGTCTGCTTCAGAACACAGAGTTCTTTTATGTTCCTGCATCCATGGGAGGAGAGGATAACTATCTTAGCGCATCCTACTATGATCATTCTCATGAGGACCCTAGGCTGCAGGTGACCGCTCAGATTTTGGAGAACAGGGATCATGATGCACGTGCCCTTCGCATGGAGCTTTATGCCACCCGTGCCCGTCTTTGGACAGCCCTGACGCAGTTGGCACCTGTCGTGTAGACATGCTATGGAGATTTGGAGATGCTGACCCCATCACGGACTCATCTACCAGCACACGTAGACTGGCCCGATGTTGGAGGCATCACCCCTCTTCGAGGACCGCTGTTGCCTCCAAGGTAGGAATAGCCCCGTGCCTGCCCCCGAGCAGGGCGAGGGAAGCCAGCCAAGGCAAGAGAATCTGCCACATGCGCCATATTTGGCAGAAGTGATGCTAGAAGCCGAACGGAACAAGAGGGAGACCAATAGACTGCTGGAATGAATTGAGCAGAACATAGCTCGTGCTCCCTGCAATGATCACAATGATGGCGTGTCACTTGGTGTAACATCCCAAAATTTAGAATTTTGGAATGTTAGTTATTTGAATAGGAGTAATTTAAAACTTGCTTGTGTTGATTGATCTTAGCTAAATTTGACTAGGATTTAAACCTTTGGAGTTTATTGAATATGCAAATGAGAGGGATTAAAAGGACTTTCCCAAATATTCATTTGACTCTTATTTTGATTTTACAAATATTCAAATTATTTTCAACTCAAGGATAAATATTGAGAGAAGAAAACATGACTTCTTCCCTATTAAGTATAGTTGAAAAGGGTTTAGAATATTATTTGGAATTATTTTGAGATCATTTGGATACTCTTATTAGCACCTATTTCATAAAAATATTTTTGCAGACTTTTATTTGACTTGGGAAAAATGTTCATTGTTTGATAGAACTGCTATTGTATTTTACCTAGTGTTTATTTTATTTTTACGAAGTCATAGTATATTTTATTTTAGCCAAAATAGATTTCTGTTCGCAGTTAATTGTTTTAACCTGCATTACTATTCATGTTGGGCCTCCACTGCCTCGGCCTTCTCTATTTCGCGCACGCAGCAGCAGCAGCAACAGGCCGACCCATTTCGGTGTTGTAGAGGAGCCCACCCCGCAACTCCCTCCCTTCTGTTTTTTTTCTCTTCCTTTGCCCTCTCACTGACGAGCTGACCCCATGATGTCATCCATTTCCCCACCCGTGTTCTTCCTGGAGACCGAAGCCGATCCGAACTCGATCGATTCGATCGATCCACTGCCCCTCGTCGATGGAATACTCTATATAAATATTCCCCTACCTACCCTCGTCTGATTTTTCGCAAAAACGGAGTTCCTCGTGCCCTAGAGCTCCGTCCCGATCTCGCCGGAGTCCGCTGCCAACAAAAGGTTCCGCCTTTCGATTCCATCGCCACCCGGGGTTCCCAGCGCCTCTCTTCTTCTCTGAGATCTTCTCCTAGCTTTCCTCAATCTCCCTGACCATCTATATCACACAGGTAGGCATCCGACCGAGTGCTTCGGCATCGCCCCGGAGTTCCCGTCGCCAGCCGACGCTCCAGCCGCTCTGTGTCCTCGCGGGAGCAATCCCCGGTCGTCCCTGAAGACGTCCCCGAGTCCGTAGACTCCGTACGAATGCCTTACCTACCTCCGAGAGCTCCGGAGAGCCTCCAAGCCGTCAGAACCGTCGAACCAGAGCCGCCCGTCGCCGTTCATCCTCAAGTCCGGCAACCTCTCTCTGTTCTATCTCCGGTGAGCGAAAGACAGCCGCCCGATCTGTCACGTACGGCTAAGATTAGATCGGGCATTTTATTATTATTACCGAACCGGTATTCTCTAAGGGCCGGTCGTCCGTCAGTTAGCCAAAGCAGTGAACAGAGTTCAGCCAATCAAAGTGCGCCATGTGGCAGCACCACAGTAGCCGCAGCTATGGTTCCAACAATTTTTGGCAGATTCAAATCAAATGTTCATTTGGCTATATCTTGAGATCCGTAACTCCAAATTCATCGATTCTTTTTCCTACATGCTCATATTTATCAGTAGAATCCTGTAGAACCAAATTTTCAAACTTTTGAACTATTTAAATTTGAATTTGCTTAAATTTGAATTTAAACTTCCGGAGGCCACATCTTTCAAACCGTTGATCCAATTCAAGTGATTCTTTTTGCATTATGATCCTATTAGGTTGTAGCTGATTTTCACCTACTGTTATGCTACTGTTGTTTGAATTTTAAAAATGATTTCTTGCTGTTGGTTTTATTTAATGTTATTTGAGTGTGATGATTGATTTGTTGTGTTGTTTGAAACGTGTAGATTGTCCGGAGTGCGAGGCAAATTATTGTCCAGAGTGAGAGTTTGAGAACCAGGAATAAGGCAAGTTACACCTTTGATCATCCTTCATCCTATTATTTTCTATGCATGTAGTTCTATGTCACACTACTATATTGCATGTGTAGGAATTGTTATGTTGGTATGATATGCTAAACCCAGTTAGGATAGCCATATGCTTAGTCTGACCTTGATATCCTTCTCACCATATTGGGTACCGTTATATTTCAGTTATTGCTTAGCCTTGCTATGGTAGACGTGGATTGGGTTTTATGTGACACATGGAAGTTGTGAGTGAAGTTAAGTAATGATTAATATAACAACATGTATTTTATTGTATCCTCCGGGAGGCTCTGCAATATTAATATTTAATTAATGAATCATCTGGGCGGATTGGTATGTTGGGACCAGTCGACAAGTATGTATCCTCCGGGAGGCTCTACATGACTCAGGAACGGTGCGGAATGCCGCCCAGGTTTAAAAAGGTTGAATATGTTTCATATCAAGTAGCTTCCATGTGCGACCACTGGCTATTATGGGCTCCGGCTTAGTTGATCAGTTGTGGAAACCTTACCCGGATGTTCCAGCAGATGTAGCGGGATAGTTGGTACGGGCCTCCGTTGGGTGGAGGTGACTGCTTCTGAAAGACTTCGTCTCAATCTTCGGGTTGAGTCCAGTGGGTAAAGCGTACTAACCTCTGCAGAGTGTAAAAACTAATCATGATTAGCCGTGTCCCCTGTTATGGAAAATTTTGAGCAGCTAGACTTGAAACCTCTGGATGATCTTATCACCTCAATGCAATTAAATATGAAGTGGTCTTAGTTATACCTATGATCCTTGGAGGCTCTCATAGGCGGGTTAAATTGGAGGCGGTCAAGTTTAACAAATAATGAACTAAAGTGTAGTAAATATATTAAATACTTGATTAGTAGGTAGAAGTAAGATAAAATCAGCTTTTCTGCAAAAAAAAAAAACCATAAGCCTTCCTTTGTCATATCCTTGCATATAGATTTGGTAGGTCTGTTATAACGATTTTGGTGTGATTTGCCAATACATTCAAAGTACTGACCCTTTGTGGCTGCAACGTTTTATGTTGCAGGATTCTTATACGACGTGTGAGTGATGCGCATAGGGTTACGATGACTACACTCAGCTTTTTTTCTGTGGTGTTGTTGGGACTCCACAGTTGTCTTTTATACTTTCCGTTGTGTTTTATTTTGAGCTGGCCTTCGAGCTAAGCATGGTGTAATAAATTATACTCTGGATCTGCGATGTAATACTTATGACATGTGGATTATTCTTGGTATTTCCTTTTGTACTATGTGTGCTAGCTATTGATCCAGGGACTAGCACAGTAAGCATAGAGACATCAAATCTTATCAGGTTCGGGTCGTTACACTTGGTGACTTCGTCAAGTTGTGCCCACCAAGGGTTTAACCCCTGGGTCACTAGCAGGTGTGGCCGTGTCCTGTTAGTCAAATTTGGTTAATAAAATTAAGTAACTAAATTAATTAACCTAATTAGACACTAACCAGTGGGCCCAGAGCTATTAAGTAATTAGGATTAGTTTTAATTCTGTAAGTAAGTGATTGAGTCACTAACATGTGGCCCCCACATGTCAGGTTTGACTCTGGCCTGGTCAGCCGACCAGCTGACGTCACAGTGACGTCAGGCTGATGTCATATCTCCTTATCTAGATTAAAAATATTTCCAAAAATTATTTAAAACTTCAAAAATTCATATAAATTAATCTGTAAATCAGATGAAAATAATTTATATATGAAAATTTATCAGAAAAATCCAATGAATCCAATGGTGCTATTATCATGCATGTTAGAGCAACCTATGTAGATGAACATTGACATTTACCAATAGGTTAATATATGGAATTTGAAATGAAGAACAACTTTGAACCTATATTCAAACTCATTTCAAATTAACTTGAACACTAGTTGCATTAGCTCATCCATACATGCTATCATGCCATGATCATGCATCATATTGTTGCACTTGCGTGTATTGATTGTTTCTTATCTGCATTGCGGTAGGCCCTGCTTTTGAGGATACCCCCGAGTATTCCAATGAAGGAGAGAACCTTCCTGCTACCCAGCAAGGCAAGCAACCCCATTGATCATTCCGGTAACATCCCACTCTCTCGCTCCTGCTCTTTGTTTATTGCATTAGGACAAACGATCACATGTCTATCATACACGGTAGATGAACCTATTATTATGCATGCCCTGTCATTCACAGTAAATAGCTAAACCTTGCAACCTAGCATACCTGGTAGATGCTTGTGCGATGATGTGCTTAGCTTACTTTGCCTGCTATGCTTGCTATGCTTAGAGTTGTCTCAGGTCTGATTCATCTGGGTGATGAACTGAGTGAAACAATGTTGTTCTGATGTGATGAACTTAAGATGAACCCGAGTTGGTAAAGGTAGCGATGAGAGGCTATGTAGGAGTACATAGCGGGTTGTCTCATTGGGACCGTTCTTAGGAATTGTGTTCCGTGTTTGTGATCCAAGACTAGCTGCTACCACATGCTGGGCCCTGAAATATTGCCCCGCTCGACTTATCATTCGCTTAGTCCTTGGTCCAGGAGTTGCAAGTTATTTTTGGTGTTTATAGCATGCTGGAGGCCGTGCGCAGCGCTGACCCTAGGGGTGGGTTACGACACGGTAGGCAGTGGCACGGTGTACCAAGGGTCACCCGAATGGTGGGCTTGGGAACCCTACGCACATTGTTTGGGGCTGTAGCGGAAACTTCGGCCGGACTTTCGTGCGGGTTTAGTCTCAAATAGGCGATAGCCTGGACTAGAGGTCTTATGTGATTGACGGTTGTGGCCGACTCCCTCGCTGGGCATCCGCTTGAAGGTTGCCGAGGTGCATGATTTTATGAGCACATAGTGATAAGTGGCGAGAGCGTGTGTGAAGAAGTACACCCCTACAGGGTATGAAACTATTCGAATAGTGGCGTCCTCGAATATGTACTACTTGGAGAACTTATGCTGTTCATAGAGAATCAAATGGATACACATAAAAATATCAAGACAAGTGTGAGTACCGTGGATGGTACTCTCCCGGAAGAGGGAAGTGAATCCATGGTGGTGTATTGTCATGGAGTTAGTGGTCTCGTGTGCGATACTTAAAATGTAAACAAAGAGTTAAAATTGAGTAGTGTAGGTTAGCCATGAGTCAAAGCTGACATTGCTGCATAAACTCCACCATCCCCTTGTTGATACATGAGCATGAATAGACTAGGTCTATTTTAAAGACTTGCTGAGTACGTTTGTACTCACATTTGCTTAATAAATGTTGTAGATGAGACCCAGGACCCATCAGGTGGGCTCTTTCTAGATGTTGACGATGCCGAATAGCTGGTGTCCTAGCTATGACCTTTGCCCTGTGGCGGGCTATAGAAAGTCAAGCCATGTGCCTTTTTACCCCTTTCCATCTGTCTGTACTCAGACAGCTTTATGCTTCAGCTTGGTTTGTATGAACATGTTTGTATGACTTTAGTGTCGGGTCATGTGACCCCTATCTGTAAGAACATATTATACTAGGCTCGTCTGAGCCTCTTAAATAAAAGTCATGTTGTTGTATGGTTATGTTGTGATGCCATGGTTGTATCTATGCATATCGGGCATGTTGTGCATACGCGTGACATGCAATGGTATGTATGAGATCCGACACCTAGTCGTGTGCCTTTAGTAGTACTCTTTACGGGAAAACTGCCTCTTTGTGCTTCCACCGAGCCATGGTAGCTTGCTACTGCTCCGGACACATTGATTGACCGGCATGTATTCTTCTTTGCTGCTATGTCTGTCCCTTCGGGGAAATGTCTCGTAGTGTAATGGAGTCCCTATAGCCTGCTACGACTCGTCTACGTGCAATGATGGCATTCATGTCTCATGATGTAATGGAGTCCTTCTAGCTTGCTATGACTCGTCTACACACGCTTGAGGCCGACACCTGCATTGCTGGGTTACGTATGCCTGTTTCCGTATGGATGTGCCTCTTGGGTTCTATGACTAGTCATGTCGGCCCGGGTTCTTTGTTGTTTGATGGCCAGCGACATGTTCACATACGTGAGCCAAAAGACGCAAAGGGTCCCGGCTAAGGTAAGGCTCCAGCCGTGGAACTTACCGTGCGTGAGGCCACAAAGTGATGTGATATGTTACAGCCTGGATTCATATGACTTAGGATCGGGGTCCCGACAAACATGTCCCAATCTTCTATTCCAAAGCCAACCTTTAGAATATTTAGCAATTAAACAAGTGCGAGGTTTGGATCTTTTAGTGAAATCAACAATGTATAGATCACCTTTACGAATACCGGTAAAGACAATTTTATGATTATCTTGACGAAACACTTGGCAATCTACTTTTCTGAATAGAACATTGAAACCAAAATCAACAAGTCTAGACACAGAAAGAAGATTGTAACCAAGAGATTCGACAAGCATAACATTTTGAATAGAAATATCATGGGATATGGCCACCTTACCAAGGCCAAGTACCTCACCCTTAGAGTCGAGGACCTTGATTAGGCATGATCTCTTGGAACATGTCTTTATCACCACTCATATGATCCGTACATCCGTTGTCGAGAATCCACTCTTTTCCTCCGGACATGTAATCCTCATGGTTTGCCATCAGACTTAGATTCTTCATGATCTTCTCATACTCGATGTCAAACAACTCATCTTCTTCATAGTAGCCATGTTCCACATTGTCATCATCAAGTGGGAAATCCTCGTCATAAAGAACAAGAGATTCGTTAGAATAGTGATCATGATAATGTTCAAGTTTATGAGTGTGAATGGCTTCAAAGATAATGTTGTTGATAGTGGTGAAATCTCCTTTAGCATGCATAAGATCACGGAGTTCAAACATGCACTTATCAAAGTTTGGATCACTAGGCTTCGTTTTGTGAAAAGCAATGGGTGTATGAAGAATTTCATCTAGATTCCCTAAGATAAGATTTGGATATCGTTTCTCCAAATCAGTCCATAAGGTATATGCACATGCAAAGTTCTCCATTTGAGGAAGCACGAATCTTGGTAAACCTCTAACGATAAGATTGACAGTTCTTAGGTTACCAAGCATGTTAATTTTCTCTTCATGTGTGGGATGCAATTCATCAATATGAGGCTCATAGGGGCGCATAACATATTTGCTCAATTGAAATTCATTAAACAGCTCAAGCATCAAAAATTAACATTGACTATAGTATTCTCCATCAAGAATGGGCACTCTACAACTCAAACTCCATATACTAGACACATCCATCTTCCTCCTCGGTGATTAAACCGAAGCAATGGAGGCCAATGCTCTGATACCAATTGAAGGATCACTAGAAGAGTGTCTAGAGGGGGGGGGGTGAATAGACTACTAGCAGGAATATAAAACATAACCTTTTCCCAAGTTATTTGGTTGGCAGATTTTAATAGTTTTTAGCAAAGGTAGCAAGTCTAACAGCCCTACACATGCATGTCAACAAATATGGCAGCGGAAAGTAAAGACATTGCATATGAAGTAAAGAGTTGAGATAGGTAGATCAAACGCAGTTGGAGACGCAAGGATTTTTCCCGTGGTTCCGATAGGTGGTGCTATCGTACATCCACATTTATGGAGTTTTCAAGACATGAAGGGTAACGGTCGCGAGAGTCCACGGAGGGCTCCACCAAAAAGGGTCCACGAAGTAGCAATCTTGACTATTCCATACAGCTTTCGTCCACGAAGGACTAGCCTCACTATGGGTAGATCTTCACGAAGTAGGCGATCTCATTTCCCTTACAAATGTCTTGGTTCACTCCACAACACGAAGTAGGAGGCTCCCAAGCGACACCTAACCAATCTAGGAGGCACCACCCTCCAAAAGGTAATAGGCTCCGTAATGATGATGAACTCCTTGCTCTTGTGCTTCACGATGATAGACTCCTCAACACACAATCACTCTCTCACAGGTTTGGCTTGGTAGAAGAGATAGGATTGGTGGAAAGCAACTTGGGGAGGCTAGAAATCAAGATCCATATGATTGGAGTGGAAGATCTTGACCTCAACACAAGGGTAGGTGGTTCTCTATCAGAAAATCTGATAGGATAGGTATGGAATAGTGCCGAGTGCTTCTCTTTTGTGTGAGTGATGGTGAAGGGGTATATACAGGCATCCCCAAAAATCCAACCGTTACACACAAAATGACCAACTCGGTGACACCGATGTGTGAATCTCGGTGGTACCGAAGTGACCAAAAGGTGGCAACTTTCGAATCTCGGTGAGACCAATATAGGAAACTCGGTTGCATCGATAAGGTGACCAACGGTCAGATTTCCAATCTGGGTGACACCGATCCAACATTCTCGGTGGGACCGAAAAGGTGAATTTGCATAACAGAAAGTTGGCAACCTAAACTCGGTGGCACTGGTATGGAATCGGTTGCACCGAAGTGGCTAGGGTTTTGCAGAGTCTGTCTAGGTTCTGGAATCGGTGGCACCGAAGTGGGATAGATGGTTGCATCGATTTTGTGTGTTAGGTGTAGAACAGACTTGGGTGGGAGAGTTTTGTGCATGTTTTTCGGCAACTATCACTTGTGCACGTTTGAGCATATTGTTCACCAACAAAACCTTACCCCCTTTTAATAGTATTGGCTTTCCTATGACTCAATGTTATTTCTCACAAATATAAAATGTAGAGTCCTCTTGCTTGAAGCTTGGCCAACCTATTTCCTTGAATTTTGGGGTTTGTCCACAATCTCCTTTTGCCAATCCACTCTATAGACTGTATTTGAAATACACTAGATGAAAATATCAGTCCAAGAGACACTTTATGTTGTCATGAATTATCAAAACCATCAAGGGAGCATGTTGTGCTTTCAAAGTCAGGAGATGACAAGATGATCTGAGGCTACTCCATCAACATGCTGATCCACCTTGACAGGAACACCAGGATTAGAGTAATGGATTTGATTGTTGAGACAATCAAGAGGGTTGCTGCTGATCAAAAGCGCTCTTGCTGCTATGCACCCTATATCCAGTTGCTTATCAACTCTTAGTTGGAGAAGCACATGTTTGCTCTAGATCGTCCACATCTGCCCCTACAGCCAGATCTTGAGGATAATGTTGTGGTGATGGACCCAGATCATCCCACATCTTCTACAACACAAGTAGAGGCAGAAGTTGTTCAAGCCGCTAGTGCTCAAGCCCCCAGATCTAGGAACGAGCAAATGGATCTTCTGATCATAGCCGTCCAGGGCATGCAAAAGGATATCAAGGGGATTCTGTAGAACCAGTATAGTCTAGTGAGGATCTTTGAGTTAAGGATCACGGCTCTTGATGATAAGGTGGACAAGGTCACAAAGACAGTGATAGAGCTCCAGAAGGAAGTTGACTCTGTGCACATCCCCCGAGTCTCTTCTACCTCTTCTTCTTCTTCTTCTTCTGATGATGATGATGAGGAGGAGGAGGAGGAGGAGGAAGGATCACCTCTTAGGCCGGGCACCCATTTCTACCCAGACTAGATCAGCTACATTGCCTGCACCAGACACGAGGCCCTCTTCATCAGCTCCTGCTATTGTCAGCACAACTCCTGCTCCATCAGCTCCAATTCCACCAGTGTGTACTCCAGCTCCTTCCACGACATCTGCGGAGATCTTTGCTGACGCCATGCTCTCGACTCCTTCTTCGACAACTGGAGGAGATCAGCCCAAGAATGCTTAGATATATACCTTTGAACTTTTTGGTAACTTGTTGACAAAGGGGGAGAAGTGTATATAGATCATTAGGCTTCGAGAGAGAGAGCGTTTGGTGTTTGCTATTTAAAAAAACAATTGCTTTTGGTTGCCGTGATACTCTTTTGTCTTGCTTGTGATACACGCTTGATGATGTTTGATCATACGCTTTAATGTGTGATGCTACTATTTCCTACCATCTTAATGCTTATGTGATGATCATTCATCTTTGGTTGATTGTGTTGTGCCATGATATTCATTCCAATTACTCTCGCACACCACCAAGTGGTATGTGACATGTGAGAAGTGACCCATGTACCTAATCGATTGTGCATTTGCATTCAAATGCAAATTCAAATAATGCACAAATTTAGGGGGAGCTCTTGCTTTTCACATACTTCTCAAAGCGATGATTATATTCCATTGATTATATCTTTGTCGAAGCTTTGATCTATATGTTGTCATCAATTACCAAAAAGGGGGAGATTGAAAGCACATTTGCTCCCTTGGTGGTTTTGGTAATTAATAACAACATATAAGTCACTAAACTAATGTTTTCACCAAGTATATTTCAGGAAAAGTTCAATGATGGGAATGGCAAAAGGATTGTGGAATTACCCCAAGATGCAAGGAAATAGGTTGGCCAAGCTTCAAGCAAGAGGACTCTACATTTTACATTTGTGAGAAATCACTTTGAGTCCATAGGAAAGCCAATACTATTAAAAGGGGGTAAAGTTTTGATGGTGAACAATATGCTCAAACGTGCACAAGTGACAGTCACCAAAACATCCACAAACTCTCCCACCAAAGTCTGTCCTAAGCCAAATATGCAAAATTGGTGCAACCAACATTCCTATCCTGATGTCACCGAGTTCCAAACCCTAGACAGACTCAGCCAAACCCAACATCAAACTTTCCCTGAAACATGCTTAGCGGAAACATTAGTTCAATGACAAATATGTTGTTACTAATTACCAAAACCACCAAGGGAGAAAATGTGCTTTCAGGTTTGATAACGGCCCCGTTGTGCCTATTGTATTACCTGCTCCTACTCTCTTTGATTTGAACAACAAGGGCAGATACTTCGTCTATGAGAGTGAGGCCCGTGTGTACAATGCAGAGGTTGAAGCTGCCAGGACGGATGAGGTGGTTGCACCAAGATCCTCGATAGGCTATCACTCAAGCCATTACCCAGGCTACAAATGGTGATTACCAAGCTAGGACAAAATCATAAGCTTGGGGGAGTACGTATTTCCACCGACATTATATTCATGTCCACACTCTTTCATTGTGTTATCCATGTTAGATTACTTTTTCTTGTTTTCTTCTTGTGCGTTGAATAACTTTGAGAAAATCCAAAAATACTTCTTGCTTATTTTTTTCCAATTTAGTTAGTTGTAGTATCAAAAGAAAATCGCAAAATATGTCAGGACCCCGATCCTAAGCCATAAGAATCTAGAATGTAACACATCACATCACTTTGCGGTCTCACGCACGGTTATCTCCACGGCTGCCACCTTACCTGGGCCGGGACCGTTTGCGTCTTTTGACTCACGTATGTGAAAGTGTCGCTAGCATTCAAATGTCAAAGAACCCGGGCCGGCATGACTAGTCGTAGAACCCAAGTGGCACATCTGTACAGGGACAGGCATACGTAACCCAGCAATGCAGGTGTCGATCTCTAGCGTGTGTAGACGAGTCATAGCAAGCTACAAGGACTCCATTACGCCTTGGGACATAAATGTCATCACTACACGTAGACGAGTCGTAGCAGGCTATAGGGACTCCATTACACTACGAGACATTTCCCCGAAGGGACAGACACAACAGCAAAGAAGGATACGTGCCGGTCAATCAATGTGTCCGGAGCAGTAGCAAGCTCTCGGTGGAAGCACAAAGAGGCAGTTCCCCGTAAAGAGTACTACTAAAGGCACACAACTAGGTGTCGGATCCCATACATATCATTGCATGTCACACGTATGCACGACATGCCCGATATGCATAGATACAACTATGGCATCACAACATAACCATATGACATTACAACATTTATTTAGAAGGCTCGGAAGAGTCATTACAATAGGTTGTTACAAACAGGGGTCACAAGACCCAACATACAGAGCATCCAAACAAGCAAGCGGAAGTTAAACATGTCTGCGTACAGACATCTACAAAAGTGGCTGGAGGAGCCTGAAAAGCTATAACGACCCTACCAAAGGAACCAAACCTCTGTCTGGGATTCCCAAGCTAACCCGGTCAACATCGAACTTCACGTTGAAACGATCACTAATGAGACTAACGTCTCCTCTGCAAAAACATAAATTAAGCAAACGTGAGTACAAGAGTACCCAGCAAGACTTACATCAGAACTAACTACATATGCACAAGTATCAATGAAGGGGGTTGTGGAGTTATTACAGCAAGCCAACTTTGACTCTTGGCTAACCTATACTATGACTACAAGTGCTTTCTTTGGGGTGGGATAGCGCACACAAGTCCACATATTCACCAATCAATACACCACTATGGATCCATTTTCGTCTCCCTACGAGAAGGCCATCCATAGCACTCACGCTTATCTTGCGTATTTTAGAGTATCCACTTTCAGTTGTCTATGAACCACATAAGTTCTCCAAGTAGTCCATATCCGAGGACGCGGCTATTCAAACAGATTATTTCACCCTGCAGGGGTATACTTCTTCACACACGCTCCCGCCACTTAGCACCATATGCATGTCATGCATCTCGGCAACCTTCAAGCGGAAGCACTGGCGTGGGAATCGGCCATGACCGTCAACCACACAAGACCCTAGTCCAGGTTTATCGCCTATCCGAGGTTGAACCCGCACGGAAGTCCGGCCGAAGTTTCCGCTACTGCCTCAAACGATGTGCGCAGGGTTCCCAAGCCCACCGTTCGGGTGCCACTTGGTACACCGTGCCACTGTGTCCGTACCGCATCATAGTCCACCCCGTCGGGCAGCACTATGCACGGCCACCAACACTTTCCCTACAAATGCCAGAAATTAGTTGCAACTCCTGGACAGAGGTCTAGGCGATTAATAAGTCGAGAGGGGTCGAGTTACCGGAACCCAATGTGTGGTAGTATCTTGTCTTGGATAACATACATAGAACTCAGTTCTTAAGGACGGTCCCGATGAGACAACCCGCCATGTACTCCTACATGACCTCTCATTGTTACCTTTACCAAACCATGTTCACACACTTAGTTCTCACTTCGTAGGACATGAACACTGCCATTCCGATCCATCACCCAGATGTATCAGACCCGATACGACACGACTCTAAGCATAGCAGGTGCAGTAATTAAGCATGCATGTATTGTTGGAAATATGCCCTAGAGGCAATAATAAAATGGTTATTATTGTATTTCCTAGTTCATGATAATTGTCTATTATTCATGCTATAATTGTGTTAACCGGAAACCGTAATACATGTGTGAATACATAGACCACAACGTGTCCCTAGTGAGCCTCTAGTTGGCTAGCTCGTTGATCAATAGATGGTCTCGGTTTCATGACCATGGACATTGGATGTCGTTGATAACGGGATCACATCATTAGGAGAATGATGTGATGGACAAGACTCAATCCTAAGCATAGCACAAGATCGTGTAGTTCGTTTGCTAAAGCTTTTCAATGTCAAGTATCATTTCCTTAGACCATGAGATTGTGTAACTCCCGGATACCGTAGGAATGCTTTGGGTGTGCCAAACGTCACAACGTAACTGGGTGGCTATAAAGGTACGCTACGGGTATCTCCGAAAGTGTCTGTTGGGTTGACACGAATCGAGACTGGGATTTGTCACTCCGTGTGACGGAGAGGTATCTCTGGGCCCACTCGGTAAGACATCATCATTATGAGCTCAATGTGACTAAGGAGTTAGTCACGGGATGATTTATTACGGAACGAGTAAAGAGACTTGCCAGTAACGAGATTGAACAAGGTATGCGGATACCGACGATCGAATCTCGGGCAAGTACCATACCGATAGACAAAGGGAACTGTATACGGGATTGATTGAATCCCTGACATCGTGGTTCATCCGATGAGGTCATCATGGAGTACGTGGGAGCCAACATGGGTATCCAGATCCCGCTGTTGGTTATTGGCCGGAGAGGTGTCTCGGTCATGTCTACGTGTCTCCCGAACCCGTAGGGTCTACACACTTAAGGTTCGATGACGCTAGGGTTATAGGGAAAAGGTATACGTGATTACCGAAGGTTGTTCGAAGTCCCGGATGAGATCCCGGACGTCACGAGGAGCTCCGGAATGGTCCGGAGGTAAAGGTTGATATATAGGAAGTCCAGTTTTGGTCACCGGAAAGTTTTCGGGCTCATCGGTATTGTACCGGGAGTGCCGGGAGGGTGCCGGAGGACCCCCGGGAGGAGGTGACGACCAAAGGACCTCATGGGCCCTTAGAGGAGGTGTGCCAGCCCATATTGGTCCAGCCAATACCTTCTAGAAAGGGCCCATGCGCCAGGGATCTGGAGATAGAGGCAAAAAGGGATTTAAAAGGGGGGGGGGTCCACCTCCCGTGTGGGAGGAGGACTCTCCCCCCCACTTCGGCCGAATCCCTCCTCCTTGGAGGAGGGGCCAAGCCAGCCCTCCCTATCCTTCCTCCTATATATATGCAAGGGTTTGGGCAGGTTTGAGACGACGAACTCTTTCTCTCTCGCTGCAGCCCTATTCTGCTTCTTCCTCCTCCGCAGTGCTTAGGCGAAGCCCTGCAGGGATACCTTGCTACTCCACCACCACCACGCCGTCGTGCTGCTGCTGGAGCTCTTCCCCAACCTCTCCTTCCTCCTTGCTGGATCAAGGCGTAGGAGACGTCACCGGGCTGCACGTGTGTTGAACGCGGAGGTGCCGTCCGTTCGGCACTTGATCGGATCTACCGCGATCTGAATCGCTGCGAGTACGACTCCATCAACCGCGTTCTTGTAACGTTTCCGCTTAGCGATCTTCAAAGGTATGAAGATCCAATCTCTCCCCACTCGTTTGCTGGTTTCTCCATAGATAGATCTTGGTGACACGTAGGAAAATTTTGATTTACTACTACGTCTCCCAACAGTGGCATCATGAGCTAGGTCTATGCGTAGAATCTATGCACGAGTAGAACACAAAGCAGTTGTGGGCGTCGATTTTGTTAATATGCTTGCCGTTACTAGTCTTATCTTGATTCGACGGTATTGTGGGATGAAGCGGCCCGGACCAACCTTACACGTACGCTTACGTGAGACCGGTTCCACCGCCTGACATGCACCAGTTGCATAAGGTGGCTAGCGGGTGTCTGTCTCTCCCACCTTAGTCGGATTGGATTCGATGAAAAGGGTCCTTATGAAGGGTAAATAGCAATTGGCATATCACGTTGTGGTTTTGGCGTAGGTAAGAAACGTTCTTGCTAGAAACCTATAGCAACCACGTAAAAACTTGCAACTACAAATTAGAGAATGTCTAACTTGTTTTTGCAGCATATGCCTTGTGATGTGATATGGCCAGAAGGATGTGATGTGATGCATTGTGATGTATGAGATTGATCATGTTCTTGTAATAGGGTTCACGACTTGCATGTCGATGACTATGACAACCGGCAGGAGCCATAGGAGTTGTCTTATTTATTGTATGACCTGCGAGTCAATCACAAACGCCATGTAATTACTTTACTTTATTGCTAAGCGTTAGCCATAGCAGTAGAAGTAATAGTTGGCGAGACAACCTCATGAAGACACAATGATGGAGATCATGATGATGGAGATCATGGTGTCATGCCGGTGACAATGATGATCATGGTGCCCCGAAGATGGAGATCATAGGAGCAAGATGATATTGGCCATATCATGTCACTATATTGATTGCATCTGATGTTTATCATGTTTACATCTTATTTGCTTAAAACGACGGTAGTAAATAAGATGATCTCTCAATAAAATTTCAAGAGAAGTGTTCACCCTAACTGTGCACCGTTGCTAAGGATCGTTGTTCCGAAGCACCACGTGATGATCGGGTGTGATAGGTTCTAACGTTCGCATACAACGGGTGTAAGCCAGATTTACACACGCGAAACACTTAGGTTGACTTGACGAGCCTAGCATGTACAGACATGGCCTCGGAACACGGAAGACCGAAAGGTCGAACATGAGTCGTATAGAAGATACGATCAACATGGA
The DNA here is from genome assembly GCA_022496015.1 of Hordeum marinum. Taxonomy (NCBI): domain Eukaryota; kingdom Viridiplantae; phylum Streptophyta; class Magnoliopsida; order Poales; family Poaceae; genus Hordeum; species Hordeum marinum. The sequence continues at coordinate 446,030,617 of CM039674.1, forward strand.
GATGTTCACCATGGATGACTAGTCCGTCTCACGTGATGATCGGACACGGGCTAGTTGACATGGATCATGTGTCACTTAGATGACTAGAGAGATGTCTATCTGAGTGGGAGTTCATTGAATAATTTGATTATGTGAACTCGATTATCATGAACTTAGTCTAAAATTGCCTTTAATATCTATATTGTAGATCCAATGGCCAACGCAAATGTCAACCTCAATTTCAACGCGTTCCTAGAGAAAACTAAGCTGAAAGATGATGGAAGCAACTATACGGACTGGGTCCGTGGCTTGAGGATCATCCTCATAGCTTCCAAGAGATTGTATGTCCTTGATGCACCGCTAGGTGACCCACCCATTCTCCCAGCGGACCAAGACGTTACGAACGCTTGGCAGTCACGCTGCGATGATTACTCCCTTGTTCAGTGCGGCATGCTTTACAGTTTAGAATCGGGGCTCCAAAAGCGTTTTGAGCAACACGGAGCATATGAGATGTTCCAAGAGCTGAAACTGGTTTTCCAAGCTCATGCCCGAGTCGAGAGATATGACATCTCTGACAAGTTCTTCAGCTGTAAGATGGAGGAGAACAGTTCTGTTAGTGAGCACATCCTCAAGATGTCTGGGCTTCACAACCGCTTGACTCAGCTGGGAGTTAATCTCTCGGATGACTCGGTCATTGACAGAATCCTCCAGTCGCTTCCACCTAGCTACAAAAGCTTTGTGATGAACTACAACATGCAGGGGATGGAGAAGTCCATTCCTGAGTTGTACTCGATGCTCAAATCAGCAGAGGTCGAGATCAGAAAGGAGCATCAAGTGTTGATGGTAAACAAGACCACTAGTTTCAAGAAAGGCAAGGGTAAGAAGAACTTCAAGAAGGACGGCAAAGCTGTTGCCGCGCCCGGTAAGCAAGTTGCCGGGAAGAAGAAGAACAAGAATGGACCCAAGCCTGAGACTGAGTGTTTCTATTGTAAGGGTACCGGTCACTGGAAGCGGAACTGCCCCAAGTACTTAGCGGATAAGAAGGTCGGCAACGTTAAAGGTATATGTGATATACTTGTTATTGATGTGTACCTAACCAGCGCTCGTAGTAGCTCCTGGGTATTTGATACCGGTGCAGTTGCTCACATTTGTAACTCCAAGCAGGAGCTGCGGAATAAGCGAAGGTTGGCAAAGGACGAGGTGACGATGCGCGTCGGGAATGGTTCCAAGGTCGATGTGATCGCCGTCGGCACGCTACCTCTACATCTACCTTCGGGATTAGTTTTAAACCTTAATAATTGTTATTTAGTACCAGCTTTGAGCATGAACATTGTATCTGGATCTCGCTTGATACGAGATGGCTACTCTTTTAAATCCGAGAATAATGGTTGTTCTATTTATATGAGAGAAATGTTCTATGCTCATGCCCCGCTGGTCAATGGTTTATTTTTGATGAATCTCGAACGTGATGTTACACATGTCCATAGTGTGAGTACCAAAAAGTGTAAAGTTGATAACGATAGTCCCACTTACATGTGGCACTGCCGTCTTGGCCATATTGGTGTCAAACGCATGAAGAAGCTCCATGCTGATGGACTTTTGGAGTCACTTGATTTCGAATCATTTGACACATGCGAACCATGCCTCATGGGCAAGATGACCAAAACTCCGTTCTCCGGAACAATGGAGCGAGCAACTGATTTGTTGGAGATAATACATACCGATGTATGCGGTCCAATGAGTGTCGAGGCTCGCGGTGGCTACCGTTATGTTCTCACCCTCACCGATGACTTGAGCAGATATGGGTATGTCTACTTAATGAAACACAAGTCTGAAACCTTTGAAAGGTTCAAGGAATTTCAGAGTGAGGTCGAGAATCAACGTGACAGGAAAATAAAATGCCTGCGATCTGATCGTGGCGGAGAATATTTAAGTCACGAGTTTGACACGCACCTTAGGAAATGTGGAATTGTTTCACAGCTCACGCCGCCAGGCACACCTCAGCGAAATGGTGTGTCTGAACGTCGTAATCGAACTCTATTGGATATGGTGCGATCTATGATGTCTCTTACCGACTTACCGCTATCATTTTGGGGATATGCATTAAAGACTGCCGCGTTCACTTTAAATAGGGCACCGTCTAAATCCGTTGAGACGACACCGTATGAATTATGGTTTGGAAACAAACCTAAGCTGTCGTTTCTAAAAGTTTGGGGATGCGATGCTTATGTGAAGAAACTTCAACCTGAGAAGCTCGAACCCAAAGCGGAAAAGTGCGTCTTCATAGGATATCCCAAGGAGACTATTGGGTATACCTTCTACCTACGATCCGAAGGCAAAGTCTTTGTTGCCAAGAATGGATCCTTTCTCGAGAAAGAGTTTCTCTCGAAAGAAGTAAGTGGGAGGAAAATAGAGCTTGATGAGGTAATTGTACCTCCACTCGAACCGGAGAGTAGCGCAGCACAGGAAGTTGTTTCTGTGGAGCCTACACCGGCTAGAGAGGAAGTTAATGATGATGATCATGAAACTTCAGATCAAGTTGCTATTCGAAGGTCCACTAGGACACGTTCCGCACCAGAGTGGTACGGCAATCCTGTCCTAGAGATCATGTTGTTGGACAACGGTGAACCTTCGAACTATGAAGAAGCGATGGCGGGCCCGGATTCCAACAAATGGCTTGATGCCATGAAATCCGAGATAGGATCCATGTATGAGAACAAAGTATGGACTTTGGTGGACTTGCCTAATGATAAGCGAGCCATTGAAAACAAATGGATCTTTAAGAAGAAGACTGACGCAGACGGTAATGTGACCGCCTATAAAGCTCGGCTTGTCACTAAGGGTTATCGACAAGTTCAAGGAGTTGACTACGATGAGACATTCTCACCCGTAGCGATGCTAAAGTCTGTCCGAATCATGTTAGCAGTTGCCGCATTTTATGATTATGAGATCTGGCAAATGGACGTCAAAACGGCATTCCTTAATGGCTTCCTCAAGGAAGAACTGTATATGATGCAGCCGGAAGGTTTTGTCGATCCTAAAGATGCTAACAAGGTATGCAAGCTCCAGCGCTCCATCTATGGGCTGGTGCAAGCATCTCGGAGTTGGAACATTCTCTTTAATGAGGTGATTAAAGCGTTTGGGTTTGTACAGGTTTATGGGGAACCCTGTATTTACAAGAAAGTGAGTGGGAGCTCTATAGCATTTCTTATACTGTATGTGGATGACATGCTGATAATGGGAAATAATATAGAACTCTTGGAAAGTATCAAGGCCTACTTGAATAAATGTTTTTCAATGAAGGACCTTGGAGAAGCTGCTTACATATTAGGTATTAAGATCTATAGAGATAGATCAAAATGCCTCATTGGTCTTTCACAAAGCACATACCTTGAAAAGATATTGAAGAAGTTCAATATGGATCAGTCCAAGAAGGGGTTCTTGCCCGTGTTGCAAGGTGTGAGATTGAGTACGACTCAATGCCCGACCACGACAAAGGATTGAGAAGAGATGAGTGCCATCCCCTATGCTTCAGCCATAGGCTCTATCATGTATGCCATGCTGTGTACCAGACCTGATGTGAACCTTGCCATAAGTTTGGTAGGGAGGTACCAAAGTGATCCCGGAGCGGAACACTGGACAGCGGTCAAGAATATCCTGAAGTACCTGAAAAGGACAAAGGACATGTTTCTCGTTTATGGAGGTGCCCAAGAGCTCGTCGTAAAGGGTTACGTCGATGCTAGCTTCGACACAGATCCGGACGACTCCAAGTCGCAAACCGGATACGTGTATATTTTGAATGGAGGGGCAGTGAGCTGGAGCAGCAGCAAGCAAAGCGTCGTGGCAGCATCTACATGTGAAGCGGAGTACATAGCTGCTTCGGAAGCAGCAAAGGAGGGAGTCTGGATGAAGGAGTTCATCACCGACCTAGGAGTGATTCCGAATGCGTCGGGCCCGATGACTCTACTCTGTGACAACACTGGAGCTATTGCCCTTGCGAAGGAGCCCAGGTTTCACAAGAAGACAAGACACATCAAGCGCCGCTTCAACTCCATCCGTGATTACATTCAGGAGGGAGACATAGATATTTGTAAAGTGCATACGGATCTGAATGTCGCAGATCCGTTGACTAAACCTCTCTCACGAGCAAAACATGATCAACTCCAGAATGCTATGGGTGTTCGATTCATCACAATGTAACTAGATTATTGACTCTAGTGCAAGTGGGAGACTGTTGGAAATATGCCCTAGAGGCAATAATAAAATGGTTATTATTGTATTTCCTAGTTCATGATAATTGTCTATTATTCATGCTATAATTGTGTTAACCGGAAACCGTAATACATGTGTGAATACATAGACCACAACGTGTCCCTAGTGAGCCTCTAGTTGGCTAGCTCGTTGATCAATAGATGGTCTCGGTTTCATGACCATGGACATTGGATGTCGTTGATAACGGGATCACATCATTAGGAGAATGATGTGATGGACAAGACTCAATCCTAAGCATAGCACAAGATCGTGTAGTTCGTTTGCTAAAGCTTTTCAATGTCAAGTATCATTTCCTTAGACCATGAGATTGTGTAACTCCCGGATACCGTAGGAATGCTTTGGGTGTGCCAAACGTCACAACGGAACTGGGTGGCTATAAAGGTACGCTACGGGTATCTCCGAAAGTGTCTGTTGGGTTGACACGAATCGAGACTGGGATTTGTCACTCCGTGTGACGGAGAGGTATCTCTGGGCCCACTCGGTAAGACATCATCATTATGAGCTCAATGTGACTAAGGAGTTAGTCACGGGATGATGTATTACGGAACGAGTAAAGAGACTTGCCAGTAACGAGATTGAACAAGGTATGCGGATACCGACGATCGAATCTCGGGCAAGTACCATACCGATAGACAAAGGGAACTGTATACGGGATTGATTGAATCCCTGACATCGTGGTTCATCCGATGAGATCATCGTGGAGTACGTGGGAGCGAACATGGGTATCCAGATCCCGCTGTTGGTTATTGGCCGGAGAGGTGTCTCGGTCATGTCTACGTGTCTCCCGAACCCGTAGGGTCTACACACTTAAGGTTCGATGACGCTAGGGTTATAGGGAAAAGGTATACGTGATTACTGAAGGTTGTTCGGAGTCCCGGATGAGATCCCGGACGTCACGAGGAGCTCCGGAATGGTCCGGAGGTAAAGGTTGATATATAGGAAGTCCAGTTTTGGTCACCGAAAAGTTTTCGGGCTCATCGGTATTGTACCGGGAGTGCCGGGAGGGTGCCGGAGGACCCCCGGGAGGGGGTGACGACCAAAGGACCTCATGGGCCCTTAGAGGAGGTGTGCCAGCCCATATTGGGCCAGCCAATACCTTCTAGAAAGGGCCCATGCGCCAGGGATCTGGAGATAGAGGCAAAAAGGGATTTAAAAGGGGGGGGTCCACCTCCCGTGTGGGAGGAGGACTCTCCCCCCCACTTCGGCCGAATCCCTCCTCCTTGGAGGAGGGGCCAAGCCAGCCCTCCCTCTCCTTCCTCCTATATATATGAAAGGGTTTGGGCAGGTTTGAGACGACGAACTCTTTCTCTCTCGCTGCAGCCCTATTCTGCTTCTTCCTCCTCCGCAGTGCTTAGGCGAAGCCCTGCCGGGATACCTTGCTACTCCACCACCACCACGCCGTCGTGCTGCTGCTGGAGCTCTTCCCCAACCTCTCCTTCCTCCTTGCTGGATCAAGGCGTAGGAGACGTCACCGGGCTGCACGTGTGTTGAACGCGGAGGTGCCGTCCGTTCGGCACTTGATCGGATCTACCGCGATCTGAATCGCTGCGAGTACGACTCCATCAACCACGTTCTTGTAACGCTTCCGCTTAGCGATCTTCAAAGGTATGAAGATCCAATCTCTCCCCACTCGTTTGCTGGTTTCTCCATAGATAGATCTTGGTGACACGTAGGAAAATTTTGATTTACTACTACGTCTCCCAACATGTATGAGTAAGCACAACAAGGCTCAAACAGTTGCTACTCATGCTAAGTGGTTTCAACTATTTACTGTGGCAAACACAAGTCATGAAAAGGAATGGGTTCAACTACCGATGACATGTAACAGTTGAATCGTTGTTGTCCTAATGCAGTGAAAGAGAGCAGGAGTGAGAGAGTGGGTTGATATCAGTATGCTCAAGGGGTTTTTGCTTGCCTGACAATCCTGAAGAAATACTTCTCTTCATTAGTGTCAACGTTCACATCGTCGGAACCATCGTCTACCGAGAGGAAATAACCACCGGCAAACAGAAAGAAAGAACACATTGAATTTATGCAATGCACAATCATGATGCATGATATGACAAATTAAGGTACTTAATTAACCTAGAGGGGTGGTTAGCCAAATTGGTTGAAGTGGAATTCAAACAAGTTTGAATTTCAACCCCAAATGATATTTCATATATTGACCTAATAATAAAATGTCCTACTTGGTGATGTTAACTTGTTTAAACATGCACGATCATGGCATAAACAGATTCATCGGATTTTTCTGATCATTTTTCATATATAAATTATTTTCATCTGAGCTATAGATTATTTTCTATGATTTTTATAAGTTTAGACCATTTTCTGGAAATATTAATTCACTTAGGATTTATTTTAATTCCAGATTAAATACTGCGTCAGCATGATGTCATAGTGACATCAGCAGGTCAACAGGCGGCCCAGGGTCAAATCTAACATGTGGGGTCCACACGTCAGTGCCACGGGGTTAATTCCTGCGTTGACCCGTGGTTTGACCCGTCCTAGGGCCCACTGTCAGCGACAATAGGGTTAATTAGCGCCGTGTTTAGCCACTAATGACGTCGCCACGTCAAACACACCGTCGACGGGTTGCCGGCGACCATCCGCGACGGCGGAGCTCGCCGGACTTGTGCTACAGGCGGCCAAACGACCAGCGGAGGACATCTACGGGTAGCTGGGGGTGACCCGCATCCGTCTAGGCGGTTAGGAGGGGCTGGGGTGGTCTGGTCTCGCCGGAGACAGGCTCACGGCGGTGACCGGAGCTACGGGTGTGACGACGTCAATCCTGCGGTGCACGGCAGGGGCAGCAGCTAGCACCAAAAGACTCTACGTGCTGACACAAATCCAACGGACGCGCTCACGGAACCGGTAGGTCACCGAAGATGTGCCGACGGCGAGCTCGGGCGACGGCGTCGAACGGTCAGCAAGGGGGCAACGACTATGGCATGAATTCAGGTGCGTGGGGTGAGGGGAGAGGAAGAACAACTCACGGGGAGGCAGAGGGGAGGCACATCGAGCTCGATGACGACCCGAGGGCGATGAATTTTGTCGGCGGCATCCGGCGACCGGAGGTTGAAGGACACGGTCGTCGTCTTCGGGACTTCCCGGCGCGATTTCTCTAGCAAGCACGAGAAACTCGACACGGCGAAACTCTTGGACCGTCTGGAGAGGCGAGGGGTGGCCGGTGGCTACGGGGCGACGGCGGCGGTCCTCTCGGGTCCGGGAGTAAGAGAGGGCAGAGGGAAAGAGACAGAGCAGCAGGGGGGAGAGAGAGCTTGCGGGAGGGAGCTCTCTGGGCGTCCTCGTGGCATCGTCTAGGAGCATCGAGGGGAACCAGGCAACCAGGGAGGAGGTGGAGGCCTCGGTCGAGCATGCGTCGACACGCCTCTGCCAGAAGGCTGGAGGTGGAAGACGACTGGCACTTGCTGGTGGGCTGGGCCGGCTTGGGGGCTACATAGGTAAGCGCCAGGTGGGCCTCTTCCCTTCTTTATTTTTTTAATTTGTTTTTTATATTTTCTTCTGACATTTGTTTTATTTTGTTTGGGCCTCAGGGACCTATCACAAAATACCAATACATTTTCTGGGGTGAAATTTGAATATTTCAAACCTCCTAAAAATGTTTCAGAATTTATTTGGATGACTAAAATATTTTACATGCTTTATTGGTGAATTTCAGAGCTTTTCCTATGTAATATAATTTACCAAAATAGTTGTTAAAATATATTTCACCCCTGGTATGTTGTTTCCAACATTTATCAGAAATGGTGAACATTTTTGAAATGGAGTATGACATCATTGAAAATTCAATTGTTGGAATTTTATTTATTTGAGGAGTTGCTAGGGTTTGGTCATCCCCATTTCAAGTTTCATTTGAATTCTAGCATGATGACATGATGCACATGCTGATGTTGATGCAACAAATACCACACAATTCTAGGGCTGTGACAACTCACCCCCACTAAACAAGAATCTCGCCCCGAGATTCAACCGTAGGGTAAGAGGACAAAGGGACACAACTACCACAATCTTCATGATCCAGTTGCTCTTCTCGAAGATGTTGATTTATTGCATCTTATTGATCTTGACCTCTTTGTCTTCGGAGTCTTCATCCCGCAGAAAGACAACAGGAATAGAGAGCTCTACATGATTCGATCTTCTCGAAGATCGAACACTCATGATCAACTCGTAGAATGAGAGGTGATAATATCTCTCGAGTTGAGACACAAAACACACATCAAGAATAAAGAATGAAGCAGATTATGGAGGTTAAATTGGTAGGCAACAATTCCACGCTATAACAGATAGTGAAGAGGTTTGAAAGTAGCGAGGAGTTAATTGCCATAATACCATTACGGGGCACCTTAGGAAAGGTGACTCATAGGATTATCCCTTAAGTGGCAAAAAGAATTACTTTTGATCCATAGATCATTGAAACTCTTCATACCAGCCTAAGGCAATTCACAAGCGATCATTGGAAGGAGTTCAAAGAATGGCATACTCAGATCGAAATGGAAGCTAGGGCTATAAAACAACTCGGTGACGGAAGGCACATTCCAATCAATACCGAGGGTATAACCCAGTGTCTGAGCGTGCCCTCAAGAACTTGAGCATCTCCATATTCAACAAAGTTTTACCAACATCCGTGCCAAGGATCCTGACAACACCTCATACCACAATGATGAATAATGATGGAGGATGCATATGCAAAGGAAGACAACACTTTCTCAGATTTCACCTTAGCTATGCCAAAGGAACGAAATCTGGATGATCGACCGAGAGACATTTAGCACTCCGCTTCTAATGTTCTCCTTGATGTACTAGCATAATCCCAATCGTAGGTCAGGTTTACCATCTAAGACATCAAGTAAAGGTCGGACTTCGGGATCTCAAAGGGGTCCATGAGAAACAACTTTTGAAAAGTCATATGAGAACCTCATGGGGAAGTGGCTACGGTTGCTGATTCAAGATTTTATAATAGTAGGCCTTCCGGGTAGGTATGTTAGCCACAACATCCCTTTGCCGGGTTACAGAGAGACCATTATTATAATTCTTGGAAAAATGTTCCAACCATCATATCTTCCTGAGATTCAGCTATGGTTGGTGTCACGATATTCCAGACTCAGCATGTCTGAAGGTGAAAGGTTGCAACACAAATCGAAGAGATGACGTTGCGAGATTCTCAGGAGATGAACTACGGAAGCCAACTCCAAAACATGAGCTGGATTGCAAGATACATAACCTTACAACAAAACACCTCCGAGTTCTGGTTAGGAACCATCATTAGGAATTAGCGAAGTTCTTACATAAGTCCGGATTAGCTCTTAAGAAAGAACTTCTTTTTCTTAAACAACTCAATCAGTGGCTTAGTGTGCTAGGAATTGCATGTGGAATGGAGATGATCAGTCTACCAAGCCATAGAATACTTCGCACGTGCATGACTGACTTGGGATGATTCCAATGAAAACAAAATGACCTTTCTCGAGTTCATGGCGGCAACTTGCACCATAAGCACATGAACCAAGAGTAAGTCACTTCTTAGACCATGCATAAGATTCATGTACAAAACACGGATATATGCCTACAAAGTTTCCAACACTAGCTTCATGTTCTTCATGAGTCATGTAAGGGATGAAAATGTTTGTCAATGGGCTTAACAACAATTCATCGAATTATCCATGAAGATGGAATTCCACAACTTATGGAAACAAGGTGATAGCATTGGTCAGACCGAAGATATAACGGTGTATGCTCAAAGATACATCCATGAGTAAAACAACATTAAAGAAATCTTTGGTTCTGATTTTAATTTGACGATAGCCCAAACTCAAATCAATGGTTGTTCAAGATGATAGGTGCATCAATTGATCACGAGGATCTATTGATGAAGATATCATCTTTCTTCTACACATACAAGAACAAAACACAAGATATCCCTTTATCATGAGCTAAGTTAGATCAAGCTTCTATCTTCCAACTCTCCAAGTTGTTGTTTAGCTTAACCAATTAGTTCAGGGATATCCAACACGGGTTCTTGGAGGCGGGATGGTTTATAGAAAAACCACCTTGATCACAGACTCAACATAACGGTCAAGAAACAACTTTGTGATACTTCCAAGAAGATAATAGGAAAATCATGATCCACCGATATGTCAACAAGCTCAAGAACAATCTTGCTTTTCATGACAAGACGATATGATCAACAGAGCGAAAGATTGATACAATCCTATAGCTCATTGATCGAAAAGTGCACCATGGGAAATGGACTAGGTAGCACGACCAATCTTAGTATGGCAATTCAATGATCACCACACAAAGAGTGAGATTATTGTCCATTAACTACCAAGCAACATTATTGCTAGGAGCATTGACTACACACATCACGATTCCCTTGTCAGTATACTGGTTACAAACAACACAGAGACCAGGAAATGAATGATGATAGCGAGAAGTATTACTACATCAAGATTTCGTAAGAGGAAGTGCAATTCTCATGATATTCTTGACATGAAGAGGGTAATACCTCAAGGTAGAACAGAGCAAAAGCTGAATTAGCATTTTGATCTGCGGAACACAACTGCTTTGACACAATCCAAGAAATGGATGAGGTACAGGAGTTTGCTTCTCCTAGTCATTCTGGAGTAGAATGGCTTGACCGACCACAAGAACAGACGACATTGATAACTCAATGCATAACATACTCTTGACTATCCATTGATAGATAATGGTCAGAATAAAATTGAAGAAGGGAAACTCAAGAGCACCTGATTTTCCTGAGTTGTAGATGCATAGATTGGATATGTCAAACAAAGTTCAACATGTTTCTTCCAGACAGTCCATGCAGAAAGGAAGGATTGGCAGAGTCACAACTATGGAATGAAGAACTCATCAAGAGCACTCATGTCGTAATCTTCCGTTCACAAAGAACTTCTGCCATAACTGATTCATGGTAGTGGAAGAATGATATACCACAAATCTTGGGGACTATAACAAGGTTACTAATATCCTAAAGGAACGAGCAAATACTACCTACAGAAATGGACAGAATGATCCTTGGGTTTAAGAGCCCAGATACAGAATACCTGTTGACTAAGTAGCATCACAGCATGCCTTGGATAATGATGGCCAGAATTATCACACTAGAAACAGAGGACGCAACTAAACTGCTAGGTGGTTCACTGAAACAACATGGTTTCCTAAACACCTTCATCAAACACGTCGAGGTAGTATAGTACCTCAACTGAAAATTTAGTGTGCTTTGTATGGCCTGAAGACATTGACTCAAGAGGGAAGAGTTTTGCAATTGCATCAGATAATTTAGAATTTTTGGCTAACTCGGGTAGCATAACGGTTGTATGGGCATGAAATATGAGGCAACCTGCAAGACAACTGACAACATGACATTGAATTCTTACAGAGACATCGATCCAGAAGACAACATCTTTCCCCATAGGTCTCCAACATAGTAACTCGTCCTCCTAATAGACAGATGAGAAGGCCTAGTTCTTAATCCCCGTAGAATAAAGAAGAGGGTGACTCAGAATTAGAATGACACAAGGAAAGGAGTAAAAAGAGCCTTACATTCCCTTCCACAATCAATTCCCTTATATAACTAAAGCAGTTCTAGACTCAACATCGACCAGTTTGGCTTGGTAATCCTACAGGCAGTCAAGCTCTGATACCAAAGCTGTCGGGACCCCGATCCTAAGCCATAAGAATCCATCATGTAACACATCACATCACTTTGCGGTCTCACGCATGGTTATCTCCACGGCTGCCACCTTACCTGGGCCGGGACCGTTTGCGTCTTTTGACTCACGTATGTGAAAGTATCGCTAGCATTCAAATGTCAAAGAACCCGGGCCGACATGACTAGTCGTAGAACCCAAGTGGCACATCTGTACAGGGACAGGCATACGTAACCCAGCAATGCAGGTGTCGATCTCTAGCGTGTGTAGACGAGTCATAGCAAGCTACAAGGACTCCATTACGCCGTGGGACATAAATGTCATCACTACACGTAGACGAGTCGTAGCAGGCTACAGGGACTCCATTACACTACGAGACATTTCCCTGAAGGGACAGACACAGCAGCAAAGAAGGATACATGCCGGTCAATCAATGTGTCCGGAGCAGTAGCAAGCTACCAAGGCTCGGTGGAAGCACAAAGAGGCAGTTCCCCGTAAAGAGTACTACTAAAGGCACACAACTAGGTGTCGGATCCCATACATATCGTTGCATGTCACACGTACGCACGACATGCCCGATATGCATAGATACAACTATGGCATCACAACATAACCATACGACATTACAACATTTATATAGAAGGCTCGGAAGAGCCATTACAATAGGATGTTACAAACAGGGGTCACAAGACCCAACATACAGAGCATCCAAACAAGCAAGCGGAAGTTAAACATGTCTGGGTACAGACATCTACAAAAGTGGCTGGAGGAGCCTGAAAAGCTATAACGACCCTACCAAAGGAACCAGACCTCTGTCTGGGATTCCCAAGCTAACCCAGTCAACATCGAACTTCACGTTGAAACGATCACTAATGAGACTGACGTCTCCTCTACAAAAACATAAATTAAGCAAACATGAGTACAAGAGTACCCAACAAGACTTACATCAGAACTAACTACATATGCACAAGTATCAATGAAGGGGGTTGTGGAGTTATTGCAGCAAGCCAGCTTTGACTCTTGGCTAACCTATACTACGACTACAAGTGCTCTCTTTGGGGTGGGATAGCGCACACGAGTCCACATATTCACCAATCAATACACCACTATGGATCCATTTCCGTCTCCCTACGAGAAGGCCATCCATAGCACTCATGCTTATCTTGCGTATTTTAGAGTATCCACTTTCAATTGTCTATGAACCACATAAGTTCTCCAAGTAGTCCATATCCGAGGACGCGACTATTCGAACAGATTATTTCACCCTGCAGGGGTATACTTCTTCAGACACGCTCCCGCCACTTAGCACCATATGCACGTCATGCATCTTGGCAACCTTCAAGCGGAAGCACTGGCGTGGCCGTCGGCCACGACCGTAAACAACACAAGACCCTAGTCCAGGTTTATCGCCTATCCGAGGTTGAACCCGCACGGAAGTCCGGCCGAAGTTTCCGCTACAGCCTCAAATGATGTGCGCAGGGTTCCCAAGCCCACCGCTCGGGTGCCACTTGGTACACCGTGCCACTGTGTCAGTATGCTAAAGGGGTTCTTGCTTGCCTGACAATCCTGAAGAAATAATTCTCTTCATTAGTGTCAACGTTCACATCGTCAGAACCATCGTCTACCGGGAGGAAATAACCACCGGCAAACAGAAAGAAAGAACACATTGAATTTATGCAATGCACAATCATGATGCATGGTATGACAAATTAAGGTACTTAATTAACCTAGAGGGGTGGTTAGCCAAATTGGTTGAAGTGGAATTCAAGCAAGTTTGAATTTCAACCCCAAATGATATTTCATATATTGACCTAATCATAAAATGTCCTACTTGGTGATGTTAACTTGTTTAAACATGCATGGTCATGGCATAAATAGATTCATTGGATTTTTTTGATCATTTTTCATATATAAATTATTTTCATCTGAGCTATAGATTATTTTCTATGATTTTTAGAAGTTTAGAGCATTTTCTGGAAATATTAATTCATTTAGGATTTATTTTAATTCCAGATAAATACTGTGTCAGCATGATGTCATAATGACATCAGCAGGTCAACAGGCGGCCCAGGGTCAAATCTGACGTGTGGGGTCCACACGTCAGTGTCACGGGGTTAATTCCCGCGTTGACCCGTGGTTTGACCCGTCCTAGGGCCCACTGTCAGCGACTAGAGGGTTAATTAGCGTTGTGTTTAGCCACTAATGACGTCGCCACGTCAGACACGCCGGCGACCATCCGCGACGGCGGAGCTCGCCGGACTTGTGCTACAGGCGGCCAAACGACCAGCGGAGGACATCTACGGGTAGCTGGGGGTGACCCGCAGCCGTCTAGGCGGTTAGGAGGGGCTGGGGTGGTCTGGTCTCACCGGAGATAGGCTCACGGCGGTGATCCTGCGGTGCACGGCAGGGCCAACAGCTAGCACCAAAAGACTCTACGTGCTCACACAAATCCAACGGACGTGCTCACGGAACCGGTAGGTCACCGAAGATGTGCCGACGGCGAGCTCGGGCGACGGCGTCGAACGGTCAGCAAGGGGGCAACGGCTATGGCATGAATTTAGGTGTGTGGAGTGAGGGGAGAGGAAGAACAACTCACGGGGAGGCCGAGGGGAGGCACATCGAGCTCGATGACGACCCGAGGGCGATGAATTTTGTCGGCGGCATCCGGCGACCGGAGGTTGAAGAAGGACACGGTCGTCGTCTTCGGGGCTTCCCTGCATGATTTCTCTAGCGAGCATGGGCAACTCGACGCGGCGAAACTCTTGGACCGTCTGGAGAGGCGAGGGGTGGCCGGTGGCTACGGGGTGACGGCGGCGGTCCTCTCGGGTCTGGGAGTAAAAGAGGGCAAAGGGAAAGAGACAGAGGAGCAGGGGGGATAGAGAGCTTGTGGGAGGGAGCTCTCTGGGCGTCCTTGTGGCATCGTCTAGGAGTGTCGAGGGGAACCAGGAAGCCAGGGAGGAGGTGGAGGCCTCGGGCGAGCATGCGTCGACACGCCTCTGCCAGAAGGCTGGAGGTGGAAGACGACTGGCACTTGCTGGTGGGCTGGGCCGGCTTGGGGGCTACACAGGTAAGCGCCAGGTGGGCATCTTCCCTTCTTTATTTTTTTAATTTGTTTTTTATATTTTCTTCTGACATTTGTTTTATTTTGTTTGGGCCTCAGGGACCTATCACAAAATACCAATACATTTTCTAGGGTGAAATTTGAATATTTCAAACCTCCTAAAAATGTTTGAGAATTTATTTGGATGACTAAAATATTTTACATGCTTTATTGGTGAATTTCAGAGCTTTTCCTATTTAATATAATTTACCAAAATAGTTGTTAAATATATTTCACCCCTGGTATGTTGTTTCCAACATTTATCAGAAATGGTGAACATTTTTGAAAAGCAGTATGACATCATTGAAAATTCAATTGTTGGAATTTTATTTATTTGAGGAGGTGCTAGGGTTTGGTCATCCCCATTTCAAGTTTCATTTGAATTCTAGCATGATGACATGATGCACATTCTGATGTTGATGCAACAAATACCACACAATTCTAGGGCTGTGACAAAAGATTTCTCATTTCTTCTTTTGTTTTTGGGAGTTCTCCCATGTAAACAATTTTTCTCATTTTTGTTTTCCTTTTCTTATTTGCGTTCTTCAAGGAAAACTAAAAACTCCAAAAATATTTCAGTGTGTTTGTCTGAAATTCACTTTCTTTTATCGAGTCATACGAAGGAGAAGATCACAATGAAAATGTTGAGTGGCTCTGATATGTATTACTGTTCATCTCACACAGAGCCTATATTACTTTGTCTTCTCCTCTTGAATAAAATGTTTGTAGATTCCAGCTTAGTCCACGTCACTCTTGCTCTATTATTATTTCCGTATCATTCGATTGTGCAAGTGAAAGGAAATAATGATGATATTTGATGAATTGACCGTGGCAGAGAAAAGCGGGTATGAGCTCAACTTCTTCTTGTTTTTGTAAATATATTTAACATAGTATGCATGATTCAGCACATTGTGATTCAACATGTTTGCAATGACAATTAGAGATTATAGTGGTTCATGCCATGCTCAAGTAGCTAGGAGTGGATAATGATTTATCTTGGATGTCAACATGCATTAAAATGGTTGTGATGTAGTATGATGATATGGTATCCTCCTTTGAACGTTTCAACCGGCTTGACTTGGTACATGTTCACGCATGTAGTTTAATCAAAACCAATATAGCCTTCATGATATTTAAGTTCATGGTGTCCATATCCTACTCATGATAGAATTCCATGTTTATTATTCATAATGCATGTTTATGAACGTATTTGCTCTGTAGTTGGCCGCTTGTCAACCTATTTGCTATCCTTCACCTGTACTAAATAGGAATTCCACTTTTGCATCAAAAACCATTAACCCAAAGTTATTCTAGAGGAGTCCACCATATCTACCTATATGCGGTATTACCCTGCCATTCCAAGTAAATTTGCATGTGACACCTCTAAAATTTCAAATGAACATCTATTTTGTGTGCCTAGGCCGCTCATGGAGCGACAGGGGGTGGTCAGTATCTTCCATGTTAAGCGGGTTACTCTCATGATGAGTGTTTATTCACTCATCCTTGCACGAGAAGGGCGGTAATAGGGATTCCCAGTCCCGAAATCAAAATAAATGCAAATAATAAAAAAAACTCCCCTAGGAATGTTGTTGGTTTGGACGGTACCCGTGGATTCGGCTCACCGTGGAGTGTGTTTGTTGGTGGAGGGGGAGTAAACATTTACTTTTACCACTTGGGAACTGCCACTAATTTGTTTAACATGGAAGATATTGATAGCTCTTTGTCGTAACGTTGACAGGAAGGGTGTACCTGTCAAAATTATACTTCTCTTATTTAATCCTTGAGCTCTGGCACCTCTGCATATCCTTGCTTCCCTCTGCGAAGGGACTATCTATTTACTTTAATGTTGCGTCATCACCTTCTAAAATAAGCGCAAGATCTGAGAGCACTATTATCATCCTCATGCATTGTGTATAGTGAATGTTGGATGCATCATGAATGGATCTTTTCTACCATGAATTACAATGTTTAGTCGTTGCTTGAACTTTGGAGGTGCCCTGCATTTATGTTTTGCGGTCTTAGAAAGGGCTAGCGAGATACCATTATTGTCATATTATATGTTGATTGTTTGCACTTGAGATATTTTATTATTGCTTGCTAGTTGACTGTGTCATTGTTATGAGTTAATATGGTCTTTAAGAGTTATTGTTGACATGGTTAGTCATGATCTTTGCTGAAAACCTGGGTGCTACTTAAGCATATATATGTAAACAACAAATAAAGAGTTCATAGAAGTTTTTCTTTCTCACTTTCAGTTTGTCAACTGAATTTCTTAAGGACAAGCAAGGGTTTAAGCTTGGGGGACTTGATACGTCTCCAACATATCTACTTTTCCTAACACTTTTGCTCTTGTTTTGGACTCTAATTTGCATGATTTGAATGAAACTAACCCGGATTGACGCTGTTTTCAGCAGAACTACCATGGTGTTGTTTTTGTGCAGAAATAAAAGTTCTCGGAATGGAGCGAAACTTTTTGGAGATGTTGGAATATTAAGGAATTATGGAGCCAGAAGCCACCAGAGAGGTGGCCGAGGGTGCCTAAGCTCCACGAGGGCGTGCCAGCCCCGCTGGCGCGGCCTGGTGGAGGGTGGACACCTCATGGATCCCCCGGCCCTAATTCCAATGGTATAAATTCACATTTTTTCGGAAAAAAAAAGAGAGAAGGTTTACCTCATTTCACGATACGGAGCCGCCGCCACCTCTTGTTCTTCATCGGGAGGCCACATGTGGAGTCCGTTTGGGGCCTTCGGAGAGGGGAATCTTCGGTCTTCGTCATCATCTACCCTTCTCCATCGCCAATTCCATGATGCTCCCCGCCAGGAGTGGGTAATTCCTTCGTAGGCTTGCTAGTCGGTGAGGAGTTGGATGAGATTCAATATGTAATCGAGTTAGTTTTGTTAGGGCTCGATCCCTAGTATCCACTATGTTCTAAGATTGATGTTGCTATGACTTTGCCATGCTTAATGCTTGTCACTAGGGCCCGAGTGCCATGATTTCAGATCTGAACCATTTATGTTATCATCATTATATCTATGTTCTTGATCCGGTCTTGCCTAGTCATATGCACATATTACATGTTATGATCCGTCAACCCCATAGTGACAATATTTGGGATACTTCACGGTGATGGCCGTAGTTTGAGGAGTTCATGTATTCCCTAAGTGTTAATGCTTTGTTCTGGTTCTCTATTAAAAGGAAGACTTAATATCCGTTAGTTTCCTTATGGACCCCGCTGCCACGGGAGGGTAGGGCAAAAGATGTCATGCAAGTTCTTTTCCATAAGTATGTATGACTATATATGGAATACATGCTTACATTATATGGATGAACTAGAGCTAGTTCTCTGTCCCCCTAGGTTATGACTGTTATATGATGAATATCATCCAACAAATACTCCGGTCCAGTGCCTATTGTTTTTCCACTTATTGCCCTCATTAAGTTACCACTACTGCTGTTACTGTTGCACTTGCTACAAAACTATTGTTGCTACTGTTACCGCTACTATTACCACTGCTATCAAACTATCATATTACTGTGCTATTGATCACTGTGCTGCAGATATTTATCTCCAGGTGTGGTTGAATTGATAACTCAACTGCTAATACTCTCAAATATTGTTTGGCTCCCCTTGTGTCAAATCTATAAATTTGTGTTGAATAGTTTACCCTCAAAAACGGTGCGATCCCCTATACTTGTGGGTTATCACTCACCTTCTCCGACTCAATGTCGTCCGCCAGTTGTGGCATTCTGGATGATGCCGATGAACTCTATGTCGGCGTCAGGGTATTGACCACCGGCTGCAGCCAGGACTCTGGCTGCAGCGAGGCGGCGACTGCAGCAACCGCTACGGCTCTGGGCGGTCAATCCAACCCCTTGCGCTCTATGATGCAGAGTCTGCGCACCCCCATCACTTCAGCCACTGACCTGGCTTCTGCCGTGACCGAGCTCAAGGAGACCCAAAAGCACTTGCTTGTAGAGGCCATCGAGCTCGCCGCCACGCAGCGCCAGGTGGAGTCCGCGCAGCGTGAGTACAACACAGCTTACGACCTCACTTCGGCTAGCGTCAAACCCAGCCGGTGTAGTGAGGTGTGACGTCGTGGCCATATGGTTGTCGAGGTTTTGGGCGCGGGTCGTCCTACCTACAACACCCCTGCCCAGGACATGAGGGCCACCCAAGAGGCCATGGACTACCTGGAGTACCTGGAGGGCGAGGAGCATCAGCTGCAACAACAGTGCATCTACAACCTCATGACCATCGCCAACACAATGCAGGCATAGTTCGAGTTGGCCGTGTTCGGCTGTTAGCCCCCTCCTCTTCAGGGGGATATATGGGTCCCGGATGGTGCGTGTGGGCAGACATAGCAGACATCCTCTCCGACTGCCCCTATCCATGGGAGCCGACACCGGGGTTGTCGTGGCCTGCGCAACCACGATCCTTGGGCTGCGACAAGCCGGCAAGACTATTCGGAATATAAAGGCCACCGGCATGGAAACCCCTGCCCACACAGCGGGAGCGGCCGACCTTAGTGGTGCCGACCACACATCCTACGATCGTTGACCGATTGGAGCCTCGCGAGCCTTAATACAGGCATGATGACTGGCGCCGTATCGAACGGCTGGTGTTGTCCCTTGTGCTGGAGGAGGAGGGCTCTATCGACCCGATGTGCTTTGGTCCCCGCATCCATGGCAATCCGTTCCTCAGGGGCTTCATGCTGCCCCGCGACACCCCCAAGTAAAAAGGTACCGACAAGACAGAGGACTAACTGGTCTATTACACCAATCTTGTAGGCATCATCGATGCGACAAACTTGTGGCGATGCAGTATGTCCCCCACATGTTGGTTGGCCCGACATGGATGAACAACCTACTGACCAATAGCATCAACACCTGGATGAGCTTTAACAAGGCATTCGTGTGCAACCTCACCGACACCTACAAGCACCTAGGCCAGCCCTGCGAGCTCTCCATGTGCGTGCACGGGTCCGAAGATTCTCTTCGCGATTACCTCACATGCTATACCGAGCTATTCAACTATTGAGAGGGGTTTACGAGGTGCAGGCAATCTAGTACATCACCGAGGGCTGCCGAGAAGGCACCCTGCTCAAGCATAAGCTCATGTGTTCCGAGCCAACCATTAATATGTCTTCAACGTATCTATAACTTTTTATTGTTACATGCTATTATATTATCAATGTAGGATACTTTTATATGCAATTATATGCTATTTATATCATTTTTGGGAACTAATCTATTAACCCAGTGCCAAGTGCCAGTTGCTGTTTTCTGCCTGTTTTTTGGTTTTCCAGGAAATCTGTACCAAACAAAGTCCAAACTCTACAAAACTTTTTGACATTTTTTTTCTAGACAAAAGAGACCCGGGAAGCTTCGGGAGGAGTCAGGAAGTGATAACCCACAAGTGTAGGGGATAGTTTGTAGCCTTTTTCGATAAGTAAGAGTGTTGAACCCAACGAGGAGCTAAAGGTAGAATTAATACTCTCTCAAGTTTTATCCACCACCGATACAACTCGACGCATGCTAACGCTTATTTTACCTAGAGCAAGTATGAAACTAGAAGTACTTTGTAGGCGTAAAGATAATTTTGCAAGATAATAAAGAACGTGGAAATAAAATTTAGGTGTTTTTTTAATAACATAACTATAAAATTAAATATAGCGAGTGTGGAAAAGTGGTGATAGGATTTGCGAGATTGTCCTAGGCAATTGATAATGAGATCGGTAATCATTATTGCAGTTTTATATGAGGAAGAGGCATGAGCTAACATGCTTTTCGTACTTGTATCATATGCACTTATGATTGGAACTCTAGTAAGGATTCGCAACCACTAAAGATCATTAAGGTAAAACCCGACCATAGCATTAAACATCAAGTCCCCTTTACTCCCATATGTAAACAACCCCATTACTCGGGTGTATGCTTCTGTCACTCTGGCCACCCACTATAAGCAAATCATTAACATAGTGCAACACCCTACATCGTTAATCTTTCACGTGCACGCCTCGCGGAAAGCACCTTAGGACAACAGCAATATAAACCACGCAACTCAAACCAATCAAGATCATCAATCAACCCATAGGACAAAAATGAACTACTCAAACATCATAGGATAGCCACACATCATTGGATAATAACATATAACATTAAGAAGCATGTTCAAGTAGGGGGTTCAACGGGATGTGGGAGAGTGGACCGATGTAGATAGAGGAGGGAAGGTGATGGTGGTGGTGATGACGGCGGTGAAGTTGTTGGTGTAGATCGTCGTCATGATGGTTGCCCTGTGGCCCTCGGGCACCATCAGAGAGAGGGGAGAGAGACCTCTCCTTCTTCTTCCCTGGCCTCCTCCCTAGGGGGGAGGAGGGTTTCCCCTCTGGTCCATGGCTACCATGTCTCCCAAAGGGAAAGAGCTTCTCCGAGATTGGATCTCTCTCTTTTGCTCTGATGTTTTTATGACAGTTTTTGGACCCCTTCACTGTTTCTTTAATATCTGAAGATGTGTAACTCCGATCGGTCTAAAATTTTAAGGGGGTTTTTATCGCGGAAATATATTTCTTGCACCAGAAGGAAAGTTTCGATCGACCTAAGGGCTGGCCATGAGTCATCAGGGCGCGCCCCTCCCCTTGTGGCGCACCCTGTTGGCTTGTGGGGCCCTCAGGCATCGTGTTGCATTGATTCCGACTCCCAAAATTCACATATATTTGAAAAAAAATCTCTATAAATTTTTATTGAGTTTGGACTTTGTTTGGTATGAAATTTTTGCAAAACAAAAAAACACAAAAAACAGGAATTGGCATTGGGCACTGGATCAATAGGTTAGTGCTCAACAATAATATAAATTGATAAATAATTACTCAAAAACTATCCTAGAATGATAATATAATAGCATGCAACAATCAAATATTATAGATACATTGGAGACATATCAGGAAGCGGCACAGGGAGATGGCAAGGCATCAGGGCACACCCTGATGCCTTATGGGCCGCCCGTGGCTTTGTCTGACCTAATTTCACCTCTATAAATGCTCTAAAATCGGGAAACCAACGGAGAGCCACCTGAAACACTTTTTTCACCGCCACAAGTCCCTGTTCTGCCATGATCCCATCTACAGATATTCTCTGGTATGCTGCTGGAGGGGGCATCGATCATAGAGGCCATCTGCATGAACCTTGTATACTCCATGATGATGCATGAGTAGTGAACCACAAACATACGAGTCCATAGGTAGTACCTATATGGCTTCTTGTCTCTCTTTGGTCTTCAAGACAAATTTCACCGTGATATTCGTGGTGATCTATTCGATGTAATCTTCTTTTGTGGTGTGCTTGTTGGGATTCAATTAATTTTTGGTTTATGATCACATTATTCATGAAAAGTTATTGATTCTTCCCTAGATTTCAATATTCATGATTTAATAGCTTCGTAAATCTCACTGATCTACCCATTTGGTTTGGCCAACTAGATTGCTTTATCTTCAGCGGGAGGGGTGCATTGTAATGGGTTCAATCTTGCGATGCTCTATATCCAGTGATAGAATGGGACAAGACACATATTTGTATTGTTGTTATTAAGGATAAAATGACGGGATGTGGACATATTTCTTGTCTTATCTTGTCTACATCATGTCATCTTGCTCCAAGAATTACTTTGTTCATAATGAACTTAATACCATAGATGCATGCTGAATAGCGGTCGATTGGTGAAGTAATAGTAGTAGATGCAGAATCGTTTCGGTCTACTTGTGTTATGGATGTGATGCCTATATACAACTTCATTGTCGTGGATAACCTGTCATAACCATGCACAATTCTGTCAATTGCCAATAGTAATTTATCTATCCACTGTATGCTATTTTCCAAAGAGAAGCCTCTAGGGAACACTATGGCCCCCGGGTCTACTTAAACATAAATACTAAAACTCTAAAATAGCTCACCGCCTTTTCATATTTATATTTACTCTTATTATCTACAATATCTATCTCTATCAAAATTTAATACTTGCAAGTAATGAGTTCAAGGGGCTTGACAACCCTCTTGTTTGCATTGGGTGCAAGTGTTTGGTTTTGTGTGTGCAGGTGCTGTCAAAGTTGTCAGAATCGTGATTCTTAATCGGATCTTAACTCTGTTGCTAGGATCTTGAATCATAGAATTGTAACTATTAGGCTCATAGAAACTTAGATTCTATGAGCAAAATCGTAGAATCGGAGGGGCTAATTTGGATCGTAAGATCATAAGATTCTAAGACTTGAGTCGCGATTCTGACAACTTTGGGTGCTGTTGAAAGGAATTTGCTTGGTTATCCTATTGATTTGATAACCTTGGTTCTATTTGAGGGAAATACTTATCTCTACTGTGAAGCATCTCCTCTCCTCTTCGAGAAAAGTCCTAATGCACCTCACAAGTAGCAGGAAGAATTTCTGGTGTCGTTGCCGGGGAGCATCATCAAATTCTCGCCAGGATCCTACACACAAATTATCTTTTACTTGTTCTCTTTTTTATCTTTCTATTATATTTTTATTCTTATAAAAATCAATACAAAAAAATCTATTTGCTTGTGTGCATGTTTGCTTGCTTGAAGTTGGTATCATGTCTCATCTTGAAAAGGTTATTATTGAGAGTGCTAGCAAAGATAGTGCTAGTGATTCTAATGAGGAAAGACCTAAGGCTTTTGATGCTAAACACGATCCTCCAAAGGATAAAGTCCCTAGTGATGAAGGCTCTCCATTTTAAAAACTAAAATATATTATGTGGAGTATGGTAACATTATTGGAAAGAATGGCATTCAAGATTTTTTCGAATGTGCCCCCGAGTTATACTATGCTTGTAATGAAATTAGAAAAAAATTGTTCACCTACACCCCTTCTTACTGAAAATGTTCCTAAGTCTCCCTAGTATACATGACCCTAAGGCCAAGAAAATTGTGACTATCATCCTTATGCATGAATTTTATTATTTGATTAGAGAAGCTAAGGATTTTTTTGCTCATTAAAATAGATTCTCAAAAACCTCAAATAGAAGAAATTATCCATGATAAAGATATGATTCATAGGTTGAAAACTAAGGATTATCATGGTTCTGGTGAGAATTAGAGGAGGAGAGTCCCTCATGGGGTCTTAATAAAATATTTGTACCATAATGATTGTGATAAATTTGAATGTATTACTAAAAGGATCGATTAAGGGTTTAATGAGGAATCTTTTAAAAACATGGCTAGAGAACCTAATTATAATGAAATCCATGTGTCGTCGTTTTCTCACGCCATATGCCATGGGTAGGCTTATCGAAGGTGGTTGGGGCCGGAGGGCGCCGACGGGCTCCGGGTGCGGGATTGGGCATGAGCGGTGGTGACACGCAATGTACCCAGGTTCAAGGCCCTCCATGGGAGATAACACCCCTAGTCTTGCTTGGTCTAGTTGATGGATGGGTATGTTTAGAAGGTTGCTCCTGGAGCTGTGTCCAGAGGAGGAAGAGGGAGCAGCCGGCTCGCCTTCCTCTGCTATGAAGGGTGAGAGTGAGGGAAGTGTCCCACGGGTGTGTGTGCGTGAGACCCCTCGTAGTAGAGGAAGGCAAGCCGGTTGCTCCCTCTTCCTCATCTAGACACAGCTCCAGGAGCAACCTTGTAAACATACCCATCCATCAACTAGACCAAGCAGGACTAGGGGTGTTACCTCCCACGGAGGGCCCTGAACCTGGGTTCATCGCATGTCACCACCGCTCGTGCCCAATCCCGCACCCGGAGCCCGTCGGCGTCCTCTGGCCCCAACCACCTTCGATAAGCCTACCCGCATCTGTTGTGAGAAAACGATGACAGTTGGCGCCCACCGTGGGGCTGTACGTGGCGCCGGCCGAATTCATGCTCCGGGCGGGACCCCTCACCATTCCCCGCCGCCGCCGCACGTCTAAGCGAAACCGCTGGCTCGTGGGGCTTGCTCCGGCAGGCCCTGTGGGCAGCACCGTCGACCTCACGCTCGACATCGACGCGCTCACCGAGCGCTTCGGCAGGCTAAGCCTTGCCGAAGCGCCGATCGCCGACGAGTAGCCTAGCTAGGTGCTCGACTGCGCCGACCCGCCCACGGCTATGGGCGCACTCGCTGCGACCCAGTCCAGCAGCTCTCACGTCCGTGTGGGAGCAATGGCCATCATTTCCTCCACCTCCTCCAGTCGTGCACGGGCCAAGGCCGACACCGCTGCAGCCCGCGTCGGGACCTCCGACTCGCTCGGCGCGGCCCTCCGGGGCCTGAGCACCCCCATTGCCCCGACAGCAAACCCTGATGTCGCCACGGTCGAGACGGAGGCGGCTCGCCACCTCCTGTTCAAGGACGCCAGCGCCCTCGTGGCCACGCGGCGCCGCATGGAGGCTGCTCAGCGGGAGTACGCCTCCGACTACGGTCTCACCTCGGTTGGCACCGAGCCCAGCCGGCGTGGGGCTGTGCGCAACCGCGCTCGTGTGGTCGCCAAAATCTTGGGCGACAACATGCCCATCTACGACACCCCCACGGCCAACCTGCGGGCCTCCAAGGTAGCCTACGAGGATTTGGCTACCTTGGAAGGTGAAGAACGTGCCGCCCGCGAGCGTCACATCAAGGACCTCATTGATGCCGCTGACACGTAGAAGTATCAGCTCATGGCGGGCGGCGCCACCTACGAAGGCCCCCGGCCCGAGCGCGAGGGCACGGGGACTACTTGTCGTTAGCCGGCTCAGCACTCCTGCTCCCCTCGCCCCTTCGGCCGTTGGGTTGAGGCAAGCAACCCTCGGCACTTTGAGCTGCCCGGGAACAAGCAGCCGCCTATAAACAGCTGGCGCACCAACGACAACCGGCGCAGGCGTGGGCATATGCCACCCCCTGGTGCAAGTTGGAACGGTCAGTTCCGTCTGTCATCCGCCTCGAGCTCTCGCCCTGCTCGGACCACGTGCCCCCCATAGCGAGAACGACGCCCGTCTCCGCATTGACCAGTTTGCGTAGTCGGCCCTCCTCGAGGAGGAGGGCTCGATTGGCCCGGCATGTTTCTGCCCTCGAATCCGCAATGAGCCATTCCCGACTAGCTTCATGCTCCCCCGAGATAGCCCGAAGTACAACGAGGCGGCCAAACCCGAAGACTGGCTGATCGACTACACCACTGTAGTCGGCATCGCGAGGGGGAACAAGCCCGTAGCCGTCCACTATGCCCCCCTCATGCTGATCAGCTCGGCCCACACTTGGCTCAACAGCCTGGCAGCCAGCAGCATCAACACCTGGACGGACTTCGAGGAAGCCATTGTACGCAACTTCACCGACACCTACAGGCGTCCAGGCTGCCCCCGCGAACTAGCCATGTGCGTTCAGGGGCCGGACGAGTCCCTCCGTGACTACCTCATCCGGTGGACCGAGCTCCGCAACTCCTGTGAAGGGGTGCACGAGGTGCAAGCCATACAATACTTCATCGAAGGCCGTCGTGACGGCACCCCCTTCAAGCACAAGCTCGTGTGCTCTAAGCCGGCTACGCTTGTTGAGCTCATGACCAAGGCAGACAAGTATGCCATGGCCGACTCCGCTATTCGGGTCAAAACGACTCCGCCTGCCAAGGCAACACCGACGCCAGTGGCGTCTCGACGGGCTGCCGACAACTGGCAGCCGGCGAACAACAAGCGCAAGAATGACCAGCCCGACTCCCTCTATGGGAGCTGGCAGGTTGCCACCATCGAGGAGCAGGAGCTGGCTGACTAGTCTTCCAGCCAGCGCTAGCGCACTAGCAAGGCCGCCTGGCAGACCAAGCTCACGTTCAAGCAGATGCTCGACCTCCACAGCAAGAATCACTCTGGGGCCAAGCCCTCCACGCACACGCTCTGGCAGTCCAGCTTCCCACAGCAAGTGGCCCGGGTGGATGGCCTTCCGGCTCCCCCTGCGCCGCCTGCCTGCGCGCTGGCCCCGACCCCAGCTACCGCCCCGGCGCCGGCTCCGGCTCCGGCCCAGAACGATGGTCGCCGGCACGACTAGTTCCCCAACCAGTGAAGAGACGAGCAAACATGCGCAACGCCGTCTCCATCGTGAGGTGAATGCCACCATGCCGGCAACTCCCTAGTTCATGCACTGGTCGGAGAAGCCGGTCACCTAGAGCCGGGCAGATCACCCGGCTATGATGCCGAGTCCCAGCAGCTATGCCCTGGTCCTCGACCCCACCATCGCCACCGAGAAACGCACCTGATGCTTCATGCAAGTGCTGATTGATGGTGGCAGCAGCATCAATATCCTCTACCTCGACACGATGCGCAAGCTAGGGTTGAAAATAGAAGACATGCAAGCGAGCTAGACGGTTTTTCATGGCATCGTGCCTGGAAAGTCCTGCTCCCCTGTCAGCAAGATCAAGCTTGATGTCCTCTTCGGCGGCCCCGGTCACTTCCACCATGAGCCGGTGTTGTTCGAGGTAGTGGACCTCGAGAGTCCCTACCACGCACTACTGGGCCGACCGGCCCTTGTCAAGTTCATGGCGGTCCCCCATTTCTCCTACCTCAAGCTCAAGATGCCAGGCCCCAAGGGAATCATCACCATCGCGGGTGACTACAAGATGTCGCTCGAGTGTGCTCGAGGCGGCAGCCGGCTGGCTGAGGCCCTAGAGATAGCCGAGGAAAAGTGGCAGCTCGACCGGCTCATGGCCCTCGCCGCCAGCTGGCCGGCCGTGTGGGCTCCTCCCTCGCAGTCGGACGGCGAGGCTTCTTTCGTGTCGTCCAAGGACACCAAGCAGATCCCGCTCGACCCGGCCAACCCCGCTCAGTGCGTCACCATCAGCTCCTGCCTCGACAGTAAATAGGAAGGCGAGCTCGTTGACTTCCTCCATGAGAATCAGGTCATCTTTGCATGGTCCCCCAAGGACATGTCGGGCATTTCGAGGAAGTTCGCCGAGCACAAACTACACGTCCCTCCAGACGTTAAACCGGTCAAGCAACCGCTACGCCGTTTCTCTGAGGAGAAGGGGCGTACAATAGGAGAAGAGATCGCCCGGCTGCTCACAGCCGGCTTCATCATGGAAGTTTTCCACCCGGACTGGCTAGCCAACTCAGTCCTGGTGCTGAAGGAGAACAAGACCTGGGGCATGTGCACCGACTACACCAGCCTGAACAAGGCATGCCCCAAGGACCCATTTGCCCTGCCGCGGATCGATCAAGTCATCGAGTCCATGGCTGGCTGCAATTTGCTGTCCTTCCTGGCTCCACGGCCGGCTCAAGACCTCCTTCATCATGCCCTTTGGGGCCTACTGCTACATCACCTTGTCCTTCGGCCAGAAGAACACAGGTGCCGCCTTCCAGTGGTGCATGCAGAAGTGCCTCCTACCTCAGATAGGCAGGATTGTCCACGTCTATGTCGACGACATCGTTGTTAAAACCAAGAAGCACTTTAGCATCCTCGATGATCTCTGGGAGACCTTCGCGAACCTGCGTGAGTACAAGATCAAGCTCAACCCGGAGAAGTGCGTCTTCGGTGTCCTAGCCGGCCAGCTCCTGGGTTTCCTCGTGTTTGCTCGCGGCATCGAAGCTAACCCAGAAAAGATCATCGCGATCGAGCGCATGCCCAAGCCGACCCGGCTCCACGACGTCCAGAAGTTCGCCGAATGCCTTGCCTTGCTTAGCCAGTTCATCAACCGGCTGGGGGAGAAGGCCTTGCCCCTCGACGGGCTCCTTCGCAAGACGACCCTGGTCGAGCCGGATCACACAAAGAAGCCGGGCATGTTTGACTGGCCCGACGAGGCGGACGAGGCCTTCCGCGGCCTTAAGCGGGCCCTCACTCGCGCCCCCATCCTGGCCGCGCTGGCTGAGAAGGAGACCTTGCTCGCCTACATTGCGGCGACCACTCGCATCATCAACATTGTCTTGGTGGTCGAGCGACCGGAGGAGGGCAAATCCCTGCCGGTCCAGCGCCCCATCTACTACCTTAGTGAGGTCCTCTTCACCTCCAAGCAAAACTACCCCCACTACCAGAAGATGTGCTATGGCATATACTTCACCGCAAGAAGGTCAAGAAGTACTTCTAGGAACACACCATCACCGTGGTGAGCACGGCCCCACTAGGCAAGATCATGAGCAGCCGGGACTCCATCGGCCGGATCGCCAAATGGGTCATCTCCCTTGCTGACCACGAGATCCGGTACGAGTCCTGCATCGCCATCAAGTCACAGGCGCTGGCCGACTTCCTCGTCGACTGGGCGGAAACCGAGTTCGTGCCGCCACCCCAGACTCCACGCATTGGCGCATGCATTTTGATGGCTTAAAAATGAGGACCGTCCTGGGTGCCGGCATAGTCCTCTCCTCTCCAAAAGGTGACCCGCTCAAGTACGCCCTCCAGATCCACTTCGCTGCCTCTAATAACGTGGCCGAATATGAGGCTATCGTCCACGGCCTCCGGCTCGCCAAGGAGATCAGCATCAGGCGCGTCCTATGCTTCGGCGACTCCGACCTTGTGGTGCAGCAAGTCTCTGGTGAATGTGACACCAGGGACGCCAACATGGCCAGCTACCGCTTCCTCGTACAACAACTCACCGGCTCCTTCAAGGGCTGTAAGTTCCACCACGTCCCACGGGCGGACAACGAGGCGGCCGACACACTGGCGAAGATCGGCCTGCACCTGGCAGGATATCCCAGCCGGCGTCTCCCTCGAACTGCTCCTCAAACCATCAATCAAGCTTTCCCAAGAGTCGGAGTCCATCTTCATACCGGCTGACGCCGCCGCCCCATCGACGGCTCCGGCTGCCCCCTCGGCATCTTCGCCACCGATCCTCCTACCCTGGCTGCCTTGCCAGTGCGGGCTGAGCTGGCCCAGCAAGCTACGTCCGAAGCAGCCAGCTCCGATGCCGCAACTGTCATGATGGCAGTCGATGCCCCTCCTCCCGTCCCCGACCCGAAGGCTGGCGAGCCGGTCCCGGGGACTGATCACCCAGGCATGAGGGCTCCCGTGCCGGCCCCCGTCTCGACTCTCTCATGGGCCCAACCCATCCTGGCGTTCCTTCTGTGTGACGAGCTCCCCCCAGACAAGGCCACGGCGAGACAAATTCAATGCCGGG
The DNA here is from genome assembly GCA_022496015.1 of Hordeum marinum. Classification (NCBI taxonomy): domain Eukaryota; kingdom Viridiplantae; phylum Streptophyta; class Magnoliopsida; order Poales; family Poaceae; genus Hordeum; species Hordeum marinum. Next base: position 446,060,701 of record CM039674.1, read on the forward strand.
CCTCGGCCTATAGCATCATCAATCGTGAGCTCGTTCACCGCAGCACCACCGACGTCTTCCAACGGTGTGTCGAGCCGGAGAAGTGTCAGGAGAACCTCCTCGACATCCACGAGGGCGAGTGCGGGCACCACGCCGCCTCTAGGACCCTGGTGGCCAAGGCCTTTCGCCATGGTTTCTACTAGCCGACTGCCTTGAAGGTGGCCAAGAAGTTGGTCAACGAGTGCGAGGGCTGCCAACGTTTCAGCACGCAGAGCCACCTACGCCCTCGGCCCTCCAGACCACCCCCTCTCGTGGCCCTTTGCCGTTTGGGGGCTGGACATGGTTGGACCCTTCAAAACCGTACGAGGCGGCATGACACATCTGCTGGTGGCCGTTGACAAATTCACCAAGTGGATGAAGGCCAGGCCGATTAAGAAGCTGGATGGCCCCATGGCCGTACGGTTCATCAATGACATCACGGTATGCTACGGCGTCCCCCACAGCATCATCACCGACAACGGCACAAACTTCGCCAAGGGCGCGCTTGCGCGTTTCTGCTCCAAGGGGGGCATCCGGCTTGACCTGGCGTCCATCGCTCACCCAGAGTCAAACGGCCAGGTCGAGAGGGCGAATGATCTAATACTATCCGTCATCAAGCCCCAACTCGTAATGCCACTGGTGAGGTTAGCCGGCTACTGGGTCGACAAGCTACAACCTGTCCATTGGAGCCTCAGGACCACTCCCAACCGATCAACCGGCTACACACCCTTCTTCCTTGTGTACGGGTCCGAGGCTATCATTCCCACAGATATCGAGTTTGACTCGTCTCGGGTCGCCCTATACACTGAGAAGGACGCGAAGGAGGCGAGAAAGGACGGTGTCGACCTACTCGAAGAAGCCCGCGAACGGGCCTTGAGCCGGATGGCCATCTATCAACAGAAGCTCCGACACTACCATAAAAAACGGATCTGGCCGCTCTCCTTCGGCGAAGGGGACCTGGTGCTCAGTAGGATCCAGTGGACAGCCGGCCAACACAAGCTGTCCTCCCCATGGGAGGGCCCGTTCATCGTCAGCAAGGCACTGCACAACAACGTGTACTACCTGATAGACGCCCAGAAGCCACAGAAGCGCAAGAGGGACGCCTTCGGCGAGGAGATCGAGCGCCCGTGGAACACGGCGCTCCTCCGTTTGTTTTATTGCTGAGAAAACGAGTGTATGTATGTATCCTTCCCCTTTTGGGCTTATGAATGCAATGGGTGCCCCAGGCCGGCTCTTGGGGCACACCCTTTTCGTTTCCCTCCAAGGTTTCCTCACTCACCGGCTCCCGGACCTGGCTCCTGGGCCCGGGGGCTCTCCGGCTGGTCCTAGGTCGCCTCCCCCGAAACCGACAAAGTAGTGTGATCTAAGTAAGGCCTCCCGCCCCTCCCAGCTACAGACCGGCTCCTGACTGTCCAGCTGACGAGTCCTCAGGGTGGCGAAACCTAGCGCACACGAAAAATCGATCGCAAGGGTGTTGCCGGCTAGGTCTAGCCGGACCACCGCCTCACCTCTGCCACTCAACTTACCCAAAAAACTCTTGTGGTTCCTAAGCTCAAAACCAGCTCCCTTGAGGCGGACGCCCCAAACCAGCTACAGACCGGCTCCCGGCTGTAGGGCTGGCTGGGCCGAAACAAAAAGGGAAAAGGGGCCGAGCAGACACACATGACCAGAAAACACATTAAGCATTCAGAGCACAAATTGAAAACAAGATGCCCACGGCCATCGTGATTCATTACAATACACCCACAGTGGGTGGACTTGATTCTAACATGCAGAAGAAAGAACAAAAGAAAAGTAAAGATGCCTAGGGTCTCAGGACACCAGCGCGTGACCAGCCGGTGCACCACTAGTCAGCTCGACGTTCGGCCCGGAGGTGGTCGCGGCCTGCGGGTTGGCTTCCGTAGCCTTCGGGGCAGCCTCCGTGGTCCCAGCCGTCTCAGTGCTGGAGTCGGTGCTCTCATCAGCAGCCTCCTCGTCCTCCGGACCTTGGGGGTTGCCCGAAGCAGTCCTCGGCTACCGGCTCGCCGTCCTCTACAAGCGCCGGCAGGAGCTCGTCCGGGTCGACGTACGTGGCGAGCTCGTTGGCCCGGCTGTCATGCCCAGATGCGCGCCTATCCATATTAAGGCACGGGGGCCTCGCAAAGAATAGAGGCGCATCTTGTTGTTCGCAAGTATAGCATCATTACATCATATATTAAAGAAGAGATGAGTATATGAGTTGGCTTACACTCGCCACATACTAAATTACAATTCCGCACAAGAGTTCAAACACCAATATGAAGACAGGGTACGACTACGGACGAAAACAAACGATAAAAGCAGATGCAATGATACTATCTCGCTAGCCCAAAGATCATGACCATGGACCTCTACTCATCCGGATAAGTCACGTACATCCTACCTGTTTCATCGTCATACTACCACTCGAGCTGCGTCAGATCATCCTGCACGAACTCATCTGTACCTGTACCTAGATTGTTGTAGTAATCTGTGAGCCACAAGGACTCAGCAATCATTCGCCTGGGTACCGAGACTATTCTAGCTTAAAGGTTGGGATGGACTAAGAATTTATGGTGGCTAAACTTACGTAAAATGAAAATAAATATATGTGGCCTACGATAAACAATCGAATCTAGAATGACCTCTATGAGATCCTGAACACTTACGTACGTCAATCATAACCCCACCATGTTCTCTCTCGGATCATGTTCACGAGCAGAGACGATCACGGTTACTCACGCAGTTGGTGCATTTTATTAGAGTTTACTTCAAGTTAACTATAACCGGGTGTTAAACAAATATCCAGGTTGCCACATAACCGCGGGCACGACTTTCCGAAAGATTTGACCCTGCAGGGGTGCTCCAACTAGTCCATCACAAATTAACCACACTCCGCGGGAATAGCCTCGACCATGGATCTCATGAGCATCCTAGGCAACTCTAAAGGAATTCCAACACCTCGAGATAACCTGAAGAAAGTCAGAGCCCCTCCTGTGAGACACTCGATGAAGGTAAAACAAGTCCAGCAAGACCTCCCGGTGAGCCAGATCTGCTTCTAGAGCCGTGCGCTCTCTATCAACAAGCATCATCCGTCTATGCGAAGTGGACGGTTGCCTGAAAACACCTCGAGTTTCCCCGAGGTGGCATCGCCGACTGCTAGGTGGGTGGACCAACACTCATGAGGAGCACTGGCCCGGGGGTTGATTCATTATCCACGGGGTTGCAAAGCCCTATGCAAATTTTATTAAGTTATTGAGCAAATGTAGTACCAAAGTTGTGTCTTGCCAGACAAGTTTTAATCTTAACCTAATAAACAAGGGGGTCCCCATAACAACCCCGAGCATGTTAGGAGCGCAAAGTATGGAAACACAACACCGGTAACAAGAAACTATGGCGGTAACAACAGAACAAAACACCTACCAAAAGGCCAAGCCTTCCACCAATACCAAGATATATATGTGCATTAAATTAAATAACAATTAATATTGTGATATGCCAAATCCAAATCCATGTTATCACATGGAACAACCTGCACCTGCAACTAAGAACGCTATAAGAGGGGATGAGCAGCGGTAACTTAGCCAATCAAAGGTTTGCAAGGATGTGGAGGGTTAGAGGCTATCATGGCAATTGGGAGGCTGGCATTCAAGTGGTAGGTACCGCAATTGTAACAATAAGAGCGAGACAACTAGCAAGCAAAAATAGTATCGGGATCCGGGTATGATCATCTTGCCTGTTGTTTCTTCAGTGGAACAAGTAGCGGGATCCTCGTAGTTGTACTCGCCTAGCTCTTCGTACTCAGGTTCAATGTTCGCGTCTACCCAAGAGAAACAGCAAGAATTAAACAAACAACCATGGTGCAATGCACAAGCAAGAATGATGCATGCTTATTTGAAGAGTTTTAACATGGCAATCCTAACTAGTCATGTTTCACATGCAAAGGATTGGTTATTAATGAATCTGGATGTAACCTTATGTTGAGTTATTTAGACATGCATGACCATGCCAAATATCTATGCATCATGCAAAAACGATACAAATGCATATGTAGAACGTAAGAAACGGAGTTACGGTTCTCACGCTACACCCACGACAAGATACGAAGGCAAAACACAAGACAAGTAGGACCTGGGCTATTCCTTGGCAATCCAAGGTAGCCACTGGATAGGCAATTAAAAACCAACCACAATAGAGCCAAAGATCAAGAAATTCCATGGAGTATAGCTACCACAGCCACAAAACAATAAAACCAACAATTTGCCACAAAACAACAACATAACAACTTTCACAGCCAATAACTTGAGCTACAGGAATCCTACAACCACAAACAAGGTTGACGGGGGGACGACGCCCGGGTAGCCTCAAACACCCCTAATGCTCCGGGCCCGCCTATAGGGCAAATGGGTGGGGCGCCTTCGAGGAGCCGGCTCGGCCCCCCCTCCCGGCACCGGCGTGCCGGCCACTCCTTCTCCAGCCGCGGTGTGCTGGCCGGCTAGGGCCTCACCGCCCGGCTCCTTCCCTCAGCCGGCCGAGCATCGGATGCCCCTGACGGGCTCTGCGTGACGATAGTGGGCCCCGTCCCATCGAGGGTCGGTGCCCGCGTGGCCACAGTGGCCGCTATCCCATCGGGGGTTAGCGCCCGCATGGCCACAGTGGCCTCTCGCCGCTGTTGGATGGCGACCAGGCCTCCAACAGTGGCGGCCTGCCCCCAACCACTCCGCCATCTACCCAAGCATGGCTACAGGACAGCCAGCCGACCGCTGACTTCGGCCGACCGCCGCAAGACGTCGCCGCCCGTGGCACCCCGTGCGCGACGTGACCAGGCTCGGGGCCCGCCCACGACAAGACCAAAGCTGGTGGCCCCTGCAGCCGGCCGGGTCCCCCCACGACCAATATATTCATATTGTAAGCCAGGGGGTTGGCCTATAAAACCCCCCGGGCCTCCCCCATGCAAAAGGGACGACAGACAAGAGAACAAAGGATGATGCCCTAAGCAGAAGAGCAAAGAACACCATGATAGCACCACCTACGTAGCACCTCCCACGGGGAACCTCTCGAGCCGGAGCACCTAGATCCCACCTCGATTCATGCAGCTCAAGGAGCACCTTTGTAATCTTCACCATCGTCTCAACGAGACCAAGCAGGAGTAGGGGTTTTACCTCCCATGGAGGGCCCTGAACCTGGGTACATCGCGTGTCAGTCACCATTTTTGCCTAACCCCGTTCCCGGAGTCCACCGGCGTCCTTTCGGCCCCTCTCGATTAGCCTACCCATGGCATCTGCCGTGAAAAAACCACGACAAAGGTATTGACAGAAACTACATAACATGCTTATCAACTTATCCATCTACACAATTTGGAAAGGAGGCACACATCCATAAGCATGAAGCTCACAAGTAGGCATAATGAAATAGAAATGTGGGACTTAGTGAAAACAATAGTTTCCTAGAATCTGAGTTAGTCTGGTAGCAAGTTGACAGTAGAAACTAATGGTGTTAGAGACCACCTCATGGCATGGAAATTAACAGGATGCTAGAAGACAACATATACTTCGAAACACTAGCACAGAGCTTGAGCTAATTCACAACATATCACAATATAGCAACCACTCTACATGGCATGAAAATAACAGCAGATTCTCAGACTTAGAAATATTTAGCATGGTTGAAAACAACAACATTTTCGTGGCTAATTTAGAGCAAGGTTCCCACTTATTTTCAAGTTGATCATGACAAAGATAAATAGCATGGAATTCTACACATCCAAGACTAACATATTCATGTTGGCACAACCATCATAGCATGCATGGATTAAACACGGCAAAAATGACAAAATGGCATTATGAGATAAAATGACATTTTGTCAAACTTGCTCAAAAGGCCAAACCAATAGCACAAATGAATTCTTGGGATTTGTCTACCCCAAGATCATGTATCATACTCATATATTCACATGGAGCATCATGACAAAAACTACATAGCAAATTCATCATCCACTCCTATAAGTGAAAACATACCTAAAATGCTCATGTGCAAAAATGATCATGTCCAGATTTGGCAATATTGCTATAACAGGAAAAGAGCTAATTATAATGCTAAAACAACAAAACCACAAATTAATCTAGTGTATGACAAGTGGGGCATGGGCCCACTTGCCATACACACACTAACACACACACTACACCAGCACACACACACACACATCCACACATACACACACATGGATCTGGTTGCCACACCAGATCCACACACAGCTCACACACACGTGCACAAACACACACACGTACTGCAACCACACTGGATCTATCCACACAGAGGATCCACCGCACACACGCACACACACACATGCACACCAGATCCGGACGTAGGCGCACCCGATCCCACACTGGCAACACCAACGCCACCCAATCGAAAAAGGAGAAAAAATGGGGCGGGGGGGGGGGCGGTAGCCAGGATCGAACCCGCGACCTCGTGGTCGAACCCCGAGTGCAACACCACTGCGCCACTGCACGGGATCACAACAGAGTAGGGCAGCGATCCCACTAGAACTAACTGACCGGGCACCACACCGGCAACAGAGGACGGCGGAGGCGACGAATTCCGGAGATCACACGGGCTCTCCGACGACGCTAACGGGCACAAACAAAGAGGGGATCTATGGGGTCCCATTCCTCTGCTCATCTCACGACGCGGAGGATGGAGGCGAGCTCAAGCTCTCACCTTCCCGACCGGCGGCGATGGTGCTACGGAGACGACACACGGGCCTATATAGGGAAGAAGGGGCAGCGGGGACCCAGCAGCTCACCGATGGTTCTCGAAGGCGCGGGGGGATGCGGACGACGGCGAGATGGAGGGGAAGAAGACGTCGGCGATGACCTTTCTCCTTGTGGACGACGGTGACGCGAAGTGGCGCTGCGGGGAGGTGCTCCTCACCTCCCTAGCAGCGGGAACGGAATGCGGGCGACGGCCCGTGCTCCACGTCATCTCCACCGGCGATGAGGGCCACCGGAGACACATCGACGACGGCGAAGATGACCGACGCGACCTCTGAACGTCACCTCTCTCTCTGAACTTACCTGAGGAGAAGGAGGAAGAAGAAGGAAGAATTGGAGGGACAGGGGAGGAGCGACGGCGGCAGGAAGGGAGGAGAGGAACCCTGGGGGGTCGGCACGGACGCCGAGGGGGCCTAAATAGGCGCGGGCTGACGGCGAGACGACGGCAACGGCTCACGGCGACGCTCTCTCACGCCCCCACTCTCTCTCTGAACTTGACGGCAGGAGGCAACGGAGCAGGTGGCCGTTCCCTGCGAGCGGGCTGGGTCATGAGGGAAGGACTCGGTCCACTCACACACTCTCTCACCGGCAAAAACAAAACCTAGAAGGGTTGTCCCCTTTAAAAAAAACAGCTCATTTACAAAAGCCTAACAGAAATGAATAAAAGGGATTTTGGATAAAACAAAAGCACTTTTACTTACAAATATATAAGACCCTTTTTATTAAAATTATCATGTTGATTATTAGGGCAACTAATTTAAATAGTTTTAAAACACGTCAGCCTCTTGTTATTTTAAAACCCCAAACTATAAAGCTCAAAACATCAAAAGAACAACACTCGCATGCTTAAAATATTATAGGCTATCTCCTAAACATTTTTAAACAATTTAATTTAGCAATTAATTATGTTGATTAATGGCAATGGAATAAAGAGAGAAGGTTGGGTATGTTTGAAAAGAATAAGAGAGGGGGGAAGGAGATGAAGCCCACTCAAACCACACATCCACAACAACACTGATATTACTACAAGGTCAAGAAGCACATCACAAAACAAATGGATGGCATGATGATGAATGATATGATGCATGATGCATGAATGCATGAGACAAGCCATGACAAGGAGCAAACTCATTTCATTAACTCATGACAACAAGGTTCACATAAGATACATGCCATAAAAGGTGGGGGCAGCACTTGGGCTGTCACACCGGCGGACAAGGACGGGCTCGCATGCCGCCCGCTCTTCGGCCGTCTCGTCCCGCATGGTGGCCAGTCAGTCCATGTCAACGCCACGGTACCACGATGTTACGAACCAGAGCACCATCTGAGCGCCGGCTCGAGCGGCTCACGCCTTCCAGACCTCGAGCCGGGCCATGGCGTTCTCCAGCCACAAAGCCACGCGGCTCTCCGGAGCCCCACGGCCTGGCCACAAGGCGGCAATGACCACCTTGCCGGCCGTCTTCAGTCGCTCCATGCTCCCCTCGAGGTGGATCAGCAGTTTTCTATGGCGAGCCCAAGCTTCGCCATATCCCAAGCAGCATCCCCCTCGATTGTGCGCCTGTGCGGCAGGAGATATTCCCGGTGCTCCTCTACAACATGCTTAGCACGGCGCTGGGTTTCCGACAAGCGCCCTAAAGAAGAAAGGGAAGAATGAGAAGAGGGACCCTCAAGAACAAGAAGAAAGTAGCCGGCTGAAAAATAAAAGCTGGTACTTACTCTTAATGGAGTCGCCCAGCTCGATGGCAAAGTGGAGCGACGAGTCCCGCTTCGACACCAGCGCCGCCTCTGCCTCGACAAGGGAAACCCAATGCTCCTCGTTTTGGAGGGCGACAGTCCGTTGGGCGGCGTCAGCCGCTTCCTTGACGGCTTTCTCCTTGGCCGTCATCTCCCGCGCCACATCAGCTCACGGGCGGTCTTGGGCCGCCTAGCCATCCACCAGCAGGGCGCCCAGCCGGTCCCTCTCGTGGGTTACCGCTTGGACGCTCTATGCCAGACGGTCCCGCTCGGAGACAGCCCCGGCCTTCTCCTCCCGGAGAGTGGTCAGCTACCCTATGAAGCAAAACCAACGTCAATCAGACATTCTAGGCCCGTTTCGGTTGCTGAGCAGCCGGCCCGGCTCCCTGGGGCTACACATCCCCCACAAGACCTCGCACCCTCGTCAGCTCCTCCTCCAGCCGGTAGAAGCCATGCTTGCCGCGGTTATGGATGGAGACCGCCTTGTCGAACAGCTCCTGCTGCCGGGCTTTCCCCGGCTGCCACGAAAGGTCAAAATCAAAAGGCGCACAAGGAGATCCAGCCCGGCTGCCCTACAGACGGTCAGCCGGCCCGCTTCTCGGGGGCTACACCCAGTGGATGCGCTCTCGTGCCCCCACTGAAAATTTCAACAAGTAAAAGCGATGCTTACGTCCGTGCACCACATGGTGTTGTCGACCGCCTCCGCGAACTGGGCCAGCTCCTGGCGACCTTGCTCGAGGACGCTCCCCAACTCCCCGAGCGCGGGGACCGGGCCGCCTGCCGGGGGAGCCGGAAGGGTAGGGACGCGCCCAGCGCCTCCCAGTCCGGGATCACGTCAACCATGGACCTCCGGGTCTGGCTATCATTGCCGCCCATCCCGACGTTCACCACGGTGCCAGCTGTCGGGGAAGGGTTGATGATGGCCAGGGCACGAGAATCGGTACCCAGTTGCCCCTCGCTCGGCGCTGGCGCTGCCTCCTCCTTCCGTCTCGGCGCGACGACCGCGCCGGATGGTGCCTCTGTCTCCATGGCCGGCGCCTCCGGCGTCACCTTCTGGGCCACCGGAACCTTCTGCACGTCGACCTGGGCCGGCTCGGCCGTGGGCGGCGTCACGTCTAGCACCATCGGCCGAGTCTCCTCGAGGGTCGGCTCCATAGCCGCTGCCGCCGGATGGGCCGCCTCCTACGCAGACGGGGGCATGGCCGGCTCCGTGGCCACCCCTCGTGGCTCGCTCGATGGGGGCCTTGACATGCGAGTCGATTCCGCCGCCGAGTCGGATGGTCGCGCGGGGTCCGCGGACCTCCTCCGCCTCCCGCCACTCGAGGTCCCGGAGCGCGAGGCCCTGCCTTGGGCTCCAGACTTCTAGGCCCGTAGCTCCGCGAGCCTCCTCTTCTCCTTGCACCGCGTGGCGATGTGCTCGCAGGCCAGCCAGCTGCCGGGTTCTGTTGGGTCGACCGTTGACTCCACATCATGGAGTTCGATAGGGTCCCTGAAGCACATAGTGGTCAAGCACCCACCAACCCACAACTAGGAAAGGAACCCACTCAAGAAGGAGGTCACTTACCCGGTGACGACGGGCAGAGTGCGCCTGGCGCGCGCCGGTGGCTTCGGCATGGCCGCCTTCACCCGCTTGCGGGCAGGCGGCGGGGCCGCCGACTCCTTATGAGCCGGCCTCTTCCCCCGGCTGGTGGCCCTGGCCGTCGGGGCATGAGACGGACACTCCTTGGTGAACTGAGGGGGGAGGCGCGTTCAGGATCCGAACATCATCATCGCCATTGTCATCATCATCATCGATCCAGTCCCTGATCGTGGGTCCGGGAGGATACTCACCGGCTTCGCTGGGCCCGCCAGCTCCCGAGTCGGCCGCCTCCTCAGTCTCCCCTGAGGAATTGACCCACTCTTCGAGCGGGCCTCCCTACTCGTAGTCCTCAGAGTCAGAGTGGTCGCGCTCCACCTCGAAGATCTGGGGGTGCGGGCCATCCGGCGTGTTCTATCGCACGAACTGCGGTCATCACAGAAAAGTAAGAATGGATGCTGGCTGGAGGGGTTCGAGCAAGAAGAGCCGTCTCAATGGAACATACTAGGGCAGTGCGATGGTGACGATCGTACGGCTCCTTGCCGAAGGTTCACGTCGTCGGTGTCATCGTTTTCTCATGACAGATGCCATGGGTAGGCTTATCATAGGTGGTTGGGGCCGGAGGACGCCGATGGGTCCGGGAGCAAGATTAGGTACAAGCGGTGGTGACACACGATGTACCTAGGTTTAGGGCCTTCTGTGGGAGCTAACACCCCTAGTCCTGGTTGGTCTAGTTTGATGGATGGGTATGTTTACAAGGTTGCTCCTGGAGCTGTGTCTAGAGGAGAAAGAGGGAGCAGCCGGCTCGCCTTCCTTCGCTATGAAGAGTGAGAGTGTGAGGGAAGAATCCTATAGGTGTGTGCGTGAGAGTCGTCGTTGGCATTGCAAGGGGGCTCGGGGGTTTTTATAGGCCACCCCCAGCTTACAATATTCCTGAGGTAAATAAATGGGGGGACCCGGCTGGCGGCCTGTCCGGCTGGCCAGGGGTCCCTCCCTTTGAACTGTCTCATTGCCCATAGGGTCCACCGGCTACGAGGTCCCATCGCTTGCTGGGGCCCACCAGCCGGCTCAGCGAGTGGGCCCCGCCCACCTGCTGCGGCACGGCCCGCCCTGGTGGCATCGTCTAGTGTGAGCCGACCGAACTCTTTGGTACAGCCGGCTGCACTGTAGCCATGCCAGGGCAGGTAATCGAGTGGGTGGGGCGTGCCGACACTGTTTCTAAGGTCAGTGGCCTAGATGGCCAAACTATAGCCATGCACACCCATGCATCAGCGGCCACTGTTGCTACAATGGCGCCCGTCGTGGTGGTCACGTCGTGTTGCGGTACCCGCGCTTAGAGGGGCGGGACGTTGCTTGTCTGCCCCGGGGTCAACGAAGGAGGCGGCCCGACGGTAGCCGGTCATGCCTAGTCGGCCGGGGGCCGAGCCGACACCTTGATCAGCCGTCCTGAGCCAGTCGAAGATCGCACCTACCGGTTGTGCTCCAGCCAGCCGGGGCCAACCGGTAGCGTACTTTTTCTTCGAAGCGGGGAGGAGAACCCCGCTCTTTTGACCTACCCAAGGGTAATAACCCCGTCAGTAGTCCCCGAAGCCGGCGGGGGCCCACGTCCAGCAGACGGAGGGGAGCCAGCGGCTTCCCCCTAGCGGTGCCCGCCTCTGCCGTGAAGCCGAAAGGCCAGCCGGGTCGGCGGTCGAACCCGACACCTCGGGTTCTGGCGCGACGCCCCGGGACCCATGTCGGCCCGCCGTGCGCCACACGGTGGGTAATGATGTCGCAGGCCCCGCACGCGCAGGCAAACGGGACGTTGCTCTAGGCCTAGTCCGCTAGGCCTCGGGGCGCAAGCAAGGATCTTCTGCGCCCCGAAGCGGTGGTTACGGCCCGGGCCGCCTACGCATGTGCGGGGATTCCGGGGGAGTGGGCGCAGTTAATCCCCACGTCCCCCAGTCGTGGACTCCCCATTTAACAGGGGAGGTAGGGCAGATGGTGGAGGTACTCGCAACCCACTTGCCCCTTGCTGCCTCTTCTCTTTGTCTTCCTCACTCCCTCGCGCGCCGCAGCTACTCTCGCATGCAACCTCGCTCGTGCGCCGTCCCGCCGTTGTAATGGCTGAAGGGCGCGGAGGAAGCTGGGCCGCATCCGTGGTTACGGACGCGGACATCACAGACCTCCGCCGCGCGCACATGCTACCGCCGGCGGAGCGCATGGTTGCCCGCGCACCGGGCGACAAGGTGGTGCCTGCGCCGCAGCCCGGCGAGTTCGTCGTCTTCACCTAGCATTTCTCCCGTGGCATCGGGCTCTCGGTGAGCCACTTTTTCCGGCTGATGATGGAGACGTTTGACCTCCATCCGCACCATCTCGGCCCCAACGCCATCCTCTACCTCGCCGGCTTCGTGACGCTGAGTGAGGGGTACTTGGGGATTCTTCCCTTCCTCGACCTCTTCAACTCCCTCTTCTACCTCAAGGCGTTGAAGAGCAACGCCTGAGGGGGCGCGGCGGTGTGCTATCGCGGCATGCGCTCACCGCATTTCTCCCTCATCAACTCCGTCAAGGGGTGGCACCGAACGTTCTTCTACGTAAAGAACGCCAACCCGCAGCAGGACTACATCCGGCTGCCGCCCTTCGTCGACGCGCAGTCTTCCGGAGTGAACTGGTCGGGAGCTGCTCCGCGTGGAGTGGCTTTGGCGGAGCTCGGCCGACTTGTGCAGCTGAGGACCGGAGAGGGGCTGGTCGCCTCTGATTTGGTGGCGGCCTTCATCTCACGACTAGTGCTGCCTCTTTGGATGAGGCTGCACTAGATCTATGATATGTCCGTCCGCCGGGACCCCTATCGACTGACGACCGTCGACCTGACGTCGGCCCAGGTGGCGATGAGGGTGAACACCATCATGATGTTCAAGCTGGCACGAACGTCATGGACCTTCGGCATGGACCATATGACTGCATCAACCGTCCTCCCCTGGTATGTTTTGTCGAGGCGGCTCTTTTCGTTTGATTCTTTTCAGTCAACAACCGGCCTCAGACCTTACTTCTCCGTGCTGACCATAGTTGCTCATGCGACAAAACATGCCAAATGGCTCACACCCCCAAATCTTTGAGACGGAGCGCGACCACTCCGACTCCGAAGACTACGAGCGGGGAGGCCCGCCTGAAGAGGGGGTTGACTCCTCGGGAGGGGTCGACGAGCCGACCGATCCGGGAGCCGGCGGGCCCAGTGGAGCTGGTGAGTATCCTATCGGTCCCACGATCATGGACGGGACTGATGACGATGATGATGATGTGATGATCATGAACGCGCCTCCCCCTCTGTTCAGCAGGGCCGGCGCGGGCGGAGCGAGGAGCGGCCGGCTCAAGCCCCGGCGACCGGAGCCGCCAGCCGGGCAAAGAGGCCGCCTCAGGAGGAGCCGGTGGCCCCGCCGCCTGCCCATAAGCAAGTGAAGATGGCTGCATGGAAGCCGCCGGCACGCGCCAAGCGGGCTCTGCCCATCGTCACCGGGTAAGTGCCTTCCTTTTTCTTGCGTGTCTTTATTTCCGAGTCATGGGTCGATGGGTGTTTGACCCTTATGCATCACATGGACCCCATCGAGCTCCATGAAGTGGAGTCAGCGGTGGACTCGACGGACGCCGTCAGCCGGCTGGCCCGCGAGCACGCAGCCGCGTAGCGGAAGGAGAAGAGGAGGATCGCGGAGCTATGAGCCTTAAAGTCCGGAACGCGAGGCGAGGCCTCGCATTCTGGGACTTCAAGCGGCAGGAGGCGGAGGAGGTCCACAGACCTCGCGCGGGCGCCCGACTCAGCGGCAGAATCGACCTGTCTATCGAGTCCCCCGTCGAGCGAGCCGCGAGGGGCGGCTATGAAGCCGGCTGCGCCCCCATCTGCGGAGGAGACGACCAGATCGAGGGTGACGGCTATGGAGCCTGCCCCCGAGGCGACCTGGCCGATGGTGCCGGACGTGACACCACCCGCGGTGGAGCCAACCCGGGTCGATGTGCCGGAGGCTCCGGCGGCCGCAGAAGAGGCGCGAGAGGTGGCGCCGACGACGGCTGCCACGAAGACGGAGACACCGTTCGTTGCGATCGCCATGTCGGGACGGCAAGGGGAGGAGGCGGAGGGAGCAGAGAGCGAGGGGCCACTGGGGATCGATTCCTGTGCCCTTGCCATCATCAACCCTCCCCAACGGCCGACACCGTGGCAAGTGTCAGGACGGGTGGCAATGGCAGCCGGGCCCGGAGGTCCAGGCAGGATGTGATCCAGGACTGCGAGGTGTTGGCGCGTGTCCCAACCCTTTTGGCTCCCCCGACAGGTGGCTTGGTCCCTGCGTTCGGGGAGTTGGGTAGCGTCCTAGATCGGTGCCTCTAGGAGCTTGCCCGGTTTGTAGAGGCGGTTGACACCACCCTGTGCCATGCGTAGGTAAGCGTTGTTGTCTTGGTTGAACTTTTCAGTGGGGGTGCGCAAGTGCACCAACTGGGTGTAGCCCTCGCGATGCGGGCCGGCTGACCGGCTGACCGGCTGACCGGCAGCCGGGCCAGATCTCTTTGTGCATCTTTTGATTTCGGCTTCATGTGGCAGGAGGGGAACTCCTAGCGGTAGAAGCGTTTTGAGGAGGCGGTCTCCATGCACGACCACGGTAAGCACGGCTTCTACTGACTGGAGGAGGAGCAAGCGTGGGTGCAAGGTACGATTGATCTTGCGGGGAGGGGGCGTAGCCCCCGAGAGCCGGCAGCCGGCTACCTGGCAGCAGAGAAGTGGTATTGAACGCTCGACTAATGCTTGATTTTACTTCGTAGGGAAGCTGGCCACCCTCTAATCGGAGAAGGCCGCGATGGTCTCCGAGAGGGACCGGCTGGCGCAGAGCGTCCAGGCGGTCACCCAGGAAAAGGTTCGGTTGGCCGCCCTGCCGGTGAACGGGAAGGCGGCCCAGGACCTCCTGAAGGCCGACGTGGCGTGGGAGGTGACGACCAAGGAGAAAGCCTCCAAGGAGGCGGACGAAGCCGCCCAACGCACCGCCGCCCTCCAATACGAGGTGACCCGCCTGGAGCGGATGCTCGAGGAGCGCAGGGAGGCTCTTGCTGAGGTGAAGGCGGCGCTGGCGGCGGAGCGGGACTCCTCACTCCATTTTTCCCTCGAGACGGATGACTCTATCGAGCGTGAGTGTCCAATTTTGTTTTTTCAGTCGGTTGCCTTTTTTCTTGCCAGTTCTTGTTTTTGATTTGGCTTCCTCTCCTTCTTCCCTTTCCTCCTTAGGGCACTTCCTGGAAACCCAGCGCCGCGCTGAGTGTTGTGGTTTTATCACGACAGATGTTCGGGTGAACAGACTTGGATTCGAGGCCATCGCTAAGGTGATGGACTCAAAGGGGTTGGTTGGGACGAAGGACACGAGTTTACCCAGGTTTGGCCCCTCAAGTCGAGGTAACAGCCTACGTCCTGCTTGTGTTTATATTGCTTGGTGTATCGATTACAAGGGAGTTATTGCTTGACCTAGTTCTCGATAGTCTGATCTCTAAGTCGCCCCGTGTCTTGCCTTTATATAGGAGGTCAAGACCACGGGTCATACAAGTTTTAACCGACTCTCATTACATGTCGGAGTCTATCTCTACCTTATCTTGCCTTCCTAACCAAGTTGTCTCCGGGCGGCTCACTCACTCGGGTCTTCTCTGTCCGACCCACGTTCCGGCCCTTCTTGTCAAGCCGCCAAACATCTTGGGCTTAAGTCTTCACAACCCACTCTTGGGCTTAAGTCTTCACAACCCACTCTTGGGCTGGTGTACGAGCCGCCTAGTGTGACCCGGAGCCTCAGAGGCGGGTCTCATCGTGGGGTTATATCCCCAACATTAGGCCCTAGGTTGATTTGAGCTTGCTCACTTTAGCCTCCTTCTCAATTATTAGCGAGTCTCCCTTATGTTACCTGAAATAATGACCCGCCGTGACGTCACGTCAAATATGTCAGAAAGATCCTTTGACGTCTGTGACGAATCTTTCCCTTATTAAATGGACGGTCCGGGAAGCGAGGCGTCCGCCTCAGTCAAATGATATCCGTCGCCGGATTTTCGCGCCTGTTTGCACCCTAGCCTATTAAATAGGACCGCGAGGGGTGGCATTTGTTTTTCTCCCCGCTCGGTCTTCTTCTTCTTTCTTCCGATGCCGCCGCTCCAGCACACCTCGCTCCGGTGTCGTCTTCACACTGTCGTCATCAAGGCTGCTTCATCAACCTGTTGGTTCTAGAGTTTCTGCCCGCGTTCGCCGTGCCGTCTCCGGTGAGTCTTTCCTCCCCTAGATCCGTAGCCATTCCGGTAGGGTTTTTACGGAGTTCTTCCGCCGCTTAGAAGACGAGCTCCTCTCCAATGCCGGCCATGCTTAGTCCACAAAAACTTGATGATATGTTTTCCCCATTGCGGTGTTCCGTAGAAAACCGATAGCAACGCCACGCAGATCTGCAATCACTCCACCTGCCGTTTTCAAACTTTTGCCATTTCGACAGTTCGTCGCTAGGTTTGAGATAAAACCATTTTTCTCTGTTTTGCAGATCCAAAATCTCTGAGACACATTGTGAAATCTGTTTTCCACACTTAGCCAAATTTTGCCTTGTCTTCTCATAAATTTGACTCGCCATGTAATTCCGGCTCTCAATAACCGGATCCTGGCGGCTTAATCTTAAAATCTTAAGCTTTTAACCGCCCATAGAAGTCTGTCGTTCCCGGACTCGCCGTACATTGTTACCTTGAGCAGTTTTGAACCGCTGCCATGTCTTAGTGCATCCAAATCATGCAATTGGGTCGGCTCTTGCATCACTGAAGAATTCCTGATGGACTTTGTACACGCGGGCACCCTTCCCACCAAAGATGTCATCCATTGGTAGGTTCTGGGTAACGAACTAAAGCCCGTTCCTCAGGAGGGCAAAGTAGTCATATTTTCCGATCATATCGAACGTGGGTTTGTACCCCCCGGCTCAAAATTCTTTTGGGACTTTCTTCACTTTTACAAGCTGCACCCTCAAGACCTTGCTCCCAACTCTGTTTCCAACATCTGCAATTTCCAAGTGCTCAGTGAAGTCTACTTGCAAACAGAGCCATCCATCGTTCTCTTTCATGAGTTTTTTATGCAAACCGTCAGATAGAGGTGAAGGCCGGCCCAAGCCTAGAGCTTGGCAGAATTTCTATTCAGAGGCGCCGGGACATAACCTTTCCGACTGTTCAAATGCCAAGCCATCCAAAAGACTGGAACAAGACTTGGTTCTATTGTAAAGATACCTCCCCAGAAGGAGAGCATCCCCTGCCGGGTTACTGCCCATCTTGGCTCAAGACGACCTCGGAGCTTCCTGGCCGACTGTCAAGTACTGAACGGGCGGAGCACGAGCCGGCTCACGCCAAGATTAAAGCCCTTATGGCCAACGGATTGTCAGGACTGGATTTGATCCGCTGCTGGATTTCTTGGAGGATTATGCCCTTGAGCCGGTGAAATCACCTTATGTGCGAATATGCGAGCCAGTATGATGATTCCCTCTGCTTCAGCCAGATAGCGTTAACAAAGGATGATATTACAACTGTCATCCGGATTCTTGTCCGCGAAACTTCCAGAGCTTGCAGTGTCATTGGGCTGGCACCTTTCTTCGCCACTAACCCGACTCCAAATGTAAGGCAACTCTTTATACTCTCTTCTCTTTATTAGCTATGTCTTGGCAATCACCTCACTACTTGTCGGCTTATCTTTTCAGGTTGACTCCGACTTCTGGAAGAAGTAATATGTTCCTCCTCTGAAGAAATCCAGGAAGAAGACCGCGTCCAAGAAGATGAAGAAGAAGACCACTCCTCAGGAAGAATGGTTTGAACAGCCGGAATCAGACGGCTCAGAGGTATAACTTGACTATTTTTTGGCACCTCTTGATTCACCTTATTGACAACGACCATTCACAGGACGAGACAGAGACCAGCCACGCCAACGCCCTTGAGGTAACTTATGTTTCGTACGACTCAGAATACTTTGTACCCGAGAAGATACGGCGGCTTACTTAGACCCACAATTTCTTTTGGAAAAGCAACAGCAAGCCGCTCGACGCCAGACCCGGAGCGCTAGCTCTACCGTTCTCATGCCTGGGTTGCCTAATTCTCTGACTCAGAGGAAACGTCCAGCTGAGGTACATATTCCTTCTCTGCTTGATTTTACTAATCATTCCTTTGCAAATTGAAGATTGCCTTATATTACCTGAACTGCTTTTCAGGGATCGTCTCCTTTGTCTGGCGACTCTACAGCCACTACACTGCCGCCTCCGAAGATTAATCCGCTCTATGTGTTTTTCAAGCCTTACCTCCGAGTGTTTGGTGGTTATCAACCTTGGGCTTTAATCTTTATGCTTTTCTAGGTCTCAAGCCAAGCAAAGGAAGACCAACAAGTCCTCCCCTGGCCCCAATGTTCAAGAACCGGACCTTGTCAACCCGGATGCTCCCATGCCGGATGTAGATCCCTCGGCGGCTTCTGCAGAGCCGACAACTGACGATATGATTCCTGAGAGTCCTCCTAAGGACCATTCTAAGCCACCGAGCCCTGCCAAGGTTGCTGATGACACAAACACTCCGGATGTCATGATTATCGGCGCTGGCTTCCACTCTCTTCAACCTCATGTGCTGACAAAGCATAATGAGACGGCTGAAGCCTCCAAGAAGCTGGAATTTGAGCTCCCCGCCCTTGAGAAGATGACAACTGATGAACTTCATGCTCGTTATTTGAACCGCCTGTCCAAAATCCGGGACCTGGAGCTGAAGCTTGTTAGCTTAATGAAGAAGAAATATGAGGTATTCTTTACTCTCCTTATACCCTTATGTAGCCCCCAAGAGCCGGGTTAATATTGGATGATGATAATCCAGGTCTTCATAACTTGGTTGAAGTAGAAATACTTAGCATGTAGGTGTCAATTTACTTAGAAGTAATCGCAATTCATCGTTGTTAGCCACCAAGGGCAGGCTCAAAGTTGATAATCATTCAACCGGAGCTTTATAGAAGATAGGTAACAGAGCCAATTGTAGCCCCCAAGGGCCGGCTCAATCTTGTAAAAGTTGAGTTGGGACTTTCCTTCTGAATAGCTTGAAAAACCAGTATGTAGCCCCCAAGTTCCGGGTTAACTTGATAAAGATGATTCCGAACTGCCTTTAATCTAGGAGATCAAATAGACATTAGCCCGCAAGTGTCATACATATTGCTTGCAATCTGTTTGAGACTTGCTGCTCATTCCATATTTTTCCATGTCATAGGAAGCTTTAAACGAAGCCGGGTCAGAAGTGGCCGGCTTAAAAAATAATCTAGCCACGCAGCAGGCTGCCCGAAGTGAAGCTGATGAAAAATGCCGGCTCCTTTCTGTAGAACTGACCAAGATTAAGGACGACTTTGCAACCTTCAAGGAATCTTCAAGGAATCTTCTAAGACTGAACAAGCCACCCTGACTAAACGGGCAGATGATGCTGATCAGTGGCTTATGATCGTGTGTGATGAGCTATAGTCCTTGAAGTGCCACATCAAGAAAATGACAGCCGCCATCTTTGGTAAGTATTTGATAACTTAACTCAATTTGTGTGTTGTACTTGTGCTAGCGACTCATGACGAGGCATCCGTCTTATGAAGGTCCTAGGAGCCGCCAACTTGCCTCCGACAGCTTGCTACCCCTGAAGGCCATGTATACTTTGACAAAACAACTTTATTGTGGCGCTGTGTGTACAATCAAGGCTGTACTATACAAGGATACTACCCCTTCAACTATTGAAGGGGTCTTAGAGCTTCTGTCCACGCTGCCAAAGCAAATTGTCAAGTTGAAGAGATCAGCCGCCCGTCAGGGGGCGATCGCAGCCATAAGCCGAGCATTGGCTTTTGCTCCAGAGTTTACTCTGGGTTATATGATGGACGGGTTTCCATCCAAAAAATATGATGGCTCCGAGTTTAAAGAGGCTGACTATGCACGGTGTGTAAAGGCTTCCAAATTCATTGCCTCCGTGTTAGCAGAAGAAGTCAACCTAGATACATACCAGGCGGCTTACAACGCTGACCTGAAAAGAATCCGCGGTCCTCTCTTTGAGTCCAAGGATTTGACGCCTGCCCGCAGTAAGAATCTTTTTGCCTCTGAACTTGACCCGCTCCCCTTCTTTGAAGAAGGAGCCTTTGTGGCTTTAACCAACTGCAACTGGGACTTGGAAAATCTTCAGATCAAGGCAGTCGAAGACCCGGAGCAGGGTGACCTGCCGGCCAGCTAATCGCGTTGTGAACGCTTGTTGATAGCCGGCTCTTTGTGACCCGCCATGAGCGGTGTAGAAAACTTTAATATATTTTTGGGCTCCACAGAGAGCATATGTAGTAGACTCGTAGTAACTTTGCCTTTGCTTGAATTGTACCATCGTGCACATATGAAACAGTCCGGCTTAACATATATATGCCATCTTCCTTGCCCTTCTCATTGGATGCTTTACCGGCTCTTAGCAGCTTAATTTCCTGCAAGAATAGATGTATCTTTATATCGTTATGAGGGCGACTTAAAAGCATAACCCAAAGATGTTGTATCTTCCTAACATATTGATGGAGTCAACTGCTTGGCTTTAGAGCCGGCCATAGGGTTTGATAAGCTACACCCGTATGGTGGGAAGCCCCCTGGACGGCTATGTTGACTTGTCATCATTTTTGGCTTAAGAGGCGGCTGTTAGGGTTCGATAAGCTACACCCGGAGGGTGGGAAGCCCCCTTAGACAACCAAGTTGACTTGTCAACTTTTTTGAATAAAGAGCCAGCTGTTAGGGTTAGATAAGCTACATCCGGAGGTGGGAAGCCCCCTTCGATAGCTATGTTGACTTGTCAACATTTTTTGGCTTAAGAGCCGACTGTTAGGGTTAGATAAGCTACACCTAGAGGTGGGAAGCCCCCTTTGACAGCCAAGTTGACTTGTCAACTTTTTTGGCTTAAGAGGTAGCTTTTAGGGTTAGATAAGCTACACTCGGAGGTGGGAATCCCCCTTCGACATCTATGTTGACTTGTCAACATTTTTTGGCTTAAGAGCCGCCTGTTAGGGTTAGATAAGCTACACCCGGAGGTGGGAAGCCCCTTCGACAACCAAGTTGACTTGTCAACTTTTTTGGCTTAAGAGCCGGCTGTTAGGGTTAGATAAGCTACACCCGGAGGGTGGGAAGCCCCTTCGACAACCAAGTTAACTTGTCAACTTTTTTGGCTTAAGAGCCGACTGTTAACTTGTCAACTTTTTTGGCTTAAGAGCCGGCTGTTAGGGTTAGATAAGCTACACCCGGAGGGTGGGAAGCCCCCTTCGACAACCAAGTTAACTTGTCAACTTTTTTGGCTTAAGAGCCGACTGTTAGGGTTAGATAAGCTACACCCGGAGGTGGGAAGCCCCCTTCGACAGCTATGTTGACTTGTCAACATTTTTTGGCTTAAGAGCCGACTGTTAGGGTTAGATTAGCTACACCCGGAGGTGGGAAGCCCCCTTCGACAACCAAGTTGACTTGTCAACTTTTTTGGCTTAAGAGCTGGCTGTTAGGGTTAGATAAGCTACACCCATAGGGTGGGAAGCCCCCTTCGACAGCTATGTTTTGGATCTTTCTTGCATGGATGAAGATATGCAAAATGGTAGAGGCCCCGGCTTGCAGGGATGTTACTTTCTTCATATATAAATATGATATGTACAATGATTGACGGGGGGATGACCCCCCGGGGGGCCTCAAACGCCCCTAATGCTCCGGCTTGCCTACAGGCGAGTGGGCGGGCCACCTTCGAGGAGCCGGCTTGGCTATCCCCCGCCGGCTCCGATCCCCCTCCCGGCACTGACGTGCCGGCCACTCCTTCTCCAACCACGATGCGCTGGCCAGCTGGGGCCTCCCCGCCCGGCTCCTTCCTCGAGACGGCCGGGCATCGGATGCCCCTGACGGGCTCTGCGCGGTGACAGTGGGCCCCGTCCCATCGAGGGTCGGCGTCCGCATGGCCATAGTGGCCTATATTCCGTCGGGGGTCAGTGTCCGCATGGCCACAGTGGCCCCTCGCCGTTGTTGGACGGCGACCAGGCTCCCAACAGTGGCGGCCTGACCCCAACCACTCCACTACCTTCCCCGGCATGGCTACAGGACAGCCGGCCGGCCGCTGACTTCGGCTGACCACCGCAAGACGACGCCACCCGTGGGACCCCGTGCCGCGACGTGACCAGGCTTGGGGCCCGCCATGACGAGATCCAAGCTGGTGGCCCCCGCAGCCGGCCATAGTGGCTGCAGGCAGGGTCCCCCCACGACCATTATATTCATATTGAAAGCCGGGGGGTTGGCCTATAAAGCCCCCCGGCCCTCCCCATGCAAAGGTGGATCGCACCCACGCAGACAGAGAGGAACACCCACATAGCATCCATCACATGATCTTCCTGAGCCGGAGCCCTCAGCTCCCACCTCGATTTTCACAGCTCAAGGAGCACCTTTGTAACCTTTGCCACCAGCTCAACGAGATCGAGCAGGAGTAGGGGTTTTACCTCCCACGGATGGCCCCGAACCTGGGTATACCGCGTGTCAGTCACCGTTCGTGCCCAACCCCGTTCCCGGAGTCCACCGGCGCCCTTCCGGCCCCTCTCGATAAGCCTACCCATGGCATCTGCCGTGACAAAACCACGACAGTTGGCGCCCACTGTGGGGCTCTCCGCGGCGCCGGCCGGAGTTACGCTCCGGGCGGGGCCCTTCAGCACCTCCCCCGTCCGCCCCGCGTCCGGGCGGAGCTGCATGCTCGTAGGGCTTGCCCCGGCAGGTCCTACGGGCGGCATGGTTGGCCTCTCTGATGAGCGCCCCGACCATAACCTAACGCTCGACGATGACGCGCTCGCCGGGCTGTTTAGGAAGCTCAGCCTCGCCTGTGAGGCGCCGGCCGACGAGTACCCTAGTGGGGTGCTCGACTGCAACGATCCCCCTGCGTCCGTAGGCGCTCTTGCCAATGGCGACTCGATCGGCTCCCGCGCCCACGCGGGAGTAATGGTCACCGCCTCCTCCACCACTTCGGGCCGGGTGTGAGCGGCCGAGGCCGGCGCGGCTGCCACCCGCCCCGGCACATCCGACCCCCTCGCCGCCACCCTCCGGGGTCTTGGCACCCCCATCACCACTACGGCGAATCCCGCCGCCGCCAGGGCCGAGCTGGAGGCGGCCCGCCGCTAGCTGTTCGAAGATGCCAGCGCCCTCGTTGCCGAGCGGCGCCGGATGGAGGACGCGCAGCGGGAGTATAACTCCGCGTATAGCCTCACCCCGGCTGGCCCCGAGCCCAGCCGGCGTGGCGCCGTGCGAGAACGCGGCCGCATGGTCACCGAGATCCTAGGCGGCCACCTCCCGGTCTATGACAGCCCTGACGCCAACCTGCGCGCCGCCAAGGTTGCCTACGAGGATCTGGCAACCTTGGAGGGCGAGGAGCGGGCCGTACGCGAGCGACACATCAAGGACCTCATCGACACTACCAGCGCGCAGCAGGTCACCCTCACTCCCGGAGGGGCCGTCTCCGAGTTGCCCCGCCCCGAGGGCGAGGGCTCTGGAGCTGTTGACCTCCGGCAGGCTCAGCACTCCAGCACCCCTCGCCCCTGCGGCCGAAATGCCCGGGGGAGCAACGCTCAGCGTCCCCCGTCGCGTGGGAACGAGCAGCCGGCCGTGAACAGCCGGCGCAGCGATCGCCCGGCTGGCAGCCGACGTTTCGACGAGGCACCGGCCGACGGAGGCCGGCGCGGCTGCGAACACACCCCGCCCCCGCGGCATGAACCGGCGCGGTCCGTCCCGCCGGCCGTCCGACCTGAGCTTGCGGCCCGGCTCGGTCCGCGTGTTCTCCACAGCGACAACGACGCCCGGCTCCGCCTCGACCGTCTGGCACAGTCGGCTCTCCCCGAGGAGGAGGGCTCGATTGGCCCGGCCTGCTTCGGCCCGCGGATCCGCAATGAGCCGTTTCCGCCCGGCTTCACTCTCCCCCGCGACACCCCGAAATACACCAGGACCGCCAAGCCGGAGGACTGGCTGGTGGACTACACCACCGCCGTCAGCATCGCCAGAGGCAACAAGCGCGTAGCCGTTCGCTACGTCCCCCTGATGCTGCTTGGCTCTGCCCGCACCTGGCTGAACAGCTTGGCTGCCGGCAGCGTCAACACCTGGACGGACTTCGAGGAAGCCATCGTCTGCAACTTCACCAGCACGTACAAATGACCCGGTCGCCCTCGCGAGCTCGCCATGTGCGTCCAGGGCCCAGACGAGCCCCTCCGCGACTACCTCACGCGCTGGACCGAACTCCGCAACTCCTGCGAGGGCGTGCACGAGGTGCAGGCCATCCAATACTTCCTCGAGGGCTATCGCGATGACACGCCCCTCAAGCACAAGCTCTTGTGCTCCGAGCCAACCTCCCTGGCGGACTTAATGTCCAAAGCGGACAAATACGCCACGGCCGATTCCTCCATGAGGATGAAGGCCAAGGCACCAACAAAGCCGGCTTCGGCTCCGGCCAAGACGGCCGCCGGCAACCGGCAACAGCCCAACGGCAAACGCAAGAACGACCAGCCCGATCCCCGGTACCGGAGCCGACACCTCGCCTCCATCGAGGAGGAGCAGCCAGCTGGCCAGGCCTCCGGTAAGCGCCAGTGCACCGGCAAGGCCTCCTGGCAGCCCAAGCTAACTTTCGAGCAGCTGTTGGACCTCCCATGCAGGAACCACTCCGGCGCCACGCCGGCCACGCACACGCTCCGGCAGTGCAGCTTCTCACAGCGCTTGGCTCGGGGAGACGGCCTCCCGGCTCCTCCCGCGCCGCCAGCCCGTGGGCCGGCTCCGGCCCAGGCTCCACCTCCGGCTCCCCAGCCGACCCGAGCGGCCCTAGCCCCGGCTCGAAATGACGGCCGGTTGCTGGACCAATACCCCGAGCCCGACGGCTGCTACGTCGTCTTCACGAGTGAAGAGACGGACAAGCACACCCAACACCGGCTCCACTTAGGTGAACGCCACCGCGCCCGCGACTCCCCAGTTCATGCACTGGTCCGAGAAGCCGGTCACCTGGAGCCGGGCAGAACATTCGGCCGTGATGCCGGACCCGGGCAGCTACGCCCTCGTCCTCGACCCCACCATCGCCTCTGAGAAGTGCTCCTGCCGCTTCTCGCGGGTGCTGGTCGACGGTGGCAGCAGCATCAACATCCTCTACCTTGACACCCTGCTCAAGCTAGGACTCAAGGTGGAGGACCCAAAGGCAAGCCAGACCGTGTTCCACGGCATCGTCCCGGGCAAGTCCTGCACCCCCCTCGGCAAGATCCGGCTTGACGTCCTCTTCAGCGACGCCAGCCACTTCTGCCGCGAGCCATTCTGGTTCGAGATGGCGGACCTGAGCAGCCCCTACCACGCTCTACTAGGCCGGCCCGCGCTGGTCAAGTTCATGGCGGTGCCCCACTACACCTACCTCAAGCTCAAAATGCCGGGCCCTAGGGGCATAATCACCGTTGCCGGCAAGTACCAGATGTCGATGGCGTGCGCGCGCGATGGCAGCCGGCTGGCCGAGGCCCTGGAGATAGCGGAGGAGAAGCGGCAGCTCAACCGGCTGGTGGCCCTCGCCTCCGCCCAGCCGGCCGTGCCGGCTCCTCCATCCCAGTCCATCGGCGAGGGCTCTTTCTAGACGTCCTTGGACACCAAGCAAGTGTCGCTCGATCCGGCCAACCCCACCCAGTGCGTGACCATCGGTTCGCGCCTCGACAACAAATAGGAATGCCAGGTGTCCCGAGGAAGTTCGCCGAGCACAAACTGCACTTCCGGCCGGATGCGAAGCCGGTCAAGCAACCCTTGCGCCGCTTCTCTGAGGAGAAGTGGCGTACCATCGGAGAAGAGATCGCCCGGCTGCTCGCAGCCGGCTTCATCATGGAAGTTTTCCACCCGGACTGGCTGGCCAACCCAGTCTTGTTGCTGAAGAAGAACAACACTTGGCGCATGTGTATCGACTACACGAGCCTGAACAAGGCATGCCCGAAGGACCCGTTCGCCCTGCCGCGGATCGATCAAGCAATCGACTCCATGGCCGACTGCGACCTGCTGTCCTTCCTGGACGCCTACTCCGGCTACCACCAGATCAAGCTGGACCCGGAGGACCGGCTCAAGACCTCCTTCATCACGCCCTACGGGGCCTACTGCTACATCATCATGTCCTTCGGCCTGAAGAACGCAGACGCCACCTTCCAGCGCTGCATGCAGAAGTGCCTCCTGCCTCAGATAGGCAGGAACGTCCACGTCTACGTCGATGACATCGTCGTCAAGTCCAAGAAGCACTTCAGCCTCCTCGACGACCTCCGGGAAACGTTCGCCAACCTGCACGAATACAAGATCAAGCTCAACCCGGAGAAGTGCGTTTTCGGTGTCCCAGCCGGTCAGCTTTTGGGTTTCTTCGTGTCCGCACGCGGCATCGAAGCCAACCCCAAGAAGATCCGGGCGATCGAGCGCATGCCCAAGCCGGTCCGGCTTCGCGATGTTCAGAAGTTCACCGGCTGCCTCGCCTTCCTTAGCCGGTTCATCAGCCGGCTCGGCGAGAAGGCCCTGCCCTTCTACGGACTCCTGCGCAAGTCGGCCTTGGTCGAGCCGGGCCGAGACCTCTCGAAGAGGCCGGCCCTATTCGACTGGCCCAGCGAGGTGGACGCAGCGTTCCGCGACCTCAAGAGGGCTCTCACCAGCGCGCCCATCCTGGCTGCGCCAGTTGAGAAGGAGCCCCTGCTTGCCTACATTGCGGCCACTACACGCGTCATCAGCGTCGTTCTGGTGGTGGAGCGGCCAGAGGAAGGCAGAGCGCTGCCGGTGCAGCGCCCGGTCTATTACCTCAGCAAGGTCCTCTCTGCCTCCAAGCAGAACTACCCCCACTACCAGAAGATGTGTTACGGCGTCTACTTTGCCACCCAGAAACTAAAGCATTACTTCCAAGAGCACGTCGTCACCATCGTGAGCACAGCTTCGTTAGGCGAAATCATGGCCGGCCAGGATTCCACCGGCCGGATAGCCAAATAGGCCATCGCCATGGCCGACTACGAGATCCGGTACGAGCCACGCACCGCCATCAAGTCCCAGGCGATGGCCTACTTCCTCGTCGACTTCACCGGGAACCAGTTCATGCCGCCTCCACCCGACTCCACGCACTAGTGCATGCATTTCGACGGCTCCAAGATCAGGACCGGATTGGGTGCCGGCATCGTCCTCTCCTCCCCGAAGGGCGATCAACTCAAGTATGCCCTCCAGATCCACTTCGCCGCCTCCAACAACATCGCCGAGTATGAAGCCCTCGTTCACGGCCTCCAACTCGCGAAAGAGATTGGCATCCGGCGCATACTTTGCTTCGGCGACTCCGACCTCCTACCGCTACCGCTTCCTCGTCCAGCAGGTTTCCGGTGAGTGGAACGCCAGAGACGCCAGCATGGCCAGCTACCGCTTCCTCGTCCAGCAGCTCACCGGGTCCTTCGAGGGCTGTGAGTTCCATCACGTCCCCCGAGCGGACAACGAGGCGGCCGACGCGCTGGCCAGGATCGGCTCCACCCGGCAGGCCATCCCTGCCGGCGTCTCCCTCGAGCGGTTGCTGAAGCCCTCGATCAAGCCGTCTCCTGAGTCGGAGTCCATCTTCATACCGGTGGACGCTGCCGGCGCAGCGGTCGCGCCGGCTGCCATGCCGGCCCCCTTGATCACGGCTGCCTCGCCGATCCCGGCTCCTCCCGCCGCCACTGACCAGCCGGTCCCGCTGGCACTCGACGCCGTCATGATGACGACCGACCTCCCCGCTGTCGCTTCGCTCCCGGGGACTAACGAGCCGGCCCTGGGAGCTGACGGGCCGGCCCCGAGAGCTGGCATGGTGGTCCCAGGGGCTGGCGTGCCGGCCTCGGAGGCTGCCGCCTCTGACGTCCCGCTCGAACCCGTGCCGGCTCCCGTCTTGGCCCCCTCGTGGGCTCAGTCCATCCTGGCGTTCCTCTAGCGCGACGAGATCCCCTCCGACGAGGCCACCGCAAGGCAGATCCAGCGCCAGGCCTCGGCCTACGGCATCATCAACCACGAGCTCGTTCACCGCAGCGCCACCGCCATCTTCCAACGCTGCGTCAAGCCGGGGAGGGGGCTGGAGATCCTCCTCAACATCCACCAAGGCGAGTGCGGGCATCATGCCACCTCAAGGTCCTTGGTGGCCAAAGCGTTCCGCCACGGTTTCTATTGGCCAACTGCCCTGGAGGCGGCCAAGGATTTGGTCGACAGGTGCGAGGGCTGCCAACGCTTTCGCATGCAGAGCCACCTGCCCGCTTCCGCCCTCCAGACCATCCCCCTCTCGTGGCCTTTCGCCATCTGGGAGCTGGATATGGTGGGGCCCTTCAAGACCGCCCAAGGCGGCATGACGCACCTGTTGGTCGCCGTCGACAATTTCACCAAGTGGATCGAGGCGCGGCCCATCAAGAAGCTGGACGGCCCCACTGTCGTCCGGTTCATCGAAGACATCACAGTTCGCTACGGTGTCCCCCATAGCATCATCACCGACAACGGCACGAACTACGCCAAGGGCGCGCTGGCGCATTTCTGCTCATGACAGGGCATCCGGATTGACCTAGCGTCCGTCGCCCACCCCTAGTCCAATGGCTAGGTCGAAAGGGCGAACGGCCTGATCCTAGCCGGCATCAAACCCCGGCTCGTCACGCTGCTGGTCTGGTCGGCCGGCTGCCAGGTCGAGGAGCTACCGGCCGTCCTGTGGAGCCTCCGGACCACGCCTAACCGGTCGACCGGCTTCACCCCATTCTTTCTCGTTTACGGGTCCAAGGCGATCATCCCCACCGACATCGAGTTTGACTCACCTTGGGTCGCCCTGTATATCGAGAAAGACGCAAGAGAGGCAAGGGAGGACGGCGTCGACCTCCTCGGAGAAGCCCGCGAGCTAGATTTGAGCCGGACGGCAATCTATCAGCAAAAACTCCGGCACTACCACAGCAAGCGGATCCGGCAGCTTTCCTTCCGCGAAGGAGACTTGGTGCTCCGGAGGGTCCAACAGATGGCCGGCCAGCACAAGCTATCCTCCCCATGGGAGGGCCCGTTCATCGTCAGCCGGGCGTTGCACAACAACGCTTACTACCTAATAGACGCCCAGAAGCCGTAGAAGCGCAAGAGAGACGCGTCCGGCGAAGAAACGGAACGCCCGTGGAACGCGGCGCTCCTCCGCCTCTTTTACTGCTAAAAAGCCGGTGTATGTGCCCTGTACTTTTGCCCCTTCGGGCCTATGAATGCAATGAGGGACCTCAAGCCAGCGCTTGAGGCACACCCCTTCCCATTTTCTCCAGGTTCTCTCCTACTACCTAAGACCCGGGCCCGGCTCGCGGTCCCGGGGGCTCGCCCGGCTCCTCTCCGAGGCGGACGGATAAGTTTGGCAAGCAGCCCTACGCCTCCCCCGCCCTAACCAGCCACACACCAGCCCCCGGCTGTCCGGCTGAAGGGACCACGGTGTACGTAGGAGCTTCCCACACAAAGGTCCGCCAGGGCGTGGTTGCCGGGCCAGCCCAGCGACGCCACATCTCTCCCCGTGGCCGGCCTCAGCCGGCTCGACCTAGTCCCAACCGGTTGACTCTAAGAGCCCGCTACCTTTCCCTAAGGGTGAAGCCCCGTCCCTGTCCCAGACTGGCCCCCGGCTGGCTGGCAGGCGGGGCAGAAGCCGGAAGGAACTCTAGCACGCACGAGCAAGTCAACAAGCAAAGGATGGAAGTTGAGCCGGCATGCACTCCTTTTCATGTCTAATAAATAAAATCTCGATTGAAAATAACAAAAGGCCCACAACCATAGGTTCATTACAATACGTTTCAAATACACCCCCAGTGGGTGGAACTCTGGCACTAAAAGTAAAATGCAGACAAAAATACACAAGGGGGAAGCAGGGGCGATCTTGAGCTGTCTCGACCCCGGTGCCGGCACCTCTAAAGGCCGGCTGCGTTCATGCCGGCGGCGCGGGTGCCTTCGAGGCCGACGCTTCCGGGGCAGCCGAGGTGGAGGCCCCCACGTCGTCAGCCGGCTCGGATGGAGCGTAGTCCTCGGTGTCAGATCCGTCGTCGACCGTCTAGCAATCGCTCCCCTCCGGGTCGTCGAGGGCGAGGCCGTATGAGTCCTCCGGGATGACCGCGCCATCTGCACCACGCTCCGGGATGTATTCGTCCCACACAGCGAAGGACGCAAGTTCGCTGGCCCGCCTCTGCATCTTGTTCGCCACCGCCGACAGTTCCGCCACGGTGCCGGCGCGCTGGGCCGTGACCAGCCCTAGGTCAAGCCCGGGATACCACGACCTGGCAACACGGAGTGCCATCTCCGCGCCGGCACGCGCCGCGAAGGCCCTCCAGGCGTTCACCCGCGCAGTCTCGGCGTCCAACCACCGGGCAAGCCGGGTCAGGGAGCCCGGATTCACGGCCCGGGGCCAGAGGGCCCGGACCAGCGCCAGGCTGGCCTTCCGAAACTTCGTCAGGGTGCGGACGACCATCTCCAGGCGCACCTCGGCGGCCACCCCCACCTCTTCCGATATCCAAGGGGTGCCCGGCTCGATGACTTCTCCCTGGGTCCGCCGGTCCTCACGGTCGGACTCCACGGCCGCCTCGGCGCTCTCTTGGGTATCGGGGAGGAGCCCTGAGACGAGGCAAGAAGTAAGAAAAGGAGAAGGAGATGCACCAAGAGGAAAAAGGGAAAAGACGGCTGGGGACTTACAGCGTAGCATCCGATCCACCCCGTGGCTCTGCTCCGTCAGGTTCGCTTCCCGGTCCGCCGCTTCCTGGCGGAGGCGCTCAGCCTCTTCCTTGGCTGCGTGCCTCTCCTTGTGCGCCTTTGTCAACTCGGCATCCTGGCCCTCCAGCTTGTCCCGGAGCACCTTCTCCCACTCCTCCGCCTCTCGGCGGAGCACCGCCTCTCGGTCCGCTAGCTCCCGGCTGTGGGCCTCCTCGAGTTTCTTCCGGTCCGCCCTCAGCCCATCCACCCTCTCACGGAACTTGCGGCACTCCGCCGCCACGACGTCCCGCTCCCCAATGGCCCGGACCACCTGCCCGCGGAGGCCTGCCAACTCTCTACGGGCGGCTGCGCGGAAAAAATGGGATCACAGTTAGAAGAAACGAATGATAAGAGAGCCGGCCCGGGGCTGCCGGCTTGACCCTCGGGGGCTTCCCCCCGCCAAAAACACAAGGACGATTACCTTGCTGATCGGTGGTCACGGCGGCAAGCCGGCTCTCCGCCCCCCGATACAACCCCAGCAGGGTGTTGTATGCCTCCGCCCGACGGTCGTGGGCCTCCTGCAAAAACAAATAAAGGGACACTGCTTTAGGCTCGACCCGCCTACTGCCCAGCCAGCTCGAGCCTCGGGGGCTACACCCAGTGGGTGCGCTGGCATACCCCCACTGGAAAAAGAAATGGAGGAAGGAGAAATGGGGCGCTTACCGCGACCGCCCTCTCCAGGCCAACCAGCCGCTCGCTGGCGGCCCGGGCGTCCTCCATCGCCTGGGCGCGGCAGGCCGCGAAGGACTCCACGACGGCGGCCACCGCGGTCCCAAGGGCGCTCGCCGGCTCCCCCGACGCCTGGCTCCCGGCCGTCGCCCAAGGCTGTTGCGGCCGGCCCCCGTCCGCGGGCCCTCCTTCATGGGCGACCATGATGGTTCCGGTCCCCGTCGTCGTCATCGTCCCGGGGGCCATCGACGACGAGCTCGCCGCGGCCGTCCCCTCGGCGGCTGTGGCCCCCGCCTCGGCTTCTCCACCGCTGCCACCCTCTGGCCGGCTCGCGTCCGGTGCCGGCGCGTCGGAAACCGGCATGCTGGAAGCCGGCGCCCTCGTGGCCGGCGTCTCCGACGCCGTTGCTCCTGCGGCCGGCGCTGCCTTAGCCGGCGCCTCCAGCGTTGGCGCCTCCAAGTCCACCACCACCGCACCCGGCGGCACGACGCTTGCCTTCGGTGGCGCGTGGCCGAACGCCGATGGCGCGTCGGTCCCGGCCGACTAGGCGGCTTGGAGGTCCTTCCCCGCCAAGTCCCCCGCGGCCTCCCCGCCGTCGCCCGTGGGCCGGTCGGCGCCATGGTCACCCGCCGGCGTCTCCTCTGGGCTGTGGGGGAACGGTTCCCATGCTTGGCCGGCAGCCTGCCCAACGGCCGCCCCTACCTTCGCCGCCACCTTGTCGATGTCGAGCCACACCTGGCGCCCCATCTCCTCAACCATCGACGGCGGCGTCGTTTCTGTCGTCCCGCCGCCCGGCTTTCCACCCAGCGAGCGCGCATCTCTGATGGCGGTGGGGTGTTATACGAGGGGGGAGGGGTGAAACCAAGGTCCAAATGGACAAGAGTTTGACGACTTACCCGATGGTGATCTGCACCGCCCGCCTTAAGGGTCCGGTCGGGTTTCCCCTCTGCCTTTTGCTCCCTCTGGCGCGGCTGCCGCCCGGCTGCGCGGCAAACGCATGCTTGGGCGCCGGCTTGGGGGCAACCGGTCCTTTTCCCTTGTCCGCCGCGGCTGGGTCGCTGGAGCCTCGAGGCCGGTGCCCTCATGGCGCCGTGACCTCTCCCTCCGAGAACTTCATCGGGTTTTCTACAGCATGGGATGCCTCCAACTCAACATCGTCGTTAGGCCAATCCATTAATGGCGCCCGGAGCGAGGAATCACCCGGCAGCTCGGCCTCGTCGTCCTCCTCCTCTCCCGCCTCTTCGTCGCCTGCCTCCGCCTCGCCGGCTTGCTCGGTTGCGGCCGGCTCCACGTTGACTTCGTCCTTGATCTCCTTCGGGTCAGACTCTGTCGAGTCCGGCGCCGGCCTTGCGTAGTCCTGTAGGAGCGCGAACCTCTGCAGGCATGCCGGGCGGCGCTGTTAGACCAAAGAGGGAACTGCGGCCCAGCGACCGCAGAAAGGGAGGTGGAGCCGGCTGATTCATTTACCCACGGTGCCGGGTGGCTCTGGCTGTAGGGGATCTTCCCCCACTGCCACTCCCCCTCCTTCATCTTCGCCGTCGACACGGTGTTGACCTTCTTCGCCACGTGGGTTGCCTTCAGCTCCTTGGTGGAGATCTGGCAGGGGTCGTGGCGCCCTCCCATCTTGCGTTGCAGCGGTAGCACCCGGCGCACCATCATCGCCGCTAGCAGGTCCGTGGCCGTGAGGCCTTCCGGCTCGGTCAGCTCGCGGAGACGGACTTGGAGCCGGTCGGCCGTCTTCGGCACCGAGGACGGCGTCGCTCGCCAGTTTTGCATGGCAGTTGGCGGATGGTTGGCGAATTCGGGGAGGTTGATGTAGTCCGCCTCCGGTTTTACATTCTTCACGTAGAAGAATCCCCGCTGTCACCGCTTCACCGACTCATGCAGCGGGAGCTTGGTGAAGCCGATCCCCTGGCGAACCTAGATGGAGGCGCCCCCGCAGGCGGTCATCTTCATTCTCTACGTCACCGGGTCCTTCGCCGTCTGCCGCTTGAAATAGAAGAGCCGGCACCAAAAGTCTAACCTGGGATCGACCCCCAGGTACCCCTCGCAGAGCACGACGAACGCCGCCAGCTGCAGGACGGCGTTGGGGGCGAGGTGGTGCGGTTGCAGCCCGAAGTGCGTCAGGAAGCGCCGGAAGAACGTGCTCGCCGACAGCCCCAACCCACGGTGGAAGTGGTCGGCAAAGACCACGACCTTGCCCGGCCGCGGCCTAGCGGAGTACTCCGCCCCCGGCGGGCGGACCTCCAAGAACTCCGCCGCGGGAAGTTTGCGACGCGCGCGGAGGTACTCAATGAAGGTGTCGTCGACGTCGCTACCGTCCTAGGCGCCCTTGGTAACCACTTCCATGACGGCGGCGCACGGGTGTGACGGCGGTGCGAGGGTCGACCGACGGTCTTTTCTCTTCGCGACGGCGGGCGGCGGCACGAGCCCACTGTCCCTCTCGAACCTTTCCCTTCCCTTCTCGATCTCTCTCTCGTTCGGTGAGGGGGGCAGGGAGGAGGCGTGGAGCGACGGAGGCGAGGGGAGCAAACAGGCTTTTCTCCCTCGCCTCCCCTGCAAATTTATACCCCTGCAGGCAGCGGAGGTGGGGGCGCCCCTCGCACCTCCGTCCCCCACGATTCCCGATGCGCACGGGGCGGGCATCATGGCGCCCCGAAATACCAAACGTCTGCCCACCACGCGCGGAATCTTCGCGGGCGGTTCGGCTCCGCGGTCGTGGCGGCCCCCGCCTGGTTGCCAACCGTCGCTCGGCCCACCAGGCCGCTTCCTGTTCCGACCCCCGCGCAGCACGATCTCCTCTGCCCGGTAGGGCGACCCTGGCGGCTCGGGTGGCCCCGGACGTCTGCGGGGACGGTGCTCATATGCCGGCACCGCCTGACCTTCCGGGCGCTCCCGGCCCTCGGGTATTCTTCAAAACTGGCAAGGTCCACCGTGTCTCGACGCTGGGCCTCCCCGGCTTCGGGGCTACTAACGGGGGGTTGACCCCCCGAGGGCCTCAAACGCCCCTAATGCTCCGGCTTGCCTACAGGTGAGTGGGCGGGCCACCTTCGAGGAGCCGTCTTGGCTATCCCCCGCCGGCTCCGATCCCCCTCCCGGCACCGACATGCCGGCCACTCCTTCTCCAACCACGATGCGCTGGCCGGCGGGGGCCTCCCCGCCCGGCTCCTTCCTCGATCCGGCCGGGCATCGGATGCCCCTAACGGGCTCTGCGCAGCGACAGTGGGCCATGTCCCATCGAGGGTTGGCGTCCGCATGGCCACAGTGGCCTCTATCCCGTCGGGGGTCAGTGTCCGCATGGCCGCAGTGGCCCCTCGCCGCTGTTGGACGACGACCAGGCTCCCAACAGTGGCGGCCTGACCCCAACCACTCCGCTACCTGCCCCGGCATGGCTACAGGACAGCCGGCCGGCCGCTGACTTCGGCCGACCGCCGCAAGACGACGCCACCCGTGGGACCCCGTGCCATGACTTGACCAGGCTTGGGGCCCGCCTTGACGAGATCCAAGCTGGTGGCCCCCGCAGCCGGCCATAGTGGCTGCCGGCAGGGTCCCCCCCATGACCATTATATTCATATTGTAAGCCGGGGGCTTGGCCTATAAAGCCCCCCGGCCCTCCCCATGCAAAGGGGGATCACACCCACAAGACAGAGAGGAACACCCACATAGCATCCATCACAGGATCTTCCCGAGGCGGAGCCCTAAGCTCCCACCTCGATTTTCACAGCTCAAGGAGCACCTTTGTAACCCTTGCCACCAGCTCAACGAGATTGAGGAGGAGTAGGGGTTTTACCTCCCACGGAGGGCCCCGAACCTGGGTATACCGCATGTCAGTCACGGTTCGTCCCCAACCCCGTTCCCGGAGTCCACCGGCGCCCTTCCGGCCCCTTTTGATAAGCCTACCCATGGCATCTGCCATGACAAAACCACGACAATGATAGTGTACAATGTTGAGTCTCAACAACTGAGGTATAATAAGGCCGCAGATGCGCTATGTTCCACGGCCGGCGGGTCTCCTGCCCCGAGGTATCTGAGTCGTCCCGGATGTTAATGAGATAATATGACCCGTTGTTGAGATTTCTGCTGACCACGAAAGGTCCTTCCCATGGAGGAGATAACTTATGCATATTTGTCTGTTCTTGAATCAGCCACAACACCCAGTCGCCTTCTTGAAACGTCTGAGTCTTGACTCTGCGGCTATGATAGCGGCACAGGTCTTGCTGATAGATCGCTGAACGAGTAGCCGCCAGTTCTCGTTCGTCCTCCAAAGCATCCAACCCGTCTTGACGCGCTGTATCATTGTCCGTCTCAACGTAAGCCACCACTCGTGGCGAGTCATGCCGGATGTCACTTGGTAACACGGCCTCTGCACCGTAAACCATGAAGAAAGGTGTATAACCTGTGGATCTGTTAGGGGTAGTTCTGATGCTCCATAAGACGGATGGCAACTACTCCACCGAACAATCCAGCATCCGCGGTAAAGGAACCATAAGCCGTGGCTTGATACCGCTCAAGATTTCTTGGTTAGCACGCTCCGCCTTACCGTTGGACTGTGGATGAGCAACCGCAGAAACATCGAACCGGATTTGTTCTAGGTCACATAATTTTTTCATAGCCCCCTTAGACAAGTTTGTGCCATTGTCTGTGATGATGCTGTGAGGGTAACCAAAATGGTAGATCAGTTTTTTGATAAACTAAACCGTCGTAGCCACATCACACTTGCTGACCGGCTCAGCCTCTACCCATTTGGTGAACTTATCAACCGCCACCAAGAGGTGCGTTTTCTTATCCTTGGGTCTCTTGAAAGGCCTGACCATATCGAGCCCCCAGACTGCAAATGGCAAAGTAATTGGTATCATGCGCAATTCTTGAGCCGGAACTTGAGCATGCCGGCCAAACTTTTGACAATCGTCGCTTTTGCAGACTAGATCCTCGGCATCCTTGTTAGCCGTCAACCAGAAGAAACCATGCGGGAAAGCCTTGGCCACCAGAGACTTTGAGATGGTGTGATGTCCGCAATCACCATCATGAATTTCATTTAAGATCTTCTTACCCTCCTTTGGTGAGACACATCTTTGAAACACTCCAGTGACACTACACTTGTGCAACTCACCATTGACTATCGTCATGGATTTAGACCGCCGGGTTATCTGTCTGGCCAGATTTTCATCATCAGGTAACTCACCTCGAGTCAATTACGCCAAGTAGGGCACAGTCCAATCTGGAATAGCATGTAGAGCCGCCACTAATTGTCCCTTCGGGTCAGAAACAGCCAAATCTTCCTCTGATGGTAACTTGTCAGTCGGGTGATATAAGACATCGAGAAAGATATTAGGCAGCATCGACTTTCGTTGAGATCCTAACCTTGATAGGGCATCAGCTTCCTCGTTCTTGCAACGATCAATGTGATCCACCTGATAACCCTTGAAGTGACCAGCAAATAGCAATGATGTCCACCGCTTGACGATAAGCCGCCATCAGCGGATCACTGGAATCCCAAGTACCTGAAACTTGCTGAGCCACAAGGTCTAAGTCGCCGAAGCACCTTACTCGGCTTAAGTTCATCTCCTTAGCTACCCTGTGGCCATGAAGCAAGGCTTCGTACTCAGCTGCATTATTAGTGCAAGGGAACATTAGCCGGGGTACATAACCGAACTTATCACCTTTGGGAGATGTTAAAACAACTCCTGCCCTTGATCCTTCCACCTGCTTGGATCCATCAAAGTGTATTGTCCAATATGTGTTATACGGCTTTTCTTCAGGCACCTGACACTCTGTCCAGTTGTTTATGAAATCCACAAGGGCTTGAGACTTGACAGCTGTACGAGGTACGTATTTCAAATTGAGAGGTCCTAGCTCCAATGCCCACTTAGCTATCCTACCAGTGCCTTCTCTGTTTTGAATTATGTCCCCCAACGGGGCAGGGCTGACCACGGTAATCTGGTGCCCTAAGAAGTAATGCTTTAACTTGCGGTTGGCCATGAACATCCCATACACTAGCTTCTGCCAATGAGGATACCCCTGCTTGGACTCTGTCAGGACCTCACTGATATAATAAATCGGCCTCTGAACTAGATACTCTTTCCCTGCTTCCTTGTGCTCGACCACAATTGCAGTGCTGACAGCCCGGTTGTTAGCCGCAACATATAGGAGCAAGGGCACTTTCTCAGCTAGAGCAGCTAAAACCGGTGGCTGAGTGAGCTGCTTCTTAAGCGCCTCAAAAGCTTCACCCGCCGCCGTACTCCAGACAAAATTGTCCATCTTTTTCATCATTTGATATAGGGGGATGGCCTTCTCACCAAGGCGGCTTATAAACCGGCTCAACGTGGTGATCCGCCGTGCCAGGCGTTGGACATCACTGATACAAGCTGGCTCAGCCAGGGAGGTGATAGCCTTGATCTTATCCGGGTTAGCTTCAATACCACGCTCAGAAACCAGAAATCCCAAGAGCTTGCCCGTCGGAACACCAAAGACATACTTTGCCGGGTTAAGCATCATCTTATAGATCCAAAGGTTATCAAAGGTTTCCTTTAAGTCATCAAGTAGGGTCTCCTTCTTCCTTGACTTGATCACAATATCATCCACATAAGCATGAACGTTGCGTCCAATTTGATTGTGAAGACAATTCTGCATGCACCGCTGATAAGTTGCTTGGGTAGTCTTGAGCCCAAAAGGCATAGGCACATAGCAAAAGGCTCCAAAAGGCGTAATGAAGGCCGTCTTCTCTTGGTCCTTAACCGCCATCTTGATGTGATGATACCCCGAATAAGCATCCAGGAAGCATAAACTTTCGCAACCCATCGTAGCATCAATGATTTGATCAATACGAGGGAGAGCAAAAGGATCAGCCGAACATGCCTTGTTAAGATCCGTATAGTCCACACACATACGCCATGTGCCATTCTTCTTGAGCACAAGCACTGGGTTAGCAAGCCACTCCGGGTGAAAGACCTCGACAATGGAACCTGCCGCTAAGAACCGGGCGGCCTCTTCCCAATGGCCTTGCATCTCTCCTCGTTGAACTACCATAGAAACTGCTTGACAGGTTTAAACTTAGGATTCACATTAAGGTTATGCTCAGCGAACTCTCTCGGTACACCCGGCATGTCAGAAGGTTTCCATGCAAAGATGTATCGATTCTCATAGATGAATTCGATGAGCGCGCTTTCCTATTTGGGATCCATGTTGGCCCAAATAATGAACTGTTTGGATGAGTCACCCGGAGTAAAATCCACCACCTTGGTATCATCCGCCGAAAATTTGAGGGGCGGCTCAACCTCCATCGTAGGCTTCTTCAGCAGGGTCATATCCTCCGGGTCAACATTTTCCTTATAGAACTTGAGTTCTGCCTCAGCACAACTGGATTCCGCGTAAGCCGCGTCTCCTGCTTCGCACTCAATAGCCGTATTCCGATCACCGTGAACAGTAATCATGCCTTTTAATCCGGGCATCTTGAGCTGTAAGTAGACATAAGAGGGCCTAGCCATGAACTTAGCATAAGCCGGCCGCCCAAACAATGCATGATAAGCGCTCTTGATATTGACCAATTCAAACCACAAGGACTCCATCCTGTAGTTGTACTCGTCACCAAAGGCGACTTCCAAAGAAATCCTGCCTACTGGGTAAGCTGACTTGCCCGGTACCACACCATGAAAAACGGTTCATGAGGGCTTAAGGTCTTTATCAAGCAGCTTCATCTGCCGGAAGGTATCATAATACAGGATGTTGATGCTGCTGCCACCATCCATAAGTACCTTATTCACCATGTATCCTCCCACTTAGGGGGCAACTGCCAAGGCTAGCCGCCCCGGGTCATCAACACGCGGCGGGTGATTCTCCTGGCTCCATGTTATGTCATACTCACACCACTTCAAGTATTGCGGCAGAGCCGGTGCGACTGCGTTAACCGCTCGCTTGCGCAATTTCTGATCCCGCTTGTTAAGGCTGGTCATAAAAACATGATACCGGCCCGAACTGAGCTGCCTGGATTACTCCGATACCCAAATTGATTATGTTGTTGTAGATCGTTGTTACCAGAGTGCTGAGGATGTCCTCCTTCATTTCCCTGGCCGTGATGACCCAACCCTGAGCCGCCGGATCCAAATCCGGCTCCTAACCCACCTGGTCCTGAGCCGCCGGGTGGTACACCACCATGGTTGTTGTGTTGCTGCATGCTGTAATTCTTGAACTTCTGCATAATATGGCAATCACCCCATGTGTGCGCCACGGGTTTATCGGGCCGGCTGTGCTCCGGACAGGGTTTTTTGAGCATTTCCTCTAAATTGAAAGGAGTCCTATTTTTGTTAAAAGGCGGTCTGAACTTCCCATTGCCCTTAGGATGATTCTTGCCGGTGCTCGCATTGGCCACTAGTTCTGACCCGCCATCCGGGTTTTTCCGCTTGCTCTGGTTACCATTGTTCGCCGCACCCTTGCCCTGGTTGTTCCTCTTACCTTGTCTGGCCTTCTCCTCATTAGAGCCTGGATCCTTTGTGTTATCAGAGTCAACATACTTTGTGAGA
The DNA here is from genome assembly GCA_022496015.1 of Hordeum marinum. Classification (NCBI taxonomy): domain Eukaryota; kingdom Viridiplantae; phylum Streptophyta; class Magnoliopsida; order Poales; family Poaceae; genus Hordeum; species Hordeum marinum. The sequence goes on from CM039674.1 coordinate 446,100,725, forward strand.
GCCGCCATGAGTTCTCCCATGTCTTGACACGTACGCTTTAGCCGGTCGAGCTTCTGCTTCAGAGGGACAAAGTGACAGTTCTTTTCTAGGATCAACACTGCTTGAGACGCCGTGATCTTTTCAGATGAGTGGATGATGGCCGACACCCATCGGACCAAATGATGAGCCGACTCATTCTCCTGCTACACACAATGATCGCGATCCAAAATAGTCATAGGCTGTTTGCAAGTACCTTGAAAGTTTTTGATGAACCTTGCCCTCAACTCAGCCCACGAATTGATGGTATTGGGTGGCAAACCCTTTAACCACATGCAAGCCGGACCTTCAAGAATCATGATGAATTACTTAGCACACACGGCCTCACTGACATCCAACACCTCCATAGCCAACTCATAACTTTCGATCCAGGCCTCCGGAGGTTAGTCAGTAGTGTAATTTGGGACCTTTGCGAGGTCCTTTGAAATCCTTCGGCAACCGCTCACTCCGTAGAGCCGGTGCTAAGCATGGCACTCCCACGGCCCTGGTGGTCACTCCCACTCCTATTTATATGGAGGGCCCGGGCTCTTGGTGAGCCGCCGTGGCCAAAGCTGCCGCCTCTTGCTAGTTTCTCGCCCGGTTTATGAGCGCTTGTGCATCTAGAGCCGCTTGATCATCCCCTGGAGGCCCTCTGTGCTGATCGCTGCTAGAGACCGCCGGTGATTCATAGCGCCGGCTAAAGCTGTGGCTGGGGAGGGGGGTTGAATGAATGCGACTCCGACTATAAGCATATTTCTCCTGTTGGGCCATCACCGTCTAAAGGTACCCAATGGCATTCTGCACCTCTTCTACAAAAGGTGCCTCATCGGGGATAGGGATTGTTTCAAGCCAGGTGGCCGTGGCCACGATGTTCTCTGCCGTGTTGGAATAATGACCCGCCGGTGATGGAAATACCAGTGGTGAGGCCTGGTTTCGTCGGGGCGGGTTAAGCTGCGATCGAGCCGCCGGCCGACTTCTAGGTGCATCTGCTGCCCATCCCGTTCCTGGCGTATTGAAGATATTCCTAGCCTCATAATGTTTTGGTAAGCGGGATTGATGCCTCATGCGATGCACCGCAGCCGTTGATTGCTGTTCTAGCCCTAGGCGGAAGGCATCCGTCTTAATGCGGTCTGCCTCTGCCTCCATCTGAACTTTTAGCTCAGCTATCCTCTGTTGCTCCTTCGCCATCCGGTCCTGGAGTTTCACAATCTGCAAGTTCCGAGCAACTTGATTATCTGGCATGATTTCAGTGGCCATCAGGGCCACGAGCTCGTTCATCAGATCCACAAGAACTTGAGCCGGCGGCAGCTGGTCAGCCCCTGAGGTTGCTGCTCCGGTGACTGTGTTGCTCGCCACTAGGGCCGATCCCGCAATGAACATGGCTGCATGAACCGACGGCCCGAAATCGTCTGGCTCAGAATGCTCCGACTCAGGGTAAAGCTCGTCGTAGCCCCTGAGCCCACCGTTGTGAAGCTGGTAGATCGACTCTGCTTCCCCGCTTGAAGATCCGTCCTCTGAACAGACAAGACTCTCCTACGACGCAGAAGCTTTAAGATCCATACCTTGAGTGAATCCCATGAAGACGTGCTTCCGGCCTGGGTTGACACGGGCGGGTCGCACATCATGGGTGGGTTGCGCGCACCGAGCCGGATCGACGATGCTGGTGTAGATGTCCAGCTCGGGTGTAGATCCGTCGATCCTACTGATGAAGACATGGATCCCGCCGAAGGGAACCCGAAATCCATATTCGACAGAGACGGCATCAAGACCCCAGCCAGCGTCATCGATGTAGAGCCGGCCGCGACGACTCTTGTTCATCCTTTCGACCATGTATCCTTCGAGCCCTGGGAGAGAGCCCTTTGAGAACTCAACACCACCAAGCGTGAGCCCCACGGTGGGCGCCAATTGTTGTGGTTTTATCATGGCAGATGTCCGGGTGAACGGACTTGGATTCGAGGCCATCGCTAAGGTGATGGACTCAAAGGGGTTGGTTGGGACGAAGGACACAAGTTTACCTAGGTTTGGCTCCTCAAGTCGAGGTAACAACCTATGTCCTGCTTGTGTTTATATTGCTTGTTGTATCGATTACAAGGGAGATATTGCTTGACCTAGTTCTCGATAGTCTGATCTCTAAGTCGCCCCGGGTATTGCCTTTATATAGGAGGTCAAGACCACGGGTCATACAAGTTGTAACCGACTGTCACTATGTGTCTGAGTCTATCTCTACCTTATTTTTCCTTCCTGACCAAGTTATCTCCGGCGGCTCACTCACCTAGGTCTCCTTTGTTCAGCCCACATTCCGGCCCATCTTGTCAAGCCGCCAAACGTCTTCGGCTTAAGTCTTCACAGCCCACTCTTGGGCTGGTGTACGAGCCGCCTAGTGTGACCTTGAGCCTCAAGGGCGGGCCTCATCGTGGGGTTATATCCCCAACACTGAGCGTGTCATCAAAGAGCACCAGGAGTATCTCCGAGCACACGGGCGCTCCATCGAGGAGGAGGATGCATGGAGTATGGCGGAGCTTGGGATCGCCATAGAAAACCGGCTTATCCACCTTGAGCAGAGCGTGGAACGGCTGAAGACGGCCGGCAAGGAGATCATCGCTGCCTTGTGGATGGGCCGTGGAGGGGCTCCGGAGAACCGCGTGGCCTTGTGGATGGAGCACGCCATGGCCCGGCTCATGGTCTGGAAGGCGTCAACGGCTGGAGCTAGCGTGCAGATGGAGCTCTAGTTCGCCACTTTGTGGCACCGCGGCATGGACTTGGACCGGCTGGCCACTATGCGGGATGAGCCGGCCGAGGAGCAGGTGTCCCATGACCCGGTCTTTGTCTGCCAGGCCAACGAACTTGCGTCGTACATCGACCCGAACGAGCTCCTGCTGGCACTTGGCAAGAACAGCGAGCCGGCGGCCGAAGAATCCTTTGGCAGGTCACCGACGAGAGTACCGACTCTAGCGCCAAGACGGCTGGGACCGCGGAGGCTGCCTCGAAGGCCAAGGAAGCCAATCCAAAGGCCGCAACCACCTCCGGGATAGAAGTCGAGCCGCCCAGCGATGCGCCGACTGGAGACGCGCCGGCTGGCGACGCGCCAGTGGCCTGAGCCCCCAAGCATCTTATTTTTTCCTTATTGACTTTCCTGCATGTTAGACTTGACTCCACCCACTGGGGTGTAATGTAATGAACCGTGGTGGCCATGGGCCTCTTTTATCTTAAAATTCGTATTCTGAATGTTTGATGTGTTTGCCTATCACACGTGCCTGCTTGCCCTTACCCTTTTTTGACCCTTTGGTTCTGTCTGTTCGGTCCCTTTTCCCCTTTGGTTTCATCCGAACCAGCTCGATAGCCGGGAGCCGATCTGTAGCTGGGTCGGGCCGTCCGCGTCATGGGGGCCGATTCTGAACTTAGGAACCGCGAGAGTTTTTTTGGGTAAGTTGAGTGGTAGAGGCGAGGCGGTGGTCCGGCTGGACCTAGCCGGCAACCCCTTTGCGATCAAACTTTCGTGTGTGCTAAGTTTTGCTGCCTCGAGGCCCCGTCAGGTGGAAAACCGGGACCCGGTCTGTAGCTGGGAGGGGTGGTAGGGCGTGCTCAGCTCACACTACTTGGTTGATTTTGGGAGAGGCGACCTAGGACCAGTCGGAGAGCCCCTGGGCCCGGGAGCCGGGTCGGGGAGCTGGTGAGTGAAGAGACCTTTGAGGGAAACAAAAAGGGCCCCAAGAGCCGGTCTTTTTAGTAGTAAAACGGATAGAGTAGCGCCGCGTTCCATGGGCGCTCGGTCTCCTCGCCAAAGGCATCTCTTTTGCGCTTCTGCGGCTTCTGGGCGTCTATTAGGTTGTACGCATTGTTATGCAGCGCCTTGCTGACGTTGCACGGGCCCTCCCATGGGGAGGACAACTTGTGTTGTCCGGAAGTCCGCTGGATCTGCCTGAGCACCACGTCCCCTTCGCGAAAGGAGAGAGGCAGGATCTGCTTGCTGTGGTAGTGCTGGAGCTTTTGCTGATAGATTGCCGTCCAGGTCAAGGCCGGCTCGCGGGCTTCTTCGAGTAGGTCGACGCCATCTTCTCTTGCCTCCTTTGCATCCTTCTTCGTGTATAGGGCGATCCGAGGCAAGTCGAACTCGATATTAGTGGGGATGATCGCCTCAGACCCATACACAAGGAAGAAGGGTGTGTCGCCGGTTGAATGGTTGCGGGTGTTCCTGATGCTCCAAAGGACAGCCGATAGCTCGTCTACCCAGCAGCCGACTGACCTCACCAGCCGCTTTATGAGCCGAGGCTTGATGCTGGACAAGATGAGGCCGTTTGCCCTCTCGACCTGACCGTTTAAATGTGGATGAGCGACGGAGGCCAGGTCGAGCCGAATGGCCTACTTGGACCAGAAACGCGCTAGCGCGCCCTTGGCGAAGTTCGTGTCGTTGTTGGTGATGATGCTGTGTGGGATGTCGTAGCCAACCGTGATGTCATCGATGAACCGGAAGGCCGTGGGACTGTCCAGCTTCTTGATTGGCCGGGCCTCGATCCACTTGGTGAATTTGTCGACAGCTATGTGTCATGCCGCCTCGTGCGGTTTTTAAGGGACCCACCATGTACAGCCCCCGGATGGCAAAGGGCCACGAGAGGGGGATGGTTCGGAGGGCTGACGCCAGCCCTCACACTCGTCGACTAGCTTCTTGGCCGCCTCCAAGGCGGTGGGCCAGTAGAAACCATGGCGGAAAGCCTTGGCCACCAGGGTCCTGGAGGCGGCGTGATGCCCGCACTCGCCCTCGTGGATGTCGAGGAGGATCTCCAGAGCCTTTTCTGGCTTGACGCACTGCTGGAAGATGCTGGTGGTGCTGTGATGGACGAGCTCGCGATTGATGATGTTGTAGGCCGAAGCCCGGAGTTGAATTTGCCTTGCCATGGCCTCGTCCGGGGGGAGCTCGCCACGCAGAAGGAATATCAGAAAGGGATGGGCCCATGAGGGAGCCGAGAAGGGGGCCGGCTCGGGAGCCCTCGGGCCTGGATGATCAGTCCCCAAGACCGGCTCGCCAGCCCCCGGGACCGGCTCGCCATACCCTAGGGCCCGCTCGTCAGCCACCGGGTCGAGGACGACCGAACGGGTGTCGACTGTCATCATGACAGCCACGGCGTCGGAGCCGGTTGCCCCAGATGCAGCCGGCTCAATTGGTGTCGGCAAGGCAGCTGAGGTTGATGGAGCCGATGGTGAAGATGCCAAGGGGGCAGCCGGAGCCGCCGATGGGCCAGCAACATCTGCCGGCACGAAGATGAATTCCGATTCTCAGGAAGCCTTGATCAATGGCTTAAGTAGCCGCTCGAGGGAGACACCGGCTGGGATGGCCTGCCGTGTGGAGCCGATCTTTTCCAGTGCGTCGTTCGCCTTGTTGTCTTCCCGTGGGACGTGGTGGAACTGTCGGGACCCCGATCCTAAGTCATATGATTCCATGCTGTAACAAGCCACATCACTTTATGTCCTGACGCACGGTACTCCACGGCTGCCACCTTACCTTGGCTGGGACCGTTTGCGTCTTTTGGCACACATATGTGAACATGTCGCTGGCAATCACACAACAAAGAACCCAGGCCGACATGACTAGTCATAGAACCCAAGTGGCATATCCGTACGGAAACAGGCATACATAACCCAACAATGCAGGTGTCGGCCTCAAGCGTGTGTAGACGAGTCATAGCAAGCTACAAGGACTCCATTACGTCGCGAGACACGAATGTCATCACTGCACGTAGACGAGTCGTAGCAGACTACGGGGACTCCATTACACTGCGAGACATTTCCCCGAAGGGACAGACACAACAGCAAAGAAGGATACATGCCGGTCAATCAATGTGTCCCGAGCAGTAGCAAGCTACCATGGCTCGGTGGAAGCACAAAGAGGCATTTCCCGTAAAGAGTACTACTAAAGGTACACGGCTAGGTGTCGGATCCCATACATACCGTTGCACGTCACACGTACGCATGACATGCCCGATATGCATAGATACAACCATGGTAGCACAACATAACCATACAATAACATGACTTTTATTTAAGAGGCCCAGACGAGCCTTTCATAATACGTTCTTGCAGATAGGGGTCACATGACCTGGCACTCAAGTAATACAAACATAGTCATACAAACCAGCGGAAACTAAAGCTGTCTGAGTACAGACGGCAAAATATAAAGAAGGCACACGGCCTGACTATCTACATCCCACCACACGGGCAAGATCGTAGCTGGGACACCAGCTATTCGGCATCGTCAACGTCTAGATAGAACCCACCTGATGGGTCCTGGTTCTCTTCTGCAACATTAATTAAGCAAGGATGAGTACAATCGTACTCAGCAAGTCTTTTAAACAAACCTAGTCTATCATGCTCATGTATCAACAAAGGGGTGGTGGAGTTCATGCAGAATGCCAGCTTTGACTCATGGCTACCCTACACTACTCAATTTTAACTCGTAGTTAACATTTTAGTTATCACACACGAGTCCACTAACTCCATCACAATACACTACCATGGACTCACCTTCCCCTTCCGGAAGAGTGCCATCCACGGTACTCACACTTGGCTTGAGATTTTTAGAAGTATCCATTTGATTATCTGTGAACGGCATAAGCTCTCCAAGTAGTCCATATCCGAGGACGCGGCTATTCGAATAGTTTCATACCCTGCAGGGGTGTACTTCTTCACACACGCTCTCGCCACCTATCGCTGTGTGCTCATAAAACCATGCACCTCGGCAACCTTCAAGCGGATGCCCAGCGAGGTGTTGGGGAACGTCGCATGGGAAACAAAAAATTTCCTACGCACACGCAAACCTATCTATGGTGATGAGCATCTACGAGAGGGAGAGTGGATCTACCTACCCTTGTAGATCGCTAAGCGGGAAGCGTTAAGAAACGCGGTTGGTGTAGTCGAACTTCTTCGCGATTCAAATCGCCAAGCGTCCCACGATCTAATCACGAACCGCCCCGCGAACCAATCACGAACTGTCCCGTGATCTCGTCACGATCCGTCCCGCGATCCGTGGCCTTGATCACGATCCTTCCGATCTAGTACCGAACGGACGGCACCTCCGCGTTCAACACACGTGCAGCTTGATGATGATCTCCACCGTCTTGATCCAGCAAGAGGAGGTGGAGAGGAGAGAGAGTTCACTGGCAGCGTGACGACGCTCCAGTGATGGTGTTGGTGAAGCAATTCCGGCAGGGCTTCGCCTAAGCGCTGCAGAAATCCGATCTAGAGGAGCACCGGTGAATCGGGTAGCACGTGGCCGTAAGTTGTGTCCAAAAACCACCCAATCCACTATTATATATAGGAGGAGAGGAGGGGGAGAGGGGATGGTGCACGAAAACCCCCTAGGGGAGTCGGCCGGCCAAGGGGGGGGGGAATCCTATTCCCCCTCCAATCCTAGTTGGAGTAGGATTGCCTCCTATTGGCTCATTGTTGTCTTTTTCCTTTTGGATTTCTTCTCCCTGCGCCATGGGCTTTTGTGGCTGTTCTCCCAGCCCACTAAGGGCTGGTAATTAGTCTCCCACAGCCCATGGACCTCTTGGGGTCGAAATACCCCTCCCGGGGGTCCCCCGGTACACTACCGGCACTCCCGGTACACTACCGATGTCTATATATGAATCTTTACCTGTCGACCATTCCGGAGCTCCTCGTGAATTCCGGGATGTCATCCGGGACTCCGAACAACCTTCGGTCACCACCATACATAACTCTACACTACCAAAACGTCACCGAACCTTAAGTGTGCAGACCCTGCGTGTTCGAGAACTATGTAGACATGACCGAGACACCTCTACGGCCAATAACCAATGGCGGGACCTGGACGTCCACATTGGTTCCTACATATTCTACGAAGATCTATCGGTCGAACCTCTATGTCAAGGATTCAGTTAATCCCGTATAACGATCCCTTTGTTCTTCGGTATGTTACTTGCCCGAGATTCGATTGTCGGTATCTCCATACCTAGTTCAATCTCGTTACCGGCAAGTCTCTTTACTCGTTCGGTAATACAAGATCCCGCAACTAACAATTAGTCACATTGCTTGCAAGGCTTATTGTGATGTTGTATTACCGAGTGGGCCCCGAGATACCTTTCCGTCACACGGAGTAACAAATCCCAGTCTCGATCCATGCCAACTCAACAATCTGAAATACCTGTAGAGCACCTTTATAGTCACCCAGTTACGTTGTGACATTTGATACACACAAGGTACTCCTCCGATATCCGTGAGTTGCATGATCTCATGGTCATAGGAACATATACGTTGACATGCAGAAAACAGTAGCAATAAACTGACACGATCATATGCTACGTTTGTAGTTTGGGTCTTGTCCATCACATCATTCTCCTAATGATGTGATCCCGTTATCAAATGACATCACATGTCAATGGCTAGGAAACCCTGACCATCTTTGATCAACGAGCTAGTTCACTAGAGGCATACTAGGGCACAGTGTTGTCTATTTACCCACACATGCAATGTGTTTCCAATCAATGCAATTATAGCATGGATAATAAACGATTATCATGAACAAGGAAATATAATAATAAACACTTTATATATTGCCTCTAGGGAATATTTCCAACAGTCTCCCACTTGCACTAGAGTCAATAATCTAGTTCACATCACTATGTGATTTACATGGTAACGAATCGAACACCCATACAGTTCTGGTGTTGATCATGTTTAGCCCTTGGAAGAGGTTTAGTCAATGGGTCTGCAACATTCAGATCCGTGTGCACTTTGCAAATATTTATGTCCTTCTCCTCGATGTAGAACCGGATGGAGTTGAAGTGTCGCTTTATGTGTCTGATCCTCTTGTGAAACCTTGGTTCCTTGGCTAGAGCAATGGCACCAGTGTTGTCACAGAACAGATTTATTGGATTCAGTACACTAGGCACTACTCCAAGATCTGTCATGAACTGCTTCATCCAGACACCTTCCTTCGCTGCCTCCGAGGCTGCGATGTACTCTGCTTTGCACGTAGAATCAGCTACCACGCTTTGCTTGGAACTACACCAGCTTACTGCTCCCCCGTTAAGAATAAATACTTATCCGGTTCGCGATTTAGAATCGTCCGGATCAGTGTCGAAGCTTGCATCGACGTAACCCTTTACGACGAGCTCTTCATCACCTGCATAAACGAGAAACATGTCCTTAGTCCTGTTAAGGTACTTAAGGATATTCTTGACCGCTTGCCAGTGCTCCATTCCAGGGTCACTTTGAAACCTTCCAGCCATACTTATGGCAAGGCTAACATCAGGTCTTGTGCATAGCATTGCATACATGATAGAGCCTATGGTTGAAGCATAGGGGATGACGCTCATCTTTTCTTTATCTTCTGCAGTCACTGGGCATTGAGTCTTACTCAACTTCACACCTTGTAACACAGGCAAGAACCCCTTCTTGGCCTGTTCCATTTTGAACTTCTTCAAAACTTTATCAAGGTATGTGCTCTGTGAAAGTGCTATTAAGCGTCTCGACCTATCTCTATAGATCTTAATGCCTAATATGAAAGCAGCTTCTCCTAGGTCCTTCATTGAAAAACTTTTATTCAAATATTCCTTCACGCTTTCCAGCATTTCTATATCGTTTCTGATCAGCAATATGTCATCCACATATAACACTAGAAACGCTATAGAGCTCCCACTCACTTTCTTGTAAATACAAGCTTCTCCATAAACTTGTATAAACCCAAACGCTTTGATCACCTCATCAAAGCGCTTATTCCAACTCCGAGATGCTTGCACCAGTCCATAAATGGATCGCTGGAGTTTGCAAACTTTGTCAGCATTCTCTGGATTGACAAAACCTTCGGGTTGCATCATATACAACTCTTCCTCAAGGAAACCGTTAAGGAACGCCGTTTTGACATCCATCTGCCAAATTTCATAGTCGAAATAAGCAGCTATTGCCAACATGATTCTGACAGACTTAAGCATCGCTACGGGAGAGAAAGTCTCATCGTAGTCAACTCCTTGAACTTGTGAAAAACCCTTTGCCACAAGTCGAGCTTTATAGACGGTGACATTACCGTCCGCGTCCGTCTTCTTCTTATAGATCCATTTGTTTTGAATGGCCTTTCGCCCTTCAGGTAGTACTTCCAAAGTCCATACTTTGTTTTCATACATGGATCCCATCTCAGATTTCATGGCCTCTAACCATTTCTCGGAATCCGGGCCCATCACTACTCCGCCATAGCTCATAGGTTCATTGTTGTCCAACAACATGACCTCTAAGACAGGGTTGCCGTACCACTCGCGAGTAGTACGCGTCCTTGTCGACCTACGAGGTTCAATAGCAGCTTGATCCGGAGCTTCATGATCATCATCATTAACTTCCTCTTCTACCATCGTAGGTTCCACAGAAACATCTTTCTGCGCTACGCTACTCTCTGGTTGAAGTAAAGGTTCAATAAACTCATCAAGCTCTATTTTCCTCCCACTCAATTCTTTCGAGAGAAACTCTTTCTCAGGAAATGTTCCATTCTTAGCAACAAACACTTTGCCCTTGGATCTGAGATAGAAGGCATACCCAGCTGTCTCTTTCAGGTATCCTATGAAGACGCACTTTTCCGCTTTGGGTTCCAGCTTTTCAGTCTGAAGCTATTTGACACAAGCATCACATCCCCAAACTTTAAGAAACGACAACTTCGGCTTTTTGCCAAACCACAGTTCATATGGCGTCAGCTCAACGGATTTTGATGGTGCCCTATTTAAAGTGAACGCAGCTGTCTGTAATGCATAACCCCAAAATGATAGTGGCAAATCGGCAAGAGACATCATAGAACGCACCATATCTAATAAGGTCTGATTACGACGTTCAGACACACCATTACGCTGTGGTGTTCTAGGCAGTGTCAACTATGAAACGATTCCACATTGTCTTAAGTGACTGCCAAACTCATAACTCATATATTCACCTCCTCGATCAGATCGAAGAAATTTAATCTTCTTGTTATGATGATTCTCAACTTCACTCTGAAATTGCTTGAACTTTTCAAATGTTTCAGACTTGTGTTTCATCAAGTAAATATACCCATATCTACTCAAGTCATCAGTGAAGGTGGGAAAGTAACGATAACCACCGTGCGCTTCAACATTCATTGGACCGCATACATCAGTATGTATGATTTCCAACAAGTCACTCGCCCGTTCCATTATTCCAGAGAACGGCGTTTTGGTCATCTTGCCCATAAGGCATGGTTCACATGTGTCAAGTGATTCAAAATCAAGTGACTCCAAAAGTCCATCAGCATGGAGTTTCCTCATGCGTTTTACACCAATATGACCTAAACGGCAGTGCCACAAGAAAGTGGTACTATCATTAACAACTCTACATCTTTTGGCATCAATGTTATGAACATGTGTTTCAGCACTATCAAGATTTAGAATGAATAAACCCCTAATATTGGGTGCATGACCATAAAAGATATTACTCATATAAATAGAACAACCTTTATTCTCTGATTTAAATGAGTAACCGTCTCGGAATAAACAAGATCCAGATATAATGTTCATGCTTAACGCAGGCACTAAATAACAATTATTTAGGTTCATCACTAATCCAGATGGTAATCAAAGAGAGAGCATGCCGACGGCGATCACATCAACCTTGGAACCATTTCCCACGCGCATCGTCACTTCGTCCTTTGCCAGTCTTCGTTTATTCCGTAGTTCCTGCTTTGAGTTGCAAATGTGAGCAACCGAACCGGTATCAAATACCCAGGCACTACTATGAGAACTAGTAAGGTACACATCAATATCATGTATATCATATGTACCTTGTTTGTCGTTGGCCGCCTTCTTGTCAGCCAGGTACTTGGGCAGTTCCGCTTCCAGTGACCAGTTCCTTTGCAATGAAAGCACTCAGTTTCTGGCTTAGGTCCATGCTTAGGTTTCTTTGTAGGAGTAGCAACTGCTTTGCCATCCTTCTTGGTTTTACCCTTCTTGCCTTTGCCCTTGCCATTTTTCTTGAAACTAGTGGTTTTATTGACCATCAACAGTTGATGTTCTTTCTGGATTTCAGACTCAGCGACTTTCAGCATCGCAAACAGCTCGGATGATGAATTGTTCATCCCGTGCATGTTATAGTTCATCACAAAACTTTTGTAACTAGGTGGCAGTAATTGAAGAACTCTATCAATGATCGCCTCTTGCGGAAGGGCAATTCCCAACTCAGCCAGACGGTTTGAGTACCCAGACATTCTGAGTATATGCTCACTGACAGACCCGTTCTCCTCCATCTTGCGAGCATAGAATTTATCGGAGGTCTCATACCTCTCGATCCGGGAATTCTTCTGAAAGATAAACTTCAACTCCTGGAACATCTCATATGCTCCATGACATTCAAAACGTCTTTGAAGTCCCGGTTCTAAGCCATACAATATTGCACACTGAACTATTGAGTAGTCTCCAACACGAGCCTCCCAAGCATTCTTAACGTCTTCGGAGGTCATGTCTTCTGGTTGGTCACTAAGCGGTGCATCAAGGACATATTGTTTCTGGGACGCCATAAGGATAAGCCTCAGATTACGGGCCCAATCAACAAAGTTTCTTCCGTCATCTTTCAACTTAGCTTTCTCTAGGAACGCATTAAAATTCAGGGGTGCTACTATGAGAGCCATTGATCTACAACATAAATATGCAAAGGTTACTTAGACTATTGTTCATGATAATGAGTTTAGTTAATAAAATTACTAAAGCTCCCACTCGAATTGACATCCCTCGGGTCATCTGAGTGTCACATGACCCAAATTCACCAACTCAAGTTCGATCATCACGTGAGTTGAGTTCGCTTCAATGGTGAACATCACTATGTTGATCATATCTACTATATGACTCATGCTCAACCTTTCGGTCTCTTGTGTTCTGAGGCCATGTCTGTACATGCTAGGCTCCTCAAGTTTAACCCGAGTGTTCTGCACGTGCAAATCTGGCTTGCACCCGTTGTATGTGAATGTAGAGTCTATCACACCCGATCATCACGTGGTGTCTCGACACGACGAACTTTCGCAACGGTGCACACTCGGGGAGAACACAGTTTCATCTTGAAATTTAAGTGAGGGATCACCTTATAATGCTACCGTCATACTAAGCAAAACAAGGTGCATAAAAGGATTAACATCTCATGCAATTTATAAGTGACATGATATGGCCATGAACTTGTGTTTAAGATCTCCATCTTTGAAACACCGACATGATCTCCATCGTCACCGGCACAACACCATGATCTCCATCATCTTGATCTCCATCAATGTGTTGCCATCGGGGTTGTCGCACCCAACATGGTTCTACTACTATTGCTACCGTAGCGATAAAGTAAAGCATTACATAGCGCTTAATGGTTGACACGCAGGTCATACAATAATTAAAGACAACCCTATGGCTCCTGCCGGTTGCCGTATTCACCGACGTGCAAGTCGTGAAAATCTATACATCACATGATCATCTCATACATCACATATATCTCATCATGTAATTGGCCATATCACATCACAACATACCCTGCAAAAACAAGTTAGACGTCCTCTAATTGTTGTTGCATGTTTTACGTGGCTGCTACGGGTATCTAGTAAGAATGATTCTCACCTACGCATAAACCACAATGGTGATACATGGATTGCTTTTGAACCTTCTCAAGGACCGCCTTTGTCGGATCCGATCCAACTAAAGTGAGACAAACTGTCGACCGCAAGCCATCTAAGCAACAAGTTGCGTCGAGGGAACCGGTCTCTCGTAAGCGTATGAGTAATGTTGGTCTAAGATGTTTTATCTTACAATCCCGCTGAACCAAAATCCGACCAAGGGAGGAAGCAATCTAAGCATCAACGCCCACAAACCTTTTGTGTTCTACTCGAGATCTCATCGAATCATCAACCTAGCTCATGATGCCACTGTTGGGGAAGGTCGCATGGGAAACAAAAAATTTCCTACGCACACGCAAACCTATCCATGGTGATGAGCATCTATGAGAGGGAGAGTGGATCTACGTACCCTTTTAGATCGCTAAGCGGGAAGCGTTAAGAAACGCGGTTGGTGTAGTCGAACTTATTCGCGATCCAAATCGCCGAGCGTCCCGCGAACTAATCACAAACCGTCCTGCAAACCAATCACGAATTGTCCCGCGATCTCGTCACGCTTCGTCCTGCGATCCGCTCATGAACGTCCCGTGGCCTTGATCACGATCCTTCCGATATAGTACCGAACGGACGGCACCTCCGCGTTCAGCACACGTGCAGCTTGATGACGATCTCCACCATCTTGATCCAGCAAGAGGAGGTCGAGAGGAGAGAGAGTTCACCGGCAGCGTGATGGCGCTCCGGTGATGGTGGTGGTGAAGCAGTTCCGGCAGGGCTTCGCCTAAGCGCTGCAGAAATCCGATCTAGAGGAGCACCGGTGAATCGGGTAGCACGTGGCCGTAAGTTGTGTCCAAAAAACACCCAATCCACTAGTATATATAGGAGGAGAGGAGGGGGAGAGGGGCTGGCGCACCAAAACCCCCTAGGGGAGTCGGCCGACCAAGGGGGGGAATCCTATTCCCCCTCCAATCCTAGTTGGAGTAGGATTGCCTCCTATTGGCTGATTTTTGGCTTTTTCCTTTTGGATTTCTTCTCCCTGTGCCATGGGATTTTGTGGCTGTTCTCCCAGCCCACTAAGGGCTGGTAATTAGTCTCCCACAGCCCATGGACCTCTTGGGGTCGAAATACCCCTCCTGGGTGTCCCCCGGTACACTACCGGCACTCCCGGTACACTACCGATGAGCCCAAAACTTTTCCGGTGACCAAACTGGGACTTCCTATATATGAATCTTTACCTCTCGACCATTCCGAAGCTCCTCATGACTTCCGGGATCTCATCCGGGACTTCGAACAACCTTCGGTCACCACCATACATAACTCTAGACTACCGAAACGTCACCGAACCTTAAGTGTGCAGACCCTGCGGGTTCGAGAACTATGTAGACATGACCGAAACACCTCTACGGCCAATAACCAATGGCAGGACCTGGACGTCCACATTGGTTCCTACATATTCTACGAAGATCTATCGGTCGAACCTCTATGTCAAGGATTCAGTTAATCCCCTATAACGTTCCCTTTGTTCTTCGGTATGTTACTTGCCCGAGATTCGATCGTCGGTATCTCCATACCTAGTTCAATCTCGTTACCGGCAAGTCTCTTTACTCGTTCCTTAATACAAGATCCCGCAACTAACAATTAGTCACATTGCTTGCAAGGCTTATTGTGATGTTGTATTACCGAGTGGGCCCCGAGATACCTTTCCGTCGCACGGAGTAACAAATCCCAGTCTCGATCCATGCCAACTCAACAGACATCATCGGAAATACCTGTAGAGAACCTTTATTGTCACCCAGTTACGTTACGACATTTGATACACACAAGGTACTCCTCCGATATCCGTGAGTTGCATGATCTCATCGTCATAGGAACATATACATTGACATGCAGAAAACAGTAGCAATAAACTAACACGATCATATGCTACGTTTGTAGTTTGGGTCTTGTCCATCACATCATTCTCCTAATGATGTGATCCCGTTATCAAATGACATCACATGTCAATGTCTAGGAAACCCTGACCATCTTTGATCAACGAGCTAGTTCACTAGAGGCATACTAGGGACACAGTGTTGTCTATTTACCCACACATGCAATGTGTTTCCAATCAATGCAATTATAGCATGGATAATAAACGATTATCATGAACAAGGAAATATAATAATAAACACTTTATATATTGCCTCTAGGGCATATTTCTAACACGAGGGAGTCGGCCACGACCGTCAATCACATAAGACCTCTAGTCCAGGCTACCGCCTATTTGAGACTGACCCGCACGGAAGTCCGACCGAAGTTTCCGCTACGGTCCCAAACGATGTGCGCAGGGTTCCCAAGCCCACCATTCCGGTGACCCTTGGTACACCGTGCCACTGCCTACCGCGTCGTAACCCACCTCAAGGGTCAGCGCTACGCACGGCCTCCAGCATGCTATAAACACCAGGAACTACTTGCAATACCTGGACCAAGGACTAAGCGACTGATAAGTCGAGAGGATCAGATACACAGAACCCAGTTCCTAAGAACGGTCCCAATGAGACAACCCTATATGTACTCCTACATAGCCTCTCATCGCTACCTTTACCAAATCGAATTCATTATAAGCTCAACACATCGGACCATACTGTTTCACTCAGTTCATCACCCAGATGAAACTGACCTGACACAACTCTAAGCATAGCAAGCAAGGTAAGCTAAGCACATCATGGCACAAGCGTCTACCAGGTATGCTAGGTTGCAAGGTTTAGCTATTTACTGTGACAAGATCAGGTCATGCATAAGAATAGGATCATCTATCGTGTATGACTGACATGTGATCGATTGTCCTAATGCAATAAATAAGAGCAGGAGCGAGAGAATGGGATGTTATCGGAATGATCAATGGGGTTGCTTGCCTTGCTGGGTTGTGGAAGAGTTCTCTCCTTCGTCAGGGTACGGAGTAGTATCCTCCGGATTAGGGCCTACCGCAACGCAGATAAAAGCATTCAATACAAGCAGATGCAACAATATGATGCATGATCATGGTATAATAGTATGCATGGATGAGCTAATGTAACTAGTGGTCATGTCAATTTGAAATGGATTGAATATAGGTTCAAAGTTGTTCTCATTTCAAATTCTATATATTGACCTAATGTTAAAATGTCCATGTTCACCTATTTAGGTTGCTCTAACATGCATGAGAATAGCACCATTGGATTTTTCTGATAAATTTTCATGTATAAATTATTTTCATCTAACTTACAGATTAATTTATATGATTTTTCAAAGTTTTAAATAATTTCTGGAATTATTTTTAATTAAGAAATTGAGTTATGACATCAACATGATGTCATGATGACATCAGCTGGCCAGCTGACTCGGCCCAGAGTCAAACCTGACATGTGGGGTCCACATGTCAATGACTCATTTACTTAACTAATAAAATTAACACTAATCCTAACTAAATATCAGGTCTGGGCCCACATGTCAGTGTCTAATTAACTTGATTAATTTAAATAATTAACTTATTAGTAATAGAGATTAGCCAGAGGCTGGCCCCACCTGTCAGGGGTCAACCCCCGTGGTCAAACTGACCAGAGCCACCGGCGTTGAGCTGCCGGCGACTCCAGGAACGGCGGAGGGCCCCAGAAACCCACCTCCGACGACCAAATCCACGGCGCATGGTCTCAAACGGGAGCCTATGCACGCGCACATCCATCTGGGCACATCCCCGAGGCTAGGATGGCCTAGAATGTCGCCGACGACGACCTTTGCGGACGGCGGCGCTCGGGCTCCGATGAAACTACGGCTACAGACCTGATCGACACGCGCTCATAGCGCCTACGGCACCAACAGGACTCTACGAACTCGATGGCATCCCCAGAATGACCTACTGGTCCCCGGAGTTGTCATCGGCGACGAGAACGGTGACGACCGGAATTCAGGCTTGAGCCAAAGCTCATCTACGAGCCTCGAAATCGAACGGAAGGAGAGGGGAAATGCGCGGGGGCTCACTGCGGGTGCTGAGGCGACGAACTTGAGCTCGGGGACGGCTTGATGGCGAAGAATCGACGACGGCGACCTTCTGACCCGAGGAGGAAGAAGAGGTCAGGGCTCCCTCGAGGAAGCTCTGGGCGGCGATTCCTTCGGCGAGGAGGACCAGGGCATCTAGGCGAAGCTTCTGCCTTCACTACAACAGGGGGGAAGGACGGAGGCGAGCAAACGACGGCGAGCTATGGAACGGCCATGGCGGAGCCGAGAGGAGAAGAGGAAATAGCGGGGAAGAGGAGGGAGAGAGCGGCGGGTAGGCGCGTCGAAGCTTATCCCCGACGTCGCTTTGGCGAGGGAGGGGCCAGGCAGGCAGGTGGCGTGGCGCCACCGGCGTGAGCGCACGACGGACACACGCCGCGCCTACTGGACGCTAGGAGGACGAAGACCCTCCTGGGCCAGATGGGCCAGCAGGTAGCTCCCTCTCTCTCTTTTCTTTTTCCTTTCTTCTGATTCCTATTTTTACTGACCTTTGTTTATTTAATTTCCAGATTCAAATGACTTTCAAAGTATCCCCAAATAATTTCCAAAATAGAGTTTGAATAATTCATACCTATTCAAAAAGTTCCAGGGATTTTGAAATCAGAATTAATGATAATGATTTTATTTGTCATTTTCAGAGACTGAAATCATTAATTTAAATTATTTCAAATGTTCAAATAATTGGAATGGTCCCTGGTATATCCATGCCCTTAATTATCAGACATAGGGAACATTTTTGATGGGCATTTTGGATTTGTTGAAATTTCATTTATCTAGAATTTCTTTAATTCATGAAATGTTTGGGGTTTCTTTCTTTCTCCTCATTTCATATTGATGCAATGATGATGATGATGATGCAAACACATTGCTAGCCGAGACACTTGCTAGGGTTGTGACAACTCACCCCCACTCAAAAGAATCTCGCCCCGAGATTTTGAAGTCATCTGGAAGAGCGCGGGGTACTCTAGTCGAAGACGATCTTCTCTTTCCCATGTCGCCTCCTTTTCAGAATGGTGAGACCACTGAACCTTAAGAAACTTGATGTTCCGACGCCGAGTGGTACGCTCAGCCTGGTCGAGAATACGAACAGGGTATTTCTCGGTATGAAAGGTTATCTTGGAGATCAAGCGCTTCGTGGTCCACTTCTCGGACAGGATCCAAAAAGCAACGCCTAAGTTGTGAGACGTGGAAGACATCATGAACCTTGGAAAGATGCGATGGAAGTTCCAATTGGTAGGCAACCTCTCCTCGTCTAGCAAGAATGCGAAAAGGTCCAATGTAACGAGGAGCCAACTTGCCTTTGATAACGAATCGATGGGTACCCTTCAAAGGTGTAACCCGAAGGTAAGCCTTCTCGTCAACTTCATAAGTCACAAACTTATGATGACGGTCATATTGACTCTTTTGACGGGGTTGGGCTGTTTTCAACTTTTCAAGAATAACGCAAACTTGCTCCTCTGCATCCTGGATCATGTCCGGACCAAAGAGTTGCCTCTCTCCGGTTTCTGACCAGTTAAGAGGTGTTCGACATTTTCGTCCATAGAGAACTTCAAAAGGGGCTTTGCCCAAGATTGATTGATAACTATTGTTATACGCAAATTCAGCAAATGGAAGGCAGATCTCCCAATTCATACCGAAAGATATAACACAAGCTCGGAGCATGTCTTCGAGGATTTGATTGACTCGCTCAACTTGACCACTTGACCGAGGGTGGAATGCAGTGCTAAAGAATACATGAGTCCCCATGGCGGTTTGAAAACTTTTCCAAAATCGAGAAGTAAAGATACTTCCACGGTCTGAGTTAATCTCCAAAGGAACACCATGAAGAGAAACTATTCGTGAAACATATAACTCCGCTAGCTAACTAGCAGTAATGCTTTCCCGAACAGGAAGAAAATGAGTCACTTTCGAAAGACGATCAATGACTACAAAGATAGCGTTATTCCCTCTCTTGGTCCTGGGAAAACCGGTGATGAAATCCATACCGACCTTATCCCGTTTCCATTCAGGAATAGCTAATGGTTGAAGGGTGCCAGCAGACCTTTGATGTTCTGCTTTCACACGACGACAAATGTCGCAATTAGCAACATATTGAGGAATTTCGCTCTTCATCCTAGTCCACCAGAACCTCTGGCGTAGGTCCTGATACATTTTGGTACTACCCGGATGAATTGTGAGAGGAGAATCATAAGCCTCCTTAAGAATCAGCTGCCGCAAACGTGTGCTCTTAGGAACCACCAAATGGCCCTGGAAGAACACAACATCTTCTTCATCCTTGGAGAAATCCTTAGCATTTCCGCTAATGATATTCTCCTTAATCCGAGACATCCCTTTGTCATATCTCTGGACAGCTACTATTTGATCCTTAAGAGTAGGTTTCTGTGACCGCCCGAGACCGACGTTTCAGAAGATTCTAGAAGATCCCCCTTGTGTTTCCGTTTTCGTCCGTGTTTCGTTTTGGGTGTCACATTCATCATCGCATCATTCGGATCATCGGCATTGCATCGTCATCTTGTTTTCGAAAACTTGCGTTCGTTCATAGTTGCCGGTTCTCCCCGTTTCGCCGTTGCCCGTTTCGAGTCCTGCCACACACGCCCGCGCCCGCGACAGTGTTAAATAAAACCGTTTTTAAGCGCGCGCAAAAATATTCTCGGATTGAGTTGAAACTTGTCGTGCGGTCTTGTTATATCGTAGGAGGACCGCCCGTCGATTTTCGTCGCGTTCTGAGTTCGTTTGATGCCCCGTCGGTCATCCATAGAAATGAGGTTATCGATAGTTATCGGTATTCGTCGGATGTTCTCGACGTTTTAAATCCTCGTGTCACGGGTCGCACCGTTCTCTCTCTCTTCCCCTCTTTGCCCGTCTACACAGTCACCGCAGTCCCGACCCTCCGCTTCCAGACGTCGGATAGTCATCCGGCAGTCCGAAATCGGACAGTGCCAACTAACCCTAGTCCTAGCCTATTTAAACCCCCTCGGTTCCCGTGCCCCAAACCCTAGCCCCTTCTCCCCCCTCCAGCCTCCAGCCCGCCCGAGCCCAGATCTGGGCCCGTTCGAGCCATTCCGGCCGTTTCGGAGCCGTTTCTGGAGCTCCTTCCATGGCTGCTCCCGTGCCCGTGCCCGTGCTCCCCGTCGCCGGAGTCGTGCCTCGCCGGCCGGTCGCCGGACCCCTCTCCTTCCCTTTCCCTCTCTTCCCTCGCCTCACCTCCGGCCTCTCCCTCCCTCACAGGTGCGGCCGCCGCCATGCCCGACCTCGCCCGCCGCCAGCCGCCATGGTCGCCACAGCCAGAAGCTCCGCCGTCCTCCGCCCTGCGCCTCCGCCGGCTAGAGCCGCCTCTTCCGCGCCGCCCCCAAGTCGCCGCCCCAGGCCGCTCCTCGCCGTGGCCGCTCGCCGGCACCCTGCCGCGCCGCCGCCCGGGCCCTCGATCCCAATCGGATCGGGCGAGGGAGGAGGACGCTGCGCCCCCCCCCCCCACGCGTTGACTCTAGTGTGGGCTGGCCCATCGCCCCAGCCCACCGACCTGGGCCAGGCCCAAGTGAGCAGCCCTCCTCTGCGTTTTTCCCCTTTTCTTTTGTGTATTATCCATTGCATATTTAATTGCTCATATTTAATCAACCGCACCTCGTATCAAAATACTTTCTACATGAAACCTGCCTAGAATTTCATGTAGATTCATAATATCCAACTTGCATTCATGATAGGAATTGTTTACATGTCATTTCGTGCCATTTTGCATATAGGCCATAATATTGCATTTTCGTATTATTCAACCGTGCATCGTTTGTAAATTATTTCAACATGAGACATGCTTAGTATATTATGTAGATTATTAATATGCCATTTGCATCCATGACTAAAAACTATTTAACATGTCATTCCCACATTTTTGCAGATAGGTCATATTCTCGCATTTTCATCATTAATTAACCGTGTAACCAAATTAATATAATCTTATAATAAAAATGTCCATCTCAATTGCATTGCATTTTCATGCACGGGAAAATTGTCGGAATCATTTTTGCATTTGTTTTTGCATTGTTGAATTGCTTTACCGCGATTAGGCCTAATCCCGCATATTTAATGGTGATTAAAATTCCACATGAACATATGCAAATTATATATGGTTTCGGGGTAGAAAAATATATTGAATTTATCGGTGCATTTAGTTTTGTCATTTGAGCATGTTTGAGTGGATGTCATTGATGCCATGATGCCCATTTGTCTTTTTCATAGAATTTAATCCGGGCGTGATATGGATTTGTTTTCAACATGAAACTTGCTCGTTGATGTGTGTCCTAGCCCATGGACATTTTGCTTGTCATAGAAATGCATGTTTAGGTGTTGTTTGGTGTTGTCAACTTGCTATAAAAATCTGTTATTTTCAGGGTCCTAAATATTTGTAAGTCTGAATCTTTTATATTTTGTTGCTGACTTGCCATGTGATTTGCTAGTGATCTAGACATCTTTTGTGGTAGGTGTAATGGAGTTAATTGTTGTTGATATTGTCCTTTAGCATGCTGTTAAGTTTCATGCCATTTAATAACCTGTAGATTATGTTTTCACTGCTGTCAATATGCCTTCGTGATAAAACTGCACTGTCAAAAACTGATATTTTCACTAAGTTTGAAACTGTTATTAAGTAGCCTTCTTGTGAGCTTCCTACCAAGTGATCCATGCATGTTTTGAATATGATTTGTGAAGATGAAATGAAGTGGATGTTGTATGCTATTGCCCCATGCTTAGTTTGTGCATTTTGGAATATTGTAACTTGTTGTTTTCACATGTTCAAAATGCCATCTTGCTGTTATTGGCAGATTTCAACTAAAACTTGTTTTGTTGATTGTGGGTGAACCGTAGCTCCGTTTTGAGCATTCCATATATGAAACTTGATTAGAATCTCATGTAGTTTCATAATAAGTTGTTGCATTCATAATTTGAAATGTTTGTGGTGGTGTTTTCATGCATTTGCATTCATGTCATCTGCATCTTGTATTGCTCATATCTTTTGAACCGTAGCTCCGTTTGAGATGTTCTATATATGTAAATCGACTAGAATGATGTGTAGAATAACATGGTGATGCTTATTATGCTGTTTAAAAAACCTAAAATATGTTTAGATCAGATCTGAACCAAATTCATAATATACATATGAGGTCATTTCGGAAATGCTATAAGTTGTTTCGACCTCATTTAGGATGCCTAAATAGTATAGTTTACTTATGCTTCACCTCTTGCATGTTTAAAAACATTTAATATTGTCGTGTACCTAACGAAAGTGAACTAAATAATTCAAACGTGGAGTTTTGTCAATATGTAACTCGTTGCATATTGAGCTTCACTTAATGTGTAGTCTTTGATTGTTGTGGATTGTCTTGCATTGCATATTTAACCGGATATCCATCATGTCATTTGTGCATCGTGTTTTGCATATGTTGTGGTGTGTCTTGTGTTGATTGTTTGTTTTGGATTGCTTCTTCTCGATAGAGTTCCGAAAGCTTTCGGAGTGTGAGGATTCGTTCGACTACGTTGGTTCGTCTTCTTCATGGATTCGTTCTTCTTCCGAGCGGGATCTCAGGCAAGATGACACATTTCCCTGGATACCGTTACTATCATTGCCATGCTAGTTGTCTCGTCTTTTATCGTTATGTCTCGCTACCTACCACTTGTTTGATAAGCCTCCCAGCATTGCCATGATAAGCCTCTAACCCTCAACATCCCAGCAAACCATTGTTTGGCTAT
Organism: Hordeum marinum; assembly: GCA_022496015.1. Taxonomy (NCBI): domain Eukaryota; kingdom Viridiplantae; phylum Streptophyta; class Magnoliopsida; order Poales; family Poaceae; genus Hordeum; species Hordeum marinum. The sequence continues at coordinate 446,124,075 of CM039674.1, forward strand.
GTTACCACTTGCTCAGCCCTTCTTATAGCGTTGCTAGTTGCAGGTGCAAATGCTTTCATGCGCCAACATGGACCTTCATTTGTTATATCACAATATTGCTGCTATTTAATTTAATGCACATATACACTTGGTAAAGCATGGAAGGCTTGGCCTTTTTCTTGGTGTTTTGTTCCACTTTTGCCGCCCTTAGTTACTTGTGAACCGGTGTTATGTTCCAGAAATGAGCGCTCCTAACATGCTTGGGGTTGTTATGGGGACCCCCTTGATTTTCGGGTTAGATTAAAACTTGTCTAGCAAGGCCCAACATTGGTACTACATTTGCCCATCATAATAAAACTGATCACCTTTTAAATGCATAGAGGGTCGCCCCCTCGTGGATTAATTTAACATAATACATGGGGGCCAGTGCTGCTGGTGTTGGTCCAAAATAGAGTCGTGTGCGGGGCCAACCCAAGGCAACTCGGGAGATTTCTATCAGGCCACTGTCCGCTGCGCTCATCCGGTTGTGCCCTGAGAACGAGATACGCGGCTCCTATCGGGATTGTCGGCACGTCGAGCGGCCTTGCTGGATTTGTTTTACCTTTCTCGAATGTCTTGAGTGAGGAACTCTGATTTTCTTCGAGTTATCTCGAGGTGTTGGATTTCCTTTGGAATTGCCTAGGATGATCACGAGATCCGTGGTTGAGGTTATTCCCGCTGAGTGTGGTTATTTTGTGATGGACGAGTTGGAGCACCCCTGCAGGGTTAAATCCTTTCGAGAAGCCGTGCCCGCAATTATGTGGCAAACTTGGATACTTTGTTTAACACCCGGTCATAGCAAACTTGAAGTAAACTCTAATTAAAATACACCAACTGTGTGTGTAACCGTGACTGTCTCTTTTTGTGAGTTCTTATGTGTAAGAGAACGCTGTGGGGTTATGTTTGATGTAAGTAGGTGTTCAAGATCAGTTAGTGATCATTCTAGTTCATGTCCATTATGCATAAACCACCATACTTTACTTTCTGTACTCGTAAGTTAGCCACTCAAATAAATGCTTAGTTGCTTGCTGCAGCCTCACCACTTAACCATACCTTACCCATTAAGCTTTAATAGTCTTGATACCCTTGGAAATGAGATTGCCGAGTCCCTGTGGCTCACAGATTACTACAACAACAGTTGCAGGTGCAGGTAATGTGATGATTTGACGTGAGCGCGTTGCTTAATTTGACTTGGAGTTCTTCTTCTTCTTCTTCAATCTTGGATGGGTTCCAGGCGACAGCCTGGGATAGCAAGGGTGGATGTCATTTTATCATTTGATTTCGTCCGTAGCTGGACCCTGCTCTTATGTATGATGGTTGAAACGTTATTGTATTGTTGTGACTCTGATGTAGCTTGTGGCGAGTGTAAGCCAATTCCATATACTCATCTCTTCTGTACATGTACTTGTAATGATATCCATTCTCGCGAACGCATCGAGATGCGCTTCTATCCCTGTCGAGGCCCTCATGCCCAAATAAGGATAGGACTGCATCTTGGGCGTGACAGTTTTGCCACCAAGTTGGATAAGAATCCTTGAGGAACGATGTGAAGATTTAACTTCCGAAATTCCTCATAGAGAAATGGTTGACCTTGTTCTAACATTAGATTGTTACAATAAGACTTATGACTTAGCGCATCAGCCATGACATTGGCTTTTCGCGGGTTGTAAGTTATTCCTAAGTCGTAATCTGTAATCAACTCTACCCACCGTCTTTGCCTGAGATTCAAATCCGGCTGGGTGAAGATATATTTCAGACTTTGGTGATCAGTGTATATCTCGCAACGATTACCTAGAAGGTAATGTCGCCATGTCTTTAGTGCATGGACTACAGCTGCAAGCTCAAGATCATGTGTTGGATAATTATCCTCATCTGGACGCAGCTGTCGAGATGCGTATGCAATCACATGACGATCTTGCATGAGAATGCAACCTAATCCTTGTCGCGAGGCGTCGTAGTAGATAATAAAGTCCTTGGAAAAATCTGGTGGCACCAGAACGAGAGCAGAGGTCACTCGTCTTTTCAACTCCTAAAAACTATGCTCACATTGTGGGGTCCACTTGAACTTTTTATCTTTCTTGAGGAATTCAGTCAGAGGTTTTGCAAGCTTGGAGAAGTTCTCAACAAAGCGGCGACAATAGCTCGCTAAGCCAAGGAAACTCCAAACTTTTTTAACCGATTCAGGTTGAGTCCAATCAAGGACGGTCTGAACTCTCTCGGGATTGATAGCAATACCTTTGCCAGAGATCATGTGGCCCAGATAGGTCACTTCCGGCAACCAGAATTCACACTTGGAGAATTTGGCATACTGGTGGTGCTCTCGAAGTTTCATCAATACCAGCCTTAGATGCTCAGCATGTTCTTGTTCGTTCTTCGAGTAGATGAGTATATCATCGAGGTAAACCACGACAAACTTATCCAAATACTCCATGAAGATCAAATTCATCAAACGAGAGAAGGTGGCTGGGGCATTGGTTAAATCGAAGGACATAACGGTGTACTCGTATTGGCCATATTGAGTGACAAAAGCCGTTTTTGGAATGTCCCCGTTTCTAATTCTGATTTGATGGTATCCCAACCTCAAATCCATTTTGGAGAAGGCAGAGGATCCGACGAGTTGATCATACAAATCGTTGATCCTGGGGAGTAGATACTTGTTCTTGATAGTGACCAAATTCATTGGTCGGTAATCCACAACCATCCGATCCGATCCATCCTTCTTCTTAACAAAGAGGACGGGACAAGCCCAAGGAGAAGAGCTAGGACGAATGAAACCTTTCTTCAAAGCTTCATCGAGTTGGGTTTTTAGCTCGGCTAGTTCTAAGGGTGCCATCTTATAGGGTCTTCTGGCTATTGGGACTGTCCCTGGAATAAGTTCTATCACGAACTCAACATCTCTGACGGGTGGAATACCTGGCAGTTCTTCTGGGAAGACATCCGGAAAATCACGGAACACCGGAATATCTTCTAGCTCAGGGAGAGGGATAGCATTTAGGGAATAGAGTTGTTGGTTGGTTGTTCGAGTAGAGACATTTACTATCTCTCCCGATGGATGTGTAAGTTGAACATTCCTAGAATGAGTATCAATCTTGGCATAGTGGGCTTTCATCCAATCCATACCTAGAATGATATTGATGTCCGAAGACTTAAGAGCTATCAAAGATGCTAGGAATACTAGTCTATCCACCAGAATTTCATTGTCATGGCTCACTCTAGAAGTTTGCCATTTTTAACGAGGAGTCTGAACTACTAAAGGAGTGGGCATGTCACAGAAGGACATGTTATGCAACTATGCATAACTTTCTAAGATGAATGAATGAGATGCCCCAGTATCAAATAGAACAGATGCTGGATGGCTATTAACAAGAAGCGTACCTAGAATGACATCAGGGTCTTCATGAGCTTCTTCAGCAGACACATAATTAACTCGCCCACGGGCAGGAGTTGGCTTCACATAGAAAGCTTTCCCTAGTTTTCCGCGTCCAGCGGGTTTAGCATTGTTCTGGGGACACTCACGAGAATAGTGTCCCGGTTCTCCACACTTGTAGCATACCACTATAGCACGAGGGGCAACATTTGCTTGTGGTCCTCCAAATTGTCTGGGTGGAGGGTTGGACTGAACTGGACGAGGTGCCTGGAAGGATGGCCTCGCAGTGTACCTTGCCGGCATAGCTGCATTGGGTACCCATATTCGGCGCTTGTTGGGTCCTGAATCCGATGTACGGTTGAAGTCACATTTGTGCTTCCATGTGGCCTCGTAGTCAGTTTGCTCGGACTCAGCATTGATGGCCTTATTGACAAGAGCCTAGAAGGTCGTGCACTCATGCAGGAGAAGATCTCGGTGAAGCTCAGTATTAAGTCCCTCGCGGAACCTAGCCTGCTTCTTGTATCCGTTGAGACTTCCTCTGGAGCATAGCGAGCAAGGTTTCCAAACTCGCGGCTATATGCATCAACTGACAATCTTCCCTAGGTAAAGGCGCAGAATTCCTCTCTCTTGCGGTCCATCAGCCCTTCCGGGATGTGATGGAGACGAAATGCGGCGCTGAACTCTGCCCAGGTTGGTGCAAGTCCCAGGGGACGCATAGCTTCATAGCTTTCCCACCACAGATTGGTAGGTCCCTCCTGAAAGTATGTCGCAAAGGTCACCTTGTTGGCCTCTGAAACATTTGCAGCTCGGATCTTGCGTGACATACTAGTCAGCCAATCATCCGCATCGAGGGGATCGATCGAATGATGGTACTTAGGTGGACACAGCTTAATGAAATCACCAAGTGACACTCCATCATGGTGATCATTGCGGGGAGCACGAGCTGTGTTCTGTTCAATTCTTTCCAACAGCCTGTTGGTCTCCCTCTTATTCCTTTCAGCTTCCAGCATTACCTCTGCCAGGGATAGTGCACGCAGCAGCTCTTCTTGCCTTGCCTAGCTACTCTCGCCCTGCTCAGGAGCAGGCACGGGGTTGTTCCTGGTTGACACCATCCTAGGGAAAACAATCCATATCTTAGACATAGAGAACAACAACTCTAGGACATGAATTAGGGAATGCACTGATCAACATGGCATGTAGGATAAACACCAATCAACATGGTAAAACAACTACCATATGGACATTAGGTTTCGTACACACCATGACTCAATTCAGTACAAACCCAAGCTGAAAACAACTACGGAGAGATGACACCACTCATCGGAGGCATTACAAGCATCCTATACATTATCTATCTACACCTCCGGAACTCAACTCTCGACCTTGATCATATCCCACCAGACACACAAGACTGTGGCGATACGACTACTACCCTACTAGATCTAACATCCACACACTCAAACATCACCGTAGAATGCCTCGTACAGGTTACCCCCGTGACCTGGGAGCTGAACCTGAGGATCTGGAAACACTCTGGCCTGGGCTCCCTGGAAACCATAAGGACACGGGTCTGGCCTTGGTCCCCTTGTCGGTGGCAACAACGGTCCTCGAAGAGGGGTGATGCCTCCAACATCAGGCCAGTCTACGTGTGCTGGAAAATGAGTCCGCGATGGGGTCAGCATCTCCAAATCTCCATAACCTGTCTGCACGACAGGTGCCAACTGCGTCAAGGCTGTCCAAAGATGGGCACGGGTAGCATAGAGCTCCATGCGAAGGGCACGTGCATCACGATCCCTGTTCTCCAACAACTGAGCGGTCACCTGCAGTCTAGGGTCTTCATGAGAATGATCAGAGTAGGCTGCACTAAGATATCCATCCTCTCCTCCCATGGAAGCAGGAACATAGCAGAACTCCGTGTTCTGAAGTAGACCATGGTGAAACCTCATAATAGTCAGCATAGTGTAAGCGGCTTCCTGAACTGCCATATCTATGGTAACTCCCAATCCATGAGTCCAGTGAAGCGGCTCTGCAGCTCTAGGATATGAAGGGTATATCCTAACGGTACACAGATACTAACTCTGGTTGAAATCTCGATACTGCTCCTCCACTGTGTACTCGGATACCAGCGATATCCAGCCTCCATCATCACTCTAACCAACATGGCCATGTGACCCGGCACATCGATGCACCTGGTCAGACGGACCACCTGACGGAAAGGACGAGATGGCATCTGAAACAGAGAATGATGCAAAGACATTAGAGATCCTAGCGGAAATTGGAAAGCATAACGGCTGTAATTGCTCAACAAAATTTTTGAGACAATTGAAAAGAGATTGGAAGGCATAACCACTCGACTATCTAGACTCAAATCTCTTCTCCATCTGTTTGTCACACCAACAACACTTCAATAACTTCACTTACTTACAAGCAAGCTAGCTATTGGTCCATGGCTAGTAACTCGTCATCCTAAGCAATAGATGAGAATCCTAGTTCCTATCCCCGTAGAAAAGATGAGAATGACCCGGCATAGAATAACTTGGGAAGTGGAGTAAAAAGAGCCTTATGTTCCCTTCCAAAATCAATTCGCTTACTTATCTATAGTGTTTCTAGACTGAACTTCGACCGGTTTGGCTTGGTAGTCCTACAGCCAGTCAGGCTCTAATACCAACGCTGTCGGGACCCCGATCCTAAGTCATATGATTCCATGCTGTAACAAGCCACATCACTTTGTGTCCTCACGCATGGTACTCCACAACTGCCACCTTACCTTGGCCGGGACCGTTTGCGTCTTTGGGCACACGTATGTGAACATGTCGCTGGCAATCACACAACAAAGAACCCGGGCCGACATGACTAGTCATAGAACCCAAATGGCACATCCGTACGGAAACAGGCATACATAACCCAGCAATGCAGGTGTCGGCCTCAAGCGTGTGTAGACGAGTCATAGCAAGCTACAAGGACTCCATTACGTCGCGAGACACGAATGTCATCACTGCACGTAGACGAAACGTAGCAGGCTACGGGGACTCCATTACACTGCGAGACATTTCCCCAAAGGGACAGACACAACAACAAAGAAGGATACATGCCGGTCAACGAATGTGTCCGGAGCAGTAGCAAGCTACCATGGCTCGGTGGAAGCACAAAGAGGCAGTTTCCCGTAAAGAGTACTACTAAAGGTACACGGCTAGGTGTCGGATCCCATACATACCGTTGCACGTCACACGTACGCACGACATGCCCGATATGCATAGGTACAACCATGCCATCACAACATAACCATACAATAACATGACTTTTATTTAAGAGGCTCAGACGAGCCTTGCATAATATGTTCTTGCAGATAGGGGTCACATGACCTGACACACAAGTAATACAAACATAGTCATACAAACCAGCGGAAACTTAAGCTATCTGAGTACAGGCGGCAAAATATAAAGAAGGCACACGGCCTGACTATCTACAGCCCACCACACGGGCAAGATCGTAGCTGGGACACCAGCTATTCGGCATCGTCAACGTCTAGATAGAATCCACCTGATGGGTCCTGGTTCTCTTCTGCAACATTAGTTAAGCAAGTATGAGAACAATCGTACTCACCAAGTCTTTTAAACAGACCTAGTCTATTATGCTCATGTATCAACAAAGGGGCGATGGAGTTCATGCAGAATGCCAGCTTTGACTCATGGCTAACCTACACTACTCAATTTTAACTCGTTGTTACAATTTTAGTTATCGCACACGAGTCCACTAACTCCATCACAATACACTACCATGGACTCACCTTCCCCTTCCGGAAGAGTGCCATCCACGGTACTCACACTTGTCTTGAGATTTTTAGAAGTATCCATTTGATTATCTATGAACAACATAAGCTCTCCAAGTAGTCCATATCCGAGGACGCGGCTATTCGACTAGTTTCATACCCTGCAGGGGTGTACTTCTTCACACACGCTCTCGCCACTTATCGCTGTGTGCTCATAAAACCATGCACCTCGGCAACCTTCAAGCGAATGCCCAACGAGGGAGTCGGCCACGACCGTCAATCACATAAGACCTCTAGTCCAAGCTACCGCCTATTTGAGACTGACCCGCACGGAAGTCCGGCCGAAGTTTCCGCTACGGTCCCAAACGATGTGCGCAGGGTTCCCAAGCCCACCATTCGGGTGACCCTTGGTACACCGTGCCACTGCCTACTGCATCGTAACCCACCCCGAGGGTCAGCTCTATGCACGGCCTCCAGCATCCTATAAACACCAGGAACTACTTGCAATACCTGGACCAAGGACTAAGCGACTGATAAGTTGAGAGGGTCAATTAAGTATCCCAATGTGTGGTAGTATCTCGTCTTGGATCACAAACACGGAACCCAGTTCCTAAGAACGGTCCCAATGAGACAACCCACTATGTACTCCTACATAGCCTCTCATTGCTACCATTACCAAATCGAATTCATTATAAGCTCAACACATCGGACCATACTGTATCACTCAGTTCACCACCCAGATGAAACCGACCTGACACAACTCTAAGCATAGGAAGCATAGCAAGCAAGGTAAGCTAAGCACATCATGGCACAAGCATCTACCAGGTATGCTAGGTTGCAAGGTTTAGCTATTTACTGTGACAAGATCAGGTCATGCATAAGAATAGGATCATCTACCGTGTATGTCTGACATGTGATCGATTGTCCTAATGCAATAAATAAGAGCAGGAGCGAGAGAATGGGATGTTATCGGAATGATCAATGGGGTTGCTTGCCTTGCTGGGTTGCGGAAGAGTTCTCTCCTTCGTTAGGGTACGGATTAGTATCCTCCGGATTAGGGCCGACCGCAATGCAGATAAAAGCATTCAATACAAGCAGATGCAAGAATATGATGCATGATCATGGTATAATAGTATGCATAGATGAGCTAATGTAACTACTGGTCATGTCAATTTGAAATGGATTGAATATAGGTTCAAAGTTGTTCTCATTTAGAATTCTATATATTGACCTAATGTTAAAATGTCCATGTTCACCTATTTAGGTTGCTCTAACATGCATGAGAATAGCATCATTGGATTTATTGGATTTTTCTGATAAATTTTCCTATATAAATTATTTTCATCTAACTTACAGATTATTTTATATGATTTATCAAAGTTTTAAATAATTTCTAGAATTATTTTTAATTAAGAAATTGAGTTATGACATCAGCATGATGTCATGATGACATCAGCTGGTCAGCTGACTCGGCCCAGAGTCAAACCTGACATGTGGGGTCCACATGTCAATGACTCATTTACTTAAGTAAAAAAATTAACACTAATCCTAACTAAATATCAGGTCTGGGCCCACATGTCAGTGTCTAATTAACTTGATTAATTTAAATAATTAACTTATTAGTAATTAGAGATTAGCCAGAGGCTGCCCCCACCTGTCAGGGGTCAACCCCCGTGGTCAAACTGACCAGAGCCACCGGCGTTGAGCCGACAACGACTCCAGGAACGGCGGAGGGCCCTGGAAACCCACCTCCAACGACCAAATCCACGGCGGATGGTCTCAAACGGGAGCCTATGCACGCGCACGTCCATCTGGGCACAACCCCGAGGCTAGGATGGCCTAGAACATCGACGGCGACGACCTTGGCGGATGGCGGCGCTCGGGCTCCGATGAAACTACGGCTACAGACCTCATCGACATGCGCTCATAGCGCCTACGACACCTACAGGACTCTACGAACTCGATGGCATCCCCAGAATGACCTACTGGTCACCGGAGTTGTCATCGGCGACGAGAACGGCGGCGACCGGAATTCTGGCTCGAGCCAAAGCTCAGCTACGAGCCTCGAAATCGAACGGAAGGAGAGAGGAAATGCTCGGGGGCTCACTTCGGGTGCTGAGGCGACGAACTTGAGCTCGGGGACGGCTTGATGGCGAAAAATCGACGGCGGCGACCTTCTGACCTGAGGAGGAAGAAGAGGTTAGGGTTCCCTCGAGGAAGCTCTGGGCGGCGATTCCTTCGGCGCGGAGGACCAGGGCGTCTAGGCGAAGCTTCTGCCTTCACTACAGTAGGGGGAAGGACGGAGGCGAGCAAACGATGGCAAGCTATGGAGCGGCCATGGCAGAGCCAAGTGGAGAAGAGGAAAGAGCGGGGAAGAGGAGGGAGAGAGCGGCCGGGAGGCACGTCGAAGCTTATCCCCGACGTCGCGCTGGTGAGGGAGGGGCCAGGCAGGCAGGTGGCGTGGCGCCACCGGCATGAGCGCACGGCGGGCACACGCCGCGCCTACTGGACGCCAGGAGGACGAAGAGCCTCCTGGGCCAGATGGGCCACCAGGTAGCTCCCTCTCTCTCTCTTTTCTTTTTCCTTTCTTTTGATTCCTATTTTTACTGACCTTTGTTTATTTAATTTCCAGATTCAAATGACTTTCAAAGTATCCCCAAATAATTTCCAAAATAGAGTTTGAATAATTCAAACCTATTCAAAAAGTTTCAGGGATTTTGAAATCAAAATTAATGATAATGATTTTATTTGTCATTTTCAGAGACTTAAATCATTAATTTAAATTATTTCAAATGTTCAAATAATTGGAATGGTCCCTGGTATATCCATGCCCTTAATTATCAGACATAAGGAACATTTTTTATGGGCATTTTGGATTTGTTGAAATTTCATTTATCTAGAATTTCTTTAATTCATGAAATGCTTGGGGTTTCTTTCTTTCTCCCCATTTCATATTTATGCAATGATGATGATGATGATGATGCAAACACATTGCTAGCCTAGACACTTGCTAGGGTTGTGATAGGAACTCACAGCCCTCGAAGGAGCCGGTGAGTTGTTGTACGAAGAAACGGTAGCTGGACATGTTGGCGTCCCTAGCATCCCATTTGCCAGAGACCTGCTGTACCACGAGGTCGGAATCGCCGAAGCATAGGATGTGCCTGATGCTGATCTCCTTGGCGAGCCGGAGCCCATGGATGATGGCCTCGTACTCGGCCACGTTGTTGGATTTAGCGAAGTGGATCTGGAGGGCGTACTTGAGCTGGTCCCTTTTGGGGAGGAGAGGAATATGCTGGCACCCAGGACGGTCCTCATTTTTGAGCCATCAAAATGCATGCGCCAATGTGTGGAGTCTAGGGGAGGCGACAAGAATTCGTTCTCCGCCCAGTCGATGAGGAAGTCAGCCATGAGGGATCACTAGAACAATGTCTAGAGGGGGGTGAATAGACAACAAGCAGGAATTTAAAACCTAACCTGTTCCCAAGTTAATTGTTTGGTAGATATTAATATTTTTTAGCAATGCTAGCAAGTCTAACAGCCCTACACGTGCATGTCAACAAATATGGCAGCGGAAAGTAAAGACATTGCATATGAAGTAAAAGCGTTGAGATAGGTAGATCAAACGCAGTTGGAGACGCGAGGATTTTTCCCGTGGTTCCAATAGGTGGCGCTATCGTACATCCACGTTTATGGAGTCTTCAACCCATGAAGGGTAACGGTCGCGAGTGTCCACGGAGGGATCCACCCATTAGGGTCCATGAAGTAGAAACCTTGACTATTCCATACGACTTCCGTCCACAAAGGACTAGCCTCACTATGGTAGATCTTCATGAAGTAGGTGATCTCCTTGCCCTTACAAACTTCTTGGTTCACTCCACAACATGAAGTAGGAGGCTCCCAAGCGACACCTAACAAATCTAGGAGGCACCACCCTCCAAAAGGTAATAGGCTCGGTAATGATGATGAATTCCTTGCTATTGTGATTCAAGATGATAGACTCCTCAACACACAATCTCTCTCTCACAGGTTTGGCTTGGTAGAAGAGATAGGATTGGTGGAAAGCAACTTGGAGAGGCTAGAAATCAAGATCCATGTGATTGGAGTGGAAGATCTTGAACTCAACACAAGGGTAGGTGGTTCTCTCTCAGAAAATCTGATAGGATAGGTATGGAATAGTTCTGAGTGCTTCTCTGTCGAGTGAGTGGTGGTGAAGGGGTATATATAGGCATCCCCAAAAATCCAACCGTTACACACAAAATGACCAACTCGGTGACACCGATGTGTGAATCTCGGTGGTACCAAAGTGACCAAAAGGTGGCAAATTTTGAATCTCGAAGGGACCAATATACAATTCTCGGCTGCACCAATAAGATGACCAATGGTTAGATTTCCAATCTTGGTGATGCTGATCCAACATTCTCGGTGGGACCGAAAATGCGAATTTGCATAACAAAAAGTTGGCAACCTAAACTCGGTGGCACTGGTATGGAATCGGTTGCACCGAAGTGGCTAGGGTTTGATAGAGTCTGTCTAGGTTCTGGAATCGGTGGCATCAAAGTGGTATAGTTGGTTGCATCGATTTTGAGTATTGGGTATAGAACAAACTTTGGTGGGAGACTTTTGTGGATGTTTTTGGCGACTATCACTTGTGCACGTTTGAGCATATTGTTCACCAACAAAGCCTTACCCCCTTTTAATAGTATTCGCTTTCCTATGACTCAAAGTGATTTCTGACAAATATAAAATGTAGAGTCCTCTTGCTTGAAGCTTGGCCAACCTATATCCTTGCATCTTGGGGTTTCTCCACAATCTCCTTTTTGCCAACCCTCTCTATAGAGTGTATCTGAAATACACTAGGTAAAAATATCAGTCCAAGAGACAATGTATGTTGTCATGAAATATCAAAACCACGAAGGGAGCATGTTGTGCTTTCAATCTCCCCCTTTTTGGTAATTGATGACAACATACAATCAAAGCTTCAAATAAAGATATGTGTGGTTATACTGAAGACTTTGAGAGATACATGACTTAGACTTGCTCCCCATAGATGTGTGCAGTCCTTTAAAGGATAGTTGCTTTTGAATGCATGAACACACATAAGGTAGAAGGGATATAACAGGTCATGTGTATCTTGGCTATATGCATCAAATATATATGAGTGAGATGTATCTTTCTTCAAGACATCACTCTTGCAAACAATATGCGCAAGAACCAAGAGATCATCTTGACCAAAGATGGGATGCATGTACTTACCTTGAGTTCTTGAGCATCCTGGTAATGGAAACACACTTGAGAAAATAATGTTAGGAAACACAAGAGTATTCTACCAAACAGCAAAGCAATAGAACTCAAAATTTCCAAGATATGGGGGACATATATAAAAAAGTATTCCTTAGAAAAATAGGTTATCCTCTCCCTCTGAATTTTAGCACGTAGATATTGGGATTGGATAAGGTGAGAAAGGTCAAAAAATTTCTTCTCTCTACTTTGGTATTCTCCCCCTGTTTATATGAGTATTGATGTTGGCTCTCCCCCTTGATCATATCTCCCCCTTTGCATAAGCATGTATCTCCCCTTTAGCATGAAGCTTTGATGTTATCCCCCTTGGGCATTAATTTCAAAAAAGGTTGAAAACAGGAATAGATACAGGGATCATTGACTGAGAAGAGATCCTTGAGAACAAGGGTCATTGAAATGTAGGATTAATAGAAATGAAAATTGAGAGAGTCATTGAACATGATTTGTTCTTCTCCTCCTTTATTCATTGAATATAGGGATCCTTGAAGAAAGAATGTCGGGACCCCGATCCTAAGTCATATGATTCCATACTGTAACAAGCCACATCAGTTTGCGGCCTCACGCACGGTACTCCACGGCTGCCACCTTACCTTGGCCGGGACCATTTGCGTCTTTTGGCTCACGTATGTGAACATCTCGCTGGCAATCACTCAACAAAGAACCCGGGCCGACATAACTAGTCATAGAACCCAAGTGGCACATCCGTATGGAAACAGGCATACATAACCCAACAATGCAGGTGTCGGCCTCAAGCGTGTGTAGACGAGTCATAGCAAGCTACAAGGACTCCATTATGTCGCTAGACACAAATGTCATCACTGCACGTAGACAAGTCGTAGCAGGCTACAGGGACTCCATCAATGTGTCCAGAGAAGTAGCAAGCTACCATGGCTCGGTGGAAGCACAAAGAGGCAGTTTTCCGTAAAGAGTACTACTAACGGCACACGACTAGGTGTCGGATCCCATACATACCGTTGCACGTCACACGTACGCACGACATGCCCGATATGCATAGATACAACCATGGCATCACAACATAACCATACAACAACATGACTTTTATTTTAGAGGCTCAGACGAACCTTGCATAATATGTTCTTATAGATAGGGTTCACATGACCCGGCACTCAAGTCATACGAACATAGTCATACAAACATAGTCATACAAACCAGCGGAAGCTTAAGCTGTCTGAGTACAGAGGGCAAAATATAAACGAGGCATACGGCCTGACTATCTACAGCCCACCACATGGGAAAGATTGTAGCTGGGACACAAGCTATTCGGCATCGTCAACGTCTAGATAAAACCCACCTGATGGGTCCTGGTTCTCTTCTGCAACATTAATTAAGCAAGGATGAGTACAATCGTACTCAGCAAGTCTTTAAAACAGACCTAGTCTAATTATGCTCATGTATCAACAAAGGGGGTGGTGGAGTTTATGCAGAAATGAAAGCTTTGACTCATGGCTATCCTACACTACTCAGTTTTAAACTCTTTGTTATAATTTTAGTTATCGCACACGAGTCCACTAACTCCATTACAATACACTACCATGGACTCACCTTCCCCTTCCGGAAGAGTGCCATCCACGGTACTCACACTTGTCTTGAGATTTTTAGAAGTATCCATTTGATTATCTATGAACAACATAAGTTCTCCAAGTAGTCCATATCCGAGGACGCGGCTATTCGAATAGTTTCAAACCCTGTAGGGGTGTACTACTTCACACACGCTTTCGCTACTTATCGCGGTGTGCCATAAACCATGCACCTCGGCAACCTTCAAGCGGATGCCCAGCAAGGGAGTCGGCCACGACTGTCAATCACATAAGACCTCTAGTCCAGGCTACCGCCTATTTGAGGCTGACCCGCACGGAAGTCCGGCCGAAGTTTCCACTACGGTCCCAAACGATGTGCGCAGGGTTCCCAAGCCCACCATTCGGGTGACCCTTGGTACACCATGCCACTGCCTACCGCGTCGTAACCCACCCCGAGGGTCAGCGCTACGCACGGCCTCCAGCATGCTATAAACAGCAAAAACTATTGGCAATACCTGAACCAAGGACTAAGCGACTGATAAGTCGAGAGGGTCAATTAAGTATCCCAACGTGTGGTAGTATCTCGTCTTGGATCACAAACACGGAACCCGGTTCCTAAGAACGGTCCCAATGAGACAACCCACTATGTACTCCTACATAGCTTCTCATCGCTACCTTTATCCAATCGTATTCATTATATGCTCATCACATCGGACAACACTGATTCACTCAGTTCATCACCCAGATGAAACAGACCTGACATACTCTAAACATAGCAGGCAAAGTAAGCTAAGCATATCATGGCACAAGCATCCACCAGGTATGCTAGGTTGCAAGGTTTAGCTATTTACTGTGACAAGATCAGGTCATGCATAAGAATAGGATCAACCATCGTGTATGACTGACATGTGATCATTTGTCCTAATGCAATAAATGAGAGCAGGAGCGAGAGAATGGGATGTTATCAGAATGATCAATGGGGTTGCTTGCCTTGCTGGGTTGCGGAAGAGTTCTCTCCTTCGTCGGGGTACGGAGAAGTATCCTCCGGATTAGGGCCTACCGGAACGCAGATATAAGCATTCAATACAAGCAGATGCAACAATATGATGCATGATCATGGCATAATGGTATGCATGGATGAGCTAATGTAAGTAGTGGTCATGTCAATTTGAAATGGATTTGAATATAGGTTCAAAGTTGTTCTCATTTCAAATTCCATATATTGACCTAATGTTAAAATGTCCATGTTCACCTATTTAGGTTGCTCTAACATGCATGAGAATAGCACCATTGGATTCATTGGATTTTTCTGATAAATTTTCATATATAAATGATTATCATCTGACTTACAGATTAATTTATATGATTTTTCAAAGTTTTAAATAATTTCTGGAATTATTTTAAAATAAGAAATTGAATTATGACATCAGCATGATGTCATGATGACATCAGCTTGTCAGCTGACCCGGCCCAGAGTCAAACCTGACATGTGGGGTCCACATGTCAATGACTCATTCACTTAACTATTAAAATTAACATTAATCCTAACTAACTAACAGACCTGGGCCCACATGTCAATGTCACATTAACTTAATTAATGATTAACTAATTACAGATTAACCTAAACTAATCAGGGCCGGGGCCCCACCTGTCATTGACTCACAGAGTCAAGCCAGGGCCCACGTGAGGTCAAACTCGCCGGAGTTGGCTGGCGGCTCGACGCCGGTGACCAATAGGGACGGCGACGTCCGTCGTGTTTCTCCTACAGGGGGTCATTTGGCGCGCTGAGACCACCGGCGTGTAGCCCATGCACGAACGCATCCATCTGAGGCCACGGGAGGTCACGGGGTCGCCGGAGCTCGCCGGAAAAGAGCTCGTGGCGGCGGCCGGAGCTCGGGCTTGGACGCAAACATGTCACAGGGCACGGGACGATGCAGCAATGGGCTCTATGGGCTCCTGGGAACTCCAGGAGTTCAACCGTGCACGCGCGCGTGAGCTTGGAGGGCTCTACGCACGGCGGCGCTAGGTTCTCGGGTCCGGCGACACAGCTAGCTAGGGGACGCCAGAGAGAGGGAAAGCTCAGGGGAAAGGAAGAGGGGCTCACTGCAGATCTAGGGAGCTGGTCAGCGGGCTCGGGGAGGCAGCAACGGTGACGAATCAACATCCGGCGATGGCGGCCTTTGGCAGCGAATCGGGAGAGAGAGCAGAGGAGAGAGGGAGCAGGAGAATGAGCTTGGGGAAGAGAATGCTCGCATCTTCCTGGCGTGAGGAAGCAGGGGAGAAGCCTGCTGCGTGGAAGCAGGAGGTGGTGGGCGCCGACGGCTCGGTCGCCACCTCGACGCCTACTGGCGCGAGGTGGAAGATGACCTCCCCACCCCTGGTGGGCTGGGCTGGGCCTTCCACTTCACAGGTAAGCTCCTCCCTTTTTTTCTGTTTTGTGATTTCTTCTAACATTTGTTTATTTCTTTGCAGGTCCAAAATACCCCTTCAAATAATTCCAAAACTTTTATATATTCACATTTGAATATTTCAAACTTGTATCAAAAGTTTCAGATTAGTTTGAAAGCAGTGCTAATGGTAATATTTTTATTTGTCATTTTCACAGACTTAAATCATTAATTTAAATTATTTCAAATGTTCAAATAATTGGAATGGTCCCTGGTACATCCATGCCCTTAATTATCAGACATAGGGAACATTTTTGATGGGCATTTTGGATTAGTTGAAATTTCATTTATCTGGAATTTCTTTAATTCATGAAATGATTGGGGTTTCTTTTCTTTCTCCCCATTTCATATTGGTGCAATGATAATGATGACGATGCAAACACATTGCTAGCCTAGACACTTTCTAGGGTTATGACAACTCACCCCCACTCAAAAGAATCTCGTCCCGAGATTTTGAAGCTGTCTGGAAGAGCGCGGGGTACTCTAGTCGAAGACGATCTTCTCTTTCCCATGTCGCCTCCTTTTCAGAATGATGCGACCACTGAACCTTAAGAAACTTGATGTTCCGATGCCAAGTGGTACGCTCAGCTTGGTCGAGAATACGAACAGGGTATTCTCGGTATGTAAGGTTATCTTGGAGATCAAGCGCTTCGTAGTCCACTTCTCGGACAGGGTCCGAAAAGCAACGCCTGAGTTGTGAAACGTTGAAGACATCATGAACTTTGGAAAGATGTGGTGGAAGTTCCAATTGGTAGGCAACCTCTCCTTGTTTAGCAAGAATGCAAAAAGGTCCAATGTAACGAGGAGCCAACTTGCCTTTGATACCGAATCGATGGGTACCCTTCAGAGGTGTAACCCGAAGGTAAGCCTTCTCGTCAACTTCATAGGTCACAGACTTATGATGACGGTCATATTGACTCTTTTGACGGGATTGGGCTGTTTTCAACTTTTTACGAATAACGCGAACTTGCTCCTCTGCATCCTGGATCATGTCCGGACCAAAGAGTTGCCTCTCTCCGGTTTCTGACCAGTTACGAGGTGTTCGACATTTTCGTCTATAGAGAACTTCAAAAGGGGCTTTGCCCAAGCTTGATTGATAACTGTTGTTATATGCGAATTCAGCAAATGGAAGGCAGTTCTCCCAATTCATACCGAAAGATATAACACAAGCTCGGAGCATGTCTTCAAGAATTTGATTGACTCGCTCAACTTGACCACTTGATTGAGGGTGTAAAGTAGTGCTAAAGGATAGATGAGTCCCCATGGCGGTTTGAAAACTTTCACAAAATCGAGAAGTAAAGATACTTCCACGGTCTGAGTTAATCTCCAAAGGAACACCATGAAGAGAAACTATTCGAGAAACATATAACTCCGCTAGCTGACTAGCAGTAATGCTTTCCCGAACAGGAAGAAAATGAGCGACTTTGGAGAGGCGATCAATGACTACGAATATAGCATTGTTCCCTCTCTTGGTCCTGGGAAAACCGGTGATGAAATCCATACCGACCTTGTCCCATTTCCATTCGGGAATAGCTAAGGGTTGAAGGGTGCCAGCAGGCCTTTGATGTTCTGCTTTCACACGACGACAAACGTTGCAGTTAGCAACATACTGAGCAATTTCTCTCTTCATCCTAGTCCACCAGAACCTCTGGCGTAGGTCCTGATACATTTTGGTACTACCCGTATGAATTGTTAGAGGAGAGTCATGAGCCTCCTTAAGAATCAGCTGCCGCAAACGTGTGCTCTTAGGAACCACCAAACGGCCCTAGAACAACACAACATCTTCTTCATCCTTGGAGAAATCCTTAGCATTTCCGCTAACGATATTCTCCTTAAGCCGAGATATCCCTTTGTCATATCTCTTGACAGCTACTATTTGATCCTTAAGAGTAGGTTTCTCCACCAAGTTGGATAGGAATCCTTGAGGAACGATGTGAAGATTTAACTTCCTGAATTCCTCATAGAGAAGCGGTTGACCTTGTTGTAACATCAAATTGTTACAATAAGACTTACCACTTAGTGCATCAGCCATGACATTGGCTTTCCCCGGGGTGTAAGTTATCCCTAAGTCGTAATCTGTAATCAACTCTACCTACCGTCTTCGCCTGAGATTCAAATCGGGCTGGGTGAAGATATATTTCAGACTTTGGTGATCAGTGTATATCTCGCGACAATTACCCAGAAGGTAATGTCGGCATGTCTTTAGTGCATGGACTACAGCTACAAGCTCAAGATCATGTGTTGGATAGTTATCCTCATGTGGATGCAACTGTCAAGATGCGTATGCAATCAAATGACGATCTTGCATGAGAATGCAACCTAATCCTTGTCGCGAGGTGTCGCAGTAGATAATAAAGTGCTTAGAAAAATCTGGTGGCACCAAAACGGGAGCAGAGGTCAGTCGTCTTTTCAACTCCTGAAAACTATGCTCACATTGTGGGGTCCACTCAAACTTCTTATCTTTCTTGAGGAGTTCAGTCAGAGGTTTTGCAACCTTGGAGAAGTTCTCAACAAAGCGGCGAATAGCTCGCTAAGCCAAGGAAACTCCGAACTTGCTTAACCGATTCAGGTTGAGTCCAATCAAGGACGGCCTGAACTCTCTCGGGATTGACAGCAATACCTTTGCCAAAGATCACGTGGCCCAGATAGGTCACTTTCGGCAACCAGAATTCACACTTGCAGAATTTGGCATACATGCGGTGCTCTCGAAGTTTCATCAATACCAGCCTTAGATGCTCGGCATGTTCTTGTTTGTTCTTCGAGTAGATGAGTATATCGTCGAGGTAAACCACGACGAACTTATCCAAATACTCCATGAAGATCCAATTCATCAAAAGAGAGAAAGTGGCTGGGGCATTGGTTAAACCAAAGGACATGACGGTGTACTCGTATTGGCCATAACGAGTGACAAAAGCCGTTTTAGGAATGTCCCCGTTTCTAATTCTGATTTGATGGTATCCCAACCTCAAATCCATTTTGGAAAAGATAGAGGATCCAGCGAGTTGATCATACAAATCCTTGATCCTGGGGAGCGGATACTTGTTTTTGATAGTGACCAAATTCACTGGTCGGTAATCCACAACCATCCGATCTGATCCATCCTTCTTCTTAACAAAGAGGACGGGGCAAGCCCAAGGAGAAAAATAAGGACGAATGAAACCTTTCTTCAAAGCTTCATCAAGTTGGGTTTTTAGCTCGGCTAGTTCTAAGGGTGCCATCTTATAGGGTCTTCTGGCTATTGGGACGGTCCCTGGAATAAGCTCTATCACAAACTCAACATCTCTGACAGGTGGAATACCTGGCAGTTCTTCTAGAAAGACATTCGGAAAATCACGGACTACCGGAATATCTTCTAGCTCAGGGAGAGGGCTAGAATTTAGGGAATAGAGTTGGCGCTTGGTTGTTCGAGTAGAGACATTAACTATCTCACCCGAGGGATGTGTAAGTTGAACATTCTTAGAATGAGTATCAATCTTGGCATAGTGGGCTTTCATCCAATCCATACCTAGAATGATATTGATGTTCGAAGACTTAAGAGCTATCAAGGATGCTAGGAATACTAGTCTATCCACCAGAATTTCATTGTCATGGCTCACTCTAGAAGTTTGCCATTTTGAACGAGGAGTCTGAACTACTAAAGGAATGGGCATGTCACAGAAAGACATGTTATGCAACTGTCCATAACTTTCTGAGATGAATGAATGAGATGCCCCAGTATCAAATAGAACATATGCTGGATGGCTATTAACAAGAAGCGTACCTAGAATAACATCAGGGTCTTCAAGAGCTTCTTCAACAGACACATAATTTACTCGCCCACGGGCAGGAGTTGGCTTCACATAAAAAGCTTTCCCTGGTTTTCCGCATCTAGCGAGCTTAACATTATTCCGGGGACATTCACGAGAATAATGCCCTAGTTCTTCACACTTGTAGCATACCACTGTAGCACGAGGGGCAACATGCTTGTGGTCCTCCAAATGGTCTGGGTGGAGGGTTGGACTGAACTGGACGAGGTGCCTGGAAGGATGGCCTCGCGGTGTATCTTGGCGGCAAAGCTGCATGAGGCACCCACACTCGGCGTTTATTGGGTCCTGAACCCGATGCAGGGTTGAAGTCACGGTTATGCTTCCTTGTGGCCTCGTAGTCAGTTTTTCCGGACTCAGCATTGGTGGCCTTGTTGACGAGAGCCTGGAAGGTCGTGCACTCGTGCAAGCGAAGATACCGGCGAAGCTCAGCATTAAGTCCCTTGCGGAACCTAGCCTTCGAATTAGCTTCAGTTGAGACTTCCTCTGGAGCATAGCGAGCAAGATTACCAAACTCGCAACTGTATGCATCCACTGATAATCTGCCCTGGGTGAAGGCACAAAATTCCTCTCTCTTGCGGTCCATCAGCCCTTCCGAGATGTGGTGGACACGAAATGCGGCGCTGAACTCTGCCCAGGTTGGTGCAGGTCCCTGGGGACCCATAGCCTCATAGCTTTCCCACCACAGGTTGGCAGGTCCCTCCAGAAAGTATGTCGCAAAGGTCACCTTGTTGTCCTCCGAAACATTTGCAGCTCGAATCTTGCGTGACATACTAGTCAGCCAATCATCCGCATCGAGGGGGTCGATCGAATGATGGTACTTAGGCGGACACAGCTTAATGAAGTCACCAAGTGACACTCCATCATGGTGATCATTGCGGGGAGCACGAGCGGTGTTCTGTTCGATTCTCTCCAACAACCTGTTGGTCTCCCTCTTTCCTTTCAGCTTCTAGCATCACCTCCGCCAGAGATGGTGCACGTGACAGCTCTTCTTGCCTTGGCTGGCTACTCTCGCCCTGCTCAGGAGCAGGTACGGGATTGTTCCTGGTTGACACCATCCTGGGGAAAACAATCCGCAGCTTAGACATAGAGAACAACAACTCTAGGACAAGAATTATGGAATGCGCTGATCAACATGGCATGTAGGATAAACACCAATCATCATGGTAAAGCAACTACCACATGAACATTAGGTTTCATACACACCATAACTTAGTTCCGATGAACCCAGGCTGAAAACAACTACGGAGAGGTGACACAACTCATCGGAGGCTTTACAAGCATCCTATACATTATCTATCTACACCTCTGGAACTCAACTCTCGACCTCGATCATATCCCACAAGACGCTCAGGACTGTGGTGATACGTCTACTACCATACTAGGTCTAACATCCACGCACTCAAACATCATCGTAGAATGCCTCGTACAGGTTACCCACGTGGCCTGGGAGCTGAACCTGAGGATCTGGAAACACTCTAGCCTGGGATCCCTGAAAACCATAAGGACACGGGTGTGGCCTTGGTCCACTTGTTGGCTGCAACAACGGTCCTCGAAGAGGGGTGATGCCTCCAACATCAGGCCAGTCTACGTGTGCTGGCAAATGAGTCCGTGATGGGGTCAGCATCTCCAAATCTCCATAACCTGTCTGCACGATAGGTGCCAACTGCGTCAAGGCTGTCCAAAGACGGGCACAGGTAGCATAGAGCTCCATGCGAAGGGCACGTGCATCACGATCCCTATTCTCCAACATCTGAGCGGTCACCTGCAGCCTAGGGTCTTCATGAGAATGTTCAGAGTAGGCTGCACTAAGATATCCATCCTCTCCTCCCATGGAAGCAGGTAAATAGCAGAACTCCGTGTTCTGAAGCAGACAATGGTGAAACCTCATAATAGTCAGCATGGTGTAGGCGGCTTCCTGAACTGCCGTATCTATGGTAACTCCCAAACCATGAGTCCAGTGAAGCGGCTCTGCAGCTCCAGGATATGAAGGATATATCCTAACGGTACACAGATACTGACTCTGGTTGAAATCTCGATACTGCTCCTCCACTATGTACTCTGGGTACCAGCAATATCCAGCCTCCATCATAACTCTAACCAACATGGCCGTGTGACCCGGCACATCGATGCACCTGGTCAGACATACCACCTGACGGGAAGGACGAGGGGGCATCTGAAACAGAGAATGATGCAAAGACGTTAGAGATCCTAGCAGAAATTGGATAGCGTAACGGCTGTAATTGCTCAACAAATTTTTTGAGACAATTGAAAAGAGATTGGAAAGGCATAATCACTCGACTATCTAGACTCAAATCTCTTCTCCATCTGTTTGTCACACCAACAACACTAGAATAACTACCCTTACTCACAAGCAAGCTAGCTATTGGTCCATGGCTAGTAACTCGTCATCCTAAGCAATAGATGAGAATCCTAGTTCCTATCCCCGTAGAGAACATGGGAATGACCCAATATATAATAACTTGGGAAGAGAAGTAAAAAGAGTCTCACGTTCCCTTCCACAATCAATTCCCCTACTTATCTATAGTGTTTCTAGACTCAACTTCGACCGGTTTGGCTTGGTAGTCCTACAGTCAGTCAGGCTCTGATACCAACGCTGTCGGGACCCCGATCCTAAGTCATATAATTCCATACTGTAACAAGCCACATCACTTTGCGGCCTCACGCACGGTACTCCACGGCTGCCACCTTATCTTGGCCGGGACCGTTTGCGTCTTTTGGCTCACGTATGTGAACATGTCGCTGGCAATCACACAACAAAGAACCCGGACTGACATAACTAGTCATAGAACCCAAGTGGCACATCCGTATGGAAACAAGCATACATAACCCAGCAATGCAGGTGTCTGCCTCAAGCGTGTGTAGACGAGTCACAGCAAGCTACAAGGACTCCATTACGTTGCTAGACACGAATGTCATCACTGCACGTAGACGAGTCGTAGCAGGCTATAGGGACTCCATTACACTGCGATTCATTTCCCCCAAGGGACAGACACAACAGCAAAGAAGGATACATGCTGGTCAATCAATGTGTTCGGAGTAGTAGCAAGCTACCATGGCTCGGTGGAAGCACAAAGAGGCAGTTTTCCGTAAAGAGTACTACTAAAGGCACACGACTAGGTGTCGGATCCCATACATACCGTTGCACGTCACACGTACACACGACATGCCCGATATGCATAGATACAACCATGGCATCACAACATAACCATACAACAACATGACTTTTATTCAGAGGCTCAGACGAGCATTGCATAATATATTCTTACAGATAGGGGTCACATGACCCGGCACTCAAGTCATACGAACATGGTCATACAAACATAGTTATACAAACCAACGGAAGCTTAAGTTGTTTGAGTACAGACGACAAAATATAAAAGAGGCATACGGCCTGACTATCTAAAGCCCACCACACGGGCAAGATCGTAGCTGGGACACCAGCTATTCGGCATCGTCAACGTCTAGATAGAACCCACCTGATGGGTCCTGGTTCTCTTCTGCAACATTAATTAAGCAAGTATGAGTACAATCGTACTCATCAAGTCTTTAAAACAGACCTAGTCTAATTATGCTCATGTATCAACAAAGGGGGTGGTGGAGTTTATGCAGAAATGCCATGTTTGACTCATGGCTATCCTACACTACTCAGTTTTAAACTCTTTGTTATAATTTTAGTTACCGCACACGAGTCCACTAACTCCACTACAATACACTACCATGGACTCACCTTCCCCTTCCGGAAGAGTGCCATCCACGGTACTCACACTTGTCTTGAGATTTTTAGAAGTATCCATTTGATTATCTATGAACATCATAAGTTCTCCAAGTAGTCCATATCAGAGGACGTGACTATTCGAATAGTTTCAAACCCTGCAGGGGTGTACTTCTTCACACACGCTTTCGCCACTTATCGCGGTGTGCCATAAACCATGCACCTCGGCAACCTTCAAGCGGATGCCCAGCGAGGGAGTCGGCCACGACTGTCAATCACATAAGACCTCTAGTCCAGGCTACCGCCTATTTGAGACTAACCCGCACGGAAGTCCGGCCGAAGTTTCCGCTACGGTCCCAAACGATGTGCGCAGGTTTCCAAAGCCCACCATTCGGGTGACCCTTGGTACACCGTGCCACGGCCTACCGCGTCGTAACCCACCCCGAGGGTCAGCGCTACACACGGCCTCCAGCATGCTATAAACACCAGAAACTACTTGCAATACCTGAACAAGGGACTAAGCGACTGATAAGTCGAGAGGGTCAATTAAGTATCCCAACGTGTGGTAGTATCTCGTCTTGGATCACAAACATGGAACCCAGTTCCTAAGAATGGTCCCAATGAGACAACTCACTATGTACTCCTACATAGCCTCTCATCGCTACCTTTATCAAATCGTATTCATTATATGCTCAACTAATCGGACAACACTGTTTCACTCAGTTCATCACCCAGATGAAACAGACCTGACATACTCTAAGCATAGCAAGCATAGCAGGCAAAGTAAGCTAAGCACATCATGGCACAAGCATCTACCAGGTATGCTAGGTTGCAAGGTTTAGCTATTTACTATGACAAGATTAGGTCATGCATAAGAATAGGATCAACTACCGTCTATGACTGACATGTGATCGTTTGTCCTAATGCAATAAATGAGATCAAGAGCGAGAGAATGGGATGTTATCGGAATGATCAATGGGGTTGCTTGCCTTGCTGGATTGCGGAAGAGTTCTCTCCTTCGTCAGGGTACGGAGTAGTATCCTCCGGATTAGGGCCTACCGCAACGCAGATATAAGCATTCAATACAAGTAGATGCAACAATATGATGCATGATCATGTCATAATGGTATGGATGGATGAGCTAATGTAAGTAGTGGTCATGTCAATTTGAAATGGATTTGAATATAGGTTCAAAGTTGTTCTCATTTCAAATTCCATATATTGACCTAATGTTAAAATGTCCATGTTCACCTATTTAGGTTGCTCTAACATGCATGAGAATTGCACCATTGGATTCATTGGATTTTTCTGATAAATTTTCATATATAAATTATTTTCATCTGACTTACAGATTAATTTATATGATTTTTCAAAGTTTTAAATAATTTCTGGAATTATTTTTAAATAAGAAATTGTATTATGACATCAGCATGATGTCATGATGACATCAGCCGGTCAGCTGATCCGGCCCAGAGTCAAACCTGACATGTGGGGTCCACATGTCAATGACTCATTCACTTAACTATTAAAATTAACACTAATCCTAACTAACTAACAGACCTGGGCCCACATGTCAGTGTCACATTAACTTAATTAATGATTAAACTAATTACAGATTAACCTAAACTAATCAGGGCCGGGGCCCCACCTGTCATTGACTCACAGAGTCAAGCCAGGGCCCACCTGAGGTCAAACTCATCGGAGTTGGCCGGCGGCTCGACGCCGGTGACCAACAGGGACGGCGGCGTCCGTCGGGTTTCTCCTATAGGGGGTCATTTGGCGCGCTGAGACCACCGACGTGTAGCCCGTGCACGACCGCATCCATCTGAGGCCACGGGAGGTTACGGGGTCGCCGGAGCTCGCCAGAAAAGAGCTCGTGGCGGCGGCCGGAGCTCGGGCTCGGACGCAAACATGACACAGGTCACGGGGCTACGCAGCGATGGGCTCTATGGGCTCTTGGGAACTCCACGAGTTCAACCGTGCACGCGCACGTGAGCTTGGAGGGCTCTACGCACGGCGGCGACCGTCGACGGCGGCGGGAGGTTCTCGGGTCCGGCGACACAGCTAGCTAGGGGACGCCAGAGAGAGGGAAAGCTCAGGGGAAAGGAAGAGGGGCTCACTGCGGATCCAGGGAGTTGGTCAGGGGGCTCGGGGAGGTAGCGACGGCGACGAATCGACGTCCGGTGACGGCGGCCTTTGGCAGGGAATCGGGAGAGAGAGCAGAGGAGAGACGGAGGGGGAGAATGAGCTCAGGGAAGAGAATGCTCGCGTCTTCCAGGCGCGAGGAAGTAGGGGAGCAGCCTGCTGCGTGGAAGCAGGAGGTGGAGGGCGCCGACGACTCGGTCGCCACCTCGACGCCTACTGGCGTGAGGTGGAAGATGACCTCCCCACCCCTAGTGGGCTGGGCTGGGCCTTCCACTTCACAGGTAAGCTCCTCCCTTTTTTTCTTTTTATTTTTGTTTTGTGATTTCTTCTAACATTTGTTTATTTCTTTGCAGGTCCAAAATACCCCTTCAAATAATTCCAAAACTTTTATATATTCATATTTGAATATTTCAAACTTGTATCAAAAGTTTCAGATTATTTTGAAAGAAGTGATAATGGTAATATTTTTATTTGTCATTTTCAGAGACTTAAATCATTAATTTAAATTATTTCAAATGTTCAAATAATTGGAATGGTCCCTGGTATATCCATGCCCTTAATTATCAGACAGAGGGAACATTTTTTATGGGCATTTTGGATTAGTTGAAATTTCATTTATCTGGAATTTCTTTAATTCATGAAATGATTGGGGTTTCTTTTCTTTCTCCCCATTTCATATTGAAGCAATGATGATGATGATGATGCAAACACATTGCTAGCCTAGACACTTGCTAGGGTTATGTCAAAGAAATTCTCTCCTCAGGATTAACAGTAGTTCTTCTGCCCCTAAGAAGTACATTTTTTGACTAAGCGATCATCGAAGCAATAGAAGTATTGCAAGACAGTTTACTAAGAAAACACAGAGTTTGCAAAAGAGAATTCAAATGAACCAGAATGAAAATCAGTGACTCCGAGACAGATAAATCGGTGGTACCGAGATGTTGCAGTGTAGCTTGTCCGCAATTTCGGTAGAACCGAGATATCTGAGTCGGTGGCTCCGAAAGAGAAACCAAGTTCTTGTTTTCACAGAATCAAGAGAAAAGTTTTTCAATGAAATATAGAGTTTTAACAATGGACATCAACTAGAGAAGAGTGGAGTGGTTATGAGAAATCATGCAACAGAGAGCAGATCACACCAGATTCTTAACTAGATGATGGGCGGTGACTAGGTCACCTATATTAGAGTATGTCGACTTCGGAGCCAAGCAAGAATACTTGATCATAGGTCATACTCTTTGTTAAGCTTGGAATGGGGTTACCATTTTTCGATTAAGCGTCTTAATGTCTTAATGTCGCTTGAGTTGCTTTAGCTCATTTCTTGGTGTAAAACCTTTTCAAGGACATGAGTTCATACCTTTGAGTGATGTTGATGACGTAGCTTGTAGATGAACTTGTTGAGGATGCTCGAGGTTGATGAATATCATCTTGAGTTTTGAGCAATCCTTCTTGTTCTAGTACACTAGTTACCAACACGGATTAGTCATGCAAGGAAGAGCAATAGATATATCCAATTGACATGATAACAAATGAGAGTGTGCAATCATGATCAAGTATATGTCAAGGATATGGTTGAGTGGCCTTCTTCCTTCCATGACCAAGAGGGGTTGTGGATACTTGGTAATGACAAGATTGCTTGTGATTGGAGTTGACGGCAATCTTGTGGAATGAAGTTTTTCCAAGTACCTACAAGAGATTAGATGCAATACAAGGGATCATAGAATTTCATGGCATAAGATGAAATGTTAAGATACATGGAAATATCAAGAAAGCTCATGCCCTTGCATGCAACCGAGTGAGTCTAGATCAAGTTTGAAGCATCAATGATGTTCAACTCACTCCTTAAGTGACAAAATACCTTCTCATCAAGTGGCTTAGTAAAGATATTAGCCAATTGCTTGTTAGTGCGACATGCTTAAGATTAATATCTCCTTTTGCAACATGATCACGAATGAAATGATGTCGAACTTGAATATGCTTAGTTCGAGAATGTTGCATAGGATTATGACCAATTTTATTAGCACTTTCATTGTCACAAAGTAATGGAACATTCTAAACATGAATTACCTAATCCTTAATTGTTTGTGTCATCCAAAGGAGTTGTGCACAACAAGATCCAGTAGCAATATACTCAGCTTCGGCAATCAATAGAGATACCGAGTTTTGTTTCTTAGAGGACGAAGATACAAGAGATCTACCCAAAAATTGACAAGTACCTGAGGTGGATTTTCTATCAACCTTGTCACCGGCATAGTCCGAATCAGAATAGCCAACAAGGTCAAAAGAAGATCCTTGGGATACCAAATGCCAAAATTTGGCATTTGTATCAAGTATCTCACAATGCGTTTTACAACTAAAAATGACATTCTTGGGTGCAACTTGATATCTAGCACACATGCAACCACTCAACATTATATCGGGATGAGATGCACATAGATATAACAATGAACCAATCATAGATCGATAAACTTTCTGATCAACCGGCACATCCTCTTTGGTGAGATCAACATGTCCGCTAGTTGGCATAGGGGTTTTCATACCTTTGCACTCATGCATGTTGAACTTTTTGATCAAGTCCTTGGTATACTTAGTTTGAGAGATGAAAGTTCCTTCTTTCAATTGTTTGATTTGCAACCCAAGAATGAATTTTAGCTCACACATCATAGACAACTCATAGTTCTCAGACATCATCCTTCCAAACCTTTTACTAAATTGAGGGTTAGTGGAACCAAACATAATATCATCCACATAAATTTGGCACACAAATAGTTCACCATTAACTCTCTTAGCGAATAAGGTTGCATCAATTTTACCAATTTCAAAACCTTTTTGTTAAGAAACTTTGTTAAAAATTTGTACCAAGCACGAGGGGCTTGCTTAAGACCATAAAGAGCATTACGAAGCTTGTAAACATGATTAGGTTTCTTAGGATTAACAAAGCCAGGAGGTTGTTTAACATAAACCTCTTCTTCAATTTCACCATTTAAAATGCACTTTTAATATCCATTTGATAAAGCGTGATATCATGGTGATTGGCATAAGCAAGAAGAATGCGAATAGCTTCAAGTCTGGCAATGGGGCGTAGGTCTCACCGTAGTCCATACCTTCGACTTGCGTATATCCTTGAGCTACGAGACGAGCCTTGTTGCGCACGACTTGACCGTCTTCGTCTTGCTTGTTTCGAAAAACCCATTCGATTTTGATGATGTTGTTTTCATCCTTGGGATTCTCTACGAGTGTCCACACTTTGTTCCTTTCGAAGTTGTGAAGCTCTTCATGCATAGCGTTCACCCAATCTACGTCTTCAAGAGCTTGTTCTACCTTCAAAGTCTCAATGCTAGAAATGAAAGAATAATGCTCACAGAAGTTTGCTAGACGAGTTTTAGAGAGAGTGATTCTCCCTGTTTGTATATCACCAAAGATTTGGTTTAGGGGATGGTTCTTGGTCACTTGTGCTCGAACTTGGGTCAGCTTCCGATTGTTGGTTGGTGGAGCTTCTTCTTCATCATCATCATCTTCATCATCATTGTTGTTGAAGGTGTCATTCCCTTGAGGTGGTGGTGAAGGAGGTTGTGGTGGATCCTCACGATGCACTTCCTCCTCTTCATCATCTTGCCGTGTACCTCTTGTGGATGCCTCCATGTCATGTTGTGGTTCACCTTGTCGTGAGGTAGGGGCTTCCACTTGAGTTGATGAAGTACTTTCCTTCACCTACATGGGACGAATCTTGCCAATGGGTAGATCTAGGATAGCTTTCGAAGGGCTCTTATCACCTACACAATTTGGAAATTGTTCGACTTGCGAAGCATTAGATTCATCAAACTTCACATATACCGTCTCTTCAACTTTTCGAGTGAAGTTGTTGTAGACATGGTAAGTGTGAGTGTTCGATCCATAACCAAGAAGGAATCCTTCATGAGATTTAGGAGCAAATTTAGTACGACGATGCTTATCTAGAATGTAGCACTTGGAGCCAAATACCCGAACGTATCCAACTTGTGGTTTGTTACCGGTGAGTAGCTCGTATGTCGTTTTACCGGGAAGCTTGTGTAAGTAAAGTCGGTTTGTGGCATGACATGGTATTTCGACAGCTTCTGCCCAAAAGTGCTTTGGTGTCTTGTATTTGTCAAGCATCGTTCTTGCCATCTCAATGAGTGTCCGGTTCTTTCTCTCAACAACTCCATTTTGTTGAGGTGTGTATGTAGCTGAGAACTCATGTGAAACACCTTCTTCGTCAAGAAAGGTATCCACATGGGTGTTCTTGAACTCAGATGCGTTATCGCTCCAAACCTTCTTGATCTTCACTTCAAACTGATTTTGCGCTTTGCGAGCGAAGTTCTTGAAGATCTTTTGAACCTGCGATTAATCATCAAGAAAGAATACCCACGTAAATCTAGAAAAATCATCAACTATAACTAGACCATAGGAATTTCCACCGAGACTCTTGTAAGCATTGGGACCAAAAAGATCCATGTGAAGTAACTCGAGTGGTCTCCTAGTAGTCATGATATTCTTAACAGGATGACTTCCACCTACTTGCTTTCCAGCTTGACAAGCACCACAAAGTCTATCTTTGTCAAAGATAACATCTTTAACACCAAGTACATGATCACCTTTGATAGGTATGTCTAAATTACGCATACCAACATGTCCTAATCTTCTATGCCCAAGCCACCCTTTAGAAGATTTAGCAATTAAACAAGTGTGAGGTTTGGATCTTTTAGTGAAATCGACAATGTATAGATTACTTCTACAGATACCGGTAAAGACAATTTTATGATTATCCTGACTAAACATTTGGCAATCTACTTTTCTAAAAAGTCTAGACATAGAAAGAAGATTGTAACCAAGAGATTCGACAAGCATAACATTTTGAATAGAACTATCATGGGATATGGCCACCTTACCAAGGCCAAGTACCTTACCCTTAGAGTTGTCTCCAAAGGTCATGTACCGTCGAGGACCTTGATTAGGCATGATTTCTTGGAACATCTCTCTATCACCAGTCATATGATCCGTACATCCGCTGTCAAGAATCCACTCTTCCGCCGGACATGTAATCCTTAAGGTTTGCCATAAGACTCAGATTCTTCATGATCTTCTCATACTCGATGTTAAACAACTCATCTTCTTCATAATAGCCATGTTCCACATTGTCATCATCAAGTGGGAAATCCTCGTCATAAAGAACAAGAGATTCGTTAGAGTAGTGATCATGACAATGTTCAAGTTTATGAGTGTGAATGGCTTCAAAGATAATGTTGTTGATAGTGGTGACATCTCCTTTAGCATGCACAAGATCACGGAGTTCAAGTAGGCATTTATCAAAGTTTGGATCACTAGGTTTCATTTTGTGAAAAGCAATGGCTTTATGAAGAATTTCATCTAGATTCCCTAAGGAAAGATTTGGATATCGTTTCTCCAAATCAGTCCATAAGGTATATGGACATGCAATGTTCTTCATTTGAGAAAGCACAAATCTTGGTAAACCTCTAACAATAAGATTGACAGTTCTTAGGTTACCAAGCATGTTAATTTCCTCTTCGTGTGTGGGATGCAATTCATCAAATAGGAGGCTCATAGGGGCGCATAACATATTTGCTCAATTGCAATCCATTAAACAGCTCAAGCATCAAAAACTTCCATTGACTATAGTATTCTCCATCAAGATGGGCATTCTACAACTCAAACTCCCTATACTAGACACATCTATCTTCCTCCTGGGTGATTAAACCGAAGCAATGGAGACCAATGCTCTGATACCAATTGAGGGATCACTAGAAGAGTGTCTAGAGGGGGGGCTGAATAGACAACTAGAAGGAATTTAAAACCTAACCTTTTCCCAAGTTAATTGGTTGGCAGATATTAACAGTTTTTAGCAAAGCTAGCAAGTCTAACATCCCTACAAATGCATGATAACAAATATGGCAGCGGAAAGTAAAGACATTGCATTTGAAGTAACGAGTGGAGATAGGTAGATCAAATGCAGTTGGAGAAGCAAGGATTTTTACCGTGGTTCCGATAGGTGGCGCTATCGTACATCCACGTTTATCGAGTCTTCAACCCACAGAGGTAACGGTCGCGAGAGTCCATGGAGGGCTCCACCCAAAAGGGTCCACGAAGTAGCTACCTTGACTATTCCATACGGCTTCCATCCACGAAGGACTAGCCTCACTATGGTAGATCTTCACGAAGTAGGCGATCTCCTTGCCCTTACAAACTTCTTGGTTCGGTCCACAACACGAAGTAGAAGGCTCCCAAGCGACACCTAACCAATCTAGGAGGCACCACCCTACAAAATATAATAGGCTCGGTAATAATGATGAACTCCTTGCTCTTGTGCTTCAAGATGATAGAATCCTCAACACACAATCTCTCTCTCTCTCAGGTTTGGCTTGGTAGAAGAGATAGGATTGGTGGAAAGCAACTTGGGGAGGCTAGAAATCAAGATCCAAATGATTGGAGTGGAAGATCTTGACCTCAACACAAGGGTAGGTGGTTCTCTCTCAGAAAATCTGATATGATAGGTATGGAATAGTTCTGAGTGCTTTTCTGTCGAGTGAGTGGTGGTGAAGGGGTATATATAGGCATCCCCAAAAATCCAACCGTTACACACAAAATGACCAACTCGGTGACACCGATGTGTGAATCTCGGTGGTACCGAAGTGACCAAAAGGTGGCAAATTTTGAATCTCGGAGGGGCCGATATACAATTCTCGGCTGCACCGATAAGATGACCAAAGGTCAGATTTCCAATCTCGGTGATGCCGATCCAACATTCTCGGTGGGACCGAAAATGCGAATTTGTGTAACAGAAAGTTGGCAACCTAAACTCGGTGGCACCGGTATGGAATCGGTTGCACCGAAGTGGCTAGGGTTTGACAGAGTCTGTCTAGGTTCTGGAACCGGTGGCACCGAAGTGGTATAGTTGGTTGCACCGATTTTGAGTGTTGGGTATA
This sequence comes from Hordeum marinum, assembly GCA_022496015.1. Classification (NCBI taxonomy): domain Eukaryota; kingdom Viridiplantae; phylum Streptophyta; class Magnoliopsida; order Poales; family Poaceae; genus Hordeum; species Hordeum marinum. Next base: position 446,157,152 of record CM039674.1, read on the forward strand.
GAACAAACTTTGGTGGGAGAGTTTTGTGGATGTTTTTGGCGACTATCACTTGTGCACGTTTGAGCATATTGTTCACCAACAAAGCCTTAACCCCTTTTAATAGTATTGGCTTTCCTATGACTCAAAGTGATTTCTCACAAATATAAAATGTATAGTCCTCTTGCTTGAAGCTTGACCAACCTATTTCCTTGCATCTTGGGGTTTCGCCAAAATCTCCTTTTTGCCAACCCTCTCTATAGACTGTATCTGAAATACACTAGGTAAAAATATCAGTCCAAGAGACAATGTATGTTGTCATGAATTATCTAAACCACCAAGGGAGCATGTTGTGCTTTCAGGCGAACGCCTGCAACTTGATGGCGGTACGAGGTTTGTACCGGATCTCATGGTTGGCGAGGGCGATGGCCCATTTAGCGATCCGGCCGGTGGAGTCCTAGCCATTCGTGATCTCTTTGAGCGCAGCTGTGCTGACCATGGTCATGGTGTGCTCCTGGAAGTACTACTTGGCCTTCTTGGCGGCGAAGTATATGCCATAGCACAGCTTCTGGTAGTGCGGGTAGTTCTGCTTGGATGTGAAGAGAACTTCGCTGAGGTAGTAGACAGGATGCTAGACCGACAGGGGTTTGCCCTCCTTCGGCCACTCAACCACCAAGACGATGATGATCACGCGAGTGGTCGCCGCGATGTAGGCGAGCAAGGGTTCCTTCTCAGCCAGCGTGGCCAGGATGGGCGCGCGGGTGAGAGCCTTCTTGAGGTTGCGGAAGCCCTCGTCCGCCTCGTCGGGCCAATCGAACATTCCCAACTTCCTGGTTTGACTCGGCTCGACCAGAGCCTTCTTGCGAAGGAGCCCGTAGAGGGGCAGGGCCTTCTCCCCCAGCCGACTGATGAAGCTTGTCGGGACCCCGATCCTAAGTCTTATTAATCTAGGCTGTAACATATCACATCACTTTGCGATCTCACACACGGTAAGCTCCACAGCTGTAGCCTTACCTTAGCCGGGACCGTTTGCGTCTTTTGGCTCACGTATGTGAGCATGTCGCTGTCAATCAAACAACGAAGAACCCGGGCCGACATGACTTGTCATAGAACCGAAGTGGCACATCCGTACAGAAACATGCTTACGTAACCCAACAATGCAGGTGTTAGCCTCAAGCGTGTGTAGACGAGTCATAGCAAGCTACAAGGACTCCATTACGCCATGAAACATGAATGCCATCACTGCACGTAGACGAATCGTAGCAGGCTACAGGGACTCCATTACACTGCAAGATATTTCCCCGAAGGGACAGACACAACAACAAAGAAGGATACATGTCGGTCAATCCATGTGCCCGGAGCAGTAGCAAGCTACCATGGCTCGATGGAAGCACAAAGAGGCAGTTTCCCATAAAGAGTACTACTAAAGGCACACGACTAGGTGTCGGATCCCATACATACCATTCCACGTCACACGTATGCACGACATGCCCGATATGCATAGATACAACCATGTCATCACAACATAACCACACAACAACATGACTTTTATTTTAGAGGCTCAGACGAGCCATGCACAATATGTTCTTACAAATAGGGGTCACATGACCCGACACTCAAGTCATACAAACATGTTCATACAAACCAAGCGGAAGCCTAAAGCTGTGTGAGTACAGACAGATGAAAAGGATAAAAAGGCACAAGGCCTGACTATCTACAGCCCGCCATAGGGCAAAGGTCATAGCTGGGACACCAGCTATTCGGCATCGGCGATATCTAGAAAGAACCCACCTGATTTGTCCTGGGTCTCATCTGCAACATTTATTAAGCAAATGTGAGTACAAACATACTCAACAAGTCTTTAAAACAGACCTAGTCTATTCATGCTCATGTATCAGTCAAGGGGGTGGTGGAGTTTATGCAGCAATGCCAGCTTTGACTCATGGCTAACCTATACTACTCAATTTTAACTCTTTGTTTACATTTTAAGTATCGCACATGAGTACACTAACTCCATGACAATACACCACCATGGATTCATTTCCCTCTTCCGGGAGAGTGCCATTCACGGTACTCACACTTGTCTTGATATTTTTATGAGTATCCATTTGATTATCTATAAACAACATGCGTTCTCCAAGTAGTCCATATCTGAGAACGCGGCTATTCGAATAGTTTCATACCCTGAAGGGGTGTACTTCTTCACACACGCTCTCGCCACTTATCGTAGTGTGCCATAAAACCATGCACCTTGGCAACCTTCAAGCCGATACCCAGCGAGGGAGTCGGCCACGACCGTCAATCGCATAAGACCTCTAGTCCAGGCTATCGCCTATTTGAGACTGAACCCGCACGAAAGTCCGGCCGAAGCTTCCGCGACGGCCCCAAACGATGTGCGCAGGGTTCCCAAGCACACCATTCGGGTGACCCTTGGTACACCATGCCACTGCCTACCGTGTCGTAACCCATCCCTAGGGTCAACGCTACGCATGGCCTCCAGCATGCTATAAACACCAGAAACTACTTACAACTCCTGGACTAAGGACTAAGCGAATGATAAGTCGAGCGGGGTCATATTTCAGGGCCCAGCATGTGGTAGTAACTAGTCTTGGATCACAAACACGGAACTCAGTTCCTAAGAACGGTCTTGATGAGATAACCCTCTATGTACTCCAACATAGCCTCTCATAGCTACCTTTACCAAATCGGGTTCATCATAAGTTCATCACATCAAAACAACATTGTTTCACTTAGTTCATCACATAGATGAATCAGACCTGACACAACTCTAAGCATAGCAAGCATAGCAGGCAAAGTGAGCTAAGCACATCATGGCACAAGCATCTACCAGGTATGCTAGGTTGCAAGGTTTAGCTATTTACTGTGACAATGACAATTCATGCATAAGAATAGGTTCATCTACCGTGTATGATTGACATGTGATTATTTGTCCTAATGCAATAAACAAGAGCAGGAGTGAGAGAGTGGGATGTTATCGGAATGATCAAAGGGGGTTGCTTGCCTTTCTGGGTAGCGGGAACGTTCTCTCCTTCATTGGAATACTTGGGGGTATCCTCAGAAGCAGGGCCTACCGAAATGAAGATAAGAAGCAATCAATACACGCAAATGCAACAATATGATGCATGATCATGGCATGATAGCATGTATGGATGAGCTAATGCAACTAGTGTTTAAGTTAATTTGAAATGAGTTTGAATATAGGTTCAAAGTCGTTCTTCATTTCAAATTCCATATGCTAACCTATTAGTAAATGTCAATGTTCATCTACATAGGTTGCTCTAACATGCATGATAATAGCACCATTGGATTTTTCTGACAAATTTTCATATATAAATTATTTTCATCTTATTTACAGATTAATTTATATGAATTTTTGAAGTTTTAAATAATTTATGGAAATATTTTTAAACTGGAAAATGAAATTATGACATCAGCCTGACGTCATTGTGACGTCAGCTGGTCGGCTGACCAGGCCAGAGTCAAACCTGACATGTGGGGACCACATGTCAGTGACTCAAACACTTAACTAAATAATTAAAACTAATCCTAGTTAATTAGCAACTCTGGGCCCACTAGTCAGTGACTGATTAGATTAATTAAACTAATTAATTAATTCACTAATTAAATTTGACTAACAGGGCCCGACCCCACCTGCCAGTGGCCTAGGGGTGAAACCCCCGTGGTCAGCGCCGGTTGACTCGCCGGCGTTGAGCCGCCGGCGACGTCAGAGACAGCGGAGGGGGTCCGAAAGCCAACTCCGGCAACGAAATGGGCGACGGAGGGCACTGGGAGGGCCTACGCTCGACCGTGCATCGATCTAGCCCCAAACCAGAGGCTGGGGTGGTCGGGATCGATGCCGGCGTCGAGGGTAGCGGCGGCCGGAGCTCGGGCTGGTCCGGCTGCTGCACTACAAGCTGCGGGAGGCGAAGCTGAGGGCGGCTACTGGCTGCGGGAGGCACTACGAGCATGACCCCGTGGCCTGGAGCGAGCTTTGGCCGCTATGACCACGGCTACGCCTTGGCCGGTGGCGAGATCCGCTCGGCTCTGGCTGCCGACGGGGCTAGAGGAGGGGAATGGCGATGGAACTGGGGGGAAACGGTCCGGGACCTCACCGGAGGGTCTTCTGGCACCGTAGCTGGGTCAGGGACGCGGGGAGAACGGCGAATCGCCGACGTCTTTGGACTGGCAAGAGAGGGGAGTAGAGGAGAGGAAGAGGCAGAAATGCGAGGGGGAAACGGGCTCGACGGCGGCTGAGCCTATCCCATTGTCAGCGCGGTGAGGAGGCGGCCAGACAAGCAAGGAGGAGGTGGCCAGCGCATGGACACCGCCGGCTGCGGGGGTAGCACACAGCTGCTTCTCCTCCTGGCAGGAGGAAGAAGACGACGATGCCCCTGGTGGGCTGAGCTGCCTAATGGGCCAGGTAAGAAAGGTGGGTTTTCTTCCTCTCATTTCTTTATTTCATTTCTTTTCTAATTACTGACATTTGTTTTATTTTATTTGTAGGTACATATGCTAGTTTATAATATCCCAAATATTTTATATATTGAAGTTTGAATATTTCAAACTTATCCAAAAAGTTTTAGGATATTTTGAAAACTAAAATAATGATAATGCTGTATTTAATATTTTCAGAAGCTTTATCATTTACTTTTGAATTGCTTTAGGTGTTCAAATATTTAAAATGGTCCCTGTTATAATCAAGTCCAAATTTTTAAGACATAGGGAACATTTTTAAAGAGCATTTTGGATTTGTTGAATTTCCACCAACTTTGAATTGTTTTGATTCAATGTGAGCTTGGGGTGTCTTCAAATCCCATTTCATGTTGATGCAAGAATTGAAACATGATGCAACACATGCTGATCCTATGACTTCTAGCTAGGGATGTGACAACTCACCCCCACTCAAAAGAATCTCGTCCCGAGATTTTGAAGTCGTCGGGAAGAGCATGGGGTACTCTAGTCGAAGACGGTCTTCTCTTTCCCATGTGGCCTCCTTTTCAAAATGGTGTGACCATTGAACCTTAAGAAACTTGATGTTCTGACGCCGCGCGGTATGCTTAGCTTGATCAAGAATACGAACAGGGTATTCTCGATATGTAAGGTTATCTTGGAGATCAAGCGCTTCGTGGTCTACTTCGCGGACAGGGTCCGAAAAGCAACGCCTGAGTTGCGAGATGTGGAAGACATCATGAAGCTTGGAAAGATGCAGCGTAAGTTCCAATTGGTAGGCAACCTCTCCTCATTTAGCAAGAATGCAAAAGGGTCCAATGTAATGAGGAGCCAACTTGCCTTTGATATTGAATCGATGGGTACCCTTCAGAGGTGTAACCCGAAGGTAAGCCTTCTCGTCAACTTCATAGGTCATGGCCTTATGATGGCGATCATATTGGCTCTTTTGACGAGATTGGGCTGTTTTCAACTTTTCACGAATAATGCGAACTTGCTCCTCTGCATCCTGGATCATATCCGGGCCAAAGAGTTGCCTCTCTCCTATTTCTGACCAGTTAAGAGGTGTTCGACACCTTCGTCCATAAAGAACTTCAAAAGGGGCTTTTCCCAAGCTTGATTGATAACTGTTGTTATATGCAAACTCGGCAAATGGAAGGCATTTCTCCCAATTCATACTGAAAGATATAACACAAGCTCGGAGCATGTCTTCGAGGATTTGATTGACTCGCTCAACTTGACCACTTGATTACGGGTGAAAAGCTTTGCTAAAGGATAGATGTGTCCCCATAGTGGTTTGAAAACTTTCCCAAAATTGGGAAGTAAAGATACTTCCACGGTCTGAGTTAATCTCCAAAGGAACACCATGAAGAGAAACTATTCGAGAAACATATAACTCGGCTAGCTGGCTAGCAGTTATACTCTCCCGAACAGGAAGAAAATGAGCCACTTTGGAAAGGCGGTCGATGACCATGAATATAGCATTATTCCCTCTCTTGGTCCTGGGAATTCCGGTAATGAAATCCATACCGACTTTATCCCATTTCCATTCAGGAATAGCTAAAGGTTGAAGGGTGCCAGCAGCCTTTGATGTTCTGCTTTCACGCGACGACATACATCGCAGTTAGCAACGAACTGAGCAATTTCTCTCTTCATCCTAGTCCACCAGAACCTCTGGCGTAGGTCCTGATACATCTTGGTACTACCCGGATGGATTGTGAGAGGAGAATCATGAGCCTCCTTAAGAATCAGCTGCCGAAGATGTTGGCTCTTGGGAACCACCAAACGGTTCTGAAAGAACACCACACCTTGATTATCAATAGAGAAATCCTTAGCGATACCGCTAACGAGGTTCGCTTTGATCAGGGAAATACCCTTATCACGCTTTTGGCTAGCTAAAATTGATCCTTAAGAGTAGGTTTTGCCACCAAGTTGGAAAGGAATCCTTGAGGAACAATGTGAAGGTTCAACTTCCGAAATTCCTCATAGAGAAGTGGTTGACTTTGTTGTAACATCAGGTTGTTACAATAAGACTTACGACTTAGTGCATTAGCCATGACATTGGCTTTCCCCGGGGTGTAAGTTATCCCTAAGTCGCAATCTGCAATCAACTCTACCCATCGTCTTTGCATGAGTTTCAAATCCGGCTGGGTGAAAATATATTTCAGACTTTGGTGATCAGTGTAAATTTCGCAACGATTACCCAGAAGGTAATGTCACCATGTTTTCAGTGCATGGACTACAGCTCCAAGCTCAAGATCATGTGTTGGATAATTATCCTCATGTGGACACAACTGTCAAGATGCGTATGCAATCACATGACGATCTTGCATGAGAATGCATCCTAATCCTTGTCGCGAGGCGTCGCAATAGATAACAAAGTCCTTAGAGAAATCTGGTGGCACCAGAACGGGAGCAAAGGTCAGTCATCTTTTCAACTCCTGAAAACTGTGCTCGCATTGTGGAGTCCACTCAAACTTTTTATCTTTCTTGAGGAGTTCAGTCAGAGGTTTCGCAACCTTGGAGAAGTTCTCGACAAAGCGGCGACAGTAACTCGCTAAGCCAAGGAAACTCCGAACTTGCTTAACCAATTCAGGTTGAGGCCAATCAAGGACGGCCTGAACTCTCTCGGGGTTGACAGCAATACCTTTACCAGAGATCACGTGGCCCAGATAGGTCACTTCTGGCAACCAAAATTCGCAATTGGAGAATTTGGCATACAGACACTGCTCTCGAAGTTTCATCAATACCAGCCTTAGATGCTCAGCATGTTCCTGTTCGTTCTTCGAGTAGATGAGTATATCATCGAGGTAAACCACGACGAATTTATCCAAATACTCCATGAAGATCGAATTCATCAAGCGAGAGAAGGTGGCTGGGGCATTGGTTAAACCGAAGGACACGGAGAATTGGATGGGCGCGACGCTTGGGCGCATCACAGGCCATCATTGCTTCACATCAAGTCCTCGCTGCTGCAGGCCGCGTGGACGCGACTCGTCAAAGGGCAGGGGAGGCGACGTGGATGTAACCTCATTGACCGAACCGCCTCGCGCTGCCGATGGGGCGTGCGACGCCTGCCCTCCCACGATGCCTCGTGGCCATGATTACGCCTATAAATCCGCCGTGTCCCTGGCTAGGGAAGGGTATTGCAGTCTGGAGGCTTCCCATTGTTTCCTTCGCTCTGCCAGCACAAAACCCTCTTTCCTGCTTGTCCCACTGTCCTTCATGGCATCCGGAGGGAGCGGTGCAGGCGCAGGGGACCGACCGGCTCCTCCGGCTCCTTCGCCTTCCTTCGGAGGAAGCGGCGGGGTGCCCTCACAGTCGGCACGAGTTCGCCAGCGGTGGGCCCTGGTTAACGAGTAAGTATTCTGTTGCCTCCCTTTTCTCTTGCTCTTATGTCCATCGTCTGGAGCTTGATCTCCTTCCCCTCCTTCCAGGGTTCCCACGGCCAAGAAGCGCAAACTTGGCGAGCTTCACGAGGAGGTAGAGACGCTGCAGGCCCGGCTAACCACCGCCGAGGTCGCCTTCGATGCTGCCCTCCGGGGCGAGGCCGAGGCCCCGGCAGAACTGGCGTCCCTGCAAACCCAGGTCCAAGAGGCGGTCGACAACATGCAGGCCGCCAAGGACGAGGCGGGGCATGCCAGGCTGCTGGAGTCCCTCCATGCCAAGCAGTTCCAGGGCATCACCTGCCACGCGACCGACGCGGTCAGCCGGTTCGTCGGGGACGCCCCCGCGCTGCCGCACGTGCATGGCGACGGGGGTTACCTTGAGTTCTTCCGGAAGGTGGTGGACGCGTTGGAGACCGGCATCTCTCGTGTCAACACGGACAACGCATCCAATGCACACGACCTTCTGGAGCTTGCCTTGACGCTCGTCTACTCCAACCTGCGCCGCCTTGCCCCGTAGCTCAACCTCCGGCATCTTGGAGAGCAGGTGCCTGACGAGCTCCAGCGCCCCCTCCGGGACAAGATGCGCCCACTCATGGAGGCCATGTTGGACCGGTTCATCCAAGTGCCCACCTCAAGCAAGGAGGACGACTCTAGCACCGAGCCGGCCGCCGCCGCGGTCGGCAACGGTGACTCCTCCCCTTAGGCACCCTCCATTCCTATTTACCGGTACCTGTAATGCTCGAACAAGAACCCTGCCCCGTGGGGCACTAATATTTTGCATGTTACCTTTGTCGTCTTGCTTTTCTTCCCCGATTTGCTGGTTGTGGTGTTGGCCGGCGTCGCCATGGTCGTGGCCCTGCGCCAGCCCCCGATACGGCCCCTGCGTGGCTCTCCCCCTCCAGGGGCGACTCACATCCATTGCTCCTGTCGGCCCCTGGGCTTTGTGGATCATCGCGATTGAGCCCCTCCTCACGTGTCGCCTCCTTTGTCGCTTCGTCCCTCGGGGGCCTTGGCGGCCGCGCGTAGTAGCCGTAGTTCCTGTATTTTGAGGTTAGTGTGTGCAGTCCTCATTTCTTCCCCGGGGTCGTTATTAGGCCAGGAGGCTCCTTATGGCTTCGATAGTGTACTTATCTTTGTATGATGCTGGCGATCCTGCATCACGAGGCGAGACGGGCTGTTCCGTCAAGCTGTGACTTCATCTGTGATATCTTCTATTCTTACCTACTGAACGGTCTGTTGGCCCTTTCGGCACTCTACGTCTGTAGGTCCCAGTCCTACAGATTTCCCCACCACCGTTAGGTATGACTAGAGAGGACGTACTTCACGAGGCGAGGCCTTGGTACTCCTGATGCCAACCGGAAACCATGAACGGCACCAGCAAGTCGAGTGGTATTATGACAGGTAAGACTCCTGAAGCGGTCAAACGGATGGGTGTGCTGCACCTCCACTATATATAGGCATCCGGCGCGGGCTCAACTCTTGGGCCTCGCACGGATCCTAAAGCCCACATGTTTCTTCCCTTAAGCGCGCGTCCCTTTAGGTTCTCGTCCACATGGTCGCGTGTCAGATCACATCCAACTCGACCAGTCGGTAGCGGCCTGTAGCAAGACGTGCCGACTCCAAGTGACTGATGAAGCTGGTTAGGGGAACCTGTACTTCACACTTATGTTCCCTTTTCCACACGATATATGTTGTCGTGCACAAGGCGACATGGTCATCCTTGTTGATGGGCGACCTCTTTTTCGTTCTGGTGAATCCGACCAACACGTCGGATTATCTCATAATCCTCACCACATGGCCATGCTCATCCAGGTCGGATCACCCGAGGAGCCTAGAGTATATCTCTCCTGGTAGGAGGGGCAAATCCCATCTTGCTCGACCATGTCTCGCAGCAGGGGTCTAGACTAGCTCGAAACCTACCTTTGTAACTACCCAGTCACGGAGTAGCGTTTGGTCGGCCCAAAGAAAGTCTATCACCATCCCGAGTACATGCACCTGCTCAGGTCTTAGGACATAGAACGTATGTTTTACTAGAGACTCACAGATGACATATCGTTGCGTCTCATAGTTGGGTCTGTCCAACTCAGACCTTATCTCGACTCGGATACCACTATGTCAAATTCGACCAGACCTTTCTGAGTCCATATTATCCGGCTAGCATCCAATGCTACATGGTAAGTGAGACCGAACCATCCACTGTGTCATATGCTAGTCTGATTAGTTGTGCGTCCACACAACCCTTTCGATTAGGAACCATTTAGGACAGTTATCATACAATGCATAGTCTCACAAACAAGTCATGTACTTGTTAATACACATCACTCATAATGTCCGATGACTATATTTATTCATAAACACATAGGAAATATCATAATACATGATTGCCTCTAGGACATATCTCCAATAGTCTCCCACTTGCACTAGAGTCGATCAAATAGACATCGAATGCCCATAACTCTAACGTGCCCCTCATGATTTCGTTGTGGAAGCGGCTTAGTCAACGAATCTGCAAAATTTGCATCTATATGAATCTTGCATTAATTGGTATCACCTTTCTCTATGATCTTTCGTATCAGGTGATATTTTCGGTCTATGTGCCTGGTCTTGTGGGGTTGTCTCGGCTCCTTGGCCTGTGCGATGGCACCTGAATTTTCGCCATAAAGGTCTAATAGTTTTGACCAGCCCGGGAACACACCAACATCTTCCAGGAACATCCGAATCCAAACACCTTCCTTTGCGGCTTCACAAGCCGCAATGTATTTGGCCTCTGTTGTGGAGTCGTCCACCGTATCTTGCTTGGAACTCGTCCAGCTCACTGCTCCTCCATTCATGACATACATGAATCTAGTTTGCAATCGACAATCATCCATGTCGGTTTGGAAACTAGCATCAGCGTAACCCTTTATGCAGAGCTCCTCCTCACCTCCATAAACTAGGAACATCTCTTTAGTCCTTTTCAGGTACTTCAAGAAAGTTTTCACCGCCGCCCAGTGACTTTCACCAAGGTCGGCCTGGTATCTGCTTGTTAAGCTTATTGCATAGGCAACATCAGGCCGTGTACATAGCATGACATATATTATGGATCCAATTGCCGAGGCATATGGAATCCTACTTATCCGGTTTCACTCATCAGAAGTCGTAGGACTCCGAGACTTGCTTAGCCTTATAACATGTGAGACAGGCAGGAACCCTTTCTTGGCCTCACTCATGTTGAACCTCTTCAACACTTTGTCTATGTATGTGCTCTGGCTTAAGCTGAGCAGCCTCCTCGATCTATCTCTATATATCTTGATGTCTAAGATGTACACTGCCTCTCCAAGGTCTTTCATCGAAAACTTGCCGTTAAATGATTCCCTGACTGAGTTCAGCAACGCAACATCATTTCTGATCAGCAGTATGCCATCCACATACAAGATAAAAAATACTACCGAGCTACCACTAGACTTATTGTATAAAGAATAGTCCTCTTCATTCTTGATGAAACCAAGGTCAACGATTACTTCATCAAAACGAATGTTCCAACTCCGAGCTACTTGCTTCAATCCACAAATGGATCTCGTGAGCTTGCATATTTTACCAACGTTAGTTGGATCGACAAAACCTTCGGGTTGTATCATGTATTCATTCGCTTTTAAATTTCCATGAAGGAAAGCCGTTTTGACATCCATCTGCCATATCTCATAATCGAAATATGCAACTATAGCTAGTATGATCCTCACCGACTTTAGCATCGCTACCGGTGAGTAGGTCTCGTCGTAGTCAATTCCTTGAACTTGTCCATAACCTTTAGCAATAAGCCGAGCTTTGTGGATTTGAACATTTCCATCCACATCGATTTCTTCTTAATGACCCATTTGCAACCATTGGCAACTACGCCAGGTGGCGGATCAACCAAGTCCTAGACTTGATTGTCATCCTTGGACTTTAATTCGGATCTCATGGCCTCTAGCCATGCCTCGGAATTTGGGCTCACCATCGCTTCCGCATACGTGGCCGGCTCGTCGCTTTCTAGCAACAAAATGTCGCGCACTCTGCGCAATCTTTCCGACCTTCATGGCTCCGGTGTCGACTCCACTACGGGTTTTCTGACCAACTCCGGTGTGATCTCATCACCAACCGAGTTGTCCCCATGTGGCTCTCGAATTTCTTCGAGTCGCACCATTCTCCCACTGGCCTCCCGACTGAGAAACTCTTTCTCTAGGAAAACCCCGTTCCGAGCAACAAACACTTTGTTCCCTTCTTGGTTGTAGAAGTTATATCCCAAGGTTTCCCTCGGATATCCCACGAATATGCATTTATCCGACTTGCATGTAAGCTTGTAATGCCCCGGACATACCCGCCGGTAGTCGTTACTCCTGGCAAGATCTAGACTGGCCTCACAGATCAACACTAGTCTTTTGTGCGCACTTTGTCCTCACTCGTGCGCACCCGGGACTAACTTCCCGGTCAGTCACCCATCCTAGAACTACCCCAAGACAAGCACGCTTAACCTGGGAGTTCTGTTCGAATGGGCTCCCGGAAAAGAAGGAATTCATTATTGATATGAGTAGTCTGTCATCCCTAATAAGCCAAGCTATCACATACACCACCACTCAGAGGAACCGACGTCCTCGTCGGGTCACAGGAACGTTCCCTCTTGGCACAAATGTTTGTGCTTCCAGTCTGATACATGTGTCATTCTGTGTGCCACGACGGGTCACAAAGTTCATGAACAACAAGACCGCACACCTGTCGGCAAACATCCGTATAGCCGCAAGGGTCGGCTCTGATACCAACTTGTAACTCCCTGGACACACCCGCCGGTAGTCGTTACTCCTGGCAGGATCTAGACTGGCCTCACAGATCTATACTAGTCTTTTCTGCGCACTTTGTCCTCACTCATGCGCACCCAGGACCAACTTCCCGGTCGGTCATCCATCCTAGAACTACTCCAAGCCAAGCACGCTTAACCTGGGAGTTCTGTTCGAATGGGCTCGGAAAAGAAGGAATTCCTTACTGATATGAGTAGTCTATCATCCCTAATAAGCCAGGCTATCACAAAGCTTGTCCGACATGAGTCGCTTGACAAATGCTTCACAACCCCAAATCTTTAGAACAGACAAACTATGACTCTTCCCAGTCCACATCTCATGTGGTGTCTTGTCTACGGATTTTGATGCTACCCTATTAAGTGTGAAAGCTGCAGTTTCTAGAGCACATCCCTAGAATGACAAGGGTAAATCCGATTTGCTCATCATCGACCAGACCATGTCTAACAAGGTTCGATTTCTTCGTTCTGACACACCGTTTCTCTCCGGCGTACCCGGAGGTGTGAGATGAGGTACTATACCTTGGCTTTTCAGATGATTATCAAACTCATGAATCATGTACTCACCTCCACGATCTGATCGTAAAAGTTTTATCGTCTTGCCGAGCCGATTTTCAACCTCGTTCTGAAACTCTTTGAACTTCTCAAAAGTTTCTGACTTGTGCCTCATCAAATAGATATGTCCATATCTACTCAAGTCGTCGGTAAAAGTCACGAAGTACTGATAGCCACCTCTGTCTGTTGTGCTCATTGGACCACACACATCACCGTGTACAAGCTCCAACAACTCGGACGCCCTCTCGCAACTCTTTGCAAAAGGTGACTTAGTCATGTTGGCTAGCAAGCATGATTTGCATGTCTCGAACGACCCAAAGTCGGACGAAGTTAGGAGTCCATCATCATGGAGCTTCTTCTTGCGTTTCAGACTAATGTGTCCAAGCCGGCAATGCCAGAAGTATGTAGGCTTTATCTCATTAGGCTTATGACTCTTGACATTCACATTATAGACTGGTTCCGTTTCTAGATTTAAAATAAATAGCCCATCTACTATGGGTGCATAGCCATGGAACATTACATTCAAATGAAATGAACAACCATTGTCCTTTATATTGAATTCATAACCCTGACTCATCAAGCATGAGGCAGAAATAATGTTTCGACTAAGTGCGGGAATGTAATAACAATTATTTAATTCCAAAATAAATCCAGAAGGAAGCTTGAGCTGCATCATGCCGACCTCCAACGCAGCAACTCTTTCTTTGTTGCCGACCCTGATGTCGGTCTCCCCTTGTGCCACATGCCTAGTTCTTACCAGCCCCTGCATCGAGTTGCAAATATGAACAACCGATCCGGTATCAAATAAAAAAAAGCGACTAGGTATGTCAGCAAGGTAAATGTCTATAACATATGTAACAAGTGTACATTTGCCCGAAGAAGCATCTCCCGCCTTCTTGCCATGCTCAGCAAGCCACTTGCTACAGTTCCTCTTCCAGTGACCATCTTCCTTGCAGTGAAAGCAAATGGTATTTTAGTTCGGTCTGGACCTCGTCTCAGCAGCGGAGATAACCGTCTCCATGCCCTTTGCCTTACCCTTTTTCTTGTACCAACTCTTCTTGAACTTAGTTGAGTTCTGCACCATCAACACTTGATGCGTGCCTTTCTTAATATCTTGCTCTGCCACCTTGAGAATCCCATGCAATTCAGTGAGCTTCTTATCCATGCCGTGCATATGATAGTTCGAGACGAACGTCCCATAGCTAGGTGGAAGAGAACCCAAAATTGCATGCGTGGACAGCTTGTCCCCAAGTGGGAATCCTAACCGATCCAAAGCTTGCACGTACCCGATCATCTTGATCTCATGCAGGCTCATTGGATCACCCTCTTTCAGCTTACAATCCGTCAAGGACTACCAGACGTTGAACCTCTCGGTCCTAGCCTACACCTGAAACATGCTGTTCAACCTCTCAATCATATCAAAAGCCTGAATGTTTTCGAAATGCTGTTGCAAATCGGGCTCCATACAAGCCAGCATGAGGCAACTGATCTCGTTTGATTCATCAACGAGTTTCTAGTGGGCATTCTTGGTTGTGGCATTAGCATTCTCGTCAGGTTCCTCAGGAAGTGGATCCTCTAGTGTTCCTTTTTATCGTGCTTGAGAACAATTCTCAAATTTCTATATCTGGTGGTTAAGTTTGTTCCATTCAGTTTATCCTTTTCCAGAATTGATTTCAATGCAAAGTTGGGTTGAGCAGGGGTACCATCTATTATATACTTAAAACGATAGAAAATGAATGATGGTGATTTGACATTCTAAACTTTAAGATGTATCAACGGTGAAGATTAGACAAGTACCACATGTAAAAAAACTGAAACAAATTGACTTAAGTTGGAAAGCCTACAGATACGTACAGAAGACACCCACGCACACGGACTCTTTATTCAGAATCTTTCCTCACAAAGAAAAATAGGACACGATCTCTTAGATTAGACAAGTACCACATGTATAAAAAAGTGAAACAAATTGACTTAAGATAAAAAAGCCTACGGATATGTACAGAATACACCCACGCACACGGACTCTTTATTCAGAATCTTTCCTCACAAAGAAAAATAGGACACGATCCCTTCTTTACAAGAAAAAACTTACACGGTCTCACCAACCACAAAAATCGGTGCACCGCTAGGTTGTAACGACCATGAAGACACTACATAGGTTGACTATAGGTAATTGATGCACCTACTGATTAGACTTGCTTTATTCTGAATAAATGCAGGCACTGATTAGACTTTCTTTATTTAAATAAAGGCATGATATATTAGCATGGCCATTTCACACACGTGGCAATTGAAACTCAGTTGACAGTCTAAAATTTTAATCTTTTGCACATCGGACGCATGATATGACAAAACAAAAATCCAACTGCAATTTGATTAATGGTGCAGTGGTGAAAGAGATTCAATTACAAAGCGTTCACACAAAAGCCATATAATCTATCAAATTGGTTATGTATGTGAAAGACAATATCCAAAAACATATACACCCACATGCATGTGTGCGTGATGAGCCGTGTACACAGAAAATGCATGGTTAAGGTTCGGACTACAGCAGTTGATATTATGAACGAGAAAGACATCTCGGAGAAAATAGTCGAGCAAAACACCCCTCAAAAGTAGTACGTGAATCCAGGGCATTGCATGAGATAGTTAATTTATATATAAAATGCACCCTCTACGTACAATTTTTACTTCATGGATAAAATGCACCGCTCCTTTTAAGTTCATAAAGAATATTACTTTATTTATACAAGAAATTTGGATTAATAGTTAGCAACAGCAAATTGTACATGACAAGTTAACTTATATCGTTGGATGTGGTTAAATTTGCTTTGTTTTGTGAAATCTCAGTGAGGCACAACCTTTGCGTGTTCGTGAAAAAAATAGCTATGATTTAAAAGAAGTTTATATTGAGAATTTTCTTTCGGTAGGCAAAGCAAAAAATCTGGGTATATATTGAACTTTGCATAAGACTTATTAGTTTTTTTTGGTTTTTATCTACTGTATAAATAGAATATTTGTATTCATATTTGAAATTTTAATAAAATGTAATTTAAACTATTGGTTTATAATCCTACAAAAATGTACATCGTCTCTCGAGAATTACCATGTGGCATATTTGCGTGAAATCTAGATTTGATAAACAATAAAAAAATTTAATTATTAGCGGCTTGAAAGATAACACTAAAATGACATGTTAGGTTCGTTCCATTTGAAATAAGGCGCATCAAGGCCTATTTTAAGCGATACATTTAATTTCTAAAATCAATATGTGATTTGTATAATCCAATGACAATATATGTGTATAATTAATCTACATTCAGATTTAAATATTAGTGATAAAAATTTAAATGGTGAGGTAAGGTTCGATAGCATGGGATGAGGAGGAGGGAAAAGTAGACCTTAAGTTGAAAGACTATAGTTTTACATTGCGAGACACATACCTTTTGGTCTTTAGTGATCGAAGCCACCAAAAATGGCAACACCATATTGGTTTACTGTTCTTTTATAGTTCTTCAACTTATCGGTTGTCAGTCGAACAACAATACTCTGAAATACAGAAACTTTTCAATCATCTGTATGAGAAAAATTATAAAATAAATCGGGTTTTTAATTTCTAGAAAGCACGTGATTATATGCAAAAAGGAAAAACGTTGAGCCTAAATTTTTTGCAAGCATAACTAATGTGGCTACTCAGAGCTTAGGCATATATAAAGTGCAAAATCTTCATTTGAAACTAAATAATATTTGGAATATAACATGACAAATATAACAACATGAAACAATCTAGCCGAGCAAATGCGCGGGTCACCCTGCTAGTTGATCTACAACAGAAAATATGCAATCACTAAGCAATGTGTTTATGTAGAGTAATTCAAGCGTTAAACAGAACTACTCCCACTGAAGTCAGCATCCCTCTGCAAATTCTCAGTGATTCAGGTCCCGTCTAGCACGAACGACTAGTGAGCTTTAGCATCACTTCTAGCCAACTTGCCTATTCGGTAAGCAACTTCTTGGTAGTCATATCTTTATATGACTCCTGTCGGTAGGGTAGGTATCTTATACCCGGCTCCCAAACTTCTTTGCCACAAGGCCCAAAACAGTTTTGATAGCCTTGTCAAGTTAACCTGATGCAGTGCATGTCTGTGTCCGACACGAACCCTCCAGTTTAGGGACACCTGGTAGCACCTCAATTCTATGAGCCCGCTACCAGACGTACTTGATGTGCGAAGGTGCAACATCTGGAATGGCAATATGCTTGATATTAACGAGTGATCTTTCTATCATACTAACATGCGTAGAAACAACAAGCAATATCCATCACATATAAACAGAAACATGTGAAATAGTATGCCTCCTTCATGGGCGTCCTTCCATGGCCTGCTCCTACTCCGATGACGAGGGTGGAACTCCATCTTGTTCGTCACGGCACGGTGCCAACCCTCGAACTTGATCTCTCTTCTCCAACTACTATAAGTAGTAATGAATTTACAGAGAATCACAAGTCGACACGCAGGCCGTTATACAATATAATGACAACACTTTGGCTCCTGCCGGCTGACAATCATGACACGCAGGTCATGTTAAGTTACTCACATGCATCACATACACATGAGCCATACTATTCACATCAAACCTGCAAAACAAAGTTGTGCATAGAATCGCATTCTACCGGTTTGTGTGATCATGTATGAAATACAAGGCGCTATGCACACAGCGATCCCGCTAGCCAGTTAGCGGGCGGGGTTCAAAGGGGCAGCGCCCAACATTTTCGAAAATCACAGATCACATTTGTACTCCGATCATGCCGAATTTTCTGATATGACCGATCTCATCGATCATCGCGAACCCAATTTGGATCTACATTTCACGGTTAACCCTGTTGGCGCATACCGACCGGTAGGGGTAGGTTGTATCACGACCTCATCGATTCTGATTGACAGAAAATATAGCCTCAATCTATCCCAATGCGCAATTGATCTTATCAATCGTGCACATAGCCGATCTCATGAACGATGATAGATCTCACCCGCCACCACTGCATATCACATATGCATCTGCCCTGAATCCAAATCCTATAACATAGGATCTGATACCACTGCTGGGTTCTACCATAGGTGCATCGCATGCAAAATAAAATTTTCCTACGCGTAGAACATCCAAGAACATGCTACGGACATGGATCACAGTTCATTACCACTAGACGCGAAGTGCCGTGCAGCGGAAGTAGAGTTAGGGCAGCGCATTCGTGTGGTCTGTCTCCTCCTCGTCTGATATCCCTCGAATAGCCGGCCAGATCTCCCTCGAACAACCGGTCGCCAGATCCCACGTACAGGTTCGCCGGAGCGGCGCAAGCGCACCGCCTCTAACGGTATCCGTGCGTGCAGGAGGAACACCCTGCAGCGGACTGCCTGGTCTAATCACACAGCGACGGCGAGTGGAGGTGGCTAGTTGCAACTCATGCAAAGTCCTAATGACGGTGCCGAAGCGATGGGTGTGCCGCACCTGCACTACATATAGGCATCCGACGCGGGCTCAACTCTTGGGCCTCGCACGGATCCTAAACCCACGTGTTCCTTCCCTTAAGCGTGCGTTCCTTTAGGTTCTCGTCCACTTGGTTGCAAGTCAGATTACATCCGACTCGACCGGTCGGTATCGGCCTCTAGCAAGACGTGTCGACTCCAAGTGACCGATGAAGCTGGTTAGGCGAACCTATACTTCACACTTCTGTTCCCTTTGCCACACGATATATGTTGTCATGCACAAGGCGACATGGTCATCCTTGTTGATGCACGACCTCATTCTCATTCCGGTGAATCCGACGAACACGCCGGATTATCTCATAATCCACAGCGCATGGCCATGCTCATCCAGGTCGGATCACTGGAGGGGCTCAGAGTATATCTCTCCTGGTAGGAGGGGCAAATCCCATCTTGCTCGACCATGTCTCACAGTATGGGTCTAGACAAGCCCGAAAACGACCTTTGTACCTACTCTGTCATAGACTAGCATTTGGTCGGCCCAAAGCAAGTCTGACACCATCCCGAGTAGATACGCGAGCTCAGGTCTTAGGACATAGGACGTATGTTGTACTAGAGGCTCTAGATGACCTATCACTGCGTCTGTCCAACTCAGACCTTATCTCGACTCGGATACGACTACGTCGAATCCGACCAGACCTTTCTAAGTTCATATTATCTGACTAGCATCCAATGCTACATGGTCAGTGAGACCGAACAATCCTCCGTGTCCTATCCTAGTCTGATTAGTTGTGCGTCCGCACAACCCTTTCGATCAGGGACCATTGAGGACAATTATCATACAATGCATAGTCTCACAAACAAGTCACGTACTTGTTAATACACATAACTGATAATGTCCAAGGACTTTCTTTATTCATAAACACATAGGAAATATCATCATACATGATTGCCTCTAGGGCATATCTCCAACACCATGCTGTTATATTATCAATCTTGGATGTTTTACAATTATTCTATAGCAACTTTATATCATTTTTGGGACTAATCTATTGACATAGTGCCAAGTGCTAGTTGCTGTTTTTGCTTGTTTTTTTACTTCACAGAAAATCAGTAGCAAACAAAGCCGAAACATCCTGAATTTTTTTGGAGATTTTTGGGGCCAGAACACATCCATTGGGCCGAAGAAGTGCCAGAGAGGAAGGCCGAGGAGGGAACCAGACACCAGGGCACGGCTTGGTGGGCGGTGCCCACCTCGGAAACCCCCTCCACCAACTATCGACCCTACAAATTCAAAAATATTCAGAAAATCCTATCAGAGTCGACAAAACACAATTCGAGCCACGACAAGTTACAGAACCATGAGATCCAATCTAACACCATCACAGAGGGGTCCACCATCTTCATGGGTGCTTCTCCGATGATGCGTGAGTAGACCACCATAGACCTACGGGTCGATAGGCAGTAGCTAGATGGTTTTCTCTCTCTCTCTCTTCTGATGCTCAATACAATGGTCTCCTAGAGATCTATTTGATGTAATGACATTTGTGGTGTGTTTGTTGGTATCCGATGAATTTTGAGTTCATGATCATTTTCTATCCATGAATATGATTTTGCGTCTTTTGATCTCTTATTTGCATGTTTACGTATAGCCTCGTATTTCTTCATAGAATCTTTTGTTTAGTTAGGACGACTAGATCGATTTTTCTTGGCATGGGAAGAGGTGCTTTGTGATGGGTTCGATCTTGCGGTGTTCTTTCCCAGTGACAAAACGGACAGCAAGGCTCACATGTATCGTTTCCATTAAGGATAACAAGATGAGGTCTATTCCTACATGAATAGATTTTTTCTACATCATGTCACCGTTCTTATTGCATTACTCTGTTTCTCCATGAACTTAATACACTAGATGCATGCTGGATAGTGGTCGATGTGTGGAGTAATAGAAGTTGATGCAAAATCGTTTCGGTATACTTATCTTGGATGTGATGCCTATATAATGATCATTTCCTGGATATCATCATGATTATCTGATCTTCTATCAATTGCCCAATAGTAATTTGTTCACCCACCATGCACTATACTCATGAGAGAAGGCACTAGTGAAACCTACAGCCCCTGGGTCTACTTTTCCAACATCTTGCTTTCCGATCTACTATTTTTCCGTTTTGTTTTCA
Source organism: Hordeum marinum (assembly GCA_022496015.1). NCBI lineage: Eukaryota > Viridiplantae > Streptophyta > Magnoliopsida > Poales > Poaceae > Hordeum > Hordeum marinum. The sequence goes on from CM039674.1 coordinate 446,178,003, forward strand.
GATCTATTAATCTAAAAACCAAAAAATACCTTTCTGCACTTTTTGTATACTTAGTTTATTTTGTGTTCTTGCGAGATCTATTTGCCTTACCTATTGCAATCCAATCTATCATCTTACCCTAGAGAGATTGACAACCTCTCTTTTGCGTCAGGTTGCAAGTATTTGTTATTTGTGTTTGCACACAAACACGTCACTGTGTACCCTCGATGTAGGGGGTGATGCGCTGTAGCTCACGTCGAAGGAGACCCGTCCGGAAGCATGGTACGCAAGCAATTTGCTAGGCGCTTTTGTGGACCCGGAACTCCACACGCCCGGGAGGGACCCCATCGGGGCGTGCGACGGCTATGGGCTGCGCTAGGTCGATCTGATTGCTCCTAGGGCCTCGTGGATCGCTGCCCTCCAAGCGAAGAATGAATGAAGAACGAGGAAGAAGAATAACAAGGGATAGGGATAAAAGTAGATGAACAAGAAAAATTATTAGATTGATTTGTTAGATTGTGTGTTTCAATCGGCCGTCACCTCCGTCTTGCTCCTGGCGCGGGCCACATAATCTGCACATGACCTCTGATTGATACGATTTCATATCCAAATTGATCGCTACGATGACACGAACAATTCATATGTTGATCACTTTCACAAATAAAGTCATCTTGAATACTCCACGAGGTCATCTTTAACTTCTAGTCGGATTCAGTCATGTGGCTGACTAGGCTGTCCGAGTTTTCTAGAAATTCTGCAGGCCATATATTGTTTCAAATGATGATGACATCAAAAGAAAAGTTGACCGTTTTGACGATACACACAACTTTCATGTAGAAAACTTTTCCATACAAGGTCATCCAGATAGTCGTTTGAGTCCGTCTTTAGCTTTCGCCCCAGCAAGCAATCAGTGGCGCTACCTATCAGAGATGTGTGTGATTGGGCGCGCCACTTTTGGCCTCGTAATATGGCCCCACTCGGATGGCTCTAACTTTTTCATACGATCTCAGATTGAGATAATTTTTATCTAAAATTTGACCGTTTCAACGAGGAAAAGACAACCCATGTTGAACATTTTATCATACGAGATCGTCTTGGGGGCTTAATAGGCCGAAGAGTACTCTGAATATGAAATCTTAATACTTTGAGGATAGTTTTGGCCTTCGAGATGAGATCGGACAGTGATAGTACGAACTTCAAAGATGTTCATGCCAACACTACGAAACTTTCTCATGTAGAGCACTTGTTCATTTGAATCCATCTTAATCATATTTTTCGCGCGCCAAAATCTGGTGTCAACAATTTGTGTGCATGTGTTGTTTCGTAGGTGCTTGATCTTCCTCTAGGAATTGATATCTTATTTTCATAACTGAGGGAAATACTTACTGTCGCTGTGCTGCATCATCCCTTCCTCTTTGGGGAAATACCGACGTACTCTCAAACCACGTCAAAGGAATTTCTGGCGCCGTTGCCAGGGAGGAAGCGATCTCATCTACCAGGTTCCTAACTGCAAATCTCACCGCATTGCAATTTATATTATTTTCCATTTGCCTCTCGTTTTCCTCTCCCCCAATTCACAAATTTTCCGTTTTATTCGCCCTCTCTTTTCGTTTTTTTCTTGATAGATCTTTTGTTCGTCAACCTTTTCATCATGGCTAGTTCTTCCATTATTGCGTACACCCCCGATAATGAGGTTATTCACTTTAAAGAAAGGGGAGGGGAGAATCTTAAATATGCTTGGTATAGGATTTGCAATGCTCATAATAGATCTATTCGTAAGGAATCTATCGTTGGTCTTCTTTGTTGTTTTTATGTCGGGATCACCACTTGGTATAGATTCGTGCTTGATACAATTACCGGTGGGAATTTCTTGATGTGCACTACTTTTGATGCTGATAATGCTATGGGAAATTTAGTGGGTTCCCCACCAATCATTGTCAATGAAACAGTTTTAACTCTTGAGCATGTTATGAAAAGGTTAGATGCTATTGAAAAAAATGCACACCGAGGAAAATATTGAAAATTCAGATAAAAGATGCATAATATTTCTAATAAAATTTGATCAAAGGCAAGAGACGCCCTTAAATTACTAAAGGAAAAGGAACCCGTAGGTAATAAAAGAATGGAAGAAAGCCCCACTAGAATTTGTAAGTTGGAAGAATTATTTTTGTAACTTAAGCTCGCCTTTTTCTACCACTAATACAATTGAAAAAACTCCCATTAGTAAATATTGCAAATCTACGTGGGTTCCTAAGAACAAGGGTATCGCTTCTAGTAGAAACAATGAGGATATTAAAATGATCAGTACTCATCCCAATTTTGTTGAAGTGGTAAACAACCTTAATGGCAAGAACACATTTTTCAATCTTATCCCTAGAAGTATATTCATAGAAAATATGCATGATAGATCCTTGAAGAATTATCATTGTGTGCTTAAGGAGTTGGAAACTAAGCAAGAAAATACTTGAATCTATGCATTATGCCTGGCTAGGGGCGTAAAACGATATCGTTTGTTGGGAGGCAACCCAATGAATAAAATTTATTTTATCTTTTCCTTTCTGTTTTTGAGTGTTTGCACAATTATGCTTCTGTTATAAATGTTTTTTATGTTTTAATTAGTGTTTGTGTCAAGTAAAGCCTTTAGGATGATTCATAAGATGAGTAGAAACAATGCTAAATCTGAAACAAAAACTTTGTTCCCAGTGCACGGATTTTCATTTTTTACTAGAACATGATATCGAGCTGAAGTTTTAACACAGTATTTCTATGCAAATTCTTTACGAATTTTACAGAATTTTTAGATTTCCACAAGTACGGTTAGAGTTCAGATTACTACATATTGTTCTCTTTGAGACAGATTCTGTTTTCGTTGCATTGTGTGCTTGTTTTGATGAATCTATGGCTTATATTGGGGGGGGGGGTATAAGTCATGGTACAGTTAAAATACAGTAGGTATAATGCAATAATAAAATATTAATGGGTTTACAACAGTACCTAGAGTGGTGATTTGCTTTATTATACTAACGGATCTCACGAGAATTTTGTTAAGTTTTGTGTGATTGAAGTTTTCAAATTTTGGGTGAGATCATGATGGATGAAGGAATAAGGATTAAGAAGATCCTAAGCTTGGGGATTCTACAACACCCCAAGGTAATATCCAAAGAGTAACAAGCAGCTAAGCTTAGGGATGCGCCGAGTGGCATCCCCTCTTTCTTCTAACAACCATCGGTATTTTACTTAGAACTCTATTTTTATTCATCACATATCATGAGTTTTGCATGGAGCATCTTGTATCTTTGTTTGTTTTGATTTTTATCATTGATGCACACACCTATTTGAGAGAACTAAAATTATGCTATGATTTGTTAGAATTGCTATTTACGCTTCACTTAAATCTATCGAGCTATGGAATTGCTCTAGTGTTTCACTTATATTTTTTTGAGCACGGTGTGCTTTTACATGTTTGAAGAAATGCTCTCATGATTCACTTAGATTAATTTGAGACTTAGTAATTTTTAAACAATTCTCTCATGCACTTATATTATTTTGAGAGATGAAACTTTTATGCTCATGATCTTCACTTAAATCTATGTGAGCTTGTCCCAAAGTGATAGATATTCAAGAGGTATATAATAAAAAAAATCATGAAGATCATTGGACAAATTAAACTTCATTCTTTGTAATAGTTTTGAGACATGACGATAGTAATATGTGAGTTATGTTAGTGAGTAATTATGCTTAGTAAGAATATTGGAGTTAAGGTCTGTGATTCCCTATGCAAGCACGAAAGTCAGTATTTATGCAATGAAATTACATCCTACTTATGGTGCATTATTCGGTGTTAGTTATCCTTAATGCTCACTTATAAGATTTTTCGTTCCTTGGTTGGATGCTTCTCAATCTATTCGCTAGAGTTCACTTGTACTAAGTACAAATACTACTTGTGCATCCAAAATCCTTGAACCCGTTTTGCCGTATGAGTCCACTATACCTACCTATATGCGACATTTCCATGTCATTCCACGAAAAATTGTATGTGCCATCTCTAATTTCCAAAACAAATCTTCCTTTTTGTGTGCTCGTACTGCTCATGAAACGGTAGGGGGTGACCGATATTTTTCCAGGCTAGATGTGTTATTCTCAAGATGAGTGTTTATTCACTTGTGATTGCACGAGAACACGGTAGTAGTAGGGATGCACAATCCCAAAATGAAAAAGAAAATTTTCTTTATGTTGCCAAATAATAAATTCCTTGGAAAGTGTTGGTATGGAAGGCAACCGTTGATTCGGCTAGCCATGGAAAGTGAAAGTATGGTGGAAAAAGGAATAAACTTTATTTTCTCTTTGGGAACCGCTTATGATGTATCTAGCCTGGAAAGGTATTGAAATCTCTTAGTTGTTTTCATTGAGAGGAAAGGCATGCCACCCAAAATATTTTTCTCTATCAATTTAAAACTTGAGCTCTGGCACCTCTACAAATCCCTACTTCCCTCTGCGAAGGGCCTATCTATTTAGGTTATGCAATTTCTATTTTTATTTGAGTCTCCATATTCTCTTATAAATAACCAACTAGGAGGCACTATGATCGTACTTGAGCATTAGGTGTAGCTAATATTTGAGTGTTTTTCATGAATGGATCAATGATTGAGCATGATGGGCTAGGGATAACTTGCTTTAGTGTTGATATTTTGAAAGACATGGTTGCTTGTTGATATGCTTGAGTATTAAAGTCTTCATGATAAAACTAGACTATTGCTTTGAACCATCTAAAAGTCCAAATGTCCATTCTACAAAGAAAAGAATATGTGATGGACATTTCAGGCAGCATTCCACATCAAAAATTCTATTTTTATCATTTAACTAATCGAGGACAAGTAGGAATTAAGCTTGGGGATGCTGATACGTCTCCAACATATCTATAATTTCTGCTTGTTCCATGCTGTTATATTATCAATCTTGGATATTTTACAATCATTTTATAGCAACTTTATATCATTTTTGGGACTAACCTATTGACATAGTGCTAAGTGCAAGTTGCTGTATTTTGCTTGTTTTTATTTCGCAGAAAATCAGTACCAAACGCATACTAAATGTCTTGAAATTTTTTGGAGATTTTTTGGGTCAGAAGAAATCCAGTGGGCCAAAGAAGTGTCTAAGAGGAAGCCCGAGGAGGGCACGAGACACCAGGGCACGCCAAAGGCCCCTGGTGCGGCCTGGTAGGTGGTTCCTACCTTGGGAACCCCCTCCACCGAATATCGATCCTAAAAATTCACAAATATTTAGAAAACCCTATGGTAGTCGACAAAACACAATTCTAGCCGCCGCAAGTTCTAGAACCGCGAGATCCAATCTAACACCATAACGGAGGGGTGCACCGTCTTCATGACTGCTTCTCCAATGATGCGTGAGTATTCCACCATAGACCTACGGGTCTGTATGCAGTATCTAGATGGATTCCTCTCTCTCTTTTGATTCTCAATACATTGGTCTCTTGGAGATCTAGTTGATGTAATGACTTTTGCGGTGTGTTTGTTGGGATCCGATGAATTTTGAGTTCATGACCAGTTTCTATCCATGAATATGATTTGAGTCTTTTGATCTCTTATTTGCATAATTAATAATAGCCTCGTATTTCTTCTTTGAATCTTCGGTTGAGTTAGGCCGACTAGATCGGGTTTTTTTCATGGGAAGAGGTGCTTTGTGATGGGTTCGATCTTGCGGTGTTCTTTCCCAGTGACAAAAGGGGGAGCAAGGCACGCATGTATCGTTGACATTAAGGATAACAAGACGGGGTCTAATCCTACATGAATAGATATTGTCTACATCAAGTCACCCTTCTTATTGCATTACCCCGTTTCTCCATGAACTTAATACACTAGATGCATGCTGGATAGCGGACGATGTGTGGAGTAATAGAAGCAGACGCGGAATCATTTCGGTCTACTTATATTGGACGTGATGCCTATATAATGATCATTGCCTACATATCATCATGATTATTTGATATTCTATCAATTTTACCAATAGTAATTTGTTCACCCACCATGCGCTATACTCATGAGAGAAGCCACTAGTGAAACCTAAGCCCCTGGGTCTACTTTTGTAGCATATTTCTTTCCGATCTACTGTTTTGTCGTTTTGTTTTCAGATTTATTAATCCAAAAACCCAAAAATACCTTGCTGCACTTTTTGTCTACTTAGTTTATTTTGTGTTCTTGTGAGATCTGTTTGGTATACCTATTGTAATCCAATCTATCATCTTACCCTAGAGAGATTGACAACCTCTCTTTTGCATCGGTTTCCAAGTATTTGTTATTTGCGTGCAGGTGTTGTTTACGTAGGTGCTTGATCATCCTCTACGGATTGATAGCTTGGTTTCATAACTTAGGGAAATATTTACCGTTGCTGTGTTGCATCATACCTTCCTCTTTGGGGAAGTACCGACGCGGTCTCAAGCCACATCACAAGATGCGGGGGTTGGGGTGGTGCTCGCCTCACCAATAGGAGACAAGCTTCATTACGCGGTCCAGCTGTGCTTCGGGCATGGCGAGAAGGTATCCAACAACATCATGGAGTACGAGGGCCTCAGGGCCGCCTCGACCCTCGACATCAAGCACCTCACCGTGAAGGGCAACTCCCAACTCCATGCCGACTTCTCCAACAAGATGTACAAACACAAGGACGAGCACATGGCGGCCTATCTGGAGGAGGTACGAAAACTTGAAAAACGATTCCTTGGTTTGGAATTGTAGCACAGCCCGCGTGGCGCCAACCAGGAAGCCGATGACATCTCTAAGTGGGCAACCCACTGCAACCTGGCAATTTGAAGAACGACTCCTAAATCCGTGGGCCATGCCCTCTACCGCCACACCACGACCATGCATGAAGAACTGTCGCTCGGGTCGCTGACGGGGGCACCGGATTGCGGCCCTTCTTCAGGGTATCGCCTGTTGCTGGTGTTGGAATCTCAGGAGGATGACTGGACCGCGGAGCTCAAGGCCTACTTGCTCCGCGGTGACCTCCCCACGGAGGATTCGGAAGCGGAGAGGGTCACCCGACAGGCCACCACCTACTACCTGTGGGACGGCGAGCTATACCCGAGGCGGCCCAACTATTGGGGAACGTTGCATGGGAAACAACAAATTTCCTACGCACACGCAAGATCTATCCAAGGTGATGAGCATCTATGAGAGGGAGAGTGGATATACATACCCATATAGATCGCTAAGCGGGAAGCGTTAAGAAACACGGTTGATGTACTCGAACGTCTTTGCGATCCAAATTGCAAGACGTACAATGACCCCATCAAGATCTGTCCCACCATCCAATCGCGACACATCTTGCGATCCGATCATGATTTGTCCCGCTATCCAATATATACCATTCTGATCTAGCGTCGAATGGACGACACCTCCATATTCAGCACACATACAAATCGATGACGATCTCCACCTCCTTGATCCAGCAAGCGAGGGTGGAGAGTTAGATGAGTTCTCCGGCAGCACAATGGTGTGGTGGCGATGGTGGTGGAGCTGATCTGGCAGAGCTTTGCTAAGCTATGCTGAACAAATCTAGTGGACAAGCAATCAAGGGGGAGGGTTGTCAGCTTCTGGCTTTTTCAGGTGGGCTTCCCTCTCTATCCCTCCACTATATATAGGAGGAGAGGAGGAAGTGGGGCGCCCCCTAGGGAAACCCTAGGGTGGCTTGACCCCCGAGTTACCAAGTGACAGCCCCTTAGATGGGCTCCCCCACCCTTGGCCGAAGTGGGCTAGTGTTTGGGTGGCGCCCAACCCCCTTGTGGGATGGTGTGCACCTCACCTTGGCCCATAAGGCCCCCAACACTTGCCCCCCCCAAAACAGCTTTCGGTACTCCCGGTCATAACCCGGTACCCCCGGAACGCTTCAGACTCCGATTCCCTTCATCCTATATATCAAATATCAGCTCCTGACCATTCCGTAGTTCCTCGTCATGTTCGGGATCTCATACAGGACTCCGAACAACCTTTGCTCCAACACATATAACTCAGTACTACCGAAACGTCATCGAACATTAAGTGTGCAGACCATGCAGGTTCGAGAACTATGTAGACATGACCGAGACACCTCTACGGTGAATAACCAATAGCAGCACCTAGATGCCTATATTGATTCCTACTTATTCTATGAAGATCTTTATCGGTTGAACCTCTATGTCAAGTATTTAGTTAATCCCAAATGATGTTCCCTTTATTCTCCGGTATGTTACTTGCCCGAGATTCGGTCGTCGGTATCTCTATACCTAGTTCAATCTCGTTACCGGCAAGTCTCTTTACTCGTTCCGTAATACAAGATCCCATGACTAACTTATTAGTCACATTTCTTGCAAGGCTCTTTGTGATGTTGTATTACCGAGTGGGCCCTGAGATACCTCTCCATCACACGGAGTAACAAATCCCAGTCTGAATCCATGCCAACCAAACAGACACCCCCGGAGATACCTGTAGAGCGCCTTTATAGTCACCTAGTTCTGTTGTGACATTTGATACACACAAGGTACTCCTCCGGTGTCAGTGAGTTGCATGATCTCATGGTCATAGGAATATATACTTGATATGCAGAAAACTAAAGAAATAAACTGACACGATCATATGCTATGTTTATAGTTTGGGTCTTGTTCATCACATTATTCTCCTAATGATGCGATCCCGTTATCAAATGACATCTCATGTCCATGGCTAGGAAACCTTGACCATATTTGATCAACGAGCTAGTCTATTAGAGGCATACTAGGGACATGGTGTTGTCTATGTATCCACACATGTATCTTAGTTTTCGATCAATACAATTCTAGCATGGATAATAAACGATTATCATGAACAAGGAAATATGATAATAACCAATTTATTATTGCCTCTAGGGCATATTTCCAACAGTCTCCCACTTGCACTAGAGTCAATAATCTAGCTCACATCGTTGTATGATTTGTTATGAACTCACACCCAATGATTTCTAGGGTTCAATCATGTCTTTCATGTGGAAGAGGTTTTAGTCAATGGGTATGAGACATTCAGATCTGCGTGTACGTTGGAAATATCTACGACATACTATAGACACTGCTACCACACTCCACTTGGAGCTATTCCAAATGGATACTCCACTATACGTATCCGGATTGCTGCTATGATCATCCCGATTGGTGTTAAAGCTTGCATCGATGTAACCCTTTACGATGAACTCTTTATCACCTCCATAATCTAGAAATATTTCCTTACTCCTCTAGTTATTAAGGATAAATTTGACCACTGTCCAGTGATCCACTCGTGGACCACTCTTGTACCCCTTTACAAACTCATGGAAAGGCACACATAGGTGCGGTACACAGGATGTCATACTATATAGAGCCTATGGCTAAGGCATAGGGGACGACCTTCGTCCTTTCTCTTTCTTCTATCGTGGTCGAGCTTTGAGTCTTACTCAACTTCACACCTTACAAATCAGGAAAGAACACCTTCTTTGACTGACCCATTTTGAACTCGTTCAAAATCTTGTCAAGGTATGTACTCATTGAAAGTCTCATCAAGAGTCTTGATCTATCTCTATAGATCTCGATGCCCACTAATTAAGTAGCTTTATCTAGGTCTTCCTTTGAAAAACACCTTTCAAACAACCCTTTATGCTTTCCAGAAATTCTACATCATTTCTGATCAACAGTATGTCATTCACATATACTTATCAGTAATTCTATAGTGCTCCCACTCAGTTTCTTGTAAATACAAGTTTCTCATAAACTTTGTATAAACCCAAAAACTTTGATAACCTCAGCAAAGCGTATATTCCAACTCTGAGATGCTTGCTTTAGCCCATAGAAGGATTGCTGGAGCTTGCACACCGTTTAGTTTCCTTAGGACTGACAAAACTGTCCGGTTGTATCACTTACAACCATTCCTCATGGAAAGCGTTAAGGAAACTATGTTTTGATATCCATCTGCGAAATTTCATAACTGAAAAATCCAGCAACTGCTAACATAATTTCAATAGACTTTTAGCATCGCTACGGGTGAGAAATTCTCATCGCAGCCAACTCCTTGAACTTGGCGGAAACTTCTTTGTTACAAGTCGAGTTTTATAAATGGTGACATTCACCATCAGCGTTTGTCTTCATCTTAAAGGTCTATTTGTACTTAATGACCTATCGCTCAACGGGCATGTCTACCAAAGTCCATACTTGGTTTTCATACATGGATCCTTTCTTGGATTTCATGGCTTGTAGCCATTTGTTGGAATCCGTGCCCACCATCGCTTCTTCATAGTTCGTAGGCTCATCGTTATCTAGCAACATGATTTCCAAGATAGGATCACTGTACTACTCAGGTGCAGTACGTATCCTTGTCAACCTACAAGGTTCGATAGTAACTTGATCCGAAGCTTCATGATCATCATCATTAAGTTCCTCTTCAACTGAGGTAGGCTCCACAGAAACATCTTTCTATGCTGCCCTATTCTCTGGTTGAAATAAAGGTTCAGCAACCTCATCATGTTCTATCTTCCTCCCACTCAATTCTTTCGAGAGAAACTCTTTATCGAGAAAGGACCCGTTCTTAGCAACAAACACTTTGTGCTTGGATCTAAGATAGAAGGTATACCCAATGTTTCCTTAGGGTATTCTATGAAGATGCATTTGTCCGCTTTGGGTTCGAGCTCATTAGGTGAAAACCTTTTTTCACATAAGCATCACAGCCCCAAACATAAAGAAATGATAGCTTAGGTTTCTGCCAAACCATAATTCATACGGTGTGATCTCAACGGATTTAAATGGTGCCATATTAAAGTGAATGTAGTTGTCTCTAATGCATAACAACATAACGATAGTGGCAAAACAATAAGAGACATCATAGTATGCACTATATCCAATAGAGCATGACTACGACATTCAGACACACCATCACACTATGGTGTTCCAGGCGGCGTGAACTATGAAACAATTTCCACATTGTCTTAAGTTGCATACCAAAATCATAACTTAGATATTCACCTCCATGATCATATCGTAGACATTTTTATCTTCTTGTCATGATGATCTTTAACTTCACTCTAAATGCTTGAACCTTTCAAATGTTTCAGACTTGCGTTTCATCAAGTAAATATCCCCATATCTACTCAAATCATCAATGAAGGTAAGAAAATAATGATATCCACTGCGTGTTTCAGCACTCATTGGATCTGTCGTCGTTTTCTCACGATAGATGCCATAGGGTGGCTTATCATAGGTGGTTGGGGCCGGAGGACACCGACGGGCTCCGGGTGCGAGATTGTGCACAAGCGGTGGTTCCACGCAATGTACCCAGGTTCAGGGCCCTCCATGGGAGGTAAGACCCCTAGTCCTGCTTGGTCTAGTTGGATGGATGGGTATGTGTACAAGGGTGCTCCTAGAGCTGTATCTAGAGGAGGAAGAAGGAGCAGCCAGCTCGTCTTCCTCCACTATTAGAGGGGGTTTGAGAGTTCTGTGGATGTGCGACAGTGATCGTCCGTCCCCGTTGCATGGGGGCTCGGGGTTTTTTATAGGCCAACCCCCCAGCTCTACTATATCCCTTGTAATAGCCCGGGACCGACGCTCCAGAAGATTCCAAAAGATTCCCCTTTTATTCTATTCTCGTCTGTGTTTCATTTGGTTGTTGCATTCATCATTGCATCATTCACGTCATCTGCATAGAATCGTCACCCGTTTTCAAAAACTTGCACTCGTTCGTAGTCGCCAGTTCTCTCTGTTCTTGTCGTTGCCCGTTTCGAGACCAACCACAAACGTACGCGTCCGCGACATCGTTTAGAAAATCTTTTAAAAGGCGCGCTAAAAATATTCTTGGATTGGGTCAAAACTTGGCCTGTGGGCTTGTTATATTGTAGGTAGGCCGAATATCAAATTTCATCGCGTTCCCAGGTCGTTTGATACCCGAACGGTCAACCGTAGCAGTGCGATCATCGGTTATTCGCCCCACGTTTTTGGTGTTTTAAAACCTCGTGTCACGAGCCCAACTTCCCTCTCATCCCCACCTAGCCCATCTACACGGCCACCGCAGCCCACCTAGCCCCCCCCCTCCGCTTCCGAACATCCGTTTGAGATCGAACGGTCCGATTTCCTATTTAATCTCCTCTCCCCTGCCTAATTGGGCAACCCTAGCCATATCCTCGTTTTTTGTGCACCCCCAATCATCAGCCTCCGCCTCCTCCCTCCTCCAGCACCGCCGGCCCACCCAGGCCCATCCAGAGGCCCGCCTGGGCCCAGATCGGGTCACGCCGCCACAACTCCATGCAGGAGCTCCTCCCGTGCTCTCATGGGGATGTCCCGAGCTGCTCCCGATCGCCTCCTCGCCTCCTCGTCGACCCAGCCGGAACCGCCACCACCTCCGAGCCGCCACCGTCGTGCTTGCTAGACGGAGCCTCCACTAGCCGGAGCAGTCACTACAAGGAGCGACGAGGCTCCTCCATGGCCGCACCTCCGCAGCCCCGTCAACGCCGCCGCTAGCTCGAGCCTATCCCGCCCCAGATCCGTAGCCCCCTAGCCCAGATCCGGCTCCCCTCGCTCCGTTCACGTTGTTCCCAGTCTTCCCCGTGCCGGATCCCGTCCGGCCTCGCCATTCCTTGCCATGGTCATGGCCAGCCGTCGCCCTGCTCGAGCCCCCTGCCAGGAGTGAATGGGCGAGCGAGCGAGCAGTTCGCGTGGGCTGCCCTAGCGAACGCCAGCTCCTCGGCCCACCAGCTCGGCCCACCAGCGCCCTGAGCCGGCCTAGTGGCCCTCTGGTGAGCCCCCTAGTTGCCTATCCAGCGCGTTGAGCGGATAGTAGTTATTCTATGCCCAGGTGCCACTGTTGGGCTAGCCAGATTTGGCCCAATACGTATTTTTCCTCTGGACGAATTTGTTAAAAAAAACCAGGACATTGCATAATTTCAGAAAAACCCATGATTTAAAATTGCTAATAACTAATTAACCATGCACCGTATCAAAATATTTTTAATATGTGAAATGTGTAGAATTTGGGGTAGAATATTTATAGCCCGTTTTCGCAAATGATAAAAATGTTTAACATGTCATTTTCTGTTATTTTGCATATATGCCATATTTTGTATTGCGCAGATATATCATGCATCCGAATTATTCATACTCTATATGTAAATGTGCATATTGATAGTATCGCATTTTCATGCATGATAAAATTATGTAATGTGATGTTTGTATTTTATTTGCATAAATAACTTGCTAAAACGGTTTAGGTCCTAATCCCGCATAATTGTTGTGTCATTTTGTAAATATGAAAACCCACATATTATATATGTTTTTGGGGTAGAAAATCCATAGAATTCATCTGTGCACTTTGTTTTTTCATTTGAGCAAGTTGTGTGCATGTCATTTTTGCTATGATGCTCTTTTGCTATTTTAGTGTGATTTAATCCATGCATGATATGAATTGTTGTTGAACATGAGATATGCCCTTTGATATGTGTCCTAGCCCCTGGACATTTTGCTTGCCACAGAAATGCATGTATAGGTGTTATTTTCTTGTTGACAACTTGCTAAAAATACTGCTGTTTTGAGGTCCAAAATATTTCTAAGTCTGGAATCTGTAATATTTTGTTCTTGTCTTGCCATGTGTTTTGCTAGTGATCTAGAACCTTTTTATGCTAGCTGTAATGGAGTTATTTGAAGTTGATATTGTCCTTTAGTTTGCTGCTAAGTTTCATGCCATTATATGCCCTGTAGAATGTCGTTTTACTTTTGTCAATATGCCTTCGTGATAAAAACTACACTGTCAAAAACTGCTATTTTCACTAAGTCAGAAACTTTTTTCATGTAGTCGTCTTGTGCGCTTCCTACCATGTGATCCATGCATGTTTTGAGTATGATATGTGAAGATGAAATTAAGTGTGTGTTATATGCTACTTCCCCATGCTTAGTTTGTGCATTTTAGGGTATTGTAGCTTGTTGTTTTCATGTGTGCAGAATGCCATGTTACTGTTTTGGGCAGATTTGAACTAAAACTTGTTTTGGTGATTGTGGTTGAACCGTAGCTCTGTTTTGGTCATGCCATATATGAAACTTGATTAGAACGTCATTTGGTTTCATATTATCATGTTGCATCCATGTTTTGAACTGCCTGTGGTTGTCATTTTCATGCATTTTGCATTCATGTCATGTTCATCTTGTGCGTGTCACATCTTTTAGACCGTAGCTCCGTTTGAGATGTTCTATATATGTAAATCGACTAGAATGACGTGTAGATTTACACGGTATACTTTATTCTGTTGTTTGACAGATATCAAATGTGATTAGTCCAGATCTGGACAAATTTCGAAATTAACATATGAGGTCATTTCGGAAATACTATAAGTTGTTTCTGACCTCATTTAAAATGCCTAAATGTTGTAGTTGTTTTTTCTTCACCATTTGCCATGTCTAACAACATTTAATATTGATGAGTACCTAAACAGGAGTGAACTAAATAATTCGAACGTGGAGTTTCGTCAATATGCAACTCGTTGCATATTGAACTTCAGTTAACGTGTAGTAGTTGTCTGTTGTTCTTGCCATGCCATGCCATGCCCTGCATATTAAACCGGACATGCATCATATTTGTTTGTGCATCGTGTATTACATATGTTGTGGTGTACCTTGTGTTGATTGTTGTTTCCGGATTGCTTCTTCTCGATAGAGTTCCGAAAGCGTTCGGAGTGTGAGGATTCGTTCGACTATGTTGGCTCATCTTCTTCATGGACTCGATCTTCTTCCGAGCGGAATCTCAGGCAAGATGACACATTTCCCTGGATACCATTACTATCATTGCTATGCTAGATGTCTCGTTTTATATCGCTATGTCTTGCTACCTACCACTTGTTTGACAAGCCTCCCAACATTGCCATGAAAGCCTCTAACCCCTCCACATCCCAGCAAACCTTTGTTTGGCTATGTTACCGCTTGCTCAGCCCTTCTTATAGCGTTCTAGTTGTAGTTGCATTTGCTTCCATGTGTCAATATAGACATTCTTTTGTTATCACAATATTATTGCTATCTAATTTAATGCACTTATACACTTGGTAAAGGGTGGAAGGCTTGGCCTTTTGCTCGGTGTTTTGTTCCACTCTTGCCGCCCTAGTTACTTGTGAACCGGTGTTATGTTCCATAATTGAGCACTCCTAACATGCTCGGGGTTGTTATGGGGACCTCCTTGATTTTCGTTTTAGGATAAAACTTGTTTGGCAAGGCCCAACTTTGGTATTACATTTGCCCATCATAATAATACTGATCACCTTATTAAAGCATAGAGGGTCTCCTCCTCGTGGATTAATTTAACATAATACAAGGGGGCCAGTGCTACTGGTGCTAGTCCAAAACAGAGCCGTGTGTGGGGCCAACTCGGGGCAACTCGGGAGATTTCTATCAGGCCACTGTATGCTGCGCTCATCCGGTTGTGTCCTGAGACTGAGATACGCGGCTCTTATCGGGTTCGTCGACACGTCGGGTGGCCTTGTTGGATTTGTTTTACCTTTCTCGAACGTTTTGAGTGAGGAACTCTGATTTTCTTCGGGTTATCTCGAGGTGTTGGATTTCCTTTGGAATTGCCTAGGAAGATCACGAGATCCGTGGTTGAGGTTATTCCCGCTGAGTGTGGTTAATTTGTGATGGACGAGTTGGAGCACCCCTGCAGGGTTAAATCTTTTCGAGAAGCCGTGCCCGCGGTTATGTGGCAAACTTGGATACTTTGTTTAACACCCGGTCATAGCAAACTTGACTTAAACTCTAATAAAATACACCAACCGTGTGTGTAACCGTGACTGTCTCTTCTCGTGAGTTCTTATCCGAAAGAGAACACGGTGGTGTTATGATTGACGTAGGTAGGTGTTCAGGATCAGTTAGTGATCACTTCTAGTTCACGTCCGTTATGCGTAGACCACCATACTTTATTTTATGTACTCGTAAGCTAGCCACTCAAATAAATGCTTAGTCGCTTGCTCCAGCCTCACCACTTAAACATACCTTACCTATTAAGCTTTAATAGTCTTGATACCCTTGGAAATGAGATTGCTGAGTCCCTGTGGCTCACAGAATACTACAACAATAGTTGCAGGTGCAGGTAATGTGATGATCTGACGTGAGCGCGTTGCTTGATTTGACTTGGAGTTCTTCTTCTTCTTCTTCTTCATCAGTCTTGGATGGGTTCTAGGCGGCAGCCTGGGATAGCAAGGGTGGATTTCATTTTATCGTTTGGTTTCGTCCGTAGTCGGACCCTGCTCTTATGTATTTTGTTTGAGATGTTATTGTATTGCTGTGACTCTGATGTAGCTTGTGGCGAGTGTAAGCCAATTCCATATACTCATCTCTTCTGTACATGTACTTGTAATGATATCCATTCTTGCGAACGCATCGAGAGGCGCTTCTATCCCTGTTGAGGCCCTCATCCCAAAATAAGGATAGGACCGAATCTTGGGCATGACAAGTTGGTATCAGAGCATGTACCGACCTAGGAGCCCCCTTGATTGATCGAACTTGGCTGAGTCGAGTCTAGTAAAAACTATTTTGAGTCTAGTTATATCGGAGAGTAGGATTCTTTTTACTCCTCTTCTATGCTCTGGTGAGGAATTACGACTTAGGAATTTTGATTCTACTTCTCTTCTCGCTCAAATTGTTTTAGGATCACGCGGGTATTTTGGAAACTATATGATGCTGATGTGCCGGAGTTCTGTCTTGGTGCCTCCTGTCCGACTTGATTTCTTCGGGGAGTTGAGCTCCAGGGAATTCTTGGCACATCATTATCATTCATCTTCGTTAGTATCTCAGGACGGAGGGTGTTCAGAATTTCTTCAATACTTATCGTGGTGAGATAAGTTTGGAGTCACCCAGTACTGGGGAGGCGTCCGGGGTACCACTATGGTTAGTATCGTTGTGCTTTCGAGGATCTGAGTTAGATGGATTTGTGAAAGCCTCTGGTTATGTGTTGAAGGATGGATACAGTTGGGGTGTAGGTTTGCTAGTTATGTGAGATATTTCCTCCTTGTATCGCCCACACCGGATTGCATAACCAGAAAGTTTTCGGAAGTTCTTAGGTGGGAATTCAAGAAGGTACTTAGGATTATCTTTCCAACAGTGCATAGTGGGTATGTATTTGTTCTAGTTTGTTTCATAAGCCTCATACTTTGTTTGTTTTTGGAAATGGTAACTCGAGTTGCTTCGATGTCAAGTGGTGATTTCATATCTTTCCAAAGTAGTGTTCTCATATTTTACGGGAATGCTAAGTTTTTGCTCAATCAAGTTGTCATATCAATTCTTTTCAACCGGTGCATTCCTCTTCAAGGTATTCAATCATGTCCAATATTTGCAAGATCAATCCTCATATTTCTTTTCGGAGTTCTATTTCATCAATCCCAAGTTTTCTTTGTTTTTCCCACCCTTCTGCCCTTTTTCTTCAATGATTAAATCTCATCCTAATGCCTTCTCTATTCATGTGATGCTTCCGCTATCTTTTCTTCCGTTTCGTAGCTGGCGATTCATTGTGAAGGTCCTCAAGTGCTTCAAGTTCATCATTCTTTGTTCTTGTGTTATTCTTCTCTGGTGAATTAATTCAAGCTCTCGGTGTTCATCTTATCCCTTCTCATTCGTTCAATGGTTTCCATGTTGGAATTTCTTTTCCAAGCCTCTCTTGTTTATTTGTCTCTCTCTGTTCTATCCGGAGGCTGAAGATATCTCAGAGATTCGTGTTTTCTTCCTTTCCTTCCAAATTATTTAGAGGTTCTCACTTCATCAAGTCCTTAATTTGTACCGGTGCAATATCCCTTTTAATCAATTGTTTCAACGGTGGTTTCTTTTGAGTGGGCCCATAACCCACAGGTTTTTCCCCAGGATCTTACCTGGCTCTTCTAATCTTTCCGGAGATGTTCTCAAGTTCTTTTAATATGATGTAAGAATGAATTTCATCTGTCATATGCCTTCTGAAGATCGCTTATAAATCATTTTCATTGTTGGCTCAAACTTTCATTATTCATTATTCCGGAGTATCTTAGTAATTCATGGTGTTGTTTCTCGTCATCATTCTCAGCTTGAAGATCGAAGGAGAGTTTCTCTTAAATCGTTGGTCATTCTTTCAAAGATTGGTGGTTTCAGGTTGTTGCTATCATCTCAAATTGTTTTTTCATGAGTTATTCCTCCCGTATCTATCTGGTGCATTCAGACTTGTTCTCATTTCTCGATCCTCCCGAAGGCCATCATTTCACAAGATTCTTCATTCTTAGCTTTCATCTTCCGTTCTCTAATTCTTCTCAATTGTTGTTCCTTCGTTCGTATCTCAATTATTCTGGTGCCTTGTTTAGTTTCTATTAGGCAAATCTTGATCTCTTCATTCTCATGTGTCCTCTTTAGTTGCTAATTCTTTCCGGTGGTTCGTTCAAGTTTTCTATTAGGTGGATCATCCTCTCTTCATTCTCATGTTATATCATCCATTTGCATTATCCTCTTTTGTTTTTAATTCTTACCGGTGTTCTCATTCAAGACTTGTTCAAGTTTGTACTCTATCTATCTTGCCTATCTTTTCCAAAAGGATAAGTGGTATGCCAAATCCGTTGTTGGTGCCAAATGCGTTGTTAGTCATCAATTTAACTTCATGAAGGATAGGCATATGATATTTCTTATTCTTGTTTCATCTAAGTGATTTCAATTCTTCTTCCAGGGTTGTTCATGATATCAATTACTTATCCCAAGTGGTCATCTTTCTTTTCTGGAGCTCCTAGTTTTTCTCAAGTATCTTGTCGCTAAGCTTCATCTAATCCATAGCAAGGCCTCAATCTTGTTCTTCTGCATCCTTCAATTCTTTCTATCGTCCTTTCGTTTCAGAGTTCTTCTGGAGGTTCTTCATGGTGGTTCATCAAGATTTATTTCATTTTCAAGTGTTCTTCAAGATCCTTGTTAGAGGTTCTTAAGTGTTCTTTATCTTGGATGTCTAAGTTCAATTCCTTCTCCTTTGTCTTTTGATATGGTGTTATTAAATTCTTGGTTCTGAGGAGTCTCGAAGGAATAAGATAAGTAAACCCATCTTGTCTTCTCGGAGTTATGTTGGGTTGGATTTCACCTAAAGCATTTCCTAAGGATAGTTGCTATCATGGTGTCATAAATGATTCAAGTTTTCTCCTCCTCTTGGTGAAAGAAGTTTTGCATATCTTGTTGCTCTCAAGCAATCAATTGTTTTTGTTGTGGCAGGTTGTCACCTCATAATTTTGAGATGTTTTTCATAAACCCATAACAAGCTAAATCGTTTCGTTGTTGATTCTCCATCAACTCCGTTCAACCATGTTTTTCAAGTTCAATGGTGGCAGAAGTTGTTATTTTCTTCTTCATTCTCTTCTCTCCAAAGATCTAGCTTCTATTATTTTGTTCCGGAGGCATAGTGGCGTTGCTCTTTTCAACTCTCATATAGTGGATTAAGATCATGTTCTTTATTGCTTATTCATTTTACCAGAGTGTTGTGTTCTCTATTCAAGTTCTTTCCTTCTTATCAAGTTTTGCTTCTCAATCCCACCGAAGTGCTGTCGAAATTTCTTGTGAATTCTTGCTTCTTCCTCATGTCATTCTTCATCTCTTACAACCTTCATGTTTCATTGTTTTCACTCATTTGTCAAAGAAGCAACTAAGTTTTACCTTTTGCTCTTTCTCTTCCCCCTCTCATTCAAGATCGGGATGAGATCCTCGTGTAGTGGAGGAGAGTTGTAACAGCCCGGGACCGACGCTCTAGAAGATTCCAGAAGATTCCCCTTTTATTCCATTCTTGTCTGTGTTTCATTTGGTTGTTGCAATCATCATCACATCATTTGCATCATCTGCATAGCATCATCACCCGTTTTCGAAAACTTGCATTCGTTCGTAGATGCCGGTTCTCTCCGTTCTTGCCGTTGCCCATTTCGAGACCAACCACACACGCACGGCCCCACATCGTTTATAAAATGTTTTGAAAGGCGCACTAAAAATATTCTTGGATTGGGTCGAAACTTTGCGTGCGGGCTTGTTATATGGTAGGTAGGCCGCGTGTCAAATTTTGTCGCGTTCCGAGGTCGTTTGATACCCGAACGGTCAACCGTAGCTGTGCGGTCATCGGTTATTCGTCGAACGTTTTTGGTGTTTTAAAACCTTGTGTCATGGGCCGCAACTTCCCTCTCATCCCCACCTAGCCCATCTACACGGCCACCGCAGCCCATCTAGCCCCCCCTCCGCTTCTGGACATCCGATTGAGATCGAACAGTCCGAAAACGGATGAAAATCCCTAATGCTAGCCCCATTTCCTATTTAATCTCATCTCCCCTGCCTAATTGGGCAACCCTAGACATTTTCTCGTTTTTTGTGTGCCCCCAATCATCAGCCTCTACCTCCTCCCTCCTCCAGCACCGCCGACCTACCCAGGCCCATCTAGAGGCCCGCCTGGGCACGGATCGGGTTGCGCCGTCGCAGCTCCTCGCAGGAGCTCCTCCCGTGCTCCCATGGGGATGTCCCGAGCCGCTCCCCATAGCCTCCTCGCCTCCTCGTCGACCCAGCCAGACCCGCCGCCTCCTTCGAGACACTGCCGTCGCACTTGCTAGACGGAGCCGCTGCTAGCCGGAGCAGTCGCTGCAAGGAGCGACGAGGCTCCTCCATGGCCGCACCTCCGCAACCCCGTCAACGCCGCCTCTAGCTCTAGCCTCTCCCGCCCCAGATCCGTAGCTCCCTCACCCAGATCCGTCTCCTCGCGCTCCATTCATGTTGTTCCCGGTCTTCCCCATGCCGGATCCCGTCCGCCCTCGCCGTTCCTTGCCGTGGCCATGGCCAGCCGTCGCCCTGCTGGAGCTCCCTGCCAGGAGCGAACGGGGGAGCAAGCGAGCCATTCGCGTGGGCTGCCCCAGCGGACGCCAGCGCCTCGGCCCACCAGCTAAGCCCAGCAGCGCCCTGAGCCAGCCTAGTGGCCCTCTGGTGAGCCCCCTAGTCGCCTATCCAACACGTTGAGCGCATAGTAGTTATTCTGTGCCAGGTGCCACTGTTGGGCTAGCCAGATTTGGCCCAATACGTTTTTTCCTCAGGACGAATTTGTTAAAAAAACCCGAGGACATTGCATAATTTCAGAAAAAACCATGATTTAGAATTGCTAATAACTAATTAACCGTGCATCGTGTCAAAATATTTTTAATATGTGAAATGTGTAGAATTTCTGGTAGAGTATTTATAGCCCGTTTTCGCAAATGATAAAAATGTTTAACATGTCATTTTCTGTTATTTTGCATATATGTCATATTTTGTATTGCGCATATATATCATGCATCCGAATTATTCAAACTCTATATGTAAATGTGCATATTGATAGTTTTCATGCATGATAAAATGATGTAATGTGATTTTTGTATTTTATTTGCAGAAATAACTTGCTAAAACGGTTTAGGTCCTAATCCCGCATAATTGTTATGTCATTTTGTTAATATGAAAACCCACATATTATATATGTTTTCGGAGTAGAAAAATCCATAGAATTCATCTGTGCACTTTGTTTTATCATTTGAGAAAGTTGTGTGCATGTCATTTTTGCTATGATGCTCTTTTGCTATTTTCATGTGAATTAATCCATGCATGAATTGTTGTTGAACATGAGATATGCCCTTTGATATGTGTCCTAGCCCCTGGACATTTTGCTTGCCATAGAAATGCATGTATAGGTGTTATTTTATTGTTGACAACTTGCTATAAAAATACTACTGTTTTGAGGTCCAAAATATTTCTAAGTCTGGAATCTGTAATATTTTGTTGCTGTCTTGCCATGTGTTTTGCTAGTGATCTAGAACCTTTTTGTGGTAGGTGTAATGGAGTTATTTGTATTTGATATTGTCCTTTAGTATGCTGTTAAGTTTCATGCCATTATATGCCCTATATAATGTAGTTTTACTGTTGTCAATATGCCTTCGTGATAAAAACTGCACTGTCAAAAACTGTTATTTTCATTAAGTCTGAAACTGTTTTCAAGTAGCCGTCTTGTGACCTTCCTACCATGTGATCCATGCATGTTTTGAGTATGATATGTGAAGTTGAAATTAAGTGTGTGTTATATGCTACTGCCCCATGCTTAGTTTGTGCATTTTAGGATATTGTAGCTTGTTTTTTTCATGTGTGCAAAATGCCATGTTACTGTTTTGGACAGATTTGAACTAAAACTTGTTTTGGTGATTGTGGTTGAACCGTAGCTCTGTTTTGGTCAGGCCATATATGAAACTTGCTTAGAACGTCATGTGGTTTCATATTATCATGTTGCATCCATGTTTTGAACTGCTTGTGGTTGTCATTTTCATGCATTTTCCATTCATGTCATGTTCATCTTGTGCGTGTCACATCTTTTAGACCGTAGCTCCGTTTGAGACGTTCTATATATGTAAATCGACTAGAATGACGTGTAGATTTACATGGTATACTTTATTATGTTGTTTGACAGATATCAAATGTGATTAGTCCAGACTGGACCAATTTCTAAATTAACATATGAGGTCATTTTGGAAATACTATAAGTTGTTTCCGACCTCGTTTAAAATGCCTAGATGTTGTAGTTGTTTTTGCTTCACCATTTGCCATGTCTAAAAACATTTAATATTGATGAGTACCTAAATGGGAGTGAACTAAATAATTCGAACGTGGAGTTTCGTCAATATGCAACTCGTTGCATATTGAACTTCACTTAATGTGTAGTAGTTGTTTGTTGTTCTTGCCATGCCATGCCATGCCCTGCATATTAAACCGTACATGCATCGTATTTGTTTGCGCATCATGTATTGCATATGTTGTGGTGTATCTTGTGTTGATTTTTGTTTCCGGATTGCTTCTTCTCGATAGAGTTCCGAAAGCGTTCGGAGTGTGAGGATTTGTTTGACTATGTTGGCTCGTCTTCTTCATGGACTTGATCTTCTTCCGAGCGGGATCTCAGGCAAGATGACACATTTCCCTAGATACCATTACTATCATTTCTATTCTAGATGTCTCGTTTTATATCGCTATCTCTTGCTACCTACCACTTGTTTGACAAGCCTCCCAACATTGCCATGAAAGCCTCTAACCCCTCCACATCCCAACAAACCTTTGTTTGGCTATGTTACCGCTTGCTCAGCCCTTCTTATAGTGTTCTAGTTGGAGTTGCATTTGCTTCCATGTGTAAACATGGACATTCTTTTGTTATCACAATATTATTGGTATCCAATTTAATGCACTTATACACTTGGTAAAGGGTGGAAGGCTTGGACTTTTGCTCGGTGTTTTGTTCCACTCTTTCCGCCCTAGTTACTTGTGAACCGGTGTTATGTTCCATAATTGAGAGCTCCTAACATGCTCGGGGTTGTTATGGGGACCCCCTTGATTTTCGTTTTAGGATAAAACTTGTCTCGCAAGGCCCAACTTTGGTATTGTGAGCCATAGCGACTCGGCAATATCATTTCCAAGGGTATCAAGACTAAGTAAAGTATCCAAGTTTGCCACATAACCGCGGGCATAGCTTCTCAAAAACATTTAACCCTGCAGGGATGCTCCAACTCATCCATCATAAATTAACCACACACAGCGGGAATAACCTCAACCACCGATCTCGTGATCATCCTAGGCAATTCCAAAGGAAATCCAACACCTCGAGATAGCCCAGAGAAGATCAGAATTCCTCACTCAAGACATTCGAGAAAGGTAAAACAAATCCAGCAAGGCCGCCCGACGTGTCAACGAACCCGATAGGACCACGTATCTCGTTCTCAGGACATGACAGATAAGCTAAGCGTACGGTGGCCTGATAGACATCTCCCGAGTTGCCCCGGGTTGGCCCCACACGATGCTCTAGTTTGGACCAACACTCATGAGTAGCACTGACTCGGGTTGTTGATTAATTATCCACGGGGTCCGGAAATCCCCTATGCAAGTTCATTAGTTATTGGGCAAATGTAGTACCAATGTTGGGCCTTGCCTGACAAGTTTTATCCCAAAACGAAAATCAAGGGGGTCCCCATAACAACCCCGAGCATGTTAGGAGCGCTCATTTATGAAACATAACATCAGTTCACAAGTAACTAGGGGCGGCAAGAGTGGAACAAAACACCAGAAAAAAGGCCAAGCCTTCCACCTTTACCAAGTATATATGTGCATTAAATTAAATAGCAGCAATAATGTGATATAACAAAAGAATGTCCAAGTTGACACATGGAATCACATGCACCTACAGCTAGAAACGCTATAAGAAGGGCTGAGCAAGCGGTAACATAGCCAAACCAAGGTTTGCTGGGATGTGAAGGGGTTAGAGGCTTTTCATGGCAATGTTGGGAGGCTTGACAAACAAGTGGTAGGTAGCGTGACATAATGATAGAAAACGAGACATCTACCATGGCAATGATAGTAATGGTATCCAGGGAAATGTGTCATCTTGCCTGAGATCCTGCTCGGAAGAAGATCGATTCAATGAAGAAGACGAGCCAACGTAGTTGAAAGAATCCTCACACTCCGAGCGCTTTCGGGACTCTATCGAGAAGAAGCGATCCAAAACAAACAATCAACACAAGATACACCACAACATATGCATGACGCGATGCGCCAACAAATATGATGCATGTCCGGTTTAATATGCAATGCATGACAAACACAACA
This sequence comes from Hordeum marinum, assembly GCA_022496015.1. Taxonomy (NCBI): domain Eukaryota; kingdom Viridiplantae; phylum Streptophyta; class Magnoliopsida; order Poales; family Poaceae; genus Hordeum; species Hordeum marinum. The sequence goes on from CM039674.1 coordinate 446,202,610, forward strand.
ATCAACTTCTACACATTAGGTGAAGCTCAATATGCAAGGAGTTGCATATTGCCGAAACTTCACATTCGAATTATTTAGTTCACTCCCATTAGGTACACGACAGTATTAAATGTTATTAAACATGGCAAGAGGTGAAGCATAAGTAAATTATACTATCTAGGCATCTTAAATGAGGTCGGAAACAACTTATAGTATTTCCGGAATGACCCCATATGTTAATTTCGAAATTGGTCCAGATCTGAAATAATCAAATTTTATATTTTTTAAACAGCAGAATAAAGCATAACATGACATTCTACAGGTCATTCTAGTCGATTTACATATATAGAACATCTCAAACGGAGTTATAGTCCAAAAGATATGAGCAACACAAGATGCACATGTCATGAATGCAAATGCATGGAAAATACCAACACAAACAATTCAAATCATGAATGCAGCAAGTTATTATGAAACTACATAAGATTCTAAGCAAGTTTCATATATTACCTGTCCAAAACGGAGCTACGGTTCAACCACAAACACCAAAACAAGTTTTAGTTGAAATCTGCCCAAAACAACAACTTAGCATTTTGCACACATGAAAACAACAAGCTACAAGATTTCAAAATGCACAAACCAAGCATGGGGCAGTATTATATAACACACACTTCATTTCATCTTCACATATCATAGTCAAAACATGCATGGATCACATGGTAGGAAGCTCACAAGGTGGCTACTTGAAAACAGTTTCAGACTTAGTGAAAATACCAGTTTTTGACAGTGCAGTTTTTATCACGAAGGCATATTGAAAGCAGTGAAATACATGCTACAGGCCATATAATGGCGTGAAACTCAACAGCATACCAAAGGACAATATCAACTACAAATAACTCCATTACACCTACCACAAAAGGGTTCTAGATCACTAGCAAAACACATGGCAAGACAGCAACAAAATATTACAGATTCCGGACTTAGAAATATTTTGGACCCTCAAAACAACATAATTTTTATAGCAAGTTGACAACAAGAAAATAACACCCTAACGTGCATTTCTATATTAAAGAAAATGTCCATGGGCTTGGACACATATCAAAGGGCACATCCCATGTTCAAAATTATTTCATATCATGCATGAATTAAATCCCACAAAATTAACAAAAGGGCATCATGGCATAAATGACATGCACACAAAATTCTCAAATGACAAACTAAATGCACAGATAATTCCTATGGACTTTTCTATCTGAAAACATATATAATACACATAGGTTCATGTGGAAAATTAATCTCAATTAATTATGCAAGTATGGCCTAATCACCTTATAGCAAGCCATTTATGCAAATACAATGCAAACATCATGCCAATATTTTTATCATGCATGAAAATACGATGCCGATGCTATGAACATTTTTAATATACGATATGGTTTAATCCCGATGCACGTTTAATTAATATGTCAATGCAAAATCATGATGATAAGCAAAATAACAGAAAACGACATGTTAAATATTTTAAACATGGATGATATTGACACCTAAGTAATCTACACATTTTTCTACACATTTTACATATTTAAAATATTTAGATATAGTGCATGGTTAATTATATAGAGACGTTTTTAAAATCACATTGGGCCTAAAAATAAAAAAACGCAAAGGGGATGCTGCTGGGCTCACCCTGGCCATCATGGGCCAGCTGGAGGCGAAGCTGGGCCAGGGGAGCTGCGTTGGCGCTGGCCCACATGGGCACAGCAGACGCAGGGGCGCTCATGCTCGTCCCGACCTCGAACGGGGACAGGCGGCGCTGCTCATGGCGGCTGGCAGCGGGAAGGACTCCGGCGGGAGGCAGACGACGGCGGGGAGGGCGGATCCGGTGGTGGCGGGGCCGGATCTGGCCGGAGGGGAGGTCTGGCGGCGGCTAGCTCGAGGGGACGGTGACGACTTCCTGCAGGGAGAGAGAGAGGCGAGGTGAGAGAGGGAGGAGGATAGGAAGGGAGAAGGAGAGGGAAACCGGCGGCCGGTGCTGCTTCGGCGAGGTGGCAGCAACCGGTGACGCCTTCGGCGCCGAGGTCGCGGCAGGGGAGGCGCTGCGCCCTAGCGCGCATGGGGCCGGGGCAGGAGGAGCAGCAATGGTAGGCATAGGAGCTGCTCGGGGCAACGCGGCGGTTCGGGCGCAGATGGGCTCGGGCGGGCTTAGATGGGCTCGGCGGGCCTGGCGGCTGGAGGAGGGAGGAGGGGTTTGGCACGGCATACGAGGGAATTAGGGTTAGCTGCCCAATTAGGAAAGGGAGGGGGTCTATATATAGTTTAGGGGCTAGGGTTGACGGTCTCTGTCCGTTTTCGAACCGTCGAATGTTGATTCGACAGTCCAGAAGTGGAGGGGGCTATGACGGCTGTGCAGATGGGCTAGGTGGGGAAGAGAGGGAAGTGCGGCCCGTGACACGAAGGTTTTAAAACACCGACAAACGTCCAATAATAAACCGATGACCGCACTGCTACGGTTGACCAACGGAATATCAAACGAACTCGGAACGCGACGAAATTCGACGGGCGGTCTACCTACAACATAACAATACCGCACGTCAAGTTTCAACCCATTCCGAGAATACTTTTAACGCAGTTTTAAAATGGTTTTATTTAACGATGCCACGGGCGCATGCGTGTGTGGTTGGTCTCGAAATGGGCAACGACAAGAACGGAGAGAACCGGTGACTACGAACGAATGCAAGTTTTGAAAACGAGTGACGATGCAATGCATATGATGTGATGATGAATGCAACAACCAAATGAAACGCAAACGACAATGGAAAGAAAGGGGAATCTTCTACAATCTTCTAGAGCATCGGTCCCAGGCTGTTACAACTCTCCTCCACTACAAGAGGATCTCGACTTGAGATCTAGAATGAAAAAGGGGAAGGGAAAGAGCAATAGGTAAAACTTAGTTGCTTCTTGAGAAACGAGTGCAACCAATGAATCTTGAAGGATGCAAAGAGATGAAGAATGAGGAACAAGCAAGAATTCACAAGAAATTTCGGCAGCACGTCGGTAGGATACAGAGGAAAAATTAGATATGATGGAAAGAAAATGAAAGAGATACACCAAACTTCGGTTGGAATAGAATCAAACTTCATAAGATGCAAGGATCATGAAAACATTGCACACACTCCGGTTAAATGAATAAACAAGAAAGAACATGATATTGATATACAAGATTATGGATTGAAGAGAGCAATGTTACAAGGCCTTCGGAACAAAAGAACAAAAGCATGATCTTTGGGGAGAAGAGAACTGAGAAGAAAAATGACAACTTCCAGCACAAATGGATTTGAAAGCATATTTAGGAAGAAGAGATTGAACGGATTTGTTGGGACACCAACAACGAAAAGAACAGGCTTATTGTGGACTTATGGAAAACACCTCAAAATTATGAGGTGACAACCTGCCACAACAGGAATAATTGCTTGATTAAGAGCAACAAGATATGGAAAGCTTCTTTCACCAAGAGGAGGAGAAAACTTGAATCATTTATGACACCATGATAGCAACAATCCTTAGGAAATGCTTTAGGTGAAATCCAACCCAAGATAACTCCGAGAATAGAATATGGGTTTATTTATCTCATTCTTGACAAAATTTTTCCTTCTAGACTCCTCCTAATCAAGAATTTAATAACACCATCTCAAAAGACAATGGAGAAGGAATTGAACTTAAAAACCAAGATAAAGAACACTTGAGCACCTCCAACAAGAAACTTGAAGAACACTTGAAAATGAAAGAAATCTTGATGAACTACCATGAAGATCCTTCGGAAGAACTCTAAAACAAAATGATGATAGAAAAAATTGAAGGATGCAAAAAGAACAAGATTGAGGCCTAGCTATTAATTAGATGAAGCTTAGCGATAAGATACTTGAGAAAATCTAGGAACTCTGGAAAAGAAAGATGACCACTTGGGAAAAGGAATTGATGTCGTGAACAACTCCGGAAGAAGTATTGAGATACTTGAATGAACAAGAATAAGAATTATGATATGACTATCCTTCATCAAGTTGAATTGATGACAAAAAACGGATTCCGCACACCACTTATTCTTCTTGAAAAGATAGGAAATATAGATAGAACACAAACTTGAAGAGGTCTTAAATGAGAACACCGGAAGAATTCGAAACAAAAGAGAATAATACAAATGAATGCTATAACATGAGAACAAAGAGAGCATGACCCACCTAATAGAAAACTTGAACAAGCACCGGAATAATTGATACTAATGAAGGAACAACAATTGAGAAGAATTTGAGAACGAAAGCTGAAAGCTGAGAACGAAAAAATCTTCTGAAATGATGGCCTTCGGAGGATCAAGAAATGAAAACAATTATGAAATGCACGGGATAGGTATGGGAGGAATAACTCATGATCAAAACAATTGAGATGATAGCAACAAGCTGAAAACATAATCTTTGGAAGAACGAACAATGATTTAAGAGAAACTCTCCTTCGGTCTTCGATGCTGAGAATCATGACGAGAAACAACACCATGAATTACCAATACACTCCGAAATAATGAATAAAAAAAGGTTGAGACAATGATGAAAATGATTCGAAGCGATCATGAAGAAGGAATATGACTGATCAAAATCATTCTTACATCATATCAAAAGAACTTGAGAACATCTCCGGAAAGATTAGAAGAGTCAGGTAGGATCCTAGGGAAAAACCTGTGGGTTATGGGCCCACTCAAAGAGATCACTGTTGAAACAATTGCTTAGGAAGAGAGATTGCACCTATACAAATTAAGAACTTGATGATAAGATACCCTTGAAATAATTTAAGAGGACAAGAATGAAAAAGAATGTCTTCTTAGATATCTTCAGCACTCCGGATAAAATAGAGAGGGATGAATAAACAAGAGATGCTTGATAAAGAATTCCAACATTGGAGAGCAATAGAGAATGAAAATGATATGATGAACACCAAGAACTAGAATTGAATCCACCAGAGAAGACTAACAACAAGAACTAGGAATATGAGGATAGACCTTGAAATGAAACTTCTGAGAATATTCACAAAGAATCATCAGAAACAAGATAGAAGAGAAGATAGCGAAAGCATTACATGAGTAGAAAAGACACTTTGATGAGAATTCGATCATTGAAATAAAAGGGCAGGAGGGTGGGAAAACAAAGAAACTTGGAACATATGAGATAATCTCCGGAACAAAATATGAGGATTGATCTTGCAAAATTGAAGATGATAGAATTATCTTGAAGAGAAGCACATCGGTAGGAAAAGAATTGATAAGATAACTTGATTGGGCAGAAGAATTAACATTCCCATAGAAATATGAGAACACTTCTTTGGAAAGATATGAGATCACCAATTGATATCGAAGCAACTGAATTACCATATTGAAAACAAAACAAAGGATGAGGCTTACGAAACAATCCAGGACAAATACATACCCACTATGTACTTGTTGGAAAGATAATCCTAGGTACCTACTTGAATCCCCACCTAAGAACTTCCGAAAAATTTCTGGTTATGCAATCCGTTGTGGGGGATATGTCAGGACCCCGATCCTAAGTCATATGATTCCATAATGTAACAAGTCACATCACTTTGCGGCCTCACGCACGGTACTCCACGACTGCAGCCTTACCTTGGCCGGGACCATTTGCGTCTTTTTGCTCACGTATGTGAACATGTCGCTGGCAATCACACAGCAAAGAACCCGGGCCGACATGACTAGTCATAGAACCCAAGTGGCACATCCATACGGAAACAGGCATACATAACCCAACAATGCAGCACTACTAGGAAAAGGGCTATAGATAATATAGACACTAATGGCGCACCAGACAAGTGGTGCGCCACTACTATATAGCAGTGGCGCACCATGTGCTGGTGCACCATTAGTGTGATGGGCACTAATGGCGCATGCACCACACACTCGGTGCGCCACTACTAACAAATATTTTTGTTATTTCCCCAAAAGTACTAATGGCGCACACCACTTTTCCCGTGCGCCACTACTATATTTTTTTTGCAAAACTACTAATGGCGCACCTCCAGCAGGTGCACCATTAGTAACCAGGGTTACTAATGGCATATTTGTAGGTGGTGCGCCATTAGTAACCTGGGACCAGCTAGATATTTTGGAGATCCACCTACCACACTCACTTTCCCCACTTTCATTCTCTCCACCTCCTCATCCAAGCTTGTCTCGGGTGCCTCCTCCTCCTCACCTCATTTGCATCATAGATTCACCCAAATTAAGTGGTTAAATTACCTTTTTTGATAGGTAAGTAAGGGGAAATAAGCTTTTATGTTGTAGATCTACTTTTTTATCCCTCCAACAACGTACTCATGAATATTTTTAAATTTCATGGGAACTTTTTGAATTCATGAATATTTTTTCAAATTTGATGATATTTTTCATGGGAACTTTTTGAATTCATGAATATTTTTTCAAATTTGATGATATTTTTTCATATTCAATATGAAAAAATATTACTAATGGCGCACCTCTCTGGGGTGCGCCATTGCTATCCAAAAATTTTTTACTAATGGCGCACCGCTCGGGGGTGCGCCATTGCTATCCAAAAAAAATATTTACTAATGGCGCACCGCTCGGGGGTGCGCCATTGCTAACCCTTCCCCCCATGCACTAAAATCCCCAGTCCCCGCGCCCCCGCGCCCCAATCCATCTCTCAACCCCGCGCCTCCGCCGCCGCCCCCGCGCCCCAATCCATCTCTCAACCCCACGCCTCCACCGCCGCCCCCGCGCCCCCGCGCCTCCAAGCAGCCCCCGCTCCCGCCCCTGCCTCTGACACCCCCGCCGCGGCCGCCTCCGACGCCCCTGCCGTGCAGCTGCGCAAGCCCGTCTTCACCACCATCGACAAGCTGAAGCCGCAGACGCACGGCCACACCCTCACCGCGCGCGTCCTCTCCGCTCGCACCGTCCTCGAAGCCCGCACCAACCTCCGCCTCGCCGAGTGCCTCGTCGGCGACCCCACCGACACCGTCCTCGTCACCGCCCACAACCACCAGAGTAAACGCCCCCCACCCGCTTCATTCCCCTCCAGCCCTGATACAACTTGAAAGTACCAAAACTATACTGGGGAGTGCATGTTGGAGCAAAATGCAAGTGCCATATAGATAAGAGCAAACTCAAAGGTACCAGAGCTAACACTGACTGCTCCTTATTGAAGACCAATGAAATGTTTTGCTCCTTTGAAGCCTATACGAGAGGTAGTATCCAAAAGTTAGAACAGGTAGTATCCAAATGTTTTGCTCCAAAGCCTTTGATCTTCAGCAACCCACTGATGAGGACCTGAAACAAAATTAAACCGCACACACTGATGAGTATTAACAAATTCCTTTGCCATGTTTGCTGAATATTGGAGATCAGCTAAAACGATGAAACCTTGAGCCGATGCATTTCACACAGCAAATTTATTTTGCATTGTCAAATGTGTCCCAACTCTTCAGCAACCCTAGAACCTGAAACAAAATCAAATCACACATTAGTGAGTTCCAACAAAAGTTACCTTTTTCCAGGGTTGGGCTTAAATTCGGTGCTATTTTATGTGTTGAATAGCAGCATTTACTCAATTAAAAGAAAGCTTTGACATTTCAAATGGAATTGATTTGATTTTCCCAGACAATTACGTTAATCAGAAAAAAGGATAGGTAGTGACTGAGATACAATGTTATATGGCTAAAACACAATGAGCAGAACAGTCAGTATACTTCTAATTTATCAATTTTGAGATACAATGTTATATGGCTAAAACACAAAGAGCAGAACAATCAGTATACTTATAATTTATCGATTTTGAGCATCGCAAACTAGTCATTTCTGACTTTTAACACACCAGGTGCCATGAAAATATGCACACACAAAAAACAAGTGGGCTTGAACCATCACAAAGCAGCAATGGTTATTTACCTTGCAACTGACAAGAGTCATACACGACCCACAGAGGGCACCTCTGCAGAACAGGAAAAGATGCCCAATAAGTTCCTTGGTATTAAATTCATATTCCAAGTCAGCCCCTGCAGTTCAGAAATTCAGGACGATAAAAAAATACAGAGCAAAAACCAACAACAAACAGCTACCTTGGAGTTGAAATTAGATATTACGAGTGGCTCCAGAATTGTTATGCTCAAGGTCAATTAGATATTACGAGTGCAGGAGTATGTCCATGCTGGAAAGAAAAGGAGATCCCTTTGTTTGACGAAAACAGGGAGCTTTATAATAGTGAGGCCCACTTCTGCCAGCCCATTGAACATGATCATCACGATCCCAAAGAACAGTGCACCCATGTATATCCCTCCGTTTGTTATCGAGTCATGATGCATGTTTGTCCAAAGAAAGACCGTCATTGTAATGATTGCCATTAGCGTCAACTGAACAATAAAGAGATATACCATGATGAGATACTTTTAACTTTGAACTTCTGTAGATTATAATCATACAGATTGTGTGATCTCTATATACTAAAAAAAATAGTTTTCTGGAATCACCTGAGTCGCAACATGAGTAAGGAGACTGAGCACACAACATGAGTCCAACTTCAAGTTTCAGCTACAGCCAAGATCTTCTTCAGTTAATTAGGAGTAGTGTACTACTGCTTTAGTTTCTCTATTCTCAGTGTTCATTCTACACTTGGCTGTGTTCATCATCCCCAGGTGCAGAGGCAGCACTAGTAACATAGCATACCAACATAGTAATAAAGAAGCTGCAGCAAGCGGAGTTCAACCCATTCAACCCATTCTGAAGCATTTCCCCTTTTTAAAATATGAATAAAACTATTTAGATCTATATGTTACCAAATATATAATATGAAAACACATCTTGTTACAGACTTATATGTTTCTCTCTACAAACTTGGTCAAAATTTGTATACTTCTGCACCAATGATGACAGTGATATTATTCCGTGTGTCCATTATATATACTTCTGCACTTATTCGTGGATAAATTTCTTCAAATATTGATAGTAGTGATGGAGATAGCATCGGATTAAGAGTTTCTGCACTGATGATGATAGCAGTGGCGGTACTCTGAAATTTTGCAGGTACCCCGAGAGGCCCTTGATTTTGCCGGAATGTCGATTAACTTCCGTTCCGGCAAATTCGGGTACTCCATTTGTCCTATTTTCAGCAAAGGTCATGCTGAAATTTTCCGTGAATTTTAGCATGACTTTGCTAAAAATAGGACATATGGGGTACTTGCGACTAATGCATGGGCCGGGGTTTGAATTCCCCTAGTCGTTTTCTCCCTACTCTGCTCTGCCCACATGCACCTAAACTTGTAAAGGCTATCATACTACACCCTTGAATTGTCACACTTTCCTCCTCCTCTTCTTATTCCTCCTCGTTTTGCCCTCTTGTTGCTCTTACGGCTCTTATACCAAACTTTTTTCCTATTTAGAGCGAAACATGGCCCACAACGATGAGGCCGGCAGTTCGGGCAAGGCATTCTGGGAGCTGTCCTAGGAGATGGAGGAAGAACCTCACCGCTATGAGGACGCCGTGGAAGACACCGATCCCGACTACACAACCCCTAGTGGCGTCAGGGATGACACCACTGATGGTGCCGAGGATGCCACCACTGATGATGGCTGTGCATGCACAGATGGCAGCCAACCGAAGAGGCAACGGAAGGACCGGCGCCCGAACGTTCTCGGCACCGTCAAGGAGGAATTTACTGAAGTGTCCTCCGAGGGGCATCCAACGACACCCAAAGAATTAGTCAAGGGGTACTCGGTTCAGCTCGGGTGCATTCTCCAGAGCACCATCTCGATCAACACCGAGAACCTAAGGCATCCTGACCGAGGGAATTTGCGCAGCCTCCTCTTCACGAAGCTGCACGAACGATACAAGTTCCCCGGTGACGTTGCAAACACATGCCTCTTAGGGAATAAAGTGAACAATGCCGTCCTCACGAAGATGAGCACGGCCCTGTCTACTTGGAGAAGCGCGGTGAAGAGAATGATTGACAAAGGTGATAGTTATGAGAAGATCAAGGCAAAAATCCTTCGATCAGCGAAGATGACTACAAGGAGTTCAAGATCAAGTGCGAGAGCAGCACAACCATGGAATCAAGCCAGTGGGGGAAAGATATGCGGGACTTGAACTTAGGGGTCCACCGACTCGGTCCCGGCGGTTACAGAGTGGCGGAACCTATATGGGACAAGGAGGACACGGAGCATGCCGAGCAAGGCCTACCGCCCCGCTTTGAGAAATACCGTGACAAGCAGACCAGGAACTATGTCAGGGCCCGGTACAAGGTGGACCCGGTAAGAACGGAGCTTACCACAGATGCGAAGACCAAGGCGCTTGAGAATGTTCTGGTAAGGAATACACCCCCGCGTAATTAGCTCCATATGGTTGCATTCTAATTAATGAAGCCAAATTTCTAAATGGTTCACATTCCTTTCGCAGGAGACTGAAAGAAGTAGCGCGGGGTCGTCTCAGAGCTCCCCTTGGGACAACACTTTAAATAGGGCGTTAAACGTAATGAAAAACAAGGATAAGTTCAGTAAGCCGTCGTCAACTGGTCGTGTGGCCGGCAAAGGCTTGTCCACAAAATGGTAGTCATACTATAACGCTGGTGGGCGAAAGGAGAGAAAGACCAACTCGGAAAGCCAGTCGCGCGATGTTCAAGAACTCAAGGCACAAGTGGCACGGATTCCCGACATAGTCTCAGAGCAAGTGCAAGACCAACTGGGAGCAATGATCACCGCCATTATGCCTACCTTGGTTGAGGGGCTACAAGGGTGGATTACGGGCGGCCAACAGGGGCCGCCACCGATTCCCAGCTTCACGGCCAGCAACTCGCACAACGCGCAGGCAGAGCCATTGGTGTCTCCGGTGGAGGCGGTATTGGTGTCTCCGGCGCCTGCACGGGCATTGGAGCTTAATGCACCCGGGTGTACGCCGGCCGGCACCTCGGCAGCAAGCGGCCCCTCCGTCAGTTGTTGCACGCCCACCGTTGGCGGTGCCTCGACATTAGCCGAGCTCGACGCCATCACGGTAACTAAGCCTCTCGGCCGATGACTTCATCTCCTTGCCTTTAACTGGGCATCCCTGACGCCCTACATGTTTTCGCAGGGCGCCGCCGACGTTCCATGCACTCTCCTGCACTTCGTGGGCGGCGAGTTGATCGATGTCGCCAAGGGCAGAACCGTTCAACCGGGCAACCCCATGTTCCACGGTAATCTGATGCCACCCACCGTGTATAGGGTTGAACTGGTTCGGGTGCTGCCAGGCTGCTTCGAGTTGTTACCTCTGATTCGACCCGCTGGGGCCGACGAAGATGATGTGATGACCCTCAGCGCCTGCGTAAGCTGGCCCCTGCTTTGGCCGAAGAGCCAGATTCATTTGGGGGCGGGGGACACCACCCCAAAGACAACACCACCAGTCGTGCTAGCGCCAAGCCATGGCAAGACCGCCGCAACGCTACCGGACATGCCAGACATGCATATGGCACAGGATCCGGACGACGACGACGACGGTACATTTACCAACGTCGATAAGTACTTTGCTGAACATGGGTATGGTGACGAATTCTTCGGGCCTCCTTCTCAAGAACCCAACCCCGCAAAAGACGACCGCGATCTAGCTGGTACCGCAGAGAAACCCAATTGCAACAGGCGTCATCTGGCATTCAGTTCTCAGGAGACGCCTCCAGCTGCAGCCTTCACCGAGCCTCAGATAGCCGAGGTGCGAAATATTATCAGCCCCAACACACTCAAGAAGGAGGTCTGTGAGCAGAACTCGATCCCATTACAGCAGAAGAAGAAGGGACAGAAAAGAAAGAATAACAAGGGCAGTGCGAGCCAGCCGGCACCGAGTACAATCCGTGCTCAGGACGGGCCACCTTCAGCTAAGGATATCTCGAGGAGGGTGCATGTGGCGGGTAGGCCGATGCTACCGACTAATCTGCTCAATGCTGCAACCGATGCTATGCGGAGTCTGCATGACAGTTTTCTTTCTTTGGAGAAGTGGCGTCTCTCTGAGAATGATGTGGCATACCCGGTTTTCGTGGCCAAGGTGCCAGAGGGCAAGGGCTTTGTGGATAGCGCCATCGGGGGTACAATCGTCCTGCGGTTTGATGAAATCTTTGCTATGTTTAACCTTCACCGCTGCACTACACCTTTGTTCGGCTATTTTCGCTGAGTATGGAGATGCGCATCATTAGAGACAAGACCCCGGGCATCGTGATAGTCGACCCCTTCTACATGCGTGCCAAGATCTTGGGCAGCGCTGGGGACCGGCAAGTCGCGAGTTCACACCTCGAAGGCATCATTCTGGCAAACCCAGATAAGGATAACTTCCTCGTGCCTTACTTTCCCGAGTAACTCATACCCTCACCGCCCCGTAACATATGATTTCTTAGATTTCGATCGTTCTTTTTCTTCTAACATTCCGTGTTTTGTGCAGTGACACACATTGCACACTCATCCTCTTAAGCCCAAAATATTCCATGGCCACGTATTTCGACTCGGAATGTCAGTCGAAGAAAGACTACACAAATATCAAGAAAGTTCTTGATCATATTCTCCCTGGCTACGCTAGATCTGGAGGCACCTTTAGCAGGACAATTCGTAGGTACGGCAAGCACGTGTTCACCCACAATACGATGTTCCCCTGCGTCAAGAAGCCGCCTGGCAGTCAGAAGGATGCCTACTACGCCGTCCATCACATGCGGGCGATCGTACGGGACCAGCATCACCTTCTGCTACAAAATAATCTCAAAGATTGGGCCACATGCTTGTCGGCAATCCAGGACGTGGACATCAGACAAGAATTCTATCGCATCCAGTCGGAGTTTGCGGAAATCATCCATCAAGATGTCCTTCGTACCTTGGGTCAGTTCTACCTCAGATATCAACCGTCCAACAGTGAGATAGAAACAACGCTACAAATGCAGGCCGACAACGCCCACAATTTCATGACCATCACTAAAGACGGCGGCTTCATCCACGCTCCGGTCCCTGAGTCGAGTCAAAAGTAGTGATGCTATGTAGTTCTGAAATGTCGATTGGCTCATGTTGTAATACTAAACTTTAATGAACTTGTATGTCTCTTTGGTTTGGACAGTCGTTCATCTTATATGTAATCGATGCTATTTATTAGTAGGACGATGAATCGTGCTATTAATGTGTTGCTTTTCTCTTCCGATCCTTTTGTTGCATACTTATATATTGCTTATGTATTGTCTGTGATCAGCTACTAACGTTTTGTTTGGCTAGTGCATAGAGATGCCGTCGTATGTCGTGTACAAGGGTAAGGTTCCCGGAGTCTACGACCACTGGGAGGAGTGTCGAAGAAAGGTTCACCGTTTCAGCGGTAACAGTTACAAAGGGTACACCACTGGGGCGGAGGCGGAAGCTAGATACGCGTGCTATCTAGTGGGAGAGAGGAGGGAGCGTTGGAGGAACCGGATGAAGACCAGTTTCATCGCGATGATGCTCATCGTGATGACCGCAACTCTCTTCTATGTGATGGTAGTTTAGATGATCGATATCGACTTGTAATGTGAAGACAAACTCGCTACTCGCGGTGTCGAGACTTGTAATGTTCTAATGTTGTTCGGTATTGTAAATTCGGAGACTAATATGATGAATTGTATTTGGAGACTAATCTTCTATTGTATTCGATAAATCAGTTGTTTATATGTTGTGCTCTCTATATTCTGTGCAGTAATATGTTTTGTAACCTGTGCAAATATCAGAAAAGAAAAAAAACGTAATATTCATACTAGTGGCGCACCACTCAGCACATTAGTGGCGCACTGCAAAAACCACACTAGTGGCGCATTCTCCATCAGTGCACCATTAGTAAGCCAGAGCACATGGGTAAATATGGCCGCTGGGAGGAATACTAATGGCGCACCCTGAGCTATACTAATGGCGCACTGCATGGTGCGCCATTAGTAAAAAATTCTAATGGTGTGATGCTAGTGGCACACTATAGTGCGCCTTTAGTAGCCAAAACAGGTGCGCCACTAGCAGGCCTTTTTCTAGTAGTGGAGGTGTCGGCCTCAAGCGTGCGTAGACGAGTCATAGCAAGCTACAAGGACTCCATTACATCGCGAGACATGAATGTCATCACTGCACGTAGACGAGTCGTAGCAGGCTACAGGGACTCCATTACACTGCGAGACATTTCCCCGAAGGGACAGACACAGCAGCAAAGAAGGATACATGCCGGTCAATCAATGTGTCTAGAGCAGTAGCAAGCTACCATGGCTCAGTGCAAGCATAAAGAGACAGTTTCCCGTAAAGAGTACTACTAAAGGCACACGACTAGGTGTCGGATCCCATACATACCGTTGCATGTCACACGTACGCACGACATGCCCGATATGCATAGATACAACTATGGCACCACAACATAACCATGCAACAACATGACTTTTATTTAAGAGGCTCAGACGAGCCTTGCATAATATGTTCTTACAGATAGGGGTCACATGACCCGGCACTCAAGTCATACAAACATAGTCATACAAGCCAGCGGAAACTTAAGCTATTTTTGTACAAACGGCAAAATAAAAAAAGGCACACGGCCTGACTATCTACAGCCCACCACACGGGCAAGATCGTAGCTGGGACACCAGCTATTCGGCATCGTCAACGTCTAGATAGAACCCACCTGATGGGTCCTGGTTCTCTTCTGCAACATTAATTAAGCAAGGATGAGTACAATCGTACTCAACAAGTCTTTAAAACAGACCAAGTCTATTTATGCTCATGTATCAACAAGGGGTTGTTGGAGTTCATGCAGAATGCCAGCTTTGACTCATGGCTAACCTACACTACTCAATTTTAAACTCTTTGTTACAATTTTAGATATTGCACACGAGTCCACTATCTCCATCACAATACACTACCATGGATTCACCTTCCCCTTCCAGAAGAGCGCCATCCACGGTACTCACACTTGTCTTGATATTTTTTAGAAGTATCCATTTGATTATCTATGAACAACATAAGTTCTCCAAGTAGTCCATATTCGACGATGCGACTATTCGAATAGTTTCAAACCCTGCAGGGGTGTACTTCTTCACACACGCTCTCGCCACTTATCGTTGTGTGCCATAAACCATGCACCTCGGCAACCTTCAAGCGGATGCCTAGCAAGGGAGTCGGCCATGACCGTCAATCACATAAGACCTCTAGTCCAGGCTATCGCCTATTTGATACTAACCCGCGCGGAAGTCCGGCCGAAGTTTCCGCTACGGTCCCAAACATTGTGCGCAGGGTTCCCAAGCCCACCATTCGGGTGACCCTTGGTACACTGTGCCACTGCCTACCACGTCGTAGGTCCTGATACATTTTGGTACTACCCGGATGAATTGTGAGAGGAGTGTCATGAGCCTCCTTAAGAATCAGATGCCGCAAACGTGTGCTCTTAGGAACCACCAACCGGTTCTGGAAGAACACAATATCTTCTTCATCCTTGGAGAAACCCTTAACGTTTCCGCTAATGATATTCTCCTTAATCCGAGATATCCCTTTGTCATATCTCTGGACAGCTACTATTTGATCCTTAAGAGTAGGTTTCGCCACCAGGTTGGATAGGAATCCTTGAGGAACAATGTGGAGGTTTAACTTCCGAAATTCCTCATAGAGAAGCGTTGACCTTGTTGTAATATCACATTGTTACAATAAGACTTACGACTTAGTGCATCAGCCATGACATTGGCTTTTCCCGGGGTGTAAGTTACCCCTAAGTCGTAATCTGTAATCAACTCTACCCACCGTCTTTGCCTGAGATTCAAATCCGGCTGGGTGAAGATATATTTCAGACTTTGGCGATCAATGTATATCTCGCATAGATTACCCAGAAGGTAATGTTACCATGTCTTCAGTGCATGGACTACAGCTGCAAGCTCAAGATCATGTGTTGGATAATTATCCTCATGTGGACGCAACTGTCGAGATGTGTATGCAATCACATGATGATGTTGCATGAGAATGCAACCTAATCCTTGTCGCGAGGTGTCGCAGTAGATAATAAAGTCCTTAGAAAAATCTGGTGGCACCAGAACGGGAGCAGAGGTCAGCCGTCTTTTCAACTCCTGAAAACTATGCTTGCATTGTGGGGTCCACTTGAACTTTTTATCTTTCTTGATGAGTTCAGTCAGAGGTTTCGCAACCTTGGAGATGTTCTCAACAAAGCGGCGACAATAGCTGGCTAAGCCAAGGAAACTCCGGACTTGCTTAACTGATTCAGGTTGAGTCCAATCGAGGACGGCCTAAACTCTCTCGGTATTGATAGAAATACCTTTGCCAGAGATCACGTGGCCCAGATAGGTCACTTCCGGCAACCAGAATTCACACTTGGAGAATTTGGCATATAAGCGGTGCTCTCGAAGTTTCATCAATACCAGCCTTAGATGCTCGGCATGTTCTTGTTCGTTCTTCGAGTAGATGAGTATGTCGTCGAGGTAAACCACGACGAATTTATCCAAATACTCCATGAAGATCGAATTCATTAGACGAGAGAAGGAGGCTGGAGCATTGGTTAAACAGAAGGACATAACGGTGTACTCGTATTGGCCATAACGAGTGACAAAAGCCGTTTTTGGAATGTCCTCGTTTCTAATTCTGATTTGATGGTATCCCAACCTCAAATCCATTTTGGAAAAGACAGAGGATCCAGCGAGTTGATCATACAAATCGTTGATCCTGGGGAGCGGATACTTGTTCTTGATAGTGACCAAATTCACTGGTCGGTAATCCACAACCACCCGATCCGATCCATCCTTCTTCTTAACAAAGAGGATGGGGCAAGCCCAAGGAGAAGAGCTAGGACGAATGAAACCTTTCTTCAAAGCTTCATCGAGTTGAGTTTTTAGCTCGGCTAGTTCTAAGGGTGCCATATTATAGGGTCTTCTGGCTATTGGGACCGTCCCTGGAATAAGTTCTATCACGAACTCAAGATCTCTGACAGGTGGAATACCTGGCAGTTCTTCTGGAAAGACATCCGGAAAATCACGAATTACCGGAATATCTTCTAACTCAGGGAGAGGGCTAGCATTTAGGGAATAGAGTTGGCACTTGGTTGTTCGAGTAGAGACATTAACTATCTCACCCGATGGATGTGTAAGTTGAACATTCCTAGAGTGAGTATCAATCTTGGCATAGTGGGCTTTCATCCAGTCCATGCCTAGAATGATATTGATGTCCGAAGATTTAAGAGCTATCAAAGATGCTAGGAATACCAATCTATCCACCAGAATTTCATTGTCACGGCTCACTCTTGAAGTTTGCCATTTTGAACCAGGAGTCTAAACTACTAAAGGACTGGGCATGTCACAGAAGGACATGTTATGCAACTGTGCATAACTTTCTAAGATGAATGAATGAGATGCCCCAGTATCAAAAAGAACAGATGCTGGATGGCTATTAACAAGAAGAGTACCTAGAATGACATCAGGATCTTCAAGGGCTTCTTCAGCAGACACATAATTCACTCGCCCACGGGCAGTAGCTGGCTTCACATAGAAAGCTTTCCCTGGTTTTCCACGTCCAGCGGGCTTAGCATTGTTCTGGGGACAATCACGAGAATAGTGTCCCGGTTCTCCACACTTGTAGCATACCACTGTGGCACGAGGTGCGACATTTATAGGTGGTCCTCCCAATGGTCTGGGTGGAGGGTTGGACTGAACTGGACGAGGTGCCTGGAAGGATGGCCTCGCGGTGTATCTTACCGGCAAAGCTGCATTGGGCACCCACACTCGGCCTGAACCCGATGCAGGGTTCAAGTCACGGTTATGCTTCCTCGTGGCCTCGTAGTCAGTTTGTCCGGACTCAGCATTGATGGCCTTATTGACGAGAGCCTAGAAGGAAGTGCACTCGTGGAGGCAAAGATCTCGGCGAAGCTCAGCATGAAGTCCCTTGCGAAACCTAGCCTGCTTCTTGGCATCCGTTGAGACCTCTGGTGCATAGCGAGCAAGATTACCAAACTCGCGACTGTATGCATCCACTGACAATCTGCCCTGGGTGAGGCACAAAATTCCTCCCTCTTGCGATCCATCAGCCCTTCCGGGATGTGATGGAGACGGAATGCGGCACTGAACTCTGCCCAGGTTGGTGTAGGTCCCTGGGGACGCATAGCCTCATAGCTTTCCCACCACAGGTTGGCAGGTCCCTCCAGAAAGTATGTCTCAAAGGTCACCTTGTTAGCTCGGATCTTGCGTGACATACTAGTCAGCCAATCATCCGCATCGAGGGGGTCGATCGAATGATGGTACTTGGGCGGACACAGCTTGATGAAGTCACCAAGTGACACTCCATCATGGTGATCATTGCGGGGAGCACGAGCGGTGTTTTGTTCAATTCTTTCCAACAGCCTGTTGGTCTCCCTTTTATTCCTTTCAGCTTCCAGCATCATGTGACAGCCCGAGACCGACGTTCCAGAAGATTTCAGAAGATTCCCTTTGTGTTTCCGTTTTCGTCTGTGTTTCGTTTTGGTTGCCGTAGTCAGCATCGCATCATTTGCATCATCGCATTGCATCGTCATCTTGTTTTCGAAAACTTGCATTCGTTTGTAATTGCCGGTTCTCTCCGTTTTGCCATCGCCAGTTTCGAGTCCAGCCACACACGCACGCGCCCGGATCTAAAGGAGTGGGCATCTTTTAAATAAAACCGTTTTTAAGCGCGCGCAAAAATATTGTCGGATCGAGTTGAAACTTATCGTGTGGTCTTGTTATAGCTTAGGTAGACCGCCTGTCGAATTTCGTCACGATCTGAGCTCGTTAGATACCCCGTCGGTCAGTCGCATCAGTGAGGTTATCGGTAGTTTATCGGACTTTCGTCGGTCGTTCTTGGTGTTTTAAATCTCAGTGTCACGGGTCGCACCGTTCTCTCTCTCTTCCCCTCTTAGCCCGTCTACACAGCACCGCAGCCCGTCCCTCCGCTTCCGGACCGTCGGGTCGACACCCGGCAGTCCGAAACGGACAGTGCCAGCAAACCCTAGCCCTAGCCTATTTAAACCCCCCTTGGTTCCCGTGCCCCAAACCCTAGCCAGCTTCTCTCCCACCTCTAACCAGCCCGCCGAGCCCATCTGGGCCCGTTCGAGTCCGATCCGGGCCCGAATCGGCGTCCGGAGCCGTTTCCGGAGCTCTCCGGAGCTCTCCTAAGCTCATCCATGGCAGCCCCGTGCCAGCCGTGCCCGTGCCCGCAGCTCCGCCGCAGCAGCCGCTCGCCGGAGCAGCTTCCCCGCCGCCAGCCGGCCCGCCGCCCTGGCCTCTCCTCCTCCCTCTCCTCCCTTTTCCCTCCTTCCTTCCCTCTCCTCTCCCTCTCTCATCGTCGGCCTTCTTCTCCCGCAGGAAGCGCCGCCATGGTTGCCAAGCTTCGCCGTCGGCCGCCCCCCGCCGGGAACGGGCCGCCGCCGGCCGGATCCGGTCGCCCCCGGCCTCTCCCGGCCAGCCCTGCCAGCCTCCTCCTCGGCGCCGCCTCCTGTAGCCGCCGCCGTCGGCCTCGCTCGGGGTCGAGCTCGGGCACGAGCGCCCCAGCTGGCGCTGCGTTGACCCAGCGCCCGGGTGGGCCTGGCCAGCGCCTCTCCCTCCGAGCCGGCCCAAGGCCCATTGGGTGAGCAGCCCCCCTGGCGTTTTTTTTGTGTAGATGCATTGTTTTTTTAAATGCCATATCTTTTAAACCGTGCATCGAAGGAAAATACTTTATATATGAAACTTGACTAAAATTCTGCGTACTTTAATAATTTTCAACTTTCACACATGATAGAAATGTTTAACCTTGCTGTTTGCATTGATTTGCGTAATTGCCATTAATTGCATTGTCATATATTGCATTTTCATAATTAATAAACCGTGCACCGTAAAAAATAAATTTCAACATGAAACTTGTTCAGAAAAATGCGTAGATTGTTTTTTATGCCATTTGCATCCATGATAAAAATGGTTGCATGTCATTTTGTGCCATTTTTGCATATAGGTCTTAATATTGCATTTTTTTCCATAATAATTGACCGTGCATCCAAATTAATAAAATCCCAAATTAAAAATGTACATCGCAGTTGCATCGTATTTTCATGCATGGGATAAATGGTTTCAACATGTGTGCACATTATTTTGCATTAACGAATTGCTATAACATGAATAGGCCTAATACCGAATATTTAATTGTGACTAAATTCCTACATGAACCTAATCATATTATATAAGTTTTCGGGGTAGAAAAATCTATTGGATTTATCGGTGAATTTAGTTTTGTCATTCGAGCATGTTTGCGTGCATGTCTTTTTCTCCGTGATGGCCTTTTGTCTTTTTCGTAGGAATTAATCCGGGCATGATATGAAAATATTTTCAACATGAAAGTTGCCCGTTGATATGTGTCCTAGCCCGTGGACATTTTGTTTGTCATATAAATGCATGTTTAGGTGTTGTTTTGCTGTTGGAAACTTGCTATGAAAATCTGTTATTTTGAGGGTCCAAAATATTTCTAAGTCTGGAATCTATTATATTTTGTTGCTTTCTTGCCATGTGATTTGCTAGTGATCTAGACCTCTTTTATGGTTGATGCAATGGAGTTATTTGTTGTTGGTATTGCCATGTAGTATGCTGTTAAGTTTCATGCCATTTTATGACCTGTAGCTTATGTTTTCACTGCTGTCAATATGCCTTCGTGATAAAACTGCACTGTCTAAAACTGCTATTTTCACTAAGTCTGAAACTGTTATTGAGTAGCCTTCTTGTGAGCTTCCTACTAAGTGATCCATGCATGTTTTGAATATGATTTGTGAAGATGAAATGAAGTGGATGTTGTATGCTATTGCCCCATGCTTTGTTTGTGAATATCGGAATCCCGTATCTTGTTGTTTTCATATGTTTAAAACGCTATGTTGCTGTTTTTGGCAGATTTCAACTAAAACTTGTTTTGATGATTGTGGTTGAACCGTAGCTCCGTTGAGGACATTCCATATATGAAACTTGGTTAGAATATCATGTAGTTTCATAATAACTTGTTGCATTTATAATTTGAGATGTTTGTGATTGCATTTCCCATGCATTTGCATTCATGGCATGTGCATCTTGTATTGCTCATATCTTTTGAACCGTAGCTCCATTTGAGATGTTATATATATGTAAATCGACTAGAATTCCGTGTAGAATAACATGGTGATATTTATTTTGCTGTTTGACAAATATAAAATATGATTAGTTCAGATCTGAACCAATTTCGAAATTATCATATGAGGACGTTTCGGAAATGCTATAAGTTATTTCCGGCCTCATTTAAGATGCATAGATAGTTTACTTATGCTTCACCTATTTCCATGTATACCAATATTTAATATTGTCGTGTACCTAATGAGAGTGAACTAAATAATTCGAACGTGGGGTTTCGTCAATATGCAGCTCATTGCATATTGAGCTTCACTTAATGTGTAGTATTTGATGGTCTGATTTGTCTTGCATTGCATATTTAACCGGACATGCATCATATCATTTGTGCATCGTGTTTTGCATATGTTGTGGTGTATCTTGTGTTGATTGTTTGTTTCGGATTGCTTCTTCTCGATAGAGTTCCAAAAGCGTTCAGAGTGTGAGGATTCGTTCGACTACGTGGTTCGACTACTCGGGCAAGATGACACATTTCCCTGGATACCATTACTATCATTGCCATGCTAGTTGTCTCGTCCTTTATCGTTATGTCTCGCGACCTACCACTTGTTTGATAAGCCTCCCAACACTGCCATGATAAGCCTCTAACCCTTCCACATCCCAACAAACATTGTTTGGCTATGTTACCGCTTGCTCAGCCTTCTTATAGCTTTGCTAGTTGCAGGTGCAGTTGCTTCCATGTGCCAACATGGATCCTCTTTTGTTATATCACAATATTGTTGCTAATTAATTTAATGCACATATATACTTGGTAAAGGTGGAAGGCTTGGCCTTATGCTCGGTGTTTAATTCCACTCTTGCTGCCCTTAGTTATTTGTGAACCGGTGTTATGTTCCATAAATGAGCGCTCCTAACATGCTCGGGGTTGTTATGGGGACCCCCTTGATTTTCGGGTTAGAATAAAACTTGTCTGGCAAGGCCCAACATTGGTACTACATTTGCCTAATAATTAATGAACTTGCATAGGGGATATTTTTCCGGACCCCATGAATAATTTAATCAACCCCCGGGCCAGTGCTCCACATGAGTGTTGGTCCAAACTGGGCTGCCTGCGGGGCCACCTCGAGGCAACTTGAGGTTTGGTTTCTTATAGCATTTCTAGCTGCAGGTGCATGTGCTTCCATGTGTCAACATGGACATTCTTTTGTTATATCACATTATTGCTGCTATTTAATTTAATGCACATATATACTTGGTAAAGGTGGAAGGCTTGGCCTTTCGCTCGGTGTTTTGTTCCACTCTTGCCGCCCCTAGTTACTTGTGAACTGGTGTTATGTTCCATAAAGGAACGCTCCTAACATGCTCGGGGTTTTTATGGGGACCCCCTTGATTTTCGTTTTGGGATAAAACTTGTCTGGCAAGGCCCAACATTGGTACTACATTTGCCTAATAATTAATGAACTTGCATAGGGGATATTTTTCCGGACCCCGTGAATAATTTAATCAACCCCCGGGCCAGTGCTCCACATGAGTGTTGGTCCAAACTGGGCTGCCTGCGGGGCCACCTCGAGGCAACTTGAGGTTTGGTTTCCCTGTAGCTAGTCCCATCTGTCGTGTCCTGAGACTGAGATACGCGGCTCTTATCGGGTTCGTCGACACGTCAGGTGGCCTTGCTGGATTTGTTTTACCTTTCTCGAACGTTTTGAGTGAGGAACTCTGATTTTCTTCGGGTTATCTCGAGGTGTTGGATTTCCTTTGGAATTGCCTAGGAAGATCACGAGATCAGTGGTTGAGGTTATTCCCGCTGAGTGTGGTTAATTTGTGATGGACGAGTTGGAGCACCCCTGCAGGGTTAAATCTTTTCGAGAAGCCGTGCCCGCGGTTATGTGGCAAACTTGGATACTTTGTTTAACACCCGGTCATAGCAAACTTGAAGTAAACTCTAATAAAATACACCAACCGTGTGTGTAACCGTGACTGTCTCTTCTCGTGAGTTCTTATCCGAAAGAGAACACGGTGGTGTTATGATTGACGTAGGTAGGTGTTCAGGATCAGTTAGTGATCACTTCTAGTTCACGTCCGTTATGCGTAGACCACCATACTTTATTTTCTGTACTCGTAAGCTAGCCACTCAAATAAATGCTTAGTCGCTTGCTCCAGCCTCACCACTTAAACATACCTTACCTATTAAGCTTTAATAGTCTTGATACCCTTGGAAATGAGATTGCTGAGTCCCTGTGGCTCACAGAATACTACAACAATAGTTGCAGGTGCAGGTAATGTGATGATCTGACGTGAGCGCGTTGCTTGATTTGACTTGGAGTTCTTCTTCTTCTTCTTCATCAGTCTTGGATGGGTTCTAGGCGGCAACCTGGGATAGCAAGGGTGGATGTCATTTTATCATTTGGTTTCGTCCGTAGTCAGACCCTGCTCTTATGTATGTTGTTTGAGATGTTATTGTATTGCTGTGACTCTGATGTAGCTTGTGGCGAGTGTAAGCCAATTCCATATACTCATCTCTTCTGTACATGTACTTGTAATGATATCCATTCGTGCGAATGCATCGAGAGCGCTTCTATCCTTGTCGAGGCCCTCGTGCCCAAATAAGGATAGGACCGCATCTTGGGCGTGACAAGTTGGTATCAGAGCCTGTACCGACCTAGGAGCCCCCTTGATTGATCGAACTTGGCCGAGTCGAGTCTAGTGAAAAACTATTTTGAGTCTAGTTATATCGGAGAGTAGGATTCTTTTTAGTCCTCTTCTATGCTCTGGTGAGGTAGTCGACTTAGGAATTTTGATTCTTCTCCTCTTCTCGCCCAATTTTTTTTTTAGGATCACGCGGGTATTTTGGAAACTATATGATGCCGATGTGACAAGGTTCTATCTTGGTGCCTCCTGTCTCACTTGATTTCTTTCGGGGAGTTGAGCTCCGAGGAATGTTGGCACATCGTTATCATTCAGTTTTCTTAGTATCTCAGGGCGGAGAATGTTCGAAATTGCTTCAATACTTATCGTGGTGAGATAAGGTCGGAGTCACCCAGTACTGGGGAGGCGTCTGGGGTACCACCATGGTTTAGTATTGTTGTGAGTTCGAGGATTCGAGATTAGACGTATTTGCAAAATTTCTTGAATTATGGTGTGGAAGGTTGCGGATGCAGTTGCAGCTGATTGCCTAGGGTAGGTTCCTGATTGCGCAACCCGAATCGCATAAACAAGAAAGTTTCCGGAAATTCATAGGTGGGAATTCAAGTAGTACCTATAATTATCTTTCCAACAAGTGCATAGTGGGTATGTATTTGTTCTGGCTTGTTTCGTAAGCCTCATGTTTTGTGTTGTGTTGAATATGGTAAATCGAGTTGCTTCGATGTTAGTGGTGATTCCTTATCTTTCCTAAGTAGTGTTCTCGTATTTTTGTGGGAATGCTAATTCTTTTGCTCCATCAAGTGATCATATCAATTCTTGTCCAACCATTGTGCCTCTCCTCAAGATATTCTATCGTCTTCAATGTTGCAGATCAAATCTCATTTCTTTCCGGAGTTGTCTCATCTGTTCCAAGTTTTCTTTGTTTTTCCCGCCCTCCCGCCCTTTTTCTTCAATGATTAATTATGATCCAAGTGTCTTTTCTATTCATGTAATGCTTCAGCTATCATTAAGTTTGCAGTGTATCCGGTGAATTCTTGTGAAGATTTTCAGGAGTTTCAATGTCAATATCTATCATCATATTCCTTGTTCTTATTGTTATTCTTCTCCGGTGATTCTTATGAAGGTGCTCAGTCCTCAAGTTATCATTTATTAGTGTTCATCTTTGTTTTCTTTTCGGAGGATTCAATTCTAGTTCTTGGTGCTCATCATATCATTTTCATTATCTATTGGTTCTCCCATGCTGGAATTCTGTATCAAGCCTCTCTTGTCTATTCATCATTCTCTATTCTATCTGGAGTGTTGAAGTTATCTCAGAAGACATTCATTTCATTCTTGTCATCTTAATTATTTCAAGGGTCTCTTGTCATCTAGTTCTTAATTTGTTCCGGTGCAATCTCTCTTCCTGATCAATTATCTCAACGGTGGTTTCTTTTGAGTGGGCCCATAACACACAGGTCTTTTCCCAAGATCCTACCCGACTCTTCTAATCTTTCCGAAGATGTTCTCAAGTTCTTTTAAATATGACGTAAGAATGAATTTCATCAGTCATATGCCTTCTTGAAGATCGTTTATAAATCATTTTCATTGTTGGCTCAACCTTTCTTTATTCATTGTTTCGGAGTGTCTTAGTAATTCATGGTGTTGTTTCTTGTCATCATTCTTTGCTTGAAGATCGAAGGAGAGTTTCTCAATTGTTGTTCGTTCTTTCAAAGATTCATGGATTCAGCTTGTTGTTATCATCTCAATTGTTTTGATCATGAGTTAGGTCATCCCATATCTATCTGGTGCTTTTCAGAATTGTTTTCATTTCTCGATCCTTCCAAAGGCCGTCATTTCAGAAGATTTCTTCGTTCTCAGCTTTCATCTTTCGTTCTCAAATTCTTCTCAATTGTTGTCCCTTCATTCATATCTCAATTATTCCGGTGTCTTTTTCAGTTTCTATTAGGCAAATCTTGATCTCTTCATTCTCATGTGTCCTCTTTAGTTTCTAATTCTTTCTGGTGCCTTGTTGAAGCTTTCTATTAGGTGGATCATGGTCTCTTCGTTCTCATGTTATATCATTCATTTGCAGTATCCTCTGTGTTTTGTTTTCTTCCAGTGTTCTCGTGCAAGACCTCTTCAAGATCGTGATCTATCTCTCTCTTCAATTCTTTTCAACAAGAATAAGTGATGTGTGAATCCGTTGCTTGTCATCAATTTAACTTGATGAAGGATAGTCATATCATAATTCTTATTCTTGTTTCATTCAAGTGATTTCAATCCTTCTTCCGAAGTTGTTCATGATATCTAATTCCTTATCCCAAGTGGTCATCTTTCTTTTCCGGAGTTCCTAGTTTTGCTCAAGTATCTTGTCCCGAAGTTCATCTAATTCATAGCAAGGCCTCAATCTTGTTCTTTTGCGTGCTTCGATTCTTGCTATCATCCTTTCATTTCAAGAGTTTTTCCGGAGGTTCTTCATGGTTGTTCATCAAGATTTCTTTCATTTTCATGTGTTCTTCAAGATTCTTGTTGGAGGTGCTCAAGTGTTCTTTATCTTGGAATTCTAAGTTCATTCCTTCTCCTTGTCTTTTGAGATGGTGTTATTAAATTCTTGAGTATGAGGAGTCTTGAAGGAAATTATCAAGAATGAGATAAGTAAACCCATCATTCATTTCTCGAAGTTATCTTGGGTTTTATCTCACGTTAAGTTTTTCCTAAGGATTGTGTTATCATGGTGTCATAAACAATCTTTTTCATGGTGTTATAGAGGATTAAAGTTTCCTCCTCCTCTTGGTGAAAGAAGCTTGCTTATCTTGTTGCTCTCAATCAACCAATTCTTTCTGTTGTGGTAGGTTCTCAACTCATAATTTTGGGATGTTTTCCATAAGCCCACAACAAGCTTGTTCTTTTTGTTGTTGGTGTTCCAACGACTCCGTTCATCCATGCTTATCTAATTCATTGGTGCTAGTGGTTGTCTTTTCTTTCAGTTCTCTTCTCTTCAAAGATCTAGTTTCTATTCTTGTTCCGGAGGCCTTGTGGTGTTGCTCTTCTCATCTTGCATTTAGTTTGTTCAAGGTCTTGTTCTTTCTTTGCTTATTCTTTTAACCGGAGTGTTGTCTATATATTCATGTTCCTTCCATCCCATGAAGTTTTGGGTTCAAGTCAACCGGAGTTTTGTGTTGTTCCTTTCAATTATAGCCATCATAATTAAGTTTTTTCATCCTTTTCCTGCCGAAGTGCTGCCGAAATTTTCTGTGAATTCTTGCTTGTTCCTCCTGTCATTGTTCATCTCTTCCAACCTTCAATGATCATTGGTTTCACTCGCTTGTCAAGAATCAACTTAGTTTTGCCTTTTGCTCTTTCTCTTACCCATTTTCATTCTAGATCTCGGGGCGAGATCCTCATGTAGTGGAGGAGAGTTGTGACAGCCCGAGACCGACGTTCGAGAAGATTCCAGAAGATTCCCTTTGTGTTTCTGTTTTTGTCTGTGTTTCGTTTTGGTTGCCGCAGTCATCATCGCATCATTTGCATCATCGCATTGCATCGTCATCTTGTTTTCGAAAACTTGCATTCGTTTGTAGTTGCCGGTTCTCTCCGTTTTGCCGTTGTCCGTTTCGAGTCTAGCCACACACGCACGCGCCTGCGGCATCTTTTAAATAAAACCATTTTTAAGCGCGCGCAAAAATATTCTCGGATCGAGTCGAAACTTGTTGTGCGGTCTTGTTATAGCTTAGGTAGACCGCCTGTCGAATTTCGTCGCAATCTGAGCTTGTTAGATTCCCCGTCGGTCAGTCGCATCAGTGAGGTTATCGGTAGTTTATCGGACGTTCGTCGGTCGTTCTTGGTGTTTTAAATCTTAGTGTCACGGGTCGCACCGTTCTCTCTCTCTTCCCCTCTTAGCCCATCTACACAGCACCGCAGCCCGTCCCTCCGCTTCCGGACCGTCGGGTCGACACCCGGCAGTCCGAAACGGAAAGTGCCAGCAAACCCTAGCCCTAGCCTATTTAAACCCCCCTTGGTTCCCGTGCCCCAAACCCTAGCCAGCTTCTCTCCCACCTCTAGCCAGCCCGCCGAGCCCATCTGGGCCCCTTCGAGTCCGATCCGGGCCCGAATCGCCGTCCGGAGCCGTTTCCGGAGCTCTCCCGAGCTCTCCCGAGCTCATCCATGGCAGCCCCGTGCCAGCCGTGCCCGTGCCCGCAGCTCCGCCACAGCAGCCGCTCACCGGAGCAGCTTCCCCGCCGCCGGCCGCTCCGCCGCCCTGGCCTCTCCTCCTCCCTCTCCTCCCTTTTCTCTCCTTCCTTCCCTCTCCTCTCCCTCTCTCATCGTCGGCCTTCTTCTCCCGCAGGAAGCGCCGCCGCCATGGTTGCCAAGCTCCGCCGCCAGCCGCCCCGCCACCGGGAACGGGCTGCCGCCGGCCGGATCCGGTCGCCCCCGGCCTCTCCCGGCCAGCCCCGCCGGCCTCCTCCTCCGCACCGCCTCCTGTAGCCGCCGCCGGCGGCCTCGCTCGGGGTCGAGCTCGGGCACGAGCGCCCCAGCCGGCGCTGCGTTGACCCAGCGCCCGGGTGGGCCTGGCCAGCGCCTCTCCCTCCGAGCCGGCCCAAGGCCCATTGGGTGAGCAGCCCCCCGTGGCGTTTTTTTATTTTGTGTAGATGCATTGTTTTTTTAAATGCCATATCTTTTAAACCGTGCATCGAAGGAAAATACTTTATATATGAAACTTGACTAAAATTTTGCGTACTTTAATAATTTTCAAATTTCACACATGATAGAAATGTTTAACCTTGCTGTTTGCATTGATTTGCGTAATTGCCATTAATTGCATTGTCATATATTGCATTTTCATAATTAATAAACCGTGCACCGTAATAAATAAATTTCAACATGAAACTTGTTCAGAAAAATGCGTAGATTGTTTTTTATGCCATTTGCATCCATGATAAAAATGGCTGCATGTCATTTTGTGCCATTTTTGCATATAGGTCTTAATATTGCATTTTTTTCCATAATAATTGACCGTGCATCCAAATTAATAAAATCCTAAATTAAAAATGTCCATCGCAGTTGCATCGTATTTTCATGCATGGGGTAAATGTTTTCAACATGTTTGCACATTATTTTGCATTAACGAATTGCTATAACATGAATAGGCCTAATACCGAATATTTAATTGTGATCAAATTCCTACATGAACCTAATCATATTATATAAGTTTTCGGGGTAGAAAAATCTATTGGATTTATCGGTGCATTTAGTTTTGTCATTCGAGCATGTTTGCGTGCATGTCTTTTTCTCCGTGATGGCCTTTTGTCTTTTTCGTAGGAATTAATCCGGGCATGATATGAAAATATTTTCAACATGAAAGTTGCCCGTTGATATGTGTCCTAGCCCGTGGACATTTTGTTTGTCATAGAAATGCATGTTTAGGTGTTGTTTTGCTGTTGGAAACTTGCTATGAAAATCTGTTATTTTGAGGGTCCAAAATATTTCTAAGTCTGGAATCTATTATATTTTGTTGCTGTCTTGCCATGTGATTTGCTAGTGATCTAGACCTCATTTTTGGTTGATGCAATGGAGTTATTTGTTGTTGGTATTGCCCTATAGTATTCTGTTAAGTTTCATGCCATTTTATGACCTGTAGCTTATGTTTTCGCTGCTGTCAATATGCCTTCGTGATAAAACTGCACTGTCTAAAACTGCTATTTTCACTAAGTCTGAAACTGTTATTGAGTAGCCTTCTTGTGAGCTTCCTACTAAGTGATCCATTCATGTTTTCAATATGATTTGTGAAGCTGAAATGAAGTGGATGTTGTATGCTATTGCCCCATGCTTAGTTTGTGCATATCAGAATCCCGTAGCTTGTTATTTTCATATGTTTAAAACGCTATGTTACTGTTTTTGGCAGATTTCAACTAAAACTTGTTTTGATGATTGTGGTTGAACCGTAGCTCCGTTGAGGACATTCCATATATGAAACTTGATTAGAATCTCATGTAGCTTCATAATAACTTGTTGCATTTATGATTTGAGATGTTTGTGATTGCATTTCCCATGCATTTGCATTCATGGCATGTGCATCTTGTATTGCTCATATCTTTTGAACCGAAGCTCCATTTGAGATTTTCTATATATGTAAATCGACTAGCATTCCGTGTAGAATAACATGGTGATATTTATTTTTCTGTTTAACAAATATAAAATATGATTAGTTCAGATCTGAACCAATTTCGAAATTATCATATGAGGACGTTTCGGAAATGCTATAAGTTATTTCCGGCCTCATTTAAGATGCATAGATAGTTTACTTATGCTTCACATATTGCCATGTTTACCAATATTTAATATTGTCGTGTACCTAATGAGAGTGAACTAAATAATTCGAACGTGGAGTTTCGTCAAGATGCAGCCCGTTGCATATTGAGCTTCACTTAATGTGTAATATTTGATGGTGTGATTTGTCTTGCATTGCATATTTAACCGGACATGCATCGTATCATTTGTGCATCGTGTTTTGCATATGTTGTGGTGTATCTTGTGTTGATTGTTTGTTTCGGATTGCTTCTTCTCGATAGAGTTCTGAAAGCGTTCGGAGTGTGAGGATTCGTTCGACTACGTGGTTCGTCTTCTTCATGGATTCGTTCTTCTTCTGAGCAGGATCTCAGGCAAGATGACACATTTCCCTGGATACCATTACTATCATTGCCATGCTAGTTGTCTCGTCTTTTATCGTTATGTCTCGCTACCTACCACTTGTTTGATAAGCCTCCCAACACTGCCATGATAAGCCTCTAACCCTTCCACATCCTAGCAAACATTGTTTGGCTATGTTACTGCTTGCTCAGCCTTCTTATAGCGTTGCTAGTTGCAGGTGCAGTTGCTTCCATGTGCCAACATGGACCCTCTTTTGTTATATCACAATATTGCTGCTAATTAATTTAATGCACATATATACTTGGTAAAGGTGGAAGGCTTGGCCTTATGAACGGTGTTTAATTCCACTCTTGCTGCCCTTAGTTACTTGTGAACCGGTGTTATGTTCCATAAATGAGCGCTCCTAACATGCTCAGGGTTGTTATGGGGACCCCCTTGATTTTCGGGTTAGAATAAAACTTGTCTTGCAAGGCCCAACATTGGTACTACATTTGCCTAATAATTAATGAACTTGCATAGGGGATATTTTTCCGGACCCCGTGGATAATTTAATCAACCCCCGGGCCAGTGCTCCACATGAGTGTTGGTCCAAACTGGGCTGCCTGCGGGGCCACCTCGGGGCAACTTGAGGTTTGGTTTCCCTGTAGCTAGTCCCATCTGTCGTGTCCTGAGACTGAGATACGCAGCTCTTATCAGGTTCGTTGACACGTCGGGTGGCCTTGCTGGATTTGTTTTACCTTTCTCGAACGTTTTGAGTGAGGAACTCTGATTTTCTTCGGGTTATCTCGAGGTGTTGGATTTCCTTTGGAATTGCCTAGGAAGATCACGAGATCTGTGGTTGAGGTTATTCCCGATGAGTGTGGTTAATTTGTGATGGACGAGTTGGAGCACCCCTCCAGGGTTAAATCTTTCCGAGAAGCCGTGCCCGCGGTTATGTGGCAAACTTGGATACTTTGTTTAACACCCAGTCATAGCAAACTTGAAGTAAACTCTAATAAAATACACCAACCGTGTGTGTAACCGTGACTATCTCTTCTCGTGAGTTCTTATCCGAAAGAGAACACGGTGGTGTTATGATTGACATAGGTGGGTGTTCAGGATCAGTTATGATTTGACTTGGAGTTCTTCTTCTTCTTCTTCATCAGTCTTGGATGGGTTCCAGACGGCAGCCTGGGATAGCAAGGGTGGATGTTATTTTATCGTTTGGTTTCGTCCGTAGTCGGACCCTGCTCTTATGCATATTGTTTGAGATGTTATTGTATTACTGTGACTCTCATGTAGCTTGTGGCGAGTGTAAGCCAATTCCATATACTCATCTCTTCTGTACATGTACTTGTAATGATATCCATTCTTGCGAACGCATCGAGAGGCGCTTATATCCCTGTCGAGGCCCTCGTGCCCAAATAAGGATAGGACCGCATCTTGGGCGTGACACGTCACCTCTGCCAGGGATGGTGCATGTGGCAGCTCTTCTTGCCTCGGCTGGCTACTCTCGCCCTGCTCAGGAGCAGGCACGAGGTTGTTCCAAGTTGACACCATCCTAGGGAAAACAATCCCCAGCTTAGACATAGAGAACATCAACTCTAAGACATGAATTAACAAATGCACTGATCAACATGGCATGTAGGATAAACACCAATCAACATGGTAAAGCATCTACCATATGAACATTAGCTTTCATACACACCATGACTTAGTTCAGTACAAACCCAAGCTGAAAACAACTACGGAGAGATGGCACAACTCATCGGAGGCATTACAAGCTTCCTATACATTATCTATCTACACCTCCGGAACTCAACTCTCGACCTTAATCATATCCCACAAGACACACATGACTGTGGCGATACGACTACTACCATACTAGGTCTAACATCCACGCACTCAAACATCACCATAGAATGCCTCGTACAAGTTACCCCCGTGACCTGGGAGCTGAACCTGAGGATCTGGAAACACTCTAGCCTGGGATCCCTGGAAACCATAAGGACACGGATGTGGCCTTGGTCCCCTTGTCGGCGGCAACAGCGGTCCTCGAAGAGGGGTGATGCCTCCAACATCAGGCCAGTCTACGCGTGCTGGCAAATGAGTCCGCGATGGGGTCAGCATCTCCAAATCTCCACAGCCTGTCTGCACGACAGGTGCCAACTGCATCAAGGCTGTCCAAAGACGTGCACGGGTAGCATAGAGCTCCATGCGAAGGGCACGTGTATCACGATCCCCGTTCTCCAACATCTGAGCGGTCACCTGCAGCCTAGGGTCCTCATGAGACTGATCAAAGTAGGCTGCACGAAGGTATCCATCCTCTCCTCCCATGGTAGCAGGAACATAGCAGAACTCCGTGTTATGTAGGAGACCATGGTGAAACCTCATAATAGTCAGCATAGTGTAGGCGGCTTCCTGAACTGCCATATCTATGGTAACTCCCAATCCATGAGTCCAGTGAAGCGGCTCTGCAGCTCCAGGATATGAAGGATATATCCTAACAGTACACAGATACTTACTCTGGTTGAAATCTCGATACTGCTCCTCCACTGTGTACTCTGGGTACCAGCGATATCCAGCCTCCATCATCACTCTAACCAACATGGCCGTGTGATCCGGCACATCGATGCACCTGGTCGGACGGACCACCTGACGGAAAGGACGAGAGGGTATCTGAAACCGAGAATGATGCAAAGACATTAGAGATCCTAGCAGAAATTGGACAGCATAATGGCTGTAATTGCTCAAGAAATTTTTTGAGACAATTGAAAAAGATTGGAAAGGCATAACCACTCGACTATCTAGACTCAAATCTCTTCTCCATCTGTTTGTCACACCAACAACACTTGAATAACTGCACTTACTTACAAGCAAGCTAGCTATTGGTCCATGGCTAGTAACTCGTCATCCTAAGCAATAGATGAGAGTCCTAGTTCCTATCCCCGTAGAAAAGATGAGAATGACCCAGCATAGAATAACTTGGGAAGAGGAGTAAAAAGAACCTTACGTTCCCTTCCACAATCTATTCCCCTACTTATCTAAAGTGTTTCTAGACTCAACTTCGACCGGTTTGGCTTGGTGGTCCTACAGTCAGTCAGGCTCTTACACCAACGTTGTCGGGACCACGATCCTAAGTCATATGATTTCATACTTTAACAAGTCACATCACTTTGCGGCCTCATGCATGGTACTCCACGGCTACAGCCTTACCTTGGCCGGGACCGTTTGCGTCTTTTGGCTCACCTATGTGAACATGTCGCTGGCAATCACACAGCAAAGAACCCGGGCCGACATGACTAGTCATGGAACCCAAGTGGCACATCCGTACGGAAATAGGCATACATAACCCAGCAATGCAAGTGTCGGCCTCAAGCGTGTGTAGACGAGTCATAGCAAGCTACAAGGACTCCATTACGTCGCGAGACACGAATGTCATCACTGCACATAGACGAGTCGTAGCAGGCTATAGGGACTCCATTACATTACGAGACATTTCCCCGAAGGGACAGACACAACAGCAAAGAAGGATACATGCCGGTCAATCAATGTGTCCAGAGCAGTAGCAAGCTACCATGGCTCGGTGGATGCACAAAGAGGCAGTTTCCCATAAAGAGTAGTACTAAAGGCAGACGACTAGGTGTCGGATCCCATACATACCGTTGCACGTCACACGTACGCACGACATGCTCGATATGCATAGATACAACTATGGCACCACAACATAACCATACAACAACATGACTTTTATTTAAGAGGCTGAGACGAGCCTTGCATAATATGTTCTTACAGATAGGGGTCACATGACCCGGCAATCCAGTCATACAAACATAGTCTTACAAGCCAGCGGAAACTTAAGATGTCTGAGTACAGATGGCAAAATAGAAAAGAGGCACACGGCCTGACTATCTACAGCCCACCACATGGGCAAGATCATAGCTAGGGCACCAGCTATTCGGCATCGTTAATGTCTAGATAGAACCCACCTGATGGGTCCTGGTTCTCTTCTGCAACATTAATTAAGCAAGGATGAGTACAATCATACTCAGCAAGTCTTTAAAATTGACCTAGTCTATTTATGCTCATGTATCAACAAGGGGGGTGGTGGAGTTCATGCAGAATGCCGGCTTTGACTCATGGCTAACCTACACTACTCAATTTTAAACTCTTTGTTACAATTTTAGATATCGCACACGAGTCCACTATCTCCATCACAATACACTACCATGGATTCATCTTCCCCTTCCAGAAGAGCACCATCCACGGTACTCACACTTGTCTCGATATTTTTTAGAAGTATCCATTTGATTATCTATGAACAACATAAGTTCTCCAAGTAATCCATATCCGAGGACGCGGCTAGTCGAATAGTTTCAAACCCTGTAGGGGTGTACTTCTTCACACACGCTCTCGCCACTTATTGTTGTGTGCCATAAACCATGCACCTCGGCAACCTTCAAGCGGATGCCCAGCGAGGGAGTCGGCCACGACCGTCGAGCACATAAGACCTCTAGTCCAGGCTATCTTCTATTTGAGACTAACCCGCACGGAAGTCCGGCCGAAGTTTCCGCTACAGTCCTAAACGATGTGCGCAGGGTTCCCAAGCCCACCATTCGGGTGACCCTTAGTACACCGTGCCACTGCCTACCGCGTCGTAACCCACCTCGAGGGTCAGCGCTACGCACGGCCTCCAGCATGCTATAAACACCAGAAACTACTTGCAACTCCTGGACCAAGGACTAAGCGACCGATAAGTCGAGAGGGTCAATTAAGTATCCCAACGTGTGGTAGTATCTAGTCTTGGATCACAAACACGGAACCCAGTTCCTAAGAACGGTCCCAATGAGACAACCCACTATGTACTCCTACATAGCCTCTCATCGCTACCTTTACCAGATCATATTCGTTATGAACTCATCACATCAGGACAACACTGTTTCACTCTGGTTCATCACCCAGATGAATCAGACCCGACATACTCTAAGCATAGCAAGCATAGCAGGCAAAGTAAGCTAAGCACATCATGGCACAAGCATCTACCAGGTATGCTAGGTTGCAAGGTTTAGCTATTTACTATGACAAGATCAGGTCATGCATAAGAATAGGATCATCTATCATGTAAGACTGACATGTGATCGTTTGTCCTAATGCAATAAACAAGAGCAGGAGCGAGAGAATGGGATGTTATCGGAATGATCAATGGGGTTGCTTGCCTTGCTGGGTTGCAGAGGAGTTCTCTCCTTTGTCGGGTTACGGGGTAGTATCTTTCGGATTAGGCCCTACCGCAACGCAGATAAGAGCATTCAATACAAGCAATTGCAACAATATGATGCATGATCATGGCATAGTAGTATGCATGAGTGAGCTAATGTAACTAGTGATCATGTCAATTTAAAATAGATTTAAATATAGGTTCAAAGTTGTTCTCATTTCAAATTCCATATATTTAACCTAATGGTAAATGTCCATGTTCACCTATTTAGGTTTCTCTAACATGCATGAGGATAGCACCATTGGATTCATTTGATTTTTCTGATATCTTTTCATATATAAATTATTTTCATCTGACTTACAAATTATTTTATATGATTTTCAAAGTTTTAAAAAATTTCTGGAATTATTTTAAAATAAGAAATTTAATTATGACATCAGCCTGACGTCATCCTGACGTCAGCTGGTCAACAGACCCGCTCCAGGCCAAATCTGACTAGTGGGGCCCATCTGTCATAGACTCATTACTAATCAGTTTGTTTTAACTAATTAACCTGTCTAATTAACCTAGTAGGGCCCACTGTCAGTGTCTTATTAACATAATTAATTTAATTACTTAATTAACACTAACCGCAGATTAGCCAGGGGCTGGCCCCACATGCCAACGACCCAGGGGAGTCAAACCCCTGGTCAACTTCGGCGAAACCCACCGGCGTTGAGCCGTCGGTGGCTTTAGAGATGGCGGAGGGCTTTGGGATTCCTCCTTCGACGACCAAATGGACGGCGGAGGGCACCAAACTACTCTATATGCACGCGCACGTCCATCCCGACCCTTCCCAGGAGCTGAGATGGCCGGAATCGGCGCCGGCGATGAGCTGGGCGGCGGCCGGAGCTTAGGTGAGCACGGGCTCGTTGAACCAGGGCACAACACGACCTATAGTAGGTAACTACAGGCTTTACTCAACCCTACGAGCACGATGGAGGCCTTAGGTGGACCAGCTGGTCACCGGAGCACGTCCGGGGTCGAGCTCAAGCGGCGGAGGCATTCGGACCTCGACGAAAACCGGGGCTAGAGCGCGAAAACGAAGGGGGAAAGAGGGGAAAAGCTTCAGGCGCTCACAGCGGGTGCAGCGGCGTCGAAAGCAGGCTCGGGGACAGTCGGAAACGACGGCGAGCTTCGATTTCCCCTCCGGCGACCCGAGGAGGAAGATGATGGCGCGACGGCGACATAGAGCTTCCGGCGATGCGTGGCTCGGCTAGGAGGAAGAGGGGGTCCGGGCGGAGCTTTTGGCTGGCTCAGATGGGCTCGGGGGTGGCTAGAACGATGGCACGACGGCGAGGAGCTGCACGGCCATGGCGGGTCCGAGGGGGAGAATGCACGAGAGAGGGAGAGAGCTCGCGGGAGGGAGAGAGGAGAAGGAGCACGGCGGCAAGGAGCTTCACGCTGGCACCCTCCCAGCCCTCCAGCAAGGAGCCAGGCAGGGAGGAGGTGGCTGGCACGCGGCGACCACGCGCCCGGCGTCCTTCTGGTGTGAGGAGGATGACGATTGGCAACGGTTCGTCCTGGGCCGAGCCTGCTATAGTGCTGGGCCACAGGTAAGTCTTTCTCTCTCTCTTTTTTTGTTCTGTTTTATATTTTCTGACATTTGTTTGATTTTCTTTGCAGGTCGAAATAACTTTTCAAAAAGATCCAAGTATTTTCTAAAAAGAAGTCTGAATATTTCAGACTTGTAATAAAAGTTTCAGATTATTATCAAAACAATAATAATGATAAAGATTTATTTATCATTTTTAGAGGCTTAAATCATTAATTTAAATTATTTGAAATGTTCAAATAATTAGAATGATCCCTGGTATATCCATGCCCTCAATTATCAGACGTAGGGAACATTTTTGATGGGTATTTTGGATTTGTTGAAAATTCATTTATCTTGAGTTTCTCTAATTCATTAAGTGCTTGGGGTTTCTTTTCTTTCTCCCCATTTCATATTGATGCATTGATGATGATGATGCAAACACAATGCTAGCCTAGGACACTTGCTAGAGTGGTGACAGGATACGAGGAGGAAATATCTCACAAAACTAACAAACCTACACCCCAACTGTATCCATCCTTCAACACATAACCAGAGGCTTTCGCAAATCCATCTAACTCGAATCCTCGAACTCACAACGATACTAAACCATGGTGGTAGCCCGGACGCCTCCCCAGTACTGGGTGACTCCGATCTTATCTCACCATGATA
The DNA here is from genome assembly GCA_022496015.1 of Hordeum marinum. Lineage (NCBI taxonomy): Eukaryota > Viridiplantae > Streptophyta > Magnoliopsida > Poales > Poaceae > Hordeum > Hordeum marinum. The sequence goes on from CM039674.1 coordinate 446,240,412, forward strand.
AGTATTAAAGAAATTTCGAACATTCTCCGTCCTGAGATACTAACGAAGCTGAATGATAACGATGTGCCAACATTCCCTAGAGCTCGACTCCCCGGAATATACCAAGTCAGATAGGAGACACCAAGACAGAACCCTGTCACATCGACATCACATAGTTTCCAAAATACCTGCGTGATCATAAAAAAAACTTTGAGCGAGAAGGGGAGTAGAAACGAAATTCCTAAGTCAAAATACCTCACCATAGCATAGAAGAGGAGTAAAAAGAATCCTACTCTCCGATATAACTAGACTCAAAATAGTTTTTCACTAGACTCGACTCGTCCAAGTTCGATCAATCAAGGGGGCTCCTAGGTCGGTACAGGCTCTGATACCAACTTGTCACGCCCAAGATGCGTGCATATCCATATTAAGGCATGAGGGCCTCGCAAGGGATAGATGCACATCTCGTCGTGTTGCAAGAATGGATATCATTACAAGTACAAGTACATCAAAGATGAGTATATGGAATTGGCTTACACTCGCCACAAGCTACATTAGAGTCACATCAATAAAACAACATACTCAAACATCATGCAGAAGAGCAGGGTCCGACTACGGACGAAGACAAACGATAAAATGGCATCTACCCTTGCTATCCGAGGCTGCCGCCTGGAACTCATCCAAGATTGATGAAGGAGAAGAAGAAGAACTCCAAATCAAATCAAGCAACGTGCTCACGTCAAATGATCACATTACCTGTACGTGCAACTGTTGTTGTAGTAATCTGTGAGCCATACGGACTCAGCAATCTCATTTCCAAGGGTATCAAGACTATTAAAGCTTAATAGGTGAGGTATGGTTAAGTGGTGCGGCTGCAGCAAGCGACTAAGCATTTATTTGAGTGGCCAACTTACGAATACAGAATATAAAGTATGGTGGATTATGCATAACGGACGTGGACTAGTAATGATCACTAACAGATCCTGAACACCTACTTATGTCAAACATAACCCCTCCATGTTCTCTTTCGGATAAGAACTCACGAGAAGAGACAGTCACGGTTACGCACACAGTTGGTGTATTTTATTGGATTTTACTTCAAGTTTACTACGACCGGGAGTTAAACAAAGTATCCAAGTTTGGCACATAACCGTGGGCACGACTTCTCGAAAAGATTTAACCCTGCAGGGGTGCTCCAACTCATCCATCACAAATTAACCACACGCAGCAGGCATAACCTCGACCATGGATCTCGTGATCTTCCTAGGCAATTCCAAAGGAAATCCAAAACCTCGAGATAGCCCGAAGAAGATCATAATTCCTCACTCAAGACGTTCAAGAAAGGTAAAACAAATCCAGCAACGCCGCCCGACGTGTCGACGAACCCGATAGGAGCCGCGTATCTCGTTCTCAGGACATGACAGATAAACGAAGCGTACGGTGGCCAGATAGACATCTCCCGAGTTGCCCCGGGTTGGCCCCTCGCGGTGCTCTAGTTTGGACCAACACTCATGAGGAGCACTGGCCCGGGTTGTTGATTAATCATCCACGGGGTCCGGAAAGCCCCTATGCAAGTTCATTAGTTATTAGGCAAATGTAGTACCAATGTTGGGCCTTGCCAGACAAGTTTTATCCCAAAACGAAAATCAAGGGGGTCCCCATAAAAACCCCGAGCATGTTAGGAGCGTTCCTTTATGGAACATAACACCAGTTCACAAGTAACTAGGGGCGGCAAGAGTGGAACAAAACACCGAGCGAAAGGCCAAGCCTTCCACCTTTACCAAGTATATATGTGCATTAAATTAAATAGCAGCAATAATGTGATATAACAAAAGAATGTCCATGTTGACACATGGAAGCACATGCACCTGCAGCTAGAAATGCTATAAGAAGGGCTGAGCAAGCGATAACATAGCCAAACCAAGGTTTGCTGGGATGTGAAGGCGTTAGAGGCTTGTCATGTCAATGTTGGGAGGCTTGACAAACAAGTGGTAGGTAGCATGACATAATGATAGAAAACGAGAAATCTAGCATGGCAATGATAGTAATGGTATCCAGGGAAATGTGTCATCTTTCCTGAGATCCCGCTCGGAAGAAGATCGAGTCGATGAAGAAGACGAGCCAACGTAGTCGAACAAATCCTCACACTCTGAACGCTTTCGGAACTCTATTGAAAAAAGCGATCCGAAACAAACAATTTACACAAGATACACCACAACATGTGCATGACGCGATGCGCAAACAAATATGATGCATGTCCGGTTTAATATGCAATGCATGACAAGCACAACAATCAACTTCTACACATTAGGTGAAGCTCAATATGCAATGAGTTGGATATTGACGAAAATTCACATTCGAATTATTTAGTTCACTCCCGTTAGGTACACAACAATATTAAATGTTGTTAAACATGGCAAGATGTGAAGCATAAGTAAACTATACTATCTAGGCATCTTAAATGAGGTCAGAAACAACTTATAGTATTTCCGAAATGACCCCATATGTTAATTTAGAAATTGGTTCAGATCTGAACTAATCATATTTTATATTTGTTAAACAGCAGAATAAAGCATACCCTGACATTCTACACGACATTCTAGTCGATTTACATATATAGAACATCTCAAACGGAGTTACGGTCTAAAAGATATGAGCAACACAAGATGCACATGTCATGATTGCAAATGCATGGAAAATACAAACACAAACAATTCAAATCATGAATGAATCAAGTTATTATGATACTACATGAGATTCTAAGCAAGTTTTATATATGACATGTCCAAAACGGAGCTACAGTTCAACCACAAACACCAAAACAAGTTTTAGTTGCAATCTTCCCAAAACAGCAACTTAGCATTTCGCACACATGAAAACAACAAGCTACAAGCTTCCAAAATGTAGAAACCAAGCATAGGGCATTAGTATATAACACACACTTCATTTCATCTTCACATATCATATTCAAAACATGCATGGATCACATGGTAGGAAGCTCACAAGGTGGCTACACATATCAAAGGGCACATCTCATGTTCAATATTATTTCATATCATGCATGGATTAAATCCCACAAAATTAACAAAAGGTCATCACGGCATAAATGACATGCACAGAAAATGCTCAAATGACAAAATAAATGCAAAGATAATTCCTATGGATTTTTCTACCCCGAAAACATATATAATACGCATAGGTTCATGTGGAAAATTAATCACAATTAATTAGACAAGTATGGGCTAATTACCTTATAGCAATTCCTTTATGCAAATACAATGCAAACATCATGCCAACATTTTTATCATGCATGAAAATGCGATGCCGATGCTATGAACATTTTTAATATACGATATGGATTAATCCTGATGCACGTTTAATTAATATGTCAATGCAAAATCATGATGATAAGCAAAATAACAGAAAAAGACATGTTAAATATTTTAAACATGGATGATATTGACATCTAAATAATCTACACGTATTTCTACACATCTTACATATTTAAAATATTTTGATACGGTGCACGGTTAATTATGTACAGACGTTTTTTAAATTGCATTGGGCCTAAAAATAAAAAAAAACAAAGGGGGGTGCTGCTGCTAGGCTCACCCTGGCCATCATGGGACGGCTGGAGGCAAAGCTGGGCCAGGGGAGCTGCGCTGGCGCTAACCCACGCGGGCGCAGTGGACGCAGGGGCGCTCGTGCTCGTGCCGACCTCGAACGGGAACAGGCGGTGCTACTCATGGTGGCTGGCGACGGGAAGGACACCGGCGGGAGGCAGACGGCGGCGGGGAGGGTGGATCCGGCGGCAGCGGGACCGGATCTGGCCAGAGGGGAGGTCTGGCAGCGGCTAGCTCGAGGGGACGGCGGCGACTGCCTACAGGGAGAGAGAGGGGCGAGGTGAGAGAGGGAGGAGGATAGGAAGGGAGGAGGAGAGAGAAACCGGCGGCCGGTGCTGCTCCGGTGAGGCAGCGGGGACCGGCGACGCCTCCGATGATGAGGTCGTGGCAGGGGAGGCGCTGCGCCCTGGTGCGGATGGGGCTGGCGTGGGTGGAGCGGCCATGGCAGGCACGGGAGCTGCTCGGGGCTTCACGGCGGCTTGGGCCCGGATGGGCTCGGGCGGGCTCAGATGGGCTTGGCTGGCCTGGCGGCTGGAGGAGGGAGAAGGAGGGGTTTGGCACGGGATACAAGGGAATTAGGGTTAGCTGGAGGAGGGAGAAGGAGGGGTTTGGCCTGGCGGAAGGGCAGGGTGTCAATATATAGTTTAGGGGCTAGGGTTGACGGTCTCTGTCCGTTTTCGGACCGTCGGATGTCGATTCGACGGTCCGGAAGCGGAGGGGGCTATGCCGGCTATGCAGATGGGCTAGGTGGGGAAGAGAGAGAAGTGCGGCCCGTGACACGAAGGTTTTAAAACACCGACACACGTCCAATAATAAATCGATGACCGCACTTCTACGGTTGACCGACGGAATATCAAACGAACTCGGAACGCGACGAAATTCGACGCGCGGTCTACCTACAACATAACTAGACCGCACGTCAAGTTTCAACCCATTTCGAGAATACTTTTAGCGCGCTTTTAAAACGGTTTTATTTAACGATGCCGCGCGCGCGTGCGTGTGTGGTTGGTCTCGAAACGGGCAACGGCAAGAACGGAGAGAACCGGCGACTACGAACGAATGCATGTTTTGAAAACGAGTGACGATGCAATGCATATGATGCGATGATGAATGCAACAACCAAACGAAACGCATACGAGAATGGAAAGAAAGGGGAATCTCTTGGAATCTTCTGGAGCGTTGGTCCCGGGCTGTTACACCACCTCCGGCTCGAAGGCGAAGGGGCAGCCGGGTCGGCTGTTGGATCCGATGCCTCGGGTTCCGGCGTGCCACCCCGGGACCCGCGCCGGCACACGGCATGCCAGGCGGCGAGTAATGATGCAGCTAGTCCCGCGCACACGGGGAGACGAGACGTCGCCCAGGCCTCGCCCGGTAGGACCCAGGCGTAGCCTCCGTAGGCCTCAGGGCAGAGGACACGATCTTGTGCGCCCCAAAGCGGCCGTTACGGCCCAGGGCCACCCATGCGCGCGGAGTTTCCGGGGGGAGTGGGCGCAATCGATCCTACGTCCCCTAGTCGTGGCCTCCCCTATAAAATGAGAGGAAGGGCAGGGGGCGGAGGTACCCGCGCCCCACTTTCCTCCTTGCTGCCCTTTGTCGTTGCCTTTTCCCCTTCCTCACACACCGTCATGCCCGAGCCCGCACCCGTGCCCGCACACCACACCACCGCCGCGATGGCCGATGGACGCGGTGGCAGTTGGGCCGGCTATTTCATGGTCGAGGTGGACATCGGCGAGCTGCACCACGCGCGCACGCTGCCGTCGGCGGAGTGGGTGGCTGCACACGCGCCAGGCGATGAGATAGCACCGGCGCCACATCCACGGAGCACGTCGTGTTCCTCTGGCATTTCTCCCGGGGCTTCGGGCTCCCGGTGAGTATCTTCTTCCGTCTTCTACTCGACACCTTCGACCTCCAGCAGCACAACCTTGGTCCGAATTCGATTTTGTACCTCTCCGCCTCCACAACGTTGTGCGAGGGGTACCTCGGTATCCTTCGTTTCCTTGATCTTTTCAATGCCCTCTTCTATCTCAAGCCTTTGAAGAGCGACGCGTGCGGGGGCACGGTGGTGTGCTGCTGCGGCATCGCTCGCTTTCCTCCCTCTCTCTGATTGACTCCGTCATGGGGTGGCACCGAACATTCTTCTACATGAAGAACGTCGACCCGAGGATGGATTACATCCGTGTGCCGCCGTTCGAGGATTGGCAGTCCTCTCAGCAGAACATGTTCGGACCTTCCCCGCGCGGCATGGCCTTGGATGAGCTCGCCCGGCTCACGCAGCTGAAGAGCGCCGAGGGGCTGGTCGCCACCGACCTGGTGGTGGCCTTTGTCTCGTGCCGGGTGTCTCCCCTCCAGATGAGGCCACACCGGATCTGCGACATGTACGGCCAGCACGACCCCTGTCGGCAGTCCACTGTCAAGCTGACGCCGGCTCAGGTGGCTAAGAGGGTGAACGCCCTCACAACGTTCAAGCTGAAGCCCGCCTCATGGTCCTTCGGCATGGAGCCGTACGACCGCATCAACGGGCCTCCCCTGGTGAGTTTTTTCGTCAAGACGGTTCTTTCTTGTTTGGCATTCCCCAGCCGGATGGAGAACTTATGTTGAAGTGCTCACCGCAGCTGCTGGTGCGATAGAACACGCCGGATGGCCCGCACCCGCAGATCTTCGAGGCGGAGTGTGAGGACTCTAACTCTCAAGACATCCAGACGGGAGGCCCCCCGGAGGAAGGAGTGGACTCCTGGGGGGGCGACGAGCTGGCGGGTCCGCAAGGCGGCGCTCCTGGTGGAGCCGGAGGGTCCGGTGTAGCCGGGGAACCCAGCAGAGCGGGTGAGTTCCCTCTTGCCCCCTCCATCCGGGACAGGACAGACGACAACGACGATGATGAGGATTTTATGATTCTAGACGGACCTCCTCCCATAGCGTGCCAGGACCGGAGGAGCGAGGAGTGGTCGGCTCGAGGCCCTATGGCTGAAGCGTCCGGCCGGGGGAAGAGGCTGGCTCAGGAGGGGCTGGCGGTCCCGCCGCCTGACCCGGAGCGGGTGAAGGTGGCCGCGCAGAAGCCGCTACCACGCGCCAAGCGGGCCCTGCCCCTCGTCATTGTGTAAGTTCTTTGTCTTTTGCGTAAGTTTTGCTTCCTCCTTGCAAGCCGGTTAACGAACAGTTCCACGAGGAGGAGCCGGCGGGGAGACGATGGATGCCACCAGCCGGCTGGCACGTGAGCACGCGGCCACCCAACGGGAGGAAAACAAGAGGCTTGCGGAGCTGCCAGCCTCCAGGTGACGGGGTTTATACGCCCAGGTAGGCCAAAGCGACGGGGTTCTCCCCTCTTTTCTTTGAAGAGGAGCCATGCGGCCGGCTCGACGACGCCGGCTGGAGGGCGCACGACGCAAGTCGGCTCCGGCTGGCGCCTCGGCTGGCTGGTCAAGCAGCCGACTGAGCCCTCGGCCAGCTGGTCAAGTAGACAGCTGCCCACGAGCTGGCCCCTCCATTGAATTTGGGACGGACATGCCCCATCCCGTCCCTCTGCCCGCGGGTACGACGATGCGACACGACTTGCGGGACGGGCAACCCTGTGGCTACAGTGGTTGCTTATGCACCACCCCTCATGGCTACAGTTTAACCATCCGGGCCGCTGACTCTGGTGAGCACGACCGGGCGGGGGAACAGTGCCGGCATGCCTTCGCCACTCGATTGCCTGACCCGACAATGCTACAGTACCGCAGGCCGTACCGGAGACTTCGGCCGGCTGGCGCTAAATGACGCTCCTCCGGGTGGCCCGTGCCGGGGCAATTGGGCGAGGACCAATTGTGTTGCCTGCTAGCTGGCCCCAACGGGAGATGGGACCGCTTGGCCGGCAGGCCCCGCCCACGACGAGACGATGCGAGCAGTGGGATCCCCTGGCCGACCGGAGAGGCTTCCATATGGGTCCCTCCACTTTGGTACTTATAGTCTATTGTAAGAGACGGGGGGTTGGCCTATAAAACACCTCGAGCACCCGAAGTAACTTTGATGGATCCCCTGGCAAAAGATCACACACACACCCACGAGACTCTCGTACCCCCTCCGATAGTGGAGGAAGACGAGATGGCTGCTCCTTCTTACTCCTCTAGACACAGCTCCAAGAGCACCCTTGTATACGTATCCACCATTCCAACGAAACCAAGAAGGACTAGGAGTGTTACCTCCCTCTAGGGGCCCTGAACCTGGGTACATCGCATGTCATCACCTCTTGTGCCCAATCTCGCACCCGGAGCCCATATGCGTCCTTTGGCCCCAACACCTTTGATAGGCCACCCCATCGCATCTGTCGTGGGAAAATGGCGACAATTGGCTCCCACCGTAGGGCCATATGCGGCGCCGTTTAGATATATGCTCCGGGCGGGACCCCTCGCCATTCCCCGCCGTCACCGCTCGACCCAGCGAAACCGTGGGGAGCTCGTGGGTCTTGCCGCGGTACGCCCTGCGGGCAGCTCCGTCGGCCTGGCGGCCGACATCGACGCTCTCACCGAGCATTTCGGCAGGCTCTGCCTCGCCAAGGCTCCAGTCGCGGATGAGTACCCCGCGGGGGTGCTCATCTGAGCCGCCCCGCCCACAATAGTCAGCATACTCGCTGCGGCTCAGCCCAGTGGGTCCCACGATCGTGTCGGGGTGATGGCCATCACATCCTCCACCGCATCCGGACAGGCGCGGGTAGTGGCAACCGCTGCTGCTGCCCGCGTCGGCACGTTCGACCCACTCGACGCGACCCTCCGGGGGTTAAGCACCCGATCGCCCCTGCGGCAAACCCCGACACCGCCGCGGCCGATCTCGAGGCGGCCCGCCGCATCCTATTCGACGATGCCACCGCCCTCGCCGCCATGCGACACCGCATGGAGGCGGCACAGCGGGAGTACGCTTCCGCTTACGGTCTCACACCGGATGGCACCGAGCCCAGCCGGCATGGGGCCGTGCGCGATCACGGCCACGTGGTCGCCAAGATCCTCGGCGACAAGATGCCCGTCTACGACACCCCCGCAGCCAACCTGCGGGCCCTCAAGGTGGCCTACGAGGAGTTGGCCACCTTGGAGGGCCAAGAGCGTGCTGCTCACGAGCGCCACATCAAGGAGCTCATCAATGCTGCTGACGCGCAGCAGCATCTTCTCGCGTAGTCTGACGCCGCCACTAAAGGCCCTCGATCCGAGCACGAGGGAACGGGGACTGTCGGCCGCTAGGCGGCCCAGTACTCCTGGTCCCCTCGCGTCTTTGGCCGCTGGGTCGAAGCAAACAACCCCCGGCCCTCTCATACGCCGGGGAGTGAGTAGCCGACGCACCAACGAGCTGCCTCGTAGCGGCCGCCACCATGAAGCACCGACATCCAGCAGCCGGCGCAGCTGGGGGCACACACCGCCTCCACAACGCGAGTCGTGACAGTCGACACCGCCCACCATCTATCCCGAGCTCTTAGCTAGGCTTAGAAGTCGCGTACCCCGTAGCAAGGATGACACCCGCAACCGCATTGACCGGCTCGCGCAATCCGCTCTCCTCGAGGAGGATGGCTCGATTGGTCTGGCCTGCTTCGGCCCCCGGATTCGCACCGAGCCTTTCCCAACCGGTTTCACGCTCCCTAGGGACACCCCGAAGTATAAAGGGGCCGCCAAACCCGAGGACTAGCTCATTGACTACACCACCGCGATGGACATCGCTAGGGGGAACAAGCACGTGGTCGTTCCCTACGTCCCCTCATGCTCATCGTCTCGGCCCGCACCTGGCTCAACCGCCTGGCGGCCGGCAGCATCGACACCTGGACGGACATGGAGGAAGCCTTTGTCCGCAACTTCACCAGACCTACAAGTGGCCTGGTCGGCCCCATGAACTCGCCATGTGCGTTCAGGGGCCGGATGAATCCCTCCACGACTACCTCACTCGGTGGACCGAGCTCCGCAACTCCTGTGAGGGAGTGTACGAGGTACAGGTCATGTAACACTTCATCGAGGGCTGCCAGGACGGCACCCCTCTCAAGCACAAGCTCCTGTGCTCCGAGCTGGCCATGTTGGCCGAGCTCATGATCAAGGCGGACAAATACGCCACGGCCGACTCGCCCATCCGGGTCAAAACGACCCCACCGGCCAAGGCGCCGACAACGCCGAAAGCAACCCGGCCGGTTGCCAACAACCGGCAGTCCCAGAACAACAAGCGCAAGAATGACTAACCAGATCCCCGCTACGGGAGCCGGCAGGTCAATACGGTCGAGGATCAAGAGCCGGCTGCCCAGCCTTCCGGCCAGTGCCAGCGCACCGGCAAGGCTGCCTGGCAGCCGAAGCTCACCTTCAAGAAAATGCTCGATCTTCCATGCAAGAACAATTCGGGGGCCATACCCTCTATGCACACGCTCCGGCAATGTAGCTTCTAACAGCGATTGGCCCAGGGGGACGGCCTTCCGGCTCCTCCCGCGCCGCCAGCCCATGCGCCAGCCCCGGCCCCAGCTGCCATCCTGGCGCCAGCAACGGCCCCAAACGACGGTCGTCTAATTGACCAGTTCCCCAATCAAGATGCTTGCTATGTTGTCTTCACCAGTGAATAGACGGGCAAACACGCAGAGCGCCATGACGTGAACCCCACCATGCCAGCAACTCCCCAGTTCATGCATTGGTCGGAGAAGCCGGTCACTTGGAGCCAGGGTGACAATTCTGCCATGATGCCGAATCCCGGCAGCTACGCCTTGGTCCTCGACCCCACCATTGCCACCAAGGAGCAGGCCTACCGCTTCACGTGGGTGCTGATAGATGGCGGCAGCAGCATCAACATTCTCTACCTCGACACGATGTGCAAGCTGAGTCTCAAGATAGAAGACCTGTAGGCGAGCCGGACGGTTTTCCATGGCATCGTGCCTGGGAAGTCCTGCTCCCCTGTCGGCAAAATCACGCTCGACGTCCTCTTCGGCGGACCCGGCCAGTTCCGCCACGAGCCAATGTTGTTCGAGGTCGTGGACCTCGCGAGCCCCTACCACGCGTTGTTGGGTCGGCCGGCCCTTGTTGTAGGAGATATGCCCTAGAGGCAGTAATAACAGTTATTTTGTATCTCCAAAGTTTGTAATGAATGTTTATGTTCCATGCTATAACTGCAATGATTCTCGAGTCTACAAATTAAACAAGGCTTGGAGGGAAACTCATGTGCACGTGTGGTATAATAAACGGTGAATTGTATTCCTAGTCTTGCCTCTAAGACTGGCTCAAGTGTTGCATGATGGTCCTGTTTTCCTGATCATGGGCATGGCTATGCCAGCAATTTTGAGGATGCGATGTTGGTAGAACACTCGTGTTGAATCGATCCGAATTGATGTTATGTTATGAGATACATTTGTCACAAGTTAATGGTTAATAACACAGAGATGGTTAACGTTTGCATAATTCCTTAGACCATGAGAGTATCGAGTTTCTTCATGCTTGCTTCATGAACTTTGGGGTTTGTTAAACGTCATCCATAAATGGGTGGATATTACGGCGGCTTACGGGTTCATGGAAAAGTATGTCAAGTAACTTGATAGCTCAAGATTGGGATTTGCTCCTCCGACGATGGAGAGATATCTCTGGGCCCTCTCGGTGTTACGGTATCCATCATCGTCTGGCCAGACACTTTGTGATTTGATCACGGGGATGCTGGAACACGGGAACGAGAAAAGAGAACAATACCGGCAACGAGGTAACTGGCATAGTGGACAAGTTGTTGATCCACGAGGATGCCTACATGTCTCACCTCGGGTAATTGTTAACATATCGCGAAGCAACAGGAATAGTTCACGGCAACTAGAGGTTCAGTCGAATATTCATTCGTGTGGGTATAGGGGTCAATATGGGTGTCCACGGCTCCGATGTTGATCATTGATCGGAAGGGGTTTCGGGTCATGTCTATGCTTCACCGAACCTATAGGGTCACACGCTTAAGGTTCATCTATCTGTTGAATACTAGACAGGGAGTCTGAGAGAAAATCACCGAAAAGTTTCGGACACCGGAAAAGTTTCGGACAGCGGAAAAGTTCCGCAGACAGGTCACCGGAACAGTTTCGGTGAAACTGAAAAGTTGTTTCAGGGGATACCAAAAAGTCAAATTGGTTTTGGCACATGCCTGATAATTCTTGAAGGGTGCCAGAATCGTTCTGGAAACTTTCTGGAATTTTTCGGGATGAAAACCGGAAATGTTCCGGAGCTGCCGGAACCACTTCAGATGCTTTTCGCAGATGAAAATCACTAGTCCGGAATTGTTCCGGATCGCATTGAAAATTATTTTAGTGGGGTACTAGAATTGTTCTAAGCCCACATAAATATTTTCAGTTCGAGCGGACGCTGAAAAATGTCGCCGTGAATAGTGAAAGTGCTTTTTGGACTACTTTATGGAAAGCCACCTTTTGGGGCTTTGCTCCAAAAGATCTTGGGGATGACATGGATGGATTGGGGCCATTTTTGGGGCCCCACATGAGGTTGTGGCCGGCCACATGGTGGACTCCTTCATGGAGTCCCTCTTGTTCCTTGGTTTCACTTTTATGCCCTTGTGGAAGGACTTCATTCATGTGCATTTTGGGTTTTATTGTAAAACCACCCTACCCCTTGGTTTTCCTATAAATAGGAGGTGAGTGGGCTGCCATTTCATCATCCTTGTGCTCTCATACACATGCTTTGCTTTGCAAGCTCTCTCTCTCCCTCCCACGAAAAGAGTCTCTCGTAGAGCCGGAAGGTTGTCTGGGTTCCGGCAGGAACTAGTTCTGGACGGCCAAGCCCTGCCGGATAGATGACACTGTATGTGTGCAACCCCATAGAGAGGTCGTAGTTTTGATCTTTTGCCCGAGGGGCTGTTTGTGTGTCCTCCCGTAGGGCTGTCCGAGTCTTCGTTCGAGTTTCGAGGGTCCTCCCGAAGGGCTGTCCGCGACATCGTCCGGGGGACTGTCCGACCGCCTCCCGAAGGGCTGTCCGACGAGGGAGTACATCCTCGCGGTTGGGAGGTTGTAAAATCCTAGCTGCGGGGATCTGCACCAACGATCTCCACCAACTCTTCTTCCACTGCGCTTCGAGTCGGTACGGATCAGATCAAACCTTGTATGCAGTCTCCATAGTGGTCCTGGGCGTGCTCGCTATACCGGAAATTTTTGTTTTCTGTCGCGTTCCCCAACAGTGGCATCAAGAGCCAGGCTATGAGTAGATGCATGTTATGATCTAGAATACATGAGATGTATGGGTATTGCATAGTATAATTTTGTAGTAGATGAGATCTATTGCTGAAAATTATTTGTGCGGGTAGCAGATGAAATCTGTTACCCGATGTTCCTGTTGCTTCCCGTGAATTTGCGTAGTCCATATCTTGACGGAATGGTGGAAGCTTACAAAGTTCTGACAATCCGCGATCCTTTCATGCTGCTCCTGAGTATGCTGAATGACAGATCAACGAAGTGCTAACAGTTCTTTGGGTTCCACCATAGTCAAAAGAAATATGGATGTTTCGCAGATGAAAGGGCAAGGCAGATATGATCTGCACGGGGGTCACGCGTATGACGAAGTTTAGTATGGGGCTCGAGATTTTATCATCTCGTGTTTCATACACCCTGGAAAGTTAATCTAGCAACTTGAATTATCATACTTGATGATAAACGTTGGTAGCTGCGGTTTGAGTCAAAACCTTAGAAGCCACGTAAAATAAAATTTTGTATAAACCGATTAGAGGCGTCTAACTTGGTTTTGCAGGATGGTTTGCATATGATGTGGTATAGCAAAGCTCATATTCAATTTTGATTATGTATGAGATGGCTATATGATGTAATTAACATGACCTACGTGTCATGATTTGGCATGATGGCTGGAGCCATATGATTGCACTTTAATGACCTGCGTGTCAACCTTATGTAATGCACTTATTTTATTAGCTATAGAGATAGCAATATTATCTGGTGCATCGACAAGGTGGTGGCAATCTTCGCAAAGGTGAACACTGAAGCGAATGCCAAAGACGAAGAAATACTTGACTTCTCCGTCAGAAGGGGCTACACCATATCATGCTATTATGAATTGCCTGAGATGTTTATCCCTCTTGATGCACCCTTCTTAATTGCGCGGTAGTCGCTTTTTATTAGGGTGATCTCTCACTTAGAATATCAAGTAGTTAGTGTTCTCCCAAGTGTAGCACCGTCACGGCACCTATCTCTTCGGGGTATCACATGGTTACATGGGTACGAACGATTAGAGAAGTGTGAGGCGGGTGAGTTGAGACCTCGCAGCGAGATCACTTGGTTGTCTTGACGTTCAGGCATGAAAGTCATGAGCTCGGAACACATGCATCGAAAGATGAACAAGAGTCACATAGAGATGTGATTGGCAAGTTGGCCTACCAATTGAAATTCTCGTCACTTGAGATGGTTACATCCTTGACGCTGAATTGAAACTTGGGTCTTGCATCACTCACAATCAATTATGAGAGATATTGATTTGAGTGGGAGTGCACCTTAGAATAAAAATTATTTATTCACTAGTGCCAAAAATCATTATGAACAAAGTCTAAATGAACTTGTGTTTTCCGTTGTAGATCAAATGGCTTGCAACACCGCGTTCAACTTAGGCCCTATGTTAGAGAAAGAGAAGTTAGCTGCGAATGGAAACAACTATGCGGACTGGGTCCGTACCCTGAGGATTGTCCTCCGGGGTGCTAAGAAAGTGTATGTGCTTGACGGACCTCTTCCTCCTAAACCGGCGGCAACAGCCGTGGCAGACATACAAAATATCTGGGCCACTAAGGATGATGATTACAACTTAGTGCAGTGCCTCATGCTGTCTTGCATGAGTTCAGAGCTTCAAAAACATTTTGAATTCCATAACTCCTTTGATATGATCAAGGATCTGGATGCTCTTTACAAGTTTAATGCATGGTCTGAACGTTTTGACATCATGAAAATGATGGCGGAGACCAAGATGGCTGAGGGCAGTTCAGTTGGCGAGCACGTAGTCAATATGATTGGCTACGCTGAAAGGCTTAAAATCCTGGAATTCCCACTTCCAGAAGAGCATGTTATGGACTTGTTGCTAGGTTCACTCCCCCCGTCTTATGGCGGTTTTATCATGAACTACAACATGAATGGGATGGACAAAACAACAAATGAGGTGCTTTCCATGCTAAAAACTGCTGAAGGAGGACTGCAGAAAAATCGCAAGCAAGTGTTGCTTGTGAATAAAACTGCCAGTTTCAAAAAGAAAGGCAAGCCAAAGAAGGGCAAGGGCGCCGGTAAGACTGGTTTCCAACGCAAATCTAAGGGCGGAGCCAAGAATGAAACTGAGTGCTTCTACTGCAAGGGCACAGGACACTGGAAGAGAAACTGCAAGAAGTATCTGGAAGATAAGAAGTCCGGAAAAACCAGAAAAGGTATAATTGTTATACAAGTTAATGTCATTGACGTTTTGCTTGCTAGCGAAAATTCTAAGTCTTGGGTATTTGATACCGGATCGGTTGCTCACATTTGCAACTCGATACAGGGGCTTCACAAGGTGCGCAAGCTGGCAAAGAATGAAGTCGTGATGCGTGTCGGGAACGGCGCTGGGATCGCCGCTCAAGCCGTCGGCATTATGCCTCTACGTCTCCCTTCAGGATTTATTTTGGAACTTAGTAACTGTTATTTTGTTCCGTTATTGTGTAGAAACATTATCTCTGGATCATGTTTAGTACACGATGGGTACTCCTACAAGTCCGAGAACAATGGTTGTTCACTTTATTGTAAGGATATGTTTTATGGATTTGCACCCATTGTTGGGGGCCTTTTCATACTGAATCTTGATTGTGGAAATGATGTCTTTAATGTGAATGCTAAACGCCTTAAGAAGGCTGATACCACCACCACTTACTTGTGGCACTGTCGGCTTGGCCACATCGGAAAGAAACGCATGCAAAGACTCCATAAAGATGGAGTTTTACCGTCCCTTGATTTTGAATCATTTGACACATGTGAAGCTTGCTTGATGGGAAAAATGACCAAGACGCCGTTCACGGGTCATCCTGAACGGGCGGGTGAATTATTGGAAATAATACATAGTGATGTATGTGGTCCAATGAACACGGCCGCACGGGGTGGGTATTTTTATTTCGTGACTTCTACTGATGATTTAAGTCGGTATGGCTATATCTACTTGATGAAGCATAAGTCGGAAAACTTTGAAAAGTTCAAAGATTTTCAGAATGAGGTAGAAAATCATCGTGACAAAAAGATTAAGTTTCTGCGGTCTGATCGCGGAGGCGAATATCTTAGTCATGACTTTGGCCAACATCTGAGTGACCGTGGAATCGTTTCACAGCTTACGCCTCCCGGAACTCCACAGCGAAACGGAGTGTCGGAACGACATAACCGAACCCTGTTAGACATGGTAAGGTCGATGATGTCTCTTACAGATCTACCGATATCTTTTTGGGGTCACGCACTACTCACTGCCGCTTATACATTAAACAGAGCGCCGTCTAAGTCTGTTGAGACGACACCACATGAGATGTGGTGGGGAAGATACCTAGTGTGTCGCATCTCAAGGTTTGGGGTTGTGAGGCATACGTAAAACGTTTACAGCCAACCAAACTAGAACCTAGATCAGACAAATGTTACTTTGTAGGTTATCCAAATAACACCATTGGATATTCCTTCTACCACCAGTCCGAAGGCAAAATGTTTGTCGCAAAGGTTGCACACTTTCTCGAGAAAGAATTTCTCGCTAAAGAATTGAGTGGGAGGACAGTACAACTTAATGAGATTAGTGAATCTTTGGCAACCGTTGATATGGCTAAGCAACTGGAAGTAATTCCACAAATTATCCCTACAACCGAGCCGGAAGTTGTCGCATGTGATGCGGAAACTTCAGACAATGTTGTTACTGAACCGCGCAGATCAGGTAGGGCTATCCAGCCACCTGAGTGGTTTCATAATGAAATCTTCATTCTTGAAGACGATGAACCTGCGCACTACAAGGAAGCGATGGCGGGGCCTAGCTCAAGGGAATGGCACAAGGCCATGAGATCCGAAATGGAATCCATGTACGAAAACCAAGTTTGGAACTTGGAAGAACTTCCAGATGGCGTAAAACCCATTGGTTGCAAATGGATTTTCAAAAGAAAGACGGACGCGGATGGTAACATTACTATCCACAAAGCTAGACTTGTCGCGAAAGGGTTCACGCAAGTTCCAGGAGTGGACTACGACGAGACTTTCTCGCCCACAGCTATGCTTAGGTCTGTTCGGATATTACTAGCAATTGCTGCTTATTTCGATTATGAAATATGGCAGATGGATGTCAAAACGGCTTTCCTAAATGGAAACCTTGAACAGGATGTATACATGATACAGCCAGAAGGTTTTGTCGATCCTAAGAATGCTAGAAAGGTATGTAAGCTTCAGAAAGCCATTTATGGTCTGAAGCAAGCATCAAGGAGCTGGAACATTCGTTTTGATGAAGTGGTCAAAGAGTTTGGCTTCATCAGGAACGATGAAGAATCTTGTGTTTACAACAAGTTTAGTGGGAGCGCAAAAGCATTTCTAATCTTGTATGTGGATGACATATTGTTGACTGGAAATGATGTGAATTTTCTTAGCGAAATAAAAGACTCATTGAAAAGGAGTTTTTCAATGAAAGACTTAGGTGAAGCGGCATATGTACTGGGCATCAGGATCTATAGAGATAGATCAAGACGCCTAATAGCTCTTAGCCAAAGCACGTACATTGACAAGGTGTTGAAAAGGTTCAACATGGAGAACTCCAAGAAAGGCCTACTCCCCATGTCACCTGGCACAATGCTTTGCAAGAATCAGAGTCCTCGGACCCTCGATGAGCGAGTACAAATGAATGATATTCCATATGCTTCGGCAGTTGGTTCTATTATGTATGCCATGCTATGTACAAGACCGGATGTTTCCTATGCGCTAAGTGTTAGCAGCCGGTACCAAGGTGATCCAGGATTGGAACACTAGGCCGCAGTCAAGGGTATTCTTAAGTACCTCAGAAGGACCAAGGATTTACTCCTTGTGTACGGAGGTGATGAAGAGCTCATTGTAAGTTGTTACACTGATGCAGGCTTCATGACAGACCCAGATGACTTCAAATCTCAATCTGGCTATGTGTTCATATTGAACGGCGGTGCAGTTGATTGGAAAAGTTCCAAACAAAAGACTGTGGCGGATTCTACGACGGAGGCGGAATATGTTGCTGCTTCTGAAGCCTCCAAGCAAGCTGTCGGTATCAAGCAATTTCTTGAAGACCTTCGTGTGGTTCCAAGTGCTCTGGACCCGGTGGAGATCTATTGTGATAATAGTGGCGCCGTGGCTCAGGCAAGGGAGCCATGTTCGCACCATAAGACAATGCATATTCAACGCAAATATAAACTCATTCGACATCATGTCGAAGAAGGTTTACTGAAAGTACGCAAAGTTCACACGGATCTGAATGTGTCAGCGCAACACCGGATAGCCATTGGTGTTAGGGAAGCCATGTAACTGGATTATGACTCTAGTGCAAGTGGGAGTCTGTAGGAGATATACCCTAGAGGCAGTAATAACAGTTATTTTTTATCTCCAAAGTTTGTAATGAATGTTTATGTTCCATGCTATAACTGCAATGATTCTCGAGTCTACAAATTAAACGAGGCTTGGAGGGAAACTCATGTGCACGTGTGGTATAATAAACGGTGAATTGTATTCCTAGTCTTGCCTCTAAGACTGGCTCAAGTGTTGCATGATGGTCCTGTTTTCCTGATCATGGGCATGGCTATGCCAGCAATTTTGAGGATGCGATGTTGGTAGAACACTCGTGTTGAATCGATCCGAATTGAGTTATGCTATGAGATACATTTGTCACAAGTTAATGGTTAATAACACAGAGATGGTTAACGTTTGCATAATTCCTTAGACCATGAGAGTATCGAGTTTCTTCATGCTTGCTTCATGAACTTTGGGGTTTGTTAAACGTCATCCGTAAATGGGTGGCTATTACGGCGGCTTACGGGTTCATGGAAAAGTATGTCAAGTAACTTGATAGCTCAAGATTGGGATTTGCTCCTCCGACGATGGAGAGATATCTCTAGGCCCTCTCGGTGTTACGGTATCCATCATCGTCTGGCCAGACACTTTGTGATTTGATCACGGGGATGCTGGAACACGGGAACGAGAAAAGAGAACAATACCAGCAACGAGGTAACTGGCATAGTGGACAAGTTGTTGATCCACGAGGATGCCTACATGTCTCACCTCGGGTAATTGTTAACATATCGCGAAGCAATAGGAATAGCTCACGGCAACTAGAGGTTCACTCGAATATTCATTCGTGTGGGTATAGGGGTCAATATGGGTGTCCACGGCTCCGATGTTGATCATTGATCGGAAGGGGTTCCGGGTCATGTCTATGCTTCACCGAACCTATAGGGTCACACGCTTAAGGTTCATCTATCTGTTGAATACTAGACAGGGAGTCTGAGAGAAAATCACCGAAAAGTTTCGGACACCGGAAAAGTTTCGGACAGCGGAAAAGTTCCGCAGACAGGTCACCGGAACAGTTTCGGTGAAACTGAAAAGTTGTTTCAGGGGATACCAAAAATTCAAATTGGTTTTGGCACATGCCTGATAATTCTTGAGGGTGCCAGAATCGTTCTGGAAACTTTCTGGAATTTTCCGGGATGAAAACCGAAAATGTTCCGGAGCTGCCGGAACCACTTCAGATGCTTTTCGCAGATGAAAATCACTATTCCGGAATTGTTCCGGATCGCATTGAAAATTATTTTAGTGGGGTACTAGAATTGTTCTAAGCCCACATAAATATTTTCAGTTCGAGCGAACGCTGAAAAATGTCGCCGTGAATAGTGAAAGTGCTTTTTGGACTACTTTATGGAAAGCCACCTTTTGGGGCTTTGCTCCAAAAGATCTTGGGGATGACATGGATGGATTGGGGCCATTTTTGGGGCCCCACATGAGGTTGTGGCCGGCCACATGGTGGACTCCTTCATGGAGTCGCTCTTGTTCCTTGGTTTCACTTTTATGCCCTTGTGGAAGGACTTCATTCATGTGCATTTTGGGTTTTATTGTAAAACCACCCTACCCCTTGGTTTTCCTATAAATAGGAGGTGAGTGGGCTGCCATTTCATCATCCTTGTGCTCTCATACACATGCTTTGCTTTGCAAGCTCTCTCTCTCCCTCCCACGAAAAGAGTCTCTCGTAGAGCCGGAAGGCTGTCTGGGTTCCGGCAGGAACTAGTTCTGGACGGCGAAGCCCTGCCGGATAGATGACACTGTATGTGTGCAACCCCATAGAGAGGTCGTAGTTTTGATCTTTTGCCCGAGGGGCTGTTCGTGTGTCCTCCCGTAGGGCTGTCCGAGTCTTCGTTCGAGTTTCGAGGGTCCTCCCGAAGGGCTGTCCGCGACATCGTCCGGGGGACTGTCCGACCGCCTCCCGAAGGGCTGTCCGACGAGGGAGTACATCCTCGCGGTTGGGAGGTTGTAAAATCCTAGCTGCGGGGATCTGCACCAACGATCTCCACCGACTCTTCTTCCACTGCGCTTCGAGTCGGTACGGATCAGATCAAACCTTGTATGCAGTCTCCATAGTGGTCCTGGGCGTGCTCGCTATACCGGAAATTTTTGTTTTCTGTCGCGTTCCCCAACACTTGTCAGCTTCATGGCGGTTCCACATTATGCCTACCTCAAGCTCAAGATGCCGGGCCCCAAGGGAATCATCGCCATCAAAGGCGATTACAAGATGTCACTCGAGTGCGCTCGAGACGGCAGCCGGCTTGCCGAGGCCCTGGAAATTGGGGAGGAGAAGCTAGCCGGACATGCCGGCCCCTCCCTCGCAATCCACCGGCAAGGCCTCCTTCCAGCCGTCGAAGGACACCAAAAAATCCCGCTCGACCCGGCCAACCCGACTCAGTGCGTCACGATCGGCTCCCTCCTCGACAGCAAATAGCAAGGTGTCACCTTCCTCTGTGAGAATCGGGACATCCTCGCGTGGTCCCCCAAGGACATGCCGGGTGTTCCGAGGAAGTTCGTCGAGCAGAAACTACACGTTCGGCCGGACGCCAAGCCGGTCAAGAAACCCCTACGCCGTTTCTCCAAGGAGAAGCGGCGCACTATAGAAGAAGAGATCGCCCGGCTGCTCGCAGCCGGGTTCATCATGGAAGTTTTCCACCCGGACTGGCTGGCAAATCCAGTCCTGGTGCTGAAGAAGAATAAGATCTGGCACAAGTGTATCGACTACACTAGCCTGAACAAGTCATGTCCCAAGGACCCAGTTTCCCTATCGCGGGTCGATCAAGTAATCGACTCCATGGCCGGCTGTGACTTGCTGTCCTTCCGAGACGCCTACTCCAGCTACCACCAAATCAATATGGACCTAGAAGATTGCCTCAAGACCTCCTTCATCACACCCTTTGGGGCCTACCGCTACATCACCATGTCCTTTGGCCTGAAGAATGCAGGCGCCACGTTCCAACGGTGCATGGAGAAGTGCCTCCTGCCTCAGATAGGCAGGAACGTTCATGTGTACGTCGACGACATCATTGTCAAAACCAAGAAGCACTTCAGCCTCCTCGACGACCTTCGGGAGACTTTCGCGAACCTGCGCGAATACAAGATCAAGCTCAACCCGGAGAAGTGTGTCTTCGGCGTTCCCGCCGGTCAACTCTTGGGTTTCTTCGTGTCCGTCCGTGGCATTGAAGCTAACCCCGAGAAGATGTGCGTGATCGAACGCATGCCGAAGCCGACCCGGCTCCGCGACGTCCAGAAGTTCACCGGCTGCCTTGCCTCACTCAGCTGGTTCATCAGCCAGCTAGGAAAGAAGGTTCTGCCCCTTTACGGGCTCCTTCGCAAGACAGCTCTAACCGAGCCAGGTCAAACCAAGAGGCCGGGCATCTTCGACTGGCCTGACGAGGCGGACAAGGCCTTCCGCGGCCTCAAGAAGGCTCTCACCCGCGCACCCATCCTAGCCGGGCCGGCTGAGAAGGAACCGCTGCTTGCCTACATCGCTGTGACCACCCGCGTCATTAGCATCATCCTGGTGGTCAAGCGGCCGGAGGAGGGCAAGTCCCTGAAAGTCCAACGACCCGTCTACTACCTCAGCGAGGTCCTCTCCGCATCCAAGTAGAACTACTCCCACTACCAAAAGATGTGTTACAGCATATATTTCGTCGCCAAGAAGGTCAAGCAATACTTCCGAGAGCATACCATAACCGTGGTGAGCACGGCCCCGCTTGGCAAGATCATGAGCGGCCGGGACTCCGCTGGCCGGATTGCCAAGTGGGTGATCACCCTCGCCGATCATGAGATCCGGTAAGAGCCGAGAACTGCCATGAAGTCACAAGCTTTGGCGAATTTCCTCGTCGACTGGACGGAGTTTGTTCCGCCTCCCCAGACTCCACGCATTGGCACATGCACTTCAATGGCTCAAAAATGAGGACCAGCCTGAGTACCGGCATAGTCCTCTCCTCCCCGAAAGGTCATCAGCACTAGTACGCCCTCCAGATCCACTTCACCGTTTCCAACAACATGGTGGAATATGAGGCCATCGTCCAAGGCCTCCGGCTCGCCAAGGAGATCGACATCAGGCGCATCCTCTGCTTCGGCGACTGCGACCTCGTGGTGCAGCAGGTCTCTGGCGAATGGGACACCAGGGACGCCAACATGGCCACCTACCGCTTCCTTGTGCAACAGCTCACCGGTTCCTTAGAGGGCTGTGAATTTCATCACGTCCCCTGAGCGGACTACAAGGCGGCAGATGCGCTGGAAAAGATCGGCTCCACCCGGCAAGCCATCCCAACCGGCTTCTCCGTCGAACGGCTGCTCAAGCCATCGAACTAACCGTCCCAAGAATCAAAGTCAATCTTCGTGCCGATAGGCGCCGCTGGCCCATCACCGGCTCCGGCCGCCTCCCCTACAACTTTGCCACCGGCTCTCGAACCGTCGGCTGTCCAGCCGGCCGCGGTCGAGCCGGCGGAGCCCGACGCGGCCAGCCCCGGCAACATGGCTGTCATGATGATCGACGATACACCAGCGTCGGAGGCTCTCGAGCCGGTCCCAAGGGCTGGCGGCTTGGCCTCGGGGGCTGATCAACCAGCCCCGGGGGCTCCCGGACCAGCCGCCGTCACGGCCCCTTCGTGGGCCCAACCCATTTTGGCGTTACTTCCGCTAGGCGAGCTGCCTCGGGACGAGGCTCTGGCTAGGCAAATCCAGCGCCGGGCCTCGGCCTACAGCATCATCAACAACGAGCTCGTCCACCGTAGCACCACCGGCGT
Organism: Hordeum marinum; assembly: GCA_022496015.1. Classification (NCBI taxonomy): domain Eukaryota; kingdom Viridiplantae; phylum Streptophyta; class Magnoliopsida; order Poales; family Poaceae; genus Hordeum; species Hordeum marinum. The sequence continues at coordinate 446,263,262 of CM039674.1, forward strand.
CTTCTAGCGGCGCATCGAGCCAGAAAAGGGCATGGAGATCCTCCTCGACATCCACCAGGGCGAGTGCGGGCATCACGCCACCCCCCGGACCCCGGTAGCCAAGGCTTTCCACCACGGATTCTACTGGCCCACGACCCTCGAGATGGCCAAGACTTTGGTCGACGAGTGCGAGTGTGCCAACGCTCCAGCACGCAAAGGCACCTGCCGGCAACGGCCCTCCAAACCATCCCCCTTTCGTGTCCCTTTGCTATCTGGGAGCTGGACATGGTGGGTCCGTTCAAGAGCGCTCGAGGCGGCATGACGCATTTGCTGGTGGCAGTGGACAAATTCACCAAGTGGATCGAGGCGTGACCAATCAAGAAGCTGGACGGCCCCACGGTCGTCCGGTTCATCGACGACATGACAGTACGCTATGGCGTTCCCCATAGCATCATCACCGACAACGGCACCAACTTTGCCGAGGGCACACTCGCAAGTTTCTGCTCCAAACAAGGGATCCGACTCGACCTGGCCTCCGTCGCTCATCCACAGTCAGATGGCCAGGTCGAGAGGGCAAACGGCCTCATCTTGTCCGGCATCAAGCCCTGGCATGTGACGCCGCTAGTAAGGTCGGCCGGCTGCTGGATCGATGAGCTGCCGGCCGTCCTGTGGAGTCAAAGGACCACCCCGAACCGGTCGACCGGCTACACCCCATTCTTCCTTGTGTATGGGTCCGAGGCGATCATCCCCACCGACATCGAGATCGACTCGCCTCGGGTCGCCCTATACACGGAGAAGGACGCTAAGGAGGCAAGAGAAGACGGTGTCGATCTACTCGAGGGAGCTTGCAAACTGGCCTTGAGCCAGATGGCGATCTACTTGCAGAAGCTCCGGCACTACCACAACAAGCTGATCCGGCCGCTCTCGTTCTGCGAGGGGGATCTAGTCCTCAGACGGGTCCAACGAACCGCCGGTCAGCACAAGCTGTCCTCCCTGTGGGAAGGCCCATTCATCATCAGCAAAGCGCTACACAACAATGTGTACTATCTGATAGACGCCCAGAAGCCACAGAAGCGCAAGAGAGACACCTCCGGTGAAGAGACGGAGCACCCATGGAATGTGGCGCTCCTGTGCCTATTTTACTACTGAGGAAAATCAATGTATGTATGTACCCCTGTCCTTTTGGGCTTATGAATGCAATGGGCGTCCCAAGTCAGCTCTTGGGGCGCGCCCTGTTTGGTTTCTCTCAAAGTGTTCCACACTCACCGGCTCCCCTGTCCGGCTCCCGGGACCGGCTGGACCTGGAAGTGTCCCTCGGCAAAAAGGCTAAGTAATGAGAGCTGGCCAAGCTTCCCCACCCTTACCAGCTACAAACCGGCTCCCGGCTGTCCGGCTGATGGGGCCTCGGGGCCGCAAGGTTTGGCTCACACTAAAGGTCAAAGAGGGAGGGGACTTCTTCTAGGCTCAGCCGGACCCTCGCCGCGTCTCTGCCGCTTTACTTACCCCGAAACATAACCCGCGATTCCTAAGTTTCAAAACGGCTCCCTTGAGGCAGATGCCCCGACCCAGCTATAGACCGGCTCCCGGCTATCGGGCTAGCAGGGCCAAAGCCAAAGGGGAAAAGGAATAGAAACGCAAGGAATCAAGGCGGGCAAAAAAGGGTAGGGTATGATTCACAAGGAAAAACACAAATCCTCATGGCATAAATGTTAAAGCAAAAAGTGGCCCATGGCCGGCCTTCAGTTCATTACATAGACACCCCCAGTGGGTGGATTCAAGTCGTTACATGCAGGAAAAAAAGATAACTAAGAAGACGCCTGGGGGCTCAGGCCACCGGCGCGTCGCCATCCGGCGTGCACTTCGCCGACGTATCGTGGGGCGGCTTGGTCCCCGCCCCAGAGGTGGTCACGGCCTTCGGGTCAGCCTCCTTGTCCTTCAAGGTGGGATCCTCGGTCTCGGCCATTTCGCCGCTCGAGTCAGTGCTCTCGTCGACAACTTCGACATCGTCCGGGCCCTGAGGGACATCGAAGGAATCCTCGGGGAGCGGCTCGCCATCTTCGCCAAGGGGCGGCAAGAACTCGTCCGCGTCGACGTACTATGCGAGTTTGTTCGCCTGCTGGTCCAAGGCTGACTCGCTGGCCTCCCGCTCCGCGGCCGGCACGTCCCACATGGTCACCAGCCGGGCCTGGTCCACGCCCTAGTACCAAGACGTGACGAACCAGAGCGCCATCTGCGCTCTGGCTCGGGTAGCCGAGGCCTTCCAGGCCTCGAAGAGGGGGACGGCGTGCTCGAGCCAAAGGGCCACACGGTGCGTCGGAGCTCCCCCATGGTTCGGCCATAGCGCGGCAATGACCTCCTCGTCGGCGGTCTTGAGACACTCCACACTCCGCTCGAGATGGGTCATCCGCATCTCGACGGCGATCCCGATCTCATCCATGTCCCATGGAACGTGCTCTTCGATGGAGCGGCTGCACTCCCGGAGGTATTCCCAGTGATCCTCAATGGCGCGTGAGGCGCGGCGATAAGTCTCCGAGAAACGCCCTGGAAGAAAGAAGAGAAGGCGGAAAGGAAAAAACAAGATGTAACACAAGATGCGGCAAGAAAAAGGGAAACTGATTGAAAGAAGCAAGAAGTTGGCGCGTACCTTCGATCACGTCGGCCATGCCGATGGCGAAGTGAAGCACCTATTCGCACTCTAGCTTCCGGGCCGCCTCCGAAGCGACGAAGGAGCCTCCGACCTCCTCGAGCATCTTCTCTAGGCGGGTCACCTCACCTTGGCGGGCGGCGGTCCTCAGGGCGGCCTCAGCCGCCTCCTTGACGGCCGCTTCCCAGGCCACCCTCTCCTTGGTCGCCTCAGCCTCGAGCTGGCCTCAGGCACCTCCCCGTCGGCCAGCAGCGTGGCCAGCTGGTCTGCCTCCTGCGCGGCCGCCTGGACATCCCACTTCAGTCGGTCCTGTTCGGCGATGAGTCCGGTCTTCTCCCACCGAAGGGTGGCCAGCTCGCTTACATAACACGACCAACATCAGCAAACGGCAAGACCCGCTGACTCCCAGGGGCTACACGCCCCTCCTCCCACAAAGTGCAACTTACCTTGCATGCACGCCAGCTCCTCCTCGAGGCGGTAGTTTCCGTGCTTGCCGCGGTCGTGGATGGTGACCGCTTCTGCAAAGAGCTTCTGCTGCAGGGAGATCCCCTCCTGTTGCAAAGGGGGCGAAGGTCAAGATATAATCCAAGGAGATCCGGCCCGGCTGCCCGTTAGCCGGACAACCGGCCCGCATCTTGGGGGATACACCCAGTGGGTGCGCTTGCGCGTCCCCACCAAAAATTCTAAGGGAAGAAGTTGACTTACCTCAACGCGCTGAAGGGCAGCGTCCGCCGCCTCCGCGAATCGGGCCAGCTCCTGCCGGCATCGGTCCAGGACGCTCCCCAGATCCACAAGGGAGGGGACCGGACCACCTTCCTGGGGATCCGGCAGGGCCAGCACGCTCGCCAGCGCATCCCAGTCCCGGCAGACCAACTGCATCGTCCGCGGGACCCTCCGGGCCCGGCCACTACTGCTACCTGGACTCGTCACGGCTCCAGCTGCTGGGGGCGAGTTGACGACGGCAAGGGACCAGGAGTCGCCTCCCGCCGCCCACCCCCCCTGCCTGGCGCCGCCGTCCACGCCTCCTCTACCGGTCGCCCTGGTGCGTCAGTCGCGCCTGAGGGCATCTCCACCTCAATGACTGCCGTCTCCGGCGGCACCACCGGCGTCGCCTCTATGGCCGCTGGCACCTCCGGCACCTCCACCCGGGCAGGTTCTGAGGCGGGCGGGGTCGCTATCGGCACCTCAGGCCGGGCAGCCTCGGGGGCCTGCCCCGTTGCCGCCTCCCCAGCCTCGACCGTCCCCTGCGCGGGCGGAGGCGGCGGCTGGTCCGCGGCCACCCTTCTCAGCTCGCTTGACCGGGGCCTCGACATACGAGCGGACTCCGCCGCCGAGTTCGAGGCACGCAGAGGCTCGGTCGACCCTCTTCGCCGCCGGCCGCTCGACGTCGCGGAGTGTGTGGCCCCAACCCGCGCGCCAGACCAGGAAGCTCGCAGCTACGCGAGCCTCCTCTTCTCCTCCCGATGGGTGGCCGCGTGCTCGCGGGCCAGCCGGTCGGCGGCCTTCGTCTACTCCCCCGCCGTCTCCTCTTCTTGGAGCTCGATGGGGTCACTGCAACACCCAAGACTCGGTCATCAGCTGGCTCGCAACGACAAGGGGCAGGGCCCGCTTGGCTCGGGGTGGCGGTTTCCTCGTGGCCGTCTTAACCCGCTTTGGGTCGGGCGGTTGGGCTGCCGGCCCCACTGGGCTGACCTCTTCCCCCGGCCAGCCGGTTCAGCGGTTGGGCCTCGAGCGGGCCGCTCCTCGCTCCTGCGGTCCTGGCGCGCTGCGGGAGGAGGTCCGTCTAGGATCATTAGTTCATCATCGTCATCGTCATCGTCGTCGTCGTCCATCCAGTTACGAATGGAGGGGGCAAGAGGGAACTCACCCGCTTCGCTCGGTCCTCCGAATGCTCCGGACCCTCCGGCTCCACCTGGAGCGCCGCCTCACGGCTCCGTAGGCTCGTCGGCCTCGCCCGAGGAGTCCACTCCTTCCTCCGTGGGACCTCCCATCTAGAAGTATTCAGAGTCGGAGTCCTCGCGCTCCGCTTCGAAGATTTGCGGGTGCGGGCCGTCCGGCCTGTTCTGTCGCACCAACAGCTGGGGTCAGCAGGCCAACGTAAGTGCTCCAGCCGGCTACCGGCTAGGGAATAACATACAAAAGAAAAAACCGCCTCGAAGAGAGAATTCACTAGGGTAGGCCGGTTGATGCGGTCATACGTCTCCATGCCGAAGGACCACGAGGCGGGCTTCAGCTTGAACATCGTGAGGGCGTTCACCCGCTTCGCCACCTGAGCTGGCGTCAGCTCCACGGTGGACTGCCGGTAGGGGTTTTGCCGGCCAAACATATCGCATATCCGGTGTGGCCTCATCTGGAGAGGCGACACCCGGTGCGAGATGAAGGCCGCCACCAGGTCGGCGGCAACCAGCCCCTCGGCGCTCTTCAGCTGCGTGAGCCGGGCCAGCTCGTCCAGGGCCCCGCTGCGCGGGGCTGATGCCAACCAGTTCTGCTAGGAGGACTGCCGGTCCTCGAAGGGCGGCAGTCGGATGTAGTCACATTGAAGAACGTTTGATAACACCCCTTGACAAAATCGATCAAAGAGAGAGGGGGAAAGTGAGCAACGCCGCGGCAGCACACCACCGTGCCCCCGCAAGCGTCGCTCTTCAAGGGCTTGAGATAGAAGAGAGCATTGAAGAGGTCAAGGAAGGGAACAATGCCGAGATACCCCTCGCACAGCGCCACGAAGGTGGAGAGGTACAAGATGGAGTCCGGACCAAGATTATGAGGTTGAAATTCGAAGGTGTCGAGGAGGAGATAGAAAAAGATGCTCACTGGAAGGGCTAAGCCTTGAGAGAAGTGCTAGAGTTCGCTACCTCGCTGCCCGGCGCACGGGTGGCCACCCGCTCGGGCGGCGGCAGCATCCGCGCCTTGCGCAACTCAGCAATGTCCGCCTCGGTGATGAAGGAGCCGCCCTAGCTTCCACTGCGTCAGTCAGCCATCGTTGTTGCGATGCGACGTGCGGGCGCGGGCGCGGTTTCAGCGGTAACGGCGCGAGGGGAAGCAAGAACAGTAGCAAGGGAGGGCAGCGAGGAGGCAAGACAGGCACGAGTACCTCCGCCTCCTGCTCTCCCTCCCCTTTTATAGGGGAAGCCACGACCGGGGATGTGGGATCATTTGTGCACACTTCCCCTGGAAACCCCACGCGAGTGGGGAGCCCCGGGCCGTAACGGCTGCCTTGGGGCGTAGAAGATCCGGCCCTGGACCAGAGGCCTGTTGGGCTAGGCCTGGGTCCTAGAGGGCTGCCCCTTCGCCTTCAAGTTGGAGGTGGGCGGAGCTGAGGGGAAGCTATCGGCTCCCCACTGACCGCCAGACATGGGCCCCCACCGGATTCGGGGGATACTGACGGGGTTTATACCCCCAGGTAGGCCAGAGCGACGGGGTTCTCCCCTCTTCAATTCAAAGAGGAGCCATGCGGCCATCTCGACGAGGCCGGATGGAGGGCGCATGACGCAAGCCGGCTCCGGCTGGTGCCTCGGCGGGCTGGTCAAGCAGCCATCTGAGCCCTCAACCGGCTGCCCACGAGCCGGCCCCTCCATTGACTTTGGGACGTACATGTCCCGTCCCGTCCCTCTGCCCGCTGGTACGACGACGTGACGCGACTGGCTGCACAGGTGACCCTGTGCCTACAGTGGTCGCTTATGCACCGCCCCGCATGGCTACAGTTCAACCATCCGGGCCGCTGACCCTAGTGAGCGTGATTGGGCAGGGGAACAGTGCCGCCATGCCTTTGCCACTCGATTGCCTGACCCGGCGTGGCTATAGTGCCACCGGCCGTACCGAAGACTTCGGCCGGCTGGCGCTAAACGGCGCTCCTCCGGGCGGCCCGTGCCGGGATGGGTGGGCCAGGACCAACCGCAGTGCCTACCGACGGGCCCCAACGGGAGATTGGACCGCTCGATCGGCGGGCCCTAACCACGATGACACGACGTGAGCAGTGGGATCCCCTGGCCGGCCGGACAAGCTGCCACTGGGGTCCCTTCACTTTGGTACTTATTGTCTATTGTAAGGGGGGTTGGCCTATAAAACCCCTCGAGCCCCCCATGCAACGGGGACGGATCCACGGGCGAATGATCACACCCACACCCACGAGACTCTCGTACGCCCTCCGATAGTGGAGGAAGATGAGATGAGTGCTACGTCTTCCTCGTCTAGACACACTCCAGGAGCACCCTGGTATACATATCCACCTATCCAACGAAACCAAGCAGGACTAGGGGTGTCACCTCCCTCGGAGGGCCCTAAACCTGGGTACATCGCGTGTGATCACCTCTTGTGCCAGTCTCGCACCCGGTGCCCATCGGCATCCTTTGGCCCCAAAACATTCGATAAGCCACCCCATGGCATTTGTCATGAGAAAATGATGACACCAGGTCCGACACGTGAGGAGGGCCCGCGCACTCCGGGACCTCGAGCGGCCGGAGGCGGAGGGGGTTGGCGGACCCCCCATGGGCGTCATACTTGGCAGCAGAGTCAACCCGCATGTCGAGGCCTCCGTCAAGCGAGCCGCGGGGGGCTGCCATGGACCCGCCAACGCCTCCGCCCGCGCAACAAATGACCTAGGCGAGGGAGGCGGCGATGGAGCCGGCTCCCGAGGTGACCGGCCAGAGGTGCCGGAGGTGACCCCGCCTGCGGCCGAGCCGGCCCAGGGCGAGGTGCCGGCGGCCCTAGAGGCGACGCCGGAGGCGGCGGCCATGGAGGTGGCGGTGCCTTCCAGCGCGAGTGGCGCGCCAGAGCGGCTGGGAGAGCAGGCGGCAGCGGCACTGGGTGGGGAGGGGGGTGGCGACTCCCGGCCCCATGCCTTCATCAACCCGCCCCTGGCAGCTGGTGCCGCGGCGAGCCCGGACGGCAGTGGCGGTTGGGCCCGAAGGACCCAGCGGTCGATGCAGGAGGTCGTCCAGGACTGGGAAGCGCTGGCGAGCGCACCTACCCTACCGCCCCCCCAGGAAGGTGGCCCAGTCCCCTCCTTCGCGGACTTGGGAAGTTTCCTGGTTCCGTGCCGACAGGAGCTAGCCCTGTTTGCGGAGGCGGCGGACGTCGCCCTTCAGCGTGCGGACGTAAGCCAGCACTTTGCCTTAGAGTTTTTAGTGGGGGCGCGCGAGTGCACCCAAGGGGTGTAGCCTCCGAGATGCGGACCGGCTGACCGGCTGACTGGGAGGTGGGCAAGATCTCCTTTGAGCATGTCTTGACCTTTGCCTTTTTTATGACAGAAGGGAACCTCCCTGTGGCAGAAGCTCTTTGCGGAAGCGGTTGCCATCCACGACCGCGACAAGTATGGCTTCTACCGCCTGGAGGAGGAGCTGGCGCACGTGCAAGGTGGGTTGCGCTTTGTAGGAGGGGCACATAGCCCCCGGGAGTCAGCTGATGTTGGTTGTGTTTTGTAGGTGTGCTGGCCACCCTTTAGGGGGAGAAGACCGGGCTCGTCGCCGAACGGGATAGGTTGACACGGGACGTCCAAGCGGCCACGCAGGAGACGAACCGGCTGGCCGCGCTGCTGGTCGACGGGGAGGCGGCTCGGGACCGGCTAAAGGCCGAGGCGGCAAAGGAAGTGGCGGCCCGGGAGGCGACCGTCAAGGAGGCGGCAAACGCCGCCCTAAGGACCGCCACCCTTCAAGGCGAGTTGACCCTCCTCGGTAGAACGCTTGAGGAGGTCAAGGGTTCCATCGCCACCTCGGAGATGGCCCGGAAGTCAGAGCGTGAGGCGGCGCTCCATGTCTCCATTGGGGTGGACGATGCGATCGAAGGTAGGTGCCAACCTCTCTCCTTCCCCAGCCAGTTGCTATTCCCTTTGCCGTTTCTCGTGTTTCATCTTGCTTTTTCTTTCCTTCTCTTCTTCTTCCTTCTAGGGCGTTTCCCGGAAACTCATCGCCGCGCTTCGTGCGCCGTTGAGGAGCACCGGGAATGCCTTCGGGAGAGCGTTCGCTCCATCGAGGAGCACGCCGCGTGGGACATGGATGAGATTGGGATCACCGTTGAGATGCGGATGACCCATCTCGAGCAGACCGTGGAGCGGCTCAAGATCGCCAGCAAGGAGGTCATCACCGCGTCGTGGCCGAGCCATGGGGGAGCTCCGACACACCGCGTGGCTCGGTGGCTGGAGCATGCCATCCCTCGCCTCGAGGCCTGGAAGGCATCGTCCACCCGAGCCAGGGCATATATGGCGCTCCGGTTCGTCACGTTGTGGTACCGTGGCGTGGACTTGGGTCGGCTGGCGACCATGCGGGACGTGTCGGCAGCAGAGCAGGAGGCCCGCGAGCCAGCCCTTGTCCAGCGGGCCAACGAGCTTGCGTCATACGTTGACCCGAACAAATTCCTGTTGGCCTTGGCGAGGATGGCGAGCCGTTGCCCGAGGACTCCTTCGACATCCCTCAGGGCCCGGCGGACGACGAAGGCGCCGACGAGAGCACCGACTCGAGCGGCGAGAGGGCCGAGGCCGAGGAGCCTGTTGGAAATATGCCCTTTAGGCAATAATAAATTAGTTATTATCATATTTCCTTGTTCATGATAATCATTTATTATCCATGCTATAATTGTATTGATTGGAAACACATTACATGTGTGGATAAATAGACAACACTTTGTCCCTAGTATGCCTCTAGTGAACTAGCTCGTTGATCAAAGATGGTCAAGGTTTCCTAGCCATTGACATGTGATGTCATTTGATAATGGGATCACATCATTAGGAGAATGATGTGATGGACAAGATCCAAACTACAAACGTAGCATATGATCGTGTCAGTTTATTACTACTGTTTTCTACATGTCAATTATATGTTCCTATGACCATGAGATCATGGAACTCACGGACACCGGAAGAGTACCTTGTGTGTATCAAACGTCGCAACGTAACTGGGTGACTATAAAGCTGCTCCATAGGTATCTCCGAAGGTATCTGTTGAGTTGGCGTGGATCAAGACTGGGATTTGTTACTCCGTGTGACAGAGAGGTATCTCAGGGTCCACTCGATAATACAAAATCACAATAAGCCTGGCAAGCAATGTGACTAAGCATTAGTCACGGAATCTTGTATTACAGAACGAGTAAAGAGACTTGCCGATAACAAGGCTGAACTAGGTATGGAGATATCGACGATCAAATCTCGGGCAAGTAACATACCGAAGAACAAAGGAAACATCATACGGGATTAACTAAATCCTTGACATAGAGGTTCGACCGATAAAGATCTTCGTAGGATATGTAGGAACCAATATGGGCATCCAGGTCCCGCTATTGGTTATTGATGGTAGAGGTGTCTCGGTCATGTCTACATAGTTCTCGAACCTGCAGGGTCTGCAGACTTAAGGTTTGGTGATGTTTCGGTAGTATAGAGTTATGTATGGTGGTGACCAAAGGTTGTTCGTAGTGCCGGATGAGATCCGAACATCACGAGGAGCTACGAAATGGTCCCGAGGTAAAGATTGATATATAGGAAGTCCTATTTTGGTTGCCGGAAAAGTTTCGGGCTCATCCGTGGTGTACCGGGAGTGCCAGTAGTGTACCGGGAGACCATCGGGAGGGGTATTTCGACCCAAGAGGCTACATGGGCTGTGGTAGAGTAAATACCAGCCCTTACTGGGCTGGTCGAAGTCCCACACAAGGCTCATGCGGCTAGGAGATAAAACCCAAAGAGAAAAGGTGGAAAAAGGCAAAATAGGGAGGAATCCTTGTGCCACTAGGATTGGAGGAGTCCTCCTCCTCTCCTCCTTGATTTGGCCGACCCAAGGGCTGGCCCCTTGAGGGCCAAGCATCCTCCTCTCTTCCTCTTATATATACTAGAGGTTTTATTGTTTTTTCACTAGATTTTCCAGCCACGTGCTGCCCGTTCCTCTAGTGCATAGTTTCTCCTCTAGTTCGGATTTCTGCAGTGCTTAGGCAAAGCCTTGCCGGAATAGCTCCACCACCATCGCCGGAGCGCTGTCATGCTGCCAGAGAACTCTTCTACCTCTCCGCTCCCTCTTGCTGGATCAAGAAGGCGGAGATCGTCATCGAGTTGTACGTGCGCTGAATGCGGAGGTGTCGTCCCTTCGGCGCTAGATCAGGAGGACCGTGATCAAGATTGTGAGACGGATCGTGACGATATCACGGGACGGATCGTGATGAGTTCGCGGGACGGATCGTGATTGGATCGCCGGACGGATCGTGATGAGATCGCGGGACGCTCAGCGATTTGGATCGTGAAGACGTTCGAGTACACCAACCACGTTTCTTAACACTTCCCGCTTAGAGATCTACAAGGGTATGTAGATCCACCCTCCCTCTCGTAGATGCTCATCACCATGGACAGATCTTGCGTGTGCATAGGAATTTTTTTGTTCCCATGCAACGTTCCCCAACAATGGCTTCATGAGCTAGGTCTATGTGTAGATGAGATCTCGAGTAGAACACAAAGAGTTTGTGGGCGTTGATGCTTAGATTACTTCCTCCCTTGGTCATATTTGGTTCAGCGGTATTGTGAGATGAAGCGGCCTGGACCAACCTTACTCGTACGCTTACGAGAGACAGGTTCCATCGACTGACGTGTAACTTCGTAGCACAAACATGGCTGGCGGGTGTCTGTTCCTCCTACTTTAATTGGATCCGATTTGACTAAGGCGGTCCTTGAGGAGGTTGAAAAGCAACTTATGTATCACCGTTGTGGTTTATGCGTAGGTGAGAATTGTTCTTGCTAGATACTCGTAGCAGCCACGTAAAACATGCAACAACAATTAGAGCACGCCTAACTTGTTTTTGTAGGGTATGTTGTGATGTGATATGGCCAATTACATGATGAGATATATGTGATGTATGAGATGATCATGTGTTGTATAGAATATGACGACTTGCATGTCGATGAGTACGGCAACCGGCAGGAGCCATAGGGTTGTCTTAACTATTTTGCCATTTTTTCTTTACTTTATCGCTATGAGTTAGCAATAGTCGTCGAAGCAATAGCCGGTGCGGCAACCCTGATGGCAACACATTGATGGATATCAAGATGATGGAGATCGTGGTGTCATGCCGGTGACGATGGAGATCTTGCCGGTGTTTTGAAGATCAAGATCAAAAGAACAAGTTCATGGCCATATCATGTCTCTTATGATTTGCATGTGATGTTAGTACTTTTATGCACCTTGTTTTGCTTAGGATGACGGTAGCATTATAAGGTGATCCCGCATTTAAATTTCAAGATGAATTGTGTTCTCCCCGAGTGTGCACCGTTGTGAAAGTTCGTCGTGTCGAGACACCACGTGATGATCGGGTGTGATAGACTCTACGTTCACATACAACGGGTGCAAGCCAGTGTTGCACATGCAGAACACTCGGGTTAAACTTCACGAGCCTAGCATGTACAGACATGGCCTCGGAACACAAGAGACCGAAAGGTCGAACATGAGTCATATAGTAGATATGATCAACATGATGATGTTGACCATTGAAACCATCTCAACTCACGTGATGATCAGACTTGAGTTGGTGAATTTGGATCATGTATCACTCGAATGACCAGAGTGATGTAAATTTGAGTGGGAGTTCTTAAGTAATATGATTAATTGAACTCATTATCGCAAACATAGTCAGTCGTGTCTTTCCAAATTATGTTGTAGATTACTAGCTCACACTGTAGCTCCCTTGAATTTCTATATGTTCCTAGAGAAATAGAGTTGAAAGATGATGGTTGCAATATTGCGGACTGGGTCCATGATCTGAGGATTGTCCTCATTGCTGCACAGAAGGCCTATGTCCTTAATGCACTGCTCGGTGCGCCAACCCCTCTAGCGTCGTCTGTAGATGTTGTGAACATCTAACAGGCATGTTCTGATGACTACTTGATAGTTTAGTGCGTCATGCATTACGGCTTAGAATTGAGGCTTTGAAATGTTTTGAACCTCACGGAACATATGAGATGTTCTAAGAGCTGAAATTAGGATCTCAGGCTCATGCTCGTGTTGCGAGATATGAGATCTCCAACAAGATTCTTTACCTGCAAGATGAAAGAGAATAGCTCAATCGTTGAGCATGTGCTCAGATTGTCTGGGTGCTACAATCGCTTGAATCGATTGGGAGTTGATCTTCCAGATATGATAGTGATTGATATAGGTCTCCAAGTCACTGTCACTAAGCTACTAGAACTTGGTGATGAACTACAAAATTAGAGGGATATAATTAATTATCCCTAAGCTGTTCGCGATGTTTGACACCAGGAAGGTACAAATCAAGAAGGAGCGTCAAGTGTTGATGGTTTGTAAAACCACTAGTTTCGAGAAGGGCAAGGGAAAGGAGGGAAACTTCATGGATGGAAAGTCAGTTGTTGCTCCAGTGAAGCAACCCAGAGTGAACCCAAACCCAAGACTAAGTGCTTTGGTTATGAGGAGAGCGGTCACTGAAGCAAAACAACCCTAGATACTTGGTAGATAAGAAGGTTGGCAATGTCAACAGAAGTATATTTGATATACGTGTTATTGATGTGTACCTTGCTAGTACTCCTAGTAGCACCTGGGTATTAGATACCGGTTCGGTTGCTAAATATTAGTAACTCGAAGTAAAAGCTACGGAATAAACGGAGACTAGCTAGGTGTGAGGTGACGATGTGTGTTGGAAATGTTTCCAAAGTTGATGTGATCAACATTGCATCTCTCTACCTTCGGGAGTAGTGACAAACCTAAATAAATATAATTTGGTGTTTGCGTTAAGCATGAACATGATTAGATTGTGTTTATTACAACACGGTTATTCTATTTAAGTTAGAGAATAATGGTTATTCTGTTTACATGAATAATACCTTCAATGGTCATGCACCCAGTGTGAATGGTTTGTTGAATCTTGATCGTAGTAATACACATGTTCACAACATTGATGCCAAACGATACAAAGTTAATAATGATAGTACCACATACTTGTGGCACTGCCGCTAAATGTCATATTGGTATAAAGCGCATGAAGAAACTCCATGCTCATGGATCTTTGGACTCATTCGATTTCGAATCGGTTGAGACATGCAGACCATGCCTCTTGGGCAAGATTAATAAAACCCCGTTTTCGAGAATGGGCAATTGACTTATTGGAAATGATACATGTTGATGTATACGGTCCAATGACTGTTGAATCATGCAGTGGATATCGTTATTTTTTTGCTTTCACTAATGATTTGAGTATATATGAGTATATTGACTTAATAAAACACAAGTCTGAATCGTTTGAAAGGTTCATACAAATTCAGAGTGAAGTTTAAGATCATCGTGACAAGAAGGTAAAAATGTCTGCGATATGATCACGGAGGTGAATATTTGAGTTATGAGTTTGGCATACAACTTAAGGCAATGTGAAAATTGTTTCACAACTCACGCCACCTAGAACACCATAGTGTGATGGTGTGTCCGAAAGTCATAGTCGTGCTCTATTGGATGTGGTACATGCGATGATGTCTCTTATCGTTTTGCTACTATAGTTGTGGGTTATGCGTTAGAGACAACTACATTCACTTTAAATAGGGAACCATCTAAATCCGTTGAGATGACACCGTCTAAAACTATGGTTTGATAGAAACCTAAGTTTTCATTTCTTAATGTTTGGGGCTGGGACGCTTGTGTGGAAAATGTTTTCACCTAATGAGCTCGAACCCAAAGCAGATAAATGCATCTTCATAGAATACCCTAAGAACAGTTGGGTGATCCTTTTGTCTCAGATCCAAGCATAAAATGTTTGTTGCTAAAACTGGGTCCTTTCTCGAGAAAGAGTTTCTCTCGAAAGAATTGAGTGGGAGGAAGATAGAACTTGATGAGGTTGTTGAACCTTTGTTTCAACGAGAGAGTAGCGCAGCGCAAGAACATGTTCCTATGAAGCCTACGTTAGTTGAAGAGGAAGTTAATGATGATGATCATGAAGCTTCGGATCAAGTTACTCTAGAACCTCGTAGGTCGACAAGGATGCATACTGCTCCTGAGTGGTACGACAACCCTGTCTTGGAGGTCATGTTGTTAGACAATGATGAACCTACGAGACATGGAGAAGCGATGATGGTCCCAGATTCCGACAAATTGTTAGAGGCCATGAAATCTGAGAAAGGATCCATGAATGAAAACCAAGTATAGACTTTGGTAGACTTGCTTGTTGGACGGCAGGTCGTCAAGTACAAATGGACTTTGGTAGACAGACGCTGATGGTAAATGTCACCATTTATAAAGCTCGACTTGTCACAAAGAAGTTTCCGACAAGTTGAAAGAGTTGACTGCGATGAGACTTTCTCACTCGTAGTGATGCTAAAGTCTATTGGAATTATGTTAACAATTGCTGGATTTTTCAATTATGAAATCTGGCAGATGGATGACAAAACATCGTTTCCTTAACAGTTTACTTGAGGAAAAGTTGTATGTGATACAACCAGAAGATTTTGTCAGTCCTAAGGATGCTAAAAGTTGAGCAAGCTTCAGTGATCCTTCTATGGACTGAAGCAACCATCTCGGAGTTGGAATATACACTTTGATGAGGTGATCAATGTTTTGTAGTTTATGCAAAGTTTATGAGAAACTTGTATTTACAATAAAGTGAGTGGGAGCACTATAGAATTTCTGATAAGTATATGTGGATGACATATTATTGATCAAAAATAATGTAGAATTTCTGGAAAGCATAAATAGTTGTTTGAAAAGTGATTTACAAAGGAAGACCTGGATAAAGCTACCAAATTGTTGAGCATCAAGATCTATAGAGACAGATCAATATGCTTGATGAGACTTTCTATGAGTACATACCTTGACAAGATTTTGAAGAGTTCAAAATGGATCAGTCAGAGAAAGAGTTCTCGCCTAATTTGTAAGGTGTGAAGTTGAGTGAGACTCAGAGCTCAGCAACAACAGAAGAAAGAGAAAGGATGAACATCTTCCCCAATGCCTCAGCCATAGGCTCTGTATAGTATGCCATGCTGTGTACTGCACCTGTGTGTGCCTTGCCATGAGTCCGTCAAGGGGTACAAGAGTGATCTAGGAGTGGATCACTAGACATCGGTCAAGATTATCCTTAGTAACTAAAAGACTGAGGAGATGTTTCTTGATTATGGAGGTGATAAAGAGTTTGTTGTAAAGAGTTACGTCGATGCAAGCTTTAACACCAATCCGGATGACTCATAGTCGCCATCTGGATATGTATAGTGGAGCAGCCATTTGGAATAGTACCAAGTGGAGTGTGGTAGCAATGTTTATAGTTTGACATAGAGATTTGCAAAGTACATGACGGGGATTACACCCCCAGGTAGGCTAAAGCAATGGGGTTATCCCCTTTCTGCTTCAAAGAAGAAACCAAGCAGCTAGCTGGACAAGGCCAGCGGGAAAGCGCACAAGAATAGCCGGCCCGGCTGTCTACTCGCCTCGCTAGCCAAGCAGCCGGGCGAACCCCCGGCCGGCTGACCAAGCAGCCTGCTCCCCACGAGCCGGTCCCTTCATTGACTTGAGGACGGACACGCCCTGTCCCATCCCTCTAACCACGAGTATGCCGACACGACGTGACAGGCGGGACGGGGCGGCCCTATGGCTACAGTGGTCGCTGACGCATCGTCCCGCAAGGCTACAATTCATCCGTCCGGCCGCTGACCTTGGTGAGTACGACCGGGCGGGGGAACAGTGCCGGCACGCCTCCGCCACTCGAGTGCCTGTCCCGCTGTGGCAACCGTACCGTCGGCCATACCGAAGACTCCGACCGGCTGGCGCTAGGCAACGTGTGACAGCCCGGAACCGACGCTCTAGAAGATTCTAGAAGATTCCCCTTTTATTTCCATTCTCGTCATGTGTTCGTCTGGTTTTCACATTCATCATCACATCATTCGCATCATCTGCATAGCATCGTCACCCGTTTTCGAAAACTTGCATCCGTTCGTAATTGCCGGTTCTCTCTGTTCTTGCCGTTGCCCGTTTCGAGACCAACCACACATGCACACGCCCGTGACATCATTTAAATAAAACCATTTTTAAGCGCGCGCAAAAATATTCTTGGATTGGGTCGAAACTTGACGTGCGTTCTTGTCATCTTGTAGGTAGACCGCCTGTCGAATTTCATCGCGTTCCGAGTTCATTAGATACCCCATCGGTCAACCGTAGTAGTGTTGTCATAGGTATTTCGTCGGACCTTTTCGGTGTTTTAAAACCTTCGTGTCACGGGTCGCAAACTTCCCTCTCTTGCCCTCCTAGACCATCTACACAGCCGCTGTAGCCCCTCTCCACTTTGAGCCCGTCGAGTCGACACTCGGCGGTCCAAAAACGGACAGCGTCAGATAACCCTAGCCCCCATTTCCTATTTATAGCTCCTAGCTCCACCTCGCTCCGCGTGCAAACCCTAGCAAACCCCACCTTCTCCCTCCTCCAACCTCAGCCCGCCCTAGCCCATCTGGGCCTATTCAAGCCCATCCGGGCCAGAATCAGCCCGAGCTCCTCCCATGGCCGCTCCTCCCGAGCTCCTCCTGGCCTCCCATGGCTGCCAAGGTGCCGCAGACTCCCGTGTCGCCAGAGCCGTCGGAGCCTCCATCGCCAGCGCCGGAGCGTCGCCTCCGGACCTCTCCTCGCAGCCCTCTTCCTCTTCTCTCCTCCTTCTCCCCTGCCCGGCTCACCCCGCGTTGCTCTCTCTCTGCAGGTGTCGGCCGCCTAGCCTCGCCGTCGGCCGCAGCTCACCGCCGCGTGGAACAAGCCTCCCTTGGCCGGATCTGCCCTACCGCTGCCTGCCTTCGCCGGAGTCACCTGGCCCACCACCGTGCACTACAGCGGCCGTCGCCGCTCGCTCGCTCCCGCTCAGGATCGAGCTCGGGAGGGCACCCGCTCCCATTGGCCAGTGCTCGCCCGTGCCTGGGCCTCGCCCCAGCGGCCCAGCTGCCTCCCCTGCCACCGAATGGGCCAGGGCCCACAAGGTGAGCCCCAGCCCCCCTTTTTTTGCGTTTTATTTTTATTCCGTGTATAACCATTGCATGTTTTAAAAATCATATAAAATTAACCGTGCACCGTATAAAAATGTTGTATACATGTAATATGCTTAGAAAAAATGTGTAGATCATTAATATGTCATGTTCATCAATGCCTAAAATGTTTAACATGCCTTTTTCCTGCTATTTGCATATATGTCATTTTGCATTTTCGCATATTTATTTAATGTGCATTGGGAATTAAATAAAATTAAAGTATTAAAAATGTTCATCTCATCGACATCACATTTTCATGCATGATAAAAATGTCGGCATCATGTTTGCATTTAATTTGCATTAATGAATTGCTATACGGTGATTAGGCCTATTACTCGCATAATTAATTGTGATTAATTTTCCACTTGTACCTAAGCTTATTATATATGTTTTCGGTGTAGAAGAATCCATTGGTTTTATCTGTGCATTTAGTTTTGTCATTTAAGCATTTTTATGTGCATGTCATTTATGCCGTGATGCCCTTTTGTCATTTTCGTGGGATTTAATCCATGCATGTTTTGAAATAAGTTTCAACATGAGATATGCTCTTTGATATGTGTCCTAGCCCATGGACATTTTGCTTGTCATAGAAATGCATGTTTAGGTTTTTTTTGTTGTTGTAAACTTGCTATAAAATTGTGCTATTTCGAGATGCTAAAATAATTCTAAGTCTTGAATCTGTTATATTTTGTTGCTGCCTTGCCATGTGATTTGCTAGTGATCTAGAACTCTTTTGTGGTAGGTGTAATGGACTTATTTGTAGTTGATATTGTCCTTTAGTATGCTGTTAAGTTTCATGCCATAATATGATTTGTAGCATATTGTTTTACTGCTGTCAATATGCCTTCGTGATAAAAACTGCACTGTCAAAAACTGTTATTTTCACTAAGTCTAAAACTGTTTTCAAGTAGCTACCTTGTAACCTTCCTACCATGTGATCCATGCATGTTTTGAATATGATATGTGAAGATGAAATGAAGTGGATGTTGTATGCTATTGCCCCATGCTTAGTTTGTGCATTTTGGAATATTGTAACTTGTTGTTTTCATGTGTTCAAAATGCCATGTTGCTGTTTTGGCAGATTTCAACTAAAACTTGTTGCATATTGAGCTTCAGCTCTTGCCATGTTTACCAACATTTAATATTGTCGTGTACCTCACAAGAGTGAACTAAATAATTCGAACGTGGAGTTTCGTCAATATGCAACTCGTTGCATATTGAGCTTCACTTTAATGTGTAGAAGTAGGTAGGTGTCAATTGACATGCATTGCCTATTAAACCGGACATGCATCATATTATTTGTGCATCGTGTCTTGCATATATTGTGGTGCTTCTCGTTAGAGTTCCGAAAGCATTCGGAGTGTGAGGATTTGTTCGACTACGTTGGTTCGTCTTCTTCATGGATTCGATCTTCTTCCGAGCGGGATCTCAAGCAAGATGACACATTTCCCTGGATACCATTACTATCATTGCCATGCTATTTGTCTCGTATTTTTTCGTTATGTCTCGCTACCTACCACTTGTTTGACAAGCCTCCCAACATTGCCATGAAAAGCCTCTAACCCTTTGTTATCCTAGCAAACCTTTGTTTGGCTATGTTACCTCTTGCTCAGCCCTTCTTATAGCGTTGCTAGTTGCAGGTGCAATTGCTTCCATGTGTCAACATGGACCTTCTTTTGTTATATCACAATATTGCTGCTATTTAATTTAATGCACATATATACTTGGTAAAGGTGGAAGGCTTGGCCTTTTGCTCGGTGTTTTGTTCCACTCTTGCCACCCTAGTTACTTGTGAACCGGTGTTATGTTCCATAAATGAGCGCGCCTAACATGCTCGGGGTTGTTATGGGGAACCCCTTGATTTTCGGTTTAGAATAAAGCTTGTCTGGCAAGGCCCAACATTGGTACTACATTTGCCTAATAACTAACGAACTTGCATAGGGGCTTTCCGGACCCCGTGGATAATTTAATCAACCCCCGGGCCAGTGCTCCTCAAGAGTGTTGGTCCAAACTAGAGTCGTGTGCGGGGCCAACCTGGGGAAACTCGGGAGATTTCTATCAGGCCACTGTATGCTGTGCTCATCTGGTCGTGTCCTGAGAACGAGATATGCGGATCCTATCTGGTTCGTCGACACGCCGGGCAGCCTTGCTGGATTTGCTTTACCTTTCTCGAATGTCTTGAGTGAGCAATTCTGATTATTCTTCGGGCTATCTCGAGGTGTCAGATTTCCTTTGTAATTGCCTAGGATGATCACGAGATCCGTGGTTGAGGTTACTCCCGCTGTGTGTGGTTAATTTATGATGGATGAGTTGGAGCACCCCTGCAGGGTTAAATCTTTTCGAGAAGCCGTGCCCGCGATTATGTGGCAAACTTGGATACTTTGTTTAACACCCGGTCATAGAAAACTTGAAGTAAACTCTAATAAAATACACCAATTGTGTTCGTAACCGTGACTGTCTCTTCTTGTTAGTCCTTATCCGAAAGAGAACACGGTGGGGTTATGTTTGACGTAAGTAGGTGTTCAGGACCAGTTAGTGATCATTACTAGTTCACGTCCGTTATACGTGGACCACCATACTTTAATTTCTATACTCGTAGGTTAGCCACTCAAATAAATGTTTAGTCGCTTCACTACTAGGAAAAGGCCTACTAGTGGCGCACCTGTTTTGCCTACTAATGGCGCACTACAGGTGCTTCACTAGCATCACGCCATTAGAATTTTTTACTAATGGCGCACTAGGCAGTGCACCATTAGTATGCCTCCCAGGGGCCATATTTACCCATGTGCTCTGGCTTACTAATGGCGCACTAATGTAGGATGCGCCACTAGCGTGCTTTTTGCAGTGCGCCACTAATGTGCTAGGTGGTGCGCCAATAGTATGAATATTAGTTTTTTTTTTCTTTTCTGATATTTGCAAAGGTTACAAAACATATTACTGCACAAAATATAGAGAGCACAACATACAAACAGCAGATTTATCGAATACAATAGAAGATTAGTCTCCGAATACAATTCATCATAGTAGTCTCCGAATTTAAAATACCGAACAACGTTAGAACATTACAAATCTCGACACTGCGAGCAGCGAGTTTCTCTTCACATTACAAGTCGATATCGATCATCTAAACTTCCAAAGAAGAGAGTTGCGGTCATCATGATGAGCATCATCGCAATGAAACTGGTCTTCATCCGGTTCCTCCAACGCTCCCTCCTCTCTCCCGCTAGATAGCACGCATATCTAGCTTTCGCCTCCACCCTAGTGGTGTACCCTTTGTAACTGTTACCGCTGAAACGGTGAACCTGTCTCCGACACTCCTCCCAGTCGTTGTACACTCCGGGAACCTTACCCTTGTACACGACATACGACGGCATCTCTATGCACTAGCCAAACAAAACGTTAGTAGCAATTCACAGACAATACATAAGCAATATATAAGTATGCAACAAAAGGATCGGAAGAGAAAAGCAACACATTAATAGCACGATTCGTGGTCCTGCTAATAAATAGCATCGATTACATATAAGTTGAACGACTGTCCAAACCAAAGAGACATACAAGTTCATTAAAGTTCAATATTAGAACATGAGCCAATCGACTTTTCAGAACTACATAACATCACTACTTTCGACTCGACTCAAGGACCGGAGCATGGATGAAGCCGCCGTCTTTAGTGATGGTCATGAAATCGCGGGCGTTGTCAGCCTAAATTTGTAGTGTTGTTTCTATCTCACTGTTGGACGGTTGATATCTGAGGTAGAACTGCCCCGAGGTACGAAGGACATCTTGATGGATGATTTCCACAAACTCCGACTGGATGCGATAGAATTCTTGTCTGATGTCCGCGTCCTGGATTGCCAACAAGCGTGTGGCCCAATCTTTGAGATTATTTGGTAGCAGAAGGTGATGCTGGTCCTGTACGATCACCCGCATGTGATGGAGGGCGTAGTAGGCATCCTTCTGACTGCCAGGCGGCTGCTTGACGCAGGGCAACGTTGTATTGTGGGTGAACACGTGCTTTCCGTACCTACGAATTGACCTGCTGAAGGTGCCTCCAGATCTGGCGTAGCCGGGGAGAACATCATCAAGAACTTTCTTGATATTTGTGTAGTCTATCTTTGATTTCCGGTCCGAGTCGAAATACGTGGCCATGGAATATTTCGGGCTTATGAGGATGAGTGTGCAATGTGTGTCACTGTGCACAAAACACGGAATGTTAGAAAAAAAAAAGAACGATCAAAATCTAAGAAATCATATGTTACGGGGCGGTGAGGGGATGACTTACTCGGGAAAGTAAGGCACGAGGAAGTTATCCTTATCTCGGTTTGCCAGAATGACGCCTTCGAGGTGTGAACTCGCGACTTGCCGGTCCCCAGCGCTGCCCAAGATCTTGGCAGGCTGTAGAAGGGGTCGACTATCACGATGTCCGGGGTCTTGTCTCTGATGATCCGCATCTCCATACTCAGCGAAAATAGCCGAACGAAGGTGTAGTGCAGCGGATGAAGGTTAAACATGGTGAAGATGTCATCAAACCACAGGACGATCGTACCCCCGATGGCACTATCCACAAAGCCCTTGCCCTCTGGCACCTTGGCCACGAAAACCGGGTATGCCACATCATTCTCGGAGAGACGCCGCTTCTCCAAAGAAAGAACACTATCATGCAGACTCCGCATAGCACCGGTTGCAGCATTGAGCAGATTAGTCGGTAGCATTGGCCTACCCGCCACGTGCACCCTCCTCGAGATATCCTTAGGTGAAGGTCACCCGTCCTGAGCACGGATCATACTCGGTGCCGGTTGGCTTGCACCGCCCTTGTTATTCTTTCTTTTCCGTCCCTTCTTCTTCTGCTGTAATGGGATCGAGTTCTGCTCACAGACCGCCTTCTTGAGTGTGTTGGGGCTAATAATATTTCGCACCTCGGCTATCTGAGGCTCGATGAAGGCGGCAGTTGGAGGCGTCTCCTAAGAACTGAACGCCAGACGACGCCTGTTGCAATTGGGTTTCTCCGCGGTACCAGCTAGATCGCGGTCGTCTTTTGCAGGGTTGGGTTCTTGAGAAGGAGGCCCGAAGAATTCGTCATCGTACCCATGTTCGGCAAAGTACTTATCGACGTTGGTAAATGTACCATCATCGTCGTCGTTGTCCGGATCCTGTGCCATATGCATGTCCGGCATGTCCGGTAGCGTTGCGGCGGTCTTGCCATGGCTTGGCGCCGGCACGACTTGCGGTGTTGTCTTTGGGGTGGTGTCCCCCGCCCCCAAACGAATCTAGCTCTTTGGCCAAAGCAGGGGCCAGCTTACGCAGGCGCTGAGGGTCATCACAACATCTTCGTTGGCCCCAGCGGGTCGAATCGGAGGTAACAAGTCGTCGCAGCCTGGCAGCACCCGAACCAGTTCAACCCTATACACGGTGGGTGGCATCAGATTACCGTGGAACACGGGGTTGCCCGTTTGCACGATTCTGCCCTTGGCGACATCGATCAACTCGCCGTCCATGAAGTGCAGGAGAGTGCATGGAACGTCGGCGGCGCCCTGCGAAAACATATAGGGCGTCAGGGATGCCCAGTCAAAGGCAAGGAGATGAATTCATCGGTCGAGAGGCTTAGTTACCGTGATGGCGTCGAGCTCGGCTAATGTCGAGGCACCGTCAACGGTGGGCGTGCAACTGATGGAGGGGGCGCTTGCTGCTGAGGTGCCGGCCGGTGTACACCCGGGTGCATTAAGCTCCAATGCCTGTGCTGGTGCCGGAGACACCAATACCGCCTCCGCCAGAGACACCAATGGCGCCGCCTGCGCGTTGTGCGAGTTGCTGGCCGTGAAGCTGGGAACCGGGGGCGGCCCCTGTTGGCCGCTCGCAATCCACCCCCGCAGCCCCTCAACCAAGGTAGGCATAATGGCGGTGATAGTCGCTCCCAGTTGCTCTCGCACTTACTCTAAGACTATGTCGGAATCCGCGCCACTTGTTCCTTGAGTTCTTGAACCTCGCGCGCTTGGCTTTCCGAGCTGGTCTTTCTCTCCTTTCGCCCACCAGCGTTATAGTATGACGACCATTTTGTGGACAAGCCTTTGCTGGCCACACGACCAGCTGACGACGGCTTACAGAACTTATCCTTGTTTTTCATTACGTTCAACACCCTATTTAAAGTGTTGTCCCAAGGGGAGCTCTGAGACGACCCCGCGCTACTGCTTTCAGTCTCCTGCGGAAGGAATGTGAACCATTTAGAAATTTGGCTTCATTAATTATAATGCAACCATATGGAGCTAATTACGCGGGGGTGTATACCTTACCAGAACACGCTCAAGCGCCTTGGTCTTCGCATCCGTGGTAAGCTCCTTTGTTACCGGGTCCACCTTGTACCGGGCCCTGACATAGTTCCTGGTCTTCTTGTCACGGTATTTCTCGAAGTGGGGCGGTAGGCCCTGCTCGGCATGCTCCGTGTCCTCCTTGTCCCATATAGGTTCCGCCACACTATAACCGCCGGGACCGAGTTGGTGGACCCCTAAGTTCAAGTCCTGCATATCTTTCCCCCACTGACTTGATTCCAGGGTTGTGCTTCTCTCGCACTTGATCTTGAACTCCTTGTAGTCATCTTCATTGATTGAAGGATTTTTCGCCTTGATCTTCTCATAACTATCACCTTTGTCAATCATTTTCTTCACCGCACTTCTCCAAGTAGACAGGGTCGTGCTAATCTTCGTGAGGGCGGCACTGTTCACTTTATTCCCTGAGAGGCGTGTGTTTGCGACGTCACCGGGGAACTTGTATTGTTCGTGCAGCTTCGTGAAGAGGAGGCTGCGCAAATTCCCTCGGTCAGGATGCCTTAGGTTCTCGATGTTGATTGAGACGGTGCTCCGGAGAATGCACCCGAGCTGAACCGAGCTGAACCAAGTACCCCTTGACTAATTCTTTGGACGCCACTAGGGGTTGTGTAGTCGGGATCGGTGTCTTCCGCGGCGTCCTCATAGCGGTGAGGTTCTTCCTCCATCTCCTGGGACAACTCCCAGAATGCCTTGCCCAAACCGCCGGCCTCGTCGTTGTGGGCCATGTTTCGCGCTAAATAGGAAAAAAGTTTGGTCAAAAAGTTGGTTATTGTCAAGGGCCTACAAAACTGGCTGCAAATGCCCGCAAGGCTTCAAGGGTGACGGCATAATGGCTCAGTGTTATTTAAGGGTTGGTTTGTTAGGAATTATCATGGTCTCATCATTTAGGGTTTGTCGACACCGAGGCATCCTAAGATAATGCTGCTCAAGATTCAATGCCGGAAGGAGGGCAAATATTTTCAAAAAGTATGAGAATATGATTTGCACAAGTGACAGAAATGTGTGGTTGGAGGGCATTACTTCAATTGCTGGTTTTGGAGGGCAAAGCATTGTTAAATGGTCTAAGATCTTGAAGAGCAACAACCTTTACAAGTTTAGGTGCATGTGGGCAGAGCGAAGTAGGGAGAAAACGATTAGGGGAATTCAAACCCCGGCCCATGCATTAGTCGCAAGTACCCCATATGTCCTGTTTTTAGCAAAGTCATGCTAAAATTCACGGAAAATTTCAGCATGACCTTTGCTGAAAATAGGACATATGGAGTACCCGAATTTGCCGGAACGGAAATTAATCGACATTCCGGCAAACTCAAGGGCCTCTCGAGGTACCTGCAAAATCATCACGACACGATGGTCGGACACAAAACCCAGCAAACTAGCACCACAATGTGCCTCTACTTTCATATGGAGGTTCTAGCTAGAGAGATTGGCTGTCGTCGACCATGAAGCCGGCCCCGACTGCATGTGCTCAACTCCACACCAAGAGTAGTTAAGATCTCTGATTTGAGAGAGGCAAGCATCAAACCAGTAGGCAGGTAGTCTCGGTCACCAACCCAGCAGCAGCCATGAGTGCCATGAAGTTTTGCCGTGAATGGTAAGCCCAAGCTACTGAATTTGAGAGCAGATCACTGAAACTTGGTTCCATTCTTTTTTGGGGTGCGCAAAGATAACATGGACCAGAAGGTGCTCCTCTTTGCCTTATAATCAATGTTGCTGATAATATGGGCTAACTGAATTTATATCCCTAAGGCAAACCTTAGTTAAGTGTAAATTAATATTTATATCCTTGATTTATTCCCTTTGTGTAAATGGACTAGGGGAAGCAATCCCTGTTAACATGGAAACTTCAAGTTAACAGTATGCAACAACACTTGACTGAATTTATATCCCTGATGACAATATGGACCAGAAGGTGCTCTATGTTGAACTGAGATTAAATTCAGAAAGAACACTTAACTGAATTTATAACACTTAACTGAATTTAGACAACACTTTACTGAATGGGTCTGTCTAGGGCTCATCTAGATGTTTTCTAGACAGACCCTATTGGGATCATATTGACAATATGATCCTCAATTTATAAAATTTGATGGAATTTATACAACATCACTTAACTAAATTTATAAAACAACATTTGACAGTATACAACAACACTTAAATTCAGAAAGTGTAATTAACTGAATTCAGAAATCTGTATACAAAGCAAATAGTATAAGAAATGAGCCGGTAACCGTATTGTACTAGTATATTTTACTCAACGATTTTTTTCTTCAAATCAAACAATGACTAAAATGATCGAGACAGCCGATTCCAATGACAATCGATTTTTCATATGGACTTTTGAAACAACTACCCACTACTCCTAGATGATAGCAGTCAGGCAAGAGCGGTGAGCTCAGCCACCACCACCAACCTAGCTAGTATCTAACTAGCACCACAAAATCATCAATATAATCATTCCCTTTCATATGGAGGTTCTAACTAGCACCACAAAATCATCAATATAATCATTCTAACTAGCATCACAGAAAGCAATCAACCGTGGCAATGGTTTCGACCGTGGCAAGGGGGCGGCGGTAGATATGGGACAGTGGGAGGGGGAGGGAGAGAGAGAACTTACCATAGATCTCGTCGCCTCCAGAGCTAGGGTTCCGGCCGTGGCAAGGGGGCAGAGGGGGAGATGGGACAATCGTAGGCTAGGGTTCCTCCTACGCCGTCCTCCTCCACATAGGTTGCGCCGCCGCCGCTGGGGATTGTGATGCCGTCCTCCTCCTCCTTCGCTCGCCGGGGATCGCGACACCGTCCTCCTCCTGCCGCGTAGGTTGCGACACCGTCCTCCTCCTTCGCTCGCTCGGGGATTGGTTCCACGGGGTGCCGGCCAGGAGAGGTTTGGGCAGGTTTGGGTCGGGGATGAGATGGGCCGAGGATAGCAATGGCGCACCTTCCGGTGGTGCGCCATAAGTATATCCATAGCAATGGCGCACCACTGAGGGGTGCGCCATAAGTATCGTCACACGCCAAGTGTAGTACTAGAGGGGTCGAAGCCCTCTCCTGTTAAGGTTCGAGGCAGTAGTGTAGTGGTAGCCGGCTCTCTGTGCAGACCAGAGGTCTAGGGTTCGAGTCCTAGGCGCCCCCTTTTTTGTGTTTTTCTGTTTTGATTGTATGTGTATGTGCTGAGTGTATGTATATGTATACATACATGATAGATGTTTTTTAATTCATTTTCTGTTTAGATATACATGTGTGTGTAGTGTATGTGAGTGTGTGGGCTTGCATACATGTTTGTGTTTTCCTGTTTTGATTGTATGTGTATGTGTTGAGTGTATGTATATGTATACATACATGATAGATGTTTTTTAATTCATTTTCTGTTTAGATATACATGTGTGTGTAGTGTATGTGAGTGTGTGGGCTTGTATACATGTTTGTGTGTGAGTGTATGTGTGTGAGTGTGGTGTCACATGCATGTGTGTATGTGCATATATATAGCTATATTGAATATGAAAAAATATCATCAAATTTGAAAAAATATTCATGAATTCAAAAAGTGCCCATGAAATTTAAAAATATTCATGAGTTGAAAAAATATTAACAAATTCAATACTTTTTGTGAGTTAGAAATTCAATACCATAATAAACATAAATAAATATTCATGAGGACACTAGAACGGAAGAAATATCATTTCAATATGTCAAAATACAATTGAGAAATGAAGGCTACAATTTAAATACAATCGATCTTAGCTAGCTATCTGTTCACAATCTTCTTGCCCTTATTTTTCCCAAATGGAGTTCTTCTTTTGAACGGACGTCCTTTAGGTAGGGTGGTCCTGCTTCTTCTTGTGGTGTATGCTGGTACTTCATCGTCGTCGTCATGTTCCATCTTCGGGTCGCCGTACTTGTCGAAGTCTTGCTCATTGGCGACTCCATCCATTCCAATGATCTTCCTTTTGCCTCTCCTTACGACAACACTACTGGGCTTTGACGGGTCGGTAATGAAGAAGCATTCGTCCACTTGAGAAGCAAGTACCCATGGCTCATTTTTCGCGGTGGCGTTTGCGCCCGCAGCCTTGGATTTGGCTTCGGGTATAACCATGGTGGTGAAATACCGGTCTTCTTTTAGGACGCTCTTGGCCCATCTGACACGGAACATCGGGACCTTCTCTCCAGCGTAGCTCAACTCCCAGATCTCCTCGATCCTTCCGTAGTATATGTCCTTGTCGTTACCGGTGTAGGATTCCATCGTTACCCCGGAGTTCTGATAACCATCGCTCTTCATGTCCTTTCCCTCGGTGTAGAATGTGTAGCCGTTGATATTGTACGCCTCATACGTCATCAGGTTGTGCTCGGCGCCCTATGACAAGGTGAATATGAGTTGTTCTTCTGCGGAAGAATCCTCATGTAAAGGGTACGACAGTAGCTTCTTCTTGAACCAATGCGTGAAACATGAGTTGTGCTCTTTGATTATATCTCCGTCCGTCCTCAGTTGGCCTCGGTCATTGTACGTCTTCTCAATAAAGGTTTTGTGCTCTACCACCCAAGGATCGACCACGTCTATGTGTTGTAGCGCGACTAGGTTTGCTCTTTCAAACTCGGCGAGTCGACCCTCGAAGTCGACATGCATTTCGCAGCGACCCTCATGGTGACCCCATCCAGCGAGCCTGCTGAGGTGCCTGTTGACGAGCAGACCAAAGGGGTTCTCGATGCCTAGATAATTCGTGCAGTAGGAGATGCACTCTTCGGTCAGAAAGCCCCTGGCTATGCTTCCCTCTGGACGTGACATGTTGCGAACGTATCCTTTGATGACACCATTCATCCTTCCAAACGGCATCATGTTGTGCAGGAACATCGGCCTGAGTTGGATGATATCCTCCACGATATGGACCAGCAGATGCACCATAACGTCGAAGAATGCGGGCGGGAAGTACATCTCAAGCTCGCATAGTATCACCACGATCTCTTCCTGTAGCCTTCTGAGTTGCCTCACGCCAACCGACTTCTGAGAGATGACATCGAAAAAGTTGCATATGCCAAATAGCGTTTCACGGACGTGCGCGTCCATGATCCCACGGATTGCAACAGGAACTATCTGCGTCATCAGCATGTGACAGTCGTGAGACTTCATCCCGCTGAACTTCTGCTTCGCTGAGTCTAAGTATCTGCTTATCTTCCCCGTGTAACCGTAAGGTAGTTTTACTCCTACGAGGCAGGTGAAAAACTGATCGATCTCCTCCTGACTTAGAGTGAAGCACGCGGGAGGGAAGTCATTTCCGGTCTTCTTGGCCTTTTTGCCTTTGTGACGATTTTCCGTGTCCTGCTTCGCCTCATCATCATCATCATCATCATTATTAGCGTGAAGCTCCTCCCTGATGCCCATTGATTTCAAGTCTGCCCTTGCTTTCGTTCCATCTTTGGTCCTCTCTGGCATGTTGAGCAGGGTACCAAGTAGACTCTCGCACACGTTCTTCATGATATGCATGACATCAAGGCTATGAGGCACACGAAGGATCTTCCAGTATGGCAAGTCCCAGAAAACATACCTTGTTTTCCATACCTTCAGCAGCGGCTTTGGCGCCTTTCCCTTCTTTCCCGGCGGTGGGCACTCTTACCAATTTTTCAACAGCTTGTCTATTTCCTCGCCGCTCCTCGTATGCGGGCGTCTTCGGGGTTCGGTTTCACCATCGAACAGATCCTTGCATTTTCTCCATGAGTCATCATCGCGAAGCCACCTTCGATGTCCCATGAACACCGTTTTCGAAGACCCGGGATCTCTATCTATCTGGCGATACATTGTGTCATCCATGCACTTGATGCATCCAGAAAATCCGTGGACCACCTGCCCCGCGACATATCCGTAAGAGAGATAGTCGTGCACCGTCGTGAGCAGTGCGGCTCTCATAGGGAAATATTCTTTCTCTGCGGTGTCCCACGTATTGGCTGGCATTTTCCATAGCGTGTCTAGCTCCTCTTTCAGCAGCCCCAGATACGATTGATGTCGTTCCCTGGTTGTTTCGGCCCTTCAATTAGCGTACTCATGTGAATGTACTTACTCTTCATGCACAACCAGGGGGGAAGGTTGTACATGCACACAAACACAGGCCAGGTGCTATGTGTGCTTCTCTGGCTGCCAAACGGATTGACTCCATCGGTGCTCGCGCCCAGCACGATGTTCCTTGGATCTTTCCCAAATTCTGGGTGTTCGAAGTTCAACGCTTGCCACTGGCTCGCATCCTTAGGGTGACTCAGCATCTTGTCTTTTTTATTTATCTCCGGATCATTTGGGTCATCTTCTCGCTTCTTCTCCTCCCTATCCACGTGCCAACGCAGAAGCTTTGCTACCTTAGGGTCCGCGAAATACCGCTGCAGACGAGGAGTGATCGGAAAGTACCACACCACTTTTCGAGGAGCTTCATTCCTCTTCTTGTATCGAGTGACGCCGCACACCGGACATATGGTAGACTCCACGTGCTTGTTCCGATAAATGATGCAAATGTTCATGCACACATGGTATTTCATGTGCGGTAAATCCAGAGAACACACGATTTTCTTCGCCTCCTCAAAACTGGTCGGGCACTTGTTCCCCTTGGGAAGACGTTCGTGCCAGAATGACATGTTCTCGTCGAAGCATGCGTCGGTCATTTTGTGTTTTACCTTCATCTCCAGAGCCATGAGCTTTACTTTCAGGCGGGTATCCTCGGGCCTGCATCCTTCATACAATGGAGTAACCACGTCTATCTCCAGTTGATCCAGCTTGGCTTTCTCTCGGGCGGCAGCTCTTTCATTATCCGTCTGCTTGAGAAGCAGCTCTTGAATATGAGGGTCCTGCACCCAGCCCATCGATGGTCCATCGTCGTCTGCTCCGGCATCTTCATCTTCATGATCATGCCCTTCGTCTGCTCCGGCATCTTCCTCATCATCATGTCCGCCATCTTCTACATGATGACCGTGTACTGCATCTACTTCATGATCATGTCCTGGAGATTCTTTGTCTTCTCACCCGCCCTCGTCGCGGTTGTCTTGCTCATGCCATTCCTCATTTCTTGCCCGGCCCCCATGGATGACTTCATAATCATCTTCATCACCTTGCCACCAATAGCCATCCATGAAACCACGCACGAGCAGGTGGCCCCGCACCTGTACGGAATCTGGGTCCATAAGGCTCCTCAGCTTACATCTTCGACACAGATATCTTATCTCCGTCTCTTTATTTTGAAGCATCTCGGCCTTCGCGGAGCTCAAAAACCTATTCACGATGCCTTCGGTCATCTTGCGGACCATGGTCGCCTATGGGGTAGAGCAAAACGATATTTTAGAACCAAGAAAATTTTTGGCATGACTTTGCCTAAAAATAGGACCAAAAAGAATGCATAGTGCTAAATTCTCGCCGAAACGGGAATGAATCAACATTCTGGAAAAATATTGGCAACTATTGCCTTTCAAATACCGGTACCTACAAACACAAACATATATGCAACACCACAAACAAATGCAACACCACTAACAGACGTAGATCTAGCTAGGCCATAAAAAGTGCATGTGCACGTTATTAGAGGGAGAAAAAAGTAGATCTACAACATAAAAGCTTTCCACTTACTTACCTATCAAAAAAGGTAATTTAACCACTTAATTTGGGTGAATCTATGATGCAAATGAGGTGAGGAGGAGGAGGCACCCGAGACAAGCTTGGAGGAGGAGGTGCAGAGAATGAAAGTGGGGAAAGTGAGTGTGGTAGGTGGTTGTCAAAAATATCTAGCTGGTAACAGGTTACTACTGGCGCACCACCTACAAATGCGCCATTAGTAACCCTGGTTGCTAATGGCGCACCAGCTGGAGGTGCGCCATTAGTAGTTTTTGCAAAAAAAATAGTAGTGGCGCACTGGGCTAGTGGTGCGCCATTAGTAGTTAAACTACTAATGGCGCACTCTGACCTGGTGTGCCATTAGTACTTTTGAAAAAATAACAAAAAAAAGTTTGTTAGTATTGGCGCACCAGGTGTGTGGTGCGCCATTAGTACCCATCACACTAATGGCGCACCAGCACCTGGTGCGCCACTGCTATATAGTAGTGGCGCACCACTTGTCTGGTGCGCCATTAGTGTCTCTATTATCTATAGCCCTTTTCCTAGTAGTGCTTGCTTCAGCCTCACCACTTAACCATGACCCACCTATTAAGCTTTAATAGTCTCGATACCCTTGGAAATGAGATTGCTGAGTCCCTGTGGCTCACAGATTGCTAGAACAATAGTTGCAGGTACAGGTAATGCGATGATTTGACGTGAGCGCGTTACTTGAATTGACTTGGAGTTCTTCTTCTTCCTCTTCATCTTCAACCTTGGATGGGTTCCAGGCGGCAGCCTGGGATAGCAAGGGTGGATGTCATTTTATCGTTTGATTTCGTCCGTAGTCGGACCCTGCTCTTCTGTATGATGTTTGAGATGTGACTCTGATGTAGCTTGTGGCGAGTGTAAGCCAATTCCATATACTCATCTCTTCTGTACATGTACTTGTAATGATATCCATTCTTGTGAACGCATTCAGATGCGCTTCTATCCTTGTCGAGGCCTCGTGCCAAAATAAGGATAGGACCGCATCTTGGGCGTGACACAACGCCTCCCCGGGTAGCCTGTGCCGGGGCAGGTGGGCAAGGACCAATCGCGGCGCCTACCGGCGGGTGCCAGCTGGGATGGAGCCACTTGGCTGGTGGGCCCCACACAAGACGAGACGCCATGAGCCGTTGGGCCCTCTGGCCAGGTGGAGAAGCTGCCAGTCGGGTCCCACCGCCCAAGTACCTAAAACATATTGTAAGAGCCGGGGGTTGGCCTATAAAAAAACCCAAGCACCCCATGCAACGGGTACGAACCCTCTCACCACACACACACATGCATAGGAGACTCTCATTCCCTCTCTAGCAACGGAGGAAGTCGAGCCGGCTGCTCTTTCTTTCTCCTCTAGAGTCAGCTCCAGGAGCACCCTTGTATACTTATCCACCCATCCAACAAAACCAAGCAGAACTACGGGTGTTACCTCCCACGGAGGCCCCCGAACCTAGGTAAATCGCGTGTCTCCATGTTCTTGTACCCAATCTCGCACCCGGCGCCCATCGGCGTCCTATGGCCCCAACACCACCGATAAGCCACCCCATGGCATCTGTCGTGAGAAAACGACGATAGCTGGCGCCCATCATGGGGCCATCCGTGGCGCCGTTCGGGTTCATGCTCCGGGCGGGACCTCTCGCCATTCCCTGCCATCTACGCCCGGCCCGGCGAAACCGTGGCTGGCTCGTGGGGCTTTCCGCAGCACGCTCGGCGGGCAACTCCGACGGCCTAGCGGCCGGCATCAATGCGCTCACCGAGCGCTTCGGCAAGCTTAGCCTTGCCGAGGCTTCGGCCGCGGGGTGAGTACCGTGCGGGGGTGCTTGTCTGCGCCAGCCCTCCCACAGCCGTGGGCGTGCTCGTTGTGGCCCACCCCAGCGGGTCCCGCGATCATGAGGGGTTGATGGCCATCACCTCCTCCACCGCCTCCGGACGTGCACGGGTAGCGGCTACCGCTGCCGCCGCCTGCGTCGGCACGTCTGACCCGGTCGGTGTGGCCCTCCAGAGCACACCGATCGCCCCGGCCGAAAACGTCGATGCCACCGTGGCCGACCTCGAGGCGGCCATCACATCCTCTTCGAGGATGCCACCGCCCTCGCCGCCACGTGCCGCCGCATGGATGCGGCGCAGTGGGAGTATGCTTCCGCTTACGGTCTTAATCCGGCTGGCACTGAGCCCAGCCTGCTTGGGGCCGTGCGCGACAGCGGCCGCGTGGTCGCCGAGATCCTCGGTAGCAAAATTCCCGTCTACAACACCCCCGCAGCTAACCTGCGGGCCCTAAAGGTGGCCTACGAGGAACTAGACACCTCAGAGGACGAAGAGCGTGCTACCCACGAGCGCCACATCAAGGAGCTTATTGATGCTGCTGACGCACAGCAGGATCAGCTCGCATCAGGCGGCACCACCGCTGAAGGCCTCCGGCCCGAGCGAGAGGGCACGGGAACGGTCGGCCGCCAGGCAGCCCAGTACTCCTGTTCCCCTCGCGTCTGCGACCACCGGGTCGAGGTGCACGACCCTCGGCCCTCTCAGCCGCCGAGGAATGAGCAGCCGACTGTTAGCAGCCGAAGCACCAACGAGCTGCCTCGTAGCGGCCGCTACCGTGAAGCACCGGCATCCGGCATGCGGTGCAGTCGGGAGCACACGCCGCCCCCACGACACGTGTCGCGGCAATCAACACCTCCCACCATCCTCCCCGAGCTCTCAGCCTGGCTCGGACATCGCGTCCCCCACAGCAAGGACGATGTGCGCAACCGCATCAACCAACTCACGCAATCCTCCCTCCTCGAGGAGGAGGGCTCGATCGGCGCGGCTTGCTTCGGCCCCCGGATCCGCACCGAGCCGTTCCCGAAGGGCTTCACGCTCCCTAGGGACACCCCAAAGTACAACGGGGCCGCCAAGCCCGAGGACTGGCTGATTGACTACACCACCGCGGTGGGCATCGCTAGGGGAAACAAGCGCGTGGCCGTCCGCTACGCCCCCCTCATGCTCATAGGCTCGGCCCGCACCTGGCTTAATAGCCTGGCGACCGGCAGCATCAACACCTGGACAGACTTCGAGGAGGCCTTCGTCCGCATTTTCACTGGCACCTACAAGCGACCCGGACGGCCCCGTGAATTCGCCATGTGCTTTCAGGGGCCGCATGAATCCCTCCGTGATTACCTCACTCGGTGGAACAAGCTTCAGAACTCATGCGAGGGGTGCATGAGGTGCAAGCCATGCAATACTTCATTGAGGGCTACCGGGATGACACCCCTCTCAAGCACGAGCTCTTGTGCTCCGAGCCGGCCATGCTAGCCGAGCTCATGACCAAGGCGGATAAGTACGCCACGGCCAACTCGTCCATCCGGGTCAAAATGACCCCGCTGGCCAAGGCGACGACAACGCTAGCACCGGCCAGGCCAGCTACCAACAACGGGCAGCTGCAAAGCAACAAGCGCAAGAACGACCAGCTGGATCCCCGCTACGGGAGCAGGCAGGTCAACACTATCGAGGATCAAGAGCCGGCTGCCCAGTCTTCCGGCCAGCGCCAACGCACCTGAAAGGCTGCCTGGCAGCCGAAGCTCACCTTCGAGCAAATGCTCGATCTTCCGTGCAATAACCACTCGGGGGCCAAGCCCTCCATACACACGCTCAGGTAGTGCAGCTTCTCACAGCGATTAGCCCAGGGGGACGGCCTTCCGGCTCCTCCCACACCGCCAGCCTGCGCGCCGTCCCCGGCTCAAGATGCCGCGCCGGCGCCGGAAACGGCCCAAAACGACGGTCGCCTAGTCGACCAGTACCCCAACCAAGACGGTTTCTACGTCGTCTTCACCAGTGAAGAGACGGGCAAACACACGAAGCGCCGGCTCTGCCGTGAGGTGAATGCCACCATGCCGGCTGCTCCCCAGTTCATGCACTAGTCGGAGAAGCCAGTCACATGGAGCCAGGCCGACCATCCCGCTATGATGCCGAATCGCGGCAGCTACGCCTTGGTCCTCGACCCCACCATCGCCACCAAGTATTGGGCCTGCTGCTTCATTCGGGTGCTGATAGATGGTGGTAGCAGCATCAACATCCTCTACCTCGATACGATGCACAAACAGGGGCTGAAGATATAGAAGATCTGTAGGTGAGCCGGACGATTTTCGGTGGCATCGTGCCTGGAAAGTCCTGCTCCCCTGTGGGCAAGATCATGCTCGAAGTCCTTTTAGGCAGACCCGGCCACTTCTGCCGCGAGCCAGTACTATTCAAGGTCATCAACCTCGCAAGCCCCTACCATGCGCTGCTGGGCCGGCTGGCTCTAGTCAGCTTCATGGCGGTCCCGCATTATGCCTACCTCAAGCTCAAGATGCCAGGTCCCAAGGGAATCATCACCATCAAGCGCGACTACAAGATGTTGCTCGAATGCGCTCAAGACGGCAGCCGGCTGGCCGAGGCCCTGGAAATCGCCGAGGAGAAGCGACAGCTCGAATGGCTTGTGGCCCTCGAAGCCAACCAGCCGGCCGTGCCAGCCCCTCCCTTGCAGTCCACTGGCAAGGCCTCCTTCCAGCCATCCAAGGACACCAAGAAAATCCCGCTCGACCCGGCCAACCTAGCTCAGTGCGTCACGATCGGCTCCCGCCTCAACAACAAATAGGAAGGAGAACTCGTCGACTTCCTCCGTGAGAATCGGGACATCTTCGCGTGGTCCCCCAAGGACATGCCAGGAGTTCTAAGGAAGTTCGCCGAGCACAAACTACACGTCCGGCCGGACATCAAGCCGGTCAAGCAAGCCCTACGTCGCTTCTCCGGGGAGAAGCGGTGCACCATAGGAGAGGCGATCGCCCGGCTGCTCGCGGACGGGTTCATCATGGAAGTGTTCCACCCGGACTGGCTAGCCAACCCAGTCCTAGTGCTGAAGAAGAACAAGACCTGGCGCATGTATATTGACCACACCAGCCTAACAAGGCATGTCCCAAGGACCCATTCGCCCTGCCGCGGATCGATCAAGTTATCGACTCCACGGCCGGCTGTGACTTACTATCCTTCTTGGACACCTATTCCGGCTACCACCAAATCAAGCTAGACGCCTATTCCTCCTTCATCACGCCCTTTGGGGCATACTGCTACATCACAATGTCCTTCGGACTAAAGAACGCAGGCGCCACCTTCCAACGGTGCATGCAAAAGTGCCTCCTGCCTCAAATAGGCAGGAACGTCCACGTCTACGTCGACGACATCGTCGTCAAAACCAAGAAGCATTTCAACCTCCTCGACGACCTCCGAGAAACTTTCGCGAACTTGCGCGAATACAAGATCAAGCTCAACCCAGGGATGTGCGTCTTCGGGGTTCCCGCCGGACAACTCTTGGTTTTCTTCGTGTCTGCCCACGGCATCGAAGCAACCCCGAGAAGATCCACGCGATCGAGCGCATGCAGAAGCCGAACCGGCTCCGTGATGTCCAGAAGTTCACCGGCTGCCTTGCCTCGCTCAGTCGGTTCATCAGACAGCTGGGGGAGAAGGCTCTGCGTCTCTACGGGCTCCTTTGGAAGACGACTCTCGTCGAGTCGGGTCAAACCAAGAGGCCAGGCAGCTTCGACTAGCCTGACGAGGCGGACGAGGCCTTCCACAACCTCAAGTAGGCTCTCACCCGTGCACCAATCTTGGTTGCGCCGGCTGAGACGGAACCGCTGCTCGCCTACATCGCCGCGACTACCCGGGTCATCAGCGTCGTGCTGGTGGTCGAGCGACCGGAGGAGGGCAAGACCCTCCGGTCCAACGGCCCGTCTACTACCTCAGCGAGATCCTCTCCACATCCAAGCAAAACTACCCCCACTACCAAAAGATGTGTTACGGCGTGTACTTTGCCGCCAAGAAAGTCAAGAAGTACTTCCAAGAGCATACCATCACCATGGTGAGCACGGCTCCGCTCGGCGAGATCATGAGCGGCCAGGACTCCACCGGCCGGATCGCCAAATGGGTGATCGCCCTCGCCGATCATGAGATCCGGTACAAACCAAGAACCATCGTCAAGTCACAAGCATTGGCGGACTTCCTCGTTGACTAGGCGGAGACGGAGTTCCTCCCGCCTCCCCCGGACTCCACGCATTGGCGAATGCACTTTGACGGCTCGAAGATGAGGACCGACCTGGGTGCTGTCATAGTCCTCTCCTCCCCAAAAGGTGATCAACTCAAGTACGCCCTCCAGATTCACTTCGCCGCCTCCAACAACATGGTCGAGTACGAGGAGATCGTCCATGTCCTCCGGCTCGCCAAGGAGATCTGCATCAGGCGCATCCTCTACTTCGGTGACTCCGACCTCATCGTGCAGCAAGTCTCCGGCTAATGGGACGCCCAGGATGCCAACATGGCCAGCTACCGCTTCCTCGTGCAATAGCTCACCAACTCCTTCAAGGGCTGTGAGTTTCACCATGTCCCCCGGGCGGACAACGAGGCGGCGGACGCATTGGCAAAAATCGGCTCCACCCGGCAGGCCATCCCAGCCGGTGTCTCCCTCGAGCGGCTCCTTAAGCCGCCAATCAAGCCCTCCCTAGAGTCAGAGTCGATCTTCGTGCCGGCTGGTACCGCCGACCCATCGGCGGCTCCGACCGCCTACCCAGCAACCTCGTCGCCAGCTCTCGAACCAATGGCTACCCAGCCGGCCCCGGTCGAGCCGGTGGCACCCGAGGCAGCAAGACCCGGCGGCGCAGCCATCATCATTGTCGTTGACAAGCCGGTCCCGGGAACCGGCGAGCCAGACCTAGGGGGTGACCAACCAGCCTCGGGGGCTCCTGAGCAAGTCCCGGGGGCTTGCGTGCCGGTCCCGGGGGCTGATCTGCCTGCCCCGAGGACTGCCGAGCCGGCCATCATCGCCGCTCCTTCATGGGCCCAACCCATCTTGGCGTTCCTCCTTCGAGGCAAGCTACCCTCGGACGAGGAACTGGCTAGGCAGATGCAGCGCCGGGCCTCGGCCTATAGCATCATTGACAACGAGGTCGTTCATCATAGTACTACCGGCGTCTTCTAGCGGTGTGTCGAGATGGAAAAAGGGCCTGGAGATCCTCCTCGACATCCACCAGGGTGAGTGCGGGCATCATGCCGCCTCCCGGACCCTGATGGCCAAAGCCTTCCGCCACGGCTTCTACCGGACCACGGCTCTCAAGGCGGCCAAGAAATTGGTCGACGAGTGCAAGGGCTGCCAACGCTTCAGCATGCAAAGCTACCTGCCGGCGACAGCCCTCCAAACCATCCCTCTCTCATGGCCCTTTGTCGTTTGGGGGCTGGACATGGTGGGCCCATTCAAAACCGCTCGAGGCGGCATGACGCACTTACTAGTGGCGGTGGACAAATTCACCAAGTGGATCGAGGCGCGACCAATCAAGAAGCTGGACGGCCCCACGGTCGTCCAGTTCATAGAAGACATTACGGTACGCTATGGTGTTCCCCGTAGCATCATCACCGACAACGGCACCAACTTTGCCAACGGAGGGCTCGCGCATTTCTGCTCCAAGCAAGGGATCCGGCACGACCTGGCCTCTGTCGCTCATCCACAATCAAACGGCCAGGTCGAGAGGTCAAACGGCCTCATCCTGTCCGGCATCAAGCCCCGTCTCATGATGCCACTGGTCAGGTCGGTCGGCTGCTGGATCGACGAGCTGCCGGCCGTCCTATGGAGTCTCAGGACCACCCCGAACTGGTCAATTGGCTACACCCCGTTCTTCCTTGTCTACGGGTCCAAGGCGATCATCCCCACCGACATTGAATTCGACTCGCCTCGTGTTGCCCTCTCCACGGAGAAGGACGCCAAGGAGGCAAGAGAAGACGGCATCGACCTGCTCGAGGAGGCTCACGAGCTAGCCTTGAGCCGGACGGCGATCTACTAACAGAAACTCCGACACTACCACAGCAAGCGGATCCGGCCGCTCTCGTTCCACGAGGGGGACCTGGTCCTCAGGCGGATCCAATGAACCGCCGGTCAGCACAAGTTGTCCTCCCCATGGGAGGGCCCGTTCATCATCAGGAAGGCGCTGCACAACAACGCGTACAATCTCATTGACGCCCAGAAGCCACAGGAGCGCAAGAGAGATGCCTCTGGCGAAGAAATGGAGCGTCTGTGGAACGCGGCACTCCTCGCCCGTTCTACTTCTAAGAAGAACCAATGTATGTATGTATCCCCATCCTTTTGGGCTTATGAATGCAACGGGCGTCCCAAGCCGGCTCTTGGGACGCGCCCCGTTTTGTTTCACTCAAAGGCTTTCCACGCTCACCGGCTCCCCGGTCCGTCTCCCGGGCCCGGGGGCTAGCCGGCTGGACCTAGAAGTATCTCTCCGCAAAAACGACCAAGTAATGCGAGCCGGCCAAGCCACCCCACCCTTACCAGCTATAGACCGGCACCCGGCTGTACGGCTGACGGATCCTCAGGGTGGCAAGGTTCAGCTTGCACCAAAGGTCGAAACGGGAAGGGATTCTTTTTAGGTCCGGCTGGATCCTTGCCGCGTCTCTAGCTGCCTCACTTACCCCGGAAAAAAAACTCTACGATTCCTAAGTTTTGAAACGGCTCCCTCGAGGTGGGCGCCCCGACCCAGCCATAGACTGCCCCCGGCTGTCGGGCTGGCGGGGCCGAAGCCAAAGGGGAAGGAGTAGAAATACAAAGAATCGTGGCAGGCGAGGAAAAAAGAGGGGGGGTAAGATTGAGGCGGCAAGATTCACAAGGCAAGAAACACCAGAATTCATAACATAAAATAAACTAGCCCACGGCCGGCATTCAGTTCATTACATACACACTCCCAGTGGGTGGATCGAATCCAGGTTCAAAAGTGCAGGTAAAAGAGAAGGTAAAACAATAAGATGCCCGAGGGCTCAAGCCACCGGCGCGTCGCCAACCGGTGCGCCTCCAGCCGGTACATCGAGAGGCGGCTCAGTCCTCGTCCTGGAGGTGCTCGCGGCCTTCGGGTCGGCCGCCTTGCCCTTCGCGGTGGCCTCCTCGGTGTCCGCCGTCTCACCACTCGAGTTAGTGCTCTCGTCGGTGACTTCGGCGTCATCCGGGCCTTGGGCGATTCTGAAGGAGTCTTCGGGCAGCGGCTCGCCTTCTTCACCAAGGGGCAGGAGGAACTCGTCCGCGTTGACATACGATGCAAGTTTGTTCTCCTGCTGGACAAGAGCCGGCTCGCGGGCTTCCTGCTCCGCAGCCGGCATATCCCGCATCATCGCCAGCCGGGCGAGGTCTACCCCCGATACCACGAAGTAACGAACCGGAGCGCCATCTGTGCTCTGGCTCAGGCGGCCAAGGCCTTCCAGGACTCGAGGCGGGAGAGGGTGTGCTCAAGCCATTGGGCCACACGGTGCGTCGGGGCCCCTCCGCGGTCTGGCCAGAGCGCGGCAATGACTTCCTTGCCGACAGTCTTGAGCTGCTCCATGCTCCGCTCGAGCTGACTCATCCGCATCTCGACAATGAGCCCGATCTCAGCCATGTCCCATGGGGCGTGCTCATCAATGGAGCGGCCGTACCCCCGGAGGTGCTCCCGGTGCTCTTCAACGGCCCGCGCGGCACGACGATGGGTCTCCGGGAACCGCACTGAAGGGAAGAAGGAAAGATGAAAAGGAAAGCCAGATGAAACACAAAGAGACGGCAAGAAAAAGGCAACCAACCAAAGAAAGAAAGAAGCGGGCGCTTACCTTCGACCACGTTGTCCACGCTGATGGCGAAGTTGAGCGTCGTTGCCTGCTCAGTTGCTCGGGCCGCCTCCGAGGCGGCAAGAGAGCCCCTGACCTCCTCAAGCGACTTCTCGAGGTGGGTCACTTCGCTTTGGAGGGCAGCGGTCCTCATGGCAGTGTTAGCCGCCTCCTTAACGTCCGCCTCCCAGGCCGTCACCTCCTTCGCCGCCTTGGCCTTGAGCCGGTCGCGGGCCGCCTCACCATCGACCAGTAGCGCGGCCAGCCGGTCTGTCTCCTACGCGGCCGCCTGGACATCCCGCGACAGCCGGTCCCGCTCGGTGGCGAGCCCGGTCTTCTCCTCCTGAAGGGCGGCCAGCTCGCCTGCGTAACACAATCAACATCAGCAAACGGGCGGCAACCGCCGACCCCCGAGGGCTACACGCCCCCACCCGCTAAGTACAAACTTACCTTGTACGCAGGTCAGCTCCTCCTCCAGGCGATAGAAGCCATACTTGCTGCGGTCGTGAATGGCGACCGCCTCAGTGAAGAGCTTCTGCCGCAGAGAGGCTCCCTCCTGTCGCAACGGGGGGAGAACGTCAAGAAACATGCTCAAAGGAGATCCATCCCAGTTGTCCGTCAGCCGGCCAGCCGGCCCGCATCTCGGGGGCTACACCCAGTGGGTTCGCTAGCGCGCCCCCACTTGAAGATCCAAGGAAGAAGAAGGACTTACCTCGGCACGCTGAAGGGCGGCATCAGCAGCCTCCATAAACCGGGCCAGCTCCTGCCGGCACCGCTCCAGGACGCTCCCCATATCCCCAAAGGAGGGGACCGGGCCGCCTGTGGGGGGCGCCCACAGGGCCGGCATGCTCGCCAGCGCCTCCCAATCCTGGCTGACCTTCTGCATCGTCCGTAGGGTCCTCCGGGCCCGGCCGCCACTGCCGCCGGGGCTCGCCGCGGCCCCGCCCGCTGGGGCGAGTTGATAACAGCAAGTGTCGGGACCCCGATCCTAAGTCATATGAATCTAGATTGTAACATAGCATATCACTTTGCGGCCTCACGCACGGTAAGCTCCACGACTGCTGCCTTACCTTAGCCGGGACCGTTTGCGTCTTTTGGCTCACGTATGTGAATATGCCGCTAGCTATCAAACGACAGGGAACCCGAGCTGACATGACTAGTCATAGAACCCAAGTGGCACATCCGTATGGAAACAGGCATACATAACCCAGCAATGCAGGTGTCGGCCTCAAGCGTGTGTAGACGATTCATAGCAAGCTACAAGGACTCCATTACGCCGTGAGACATAAATGCCATCACTGCATGTAGACGAGTCATAGTAGGCTATAGGGAATCCATTACACTGCGTGACATTTCCCCGAAGGGACAGACAAAACAGCAAAGAAGGATACATGCCGGTTAATCAATGTGTCCAGAGCAGTAGCAAGCTACCATGGCTCGGTGGAAGCACAAAGAGGCAGTTTCCCATAAAGAGTACTACTAAAGGCACACAACTAGGTGTCGGATCCCATACATACAGTTGCACGTCACACGTACGCACGACATGCCCGATATGCTTAGATACAACCATGGCATCACAACATAACCATACAACAACATGACTTTTATTTAAGGAGCTCAGATGAGCCTTGCATAATATGTTCTTACAGATAGGGGTCACATGAGCCGACACTCAAGTCATACAAACAAGTGCATACAAACCAAGCGGAAGCATAAAGCTGTCTAAGTACAGACAGATGAAAGGGGTAAAAAGGCACATGGCCTGACTATCTACAGCCCGCCACAGGGCAAAGGTCATAGCTGGGACACCAGCTATTCGGCATCGTCGGCATCTAGAAGGAACCCACCTGATGGGTCCTGGGTCTCATCTGCAACGTTTATTAAGAAAACCTGAGTACAAATGTACTCAGCAAGTCTTTAAAGTAGACCTAATCTATTCATGCTCATGTATCAACAAAAGGGAGAGGTGGAGTTTATGCAGCAATGCCAGCTTTGACTCATGGCTAACCTATACTACTCAATTTTAACTCTTTGTTTACATTATAAGTATCGCACATGAGTACACTAACTCCATGACAATACACCACCATGGATTCACTTCCCTCTTCCAGGAGAGTGCCATCCACGGTACTGACACTTGTCTTGATATTTTTATGAGTATCCATTTGATTATCTATAAACAACATGAGTTCTCCAAGTAGTCCATATTTGAGGACGCGGCTATTTGAATAGTTTCATTCCCTGAAGGGGTGTACGTCTTCACACACGGTCTCGCCACTTATCGAAGTGTGCCATAAAACCATGCACCTTGGCAACCTTCAAGCGGATACCCAACGAGGGAGTCGGCCACGATCGTCAATCGCATAAGACCTCTAGTCCAGGCTATCGCCTATTTGAGACTGAACCCGCACGGAAGTACGCCGAAGTTTCCGCTACGGCCCCAAACGATGTGCACAGGGTTCCCAAGCCCACCATTCGGGTGACCATTGGTACACCGTGCCACTGCCTACCACGTCGTAACCCACCCCTAGTGTCAGCGCTACGCACGGCCTCCTACATGCTATAAACACCAGAAACTATTTGCATCTTCTGGTCTCAAGACAAGCGAATGATAAGTCGATAGGGTCAATTAAGTATCCCAACGTGTGGTAGTAACTAGTCTTGGATCACAAACACGGAACTCAGTTTGTAAGAACGGTCCTAATGAGACGACCCTCTATGTACTCCTACATAGCCTCTCATCGCTACCTTTACCAAATCGAGTTCATCATAACATCATCACATCAGGCAACATTGTTTCACTCAGTTCATCACCCAGATGAATCTGACCTGACACAACATTGTTTTACTTGTTCACTGGCCAATAATCCACAACCATCCGATCCAAACCATCTTTCTTCTTGACGAAGAGGACGGGACAAGCCCAAGGAGAAGAACTGGGATGGATGAAACCTTTCTTCAAAGCCTCATCGAATTGGATCTTAAGTTCGGCTAGTTCTAAGGGTGCCATATTATAGGG
Organism: Hordeum marinum; assembly: GCA_022496015.1. Classification (NCBI taxonomy): domain Eukaryota; kingdom Viridiplantae; phylum Streptophyta; class Magnoliopsida; order Poales; family Poaceae; genus Hordeum; species Hordeum marinum. The sequence goes on from CM039674.1 coordinate 446,307,395, forward strand.
TCTTATGGCTATTGGGACAGTCCCTGGGATGAGCTCTGTCACAAACTCAACATCTTTGACAGGAGGAATTCCTGGCAGTTCTTCTTGAAAGACATCCGGAAAGTCACAGACTACCGGAATATCTTCTAACTCTGGGAGAGGGTTAGCACTTAGGGAGTGGAGTTGGCGCTTGGTTGTTCGAGTGGAGACATTAACTATCTCACCCGATGGATGTGTAAGTTGAACATTCCTAGAATGAGTATCAATCTTGGCATAGTGGGCTTTCATTAAATCCATACCTAGAATGATATTGATGTCCGAAGACTTGAGGGTTATCAAAGATGCTAGGAAGACTAATCTATCCACGAAAATCTCATTATCATGGCTCACTCTAGAAGTTTGCCATTTTGAACCCAGAGTCTGCACTACTAAAGGAGTAGGCATATCACAAAAAGACATGTTATGCAACTTTGCATAACTTTCTGAGATAAAGGAATGAGATGCACCAGTATCAAATAGAACAGATGCTGGATGACTATTGACAAGAGCGTACCTAGGATAACATCAGGATCCTCAAGAGCTTCCTCAGCAGACACATAGTTCACTCGTCCACGAGCAGGAGCTGGCTTCATGAAGAAGGCTTTTCCTGGCTTTCCATGTCCAGCAGGCTTAGCATTATTCTGGGGACACTCACGGGAGTAGTGTCCTGGTTCTCCACACTTATAGCATACCACGATGGCACGGGGTGCAACATTTGCAGACGGACCTCCAAATGGTTTGACTGGAGGGTTGGGCTGAGCTGGGCGAGGCGCTTGGAAGTATGGCCTCGCATTGAATCTTGGCGATAGAGCTGCGTTGGGCACCCAGACCCGGTGTTTGTTGAGGCCCGAGCCAGATGCGGGGTTGAAATCACGGTTGTGCTTTCTCATGGCCTCATAATCAGCCTGTCCAGTCTCGGCATTGATGGCCTTGTTGACGAGATCCTAGAAAGTGGTGCACTCATGCAGGCACAGGTCTCGGTGGAGCTTAGGGTTAAGTCCCTTGCGGAACCTGGACTGTTTCTTGGCATCAGTAGAAACTTCCTCAGGAGCATAGTGAGCAAGGTTTCCAAACTCACGACTATAAGTATCCACTAACAATTTGCCCTGGGTGAAGGCATAGAATTCCTCTATCTTACGATCCATCAGCCCTTCCAGGATATGATGGGTACGAAATGCGGCACTGAAATCTGCCCAAGTTGGTGCTGGGCCTACGAGGTGCATGGCTTCAAAATTTTCCCACCATAGATTGGTGGGTCCTTCCAGAAAGTAAGTTGCAAAGGTCACCTTGTTGGCCTCAGACACATTGGCAGCTCGGATATTGCGATACATGCTAGTTAGCCAGTCATCCGCGTCGAGTGGGTCGACCGAATGATGATACTTGGGTGGGCACAGTCTGATGAAATCACCATGTGATACGCCATCATTAAGGTCATTGCAGGGAGCACGTGTTGTGTTTTGCTCGATTCATTCCAAAAGCCTATTGGTCTCCCTCTTGTTCCTTTCAGCTTCTAGCATTACTTCCGCCAGAGAAGGCGCATGTGGCAGATCCTCTTGCCTTGGCTGGCTTCCCTCGCCCTCCTCAGGGGCAGGCATGGGGTTATTCCTAGTTGCCACCATCCTGGGAAAACAAACCCACAACTTAATCATAGGGGACAACAACTCTAATACATGAGATAAGGAATGTACTGGACAACATGGCATGCAGGGTAAACACCAATCAACATGGTAAAAAAACTGCCATATGAACACCATGATTCATACACACCATGACATAGTTCAGTACAAACCAAGCTGAAATACAACTACGGAGAGATGACACAACTCATCGAAGGCATTACAAGCTTCCTATACATTATCTATCTGCACCTCCGGAACTCAACTCTCGACCTTAATCATATCGCACAAGACACGCAGGACTATGGCGATACGATGACAGCCATACTAGAACTAACACCCACGCACTCAAGCATCACCGTAGAATGCCTCATACAGGTTACCCCCATGACCCGGGATCTGAACCTGAGGATCTGGAAACACTCTAGCCTGTGATCCCTGGGAGCCATATAGACACGGGTGTGGCCTTGGTCCCCTCATTGGCGACAATAGCGGTCCTCGAAGAGGGGTGATTCCTCCAACATCGGGCCAGTCTACGTGTGCTAGCAGATGTGTCCGCGGTGGGGGTCAGCATCTCCAAATCTCCATAGCCTGTTTGCACGATAGGTGCCAACTGTGTTAGGGCTGTCCAAAGACGTGCACGGGTAGCATAAAGCTCCATGCGAAGGGCACGTGCATCACGATCCCTATTCTCCAACATCTAAGCGATCACCTGTAGCCTAGGATCCTCATGGGAATGATCATAGTAGGCTGCACTAAGATATCCATCCTCTCCTCTCATGGAAGCAGGAACATAGCAGAACTCTGTGTTCTGGAGCAGACCACGATGAAACCTCATGATAGTCAACATGGTGTAGGCGGCTCTGCAACTCCATGATATGAAGGATAAATCTTGACGATACACAGATACTGACTCTGGTTGAAATCTCGATACTGTTCTGCCACTATGTACTCTGGGTACCAACGGTAGCCTGCCTCCATCATAACTCTAATCAACATGGCAGTGTGACCCGGTACATCGATGCACCTGGTCAGACAGACCACTTGACGGGAAGGACGAGGGGGCATCTAAAACAGAGATTGATGCAAAGACATTAGAGACTGTAGCAGAAATTGGACAGCATAATAGTTGTAATTTCTCAAAAAGGATTTTGAGACAACTGCAAAAGATTGAAAAGCATAACCACTCATCTTTCTAGACTCAAATCTCTTCTCCATCTGTTTGTCACACCAACAATGCTTGAGAACTACATCCACTTGCAAACAAGCTAGCTATTGGTCCATGGTTAGTAACTCATCATCCTAAGCAATAGATGAGAAGCCTAGTTCTTAACCCCGTAAAAAAGATGAGAATGGCTCAGAATAGAATAACTTGGGAAGAGGAGTAAAAAGAGCCTTACGTTCCCTTCCACAATCAATTCCCCTACTTTTCTATATTGTTTCTAGACTCAACTTTGACCGGTTTGGCTTGGTAGTCCTACAGTCTGTCAGGCTCTGATACCAATGCTGTCGGGACCCCGATCCTAAGTCATATGAATCCAGACTGTAACATATCACATAATTTTGTGGCCTCACGCACGGTAAGCTCCACGGCTGTAGCCTTACCTTAGCCGGGACCGTTTGCATCTTTTGGCTCACGTATGTGAACATGCCGCTGGCAATCAAACGACAGAGAACCCGGGCCGACATGACTAGTCATAGAACCCAAGTGGCACATCCGTACGGAAACAGGCATACATAACCCAGCAATTCAGGTGTCGGCCTCAAGCGTGTGTAGACGAGTCATACCAAGCTACAAGGACTCCATTACGCCGTGAGACATAAATGCCATCACTGCACGTAGACGAGTCATAGCAGGCTACAGGGACTCCATTACAATGCGAGACATTTCCCCGAAGGGACAAACACAACAGCAAAGAAGTATAAGTGCCGGTCAATCAATGTGTCCGGAGTAGTAGAAACCTACCATGGCTCGATGGACGCACAAAGAGGCAATTTCCAGTAAAGAGTACTACTAAAGGCACACAACTAGGTGTCGGATCCCATACATACTGTTGCACGTCACACGTATGCACGACATGCCCGATATGCATAGATACAACCATGGCATCAGAACATAACCATACAACAACATGACTTTTATTTAAGGGGCTCAGATGAGCCTTGCATAATATGTTCTTATAGATAGGGGTCACATGACCCGACACTCAAGTCATACAAACAAGTGCATACAAACCAAGCGGAAGCATAAAGCTGTCTGAGTACAGACAAATGAAAGGGGTAAAAAGGCACATGGCCTGACTATCGACAACAGCTATTCGACATCATCGACATCTAGAAAGAACCCACCTAATGGGTCCTGGGTCTCATCTGCGACGTTTATTAAGCAAACATGAGTACAAATGTACTCAGTAAGTATTTAAAGCAGACCTAATCTATTCATGCTCATGTATCAACAAAAGGGAGAGTTGGAGTTTATGCAGCAATGCCAGCTTTGACTCATGGCTAACCTACAATACTCAATATTTAAATATTTGTTTACATTTTAGATATCGCACACGAGTCCACTAACTCCATAACAATACACCACCGTAGATTCACTTCCCTCTTCTGGGAGAGTGCCATCTAGGGTACTCACACTTGTCTTGATATTTTTATGAGTATATATTTGATTATCTATGAACAACATAAGTTCTCCAAGTAGTCCATATCCGAGGATGCGGCTATTCAAATAGTTTCATACCCTGTAGGGGTGTACTTCTTCACACACGCTCTCGCCACTTATCGCTCAGTGCTCATAAAACCATGCACCTCGGCAACCTTCAAGCGGAAGCCCAGCGAGGGAGTCGGCCACGACCGTCAATCGCATAAGACCTCTAGTCCAGGCTATCGCCTATTTGAGACTGAACCCGCATGGAAGTCTGGCCGAGAAGTTTCCGCTACGGCCCCAAACGATGTGCGCAGGGTTCCCAAGCCCACCATTCGGATGACCCTTGGTTCACCATGCCACTGCCTACCGCGTCGGGTGACCCTCGGTTCCTCAGAAGTAGGGCCTACCGCAATGCAGATAAGAATCAATCAATACACTCAAGTGCAACAATATGATGCATGATCATGGCATGATAACATGTATGGATGAGCTAATGCAACTAGTGTTCATGTTGATTTGAAATGAATTTGAATATAGGTTCAAAATTGTTCTTCATTTCAAATTCCATTTACAAACCTATTAACAAATGTCAATGTTCACCTATTTAGATTGCTCTAACATGCATCACAATAGCACCATTGGATTCATTGGATTTTTCTGATAAACTTTGATATATAAATTATTCTCATCTGACTCACAGATTAATTTATATGAATTTTTGCAATTTTGAATCATTTATGGAATTATTTTTAAACTAGAAATTGCTTTTATTGCATCAGCATGACATCATTATGATGTCAGCTGGCAGCTGACCGGGCCAGAGTCAAAACTGACATGTGGGGCCACATGTGAGTGACTCAGACACTTAACTCACTAATTAAAACTAAATCCTAATTAATTAATAGAAACTGGGCCCACATGTGAGTGACTGATTAGGTTTAATTAATCTAATTAATTAATTTTTTAATTAACTTAATTAACAGGGCCTGGCCCCACCTTCCAGTGACCCAGGGTCAAACCCGTGTCGGTCAGACAGGTTGACTCGTTGGCGTTGAGCTGCCGACGACATCAGGAACGGCGGAGGGGTTCAGAATCCCTCCTCCGGCGACCAAATGGACGGCGAAGAGCACCAAACGCATCTACACGCATGCGCGCGTCCATTCCGACACTCCCCAGGAGCTGAGATGGTCAGAATCGACACCGGCGGTGAGCTGGGCGGCGGCTGAAGCTCGGGCGAGCACGGGCTCGTCGAACCAGGGCGCAACACGAGCTCTACCTGGCACCTACGGACTCTACATAGCTTCACGAACACAACAGAGGGCTCGGATGGACCAGCTGGTCACCGGAGCATGGCCGGCGTCAAGCTCGAGCAGCGGGGCTTTTCGGACCTCGATGGAATCTGATGCTAGACCACACAATCAAAGGGGGGAAAGGGGGAAAAGATCCAGGGGCTCACAGCGGTCGCAGAGACGTCGAGAGCGGGCTCGGGGAGGGCCTGAAGTAGCGGCGAGCTCCACTTGATTTCCGGCGGCCAGAGGTTGAAGACGACGCAAAGACGGCGATGGGGAGCTCCTGGCGGTGCACGTCTCGGCGAGGAGGAAGAGGGGAGCTAGGCGGATCGAATGGGGAGCTCAGGGGCGAGGGGGAGCGGCTAACGTGACGGCGGCGAGCTCTGACAGGGTTCGGCCATGGCGGAGCAAAGAGGGGAGAGAGCGAGCGGGCGAGAAAGAGAGAGAGAGAGAGAGAGAGAGAGAGAGAGAGAGAGCGGGAGCGATGGGGACGACTCTCAGAGCTTATACCCGTTGCGCTGGTGAGGGGGAAGCAGGTAGGCAGCTGCCGGCATGGAGGCACGGCAGCGCGCGCGCTCCGGCCACGTGCTCGTCCTCCTAGCCGCCAAGAGGACGATGACCTCCCTGGGCTAGGTGGGCTGGCCTAGCCTGGGCCTTTTCTCCTTTTTCTTTTAGTTCTTCTCTTTTTTCCATTTTCTAACATGTGTTTAATTCTTTTGCGGGTAAAAAAATGCTAATTAAAATATCCCAAATATTTTATAAACATTAAGTTTGAATATTTCAAACTTATCTGGAAAGTTTCAGGATATTTGAAAACTAAAATAATGATAAATGCTTTATTTTGTATTTTCAGAGGCTTTATCATTTATTTTAAATTGTTTATATTGTTCAAATAATTAAAATGATCCCTGTTATAATCATGTCCAAATTTACCAGACATAGGGAACATTTTTAGTGGGCATTTTGGATTTGTTGAATTTTCACCAAGTTTGAATTGTTTGGTTTCAAAGTGAGCTTGGGGTTTCTTTTCGTTCCCCATTTCATTTTGATGCAAGAATGAAACATGATGCAAACACATGCTATCCTAGGACATCTAACTAGGTGTCACGGCCAAGATGCGGTCCTATCCTTATTTGGCACGAGGGCCTCAACAGGGATAGAAGCGCATCTCGATGCGTTCGCAAGAATGGATATCATTACAAGTACATGTACAGAAGAGATGAGTATATGGAATTGGCTTTCACTCTCCACAAGCTACATCAGAGTCACAGCAATACAATCCATCTCAAACATCATACATAAGAGCAGGGTCCGACTACGGACAAAATCAAACGATAAAATGACATCCACCCTTGCTATCCCAGGCTGCCGCCTGGAACCCATCCAAGATTGATGAAGAAGAAGAAGAACTCCAAATCAAATCACGCAACGCGCTCACGTCAAATCATCACATTACCTGTACCTGCAACTGTTGTTGTAGTAATCTGTGAGCCATAGGGACTCAGCAATCTCATTTCCAAGGGTATCAAGACTATTAAAGCTTAATGGGTAAGGTATGGATAAGTGGTGAGGCTGCAGCAAGCGACTAAGCATTTATTTGAGTGGCTAACTTATGAGTACAGAAACTTAAGTATGGTGGTCTACGCATAACGGGCGTGAACTAGTAATGATCACTAACTGATCCTGAACACCTACTTACGTCAAACATAACCCCACCGTGTTCTCTTCCGGATAGGAACTCACGAAAAGAGACAATCACGGTTACGCACCCGGTTGGTGTATTTTATTAGAGTTTACTTCAAGTTTGCTATGACCGGGTGTTAAAAAAAGTATCCAAGTTTGCCACATAACCGCGTGGACGGCTTCCCGAAAAGATTTAACCCTGCAGGGGTGCTCCAACTCGTCCATCACAAAGTAACCACACTCAGCAGGAATAACCTCAACCACGGATCTCGTGATCTTCCTAGGCAATTCCAAAGGAAATCCAACACCGCGAGATAACCCGAAGAAAATCAGAGTTTCCTCACTCAAGACGTTCGAGAAAGGTAAAACAAATCTAGCAAGGCATCCCGACGTTTCGATGATCCCGATAGGAGCCGCGTATCTCGTTCTCAGGACACGGCGGATAAGCGACGCATACAGTGGCCTGATAGAAATCTCCAAAGTTGCCCTGGGTTGGCCCCGCACAGTGCTCTAGTTTGGACCAACACTCATGAGGAGCACTGGCCCGGGGGTTGATTAAATTATCCACGGGGTCCAGAAAAATATCCCATATGCAAGTTCATTAATTATTAGGCAAATGCAGTACCAATGTTAGGCCTTGCCAGACAAGTTTTATTCTAACCCGAAAATCAAGGGGGTCCCCATAACAACCCCGAGCATGTTAGGAGCGCTCATTTATGGAACATAACACCGGTTCACACGTAACTAAGGGCGGCAAGAGTGGAACAAAACACCAAGCAAAGGCCAAGCCTTCCACCATTTACCAAGTATATATGTGCATTAAATTAAATAGAAGTAATATTGTGATATAACAAAAGGATGTCCATGTTGGCACATGGAAGTAACTTTACCTGCAACTAGCAACGCTATAAGAAAGGCTGAGCAAGCGGTAACATGGCCAAACAATGGTTTTGCTGGGATATGGAGGGGTTAGAGGCTTATCATGGCAATGTTGGGAGGCTTATCAAACAAGTGGTAGGTAGAGAGACATAACGTTAAAAGACGAGACAACTAGCATGGCAATGATAGTAATGGTATCCAGGGAAATGTGTCATCTTGCCTGAGATCCCGCTCGGAAGAATACTGAGTCCATGAAGAAGACGAACCAACGTAGTCGAACGAATCCTCACACTCCGAACGCTTTTGGAACTCTATCGAGAAGAAGCAATCCGAAACAAACAATCAACACAAGATACACCACCACATATGAAAAATACGATGCACAAATGATATGATGCATGTCCGGTCTAAATGCGCAATGCACGACAATTCACAACAATCAAATTCTACACATTAAAGTCAAGCTCAATATGCAAGGAGTTACATATTGACGACACTCCACATTCGAAATATTTAGTTCACTCTCGTTAGTTACATGACAATATTAAATGTTGTTAAATATGCAAGAGGTGAAGCATAAGTAAACTACCTATCTAGGCATCTTAAATGAGGTCGGAAACAACTTATAGTATTTCCGAAATGACCCCATATGTTAATTAGGAATTTGGTCCAGATCTGATCTAAACATATTTTATGTTTGTTAAACTTCAAAATAAATATCGCCATGTTACTCTACATGGAATTCTAGTTGATTTACATATATAGAACATCTCAAACGGAGCTACGGTTCAAAAGATATGAGCAAAACAAGATGCACATGGCATGAATGCAAGTGCATGGGAAATGCAATCATAAACGTCTCAAATCATGAATGCAACAAGTTATTATGAAACTACATGAGATCCTAAGCAAGTTTCATATATGGAATGACCCAAACGGAGCTACGGTTCAACCACAATCATCGAAACAAGTTCTAGTTAAAATCTACCAAAATCAGCAACTTAGCATTTTGAACACATGACAACAACAAACTACAATAATCTAAAATGCACAAACTAAGCATGGGGTAGTAGCATACAACATCCACTTCATTTCATCTTCACAAATCATATTCAAAACATGCATGGATCACTTGGTAGGAAGCTCACAAGAAGGCTACTTGAAAACAGATTCAGACTTAGTGAAATACTAGTTTTAGACAGTGCAGTTTTTATCACGAGGGCATATTTACAGCAGTAAAACTATATGCTACAAGTCATGAAATGGCATGAAACTTAACAGCATACTAGAGGGCAACATCAACAACAAATAACTCCATGGCCCCAACCACAAAAGAGGTCTAGATCACTAGCAAATCACATGGCAAGACAGCAACAACATATAACAGATTCCAGACTTAGAAATATTTTGGACCCTCAAAATAACAGATTTTCATAGCAAGTTGACAACAGCGAAACAACACCTAAACATGCATTTCTATGACAAACAAAATGTCCACGGGTTAGGACACACATCAATGAGCAACTTTCATGTTGAAATTTAATTCATATCACGCCCGAATTAATTCCTACGAAAATGACAAAAGAGCATCACGGTCAAAATGACATGCACTAAAACATGCTCAAATGGCAAAACTAAATGCACAGATAAATCCAATGAATTATTCTACCCCGGAAACCTATATAATATGCTTAGGTTTAAGTAGAAAATTATTCACAATTAAATATTCGGTATTAGGCCTATTCATGTTATAGCAATTCGTTAATGAAAAACTAATGTGCAACAACCAATCCAACATTTTTCTCATGCATGGAAATGTGATGCAAATGGGATGAAGATTTTTAATATTTCATCTTATTAATTTCGATGCACGATTTAAAATTATGAAAATGCAATTAATGCCAAATAAATGCAAGTGACATGTTAAATGATTTTAGGCATGGGTGAAAATGACAAATTATTTAACTACATATTATTCTAGCCATTTCTCATGATGAAATCATTTTCAAAATGTGCACGGTTAATTAGTTGACAACGTTTTAAAACGCGAAATAATCAATAAACAACACAGGAAAAGAAAAAGGGGGGAAGGGCTCACCCTAGTGGGCCTTGGGCCCAAGAGGCAGGGGAGCTCGGCCTGTGCTGGCCGGCCCACGTGAAGGCAGGAGCCGGTCAACACGCTCGGGGGGGATCGGCGCTGGCGGCCTCCCGTGCTCTCCCGATGGGAGCAGCCGCCATGACGCCGGCCATGGCGAGGGGCGATGCCGGCGGGCGCGGGCGCGGTCGGAGGGCGGTGGGGAAGACGGGATCTGGCCGGATCCGGCGGCGGGGCAACGCGGGCGAGGCCGGGCGAGGCTGGGGCGGCGCTCTGCGGCGGATGCGGCGATCTGCGGAGGCGACGGCGACCTGCGACGACGAGGGGCCGGGGGTTAGGCGCGGGGAGGAGATGAGAGGAGAGGGGAAGAGACAGCGGCGGCGGCTGCTCCGGCGACTGGCGAGGAGCTGCGGCCATGGCTGCGGGACGAAGCTCGGGAGAGCTCCATGGAAGCTCCGGAGAGCTCCGGATCGGCCGAATCGGGCCCGGATCGGCTCGAATGTGCCCAGATTGGCTCGGGCGGGCTGGCTAGAGGTGGAAGAGAAGCTGGCTAGGGTTTGGGGGCACACGGAACGAGGGCATATTTATAGGGATTCGGGCTGGGTTACGCACTGCGTTTCGGACTACCGGGTGTCTGTCCGACTGTCCGGAAGCGGAGGGACGGGCTGTGGACAGGCTGTGCAGAGGGACTAGGAGGGAAGAGAGAGAGAGAGAGAAGTCTGTGACCCGTGACACGAAGATTTAAAACGCCGAGAACATCCGACGGAAACCGATAACTACCGATAACCTCTCTGGTGCGACTGACCGACGGGGTATCTAACGAGCTCGGATCGCGACGAAAATCGATGGGCGGTCTACCTAAGCTATAACCAGACCGCACGACCAGTTTCAACTCAATCCGAGAATATTTTTGCGCGCGCTTAAAAACGGTTTTAAACGGTGGCGCGGGCGCGGGCGTGTGTGGCTAGACTCGAAACGGGCGACGACAAGAACGGAGAGAACCGGCGACTGACAACGGATGCAGGTTTTTCGAAAACGGGAGATGATGCAATGCATATGATGCGAATGATGCGATGATGAATGCAACAACCAAAACGAATCACAGACGAAAACGGAAACTAAAGGGGAATCTTCTGGAACCTCGGTCTCAGGCTGTCACAACTCTCCTCCACTACACGAGGATCTCGTCCTGAGATCTAGAATGAAAACAGCGAAGAGAAAGAGCAAAAGGTAAAACTTAGTTGCTTCCTGACAAACGAATGAAACCAATGAAGCAAGAAGGTTGGAAGAGATGAAGAATGATACGAGAACAAGCAAGAATTCGCAGAAAATTTCGGCAGCACTTCAGTAGGAAAAGGATGAAAAATTAATTATGATGGCTAGAATTGAAAGGAAAAACTCAAAACTCCGGTTGACTTGAACCCAAAACTTCATGAGATGGAAGGAACATGAAGATTTGACAGCACTCCGATTAAAATAATAAGCAAGGAAAAAGCATGATCTTGAAACAACAAGATGATGGATTGAAGAGAGGAACATCACAAGGCCTCCGGAACTAACGAATAGACGATAGATCTTTGGAAAGAAGAGAACTGAGAATAAATGACAACTCTAGTACCAATGAATTTGAAAAGCATAGGTTGAATGGAGCTGATGAAGAATCAACAACGAAAAGAACAAGCTTCTTGTGGACTTATGGAAAGCATCTCAAAATTATGAGGTGACAACCTACCACAAGAGAAACAATTGACTGATTGAGAGCAACAAGATATGCAAAGCTTCTTTCACCAAGAAAAGGAGGAGACAGCTTGAATCCTTTACAACACCATGATAAGGATAGATGCTATCATGGTGAAATCCAACGTAAGATAACACCAAGAAAACAAGATGGTTTACTTATCTCATTCTTGACGACTTCCCTTCGAGACTCCTCATAGTCAAGAATTTAATAACACCACCTCAAAAGACAAGAAGAAGGAATTGAACTTGGAAATCCAAGAAAAGAACACTTGAGCACCTCCAACAAGAAACTTGATGAACACTTGCAAAAGAAAGAATCTTGATGAACCACCATGAAGAACCTCCGGAATTGAGAGGATGATAGAAAAGAACTGATGGATGCAACAGAACAAGATTGAGGCCTTCCAATGATTAGATGAAGCTTCGAAAAGAGAAAATTGAGAAAACTTGAAACTCTGGAAAAGAAAAGATGACCACTTGGGATAATGAATTGATATCATGAACAACTCCGGAAGAAGGATTCAGATCACTTGATGAAACAAGAATAAGAATTATCATGTGACTATCCTTCATCGAGTTAAATTGATGACAAGCAATGGATTTCACACATCACTTATTCTTCTTGAAAAAGAATGAAGAGATAGATAGAGCACAAACTTGAAGAAGACTTGCATGAGAACACCGGAAAGAATTCAAAACGACAGAGGGAAAGCAAATGAATGATATAACATGAGAACGAAGAGAGCATGATCCACCTAAAAGAAGATTCACATGGCACCGGAAGGAATTCTAAACAAAGAGAACAAATGAAAATGAAGAGATGAAGAACTGCTTAACAGAAACTGAAAAATGCACCGGAATAATTGAGATATGAACGAAGGGACACAATTGAGAACAAAAGCTGAAAGCTGAGAACGAAGAAATCTTCTGAAATGATGGCCTTCGGAAGGATCAAGAACTGAAAACAATTCTGAATGCACCAGATAGATATAGGATGAATGACTCATGATCAAAATAATTGAGATGAAAGCAACAAGCCTGAAACCATGAATCTTTGAGAGAATGAACAAAGATTTAAGAGAAACTCTCCTTTGACCTTCAAAACTGAGAATGGAGACGAGAACACCACCAAGAATTACTGAGATACTCCGGAAGAATGAATAAGGAAAAGGTCGAGCCAACAATGAAAAAGATTAGAAACGATCTTGGAAGCAGAATATGACTGCTGAAAATCATTCTTACATCATATTTAAAAGAACTTGAGAACATCTCCGGAAAGAATAGAAGAGTCAGGTAGGATCCTGGGAAAAGACCTGTGGGTTATGGGCCCACTGAAAGAAACCACCACTAAAACAATTGATTAAAAGAGAGATTGCACCGGTGCAAATTAAGAACTTGATGATATGAGACCCTTGAAATAATTTGAAAGGACAAGAATGAACATGAATGTCTTCTGAGATATCTTCAACACTACGGATAGAATAGAGAGGGACGAATAACAAGAGAGGCTTGGATAAGAATTCCAACATGGAAGAGCAATAGAGAATGATAATGATATGATGAACACCAAGAGCTTGAATTGAATCCACCGGAAAAAACAAGGATGAATAATAACAAATGACAACTTGAGCACTGAGCATCTTCATAAAGAATCACCGGAGAAGAATAACAACGAGAACAAGGAATATGATGATGGATCTTGAAATGAAACACTTGAGAATGTCCACAAGAAATCACCGGAAACAAGATAGAAGAAAAGATAGCGAAAGCATTACATGGATAGAAAAGGCACTTGGATGAGAATTTAATCATTGAAGAAAAGGGCGGGAGGGCGGGAAAAACAAGAAAACTTGGAACAAATGAGACAACTCCGGGAAAGAAATGAGAATTGATCTTGCAACATTGGAGAGGATAGAATATCTTGAAGGGAAACACACCGGTAGGAAAGAAATGACATGACAACTTGATTGGGCAAGGAATTAGCATTCCCACAGAAATATGAGAACACAACTTCGGAAAGATAAGAAATCACCACTTGACATCGAAGCAACTCGAATTACCATATACAAAACAAAACAAAGGATGAGGCTTACGAAACAAGCCAGAACAAATACATACCCACTATGCACTTGTTGGAAAGATAATTCTAGGTAACTACTTGAATTCCCACCTAAGAACATCCGAAACTTTCTTGTTTATGCGATTCGGGTTGCGGAATCAGGAACCTTCCCTAGGCAATCAGCTGCAACTGCATCCGCAACCTTCCACACCATAATTCAAGAAATTTCGCAAACTCGTCTAATCTCGAATCCTCGAACTCACAACGATACTAAATCATGGTGATACCCCGGACGCCTCCCCAGTACTGGGTGACTCCGACCTTATCTCACCACGATAAGTATTAAAGCAATTTCGAACATTCTCTGTCCTAAGATATCAAGAAAACTGAATGATAACGATGTGCCAACATTCCTCGGAGCTCATCTCCCCGGAAGAAATCAAGTCATACAGCAGGCACTAAGACAGAACCCTGTCACATTGGCATCATATAGTTTCCAAAATACCCGCGTGATCCTAAAAAAAAATTTGAGCGAGAAGAGAAGTAGAATCAAAATTCCTAAGTCGAATACCTCACCAGAGCATAGAAAAGGAGTAAAAAGAATCCTACTCTCCGATATAACTAGACTCAAAACAGTTTTTTAAACTAGACTCGACTCGGCCAAGTTCGATCAATCAAGGGGGCTCCTAGGTTGGTACAGGCTCTGATACCAACTTGTCACGCCCAAGAGGCGGTCCTATCCTTATTTGGCACGAGGGTCTCAACAGGGATAGAAGCACATCTCGATGCGTTCGCAAGAATGGATATCATTACAAGTACATGTACAGAAGAGATGAGTATATGGAATTGGCTTACACTCGCCACAAGCTGCATCAGAGTCACAGCAATACAATCCATCTCAAACATCATACATAAGAGAAGGGTCCGACTACGGACTAAATCAAACGATAAAATGACATCCACCCTTGCTATCCCAGGCTGCCGCCTGGAACCCATCCAAGATTGATGAAGAATAAGAAGAACTCCAAATCAAATCACGCAACGCGCTCACGTCAAATCATCACATTACCTGTACCTGCAACTATTGTTGTACTAATCTGTGAGCCACAGGGACTCAGTAATCTCATTTCCAAGGGTATCAAGACTATTAAAGCTTAATGGGTAAGGTATGGTTAAGTGGTGAGGCTGCAGCAAGCGACTAAGCATTTATTTGAGTGGCTTAACTTACGAGTACAGAAATTGAAGTATTGTGGTCTACGCATAACGGACGTGAACTAGTAATGATCACTAACTGATCCTGAACACCTACTTACGTCAAACATAACCCCACCGTGTTCTCTTCCAGATAGGAACTCACGAAAATAGATAGTCACGGTTACGCACACGATTGGTGTATTTTATTAGAGTTTACTTCAAGTTTGCTATAACGAGGTGTTAAACAAAGTATCCAAGTTTGCCACATAATCGCGAGCACGGCTTCTCGAAATGATTTAACCCTGCAGGGGTGCTCCAACTCGTCCATCACAAAGTAACCACACTCAGCGGGAATAACCTCAACCACGGATCTCATGATCTTCGTAGGCCATCCCAAAGGAAATCCAACACCTTGAGATAACCCGAAGAAAATCAGAGTTTCCTCACTCAAGACGTTCGAGAAAGGTAAAACAAATCTAGCAAGGCCTCCCGACGTGTCGATGATCCTGATAGGAGCCGCGTATCTCGTTCTCAGGACACGGCGGATAAGCGATGCATACAGTGGCCTGATAGAAATCTCCCAAGTTGCCCTGGGTTAGCCCCGCACAGTGCTCTAGTTTGGACCAACACTCATGAGGAGCACTGGCCTGGGGGTTGATTAAATTATCCACGGGGTCCGGAAAAATATCCCCTATGCAAGTTCATTAATTATTAGGCAAATGTAGTACCAATGTTGGGCCTTGCCAAACAAGTTTTATTCTAACCCAAAAATCAAGGGGGTCCCCATAACAACCCCGAGCATGTTAGGAGCGCTTATTTATGGAACATAACACTGGTTCACAAGTAACTAAGGGCGGCAAGAGTGGAACAAAACACCGAGCAAAGGCCAAGCCTTCCACCCTTTACCAAGTATATATGTGCATTAAATTAAATAGCAGTAATATTGTGATATAACAAAAGGATGTCCATGTTGGCACATGGAAGTAAGTGCACCTGCAACTAGCAACGCTATAAGAAACGCTGAGCAAGCGGTAACATGGCCAAACAATGGTTTTGCTGGGATGTGGAGGGGTTAGAGGCTTATCATGGCAATGTTGGGAGGCTTATCAAACAAGTGGTAGGTAGCGAGACATAACGTTAAAGACGAGACAACTAGCATGGCAATGATAGTAATGGTATCCAGGGAAATATGGCATCTTGCCTGAGATCCCCCTCGGAAGAAGACCGAGTCCATGAAGAAGACGAACCAACGTAGTCGAACGAATCCTCACACTCCGTACGCTTTCGGAACTCTATCGAGAAGAATCAATCCGAAACAAACAATCAACACAAGATACACCACCACATATGCAAAACACGATGCACAAATGATATGATGCATGTCCGGTTTAAATATGCAATGCACGATAATTCACAACAATCAAATTGTACACATTAAAGTGAAGCTCAATATGCAACGAGTTACATATTGACGAAACTCCACATTCGAAATATTTAGTTCACTCTCGTTAGTGACATGAAAATATTAAATATTGTTAAACATGCAAGAGGTGAAGCATAAGTAAACTACCTATCTAGGCATCTTAAATGAGGTCGGAAACAACTTATAGTATTTCCGAAATGACCCCATATATTAATTATGAATTTGCTCCAGATCTGATCAAAACATATTTTATGTTTGTTAAACTTCAAAATAAATATCACCATGTTATTGTACATGAAATTCTAGTCGATTTACATATATAGAACATCTCAAACGGAGCTACGGTTCAAAAGATATGAGCAAAACAAGATGCACATGGCATGAATGCAAGTGCATGGGAAATGCAATCATAAACATCTCAAATCATGAATGCAACAAGTTATTATGAAACTACATGATATCTTAAGCAAGTTTCATATATGGAATGATCCAAACGGAGCTACGGTTCAACCACAATCATCGAAACAAGTTTTAGTTGAAATCTGCCAAAATTAGCAACTTAGCATTTGGAACACATGACAACAACAAGCTACAATAATCTAAAATGCACAAACTAAGCATGGGGAAGTAGCATATAACATCCACTTCATTTCATCTTCACAAGTCATATTCAAAACATGCATGGATCACTTGGTAGGAAGCTCACAAGAAGGCTACTTGAAAACAGATTCTGACTTAGTGAAATACTAGTTTTAGACAGTGCAGTTTTTATCACGAGGGCATATTTACAGCAGTAAAACTATCTGCTACAAGTCATGAAATGGCATGAAACTTAACAGCATACTAGAGGGCAACATCAACAACAAATAACTTCATTGCACCAACCACAAAAAAGGTCTAGATCACTAGCAAATCACATGGCAAGACAGCAACAAAATATAACAGATTCCAGAATTGGAAATATTTTGGACCCTCAAAATAACAGATTTTCATAGCAAGTTGACCACAACGAAACAACACATAAACATGCATTTCTATGACAAACAAAATGTCCACGGGTTAGGACACACATCAATGAGCAACTTTCATGTTGAAATTTAATTCATATCACGCCCGAATTAATTCCTACGAAAATGACAAAAGAGCATCACGGTGAAAATGACATGCACTCGAACATGCTCAAATGGCAAAACTAAATGCACAGATAAATCCAATGAATTATTCTACCCCGGAAATATATATAATATGCTTAGGTTTAAGTAGAAAATTATTCACAATTAAATATTCGGTATTAGGCCTATTCATGTTATAGCAATTCGTTAATGCAAAAATAATGTGCAACAACCAATCCAACATTTTTCTCATGCATGAAAATGCGATGCAAATGGGATGAAAATTTTTAATATTTCATCTTATTAATTTCGATGCACGGTTTAAAATTATGAAATTAATGCCAAATAAATGCAAGTGACATGTTAAATGATTTTAGGCATGGGTGAAAATGACAAATTATTTAACTACATACTATTCTAGCCATTTCTCATGATGAAATCATTTTCAAAATGTGCACGGTTAATTAGTTGACAACGTTTTAAAACGCGAAATAATCAATAAACAACACAGGAAAAGAAAAAGGGGGGAAGGGCTCACCCTAGTGGGCCTTGGGCCCAAGAGGCAGGGGAGCTGGGCCTGCGCTGGCCGGCCCACGTGGAGGCAGGAGCCGATCAACACGCTCGGGGGGGATCGGCGCTGGCGGCCTCCCGTGCTCTCCCGATGGGAGCAGCCGCCATGACGCCGGCCATGGCGAGGGGCGACGCCGGCGGGCGCGGGCGCGGTCGGAGGGCGGTGGGGAAGACGGGATCTGTCCGGATCCGGCGGCGGTCGGCGGCGGGGCAACGCGGGCGAGGCCGGGCGAGGCTGGGGCTGCGCACTACGGCGGCGGCGGCGCTCTACGGCGGCGGCGGCGATCTGCGGAGGCGTCGGCGACCTGCGACGACAAGGGGCCGGGGTTAGGCGCGGCGAGGAGATGAGAGGAGAGGGGAAGAGACGGCGGCGGCGGCTGCTCCGGCGACTGGCGAGGAGCTGCGGCCATGGCTGCGGGAGGAAGCTCGGGAGAGCTCCATGGAAGCTCCGGAGAGCTCCGGATCGGCCGGATCGGGCCCGGATCGGCTCAAATGGGTCCAGATGGGCTCGTGCGGGCTGGCTAGAGGTGGGAGAGAAGCTGGCTAGGGTTTGGTGCCACGCGGAACGAGCATCTATTTATAGGGATTCGGGCTGGGTTACGCACTGCGTTTCGGATTGCCGGGTGTCGGTCCGACTATCCGGAAGCGGATGGACGGGCTGCGGACAGGCTATGCAGAGGGACTAGGAGGGAAGAGAGAGAGAGAAGTCTGCGACCCGAGACATGAAGATTTAAAACGCCGAGAACATCCGACGGAAACCGATAACTACCGATAACCTTTCTCCTGCGACTGACCGACGGGGTATCTAACGAGCTCGGATCGCGACAAAAATCGACGGGCGGTCTACCTAAGCTATAACAAGACTGCACGACAAGTTTCAACTCAATCCAAGAATATTTTTGCGCGCGCTTAAAAACGGTTTTATTTAAACGGTGCAGCGGGCGCGTGCGTGTGTGGCTGGACTCGAAATGGGCAACGACAAGAACAGAGAGAACCGGCGACCGACAACGGATGTAGGTTTTTCGAAAGCGGGAGATGATGCAACGCAGATAATGCGAATGATGCGATGATGAATGCAACAACCAGAACGAATCACGGACGAAAACGGAAACTAAAGGGGAATCTTCTGGAATCTTCTGGAATGTCGGTCTCGGGCTGTCACACTAGGGATGTGACAACATGGGACCGGGAGTCGCCTCCCGCCGGTCCCCCGCCTGGCGCCATCACCATCTCGCCTGCCGGCCGCTCCGGCACGTCAGCCGCTTCGGAGGGCCGCTCCACCTCCATGTCGGCCGCATCCGGTGGCACCTCTGGTGTCACCTCCGCGTCTGCCGGCACTACCGGCACCTCCTCGTGGGCCAGTTGGGGGGCCGGCGGAGTTATCTCCGTCGCCTCGGACCGGGTCGCCTCTGGGGCCCGCTCCGTCACCACCTCCCGCGTAGGCGGAGGTGGCGGCAGGTCCATGGCCGCATCCTGCGGTTCGCTGGAGGGGGGTCTCGACACGCGGGCGGACTCCGCAGCCCAGTCCGAGGCCTGCGGTCGCTCGGTCGCCCCCCTTCGCCGCCGACTATTTGAAGTCCCAGAGCATGCGGCCCCTCCCCACGTGCCAAACCGGGAGGCTCGCAACTCCGCGAGCCTCCTCTTCTCCTCCCGCTGGGTGGCCGCGTGCTCGCGGGCCAGCCGGCTGGCGGCGTCCGCCGGCTCATCGTCCACCCCTTCCTCTTGGAGCTCGAGGGTGTCGTCGCGGCGTCCAAGTCCCGGCCATCGACCGGCTCGCAAAGCAAAAACAAAGAAAAACATGGGAGGAAGTGCAGAGGACTTACGTGATGATGAGGGGCAAGGCCCGCTTGGCTCGGGGCGGCGGCTTCCGTGTAGCCATCTTGACCCGCTTCGGGCCGGGCGGTGGAGCCGCTGCCCCCTCCTGAGCCGGCCTCTTCACCCTGCCGGCCGGTTCGGCGACCGGGCCTCAAGGTGCTCCTCGCTTCTCCGGTCCTAGCATGCTGCAAGAGGAGGTCCATCGAGGATCATCAGCTCATCATCATCGTCGTCGTCGTCGTCCGTCCAATCGCGGATGGTGGGGGCAAGAGGGAACTCACTCGCTCCGCAGGATACCCCGACTGCTCCAGATCCTCCGGCTCCTCCGGACTCTCCGGTCCACTAGGAGCGCCGCCTCGCGGCTCCGCCGGCTCGTCGGCCTCCCCGGAGGAGTCCACTCCCTATTCCGCGGGACGCCCCGTCAGGAAGTCCCGGGAGTCGGAGTCCGCCCGCTCCGCCTCGAAGATTTGTGGATGCGGGCCATCCGGGGTATTCTGTCGCACGAGCCACTGCAGTCAGCACCCCCTCATAAGTTCTCTAGCCGGCTGCCAGCTGGGGATACCAAGAAAAAGACGATAGTTTCCACCAGGAGACTTACCAGGGGGGCGGTTGATGCGGTCGTATGGCTCCATGCCAAACGACCACGAAGCGGGCTTCATCTTGAACGTCGTAAGGGGGTTCACTCGCTTCGCCACTTGAGCAGGCGTCAGCTCCACAGTGGATTGCCGGTAGGGGTCGTGCCGGCCGGATATATCGCAGATCCGGTGCGGCCTCATCTGGAGAGGCGACACCTGGTGCGATATGAAGGTCGCCACCAGATCAGCAGCGACCAGCCCCTCAGAGCTCTTCAGCTCCCCGAGCCGGCTCAGCTCCTCCAAAGCCACGCCGCGCGGGGCCGACGCCAGCCAGTTCTGCTTAGACGACTGCCGGTCCTCGAAGGGCGGCAGCCGGATGTAGTCCGTCGTCGGGTCGACATTGTTCATGTAGAACAATGTGCGGTGCCACCCCTTGACGGAGTCAATCAACGAGAGGGGGGGAAGCAAGCAACGCCGCGACAGCACACTACTATGCCCCCACAGGCATTGCTGACCAACGGCTTGAGGTAGAAAAGCCCGTTGAAGAGGTCAAGCAAAGGAAGGATCCCAAGGTACCCCTTGCACAGCGCCACAAAGGCGGAGAGGTACAGAATGGAGTTGGGACCAAGATTGTGGGGTTGATGATCGAATGTATCGAGGAATAAGTGGAAGAAATTACTCAGCGGGATCCCGAAGCCCTAGGAGAAGTGCCAGAGGAACACCACTCATTCCTCCGGCTGCGGCGCCGACACAAACTCACCGCCCAGCGCACGGGAGGCCACCCGCTCGGGCGGCGGCAGCATCCGCGCTTTGCGCAGCTCGGCGATATCAGCGTCGGTAAGAAAGGAGCCTCCCCAGCCGCTACCGCATCCGTCGGCCATCTTGGCGGCGGAGCGGCGTGCGGGTGCGGGCGTGAGCTCGAGCGCAACGGCAGCAGCGGAAGCAATGGCAAGGACGGCGGCAAAGAGGCTAGCGGGGTGCGGGTACCTCCGCACCCTTCCCTCTCCTCCCTTTTATAGGGGAGGACACGACCGGGGACGTGGGATCGTATGCGCTCACGTTCCCCGGAAATCTCGCGCGAGTGGGAAGCTGCGGGCCATAACGGTTGCCTCGGGGCGCAGAGGATCCTGCCCTCGCCCCGAGGCCTATTGGGCTATGCCTGGGCCCTAGCGGGCTAGCCTGGGCGACATCTTGTCTCCCCACGTGCACGGGGCCCAGCGCATCGTCACGTGTCGCGTGGCGAGTCACGTCTCGGCGTGCGCCCCGTAATGACGTGTCGGAACCCGAGGCGTCGGGTCCAACGACTGGCCTGGCTGCCCCTTCGCCTTCGAGCCAGAGGAGGGTAGAAGCTGAGGGGAAGCCGCCAGCTCCCCACTAACCGCCGGACGTGGGCCCCCGCCGGCTTCGGGGGCTACTGATGGGGATTAAAGCACCAGGTAGGCTAAAGCAATGGGGTTCTCCCCTTTGTTCTTCGAAGAAGAAACCAAGCAGCTGGCTGGACAAGGCCGGCGGGAAAGCACGAAACAAAACCGGCCCGGCTGGCTACTCGCCCAGATGGTCAAGCAGCTGGGCGAACCCTCGGCTGGCTGACCAAGAAGCCGGCTCCCCACGAGCCGGTCCCTTCGTTGACTTGAGGACGGACACGCCCTGTCCCGTCCCTCTTACCACGAGTATGCCAACACGACACGACTGGCAGGACGGGGTGACCCTGTGGCTACAGTGGTCGCTGACGCACCGTCCCGCATGCCTACAGTTCATCCGTACGCCCGTGAGTGTGACCGGGCGGGGGAACAGTGCCGGCACGCCTCCGTCACTCGATTGCCCGTCCCGGTGTGGCAACCGTACTGTTGGCCATACCGAAGACTCCGGCCGACTGGCGCTAGGCGACGCTTCCCCGGGCGGCCCGTGCCGGGGCAGGTGGGCAAGGACCAATCGCAGTGTCTGCCGGCGGGTCCCAGCTGGGATGGAACCGCTCGGCTGGCGAGCCCCGCCCACGATGAGACGCCACAACCGTGGGGCCGTCTGGCCAGGCGGAGAAGCTGCCAGCCGGGTCCCACCGCCCAAGTACATAAAACATATTGTAAGAGCTAGGGGGTTGGCCTATAAAACCCCCCAAGCCCCCCATGCAACGGGGACAAACCCTCTCACCTCACACACGCATAGGAGACTCTCATTCCCTCTCTAGCAGCAGAGGAAGACGAGCCGGCAGCTCTTTCTTCCTCCTCTAGAATCAGCTCCAGGAGCACCCTTGTAAACTTAATCCACCCATCCAACAAAACCAAGCAGGACTAGGGGTGTTACCTCCCACGGAGGGCCCCAAACCTGGGTACATCGCGTATCTCCACCTTCTTGTGCCCAATCTCTCACCCGGAGCCCATCGGCGTCCTATGGCCCCAACAACACCGATAAGCCACCCCATGGCATTTGTCGTGAGAAAACAACGACAGTACACACGGATCTGAATGTCGCCGACCCATTGACTATAAGACCTCTCTCACATGCAAAGCATGATCGAGCCCAGAACTCATTGGGTGTTAGATTCATAACAATGCGGATCACATGGTGATGTGAACTAGATTATTGACTCTAGTGCAAGCGGGAGACTGTTGGAAATATGCCCTAGAGTCAATAATAAATTAGTTATTATTATATTTCCTTGTTCATGATAATCGTTATTATCCATGCTATAATTTTATAGATTGGAAACACATTACATGTGTGGATAAATAGACAACACATTGTCCCTAGTATGCCTCTAGTTAACTAGCTCATTGATCAAAGATGGTCAAGGTTTCCTAGCCATTGACATGTGATGCCATTTGATAACGGGATCACATCATTAGGAGAATGATGTGATGGACAAGACCCAAACTACAAATGTAGCATATGATCGTATCAGTTTATTGCTACTGTTTTCTGCATGTCAAGTATATGTTCCTATGAACATGAGATCATGGAACTCACAGACACCGGAAGAGTGCCTTGTGTGTATAAAACGTCGTAACGTAACTAGGTGACTATAAAGGTGCTCTACAGGTATCTCCGAAGGTGTCTGTTGAGTTGGCATGGATCAAGACTGGGATTTGTTACTCCGTGTGACGGAGAGGTATCTCAGGGCCCACTAGGTAATACAACATCACAATAAGTCTTGCAAGCAATGTGACTAAGTGTTAGTCATGGGATCTTGTATTACGAAACGAGTAAAGAGACTTGCCGGTAACGAGGTTGAACTAGGTATGGAGATACCGATGATCAAATCTCGGGCAAGTAACATACCGAAGAAAAAAGGGAACATAATAACGGGATTAACTGAATCCTTGACATAGAGGTTCGATCGATAAGGATCTTCATAGAATATGTAGGAACCAATATGGGCATCCAGGTCCTACTATTGGTTATTGACCGTAGAGGTCTCTCGGTCATGTCTACATAGTTCTCGAACCCGTAGGGTATGCACACTTAAGGTTTGCTAACATTTCAGTAGTATAGAGTTATGTATGGTGGTGACCGAAGGTTATTCAGAGTCCTGGATGAGCTCCTGGACGTCATGAGGATCTCAGTAATGGTCTGAAGGTAAATATTGATATATAGGAAGTCCTATTTTGGTCATCGGAAAAGTTTCGGGCTCATCGGTAGTGTATCGGAAGTGCCACTAGTGTACCGGGAGACCATCGGGAGGGGTATTTCGACCCAAGAGGATACATGGGCTATGGGAGAGTAAATACCAGCCCTTAGTGGGCTGGTGAAGGTCCCACACAAGGCCCATGTGGCTAGGAGAGAAAACCCAAAGAGAAAACGTGGAAAAAGGCAAAATAGGGAGGAATCCTAGTCCTACTAGGATTGGAGGAGGAGTCCTCCTCTCCTCCTTGATTCGGCCGACCCAAGGGCTGGTCCCTTGAGGTACAAGCCTCCTCCTCTCTTCCTCATATATATACTAGAGGTTTTAGGGTTTTGCACTAGATTCTTCAGCCACGTGCTACCCGTTCCTCTAATGCATAGTTGTCCTCTAGATCGGATTTCTGTAGTGCTTAGGCAAAGCCCTACCGGAATAGCTCCACCACCATCGCTGGAGCGCCGGCATTCGGCCAAAGAACTCTTCTACCTCTCCGCTCCCTCTTGCTGGATTAAGAAGGCAGAGATCGTCATCGAGCTGTACGTGTGCTGAACGCGGAGGTGTCGTCCGTTCGGCGCTAGATCGGAAGGACCGTGATCAAGATTGCAAAACGGATCGTGATGAGATCGCGGGACGGATCGTGATGAGTTCGCGGGACGGATCGTGATTGGATCGCGGGATAGATCATGATGAGATCTCGGGATGCTCGGCGATTTGGATCGCGAAGACGTTCGACTACACCAACCGTGTTTCTTAACACTTCCCGCTTAGCGATCTACAAGGGTATGTAGATCCACTCTCCCTCTCGTAAATGCTCATCACCATGGATAGATCTTGCGTGTGCGTACGAATTTTTTTGTTTCCCATGCAACATTCCCCAACAGAGCCCACCTCGAAGGCCAAGGAGGCCGACCCGAAGGCCGCGACCACCTCCGAGGCGAGGACCGAGCCGCCTCGTGATGCGCCTTCTAGGGGCACGCCGGCTGGCGACGCGCCGGTGGCCTGGGCCTCCGGGCATCCTATTTATCTTTTTTCCTGCATGTAAAACTTGAATCTAGCCACTGGGTGTGTTTGTGTAATTGAACCGAATGCTGTCCATGGGCCACTTTTTCCTTAATGTTTATGCCATGAATATTCTGTCGTGCTTGCCTTGTGACTCATGCCGCCTTGTCCTTATCCTTTTTTGCCCGCCTCGACTCTTTCCATTTCCATTCGTTTTCCCCTTTGGTTTTGGCCCCGCTAGCCCGACAACCGGGAGCCGGTCTATAGCTGGGTCGGGGCGACCGCCTAAAGGGAGCCGGTTCGAAACATAGGAATTGCGAGGGATTTTTCGAGATAAGTAGAGATGCAGAGACGCGGCGATGGTCCGGCTGGGCCCCGAAGGGGTCTCCCTTTGTTTCGACCTTTCGTGTGAGCCAAACCTTGCCGCCCCGGGGCCCCATCAGCCGAACAACCGGGGGCCGGTTCTGTAGCTGGTAAGGGTGGGTTAGTTTGGTCGGCTCACACTACTTAGCCATTTTCCAGAGAGGTGCTTCTAGGCCCAGCCGGTTAGCCCTCGGGCCCGGGAGCCAGGCCGTGGAGCCGGTGAGTGAGGAACACTTTTGAAAGAAACAAAACGGGGCGCGCCCCAAGAGACGGCTTGGGGCACCCATTGCTTTCATAAAGCGAAAAGGATGGGAAGACATACATACATTGATTTTCCTCAGTAGTAAAACGGGCGCAGGAGTGTTGCGTTCCATGGGCGCTCCGTCTCTTCACTGGAAGCATCTCTTTTGCGCTTATGCGGCTTCTGGGCGTCTATCAGGTAGTACGCATTGTTGTGTAGTGCCTTGCTAGTGATGAACGGGCCCTCCCATGGGGAGGATAGCTTGTGCTATCCAGCGGTTCGCTGGATCCGTTTGAGGACTAGGTCCCCCTCGCGGAACGAGAGTGGCCGGATCCGCTTGCTGTGGTAGTGTCGGAGCTTCTGCTGGTAGATCGCCCTCCGTCTCAAGGCCAGTTCGCGAGCTTCCTCGACTAGATCGACGCCGTCTTCTCCTGCATCCTTAGCGTCCTTTTCCGTGTATAGGGCGAGCCGAGGCGAATCGAACTCGCTGTGGGTGGGGATGATCGCCTCGGACTCATACACAAGGAAGAAGGGAGTATAGCCGGTTGACCGGTTTGGGGTGGTCCTGAGCCGGGGCCTGAGGCCGGACAGGATGAGGCCGTTTGCCCTCACGACCTGGCCCTTTTCACTGTGGATGAGCGACGGAGGCCAGGTCGAGCTGGATTCCTTGCTTGGAGCAGAAACACGCGAGTGCGTCCTTGGCGAAGTTGGTGCCGTTGTCGGTGATGCTGCTGTGGGGAACGCCATAGCGTATCGTGATGTTGTCGATGAACCGGACGACTGTGGGGCCGCCAGCTTCTTGATTGGTCGCGCCAAAATCCACTTGATGAATTTGTCGATGGGCACCAGTAAGTGCGTCATGCCGCCTCGAGCGGTCTTGAATGGGCCCACCATGTCCAGCCCCCAAACGGTGAAAGGCCACGAGAGGGGGATGGTTTGGAGGGCCGTCGCCGGCAGGTGGCTTTGCGTGCTGAAACGTTGGCAGCCCTCGCACTCGTCGAGCAACTTCTTGGCCTCCTCGAGAGCCGTGGGCTAGTAGAAGTCGTGGCGGTAAGCCTTGGCCACTAGGGTCCAGGAGGCGACATGATGCCCGCACTCGCCCTGGTGAATGACGAGGAGGATCTCCAGACCCTTTCCTGGCTCGACGCATCGCTGGAAGACGTCGGTGGTGCTGAGGTGGACGAGCTCATTGTTGGTGATGCCGTAGGCCGTGGCCCGGCGCTGGATTTGCCTAGCCAAAGCCTCGTCCGGAGGCAGCTCGCCTCGAAGAAGGAACACGAAGATGGGTTGGGCCCACGAGGGGGCCGCGACGGCGACCGGCTCGAGAGCCCCCGGGACTGGTTGATCAGTCCTCGGGGCCGGCTCGCCAGCCCCCAGGACCGGCTCGCCAGCCCCCGGGACCGGCTCGGGAGCCCCCGAGGATGGTTGGTCAGCCCCCGGGTTTGGCTCGCCGACCCCTAGGGCCGGCTGGTCGGTGATCATCATGATGCCCGTGCCACCGGGGCTGGCCGCCTTGGGTGCCGCAGGCTTGACCAGAGCGGCTTGGCGGCCGACGGTTCGAGAGTCGGTGGTGAAGTTGCCGGAGAGGTGGCCGGGGCCGTCGATGGGCCGATGGTATCCGCCGGCACGAAGATTGACTCTGATTCTGGGGAAGGTTTGATCGACGGCTTGAGCAGCCATTCGAGGGAGACGCCGGCTGGGATGGCTTGCCGGGCGGAGCCGATCTTTGCCAGCGCATCCGCCGCCTCGTTGTCCGCCCGTGGGACGTGATGAAACTCACAACCCTCAAAGGATCCGGTGAGCTGTTGTACGAGGAAGTGGTAGCTAGCCATGTTGGCGTCCCTGGCGTCCTATTCACCAGAGATTTGCTGCACCACGAGGTCAGAGTCGCCAAAGCAGAGGATGTGTCTGATGCCGATATCCTTGGCGAGCTGGAGGCCATGGACGATGGCCTCATACTCAGGCACGGTGTTGGAGGTGGTGAAGTGGATCTAAAGGGTGTATTTGAGTTGATCACCTTTCGGGGAGGAGAGGACTATGCCGGCACCTAGGCCGGTCCTCACTTTTGAGCCATCGAAGTGCATGCGCCAATGCGTGGAGTATGGGGTAGGCGGAACAAACTATGTCTCCACCCAGTCGACGAGGAAATCCGCCAATGCCTATGACTTGATGGCAGTTCTTGGCTCGTACCGGATCTCATGATCGGCGAGGGCGATGACCCACTTGGCGATCCGACTGGTGGAGTCCCGGCCGCTGATGATCTCGCCAAGCGAGGCCGTGCTCTTGGAAGTATTGCTTGACCTTCTTGGCGGCGAAATATATGCCGTAGCACATCTTTTTGTACTGGGGGTAGTTCTGCTTGTACGCGCAGAGGACCTCGCTAAGGTAGTAGACGGGTCGTTGGACCGGAATGGACTTTCCCTCCTCTGGCCGCTCGACCACCAGAACGATGTTGATGACGCGAGCCACGGTTCCTTCTCAACCGGCGCGGCCAGGATGGGCGTGTGGGTAAGAGCCTTCTTGAGGCCGCGGAAGGCCTCGTCTTCTTGTCAGGCCAGTCGAAGACGCCCGACCTCTTGGTTTGACCCGGCTCGATTAGAGCCGTCTTGAGAAGAGCCCGTAGAGAGGTAGGGCCTTCTCTCCCAGCCGGTTGATGAACCGGCTGAGCAAGGCGAGGCAGCCAGTGAACTTCTGGACGTCGCGGAACCGTGCGTTCGATCGCGCTGATCTTCTCGGGGTTATCTTCGATGTCGCGGGCGGACACGAAGAAACCCAAGGTTTGACTGGCAGGGACGCCGAAGACACACTTCTCCGGGTTGAGCTTGATCTTGTACTCGTGTAAATTCACGAAGGTATCCCGGAGGTCATTGAGGATGCTGAAATGCTTCTTGGTTTTGACGATGATGTCGTCAACGTAGACGTGAACGTTCCTGCCTATCTGATGCAGGAGCCACTTATGCATGCATCTTTCGAAGGTGGCGCCAGCATTCTTCAGGCCGCAGGACATGGTGATGTAGCAGTAGGCTCCGAAGGGCTTGATGAAGGAGGTCCTGAGACGGTCTTATAGATCCAGCTTGATCTGGTGGTAGCCTGAGTAGGCGTCCAGGAAGGACAACAAGTCACAGTCGGCCGTGGAGTCCATGACTTGATCGATCCGCGGCACGGTGAATGGGTCCTTGGGACATGCCTTGTTCAGGCTAGTGTGTTCGATGCACATGCGCCAGGTCTTGTTCTTCTTCAATAGCAGGATTGGGTTGGCCAGCCAGTCCGGGTGGAATACTTCCATGATGAACCTGGCTGCGAGCAGTCGGGCGATCTCTTCACCTATAGTACGCCGCTTCTCCTTGGAGAAGCGGTGCAAGGGTTGCTTGACCGGCTTGACGTCCGGCCAGACGTGGAGTTTGTGTTCGGCGAACTTCCTTGGAACACCCGGCATGTCCTTGGGGGACCATGCAAACATGTCCCGATTCTCACAGAGGAAGTCGATGAGCTCGCCTTCCTATTTGCTATTGAGGCGGGAGCCGATGGTGACGCACTGTGCCTAGTTGGCCAGGTCAAGCGGGATTTGCTTGGTGTCTTTGGATGGCTGGAAGGAGGCCTCGCCGGTGGATTGTGAGGGTGGAGCCGGCATGGCCGGCTGGCTGCCAGCAAGGGCCACGAGCCGGGTCGAGCTGTCGTTTCTCCTCAGCGATCTCTAGGACCTCGACCAGCCGGCTGCCATCGCGAGCGCACTCGAGCGACATCTTGTAGTCGCCCTTGATGGTGATGATCCCCTTGGGGCCCAGGATTTCTAGCTTGAGGTAGGCGTAATGGGGGACCGCCATGAAGCTGACAAGAGCCGGCGGCCAAACATCGCATGGTAGGGGATCATGAGGTCCACGACCTCGAACAACACTGGCTCGCGGCGGAAATGGCCGGGTCCGCCGAAGAGGACACCGAGCGTGATCTTGCTGACAGGATAGCAGGACTTCCCAGGCATGATGCCGTGGAAAACGGTCTGGCTCGCCTGCAGGTCTTCTAACTTTAGCCCCATCTTATGCATTGTGTCGAGGTAGAGAATGTTGATGCTGCTGCCGCCATATATCAGCACCCGCGAGAAGTGGCAAGCTCGGTCCTTGGTGGAGATCGTGGGGTCAAGGACCAAGGCGTAGCTGCCGAGATTCGGCATCACGGTAGGGTGATCGGCCTGGCTACAAGTGACCGGCTTCTCCGACCAGTGCATGAACTGGGGAGTTGCCGGCATGGTGGCGTTCACCTCACGACGAAGCCGGCGCTGAGTGTATTTGCCCGTCTCTTCACTGGTGAAGACGACGTAGCAACCGTCCTGGTTGGGGAACTGGTCGATTAGATGACCGTCGTTCAGAGCCGTTGCCGGCGCTGGGGCAGCAGCTTGGGCCGGGGCCGACGCACGGGCTGGCAGCATGGGAGGTGCCGGGAGGCCGTCCCCCCGGGCCAATCGCTGTGAGAAGTTGCACTGCCGGAGCGTGTGCGTAGAGGGTTTGGCCCCCTGAATGGTTCTTGCATGGGAGATCGAGCATTTTCTCGAAGATGAGCTTCGGCTGCCAAGCAGTCTTGCCGGTGCACTGGCGTTGGCTGGAAGACTGGGCAGCCGGCTCTTGATCCTCGACGGTATTGACCTGTCGGCTCCAGTAGCGGGGATCCGGTTGGTCGTTCTTGCGCTTGTTGTTCTGCGGCTGCCGGTTGTCGGCAGCAGGCCGGGTCGCGGCCGGCGTTGTTGTTGCCTTCGCGGGCGGGGTCGTCTTGACCCGGATGGCCGAATCGGCCGTGGCATACTTGTCCGCCTTGGTCATGAGCTCGGCAAGCATGGTCGGCTCGGAGCACAGGAGCTTATGCTTGAGAGGGGTGCCATCCCGGCAGCCCTCGATGAAGTATTGCACGGCTTGCACCTCGTGCACCCCCTCGCAGGAGTTGCAGAGCTCGGTCCACCGGGTGAGGTAGTTGCGGAGGGATTCGTCCGGCCGCTGAATGCACATGGCGAGTTCACGGGGACGGATAGGCCACTTGTAGGTGCCGGTGAAGTTGCGGACAAAGGCGCCCTCGAAGTCCGTCCAGGTGTTGATGTTGTCGGCCGCTAGGCTGTTGAGCCAGGTGCGGGCCGAGCCGATCAGCACGAGGGGGCGTAGCGAATGGCTACGCGCTTATTCCCCCTGACGATGCCCATCGCGTCGTGTAGTCGATCAACCAGCCTTCGGGTTTGGCGGCCCCGTTATATTTCAGGGTGTCCCTAGGGAGCGTGAAGCCGGTTGGGACCGGCTCGGTGCGAATCCGGGGGCCGAAGCAGGCCGGACCAATCGAGCCCTCCTCCTCGAGGAGGGCGGATTCCGCGAGTTTGTCAATGCGGTTGCGGACGTCGCTCTCGCTACGGGGGACGCATGGTCAGAGCCGAGCCGAGAGTTCAGGACAGACGGTGGGTGGCTCCAACTACCGCGACTCGCGTCACGGAGGCGGCGTGTGCCCCTGGCTGCGCCGGCTGCCGAATTCCGGTGCTTTGTAGTGGCGGCCGCTCCGAGGCGGCTCGTTGGTGCGCCGGCAGCTAACAGCCGGTTGCGCACTCCTCGGCGTCTCAGAGGGACGGGGGTTGTTTTCTTCGGCCCGGCGGCTGGAGACGCAAAGGGAGTAGGAGTACTGGGCCGCCTGGCGGCCGGCAGTTCCTGTGCCCTCGCGCTCGGGCCAGGGGCCTTCAGTGGCGACGCTGCCCGTCGTGAGCAGATGCTCGTGGGCGAGACGCTCTTCGCCCTCCAAGGTGGCCAATTCCTCATAGGCCACCTTGAGAGCCCGCAGGTTAGCCGCGGGGGTGTCATAGACGGGCATTTTGCTGCTGAGGATTACGACGACCACGCGGCCACGGTCGCGCATAGCCCCACACCGGCTGGGCTCGGCGCCAGCCGGGGTGAGTCCATAGGTGGAAGCATACTCCCACTGTGCCGCCTCCATGCGGCGTCGCGTGGCAGCGAGGGTAGTGACATCCTCAAACAGGATGCGGCGAGCCGCCTCGAGATCGGCCGCGGTGGTGTCGGGGTTCACTGTCGGGGTGATCGGAATGCTCAAGCCCCGGAGGGCCGCACCGAGCGGACCGTACGTGCCGACGCGGGCGGCGACAGCGGTAGCCGCGACCCACGCCCGTCCAGATGCGGTGGAGGAAGTGATGGCCATCACTCCCATGTGATTGTGGGACCCGTTGGGCTGAGCCGTAGCGAGTGCACCCACTACCGTGGGCAGGCCAACGCAGATGAGCACCCCCGTGGGGACTCGTCAGCGGTCGAGGCCTCGGCAAGGCTGAGCCTGCCGAAGCGCTCGGTGAGCGCGTCAATGTCAGCTGCGAGGCCGACGGAGTTGCCCGCAGGGAGTGTCGGGGCAAGCACCACGAGCTCCCCACGGTTTTGTCAGGACAAGCGGCGTCGGCGAGGAATGGTGAGCGGTCCCGCCCGGAGCATGAATCCGGCCGGCTCCGCGTATGGCCCCATGGTGGGCGCCAACCATCATCGCTTTCTCACGACAGATGCCATGGGGTGGATTATCGTAAGTGGTTGGGGCCAAAGGACGCCGACGGGCTCCGGGTGTGTGATTGGGCACAAGCGTTGGTGACACACGACGTACCTAGGTTCAGGGCCCTCCGTGGGAGGTAACACCCCTAGTCCTGCTTGGTCTAGTTGGATGGATGGGTATGTGTACAACGATGCTCCTGGAGCTGTGTCTACAGGAGGAAGAAGGAACAGCCGGCTCGTCTTCCTCCGCTACTACAGAGGGTATGAGAGTTCTATAGGTGTGCACGATCAATCATTCGTCCCTGTTGCATGAGGGGCTCGGGGGGTTTTATAGGCCAACCACCCAGCTCTTACAATATGCTTAAAGTACCAAGGATGGGGGACCCGACTGGCAGTCTCTCCGGCAGGCCAGAGGGTCCCGCCGCTCTGTGATTGGTCGTCGCCCACCTATCGTGGCACGGGTCGCCCAGGGGAGTGTCTTCTAGCGCCAACCGGCCGAAGTCTCCGGTACGACCGGCGGCACTGTAGCCACGACGGGGCAGGTAATCAAGTGGCGAAGGTGTGCCGGCACTGTTCCCCCGCCCGGTTGCGCTCACCGGGGTCAGCTGCCGGGACGGTTGGCTGTAGCCATGTGTTGTAGTGTGAAAGTGACCACTGTAGACTTAGGACCGCCCGTCGTGCCATCACGTCGGGTCGTCGTACCCGCGAACAGAGGGATGGGACAGGGCACGTCCGTCCCAAAGTCAATGGAAGAGCCAGCCCGTGGGCAGCCGGCCGCGCCCAGCCTGCTGAGGGCCAACCGACTCCTCGATCAGCCGCCCGGGGCGCCAGCTGGCACTGGCTTGCGCCGAATGTCTTTCAGCCGGCCACGACTAGCCGGCCATGTGGTGTTTCTTCGAAGCGAAAGGCGGAGGAACCCGTTTCTTTGGCCTACCTAGGGGTAATAACCCCGTCAGGTTCAGAACTTAGGAACCGCGAGAGCCTTTCGGGATAAGTAGAGTGACAGAGGCGCGGTGGATGTGTGGGTGGGCGTAGCCGGTATCTCCTTTCGATTGATCTTTCGCGTGAGCCAAGCCTTGCTACCCTCAGGTCTCGTCAGCCGGACAGCCGAGGGACGGATCTATAGCTGGTGGGAGTGGGAGGGTTGTCCCGGCTGACACTACTTAGCCAATTTTAGAGAGAAGCGACCTAGGACCAGCCAGCGGGCCCTCAGGCCCGGGAACCGGGTCGAGGGGCCGGTGGGCAAGGAAACCTTTGAGGGAAGCGAAACAAGGCGTGCCCCAAGAGCCGGCCTGGGGCACCCATTGCATTCATTAGACCAAAAGGGTGGGTGTACATACATTTGTTTTTTGAGCAGTAAAACGGGCGAAGGAGCGCCGCGATCCATGGGCGCTCCGCCTCCTCGCCGGAGGCATCTCTTTTGCGCTTATGCGGCTTCTGGGGGTCTATTAGGTAGTATGTGTTGTTGTGCAGCGCCTTGCTGATGACGAACGGGCCATCCCATGGAGAGGACAACTTGTGTTGTCCAGCTGTCTGCTGGATCCACCTGAGGACCAGGTCCCCATCATGAAAGGAGAGCGGCCGGATCCGCTTGTTGTGGTAGTGCTAGAGCTTCTGCTGGTAGATTGCCGTCCGGCTCAAGGCCAGCTCATGGGCTTCTGTGAGTAGGTCGACACTATCTTCGCTTGCATCCTTTGCATCCTTCTCCATGTATAGGGCGACCCGAGGCGAGTCGAACTCGATGTCGGTGGGGATGATCGCCTTGGACCCGTACACAAGGAAGAAGGGAGTGTAGCCG
This sequence comes from Hordeum marinum, assembly GCA_022496015.1. Classification (NCBI taxonomy): domain Eukaryota; kingdom Viridiplantae; phylum Streptophyta; class Magnoliopsida; order Poales; family Poaceae; genus Hordeum; species Hordeum marinum. The sequence continues at coordinate 446,341,636 of CM039674.1, forward strand.
ATTGCTCGGTTGGGTGTGGTCCTAAGACTCCAAAGGACAGCTGACAGCTCGTCGATCCAGCAGCCGGCTGACCTTACCAGCGGTGTCACGAGCCGGGGCTTGATGTCGGATAGGATGAGGCCGTTAGCCCTCTTGACCTGTCCGTTTGACTGTGGATGAGTAACGGAGGCCAGGTTGAGGCGGATCCCTTTCTTGGAGCAGAAGCGCGCGAGCGCGCCCTTGGTGAAGTTCGTGCCATTGTCGGTGATGATGTTGTGGGGGACTCCGTAGCGAACCGTGTTGTCATCGATGAACCGTACGTCCGTGGGGCCATCCAGCTTCTTGACGGTCATGCCTTGATCCACTTGGTGAATTTGTCGACAGCCACCAGCAAGTGTGTCATGCCGCCTCGTGCGGTCTTGAAGGGGCCCACCATGTCCAGCCCCCAGACATTGAAGGGCCACGAGAGGGGGATGGTTTGAAGGGCTGATGCTGGTAGGTGGCTCTGCGTGCTGAAGTGTTAGCAGCCCTTGCACTCGTCGTCCAATTTCTTGGCCGCCTCAAGAGCGGTGGGCAAGGAGAAGCTGTGGCGGAAGGCCTTGGCCACCAGGGTCCTAGAGGCGGCATGGTGCCCGCACTCTCCCTGGTGGATGTCTAGGAGGATCTCCAGACCCTTTTCCGGCTTGACGCACCACTGGAAGATGCCGATGGTGCTGCGATGGACGAGCTTGTTGTTGATGATGTTGTATGTCGAGGCCCGGCGCTGAACTTGTCTTGCCAAGCCTTCGTCCAAGGGGAGCTCACCGCACAGGAGAAATGCCAAGATAGGCTGGGCCCATGAGGGAGCTCAGACGGGGGGCCGGCCTGGGAGCCCCCGGGCCTAGATGAACAGCCCGTGGGACCGGCTCGCCCGCCCCCGGGTCCGGCTCGCCAGCCCTCGCGACCGCTTGGTCGGTTGCCATCATGACAGCCGTGTTGTTGGTGTCGACGACCGCGGGCGCGACCGGCTTGACTATTGCTGGCGGGGCGGCCGAAGCTGTGGGAGCTGGTGGCGAAGATGCCGAAGGGACGGCCGGAGTCGTTGATGGGCCGACATTGTCTGTAGGCACGAAGATTTATTCTGACTTCGGGGAAGGCTTGATCGACGGTTTGAGCAGCCGCTCAAGGGAGATGCCGGATGGGATGGCCTGCTGGGTGGAGCCGATCTTTGCCAATGCATCAGCCGCCTCGTTTTCCTCCCGCGGGACATGATGAAACTCATAGCCCTCGAAGGAGCCGGTGAGCCGTTTTACAAGGAAGTGGTAGCTGACTATGTTGGCGTCCCTGGCGTCCCATTCACCAGAGACCTGCTGTACCACCAGGTCGGAGTCGCCGAAGCATAGGATGCGCCTGATGCCGATCTCCTTGGCGAGACGGAGGCCATGGACGATGGCCTTGTACTCGGCCACATTGTTGGAGTCGGTGAAGTGGATCTAGAGGGCGTACTTGAGCTGGTCACCTTTCGGGGAGGAGAGGACTATGATGGCACCCAGGCCGGTCCTCATTTTTGAGCCGTCGAAATGCATGCGCCAATGCGCGGAGTCTGGGGGAGGCGGCACGAACTCTGTCTCCGCCCAGTTGACGAGGAAGTTAGCCAACGCCTGTGACTTGATCAGCGAGGGCGATGACCCATTTGGCGATCTGGCCAGTGGAGTCCCAGCCGCTCATGATCTCGCCGAGCGGGGCCGTGCTCACCACGGTGATGGTATGCTCCTGAAAGTACTGCTTGACCTTCTTTGCGGTGAAGTATATGTCGTAGCACATCTTCTGGTAGTGGGGGTAGTTCTGCTTCGACGCGGAGAGGACGTCGCTGGGGTAGTAGACAGGCCGTTGGACCGACCAAGATTTTCCCTCCTCCGGCCGCTAAACCACCAGGACGACGCTGATGATGCGAGTGGTCGCCGCGATGTAGGTGAGCAAGGGTTCCTTCTCAGTCAGTGCGGCCAGGATGGGCGCGCGGGTGAGAGCCTTCTTGAGGCCACGGAAAGCCTCGTCCGCCTCGTCGGGCAAGTCGAACATGCCCGGCTTCTTGGTTTGACCCAGTGTGACTAGAACCGTCTTGCGAAGGAGCCCGTAGAGGGGCAAGGCCTTCTCCCCCAGCCGGCTGATGAACCGGCTGAGTGAGGCAAGGTAGCCGGTGAACTTTTGGACGTCACGAAGCTGGGTCGGCTTGGGTATGCGCTCGATCGCGCTGATCTTCTCGAGGTTAGCTTCGATGCCATGAGCGGATATGAAGAAACCCATGAGTTGGCCGGCTGGGACGCCGAAGACACACTTCTCCGGGTTAAGCTTGATCTTGTATTCGCGCAGGTTTGCGAAGGTCTCCTAGAGATCGTCGATGAGGCTGAAGTGCTTCTTTGTTTTGATGACGATGTCGTTGACGCGGACGTGGACGTTCCTGCCTATCTGAGGTAGGAGGCACTTCTGCATGCACCACTGGAAGGTGGTGCCTGCGTTCTTCAGGCCGAAGGAAATGGTGATGTAGTAGTAGGCCCCAAAGGGCGTGATGAAAGAGGTCTTGAGCCGGTCTTCCGGGTCCAGCTTGATCTGCTGGTAGCTGGAGTAGGCATCCAGGAAAGACAGCAAGTCGCAGCCGGCTGTTGAGTCAATGACTTGATCGATCCGTTGCAGGGTGAATGGGTCCTTGGGGCATGCCTTGTTCAGGCTAGTGTAGTCGATGCACATGCGCCAGGTCTTGTTCTTCTTCAGCACCAGGACTGGGTTGGCAAGCCAGTCTGGGTGGAATACTTCCAACATGAACTTGGCTGCGAGCAGTCAAGCGATCTCTTCTCCTATGGTATGCCACTTCTCCTCGAAGAAACGGCGTAGGGATTGCTTGACCGGCTTGACGTCCAACCGGACGTGTAGTTTGTGCTCGGCGAACTTCCTTGGAACACCTGGCATGTCCTTGGGGGACCATGCAAAGATGTCCCGATTCTCGCAGAGGAAGTCGATGAGCTCGCCTTCCTATTTGCTGTTGAGGCGGGAGCTGATGGTGACCCACTGAGCGGGGTTGGCCGGGTCGAGAGGGATTTGCTTGGTGTCCTTGGACGGTTGGAAGGAGGCCTCGCTGACGGACTACGAGGGGGAGCCGACTTGGCCGGCTGACTAGCAGCAAGGGCCACGAGCCGGTCGAGCTGCCATTTCTCCTCGACGATTTCCACGGCCTTAGCCAGCCGGCTGCCATCTCGAGCACACTCGATCGACATCTTGTAGTCAACCGTGATGGTGATGATTCCCCTACGGCCCGGCATCTTGAGCTTGTGGTAGGCGTAATGGGGGACAACCATGAAGTTGAGGAGGACTGGCTGGCCCAACAGTGAGTGGTAGGGACTTGCGAGGTCCATGACCTCGAACAGACGGCTTGCGGCGGAAGTGGCTAGGTCCGCTGAAGAGGACGTTAAGCGTGATCTTGCCGACAGGGGAGCAAGACTTTCTAGGCATGATTCCATGGAAGATTGTCCGGCTTGCCTCGAGGTCTTCTATCTTCAGTCCCAACATGTGCATCGTGTCGAGGTAGAGGATGTTGATGCTGCTGCCACCATCTATCAGCACCTATGAGAAGCGGTAAGTTTGTTCCTTGGTGGCGATGGTGGGGTCGAGGACCAGAGCATAGCTGCCGGGATGTGGCATCATGGCGGGGTGATCGGCCTGGCTCCAAGTGACCGGCTTCTCCGACCAGTGGATGGACTGGGGAGTTGGCAGCATGGTGGCATTCACCTCGCGACAGAGCTGGCGTTGAGCATGTTTGCCCGTGTCTTCACTAGTGAAGATGACGTAGGAGCCGTCCTGGTTGGGGAACTGATCGTGGAGACAACTGTCATTTTGGGCCGGAGCCGGAGCCAGCGCCGGGGCGGCAGCTGGGGTCGGGGCGGCGCATGGGCAGATGGAGCGGGAGAAGCCGGCAGGCTGTCCCCCCGGGCCAATCGCTGTGAGAAGCTGCACTGCCGGAGCGTGTGCGTAGAGGGTTTGGCCCCTGAGTGGTTGTTGTAGGAGAGGTCGAGCATTTTCTCGAAGGTGAGCTTCGACTGCCTGGCAGCCTTGCCAGTGCCCTGGCTGGAAGGCTAGGCTGTCGGCTCCTGCTCCTCAATGGTGTTGACCTGCTGGTCGTTCTTGTGCTTGTTGTTTTGCGGTTGCCGGCTGTCGGCAACCGGCCGGGACGTTGCCGGTGTTGTCGTCGCCTTGGCGGGCAGGGTCGTCTTGACCCAAATGGGTGAATCAGTCGTGGCGTACTTGTCCGCCTTGGTCATGAGCTCGGCAAGCATGGCCGGCTCGGAGCATAGAAGCTTGTGCTTGAGGGGGGTGCCGTCTTGGCAGCCTTCAATGAAGTATTGCATGGCTTGTACCTCGTGCACCCCCTCGCAGGAGTTGCGGAGCTCGGTCCACCAAGTTAGGTAGTCGCGGAGGGATTCATCCATCCCCTGAAAGCACATGGCGAGTTCACGGGGGCGGCCAAGCCGCTTGTAGGTGCCGATGAAGTTGCGGATGAAGGTGTCACACCCTGTGCTGTAAAACATTGTTATGTTTGGGTTTATAAAATTTGGAGCCAACTAAAACTTTTTCTATATGTTTGAACTTGCTTGCTATGTTGTTTGCTTGCATGTTGATTGGGTTTTATCGCACTGCTAGGTTCTATTCCACTCCATAATCATCTTCCTTGCTCCAAACCCCTTGCCCAATGATCATGCCATGTGAATAGTGCCTAAAACTATTTTTATCAAATTTTGTTTTAACCAAAAAGGATCTATTTGATTTAAGTCTCCAAAACCCCCTGAGATGAGGTTTGCACTGCAAGTCCTCAAATCAGGTGGACCCTTCTTTCCCAAAGGCTTTATTTCAAACCTACTATATATATGACTTCTCAAAACCACCAAATATTATTTTTAAAGATTATTTTCATATTTTATTTAAAGGCTTTTTCCAAAGGCCATAAATGGTTTTTCCTAGGGAAAAATTATTTAAATGCTTTAAGAATATTTGAGAAAATTTAGAGAAACTCAGTTGGCATATATTTTCCATATATATGAGTTTCAACACAAAGGCATGATCAGATCATAGGGAAAACCCCTCAAAACCCTATCTGTTCAGATCAAACTTTTGGGATATTTCTATAAGATATATTCTCAATAAATTCCAGGAATATTCTAGCAAGTCAAAACTATCATGGGTAATGATCTTGCAAAGTTTCATCGCAATCCAAGTCTTTTTTGTTTCATCAAATCATCCCAAAACCATTTCTGTCCAGAATCAAATGAGAGCAACTTTTCATTGTGAAGTGTCTCCCCTTGGCCTCAAACTTTGTGGGCATGCTCTAATGACCAAATAGTGATGATACACTAAGTGGTTAATCAAGGGTTAAATCCTAGCATCATTGGATCTACAAAAATCTGATTCTGCCAATTTCTAGGGTTCACCAAACTTCCATTGGCAACCTTTTCTCCTTAAGCTCAAATTTGGAGGAGCATCTCATTTTCACCTAGCCTTTGACCCTGGTAAATATCTTTGCAAGGTGGAAGCATCTTCTTGCCCAAAACCTCATCAAACACCTTCGGGTCAATTTGTAAAACCAACTTTTTCACCTCTTAACCTTTTACCCTTAGCCACATCCTTTTACCACAACCCCTCTGAGTTACTAGCTACCTCCAGTAACTCTCCCTAGACAAAACTCCATGGGTAAGTGTGGTAAAACCCCCATTTTCACGCCTGGGCAGCCTCATTTCTACTTTTTATCCTAGTCTTCCTTCTCTCCTAAGGCCTCCCGCAGCATCCAATGACCTATTCCACTTTGTTATCTCCCCCTAGATCACCTAGGCATGAGTGGCCACGCAGAAGACACTGTTGGCATGCCATACGCGCGCTCTGGAGCGTGCTATAGTGCCGACAGGCATTGTAGCCGCTAGCCACTTCATGGCTCCGGCGGCCTCGGGCCTCCCCCTTGCGCACTTGGTCCCCCTCCTCTCTCTCCTTCCTCCTCCCTCCTCTCGTACGCGCTGCAGCCGCCCAAACCAGCCAACCACAAGGCTCGCACGCGCGTTCTCCCCGGCCCCCTCTCTCCTCTTCCTCTGATCGTGGGAAACGCCCAGGAACGCCCCTGACCCATTCCCGCTCTCCCCCGAGCCATCCTGCGCACGCCGCGGCCTCGCCGGCACACGGGTCCATGGTGGTCCGCCCCTCCCTCTATTTAAGCCCCCCAGGCATCTCTCTCATGTCCTCTGGCCCCCTTTCATCCTTCATAGACCGCCCCGAACCCCCTTTGGAGTCCCCCGAGCACCAGTGCTCGAGATCGACCGAGGCGCCGCCGTGGCGGAGCTCCATCGATCCCGGGACACACGCGCGCTCCAGCACTCCCCTCTCCTCCTTTGAGCCCGTAGCTCACTCCTAGATCTCTTCCCCCTCTTCCCCACTAATTTTTTAGGTAGGAAACGCCAGCCCTGACCCCCTCCCGAACCTCCTCCGCCGTGGCCATCTCTCTGTCGGCGACTCCGGCCACCTCCAGCCACCCTTCCACCTCCAGAGGACCGGCGAGTCAACGCCGAACCCATTCCCACCTCCAGCTCCCCTCGCCGCGCCTCCCCTCGCCGCCGGTGAGCCCTCCCTCCTCTCTGTCCCAAGGTGGGAGAAGGACCCGATAGGTGGGGCTCACCTGTTGGCCTCTCTTCCCCTCTCCCGCGCTCTCTCTCCTCCCTCTCGTGCCTCTAACGACCAGGCCCCACGTGTCAGGTTTGAACCTGACCACGGGCGAGGCCACCTCTGGCCCAGGTCCCAGTGGCCTTTCTTTTCCTTTTCTTTTTCTGTGGACTTTGCAAAAATTCCATAGAATGAAATATTTACCCAATGGCAAATTTTCTTCCACGTAAATTCATAAAATAATCCCTAGAATTTAATAGTGCCATTTGTAAAAATGTTTGAAAATATTTTTAATACGGATTTATTTTAAAACCTATATTTAGGCACCTTTTTGCCTCTATTATTTTGTTTCAAAAATCTTTTTCACAACAAAAAACTAGGAGAGTATTTTTAGTATGACTTTTAATATTTATCAGAGTAGGTGGGCATTTTGGTAGTTGTTTGAATGCTCTGTTTTGGGTGATTACTTATTCTTGTCGTTATTTGATCGCAAGATAGATTGCGCTGTTGACGAAGAAGTTGGACCCGAAGAATTCGAAGACCCAGGAGACTTTGTTGAGCCAAGCCAGCAGCCCTTTGACCATGATAATAAACCATTATTTTTGCATGTCATATAGCACTTTACTTTCATTGTATTTGATCATGTGTTGTGGTGTTCCCCTTTCGGTGGGATGCCTCCGGTACTTTTCCTTTGACACTTGCATCGTGCATGACCCTACCACCTTATGAGGGTTGTGCGGGTGGGAGTAGTTAGGTTGCTAATAGATGCTACGGAAATGGGATGGAACTTATGCATCGTGATGGCAAGAAAGGAAGTGATTCTTCCAAAGACTTTTCAAAAAAACCTTCGGGTGCCACTAATGCCCGAGGGAGATGATGATGAGATGGGTGACCACTTGAGAAAGAAGTGGTGTACCGGAACAAGTGAGTGTTGTGGTTTTTGAAAACGGATTGGTGTAACTTGCAACCGTTATTCCAACCTTACTTGTATGACCATGATACCCCTTATGGGACGGGGCTTTGTTGATTACTATCATTGGTGCTAGCAAGGATCCCGCATTACTAGTGGCAAGAGTGAAGTGGTCACTCTTGAGACGGGGTCGTCCCTGAGTGGAAGGTCATGCGCTATCTTTACTAGCACCGGGCAGACCTTTGCGTGCCGTCATGGATGATACAAGTGATGTATATCATGAGGGATGGCACCAACGTGTGGAATCTTTGCTTAGTATCACCATGGGAAAGGCATTGTTCGGGTGCTTACCTCGGGTATGTTAAATACCGCGAGCCGTGGATGACACGGAAGTTTCCCAAGTCTTGTGGGTAAAGTGTGCAACCTCTGCAGAGTGTTAAACTATTCGAATAGCTGTGTCCACGGTCAAGGACAGTTGGATGACCGCTCTTGTTCTACGTCCAAATATTTTCACATGGGTGTGTGGGTGTGTTCGAGGCACAGATGGTACTTGAACTAAGTCCGATGACTTAGCATGGAAAGTGATCTAAGTCCGATGACTTAGCTTGGCGTATGAACACGAGGTGTTAAACCTCTGCTTATGCTGTTATCTGTAACATGTTCATAGGGATATTTTCTAATCGTTGATGCATGCTCACTAGTTACTTGATCATGACAATTGCATTCAAATTAGCTTTCCGCTAAACCACCTACTTAGTGCTATAACATGCATAATTGTCACTTTGTTCCACACTTGGGTTGCTTACGAGTACATTCAAAGTACTCATTGGCTTTACACTGGTTATTTAATTGGCCAGGCATGGAAGATAAGGAATATGTTGAAGAGTTCGTTGGAGAAGAACATGCGAACTAGGACGCTTCCAAGTCAGAATGCCTGTAGGTTAAGGTAGATGGCATGGGTTCACACTTTTGACCAAGATTCCGCTGCTTGTTCTGTTTTAAGTGTTTGGCCCATGTGGCCCTTTCTATGTAAGACTAAGACCTTCGTGGTCATTATTTTTTTAAGACGTTAAGTATGGATGTAAGACTCTTGTCATTCAGCTTATGTGTTAAGTGAGCATTGATCTCTGGGATCACTGTACACGTCCATTCGGTGATCTCGACTTATGAGTCGGGGTCCCCAAAGAGCTGGTATTAGAGCCATCCTGACTGTAGGAAGCCCTTAGTTAGCATGGACTTTAGTTAGGATGAAAGTCATTTCAAAGATACACCTAGCGTTGGAACTTAGGAATTCTGCACTGTTTACCTCGCCTATGCTTCACACAACACTTTGCTGACTCTCCTCCTTTCAATCTTTTGTAGATGGCCTTCGTACCCGAAGCCTTCCTGACACCCGGCTTTCCCTTACTCCTTGGGGATAGCCTGGAGAAGTGCCAGTTTCGCCAACCACCCATTTTCCTCTACCACGAGCACTAGATCGATGCCGTCACGAAGGAGTACCACGTGGATGTGGTCGTGAAGGCAAACGACTCCCCAGCTAGTTGGTTCTTTGAAGGACCACGGATGGAGACCATGATGTTTGCCGTCGAGATAGCTACACCCAAGGAACTCCTACACCTTCGAGACATCATTCCAAAGATGGCTGATGAGCCAACTACTCACTACCATCCCTTCAGGAAGGATGACTTTGGCGAGAGTAGGACGTTGATTCCGACCAAGGAAGATGGGACACCGCTCAGGTTCCAGACGTACTTCAGGGTCTCTGCCGATTGTCTGGTTCACAACTTGATGAAGGAGTCCGTGAAGCTCCGTGAGGAACTTCACCACACCCGAGAGCTACTTCGACAAGCCAAGACGAAGCCAGACAAGATCAAGAAGGATGGAGCCCCCGAGGGACGACCAGCTATCACTTATCGAGGAGGAGTAACCCCAGCGAGTGATGCACCTACGCGTAGTCGTCGCATGAGTGCGAAGGAGTACCGTGAGCTCTTCACCGACCCGCCTACAAAGCGTCGTCGGGATGGGCCTCCTCGTTACCCAACCCCTTCGACCGGGAACGATGCCCATTCAGATGATAAGCAGGAGGAAGACCTAGAGGAGCATGACTACGAGACCAAGCACTCCACCACCCGAGTCCGAGAACCCCCAGGGTAGGATCAGTCATGTATCCCTCATGTGAAGTCAAGTCCATGTAATGGTTCATATGAAACCATGTGTGCTTGTTGTTTGTTTTCTTGTTTGTGTTCCGATGCAAGTCGCGCTTTTGCCGTAGGCAACATGTAAGTGACTCCATCATCTATCTTAATATATGTTGTTGGTCTTCCAACCTTTGTTAGACACACTTGCACTTGACCGACCCCCTTAGGCGTGCTTTTCCGTTATTGCTTATCCTCTTGTTGACCCCAGTTGTTTGACTTGGCTGCTCCAAACAGGACGGTGACTGCTACCCGCAACAGCTCCTTCACCAACCCTGAAGCCGGCAACCTCACCCAGCACCAGGGGGCTGGTGGGGCTGGTCACACTGGACGACACTAGGAGCAGCCACAAGGCGACATTCCCCTGCCACCACTTCCACCGGAGAACATGACCATAGCTCAGTTTCTCCAAGTTCTCCGGGAGGAACACCAGGCCAACAATGCTGCTATCCAGCAGATGGCTCAGGCTCTCGTGAAAAACTAGCAACAAGGTAGGAATGGCAATGGCCGCTACACGCTGTCTGACTTCATGAGGAACTCGTCCCCGACCTTCACCGAGGCTGCTAAACCATTGGATGCTGATGACTAGATCCACACCATCGATGACCTCCTTGCATTGGTCAACTGCAATGAGGATCGTGAGAAGGTGTTTTATGCCTCTCACTGCCTCAGAGGTACCGCCCGAGCTTGGTGGGATGGGTTCAAGGTCATGCAAGGAGAACGTGTGATCACGTGGAATGACTTCAAGGAAGGATTCCGTACTACCCATATTCCTTCTGGGATCATGTCTATCAAGAAGAGAGAATTCCGAGCGCTGAAGCAAGGAAGTGGCTCTGACAAGGAGTACCTGCAGAAGTTCAACCTGCTGTCAAGGTATGCACCTGAAGACGTCAGCATGGAGGCTGCCAAGAAGGAACGCTTCATGGAAGGACTCCAGCAGGTCCTGTAATATCATCTCATCATCTGCGACTATCGTACCTTCTTCGACTTAGTGAACAAGGCCCTCATGCTAGAAGACAAGTATCGTGCCATCGACGACACTCGCAAGCGCAAGATGATTAGCAAGGGAAGCTCAAGCAACCAGAAGCCACGCCCATGGCAGCCAGCCCCAGCCAAGCCAACCTATCAGCCCCTGTAGGCTAGACCTCCTGCACCTCATCCGAGCTACCAGCCTTAGGAGTATGCCAATCCCAATCCAGCCTACAACAACAACCCCAATAACAACAATGGTGGCAGAAACTTCCACAACCCTGGGCAAGTCACTTGCTTTGGATGTGGTTAGTTTGGAAACATCTCTAAGCTTTGCCCCAATAGGACGCCAGATGCACCGCGCCCCAATGCGCCAGCTCAAGGTCAAGCCCGTGGAGCACCGCCAAGGAACCTGACTCCCCGCAACCAGCCCAACAATGGTAAGGGTCGCGTGAATCACGTCACCGCAGAGGAAGCCCAGGAAGACCTGGACATCATACTAGGTACGTTCCTCATCAATTCAACCCCAGCGATAATATTGTTTGATTGTGGAGCCTCGCATTCTTTTGTCACCCAAAAGTTTGCACTAGAGAGTGGCATGAAACCTACACCCCTGGGTAGCCGTATGCTGGTACAAACCCCCGGTTCAGTTATGAAGTCCGGGATAGGGTGTAAGGGAGTGAAGATTGACATCAACGGGGTAGACTTCCTAGCAGACCTTATAGTTCTGGATTCACCCGGCTTGGATGTTATCCTTGGCATGAATTGGCTGACCAAGCACCAAGGCTTGTTAGACTGTGCCAAGAGGATTGTCACCCTGACCAATAGCCAAGGAGTGGAAGTCAAGTATGTCCCCAACCCTGCCTCCACTCAAGCCCCTCAGGCTAACTGCCTATCGGGAGTTGAGTTGGATCAAGTGCCAGTGGTATGTGAATACCCAGATGTGTTTCCTGATGAGCTGCCCGGAATGCCTCCTGACCGCGACATTGAGTTCATCGTTGAGCTTATGCACGGATCGAGGCCCATCTATAAGAGGGCCTACAAGATGGGATCCGAAGAGTTGGTTGTGATAGCCTGGCTTATTAGGGATGATAGACTACGCATATCAATAAGGAATTCCTTCTTTTCGGGGAGCCCATTCAAACAGAACTCTTAGGTTAAGCGTGCTTGGCTTGGAGTAGTTCTAGGATGGGTGACCGACCGGGAAGTTGGTCCCGGGTGTGCATGAGTGACGACAAAGAGCGCAGAAAAGACTAGTATTGATGTGTGAGGCCAGTCTAGATCCCGCCAGGAGTAACGACTACCAGCAGGTGTGTCCGGGGTGATACAAGTTGGTATCAGAGCTGACCCTCGTGGTTACACGGATGTTTGCCGATAGGTGCACGGTCATGTTGTTCACAAAGTTGGTGACCCGTCATGGCACACGAAATGACACATGTATCAGACTGGAAGCACGGACGTTTGTGCCAAGAGGGAACGTTCCTGTGACCCGATGAGGACATCGGTTCCTCTGAGTGGTGTTGTATGTGATAGCCTGGGTAATTAGGGATGATAGACTACTCATATCAATAAGGAATTCCTTCTTTTCTGGGGGCCCATTCAAAAAGAACTCTCAGGTTAAGTGTGCTTGGCTTGGAGTAGTTCTAGGATGGGTGATCGTCCGGAAAGTTGGTCCCGGGTGCGCATGAGTGAGGACAAAGTGCGCAAAAAAGACTAGTATTTATTTGTGAGGCCAGTCGAGATCCCGCCAGGAGTAACGACTATTGGCGGGTGTGTCCGGGGCGTTACGTTGGTGGAGTTGAAGAAGCAACTGGCAGGGCAGCTCAGAAAAGGATTTATTCGCCCTAGTGCCTCTCCTCGGGGATCGCTTGTTCTATTTGTGTTAAAGAGGGATGGAACTATCAGACTATGTGTCGATTACCGTTCTCTCAATGAGGTCACGATAAAGAACAAGTACCCACTCCCCAAGATTGAAGACATGTTTGATCAGTTGAATGGAGCCAAGGTGTTCTCCAAGATCGAACTCAGGTCTAGGTACTATCAGCTGAAGATCAGACCCAAAGACATCCCGAAGACGACATTTGTAACCCGGTACGTCCTGTATGAATATACGGTCATGTCATTCGGGTTAACTAATGCCCCTGCCTACTTCATGTACCTCATGAATAAATTCTTCGTGCAGTACTTGAACAAATTCGTTGTTGTCTTCATTGATGGCATACTCGTCTTTTCCAAGTCGGAAGAAGAACATGAGGAGCACTTGAGATTGGTCCTAGAAAAGTTTCGAGAGCACCAACTTTATGCCAAGTTCAGCAAGTGTGAATTCTGGCTGCAAGAAGTTGGATTCTTGGGTCATGTGTTGAACGCAGAAGTATTATCAGTGGATCCTGCCAAGATTGAAGCCGTGACTGAATGGCAAACCTCAACCACCGTGAAGGATGTCAGGAGCTTCCTCGGGCTCGCGGGATATTACCGCAAGTTCATGGAAGGGTTCTCGTGCATTGCCTGACCCATGACCCAGCTTTTGAAGAAGGACAAGAAGTTTGAATGGACAGCTAAGTGCGAGGAAAGTTTCCAAGAGCTCAAGAAGAGATTGACCACAACCCCTCTTTTGGCCACCCCTGATATTCACAAGGAGTTTGTGATTTATTGGGATGCATCAAGAACCGTACTTGGATGTGTTCTGATGCAAGAAGGCAAAGTTGTAGCATATCTATCCAGACAGCTATGTCCTCATGAAGAGAACTACGCAACTCATGATCTCGAGTTGGCAGCCGTGGTTCATGCCTTGAAGACATGGCGACATTACATTCTGGGGAAGCGTTGTGATATATTCATAGACCACAAGAGTTTGAAGTATATCTTCACTCAAAGGGAGTTGAACATGGGGCAACGAAGATGGTTGGAATTAATCAAGGATTACGACCTCAGTGTTCAATACCACCCCAGAAAGGCCAATGTGGTAGCTGACGCCTTAAGCAAAAAGGCTTGTTCCTTGAATGCTATGATTAAGGAAAGGCTACCCGCCCTGTATGAAGAACTTGAGAGCTTCGGCATGGAATTGGTTGCACTAGGATTCCTCACCAACCTCGAAGCAAAGCCTACCTTGATGGATGATATCAAAGAAGCCCAGAAGGGACATGAGAGCATTAAAGGCATCAAGAAGATGATCAAGGCAGGAAAGGCCCCAGGATTCTTCGAGGATGAACAAGGAGGTGTATGGTTCAGGAATCGCATATGCGTACCCAGCAAAGAGGAACTCAAGAACTGATCTTGCAAGAAGATCATTACACTCCATACTCCATCCATCCCAGAGGGACCAAGATGTATCAAGACATCAAGACAAGGTTCTGGTGGCATGGCATGAAACGGGAGATAGGCATGTTCATGGCTAAATGTGGCATATGCCAGAGGGTCAAGGCTGAGCATCAGCGACCCGCTGGACTACTGCAGCCCCTCAAAGTGCCTGAATGGAAGTGGGACAAAGTCAGGATGGATTTCATCACCGGTTTACCGAGGTCATGCAAGGAACATGACTCCATTTGGGTCATTGTTGATCACCTGACCAAGGTAGCCCACTTCATCCCCGTCAAGACGACCTATAATGGGAACCAGTTGGCCAACCTCCACATTAACTGAATTGTGAGCCTCCACGGGGTTCCTATGGAGATTGTGTCAGACCGAGGAACCCAGTTTACCTCAAGATTCTGGAATAAGTTCCAAGAAGCGTTGGGAACCAAGCTCTCATTTAGCACTGCTTTTCACCCTCAGACCGGTGGGCAAACAGAGCAGGTAAACCAGATACTCGAAGACATGCTCCGAGCTTTTGTTCTAGCATCTGGATCCAAGCGGGAAGATTGCCTATCATTCGCCGAGTTCTCCTACAACAACAGCTATTAGTCGAGTCTTTAGATGGCACCATTTGAGGTGTTGTATGGGTGCAAGTGCAATACTCCTCTCAATTGGTCAGAGACCAGAGAAGGGTTGGTTTTTGGGCCAGACATCCTCTATGAACCCGAAGAGCAAGTGCAACTTGTCCGAGAACGCCTCAAGACCGCCAAGACTAGGCATAAGAGCTACGCCAACTCCCACCGACGAGACATGAGTTTCCGTGTTGCGGACCATGTCTACCTGCGTGTCACGCCTCTCAAAGGGAACCAGCGTTTCCACATCAAGGGGAAGCTCGCACCAATATTCATCGGCCCCTTCAAGATCTCCGACACACGAGGAGAAGTTGCATATCAACTAGGGTTAACTTCTGAGTTTTCAGATGTGCACAACGTCTTTCACGTGTCATAGCTCCGGAAGTGACTGCAAGTTCCCAACCGCCCCGACCTCTACAAGAACTTCGACCATCAAGCAATCGATCTTCAACCAGATCTCACCTACCATGAGAGGCCAGTCCGCATTCTAGATGAAGCCGAGCGCTGCACCCGAAGCCGCACCATCAAGTACTTCAAGGTCCAGTGGAGCAACCACACTGAAGCAGAAGCAACCTGGGTGCGTGAAGATTATCTTAGATCAGAGTTCCCTTATCTTTTTAGCGCTTAGCCTAGGAATCTCAGGGACGAGATTCTTGTAAGGGGCGAAGGTCTGTCACACCCTGTGTTTGTAACACATTGTTATGTTTGGGTTTATAAAATTTGGTGCCAACTAAACCTTTTTCTATGTGTTTGAACTTGCTTTCTATGTTGTTTGCTTGCTTGTTGATTGGGTTTTATGGCACTACTAGGTTCTATTCCACTCCATAATCATCTTCCTTGCTCCAAACCCCTTGCCCAATGATCATGCCATGTGAATAGTGCCTAAAACTATTTTTATCAAATTTGTTTTTAACCAAAAAGGATCTATTTGATTTAAGTCTCCAAAACCCCCTGAGATGAGGTATCCACTTCAAGTCCTCAAATCAGGTGGACCCTTCTTTCCCAAAGGCTTTATTTCAAACCTACTATATATATGACTTCTCAAAACCACCAAATATTATTTTTAAAGATTATTTTCATATTTTATTAAAGGCTTTTTCCTAAGGCCAAAAATGGTTTTTCCTAGGGAAAAATTATTTAAATGCTTTAAAAATATATGAGAAAATTTAGAGAAACTCAGTTGGCATATATTTGCGATATATATGAGTTTCAACACAATGGCATAATCAGATCATAGGCAAAACCCCTCAAAACCCTTTTTGT
The DNA here is from genome assembly GCA_022496015.1 of Hordeum marinum. NCBI lineage: Eukaryota > Viridiplantae > Streptophyta > Magnoliopsida > Poales > Poaceae > Hordeum > Hordeum marinum. The sequence goes on from CM039674.1 coordinate 446,357,541, forward strand.
TCAGATCAAACTTTTGGGATATTTCTATAACAAATATTCTCAGTAAATTACAGGAATATTCTAGCAAGTCAAAACTATCATGAGTGATGATCTTGCAAAGGTTCATGCCAATCCAAGTCTTTTTGTTTCATCAAATCATCCCAAAACCATTTCTGTCCAGAATCAAATTTGAGGAGCTTTTCATTGTGAAGTGTCTCCCCTTGGCCTCAAACTTTGTGGACATGTTATAATGACCAAATAGTGATGATACACTAAGTGTTGCATCAAGGGTTAAAGCCTAGCATCGTTGGATCTACAAAAATCTGATTCTGCCAATTTCTAGGGTTCACCAAATTTCCATTGGCAACTTTTTCTCCTTAAGCTCAAATTTGGTGGAGCATCTCATTTTCACGTAGCCTTTGACCCTGGTAAATATCAATGCAAGGTGGAAGCATCTTCTTGCCCAAAACCTCATCAAACACCTTCTGGTAAATTTGTAAAACCAACTTTTTCACCTCTTAACCTTTTACACTTGGCCACAGCCTTTTACCACAGCCCCTCTGAGTTACTAGCTACCTCCAATAACTCTCCCTAGCCAAAACTCAATGGGTAAGTGGGGTAAAATCCCCATTTTCACCCCTGGATAGCCCCATTTCTACTTTTTCTCCATGTCTTCCTTCTCTCCTAAGGCCTCCAGCAGCATCCAATGACCTATTCCACTTTGTTATCTCCCGTAGATCCCCTAGGCATGAGTAGCCACGCAGAAGATGTCGTTCGCATGCCGTGGTATGCCATATGCGTGCTCTAGAGTGTGCTATAGTGTCGATAGGCACTGTAGCCGCTGGCCACTGCATGGCTCCAGCGTCCTCGGGCCTCCCCCTTGCACCACTTGGTCCCCGTCGGCGTCCGGGCCATGCCACCCCTGTCGGCCCCTCCTCTTCCTCCTTCCTCCTCCCTCCTCTGGAACGCGCCGCGGCCGCCTGAACCAACCAACCACGGGGCTCGCACGTGCGTGCTCCCCCGCCCCCTCTCTCCTCTCCCTCTGGTCGTGGGCGATGCCCAGGAATGCCACTAACCCATTCCCACTCTCCCCCGAGCCCTCCTACGCACGCCACAGCCTCGCCGGCGCACGGGTCCACGGTGATCCACCCCTCCCTCTATTTAAGCCCCCTGGGCATCAGTCTCCCCTCCTCTGGCCCCTTGCATCCTCCATAGACCACCCCGAACCCCCTTTGGAGCCCCCCGAGCACCAGTGCTCGAGATCGGAGCTCCGTCGATCTCGAGACACAGGCCCACTCTGGCGCTCCCCTCTCCTCCTCCTTTGAGCCCGTATCTCACTCCTAGATCTCTTCCCCCTCTTCCCCGCTCATTTTTAGGCAGGAAACTCCAGCCCCGACCCCCTCCCGAACCTCCTCCGCCACGACCATCTCCCCGCCGGTGAATTCGGCCACCTCCGGCCTCCCTTCCACCTCCAGAGGTCCGGCGGGTCGCCGCCGAGCACTTTCCCGCCTCCATATCCCCTTGCCGTGCCTCCCCTCGCCACCGGTGAGCCCTCCCTCGTCTCGGTCCCAAGGTGGGAGAAGGACCCGAAAGGTGGGGCCCACTTGTCGGCCTCTCTTCCCCTCTCCCGCTCTCTCTCTCCTCCCCCTCGTTTCGCTGATGGCCGGGCCCCGTGCGTTAGGTTTGAACCTGACCGCGTGCGAGGCCGGCTGGCTGGCCCACTAGGTCGGCCCAGCCTCTAGCCCAGGTCCCAGTGGCCTTTCTTTTCCTTTTCTTTTTCTGTGGACTTTGCAAAAATTCTACATAATGGAATATTTACCCAATGGAAAATTTTCTACCACCTAAATTCATAAAATAATCCCTAGAATTTAATAGTGCCATTTGTAAAAATGTTTGAAAATATTTTTAATACTGATTTATTTTACAACCTATATGTAGGCACCTTTTTGCCTCTGTTATTTTATTTCAAAAATCTTTTTCACAACAAAAAACTAGGAGAGTATTTTAGTATGACTTTTAATATTTATCAGAGTAGGTGGGCATTTTGGTAGAAGTTTTAATGCCCTGTTTTGGGTGATTACTTATTCTTATCGTTATTTTATCGCAACGATAATCGCACTATTAACGAAGAAGTTGGACCCGAAGACTTCGAAGACACTGGAGACTTTGTTGAGCCAGGCAAGCAGCCCTTTGACCATGGTAAGAAACCATTATTTTTGCATGTCGTATAGCACTTTACTTTCATTGTATTTGATCATGTGTTGTCGTGTTCCCCTTTCGGTGGGATGCCTCCGGTACTTTTCCTTTGACACTTGCATCGTGCATGACCCTACCACCTTATGAGGGTTGTGCGGGTGGAAGTAGTTCGGTTGCTAATAGATGCTACACAAATGGGATGGGACTTATGCATAGTGATGGCAAGAAAGGAAGTTATTCTTTCAAAGACTTTTCAAAAACCCCGTCGGGTGCCACTAATGCCCAAGGGAGATGATGACGAGATGGGTGACCACTTGAGAAAGAAGTGGTGTACCAGAACAAGTGAGTGGTGTGGTTTTCGAAAACCGATTGTTGTAAGTTGCGATCGTTATTCCAACCTTACCTGTACGACCACGATACCCCTTATGGTACGGGGCTTTGTTGATTACTATGGTTGGTGCTAGCAAGGAGCCCACATTACTAGTGGCAAGAGTGAAGTGGTCACTCTTGAGATGGGGTCGTCCCTGAGTGGAAGGTCATGTGCTGTCTTTACAGGCACCTTGCACACCGTTGCGTGCCCTCATGGATGATACGAGTGATGTATATCATGAGGGATGGCACCAACAAGTGTACTCTTTGTTTAGTATCACCATGGGAAAGGCATTGTTCGGGTGCTTACCTCGGGTATGTTAAATACCGCAAGCCATGGATGACACGGAAGTTCCCCGAGTCTTGTGGGTAAAGTGTGCAACCTCTGCAGAGTGTTAAACTATTCAAAGAGCCGTGTCCACGGTCAAGGATAGTTGGATGACCGCTCTTGTGCTACGTCCAAATATTTTCACATGGGTGTGTGGGTGTGTTGGAGACACAGATGGTACTTGAACTAAGTCCGATGACTTAGCATGGGAAGTGATCTAAGTCCGATGACTTAGCTTGGCGTATGAACACGAGGTGTTCAACCTCTGCTTATCTTGTTATCTTTAACATGTTCATAGGGATATCTGCTAATCATTGATGCATGCTCACTAGATACTTGGTCATGACAATTGCATTCAAATTAGCTTTCCGCAAAACCACCTACTTAGTGCTATAACATGCATCATTGTCACTTTGGTCCACACTTGGGTTGCTTGTGAGTACATTCAAAGTGCTCATTGGCTTGCCACTGGTTATTTAATTGGCCAGGCATGGAAGAGCATGAATATGTTGAAGAGTTCGTTGGAGACGAACATGCGAACTAGGACGCTTCCTAGTCAGAATGCCTGTAGGTTAAGGCAGATGGCATGGGTTCACGCTTTCGACCAATATTCTGCTGCTTGTTCTATTTTAAGTGTTTGGCCTATGTGGCCCTATCTATGTAAGACTAAGACCTTCGTGGTCATTATTTGTTTAAGACGTTAAGTATGGATGTAAGACTCTTGTCATTCAGCTTCTGTGTGTTGAGTGAGCATTGATCTCTGGGATCAGTGTACACGTGCATTCGGTGATCTTGACTTATGAGTCGGGGTCCACACAGAAGGCCTCCTCGAAGTCCGCCCAAGTGTTGATGCTGTCGGACGCCAGGGTGTGGAGCCAGGTGCGGGCCAAGCCGATCAACATGAGGGTGGCGTAGCGAATGGCTACGTGCTTGTTCCCCCCTTGCGATGCAAACCGCGGTGGTGTAGTTGATTAGCTAGTCTTCGGGCTTGACAACCCCATTGTACTTCGGAGTGTCTCGGGGGAGCGTGAAGCCAGTTGAGAATGGCTCGTTGCGGATCTGAGGGCCAAAACAGGACGGACCAATCGAGCCCTCTCCTCGAGAAGGGCAGAATGCGTGAGGTGGTAAATGCAGTTGCGGGAGTCGTTCTCGCTGCGGGAGACACGCGGCCCGATCCAGGCTGAGAGCTCATGTCAGATGTCGGGCAGAACCGTCCGTTCCCGCTTGCGCCGCAGGGGTGGACTGTGCCCGTGGCTGCGCCCGCTGCTAGATGCCGGTGCTTCTTGGTGGCGACCGCTGCGAAGCGGGTCTTTGGTGTGTCAGCTGCTAACGGCCGGCTGCTCGCTCCATGGCATCTGGGAGGGACGGGGGTTGTTTGTTCCAGTCTGACGGCTGGTGACGCGAGGGCAGCTGGAGTGCTGAGCTGGCTGACGGCCAGCAGTCCTCGTGCCCTCGCTCTCGAGCTGGGGGCCTCCAGTGGCGGTGCCGCCCGACGCGAGCAGGCACTGCTGTGCGTCAACGGTGTCGATGAGCTCCACGATGTGGCGCTCGTGAGCGGCACGTTCTTAACCCTCCAATGTGGCCAAATCGGCGCAGGCCACCTTGAGGGCCCGCAAGTTTCCCGCGGGGGTGTCGTAGACGGGCATCTTGCCGCCAAGGATCTCGGAGATCATGCGACCATGGTCACGCATGGCCCCACGCCGGCTGGGCCGGTGCCAGCCGGGGTGAGACCGTAGGTGTCAAGCCCAAGATGCGTGCCTATCCATTTTAAGGCACGAGGGCCTCGCAAGGGATAGATGCGCATCTTGCCATTAGCAAGATAAGTATCATCACAACATACAATACTGAAGGGAAGAGTATACAAGATTGGCTTACACTCGCCACATGCTAACTTACAATGTCACTCAAATTCATATCACCAAGTTGAACACAGGGTCCGACTACGGACGAAATCAACCGATAAAAGCAGTTGCAATGACACTATCAAGCTGTGCCAAAGATCACGACCAGGTCCTCTACTCATCCGGGTACGTCACGTACATCCTACCTCTTTCCTCTTCATATTCCCACTGGTGTTGGGTAAGATCATCCTGCACGAACTCATCTGAACCTGTACATGGAGTGTTGTAGTAAACTGTGAGCCACAAGGACTCAGCTATCATGTGCCCAGGTACCGAGACTATTCAAGCTTAATGGTTGGGATGTGTTAATTGTTTAGTTTGCAGCAGTAGTAAGCATTTATGGTGGCTAACTTACGTAACATGAATGTAAAGTGAGTGGTCTACGATGAACGATCGAGTCTAATATGATCTCTATGAGATCCTGAACACCTGCTTACGTCAATCATAACCCCACCGTGTTCTCTCTCGGATCATGTTCACGAGAAGAGACGATCACAGTTACTCACACAGTTGGTGGGTTTTAATTAGAGTTTACTTCAAGTTTACTAGAACCGGGTGTTAAACAAATATCCAAGTTGCCACATAACCGCGGGCACGGCTTTCCGAAAGACTTAACCCTGCAGGGGTGCTCCAACTAATCCATCACAAATTAATCACACTCCATGGGAATAGCCTCGACCGCGGATCTCGCGATCATCATAGGTAATTCCAAAGGAATTCCAACACCTCGAGTAAACCCGAAGAAAGTCAGAGTCCACATGCAAGACATTCGATAAAGGTAAAACAAATCCAGCAAGACCTCCCAACGTGTCGATGAACCCGATAAGAGCCGCGTATCTCGTTCTCAGGACACGACGGATGAGCGATGGTTACCACGCCAATCACCGAGTTTCCCCGGGCGGCGTTAATAAGCTTCTCTGGGTTGGACCAACACTCATGCGGAGACTGGCCCGGGGGTTGATTAAATTATCCATGGGGTTGCAAGGCCCTATGCAAGTTTTATTAAGTTATTAGCAAATGTACTACCAAAGTTGGGTCTTGCCAGACAAATTTTAATCTCAACCGAATAAACAAGGGGGTCCCCATAACGACCCCGAGCATGTTAGGAGCGCAAAATATGGAAAACATAACACCGGTAACACAGAACTAATGGCGGTAATAGCGAAACAACTCACTTAGCAAAAGGCAAGCCTTCCACCAATACCAAGATATATATGTGAATTAAATTAAACAGATAATATTGTGATATCCAATCCATGTTATCACATGGAACAACATGCACCTGCAACTAAGAATGCTATGAGAGGGGCTGAGCAGCGGTAACTTAGCCAATCAAAGTTTGCTAGGATGTCGAGGTTAGAGACTGTCATGGCAACATGGGGGCTGATATCAAGTGGTAGTTAGCGCAATTGTAACGATAAGAGCAAGATACTAGCAAGCAAAATTAGTATCGGGATCTGGGTACGATCATCTTGCATGTTGGTTCTTCAGCGGAACAAGTAGAGGGATACTCGTAGTGGTACACTCCTGGGTCCTCGTACTTAGTATCGACACTCGCGTCTACCCAATAGTAACAGCAACAATAAACATCCATCCAAGGGGCAATGCACAAACAATATGATGCATGATTCATTTAGGAAGAATTCAACAAGGCAATCCAAAACTAGTCATGTTTCAGATGCAAAGTTTGTTTATTAATGAATCTGGACAGAACCTCATTTTAAGTTGTTTATACATGCATGATCATGACAAAATGGATGCATCATGCAAAATTGATAGAAATGCATATAAAGATCGCTAGAAACGGAGCTACGGTTCTCACGATACGCTCTCGACAAGGTATAGAGGCAAATACACAAGACCACCAAGCCATGGGATCATTCTTGTCATTCCAAGGTATCCACTGGATAGGTGATGAAAAACCAATCACAATAGCCTCAAGAATCAATCAATTCCATGGAGCATAGCTCCCACAAGTCACAAAACAATAAAACCCACAATCTGCCACAAAACAGCAACATAGCAACTTCTACAGCTCACAACTTGATCTACAGGAAGCCTACAGCCACAAACAAGATATTGTCAGAATCTACAAAACACACTCTTAAATTTATCCAACTAGAAAATCAGCAAATAAATCTCACATGAATAAGCATGAAGTAATCAAGTTGACATGATGAAACAGTTTTCTGGGACTTAGTGAAAATTCCAGTTTTCTAGAATCTGAGTTAATAAAGTAGCAAGTTGACAGCCGTAGTTAAATATGCTAGAAACCAGTTCTTGGCAGGAAAATTAACAGGATGGTATTAGACAACATCTACTTCAAATAACTAACACTGAGCATGAGCAAATTCACAACATGTAACTAGATGTCACCCACTCTTCATGGCATAAAAATAACAGCAGATTCTCAGACTTAGCAGTTTTTAGCATGCTGAAACAGAAACATCAAGTAGGCAATTTAGCAGCTTGTTTCCCACTTATATTTATGATTCTCATGTTAAACAAAAATACCATGGCATAATAGATATGAAACTCTAGCACTTCCTAGTTGGCACATGCCCCAACGCAAGTAAGGATTAAATCATGCAAAAATGACAAAGTAGCATCACAGCCAGAATGAAAGATTTATAAACTTACTCAAAAGTGAAACCTGCGAGCTCCAATGGATTCATTGGCTCTTTCTACCCCAAAAGCATGGGTCATAAACATATGTCCATCTGTAACAACAAGGCACAATATAATCTAGCAAAATGCCCCTACTCTCATAAGTGGAATCTACTCAAATGGACATGAACATACTTGAAAACTTAGCTAGTATTGGAAATGAGCTAACAATCCTACAAACAAGATTATCTTCAACTAGGGCAAGTCAAGTTGGGAAACCACTAGTCACCCCCCACACACACTCACATGCCCACATATGCATAATGCATATGGGCACACACACACACTCACTCTCCATGCACACAAGTGCACATGGCACTCTCACAGACACAAGCTCATGAGTGTGGTGGTCAACCACACACATATGCATTCATATATGCACAATGCATATATGCATATGGATATGGATATGGTAACACCCACACACACTACCACTCACATACACACATTCACGCCCACATACCTACACACACACATCTATATCCACATGCACATGTGCACACTCACACGCACACACATACATGGGGGCACACACACTAGCCCTACACATACACACATGACAGGCAACAAAATAAAACCCACATGCTCATTAATAAACTGCACACACCTATATACACTAAGGAGAAAAAAACAACAGGAAAAACAAAAGGAAAAGCAATACAAAAAAATGGGAGGGGCTCAGACTCGAACCCACAACCTCCTAGTTGTTCCCCTAGCGCCCACCACTACACTACGCCTACATCACTTAACTAGAGAGGAGACATGCGGCTCTAATACACACACTCACGTATTCACCACTATTAAAAACAGGAAAACAACAAAAACAAAAAAGGGGGGAGCTGGCTTCAAACCCGAGACCTCCTGGTCTCTCCCCTGGGTTGAAACCACTGCGCTACTGAACCAAAGTCTGAACATGGGGGGAGCTCGCCCGTCTTAACCTCATCTTCTGGCGGAGGCAGGTCATCTCCTACCTTGCGCACTAGAAGGACAATGACGGCCTTGCGGCCACCAGCTGCTACATCCGGCGAGGCGGGACACCAGCAGGGGTGCGGAATTCACCTAGGAGTGCGAGCGACAATGACCCGACGTGTGGGGAGCAAGAATGGAAGGGAAAAAATAGAACGCATACTGCATCTAAGGGCAGAGCACCGAGAGCATGAAGTTGACACAAACGAAACTACGCGCATATGAGGGTAACAACAAAGCGGGCAAAAGGAATGGAAGGAGGGGTATACCTCCACTACCTAGGACATGGATAAGAGGCATGGGACACGGTGGAGCGATGTTTGCGAGTCGAAGAACTCCGACACGCTCCTATTCTGAGACGTAGAGGAAGAAGACGCCGACGATGAGGGGGCTCCAGGGTTGATGGCATCACGTGTGTAGATGAAGCAGACTCCAGGGACTCTAGGGCGTCGATCCTCGACATCGGGGAGGAAGAGGACAATGCAGAGGGGCTACCCCGAGCATGTGGTCGAGCTCGACCGGAGCATGGTAGACAGGCGACAACTATGGCGTGGGCTCTTACTTGAGCGGCGGCACGAGGTGGGAGAGGGACTGAATGGGGCCAGGGATGCTAGGGCTAGGTCGGGGACACCTTATAAAGGGCCTAGGGTCGATGGACGGCCGTCAAATCACCGGAGTTGGCGACGTGGCTACTGTGGATGTGCTGTCGTACATGAGCACGAACGCACGCTGCGAGGGGAGGCCGGCTGGGCTGCTAGTGATACTGATGGGCCGCGCGGGGAGGACAGGAGGCCCACAAACCTCTCTCTCTCTTAGGAAAATAAATAAGAGGTCTTACTATTTAAAAACATCACAACACATGAGAAAAACCCTAGAGAGAAATAAAAGGATTTTGGTGCCAATAAAATTACTTTTGTAAAGAAAGAATTATGCACTATTTACTAAAAAATACTATAATGATTTTTAGGACAAGTTATTTTTAATAATTTAATAAAATACAGCTCCTGATTAATTAAAATACAAAAACAACCAAACCCCAACCAACAAAAGAATCACACGCTAAATTAATAAGATTATTAGGGCTACCTCTTGAACATTTTTAAACAATTTAAAAAGCAAGTTAATTCTGCTCATAAATAATATGAAGAGAAGGGGGGTGGAAGGTGATTTTTGAAATGGAAATGAGTGGGGAAGAAGAAGAGGTTGCACACAAGAATTCCACCACACTCAAACACCTCACACACCACACCGCATATCACTCACCACCACCACATCATACCAGGACACATGAAAACCAATATGGCAAGAGGAATAAAATGATACATGATGAAATGATGCATGAATGCAGACCACACATGGAAGACAAGTTGCAAAACATAACATAGCCCATGACACAAGGTTCATACATAGGTGTTACATGCCATATCGGGTAGGGACAACACTTGGGCTGTCACAACTCTCCCACACTACAACAAGATCTCGACCCGAGATCGAGGAACGGAAGAAATCTGGAAATTCGGAACTGAGAAGGTCCTCGTGTTCCCAAGTAGCTTCTTTGTCAGAATGATGAGACCACTTCACCTTGAGGAACTTGATAGACTTGTTGCGAGTCTTACGCTTAGTTTCTTCAAGAATTGCAACTAGCTGCTCACGATAGGAGAGATCTTCTTGGAGATCGATGTCTTGGAGGTCAATGGTTTGCTCAGGAGTCTTGAAGCACCTCCAGAGCTCAGAAACATGGAAGACATCGTACACGTTCGCAAAATTTGGCGGAAGCTCTAGTTGATATGCAAGAGCACCTCTCTTGCCAACAACTTTGAAAGGACCAACAAAACAAGGAGCTAGCTTCCCTTTAATTCCAAACCGCTGAGTGCCCTTCATGAGAGAGACTCTAAGATAGACTAGATCATCCACTTGGAAGGAAACGTCCCGATGTTTGCTATCGTAATAGCTCTTCTGTCAGGACTGAGCTACTTTGAGGTTCTCACGAATGCCATGGCACATTTCTTCTGCTTCAGTGATCATGTCATTGCCCAATATCTAACGCTCACCGGTTTCAGACCAGTTGAGCGGGGTAGGACACTTTCTGCCGTAGAGAATCTCGAAAGGGGCCTTGCCTGAACTAGCTTGAAAGCTATTGTTGTATGAGAATTCAGCATATGGAAGACAGTCTTCCCACTTCATGCCGAACGAAATCACACATGCTCTGAGCATATCTTCAAGGATCTGATTGACTCTCTCAACTTGACCACTTGTCTATGGATGGAACGCAGTGCTAAAACAGATCTTGGTACCCATAGCAGTATGGAAGGACTCCCAAAACTTGGAAGTAAAGAGGCTTCCACGGTCAAAAGAGATGAGCTGAGGAATACCTTGCAAAGACACTATCCTTGATGTATACAACTCTGCAAACTGAGCTGCCGAGATAGATTCTTTGACCGGCAGGAAATGAGCAACTTTTGATAGCTTGTCGATAACCACAAAGATGGCATCGTTGCCTCTCTTGGACTTGGGAAAGCCAGTTACGAAATCCATCTCCACATGATCGAATTTCCACTCTGGGATAGGCAAAGGCTAAAGAAGACCTGCTGGACGTCGATCCTCCGCCTTCACTCCGCGACAAACATCACACTCATTCACGAACTGAGCAATTTCACGTTTCATGCGGGTCCACCAGAAGGTTTGCTTGAGATCTTGATACATCTTGGACCTGCCTGGATGAATGGATAGAAGATAATTGTGTGCTTCGTCCATGATAACTTTCTAAGATCACCTTTTGGAACCACAAGACGGTCCTCAAAGAACAAGGTATCTTTGTCATCAACACGAAAGCACTTATACTTCGGAATGCTCTTGGCCACACCTTTCTTCACTTTCTTCACCATAGCGTCAAGAAGCTGCGCTTGGCCAACCTGATCTTCCAGAGTTAGAGAAACTTGAAGATTGGCAAGAAATCCTTGCGGAATCATCTGAAGGTTGAGCTTGCGGAAGGCTTCACAAAGCTCGGTTTGAAGAGGCTTCAGAATGAGACTATTGCAGTATGCCTTACGGCTGAGCGCGTCTACAATGACATTTGCTTTCCCAGGAGTATACTCAATGCTTGGGGTGAAGTCTTAAAGCATTTCCACCCAACGAGATTGCCGAAGATTGAGATTGGGTTGAGTGAAAATGTACTTCAAGCTCTTGTGATCGGTGTACACCTCAACTGGTCTACCCAACAACAAATGCCTCCAAGTCATTAGAGCATGCACAACTGACGCCAACTCAAAATCATGAGTGGTGTAGTTCTTCTCGACAGGCTTCAACTGACGTGAGGTATAAGCAACAATCTTCTTGTCTTGCATGAGAACACCACCAAGACCTTGGAGAGAAGCATCACAGAAAACTTGGAAAGGCTTGGACTGCTTAGGAGGAACAACGACAGGAGCTGAAGTCAGTCTCGTCTTGAGCGTATTGAACGCTACATCACACTCAGGAGACAAACATACTTGACACTCTTCTGGAGGAGATTGGACAGAGGCTTAGCAATTTGAGGGAAGTTCTCCATGAACCTTCTGTAATAACTAGCAAGCCCGAGGAAACTCCAAAGTTGCTTCACGTTCTGAGGAGGTTCCCACTTCAATATTGCCACAACTTTCTCAGGGTGCACATTAATTCCCTCGGCAGAGATGACATGCCCGAGGTACACCACTTCATTGAGCCAGAACTCACATTTGGAAAACTTGGCATAGAACCGATGTTCCCTTAACTTGTCAAGCACAAGGCGGAGATGCTCTGCATGTGCTTCTTCTATCTCCGAGAACACAAGGATATCATCGAGATAGACCAAGACGAATTCATTCTTGAAAGGAGAGAAAATGAAATTCATCATTCTTGAGAAGGTTGGAGGAGCATTAGCAAGACCAAACGACATGACGGTGTACTCATAAGAGCCAAAACTCGTCCTGAAAGTGGTCTTGGGAATGTCTTCTTCGCAAATGCGAATCTGATGATAACCCATGCGAAGATCAAGCTTCGAGAAAACCTTGGCACCTTTAAGTTGTTCAAACAACTCATTGATGTTGGGAAGTGGGTATTTGTTTCTGATTGTCTTCTTGTTCAATGGCCGGTAGTGAACACAAAGACGATCCGTGCCATCCTTCTTCTTGACAAACAAAACTCCACAACCCCATGGAGAAAACTTGGTCTGATCACACCCAGACGTTCTTGCTCATCTAGCTGCTTCTTCAACTCTTGCAGCTCTTTAGGGCCAAGTTTATACGGGCGCTTGTAGACCGGTTCAGTTCCGAGCTCGAGATCAATCACGAACTCGACTAGCCGGTGTGGAGGCATTCCTGGCAATTCTTCTGGAAAGACATCTTCATACTCACAAACCACCGGAATTTGAGAAATCACCGAGATTTCACCCTTCTCATTAAGAGCAAAGAGACGGATTGTGTCATCGCGATCCGCGAATATAATCACATCTTCTGAAAGATGAGTCAGCTTGACTTCTTTTGCTTGACAATCAACATAAGCCTTATTCATAGCCAAGAAGTCCATGCCTAGAATGAGATCAATATCGGAATTCCAAGAACAATTGGAGAAGCCAGAAAAGAATAATTCCCCATCTTGATAGAAGCATCTAGAACAATCATATGCGAACTCATGCACAGCCCCGGAGAAACCACACGAAAAGGACTAGCTAAATGCTCCACTGAAAACTCCTGCATAGCGATAAAAGGCTTGGATATGAATGAATGCGATGCACCAGTATCAAATAAGACTTTTGCAGGAAAATCATTAACTGAGAGATTACCCATAATCACATCATCGGACTGCTCTACTTCAGCTGCATTCACAATATTCACTCGGACTGACTTGGGATTATGCTTCACCCTTGCATTGCCTAGAGGCTTGACAGGAGGAGGAGGCGGAAGACGCCGCTAGTTGCACTGGTTTGCATAGTGACCCTTCTGGCCAAACTTGTGACAAGTCACCTCAGAGAGCGGACGAACATTGCATGGAGGAGTAACAAGAATAGCCTTGGACGCCTGGGGTCTCCGCTGGAATCCTGGGTTGGGTGGGTGGGAAGAACCACGACCACCAAACTGCTTCTGCTGCTGAGGAGGACGAAACGAAAGAGGATTTGGCGCCCAATACTTCTTATGCTTGGAAACCATCTGAGAGCTGGAAGAAGAAGAATATGAATCCCTTGAACGCTTCTTGGAGTTCTCTAACTTGAGTTGAGCTGCTTCAACCTTCAAAGCCATGTTGTAGAACTGATCAAACTCACGAGGCTCTTGAAGAACTAGGCCTGGCAGAAGCTCATCCTTGAGACCACCTCTGAACTGATAGATCATAGCCTTACCATCTGGAATATCTTGCTTGGCATAACGAGCTAGATTCTGGAACTCGACGTTGTACTGGTAGACAGACTTGGTTCCCTGCTTCAGGTGCCTGAATTTCTCATGCATCTCCTCGACAAAGCTTGTCGGAATGTAATGAGCCCTGAAGTCACGGCGGAAATCGTCCCAAGTAACAACACGATCGCCCCTGGAATCCTTGTACTGCTGCCACCAATCAGGTGCTTGACCCTTGAGCTGGAACGAAGCAAATTGACAAAGTCCGCTGGCCTAACATTGCTGCACTCGAAATGCTTACTCATATCACGAAGCCAATCATCAGCATCAAAAGGCTGCTCACAACAGGTTAAAGACTTGGGCTGGTTGGCAAGGAACTGATTGAGCATTGCAAACTGAGGCTGATTCTGAAAATTTCCTTGAAAACCTTGCTGACCCTGCTCCCTTTCTTGCAACAGCCTGAGCAACATCTGAGTGTTCGCATTGGTTGCGGCCATCACAGCTTGCCAAGCTTCTGGAGGAGGAGGCGGTGGTGGGGGTTGTGGTGGAAGATCAGTCTGCTCCTCATCACGACCCGAATTGTTGCGAGTTGTTGGAGCCATCCTAAAGATGGACAACACGCATTAGCACCTCATGATAAGATGAATTCAAAGCTGAATCAAATGCTTGAAAGAAATTGAACAAATACAACACAGCCTTCCTACTGAAAAATTAGTGAGATTGCTTCTTCGATTCATGATAACATCATCAGATATAAGAAGCCACTTGCAATAGCATAAAAAGTATTGAGATAATTGCTCGGAACAAATGCACATGCCCATATACATCTGAAGAAGATGATCCTAGATGACTACAAGATTTCCCACCTATGAACTTCCGAAAACTTTCTGGTTATGCAATTCGGTATGTGGGATACATGGAGGAAATATCTCACACAACTAGCAATCCTACACCCCAACTGTATCCATCCTTCAACACATAACTAGAGGCTTTCACAAACTCATCTAATCTCGAATCCTAGAACTCACAAGGATACTAAACAATGGTGGTACTCCAGACGCCTCCCCAGTACTGGGTGACTCCAACCTTATCTCACCATGATAAGTATTGAAGTAATTTCGAACACTCTCCGTCCTGAGATATCAAGGAAGCTAAATGATAACGATGTGCCAACATTCCCTAGAGCTTGACTCCTCGGAATAAATCAAGTCACAGGAGGCACCAAGACAGAACCCTGTCACATCGGTATCATATAGACTCCAAAATACCCGCGTGAGCCTAAAAATATTTTGAGTGAGAAGAGGAGTAGAATCAAAATTCCTAAGTCGAAAACCTCACGAGATCATAGGAGAGGAGTAAAAAGAATCCTACTCTCCGATATAACTAGACTCAAAATAGTTTTGCTAGACACGACTCGGCCAAGTTCAAACAAGAAAAGGCTCCTATGGTCGTATGGCTCTGAATACCAACTTGTCACGCCCAAGATGCGTGCCTATCCATTTTAAGGCACGAGGGCCTCGCAAGGGATAGATGCACATCTTGCCGTTAGCAAGATAAGTATCATCACAACATACAACACTGAAGGGAAGAGTATACAAGATTGGCTTACACTCGCCACATGCTAACTTACAATGTCACTCAAATTCATATCACCAAGTTGAACACAGGGTCCGACTACAGATGAAATCAAATGATAAAAGCAGTTGCAATGACACTATCGAGATGTCCCAAAGATCATGACCAGGTCCTCTACTCATCCGGGTACGTCACGTACATCCTGCCTCTTTCCTCATCATATTCCCACCGGAGCTGGGTAAGATCATCCTGCATGAACTCATCTGAACCTGTACCTGGAGTATTGTAGTAAACTGTGATCCACAAGGACTCAGCTATCATGTGCCCGGGTACCAAGACTATTCAAGCTTAAATGTTGGGATGTGGTAACTGTTTAGTTTGCAGCAGCACTAAGCATTTATGGTGGCTAACTTACGTAACATGAGTGTAAAGTGAGTGGTCTACGATGAACGATCGAGTCTAATCTGATCTCTATGAGATCCTGAACACCTGCTTACGTCAATCATAACCCCACCGTGTTCTCTCTCGGATCATGTTCACGAGCAGAGACGATCATGGTTACTCACACGGTTGGTGGGTTTTAATTAGAGTTTACTTCAAGTTTACAAGAACCGGGTGTTAAACAAATATCCAAGTTGCCACATAACCGCGGGCACGACTTTCCAAAAGATTTAACCTGCCACGAATCTCGCGATCATCATAGGTAATTCCAAAGGAATTCCAACACCTCGAGTAAACCCGAAGAAAGTCAGAGTCCACACGCAAGACATTCGATAAAGGTAAAAAAAATCCAGCCAGACCTCTCGACGTGTCGACGAACCCGATAAGAGCCGTGTATCTCGTTCTCAGGACACGACGGATGAGCGATGGTTAACACGCCAATCACCGAGTTGCCCTGAGCAGTGTTAATAAGCTGCTCTGGGTTGGACCAACACTCATGCGGAGCACTGGCCCGAGGTTGATTAAATTATCCACGGTGTTGCAAGGCCCTATGCAAGTTTTATTAAGTTATTAGCAAATGTAGTACCAAAGTTGGGTCTTGCCAGACAAGTTCTAATCTCGACCGAATAAACAAGGGGGTCCCCATAACGACCCCGAGCATGTTAGGAGCGCAAAATATGGAAAACATAACACCGGTAACAAGGAACTAATGGCGGTAATAGCGGAACAACTCACTTAGAAAAAGTCCAAGCCTTCCACCAATACCAAGATATATATGTGATTAAATTAAACAACAGATAATATTGTGATATCGAATCCATGTTATCACATGGAACAACCTGCACCTGCAACTAAGAATGCTATAAGAGGGGCTGAGCAGCGGTAACTTAGCCAATCAAAGTTTGCTAGGATGCGAAGGTTAGAGGCTGTCATGGCAACATGGGGGATGATATCAAGTGGTTGGTAGCGCAATTGTAACGATAAGCGCGAGATACTAGCAAGCAAAATAGTAGCGGGATCCGGGTACGATCATCTTACCTGTTGGTTCTTGAACAGAACAAGTAGCGGGATCCTCGTAGTGGTACTCTCCTGGGTCCTCGTACTCAGTATCTACACTCGTGTCTACCCAAGAGTAACAGCAACAATAAACATCCATACAAGGTGCAATCCACAAACAATATGATGCATGATTCATTTAGGAAGAATTCAACAAGGCAATCCAAAACTAGTCATGTTTCAGATGCAAAGTTTGTTTATTTATGAATCTGGACAGAACCTCATGTTAAGTTATTTAAACATGCATTAGCATGTCAAATATGGATGCATCATGCAAAATCGATAGAAATGCATATAAAGATCGCTAGAAACGGAGCTACGGTTCTCACGATACGCTCTCGACAAGGTATGGAGGCAAATACACAAGACCACCAAGCCATGGGGCTAATTCTTGGCATTCCAAGGTAGCCACTGGATAGGTGATGAAAAACCAATCACAATAGCCTCAAGAATAAATCAATTCCATGGATCATAGCTCCCACAAGTCACAAAACAATAAAACCCACAATCTGCCACAAAATAACAACATAGCAAAATCTACAACTCACAACTTGAGCTACAGGAAGCCTAAATCCACAAACAAGATATTTACAGAATCTACACAACACACACTTCAATTTATCCAACTACACAATAAGCAAAGGAGTCCCACATCAATAAGCATGAAGTAATCAAGTTGACATGATGAAACAGTTTTCTGGGACTTGGTGAAAATTCCAGTTTTCTGGAATCTGAGTTAATAAAGTAGCAAGTTGACAGCAGTCATTAAATATTCTAGAGACCACTTCTTGGCATGAAAATTAACAGGTTGGTAGTATACAACATCTACTTCAAATAACTAACACTTAGCATGAGCAAATTCACAACATGTAACTAGATGCCACCCACTCTTCATGGCATAACAATAACAGCAGATTCTCATACTTGGTAGTTTTTAGCATGCTAAAACAGAAACATCAAGTAGGCAATTTAGCAGCTTGTTTCCCACTTATATGGATGATTCACATGTTAAACAGAAATACCATGGCATAATAGATATGAAACTCTAGCACTTCCTAGTTGGCACATGCCCCAAAGCAAGTAAGGATTAAATCATGCAAAAATGACAAAGTAGCATCACAGCCAGAATGATAGATTTGTAAACTTGCTCAAAAGTGAAACCTGAGAGCTCCAATGGATTCATTGGATCTTTCTACCCCAAAAGCATGGGTCATAAACATATGTCCATCTGTAACAACAAGGCACAATATAATCTAGCAAAATGCCCCTACTCTCATAAGTGCAATCTACTCAAATGGACATGAACATAGTTGAGAACTTAGCTAGTATTGGAAATGAGCTAACAATCCTACAAACAAGATTATCTAAAACAAGGTCAAGTCAAGTGGGGAAACCACTAGTCACCCCACACACACACTCACATGCCCACATATGCATAATGCATATGGGCACACACACACTCACTCTCCATGCACACAAGTGCACATGGCACTCTCTCACACACACAAGGTCATGAGTGTGGTGGTCAACCACACACATATGCATTCATATATGCACAATTCATATATGCATATGCATATGTATATGGTAACACCCACACACACTACTGCTCACATACACACATGCACACCCACATACCTACACACACACATCTATATACACATGCACATGTGCACACTCACACGCACACACACACATACATGGGTGCACACACACTAGCCCTACACATACACACATGACAGGCAACAAAATAAAACCCACATGTTGATTAATATGTTGGGGAACGTCGCATGGGAAACAAAAAATTTCCTACGCACACGCAAACCTATCCATGGTGATGAGCATCTACGAGAGAGAGAGTAGATCTACGTACCCTTGTAGATCGCTAAGCGGGAAGCGTTAAGAAAAACGCGGTTGGTGTAGTCGAACTTCTTCGCAATTCAAATCGCCGAGCGTCCCGCGATCCAATCACGAACCGTCCCACGATCCAATCACGAACCGTCCCACGATCTCGTCACGATCCGTCCCATGATCCGATCATGAACGTCCCGTGGCCTTGATCACGATCCTTCCGATCTAGTACCGAACGGACGGCCCCTCCGTGTTCAGCACACGTGCAGCTTAATGACGATCTCCGCCGTCTTGATCCAGCAAGGGGAGGTGGAGAGGAGAGAGAGTTCACAGGCAGCATGACAGTGCTCCGGTGATGGTGGTGGTGGAGCAATTCCGGCAGGGCTTTGCCTAAGCGCTGCAAAAATCCGATCTAGAGGAGCACCGGTGAAATGGGTAGCACGTGGCCGTAAACTATGTGAAAAACCCTTGCTATCCACCAATATATATAGGAGGGAGGAGAGGAGAGGCATCCAAGGCCTCCTTGGCTCGGCTGGCTAGGAGGAGGAGCAATCCTAGTTGCCCTCCAATCCTAGTTGGAGTAGGATAGCTTTCCTATTGGCTGATTTTCCCTTTTTCCTATTTTCCTTTACGAATTTCCACCTCCTGCGCCATGGGCCTTTGTGGCTGGGTTTCGCAGCCCACTAAGGGCTGGTTAACACCGTCCCACAGCCCATGGACCTCTTGGGGTCGAAATACCCCTCCCGGAGGCCTCCCGGTACACTACTGGCACTCCCGGTACACTACCGATGAGCCCGAAACTTTTCCAGCAACCAAACTGGGACTTCCTATATATGAATCTTTACCTCTCGACCATTTCGGAGCTCCTCGTGAAGTTCGCGATCTCATCCGGGACTCCGAACAACCTTCAGTCACCACCATACATAACTCTATACTACCGAAACGTCACCGAACCTTAAGTGTGCAGACTCTGCGGGTTCGAGAACTATGTAGACATGACCAAGACACCTCTACGACCAATAACCAATGGCGAGACCTGGACGTCCACATTGGTTCCTACATATTCTACGAAGATCTTTATCGGTCGAACCTCTATGTCAAGGATTCAGTTAATCCCGTATAACGTTCCCTTTGTTCTTCGGTATGTTACTTGCCCGAGATTCGATCGTCGATATCTCCATACCTAGTTCAACCTCGTTACCGGCAAGTCTCTTTACTCGTTTCCGTAATACAAGATCCTGCAACTAACAATTAGTCACATTGCTTGCAAGGCTTATTGTGATGTTGTATTACCGAGTGGGCCCCGAGATACCTCTCCGTCACACGGAGTAACAAATCCCAGTCTCGATCCATGCCAACTCAACAGACACCATCGGAGATACCTGTAGAGCACCTTTATAGTCACCCAGTTATGTTGCGACGTTTGATACACACAAGGCACTCCTCCGATATCCGTGAGTTGCATGATCGCATGGTCATAGGAACATGTACATTGACATGCAGAAAACAGTAGCAATAAACTGACACGATCATATGCTACGTTTGTAGTTTGGGTCTTGTCCATCACATCATTCTCCTAATGATGTGATCTCATTATCAAATAACATCACATGTCAATGTCTAGGAAACCCTAACCATCTTTGATCAATGAGCTAGTTCACTAGACCATACTAGGGACACAGTGTTGTCTATTTATCCACACATGCAATGTGTTTCCGATCACTACAATTATAGCATGGATAATAAACGATTATCATGAACAAGGAAATATAATAATAAACACTTTATATATTGCCTCTAGGACATATTTCCAACAGTCTCCCACTTGCACTAGAGTCAATAATCTAGTTCACATCACTATGTGATTTACATGGTAATGAATCGAACACCCATACAGTTCTGGTGTAGATCATGTTTAGCCCTTGGAAGAGGTTTAGTCAACGAGTCTGCCACATTCAGATCCGTGTGCACTTTGCTAATATTTATGTCCTTCTCCTCGATGTAGAACCGGATGGAGTTGAAGCGTCGCTCTATGTGTGTGGTCCTCTTGTGAAACCTTGGTTCCTTGGCTAGAGCAATGGCACCAGTGTTGTCAAAGAATATATTTATTGGATTCAGCGCACTAGGCACTACTCCAAGATCTGTCATGAACTGCTTCATCCAGACACCTTCCTTCGCCGCCTCCGAGGCTGCAATGTACTCCGCTTCGCATGTAGAATTAGCTACCACGCTTTGCTTGGAACTGCACCAGCTTACCGCTCCCCCGTTAAGAATAAATACATATCCGGTTTGCGACTTAGAATCATCCGGATCAGTGTTAAAGCTTGCATCGACGTAAACCTTTACGACGAGCTCTTCATCACCTTCATAAACGAGAAACATGTCCTTAGTCCTGTTAAGGTACTTAAGGATATTCTTGACCGCTTGCCAGTGCTCCATTCCAGGATCACTTTGAAACCTTCCAGCCATACTTATGGCAAGGCTGACATCGGGTCTTGTGCACAGCATTGCATACATGATAGAGCCTATGGCTGAAGCATAGGGGATGACGCTCATCTTTTCTTTATCTTCTGCAGTCACTGGGCATTGAGTCTTACTCAACTTCACACCTTGCAACATAGGCAAGAACCCCTTCTTGGCCTGTTCCATTTTGAACTTCTTCAAAACTTTATCAAGGTATGTGCTCTGTGAAAGTGCTATTAAGCGTCTCGACCTATCTCTATAGATCTTAATGCCTAATATGAAAGCAGCTTCTCCTAGGTCCTTCATTGAAAAACTCTTATTCAAATATTCCTTCACGCTTTCCAGCATTTCTATATCGTTTCCAATCAGCAATATGTCATCCACATATAACACTAGAAACGCTATAGAGCTCCCACTCACTTTCTTGTAAATACAAGCTTCTCCATAAACTTGTATAAACCCAAACGCTTTGATCACCTCATCAAAGCGCTTATTCCAACTCCGAGATGCTTGCACCAGTCCATAAATGGATCGCTGGAGTTTGCAAACTTTGTCAGCATTCTCTAGATGGACAAAACCTTCGGGTTGCATCATATACAACTCTTCCTCAAGGAAACCGTTGAGGAACGCCGTTTTGACATCCATCTGCCAAATTTCATAGTCGAAATAAGCAGCTATTGCCAACATGATTCTGACAGACTTATGCATCGCTACGGGTGAGAAAGTCTCATCGTAGTCAACTCCTTGAACTTGTGAAAAACCCTTTGCCACAAGTCGAGCTTTATAGACGGTGACATTACCGTTCGCGTCTGTCTTCTTTCTATAGATCCAATTGTTCTGAATGGCCTTTCGCCCTTCAGGTAGTACTTCCAAAGTCCACACTTTGTTTTCATACATGGATCCCATCTCAGATTTCATGGCCTCTAACCATTTCTCGGAATCCGGGCCCATCACTGCTCCTCCATAGCTCGTAGGTTCTTTGTTGTCCAACAACATGACCTCTAAGACAGGGTTGCCGTACCACTCGGGAGCAGTACGCGTCCTTGTTGACCTACGAGGTTCAATAGCAGCTTGATCCAAAGCTTCATGATCATCATCATTAACTTCCTCTTCTACCGTCGTAGGTTCCACAGAAACATCTTTCTGTGCTGCGCTACTCTCTGGTTGAAGTAAAGGTTCAATAACCTCATCAAGCTCTATTTTCCTCCCACTCAATTCTTTCGAGAGAAACTCTTTCTCAAGAAATGTTCCGTTCTTAGCGACAAACACTTTGCCTTCGGATCTGAGATAGAAGGTATACCCGACTGTCTCTTTTGGGTATCCTATGAAGACGCATTTTTCCGCTTTGGGTTCCAGCTTTTCAGGCTGAAGCTTTTTGACATAAGCATCACATCCCCAAACTTTAATAAACGACAACTTCGGCTTTTTGCCAAACCACAGTTCATATGGTGTCGTCTCAACGGATTTCGATGGTGCCCTATTTAAAGTGAATGCAGCTGTCTCTAATGCATAACCCCAAAATGATAGTGGCAAATCGGCAATAGACATCATAGAACGCACCATATCTAATAAGGTCCGATTACGACGTTCAGACACACCATTATGCTGTGGTGTTCCGAGCGGTGTCAACTGTGAAACAATTCCACACTGTCTTAAGTGATTGCCAAACTCATAACTCAGATATTCACCTCCTCGATCAGATCGCAGAAATTTAATCTTCTTGTTACGATGATTCTCAACTTCACTCTGAAATTGCTTGAACTTTTCAAATGTTTCAGACTTGTGTTTCATCAAGTAAATATACCCATATCTACTCAAGTCATCAGTGAAGGTGAGAAAGTAATGATATCCACTGCGCGTTGCAACATTCATTGGACCGCACACATTAGTATGTATGATTTCCAATAAGTCACTTGCCCGTTCCATTGTCCCTAAGAACGGCGTTTTAATCATCTTGCCCATCAAGCATGGTTCACATGTGTCAAGTGATTCAAAATCAAGTGACTCCAAAAGTCCATCAGCATGGAGCTTCCTCATGCGCTTTACACCAATATGACCTAAATGGCAGTGCCACAAGAAAGTGTTACTATCATTAACTACTCTACATCTTTTGGCATCAATTTTATGAACATGTGTATCATCACCATCAAGATTCAATATGAATAAACCCCTAAGATTGGGTGCATGACCATAAAAGATATTACTCATATAAATAGAACAACCTTTATTCTCTGATTTAAATGAGTAACCATCTCGCAATAAACAAGATCCAGATATAATGTTCATGCTTAACGCAGGCACTAAATAACAATTATTCAGGTTCATCACTAATCCAGATGGTAATCGAAGAGAGAGCGTGCCGACGGCGATCACATCAACCTTGGAACCATTTCCCACGCGCATCGTCACTTCGTCCTTTGCCAGTCTTCGTTTATTCCGTAGTTCCTACTTTGAGTTGCAAATGTGAGCAACCGAACCGGTATCAAATACCCAGGCACTACTACGAGAACTAGTAAGGTACACATCAATAACATGTATATCATATATACCTTGTTTGTCGTTGACCGCCTTCTTGTCAGCCAGGTACTTGGGGCAGTTCCGCTTCCAGTGACCAGTTCCTTTGCAATGAAAGCACTCAGTTTCTGGCTTAGGTCCATGCTTAGGCTTCTTTGTAGGAGTAGCAACTGCTTTGCCATCCTTCTTGGTTTTACCCTTCTTGCCTTTGCCCTTGCCATTTTTCTTGAAACTAGTAGTTTTATTGACCATCAACACTTGATGTTCTTTCTGGATTTCAAACTCAGCGACTTTCAGCATCGCAAACAGCTCGGATGATGACTTGTTCATCCCGTGCATGTTATAGTTCATCACAAAACTTTTGTAACTAGGTGGCAGTGATTGAAGAACTCTATCAATGATCGCCTCTTGCGGAAGGGCAATTCCCAACTCAGCTAGACGGTTTGAGTACCCAGACATTGTGAGTATATGCTCACTGATAGACCCGTTCTCCTCCATCTTGCAAGCATAGAATTTATCGGAGGTCTCATACCTCTCGATCCGGGCATTCTTCTGAAAGATAAACTTCAACTCCTGGAACATCTCATATGCTCCATGACGTTCAAAACGTCTTTGAAGTCCCGGTTCTAAGCCATACAATTGCACACTGAACTATTGAGTAGTCTACAGCACGAGCCTCCCAAGCGTTCTTAACGTCTTCGGAGGTCATGTCTTCTGGTTGGTCACCAAGCGGTGCATCAAGGACATATTGTTTCTGGGAAGTCGTAAGGATAATCCTCAGATTACGGGCCCAATCAACAAAGTTACTTCTGTCATCTTTCAACTTAGATTTCTCTAGGAACGCATTAAAATCCAGGGGTGCTACTGCGCGAGCCATTGATCTACAACATAAATATGCAAAGGTTACTTAGACTATTGTTCATGATAATGAGTTTAGTCAATCAAATTACTAAAGCTCCCACTCAAATTGACATCCCTCAGGTCATCTGAGTGTCGCATGATCCAAATTCACCAACTCAAGTCCGATCATCACGTGAGTTAAGTTGGCTTCAATGGTGAACATCACTATGTTGATCATATCTACTATATGACTCATGCTCGACCTTTCGGTCTCTTGTGTTCCGAGGCCATGTCTGTACATGCTAGGCTCGTCAAGTTTAACCCGAGTGTTCTGCACGTGCAAATCTGGCTTGCACCTGTTGTATGCGAACGTAGAGTCTATCACACCCGATCATCACGTGGTGTCTCGACACGACGAACTTTCGCAATGGTGCACACTCAGGGAGAACACAGTTCATCTTGAAATTTAAGTGAGGGATCACCTTATAATGTTACCATCGTACTAAGCAAAACAAGGTGCATAAAAGGATTAACATCTCATGCAATTCATAAGTGACATGATATGGCCATGAACTTGTGTTTAAGATCTCCATCTTCGAAACACCGGCATGATCTCCATCGTCACCGGCACAACACCATGATCTCCATCATCTTGACCTCCATCAATGTGTTGCCATAGGGGTTGTGGTGCCAGCCCTATTTCTACTTCTATTGCCATCGCTTAGCGATAAAGTAAAGCATTACATAGCGCTTAATGATTGACACGCAGGTCATACAATACTTAAAGACAACCCTATGGCTCCTTCCGGTTGCCGTATTCACCGACATGCAAGTCGTGAAAATCTATACATCACATGATCATCTCATACATCACATATATCTCATCATGTAATTGGCCATATCACATCACAACATACCCTGCAAAAACAAGTTAGATGTCCTCTAATTGTTATTGCATGTTTTACGTGGCTGCTACGGGTATCTAGTAAGAACGATTCTCACCTACGCATAAACCACAACGGTGATACATGGATTGCTTTTCAACCTTCTCAAGGACCGCCTTTGTCGGATCCGATCCAACTAAAGTGAGACAAACTGTCACCCGCAAGCCATCTAAGCAACAAGTTGCGTCGAGGGAACCGGTCTCTCGTAAGCGTACGAGTAATGTTGGTCTGAGCCGTTTTATCTCACAATCCTGCTGAACCAAAATCCGACCAAGGGAGGAAGCAATCTAAGGATCAATGCCCACAAACCTTTTGTGTTCTACTCGAGATCTCATCGAACCATCAACCTAGCTCATGATGCCACTGTTGGGGAACGTCGCATGGGAAACAAAAACTTTCCTACGCACACGCAAACCTATCCATGGTGATGAGCATCTACGAGAGAGAGAGTAGATCTACGTACCCTTGTAAATCGCTAAGCGGGAAGCGTTAAGAAACGCGGTTGGTGTAGTCGAACTTCTTCGCGATTTAAATCGCCGAGCGTCCCGTGATCCAATCACGAACCGTCCGGCAATCCAATCACGAACCCTTCCACGATCTCAACCCGATCCATCCCGCGATCCGATCACGAACGTCCCGTGGCCTTGATCACGATCCTTCCGATCTAGTACCGAACGGACGGCACCTCTGCGTTCAGCACACATGCAGCTTGATGACGATCTCCACCGTCTTGATCCAGCAAGAGGAGGTGGAGAGGAGAGAGAGTTCACCGGCAGCATGACGGCGCTCCGGTGGTGGTGGTGGTGGAGCAATTCCGGCAGGGCTTTGCCTAAGCGCTGCAGAAATCCGATCTAGAGGAGCACCGGTGAAACGGGTAGCACGTGGTCGTAAACTATGTGCAAAACCCTTGCTATCCACCAATATATATAGGAGGGAGGAGAGGATAGGCAGCCAAGGCCTCCTTGGCTCGGCCGGCTAGGAGGAGGAGCAATCCTAGTTGCCCTCCAATCCTAGTTGGAGTAGGATTGCTTTCCTATTGGCTGATTTTCCCTTTTTCCTATTTTCCTTTAGGAATTTCCACCTCCTGCCCCATGGGCCTTTGTGGCTGGGTTTCCCAGCCCACTAAGGGCTGGTTAACACCGTCCCACAGCCCATGGACCTCTTGGGGTCGAAATACCCCTCCCGGAGGCCTCCCGGCACACTACCGGCACTCCCGGTACACTACCGATGAGCCCGAAACTTTTCCGGCGACCAAACTGGGACTTCCTATATATGAATCTTTACCTCTCGACCATTCCGGAGCTCCTCGTGATATCCGGTATCTCATCCGGGACTCCAAACAACCTTCGGTCACCACCATACATAACTCTATACTATCGAAACGTCACCGAACCTTAAGTGTGCAGATCCTGCGGGTTCGAGAACTATGTAGACATGACCGAGACACCTCTACGGCCAATAACCAATGGCGGGACCTGGATGTCCACATTGGTTCCTACATATTCTATGAAGATCTTTATCGGTCGAACCTCTATGTCAAGGATTCAGTTAATCCCGTATAACGTTCCCTTTGTTCTTTGGTATGTTAATTGTCGGAGATTCGATCGTCGGTATCTCCATACCTAGTTCAACCTCGTTATCGGAAAGTCTTTTTACTCATTTCCGTAATACAAGATCCCGCAACTAACAATTAGTCACATTGCTTGCAAGGCTTATTGTGATGTTGTATTACCGAGTGGGCCCCGAGATACCTCTCCGTCACACTGAGTAACAAATCCCAGTCTCGATCCATGCCAACTCAACAGACACCATCGAAGATACCTGTAGAGCACCTTTATAGTCACCCAGTTACGTTGCGACATTTGATACACACAAGGCACTCCTCCGATATCCGTGAGTTGCATGATCTCATGGTCATAGGAACATATACATTGACATGCAGAAAACAGTAGCAATAAACTGACACGATCATATGCTACGTTTGTAGTTTGGGTCTTGTCCATCACATCATTCTCCTAATGATGTGATCTCGTTATCAAATGACATCACATGTCAATGGCTAGGAAACCCTGACCATCTTTGATCAACGAGCTAGTTCACTAGAGGCATACTAGGGACACAGTGTTGTCTATTTATCCACACATGGAATGTGTTTCCGATCACTACAATTATAGCATGGATAATAAACGATTATCATGAACAAGGAAATATAATAATAAACACTTTATATATTGCCTCTAGGGCATATTTCCAACATAATAAACTCCACACACCTATATACACTAAGGAGGGGAAAAAATAACAGGAAAAACAAAATGAAAAGCAATACAAAAAAAAGGGAGGGGCTCAGACTCGAACCCACAACCTCCTGGTTGTTCACCCTATCGCCCGCCACTACACTACGCCTACGTCACTTAACCAGAGAGGAGACCTGCGTCTCTAATACACACACTCACGTATTCACCACTATTATAAACAGGAAAACAACAAAAATAAAAAAGGGGTGAGCTGGGTTCGAACGCGAGACCTCCTGGTCTCTCCCCTAGGTTGAAACCACTGTGCTACTGAACCAGAGTCTGAACATGTGGGGAGCTCGCAAGTCTTAACCTCATCTTCTGGCGGAGGCAGGTCATCTCCTACCTTGCGTGCCAGAAGGACAACGGCAGCCTTGCGGCCACCAGCGGCTACATCCGACGAGGCGGGACACCGGCGGGGGTGCGGAATTCTCCTAGGATTGCGAGGGATAATGACCCAACGTGTGGGGAGCAAGAATGGAAGGGCAAAAAAATAGAACACATACTGCATCTAAGGACAGAGCACCGAGAGCGCGAAGTTGACACGGACGAAACTATGCGCACATGAGGCTAACAACAAAGCGGGCGAAATAAATGGAAGGAGTGGTATACCTCCACTACCTAGGACATGGATAGGAGGTGCGGGACACGATGGAGCGACAACTGCGAGTCGAAGAACTCTGACACGCTCCTGTTCCGAGACGTATAGGAAGAAGACGCCGATGATGAGGGGGCTCCAGGGTTGATGGCGTCGCTTGCGTAGATGAAGCAGACTTTAGGGACTCCGAGGCGTCGATCCTCGCCGTCGGGGAGGAAGAGGACGATGCAGAGGGGATACCCTGAGCACGTGCTCGAGCTCGACCGGAGCATGGTAGACAGGCGACTGCTATGGCGTGGGCTCTTACCTGAGCAACGACGCGAGGTGGGAGAGGGACTGAAGGGGGCCAGGGATGCTAGGGCTAGGTCGGGGACACCTTATAAGGGGCTAAGGTCGACGGACGGCCGTCAAATCACCGGAGTTGTCGATGTGGTTACTGTGGATGTGCTACCGTACACGAGCACGAACGCATGCAGCAAGGGGAGGCCAGCTCAGCTGCTAGCGATACTGATGGGCCATGCGGGGAGGACAGGAGGCCCACAAACCTCTCTCTCTCTCAGGAAAATAAATAAGAGGTCTTACTATTTAAAAACATCACAA
This sequence comes from Hordeum marinum, assembly GCA_022496015.1. Lineage (NCBI taxonomy): Eukaryota > Viridiplantae > Streptophyta > Magnoliopsida > Poales > Poaceae > Hordeum > Hordeum marinum. The sequence continues at coordinate 446,386,465 of CM039674.1, forward strand.
CACATGAGAAAACCCCCAGAGAGAAATAAAAGGATTTTGGTGCCAATAAAATTAATTTTGTACAGAAAGAAATATGCACTATTTACTAAAAATATACAATGATTTTTAGGACAAGTTATTTTTAATACTTTAATAAAAGACAGCTCCTGATTAATTGAAATACAAAAACAACCAAACCCCAACCAACAAAAGAATCACACTCTAAATTAATAAGATGATTAGGGCTACCTCTTGAACATTTTTAAACAATTTAGAAAGCAAGTTAATTCTGCTCATAAATAATATGAAGAGAAGGGGGTGGAAGGTGATGTTTGAAATGGAAATGAGAGGGGAAGAAGAAGAGGTTGCACACAAGAATTCCACCACACTCAAACACCTCACACACCACACCACATATCACTCACCACAACCACATCATACCAAGACACATGAAAACCAACATGGCAAGAGGAATAAAATGATGCATGATGAAATGATGCATGAATGGAGACCACACATGGAAGATAAGTTGCAAAACATAACATAGCCCATGACTCAAGGTTGTTACATGCCATATCGGGTAGGGACAACACTTGGGCTGTTACAGTAGGCGGAAACATATTCTCGCTGGGTGGCCTCCATGCGGCGCCGCGTGGCCGCGAGGGCGGTGGCGTCCTCGAACGGGATACGACGAGCCGCCTCGAGGTCCGCCACAATGGCGTAGGGGTTCGCCGTCGGGGCGATATGGGTCCTCAGGCCCGGGAGGACCACACCAAGCGGGTCGGAGGTGCCGACGTTGGCCATGGTGACGTCAGCCCTAGCCCACGCATGTCCAGAAGAGGTGGAGGATATGATGGCCATCACCCCCACGCAATCGTGGGAGCCGCTTGACCGGGTCGCAGCGAGTGCTCCCACGGCCGTGGGAGGACCGGTGCAAATGATCACTTGCCCGGGGTACTCGTCCGTGGCCGGAGCCTCGGCAAGGCTGAGCCTGCCGAAGCACTCAGTGAGCGCGTCGATGTCGGTCATGAGGTCGATGGAGTCGCCCGCAGGGCGTGCCGAAGCAAGCCCCACAAGCCAGTGATTTTGCCTGGACGTGCGGCGACGGCGGGGAATGGTGAGGGGTCACGCCAGGAGAATGAATCCGGCCGGTGCCGCGTACGGCCCCACGGTGGGTGCCAACTGTCGTCGTTTTCTCACGACAGACGACATAGGGTGGCTTACCGTAGGTGGTTGGGGCCGTAGGACACCGACGGGCTCTAGGTGCGAGATTGGGCACAAGCGGTGGTGACACGCGATGTACCTAGGTTCAGGGCCCTCCGTGGGAGGTAACACCCCTAGTCCTGCTTGGTCTGGTTGGATGGATGGGTATGTGTACGAGGGTGCCCCTGGAGCTGTATCTAGAGGAGGAAGAAGGAGCAGCCGACTCGTCTTCCTCCACTACTAGAGGGGGTTTGATACATCTGTTGATGTATGAGAGTGATCGTCCGTCCCCGTTGCATGGGGGCTCAAGGGGTTTTATAGGCCAACCCCCCGGCTCCACTATATAGCTAAAGTACAAGGCGGAGGGACCCGGCTGATAGCCTCTCCGGCTGACCTGGGGGCCCTGCTCTTCGTGTCATCTCGTCGCCGGTAGGGTCCACTGGCTGGGAGTTCTCATCGCCTGTTGGGGCCCGCTAGCCGGCTCTCCGATTGGCCCTTTCTCACCTGTCGCGGCATGGGTCGCCGGGGAGGCATCGTATAGCTCCAACCGGCCAAGGTCTTCGGTACGGCTGGCAGTATTGTAGCCATGTCGAGGCAGGTAATTGAGTGGGCGAGGTCATGCCGACACTGTTCACTCGCCCGATCGCGCTCACCAAGGTCAGCGGCCTGGACGGCCGGACTGTAGCCATGTGCTCCAGTGCATCAGCGGCCACTATGGCCATAGGGTGGCCCGTCGCGGCGGTCGTATCGTGTCATCGTACCCATGCGTAGTGGGATGGGACGTCGCCTGTCCGCCCCAAGGTCAACGGAGGAGCCGGCTCGGAGGCAGCCGGCCACGCCCAGACGGCCGAGGGTCGAGCCGGCTCGTTGATCAGCCGTCTGCCTCGCCAGCCGTTGGCCGCTTGAGCCGGCCATAATCCAGCCGGCCATGAGCAGCCGGTCGCGTGGTTTTCCTTCGAAATGGCTGGGGGAGAATGTAACAGCCCGGGACCGATGCTCCAGAAGATTCCCCTTTTATTTCTGTTCTCTTCTGTGTTTTGTCAGGTGTTGCATTCATCATCGCATCATTCGCATCATCTGCATAGCATCATCACTCGTTTTCAAAAACTTGCATCCGTTCATAGTTGCTGGTTCTCTCTGTTCTTGCCGTTGCGTGTTTCGAGACCAACGACACACGCATGCGCCCGCGGCATCGTTTAAAAAACCATTTTTAAAGCGTGTGAAAAAAATATTCTTGGATTGGGTCGAAACCTGGTGTGCGGTCTTATTATAGTGTAGGTAGGCCACCTGCCAAGTTTCGTTGCATTCCAAGGTCGTTTGATACCCCATCGGTCAGTCGTAGCAGTGCAGTCATCGGTTTATCCGTCGGACGTTTTTTGATGTTTTAAAACCACATGTCACGGGCCGCAACTTCCCCTCTTGTCCCCACAAAAAAGCCACTCTACACAGCCACCGCAGCCCACCTAGCCCCCCCTCCACTTCCGGGCCGTCCGATCGATATCGAACAGTCCGAAAACGGAGAACCCCCCCCCTAACCTAGCCCCCATTTCCTATTTAAGCACCCCCTAACCTACCCTAATGGAAACCCTAGACCATGACTCAATTTCCGTGCCGCCCAACCAACCAGCGGCTCCCCGCAGTCGCCTCCTCCGACCTCCCGTAGTGAGCCCGCAAAGCCCACCTGGAGGCCCGCCCAGGCCCGAGGCCGCCGCCGCCCGAGCTCCCTATGCCCGCACCAGATCGAGGGAAGGAGCCCCTCGATCCAGCGCCCTCTGCCACCACGAGGCCTCACGCCTCCCGCTGCTAGCCGCCCTCCTCGCCGGAGCGAGCCACCGCCCGCGACCTACTCCACCGCCCCTTGCCCATGCTCCTCCCTCACCTTTCCTCCTTCATCACTCTCACCTCGCCTCTCTCTCTCCCCTGCAGGACATCACCGCAGCTCGCCTCCGGCCCGCCTCCGGCCAGATCCAACGAGGGAGCGCCAGATCCAGCTGTCCCCACGCTGTTCCCGGCCTCCTTGTCGACCCCGCCGCTATGAGCCCCGTTGCCGGCCTGCCTCTTCTCGGGATCGAGCGGGTGGACGCCGCCCGAGCGCCACCTCCTCGCTCGCTCGCTCGCTCCCGTTGACCCCATGCATGGGCCGTGTCGGCTGCCTCCGAGGCCGACCTATCAGCCCCACCAAGCCCGCTGTGAGCCCCGATGCCTATTCCCTGCCCTGGCACCTTTTAGCTATTTGTCGCCCGAGCTGCTATTGTCCCAACATGTAGATTTGGCCCGATTAGTTTTTTCCAATTCTACAAATTTATCCCTTAACGTGTGAATTGCAGAATTACAGAAAAACCCCTGTTTTAAAAATGCTCATACATAATTAACCGTGCATCACATGTAAAAACTTTATATATGAAACTTGACTAGAATTTCATGTAGATTCATAATATCCAACTTTCGCACATGATAAAAATACTTAAACTTGCTGTTTGCATTGATTTGCATGAATGACATGCTAAAATGATTTGTTTCATAACTACTAAACCATGGCCCCGATAAAAATGTTCCACAGATGTACCTTGCCTAGAAAAATGTGTAGAATCTCATGGTGACATTTATTTTGTTGTTTAGCAACACTAAAATTGTGTTTGGACAGATCTGGACCAAAATTCATAATATGCATATGTTTTTTTTGGAAATGATATATATAGCTTCCGGCCTCATTTAAAATGCCAAGATGTTGTAGTTGTTTGTGCTTCACCGTTTGCCATGTTAAATAACATTTAATATTTATGAGTACCTAAGTGAAAGTGAACTAAATAATTCGAATGTGGAGTTTCGTCAATATGCAACTCGTTGCATATTGACCTTCACTTAATGTGTAGTAGTTGTTTGATGTGAATTGTTATTCCTTGCATAATTAAACCGGATATGCATCATATTTATTTACGCATCATGTCATGCATATGTTGTGGTGTATCTTGTGTTGATTGTTGTTTACGGATTGCTTCTTCTCGATAGAGTTCCGAAAACGTTCAGAGTGTGAGGATTCGTTCGACTACGTTGGTTCATCTTCTTCATGGACTCGTTCTTATTCCGAGCGGGATCTCAGGCAAGATGACACATTTCCCTGGATACCATTACTATCATTGCCATGCTAGATGTCTCGTTTTATAATTATGTCTTGCTACCTACCACTTGTTTGTCAAGCCTCCCAACATTTCCATGAAAAGCCTCTAACCCTCCACCTACCTAGCAACCATTGTTTGGCTACGTTACCGCTTGCTCAGCCCTTCTTATAGCGTTTCTAGCTACAGGTGCAATTGTTTTTTCGTCCTTTTCTCATGACAGATGCCATGGGGTGGCTTATCGACGGTGTTGGGGCCAAAGGACGCCGATGAGCTCCGGGTGCGAGATTGGGTACAAGAGGTGGCAACACGTGATGTACCCAGGTTCGGGGCCCTCCGGGGGAGGTAGCACCCCTAGTCTTGCTTGGTTTCGTTGGATAGGTGGATATGTATACAAGGGTGCTCCTGGAGCTGTGTCTAGAGGAGGAAGAAGGAGCAGCCGACTCGTCTTCCTCCGCTATCAAAGGGGGTATGAGGGTCTCAGGGGGGGTGTGATCATTCGCCCGTGGATCCGTCCCCGTTGCATGGGGGGCTCGGAGGGTTTTATAGGCCAACCCCCGACTCTTACAATATGCTATAAGTACTTGGGTGGAGGGACCCGGCCGACAGCCTCCCTGCGTGGCCAGAGGGTCTTACCGCTCCCGTCGTCTCGTCGTGGGCGGGGCCTGCCGGCCGAGCGGTCCCATCTCCCGTCAGGCCCCGCCGGCAGGCACCGCGATTGGTCCTCGCTCACCTGCCCCGGCACAGGCCGCCCGAAGGAGCGTCGTTTAGCGCCAGCCGGCCGAAATCGTCGGTACGGCCGGCGGCACTGTAGCCACGCCAGGATTGGCAATCGAGTGGCGAAGGCGTGCCAGCACTGTTCCCCCGCCCGGTCGTGCTCACTGGGGTCAGCGGCCCAGACGGTTGAACTGTAGCCATGCGGGGCGATGCGTAAGCGACCACTGTAGCCACAGGGTCGCCCGTCCTGCCAGTCGCGTTGCGTTGTCGTACCCACGGACAGAGGGATGGGACAGGGCATGTCCATCCCAAAGTCAACGGAGGGGCCGGCTCGTGGGCAGCCGACTACTTGACTAGCCGGCCGAAGGATCAACCGGCTGCTTGACCAGCCTACTGAGGCGCCAGCCGGGGCCGGCTCGCGTTGTGCGCCCTCCATTCGGCCTCGTCCAGCCGGCCACATGGTTCCTCTTCGAAGCAAGAGGGGTGAACCCTGTTGCTTTGGCCTACCTGGGGGTATAAACCCCATCAGTAGCCCCCAAAGCCGACGGGGGCCCATGTCCGGCGGATAGTGGGGAGCCGGCGGCTTCCCCTCAGCTCTGCCCGCCTGTGGCTCGAAGGCGAAGGGGCAGCTGGGCCAATCGTCGGACCCGACGCCTCGGGTTCCGGCATGCCGCTCTAGGTCACGTGCCGACACGCGACTCTCCACGCTGCGCGTAATGATGTGATGGGCCCCGCGCACGCAGGAAGACAGGACGTCGCCTGGGCCTAGCCCGCTAGGACCCAGGTGTAGCCCAATAGGCCTCGGGGCCAGGGTCGGATCCTCTACGCCCCGAGGCGGCCGTTATGGCCCGAGGCTCCCCACTCGTGCGGGGTTTTCGGGGGAAGTGGGAACAAACGATCCCACGTCCCCGATCGTGGCCTCCCCTTGCCCCACTTGCCCCACTTGCAGGAGGCGGAGGCGGAGGTACCCATGCCCCACTTGCCTCCTTGCTGCCCTCCCTTGCTGCTGCTCTTTCTTCTCCACGCGCAGTCGCGCCCGAACCCGTGCCCGCGCCCGCACGCCGCACCGCCGTTGCGTTGGACGATGGACGCAACAGTAGTTGGAGCAGCTCCTTCGTCACCGAGGCGGATATCACCAAGCTGCGCAAGACGCGAATGCTGCCGCCGACCGAGCGGGTGGCCGCCCATGCGCCGGGCGGCGAGGTAGCGCCGGCGCCGCAGCCAGGGGAACGTGTCGTGTTCCTCTGGCACTTCTCTCGAGGCTTCGCGCTTCCGTGAGCATCTTTTTCCGCCTCCTTCTCGACACCTTTGACCTTCAGCCACATAATCTTGGTCCGAACTCCATCTTGTACCTCTCCGCCTTCGTGGCGCTGTGCGAGGGGTACCTTGGCATTCTCCCCTTCCTTGATCTCTTCAATGCTCTTTTTTCCCTGAAGCCCTTGAAGAGCGACGCATGCGGGGGCACGACGGTGTGCTGCTGTGGCATCGCTCACTTTCCCCCTCTTTCTTTGATCGACTCCGTCAAGGGTGGCATCGAACGTTCTTCTACGTGAAGAACGTCGACCCGACAGCGGACTACATCCGGCTGCCGCCTTTTGAGGACCGACAGTCCTCCCAGCAGAACCAGTTGGCGACAGCCCCGCGCGGCGTGGCCTTGGACGAGCTGGCCTGGCTCACGCAGCTAAAGAGCGCCGAGGGTCTGGTCGCCGCCGACCTGGTGGTGGGCTTCGTCTTGCGCCGGGTGTCACCTCTCGAGATGAGGCCACACCTGTGACAGCCCGAGACCGGCGCTCCAGAAGATTCCCCTTTTGTTTCCGTTCTCGGCATGTGTTCATATGGTTGTTGCATTCATCATCGCATGATCCGCATCATCTGCATTGCGTCATCCCGTTTTCAAAAACTGCATCCGTTCGTAGTCGCCGGTTCTCTCAGTTTCGCCGTTGCCCGTTTCGAGACCAGCCACACGCACGCGCCCACGGCACCATCAAATAAAACCGTTTTTCAGCACGCGCAAAAGTATTCTCAGATCGAGTTGAAACTTGTCGTGCGGTCTTGTTATAGCATAGGTAGATCGCCAATTGATTTTCGTCGCGTTCTGAGTTCGTTTGTTGCCCCGTCGGTCATCCGTAGTGGTGAGGTTATCGGTAGGTTATTGGACGTTCGTCGGTTGTTTCTCGGTGTTTTAAAATCTCCGTGCCACGGGTTGCCACTCTCTCTCTCTTCCCCTCTTTGCCCGTCTGCATAGTCTCCGCAGCCCCGACCCTCCGCTTCCAGACGTCGGATAGACATCCGGCAGTCCGAAAACGGACAGTGCGTAAACCCAGCCGAAACCCTATATATAGCCCCCAACCACCTTGGTTCCCGTGCCCCAAACCCTAGCCAGCCCCTAGCTCTTCTCCCACCTCTAGCCAAGCCCGCCCGAGCCCAGATCTGAGCCCGTTCGAGCCCATCCGGGCCCGTATCGCGTTCCGGAGTTCTTCCCGGAGCTCTCCCGAGCTCCTCCTGTGCTCCCATGGAGTGTGGCCATGCCCGAGCAGCCCATCCCCGGCCGGCCTCGCCGGAGGACCGCCGGAGCCGCCCCTCACCAGCCGGACCTCCTCCCTCTCCTTCCCTTTCCTCCTTTCTCCTCTTCCTCTCTCATCCCCTGCCCCATCTCCTCCCGCAGGTGCCGAGGCCGACCCGACCGCCGCAGTCGCCGCCCTGGCCTTCCCGCCGGCCAGATCCGGTGACCCGCCGCCGGGATCGAGTCCCTCCGCGTCGGCTCCGGCCTCACCTACCCCCTCGCGTGGCCCAGCCCCGCCGCAGTCGTTGGCTGGCCGTCGCCGCCATCGCTCCTTCCATCGGCTCGGGAGGAGCACGACGCGCGCGCTGCCGACCCGTTGACCCTGCCTCCTCGCTGCCCTGCGTGGGCCAGGCGCGCCCCCGGCCCAGCTCCTGCCTTGGCCCGGCTTCGCCAGCCAGCTGCAGCCACCGAGCCAGGTGGCCTTGGCCCATGAGTGAGCAGCCCCTTTTTCTTTTTTTTGTGTTTTGTGTTTTTTTATTATTCAGTCCATTGCTATTTAAAATGCTAATAAGTAATTAAACCGTGCATGTTTTGAAAATAATTCCAACATGAAAGTTGGCTAGAATAATATGTAGTTTAATAATATGTCATTTTCACCCATGCCTAAAATCATTTAACATGTCATTTTGCATTTTGGCATTAATTGCATTTTCACGATTAATTAACCGTGTATCGAAATTAATAAAATATCAAATTAAAAATGTTCATCTCATTCGCATCGCATTTTCATGCATGAGAAAATGTTGGATTGTTGGTTGCATTACATTTGCATTAATGAATTGCTTTTCCGTGAATCGGCCTAATGCCCGAATATTTAATTGTGATTAATTTTCTACATGAACATAGGCATATCATATATGTTTTCGGGGTAAAAAAATCCATAGGATTTATCGATGTATTTAGTTTTGTCATTTGTGCATGTTGGTGTGCATGTCATTTATGCCGTGATGCTCTTTTGTCATTTTCGTAGGATTTAATCCGGGCGTGATATGGATTTAATTTCAACATGAAACTTGCTCGTTGATGTGTGTCCTAGCCCATGGTCATTTCGTTTGTCATAGAAATGCATGTGTAGGTGTTGTTTTGCTGTTGTCAACTTGCTTTAAAAATATGCTATTTTCGAGGGTCCTAAATATTTCAAAGTTTGAATCTATTATATTTTGTTGTTGTCTTGCCATGTGATTTGCAAGTTAATTGTTGTTGATATTACCCTTTAGCATGTTGTTAAGTTTCATGGCATTTCATGACCTGTTGCATATAGTTTGACTGCTGTCAATATGCCTTCGTGATAAAAACCGCATTGTCTAAAACTACTATTTTCACCAAGTCTGAAACTGTTATTAAGTAGCCTTCTTGTGAGCTTCCTACCAAGTGGTCCATGCATGTTTTGATTATGATTTGTGAAGATGAAATGAAGTAGGTGTTGCATAATATTGCTCCATGCTTAGTTTGTGCATTTTGGAATCTTGTAGCTGTTGTTTTCATATGTTCAAAATGCTATCTTGCTGTTTTTGGCAGATTTCAATTAAAACTTGTTTCGATGATTGTGGTTGAACCGTAGCTCCGTTTTGAGCATTCCATACATGAAACTTGCTTAGAATCTCATGTAGTTTCATAATAAATTGTTGAATTTAAGATTTGAAATGTTTGTGGTGGTGTTTTCATGCATTTGCATTCATGTCATCCGCATCTTGTATTGCTCATATCTTTTGAACCGTAGCTCCGTTTGAGATGTTCTACATATGTAGATCGACTAGAATTACGTGTAGAATAACATGGTATGATTTATTCTGCTGTTTAACCAATATAAAACATGTTTAGATCAGATCTGGACCAAATTCATAATTAACATATGGGGTCATTTCGGAAGTGCTATAAGTTGTTTCCGACCTCATTTAAGATGCCTAGATAGTATAGTTTACTTATGCTTCAACTCTTGCCATGTTTAACAACATTTAATAATGTCGTGTACCTAACAAGAGTGAACTAAATAACTAGAACGTAGAGTTTCGTCAATATGCAACTCGTTGCATATTGAGCACTCGTTGCATATTGAGCTTCACTTTAATGTGTAGTGTTGATTGTTGTGAATTGACATGCCTTGCATATTAAACCGGATATGCATCACGTTGGTTTGTGCATCGTGTTTTGCATATGTTGTGGTTTATCTTGTGTTGATTGTTTGTTTTGGATTGCTTCTTCTCGATAGAGTTCCGAAAGCGTTCGGAGTGTGAGGATTCGTTCAACTATGTTGGTTCGTCTTCTTCATGGACTCTTTCTTCTTCCGAGCAGGATCTCAAGAAAGATGACACATTTTCCTGGATACCATTACTATCATTTCCATGCTAGTTGTCTCGTCTTTTATCGTTATGTCTCGCTACCTACCACTTGTTTGATAAGCCTTCCAACATTGCCATGATAAGCCTCTAACCTCTCCACATCCCAGCAAAACATTGTTTGGCTATGTTACCGCTTGCGCAGCCCTTCTTATAGCGTTGCTAGTTGCCGGTGCAAATGCTTCCATGTGCCAACATGAACCTTCTTTTGTTATATCACAATATTGCTGCTAATTAATTTAATGCACATATATATACTTGGTAAAGGTGGAAGGCTTGGCCTTTTGCTCGGTGTTTTGTTCCACTCTTGCCGGCCTTAGTTACTTGTGAACCGGTTTTATGTTCCATAAATGAGCTCTTCTAACATGGTCGGGGTTGTTATGGGGACCCCCTTGATTTTTGGGTTAGATTAAAACTTGTCTGGCAAGGCCCAATAGTGGTACTACATTTGCCTAATAATTAATGAACTTGCATAGGGGATATTTTTTCGGACCCCGTGGATAATTTAATCAACCCCCGGGCCAGTGCTCCTCATGAGTGTTGGTCCAAACTAGAGCACTATGCAGGGCCAACCCAGGGCAACTTGGGAGATTTCTATCTGGCCTCCGTACACTAGCTTATCCGCCGTGTCCTGAGAACGAGATATGCGGCTCCTATCGGGATTGTCGACATGTCGGGAGGCCTTGCTGGATTTGTTTTACCTTTCTCGAACATCTTGAGTGAGGAACTCTGATTTTCTTCGGGTTATCTCGAGGTGTTGGATTTCCTTTGGAATTGCCTAGGAAGATCACGAGATTCGGGGTTGAGGTTATTCTCACTGAGTGTGGTTACTTTGTGATGGACGAGTTGGAGCACCCCTATAGGGTTAAATCTTTTCCAGAAGCCGTGCCCGCGGTTATGTGGCAAACTTGGATACTTTGTTTGACACCCAGTCATAGCAAACTTGAAGTAAACTCTAATAAAATACACCAACTGTGTGCGTTACCGTGATTGTCTCTCTCGTGAGTCCTTATCCGAAAGAGAACACGGTGGGGTTATGTTTGATGTAAGCAGGTGTTTAGGATCAGTTAGTGATCATCACTAGTTCACGTCCGTTATGCGTAGACCACCATCCTTTACTTTCTGTACTCGTAAGTTAGCCACTCATACAAATGCTTAGTCGCTTGCTGCAGCCTCACCACTTAACCATACCTTACCCATTAAGCTTTAATAGTCTTGATACCCTTGGAAATGAGATTGCTGAGTCCCTGTGGCTCATAGATTACTACAGCAACAGTTGCAGGTATAGGTAATGTGATGATGTGACGTGAGCGCATTGCTTGATTTGATTTGGAGTTCTTTTTCTTCTTCTTCATCAGTCTTGGATGGGTTCTAGGCGGCAGCCTGGGATAGCAAGGGTGGATGTCATTTTATCGTTTGATTTCGTCCGTAGTCGGACCCTGCTCTTATGTATGATGTTTGAGATCTGTTGTATTGCTGTGACTCTGATGTAGCTTGTGGCGAGTGTAAGCCAATTCCATATACTCGTCTCTTCTGTACATGTACTTGTAATGATATCTATTCTTGCGAACGCATCGAGATGCGCTTCTATCCCTCTTGAGGCTTTGATGCCAAATAAGGATAGGATCGCATCTTGGGCGTGACAAGTTGGTATCAGAGTCTGTACCGACCTAGGAGCCCCCTTGATTGATCGAACTTGGCCGAGTCGAGTCTAGTGAAAACTGTTTGAGTCTAGTTATATCGGAGAGTAGGATTCTTTTTACTCCTCTTCTATGCTCTGGTGAGGTATTCGACTTAGAAATTTTGATTCTACTCCTCTTCTTGCTCAAAAAAAATTTAGAATCATGCGGGTATTTTGGAAAGTATATGATGCCGATGTGATAGGGTTCTGTCTTGGTGCCTCCTGTCTGACTTGATTTCTTCCGGGGAGTTGAGCTCCGAGAAATGTTGGCACATCGTTATCGTTCAGTTTTCTTAGTATCTCAGGACGGAGAATGTTCGAAATTGCTTCAATACTTATCGTGGTGAGATAAGGTCAGAGTCACCCAGTACTGGGGAGGCGTCCGGGGTACCACCATGGTTTAGTATCGTTGTGAGTTTGAGGATTCGAGATTAGACGAGTTTGCGAAGTTTCTTGAATTATGGTGTGGAAGGTTGCTGATGCAGTTGCAGCTGATTGCCTAGGGCAGGTTCCTGATTCCACAACCCGAATCGCATAAACAAGAAAGTTTTCGGAAGTTCTTAGGTGGGAATTCAACTAGTTACCTAGAATTATCTTTCCAACAAGTGCATAGTGGGTATGTACTTGTTTTGGCTTGTTTATAAGCCTCATCCTTTGTTCTGTTTTGATTATGGCAATTCAAGTTGCTTCGATGTCAAGTGGTGATTTCATATCTTGTGAAGTAGTGTTCTCATATTTGTGTGGGAATGCTAATTCTTTTCTCAATCAAGTTATCATATCAATTCTTTTCCTACCGGTGTGCTTCTCCTCAAGATATTCTATCATCTTCAATTTTGCAAGATCAATCCCCTTATTCCTTTCCGGAGTTGTCTCATCTGTTCCAAGTTTTCTTGTTTTTCCCGCCCTCCCTCCCTTTTTCTTCAATGCCTGAATTCTCATACATGTGTCTTTTCTATTCATGTAATGCTTCCGCTTTCTTTCTTCTTTCTTTTTCCTTTGATTCTTTGTGAATGTTCTCAAGAGTTTCTTTTCAAGATCTATCATCTTATTCCTTCTTATCATTGTTATTCTTCTCCGATGATTCTTTATGAAGATGCTCAGTGCTCAAGTTATCATTCATTAGTATTCATCTGTGTTTCTTTCCGGTGGATTCAATTCTAGTTCTTGGTGTTCATCATATCTTTTTCATTCTCTATTTTCTCTCCCATGTTGGAATTCTTATCCAAGTATCTCTTGTTATGTCATCTCCCTATCCTATCCAGAGTGTTGAAGATATCTCAGAAGGCATTCATTTTCAGTCTGTCCTCTTGAATTATTTAAAGGGTCTCATATCATCAAGTTCTTAATTTGTACTGGTGCAATTTCTCTTTTAATCAATTGTTTCCACGGTGGTTTCTTTCAGTGGGCCCATAACGCACAGGTCTTTTCCAGGATCATACCTGACTCTTCTAATATTTTCGGTGGTGTTCTCAAATTCTCTTCATGCATGGTGTAAGATTGTTTTTCATCAGTCTTATTCCTTCCAAGATCGCTTCTAAATCTTTTCTTGTTGGCTCAACCTTTTATTTATTAATTGTTCTGGAGTGTCTCAGCAATTCATGGTGTTGTTTCTCGTCGTCATTCTCTGCATTGAAGACCGAAGGAGAGCTTCTCTTAAATCATTGTTCGTTCTTCCAAAGATTCATGGGTTCAGCTTGTGCTATCATCTCAATTATTTTGATCATGTGTTTTCTCCCATATCTATCTGGTGCATTTCATAGTTGTTTTTATTTCTTGATCCTCCGAAGGCCATCATTTCAGAAGATTTCTTTGTTCTCAGCTTTCAGCTTTGTTCAGTTTCTATTAGGCAAATCTTGAGCTCTTCATTCTCATGTGTCCTCTTTTGTTTCTAATTCTTTTCGGTGCTCTTCAAGTTTTCTCTTCGGTGGATCATGCTCTCTTTGTTCTCGTGCTATATCATTCTTTTGTTTCGAATTCTTATCGGTGTTCTCGTGCAATTCATCTTCAAGATTGTGCTCTATCTTTCTCTTCATTCTTTTCAAGAAGAATAAGTGATGTGTGAAATCTGTTGCTTGTCATCAATTTAACTTGATGAAGGATAGTCATATCATAATTCTTATTCTTGTTTCATCCAAGTGATCTCAATCCTTCTTCCGGAGTTTTCCATGATATCAAATTCCTTATCCCAGAGGTCATCTTTTTTTTCCAGAGTTCCTAGTTTTGCTCAACTATCTTGTCCCGAAGCATCATCTTAGGCTTTGGAAGGCCTCAATCTTGTTCTTTTGCATCCTTCAATTCTTTCTATCATCCTTTCATTTCAGAGTTCTTGTTGGAGGTTCTTCATGGTGGTTCATCTAGATTTCTTTCTTTTTCAAGTACTATTCAAGATTCTTGTTGGAGGTGCTCAAGTGTTCTTGTCTTGGATTTCTAAGTTCAATTCCTTCTCCATTGTCTTTTAAGATGGTGTTATTAAATTCTTGATTATAAGGAGTCTCGAAGGAAGATTGTCAAGAAAAAGATAAGTAAACCCATCATGTATTCTAGGAGTTATCTTGGGTCGGGTTTCACCTTAAGCTTTTCCTAAGGATTATGCTATCGTGGTGTCAAAAATGGTTCAAGTTTTCTCCTCCTCTTCTTGGTGAAAGAAGTTTTTGCATATCTTGTTGCTCTCAATCAATCAAGTTTTCTGTTGTGGTAGGTCATCACCTCATAATTTTGAGATGTTTTCCATAAATCCAAAATAAGCCTTTTCTTTCCGTTGTTGGTGTTCCAACAACTCCGTTCAATCTCTTCTTCCTAATTATGCTTTCAACTCTTTGGTGCTAGAAGTTGTCATTTCTTCTCAGTTCTCTTCTTCCCAAGGATCTATATTCTACTCTTTTGTTTCGGAGGCCTTGTATTGTTGCTCTCTTCAATCCATCATCTTGGTTGATCTAGATCATGTTCTTTCTTTGCTTATTCATTTAACTAGAGTGCTGTCAAATCTTTTCATGATCCTTCTGTCTATGAAGTTTTGATGTTATGTCAACCGAAGTGTGGGTGCCTCTCTTTCAATTTGTGTCCATCTTATCAATTGTTTTGGCCCTCTTTCTTGCCGAAGTGTTGCCGAAATTTTCGGTGAATTCTTGTTTGTTCTTCATTCTTCATCTCTTGCATCCTTTAAGATTCATTGGTTTCATTCGTTTGTCAAGAGGCAACTAAGTTTTACCTTTTGCTCTTTCTCTTCCCCGTTTTCATTCTAGATCTCGGGACGAGATCCTCGTGTAGTGGAGGAGAGTTGTGACAGCCCGAGACCGGCGCTCCAGAAGATTCCAGAAGATTCCCCTTTTGTTTCCGTTCTTGGCATGTGTTCAGCTGGTTGTTGCATTCATCATCGCATCATCCGCATCATCTGCATTGCGTCATCCCGTTTTCGAAAACTGCATCCTTCGTAGTCGCCGGTTCTCTCCGTTTCGCCGTTGCCCGTTTCGAGACCAGCCACACGCCCGCGCCCGCGACACCATCAAATAAAACCGTTTTTCAGCACGCGCAAAAGTATTCTCGGATCGAGTTGAAACTTGTCGCCTGTCGACTTTCGTCGCGTTCTGAGTTCGTTTGTTGCCCCATCGGTCATCCGTAGTGGTGAGGTTATCGGTAGTTTATCGGACATTCGTCGGTCGTTTCTCGGTGTTTTAAAATCTCCGTGCCACGGGTCGCCACTCTCTCTCTTCCCCTCTTTGCCCGTCTGCACAGTCTCCGCAGCCCTGACCCTCTGCTTCCGGACGTCGGATAGTCATCCGATAGTCCGAAAACGGACAGTGCGTAACCCCAGCCGAAACCCTATATATAGCCCCTAACCACCTCGGTTCCTGTGCCCCAAACCCTAGCCAGCCCCTAGCTCTTCTCCCACCTCTAGCCAAGCCCGCCTGAGCCCAGATCTGAGCCCGTTCGAGCCCATCCGGGCCCGAATCGCGTTTCGGAGTTCTTCCCGGAGCTCTCAAGAGCTCCTCCTGTGCTCCCATGGAGTGTGGCCATGCCCGAGCAGCCCATCCCTGGCCGGCCTCGCCGGAGGACCGCCAGACCGCCCCTCGCCGGCCGGACCTCCTCCCTCTCCTTCCCTTTCCTCCTTTCTCCTCTTCCTCTCTCATCCCCTGCCCCATCTCCTCCCGCAGGTGCCAAGGCCGACCCAACCGCCGCAGTCGCCGCCGTGGCCTTCCCGCCGGCCAGATCCGGTGACCCACCGTCGGGATCGAGTCCCTCTGCGTCGGCTCCGGCCTCGCCTACCCCATTGCGTGGCCCAGCCCCGCCGCAGTCGCTGGCTAGCCGCCGTCGCGGTCGCTCCTTCCATCGGCTCAGGAGGAGCATGACGCGCTCGTTGCCGACCCGTTGACCGTGCCTCCTCGCTGCCCCGCGTGGGCCAGGCGCACCCCCGGCCCAGCTCCTGCCTCGGCCCGGCTTCCCCAGCCAAGTGCAGCCACCGAGCCAGATGGGCCTTGGCCCATGAGTGAGCAGCCCCTTTTTTTTGTGTGTTTTGTGTTTTTTCATTATTCAGTCCATTGCTATTTAAAATGCTAATAAGTAATTAAACCGTGCATGTTTTGAAAATAATTCCAACTTGAAAGATGGCTAGAATAATATGCAGTTTAATAATATGTCATTTTCACCCATGCCTAAAATCATTTAAGATGTCATTTTGCATTTTGGCATTAATTGCATTTTCACGATTAATTAACCGTGCATCGAAATTAATAAAATCTCAAATTAAAAATGTTCATCTCCTTTGCATCGCATTTTCATGCATGAGAAAATGTTGAATTGTTGGTTGCATTACATTTGCATTAATGAATCGCTTTTCCGTGAATAGGCCTAATGCCCGAATATTTAGTTGTGATTAATTTTCTACATAAACATAGGCATATCATATATGTTTTCGGGGTAAAAAAATCCATAGGATTTATCGGTGTATTTAGTTTTGTCATTTGAGCATGTTGGTGTGCATGTCATTTATGCCGTGATGCCCTTTTGTCATTTTCATAGGATTTAATCCGGGCGTGATATGGATTTAATTTCAACATGGAACTTGCTCGTTGATGTGTGTCCTAGCCCATGGTCATTTTGTTTGTCATAGAAATGCATGTGTAGGTATTGTTTTGCTGTTGTCAACTTTCTTTAAAAATCTGCTATTTTCGAGTGCCCTAAATATTTCTAAGTCTGAATCTGTTATATTTTGTTGCTGTCTTGCCATGTGATTTGCAAGTGATCTAGACCTCTTTTGTGGTTGATGCAATGGAGTTAATTGTTGTTGACATTAACCTTTAACATGTTGTTAAGTTTCCTGTCATTTCATGACCTGTAGCGTATAGTTTCACTGCTGTCAATATGCCTTCGTAATAAAAACTGCATTGTCTAAAACTGCTATTTTCACAAGTCTGAAACTGTTATTAAGTAGCCTTCTTGTGAGTTTCCTACCAAGTGATCCATGCATGTTTTGATTATGATTTGTGAAGGCTAAATTAAGTAGGTGTTGCATACTATTTCCCCATGCTTAGTTTGTGCATTTTGGAATCTTGTAGCTATTGTTTTCATATGTTCAAAATGTTATCTTGCTGTTTTTGGAAGATTTCAACTAGAACTTGTTTCGATGATTGTGGTTGAACCGTAGCTCCGTTTTGAGCATTCCATACATGAAACTTTCTTAGAATCTCATTTAGTTGCATAATAACTTGTTGAATTCATGATTTGAAATGTTTGTGGTGGTGTTTTCATGCATTTGCATTCATGTCATCCGCATCTTGTATTGCTCATATCTTTTGAACCGTAGCTCCGTTTGAGATGTTCTACATATGTAGATCGACTAGAATTACATGTATAATAACATGGTATGCTTTATTCAGCTGTTTAACCAATATAAAACATGTTTAGATCAGATCTGGACCAAATTCATAATTAACATATGGGGTCATTTCGGAAGTGCTCTAAGTTGTTTCCGACCTCATTTAAGATGCCTAGATAGTATAGTTTACTTATGCTTCACCTCTTGCCATGTTTAACAAAATTTAATATTGTTGTGTACCTAACAAGAGTGAACTAAATAACTAGAACGTGGAGTTTCGTCAATACGCAACTCGTTGCATATTGAGCTTCACTTTAATGTGTAGTGTTGATTGTTGTGAATTGACCCCACCGTGTTCTCTTTCGGATAAGGACTCACGAGAGAGACAGTCACGGTAACACACACAGTTGGTGTATTTTATTAGAGCTTAATTCAAGTTTCCTATGACCGGGTGTTAAACAAAGTATCCAAGTTTGCCACATAACCGCGGGCACGACTTCTTGAAAAGATTTAATCCTGTAGGGGTGCTCCAACTCATCCATCACAAATTAACCACACGCAGCCGGAATAACCTCGACCACAGATATCGTGATCTTCCTAGGCCATTCCAAAGGAAATCCAACACCTCGAGATAGCCCAAAGAATAATCGGAATACCTCACTCAAGACGTTCGAGAAAGGTAAAACAAATCTAGCAAGGCCTCCTGACGTGTCGACGATCCCAATAGGAGCCGCGCATCTCGTTCTCAGGACACGGCGGATAAGCTAGTGTACGGTGGCCTGATAGTAATCTCCCGAGTTGCCCCGGGTTGACCCACACAGTGCTCTAGTTTGGACCAACACTCATGAGGAGCACTGGCCCGGGTTGTTGATTAATTATCCGCGGTTGCCGGCGGGTCCCTATGCAATTTTATTAGTTATTAGGAAAATGGAGTACCAATGTTGGGCCTTGCTAGACAAGTTTTATCCCAAAACAAAAATCAAGGGGGTCCCCATAACAACCCCGAGCATGGAACATAACACCAGTTCACAAGTAACTAGGAGCGTCAAGAGTGGAACAAAACACCGAGCAAAAGGCCAAGCCTTCCACCTTTACCAAGTATATATGTGCATTAAATTAAATAGCAGCAATATTGTGATATAAGAAAATAATGTCCATGTTGGCACATGGAAGCAATTGCACCTGTAGCTAGAAACGCTATAAGAAGGGCTGAGCAAGCGACTACATAGCCAAACAAGGTTTGCTGGGATTTGGAGGGGTTAGAGGCTTTCATGGCAATGTTGGGAGGCTTATCAAACAAGTGGTAGGTAGCGCGACATTGCGATAGAAAACGATACATCTAGCATGGCAATGATAGTAATGCTATCCAGGGAAATGTGTCATCTTGCCTGAGATCCCGTTCGGAAGAAGATCGAGTCCATGAAGGAGACGAGCCAACGTAGTCGAACGAATTCTCACACTCCGAACGCTTTCGGAACTCTATCGAGAAGAAGCAATCTGAAACAACAATCAACACAAGATACACCACAACATATGCATGACAAGATGCGCAAACAAATATGATGCATGTCCGGTTAATATGCAATGCACGACAATTCACATCCAACAACTACTACACATTAAAGTGAAGCTCAATATGCAACGAGTTGCATATTGACGAAACTCCACATTCGAATATTTAGTTCACTCGCATTAGGTACACGACAATATTAAATGTTGTTAAACATGGCAAGAGGTGAAGTATATGTAAACTATCTATCTAGGCATCTTAAATGAGGTCGGAAACAAATTATTGTATTTCCGAAACGACCTGATATGTTAATTTTGAAATTGGTCCAGATCTGAACTAACCATATTTTATATTTGTTAAACAAACAAATAAAGCATACCATGTCATTTTACACGTCATTCTAGTCGACTTACATATATAGAATATCTCAAACGGAGCTACGGTCTACAAGATATGAGCAACACAAGATGCACATGTCATGAATGCAAATGCATGGAAAATACGATCACAAACATTTCAAATCATGAATGCAGTAAGTTATTATGAAACTACACGAGATTCTAAGCAAGTTTCATATGCAACATATTCAAAACGGAGCTACGGTTCAACCACAAACACCAAAACAAGTTTTAGTTGAAATTTTCCCAAAACAGCAACTTAGCATTTTGCACGCATGAAAACAACAAGATACACTATCCTAAAATGCACAAACTAAGCATTGGGAAGTATTATATAACACATACTTCATTTCATCTTCACATATCATATTAAAAACATGCATGGATCACATGGTAGAAAGCTCACAAGGTGGCTACTTGAAAACAGTTTCAGACTTGGTGAAAATAGCAGTTTTTGACAGTGCAGTTTTTATCACGAAGGCATATTGACAGCAGTGAAACTATATGCTACAGGGCATATTATGGCAGGAAATTTAACAACATACTAAAGGACATTATCAACTATAAATAACGCAATTACACGTACCAAAAAAGGTACTAGATCACTAGCAAAACACATGGCAAGATAGCACCAAAATATTACAGATCCCAGACTTAGAAATATTTTAGCATCTCAAAACAGCAATATTTTATAGCAAGTTGTCAACAACAAAATAACACCTAAACATGCATTTCTATGGCAAGAAAAATGTCCAGGGGCTAGGACACATATCAAAGGGCTTATCTCATGTTCAAACTTATTTCAAATCATGCATGTATTAAATTACACGAAAATCATAAAAGGGCATCACAACAAAAAAGACATGCACACAAAAACGCTCAAATGACAAAACTAAATGCACAGATAATTTCTATGGATTTTTCTACCCTGAAAACATATATAATATGAATAGGTTCATGTGGAAAAATAATCACAATTAATTATGCAAGTTTATGGCATAATTTATTAGCAAGGTCATATATGCAAACTAAATGCAAACAACATGCCAACATTTTTATCATGCATGTAAATGCGATGCCGATGCTATGAACATTTTAATATATGTTTTTGATTAAATCCCGATGCACGTTAAATAAATATGTCAATGCAAAATCTTGACAATATGCAAAATAACAGAAAATGACATGTTAATCATTTTTGGCATGGATGCAAACGGCATATTATTGATCTACACACTTTTCTAAACATTTTTCATATATAAAACATTTTTATACGACTTACGGATAATTATATATTACGGACAATTGGGCCTACCAAAAAAAGGAAAACACGCAGAGGGTTAGCTGGGCTCACCCTGGGCCATCAGGCCGGTTGGTGGGGCTGCTGGGCCGTGCTGGGCCGGAGGCAGGCGCATCTGGGCCGGCTTGCGCTGGTTAACGGGAGCAGGCGCCCTCCCGTGCTCGATCCCGAGTGGGAGCGAGCGAGCGGTGGCGGCGGCTGGGCAACCAACGGCGGCGGGCAGCAGGGCTCTGGGCGGATCCGGCGTGGAACCTCCTAGATCTAGCGAAGGAGGCCAGCGGTGAAGCTCCGGGCGGTGGCGGGGCTAGGCGGCCGGCACCTGCAGAGAGAGAGCGATGCGGGGTGAGCCGAGAAGGAGGAGAAGGAGGAGAGAAAGAGGGAGAGGGCGTCGAGGTTGTTCCGGCGACGACGGTGCGGGGGTCCGACGGCCAGCGACGACGCGGCGGCTCCGGTGGACAAGCGGTGCGGGGCTACGGGGAGCTGCGGGAGGAGCTCGGCGCCATGGGAGGCACGGGGAGGAGCTGCGAGAGCTCAGGCACGGGCTGATTCGGGCCCGGGCGGGCCTGGATCTAGGCCTGGGCGGGCCTGGCCGCTGTAGGAGGGGGAAGGGTGGCTGCTGGTGCAGATTTCGAGGAAGAGAGAGGAGATGCCACATTAGGAAAGGGGAGGGGTCTATTTATACTAATTATGGCTAGGGTTAGCAGTTCCTGTCCGTTTTCAGACCGTAACGGTCCGGAAGCGGAGGGGGGCTACGGTGACTGTGTAGAGGAGCTAGGTGGGGAAGAGAGGGAAGTGCGGCCCGTGACGCGAAGGTTTTAAAACACCGACAAACATCCGATAAACTGTTGATGACGCCACTGCTACAAATGACCGACAGGTTATCAAACAAACTCAGAACGCGACGAAATTCGATGAGCGGTCTACCTACAACATAACAAGACCGCACGCCAAGTTTCGACCCAATCCAAGCATATTTTTAGCGCGCCTTTTAAAATGGTTTTATTTAACGATGTCGCGTGCGTGTGCGTGTGTGGTTGGTCTCGAAACGGGCAAGGGTAAGAACGGAGAGAACCGGCAACTACGAATGGGTGCAAGTTTCAAAAAGGGTGACGATGCTATGCCGATGATGCGAATGATGCGATAATGAATGCAACAAGCAAACGAAACACAGACGAGAACATAAATAAAAGGGGAATCTTCTGGAGGATCTCGTCGGTCTAGGGCTGTTACAACTCTCCTCCACTACACGAGGATCTCGTCTTGAGATCTAGAATGAGAAGGGGAAGAGAAAGAGCAAAAGTTAAAACTTAGTTGCTTCTCTTAAAAATGAGTGAAACCAATGAAACATGAAGGTTGGAAAGAGATGAAGAATGACACCGTAACAAACAAGAATTCACATGAAATTTCGGCAGCACTTCAGTAGGATTGAGAGGAAAAATTAGATGATGGAAAGAAATTGAAGGAGATACACCAAACTTTGGTTGGATTAGAATCAAAGTTCATAAGACAGAAGGATCATGAAAAGATTTCACAACACTCCGATTAAAAGAATAAGGAAAGAAAGAACATGATCTAGATAAACAAGACGATGGATTGAAGAGAGCAACAACACAAGGCCTTCGTAACAAAAGAATAGAAGCTAGATCCATGGGAAGAAGAAAACTGAGAAGAAATGGCAACTTCTAGCACCTATGAATTTGAGAGGCATGGTTGAACGGAGTTGTTGGAACACCAACAACGAAAAGAACAAGCTTATTGTGGACTTATGGACAACATCTCAAAATTATGAGGTGACAACCTACCACAAAAGAAACAATTGGTTGATTAAGAGCAACAATATATGCAAAGCTTCTTTCACCAAGAAGAGGAGGAGAAAACTTGAATCATTTATGACACCATGATAGCAACACTCCTTAGGAAATGCTTTAGGTGAAATCCAACCCAAGATAACTCCGAGAAAACAAGATGGGTTTACTTATCTTATTCTTGACAATTTTTCCTTCAAGACTCCTCATAATCAAGAATTTAGTAACACCATCTTAAAAGAAAATGGAGAAGGAATTGAACTTAGAAATCCAATATAAAGAACACTTGAGCACCTCCAACAAGAATCTTGAAGCAAACTTTGAGAAGAATTACATCCTTAACAAACCACCGCGAAGAAGCATCTTGACGAACTCCGGAAACGAATGATGATCAAAGAATGAAGGTTGAAAAAGAACAACTTTGAGGCCTTTCTATGAATTAGATGAAGCTTAGCGACAAGATACTTGAGAAAAACTAGGAACTCCGCAAAGAAAGATGACCACTTAGGATAAGGAATTGATATCATGAACAAGTCCGGAAGAAGAATTGAAATCACTTGTATGAAACAAGAATAAGAATTATGATATGCCTATCCTTCATCAAGTTAAATTGATGACAAGCAACGGATTTCACACACCACTTATTCTTCTTGAAAAGATTGAAGAGAGAGAGAGATAGATCACACACTTGAAGAAGTCTTGCACGAGAACACCGGTAAGAATTCGAAACGAAAGAGGATAATGCAAATGGATGAAATAACATTAGAACGAATAGATCATTATCCACCTAAGGAAACTTTAACTAAGCACCGGAAAGAATTAGAAACCAAAGAGGACATATGAGAATGAAGAGATCAAGACTTGCTTAATAGAAACTGAAAAAGGCACCGGAATAATTGAGACGAACGAAGAGACAACAATTCAGAAGAATTTGAGAACGAAAGCTGAAAGCTGAGAACGAAGAAATCTTCTGAAATGACGGCCTTCGGAGGATCAAGAAATGAAAACTATTATGAAATGAACCGGATAGATATGGCAGAAATTTCTCATGAATGGAAACAATCTGAGATGATAACACAAGATGAAACAAAGAATCTCTAGGATAATGGATTAAGATTAAGAGAAACTCTCCTTCGGTCTTCAATGCAGAGAATGATGACGAGAAACAACATCATGAATTACTGAGACACTCCGGAATAATGAATAAGGAAAGGTTGAGAAAACAATGAAAATGATTTAGAAGTGATCATGGAAGAGGAATATGACTGACGAAAATCATTCTTACATCATATTGAGAAGAACTTTAGGACATCTTCGGAAAGATTAGAACAGTCGGGTAGGATCCTGGGAAAAAAAACTATGGGTTATGGGGCCACTCAAAAGAAACCACCGTTGAAACAATTTCTTAAAAGAGAGATTGCACCGGGTCAAATTAAGAACATGATGACATGAGACGCTTAAAATAATTTAAGAGGACAGAATGAAAATGAATGTCTTCTGAGATATCTTCAACACTCCAGATAGAAAAGAGAGGGATGAATAAACAAGAGAGGCTTGATAAGAATTCCAACATGGGAGAGAAAATAGAGAATGAAAATGATATGTTGAACACCAAGAACTTGAATTGAATCCATTGGAAGAAAAACAATAAGAACAAGAATATGAGGATAGATCTTGAAATTGAAACTCTTGAGAATCTCCACAAGAAATCACTAGATACAAGATAGAAGAAAGATAGCGGAAGCATTACATGAATAGAAAGACACTTGGATGAGAATTTAATCATTGACGAAAAAGGGTGGGAGGGTGGGGAAAAACAAGGACAACTTGGGGCAGATGAGACAAACTCCGGAAAATAATATGAGGATAGATCTTTTAAAAATTGGAGATGATAGAATTATCTTGAAGAGAAGCACACCGGTAGGAAAAGAATTGATATGATAACTTGATTGGGCAAAATAATTAGCAACCCATAGAAATGTGAGAACACAACTTCAAAAAGATATGAGAACACCACTTGACATCAAAGCAACTCGAATTACCATATTCAAAACAAAACGAAGGATGAGGCTTACGAAACAAGCTAGAACAAATACATACCCACTATGCACTTGTAGGAAAGATAATCCTAGGTACCTACTTGAATTCCCACCTAAAAACTTCCAAAAACTTTCCGGTTATGCAATCCGGTGTGGGGGATACAAGGAGGAAATATCTCACACAACTAGTAATCCTACACCCCAATTGTATCCATCCTTCAACACATAACGAAAGGCTTTCCGAAATTCATATAACTCGAATCCTTGAACTCACAACAATACTAAACCATGGTGGTACCCCGGACGCCTCCCCAGTACTGGGTGACTCCGACCTTATCTCACCACGACAAGTATTGATGCAATTCTGAACATTTTCCGTCCTGAGATATCAAGGAAGTTGAATGATAATGATGTTTCAACATTCCCTGGAGCTCGACTCCCCAGAAGAAATCAAGTCAAATAGGAGGCACCAAGACATAACCCTATCACGTCGGCATCATATAGTTACCAAAATAGGCGCGTGATACTAATAAAAATTTTAGCGAGAAGGGGAGTAGAACCAAAATTCCTAAGTCGAATACCTCACCAGAGCATAGAAGAGGAGTTAAAAGAATCCTACTCTCCGATATAACTAGTCTAAAAATAGTTTTTTCTCTAGACTTGACTCGGCCAAGTTCGATCAATCAAGGGGGCTCCTAGGTCGGTACAGGCTCTGATACCAACTTGTCATGCCCAAGATGCGATCCTGTCCTTATTTCAGCACGAGGGCCTCAACAGGGATGGAAGTGCATCTTGTTGTGTTGCAAGAATGGATATCATTACAAGTACATGTATAGAAGAGATGAGTATATGAAATTGGCTTACACTCGCCACAAGCTACATCAGAGTCACATCAATACAACATACTAGAACATCATACAGAAGAGCAGGGTCCAACTACAGACGAAGTCAAACGATAAAATGATATCCATCCTTGCCATCCCAGGCTGCCGCCTGGAACCCATCCAAGATTGATGATGAAGTAGAAGAATAACTCCAAAACAAATCAAGCAACGTGCTCACATCAAATCAGCGCATTACTTGTACCTGTAACTGTTGTTGTAGTAATCTGTGAGCCACAGGGACTCAGCAATCTCATTTCCAAGGGTATCAAGACTATTAAAGCTTAATAGGTGAGGTATGGTTAAGTGGTGAGGCTGCAGCAAGCGACTAAGCATTTATTTGAGTGGCTAACTTACGAGTACACAAAGTAAAGTATGGTGGTCTACGCATAACTTACGTGAACTAGTAATGATCACTAACTGATCCTGAACACGTACTTACATCAAACATAACCCCACCGTGTTCTCTTTCGGATAAGAACTAACAAAAAGAGATAGTCACGGTTACGCACACAGTTGGTGTATTTTATTTGAGTTTACTTAAAGTTTGCTATGACCGGGTGTTAAACAAAGTATCCAAGTTTGCCACATAACCGTGGGCACAGCTTCTCAAAAAGATTTAACCCTGCAAGGGTGCTCCAACTCATCCATCACAAATTAACCACAAGCATCGGGAATAACCTCGACCACGGATCTCGTGATCTTCCTAGGCCATTCCAAAGGAAATCGAACACCTCCAGATAGCCCGAAGAATAATAGGAATTCCTCACTCAAGACATTCGAGAAAGGTAAAACAAATCCAGCAAGGCCTCCCGACATGTCGACAATCCCGATAGGAGCCGCGTATCTCGTTCTCAGGACTCGACGGATAAGCTAGTGTACGCTGGTCTGATAGAAATCTCCCGAGTTGCCCCGGGTTGGCCCGGCACAGTGCTCTAGTTTGGACCAACACTCATGAGGAGCACCGATCCAGGTTGTTGATTAATTATCCGCGGGTGTCGGCGGGTCCCTATGCAATTTTATTAGTTATTAGGCAAATGGAGTACCAATGTTGGGCCTTGCCAAACAAGTTTTATCCCAAAACGAAAATCAAGTGGGTCCCCATAACAACCCCGAGCGTGTTAGGAGCGCTCAATTATGGAACATAACACCGGTTCACAAGTAACTTGGGGCAGCAAGAGTGGAACAAAACACCGAGAAAAAGGTCAAGCCTTCCACCTTTACCAAGTATATATGTGCATTAAATTAAATAGCAGCAATATTGTCATATAATAAAAGAATGTCCATGTTGGCACATGGAAGCAATTGCACCTGCAGCTAGAAACGCTATAAGAAGGGCTGAGCAAGCGACTACAGAGCCAAACAAGGTTTGCTGGGATGTGGAGGGGTTAGAGGCTTTCATGGCAATGTTGGGAGGCTTATCAAACAAGTGGTAGGTAGCGCGACATAGCGATAGAAAACGAGACATCTAGCATGGCAATGATAGTAATGGTATCCAGGGAAATGTGTCATCTTGCCTGAGATCCCGCTTGGAAGAAGATCGAGTCCATGAAGAAGACGAGCCAACGTAGTCGAACGAATCCTCACACTCCGAACGCTTTCGGAACTCTATCGAGAAGAAGCAATCCGAAACAGTAATCAACACAAGATAAACCACAACATATGCATGACACAATGCGCAAACAAATATGATGCATGTCCGGTTAATATGCAATGCACAACAATTCACATCAAACAACTACTACACATTAAAGTGAAGCTCAATATGCAACGAGTTGCATATTGACGAAACTCCACGTTCGAATATTTAGTTCACTCCCGTTAGGTACATGACAATATTAAATGTTGTTAAATATGGCAAGAGGCGAAGCATAAGTAAACTATCTATCTAGGCATCTTAAATGAGGTCGGAAACAACTTATAGTGTTTTGGAAACGACCTCATATATTAATTTCGAAATTGGTCCATATCTGAACTAACCATATTTTATATTTGTTAAACAACAGAATAAAGCACACCATGTCATTCTACACGTCATTCTAGTCGATTTACATATATAGAACATTTCAAACGGAGCTACGGTCTACAAGATATGAGCAATACGAGATACACATGTCATGAATGCAAATGCATGGAAACTATGATCACAAACATTTCAAATCAGGAATGCAACAAGTTATTATGAAACTACACGAGATTCTAAGCAAGTTTCATATGCAACATGCTTAAAACGGAGCTACGGTTCAACCACAAACACCAAAACAAGTTTTAGTTGAAATTTGCCCAAAACAGCAACTTAGCATTTTGCACACATGAAAACAACAAGATACACTATTCTAAAATGCACAAACTAAGCATGGGGCAGTATTATATAACACACACTTCATTTCATCTTCACATATCATATTCGAAACATGCATGGATAACATGGTAGGAAGCTCAGAAGGTGGCTACTTGAAAACAGTTTCAGACTTTGTGAAAATAGCAGTTTTTGACAGTGCAGTTTTTACCACGAAGGCATATTGACAACAGTGAAACTATATGCTACGGGGCATATTATGGAATGAAACTTAACAGCATACTAAAGGACATTATCAACTACAAGTAACTCCATTACACCTACCAAAAAAGGTACTAGATCACTAGCAAAACACATGGCAAGACAGCAACAAAATATTACAGATCCCAGACTTAGAAATATTTTGGCATCTCAAAAGAGCAGCATTTTATAGCAAGTTGTCAACAACAAAATAACACCTAAACATGCATTTCTATGGCAAGCAAAATGTCCAGGGGCTAGGACACATATCAAAGGGCATATCTCATGTTCAAACTTATTTCAAATCATGTATGTATTAAATCACACGAAAATCACAAAAGGGCATCACAGCAAAAATGACATGCACACAAAATGCTCAAATGACAAAACTAAATACACAAAAAATTTCCACATATTTTTCTACCCCGAAAACATATATAATATGAATAGGTTCATGTGAAAAAATAATCACAATTAATTATGCAAGTTTATGGCATAATTTATTCGCAAGGTCATATATGCAAATTAAATTCAAACAACATGCCAACATTTTTATCATGCATGTAAATGCGATGCCGATGCTATGAACATTTTAATATTTGTTTTTGATTAAATCCCGATGCACGTTAAATAAATATGTCAATGCAAAATCATGACAATATGCAAAATAACAGAAAATGACATGTTAAACATTTTAGGCATGGATGCAAATGGCATATTACTAATCTACACACTTTTCTAAACATTTTTCATATATAAAACATTTTTATACGACTAATGGATAATTATATATTAATGTTTTAAAAATCATGCAATTGGGCCTACCGAAAAAAGGAAAACGCGCAGAGGGGGCGCTGGGCTCACCCTGGGCCATCAGGCCGGTCGATGGGGCTGCTGGACCGCGCTGGGCCGGAGGGAGGCACATCTGGGCCGGCTTGCGCTGGTCAACGGGAGCGGGCGCCGTCCCGTGCTCGATCCCGAGCGACAACGAGCGAGCGGCGGCGGTGGCTGGGCAACCAATGGCGGCGGGCAGCGGGGCTCGGGGCGGTTCCGGCACGGAACCTCCCGGATCCGACGGAGGAGGCCTGCGGCGAAGCTCCGGGCGGCGGCGAGGCTAGGCGGCCGGCACCTGTAGAGAGAGAGCGACGCGGGGTGAGCCGGGCAAGGGCAGAAGGAGGAGAGAAAGAGGGAGAGGGCGGCGACGCTGTTCCGGTGACCGGCGACGGCGGTGCGGGGGTCCGGCGGCCAGCGACGGCACGGCGGCTCCGGTGGCCCTCCGGTGGCCAGGCGGCGTGGGGCTACGGGGAGCTGCGGGAGGAGCTCGGCGCCATAGGAGGCACGGGGAGGAGCTACAGGAGCTCGGGCACGGGCTGGTTCGGGCCCGGGCGGGCCTGGATCAGGGCCTGGGCTGGCCTGGTGGCTGGAGGAGGGAGAAGGGTGGCTGCTGGTTCGGACTTCAAGGAAGAGAGAGTAGAAGCTAGATTAGGAAAGGGGAGGGGTCTATTTATACTAATTATGGCTAGGGTTAGTAGTTCCTCTCCGTTTTCGGACCGTCGGATGTCTAGTCAACGGTCCGGAAGCGGAGGGGGGCTACGGTGACTGTGTAGAGGGGCTAGGTGGGGAAGAGAGGGAAGTGTGGCCCATGACACGAAGGTTTTAAAACACCGACAAACGTTCGATAAACTATCGATGACCTGAGTGCTAGAAATGACCGACGGGGTATCAAACGAACTCGAAACGTGACGAAAATCGACGGGCGGTCTACCTACAACATAACAAGACCACACGCCAAGTTTCGACCCAATCCAAGAATATTTTTAGCGCGCCTTTTAAAACCGTTTTACTTAACGATGTCGCGAGCGCGTGCATGTGTTGTTGGTCTCGAAACGGGCAACGGCAAGAACAGAGAGAACCGGCAACTATGAACGAATGCAAGTTTTGAAAACGGGTGATGGTGCTATGCCGATGATGTGAATGATGCGATGATGAATGCTACAACCAAACAAAACACAGACGAGAACGGAAATAAAAGGGGAATCTTCTGGAATCTTCTGGAGTGTCGGTCCCAAGCCGTTACAACCGACGAGCGGGCAGATCCGCGAGGCGGCACTCCAAGCGGAGCCGGAGGGTCCGGAGCAGCCGGGGAACCCAGCGGAGCGGGTGACTTCGCTCTTGCCCCCTCGATCCGCGACTGGAAGGACGACGACAATGATGATGACGACGATCATGATTTGTTGATCCTAGACGGACCTCCCTCCGCAGCGCGCCAGGACTGGAGGAGCGAGGAGCGGCCGGCTTGAGGCCCGGCCGCCGAACCGGCTGGCCGGGGAAGAGGCCGGCTCAGGGGGGGCGCCGGCCTTCCCGCGCGGCCCGAAGCGGGTCAAGATGGCTGCGCAGAAACCGCCGCCACGAGCCAAGCGGGTCCTGCCCCTCGTCGTTGCGTAAGTCTTTTATTTTTTGCATGAGTTTCTCTGTTTTTGCCTCGCGAGCCGGTCGATAACCAGTCCTTGGTCGTTGAAGTGACCCCATCGAGCTCCAAGAGGAGGAGACGGCGGGGGAGGAGATGGAGGCCGCCGGCCGGCTGGCCCGCGAGCATGCGGCCACCCAGCGGGAGGAGCAGAGGAGGCTTGCGGAGCTGCGAGCCTCCCAGTACACCACGCGAGGAGGGGCCACGCACTCCACGACCTTGAGTGGCCGGCGGCGAAGGCGGTCGACTGAGCCTTCGTGGGCCTCGGACTCGTTGGCGGAGTCCACTCGTATGTCGAGGCCCCCTTCAAGCGAGCCTCAAGGGGCGACCACGGACCCTCCCCCACGCAGGTGAAGGTCCAAGCGAGGGAGGTGACAACGGAGCCGGCCCCCGAGGCGACCTGGCCTGAGGTGCCGGAAACGACCCCGCCTGCCTCCGAACTGGCCCGGGTGGAGGTGCCGGCGGCCACGGAGGCGACACCGGAGGTGCCGCCGGAGGCGGCAGCCATTGTGGTGGAGATGCCCTCTGGAGCGATTGACGCGCCGGAGCGGCCATGAGAGGAGGCGGCGACGGTGCTAGGCGAGGGGCCGGCGGGAGGCGACTCCCGGCCCCTTGCCATCATCAACCCGCCCCCAGCGTCCGGAGCCGCGGCGAGTCCGGGCGGCTGCGGCGGCCGGGCCCGGAGGATCCTGCGATCGATGCAGGAGGTCTATCGAGACTGGGACGTGCTGGTGAGCGTGCCGGCCCTGCTGGTTCCCCAGGCAGGCGGCCTGGTTCCCTCCCTTGTGGATCTGGGGAGCGTCCTGGACCGGTGCCGACAGGAGCTAGACCGGTTTGCGGAGGCGGCGGACGCTGCCCTTCAGCGTGCTGAGGTAAGTTGGCTTCTTGCCTTAGAATTTTTAGTGGGGGCGCGCAAGTGCACCCTCCGGGTGTAGCCCCCGATATGCGGGCTGGGTGACTGGCTGACGGGCAGCCAGGCAAGATCTCCTTCGAGCATATCTTGACCTTCGCCTCCTTTGCAACAGGAAGGAACCTCCCTGCGGCAGAAGCTCTTTGCGGAAGCGGTCGCCATCCATGACCGCGGCAAGTACGGCTTCTACCACTTGGAGGAGGAGCTGGTGCGCGTGCAAGATAGGTTGCGCTTTGTGGTGGGGGCATGTAGCCCCCGGGAGTCGGCGCCTACCGCCGTTTGCTAACGTTGGTCGTGTTATGCAGGCCAGCTGGCCACCCTTCGGGAGGAGAAGATCGGACTCATCACCGAACAAGACCGGCTGATGTGGGACGTCCAGGCGGCCGTGCAGGAGGCGGACCAGCTGGCCACGCTACTGGCCGATGGTGAGGCGGCCCGGGACCGGCTCAAGGCCGAGGTGGCAAAGGAGACGAAGGTCCGGGAGGCAGCCATCAAGGATGCGGCTGAGGCCGCCCTGATGACCGTCGCCCTCCAAGGTGAGGCGACCCGCCTCGAGAAGACGCTCGAGGAGGTCAGAGGCTCCCTCGCCACATCGGAGGCGGCCCGGAAGTCAGAGCGCGAAGAGGCGCTCCACTCAACGTCGGCGTGGACGACGCGATCGAAGATAGGCGCCAACTTCTTTCTTTTTCCAATCGGTTTCCCTTTTTCTTGCCGCCTCTTGTGTTTCATCTCGTTTTTCCTTTCCTTCTTCTCTTCTTCCTTCTAGGGCGTTTCTCGAAGACTCATCGCCGCACTTCATGCGCCATTGGGGAGCACCGGGAATACCTCCGGGAGTGTGGCCGCTCTAGTGAAGAGCACGCCCCGTGGGACATGGATGAGATCGAGATCGCCGTCGATATGTGGATGACCCATCTCGAGTGGAGCATGGAGCGGCTCAAGACCGCCGGCAAGGAGGTCATCTCCGTGGTGTGACCAGGCGGCGGGGGAGCTCCGGCGCATCGTGTGGCCCTGTGGCTCGAGCACGCCGTTCCCCGCCTCGAGGCCTGGAAGGCATCGGCTGCCCAAGCCGAAGCGCAGATAGCGCTCCGGTTCGTCACGTCTTGGTATCGGGGCGTGGACCTAGCCTGGCTGGCGACCATGCGGGATGTGCCGGCCACGGAGTAGGAGGCCCGCGAGCTGGCCCTGGTCTAGCGGGCCAACGGACTCGCATCGTACGTCGACGTGGATGAGTTCCTGCCGCCCCTTAGCAAAGATGGTGAGCCGCTGCCCGAGGACTCCTTCGGCATCCCTCAGGGCCCAGACGATGCCAAAGTTACCGACGAGAGCACTGACTCGAGCGGCAAGACGGTCGAGACCGAGGATCCCACCTCGAAGGACAAGGAGGCCGACCCGAAGGCCACGACCACCTCCGGGGCGGGGACCGAGCCGCCCCGCGACGCGCCGACAGAGGGCACGCCGGTTGGCGATGCGCCGGTGGCCTGAGCCCCCGGGCATCTTTTTTATCTTTTTCCTGCATGTAATGACTTGAATCCACCAACTGGGGGTGTCTATGTAATGAACTGAATGCCGGCGTGGGCCACTTTTGCTTTAATATTTATGTCATGAGCATTTGTGTTTTGCCTTGTGAATCATGCCGCCTCGTCCTTACCCCTTTTTGCCCGCATCGATTCTTTGCGTTTCTATTCCTTTTCCCCTTTGTCCTTGGCCCCGCTAGCCCGACAGCTAGGAGCCGGTCTGTAGCTGGGTCGGGGCGTCCACCTCAAGGGAGCCATTTCGAAACATAGGAATCACGGGGATTTTTTCGGGGTAAGTAGAGTGGCAAAGACGCGGCGAGGGTCCGGCTGAGCCAGAAGAGGTCCCCTCCCATTTTGACCTTTGGTGTGAGCCAAACCTTGCCGCCCCGAGGCCTCGTCAGCCGGACAGCCGGGAGCCGGTCTCTAGCTGGTAAGGGTGGGGAAGCTTGGCCGGCTCACATTACTTAGCCTTTTTGCAGAGAGACGCTTCTAGGTCCAGCCGGCTAGCCCCCGGGCCCGGGTGCCGGACCGGGGAGCCGGTGTGTGTGGAACACTTTCAGAGAAACGAAACGGGATGCGCCCCAAGAGCCGGCTTGGGACGCCCATTGCATTCGTAAGCCAAAGAGGACGGGGATACATACATACATTGATTTTCCTTAGCAATAAAACGGGCGCAGGAGTGTCACGTTCCATGGGCGCTCCGTCTCTTCACCGGAGGCGTCTTCTTTGCGCTTCTGTGGCTTCTCGGTGTCTATCAGATAGTACGCGTTGTTGTGTAGTGCCTTGCTGATGATGATCGGGCCTTCCCACGGGGATGACAACTTGTGCTGATCGGCGGTTCGTTATATCCACCTGAGGACCAGATCCCCCTCGCGGAACGAGAGCGGCCAGATCCGCTGGTTGTGGTAGTGCCGGAGCTTCTACTTGTAGATCGCCGTCCGGCTCAAGGCCAGTTCGCGAGCTTCCTCAAGTAGATCGACGTCGTCTTCTCTCGCCTCCTTAGCGTCCTTCTCCATGTATAGGGTGACCCGAGGCGAATCGTACTCGATGTCGGTGGGGATGATCGCCTCGGACCCATACACAAGGAAAAATGGGGTGTAGCCAGTTGACCGGTTCGGGGTGGTCCTGAGACTCCATAGGACGACTGACAGCTCATTGATCCAGCAGCCGGTCGGCCTTGCCAGCGGCGTCACGAGCCGCGGCTTGATGCCGGACAGGATGAGGCCGTTCGCCCTCTCGACCTGGACGTTTGACTGTGGATGAGCGACGGAGGCCAGGTCGAGCCGGATCCCTTGCTTAGAGCAGAAACGCGCGAGTGTGCCCATGGCAAAGTTGGTGCCATTGTCGGTGATGCTATTGTGGGGAACGCCGTAGCGTACCATGTTGTCGTTGATGAACCGGACGGCCATGGGGCCATCCAGCTTCTTGATTGGTCGTGCCTCGATCCACTTGGTGAATGTGTCCACTGCCACCAGCAAGTGCGTCATGCCACCTCGAGTGGTTTTGAATGGACCCACCATGTCTAGCCCCCAAACGCCAAAGGGCCACGAGAGGGGGATGGTTTGGAGGGCCGTTACCGGCAGGTGGCTTTGCGTGCCGAAGCATTGGCAGCCCTCGCACTCGTCAACCAACTTCTTGGCTGCCTCGAGAGCCGTGGGCCACTAGAAGCCGTGGCGGAAAGCCTTGGCCACCAGGGTCTGAGCGGCAGCGAGTTGCCCGCACTCGCCCTGGTGGATGTTGAGGAGGATCTCTAGGCCCTTTTCCAGCTCGATGCACCGCTGGAAGACGCCGGTGGTGCTGAAGTGGACGAGCTCGTTGTTGATGATGCTGTAGGACGAGGCCCGGCGTTGGATTTGCCTAGCCAGAGCCTCGTCCGGAGGCAGCCCGCTTTGTAGAGGAAATGCCAAGATGGGTTGGGCCCACAAGGGAGCCACGACGGCGGCCGGCTTGGGGCCCCCCGGGACTGGTTGTTCAGCCCCCGGGACCGGCCTGTCAGCCCCCGAGCCCGGCTCGGGAGCCCCCAAAGCTGGTTGATCAGCCCCTAGGTCTGGCTCTCCAGTCCATGGGACCGGCTGATCGATGATCATCACGACGGTCGCGTCGTCGGGGCCAGCCGCCTCAGGTGCCGCCGGCTCGACCGTGACCGGCTGGGTGGCCGACGGTTCAACAGCCGGCGGCGAAGCTGCCGGGGAGGCGGCCGAGGCCGGTGATGGACCGGAGGCACCTGCCGGCACGAGGATTGGCTTCGATTCTAGGGAAGATTTGATCAATGGCTTGAGGAGCCGCTCGAGGGAGACACCGGCTGGGATGGCTTGTCGGGTGGATCCGATTTTTGCTAGCGCATCCACCGCCTCATTGTCCTTTGGGGGATGTGATGAAACTCACGTCCTCGAAAGAGTCGGTGAGTTGTTGTAGGAGGAAGCGGTAGCTAGCCATGTTGGCGTCCCTAGCATCCCACTTGCCAGAGACCTACTACACCATGTTGTCGGAGTCTCCGAAGCATAGGATGTGCCTGACGCCGATCTCCTTGGCGAGCCGGAGGCCATGGACGATGGCCTCGTAGTCCACTATGTTGTTGGAGGCGGCGAAGCGGATCTGGAGGTCATACTTGAGCTGATCACCCTTCGGGGAGGAGATGACTATGCCGGCACCTAGGCCGGTGCTCATTTTTGAGCCGTCTAACTGCATTCGCCAATGTGTGGAGTTCGTGGGAGGCGGGACGAACTCCGTCTCCACCCAATCGACGAGGAAGTCGGCCAACGCCTGCGACTTGATGGCGGTACGCGGCTTGTACTGGATTTCATGATCAGCGAGGGCGATCACCCATTTGGCGATCCGGCCGGTGGAGTCCCGGCCGCTCATGATCTCGCCGAGCGGGGCCGTGCTCACCGCGGTGATGGTATGCTCTTGGAAGTATTGCTTAACCTTCTTGGCAGCGAAGTATATGCCGTAGCACATCTTTTGGTAGTGGGGGTAGTTTTGCTTGGACGCGGAGAGGACCTCGCAGAGGTAGTAGACGGGATGTTGGACCGGTAGGGACTTTCCCTCCTCTACCCGCTTGACCACCAGAATGACGCGGGTAGTCGCGGTGATGTAGGCGAGCAGCGGTTCCTTCTTCGCCAACGCGGCCAGGATGGGCGCGTGGGTAAGAGCCTTCTTGAGGCCGCAAAAGGCCTCGTCCGCCTCATTAGGTCAGTCGAAGATGCCCGGCCTCTTGGTTTGACCCAGCTCTATCAGAGCCGTCTTACGAAGGAGCCCATAGAGGGGCAATGCCTTCTCCCCTAGCCAAATGATGAACCGGCTAAGCGAGGCAAAGCAGCCGGTGAACTTCTGGACGTCACGGAGCCGGGTCGGCTTCGACATGCACTCAATCGCGAGGATCTTCTCGGGGTTAGCTTCGATGCCGCGGGCGGGCATGCAAAAACCCAACTGTTGACCGATGGGAATGCCAAAGACACACTTCTCTGGGTTGAGCATGATCTTGTACTCATGCAAGTTCGCGAAGGTTTCCCGGAGGTCATCGAGGAGGCTGAGGTGCTTCTTGGTTTTGATGACGATGTGATCGACGTAGACGTGGATGATCCTGCCTATCTGAGGCGGGAGGCACTTCTGCATGCACCGTTGGAAGGTGGCACCTGCATTCTTCAGGCCGAAGGACATGGTGATGTAGCAGTAGGCCCCAAAGGGCATGATGAAGGAGGTCTTGAGCCAGTCTTCCGGATCCAGCTTGATCTAGTGGTAGCCTGAGTAGGCGTCCAGGAAGGATAGTAAGTTGCAACCTGTCGTCGAGTCGATGACTTGATCGATCCGCGGCAGGGCGAATGTGTCCTTGGCACATGCCTTGTTTAGGCTAGTGTAGTCGATACACACGCGCCAGGTCTAGTTCTTGTTCAGCACTAGGAATGGGTTGGACAGCCAGTCCAGGTGGAACACTTCCATGATGAACCCGGCTGTGAGCAGTCGGGCTATCTCTTCTCCTATAGTGTGTTGTTTCTCCTAGGAGAAGCGGCGTAGGGGTTGCTTGACCGGCTTGACGTCCCGCCGGACGTGTAGTTTGTGCTTGGTGAACTTCCTCGGAACACCCGACATGTCCTTGGGGGACCATGCAAAGATGTCCCGATTCTCACAGAGGAAGTCGACGAGCTCGCCTTCCTATTTGCTGTCGAGGCGGGAGCTGATCATGACACAATGAGCCGGGTTGGCCGGGACGAGCGGAATTTGTTTGGTGTCCTTGGACGGCTGGAAGGAGGCCTCGCCAGTGGATTGCGAGGGAG
The DNA here is from genome assembly GCA_022496015.1 of Hordeum marinum. Classification (NCBI taxonomy): domain Eukaryota; kingdom Viridiplantae; phylum Streptophyta; class Magnoliopsida; order Poales; family Poaceae; genus Hordeum; species Hordeum marinum. The sequence continues at coordinate 446,423,509 of CM039674.1, forward strand.
GGGCCGGCACGGCCGGCTGGCTGGCCGCAAGGGCTACGAGCCGGCCGAGCTGACGCTTCTCCTCGACAATTTCCAGGATCAAGAGCCGTCTACCATCTCGAGCGCACTCGAGTGACATCTTGTAGTCGCCCTTGATGGTGATGATTCCCTTGGGGCCCGGCATCTTGAGCTTGAAGTAGGCATAATGTGGAACCGCCATGAAGCTGACAAGAGCCGGCCGGCCTAGAAGCGCGTGGTAGGGGCTCGCGAGGTCCACAACCTCGAACAACACTGGCTCATGGCGGAAGCGGCCGGGTCCGCCAAAGAGGACGTCAAGTGTGATCTTGCCGACAAGGAAGCAGGACTTCCCAGGCATGATGCCATGGAAAACCGTCTGGATCGCCTGCAGGTCTTCTATCTTCAGCCCCAGCTTGCGCATCGTGTCGAGGTAGAGAATGTTGATGCTGCTGCCGCCATCTATTAGCACCCGCGTGAACCGGCAGGCTCGCTCCTTGGTGGCGATGGTGGGGTCGAGGACCAAGGCATAGCTGCCGGGATTCGGCATCACGGCAGGATGGTCGGCCTGGCTCCAAGTGACCGGCTTCTCTGACCAGTGCATGAACCGGGGAGTTGCCGGCATGGTGGCGTTCACCTCATGGCGGAGCCGGCGCTCTGCGTGCTTGCCCGTCTCTTCACTGGTGAAGACGACATAGCAACCGTCCTGGTTGGGGAACTGGTCGATTAGACGACCGTCGTTTGGGGCCATTGCCGGCGCCAGGGCGGCAGCATGGGCCGGGGCCAGTGCACAGGCTGGCAGCACGGGAGGAGCCGGAAGGCCGTCCCCCCGGGCCAATCGCTGTGAGAAGCTGCACTGCCGGAGCATGTGCGTAGATGGTTTGGCCCCCGAATGGTTCTTGCATGGAAGATCGAGCATTTGCTCGAAGGTGAGCTTCGGTTGCCAGGCAGCCTTGTCGGTGCGCTGGCACTATCCGGAAGGCTGGGCAGCCGGCTCTTGATCCTCGATAGTATTGACCTGCCGGCTCCCGTGGCGGGGATCCGGCTGGTCGTTCTTGCGCTTGTTGTTATGCGGCTGCCGGTTATCGGCAGCCGGCCGGGTCGCTGCCGGCGTTGTCGTTGCCTTGGCCAGCAGGGTCGTCTTGACCCGGGTGGCCGAATCGGCCGTGGCGTATTTGTCAGCCTTGGTCATGAGCTTGGCCAACATGGCCGGCTCGGAGCACAGGAGCTTGTGCTTGAGAGGGGTGTCGTCCCGGCAGCCCTCGATGAAATACTACACGCCTTGTACCTCATGTACTCCCTCGCAGGGGTTGCGGAGCTCGTTCCACCGAGTGAGGTAGTCACGGAGGGATTAATCCGGCCCGTGAACGCACATGGCGAGTTCACGGGGTCGGCCGCGCCGCTTGTAGGTGTCGGTGAAGTTTCGGACAAAGGCCTCCTCGAAGTTCGTCCAGGTGTTGATGCTACCGGCCGCCAGGCTGTTGAGCCAGGTGCGGGCCGAACCGATGAGCATGAGGGGGGCGTAGCGAATGGCCACGCGCTTATTCCCCCTGGCGATGCCACCGCGGTGGTGTAGTCGATCAGCCAGTCCTCGGGTTTGGCGGCCCTGTTGTACTTCGGGGTGTCCCTAGGGAGCGTGAAGCCGGTTGGGAAAGGCTCGGTGCGAATCCGGTGGCCAAAACAGGCCAGACCGATCGAGTCCTCCTTCTCGAGGAGAGCAGATTGCGTGAGCCGGTCAATGTGGTTGCGGGCATCGTCCTTGCTGTGGGGACGCGCGGTCCGAGCCGAGCCGAGAGTTCGAGATGGATGGTGGGCGGCCTTGACTGTCACAACTCGCATCGCGGAGGCGGCGTGTGCCCCTGGCTACGCTGGTTGCCAGATGTCGGTGCTTCATGGTGGCGGCCGCTGCGAGGCGGCTCGTTGGTGCGCCGGCTGCAAATAGCCGGCTGCTCACTCGCCGACGTCTGAGAGGGCCGGGGGTTGTTTGCTTTGACCAGGAAGCCGGAGACGCGAGGGGAACAGGAGTACTGGGCCGCCTGGCGGCCGGCAGTCCCCGTACCCTCGCGCTCGGGTCGGGGGCCTTCAGTGGCGGCGCCGCCTGGCGTGAGCAGATGCTGCTGTGCCTCAGCAACATCGATGAGCTCCTTGATGTGGCGCTCGTGGCCGGCACATTCTTCGCCCTCCAAGGTGGCCAACTCCTTGTAGGCCACCTTGAGGGCCCGCAGGTTGGCTGCGGGGGTGTCGTAGACGGGCATTTTGCCATCAAGGATCTCGGCGACCAATCGGCTACGGTCGCGCACGGCCCCATGCCGGTAGGGCTCGGCGCCAGCCGGGGTGAGACCGTAAGCGAAGGTGTACTCCCGCTGCGCCGCCTCCATGCGGCTACCGCATGGCAGCGAGGGCGGTGGCATCCTCGAACAGGATGCGGCGAGCCGCCTCGAGATTGGCCGCGGCAGTGTCGGGGTTTGCCGTGGGGGTGATCGGGGTTCTTAAGCCCCGACGGGCCGAACCGAACGGGTCGTACGTGTCGACGCGGGAGGCAACAGCGGTAGGCGCTACCCGTGCCCGTCCGGATGCGGTGGAGGAAGTGATGGCCATCAACCCCACACGATCATGGGACCCGCTGGGCCGAGCCGCAGCGAGTACGCCCACTACTGTGGGCAGGCCGGCGAAGACGAGCACCTCCATGGGGTACTCATCCGCGACCGGAGCCTCGGCAAGGCTCAGCCTGCCAAAACACTTGGTGAGCGCATCTATGTCGGCCGCCAGGCCGTCGGAGTTGCCCACAGGGCGTGCTGAGGCAAGCCCCACGAGCTCCCCACGGTTTCGCCGGGCTGAGCGGCGATGGCGGGGAATGGAGAGGGGTCCCGCCCGGAGCATGAATCCAAACGACGCCGCGTATGGCACCACAATGGGCGCCGACTGTCGCTGTTTTCTCACGACAGGTGCCATGGGGTGGCTTATCGAAGGTGTTGGGGGCAAAGGACGCCAATGGGCTCCGGGTGCAAGATTGGGCACAAGAGGTGGTGACATGCGATGTACCCAGGTTCGGGGCCCTCTGAGGGAGGTAACACCCCTAGTCCTGCTTGGTTTCGTTGGATAGGTGGATATGTATACATGGGTACTCCTAGAGCTGTGTCTAGAGGAGGAAGAAGGAGCAGCCGGCTCATCTTCCTCCGCTATCGGAGGGGGTATGAGGGTCTTGGGTGTGTGTGTGTGTGATCATTCGCCCGTGGATCCGTCCCCGTTGCATGGGTGGCTCTTGGGGTTTTATCGGCCAACCCCCCGGCTCTTACAATATGCTTTAAGTACTTGGGTGGAGGGACCCGGCCGGCAGCCTCTCTGCCTGGCCAGACGGTCCTACCGCTCGCGTCGTCTTGTCATGGGCGGGGCCCACCGGCCGAGCGCTCCCATCTCCCGTCGGGGCCTGCTGGCAGGCACCACGATTGGTCCTCGCCCACCTGCCTCGGCATTGGCCGCCCGGAGGAGCGTCGTTTAGCGCCAGCCGGCCGAAGTCTCCGGTACGGCCGGTGGCACTGTAGCCATGCCGGGACATGCAATCGAGTGGCAAAGGCGTGCCGACACTGTTCCCCCGCCCGGTCGCGCTCATCGGGGTCAGCGGCCTGGACGGTTGAACTGTAGCCACGCGGGGCGATGCATAAGCGACCAGTGTAGCCACAGGGTCGCCCGTCCCGCTAGTCGCGTCACGTCGTCGTACCTGCGGACAAAGGACATGATGGGGCATGTCCGTCCCTAAGTCAACGGAGGGGCCAGCTCGTGAGCAGCCGACTACTTGACTAGCCAGCCGAAGGCTCAACCAGCTGCTTGACCAGCCGACCGAGGCGCCAGCCGGGGCCGGCTCGCATTGTGCACCCTCCAGCCGGCCTCGTCTAGCCGGCCACATGGTTCCCCTTCGAAGCGAGTAGGGGAGAACCCCGTTGCTTTGGCCTACCTGGGGTTATAAACCCCGTCATGCTTCCATGTGACAACTTGGACATTCTTTTGTTATCAAAATATTATTGCTATTTAATTGAATGCACTTATACACTTGGTAAAGGGTGTAAGGCTTGGCCTTTTGCTCGGTGTTTTGTTCCACTCTTGCCGCCCTAGTTAATTGAGAACCGGTGTTATGTTCCATAATTGAGCGCTCCTAACATGCTCGGGGTTGTTATGGGGACCCCCTTGATCTTCGTTTTAGGATAAAACTTGTTTGGCAAGGCCCAACATTGGTACTATTTGCTTAGTAACAACTAAAATTTGCATAGGGCATGATCACCCTGTGGATAATTATTCAACAACCCAGGCCAGTGCTCCTCATGAGTGTTGGTCCAAACTAGAGCACCGTGCGGGGCCAACCTGGGGCAAATCGGGAGAGTTCTATCACGCCACCGTATGCTTCGCTTATCTGTCGTGTCCTAAGAACGAGATACACGGCTCCTATCGGGTTCGTCGACACGTCGGGCAACCTTGCTGGATTTGTTTTACCTTTCTCGAACGTCTTGAGTGAGGATCTTTGATCTTCTTCGGGCTACCTGGAGGTGTCAGATTTCCTTTGGAATTGCCAAGGATGATCACGAGATCCGTGGTCGAGGTTATTCCCGCTGCGTGTGGTTAATTTATGATGGATGAGTTGGAGCACCCCTGCAGGGTTAAATCTTTTGAAAGCCGTGCCCACGGTTATGTGTGAAACTTGGATATTTTGTTTAACACCCGGTCATAGCAAACTTGAAGTAAACTCTAATAAAATACACCAATTGTGTACGTAACCGTGATTTTCTCTTATCGTGAGTCCTTATCCGAATGAGACCATGGTGGGGTTATGATTGACGTAAGTAGGTGTTCAGGATCAGTTAGTGATCATTACTAGTTCAAGTCCGTTATGCGTAGACCACCATACTTTACTTTATGTATTCATAAGTTAGCCACTTAAACAAATGCTTAGCCTCTTGTTGTAGCCTCACCACTTAACCATACCTCACCTATTAAGCATTAATAGTGTTGATAACCTTGGAAATGAGATTGCTGAGTCCTTGTGGCTCATAGATTACTACAACAACAGTTGTAGGTACAGGTAATGCGATGATTTGACGTGAGCACGTTGCTTGATTTGATTTGGAGTTCTTCTTCTTCATCATCTTCTTCATCAATCTAGGATGGGTTCCAGGCGGCAGCCTGGGATAGCAAGGATGGATGTCATTTTATTGTTTGATTTTGTCCGTAGTCCGACCCTGCTCTTCTGTATGATGTTTGAGTATGTTGTTGTATTGATGTGACTCTGATGTAGCTTGTGGCAAGTGTAAGCCAATTCCATATACTCATCTCTTCTGTACATGTACTTGTAATGATATCCATTCTTGCAACACGACGAGATGCGCTTCTATCCTTCTCGAGGCCCTCGTGCCAAAATAAGGATAGGATCGCATCTTGGGCGTGACAGAGAACCCCATTCCCTTGGCCTACCCAGGGGTAATAACCCCGTCAGGACCACATACATGAACATGTATCAATACCAATATGTCACAAGCCCGCTCCATCATACCGGAAAACCGGGTCTTAGTCATGTTGCCCAAGAGGCATGGTTCGCATGTCTCAACCGATTCGAAATCAAGTGAGTCAAAAGATCCATCAGCATGTAGTTTCTTCATGCGTTTTTACACCAACATGACCTTCGCAGCAGTGCCACAAGTATGTGGTACTTATAATTACTACCTTTGCATCTTTTGGCATAAGTATTATAAATATGTGTATTACTATGATTGAGATTCAATAAACCATTCAGATTGGGTATATGACCATTGAAGGTATTATTCATGTAAACAGAATAACCGTTATTCTCCAACTTAAATGAATAACCGTATTACAATAAACATGATCTAATCATGTTCATTCTCAACGCAAACACCAAATAACATTTATTTACGTTCAACAGTAACCCCGACGGTAGAGTGAGCATGCGATGGTGATCATATCAACCTTGGAAACACTTCCAACACGCATCGTCACCTTGCCCTTAGTTAGTCTCCGTTTATTCCGTAGCTTTTTATTTAGAGTTACTAAAATGTATCAACCGAACTGGTATCTAATACCCAAGTGCTGCTAGGAGTACTAGTAAGATACACATCAATAGCACCTATATTAAATATAGTTCTGTTGACATTGCCATCTTTCTTATCTACCACATATCTAGGGTTGTTCCGCTTCAGCGACCGTTCTCCTCATAATAGAAGCACTTAGTCTCGGGTTTGGGTTCAACCTTGTGTTTATTCACTAGAGTGGTAACTGGCTTGCCATTCTTGAAGTTTTTCCCTTCTTGCCCTTGCCCTTCTTGAAACTAGTGGTTTTACTTAACCATCAACACTTGATGCTCCTTTCTCGATTTATACCTTCGAGGAGTCAAACATCGCGAACAGCTGAGGGATCATCTTTTCCATCCTTGGCATATTTATAATTCATCATGAAGCTCTTGTAGCTTGGTGGTAGTGACTTGGTGTCGGGACCCCAATCCTAAGCCATAAGAATCCAGTCTGTAACACATCACATCACTTTGCGGTCTCATGCACGGTTAACTCCACGGCTGCCACCTTACCTGGGACGGGACAGTTTGCATCTTTTGACTCAAGTATGTGAATCTGTCGCTAGCATTCAAATGCCAAACGACCCGGGCCAACATGACTAGTCGTAGAACCCAAGTGGCACATCCGTACAGGGACAAGCATACGTAACCCAGCAATGCAGGTGTCGATCTCCAGCGTGTGTAGACAAGTCATAGCAAGCTACAAGGACTCCATTACGCCGTGGGACATAAATTTCATCACTGCATGTAGACGAGTCGTAGTAGGCTATAGGGACTCCATTACATTGCGAGACATTTCCCCCAAGGGACAGACACAGCAGCAAAGAATACATGTCGGTCAATCAATGTGTCCGGAGTAGTAGCAAGCTACCAAGGCTCGGTGGAAGCACAAAGAGGCATTTCCCCGTAAAGAGTAATACTAAAGGCACACAACTAGGTGTCGAATCCCATACATACCGCTGCACGTCACACATATGCACGACATGCCCGATATGCATAGATACAACTATGGCATCACAACATAACCATATAACATTACAACATTTATTTAGAAGGCTCGGAAGAGCCAACACAATAAGATATTACAAGCAGGGGTCAGAAGACCCAAGATTCAGAGCATTCAAACAAACAAGCGGAAGTTAGACATGTCTGGGTACAAACATCTACAAAAGTGGCTAAAGGAGCCTGAAAAGCTACAGCGACCCTACCAAAGGAACCAGACCTCTGTCTAGGATTCCCAAGCTAATCCGGTCAACATCGAACTTCATGTCATAAGTACCACAAATGAGACACATGTCTCCTCTTCAAAAACATAATTAAGCAAATGTGAGTACAAGGGTTCTCAGCAAGACTTACATTAGAACTAACTACATATGCATCAGTATCAATGAAGAGGGTTGTGGAGTTTATTGCAGCAAGCCATCTTTGACTCTTGGCTAACCTGTACTATGACTACAAGTGATTTCTTTGAGGTGGGATAGCGCACACGAGTCCACATATTCACCAAATCCATACACCACAATGGATCCACTTTCGTCTCCCTACGAGAAGGCCATCCATAGCACTCACGCTTATCTTGCGTATTTTAGAAGTATCCATTTCACTTATCTATGAACCACATAAGTTCTCCAAGTAGTCCATATCCGAGGACGCGGCTATTCGAACAGATTCATAACCCTGGAGGGTTGTACTTCTTCACACATGCTCTTACCACTTATCACCATATGCACTCCATGCATCTCTGCAACCTTCAAGCAGAAGCACTGGCGTGGGCGTCAGCCACGACCGTCAATCACACAAGACCCTAGTCCAGGTTTATCGCCTATTTGAGACTCAACCCGCTAGGAAGCCCGGCCAAAGTTTCTGCTACGGCCACAAATGATGTGCGCAGGGTTCCCAAGCCCACCGTTCGGGTGCCACTTGGTACATCGTGCCACTATGCCTACACCGCATCACAGTCCAACCCGTCAGGCAGCGCTATGCACGACTGGAAACACTTTTCCTACAAACAACAAAAACTATTTGCAACCCCTGGACAGAGATCTAGGCGATTAATGAGTCGAGCGGGGTCATATTTTAGAGATCAATGTATGGTAGTAACTATCTTGTATCACAAACACAGAACTCAGTTCTTAAGGACGGTTCCAATGAGACAACCCGCCATGTACTCCTACATGGCCTTTCATCGCTACCTTTACCAAATCATGTTGACACACTTAGCTCTCACACAGTAGTACATGAACACTACCATTCCGATTCATCGCCCAGATGGATCAGAACCAACACAACACGACATGACTCTAAGCAAGGCATAGTAAGTAAGCAAGCATGGATGAGTAAGCACAACAAGACTCAAACAGTTGCTACTTATGGTAAGTGGTTTCAACTATTTACTGTGACAAGGACAGGTCATGCAAAGGAATGGGTTCAACTACCGAGAACAGATAATAGTTGAATCGTTGTTGTCCTAATGCAGTAAACGAGAGCAGGAGTGAGATAGTGGGTTCATATCAGTATGCTCAAGGGGGTTTGCTTGCCTAACACTTCTGAAGATAGCAATGAGTCTTCATCAATGTAAACAATCACATCATCGGAATCATCATCTACCGACAAGGAATAACACCGACAAAACAAGAGAGAAACACATTCAATGCAATGCAACAAACATGATGCATGATATGGCATGTTTAGGTACTAAATTCTCCTAGTAAAGAATTTAGTCATATTAGTTGAAGTGGAATCCAAATAGACATCAAATTCCATCTCCAAACTATTTATCAAAATTTCCCTAATCATCATTTGTCCTACTTGGTGATGAAAACTTGATCAAACAAGCATGAACATGGCATAAACAGATTCTTTGGATTTTTCTCATCATTTTCATATATAAATTATTTTCATCAGACTTACAGATTATTTTCTATGATTTTTAGAAGTTTTAAAAATTTTCTGGAATTTCCTGAATTATTTTATTACTAGTAAATCAATTAACGCGTCATCGTTATGTCAGCATGACGTCAGCGGGTCAAGAGCCTCCGGTCCAGGTCAAACCTGGCTAGTGGGACCTATTTGTCATCTACCCTGAGTTAATCCCCACGTTGACCCGTGCTTTGACTCACTACGGGGCCCGCTGTCAGTGACTAATGGGTTTACTTAGTGGCTTGATTAGGCATTAATAGACCTGCCACATAGGCAGTCGCCGAAGTTGGCCGACGATGACCAAACTGACAGCAGAAGCAAGCCGGAGTTACACTATGGGCGACCAGTGGACGAGCGGAGGACACCTACAGGTAGCCCCCACTCGACCACATCCAGGGAAGGCTCCTGGAGGTCGCGGGGTGGTCGGAGTCAATGGCGGCGAGAACATTTACGGTTGCTGGAGCTACGGCATCGACAGCGACGACTATGGTGAGGGACAGGCCACGGGGTTAGGGGAAACGACGCAGGAGATCACAGCAGGTCGGTTGACGTAGACGGCGAGCTCGGGGAGGCGCAGATGGCCGCGGATCGCCGGAGAGGAGCGCCGACGCCGGAGCTTGAAGACGATGTCGTTGGAGACGATAGATGGCTCCTCCGGTTGCTTGGCTCGGTGAGGAGGTTTGGGTTGACGTCGCGGTTCTCCTGAGCACGGCAGCAAGGAACGGAATGGATGGGTGCTATGGTGGCTGCGAGCGGCGGCGACAAACACTTTCGGCTATGCACGTGAGAGAGAGATTGGGGAGGGGATGAGCACGGGGAGGAGAGTGAGACGTGCACGGGGTCGTGTGGCATTCCTGGACGACGTCCAGAGCGGGTAGGCACGCTGGAGGTGGCCTGGTGCGTGGCCTCACGCGTCGGGCACGCGCCCTCTCTTCCTCCTGGCGAGAGGTCAGGGACGACTCGCCACTAGGCCAGTTGGGCCGGCTGGGCTACACGCAGGTAAGTCGCCAGGTTTGCTTCGTTTCCTATTTTTTTCTTTTCTATTTATTTGCTCTGTGTTTGAAATATTTGGGTAAAAACCCTAAAGACAAAAACCCTTGAAATTGTTCCGGGGTGGTAATTATATTATTAACAAGCCCCATAATAAGTTTTAGCAATTTTGAAGAAACTAAAATATTCATAGTGCTTTTATTTGCCATTTACATCACATTTTCTGAATTATTTAAAATGTCAACTTGTTGTGAAAATGAAATGCACCCCTGATGTGGTGTTGCCAACATTTCTCAAAGAGGGGGAACATTTTTAGAGAGCATTTTGAAAACATTGGAAATTCAATTGTTGGAATTTTGTTTATTCAATGAGATGCTAGGGTTTTTGTTAATCCCAATTCATGTTGAAGAAAATTAAACATGATGACATGAATGCTCACTGATGCAACTAATACAGTTAATTGCAACAAATTCTAGGGCTGTGACAACTCACCCCCACTGAACAAGAATCTCGTCCCGAGATTCATGCGTAGGGTATGAGGACAAAGGGGACACAACTACCACAATCTTCATGATCCAATTCCTCTTCTCGAAGATGTTGCTTCACTTCATCATCTTGACTTTGACGTCTTTGCTTTCAAGATCTTCATCCGACAGAAAGACAACAAGGATAGAAAGCTCTACAAGAATCGATCTTTACGAAGATCGAGCGACTCATGACCAACTCATGGAATGAGATGTAATAACATTTCTCGAGATGGGACACAGAACACATGTCAAGAACAATGAATGAGGCAGATGACGGAGGTTCAATTGGTAGGGAACAATCCCATGCTAAAGCATATGTTGAATGGGTTTCATAGTTGCGAGGAGTTAATTGCCATAATACCATAACGGGCACCTTGGGGAAGGTCACTCGTAGACTTATCCCTTAAATGGTAAAAAGAATTACTTTTGATATAGAGATCATTGAAACTCTTCATACCAGCCTAAGGCAATTCACAAACGATTGTTTGAAGGAATTCAAAGAATGGCATGCTTAGATCGGAGGGAAACTAGAGTTATAAAACAACTCGGCAACGGAAGGCACATTCCAATTAATACCGAGAGTATAACCCAGTGTCTGAGTGTGCTCTCAAGAACTTGAGCATTTCCATATTCATCAAAGTTTTACCAACATCCATGCCAAGGATTCTGGTAACACATCATACTACAGTGATGAATAACAATGGAGGATGCAGATGCAAAGGAAGACATCACTTTCCCAGATTTCACCTTAGCTATGCCAAGGGAACGAAATCTAGATGATCGACCGAGAGATATTTATCACTCCACTTCTTATGTTCTCCTTGATGAAATAGCGTAACGCAATTATAGGTAATGTTTGGTATCCAGAACATCAAGTAAAAAGGTCGGACTTCGGGATCTCAAAGGGTCCATGAGAAACAACTTCTGAATAGGTCATACGAAAACCTCATGGGGAAGTAGCTAAGGTTACTGATATAAGATATTATAGTAATAGGTCTTCCATAAGGTGTGTTAACCACAACATCACTTTACCGGTTACAGCGAGACCAATATTATAATTCTTGGGCAAATTTCCAACCATCATATCTGCATGAGATTCAGATATGGTTGGTGATAGGATATTCTAGACTCAGCATGTCTGAAAGTGAAAGGTTGCAACACAAATCGAATAAATGGCGTTGCAAGATTCTCGGGAAATGAACTGTGGAAGCCAACTCCAAAACATCAGCTGGATTGCAAGACCCACATGAACACGGTGTCCAAGACAATTGTGGTCATATAGGGATCTTACAACAAAACACTACCGAGTTCTGGATGGAAGCATCATTGGGGTAACGAAGTCCTTGCATAAGTCGTATGATTAGCTCTTAAGAAGGAACTTATTTTCATTAAACAAATCAATCGGTGCCTTGGTGTGCTAGGAGATGCATATGGAATGGAGGTTGCAAATCTACCAAACCATAGAATACTTCGCACATGCATGATTGACTTGGGATGATTCCAAAGGAAGCAAAACGAACTTTCTTGAATTCACGGCGACAACTTGCATCAACTGCACGTGAACTGAGAGGAAGTCACTTCTTACACCTAACATATACTTCATGCACGGAACATGAAGATATGCCTACAAAAGTTTCCAACACTAGCTTCATGTCCATCATGAGTTATGGGATAGACGAGAATGTTGCCGATGAGCTCAACAACAATTCATCGAGGTATCCAAATGGATGGAATTCCACAACTATGAGAACAAAGTGATAGCATTGGTCAGACCAAAACATATAACAGTGTATGCTCGAGGATACATCCACGAGTAAAACAACATTAGGAAGATCTTTGGTTCTGATTTTTATTTGATGATAGCCCATACTCAAATCAAAGGTTGAACAAGACAATAGGTGTAACAATTGATCACAAGGATTAATTGATGAAGATATCATCTTTCTTTGACACCCACACAAGATATCCCTTTGGAAATAACTAAGTAAGGCAAAGCTTTTATCTTTCAACTCTCCAAGTTGTTGTTTAGCTTAACCAACTAGTTCAGGGGTGTTCAATATAGATTCTTGGAGTAATGTGATTTATAGAAAAACCATCTTGATCACGAACTCAACATAACGGCCAGGGGACAGCCTGGTGATACTTCCGAGAAGATATTCAGAAAATCACGATTCACCGGTATGTTATCAAGCTCGAGAGCAATCTTGCTTTTCAAGGCAAGACAATATGATCAACAGAGCAAAGGATTGACACAATCCTAACTTATTGATCGAAAAGTGCGCCATGGAAAATGGACTAGGTAGCACGATCAATCCTAGTATGACGATTCAATGACCATCTCTCCAAAAGTGAGATTATTGTCCATTAACCACCAAGCAACAAAGTTGCTAGGAGTATTGATTAGGCACATCACGATTCACTTGTCGGTGTTCTGGTTTCAACAACACAAAGACCGGGGAATGAATGATGATGGCAAGAAGTATCACTACATCAAGATTTCATGAGAGGGAGTGCAGTTCTCATGATAATCTTAACATGAAGAGGTTAATACCTCAGGGTAGAATAGAGCAAAAGCTGGATTGGCATTTTGATCTGCGGAATACAACTGCTTTGACCCAATCCAAGAAATGGATGAGGTACGAGAGTTTGTTTCTCCTAGTCATTTTGGAGTAGAATGGCTTGACAGACCACAAGAATAGCCAACATTGATGACACAATGCATGACATACTCTTGACTATCCATTGATAGATAAAGGTCAGAATACAATTGAAGAATGGCAACTCAAGTGCACCTGATTTTTACTGAGTTGTAGATGCATGGATTAAATATATCAAACAGAGTTCCACATGTTTCTTCCAGATAATCCATGCAGAAATGAAAGAATTGGCAGGCTCACAACTATGATATGGAGGACTCATCACGAGCACTCTTGTTGTGATCATTTGTTCACGAGGAACTTCTAGATGGTTCATGGTATTGGAAGGATGATATACCACGAACCTTGAGGGCTATAAAAAGTTACTAATATCCTAAAGGAACGAGAAAATACTATCAACTGAAGTGAGCAGAATGATTATTGGGTTCAAGAACCCAGATACAGAATACCTATAGACTAAGTAGCAGCACAGCATGCTTTCGATGACGATGGCCAGAATTATCACACTGAGAACAAAAGACACAACTAAACTATTGGGTGGTTCACCGAAACAACATGGTTTCCTAAACACCTTCATCAAACACATCGAGGTAATATAGTACCTCAACTCAACAATAAGTGTGCTTTGTCTGGCCTGAAAGGCATTGACTCAAGATGAAAGAGTTTTGCAATTGCATCAGATAATTTTAGAAACCTTGGATAACTCGGACAGCATAATGGCTGTACAGACAAGGAATATGAGGCAACCTGCACAAGAAAACTGACAACATGACAATGAATTTTTATAGAGACATCGATCCAAAAAGACGACATCTTTCCTATAGGTCTCCAGCATAGTAATTCGTCATCCTAATAGATATATGAGAAGGCTTAGTTCTTAATCCCCGTAGAATAAAGAAGAGGGTGACTCATAATTAGAATGACACAAGGAAAGGAGTAAAAAGAACCTTACATTCCCTTCCACAATCAATTCCCGTATATAACTAAAGCAATTGTAGACACAACATCGACCAGTTTGGCTTGTTAATCCCACAAGCAATCAAGCTCTGATACCAAAGTTGTCAGGACCCCGATCCTAAGCCATAAGAATCCAATCTGTAACACATCACATCACTTTGCGGTCTCACGCACAGTTATCTCCACGGCTTCCACCTTACCTTGGCCCGAGCCGTTTGCATCTTTTGACTCACGTATGTGAATGTGTCGCTAGCATTCAAATACCAAAGAACCCAGGCCGACATGACTAGTCGTAGAACCCAAGTGGCACATCCGTACAAGGACATGCATACATAACCCAACAATGCAGGTGTCGATCTCCAGCATGTGTAGATGAGTCATAACAAGCTACAAGGACTCCATTACCCCATGGTACATAAATGTCATCATTGCACGTAGACGAGTCATAGCAGGCTACAAGGACTCCATTACACTGCGAGACATTTCCCCGAAGGGATAGAACAATAGCAAAGAAGGATACATGTCGGTCAATCAATGTGTCCGGAGCAGTAGCAAGCTACCAAGGCTCGGTGGAAGCACAAGAGTCATTTCCCCGTAAAGAGTACTACTAAAGGCACACAACTAGGTATCGAATCCCATACATACCGTTGCACGTCACACGTACGCATGACATGCCCGATATGCATAGATACAACTATGGCATCACAACATAACCATACAACATTACAACATTTATTTAGAAGGCTCGGAAGAGCCAACACAATAAGATATTACAAGCAAGGGTCACAAGACCCAACATTCAGAGCATTCAAACAAACAAGCAGAAGGTAAACATGTCTGGGTACAGACATCTACAAAAGTGGCTGGAGGAGCCTGGAAAGCTACAATGACCCTACCAAAGGAACCAGACCTCTGTCTAGGATTCCCAAGCTAATCCGGTCAACATCGAACTTCACGTCACAAGTACCACTAATGAGATAGATGTCTCCTCTACAAAAACATAATTAAAGAAACATGAGTACAAGGGTACTCAGCAAGAATTACATCAGAACTAACTACATATGCATCAGTATCAATGAAGGGGGTTGTGTAGTTTATTGCAGCAAGCCAGCTTTGACTCTTGGCTAACCTGTACTACGACTACAAGTGCTTTCTTTGGGGGGGAATAGCGCACACGAGTCCACATATTCACCAAATAATTACACCACTATGGATCCACTTCCGTCTCCCTAGGAGATGGCCATCCATAGCACTCACAATTATCTTGCGTACTTTAGAAGTATCCACTTGACTTATATATGAACCACATAAGTTCTCCAAGTAGTCCATATCCGAGGACGTGGCTATTCGAACAGATTCATAACCCTGCAGGGGTGTACTTCTTCAAACATGCTCTCACCACTTATCACCATATGCACGTCAACCATCTCAGCAACCTTCAAGCGGAAGCACTGGCGTGGGCGTCAGCCACGACCATCAATCACACAAGACCCTAGTCCAGGTTTATCGCCTATTTGAGACTGAACCCGCATGAAAGTCTGGCCGAAGTTTCCGCTATGGCCTCAAACGATGTGCGTAGGGTTCCCAAGCCCACCGTTTGGGTGCCACTTGGTACATCGTGTCACCATGCCTATACTGCATCATAGTCCACCCCGTCGGGCACCGCTATGCACGGCCGCCAACACTTTTACTACAAATAACAGAAACTAGTTGCAACTCCTGGACAGAGATCTAGGCGATTAATAAGTCGAGTGGGGTCACATTTTAGGGCCCAACGTGTGGTAGTAACTGTATTGGATCACAAACACAGAACTCAGTTCCTAAGGACAATCCCAATGAGACAACCTGCCATGTACTCCTACATGGCCTATCATCGCTACCTTTACCAAATTGTGTTCACACACTTAGCTCTCACACGGTAGGACATGAACATTGTCATTCCGATTCATCGCCCAGATGGATCAGACCCGACACAACACGATTCTAAGCAAAGCAGGCATAGTAAGTAAGCAAGCATGGATGAGTAAGCACAACAAGGCTCAAACAGTTGCGACTCATGCTAAGTGGTTTCAACTATTTACTATGGCAAAGACAGGTCATGCAAAGGAATGGGTTCAACTACCGAGAATAGATAACAGTTGAATCGTTGTTGTCCTAATGTAGTAAAAGAGAGTAGGAGCGAGCGAGTGGGTTCATATCAGGATGCTCAAGGGGGTTTGCTTGCCTAACACTTCTGAAGATAGCAGTGAGTCTTCATCAATGTAAACAATCACATCATCGGAATCATCATCTACCGAGAAGGAATAACACCGACAAAACAAGAGAGAAACACATTCAATGCAATGCAACAAACATGATGCATGATATGGCATGTTAAGGTACTAAATTCTCCTAGTACAGAATTTGTTCATATTAGTTGAAGTGGAATCCAAATAGACATCAAATTCCATCTCCAAACTATTTATGAAATTTTCCGCAATCATCATTTGTCCTACTTGGTGATGAAAACTTTCTCAAACAAGCTCTAACATGGCATAAACAGATTATTTGGATTTTTCTGATCATTTTTCATATATAAAATATTTTCATCTGACTTACGGATTATTTTCTATGATTTTTAGAAGTTTTATAAACATTTTCTGGAATTTCCTGAATTATTTTATTACTAGTAAATCAATTAACACGTCATCGTTATGTCAGCATGACGTCAGCGGGTTAAGAGTCCAGGGTCTAGGTCAAACCTGCCTAGTGGGACCAACCTATCATGTACCCTGAGTTAATCCCCGCGTTGACCCATGCTTTGACTCACTATGGGGCCCGCTGTCAGTGACTAATGGGTTTAATTAGTGGCTTGATTAGGCAATAATGGACCTGCCATGTAGGCAGTCGCCAGAGTTGGCCGGCGATGACCAAACTGACGGTGGAAGCTCGCCGGAGTTACACTACGGGCGGTCATTCGACGAGCGAAGGACACCTACAGGTAGCCCCCACTCGACCGCATAAAGGGAAGGCTGCTGGAGGTCGCGGGGTGGTCGGAGTCAACGGCGGCGAGCACATTTGCGGCAGACGGAGCGACGGGATCGACATCGATGACCATGGCGAGGGACAGGCCACGGGGTTAGGGGAAACGATGCAGGAGCTCACATCGGGTCGATTGAGGAAGACGGCGAGCTCGGGGAGGCGCAAATGGCCGCGGATCACCGGAGAGGAGCGCCAGAGCCGGAGCTTGAAGATGATGTCGATGGAGACGACAAAGGCTCCTCGGTTGCTTGGCTCAGTGAGGAGGTCAGGTTGACATCGCGGTTCTCCTGAGCACGACAGCAAGGCCTGGAATGGCCGGCGGCTACGGTGCCTACGAGCGGCGGCGACAAACACTTTCGGCTGTGCGCGTGAGAGAGAGATAGGGGAGGGGATGAGCATCGGGAGGAGACCTAGACGTGCACGGGGTCGCGTGGCGTTCCTAGACGATGTCCAGAGCGGGCGGGCAGGCTGGAGGTGGCCTGGCGCAAGGCCTCATGCGTCGGGCACGCGCCCTCTCGTCCTCCTAGCGAGAGGTTAGGGACGACTGGCCACTGGGCCAGTTGGGCCGGCTGGGTTACACGCATGTAAGTCGCCAGGTTTGCTCCTTTTCCTTTTTTCTTTTCTATTTATTTGCTCTGTGTTTAAAATAATTAGGTAAAAACCCTAAAGACAAAAACCCTGGAAATTATTCTGGGGTGGTAATTATATTATTAACAAGCCCCATAATAAGTTTCATCAATTTTGAAGAATCTAAAACATTCATAGTGCTTTTATTTGCCATTTACGTCACATTTTCTGAATTATTCAAAATGTCAACTTGTGAAAATGAAATGCACCCCTGATATGGTGTTGCCAAAATTTATCAGAGAGGGGGAACATTTTTAGAGAGCATTTTGAAAACATTGAAAATTCAACTGTTGGAATTTTGTTTATTCAATGAGATGCTAGGGTTTCTTTTAATCCCCAATTCATGTTGAAGAAAATTAAACAAGATGACATGAATGCTCACTGATGCAACTAATAAAGTTAATTGCAACAAATTCTAGGGCTGTGACACTGGGAGAACTATATCAATCACTATCTTATCTTGGCAGATCAACTCCCACTCGGTCCACGCGATTGCAACACCCAGACAATCTGAGCACATGCTCACCGATTGAGCTATTCTCCTTCATCTTGCAGGCACAGAATCTTTTTGGAGGTATCATACCTCGCAACACGAGCACGATCCTAAAATCTCAATTCCAACTCTAGGAACATCTCATATGGTCCGTGACGTTCAAAATGTCTTTGGAGCCTCAATTCTAAGTCGTAATGCATGACACGCTGAACTCTCAAGTAGTCATCACAATGTGCCTTCCAGATGTTCACAACAACCACAGACGAAGCTAGAGGGGGTGGTGCACCGAGAAGTGCATCAAGGACATAAGCCTTCTGTGCAGCAATGAGGACAATCCTTAGTTTACGGACCCGGTCCGCATAATTGCTACCATCATCTTTCAACTCTATTTTCTCTAGGAACGTAACAAAAACATATAGTGGATCTACAATGCGAGCTATTGATCTACAATATAATTTGGCAAAGACAACTTTAGACTATGTTCATGATAAGGACTTTAGTTAATCATATTACTTAAAAACTCACACTCAAATTGACATCCCTCTGGTCATTTGAGTGATACATGATCCAAATTCACCAACCCAAGTCCGATCATCATGTGAGTCGAGTTGGTTTCAATGCCGAACATCTCTATGTTGATCATATCTACTATATGACTCATGTTCGGCCATTCGGTCTCTTGTGTTCCGAGGCCATGTCTGTAGATGCTAGGCTAATCAAGTTTAATCCTAGTGTTCCGCATGTGCAACACTGGCTTGCACCCGTTGTATGTGAACGTAGAGTCTATCACACTCGATCATCATGTGGTGCTTCAAAACTATGAACTTTCGCAACGGTGCACACTCGGGGAGAACACAGTTTTATCTAGAAATTTTAAGTGAGGGATCACCTTATAATGCTACCGTCGTCCTAAGCAAAACAAGGTGCATAAAAGGATTAACATCACATGCAATTCATAAGTGACATGATATGGCCATGAACTTGTGCTTTTGATCTCCATCATGAAAGCACCGGCATGATCTCCATCGTCACCGGCATGACACCATGATCTCCATCATCTTGATCTCCATCAACGTGTCTCCATCAGGGTTGTCGCGCCAACCATGCTTCTACTATTATTGCTACCGTTTAGCGATAAAGTAGAGCATTACATAGCCCTTAAAGGTTGACACGCAGGTCATGCAATAATTAAAGACAACCCTATGGCTCCTACCGGTTGCCAAACACATGGACATGCAAGTCGATATTAACTATTACCAAACATGATCATCTCATACATCAAATATATCTCATCATGTATTTCGCCATATCACATCACAACATACCCTGCAAAACAAGTTAGACGTCCTCTAATTGTTGTTGCATGTTTTACGTGACTGCTATGGGTATCTAGCAGGAACGATTCTTACCTAAACAAAACCACAAGGTGATACACAAACTTCTATTAAACCTTCTACAAGGACCGCCATGGTCAAATCCGATCCAACTAGAGTGGGAGAGACAGACAGCCACCAACCATCTTTTATACAACAAGTTGCATGTTAGCGATGGAACCGGTCTCTCGTATGTGTACGAGTAAAGTTGGTCCAAACCGCTTCATCCCACAATACCACTGAATCAAGAAAATACTTAGGGAGGAAGCAATTTGAATATCAATGCCCACAAACTCCTTTGTGTTCTACTAAATATCTCATCTAAGCATAGACCTAGCTCTAATACCACTGTTGGGGAACATTGGATGGGAAACAAAAAAATTCCTATGCACACGCAATGTCTATCCATGGTGATAAGCATCTATGAGAGGGAGAGTGGATCTACATACCATTATAGATAGCTAAGTGGGACGCGTTAAGAAGCGCGGTTGATGTAGTCGAACATCTTCGCGATGCAAATCGCAAGCCATCCCATGATCCCATTACGATCCATCTCGCGATCCAATCACGACCCATCCTGCAATACAATCATGATCCTTCTGATCTAGCTCCAATCGAACGACACCTCCACGTTCATCACATGTACAAATCAATGATGATCTCCACCTCCTTAATCCGGCAAGCGAGGGTGGAGAGGTAGATGAATTCTCCGACAACACGTCGACGTGGTGACGGTGGTAGTGGAGCTATTTCGGTAGAGCTTCGCCAAGCTATGCCGAACAGATCTAGAGGAGAAGCAATCTAGAGGGAGGGAGGGCATCACATGGCTTTTTCAGGTGGGCTGCCCTCCCTCTCCCTCCACTATATATAGGAGGAGAGGAGGAGGTGGAGTGCCCTAGATCCCGTCTAGGAGTGGCAGCAAAGGTAGAGGGAAGGGGGCACACCCTAGGGAAACCCTAGGGTGGCTTGGCCCCCAAGTTACCTAGTGGCAGCCCCTTAGATGGGTTCCCCCACCCTTGGCTGAAGTGGGCTGGTGTGCCCCCTCCCCTTGGCCCATGAGGCCCCCCAACACTTGCCCCCCCCCCCAAAACACCTTTTGGTACTCCCAGTCATAACCCGGGACGCTTCCGGACTCCGATTCCCTTCATCCTATATATCGATCTTCACCTCCAGACCATTCTAGAGTTCCTCGTCACGTCAGGGATCTCATCGGGGACTCTGAACAACCTTCGGTCACCAACAGATATAACTCAATACTACCGAAATGTCACGGAACATTAAGTGTGCAGACCCTGCGGGTTCGAGAACTATGTAGACATGACCAAGACACCTCTACGGTCAATAACCAATAGCAGGACCTAGATGCCCATATTGATTCCTACATATTCTATAAAGATCTTTATCGGTTGAACTTCTATGTCAAGGATTCAGTTAATCACGTATGATATTCCCTTTGTTCTTTGGTATGTTACTTGCCCGAGATTCGATTGTCGGTATCTCTATACGTAGCTCAATCTCGTTACTAGCAAGTATCTTTACCCATTCCATAATACAAGATCACGTGACTAAATTATTAGTCACATTACTTGTAAGGCTCATTGTGATGTTGTATTACCGACTAGGCCCTGAGATACCTCTCCGTCACACGAACAAATCTCGTCTTGATCCATGCCAACCCAAGAGACACCCTCGGAGATACCTGTAGAGCACCTTTATAGTCACCCAGTTACGTTGCAACATTTTATGCACACAAGGTACTCCTCCAATGTTAGTGAGTTGCATGATCTCATGGTCATAGGAACATATACTTGACATGCAGAAAACTATAGCAATAAACTAACACGATCATATGCTATGGTTATAGTTTGGGTCTTGTCCATCACATCATTCTCCTAATGATTTGATCCCATTATCAAATGACATCTCATGTCCATGGCTAGGAAAACTTGACCATCTTTGATCAACGAGCTAGTCTATTAGAGGTTGTCGTCGTTTTCTCACGACAAATGCTATAGGGTGGCTTATCGTAGGTGATTGGGGCCGGAGGGCGCCGACGGGCTCCGGGTGCTAGATTGGGCACAAGCGGTGATGACACATGATGTACCCAGGTTCAGGGCCCTCCGAGGGAGGTAACACCCCTAGTCCTTCTTGGTTTAGTTGATGTATGAGTATGTGTACAAGCATGCTCCTGGAGCTGTGCCTAGAGGAGGAAGAAGGAGAAACCGGCTCATCTTCCTCCGCTACTCGAGGGGTTTTGAGAGTTCTATGGGTGCGCGAGAGTGATCGTCTGTCCCCGTTGCATGCGGGGCTCGAGGGGTTTCATAGGCCAACCCCTCGGCTCTACAATATATCTAAAGTACAGGGGTGGGGGGACCCGGCCGGAAGTCTCTCCGGCTGGCCAGGGGGTCCCACCCTTCGCGCCGTCTCATGGCCTGTGGGTTCCACCGGCTGAGCGGTCTTGTCTCCCGCTGGGGCCCGCTAGCCGGCTCTGCGATTGGCTCTCGCTCACCTGCCACGGCACGGGTCGCCCGGGAGGCATCATCTAGCGCCAGCTGGCCGAGGTCTCTAGTACGGTCGGCGGTACTATACCATGCCTAGGCTGGTAATCGAGTGGGCGAGGGTGTGCTGGCACTGTTCGCTCGCCCGGTCGTGCTCGCCGAGGTCAGCGGCCCGGACGGCCAGACTGTAGACATGCGCTTCGGTGCGTTAGCGGCAACTGTGGCCACAGGGCCGCCCATCGTGGCGGTCAAGTCATGTCGTTGTACCAGCGCGCAGAGGGACGGGACATCACTTTTCCATCTCAGGGTTAATGGAGGAGGCGGCACAGAGGCAGCCGGCCGGGGGTCGAGCTGATTCCACGACCAGACATCCGTGGCGCTAGCTGGTGGCGGCGCGGGCTGGCCGTCCTCCAGCCGGGCATGTCGAGCCGGCCGCATGATTTTTCTTCGAAACGCAAAGGGGAGGACCCCAGTGCTTTGGCCTACCCAGGGGTAATAACCCCGTCAGTAGTCCCCGAAGCCGGCGTGGGGCTGCGTCCAACAGACGGAGGGGAGCCGGCGGCTTCCCCCGAATGATTCCCGCCTCCAGCATGAAGCCGAAGGGGCAGTCGGGTTGGCTATTGGTCCCGACGCCTCGGGCGCCGGTGCGTCGCCCTGGGACCCGCACCGGCCCGCCGCACGCCACGCGGTGAGTAATGATGTGGCAGGCCCCGTGCACGCGGGGGAGACGGGACGTCGGCCTGGGCCTAGCCCGCTAGGCCCCGGACATACCCCGGTAGGCCTCGGGGCACAGGCCGGGATCCTCTGCACCATGAAGTGGCCGTTATGGCCCGGGGCCACCCACGCACGCGGAGTTTCCGAGGGAGTGGGCGCAGTTAATCCCACGTCCCCCGGTCGTGGCCTCCCCTATAAAAGGAGAGGAAGGCCAGGGGGCGGAGATACCCGCATCTCGCTCGCCCCCTTTCTATCCGTCTTCCTTGCTTCCTTGCCTTCCTCGCATGACACCGCGCCCGAAACCGCAACCGCGCCCTCACGCCGCACCGCCGCTGCGATGGCCGATGGACGCAGCGGGAGCTAGGGTGGGTCCATCGTGGTCGAGGCAGAGATCGCCGAGCTCCGCCGCGCGCGCATGCTGCCGCAGGAGGAACGGGCAATCGCACGCGCGCCGAGCGATGAGGTGGCACCGGTGCCATGGCCGGGGGAACACGTCGTGTTCCTCTGGCATTTCTCCCATGGCTTCAGGCTCTCGATGAGCCTTTTCTTCCGCCAACATCTTGACACTTTCGATCTCTAGCCGCATCATCTTGGCCCCAACGCCATCTTGTACCGTGCTGCGCTCGTGATGCTGTGTGAGGGTTATCTCGGCATTCTCCCCTTTATCGATTTCTTCAATGCTCTCTTTTGTCTTAAGCCATTGAAAAGCGACGCCTTCGGGGACACGATGGTGTGCTGCCGCGGCGTCGCGCGCTTCCCACCTGTTTCTCTCATCGACTTCGTCAAGGGATGGCACTGGACGTTCTTCTATGTGAAGAACGCCGACCTGAAAATGGACTACATCTGGCTGGCACCGTTTGTCGACATGCAGTCCACCCAGGTGAACTGGCTAGGGACTGCTCCGCGTGGCGTGACCCTGGAGGAGATCTACCGGCTCACGCAGCTGAAGAGCTCCGAGGGGCTGGTTGCCGATGACCTGGTGGCGTCCTTCATCTCGCTGGGTGTTGACCCTCCAGCTAAGGCCACACCGGATCTGCGACATGTCCGTCCGGTGCGACCCCTGCCGGCTCTCCACCGTCGAACTAACGTCGGCTCAGGTGGCGAAGCGGGTGAACACCCTTACGACGTTGAAGCTGAAGCCCGCGTCATGGTTCTTCAACATGGAGCCATACGACAGCAGCAACCGGACCCCTGGTAAGTCTTACGTCGAGGCGGTTTTTCCTTTGTTTGATACTTCCCAGCCGGCAGCCGGCTGGAGAACTTACTCTGACGTGCTGACCGCAGCTGCTGGTGCGACAGAATACGCCGGGCGGCCCTCACCCTCAAATCTTCGAGGCGGAGCGTGAGAACTCCGACTCCGAAGACTACGAGATGGGAGGCCCCTCGGAGGAGGGGGTGGACTCCTCGGGAGGAGTCAAAAATCCAGCAGACCCACGAGCCGGCACCCCCAGTAGAGCCAGAGGGTCCGGCGCGACCGGGGAGCCCAGCGGAGCGGGTGAGTTCCCTCTTTCCCCTACATTCAGGGACCGGACGGACGATGACGATGACGATGTTGTTGACTTAATGATTCTGAACGAGCCTCCTCCCTCAGTGCGCCAGTGTTGGAGGAGCGAGGAGCGACCGACTCAAGCACCGGTGGCCGGAGCAGCCGGCCGGGCAAAGAGGCCGGCTCAGGGGGGCCGACGGCCCCGCCGCCAGTCTCGAAACAGGTGAAGGTGGCTGCGCGGAAGCCGCCGCCGCGGGCCAAGCGGGCGTTGTGTTACACCCTGTGATTTGCCTCATGACTAAGTTATCATGACTCAAAAATCAGGGCCAATTAAAACTTCTGTGTGCTAGTTATGCTTGACTTGATTGTTGATTGTTTGATTGCTTGCTAGTGCTCTATATTCATAAAATCCCTCCTACTCTCAAAACTATTTTCCTTGGTCCAAACCTCTTGTCCAAGGATCATTCCATGTGAATAGGACTTAATTATAATTTTGCAAAAATATTATTTTGGCCAAAAAGGTTGTATTCAAGTTAGGTTTGCAAAACCCCCTGATTTATGATTTGCACTGCAAGCCCCCAAATTGGGTGGTACCTTTTTTCCCAAATGCCTTATTTCGAACCTACTATATATAAAACCACAAAATATTATTTTAAAATATTATTTTCATATTTTATTTAAAAGCTTTTTCTTAACGCCAGAAATGGTTTTTCATAGTGAAAAATTATTTAAATGCTTTAATAATATTTGAGAAAAATTAGGGAAACTCAGTGGACATATATTATCCATATATACGAGTTTCAACACATGATCATGTTAAAAATACTGGACAAAACCCTTCGAGACCATATCTGTTTATTTCAAGGTTTTGAAATATTTCTATAAGAAATATTCTCAAATAAATCCAGGAAAATTCTAGAATATCACATATGATATATGTGGTCATCCTGCCAAGTTTCATATGAATCCCAATTGTTTTGGTTCACCAAAATATCCCAAAAACCTCTTTGTCCAGATCCAAATTTTAGCTACTCTACATTACCAACTGTCTCCCCTTAAGCTAAGACTTTTTGGACATGTTGTAATCCTCCATAATGTATCCACACCAAGTGGTGCATCAAGGATAATAGATCAACCTGTCCAAATCCCCTCAAACCCATTTATGCTGATTTCAAGAATCTAGAAATATGACATTGCCAAGTTTCCCCACTGGGACCCAAACTTTTTGTGCATGTTATAGTCCCTAAAATATGTCACCACATCAATTTGTGCATAAAGGGGAATGGAGTTGCACAGCTTGATTTAAGAAAATTCATTTCTGCCCATTTCTAGGGTTTGCAACATTTGCGCTGTCAACTTTCCTCAAATGGGACCAAATCTTGTGACCCATTTCAATTTTACCTCCCATCTAATCCTGGTAATTATCATGGAAACTAAACACCATATGCTTTCCCAAACATCCATCAAACACCTTATGCCCCAACTTTGTGATCTATAATTGGGGTACCATATGAGTTCTCCTTAGGCCTAAATTTTTACCACAGCCTCTCGTAGGTACCTTGTGCCTCCAGTAAAATCCTCATGGGCATAGCTAAATTATTTGGAGGGTAAAACCCCAAGATTCCCCCCTAGACAGCCCCTTTCCTCCCTCTCTCTCAGCCTCTCTTCTCTCCTGGCCAGCACCCAGAGCATCCAATGTGCCTTCCCTATATTATACTCCCTCATGAAGCTTTTGGGAACAAGTGGGCATGCCGGAGCGCGTCAGCACGCGCCCATGCAGGCCAAAAGCATGCTCTGGAGCACACGGCAGAGCATCCGAGCGCTGACCTCGCGTCCTCTGGCCACCTTGGGCCTCCCCCGCACGCCAGTCGAGGCCCTCGATGTCCGGCACACTCCATGGCCCTGTCCCCCTCCTCTCTCTCCCTCTGCTGGCCTCCGCTCGCATGCGCACCGGCCGCCCGAGCGCACCAATGGGCGCGCTCGCACGTGCGACGCGTCTGTACTTCCCCGCTCCCTCTCTTTCCTTCCCTAGCCCAAGACCAAGTCCACGAGAGCCGTAGTGTCACAGCCCTAGGATTTGTTGCAATTGATTCAATTGGATGCATAAGTGAGCATCCATACATCATGTTAAATTCAAATGAATTTGAAATGAGGAATGAATCAAACCTCAGAGAGACTTTGTCAAAAGAGCAATACAAAAAAATGATCTCAAATAAGTCCAAGAAAATGTTCCTGGTATCACAAGAAAATATTGGCATGTGGTAAAAATCCAAACCAATATTTAGGAATCACAGAAATATTTATATTGGGCATTTGAGTTAAACCACCAATAAGTGAATTGGATTTATATTATATTTATATAAATTATGAGTCCAAAGAATCTGAAAACTTTATGTGTGGCATTGGTTAATTCCACTTGGTCCACATTCCAGGTTTTTATAAAATGGTATGGTATTTTCTCCAAGCCAAAATATATTGAATTAATAGAAAATACAAAAAAAATTTGAAAGAGAAAGAGAGAGAGAGAAACTTACCTGGCAGCCCACGAGAGCCGGCCCAGCCTAGCTCCTCCCCTGTCGTCTTCCACCTCTCGCCAGTACGCAGAGCATGTGGACGCCGTGCGTGTGCACGCGCCATGGTCACTTCCTTCTTGCAGGTAGGCCCTCCAGGAGAGGGGATAAGCCCTGAGAGATGTCTAGAACGAGCCCCCCTCCATTTCTCCTCCCTCCCATGGCCTCTTGCTCACCCTCGCCATGGTCGTCCGCCCTGCCGCCGGTCAACGATTCGCGTCGTTCCGGTCGTCCCCGAACCCGCTGGCCAGCTCCTCGGTGTCCCTGTGAGCCCCTCTTGCTCCTCCCCGCGTTTCCCCTCTTCCATCGCGCCCTAGCTAGCCCAGCCGCCGGACCCGAAACCTCCTACCGCCGTGGTTTGTCGCCGCCGTGGCCAGGGCTCCGCAAGCTCACGTTTGAGCATGTGGACGAGCTCATGGAGGCTCTAGGAGTTCGTAGCCACTAGCAGTTGCCCTCCCGTGCCTTCTGCGCCCACCCCGAGTGAGCCCGAGCTTCGGCCGCCGCGGAAGTCGTCGCCGTCGACCGCTCCGACCACCTCCGGCCATCTAGTGGCCACCAACGGACGCGACCCTTCCCCAGCTTTGCGTAGAGCCTAAGCACGCGCAAAACCACCTCCTTTAGAGCAATCCCGAGGATCGCCGGCGAACCTCTGCCGTGGATCTTGGTCGCCGGCGATTAACTCCGGCCTTGCCGACATGGTCGTTGACTAGAACCACCAGTCAGTGACTGACTGGGTCTACTGTTGACTGCTGAGTCAGCAGTTGACTCGGTCCACTCGTCAGCCATAGTGGTTGATCCTGGGTAACTGACCAGTGGTCCCCACTGCTCAGGTTTGACCAGGACCGGGTCAGCCGACCTGCTAATGTCATGATGACGTCAGGCTGATGCAATAATCCATTTTTATAATAAAAATAATTCAGAAAATCCAGAAAATGTTTAAAACTTCTAAAAATCAAAGAAAATAAGCTATAAGTCAGATGAAAATAATTTATATATGAAAAATGATCAGAAAAATCCAGTGAATATGTTTATACCATGATCATGCCAGTTTGAGCTAGTGAACATCACCAAGTAGGACATTTAATGATTAGGGTAAAATAATAAATAGTGTTGGTCTTGGAATTCAATATATATTTGAATTCCACTTCACTTAATACGACTACCTATAGCACTAGGTCAATCCAGTAACTTAACATGCCATTTCATGCATCATGATTGTTGCATTGCATTGAATGTGTTCCTTTCTTGTTTTACCGGTGGTGTCCCCTCTCGGTAGACGATGGTTTCGACGATGTAACCATTTACACTAATGAAGAGAAGTAATATCTTCAGAATTGTTAGGCAAGCAAACCCCCTCGAGCATACTGATATGATCCCACTCTCTTGCTCCTGCTCTCTTTTACTACATTAGGATAACAACGATTCAACTGTTACATGTCATTGGAAGTTGAACCCATTCCTTTGCATGACCTGTGTTTGCCACAATAAATAGTTGAAACCACTTAGCATGAGTAGCTACTACTTGAGCCTTGTTGTGCTTACTCATCCATGCATGCTTACTTATTGTGCCTGCTATGCTTAGAGTCGTATCGTGTTGGGTCGGATCCATCTCGGCGATGAATCGGAATGGCAGTGTTCATGTCCTATGGTTTTAGAGCTAATTGTGTGA
This sequence comes from Hordeum marinum, assembly GCA_022496015.1. Classification (NCBI taxonomy): domain Eukaryota; kingdom Viridiplantae; phylum Streptophyta; class Magnoliopsida; order Poales; family Poaceae; genus Hordeum; species Hordeum marinum. The sequence continues at coordinate 446,452,077 of CM039674.1, forward strand.
ACACGATTTGGTAAAGGTAGCGATGAGAGGTCATGTAGGAGTATATGGCGGGTTGTCTCATTGGAACCGTCCTTAAGAACTGAGTTCTGTGTATGTTATCCAAGACAAGTTACTACCACACATTGGGATACTTAATTGACCCTCTCGGCCCATTAATCGGCTAGACCTCTGTCCAGGAGTTGCAACTAGTTTCTAGTGTTTGTAGGAAAAGTGATGGCGGCCATGCATAGTGCTGCCCGACGGGGTGGACTATGACGCGGTATAGGCACAGTGCCACGGTGTACCAAGTGGCACCCGGAAAGTGGGCTTGGGAACCCTGCGCACATCGTTTGAGGCTGTAGCGGAAACTTTGGCCGGACTTCCGTGCGGGTTCAGTCTGAAATAGGCAATAAACCTGGACTAGGGTCTTGTGTGGTTGACGGTCGTGGCCAACTCCCTCGATGGGCTTCCGCTTGAAGGTTGCCGAGGTGCATTTTTACATGCACATGGCGATAAGTGGCGGGAGCCTGTGTCGAGAAGTATACCCATGTAGGGTTAAATAAACTATTCGAATATTGCGTCCTCGGATATGGACTACTTGGATTGCTTATGTGGTTCGTAGACAATTTGAAGTGGATACTCTAAAATACGCAACATAAGCGTGAGTGCTATGGATGGCCTTCTCGTAGGGAGACGGAAGTGGATCCATAGTGGTGTATTAATTTGGTGAATATGTGGACTCGTGTACGCTATTCCACCTCAAAGAAAGCACTTGTAGTCGTAGTATAGGTTAGCCATGAGTCAAAGCTGGCTTGCTGCAATAAACTCCACCATCCCCTCCCTTGAAAATGATGCATGTGTAGTTAGTTTTGATGTAAGTCTTGCAGAGTACCCTTGTACTCATGTTTGCTTAATTTATGTTTTTGCAGAGGAGACGTTAGTCTCACTAGTGATTCTTATAACGTGAAGTTCGGTGTTGACCGGATTAACTTGGGAATCACAGATAGAGGTCTAGTTCCTTTGGTAGGGTCGTGATAGCTTTCCAGGCTCCTCCATCCACTTTTGTAGATGTCTGTACCGAGACATGTTTAACTTCCGCTTGCTTGGTGAATGATCAGGATGTTGGGTCTTGTGATCCCTATTTGTAACATCTTACTGTATTGGCTCTTTCGAGCCTTCTAAATAAATGTTGTAATGTTGTATGGTTATGTTGTGATGCCATAGTTGTATCTATGCATATCAGGCATGTCGTGCGTACGTGTGACGTGCAACGGTATGTATGGGATTCATACCTAGTTGTGTGCCTTTAGTAGTACTCTTTACAGGGAACTGCCTCTTTGTGATTCCACCGAGCCTTGGTAGCTTGCTACTACTCCGGACACATTGATTGACCGGCATGTATCCTTCTTTCCTGCTGTGTCTGTCCCTTCAGGGAAATGTCTCGCAGTGTAATGGAGTCCCTGTAGCCTGCTACGACTAGTCTACGTGCAGTGATGACATTTATGTCCCATGGCATAATGGAGTCCTTGTAGCTTGCTATGACTCGTCTACACACGCTAGAGATCGACACCTGCATTGCTGGGTTACGTATGCATGTCCCTGTACGGATGTGCCACTTGGGTTCTACGACTAGTCATGTCGGCTCGGGTTCTTTGACATTTGAATGCTAGCGACACATTCACATACGTGAGTCAAAAGACGCAAACGGTCTCGGCCCAGGTAAGGTGGCAGTCGTGGAGATAACCATGCGTGAGACCGCAAAGTGATGTGATGTGTTACAGGCTGGATTTTTATGTCTTAGGATCAGGGTCCCGACAGCTTTGGTATCAGAGCTTGACTGCCTATAGGATTACCAAGCGAAACTGGTCGATGTTGAGTCTAGAACTGCTTTAGCTATACAAGGGAATTGATTGTGGAAGGGAACGTAAGGCTCTTTTTACTCCTTTCCTCGTGTCATTCAAATTCTGAGTCACCCTCTTCTTTTCTACGGGGATTAAGAACCAGGCCTTCTCACCTATCTATTAGGAGGACGAGTTACTATGCTGGAGACCTATATGAAAGTTGTTGTCCTCCTAGTTCAGTGTCTCCATATAAATTAATTGTCATGTTGTCAGTTTTCTTGTGCAGGTTGCCTCATATTCCATGCCCGTACAACCGTTATGCTGTCTGAGTTATCCAAGGTTTCCAAATTATCTGATGCAATTGCAAAACTCTTTTGTCTTGAGTCAATGTCTTTCAGGCCAGACAAAGCACACTAATTGTTGAGTTGAGGTACTCTATTACCTCAACGTGTATGATGAAGGTGTTTAGGAAACCATGTTGTTTCAGTGAACCACCCAATAGTCTAGTTGTGTCTTTTGTTTCCAGTGTGATAATTCTGGCCATCATTATCAAAAGCATGCTGTCATGCTACCTAGTCAATAGGTATTCTGTGTCTGGGTTCTTGAACCCAAGGATCACTCTGCTCATTCCCGTTGATAGTATTAGCTCGTTCCTTTAGGATATTAGTAGCCTTGTTATAGTCTTCAAGGTTTGTGGTATATCATTCTTCCAATATCATGAATCAGTTATGGAAGAAGTTCTTTGTGAATGAAAGATCACAACATGAGTGCTCTTCATGAGTTCTCCATTCCATAGTTGTGACTCTGCCAATCCTTCATTTCTGCATGGATTATCTAGAAGAAACATGTTGAACTCCGTTTGACATATTCAATCCATGCATCTACAACTCAGGAAATATCAAGGGCTCTTGAGTTTCCCTTCTTCAATTGCATCCTGACCTTTATCTATCAATGGATAGTCAAGAGTATGTCATGCATTGTGTTATCGATGTTGACTATTCTTGTGGTCTGTCAAGCCATTCTATTCTAGAATGACTAGGAGAAGCAAACTCCCGTACCTCATCCATTTCTAGGATTGGGTCAAAGCAGTTGTATTTCGCAGATCAAAATGCCAATCCATCTTTTGCTTTGTTCTACCTTGAGGTATTACCATCTTCATGTCAAGATTATCATGAGAACTGCACTCCCTCTTATGAAATCTTGATGTAGTGATACTTCTAGCCATCATCATTCATTCCCCGGTCTCTATTTTGTTGAAACCAGAATACCGACAAGAGAATCGTGATGTGTGAAATCAATACTCCTAGCAACTTTGTTTCTTGGTAGTTAATGGACGATAATCTCACTCTTGGTGTGATGGTAATTTAATTGCCATACTAGGACTGATCGTGCTACCTAGTCCATTTTTCCATGGTGCACTTTTCAATAAACGAGATAGGATTTTGTCAATCCTTACTCTGTTGATCATATCGTCTTGACTTGAAAAGCAAGATTGTTCTCGAGCTTGATAACATTTCGGTGGATCGTGCTTTTCTGAATATCTTCTCGAAAGTATTACCAAGGTTGTCGTGGTTTTGTCACGGCAGATGTCCGGGTCACGGACTTAGGTTCGGGGCGAGACGCAACTACGTGGCGGCTTGAAGTGGTTGTCGGAATCGAGAAGACACGGAGTTTTACCCAGGTTCAGCCCCTCAAGTCGAGGTAAAAGCCTACGTCCTGCTTGTCTAGCATTGATAATGATGAAGATCTCTCGGTTACAAGGGTGCTAATCGCTACCTCTAATCACGAGAGCCTCTAATTTGTCCATCCCTAATCTTGTGTTGTCTAAACTTGTAAACTTGTGTCTCTTGAGAATCTATCTCTCTAGGGGTGCTCTACCCCTCCTTATATAAGTGGAGAGGGTAGGTTTACAAATAGAATCCTACCCAGAGTAGGATTAGGACTCGTCTCCCACGAATCCAACTCCGGGTCTTGTTTCCTTTAATGGAATCCTTCTTTCTTCGGGCCTTCTCTTGTGGGCTTTCTCTCGTAAGCCGCCTGGCTCCGGCTCACCCGCCGGGTCTTGGGCTTGGTCATCCTGTGACTCGCCTGTCGGGTCAATAATAAGATGTCATGTCTTCGGCCAGGTCTTTAATAAAAATGTCATATCTTCGACCGGGTCTCCTATGAGTCGTCAGGCCAGGTCATGCTTCCGGACGGGTCATACCGCGGGGTATATCCCCGACATTAGCCCCTAGGTTAGCTTGAATTTATTCATGCTAAGCTCCTGAAATAAGAGTAACAAATATGTTAAGTGGCCGGCTTGCCTTTGGCCGGCTTATAAAATAACTCCTCAGAAATCTGGGTGTTTCTTGCATATGAATGAGTCGTCTTGATAACCATCTTGTTTGCCATTGTCCTTTGAAAAATATTGATAATAGAATACCCATATGCCATTGAGTCGGCTTCCAATGCTCTTTGGCGGGTGATATCTGCCGGGTTATAATCATTGATGATGTCGGGTCATTATCATTGGTGACTCCGGTTTAAATAACTAGAATCCAGCTGACTTGATAAAAATACTGAGATGAAAATCCATTTGATGTAAAGTCGTACTTCCATTGTTGTAAAACAAGGCGGCTTATAAAATCTGGCGGGTTATGATCTTTTGATAATTCCGGGTCATAAATGTTGAAGACACCGGGTTTTAACAGCTCAACTCCATAATTAAAATCTTGAAAACTGTCCTAAAAAGTTTTTGATATATCCATATTACCTGTAGCCCCCAAGCTCCAAGATTATCCATGATAACTTGGTGCTTTGCAAATAACATTTTGGACTGTGTAGCCCCCAAGTGTCGGGTTGTCCTGCCTGCAGCAACCTGGGACTTATAATTGCTTTATATGTTATAATGCTTCGGCGGGTGTAACCCCCAAGGGCCGGCTCATTAGAAAGCTTTGGCGGGTGTAGCCCCCAAGGGCCGGCTCATCAGAATGTGATGTGCCGGGATTATAATCCTTATCGAGAGTACACGAGGTCGGAGTAGCATCTTACAAACAGGCAGGTTTAACCAAGTTTTAGCCAATAAGGCAGGACAGCAGTTCAGGGTCTCTAAAGCGAGATTGGCCGTCAACTTTTGTGAACCGGCTCAGGGTCTCTAAAGCGAGATTGACTGATAAGAGCTCAGCTTTAACTTTACATCAGTTCAGGGTCTCTAAAGCGAGATTGGCCGTCAACTTTGTGAACCGGCTCAGGGTCTCTAAAGCGAGATTGACTGGTAAGAATTCAGCAGGTCACCTTACCTTAACCGGTTCAGGGTCTCTAGAGCGAGATTGACCGGTAAGGTTTCAGCGGGTCACAAACCACTTTGATTTAAACTTGTTGAGCCGGAAAATTTCATCTTTGGCAAAAGACCCGGGCTTCATTAAAAATGACCCAATGTGGCTTGCCATGCTTGTAGCCCCCGAGTCTCAAGTTGACTCGAAGAGGCGGCTTGAGAATCTGCACTGAAGTTTTGAGGTTGGCCGTGGCGGGTTATAGAAAATCCCGTACTAATTGCTTCAATGATCCGGTCGATGGTTCGTTCCGGCTGTTTGTCGAAGTGAACTCAACTGTAATGGTGGCGATTTGCGCGCCTGTCCGTCGGGCGGCTCACGCAGGCGAGCACCACACCGATATGTTGATGTAGACGTAGGAAACAACCACGGCATTGTAAGCCGGTTCTGTTATGAAAGACGGCTGCGGTATTGTAAACCGTTGTGGTCGCGAAAGACGGCCGCAACATTGTAAGCTGGTGCCGACGGATGAGAGACGGCCATGGTATTGAGAACCGGTGCGGGTGGCGAGAGTCGGCCATGGCATTTGAAAACCATTACGGACGGCGAGTCTCCGTGGCATTTATTAAACCGGTTCGGCCAGTGAGTCGCCCATGGCATTGTAAGCAGGCACTATCTTGTGAGTCGGTAGTGGTGTTGGAGACCGGCGCACGGCGAAAAAACGGCCACGGTATTTGTAAGACGGCGCGACGGTGAGGGGCGGTCATGGTCTTCTAAGCCGGCGTTGACGTCATGACGTTTGTAAACCGGTGCGCCCATGAAAGATGGCCACGGCGTTTGTAAGTCGGTGAAGTTGCGAGAGATGGCCATGGTGTTGTAAACCGGTGCGGTCACGAGAGGTAACCACGATGTCGTAAGCCGGCGTAGCCGCAACACGGACAAATACCAATACAGAATGATGCTAACGTGTGCTTCGTTTCCACGGTATAACGCCCCTTTTGACAGTAAACAGTGGCCCTGCATAAAAACATCACTGACCAACATAATTGTTTCTAACAGAAAAGCTAATATATATGATAGAACACATAGGGTGGACATCACCTATTTTGTTTAAATGACAGAAGATCCGTACTCGATGTCCCGCTGGATGCCTTTTCAAAGCAGTAGTAGCACCCACGTGGCCCTTTTTTTTAATGGCTTTTCCTTATCCTTTCATCCGGCCACACAGAACTGCGGGTCACGGCGGCACAACACCAAAGCGGAGATGGACAAGGCCGGCTCAAGCCCGGCCACGGCGACGGTAGAGCATGGCAACTTGGAGGCATGGAGGTTGCTCGGAGTTGCAACATCGGAGGCCGGCGACGGCACCTCATGGCGGCAATTCCTGGCGCCGGCGGTAGCGGAGGTAAGGCGCGGCAGTTCCTGGTGCCGACGGTAGCGAAAGGTAAGGCGGCAGGGGAGAATAGAGGTGGCTGCTACTGCAGGCGGCTCGAGCACGCCGGCTCAAGCGAGGGAAGAGGTGGCTATGGCGAGCAGGCCTTAGTGACAGGGCGCGCTGGAGCAAGGCGGCTCGAGCGCGCCGGCTCAGGCGAGGGGAGAGGCAGCCATGGCGAGCAGGCCTCAGCGGCGGGGGCGCGCTGGAGCGAGGCGGTGGTGTGGTGTAGGCCGGCTCGGAGGAGAGGGCTGGCGAGGCACGACAGCTCACGGCGGCCGGACTGGTGAAGATGGAGGCCACGGACGGAGCCAAGGCGGCGCCGGCGGCTTTAAGGCAGCGCCGCCACTACGGGGCGTCGGGCACGGCGGCAGCAGAAGGCGGCGCGGGCGATGCTGGCGGGTAGTGCGGAGGCGCGTGGGGCGAAAACGTGACCCGAGGCTGGCTCAGCGAGTCCGAGCCGGAGATGGGATCACGATGGAGAAGGATTCCAAAGCAGATTTTCTCTTTATCTTCTTCCTTTTGTGTACTAATTGTAGCTTTGACAGGGCACTGTTGCTGGTACCGGATGAGTCTCCTTTGGAGATCCGTTGTCCGTAGGAAAAAACCGAATCATCCGATGACAACCTCCGCGTACGAGCGATGTTGAAAATTTTCTCATGTTTTGTAATCCCGAGACTATAATTGATTTGATCTCTGATGACTGTCAACAAAACTTATGTATGCCGCATCGGTTGACCCTGATCTGATTTGTGCAATTGCGAAATCTCTTTTTAATCCTTGATTGATGAATTTGGGCCTGATGTAGATACCTCCATGCCGGCTCTTGCTGATCCGGTGGGTCATAGACTTCTCAATCCCTAGGCGAGATCCCTTCAAGAACACAATAAAACTCTGCGCTAAGCCCCACGATGGGCGCCAACTATCGTGGTTTTGTCACGGCAGATGTCCGGGTCACGGACTTAGGTTCGGGGCAAGACGGAACTACATGGCGGCTTGAAGGGGTTGGTCAGAATCGAGAAGACACGGAGTTTTACAAAGGTTCGGCCCCTCAAGTCGAGGTAAAAGCCTACGTCCTGCTTGTCTGGCATTGATAATGATGAAGATCTCTCGGTTACAAGGATGCTAATCGCAACCTCTAATCTGTCCATCCCTAATCTTGTGTTGTCTAAACTTGTAAACTTGTGTCTCTTGAGAATCTATCTCTCTAGGGGTGCTCTACCCCTCCTTATATAACTGGAGAGGGTAGGTTTACAAATAGAATCCTACCCAGAGTAGGATTAGGACTCGTCTCCCACGAATCCTACTTCGTGTCTCGTTTCCTTTAATGGAATCCTTCTCTCTTCGGGCCTTCTCTTGTGGGCTTTCTCTCGTAAGCCGCCTGGCTCCGGCTCACCCGCCGGGTCTTGGGCTTGGTCATCCTGTGACTCGCCTGTCGGGTCAATAATAAGATGTCATGTCTTCGGTCGGGTCTTTAATAAGAATGTCATATCTTCGACTGGGTCTCCTATGAGTCGTCAGGCCGGGTCATGCTTCCGGACGGGTCATACCGCGGGGTATATCCCCGACAAAGGTGTTCCTTGACCATTATGTTGAGCTCGTGATCACGATGGTTTTCTATAAATGACCCCTTCTCCAAGACTCTGTATTGGATAACCCTGAACTAGTTGGTTAAGCTAAACAACCACTTGGAGAGTTGGAAGATAGAAGCTTGATCTAACTTAGCTCATGCTAAAGGGATATCTTGTGTTTTTGTGCTTGTATGTGTAGAAGAAAGATAATATCTTCATCGATTGATCCTTGTGACCAATTCCATCCATTTGGATACCTCAATGAATTGTTGTTGAGCTCGTCGGCAACATTCTCGTCTATCCCATGACTCATCACGGACATTAAGCTGGCGTTGGAAACTTTGTAGACAATATCTTCGTGACATGTACATGAGGTATATGTTGGTGTAAGTAGTGACTTACTCAGAGTTCACGTGCATTTGGTGCAAGTTGCCACCGTGACTTCGGGGAATGTTATTTTGTCTCCTCTGGAATCATCCCAAGTTAATCATGCATGTGCGAAGTATTCTATGGCATGATAGGCTCGCTACCTCCATTCCGTATGAATTTCTTAGCACACCTAGCCATTGTTTCTCTTGTTAAGGAAAAGAAGTTAAGTGCTACTCCTGAAGGTACTAGATGGACTTGTATCCGACTTTGTTATCCGTAATGATGGTTCCTAACCCGAACTCGGTAGAGTTTTGTTGTAAGACCATGTGGTCATGCTTGCCCTGGACATTGTGTTCACATTTGTCTTGCAAATCAGCTCATGTTTTGGAGTTGGCTTCCGCAGTTCATTTCTCGAGAATCTCGCAACATCATCTCTTCGATTTGTGTTGCAACCTTTCACCTTCAGACATGCTGAGTCTGGACTATCCTGACACTAACCATATCTAAATCTCGGGCAGATATGATGGTTGGGACGTTTCCCCAAGAATTATAATATTGGTCTCTCTGTAACCCGGCAAATGGATGTTGTAGCTAACATATCTATCTGGAAGACCTACTATTATAATAATTTGTATCAGCAATTTAGACACGCCCCCATGAGGTTTTGTATGGCTTGTTCTAGAAGTTATTCCTCATGGACCCTTTGAGATTCCGAAGTCCGACCTTTTACGTGATGTTCTAGATACCAAATGTTACCTATAATTGGGTTATGCTACTTCATCAAGGAGAACATTAGAAGCGGAGTGCTAAATGTCTCTCGGTCGATCATCCAGATTTTGCTTCCTTGGCATAGCTAAGGTCAAATCTGAGAAAGTGTTGTCTTCCTTTGCATCTGCATCGTCCATCATTATTCATCATGGTAGTATGAGGTGTTGCCAGGATCCTTGGCACGGATGTTGGTAAAACTTTGATGAATATGGAGATGCCCAAGTTCTTGAGAGCATGCTCAGACACTGGGTTATACGCTCAGTATCAATTGGAATGTGCCTTCCGTTGCCAAGTTGTTTTATAACCCTAGCTTCCATTTCGATCTGATTATGCCATTCTTTCAAATTCCTTCAAATGATCGTTGTGAATTTCCTTAGGTTGTCATAGAGAGTTCCAGTGATCTTTGGATCAAAAGTAATTTTTTTGCCACTTAAGGGATAATTCTACGGGTCACCTTCCCTAAGGTGCCCGTTATGGTATGAAGGGCAACTAACTCCTCGCTACTTTCAAACCTCATCACCATCTGTTTTAGCGTGGAATTGTTGCCTACCAATTGAACCGCCATCATCTGCTTCATTCATTATTTTCAATGTGTGTTTTGTGTCCCAGCTCGAGAGATGTTATCACTTCTCATTCCATGAGTTGGTCATGAGTCGCTTGACCTTCGTAAAGATCAATTCTTGTAGAGCTTTCTATCCATGTTGTCTTTCTGTTGGATGAAGATCTTGGAAGCAAAGACGCCAAAGTCAAGATGATGAAATGAAGCAACATCTTTGAGAAGGACAACTGGATCATGAAGATTCTGTTAGTTTTGTGTTCCCTTCTGTCCTCATACCCTACGCCTAAATCTCAGGACGAGATTATTGTTTAGTAGGGGTGAGTTGTCACGGCCCGAGGATTTGTTGCAATTAATTTCATTAGATGCATCAGTGAGCATCCATGCATCATGTTAAATTCAAATGAATTTGGAATGAGGAATGAATCAAACCTCAGAGAGACTTTGTCAAAAGAGCAATATAAAAAATGATCTCAAATAATTCCAAGAAAATGTTCCTGGTATCCTCAGAAAATATTGGCATGTGGTAAAAATCCAAACCAATATTTAGGAATCACAGAAATATTTATATTGGGCATTTGAGTTAAACCACCAATAATTTGAATTGGATTTATATTATATTTATATAAATTATAAGTCCAAAGAATCTGAAAACTTTATGTGTGGCATTGGTTAATTCCACTTGGTCCACATAAATAATTCCAGGTTTTTATAAAATGGCATGGTATTTTCTCCAAGCCAAAATATATTGAATTAATAGAAAATATAAAAAAATTGAAAAAGAGAGAGAGAGAAACTTACCTGGCAGCCCACCAGAGCCGGCCCAGCCTAGCTCCTCCCTTGTCGTCTTCCACCTCTCGCCAGTAGGCAGAGCGTGTGGACGCCGTGCGCGTGCACACACCATGGCCACCTCCTGCTTAAAGGTAGGCCCTCCAGGCGAGGGGATAAGCCCCGAGAGACGTCTAGATCGAGCCCCCCTCCATTTCTCCTCCCTCCCACGGCCTCTTGCTCGCCCTCGCCATGGCCGTCCGCCCTGCCTCCGGTCGTCCCCGAGCCCGCTGGCCAGCTCTTCGGCATCCCTGTGAGCCCCTCTTGCTCCTCCCCATGTTTCCCCTCTTCTATCGCGCCCTAGCAAGCCCAGCTGCCGGACCCGAAACCTCCCGCCGCCGTGGTTCGTCGCCATCGTGGCCAGGGCTCCGCAAGCTCACAATTGAGCATGTGGACGAGCTCCTGGAGGCTCCAGGAGTCCGTAGCCACTAGCAGTTGCCCTCCCGTGCCTTCTGCGCCAACCCCGAGCGAGGCCGAGCTTCGGCCGCCGCGGAAGTCGCCACCATCGACCGCTCCGACCACCTCCAGCCATCTAGTGGCCACCAACGGACGCGGCCCTTCCCTAGCTTTGCGTAGAGCCTAAGCACGCCCAAAACCGCCGCCTGTAGAGCAATCCCGAGCATCGCCGGCGAATCTCCACCGTGGATCTTGATCGCCGGCGGTTAACTCCGGCCTTCCCGACGTGGCCGTTGACCGGACCCACCAGTCAGTGACTGACTGGGTCTCCCGTTGACTGCTGAGTCAATAGTTGACTGGGCCCACTCGTCAGCCACAGTGGTTGATCCGGGGTAACTAACCAGTAGTCCCCACTGGTCAGGTTTGACCAGGACCAGGTCAGCCGACCTGCTGACCTCATGATGATGTCAAGCTGATGCAGTAATCCATTTTTATAAGAAAAATAATTCAGAAATTCCAGAAAATGTTTAAAACTTCTTAAAATCATAGAAAATAATCTATAAGTCAGATGAAAATAATTTATATAAGAAAAATGATCAGAAAAATCTACTGAATTTGTTTATACCATGATCATGCATGTTTAAGCAAGTTAACATCACCAAGTAGGACATTTCATGATTAGGATAAAATAATAAATAGTGTTGGTGTTGCAAGTTAATATATATTTGAATTCCACTTCACTTAATATGACTACCTATAGCACTCGGTGAATCCAGTAACTTAACATGTCATTTCATGCATCACGATTGTTGCATTGCATTGAATGTGTTCCTTTCTTGTTTTACCGGTGGTGTCCCCCCTTGGTAGACGATGGTTCCGACGATCTAACCGTTGACACTAATGAAGGGAAGTAATATCTTCAGAATTGTCAGGCAAGCAAACCCCCTTGAGCATACTGATATGATCCCACTCTCTTGCTCCTGCTCTCTTTTACTGCATTAGGACAACAACGATTCAACTATTATATGTCATCGGTAGTTGAACCCATTCCTTTGCATGACCTGTCTTTGCCATAGTAAATAGTTGAAACCACTTAGCATGAGTAGCAACTGCTTGAGCCTTGTTGTGCTTACTCATCCATGCATGCTTACTTACGGTGCCTGCTATGCTTAGAGTTGTGTCGTGTTGGGTCTGATCCATCTGGGCGATGAATCGGAATGGCAGTGTTCATGTCTTACGGTGTGAGAGCTAAGTGTGTGAACACGATTTGGTAAAGGTAGCGATGAGAGGTGATGTAGGAGTACATGGCGGGTTGTCTCATTGGGACCGTCCTTAAGAACTAAGTTCTGTGTATGTTATCCAAGACAAGTTACTACCGCACATTGGGATACTTAATTGACCCTCTCGGCCCATTAATCGCCTAGACCTCTGTCAAGGAGTTGCAAGTAGTTTCTGGTATTTGTAGGAAAAGTGATGGCGGTCGTGCATAGCGTTGCCCGACGGGGTGGACTATGATGCGGTATAGGCACAGTGGCACGGTGTACCAAGTGGCACCCGAACGGTGGGCTCGGGAACCCTACGTACATCGTTTGAGGCCGTAGCGGATACTTCGGCCGGACTTCCATGCAGGTTTAGTCTCAAATAGGCGATAAACCTAGACTAGGGTCTTGTGTGGTTGATGGTCGTGGCCTACTCCCTCGCTGGGCTTCCGCTTGCAGGTTGCCGAGGTGCCTTTTTACGTGCACATGGCGATAAGTGGCGGGAGCGTGTGTGAAGAAGTATACCCCTGTAGGGTTAAATAAACTATCCGAATAGTCGCGTCCTCGGATATGGACTGCTTGGATTGCTTATGTGGTTCATAGACAACTTGAAGTGGATACTCTAAAATACGCAAGATCAGCGTGAGTGCTATGGATGGCCTTCTCGTAGGGAGACAGAAGTGGATCCATAGTGGTGTATTGATTTGGTGAATATGTGGACTCGTGTATGCTATTCCACCTCAAAGAAAGCACTTGTAGTCGTAGTATAGGTTAGTCAAGAGTCAAAGCTGGCTTGCTGCAATAAACTCCACCATCCCCTCCCTTGAAAATGATGCATGTGTAGTTAGTTTTGATGTAAGTCTTGCTGGGTACCCTTGTACTCACGTTTGCTTAATTTATGTTTTTGTAGAGGAGACGTCAGTCTCACTAGTGATTCCTATAACATGAAGTTCTATGTTGACCGGATTAGCTTGGGAATCCTAGATAGAGGTTTGGTGCCTTTGGTAGGGTCGTGGTAGCTTTTCAGGCTCCTCCACCCACTTTTGTAGATGTCTGTACCCAGACATGTTTAACTTCCGCTTGCTTGTTGAATGCTCTGGATGTTGGGTCTTGTGACCCCTGTTTGTAACATCTTATTCTATTGGCTCTTCCGAGCCTTCTAAATAAATGTTGTAATGTTGTATGGTTTTGTTGTGATGCCATAGTTGTATCTATGCATATCGGGCATGTCGTGCGTACGTGTGACGTGCAACAGTATGTATGGGATTCGACACCTAGTTGTGTGCCTTTAGTAGTACTCTTTATGGGGAACTGCCTCTTTGTGCTTCCACCGAGCCTTGGTATCTTGCTACTGCTCCGGACACATTCACTACTCGAATTCAGTTATTTGCCATGGGTCAGGCCTTTGCCGTCTGCTGACACATGGCAAAGATGCTCTTTGCCGTCTACTGTCCCAAAGCAGACGGCAAAGAACTGGCACATGGCAAACAGTGTCTTTGCCATGTGCCAGTTCTTTGCCATCTACCCACTCATGGCAAAGAGGGCCAGGGCAGACGGCAAAGGGCTAAGGTGGGCCCCACCGGGCCTTGGCCCTTGCCAGGTACAAGTGGGGGGTCTTTGCCGTCCGGGACGCCTTTGCCGTCGGCCATGTCCCTCTTTGCCATCGGGGGGCAGACGGCAAAGACCCCCTACTAACGGTCGTTACACCCCAATCTCTCTCACCCTCTCCCTCCCTCACTCTCTCCCGCATCTCCCTTGCACCGCCGCGCTGCTCCTCCGTTCGCCGTCGTGCCGCCCCTCCCCCTCCCGCTCGCCGCCGCGCCGCCCCTCCCCTGTGCCTACCCTACCCCCTCACCCCTCCCCCCCGTTCCGCCCCCCCCCCTCCTCCCACTCGCCGCCGCGCCGCCCCTCCCCCTCCCGCTCGCCGCCGTGCCACCCCTCCCCTTCCCGCTAGCCGCCGCGCCGCCCCTTCCCCTCCCGCTCGCCGCCGCGCCGCCCCTCCCAGCCGACGCCCCCTCCCACCGCCCTCCCGGCCGCCGCCCTCCTCTCACCTCCCTCCCGGCCGCCTCCCTCCTCCCACCTCTCTCCCTGCCGCCTCCCTCCTCCCACACCCTCTCGGTCGCCGCCCCCTCCCACGTGCTCCCTCCGGCCGCCGCCCTCCGTCGCACCCTGCCGCTCCGGCACCCCAGCGCCCTCCGGTATGTTTTTTTATTTTTGTTTTTGTTTTGTTTTCTTCTTTTTTGCTCTTTAATTGTTAGATTATATTATGTATGTAGTTTAGTGCTAGGTTTAGTGTTAGATAAGATTAGGTTAGTGCTAGGTTTAGTGCTAGATTAGTTTAATGCTTGGTTTAGTGCTAGAAGAATAAGTAGAAGGAGGAAGGAGAAGAAGAAAAAGTAGAATAAGTAGTGGCCGAGCCCCGACGCCACTGACCCCCGACCCCCGACCCCCGACGGTACTGACCCCCGACCCCCGACGGCACTGACCCCCGACGCCACTGACCCTCGACCCCCGACGGCACTGACCCTCGACCCCCGACCCTCGACGCCACTGACCCTCGACCCTCGACCCCCGTCCCCTACCCCCGACCCCCGACACCACTGACCCCCAACCCCCGGCCCCCGACACCTCTTCGGGATCTTGTTGACCGAAAAGACCCCCGACCCCCAACACCAGTGACTCTCGACCCCCAACGACACCGACACCCGACTAACGATGCCACCAACCCCCAATCCTCGACCCTCGACCTCCGACGCCACTGACACCCGACTGCCGACACCCGATGCCACTGACCCTCGATCCCCAACCCCCGATGCCACTTACCCTCAACCCCCGACCCCCTACCCCTGACCCCCGACGCCACTGACACCCAACCCCCGACCCCCGACCCCCGATGCCAGTGACCCTTGACCCCCGACGACACTGACCCCCGACCACCGACACAACTAACCCCCGACCCCCGACGCCACCGACACTCGACACCACCGACCATCGACGCCACCGACACCCGACACCACCGACCATCGATGCCACTAAGGCGACGGGGTCGTAGTTTTGTAAATTATGAGTTAGGTCACATACTTTCCGATTATGTTAATTATAAAAACATCATATTTGTGTTGATCGGGTGAATTTCAATGTGCAGTTGTTCGACGACCTCCACGAGCTCCGCCCCTGCGTTTGTTGGTGAGCACAAATGACTTCTCCTCCTACCCCCTTAATTTGCTCTGTTCCGGTCTTCGTGCCGATGAAACTTGCTAGCTATAGGTTTCTTCAATCATGAGTATGCATGACCAGTATGCGTCTCCCGTTCGAAAGGGCGACATCTATAAATATGCATATCTTTGCATATTTATAACCGCCATCCTTTCGAATTGTCCAACATTATCCATGGACAGCCCGAGTATGTGTAGATTGGGTTCGTTTTCCCGTATGCTGTGCTCCGGATCCGATGCGGAATTTCGTCAGTGCCTCCTTGCTGTTCTCCGGGTACACATCCTCTCTGCTTATTGCCGAGACATGTATCAGGAGAACAACAGGGAGGTGCTGCCAAAATTCTGCATCGCATCTGGAGCAGAGCATGGGAAAACGAACCCAATCTACACATACTCGGGTGGGATTAGGACCTCTCTTTACCTATTAGCGTGTAGGTTTCATGGACTTAATAAAACTGACAAACTTGATTAGCGGATGAATATAGGTGATGAATTATATATTAATTTATTTCTTGTGCGCCCATAGGTACCTAGGCAACATCAGTGATCATGCTTGGATGTACACTGGTCACCCTAGTCAGAAAGACATGACCAATGAATGGTTAACAAAAACCAGGGGGTTTGTGAGAGCTGCATTTCCAAATGGCCAACAAAAAACATGGTGCCCCTGTCCCAACTGCGACAACTTGAAAAAGCACACAGAGTTTGAAATGGGTAAACACATGCAGAAGTGGGGTTTTACGCCTAATTATACGGTTGGACTTTTCATGGTGAGTCTGACCAACGTGCCAGAGCTGAGGTGATTCGTCGTCGCACCGACGAGCATGGTACGGGGATCGAAGACATGGTGCAAGACTTTGATGATGCTCGAGATTCAGACGATGAGATGGAGGAATCTGCAAAGGCCTTCTATGAAATGTTGGAGTCTTCAAAACGTCCTCTCCACGAGCAGATTAAGCTTTGTCAGCTGGATGCCATCGCGCAAGTAATGGCTCTGAAGGCTCAATTCAACCTAGGCAGAGAATGCTACGACGCGATGATGACGATATTTGGACGCTTTCTACCTGAAGGCCATGTACTGCCTGCAAACCTGTACCGGTCAGACAAAATCCTCCGTGTACTTAAGATGCCCTCTGAGAAGATACATGCCTGTGAGAATGGATGTGCCTTATTTAGGCTTGAGTATGCGGCCTTGAACTATTTCCCCATTTGCAATTCTTCCAGGTATATTGTGGTAGACAACGGTATGGGTGAGAAGAATCAGACCAAAATCCCCATTAGTGTTCTTCGGTATCTGCCAATCGTACCAAGACTTCAACGTCTTTTCATGGTCGAAGAGACGGCCAGACAGATGACATGGCACAAATTGGGCAAAAGAACCGAACTAGATGCGGATGGGAACAAGATGCTGGTACACACTTCAGATGGTTTTGCGTGGAGGCACTTCGATGCATTACATAAGGATAAATCGGAAGATCCAAGGCATCCAAGAGTTGCCATCAGCACAGATGGGTTCAATGTGTATGGTATGACGGCAACACAATACAGTTGTTGGCCTGTATTTGTCATTCCACTCAATTTCCCACCTGGAGAGATTATGAAAAGAAAGAACATTTTCCTGACGTTGATAATTCCAAGGCCCAACTATCCGGGGAAGAATATGAATGTGTACATGCAGCCGCTTAAGGATGAGTTGCAAGAAGCCTGGGATAATGGGTTCAAGACCTACGACGCCGCTACCAAAACAAATTTCAAAATGCATGTGTGGTACATGTACTCGACGCATGATTATCCGGCGTATGCGCTATTCTCTGGCTGGTGTGTGCATGGAAGGTTCACGTGCATCACATGCAAGGCAGTTCTTCAGTTCTGTTGGCTGCAGGCTGGTCGCAAGTATTCTTGCTTTGACATGCATAGACAATTCCTAGATCCTGACCATAAGTTCATAAAAGACAAGAAGAATTTCATCAAAGGTATAGTTGTCAAAAACACTGCACCAGCTGCGTTGACAGGCCAACAGATCCTGGATCAGATAAACGCTCTCGAGCCGGATCCTAAACGTCCAGGGTATTTCAAAGGGTATAATACGGAACACGCCTAGACTCACAAGTCATGTTTGTGGGATCTGCCTTACTTTAAAGACCTCCTTTGCCCACACAACATCGACATGATGCACACTGAAAATAATATTGCAGAGGCCATTTTTGGTACATTGTTCGGCATAGAGGGGAAGTCAAAAGATAATCCTAAGGCTAGAATCGACCTGGAGGCTCTATGTGATAGACCGTTACAAAACTTGCGACAACGAAAAGGAAAGGAAAGCATAGCAAAGCCAAAGGCATGGTTCAATCTTCAAAGGCCAGCTATTAGGGAAATGCTATTGTGGGTGAAAATGTGGTTGATTTTCCCCGATGGGTATGCTACGAATCTAAAGAGGGGAGCGAGTCCTGAGAAATTGAAAATATTTGGTCTCAAGAGTCATGATTGGCACATATGGATTGAGCGGGTAATGCCGGTGATGTTGCGTGGCTTTATCCCTGAGGATGAATGGCTAGTACTGGCAGAGCTGAGCTATTTGTTCCGTTCTCTTTGTGTGAAGGAACTATTGCCTGGCATGCTAGATGAAATGGAAGGGTTGGCGCCGGAGTTGATTTGAAAATAAGAAAAGATCTTTCCACCGGGCTTCTTTAATCCAATGCAGCATTTGATTTTGCATCTCCCGACCGAAGCAAGATTGGGGGGGGCATTCAAAATCGATGGTGCTTCTCAACTGAGAGGACGCAGAAGACGCTTCGAGCTAAGTGTAAAAATAAACGTAGAATTGAAGCATCGATGGCCGAAGCATTCATTATCGAGGAGGCGGCAAACTTCGTGGCAGCACACTACGAAGCCAAAAATCATCATTTGCATAACCCGAAGCCTCGATACAATGATGAATATCCAAAAAAAGGTCGATCCAACCTTAGCCTATTCAAAGGGAATCTCGCACCATCCGGTGCTTCGAAAGGGAAATCGTTGGATGTCGAAGAATGGCGGACCATTTCATTGTATATCTTCACCAACCTAACAGAAGTGCGGCCGTACATCGAGTAAGTTCTCGGTAAATTATTGTTCCGCAACTTCTAATTCCTTTCAACTACTCTTATTCCCGGATATTTGATATAGTCAATACGTTTCCGAATTCTCGGATGGAGCGGTCATCGAAAAGGATTCCGTCGAAGAGTATGAGCTTCTCGCAAAGCATGGAGGCGACTATCCCGGTTTCATCTCTTGGTTCAAACAAAGGGTAATTAATTACTATTAATGGTCCATTTGATTTCTTGGTCTAATTTGTGGCTAATGCATCCATTCTTTCATATTAAACTTGTAGGCTGATGCAGAGTCTATGGACTCCGAGTTGAGACAAGTCGCTAATGGTTTTGACTATAAGGTCCATTCATTTCACAAATACAACATCAACGGGTATCACTTTCGTACCTTTGGCAAAGAGCTATCTATGCCCGACCTAAAGACTACAAATTGTTGTGTCTCTGCTATCGACGAAGGAGGCACTGAGTATTATGGAAGAGTTGAAGCAATTTATGAACTTCTATTCTATGGTGAAAACCCACCGACCGTCTAGTCTTCAAATGTCATTAGTTTGAGCCGAGGGAGACTAGAAGGACTCATGAACACATAGGACTAGTCGAAATCAACCAAAACACCCACTTAGATGTCCCCGATGTCTATATTACGGCTCAACAGGCGACACAAGTTTTCTATCTACCGTGGGCCTGCCAAACTAATCCAAATCTGAAAGGTTGGGATGTCGTTTATGAAGTGCCACCACATTTTAGACCACCTACCCTTAATGAAGAGGATTACGAACCTCACATTAACCCAGACACATATGAAGGAGAATTCTTCCGAGAAACACGTATGTCCAAGAAACGTTTCAAGAACCGCTCTACTTCACCCCAAAACATTGAAGTAAACAGCGACAGTGAATCCGTCTTAACACCTGAGCCCGAACAGCAAGAGCAGGAAGAAGAAGAGGTTACTACTGCAGATGACCTGTCACTTCTTGACCGATTACATAATGGTGGCCTTCCACATGTTCTTCCTGATAGTGATGATGATGATGCATTTATTGATGATAGTGATGATCATGATGCATTTATTGACCCCGAAGCATATATAGACGAGCACGATTAGTTCATGTCAAGTATTCAACTATTACTATATATAAATTTTGAGTTCATGTTAGGTATTCAATTTTTATTAGTCATGTTGGTATTTATGACGATGATACACTTAAATTATATACATTTTATTACTCATGTTGGTATTTATGTTGTACTAATTTCATTTACTCTTTGTCATGGCAGGTGTGGAAAGATGGTGGGAAAGGGTCGAAAGCACTCCGCGGCTCCTTCTTCGTCGGCGAGTCGTGGGATGGGTACTTCCATTCCTGAGTCGCCTCTTCGGAGAGCGTTTCTCTCTACTCTGCATGGAGTGGCCGCTTCTTCGACTCTCGCAGCCCCCGTGAGAGGAGCTCGACTCCCCGCGAAGGCGAGAGGTACTAAAGGTATTACTCATGTTGGTATTTATGTTGTACTCATGTTGGTATTTATGTTGTAGTCATGTTTGTATTTATATACATTTTATTACTCATGTTGGTATTTATGTTAGCATAGTTAGGTAAAAACACTATAAGAACCTTAGTTAGCTCATTACAATGACTAATTTAGCTCCAAAATGACATAATAAGGTCAAAATGGATTTAACAATCATAGTTGGCTCCAAAATGACATATTTTACCCAAGTTAGCTCTAGAATGGCCTATACTTAGCTTGGCTTCCACCTAAATGACAGAATTAGCTTAGTTAGCTCCAAAATGGCCTATTTAATAATAAATGACCCATGCTTAGCTATTTATCCTCCAAAATGAAATAATTAGCTCCAAAAAGGCATAATTAGCTAATTTAGCCCGAAGAAGAGGACAAGAGGAGAATAAAGAGGAGAAATGAAAAAAAGGAAGAAGAAGAAGAAGAGAAGAAGAAGGAGAAGGAGAAGGAGGAAGAAGAAGGAGAAGAAGGAGAAGAAGGAGGAGAGAAGCTTCTTCTCCTTCTTCTTGTCCTTCTTCTTTTCTTATTCTTCTCCTCTTCCTTCTCCTTCTCCTTCTCCTTCTCCTTCTCCTCCTCCTCCTTCTTCTTCTTTTACTTCTTCTTCTTCTCTTCTTGCTTCTTCTCTTTCTCTACTTCTACGTAGCTTAGACTCATCCAAAAATGACTTAATTGGCTAATTATCCAACAAAATGACATAATTAGCTTAGTTAGCTCCTAAATGGCCTATTTAATAAAAAATGACCTATACTTAGCTAATTATCCTCCAAAATGACATAATTAGCATAGTTAGGTAAAAACATCATAAAAACTTGGTTAGCTCATTAAAATGACTAATTTAGCTCCCAAATAACATAATAACGTCAAAATGGATTTGGTAATCATAGTTGGCTCCAAAATGACATATTTTACCCAAGTTAGCTCTAGAATGGCCTATACTTAGCTTGGCTTCCACCTAAATGACAGAATTAGCTTAGTTAGCTCCAAAATGGCATATTTAATAATAAATGACCTGTACTTAGCTATTTATCCTCCAAAATGAAATAATTAGCTCCAAAAAGGCATAATTAGCTAATTTAGCCCGAAGAAGAGGACAAGAGGAGAAGAAAGAGGAGAAATGAAAAAAAGGAAGAAGAAGAAGAAGAAAAGAAGAAGGAGAAGGAGAAGGAGGAAGAAGAAGGAGAAGAAGGAGAAGAAGCCTCCTTCTTCTCCTTCTTCTTGTCCTTCTTCTTTTCTTCTTCTTCTGCTCTTCCTTATCCTTCTCCTTCTCCTTCTCCTCCTCCTCCTTCTTCTTCTTTTACTTCTCCTTCTTCTTCTCTTCTTGCTTCTTCTCTTTCTCTACTTCTACGTAGCTTAGACTCATCCAAAAAAGATTAAATTGGCTAATTATCCAAAAAAATGACATAATTAGCTTAGTTAGCTCCGAAATGGCCTATTTAATAAAAAATGACCTATACTTAGCTAATTATCCTCCAAAATGACACAATTAGCATAGTTAGGTAAAAACATCATAAGAACCTTGGTTAGCTCATAAAATGACTAATTTAGCTCCAAAATGACATAATAAGGTCAAAATGGATTTAATAATCATAGTTGGCTCCAAAATGACATATTTTACCCAAGTTAGCTCTAGAATGGCCTATACTTAGCTTGGCTTCCACCTAAATGACAGAATTAGCTTAGTTAGCTCCAAAATGGACTATTTAATAATAAATGACCTATACTTAGCTATTTATCCTCCAAAATGAAATAATTAGCTCCAAAAAGGCATAATTATCTAATTTAGCCCGAAGAAGAGGACAAGAGGAGAATAAAGAGGAGAAATGAAAAAAAGGAAGAAGAAGAAGAAGAGAAGAAGACGGAGAAGGAGAAGGAGGAGAAGAAGGAGAACAAGGAGGAGAGAAGCTTCTTCTCCTTCTTCTTTTCCTTCTTCTTTTGTTCTTCTTCTCCTCTTCCTTTTCCTTCTCCTTCTCCTTCTCCTTCTCCTTCTCCTCCTCCTCCTTCTTCTTCTTTTACTTCTCCTTCTTCTTCTCTTCTTGCTTCTTCTCTTTCTCTACTTCTACGTAGCTTAGACTCATCCAAAAAAGACTAAATTGGCTAATTATCCAACAAAATGACATAATTAGCTTAGTTAGCTCCGAAATGGCCTATTTAATAAAAAATGACCTGTACTTAGCTAATTATCCTCCAAAATGACATAATTAGCATAGTTAGGTAAAAACATCATAAGAACCTTGGTTAGCTCATTACAATGACTAATTTAGCTCCAAAATGACATAATAAGGTCAAAATGGATTTAATAATCATAGTTGGCTCCAAAATAACATATTTTACCCAAGTTAGCTCTAGAATGGCCTATACTTAGCTTGGCTTCCACCTAAATGACAGAATTAGCTTAGTTAGCTCCAAAATGGACTATTTAATAATAAATGACCTATATTTAGCTATTTATCCTCCAAAATGAAATAATTAGCTCCAAAAAGGCATAATTAGCTAATTTAGCCCGAAGAAGAGGACAAGAGGAGAAGAAAGAGGAGAAATGAAAAAAAAGGAAGAAGAAGAAGAAGAGAAGAAGAAGGAGAAGGAGAAGGAGGAAGAAGAAGGAGAAGAAGGAGAAGGAGGAGAGAAGCTTCTTCTCCTTCTTCTTTTGTTCTTCTTCTCCTCTTCCTTTTCCTTCTCCTTCTCCTTCTCCTTCTCCTCCTCCTGCTTCTTCTTTTACTTCTCCTTCTTCTTCTCTTCTTGCTTCTTCTCTTTCTCTACTTCTACGTAGCTTAGACTCATCCAAAAAAGACTAAATAGGATAATTATCCAACAAAATGACATAATTTGCTTAGTTAGCTCCGAAATGGCCTATTTAATAAAAATGACCTGTACTTAGATAATTATCCTCCAAAATGACATAATTAGCATAGTTAGGTAAAAACATCATAAGAACCTTGGTTATCTCATTGCGACGACTAATTTAGCTCCAAAATTACATCATAAGGTCAAAATGGATTTACTAATCATAGTTGGCTCCAAAATGACATATTTTACCCAAGTTAGCTCTAGAATGGCCTATACTTAGCTTGGCTTCCACCTAAATGACAAAATTAGCTTAGTTAGCTCCAAAATGGCCTATTTAATAATAAATGACCTATACTTAGCTACTTATCCTCCAAAATGAAATAATTAGCTCCAAAAAGGCATAATTAGCTAATTTAGCCCGAAGAAGAGGACAAGAGGAGAAGAAAGAGGAGAAATGAAAAACAGGAAAAAGAAGAAGAAGAGAAGAAGAAGGAGAAGGAGAAGGAGGAAGAAGAAGGAGAAGAAGGAGAGAAGCTTCTTCTCCTTCTTCTTGTCCTTCTTCTTTTCTTCTTCTTCTCCTCTTCCTTCTCCTTCTCCTTCTCATCCTCCTCCTCATCCTCATCCTTCTTCTTTTACTTCTCCTTCTTCTTCTCTTCTTGCTTCTTCTCTTTCTCTACTTCTATGTAGCTTAGACTCATCCAAAAAAGACTAAATTGGCTAATTATCCAACAAAATGACATAATTAGCTTAGTTAGCTCCGAAATGGCCTATTTAATAAAAAATGACCTATACTTAGCTAATTATCCTCCAAAATGACATAATTAGCATAGTTAGGTAAAAACATCATAAAAACTTGGTTAGCTCATTAAAATGACTAATTTAGCTCCCAAATAACATAATAACATCAAAATGGATTTGGTAATCATAGTTGGCTCCAAAATGACATATTTTACCCAAGTTAGCTCTAGAATGGCCTATACTTAGCTTGGCTTCCACCTAAATGACAGAATTATCATAGTTAGGTAAAAACATCATAAGAACCTTGGTTAGCTCATTAAAATGACTAATTTAGCTCCAAAATGACATAATAAGGTCAAAATGGATTTAATAATCATAGTTGGCTACAAAATGACATATTTTATCCAAGTTAGCTCTAGAATGACCTATACCTAGCTAAGTTCTCTCCTAAATGACATAATAAGGCTATGTGGCTCCAAGATGACCTATTCCACCTAACTTAGCTATTGAATGGCCTATACTTAGCTAAGTTCTCTCCAAAATAACCTATATATACTTCTCTTCTTCATCTAGTATTCTTCTTCTTACTTTCTTATTTGTCATTTTGCAGATTACATTCACTTCACGGGAAGCTTGGATTATATTGATGGAATCCTGGAATATGAATACTTGTACCATGGCTTCACGGAAGCTTGTATTGAAACTATTGTAGTATATGGATATATATGAGACTTTGTATGCATATGGATGAAACTGGTGTAATATATGGTTTGGTACGGATGCAACTTGAATAATATGTATCTACTATGGATGAAAGTTATTTTAATATGGTTATGAGTACGGAAACAAATTTATTCCTATCAAACATATATATATCCTGATTATTGTGAAAATTGTTGGATATAGTAGAAAATAAAAGAGGTGAGGGGGCTGTTTTGAGCCTTTGCCATGAGGGGGCAGACGGCAAAGGGGTGAGGGAGATAGGCTAGGTCACCCCTTTGCCGTCTGCCCCCTCATGGCAAAGGGGGCTAAGGGCAGACGGCAAAGGGGGGGTAAGAGAGGGGCTGGGATGCCCCCTTTGCCATGAGGGGGCAGATGGCAAAGCGGGCTAAGGGCAGACGGCAAAGGGGGGAAGAGAGGGGCTGGGATGCCCCCTTTGCCATGAGGGGTTAGACGGCAAAGGGGGCTAAGGCTGACGACAAAGGGGGGGAAGAGAGGGGCTGGGTTCCCCCCTTTGCCATGAGGGGGCAAACGACAAAGGGGGCTAAGAGCAGACGGCAAAGGGGGGAAGCCTGCCGTTAGCACTTAACGGGATAGCCTGTTGATCTGCCGTCCCGTTTTATTTGCCGTCTGCTCCCTCGTGGCAAAGATTCTTTGTCGTCCGCCGTACAAAAAGCAGACGGCAAATAACCTCTTCACCGGATATTTTTTTGCCGTCTAGTTTGCCGTTAGCTGACTGACGGCAAAGCCTTTGCCGTCTGTGTTTCCCCCCTTTACCGTCAGCCATAGAAGACGGCAAATTCTCATATTCCTGTAGTGATTGATTGATTGGCATGTATCCTTCTTCGCTGTTGTGTCTGTCCCTTCAGGGAAATGTCTCGCAGTGTAATGGAGTCCATGTTGCCTACTACGACTCGTCTACATGCAATGATGACATTTATGTCCCACGGCGTAATGGAGTCCTTATAGCTTGCTATGACTCGTCTACACATGCTAGAGGTCAACACTTGCATTGCTGGGTTACGTATGCCTATCCCTGTACGGATATTCCAGTTGGGTTCTACGAATAGTCATGTCGGCCCGGATTCTTTGAAATTTGAATGCTAGCGACACATTCACATACGTGAGTCAAAATACGCAAACGGTCCCAACCCAGGTAAGGTGGTAGTCGTGGAGATAACCGTGCGTGAGACCGCAAAGTGATGTGATGTGTTACAGGCTAGATTCCTATGGCTTAGGATCGGGGTCCCGACACGTAGACATGGCCCAGAGGTCCCTCAAGCACGCCTGGGATGGCCACAACCTCGCTGGACCTCGGTGCACGGTGCGCCAGAGCCACGGCTACTTAAGGCCTCCCCGAGCCCCCTCTCGCCTCCTTTCGCTCCTCCTACCTCCCGCAAACCTCCCGGGCCTGCTTCTGGCTTCCCCCGTGCCCCCTCCTTGTTCCCACGGCCGGAATTTCTACACCGGCCTCCCCCTAAATTTTATCTCCCTCGAGCTCCCCCTCTCCCCCTGACCCCTCTGATGTTGTCCCCCCATCACTATGAAGCCCATCCGTCGTTTCCATCCTCTTTGGGGCACCATGCACTCAAGGCCGATGGTGGCCGATGGCCTCGTCCGTGGCCCCTCGAGCTAGCGTTGTTGCGCCCTTCCTGGTGGTCGTGTGTCACCCAGGAGCGCGTGGCTTGTCGCCCCTAGCGCCTCGATGGCCGAAGCACCGCCGGAGATGATCGAAGCCACTGGGACGAGCGTCGGCGCCGCTCGGTCTCGCCTCCCCTGCTCTCGCCTGTTCAGGCGGGAGGAGGGGGACGACCCTGACCGGTGGGCCCCGCACGTCAGCGAGCCAGGAGATGGGCTCGGGCGCTTAAGTGGAAGCGCCCCCACCGGGTTCTGCTTCCCTGCGGTGAAGGCACCTTTCGCCAGGGCGCCATCGACATCGCCCGCCCCTCCCGTCAGGCCGGGTCGTTGGGCCGGCCCAATCTCTATCCTGCGCGCAGTGCATGTCTTAGCCCAGTTGGGTGAGGATTTTTCTTTCCTTTTGTGAAATTCAAATATTCACGGAAAATTCATTTGGACTCCAAATCAATTGATTCAAGTTCCTAAAGATTTATAAAATCATGATCTATCCAAAAATATGTCTTGCATATTTTTCCTACAAACTTCTCTGTGTTATTTAAATTTATATTAAAATTTGAACTAATCATGCCCCACTTGCAAAAATCCTATAGCCTTCATATCAACTCCAAATGGAGTGATCCAAGTTTCCAGATACTCCAAAAATCATCACTTATTTGTGTAGCCATGGTGAACATTTTTACCATGCACCTATTCTGTTGGATCTAATAAATGGCCCATTTTCCACTAATTTCACCTTGGGAAAATCCTAGGAAATTCATCCCAACTCCAAATCCAGTGAAACCAGTTTCTCAAACCTTCTAGAATCATGCCCTAATTGTTGGGTCCATACACTCATTTTTATAAAAATATTTTCTGTTGACATCTTGATACCCCCCAAGTGGCGCGCCGTATCGTGATCTGGATACGGTCGCAAGTGAGCGAGGATCGGGTCGTCGCATCCTTAGTGGCGCGCTACATCGGCGCCCGGGTGTAGTGGAAAATGAGCGAGGGTCTTCGCATTTGACTCGACGAGTGCGAAGGGTAAGGAAGCTAGCCGAGCCTAGGAGGATTCGATTAGGTAGCTGGAACGTAGGGTCTCTGATAGGTAAGCTTCGGGAGGTAGTTGATTCAGTGGTGAGGAGAGGCATTGGTATCCTTTGCGTCCAAGAGACCAAATGGAGGGGACAGAAGGCGAAGGAGGTGGAGGGTACCGGCTTCAAGCTGTGGTACACGGGGACGGTTGCAAACAGAAATGGAGTAGGCATATTGATCAGCAAGAGCCTCAAGGATGGAGTGGTAGACGTCAAGAGACGTGGGGACCGGATTATCCTGGTCAAGCTGGTAGTTGGGGACTTAGTCCTCAACGTTATCAGCGCTTATGCCCCACAAGTAGGCCACAATGAGAACACCAAGAGGGAGTTCTGGGAAGGCCTGGAGGACTTGGTTAGGAGTGTACCGATCAGCGAGAGGCTCTTCATAGGAGGAGACCTCAATGGCCACGTGGGCACAGCTAACACATGTTTTGAAGGGGTGCATGGGGGATTTGGCTATGGCATCAGGAATCAAGAAGGAGAAGATGTCTTAAGCTTTGCGTTAGCCTATGACATGATCGTAGCTAACACCTTCTTTAAGAAGAGAGAATCACATCTAGTGACTTACAGTAGTGGGCAGCACTCTAGCCAGATTGATTTCATCCTCTTGAGAAGAGAAGACAGGCGTGCATGCCTAGACTGTAAGGTGATACCTGGAGAGAGTGTTGTCCCCCAGCATAAGCTTGTGGTTGCTGACCTCCGTTTTCGGATTCGTGTCCAGCGGGACAAGCGTGCCAAAGTTGCTAGAACGAAGTGGTGGAAGCTCAAGGGGGAGGTAGCTCAGGTGTTCAAGGAGAGGGTCATTAAGGAGGGCCCTTGGGAGGAAGGAGGTGATGCAGACAACATGTGGATGAAGATGGCGACTTGCATTCGTAAGGTGGCCTCAGAGGAGTTTGGAGTGTCCAGGGGAAGTAGAAGAGAAGCTAAAGATACCTGGTGGTGGAATGATGTTGTCCAGAAGGCAATCAAGGAGAAGAAAGATTGTTTCAGACGCCTATATCTGGATAGGAATGCAGACAACATAGAGAAGTACCAGATGGCAAAGAAGGCCGCAAAGCGAGCTGTGAGTGAAGCAAGGGGTCGGGCGTATGAGGACCTCTACCAAAGGTTAGACACGAAGGAAGGCGAAAGGGACATCTATAAGATGGCCAAGAGCCGAGAGAGGAAGACGAGGGATGTTGACCAAATCAAGTGCATCAAGGACGAAGCAGATCAACTCCTGGTGAAGAACGAGGAGATTAAGCATAGATGGCAGGAGTACTTTGACAAGTTGTTCAATGGGGAGAGTGAGAGCTCTACCATTGATTTGGATGACTCCTTTGATGATACTAGCAGGCGTTTTGTGAGGCGAATCCAGGAGTCGGAGGTCAAGGAGGCTTTAAAGAGGATGAAAGGAGGTAAGGCGATGGGCCCCGATTGTATCCCCATTGAGGTGTGGAGAGGCCTCGGGGACATAGCGATAGTATGGCTAACCAAACTTTTCAACCTCATTTTTCGGGCAAACAAGATGCTAGAAGAATGGAGACGGAGTATATTAGTACCAATCTTCAAGAACAAGGGGAATGTTCAGAGTTGTACTAATTACCGTGGAATTAAGCTGATGAGCCATACAATGAAGCTATGGGAGAGAGTCATTGAGCACCGTGTAAGAAGATTGACAAGCGTGACCAAAAATCAGTTTGGTTTCATGCCTGGGAGATCGACCATGGAAGCCATTTTCTTGGTACGACAACTTATGAAGAGATATAGGGAGCAAAAGAAGGACCTGCATATGGTGTTCATTGACTTGGAGAAGGCCTATGATAAGATTCCGCGGAATGTTATGTGGTGGGCCTTGGAGAAACACAAAGTCCCAACAAAGTACATTACCCTCATCAAGGACATGTATGATAATGTTGTGACAAGTGTTCGAACAAGTGAGGGCGACACTAACGACTTCCCAATTAAGATAGGACTGCATCAAGGGTCAGCTTTGAGCCCTTACCTTTTTGCCTTGGTGATGGATGAGGTCACAAGGGATATACAAGGAGATATCCCATGGTGTATGCTCTTTGCGGACGATGTGGTGCTAGTCGATGAGAGCCGGACGGGGGTTAACAGGAAGTTGGAGTTGTGGAGGCAAACCTTGGAATCGAAAGGTTTTAGACTTAGTAGGACTAAAACCGAGTACATGAGGTGCGCTTTCAGTACTACTAGGAACGAGGAGGGGGAGGATGTTAGCCTTGATGGGCAAGTGGTGCCTCAGAAGGACACCTTTCGATATTTGGGGTCAATGTTGCAGAAGGATGGGGATATTGATGAAGATGTGAACCATCGAATTAAAGCTGGATGGATGAAGTGGCGCCAAGCTTCTGGCATTCTTTGTGACAAGAGGGTGCCACAAAAGCTAAAAGGCAAGTTCTATAGGACGGCAGTTCGACCCGCAATGTTGTATGGCGCTGAGTGTTGGCCGACTAAAAGGCGACATGTGCAACAGTTAGGTGTGGCGGAGATGCGCATGTTGAGATGGATGTGTGGTCACACAAGGAAGGACCGCATCCGGAATGATGATATACGGGATAAAGTTGGGGTAGCGCCAATTGAAGAGAAGCTTGTCCAACATCGTCTGAGATGGTTTGGGCATATTCAGCGCAGGCCTCCAGAAGCCCCGGTGCACAGCGGACGGCTTAAGCATGCTGATAATGTTAAAAGAGGCCGGGGTAGACCGAACTTGACATGGGAAGAGTCTGTAAAGAGAGATCTGAAGGACTGGAGCATCACCAAAGAACTAGCCATGGACAGGGGTGCGTGGAAGCTTGCTATCCATGTGCCAGAACCATGAGTTGGTCGCGGGATCTTATGGGTTTCACCTCTAGCCTACCCCAACTTGTTTGGGACTAAAGGCTTTGTTGTTGTTGTTGTTGTTGTTGTTGTTGTTGACATCTTGATACCCCATATGGGACGGGGCTTTGTTGATTACCTTGGTGGGTACTGGTAAGGAGTCCGCATTACTAGTGGCGGAAGTGGCGTGGTCACTCTCAATACGGGGTCGTACCGGTATGTACGATCATGTGCTGTCTTCACAAGCACCGGGCACACTGTTGGTCCCCTCATGGATGGTACGATTAGAGCGAGGCTCGTGTGATGTACATCATGACGGCTGGGTACCAATCGAGTGGACTCTTTGTTTAGTATCGCCGGGGGAAAGGCATTGTTCGGGTGCTTACCTCGGGTATGATATATACCGCGAGTCATGGATGACACAAAATTTCCCCGAGTCTTGTGGGTAAAGTGTGCAACCTTTGCAGAGTGTAAAACTATTTGAATAGCCGTGTCCACGGTCAAGGACAGTTGGGCGGCGCTGCTTAACTACGTCCGGATGTTTTCATGAAACTTGGCATGAGCATGGATGTGATGGCGAAAAGAGGTCACATGAGCAAAATCCGATTACTTGGGGTGAGGATGTGACTAAGTCTGATGACACAGCATGATGAGTGAACATGAGATGTTCAACCGATACTTATGAGGATATCGGTATCTTGATCATTTGGATTCTCGCTTAGTGATGTTGCATGTTACTAGTTACTTGATCATGTCATTTGCATACAAAATTAGCTTTCTGCAAATTTACCTATTAGTGCTATACCATACATCATTGTTACCTTGCTCCACAACTTGGGTTTCTTGCGATTACATTCAAAGTACTCATTGTCTTGCCACTGGTTATTTAATTGGCCAGGCATGGAAAAACAGGAGTATGTTGAAGAGTTCGTTGTAGACGAACATGCGAACTAGGACGCTTCCTAGTCAGAATGCCTGTAGGTTAAGGCAGATGGCATGGGTTCACGCTTTCGACCAAGATTTCCGCTGCTTGTTCTAGTTTAAGTGTTTGGCCCGTATGGCCCTATCTATGTAATAATAAGACCTTCATGGTCATTATATGTGTCACACGTTAAATGTGGATGTAAGACTCTTGTTATCCAGCTTCTGTGTGTTCAGTGAGCATTGATCTCTGGGATCACTGTACACGTGCATTCGGTGACCACGACTTATGAGTCGGGGTCCCCGCACCTTGCCCCTCGTCATTGGGTAAGTCTTTTTCTCGCGTAAGTTTTCCTTCCGGGTCCCGAGCCGGTTAAGAACTAATCCTTGGGCGATGTAGTGACCCCATTGAGATCCACGAGGAGGAGCCGGCGGGAGATCCGATGGATTGTTGGGGAACGTTGCATGGGAAACAAAAAAATTCCTACGCACACGCAAGATCTTTCCATGGTGATGAGCATCTACGAGAGGGAGAGTGGATCTACATACCCTTGTAGATCGCTAAGCGGGAAGCATTAAGAAACGCGGTTGGTGTAGTCGAACGTCTTCGCGATCCAAATCGCTGAGCGTCCCACGATCCAATCATGATACGTCCCGCGAACTCATCACGATCCATCCCATGATCACATCACGATCCGTCCTGCAATCTCATCACGATCCGTCTCACGATCTTGATCATGATCTGTCCCGCGAACTCATCATGATCCGTCTCATGATCTTGATCATGATCTGTCCCGAGAACTCATCATGATCCGTCCCGCGATCTCATCATGATCCGTCTCGCGATCTTGATCACGGTCCTTCCGATCTAGCGCCGAATGGATGGCACCTCCGCGTTCAGCACACGTACAGCTTGATGACGATCTCCGCCTTCTTGATCCAGCAATAGGGAGCGGAGAGGAAGAAGAGTACTCTGGCAGCATGACGGCGCTCCGGCAATGGTGGTGGAGCTATTCCGGCAGGGCTTCACCTAAGCACTGCAGAAATCCGATCTAGAGGATAAACTATGCACTAGAGGAACGGGTAGCACGTGGCTAAAATCAGGTGGAAAAACCCTTAAACCCTCTAGTATATATAGGAGGAGAGGAGGATAGGCCTTGGCACAAGTCCAAGTCCTCCTTGGGTCGGCCGAACCAGGATAAACAACTTCCTGTGCTGCTCTACTCTCTAGTTGAACAAAGGTTTAACAACCTCATCAAGTTCTATCTTCCTCCCACTCAATTCTTTCGAGAGAAACTCTTTCTCGAGAAAGGACCCATTTTTAGCAACAAACACGTTGCACTTGGATCTGAGATAGAAGGTGTACCCAACTGTTCTTATGGTATTCTATGAAGATGCATTTATCCGCTTTGGTTCGAGCTTATTAGGTGAAAACCTTTTCCACACAAGCGTCGCAGCCCCAAACATTAAGAAATGACAGCTTAGGTTTCTATCAAACCATAATTCACACGGTGTCATCTCAACGGATTTAGATGGTGCCCTATTTAAAGTGAATGTAGTTGTCTCCAATGCATAACCCCAAAATTATAGTAGTAAAACAATAAGAGACATCATAGCACGCATCATATCCAATAGAACACGACTATGACGTTCGGACACACCATTGCACTATGGTGTTCCAGGTGGCGCGAGTTGTGAAACAACTTTCACATCGTCTAAAGTTGTATGACCAAAATAGGACTTCCTATATATTAGTCTTTACCTCCGGACAATTTCGGAGCTCATCGTGACGTCCAGGATCTCATCCGGGACTCCGAACAACATTCGGTCACCACCATGCATAACTCTATACTACTGAAACCTCACCAAACCTTAAGTGTGCAGACCCTGCGGGGTCAAGAACTATGTAGGCATGACCGAGACACCTCTATGGTCAATAACCAATAGCGGGACCTGGATGCCCATATTGGTTCCTACATATTCTATGAAGATCTTTATCGGTCGAACCTCTTTGTCAAGGATTCAGTTAATCCCGTATGATGTTCCCTTTGTTCTTCGGTATGTTACTTGCCCGAGATTCGATCGTCGGTATCTCCATACGTAGTTCAACCTCATTACTGGCAAGTCTATTTACTCGTTCCGTAATACAAGATCCCTCAACTAACATTTAGTCACATTGCTTGCAAGGCTCATTGTGATGTTGTATTACCGAGTGGGCCCTGATATACCTCTCCGTCACACGGAGTAACAAATCCCAGTCTTGATCCATGCCAACTCAATAGACACCCTCGGAGACACCTGTAGAGCACCTTTATAGTCACCTAGTTACGTTGCAACGTTTGATACACACAAGGCACTCCTCCGATGTCCGTGAGTTGCATGATCTCATGGTCAAAGGAACACATACTTGACATGCAGATAATAGTAGCAATAAACTGACACGATCATATGCTACGTTTGTAGTTTGGGTCTTGTGTCGGGACCCCGATCCTAAGTCATATGATTCCATACTGTAACAAGTCACATCACTTTGCGGATTCATGCACGGTACTCCATGGCTGCAGCCTTACCTTGGACGGGACCGTTTGCGTCTTTTGGCTCACGTTTGTGAACATGTCGCTGGTAATCACACAACAAAGAACCCGGACTGACATAACTAGTCATAGAACCCAACTGGCACATCCGTACGGAAACAGGCATACATAACCCAGCAATGCAGGTGTCGGCCTCAAGCGTGTGTAGACGAGTCATAGCAAGCTACAAGGACTCCATTATGTCGCGAGACACGAATGTCATCACTACACGTAGACGAGTCGTAGCAGGCTACAGGGACTCCATTACATTGCAAGACATTTCCCCGAAGGGACAGACACAGCAGCAAATAAGGATACATGCCGGTCAATCAATGTGTCTGGAGCAGTAGCAAGCTACCATGGCTCGATGGAAGCACAAAGAGGCAGTTTCCCATAAAGAGTACTACTAAAGGCACACGACTAGGTGTCGGATCCCATACATACCGTTGCACGTCACACGTACGCACGACATGCCCGATATGCATAGATACAACTATGGCATCACAACATAACCATACAACAACATGACTTTTATTTAAGAGGCTCAGAAGAGCCTTGCATAATATGTTCTTACAGATAGGGGTCACATGACCCAGCACTCAAGTCATGGTGATCATTGCGGGGAGCACGAGCTGTGTTTTGCTCAATTCTTTCCAGCAGCCTGTTGGTCTCCCTCTTATTCCTTTCAGCTTCTAGCATCACCTCCGCCAGAGATGGTGCATGTGGCAGCTCTTCTTGCCTTGGCTGGATACTCTCGCCCTGCTCAGGAGCAGGCACGGGGTTGTTGCTAGTTGCCACCATCCTGGGGAAAACAATCCATAGCTTAGACATAAAGAACATCAACTCTAAGAGATGAATTAAGGAATGCACTGATCATCATGGCATGTAGGACAAACACCAATCAACATGGTGAAGCAACTACCATATGAACATTAGGTTTCATACACACCATGACTTAGTTCAGTACAAACCCAAGCTGAAAATAACTACGGAGAGATGACACAACTCATCAGAGGCATTACAAGCTTCCTATACATTATCTATCTACACCTCCGGAACTCAACTCTCGACCTTAGTCATATCCCACAAGTCACACAGGAATGTGGCGATACGACTACTACCATACTGGGTCTAACATCCACGCACTCAAACATCACTGTAGAATGCCTCGTACAGGTTACCCCCGTGACCTGGGAGCTGAACCTGAGGATCTGGAAACACTCTAGCCTAGGATCCCTGGAAACCATAAGGACACGGATGTGGCCTTGGTCCCCTTGTCGGCGGCAACAGCGGTCCTCGAAGAGGGGTGATGCCTCCAACATCAGGCCAGTCTACGTGTGCTGGCAAATGAGTCCGCGATGGGGTCACCATCTCCAAATCTCCATAGCCTGTCTGCACGACAGGTGCCAACTGCGTCAAGGTTGTCCAAAGACGGGCACGGGTAGCATAGAGCTCCATGCGAAGAGCACGTGCATCACGATCCCTGTTCTCCAACATCTAAGCGGTCACCTGCAGCCTAGAGTCCTCATGGGAATGATCAGAGTAGGCTGCACTAAGATATCCATCCTCTCCTCCCATGGAAGCAGGAACATAGCAGAACTCCGTGTTCTGGAGCAGACCATGGTGAAACCTCATAATAGTCAGCATAATGTAGGCGGCTTCCTGGACTGCCATATCTATGGTAACTCCCAATCCATGAGTCCAGTGAAGCGGCTCTGCAGCTCCAGGATATGAAGGATATACCCTAACAGTACACAAATACTGACTCTGGTTGAAATCTCGATACTGCTCCTCCACTGTGTACTCTGGGTACCAGCGATATCCAGCCTCCATCATCACTCTAACCAACATGGCCGTGTGACCCGGCACATCGATGCACCTGGTCAGACGGACCACCTGACGGAAAGGACGAGATGGCATCTGCAACAGAGAATGATGCAAAGACATTAGAGATCCTAGCAGAAATTGGGCAGCATAACGGCTGTAATTGCTCAAAAAAATTTGAGACAATTGAAAAGAGATTGGAAAGGCATAACCACTTGACTATCTAGACTCAAATCTCTTCTCCATCTGTTTGTCACAGCAACAACACTTGAATAACTGCACCCACTTACAAGCAAGCTAGCTATTGCTCCATGGCTAGTAACTCGTCATCCTAAGCAATAGATGAGAATCCTAGTTCCTAACCCCGTAGAAAAGATGAGAATGACCCAGCATAGAATAACTTGGGAAGAGGAGTAAAAAGAGCCTTACGTTCCCTTCCACAATCAATTCCCCTACTTATCTATAGTGTTTCTAGACTCGACTTCGACCGGTTTGGCTTGGTAGTCCTACAGTCAGTCAGGCTCTGATACCAACGCTGTCGGGACCCCGATCCTAAGTCATATGATTCCATACTGTAACAAGTCACATCATGGAGTTTCTTCATGTGCTTTATACCAATATGACATTTAGTGGCAGTGCCACAAGTATGTGGTACTATCATTATTAACTTTGTATCTTTTGGCATTAATGTTATGAACATGTGCATTACTACGATCAAGATTCAATAAACCATTCTCACTGGGTGCATAATCATTGAAGGTATTATTCATGTAAACAGAATAACCATTATTCTCTAACTTAACTGAATAACCGTGTTGCAATAAACACGATCTAATCATGTTCATGCTTAACGCAAGCACCAACAACATTTAGGTCTGTCACAAATCCCGAAGGTAGAGAGAGCTGCGATGTTGATCACATCAACCTTGGAAACATTTCCAACACACATCGTCACCTCACACTTAGCTAGTCTTTGTTTATTCCGTAGCTTTTACTTCGAGTTACTAACATTTAGCAACCGAACCGGTATCCAATACCCAGGTGCTACTAGGAGTACTAGCAAGGTACACATCAATAACATGTATATCGAATATACTTATGTCGACATTGCCGGCCTTCTTATCTACCAAGTATCTAGGGTTGTTCCGCTTTCAGCAACCGATCTCCTCATATTCGAAGCACTAAGTCTCGGGTTTGGGTTCAACTTTGGGTTGCTTCAGTGGAGCAGCAATTGACTTGTCGTCCATGAAGTTTTCCTCCTTGCCCTTTCCCTTCTCGAAACTAGTGGTTTTACTAACCATCAACACTTGATGCTCCTTCTTGATTTCTACCTTTGCGGTGTCAAACATTGCGAACAGCTCAGGGATCATTAATTCTATCCCTGGCATTTTATAGTTCTTCACCAAGTTCTAGTAGCTTAGTGACAGTGACTTGGAGAACTACATCAATCCTACATGCAAAGAATCTTGTTGGAGATCTCATATCTCGCAACACGGGTACGAGCCTGAGATCCTAATTTCAGCTCTTAGAAACATCTCATATGTTCCGTGACGTTCAAAATGTTTTGGAGCCTCAATTCTAAGCCGTAATGCATGACGCACTAAACTATCAAGTAGTCATCAGAACGTGCTTGCCAAGTGGCACATCCGTACGGAAACAGGCATACATAAACCAGCAATGCAGGTGTCGGCCTCAAGCGTGTGTAGACGAGTCATAGCAAGCTACAAGGACTCCATTACGTCGCGAGACACGAATGTCATCACTGCATGTAGACGAGTCGTAGCAGGCTACAGGGACTCCATTACACTGCGAGACATTTCCCCGAAGGGACAGACACAGCAGCAAAGAAGGATACATGCCGGTCAATCAATGTGTCTGGAGCAGTAGCAAGCTACCATGGCTCGGTGGAAGCACAAAGAGGCAGTTTCCCGTAAAGAGTACTACTAAAGGCACACGACTAGGTGTCGGATCCCATACATACCGTTGCACGTCACACATACGCACAACATGCCCGATATGCATAGATACAACTATGGCATCACAACATAACCATACAACAACATGACTTTTATTTAAGAGGCTCAGAAGAGCCTTGCATAATATGTTCTTACAGATAGGGGTCACATGACCCGGCACTCAAGTCATACAAACATAGTCATACAAGCCAGCAGAAACTTAAGTTGTCTGAGTACAGACGGCAAAATAGAAAAGAGGCACACGGCCTGACTATCTACAGCCCACCACACGGGCAAGATCGTAGCTGGGACACCAGCTATTCGGCATCGTCAACGTCTAGATAGAACCCACCTAATGGGTCCTGGTTCTCTTCTGCAACATTAATTAAACAAGGATGAGTACAATCGTACTCAGCAAGTCTTTAAAATAGACCTAGTCTAATTATGCTCATGTATCAACAAAGGGGGGTGGTGGAGTTTATGCAGAATGCCAGCTTTGACTCATGGCTATCCTACATTATTCAGTCTTAAACTCTTTGTTACAATTTTAATTATCGCACACGAGTCCACTATCTCCATCACAATACAATATCATGGATTCACCTTCCCCTTCCGGAAGAGTGCCATCCACGGTACTCACACTTATCTTGAGATTTTTAGAAGTATCCATTTGATTATCTATGAACAGCATAAGTTCTCCAAGTAGTCCATATCCGAGGACGCGGCTATTCGAATAGTTTCAAACCCCGCAGGGGTGTACTTCTTCACACACGCTCTTGCCACTTATCGTTGTGTGCCATAAACCATGCACCTCGGCAACCTTCAAGCGGATGCCCAGCGAGGGAGTCAGCCACGACCGTCAACCACATAAGACCTCTAGTCCAGGCTACCGCCTATTTGAGACTGACCCATACGGAAGTTCGGTCGAAGCTTCCGCTACGGTCCCAAATGATGTGCGCAGGGTTCCCAAGCCCACCATTCGGGTGACCCTTGGTACACCGTGCCACTACCTACTGCGTCGTAACCCACCCCGAGGGTCAGCGCTACGCACGGCCTCCAGCATGCTATAAACACCAGGAACTACTTGCAATACCTGGACCAAGGACTAAGCGACTGATAAGTCGAGCGGGGTCATATTTTAGGGCCCAGCATGTGGTAGTAGTTAGTCTTGGATCATAAACACGGAACCCAGTTCCTAAGAACGGTCCCAATGAGACAACCCACTATGTACTCCTACATAGCCTCTCATCGCTACCTTTACCAAATCGTATTCATTATATGCTCATCACATCAGACACACTGTTTCACTCAGTTCATCACCCAGATGAAACAGACCTGACATACTCTAAGCATAGCAAGCATAGCAAGCAAAGTAAGCTAAGCACATCATGTCACAAGCATCTACTAGTTATGCTAGGTTGCAATGTTTAGCTATTTACTGTGACAAGATCAGGTCATGCATAAGAATAGGATCATCTACCGTGTATGACTGACATGTGATCGTTTGTCCTAATGCAATAAACGAGAGCAGGAGCGAGAGAATGGGATGTTATCGGAATGATCAATGGGGTTGCTTGCCTTGCTGGGTTGTGGAGGAGTTCTCTCCTTCGTCGGGGTACGGAGTAGTATCCTCCGGATTAGGGCCTACCGCAACGCAGATAAAAGCATTCAATACAAGCAAGTGCAACAATATGATGCATGATCATGGCATGGTGATATGCATGGGTGAGCTAATGTAACTAGTGATCATGTCAATTTGAAACAGGTTTGAATATAGGTTCAAAGTTGTTCTCTCCTCTGAATTCCATATATTAACCTAATGATAAATGCCCATGTTCACCTATTTAGGTTGATCTAACATGCTTGGGAATAGCACCATTGGATTCATTGGATTTTTCTGATAAATTTCCATATATAAATTATTTTCATCTGACTTACAGATTAATTTATATGATTTTTCAAAGTTTTAAATAATTTTTGGAATTATTTTTAAATAAGAAATCGAATTATGACATCAGCCTGATGTCATGATGACATCAGCTGGTCAGCTGACCCGGCCAGAGTCAAACCTGACATGTGGGGTCCACATGTCAGTGACTAGTTAGCTTAATTAACTAATTAAAACTAATCCTAACTATTTATCAGACCTGGGCCCACATGTCAGTGTGTAGTTAACTTAATTAATTTAATTTCTTAATTAACACTAATCACTGATTAGCCAGGGGCTGGCCCCACTTGCCAGTGACTTAGGGGAGTCAAGCCAGGGCCCACCTGGGGTCAAACCCACCGGAGTTGGCCGGCGTTGAGCCGCCGGCGACTCCAGGAACGGTGGAGTGGATCGGAAAACCTCCTCCGACGGCCAAATCCACGGCGGATGGGCTCAAACTGCAGCCTATGCACGCGCCCATCCATTGGGGCACGACCCCGAGGCTGGGGTGGCCTGGAACGTCGCCGGCGACGACCTTGGCGAACGGCGGCGCTCGGGCTCCGACGGAACCACGACTACAGACCACAATAGCATGCGCTCTAAGCACCTATGGCACCTACAAGACCCCACGAGCACGATGGCATCCTCAGATGGACCAGCTGATCACCGGAGCACGACCAGCGTCGAGCTCGAGCAGCGGAGGCATTCGGACTCCGATGGAATCCGGGGCTAGAGAGCGAGAACGAAGGGGGAAAGAGGGGGAAAAGCTTCAGGCGCTCACAGCGGTTGCAGCGGCGTCGAAAGCGGGCTCGGGGACGGTCGGAATTGGCGGCAAGCTTCGATTTCCCCTCCGGCGACCCGAGGAGGAAGACGATGGCGCGACGGCGATAGAAGGCTTCCGGCGATGCGTGGCTCGGCTGGGAGGTAGAGGGGGTCCGGGCGGAGCGTTTGGCTAGCTCAGATGGGTTCGGGGTTGGCTAGAACGTCGGCACGACGGAGAAATGCAGGTCGGCCATGGCGACAGCAGAGAGGGAAATGCGCAAAAGAGAGAGAGAGCGCGCGGGAGAGAAAGGGGGAAGAGGAGGCCACGGTGGCGAGGGCATCGCGCTGGCGTATGCGGAGGCCTCCAGCAAGGTGCCAGGCAGGGAGGAGGTGGCCAGCGCACGGAGACCACGCGCCCGGCGTCCTTCTGGCACGAGGAGGACGACGACTAGCACCGATTCGCTCCTGGGCCGGGCCTGCTACAGTGTTGGGCCACAGCTAAGTCTCCTCTCTTTTCTTTTTATTTCTGTTTTCTGATTTCTACTAACATTTGTTTATTTCTTTGCAGGTCCAAATACCCTTTCAAATAATTCCAAAACTTCTATATATTCAAATTTGAATATTTCAAACTTGTATAAAAAGTTTCAGATTATTTTGAAAACAGTAATAATGATAATATTTTTATTTGTCATTTTCAGAGACTTAAATTAGTAATTTAATTTATTTGAAATGTTCAAATAATTAGAATGGTCCCTGGTATATCCATGTCCTCAATTATCAGACATAGGGAACATTTTTTATGGGCATTTTGGATTTCTTGAAATTTCATTTATCTGGAATTTCTTTAATTCTTGAAATGCTTGGGGTTTCTTTTCTTTATCCCCATTTCATATTGATGCAAAGATGATGATGATGATGCAAACACATTGCTAGCCTAGGACACTTGCTAGGGTTGTGACATCTTGTCCATCACATCATTCTCCTAATGATGTGATCCCGTTATCAAACGACATCTCATGTCCATGGCTAGGAAACCTTAACCATCTTTTGATCAACGAGCTAATCTATTAGAGGCATACTAGGGACATGGTTTTGTCTATGTATCCACACATGCATCTTAGTCTCCGATCAATACAATTATAGCATGGATAATAAACGATTATCATGAACAAGGAAATATGATAATAACTAATTTATTATTCCCTCTAAGGCATATTTCCAACATTCTCCCACTTGCACTAGAGTCATTAATCTAGTTCACATCACCATATGATTCTCATTGTTATGAACCTAACACCCAATGAGTTCTGGGGCTCGATCATGCTTTGCATGTGAGAGACGTCTTATAGTCAACGGGTCTGCGACATTCAGATCCGTGTGTACTTTGCAAATCTCTATGTCAAACTGTAAACACTGCTACCACACTCCACTTGGTACTATTCCAAATGGCTGCTCCACTATACGTATCCAGATTGCGACTATGAGTCATCCGGATTGGTCTTAAAGCTTGCATCGACGTAACTCTTTACGATGAACTCTTTATCACCTCCATAATTGAGAAATCTCTCCTTAGTGTTTTAGTTACTAAGGATAATCTTGACCGCTGTCTAGTGATCCACTCCTGGATCACTCTTGTACCCCTTGACGGACTCACGGCAAGGCACACACAGGTGTGGTACACAGCATGGCATACTATACAGAGCCTATGGCTAAGGCATAGGGAACAACATTCGTCTTTTCTCTTTATTATGCCGTTGTCGAGCTTTGAGTCTCACTCAACTTCAGACCTTACAAAGCAGGTGAGAACTCTTTCTCTGACTGATCCATTTCGAACTCTTTCAAAATCTTGTCAAGGTATGTACTCATTGAAAGTCTCATCAAGCATCTTGATCTATCTCTATAGATCTTGATGCTCAACAATTAGGTAGCTTTATCCAGGTCTTCCTTTGAAAAACACTTTTCAAACAACCGTTTATGCCTTCCAGAAATTCTACATTATTTCCGATCAACAATATGTCATCCACATATACTTATCAGAAAAACTCTAGTGCTCCCACTCACATTATTGCAAATACAAGTTTCTCATAAACTTTATATAGACTCAAAAACTTTGACCACCTCATCAAAGTGCATATTCCAACTCCGAGATGCTTGCTTCAGTCCATAGAAGGATCACTGAAGCTTGCTCACCTTTTAGCATCCTTAGGACTGACAAAACCTTCTGGTTGTATCACATACAACCTTTCCTCAAGTAAACCGTTAAGGAAACGATGTTTTGACATCCATCTGGTAGATTTCACAATTGAAAAATGCAGCAACTGCAAACATAATTCCAACAGACTTTAGCACCACTATGGTGAGAAAGTCTCATCGTAGTCAACTCCTTGAACTTGCCGGAAACTTATTTGCGAACAGCTGAGATTTATAAATGGTGACATTCACCATCAGCGTCTGTCTTCATTTTAAAGATCCATTTGTACTCAACGACCTGCCATCCAATGAGCAAGTCTACCAAAGTCTATACTTGGTTTTCATACATGGATCCTTTTCTCGGATTTCATGGCCTCTAACCATTTGTCGGAATCCGGGCCCATCATCGCTTCTCCATAGCTCGTAGGTTCATTGTTGTCCAACAACATGACCTCCAAGACAGGGTTTTCATACCGCTCAGGAGCAGTACACATCCTTGTCGGCCTATGAAGTTTGTAGTAACTTGATCCTGATGCTTCATGATCATCATCATTAACTTCCTCTTCAACTAACGTGGGCTTCACAGAAACAACTTCCTGTGCTGCTCTACTCTCTAGTTGAACAAAGGTTTAACAACCTCATCAAGTTCTATCTTCCTCCCACTCAATTCTTTCAAGAGAAACTCTTTCTCGAGAAAGGACCCATTTTTAGCAACAAACACGTTGCACTTGGATCTGAGATAGAAGGTGTACCCAACTGTTCTTATGGTATTCTATGAAGATGCATTTATCCGCTTTGGTTCGAACTTATTAGGTGAAAACCTTTTCCACACAAGCGTCGCAGCCCCAAACATTAAGAAATGACAGCTT
The DNA here is from genome assembly GCA_022496015.1 of Hordeum marinum. Taxonomy (NCBI): domain Eukaryota; kingdom Viridiplantae; phylum Streptophyta; class Magnoliopsida; order Poales; family Poaceae; genus Hordeum; species Hordeum marinum. The sequence goes on from CM039674.1 coordinate 446,494,943, forward strand.
AGGTTTCTATCAAACCATAATTCACACGGTGTCATCTCAACGGATTTAGATGGTGCCCTATTTAAAGTGAATGTAGTTGTCTCCAATGCATAACCCCAAAATTATAGTAGTAAAACAATAAGAGACATCATAGCACGCATCATATCCAATAGAACACGACTATGACGTTCGGACACACCATTACACTATGGTGTTCCAGGTGGCGCGAGTTGTGAAACAACTTTCACATCGTCTAAAGTTGTATGACCAAAATAGGACTTCCTATATATTAGTCTTTACCTCCGGACAATTTCGGAGCTCATCGTGACGTCCAAGATCTCATCCGGGACTCCGAACAACATTCGGTCACCACCATGCATAACTCTATACTACTGAAACCTCACCAAACCTTAAGTGTGCAGACCCTGCGGGGTCGAGAACTATGTAGGCATGACCGAGACACCTCTATGGTCAATAACCAATAGCGGGACCTGGATGCCCATATTGGTTCCTACATATTCTATGAAGATCTTTATCGGTCGAACCTCTTTGTCAAGGATTCAGTTAATCCCGTATGATGTTCCCTTTGTTCTTCGGTATGTTACTTGCCCGAGATTCGATCGTCGGTATCTCCATACGTAGTTCAACCTCGTTACTGGCAAGTCTATTTACTCGTTCCGTAATACAAGATCCCTCAACTAACATTTAGTCACATTGCTTGCAAGGCTCATTGTGATGTTGTATTACCGAGTGGGCCCTGATATACCTCTCCGTCACACGGAGTAACAAATCCCAGTCTTGATCCATGCCAACTCAATAGACACCCTCGGAGACACCTGTAGAGCACCTTTATAGTCACCCAGTTACGTTGCAACGTTTGATACACACAAGGCACTCCTCCGATGTCCGTGAGTTGCATGATCTCATGGTCAAAGGAACACATACTTGACATGCAGATAATAGTAGCAATAAACTGACACGATCATATGCTACGTTTGTAGTTTGGGTCTTGTGTCGGGACCCCGATCCTAAGTCATATGATTCCATACTGTAACAAGTCACATCACTTTGCGGATTCATGCACGGTACTCCATGGCTGCAGCCTTACCTTGGACGGGACCGTTTGCGTCTTTTGGCTCACGTTTGTGAACATGTCGCTGGTAATCACACAACAAAGAACCCGGACTGACATAACTAGTCATAGAACCCAACTGGCACATCCATACGGAAACAGGCATACATAACCCAGCAATGCAGGTGTCGGCCTCAAGCGTGTGTAGACGAGTCATAGCAAGCTACAAGGACTCCATTATGTCGCGAGACACGAATGTCATCACTGCACGTAGACGAGTCGTAGCAGGCTACAGGGACTCCATTACATTGCAAGACATTTCCCCGAAGGGACAGACACAGCAGCAAATAAGGATACATGCCGGTCAATCAATGTGTCTGGAGCAGTAGCAAGCTACCATGGCTCGATGGAAGCACAAAGAGGCAGTTTCCCATAAAGAGTACTACTAAAGGCACACGACTAGGTGTCGGATCCCATACATACCGTTGCACGTCACACGTACGCACGACATGCCCGATATGCATAGATACAACTATGGCATCACAACATAACCATACAACAACATGACTTTTATTTAAGAGGCTCAGAAGAGCCTTGCATAATATGTTCTTACAGATAGGGGTCACATGACCCAGCACTCAAGTCATGGTGATCATTGCGGGGAGCACGAGCTGTGTTTTGCTCAATTCTTTCCAGCAGCCTGTTGGTCTCCCTCTTATTCCTTTCAGCTTCTAGCATCACCTCCGCCAGAGATGGTGCATGTGGCAGCTCTTCTTGCCTTGGCTGGATACTCTCGCCCTGCTCAGGAGCAGGCACGGGGTTGTTGCTAGTTGCCACCATCCTGGGGAAAACAATCCATAGCTTAGACATAAAGAACATCAACTCTAAGAGATGAATTAAGGAATGCACTGATCATCATGGCATGTAGGACAAACACCAATCAACATGGTGAAGCAACTACCATATGAACATTAGGTTTCATACACACCATGACTTAGTTCAGTACAAACCCAAGCTGAAAATAACTACGGAGAGATGACACAACTCATCAGAGGCATTACAAGCTTCCTATACATTATCTATCTACACCTCCGGAACTCAACTCTCGACCTTAGTCATATCCCACAAGTCACACAGGAATGTGGCGATACGACTACTACCATACTGGGTCTAACATCCACGCACTCAAACATCACTGTAGAATGCCTCGTACAGGTTACCCCCGTGACCTGGGAGCTGAACCTGAGGATCTGGAAACACTCTAGCCTAGGATCCCTGGAAACCATAAGGACACGGATGTGGCCTTGGTCCCCTTGTCGGCGGCAACAGCGGTCCTCGAAGAGGGGTGATGCCTCCAACATCAGGCCAGTCTACGTGTGCTGGCAAATGAGTCCGCGATGGGGTCACCATCTCCAAATCTCCATAGCCTGTCTGCACGACAGGTGCCAACTGCGTCAAGGTTGTCCAAAGACGGGCACGGGTAGCATAGAGCTCCATGCGAAGAGCACGTGCATCACGATCCCTGTTCTCCAACATCTAAGCGGTCACCTGCAGCCTAGAGTCCTCATGGGAATGATCAGAGTAGGCTGCACTAAGATATCCATCCTCTCCTCCCATGGAAGCAGGAACATAGCAGAACTCCGTGTTCTGGAGCAGACCATGGTGAAACCTCATAATAGTCAGCATAATGTAGGCGGCTTCCTGGACTGCCATATCTATGGTAACTCCCAATCCATGAGTCCAGTGAAGCGGCTCTGCAGCTCCAGGATATGAAGGATATACCCTAACAGTACACAAATACTGACTCTGGTTGAAATCTCGATACTGCTCCTCCACTGTGTACTCTGGGTACCAGCGATATCCAGCCTCCATCATCACTCTAACCAACATGGCCGTGTGACCCGGCACATCGATGCACCTGGTCAGACGGACCACCTGACGGAAAGGACGAGATGGCATCTGCAACAGAGAATGATGCAAAGACATTAGAGATCCTAGCAGAAATTGGGCAGCATAACGGCTGTAATTGCTCAAAAAAATTTGAGACAATTGAAAAGAGATTGGAAAGGCATAACCACTTGACTATCTAGACTCAAATCTCTTCTCCATCTGTTTGTCACAGCAACAACACTTGAATAACTGCACCCACTTACAAGCAAGCTAGCTATTGCTCCATGGCTAGTAACTCGTCATCCTAAGCAATAGATGAGAATCCTAGTTCCTAACCCCGTAGAAAAGATGAGAATGACCCAGCATAGAATAACTTGGGAAGAGGAGTAAAAAGAGCCTTACGTTCCCTTCCACAATCAATTCCCCTACTTATCTATAGTGTTTCTAGACTCGACTTCGACCGGTTTGGCTTGGTAGTCCTACAGTCAGTCAGGCTCTGATACCAACGCTGTCGGGACCCCGATCCTAAGTCATATGATTCCATACTGTAACAAGTCACATCATGGAGTTTCTTCATGTGCTTTATACCAATATGACATTTAGTGGCAGTGCCACAAGTATGTGGTACTATCATTATTAACTTTGTATCTTTTGGCATTAATGTTATGAACATGTGCATTACTACGATCAAGATTCAATAAACCATTCTCACTGGGTGCATAATCATTGAAGGTATTATTCATGTAAACAGAATAACCATTATTCTCTAACTTAACTGAATAACCGTGTTGCAATAAACACGATCTAATCATGTTCATGCTTAACGCAAGCACCAACAACATTTAGGTCTGTCACAAATCCCGAAGGTAGAGAGAGCTGCGATGTTGATCACATCAACCTTGGAAACATTTCCAACACACATCGTCACCTCACACTTAGCTAGTCTTTGTTTATTCCGTAGCTTTTACTTCGAGTTACTAACATTTAGCAACCGAACCGGTATCCAATACCCAGGTGCTACTAGGAGTACTAGCAAGGTACACATCAATAACATGTATATCGAATATACTTATGTCGACATTGCCGGCCTTCTTATCTACCAAGTATCTAGGGTTGTTCCGCTTTCAGCAACCGATCTCCTCATATTCGAAGCACTAAGTCTCGGGTTTGGGTTCAACTTTGGGTTGCTTCAGTGGAGCAGCAATTGACTTGTCGTCCATGAAGTTTTCCTCCTTGCCCTTTCCCTTCTCGAAACTAGTGGTTTTACTAACCATCAACACTTGATGCTCCTTCTTGATTTCTACCTTTGCGGTGTCAAACATTGCGAACAGCTCAGGGATCATTAATTCTATCCCTGGCATTTTATAGTTCTTCACCAAGTTCTAGTAGCTTAGTGACAGTGACTTGGAGAACTACATCAATCACTATCTTATCTGGAAGATCAACCCCCACTTGATTCAAGCGATTATAGCACCCAGACAATCTGAGCACATGCTCAACGACTGAGCTATTCTCTTTCATCCTACATGCAAAGAATCTTGTTGGAGATCTCATATCTCGCAACACGGGTACGAGCCTGAGATCCTAATTTCAGCTCTTAGAAACATCTCATATGTTCCGTGACGTTCAAAATGTTTTGGAGCCTCAATTCTAAGCCGTAATGCATGACGCACTAAACTATCAAGTAGTCATCAGAACGTGCTTGTCAGATGTTCACAATCACTACACACGACGCTAGAGGGGGTTGGCGCACCGAGCGGTGCATTAAGTACATAAGCCTTTTGTGCGGCAATGAGGACAATCCTCAGATCACGGACCCAGTCCGCAATATCGCTACCATTATCTTTCAACTATATTTCTCTGGGAACAAATAAAAATTCAAGGGAGTTACAGCGCGAGCTAGTAATCTACAACATGATTTGCAAAGACACTACTGACTATGTTCATGATAATGAGTTCAATTAATCATATTACTTAAGAACTCCCACTCAAATTGACATCCCTCTGGTCATTCGAGTGATACATAATCCAAATTCACCAACTCAAGTCCGATCATCACGTGAGTTGAGGTGATTTCAATGGTCAACATCATCATGTTGATCATATCTACTATATGACTCATGTTCGACCTTTCGGTCTCTTGTGTTCCGGGGCCATGTCTGTACATGCGAGGCTCGTCAAGTTTAACCCGAGTGTTCTACATGTGCAACACTGGCTTGCACCCATTGTATGTGAACGTAGAGTCTATCACACCTGATCATCATGTGGTGTCTCAACATGACGAACTTTTGCAACAGTGCACACTCGGGGAGAACACAATTTATCTTGAAATTAAGTGAGGGATCACCTTATAATGCTACCATCGTCCTAACCAAAACAAGGTTCATAAAAGGATTAACATCACATGCAAATCATAAGTGACATGATATGGCCATGAACTTGTGCTTTTGATCTCCATCTAGAAAGCACCGGCATGATCTCCATCTCACCGACACGACACCATGATCTCCATCATCTTGATCTCCATCAATGTGTCACCATCTGGGTTGTCGCGCCCAACATGCTTCTACTACTATTGCTACCGTAGCGATAAAGTAAAGCATTACATAGCGCTTAATGATTGACACATAGGTCATACAATAATTAAAGACAACCCTATGGCTCTTGCCGGTTGTCGTACTCATCGGCATGCAAGTCGTGATAATCTATACATTACATGATCATCTCATACATCACATATATCACATCATGTAATTGGCCATATCATATCACAACATACCCTGCAAAAACAAGTTAAACGTCCTCTAATTGTAGTTGCATGTTTTATGTGGCTGCTACGGGTATCTAGCAAGAACAATTCTCATCTACGCAAAAACCACAACGGTGATACACTAGTTGCTTTTCAACCTTCTCAAGGACCGCCTTTGTCGAATCCGATCCAACTAAAGTGAGAGAAACTTGCACCCACAAGCCATCTATGCAACAAGTTGCGGTCGAGGGAACCGGTCTGTCGTAAGCGTACGAGTAATGTTGGTCCCGGCAACTTCATCTCACTATACCGTCGAACCAAAACATGACCAAGGGAGGAAGCAATCTAAGCATCAATGCCCAAAAACTCTTTGTGTTCTACTCAAGATCTCTTCTACACATAGACCTAGCTCTAATACCACTGTTGGGGAACGTTGCATGGGAAACAAAAAAATTCCTACGCACACGCAAGATCTATCCATGGTGATCTACATACCCTTGTAGATCGCTAAGCAGGAAGCATTAAGAAACGCGGTTGGTGTAGTCGAACGTCTTTGCGATCCAAATCGCCGAGCGTCCCACGATCTCATCACGATCCGTCCCGCGAAATCATCATATATCCGTCCCGCGATCACATCACGATCCGTCCCGCGATCTCATCACGATCCGTCGCACGATCTTGATCACGATCTGTCCCGCGAACTCATCACGATCCGTCTCACGATCTTGATCACGATCTGTCCCGTGAACTCATCACGATACGTCCCGCGATCTCATCACGATCCGTCTCGCGATCTTGATCATGGTCCTTCCGATCTAGCGCCGGACGGACGGCACCTCCGCGGTCAGCACACGTACAGCTTGATGACGATCTCCGCCTTCTTGATCCAGCAAGAGGCAGCGGAGAGCTAGAAGAGTACTCTGGCAGCATGACGGTGCTCCGGCAATGGTGGTGGAGCTATTCCGGCAGGACTTCGCCTAAGCACTGCAGAAATCCGATCTAGAGGAGAAACTATGCACTAGAGGAACGGGTAACACGTGGCTAAAATCAGGTGCAAAAACCCTAAAACCCTCTAGTATTGTCACAGCCCTGGAAATTGCTTGCATTAGTTGAATCATGTGCATCATGTCATCATGTCTAAATTCAAATGAAACCTGAAATGGGGATGTCAAAACCTAGCACCATAATTAAATAAACAAAATTTCAACAATTGAATTTTCAAAAATTGCAAAATGCTTTTCAAAAAAATTCCCCCTCTCTATTAAATGTTGGAATTAACATACCAGGGATGAACCATATTTTCATAATTATTCTGGAAATTCTAATAAATCAGCAAAGTTTCTGAAAATATCCAACAAAGAAATATAAATATTTAGTTGTTTCAAAAATTCTGGCAATTATTGTGGGGACTGGAAATAAAATATTTAAACTCCAAAATTATTCCAATATTTTTAACTTTAGTAGTTTTGCCCAAACAAATAATAACAGGAAACAGAAAATAGGAAATAAAGAAAAATAAAAGAAAGAGAGTTACCTGGCGCTTACCTGGCCCAATAGCCGGCCCAACCCATCAGCCCCAATGGCAGTCGTCCCCTACCTCTGCCAGAAGGCAGAGGCTAAGGGAGGCATGGCGAGCGTGGCCAGGGTGCCACGCCTCCTGCCTGCTAGCTTCGCTGGAGGAGGGGATTAGGCCCCCAGAGTCGTCCGGATGGGGACAACCCCTCTCCTCTCTTCCCCTCGCTCTGTTCCTTTCCCCCCTGTCCCTAGTGGTCACCGCAGCCATGGCCGGATCTTCGCCGTCGATTCGCCAGCCTCCGCCGCCCCCGAGCCCGATGAGGTCGCCGACTATTTCGCAGTGAGCTTCTTTCCCTTTCCCCTAACCTCTTGCCCTCGTGCACGCCCTCTAGTTAGCCCGCCTTGCCATGAACGAACTCCGGCCGCCGTAGTTGTCCTTGTTGTCGCCGTTGTGGTCCGCCACCGACGTGTATGAGCTCGGGAACGAGCTCGTGGAGCTCCTTAGACGCCGTAGACGTCCCGAACCAGCTCGCTCATGCCCTGTAGTCTCGCGCTCGTGCATGACCGAGTCGTCGTCGTCGCGCACCTTGTCGCCGGCCACAAATCCGTCGACCTCACAGCCTCCCCTGCGCTCCGATGGATGCGCGCAATCCTAAGCGTCCCGTAGGTGTTCCCCGCACTCGAAACCGTGGCCCGTAGCTAGATTCCGACCACCTCCGCCATCGCGGATGGTCGCCGGCGTTCAGCCGCCGGCGGGCGTGATGTGGAGACGCAATTAGGGCGTAATTAGCCGCTAACCAGCCCCCTCTGATGCTGACAGTGGGCCCTGGCCCGAGTCAAACCTCGGGTCAACTCGGGATTAAACCCTGAGTCACTGACTACAGGGGCCCACCTGCCAGTGACACCAACCAGCCCTGGGAGGTTGACAGGCGGATCCCACATGACAGGTTTGACCTAGACCTGGTCCAGTTGACCTGTTGACGCAAGCATGACCTCAGCATGACGCAATAATTATTTTCGATAATAAAATAATTCCAGGAAATGCTTTAAACTTCTAAAAATCATAGAAAATAATCTATAGCTCAGATGGAAATAATTTATATATGAAAAACGATCAGAAAAATCCAATGAACCTATTTATGCCATGATCATGCATGTTTGAACAAGTTAACCTCACCAAATAGGACATTTTATGATTGGGACAATATATGAAATATCATTTGGAGTAAGAATTCAAACTTGTTTGAAATCCACTTCAATTAACCTGGATAATTATTCCTTTAGATCAATTCAGTGCCTTAATATGCCATGTCGTACATCACGATTGTTGCATTGAGTTGAATATGTTCTTTCTTTCTGTTCGCCGGTGTTGTTCCATCTCGGTACACGATGATTCCGACGATGTGAACGTTGACACTAATGAAGAGAAGTGATTTCTTCAGGACTGCCAGGCAAGCAAAACCCCCTTGAGCATACTAATATCAACCCACTCTCTCGCTCCTACTCCCTTTTACTGCATTAGGACAACAACGATTCAACTATTACATGTCATCGGTAGTTGAACCCATTCCTTTGCATGACCTGTCTTTGCCACAGTAAATAGTTGAAACCACTTAGCATGAGTAGCAACTGTCTGAACCTTGTTGTGCTTACTCATACATGCATGCTTACTTACTGTGCCTGCTATGCTTAGACTCGTGTCGTATCGGGTCTGATACATCTGGGTGATGAATCGTAATGGCAGTATTCATGTCCTTCTATGTGGAAGTTAAGTGTGTGAACACGATTTGGTAAAGGTAGCGATGAGAGGTCATGTAGGAGTACATGGCGGGTTGTCTCATCGGGACCGTCTTTAAGAACTGAGTTCTGTGTTTGTGATCCAAGACAGTTACTACCACAGATTGGGCCCTGAAATATGACCCCGCGCGACATATTAATCGTTTAGACATGTGTCCAGGAGTTGCGGCTAGTTTCTGGTGTTTGGAGGGAAAGTGATGGCGGCCGTGCATAGCGCTGCCCGACGGGGTGGGCTGTGACACGGTAAATGCATAGTGCCACGGTGTACCAAGTGGCACCCGAACGGTGGGCTTGGGAACCCTGCGCACATCGTTTGAGGCCATAGCGGAAACTTTGGCCGGACTTTCGTGCGGGTTCAACCTCGAATAGGCGATAAACTTGGACTAGGGTCTTGCGTGATTGACGGTCGTGGCCGACGTCCACGCCAGTGCTTCCACTTGGAGGTTGCCGAGATGCATGATGTGCATATGGTGCTAAGTGGCGAGAGCGTGTGTGAAGAAGTATACCCCTACAGGGTGAAATAATCTGTTCGAATAGCGGCATCCTCGGATATGGACTACTTGGAGAACTTATGTGGTTCATAGACAACTGGAAGTGGATACTCTAAAATACGCAAGATAAGCGTGAGTGCTATGGATGGCCTTCTCGTAGGGAGACGGAAGTGGATCCATAGTGGTGTATTGATTGGAGAATATGTGGACTCATGTGCGCTATCCCACCTCAAAGAAAGCACTTGTAGTTGTAGTATAGGTTAGCCAAGAGTCAAAGTTGGCTTGCTGCAATAAACTCCACAACCCCCTTCATTCATACTGATGCATATGTAGTTAGTTCTGATGTAAGTCTTGCTGAGTACTCTTGTACTCACGTTTTCTTAATTTATGTTTTTGCAGAAGAGACGTCAGTCTAATTAGTGTTATTTGTGACGTGAAGTTCGATGTTGACCAGGTTAGCTTGGAAATCCCAGACAGAGGTCTGGTTCCTTTGGTAGGGTCGTTGTAGCTTTTTCAGGCTCCTCCAGCCACTTTTGTAGATGTTTGTACCCAGACATGTTTAACCTCTGCTTTCTTGTTTGAATGCTCTGAATGTTGGGTCTAGTGACCCATGTTTGTAACACCTACTGTAATGGCTCTTCCGAGCCTTCTAAATAAATGTTGTAATGTTGTATGGTTATGTTGTGATGCCATAGTTGTATCTATGCATATCGGGCATGTCGTGCGTACGTGTGACGTGCAATGGTATGTATGGGATCCGACACCTAGTTGTGTGCCTTTAGTAGTACTCTTTACGGGAACTGCCTCTTTGTGCTTCCATCGAGCCTTGGTAGCTTGCTACTGCTCCGGACACATTGATTGACCGGCACGTATCCTTCTTTGCTGTTGTGTCTGTCCCTTCGGGGAAATGTCTCGCAGTGTAATGGAGTCCCTGTAGCCTGCTACGACTCGTCTACGTGCAGTGAAGACTTTTATGTCCCACGGCATAATGGAGTCCTTGTAGCTTGCTATGACTCGTCTACACACGCTAGAGATCGACACCTGCATTGCTGGTTTACGTATGCCTGTCCCTGTACGGATGTGCCACTTGGGTTCTATGACTAGTCATGTCGGCCCGGGTTCTTTGACATTTGGATGCTAGCGACACTTTCACATACGTAAGTCAAAAGACGCAAACGGTCCCGGCCCAGGTAAGGTGGCAGCCGTGGAGATAACCATGCGTGAGACCGCAAAGTGATGTGGTGTGTTACAGGCTAGATTCTTATGCCTTAGGATTGGGGTCCCGACAGCTTTAGTATCAGAGCTTGACTGCCTGTAGGATTACCAAGCCAAACTGGTCGATGTTGAGTCTAGAACTACTTTAGTTATATAAGGGAATTGATTATGGAAGGGAACGTAAGGCTCTTTTTACTCCTTTCCTTGTGTCATTCTAATTCTGAGTCACCCTCTTCTTTAGTCTACGGGGATTAAGAACTAGGCCTTCTCATCTATCTATTAGGAGGACGAGTTACTATGCTAGAGACCTATAGGAAAGTTGTTGTCTTCCTGGATCAGTGTCTCCATATGAATTCATTGTCATGTTGTCAGTTTTCTTGTGTAGGTTGCCTCATATTTCATACCCGTACAGCCGTTATGTTGTCCGAGTTATCCAAGGTTTATAAATTATCTGATGCACTTGCAAAACTCTTTCATCTTGAGTCAATGTCTTTCAGGCCAGACAAAGCACACTAATTTTTGAGTTGAGGTACTATACTACCTCGACGTGTTTGATGAAGGTGTTTAGGAAACCGTGTCGTTTCAGTGAACCACCCAATAGTCTAGTGGTGTCTTATGTTTCCAGTGTGATAATTATGGCCATCATTATCAAAAGCATGTTGTGATGCTACTTAGTCAACAGGTATTCTGTATCTGGGCTCTTAAACCCAAGGATCATTCTGCTCATTTCGTTGATAGTATTTGCTCGTTCCTTTAGGATATTAGTAACCTTGCTATAGTCCTCAAGATTTGTGGTATATCATTCTTCCACTACCATGAATCAGTTATGGCAGAAGTTCGTTGTGAACGGAAGATCATAATATGAGCGCTCTTGATGAGTTCTCCATTCCATAGTTATGACTGCCAATTCTCCATTTCCGCATGGATTATCTGGAAGAAACATGTTGAACTCTGTTTGACATATTCAATCCATGTATCTACAACTCAGGAAAAATCAGGTGCTCTTGAGTTGCCCTTCCTCATTTGTAATCTGACCGTTATCTATCAATGGATAGTCAAGAGTATGTCATGCATTAAGATATTGCTGTCGACTATTCTTGTGGTCTGTCAAGAGACACCACATAGAATGACTAGGAGAAGCAAACTCCCGTATCTCATCCATTTCTTGGATTGGGTCAAAGCAGTTGTGTTCCGTAGATCAAAATGCTAATTCAGCTTTTGCTCTATTCTACCTTGAGGTATTACCCTCTTCATGTCAAGATTATAATGAGAACTATACTCCCTCTTATGAAATCTTGATGTAGTAATACTTCTCGCCATCATCATTCATTCCCCGGTCTCTGTATTATTTGAAACCAGAACACCGACAAGGGAATCGTGATGTGTGCAATCAATACTCCTAGCAATGATGTTGCTTGGTAGTTAATGGACAATAATTTCATTCTTGGTGTGTTGATTATTGAATCACCACCCTAGGAGTGGTCGTGCTACCTAGTCCATTTTCCATGGTGCACTTTTCGATCAATGAGTTATAGGATTGTATCAATCTTTCGCTCTATTGATCATATCGTCTTGTCTTGAGAAGCAAGATTGTTCTCGAGCTTGTTAACATACCGGTGGATCGTGATTTTTCGAATATCTTCTCGGAAGTATTACCAAGGTGTTCCTTGAACGTTATGTTGATCTCGTGATTAAGGTGGTTTTTCCTATAAACCATCTTGTCTCCAAGAATCCGTGTTGGATATCCCAGAACTAGTTGGTCAAGCTAAACAACAACTTGGAGAGTTGGAAGATAGAAGCTTAATCTAACTTATCTCATGTTAAAGGGATATCTTGTGTTTTGTGCTTGTATGTGTAGAAGAAAGATGATATCTTCATCGATTGATCCTTGCGACCGATTGATGCACCTATCATCTTGTACAAATATTGATTTGAGTTTGGGCTATCGTCAAATCAAAATCAGAACCAAAGATTTCTCTAATGTTGATCTACTCGCGGATTTATCCTCGAGCGTACACTGTTATATCTTTCGGTCTGACCAATGCTATCGCCTTGTTCTCATAAGTTGTGGAAATCCATCTACATGGATATTTAGATGAATTGTTGTTAAGCCCATTGACAACCTTTCATCCCTTACATGACTCATGATGAACATGAGGCTACTGTTGGTAACTTTGTAGGCATATCTTCGTGTTCCGTACATGAAGTATATGTGTGATGTAAGAAGTGACTTACTCTTGGTCCATGGACTTTTGGTGCAGGTTGCCGCCATGAACTTGAGAAAGGTCGTTTTGTTGTCTTTGGAATCATCCCAAGTCAGTCATGCACGTGCGAAGTATTCTGTAGTTTGGTAGACTGATCATCTCCATTCCACATGCAATCCCTAGCACACTAAGCCCCTGATTGACTTGTTCAAGGAAAAGAAGTTAAGTGTTATCCCTGAAGAGTTTAGACGGACGTACACAAGACTTCAATACCCCAATGATGGTTCCATCTAGAACTCGGCAGTGTTTTGTTGTAAGATTTCGATGTAGTCACAATTGTCCTGGACAATGTGTTCACATGTGTCTTGCAATCCAGCTCATGTTTTGGAGTTGGCTTCCGTAGTTCATCTCCTGAGAATCTCGCAACATCATCTCTTCGATTTGTGTTGCAACCTTTCACTTTCAGACATGCTGAGTCTGGAGTATCATGACACCAACCATATCTGAATCTCAGGCAGATATGATGGTTGGAACATTTCCCCAAGAATTATAACATTGGTCTCTATGTAACCCGGCAAAGGAATGTTGTGGCTAACATACCTATCCGGAAGACCTACTACTATAATATCTTGAATCAGCAACCGTAGCCACTTCCCCATGAGGTTCTCATATGACTTTTTGAAAGTTGTTTCTCATGGACCCTCTGAGATCCCGAAGTCCGGCCTTTACTTGATGTCCTAGATGGTAAACCTGACTTACGATTGGGGTTATGCTAGTACATCAAGGAGAACATTAGAAGGGGAGTGCTAAATGTCTCTCGATCGATCATCCAGATTTCACTCCTTGGCATAGCTAAGGAGAAATCTGAGAAAGTGTTGTCCTCCTTTGCATCTGCATCCTCCATCATTATTCATCATTGTAGTATGATGTGTTGCCAGGATCCTTGGCACGGATGTTGGTAAAACTTTGTTGAATATAGAGATGCTCAAGTTCTTGAGAGCATGCTCAGACACTGGGTTATACTCTCGGTATTACTTGGAATGTGCCTTCCATCGACGAGTTGTTTTATAGCTCTAGTTTCCATTCCGATCTGAGTATGCCATTCTTTCGCATTCTTTCAAATGATCATTGTGAATTTCCTTAGGTTGGTATAAAGAGCTTCAATGATCTCTGTATCAAAAGTAATTCTTTTTGCCACTTAAGGGATAATCCTACGAGTCACCTCCCTGAAAGTGCGTTATATCGGCTAGAGGGGGGTGAATAGGCAATTTTTAAAAATTCATCACTTGAGGAATTTCAACTTTGAGGAATTTGAAATGTGATGAATAACTAACAGCGGAATAAGTACTCAAATGCATGATGGATACAGCAACAGCATAGTCTTCATGATGAAATGAAACATGCACAACAGTGAGTAGGGTGATACAGGATAAGTAGTGATGAACAAGGTAACTTGAAGAATTTGAGGTGAGGAAATAGTGTAAGTCTTCAGTCAAATTCTTCAAACAGTACAAATCAATTTCATCAACATGCTAACGAGGAATAAGGAATTGAGGAAATAGAACCAGGTAGCCTGATGAAGACAAGGAGTTGATGACCCAGTTCCAACTGCTGTGACAGTCGTACGTCTGGTTTGGAGTGGCCTGGTATTTAAACCAGAGGACACACAGTCCTTACCGTATTCTCCTTGAGCTAAGTTCACACGGTCCTCTCCCAACACTCGTGGTAAGTCTTCAGGGTAGACTTCCAAAACCCTCACAAACTGGTCACCCAGCAATCCACAATTTACTGCTGGATGCTCTAGACCAAGGTCACTTCGTGCTCCCCAATTGACTGCAGGACACACTAGACCATGACGCCTAACCGTCTGGAGGAGGCACAGTCCTCAAAGGTAACAAGCGTCGGTTCTACACAGGAATTTCTTCAGTGATGCTCAATCACTTTGGGTTGGTGGTTTGATTGTGGGTTTTTCCTCACTTTCGGACAAAAGCCCTCGGAGGATGGGATGCTCTCAAATGACAAGTGTCAGTTCTCTCTCGGAGCAGCCAACCAGCTAGTGGTTGTGGGAGTGGCTATTTATAGCCTGGGGCGCATCCCGACATGATATGACATTAATGCCCCCAATGATATGACCGTTATGTGGATAGGAATGATTGGGGACAGCTCGCGCTAAGCACAGCAACGGATGGATTTTCGAACAATGAAAGTCCTCAGACATATCACGTTCCTCACTTGTAGGTAATTCGCACTGGCGAAATCCTAACTCCTCAGTCAGACAAATTTCCTCAGAGATCAGAAGAACATCGTCTTTGTCACTGAAGAACTTGTCTAGGCCGTAAGAGATTTCCAAAAGCTTCACTCAATTGGATATGTAGGTTGAGGATTTTGGAGTTCAACATCAGTTGGAAATTTTCCTTAGTATTACCTCAGCCCCCTTTAACAGTACGGTGGTTCCTATGACACAAGGAAAGGAAATGAAACTACGAAAACAAAAGTCTTCACGCTTCATAGTCCTCGTTCATATCTTCAAGGTCACACCGATTTCTTCAGTATAAAGTCATCAGCAAAGTCTTCAAGTCTTCACCAAAGTCTTCAGTTGAAGACGTGTATTTTTAGGGGTCGATAATCTTTGGTTGTATCAACCTCCTCATCAACTTGTAGAGCCTGTGTACACTCACGAACACATTAGTCTCTTAACCTATAAGTCATCAACACACCAAAATCACTAAGGGGCACTAGATGCACTAACAATCTCCCCCTTTTTGGTGTTTGATGACAAATAGGTTAAGATTTCAACGGGAATTAAGGATATGGAGTGTAAGCACAGAGTATGAGGAAGTTAATTGCAAGATATAGATGAGCTCCCCCTGAAGATGTGCATATTTGAGGAATTTGCTTTGGACTGCAATTTGCACATAGCAGGTTGAAACATGAAGAACTCCCCCTATATCTTGTAATCCATACACGCAGTTAAATATGTGATATAAAAGGTTTAAATGATGCGTGAAGAAGATGGGGTCTGACGAAATTCAGCATGCATGCACTAAGATACTTGAGGAATTAAAACATGCGAGGAAATAGTTCAGAAGAGTCAGATCACCATCGGACTTAAGTTTACAACCCAACAATAAAGTATCAGAAGAACGAGAGTTGTAACTTAAACAAAACAGCCCATATATTTAGATAGAGACCCGCTTGAAGACTAACTCAAATTTTCTCCCCCTTTGTCATCAAAGACAAAAAGGGACGAAAAACTGAGAACTAACGCCCTTTGAAGAAGTTCATCGTCTTGGTGAAGGAGCGTTAGTGTAGTCGGGGTCGATCATTGAAGCAGGGCCCGCAGCAGTGTCTTCAGTCTCCTCAGCATCATCCGACTCGCTTGATGAGGAACATGAACTTGCCACTAGCTGAGGAACTTGGACCTTCTTGAACTTTTTAGGAGGTTGACGAGCCCAGTCAAAGCTTTCTTGAAGATTCAACTCATCAAGTTCATCAGGAGGCAAGACTGCAGACATAGTGGCCCAAGTGCGCTTGAAGATTTGATGAGCATAATAGTGATTCTTCTTCACAGAGTTCTGAGTAACTGTCATGTTGTAAAGAATGGCACCCAATTGTCGCTTGACCCACTTGTGATTTCTGTCAACCTTCTGATGAAGACTGAGGAGAAGTTCTCGGTCAGTCATCACTCGAGGTGCAGTGGCATGAGATTTTGGAGCAAAGGCTTTTGCAGTTGAGTCCTGAGTGGCAGAATCATCATTTGTGGAGTATGAGGCAGCTTGACGAAACTGACCATCCATGGGTCGAGTTCCTTCATCAATAACATCCTTGCCTTTGCCTTCAGCAATTGTAGTCTTGAGGACTTCAATTGGTGGAAGAAATGCAAAGTGATTCTGGAAGTCAGCTTTGTATGGAACTGAAGACTTGGTCCTGAGGAAGTTCATGATCCATGGAGCAAAGATCTTCAATTCAAAAGGAGCCATTGCAGATTGAGCAAGCGATCGCATGAAGAAATCGTGGAAGTTGATGGGTATCCCATGTATGATGTTGAACGGCACATTCTTCATGATTCCTTCAACAGCTTTGTCTTCAGAATTATGCCCTTTCTGAGGACATATGGTGTGGGTGAGGATCCTGTATACTGTCCTGGGCACATATAACAGGTCCTTTACAAGAAAGACAGTCCTCAGAGGTTTTCTAGGTGCCAATTTCTTCATGAACACATTCATCAGTTGATTTGGCACTGGTGGATCATTGAATATACAGCGAGACTCCTCTGATGGAATAGGAAGTGGAACTGTTTGGAGCAATTCAGAGGAAGTTGTTGTGTAATGCTTCGATACAGTCATCCAGTCTAGCACCCAAGAGTTGATGTCTGAGGAATTTCCACTAATGAACAGGGTTGCATAGAACTGAAGAATTAATTCCTTGTTCCAATCGCAGATATCAACGCAGAATGGAAGTAACCCAGCATCATATAAGACTTGAAGAACTGGGGTGTATGAGGGAATTGATTCCATGTCCACGTGAGGAATATGATGATGCTCAAAGATCTTCTTCTTCTCACATAGGACAGATGCATAGTAGTTCATCTGAGAAGCTGTCCAGAACCTTGAGCGTCCAACACGAGCATTTTCATATGGGTTAGTGCCTGTGAAGAACATGTGCTCGTTGAAGAAGTTGGATTTGATGAAAGTGGGACGACCAGGGCCTTTGAATGGCATGCGCTGCACAGGTTGCAGATTAGGAATGGTAGTCCCCTTCATTTCTTCAGGTAAGTGAGGAACAACCTGGAGGGCAGGTTCCTCAGTTCTTGGAACTTCCTGTGCTATTGGAGCATCATCTGTGATCTGAACATCTTCTTCTTCATCAGCCACAGCCGCTGGAGTTTCATCAGTGATCTGAACATCAATATCTTCATTGGCTGGAAAATCTTCAGGATCTGGAAGATACAGGGGTTCAGAGTCTATTTGAACATCCTCAGCATGCTCAGACATCTGAGGAATGATAGACAATGTAGTTTTCATTTGGGATGAAGGATGAGCAGCTTCCCAAAATTCATCATGGATGACAGGTGTGGTGCTACCAACATCGATGTCTTCATCCATGGCTTCAGCTGGAGCAGTTTCTTTCTTGTACTCAAGCAAAAGTAGTGGTTGTTGAGGAGGTGAAGAAATGTCTTCAACCTCAATTTCTTCGTCCATCTGCTCTGTGGAAGAAGCAGAATGGATATCTTCATCTTCCGGAGGAATGACGTATTCAATGCCATAAGGAATAATTTCTAGAGATGGTGCGGAGGAAATGGGAATGGCATCAAACGGCATCATTGAAGAACTTGTCAAAATCTTCAACCGTTTCTCAGCAGGAGCTTCAGAGTCTGATGCCTTCCGTTTGAGAGACGTCTTCTCAGCAGCACTAATTTCATCAGGCGTAGCTGAGTCTTCAGCTGGCCTCTCATTTTCTTCAGGCACAACAGTGTCAGTTGTCCTGGCATTTTCATCAGTGAGCTGAGTTTCCTCAGCAGCACTGGTAGCAGCTTCTGGTGCAGAAGCAGAGTCATCGGCAGGAGAGACTTCTTCAGGTGCGGATTCCTCAGTAGGGTGAGGAATTTCAAAGGCAGATTCCTCACTCGTTTGAGGAACTTCAGCAGTTTCAGCAGTTGGAGGCTGAGGAGTGGTGGAACGAGCAGCGTTACAAGCAGCAGTGGATGTGTTGTAATCCTTCACTGCAGCTTGGGCAACCTTGACAAATCTGTCTTTTGCTCCTGTCCATTCTCTGTCAAGTTTTTCTTGTTCCTCATTGAGGTTGTGAATCTCCGACTGAACAGTAACAAGCTGTTTCGGAGTCAAATTCATCACATTGTCGCGCAGAAAATTTTCCTTGCATGCGATGTTTACCTTGGCCCTCTTGGCCTTCTCTCTTTTCCACTTTTCTTCTGCGATGAAATGTGTGAGGACATGGTCCACATTTGGAGGCAATTTCAGTGCAAAATAAGGTGTTTGTGGATCCTCAAGCAATATGTCGATGAAGTCCAGGATTGTCTTCAGATCCAGCAGCAGAGGAATTGAGCTATCCTTAGCAGTGGCAGCCTTCAGCTGACTTTGCCTGATGATTTCTTTAAGCTCGTCATCATCATCATCATCTTCATCATTATCCTCAGCTCTTGAGGAAATTTTGACAATTGTTTTGCTAGAGCTTGGGCGTAGACCCCTACCAGTTGCTTTCTTTAGCTTCAGTCCAGAGGGACTGGTTGAAGACTTTGTATCAGAAGGGCTTGGAAAGCTCTTCAGCTTTCTTGTGAAACCCTCAGTCCTTTTGCATGTTGCCAAGTGTACTGGGGTTGAGGATTTCTTCACAGCTGCTGAAGACTGAGCAGCCACGGTTCCAGCAGCAGATGCCTTGGGTTGAGGCCTTTTAGCTTGAGGAGCATGCTGTGAGGACTTTGAGGATGAAGAAATTGGTTTTACAGCAGACTTCTTCGGAATTGATTTCTTTGAACCACTTGAGGATGCACCAGCAGTGGTAGCAGCAGCAGCAGAGTCCTCATTGAACTTCTTCACGGCATCCTTGGCCTTCTTAGCCAGCTTAGCCTCCTGCTTTTCCCATAGCCTAGGAAAGTCCTCACCAGTCTTGAGACTAGTAGGATCGGCTATCTGATTCTTGGCAATGGGAGGCTTGCTGCATGGAGGCTTCACAGCGAATTTCATCATGTACTTGGGAGTAACATAACGATATTCTTTCCACTCCTTAGCCCATCTGCGTTCGATCTTCTGCAGACGAATTTTTCTTTGTTTTGTCGTCTCCTTGCCATAGGTTTCTTAATTTGGCATGCAATAGTCATCATAGATTTCATCAGGGATCTCAAAGGCTGTCTGCACGTCGGGTTGCTTTCCTCCTTTCTGAGTCCGTTTATCAGCCATTTTCTTCAAATGAGGATTTTGGACTCTTGAAGATTCTGAGGAGTTACACAACTTTTCTTCAAGTAGCACTGCAAATGAGTTAACTTGATGAGAACCTAGTGATTCATCAACAGACATATCTGTACCTGTGAACAGAGTATAGGTGCGAGGAGTTTGAAGAGGTCATATGCGTTCTCAGAAATTTTGGAAATCAATAGGTTTGAGGAATTTGACCATGGATGTCTTGAGGAATTTCACTAAGTGTTCTTTGTCTCAGGTTCCAGAGTTGTGCAAATTTGGAAACTCGCACAATTGAGGTATCTTAAAGAAAATTATTACTCAGGGAAAATCATCAAGACTAAGGAGATGTAAGATGTTTGATGATTGAATCTATGACAAATAAACAATTTTTGAGGAATAGTAGAGTCAAGTGAAGATCAAACCAAGGCAGTAAAAATAATATTAATTACCCTGGTGAAGAACATGACGAACTCAGAGGTGAAATGGAGAGGTTCGTCCGTTCAGATCTCCCACGCCCTAACTTGGCTGAGAGAGATAGCTACAGCGGCGGCAGGATGAAGACTTCTGCGGCCGGTGCGAGTACGACGACAACGAGGTTGAGGCAGCGAAGCTCTTCCTCACCAGCGACGATGATTTCAGCGGCGGCGCTGGGGCAGGAGCTCGGGAGAGGTAGGCGAGGAGAGTAACCGAGCTCAGTTGTAGGGAAGGGGTATTTATAGAGATAGTGAAAAACGGATCCACTCGAGGATTTTGGACAGATTTACCACTCACTCTTGCTCTCCTTGCGACAGGTGTCACCCACGTTCTGAGTAGTGGAGATATGGGGGGGATCGTGGGTTATCTAGTCGTTGGAATAGGAACGGTTTGAGCGGGAACCGCCGAAAATTTTGGTAGAGAAGTTTTATAAGTTTCCGTTCGCAAATTCTTTAGTTGTCAAGGACACGGTGAAGACTTTGAACAAGTTTCAAAGTAGAACGCATATGAAGAATTTGAGAACAGACTGGATTGAGTTTAGCATAGATGAGGTATAGGGTCCGATCACATTCACTTAGATGAAAATCAAACTTGAAGAATTTCGCAATAAGTGAATGTTGTTGAGGACATTGAAAACTCATATATATATATATATATAGTCAATGAAGATAAGTCTTCAAAGTTTCGAAGAATTTGAAAAGTTGAGGAATTTAAAAATTTGAAGAATTTGCAGAAATGATGACAATCCAATTTTGAAGAATCTCAACTTTTGGTTGGTGGCGTTGCCCACCGTATAAGAATGATGATTTCATACACCGCGTACACTTGTCATAGGGTTCTAAGAATCAATTTCTTCATTAATTTCTTCACACTTAGAGAGTTATTCTTCATAGTTTTGAAGAAAAACGTTACTTCATGTGTTGCACCTCTAAGTCATCAATTTTGCATAAGTGTTAGGATGTGTGTTCTTTTTCAAAGAACATTCGAAGATTCTAAGATATTTATCTCACACCGCAAGTTGCAAAATCTCTTTTCATCCAAGGGCTTAGTGAAGATATCAGCCAGTTGTTCTTCAGTGGGAATGTGGTCGATGGAGATGTCGCCCTTGAGTACATGATCTTGAAGAAAGTGATGATGAATCTCGATGTGCTTGGTCTTGGAGTGCTAAACTGGGTTGTATGATATCTTGATGGCGCTCTCGTTATCACAGTAGAGAGGCACATTCTTCAGCTTGATGCCGTAGTCCTTGAGGGTTTGCTTCATCCATAGTAACTGAGCACAACACGAGCCAGCAGCAATGTACTCAGCTTCTGAAGTGGAGAGCGACACGCAGTTCTGCTTCTTCGAGGACCAACATACTAATGACCGTCCGAGGAAATGACATGTGCCTGAGGTTGACTTGCGATCCACACGATCTCTAGCATAGTCAGCATCAGAATATCCGACGAGGTGAAGATTTGAGCCCTTGGGATACCACAATCCAAGTGTTGGTGTGTGAGCTAAGTATCGAAGAATATGTTTCATAGCCTTATGGTGTGATTCCTTCGGTGTTGCTTGGAATTGAGCACACATGCACACACTTCGCATTATATCAGGCCTTGATGCACATAGATACAATAGAGAGCCAATCATGGAGCGATATACCTTCTGATCGAAATCTTTACCATTTTCGTCAGTGCAGAGGTGTCCTTTTGAAGGCATTGGAGTTTTGACACCTTTGCAATCTTGCATGTCGAATTTCCTCAGAACATCTTTGAGGTATTTCTCTTGTGAGATGAAAATGCCATTGTCTTGCTGACGAATTTGAAGACCTAAGAAGAATTTCAATTCTCCCATCATAGACATTTGATATTCTTCACTCATCATATAGGCAAATTCATCACTGTAACGTTTGTCAGTACATCCAAAGATAATATCATCAACATATATTTGACAGATGAACAATTCATTGTCATAGGATTTTGTGAAAAGAGTTGGGTCGAGTGAACCGGGTTTGAAGCCTTTCTTCATGAGGAAGTCCTTCAGAGTGTCATACCACGCTCATGGGGCCTGCTTGAGGCCATAGAGAGCTTTGTTGAGTCTGAAGACTTTGTCAGGATGCTTAGGATCTTCAAAACCTGGGGGTTGAGCAACATATACTTCTTCCTCGATCTTACCATTGAGGAATGCGCTTTTCACATCCATTTGATATAAGATGATATTGTGATGATTAGCATAAGCAAGGAGTATTTGAATAGCTTAAAGTCTAGCAACAGGTGCAAAGGTTTCATCAAAATCAATTCCTTCAACCTGTGTGTAGCCTTGAGCTACAAGTCGAGCCTTATTCCTTACCACAAGGCCGTTTCCATCTTGCTTGTTGCGGTAGATCCATTTTGTACCTATGATGTTATGTTTGCGAGGATGTGGCCACTTGACTAGTTCCACACGTTGTTGAGCTTGAATTGAAGCAATTCCTCTTGCATAGCTTGAATCCACTCTAGCTCCTTGAATGCTTCATCAACTTTGGTGGGCTCTATGATAGAGACAAGGCAAAGTGCCCACAAAAGTTAGTCAAATGAGAAGCCCTAGAGCGTGTGAGAGGACCTGGTGCATTTATGTTGTCGATGATTTTGTCAATCTGAACTTCATTTGCCACTCTTGGATGTGCAGGTTGACTTGTCTGAGGACTTTCATCAGCACCATTTTCTTCAGGAATCCTTGCATGAGAGTCTTCACCATCTGGGATGATTTCTTCAGTAGGAATGAAATCCTCAGTTGCCTTTAGCTTGATGATTTCCTCAGGAGACTGTTCATCTATCACAGAAGGCAGGTGCTCTCTTTGCGAGCCATTAGTTTCATTAAACCGCACATCTACAGTTTTGACAACCTTGTGATGATAGGTGTTGAAGACTTTGTAGGTGTGCGAGTCCTTTCCATAACCAAGCATGAAACCTTCATGTGCTTTCGGTGCAAATTTAGAACTGTGGTGAGGATCTCTGATCCAACATTTTACACCGAAGACTTTGAGATAACTTACATTGTGTTTATTGCCTGTCATGAGTTCGTATGAGGTTTTCTTGAGGAATTTGTGAAGATATACTCTGTTGATGATGTGGCATGCAGTGTCGATTGCTTCAGGCCAGAAACGACGAGGAGTCTTGTATTCATCAAGCATGGTTCGGGCCATCTCGACGAGAGTCCTGTTCTTTCTTTCCACAACGCCATTCTGCTGAGGAGTATAAGGGGCAGATAATTCATGAGTAATACCAAGTTCATCAAGATATTCATCAAGATTCGTGTTCTTGAACTCGGTTCCATTATCACTCCTGATATGCTTGATCTTGACGCCAAAGTTGGTGGAGGCCCTTGAAGCAAATCGCCTGAAAACATCCTGTACTTCATTTTTGTACAGAATGATATGCACCCATGTGTAGTGAGAGTAATCATCTACAATAACAAATCCATACAGACTTGAAGCATTTGTTAGTACGGAATAGTGAGTGGGACCAAAGAGATCCATATGAAGTAATTCAAAGGGACGAGTAGTGGTCATGATTGTCTTCAAGGGATGCTTGGATCTGGTCATCTTTCTAGATTCACAAGCCCCACAAAGGTGATCCTTGAGGAATTTGACACCTACGATGCCAATGACATGCTTCTTCTTCACGAGTGTGTGCAAGTTCCTCATACCCGCATGACCAAGTCGTCGATGCCACAGCCAGCCTTCTGAGGACTTTGCAAGTAGGCATGTGGCAGGCTGAGGTCCTGTAGAGAAATCAACAATATACAAGTCTCCTCTCCTAAAGCCTTCGAAGACTTTGGACTTGTCAGATTCCATGATGACAACACAACGATATTTTCCAAATACCACAACCATATCGAGATCACAAAGCATTGAGACAGACATGAGGTTAAACCCAAGGGATTCAACAAGCATCACTTTATCCATGGTTCTATCCTTTGAGATAGCAACCTTACCAAGTCCCAATACCTTGCTTTTTCCTTTGTCAGCAAAAGTGATGTGCTTCAGATGAGATGGAGCAAGTGGTAAATTCATCAGAAGACTTTTGTCATCGGTCATGTGGTTTGTCCATCCACTATCGAGGACCCACTCTGTAGCTTTTGGAGTATCATCCTGCAGATGAATTAGTACAACTTACGAACTCATATGCTTCAAAGTGAAGAATATGACATCAATTTCATCAGATAGAATTTCATCACACAGTATGGCAAGCAAGTCATGTGAGGACGAGTGAAACGAGGAATTCATTTCTATATGTTTAGCTTGCATCCTTTCAAGCATTTCCTCAGGCCTCCAGCAAATTCATCAGATGTTCAAATTCATCTGGAGACCTGACCCTGCAATAAACGATTAGTTCGATTTCTTCACCACCCACATCTCAAGGGGTGGCAAAGAGTTCATCATCCTGCGAGCACCATGAGAGAAGGGAGGCATTGAAGCAAGTGCGCTTCGTTTCATAGGTCGAGGGTTAGAGTACTCGTATGAATAAGCAGAGAAATTCTTCGAGGACTTATGAACATAATAGTTTGAAGAATGATGCATATACTCATAACTCTCAGGTTTTCCCTGCGAAACAAAAGCATTAGCACGAGAATGATGATTTTGACCATTTGAGGAATTTGGTCCACTTGAGGAATTTGATCTGGGGTTCCTTTTCTTTAATAATGATGTCGTGAGGACATTCACTTGAAGATTTTGTAGGTAGCTCTTGGGAACCCAGATTTTCTTCAATGGAGAGCCATTCCTACAGTTAGTTCCAACGAATCTAGCAAATACTTCACCTTTCTGATTTTTGAAGAATTTGAAGTTAGAGTCAAGTGACTCATTAGAGGAATATGGAGTTTCACATGTAAAGCCTGATAAAGTAGATGGATCTACAGGAGTGCCTTTTGCAGCAACCCATGAGGTTTTGGGATATTGCTCAGGCATCCAGTATGAACCATCAACGTTGAGTTTCCTCACAAAGGCAATACCCTCTTTCCTAGGGTTCCTGTTCAAAATCTGCTTTTTGAGGACACCGCAAAGGATTTGATGCCCTTTGAGACTTTTGTATATGCCTGTCACATACAATTCCTTCAACCCTGCATTGTCATCAGTGATACTTGTGGTATCCTCGGATGAGGAATTTGAAACCACTGGAATAGTTGAAGAATTTGCAGTAATAGAAGTATTTGAACATTCAGGTGAAGAATTAGCAGTTTCACATTCGATGCATTTCAAACAAGGTGGAACAAATTCTTCCTGAGTGGTACCGATCTGTTGAGCCAGTAAGGAATCGTTTTCCCTTTGGAGATCCTCATGTGACACCTTTAGTTTCTCAAGATCTTGCTTTCTCTGAAGAAATTTATAAGAAAGCTTCTCATGATTAGCTAGGAGGTCATTATGATGACTCTGTAGGTTATCATACCTTGTCTGGAGACTTTTGAGATCGACAGACCAAGTTTGAGTACGATCCACTTCATGGTTTAACAGATCATCGCTTTTGTCTAGCATTTTCTGAAGCTTTTCAAGTGCGCTTTGTTGTTTAGTTGCAAACTTAACAAGTTTAGCATAGCTAGGTTTCACATATTCATCAGATTCACCTTCACTTGATTCAGAAGAGGAATGGTGTTTGTGTACCTTTGAACCTTTTTCCATGAAGCAATAGCTGGGAGCGTAGTCATCATTGCTGATGTCGAAGTCGTTGGTGCAGTCAGATTCATCAGCGTTGAAGATAGACTTGTTGACAAAAGCAGTAGTGAGAGCAAGGCTAGCAACACCAGATTCTGATTCTTCTTCAAATTCTTCCTCTTCTTCATATTCTTCAGATTCTTCCTTAGAATCCATTTCTTTGCCGATGAATGCTCGAGCCTTTCTGGACCCATTCTTCTTGTGTCTTGAGGACTTTGAAGATGAGGATTTTGCAGATGTGGACTTCGAAGATTTCTTCTTTCTCTTCGAGTCATCAGAACTATAATCTTTGTATTTCTTCTTCTTCTTTGAGTCTTTTTCCCATAGAGGATAGTCAGAAATAAAGTGGCCTGGTTTCTTGCAATGATGACATGTTCTTTTCTTGTAGTCTTCTGAGGAATCTGATTTCCTCAAGCCACTTTTTGATGACTTTCCAAATCCGCCTCTCCTAGAGAACTTCTGGAATTTCCTCACAAGCATAGCTAGTTCCTGACTTAGTTCTTCAGGATCTCCAAGGCTGCTGTCAGAATCTTCTTCTTCAGATGAGGAAATTGCTTTTTCCTTCAGAGCACGAGATCTTCCATAGCTTGGTCCGTAGAGGTCTCTCTTCTCAGCTTGTTGGAATTCATGAGTATTGAGTCTTTCGAGAATATCAGCAGGATCAAGAGCTTTGTAATCTCCACGTTCTTGAATCATCAAGGCCAAAGTATCAAATGAGGAATCGAGTGATCTTAGCAGTTTCTTCACCACTTCATGGTCCGTGATATCAGTGGCACCCGGTGCTTGAAGTTCATTGGAAATATCAGTGAGGCGATCAAGCGTTTGTTGGACATTTTCATTGTCAAGCCTCTTGAAGCGGTTGAAGAGATTGCGAAGAACATCCACACGAGAGTCACGTTGAGTGGAGACACCTTCATTCACTTTGGACAGTCTATCCCAGATAAGCTTCGCAGTCTCCAGAGCACTCACTCTGCCATACTGACCTTTGCTCAGATGACCGCAGATGATGTTCTTTGCTTGAGAGTCGAGTTGCTTGAATCTCTTCACATCAGCAGCTGTAACAGTGGGAGTGACACGGGGCACACCATTTTCCACAACGTACGAGAGATCGTTGTCAATAGCTTCAAGGTGCATACGCATCTTGTTCTTCCAGTAGGGGTAGTCCGTCCCATCGAAGGTAGGACAACCCGCAGAAACCTTGATCATACCTGCAGTCGACATAACTAAAACTCCAGGTGGTTAAACAAAAATCACACAGAGACAGGGAGTACCTACTCTGATACCAATTGAAAGTGCGTTATATCGGCTAGAGGGGCGGTGAATAGGCAATTTTTATAAATTCATCACTTGAGGAATTTCAACTTTGAGGAATTTGAAATGTGATGAATAACTAACAGCGGAATAAGTACTCAAGTGCATGATGGATACAGCAACAGCATAGTCTTCATGATGAAATGAAACATGCACAACAGTGAGTAGCATGATACAGGATAAGTAGTGATGAACAAGGTAACTTGAAGAATTTGAGGTGAGGAAATAGTGTAAGTCTTCAGTCAAATTCTTCAAATAGTACAAATCAATTTCATCAACATGCTAACGAGGAATAAGGGATTGAGGAAATAGAACAAGGTAGCCTGATGAAGACAAGGAGTTGATGACCCAGTTCCAACTGTTGTGACAGCCGTATTACCTCAGCCCCCTTTAACAGTACGGTGGTTCCTGTGATGCAAGGAAAGGAAATGAAACTACGGAAAAAAAAGTCTTCACGCTTCATAGTCCTCTTTCATATCTTCAAGGTGACACCGATTTCTTCAGTATAAAGTCTTCAGCAAAGTCTTCAAGTCTTCACCAAAGTCTTCAGTTGAAGACGTGTATTTTTAGGGGTCGGTAATCTTTGGTTGTATGAACCTCCTCATCAACTTGTAGAGCCTGTGTACACTCACGAACACATTAGTCTCTTAACCTATAAGTCTTCAACACACCAAAATCACTAAGGGGCACTAGATGCACTAACACTCCCTAAGGTGTTCCGTAATGGTATTATGGCAACTAACTCCTCACTACTTTCAAACCTCATCACCATCTGCTTTAGCGTGGAATTGTTTCCTACCAATTGAACCTCCATCATCTGCCTCATTATTTATTCTCAATGTGTGTTTGTGTCCCAGCTCGAGAGATGTTATTATGTCTCATTCCATGAGTTGGTCATGAGTCGCTTGATCTTCGTAAGGATTGAATCTTGTAGAGATTTCTATTTCTGTTGTCTTTCTACTGGATGAAGATCCCGAAGGCAAAGATGTCAAGATCACCATGATGCAATGAATCAACATCTTCGAGAAGAGCAATTGGATCATGAAGATTGTGGTAGTTAGTGCCCCCTTTGTTCTCTTACCCTACGCTTGAATCTCGGGGCGAGATTCTTGTTTAGTGGGGGTGAGTTGTCACAGCCCTGGAAATTGCTTGCATTAGTTGCATCATGTGCATCGTGTCATCATGTCTAAATTCAAATGAAACCTGAAATGGGGATGTCAAACCCTAGCACCATAATTAAATAAACAAAATGTCAACAATTGAATTTTCAATAATCTCAAAATTATTTTCAAAAATTTCCCCCTTCTCTATTAAATGTTGGAATTAACATACCAGGGGTGAACCATATTTTCATAATTATTTTGGAAATTCTAATAAATCAGCAAAGTTTCTGAAAATATCCAATAAAGAAATATAAATATTTAGTTGTTTCAAAAATTCTGGGAATTATTGTGGGAACTGGAAATAAAATATTTAAACTCCCAAAATTATTCCAATATTTTTAACTTTAGTGGTTTTGCCCAAACAAATAATAACAGAAAACAGAAAATAGGAAATAAAGAAAAATAAAAGAAAGAGAGTTACCTGGCGCTTACCTGGCCCAATAGCCGGCCCAGCCCATCAGCCCCAATGTCAGTCGTCCCCTACCTCTGCCAGAAGGCAGAGGCGAAGGGAGGCACGGCGAGCGTGGCCAGGGTGCCATGCCTCCTGCCTGCTAGCTTCGCTGCAGGAGGGGATTAGGCCCCTTGTCTTGGTTTTGTCACGGCAGATGTCCGGGTTACGGACTTAGGGTTCGGGGCGAGACGCACCTATGTGGCGGCTTGAAGGGGTTGGTCGGAATCGAGAAGACACGGAGTTTTACCCAGGTACGGCCTCTCAAGTCGAGGTAAAAGCCTACGTCCTGCTTGTGTGGTATTGATGATGATGAAGATCTCTCGGTTACAAGGGTGCTAATCGCTACCTCTAATCACAAGAGCCTCTAATCTGTCTATCTCTAATCTTGTGTTGTCTAAACTTGAGGACTTGTGTCTCTTGAGAATTTGTCCCTCTAGGGGTGCTCTACCTCTATTTATATAAGTGGAGAGGGTAGGCTTACAAATAAAGTCCTACTAGGAGTTGGATTAGGACTCGTCTCTCACGAATCCTACTCCGGGTCTTATTTCCTTTAATGCAATCCTTCTCTCTTCGGGTCTTCTCTTGTGGGCCTTCTCTTGTGAGCCGCCTGGCGTCGGCTCACCCGCCGGGTCTTGGGCTTTGTCGTCCTGCGACTCGCCTGCCGGGTCTTGGGCCTTGTCGTCCTATGACTCGCCTGCTGGGTCGTCAAGAAAATGCTATGTCTCAACCGGGTCTCCTGTAAGTCGCCAGGTCGGGTCATGCTTCCGGCCGAGTCATACCGCGGGGTATATCCCCGTCATTAGCCCCCATGTTAGCTTGAATTTATTCATGGTAAGCTCCTGAAATAAGAGTAACAAAGATGTTAAGTGACCGGCTTGCTCCTTTGTCCGGCTTGTATAATGACTCCTCAGAAATCCGTGTCTTTTCGGCATATGAATGAGTCGTCTTGATAACCATCTTGCTTGTCAATGTCCTTTGAAAAATATTGAGAATAGAATAGCCATATGCCATTGAGTTGGATTCCAATGCTCTTTGGCGGGTGATATCCGCCGGGTTATAATCATTGATGATGCCGAGTCATTATCGTTGGTGACTCCGGGTTTAAAGAATTAGAATCCAACTGACTTGATAAAAATATTGAGATGAAAATCCATCTGATATAAAGCCGGACTTCCATTGTTGTGAAGCAAAGCGGCTTTATAAAATCTGACGGGTTATGATCTTTTGATAACACCGGGTCATAAGTGTTGAAGACTCCGGGTCTAACAGCTCAACTCCACAATTAAAATCTTGAAAATTGTCCTCAAAAGTTTTTGATATGTTCATATTACATGTAGCCCCCAAGCTCCAAGATTATCCATGCTAACTTGGCGCTTTGCAAATAACATTTTGGACTGTGTAGCCCTAGAGTGTCGGGTTGTCCTGCTTGCAGCAACCTGGGACTTATAACTGTTTTATACCTTATACTGCTTCGGCGGGTGTAGCCCCCAAGGGCCGGCTCATCAGAAAGCTTCAGCGGGTGTATCCCCCAAGGGCCGGCTCATTAGAAAGCTTCGGCGGGTGTAGCCCCCAAGGGCCGGCTCATCAGAAAGCTTCGGCGGGTGTAGCCCCCAAGGGCCGGGTCATCAGAATGTGATGTGCCGGGTCTTCAATTTGAACCTTATAATCTGTTTAAACGGCTGAATACTGTAGCCCCCAAGTGCCGAGTCGCACGCCTGCGGCGACTTGGGACTTTAGAAAATTTTGATCTGAGCGGTGTAGCCCCCAAGTGTCGGGTCAGTAAGAATTTACTGCGCTGGGACTTATAAAAATATAGAAAGGCCGGCTCATTTCCTTGAGATAATATGGTCTTGCTAACAATGTAATGATTTGAAAACCGGCTTTGCATTAGCCCCCAAGTGCCGGGTCGTCTGCCTGCGGCGACTCGGGACTATGTGAAAATAATATGACTCATCATAATTTGTTGAATGAACCTTTGACCGTGGTTGTAATATAACCCAGAATGAATATCCTGGAATAACTCCTTTGTCTTTGATATGAAATTCCTGCTCGTGGCTGCGGTGCAACCC
This sequence comes from Hordeum marinum, assembly GCA_022496015.1. Taxonomy (NCBI): domain Eukaryota; kingdom Viridiplantae; phylum Streptophyta; class Magnoliopsida; order Poales; family Poaceae; genus Hordeum; species Hordeum marinum. The sequence goes on from CM039674.1 coordinate 446,525,911, forward strand.
GGCAAATATAAGTTTGAGAAATCCATGAGTGTTGTAGATTACTATAGAACACAGTTAAAGAAATCCGAGAGACGGTCAATTAGATGACACGGCATTATATCTGATAGGGCGACTCTTGAAAAATAATAAACTTCTCCGAGATGGTGTAAAAAAACCCCAATCATTTAACACTGGTTATGATAACCATGAAGATCCAGCCTTGTTAGCTATTAAAAGATCCATTTGGTCTTGCCAAATATTTAATAGCGGCTCATATTAAGAGATAATACCTGATGGTAGGAAGCCTCTATTGACAACGGCGACTATTGATGAACTTGAAGCGGCCTACAGCCGGCTGCATGAGGGGTGATGTAAACTGTACCATGATGGTAAAAAACCTCCTTTTAACAGCAAATACTTTATCCATTGTATTCCAACACCAGTTGTCAATAGGTTTATGTAAGCTATACCAAAGGTAAGAAGCCTCTACTGACAACCGCAGCTCAAGAAATCCTGCTGTTGGAGGGTGATGTAAGCTATACCCGAAGGCAAGAAGCCTCCTCCCATCCGCCAATGTTGAATAGGGCTGGCTGCCGATGGTTTTATGTAAGCTATACCTTATGGCAAGAAGCATCCATTCGACAGCCGAGACTAGTAATTGTACTAGCCGGCTGTGTGAAGGGTTTATGTAAGCTATACCCAAGGGCAAGAAGCCTCCTTCCACAACTATTTTTGGCGTAAACGCCGGTTGTTAGGGTGAGATAAGTGAACCCGTCGGTAAGAAGCCCCCTTCGACAACCGCGGTTAATAAGTAACCGGAAGTGGCATAAAGCCGACCATTAGGGTGAGATAAGCGATACCCGTTGGTAAGAAGCCCCCTTCGATGGCCGCAGTTGATAAGCAACTGGAATTTGATGTACACGTTGTTGCCTTAGGGGAATTTTTTAAGCTATACCAAAGGTAAGAAGCCTCCATCAACAACAGCGCTTAATGTACTCAAATTAGGCATAAGGCCAATTGCGCATCATACCAGTTCAGGGTCTCTAAAGCGAGATTGGCCGTCAACTCTGTGAGCCGGCTCAGGGTCTCTAAGGCGAGATTGACTGGTAAGAGCTTAATTGTTTAACTTACAACAGTTCAGGGTCTCTAAAGCGAGATTGGCCGTCAACTCTGTGAACCGGCTCAGGGTCTCTAAGGCGAGATTGACTGGTAAGAGTGACATCAGTTCAGGGTCTCTAAGGCGAGATTGGCCGTCAACTCTGTGAACCGGCTCAGGGTCTCTAAAGCGAGATTGACTGAGAAGAACTTATTGTATTGACATCACTTCAGGGTCTCTAAGGCGAGATTGGCCGTCAACTCTGTGAACCGGCTCAGGGTCTCTAAAGCGAGATTGACTGGTAAAGCTCAGGTGTTTAACTTACACCAGTTCAGGGTCTCTAAAGCGAGATTGGCTGTCAACTTTGTGAACCGGCTCAGGGTCTCTAAAGCGAGATTGACTGGTAAGAGATTTCGGCGGGTCACAAACCACTTCGATTTAAACTTGTTGAGCCGGAAAATTTCATCTTGGCAAAAAAAACGGGCTTCTCATTGAAAACGACCAAATGTGTCTTGCCATGTCTGTAGGCCTCGAGTCTCAAGTTGACTCGAAGAGACGGCTTGAGAATCTTCATCGAAAGTTGAGGTTGGCCGTGGCGGGTTATAAATGATCCCGTATGAATTGCTTAAATGATCTGGTCGATGATTCATTCGGGTTGTTTGCTTGAAGTGTACCAAACTGTAGTGGCGGTGACTTACGCGCTTGTCTGTTGGGCGGCTCATATTGTCGAGCATTGCACCTGATGTCGATGTAGAATCGTATTGTAGGCGGCGTCCTGCGCGCGTCCATTGGGCGGCTCACACACACGAGCACTGCACTGATATGCTGATGTTAAATGCAGAAACCAACCATGGCATTGTAAACCGGTAATGTTTGTGAAAGACGCCACAACGTTGTAAGCCGTCGCGGATGATGAAAGACGGCGAGGTCATTGTAAGCCGGCGCAGGAGGCGAGAATTGACTGCGGCGTTGTGAGACGGCATGACGGCGAGAGACGGCCATGGTGTTGTAAGATAGCATGGGTGGTGAGTCATCCATGGTGTTGTAAACTGGTGCCATTGGTAAACCGCCCGTGTCATCGGATGAGAGACGGCCATGGTATTGAAAACCGGTGCGGGTAGCGAGAGTCGGCAAGGCGTTGCGAGCCGGCGAGAGACGGCCATGGTATTGAGAACCGGCGCGGGTAGCAAAAGTCGGCCACGGCGTTTGAAACCCGGCGAGGTGGTGGGAGACAATCACGGCGTTGTAAACCGGTGTAGCGGCAAGAGACGATCGCGGCATTGTAAGTGGTCCTATGGCGAGGGAGTCCCTTGAGTAACGCAACACGCGCCACCACCTTTGGCACGCCTCCATCACCGCGGTATAGTGCCCCTTTGGCAACTACTAATTGTCCTGTGTCAAAAAATATTATAAAGACGAAGTAATTGTTCTTCGACAGAATCAAAAAAGTATAGATAAAATAGATTGGGTGGATAACATCTGTTTCATCTCGACGATGAGCTGAGTCATCCCGTAATTTCAACAGCGATTGAGCCACTCTCGAACCGTAGCGGGGGTGGCGACTCGGCCACGGCGGCTCGGAGACGACGCTGGACTGGGGCGGCTCGGTCGTGACGGAGTTTGTGTCAAAGAAGTCCAGCGGGGCGACTCAAAACGTGATCGCACCAGGGTCAGAGCAGAGCGGCTCAAAACGGACCCTCCGGGTGATGTTTGTAAAAGACGCCACGGCTTGTAAGCCGGCGCGAATGATGAGAAATGACCATGGCGCTGTAAGCCGGCACAGTTGGTGAGTCGCCCATAGTATTTATAAACCGGAGCGAAGCGTGGGTCATCTGTGACATGTTGATGTAGCGTTTGGTCTTGGCGTAAATCGTAAACCCGGACTGATGATCTTGTAGCTGATGCAGCTCCTTCCAAGCTAAGTTTTGTCCATCCAATCAATCACAAGCTTCTCGATCCCTAAGAGAGATCCCTCCAAGAACACAAAACACCGTGCGCAGGCCCCACGGTGGGCACCAACTGTCGTGGTTTTGTCACGGCAGATGTCCCGGTTACGGACTTAGGGTTCGGGGCGAGACGCAGCTATGTGGCGGCTTGAAGGGATTGGTCAGAATCGAGAAGACACGGAGTTTTACCCAGGTTCGGCCCCTCAAGTCGAGGTAAAAGCCTACGTCCTGCTTGTCTGGTATTGATGATGATGAAGATCTCTCGGTTACAAGGGTGCTAATCGCTACCTCTAATCACAAGAGCCTCTAATCTGTCTATCTCTAATCTTGTGTTGTCTAAACTTGAGGACTTGTGTCTCTTGAGAATCTGTCCCTCTAGGGGTGCTCTACCTCTCTTTATATAAGTGGAGAGGGTAGGCTTACAAATAGAGTCCTACTAGGAGTAGGATTAGGACTCGTCTCTCACGAATCCTACTCCGGGTCTTATTTCCTTTAATGGAATCCTTCTCTCTTCGGGTCTTCTCTTGTGGGCCTTCTCTTGTGGGCCTTCTCTTGTGAGCTGCCTAGCGTCGGCTCACCCGCCAGGTCTTGGGCTTTGTCGTCCTGCGACTCGCCTGCCAGGTCTTGGGCCTTGTCGTCCTGTGACTCGCCTGCTGGGTTGTCAAGAAAATGCTATGTCTAAACCAGGTCTCCTGTAAGTCGCCAGGCCGGGTCATGCTTCCGGCCGAGTCATACCGCGGGGTATATCCCCGTCACCCCCAGAGCCGTCCGGATCGGGACGGCCCCTCTCCTCTCTTCCCCTCGCTCTGTTCCTTTCCCCCTGTCCCTGGTGGTCGCTGTAGCCATGGCCGGATCTTCGCCGCCGATTCGCAAGCCTCCGCCGTCCCCGAGCCCGATGAGGTCGCCGACTGTTTTGCAGTGAGCTTCCTTCCCTTTCCCCTAACCTCTTGCCCTCGTGCTCGCCCTCTAGTTAGCCCGCCTTGCCCTGACCGAACTCCGGCCGCCGCCGTTGTCCTTGTTGTCGCCGTTGTGGTCCGCCACCAACGTGTACGAGCTCGTGGAGCTCCTTAGACATCGTAGACATCCCGAACCAGCTCGCTCATGCCCTATAGTCTCGCGCTCGTGCATGACCGAGTCGTCGTCGTCACGCACCTCGTCGCCGGCCACAAATCCGTTGACCTCACGGCCTCCCCTGCGCTCTGATGGATGCGCGCAATCCTGAGCGTCCCGTAGGTGTTCCCCACGCTCGAAACCGTGGCCCGTAGCTAGATTCCGACCACCTCCGCCGTCGCGGATGGTCGCCGGCGTTCAGCCGCCGGTAGGCGTGACGTGGCGACGCAATTAAGGCGTAATTAGCCGCTAACCAGCCCCCTCTGACGTTGACAATGGGCCCTGGCCCAAGTCAAACCTCGGGTCAACTCGGGATTAAACCCTGAGTCACTGACTACAGGGGCCCACCTGCCAGTGACACCAGCCAGCCCTGGGAGGTTGACTGGCGGGTCCCACACGACAGGTTTGACCTGGACCTGGTCCAGTTGACATGCTGATGCAGGCATGACCTCAGCATGACGCAATAATTATTTTCTGTAATAAAATAATTCCAGGAAATGCTTTAAACTTCTAAAAATCATAGAAAATAATCTATAGCTCAGATGAAAATAATTTATATATAAAAAATGATCAGAAAAATCCAATGAACCTGTTTATGCCATGATCATGCATGTTTGAACAAGTTAACCTCACCAAATAGGACATTTTATGATTAGGACAATATATGAAATATCATTTGGAGTAAGAATTCAAACTTGTTTGAATTCCACTTCAATTAACCTGGATAATTATTCCTTTAGATCAATTTAGTCCCTTAATATGCCATGTCATACATCATGATTGTTGCATTGCATTGAATATGTTCTTTCTTTCTGTTTGCCGGTGTTGTTCCGTCTCGGTAGACGATGATTCTGACGATGTGAACGTTGACACTAATGAAGAGAAGTGATTTCTTCAGGACTGCCAGGCAAGCAAAAAAACCTTGAGCATACTGATATCAACCCACTCTCTCGCTCTTGCTCCCTTTTACTGCATTAGGACAACAACGATTCAACTGTTACATGTCACCGGTAGTTGAACCCATTCCTTTGCATGACCTGTCTTTGCCACGGTAAATAGTTGAAACCACTTAGCATGAGTAGCAACTGTCTGAGCCTTGTTGTGCTTACTCATACATGCATGCTTACTTACTGTGCCTGCTATGCTTAGAGTCGTGTCGTATCGGGTCTGATACATCTGGGTGATGAATTGGAATGGCAGTATTCATGTCCTTCTGTGTGGAAGTTAAGTGTGTGAACACGATTTGGGAAAGGTAGAGATGAGAGGTCATGTAGGAGTACATGGCGGGTTGTCTCATCGGGACCGTCTTTAAGAACTGAGTTCTGTGTTTGTGATCCAAGACAGTTACTAGCACACATTGGGCCCTGAAATATGACCCCGCTAGACTTATTAATCGCTTAGACCTTTGTCCAGGAGTTGCGACTAGTTTTTGGTGTTTGTAGGGAAAGTGATGGCGGCCATGCATAGCGTTGCCCGACGCGGTGGGTTGTGATGCGGTAAATGCACAGTGGCACGGTGTACCAAGTGGCACCCGAACGGTGGGCTTGGGAACCCTGCGCACATCGTTTGAGGCCGTAGCGGAAACTTAGGCCGGACTTCCATGCGGGTTCAACCTCGAATAGGCGATAAACCTGGACTAGGGTCTTGCGTGATTGACGGTCGTGGCCGACGTCCACACCAGTGCTTCGGCTTGAAGGTTGCCGAGATGCATGACGTGCATATGGTGCTAAGTGGCGAGAGCGTGTGTGAAGAAGTATACCCCTGTAGGGTGAAATAGTCTGTTCGAATAGCCGCGTCCTCGGATATGTACTACTTGGAGAACTTATGTGGTTCATAGAGAACTGGAAGTGGATACTCTAAAATACGCAAGATAAGCGTTAGTGCTATGGATGGCCTTCTCTTAGGGAGACGGAAGTGGATCCATAGTGGTGTATTGATTGGAGGATATGTGGACTCGTGTGCGCTATCCCACCTCAAAGAAAGCACTTGTAGTCATAGTATAGGTTAGCCAAGAGTCAAAGCTGGCTTGCTGCAATAAACTCCACAACCCCCTTCATTGATACTGATGCATATGTAGTTAGTTCTGATGTAAGTCTTGCTGAGTACTCTTGTACTCACGTTTGCTTAATTTATGTTTTGCAGAGGAGACGTTAGTCTCATTAGTGTTATTTGCGACGTGAAGTTCGATGTTGACCGGGTTAGCTTGGAAATCCCAGACAGAGGTCTGGTTCCTTTGGTAGGGTCGTTGTAGCTTTTTCAGGCTCCTCCAGCCACTTTTGTAGATGTCTATACCCAGACATGTTTAACCTCCGCTTGCTTGTTTGAATGCTCTGAATGTTGGGTCTTGTGACCCCTGTTTGTAACATCCTATTGTAATGGCTCTTCCGAGCCTTCTAAATAAATGTTGTAATGTTGTATGGTTATGTTGTGATGTCATAGTTGTATCTATGCATATCGGGCATGTCGTGCGTACGTGTGGCGTGCAACGGTATGTATGGGATCTGACACCTAGTTGTGTGCCTTTAGTAGTACTCTTTACGGGGAACTGCCTCTTTGTGCTTCCACCGAGCCTTGGTAGCTTGCTACTGCTCCGAACACATTGATTGAACGGCATATATCCTTCTTTGCTGTTGTGTCTGTCCCTTCGGGGAAATGTCTCGCAGTGTAATGGAGTCCCTGTAGCCTGCTACGACTCATCTATGTGCAGTGAAGACTTTTATGTCCCACGGCGTAATGGAGTCCTTGTAGCTTGCTATGACTCATCTACACACGCTAGAGATCGACACCTGCATTGCTGGGTTACGTATGCCTGTCCCTGTATGGATGTGCCACTTGGGTTCTACGACTAGTCATGTCGGCCGGGGTTCTTTGACATTTGAATGCTAGCAACACTTTCACATACGTGAGTCAAAAGACGCAAACGGTCCCGGCCCAGGTAAGGTGGCAGCCGTGGAGATAACCGTGCGTGAGACCGCAAAGTGATGTGGTGTGTTACAGGCTGGATTCTTATGGCTTAGGATCGGGGTCCCGACAAGTATATATAGGAGGAGAGGAGGAGAGGCCTTGGCACAAGGCCAAGTGATCCTTGGGTCGGCCGAACCAGGTGGAGAGGTGGAATCCACCTCCAATCCTAGTAGGACTAGGATTCACCCTATTTTGCCTTTTTCCACTTTTTCCACCTTTTTCCTTTTGGGATTTTCTTCCCAGCCTCATGGGCCATGTGTGGGACTTCCACCAGCCCACTAAGGGCTGGTATTCACTCTCCCACAGCCCATGTAGCCTCTTGGGTCCAAATACCCCTCCTGATGGTCTCCCGGTACACTACCGGCACTCCCGATACACTACCGGTGAGCCCGAAACTTTTCCGGCGACCAAAATAGGACTTCCTATATATCAATCTTTACCTATGAACCATTCCGGAGCTCCTCGTGACGTCCGGGATCTCATCCGGGACTCCGAAAACTTTTGGTCACCACCATGCATAACTCTATATTACCGAAACGTCATTAAACCTTAAGTGTGCAGACCCTGCGGGTTCGAGAACTATGTAGACATGACCGAGACACCTCTACGGTCAATAACCAATAACGGGACCTAGATGCCCATATTGGTTCCTACATATTCTATGAAGATCTTTATCGGTCGAAGCTCTGTGTCAAGGATTTAGTTAATCCCGTATGATGTTCCCTTTGTTCATCGGTATGTTACTTGCCCGAGATTCGATCGTCGGTATCTCCATACCTAGTTCAACCTTGTTACTGGGAAGTCTCTTTACTCGTTACATAATACAAGATCTCGCAACTAACATTTAGTCACATTTCTTGCAAGGCTCATTGTGGTGTTGTATTACCGAGTGGGCCCTGAGATACCTCTCCGTCACACGGAGTAACAAATCCCTGTCTTGATCCATGCCAACTCAACAGACACCCTCGGAGACACCTGTAAAGCACCTTTATAGTCACCCAGTTACGTTGCGACGTTTGATACACACAAGGCACTCCTCCGCTATCCGTGAGTTGCATGATCTCATGGTCATAGGAACACATACTTGACATGCAGAAAACAGTAGCAATAAACTGACACGATCATATGGTATGTTTGTAGTTTGGGTCTTGTCCACCACATCATTCTCGGGCCGTACGTCGACGCGGACGAGTTCCTACCGGCCCTTGGAGAGGACGGCAAGTCGTTGCCTGAGGACTCCTTCGGCATTCCCCAAGGTCCGGTGGACGATGAGGTTGCCGATGAGAGCACCGATTTGAGCGGTGAGACGGCCAAAACCGAGGAGCCCGCCCCGAAGGCCAAGGAGGCTAACCCGAAGGCCGCAACCACCTCCGTGGCAAGAGCCGAGCTACCGAGCGACGCGCCGGCTGGGGGCACGTCGGTTGGCGACGCACCGGTGGCCTGAGCCCCAGGGCGTTTTTTATCTTTCTCTTTTCTTTCTTGCAAGTTAGGCTTGAGTCCACCCACTAGGGGTGTTTATGTAATGAACCATGTTGGTCGTGGGCCGCTTTTGTCTTAACATTTGTGTTATGACTGTCTAGTGTGTTTGCCTTGTTGCTCATGCCGACTCGTCCTTATCCTTCTTCGCCCACTTGAATCTTTTCAGTTCTTCTCCTTTTCCCCTTTGGTTTCGGCCCCGCCAGCCCGCCAGCCGGGAATCGGTCTGTAGCTGGGTCAGGGCGTTCGCCCCACGGGAGCAGGTTCAAAACTTCGGAATCGCGAGGGCCTTTTGGGATAAGTAGAGTGGTAGAGGCACGGTAGTGGTCCGGCCGGGCCTAGCTAGGGTCTCCTTTTGTTTGACCTTTCGTGTGAGCCAAACCTTGCCGCCCCGAGGCCCCGTCAGCTGGTCAGCCGGGAGCCGGTTCTGTAGCTGGCCGGCTCACATTACTTAGCCACTTTCTGGGAGAAGCGTCCTAGGTCCAGCCCGCCAGCCCAAGAGCCGGGTCGGGATGCCGGTGAGCGGGGACAACTTTGAAGGAAACGAAACAGGGCGCACCCCAAGAGCCGGCCTGGGGCACCCATTGCATTCATAAGCCCAAAAGGGTGGGGATACATACATACATTGGTTTTGTTTCAGCAGTAAAACAGGCGCAGGAGCGCCGCGTTCCATGGGCGCTCCGTCTCCTCACCGGAGGCATCTCTTTTGCACTTCTGCGGCTTCTGGGCGTCTATTAGGTAGTATGCGTTGTTGTGCAGCGCCTTGCTGATGATGAACGGGCCCTCCCATGGGGAGGACAGCTTGTGTTGTCTGGCTGTCCGCTGGATCCGCCTAAGGACCAGGTCCCCTTCACGAAAGGAGAGCGGTTGGATCTGCTTGCTATTGTAATGCCGGAGCTTCTGCTGGTAGATTGTCGTCCAGCACAAGGCCAGTTCGCGAGCTTCCTTGAGTAGGTCGACGTCATCTTCTCTTGCCTCCTTTGCATCCTTCTCCGTGTATAGGGCGACCCGAGGCGAATCAAACTCGGTGTCGGTGGGGATGATCGCCTCAGACTCGTAAACAAGGAAGAAGGGAGTGTAGCCGGTTGAACGGTTCGGGTGGTCCTGAGACTCCAAAGGACGGCCGACAGCTCGTCGATCCAGCAGCCAGCCGACCTTAACAGCGGCGTCATGAGCCGTGGCTTGATGCCGGACATGATGAGGCCGTTCGCCCTCTAAACCTGGCCGTTTGACTATGGATGAGCGACGGAGGCCAGGTCGAGCCGGATTCCTTGCTTGGAGTAGAAACGTGCGAGTGCGCCCCTGGCGAAGTTCGTGTTGTTGTCGGTGATGATGCTGTGGGGAACATCATAGCACACCGTGATGTCGTCGATGAACTGGACGGTCGTCCCCTCCAACTTCTTGATTGGTCGCGCCTCGATCCACTTGGTGAATTTGTCGACAGCCACCAGAAAGTGCATCATGCCACCTCGAGCGGTCTTGAATGGGCCCACCATGTCTATCCCCCAAACGGAGAAGGGCCATGAGAGGGGGATGGTTTGGAGGGCACTACAAGGATTCGTGTCTATTGCAACAAAATTGTTTGTTGCAATACATGCCGATTTCTGGTGATAAGTACCTATTGCCACGAAACGACATTCGTTGGCAGCGGTTGCGACTGGACGCATGGTAATAGGTTATTGCCAAGAAAAAGTAATCGTGGCAATAAAGTGTGCTATTGCAACATCCATGTGGGAAGTTGCCACATGTTTTCTCGTGGCAACACTCACCTGATGCCACAATTTAATTTGTGGAGATAGCTTTAATGCAACATGTAAGGAATCGTTGCAATTGGTAGCTCGTGGCGATAGACATTTGTGACAACAACCTATGCCAACAACGCTCGTTTCGTGGCACATTACTCTTTCGTGGCAATAAACTATGGCAACAATCCTTGTTTTCGTGGCATTAGACATGTTGCCATGAACTACTACACTTGTGACATTAACTTATGGCAACAAATTTTCCAGTCGTCGTAACAAGAAATTGCCACATACTTGTTTTGTTGGTGATAAATAGGTATCACAACGGATAAAATGTTTGTAGCGAGAAAGTATTGCAACAATTTAAACTTTCCGTGGCGATACTTTATTTCAACAAAACATAGTTTGGTGGTGCCAAAGAGTTATCGCAACGAGCAAAATGTTTGTAGCGAGATGATACTGCGACAATGTAAACTTTTCGTGGTGATAATCTATTTCAACAAAACTTACTTTGGTGGTGCCAAACAATTATCGCATCGTGAAAAAAAATTGTGGTGCCAAGCTATTGCGACAATATAAAGTACTCCATCGCAACATCCTAGTGCAACAAAACAGGTAGGCGTAGCGGCTGAGATTTGACGCAACACTATATTTTCCATGGTGCTAATATGTGGCAACCAAAAGTGGGTTGTGGTAATAGCCTGATGCATCCATAAAAAATACAGACATTCAATTACAATATTCAAAACCATATGTATAATATGTAAATTCATAATTCATAATTCTCATAACAAATATCTTTCAAATGAAACTTAAATGTAATTTAGCCATCCTAATTAAGTGTGAAGACTAAAATGTTGACGATCTAGATTCCAGTCCAACTAGTTCTTTAGATCCTGCAATCAAGAATAAAAAAATAGTTCTAGTTAATGAGTCCAACATAACAAACGACATTCAATTATTCCAGCCCCATCGTTAAAAAAATTATCGTCAAGCAACTAGAAGTGCATTTTTAGCAATGCAAGTAAGCAACATAAATCTTACAAGGTCGCAAGCATATGACTGTAATAACCTGTTGAGTTCTCATCTATTGGCTCAAGAATTATTGCAGTGATCGGTATTACATTGTAAATTGAGAAACAGGGACACAAATATAAACAAAAAAAGTACCATTATATAGTTGTGCACGGTTGCGGCGAGCATGGGATGGCCATTCATCCAGTGCACACATGTCATTAGCAGACACATGAGTGTCAGGTTGTTCTTGAGTTCCTGTATAAGGTTTAGCAATTTTGGACATTAAGAATTCCAGGATTTTTTGCATTATACCAAATGTTAGGGCATGTATAATGGTTGATAAGGTAGTCTTATCGTAAGTGTTGCATGTAATTTAGAGATCACAAAAAAACATGTCTATGGGTCACCTCTTAGCCTTATCTTCAATAACTATATATTCCTAAAAATATGATGAGACATATTGTGCTAAGAGATCATCTCTTGTCTTCTCTTAAATAAGAAAAGACAACCTTTTCTTATGATTTCTCTCTCCTCCACCTCATCATTTATCCTACGTGGCATTCATAAGATAAAACCATTGTACAAGCCCTTAGAGATAGCTTAAATGTCATAAACTTTTTACCAGATGTGTGTTGTCCATGTTGGTTTTTGTAAGCTGTTATACTTTCCATCCTTGTTACGAGGACAAATCATTTCTTTACTGAACACAAAAACAATTAAGGGACTTAGCATTATCAATGCGCACCATTCAGATAAGTGATTAAGAATTAAGGATGTTGTGTACCTTGCAGAAAGGAGTAATGTGCATCATCCCTTTCCTCTGAAGCATGTGAACATCACCTCACGCATCCCTAACTTCATGTTAACCCCGAATGTTAATTACCTTTGCTGCTATGGCATAAATTGAAGTGAACATAAATATTGTTACCAAGTTGTCATTGTATTGTACTCGGTCTCCTACCAGCAGGATCTTGCATTGAATTCATCATTGTGCCCTTCTGTATGTAATATCATAATTTGAGTCAATTTCAAAAGAAACACAATACTTAAAGCAGTCATAAAAAGGTGACCAGAAAAATATCTACTCAAGTCTATATATTGAAGCTGTTGTAAGCAAAAAAGAAAGTTATGCTTAAAAGATTAAATGAAATCAAATTGTGTTATAGCGTGCAGAACACAAGTCCTTGAGCATAGCATATGTCTATAATTTTGATTTAGGAATTAAAAGCTAGGCTTTCTGTAATCAAGTCTATACTGAAGCTGTGAAGCATACACATGACACCAATTAGAGACCATCCTGACAAGGTTACTCCCAGTACATACACATATAGTAATATAGCCTGAATGCGGTAAGCAAACTACTACCAAGATTAAATAAGCCGAACGTGGCAGTATGCTTCAGTATAGGCACATACACTTTTAAGAAATCTGGACAGTGGTTCAGGTATTAACTTGGTAATATTTTACATAGTCAATGCTAGCATTAACCTGATTATAGTCAAATAATTGTTACTGCAATGTGAATGCACTTGTGTAATTGTGGGCAGGTCGGCTTGAACCTAGCCGCAAGTTTGACTATAGGTGTGCGTGTTCAAGTTGGCTAATCTAGGTTCAGTGTTTGTCTGCATGTGTTGCAGCATAAGTCGGTTCCTAACAGTGCCAGAGAACCTTGTATAAATAAGAGTATTGAGCATTCGTTGCTCAGCTCAATGTTGTTGTATTTGTTGCAGTTGGAAGGAAAAAGAAAGAAAAGAAGGCATTCGTTGTCTAAACCTGTCTGTCTATCTCTTTCACCTAAACTGCACTAGTACTCTGTTCTTTTTTCACTGCTTTGTGTGTGCCTGATAGAAACTGAACCAGCTCCTGTGCATCTGCGTCCGCCGTCGGGGACAGCGGCCATCAGTGGAATGGAAAACTTGGGACTACTTACACAAAACGTGGGACACTTCAAAATACAAAAATACAGGAGTCCTGATTGAGGTCGCGACCGCCATGACTGTGGTCGCCGTGGACGAGGCCGTGGACAGCAGGTCGAGCGTCTCCCAGCTCGGCGAGAGTGAGGAGTTCTGAACAACGGCCGTCGGCGTGGTATTTCTATGTTGGAAAAGGGGCGCTGCCATGGCCATGCCGTCCACCGCCCCCTGCTGCCCTTCCTCCTCGTATCTCCGTGGCCGCCCCCACCCCTATCGCCTCCGCCTCCGCCTCCTCCTGACCGCCGCCACCACCACCAATTTCGTCAGCCCCGCGCGCATCCGCCTCGTCTCCCGCCCAGCCCCTTCCCATCGGAACCCCCTCCCGGTCTCCACCTCGTCTTCCTCCAAGAGCACGTCCGATGTCACCGGCAAGAACACCTACGACTACGAAGGGAAGGATCTCATGGCCCAGGGGGGCAGGGAGGTCCAGGAGCGCCTGGACGAGCGGTACGGGTTCGAGACGGAGGTGTGGAAGCTGTCGGGGAAGAAGAACCGGCGGTTGGGGCGCGCGCATGTGCGGGTCCGCGCGCCGCTCGAGGCCGTCTGGGCCACGCTCACCGACTACAAGGGCCTCGCCAGCTTCATCCCCGGCCTCTCCGAGTGCCGTGTCCTCCACCAGGACGCCGTCTTCGCCCGCCTGTAGGCGCTGCGCTGTGCTACACATCTATAAAGGAGATTTGGGAGAGGAATAACCTAAGACGCGGTCATGAAGCCGTGAGGACGGAGGAACGAGAACGATAGAGCTCAGATCCAATCTCACGATTTGGTGAAGAGAAATTACCAGGAGTATTCGTGAGGGTGTAGCGGGGAGGTTAGAACAACGCGACCCATTTCGTTCATCGTCGTCCGTTTGGATCGACGCGAAAACAAAAGGTGACCCAACGCGTCGACCCAAACGGACTCACGTTCGCTTTTCGTCCGCGGGCGACCCATTTCCGACCCATTTTTGAACCGAATTTGCATCGGTGTGGACACGAGACGGACGCGCGCGCTCGCCCTCTTCCCTCCCCGGGCCCGCTGGTCGGTGGCACATTGGCCTCCCCTCCCCCCCAGCCAACAGCAACCCTCGCCCATCTCTTTCGTCGCCCATTTTTGCCGCCGCCTCCACATCCGCCCATTTTTGCCGGCGACTCTGCCAGCTGCCACCCCCTCCACATCCGCCTAGCAACGCCGCCCATTCCCCCCGTCGCCCGCCACCGCCGTTTTGCCATCGGGCCGCCGCTCCCCCCACCGCACAACCGCCCGTGACCCAAGAAGCCGCCTCGCCGCCCCGGCCAGAACCGACCGGCATGCTCGTCGGACGACGGCCCACTCGTCGAACGCCGGCACGCCAGTTAGCTAGTCCATGCGCGCCGCGAGTCCCCTCACCGGCTGTCTCCTTCGACGCCCCTAAATTGTTCGATAGTTTGCCAAGGTACGTCATGGACTCCGCCGATGAGTTCTTCTTCAACAATTTCCTTTGCGACTCCGACGATTCGTTGTCCGACGACGAGGAGGAGATATTGACTGCCGTGTTGGTCCATCACCACCTAAACAGCCAGCGGGCGTTGTTCCGTGGCTCCATTTCGGGCCACCTTCCGGCGTTGAATCGCAACCGAGAGAGTGGGTATTTCCTTCTCTGGAAGGACTACTTTGATACAACAAACCCATTGTTCATACATCAAAAATTCCGCCGCCGTTTTCGTATGACTAGGTATGTTTTCAACCGTATTAGAGAGGGAGTGGTCGGCTATGATGACTATTTCGAGTCCAAAGAGGATGTCGTCGGCAAGATTGGTTTCTCCTCTTATCAGAAATTGTCGGGACCCCGATCCTAAGTCATATGATTCCATACTGTAACAAGCCACATCACTTTGCGGCCTCACGCATGGTACTCCACGGCTGCAGCCTTACCTTGGCCGGGACCGTTTGCGTCTTTTGGCTCACGTATGTGAACATGTCGCTGGCCACACAACAAAGAACCCGGGCCGACATGACTAGTCATAGAACCCAAGTGGCACATCCGTACGGAAACAGGCATACATAACCCAGCAATGCAGGTGTCGGCCTCAAGCGTGTGTAGACGAGTCATAGCAAGCTACAAGGACTCCATTACGTCGCGAGACACGAATATCATCACTGCACGTAGACGAGTGGTAGTAGGCTACAGGGACTCCATTACACTGCGAGACATTTCCCCGAAGGGACAGACACAACAGCAAAGAAGGATACATGCCGGTCAATCAATGTGTCCGGAGCAGTAGCAAGCTACCATGGCTCGGTGGAGGCACAAAGAGGCAGTTTCCCGTAAAGAGTACTACTAAAGGCGCACGACTAGGTGTCGGATCCCATACATACCGTTGCACATCACACGTATGCACGACATGCCCGATATGCATAGATACAACTATGGCATCACAACATAACCATACAACAACATGACTTTTATTTAATAGGCTCAGACGAGCCTTGCATAATATGTTCTTACAGATAGGGGTCACATGACCCAGCACTCAAGTCATACAAACAAAGTCATACAAGCCAGCGGAAACTTAAGTTGTCTGAGTACAGACGGCAAAATAGAAAAGAGGCACACGGCCTGACTATCTACAACCCATCTACAGCTCACTATCTACATCATGGCACAAGCATCTACCAGGTATGCTAGGTTGCAAGGTTTAGCTATTTACTGTGACAAGATCAGGTCATGCATAAGAATAGGATCATCTATCGTGTATGACTGACATGAGAGCAGGAGCGAGAGAGTGGGATGTTATCGGAATGATAAATGGGGTTGCTTGCCTTGCTGAGTTGCGGAGGAATTCTCTCCTTCGTCGGGATACGGGGTAGAATCTTCCGGATTAGGGCCTACCGCAACGCAGATAAGAGCATTCAATACAAGCAAGTGCAACAATATGATGCATGATCATGGCATAGTAATATGCATGGGTGAGCTAATGTAACTAGTGATCATGTCAATTTAAAATAGATTTGAATATAGGTTCAAAGTTGTTCTCATTTCAAATTCCATATATTAACCTAGTGATAATTGTCCATGTTCACCTATTTATGTTGCTCTAGCATGCATGAGAATAGCACCATTGGATTCATTGGATTTTTCTGATAAATTTTCATATATAAATTATTTTCATCTGACTTATAGATTAATTTATATGATTTTTCAAAGTTTTAAATAATTTCTGAAATTATTTTTAAATAGGAAAATGGTATTATGACATCAGACTGATGTCATCCTGACGTCAGCTGGTCAACAGACCCGCTCCAGGTCAAATCTGACCGGTGGGGCCCGTCTGTCATAGACTCAATACTAATCAGTTTTAATTAAATTAATTATCCTGGCTAATTAACCTAGTAGGGCCCACTGTCAGTGTCACATTTAACTAATAAAACGATTAACACTAATCTACTGATTAACCTAAAACTAATCAGGGCCGGGGCCCACCTGTCATTGACTCACAGAGTCAAGCCAGGGCCCACTGGGGTCAAACCCGCCGGAGTTGGTCGACGGCTCATCGCCGGTGACCAACAGGGGCGGCGGCGACCATCGGGTTTTGCCCACAAGCGTCCTCTCGACGAGCTGAGGCCACCGGCGAGTAGCCCGTGCTCGACCGCGTCCAACAGGGGCCACGGGAGGCTACGGGGTCGCCGGAGCTCGCCTGAAACGAGCTCGTGGCGGCGGCCGGAGCTCGGGCTCGGACCAAAACGCGATACAGGGCACGGGGCGACTCGGCAATGGGCTCTACGAGCTCCTGGGAACTCCAGGAGTTCAACCATGCACTCGCATGTGAGCTCGGGGGACTGCACGCACGGCAACGACCGATCACGACGGCGGGAGGTGTTCGGGTCCGGCGGCTAAGCTAGCTAGGGCGCGCTAGAGAGAGGGGAAGCACAGGGGGAAAGAAGAGGAGCTCACGGCGCCTCCGGGGAGCTGGTCAGCGGGCTCGAGGAGGCAGTGACGGTGACGAATCGACGGCCGGCGACGGCGGCTCTCGACAGGGGAACGAGAGAGAGAGACAGGAGGAAGGGAGGAGGAGGAATGAGCTCGGGAGAGAGGGCTCTCGCGTCTTCCAGGCGTAGGGGAGGTCGGGGAGCAGCCTGCTCGGTGGCAAGCAGGAGGTGGAGGCCGGCGAGCGCTCGGTCGCCACCTCGATGCCTACTGGCGCGAGGTGGGAGATGACCTCCCCACCCCTGGTGGGCTGGGCTGGGTCTCCCACTTGACCAGGTACTCTTCTTCCTTTTCTTTTTATTTCTATTTTCTGTTTTCTTTTCTAACAATTGTTTATTTTATTGCAGGTCCAAATAACCTTTCAAATATTCCAAAACTTTTGTATATTCAAGTTTGAATATTCCAAACTTGTATAAAAAGTTTCAGGTTAATTTGAAAACAGTAGTAATGATAATGTTTTTATTTATCAATTTCAGAGGCTTAAATCTTTAATTTAAATTATTTGAAATGTTCAAATAATTAGAATGATCCCTGGTATATCCATGCCCTCAATTATCAGACATAGGGAACATTTTTTATGGGCATTTTGGATTTGTTCAAATTTCATTAAACTTGAATTTCTTTTATTCATTAAGTGCTTGGGGTTTCTTTTCTTTCTCCTCATTTCACATTGATGCAATGATGATGATGATGATGATGATGCAAACACAATGCTAACCTAGGACACTTGCTAGGGTTGTGACAGAAATGCACTGCCGCCATCCGAATGCTTGTATACAGAGTGCCCGGTGATCTCATTGACGAGTACCTCCGTATGAGCGAGTCTACATGCCTAGAGTCCCTGTATAAATTGTGCAAGGCTGTTATTGCTGTGTTTGACCCTGAGTACTTGAGAGAGCCGACAACTGAAGATACAACCCGTTTGTTGGCGATGAAAGCCAGAAGGGGCTTTCCAGGGATGCTTCAGCATAGACTGCATGCACTGGGAGTGGAAGAACCGTCCTTCTATTTGGCAAGGGCAGTATAAGGGACATGTCAAGGCTTGCGCTGTCATACTAGAGGCCATGGTGTCTCGAGATCTCTGGATCTGGCACTTTTTCTTTGGCATGGCTGGATCAACAATGATTTCAACGTGCTTTAGCGCTCGCCGGTGTTTGCTAGGCTTGCCGAAGGCAACAGCCCATCGGTAAACTTTACTGTCAACGGGCACAACTACGACAAAGGATACTACCTGGGTGACGGTATCTATCCTAAGTGGACCACTATTGTCAAGACAATACCCAACCCTTTCAGAGAGAAGAGGAAAAGATTTGGCTAAGAGCAAGAGAGTGCTAGGAAGGATGTCGAGCGTGCTTTTGGTGTTTTGCAATCTCGATAGGGCATCGTTCGGTATCCTACTAATACCTGAAGCACGCAAAAAATGTGGGAGGTGATGACTGCTCGTGTGATCATGCACAATATGATCATAGAAGACGAGCGCCCGGAACGTCTGTACGATCAAGGCTTTCAGTTCCAGGGTAAGAATGTTGTGCCTGAGAATGGAGTAGCGGCAATGTTTGAACAGTTCACCCAATTTCATGAAGACACGCGTGTTTGGAAAATTCACGTGCAGCTGCAAAATGATTTGGTTGAGCATATGTGGGCTCATGTTGGCAACCAATAGATGTATCTTCTTTTATTCGTTTGCAAAACTATGTGAAACATTTTTATTTGTATCCGACTTGTAAAACTATACTATTTTATTTGATAAACTATGTTTTTTAATAATATATTTGAATGCAAATCAATGTAATATTGCGTGGCCAGCCGGCCACGCCGACACATATGGGTCGGCATGTTAGATGCGCTGCCTACCCAAATCTAAAAAAAAACGAACGTAGGGCAAACGACCGATCCAAACAAATAAAAAACGGACAAAATCGTCGTCCGTTTGGATCGCCCCCGTCGTAGTTGCTCTTAAGAATTTGCGGCGGCACGACCAAATCATTTGGTGGGAAATTATAAAAAAAATTGAAGGGAGCGTGATGTCTTTAGCTGGAAGGTTAATCGAAGGGAGCGTGAAGTCTTTGGTCGGCCGTCTTTTTCCCTTCTGCACCAAAACTTCCACAACCATCTCCCACGACCAAGCCCCCGCTCCTCTCCCACGACCACCTTGACCCCATCAGCCCCTCTCTTCCGCGCCGCCGACGCCGCCCACCGATCTCGCTGCGTCCCGCCGCCCCCTCCTCCCTCCCTCGGCTCCCAGGCGAGCACTGCCCTTCCTCTTCGCTCATGCGCCGTCACGCATACCTCGCTCTAAGGCGGCTGCACCATCCAAGGCGGCGGCGGGGAACCTTCCCAGATGCGGAGGAGGCACCACATCTCTTGTAGACGGCGGACTGGAGCTCCTCCCACTCCGCTCCTTCCCGCCGTTGCCGGCCTGCTCCACCTCACCTGCCCCCTGAATGGATTATGTGCTAACTGAGATCTGACTCGATATTTTTTGTAGCTCTACTCCATAGCGCTGATGGAGTTGCCTCCAGATGGATAGCAACGACCTAGGGCCGATGGTGAGGTGCCCGATCCAACCCTTTGTTTGACTCTGTTTGTGTTCATGTGCATCTGCAAACTTTGTTTAGTTATTACAACTATTCTTTGTTCTAGCCATCGTGGTCATTAGATCTGATAAAAAAGAAGTTTCTTAATCTCATATTGGACATGAAATTCTAATTGAATTTGCTATTCAGTTGCCAATTCCAATAATTTTATGGATTGTATTTGCATGTACAGTGCTGGCTCAACCACCACGGGCACATGCTTCTCCTGTCAGCCACATCTTCCTCCGTGCTCACTTGCCATGGTCGTGATTATGACATCTCAGATTGCATGATTGCATCGCTTCTGCCCGGCACTATACAGGTACAACTCGCTTTGCTCCACCATTGTTCGTCATTGTACACCACATGCTTGATGAAATTTCAGAGATAGTGGTGATCTCGCTGCTGTTAAACCATCCTTGTTAGAAATCACTATTGGGTTTTGGGGTCATAAGAATTGATAATTTCTCGATTTGACCACTGAAAATGTAGTTCTTACAAGATTCTGGTTGTCAAATTGTCTATGACAGCAGGAGTGAAATAGTTCCCTATTATGAATGCTTATTTTTTTACAGAACCTCTGATCTAAATCCTGAATTACTCTATTGTGTGCTTCTGTAAAATATATTGTATTTGTTTAGTTTTATCTGAAAAATCCTAGAATAAAATAAACAATCAATTTAGGTCGGTGTCCTGAGGCTGTCTCTTACTCTTTCATGATAGTTAGGTACTGCAATAACTGTTGGCAAAAAGAATCTAGCTAATCCTTTTTCTCTCTGGAGTGCCATTCCACATAATCTATAGGACGGCAGTTCGACCCGCAATGTTGTATGGCGCTGAGTGTTGGCCGACTAAAAGGCGACATGTGCAACAGTTAGGTGTGGCGGAGATGCGCATGTTGAGATGGATGTGTGGTCACACAAGGAAGGACCGCATCCGGAATGATGATATACGGGATAAAGTTGGGGTAGCGCCAATTGAAGAGAAGCTTGTCCAACATCGTCTGAGATGGTTTGGGCATATTCAGCGCAGGCCTCCAGAAGCCCCGGTGCATAGCGGACGGCTTAAGCATGCTGATAATGTCAAAAGAGGCCGGGGTAGACCGAACTTGACATGGGAAGAGTCTGTAAAGAGAGATCTGAAGGACTGGAGCATCACCAAAGAACTAGCCATGGACAGGGGTGCGTGGAAGCTTGCTATCCATGTGCCAGAACCATGAGTTGGTCGCGGGATCTTATGGGTTTCACCTCTAGCCTACCCCAACTTGTTTGGGACTAAAGGCTTTGTTGTTGTTGTTGTTGTAGTGTCATTCCACATAATCAAACCTTTCCTTTATCGTCTTGAACATCTATAAGTAGTACACTAGTACTACTACCCTAGTATTTTTTGACCTACAAAAAGAGAACACATGAGGGTCAGAAATTCATCGAGAAGATCAAGCAAATGTGCATGGATAATTGTTTTCATTCATCTATGAGATCAAACATCGACATTTTTTAGGATTTTGTTGTCTTATTTTCATAATCATAATTTGTTTTTAGGATAATTTATTGTTTTTACAATTTGCATACTATAGCACATACATTTATTTATTTGTTCATGTTTAAACTTATCTACCAGCATTCGAATTATTTTGGCTGCATGATACAGGTTCAGACTGCATGCTACATGGAGGCAATGGAGGGGATGATCAGTTGTGTGCTTTAGGTTGCTCCAAAACATCCTATTCTTCTCTACTTGGTGGTTTTGTGCTGATTGATTGATAAACTCAACCTAATAGCATGTGTGCCTACATGCTTGGTGTTGTACTCTTGTGCGAGAGTGTTGATCGGAACTGGGTCTACTCCTATATTCTTGCTTTACTTTGGTCGGCTATGACGCTGCGTGCATGGTTGGAAGTTTATTTCGCACTTCGGTTATGTTCTACTCCTACTTGACAGACAGAGTTGAGATACATGTGTGGCTGTCATAAATATTAATGCTTTTATGTGGTTTGTCACTCTTGCAATGTCCAAATATCTTCCTTTGTGAAGCCATGCTGTCAATTTTTGTTGTTGAAGTCTGAATCTGTCCCCAAACAATGTGAATGTCTGATCTGAAACACTGTTGAATGCTTGAAACAGTGTGATCTGTACAATTAGGTGTTAACCGAACAACAAATTGATTATTTGAATGCTTGAAACAGTGCTGAACCTGGGAGCCCCATCTGATCATGACGAAGGGCTTTGACGCCCTTGACGCCCAACACCATATACTGCATAGGCATATACACAACAAAAAAACACCAGAAACCAATTCAGGGAGAGGGTGAAGGAATGGAAACACAAGTGCAGGTGCGGATCTCGTCGTGTTGTTCATATTATATACAACGAACAATAAGATTCTAGCATCGATGTTATGCATTTCAGTACTGTTTAACAAAGTATCTTTTTCATAACTATCTTTGCTAAAAAATGTTTTGAGTATGTCTTCGGCTCTTGGCTAATTCTGGGCACAATAGTCTTACTCTCACAGTACATCCGTGGTTCTTTGAATCTCTAGGAAGAAGGCAACGGGCTCAGCAGCAGCGCACGTGAGCGAACTGGGCGGCTACAGTAGTCCAGCTAATAGGGCGGCTTGGTGTGCTGCTGCCCGGTGGTGCGAGCATGTGTGGACAGCAGCCGGCCAGGCGGGCAGAGGCAGGCCAGGGCACCGGAGCGCGCGAGCGAACTGGGTGGCTCCACCAATCTGGCTAATAGGGGCGGCTTGGCCGAAAAGTGCTTGCAGCTACCGAGCTCCACAGCTCTTGATATTTGAAATCTTTGAAAAATGCATTTATGCTATTCAAAGAAATCTCAGAAAAAATACGTGAATACATATACACATTCCTAAGGCCCGGTAAAAATCTGAAAAATAAATACTTTGTATTTTGGGAAATACAAAAAAGAGAAAATCCTGACAAAAATAGCACCCTTATTCTCTTATACACTTTCAGAAATTTGTTTTTTTCGTAACCCAAAATAAAACGAGATTTTGTACCGAAACTTGCGACGGGTATTCAGAATGTGTATATTTATCACTGAAAAAAATCACTTTTTTTGAAACTGCAAAAACATAAATTTCAAAACGTTTAAATAAAGAGAGCACTGGAGCTCGTGTGCTGCAACGCCACACTCCGGCTTGGCGCGCTGTTGCATGGTGGTGCGCTTCTCCCCAGAAAGCAGTTGACCAGGGATGCAGAGGCAGGCCACGGCACCGGGGTCCTCCTCACAAGGTCCCAAACGCCGGTGAGGATATCTCGCGTTCGTCGTCGATCTTGCGCCTCTTGCGGCTGGGAATCCGTCCGTGAGGAGGAGGGGAAAGCAGGAGCGGTGACTAGGGTTCTCCCCGGAGCCAACAGGGAGACGAAGCGGGTCGCGAGTTGTATAGCCTTTTTCCTCTGGTTTAGTACGATATTTTTGCGTGGATGAAGCGTTGTATGCGGACGCAACATGGAATATTCCTTCGCGGGAGGAGTGCGGGGACTCGTGGTAAATTGCTAATTGCACATTTGATACGGGATTAAATTAATCTTAGCCATTAGTGGGGCTAATCTATTGGTGTTAATCAAGATATGTACATCTACTGTGTGGCTTTAAGAAATAATTACTTTGCTTGTCTAATAGTAGTATAGATCTTGAGAAATAGTATAATAAATAAAGAAAAGTAGTCAGAAGCGTGTAGAGTATATCGTTGCAATATCCTGCTCCTTTTTCGCAACACTAGAGGATTGTTGCAATATGTTGTACGTATTACCATGAATACACAGCTTGTCGCAATATGTAATAGTTATTGCAACACAACGAATGTGAGGCAAAAAGTCGCCCTATTACAACGAATGCATGTTTTGTTGCAATACGAAGCCATGTTTTTGCAACAATATCTATGACTAGGGCCACGTGTCGAGATTGTTGCAATATGTTTCTAGATATTACCACAAAGATTTTCTTTGTTGCAATACCTATTCTTTATTGCAACAAAATGACCAATTCACACAACGTGCGACTACTGTCGCAATATCAATACCATATTACAACGCTGATGCAGCTTGTGGCAATACATGGCTTCTATTACAACAAAATGAGTACTTAGCGCGATGAAACGAAATTGTGGCAATATGTAGGTCCTATTACCACGAACTAGATCTTTGTGGTAATATAACATTTTATTGCAACGAAACGTAGCTGTAGTAATAAATTTTGTTGCAATAGACCGGAATCCTTGTAGTGGCTGTTGCCGGCAGGTGGCTCTACATGCTGAAGCGTTGGCAACCCTCGCACTCGTCGACCAACTTCTTGGCCGCCTCGAGAGCAGTCGGCCAGAAGAAGCCTTGGAGGAAAGCCTTGGCCACTAGGGTCCTAGAGGTGGCGTGGTGCCCGCACTCACCCTGGTGGATGTCGAGGAGGATCTCTAGACCCATTTCCGGCTCGACGCATCGCTGGAAGACGCCGGTGGTGCTACGATGGATGAGCTCATTGTTGATGATGCCGTACACCTAGGCCCATCGTTGGATTTACCTCGCCAAGGCCTCGTCCGGGGGCAGCTCACCCTGTAGAAGAAACACCAAGATGGGTTGGGCCCATGAGGGGGCCATGACGGGGGCCGGCTCGGGAGCCCCCGGGGCTGGATGACCAACCCCAGGGAGCGGCTCGCCAGCCCCCGAGACTGGCTCGAGAGCCCCCGGGACTGGATGATCAGTCCCCGGGATCGGCTCGCCAATCCTTAGGGCCGGCTGGTCGATGATCATCATGACGGCCGCGTCGTTGGAGCCGGCCACCTCGGATGCTGCCTACTCGATTGGTGCCGGCGAGGCGGCCGATGGTTCGGGAACCGGTGGTGAAGGTACCGGAGAGGCGGCTGGAGCCGTTGATGGGTCGGCGGGACGAAGATTGACTCTTATTCTGAGGAAGGCTTGATCGACGGCTTGAGCAGCCGCTCGAGGGAGACGCCGGCTGGGATGGCCTGCTGGGTGGAGCCGATCTTTGCCAGCGCGTCCGCCGCCTCGTTATCCGCCCGTGGGACGTGATGAAACTCATAGCCCTCAAAGGAGCCGGTGAGCTGTTGTACGAGGAAGCGGTAGCTGGCCATGTTGGCACCCCTGGCATCCCATTTGCCAGAGACTTGCTGGACCACGAGGTCGGAGTCGCTGAAGTAGAGGATGTGCCTGATGCCGATCTCCTTGGCGAGCCGGAGGCCATGGCCGATGGCCTCGTACTCCGCCACGTTGTTGGAGGCGGCAAAGTGGATCTGGAGGGCGTATTTGAGCTGGTAACCATTCGGGGAGGAGAGGACTATGCCGACACCTAGGCCGGTCCTCATTTTCGAGCCGTCGAAATGCATGCGCCAATGCATGGAGTCTGGGGGAGACGGCACGAACTCCGTCTCCGCCCAGTCGACGAGGAATTAAGCCAACGCCTGTGACTTGATGGCGGTTCTTGGCTCGTAATGGATCTCGTGATCAGCGAGGGCGATGACCCATTTGGCGATCTGGCCGGTGGAGTCCCGGCCGCTCATGATTTCGCCGACCGGGGCCGTGCTCACAATGGTGATGGCAAGTTCTTGGAAGTACTGCTTGAACTTGTTGACGGCGAATTATATGCCATAGAACATCTTCTGGTAGTGGGGGTAGTTTTGCTTGGACGCGGAGAGGACCTCGTTGAGGTAGTAGACGGGTCACTGGACCGGCAGGGGCTTGCCCTCCTCCGGCCGCTCGACCACCAGGACGACGCTGATGACGCGGTTGGTCGCCGTGATGTAGACGAGCATGGGTTCCTTCTCAGCCAGCGTGGCCAGGATGGGCGCATGGGTGAGAGCCTTCTTGAGGCTGCGGAAAGCCTCGTTAGCCTCGTCGGCTAGTCGAACATGCCCAGCTTCTTGGTTTGACTCGGCTCTATTAGAGCCGTCTTGCGAAGGAGCCCGTAGAGGGGCAATGCCTTCTCCCCCAACTGGCTGATGAACCGGCTAAGCAAGGCGAGGCAACCGGTGAACTTCTGGACGTCGCAGAGCCGGGTCGGCTTGGGCATGCGCTCGATTGCGCTGATCTTCTCGGGGTTAGCTTTGATGCCGCGAGTGGGCACGAAGAAGCCCAAGAGTTGACCGACCGAGACGCCGAAGACACACTTCTCAGGGTTGAGCTTGATCTTGTACTCACGCAAGTTCACGAAGGTCTCCCGGAGGTTGTCGAGGAGACTGAAGTGCTTCTTGGTTTTGACGATGATGTCATTGACGTAGACGTGGACATTCCTGCCTATCTGAGGGAGGAGGCACTTCTGCATGCACCGTTGGAAGGTGGCGCCTACGTTCTTTAGGCCGAAGGACATGGTGATGTAGCAATAGGCCCCAAAGGGCGTGATGAAGGATGTCTTGAGCCGGTCTTCTGGGTCTAGCTTGATCTGGTGGTAGCTGGAATAGGCGTCCAGGAAGGATAGCAAATCGCAGCCGGCCGTGGAGTCGATGACTTGATCGATCCGCGGCAGAGCGAATGGGTCCTTGGACATGCCTTGTTCAGGCTAGTGTAGTCGATGCACATGCGCCAGGTCTTGTCCTTCTTCAGCACCAGGACTGGGTTGGCCAGTCAGTCCGGGTGGAACACTTCCATGATGAACCCGGCTGCAAGCAGCCAGGCGATCTCTTCGCCTATAGTACGTCGCTTCTCCTTGGAGAAGTGGTCCAGGGGTTGCTTGACCGGCTTGACGTCCGGACGGACGTGTAGTTTGTGCTTGGCGAACTTCCTCGGAACACCCGACATGTCCTTGGGGACCATGCAAAGATGTCCCGATTCTCACAGAGGAAGTCGACGAGCTCGCCTTCCTATTTCCTGTTGAGGCGGGAGCCGATGGTGATGCACTGAGCCGGGTTGGCTGGGTCAAGCAGGATTTGCTTGGTATCTTTGGAAGGCTGGAAGGAGGCCTTGCCGACGGATTGCGAGGGAGGAGCCAGCATGGCTGGTTGACTGGCAGCAAGGGCCACGAGCAGGTCGAGCTGTCATTTCTCCTCGGTGATTTCTAGAGCCTCAGCCAATCGGCTGCCGTCTCGAGCGCACTCGAGTGACATCTTGTAGTCACTCGCGATGGTGATGATTCCCTTGCGGCCTGGCATCTTGAACTTGAGGTAGGCGTAATGGGGGACCGCCATGAAGCTGACAAGGGTCAGCCGGCCCAACAGCGCATGGTAGGGACTTGCAAGGTCCACAACCTCGAACATCACCGGCTCGCGGCGTAAGTGGTTGGGTTCGCCGAAGAGGACGTCGAGCGTGATCTTGCCGACAGGGGAGCAGGACTTCCCAGGCACGATGCCATGGAAGACCGTCTGGCTCGCCTGCAGGTCTTCTATCTTTAGCCCCAACTTGTGCATCATGTCGAGGTAGAGGATGTTGATGCTGCTGCCACCATCTATCACCACCCGCGAGAAGCAACAAGTTCGTTCCTTGGTGGCGATGGTGGGGTCGAGGACCAAGGCATAGCTGCCAGGATTCAGCATCACAGCGGGGTGATCGGCCTGGCTCCAAGTGTGACAGCCCAAGTGCTGTCCCTACCTTTTATGGCATGTAACCCATTGTATGAACCTTGTGTTATGAGCTATGATATGAATTGCAGCTTGTCATCCATGTGTTGTTTGCATTCATGCATCATTTCATCCATCATAGCATTCATCATGCTTTGCTTGTTCCCATGTTTTTTTGTATGATTTGGTGGTGGTGAGTCTGCCTTGTGTGGTGTTGGTGTTTGAGGTGGATGGAGTCATGGGTGCAACCTCTTCTTCTTCCCCTCTCTATTCTCTTATCAAACATCCCCTTCCAACACCCCTTCTTTTCATATTATTTTATTAGCAGAATTAAGTTGCTTCTTATTGTTTAATAATGTTCAAGAGCTAGCTCTATGCATATTATTAATTTAGAGTGTGATCCTTTTGGTGTTTGGGGTTTGGTTGCTTTTGTGTTTTAATTAAACATGAGCTGCCTTTTATTAAAATATTAAAATTACTTGCCCAATAAATCAACTTAATATTTTTATTAATTAGTGCACATTATTTTCTTTACAAAAATATTTTTGTTTTGCACTAAAGCCTTTTATTTTGCTCTGGGGATTTATTTTGTGTTGCTGTGTTTTTAAAATAGGAAAAACCCTTCCTGCTTGTTTTCACACAGAGAGAGAGAGTGAGGAGTGTGGGCCTCTCCCACGGCCCAGCCCGCTCGGTGAGACGGTCACCTGCTCCGTCAGGTTCACCGTCAGATTCAGTGTGAGTGAGATCTGCGTCTGCCGTCACCTTTCCGTCGTCATCGCCATCTATCCCATCGCCCATATAAGTCCTCGGCGTGCGTGCCCCCTCTCCTAGGGTTCCTCTTCCCGCCGCCATAGCCGCAGCTCCCATCTCCCCCCTCCATCTCTGTGACAGCCCAAGTGCTGTCCCTACCTTATTTGGCATGTAATCCATATGTATGAATTTGTGACTTGAGATATGATGGTTGCATCTTGTTCTATGTGTGTTGAGCATTCATCATCATGTCATCATGCATCATCCCATTCTTGTTTTCATGTTGGTTTCATGTGTCCTTGTGTGTGGTTTGTGCCTTGTGTGGTGAGGTGCTTGATGTGGGGTGGTTTGTATGTTGTTGAAGCATGTGGCAAACTCTTCCTCCTCCCTCTCTTTTCCCTTTGCAAATTTTCCTTCCAAAACCCCCTTCTTCCTATTCTTGATTTATCATCAGTTTAAACTTGTTTCAAAACCCTTTTAAAAATGTTCATGTGTTAGCCAGGGTTATATAATAAATGTTGGAAGTGAATCTTGGGATATTTGCATATGTTTGGTTTTGAAAACCTATTTAAACAGGAGCTGTTTTATTTAATAATAAAATAATTAACTTGCTCTATAATTTAATAGGGGCAGTTTATTTCTTTCACAAAACCATTTTTATTTTCTCCTAAAGCTTTTTCCTTTTCTCAGGTTTTATTTTTTTCTTTCTCTGTTTTATTAAAAGGCTAAAACCTTTTGTGCCTGAGAGAGAGTAGAGCAGGTGAGTGTGGGCTTCCGGCCCAGCTAGCCTAGCCGGTAGCTAACTGCTACCTGCCCCGTCTCTGTTCCGTCAGGTTCAGAGGGCAGCGGGCAGAGAGAGAGAGGGCCGGCGTGGCACGGCCGTTGAGACGCCGTTAGGGTGCGGGTTCCGGTTTAAGTCTGTCCACGCGGATCCCTAGTCATCCCTCTTCCCTTTCCTCCTCCTTCCTCCCTTGCGCCGTCGCTCCTCCCCCCTTTTCTTCTTCCTCCTTCTTCCCTGCGTGAGTGGGTTTAGGTAAGGTGCAGTAGAGGCCGGTGGTGTGCAGCAGAGAGGGGTTCGTCGTCGGCGCCTCCTCCTCGTCGTCAGGGGCCCATCGTCATGTCCAGGGCCAAGCTGGGTGTGCCCGCGTCTCGTTTCCGGTGCTAGGGACGCAGAACGCCCTCTGCTCGATGCCATCTTCACCAGCTTCCTTTGGTGCGGAAGCTTTGGCCCCGAGCTCGTCTCCTTCCTCCTCGCGGCGTCTTCTTCCTTTTCGTCTGCTTCGGCGCCTCCAGCGACCCCCGAGGTGAGCTGCAGCTCGAAGCCGTCCCCTTTTTTCCTCTGTGCGTGAGCGCGTGTAGATTCTGTGGTTGCCCGTGATCTCAGATCCGCCATGGACTCGAGTTCGAGCTTCCGTGAGTGGATGCGTGAGCGGGTCGTGTCCGTTTGAGGCTCTGTCGACCACACGTTCCGTCCCCGCTCGTAGATCCCTCTGTGGGTGCGTGTAGAGCTCGCCCCGTTCGTGTCCGGTGTGCGCGCGCCGTGCTCTGCTCTTGTAATGTAAGTTAGCAGTGTTGGCTTGCCAGGGTTCAGTTAACCATGCGTGTGTGTATAAGAGAGCAGCAACCCTATACTAGTTAAGATCCGAATCGTTAGTCGAGTGGTAGCGCGCGTGCGTTGTTGCTGGAAGGTCGTGGGTTCGATCCCCAGCCCCGCGCGGGTTTTTCTTTTTTTTCATTGGTGGAGCTGCGGTGTGCCGTGTTTGGATCCGGTGCGAGATCCGGATCCCGTGCGGTGTGTGTGTGTGCGGCGCGCCAGGATCAGCTGTGGTGTCCAGATCCGTGTGCATGTGTGTGTTGTGTTTTTTTTTGCCTTGTGTGTGTTTTTGGCATGTGTGTGTGTGTTCTTATACACACATATGTGTATGTATGCATGTATCTAGTGTGTGAGTGTATGTATGTGCATGTGTTGCACCTACATAGTGTATGTATGTGGTTGTGAGTTGTATGTGTGTGTATATGCACCCATGTGCATATACCCACATATGTGTGTGTGTTTGTGTGTGAGAGTGTGTGTGTGCAATGTTTGCACATGCTCTTGTGGTGAGAGCAAGGTGTGTGTGAGTGTGTATGCACTATGTGCATATGCACCCATGCTTGTGTGTGTATGTATGTATGCTTGTGTGTGTATGTATGTATGCTTGTGTGTGTATGTGATATATATGAAATGAGTGTATATGAGTGTGAGTAGTGTGTGTATGTTCTACATACACTCATCCAAGTGCATTGTAGCTCCATGTGTAGGTTTCTCCCTATATGATCATATGAGCATGGTTTCTTCTCTAGCTAGTTCCATTCTTGTTTTTGATGCTAGGCTATGTTATCATGTCCCTAACATGTTAATTAATCACTTCTAACATGTATCTATGGTATACATATCAATTTGGGGCATTTTCATTAAGTTTCATAAGTGACATAAGTCACCCATGCCTAGAGCGGGTCAAATTTCAACCTAGCATTGCCCCCACTTGCTCCAAACAACTATAGGGGTATGAGTAATGATTTTGGGGTATAATCAAACCATGTATGCACCTGTGAAGTCAGATTCGACTTTGGGGCAACTTGACAAAAGTGCATTGTTATGCTGTGATGCCCTTTTGTCTTTTTCATATGAATTAACCTATGCATGCTTTGGAGTTCTTGTCAACATGAGATTTCTATTCAAAGTTGCTGTGAAAATCGATGTATTTTTGTTATTTGTGCTAAGAGTCCAGATCAGTAGGAACCATGCTGTTTATCTAGCTACTTTCTGTTTCTGCCAACCTGCTCTAGAAATGACTAAGTCTGGAGAATCTGTTGTTATTGTTTTACCATGTAGAGTAGGGTGTAGCTACTGATATGTTGTGAATTTGACCATGTTCACTGTTAGGTATTTGTAGTAGATATTGTCATATACCATCCTGTTAATTTTCATGCCATTTGAAGCTTCCTAGCATATCTAAACAGTGTTGTTAACTTGCTACTTTATTAACCCAGATTCCAGAAAACTGGAATTTTCACAAAGTTCCCAAAAACCTGTTTCATCATGCCTACTTGACAGCTCCATGCATAGTGATGTGTTGCTCTTTTGTTAATTGTATATTTGGATGAATTGATGTGGGTGTTGAGTAGAACCTGTTCATATCTTGTTTGTGGCCGTAGGATTCATGTAGCTCTAGTTGTGAGCTTTTCAAATTGCTATGTTGCTGTTTTGTAGCAGATTGAGTGTTATTTTGTTTTGTGAGTTGTGGGAGCTATACTCCATGGAATTGAGTGATTATTGAGTCTATTGTGTTTTATTTTTTATCACCTATCCAGTGGCTATCTTGGAATGCCAATAATTAGCCCAGGTATTTGGTGGTCTTGTGTTTTGCCTTTGTACCTTGCCGTGAGCGTATGTCGAGAACCGTAGCTCCATTTCTCGTGATATTTATATGCATTTCCTTCGATTTTTCATGATGCATCCATATTTTCCATGTTCATGCATGTCTAAATAAGTTAACATGAGGTTCTGTCCAGATTCATTAATCCACCACCTTTGCATGTGAAACTTGACTAGAATTGGATTGCCATGTTAAATTCCTCATTAAAATGACCATGCATCATCTTGGTTGTGCATTGCACCTTGGTTGGTTATTTATTTCCTGTTTCTCTCGGGTAGACACGAGTGTCAAATCTGAGTTCGAGGAACCTGGAGAGTACCACTACGAGAATCCCGCTACTTGTTCCGCTGAAGAACCATCAGACAAGATGATCGAACCCGGATCCCAATACTATCTTTGCTTGCTAGATTCTCATTCTTATCATTACAATTGCTCTACCTACCACATGATATCAGCCCCCATGTTGCCATGACAGCCTCTAACCTCCACATCCCAGCAAACCGTTGATTGGCTAAGTTACCGCTGCTCAGCCCCTCTTATAGCGTTCTTAGTTGCAGGTTGTTCCATGTGATAACATGGATTGGATATCACAATAAATTCTGTTATTTTAATTAATGCACATATTAATCTAGTATTGGTGGAAGGCTTGGCCTTTTGCTAAGTGATTTGTTCCGCTTGTGCCGTCATTAGTTCCTTGTTACCGGTGTTATGTTTTCCATATTTTGCGCTCCTAACACGCTTGGGGTTGTTATGGGGACCCCCTTGTTTATTCGGAGATTAAAACTTGTCTGGCAATACCCAACTTTGGTACTACATTTTCTAATAATTAATGAACCTACATAGGGCTTTGCAACCCCGTGGATAATTTAATCAACCCCCGGGCCAGTGCTCCTCATGAGTGTTGGTCCAAACTAGAGTCGTGTGCGGGGCCAACCTGGGGCAACTCGGGAGATTTCTATCAGGCCACTGTACTCTGCGCTCATCCGGTTGTGTCCTAAGAACGAGATACGCAACTCCTATCGGGTCTGTCGACACGTCGGGTGGTCTTGCTGGATTTGTTTTACCTTTATCGAATGTCTTGCATGTGGACTCTGACTTTCTTCGAGTTTACTCGAGGTGTTGGAAATCCTTTGGAATTACCAATGAAGATCACGAGATTCATGGTTGAGGAATTCCCGTGGAGTGTGGTTATTTGTGATGGACTAGTTGGAGCATCCCTGTAGGGTTAAATCTTTCGGAAAGTCGTGCCCGCGGTTACGTGGCAACTTGGATATTTGTTTAACACCCGGTTCTAGCAAACTTGAAGTAAACTCAAATTAAAATACACCAAATGTGTGAGCAACCGTGACTGTCTCTGCTCGTGGACATGATCCGAGAGAGAACACGGTGGGGTTATGCCTGACGTAAGTAGGTGTTCAGGATCTCCTAGAGATCATGTTAGAAATCGACCGATTGTCATAGACCACTCACTTTACATTCTTGCTTCGTAAGTTAGCCACCATAAATGCTTAGAGTTTCTACAGACTTAAACATCACCACTTCCATCCCAAAGCTTATATAGTGTTGGCATCCGGGTTACTTGATTGTTGAGTCCTCTCTGGCTCACAGTTTACTACAACAATTCAAGTACAGGTTCAGATGATTATGTTCAGGATGATCTTACGCAGCTGCAATGGGAGTATGATGAAGAGAGAGGACGCATGTATGTGATGTACCCCAACAAGTAGAGGACCTGGTCGTGATCTTGGGCAGCTTGATAGTATCATCGCATTTGCTTTTATCGTTTGTTTTCGTCTGTAGCCGGACCCTGTGTTCCTCTTGATGTATGAACTGAGTGATATTGTAATCTAGCATGTGGCGAGTGTAAGCCAACTTTATATACTCTTCCCTTCAGTACATGTACGATGTGATGATGCTTATCTTGCTAACGACGAGATGCGCTTCTATCCTTTGCGAGGACCTCGTGCCTCAAAACGGATAGGCGCGCATCTTGGGCGTGACAAGTTGGTATTCAGAGCCATACGACCATAGGAGCCTTTGCTTGTTCAAACTTGGCCGAGTTGTGCCTAGTAAAACTACTTTGAGTCTAGTTATATCGGAGAGTTGGATTCTTTTTACTCCTCTTATATGCTCTGGTGAGGTTTCTGACTTAGGAATTTTAATTCTACTCCTCTTCTTGCTCAATGTTTTTTTAGGATCACGCGGGTATTTTGGAATCTATATGATGCCGATGTGACAGGGTTCTGTCTTGGTGCCTCCTGTCTGACTTGATTTCTTCCGGGGAGTTGAGCTCCGAGGAATGTTGGCACATCGTTATCATTGAGCTTCCTTGATATCTCAGGACGGAGAATGTTCGGAATTGCTTCAATACTTATCGTGGTGAGATAAGGTCAGAGTCACCCAGTACTGGGGAGGCGTCCGGGGTACCACCATGCTTTAGTATCATTGTGAGTTCGAGGATTCGAGATTAGATGAGTTTGCGAAATGTCTTGAATTATGGTGTGGAAGGTTGCGGATGTAGTCGCAGCTGATTGCCTAGGGCAGGTTCCTGATTCCGCAACCCGAATCGCATAAACAAGAAAGTTTTCGGAAGTTCATAGGTGGGAATTATTGTAGTCATCTAGGATCATCTTCTCCAGATGTATTGAGCATGTACATTTGATCCGAGCGCTTAGCTCAATACTTGTTGTGTTATTGCAAGTAGCTTATTATGTCTAATGATGTTATCATGATCCGAAGAAGCATTCTTACTAATTTTTCAGTAGGAAGGCTATGTTGTTGTTGTTCAATTCTTTCAAGCATTTGATTCAGCTTGTTTCATCTTATCATGAGGCTAATGCGTTTTGTCCATCTTCAGGATGGCTCCACCAACTCGCAACAATCCGGGTCGTGGTGAGGAGCAGACTGATGTTCCACCACCACCCCCGCCACCGCCTCCTCCTCTAGAAGCTTGGCAAGCTATGATGGCCGCGACCAATGCAAACACTCAGATGTTGCTAAGGCTGCTGCAAGAAAGAGAGCAAGGTCAGGAAGGTTATCAAGGAGTTTTCCAGAATTAGACCCAGTTTGCTACGCTCAACCAGTTCCTTGCCAACCAGCCGAAGTCTTTCACGTGTTGTGATCAGCCTTTCGATGCGAGTGATTGGCTTCGTGATATGAGCAAGCATTTTGAGTGCAGCAATATCAGGCCAGAGGATTTGTCAGATTTGCTTCTTTCCAGCTCAAGGGTCAAGCAGCTGATTGGTGGCAGCAGTACAAGGATTCCAGGGGTGATCGTGCTGTTACTTGGGACGATTTCCGTCGTGACTTCAGGGCTCATTACATTCCGACAAACTTTGTCGAAGAGATGCGTGAGAAGTTCAGGCACCTGAAGCAGGGATCGAAGTCAGTCTACCAGTACAACATTGAGTTCCAGAATCTAGCTTGTTATGCCAAGCAAGATGTTCCAGATGATAAGGCTATGATCTATCAGTTCAGAGGTGGTCTCATGGATGAGCTTCTGCCAGGTCTTGTTCTCCAAGAGCCTCGTGAGTTTGATCAGTTCTACAAAATGGCTTTGAAGGTGGAAGCAACTGAGCTCAAGTTAGAGAACTCCAAGAAGTGTTCCAGGGATTCATATTCTTCTTCCAGCTCTCAGGTTGTTCCCAAGCAGCAGAAGTATTGGGCGCCAAATCCTCTTCGGTTCCGTCCTCAGCAGCAGTAGAAGCAGTTTGGTGGTCGTGGTTCTTCCCACCCACCCAACCCAGGTTTCCAGCAGAAGAATCAGGTGTCCAAGGCTGTTCATGTTCCTCCTCCAGGCAATGTTCTTCCGCTCTCTGAGGTGACTTGTCACAAGTGTGGCCTGAAGGGTCACTATGCTAACAAGTGCAACCAGCGGCGTCTTCCGCCTCCTCCGCCTGTCAAGCCTCCAAGCAATGCTATGGTGAAGCATAATCCCAAGACCGCAAGAGTGAATATGGTGAATGCAGCAGAAGCAGAGCAGTCCAATGATGTGATTATGGGTAATCTCTCAGTTAATTCTATTCCTGCAAAAGTGTTATTTGATTCTGGTGCATCGCATTGCTTCATGTCTCGTCCTTTCTTTGTCATGAATTAGTTTGATTTTAAAGATTTGTCCAAGCCTCTGTCTCTGGTGTCTCTCGGTGAGACGTTGAATTCCAATCGCGTTGTTCTGGATGTGTCTATCAAGATGGGCAATTATTCTTTTCTGGCTTCTCCAATTGTTCTTGGGAATTCTGATATTGATCTCATTCTAGGCATGGACTTCCTAGCTATGAATAAAGCTTATATTGATTGTCAAGCTAAAGAAGTCAAGCTGACTCATCCTTCAGAGGACGTGATTATATTCGCGGCTCGCGATGACACAGTCCGTCTCTTTGCTCTCAGTGAGAAGGGTGAAATCTCGGCGATTTCTCAAATTCCGTTGGTTTGTGAGTATGAAGATGTCTTTCCAGAAGAATTGCCAGGAATGCCTCTGCACCGGCCAGTCGAGTTCGTGATTGATCTCGAGCCCGGGACTGAACCGGTTTGCAAGCGCCCATATAAACTTGGCCCCAAAGAGCTGAAAGAGTTGAAGAGGCAGCTAGATGAGCAAGAACGTCTGGGTTTGATCAGGCCAAGCTCTTCTCCATGGGGTAGTGGAGTTTTTTTTTGTCAAAAAGAAGGATGGCACGGATCGTCTTTGTGTGGACTACCGGCCATTGAATAAGAAGACAATCAGAAACAAGTACCCACTCCCTAACATCAACGAGTTGTTTGAACAACTGAAGGGTGCCAAAGTTTTCTCCAAGTTGGATCTTTGAATGGGTTATCATGAAATCCGCATTCGTGAGGAAGACATTCCCAAGACCGCGTTCAGAACGAGCTTTGGCTCATATGAGTACACCGTGATGTCGTTTGGTCTTGCGAATGCCCCTCCAACCTTCTCAAGGATGATGAATTTCATCTTCTATCCCTTCAAGAATGAGTTTGTCTTGGTTTATCTTGATGATATTCTGGTGTTCTCGAAGACAGAAGAAGATCATGCAGTGCATCTCCGTCTTGTGCTTGACAAGTTAAGGGAACATAGGTTCTATGCCAAGTTTTCCAAATGTGAGTTCCGGCTTGATGAAGTGGTGTACCTCGGGCATGTCATCTCTGCCGAGGGAATTAAAGTGCACCCTGAGAAAGTTGAAGCTATATTGAAGTGGGAACCTCCTCAGAACGTCAAGCAACTTCGGAGTTTCTACGGGCTTGCTAGCTATTGCAGAAGGTTCGTGGAGAACTTTTCTCAAATTTCCAAGCCTCTGTCAAATCTCCTCTATAAGAGTGTCAAGTATGTTTGGTCTCCTGAGTGTGATGCTGCGTTCAATATGCTCAAGCAAAGACTGACTTTAGCTCCAGTTCTTGTTCCTCCTGAGCAGTCCAAGCCTTTCCAAGTTTTCTGTGATGCTTCTCTCCAAGGCCTTGGTGGTGTTCTTATGCAAGACAAGAAGATTGTGGCCTATACCTCGCGTGAGTTGAAGCCTGCCGAGAAGAACTACCCCACTCATGATCTTGAGTTGGCGGCAGTTGTGCATGCTCTTATGACTTGGAGGCATTTGTTGTTGGGTAGACCAGTTGAGGTGTACACTGATCACAAGAGCCTGAAGTACATTTTCACTCAACCAAATCTCAATATTCGGAAATCTCGTTGGGTGGAAATGCTTGAAGACTTCAATCCAAGCATTGAGTATACTCCAGGGAAAGCAAATGTCATTGCAGATGCGCTTAGCCGTAAGGCGTACTGCAATAGTCTGAGCTTGAAGCCTCTTCAACCCAACCTTTGTGAAGCCTTTCACAAGCTCAACCTTCAGATGATTCCACAAGGATTTCTTGCAAATCTTCAAGTCTCTCTGACTCTGGAAGATTAGGTTCGCCAAGCGCAGCTGCTAGACGCTATGGTGAAGAAAGTGAAGAAAGGTGTGGCCAAGAGCATTCCGAAGTATAAGTGCTTTCGTGTCGATGACAAAGATACCTTGTTCTTTGAGGACCGTCTTGTTGTTCCAAAAGGTGATCTCAGAAAGGTTATCATGGACGAAGCACACAATTCTCTTCTATCCATTCATCCAGGTAGTTCCAAGATGTATCAGGACCTCAAGCAGACCTTCTGGTGGACTTGTATGAAACGTGAAATTGCTCAGTTTGTCAATGAGTGCGATGTTTGCTGCAGAGTGAAGGCGGAGCATCAGCGTACATCAGGTCTTTTGCGGCCTTTGCCAATCCCAGAGTGGAAATTCGATCATGTTGAGATGGATTTTGTAACTGGGTTTCCTAAGTCCAAGAGGGGCAACGATGCCATCTTTGTGGTTATCGACAAGTTGTCAAAAGTTGCTCATTTCCTGCCAGTCAAGGAGTCTATTTTGGTAGCTCAGCTTGCAGAGTTGTATACATCAAGAATAGTATCTCTGCATGGCATTCCTCAACTCATCTCTTCTGACCGTGGAAGTCTCTTCACTTCCAAGTTTTGGGAGTCCTTCTAGACTGCTATGGGTACTAAGATCCGTTTCAGCACGGCATTCCATCCGCAGACAAGTGGTCAAGTTGAGAGAGTCAATCAAATCCTTGGAGATATGCTCAGAGCCTATGTGATATCGTTCGGCATGAAGTGGGAAGACTGTCTTCCGTATGCTGAATTCTCATACAACAATAGCTTCCAAGCTAGTTCAGGCAAGGCCCCATTCGAGATTCTCTATGGCAGAAAGTGTTGTACCCCGCTTAACTGGTCTGAAATTGGTGAGCGTCAGTTATTGGGCAATGACATGATCATTGAAGCAGAAGAAATGTGCCATGTCATTCGCGAGAACCTCAAAGCAGCCCAGTCCCGTCAGAAGAGCTATTACGATAGCAAACATCGGGATGTTTCCTTCCAAGTGGATGATCTTGTCTATCTCAAAGTTTCTCCCATGAGAGGCACGCAGCGATTTGGAATCAAAGGGAAGTTGGCTCCTCGTTTCGTTGGTCCGTTCAAAGTTGTTGACACGAGAGGTGGTCTTGCATATCAACTTGAGCTTCCTCCAAATTTCGCGAATGTGCATGATGTCTTCCATGTTTCTCAGCTCCCGAAATGCTTCAAGACTCCCGAGCGAACCATTGACCTCCAAGACATTGATCTTCAAGCTGATCTTTCTTATCGTGAGCACCCAATTGCAATTCTTGAAGAAACTGAGCATAAGACTCGCAACAAGTCTATCAAGTTCCTCAAGGTGAAGTGGTTTCATCATTCCGACAAAGAAGCTACTTGGGAACGCGAGGACCTGCTCCTTTCCGAATTCCCAGACTTCTTCCGTGACCAGATCTCGGGTCGAGATCCTCATGTAGTGTGGGAGAGTTGTGACAGCCCAAGTGTTGTCCCTACCTTATTTGGCATGTAATCCATATGTATGACTTTGTGACTTGAGATATGATGGTTGCATCTTGTTCTATGTGTGTTGAGCATTCATCATCATGTCATCATGCATCATCCCATTCTTGTTTTCATGTTGGTTTCATGTGTCCTTGTGTGTGGTTTGTGCCTTGTGTGGTGAGGTGCTTGATTTGGGGTGGTTTGTATGTGGGTGAAGCATGTGGAAAACTCTTCCTCCTCCCTCTCTTTTCCCTTTGCAAATTTTCCTTCCAAAAACCCCTTCCTATTCTTGATTTATCATCAGTTTAAAGTTGTTTCAAAACCATTTTAAAAATGTTCATGTGTTAGCCAGGGTTATATAATAAATGTTGCAAGTGAATCTTGGGATATTTGCATATGTTTGGTTTTGAAACCCTATTTAAACAGGAGCTGTTTTATTTAATAATAAAATAATTAACTTGCTCTATAATTCAACTTCTTATTTTATTTAATAGGGCCAGTTTATTTCTTTCACAAAACCATTTTTATTTTCTCCTAAAGCTTTTTCCTTTTCTCAGTTTTTTTTCTTTCTCTGTTTTATTAAAAGGCTAAAACCTTTTGTGCCTGAGAGAGAGTAGAGCAGGTGAGTGTGGGCTTCCGGCCCAGCTAGCCCAGCCGGTAGCTAACTGCTACCTGCCCCGTCTCTGTTCCGCCAGGTTCAGAGGGCAGCGGGCAGAGAGAGAGGGCCGGCATGGCACGGCCGTCGAGACACCGTTAGGGCGCGGGTTCCGGTTTAAGTCTGTCCACGCGGATCCCTAGTCATCCCTCTTCCCTTTCCTCCTCCTTCCTTCCTTGCGCCGCCGCTCCTCCCCCCTTTTCTTCTTCCTCCTTCTTCCCTGCGTGAGTGGGTTCAGGTAAGGTGCAGTAGAGGCCGGTGGTGTGCAGCAGAGAGGGGTTCGTCACCGGTGCCTCCTCGTTGTCGTCAGGGGCCCGTCATCATGTCCAGGGCCAAGCTGGGTGTGCCCGCGTCCCATTCCCGGCGCTAGGGACGAGGAACGCCCTCTTCTCGACGCCATCTTCGCCAGCTTCCTCCAGTGCGGAAGCTTCGGCCCCGAGCTCGTCTTCTTCCTCCTCGCGGCGTCTTCTTCCTTTCCGTCTGCTTCGGTGCCTCCAGCGACCCCCTAGGTGAGCTACAGCTCGAAGCTGTCCCCTTTTTGCCTCTGTGCGTGAGGGCTTGTAGATTCCATGGTTGCCTGTTAGCTCAGATCCGCCATGGACTCGAGTTCGAGCTTCCGTGAGTGGATGTGTGAGCGGGTCGTGTCCGTTTGAGGCTCTGTCGACCACCCGTTTCATCCCCGCTCGTAGATCCCTCTGTGGGTGCATGTAGAGCTCGCCCCGTTCGTGTCCGGTGCGCGCGCACCGTGCTCTGCTCTTGTTCTGTCAGCTAGCAATGTTGGCTCGCCAGGGTTCAGTTAACTGTGCGTGTGTCTATAAGAGAGCAGCAACCCTATACTAGTTAAGATCCGAATCGTTAGCCGAGTTGTAGCGCGCGTGCGTTGTTGCTGGGAGGTCGTGGGTTCGATCCCAGCTCCACGCGGGTTTTTCTTTTTTTTCATTGGTGGAGCTGCGGTGTGCCATGTTCGGATCCGGTGCGAGATCCGGATCCCGTGCAGTGTGTGTGTGCGCGGCGCGCCAGGATCAGCTGTGGTGGCCAGATCCGGGTGCATGTGTGTGTTGTGTGTGTTGGGTGTTTTTTTGCCTTGTGTGTGTTTTTGGCATGTGTGTGTGTTCTTATACACACGTATGTGTATGTATGCATGTATCTAGTGTGTGATAGTGTATGTATGTGCATGTGTTGCACCCACATAGTGTATGTATGTGGTTGTGAGTTCTATGTGTGTGTATATGCACCCATGTGCATATACCCACATATGTGTGTGTGTTTGTGTGTGAGATTGTGTGTGTGCAATGTTTGCATATGCTCTTGTGGTGAGAGCAAGGTGTGTGTGAGTGTGTATGCACTATGTGCATATGCACCCATGCTTGTGTGTGTATGTATGTATGCTTGTGTGTGTATGTATGTATGCTTGTGTGTGTATGTGATATATATGAAATGAGTGTATATGAGTGTGAGTGGTGTGTGTATGTTCTACATACACTCATCCAAGTGCATTGTAGCTCCATGTGTAGGTTTCTCCCTATATGATCATATGAGCATGGTTTCTTCTCTAGCTAGTTCCATTCTTGTTTTTGATGCTAGGCTACGTTATCATGTCCCTAACATGTTAATTAATCACTTCTAACATGTATCTACGGTAGACATATCAATTTGGGGCATTTTCATTAAGTTTCATAAGTGACATAAGTCACCCATGCCTAGAGTGGGTCAAATTTCGACCTAGCATTGCCCCCACTTTCTCCAAACAGGTATAGGGGTATGAGTAATGATTTTGGGATAGAATCAACCCATGTATGCACCTGTGAAGTCAGATTTGACTTTGGGGCAACTTGACGAAAGTGCATTTTTATGCTGTGATGCCCTTTTGTCTTTTTCATATGAATTAATCTATGCATGCTTTGGAGTTCTTGTCAACATGAGATTGCTAGTAAAAGTTGCTGTGAACACCCATGTATTTTTTTTATTTGTGCTAAATCTCCATATCAGTAGGAACCATGCTGTTTATCTAGCTACTTTCTGTTTCTGCCAACCTTTTCTAGAAATGACCAAGTCTGGAAAATCTGTTGTTATTGTTTTGCCATGTAGAGTGGGGTGTAGCTACTGATGTGTTGTGAAATTGACCATGTTCACTGTTAGGTATTTGTAGTAGATCTTTTCATCTACCGTCCTGATAATTTTCATGCCATTTGGAGCTTCCTAGCATATTTAACCAGTGCTGTTAACTTGCTACTTTATTAACCCAGATTCCAGAAAACTGGAATTTTCACTAAGTCCCCAAAAACCTGTTTCATCATGCCTACTTGACAGCTCCATGCATAGTGATGTGTTGCTCTTTTGTTGATTGTATAGTTGGATGAATTGATTTGGGTGTTGAGTAGAACCTGTTCATATCTTGTTTGTGGCTTTAGGATTCCTATAGCTCTAGTTGTGAGCTTTTCAAATTGCTATGTTGCTGTTTTGTGGCAGATTGAGTGCTATTTTGTTTTGTGAGTTGTGGGAGCTATACTCCATGTAATTGAGTGATTCTTGAGTCTATTGTGTTTTATTTTTCATCACCTATCCTGTGGCTACCTTGGAATGCCAAGAATTAGCCCAGGTATTTGGTGGTCTTGTGTTTTGCCTTCGTACCTTGTCGTGAGCGTATCTCGAGAACTGTAGCTCCGTTTCTCGCGATCTTTATATGCATTACATCGATTTTTCATGATCCATATTTTCCATGGTCATGCATGTCTAAATAAGTTAACATGAGGTTTTGTCTAGATTCATTAATCCACCACCTTTGCATGTGAAACTTGACTAGAATTGGATTGCCATGTTAAATTCCTCATTAAAATGATCATGCATCATCTTGGTTGTGCATTGCACCTTGGTTGGTTATTTATTTGCTGTTTCTCTTGGGTAGACTCGATTGTCGAATCTGAGTTCGAGGAACCTGGAGAGTACCACTACGAGGATCCCGCTACTTGTTCCACTGAAGAACCATCAGGCAAGATGATCGAACCCGAATCCCAATACTATATTTGCTTGCTAGATTCACATTCTTATCATTACAATTGCGCTACCTACCACATGATATCAGCCCCCATGTTGCCATGACAGCCTCTAACCTCCACATCCCAGCAAACCGTTGATTGGCTAAGTTACCGCTGCTCAGCCCCTCTTATAGCGTTCTTAGTTGCAGGTGCAGGTTGTTCCATGTGATAACATGGATTGGATATCACAATAAATTCTGTTATTTTAATTAATGCACATATATATCTGGTATTGGTGGAAGGCTTGACCTTTTGCTAAGTGATTTGTTCTGCTCGTGCCGTCATTAGTTCCTTGTTACCGGTGTTATGTTTTCCATATTTTGCGCTCCTAACACGCTTGGGGTTGTTATGGGGACCCCCTTGTTTATTCGGTTGAGATTAAAACTTGTCTGGCAAGACCCAACTTTGGTACTACATTTGCTAATAATTAATGAACCTGCATAG
Organism: Hordeum marinum; assembly: GCA_022496015.1. NCBI lineage: Eukaryota > Viridiplantae > Streptophyta > Magnoliopsida > Poales > Poaceae > Hordeum > Hordeum marinum. Next base: position 446,568,923 of record CM039674.1, read on the forward strand.
GTCTTTGCAACCCCGTGGATAATTTAATCAACCCCCGGGCGAGTGCTCCTCATGAGTGTTGGTCCAAACTAGAGTCGTGTGCGGGGCCAACCCGGGGAAACTCGAGAGATTTCTATCAGGCCACTGTATGCTGATCTCATCTGGTCGTGTCCTGAGAACGAGATACGCGGCTCCTATCGGGTCTTTCGACACGTCGGGTGGTCTTGCTGGATTTGTTTTACCTTTATCGAATGTCTTGCGTGTGGACTCTGACTTTCTTCGGGTTTACTCGAGGTGTTGGAAATCCTTTGGAATTACCGATGAAGATCACGAGATTCGTGGTCGAGGAATTCCCGCGGAGTGTGGTTATTTGTGGTGGACTAGTTGGAGCACCCCTGCAGGGTTAAATCTTTCGGAAAGCCATGCCCGCGATTATGTGGCAACTTGGATAGTTGTTTAACACCTGGTTCTAGCAAACTTGAAGTAAACTCAAATTAAAATACATCAACTGTGTGAGTAACCGTGACTGTCTCTGCTCGTGGACATGAGCCGAGAGAGAACACAGTGGGGTTATGCCTGACGTAAGTAGGTGTTCATGATCTCCTAGAGATCATGCTAGAAATCGACCGATTGTCGTAGACCACTCACTTACATTCTTGCTTCGTAAGTTAGCCACCATAAATGCTTAGAGCTGCTGCAGACTTAAACATCACCACTTCCATCCCAAAGCTTATATAGTGTTGGCATCCGGGTTACTTGATTGCTGAGTCCTCTGTGGCTCACAGTTTACTACAACAATTCAGGTACAGGTTCAGATGATTATGTTCAGGATAATCTTACGCAGCTGCAATGGGAGTATGATGAAGAGAGAGGACGCATGTATGTGACGTACCCCGACGAGTAGAGGACCTGGTCGTGATCTTGGGCAGCTTGATAGTATCATCGCATTTGCTTTTATTGTTTGTTTTCGTCCGTAGCCGGACCCTGTGTTCCTTTTGATGTATGAACTGAGTGATATTGTAATCTAGCATGTGGCGAGTGTAAGCCAACTTTATATACTCTTCCCTTCAGTACATGTATGATGTGACGATGCTTATCTTGCTAACGGCAAGATGCGCTTCTATCCTTTGCGAGGACCTCGTGCCTCAAAACGGATAGGCGCGCATCTTGGGCGTGACAATCTCTCTCCCTCCTCTCTTCTTCCTCCTGCCAGGTAAGGATTCAAAAGAGAGCAGTGAGGTTTAGTTGCGTCCGCCGGTGGGCCGCGTCCTTGGTGGTGATGGTGTGGAGCTCGGGGGTTCTCCTGGCATTCCATTCCTGCCGCTAGGGGCCCCGGAGGAGCTCTGCAGTGACGGCCCCGTCGTCGCCGGATGTTCCCGCTCCACCGTCTTCTTCCCCTGCGTTGTGTCCGGCCGCTTCTTCCCCTCCGTCGACTCCGTCTTGACCGGCTCGTCGTGACCTTCCTCAAGGTGAGCCGCCGGTCCCCGTAGCCCTTCTTCCTCCGCGCGTAGCTCGTTAGGTGGTCGCCGCCGCGTCTGTTGCCGCCGGTAGCAAGACGAGCGCTTGCCACTCGCCTCCTTCCTCCTAACCGCAAGGTGAGCATGGGAAGGGGACCGTGGATGATCCCTTGTGCGTGAGAGCCGTTGGCGTCGCCGGATCTGCCGTGCGCTCACCGGAATTGCCGCCGCCATTTGCCTGTCGCTGCGGATGCTCTGCTAGTTTTGTCAGTTAACTTGCGATGTGTGTGTACTAGTGCAGCCGAAGCCCCTCTCTGTTAGCAGTCTTCGGCGTAGCAGAGTGGTAGGGCTCGGGGGGAGACAATCGAGAGGTTGTGGGTTCGAAACCGAACCTCTCCCCATTTTTGTTTTTTTTCTTTCTTTTTTTTCATTTTTTCCCCTTAGTCTATCTGTAGGTGCACTAGAGTATGTCTAGGTTTTCTTTTTCTGTTTTCTTTTGTAGATTTATGTGAGTGTGTGTGTATACCATACATACACACATATGTGTAGGGATTTGTGTTGTGTGTGTATAGGTGTGTGTGCTCATGCATACACACATGTGGGTGTAGTGTAGGTGCATGTGTGTGTGCTAGTGGGCGTGTGTGTATATACCCAAGTGTATATATGCATGTGGTTGTTGTATGTGTGGAGTGGTGCACTATGCAAGTGCTTTGCCCATGTGGCATGTGTGCATTTGCATTTGAGTGTGTGTGTGCATGGGAGTGGTGTGTAGTGCATATGTGTGTGAGAACATATGCATGTGTCTTATGTTTTCTTGTGTATGTATAGGGTGTGTGTATCTACTTGAGCTATAGTGTGTGTAGGTATGGTGTTGAGAGTGTATGTGTGTATATCTATGTGATATACATGCAAGTGCTTGTGTGTGTGTGAGAGAGTGTGTGTGAGTGACCATCTACATATGCATATGCATATATGCATTGAGAATATATGTATGTGTGTGGATGACCACCCACACACATGAGTTGTGTTTGTGAGTGAAGTGCCATGTGCACTTGTGTGTGTATGTGCTATATGCTCTAAGCATATATGGACATGTGTGTGTGTGTGGGGGGGGGGGAGTAGTGGGTTTCCCCACTTGACATACCCTTTTATTTTGATGCATGATAGTAGGTTTTGGTTTTTGACATGCTACATAATTCCCTAACTTGATCATGTTCTTGTATGTGATCATGTCCTACTAGAGGAGTTGTCCTATTTGAGAGTAGGTGGTAGTTTTGGCTAATGTAGTTGTGCCATGATGATTCATATGCTCATATGGGTATGACCCATGATTTTGGGGTAGAAAGAGCCAACGAATCCATTGGAGCTCTCAGATTTCACTTTTGAGCAAGTTCATAAATCTGTCATTTTAGCTGAGATGCCATTTTGTCATTTTTGCATGTCCATGCTTGCTTCGGGACTTGTGCCAACTAGGAAGTGCTAGTGTTTTGTATCTAGTATGCCATGGTGTTTTTTTAAAATGAGAATCACCCAAATAAGTGGGAACATGCTGCAAAGTGACCAACTTGATGTTTCTGTTTCAGCATGCTAAAAACTACTAAGTCTGAGAAACTGCTGTTATTGTTATGCCATGAAGAGTGGGTAACATCTATCAACATATTGTGTATTTGCTCATGCTCAGTGTTAGTTATTTGTAGTAGATGTTCTCTAATACCATCCTGTTAATTTTCATGACAATAGGAGCTCTCTAGCATATTTAACTACTGCTGTCAACTTGCTGCTTTATAATCTCAGATTCCAGAAAACTGGAATTTTCACTAAGTCCTAGAAAACTGTTTCATCATGTCAACTTGATTGCTTCATGCTTATTGGTGTGTACCTCCTTTGATGATTATGTAGTAGGACAAGTTGATGTGTGTATTGTGTAGATTCTGTCAATATCTTGTTTGTGGCTGTAGGGTTTCTGTAGCTCAAGTTGTGAGCTGTGTAAGTTGCTATGTTGCTGTTTTGTGGCAGATTGTGAGTTTTATTGTTTTGTGACTTGTGGGAGCTATACTCCATGGAATTGACTGATCTTTGAGTCCATTGTGAGTGATTTTACATAACCTATCCAGTGGTTACCTTGGAATGCCATGAATTAGCCCATGGCTTGGTGGTCTTGTGTATTTGCCTCCGTGCCTTGTCGAGAGCGTATCGTGAGAACCGTAACTCCGTTTCTTGCGTTCTTTATATGCATTTCTATCGATTTTGCATGATGCATCCATATTTTCCATGTTAATGCATGTCTAAATAACTTAACATGAGGTTATGTCCAGATTCATTAGTAAACAAACTATGCATATGAAAGATGACTAGTTTTGGATTGCCATGTTTAGTTCTCATAAATGAATCATGCATCATCTTGGTTGTGCATTGCACCTTGGTTGGACGTTTATTGTTGCTGTTTATCTTGGGTAGACGCGAGTGTCGATACTGAGTATGAGGACCCATGAGAGTACCACTACGAGGATCCCGCTACTTGTTCCGCTGAAGAACCAACAGGCAAGATGATCGTACCCGGATCCCGATACTATTTTTGCTTGCTAGTTTTCTTGATCTTATCATTACCATTGCGCTACCTACCACTTGATATCAGCCTCCTATTTGCCTTGACAGCCTCTAACCTTGACATCCTAGCAAACCTTTGATTGGCTAAGTTACCGCCGCTCAGCCCCTCTTATAGCATTCTTAGTTGCAGGTGCAGGTTGTTCCATGTGATAACATGGATTTGGATATCACCATATTATCTGTCATTTAATTTAATGCACATATATATCTTGGTATTGGTGGAAGGCTTGGCCTTTTGCTAAGTGATTTGTTTCGCTGTTACCGCCATTAGTTCCGTGTTACCGGTGTTATGTTTTCCATATTTTGCGCTCCTAACATGCTCGGGGTTGTTATGGCGACCCCCTTGTTTATTCGGTTGAGATTAAAACTTGTCTAGCAAGACCCAACATTGGTACTACATTTGCTAATAACTTAATAAAACCTGCATAGGGCTTTGCAACCCCGTGGATAATTTAATCAACCCCCGGGCCAGTGCTCCGCATGAGTGTTGGTCCAACTCAGAGCAACTTATTAACGCTGCCCGGGGCAACTCGGTGATTGGCGTGGTAACCATCGCTCATCCATCATGTCCTAAGAACGAGATATGTGGCTCTTATCGGGTTTGTCGACACGTCGGGAGGTCTTGCTGGATTTGTTTTACCTTTATCAAATGTCTTGCGTGTGGACTCTGACTTTCTTTGGGTTTTCTCGAGGTGTTGGAATTCCTTTGGAATTACCTATGATGATCACGAGATCCGTGGTCGAGGCTATTCCCATGAAGTGTGGTTAATTTGTGAAGGATTAGTTGGAGCACCCCTGCAGGGTTAAATCTTTCGGAAAGCCGTGCCCACGGTTATGTGGCAACTTGGATATTTGTTAAACACCCGGTTATAGTAAACTTGAAGTAAACTCTAATTAAAATATACCAACTGTGTGAGTAACCGTGATCGTCTCTGCTCGTGAACATGATCTGAGAGAGAACACAGTGGGGCTATGATTAACGTAAGTAAGTGTTCACGATCTCATAGATATTATGCTAGATTCGATCACTCATCATAGACCACTCATATTTACATCTTGTTACGTAAGTTAGCCACCATAAATGCTTAGTGCTGCTGCAAACTAAACACTTTCCACTTCCCAACCTTAAGCTTGAATAGTCTCGGTACCCGAGTGCATGATTGCTGAGTCCTTGTGGCTCATAGTTTACTATAACACTCCAGGTATAGGTTCAGATGAGTTCGTGCAGGATGATCTTACCCAGCTTTAGTGGGAATATGATGAGGAAAGAGGCAGGATGTACGTGACGTACCCGGATGAGTAGAGGACCATAGTCATATCTTTGGGATAGCTTGATAGTATCATTTGCATCTGCTTTTATCGTTTGATTTTGTCCGTAGTCGGACCCTCTCTTCAACTTGATGTTATGAACTTGTGTGGAATTGTAATTTAGTATGTGGCGAGTGTAAGCCAATCTTGTATACTCTTCTTTTCAGTATTGTATGTTGTGATGATACTATTCTTGCTAACGGCAAGATGCACATCTATGCCTTGCGAGGCCCTCGTGCCTTAAAATGGATAGGCGCGCATCTTGGGCTTGACACCAAGTGACTGGCTTCTCTGACCAGTGCATGAACTGGGGAGTTGCCGGCATGGTGGCGTTCACCTCACGACGGAGCTGGCGTTGAGCATGTTTGCCCGTCTCTTCACTAGTGAAGACGACGTAACAGCCGTCTTGGTTGGGGAACTAGTCGACCAAACGACCATCATTCTAGGCCGGTGGCAGAGCCGGTGGCGGGGCGGCAGCTTGGGCCGGGGCCGGCGCGCGGGCTGGCGGCGCGGGAGAGCCAGAAGGCCGTCCCCCGGGGCCAATCACTGTGAGAAGCTGCAGTACCGAAGCGTGTGCGTAGAGGGTTTGGCCCCTGAGTTGTTCTTGCAGGGGAGGTCGAGCATTTGCCCGAAGGTGAGCTTCGGCTGCCGGGCAGCCTTGCGAGTGCGCTGGCATTGGCTGGAAGGCTAGGCAACCGGCTCCTGCTCCTCGATGGTATTGACCTGCTGGCTCCCATAGGGGGGATCCGGCTGGTTGTTCTTGTGCTTGTTGTTTTGCGGCTGCCAGTTGTCGACAGCCGTCCGGGACGTTGCCGGTGTCATCGTCACCTTGGCAGGCGGGGTCGTCTTGACCCGGATGGCCAAATCGGCCGTGGTGTACTTGTCCGCCTTGGTCATGAGCTCGGCAAGCGTGGCCGTCTCGGAGCACAGAAGCTTGTGCTTGAGGGGGGCGCCGTCTCGGCTGCCTTCAATGAAGTACTGCACGGCTTGTACCTCATGCACGCCCTTGCAGGAGTTGCGAAGCTCGGTCCACCGAGTAAGGTAGTCATAAAGGGATTCGTCCGGCCCCTGAACGCACATGGGGAGTTCGCAGGGGCGGCCGGGCCGCTTGTATGTGCCGATGAACTTGTGGATGAAAGCCTCCTCGAAGTCTGTCCAAGTGTTGATGTTGCCGGCCGCCACGCTATTGAGCCTGGTGCGGGCCGAGCCGATCAACATCAGGGGGCGTAGCGAACGGCTACGCGCTTGTTCCCCCTGGCGATGCAGACCGCGGTGGTGTAGTCGATCAGCCAGTCCTCGGGCTTCGCAGCCCCATTGTACTTCAGAGTGTCTCGGGGGAGCATGAAGCCGGTCGGGAACGGCTCGTTGCGGATCCGAGGGCCGAAATAGGCCGAACCAATCGAGCCCTCCTCCTCGAGGAGGGCGAACTGCGTGAGATGGTCGATACGGTTGCAGGTGTTGTTCTCGCTACGAGGGACACGTGGCCCGATCCGGGCCGAGAGCTTGGGACAGATGATGGGCGGAACCGTACATTCTCGCTCGCGCCACGGGGGTGGAGTGTGCCCGTGGCTGCGTCGGCTGCCGGATGCCGGCGCTTCATGGTGGCGACCGCTGCGAGGCGGGTCATTGGTGCGCCGGCTGCTAACAGCCGACTGCTCGCTCCCTGGCATGTGAGAGTGCCGGTGGTTGTTTGTTCTGGTCCGGCGGCTAGAGACACGAGGGGAGCTGGAGTGCTGAGACAGCTGACGGCCAGCAGTCCCCGTGCCCTCACGCTCGAGCCGGGGGCCTCCGGTGGCGGTGCCGCCCGACGCGAGCAGGCGCTACTACGCGTCGGCGACGTCGATGAGCTCCTCGATGTGGCGCTCATGAGCGGCACGCTCTTCACCCTCCAAGGTGGCCAAATCCGCGTAGGCCACCTTGAGGGCCCGCAAGTTGGCTGCGGGGGTGTCATAGACAGGCATCTTGCCGCCAAGGATTTCGGCGACCATGTGGTCGCGGTCACGCACGGCCCCACGCCAGCTGGGCCCGGTGCCAGCCGGGGTGAGATCATATGCAGAAGCATATTCCCGTTGGGCGACCTCCATGCGGTGCCGTGTGGCCGCGAGGGCGGTGGCATCCTCGAACAGAACGCGACGAGCCGCCTCGAGGTCTGCTGCAGCGGCGTCGTGGTTTTCCGTCGGGGCGATAGGGGTGCTCAGGCCCCGGAGGGCCGCACCAAGCAGATCGGAGGTGCCGACGCGGTCCGCGGCGGCGTCGCCCGCGGTTCGCGCGCGTCCGGAGGGGGTGGAGGAGACGATGGCCAACAACCCCACATGACCGTGGGAGCCGCTGGACTGGGTCACAGCGAGTGCTCCCACGACCGTGGGAGGATCGGTGCAGACGAGCACCTGCCGAGGTGTCACACCCTGTGTTTATAGCACATTGTTATGTTTGGGTTTATAAAATTTGGAGCCAACTAAAACTTTTCCAAAGTGCTTGTGCTTGGTTGCTATATTGTTTGCTTGCTTGATGATTGTGATGTTGCACTCCTAGATTCCATTCCACCTCATATTTCATTTTCCAAGTCCCAACCTCTTGCCCAATGATCATTCCATGTGAATAGTGCCCCAAACTATTTTTAGAAAATATTGTTTTAACCAAAAATGATTTATTCAAATCTTGTTTTCAAAACCCCCTGAAATGAGGTTTGCACTGCAAGTCCTCAAATTTAGGTGGATCCTTCCTTCCCAAAAGCTTTATTTCAAACCCACTATATATAAGACTTCCCAAAACCACAAAATATTATTTTTGAAGATTATTTTCGTATTTTACTTAAAGGCTTTTTCTTGAGGCCAGAAATGGTTTTTCTTAGGAAATAAATATTTAAAAGCTTTGAAAATATTTGAGAAAATTGAGAGAAACTCGGTGAACATATATTTTCCATATATTTGAGTTTCAACACAAGGGCATGATCAAATCATGGGAAAACCCCCTCAAAACCCTTTCTGTTCAAATCAAACTTTTGGAATATTTCTATGAGAAATATTGTCAGTAAATTCCAGGAAAATTCCAACAAGTCAACACTATCATGAGTGATGATCTTGCAAAGTTTCATCTCAATAAAAGTTGATTTGGTTCATCAAACCATACCAAAACCATTCTTGTCCAGAGTCAAGTTTGAGCAACTTTGCATTGTGAAGTGTCCCCCCTTGGCCTCATACTTTGTGGGCATGCTCTAATGGCCAGATAGTGATGATACACTAAGTGGTGAATCAAGGGTAAAATCCTAGAATTAGTGGATCTACAGAAACCTGATTTTGCAAATTTCTAGGGTTTAATAAATCTTCATTGTCAACTTTTTCCTCTTAAGCTCAAACTTAGTGCATCCTCTAATTTTGTGACAGCCCGAGACCGATGTTCCAGAAGATTCCAGAAGATTCCCCCTTTCTTTCCGTTCTCGTCAGGTGTTTCGTTGTCTGTAGCATTCATCATTGCATCATTCGCATCATCTGCATTGCATCATCCCATGTTTTCGAAACTTGCATCCGTTCGTAGTCGCCGGTTCTCTCCGTTTCGCCGTTGCCCGTTTCGAGACCAGCCACACACGCACGCACCCGTGGCACCGTTAAATAAAACCGTTTTTAAGCGCGCGCAAAAATATTCTCGGATCGAGTTGAAACTTGTCATGCGGTCTTGTTATATTGTAGGTAGACCGCCCGTCGAATTTCGTCGCGATCTGAGGTCGTTAGATACCCCGTCGGTCAGTTGCAGCAGGGAGGTTATCGGTAGTATCGGATTTCCGTCGGACATTTAGCGGTGTTTTCGTTCTCCGTGCCACGGGTTGCCACTCCCTCTTTCTCTTTCCCACTTAGCCCTCGGCATAGAAGCTGCGGCCCGACCCTTCGCTTCCGGACAGTCGGACCGACACCCAGCAGTCCGAAACGCAATGCCGTAACCCCAGCCCCGAATCCCTATAAATAGCCCTCCGTTCCCGTGCCCCCAAACCCAACCAGCCCTTCTCCCTCCTCTAGCCAGCCCGCCCGAGCCCAGATCTGGGCCCGTTCAAGCGATCCGGGCCCGATCCGGCCGTTCTGGAGCTCTCCGGAGCTTCCGGAGCTCCCATGAAGGTTCCCCCATGGCAGCCCGTGCCCGTGCCCGCAGTAGCTCGCCGGAGCCGCCGCCAGCCGCAGCCGTCGCCGGAGCCCCTGGCCACCGCGCCGCCCTCTCCCTCTCCTCCATCTCCTCTCCTCCCTCTCCTCACCCCGCGGACTCTCCCTGTGCAGGATCCGCCGCCGTCCGACCTGCCGCGCTCGCCATAGCCGACCTCCGCCGCCCCAAGCGCCGCCGCCGGCCTCCCTCCGACCGGGAACGGGTCCGCCGGCCCTGCCCCGACCTCCGCCGCCGGATCCTGGCCTCTCCCGCGCCTAGCGCCCCCAGCCGCCGCCGGGTCCTGCGCCATGGCCTCGCTGCGGGAGGAGGACGATGCTCCCGCTCGGCGTTGACCGCAGCTGCGCTGCGTGGGCTTCGGCCCAGCGCCAGCCGGCCAACGTGGCCTCCTCTGCCCCAGCTGGGCCGGCCCAGGCCGGGGTGAGCCCAGCCCCTTTGCTCCTTTTTTCCCTTGTTTGTTTTAATTTAGATTTTGCGAGTTTAAACATCATATTTAACCAACCATGCGCCGGTGTAAAATATTTTAAACATGTAAATGATCAGAAAAATATGTAGTTTAATATTATGCCATTTGCATCCAGGCCAAAATTATTTCCATGCCATATTGCATTTTGACATTTAATTGCATTGTCATAAATAAATAAACATGCATCGGAATTAATATTATCTAATATTAAAAATGTACATCGCATTTGCATCGCATTTTCATGCATGGGATAAATTGTTTCATCATGTTTGCATATTATTTTGCATTGTTAGATTGCTTTAACGTGATTAGGTCATAACCCCGAATATTTAATTGAGAATAATTTTCCACGTGAACCTAATCATATTATATATGTTTTCGGGGTAGAAAAATATTAGGATTTAACTGTGCATTTAGTTTTGTCATTTGAGCATGTTTGAGTGCATGTCTTTTTTACCGTGACGCCCTTTTGTCATTTTCGTAGTAATTAATCCGGGCATGATAGGAATTAATTTCCAACATGAAACTTGTTCTTTGATGTGTGTCCTACCCCATGGTCATTTTGTTTGTCATAGATATGCATGTTTAGGTGTTGTCTTGCTGTTGTCAACTTGTTATAAAAATCTGCTATTTTTGAGGGTCCTAAATATTTCTAAGTCTGGAATCTGTTATATTTTGTTGCTGCCTTGCCATGTGATTTGCTAGTGATCTAGACCTCTTTTGTGGTAGGTGTAATGGAGTTAATTGTTGTTGATATTGCCCTTTAGCATGATGTTAAGTTTCATGCCATTCCATGACTTGTATCTTATAGTTTTACTGCTGTCAATATGCCTTCATGATAAAAACTGCACTGTCTAAAACTGCTATTTTCACTAAGTCTGAAACTGTTATTAAGTAGCCTTCTTGTGAGCTTCCTACCAAGTGATCCATGCATGTTTTGATGATGATATGTCAAGATGAAATGAAGTGGATGTTGTATGCTATTGCCCATTCTTAGTTTGTGCAGTTTGGAATCTTGTAACTTGTTGTTTTCTCATGTTCAAAATGCTATGTTGCTGTTTTGCCAGATTCCAACTAAAACTTGTTTTGATGATTGTGGTTGAACCGTAGCTCCGTTTTGAGCATTCCATATATGAAACTTGCTTAGAATCTCATGTAGTTTCATAATAACTTGCTGAATTCATGATTTGAGATATCTATGATTGCATTTCCCATGCATTTGCATTCATGGCATGTGCATCTTGTGTTGCTCATATCTTTTAGACCGTAGCTCCGTTTGAGATGTTCTATATATGTAAATCGACTAGAATTACATGTAGAATAACATGATGATATTTATTCTGCTGTTTAACAAACATAAAATATGTTTAGATCATATCTGGACCAAATTCATAATTACCATATGGGGTCATTTCGGAAACGCTATAAGTTGTTTCCGACCTCATTTAAGATGCTTAGATAGCATAGTTTACTTTGCTTCACCTCTTGACATGTTTAACAACATTTAATATTGTCGTGTACCTAACAGGAGTGAACTAAATATTTCAAACGTAGAGTTTCGTCAATATGTAACTCGTTGCATATTGAGCTTCACTTTAATGTGTAGAATTTGATTGTTGTGAATTGTCGTGCATTGCATAGTTAAATCGGACATGCATCATATTTGTTGTGCATCGTGTCTTGCATATGTTGTGGTGTATCTTATGTTGATTGTTTGTTTCGGATTGCTTCTTCTCGACAGAGTTCCAAAAGCGTTTGGAGTGTGAGGATTCGTTCGACTACGTTGGTTCGTCTTCTTGATGGACTCGGTCTTCTTCCGAGCGGGATCTCAGGCAAGATGACACATTTCCCTGGATACCATTACTATCATTGCCATGCTAGTTGTCTCGTCTTTTATCGTTATGTCTCGCTACCTACCACTTGTCTGATAAGCCTCCCAACATTGCCATGATAAGCCTCTAACCTCTCCACATCCCAACAAACCGTTGTTTGGCTATGTTACCGCTTGCTCAGCCTTCTTATAGCGTTGCTAGTTGCAGGTGCAAATGCTTCCATGTGCCAACATGGACCTTCTTTTGTTATATCACAATATTGCTGCTATTTAATTTGATGCACATATATACTTGGTAAAGGGTGGAAGGCTTGGCCTTTTGCTTGGTGTTTTGTTCCACTCTTGCCGCCCTTAGATACTTGTGAACCGGTGTTATGTTCCAGAAATGAGCGCTCCTAACATGCTCGGGGTTGTTATGGGGACCCCCTTGATTTTCAGGTCAGATTAAAACTTGTCTGGCAAGGCCCAACATTGGTACTACATTTGCCCATCATAATAAAACTGATCACCTTTAAATGCATAGAGGGTCGCCCCCTCGTGGATTAATTTAACATAATACAGGGGGCCAGTGCTGCTGGTGCTGGTCCAAAACAGAGTTGTGTGCGGGGCCAACCCGGGGCAACTCGGGAGATTTCTATCAGACCACTGTACGCTGTGCTCATCTGGTCGTGTCCTGAGAACGAGATACGCGGCTCCTATCGGGTTCGTCGACACGCCGGGCGGCCTTGCTGGATTTGTTTTACCTTTCTCGAACGTCTTGAGTGAGGAACTCTGATTTTCTTCGGGTTATCTCGAGGTGTTGGATTTCATTTGGAATGGCCTAGGAAGATCACGAGATCTGTGGTTGAGGTTATTCCCACTACGTGTGGTTAATTTATGATGGATGAGTTGGAGCACCCCTGCAGGGTTAAGTCTTTTCGAGAAGTCATGCTCGCGGTTATGTGGCAAAACTTGGATACTTTGTTTAACACCCGGTCATAGCAAACTTGCAGTAAACTCTAATAAAATACACCAACTGTGTGCGTAACCGTGACTGTCTCTTCTCGTGAGTCCTTATCCGAAAGAGAAACACGGTGGGGTTATGTTTGACGTAAGTAGGTGTTCAGGATCAGTTAGTGATCATTTCTAGTTCACGTTCGTTATGCGTAGGCCACCATGCTTTAATTTCTGTACTCATAGGTTAGCCACTCTAATAAATGCTTAGTCGCTTGCTGCAGCCTCACCACTTAACCATACCTTACCTATTAAGCTTTAATAGTCTTGATACCCTTGGAAATGAGATTGCTGAGTCCCTGTGGCTCACAGATTACTACAACAACAGTTGCAGGTGCAGGTAATGTGATGATTTGACGTGAGCGCGTTGATTGATTTGACTTGTAGTTCTTCTTCTTCTTCTTCTTCTTCTTCATCAGTCTTGGATGGGTTCCAGGCGGCAGCCTGGGATAGCAAGGGTGGATGTCATTTTATCGTTTGATTTCGTCCGTTGTCGGACCCTGCTCTTATGTATGATGTTGAGATGTGTTTGTATTGTTGTGACTCTGATGTAGCTTGTGGCGAGTGTAAGCCAATTCCATATACTCATCTCTTCTGTACATGTACTTGTAATGATATCCATTCTTGCAAATGCATCGAGATGCGCTTCTATCCCTGTCGAGGCCCTCGTGCCCAAATAAGGATAGGACCGCATCTTGGGCATGACAAATTTCTACCTAGACTTTGACCTTGGTAAGTATCTCAGTAAAATGGTAACATCTTCCTGCCCAAAACACCACCAAACACCTTTTGGTGATTTGGTAAAACCCCCATTTCCACCATGTTCTCTTTTACCCTTGCCCCCAACTTTCTACCACAACCTCACATGGATACATTTCACCCCTAGTAAAAGTACCAAGCCATGAGGCCATTGTGAGGTGGGGTAAAACCCCTATTCTCACCCCTGGACAACATCTTTTTCTATCTTTCCCTTTCCCTTTCTTTTATCCTTAGCCCTACTTAGCCTCTAAGGCATCCAAAGAGCATCTCCAGGCCCTCCAGGTGCTAGTGGACAAGGTGGGGCACCCCAGAGCACGCAGGCAACAATAATGTCGGCCACACGCACACTTTGGAGCGTGCTACAGTGCGCTCCCGTACTATAGCCGCCACCTAATGGCCGGCCCCGACAGCCTTGGGCCTCCCCCGTGTGTCCCCCGAGACGCCCTCGACGTCCATGACACGCCACTCTGTTGCCCCCCTCCTCTCTTTCCTCTCCCCAATAGCCCCCTTGCACGCTCCGAAGACCGCCCGATGGCCCTGTGTTCGGGATCGACCCGAGGATCGCCGCGGCCATCTCCCCGTCGATCTCCGGGTATGGAGCCTCTTCGGCCCTCATTTCTCTCCCGTTGGTCCTACCTTGCCCCTCTGATGTGATCCCCCTCCTTCTCGTCCTCTTTGTAGTCTGAATCGGCCCCGGCGACCACCTCCCGAAATCACCTCCGCCATGGGTGCTCGCCGCCGGCGACTCCGGCCACCTCTGGCCTCCATACCACCTCCAGGAGACCGGCGACTCTTCCCCGAGCCCGTTCCCACCATCACCCATCGTCGCTGTGCCCCGTGCCGCCAGTGAGCAGCTCCCCTCCCTGTCCCGAGGTGGGAGAAGGACCCGACAGGTGGGGCCCACCTGTCGGCCTCTCTTTCCCTCTCTTGTTCCCTCTCTCTCTCCCCCGCGGTCGAAGACAGTTGGGCCCCGCGCGTCAGCTTTAAACTTGGCCGCGCGCGAGGCCGGCTGGCTGGCCAGCTAGGCCGACCCAGTCTCTGGCCCAGGTCCTAGTGGTTTTTCCTTTTCTTTTTATTTTTCTTTTCTGTGGAATTTTGCAAAAATCCCACAGAGCCCAAATAAAATCCTATGACAAAACTTTTTGCACCTAAATTATTAGAATATTCCAAAGAATATATTAGTGCCATTTGTAAAAATATTTGAAAATCTTTTTATTGTAGTTTTTAATTAAAAATCCCTATTTGGCATTTCCTGCCTCTGTTTAATAGTTTTCAAAAATATTTTCATAGTAAAATATTAAACAAACATTTTTAAGATAGTCCTTAGTATTTATGAGAATAGGTTAGGAGTTTTATTAGTAGCTTGAGTGCTCTATTTTTGTCTGTTGATTATTTTTATCATTATTTTGTCGCGACGATAGATTGCGCTGTTGACGAAGAAGTTGGACCCGAAGACTTTGAAGACCCCGGAGACTTTGTTGAGCTAGGCAAGCAAACCTTTGACCATGATGAGAAACCATTTTTACTCCATGTCATATAGCAGTTTACTTTCATCATATTTGATCTTGTGATGTGCTGTTCCCCTTTCGGTGGGATGCCTCTGGTACTTCTCCATTGACACTTGAATCGTGCATGACCCAACCACCTTATGAGGGTTGTGCGGGTGGGTGTAGTTCTAGTAGATGCTACGCAAGTGGGATCGGGATCTATGCATAGTGATGGGAAGAAAGAAATGATTTCAAAGACTTTTTCGAAACCCCCGCCGGGTGCCACTAATACCCGAGGGAGATGTTGATGAGATGGTTGACCACTTGAGAAAGAAGTGGTGTGCCGGAACAAGATGAGGATGTGTTTTCGAAAATGAAGGGTTTAAGATTTGTTGACCATCCCAACCTTACATGCGCAACCACGATACCCCTTATGGGACAGGGCTTTGTTGATTACTATGGTTGGTACTAGCAAGGAGACCGCATTACTAGTGGCAAGAGTGAAGCGTTCACTCTTGAGACGGGGTCGTCCCAGAGTGGAAGGTCATGCGCTGTCTTTACAGGCACCGGGCACACCGTTGCGTGCCCTCATGGATGATACAAGTGATGTATATCATGAGGGATAGCACCAACGAGTGGACTCTTCGTTTAGTATCACCATGGGAAAGGCATTGTTTGGTTGCTTACCTCGGATATGTTATATACCGCGAGTCATGGATGACATGGAAGTTCCTCGAGTCTTGTGGGTAAAGTGTGCAACCTCTACAGAGTGTAAAACTATTCGAATAGCCATGTCCACGGTCAAGGACAGTTGGGTGGTGCTGCTTATGCCACGTCCGAATGTTTTTTGCAAAAACTTGGTGTGAGTATGGGTGTGATGGTGACAAGAGGTCACATGAGCTAAGACTGATGACTTAGCGTGATGAGTGAATATGAGATGTTCAACCAATACTTATGATGATATCTGCAATTTGTTCACATGAATACTTGCTAGTTGTTGACGCATGCTCACTAGTTACTTGATCATGTCATTTGCATACAAGATTGGATTTCCGCAAACTTACCTATTTTGTGCTATATCATGCATCATTGTTACCTTGTTCCACAACTTTGGGTTGCTTGCGAATGCATTCAAAGTACTCATTAGCTTGCCACTGGTTATTTAATTGGCCAGGCATGGGAGAACATGACTATGTTAAAGAGTTCGTTGGGGAAGAACATGCGAACTAGGACGCTTCCCAGTCAGAATGCCTGTAGGTTAAGGAAGATAGCATGGGTTCACGCTTTCAACCAAGATTTCCGCTGCTTGTTCAATTTTAAGTGTTTGGCCCGTGTGGCCCTATCTATGTAAGAATTGACCTTCATGGTCCTTATTGTGTAATACGCTAAATGTGGATGTAAGACTCTTGTTATTTAGCTTCTGTGTGTTCAGTGATCATTGATCTCTGGGATCACTGTACACGTGCATTCGGTGATCACGACTTATGAGTCAGGGTCCCCACAGAGCTGGTATCAGAGCCACCCTGACTGTAGGAAGCCCTTAGTTAGCATGGACGTTAGCTAGGAGAAAACCGACTTTCAAAACTACACCTAGCATTTGTATTTAGGAATTCTGCACTATTTACCTCTTCTTATCTTCACAGAACACTCTGCTGACTCTCCTCCTTTCAACCCTTTGTAGATGGTCGTCGTACCCGAAGCCTTCCTGGCATCCGGCTTTCCCTTACTCCTTGGGGATAGCCTAGAGAAGTGCCAGTTTCGCCAACCACCCTTTTTCCTCTACCCCGAGAACTGGGCCGATGCTGTCTGGAAGAAGTACCATGTAGATGTGGTTGTGAAGGCAAATGACTCCCCACCTAGTTGGTTCTTTGAAGGAGCACGGATGGAGACCATGATGTTTGCCGTCGAGACAGCTGCATGCAAGGCACTCCTAGACCTTCGAGACATCGTTCCAGAGATGGCTGATGAGCCAGCTACTCGCTACCTTCCCTTCAGGAAGGATGATTTTGGCGAGAGTTGGACGCCGATTCCGACCAAGGCAGATGGCACACCACTCAGGTTCCAGACCTATTTCAGCCTCTCTGCCGATAGTCTAGTTCACAACTTGATGAAGGAGTCCGTGAAGTTCCGCGAGGAACTTCACCACACCCGGGAGCTACTTTGACAAGCCAAGATGAAGCCAGAGAAGATCAAGAAGGAGGGAGCCCCCGAGGGATGACCAATTGTCGTTTATCGAGGAGGAGTACCCCCAGCTAGTGATGCACCTACATGTCGCCATCGCATGAGCGCGAAGGAGTACCGTGAGCTCTTCACCGACTCACCTGCAAAGCATCGTCGAGATGGACCTCCTCGTTCCCCGACCCCTTCGACCGGGAATGATGCCCGTTCGGGGGATGAATAGGAGGAAGACCTAGAGGAGCGTGACTACGAGACCGAGCACTCCACCACTAGAGTCCGAGAACCCTGAGGGTAGGATCAGTCATGTATCCCTCATGCGAAGTCAAGTCCATGTAATGGTTCATATGAAACCATGTGTGTTTGTTTTTTGTTTTGTTGTTTGTGTTCCGATGCAAGTCGCACTTTTGCCTCAGGCAACATGTAAGCGACTCCATCATCTATCTTAATATATGTTGTTTGTCTTTCAACCTTTGTTTTAACACACTTGCACTTGATCGACCCCCTTAGGCGCGCTTTGCCGTTATTGCTTATCCTCTTGTAAATCCCATTTGTTTGACTTGGCTGCTCCAAACAGGATGGTGACTGCTACCCGTAACAGCTCCTTCACCAACCCTGAAGCCGGCAACTCGAGCCAGCAACAGGGAGCTAGTGGGGCTGCTCATGCTGGAGGACACCAGGAGCAGCCACAAGGCGACATTCCCCCGCCACCACCTCCACCGGAGAACATGACCATAGATCAGTTTCTCCAAGTTCTCCGGGAGGAGCGCCAAGCCAACAATGCTGCTATCTAGTAGATGGCTCGGGCCCTTGTGAACAACCAGTAGCAAGGCAGGAACGACAATGGCCGCTCCATGCTGTCTGAGTTCATGAGGAACTCGCCACCAACCTTCATCGAGACTGCTGAACCATTGGATGCTGATGACTGGATCCACACCATCGAGGACCTCCTTGCATTGGTCAATTACAATGAGGATTGTGAGAAGGTGCTTTATGCCTCTCACTGCGTCGGAGGTACCGCCCGAGCTTGGTGGGATGGATTCAAGGTCATGCAAGGAGAGCGCGTGATCATGTGGAATGACTTCAAGGAAGAATTCCGCACTGCCCGTATTCCTTCTGGGATCATGGCTATCAAGAAGAGGTAATTCTGAGCACTGAAGCAAGGAAGTGGCTTTGTCAAGGAGTACCTGCAGAAGTTCAACCTGCTGTCAAGGTATGCACTTGAAGATGTCAGCACGGAGGCTGCCAAGAAGGAACGCTTCATGGAAGGACTTCAACAGGTCCTTTAGTATCAGCTCATCGTCTCCGACTGTCAAACCTTCTTCGACTTGGTGAACAAGGCACTCATGCTGGAAGACAAGCGTCGTGCCATAGACGACACTCGCAAGCGCAAGATGATCAGCAAGGGCAGCCCCAGCAACCAGAAGCCGCACCCCTGGCAGCCAGCCCCGGCCAAGCCGACCTATCAGCCGTAGCAGGCTAGACCTCCTGCTCCTCGTCCGAGCTACCAGCCTCAGCAATATACCAATCCCAGGCCAGCCTACAATAACAACCCCAATAACAACAATGGTGACAGGAACTTCAACAACAATCCGGGGCAAGTCAGTTGCTTTGGATGTGGTCAGTCTGGACACATCTCTAAGCTTTGCCCCAACAGGAAGCCAGATGCACCGCGCCCTAATACGCCAAAGCAAGGTCAAGCCCGTGGAGCACCACCAAGTAACCCAGCTCCCCGCAACCAGCCCAACAATGGCATGGGTCGTTTGAATCACGTCACCGCAGAAGAATCCCAGGAAGACCTGGACGTCATACTGGGTACGTTCCTCATCAACTCAACCCCAGCAATAGTACTGTTTGATTGTGGAGCTTCGCATTCTTTTGTCATCCAAAAGTTTGCACTAGAGAGTGGCATGAAACCTACACCCCTGGGTTGCCATATTTTGATACAAACCCCTGGTTCAGTTATGAAGTCTGGGATAGGGTGTAAGGGAGTGAAGATTGACATCAACGGGGTAGACTTCCTAGCAGACCTTATAGTTCTAGATTCGCCAGGCTTGGACGTCATCCTTGGCATGAATTGGTTAACCAAGCACCAAGGCATGTTGGACTATGCCAAGAGGATTGTCACCATGACCAATAGTCAAGGAGTGGAAGTCAAGTATGTTCCCAACCCTGCCTCCACTCAAGCCCCTCAGGCTAACTTCCTAGCAGGAGTTGATTTGGATGAAGTGTCAGTGGTATGAGAGTACCCGGATATGTTTCCTGATGAGCTACCCGGGATGCTTCCTGATCGCGACATTGAGTTCATCATTGAGCTTATGCCCGGATCAAGGCCCATCTTTAAGAAGGCCTACAGGATGGGATCCGAAGAGTTGGCTGAGTTGAAGAAGCAATTGGCAGAGCAGCTCAGAAAAAGATTTATTCGCCCTAGTGCCTCTCCTTGGGGATCGCATGTTTTGTTTGTGTCGAACAGGGATGGGACTATCATACTTTGTGTCGATTACCGTTTTCTCAATGAAGTGACGATAAAGAACAAGTACCCACTCCCCAAGATTGAAGACCTGTTTGATCAGTTGAATGGAGCCAAGGTGTTTTCCAAGATTGACCTCAGGTCTGGGTACTACCAGCTGAAGATCAGACCCCAAGACATTCCAAAGACGACATTTGTAGCCCGGTATGGCCTGTATGAGTACACAGTCATGTCATTCGGGTTAACTAATGCCCATGCCTACTTTATGTACCTCATGAATAAGGTCTTCATGGAGTACTTGGACAAGTTCGTTGTTGTCTTCATTGATGGCATACTCGTCTTCTTCAAGTCTGAGGAAGAACATGAGGAACACTTGAGATTGGTCCTAGAAAAGCTTCGGGGGCACCAACTTTATGCCAAGTTCAGCAAGTGTGAATTCTGGCTACAAGAAGTTGGATTCTTGGGTCATGTGTTGACTGTAGCAGGATTATGAGTGGATCCTGCCAAGATTGAAGCTGTGTCTGAATGCCAAACACCAACCACCGTGAAGGAAGTCAGAAGCTTCCTCGGACTCGCGGGATATTACCGCAAGTTCGTGGAAGGTTCTCAAGCATTGCCAGACCCATGTCCCAGCTTTTGAAGAAGGACAAGAAGTTCGAGTGGACAGCTAAGTGCGAGGAAAGCTTCTAAGAGATCAAGAAGAGATTAACCATAGCCCCTGTTTTGGCCACCCCCGATATTCACAATGAGTTTGTGATTTATTGTGATGCATGAAGAATCGGGCTAGGAGGTGTTCTGATGCAAGAAGGCAGAATCGTGGCATATCTATCTAGACAGCTACGTCCTCATGAAGAGAACTACGCCACTCATGATCTTGAGTTAGCCTCCGTGGTTCATGCCTTGAAGACATTGCGACATTACCTTCTGGGGAAGTGATGTGAGATATTCACAGACCACAAGAGTTTGAAGTATATCTTCACTCAAAGGGAGTTGAACCTGAGGCTGCAAAGATGGCTGGAATTGATCAAGGATTATGACCTCGGTGTTCAATACCACCCCGGAAAGGCCAATGTGGTAGCAGACACCTTAAGCAAAAAGGATTGTTCCTTGAATGCTATGATTAAGGAAAGGCTACCCGCCTTATATGAAGAACTTGAGAGCTTCGACTTGGAACGGGTTGCACCTGTATTCCTCACCAACCTCGAAGCAAAGCCTACCTTGATGGATGATATTAAGGAAGCCCAGAAGGGACACGAGAGCATTGAAGGCATCAAGAGGAAGATCAAGGCAGGCAAGGCCCCGGTATTCTTAGTGGATGAACAACGAGTTGTATGGTTCGGGACTCACATCTGCGTACCCAACAAGGAAGATCTCAAGAACCTGATCTTGCAAGAATCCCATGACACTCCATACTCCATCCATCCCGGAGGAACCAAGATGTATCAAGACCTCAAGGCAAGATTCTGGTGGCATGGCATGAAACGGAAGATAGGCACGTTCGTTGCTAAGTGTGACATATGCTAGAGGGTCAGGGCTGAGCATCAGCGACCCGCTGGGCTATTGCAACCTCTCAAAGTACCTGAATGGAAGTGGAATAAAGTTGGGATGAATTTCATCACCGGTTTGCCAAGGTCAAGCAAGGGACATGATTCCATTTGGGTCATTGTCAACCACCTAACCAAGGTAGCCCACTTCATTCCCGTCAGAACCACCTACGATGGAAGCCAGCTCGCGAACCTCTACATCAACCAGATTGTGAGCCTTCACGGAACTCCAAGGGAGATTGTGTCTGATCGAGGAACCCAATTCACCTCAAGATTCTGGAAGAAGTTTCAAGAAGCTATGGGAACCAAGCTCTCATTCATCACTCCTTTTCATCCCTAGGCCGGTGGACAAACGGAACGAGTAAATCAGATACTCGAAGATATGCTCCGCGCTTGTGTTTTGGCATACGGGGCCAAGTGGGAAGATTGAATAGCATTCACCGAGTTCTCCTACAACAACAGCTATCAGTCGAGCCTTCATATGGCACCATTTGAGGTGTTGTATAGACGCAAGTGCCGTACCCCCCTCAACCGGTCACAGACCGGAGAAGGATTAGTTTTTGGACCAGACATCCTCCGCGAAGCCGAAGATCAAGTTCAAATCATCCGGGAACGCCTGGAGGCCGCCAAATCAAGACAGAAGAGCCACGCCGACTCTCACTGTCGAGAAGTGAACTTCTGTGTCGGTGACCATGTCTACCTTCGAGTCACGCCTCTCAAGGGAACCAAGCGATTCCACGTCAAAGGAAAGCTTGCACCAAGATATATCGGCCCCTTCAAGATCACTGCAATGCGAGGAGAAGTTTCCTATCAACTGGAGTTACCTCCCGAACTGTCAGATGTGCACAACATCTTCCATCTGTCACAACTCCAGAAGCGTCTGCAAGTTCCCAACCACCCCGACCTCTATAAGGACATCGACCATCAAGCCATCGATCTTCAGCCAGACCTCACTTATCATGAGAGGCCAGTTCGCATTTTGGATGAAGCCGAGCGTTGCACCCGAACCTGCACCATCAAGTACTTCAAGGTCCAGTGGAGCAACCTCACTGAAGCTGAAGCAACCTGGGAGCGTGAAGATTATCTTAGATCTGAGTTCCCTTATCTTTTTAGCGCTTAGCCTAGGAATCTCGAGGACGAGATTCTTGTAAGGGGGGAAGGTCTATCAGACCCTGTGTTTATAGCACATTGTTATGTTTGGGTTTATAAAATTTGGAGCCAACTAAAACTTTTCCAAATTGCTTGTGCTTGGTTGCTATATTGTTTGCTTGCTTGATGATTGTGATGTGGCACTCCTAGATTCTATTCCACCTCATATTTCATCTTCCATGCCCCAACCTCTTGCCCAATGATCATTCCATGTGAATAGTGCCCAAAACTATTTTTATCAAATATTGTTTTAACCAAAAATGATTTATTCAAATCTGGTTTTCAAAACCCCCTGAAATGAGGTTTGCACTACAAGTCCTCAAATTTAGATGGGTCCTTCCTTCCCAAAAGCTTTATTTCAAACCCACTATATATAAGACTTCCCAAAACCACAAAATATTATTTTTAAAGATTATTTTCATATTTTATTTAAAGGCTTTTTCTTGAGGCCAGAAATGGTTTTTATTGGGGAAAAATTATTTAAAAGCTTTGAAAATATTTGAGAAATTTTTAAGAAACTCGGTGGACATATATTTTCCATATATATGAGTTTCAACACAAGGGCATGATCTAATCACAGGCAAAACCCCTCAAAACCCTTTCTATTCAGATCAAACTTTTGTAATACTTCTATGAGAAATATTCTTAGTAAATTCCAGGAAAATTCTAGCAAGTCAACACTATCATGAGTGATGATCTTGAAAAGTTTCATCTCAATCCAAGTTGATTTGGTTCATCAAACCATCCCAAAAGCATTCCTGTCCAGAGTCAAGTTTGAGCAACTTTGCATTGTGAAGTGTCCCCCCTTGGCCTCAAACTTTGTGGGCATGCTCTAATGGCCAAATGGTGATGATAGACTAAGTTGTGCCTCACGGGTAAAATCCTAGCATCAATGGATCTATAGGGAACTGATTCTGCAAATTTCTAGGGTTTAATAAATCTTCATTGTCAACTTTTTCCTATTAAGCTCAAACTTAGTGAATCCTCTCATTTCTACCTAGCCTTTGACCCTGGTAATTATCTCAGTAAGATGGTAACATCTTCTTTCCCAAAACACCACCAACCACCTTCTGGTGATTTGGTAAAACCCCCATTTCCTCTTCTCTTTTACCCTTGCCCCCAACTTTCTACCACAACCTCACATGGATACATTTCACCTCCAGTAAAAGTCCCAAGCCATCAGGCCACTGTGAGGTGGGATAAACCCCCTATTCCCACCCCTAGACAACATCTTTTTCTATCTTTCCCTTTCCCTTTCTTTTCTCCTTAGCCCTACTTAGCCTCTAAGGCATCCAAACAGCATCTCCAGGCCCTCTAGGTGCTAGTGGACAAGGTGGGGTACCCCAGAGCGTGCAGGCAATGGCAATGCCGGCCATACGCACGCTCTGGAGCATGCTACAGTGCGCTCCCGCACTGTAGCCACCACCCAATTGCCGGCCCCGATAGCCTTGGGCCTCCCCCGCGTGTCCCACAAGACGCCCTCGACGTCCGTGACACGCCACTCGGTCGGCCCCCTCATCTCTCTCTCCTCTCTCAATATCCCCCCTACGCGCTTTGAAGACCGCCCGAGGGCCCTATGCTCGGGATCGTCTCAAGGATCGCCGCGGACATCTCCCCGTCGATCTCCGGGTATAGAGCCTCTTCGACCCTCATTTATCTCCCATTGGTCCTCTCGTGCCCCTCTTATGCGATCCCCCCTCCTTCTCGTCCTCTTTGCAGTCTGAATCGGCCCCAGCCACCACCTCCCGAAACCACCTCCACCGTGGGTGCTCACCGTCGGCGATTCTGGCCACCTCCGGCCTTCATTCCACCTCCAGGAGACCGGTGACTCTGCCCCGAGCCCGTTCCCACCATCGCTCGCCATCGTCGTGCCCCATGCCGCCGCCGGTGAGCAGCTCCCCTCCCTATCCTAAGGTGGGAGAAGGACCTGACAGGTGGGGCCCACCTGTCGGCCACTCTTTCCCTCTCCCGCGCCCTCTCTCTCTCCCCCGCGGTTGCTGACGGTCGGGCCCCACACGTCAGGTTTAAATCTGGCCGCACGCGAGGCCGTCTGGCTGGCCAGCTGGGCCGGCCCAGACTCTGGCCGCATTTGGCCCAGGTCCCACTGGCTTTTCCTTTTCTTTTTCTTTTTCTTTTCTGTGGGATTTTGCAAAGATCCCACAGAGCCCAAATAAAATCCTATGACAAAACTTTTTGCACCTAAATTCATAGAATATTCCATAGAATATATTAGTGCCATTTGTAAAAATATTTGGCAAAAAATTGAGTGCTCTTTTTAATTCAAAATCCCTATTTGGCATTTTCTGCCTCTGTTTAATAGTTTTCAAAAATATTTTCATACTAAAATATTAAACAAACATTTTTAAGATAGTCCTTGGTATTTATCAGAATAGGTTAGCATTTTTATTATTAGCTTGAGTGCTTTACTTTTGTGTGTTGATATCATTATTTTATCACGACGATAGATTGCCCTATTGACAAAGAAGTTGGACACGAAGACTTTGAAGACCCCAGAGACTTTGTTGAGCCCGGCAAGCAACCCTTTGACCATGATGAGAAACCATTTTTACATGCATGTCATATAGCACTTTACTTTCATCATATTTGATCTTATGATGTGGTGTTCCCCTTTCGATGGGATGCCTCCAGTACTTCTCCATTGACACTTGCATCGTGCGTGACCCTACCACCTTATGAGGGTTGTGCGGGTGGGTGTAGTTAGGATGCTAGTAGATGCTACGCAAGTGGGATCACGATCTATGCATAGTGTGTTGGAAATATGCCCTAGAGGCAATAATAAATTGGTTATTATCATATTTCCTTGTTCATGATAATCGTTTATTATCCATGCTATAATTGTATTGATCGGAGACTTAAATGCATGTGTGGATACATAGACAAAACCATGTCCCTAGTATGCCTCTAACACACTAGCTCATTGATCAAAAGATGGTTAAGGTTTCCTAGCCATGGACATGAGATGTCATTTGATAATGGGATAACATCATTAGGAGAATGATGTGATGGACAAGACCCAAACTACAAACATAGCATATGATCGTGTAAGTTTATTGCTACTGTTTTCTGCATGTCAAGTATGTGTTCCTATCACCATGAGATCATGCAGCTCACGGATATCGGAGGAGTGCCTTGTGAGTATCAAACGTCGCAACATAACTGGGTGACTATAAAGGTGCTCTATAGGTATCTCCGATGGTGTCTATTGAGTTGGCATGGATCGAGACTGGGATTTGTTACTCCGTGTGACGGAGAGGTATCTCAGGGCCCACTCGGTAATACATCAAAATGAGCCTTGCAAGCAATGTGACTAATTGTTAGTTGTGGGATCTTGTATTAAGGAACGAGTAAAGAGACTTGCCGGTAACGAGGTTGAACTAGGTATGGAGATACCGACGATCGAATCTCGGGCAAGTAACATACCGAAGAACAAAGGGAATGTTATACGGGATTAATTGAATCCTTGACACAGAGGTTCGACCGATAAAGATCTTCGTAGAATATGTAGGAATCAATGTGGACGTCCAGGTCCCGCCATTGGTTATTGACTGTAGAGGTGTCTCGGTCATGTCTACATAGTTCTCGAACCCGCAGGGTCTGCACACTTAAGGTTCGGTGACGTTTCGGTAGTGTAGAGTAATGTATGGTGATGACTGAAGGTTGTTCGGAGTCCCGTATGAGATCCCGGACGTCACGAGGAGCTCCGGAATGGTCCGGAGGTAAAGATTCGTGTATAGGAAGTCCCAGTTTGGTCACCGGAAAAGTTTTGGGCTCATCGGTAGTGTACCGGGAGTGCCGGTAGTGTACCGGGAGACCTCCGGGAGGGGTATTTCGACCCCGGAGGGTCCATGGGATGTGGAGAGTGATAACCAGCCCTTATTGGGCTGTAGGAACAGCCACAATAAGGCCCATGGCGCAGGAGACAAAAGTCCTAAAGGAAAAGGTGGAAAAAGGCTAAAAAGGAAGAGTCCTACTCCTACTAGGAGTGGAGGAGGAGTAGGACTCCTCCCCCTCTAGTTCGGCCGACTCCTATAGAGTTTTCCCCTGCGCCAGCCCTCCTCCTCCTCTCCTCCTCTATATACTGGTGGATTGGGTGCTGTTTAGACACAGTTTACGGCCACGTGCTACCCGTTTCACCGATGCTCCTTTAGATCGGTTTTCTGCAGTGCTTAGGCGAAGCCCTGCCGGAATTGCTACACCACCATCACCGGAGCACCATCACGCTGCCGGTGAACTCTCTCTCCTCTCCACCTCCTCTTGCTGGATCAATATGGTGGAGATCGTCATCAAGCTGCACGTGTGCTGAACGCGGAGGTGCCGTCCGTTCGGCGCTAGATCGGAAGACCGTGATCGAGATCGCGAGACGGTTCGTGATGAGATCGCGGAACGGATCGTGATGAGTTCACGGGACAGATCGTGATCAAGATCGTGAGATGGATCGTGATGAGATCGTGGGACGGTTCGTGATGAGTTCACGGGACGGATCATGATTGGATCGCGGGACGGATCGTGATGAGATCGCGGGACGCTCGGCGATTTGGATCACGAAGATGTTCGACCAGACCAACCGCGTTTCTTAACGCTTCCCGCTTAGCGATATACAAGGGTACGTAGATCAACTCTCCCTCTCGTAGATGCTCATCACCATGGATAGGTTTGCATGTGCGTAGGAATTTTTTTGTTTCCCATGCGACGTTCCCCAACAGTGGAATCATGAGCTAGGTTGATGGTTTGATGAGATCTCGAGTAGAACACAAAAGGTTTGTGGGCGTTGATGCTTAGATTGCTTCCTCCCTTTGTCGTGTTTTGGTTCAGCGGGATTGTGAGATGAAGCGGCCCGGACCAACATTACTCGTACGCTTACGAGAGACTGGTTCCCTCGACGCAACTTGTTGCCTAGATGGCTTGCGGGTGATAGTTTCTCTCACTTTAGTTGGATCGGATCCGACAAAGGCGGTCCTTGAGAAGGTTGAAAAGTAACTAGTGTATCACCGTTGTGGTTTTTGCGTAGGTGAGAATTGTTCTTGCTAGATACCAGTAGTAGCCACGTAAAACATGCAACAACAATTAGAGGACGTCTAACTTGTTTTTGCAGGGTATGTTGTGATATGATATGGCCAATTATATGATGTGATATATGTGATGTATGATATGATCATGTGATGTATAGATTATCACGACTTGCATGTTGATGAGTACGGCAACCGGCAGGAGCCATAGGGTTGTCTTTAATTATTGTATGACCTGCGTGTCAATCATTAAGCGCTATGTAATGCTTTACTTTATCGCTACGGTAGCAATAGTAGTAGAAGCATGCAGGGCGTGACAACCCCGATGGCGACATGTTGATGGAGATCAAGATGATGGAGATCATGGTGTCATGCCGGTGGCGATGGAGATCATGTCGGTGCTTTTCATGATGGAGATCAAAAGCACAAGATCATGGCCATATCATGTCACTTATGATTTGCATGTGATGTTAATCCTTTTATGCACCTTGTTTTGCTTAGGACGACGGTAGCATTATAAGGTGATCCCTCACTTAATTTCAAGATAAATTGTGTTCTCCCCGAGTGTGCACCATTGCGAAAGTTCATCGTGTTGAGACACCACGTGATGATCGGGTGTGATAGACTCTACGTTCACATACAACGGGCGCAAGCCAGATTTGCACGTGCAGAACACTCGGGTTAAACTTGACGAGCCTAGCATGTACAGACATGCCCTCGGAACACAAGAGACCGAAAGGTCGAACATGAGTCATATAGTAGATATGATCAACATTATGATTTCACCATTGAAGCTACCTTAACTCACATGATGATCGGACTTGAGTTGGTGAATTTGGATCATGTATCACTTGAATGATCGGAGGGATGTCAATTTGAGTGGGAGTTCTTAAGTAATATGATTAATTGAACTCATTATCATGAACATAGTCAATAGTGTCTTTGCAAATTATGTTGTAGATTAGTAGCTCGCGCTGTAGCTCCCTTAATTTTTATATGTTCCTAGAGAAATAGAGTTGAAAGATGATGGTAGCAATATTGCGGACTGGGTCCGTGATCTGAGGATTTTCCTCATTGCTGCACAGAAGGCTTATGTCCTTAATGCACCGCTCGGTGCGCCACCCCATCTAGCGTCGTCGGTAGATATTGTGAACATCTGACAGGCACGTTTCGATGACTACTTGATAGTTAGTGTCATGCATTACGGCTTAGAATTGAGGCTCCGAAACGTTTTGAATGTCACGGAACATATGAGATGTTCTAAGAGCTGAGATTGTGATCTCAGGCTCGTGCCCATGTTGCGAGATATGAGATCTCCAACAAGATTCTTTTCCTGTAAGATGAAGGAGAATAGCTCAATCGTTGAGCATGTACTCAGATTGTCTGGGTACTACAATCGCTTGAATCAAGTGGGAGTTGATCTTCCAGATAAGATAGTGATTGATGTAGTTCTCCAAGTCACTGTCACTAAGCTACTAGAACTTGGTGATGAACTATAAATTGCCAGGGATAGAAATAATGATTCCTGAGCTGTTCGCGATGTTTGACACCGCAAAGGTAGAATCAAGAAGGAGCGTCAAGTGTTGATGGTTAATCAAAACCACTAGTTTCGAGAAGGGCAAGAGCAAGGAGGGAAACTTCATGGATAGCAAGTCAGTTGCTGCTCCAGTGAAGCAACCCAAAGTTGAACTCAAACCCGAGATTAAGTGCTTCTGTTATGAGGTGAGCGGTCGCTGAAGCGGAACAACCCTAGATACTTGGTAGATAAGAAGGCTGGCAACATCGACAGAAGTATATTTGATATACGAGTTATTGATGTGTACCTTGCTAGTACACCTAGTAGCACCTGGGTATTGGATACCGGTTCGGTTGCTAAATGTTAGTAACTCGAAATAAAAGCTACGGAATAAACGAAGAACTAGCTGAGGGTGAGGTGACGATATATGTTGGAAAGGTTTCCCAGGTTGATGTGATCAACATCGCATGTTCACTCTACCTTCAGGATTAGTGACGAACCTAAATAAATGTTATTTTGTGTTTTGCGTTGAGCATGAACATGATTAGATCATGTTTATTGCAATACGGTTATTCATTTAAGTTAGAGAATAATGGTTATTCTGTTGACATGAATAATACCTTCAATGGTCATGCACCCAGTGAGAATGGTTTGTTGAAATCTTGATCGTAGTAGTACACATGTTCATAACATTGATGTCAAAAGATACAAAGTTAATAATGATAGTACCACATACTTGTGGCACTGCCGCTAAATGTCATATTGGTATAAAGCGCATGAAGAAACTCCATGCTGATGGATATTTGGACTCTTTTGATTTTGAATCGGTTGAGACATGCGAACCATGCCTCTTGGGCAAGATGACTAAAGGACCCCGTTGGATGGAGCAGGCAAGTGATTCGTTGGAAATGATACATGTTGATGTATGCAATCTACTGAGTCTTGTAGCGTGCAGTGGATATTGTCATTTTCTTACCTTCACTGATGATTTGAGTAGATATAGTGTATATTTACTTAATGAAACACAAGTCTGAATCATTTGAAGGGTTCAAGCAAATTCAGAGTGAAGTTTAAAGATCATCGTGACAAGAAGATAAAAATGACTGCGATATGATCGTGGAGGTGAATATCTGAGTTACGAGTTTGGCATACAACTTAAGACAATGTGAAATTTGTTTCACAACTAAACGCCACCTGGAACACCATAGTGTGATGGTGCGTCCGAACATCATAGTCATGCTCTATTGGATATGGTGCGTGCTATGATGTCTCTTATCATTTTACTACTATAATTTTGGGGTTATGCATTAGAGACAACTACATTCACTTTCAATAGGGCACCATCTAAATCCGTTGAGATGACACCATGTGAATTATGGTTTGATAGAAACCTAAGCTGTCATTCCTGAATGTTTGGGGTTGCGACGCTTGTGTGGAAAATGTTTTCACCTTATAAGCTCAAACCCAAAGCGGACGAATGCATCTTCATAGAATACCCTAAGAACGTTTGGGTATACCTTATGTCTCAGATCCGAGTGCAAAGTGTTTGTTGCTTAAACGGATCCTTTCTCGAGGAAATGTTTCTCTCGAAAGAATTGAGTGGGAGGCAGATAGAACTTGATGAGGTTGTTAAACGTTTGTTCAACTAGAGAGTAGCGCAGCGCAGAAAGATGTTTCTGTGAAGCCTACGTTAGTTGAAGAGGAAGTTAATGATGATGATCGTGAAGCTTCAGGATCAAGTTGCTATCGAACTTCGTAGGTCGACAAGGATGTGTACTGCTCCTAAGCGGTACGCAACCCTATCTTGGAGGTCATGTTGTTAGACAACGATGAACCTACGAGCTATGGAGAAGCGATGATGGGCCCGGATTCCGACAAATGGTTGGAGGCCATGAAATCCGAGATAGGATCCATGTATGAAAACCAAGTATAGACTTTGGTAGACTTGCTCGTTGGACGGCAGGTCGTTGAGTACAAATGGATCTTTAAAATGAAGACAGACACTGATGGTAAATGTCACCATTTGTAATGCTCGACTTGTTACAAAGATGTTTGTGACAAGTTCAAGGAATTGACTGCGATGAGACTTTCTCACTCGTAGCGATGCTAAAGTCTGTTGGAATTATGTTAGCAGCTGCTGCATTTTTCAATTTTGAAATCTGGCAGATGGACGTCAAAACATTGTTTCCTTAACGGTTTACTTGAGGAACAGTTGTATGTGATACAACCAGAAGGTTTTGTCAGTCCTAAGGATGCTAAAAGGTGAGCAAGCTTCAGCGATCCTTCTATGGACTGAAGCAAGCATCTCGGAGTTGGAATATACGCTTTGATGAGTTGCTCAAAGTTTTTGAGTTTATACAAAGTTTACGAGAAACTTGTATTTGCAATAAAGTGAGTGGGAGAACTATAGAATTTCTGATAAGTATATGTGGATGACATATTGTTGATCGGAAATAATGTAGAATTTCTGGAAATCATAAACGGTTATTTGGAAAGTGATTTTCAAAGTAAAACCTGGATAAAATTACCTAATTATTGAGCATCAAGATCTATAGAGATAGATCAATGATGACTTGATGAGACTTTAAATGATTACATACCTTGACAAATATTTTGAAAGAGTTCAAAATGGATCAGTCGGAGAAGGAGTTCTCGCCAGATTTGTAAGGTGTGAAGTTGAGTGAGACTCAAAGCTCGACCACGATAGAAGAAAGAGAAAGGACGAACGTCGTCCCCTATGCCTTAGCCATAGGCTCTGTATAGTATGCCATGCAGTGTACCGCACTTATGTGTGCCATGCCATGAGTCTGTCAAGGGGTACAAAAGAGATCCAGGAGTGGATCACTGGACATCGGTCAAGATTATCCTTAGTAACTGAAAGACTAAGGAGATGTTTCTTGATTATGGAGGTGATAAAGAGTTCGTCGTAAAGAGTTACGTCGATGCAAGCTTTAAACACCAATCCGGATGACTCGTAGTAGCAATCTGGATACATATAGTGGAGTAGCCATTTGGAATAGTACCAAGTGGAGTGTGGTAGCAGTGTTTACGGTTTGACATAGAGACTTGCAAAGAACACACAGATCTGAATGTTACAAACCCGTTGACTACAAGACCTCTCTCACATGCAAGGCATGATCGAACCCCAGAACTCATTGGGTGTTAGATTCATAACAATGAGTATCACATGGTGATGTGAACTAGATTATTGACTCTAGTGCAAGTGGGAGACTATTGGAAATATGCCCTAGAGGCAATAATAAATTGGTTATTATCATATTTCCTTGTTCATGATAATCGTTTATTATCCATGCTATAATTGTATTGATCGGAGACTTAAATGCATGTGTGGATACATAGACAAAACCATGTCCCTAGTATGCCTCTAACAGACTAGCTCATTGATCAAAAGATGGTTAAGGTTTCCTAGCCATGGACACGAGATGTCATTTGATAACGGGATCACATCATTAGGAGAATGATGTGATGGACAATACCCAAACTACAAACATAGCATATGATTGTGTCAGTTTATTGCTACTATTTTCCGCATGTCAAGTATGTGTTCCTATGACCATGAGATCATGCAACTCATGGATATCGAAGGAGTGCCTTGTGAGTATCAAATGTCGCAACGTAACTGGGTGACTATAAAGGTGCTCTACAGGTATCTTCGATGGTGTCTGTTGAGTTGGCATGGATTGAGACTATGATTTGTTACTCCGTGTGACGGAGAGGTATCTTAGGGCCCACTCGGTAATACAACATCACAATGAGCCTTGCAAGCAATGTGACTAATTGTTAGTTGCGGGATCTTGTATTACGGAACGAGTAAAGAGACTTTCCGGTAACGAGGTTGAACTAGGTATGGAGATACCGACGATCGAATCTCGGGCAAGTAACATACCGAAGAACAAAGGGAATGTTATACGGGATTAACTGAATCCTTGACATAGAGGTTCGACCGATAAAGATCTTTGTAGAATATGTAGGAATCAATGTGGACGTCTAGGTCCCGCCATTGGTTATTGACCGTACAGGTGTCTCGGTCATGTGTAGAGTTATGTATGGTTGTGACTGAAGGTTGTTCGTAGTCCCGGATGAGATCCCAGACATCACGAGGAGTTCCAGAATGGTCCGGAGGTAAAGATTCGTATATAGGAAGTCCCAGTTTGGTCGCCGGAAAAGTTTCGGGCTCATCGGTAGTGTACCGGGAGTGCCGGTAGTGTACCGAGAGACCTCCGGGAGGGGTATTTCAACCCCAGAGGGTCCATGGGCTGTGGAGAGTGATAACCAGCCCTTATTGGGCTGGAGGAACAGCCACAATAAGGCCCATGGCGCAGGAGACAAAAGTCGTAAAGGAAAAGGTGGAAAAAAGGCTAAAAAGGAAGAGTCCTACTCCTACTAGGAGTGGAGGAGGAGTAGGACTCCTCCCCCTCTAGTTCGGCCGACTCCTATAGGATTTTCCCTGCGCTAGCCCTCCTCCTCCTCTCCTCCTTTATATACTGGTGGATTGGGTGCTGTTTAGACATAGTTTACGGCCACGTGCTACCCATTTCACCTGTGCTCCTTTAGATCGGTTTTCTGCAGTGCTTAGGCGAAGCCCTGCCGGAATTGCTACACCACCATCACCAGAGCGCTGTCATGCTGGCGGTGAACTCTCTCTCCTTTCCGCCTCCTCTTGCTGGATCAAGACGGTGGAGATCGTCATCAAGCTGCACGTGTGCTGAACGCAGAGGTGCCGTCCGTTTGGCGCTAGATCGGAAGGACCGTGATCGAGATCGCGAGACGATTCGTGATGAGATCGCGGAACGGATCGTGATGAGTTCGCGGGACAGATCGTGATCAAGATCGTGAGATGGATCGTGATGAGATCATGGGACGGATCGTGATGAGTTCACGGGACGGATCATGATTGGATCGTGGGACGGATCGTGATGAGATCGCGGGACGCTCAGCGATTTGGATCGCGAAGATGTTCGACTACACCAATCACATTTCTTAATGCTTCCCGCTTAGCGATCTACAAGGGTATGTAGATCCACTCTCCCTCTCGTAGATGCTCATCACCATGGATAGGTTTGCGTGTGCGTAGGAAATTTTTTGTTTCCCATGCGACGTTCCCCAACATAGTGATGGGAAGAAAGAAATGATTTCAAAGAATTTTTCGAAAACCCCGTCAGGTGCAACTAATACCCGAGGGAGATGTTAATGAGATGGGTGACCACTTGAGAAAGAAGTGGTGTGCTGGAACAAGATGAGGATGTGTTTTCGAAAACAGAGGGTTTAAGATTTGTCGACCGTCCCAACCTTACATGCGCAACCACGATAACCCTTATGGGACGGGGATTTGTTGATTACTATGGTTGGTACTAGCAAGGAGCCCGCATTACTAGTGGCAAGAGTGAAGCGGTCACTCTTGAGATGGGGTCATCCCAGAGTGGAAGGTCATGTGCTATCTTTACAGGCACTAGGAACACTGTTGCGTGCCCTCATGGATGATACAAGTGATGTATATCATGAGGGATGGCATCAACGAGTGGACTCTTTATTTAGTATTACCATGGGGACGGCATTGTTCGGGTGCTTACCTCGGGTATGTCATATACTGCGAGTCGTGGATGACATGGAAGTTCCCCGAGTCTTGTGGGTGAAGTGTGCAATCTCTGCAGAGTGTAAAACTATTCAAATATCTGTGTCCACGGTCAAGGAGAGTTGGGTGGTGCTTCTTATGCCACGTTTGAATGTTTTTCGCAAAAACTTGGTGTGAGTATGGGTGTGATGGTGACAAGAGGTCACATGATCTAAGACCGATGACTTAGCGTGATGAGTGAACATGAGATGTTCAACCAATACTTATGATGATATCTGCAATTTGTTCACATGAATACCTGCTAGTTGTTGATGCATGCTCACTAGTTACTTGATCATTTCATTTGCATACAAAATTAGTTTTCCACAAACTTACCTATTTAGTGCTATATCATGCATCATTATTACCTTGTTCCACAACTTGGGTTGCTTGCGAGTACATTCAAAGTACTCATTGGCTTGCCACTGGTTATTTAATTGGCTAGGCATGGGAGAACAGAAGTATGTTGAAGAGTTGGTTGGGGACGAACATGCGAACTAGCTTAAGGCACATGGCATGGGTTCATGCTTTCGTCCAAGATTTCCGCTGGTTGTGCTATTTTAAGTGTTTGGCCCGTGTGGCCCTATCTATGTAAGACTTGACCTTCATGGTCCTTATTGTGTAAGACACTAAATGTGGATGTAAGACTCTTTTTATTCAGCTTCTGTGTGTTTAGTGAACATTGATCTCTGGGATTACTGTACACGTGCATTCAGTGATCACGACTTATGAGTCGGGGTCCCCACACCAGGGTACTCGTCCGTGGCTGGAGCCTCGGCGAGGCTGAGCCTGCCGAAGCGCTCGGTGAGCGTGTTGAATTGGCCATGAAGTCGACGGAGTTGCCCGCAGGGCGAGCCGGAGTAAGCCCCATGAGCCCGCGGTTTCGTCTGGACGTGCGATGACGGCGGGGAATGGCGAGGGGTCCCGCCCGGAGCATAAATCCGGCCGGCACCGCGTACGGCCCCATGATGGGCGCCAACTGTCGTTGTTTTCTCACGACAGATGCCATAGGGTGGCTTATCATAGGTGGTTGGGACCGGAGGACGCCGAGGGCTCCGGGTGCGGGATTGGGCATAAGCAATGATGACATAGGATGTACCCAGGTTCACGGCCCTCCGAGGGAGGTAACACCCCTAGTCCTTCTTGGTTTAGTTGGATGTATGAGTATGTGTACAAGGATGCTCCTGGAGCTGGGTCTAGAGGAGGTAGAAGGAGCATCCTACTCGTCTTACTCCGCTGGAGGGGTTTTGAGAGTTCTGTGGGTGCGCGAGAGTGATCGTCCGTCCCTGTTGCATGGGGGGCTCGGGGGGTTTTATAGGCCACCCCCCGGCTGGCAGTCTCTCCGGCTGGCCAGGGGGTCCCATCCTTCGCGCCGTCTCATCGTCTATGGGGTCCACCGTCTGAGCGGTCCTGTCTGCCGCTGGGGCCCGCCAGTCGGCTCTGCGATTGGCTCTCGCTCACATGACACGAGACGGGTCGCCTGGGAGGAGTCGTCTAGCGCCAGCCGGCTGAGGTCTCCAGTACGGTCGGCAGTACTGTAGCCATGCCAAGGCTGGTAATCGAGTGGGAGTGGGCATGCCGGCACTGTTCCCTCGCCGGTCACGCTCGCCGAGGTCAGCGTCCCGGACAGCCGGACTGTAGCCATGCGCTTCGGTGCGTCAGCGACCATTGTGGCCACAGGGCCGCCCGTCATGGCGGTCAAGTCATGTCATTGTACCAGCATGCAGAGGGACGGGACATCGCTTGTCCGTCTTAGGGTCAATGGAGGAGGCGGCCTAGAGGCAGCCGACCGTGCCCAGCCGGACGGGGGTCAAGCCGGCTCCTCGACTAGCCATCTGTGCCGCCAGCCGGTGGCGGCGTGGGCCGGCCATCCTCTAGCCGGGCATGTCGAGCCTTCCGCGTGGTTTTTCTTCGAAACTCAAAGGGGAGGACCCCAGTGCTTTGGCCTACCACGGGGTAATAACCATGTCAGAGGCATACTAGGGACATGGAATTGTCTATGTATCCACACATGTATGTGAGTTTCCGATCAATACAATCCTAGCATGGATTATAAACAATTATCATGAACATGGAAATGTGATAATAACTAGTTTATTATTGCCTTTAGGGCATATTACCAACACCAATGATGTTTCATTACGGTGCATCTCAGAGAAACAAGGGGGCGAGATGCTCGCTGACATCAATGGAGGAGAACGCGGGCACCATTCCTCATCGCGTACAACAATGGTTTCTACTGGTCCACCACACTCCATGACGCCACCGAATTGGTTCGGGCTTGCGAGGCCTTCAAGTTCCACGCCAAACAGATACATCAACCAGCGCAGGGGCTGCAGACGATTCCACTGACCTGGCCTTTTGCGGTGTGGGGGCTTCACATTCTAGCCCCCGTCCCCCATGCGACCGGCGGGTATCGCTACCTCTACATCGCCATCGACAAATTCACCAAGTGGATAGAGGTCGAGCCTGTCCGCACAATCTTGGTTGGCTCGGCCGTCAGGTTCATCAAAGGCCTCGTATGTCGGTTCGGCATACCCAACCGCATGATCACCGATAATGACTCCCAGTTCACAAGTGGCCTTTTTAAATCATATTGCACTAATATTGGTATGTAGATATGCTATGCCTCCATGGCACACCCACGCAGCAACGGCCAGGCCGAGTGTGCCAATGTAGAGGTCCTCAAGGGCCTCAAGACCATGAGCTCTAAGACGAAGCTTGAGGCATGCGGGAAGGGCTGGCTAGATGAGGTACAGTACGTGTTGTGGTCAATCTGCACCACTGCGACTAAGCCCACCGGTGAAACCCCCTTCTTCCTCGTCTACAGTGTGGAGGCAATCCTTCCCTCGGAGCTCAAGAACAGTTCCCCACGGGTCATGGCTTTTGACGAGGTGTGTCAGGACGACTCGCAGGGGGCCGACCTCTTGCTCCTGGAGGAGGCATGCCGTCGGTCCGCCCTTCGTGCCGCAAGGGGTACCAACAGGCCTTGCGACGCTACCACTGCCGCAACATCCACCCTCGTACCCTCGAGATTGGAGACCTTGTCTTGTGGCTTGTTCTCTCCAGGGAAGGGCCGCACAAGCTCTCACCCATGTGGGAAGGCCCATTCAGGATCGCCCATGTCTCCGGGCTAGGCGTCGTTCGCCTAGAGAAGGAGGGTGGGATTCCAGTGCAAAACGCTTGGAGCATCCAACATCTTCGCAAGTTCTACCTGTGACACTCTCACGTAAGAATGAGTGGGGCTGTACATGGCTCGGAGCCTCCTATTGAGCCCCTCCTCGGCTTTAGGGGGACTCCCGCCCACGCCCAACTGGAAGCCCCAATGCCCCGCACTGGCGGAATGATTGTCGAACCGTGACTATGCCCACGCCCAAGTGGAAGCCCCATGCATCGTGCTGGCAAAACAACCATGCCCACGCCCAAGTGTAAGACCCATGCATCGCGCTTGGGGAATCACCAATGAAGATGGTTGACCCGTGCGGGACACGACAACCACTTCTCTTTTTTGGCTTGCAAACAAGGCTGGCCTGTGCTGAACACGGCAGCCGTGCCTCTTTTTGATTGTAAACAAATTGCTCCTCCTGTTTATGTTAAGATTTGGGGTTCTCAAATTTGATAGAGTCTTATTTAATTTTGTTGCAAAGCAACGCGCGCTCAACGCCCCCTTATTGTGCATCGCACAAGCAGGGGCTGGGATACGGTGACTGGCCCTTCCCCCATGGCACTAGAGCCCGGAGCGTGGCTTCCGGGCCACGGGTCGCTCTTACACGCGTCACCTCACCAAAATCTTTGGCGCCTGTCTACTCATGCGACGCACACAAATAACCAACGATCGCGCGTCGTGCCCATAAGACAGAGCACCCCGTGCATGGGATGTTCGTCTGAAGGGTAGCTAACCAAACACATTGTCTCACGAGCCTCCATCGGCCCTGAAGGCCCCCGCCCCGTGATCTCACCGAGACAACACTGCTTGGCATTCGAAGGACAATCGAACCTCGCGCGAAGAACTGCACCTCGGTAGCCCAAGAAACAAAGATAGTGTCAGAGGAGGCTGTGCAAAACCATGAGTATCTATTACAGGGGCATGGTGCCCAAGACAAAATGCTAGCTTCACATCATGGCAAGGCTACAAGCGGGTGTTGAAGAAGGGAAAGGAGGCCTAAGGGGACACGTCGCCCTCACTACTATCATCACCTTTGCGTTCCCCGGCCTCTTCGATGTCGTCACCAAAGACGTGGCCCTCGGTTCCCTACTGGTCCTCCTGGTTGCCGAAGGTGAATTGCTCGCTCAGGGTAATCACGTGATCTTTTACTTCTCCCCACAGGGCACAACGGACTACTTCAGGAACATCAGCCATCACCATTGCGAAGTCAAAACAGAGGTCAGCGCGAAGAAGATGGTTGAAGACGTGGGTCAACGCCTGCGACAGGAGGTCACGGCCTTCTTCTTCGACCAACTCTCCCACCTTCTCAGTGCTAGTCTCGAGACGCTCGACGACCTCGGTGAAAAAACTAAGGTAGCCGGTGTCGTCAGGCACGAGAGGGCTAGGAACGCTCTCTTTATAGATGAGGCTGAGGGCGCAGCAGGCCCGCCGCTCAAGCTCCTGGAACATCTTCCAGCACTTGTGCTGCAACCCCCGGGCCTGGGCCGCTTCGTCTTTCACCTGCTCCACAAGGGATGCGGGACCATCCACTTGCCCCAAGATTGTAGCCATCTTGGCCGAAGTGGCGGTTGGGCTTCAAGCGCATCCATCCGATGCATTTCCACCCGGGTAAGTGCCCTCTTGAGGCCATCAATCTTGTGTCGCAGGCCGTCGCGTCGGGCCTTGCAACGGTCATCTTGCATTTTCAATCTGTTGTTGTAATCCACGCGGGCTTGCTCGACCTTCGTGTCGGCCTCCCCCTGGATCTTTTCCACTCGTTGATTGTAGGTTGCTGTGGCGATAGTGAGGTCACGGTCCAGGGCCTCCAGCCAATCGCGCTCCAAGCTCTGCTCCAACGACCTTAGGCCCAGTTGTAGCTCGAGGGCCCAGAGGTCGATCTCGTGGATAGTAAGCCCATGCACCCCTTCATCTTCGATTGCTTGTCCTTCACTACGGGAGAGAAGGGTGCCTTACCTATACCGGAGCCACTACTCTAGGAGGGTGTTCGAGGACTGAAGCTCCCGCTCGCGGGCTTCGGCAGCCACGCCACGCGCGTCCGCTTCCTCGGCCTCCCGAAGGGCATGGTCGAGCGCCTCGTTCGCCCCAGCAACGGACCGCTCGGTCCTCAAGCATGATGCCTCATGCTGACGGCAGCCTAGCCTGATGGCAACATCAAGTTGTTGCCACCCGTTAGCCAGGCGTAGCCGTTCCTCGACGAAGCAGGTGTCATTGCTCCGAAGTTCTGCCCCGAGCTCCAATAATGCAGTCGACACATCCCGTAGGAGGTCGTGCCGAACCATTGTGTGGGATATCACGAGTGTGAGGGCCTCGCGCTAGTCAGGTTTTGTGTGCCCACTCGACGATGAGGCCTCGGGGGCTCTGGGATCCCATGCTGGGGACTGGGGGCTGGCCGGTACCCGCCCCACCTTGTCCGGACCAAGCGCGGCATGCGGTCGGTTCGGCGCCCCCTCAAGATCCTCTTTAGAACCGGCCCGAGCGGTGGCGTGAGGTGATGGGTCCGCCCCTGCGGGCCCCATGTTAGCCCCAAGGGAAGGTGCCCCAAAGGTCCGCTCATGGTCTCCTGGCCGCGTCTCCGGGAGGCCTATGGACGCACCTATGCTGTCAAGGTTTTCTTCAGGGGTTGTGGCACGAGTCGCAACCCCTCGCCCCACATTCCCGACGAACGAGGGCGGAGCTGCGACGCGCTTGGGCAGGCCATCTGTGTGGATAGAGGGCGCGTCTGGCCCGGGCCTTCCATCCCAGGCCAGTGGAGGGACGACGTGAGTGGGGCTCAGGGGCTCGCTGCTGCCTTTGGTTGCCGGGAGCCTGAAGGTGTCAGCCACACCGGACGCATGAGAGCGAACGAGGCAAGGGAAAGGAGCTCACTCATCTCTGGTTGCCCATCTCCTCTTTCTCATCGCCCTCGGCTACATCATGGTGCAGTCCTCAGGCCAAGCGGGTCCCTTGCGACTGGCCCCTGGGGATAGGCGCGAGGTTACGACGTTGGCTCAACCCCCGTGCTATCTTCGGGAGGGCGCAGCCCGGAGGTTGCTGACTTGGGAAGGCCGAGACTGCTTGACGCACCAGGGAA
The DNA here is from genome assembly GCA_022496015.1 of Hordeum marinum. Taxonomy (NCBI): domain Eukaryota; kingdom Viridiplantae; phylum Streptophyta; class Magnoliopsida; order Poales; family Poaceae; genus Hordeum; species Hordeum marinum. The sequence continues at coordinate 446,609,705 of CM039674.1, forward strand.
GGCAGGTGTGACCTCGTGTGGAACCACATCGTGGGCACTCTGCGAAAGGCGTCCGCCGCTCCCTGCCACTTCATCAGGAGGATCCAAACCCGGTGAGGCATCAGGGCCCAAGGCTACCATAATGGGGTAATCATGAGGCCTCGCCTGGCCCCTCGGGAGCAGCACCCATTGATCAAAACAAGGCATGGCCTGGACGAACTCTTCCTTTTCCTTATACGTGAACAAGGGATGACCATCCCAAGGAAGACTACTGACTGCTTCACCGATCGAGACCCGAAGCGCCCCATTCAACATTCCGAGCGGCAGGCGGTCTCGTTGGAGCTGCATGAGGTCCGATGGCCCCGAGAAGGCCCACATCGGACGTGAGTGGTACTGAAGGGGGGCAATCTGCCGCCTAAGGAATTCCCTCATGATTAGCTACGCTCTCACACCCGCTGTCTTCAAGGAAGCCAGCCTCCTCGTTACCCGCGACAGCCGCGGGTCGTCCAGCTGAAAGTGCGATATATCGACTAGAGGGTGAGTGAATAGGCGATTTTTAGAAATTCATCACTTGAGGAATTTGAAATGTGATGAATAACTAGCAGCAGATTAAGTACTCAAGTGCATGAGGAACATAGTGACATCATAGTCATCATGATGAAATGAAACATGCACAGATTACACGTAGCGTGATACAGGGTAATCAGGTGAGGAACAAGGTAACTTGAAGAATTTGAGGTGAGGAAATTGTGAAAGTCTTCAGTGAAATTCTTCAAACAGTAACGATCAATTTCATCAACATGTATACGAGGAATAAAGGAGTTGAGGAAATATAACCAAGTAGCTCGATGAAGACAATGGTTTGATGACCCAATGTGGGGACCCCGACTCATAAGTCGAGATCACCGAATGCACTTGTACAGTGATCCCAGAGATCAATGCTCACTAAGCAGACATAAGCTGAATAACAAGAGTCTTACATCCACACATAACGTCTTACACAAATAGTGACCATGAAGGTCATAGTCTTACATAGAAAGGGCCACACGGGCCAAACACTTAAACTAGAACAAGCAGCAGAAATCTTGGTCGGAAGCATGAACCCATGCCATCTGCCTTAACCTACAGGCATTTTTACTGGGAAGCGTCCTAGATCGCATGTTTATCTCCAACGAACTCTTCAACATACTCCTGCTCTTCCATGCCTGGCCAATTAAATAACCAGTGGCAAGCCAATGAGTACTTTGAATGTACTCGCAAGCATCCCAAGTGTGGAACGAGGTAACAATGATGCATGATATAGCACTAAATAGGTAAATTTGCGGAAAGCTAATTTTTGTATGCAAATGACATTGTCAAGTAACAAGTGAGCATGCAACATCAATAAGAAAGTATCCATATGATCAAGATACCAATATCCTCATGAGTATCGGTTGATCATCTCTTGTTCACTCATCACACTATGTAATCGGACTTAGTCCAATCCTCACACCAAGTCATTAGACTTAGCTCGACCTCTTGTCACCATCACACCCATAATCACGCCAAGTTTCATGAAAACACCCGGACATAGTTTAAGAAGGACCTCCAACTGTTCATGACCATGGACACGGCTATTCGAATAGTTTTACACTCTGCAGAGGTTGCACACTTCACCCACAAGACTCAGGGAACTTCCATTTCATCCATGACTCGCGGTATATAACATACCCGAGGTAAGCACCCGAACAATGCCTTTCCCATGGTGATACTAACAAAGAGTCCACTCGTTGGTGCCATACCTCATGATATACATCACTCGTATCATCCATGAGGGCACACAATAGTGTGCGCGGTGCCTGTAAAGACAGCGCCTGACCTTCCTCTCAGGGATGACCATGTCTCAAGAGTGACCACTTCACCCTTGCCACTAGTAATGCGAGCTCCTTGCTAGCACCAACCATAGTAATCAACAAAGCCCCGTCCCATAAGGGGTATCATGGTTGTGCATGTAAGGTTGGGACGGTTAGCAGACCTTAAATCTAATCAGTTTTTGAAAACACATACTCAACTTGCTTCGGCACACCACTTCTTTCTCAAGTGGTCACCCATTTCATCATCATCTCCCTCGGGCATTAGTGGCACCCGACGATGTTTTCGGAAAGTCTTTGAAATCACCTCTTTCTTGTCATCACTATGCATAAGCCCCATCCCATATGCGTAGCATCTAGTAGCATCCTAACTACTCCCACCCGCACAACCCTCATAAGGTGGTAGGGTCATGTACTATGCAAGTGTCAAAGGGAAGGTACCGGAGGCATCCCACCGAAGGGGAACACCACAACACAAGATCAAATACGATGAAAGTAAAGTGCTATATGACATGCAATAAAAAAGGTTTCTTGGCATGGTCAAAGGGCTGCTTGCCTAGCTCAACAAAGTCTCCGGGGTCTTCGAAGTCTTCGGGTCCAACCTCTTTGTCAACAGCGCAATCTATCGTCGCGATAAAATAACGATAAAAATAAGTAAACACACAAAACATTGCACTTCAAACTACTACCAAAAATATCCACCTACTCTGATAAATACTAAAAGTCATAAAAAAATATCATCTTAGGGCTTTGTTGTGAAAAAGATTTTGATAATAAAATAACAAAGGCAAAAAGGTGCCTAAATATAGGTTAAAATATATCAGTACTCAAAACATTTTCAAACATTTTTACAAATGGCACTATTAAATTCTAGGAATTATTTTATGAATTTAGGTGGAAGAAATAATGTCATTGTATAAATATATTAGCCTGTGGGATTTTTGCAAATAACAGAGAAAAAGAAAAGGAAAGAGGCCACTATGCCCTTTCGGGCCAGAATGTCTGGCCGAAGTCGGCCCAAGAGAGAAGCCGGCCCAGGCGAGGAGCCGCCCGTGGCAGGTTTGCTTTTAAACCTGCCTGTGGGCCCGTCCTGCCAGCGAGAGAGAGGGGTGAGGGGATGACAGGTGGGGCCCACCTGTCATCCCTCTCCTTGCGACAACAGCGGAGGAGGGGCTCACCGGAGGGCTTGAAGCCACGGCAGAGGGAACGGAGGGCACATGCGGGCTCCTTGGGGCATCACGCATCGGGGGGGGGGGTCGAGGGGTTGTCGGGGAGAGGAAGAAACGCCGGTGAATAGGAGATCCGATGACGGCGGTGCGGGTTTGGGTCGGGAGGAGGCTCCCGACCACGGGGGAGAGAGTTTTGGGCACGGGGGAGGAGCGGAGGAAGAGGGGGAACGAGTAATGGGAGCAAGAGGCACGCGCGGGGGGGGGGGGGGGTTGTCTTAAATAGGAGGGCCACCGGCTCATCGTGGACGTGGTGCGTCGGTGAGCACGTGACGTTCACCTCAGGCCATGGGGGCGGGCGAGGCCGTCTCTGGGGGCTACCTGGACGTGGTCCATGCGTGGGACGAGGGGAATAAGCCAGGAGGAGGGGCCCGGGGGTGTGCACGTGCAAGCGTGGCCACTGGCAGGTTCGGGCGGCGCCGTGCGCGCGTGAGGGAGAGAGAGGAAAGAGAGGGGCGACCGGGCGGCGCGCTGTGGACGCCAAGGGGGGCAGAGGGGACATGCTGGGGTGGCCCGAGGTGGTCGGGGCTGCCCGTTGGCTGGTGGCTACAGTGCGGGTGCGCCCTGTAGCACGCTCCAGAGCGCGAGCTCTGCATGCCAGGGCAATAGTTTAGCCCCCCTACGTGTCCTCTTGTGCCTTGGGGTATTGGAGATGCCCAAATGATAGGGTAGGATAGGGGTAAGCTCTAGAGGAGACCTAGGGAAGAAGGAAATGGGTAGAAGGGGTAGAAATGGTGCTGCCAGGGGTAAAATCAGGGGTTTTACCCCACCTCCTGGTGACCTGGGGTCTTGGGGTTCTTACTGGAGGTAAAATACACCCATGAGAGGCTGTGGTAGAAAGGTAGGGGCAAGGGTAAAAGGATAAGAGGTGAAAAAGCTGGTTTTACAAATTTACCAGAAGGTGTTTGATGAGGCTTTGAGCAAGAAGATGCTTCCACCCTGCAGAGATATTTACCGGGGTCAAAGGGTAGGTGAAAATGAGATGCTCCACCAAATTTGAGCTTAAGGAGAAAAAGTTGCCATTGGAAATTTGGTGAACCCTAGAAATTGGGAGAAACTGATTTCTATAGATCCAATGATGCTAGGCTTTAACCCTTGATGCACCACTTAGTGTATCATCACTATTTGTCCATTAGAGCATGCCCAAAAAGTTTGAGGCCAAGGGGAGACACTTCACAATGTAAAGTTGCTGAAATTTGATTCTGGACAGGAATGGTCTTGGGATGGTTTGATGAACCAAACAAACTTAGATTGGGATGAAACTTTGCAAGATCATCACCCATGATAGTGTTGACTCGCTATAATTTTCCTGGAATTTATTGAGAATATTTCTTATAGAAACATTCCAAAAGTTTGATCTGAATAGAAAGGGTTTTGAGGGGTTTTGCCTATGATATGATCATGCCCTAGTGTTGAAACTCATATATATGTAAAATATATGTCCACTGAGGTTCTCTAAATTTTCTGAAATATTTTTAAAGCACTTAAATATTTTTTCCCTAGGAAAAAACCATTTCTGGCCTTAAGAAAAAGCCTTTAAATAAAATATGAAAATAATCTTTAAAAATAATATTTGGTGGTTTTGAGAAGTCACATATATAGTATGTTGGAAATAAAGCCTTTGGGAAAGAAGGGTCCACCTGATTTGAAGACTTGTAGTGCAAATCTCGTTTCAGGGGGTTTTGGAGACTTAATTCAAATAAATCATTTTTGGTTAAAACAGAATTTGGTGAAAAAACAGTTTTGGGCACTATTCACATGGCATGATCATTGGGCAAGGGTTTTGGATCAAGGAAGATGATTATGGAGTGGGATAGAACCTAGTAGTGCCATAAGGTTCAATCAACAAGCAAGCAAACAACATAGCAAGCAAGCACAAACACATAGAAAAAGTTTTAGTTGGCTCCAAATTTTATAACCCAATCATAACAATGTGCTACAAACACAGGGTGTGACAAACCTTCCCCCTTACAAGAATCTCGTCCCCGAGATTCCTAGGCTAAGCGCTAAAGAGATACGGGAACTCTGATCTTAGATAATCTTCACGCTCCGAGGTTGCTTCTGCTTCAGTGTGGTTGCTCCACTGGACCATGAAGTACTTGATGGTGCGATTTCAGGTGCATCGCTCGGCTTCATCCAAGATGTGAACTGGCCTCTCACGATAAGTGAGATCTGGCTGAAGATCGATGGCTTGATGGTCGATGTCCTTGTAGAGGTCGGGGCGGTTGGAAACTTGCAAACACTTCCGGAGTTGTGAGACATGAAAGACGTTGTGCACATCTAATAGCTCAGAAGGTAACTCTAGCTGATATGCAACTTCTCCTCGTCTTGCGATAACCTTCAAGGGGCTGATGAATCTTGGTGCAAGCTTTCCTTTGACGTGGAAACTCTTGGTTCCTTTGAGGGGCGTGACACGGAGGTAGACATAATCTCCGACGTTGAGGTTCAGTTCCCGACGGTGAGAGTCGGCGTGTGTCGTGGATTTGTCACGGCAGATGTTTGGGTGAACGGATGTAGGTTCGGTGCGAAGACACAACTACGCGGCGGCTTGAAGGGGTTGATCGGAATCGAGAGACACAGATTTTACCCAGGTTCGACCCCTCCGATGGAGGTAAAAGCCTACGCCCTGCTTGTCTCGTATTGACGATGAAGGAGATCTCTCGGTTACAAGGGTGTTAATTGCTACCTCTAATTACGAGAGCCTCTAATATGTCTATCTCTAATCTCTTGTGTTGTCTAAACTTGTGGATTTGTGAATCTTGTCCCTCTAGGGGTGCTCTACCCCTCCTTATATAGATGGAGAGGGTAGGTTTACAAATAGAGTCCTACTAGGAGTAGGATTAGGACTAGTCTCTCACGAATCCTACTCCGGGTCTTATTTCTTTTTAGGGAATCCTTCTCTCCGTGGGCCTTCTCTTGTGAGCCTCCTGGCGCCGGCTCACCCGCCGGGTCTTGGGCTTGGTCGTCCTGCGACCCGCGTGCTGGGTCATTAATAAAATGTCATGTCTTTATCGGGTCTCGTGTGAGTCGCCAGGCCGGGTCATACCGCGGGGTATATCCCTGACATTAGCCCCCAGATTAGTTTGAATTTATTCATGCTAAGCTCCTGAAATAAGAATAATAAATATGTTAAGTAGCCGGCTTGCTCCTTTGGCCGGCTTATGGAATGGCTCGTCAGAAATCTGTGTCTTTCTGCATATGAATGAGTTGTCGTGATAATCATCTTGCTTGTCAATGTCCCTTTAAAAATACTGAGAATAGAACACCCATATGCCATTGAATCGGCTTCCAATACTCTTGGCAGGTCACCTTCGCTGGGTCATAATCATTGATGATGTCGGATCATCATCGTTGGTGACGCCGGGTTAAATAACTAGAATCCATCCGACTTGATAAACATATTGGGATAAAAATCATTCAGATGTAAAACCGGACTTCCATTGTTATGAAGTAGGGCGGCTTATATAAAATCTGGCGGGTTATGATCTTTTGATAACGCCGGGTCATAAGTGTTGGTGACGCCGGGTTTAACAACTGAACTCCATAATTAACATCTTGAAAACTCTCCTCAAATTTTTTGATATGTCCATATTACCTGTAGCCCCCAAGCTCCGAGATTATCTATGATAACTTGGTGCTTTGCAAATAACATTTTGGACTGTGTAGCCTCCAAGTGTCGGGTTGTCCTGCCTGCAGCAGCCTGGGACTTACAATTGCCTTATACCTTACAAAGCTTCGGCGGGTGTAGCCCCCAAGGGCTGGCTCATCAGAATGTAATGCGTCGGGTCTTCAATTAGAACCTCATAATCTGATTAAACAGCTGAATACTATAGCCCCCAAGTGCCGGGTCGCACGGCTGCGGCGACTTGGGGCTTTACAAAATTTGATCTGAGCGGTGTAGCCCCCAAGTGCTGGGTCAGTAAGAATTATTGGGCCGGGACTTAGAACAATATAGAAAGGTCGGCTAATCTGCTTGAGGTAATAGGGTCTTGCTATGAATAGTGTTTTGAAAACCGTCTTGCATTAACCCCCAAGTGCCATGGTGCATGCTTCAGCGACAGGGGACTTGCATAATTGATAAAAACTAAGTTTGAATAGTGTAGCCCCCAAGTGCCGGGTTGTCTGCCTGCAGCGACTCGGGACTGTGTGAGAATAATATGACCCACCACAACTTGTCGAATGAATCTTTGACCGTGGTTGTAATATAACCAGGAATGAATATCCTGGAATAATTCCTTTGTCTTTGACATGAAATCCCTGCTCGTGGTTGCGATGCAACCCGACAAATATATATTTGGAGAAATCCATGAGCGTTGTAGATTCCTACAGAGCACAATTGAAGAAATCCGAGAACTGGCCAATTAGATGACATGGCATTATATCTGACAGGGCGGCTTGAAGAAGCTTAACCCGGAGATGTTATATCTTTCATAACATTGCTCCTTCTTTCATAATCTTGCTCTGATCAGGTTTGATAAGCCGGCATGAAATTTGAATATGATGAAATATATGATGCAATGTATGATGCCATGTATGATGCCATGTATGATGCAATGTTAACTTGTCAATTTTTTTGGCGCGAACGCCAGTTTGTTTAGGGTTAGATAAGCTACACCCTAAGGTGGGAAGCCCCCTTTGACAACCATGTCTAATCTGGTTAGCCGGAGATGGCATAAAGCCGACCGATAAGGCATTAGAAGCGATACCCGGAGGTAAGAAGCCGCCCTCTGCCCGCGGCTAATCGTGTTAGCCGGAGATGGCATAAAGCCGGCCAATAAGGTGTTAGAAGCTATACCCGGAGGTAGGAAGCCACCCTCCGGTCGCGGCTAATCGTGTTAGTCGGAGATTTGGCATAAAGCCGAACGATAAGGTGTTAGAAGCTATACCCGGAGGTAGGAAGCCACCCTCCGCCCGTGGCTAATCGTGTTAGCCGGAGATTTGGCATAAAGCCGACCGAGAAGGTGTTAGAAGCTATACCCGGAGGTAGCAAGCCACCCTCCGCCCGCGGCTAATCGTGTTAGCCGGAGATTTGGCATAGAGCCGGCCGATAAGGTGTTAGAAGCTATACCCGGAGGTAGGACGCCACCCTCCGCTCGCAGCTAATCGTGTTAGCCGGAGATGGCATAAAACCTGGCCGATAAGGCATTAGAAGCGATACCCGGAGGTAAGAAGCCGCCCTCCGCCGGTTGTTAGGGTGTTAGATACCCGTCAGTAAGAACCCTCTACAACCGCGGCTAATCCTGTTAGCCAGATATTTGGCATAAAGCTGGCCGATAGGGTGTTAGAAGCGATACCCGTCGGTAAGAAGCCCCCTTCAGCAATATGGTGTAAACGTTGGCCGATAAGGCGTTAGAAGCGATACCCAGAGGTAAGAAGCCGCCCTCCGCCGCGGCTAATCATGTTAGCCGGAAATTTGGCATAAAGCCGACCGATAAGGTGTTAGAAGCTATACCCGGAGGTAGGAAGCCACCCTTCGCCGCAGTTGATATATCAACTAGAATGTTTGTGAATTCTTGTGAGTCGCCATCTTGCAAGCCACCATCTTGTATGAAGAAACAACAAAAACTCCAAGTGATGATCTAATAAACCCGGGTACCTATGTTTGAATGGTGCCTCATGGCGGTTCGTCCTATTGGGAAACTTTTAATCTTCCGCCAGTAATGTAATAGCCCCCAGGATTGGGTTTTCTCTTGCAAAGACCCAGGCTTCTAATTGAAAACGACAAAATGTGTCTCGCCATGTCTGTAGCCCCCGAGTCTCAAGTTGACTCGAAGAGGTGGAGTGAGAATCTCCACCGAAAGTTGAGGTTGGCCGTGGCGGGTTATAGATGATCTTGTTTTGTTTCAATAATCCGGTCGATGGTTCGTTCCAGCTGGTTGTTGAAGTTAACCAAACTGTAGTGGCAACGACTTGTGCGTTTGTCCGTTTAGGCGGCTCATATTGATGAGTCCGGCACTGTTATGCCAATGTAGATTGGTCCGCAGGATGGCGATTCAGAACCGTCAGTTGGGCGGCTTGTACTGGTGTATGCAGCCACTAGCGTGTTGATGTAGACGTAGAAATCAGCGGCTGTCTTTGAAGACGGCGTGGTCGCGAGAGACGGCTACGGCATTGTAAGCCGATGCAGTCACGAGAGACGACCGTGGCATTGTAAGCCGGTGTGCAAGAGACGTCTGTGGCGTTTGTAAGCCGGCGCGGACGCGAGAGACAGCGTGGTCGCAAGAGATGGCTACGGCATTGTAAGCCGGTGTCATCACAGATGGTGAGAGACAGCTACGACGTTGTAAACCGGTACAAAGGGATTGAATCAGCTGTAGCGCCTGACGGATGAGTCGGCCGCGAGCACGGATGGATGAGTCAAGCGCATGTTGATGTAGACCGGACCGTAGGAGTGGCGGCTCGTGCGCGCATCCGTTGAGCAGGTGCGAACGCCGGTGCATGATGATGCTGACAGAAGCTCCGTATCCGCGACATGGCACAGCGGTTATAATGAATAATTGTCGTGATTCATCCTGATGACCAGCTGAGTCACTCTCATAACTTTAACAGCGATTGAGCCACTCTCGAAACCGCAGCGGAGGTGGCGACTCGGCCACGACAGCTCGGCGACGGTGCTAGACTGGGCCGTCTCAGCGGTGACGGTGTTACGTCAAAGAAGTCCAGCAGGGAAACTTGAGGCGGTGAAGGACCACGGTGTGTTGACAAGGTGGGTCCCCCCTTTTTTACCCTCCAACTGGCACTCAATTCCCCTTTCTTCAGTTTCTTCACGCAAACAACTAGCGCAGTGGTGCGGGAGGAGCCTCGACCAAGCGCTACTAGTAGAAATAGGCACAGCTGCGCCGGAGGCCATTCCGCGGGCCGAGGAGACAGGGGCGGAGGTCTGGTAGGGCGCAAGGTGACCCGAGGTCATGGCGTTTGAGATCCGGCTTGAGGCGGGAGCCGGCAGGAGCTGCGGCGCGGGACAACCGCCGAAGGAGACTCAGGCGAGGCGACGACGGCTTTAGGCGAGGTGAGGCGACACGGTTGCAAGGCGAAGCAGAAATGGTCGATGTGCGATGGACGCGGCGGCTCGAAGTGCGGGCGGAGCCGACAGATGCGGGAAGGCGGAGCCGATGCAGACGGCGCATGGATGCGAGAGCGGAGCCAAAGCAGCGGGTCTCTGCAATGGTGTGCGGGCGCGGAGGAGCTATGCAGAGGTGAAGGCACAACAGTTGTCCAGGGGAGCGGGGAGGCAGCCATGGCGCAGCGGCGGACGCGGCCGAGGTCGAGGTGAGCCGGCATGCAGGAGGGGAAGCGCAGCGAGGCAGCGATGGTGCAGCGGCTGGCAACGGCCACATCGTATCGGCGGGCGACGGGCGATGTTTTTCACATCCCTAGTTCCCCTGTCATTGTGCTAGATGTTGTGTGCATCATGTTTCATTTGTGCATCAAAGTGAAATGGGGATTAACACCAAACCCTAGCACCTCACTTAAAAGAAGCTAAAACAAAACTTGTGATTTTCAATGAACCCAAAGTGGTCTTCAAAAATGTTCATCTTTTCTGATAAATGTTGGAAACATTAATCAGAGATGAATCATAATTTTAACAACCATTTTGGCATTTAAAATAATTCAACAATGCCTCTGAATTAAGAAAATAATGCACTAAAATTATTTAGGTGCTCCAAAGTTTACCAAAACTTTTTTGGGAGTTTGAAAGTATTCAAACACTAGTTCATAAAACTTTTAGGAATTTTGGGCCAAGTTTTGCTGGCTAAATAAATATACAAACAAATGTCAGAAGAAAAATCAGAAAAGATATAAAATGAGAGAGAGGAAGAAGCCTACCTGAGGCCCAGGAAAGGGCTGGCCCATCTGGCCCCCTCTAGCCCAGGGAGGTCTTCGTCCTCCTGGCAGCCAGGAGGCATGGTGCGTGCTCGCTGTGCGCTCACGCCGACGATGCCATGCACCCGCCTGCCTGCCTGCCTCCCTGTTATGCTGGCGACGGGGATAAGACTGGGAGGTCCCGTCTGGATCTCCCCTTCCCCCTTTCCCCTCGCTTTGTCCTCTCCCTCTCTGCTCCCGCCATGGACGAGCTTCGAGCTCGCCGCCGTTAGCTCGATTTCCCCGCTCCCCTCTCGCTCCGAGCCATGCGAAAGCTCCGCCGTGACCTGCTGCTGCTCTCCTTCAAGCGAATCGAAGCCCGAGGCCCTGCAGTGACGACCCCGAGCTTCTTCCTCATCTTTGGCCGCTGGAGATCGCCGTCGTGTTCATCGTCTCCAGGCCGTCCCCGAGCTCGTGTCCGTCTCCATAGCATCTGCAGTGAGCCCTTGAGTCCATTCCCTCTCCCCTCATTCGATTTCGGCCCCGTAGCTGCGTTTTGGCTCGAGCCCGAGAAGCTCCATCGCTGACCTCGTCGCTGGCGTAGTTCTTGGCCACCCCAGCCTCGGGGGTGTGCCCAGATGGATGGGCGCGTGCGTGGGCATCATTTTGAGCCCACCCGCCGTCCTTTGGGTCATCGGAGGGGGGATCCCGATCCCCTCTGCAGCGTTTGGTGCTGCCGGCGGCTAAACGCCGGCGAGCACAGCCATTTGACCACGGGGATTGACCCCCTAGGTCCCTAGCAGGTGGGCCCGACCCTGTTTTAGTTAATTAAGTTTAAAACTAAAATAATTAAATCAATTATCCTAATTAGTCACTCACTTGTGGGTCGAGTTAGTTAATTAGAGTTTAAATTAAAACTAACCTTCTGGTTATTAACTGTGTCACTAACCAGTGGGCCCCACTGGTCATATTTGAACTGTCAATCTGACCTGCTGACGTCATGCTGACCTAAGGCTGATGCAATTAAAGCTTTTCCTGATTATAAATAAATCCAGGAAATGTTCAAATCTTATAAAATTCATATAAATTAATCTGTAAGTCAGATGAAAATAATTTATATATGAAAATTTATCAGAAAAATCCAATGAATCCAATGGTGCTATTGTCATGCATGTTAGAGAAATCTAAACAGGTGAACATTGGCATTTATCAATATGTTAGTATTCGTAATTTGAAATAAAGAAAGATTTTGAACCTATATTCAAATTCATTTCAAATAAACATGAACACCAGTTGCATTAGCTCATCCATACATGCTATCATGCCATGATCATGCATCATATTGTTGCACTTGCGTGTGTTGATTGTTTCTTATCCGCATTGTGGTAGGCCCTGCTTTTGAGGATACCTCTGAGTATCCTGAGGAAGGAGAGAATCTTTTAGCTACCCAGCAAGGCAAGCAACCCCTTTGACCATTTCAATAATATCCCACTCTCTTGCTCCTGCTCTTGTTTATTGTATTAGGACAACCGATCACATGTGAGTCATACACGGTAGATGATCCTATTCTGTTGTATAACCTGACATTGTCACGGTAAATAGCTAAACCTTGCAACCTAGCATACCTGGTAGATGCTTGTGCCATGATGTGCTTAGCTTACTTTGCCTGCTATGCTTGCTATGCTTAGAGTTGTGTCAGGTCGGTTTCATCTAGGTGATGAACTGAGTGAAATGATGTTGTTCTAATGTGATGATGTTATGATGAACCCGATTTGGTAAAGGTAGCGATGAGAGGCTATGTAGGAGTACATAGCGGGTTGTCTCATTGGGACTGTTCTTAGGAACCGAGTTCCGTGTTTGTGATCCAAGACTAGCTGCTACCACACATTGGGTTCCGGTAACTCGGCCCCTCTCAACTTATCATTCGCTTAGTCCTGAGTCCAGGAGTTGCAAGTAGTTTCTGGTGTTTATAGCATGCTGGAGGCCGTGCGTAGCGCTGACCCTAGGGGTGGGTTATGATGTGGTAGGCAGTGGCACGGTGTACCAAGGGTCACCCGAATGGTGGGCTTGGGAACCCTGCGCACATCGTTTGGGGCCGTAGCGGAAACTTCGGCCGGACTTCCGTGCGGGTTCAGTCTCAAATAGGGGATAGCCTGGACTAGAGGTCTTATGCGATTGACGGACGTGGCCAACTCCCTCGCTGGGCTTTCGCTTGAAGGTTGCCGAGGTGCATGGTTTTATGAGCACACGACGATAAGTGGCGAGAGCGTGTGTGAAGAAGTACACCCCTGCAGGGTATGAAACTATTCAAATAGCCGTGTCATCGGATATGGACTACTTGTAGAACTTATGTTGTTCATAGATAATCAAACGGATACTCATAAAAATATCAAGACAAGTGTGAGTACCGTAGATGGCACTCTCCCAGGAGAGGGAAGTGAGTCTATGGTGGTGTATTGCTATAGAGTTAGTGGACTCGTGTGCGATATCTAAAATGTAAACAAGGATTTAAAATTGAGAAGTGTAGGATAGCCAAGAGTCAAAGCTGGCATTGTTGCATAAGATCTACCTCCTCCTTTTGTTGATACATGAGAATTAATAGACTAGGTCTGCTTTAAAGACTTGCTGAGTACATTTGTACTCATGTTTTCTTAATAAATGTTGCAGATGAGACCCAGGACCCTTCGGGTGGGTTCTTTCTAGATGTCGACGATGCCGAATAGCTGGTGTCCTAGGTACGACCTTACGCCTGTGGCGGGCTATAGATAGTTAGGCCATGTGCCTTTTTACCCTTTCATCTGTCTGTACTCAGACAACTTTATGCTTCCCCTTGGTTTGTATGAACTTGTTTGTATGACTTAAGTGTCGGGTCATGTGACCCCTATCTGTAGGAACATATTATGCAAGGCTCGTCTGAGCCTCTTAAATAAAAGTCATGTTGTTGTATGGTTATGTTGTGATGCCATGGTTGTATCTATGCATATCGGGCATGTCGTGCGTATGTGTGACGTGCAACGGTATGTATGGGATCCGACACCTAGTTGTATGCCTTTAGTAGTACTCTTTACGGGAAACTGCCTCTTTGTGTTTCCACCGAGCCATGGTAGCTTGCTACTGCTCCGGACACATTGATTGACCGGCATGCCGGCATGTATCCTTCTTTGCTGCTATGTTTGTCCCTTCAGGGAAATGTCTCGCAGTGTAATGGAGTCCCTGTAGACTGCTACGACTCGTCTATGTGCAGTGATGACATTTATGTCTCACAGCGTAATGGAGTCCTTGTAGCTTGCTATGACTCGTCTACACACGCTTGAGGCCGACACCTGCATTGCTGCGTTATGTTTGCCTGTTTCCGTACGGATGTGCCGCTTGGGTTCTATGACTAGTCATGTCGGACCGGGTTCTCTGTCGTTTGATTACTAGCGACATGTTCACATACGTGAGCCATAAGACGCAAACGGTCCCAGCTAAGGTAAGGCTACAACCGTGGAGCTTACCGTGCGTGAGGCCGCACAGTGATGTGATATGTTATAGTCTGGATTCATATGACTTATGATCGGGGTCCCGACAATGTTGGAGCTAGCGGGCCGACGCAAGGCGGTGAGTCGTCTGGATGCGCGAGGAACTGACGCTGAGCGGGGCACGCGGGAGCAGAAAACGCCCGGAACCGCGACAGCACGCGGAGGCGAAGCGCGGCTGTGGCGGAGGCCAGCTCATCACGCGCCATCATGTCACTTGGGTTGGATCAATGCGCAGCGCCGGAGAGGCAGCGCAGGGGCGAAGCGGCTCATGGCAGCAGGCCAGGGGGCGAAGCAAAGCCGGCTGACCACGGTTGTAGAGGCGGTCCAGCCAGGCAAATCGCGACGGCGGAGATGCTTGCATGGAGTCTGAATCCGTATATGATTCCGGGTCGGTGCCTTCTTTCCCTTCTTTTTATTCCAGCTGGTGGTGCTTCTTCACATAATGACTCAATCAGATCCTATTATACTAATACTCCTTTGCTATGAGTGCGCTCCTCTAACTTTGACTGATCATCTTCATGATTTGGTCAGGCAAGGATGTAGCGGAACTCATTGATGGTTGGCTAGATGCTTCCCAAAATGCCAAGAAAAGTTTGATGCATACACCGGTTCCCTGGGCCCCATGTGGGAAACATCCGACTTGTGATCTGACGTAAGGAGCGGCAGCAGCGAGCACCCGCGGTAGGCTTGAAGAAAACCAGTAACGATCGATCTTGGACAGGATTTCGATCAAATTGCGGCACGTGTGACGATTGCAGCAGAACTTCCTGTCAGTCTCGGCGAAATCAATCCATGGTCAATTTCGATGCAACACCCGGCGGCGGGTGTAAACCTAGCTCTCTTGTCTCAAATTTATTTATTTCATGGCGCTTCTTCATCCAATCAGTCGCGAACTTCTCGACCATGGAAAAGGTCCCTTCAAAACATAACACCACCGTGCGCATGGCCCCACGGTGGGCGCCAATTGTCGTGGATTTGTCACGGCAGATGTCCGGGTGAACGGACTTAGGTTTGGGGCAAAGACATAACTACGTGGCGGCTTGAAGGGGTTGATCGGAATCGAGAGACACGGAGTTTACCCAGGTTTGGCCCCTCCGATGGAGCTAAAAGCCTACATCCAGCTTGTCTCGTATTGATGATGAAGGAGATCTCTCGGTTACAAGGGTGTTAATTGCTACCTCTAATTACGAGAGCCTCTAATCTGTCTATCTCTAATCTCTTGTGTTGTCTAAACTTGTGGACTTGTGAATCTTGTCCCTCTAGGTGTGCTCTACCCCACCTTATATAGGTGGAGAGGGTAGGTTTACAAATAGAGTCCTACTAGGAGTAGGATTAGGACTAGCCTCTCATGAATCCTAGTCCGGGTCTTACTTCTTTTTAGGGAATCCTTCTCTCCTTCGGCCTTCTCTTTTGATCCGCCTTGCGCCGGCTCACTCGCAGGGTGTTGGGCTTGGTCGTCTTGCGACCCGCCTGTCGGGTCATTAATAAAATGTCATGTCTTTATCGGGTCTCCTGTGAGTCGCCAGGCCGGGTCATACCGCAGGGTATATCCCCGACAGCGTGGATCTTCTGTCTTGACTTGGCGGTCTCAAGGCGCTCTCGGATGAGTTGAACTTGCTCTTTGGCTTTGCAGAGGATGTCTGGTCCAAAAGTTAACCCTTCTCCGATCTCTCACCAGTTGAGGGGAGTACGACACTTGTGCCTCGATCTGACACGATCTCCTTTGGAACTCTGTGAAGGCTCACGATCCGCTCGATGTAGAGGCTGGCTAACTTGTTACTGTCATAGGTGGTCTTGACGGGAATAAAATGGGCTACCTTGGTCAGGTGGTCGACAATGACCCAAATGGAATCATGTCCCTTGCTTGACCTTGGTAAACCGGTGATGAAATCCATCCCGACTTTATCCCACTTCCATTCGGGCACCTTGAGAGGTTGTAATAGCCCAGCGGGTCACTGATGCACAGCCTTGACTCTCTGGCATGTGTCACACTTAGCCACGAACGTGCCTATCTCCCGTTTCATGCCATGCCACCAGAACCTTGCCTTGAGGTCTTGATACATCTTGGTTTCTCCAAGCTGGATGGAGTAGGGAGTGTCATGAGCTTCTTGCAAGATTAGGTTCTTGAGCTTTTCTTTGTTGGGTACGCAGATGCGATTCCCAAACCATACAACTCCTTGTTCATCCTCTGAGAATCCTCTGTCCTTGCCTGCATTGATCTTCCTCTTGATGCCTTCAATGCTCTCATGTCCCTTCTAGGATTCTTTGATATCATCCATCAAGGTAGGATTTGCTTCGAGGTTGGCAAGGAATCCTGGTGCAACCAGTTCCAGGCCGAAGCTCTCAAGTTCTTCATACAAGGCGGGTAGCCTTTCCTTAATCATAGCATTCAAGGAACAAGCTTTTTTTGCTTAAGGCATCTGCTACCACGTTGGCCTTTTCGGGGTGGTACTGAACACTGAGGTCGTAATCCTTGATCAATTCCAACCATCCCCATTGCCTCGTGTTCAACTCCCTTTGAGTGAAGATATACTTCAAACTCTTGTGGTCTGTGAATATCTCACATCGCTTCCCTAGAAAGTAATGTCGCCATGTCTTCAAGGCATGAACCACGGCTACCAACTCAAGATCATGAGTTGCGTAGTTCTCTTCATGAGGACGTAGCTGTATGGATAGATATGCTATGGCTCTGCCTTCTTGCATCAGAACACCTCCAAGCCCGGTTCTTGATGCATCACAATAAATCACAAACTCCTTGTGAATATCAGGGGTGGCCAAAACAGGGGCTATGGTCAATCTCTTCTTGAGCTCTTGGAAACTTTCCACGCACTTAGTTGTCCACTCGAAATTCTTGTCCTTCTTCAAAAGTTGGGTCATGGTTCAGGCAATGCTTGAGAACCCTTCCACGAACTTGCGGTAATAACCCGCGAGTCCGAGGAAGCTCCTGACTTCCTTCACGGTGGTTGGGGTCTGCCATTCAGTCATGGCTTCAATCTTGGCAGGATCCACTGATAATCCTTCTGCAGCCAACACATGACCCAAGAATCCAACTTCATGCAGCCGGAATTCACACTTGCTAAACTTGGCATAAAGCTGGTGCCCTCGAAGCTTTTCTAGGACCAATCTCAAGTGCTCCTCATGTTCTTCTTCAGACTTGAAGAAGACGAGTATGTCATCAATGAAGACAACAACGAACTTGTCCAAGTACTCCATAAAGACCTTATTAATGAGGTACATGAAGTAGGCAGGGGCATTAGTTAACCCGAATGACATGACCGTGTACTCATACAGGCCATACCGGGTTACGAATGCCGTCTTCAGAATGTCTTGGGGTCTGATCTTTAGCTGATAGTACCCAGACCTGAGGTCGATCTTGGAGAACACCTTGGCTCCATTCAACTGATCAAACAGGTCTTCAATATTGGGGAGTGGGTACTTGTTCTTTATCGTGACCTCATTGAGAGAACGGTAATCGACACAAAGTCTGATAGTTCTGTCCCTCTTTGACACAAATAGAACAAGCAATCCCCAAGGAGAGGCACTAGGAAGAATAAATCCTTTTCTGAGCTGCTCTGCCAGTTGCTTCTTCAACTCAGCCAACTCTTCGGATCCCGTCCTGTAAGTCTTCTTATAGATGGGCCTTGATCCGGGCATAAGCTCAATGATGAACTCAATGTCGCGGTCAAGAGGCATTCCGGGCAGCTCATCAGGAAACACATTCGAGTATTCACATACCACTGGCACTTGATCCAACTCAACTCTCGACAGGCAATTAGCCTGAGGGGCTTGAGTGGAGGCAGGGTTGGGGACATACTTGACTTCCACTCCTTGGCTATTGGTCATGATGACAATCCTCTTGGCACAGTCCAACATGCCTTGGTGCTTAGTCAACCAATTCATGCCAAGGATGACATCCAAGCCTGGTGAGTCCAGAACTATAAGGTCTGCTAGGAAGTCTACCCCGTTGATGTCAATCTTCACTCCCTTACACCCTATCCCAGACTTCATAACTGAACCGAGGGTTTGTATCAACATACGACTACCCAGGGGTGTAGGTTTCATGCCACTCTCTAGTGCAAACTTTTGGGTGACAAAAGAATGCGAAGCTCCACAGTCAAACAATACTGTTGTTGGGATTGAGTTGACGATTAACGTACCAAGTATGATGTCCAGGTCTTCCTGGGCTTCCTCTGCGGTGACGTGATTCACACGACCCTTGCCATTGTTCAGCTGGTTGCGGGGAGCTGGGTTCCTTGGCGGTGCTCCACGGGTTTGACCTTGAGCCGACGCATTGGGGCGCGATGCATCTGGGTTCCTATTGGGGAAAAGCTTAGAGATGTGTCTAGACTGACCACATCCAAAGCAAGTGACTTGCCCAGGGTTGTTGTTGAAGTTCCTGCCACCGTTGTTGTTATATGCTGGCCTGGGATTGGCATACTGCTGAGGCTGGTAGCTCGGACGAGGTGCAGGAGGTCTGGCCTGCTGCGGCTGATGGGTTGGCCTCGCTAGGGCTGGCTGCCATGGGCGAGGCTTCTGGTTGCTTGATCTTCCCTTGCTGATCATCTTGCGCTTGCAAGTGTCATCGATGGCACGACGCTTGTCTTCCAGCATGAGGGCCTTGTTCACTAAGTCGAAGAAGGTACGACAATCACAGATGATGAGCTGATACTGCAGGACCTGCTAAAGTCCTTCCATGAAGCGTTCCTTCTTGGCATCTTCCGTGCTGACATCTTCAGGTGCATACCTTGACAGCAGGTTGAACTTCTGCAGATACTCCTTGACAGAGCCACTTCCTTGCCTCAGCGCTCGGAATTCTCTCTTCTTGATAGCCATGATCCCCGAAGGAATATTTGTAGTACAGAATCCTTCCTTGAAATCATTCCACGTGATCACACGTTCTCCTTGCATGACCTTGAATCCATCCCACCAAGCTCGGGCGGTACCTCCGAGGCAGTGAGAGACATCAAGCACCTTCTCACGATCCTCATTGCAGTTGACCAATGCAAGGAGGTCCTCGATGGTGCGGATCCAGTCATCAACATCCAATGGTTTAGCAGTCTCGGTGAAGGTTGGGTGTGGGTTCCTCATGAACTTAGACAACATGGAGCGGCCATTATCGTTCCTGCCTTAATGCTGGTTGTTCACGAGAACCTGAGCCATCTGCTGGATAGCAGCATTATTGGCCTGGCGTTCCTCCCGAAGAACTTGGTGAAACTAATCTATGGTAATGTTCTCCGGCGGAGGTGGTGGCGGGGGAATATCAGCATGTGGCTGCTCCTGGTGTCCTCCAGCGTGAGCAGCCCCACCAGCTCCCTGTTGCTGGCTCGAGTTGCCGGCTTCGGGGTTGGTGAAGAAGCTATTGCGGGTAGCAGTCACCATCCTGTTTGGAGCAGCCAAGTCAAACAACTAGGGTCGACAAGAGGATAAGCAATAACGGCAAAGCGCGCCTAAGGGGATCAGTCAAGTGCAAGTGTGTTGAAACAAAGGACAAAAGACCAACAACATATATTAAGATAAACGATGGAGTCGCTTACATGTTGCCTACGGCAAAAGCACGACTTGCATCGGAACACATGTTGCCTACGCCAAGGTCATCCTTCCTGAAGGGAAGGTAGCGAGTAGCTGGCTCGTCAGCCATCTCTGGATCGATGTCTCGAAGGTGTAGGAGTGCCTTGCGTGCAGCTGTCTCGACTGCGAGTATCATGGTCTCCATCTGTGGTCCTTCAAAGAACCAACTAGTCGGGAAGTCATTTGCTTTCACGACCACATCCACGTGGTACTCCTTCGTGACGGCATCGACCCAGTGCTCGTGGTAGAGGAAAATGGGTGGTTGGCGAAACTGGCACTTCTCCAGGCTATCTCCAAGGAGTAAGGGAAAGCCGGATGTCAGGAAGTATTTGGGTACGATGGCCATGTACAAAGGTTTGAAAGGAGGAGAGTCAGGAAAGTGTTGTGTGAAGCATAGGAGAGGTAAACAGTGCAGAATTCCTAAGTTCCAATGATAGGTGTAATTTTGAAAACGACTTTTACCCTAACTAATTCCCATGCTAACTAAGGGTTTCCTACAGTTAGGATGGCTCTATACCAGCTCTATGGGGACCCCGACTCATAAGTCCAGATCACCGAATGCACGTCGGGCCCTAAGGGATGCCAAAGGAGTCCTCGGGCAGCGGCTCACCATCCTCGCCAAGGACCGGCAAGAACTCGTCCGCGTCGACATACTACGCGAGCTCGTTGGCCCGCTGGACAAGGGCCAACTTGCGGGCCTCCCGCTCGACGGCCGACACGTCCCGCATGGTAGCCAGCCGGCCCAGGTCCATGCCACGGTACCAGGACATGAAGAACCGGAGCGCCATCTACTCCTCGGCTCGGGCAGCCGACGCATTCCAGGCTCCAAGGCGAGGGATAGCGTGCTCTAGCCACTTATCCACGCGGTGCGTCGGAGCTCCCCAGCTCCCAGCCACAGCGCGGCGATGACCTCTTTGCTGGCGGTCTTGAGTCGCTCCATGCTCCGCTCGAGATGGGTCATCCGCATCTCGACAGGGAGCCCGATCTCGTCCTTGTCCCACGCGGCATGCTCCTCGATGGAGCGACCACACTCCCGAAGATATTCCCGGTGCTCCTCAATAGCGCGCGTAGCACGGCGATAAGTTTCCGGGAAGCGCCCTGGAAGGAAGAAGAAGAGAAGGAAAGGAAGGCAAGTTGAAACACGAGAAACGACAAAGGGAAAAGCATCTGGCTGGGGAAGAGAAAGAATGGCGCCAACCTTTGATCGCATCGTCCATCCCAAGGGCGAAGTGGACCGCCGCCTTGTGCTCCGACGCCAGGGCCACCTCTGAGGTGGCGAGGGAACCCCGGACCTCCTCGAGCGTCCTCTTGAGCTGGGTCACCTCGCCTTGAAGGGCGGCGGTCCTCAGGGCGGCGTCAGCCGCCTCCTTGACGGCCGTCTCCCGGGCCGCCACCTCCTTCGCCGCCTTGGCCTTGAGCCGGTCTCGAGCCGCCTCCCCGTCCACCACCAGTGCGGCCAGCCGGTCTATCTCCTGCGTGGTCGCCTGGACGTCTTGCGCTAGCCGGGCCCGCTCGGTAACAGGCCCGGTCTTCTCCCCCTGAAGCACGGTCAGGTCACCTACAAGGCGCGATAGGCGTTAGCCGACTCCCGGGGGCTACGTGCCCCTCCTACGAAAGTGCAACTGACCTTGCACGCGAGCTAGCTCCTCCTCCAGGCGGTAGAAGCCATATTTGCCGTGGTCGTGGATGGTGACCACCTCCGTGAATAGCTTCTACAGCTGGGAGGTTCCTTCCTGCCACGAAATGGCAAAGGTCAAGACATGCTCAAAAAATATCCAGCCCGGTTGCCCATCAGTCGGTCAGCCGGCCTGCATCTTGGGGCTACACCTAGTGGGTGCGCTCGCGTGCCCCCACTGAAAATCCTAAGTTAAAACAGTCGGCTTACCTCCGCACGCTGAAGGGCGGCATCTGCCTCCTCCGCGAACAGGGCCAGCTCCTGTCGGCACCGGTCTAGGACACTCCCTAGGTCCACAAAGGAGGGGACCAGGCCGCCTGCCTAGGGGGCTGGCAGGGTCGGCGCACTCGCCAACGCTTCCCAGTCACAGACCACATCCTGCATCGACCGCGGTGTCCTCCGGGCCCGGCCGCCGCTGCCACCCAGGCTCGCCGCGGCTCTAGACACCGGGGGCGGGTTGACGACGGCAAGAGGTCGGGACTCGCTTCCCGCCGGCCACCGCCCACCGATGTTGCCGCCTCCTCTCTCGGCCACTCTGGCGCGTCGGTCGCGCCGAAAGGCACCTCCACCTTCATGGCTGCCGCCTCCGACGTCGCCTCCGGGGTCGCCGGGACCTCCGGCCCTTCGACCCAGGCCGGCTCGGCCGCAGGCGGGGTCACCTCCAGCACCTCAGGTTGGGTCACCTTGGAGCCGGCTCCGTTGTCGCCTCCCTCGCCTAGGATGTCTCTTGCGTGAGCGGAGGCGCTGGCGGGTCCATAGCCGCCCCTCGCGGCTCGCATGACGGAGGCCTTGACATGCGGGTTGACTCCGCTGCCGAGTCCGGCGCCCGCGGAGGATCCGCCGACCCCCTCCTCCTCCAGCTGCTCGAGGTCCCGGAGTGCGCGGCCCCTCCTCGCATCCCGAACCTGGAGGCTCGCAGCTCTGCGAGCCTTCTCTTTGTTGGGAGATGTAGTAGTAAATCAAACTTTTCCTACGTGTCACCAAGATCTATCTATGAAGAAACCAGCAAACGAGCGGGGAGAGATTGGATCTTCATACCTTTGAAGATCGCTAAGCGGAAGCGTTGCTAGAATGCGGTTGATGGAGTCATACTCTCAGCGATTCAGATCGCGGTGGATTCCAATCTAAGCACTGAACAACGGTGCCTCTGCGTTCAACACACGTGCAGCCTGGTGACGTCTCCTACACCTTGATCCAGCAAGGAGGAAGGAGAGGTTGGGGAAGAGCTCCAGCAGCAGCATGACGGCGTGGTGGTGGTGGAGTAACAAGGTATCCCGGTAGGGCTTCGCCAAGCGCCGCGGAGGAGGAAGAAGAGAGGTAGGGCTTCGCCGTGAGAGAGAGAGTTCAGATCTGTTCTCAAGAGGCAAAACCCTTGGGTATATATAGGAGGAGGGAGAGGGAGGGCTGCCTTGGCCCTTCCTCCAAGGAGGAGAGGATTGGCAGAACTGGGGGAGGAGTCCACCTCCCACAAGGGAGGTGGATCTCCTCCTTTCAAACCCTTTTTGCCCTTATCTCTAGATCCCAGCTGCATGGGCCTTTCTAGGAGGTCTTGGCTGGCCCAATATGGGCTGGCACACCTCCTATAAGGGCCCATGTATTCCTCTGGTCGTCACACCCCTCCCGGGGGTCCTCCGGCACCCTCCCAGCAGTCCCGGTACAATACCGATGAGCCCGAAAACTTTCCGGTGACCAAAACTGGACTTCCTATATATCAATCTTTACCTCCGGACCATTCCGGAGCTCCTCGTAATGTCCAGGATCTCATCCGGGACTCCGAACAACCTTCGGTAATCACGTATACCATTTCCCCATAACCCTAGCGTCATCGAACCTTAAGTGTGTAGACCCTACGGGTTCGGGAGACACGTAGACATGACCGAGACACCTTTCCGGTCAATAACCAACAGCGGGATCTAGATACCCATGTTGGCTCCCACGTACTCCACGATGATCTCATCGGATGAACCACGATGTCAGGGATTCTATCAATCCCGTATACAATTCCCTTTGTCTATCGGTATGTTACTTGCCCGAGATTCGATCGTCGGTATACCTATACCTTGTTCAATCTCGTTACCGGCAAGTCTCTTTACTCATTCCGTAATACATTATCCTGTGGCTAACTCCTTAGTCACATTGAGCTCATTATGATGATGTCTTACCGAGTGGGCCCAGAGATACCTCTCCGTCACCCGGAGTGAGAAATCCTAGTCTCGATTCGTGTCAAACCAACAGACACTTTCGGAGATACCCGTAGCGTACCTTTATAGCCACCCAGTTACGTTGTGACGTTTGGCACACCCAAAGCATTCCTACGGTATCCGGGAGTTACACAATCTCATGGTCTAAGGAAACGATACTTGACATTGAAAAGCTTTAGCAAACAAACTACCCGATCTTGTGCTATGCTTAGGACTGGGTCTTGTCCATCACATCATTCTCCTAATGATGTGATCCCATTGTCAATGACATACAATGTCCACGGCCATGAAACCGTGACCATCTATTGATCAACGAGCTAGCCAACTAGAGGCTAACTAGGGACATGTTGTGGTCTATGTATTCACACATGTATTACGGTTTCCGGTTAACACAATTATAGCATGAATAATAGACAATTATCATGAACTAGGAAATACAATAATAACCATTTTATTATTGCCTCTAGGGCATATTTCCAACAGTCTCCCACTTGCACTAGAGTCAATAATCTAGTTACATTGTGATGAATCGAACACCCATAGCATTCTAGTGTTGATCATGTTTTGCTTGTGAGAGAGGTTTAGTCAATGGATCTGCGACATTCATATCCGTATGCACTTTAGAAATATCTATGTCTCCCTCCTGAATGTAATCACGGATGGATTTGAAGCGGCGCTTGATGTGTCTTGTCTTCTTGTGAAACCTGGGCTCCTTCGCAAGGGCAATTGCTCTAGTGTTGTCACCGAGTAGAGTCATCGGGCCCGACGCATTTGGAATCACTCCTAGGTCGGTGATGAACTCCTTCATCCAGACTCCCTCCTTCGTTGCTTCCGAAGCAGCTATGTACTCCGCTTCACATGTAGATGCCGCCACGACGCTTTGCTTGCTGCTGCTCTAGCTGACTGCCCCTCCAGTCAAAATATACACGTATCCGGTTTACGACTTGGAGTCGTCCGGATCTGTGTCGAAGCTAGCGTCGATGTAACCCTTTACGACGAGCTCTTCGGCACCTCCATAAACGAGAAACATGTCCTTTGTCCTTTTCAGGTACTTCAGGATATTCTTGACCGCTGTAGCGACCCGACTCAAAACGAGTCAAGCCTCTGTGTTTTCTGTGCCATCCCTGGATCAGTATGCTGGCACACACAGTACATCAATGTATATATCAAAGTGCAATCACATGTAAATAGCGTAAAACTGATATATACCTTAAAATAGCAGCGGATACAGTCAACGGGAGTGGAGTCCCAATAACACCAACGGCAAGTTGAGTGCGGACCGTAACCCTGAATCGTACTCTTACCCGTCGTAGAAGAGTATCTGCAACATAAGACGTTGCAGCCGTGTAGGTCAGCATTTTGAATATGCCGGCAAGATCACCATAGTAGAACAGAAAAATAAAGACTATTCTATATGCAAAGGCTTTGTGGCTTTGTGTCTGAGTTTTTGCGTAAAAGCTGACTTTATTTTCCTACAACAAAAGAATATCAGGAATTTCACTATAGAGTTACCTATCATGACATGGTTTCGCCAACCAATGTCTCAATGCCCATAAGTATCATAAGTTGCCCACAATTAGTTATCAGTCCAGTGTTGAGAGTTCAGAGATAGATCCAAGTCTAGAAGCTCAAATTGTCCGTAACCGGGGACACGGCTAATCGATTAGGTTTAACTCTGCAGAGTGTTGTGTACTTTACCCACAAGATTCTTTCCCTCCTGGTAAGTCCTCGCACTGCCTGGTGTTTGAGAACAGGATGAAAGAAACATGGTCTTTCAGAGTGCTTCCCTGACTGTACGACAGTGCCCATCCCAATCCTAACGTCGACTACATCTCGTAGCACTGCCCAGCAGAGTCACAACAAAGATCAACCAAGCCAGAGCCCATAATGACTTGTGGCTACACAGGTAAGCTTCCGGGCATGAAGTATTCATCCTTCTCTTTGAGTCTGGGTGAAGCTTTCCACAAGATGTCATGGCGCTTCTCCATGCATCCCGGCCATACACTGGTTTCTCCAGGGATGCCCAATCAACCATCCTTCACCCAGTAGTGTGTATTGAAAACTTGTCTTCTCGAGTCTTGAAGTCTTGAGGTCTTGAAGATGCAGGACTTGAAGATGTCTTCATGAAGTCGTCGTTTTGACGTGGAGTCCTTCTTCACACCACTCACGAACACTCATACCAGACCCCGTCTACTTTAGCATAGCATTGCACTAACTAGCGTTCTCGGGGCTCTAGTAACCAGTGGTGGGTTCCTACCTCATCCATTCTACTCAACTACAAGAATTTCAATAACACTACGAGAGGGATACGTTGAATGATGTCACTACATGCAATAAAACATAGGTATGAAAAGATGGTCAAAGTGAACTTGCCTGTACTGTTGATGAAGATAAAGATCGCTCTCAGAAATAACTTGATAGACTATTCGTCACTCTCCGATGAAAGTCTATATAAACAAGCGTTGCATTCATATAAGCAATCATACTAACAATCAGTTCTAACAATCAAAAGTAACACAAAACAAAAGCAACAAGGTTGACGGAAGAAATACTTAAGACAAAGTTGAAACACAAAACTCCAACAATTTCAAAAGTAACACAAAACCCAAAACAAAGTAAAATATAATAAAATATTTTTGTAAATATTTTTCTAGAAAAAAATGAATCACTTTTGAAAGACAACTAGAACTATAAAAAAAACAACCTTCTAAACAATATAAGTGTTTGCCTAATGAACTTAACAACAAGCAAACATAAACTAAGAGAAAACATATTGTAAAACAACTAAGTTAACAGAAAATAATTAAATAAAATCTTTATTATAAAACAGAATTAAGTCATCTAAAACTTTGTGAAAATAATTTCTATGAAAAACTAAATTGTTTTATAACACATTACCTAATGCAAAATAATCTAGTTTCCTATCCTAATAGAGCAAAACTAAATTATTTTATTAACAAAACATTACTTAACAGAAAGGAATTACTACAAAATTTATT
The DNA here is from genome assembly GCA_022496015.1 of Hordeum marinum. NCBI lineage: Eukaryota > Viridiplantae > Streptophyta > Magnoliopsida > Poales > Poaceae > Hordeum > Hordeum marinum. Next base: position 446,636,527 of record CM039674.1, read on the forward strand.
TGAAAACAGAATCTAATTATATAAAACTTTAGTTAAAAGAATTGTTACTAACAAATTTGCTTTTAAAACAACTATACCTATTTGAAAGAGGGTATATATCCCTACAACAAAATTTATAAACTAAACAAATTAACTTTTGTTAACAGCAAGTAAATTACTAAGGTTTGGAACAACAAAACTAAATGAAATCTGAAACTTAATATAAATCATATTTCAGATTTTCAAAAATAAAACAAGGTAAATAAACTAATATGAAACTAAACAGATTCTGTTTGGTTTGAAAAAACTATTTAAAATTATTATAAAATTCTCAAACTCTACCAAATGATAGCTATGGTCACTAGTGACAAGTAGGAAAAAGAATCATTCAAAATTCATTTTAGAACTCAAGATATTCAGAAAACAAAATTTAAATCAAATCTGTTCAAATTCAAATTTAAATGTTCCAACATGGTCAAACTTGGCATATACAGAAACTAGAATAAAATTGTGACCTAATGCAAAAAGAATCAATTTAAAATGTTTAAAAACATAAAAGATATACTAAAAACAAAATCAGAACTATTTCTGTTTTTTTAAAACAAAACAGAAAAAAACTAATACTAACGGACAGGCGGGCTACGTGGCATTCTCTCGTTGGTCCAGGTGTGCGTGTGCTATGGAGTTTCGGGCAGACGACCGAGACATAACAGAAAACGGTTCGAGCAATAAACAGATCTAATCGGGGCCGTGGGATTTAGATCGAACGGAGTGGGAGAGGGGTGCGGTGCTCACAGTGGGATGGTCACCGGCGATGGTTCTTCCGGTGAGGCCGAGGAGGTGGGGGCAACGAGGAGGCGTCTCCGGTGGTCCTCCGGCGACGACGAGGGCTCCGTTCGACTCAGCGATGAATGGCGCGTCCGATGGTGGTCGAGGGCTAGCTCGGGGACGACGGTGACGACGAGCAGGAGCGGAGGGAGCTTCGGGGTCGGGGAACACTCCGGCGAGGGTGATGTCTTAGCAGCTCCAGAGAGTCTCCAGAGAGGGTGAGGGGTCGGGGAGGTGCGCACGGTCTTGAGGAAATCGTCGGAGGGCTCGGGAGAGTGCGGGGAGGTCAGGGTGATGCGGGGACGCGATAATGGCGCGGCGGCCGTGGTGAAGTCCGGCGATGGATTCCGGTAGTGAGAGGACGTGGGAGGAGGGGGAAACAAGGGGAATGGAGAGAGGAGAGGTGCCGGCTACTTATAGTGGTCTCAGGGGGTCGGGGAGTAAGGAGGGAGGGGGTCCGCGTCGAGGGAAAACCGGCGACGGCGTCAGGCGCGGGAGGAGGAGGAAGGTGACCGCAGGGGGTTTCGGTCGGGCGTGGGACCGGGCGATCAGTGAGAGAAAAAAGGAGCGGCGCACGTCGGTTGGCCGACCGGTAACGGTCTCGGCTTTAAAGCCGTTGGGCCGGCCGTTTAATACAAAACCGTTACCGTTTTCTATTTATGATTTTACCAGAGCATTTCAAAAACCTTTAAAGCATTCGAAAAATTCCAAATATAGTCAAATGTTATATTAAAATTAACAGAATAATAAATGCCGTTTAATGGACATTTTTATTCTAGCATTTGAATACATTAAAAAAATCATTTTTCAGAAAATGCCTTAATTGGCTTTATTTAATTTTGCAAATAACTTTTTGGGTTTGATGATTCAAAAACTTCACAAATTACCCCCTGGCTTGGAGTGTCATGTTACTCCTTTCAAATTTTTGTCAGGGGTTTGAATACTTTGAAAATTTTGAATAGGAACCAAATATGAAATGATTCCAAAAGAAAATCCAGAGATTTTCACATTCACTATTCAAAGATTTATTTTAAACTTCCAACTCATATTTCATATAATTTGAAGAAGTCATTTTATCTTCTCTCATGAAAATCATTGAGTTGCATAAAGTTTTCTGAATTTGAAATATTTTTCAAATGAAATTCAAATTCTTTTCAAATCCCTTTTCATTTCTTTAAATGGAAGAAGTCATGTCATCTTCACTCTAGGGTTTTGTGATGAAATGAATTTGAATTCCTGGTGATCAAAATGCAAAGTGAAAGTGTGGGAAAGTCATTTCATTCCCTCTCATTAAACTTTCAAAAAGTTTCAAATTTCACTCACTTTCAATCATTCAAGCAAACAAACAATCATTCTATATTTATTATAACATTCCAAAGTTTGGGATGTTACAAACCTACCACACTTAAAATGAATCTCGTCCTCGAGATTCGGAAGGGCTAGAAAGAAAAGGTTAGGGTTTGGGGTCTTCTAAGAAAACTCCATTGACCTGGAAATGTGGGTCTACCACACTTGAAATGAGAGTTACTGGTCCTTCAAAATCTTGACAGTCCTATGGTGCATCTGTCTGTTCACATTCTTCACATCATCTTCCTTGGTGATGATCTTCGGTTATATCAAAATCTTGTGTCCTCACAACAAGATGTATTTCTCTGATACTGGGTCTTCTTAACTGACATATCTCGCGTTCATTCTAAGTAACTTATCGACGATCTCATGGTGGTCTACCATTTGTGGTTATCCTGCAGTGAAATGGGTCTTGGCTTCATTCCTCACCGTAGAAATTCCTACGTGTGACAGCAACTGTCATGTACTAGGGTTCTTACATCATACCTTTCTAAGGCTTAAACAAAAGCTTCAAAGAACGTCGTCTCTTTACTATGGGTAAGTCACTCAGATTTACCATTCCGAATAGCAAGAGAATGATAAGAGTAAGTCGTCATGGTGGCCAAACCATGTCGCACTGAAATCATTACCTTGTATAAGGTTTAGTGAATCTCGTATTCTAACACTTGGACTTCCTCACAAGCGTTGCAGAAATTTTCTTGTCATCGAACAAGGTTCGGATAATCCATTGATTTCTGCAAGCTGAACAAAACATCTATCGTTTCTTCACATCTCTCAGGTTATCGTATGTTCCTAAGAAAAATGTTTGCTGATCAGTCGTAGCTTCTTCCAAGTTTCTTCCTTCACCAAGGTGGGGCCTGATCCTTATCAATCCTGAGGTCAGTGACTTGTGGATTCACTTGAATTCTTGAACAACTTCATCTCACCCGTGGGGTGACTATCGATCCATATTCCAGCATTACCTTCAGTTCACTACACCATACCCTTGAGGTAACAAATCTCAGACTTATTCTTGTCTAGATTCCACTCTGCAGAATCCATTTTCCTTTCCATTGGTTTGTTTAACCTTGGGTGTGGTTTTCACCATAATCATTCCGTTTCTCAGCATTCCAGCTTTGAAAACTCTTTGTCTCAAAGGTTATTATCCGGATAGTTTGCGGTGATTCCACATTCTCTTCATCCGTATTCACTGATCCAAATTACTTAACCGGGAGGTGCCTGTGGTCACTACCACACTTAAAATGAAATGCACTCATGTATGCATAGACCATATTTTCTCATATCCTCGAAAATGGTCAGAGATCTTGGGTCATAGAGTAACAACTCATGAAATGCAACATAAGGTAAATCATGACACCATAATTTCCATTGACTCATGAATTTATTTACAAACTCTGAGACTTCCGTTACAAGATAAGCTCATGAAATCAAAAGTGCTTCATGATACAGGTATTTCCATCTTCGAAACTATCCCATTCTTCTCATATTTAATCCTTGGTTACATTCTCAATCACTTCTTAAAACTCCTAGAAAATACTTTATTACAAATGCTGCCATCCACATAGTTTGGTATGGTCTAGCATCCACTCTCAACTTTATTCATTCATCTCCGCTTGGAGATACTCTAGTACCACTGGAAATTTCCGATGTGCTCCTTGAAATCCTCCATCTTTTCCTTGATTAGGGTGGACATGATCTTCATCTCCATCATCTCCGTATGCACCTCTTGCAGGTATTCCTGAGTATGACGGAGTCTTGCTTCAAGTATTTCTCCAATATGGCGTATGGCTTCCATGGCAGCTTCACGAACAGCGTCAAAGAAAATAGCTTGTGGTACACGAGATATGTAAAAGTATCGTCTAGTAGTCTTTGGGCAAACTCCCTTTGCACGGTGAAGGTGTACCTCCACGTACCAAAGTTTCACTCCATTATCCATGAATGGGTAGCCTTTGTAGACTGCATCTCCTTCAAGATGGATGTGCTTCATCATATCCTTCAGGATCCTTGGGTAGTCATGATCATTGGTTAGGGTCATGATTGTTTCCGGGCCTTTGAGGAAAGACTCATAAAGGGTGGTCATCTGCGTGTGTCAGAAAAGGTACTCAGAATTGACATATGTCTCGACTTGGGTAAACATCCATGTTATTCAAAATCAAACTTCAATTTCACTTTCCAACATCTTTAGAGAGTATTGTCATCCTTAAAACAAATGGATTATCCATTACATAACCTCAAAGGATAAGAGTGCTACCTATTACATTTATTACTTCCGAACTCAAACTACTCATGATTAGCATTCTTCTCTGGGCAGGTATAGGAGTAGTGTCCTGTCTTCTTGTACTGAAAACAAATGATTTCTAACATATCTCGGGGCTTCTTGATGTTGGTGCTTGTTCCTTGGGTTCTTGATTCCTTTCTTGGGCACTTATCGGCATAGTGGCCCATATCCTTACACCTAAAACACATGATCTGACTCAGATCTTTCTTCGCAGAAATTGGGTTGTTCTGAGGATGTCTCCGATTTCTCTTCCCGGGCTTCTTTGTTCTGATCAAACTTTCAATTTCCTGTGGATCAAACTCCACTTCTTCTGTCGGGAAGTTTCCCAAATACTCTTTTCTTTCCTTCGTACAGTCCTGTGAGAAATGTCCTTCTTCTCCACATGTATAGCAGACATTTGAGTAAAATCTGGTTAATCCTTCTCCATCAGGGTCTTCAATATCTTTCTTCTTCACAAGTTCTCCAAATTTTTCTCTGAAGGCTTTCTTCATGGCTTTCTTCTGCTGTTTGATGACTTCTTGTACCTTGGGGTACTCCTGGCATTGAGCAGGGTAATGTGTAGTTCCTTCACACAAGAAACATGTCACTTGCTCAGTTGGGCAGTCCTCAGTAGGGTGATTCTCTTCACAGTAGGGCATCCATACTTGTGTTCTGCCTGGGTGTGTCCTATCTCTCCACAGATTTTACATGCTCGGGTCTTCTTCATCGGGATAACACAATGCTTCTGAATGAGACGGGATCTTAACAGAGTCTTCTTGAGTTCTTCCCAATTCTTTGCTCCATTAAATCCTTGTATGGCATGATGCATTTTCCACCAAGTTGCGGCACTTTGGGTAAAGTGCTGGAGAGCATATTGAACCTCATACTTCTGTGCTATCGAGTTGCTCCTGAAGTGATTCTCCATGTTGTGTATCCATACTTCTGCCTCTAGCTGGGTCATTGGTCCAGAAAGTACAAGTCCAGCTTCATATGCCATCTATTGGGTTCAAGGTTTTGGGATGAGATGGTAGAGAGAAAGGAGGAGATACACACAATACAAACAATGGTTTTAAAAATAGATTTTTTTGTTGTGGCTGTCGAAAATAAAACTTACACTCAAATGACAGCTCACAAATCCTCGTATCTAACGTAAGTATACAACAGGGGTTTGGTCTTCTAGGGCATAATATCTTGGAAATTCTTCATGGTGTTCAATTTCTTCGGATCTGTATAATCTTCAATCCTTTTGTAGCTCTTCCATAATGGAATACATCTTTGTCTGAGTTGGTCACCAGTTGTCTGATATCTTGTCCTTCTTGGAGGGCTTCAGTTGATCCTTCGTGTGGTCAAGGGGAAAAGGGTATTTTCTAACTCTTGATAAAACTCAGAAGGGATGAGAAGTAGAAGGTCTTTTGAAAACAAAGTTTTCGAGAAATCATTTCCTAAGGGCTTTCCAGTTTCTAGGGTCACGTCCTACAGTCAACATGTGCTCTGATACCATTTCTGTAGCGACCCGACTCAAAACGAGTCAAGCCTCTGTGTTTTCTGTGCCATCCCTGGATCAGTATGCTGGCACACACAGTACATCAATGTATATATCAAAGTGCAATCACATGTAAATAGCGTAAAACTGATATATACCTTAAAATAGCAGCGGATACAGTCAACGGGAGTGGAGTCCCAATAACACCAACGGCAAGTTGAGTGCGGACCGTAACCCTGAATCGTACTCTTACCCGTCGTAGAAGAGTATCTGCAACATAAGACGTTGCAGCCGTGTAGGTCAGCATTTTGAATATGCCGGCAAGATCACCATAGTAGAACAGAAAAATAAAGACTATTCTATATGCAAAGGCTTTGTGGCTTTGTGTCTGAGTTTTTGCGTAAAAGCTGACTTTATTTTCCTACAACAAAAGAATATCAGGAATTTCACTATAGAGTTACCTATCATGACATGGTTTCGCCAACCAATGTCTCAATGCCCATAAGTATCATAAGTTGCCCACAATTAGTTATCAGTCCAGTGTTGAGAGTTCAGAGATAGATCCAAGTCTAGAAGCTCAAATTGTCCGTAACCGGGGACACGGCTAATCGATTAGGTTTAACTCTGCAGAGTGTTGTGTACTTTACCCACAAGATTCTTTCCCTCCTGGTAAGTCCTCGCACTGCCTGGTGTTTGAGAACAGGATGAAAGAAACATGGTCTTTCAGAGTGCTTCCCTGACTGTACGACAGTGCCCATCCCAATCCTAACGTCGACTACATCTCGTAGCACTGCCCAGCAGAGTCACAACAAAGATCAACCAAGCCAGAGCCCATAATGACTTGTGGCTACACAGGTAAGCTTCCGGGCATGAAGTATTCATCCTTCTCTTTGAGTCTGGGTGAAGCTTTCCACAAGATGTCATGGCGCTTCTCCATGCATCCCGGCCATCCACTGGTTTCTCCAGGGATGCCCAATCAACCATCCTTCACCCAGTAGTGTGTATTGAAAACTTGTCTTCTCGAGTCTTGAAGTCTTGAGGTCTTGAAGATGCAGGACTTGAAGATGTCTTCATGAAGTCGTCGTTTTGACGTGGAGTCCTTCTTCACACCACTCACGAACACTCATACCAGACCCCGTCTACTTTAGCATAGCATTGCACTAACTAGCGTTCTCGGGGCTCTAGTAACCAGTGGTGGGTTCCTACCTCATCCATTCTACTCAACTACAAGAATTTCAATAACACTACGAGAGGGATACGTTGAATGATGTCACTACATGCAATAAAACATAGGTATGAAAAGATGGTCAAAGTGAACTTGCCTGTACTGTTGATGAAGATAAAGATCGCTCTCAGAAATAACTTGATAGACTATTCGTCACTCTCTGATGAAAGTCTATATAAACAAGCGTTGCATTCATATAAGCAATCATACTAACAATCAGTTCTAACAATCAAAAGTAACACAAAACAAAAGCAACAAGGTTGACGGAAGAAATACTTAAGACAAAGTTGAAACACAAAACTCCAACAATTTCAAAAGTAACACAAAACCCAAAACAAAGTAAAATATAATAAAATATTTTTGTAAATATTTTTCTAGAAAAAAATGAATCACTTTTGAAAGACAACTAGAACTATAAAAAAAACAACCTTCTAAACAATATAAGTGTTTGCCTAATGAACTTAACAACAAGCAAACATAAACTAAGAGAAAACATATTGTAAAACAACTAAGTTAACAGAAAATAATTAAATAAAATATTTATTATAAAACAGAATTAAGTCATCTAAAACTTTGTGAAAATAATTTCTATGAAAAACTAAATTGTTTTATAACACATTACCTAATGCAAAATAATCTAGTTTCCTATCCTAATAGAGCAAAACTAAATTATTTTTATTAACAAAACATTACTTAACAGAAAGGAATTACTACAAAATTTATTTGAAAACAGAATCTAATTATATAAAACTTTAGTTAAAAGAATTGTTACTAACAAATTTGCTTTTAAAACAACTATACCTATTTGAAAGAGGGTATATATCCCTACAACAAAATTTATAAACTAAACAAATTAACTTTTGTTAACAGCAAGTAAATTACTAAGGTTTGGAACAACAAAACTAAATGGAATCTGAAACTTAATATAAATCATATTTCAGATTTTCAAAAATAAAACAAGGTAAATAAACTAATATGAAACTAAACAGATTCTGTTTGGTTTGAAAACACTATTTAAAATTATTATAAAATTCTCAAACTCTACCAAATGATAGCTATGGTCACTAGTGACAAGTAGGAAAAAGAATCATTCAAAATTCATTTTAGAACTCAAGATATTCAGAAAACAAAATTTAAATCAAATCTGTTCAAATTCAAATTTTAATCTCATATGCTTCGTGTTGCTCAAAACGCTTTTGGATCCCCGGTTCTAAACTGTAAAGCATGCCGCACTAAACGAGGGAGTAATCATCGCAGCGAGAATGCCAAGCGTTCGCAACGTCTTGTTCTGTTGGGAGAAGGGGTGGGTCTCCTAGCGGTGCATCAAGGACATACAATTTCTTGGAAGCTATGAGGATGATCCTCAAGCCATGGACCCAGTCCGCATAGTTGCTTCCATCATCTTTCAGCTTGGTTTTCTCTAGGAACGCGTTGAAATTGAGGTTGACATTTGCGTTGGCCATTGGATCTACAATATAGATATTAAAGGCAATTTTAGACTAAGTTCATGATAATTAAGTTCACATAATCATATTATTCAATGAACTCCCACTCAGATAGACATCTCTCTAGTCATCCCAGTGATACATGATCCATGTCAACTAGCCCGTGTCCGATCATCATGTGAGAAGGACTAGTCATCCATGGTGAACATCTTCATGTTGATTGTATCTTCTATACGACTCATGTTCGACCTTTCGGTCTTCTGTGTTCCGAGGCCATGTCTGTACATGCTAGGCTCGTCAAGTCAACCTAAGTGTTTCACGTGTGTAAATCTGGCTTACACCCGTTGTATGCGAATGTTAGAACCTATCACACCCGATCATCACGTGGTGCTTCGGAACAACGATCCTTAGCAACGGTGCACAGTTATGGTGAACACTTCTCTTCAAATTTTATTGAGAGATCATCTTATTGACTACTGTCGTTTTAAGCAAATAAGATGTAAACATGATAAACATCACATGCAATCAATATAGTGACATGATGTGGCCAATATCATCTTGCTCCTATGATCTCCATCTTCGGGGCACCATGATCATCATTGTCATCGGCATGACACCATGATCTCCATCGTCATGATCTCCATCATTGTGTCTTCATGAAGTTGTCTCGCCAACTATTACTTCTACTACTATGGCTAACACTTAGCAATAAAGTAAAGTAATTACATGGCGTTTATGATTGACACGCAGGTCATACAATAAAATAAGACAACTCCTATGGCTCCTGCCAGTTGTCATAGTCATCGACATGCAAGTCGTGAACCCTATTACAAGAACATGATCAATCTCATACATCACAATGCATCACATCACATCCTTCTGGCCATATCACATCACAAGGCATATGCTGCAAAAACAAGTTAGACGTCCTCTAATTTGTAGTTGCAAGTTTTTACGTGGTTGCTATAGGTTTCTAGCAAGAACGTTTCTTACCTACGCCAAAACCACAACGTGATATGCCAATTGCTATTTACCCTTCATAAGGACCCTTTTCATCGAATCCAATCCGACTAAGGTGGGAGAGACAGACACCCGCTAGCCACCTTATGCAACTAGTGCATGTCAGGCGGTGGAACTAGTCTCACGTAACCGTACGTGTAAGGTTGGTCCGGGCGGCTTCATCCCACAATACCGTCAAATCAAGATAAGACTAGTAACGGCAATCATATTAACAAAATCGACGCCCACAACTGCTTTGTGTTCTAGTCGTGCATAGATTCTACGCATGGACCTAGCTCATGATCCCACTATTGGGAGACGTAGTAGTAAATCATTTTCCTACGTGTCACCAAGATCTATCTATGGAGAAACCAGAAAACGAGCAGGGAGAGATTGGATCTTCATACCTTTGAAGATCGCTAAGCAGAAGCGTTGCTAGAACGCGGTTGATGGAGTCGTCCTCGCAGCGCTTCAGATCGCGGTGGATTCCGATCTAAGCACCGAACAACGGTGCCTCCGCGTTCAACACACGTGCAGCCCGGTGACGTCTCCTATGCCTTGATCCAGCAAGGAGGAAGGAGAGGTTGGGGAAGAGCTCCAGCAGCAGCATGACGGCGTGGTGGTGGTGGAGTAACAAGGTATCCCGGCAGGGCTTCACCAAGCGCTGCGGAGGAGGAAGAAGAGAGGTAGGGCTTCGCCGTGAGAGAGAGAGTTCAGATCTGTTCTCAAGAGGCAAAACCCTTGGGTATATATAGGAGGAGGGAGAGGGAGGGATGCCTTGGCCCCTCCTCCAAGGAGGAGAGGTTCGGCCGAAGTGGGCGAGGAGTCCACCTCCCGCAAGGGAGGTGGATCTCCTCCTTTCAAACCCTTTTTGCCCTTATCTCTAGATCCCAACCGCATGGGCCTTTCTATGAGGTCTTGGATGGCCCAATGTGGGCTGGCACACCTCCTCTAAGGGCCCATGTAGTCCTCTGGTCGTCACACCCCTCCCGGGGGTCCTCCGGCACCCTCCCGGCACTCCCGGTACAATACCGATGAGCCCAAAAACTTTTCGGTGACCAAAACTGGACTTCCTATATATCAATCTTTACCTCCTGACCTGTCTGGAGCTCCTCGTGATGTCCATGATCTCATCTGGGACTCCGAACAACCTTTGGTAATCACATATACCATTTCCCTATAACCCTAGCAATATCGAACCTTAAGTGTGTAGACCCTACGGGTTCGGGAGACACGTAGACATGACTGAGACACCTTTCCGTTCAATAACCAACAGCGGGATCTGGATACCCATGTTGGCTCCCACGTACTCCACAATGATCTCATCGGATGAACCACGATATCAGGGATTCAATCAATCCCGTATACAATTCCCTTTGTCTATCGGTATGTTACTTGCCTGAGATTCGATCGTCGGTATCCCTATACCTTGTTCAATCTCGTTACCGGCAAGTCTCTTTACTCGTTCCGTAATACATCATCCCGTGACTAACTCCTTAGTCACATTGAGGTCATTATGATGATGTCTTACCGAGTGGGCCCAGAGATACCTCTCCGTCACACGGAGTGACAAATCCCAGTCTCGATTTGTGTCAACCCAACAGACACTTTTGGAGATACCCGTAGGGTACCTTTATAGCCACCCAGTTACGTTGTGACATTTGGCACACCCAAAGCATTCCTACGGTATCCGGGAGTTACACAATCTCATGGTCTAAGGAAACGATACCTGACATTGAAAAGCTTTAGCAAATGAACTACACGATCTTGTGCTATGCTTAGGACTGGGTCTTGTCCATCACATCATTCTCCTAATGATGTGATCCCATTATCAATGACATCCAATGTCCATGGTCATGAAACCATGACCATCTATTGATCAACGAGCTAGCCAACTAGAGGCTCACTAGGGACATGTTGTGGTCTATGTATTCACACATGTATTACGGTTTTCGGTTAACCCAATTGTAGCATGAATAATAGACAATTATCATGAACTAGGAAATACAATAATAACCATTTTATTATTTCCTCTAGGGCATATTTCCAACACTCTTCTCCTCCTGCTGTATGGCCACGTGCCCGCGGGCCAGCCGGCTGGCGTCATCCGTTGGCTCCCCCGCCGGCTCCTCCTCGTGGAGCTCGATGGGGTCCCTGCAATGCCCAAGGACCGGTCATTGACCGGCTCACAAGGCGAAAGCAAAAAACTTACGTGAAATAAAAACTTACCCAATGACAAGGGGCAAGGCCCGCTTGGCGCGTGGCGGCAGCTTCCGTGCAACCACCTTCACCCGCTTCGGGCCGGCGGCGGGGGCCGCCAACCCACCCTGAGCCAGCCTCCTCCCCCGGCCGGCCACTCCGGCCTCCGGGGCATGAGCCAGCCGCTCCTCGCTCCTCCGGCCCTGGAGCGCTGAAGGGGGAGGCTCATTCAAAACCATCAAGGTGTCATCATCATCGTCGTCATCCGTCCAGTCCTTGATCGAGGGGGCAAGAGGGAACTCACCCGCTCCGCGGGGCTCCCCGGCCTTGCCGGATCCTCTGGCTCCACTAGGAGCGCTGGTTCGCGGGTCGGCCGGCTCGTCGTCTCCTCCCGAGGAGTCCACTCCTTCCTCCGGGGGCCTCCCATCTGGTAGTCTTCGGAGTCGGAGTTTTCACGCTCCGCATCAAAGATATGCGGGTGCGGGCCATCTGGTGTGTTCTATCGCACTAGCAGTTGCGGTCAGCACATCAAAGTAAGTTCTCCAGCTGGCTGCCGACTAGGGAATATCAAACGAAAAAGAACCGCCTCGACGGAAAACATACCAGGGTAGGCCGGTTGATGTGGTCGTATGGCTCCATGCCGAAGGACCACGAGGCGGGCTTCAGCTTGAACGTCGTGAGAGCATTCACCTGCTTCGCCACCTGAGCCGGCGTCAACTCGATAGTGGACAGCCGGCAAGGGTCGTGCGGGCCGGACATGTCGCAAATTTGGTGTGGCCGCATCTGGAGGGGCAACACCTAGCGCGAGATAAAGGCTGCCACCAGGTCAATGGAAACCAGCCCCTTGGAGCTCTTCAGTTGTAGAGCGGGCCAAGCTCGTCCAGGGCCGCGCCGCACGGGGCAGCCCCCAGCCAGTTCTGCTGGGAGGTCTGCCTGTCCTCAAACGTCGGCAGCCAGATGAAATCCGTCCTCGGGTCGACGTTCTTCTCGTAGAAGAACGTCTGGTGCCACCCCTTGACGGAATCAACGAGGGAAAGAGGAGGAAAGCGAGCGACGTCGCGGCAGCACACCACCATGCCCCCGCAGGCGTCGCTTTTTAGAGGTAGAAGAGAGCGTTGAAGAGGTCGATGAAAGGAAGGAACCGAGGTACCCCTCGCACAACGTCACAAAGGCGGAGAGGTAAAGGATCTAATTCGGACCAAGGTTGTGCGGACGGAGGTCAAAAGTATCTAGAAGGAGACGAAAGAAGATACTCACCAGGAGCCCGAAGCCCCGGGAGAAGTGCCAAAGGAACACGACGTGTTCCCCTGGCTATGGCGCTGGCCCTATCTTGTCTCCCGGCGCGCGTGCAGCCACTTGCTCCTCTAGTAGCAACATGCGTGCGCGGTGCAGCTTGGCGATGTCCACCTCGACCACGAAGGAGCCAGCCCAGCTGCCACTGTGTCCATCGGCCATCGTGGCGGTGGTGCGGCGTGTGGGTGTGGGTGCGGGCTCGGGTGCGACGGCGTGCGAGGAAGGAAGAGAGGCAACGAAGAAGGGCAGCAAGGAGGCAAGTGGGGCGCGGGTACCTCTGCCTCCTCCCCTTCCTCTCCTTTTATAGGGGAGGCCATGACCGGGGGACGTGGGATTGATTGTGCCCACTCGCCCCGGAAACTCCACGCACATGGGTGGCCCCCGGCCGTAACGGCCGCTTCGGGGTGCAGAGGATCCTTCCCTATGCCCCGAGGCCTACTGGGCTACGCCTTGGTCCTAGCAGGCTAGGCCCAAGCAACGTCCCATCTCCCCCCATGCGCGGGACCCACCACATCATCACTCGTCGCGTGGCGTGCCGCGTGCTGGTGCGGGTCCTGGGGCAGCGCGCCGGTACCCGAGGCGTCGGGTCCAATGACCGACCCGGCTGCCCCTTCGCCTTCGAGCTGGAGGCGGGTAATGCTGAGGGGAAGCCGCCGGCTCCCCACCGTCCGCTAGACGCGGGACCCCGCCGGCTTCGGGGACTACTGACGGGGTTATTACCTCTAGTAGGCCAAAGCAACGGGGTCTTCCCCTTTTCGCTTCGATGAAAAACTACGTGGTCGGCTGGCCGTGGCTGCCAGAGGGCATCCGACGTGAGGCAGTGCTGGCTGGTGCCCCGCCCGGCTAGTCAAGGAGCCGGCTGGACCCTCGGCCGGCTGGGCGTGGCCAGCTGCCCATGGGATGGCTCTTCCGTTGACCTTGGGACGGACATGCCCCATCCCGCCCCTTTGCGCGCGGGTACGACGATGTGACGCGACCGGCTGGACGAGTGGCCATGTGGCTACATTGGCCGCTGATGTCCTGCGGCGCATGGCTACAGTCCAACCGTGTCGGCCGCTGACCTCGACGAGCGCGACCGGGCATGGGAACAGTGTCGGCACGCCCTTGCCACTCAATTACCTGCCTCGGCGTGGCTACAGTGCAGCCGGTCGTACCGATGACTTTGGTCGGCTGGCGCTAGGTGATGCCAACTAGGCGGCCGGTGCCGCGGCAGGTGGGCGAGGACCAATCGTCGGGCTGGTTGGCGGGCCCTAGCGGGAGGTGGGACCGCTTAGTCGGTGGCCCCTATAAGCGATGAGACGACACGAGTGGCACGACCCTCTGGCCAGCCGGAGAGACTGCCAGCCGGGTCCCCCCATCTTTCTACTTAGAACATATTGTAAGAGCCAGGGGTTGGCCTATAAAACCCCCTAAACCCCCATGCAACAGGGACGGACATACGCGCACACGAACGATCATCTCCACATATCCCCTTCTAGCAGTGGAGGAAGAGGAGCCTGTTGTCCCTTCTTCCTCCTCTAGACACAACTCCAAGAGCACCATTGTATCCATACCCATCCATCTAACAAAACCAAGCAGGACTAGGGGTATTGCCTCCCTCGGAGGGCCCTGAACCTGGGTACATCGTGTGTCACCACCGCTTGTGCCCAATATCGCACCCGGAGCCCGTCAGAGTGCTCCGACCCCAACACCTACGATAAGCCACCCTATGGCATCTGTAATGATAAATCAACGACAGGATGTTTTGATTGGGGACAACTGGCGCTAAGAACAGCAACGGTCGGAATTCTGAACTATGAATGTCCTCAGACTTATCATGTTCCTCACTTGTAGGCAATTCGCATTGGCGAAATCCTAACTCCTCAGTCAGATCAGTTTCATCATAGACCAAAAGGACTTCGTCTCTGTCACTGAAGAACTTGATTGAACTTCAAGAGATTTCCAAAGGCTTCACTCGAAGGATTGGATAGGTTGTGGCTTTTGGAGTTGAGCTTCAGTTGGAAATTTTCCTTAGTATTACCTCGGCCCCCTTTAACAGTACGGTCTTTCCTAAACTCAAAGAAAGAAAATGAAACTACTGTTGGAAATATGCCCTAGAGGCAATAATAAATTAGTTATTATCCTATTTCCTTGTTCATGATAATCATTTATTATTCTTGCTATAATTGTATTGATCGGAGACTTAGATGCATGTGTGGATACATAGACAAAACCATGTCCCTAGTATGCCTATAATAGACTAGCTCGTTGATCAAAGATGGTTAAGGTTTCCTAGCCATGGTCATCAGATGTCATTTGATAACGGGATCACATCATTAGGAGAATGGTGTGATGGACAAGACCCAAACAACAAACGTAGCATATGATCGTGTCAGTATATTGCTACTGTTTTCTGCATGTCAAGTATTTGTTCCTATGACCATGAGATCATGCAACTCACTGACACCGGAGGAGTGCCTTGTGTGTACCAAACATTGCAACGTAACTGGGAGACTATAAAGGTACTCTACAGGTATCTTTGAGGGTATCTGTTGGGTTGGCATGGATCAATACTGGGATTTGTTACTCAGTGTGACGGAGAGGTATCTCAGGGCCCACTCGGTAATACAGCATCACAATAAGCCTTGCAAGCAATGTGAATAAGTGTTAGTCACGGGATCTTGTATTACGAAACGAGTAAAGAGACTTGCCGGTAACAAGATTGAACTAGGTATAGAGATACCGACGATCGAATCTTGGGCGAGTAACATACCGAAGAACAAAGGGAACATAATATGGGATTAACTGAATCCTTGACATAGAGGTTCGACCGATAAAGATCTTCGTAGAATATGTAGGAACCAATATAGGCATCCAAGTCCCGCTATTGGTTGTTGACCGTAGAGGTGTCTCGGTCATGTCTACATAGTTCTCGAACCCGCAGGGTCTGCACACTTAAGGTTCGGTGACGTTTCGGTAGTATAGAGTTATGTATGGTGGTGACCAAAGGTTGTTCGGAGTCTGGGATGAGATTCCGAACATCACGAGGAGCTCCGTAATGGTCCAGAGGTAAAGGTTGATATATAGGAAGTCCTGTTTTGGTCACCGGAAAAGTTTCGGGCTCATCGGTAGAGTATCGGGAGTGTCAGTAGTGTACCAGGGGACCATCGGGAGAGGTATTTCGACCCAAGAGGCTTCATGGTCTATGGGAGGAATAATACCAGCCCTTAGTGGGATGGCCAAAGTCCCACACAAGGCCCATGCGGCTGGGGAAGAAATTCCAAAGTAGAAAAGGTGGAAAAAGGCAAAAAGGTGGAAATAAGGAAGGAGTCCTAATCCTACTAGGAGTGGAGGAGGAGGATTCCTCCTCTCCCACTTCGGCCGAAGCCTATAGGGGCTGGCCCTTGCGCCAAGCCTCCTCCTCCTCTCCTCCGATATATACTAGAGGCTTTTAGGGTTTTGGCACAAGATTTTCAGCCACGTGCAACCCTACCCTCTAGTTTGTAGTTTCTCCTCTAGATCGGTTTCAGTTGTGCTTGGGCGAAGCCCTGCTGAGATTACTCCACCACCATCACCGCAGCACCATCACGCTGCTGGAGAAATCATCTACCTCCCCGCTCCCTCTTGCTGGATTAATAAGGCGGAGATCGTCATCAAGTTGTACGTGTGATGAACGCGTAGATGCCGTCCGTTTGGCGCTAGATCGGAAGGACCGTGATCAAGATCGCGAGACAATTCATGATTGGATCGTGGGACGGATCGTGATGAGATCACGAGACGGATCATGATGAGAGCATGGGATGAATTGTGATAGGATCGCGGGACGCTCAGCGATTTGGATCGCGAAGACGTTCGACTACACCAACCGTGTTTCTAAACGCTTCCCGCTTAGTGTTCTACAAGGGTACGTAGATCTACTCTCCCTCTCGTATATGCTCATCCCCATGGATAAATCTTGCGTGTGCGTAGGAAAAAAAATTCCCATGCAACATTCCCCAACAGTGGCATCATGAGCTAGGTCTATGTGTAGATGATATCTCGAGTAGAACACAAAGAGTTTGTGGGCGTTGATGCTTATATTGCTTCCTCCCTTGGTCGTGTTTTGGTTCAACGATATCGTGGGATGAAGCGGCCCAGACCAACCTTACTCATGCACTTATGAGAGACCGGTTCCATCGACTGGCGTGTAACTTCATTGCACAAATATGGCTGGCGGGTGTCTATTTCTCCTACTTTAGTTGGATCGGATTCGACAAAGGTGGTCCTTGAGAAGGTTGAAAAGCAACTTATGTATCATTGTTGTGGTTTTGCGTAGGTGAGAATTGTTCTTGCTACATACCCGTAGCAGCCACGTAAAACATGCAACAACAATTAGAGGACGTCTAACTTGTTTTTGCAGGGTATGTTGTGATGTGATATGGCCAATTACATGATGAGATATATGTGATGTATGAGATGATCATGTGTTGTATAGAATATCATGACTTGCATGTCGATGAGTACGGCAACCGGCAGGAGCCATAGGGTTGTCTTTAATTATTGTATGACCTGCGTGTTAATCATTAAGCACTATGTAATGCTTTACTTTATCGCTAAACGGTAGCAATAGTAGTATAAGCATGGTGGGCGTGACAACCCCGATGGAGACACATTGATGGACATCAAGATAATGGAGATCATGGTGTCATGTCGGTGACGATGGAGATCATGCCGGTGCTTTCAAGATGGAGATCAAAAGCACAAGTTCGTGGCCATATCATGTCACTTATGATTTGAATGTGATGCTAATCCTTTTATGCACCTTCTTTTGCTTAGGACAACGGTAGCATTATAAGGTGATCCCTCACTTAAATTTCAAGATAAATTGTGTTCTCCCCGAGTGTGCATCGTTGCGAAAGTTTGTCGTGTTGAGACACCACGTGATGATCGGGTGTGATAGACTCTACGTTCACATGCAACGGGTGCAAGCCAGTGTTGCACATGCAGAACACTTGGGTTAAACTTGATGAGCCTAGCATGTATAGACATGGCCTCGGAACACAAGAGACCGAAAGGTCGAACATGAGTCATATAGTAGATATGATCAACATGATGATGTTCGCCATTGAAACCACCTCAAGTCACGTGATGATCGGACCTGAGTTGGTGAATTTGGATCATGTATCACTTGAATGACAAGAGAGATGTCAATTTGAGTGGGAGTTCTTCAGTAATATGATTAATTGAACTCATTATCATGAACATAGTCAGTAGTGTCTTTGCAAATTATGTTGTAGATTACTTGCTCGTGCTATAGCTCCCTTGAATTTTTATATGTTCCTAAAGACATAGAGTTGAAACATGATGGTAGCAATATTGCGGACTGGGTCCATGATCTAAGGATTGTCCTCATTTTTGCACAGAACGCTTATGTCCTTAATGCACCGCTCGGTGCGCCAACCCCTCTAGCGTCATCAGTAGATGTTGTGAACATCTGACAGGCACGTTCTGATGACTACTTGATAGTTTAGTGTGTCATGCATTACGGCTTAGAATTGAGGCTCTGAAACGTTTTGAACGTCACGGAACATATGAGATGTTCCAAGAGATGAAATTAGGATCTCGGACTCGTGCCCGTGTTGCAAGATATGAGAACTCCAACATGATTATTTGCATGCAAGATGAAAGAGAATAGCTCAATCGTTGAGCATGTGCTCAGATTGTCTGGGTGCTACAATCGCTTGAATCAAGTGGGAGTTGATCTTCCAGATAAGATAGTGATTGATATAGTTCTCCAAGTCACTATCACTAAGCTACTAGAACTTGGTGATGAACTATAAAATGCCAGGGATAGAAATAATGATCCCTGAGCTGTTCGTGATGTTTGACACCGCGAAGGTAGAAATCAAGAAGGAGCGTCAAGTGTTGATGGTTAGTAAAACCACTAGTTTCGAGAAGGGCAAGGGCAAGGAGGGAAACTTCATGGATGGCAAGTCAGTTGCTGTTCCAGTGAAGCAACCCAAAGTTGAACCCAAACCCAAGACTAAGTGCTTCGATTATGAGGAGAGCGGTCACTGAAGCGAAACAACCCTAGATACTTGGTAGATAAGAAGGCTGGCAATGTCGACAGAAGTATATTTGATATAGGTGTTATTAATGTGTACCTTGCTAGTAATCCTAGTAGCACCTGGGTATTGGATACCGGTTGGGTTGCTAAATGTTAGTAACTCGAAATAAAAGCTACAGAATAAATAGAGAACTAGCAAAGGGTGAGGTGACGATGTATATTGGAAATGTTTCCAAGGTTGATGTGACCAACATCGCACGCTCTCTCTACCTTCGGGATTAGTGACGAACCTAAATAAATGTTATTTGGTGTTTTGCGTTGAGCATGAACGTGATTAGATCGTGTTTATTGCAACACGGTTATTCATTTAAGTTAGATAATAATGGTTATTATGTTTACATGAATAATACCTTCAATGGTCATGCACCCAGTGAGAATGGTTTTTTGAATCTTGATCGTAGTAATGCACATGTTCATAACATTGATGCCAAAAGATACAAAGTTAATAATGATAGTGTCACATACTTCTGGCACTGCCGCTAAATGTCATATTGGTATAAAGCGCATGAAGAAACTCCATGCTGATAGATCTTTGGACTCATTCGATTTCGAATCGGTTGAGACATGCGAACTTTGCCTCTTGGGCAAGATGACTAAGGACCCTGTTTTCCGGATTGATGGAGCGGGCAAGTGATTTATTGGAAATGATACATGTTGATGTATGCAATCCAATGAGTCTTGTAGCGTGTGGTGGATATCGTTATTTTCTTACCTTCACTAATGATTTGAGTAGATATAGTGTATATTTACTTAATGAAACACAAGTTTGAATCGTTTGAAAGGTTCAAGCAAATTCAGAGTGAAGTTTAAGATCATCGTGACAAGAAGATAAAAATGTCCGCGATACGATCGTGGAGGTGAATATCTGAGTTACGAGTTTGGGAGACAACTTTAGACAATGTGAAAGTTGTTGCACAACTCACGCCACTTGGAACCCCATAGTGTGATGGTGTGTCCGAACGTCATAGTCGTGCTCTATTGGATATTGTGCGTGCTATGATGTCTCTTATCGTTTTGCCACTATCGTTTTTTGGGTTATGCATTAGGGACAACTACATTCACTTTAAAAGGGACACCATCTAAATCCGTAGATATGACACCATATGGTTTAGCAGAAACCTAAAGTTGTGATTTCTTGGAGTTTGGGAATGCGACACTTATGTCTGATAAGCTCGAACCCAAAGCGGAGAAATGCATCTTCATAGAATACCCTAAGAATAGTTGGGTGAACCTTCTATCTCAGATCCAAGCATAAATTGTTTGTTGCTAAAACTGGGTCCTTTCTCGAGAAAAAGTTTCTCTCGAAAGAATTTAATGGGAGGAAGATAGAACTTGATGAGGTTGTTGAACCTTTTGATTCAACCAGAGAGTAGCGCAGCACAGAAAGATGTTTCTGTAGAGCCTACGTTAGTTGAAAAGAAGTTAGTGTTGATGATCATGAAACTTTGGATCAAGTTACTATCGAACCTCGTAGGTCGACAAGGATGCGTACTACTCCTAAGTGGTATGGCAACCCTTTCTTAGAGATCATGTTGTTGGACAAGGATGAACCTACGAACTATGGAGAAGCGATGATGGGCCCGGATTCTGACAAATGGTTAGAGGCCATGAAATCCGAGATAAAATCCATGTAGGAAAACCAAGTATAGACTTTGGTAGACTTTCTCGTTGGATGGCAGGTCGTTGAGTACAAATGGATCTTTAAAATGAAGACAGACGCTGATGGTAAATGCCACCATTTGTAAAGCTCGACTTGTTGCAAAGAAGTTTACGACAAGTTCAAGGAGTTGACTGCGATGAGACTTTCTCACTTGTAGAGATGCTAAAGTCTGTTGGAATTATGTTAGAAGTTGCTGCATTTTTCAATTATGAAATCTGGCAGATGGATGTCAAAACATCGTTTCCTTAACGGTTTACTTGAGGAAAGGTTGTATGTGATACAACTAGAAGGTTTTGTCAGTCCTAAGGATGCTAAAAGGTGTGCAAGCTTCAGTGATCCTTTTATGGACTGAAGCAAGCATCTCGGAGTTGGAATATACACTTTCATGAGGTGATCAAAGTTTTTGAGTCTATACAAAGTATATGAGAAACTTGTATTTACAATAAAGTGAGTGGGATCACTATAGAGTTTCTGATAAGCATATGTGGTTGACATATTGTTGATCGGAAATGATATAGAATTTCTGGAAAGCATGAAGGGTTGTTTGAAAAGAGTTTTTCAAAGGAAGACCTGGATAAAGCTACTTAATTGTTGAGCATCAAGATCTATAGAGATAGATCAAGATACTTGATGAGACTTTCAATGAGTACATACCTTGACAAGATTTTGAAAGAGTTCAAAATAGATCAGTCAGAGAAAGAGTTCTTGCCTGATTTGTAAGGTGTGAAGTTGAGTAAGACTCAAAAGCTTGACCACGGCAGAAGAAAGAGAAAGGATGAATGTCGTCCCCTATGCCTTAGCCATAGGCTCTATATTATGCCATGCTGTGTACCGCACCTGGTGTGTGCCTTGCCATGAGTTTGTCAAGGGGTACAAGAGTGCTCCAGGAGTGGATCACTGGACAGCGGTCAAAATTATCCTTAGTAACTAGAGTACTAAGGATATGTTTCTCCATTATGGAGGTGATAAAGAGTTCATCGTAAAGAGTTATGTCAATGCAAGCTTTAACACCAATTCGGATGACTCATAGTAGCAATCTGGATACGTATAGTGGAGCAGCCTTTTGGAATAGTACCAAGTGCAGTGTGGTAGCAGTGTTTATAGTTTGACATAGAGATTTGCAAAGTACACACGGATCTGAATGTCGCAGACCCGTTGACTATAAGACCTCTCTCACATGCAAAGCATGATCGAGCCCAAAACTCATTGGGTGTTAGATACATAACAATGCGAATCACATGGTGATGTGAACTAGATTATGGACTCTAGTGCAAGTGGGAGACTGTTGGAAATATGCCCTAGAGGCAGTAATAAATTAGTTATTATCATATTTTCTTGTTCATGATAATCGTTTATTATCCATGATATAATTGTATTGATCGGAGACTTAGATGCATGTGTGGATACATAGACAAAACCATGTCCCTAGTATGCCTCTAATAGACTAGCTCATTGATCAAAGATGGTTAAGGTTTCCTAGCCATGGACATGAGATGTCATTTGATAACGGGATCACATTAGTAGGAGAATGGTGTGATCGACAAGACCCGTACTACAAACATAGCATATGATCGTGTCAGTTTATTGCTACTGTTTTTTGCATGTCAAGTATCTGTTCCTATGACCATGAGATCATGCAAATCACTGACACCGGAGGAGTGCCTTGTGTGTATCAAATATTGCAACGTAACTGGGTGACTATAAAGGTACTCTACAGGTATCTTCGAGGGTGTCTGTTGGGTTGGCATGGATCAAGACTGGGATTTTTTACTCCGTATGACGGAGAGGTATCTCAGGGCCCACTCGATAATACAACATCACAACAAGCCTTGCAAGCAATGTGACTAAGTGTTAGTCACGGGATATTGTATTACGGAACGAGTAAAGAGACATGCTGGTAACAATACTGAACTAGGTATAGAGATACCAACGATCGAATCTTGGGCAAGTAACATACTGAAGAACAAAGGGAACATCATACGGGATTAACTGAATCCTTGACATAGAGGTTCGACCGATAAAGATCTTCGTAGAATATCTAGGAATCAATATGGGCATCCAGGTCCGCTATTGGTTATTGACCGTAGAGGTGTCTCGGTCATGTCTACATAGTTCTCGAACCCGTAGGGTCTGCACACTTAAGGTTCGGTGACGTTTCGGTAGTATAGTGTTATGTATGGTGGTGACCGAAGTTTGTTCATCGTCCCGGTTGAGATCCTGGACGTCACGAGGAGCTCCGGACTGGTCCGGAGGTAAAGGTTGATATATAGGAAGTCCTGTTTTGGTCACCGAAAAATGTCTGGGCTCATCAGTAGTGTACCGGGAATGCCGGTAGTGTACCGGGGGACCATCAGGAGAGGTATTTCGACCCAAGAGGCTTCATGGGCTGTGGGAGGACTAATACCATCCCTTAGTGGTCTGGCCAAAGTCCCACACAAGGCCCATGCGGCTGGGGAAGAAATTCTAAAGGATAAAAGGTGGAAAAAGGCAAAAAGGTGGAAATAAGGAAGGAGTCCTAATCCTACTAGGAGTGGAGGAGGAGGATTCCTCCTCTCCCACTTCGGCCGAAGCCTAGAGGAGCTGGGCCTTGTGCCAAGCCTCCTCCTCCTCTCCTACTATATATACTAGAGGGTTTTAGGGTTTTGGCACAAGATTTTCAGCCACGTGCAACCCTACCCTCTAGTTCGTAGTTTCTCCTCTAGATCGGTTTTAGCTGTGCTTAGGTGAAGCCCTGCTGAGATTACTCCACCACCATCACTGCAGCGCCGTCACACTGCCGGAGAACTCGTCTACGTCTCTGCTCCCTCTTGCTGGATCAAGTAGGCAGAGATCGTCATCAAGTTGTACGTGTGCTGAATGCGGAGGTGTCGTCCGTTCGGCGCTAGATCGGAAGGACCGTGATCAAGATTGCGAGAAGATTCATGATTGGATCGCGGGACGGATCGCAATGAGATCGCGAGACGGATCGTGATGAGATCACGGGATGAATCGTGATGGGATCGCGGGATGCTCGGTGATTTGGATCGCAAAGACGTTCGACTACACCAACCGCGTTTCTTAATGCTTCCCGCTTAGCGATCTACAAGGGTACATAGATCCACTCTCCCTCCCCTAGATGCTCATCACCATGGATAGCTCTTGCGTGTGCATAGGAAATTTTTTGTTTCCCATGCAACGTTCCCCAAAAACTACGAAAACAAAAGTCTTCACCCTTCATAGTCCTCGTTCACATGTTCAAGGTCACACCAACTTCTTTAGTTTCAAAGTCTTCAGGGAATACCAAAGTCTTTAGCAAAGTCTTCACCAAAGTCTTCAGTTGAAGACGTACATTTTTAGGGGTCAGTAATCTCCGAATATATCAAACTCCTCATCGACTTATAGACCCTGTGTACACTCACAAACACATTAGTTCCTTAACCTATAAGTCTTCAGTACACCCAAATCACTAAGGTCACTAGATGCACTTACAGTCTGCCCCTTTTTAGTGATTGAAGACACATAGGTTAAGTTTTCAACGGGGATAATACTATGAAGTGTAACTACTAAGTTTGAGAAATTTGATTGCAAGATATAGAAGAACTCCCCCTGAAGATGTGCATATTTGAGGAATTTGCTTTGGACTGCAAATGCACATGGCAGATTAAAAACATGGAGAACTCCCCCTATATATTGTAATTCATACACGCATTTAACATATGATATGAAGAATTTGAAATGCATCATGAAAATGGTGTCTGACGAAATTCAGCATGCATGCATTAAGGTGCTTGAGGAAATAAACATGCGGAAAGCAGTTTCAAGAGCGTCAGACCACCATCGGACTTAAGTTTACAACCCAAACAACAAAAGCTTCAGAAGACCGAGATTTGTAACTTCAACAAAAAAACACAGCCCATATATAGAGCATATATAGAGACCCGCTTGAAGACTAACTCAAATTTTCTCCCCCTTTGTCATCGAAGACCAAAAGGGATGAAAAATGAGGATTAGTGCCTCTTGAAGAATTTCATCTTGTTGGTGAGGAAGGAGCGCCAGCATTCCCGGGTCATTTGTCGATGCAGGGCCCACCGCAGTGTCGTCAATGTCCTCGGCTTCATCTGCTTCACACGATGAAGAATATGAACTTGTAACCATCAGAGGAACTTGAACCTTCTTGAATTTCTTCTAAGGAGGATGAGACCAGTCAAAGTTTTGCTGAAAGTCCATGTCCTTGAGTTCCTCAGGGGTCTTGAGGTGTGCGAGAATGACCCATGCACGATCGAAGATTTCATGCGCATAGTAGTGATTTTTCCTCACGGAGTTCTGCGTCACAGTCATGTTTTGAACTATGGAAGCCAACTGACGCTTTACCCACTTGTGATTGCGATCGACCTTTTGATGAAGACTTATGAGAAGCTCACGATTAGTCATCACACGAGGGGCTGACTCTTGAGGATTTTGTGCTGAGGCCTTTGCTTCAGAATCCTGGGTTGCAGTATCATCATTGGTGGAAAAGGATGCAACTTTGCGAAACTGACCATCCAATGGACGAGTGCCTTCATTAATGACAGCCTTGCCTTTTCCTTCAACTGAGGCAATTGTGCTCTTGAGGACTTCGATCGGGGGCAAGAAGATGAAGTGATTCTGGAAGTTTTCCTTGAAGGGAACCGAAGACCTTGATCTGATGAACTTCATGATCCATGGAGCATATGGCTTCAGTTCAAACAGGGCTAGAGCAGCATTCACCAATCTCCTCATGAAGAAATAATGGAATTTGATGGGAATCCCATGAATAATGTTGAATAGCATGCTCTTCATGAATCCCTCCACTTCTTCTTCTTCAGAGGTGTGGCCCTTATGAGGACAAAGGGTGTTGGTGAGAATGCGGTAGACCGTCCTGGGCACATAGAGCAAATTCTTCACAATGAAGGTTGTCCGTTGTGCTTTTCTAGGAGCCAATGGCTTCATAAGCACTTGCATCAGTTGGTTGGGTAGAGCAGGTTCATCAAACAGGCAGTGTGCTTCTTCTCATGGAATTGGGACAGGGACTGAGTGATGCAATTCAGATGCTGGAGCAGTGAGGTAAGTAGATCCGGTCATCCAGTCCAAGACCCATGAGTTGATGTTAGAGGCATCACCTATGATGTGCAGTGTGGCATAGAATTGAAGAATTAGTTCTTCATTCTAGTCACAGATATCCACACAGAAAGGAAAGATTCCTGCATTGTGAAGAACTAAGAGCACCAGTGAAAAGGATGGAATTGTTTCCATATCAGCATGAGGAATTTGGTGGTGCTCGAAGGCTTTCTTCTTGTCAAACAGAACTGATGCATAGTAATTCATCTGAGTTGGAGTCCAGAATATGGTTTGACCGGCCCTTGCTGAGTCATATGGGTTAGGACCAGTGAAGAATATGTGCTCATCGAAGGAATTTGGGGCGCTTTGAGCCTTTGAATGGAATCCTTGGCTTCGGCTGAAGGTTTGTCTTGAAGTGGCCCTTGATCTCCTTAGGCGTAGGAGGAATTTTTTCAGACTGAGGAATTTGCGGAGCATTTTCCTCAGTAGCAGTGGGAGCAGCAAAGTCATCAGCTGATGCACCTGGAAATTCTTCAGTGGCTGGAGCGGCCATGCCATCAGATCCTTCGTGAATTTCTTCAGTCTAGGCTGGGGACTGAGGAATCTGTGACAGAGGAGTGGTCATTGGGGAATTTGGGTGAGCAGTTTCCCAATATTCGTCATTGATGACATGAGTTGTATTGCCAATCTCCACATCCTCATCAATTTCTTCAAAGCCGGCCTCTTCAGCAGTAAACTAAGGTTGGGGCGATGATACCTATGGAGTTGAAGCATTTGCTTCCACTTCAATGTCTTCATCAAACTGCTGTGTCGAGGCAGTAGAATGATCTTCTTCATCTTCATCATCTGGGATGACATAGTCAACGCCAAATGGTATTATCTCATAGGCCGGTGCTGAGGAGATTGGAGTGTCATCTAATGGTTCAGTTGAAGATTTTGGCAGAGTCTTCAACTTCTTCACAGCTGAGGAATCTGAAGTTGAAGCTTTTCTCTTTAGAGCCTTCTTCTCAGTAGCCTTATTTTCTTCACTTCTGATGCAGAAGGAAGGTCGATTGTCTTCACCTTTGAAGATTTTGGGGTTTCAGAGGAGGGTGAAGGAGCAGCAGTTTCTTCAGGCACGACTGATGTAGTCCTCCTTGTGGGTTCAGTTTCATCGGGCGCACTAGTGGAGGGTGTGCTGGTAGGTTCTTCAGCAGTCTTACTTTCTTCAACAGCGCTGGTAGTTTCCTCACTAGGCTGAGCAGGTTCCTCGGCCTGAGGAATTTGTGGCTAGGAGTGAGATGCAACCCTTGAGTTGTGATCATTGATGACTTTATCAGCAATGTCAATGAAGCGAACCTTGGCGCCTTGCCAATCAGCATAGTATGAATTGAATTCCTCACTGAGGCCTTTGATTTTAGATCGCACCTTCACAAGTTCCTTAGGAGATAGATTCACAACATTTTTCTAAGAAATTATCTTTGTTGTACTGAGCCTTCTTGGTTTGTCTAGCCTTCTCATACTTCCATTTTTCTTTAGTGATGAAGGCAGTGAGGACATGATCTGGACTAGGAGGCAGCTTCAAGTCATCAATGGGCATTTTGGGATCCTTGTGCCAGATGTCAATGAAGTTCAACACAATTTTTGAATCAAGCAAAAGAGGAATTTGAGAGCCCTTTGCTTCAGCCACTCGTTGTTGCTTGTTTCTGATGATTTCTTCTAGTTCCTCATCATCAGCTTCATCTGAGGATCTGATGTTATTGTGAACGCCACCTTCTTGGATTGGGGACTTGGTCGAATGCCTCATCCAGCAGTTGCTTTCATTTTCCTCAGGGAAGGACCGCTTGAGGAATGTGCTTGGGAAGAATAACTTGTTGATGCCCCAGAAGCAATTGAGAATCCCTCAGTCCTTTGGCATGAGGCAAGATGCACATGCGTTGAGGACTTAGCTGCAGTAGCCAAGGACTGAGCAGCTACTAACCCAGCAGCCGAGGCCTTTGAGGGCTGAGCTTGAGGAATCTGCTGTGATGACTTTGATGATGAAGGATTTTTCTTCACAGTGGGAGCAGCAGCAGCAAGGTCTTCATTTCACAGCAGTTATGGCAGTCCTCTGAAGTTTGAGTTGACGCTTTGCCCACTCAGCGGGAAAGTCTTCAGCGCGAGCAACACTTGTGGGATCAACCTCATGATCATCAGCAGGAGCAGCCCTATTGCAAAGGGGTTTGAGTGTGAATTTCTTCATATATTTGGGAGTGACATAGCGATATTCCTTCCATTCCCTCACCCACCTCCGTTCAATCCTCTGAATTCTGATTTTCCACTGTTCTTTTGTCTCTTTGCCGTGTATGGACTCATCTGGTGTACAGTAACCAACATACAAATGTTCAGGTATCTCAAAAGAAGTATTTTGTTCAGCTTTCTTTCCACCTTTCTGTGGCTTCTTCCCATCAGCCATTTTCTTCAGCTGAGGATTTTGAACTCTTGAAGATTCTGATGAAGTGCATAGTTTTTCCTCAAGAAGAGCTGCAAATGAGTTAAGTTGTTGAGAACCTAGTGATTCATCAGCGGACATGTTTGTACCTGTGAACAGAGTATAGGTGCGAGGAATTTGAAGAGGTCATATGCATTCTCAGAAATTTTTCAATAAAATCAGGTGTGAGGAATTTGACCATGGGTGTCTTAAGGAATTTGACTAAGTGTTCTTTGTCTTAGGTTCCAGAGTTGTGCAAATTTTGAGGATTCACACAATTGAGGAATCTTGAAGAAAATCATAACTGAGGGAAAGACATCAAGTGTATGAACATTTAAGGTGCTTTAGAATGAGATTCCTGAAGAATAAACACATTTGTGAAGATTTAGGAAAAAATGAAGATCAAACAAGGGTAGTAAAATGGATTTTATTTACCCTGGTGAAGAACACGATGATCTGTGAGATGAGATTGAGGAAGTTCGTCAGTCCAGATCTCCCACGCCCTAGCTCAGCAGAGTGAGACAACTACAGCGGCGGCGGGATGAAGACTTCCGCGAATGATGCGAGTATGGCGACGGCGAGGTCTAGGCAGTGAAGCTCTTCCACACCGGCGGTGATGATTTTAGTGGCGGTGCTAGGTCGGAGCTCGGGAGGCAGTAGAAGTGACGAGTAACCGAGCATAGTGAAAGGGCAGGGGTATTTATAGTGGAGGTGAAAACCAATCCATCCGAAGATTTTCGACCAGATTGCCCCTACCCTTGCTCTCCACGCGACATGTGTCAACCACGTTCTGAGTAGTGGAGATAGTGGGGGATCATGGGTTATCCAGTCATGGGAATCGGAACCGATTGAGCAAGAAACGCCGAAAATTTTGATAGTAAAAAATTTAAAGTTTCCGTTCACAAATTCTTCAGCTGTCAAGGACACAGTGAAGACTCTGGACGAGTTTCAAAGTAGAACGCATATGAAGAATTTGTGAATAGATTGGGTTGAGTTTAGCATAGAGGGAAAAGGGTCTGATCACATTCACTTAGATGAAAATCAACTTGAAGAATTAGCAATAAGTGAATGTTGTTGAGGACTGGAAAACTCAAATATATATATATATATATATATAGTCAATGAAGAGCATGAGTTTCATAGTGTGAAGAATTTGAAAAGTTGAAAATTTTGAAAAGTTGAGGAATTTGCAAACTTGAGGAATTTGAAAATTTGAAGTATTTGCAAAATGACGAAAAACTCAACTTTGGTTGGTGGCGTGACCCACCATATAAGAATGATGACTTCAGACACTGCGTACAATTGTCGTAGGGTTCTAAGAGTCAAATTATTCATTAATTTCCACACATTTAGAGGGTTATTATTCATTGATTGAAGAAAAACGTTACTTCGTGTGTTGCACATCTAAGTCGTCAATTTTGCATAAGTGTTAGGATGTGTGTCCTTTTTCAAAGAACATTTGAAGATTCTAAGATATTTAGCTCACATCGCAACTTGCAAAATCTCTTTTTATCCAAGAGCTTTGTGAAGATATTGGCCAGTTGTTCTTCAGTGGGGATGTGGTAGATGGAGATGTTGCCCTTGAGTAGATGATCTCGAAGAAAATGATGATGAATCTGTATGTGCTTGGTCTTGTAATGTTGAACCGGGTTGTAAGAAATCTGGATGGAACTCTCGTGTCACAGTAGAGAGGCACACTCTTCAACTTGATGCCATAGTCCTTGAGAGTTTGCTTCATCCACAACAACTAAGCGCAGCATGAACCAGCAGTAATGTACTCAGCTTCAGCAGTAGACAGTGACACGCAGTTTGGCTTCTTTCAGGACCAACAGACCAAGGATCATCCGAGGAAATGACATGTGCCTGAGGTTGACTTGCAATCCATGCAATCTCCATCATAGTCAGCATTAGAGTATCCGACGAGGGGAAGATTTGAGCCCTTGGGACACCATAATCCAAGCGTTGGTGTGTGAGCTAAGTATCGAAGAATATGTTTCACAGCCTTATGGTGTGATTCCTTCGGTGTTGCTTCCTAGATGCACATAGATACAGTAATGAGCCAATCATGGAGCAATATACCTTCTGATCGAAATCTTTACCATTTTCGTCAGTGCAGAGGTGGCCTTTTGAAGGCATTGGAGTTTTGACACCTTTGCAATATTGCATGTCAAATTTCCTCAGAACATCATTGAGGTATTTCTCTTGTGAGATGAAGATGTCGTTATCTTGCTGGCGAATTTGAAGACCTAAGAAGAATTTGAACTCTCCCATCATAGATATTTGATATTCTTCGCTCGTCATATAGGCAAATTCATCACTGTAACTTTTGTCAGTATAGCCAAAGATAATATCATCTACATATATTTGTCATATGAACAGTTCATTGTCATAGGATTTTGTCAAAAGAGTTGGGTCGAGTGAACCGGGTTTGAAGCCTTTCTTCATGAGGAATTCCTTCAGAGTGTCGTACCTTTCCCGAGGGGTCTACTTGAGGCCATAGAGGGCCTTGTCGAGTCTGAAGACTTTGTCAGGATGGTTAGGGTCTTCAAAACCTGGGGGTTGAGAAACATATACTTCTTCCTCAAGCTTATCATTGAGGAATGCACTTTTCACATCCATTTATATAAGATGATATCATGATGGTTAGCATAAGCAAGCAATATGCGAATAGCTTCAAGTCTAGCAACAGGTGCAAAAGTTTCATCAAAGTCAATTCCCTCAACCTGTGTATAGCCATGAGCTACAAGACGGGCCTTATTTCTTACCACAAGGCCATTTTCATCTTGCTTGTTGCGGTAGATCCACTTGGTACCTATGATGTTATGCTTGCGAGGATCTGGCCGCTTGACAAGTTCCCACATGTTGTTGAGCTTGAATTGATGCAATTCATCTTGCATAGCTTGAATCCACTCAGGCTCCTTGAAAGCTTCATCAACTTTTGTGGGCTCTATGATAGAGACAAAGGCAAAGTGCCCACAAAAGTTAGTCAAATGTGAAGCTTTTGAGCGAGTGAGGGGACCTTGTGCATTGATTTCATCGATGATTTTGTCAATCTGCACTTCATTTGCAACCGTTGGATGAGCAGGTTGACGTGGCTATGGATTTTCTTCAGCACCATTTTCTTCAGGTGTATCAGCATGAGTGTCTTCATTCATTGGAATGACTTCGTCAGTGGGTATGATGTCTTCAATAGCCTTATTCCCCAGGA
Source organism: Hordeum marinum (assembly GCA_022496015.1). Classification (NCBI taxonomy): domain Eukaryota; kingdom Viridiplantae; phylum Streptophyta; class Magnoliopsida; order Poales; family Poaceae; genus Hordeum; species Hordeum marinum. The sequence goes on from CM039674.1 coordinate 446,668,039, forward strand.
GATTGTTCATCTAACACAGAAGGCAGGTGCTCTCTTTGCAAGCCATCAGTTTCATCGAACCGCACATCTACAGTTTCAACAACCTTGTGGTGGTAGGTGTTGAAGACTCTGTAGGTGTGCGAGTCCTTTCTGTAACCAAGCATAAAACCTTCACGTGCTTTCGGTGCAAATTTAGAACTATGGTGAGGATCTCTAATCCAGCATTTTGCACCGAAGGCTTTGAGATAACTTACATTGGGTTTCTTGCCAGCCATAAGTTCATACGAAGTCTTCTTGAAGAATTTGTGAAGATATACCCTGTTGATGATGTGGCATGCAGTATCAATTGCTTCAGGCCAGAAGCGACAAGGAGTCTTGCATTCATCAAGCATGGTGCGAGCCATCTCAACAAGAGTCATGTTCTTGCGCTCCACGATGCCGTTCTTCTCAGGAGTATAAGGGGAAGGTAACTCATGAGTAATACCAAGTTCATCAAGATATTCATCAAGATTTGTGTTCTTGAACTCAGTCCCATTATCACTCCTAATATGCTTGATCTTGACGCCGAAGTTGGTGGAGGCTCTTGAAGCAAATTGTCTGAAGACATCCTGCACTTTAGACTTGTACAGAATAATATGCACCCAAGTGTAACGAGAGTAATCATCAACAATGACAAAGCCATACAAACTTGAAGAATTTGTTAGCGTGGAGTAATGAGTGGGGCCAAAGAGATCCATGTGAAGCAATTCAAAGGGTCGAGACGTGGTCATGATTATCTTCGAGGGATGCTTGGATCTGGTCATCTTCCTAGACTCACAAGTACCACAAAGGTGGTCCTTGAGGAATTTGACACCTTCAATGCCAATGACATGCTTTTTCTTCACGAGTGTGTGCAAGTTCCTCATACCAGCATGTCAAAGTCATCGATGCCAGAGACATCCTTCTGAGGACTTTGCAAGTAGGCATGTGGCAGGCTGAGGACCTGTAGAGAAATCAACAATATACAAGTCTCCTCTCCTAAAGCCTTCGAATACTTTGGAATTGTCAGATTCCATGATGAAAACACAACGATATTTTCCAAATACAACAACCATATCAAGATCACAAAGAATTGGGACAGACATAAGGTTGAACCCGAGGGATTCAACAAGCATCACCTTATCCATGGTTTAGTCCTTTGAGATTGCAACCTTACCTAGACCCAATAGCTTGCTTTTTTCCTTTGTCTACGTAGGTGATATGCTTCAGATGAGAAGGAGCAAGTGGAAAATTCATCAGAAGACTCTTGTCACCAGTCATGTGGTTTGTGCATCCACTATCGAGGACCCACTCAATAGCTTTTGGAGGTTCATCCTGCAGAGGAATTAGTACAACTTACGAACTTATATGCTTCAGAGTGAAGAATATGATATCAATTTCATGAGACATAATTTCATCACACAAGATAGTAAGCAAGTAGAGTGAGGATGTGAGATGAGGAATTCATTTCTACATGGTTAGCTTGCGTCCTTTCAAGAATTTCCTCAGGTCTCTAGCAAATTCATCAGATGTTCAAGTTCATCTGGAGACCTGACCCTGCATAAGAAATTAGTTCAGTTTCTTCACCACCCAGATCTAGAGGGGTGGTAAAGAGTTCATCATTTTTCGAGCACTATAATAGAAGGGAGGCATTGAAGCAAGTGCACTTCGTTTCACATGGTGAGGATTAGAGTACTCATATGAATAAGCACATAAATTCTTCGAGGACTTATGAACATAATCGGTTGAAGAATAATGCACATATTCATAACTCTTAGATTTTCCCTGCAAAACAGAGGCATTAGCACGAGAATTATATTTTTGACCATTTGAGGAATTTGGTCCAAGTGAAGACTTTGGTCCATATGAGGAATTTGATATGGGGTTCCTGTTCTTCATGAATGGTGTCGTGAGGACATTCACTTGAAGATTTTGTAGGTAGCTCTTGGGAACCCAGATTTTCTTCATAGGAGAACCATTCATGCAGTTAGTTCCAACAAATCTAGCAAATACTTCACCTTTCTGATTTTTGAAGAATTTGTAGTTGGAGTCAAGTGACTCATCACAGGAATATGAGGTTTCACAAGTAAAGCCACATAAAGTGGATGGATCTACAGGAGGTCCTTTTATAGCAACCCATGAGGTTTTGGGGTATTGCTCAGGTGTCGAGTAGGATCCATCTGCGTTGAGTTTCCTCACAAAGGCAATCCCCTCTTTCCTAGGGTTCCCGTTCAGAATCTGCTTTTTGAGGACATCGCAAAGGGTTTGATGCCCTTTGAGCACACTTAAGTAACCGTTATCGGTCAACTGATATTTTACCACCACATGCATGGTTCCGGTGATAATATTCGCGTAGTGTGCGAAAGGGTGACGCCGTCGTCGGGAGAAAAAAAAGCAAAAAAAAAGGGAGAAAGCAATACAAAAGTAAAGAAAAGTAAACAGAAAAGAAAAGGAAAATAATAAAAGAAAATAAAACTAAAAACTAGAAAGGGAAAAATAATTAAAATAAAATAAAATTGAAATAGTTAGCAGTAGCGCTTGTTTAGGAACAAATGCTATAACTACCTTAGCTATAGCGCTGGTTCCTAAACAAGCGCTACTGCTATTTGGGGTTAACCCCCGCGTGGGCTCCACTGTAGCAGTAGCGCTAGTTTAGGAACAATCCCTATAGCTAACTTAGCTATAGCGCTGGTTCCTAAACCAGCGCTACTGCTAGAAGGGGTTAACCTCCCGCCGCTCTGGCTCAAAATTTTGTCAACTCCTTCCCCCCTGCCCTTCTCCACTCTCTCCTCCCTCTCCTCCGTCGTAGCCGCCCTCTCCCCTGCCTGCCCTCGACCACGCCGCCGTCCGCCGTGGCCACCCTCTCCCCTGCACGCCCTCGACCTCACCGCGCTCGACCTGACTCCCCCTCACACACTCTCACTCTCGTTGCCGCCCTCCCTCGCGCGGCGCCGTCCCTCGCACGCTCCCCCATCGCCCGCCCTCGCCCGTGCCGGCCGATGACCCTCACCCGCGCCGGCTCTTCTCTCTCTCGCCAGCCACCCTCCCCTACACCAGCCTCCTCCCCGTCGGCCGACCTCCCGCGCCGACCCTCTTCCCGCGCCGGCCCCCGCGCCGGCCCCCGCGCCGCCCGTCCTTCACCGAGAGGTTCTCCTCCTCCCTCCTCCCTCCTTGTCCTTCTAGGTTAATGTGGTTTACTAACTAGGTTAATTAGATGTTTTTAGATGTTTGGTTAACTAATTTGGTTACTAAGTAGATGTTAATTAGGTTAGGGCAGTAGTGGTACTGTTAATTAGATGTTTTTAGTTAGGGAAGTAGGTTAGGTAACTAAGTAGATGTTAATTTAGGGCAGTACTGTTTAGTTGATAGAAAAAATTCAATATAGGTTTTTTTACGGTTTTTTAGTAAGTGTTTAATAGAATTAGTTAGAAAATTGTAGAAAATTTTATAGTTATAGTAGAGTAGTAGCTACATGATATATGTTCATTGTTGTTCATTGTTGCTATATGATGTATGATATATGTCGTTGGAAATTTGCCGGAATGTCTGAGTAGCCTATGTTTTGCTGGAATGTTGATTCATTTATGTTCCGGCAAATTTCAGGTGATCCACATGTCCACTTTTTAGCAAAGGTCATGCCGAAAATTTCTGTGATTTTCGGCATGACTTGTGCTAGAAACTAGGACATATGGAGTGTCTGGAATTTGCCGGAAGGGGAATTAATCAACATTCCGACCAAATATATATGGGCCCCTTTTTTCTCTTCATTATATCTTTTATTTAAAATTGTTGAATAGGAAACATGTCTAACGACGCCGAAGCCGGGGGTTCTGCTCGCCTCGTAGTAGACCCACACGAGGCAGCAAATGCATATTTCGATTACCTGGACGAACACTAGATGGGGTTGCATGGTGGCAGCAGTGGCACCAACCCTGACACCGACACCGGCACTGGAACCGGCACTGACACCACCCCCAAGATCGGCAACGATGCCATCGTAGCCGGTAAAGCACCGAAGAAGAAGAGGTCACGAAAACTGAACGAGCTCAGCATCGGACAAATTGTGGTCACGGAGATGCACCCAAAGAAGTTAGAGCCAACGACACCGGAGGAAGCACGCTCGTGCTGGGGCAATCAACTAGGATGCATCCTTAGGGAAACCTCGAACATCAATGACGTTATGTTGAAGAACACATCACATATGGAGCACATGCTCCTAAAGAAGTTGCTTAATAGGTTCCTATTCCCCATTCGGGATGAAAAAACATTTAAAGACCCATGGGACGATGTCGCCATGACAAAGATAAACACCAAGGCGATGGTGACGTTCACCAACGACTTTTCCTCCTGGAAAGTTCGGGTCAAAAAAGCGATTGTGAAGAATGAATCGTGGTCCAAGATTCGTGGTGATAATCTGTCAATAACAGAAGAGGACTTTGAAAAATTCAAGGAGAATTGCGGTAAAGAAGAAGCCAAGGCAAGGTCGGAGAAAATGAAGGCGCTCCAGGCCAGGAACATGCCTACCCACCACCTCGGAAGCCGTGGTTACAAGGGGAAGAGGCACGTATGGGCCAAGGAGGACGCTGAACAAGAAAGTCGCGGAATCCACGACCCCTTGGCGGAGTTCACTGACCCGCTGGAGCATGACTGGATCAGGGCCCGGTACAAGTGGGACAAAGTCAACATGAACTTTTACACGGACCCGAACACGAGGGAGTTCATGAGAATTCTGGTAATTGTTATATGAACACATTATCATATTAGCTTCCAATTAGTTCGACTAGAAGTTTTGTCACATTAGTAAACCATCCATGTCCCTTTTGTAGAAAGAGCAGCACCAAAAGGCAGCCGAAAGCGACTAGTCATCACAGTCGTTGGTGAGGCCCAAGTGGGACACCCCATTCAACCGGGCCCTGAACATACTGAAAAAGGTCCCGGTGGACAAGCCGCCGTCCTATGGACGTGTGCACGACGTCGGAGATGGCACCTCATGGAAGACGTGCTACAATGAGGAGCCAGAGGAAAGAAGGAAGAGATGGTCGGTTGTCACTCAGCAGACCATCGACGAGAAGATCGTGATTGCAGTCAATAAGACCAAAGATGAGACCAAAGAAGAGTTCCGCGGGGCCATCAATGCAGCGGTCGCTGACGCAGTGGCCAGCTTGATTTCGGAAATTTTCGATTTCAAGAATAACTATCCAAATGCACGACCAGAGTACTTTCCCCTTCCCAGCTTTGTCGGAAGCAATTCAGCGAACACCACAACACCGGCACCTGCTCAAGCAACCAGAAAAGGTTCCGCTCCTATTCATAGCATCCCGACCTCCATCTCTTGCATGCTCGGCGGGCCTTCATCGCTGGCTGAGCTCGACGCCCTCAGGTAATTAAGCATCATACCCTTTTCACCAACATGTCTATGGTCTTCCGTTTCAGTTGCCTTTCGGATGTTTGACGTCGCAGACATGTCTTCTTCGTAGGCTGACAATACCCTGTGCACCCTACTATACGACATCAAGGGCCAGAAGGTGGCCGTGGGAAAGGCAACGATCGTGAAGCTGAAGGACCACATGTTCCACAACCGAGATATGCCCGATGGTGTCTTCAAGGTTAACATCGCCAGTGTCTTAGCGGGCTTCGAGGATTTGCCTCCGCCAGTACTGGCCGATGACGACGAGACCCCCCCAGAGGATTAGCGTGTGCAAGAGCTGGTTCTTGCCTTGACCGAAGTCTCTTCTTCGTCTCGAGGCGCCCGGTATCACACCAATGCCACCTTCTCAGGAAGGTATGAACAACACCCCACCTACCACAATTCCAGCACTTGTCGTGGCGGGTGGTAGCGGACGACGCGAGGGAGATCCTCCATTAGTGCCAGATCATGTCGCCCCCGCTATCGAAGAAGAAAATGTTGATGACATGGAGGAGGAGGATGATGACCCAGACAAGTATTTCAATACCGCCTACGATGATGGAAGGTTGATGGCTCAGGACGATGATGACTCAGGCTATGAGCATGGAGATGATGACTTGATGCTGCTTGATTTGCCGGAGCTGGAACATACTAAGGCGGAATGCAAAAAGTCTCTCTTCAAGCAATCCTCGCAGGAGACGCCTCTAGATGCCGCCTCTACCCAGTAACCCCTCGAGGCCCATCCAATGTTTAGCCCGACGACACTTGGGGGGTGGTTAGGGAAGGTATGTTGGGATCACTACCGCTGCGACCCAACAAGAAGACAAGGAGAAGATCAGAAAAGAAAGTCCCTAAAGGTGCCAGAGCTTCTTCAAGCAGCCAGCTGCCTCTGAAGCCCCGGGTGGTAGACAGAATACTTGTCGAAGGTAAGAATCGTTTCCATGTGGCCGGCGAGCCGATCCTACCCCCAAAGCGCTAGATAACATGCTGAACAATGATCTAAGGAGACTCCATGAAGATGTGCTGGCCAGAGAAAAAAGCCTTCTAATCGCGGAAAAACTAGGATACCCGCTTTACGCGGCTCACTTGTCGGGTGGGAAGTTGTACGTCGACACCTGGCCCGTGAATCAGTTCATCTTGCGATTCGAGTACATCTACAACATGTTCCACATGACCAAGCTAGATTTCTAGTTCATCCGCATGTATGTGATGTATCTCAACTACTTCATCAGGATCAAGAACATAGGATATATCTGCGTCGCGGACCCGTTCTATATGCACGAGAGCTACTTGGTAGTTTGCAAAGAGCACCGTGACTATGCGAGCAAGTACCTCGGCATGTTCATGATCGCTAATAAGGATAAGGAAGCAATTCTCCTACCTTATCATCCCACGTAAGTCATCCGCGCATATCCTTTCGTAAGTGTCGTTAATCATTCCTTTGCAAGCATGGAGGCTAATTTGAGGTGTGTACTTCATTTGCGCAGCGGGGGCGGCGCCATACTCATCGTTCTGTACCCGGAGTACTCCCATGCTATATACTTGGACTCATCGAAGAACATCAATAAAAAGGATTACACGCACGTAAAGAGAGTTCTCAATAGTGTCATGTTTACCTTCAGCATGTCTAGTGGATATATAAAGGTGAAAAGGAACAAGAAGGATGGGCTGTTTTTTCGCCATAAGACCGACTTCTGCTACATCCAGCAACCGCACACCAATCAGGCGAATGGATTCTACCTCATGCATCACCTTCTCGAGTACAGAAGGGATAATCAACGCCTTCGCATGTCACCTAGTACAGAAGATGCCGAGATTGTCAGCTGGGCCACAAGCATAGGACAGACACCGGATCATCGACTCTGAGCTGAGTTTTATCATGTACAGTGTGAACTTGCCCAAGTGATGATGAAGGAGGTCCTCGAGCCAACAGTGATGTTCTACCATGGGCCAACAATGACGCGGGATGATGTCCGAGCACTACTACTCGCTCATCGTCTGGACCTTAAGCATTTCACGAAGCTCGGGTGCTTCATCCCTGACTATGAAGATTGGGCCGCCGACATGGAGGACTGATCGCTCTTGCTAGTTCACTAGTTTGGGTATATATGAGGAACTTCGTCACTTATGTTTACTATAAGTTGCCTGTATTTTGCTAATTATGCCTCTTTGTTTTCTTCAGTACATTATGTTGCATATTATCGTTCAACTGATCAACAGTCGATGTAGGTACATAGATCAAAGATGGCGAAGGGCTGCTACGCCATGTTCATTGGGAAGGTTTCAGGAGTCTACGACCACTGACCAGATGCTCAGGCCCAGGTGGACAAGCACCCGGGTGCTAGCCACAGAGGGTTCAATAGCAGAGCTGAAGCGGAAATGAGTTACTTGAGGTGGACACTCCAGCATGAGCAAGGGCGAGAGCGTCGGTGCCTCAAGTACTACATAGTCACGCTCTTGCTCATGTTGATCGCTCTTCTCTTCTACATCATGGTTTAGATAGAGATGATGAAACTTGTGTGTGTGTGCCATGACCATGCATTAGCACTTATTCGAGACATGACATGATAACTCTTGTGTATCGCTATTTTCGAGATGTGATGATATTTGTGTTGAATGATGATGATGGTATGACGAGAGTATTGTATGTCTATGATATGATGATAATAGTGTATGTTTAGTATGATCTGATGAAACTACTGTATAGATCTTGTATAAATACATCACAAATACATAGAGGGGGTAAACCTGTGAAAGCAGGAATACTAGCAGTAGCGCTGGAAATCATTTAATAGCAGCGCTGGGTTAGCAGCAACGCTTTGTTTGCTCGAGCACTACAGATAGTTAGCAGTAGCGCTGGCCTAGCAAGCGCTACTATTAACAGCACATAGTAGTAGCGCTTGCCAAGCCACCGCTACTGCTAAAACTTAGCTGTAGCGCTGGACCTAGTGCTACTAATATGCATATTTCCAGCGCTACTACTAGGGTTTTCCCTATTAGTGCCCCTTCTGGAGTTCTCTATGGATGAAGGTGTCAAACACCTCTTAACTAGTTAGAACCGGAGAGAGGATACTCTTTGGCCCGGATATGATCCAGGATGCAGAGGAGCAAGTTCGCATTATTCGTGAAAAGTTGAAAACAGCCCAATCTCATCAAAAGAGCTAATATGATCGCCATCATAAGGCTGTGACCCATGAAGTTGACGAGAAGGCTTATCTTCGGGTTACACCTCTAAAGGGTACCCATCGATTCGGTGTCAAGGGCAAGTTGGCTCCTCGTTCATTAGACCTTTTCGCATTCTTGCTAAACAAGGAGAAGTTACCTACCAATTGGAACTTCCGCCGCATCTTTCCAAGGTTCATGATGTCTTCCACGTCTCGCAACTTAGGTGTTGCTTCTCGGACCTTGTCCGCGAAGTAGACCACGAAGCGCTTGATCTCTAAAATAACCTTACATATTAAGAATACCCTGTTAGTATTCTTGATCAAGCTGAGCGTACCACTCGGCGTCAAAACTTAAAGTTTCTCAAGGTTCAGTGGTCACACTATTCCCAGAAGGAAGCCACATGGGAAAGAGAGGATCGTCTTCGACTAGAGTACCCCACGCTCTTCCCAACGACTTCCAAATCTCGGGACGAGATTCTTTGAGTGGGGGTGAGTTGTCACATCCCTTGCTAGCTTACTTAGGCCAGCATGAGTGTGCATCATGTTTTGTTTTTGCATCAACAAGAAATGGGGATTAACAGAAACCCTATCACCTCACCTGAATCAAACCAATTCAAAAGATGTGAAAAATCAACAAATCCAAAATGCCCATCAAAAATGCCCCCTATGTCTGATAAATGTTGACATCAATATATCACAGGTCATTCTAGATATCTGAATTTATATAGCATTTCAAAAATAAATATTAAAGCTGCGGAAAATGCCAAATAAAGCATTATAACTATTTAAATATTCAAAATATTCTGAAAACTTTTGTAGAGGTTTGAAATATTCAAGCTAAGCTCTATAAAATATCTGAGTATTTTGTGCCTAGAATTTGTGCCTAAAACAAAATAAAACAAATGTCAGAAAAGGCAAAATAGAAAGAAATAAAAAAAGGAAAAGGAACCCCACCTCAGGCCCAGGCCAGGATGGCCCACCTGGCCCAGGGAGGCCGTCGTCCTCCTGGCGGCCAGGAGGACGGGCACGTGGTCGCCGTGCACCTGCATCGGAGCTGCCACGCAGCTCCCAGCCTGCCTGCCTCCCCTTGCCAGCACGACGAGGATAAGCTCAGAGAGTCGTCCCCATCGCTCTCTCCCTCTCGCTCTCGCCCGTTGCTCTCTCTCTCCCCCTCTGCCCGCCATGGCCGCTGCCTTCTCGCCGCCGTAGCCACCATTCCAGCCACTCCCCCTCGCCCCTGAGCCCCCCATTAGCTCCACCTCGACGCGATGGTCCTCTCCGCCGAAGGAATCGAGCCGAGAGGCCCCCTAGCGACGACCCCGTCATATTCTTCCTCCTCGGTCACGGAAGACCACCTCCGTCCGTCCGCCACCAGCAGATCTTCCCCGAGCCCGCTCTCGACGCCGTCGCAACCGCTGTGACACCTTGGTTCTTTTCCCCCTATTTTCCCCATCGCTAGCACGCTCTAGTGCCGATTCCCCCTGGGTCCAAGAGCTCCTCACCGCCAGCGAGGACGTGGTCGTTGCTGCGGCGGCCCAAGCTCACACCTGAGCATGTAGGCGTGCTCGGGAGGGTCCCAGGTAGCCATAGGTGCCATCAGCTGGCCCGTTCCAGCTTCAGCTCGACGAGCCCATGCTCGCTTAAGCTCCGGCAGCCGCCGCGCTTAACTCTAGCGCCGACTCCGGCCATTCCAGCCCTTGGGAGGTATCGGGTTCGACGCGCGTGAGCACGCAGGGCCGATCGGTGCCCTTGCCGTCCATTTGGTTGCCGGAGGAGGGTTTCCCATCCCCTCAGCCATCGCTAACGTCGCCGACGGCTCAACGCCAGTGAGTCAACCTATTTGACCATGGGGGTTTGACCCTGGGTCAACTGGCAAGTGGGCGCGACCCTATTAATCAAGTTTATTTTAAAATTAATTAATTAATATAAATTAATTATCCTAATGACCCACTCACAGTGGGCCCCCTGCTAGTTAATTAGTGGTTAGTGATTTAATTAGCCTCTGTTAGTGGCAAGGTCTCTGACCAGTGGACCCCACTGGTCAGGTTTGACGTGTCAACGGCAATTTGACCGACTCACGTCATGTTGGTGTCATGATGATGCATTAAAGGAGTTTCCTATTTAAATTAATTCCAGAAAATAGTTAAAACTTAGAAAAATCATAGAAATTAATCTATAACTCAGATTGAAATAATTTATATATAAAAATTCATCAGAAAAATCACTGAATCAAATGGTGCTATTATCATGCTTGTTAGAGCAACCTATGTAGATGAACATTGACATTTGGCAATAGGACAATATATGGAATATGAATTGGAGAACGACTTTGAACCTATATTCAAATCAACTCCATCCAACTTGAATAATAGTTGCATTAGCTCATCCATTCATGTTGCCATGTCGTGATCATGCATCATATTGCTGCACTTGCCGTGTATTGATTGTTACTTATTTGCATTGCGGTAAGCCCTGCTTCTGAGGATACCTCCGAGTATCCTAACAAAGGAGAGTACCTTCCAGCTTCCCAGCAAGGCAAGCAACCCCATTGATCATTCTGATAACACCCCATTCTCTCGCTCCTGCTCTTGTTTATTGCATTAGGACAAACGTTCAATTACATGTCATATGCGGTAGATGAACCCATTCCTTTGCATGACCTGTCATTGTCACAATAAATAGCTAAACCTTGCAACCTAGGATACGTTGTAGATGCTTGAGCCATGATGTGCTTTACCTACTTTGCTTGCTATGCTTGCTATGCTTAGAGTTGTGTCAGGTATGATTCATCTGGGTGATGAACTGGAGTGAAATAGTATTGTTATGATGTGATAAGCTTAATGATGAACCCGATTTGGTAAAGGTAGCGATGAGAGGCTATGCAGGAGTACATAGCCGGTTTTCTCATTGGGACCGTTCTTGGTCCAGGAGTTGCACGTAGTTTCTGGTGTTTATAGTATGTTGGAGGCCGTGTGTAGCGCTGACCCTAGGGGTGGGTTACGACGCGGTAGGTAGTGGCACGGTGTACCAAGGGTCACCCGAATTGTGGGCTTGGGAACCCTGCGCACATCGTTTGGGGCCGTAGCGGAAACTTCGGTCAGACTTCCGTGCGGGTTCAGTCCCAAATAGGCGATAGCCTGGACTAGAGGTCTTGTGTGATTGATGGTCATGGCTGACTCCCTCGCTGGGCTTTCGCTTGAAGGTTGGTGAGGTGCATGGTTTTATGAGCACACAACAATAAGTGGAGAGAGCGTTTGCGAAGGAGTACACCCCTGCAGGGTATGAATCTGTTCGAATAGTCGCGTCCTCGAATATGGACTACTTGGAGAACTTATGTTGTTCTAGATAATTTAATGGATACTCATAAAAATCTCAAGACAAGTGTGAGTACCGTGGATGGCACTCTCGTAGATGAATGAAGTGAATCCATGGTGGTGTATTGATGTGGAGTTAGTGGACTCATGTGCGATATATAAAATTTGAACAAAGAATTAATATGTGTCGTATAGGTTAGCCAAGAGTCAAAGCTGGCATTGCTGCAAAAAGTCCACCACTCCCCTTGTTGATACATGAGCATGAATAGACTAGGTCTACTTTAAAGACTTGCTGAGTACGTTTGTACTCAGGTCTGCTTAATAAATGTTGAAGATGAGACTCAGGAGCCATCAGGTGGGTTCAACCTAGATGTCGACGACGCCGAATAGCTGGTGTCCTAGCTATGAAATTATGCCCTGTGGCGGGCCGTAGATTGTCAGGCCATGTGCCTTTTTCCCCTTCCATCTGTCTATAAATAGACAACTTTATGCTTCCACTTGGTTTGTATGAACTTGCTTGTATGACTTGAGTGTCGGGTCATGTGACCCCTACCTGTAAGAACATATTATTCAAGGCTCCTTTGAGCATCTTAAATAAAAGTTGTGTTGTTGTATGGTTATGTTGTGATGCCATAGTTGTATCTATTCATACTGGGCATGTCGTGCGTATGTGTGACTTGCAACGGTATGTATGGGATCCGACACCTAGCCATGTGCCTTTAGTAGTACTCTTTACGCGGAACTGCCTCTTTGTGCTTCCACCGAGCCTTGATAGCTTGCTACAGCTCTGGACACATTGAATAACCGGCATGTATCCTTCTTTGCTACCGTGTCCGTCCCTTCGGGGAAATGTCTCGCAGTGTAATGGAGTCCCTGTAGCCTGCTACGACTTGTCTACATGTAGTGATGACATTTATGTCCCACGATGTAATGGAGTCCTTGTAGCTTGCTATGACTCATCTACACACACTTGAGACTGACACTTGCATTGCTAGGTTATGTATGCGTGTTCCCGTATGGATGTGCCACTTGGGTTATATGACTAGTCATGTCCGCTCGGTTTTTCTGTCATTTGAATGCTAGCAACATATTCACATACGTGAGCCAAAAGATGCAAACGGTCCCGGCTAAGGTAAGGCTGCAGCCGTGGAGTTACCGTGCGTGAGGCCGCAAAGTGATGTGATGTGTTACAGGCTGGATTCCTATGACTTAGGATCGGGGTCCCGACACAATGGTGCTATTATCATGCATGCTAGAGCAAGCTAAATTGGAGAACATTGACATTTTGCAATAGGACAATGTTTGGAATTTCATATGGAGAACAATTTTTGAACCTATATTCAAATTGACTCCATATAACTCAAATGATAGTTGCATTAGCTCATCCAATCATGTTGCCATGTAATAATCATGCATCATATTGCTGCACTTGTCGTATATTGATTTTTACTTATCTGTATCGCGGTAGGTGCTACTCCCGAGGATACCCGCGAGTATCCCATCGAAGGAGGGTATCATTCCGCTCCCCACCAAGGAAAGCAAGCCCATTGATCATTCCGATGTCATCCCGTTCTCTCGCTCCTGCTCTTTTTTCTTGCATTAGGGCAAATGCTTCAACTGTCTATCTGTTGCGGTAGTTGAACCCTTTTCTCTGTGTGACCTGTTATTGTCATAGTAAATAGCTAACCCTTGCAACCTAGCATACCTGGTAGATGCTTGATCCTTGATGTGCTTTAACTGTTTTGTTGTGATTCTTGCTATGCTTAGAGTTGTGTCAGGTCTGATTCATCTGGGTGATGAACCGGAGTGAACAATGTTGTCTTGATGTGACGAGCTAAATGATGAACCCGATTTGGTAAAGGTAGTGATGAGAGCCTATGTAGGAGTACATAGCAAGTTGTCTCATTGGAACCTATCACGCCCAAGATGCGCTCCTATCCGTTTTGAGGCACGAGGTCCTTGCAAAGGATAGAAGCGCATCTTGCCGTTAGCAAGATAAGCATCATCACATCATACATGTACTGAAGGGAAGAGTATATAAAGTTGGCTTACACTTGCCACATGCTAAGTTACAATGTCAGTCAGTTCGTACATCAAGAGGAACACAGGGTCTGGCTACGGACAAAAACAAACGATAAAAGCAAATGCGATGATACTATCAAGCTGCCCAAGATCTCGACCAGTTTCTCTACTCGTCGGGGTATGTCACATACATGCGTCCCCTCTCTTCATCATATTCCCATTGCAGCTGCGTAAGATCATCCTGAACATAATCATCTGAACCTGTACCTGAATTGTTGCAGTAAAGTGTGAGCCACAGAGGACTCAGCAATCAAGTAACCCGGGTGCCAACACTATATAAGCTTGAGGATGGAATGGTGATGTTTAAGTCTACAGCAGCTCTAAGCTTTTATGGTGGCTAACTTACATAGCAAGAATGTAAAGTGAGTGGTCTACGACAATCGGTCGATTTCTACATGATCTCTAAGAGACCCTGAACACCTGCTTACGTCAGACATATCCCCACCGTGTTCTCTCTCGGATCATGTTCACGCGCAGAGACAATCACGGTTACTCATATAGTTGGTGTATTTTAGTTGAGTTTACTTCAAGTTTGCTAGAACCGGGTGTTAAACAAATATCCAAGTTGCCACATAACCGCGGGCATAGCTTTCCGAAAGATTTAACCCCGCAGGGGTGCTCCAACTAGTCCATCACAAATGACCACACTCTGTGGGAATTCCTCGACCACGGATCTCGTGATCTTCATTGGTAACTCCAAAGGAATTCCAACACCTCGAGTAAACCCGAAGAAAGTCAGAGTCCACACGCAAGACATTCGATAAAGGTAAAACAAATCCAGCAAGACCACCCGACGTGTCAACGATCCCGATAAGAGCCACATATCTCAGTCTCAGGACACGACGGATAAGCTACGCGTACGGAGGCCTGATAGAAATCTCCCAAGTTGCCCTAGGTTGGCCCCGCACAATGCTCTAGTTTGGACCAACACTCATGTGGAGCACTGGCTCGGGGGTTGATTAAATTATCCACGGGGTTGCAAAGCCCTATGAAGGTTCATTAAGTTATTAGCAAAGTAGTACCAATGTTGGGTCTTGCCGGACAAGTTTTAATCTCAACCGAATAAACAAGGGGTTCCTCATAACAACCCCAAGCGTGTTAGGAGCGCAAAATATGGAAACATAACACTGGTAACAAGGAATTAATGAGGGTACGAGCGAAACAAATCACTTAGCAAAAGGCCAGCCTTCCACCAATACCAGATATATACGTGCATTAAATTAAATAACAGAATTTATTATGATATCTAATCCATGTTATCACATGGAACAACCTGCAATTAAGAACACTATAAGAGAGGCTGGGATGTGGAGGTTAGAGGCTGTCATGGTAACATGGGGGTTGATATCATGTGGTAGGTAGCGCAATTGTAACGGTAAGAACGTGAAACTAGCAAGCAAAGATAGTATTGGGATCCGGGTACGATCATCTAGCTTTTTGGTTCTTCAGTGGAACAAGTAGCTTGATCCTCGTAGTGGTACTCTCTAGGTTCCTCGAACTCAGATTCGACACTCGCGTCTACCCAAGAGAAACAGCGAATAAATAACCAACCAAGGTGCAATGCACAACCAAGATGATGCATGATCATTTTAATGAAGAATTTAACATGGCAATCCAATTCTTATCAAGTTTCACATGCAAAGGTGGTAGGTTAATGAATCTGTACAGAACCTCATGTTAAGTTATTTCGACATGCATGAACTTGGCTAATATGGATGCATCATGAAAAATCGATTGAAATGCATATAAAGATCGCGAGAAACGGAGCGACGGTTCTCGAGATACGACCACGACAAGTTACGAAGGCAAAACACAATACCACCAAATACCTGGGATAATTCATGGCATTCCAAGGCAACCACTGGAAAGTTGATGAAAAAACAATCATAATAGACTCAAGAATCACTCAATTCCATGGAGTATAGCTCCCACAACATCCAAAACAAAATAGCACTCAATCTGCCACAAAACAGCAACATAGCATTTTGAAAAGCTCACCACTATTGCTACAGGAACTCTACAGCCACAAACAAGACATCAACAGGTTCTACTCAAGACCCACATCAATTCATACAATTATACAATCAACAAAAGAGCAACACATCACTATGCATGGAGCTGGCAAGTAAGCATGATGAAACAGATTTTTAGGGACACATCACCCATACAAAACAATAACAGCAGATTCTCCAGACTTAGCCATTTCCAGAGCGGGTTGGCAGAAACAGAAAGTAGCTAGATAAAAAGCATGGTACCCACTGATCTGGAGACTTAGCACAAATAAAAAAATACATGGATGTTCACAGCAACTTTGACTAGCAATCTCATGTTTACAAGAACTCCAAAGCATGCATGGATTAATTCATATGAAAAAGACAAAAGGGCATCACAGCATAAAAATGCACTTTGGTCAAGTTGCCCCAAAGTCAAATCTGACTTCATAGATACATAGAGGGGTTGAAAACACCCCAAAATCATTACTCATACCTATATGCTTGCATGGAACACCAAGAAGAAAAGCTAGGTCGAAATTCTACTCATACTAGCCATGGGTGACTTATGTCACTTATGAAACTTGTTGAAAATGCCTCAAATGGACATGTGCTACATAGATACATGTTATAAGTGATTAATTAACATGTTAGGGACATGAAAACATAGTCTAGCATCTAAAAGAAGAATGAAAATAACTAGAGAGGAATGGAGCTACTCAAGCACATGGATGGGTGTATGTAGATCATATACACATCACTCACACTCATATGCACTCATATCATGAGAAACACATACATACAAACATCCATACATACACACAAGCATACCTACACATGCACAAGCATGGGTGCACATGCACATAGTGCAAGCACACTCATCTCCAACTTGCTCTCACCACAAGAGCATGTGTCACAAGGACTCCACACCCTCTACACCAATAATAACACACACATGCATGGGTATGTATGCACAAGGTGCATACACACACACATCTCCTACTTATATGGCCTACACACATGTGTGCATACGCACATGGTTGCATTTACACACACACTCTATGCTACACACAAGCCTCATGTGTGTATATGCACATGGTACATACACACACCAACACACACACATGTATGTGCACATGGCACACACACACACCTGCTCACACACACAAAGCATACATACATACATACATACATACATATATAGAGGAGCACACACAAACTTTGTTTTTGCAAAAGAAAGGAAAACAAAAGAAAAACATAAAAGAGAAAAAAAGGAGAAGGAAAAAGGGGGGAGAAGGGGATCGAACCTCGGACCTCCCAGTCTCACACTGCACCCCCGACCACTACGCTACGTGGCCGGATCTTAACAGAGGAGGGGACTCTGCTCTCAAATACACACACAACACGAAGCCTGACGAAACTGAAGAAATGCAGAGCCACACGAAAGGACAGCGGCGCGGCGATTTTGGCGAATCCACGACGGCACAGGGCATCTCCGGCGACACTAACTACTCCTACGCGCGCGGGAACGAACAGGGGATCCATTCCCGGGCTCACCTCGCGGTGAGGAGGAAGGATGGGAGCAGCAGGTGCTCGACATACACACGGCGGCGACAGAGGGCGGCGGCGACTCACTACGGCCAAGCGCGGAGGAGAGAGCTGCGGGGAACCGACGGCTCACCTTGAGGGAGGCAAGCGTTGATGAGCCGGTCTTGGAGAAGGGTCGGAGACGAGGCGACGACGAAGGGGAAGCAGGGGCGATGGTGGCACTGATGGAGCCGAAGAAGACGACGACGGGGTCGACGAATCCGGCGCTCTCCTTGCAATCAGCTACGGGGATCGAACGCGGGGACCTTCTCGAGCTCCTCGACGCCATGGCTGGCGCGGGGCGCGACGGAGCGGACGGCGAGGCCACCGGCGAACACCCTGAACCCAGCTGAACCTACTCAGGCGCCGCTCGAAAGAGGAGGGGAGGAAGAGAGATGGAGGAGGAGAGGAGAGCTGCGTCGGCGGCAGGAGAAAGAGGGAACCCTAGTGCGAAGGAGGCACGCACGCCGAGGCCTTATATCCCCCAAGAAGATGGCGACGTCGACGGAAAGGAGCGGCGGGCGCACGTTCTCTTTGAAGCCGACTGACGGAGAAGGGAGACGGGGGCAGGTTGCCGTTACTGTGGCAATGGGCTGGGCCTCGGCCCACCTTCCCTCTCTCTCTCTCTCACTCGCTCACACACACACAAAGTTCCCATTTAAATAATAAACAAAGGCAAGAAATAAAACCCAGAGAAAAGAAAAGGGTTTGGGAGAAAACAAAAATATTTCGGAGTAAGAAATAATGAGACCTGTTTTATAAAAATATTAAGTTGATTTATAGAGCATGTTATTTTATTTCACATTAATAAGTCAGCCCCTGTTTTTGAATAGTTTTCAAAACCAAATATAAGCAAATGACTCAAGATCACTCCCAATATTTATAAGACATCTTGGGTTAACACACCAACATTTTTAAAAGGGGTTTACCACAACTTGAATCTGCTAATAAAATTAAATAGAAGAAGGGAGGGTTTTTGGGAGGAAACTTGCAAAGGAAAAGAGAGAGGGAAGGAGAGGGTTTTGCCCACATGCTCCACCACACACAAGCACATACTTACTACACCACATCAACACACTCACCACCATACATGAAAGCAAGCACCATAACCAATCATGCACAAGGAATGAAATGAGGATGATGCATTATGATGATGGATAAAAAGATGCATGAATGCTTCCCACACACAAGAATGACAAGGTTCACTCCAACATATCTCATGTCACAAGGTCATACAATGGGTTACATGGCAAATAAAGGTAGGGACATCACTTGGGATGTCACAGAACCGTTCTTAGGAACTGAGTTCCGTGTTTGTAATGGATGACCCACAAGTATAGGGGATCAATTGTAGCTCTTTTCGATAAGTAAGAGTGTCGAACCCAATGAGGAGAAGAAGGAAATGACAAGTAGTTTTCAGTAAGGTAATGTCTGCAACTGCTGAAATTGTAAGTAGCGAAGTAGTTTGATAGCAAGATAATTTGTAACGAGCAAGTAACGAATATAGTAACAAAAGTGCAGCAAGGTTGCCCAATCCTTTTGAGGCAAAGGACAGGCCAAAGTGGTCTCTTATGATAAGCAAAGCGTTCTTGAGGGTACATGGGAATTTCATCTAGTCACTTTCATCATGTTGGTTTAATTCGTGTTTGGTACTTTGATAATTTGATATGTGGGTGGACCGGTGCTTATGTGCTTCTCTTACTTGAACAAACCTCCTACTTATGATTAACCCTTTCGCAAGCATCCGCAACTACGAGAAAAGTATTAAGAATAAATTCTAACCATAGCATTAAACTTTTGGATCCAATCGGTCCCTTACGGAATAGCGCATAAACTGGGGTTTAAGCTTCTATCACTCTTGCAACCCATCATCTAATTTCTACTCCACAATGCATTCCCTTAGTCCCAAATATGGTGAAGTTTTATGTAGTCGACATTCACATGACACCACTAAGGGAACCACCTAGTCCTTAGTCCAGGAGTTGCAAGTAGTTTTTGGTGTTTGTAGCTATGCTGGAGGCCGTGCGTAGTGCTGACCCTAGGGGTGGGCTATGACGCGATAGGCAGTGACATGGTGTACCAAGGGTCACCCGGATGCTGGGCTTGGGAACCTTGCGCACATTGTTTAGGGTCGTAGCGGAAACTTCGGCCAGACTTCCATGCGGGTTCAGTCTCAAATAGGCGATAGCCTGGACTAGAGGTCTTGTGTGATTGACGGTTGAGGCCGACTCCCTCGCTAGGATTCCGCTTGAAGGATGCCAAGGTGCCTTCTTAAGTGCACATAGCGATAAGTGGCAAGAGCGTGTGTGAAGAAGTACACCCCTGCAGGGTATGAGTCTATTCGAATAGCCGCGTCCTTGGATATGAACTACTTGGAGAACTTATGCTATTCATAGACAACTTGATGGTTACTCATAAAAATATCAAGACAAGTGTGAGTACCATGGATGACACTCTCGTAGGTGATGAAAGTGAATCCATGGTGGTGTAATGATGTGGTGTTAGTGGACTCGTGTGCAATATCTAAAACTTGAACAAAGAATTAATATGTGTAGTATAGGTTAGCCAAGAGTCAAAGATGGCATTGCTGCATAAACTCCACCACTCCCCTTGTTGATACATGAGCATAAATGCACTAGGTTTGCTTTAAAGACTCGCTGAGTACGTTTGTACTCATGTTTTCTTAATAAATGTTGCATATGAGACTCAGCACCCATCCGGTGGGTTCTATCTAGATGTCGACGACGACGAGTAGCTGGTACCTCAGCTACGATCCGATGTTGGACTGTAGATAGTCATGCCATGTGCCTTTTTACCCTTTCATCTGTGTGTACTTAGACAACTTTAAGCTTCCGCTGGTTTGAATGAACTTACTTGTATGACTTGTGTGTTGGGTCATGCGACTCCTACCTGTATGAACATATTATGCAAGTCTCCTTTGAGCCTCCTAAATAAAAGTTGTCTTGATGTATGGTTATGTTGTGATCCCATAGTTGTATCTATGCATATCGAGCATGTCGTGCATACGTGTGATGTGCAACGATATGTATGGGATTCGACAACTAGTCGTGCACCTTTAGTAGTACTCTTTACGGGGAACTTCCTCTTTGTGCTTCCACTGAGCCTTGGTAGCTTACTGCTCCTCAGGACACATTGATTGACTGGCACATATCCTTCTTTGTTATTGTGTGTGTCCCTTTGAGAAATATCTCACAATGTAATGGAGTCCCTGTAGCCTGCTACGAGTCGTCTACGTGTAGTGATGACATTTATGTCCCACGGCGTAATGGAGTCCTTGTAGCTCTAGTTACGCCTGTCGGGATCTAGACTGACCCCACAGACCGACACTAGTCTTGCCTGCACACTTTGTCCTCACTCGTGCACACCCGGGATCAACTTCCCGGTCGGTCACCCATCCTAGAATTGCTCCAAGCCAAGAACGCTTAACTTTGGAGTTCTTTTCGAGTGGGCTCTGAGAAAAGAAGGAATTCCTTGTTGACATGAGTAGTCTATCATTCCTATTGAGCCAGGCTCTCACATACACCCCGACTCAAAGAAACCGATGTCCTCGTCGGCCCATCGAGAACATTCCCTCTTGGCACACATATGCACGTCCAGTCAGGCACATGTGCCATGCCGTGTGCCACAATGGGCCCCACGCGTCATGCGCCACATGCCCGTGCACCTGACCCGTGCATGCCTGTGTAACCGCAAGCGTCGGCTCTGTGTTTAAAATGGGCAAAAACCCTAAAGGCAAAAACCCTCGAATTTATTCTGGCGTGGTAAGTATATTATTACCAAGCCCCATAATAAGTTTCACCAATTTTTAAGAAATTAAATATTCATAGTGCTCTTATTTGCCATTTACAACATCTTTGCTGAATTAATTAAAATGTCAAACTTGTTGTGAAAATGAAATGCATCCCTGATATGTTGCTGCCAACATTTATCACAAATAGTGAACATTTTTTAAGGGCATTTTGGATCCATTGAAAAATCACAACTAGTTGAATTGTTTGGTTAGGTGAGGTGCTAGGGTTTTTGTTAATCCCCATTTCATGTTGATGAAAATTAAACATGATGACATGAATGCTCACTGGTGCAACTAATAAAATTAATTGCAACACATTCTAGGGCTGTGACAACTCACCCTCACTAAACAAGAATCTCGTCCCGAGATTCAGGCGTAGGGTAAGAGGGCAGAGGGGGCACAAACTAACACAATCTACACGATCCAATTGTCCTTCTCAAAGATGTTGATTCCTTTTATCATGTTAATCTTGACATCTTTGCCTTTGAGATCTTGATCTAAGCACAAGGACAAGGAGTGAGACGTGATAACATCTCTCGAGCCGAGACACAAAACGCACATGGAGAGCCATGGAATGAAATAGATAACAGAAGTCCAATTGGTAGGCAACAATTCCGCACTAGAACGGATGGTGACGGGGTTTCAAGTTAGCGAGGAGTTAGTTGCCCTTCATAAGATAATGGGCAACTTAGGGAAGGTGACTGATAGGATTACCCCTTAAGTGGCACAGGAATTACTTTTGATACAGAGATCATTGAAACTCTTTGTACCAGCCTAAGGCAATTCACAAACGATCGTTTGAAGGAATTCGAGCGAATGGCATACTCAGTTTGAAAAAGATACTAGAGTTATAGAACAGATCGGTAAACAGAAGGCACTTTCCAATTGATACCGAGGTATAACCAGTGTCTGAGCATGCTCTCAAGAACTTGAGGATCCCCATATTCATCGGAGTTTTGCCAACATCCATGCCAAGGATTCTGGCAACACATCATACTACCATAATGAATAGCGATGGAGGATGCATATGCAAAAGAAGGCAACACTTTCTCAGATTTCACCTTAGCTATGCCAACGAAACGTAATCTGTATGATCGAACGAGAGACATTTAGCACTCCGCTTCTAATGTTATCCTTGATGAAATAGCATAACTAATTACCATAAATGCTTAATATCTATAACATCAAATAAAAAGGTCGGAGTTTGGGGCGCAAAGGGGTCCATGAAGAACATCTTCTAGAATAAGTCATACGAAATCCTCATGGGGAAGTGGCTAATGTTGTTGATACAAGATACTATAATAATAGGTCTTCCGGCTAGGTATGCTAGCCACAACATCTCTTTACCGGTTACAACGATACCAATATTATAATTCTTGGGAAATGTCCCAACCATTATATCTGCCTGTGATTCAGATCTGGTTGGTGCCGGAATACTCCAGACTAAGCACGTTCGAAGAGGAAAGTTTGCAACACAAATCGACGAGATGACGTTGCGGAATTCTCAGGAGGTGAACTGTGGAAGCCAACTCCAAAATATGAGCTGGATTGCAAGACATGTGTGAGCACGTTATCCAAGACAAGCATGACCACATGGTCTTACAACAAAACACTACCAACTTCGGGTTAGGAACCATCATTACGGATAATGAAGCTGGGTGCAAGTCCATCTGGTACCTTGGAGAGTAGCAGTTAACTTCTTTTCCTTGAACAAATCAATCAGTGGCTTGGGATGCTAGGTAATACATATGGAATGGAGGGGGACAACCTATCAACCCATAGAATACTTTGCACATTCACGAATGACTTGGGATGATTCCAAAGGAAGCAAGATAACTTTCCTTGAATTCCCGGCGGCAACTAGCATCTAATGCACGTGAACTCAGAGGGGTTCACTTCTTACACCTATCATATACTTCACGAACGAAACATGAAGATATGCCTACAAGTTTTCCAATGCTAGCTTTATGTTCATCATGAATCATGAAACACATGAAAGTTTTTGTCGAAGGGCTCAACAACAATTCATGAAGGTATCCCTATGGATGGAATTCCACAACTATGAGAACAAGGTGATAGACTTGGTCAAACCGGAGGATATAACGGTGTATGCTCGAGGATACATCCTCGAGTAGAAACAACATTAGGAAGATCTTTGGTTTTGATGTTGATTTGACGATAGCCCAAACTCAAATAAATGATTGGATAAGACAATAAATACAACAATTGATCACAAGGATCAACCTATCAAGATATCATCTGTCTTCTACACACATAATCACAAAAACATAAAGACATCCCTTTGACATGAGCTAACTTAGATCAAGATTTTATATTTTAACTCTCCAAGTTGTTGTTTAGCTTAACCAACTAGTTCAGGGGTATCCAACATAGACTCTTCGAGAAAGGTGGTTTATAGAAAGACCATCTTGATCACGGACTCAACATAATGGTCAGGGGACAGCCTGGTGATACTTCCGAGAAGATATTTGGAAAATCACGAACCACCAATATGTTATTAAGCTCGAGAGCAATCTTGCTTTTCAGAGCAAGACGATACGATCAATAGAGCAAAGGATTAACACAATCCTAACTCATTGATCGAAAAGTGCACCATGGAAAATGGACTAGGTAGCATGATCAATCTTTAGGGTGGTGATTGAATAACCAACACAACAAGAATGAAATTATTGTCCATTAACTACCAAGCAACAAAGTTGCTAGGAGTATCGATTTCATACATCACGGATCACTTGTCGGTATTCCGATTACAACCAACTCAGATACCTAGGAACGAACCATGATGGCAAGCGGTATCAGTGCATCAAGAATTCATAAGAGGTTGTGCAATTCCCATGACATTCCCGACATGAAGATGGTAATACTTTAAGTTAGAACATAACAAAAGTTGGATTGGCATTTTGATCTGCAGAATACAACTTGTCATGGTTTTGTTACGGCAGATGTCCGAGGACTTAGGTTCAAGGCCATTGCTAAGGTGATGGACTCAAAGGGGTTGGTTGGGACGAAGGACACGAGTTTACCCAGGTTTGGCCCCTCAAGAAGAGGTAAAAACCTGCGTCCTACTTGTATTGTATTGATTGGGGTATCGATTACAAGGGAGTGGATTCACTTGACCTAGTTTTAGATCTGCTTCATTCTGGGTTATGAGCCGACAGGTATGGCCCGGCCCCACCTGGGTGGGTCTTACCACGGGGTTATATCCCCAACATTAGGCCCCTTGTTGATTTGAGCTTGCTCATGTCAATCGTCCATTTTACTTGGCGGCGAGTCTCACTCTTCATTACCTGAAAGTAAGATATGTAACCTGCCGTGATGTCATACCAGATATGCCAAAAAGATTCCTTGACGATCACAATGGTTCTTTCATCATTAAACTGACGACCCGAAAATCGAGGCGTCCGTCTCGGTCCGCCAGTATCGGTTGCCTGGATTCCCGCACCCGTTTCCTTCTTTCCAGCCTCTTAAATAGGACCATGAAGGGTCCTTCTCATTTCCTCCGCTTCCTATGCCTCTTCTTCTTCCTCTCGCCGCCGCCGACCCCGAGCTCCCTTGCTCCGGTGAATCTTCATCATCATCGTCGCCCTTGGCTGCTGCATCAACCTGAACGAACCAGAGTACTACCCACGACCGCTGCATCATCTCCGGTACGTCTTTCTCCACCCCTTAGATCTGTAGATTAGGGTGACAACTCCATGGATTTCTTCGATCCGCTAGAACACAAGTTCCTCGTAATGCCAAATGAGAGATAGCCCAGTAGGTCTGGTAATTATTCTCTTCCCGTTGCGGTAAACCGTAGGAAATCACCAACGACCTAGTACAGGTGTGTAGTTGCTTCTTTGTACTGCCCTCAAACTTTGCCAGTTCTTCCCTCTGTTCGTTACTAGGTCTAAAATAAATCAGTTTTTCCTCTGTCTGTAAATCTGTTACTGCAAAGATAATATGTGACTCCTGTTATCCACACTTAGCTATATTTCAATTCATTGCCTTGCAATCTTAACCCTCCATTAAACTTCCAGCTCTCACCATGAATTGCACTAGCGGCTTAGTTTCATAAAACATAGATTTCATCAACCGCCCTCAGTCGCCTATCACCTTCTAACTCGCCGCGCGTTGTTACTTTCCACAGTTGTAGATGCCATTATGCTTCGTGCGTCCTCTTCCTGTAACTGGATCGGCTCCGCAGTCTCTGAGGACTTTTTGAAGGATTTCACAGACGCAGGGACCTTGCCAGCCAAAGATATCATCCATTGTCAGGTTCCACGAAAAGAGAAGAAACCCATCCTCTAGAGTGCGAAGTAGTCATCTTCGCAGACCATCTTGCACGCGGTTTTAGCCCACCCGGCTCTAAATTTTTCTGAGACGTCCTTCATTTCTTTAAGCTACATCCTCAAGATATTGCACCCAATTCCGTCTCAAACATTTGCAACTTCCAAATTCTCTATGAAGTTTACTTACAAGAGGAGACGTCGGTTGACCTCTTCCGTGAGTTCTTCTATGCAAACCGCCAGACAGAACTAGCAGCTGGCCCAAGCTTGGAGCTTGGCGGAATCTTATTCAAAGGAGACGGGATATGAAATTTCCGGCTGTTTGAATGCCAAGCCATCCCAAGGACTGGAACAAAACCTGGTTTTATTGCAAAGACACCTCTCCAAAGGGAGAACGTCCATTGCTGGGTTATCGTCCGACCCGACTTTGCACCAATACTGAACTCCTTGATCGGATGTCAGCCTCCGAACGGGCGAAGTATGCTCCGGCTTACGCCAAAATTAGAGCCCTTATGGCCAATGGTCTGACCTGGATGGATCCGACCCGCTGCTAGATCTCTTGGAGAGTCATGCCTTTAAGCCAGAGAAGCCGTCTCATGTGTGAGTATATGCGTGATGCCAATGACCCCATCTACTTTAATCCTACCATGTTGTCAGAAGAAAACATTGTTACCGCCATCAAAAGCCTTGTCCATGAGTCTCAAGGATCTTGCCGCACCATTGGACTACCACCCTTTTGTGCTTCAAATCCGGCCCCAGATGTAAGGGCGACTCTCAATCTCCTTACTTCCGGGTTACTTGTTCATGTATGCGTGCAATCTTAACCTCTTCTAGCGGCTTTTACTTTCAGGCTAACTCCAGCTTCTGGAAGAAGAAATACATTCCTCCTCCAAAAAAGTCTAAGGAGAAGACCGCCGGCTGAAAGAATAAGATTACACGTCCAGAGCAACCTGAGGCTAAGGATTCATAGGTAGAACTTGACTCTCTTGACCATCGTACTATGCACCTTACTGATAGTAATAACTTCACAGGACGAGACGGAGACAAGCCACGCCAACGCTCCTGAGGTAACCTATGTCTCATCTGACTTAGAACATGTCGCACCACAAAAGATACGGCAGGTCATCCAAAAAGTCCCATTTTCTCATCCTCTCGCTTACGTAGAGCCCAACTTTGTTTTGGAAAAGCAACGACAACTCTCCCAACGCCAGACTCGGAGCGCCGGCTCTGAAGATCTTATGGCCGGGTTATCTCATTCTACGGTTCAACGGAAACGACTGGCAGAGGTATTTGTTTTACTTGGTTTAGTTTTGTCAACCTTACCTTACAACTTTTACTCCGTCTTTATAATGCTTGAACGGCTTTCAGGAATCGCCTCCTTCATCAGGCGACTCTACAGAAACCAAGCTGCTGCCTCTGAAGATCACCCAGAGTATGTGCTTTCATGCTTCCATCCTATCTTTGTTACCCTTGAACTTTATACAATAACCTTCTATGCTTTCCAAGGCTCAAGCAAAATGAAGGAAGACCATTCGGTCTACCTCGGCCCCCACTACCAAAGAACCGGAGGCTGCCAAGCCGGATTCTCCGGTTGCCCATGCTGATCATTTTTCTATCTCAAAGGATATGTCCGAAGATGCTCGTCATTTTGTCGAGCTGGGGACCCATGAGACGGCAACTGAAAGTCCTTTGAGGACCAACTCAAAGCCGCCAAGCCCTTCAACGGCCGTGGACGACTCAGATGTTCCAGACGTCATAATTACTGGTACCGGTTTTCAAACTCCTCAACCTCGTGTGTTGACAAAGCACACTAAGAAAACAGAAGCCTCTGACAAGCTGGACTTTGAGCTCCCCGTGCTAGAGAAGTTAACTGCTGATGAGCTACACGCCGATTATCTGAACCGCCTATCCACAAGCCGGAACATGGAGCTCAAACTTGTTAATCTGATGAAGAAAAAATATGAGGTACTCCTTACTTTCCTTATACCCTTATGTAGCCCCCAAGAGCCGGTTTAATATTTTTTAATGGTAAACTGGGTCTTCCAATCCATGATTGAAGTAAAACCACTTAGCCTATAGCCCCTAAGTATTGGCTTAATATGTAAATATTGAGCCGGTACTCAGTTTTAAGTAGTTGATCAAACGCTGCCCCCAAGTTCGGGTCAGTATAGAAATAATGGACCGAAC
Organism: Hordeum marinum; assembly: GCA_022496015.1. Taxonomy (NCBI): domain Eukaryota; kingdom Viridiplantae; phylum Streptophyta; class Magnoliopsida; order Poales; family Poaceae; genus Hordeum; species Hordeum marinum. The sequence continues at coordinate 446,695,868 of CM039674.1, forward strand.
TTCCATGTAGATTTGAACAAAGAGCCAAATGTAGCCCCCAAGTACCGGCTTATCTTTGAAAAATATGAGCCAGAACTTCATTATAGATTTAGGAAACAAGGATGTAGCCTCCAAGTTCTGGCTTACTTTGATGAAGATGAGCCGGGACTTACTTGTAGTCTTGGAGAACAAATAGACATTAGCCCCCAAGTGTCGGCTGAACTTGATGAAGATGAGCCGGAACTGACTTGTAGTCTTGGAGAACAAATAGACATTAGCTCCTAAGTGTCGAGTATATTGCTCGCAATCTGCTTGAGACTTGAGTTATATTTGTTAACTTAACCATCTGGCAATATGTTATCCTGGCAACTTACCCCTCTTTTACTTGTTGTCTGTCACAGGAAGCTTTAAACAATGCTGAGTCTGAATTGACCGTCTTAAAGAACAATCTGGCCTTCCAGCAAGCCGCCAGCAGTGAAGTAGAGGAAAAGTGCCGGCTTGTTGCCGAAGAGCTTACAAAAGCTAAATCTGAACTTGCTGCATTCAAAAAAGCTGCTGAGGTGGAGCAAGCTGTTTTGGCCAAACATGCAGACGACACTGATGAGCGACTCATGGTTGTATTAGACGAGTTACAATTTGTGAAGCGCTATATCTCGAACATGATATCCGCTGTCTTTGGTAAGTACTAAAGACTCAATCAATCTTCTTGTTGGAAAGGTTACACCGATGGCTTATAACATAAATCTGTCTTGTGTAGGTCAAAGAAGCCGTCAACTTGGTGTTGACAACCTATTGCAGCTGAAAGCCGTCTATACTTTGTCAGAGCAATTGTATTGCAGTACTCTCTACACCATTAAGGCTATGCTGAACAAGGAAAGAATCCCCAAGTTCATGAAAGGAGTCATAGAGATGCTGTCAACTCTGCCAAAGCAAATTGAGGAACTCAGAAAGTCAGCCGCTAGGAAGGGATCCATTGCAGCAATAAGCCGAGCTTTGGCCTTTGCCCCAGTGTTAACTCCTGAAGAGATGATGGATGGCTCTCCATCCAACAAGGATGACGGCTCAGAGTTCACAGAAGCCAACTATGCTTGATGTACGAAGGCCTCCAGGGTTCTTGCATCAGTGTTAGCGGAAGAAGTGAACCTGTGAACATATCAGGCGGCTTATAATGCTGAGAACAAGCGAGTGCACGGCCCAACCTTGGAGGCTAAGGATTTAACTCCAGCACACCGTAAGCATCTCTTTGCTTGTGACATTGACCCATCTCCCCTCTTTCAAGAGGAAAACTTTGAAGCTTTAACCAACTACAACTGGGACGTGGACAATCTCTAGATCGAGGAGGTCAAAGACCCATCACAGGATGACCCGCCGTCCAGCTGGTCAAATTCATAATGCCATGGTATAAACCCGGCTTCAAGACCCGCCAAATCTTGAGGCGGTGTAAAAAAATTTAAGTCTTGCTTTTTGAGCTCTCTAGAGAGCATTGCAATAGGCCTTTAGAAAAAATCTTATCTTGCCTGAACTGTGCCATCACACACATAAGAAATCGCCTGGCTTTAACATATTATGTCTGCCTTGTTCTTGAACTCATATCAGATGTTACAGCGACTCTTCTTAGAGAAACAACCTGTGATAGCAGAATACTTTCCGCACTTTGAGGAGGGCGGCTTAGAATAGCACAACCCAGAAATGTTGTATCTTTCTTTTTTCTTTCTAAGAACTCATGTGCTGGTTCTTCTTGGTGGACTCGCTACTTAAAACTCCTTATCAGTACAGGGTCTCTATGAAGATTGGCCGTCAATTTATTTGAACGAATTAGGGTCTCTAAGCGAATTAGCTGACAGGAAGTGAAACGTCCCAGAAAGAGTTACGGTAGGGCATGAGTACCCTGGTAGCCCATAAACTGCCTCTCAGGTGACATAAATCCGTCGTTTTAACCTTAAACAGTACAGGGTCTTTAAAAGATTAATTGTCTAATAGTATGAATGGGCCACATAGTGGAGAGTCGGCAGTAGATGAGAGAGTTTATCCTTGCTTTACGTAAGCCGGCCCTCACATGACATGTCAGTTTAACCTTAACCACTACAGGGTCTCTCTCGAGATTGTCCATCAATTTATTTGAGCTAGCTCAGGGTCTCTAGGCGAGATTAACTGGTAAGAGTTCGGGCGGTCACATAGGGGAGCAGCATCAGGTTACAGGCAGGTTTAACTTTGGTGGCTTAAGAGCCGATCAAGAGGGTATGTAAGCTAAACCCGGTGGGTTGGAAGCCCCCAAATGACCTTGTTGATGGAGTCAACTATTTGGCTTGAAAGTCGATCAATAGGGTCTGATAAGCTAAACCCGGCGGGTTAGAAGCCCCCTAGATGACCTGTTGACAGAGTCAACTTTTTGGCTTAGGAGCCAAACAATATGGTTTGATAAGCTAAACCCAACAGGTTAGAAGCCCCCTAGATGGCCTGTTAACAGAGTCAACTTTTTGGCTTAAGAGCCGACCCATAGGATCTGATAAGCTAAACCCAGCGGGTTAGAAGCCCCCTAGATGTCCTGGTGATAGAGTCAACTTTTTGGCTTAAGAGACGATCAATAGGGTCTGATAAGCTAAACCCAGCGGGTTAGAAGCCCCCTAATTGACCTTTTTGCACAAACTGATATATGCGAAACGGCAGAGGCCCCAGCTTGTAGGGATGCCAACTTTATTCATATATCTATCTAATATGTACAATGATGGTGTACAATGTCAAGTCTCGATGACTCAGGTATAGTAAGGCCGCAGATGAGCTATGTTCCATGGCCGGCGAGTCTCCTGCCCAGAAGTGCTTGATTCATCTCGTATATCAATGAGGTAATATGACCCGTTGTTGAGATTTCTGCTGACCACGAAAGGTCATTCCCATGGAGGGGATAACTTGTGTGCATCTGTCTGATCTTGAATCAACCGCAACACTAAGTCGCCTTCTTGAAACGTCCTGGTCTTAACTCTGCGGCTATGATAGTGGCGGAGGTCTTGCTGATAAATCGCCGATCGGGCCGCCGCCAGATCACGTTTTTCCTCCAAGGCATCCAATGCGTCTTGACGTGCTGTTTCATTATTCGCTTTAATGTAAGCCGCCACCCGTGGAGAGTCATGACGTATATCGCTTGGTAACACGGCTTCCGCGCCATAAACCATGAAGAAAGGCGTATAGCCTGTTCACTTGTTGGGAGTAGTTTGGATGCTCCAGAAGATGGATGGCAACTCTTCTACCCAACAACTCGGAGTTCACTGCAAAGGAACCATAAGCCGGGGTTTGATGCCTCGCAAGATTTCTTGGTTAGCACGCTCTGCCTGACCATTTGATTGTGGATGAGCAACCGCAGAAATGTTAAGTCGGATATGCTCACTTTCACAGAATGCTTGCATAGACCCCTTGGATAAGTTCGTGCCATTATCTGTGATGATACTATGAGGGTAACCAAAATGGTAGATCAGCTTTTTAACAAATTGAACCGCCATAGCCGCATCACACTTGCTGTCCGGCTTAGCTTCTACCCACTTGGTAAATTTCTCCACGGCCACCAAGAGGTGGGTCTTCTTGTACTTGGATCTCTTGAAAGGCCCGACCATATCAAGTCCCCAAACTGCAAACAGCCAGATAATTGGAATCATGCGCAACTCCTAAGTCGGGACGTGAGCACGCCTGCCGAACTTTTGACATCCATCGCACTTGCGAACCAATTCTTCCGCATCCTTATGAGCCGTCAGCCATAAAAATCCATGTCAAAAAGCCTTGGCCACCAGAGATTTTGAACCGGCGGGATGACCACAATCGCCAGCATGAATTTCATTCAAAATTTCCTTGCCTTCTTCATGAGAGACACAACGTTGAAAGACGCTAGTGACGCTGCACTTATGTAACTCACCATTGATGACTATTGAAGACTTAGACCACCTGATGATCTGCCTCGCCAGGTTTTTCTCCTCGAGTAACTCGCCGCAAGTCAAATATGCCAGATAAGGCACAGTCCAGTCAGGAATAGCATGCAGAGCCGTCACCAGCTGCCCCTCCGGGTCAGGTATAGCCAAGTCTTCCTCTAAAGGTAACTTAACTGACAGGTGATGTAGCACATCTAAGAAAACATTAGGCGACACCGGCTTACGGTGAGAGCCCAGTCTTGAGAGTGTGTCGGCCGACTCGTTCTTGCAACAATCAACATGATCCACATGATAACCCTTGAAATAACCAGCAATGACATCCACCGCTTGACGATAAGCCGCCATCCGCGGGTCCTTGGAATCCCAAGTGCCTGAAACTTGCTGGGCCACAAGGTCTGAGTCGCCGGGACACCTGACATGGCTCAGGTTCATATCTTTATCCCCCCGGAGGCCATGAAGCAGAGCTTCATACTCAGTTGCATTGTTAGTACAAGGAAACATCAACCTTAACACGTAACAGAATTTGTCACCTTTGGGGGAAGTTAAGAGAACCCCTACCCCTGGTCCTTCCAGTTGTCTGGATCCATCAAAGTGGATTGTCCAATATGTGTTATTTGACTTTTCCTCGGGCGCCTGACACTCCATCCAGTCGTTTATGAAATCCACTAATGCTTGAGATTTGACTGCCGTGCGAGGCACGTATTTCAAATTAAGAGGTCCAAGCTCTAATGCCCACTTAGCAATCCTGCCTATGGCTTCTTTGTTTTGAATGATGTCTCCCAATGGGGCAGAGCTAACCACTATGATTTGGTGCCCCAGGAAGTAATGCTTCAGCTGACGATTAGCCATGAACACCCCATATACCAGCTTCTACCAATGTGGATACCTGTGCTTGGACTCTGTCGGGACTTCCCTGATATAATGAACGGGCCTCTAAACCGGATATTCCTTCCCTGCCTCCTTACACTCAACGATGATCGTGGCGCTGACTACCCTGTTATTAGCCACCACGTATAAGAGCAAAGGTTCCTTCTCAGCTGGAGACACTAAAACTGGCGGCTCAGTGAGCTGTCTCTTAAGTGCTTCGAATGCCTCACTCGCCGCCGTACTCCAGAAAAAATTATCTGTCTTCATCATTTGGTACAAAGGGATGGTGTCGTGGTTTTAACACGGCAGATGTCCGAGGACTTAGATTCGAGGCCATCGCTAAGTTGATGGACTCAAAGGGGTTGATCGGGACGAAGGACACAGGTTTACCCAGGTTCGGCCCCTCAAGTAGAGGTAAAAGCCTACGTCCTACTTGTGCTTGTATTTCTTGGGATCTCGATTACAAGGGAACGGAATCGCTTGACCTAGGTCTCAATTAGTTAGTTTCTGTCTAAGTTGCCCTAGGTCTCACCTTTATGTAGGAGGTCAAGACCATGAGTCATACAAGTCGTAACCGACTCTCAATACGTGTGCGAGTCTATCTCTACATTGTCCTGCTTTCCTGAGCAAGCTGTCTCTGGGCGGCTCACTCGCCCGGGTCTTCATACCTTCTCCGTATGGGCCACGTCTTGACCCATCTTGTCAAGCCGCCCAACGTCTTGGGCTTAAGTCTTCAAGTGTGACAGCCCAAGTGTTGTCCCTTCCTTTTATGGCATGTACCCCATGTATGAACCTTGTGTCATGAGCTTATGAATGTGTTGCACCTTGTCCCATGTGTTGTTTTGCAGTCATGCATCATATCACCCATCATAGCATTCAACTTGCCAAGCTTGTTTTCATGTGTCCTTGAATGATGTGGTGGTTGTGAGTGTGGCTTGTGTGTCATGTGTGTAGAGTGTGGTTTGTTTGGGGTTGATATCAAGTGAGCAAAACTCCTTCATCTTCCCCTCTCTTTCTTTTCACCCAAAACCCCAACCTAATGCCTTTCTTTTCCATATTATTTCATAACAGAATTAACTTGCAATTTAATATGTTTCAAAATGTTCAAGAGGTAGCCTATTCATATTAATAATTTAGAGAGTGCTTCTTTTTTTGTTTGGGGTATTTTTGAATCTGTGTTTAAATAAAACAGGGGCTGCTATTTTCAAAAAAAATTAAAATTACTTGTCCTATAAATCAACCTAATATTTTTATTAAATAGGGCACTTTACTTCCTTCACCAAAGTATTTTTGTTTTTCACTAAAACCTTTTCTTTTACTCAGGGGATTTATTTAAGTGTGACTGTGTTTTAAAATTATAAAACCTCCCTGTTTTATTTCTGAGTGAGAGAGAGATGCAGGTGGGCCTTGCCTCTCCTACGGCCCAACCCGTAGTGAACAGACGGCTACCTGCTCCCGTCCCCCTCCTCCGCCAGGTTCAGTGCAGAGAGGCCGCGTTCACCGTCCCTTTCCATCGTCATCGTCGTCAGCCTGAGGGTATAAAGCCCCTCAGCGTGCGTGCCCCCCTCGTCTAGGTTTCCTCTCCCCGCCACCGCTGCCACAGCTCCTATCTTCCCCTCCTTCTCTCTCCCTCCTCTCTTCTTTACCCCTACCAGGTAAGATTCTAAGAGGTTCAGTTGAGTCCCCGGTCGTCGTCACCGTCGTCGCTGCGTCTTCGGTGGGCGACATCCTTGGTGGTGATGGCGTGGAGCTCAGGGGTTCTCCTGGCATTCCATTCCCGCCGCTAGGGGCCCCGGAGGAGCTCTGCAGCGACGGCCCCGTCGTCGGAAGCCCCCGCTCCGCCGTCTTCTTCCCCTGCGTCGTCTCCAACCGTCTTCTTCCCCTCCGTCTACTCCACCGTGACAGGCTCATCATCGCCTTCCCCCAAGGTGAGCCGCCGGTCCCTGTAGCCCTTTCCCTCCGTGTGTAGCTTGTAGTTGGTCGCCGCCGCGTCTGTCGCCGCCGGTAGCAATACGAGCTCCTGCTGCTCGCCTCCTTCCTCCTCACTGTAAGGTGAGCAGGGGAATGGAGTCGTGGATGATCCATTGTGTGTGAGAGCCACTTGCGCCGCCGGATCTGCCATCGATCGCTGGAGTTTGCCGCTGCAGTTTGCCTGTCGCCGCTGTCGTGTTTCGTGAGTTTCGTTAGTTAGGGGGTATCGCGTGTATTAGATAGGCAGAGCCCCCACTCTGTTGTCGATCGAGCGCGTACCAGAGTGGTTGGGTTTGGGAGAGGTGACCATCAGGTCCTTGGTTCGAGCCCAAGCTCTCCCTTTTTTTGTGTTTTTCCTTTCTTTTGTTTTTCTTTTGTTTTTGCTCTTTTATATGTATGTACGTGTGTAGATGGCACTAGCATGTGTAGGTTCTTTTTCTGTTCTTCTTTTGAGTAGATGGTTGTGCACTTGTGTGTGTATGTGCTTGTGATGGGCACATGTGCTTGTGTGTGTAGTGTGTAGGTGCAATGAGAGTGTGTGTGTATGTTATACATACACACACATATGTGTAGGTGGTGTGTGTTGTGTGTGTGTAGTGTGTGTGCATTCTTATTGCGTCCATACACATGGGTGTAGGTGGTGTGTGTTGTGATGTGTATGTGCATGTGTTCATGCACTTATGCATATGTGTGCTAGTGTGTGTGTGTGTGTGTATACCCAAGTGTAAAAATGCATGTGGTTGTTGTATGTGTGGTGTGGTGCACTATGCAAGTGCTTGCCATGTGTATGCTTAGTGTGCGTGTATCAACTTGTGTGTATGTATGTTGTTGAGAGTGTGTGTGTGTATATCTTGTGGTATACATGCAAGTGTTTGTGGTGTGAGTGTGAGTGTGTGTGTGTGTGATCATCCACATATGCACATGCATATATGCATTGAGAATATATGTATGTATATTTGGTGGATGAGCACCCACACACATGAGTTGTGTCATGAGTGAAGTGCCTTGTGCACTTGTCTCTGTGTGTGTGAAGGGGACTAGTGGGTTTTCCACTTGACATACCCCTTTGTTGATACACGCTTGTCATGTAGGTTGTTCATCTCATTTAATTTCTTAGCCAAGTTTCCATACATGCTCAAGCCCCAATTATGTGCTTTCCTATTTAGAGTAAGTTATGCCATGAAGAGTAGGTGATAGATTTGCTATTTGATTGTGCCTTGTTGTTTCACATGAGAATATGAGTATGACCCATGGTTTTGGGGTAGGAAGAGCCAATGAATCCATTAAAACTCTCAGATTTCTCTTTTGAGCAAGTTTATAAATCTGTCATTTTAGCTGCGATGCCACTTTGTCATTTTTGCATGATTTAATCCTTAGTTGCTTTGGGGCATGTGTCAACTAGGAAGTGCTAGTGTTTTCTATCTAGAATGCCATGGTATTTTTGTTTAACATGAGAGTCACCCACATAAGTGGGAAACATGCTGTTAAGTGACCAACTTAAAGTTTCTGTTTCGGCATGCTAAAATCTACTAAGTCTGGGAATCTGTGGTTATTTTTATGCCATGAAGAGTGGGTGTTATCTAGTGATGTGTTTGGATTTGCTCATGCTCAGTGTTAGTTATTTGTTGTAGATATAGACTTCTACCATCCTGTTAATTTTCATGCCAATAGGAGCTCTCTAGCATATTTAACTACTGCTATCAACTTGCTACTTTATAATCTCAGATTCCAGAAAACTGGAATTTTCACAAAGTCCCAAAAAACTGTTTCATCATGCCAACTTGATAGATTCATGCTTATTGATGTGTGCCTACTGTGCTGATTGTGTAGTTTGGTAAGTTGGTGTGTGTGTTGAGTAGATTCTGTAAATATCTTGTTTGTGGCTGTAGGGTTCCTGTAGCTCAAGTTGTGGGCTGTAGAAGTTGCTATGTTGCTGTTTTGTGGCAGATTGTGAGTTTTATTGTTTTGTGACTTATGGGAGCTATACTGCATGGAATTGATTGATCTTTCAGTCTATTGTGAGTGTTTTTTCATAACCTATCCAGTGGCCACCTTGGATTGCCAAGATTTAGCCCATGGCTTGGTGGTATTGTGTATTTGCCTCCGTACCTTGTCGTGAGCGTATCGTGAGAATCGTAACTCCATTTCTTGTGATCTTTATATGCATTTCTATCGATTTTGCATGATGCATCCATATTTGCCATGATCATGCATGTCTAAATAACTTAACTTGAGGTTCTGTCCAAATTCATTAATAAACAAACTTTGCATGTGAAACATGACTAGTTTTGGATTGCCATGTTTAATTCTTCATAAATGAATAATGCATCATCTTGGTTGGATGTTTATTGTTGCTGTTTCTCTTGGGTAGACGCGAGTGTCGATATTGAGTACGAGGACCCAGGAGAGTACCACTACGAGGATCCCGCTACTTGTTCCGTTGAAGAACCAACAGGCAAGATGATCGTACCCGGATCCCGATACTATTTTTGCTTGCTAGTTTCTCGCTCTTATCGTTACAATTGCGCTACCTACCACTTGATATAAGCCTCACATTTTCCATGAAAGCCTCTAACCTCCACATCCCAGCAAACTTTGATTGGCTAAGTTACTGGTGCTCAGCCCCTCTTATAGCGTTCTTAGTCATAGGTGCAGGTTGTTCCATGTGATAAAATGGATTTGGATATCACAGTATTATCTGTTATTTAATTTAATGCACATATATATCTTGGTATTGGTGGAAGGCTTGGCCTTTTGCTAAGTGATTTGTTCCGCTGTTACCGCCATTAGTTCCTTGGGACCGGTGTTATGTTTTTCATATTTTGCGCTCCTAACATGCTCGAGGTTGTTATGGGGACCCCCTTGTTTATTCGGTTGAGATTAAAACTTGTATGGCAAGACCCAACTTTGGTACTACATTTTATAATAACTTAATAAAACTTGCATAGGGCTTTGCAACCCCGTGGATAATTTAATCAACCCCCGGGCCAGTGCTCCTCATGAGTGTTGGTCCAAACTAGGGCACTGTGCGGGGCCAACCCAGGGCAACTTGGGAGATTTCTAGCAGGCCTCCATATGTGTCGCTTATTCGTCGTGTCCTAAGAACAAGATGCGTGGCTCTTATCAGGTTCGTCGACACGTCGGGAGGTCTTGCTGGATTTGTTTTACCTTTATCAAATTTCTTGCGTGAGGACTTTGACTTTCTTCGGGTTTTCTTGAGGTGTTGGAATTCCTTTGGAATTAGCTATGATGATCACGAGATCCGTGGTCAAGGCTATTCCCGCGAAGTGTGGTTAATTTCTGATGGATTAGTTGGAGCACCCCTGCAGATTTAAATCTTTCGGAAAGCCGTGCCCGCGGTTATGTGGCAACTTGGATATTTGTTTAACACCCAGTTCTAGTAAACTTGAATTAAAATACACCAACTATGTGAGTAACCGTGATCGTCTCTGCTCTTGAACAGGATTCGAGAGAGAACACGGTGGGGTTATGCTTGACGTAAGTAAGTGTTCAGGATCTCTTAGAGATTATGCTAGATTCGATCGCTCATCGTAGACCACTCACATTTACATTCTTATTGCGTAAGTTAGCCACCATAAATTCTTAGTGCTGCTGCAAACTAAACACTTACCACTTCCCAACCATAAGCTTGAATAGTCTCGGTACCCGGGGGCATGATTGTTGAATCCTTGTGGCTCACAGTTTACTGCAACACTCCAGGTACAAGTTCAGATGAGGTTTTGCAGGATGATCTTACCCAGCTCCAGTGGGAATATGACGAGGAAAGAGGCAGTATGTACATGACGTACCCGGATGAGTAGAGGACCTGGTCGTGATCTTTGGGATAACTTGATAGTATCATTTGGAACTGCTTTTTCTCGTTTGATTTCGTCCGTAGTACGACCCTGTCTTCAACTTGATGTTATGAACTTGTGTGGAATTGTAATTTAGTATGTGGCGAGTGTAAGCCAATATTGTATACTCTTCTCTTCAGTATTGTATGTTGTGATGATACTATTATTGCTAACAGCAAGACATGCATCTATCCCTTGCGAACCCTCGTGCCTTAATATGTATAGGCGCGCATCTTGGGCGTGACATCAAGGCCCATCCTTGGGCTTGTGTATGAGCCGCCACGTGTGACCCGGAGCCTCTGGGCGGATCTCACCGCGGGGTTATATCACCAACATTAGGCCCCAGGTTGATTTGAGCTTGCTCACTTCAGCCTCCTTCTTAACTATCGACGAGTCTCACTTATGTCACCTGAAAGTAAGACAAAAATGACCCGCCATGACGTCATATCAAATATGTCAGAAAGATCCTCTGACGACCGCAACAAATCTTTCCCTTATTAAATGGATGGCCCAAGAATCGAGGCGTCCGCCTCTGTCAATCAATATCCGTCGCCTGGATTCTCGCGCCCGTTTCCACCTTTGCCTATTAAATAGGACCGCGAGGAGCGGATTTCATTTCCTTCTCCACTTCGCACTTCTTCTTCTTCCTCCCGACGTCGCCACTCCAGTGTTTCTTACTTCGGTGAAGCTTCTGCACCGACGTCATGCCGGGCCGCTGCATCGACCTGATCGTACCAGAGATTCCCCCGCGTCCATCACCTCCCTTGTGGTAAGTTCTTCTCCTTCCAAAGATCTGATGTTTCGGTAGGGTTTCATGGAGCCCTCCGCCCGCTTAGAGAAAGAGCTTATTCGCAATGGTAGATAATGCCTACATCAGCGGATAATATATTGCCTTCCTTTCCATTGTGGCGTACCGTAGGAGAAATATAATAGCATCGCGCGGATCTTTAGTTGCTCCGTTCGCTATCTTTACGGACGTCGCTGGTTCGACTGTTCATCACTAAGTCCAGGTTAAACTTGATTTCCGTCTGGTTTCTAGATCTATAACTGCATAGATAGTTTGTGAAACTTGTTTTCCACACTTATTGAAATTTTTCTTCGCCTTCTCGTAGACTTGACCCGCCAGCGAGATTCCGGCTCTCATCAAATAGCTCTTGGCGGCTTAATTTTATTGAACCTTGAACTTTTTAGCCGTCCTTAGCTACCTGGCATCTTCTGACCCGCCGCACATTGTTACTTTGCGCAGTATCGAGTCACCACCATGTCTCGTGCATCCAATTCATGCAATTGGGTCGGCTCTACCATCACTAAGGAATTCCTGATGGATTTTGTAAACGCGGGTACCTTACCCGCCAAGGATGTCATCCATTGGTGGGTTCCGGGTAATGAGCTAAAACCCGTTCCTCAAGAGGGTGAGCTAGTTGTGTTTTCAGATCATGTCGAGCGCGGGTTTGTTCCCCCGGGCTCAAAATTCTTTCGGGACATTCTTCCCTTCTTCAAGTTGCGCCCTCAAGAACTCGCTCCCAATTCCGTCTCCAACATATGCAACTTCCAAGTAGTCAGTGAAGTCTACTTGCAAACAGAGCCATCCGTTAGTCTATTTCGTGAGTTTTTTTATGCAAACCGCCAGACAAAGGTGAAGGCCGGTCTAAGCTTAGAACTTGGCGGGATTTCTATTCAGAGGCATCGGGACATAACCTTTCTGGCTATTCAGATGCCGAGTCATCCTAAAGACTGGAACAAGACTTGGTTTTACTGTAAGACACCTCCCCAAAAGGAGAGCGTCCCCTACCAGGTTATCGCACATCCCGACTCAAAACAACCGCTGAGCTTCCTGGCTGGCTGTCAACCACTAATCGGGCGAAGCACTCTCCGGCTCACACCAAAATTAAAGCCCTTATGGCCAATGGACTGACGGGACTGGATTTGATCCGCTGCTGGATTTCTTGGAGGATCATGCCTTTGAGCCGGCGTAGTGGCCTTATGTGCAAATATACAGGCCAGTCTGATGACCCCCTCTGCTTTAGCTAGACAACATTATCAGAGGATGATATTGTGACTGCCATCAGGAGTCTTGTCCATGAATCTTCAGGAGTTTACAGTGCCATTGTGCTGGCACCATTCTGTGTCACAAACCCGGCCCCAGATGTAAGGGTGACTCTCGATGTCCTTATCTCTGCTCTAACTTACACTTTGTAACCTCTTAACCTTTTGCTGGCTTATACTCTCAGGCAAGCTTCATCTTCTGGAAAAAGAAGTATGTTCCTCCTCCAAAGAAGTCAAAGAAGAAAACTGACGATCGGAAGAAGAAAACTGCACCTCAAGAACAGCCCGAGGAACAGCTGGAAACTGATGACTCAGAGGTAGAGCCTGATTCTCTTGGCCGTCTCTTTATGCACCTTATTAACAATAACTATTCATAGGACGAAACGGAAAGAGCCATGCCAACGTTCCCGAGGTAACTTACGTTTCATCCGACTCAGAACATCTTGTTCCACAGAAGATTTGGCGGGTCATCTAGAAGGTCCCACTTTCTCATCCTCTTGCTTACTTAGACCCATATTTTCTTTTGAAAAAGCAACAACAAACCTCTGGACGCCAGACGCGGAGCACCGGCTCCAATGATCTCATGGCCAGATTATCTCCTATTCAACGGAAACGGCCGACTGAGGTACCTGTTCAACCTGACTTACTTGTCCATCCTATCTTTTGCAATTCGACATTTTCTTATAATGTATTAACTGTTTTTCAGGACACACTCCCTTGTCCGGTGACTCTACAGGAAGTGCTCTGCCGCCTCTGAAGATTAACCCAGAGTATGTGTCCTTTATACTTAAGCTCAAACTTGTATATAAAGTTCTAACCACGGCCTCCTGTATTTTTTAGGGCCCAAGCAAAACGAAGGAAGACCAGTGAGTCTATTCTTGGCCACAAAACTCCAGAACCGGAACCTACAAAACCGGATTCTCCTATGCTGCATGTTGACCCCTCGGCGGCTTCCAAGGAGGCGCCTGAAGAAGCTCATCATTCTGCCGAACCAGCGGCCGACGATATGATCCTTCAGAGTCCTCCAAGGGCCCATTCCAAGACGCCGAGCCCTTCAGAGGCTGCCGATGAGTCAACTATTCCAGATTTCTTTGTTACCAGCACCGACTTCCAAACTCCTCCGACTCGTGTTTTGACAAAACATACTGAGAGGGCCGAAGCTTCTGAGAAGACAAACTTTGAATTCACTGCGCTGGAAAAGTTAACAGCTGACGAGCTGCACGCCGTCTATTTAAATCGCCTCTCCATTAGCCGGGATATGGAACTCAAGTTCGTAAACTTAATGAATAAGAAATATGAGGTACTCACACTCTGCTTCCTTCTACCCTTACTTAGACCCCAAGGGTCGTCTTAGTATTGGCTAATGATAAGCCGGGTCTTCAAGTCTTGTTTAGCAGTAGAAATAGCTAGCATGTAGGCCTATAAAGAGTCATGTGTAGCTCCCGAGGGCCGGATCAATTTTGATGATATTGAGTCGGAGCTTCAAATGTAAATAACCTTAGAAGCCAAAGTGTAGCCCGCAAGGGCCGGCTCAATTTTGATTATATTGAGTCGGGGCTTCAGATGTAGATAACCATAGAGTCCAAAGTGTATCCCCCGAGGGGCGGCTCAGTTTTGATGATATTGAGTCGGAGCTTGAGATGTAGATAACCATAGAAGCGAAAGTGTAGACCCCAAGGGCCGGCTCAATTTTCACAAAGATGAGCTGGGACTGCATTGTAGTGTTTGGAGGAACATATAAACATTAGCCCCCAAGTGTCAAGCATATTGCTTGCAATCTGCTTGAGACAAGTACAACATAGTCTTATCCCTCCTCTACTTATGATATACTTATTATGGCAACTTAATCCTCATCCTGCTTTCAATATGTCATAGGAAGCTTTAACTGAAGCCGTCTCTGAATTAACCGGCTTGAAAGGCCAGCTAGCCACTCAACAAGCCGCCCAAAGTGAAGCCGATGAGAAATGCTGGCTCCTTGATGAAGAATTGATCAATATTACGGCTGAATTTGATGCTTTCAAAAAATCGGCTGAGACGGAGCAAGCCGCCTTGGCTCAACGAGCAGACGACGCCGACCAGCGGCTCGTGATCATATGAGACGAGCTGCAATCTTTAAAATGCCATATCGGGAAGATGTCAGCCGCCATATTTGGTAAGTATTTGAATACTTAGCAAAATTTTGCGTTTGAACAATGACAACTTATGACCAACAATCCGGCTTATGTAGGTCCAAGGAGCCGTCAACTTGCCTCTGACAGTCTGCTACCTTTGAAGGTTGTCTATACTTTTACAGAACAGCTATATTATGGAGCTGTCTGCATGATCAAGGCAATGTTTTCAAGGATAATCTCCCTCCGACTATGAAGAGGGTTATAGAACTGCTTTCCACCCTGCCAAAACAGATCGTAGAGCTGAAGAAATTAGCCGCCCGATAGGGAGCTATCGTAGCCATAAGCCGGGCATTGGCCTTTGCTCCGGAATTGACTCCTGAAGACATGATGGATGGGTTTCCCTCGAAGAAAGATGACGGCTCAGAGTTTACCAAATTTTACTATGCATAGTGTGTGAAGGCTTCGAAAGTCCTTGCTTCCGTGTTAGCAGAAGAAGTAAACTTAGCAACATACCAGGCGGCTTACAGCGCCGACCAGAAGAGAATCTACAACCCCCTCTTTGAATCCAATGACCTGATGCCTGCCCGCAGTAAGCACCTCTTTGCTTCTGAACCTGACTCGTCCCCCTTCTTTTAAGAGGGAAACTTTGCGGCTTTTAACCCACTACAACTGGGACATGGAAAATCTTCAGATCAAGGAGGCGAAAGACTCGGAGCAGGGTGACCCGCCAGCCAACTGATGAATTTGGTGATGCTGAGGATAAGTCGGCTTTATGACCCGCCATAAGCAGTGTAAAAACCTTTGAATCAATTTTGAGCTCTACAAAGAGCATCTGCAATAGGCTTGTAGTAAACTGTGCCTTTGCCTAAACTGTGTCGTTGTGCACATGTTGAATTGTCCGACTTAATATATGTCATCTTCCTTGCATTTTCATACTGGATGCTTTGTCGGCTCTTGGCTGTTTAATTAACCTGCAAGAATAGATGTATCTTCATATTTTTTAGGAGGGCGGCTTAAAATAGCATAACCCAAAAGATATTGTATCTTTCCTAACTTGTTTTTCAAGAACAGCTCATGTGCCGATTCTACTGGGTTGACTCGGCACTTAAAAGTCCTTAACAGTACAGGGTCTCTATGGAGATTGGCCATTTAAGATTTTGAACTGGCTCAGGGTCTCTAAGCGAGATTAATTGAAAGGAAGTGTGATGACCCAGAAGAGACACGGCAGGGCATGAGTACCCTGATAGCCAAAAAACTGCCTCTCGCATGACATAAATCCCGCTTTTTAACCTTAAATAGTATAGGGTCCTCAAGGATTAACGGTCTAAGAGTATGAACGATTCACATAGCAGAGAGTCGGCAGTAAGTGGGAGAGTTTATCCTAGCTTTCCGTAAGCCATCCCTCACGTGACAAGATCCGCTGTTTTAACCTTGACCAGTACAGTGTCTCTATGGAGGTTGGAAGTCAATTGCTTTGAACTGGCTCAGGGTCTCTAGGCAAGATTTACTGTTAAGAGTTCGGTGGGTCACCTAGCAGAGTAGCATCAGCTTACACGCAGCTTTAACCATGTTTGGATTAAGAGCCGATCAAGAGGGTGCGTAAGATACACCCGGTGGGTGGGAAGCCCCCAAGTGACCTTTGTTGACGGGATCAACTATTTGGCTTAAGAGCCAACCGATAGTGTTTGATAAGCTACACCCGGAGGGTGGGAAGCCCCCTGGACAATCATGTTGACGGAGTCAACTTTTTGGCTTGAGAGCCGACCGATAGGGTTTGATAAGCTACACCCGGAGGGTGGGAAGCCCCCTAGACTGTCATGTTGACGGAGTCAACTTTTTAGCTTGAGAGCCGACTGTCATGTTGACGAAAGGTCCTTCCCATGGATGAGACAACTTATGCATATTTGTCTGGTCTTGGATCAGTCGCAAACCTAAGTCGCCTTCTTGAAACGTCCGTGTCTTAACTCTGCGGCTATGATAGCGATGCTGGTCTTGCTGATAAATTGCCGAACGAGCCGCCGTCATATCACGCTCCTCCTCGAGGGCATCCAAGGCATCTTGACACACCGTATCATTGTTCGTCTCAACGTAAGCCGCCACTCGGATGTCACTTGGTAACATGACCTTTGCACCGTAAAAAATGAAGGAAGGTGTATAACGCATTGATCTGTTGGGGGTAGTCCTGATGCTCCATAAGACGGATGGCAACTCCTCCACCCAACAACCCGGCGTTCTCTGTAAAGGAACCATAAGCCGGGGCTTGATACCTCTCAGGATTTCTTGGTTAGCACACTCCGCTTGACCATTGGACTTTGGATGAGCAACCACAGAAACATCAACCTGGATGTGCTCAACGTCGCAGAACGTTTTCATAGCCCCCTTGGACAGGTTTGTACCATTGTTCGTGATGATACTGTGATGGTAACCAAAACGGTACATCAGCTTCTTAATAAACTGAACTGCCATAGCCGCGTCGCACTTGCTGACCGGCTCAGCCTTTACCCATTTGGTAAACTTGTCAAGCGCCACCAAGAGGTGGGTCTTTTTGTCCATGGATCTCTTGAAAAGCCTGACCATATCGAGCCCCCAGACTCCAAATGGCGAAGTGATTGGAATCATGCGCAATTCTTGAGCCAGAACATGAGCACGCCGGCCAAACTTTTGACAACCATCGCACTTGCGGACCAGATCCTCTGCATCCTTGTGAGCCGTTAACAAGAAAAAACCGTGCCTAAAAGCCTTGGCCACCAGAGATTTTGAGCAGTCATGATGTCCACAATCACCAGCATGAATTTCATTCAAGATTTCCTTACCCTCCTCTAGTGAGACACAATGCTGAAACACGTCGGTGACACTAAACTTATGTAACTCGCCATTGACTATAGTCATGGACTTAGACAGTCTGGTGATCTGTCTAGATAGATTTTCGTCATCAGGCAACTCGCCACGAGTCAAGTATGCTAACTAAGGTACTATCCAATCCAGAATAACATGTAGAGCCGCCACCAGTTGTCCCTTCAGATTAGGAATGGCTAAGTCTTCCTCTAAAGGCAACTTAACTGACGGGTTATGTAAAACATCCAAAAAGATGTTAGGCGGCACTGGCTTTCATTGAGAGCCTAACCTTGACAGGGCATCAGCCACCTCGTTCCTGTGGCGATCAATATGATCCACGTGATAACCCTTGAAGTGACCAACGATGATATCCACTGCTTGACGATAAGCTGCCATCCGCGGATCCTTGGAAAACCAAGTGCCTGAAACTTGTTGAGCCACAAGATCTGAGTCGCCGAAGCACCTTACCGGGCTTAAGTTCATTTCCTTAGCCACCCTGAGGCCATGGAGCAAGGCTTCATACTCAGCTACAAGGGAACATCAGTCGTAGCACATAACAGAACTTATCACCTTCGGTTGAGGTTAAGACAACTCTTTCCCGTAATCCTTCCAGCTGCCTAGACCCCTCAAAGTGTATTGTCTAGTATGTGTTATCCGGCTTATCTTCGGGCGCCTGACACTCTGCCCAGTCGTTTATGAAATCTACAAGGGCTTGAGACTTGACAGCCATACGAGGTACGTATTTCAGATTGAGAGGTCCCAGCTCCAATGCCCACTTAGCAATCCTGCCAGTGGCTTCTCTGTTTTGAATTATATCTCCCAATGGGGAAGAGCTGACCACGGTGATCTGGTGTCCTAAGAAATAGTGCTCTAGCTTGCGGTTGGCCATGAACACCCCATATACTAGCTTCTTCCAATGTGGATACCTCTGCTTGGACTTTGTCAGGACCTCACGGATATAATAAACCAGCCTCTAAACCGGATATTCCTTCCCCGCCTCCTTGCGCTCGACCACGATTGCAGCGATTACAGCCCTGTTGTTAGCCGCCACATACAAGAGTAAGGGTTCTTTCTCAGCCGGAGCGGCTAAGACCGACGGCCCAGGCAGTTGCTTCTTGAGTGCTTCAAATGCTTCACCCGCCGCCGTACTCCAGACAAAATTGTCTGTCTTTTTCATCATTTGATATATAGGGATGGCTTTCTCACCAAGGTAGCTTATAAACCGGCTCAACAAGGCAATCCGCTCTGCCAGGTGTTGAACATCATTGCTGCATGTTGGCTCAGCCAAGGAACTGATAGCCTTGATCTTATCCGGGTTTGCTTCAATGCCACGCTCAGAGACCAAAAATCCCAAGAGTTTGTGTTGGGATATAACCCCATGGTTAGACCCGCCCCTGATGCTCTGGGTCACACTTGGAGGCTGATACACCAGCCCAAGGATGGGCCGTGAAAACTTAAGCCCAAGATGTTGGGTGGCTTGACAACATGGGCCGGGACATGGCCCAGACGGAGAAGGTATGAAGACCCGGGCGGGTGAGCCGCCCGGAAACAACTTGCTCAGGAAGGCAATACAATGTAGAGAAAGACTTAGACACGTCACGAGAGTCGGTTATGACTTGTATGACCCGTGGTCTTGACCTCCTATATAAAGGCGAGACCCGGGTCGACTTAGGGAGAGAGATCAACAATCGAGAACTAGGTCAAGCAATCAGCTCCCTTGTAATCGATACACCAAGCAATACAAACACAAGCATGACGTAGGCTGTTACCTCTACTTGAGAGGCCGAACCTGGGTAAACCCTTGTCCTCCGTCCCAATCAACCGCTTTGAGTCCATCACCTTAGCGATGGTCTTGAATCCAAGTCTGTTTACCTAGACATCTGCCGTGAGAAAACCACGATAGTTGGTGCCCACCTTGGGGCTAGGCTCGGTGGTGTCAAGTTCTCAAAGGGCTCTCTCCTAGGGTTCAAAGGATACGTGGTCGAAAGGATGAGCAAGAGTCACCGCGGACGGCTCTACATCGACGACGCCGACTGGGGTCCTGAGGCCGATTCTGTCGAATATGGATTCTGGGTTCCCTTCGGTGGAATCCACGTCTTCATAGGCAAGCTTGACGGATCTACACCTGGGCCAGACGTCTGCACCAACATCATCGAGCCGGATCGGCGCGCACAACCCGTCCAATATGTGCGACCCGCCTGGATTAACCCGGGCCGGAAGCATGTCTTCGTGGGCTTTACTCAAGGTATGGATCTTGAAACTTCTACGTCGCAGGAGACCCTTGTCTATTCAGAGGACGAATCTTCGAGCGGAGAAGCAGAGTCAATCTACCAACTTCACAACGGCGGGCTCAGGGGCTATGACGAGCCTTACCCTGAGTCAGAGTGTTCCGAGCCGGATGATCTCGGGCTGTCGGTTCATGCGGCCGTGTTCATGGCAGGGTCAGCCCCAGGCACGAGCAGCACAGCCGCTGGAGGAGTAAACATGGGGGCTGACCTGCCGCCGCCGGCTCAAGTTCTTCTAGATCTGATGAACGAGCTTGCAACCCTGATGACCACCGAAGATACACCAGATAATCAAGCCGCTCGGAACTTGGAGACCGCAAGACCCAAGGATCGGATGGCGGAGGTGCAACAGAGGATAGCCGAATTGAAAGTTCAGATGGAGGCGGAGGCAGAACGCCTTAAGACAGATGCTTTCTGCCTTGAGCTAGAGCAGCAATCAGCGGCTGTGATGCGGTGGATGAGGCATCAATCCCGCTTACCGGAATAGTACGAGGCTAGGAATCTCTTTAATACACCAGACCCGGGTTAAAACGAACGGGACGAGCAGCGGATGCGCTTGGAAGTCGGCCGACGGCTCGATCGTAGCTTAACCTGCCTCGACGAAACCAGGCCTCACCAGTGGCTTTTCCAACGCTGGCGGGCCATTACTCCAACCCGGCAGAGAACATGGTGGCCGCAGCAACCCGCCTTGAAACAATCCCTATTCCAGATGAGGCGCCTTTTGCAGAAGAGGTGCGGAACGCCATTGGGTACCTTCAGACGGCAATGGCCCAACAGGAGAAATATGCTTACAACCGGAGCCGTGTTCACTCAACCCCCCTCCCCAGCCGGTGCTTTAGCCGGTGCTACGAGTCGCCGGCGGTTTCTAGCAGCGATCGGCACCGAGGGCCTCCAGGGGATGATCAGGCGGCTCTAGATGGACAGACGCTTGTAAACCGGGCAAGAAATAAGAAAGAGGCGGTGGCTTTGGTAGCGGCGGCTCACCAAGAGCCCGTGCCCTCCGTCTCAGTAAGAGTGGAAGTGACCACCAGGGGCGTGGGAGTACCGTGTTTACTACCGGCTCTGCGGAACAAGCGGTTGCCAAAGGATTTCAAAGAACCTTGCACCGTCCCGAATCACACTTCCAACTTACCTCCAGAGGCATGGATCGAAAGCTATGAGCTGGCTATTGAGATGTTGGATGTCAATGACGCGGTGTGTGCCAAGTATTTCATCATGATGCTTGAAGGACCGACTCGCACGTGGTTGAAGGGTTTTCCACCCAATACCATCAATTCATGGGCTGAGCTGAAAGCAAGGTTCATCAGAAACTTTCAAGGGATTTGCAAACAGCCTATGATGATTGTGGATCTGGATCACTGTGTCCAACAGGAGAATGAGTCGGCTCATCATTGGGTCTGGTAGGTGTCGACCGTCATCCACTCATCTGAATAGATCATGGCGGCTCAAGCGGTGCTAATCCTAGAGAAGAACTGTCACTTCATCCCTCTAAAGCAGAAGCTCGGCCGGCTCAAGTGTACGTATCAGGACATGGGAGAACTCATGGTGGCTC
The DNA here is from genome assembly GCA_022496015.1 of Hordeum marinum. Taxonomy (NCBI): domain Eukaryota; kingdom Viridiplantae; phylum Streptophyta; class Magnoliopsida; order Poales; family Poaceae; genus Hordeum; species Hordeum marinum. The sequence continues at coordinate 446,717,282 of CM039674.1, forward strand.
TCAAAAAGTATGCCGACTCTGATAACACAAAGGATCCAGGCTCTGATGAGGAGAAGCCTGGCCAAGGTAAAAAGAACAATCATGGCAAGGGTGCGGCAGGTAATGGTAACCAGGGCAAGCGAAAGAACCCGAATGGCGGGTTAGAATTGGTGGCCAATGCCAGCACCGGCCATAATCGTCCTAAGGCCAATGGGAAGTTTAGACCGCCTTTTAACAAAAATAAGACTCCTTTCAATTTGGAGGAAATGCTCAATAAACCTTGTCCGGAGCACAGCCGACCCGATAGAGTTGCGGGTCACACATGGGGTAATTGTCACACCATGTAGAAGTTTAAGAACTACACCATGCAATAGCATAACAACAATGGTGGTGGCCCGCCCGGCGGCTCAGGACCAGGCGTGTCAGGAGTCGGGTTTGGATCTGGCGGCTCAAGATCCGGTCATCATGGCCAAGGAAACCAAGGAGGACATCCTAAGCACTCTGGTAGCAACAATCAGCAGCAGCATAATCAGTCTGGGTATCAGAGTAATCCAAAGTAGCTCAGTTCGGGCCAGTATCATGTTTTTACGACTAGCCTTAACAAGAGGGATCAGAAGTTGCGCAAGCGGGCGGTTAACGTAATCGCGTCGGCTCTGCCGCAATACTTGAAGTGGTTTGAGAATGACAAAACATGGAGCCGGAAAGATCACCCGCCGCATGTTGATAACCCGGGGCAGCTAGCCCTGGTAGTTACCCCCCAAGTGGGAGGATATATGGTGAATAAGGTACTTATGGATGGTCGCATCAGCATCAATATCCTGTACTATGATACCTTTTGGCGGATGAAGCTGCTTGATAAAGACCTTAAGCCCTCATCAACAGTTTTTCATTGTGTACTGCCAGGCAAGTCAGCTTACCCAGTGGGTAGGATTTCTTTGGAAGTCGCCTTTGGTGACGAGTACAACTACAGGGTGAAGTCCTTGTGGTTTGAAGTAGTCAAGATCAAGAGCCCTTATCATGCATTATTTGGGCAGCTGGCTTATGCCAAGTTCATGGCTAGGCCCTGTTATGTCTACTTACAGCTCAAGATGCCCAGGTTAAAAGGTACGATTACTATTCAAGGTGATCGGAATACGGCTATTGACTGCGAAGAAGGGGACGCGGCTTATGCGGAATTCAGTTGTACTGAGGCAGAGCTCAAGTCCTATAAGGAAAATGTTGACCCGGAGGATATGACCCTGTTGAAGAAGCCTACCACAAAGGTTGAGCTGCCCCTCAAATTTTCGGCTAAGATCTGTATGAAAATTTCTGGTCTCTGAGCATGGTATTGAAACTAACCCGGATAAGATCAAGGCTATCACCTCCCTGGCTGAGCCGGCTTGTATCAATGATGTTCAACGCCTGGTAGGGTGGATCGCCGCGTTGAGCCGGTTTATAAGCCGCCTTGGTGAGAAGGCCATCCCTTATATCAAATGATGAAAAAGACAAACAATTTTTTCTGGAGTACGACGGCGGGTGAAGCGTTTAAGGCACTCAAGAAGCAGCTCACTGATCCGCCGGTTTTAGCCGCTCCGGCTGAGAAAGAACCCTTGCTCTTGTATGTGGCAGCTAACAACAAGGCTGTCAGCGCTGCAATTGTGGTCGAGCGCAAGGAGGCTGGGAAATAATATCCGGTTCAGAGGCCGGTTTATTATACCAGTGAGGTCTTGACAGAATCCAAGCAGAGATATCCACATTGGCAAAAGCTAGTGTATGGGGTGTTCATGGCCAACCGCAAGCTAAAGCACTACTTCTTAGGGCACCAGATCACCTTGGTTAGCTCTGTTCCGTTGGGAGACATAATTCAAAACAAAGAAGCCATTGGTAGGATTGCTAAGTGGGCATTGGAGCTGGGACCTCTCAATCTGAAATACGTACCTCGTACGGCTGTCAAGTCTCAAGCTCTTGTGGATATCATAAACGACTGGACGGAGTGTCAGGCGCCCGAAGAAAATCCAGATAACACATACTGGACAATAAACTTTGATGGATCTAGGCAGCTAGAAGGATCAGGGGTAGGGGTTGTCTTAACATCCCCCAAAGGTGACTAGTTCTGTTATGTGCTCCGTCTGATGTTCACTTGGACTAATAATGCAGTTGACAACGAAGCCCTGCTTCATGGCCCTAGGGTAGCTAGGGAGATGAATTTAAGCCGGGTAAGGTGCTTCGACGACTCAGATCTTGTGGCTCAGCAAGTTTCAGGCACTTGGGATTCCAAGGATTTGCGGATGGCGGCTTATCGTCAGGCGGTGGATGTCATTGTTGGTCACTTCAAGGGTTATCAGGTGCATCATATTGATTGTCGCAGGAATGAGGCGGCTAACGCCCTTTCAAGGTTAGGCGCTCAACAAAAGCCGGTGCCGCCTAATATCTTTCTGGATGTCTTACATCACCCGTCCGTCAAATTACTCTCAGAGGAAGATTTGGTTGTTCCTGACCCGGAGGGACAATTGGTGGCGGCTCTACAAGCTATTCCACATTTGACTATGCCTTAATTGGCGTACTTGACTTGGGCGATTTACCTAATGATGAAAATCTGGCCGGACAGATCACCTGACGGTCTAAGTCCATGACGATAGTCAATGGCGAGTTACACAAGTGCAGCATCACCAGAGTGTTTTAGCATTGTGTTTCACCGGAGGACGGTAAGGAAATTTTGAATGAAATTCATGCTGGTGATTGCGGACATCACGCCGGCTCAAACTCTCTCGTGGCCAAGGCTTTCCGGCATGGGTTTTTTTGGTTGACGGCTCACAAGGATGCAGAGGATCTGGTCCGCAAATGCGACGGCTATCAAAAGTTTGGCCGCCGTGCTCATGTTCCAGCTCAAAAATTGCGCATGATTACAATCACTTGGCTGTTTGCAGTTTGGGGGCTCGATATGGTCAGGCCTTTCAAGAGATCCAAGGACAAGAAGACGCACCTCTTAGTGGCAGTTGATAAGTTTACCAAGTGGGTTGAGGCTAAGCCGGTCGGCAAGTGTGACGCTGCTACGGAGGTTCAGTTTATTGAAAAGCTGATCTACCATTTTGATTACCCTCATAGAATCATCACGGACAATCGCACGAACCTGTCCAATGTGGCTATGAAAACGTTCTGCGACATCGAATACATGTGGCTTGATGCTTTTGCGGTTGCTCATCCATAGTCCAACGGTCAGGCATAGCATGCTAACCAAGAAATCCTGAGAGGTATCAAGCCCCGGCTTATGGTTCATTTACAGCGAACGCCGGGTTGTTGGGTGGAGGAATTACCGTCCGTCTTATGGAGAATCAGGACTACCCCCAACAGATCAACGGGTTATAGATCTTTCTTCATGGTTTACGGTGCAGAGGCTGTGTTACCAAGTGACATCCGTCATGACTCGCAACGAGTGGCGGCTTATGTTGAGACAGACAATGAGACGATGCGTCAACATGTGTTGGATGCCTTGGAGGAGGAACGTGATTTGGAGGAGGAATGTGATCTGGCGCGTCAAGACCTGTGCCGCTATCATAGCAGCAAAGTCAACACCCGGACGTTTCAAGAAGGCGACTTAGTGTTGCGGCTGATTCAAGACCAGGCAAATATGCATAAGCTATCTCCTCCATTGGAAGGACCTTTCGTGGTCAACAAAAATCTCAACAACGGGTCATATTACCTCATTGACATCCGAGATGATTCAGATACCTCGGGGCACGAGACCTGCCGGCCGTGGAACATAGCACATCTGCGGCCTTACTACACCTAAGTCACTGAGACTCGACATTGTACAGTATGATTGTACATATGATATTTATATTAGAATAAAGTTGGCATCCCTGCAAGCCGGGGCCTCTGCCGTTCCGCACATCTATGCAAGAAAGATCCAACATGATTATCCAGGGGGCTTCCCACCCTCCGGGTGTAGCTTATCAAACCCTATCGGTCGGCTCTCAAGCCAAAAAGTTGACTCCATCAACATGATCGTCCAGGGGGCTTCCCACCCTCCGAGTGTAGCTTATCAGATCCTATCGGTCGGCTCCCAAGCCAAATAGTTGACTCCGTCAACATGATCGTCAAGGGGGCTTCCCACCCTCCGGGTGTAGCTTATCAGACCCTATCGGTCCGCTCTCAAGCCAAAAAGTTGACTCCGTCAACATGATCGTCCAGGGGGCTTCCCACCCTCTGGGTGTAGCTTATCAAACCCTATCGGCTGGCTCTCAAGCCAAATAGTTGATTCCGTCAACAAAGGTCACTTGGGGGCTTCCCACCCACCGGGTGTAGCTTACACAACCTCTTGACCGGCTCTTAAGCCAAACAGGGTTAAACCTGCCTATAAGCTGATGCTACTCTGCTAGGTGACCCACCGGACTCTTACCAGTTAATCTTGCCTAGAGACCCTCAGCCGGTTCAAGTCAATTGACGGCCAATCTCCATAAAGACCCTATACTGGTTAAGGTTAAAACGGCGACTCTTGTCACTTGAGGGCCGGCTTACGGAAAGCTAGGATAAACTCTCCCATTTATTGCCAACTCTCCGCTATGTGGCCCACTCGTACTCTTAGACAGTTAATCCTTGAGGATCATGTACTGTTTCAGGTTAAAACGACGGATTTATGTCATGTGAGAGGTAATTTTTGGGCTATCAAGGTACTCATGCCCTGCTGTGTCTCTTCTGGGACATCACACTTCCTTTCAGTTAATCTCGCTTAGAGACCCTAAGCCAGTTCAAAAACCTAACGGCCAATCTCCACAGAGACCATGTACTGATAAGGAGTTTTAAGTGGCGGGTCAGCCTAGTAGAACCAGCACATGAGCTGTTTTTTAAAAAATATGTTAGGAAGATACAACATCTTTGGGTTATACTTTTAAGCCGCCCTCCTAACAATGTCAGGATACATCTATTCTTGCAGGTCATTAAGCTGCCAAGAGTCGGTAAAAGATCCAATGGGAAGTGCAAGGAAGATGATATATATATTAAGCCGGGCTATTTAATATGTGCACGATGGCACAGTTCACGCAAAGGCAAAGTTACTACAAGCCTATTACATATGCTCTTGATAGAGCCCAAAAATATTTTAAAGTGTTTTACACCGCTCATGATGGGTCACAAGAGCCGGCTTGTCAACGGCGTTCACAACTCCATTAGTTGGCCGGCGGGTCACCCTGCTCTAGGTCTTCGACTTCCTTGATCTGAAGATTGTCCAAGTCCAAGTTGCAGTGGGTTAAAATTGCAAAGTTTCCTTCTTCAAAGAAGGGGGGCGAGTCAAGTTCGGAAGCAAAAAGGTGCTTACTGCAGGCAGGCATCAGGTCCTTGGACTCAAAGAGGAGGCCACGAATTCTCTTCTGATCGACGCTGTAAGCCGCCTGATATGTTGCCAAGTTGACTTCTTCTGCTAACACGGAGGCAAGGACTTTGGAAGCCTTCACACACCATGCATAGTCAGCTTCTATAAAATCGGACCCATCATCTTTCTTGGAGGGAAACCCGTCCATCATATCTGCAGGAGTTAACTCCGAAGCAAAGGCCAACACCCGGCTTATGGCTGCGATAGCTCCCTGTCGGGCGGCTGATTTCTTCAACTCTACGATCTGTTTTGGCAGCGTGGAAAGAAGCTGTATGACCCATTTGCTAGTTGAAGGGGTGGTATCCTTGTAGAGCACAGCCTTGATCGTGCAAATAGCTCCATAGTAAAGTTGTTCCGTCAGAGTGTAAATAGCCTTCAGGGGCAGCAAGCTGTCGGAAGCGAGTTGGAGGCTCCTTGGACCTACATAACACGGACTCTTCGTCATAAGTCGCCAGTAGAAGTACACATACACAATTGGGGTTACACTGTCAAATACTTATCAAATATGGTGGCTGACATCTTTTTGATATGGCTTTTCAAAGATTGCAGCTCATCTAACATAATCATCTGCCGCTGGTCAGCATCATTCGCCCGTTGAGTTAGGGCGGCTTGTTCAGTTTTAGCAGACTCTTTGAAAGAGGCAAAGTCGGTTTTGATCTTGGTCAGTTCCTTAGCAAGGAGCCGGCAATTTTCATCAGCCTTGTTTCGGGCGGCTTGCTGCGTGGCTAGATTATTCTTTAAGCTGGCCACTTCTAACCCAGCTTCGCTTAAAGCTTCCTGTGACATATCAAAATAAGGAATGAGTCATCAAGAGGGAATTTTTTCAGATAATGAAGGTTAAGCAAGTTTCAAGCAGATTGCAAGCAATATGTTTGACACTTGGGGGCTAATGTCTATTTGATCTCAAAGATTACAATGCAGTTCCGGATCATTTTTATCAATTTAACCCGAAACTTGGGGGCTACAAGCTAGCTTTTCAAATTGTTTTCAATGAAAGCTCCGACTCAAGTTTTACAAGATTGAGCCGGCCCTTGGGGGCTACAATTAGCTCTATTACCTATCTTCAATAAAGCTCTGGTTCAATGTTATCAACTTTGAGCCGGCCCTTGGGGGCTAAGAACGATGATTTATGATTACTTCTAAATAAGTTGAGGCCTACAGGCTAATCATTTCTACTTCTACCAAGTTTTGAAGACCCGGATTATCAGCAGCTAATATTAACCCGGCTCTTGGGGGTTATGTAAGGGTATAAGGAGAGTGAGAATACCTCGTATTTCTTCTTCATCAAGTTGACAAGCTTGAGCTCTAGGTCCTGGCTTGTAGATAAGCGGTTCAGATAACCAGCAAGAAGTTCATTAGTTGTTAGCTTCTCTAGCGCGGGGAGGTCAAACTTCAGCTTCTTGGAAGTATCAGTCGGCTCACTATGCTTTGTCAGCACATGAGGTTGAGGAGAGTGGAAGCCGGTGCCAGTAATAAGGACGTCCAGAGTGGTTGTTTCATCACCAACCTTTGCTGGTCTTGGAGGCTTGGAACAGCCCCTTAGAGGACTCACAGGAATTATATCGTCGGCACTCGGCTCTGTAGAAGGACAAGCCTCTTCAGGTGCCTCTTTGGAAGTTGCCGAGGGATCAACATCCAGCATGGGAGCTTCCGGTTTAGCAGGTTCTGGTTCTTGAGCATTCGGGCCATGGGAGGACTTGTTGGTTTTCCTTTGCTTGGCTTGAGCCCTGAAGAGCACAAAGGTTAGAGCCCAAAATTTACAACCACCAAAGACTCGGATATAATGCCTGAAAACACAAATACAACGGGTTAATCTTTGGAGGCGGCAGAGCAGTGGCTGTAGAGTCGCTAGACAAAGGAGGTGATCCCTGACACTACTAGGAAAAGGCCTGCTAGTGGCGCACCTGTTTTGCCTACTAATGGCGCACTACAGGTGCGCCACTAGCATCACGCCATTAGAATTTTTTACTAATGGTGCACCACAGGTGCGCCATTAGTATCTGGTATACAAATGGCGCACGAGGTAGTGCGCCATTAGTATAGCTCACGGTGCGCCATTAGTATGCCTCCAGGGGCCATATTTACCCATGTGCTCTGGCTTACTAATGGCGCACTAATGTAGGATGCGCCACTAGCATGCTTTTTGCAGTGCGCCACTAATGTGCTGGGTGGTGCGCCACTAGTATGAATATTAGGTATTTTTTTTCTTTTCTGATATTTGCACAGGTTACAAAACATATTACTGCACAGAATATAGAGAGCACAACATATAAACAACAGATTTATCAAATACAATAGAAGATTATTCTCTGAATACAATTCATCATATTAGTCTCCGAATTTAAAATACCGAACAACGTTAGAACATTACAAGTCTCGACACCGCGAGTAGCGAGTTTATCTTCACATTACAAGTCGATATCGATCATCTAAACTACCATCACATAGAAGAGAGTTGTGGTCATCACGATGAGCATCATCGCGATGAACTTGGTCTTCATCCGGTTCCTCCAACACTCCCTCCTCTCTCCCGCTAGATAGCACGCGTATCTAGCTTCTGCCTCCGCCCTAGTGGTGTACCCTTTGTAACTGTTACCGCTGAAACGGTGAACCTGTCTCCAACACTCCTCCCAGTCGTCGTACACTCCGGGAACCTTACCCTTGTACACGACATACGACGGCATCTCTATGCACTAGACAAACAAAACGTTAGTAGCAATTCACAGACAATACATAAGCAATATATAAGTATGCAACAAAAGGATCGGAAGAGAAAAGCAACACATTAATAGCACGATTCATGGTGCTACTAATAAATAGCATCGATTACATATAAGTTGAACGACTGTCCAAACCAAAGAGAGATACAAGTTCATTAAAGTTTAATATTACAACATGAGCTAATCGACATTTCAGAACTACATAGCATCACTACTTTCGACTCGACTCAGGGACCGGAGCGTGGATGAAGCCGCCGTCTTTAGTGATGGTCATGAAATCACGGGCGTTGTCAGCCTGCATTTGTAGGGTTGTTTCTATCTCACTGTTGGACGGTTGATATCTGAGGTAGAACTGCCCCGAGGTACGAAGGACATCTTGCTGGATGATTTCCGCAAACTCCGACTGGATGCGATAGAATTCTTGTCTGATGTCCACGTCCTGGATTGCCAACAAGCATGTGGCCCAATCTTTGAGATTATTTGGTAGCAGAAGGTGATGCTGGTCCCGTACGATCGCCCGCATGTGATGGAGGGTGTAGTAGGCATCCTTCTGACTGCCAAGCGGCTGCTTGACGCAGGGGAACATCGTATTGTGGGTGAACACGTGCTTGCCGTACCTACAAATTGTCCTGCTGAAGGTGCCTCCAGATCTGGCATAGCCGGGGAGAACATCATCAAGAACTTTCTTGATATTTGTGTAGTCTCTCTTCGATTGACGGTCCGAGTCGAAATATGTGGCCATGGAATATTTCGGGCTTATGAGGATGAGTGTGTAATGTGTGTCACTGTGCACAAAACACGAAATGTTAGAAAAAAAGAACGATCAAAATCTAAGAAATAATATGTTACGGGGCGGTGAGGGGATGACTTACTCGGGAAAGTAAGGCACGAGGAAGCTATCCTTATCTGGGTTTGCCAGAATGACGCCTTCGAGGTGTGAACTCGCGACTTGCCGGTCCCCAGCGCTGCCCAAGATCTTGGCACGCATGTATAAGGGGTCGACTATCACGATGTCCGGGGTCTTGCCTCTAATGATCCACATCTCCATACTCAGCGAAAATAGCCGAACGAAGGTGTAGTGCAGCGGATGAAGGTTAAACATAGCGAAGATGTCATCAAACCACAGGACGATCGTACCGCCGATGGCGCTACCCACAAAGCCCTTGCCCTCTGGCACCTTGGCCACGAAAACCGGGTATGCCACATCATTCTCGGAGAGACGCCGCTTCTCCAAAGAAAGAACACTGTCATGCAGACTCCGCATAGCACCGGTTGCAGCATTGAGCAGATTAGTCGATAGCATCGGCCTACCCGCCACATTCACCCTCCTCGAGATATCCTTAGGTGAAGGTGACCCGTCCTGAGCCCGGATCGTACTCGGTGCCGGCTGGCTCACACCGCCCTTCTTATTCTTTCTTTTCCGTCCCTTCTTCTTCTGCTGTAATGGGATCGAGTTCTGCTCACAAACCGCCTACTTAAGTGTGTTGGGGCTGATAATATTTTGCACCTCGGCTATCTGAGGCTCGGTGAAGGCAGCAGCTGGAGGCGTCTCCTGAGAACTGAACGCCAGACGACGCCTGTTGCAATTGGGTTTCTCCGCGGTACCAGCTAGATCGCGGTCGTCTTTTGCAGGGTTGGGTTCTTGAGAAGGAGGCCCGAAGAATTTGTCACCGTACCCATGTTCGGCAAAGTACTTATCGATGTTGGTTAATGTACCGTCGTTGTCGTCCGGATCCTGTGCCATATGCATGTCCGGCATGTCCGGTAGCGTTGCGGCGGTCTTGCCATGGCTTGGCGCCGACACGACTGGCGGTGTTGTCTTTGGGGTGGTGTCACCCGCCCCCAAACGAATCTGGCTCTTTGGCCAAAGCAGGGGCCAGCTTACGCAGGCGTTGAGGGTCATCACATCATCTTCGTCGACCCCAGTGGGTCGAATCGGAGGTAACAAGTCGTCGCAGCCTGGCAGCACCCGAACCATTTCAACCCTATACACAATGGGTGGCATCGGATTACCATGGAACACAGGGTTGCCCGGTTGAACGATTATGCCCTTGGCGACATCGATCAACTCGCCGTCCATGAAGTGCAGGAGAGTGCATGGAACGTCGGCGGCGCCCTGCGAAAACATGTAGGGCATTAGGGATGCCCAGTCAAAGGCAAGGAGATGAAGTCATCGGTCGAGAGGCTTAGTTACCGTGATGGCGTCGAGCTCGGCTAATGTCGAGGCACCGCCAACGGCGGGCGTGCAACTGACGGAGGGGCCGCTTGCTGCCGAGGTGCCAACCGGCGTACACCCGGGTGCATTAAGCTCCAATGCCTGTGCCAGCGCCGGAGACACCAATACCGCCTCCGCTGGAGACACCAATGGCGCCGCTTGCGCGTTGTGCGAGTTGCTGGTCGTGAAGCTGGGAACCGGGGGCGGCCCCTGTTGGCCGCTCGCAATCCACCCTCGCAGCCCCTCAACCACCATAGGCATAATGGCGGTGATCGTCGCTCCCAATTGCTCTTGCACTTACTCTGAGACTATGTCGGGAATCCGCGCCACTTGTTCCTTGAGTTCTTCAACCTCGCGCGCTTGGCTTTCCGAGCTGGTCTTTCTCTCCTTTTGCCCACCAGCGTTATAGTATGATGACCATTTTGTGGACAAGCCTTTGCCGGCCACACGACCAGCTGACGACGGCTTACTGAACTTATCCTTGTTTTTCATTACGTTCAACGCCCTATTTAAAGTGTTGTCCCGAGGGGAGCTCTAAGACGACCCCGCGCTACTGCTTTCAGTCTCCTGCGGAAGGAATGTGAACCATTTAGAAATTTGGCTTCATTAATTATAATGCAACCATATGGAGCTAATTACGCGGGGGTGTATTCCTTACCAGAACACGCTCAACTGCCTTGGTCTTCGCGTCTGTGGTAAGCTCCTTTGTTACCGGGTCCACCTTGTACCGGGCCCTGACATAGTTCTTGGTCTGCTTGTCACGGTATTTCTCGAAGCGGGGCGGTAGGCCTTGCTCGGCACGCTCCGTGTCCTCCTTGTCCCAGATAGGTTCCGCCACTCTGTAACCACCGGGACCGAGTTGGTGGACCCCTAAGTTCAAGTCCCGCATATCTTTCCCCCACTGACTTGATTCCAGGGTTGCGCTGCTCTTGCACTTGATCTTGAACTCCTTGTAGTCATCTTCGCTGATCGAAGGATTTATCGCCTTGATCTTCTCATAACTATCAACTTTGTCAATCATTTTCTTCACCGTGCTTCTCCAAGTAGACAGGGCCGTGCTCATCTTCGTGAGGGCGGCACTGTTCACTTTATTCCTTGAGAGGCGTGTGTTTGCGACGTCACCGGGGAACTTGTATCATTCGTGCAGCTTCGTGAAGAGGAGGCTGCGCAAATTCCCTCGGTCATGATGCCTTAGGTTCTCGGTGTTGATTGAGACGGTGCTCCGGAGAATGCACCCGAGCTGAACCGAGTACCCCTTGACTAATTCTTTGGGCGTCGTTGGATGCCCCTCGGAGGACACTTTAGTAAATTCCTCCTTGATGGTGCCGAGCATGTACGGGCGCCGGTCCTTCCGTTGCCTCTTCGGTTGGCTGCCATCTGTGCGTGCGCTGCCATCATCAGTGGTGGCATCCTCGGCGGCACCATCAGTGGTGTCATCCCCGACGCCACTAGGGGTTGTGTAGTCGGGATTGGTGTCTTCTGCGGCGTCCTCATAGCGGTGAGGTTCTTCCTCCATCTCCTGGGATAGCTCCCAGAATGCCTTGCCCGAACCGCTGGCCTCGTCGTTGTGGGCCATGTTTCGCGCTAAATAGGAAAAAAATTTGGTCAAAAAGTTGGTTATTGTCAAGGGCCTACAAAACTGGCTGCAAATGCCCGCAAGGCTTCAAGGGTGACGACATAATGGCTCAGTGTTATTTAAGGGTTGGTTTGTGAGGAATTATCATGGTCTCATCATTTAGGGTTTGTCGACACCGAGGCATCCTAAGATAATGCTGCTCAAGATTCAAGGCCGGAAGGAGGGCAAATATTTTCAAAAAGTATGAGAATATGATTTGCATAACAAGTGACATAAATGTGTGGTTGGAGGGCATTACTTCAATTGCTGGTTTTGGAGGGCAAAGCATTGTTAAATGGTCTAAGAGCCTGAAGAGCAACAACCTTTACAAGTTTAGGTGCATGTGGGCAGAGCGAAGTAGGGAGAAAACGACTAGGGGAATTCAAACCCCGGCCCATGCATTAGTCGCAAGTACCCCATATGTCCTGTTTTTAGCAAAGTCATGCTAAAATTCACGGAAAATTTTAGCATGACCTTTGCTGAAAATAGGACATATGGAGTACCCGAATTTGCCGGAATGGAAGTTAATTGACATTCCAGCAAACTCAAGGGCCTATCGGGGTACCTGCAAAATCATCACAACACGATGGTCGGACACAAAACCCAGCAAACTAGCACCACAATGTGCTTCTACTTTCATATGGATGAAAAGGCCACAGACCATATGGTCCTCTACTTTCATATGGACAAAAATATGTCATGATATTCTCTGCAGATCATGAAGCACTGCAAGACTACGATACAGCAGTAGTAATATCCTGTACTAGACTGAGATGAAAAGCCTTGACAAAATAAATGCGACGTTATTATATTGCAAACACATGCAAACATAGGAAACACCTCAGCTTTGCCAGGAATTATGTCCAGTCACTCAAGTTGTTGCCCCAATGGTGAAGACTGAAGAGCCCACAATTCAGTTGGCTGGAGACTGGACTATCATGTTGCGCCATTAGTAACCCTGGTTACTAATGGCGCACCAGCTGGAGGTGCGCCATTAGTAGTTTTTGCAAAAAAAATAGTAGTGGCGCACTGGGCTAGTGGTGCGCCATTAGTAGTTTAACTACTAATGGCGCTCTCTGACCTGGTGCGCCATTAGTACTTTTGGAAAAATCACAAAAAGACGTTTGTTAGTAGTGGCGCACCAGGTGTGTGGTGCGCCATTAGTGCCCATCACACTAATGGCGCACCAACACCTAGTGCACCACTGCTATATAGTAGTGGCGCACCACTTGTCTGGTGCGCCATTATTGTCTCTATTATCTATTGCCCTTTTCCTAGTAGTGTGAAAAGCAGTTCAGGTAATATAAGGAAATTTTGGAATTACAAAGGAAGGATTAGTAAAATCAAGCAGAGAAGGAATAGATACCTCAGTTGGACGCTTCCTCTGAGCCGGAGAGTTAGATAACCTGGCCATGAGAACGGTAGAGCCGGCGCTCCGGGTCTGGCGTCGGGCGGCTTGCTGGTGCTTTTTCAAAAGAAATTGGGGGTCTAAGTAAGCAAGAGGATAAGAAATCGGAACTTTTCGAACGACCCGCCGTATCTTCTGGGGTACAAAATAGTCTGAGTCTGACGAAACATAAGTTACCTCAGGCGCGTTGGCGTGGCTGGTCTCTGTCTCGTCCTGTGAATAATTGTTTTCAATAAGGTGAATAAAGAGGCAGCAAAGATAGTCAAGTTATACCTTTGAGTCGTCAGATTCCGGCTGTTCTTCTGGCTCTTCCTGAGGAGTGGTCTACTTCTTTCGGACCGTGGACTTCTTCTTTGATTTCTTCAGAGGAGGAACGTATTTCTTTGTTCCAGAAGTTGGAATTGGCCTGAAAATATAAGCCGGCAAAAGGTGAAGAGATTGCCAAGATATAGCTAATACAAAGAAGAGAATATAAAGATCCGCCCTTACGTCTGGAGCCGGGTTCATGGCACAGAAATGTGCTAACCCGATGACACCGCAAGCTTCTGAAGACTCATGAACAAGGCACTTCATTGAAGCCATGATGTTATCCTATGATAACGTTGCCGAGTTAAAGCAAAGGGGGTCGTCAGGTTGGCCTGTGTATTCATGCATGAGACGGCTTCGCCGGCTCAGAGGCATGACCCTCCAAGAAATCCAGCAACGAGTTAAGTCTAGGCCTGTTAGTCCGTTAGCCATGAGAGCTTTGATCTCCCCGTGAGCCGGAGCGTATTTTACACGCTTGGAATCTGACAGCCAGCCAGGGAGCTCAGATGTTCTTTTGAGCCGGGACGGATGATAACCCGACAGGGGATGCTCTCCTTTAGGGGAGGTATCTTTTCAGTAAAACCAAGTTTTGTTCCAATCTTTAGGGTGGCTTGGCAGTTGAAGAGCCGGGAAGGTTATGTCCCACCACCTCTGAATGGAAATTCCTCCAAGCTCTAAGCTTGGGCCGACCTTCACCTCTGTGTGGCGATTTGCATAAAAGAACTCGTGGAATAAATCCCCGGATGGCTCTTCTTGCAAATATACCTCACTAAGTATTTGGAAGTTGCATATGTTGGAGATAGAATTGGGAGCAAGGTCTTGAGGGTGCAATTTGAAAAAATGACTGACATCCCGAAAGAATTTTCAGCCGGGTGGGCTAAACCCATGCGAGAGGTGATCTGAAAATATGACTACCTCACCCTCCTAAGGACGGGGTTTCAATTCAATGCCCGGAACCCGCCAATGAATAATTTTTTTTGCTAGAAGGGTCCCCACATTTACAAAGTCTGTCAAATAATCTTCCGTAACGGCAGAGCCGACCCAGTTGCACGAGTTGGATGCACGAGACATGGCGGTAGTTAAAAACTGCGCAAGGTAAGAATGCACGGCGAGTCAAGGGACGGCAAACGAATAAGGGCAGCTAAAATCCTAAGATTTTATAAGATTAAGCCGCCAGGAGCCGGTTAGTGAGAGCCGGAACTTCATGGTGGGTCATGTTTATAAGAAGACGAAGTAAAATTTGGCTAAGTTTGGAAAACAGGTTTCACAACATATCTCTGCAGTTACGAATCTACAAAACAGAGAAAAGTGGTTTTATTGCACACCTAGCGATGAACCGTCGAAACGGAGAAAGTTTGAAAATGGCAGGCAGAGCAATTATAGATCTGCGCGGTGCTGCTATCAGTTTCCTACAGTACACCACAATAGGGAAAAGGATATCATCGAGTTATGGACTAGGCATGGCTGCAATTGCAGAGAAGCTCGTGTTCTAAGTGGCATAGGTGATCCGTGAAAACCCTACCAAAAACTACGGATCTAGGGGAGGAAAAACTTACTTGAGATGGCGCAGCAGATGCCGGCAGAGCTCTGGAGAAAACAAGTTGATGCAGTGGCCTCAACGACGATGACGTGAAGACGTCACCGGAGCGAGGTGCACTGGAGCGGCGGCGGCAGAAGGAAGAAGAAGAAGAGCAAACGGGGAGGAAACAAATGCCACCCTTCATAGTCCTATTTAATAGGCAAAGGAGGAAACGGGCGCGAAAAACCAGGCGACGGATATTGATTGACCGGGGCAGACGCCTTGATTCTCGGACCGTCCATTCAATAACGAAAGATTCGTTGTGGGCGTCAGAGGATCTTTCTGACAGATTTTACATGACGTCATGGTGGGTTATTTTTTGTTTCAGGTGACATAAGTGAGACTCGCTGCTAGTTAAGAAGGAGGCTGAAGTGAGCAAGCTCAAATCAACCTGGGGCCTAATGTTGGGGATATAACCCCACGGTTAGACCCGCCCCTGAGGCTCCGGGTCACACCTGGCAACTCATACACCAGCCCAAGGATTGGTCGGTGAAGACTTAAACCCAAGATGTTGGGCGGCTTGACAAGATGGGCTGGAACATGGCCCAAACGGAGAAGGTCTAAAGACCCGAGCGGGTGAGCCGCTCGGAAAAAACTTGCTCAGGAAGGCAAGACAATGTAGAGATAGACTCAGACATGTTGTGAGAGTCAGTTACGACTTGTATGACCCGTGGTCTTGACCTCCTATATAAAGGCGAGACCCGGGGCGACTTAGGGAGAGAGATCAAAAATCGAGAACTAGGTCAAGCAATCAGCTCCCTTGTAATCAATACACCAAGCAATACAAACAAAAGCAGGACGTAGGCTATTACCTTTACTTGAGGGGACAAACCTGGGTAAACCCGTGTCCTCCGTCCCAATCAACCCCTTCGAGTTCATCACCTTAGCGATGGCCTTGAATCCAAGTCCGTTCATCCGTACATCTGCCGTGACAAAACCACGACAGTTTGCCTGTCGGAACACCAAAGACACACTTTGCCGGGTTAAGCATCATCTTATAGACCCGCCGATTGTCGAAGGTCTCCTTCAAGTCATCAAGCAGAGTCTCCTTCTTCCTGTACTTGATCACAATGACATCCACATATGCATGAACGTTATGCCCGATTTAGCTGTGAAGACAATTCTGCATACAGTGCTAGTAAGTCGCTTGGGCACTCTTGATCCCGAAAGGCATAGACACCTAGTAGAAGGCACCAAAAGGCGTGATGAAAGCCGTCTTCTCTTGGTCCTTGACTGCCATTGACCTAATGATATCCAGAATACGCATCCAGAAACATAAACTCTCACAACCCGCCATAGCATCGATGATCTGATCAATGCGAGGGAGAGCAAAGGGAACATCCGGACAAGCTTTGTTCAGATCCGTGTAATCTATGCACATACGCCATGTGTCGTTCTTCTTGAGCACGAGCACTGGGTTAGCAAGCCATTCCGGGTGAAAGACCTCGACGATGAAACCCGCCGCCATGAGCCGGGCGACCTCTTCCTAGATGGCCTTGTGTCTCTCCTCGTTGAACCGCCGTAGAAATTGCTTGATAGGTTTAAACTTAGGATCCACATTAAGATGGTGCTCAGCGAACTCCCTCGGTACACCCGGCATGTTAGAAGGTTTCCATGCGAAGATGTCCCGATTCTCACGGATGAATTCGATGAGCGCTCTTTCCTATTTGGGATCCATATTGGCCCCAATAGTGAATTGTTGAGATGAGTCGCTCGGAGTGAAATCCACCTACTTGGTATCATCTGCCAAAAATTTCAGGGGTGGCTCAACCTCGGTAGTAGGCTTTTTTAGCGAAGTCATGTCCTCTAGGTCAACATTTTCCTTGTAAAACTTGAGATCTGCCTCAACACAATTTGGTTCCGCGTAAGCCGCATCTCCTTCCTCGCACACAATGGTCGTATTCCTATCACCATGAATAGTAATTGTCCCCTTTAAGCCGGGCATCTTGAGCTACAAATAGACATAGCAGGGCCTAGCAATGAACTTGGCGTAAGCCGGTCGCCCAAAGATTTTGACTACTTCAAACCACAAGGACTGTACCGTGTAGTTTTACTCGTCACCAAAGGCAACTTCCAAGGAGATCCTACCCACGGGGTAAGCTGACTTGCCAGGCACCACACCATGAAAGACTGTCGAGGAGGGCTGAAGGTCTTTATCAAGCATTTTCATCCGATGAAAGGTGTCATAGTACAGGATATTGATGCTACTGCCACCATCCATAAGTACCTTATTCAACATATATCCTTCCACTTGGGGGAAACCACAAGGGCTAGCTACCCTGGGTCATCAACACGCGGCGGGTGATCCTCCCGGCTCCACGAAATGTCATACTCAGACCACTTCAACTATCGTCGTAGAGCCAGTGCGACCGCATTAACCGCCTGTTTGCGCACCTTCTGATCCCGCTTGTCAAGGCTAGTTGTAAAAACATGATACTGGCCCGAACTGAGCTGCTTTGGATTACTCTGATATCCAGACTGATTATTCTGTTGCTGATGACGGCCACCAGAGTGTTGATGATGTCCTCCTTGATTACCCTGGCCATGATGACCGGAACCTGAGCCTACGGACCCAAACCCGGTTCCTGACCCGCCTAATCCTGAGCCGCCGGGCGGGCCACCACCATCGTTGTTATGTTGTCGCATGTTCTGGTCCTTAAACTTCTGCATGATGTGGCAATTGCCCCACATGTGTCCCACCAGTCTATCTGGCCGGCTGTGCTCCGGGCAAGGTTTGTTGAGCATCTCCTCTAAGTTGAAAGGAGTTTTACCCTTGTTAAAAGGTGGTCTAAACTTCCCATTTCCCTTAGGACGATTGTGCTCGGTGTTGGCGTTGGCCACCAATTCTGGCCCGCCATCCGGGTTCTTCCTCTTGCTTTCGTTCCGCGGCCTACCGCACCCTTGCCATGGTTATTCTTTTTACGCTGACTAATTTTGTACTCATCAGATCCAGGATCCTTCGTGTTATCAGAGTCGACATACTTTGTGAGAGACACCATGAGTTCTCCCATGTCCTGACATGTACGTTTGAGCCAGCCAAGCTTCTGCTTCAGGGGGACAAAATGATAGTTCTTTTCCAGGATCAGCACTACTTGAGCCGTCGTGATTTGTTCAGACGAGTGGATGATAGTCGACGCCTACCAGACCCAATGATGAGCCGACTCACTCTCCTGTTGAACACAGTGATCCAGATCCACAATCGTCATTGGCTACTTGCAAGTTCCTTGAAATTTTTTAATGAACCTTGCTTTCAGCTCCGCCCATGAGTTGATGGTATTGGGAGGCAAACCCTTCAACCACGTAGGAGCCGGACCCTCCAACATCATGATAAAGTATTTGGCACAAACCGCGTCACTGACATCCAACATTTCCATAGCCAGTTCATAACTTTCAATCCTGGCCTCTGTGGGCAAGTCTGCAGTGTAATTCGGGAACTTACGAGGGCCTTTGAAATCCTTCGGCAGACGCTCATTCCGCCGAGCCAGTGCCAAGCACGGGACTCCCACGGCCCTGGTGGCTACTCCCGCTCCAACTGAGATGGAATGCGCGAGCTCTTGATGAGCCGCCGCTGCCAGAGCCGCTGCCTCTCGTTGTACTCTCGCTCGGTCTGCTAGCGCCTGCGCCTCCAGAGTCATCTGATCATCTCATAGTAGCTCCTGGTGTCTACCACTGCTAGAACCTACCGGCGACTCAGAGCGCTAGCTATAGCTACGGCTGGGGAGGGGGGTTGAGCGCACGCGGCTCCAGCTGTAAGTATACTTCTCTTGCTGGGCCATCGCTGTGTAAAGGTATCCAAGGGCGTTCCGCACCTGTTCTACAAAGGTTGCCTTGTCTGGAATAGGGATTGTTTCAAGCCGGGTTGGTGCAGCTACCATGTTCTCTGTCGGGTTTGAGTAGTGACCTGCCGGCGTCGGAAAAGCCGCTGGTGAGGCCTGGTTACGTCAGGGCAGGTTAAGCTGTTATCGAGTCGCTGGTCGACTCCCAGGCACGTCCACTGTCCGTCTCGTTCCTCGCGAGTTAAAAAGATTCCTGGCCTCGTATTGTTCTGGTAAGCGGGACTGATGCCTCATCCGCAGTACCACAGCTGCCGACTGTTTCCCTAGCTCAAGGTGGAAGGCAACTGTCCTAAGGTGCTCTGCCTCCGCATCCATCTGAGCCTTTAACTCGCCAATCCCCTATTGAACCTCCGCCATTCGGTCCTTAAGCCATGTGACGTCCAAATTCCGGCCGCTTGATTATCCAATGTGACTTCAATCGTCATCAGGGTTGCGAGCTCGTTCATCAGATCTAGAAGAACCTGAGTCGGCCGCGGCGGGTCTCCCCCCGTGTTTGCGGCTTCGGTGGCTGTGCTGCTCGTGCCCGATGTTAACCCTGCCATGAACACGGCTGCATGAATGGCAGCCTGGTATCCTCCGGCTCAGAATTCTCCGACTCGGGGTAAAGCTCATCGTGGCCCCCGAGCCCGCCGTTGTGAAGCAGGTAGATTGATTCCGCCTCTCCGCTCGAAGAATCGTCCTCTGAATAGACGAGAGTATCCTATGATGTAGAGGCCTCAAGGTCCATCCCTTGAGTGAAGCCCATGAAGACATGCTTCCGGCCCGGGTTAGCACGGGCGGGTCGCACATGTTGGGCAGGTTGCGCTCGCCGAGCCGGCTCGACGATGTTGGTGCAGACGTCCGGCCCGGGCGTAGATCCATCAACCTTACCAATGAAGACGTGGATTCCGCCGAAGGGAAACTGGAATCCATACTCGATAGAATCGGCCTCACGGCCTCAGCCAGCATCATCGACGTAGAGCCGTCCG
Organism: Hordeum marinum; assembly: GCA_022496015.1. NCBI lineage: Eukaryota > Viridiplantae > Streptophyta > Magnoliopsida > Poales > Poaceae > Hordeum > Hordeum marinum. Next base: position 446,737,255 of record CM039674.1, read on the forward strand.
CGGCGGCTTTTGCTCATCCTTCCAACCACGTATCCCTCAAACCCTAGGAGAGAGCCCTTTTAGATCTCAACACCACCGAGCGCTAGCCACAACGTGGGAACCAACTGTCGTCGTTTTAACACGACAGGTGTTCGAGGACTTAGATTTGAGGCCATCGCTAAGGTGATGGACTCAAAGGGGTTGATCGGGACAAAGGACACAGGTTTACCCAGTTTCTGCCCCTCAACTAGAGGTAAATGCCTACGTCCTGCTTTTGCTTGTATTGCTTGGGATCTCGATTACAAGGGAGCAGAATCGCTTGACCTAGCTCTCGATTAGTTAGTTTCTGTCTAAGTCGCTCCGGGTCTCGCCTTTATATAGGAGGTCAAGACCACGGGTTATACAAATCGTAACCGACTCTCACAACATGTCCGAGTCTATCTCTACATTGTCCGGCTTTCCTAAGAAAGCTATCTTCGGGCGGCTCACCCGCCCGGGTCTTCATACCTTCTCTGTCCAGGCCATGTCTTGGCCCATCTTGTCAAGCCGCCCAACGTCTTGGGCTTAAGTCTTCAAGGCCCATCCTTGGGCTGGTGTATGAGCCGCCAGGTGTGACCCGGAGCCTCTAGGGAGGGTCTCACCACGGGGTTATATCCCCAACAGATGGCCTTCTCACCAAGGTGGCTTATGGACCGGCTTAACGCAGCGATCTGCCCCGCCAGGCGCTGAACATCCTTGATGCACACCGGCTCAGATAGGGAAGTGATAGCCTTGATTTTGTCTGGATAACCCTTAATTCCATGCTCGGAGAATAGAAATCCCAAGAGCTTGCCTGCAGGAACACCAAAAACACACTTAGCCGGGTTTAGCATCATCTTGTAGACCCGTAAGTTGTCAAAGGTCTCCTTCAGGTCGACAAGCAGAGTCTCCTTCTTCCTTGATTTGATCACAATATCATCCACACATGCATGGACGTTGCGCCCAATTTGACTGTGAAGACAATTTTGTGCACAACATTGGTAAGTCGCCTGGGCATTCTTGAGCCCGAACGACATGGACACATAGCAGAAGCACCAAAAGGCATGATGAAAGCCGTCTTCTCTTGGTCTTTGACTGCCATCTTGATCCGATGATAACCAGAATAAGCATCCAGGGAGACAGGCCTTGTTAAGATCCGTGTAATCCACACACATACGCCACGTGCCATTCTTCTTAGGCACTAGCATCGGTGTTGGGGATATAACCCCGTGGTGAGACCCGCCCAAGTGGGGCCGGGTCACACCTGGCGGCTCATAAGCCAGACCAAGGATGGGCCTCGAGACATAGGCCTAGACGTATGGCGGCTCACAAAGATGGGCCAAGGTGAGGCCTAGACAAAGAACGCATAGAAGACCCGGCCGGGTAAGCCACCCGGAGACGGCTTGCTCAGGAAGGCAAGACGGCGTATAGTTAGAGTAGGACACGCTGTAAGAGTCGGTATGATACTTGTGTAACCCGTGGTCTTGACATCCTATATAAGGGCAAGACCCGGGGCGACTTACACAAAAACCAACTAATCGAGAACTAGGTCAAGCGAATCTGCTCCCTTGTAATCGATACTCCAATCAATACAACACAAGCAGGACGTAGGCCTTTACCTCTTCTTGAGGGGCTGAACGTGGGTAAACTCATGTCCTTCGTCCCAACCAACCCCTTTGAGTCCATCACCTTAGTGATGGCCTCGAATCTAAGTCCTCGGACATCTGCCGTGACAAAACCACGATAGTTGGCGCCCATCGTGGGGCTAACACTCGGTGGTGTTGAGTTTTCAAAGGGCTCTCTCCCGGTATGTTACTTGCCTGAGATTCGATCATCGGTATCTCCATACCTAGTTCAACCTCGTTACTGGCAAGTCTCTTTACTTGGTCCGTAATACAAGATCCCGCAACTAACAATTAGTCACATTGCTTGCAAGGCTTATTGTGATGTTGCATTACCGAGTGGGCCCCGAGATACCTCTCCGTCACACGGAGTAACAAATCCCAGTCTCGATCCATGCCAACTCAACAGACACCCTCGGAGATACCTGTAGAGCACCTTTATAGTCACCCAGTTACGTTGCGACATTTGATACACACAAAGCACTCCTCCGATATCCGTGAGTTGCATGATCTCATGGTCATAGGAACATATACTTGACATGCAGAAAACAGTAGCAATAAACTGTCACGATCATATGCTACGTTTGTAGTTTGGGTTTGTCCATCACATCATTCTCCTAATGACGTGATCCCGTTATCAAATGACATCTCATGTCCATGGCTAGGAAACCTTAACCATCCTTTGATCAACGAGCTAGTCCATTAGAGGCATACCAGGGACATGGTTTTGTCTATGTATCCACACATGCATTTAAGTCTCTGATCAATACAATTATAGCATGGATAATAAACGATTATCATGAACAAGGAAATATGATAATAACTAATTTATTATTGCCTCTAGGGCATATTTCCAACAGTAACCACCAGGGCCGTGAGTGTACCGTCCTTGGTGCCGGCTCTATGGAACAAGCGTCTGCCGAAGGACTTCAAGGGCCCTCGCAAGATCCCGAATTACACGGCTGGCCTGCCTCCGGAGGCCTGGATAGAAAGTTATGAGCTGGCCATGGAGATGTTGGACGTCAACAACGCGGTATGCGCGAAGTATTTCATCATGATACTAGAAGGGCCGTCTCGCACGTGGTTGAAGGTTTTGCCACCCAATACCATCAATTCTTGGGCCAAGTTAAAGGCAAGGTTCATTAAAAGCTTCCAAGGGACATGCAAGCAGCCCGCGATGATTGTGGATTTGGACCACTGTGTATAACAGGAAAATGAGTCGGCTCATCACTGGGTCCGGCGGGTTTCGACTATCATCCAGTCATCTGAGCAGATTACAACGGCTCAAGCGGTCTTGATTCTGGAAAATAATTTCCACTTTACGCCTTTGAAGCAGAAGCTTGACCAGCTCAAGCGCACGTGTCAAGACATGGGGGTGCTCATGGTGGCTCGTACAAAATACGCCGACTCTGATAATACGTAGGATCTGGGCTCTGATGAAGAGAAGCCGGGTCAGAGTAAGAAGAGCGACAATGGCAAGGGTGCGGTAGGCAATGGTAACCAAGGCAACAGGAAGAACCCGGATGGCGGGTCAGAGCTGCTGGCCAACGCCAGCACCGACAACAACCGTGCTAAGGGCAATGGGAAATTTAAGCAGCCTTTCAATAAAGATAAGACTCCTTTTAATTTGGAGGAAATGCTCAATAAACCTTGTCCGGAGCATAGTCGACTCGACAGACCGGTGGGTCACACGTGGGGTAATTGCCACGTTATGCAAAAATTCAAGGACTACATCCTGCGATAGTATAACAACAATGATGGCACGCCCGGTGGCTCAGGACCAGGCAGGTCAGGAGTCGGGTTTGGGTCCGGTGGCTCAGGAGCCGGCCATCACGGCCAGGGCAACCAGGTAGGACATATCCGCACTCAGGCGGTAACAATAAGCAACAGAATAACAAGTCGGGATACCAGAGTAATCCGAAGCAGCTCAGCTCGGGTTAGTATCATGTTTTTACGACCAGCCTTGACAGGCGAGATCAGAAGTTGCGCAAGCGGGCGGTTAATATGGTCAGGCCGGCTCTGCCGCAATATTTGAAGTGGTCTGAGTATGACATAACTTGGATATGGGAGCATCACCCGCCGCTTGTTGATGACCCGGGATGGCTGGCATTGGTAGTCGCTCCCCAGGTTGGAGGCTACGTGTTCACTAAGGTGCTTATGGACGGTGGCAGTAGCATCAATATCTTGTACTACGACACTTTCTGCCGCATGAAGTTGCTTGATAAGGATCTTAAGCCATCGTCAACAGTTTTTCACGGCATGTTGCCGGGCAAGTCAGCTTATCCAGTGGGGAGGATCTCTTTGGAAGTCGCCTTCGGTGACGAATACAATTACAGGGTGGAGACCTTGTGTTTTGAGGTGGTCAGGATCAAAAGTCCGTATCATGCTGTGTTTGGACGTCCAGCTTATGCCAAATTCATGGCTAGGCCTTGTTATGTAATCTTGCAGCTCAAGATGCCGGGTCTCAAAGGTACGATTACGGTGCATGGTGATCGAGGGACAGCCATTGAGTCCGAGGAAGGAGATGCAGCTTATGCAGAATCCAGCTGTGCTGAGGTAGAGCTCAAGTTTTACAAGGAGAACGTTGACCCGGAGGACATGACACCGCTGAAAAAGCCTACCACAAAGGTTGAGCCTCCCCTGAAGTTTCCAACACATGATACCAAATTGGTGGATTTCAATCCGGGCGATTCATCTCAGCAGTTCACTATCGGAGCTGACATGGATCCCAAATAGGAAAGCACGCTCATCGAATTCATCCGTGAGAATCAGTACATCTTCGTGTGGAAACTATCGACATGCCGGGTGTACCGAGAGAATTCGCTGAGCACCACCTTAATGAGGATCCTAAATTCAAACTAGTCAAGCAATTTCTATGCCGGTTCAACAAGGAGAGACGCAAGGCCATTGGGGAAGAAATAGCCCGACTTTTGGCAGCGGGTTTCGTCGTTGAGGTCTTTCACATGAAGTGGCTCGCTAACCCGGTGCTAGTGCTCAAGAAAAATGGCACGTGGTGTATGTGTATGGACTACACGGATCCTAACAAAGCCTGTCTAGCTGACCCGTTTGCTCTCTCTCGCATTGACCAGATCATTGATGCAACGGCAGGTTGTGAGAGTTTATGCTTCCTGGATGCTTATTCTGGTTATCATCCGATCAAGATGGCAGACAAGGACCAAGAGAAGACGGCTTTCATCATGCACTTTGGTGCGTTCTACTATGTTTCTATGCCTTTTGGACTAAAGAGTGCCCAGGTGACTTACCAGGGTTGCATACAGAACTGTCTTCACAGCCAAATTGGACGCAACGTTCATGCGTATGTGGATGACATTGTGATCAAGTCAAGAAAGAAGGAGACTCTGCTTGACAACTTAAAAGAGACTTTTGACAACTTACAGGTCTACCAGATGATGCTTAACCCGGCTAAGTGTGTCTTTGGCGTTCTGGAAGGCAAGCTCTTGGGATTTCTGGTATCTAAGCATGGCATCGAGGCTAAGCCGAATAAAATCAAGGCTATCACCTCCCTGTCTGAGCCGGCATGCATCAATGATGTTCAACACCTAGCGAGATGGATTGCTACGTTAAGCCGGTTTATAAGCCGCCTTGGTGAGAAGGCTATCCCTTTGTATCAGATGATGAAAAAGATGGAAAATTTCGTCTGGAGTATGGCGGCGGGTGAAGCATTCGAGGCACTCAAGAGGTAGCTCACGGAGCCGTCGGTCTGAGCTACTCCGGTTGAGAAAGAACCTTTGCTCTTGTACGTGGTGGCTAATAATAGGGTTGTCAGCACCGCAATCATTGTTGGGCGTAAAGAGTCGAGGAAGGAATGTCCGGTTCAGCAGCCGGTTTACTATATCAGTGAGGTCCTGACGAAATCCAAGCAGAGATATCCACATTGGCAGAAGCTGGTGTATGTGGTGTTCATGGACAATCGCAAGCTAAAGCACTACTTCCTGGGGCACAAGATTACAGTGGTCAGCTCTGCCCCGTTTGGAGATATAATTCAAAATAGACGAGCCACTGGCAGGATCGCTAAGTGGGCACTAGAGCCTTGACCTCTCAATTTGAGATATGTGCCTCGCACAGAAGTTAAGTCACAAGCCTTGGTGGATTTTATCAACGACTGGACCGAGTGTCAGGCGCCCGAGGAAAAGCCGGATAACACATATTGGACGATCCACTTTGACGGATCTAGGCAGCTGGAAGGATCAGGGGCAGGGGTTGTCTTAACTTCCCCCAAATGTGATAAGTTCTGTTATGTGCTAAGGTTGATTTTTCCTTGTACTAACATTGCAGCTGAGTACGAAGCTATGCTTCATCGCCTCCGGGTAGCTAAGGAGATGAACCTGAGCAGGGTTAGATGCTTCGGCGACTCAGATCTTGTGGCCCAGCAAGTTTTAGGCACTTGGATTCCAAGGACCCACGAATGGCGGCTTATCGCCAGGCAGTTGATATCATTGCTGGTCAGTTCAAGGGTTATCGGGTGGATCATATCGATTGTCACAAGAACGAGGCGGCTGATGCACTGTCAAGGTTGGGTTCCCAATGAAAGCGGGTGTCGCCTAACATTTTCTTGGATGTGCTACATCACCCGTCGGTTAAGTTACCTTCAGAGGAAGACTTGGCTATTCCTGACCCGAAGGGGCAGCTGGTAGCGGCTCTACATGCTATTCCTGACTGGACCGTGCCTTATTTGGCATACTTAACTTGCGATGAGTTACCTGATGATGAAAATCTTGCCAGACAAATCTCCAAGCGGTCTAAGTCCATGACGATAGTCAATGGCAAGTTACATAAATGTAGCTTCACCGGCGTGTGTCAATGTTGTGTCTCACCTGAAGAAGGCAAGGAGATCTTAAATGAAATATATGCTAGCGATTGTGGTCATCACGCCGGCTCAAAGTCTCTAGTGGCCAAGGCCTTTCGACACGGCTTCCTCTTGCTGACGGCTCATAAAGATGCGGAAGACTTAGTCCGCAAGTGCGACGGATGTCAAAAGTTTGGCCGGCGTGCTCATGGCCCGGCTCCAGAGTTGCGCATGATTCCAATTACTTGGCCATTCGCAGTTTGGGGGCTTGATATTGTAGCGACCCAACTCAAAACGAGTCAAGCCTTTGTGTGTTCTGTGCCATCCCTGGATCAGTATGCTGGCACACACAGTACATCAATGTATATATCAAAGTGCAATCACATGTAAAACGTAAAACTGATATATACCTTAAAATAGCAGCGGATACTGTCAACAGGAGTGGAGTCCCAATAACACCAAAGGCAAGTTGAGTGCAGACTGTAACCCTGAATCGTACTTTTACCCGTTGTAGAAGAGTATCTGCCACATAAGACGTTGCAGCCGTGTAGGTCAGTACATTGAATGTACTGGCAAGATCACCATAGTAGAACAGAAGAATAAAGACTATTCTATATGCAAAGGCTTTGTGGCTCTATGTCTGAGTTTTTGTGTAAAAGTTGATTTTATTTTCCTACAACAAAAGGAATATCAGGAATTTCACTATGGAGTTACCTATCATGACATGGTTCCGCCAACCAATGTCTCAATACCCTCAAGTATCTTAAGTTGCCCACAATTAAGTTATGAGTCCAGTGTTGAGAGTTCAGAGATAGATCAAAGTCTAGAGGCTCAAATTGTCCGTAACCGTGGACACGGCTAATCGATTAGGTTTAACTCTGTAGAGTGTTGTGTACTTTACCCACAACATTTGTTCCCTCCTGGTAAGTCCTCGCACTGCTTGGTGTTTGAGAACAGGATGAATGAAACATGGTCTTTCAGAGTGCTTCCCTGACTATCCGACAGTGCCCATCCAATCCTAACATCGACTACATCTCGTAGCACTGCCTAGACAGAGTCACAACAAAGGTCAACCAAGCCAGAGCCCATAATGACTTGTGGCTACACAGGTAAGCTTCCGGGCATGAAGTATTCATCCTTCTCTTTGAGTCTGGGTGAAGCTTTCCGCAAGATGTCATGGCGCTTCTCCATGCATCCCGGCCATCCACTGGTTTCTCCAGGGATGCCCAATCAACCATCCTTCACCCAGTAGTGTGTATTGAAAAGTTGTTTTCTCGAGTCTCGAAGTCTTGAGGTCTTGAAGATGTAGGTCGTGAAGATGCCTTCATGAAGTTGTCGTCTTGACGTGGAGTCCTTCTTCACACCACTCACGAACACTCATACCAGACCCCGTCTACTTTAGCATATCATGGCATTAACTAGCATTCCCGGGGCTTTAGTAACAAGTGGTGGGTTCCTACCTCATGCATTCTACTCAACTACAAGAATTTCAATAACACTATGGGAGGGATTTGTTGAATGATGTCACTACATGCAATAAAAACATAGGTATGAAATAGATGGTCAAAGTGAACTTGCCTGTACTGTTGATGAAGAATAGGTATCACTCTCAGAAAATACTTGATAGACTATACGTCACTCTCCAATGAAATCTATATAATCAAACATTGCATTCATAAGCAATCATACTAGCAATCAATTCTAACAATCAAGAAGTAACAAAATTCAAAAGTAACAAGGTTGATGAAGGAAATATTTAAGACAAAACTCCAAGTAAAAAAACTACATCAACACAATTGTTGTGATGGAAATACTTAAGACAAAGTTAAAATCAAGAAAGTTTTCATAAAAGCAACTAAGGTAGTTTTCCCCTACAAACAATTATTTTCAATAGTAACAAAACAATAACAAAGTAAAATACAACAAAATCATTTTTTGTAAATAATTTACTAGCAAAAGAATTACTTTTGAAGAACAAGTAAAACTATGAAAGTAACATCCTAAACAACATAGGTGTTTGTCCACTAAGATTAACACAAGTAAAATAATAAAATATGAAGATAAGAGAAAACAAAGAATAAAACAATTAAGTTAATAGAAAATAAAACTTATAAAACAAGTTATAAAATATTTTTCAAATAAGAGTTCCAACTATCAATGAAATCAATTTGCAAGTTATTATGAAACTAGAATTGATTTCATGCTATCAAAATAATAATTAACATAAAATAAGTTTAGTTGAAGTACTACTGATAACCAACAGAAAACAAGATATATAACAACTAAGTTAATAGAAAGCAATTAATAAAATATTTATTACAAAACAGAATTAAATCATCTAGAACTTTTGTGAAAATAATCTCTACTAAAACTAAGTTGTTTTATAAAATATCACCTAATGATGAAGAATATAGATTCCTATAGTAACTAAACTATTTTTATTAACCAAAACATTTGTTAACAGAAAAGATTTCATAAAACTTTATTTGTAAACAGAATCCAATTACTTAAAACTTTTAATAAAGGAATTGTTATTACTAACTAATTTGCCTTTAAAACAATTATACCTATTTGAAAAAAAAGGTATACGTCCCTACAATAAAATTTTATAAACTAACAAATCATCTTTGTTAACAACAAGTAAATTACTAAAGTTTAGAACAACAGAACTAAATGAAATATAAAACTTAAGTTAAATCAAATCAGATCTCAAATTAAACCAAAAGAAATCAAACTAATTAAACTAATAGGAAATTAAAACAGATTCTGTTTTGGTTAAGAACACTAATCAAAGTTATCCAAATAATTCTCAAACTTTACCGAATGATAAATAAGATCACTAGTGACAAGTAGCAAAAAGAATCAATCAAAAATATATATTTAAACTCAAGTTATTCAGAAAACAAAATTTAAATCAAATCTGTTTAAATTCAAATTTAAATATTGAGATATAGCCAAACTTTATATCTACAGAAACTAGAATAAAGTTTTGACACAATGCAAAAAGAATCAAATTAAAATAACTAAAAACATAAAAGATATACTAAAAAAATCAGAACTATTTCTATTTTTAAAACAAAACAGACAAAGAAAAACAAATGCTAACGGATAGGGGGTACACGTGTCGCTTCCTGATTGGTCCTAAGGTGTGCGTGATAGAGGGTTTCGGGCGGACGATCAGAGCTTAACAGAAAACGGTTCGGGGTTCTAATCTGGGCCGTTGATCAAGATCGGGCGGGCGAGGAGGAAAGGGAGAGCTCACAGGGGAGGGTTGCCAGCGATGGGTGTCTCCGGCGACGGCGACGGCGGCGGCGTGATGTAGGCGAGCTCTCTGGTGGGTCTCCGACGACGGCGATGGCTTCAGTTGATGCGGCGATGAATGGCGCGTCAAGTGGTGGCATCGGTTGGTGCTGGGGCCGACAAGGACGAGCGGCACGAGCTCCTAGAGTATTCTGGAGGTGGCCCGCTCCGGCGAGGTCCATGGTGTGGGGCTCTGGGGGTCCGAGGCTCGGGCCGATGGCTGAGGAGGTGCGGGCGAGCGAGGGGAGCTCGGTGGTGGGCTCTGGTGGCGGCGGGATGGTCGGGGTGGAGTGGGGGCGCGGAAATGGCGCGTCGGCGTCCGGTTGTCTCCGGCGAGGTATTCCAGCGAGGGAAGGGCACGGCAGAGGGGGAAAAGCGAGGGAATGGCGTGCGGGGAGGAGCAAGGGTTTTATAGGGAAGGGGTCAGGTGATCGGGAGAGGGACAGGAGCAGGATCTCCGGCACGGAGTCGCCGACGAGATTAGGGAAGGGGACGGAGGAGAGGGGTGACCGGCGGTGGTTTCGGTCGGGGTGGGACCCGATTGCTAGCGAGAGAGAGAGAGAAAGGAAAGTGGAGCGGGCGACCGGTGCGGAGCAGTTTCGGGGAGGCTAAATAGGTAAGTGGTCCGGCGGCTTTTAAAGCCTTAAAGTTTTTTCCTATTTAATTTACCAGCGAATCAAAAACTAATAAATGGCCATAAATACTTTCCAAAAAATAAAAAAAATTAAACCAAAATTATCCGGGGATTTAATGCCATTTAATGGGCGTTTTTCCCCGGCCAAATTAAACACTGTTGCAGAAAAATGTCTAAATTGATTTTAAATCCTTGTGCAAAAAAAATTCAAATAACCCCCTGGTTTAATTGCTCAAATATTTCACCAAGATGCCCCTGGCTTGGAGTGTCATATTACTCCTCTCAAAATATTTGACAAGGGGTTTTGAATATGTTGAAATTTGAATAGGATCCAATATGAAATTATTCCAAAATAAAATCCAGAGGTTTTCCAATTCACTTTTCAAAGCTTTATTTTAAACTTCCAACTCATATTTCATATAATTTGAAGAAGTCATATTATCCTCTCTCATGAAAATCATTGAGTTGCATAAAGTTTCTGAATTTGAAATATTTTCAAATGGAAGTCAAACCAGTTTCAAATCATGTTTCATTTCTTAAAATGGAAGAAATCATGTCATCTTCACTATGGGGTTTTGTGATGAAATGAATTCGAATTCCTGGTGATCAAAATGTAGAGTGAAAGTTTTGGGAAAGTCATTTCATTCCCTCTCATTAAACTTTGAAAAAGTTTCAAATTTCACTCACTTTCAATCACTCAAACAAACAAACAATCTTTCTAATAATTATTATAACATTCCAAAGTTTGGGATGTTACAGATATGGCGGGGCCCTTCAAGAGATTCAAGGACAAGAAGACCCACCTCTTGGTGGCGGTTGACAAATTTACCAAGTGGCTAGAAGCTGAGCCGGTTGGCAAGTTTGATGTAGCTATGGCTGTTCAGTTCATTAAGAAGCTGACCTATCGTTTTGGTTACCCTCATAGTATCTTCACAGATAATGGTACAAACCTCTCTAAGGGGACTATGAAAGCGTTTTGTGAGAGTGAGCACATTAGTCTTGATGTTTCTACAGTTGCTCATCCACAGTCCAATGGTAAGGCCGAGCGTGCTAACCAAGAATTCTTGAGAGGTATCAAGCCCCGGCTCATGGTTTCTTTGCAGAGAACGCTGGGTTGTTGGGTGGAGGAGTTTCCATCCGTCTTATGGAGTATCAGGACCACTACCAATAGATCCATAGGTTATACACCTTTCTTCATGGTTTATGGTGCAGAGGCCGCGTTACCCAGTGATATCTATCATGACTCGCCACGAGTGGCGGCTTACATTGAGGCGAACAATGAAACGACACGTCAAGATGCATTGGATTCCTTGGAGGAGGAACGTGATCTGGCGGCGGCTCGATCAACGATTTATCAGCAAGACCTGTGTCGCTATCATACCCGCAGAATCAAGACACAGACGTTTCAAGAATGTGACTTAGTGTTGCGGTTGATTCAAGATCAGACAGATGCACACAAGTTATCTACTCCATGCGAAGGGCCTTTCGTGGTCAACAAAAATATCAACAATGGGTCATATTACCTCATTGACGTCCGAGACGACTCACACAATTCTAGGAAGGAGACCCGCCGGTCGTGGAACGTAGCGCATCAGCGGCCTTATTATACTTAAGTTGTCAAGATCTGACATTGTACAACTTCATTGTACATATCATATAGATATATGAATAAAGTTGGCATCCCCGCAAGCCGGGGCCTCTGCCATTTCACATATTTCAGTCTATAATAAAATAGTCAATCAGGGGGCTTCGACCCACCGGGTTAGCTTATCAGACCCTATTGATCATCTTTCAAGCCAAATAGTTGACTCCGTCAACATGATCGTCTAGGGGGCTTCCAACCCACCGGGTTTAGCTTATCACACCCTATCGGTCAGCTCTTAAGCCAAACACTTGATTCCATCAACAAAGGTCACTTGGGGGCTTCCAACCCACCGGGTTAATCTTACACACCCTCTTGATCGGCTCTTAAGAGAAACAGGGTTAAACATGCCTGTAAGTTGATGCTTGCTCTGCTAGGTGACCTGCCGAACTCTTACCAGTTAATCTCGCCTGGAGACCCCGAGCTGGCTCAAATAAATTGACGGCCAATCTAGATAGAGACCCTTACTGGTTAAAGGTTAAAACGGTGGCTCTTGTCACGTGAGGGTCGGCTTACAGAAATCAAGGATAAACTCTCCCATCTGCTGCCGACTCTACGCTATGTGGCAGGTTCGTACTCTTAAGACAGTTAATCCCATCTGCTGCCGACTCTACGCTATGCACGGATTTATGTCACGTGAGAGGCAGTTCATTTGCTATCCGGGTACTCATGCCCTGCCGAGTCTCTTCTGGGACGTCACACTTCCTGTCCGTTAATCTCGCTTAGAGACCTTGAGCCGCTCAAATGAATTGACGGCCAATCTCGATAGAGACCCTGTACTGCTAAGGAGTTTTAAGTGGCGAGTCAGCCCGATAGAACCGGCACATGATTTACTACAAAAAGGAAAGTTAGGAAAGATACATCATCTTTTGGGTTGCGCTATTCTTAGCCGCCCTCCTAACAATGCGAAGATTATTTTATTTTTGTAGGTTGGTTAATTACCAAGAGCCGCCATAAAATCTGATATGAGTTAAGGCCACAAGGCAGATGCCATATGTTAAGCCTGACGATTTCATATGTGCACGATGGCATAGTTTAGGCAAAACAAAGTTTACTACAAGCCTATTGCAATACTCATTGCGGAGCTCAAAAGTGAGGACTCAAAGTTTTTTACACCGCACTATGGGGGGTCACAAGGCCGGCTAATCCATGGCGTTACCAAGGTCGTTAGTTGGATGGTGGGTCACTCTACGGCGGGTCTTCGACCTCCATGATCGAAAGATTATCCACATCCCAGTTGAAGTTGGTTAAAGCCGCAAAGTTTGCCTCTTCAAAGAGGGGGGACGGGTCAAGATCAGGAGCAAAGAGATGCTTACGACGTGCAGGCGTTAAGTCCTTGGCTTCATAGAGTCGGGCCGCATATTCTCTTCTGCTCAGCGTCATAAGCCGCCTGGTATGTTGACAAGTTCACTTCGCCTGCTAACACAAAGGCAAGGACTCTGGAAGCCTTCATGCACCGCGCATAGTCAGCCTCCGTGAATTCTGAGCCGTCATCCTTCTTGGATGGAAACCTATCATGTCCTCGGGAGTCAACTTTGGGGCGAACGCTAACGCCCGGCTTATGGCTGCGATGACTCCTTTTGGGGCGGCTGATTTTTTAAGCACTTGGATTTGTTTCGACAGGGTGGACATCAACTTGATCACTCCCTTCATAGTTGAAGGGATGTTGTCCTTGTAGAGCACCGCCTTGATGGTACAGAGAGCCCCGCAATACAGCTGCTCTGTCAAAGTGTAGATGGCTTTCAATGGTAGCAAGCTGTCAACAGCAAGTTGCCAACTCCTTTGACCTGCATCAGACGGATTCTCGGGTATAAGCTGTCGTTAAGGTATTCACACAAGAAGTATTGTTTAAACATTTGGTACTTACCAAACATGGCGGCAGACATCTTCGCAATATGGCACTTTAAGGCTTGAAGGTCGTCAGATACAACCACGAGCCACAGGTTTGCGTGGTCAACATGAATCGCCAGGGCGGCCTGATCTGTCTTAGCAGACTTCTTGAAGGCAGCAAATTCAGCTTGAACTTTTGTAAGTTCCTCAATGGCAAGCCGGCACTTCTCATCTGCCTCACCTCGGGCGGCTTGCTGGGTGGCCAGATTGCTCCTTAAGCTGGCAAATTCAGACCCGTTCTCGTTTAAAGCCTCATGTGACATATCAAAAACAAAATGAAGGCTAAGTCGCCATCCTGGCTAAGAGTAAGATGATATAAAACAAGCTTCAAGTAGATTGCAAGCAATATGTTGGACACTTGGGGGCTACTGCAAATTTGTTCTCCAAGGGTACAAGAAAGTCCCGGCTCATCTTCATTGAAGTTAAGCCGACCCTTGGGGGATACATCGGGCTCTCTGGTCTATCTATACCGAAAGTCTCTGCTCATCTTCATTGAAGTAAAGCCGACCCTTGGGGGCTACATCGGCATCTCTGGTCTATCTATACCAAAAGTCCTGGCTCATCTTCATTGAAGTTAAGCCGACCCTTGGGGGATACATCGGGCTCTCTGGTCTATTTACACAAAAGTTTCGGCTCATCTTTTATCAAGAAAAGCCGGCCCTTATGGGCTACAGATGGAGCTTCAAACAACTACTTATGCGTCAAAACATCGTCTCATGCATTATGTCTTAAGTGATCATTGAAGTCTACTGGCTAAGTGTTTCTACTTATATCAAGAGGCAAAGACCCGGCTTACCATTGGCAAATATTAAACCGGCCCTTGGGGGCTACGTAATGGTATAAGGGAAAGAAAGCGAGAGTACCTCATATTTCTTCTTCATCAAGTTCACAAGATTGAGCTCCATATTCCGGCTTGTAGACAGGCGGTTCAGATAACTAGCGTGAAGTTTATCAGCTGTCAGCTTCTCTAGAGCGAGGAGCTCAAACTCCAGCTTCTTCGAGGCTTCAGTCGCCTCAGTGTGCTTTGTTAACACATGAATTTGAGGAGAGTGAAAGCCAGTGCTAGTAACGATGACGTCCAGAGTACCCGAATCGTCAGCAGCTGGTGAAGGGCTCGGCGGCTTAGAATTGGCCCTCGGAGGACTATCAGGAATTATATCATCGGCTTCCGGTTTAGCAGAACAACGAGCTTCATCAGGCGTGTCCTTGGAGGCCATAGAGGGATTAGCGCGCAGTGCAGGAGAATCCAGTTTGGCAGGCTCCGGTTCTTGAGCCTTTGGAGCAGGGGTAGACCCGCCGGTCTTCCTTCCTTTTGCTTGGGCCCTGGAAAACACAAAAGGTCATGGTTTGAGCTTTACAGATAATACAAGTTTGAACATAAGCATGAAAGGCACGTACTCTGGATTGATCTTCAGAGGCGGTAGAGCAGTTTCGGTAGAGTCGCCGGATGAAGGAGGTGAGTCCTGAAAGTAGTTAACACAATATAAGACAATGCTGAGTTGTAAAAGCAAGGTTGATAACGCAAAGCCAAGTTGAATAAATACCTTAGACGGCCATTTCCGTTGAGCCAGAGAGTGAGATAACCGGGCCATAAGGTCGTCAGAGCCTGTACTCTGGGTCTGGAGTCGGGAGAGTTGCTATTGCTTTTTTAAAAGAAAGTGGTGATCTAAGTAAGCAAGAGGATGAGAGAGTGGGACCTTTCAGACGACCTGCCATATCTTCTGAGGTGCAAGATGTTCTGAGTCGGATGAAACGTAAGTTACCTCAGGAAAGTTGGCGTTACTTGTCTCTGTTTCGTCCTGTGAATTGTTATTGTCAATAATGTGCATGAAGAGACGGCCAAGAGAGTCAAGTTCTACCTCTGAGTCGTCAGATTCTGGTTGTTCTTGAGGTGCGGTCTTCTTCTTCCGACCGTCAGCTTTGTCCTTTGACTTCTACGGAGGAGGATTGTACTTCTTTATCTAGAAGCCAGAGTTGGCCTGAGAGTGTAAGCCGACAGAGGTCAAAAGATTGTTAAGTCCATATGGATAGCTAACGCAGGAATGAGGAGACCGAGAGTCGCCCTTTCGTTTGGGGCCGGGTTTGCGGCACAGAACGGTGCTAACCCGATGGCGCTGCAAGCTCCTAGAGACTCATGGACAAGGCTCTTGATGGCGGCCACAATTTTATCTTCTGATAACGTGAGAGTTAAAGCAAAGGGGGTCATCAGATTCACCTGTATACTCGCACATGAGACGGCTTCATCGGCTCAGGGGCATGACCCTCCAAGAAATGCAGAAGCGGGTTACATCTTTGCCCGTCAGCCCATTATCCATAAGGGTTTTAATCTTTGCATGAGCCGGAGCATACTTCGCCCGCTCGGGAGGTGAAAGCTGGCCAGGGAGCTCACTTGTTGTCTTGAGCCGAGATGAACGATAGCCCGACAAGCAATGCTCTCCTTCTGGAGAGGTATCTTTGCAGTAAAACCAGGTTCTATTCCAGTCTTTAGGATGACTTGGCATCTGAACAGCCGGGAAGGTCACATCCCGTCGCCTCTGAATGGAGATCTCGCCAAGCTCTAAGCTTGGACCAGCTTTCACCTCCGTCTGGTGATTCACGTAAAAGAACTCACGAAAGAGACCAATGGACGGCTCTTCTTGAAAGTAATCTTCACTGGGTACTTGGAAGTTGCACATATTGGAGACAGAATTGGGAGCGATATCTTGAGGGCGCAGTTTAAATAAATGAAGACCGTCTCAGAAAAACTTTTAGCCGGGTGGGCTAAACCCACGCACGAGGTAGTCCGCAAACACAACTACTTCACCCTCTTGGGGAACGGGTCTCAGCTCGTTGCCTGGAACCCGTCAGTGGATGACATCTTTGGCTGGTGAAGTCCCAACGTCTACAAAATCCATCAGGAACTCTTTGGTGACAGTAGAGCCGACCAAATTGCAAGAATTGGATGCACGAGACATGGCGGCGGCTTAAAACTATGCAAAGTAATAATGTGTGGCGAGTCAGAAGGTGACAGACAACTAAGGGTGGTTAAAAAGCCTAAGTTAACAAAGTTAAGTCGTCGAAACAGTTTTGATGAAAGTCGGAAAGTCACTGGCGAGTCAAGTTTGCAAGGAAACGAGGAAAATTTTACTAAGTGTGGAAAAACAGGTTTTGCAGACTATTTATGCAGTTATGGATCTATAAAACAGAGAAAATTTGGGTTTATTCCAAACCTAGCGACGAACAGTTGAGCCAGCGATGTCTGAAGACAGTGAACAGAACAA
Organism: Hordeum marinum; assembly: GCA_022496015.1. NCBI lineage: Eukaryota > Viridiplantae > Streptophyta > Magnoliopsida > Poales > Poaceae > Hordeum > Hordeum marinum. Next base: position 446,754,407 of record CM039674.1, read on the forward strand.
CTGCAAATCTCACGTGGTGCTATTATCTACTTCCTACGATCTACCACACTAGAAAGGGCAGCATTTTCAAGCACAATGATATACCTACTATCGGACATTGCAAAGAGCTCATGTTCTAGCGGCGGAGGAACTCCATGAAAACCCTACCGAAAGCTACAGATCTCGGAGTGGAGAAGAACTCACCAAAGATGACACGACATATGGGGGTGGAAGAATGTTGGAGTGACGGCGTCGGGAGGAAGAAGAAGAGGAGCAAGTGGAGAAGGAAATGAAAATGCCCTTCGCGATCCTATTTAATAGGCCAAATGGGGAGGCAGGCATAGGAATCCAGGTGACGGAAATTAATTGACCAAGACAGACGCCTCAATTCTCGGGCCGTCGATTTAGTAATGGAAAGATCCATTGCAATCGACACGGAATCTTTTTGATATCTCTGGCATGACGTCACGGCGGGTTACATTGTCTAACTTTTAGGTGATAATGAGCAAGACTCGCCGCCAAGTGAGAGGAAAGATTGAGTGAGACTGGCCGCCAAGAGAAACGGAAGATTGAAATGAGCAAGCTCAAATCAATGTGGGGCCTAATGTTGGGGACATAACCCTGTGGTGAGACCCGCCCAAGTGGGGTCGGGTCGCACCTCCTGGCTCATAAGCCAGACCAAGGATGGGCCTCGAGACATAAGCCCAGACGTATGGCGGCTCACTAAGATGGGCCAAGGTGAGGCCTAGACAAAGAAGGCAAAGAAGACCCGGGCGGATAAGCCGCCCGGAGATGGCTTGCTCAGGAAGGCAAGACGGTGTATAGTTAGAGTCGAACACTTGTAAGAGTCGGTATGAGATTGTGTAGCCCGTGGTCTTGACATCCTGTATAAGGGCAAGACTCGGGGCGACTTAGACAGAAACCAACTAATCGAGAACTAGATCAAGCGAATCCGCTCCCTTGTAATCGATACTCCAATCAATACAACACAAGCAGGACGTCGGCCTTTACCTCTTCTTGAGGGGCTGGACCTGGGTAAACTCATGTCCTTCATCCCAATCAACCGCTTTGAGTCCATCACCTTACCGGTGGCCTCCAATCTAAGTCCTCGGATATCTGTCATGAAAAAACCACGACAACCGGGTTAGCAAGGCACTCTGGGTGAAACACTTCAACGATGTAACCCGCCGCCAGGAGCTGGGCCACCTCTTCCCCAATGGCCTTGCGCCTCCCCTCATTGAACCGTCGTAGGAACTATTTGATCGGCTTAAATTTTGGATCCACATTAAGGTGGTGCTCAGCGAACTCTCTCGGTACACCCGGCATGTCAGACGGCTTCCACGCAAAGATGTCCCGATTCTCACGGATGAATTTGATGAGCGCTCTTTCCTATTTGGGATCCATATTGGCTCCACTAGTAAACTGCTGGAATGAGTCGCCCGGAGTAAAATCCACTAGCTTGGTGTCATCCGCCGAAAACTTGAGGGGCAACGCAGATTCTGTGGTGGGCTTTTTGAGCGGAGTCATGTCCTCCGGGTCAACATTTTCCTTATAAAACTGCTCCGCTTCTGCGCAACTTGACTCTGCATAAGCTGTGTCTCCTTCCTCACACTCAATAGCTGTCTCCCGATCACCATGCACTGTAATCGTCCCGTTTAAACCTGACATCTTGAGCTCTAAGTAGACATAGCAAGGCCTAGCCATGAACATGGCATCAGCCAGACGTCCAAATAGGGCATGATATGGACTTTTGATCTTAACCACCTCAAAACACAAGGTATCCACCTTGTAATTTTACTCATCACCAAAGGCGACTTCCAAACCAATCTTACCCACTGGATAAGCTGACTTGCCAGGCACCACGCCATGAAAGACCATCGAGGAAGGCCTAAGATCCTTATCAAGCAACTTCATCTGGCAGAAAGTGTCATAGTACAAAATATTAATGCTGCTGCCACCATCCATAAGCACCTTAGTAAACACATATGCTCCCACTTGGGGGGCAACTACCAAAGCCAGCCGTCCCGAATCGTCATCGCACGGCGGGAGATCCACGGTGCTCCAAGTTATGTCATACTCGGACCACTTCAAGTATTGTGGTAGAGCTGGCATAATCGCATTAACCGCCCGCTTGTGGAATTTTTGATCTCGCCTATTAAGGCTGGTTGTGAAAACATGATACTGACCCGAGCTAAGTTGCTTTGGATTACTCTAATACCCAGACTGGTTACCTTGCTGCTGATTGTTGCCACTAGATTGCTGCTAATGCCCTCCTTGATTGCCCTCGCCCTGATAGCCGGATCCTGAACCGCCAGAACCCAAGCCAGCTCCTGACCCACCTGGCCCTGAGCCGCCTAGCGGGCCACCATCGTTGTTGTTATGCTGCTGCAAGCTGTAGTCCCAAAACTTTTTCATATTGTGGCAATTCCTCAACATGTGATCCATTGCCTTATCGGGTCGGCTGTGCTCTGGACAAGGTTTATTGAGCATTTCCTCCAAATTAAAAGGGGTCTTACCTTTATTGAAAGGCTGCTTAAATTTCCCATTGCCCTTAGCACGATTGTTCCCGATGCTGGCGTTAGCCACCAATTTTGACCCGCCATCTAGATTCTTCCTCTTGCCTTGGTTGCCACTGCCTGCCGCACCCTTGCCATTGTTATTCTTGTTGCCTTGACTGGGCTTTTCCTCATCAGAGCCCGGATGCTTCGTACTGTCAGAGTCGGCGTACTTTGTGAGAGCCGCCATGAGCTCCCCCATGTCCTAACACGAGCGCTTGAGCCGGCCGAGCTTGTGCTTTAGGGGCATAAAGTGACAATTCTTCTCGAGAATCAAAACTGCTTGAGTCGCCATAATCTGGTCAGATGAGTGGATGATGGTTGAGACCCGCCAGACCCAATAATGAGATGACTCATCCTCCTGTTGCACACAATGATCCAAATCCACAATCGTCATAGGCTGCTTGCATCTTCCTTGGAAATTTTTGATGAACTTTGCCTTCAACCCGGCCCAGGAATCAATGGTGTTGGGTGGCAAGCCCTTCAACCATGTGCGAGCCGGCCCTTCCAGCATCATGATAAAATATTTGGCACATACTATGTCATTAACGTCTAACATCTCCATCGCCACCTCATAGCTTTCAATCCACGCCTCCGGAGGCAGGTCAGCAGTGTAATTTGGGACCTTGCGAGGGCCCATGAAATCTTTCGGCAGACGCTCATTCTGCAAAGCTGGCACTACACACGGCACGCCCACGGCCCTAGTGGTTACCCCTACTCCTACCGAGACGGAAGGTGTAGGTTCCAGATGAGCCGCTGCCTTCAGAGCCGCCGCATGTCGTTGTGCCCTCGCCCGGTCCACCACCGCCTGAGCATCCAAAACCGCATGATCATCTCATGGCAGGTCCCGGTGCCGATCACTGCTAGAAACCGCCGGTGACTCATACCGCCGACTGAAGCTGCAGTTGGGGATGGAGGTTGAATGCACACGACTCCAGCTGTAGGTGTACTTCTCCTACTGGGCCATCTCCGTCTGCAAGTATCCAATAACGTTCCGCACCTCTTTTGCGAAGGGCGCCTCGTTCGGGATAGGAATCGTACCGAGTTGGGTTGCCGCCGCCACCATGTTCTCTGCCGGGTTTGAATAGTGACCCGCCAGCATTGGGAAAGCCATTGGTGAGGGCTGGTTCCGTCGGGGCGGGTTAGGGTGCTGTTGTCGAGCCGCCGACCGACTCTCAGGTAGTTCCACGGTCCGTCCTGTCCCCGGTGTGTTAAAAATATTCCTAGCCTCGAATTGTTCTGGCAAGCGGGACTGATGCCTCATCCGCTAAATCGCGGCTGCAGATTGCTGCTCCAACTCAAGGCGGAAAGCGTTCTCCCTAAGGAGCTCTGCCTCTGCGTCCATCTGAGCCTTCAGCACACTAATCCCTTGCTGGACTTCAGTCATCTGGTCCTTTATCCTTGCGATCTCTGCATTTCGGGCGGCTTGATTATCTTTCGTGACCTCAGTTGCCATCAGGTCCGTGAGCTCATTCATGAGATCCAGGAGAACTTGTGGCGGGTCAGCCCCCGACCCAGCTACCCCAATGGTTGTACTACTTGTGCCCGATGTTGAACCCGCAATGAAGATGACCGCATGAATCGGCAGCCCATGGTCCTCCGACTCATGATACTCCGACTCGGGGTAAAGCCCGCCATAGCCCCTGAGCCTGCCATCGTGAAGCAGGTAGATTGATTCTATCTCTTAGCACGGGCGGGTTGCACGTGTCGAGCGGGTTGTGTGCGCCGATCCGGCTCGATGATGTTGGTGCAGACGTCCGGCCCGTTGTAGATCCGCCGACCTTGCCGATGAAGACGTGGAATCCTCCGAAGGGAACTCGGAAGCGATACTCGATAGAGTCGGCCTCAGGTACCCAGCCGGCATCATCGATGTAGAGCCGATCGTGGCGATTCTTGTTCATCCTGCCAACAATATACTCCTCGATCCCTGGACGAGAGCCCTTTGAGAACTTAACACCACCGAGGAATAGCCCCATGGTGGGCGCCAACTGTCGTGGTTTTGTCACAGCATATGTCTGAGGACTTAGGTTCGAGGCCATCGCTAAGGTGATGTACTCAAAGGGGTTTGTTGGGATGAAGACACGAGTTTACCCAGGTTTGGCCCCTCGAGAAGAGGTAAAAGCCTACGTCCTTCTTGTATTGTATTAATTGGGGTATTGATTACAGGGGAGCGGATTTGCTTGACCTAGTTATCGATTAGTTGGTTTTTGTCTAAGTCACCCTGGGTCTCGCCATTATATAGGAGGCTAGGACCACGGGTTACACAAGTCTCATACTGACTCTTACAATGTATCTGAGTCTATCTCTATATTGCCTTACCATCCTGGGCAAGCCGCCTTCGGGCGGCTTAACCACCCGGGTCTTCATGCTATCTTCCGTTCCAGGCCTTGTCTTGGCCCATCTTGCTAAGCTGTCATATGGCCACGCTTAGGTCCTTGGCCCATCTGTTTCAGTCTGGGTTATGAGCTGCCAGGTATGACCTGGCCCCACCTGGGCGGGTCTTACCATGGGGTTATATCCCCAACACAACTGGTTTGACCCAATCCTAGGAATGGATGAGGTACTGGAGTTTGTTTCTCCTAGTCATTCTAGAGTAGAATGGCTTGACGGACCACAAGAGTAGTCAACATTGATAACACAAATGCATGACATATGATTGACTATCGACTAATAGCTGAAGGTTATAATACAATTGAAGAGGGGCAACTCAAGAGCACATGATTTTTCATGAGTTGTAGATGCATATATTAACATGTTCTTCCGAATAACCCATGCAGAAGGGTAGGTGTCACATCCCTAGCAGTTGTCATAGGACGGCATGTGTGTGCATCATATTTCAATTTTGCATCAACTTGAAATGGAGACCAAAAGAAACCTCAAGTAATTCATTTGAATCAAACCATTTAATGATTGTGAAAAACCAACAAATCCAAAATTCCCATCTAAAATGTCCCCTATGCCTGATAAATATGGACATGAGTATATCAGGGGCCATCTTAAATATTTGAACCTTTAGAGCAATTTAAAAATAAATGTAAAGCTGCTGAAAATGCCAAATAAAGCAATATCAATATTTCAGATTTCAAAATATCCTGAAACTTTTTATAGGAGTTTGAAATATTCAAACTTAATTCTATAAAATATTTGGTATATTTATTATAAGCATTTGTGCCTGAAAATAAAATGAAACTAATGTCAGAAATTAGAAAAGAAAACAAATAATGAAAAAGGGGGAGAAAACCCACCTGGGTCTTACCTGAAGAAGAGGCCTAGCCAATGGGGCAGCTGCGTCTTCTTCCTCCTGCGAAGAGGAGAAGCAGCTGCATCCTTCCACCGCAGCCAGCCATGGCCACGCGCCCGGCCACCTCCTTCATGCCTGCCTGGCCTCCTCCTCGTCGCGCTGGCGAGAGGATAGGCTCCAGCCGCCTCCCAGACCCTCTCCACCCTGCCATTCCTCTCTCTCCCCCTCTGCCCGCCACGGCCGAACCCATCGCCATCATAGAACCGTCGCTCCAGCCGCCCCCTCTCCTCGGAGAGTAGCCTACGAGCTCCGTCGTGACCCCCTCGTCCTCCCCGTGAAGCTAGAAGCCGCCGGGAGCCCCTCTATGCCGAGGCTGCCATCGTCCCCAAGCTCCGGCTCCGGCACTCCTCTCCGACGATTCGCGGCCATCTGCATGTCCCCTAGCTCGCCGTCTTCCTCAGTCAAACCGCTGTGAGCCCCTGCGTCGTTTTCCCCTAACCCAACGGCCTGCCCCTCGCTGTAGACGTCGCCCCCTTGCTGCCCGAAACCCGCCGCCGCTTAGCTCGTCACCGGCCGTGACCCCGGTGGCCCCCGAGTCCCCTCTGTTGCCCCATTGGATGCGCGCGTGCGCGGGCTACCTCTCGGTGCCCTCCGCGCACTAAATGACCGCCGGAATTGCAAGTCTGGTGAGTCAGCACCGCGCTCTTTGGTCACCGCCGGCTGGCCTCCGGCATGGTGACGTGGAAGGACCATCAGGGCTAATTACTCTGCTAACAAGCCCCCCAGCCACTAACTAGTGGGCCCTGAAGTGGGTCAAACCCCTGGTCAGTGCGGGGATTAACCCTGTTCCACTAACGTGCGGGTCTCGCATGTCAGGTTTGACCTAGACCGGGTCAGCCAACCTGCTGACGTCATGATGACGTCAGGCTGACGTATTAAAATGAATTTCTAATATAAAATAAATCAGGAAATTCCAGAAAATGTTTAAAACTTCTAAAATTCATATAAATTAATCTTTAACTCGGATGAAAATAATTTATATATGAAAATTTATCAAAACGTGCAATGAATCCAATGGTGCTATGATAATACATGTTAGAGCAACCTATGTAGTTGAAGATTGACATTTACTAATAGGTTAATATATGGAATATGAAATGGAGAATGACTTTGAACCTATATTCAAACTCACTTCAAATTAACCCGGACAATAGTTGCATTAGGTCATCCATACATGCTGCCATGTCATGATCATGCATCATATTGTTACACTTGCGTGTATTGATTGATATTTATCTGCATTGCGGTAGGCCCTACTTCTAAGGATACCTCCACGTATTCCATCGAAGAAGAAAACCTTCACACTACCCAGCAAGGCAAGCAAAACCTTTGATCATTCCGATAACATCCCACTCTCTCGCTCCTACTCTTGTTTATTGCATTAGGACAAACGTTCACCTGTCTGTCATACACGGTAGATGAACATATAATTTGCATGACCTGTCATTGTCACAGTAAATAGCTAAACCTTGCAACCTAGCATACATATTAGATGCTTGTGCCACGATGTGTTTAGCTTACCTTGCCTGCTATGCTTGCTATGCTTAGAGTTGTGTCAGGTCTGATTCATCTGGGTGATGAACAAGAGTGAGACAATGTTGTTCTGATGTGAAAAGCTTATGATGAACCCGATTTGGTAAAGGTAGCGATGAGAGGCTATGTAGGAGTACATAGCGGGTTGTCTCATTGGGATCGTTCTGAGGAACTGAGTTCCATGTTTGTGATCCAAGACTAGTTACTACCACACGTTGGGATACTTAATTGACCCTCTCGACTTATTAATTGCTTAGTCCTTGGTCCAGGAGTTGCAAGTAGTTTCTGGTGTTTATAGTATGCTGGAAGCCGTGCATAGCACTGACCCTAGGGATGGGTTATGACGTGGTAGGCAGTGGCATGGTGTACCAAGGGTTATCCGAATGGTGGGCTTGGGAACCCTGCACACATCGTTTGGGGCCGTGGCGGAAACTTCGTCCGGACATCCGTGCGGGTTCAGTCTCAAATAGGTGATAGCCTGAACTAGAGGTCTTATGTGATTGACGGTCGTGGCCGACTCCCTCGCTGGGCTTCCGCTTGAAGGTTGCCGAGGTGCATGGTTTTATGAGAACATAGCGATAAGTGGCGAGAGCATGTGTGAAGAAGTACACCCCTTCAGGGTATGAAACTATTCAAATAGCCGCGTCCTCGGATATGGACTACTTGGAAAACTTATGCAGTTCATAGATAACCAAATGGATACTCATAAAAATATCAAGACAAGTGTGAGTACCGTGGATGGCACTCTCGTAGGAGACGGAAGTGAATCCATGGTGGTGTATTGTTATGGAGTTAGTGGACACGTGTGCGATATCTAAAATTTAAACAAAGAGTTAAAATGGTGTAGTTTAGGTTGGCCATGAGTCAAAGCTGGTATTGCTGCGTAAACTCCACCACTCCCCTTGTTGATACATGAGCATAATTAGTCTAGGTCTATTTTAAAGACTTGCTAGGTACGTTTGTACTCACGTTTGCTTAATAAATGTTGCAGATGAGACTCAGGACCCATCAGATGGGTTCTTTCTAGATGTCGACGATGCCGAATAGCTGGTGTCCCAGCTATGACCTTATGCCCTGTGGCGGGATGTAGATAGTCAGGCCATGTGCCTTTTTACACTTTCATCTGTCTGTACTCAGAAAGCTTTGTGCTTCCACTTGGTTTGTATGAACTTGCTTGTATGACTTGAGTGTCGGGTCATGTAACCCCTATCTGTAAGAACATATTATGCAAGGCTCTTCTGAGCCTCTTAAATAAAAGTTGTGTTGATGTATGGTTATGTTGTGATGCCATAGTTGTATCTATGCATATCGGGCATGTTGTGCGTACGTGTGACGTGCAACAGTATGTATGGGATCCGACACCTAGTCATGTGCCTTTAGTAGTACTCTTTACAGGAAACTGCCTCTTTGTGCTTCCATCGAGCCTTGGTAGCTTGCTACCGCTCCGGACACATTGATTAACCAGCATGTTTCCTTATTTGCTGCTTTGTCTGTCCCTTCAAGGAAATGTCTTGCAGTGTAATGGATTCCATGTAGCCTGCTACGACTCGTCTACGTGCAGTGATGACATTTATGTCCCACGGCATAATGGAGTCCTTGTAGCTTGTTGTGACTCATCTACACACGCTTGAGGCCGACACCTGCATTGCTGGGTTACGCGACACCTGCATTTCTGGGTTACGTATGCATGTTTCCGTACGGATGTGCCACTTGGGTTCAATTAGTAGTCATGTCGGCCCGGGTTCTGTGTCGTTTGATTGCCAGCGACATGTTCACATATGTGAGCCAAAATATGCAAACGGTCCCGGCTAAGGTAAGGCTGCAGAATGTGGAGCTTAACGTGCATGAGGCCGCAAAGTGATGTGTTATGTTACAGTCTGGATTCATATGACTTAGGATCGGGGTCCTGACAGCGTTGGTATCAGAGCCTAGCTGACCGTAGCACTGCCAAGCCAAACAGGTCGAACTTGAGTCTAGAAACACTATAGAAAAGTAGGGGAACTGATTGTGGAAGGGAACGTATCTTCCCAAGTTATTCTATTCTAAGTCATTCTCATCTTTTCTATGGGGATAAGAACATGGCTTCTCATCTATTGCTTAGGATGACGAGTTACTAACCATGGACTATTAGCTAGCTTGTATACAAGTGAATGTCGGTATTTGAGTATTGTTGGTGTGACAAACAGTTGGAGAAGAGATTTGAGTCTAGAAAGTCGAGTGGTTATGCTTTTTCAATCTTTTGCAGTTGTCTCAAAATCCTTTTTTGAGCAATTACAACCATTATGCTGTCCAATTTCTGCTAGAGTCTCTAATGTCTTTGCATCATTCTCTGTTTCAGATGCCCCCTCGCCCTCCCGTCAAGTGGTACATCTGACCAGGTGCATCGATGTACCGGGTCACACGGCCATGTTGCTTAGGGTTATGATGGAGGTTCGATACCTTTGGTAACAAGAGTACACAGTGGAGGGACAGTATCGAGATTTCAACCAGAGCCAGTATCTGTGTACTATTAAGATATATCCTTCATATCCTAGAGTTGCAGAGCCGCTTCACTGGACTTGTGGATTAGGTGTCACCATAGACATGGCAGTTCAGGAGGCCGCTTAGACCATGCTGACTATCATGAGGTTTCACCATGGTCTGCTTCAGAACACAGAGTTCTGTTATGTTCCTGCTTCTCTAGGAGGAGAGGACAGCTATCTTAGCGCAACCTACTATGATCATTCTCATGAGGACCCTAGGTTGCAGGTGATCGCTCGGATGTTGGAGAACAGGGATTGCGATGCATGTGCCCTTCGCATGGAGCTTTATGCTACCCGTGCACATCTTTGGACAGCCCTAATGCCGTTGGCACTAGTCGTGCAGACAGGCTATGGAGATTTGGAGATGCTGAACCCAGCATGCGTAGACTGGCCCGATGTTGGAGGCATCACCCCTCTTCGAGGACCTTTGTTGCTGCCAACAAGGGGACCAAGGCCACATCCGTGTCCTTACGGTTTCTAGGGATCACATGCTAGAGTGTTTCCAGATCCTCAGGTTCAGCTCCCGGGTCACGGGGGTAACCTATATGAGGCATTCTATGGCGATGCTTGAGTACGTGTATGTTAGTACTAGTATGGTAGTAGTCATATTGCCACAGTCCCGCGTGTCTTGTGGGATATGACTGAGGTTGAGAGTTGAGTTCCAGAGGTGTAGATAGATAATGTATAGGAAGCTTGTAATGCCTCCGATGAGTTGTGTCATCTCTCCGTACTTTGTATTTCAGCTTGGGCTTGTACTGAACTACGTCATGGTGCATATAAATCATGGTGTTCATATGGCAGTTCTTTTACCATGTTGATTGGGTGTTTACCCTCAATGCCATGTTGTCCAGTACATTCCTTATCTCATGACTTAGAGTTGATGTCGTCTATGTCTAAGCTGTGGGTTTGTTTTCCCAGGATGGTGGCAACTGCATAACCCCGTGCCTGCCCCCGAGCAGGGCGAAGGAAGCCAGCCAAGGCAAGAGAACCTGCCGCACGCGCCCTCTTTGGCACAAGTGATGCTTGAGGCTGAACAGAACAAAAGGGAGACCAATAGGCTGCTGGAACGAATTGAACAAAACACAACGCGTGCTCCCCGCAATGATGACAATGATGGTGTGTCTCTAGGTGATTTCGTCAAGCTGTGCCCACCTAAGTATCATCATTCGGTCGACCCACTCGACGCGGATGACTAGCTGACCAGCATGTCCCACAAAATCCAGACTACAAATGTATCCGAGTCCAACAAGGTGACCTTTGCTACTTACTTTCTGCAAGTACCCGCCAATCTATGGTGGGAAAATTATGAAGCCATGTGTCTCGCAGGCCCCGCACCAACTTGGGCGGAATTCAGCGCGACATTCTGTACCCATCACATCCCGGAAGGGCTGATGGATCGCAAGAGAGAGGATTTATGTGCTTTCAGCTAGGGCAGACTGTTAGTGGATGCCTATAGTCGTGAGTTCAAAAATCTTGCTCGCTATGCTCCGGAGGAAGTTTCAACTGATGCCAAGAAACAGGCTAGGTTCCACAAGGGACTTAGTCCTGAGCTCCGTCGAGATCTGTGCCTGCATGAGTGCACAACCTTCCAGGCTCTCGTCAACAAGCCTATCAATGCCGAGACTGGACAGACTGACTATGAGGCCACTAGGAAGAACAACCGTGACTTCAGCCCCGCATCTAGCTCGGGCTCCAACAAACGTCGGGTGTGGGTGCCCAACGTAGCTCTGCCGCCAAGGTACACCACGAGGCCATCCTTCCAGGCACCTCGCCCAGCTCAGCCCCACCCCACAACCAGGCCATTTGGAGGTCCTCCTGCCAATGTTGCTCCCCGTGCCACTGTTGTCTGCTATAAATGTGGGGAACCAGGACACTACTCCCGTGAGTGTCCTCAAAACAATGCTAAGCCAATTGGACGTGGGAAGCCGGGAAAAGCCTTCTATGTGAAGCCAGCTCCTGCTCGTGGACGAGTGAACTATGTTTCTGCTGAGGAAGCTCTTGAGGATCCTGATGTTATCCTAGGTACGCTCCTTGTCAATAGCCATCCAGCATCTATTCTATTTGATACTGGGGCATCTCATTCTTTCATCTCAGAAAGTTATGCACAGTTACATAACATGTCTTTTTGTGATATGCCTACTCCTTTAGTAGTTCAGACTCCTGGTTCAAAATGGAAAACTTCTAGGGTGAGCCATGACAATGAGATTCTTGTGGATATGCTAGTCTTCCTAGCATCCTTGATAGCCCTCAAGTCTTCGGACATCAATATCATCTTAGGCATGGATTGGATGAAAGCCCACTATGCTAAGATTGATACTCATACTCGGAATGTTCAACTTACACATCCCTCGGGCGAGATAGTCAATGTCTCCACTCGAGAAGCCAAGCGCCAACTCTATTCCTTCAATTCTATCCCTCTTCCAAAATTAGAAGATATTCCAATAGTCCGTGACTTTCCGGATGTCTTTCCAGAAGAACTACCAGGAATTCCACCTGTCAGAGATATTGAGTTTGTGATAGAGCTCATCCCAGGGACTGTGCCAATATCCAGAAGACCTTATAAGATGGCACCCTTAGAAATAGCCAAACTTAAGATTCAACTCGGTGAGGCTTTGAAGAAAGGTTTCATCCTTCCTAGTTCTTCTCCTTGGGCTTGCCCCGTCCTCTTCATCAAGAAGGATGGATCAGATCGGATGGTTGTGGATTATCGGCTAGTGAATCTGGTCACCATAAAGAACAAGTATCCGCTTCCCAGGATCAACAATTTGTACAATCAACTCGCTGGATCCTCTGTCTTTTCCAAAATAGACTTGAGGTTGGGATACCATCAAATCAGAATTAGAAACGGGGACATTCCAAAAATGGCTTTTGTTACTCGTTATAGCCAATACGAGTACGCCGTCATGTTCTTCGGTTTAACCAATGCCCCAGCCACCTTCTCTCGCTTTATGAATTCGATCTTCATGGAGTATTTGGATAAATTCGCCATGGTTTACCTCGACGATATACTCATCTACTCGAAGAACGAACAAGAACATGCCGAGATTCTAAGGCTGGTATTGATGAAACTTTGAGAGCATCGTCTGTAAGCCAAATTCTCCAAGTGTGAATTTTGGTTGCTAGAAGTGACCTATCTAGGCCATGTGATCTCTGGTAAAGTTATGGCTATCAATCCTGAGAGAGTTCAGGCTATCCTTGATTGGACTCAACCTGAATCGGTTAAGAAAGTTCAGAGTTTCCTTGGCTTAGCGAGCTATTGTTGCTGCTTTGTCGAGAATTTCTCCAAGGTTGCGAAACCTCTGACTGAACTCCTCAAGAAAGATAAAAATTTCGAGTGGACTCCACAATGTGAGCACAATTTTTAGGAGTTGAAAAGACGGCTGACCTCTGCTCCCGTTCTGGTGCCACCAGATTTCTCTAAGGACTTTGTTATCTATTGTGATGCCTCGCGACAAGGATTAGGGTGCATTCTCATGCAAGATCGTCATGTGATTGCATATGCATCTCGATAGTTGTGTCCACATGAGGATAATTATCCAACACATGATCTTGAGCTTTCAGTTGTGGTCCATGCACTAAAAACTTGGCGACATTACCTTCTGGTAATCATTGCGAAATTTACACTGATCACCAAAGTCTGAAATATATTTTCACCCAACCGGATTTGAATCTCAGGCAAAGACGGTGGGTTGAGTTGATTACAGATTACAACTTAGGGATAACTTACACCCCGGGGAAAGCCAATGGCATGGCTAATGCACTAAGTCATAAGTCTTATTCTAACAACCTGATGTTACAACAAGGTCAACCACTTCTCTATAAGGAATTTCGGAGGTTGAACCTTCACATTGTTCCTAAAGGATTCCTATCCAGCCTGGTGGCGAAACCTACTCTTAAGGATAAAATAGTAGCTGTCTAGAGGTATGATAAGGGTATATCTCGGATCAAGGAGAATATTGCTAGCGCAAACACTAAAGATTTCTCCAACGATGATGAGGGTGTTGTGTTCTTTCAAAACTGGTTGGTGGTTCCCAAGAGAACACGCTTAAGATAGTTGATCCTTAAGGCGGCTCATGATTCCCCTCTCACAATTCATCCGGGTAGTACCAAGATGTATTAGGACCTATGCCAGAGGTTCTGGTGGACTAGGATGAAGAGAGAAATTGCTGAGTTCGTTGCTAACTGCGACGTTTGTCGTCGCGTTAAGGCAGAACATCAAAGGCCTGCTGGCACCCTTCAACCTTTAGCTATTCCTGAATGGAAATGGGATAAGGTCGGTATGGATTTCATTACCGGATTTCCTAGGATTAAGAGAGGGAATAATGCTATCTTTGTGGTCATCAACCGCCTTTCCAAAGTGGCTCATTTTCTTCCTGTTCGGGAGAGTATAACCGCTAGCCAGCTAGCAGAGTTATATGTTTCTCGAATAGTTTCTCTTCATGGTGTTCCATTGGAGATTAACTTAGACCGCGGAAGTATCTTTACTTCCCGATTTTGGGGAAGTTTCCAAACCACTATGGGGACTCATCTATCCTTTAGCACTGCTTTCCACCCGCAATCAAGTGGTCAAGTTGAGAGAGTCAATCAAATCCTCGAAGACATGCTCCGAGCTTGTGTTATATCCTTCGGTATGAATTGGGAGAAATGTCTTCCATTTGCCGAATTTGCTTATAACAATAGTTATCAATCAAGCTTGGGTAAAGCCCCTTTTGAAGTTCTCTATGGACGAAGATGTCGAACACCTCTTAACTGGTCAGAAACCGGAGAGAGGCAACTCTTTTGCCCGGATATGATCCAGGATGCAGAGGAGCACGTTCGCATTATTCGTGTAAAGTTGAAAACAGCCCAATCTGGTCAAAAGAGCCAATATGACCGCCATCATAAGGCCGTGACCTATGAAGTTGACGAGAAGGCTTATCTTCAGGTTACACCTCTGAAGGGTACCCATCGATTCGGTATCAAGGGCAAGTTGGCTCCTCGTTACATTGGACCCTTTCGCATTCTTGCTAAACGAGGAGAGATTGCCTACCAATTGGAACTTCCACCGCACCTTTCCAAGGTGCATGATGTCTTCCACGTCTTGCAACTCAGGCGTTGCCTCTCGGGCCCTCTCCGTGAAGTAGACCACGAAGCGTTTGATCTCCAAGATAACCTTACATATCGAGAATACCCTGTTCGTATTCTTGATCAAGCTGAGCGTACCACTCACTGTCAGAACATCAAGTTTCTCAAGGTTCAGTGGTCACACCATTCTGAAAAGGAGGCCGCCTGGGAAAGAGAAGATCGTCTTCGACTAGAGTACCCCGCGCTCTTCCCGATGACTTCAAAATCTCGGGACGAGATTCCTTTGAGTGGGGGTGAGTTGTCACATCCCTAGCTAGTTTTCATAGGACAGCATGTGTGTGCATCATATTTCAATTTTGCATCAACTTGAAATGGGGACCAAAAGAAACCTCAAGTAATTCATTTGAATCAAACCAATTTAATGATTGTGAAAAAACAACAAATCCAAAATGCCCATCTAAAATGTCCCCTATGCCTGATAAATATGGACATGAGTATATCAGGGGCCATCTTAAGTATTTGAACATTTATAGCAATTTAAAAATAAATGTAAAGCTGCTGAAAATGCCAAATAAAGCAATATCAATATTTGAGATTTCAAAATATCCTGAAACTTTTTATAGGAGTTTTAAATATTCAGGCTTAATTCAATAAAATATTTGGGATATTTATTATTTGCAATTGTGCCTGAAAATAAAATAAAACTAATGTCAGAAATTAGAAAAGAAAACACATAAAGAAAAAGGGGGAGAAAACCCACCTGGGCCTTACCTGAAGAAGAGGCCCAGCCCATGGGGGGCAGCAGCGTCTTCTTCCTCCTATCAGGAGGAGAAGCAGCTGCATGCCTCCACCGCAGCAGGCCGTGGCCACGCGCCCGGCCACCTCCTCCCTGCCTACCTGGCCTTCTCCTTGTTGCGCTAGCGAGAGGATAGGCTCCAGCCACCGCCCAGACCCTCTCCTCCCTGCCATTCCTCTATCTCTCCCCCTCAGCCCGCCATGGCCGAACCCATCGCCACCGTGGCACTGACGCTCCAGCCGCCCCCTCCCCTCGCAGAGTAGCCTACGAGATCCGCCGCGACCCCATCGTCCTCCTCGTGAAGCTAGAAGCCGCCGGGAGCACCTCTACGCCGAGGCTGCCATCGTCCTCAAGCTCCGGCTCCGGCGCTCCTCTCGGGCGATTCGCGGCCATCTGCGCGTCCCCGAGCTCGCCGTCTTCCTTAACCAACCCGCTGTGAGCCCTTGCGTCATTTTCCCCTAACCCTGCGGCCTGCCCCTCGCTGTAGACGTCGCCCCTTGCTGCCCGAAACCCGCCGCCGCTCAGCTCATCGCCGGCCATGACTCCGGTGGCCCCCCAAGTCCCCTCTGTTGCCCCTTTGGATGCGCGCATGCACGGGCTACCTCCCGGTGCCCTCCACGCACTAAATGACCTCCGGAAGTGCAAGTCCGGCGAGTTGCCGCCGCACTCTTTGGTCGCCGCCGGCGTGGTGACGTGGCAGGGCCATCAGGGCTAATTACCCAGCTAACCAGCCCCCCCAGCCACTCACCAGTGGGCCCTAAAGTGGGTCAAACCCCTGGTCAGCACGGGGATTAACCCTGTGTCACTGATGTGCGGGTCCAGCACGTCAGGTTTGACCTAGACCTGGTTAGCAGACCTGCTGACGTCATGATGACATCAGGCTAACATATTAAAATTAATTTCTAATATAAAATAAATCAGGAAATTCCAGAAAATGTTTAAAACTTCTAAAATTCATATAAATTAATCTGTAACTCAGATGAAAATAATTTATATATGAAAATTTATCAGAAAAAGGCAATGAATCCAATGGTGCTATGGTCATGCATGTTAGAGCAACCTATGTAGTTGAACATTGACATTTACTAATAGGTTAATATATGGAATATGAAATGGAGAATGACTTTGCACCTATATTCAAACTCCATTCAAATTAACTCGGACAATAGTTTCATTAGTCCATCCATAAATGCTGCCATGTCATGATGATGCATCATATTGTTGCACTCGCATGTATTGATTGCTATTTATCTTCATTGCGGTAGGCCCTGCTTCTGAGGATACCTCCGAGTATTCCATCCAAGGAGAAAACCTTCCCGCTACCCACCAAGGCAAGAAACCCCTTTGATCATTCACATAACATCCCACTCTCTCGCTCCTGGTCTTGTTTATTGCATTAGGACAAACGTTCACTTGTTTGTCATACACGGTAGATGAACCTATTCTTTGCATGACCTGTCATTGTCATAGTAAATAGCTAAACCTTACAACCTAGCATACCTGGTAGATGCTTGTTCCATGATGTGCTTTGCTTACCTTGCCTACTATGCTTTATATGCTTAGAGTTGTGTCAGGTCTGATTCATCTAGGTGATGAACAGGAGCGAAACAATGTTGTTCTAATGTGAAAAGCTTATGATGAACACGATTTGTGAAAGGTAGCGATGAGAGGCTATGTAGGAGTACATCACGGGTTGTCTCATTGGGACCGTTCTTAGGAACTAAGTTCTGTGTTTGTGATCCAAGACTAGTTACTACGACACGTTGGGATACTTAATTGATCCTCTCGACTTATTAATCGCTTAGTCCTTGGTCCAGGAGTTGCAAGTAGTTTCTGGTGTTTATAGTATGCTGGAGGCCATGCATAGCACTGACCCTAGGGGTGGGTTACGACGCGGTAACAAGTGGCACGATGTACCAAGGGTCACCTGAATGGTGGGCTTGGGAACCCTCTGCACATCGTTTGGAGCCGTAGCGGAAACTTTGTCCGGACTTTCGTGCGGGTTCAGTCTCAAATAGGTGATAGCCTGGACTAGAGGTCTTATGTGATTGACGGACATGGCCGACTCCCTTGCTGGGCTTCCGCTTGAAGGTTGCCGAGGTGCATGGTTTTATGAGAACACAACGATAAGTGGCGAGAGCGTGTGTGAAGAAGTACACCCCTACAGGGTATGAAAGTATTCGAATAGTCGCGGCCTCGGATATGGACTACTTGGAAAACTTATGTTGTTCATAGATAATCAAATGGATACTTATAAAAATATCAAGACAAGTGTGAGTACCATGGATGGCACTCTCGTAGGAGATGGAAGTGAATCCATGGTGGTGTATTGTTATGGAGTTAGTTGACTCGTGTGCGATATCTAAAAGTTAAATAAATAGTTAAAATGGTGTAGTGTAGGTTGGCCATGAGTCAATGCCGGCATTGCTGCATAAACTCCACCAATCCCCTTGTTGATTAATGAGCATAATTAGTCTAGGTCTGTTTTAAAGACTTGTTGAGTACCTTTGTACTCACGTTTTCTTAATAAATGTTGCAGATGAGACTCAGGACCCATCAGGTGGGTTCTTTCTAGATGTCGACAATGCCGAATAGCTGGTGTCCCAGCTACGACCTTATGCCCTATGGCGGGCTGTAGATAGTCAGGCCATGTGCCTTTTTACCCTTCCATCTGTCTGTACTCAGAAAACTTTATGCTTTCGCTTGGTTTGTATGAACTTGCTTGTATGACTTGAGTGTCGGGTCATGTGACCCCTATCTGTAAGAACGTATTATGCAAGGCTCTTCTGAGCCTCTTAAGTAAAAGTTGTGTTGATATATGGTTATGTTGTGATGCCATAGTTGTATCTATGCATATCGGGCATGTCGTGCGTATGTGTGATGTGCAACGGTATGTATGGGATCCGACACCTAGTCATGTGCCTTTAATAGTACTCTTAATGAGAAACTGCCTCTTTGTGCTTCCATCGAGCCTTGGTAGCTTGCTACTGCTCCGGACACATTGATTGACCAGCACGTATCCTTCTTTGTTGCCGTGTCTGTCCCTTCCGGGAAATGTCTCATAGTGTAATGGAGTCCATGTAGCTTTCTATGACTCGTCTACGTCCGGTGATGACATTTATGTCCCACGGTGTAATGGAGTCCTTGTAGCTTGCTGTGACTCGTCTACACACGCTTGAGGCCGACACCTGCATTGCTGGGTTACACAACACCTGCATTTCTGGGTTACGTATGCATGTTTCCATACGGATGTGCCACTTGGGTTCTATTAGTAGTCATGTCGGCCTGGGTTCTCTGTCGTTTGATTGCCAGCGACATGTTCACATATGTGAGCCAAAATACGCAAATGGTCCTGGCTAAGGTAAGGCTGCGGAACGTGGAGCTTAACGTGCGTGAGGCCGCAAAGTGATGTGTTATGTTACAGTCTGGATTCATATGACTTAGGATCGGGGTACCGACAGTAGGATTGGCAGTCACAACTATGGAATGGAGAACTCATCAGGAACACTCATGTTGTGAACCTTCGTCCACAAAGAACTTGTGCCGAGGTTGGTTCATGGTATTGGATCCGCGGAACTCGACGTCGTCGAAGATTCGGATGACCCCAGCTCCTCCCCTTAGTCCCAATCGACGCAGACGAGATCCAGGACCCCAACTGTAGATGTTGCTGTCTATTTGGTCATTGGATGAGCATTTCTGACGCCTCCATCGTGCCTGCCATCACCGATGGCTAAACGCCCGCGTGTTTGACCCCGCTGACTCGAGGTTTGACCTCCCAGAGTCGGTGACAGGTGGGTCCTGCCCCTTGGCAAATCTAGTTTAAGATTTTAATTAATTAATTTGTTCAATTAACATAATGAGCCATTGACAATGGCCCCACCTCACTAATTAACAGTAGATTAGTTTTAGTTAAACCGGGTTTAACCATGAAACACTGACCAGTGGGTCCCATTGGTCAGGTTTGACCCTGGCCTACCCTTTGACCTGCTAACGTCACTGTGACATCATATTGACGCGATAATTCCATTTCAAGAATTTGAATAAATCTTAATTGATTTATCTATTTCCATAAAATGTTTAAAATCATAGAAATTCTAGGATGAAAATTATTTACATATGAAAAATGATCAGGAAAATCCAATGAATCTCATTATGCAGTTATCATGCATGTTTGAACAAGTTAACATCACCAAGCAGGACATTTTATGATTATGGCAATATATGAAATATCATTAGGAGTTGGAATTCAAACTTGTTTGAATTCCACTTCAATTAACTTGGCTAATTGTTCCTCTAGGTCAATTAAGTGCCTTAACTTGTCATATCATTCATCATGTTTGTTGCATTGCATTGAATATATCCCTTTCTTGTTTTGACGGTGTTGTTCCTTCGCGGTAGACGATGGTTCCGACGTTGAGATCGTTGTCACTGATGAAGACTCATTGTTATCTTTAGAAGTGTCAAGCAAGCTAACCCCCCTTGAGCATACTGATATTAACCGACTCTCGCGCTCCTGCTCTCTTTTACTGTATTAGGACAACAATGATTCAACTGTTACCTGTTCTCGGTAGTTGAACCCATTCCTTTGCGTGACATATCCTTGTCACAACAAATAGTTGAAACCACTTAGCATGAGTAGCAACTGTTTGAGCCTTGTTGTGCTTACTCATCCATGCTTGCTTACTTACGGTGCCTACTAGGCTTAGAGTCGTGTCATGTCGGGTCTAATTCATCTGGGTGATGAATCGGAATGGCGGTGTTCATGTCCTACTGGGTGAGAGCTAAGTGTGTGTGAACACGATTTGGTAAAGGTAGCGATGAGAGGCCATGTAGGAGTACATGACGGGTTGTCTCATTGGGACCATCCTTAAGAACTGAGTTCTGTGTTTGTGGTCCAAGACAGTTACTACCACACGTTGGGCCCTAAAATATGACACCGCTCGACTTATTAATCACCTAGATCTCTATCCAGGAGTTGCAACTAGTTTTTTGTATTTGTAGGAAAAGTGTTGGCGGTCGTGCATAGCGTTGCCCGATGGGGTGGGCTGTGATGCGGTATAGGCACAGTGGCACGGTGTACCAAGTGGCACCCAAACGGTGGGCTTGGGAACCATATGCACATCGTTTGGGGCCGTAGCGAAAACTTCGGCCAGACTTCCATGCGCGTTCAGTCTCCAATAGGCGATAAACCTGGACTAGGGTCTTGTGTGGTTAACAGTCATGGACGACTCCCTTGTTGGGCTTCTGCTTGAAGGTTGCCGAGGTTCCTTTTTACGTGCACATGGCGGTAAGTGGCGGGAGCACGTGTGAAGAAGTATACCCCTGCAAGGTTTGTTAATCTGTTCGAATAGCTCCGTCCTCGGATATGGACTACTTGGAGAACTTATGTGGTTCATAGACACGTGAAATGGATACTCTAAGATACGCAAGATAAGAGTGAGTGCTATGGATGGCCTTCTCATAGGGAGATGAGAGTGGATCCATAGTGGTGTATTGATTGGTGAATATGTTGACTCGTGTGCGCTATCTCACCTCAAAGAAAGTATTTGTATTCGTAGTACATGTTAGCCAAGAGTCAAAGATGGCTTGCTGCTATAAACTCCACAACCCCCTTCATCGATACTGATACATATGTAGATAGTTTTGATATAAGTCTTGTTGAGTACCTTTGTACTCACGGTTGCTTAATTTATGTTTTTGCAGAGGAGACTTTAGTCTCATTAGTGGTACTTACGATGTGCAGTTCGATGTTGACCGGATTAGCTTGGGAATCACAGATAGAGGTCTGGCTCCTCCGGTAGGGTCGCTGTAGCTTTTTAGGCTCCCCCAGCCTCTTTTAATAGAGGTCTGTACCCATACATATGTCTTACACTTTTTGGTTGTATGCTCTGAATGATGGGTCATGTGACCCCTACATGTACCATTATTCTATGAAGGTTCTCTGGAGCTTTGTAAATAAATTATATGTTGTTGTATGATTATGTTGTAATTCCATAGTTTTATCTATGCATATTGGGCATGTCGTGCATAAGTGTGACGTGCAACGATATGTATGGGATCCGACACCTACACTACTAGGAAAAGGGCTATAGATAATATGGACATTAATGGCGCACCACACATGTGGTGCGCCACTAGTATATAGCAGTGGCGCACCATGTGTTGGTGCGCCATTAGTGTGATGGACACTAATGGCGCACCACACCCGCGGTGCGCCACTACTAACAAACTTTTTTTTCCAAAACTAGTAATGGCGCACCAGGGCACAGTGCGCCATTACTAACAAATTTTTTTTACTTTTTTTATAACTAGTAATGGCGCACTAGTGTATAGTGCGCCATTACTAGTTCAAACTAGTAATGGCGCACCACACACACGGTGCGCCACTACTAACTTTTTGTTTTGCACAACTACTAATGGCGCACCACCTAACTAGTGTGCCATTAGTAACCCTGGTTACTAATGGCGCACCAGTTAGGTGGTGCGCCATTAGTAACCTGCACTACTACAAAATGCACCCCCCTGTGGACCGCCTTTTCAGTTTAAAAAAATAAAAGAAAATGATGGAAATGTCAAAAAAATAAGAGAAAATAAGTTTCCCATGTGATATGTGGTCTAGTTGTATGGAAAATTTACAAATATGAATTTCAACTTTATTTGCAAAATCTCTCTGGAATTTAGTAAAATGGGCATAACTTTTGCATACGAACTCGGATTAAAAAGTTTTTTATATGAAAAATCATCTACACGAAAAGTTACATCCGAATTCAACCGGGAGAATCCCGTTGAAGATTTTTAGAATCCCCCAAAACCTAACCGAATAGAAGATACGGGGCTTTTAATATCTAGAGTGGAAATTTAACAGAAAAAAATTGTTTTGATTTTTTTTTGGAAAAAAATGTTCAAAATATGATACGTAATATGACCTGGAAGTTTGAAATATTTTTTCAAAATTTCATCACACTCATGAACACTCATGAACATGAACAAAGTCCCAGACATCAACAAGGTTTAATAGGATTGATATGATAAATATATCAACAAGTGCCTGTTAAATGAGATGTTGTTGGGGTTGGATAGAACTGAGAAGTTAAGCGTGCTCGGGCTGGAGTAGTGTGAGGATGGGTGACCTTCTCGGAAGTTTGACTTGTGATTAAGCATATTGACCCGAGATTAAGCCATAGTGACCCGACATTAAGAAAAAACAAAAACAAAATTTCTGAAAATATATTTGAATTTGTTTTTGAAAAAAAATCGTTAGTAATGGCGCACTTGTATGTGGTGCGCCATTACTAAGTCAGATAGTAATGGCACACTTGTATGTGGTGCCATTACTAAGTCAGATAGTAATGGCGCACTTGTATGTGGTGCGCCATTACTAAGTCAGATAGTAATGGCACACTTGTATGTGGTGCGCCATTACTAAGTCAGATAGTAATGGCGCACCGTGTGATATACTAATGGCGCACTCCTTGGTGCGCCATTAGTATCTGGTATACTAATGGCGCAACAGGGGTGCGCCATTAGTAATATTTACTAATGGCGTGATGCTAGTGGCGCACCTGTAGTGCGCCATTAGTAGCCCTAGGAGTACTCTTTACAAAGAAATGCCTCTTTGTGCTACCATGGAGCCTTGGTAGCTTGCTACTGCTCCAGACACATTGATTGACCGGCGTGTTTCCTTCTTTGATGTTATGTCTGTCCCCTCGGGAAAAGTCTCGCGGTGTAATGGAGTCCCTATAGCCTGCTACGACTCATCTACGTGCAGTGATGACATTTATGTCCCACGGCGTACTGGATTCCTTGTATCTTGCTATGACTCGTCTACACATGCTAGATATCGATAACTACATTGTTGGGTTACGTATGTCTGTCCTTGTACGGATGTGCCACTTGGGTTCTACGACTAGTCATGTCGACCTGGGTTCTCTGTCATTTGAATGCTAGCGACACATTCACATACGTGAGCCAAAAGACGCAAACGGACCAGCCCAGGTAAGGTGGCAGCCGTGGGGATAACCATGCGTGAGGCTGCAAAGTGATGTGATCTGTTACAAGTTGGGTTCTTATGGCTTAGGATCGGGGTCCCGACAGCGTTCAACTTTGACTCTTCGCCGCGAGTCTGGTCGCCGCCGGCCAAACTCCGGTGGGCGCCAACATGGCTGACCGTTTAGCACTAATTCCCCGCTTAGCTGAGCCCACAGCCACTGACCAGCAGGCCCCAGGAGCGGGTCAAACCCCAGTCACCTCTGGGATTAACCCTGTGTCACTCAGGTGTAGGCCCCGGCCGTCAGATTTGACCTGGACCAGGCGTTGTTGACCTGCTGACATCATGATGACGTGAGGGTGATGTAATTAATCATTTTTGAGTAAAAGATGATTCAGAAAATTCCAGAAAATAGATAAAAACTTTGAAAAATCATAGAAAATAATCTGTAACTCAGATGGAAATAATTTATATATGAAAATGATTAGAAAAATCCAATGAAGCTGATTATGCCATGATCATACACTTTTGAACAAGTTAACATAACCAACTAGGACATTTCATGACTAGGACAAATTTGATAAATAGCTTGGAGTTGGAATTTGATGTCCATTTGAATTCCACTTCAATTAACTTGGTCAATTGTTCCTGTAGGTTAATTAAGTACCTTAAATTGTCATGTCATCCATCATGGTTGTGCATTTCATAAATTGAATGTTGTTCCTTCTTGTTTGCCGGTGGTTGTCCTTCCTCGGTAGACGTTGTTCTAACATTATGATCGTTGACACTGATGAAGAGAACTATTATCTTTAGAACAGTCAAGCAAGCAATCCCCATTAAGGATATTCGATACAATCCCAGATCTCACCCTTGCTCTCATTTCAATGCATTAGGACTATGCGATTCAACTGCTAGTTGTGTTGTGGTAGATGAACCCACTCCTTTGCATGACCTGTCATTGTCATAGTAAATAGCTACACCAAGCAACCTAGCATACCTGGTAGATGCTTGAGCCATGTTGTGCTATAACCCTATTATGCTTGCTATGCTTAGGGTTGTGCCAGGTCTGATTCATCTGGGTGATGAACCGGAGGGAAATGATTGTGTCCTGATGATGAGGGTTAAGTGTTGAACCAGTTTTGGTAAAGGTAGCGATGAGAGGCCATGTAGGAGTACATGGTGGGTTGTATCATTGAAGCCGCTCATATGGACTGAGTTCCGTGTTTGTGTTCCAAGACTAGCTACTACCGCACATTGGGCCCGAAACCTATGGACCCTCTCGGCCTATTAACCTACCCTGTCTGGGTCCAAGAGTCACAGTAGTTTGAAACATTGATAGGTGTGGCATAGCGTGCGAAGTGGATGAACGGACCAATCGGGGCCGGCTTGGGGCCCTGCTCACAACGTTTGAGGCCATGTTGGGAATGTTGGCCGGACTTCTATTATGGGTTCTAACTCAGATAGGACTGCCTTGGGTGTGAGTCGTTGTAGGATAACGTTTGTGGCTGACTCCCTCACTGGGGTTCCACTTGAAGGTTGCCGAGGTGCCTTTTTAGTGCACATAGCTATAAGTGGCGGGAGCAAGTGTAACGAAGTACACCCCTGCAGGGTAATTCATCTATTCGAATAGCCGCATCCTCGGAAATGGACTACTTGGAGACTTGAATTGTTCATAGATAACTTTAAATGGATACTCTAAAATTCTCCAAATAAGTGTGAGTGCTATGGATGGCTTCTCATAGGAAGACGACACAAGATCCATGATGGTGTATTGATGTTGTGAATATTTGGAATCGTGTGTGATACGCCACCTCAAGGAAAGTATTCATAATCGTAGTACAGGTTAGCCAAGAGTCAAAACTGGCTTGCTGCAATAAACCCCACAACCCCCTTTGTTGAAAATGATGCATATGTAGATAGTTCTGATGTAAGTCTTGCTGAGTGCCTTTGTGCTCACGTTTTCTTATTTATGTTTTGCAAAGGAGACGTCAGTCTCATTAGTGGTACTTACGACGTGAAGTTTGATGTTGACCGGATTAGCCTGGGACTCCCAAACAGAGGCCTGGTTCCTTTGGTAGGGTCGTCATAGCCACTACTAGAAAAAGGCCTGCTAGTGGCGCACCTGTTTTGGCTACTAATGGCGCACTACAGGTGCGCCACTAGCATCACGCCATTAGAATTTTTTACTAATGGCGCACCACCAGTGCGCCATTAGTATCTGGTATACTAATGGCGCACCATGCAGTGCGCCATTAGTATTCCTCCCAGGGGCCATATTTACCCATGTGCTCTGGCTTACTAATGGCGCACTGATGGAGGATGCGCCACTAGTGTGCTTTTTGCAGTGCGCCACTAATGTGCTGAGTGGTGCGCCACTAGTATGAATATTAGGTTTTTTTTCTTTTCTGATATTTGCACAGGTTACAAAACATATTACTGCACAGAATATAGAGAGCACAACATATAAACAGCTGATTTATCGAATACAATAGAAGATTAGTCTCCGAATACAATTCATCATATTAGTCCCCGAATTTAAAATACCGAACAACGATAGAACATTACATGTCTCGACACTACGAGTAGCGAGTTTGTCTTCATATTACATAGCCGGGGAGAACATCATCAAGGACTTTATTGATATTTGTGTAGTCTTTCTTCGACTGACGGTCCGAGTCGAAATACGTGGCCATGGAATATTTTGGGCTTAAGAGGATGAGTGTGCAATGTGTGTCACTGAACAAAAAACGGAATGTTAGAAAATAAGAACGATCGAAATCTAAGAAATCATATGTTGTGGGGCGGTGAGGGGATGACTTACTCGGGAAAGTAAGGCACGAGGAAGTTATTCTTATCTAGGTTTGCCGGAATGACGCCTTCGAGGTGTGAACTCGCGACTTGCCGGTCCCCAGCGCTGCCCAAGATCTTGGCACGCATGTAGAAGGGGTCCACTATCACGATGCCCGGGGTCTTGTCTCTAATGATCCGCATCTCCATACTCAGCAAAAATAGCCGAACGAAGGTGTAGTGCAGCGGATGAAGGTTAAACATAACGAAGATGTCATGAAACCGCAGGACGATTGTGCCCCCGATGGCACTATCCACAAAGCCCTTGCCCTCTGGCACCGTGGCCAGGAAAACCGGGTATACCACATCATTCTCGGAGAGACGCTGCTTCTCCAAAGAAAGAACGCTGTCATGCAGACTCCGCATAGCACCGGTTGTAGCATTGAGCAGATTAGTCGGTAGCATCGGCCTACCCGCCACATGCACCCTCCTCGAGATATCCTTAGGTGAAGGTGGCCCGTCCTAAGCACGGATCATACTCGGTGTCGGCTGGCTTGCACCGCCCTTGTTGTTCTTTCTTTTCCGTGCCTTCTTCTTCTACTGTAATGGGATCGAGTTCTGCTCACAGACCGCCTTCTTGAGTGTGTTGGGGCTGACAATATTTCGCACCTCGGCTATCTAAGGCTCGGTGAAGGCGACAGCTGGAGGCGTCTCCTGAGAACTGAACGCCAGACGACGCCTGTTGCAATTGGGTTTCTCCGCAGTACCAGCTAGATCGCGGTCGTCTTTCGCAGGGTTGGGTTCTGGAGAAGGAGGCCCGAAGAATTCGTCACCATACCCATATTCGGCAAAGTACTTATTGACGTTGGTAAATGTACCGTCGTTGTCATCGTCGTCATCCGGATCCTGTGCCATATGCATGTCCAGCATGTCCGGTAGCATTGCGGCGGTCTTGCCATGGCTTGGCGCCAGCACGACTGGCGGTGTTGTCTTTGGGGTGGTGTCCCCCGCCCCAAAATGAATCTGGCTCTTCGGCCAAAGCAGGGGCCAGCTTACGCAGGCGCTGAGGGTCATCACATCATCTTCGTTGGCCCCAGCGGGTCAAATCGGAGGTAACAACTCGTCGCAGCCTGGCAGCACCCAAACCAGTTCAACCCTATACATGGTGGGTGGCATCGGATTACCGTGGAACACGGGGTTGCCTGGTTGAACGATTCTGCCCTTGGCAACATCGATCAACTCGCCGCCACGATGTGCAGGAGAGTGCATGGAACGTCGGCGACGCCCTGCGAAAACATGTAGGGCGTTAGGGATGCCCAGTCAAAGGCAAGGAGATGAAGTAATCGACCGAGAGGCTTAGTTACCGTGATGGCGTCGAGCTCAGCTAATGTCGAGGCACCGCCAATGGCGGGCGTGCAACTGATGGAAGGGCCATTTGCTGCCGAGGTGCCGGCTGGCGTACACCCGGGTGCATTAAGCTCCAATGCTCGTGCCGGCGCCGGAGATACCAATACCGCCTCCCGCCGGAGACACCAATGGCGCCGCCTCCGCGTTGTGCGAGTTGCTGGCTGTGCAGTTGGGAACTGGTGGCGGCCCCTATTGGCCGCCTGCAATCAACCCCCGTAGCCCCTCAACCAAGGTAGGCATAATGGCGGTGATTGTCGCTCCTAGTTGGTCTCGCACTTGCTCTGAGACTATGTCGGGAATCCGTGCCACTTGTGCCTTGAGTTCTTGAACCTCGTGCGAATGGCTTTCCGCGCTGGTCTTTCTCTCCTTTCGCGCACCAGCGTTATAGTATCACGACCATTTTGTGGACAAGCCTTTGCCGGCCAAACGACCAGCTGACGACGGCTTACTGAACTTATCCTTGTTTTTCATTACGTTTAACGCCCTATTTAAAGTGTTGTCCCAAGGGGAGCTCTGAGATGACCCCGCGCTACCGCTTTCAGTCTCCTGCGAAAGGAATATGAACCATTTAGAAATTTGGCTTCATTAATTAGAATGCAACCATATGGAGCTAATTACGCGGGGGTGTATTCCTTACCAGAACATGCTCAAGCGCCTTGGTCTTCGCATCCGTGGTAAGCTCCTTTGTTACCGGGTCCACCTTGTACTGGGCCCTGACATAGTTCCTGGTCTGCTTGTCACAGTATTTCTCGAAGCGGAGCGGTAGGCCTTGCTCGGCACGCTCCGCGTCCTCCTTGTCCCATATAGGTTCCGCCACTCTGTAACCGCCGGGACCGAGTCGGTGGACCCCTAAGTTCAAGTCCCGCATATCTTTCCCCCACTGGCTTGATTCCACGGTTGCGCTGCTCTCGCACTTGATCTTGAACTCCTTGTAGTCATCTTCGCTGATCGAAGGATTTTTTGCCTTGATCTTCTCATAACTATCACCTTTGTCAATCATTCTATTCACCGCGCTTCTCCAAGTAGACAGGGCCGTGCTCATCTTCGTGAGGGCGGCACTGTTCACTCTATTCCCTGAGAGGCGTGTGTTTGCGACGTCACCGGGGAACTTGTATCGTTCGTGCAGCTTCGTGAAGAGGAGGCTATGCAAATTCCCTCGATCAGGATGCCTTAGGTTCTTGGTGTTGATCGAGACGGTGCTCTGGACAATGCACCCGAGCTGAACCGAGTACCCCTTGACTAATTCTTTGGGCGCCGTTGGATGCCCCTCGGAGGACACTTCAGTCAATTCCTCCTTGACAGTGCCGAGCAAGTTCGGGCGCCAGTCCTTCCGTTGCCTCTTCGGTTGGCTGCCATCTATGCGTGCGCTGCCATCATCAGTGGTGGCATCCTCGGCAGCACCATCTGTGGTGTCATCCCCGACACCACTAGGGGTTGTGTAGTCGGGATCGGTCTCTTCCGTGGCGTCCTCATAGCGGTGAGGTTCTTCCTCCATCTCCTGGGACAGCTCCCAGAATGCCTTGCCCGAACCGCCGGCCTCATCGTTGCGGGCCATGTTTCGCTCTAAATAGGAAAAAAGTTTGGTCTAAGAGCCGGAAGAGCAACAAGAGGGCAAAACGAGGAGGAATAAGAAGAGGAGGAGGAAAGTGTGACAATTCAATGGTGTAGTATGACAGCCTTTACAAGTTTAGGTGCATGTGGGCAGAGCAGAGTAGGGAGAAAACGACTAGGGGAATTCAAACCCCGGCGCATGCATTAGTCGCAAGTACCCCATATGTCCTATTTTTAGCAAAGTCATGCTAAAATTCACGGAAAATTTCAGCATGACCTTTGCTGAAAATAGGACATATGGAGTTCCCGAATTTTCTGGAACGGAAGTTAATCGACATTCCGGCAAACTCAAGGGCCTCTCGGGGTACCTGCAAAATTTTAGAGTATCGCCAC
This sequence comes from Hordeum marinum, assembly GCA_022496015.1. NCBI lineage: Eukaryota > Viridiplantae > Streptophyta > Magnoliopsida > Poales > Poaceae > Hordeum > Hordeum marinum. The sequence goes on from CM039674.1 coordinate 446,784,282, forward strand.
TGCTATCATCATCAGTGCAGAAACTCTTAATCTGATGCTAGCTCCGTCACTTCTATAAATATTTGAAGAAATTTATCCACAAATAAGTGCAGAAGTATATACAGTGGACACACGGAATAATATCACTGTCATCATCAGTGCAGAAGTATATATAATGGACACACGGAATAATATCACTGTCATCATCAGTGCAGAAGTATACAAATTTTGATCAAGTTTGTAGAGAGAAACATATAAATCTGTAACAAGATGTGTTTTCATATTATATATTTGGTAACATATAGATCTAAATAGTTTTATTCATATTTTAAAAAGTGGAAATGCTTCAGAATGGGTTGAATGGGTTGAACTCCGCTTGCTGCATCTTCTGTATTACTATGTTGGTATGCTACATCTAAAGACTTGAACTGCTCTATGTGAACCTCTGTTGTACTACTTGATGCCTTGTTTCAACTTGCAATCCTCTGGTTCCTCTTATACACTACCTAGTTAAAAGTTATTAGATTACTAAACCAGCTAATTTTTATGCTGCTGCTTTTGGTTGAGCTTCTCATTGTAGATGGCAACATATAATCCTGTTTGTTCTAGCTGGCTTTGGTAGCTTTAGAGTGTTTATATATATTTCAAGGAAGACCCATCACATAAAACTGCTCAATGGTCAGATCTTGGTCGCAAAGCTCACCCAACCAAAGCTGCTACTACTTTTAGATTTTTCTTGTGGAGATGCAATTCTTGCTTGATATCTGGAAATCATTTAAAATGGATTTGGCTTCCAGGTAAGTCCAGAATCCTTGAACATTTTAGTTTGATATGCATGTCAGAGATATCAAATTATGTTGGCTATGTGAATCGATAACCATTTTAGTTTTTTAATGTTAACCTGTGTTCATATAATTCTATTTAATGCATCAAAGGGATATATTAATCTAATCATGAACCAAATTCCCTTTGCTCTCTTTTGCAAAACATACTTGGAACGGCAAACAAAATGATCGTTAGGTACTTATATAACCTGACATAAGCTCATTTTCAAAGGCATTGTCCTAAGTATGTATTTAACAAATAGAGTTGGCAATGTTGTTTTAACAACAAATATAGAACCAAAAGTCTAGTTTTTGTACAACAAGAAATAACTTGAGCAGGCTGCTGTTGAGGTTGGTTATTCAGAAATAAAATGAAAGAATTCTAGCGGAAAAATTTAGGAGGTAAAATAAAGAGGCAACACACAATATTTGCAAGGAACAAAATATACTCTTGTACCAAATTGTGGCGCCCAAAAGCACAGAAAATGCTTCTAAAAAAGCACAACTGTATCATGTGCAACAACCCAAAGGAGTTGGCAAATAAATGCTCTAAAGGGTACAAAACATTTCTGAGTAGTTTAACCCACATGCCATTTCCCTACAAAAGTAGCTCACAGAAAAATATAACCTCCTAGGAGCCTCAATCCCTGATGGGAAGCAAGCAACCTCATTGCATGATTTTTTTTGTAGATATGAAGGCTCGTAACCACCAAGAGTAGTGCATAATTTACAACCGCACTCATGACCTAGATAACTAATAGATAGGCACTCTGCACATGGCAGACATGAAAATCAAGAAAGAAAAATAATTGATGCATCTCTGTCTACCGATATGAGAGATTATGGATTGAATTTTTTTGCACATATAAGCAGCTCCTACCTTTCTACTATAGTAACTACTACTGAAGGGCAACGACGATTCGCAAATAACATTTATATATGGAGATTTGCAATGGTAACTTCTTTTGCTCAATTTTATCAAGTCTATCTAAGTATATTCTCTAAAGACCAATTTAGTCTGCATCCCGAAATCTCCCTTTGATGAATGAAAAATATTTCTAGCATTGATAAATATAATCACACTTGCTGCTGAAGTACATACCAGATATCCTACATATCATTAAGTGATCTATTGAACAGGCTGTCTCTGCTACTGCCAAAGACAATTAATTTGTTGAGCTGCCCCCCGATGGTAAGGAGAGACTGCAAGCACTGGTATTTCAGATCCTTCCCGCAATCCCTCAATTCTAATCTTGTAAGGGAGGAAGGAAATATGTGACTGGAAAACAAGAAGGCGGATGATGAGTGTGTCACATCTTACATGGCAAGGGGGCGGTGGGGGACATGGGACAATCGGAGGCTAGGGTTCCTCCACGTAGGTTGCAGGCTAGGGTTCCTCCTACGCCGTCCTCCTCCGCGTAGGTTGCGCCACCGCCGCCGGGGATTGCGATGCCGTCCTCCTCCTCCTTCGCTCGCCGGGGATCGCTTCTGTCCTCCTCCTTCTGCCCGCTCGGGGAATGCGTAAGTTGCGACGCCGTCCTCCTCCTTCGCTCGCTCGGGGATTGCTTCCACGGGGTGCCGGTCAGGAGAGGTTTGGAGAGGTTTGAGCCGGGATGAGATGGGTCGGGGATAGCAATGGAGCACCTCCCGGTAGTGCGCCATAAGTAAATACATAGCAATGGCACACCACTGAGGGATGCGCCATAAGTATCGTCACACGCCGCACGAAGTGTAGTACTAGAGGGGTCGAAGCCCTCTCCTGTTAAGGTTCGAGGCAGTAGTGTAGTGGTAGTAGGCTCTCTGTGTAGACCAGAGGTCTAGGGTTCGAGTCCCAGGCGCCCCCTTTTTTGTGTTTTTGTGTTTTCCTATTTTGATAGTGGGGCATGTATGTGTACGTGTGTATGTGCTGAGTGTATGTATATGTATACATACATACATACATACATGATAGATTCGAGGCGTCAGCAAAACACCGCCGTCTGTTCCTAAAACAAAACCACTTAGCGCCCCGGGACGGGAGTGGGGGACGGCCCTATGCAGACAGCAGCAGCATCGGCTCTACGAAGTACGAATCGAATCTTTCGGTTGGCTTTCCCGTGAATAAGAATTGTTGGGAGCGGCGAAGCGAGCCAAGGATATATATGCCCTTCTCTTCATTGCTTTCCTGAAATGCGTGCTTAGATAAAATACAATGGTACCTATATCTGTTCCAAAAACAAAACCCGTTAGCGCCCTGGGACGGGAGTGGGGGACGGCCCTACGCAGACAACACCAGCACCGGCTCTACGAAGTCCGAATCTAATCTTTCGGTTGGGTTTCCCGTGAATAAGAATTGTTGGGCATGGCGAAGCGAGCCAAGGATATATATGCCCTTATCTTCATTGCTTTCCTGAAATGCGTGCTTAGATAAAATACAACGGTACCGATATCGCTCGCTATGAAAAAATATCATCAAATTTGAAAAAATATTCATGAATTCAAAAAGTGCCCATGAAATTTAAAAATATTCATGAATTCAAAAAGTATTAACAAATTCAATACTTTTTGTGAGTTAGAAATTCAATACCATAATAAACATAAATAAATATTCATGAGGACACTAGAACAGAAGAAATATTATTTCAATATGTCGAAATACAATCGAGAAATGAAGGCTACAATTTCAATACAATCGATCTTAGCTAGCTATCTGTTCACAATCTTCTTGCCCTTATTTTTAACAAATGGAGTTCTTCTCTTGAACGGACGTCCTTTAGGAAGGGTGGTCCTGCTTCTTCTTGTGGTGTATGCTGGTACTTCATCGTCGACGTCATGTTCCATATTCGGGTCGCCGTACTTGTCGAAGTCTTGCTCATTGGCGACTCCATCCATTCCGATGATCTTCCTTTTGCCTCTCCTCATGACAACACGACTGTGCTTTGGCGGGTCGGTAATGAAGAAGCATTGGTCCACTTGGCAAGCCAGTACCCATGGCTCATTTTTCGAGGTGACGTTTGCGCCCGCGGTCTTGGATTTGGCTTCGGGTATAACCATGGTGGTGAAATACTGGTCTTCTTTTAGGACGCTCTTGGCCCATCTGACATGGAACATCGGGACCTTCTCTCCATTGTAGCTCAGCTCCCAGATCTCCTCGATCCTTCCGTAGTATTTGTCCTTGTCGTTACCGGTGTAGGATTCCACCGTTACCCCGGAGTTCTGATAACCATCGCTCTTCATGTCCTTTCCCTCGGTGTAGAATGTGTAGCCGTTGATATCGTACGCCTCATGTGTCATTAGGTTGTGGTCGATGCCCTGTGACAAGGCGAATATGAGTTGTTCTTCCGCGGAAGAGTGCTCATGTAAAGGGTACGATAGAAGCTTCTTCTTGAACCAGTGCGTGACACATGAGTTGTGCTATTTGATTATATCTCCGTCCGTCCTCTGTTGGCCTCGGTCATTGTACGTCTTCTCAGTAAAGGTTTTGTGCTCTATCACCCAAGGTTCGACCACGTCTATGTGTTGTAGCACGACTAGGTTTGCTCTTTCAAAGTCAGCGAGTCTACCTTCGAAGTCGACATGCATTTCGCGGTGACCCTCACGGTGACCCCATCCAGCGAGCCTGCCGAGGTGCCTGTTGACGGGCAGACCAACGGGGTTCTTGATGCCTAGATAATTCTTGCAGTAGGAGATACACTCTTCGGTCAGAAAGCCCCTGGCTATGCTTCCCTCTGGACGTGACATGTTGCGAACGTATCCTTTGATAACACCATTCATCCTTTCGAACGACATCATGCTGTGCAGGAATGTCGGCCCGAGTTGGCTGATATCCTCCACGATATGGCCCAGCAGATGCACCATAACGTCGAAGAATGCAGGCGGGAAGTACATCTCAAGCTCGCATAGTATCACCATGATCTCTTCCTGTAGCCTTCTAAGTTGCCTCACGCCAACCGACTTCCGAGAGATGACGTCAAAAAAGTTGCATAGGCCAAATAGCATTTCACGGACGTGCGCGTCCCTGATCCCACGAATTGCAACTGGAAGTATCTGCGTCATCAACACGTGACAGTCGTGACTTCATCCCGCTGAACTTCTGCTTCGCTGAGTCTAGGTATCTGCTTATCTTCCCCGCGTAACCATAAGGAAGTTTTACTACTACGAGGCAGGTGAAAAACTAATCGATCTCCTCCTGACTTAGAGTGAAGCATGCGGGAGGGAAGTCATTTCCGGTCTTCTTGGCCTTTTTGCCTTTGCGACGACTTTTCGTGTCCTACTTCGCCTCATCATCACATCATAATCATCATCATCATTATTAGCGTGAAGCTCCTCCCTGATGCCCATTGATTTCAAGTCTGCCCTTGCTTTCGGCCCATCTTTGGTCCTCTCTGGCATGTTGAGTAGGGTACCAAGCAGACTCTCGCACACGTTCTTCGTGATATGCATGACATCAAGGCTGTGAGGCACACGGAGGATCTTCCAGTACGGCAAGTCCTAGAAAACAGACCTCGTTTTCCATACCTTCAGCAGGGGCTCTAGCGCCTTTCGCTTCTTTCCCGGCTCTGGCGCCTTTCCCGGCGGTGGGCACTCTTTCCAATTTTTAAACAACTTGTCTATTTCCTCGCCACTCCTCGTACGCGGGCGTCTTCGGGGTTCGATTTCACCATCGTATAGATCCTTGTGTTTTCTCCATGAGTCATCGTCACGAAGCCACCTTCGATGTCCCATGAACACGGTTTTCGAAGACCCAGAATCTCTATCTAGCTAGCGATACAATGTGTCATCCATGCACCTGGCGCATCCAGAAAATCCGTGGACCACCTGCCCCGCGACATATCCGTAAGCGAGATAGTCGTGCACCGTCATGAGCAGTGCGGCTCTCATAGGGAAATATTCTTTCTCTACGGCGTCCCACGTATTGGCTGGCATTTTCCACAGCGTGTCTAGCTCCTCTTTCAGCATCCCCAAATACAAATTGATGTCGTTCCCTGGTTGTTTCGGCCCTTCAATTAGCATACATGTGAATGTACTTCCTCTTCATGCACAACCGGGGGGGAAGGTTGTACATCCACACAAACACAGGCCAGATGCTATGTGTGCTTCTCTGGCTGCCAAATGGATTGACTCCATTGGTGCTCGCGCCCAACACGATGTTCCTTGGATCGTTCCCAAATTCTGGGTGTTCGAAGTTCAACACTTGCCACTGGCTCGCATCCTTAGGGTGACTCATCATCTTGTCTTTTTTATTTATCTCCGGATCATTTGCGTCATCTTCTCGCTTCTTCTCCTCCCTATCCACGTGCCAACGCAGGAGCTTTGCTACCTTAGGGTCTGCTAAATACCGTTGCAGATGAGGAGTGATCGGAAAGTACCACACCACTTTTTGAGGAGCTTTCTTCCTCTTCTTGTATCGAGTGACGCCGCACACTGGACATATGGTAGACTCCGCGTGCTCGTCCCGATAAATGATGCAATTGTTCATGCACACATGGTATTTCATGTGTGGTAAATCCAGAGGACACACGATTTTCTTCGCCTCCACGAAACTGGTCGGGCACTTGTTCCCCTTGGGAAGACGTTCATGCCAGAATGACGTGTTCTCGTTGAAATATGCGTCGGTCATTTTGTGTTTTACCTTCATCCAGAGCCATGAGCGTTAATTTCAGGCGGGTATCCTCGGGCCTGCATCCTTCATATAATGGAGTAACCGCGTCTATCTCTAGTTGATCCAGCTTGGTTTTCTCTCGGGCGGCAGCTCTTTCATTATCCGTCTGCTTGAGAAGTAGCTCTTGAATATGAGGGTCCTGCACCCAGCCCATCGATGGTCCATCGTCGTCTGCTCTGGCATCTTCATCTTCATGATCTTGCCCTTCGTCTCCTCTGGCATCTTCCTAATCATCATGTCCGGCATCTTCTACATGATGACCGTGTACTGCATCTACTTTGTGATCATGTCCTGGAGATTCTTCGTCTTCTCGCCCTCTCTCGCCGCGGTTGTCTTGCTCATGCCCTTCCTCATTTCTTGCGCGGCCCCCATGGACGACTTCATAATCATCTTCATCACCTTGCCACCGATAGCCATCCATAAAACCACGCAAGAGCAGGTGGTCCCGCACATATACGGAATCTGGGTCCATAAGGCTCCTCAGCTTGCATCTTCGACACGGACATCTTATCTCCGTCTCCTTATTTTGAAGCATCTCGGCCTTCGCGGAGCTTAAAAACCTATTCACGATGCCTTCGGCCGTCTTGCGGACCATGGTCGCCTGCGGGGTAGAGCAAAACGATATTTTAGAACCAAGAAAAAATTTGGCATGACTTTGCCTAAAAATAGGACCAAAAAGAACGCATAGTGCCAAATTCTCGCCGAAACTGAAATGAATCAACATTCTGGCAAAATATTGGCAACTATTGCATTTCAAATACCGGTACATGCAAACACAAACATATATGCAACACCACAAACATATGCAACACGACAAACATACGTAGATCTAGCTAGGCCATAAAAAGTGCATGTGCACGTTGTTGGAGGGAGAAAAAACTAGATGTACAACATAAAAGCTTTCCCCTTACTTACCTATCAAGAAAAGATAATTTAACCACTTAATTTGGGTGAATCTATGATGCAAATGAGGTGAGGAGGAGGAGGCACCCGAGACAAGCTTGGAGGAGGAGGTGGAGAGAATGAAAGGGGGGAAAGTGAGTGTGGTAGGTGGATCTCCAAAATATCTAGCTCGTCCTAGGTTACTAATGGCGCACCACCTGCAAATGCGCCATTAGTAACCCTGGTTACTAATGGCGCACCAGCTGGAGGTGCGCCATTAGTAGTTTTGCAAAAAAAAAGATAGTAGTGGCGCACTGGATTAGTGGTGCGCCATTAGTAGATTAACTACTAATGGCGCACTCTGCCCTGGTGTGCCATTAGTACTTTTCGGAAAATAACAAAAAAGAGTTTGTTAGTAGTAGCGCACCGAGTGTGTGGTGCGCCATTAGTGCCCATCACACTAATGGCACACCAACACATGGTGCGCCACTGCTATATAGTAGTGGCGCACCACTTGTCTGGTGCGCCATTAGTGTCTATATTATCTATAGCCCTTTTCCTAGTAGTGAGCTTTTCAGGCACCTCACCCCACTTTTAGTAGATGTCTGTGCCTAGACATGTTTTTCTTCCGCTTGTTGCTTATATGAATTGAGTGTTGGGTCGCGTGACCCCTGTTTGTAAAACCACACTATGTTGTCTCTTATGAGTCTTAATAACTACTTAAGTTCTAGAGTTATGTTGTGATGCCATGTTGTATCTACGCATATCGTGCATAGTGCGTGTATGATTGAAATGCATTGGTATGTGTGGGATTTGACACCTAGTTGTGTTCCTTTAGTAGACTTCCTTACGTGGAAATGCCTCTTTCTGATTCCATGAGCCTTGGTAGCTTGCTATAGCTCTGGGCACATTGATTGACCGACGTGTATCCTTCTTTGCTGTTGTGTATGTCCTTTCGAGAAAATGTCTCGCAGTGTAATGGACTCCCTATAGCCTGCTATGACTTGTCTACGTGTAGTGATGACATTAATGTCGCATGACGTAATGGACTCCTTGTAGCTTGCTATGACTCGTCTACACACGCTGATGACCGACACCTGCATTGTTGGGTTACATATGCTTATCCCTGTATGGTTGTGCCACTTGGGTCTATGAGTAGTCATGTCGACCCGGGTTCTTTGACGTGTAAATGCTAGGGACATGTTAATATTCGTGAACCAAAAGGCGCAAACAGTCCCGGGCAAGGTAAGCCGGCAGCCATGGTTACCGTGCGTCAGCGCGTCCCCGAACTCGCCATCTTCCCCAGCGACCCTGCCGTGAGCCCTTGCTCCGTTTCCCCCTCTTCCTGTGTCCTGTCCCTCGACATAGGCGCCGTTCCCCTCGCTGACCGAAGCTCGCCGCCGCTTGGGTTGTCACCGGCCGCAGCTCCGGTGGCCCCGAGCCCCTTTGCTGCCCTGCTAGACGCGCTCGTGCACGGGCTACCACCCGGTGCCCTCCGCGTGCCAAACGGTCGCCGAAGGCGCGATTCCGGTGAGTCGCCGCCGTGCGGATGGTCGCCACCAGCCCCGCTCCAGTGGGGGTCGACGTGGCCAACATCAGGGGCTAATCCGCCTGATTAATTAGGCCTCCTACCACTGACCAGTGGGCCCCAGGGTGGGTCAAACCCATGGTCAGCGTCAACTTTAGGCCTCTGTCACTAACGTGCGGGCCCCGCACGTCAGGTTTCACCTGGCCAGGTCAGCCGACCAGCTGACGTGATGGTGACGTGAGGCTGACGCCATTAATCCTTTTCTAGTTTAATAATAATTCCAGAAATTATTTCAAACTTCAAAAATTCATATAAATTATTCTGTAAATAAGACGAAAATAATTTATATATGAAAATTTATCAGAAAAATCCAATATATCAAATGGTGCTATTATCATGCATGTTAGAGCAACCTATGTAGATGAACATCGACAATTACTAATAGGCTAGTATATGGAATTTGAAATGAAAAACGACTTTGAACCTATATTCAAACTCATTTCAAATTAACTTGGACATTAGTTGCATTAGCTCATCCATACATGCTATCATGCCATGATCATGCAACATATTGTTGCACTTGCGTGTATTGATTGCTGGTTATCTGCATTACGGTAGGCCCTGCGTCTGAAGATAACCCCGAGTATTCCAACTAAGGAGAGAACCTTCCCGCTACCCAGCAAGGCAAGCAACCCTCTTGATAATTCCGATAACATCCCACTCTCTCGCTCCTGCTCTTGTTTATTGCATTAGGACAAATCATCACTTGTCTGTCATACATGGTAGATGAACCTATTCTTTTGCATGAACTGTCATTGTCACAGTAAATAGCTAAACCTTGGAACCTAGCATACCTAGTAGATGGTTGTGCCATGATGTGCTTAGCTTACTTTGCCTGCTATGCTTGCTATGCTTAGAGTTGTGTCAGGTTTGTTTCATCTGGGTGATGAACTGGAGTGAAACCATATTGTTTCAATGTGATAAGCTTATGATGAACCAAATTTGGTAAAGGTAGCGATGAGAGGCTATGTAGGAGTACATAGAGGGTTTTCTCATTGGGACCATTCTTAGGAACCGAGTTCCGTGTTTGTGATCCAAGACTAGTTACTACCACATACTGGGCCCTAAAATATGACCCCGCTCGACTTATCATTCACTTAGTCCTTAGTCCAGGAGTTGCAAGTAGTTTATGGTGTTTATAGCATGGTGGAGGCCGTGCGTAGCGCTGACCCTAGGGGTGGGTTATGATGTGGTAGGTAGTGGGATGGTGTACCAAGGGTCACCCGAATGGTGGGCTTTGGAACCCTGCGCACATCGTTTGGGGTCGTAGCGGAAACTTCGGCCGGAATTCCGTGCGGGTTCAGTCTTAAATAGGCGACAGCCTAGACTAGAGGTCTTATGTGATTGACGGTCGTGGCCGACTCCCTCGCTGGGCTTCTGCTTGAAGGTTGCCGAGGTGCATGGTTTTATGAGCACACAGTGATAAGTGGCGAGAGCGTGTGTGAAGATGTACACCCCTGTAGGGTATGAAACTATTCGAATAGCCACGTCCTCGGATATGCACTACTTGGAAAACTGATGATGTTCATAGATAATCAAATGGATACGCATAAAAATATCAAGACAAGTGTGAGTACCGTGGATGGCACTCTCCTAGGAGAGGGAACTGAATCCATGGTGATGTATTGTCATGGAGTTAGTGAACTCGTGTGCGATATCTAAAGTTTAAACAACGAGTTAAAATTGTGTAGTGTAGGTTAGGCATGAGTCAAAGCTGGCATTGCTGCATAAACTCCACCAATCCCCTTATGGATACATGAGCATGAATAGTCTAGGTCTGCTTTAAAGACTTGTTGAGTACGTTTGTACTCACGTTTGCTTAATAACTGTTGCGGATGAGACATAGGACCCATCAGGTGGGTTCTTTCTAGATGTCGACGATGTCGAATAGCTGGTGTCCCAGCTACGACCTATGCCTTGTGGCGGGCTATAGATAGTCAGGCCATGTGCCTTTTTACCCTTTTCATCTTTCTGTACTCAGACAGCTTTATGCTTCCGCTTGGTTTGTATGAACTTGTTTGTATGACTTGAGTGTCGGGTCATGTGACCCCTATCTATAAGAACACATTATGCAAGGCTCGTCTGAGCCTCTTAAATAAAAGTTGTGTTGTTGTATGGTTATGTTGTGATGCCATAGTTGTATCTATGCATATCGGGCATGACGTGCGTACTTGTGACATGCAACGGTATGTATGGGATCCGACACCTAGTCGTGTCCCTTTAGTAGTACTCTTTACGGGAAACTGCCTCTTTCTGCTTCCACTGAGCCATGATAGCTTGCTACTGCTCCGGACACATTTATTGCCCGACATGTATCCTTCTTTGCTGCTGTGTGTGTCCCTTCGGGGAAATGTGTTGTAGTGTAATGGAGTCCCTGTAGCCTGCTACGACTCGTCTACATGCAGTGATGACATTTATGTCCCACAGCATAATGGAGTCCTTGTAGCTTGCCATGACTCGTCTACACACGCTTGAGACCGACACCTGCATTGTTGGGTTACGTATGCCTATTTCCATACGGATGTGCCACTTGGGTTCTATGCCTAGTCATGTCGTCCTAGGTTCTCATGTCGTACGGATGTGCCGGCGACATGTTCACATACGTGAGCCAAAAGATGCAAACGATCCCGGCTAAGGTAAGGCTGCAGCCATGGAGCTTACCATGCGTGAGGCCGCAAAGTGATGTGATATGTTATAGTCTAGATTCATATGACTTAGGATCGGGGTCCCGACAGCGTTGATATCAGAGCCTCACTCACTGTAGGACTACCAAGCCAAACCGGTCGAAGTTGAGTCTAGAAACAATATAGAAAAGTCGGGGAATTGATTGTGGAAGGGAATGTAAGTCTCTTTTTACTCCTCTTACCAAGTTATTCTATTCTGAGTCATTCTCATCTTTTCTACGGGGATAAGAATTAGGCTTTTCATCTATTGCTTAGGATGACGAGTTAGTAACCATGGACCACTAGCTAGCTTGATTGCAAGTGTATGTCGGTACTTGAGTATTGTTGGTGTGACCAATAGATGGAGAAGAGATTTGAGTCTAGAAAGTCGTCTGGTTATGCTTTTCCAATCATTTGTAGTTGTCTCAAAATCCTTTTTGAGCAATTACAGCCGTTATGATGTCCAATTTCTGCTAGAGTCTCTAATGTCTTTGCATCATTCTCTGTTTCAGATGCCCCCTCGTCCTTCTCGTCAGGTGGTCCGTCTGACCAGGTGCATCGATGTACCGGGTCACACAGCCATGTTGGTTAGAGTTATGATGGAGGCTGGCTACCGTTGGTACCCAGAGTACACAATGGAGGAACGGTATCGAGATTTCAACCAGAGTCAGTATCTGTGTACTGTTAAGATATATCCTTCATATCCTGGAGCTGCAGAGACGCATCAGTGGATTTATGGATTAGGTGTTACCATAGACATGGCAGTTCAAGAGGCCGCCAACACCATGTTGACTCTAATAAGATTTCACCATGGTCTGCTTCAGAACAAAGAGTTCTGTTATGTTCCTACTTCCATGGGAGGAGAGGATAGCTATCTTAGCACAGCCTACTATGATCATTCTCATGAGGACCCTAGGCTGTAGGTGACAGCTCAGATGTTGGAGAACAGGGATCGTGATGCACGTGCCCTTCGCATGGAGCTTTATGCTACCCGTGGACGTCTTTGGACAGCCCTGACGCAGTTGGCACCTATCGTACAGAGAGGCTATGGAGATTTGGAGATGCTAACCACATCGCGGACTCATCTGCCAGCACACGTAGACTGGACCGATGTTGGAGGCATCACCCCTCTTCGAGGACCGCTGTTGCCGCCAACAAGGGGACAAAGGCCACATCCGTGTCCTTATGGCCTCCAGGGATCATAGGCTAGAGTGTTTCCAGATCCTCAGGTTCAGCTCCCGGGTCACGGGGGCAACCTATATTAGGCATTCTACGGCGATGCTTGAGTACGTGAATGTTAGTACTAGTATGGTAGTAGTCGTATTACCACAATCCTGCGTGTCTTGTGGGATATGATTGAGGTCGAGAGTTGAGTTCCGGAGGTGTAGATAGATAATGTATAGGAAGCTTGCAATGCCTCCGATTAGTTGTGTCATCTCTCTGTAGTTGTATTTCAGCTTGGGCTTGTACTGAACTATGTCATGGTGTGTATGAATCATGGTGTTCATATGGCAGTTGTTTTTACCATGTTGTTTGGGTGTTTACCCTGCATGCCATGTTGTCCAGTATATTCCTTATCTCATGTCTTAGAGTTGATGTCCTCTATGTCTAAGCTGTGGGTTTGTTTTCCCAGTATGGTGTAAACTAGGAATAACCCCGTGCCTGCCCCCGAGCAGGGGGAGGGAAGCCAGCCAAGGCAAGAGAATCTACCACATGCGCCCTCTTTGGCAGAAGTGATACTAGAAGCTGAACGGAAGAAGAGGGAGACCAATAGGCTGCTGAAACAAATTGAGCAAAACACAGCACGAGCTCCCCGCAACGATCACAATGACGGCGTGTCACTTGGTGATTTCATCAAGTTGTGCCCACCTAAGTATCATCATTCGGTCAACCCACTCGACGCGGATGACTGGCTGACCAGCATGTTTCGCAAGATCCGGGCTGCCAATGTGTCTGAGGCCAATAAGGTATCTTTTGCTACCTACTTTCTGGAAGGACCCACCAACGTGTGGTGGGAAAGCTATGAAGCCATGCATCCCGCAAGCCCCGCACCAACTTGGGCAGAATTCAACGCGGCATTTCGTACCCATCACATCCCGAAAGGGCTGATGGATCGAAAGAGAGAGGAGTTCTATGCTTTCACCCAGGGCAGACTATCAGTGGATGCCTATAGCTGTGAGTTCAGCAACCTTGCTTGCTATGCTCCGGAGGAAGTTTCAACCGATGCTAAGAAACATGCTAGTTTCCGCAAGGGACTTAATCCTGAGCTCCGTCGAGATCTGTGCCTGCACGAGTGCACAACCTTCTAGGCTCTCGCCAACAAGGCTATCAATGCCGAGACTGGACAGACTGATTATGAGGCTACAAGGAAGCATAACCGTGACTTCAGCCCCGCATCTGGCTCATGCTCCAACAAACGCCAGGTGTGGGCGCCCAACGCAACTCTGCCGCCAAGATACACCGTGAGGCCATCCTTCTAGGCGCGTCGCCCAGCTCCGCCCAACCCTCCAGCCAGGCCATTTGGAGGTCTGCCTGCCAATGTTGTTCCTCGTGCCACCATGGTCTACTATAAATGTGGGGAACCAGGATACTACTCCCGTAAGTGTCCTCAGAACAATGCCAAGCCTACTGGATGTGGGAAGCCAGGAAAAGCCTTCTATGTGAAGCCATCTCCTGCTCGTGGATGAGTGAACTATGTCTCTGCTGAGGAAACCCTTGAGGATCCTGATGTTATCCTAGGTACGCTCCTTGTCAATAGTCATCGGGCTTCTATTCTATTTGATACTAGGCATCTCATTCTTTCATTTCAGAAAGTTACGCACAGTTGCATAACATATCTTTTTGTAATCTGCCAACTCCTTTAGTAGTTCAGACTCTTGGTTCAAAATGGCAAACTTCTAGGGTGAGCCATGATAATGAGATTCCGGTGGATAGGCTAGTCTTCCTAGCATCCTTGATAGCCCTCAAGTCTTTGGACATCAATATCATTCTAGGCATGGATTGGATGAAAGCCCACTATGCTAAGATTGATACTCATACTAGGAATGTTCAACTTACACAACCATCGTTTGAGATAGTCAATGTCTCCACTCGAGCAGCCAAGTGCCAACTCTATTCCCTCAATGCTAGCCCTCTTCCAGAGTTAGTAGATATTCCGGTAGTCCGTGACTTTCCGGATGTCTTTCCAAAAGAACTGCCAGGAATTCCACCTGTCAGAGATGTTGAGTTTGTGATAGAGCTCATTCCAGGGACTGTCCCAATAGCCAGAAGACCCTATAAGATGGCACCCTTAGAACTAGCCGAAGTTAAAATTCAACTCGATGAGGCTTTGGAGAAAGGTTTCATCCGTCCTAGTTCTTCTCCTTGGGCTTGTCCCGTCCTGTTCATCAAGAAGAAGGATGGATCGGATCGGATGGTTGTGGATTATCGGCCAGTGAATCTGGTCACCATTAAGAACAAGTATCCGCTCCCCAGGATGAACGATTTGTATGATCAACTCACTAGATCCTCTGTCTTTTCCAAAATGGATTTGAGGTTGGGATACCATCAAATCAGAACTAGAAATGGGGACATTCCAAAAATGGCTTTTGTTACTCGTTATGGCCAATACGAGTACACCGTCATGTCCTTCGGTTTAACCAATACCCCAGCCACCTTCTCTCGCTTGATGAATTCGATCTTCATGGAGAATTTGGATAAATTGTTCATGGTTTACCTCGATGATATACTCATCTACGCGAAGAACGAACAGGAACATGCCAAGCATATAAGGCTGGTATTGAGGAAACTTCGAGAGCACCGTGTGTATGCCAAATTCTCCAAGTGTGAATTTTGGTTGCCAGAAGTGACCTGTCTGGGCCACGTGATCTCTGGTAAAGGTATTGCTGTCAATTCCGAGCAAGTTTAGGCTGTCCTTGATTGGACTCAACTTGAATCGGTTAAGCAAGTTGCGAGTTTCCTTGGCTTAGCGAGCTATTGTCGCTGCGTTGTCGAGAATTTCTCCAAGGTTGTGAAACCTCTGACTGAACTCCTCAAGAAAGATAAAAAGTTTGAGTGGACTCCACAATGCAAGAACAGTTTTCAAGAGTTGAAAAGATGACTGACCTCTGCTCCCCTTCTGGTGCCATCAGATTTGTCTAAGGACTTTGTTATCTATTCTGATGCCTCGCGACAAGGATTAGGTTGCATTCTCATGCAAGATCGTCATGTGATTGCATACGCATCTCGACAGTTGCGTCCACATGAGGATAATTATCCAACACATGATCTTGAGCTTCCAGCTGTGGTCCATGCACAGAAAACCTGGCGACATTACCTTCTGGGTTATCGTTGTGAAATTTACACTGATCACCAAAGTCTGAAATATACTTTCACCGAGTCGGATTTGAATCTCAGGCAAAAACGGTGGTTTGAGTTGATTAAAGATTACGTCTTAGGGATAACTTACACCCTGGGGAAAGCTAATGTCATGGCTGATGCACTAAGTCGTAAGTCTTATTGTAACAATCTGATGTTACAACAAGGTCAACCACTTCTCTATGAGGAATTTTGTAAGTTGAACCTTCACATTGTTCCTCCAGGATTCCTTTCCAACTTGGTGGCAAAACCTACTCTTAAGGATCAAATTATAGCTGGCCAAACACGTGATAAGTGTATTTCCCGGATCAAAGAGAACCTCGTTAGCGGTATCGCTAAGGATTTCTCTTTTGATGATCAAGGTGTGGTGTTCTTTCAGAACCGTTTGGTCGTTCCCAAGAGCCATTCGGTAGCTGATTCTTAAGGAGGCTCATGATTATCCTCTCACAATTCATCCGGGTAGTACCAAGATGTATCAAGACCTACGCTAGTGGTTCTGGTGGACTAGGATGAAGAGACAAATTGCTCAGTATGTTGCTAATTGTGACGTTTGTCGTCGCGTGAAAGCAGAACATCAAAGGCCTGCTGGCACCCTTCAACCTTTAGCTATTCCTGAATGGAAATGGGATAAGGTCAGTATGGATTTAATTACCGTATTTCCAAGGACCAAGAGAGGGAATAATGCTATCTTTGTGGTCATCGACCGCCTTTCAAAAGTGGCTCATTTTCTTCCTGTTTGGGAGAGTATAACTGCTAGCCAGCTAGCGGAGTTATATGTTTCTCGAATAGTTTCTCTTCATGGTGTTCCTTTGAAGATTAAATCAGACCGTGGAAGTATCTTTACTTCCTGATTTTGGGAAAGTTTTCAAACCGCTCTGGGGACTCATTTATCCTTTAGCACTGCTTTCCACCCGCAATCAAGTGGTCAAGTTGAGCGAGTCAATCAAATCTGCGAAGACATGCTCCGAGCTTGTGTTATATCCTTCGGGATGAATGGGGAGAAATGTCTTCCATTTTCCGAATTTGCTTATAACAATAGTTATCAATCAAGCTTGGGCAAAGCCCCTTTTGAAGTTCTCTACGGACGAAGGTGTCGAACACCCCTTAACTTGTTAGAAACTGGAGAGAGGCAACTCTTTGGCTCGGATATGATCCAGGATGAAGAGGAGCAAGTTCGCATTATTCGTGAAAAGTTGAAAACAGCCCAATCTCATCAAAAGAGCCAATATGATCGCCATCATAAGGATGTGACCTATGAAGTTGAAGAGAAGGCTTACCTTCGGGTTACACCTCTCAAGGGTACCCATCGATTCGGTATCAAGGGAAAGTTGGCTCCTCGTTACATTGGACCCTTTCGCATTCTCGCTAAACGAGGAGACGTTGCCTACCAAATGGAACTTTCGCCACATCTTTCTAAGATTCATGATGTCTTTCACGTCTCGCAACTCAGGTGTCGCTTTTCGGACTCTTTCCGTGAAGTATACCACGAAGCACTTGATCTCCAAGATAACCTTACATATCAAGAATACCCTATTCGTATTCTTGATCAGGCTGAGCGTACCACTCGGCATCAGAACATCAAGTTTCTCAAGGTTCAGTGGTCACACCATTCTGAAAAGGAGGCCACATGGGAAAGAGAAGATCGTCTTCGACTAGAGTACCCCACGCTCTTCCCGATGACCTCAAAATCTCGGGACGAGATTCTTTTGAGTGGGGTTGAGTTGTCACATCCCTAGCTAGATGTCATAGGATTGTATGTGTTTGCATCATGCTTAATATTTGCATCAACATGAAATGGGGATTAAAAGAAGCCCCAAGCTTACATCGAATCAAATCAATTCAAGTTGGTGAAAATTCAACAAATCCAAAATGCCCTACCAAAATGTTCCCTATGTCTGATAAATAAGGACATGATTATAACAGGGGCCATTTTAAATATCTGAACAACTGAAGCAATTTAAAAATAAATGATAAAGCTTCTGAAAATATCAAATAAAGCATTATCATTATTTTAGTTTTCAAAATATCCTGAAACTTTTTAGATAAGTTTGAAATAATCAAACTTCAATATACAAAATATTTGGGATATTTTAAACTAGCATTTGTACCTGAAAATAAAATAAAACAAAGGTCAGAAATATTAAATAGAAAGAAAAAAAGAAGGGAAAGGAGGCCAGGCTGGCCCACCTGGCCCTGGGAGGTCGTCGTCCTCCTGGCGGCCAGGAGGACGGGCGTGTGGCCGCCGCGTGGGCACGGCCGTGCCTCCACGCCGGCAGTTGCTTGCCGCCTCCCCCTCACCACCGCGACGGGGATAAGCTCAGAGAGCCGTCCCCATCGCTCTCTCTCTCTCGCTCGCTCTCGCCCGCCACTCGCTCTCTCCCCTCTCTACCGCCATGTCCGAGCTTGTCGTCGCCGCGCCACTGTAGCTCTAGCCACCCCCGCGCCTTTCCGAGCCCACAAAAAGCCCCGCCGCGACCCCCCTCGTCCTCCCCGTGAAGCTAGTTGACGCCAGGAGCCATCCACGATGCCCCGTCGCTATTTCTTCCCCGCCGGCCGCCGAAGCTTCAGCGTTTCCCCAAGCTCGCCATCTTCCCCAGCGACCCTGCCATGAGCCCCTACTCCATTTCCCCTCTTCCTGCGTCCTGTCCCCTCCCGTAGGCGCCGTTCCCCTCGCTGCCCGAAGTTCGCCGCCGCTCGGGTTGTTGCCGACCGTAGCTCCGGTGGCCCCCGAGCCCCTTTGCTGCCCTGCTAGACGCGCTCGTGCACGGGCTACCACCCGGTGCCCTCCGCGTGCCAAATGGTCGCCAAAGGCGCGATTCCGGTGAGTCGCCGCCGTGCGGATGGTCGCCGCCAACCCCGCTCCAGTGGGGGCCGACGTGGCCAACATCAGGGGCTAATCCCCCTGATTAATTAGGCCTCCTACCACTGACCAGTGGGCCCCAGGGTGGGTCAAACCCATGGTCAACGTCGACTTTAGGCCTCTGTCACTGACGTGCGGGCCCCGCACGTCAGGTTTCACCTGGCCAGGTCAGCCGACTAGCTGACGTGATGGTGACGTGAGGCTGACGCCATTAATCCTTTTCTAGTTTAATAATAATTCCAGAAATTATTTCAAACTTCAAAAATTCATATAAATTATTCTGTAAATAAGATGAAAATAATTTATATATGAAAATTTATTAAAAATTCCAATATATCAAATGGTGTCATTATCATGCATGTTAGAGCAACCTATGTAGATGAACATCGACAATTACTAATAGGCTAGTATATGGGATTTGAAATGAAAAACGACTTTGAACCTATATTCAAACTCATTTCAAATTAACTTGGACACTAGTTGCATTAGCTCATCCATACATGCTATCATGCCATGATCATGCAACATATTGTTGCACTTGCGTGTATTGATTGCTGGTTATCTGCATTACGGTAGGCCCTGCGTCTGAAGATAACCCCGAGTATTCCAACTAAGGAGAGAACCTTCCCGCTACCCAGCAAGGCAAGCAACCCTCTTGATAATTCTGATAACATCCCACTCTCTCGCTTCTGCTCTTGTTTATTGCATTAGGACAAACGATCACTTGTCTGTCATACACGGTAGATGAACCTATTCTTTTGCATGAACTGTCATTGTCACAGTAAATAGCTAAACCTTGGAACCTAGCATACCTAGTAGATGGTTGTGCCATGATGTGCTTAGCTTACTTTGCCTGCTATGCTTGCTATGCTTAAAGCTGTGTCAGGTCTGTTTCATCTGGGTGATGAACTCGAGTGAAACCGTATTGTTTCAATGTGATAAGCTTATGATGAACCCGATTTGGTAAAGGTAGCGACAAGAGGCTATGTAGGAGTACATAGCGGGTTGTCTCATTGGGACCATTCTTAGGAACCGAGTTCCGTGTTTGTGATCCAAGACTAGTTACTACCACATACTGGGCCCTAAAATATGACCCCGCTCGACTTATAATTCGCTTAGTCCTTAGTCCAGGAGTTGCAAGTAGTTTCTGGTGTTTATAGCATGGTGCAGGCCGTGCGTAGCGCTGACCCTAAGGGTGGGTTACGACGTGGTAGGTAGTGGGATGGTGTACCAAGGGTCACCAGAATGGTGGGCTTTGGAACCCTGCGCACATCGTTTGGGGTCATAGCGGAAACTTCGGCTGGAATTCCGTGTGGGTTCAGTCTTAAATAGGCGATAGCCTAGACTAGAGGTCTTATGTGATTGACGGTCGTGGCCGACTCCCTCGCTGGGCTTCCGCTTGAAGGTTGCCGAGGTGCATGGTTTTATGAGCATACATTGATAAGTGGCGAGAGCGTGTGTGAAGAAGTACACCCCTGCAGGGTATGAAACTATTGGAATATCCACGTCCTCGGATAGGCACTACTTGGAAAACTTATGTTGTTCATAGATAATCAAATGGATACTCATAAAAATATCAAGACAAGTGTGAGTACCGCGGATGACACTCTCCTAGGAGAGGGAACTAAATCCATGGTGATGTATTGTCATGGAGTTAGTGAACTCGTGTGCGATATCGAAAGTTTAAACAAAGAGTTAAAATTGTGTAGTGTAGGTTAGGCATGAGTCAAAGCTGGCATTGCTGCATAAACTCCACCAATCCCCTTGTGGATACATGAGCATGAATAGCCTAGGTCTGCTTTAAAGACTTGCTGAGTATGTTTGTACTCACGTTTGCTTAATAACTGTCTCCCACGAAGGAAGGCCCTCGGACGGGGGCCGGCCCCAGCAGCCGTGGGCGATGGCCGGGAGCCCAGCCCCCGGGGAGCGGGCGAGCACCCTACGTCCGCGGTGGCCGCCGTCGTGGAGTCCTTCGCGGCCTGCCGCGCCCAGGCGATGGAGGACGCCTGGGCCGCCAGCAAGCGGTTGGTGAGCCTGGAGAGTGCGGCTGCGGTAAGCGCCCTATCTTTTCTTCCTCTCTTTCCTTTTCCAGTGGGGGCACGCTAGCGCACCCACTGGGTGTATCCCCCGAGGCTCGAGCCGGCTGGGTTACAGGTGGGTCGAGCCTAAGGCACCATCTTCCTCGTTGTTTCCGTAGGAGGCCCACGACCGCCGAGCGGAGGCGTACAACACCCTGCTGGGGTTGTTCCGGGGGGCGGAGAGCCGCCTTGCCGCTGCGACCGCCGACCGGCAAGGTAAGCGTCCTTGTGTTCTTTGCGGGGGGAGCCCCCGAGGGCCAAGCCGGCAGCCCCGGGCCGGCTCCCTTATCGTTCCTTTCTTCTAACTATGATCCCATCCTTTCCGCACAACCACCCACAGAGAGGCGGTCGGCCTCCGCGGGCAGGTGATCCGGCTCCTTGGGGAGCAGGACGTCATGGCGGCGGAGTGCCGTAAGTTCCGCGAGAAGGCGGAGGGGCTGAGGGCGGATCGGAAAAGGCTCGAGGAGGCCCACAGCCGGGAACTGGCTGACCGAGAGGCGGTGCTCCGCCCGGAGGCGTAGGAGCGGGAGAAGGTGCTCCGGGACAAGCTGGAGGCCTAGGACGCCGAGATGATGAAGGCGCTCAAGGAGAGGCACGCGGATCAGGACGAGACTGAGCGCCTCCACCAGGAGGCTCTGAACCGGGAAGCGAACCTGACGGAGCAGAGCCTCGGGGTGGATCGGATGCTACGCCGTAAGTCCCCGGCCTTCCTTTTCCTTTTTCTTGATGGTGCGTCTCCCTCTCCCTTTCTTACTTCTATTCTCTTCTCAGGGCTCTTCCCCGGTACCCAAGAGAGCGCCAAGGTGGCCGTGGAGTCCGGCCGTGAGGACCGGCGGGCCCGGGGAGAGGTCGTCGAGCCGGGCGCCCCTTGGACATCGGAAGAGGTGGGGGTTGCCGCCGAGGCGCGCCTGGAGATGGTCATCCGCACCCTGACGAAGTTTCGGAAGGCCGGCATGGCGCTGATCCAGGCCCTCTGGCCCCGGGCTGTGGATCCGGGCTCCCTGACCCGGCTTGCCCGGTGGTTGGACGCCGGGTCTGCGCAGGTGAACGCTTGGAGGGCCTCCGCGGTGCATGCCAGCGCGGAGATGGCGCTCCGTGTTGCCAGGTCGTGGTATCCTCGGCTTGACCTGGGGCTGCTCATGGCCTAGCATGCCGGCACCGAGGCGGAGCTGTCGGCGGTGGCGGACGAGCTGCAGAGGCGGGCGAGCGAGCTCGTGTCCTTCGCAGCGTGGGACGAATACATCCCGGAGCGTGGTGCAGATGGCGCGGACATCCCGGAAGACTCGTACGGCCTTGCCTTCGACGACCCGGAGGGGAGCGAGTGCGAGACGGTCGACGACGGGTCCGACACCGACGACTATGCTCCGTCTGAGCTGGCTGACGACACGGGGGCCTCCACCTCGTCCGCCCCGGAAGCGCCAGCCTCGAAGGCGCCAGTGCCGCCGGCATGAACGCAGCCGGCCTTGGAGGTGCCGTCGCCGGGGGCGAGACGGCTCGAGATGGCCCCTGCTTGGGTCCTCCCTCCTTGAACATTTTTGTCTGCATTTTATCTTTAGTGCCAGAGTTCCACCCACTAGGGGTGTATTTGAGACGTATTGTAATGAACCTGCGGCCATGGGCCTTTTGTTATTTTCAATCGAAGTTTCGTTATTAGAAATGAAAAGGGGTGTGTGCCGGCTCAACTTTCGCCTTTTGCTTGTTGACTTGCTCATGCGTGCTAGAATTCCTTCCGGCTTCTGCCCCGCCTGCCAGCCAGCCGGGAGCCGGTCTGGGACAGGGACGGGGCTTCACCCTTAGGGAAAGGTAACAGGCTCTTAGAGTCAACCGGCTAGGACTAGGTCGAGCCGGTAGAGGCCGGCCACGGGGAGTGACGTAGTATGGTTGGGCTTGCCCGGCCACCGCGCATTGGCGGACCTTTGTGTGAGAAACTCCTTCGTACCCCGCGGTACCTTCAGCCGGACAGCCGGGGAGGCGAAGGGCCACTTGCTCACACTTATTCGTCTGCCTCAGAGGGGAGCCGGGCAAGCCCCCGGGACCGTGAGCCGGGCCCGGGCCTTATATAGGTAGGTGAATGCTCGGAGAAAACGAGAAGGGGTGTGCCTAAAGCGCCGGCTTGAGGTCCCCATTGCATTCATGGGCCCAAAGGGGCAAAAGTACAGGGTACATACACTGGCTTTGTAGCAGTAAAGGGGCGGAGGAGCGCCGCGTTCCACGGGCGCTCCGTTTCTTCGCCGGATGCGTCTCTCTTGCACTTCTGCGGCTTCTGGGCGTCTATCAGGTAGTAGGCGTTGTTGTGCAACGCCCAGCTGATGATGAATGGGCCCTCCCATGGGGAGGACAGCTTGTGCTGGCCGGCTGTCCACTGAATCCGCCGCAGCACCAAGTCCCCTTCTCAGAAGGAGAGCGGCCGGATCCGCTTGTTGTGGTAGTGATGGAGCTTTTGCTGATAGATGGCCGTCCGGCTCAAAGCTAGCTCGTGGGCTTCTTCGAGGAGGTCGACGCCGTCTTCCCTTGCCTCTCTTGCGTCCTTCTCGGTGTACAGGGTGACCCGAGGCAAATCGAACTCGACGTCGGTGGGGATGATCGCCTCAGACCCGTAAACGAGAAAGAACGGGGTGAAGCCAGTCGACCGGTTGGGCGTGGTCCGGAGGCTCCACAGGACGGCCAACAACTCCTCGACCCAGCAGTCGGCCGACCGGGCCAGCGGTGTGACGAGCCGGGGCTTGATGCCAGCCAGGATCAGACCGTTTGCCCTTTCGACCTGGTCGTTGGACTGGGGGTGGGCGACGAATGCCAGGTCGAGCAAGATGCCCTGTCATGAGCAAAAGCGCGCCAGTGCGCCCTTGGCGAAGTTCGTGCCATTGTCTGTGATGATGCTGTGGGGGATGCCATAGCGAATTGTGATGTCTTCGATGAACCGGACTGCAGTGGGGCCATCCAGCTTCTTGATGGGTCGCGCCTTGATCCACTTGGTGAACTTGTCAACGGCGACCAACAGGTGTGTCATGCCGCCTCGGGCGGTCTTGAAGGGCCCCACCATATCCAGCCCCCAGACGGCGAAAGGCCACGAAAGGGGGATGGTCTGGAGGGCGGTAGCGGGTAGGTGGCTCTGTGCGCGGAAACGTTGGCAGCCCTCGCACTTGTCGACCAAGTCTTTGGCCGCCTCCAGGGCAATCGGCCAGTAGAAACCGTGGTGGAACGCTTTGGCCACCAAGGACCTGGAGGCGGCATGATGCCCGCACTCGCCTTGGTGGATGTCAAGGAGAATCTCCAGCCCCTCCTCCGGCTCGACGCAGCGTTGGAAAATGTCGGTGGTGCTGCGGTGGACAAGCTCATGGTTGATGATGCCATAGGCCGAGGCCCGACGCTGGATTTGCCTTGCGGCGGCTTCGTCGGAGGGGAGCTCACCGCGCTCGAGGAACACCAGGATGGGCCGAGCCCACGAGGGGGCCGAGACGGGAGCCGGCACGGGGTTGAGCGGGACGTCGGAGGCGGCAGCCCCCGAGGCCGGCAGGACAGCCCCCGGGACCATCACGCCAGGCCCCGGGGCCGGCTCGTCAGTCCCCGGGAGTGAAGTCGCGGCGGGAAGGTCGACCGTCGTCATGACGGTGTCGAGTGCCGGCGGGACCGGCTGGTTTGCAGAGGCGAAAGGCGCCGGGGCCGGCGAGGCGGCCGCGATCAAGGGGGCCGGCATGGTAGCCGGCAAGACCGCGGCGCCAGCCGCGTCCGCCAGTATGAAGATGGACTCCGATTCGGGAGGCGGCTTGATCGAGGGCTTCAACAACCGCTCGAGGGAGACGCCGGCAGGAATGGCCTGCCTGGTGGAGCCGATTTTGGCCAGCGTGTCGGCCTCCTCGTTGTCTTCCCGGGGGACGTGATGGAACTCATAGCCCACGAAGGAGCCGTTGAGCTGCTGGACGAGGAAGCGGTAGCTGGCCATGTTGGCGTCTCTGGCGTCCCATTCGCCGGAAACCTGCTGGACTACAAGGTCGGAGTCGCCGAAGCATAGTATGTGCCGGATGCCAATCTCCTTGGCGAGCCGGAGGCCGTGGACGAGGGCTTCATACTCCGCTACGTTGTTGGAGGCGGCAAAGTGGATCTGGAGGGTGTACATGAGCTGATCACCTTTTGGGGCGGAAAGGACAATGCCGGCACCCAAGCCGGTCCTCACCTTGGAGCCGTCGGAATGCATGCGCCAGTGTGTGGAGTCAGGTGGAGGCGGCACGAATTGGGTCTCGGCCCAGTCGACGAGGAAGTCGTTTATCACCTGGGACTTGATGGCTGTGCGCGGCTCGTACCGGATCTCGTAGTCGGCCATGGCGATGGCCCATTTGGCTATCCGGCCGGTGGCATCCCGGCCGGCCAGGATTTCGCCTAACGGCGCTGTGCTCACGACGGTGATGACATGCTCTTAGAAGTAATGCTTCAGCTTCTGGGTGGCGAAGTAGACGCCGTAGCACATCTTCTAGTAGTGGGGGTAGTTCAGCTTGGAGGCGAAGAGGACCTCGCTGAGGTAATAGACCGGGCGCTACGTCGGCAGCACCTTGCTTTCCTCCGGCCGCTCCACCACCAAAACGAGGCTAACAACGCATGTGGTGGCCGCAACGTAGGCAAGTAGGGGCTCCTTCTCAGCCGGCGCAGCCAGAATGGCGCGCACGTGAGAGCCCGCTTGAGGTCGCGGAACACTGCGTTCGCATCGCTGGGCCAGTCGAACAGGGCCGGCTTCTTCAAGAGGTCTCGGGCCGGCTCGACCAAGGCCGACTTGCGCTGGAGTCTTTAGAGGGGCAGGGCCTTCTCGCCGAGCCAGCTGATGAACCGGCTGAGGGAGGCGAGGCAGCCGGTGAACTTTTGAACGTCGCGAAGCCGGACCAGCTTGGGCATGAGCTCGATCTCCCGAATCTTCTCAGGGTTGGCTTCGATGCTGCCCGCGAACACGAAGAAACCCAGAAGCTGGCCGGCAGGGACGCCGAAAACGCACTTCTTCAGGTTGAGCTTGATCTTGTACTCGCGCAGATTGGCGAATGTCTCCCGAAGGTCGTCGAGGAGGCTGAAGTGCTTCTTAGACTTGACAATGATGCCGTCGACGTTGACATGGATGTTCCTGCCTATCTGAGGCAGGAGGCTCTTCTGCATGCAGCACTGGAAGGTGGCGCCTGCGTTCTTCAGGCCAAAGGACATGGTGATGTAGGAGTAGGCCCCGAAGGGCGTGATGAAGGAGGTCTTGAGCCAGTCCTCCGGGTCCAGCTTGATCTGGTTATAGCCGGAGTAGGCGTCCAGGAAAGACAAAAGGTCACAGCCGGCCGTGGAGTCGATGACTTGATCGATCCGTGGCAGGGCGAACGGGTCCTTCGGACACACCTTGTTCAGGCTCATGTAGTCGATGCACAAGCGCCAAGTGTTGTTCTTCTTCAGCACCAGGACTAGGTTGGCCAGCCAGTCCGGGTGGAAAACCTCCATGATGAAGCCGGCTGCGAGCAGCCGGGCGATCTCTTCTCCGATGGTACACCCCTTCTCCTCAGAGAAGCGGCGCAGTGGTTGCTTGACCGGCTTCTCATCCGGCGGACGTGTAGTTTGTGCTCGGCGAACTTCCTCGGGACATCCGGCATGTCTTTGGGGGACCATGCGAAAATGTCGACGAGCTCGCTTTCCTATTTGCTGTCGAGGCGCGAACCGATGGTCACGCACTGGGTGGGGTTGGCTGGATCGAGCGGCACTTGCTTGGGGTCTCTGGACGGCTGGAAAGAGCCCTCGCCGACGGACTAAGATGGAGGAGCCGACACTTCCGGCTGGGCAGAGGCGAGGGCCACCAGCCGGTCGAGCTGCCGCTTCTCCTCGGCTATCTCCAGGGCCTCCGCTAGCCGGCTGCCATCGCGCGCACACGCCATGGACAACTGGTACTTGCCGGAAATGGTGATGATGCCTTTGGGGCCTGGCATCTTGAGCTTGAGGTAGGCATAGTCGGGAACCGCCATGAACTTGACGAGCGCGGGCCGGCCCAGCAAAGCCTGGTAGGGGCTGCTTAGGTCCGCCACCTCGAACCAGATCGGCTCGCGGCGGAAATGGCTAGTGTCGCCGAAGAGGACGTCGAGCCGGATCTTGCCGAGGGGGGTGCAGGACTTCCCCGGGACAATGCCGTGGAACACGGTCCGGCTTGCCTTCAGGTCCTCCACCTTGAGGCCTAGCTTGAGCAAGGTGTCAAGGTAGAGGATGTTGATGCTGCTGCCGCTGTCGACCAGCACCCGCGAAAAGCGGCAGGAGCGCTTCTCAGAGGCGATGGTGGGGTCGTGGACGAGGGCCTAGCTGCCTAGGTCCGGCATCACAGCCGGATGGTCCGCCCGGCTCCAGGTGACCGGCTTCTTGGACCAGTGCATGAACTGGGGAGTCGCGGGCACGGGGGCGTTCACCTCATGATGGAGCCGGTGTTGGGTGTGCTTGTCCGTCTCTTCACTTGTGAAGACGACGTTGAAGCCATCTGGCTCGGGGTATTGTTCTAGCAGCCGGCCGTCGTTTCGGGCCGGGGCTGGGGCCGCGTGGGCCGGCTGGGGGGCCGGAGGCGGAGCCTGGGCCGGAGTCGGCCCACGGGCCGGCGGCACTGGGGGAGCCGGGAGGCCTTCCCCCCGGGCTAGGCGTTGTGAGAAGCTGCACTGCCGGAGCGTGTGCGTGGCCGGTGTGGCACCAAAGTGGTTCTAGTAGGGGAGGTCCAACAGCTGCTCGAAAGTCAGCTTGGGCTGCCAGGCTGCCTTGCCGGTGCGCTGGCGCTTACCGGAGGCCTGGCCAGCCGGCTGCTCCTCCTCGATAGAGGCGACGAGCCGGCTCCCGTATCGGGGATCAGGCTGGTCGTTCTTTCGTTTCCGTTGGGCTATTGCCAGTTGTCGGCAGCCGGCTTGGCCGGAGCCGGAGCCGGCTTGGTTGGTGCCTTGGCTTTCATCCTCATGGAGGAGTCTGCCTTGGCGTATTTGTCCTCTTTGGACATCAAGTCCGCTAGGGAGGTTGGCTCGGAGCACAAGAGCTTGTGCTTGAGGGGCGTGTCGTCGCGACAGCCCTCGATGAAGTACTGGATGGCCTACACCTCGTGCATGCCCTCGCAGGAGTTGCGGAGCTCGGTCCAGCGCGTGAGGTAGTCACGGAGGGGCTCGTCCGGGCCCTGGACGCACATGGCGAGCTCGCGAGGGCGACCGGGTCGCTTGTAGGTGCCGGTGAAGTTGCGGACGAAAGCTTCCTCGAAGTCCGTCTAGGTGTTGACGCTGCCGGCAGCCAGGCTATTCAGCCAGGTGCGGGCAGAACCAATTAGCATCAGGGGGACATAGAGGACGGCTACACGCTTGTTTCCCTTGGCGATGCCGACGGCGGTGGTGTAGTCGACCAGCTAGTCCTCTGGCTTGGCGGTCCTGGTGTACTTTGGGGTGTCGCAGTGGAGGGTGAAGCCGGGCGGAAACGGCTCGTCGCGGATCCGCGGGCCGAAGCAGGCCGGGCCAATCGAGCCCTCCTCCTCGAGGAGAGCCGACTGTGCGAGCCGGTCGAGGCGGAGCCAGGCGTCGTTGTCGTTGTAGGGAACGCGCGGCCCGAGCCGGGCCGCAAGCTCAGGTCGGACGGACGGCAGGATGGACCGCGCCTGTTCCCGCCGTGGAGGCGGGGTGTGTTCGCGGCTGCGCTGGCTTCCGCCAGCCGGCGCCTCATCGAGTCGGCGGCTGCCAGCCGGGCGATTGCTACGTCGGCTATTCACAGCCGGTTGTTCGTTCCCACACGACGGGGGATGCTGAGAATTACTCCCCCCGACGTTCCGGCCAGAGGGACGAGGGGTGCTGGAGTGTTGAGCCTGCCGAAGGTCAACAGCACCAGAGCCCTCGCCCTCGGGGCGGGGGGACTCGGAGATGGCCCCTCCGGGAGTGAGGGCGACCTGCTGCGCATTGGCAGTGTCGATGAGGTCCTTAATGTGCCGCTCACGTGCGGCCCGCTCCTCGCCCTCCAAGGTTGCCATGTCCTCGTAGGCAACCTTGGCAGCGCGCAGGTTGGCGGTAGGGTTGTCTTAGACTGGGAGGCGGCCGCCTAGGATCTCGGCGACCGCGCGGCCGCGTTCTCGCACGAATGCCACGCCGGCTGGGCTCGGGGCCAGCTGGGGTGAGGCCATACGCGGAATTGTACTCCCGCTGCGCAGCCTCCATCCGACGCCGCTCGGCAACGAGCGCGCTGGCATCTTCGAACAGCTAGCGGCGGGCCGCCTCCAGCTCGGCCCTAGCGGCGGTGGGATCCACCGTCGTGGTCATGGTGATGGAGGGTGGTGGTGAGAGGGTCGGAGGTGCCAGCGCGGGCGGCAGCCGTGCCGGCCTCGGCCGTTCGCATACGGCCTGAAGTGGTGGACGAGGCGGTGACCATTACTCCCGCGCGAGTGTGGGAGCCGATCGTGACGCCGTTCGCAAGAGCGCCTATGGACACAAGGGGATCGGTGCAGTCGAGCACCCTGCTAGGGTACTCGTCGGCCGGCGCCTCACCGGCGAGGCTGAGTTTGCTGAAGAGCCCGGCGAGCGCATCGTCGTCGAGCGTGAGGTTGCGCCCGGGGCGCTCGTCAGGGAGGCCGACCATGCCACCCATAGGACCTGCCGGAGCAAGCCCCACGAGCGTGTAGTTCCGCCCGGACGCGGGGCAACCGGGGGAGGCGGTGAAGGGCCTCGCCCGGAGCGTATCTCCGGCCAGTGCCGCGGAAGGCCCCATGGTGGGGGCCAACTGTCATGGTTTTGTCACGGCAGATGCCATGGGTAGGCTTATCGAGAGGGGCCGAAAGGACGCCGGTGGAATCTAGGAACGGGGTTAGGCACAAGCGGTGACTGACACGCGATGTACCCTGGTTCGGGGCCCTCCATGGGAGGTAAAACCCCTACTCCTGCTTTGTCTCGTTGAGATGATGGTAAAGGTTACAAAGGTGCTCCTTGAGCTGTATGAATCGAGGTGGGAGCTAAGTGCTTCGGCTCTAGAGGTTCGCCGTGGGAGGCGCTACCGTGGGTGGTACTATCATGGTGTTCTTCTCCGTCGTTCTCTTCTGTGTCTATGTGTGTCTGTGTGTGTCTGTGTCCCCTCT
The DNA here is from genome assembly GCA_022496015.1 of Hordeum marinum. NCBI lineage: Eukaryota > Viridiplantae > Streptophyta > Magnoliopsida > Poales > Poaceae > Hordeum > Hordeum marinum. The sequence continues at coordinate 446,814,226 of CM039674.1, forward strand.
GCATGGGGAGGCCCGGGGGGTTTTATAGACCAACCCCCCGGCTTACAATATGCATATAATGGTCGTAGGGGGACCCGGCCAGCAGTCACTACAGCCGGCTGTGGGGGCCACCAGCTTTGGTCTTGTCATGGGCGGGCCCCAAGCCTAGTCACGTCGTGGCACGGGGTGCCACGGGCGGCATCGTCTTGCGGCGGCCGGGCGAAGTCAGCGGCCGGTCGGCTGTCCTGTAGCCATGCCGGGGTAGGTAGCAGAGTGGTTGGGGGCAGACCGCCACTGTTGGAGGCCTGGTCGCTGTCCAACAGCGGTGAGAGGCCACTATGGCCATGCGGGTGTTGACCCCCGACGGGATAGGGGCCACTGTGGCCATGCGGGCGCCGACCCTCGATGGGACGGGGCCCACTGTCACCGCGTAGAGCCCGTCACGGGCATCTGATGCCCGGCCGGCTGGGGGAAGGAGTCGGGCGGGGAGGCCCCAGCCGGCTAGCACAGCGTGGCTGGATAAGGAGTGGCCGGCACGTCGGTGCCAGGAGGGGGATTGGAGCCGGCGGGGGATAGCCAAGCCGGCTCCTCGAAGGTGGCCCACCCATTCGCCCTTTAGGCGAGCCGGAGCATTAGGGGCGTTTGAGGCCCCCCGGGGGTCATCCCCCCGTTAGAAGCCCAGTGAGGGAATCGGCCATGACCATCAATCACGCAAGACCCTAGTCCCGGTTTATCGCCTATTTGAGACTAAACCCGCATGGAAGTCCGGCCCAAGTTTCCGCTACGGCCTCAATGTGACAACCTTGCTTAATACGAATGATAGACTACTCATATCAACAAGGAATTCCTTCTTTATAGGGAGCCCATTCGAAAAGAACTCCAAAGTTAAGTGTGCTTGGCTTGGAGCAATTCTAGGATGGGTGACCGGTCGAGAAGTTGGTCCCGGGTGCGCATGAGTGAGGACAAATTGCGCAAAAAAGACTAGTGTTGTTCTATGGGGCCGGTCTAGATCCCGCCAGGCGTAACAGGGTGTTACAATTGGTATGCATGGCGCATGTGGCCCGTCATGGCACACGGCATGGCACATGTGCCGGACTGGACGCCCATACGTGTGCCAAGAGGGAACGTTCCTGATGGGCCGACGAGGACATCGATTCCTTTGAGTGGGGGTGTATGTGAGAGCCCTGGCTTAATAGGAATGATAGACTTCTCATATCAACAAGGAATTCCTTCTTTTCCCGGAGCCCATTCGAAAAGAACTCCAAAGTTAAGCGTGCTTGGCTTGGAGCGATTATAAGATGGGTGACCAACTAGGAAGTTGGTCCCGGGTGCGCATGAGTGAGGATAAAGTGCGCAGGAAAGACTAGTGTTGGTCTATTGGGCCAGTCTAGATCCTTCCAGGCATAACGGGGTGTTACACTCAAACGATTTGCGTATAGTTTCCAAGCCCACCTTTCGGGTGCCACTTGGTACACCATGCCACTGTGCCTATACCGCATCACAGCCCACCCCGTCAGGCAACACTATGGACGGCCGCCAAAACTTTTCCTACAAACACCGGAAACTAGTTCCAACTCCTGGATAGAGATCTAGGAGACTAATAAGTCAAGCGGGGTCATATTTCAGGGCCCAACGTGTGGTAGTAACTGTCTTGGATCACAAATACAGAACTCAGTTCTTAACGACGGTCCCAATGAGACAACCCGCCATGTACTCCTACATGGCCTCTCATCGCTACCTTTACCAAATCGTGTTCACACACACTTAGCTCTCACTGAGTAGGACTTGAACACCGCTATTCTGCTTCATCGCCCAGATGAATCAGACTTGACACAACACGACTCTAAGAATAGCAGGCACCGTAAGTAAGCAAGCATTGATGAGTAAGCACAACAAGGCTCAAACAGTTGCTAGTCATGCTAAGTGGTTTCAACTATTTACTATGATAAGGACAGGTCATGCAAAGAAATGGGTTTAACCATCGAGAATAGGTAATAGTTGAATCGTTGTTGTCCTAATGCAGTAAAAGAGAGCAGGAGCGATAGAGTGGGTTCATATCAGTATGCGCAAGGGGGGGTTGCTTGGCTGGCACTTCTGAAGATAACAATGAGACTTCATCGATAACAATGATCTCAACGTCGGAACCATTGTCTACCGCGAAGGAACAAGACCTACAAAACAAGGAAGGAATACATTCAATGCAATGCAACAAACATGATGCATGATATGACAAGTTAATGTACTGAATTGACCTAGAGGAATAATTAGCCAAGTTAATTGAAGTGGAATTCAAACATGTTTGAATTCCAACTCCAAATGATATTTCATAAATTGCCCTAATCATAAAATTTCCTACTTGGTGATGTTAACTTCTTCAAACAGACATGATCATACCATAAAGAGATTTATTGGATTTTTCTGATCATTTGTTATATGTAAATTATTTTCATATGAATTACGGTTGAATTTCTATTATTTTCAAAGTTGTAAACATTTTCTGGAAATAGATAAATCAATTCAGATTTATTAAAATTCCAGGAATGGAATTATCGCGTCAGTATGATGTCATTGTGACGTTAGCAGGTCAAAGGTCCGTCCAGGTTCAAACCTGACTAGTGGGACGCACTGGTCAGTGTCTTAGGGTTAAACTTGGTTTAACTAAAACTAATCTACTATTAATTAGTGAGGTGAGGCCCATTGTCTGTGGCACATTATGTTAATTAAACAAGTTAATTATTAAAATCTTAAACTAGATTTGACCAGGGGGCTGGCCCCACTTGTCACTGACTCTGGGAGGTGAAACCTCGAGTCAGCGGGGTCAAACCCGTCGGTGTTTAGCCGCCGCTGACGGCAGGCACGTCGCAGGCATCAGAAACACTCCTCCGATGACCAAATAGACGGCAGCAACTATGGTTGGGGTCCTGGATCTTGCCTGCGTCAATCGGCACAAAGGGGAGGAGCTCGGGTCATCGGAATCGTCAACGGCGTCAAGTTCCGTGGTGGCCGGAGTTGAAGACTCGGCGGTTTCGACATTGCAGTGCAGGGCAGCGGCTAGCAGCAAACGAACCCACGCATGTGCAGGAGCCCAACGGGCATGTTCATGGGACCAGTAGATCACCGGAGCTGCATCAACGATGAGCTCGGGGACGGTGTGCAACGGCCAGCAAAGGGGTGATGGATATGGCGAGGTACACGCCATGGGGTTAGGGGGATTCGACGCAAGAGCTCACAATGGCACGGTTTTGGCAGACGCCGCAGATGGACACGAATCGCTGGAGAGATGCACTAGTGCCGGAGCTTGAACATGATGTCGATCGAGACGACAGAGGGCTCCTCCGGGTGCTTGGCTTGATGAGGAGGTCGGTGTTGACGTCGTAGTTCTTCTAGGCACGGGGATAGGGCAAGGGGTCTCGATGGCTATGGGGGCGACGGCAGCGAGGCAGCAATGGCTTCGGCCATGGCGACACACAGGCGAGGGAGAGGGGAGGAATGAGGGGAGAGCGGTGGGTTCGATGCGGACGACTTTGGGGTCCTGATCCCCTCCTCCAGCCAGGCTAACAAGAAGGAGGTGGCCCTCGCGCGTCGGGCACGCGGCCTCTCGTCCTCCTGGAGAGATGTTAGGGACGACTAGCCACTTGGCCAGTTGGGCCAGCTGGGCTACACGCAGGTAAGTCGCCAGGTTTGCTCCTTTTCGTATTTTGTTTTCTTTTCTAGTTATTTTCTGATGGGGTTATTACCCCTAGGTAGGCCAAAGCAATGGGGTCTTCGTCCTTTCGCTTCGAAGAAAAACTACGCGGTCGGCTGAAGGACGTCCGGCACAAGCTGGTGGCAGCTGGCGCCCCGGGCGGTTGGACGAGGAGCCGGCTGGACCCTCGGCCGATTGTGCGTGGCCGGCTGCCTTCGGGCCAGCTCTTTCGTTGACCTTAGGACGGACTTGCAATGTCCCATCCCACTGCGCGTGGGTACGATGATGCGACGCGACCGGTACGACGGATGGCCCTGTGGCTATAGTGGCCGCTGACGCACTGCAGCGCGTGGCTACAGTCCAACCGTCTGAGCTGCTGACCTCGCCGAGCGTGGCTGGGCATGGGAATAGCGCCGGCACGCCCTCGCCACTCGATTAACTGCCTCGGCGTGGCTACAGTGCAGCCGGCCATACTGACGAATTCAGCCGGCTGGCACTAGGCGACGCCAACCCGGCGGCCCGTGACGCGGCATGTGGGCGAGGGCTAATCATCGAGCCGGCTGGCGGGCCCAGTAGGAGATGGGACCGCTCAGCCAGTGGCCCCTACAAGTGACGAGACGGCACGAATGGCGGGACCCTTTGGCCAGCTGGAGAGACTGCCAGCCGAGTCCCCCCACCTTTGTACTTTACATATTATAAGAGCTGTGGGTTGGCCTATTAAACCCCCCGAGCCCCCCATGCAACGGGGATGGACGATCGATCATCTCCACACAAACACAACTCCTTCTAGCAGTGGGGGAAGAGGAGCCGGCTGCCCCTTCTTCCTCCTCTAGACACAGCTCCAGGAGCACTATTGTATCTATACCCATCCATCCAACTAAAGCAAGTAGGACTAGGCGTATTACCTCCCCTGGAGGGACCTGAACTTGGGTACATCCTGTATCATCACCGCTTGAGCCCAATCTCCCACCCGAAGGCCGTCGGCATCCTTCGGCCCCAACCACCTACGATAAGCCACCCTATGGCATCTGTCTTGAGAAAACAATGACAGTTGGCGCCCATCATGGGGTCGTATGCGGCGCCAGCCGAATTCATGCTCCGGGCAGGACCCCTCGCCATTCCCCGTCATCGCCGCTCGTCCAGGAGAAACCATGGAGGGCTCGTGGGGCTTGCTTCGGCACGCCCTGTGGGCAACTTCGTCAGCCTCACGACCGACATCGACGCGCTTGCCGAGCGCTTCGGCAGGCTCAGGCTCACCGAGACTCCGGCCGCTGACGAGTACCCCGCACAGGTGCTCGTCTGCGCTGGTCCGCCCACGGCAGTGGGCGCACTCGCTGCGACTCAGTCCAGTGACTCCCACGATCACGTTGGAGTAATGGCCATCACCTCCTCCACCGCTTCCGGACGGGCGCGGGTCGCGGCTACCGCTGTCGCTGCCCGTGTCGACATGTCCGACCTGCTCGGCGCGGCCCTCCGGGGCTTGAGCACTCCGATCGCACCGACAGCAAACCACGACACCGCCACGGCCGATCTCGAGGCGGCTCATCGCGTCCTGTTCGAGGACGCTCATCGCACGGAGGCGGCATGGTGGGCGTACGCTTCCGCCTACGGACTCATCCCGGCTGGCGCCGGGCGCAGCCGGCGTGGGGATGTGCGCGACCGCGGTCGCGTGGTTGCCGAAATCCTCGGCGGCAAAATGCGCGTCTACGACACCCCCATGGCCAACCTGCGGGCCCTCGAGATGGCCTATGATGAACTGGCCACCTTGGAGGGTGAAGAGTGTGCCACCCACGAGCGCCACATCAAGGAGCTCATCGATGCCGCTGACGCGCAGTAGCATCTGCTCACGACGGGCGCCGCCACCACTAAAGGCCACCGGCCCGAGCGCGAGGGCACGGGAATTGCTAGCCGCCAGGCGGCCCAGTACTCCTGCTCCCCTCGCGTCTCCGGCCGCCGGGCGGGAGCAAACAACCCCCAGCCTTTTCAGAAACCGGGGAGCAAGCAGCCAGCTAACAGCAGCCCGCGCACCAACGAGCCGCCTTGGAGCGGCCGCCACCATGAAGCGTCGGTATCCAGCAGCCGACGCAGCCATGGGCACACGCCGCCCCCACGGCGCAAGTCGGGGCAGTCGGCGCCACCCACCATTCGTCCCGAGCTCTCGGCTTGGCTCGAACCATGTGTCCCCCCAGCGAGAACGACGCCCGCAACCGCCTTGACAAACTCGTGCAATTCGCCCTCCTCGAGGAGGAGGGCTCGATTGGTCCGGCCTACTTCGGCCCTCAGATCCGCACCGAGCCGTTTCCGAGCCGGCTTCATGCTCCCTAGGTACACCCCGAAATACAACGGGGCCACCATGCCCGAAGACTGGCTGATTGACTACACCACCGCGGTGGGCATCGCTAGGGGGAACAAGCGCGTAGCCATTCGCTACACCCCCCTCATATTGATCGGCTCGCCCGCACCTGGCCCAACAACATGGCGGCCAGCAGCATCAACACCTGGACGGACTTCGAGGAGGCCTTCATCCGCAACTTCACCGGCACCTACAAGCGGCCTGGCCGTCCCCGTGAATCGCCATGTGCGTTCATGGGCCGGACGAATCCCTCCGCGACTACCTCACTCGGTGGACCGAGCTCCACAATTCCTGCGAGGGGGTGCACGAGGTGCAAGCCATGCAGTACTTCATCGAGGCCTGTCGGGACGACACCCCCCTCAAACGTAACCTCCTATGCTCCGAGCCGGCCACGCTTGCCGAGCTCATGACCAAGCCGGACAAGTACGCCATGCCCGATTTGGCCATCCGGGTCAAGATGACCCCGCCTACCAAGGTGACGACGACACCGGCCATGACCTGGGCGGCTGCTGACAGCTGGCAGCCGCAGAACAACAAACGCAAGAGCGACCAGCTGGATCCCCGCTACGGGAGCCGGTAGGTTAATACCGTCGAGGATCAGGAGCCAGCTGCCCCGCCTTCTGGCCAGCGCCAGCACACAGGCAAGGCTGCCTAGTAGCCAAAGTTCATGTTCGAGCAAATGCTCGACCTCTCCTACAAGAACCATTCAGGGGCCAAACCCTCTACGCACACGCTCCGGCAGTGCATCTTCTCACAGCGATTGGCCCGAGGGGACGGCCTTCCGGCTCCTCCCGTGCTGCCAGCCCGTGCGCCAGCCCCGGCCCAAGCTACCGCCCTGGCACCGGCTTCGACTCCGGCCCAGAACGACGGTAGTCTGAACGACCAATTCCCCAGCCAGGATGGTTTCCATGTCGTCTTCACCAGTGAAGAGACAGGAAAACACACTTGGCACCAGCTCCGCCGTGAGGTGAATGCCACTATGCCAGTAACTCCCCAGTTCATGCACTGGTCGGAGAAGCCGGTCACTTGGAGCCAGGCCGATCACCCTGCCGTGATGTCGAATCTCGGCCGCTATGCCTTGGTCCTCGACCCCACCATCTCTACCAAGGAGCGAACCTGCCGCATCTCGCGGGTGCTGATAAATGGTGGCAGCAGCATCAACATCCTCTACCTCGACACGATGCACAAGCTGGGGTTGAAGATGGAAGACTTGCAGGCAAGACGAACAGTTTTCCACGGCATCGTGCCTGGAAAGTCCTGCTCTCCTGTCGGCAAGATCACGCCCGATGTCCTCTTCGGTGGACCCGGCCACTTCTGACGCGAGCCAGTGCTGTTGAAGGTCATGGACCTTGTGAGCCCCGACCACGCGCTGCTAGGCCGACCGGCTCTTGTCAGCTTCATGGCAGTCCCCCATTATGCCTACCTCAAGCTCAAAATGCCGGGCCGCAAGGGGATCATCACCATCAAGGGTGACTACCAGATGTCGCTCGAGTGCGCTCAAGACGGTAGCCGGCTGGCCGAGGCCTTGGAGATCGCCGAGGAGAAACGGCAGCTCGACCGGCTCGTGGCCCTTGCTGCCAGCCAGCCGGCCGTGCCGGCTCCTCCCTCGCAATCCATCGGCGAGGCCTCCTTCCAGCCATCCAAAGACACCAAGCAAATCCCGCTCGACCCGGCCAACCCGGCTCAGTGCGTCACCATCGGCTCCTGCCTCAACAGCAAATAGGAAGGCGAGCTCGTCGACTTCCTCCGTGAGAATCGAGACATCTTTGCATAGTCCCCCAAGGACATGTCGGATCTTCCGAGGAAGTTCGCCGAGCACAAACTCCACGCCTGGACGGATGTCAAGCCGGTCAAGCAACCCCTATGACATTTCTCCGAGGAGAAGCGGCATAATATAGGCGAAGAGATCGCCTGGCTGCTCGCAGCTGGGTTCATCATGGAGGTGTTCCAACCGGACTGGCTGGCCAACCCAGTCCTGGTGCTGAAGAAGAACAAGACCTGACGCATGTGCATCGACTACACTAGCCTGAACAAGGCATGTCCCAATGACCCGTTCGCCCTGCCACGGATCGATCAAGTCATCGATTCCACGGCCTGCTGTGACTTGCTATCTTTCCTGGAGGCCTACTTCGGCTACCACCAGGTCAAGCTGGACCAGGAAGCCCGTCCCAAGACCTCCTTCATCATGCCCTTCAGGGCCTACTGCTACATCACCATGTCCTTCGGCCTGAATAGCACAGGCGCCACCTTCCAACGGTGCATGCCGAAGTGCCTCCTGTCTCAGATAGGCAGGAATGTCCACGTCTACGTCGACAACATTGTCTTCAAGACCAAGAAGCATTTTAGCCTCCTCGATGACCTCCGAGAGACCTTGGCGAACTTGCACGAGGACAAGATCATGCTCAACCCAGAGAAGTGTGTTTTCGGTGTACTTGCCGGCAACTCTTGGGTTTCTTCGTGTCCGTCCGCGGCATCAAAGCTAACCCTGAGAAGATCAGCACGATCGAGCGCTTGCCGAAGACGACCCGGCTCCGCGATGTCCAGAAGTTCACCGACTGCCTCGCCTCGCTTAGCCGGTTCATCAGCCGGCTAGGGGAGAAGGCCCTGCCCCTCTTCTGGCTCTTTCGCAGGACGACTCTCATCCAGCCGGGTCAAACCAAGAGGCCGGGAATCTTCGACTATCCTTACGAGGATGACGAGGCCTTCTGCGGCCTCAAGAAGGCTCTTACCTGCGTGCCCATCCTGGCCGCGCCGGCTGAGAAGGAACCAGTGCTCGCCTACATCGCGGCGACCGCACGCGTCATTAACGTCGTCCTGGTGGTCGAGTGGCCGGAGGAAGGGAAGTCCCTGTCGGTTCAGTGACCCGTCTACTACCTCAGCGAGATCCTCTCCACGTCCAAGCAGAAGTACCCCCACTACCAAAAGATGTGTTATGGCATATACTTCGCCGCCAAGGATGTAAAGCAATACTTCCAAGAGCATACCATTACCATGGTGAGCACGGCCCTGCTCGGCGAGATCATGAGCGTTCGGGACTCCACCGGACGGATCGCAAGGTGGGTCATCACCCTCGCTGATCAGGAGATCCGGTACGAGCCGAGAACCGCCATCAAGTCGCAGGCGTTGGCAGACTTCCTCGTCGACTGGGCGGATACGGAATTCGTTCCGCCTCCCCAGACTCCACGCATTGGCGCATGCATTTCGACGACTCGAAGATAAGGACCAGCCTGGGTGCTGGCATAGTCCTCTCCTCCCCGAAAGGTGATCAGCTCAAATACGCCCTCCAGATCCACTTCGGCGCCTCCAACAACATGGCCGAGTATGAGGCCATCGTCCATGGCCTCCGGCTCGCCAAGGATATCGGCATCAGGTGCATCCTCTGCTTCGGTGACTCCGACCCCATGTCGTAGCAAGTCTCTGGTGAATGGGACATCAGGGATGCCAACATGGCCAGCTACCGCTTCCTCGTACAACAGCTCACCGTCTCCTTTGAGAGTTGTGACAGCCCAATTGCTGCCCCTACCTTTTCTGGCATGTATTCTTATGTGAACCTTGTTGTCATGAGTTAATTAAATGAGTTTTCTCCCTGTCATGCCTTGTCTCATGCATTCATGCATCATGCATCATATCATTCATCATCATACCATGCCTTTATTTTGTGATGTGGTTCTTGACCTTGTAGTAGTGAGGGGTTGTTGTGGATGTGTGGTTTGAGTGGGCTTCATCTCCTTTCCCCTCTCTCATTATTTTAAAACAAACCTAACCTAATAACCCTTTTATTCCATTAGCATTTTATCAACAGAATTAACTTGCTAATCAAATTGTTTAAGAATGTTCAAGTTGTGTGTGTTGCTCTCTGTGATGTTTGGACATTCGGCTCATGGGGTATTTAAATAACAAGGGTGTTGTTCTCTTAATAGTATTAAAAAATACTTGCATTAAAAATCCACTTGTTAATTTTAATAAATAATTCACATTTTATTTTATGCAAAGGTATTTTTGTTTTACACCAAACCCATTTCCTTTTCTCTAAGGGCATTTTCTTGTTTTATTTATCTTTTTATTAATCGGAGCTTCCTCTATTTTATTTTTGCCTGCGAGAGAGTGGAGCTAGGCCTAAACCTTCCCCGCGCGGCCCAGCCCAGGTAGGCAATGCCTACCTGCTCTGTTGCCTTCTGCCGTAAGTTTTAGAGAGCAGAGAGAGGTGTGTTTGCCGCCGTGAGCTTTAGACGTCGAGGCACCGTCAGTCTCGAGCCTATTTAGGCCCCTCGGCGTCCGTGCCGCCCCCCTAGGGTTCCTTCTTCCTCCTGGCGCCGCTGCTGCTCCCCTCTCCCTCCAATTCTTCCTTCTTCTTCCTCCTTATTCTCAGGTAAGTTCAGAGAAAGAGGTGAGATTCAGAGAACCGCTGGTCGTCTTCACCGTCGTCCTCATGTCTTCGATGGGTCTCCTCCGCATTCGAGATGCCGTGGAGGTTGCGGATTGTCCCCGTGCTCCGTTCCCGCCGTTAGTGCGTCGCGGGAGGCTCCAGGGCACCAGGATTCTTCCTCTTTGTCGCCAGTCTTCTTCCTCTTCGCTGCATCGCCGCACCTCTTCTTCCCTGCTCTGAGCGCAGCATTGTCGCCCCCCCCCCCCGTGAGCACCTGCGCCTCCTTTTCCCTCTCCGTTTCCTCCTCGCGTAGTCCTCGTCATGTGGACGTGGTCGCTGTCGTCCCGTCGTCTCTGTTCGCAGTCGTCGCGACATAGTCGCCAGGGCGGGGCAAAGATTGGAGCTTGAGCCCCTCTTCCCCCTCGTAGATCCCTTCCTGGAGCGGATATGGAATTCCTGTAGGTGCAGCAGCCCCCAACTCGCTTTCCCCTTGCCGAAGATGCCTGGTAGCGCTGCTGTCGCCGCTGTCGCCGGTGCATCCTATCTTCAGTTTTGTTAGTTGTTCCTGCGTGAGTGTAGTAGTTATTTAGAGTTGACCCTCTCTTCTTTAGACGCCGTGCAGTAGCACAGTGGTAGCGCGCAGGGGCATCGACCGGCAAGTCGAGGGTTCGAGTCCTAGCCCCCCTTTTTGTTTTCCTTATTTTTATTGTTGGAGAGTGTATGTGTATGTGGTATGTGTTGTGTATGTGTATGTGTATAGATACATGTATAGTTTTGTTGTTTTACTTTCTTACTTTTCTGTTTAGCAAATATATGTGTATGAGAGTGTATGTGCGTGAGTGTGGTGCTACATGCATGTGTATGTGCATATATGCACTTGTGCATATATGTGTGCATATGTGTGTGTGTGATGAGCACCCACACACATAGGTGTGTGTGTGTTCATGAGTGTGGGTGTGCCCATATGCACTTGTGCCTTTGTAGCTATGTGTGTGTGCATGCCATGTGTGTGTGTATGTGTGGTAGTGTGTGTGTAGGTTTGGGTGTGTGTGTGATAAGTGGGCCATGCCCCACTTGTCATACACTATATACTTTAGCATGTGCCATGTTTGTGGTGGTAATTAGATCTTTTCCAATTATAGCTAAAATTCCAAATCTGGACATGTTCATTTTTGCACATGAGCATTTAGGGTAAGTTTTCACTTATAAGAGAGGGTGATGTTTTGCTATGTAGTTTTTGGTCATGACGCTCCATGTGAATATATGAGTATGATACATGGATTTGGGGTGGAAAAATCCCAAGAATTCATTGGTGCTATTGGTTTGGTATTTTGAGCAAGTTTGACAAAATGTCATTTTATCTCATAATGCCATTTTGTCATTTTTGCTATGTTTAATCCATGTATGATATGATGTTTGTGCCAACATGAATATGGTAGTCTTTGATGTGTAGAATGCCAGGGTATTTATCTTTGTCATGATCAACTTGAAGATATGTGGGAACCATGCTCTAAAGTAACCACTAAAATGTAACTGTTTTCAACCATGCCAAATATTTCTAAGTCTGAGAATCTGATGTTATTTTTATGCCATGAAGAGTGGTTGCTATCTTGTGATATGTTGTGAATTAGCTCAATCTCAGTGTTAGTGATTTGAAGTATATGTTGTCTCCTAGCATCCTGTTAATTCTCATGCCATGAGGTGGTACCTAACACTATTAGTTTTTGCTGTCTACTTGCCATCAGGTTAACTCAGATTCAAGAAAACTGTTATTTTCACTGTCCCAGAAATCTGTTTCATCATGCCAACTTGTGAGCTTCATGCTTATTGATGTGTGCCTCGTTTCCAGATTGTGTAGCTGGATAAGTTGATAAGCATGTTATGCAGTTATTTTCAATACCTTGTTTGTTGTTGTAGGATTCCTGTAGCTCAAGTTATTGGCTGTGTAATTTGCTATGTTGCTACTTTGTGGCAGATTGTTGTTTTATTGTTTTGTGACTTGTGGGAGCTATATTCCATGGAATTGCTTGATCTTTGGCTCTATTATGGTTGGTTTTTCATTGCCTAACCAATGGCTACCTTGGAATGCCAAGGAATATCCCAGGTCCTTCTTGTCCTGTGTTTTGCCTTCGTATCTTGTCGAGCGTATCGTGAGAACCGTAACTCCGTTTAGTACGTTCCACATATGCATTATATCGTTTTTGCATGATGCATCCGTGTTTTCCATGTTCATGCATGTCTAAATAAATTAACATAAGGTTCTGTCTAGGTTCATTAATAACCAATCCTTTGGATGTGAAACATGACTTGTTAGGATTGCCATGCTAAAACTCTTCAAATAAGCATGGATTATTCTTGCTTGTGCATTGCACCATGGTTGTTTGTTTATTCTTGCTGTTTCTTTTGGGTAGACACATTGAACCTGAGTACGAAGAGCTAGGCGAGTACAACTACGAGGTTCCCGCTACTTGTTCCACTAAAGAACCATTAGGCAAGATGATCATACCCGGATCCCGATACTATTTTCGCTTGCTAGTTGTCTCGCTCTTATCGTTACAATTGCGCTACCTACCACTTGAATGTCAGCCTTCTAATTGCCATGATAGCCTCGAACCCTCCACATCCTAGCAAACCTTTGATTGGCTAAGTTACCTCTGCTCAGCCTCTCTCATGGCGTTCTAGTTGCAGGTTCAGGTTGTTCCATGTGTTAACATGGATTTGGCATATCACAATATTATCTGTTAATAAATTTAATGCACAGATGTATCTTGGTATTGGTGGAAGTCTTGGCCTTTTGCTAGGTGTTTTATTCCACTGTTACTGCCATAGTTTCTTGTTACCGGTGTTATGTTTCCATACTTTGTGCTCCTAACATGCTCGGCGTTGTTATGGGGACCCCCTTGTTTATTCGGTTAAGATTAAAACTTGTCTGGCAAGACTCAACTTTGGTACTACATTTGTTTAATAACTTAATAAAACTGCATAGGGCTTTGCAACCCCGTGGATTAATCAACAACCTGGGCCAGTGCTCCTCATGAGTCTTCGTCCAAACTGGGCAATGTCCGGCGCCCCCTCGTGACCTGGGGTTTTAGTCAACCCGACGTCTTGCGCATCTGGTAGTGCCCTGATACAGAGATATGCACAGCTCCTATTGGGATCTGGCCTACCGGGCGGTCTTGCTGGATTTGTTTTACCTTTATCGAGTTTCTTGCGTGAGGACTCTGACTTTCTTCGGGTTATCTCGAGGTGTTGGAATTCCTTTGCAGTTTCCTAGGATGATCATGAGATCCGTGGTCTAGGCTATTCCCGCGGACTGTGGTTAATTTGTGATGGACTAGTTGGAGCACCCCTGCAGGGTCAAATCTTTCAGAAAGCCATGGTCACGGTTATGTGGCAACTTAGATTTTTGTTTAACGCCCGGTTATAGTTAACTTGAAGTAAACTCTAATAAAATGCACCAATTGTGTGAGTAACCATGATCGTCTCTGCTCGTGAACATGAACCGAGAGAGAACACGGTGGGGTTATGATTGACGTAAGTGTTCAAGATCTCATTGAGGTCACTCTAGATTCGATCATTTATCGTAGGCCACATATTTATCTTCATGTTACGTAAGTTTAGCCACCATAAATGCTTAGTGCTGCTGCACACTAAAAACATACCACATCCAAACCTTTAAGCTTGAATAGTCTCAGTACTCAGGCGCATGATTGCTGAGTCCTTGTGGCTCATAGATTACTACAACAATCCAGGTTCAGGTACAGATGAGTTCGTGCAGGATGATCTGACGCAGCTCCAGTGGGAGTATGACGAGGAGAGAGGCAAGATGTGTGTGACTTATCTGGATGAGTAGAGTACCATGGTCGTGATCTTCGGGACTAGCGAGATAGTATCATTACATCTGCTTCTATCGTTTGTTTTCATCCGTAACCGGACCCTGTCTTCATATTGATGTTTGAACTCTTGTGTGGAATTGCAATTTAGTAGGTGGCAAGTTTAAGCCAACTCATATACTCATCTCTTCTTTAATGTATGATGTAATGATGCTATACTTGCGAACGACAAGATGGGCCTGGCACGGCAATGGACCTCCAAACCATCGCCCTTTAGTGGTCTTTTGTCGTTTGGGGGTAGGACATGGTGGGCCCATTCAAGACCGCTCGAGGTAGCATGACGCACTTGCTGGTGGTAGTAGACAAATTGTCCAAGTGGATCGAGGCATGACCAATCAAGAAGCTGGAGGGCCCTACGACCATCCAGTTCATCGACGACATCACGGTGCGCTACGGTGTTCCCGCTAGCATCATCACCGACAATGGCACGAACTGTGCCAAGGGCGCACTCGCGTGCTTCTGCTCCAAGCAAGGGATCCAACTCGATCTGGCCTTCGTCCCCCATCCGTAGTCAAACGGCCAGGTCGAGAGGGCGAACGGCCTCATCCTGTCTAGCATCAAGCCCTGGCTCGTGATGCCACTGGTAAGGTCGGCCGACTACTGGATCGACGAGCTGACGACCGTCCTTTGGAGTCTCAGGACCACCCCGAACCGTTCAACCGGCTACACTCCCTTCTTCCTTGTGTATGGGTCCGAGGTGATCATCCCCACCAACATCGAGTTTGAATCACCTCGGGTCGCCCTATACATGGAGGAGGACGCAAAGGAGGCAAGAGAAGACGGTGTCGACCTACTCGAGGAAGCTCGCGAACTGGCCTTGACCCGGTCGGCGATCTACTAGCAGAAGCTCCGGCACTACCACAGCAAGCGGATCCGGCCACTCTCGTTCCGCGAGGGGGACCTAGTCCTCAGGCGGATCCAACGAACAGCCGGACAACACAACTTGTCCTCCGCATGGGAGGGCCCATTCAACATCAGCAAGGCACTGCACAACAATGCATACTATCTAATAGATACCCAGGACCATCACCGCATCTCTACTGCTCTACTTATCCCGAAAAGCCCTCGCCATTCCTAAGTTTTGAACCGGCTCCCTTGAGACGGACGCTCCGACGCAGTTACAGACCGGTCCCCGGCAGTCGGGCTGGCGGGGCCGTAACCAAATGGAAAAGGAGTAGAAAGAAAAGTGTCAAGCGGGCAGAAAAGGATAAGGACGAGGCAACATGAGTAACAAGGCAAACACGGCAAACTATTCATGACATAAATGTTAAGGCAAAAGCGGCCCACAGCCAGCATTTAGTTCATTACATAAACACCCCCGGTGGGTGGATTCAAGCTTAACATGTAGGGAGAATAAAGAGAAAGATAAAAAAATGCCCGGGGGCTCAGGCCGCTAACGCGTCACCACCGGCGTGCCCCCAGCCGACACGTCGTGGGGCGGCTCAGTTCTCGCCTCGGAGGTGGTCACGGCCTTCAGGTCGGCCTCCTTGGCCTTCGAGGTGGGCTCCTCGGTTTCGTTCGTCTCACCGCTCGAGGCGAAGCTCTCGTCGGCAACTTCATCATCCACCGGACCTTGGGGGATGCTGAAGGAGTCCTCAGGTAGCGGCTCGCCATCCTCGCCAAGGGTCGGCAGGAACTCGTCCGCGTCGACATACGACATGAGCTCGTTGGCCCGCTGGACAAGGTCTGGCTCGCAGACCTCCCGCTTTGCGGACGACATGTCCCGCATGGTCGCCAGTTCGCCTAGATCCACGCCGCGGTACCACGACATGACGAACCTGAGCGCCATCTGCGCTCCGTCTCGGGCAGCCGATGTCTTCCAGGCTTCGAGGAGGGGGATGGCGTGCTCCAGCCACTAAGCCATGTTGTGCGTCGGAGCTCCACCCGCGGCCCGGCCATAGCGCAGCGACGACCTCTTTGTCGGTAGTCTTGAGCCACTCCACGCTCCGCTCGAGATGGGTCATCCACATCTCGACAGCGAGTCCAATCTCGTCCATGTCCCAGGCGGCATCGGCCTCAATGGAGCGACCGCACTCCCGGAGGTAGTCTCGGTGCTCCTCAATGGCGCGCGCAGCGCGGTGATGAGTCTCTAGGAAGCGCCCTGGAAGAAACAAGAAGAGAAGGAAAGAAAGGGAAGTTGAAACACAAGAAACGTCAAAGAGAAAAGCAACCGGCTGGGGAAGAGAAAAACCGGCACTTACCTTCGATCGCGTCATCCACTCCAAGGGCGAAGTTGAGCGCCTCCTTGCACTCCGACTCTCGAGCCACCTCCGACACAGCGAGGGAACCTCTGAGTGCCTCGAGCATCCTCTCCATCTGGGTCACCTTGCCTTGAAGGGTGGTAGTCCTCATGGCGGCGTCGGCCGCCTCCTTGACAGTCGTCTCTCAGGCCACCACCTCCTTCGCCGCCTCGGCCTTAAGCCGGTCCCGGGCCACCTCCCCTTTGACCAGTAGTGCGGCCAGCCAGTCCGTCTCCTCCATGGCCTCCTGGACGTCTCGCGCCAGCCAGTCCCGCTCAGAGACAAGCCCGGTCTTCTCGCCCCGAAGGTTGGCTAGCTCACCTGCAAGACACAACCGGCGTCAGCTAGCTCTCAGGGGCTATGTGCCCCTCCTGCGAAGTGCAACCAACCTTGCACGCGCGCCAGCTCCTCCAGGCAGTAGAAGCTGTATTTGCCATGGTCGTGGATGGCGATTGCCTCCGCGTGTAGCTTCTACCGCAGGGAGGTTCCTTCCCGCCACAAAAAGGCAAAGGTCAAGACACACTCAAAAGAGATCCGGCCCGACTGCCCGTCAGCCGGTCAGTCGGCCCGCATCTCGGGGGTTACATCCAGTGAGTGTGCTCGTGCGCCCCCACTAAAAATTCGAAGACAAAACAGCCGGCTTAGCTCCGCACGCTGTATAGCGGCATCCGCCGCCTCCGCGAACCGGGCCAGCTCCTGCCAGCACCGGTCCAGCACACTCCCCAAGTCCACGAAAGAAGGGAACAGGCCGCCTACCTAGGGGGGCCAGGGCTGGCATGCTCGCCAGCGCTTCCCAGTCCCGGACCACCTCCTGCATCGACCGCAGGGTCCTGCGGGCCCGGTCGCCGCTGCCGCCCGGGCATGCCACGGCTCCAGCCGTCGGGGCCGGGTTGACGACGGCAAGGAGCCGGGAGTCGCTCCCGGCCGACCCCCCGCCCAGTGCCATCGCCACCTCCTCTTCCCGCCACTCTGGCGCATCGGTCGTGACGGAGGGTGCTTCTGCCTCCATACCCGCCGCCTCAGGGGCCGCCGGGACCTCCGGCACCTCGGCCCGGGCCAGCTCCACCGCAGGCAGGGTCAGCACCGGCACCACAGGCCGAGCCGCCTCAGGAGCCGGCTCCATCATCGCCACCCTCGCTTGGGTCGTCTCCTGCACGGGCGGAGGCGCTGGCGGGTCCATAGCCACCCCTCGCGGCTCGCTTGACGGCGGCCTCAACATGCGGCCTGACTCCGCTGTCGAGTCCGATGCCCGCGGAGGATCCACCGACCCCCTTTGCCTCCGGCTGCTCGAGATCCCGGAGTGCGAGGCCCCTCCTCGCGTCCCGGACTTGGAGGCTCGCAGCTCCACGAGCCTCCTCTTCTCCTCCCGCTGGGTGGCCGCGTGCTCGCGGGCCAGCCGACTGGCGGTATCCGTCGTCTCCCCCTCTCGTGGAGCTCGACGGGGTCACTGCAGCGCCCAAGAACCGATCATCAACTGGCTCGCGAGGCGGAAGCAAAGCTTACGTGAATTAAAGAACTTACACAATAACGAGGGCCAAGGCCCACTTGGCGTGTGGCGGCGGCTTCCGCGCGGCCTCCTTCACCCGCTTCGGGCTGGGCGACAGGGCCGCCCCCCCCTGAGTCGGACTCTTCCCCAGGCCATCCGCTCCGGCCGCCGAGGCATGAGCCGGTCGCTCCTCGCTCCTTCGTTCGTGGCGCTCTGCGGGAGGAGGCCCGTTTAGAATCATGAAGTCGCCAGCATCATCATCGTCATCTGTCCAGTCCTTGATGGAGGGGGCAAGAGGGAACTCACCCGCTCCGCTCGGTTCCCCGGCTGCGCTGGACCCTCCGCCTCCACTGGGAGCGCCGCCTCGCGGGTTCGCCGGCTCATCGGCTCCTACCGAGGAGTTCACCCCCTCCTTCGGGGGGCCTACCATATGGTAGTCTTTGGAGTCGGTGTTTTCACGCTCCGGCTCGAAGATCTGAGGGTTTGGGCCGTCTGGCGTGTTTTGTCGCAATAGCAGCTGCGGTCAGGACAACAAAGTAGGTTCTCTGGCCGGCTGTCGGCTGGGGAATATCAAGTGGAAAGAAACCGCTTCGACGAAAAACTTACCAGGGGAGGCTGGTTGATGCGGTCGTACGGCTCCATGCCGAAGGACCACGAGGCGGGCTTCAGCTTGAACATCGTGAGGGCGTTTACCCGCTCTGCCACCTGAGCTGGCATCAGCTCGACGGTGGATAGGCGGCAGGGGTAGAGCCGGCCGGACATGTCACAGATCCGGTGCGGCGTCAGCTGGAGGGGCGACACCCGACGCAAGATAAAGGTTGCCACCAGGTTGGCAGCGACCAGCCCCGTAGAGCTCTTCAGCTGTGTGAGCCGGCCAAGCTCCTCCAGGCCCACGCCGCGCGGGGCAGCCCCCAGCCAGTTCTGCTGGGAGAACTGCCTATCCTCAAACGGCAGCAGCCGGATGTAATCCGTCCTTAGGATGACGTTCTTCACATAGAAGAACGTTCGGTGCCACCCCTTGATGGAGTCAATAAGAGAGAGAGGGGGAAAGCGAGCGACGTCGCAGCAGCACACAACTGTGCCCCCGCAGGCATCGCTCTTCAAAGGTTTGAGGTAGAAGAGAGCATTGAAAAGTTCAATGAAAGGAATGATACCAAGGTACCCCTCAAAAAACGTCACGAAGGCAGAGAGATAGAGAATCGAATTCGCGCAGAGATTGTGCGGCTGGAGGTCGAAGGTATCGAGAAGGAGGCGCAATAAGATACTCATCGGGAGCCCGAAGTCCAGGGAGAAATGAGAGAGGAACACGACGTGTTGCCCTGGTTGTGGCGCCGGCGCTGTCTCGTCGCCCGGCGCGCATCCGACCACCCTCTCCTCCGACAGGAGCATGCGCGCGCTACGGAGCTCGGCGATGTCCACCTCGACCATGATGGAACCAGCCCAACTTCCGTCGCGTCCATCGTCCATCACGGCGGCGGTACGACGTGCGGGGGCGGTTGCGTTCTCGGGTGTGGTGGCGCACGAGGAAGAAAGGGAGGCACCGAGGACAGGCAGCAAGGGGGCAAGTGAGGCACGGGTACCTCCGCCACTTGCCCTTCCTCTCCTTTTATAGGGGAGGCCACGACTGGGGGATGTGGGAATTATTGCGCCCACTCCCCCAGAAACTCCGCACGCGCGTGTGTGGCCCCAGGCCGTAACGGCCGCTACGGGGCACAAAGGATCCTCACCTGCGCTCCGAGGCCTACTGGGCTACGCCTGGGTCCTAGCGGGCTATGCCCAAGCGGAGTCTCATCTCCCCGCACGCACGGGACCCCCCACATCATTACTCACCGCATGGCGTGCCACGCACCGGCGCGGCTCCCGGGGTGGCGCGCTGGTACCCGATGCGTCGGGTCCGACGATCAACACGGCTGCCCCTTCGCCTTCGCGCCGGAGGCAGGTATCGCTGAGGTAAAAGCTGTCGGCTCCCCACCGTCTGCCAAACGCGAGCCCTTGCCGGGTTTGGGTACTAATGATGGGGTTATTACCCCTAGGTAGGCCAAAGCAACAGGGTCTTCCTCCTTTCGCTTCGAAGAAAAACTACGCGGCCGGCTAGACGTGGCCGGCTGAAGGACGTCTGGCACAAGCCGGTGCCGGCTGGCACCCCGGACGGTTGGACGAGGACCCGGCTGGACCCTCGGTCGGCTGGGCATGGTTGGCTGCCTCCGGGATGACTCTTCCGTTGACCTTGGGTTGGACATGCGACGTCCTGTCCCACTGCGCGCGGGTACGACGATGCGACACGACCGAGACGACGGGTGGCCTTGTGGCTACAGTGGCCACTAACGCACTGCAGCGTGTGGCTATAGTCCAACCGTCATAGCCATTGACCTCGGCGAGCGCGACCGGGCGTGGGAACAGTGCCGGTACGCCCTCGCCACACGATTACCTGCCTTGGCGTGGCTACAGTGCAGCCGGCCATACTGACGACTTCAGCCAGCTGGCGCTAGGTGATGCCAACCCGGCGGCCCGTGACGCGCCAGGTGGGCGAGGGCCAATCATCGGGCCGGTTGGCGGGCCCCAGTAGGAGATAGGACGGCATAGCCGGTGGCCCTTTGGCCAGCCGGGTCCCCCACCTTTGTACTTAGAACATATTATAAGAGCCAGGGGTTGGCCTAAAAAAAACCCCGATCCCCCCATGCAACGGGGACAGATGATCGATCATATCCACACACACACAACTTCTTCTAGCAGTGGGGGAAGAGGAGCCGGCTGCCCCTTCTTCCTCCTCTAGACACAGCTCTAGGAGCACTATTGTATCTATGCCCATCCATCCAACTAAACCAAGCAGGACTAGGGGTATTATGTCACAAGCCTAGCAAGTGTCATAGGCTAGCAATGTGTTTGCGTCATCATCATCATCATTGCATCAATATGAAATGGGGAGAAAGAAAAGAAACCCCAAGCATTCATGAATTAAAGAAATTCCAGATAAATGAAATTTCAACAAATCCAAAATGCCCATCAAAACTGTCCCCTATGTCTGATAATTAGGGACATGGATATACCAGGGGTCATTTGAATTATTTGAACATTTTAAATAAATTAAATTAATGATTTAAGTCCCTGGAAAATGATAAATAAAGCAAATATCATTATCACTGTTTTCAAAATAATCTGAAACTGTTATTATAAGTTTGGAATATTCAAACTTCAATTTAGAAAATATGTGGGTCATTTTGAAAAGTTTTTTGGATCTGCAAAGAAATAAAACAAATGTTAGAAAGTAGAAAACAGAATTAAAAAAAAGAAGAGGAAGAAGTATACCTGGCCCAGGAAGGAGATGGCCCAGCCCACCAGGGCCAAGCGGTCATCTTCAACCTCTGCCAGTGGGCAGAGGCGAAGTGACGCGCGCGCCGGTAGGCCTCCACCTCCTCCCTGCCTGCCCGTCTCTCTCCGGCCAACAAGGCCTCAAGGATGACCTCGCAGGAGACATCCAGATCGAGCTGGCCTTGCCCTCTTCTCCCCGGCTTCTTCCCCTTTCTCCTCCCCTGCCGAGCACCGCCATAGTCGCCGCTCGCCGTTGCCGCCGTTCTGGCCACCCCCTCTCCCCTCCGAACCCATCAGCAGACCCGCCGCGACGCCCTCGACCTCCCCGTGGCGCCAGAAGGACCACGGAGGCCCTGCAACATCGCCATCTTCCTCGCCCTCGTCTTCGGGTCTGACGATCGCCGGCATCAATTCGTGGGCCACCGAGCTTCTCCGGCTCCGCTATCGCCTCCAAGAGCCCCGTTGTGAGCTCCCCGTGCTTTCCCCTCTCTCCCCGTGGCCCTCTTCGCCCTTAGCTGCCATCCCCGAGCTCGCCCGAGTTCCGGCCGCCGCCCATCTCATCGCCGGCGATGATTTCGGCCATCCCAGCCGCTGGGAGGGGTCGAAATGAACTTGCGCGTGCGTGTAGAGTAGATTGGTACCCTCCGCTACCCATTTGGTCGCCGGAGGAGGAAACCCGAGCCCCTCCGCCGCTTCTGGAGTCGCCGGCAGCTCCTCGCCGGTGGCTCTAGTCGTTTTGACCACGGGAGTTAACCCTGACAGGTGGGGCCACCCCCTGGTTAACCCTGGTTAGTTTAAAAAATAATTAATTAAAATATTTAAGCTAATTAGTCTATGACATGTGGGCCGAGAGGTTCTGTTAAATATGAGATTAGTCTTAAATTTAAATTAATTTG
This sequence comes from Hordeum marinum, assembly GCA_022496015.1. Taxonomy (NCBI): domain Eukaryota; kingdom Viridiplantae; phylum Streptophyta; class Magnoliopsida; order Poales; family Poaceae; genus Hordeum; species Hordeum marinum. The sequence goes on from CM039674.1 coordinate 446,836,433, forward strand.
GATAGTTAGTTTAATGAGACTCTGACTGGTGGGCCCTGCTATATTAATTAGTATTAAGCAATAAAATTAAACCCTGTTAGTGACTGTGTCACTAACCAGTGAGACCCACTCGTCAGGTTTGACCTGAGATGGCCAGTTGACCTGCTGAGGTCATGATGACGCAGTGCTGATGCAATAAAGGAATTTTCTGTTAAAGAACAAATCAGGAAAATCCAGAAAATGTTTAAAACTTTGAAAAATCATATAAAATAATCTGTAAGTCAGATGAAAATAATTTATATATGAAAATTTATCAGAAAAATCCAATGAATCCAATGGTGCTATTATAATGCATGATAGAGCAACCTAAATAGGTGAACATGGACATTTTAGCATTAGGTCAATATATAGATTTTGAAAAGAGAACAACTTTGAACCTATATTCAAATACATTTCAAATTGACATGACCAGTAGCTACATTAGCTCATCCATGCACATCATTATGTCATGTTCATGCATCATATTGTCGCATCTGCTTGTATTGAATGTTTGTCTGTGATGTGGTAGGCCCTAATCCGGAGGATACTACTCCGTACCCTGACGAAGGAGAGAACTCTTCTGCAACCCAGCAAGGCAAGCAACCCCATTGGTCATTCTGATAACATCCCGTCCTCTCGCTCCTGCTCTTGTTCATTGCATTAGGACATTGTTACATGACGATCATACATGGTAGATGAACCTAATCTTCTGCATGACCTGATCTTGTCACAGTAAATAGCTAAACCATGCAACCTAGCATACCTGGTAGATGCTTGTGCCGTGATGTGGTTAGCTTACCTTCATGCCATGCCGCTATGCTTAGAGTTGTGTCAGGTCTGATTCACCTCGGTGATGAACCAGAGTGAAACTGTGATGTTCTGATGTGATGAGCTCATAACGAATCCGTTTTGGTAAAAGGTAGCGATGAGAGGCTATGTAGGAGTACATAGTGGGTTGTCTAATTGGGACCGTTCTTAGGAACTGGGTTCCATGTTTGTGATCCAAGACGAGATACTACCACATGTTGGGCCCTGAAATATGACCCCGCTCGACTTATCAGTCGCCTAGTCCTTGAAGAAGTACACCCCTGCATGGTTATGAAACTATTCGAATAACAGCGTCCGCGGATATGGACTACTTGGAGAATTTATGCTGTTCATAGATAATCAAATGGATACTTCTAAAATTCTCAAGACAAGGGTGAGTACCGTGGATGGCACTCTTCTGGAAGGGGAAGGTGAGTCCATGGTGGTGTATTGTGATGGAGTTAGTGCACTCAACAACAACAACAACAACAAAGCCTTTAGTCCCAAACAAGTTGGGGTAGGCTAGAGGTGAAACCCATAAGATCTCGCGACCAACTCATGGTTCTGGCACAAGGATAGCAAGCTTCCACGCACCCCTGTCCATGGCTAGTTCTTTGGTGATGGAGTTAGTGCACTCGTGTGCGATAAATAAAGTTGTAACAAAGAGTTTAAAACTGAGTAGTGTAGGTTAGCCATGAGTCAAAGCTGGCTTTCTGCATAAACTCCACCACCCCTTGTTGATACATGAGCATAAATAGACTAGGTCTGTTTCACAGACTTGCTGAGTACGATTGTACTCATCCTTGCTTAATTAATGTTGCAGAGGAAAACCAGGACCCATCAGGTGGGTTCTATCTAGACGTTGACGATACCGAATAGCTGGTGTCCCAGCTACGATCTTGCCCGTGTAGTGGGCTGTAGATAGTCAGGCCATGTGCCTCTTTTATATTTTGCTGTCTGTACTCAGACAGCTTTAGTTTCCACTGGTTTGTAAGACTATGTTTGTATGACTTGAGTGCCGGGTCATGTGACCCCTATCTGTATGAACATATTATGCAAGGCTCATCTGAGCCTCTTAAATAAAAGTCATGTTATTGTATGGTTATGTTGTGATGCCATGGTTGTATCTGTACATATCGGGCATGTCGTGCGTACGTGTGACGTGCAATGGTATGTATGGGATCCGACACCTAGTCGTGTGCCTTTAGTAGTACTCTTTACGGGAAGCTGCCTCTTTGTGCTTCCACCGAGCCATGGTAGCTTGCTACTGCTCCGGACACATTGATTGACCGACATGTATCCTTCTTTGCTGCTGTGTCTATCCCTTCGGGGAAATGTCTCGCGGTGTAATGGAGTCCCTGTAGCCTGTTACGACTCGTCTACGTGCAGTGATGACATTCGTGTCTCGCGACGTAATGGAGTCCTTGTAGCTTGCTACGACTCGTCTACACACGCTTGAGGCCGACACCTGCATTGCTGGGTTATGTATGCCTGTTTCCATACGGATGTGCCACTTGGGTTCTATGACTAGTTATGTCGGCCCGGGTTCTTTGTTGTGTGATTGCTAGCGACATGTTCACATACGTGAGCCAAAAGCCGCAAACGGTCCCGGCCAAGGTAAGGTGGCTGCCGTGGAGTACCGTGCGTGAGGCCGCAAAGTGATGTGGCTTGTTACTGTATAGAATCATATGACTTAGGATCGGGGTCCCGACAGCGTTGGTATTAGAGCCTGACTGACTATAGGACTACCAAGCCAAACCGGTCGAAGTTGAGTCTAGAAACACTATAGGTAAGTAGGGGAATTGATTGTGGAAGGGAACGTAAGGCTCTTTTTACTCCTCTTCCTAGGTTATTGTATGCTGGGTAATTCTCATCTTTTCTACGGGGATAGGAACTAGGATTCTCATCTTTTGCTTAGGATGACGAGTTACTAGCCATGGACCAATAGCTAGCTTGTTTGTGAGTAAGTGTGGTTATTTTAGTGTTGTTGGTGTGACAAACAGATGGAGAAGATAATTGAGTCTAGATAGTCGAGTGGTTATGCCTTTCCAATCTTTCTTCAATTGTCTCAAAAATTTATTTGAGCAATTACAGCCATTATGCTGTCCGATTTCTGCTAGGATCTCTAATGTCTTTGCATCATCCTCTGTTTAGATGCCATCCCGCCCTTTCCGTCAGGTGGTCCGTCTGACCAGGTGCATCGATGGGCTGGGTCACACAGCCATGTTAGTTAGAGTGATGATGGAGGCTGGATATCGTTGGTACCCGGAGTATACCATGGAGGATCAGTACCGAGATTTCAACCAGAGTCAGTATCTATGTACTGTTAGGATATACCCTTCATATCCTGGAGCTGCAGAGCCGCTTCACTAGACTCATGGTTTGGGAGTTACCATAGATATGGTGGTTCAGGAAGCCGCCTACACTATGCTGACTATTATGAGGTTTCACCACGGAGTTCTGCTATGTTCCTGCTTCCATGGGAGGAGAGGATGGATATCTCAGTGCAGCCTACTTTGATCATTCTCATGAAGACCCTAGACTGCAGGTGACCGCTCAAATGCTGGAGAATAGGGATCGTGATGCACGTGCCATACGGATGGAGCTCTATGCTACCCGTGCCCGTCTTTGGACAGCCTTAACGCAGTTGGCACCTGTTGTGCAGACAGGTTATGGAGATATGGAGATGCTGACCCCATCGCAGACTCATTTGCCAGCACATGTAGACTGGCCAGATGTTGGAGGCATCACCCCTCTTCGAGGACCGCTGTTGCCGCCGACAAGGGGACCAAGGCCACTACCGTGTCCTTATGGTTTCCAGGGATTCCAGGCTAGAGTGTTTCCAGATCCGCAGGTTCAGCTCCAGGGTCACGGGGGTAACCTGTACGAGGCATTCTACGGTGATGTTTGAGTGCGTGGATGCTAGACCTAGTAAGCTAGTAGACGTATCGCCACAGTCCTGTGTCTCTTGTGGGATATGATCAAGGTCGAGAGTTGAGTTCCGGAGGTGTAGATAGATAATGTGTAGGATGCTTGTAATGCCTCCGATGAGTTGTGTCATCTCTCCATAGTTGTTTTCAGCTTGGGTTTGTACTGAACTAAGCCATGGTGTGTATGAAACCTAATGTTCATATGGTAGTTGTTTTACCATGTTGATTGGTGTTTATCCTACATGCCATGTTGATCAGTGCATTCCTTAATTCATGTCCTAGAGTTGTTGTTCTCTATGTCTAAGCTATGTATTGTTTTCCTCAGGATGGTGTCAACCAGGAACAACCCCGTGCCTGATCCTGAGCAAGGCGAGAGTAGCCACCCAAGGCAAGAAGAGCTGCCACGAGCACCATCTCTAGCGGAGGTGATACTAGAAGCTGAAAGGAATAAGACGGAGACCAACAGGCTGTTGGAGAGGATTGAACAGAACACCGCTCGTGCTCCCCGCAATGATCACCATGATGGAGTGTCACTTGGTGACTTCATTAAGCTGTGTCCGCCTAAGTACCATCATTCGATCGATCCCCTCGATGCGATGATTGGCTGACCAGTATGTCACGCAAGATTAGAGCTGCAAATGTTTCAGAGGCCAACAAGGTGACCTTTGCGACATACTTTTAGGAGGGACCTGCCAACCTGTGGTGGGAAAGCTATGAAGCTATGCATCCTCAAGGACCTGCGCCAACCTGGGCAGAGTTTAGCGCCGCATTTCATCTCCATCACATCCCAGAAGGGCTGATGGACCGCAAGAGAGAGGAGTTCTTCGCCTTCACCCAGGGCAGATTGTCAGTTGATGCATACAGCCGCGAGTTTGGAAACCTTGCTCGCTATGCTCCATAGGAAGTCTCAACCGATGCAAAGAAGTAGGCTAGGTTCCGCAAGGGACTTAATGCTGAGCTTTGTCGAGATCTTCGCCTGCACGAGTGCACCACTTTTCAAGCTCTCGTCAATAAAGCTATCAATGCTGAGTCCGGACACACTGACTACGAGGCCACAAGGAGGCATAACTGTGATTGCAACCCTGCATCGGGTTCAGGACCCAACAAGCGCCGAATATGGGTACCCAATGCAGCTATGCCGGCAAGGTACACTGCGAGGCCATCCTTCCAGGCACCTCGTCCAGTTCAGTCCAACCCTCCACCCAAACCATTTGGAGGAACACAAGCAAATGTTGCCCCTCGTGCTACAGTGGTATGCTACAAGTGTGGAGAACCGGGATATTATTCTCGTGAATGTCCCCAAAACAATGCCAAGCCCGCTGGACACGGAAAACCAGGGAAAGTCTTCTATGTGAAGCCAACTCCTGTCCGTGGCCGAGTTAACTATGTGTCTGCTGAAGAAGCTCTTGAAGACCCTGATGTCATTCTAGGTATGCTTCTTGTTAATAGCCATCCAGCATCTGTTCTATTTGATACTGGGGCATCTCATTCATTCATCTCAGAAAGTTATGCATAGTTGCATAACATGTCTTTCTGTGACATGCCCACTCCTTGAGTAGTTCAGACTCCTGGATCAAAGTGGCAAACTTCTAGAGTGAGCCATGACAATGAAATTTTGGTGGATAGACTAGTATTCCTAGCATCCTTGATAGCTCTTAAGTCTTCGGACATCAATATCATTCTAGGTATGGATTGGATGAAAGCCCACTATGCCAAGATTGATACTCATTCTAGGAATGTTCAACTTACACATCCCTCGGGTGAGATAGTTAATGTCTCTACTCGAAACCAAGCGCCAACTCTATTCCTTAAATGCTAGCCCTCTCCCTGAGCTAGAAGATATTCTGGTAGTCCGTGATTTTCCAGATGTCTTTCCAGAAGAACTGCCAGGTATTCCACCTATCAGAGATGTTGAGTTCGTGATAGAACTTATTCCAGGGACAGTCCCAATAGCCAGAAGACCCTATAAGATGGCACCCTTAGAACTAGCCAAGCTAAAGACCCAAATCGATGAAGCTTTGAAGAAAGGTTTCATTCGTCCTAGTTCTTCTCCTTGGGCTTGCCCCATCCTCTTCATTAATAAGAAGGATGGATCGGATCGGATGGTTGTGGATTACCGACTAGTGAATTTGGTCACTATCAAGAACAAGTATCCGCTCCCCGGGATCAACGATTTGTATGATCAACTCGCTGGATCCTCTGTCTTTTCCAAAATGGATTTGAGGTTGGGATACCATCAAATCAGAATTAGGAACGGGGACATTCCTAAAACGGCTTTTGTCACTCGTTATGGCCAATACGAGTACACTGTCATGTCCTTCGATTTAACCAATGCCCCAGCCACTTTCTCTCGTCTGATGAATTCGATCTTCATGGAGTATTTGTATAAGTTCGTCGTGGTTTACCTCGATGACATACTCATTTACTCGAAGAACAAACAAGAACATGCCGAGCATCTGAGGCTGGTATTGATGAAACTTCGAGAGCACCGCCTTTATGCCAAATTCTCCAAGTGTGAATTCTGGTTGCCGGAAGTGACCTATCTTGGCCACGTGATCTCTGGCAAAGGTATTGGTGTCAATCCCGAGAGAGTTCAGGCCGTCCTTGATTGGACTCAACCTGAATTGGTTAAGCAAATTCGGAGTTTCCTTGGCTTAGCGAGCTATTGTCGCCGCTTTGTTGAGAACTTCTCCAAGGTTGCGAAACCTCTGACTGGACTCCTCAAGAAAGATAAGAAGTTTGAGTGGACCCCACAATGCGAGCATAGTTTTCAAGAGTTGAAAAGACGACTGACCTCTGCTCCCGTTCTGGTGCCACCAGATTTTCCTAAGGACTTTATTATCTATTGCGACGCCTCGCGACAAGGATTAGGTTGCATTCTCATGCAAGATCGTCATGTGATTGCATACGCATCTCGACAGTTGCGTCCACATGAGGATAATTATCGAACACATGATCTTGAGCTTGCAGCTGTAGTCCATGCACTAAAGACATGGCGACATTACCTTCTGGGTAATCGTTGTGAGATATACACTGATCACCAAAGTCTAAAATATATCTTCACCCAACCGGATTTGAATCTCAGGCAAAGATGGTGGGTAGATTTGATTACAGACTACGACTTAGGGATAACTTACACCCCGCGAAAAGCCAATGTCATGGCTGATGCACTAAGTCGTAAGTCCTATTGTAACAACTTGATGTTACAACAAGGTCAACCGCTTCTCCATGAGGAATTCAGGAAGTTGAATCTTCATATCGTTCCTCAAGGATTCCTATCCAACTTGGTGGCGAAACCTACTCTTAAGGATCAAATCATAGCTGGCCAAAAGCATGATAAGGGAATTTCCCGGATCAAAGAGAACCTCATTAGCGGTCTCGCTAAGGACTTCTCTACAGATGATCAAGGTGTAGTGCTCTTTCAGGGCCGTTTAGTGGTTCCCAAGAGCCAACATCTTAGGCAGCTGATTCTTAAGGAGGCTCATGATTCTCCTCTCACAATTCATCCGGGTAGTACAAAGATGTATCAGGACCTACGCCAGAGGTTCTGGTGGACTAGGATTAAGAGAGAAATTGCTCAGTTCGGTGCTAACTGCAACGTTTGTCGTCGTGTGAAAGCAGAGCATCAAAGGCCTGCTGGCACCCTTCAACCCTTAGCCATTCCTGAATGGAAATGGGGTAAGGTCGGTATGGATTTCATCATCGATTTCCCAGGACCAAGAGAGGAAACCATGTTATATTGGTAGTGATTGAGCGGCTCTCCAAAGTGGCTCATTTTCTTCCTGTTTGGGAAAGCATTACTGCTAGTCAGCTAGCGGAGTTATACGTTTCTCGAATAGTTTCTCTTCATGGTGTTCCCTTGGAGATTAACTCAGACCATGGAAGTATCTTTACTTCTCGATTTTGGGAAAGTTTTCAACCTGCCATGGGGACTCATCTATCCTTTAACACTGCTTTCCATCCTCAATCAAGTGGTCAAGTTGAGCGAGTCAATCAAATTCTTGAAGACATGCTCCGAGCTTGTGTTATATCTTTCGGTATGAATTGGGAGAACTGCCTTCCGTTTGCTGAATTCGCATATAACAATAGTTATCAATCAAGCTTGGGCAAAGGCCCTGTTGAAGTTCTCTATGGACGAAAATGTCGAACACCTCTTAACTGGTCAGAAACCGGAGAGAGGCAACTCTTTGGTCCGGACATGATCCAGGATGCAGAGGAGCAAGTTTGCATTATTCGTGAAAATTTGAAAACAGCCCAATCCCGTCAAAAGAGTCAATATGACCGTCATCATAAGTCTGTGACTTATGAAGTTGACGAGAAGGCTTACCTTCGGGTTACACCTCTGAAGGGTACCCATTGATTCGGTATCAAAGGCAAGTTGGCTCCTCGTTACATTGGACCTTTTCGCATTCTTGCCAAACGAAGAGAGGTTGCCTACCAATTGGAACTTCCTTCGCATCTTTCCAAAGTTCATGATGTCTTTCACGTCTCTCAACTCAGGCGTTGCTTTTTTGGATCCTGTCCGAGAAGTGGACCACGAAATGCTTGATCTCCAAGATAACCTTTCATACCAAGAAAACCCCGATCATATTCTCAACCTGGCTGAGCGTACCACTCGACGTCGGAACATCAAGTTTCTTAAGGTTCAGTGGTCGCATCATTCTGAATCTCGGGACATGGGAAAGAGAAGATCGTCTTCGACTACAGTACCCCGCGCTCTTCCCGACGACTCCAAAATCTCGGGACGAGATTCTTTTGAGTGTGGGTGAGTTGTCACATCCCTAGCAAGTGTCATAGGCTAGCAATGTGTTTGCATCATCATCATCATCATTGCATAAATATGAAATGGGGAGACAGAAAAGAAACCCCAAGCATTCATGAATTAAAGAAATTCCAGATAAATGAAATTTCAACAAATCCAAAATGCCCATAAAAAATGTCCCCTATGTCTGATAATTAGGGACATGGATATACCAGGGGTCATTTGAATTATTTGAACATTTTAAATAAATTAAATTAATGATTTAAGTCCCTGGAAAATGATAAATAAAGCAAATATCATTATCACTGTTTTCAAAATAACCTGAAACTGTTATTATAAGTTTGGAATATTCAAACTTCAATTTAGAAAATATGTGGGTCATTTTGATAAGTTATTTTGATCTGCAAAGAAATAAAACAAATGTTAGAAAGCAGAAAACAGAAGTAAAAAAAAGAAGAGGAAGAAGTATACCTGGCCCAGGAAGGAGATGGCCCAGCCCACCAGGGCCAAGCGGTCATCTTCAACCTCTGCCAGTGGGCAGAGGCGAAGTGACGCGCGCGCCGGTAGGCCTCCACCTCCTCCCTGCCTGCCCGTCTCTCTCCGGCCAGAAAGGCCTCGAGGATGACCTCGTAGGAGACGTCCAGATCGAGCTGGCCTCGCCCTCTTCTCCCCGGCTTCTTCCCCTTTCTCCTCCCCTGCCGAGCACCGCCGTAGTCGCCGCTCGCCGTTGCCGCTGTTCTGGCCACCCCCTGTCCCCTTCGAACCCATCAGCAGACCCGCCGCGACGCCCTTGACCTCCCCGTGGCGCTAGAAGGACCCCAGAGGCCCTGCAACGTCGCCATCTTCCTCGCCCTCGTCTTCGGGTCCGACGATAGCCGACATCGATTCGTGGGCCACCGAGCTTCTCCGGCTCCGCTATCGTCTCCAAGAGCCCCGCTGTGAGCTCCCCGTGCTTTCCCCTCTCTCCTCGTGGCCCTCTTCTCCCTTAGCTACCATCCCCAAGCTTGCCCGAGTTCCGGCCGCCGCCCATCTCATCGACGGCGACGATTTCGGCCATCCCAGCCGCTAGGAGGGGTCGAAATGAACTTGCGCGTGCGAGTAGAGTAGATTGGTGCCCTCCGTCGCCCATTTGGTCGCCGGAGGAGGAAACCCGAGCCCCTCCGCCGCTTCTGGAGTCGCCGGCGGCTCGTCGCCGGTGGCTCTGGTCGTTTTGACCTTGGGAGTTGACCCTGACAGGTGGGGCCACCCCCTGGTTAACCCTGGTTAGTTTAAAAAAAATTAAGCTAATTAGTCTATGACATGTGGGCCCAAGTTCTGTTAAATATGAGATTAGTCTTAAATTTAAATTAATTTGGATAGTTAGTTTAATGAGACACTGACTGGTGGGCCCTTCTATATTAATTAGTATTAAGCAATAAAATTAAACCCTGTTAGTGACTGTGTCACTAACCAGTGAGACCCACTGGTCAGGTTTGACCTGAGACGACCAGTTGACCTGCTGAGGTCATGGTGACGTAGTGCTGATGCAATAAAGGAATTTTCTGTTAAAGAACAAATCAGGAAAATCCAGAAAATGTTTAAAACTTTGAAAAATCATATAAAATAATCTGTAAGTCAGAAGAAAATAATTTATATATGAAAATTTATCAGAAAAATCCAATGAATCCAATGGTGCTATTATCATGCATGATAGAGCAACCTAAATAGGTGAACATGGACATTTTAGCATTAGGTCAATATATAGATTTTGAAAAGAGAACAACTTTGAACCTATATTCAAAGACATTTCAAATTGACATGACCAGTAGCTACATTAGCTCATCCATGAACATCATTATGTCATGTTCATGCATCATATTGTCGCATCTACTTGTATTGAATGTTTGTCTGCATTGCAGTAGGCCCTAATCCGGAGGATACTACTCCGTACCCTGACGAAGGAGAGAACTCTTCCGCAACCCAGCAAGGCAAGCAACCCCATTGATCATTCCGATAACATCCCGTCCTGTCACTCCTGCTCTTGTTCATTGCATTAGGCCATTGTTACATGACTGTCATACATGGTAGATGAACCTAATCTTCTGCATGACCTGATCTTGTCACAGTAAATAGCTAAACCATGCAACCTAGCATACCTGGTAGATGCTTGTGCCGTGATGTGCTTAGCTTACCTTCATGCCATGCCGCTATGCTTAGAGTTGTGTCAGGTCTGATTCATCTGGGTGATGAACCAGAGTGAAACTGTGATGTTCTGATGTGATGAGCTCATAACGAATCCGTTTTGGTAAAAGGTAGCGATGAGAGGCTATGTAGGAGTACATAGTGGGTTGTCTAATTGGGACCGTTCTTAGGAACTGGGTTCCGTGTTTGTGATCCAAGACGAGATACTACCACATGCTGGGCCCTGAAATATGACCCCGCTCGACTTATCAGTCGCCTAGTCCTTGGTCCAGGTATTGCAAGTAGTTTCTGGTGTTTATAGCATGCTGGAGGCCGTGCGTAGCGCTGACCCTCGGGGTGGGTTACGACACGGTAGGCAGTGGCACGGTGTACCAAGGGTCACCCGAATGGTGGGCTTGGGAACCCTGCGCACATCGTTTGAGACCGTAGCGGAAACTTCAGCCGGACTTCCATGCGGGTCAGTCTCAAATAGGCGGTAGCCTGGACTAGAGGGCTTATGTGATTGACGGTCGTGGCCGACTCCCTCGCTGGGCATCCACTTGAAGGTTGCCGAGGTGCATGGTTTATGGCACACAGCGATAAGTGGCGAGAGCGTGTGTGAAGAAGTACACCCCTGGATGGTTATGAAACTATTCGAATAGCTGCGTCTGCGGATATGGACTACTTGGAGAATTTATGTTGTTCATAGATAATCAAATGGATACTTCTAAAATTCTCAAGACAAGTGTGAGTACCGTGGATGGCACTCTTCCGGAAGGGGAAGGTGAGTCCATGGTGGTGTATTGTGATGGAGTTAGTGGACTCGTGTGCGATAAATAAAGTTGTAACAAAGAGTTTAAAACTAAGTAGTGTAGGTTAGCCATGAGTCAAAGCTGGCTTTCTGCATAAACTCCACCACCCCTTGTTGATAATGAGCATAAATAGACTAGGTCTATTTCAAAGAATTGCTGAGTATGATTGTACTCATCCTTGCTTAATTAATGTTGCAGAGGAAAACTAGGACCCATCAGGTGGGTTCTATCTAGACGTTGACGATACCGAATAGCTAGTGTCCCAGCTACGATCTTGCCCATGTGGTGGGCCGTAGATAGTCAGGCCATGTGCCTCTTTTATATTTTGCCGTCTGTACTCAGACAACTTTAGTTTCTACTGGTTTGTAAGACTTTGTTTGTATGAATTGAGTGCCAGGTCATGTGACCCCTATCTGTATGAACATATTATGCAAGGCTCGTCTGAGCCTCTTAAATAAAAGTCGTGTTATTGTATGGTTATGTTGTGATGCCATGGTTGTATCTGTACATATCGGGCATGTCATGCGTACGTGTGACGTGCAACGGTATGTATGGGATCCGACACCTAGTCGTGTGCCTTTAGTAGTACTCTTTACGGGAAACTGCCTCTTTGTGCTTCCACCGAGCCATGGTAGCTTGCTACTGCTCTGGACACATTGATTGACCGGCATGTATCCTTCTTTGCTGTTGTGTCTGTCCCTTCGGGGAAATGTCTCGCAGTGTAATGGAGTCCCTATAGCCTGTTACGACTCGTCTACGTGCAGTGATGACATTCGTGTCTCGCGACGTAATGGAGTCCTTGTAGCTTGCTACGACTCGTCTACACACGCTTGAGGCCGACACCTACATTGCTGGGTTATGTATGCCTGTTTCCGTACGGATGTGCCACTTGGGTTCTATGACTAGTTATGTCGGCCCGGGTTCTTAGTTGTGTGATTGCTAGCGACATGTTCACATACGTGAGCCAAAAGACGCAAACGGTCCCGGCCAAGGTAAGGTGGCAGCCGTGGAGTACCGTGCGTGAGGCCGCAAAGTGATGTGGCTTGTTACAGTATGGAATCATATGACTTAGGATCGGGGTCCCGACATATTACCTCCCCCGGAGGGCCCTGAACCTGGGTACATCATGTGTCATCACTACTTGTGCCCAATCTCGCTCCCGGAGCCCGTCGGCGTCCTTCGGCCCCAACCACCTACGATTAGTGACCATATGGCATCTGTCGTAAGAAAACAACGACATTTGCTATGTGTTTAAAATATTTGGGCAAAAACCCTAAAGGCAAAAACCCTGGAATTTATTCTGGGGTGGTAAGTATATTATTACCAAGCCACATAATAAGTTTCCGCAATTTTTATGAAACTAAAATATTAGTGCCAACATTTATCAAAAATAGTGAACATTTTTGAAGGGCATTTTGGATCAATTGAAAAATCACAACTAGTTGAATTGTTTGGTTAGGTGAGGTGCTAGGGTTTTTGTTAATCCCCATTTCATGTTGATGAAAATTAAACATGATGACATGAATGCTCACTGCTGCAACTAATAAAATTAATTGCAACAAATTCTAGGGCTGTGACAACTCACCCCCACTAAACAAGAATCTCGTCCCGAGATTCAGGCGTAGGGTAAGAGGGCAGAGGAGACACAAACTAACACAATATTCACGATTCAATTGTCCTTGTCGAAGATGTTGATTCATTTTATCATGTTGATCTTGACATCTTTGCCTTTGTGATCTTCATTGAAGAACAAGGACAAGGAGAACAGGAAAACTCTACAGGAATCGATCTTCTCGAAGATCGAGCGACTCAAGATCAGCCCATGGAGTGACACATGATAACATCTCTTGAGCTGAGACACAAAACACACATGGAGAGCGATGGAATGAAATAGATAATGGAAGTCCAATTGGTAGGCAACAATTCCGCACTAGAACGGATGGTGACGGGGTTTCAAGGTAGGGAGGAGTTAGTTGCCCTTCATACCATAATGGGCACCTTAGGGAAGGTGACTCATAGCATTATTACTTAAGTGGCAAAAAGAATTACTTTTGATACAGAGGTCATTGAAACTCTTTGTACCAGCCTAAGGCAATTCACAAACGATCATTTGAAGGAATTCGAGCAAATGGCATACTCAGTTTGAAAAAGAAACTAGAGTTATAGATAGCGAGGTCTAACCCAGTGTATGAGCGTGTTCTCAAGAACTTGAGCATCCCCATATTCATCAGAGTTTTGCCAACATCCATGCCAAGGATTCTAGAAACACATCATACTACCATGATGAATAGCGATGGAGGATGCAGATGCAAAAGAACACAACAGTTTCTCAGATTTGACCTTAGCTATGCCAAGGAAACGTAATCTGGATGATCGTCCGAGGGACATTTAGCACTCCGCTTCTAATATTCTCCTTGATGAAATAGCATAACCAATTACCAGAAATGCTTAATATTTGTAACATCAAATAAAAAGGTCAGACTTCAGGGCACAAAGGGGTCCATGAAGAACATCTTCTAGAATAAGTCATATTAAATCCTCAATTGGAAGTGGCTAATGTTGCTTATACAAGATACTATAATTATAGGTCTTCTGGCTAGGTGTGCTAGCCACAACATCACTTTACCAGTTATAGTGAGAAGAATATTATAATTCTTGGGAATCGTCCCAACCATTATATCTGCCTGAGATTCAGATCTGGTTGGTGCCGAAATACTCCAGACTCAGCACGTCCGAAGACGAAGGTTTGCAACACAGATCGATGATATGACGTTGCAGAATTCTGAGGAGGTGAACTGCGGAGGCCAACTCAAAACCATGAGATGGTTTGCAAGACACATGTCAACACGAGATCCAAGACAAGCATGATCACATGGTCTTACAACGAAACACTACCGAGTTTGGGTTAGGAACCATCATTGCGGATAATGAAGCTTGGTGGAAGCCCGTCTGGTACCTTCGGGAGTATCACTTAACTTCTTTTCCTGAAGAAATCAAGCAGTGGCTTGGGATGCTAGGTAATACATATGAAATGGAGGGGGCCAGCCTATCGAACCATAGCATACTTCGCACATGCATGATCGACTTGGGATGATTCCAATGGAAGCAAGATAACTTCCTCGAATTCATGGCGGCAACTTGCATCTAATGCACGTGAACTCAGAGGGGGTCACTTCTTACACCTAACATATACTTCACGGACGAAACATGAAGATATGCCTACAAAGTTTCCGAAGCTAGCTTTATGTTCATCAAGGATCAACCTATGGATGGAATTCCACAACTATGAGAACAAGGTGATAGCCTTGGTTAGACCGAAAGATATAACGGTGTATGCCCGAGGATACATCCACGAGTAAAAATAACATTAGGAAGATCATTGGTTCTGATTTTGATTTGACGATAGCCCAAACTAAAATTAAAGATTGGATAAGACAATAAATACAACAATTGATCACAAGGATCAACGTATCAAGATATCATCTTTCTTCTACACATAGAAGCAAAAAAACACAAAGATATTCCTTTGACATGAGATAAGTTAGATCAAGGTTTTACCTTTCAACTCTCCAAGTTGTTGTTTAGCTTAACCAACTAGTTCAGGGGTATCCAACATAGATTCTTGGAGACAGGTGGTTCATGAAAAGACCATCTTGATGACGAACTCAACATAATGGTCAAGGGACAGCCTGTTGATACTTCCGAGAAGATATTCGGAAAATCACGAACCACCAATATGTTATTAAGCTTGAGAGCAATCTTGCTTTTCAGAGCAAGACGATGCGATCAACAGAGTGAAGGATTAACACAATACTAACTCATTAATCGAAAAGTGCACCATGGAAAATGGACTAGGTAGCACGATCAATCTTTAGGGTGTGATTCATTAACCAACACACCAAGAATGAAATTATATTCCATCAACTACCAAGCAACAAAGTTGCTAGGAGTATCGATTTCACACAACATGGTTCACTTGTGGGTATTCCGGTTACAACCAACTCAGGTACCTAGGAACAAACAATGATGGCAAGAGGTATCACCGCATCAAGAATTCATAAGAGGTTGTGTAATTCTCATGACATTCCTGACATGAAGATGGTAATACTTTAAGGTAGAACATAACAAAAGCTGGATTGGCATTTTGATCTACAGAATACAACTGCTTTGACCCAATCCTAGGAATGGATGAGGTACAGGAGTTTGTTTCTACTATTCATTCTGGAGTAGAATGGCTCGACGGACCACAAGAGTAGTCAACATTGATAACACAAATGCATGACATACACTTGACTATCCACTGATAGCTGAAGGTCAGAATAATTGAAGAGGGGCAACTCAAGAGCACATGATTTTTCATGAGTTGTAGATGCATAGGTTAACATGTTGAACATAGTTCAACACAGTTCTTCCGCATAACCCATGTAGAAGGGTAGGATTGGTAGAGTCACAACTATGGAATGGAGAACTCATCAGGAGCACACATGTTGTGACCTTTTGTCCACAAAGAACTTCTATCGGGGTTGGTTTATAGTATTGGAAGAATGACATACCACAGACCTTGAAGACTACAACAAAGTTACTAATCATCCTCAAGAAGAGAGCAATTACTATCAACAAGAGAAAGCAGAATGAATCATGGGTTCGAGAACCCAGAGACAGAATACCTACTCACTAAGTAGCATCACAGGATGCTTTTGATAACGATGGCTAGAATCATCACACTAGGAACACAAAACACAACTAGACTGTTGGGTGGTTCACTAGAATAACATGGATTCCCACTACAAGAAATATGCTAACTTCTGACCATCAATATTGGTCACATAATGGTCATTATTTTTAGGACCAAAAATAGTTGGTCAAAAGTTGAGGGTCAAGAATGGAAATTAAGGACCTTTCTTCTGGAGTGGTCGTAGACGTTTATGACCAAAAAAATCGTAGGTTCTACAACAATTGTTTTGGTCACTAGCAGTCTGCACAGGCCACGTCGGATCCTACGTGGCAAGCTGACATGGCAAAATTGCGACCAAATGAAAAGGTCGTCGATTAGTATCAGTCCAGTCCAATTCGGTGTTCTACATGGGCCAGGCCCATTAAGTCAACCTTTCTATATTTTTTCCTGTCAACTTTTAGTCGGCTTCATGGGCCAAGCCCGACATTGCAGCCTTTTTATTTTTGGGTCGTGGCCTTTTTGTCTCAACAATTTCATTTTTTGTTTTTTATAAAATGGGTCAAATAGTTAGGTGGGTCCCCGTTGTCAGGTTCTGGTAACTGGGTCCCATTTTCCATGTTCTGGTAAGTGGGTCCCATCTATCAGGATCTCTTCATATTTCAAGCAGTATTTACATTGGCAGAGATAGAAAACACACATGATACTTCAAATAAAAGCAACCAGATCATGTAATACAATTGCAATCACAGTACATTATTTTACAAGCTTTACAAGCTCCTTACATAGCAATCACAAACTAGGCACCTGCTCCCGCCATGAACAATATGCCAAACTCGTTGGATGACCATATCAGATGAACAACATGCCGGACTCGCTAGAGAACCATAGTCAGATGAACAACATGTCGGACTCGTTGGACAACCATAGTCGGGGTTGGGAACAAAAAAAATGGCAGCATGCCTTCCTCGGTCGCACTGTTACATGAATCAGCAGAGAAGAATCAGAAAGAACTGTGAGAAATATATTATGAACTGTAGCGACCCGACTCAAAATGAGTCATGCCTCTATTTGTTCTGTGCCATCCCTAGATCAGTATGTCGTCACACACAGTACATCAATGTATATATCAAAGTGCAATCACATGTAATTAACGTAAAACTGATATATACCTTAAAATCTCAGCGGAAGCAGTCAACGGGAGTGGAGTCCCAATAACACCAACGGCAGGTTGAGTGTAGACCGTAACCCTTAATCGTACTCTTACTCCTCATAGAACTTATCTACAACATAAGACGTTGCAACCGTGTAGGTCAGTACATTGAATGTACCGGCAAGATCACCATAGCAGAACAGAAGATAAAGACTATTCTATATGCAATAAGGCTTTGTGGCCCTGTGTCTGAGTTTTTGCATAAAAGCTTATTTTATTTTATTTTCCTACAACAAAGGAATATCAGGAGTTTTCACTACAAAGTTACCTACCATGACATGGTTCCGCCAACCGATGTCTTGATGCCCACAAGTATCATAAGTTGCACACGATTAAATTATCAGTCCAGTGTTGAGAGTTTAGAGATAGATCCAAGTCCAAAGTCTCAAATTGTCCATAACCGGGGACACGGCTAATCGATTATGTTTTAACTTTGCAGAGTGTTGTGTACTTTACCCATAAGATTCGTTCCCTCCCGGTAAGTCCTCGCACTACCGGGTGTTTGAGAACAGGACGAACGAAACATGGTCTTTCAGAGTGTTTCCCTGACTACTGTCAGTGCCCATCCAATCCTAACGTCGACTACATCTTGTAGCACTGCCCAGCGAGAGTCACAACAAAGATCAACCAAGCCAGAGCCCATAATGACTTGTGGCTACACAGGTAAGCTTCCGGGCATGAAGTATTCATCCGTCTCTTTGAGTCTGGGTGAAGCTTTCTGCAAGATGTCATGGCGCTTCTCCATGCATCCCGGCCATCCACTGGTTACTCCAGGGATGCCCATCAATTCCATCCTTCACCCAATAGTGTGTATTGAAAACTTGTTTCTCGAGTCTCGAAGTCTTGAGGTCTTGAAGATGCATTACTTGAAGATTCCTTCATGAAGTCATCGTCTTGACGTGGAGTCCTCCTTCTCACACCACTCATGAACACTCATACCAGACCCCGTCTACTTTAGCATAGCATTAAAATAACTAACGTTCCCGGGGCTTTAGTAACAAGTGGTGGGTTCCTACCTCATGCATTCTACTCAACTACAAGAATTTAAATAACACTAATGGAGGGATTTGTTGAATGATGTTACTACATGCAATAAAACATAGGTATGAAATAAATGGTCAAAGTGAACTTGCCTGTACTGTTGATGAAGAAAAAATATCGCTCTCAGAAATAACTTGATAGAACTATTCGTCACTCTCCGATGAAAATCTATATAATCAAACATTGCATTCATATAAGCAATCGTACTAGCAATCAATACTAACAATCAAAAGGTAACACAAAACCAAAACACAAAAGGGTTGTGATGAAGGAAATACTTAAGACAAAAGTTAAAATAACAAAACTTCATCTAATCAACCGTGTGTAGTTTTCCCTACAAATAACCTATTTTCAAAAGTAACAAGACAAAAACAAGGTAAAATATAACGAAAGTATTTTAGTAAATATTTTACTAGCAAAAAGAATTACTTTTGAAAAACAAGTAAGAACTATGAAAACAACACACTAAACACCATAAATTTTCTAGCTACTAAACTTAATAACAAGTAAAAAAATAAAATATAAAAATAAGAGAAAACAAAATATATAACAACTAAGTTAACAGAAACTGAAACTTGTAAAACAAATTTAAAAAATATTTTCAAATAAGAAATCAAATTAGCAAGGAAATCAATTTGCAAGTTATTATGAAACTGGAATTGATTTCATGCTATAAAAATAATAAATTACATAAAAATAAACATGGTTGAAATACTACTGCTAACTAACAGAAAACAAGGTAAAATTTGTCAACGAATATGAAAGAAAATAAATTAAAACAATTTAAAACAAAAGAAATAGAAATAAACCTAAAAGGAACTAAAACAGAATCTGTTTTGTTAAAAATACTAATTTAAAATATTCTAAAAAAATTCAAATTCTACCTACTGATAACTAAGATCACTTTTGACCAGTAGCAACAAAAATCAACTTAAAATCTATTTTTAAACTCAAGACAGCAAATTCAACAGAATTCAAATTTAAACTTTTCAAATATGGTCAAACTTTACATCTACATAAAATATTCAAAAATTGTGACGCGATGCAAAAAGAATAGAATTAGAACAGTTATAAACATTAAAGATATGAATAAAACAAAAACAAAACTAATTCTGTAATAGAAACTAAAGTAGAAGTAAGAAAAACTACTCTAACGAACAGGGGGTGACGTGGCAGTTTCGGATTGGCTACGGGTTGTGCACTATGGTAACTAACTAGCGAACAGCCGCACGTTAAATAAAAGGCTACGGCTAAAATAGAATAAAAGAAAAATGGTCGGTTTAGTTAAAGAAACCGAAGGGGTGTGCGGGATCTAATCCTAACCGTTCAGCAGAGATCGGACGATCGAAGAGGAAGGAGAGCTCACAGGGGGGGTCGGCGTGTTCCAGCAAAGCTCCGGCGATGTCCGAGGCGGCGAGGTTGATGGGGGAGGCGTCTCCGGTGGTCGGGGACGATGGCGAAGGGGTCCAGGCGATGCGGCGGTGAACGGGGCGTCTAGAGGTGGTCAAAGGTGAGCTCGAGACGACGGGGTGGAGCAGGGCGAGGCAAATGGCGTGGTGGCAGCTCCAGACTCCGGCAAGGGATTGCGGCAAGGGCAGTGCATAGGCATTGGGGCTTTGGAGGGGAACGGATGCGGGGATGGCGAGGGTTTTATAGGCGGCCTCGGCGTCGTCTAAAAGGAAGGAGAGGGGAGATCGCGGCGGATCCGGTGGTGGCTCCGGCGATGCAAGGGAATCAGGGCAGAGCAGGAGGAAGAATGCAAGGAGTGGATTGGGCAGGATTCTTTCCATATGGGCCTCGGTTTTTTTCCTTGTTTTAAAGATTTGTTTCCTTTTATTTAAAAATAGAGAAAGGAAATTTGATTTCGAGGATCAAATCAAATCCAAAAATTAAAATCCTATATATTAAAATGGTGAGGAGAATAAATGTAAAAAGATGGACATTTTTCCACGTCCAAAATAAATACTTTTAAAAAATGATTTTTTTCAGAAAATGCTCAAATTGGCTTTATTTCTTTGTTTTGCAAATATTTTTCAAATAACCCCATGGTTTTCTTAGGGTTCAAATATTTCACAAAAATTCCCTTGGTTTGGAGGGTCAGGTTCCTCTACTCAAGATTTGTCCAGGGTTTGAATTATTTCAAACTTGAAATTGGAAATCAAATATGAAAGGAACTCCATATTAGAAAATTTCAAATGTTTTCAAATCCACTCTTCAAATCTTTTTATATTTAAGAAGCCATGTCATCTTCTCTCACTGATTTGAAAGTAGGAATTTGAATTCCAAAAGCATATGGGAAAGTCATGTCATTCCCTCTCATTCAAAAGTTTTTTTTTGAAAGTTTCAATTTTCACTCAATTTCAATCACTCACTCAATCAAACAATCATTCTAATATTTATTATAACATTCCAAAATTTGGGATGTTACATGAACAGACCATTCAAGAAAAGGATAGTTATTTAGAATGATAACACAAATTAAGCTAGTACAATGCTTTTTGTTCTCCAGCTAGTTAAAATGAGATACTCTCATACAAGATAACTGAGACACAATATGAAAGCTAACAGTGGGGATGCCATAGCTGAAATGAGCAAGCTATTTTAGATTTAAGAAACAAAGAAAATGCATCAATAATTTTTCAGAAGGTATATTATGAGCATATTATGTTAATGCTTGCAGCAACACAAGGGGAAAACAGTTTGAAAGTGCATACAGTTATACGTCGTGTTGTTCACACACAAGATTGATTACATCTACTTGAGAGGGTTTGCTAAAACTCTTTAAGCTAACTTACTCAAGTGGAAAACAGTTTCAAAGTGCAGACTATTATATGTCATGTTCTTGTCACAGAAAACTGATAATTTCTACTTCATAGGATAACACTTGAGCAACTTTACTCAAGTGGAAAATAGTTTGAAAGTGCAGACAAAGATGCAGCGGCAGAATTCAGAAATCAGAATGGCGACAATTTTAACTCAAATTACTAATGAGTCTAAATTGCCAATTTGTTATCGCAGATTATATTGCTTAACAATAATTTCAGACTGAACAATACTGATAATATCGGTTATGTAAAAAATATGGATAACATTGCATGGAATGGAATGGATTATTGGTATGTACCAACAACACAAGCGTGTGCCCATATACCTACATAGTTCTGCTCTGCATTTATCCAACCTGGAACAACGCGAATACGCAATGTTGACAAGAACACCACAAGTCACTTTCTCTTTAACAACATCTTCCCTTATGACCACTGATGGCTGCCTCCGCCGCGTAGCATCCGGGCTCGCCTTGGCCTCACCGATCTGCTACTTCCACTCGAAGTCAGCAGCAGCCAGCGACCTACAGAAACACATGCCACCATCATCTCATTATACAGTTTCCATCGCAGCTGAGTAAACTATTTAGCAAACTATTCATCATGACTTTCAAATTTCTACAAAGTAGAATAATAGCATTAAATAGAAAAGTCTCAAGCCTATATCAGATGACCCCCATTTAGGAATACATCGCCAGCAGAAATGTTCAGTCATACTCATTAACCTTTTGAACAATATAGTACAGAAATAAATGTTAGGATTGGTCAAACGAAAATATCTTAGTTAATTGTTTTTTACCAACATTCACATATGAAAATCAATGATCAAAGTTTACAGTACCAGAGACAAGACATTAAATGAAATCAGGGTAATACCTTCTTGCGGAATCTGGGTAGGTTTCGCTCTTCTTGAACAAGCTACTCTCATCGTCGTTCACCTGTTGCAGAGAAATGAAAAAAAATGTTGAAGAACACAACTCCAGAACCTCACTATACATCACAAGCACAACACTTACTATACTACAATGTAGTGAAACCTTGATCATACCTTCTGTAAAGTACATTTGCTGCATTGGCATTCACAGAGGGGGCTCACTGTTGGCGACAACTGGCTCTCCTTGCCGCTCATGGCCAAATGGATGGATGTATGTGGACCTTCATAGTTTGTGGCCAAGGAAAATTCCCACAATCATTTTGAATGGCTTGGACCCTTTGTAGGTCATAATGTAGGTCCTGAATTCTTGGAAGATACGTACTGTATAATATTTGGTCCTTGATTGCTAATCTTACAACCTTGGTAAACTTTGTAATCTGTCAGTATTTCCAAACGCTGCACAACAGTGTTTAATTAAGTATGAACTCATATTCATGAATCCTAAAACTTGTAGTGATAAATGATATTGCACAATTCTTAATCTATCATCTTGCTCATAGCCTTGGATTTGTATCTAATTCAGTTATCTGAACCTGAGCACCGACTTCATTCATGCAGGCAAGCAACAACACAAATTGGGCTAGTTACCATTTCTGACATATGGCCTACTTCCTCAAACCACTTACACAAAGCTAACTTAGATTAAGACTAAAAAAAGGGTCAATTTCTTTCCCATTGTTACCTGGAAACCCACTCAAGGTCAATGCATTAGTTAAGTTCCAGGATATGGGATCTAATTGCTCAGCACTAGCAAATTAGGGAGCTCTGAATCTGTGATGTGATATTTCAATGTGCAAGAAAACTACCGAAATATAGATATTTTCCTTGCCTGCAAACAGATGCATCAAATTAATCAGATGGAATGGTATGCTCATCATCGTGATCTCACCTAAATTATCCCCTTGATCCTCCAGGCGCCCCTGGTGTGCACCACGATCTGCCCGTCGTCGGGGTTCTACGAGGAGACCTCCATCCGGACCTCCTCGGAGGCGACGTTGTAGTCGTTGGACAGGAGCTCGGTGACGGCCATCCCACCGACGATGATGCGGAGGCCAAGGACAGCGTGGGAGTTGCCGAGGTTGGCGACGTAGAGCGTGTCCCTGGCTATGGCCCCAAGCAGGCAGCAGGAGCCAACGGCGGCCATCCGCGGTCGCTTGGGCCACGCCTGCCGGACCTCCTGTAGGAAGTCCTCCTCCATCCTACCGAACACCCTCTGGATGGCCTTCGCGGTCATGCCCCCCTGCTCCTTGGCGAAGCCTGCCATGCCAAGATGGAACAACAAAATCAAAATCAGCACCGCGCACGCCCACGACGAGATACCATGCCGACAGAGGTCGGGGGAGACTCGACCGACGGAAGGGAAAAGGAAGAGAGAAGAGAGGAGAGCTTGCATACATTGGACGTGAGGGAGCAGAGCGGAGGAAGCTGGAGTGCCCAGGCGACTTATCAGCGATGTGTACAGAATTGCCTTTACAGTTAGATCGGGCGCAACATCCATGCTTACGTGGATGATATTGTGATCAAATCAAGGAAGAAGGAGACCCTTTTCGATGACTTAAGGGAAACCTTTGACAATCTCTGTGTCTATAAGATGATGCTTAACTCGGCTAAGTGTGTCTTTGGTGTTTCGGCTAGCAAGCTCTTGGGATTTCTGGTTTCTGAGTGTGGCATTGAGGCTAACCCGGATAAAATCAAAGCTATCACCTCCCTGGCAGATCCTGCCTGTGTTAACAATGTCCAACACCTGGCGACACGAATCCCTGCGTTGAGCCGGTTCATAAGCCACCTTGGTGAGAAAGCTATCCCCTTATATCAGATGATGAAAAAGACGGACAACTTTGTCTGGAGTACGGCGGCTGGTGAATCATTTGAGGCGCTCAAGAAGCAGCTCATTGAGCCGCCGGTGCTAGCCGCTCCGGCTGAGAAAGAACCTTTGCTCCTGTACGTGGCGGCTAATAACCGGGTTGTCAGCACTGCAATTGTGGTCGAGCGCAAGGAAGCTGGGAAGGAGTATCCGGTTCAGAGGCCGGTTTATTATATCAGTGAGGTCCTAATGGAGTCCAAGCAGAGGTATCCACATTGCCAGAAGCTGGTATATGGGGTCTTCATGGCTAACCACAAGTTAAAGTACTATTTCTTAGGGCACCAGATCACCGTGGTCAGTTCTGCTCTATTAGGGGACATAATTCGGAACAGAGAAGCCACTTGAAGGATTGCTAAGTGGGCATTGGAGCTGGGACCGCTCAATCTGAAATATGTGCCTCGTATGGCCATCAAGTCCCAAGCTCTTGCGGATTTTATAAACGATTGGACAGAATGTCAAGCTCCCGAGGAAAAGCCAGATGAGACATATTGGACTATACACTTTGACGGATCCAAGCAGCTAGAAGTATCGAGGGCATGAGTTGTTTTGACATCTCCCAAAGGTGATAAGTTTTGTTATGTGCTCCGGCTGATGTTCCCTTGCACCAACAATGCAGTTGAGTACGAGGCTCTGCTTCATGGTCTCGGAGTGGCCAAGGATATGAATTTAAGCCGAGTAAGGTGGTTGGGCAACTCAGATCTTGTGGCTCAGCAAGTTTCAGGCACTTGGGTTACCAAGGACCCGTGGATGGCATCTTATCATTAGGTGGTGGATATCATTGCTGGTCACTTCAAAGGTTATCAGGTAGATCACATTGATTGTCGCAGGAATGAGACGGAATGAGGCGGATGATGCCGCCCAATATCTTTATGAATGTCTTACATCATCCGACTGTCAAGTTACCTTCAGAGGAATATTTGGCTGTTCCTGACCCGGAGGGGCAATTAGTGGTGGCTCTACATGCTATTCCGGATTGGACGGTGCCTTACCTGGCCTATTTGAATTGGGGCGAGTTACCTGATGATGAAAACCTGGCCGGACAGATCACCCGGCATTCTAAATCCATGACAATAGTTAATGGTGAGTTGCAGAAGTGCAGCGTGACTAGGGTTTTTCAACGTTGTGTCTCACTAGAGGAGGGTCAGAAAATCTTGAATGAAATTAACGCTAGAGATTGTGGACACCACGCCATCTCAAATTCTCTAGTGGCCAAGGCCTTCCGGCATGGTTTCTTCTGGTTGACGGCTCACAAAGATGCAAAGGATCTAGTCCACAAGTGCGGAGGCTGTCAAAAGTTCGGCCGGCGTTCTCATGTTCCGGCTCAAGAGTTGAGGATGATACCAATTACTTGGCCATTTGCAGTATGGGATGACTCAGACACGGCGGGTCATATTATCTCATTGACATCTGGGATGACTCAGACACGGCGGGTCAGGAGATCCGTCGGCCGTGGAACATAGCGCATCTACAGACTTAGTACACTTAAAGTTGTTGAGAATCATCGATGTACATTATCATTGTACATATCATATTTATATATGAACAAAATAGCATCCCTGCAAGTTGGGGCCTCTGCGATGTCGCACATCTTCATCGATGCAAGAACAATCCCACACATTGGCTGTCGAAGGGGCTTCTTACCTTCGGGTATTGCTTATCTCACCCTAACAGCCGGTTAACATGTTAACTGCGGTTGTCGAAGGGGGCTTCTTACCTTCGGGTATCGCTTATATCACCCTAACAACCGGCTTTATACCATTTCAAGTTGACATGTCACCTGCGGCTGTCGAAGGGGGCTTCTTACCGACGGGTATCGCGTATCGCACCTAACGGTCCACTTTATGCCATTTCCGGTTAACATGTTAGCCGCAGTTGTTGAGGGGGGCTTCTTACCGACGGGTATCGCTTATCTTAGCCTAACAACCAGCTTTATGCCATTCCAGTTGACATGTCAGCTGCGGCTGTCGAAGGGGGCTTCTTACCTTTGGGTATCGCTTATCTCACCCTGACAGCCGACTTTATGTCATTTCCGGTTAACATGTTAACCGTGGTTGTCGAAGGGGGCTTCTTACCTCTAGGTGTTGCTTATCTAACCCTAACAACCGGCGTTCGCACCAAAAATGTTGACAAGTCAACATAGCCATACAGGGGGCTTCCTACCCTATGAGTGAAGCTTATCAAACCTTCTCGGCCGGTTCTCAATCCAAGCAAAGGATTCTGTCAACACGTTGGGAAGACACAGCATCTTCGGGTTGTGCTTTTAAGCCGACCTCCTAACGGTGTAAAGGTGCATTTATGCATGCAGGAAACTAACCTATGAAGAGTCGGAAAGGCATACAATAATAAGGACAAGGAAGATGGCAAACATCTATTTTTAAGCCGGATTTTCATATGTGCGCGATGGCACAAGTTCAACAAAGGCAAAAGTTATGGCTAGCCTATTACAGACCCTCTTTGTGGAGCCCAAAATATCATCAAGTTTTTTACATCGCCTCATGGCGGGTCATGGAGAGCCGGCTATTACAAGATTTCTATAAAAATGATGAGCTGGATGGCGGGTCATCCTGCTCCAGCTCTTTGGCGGCCTTGATCTAGAGATTGTCCAAGTCCTAGTTGCAGTCGGTTAAAGCCACAAAAGTTCCTTCTTAAAAGAAGGGGGACGGGTGAAGATCATAGGCAAAGAGATTCTTACTGCGAGCGAGTGTCAGATCCTTGCACTCAAAGAGCGGGCCACGGTTCCTCCTTTGATCAGCACTATAAGCCGCCTGGTAAGTCGCCAGGTTAACCTCTTCTGCTAAGACGGAGGCTAGAACCTTGGAGTCCTTTACGCACCGGGCATAATCAGCGTCTATAAATTTAGAGTCGTCGTCCTTCTTGGAGGGAAACCCGTCCATCATGTCATCTAGAGTAAGCTCTGTAGCGAAAGCCAGCGCCCGGCTTATGGCTGCAATTTCCCCTTGGCGGGGGGATGATTTCTTTAACTCCACAATTTGTTTTGGCATTGTTGACAAGAGCTCCAAGACCCCTTTGAGAGACGAATGCATGTTATCTTTGTATTGCACAGCCTTGATTGTGCAGACCGCCCCGCAATACAATTGCTCTGTCAGAGTATATATCGCCTTCAAAGGCCACAGGCTATCAGAGGCGAGTTGACGGCTCCTAGGACCTGCATGAGAAGGAGGCCTCGTTATGAGTCACCGGCACAAGTATAATACACGGATTGAGCCAAGCTGCTATAAACTTACCAAAGAGGGTGGCTGCCATTTTTGAGATGTGGCGCTTCAACAACTGCAGCTCATTAGATACAATCATCAGTTGTTGATCAACATCATCCACCCGCTTAGTCAATGTAGCTTTTTCAGAGCCGGCAGACTCCTTGAAGGCGGTGAAATCAGCCTTGATCTTAACCAACTCCTCGGTAAGGAGCTGGCATTTCTTGTCAGCGGCACTCCGAGCGGCTTGCTGCATAGCTAAGTTGTCTTTTAAGCCGGCCAATTCTGACCCGGCCTCAGTTAAAGCTTCCTGCGACATATCAAAATATGGAGTAAATAAGCAAGTCTCAAATAGATTGCAAGCAATATGCATGACACTTGGGGGCTAATGTCTATTTTTCAAGACAGTTCCAACTCAACTTCAGCAAAGATTGACCCGAAACTTGGGGGTTACATACTGGGTTTTCAGAAGGTACAACATGAAAGTCTCGACTGAACTTTCGTAAAGGTTGAGCCGGCCCTTGGGGGCTAACATTGGCTCCTTTATCTATCTTCTAGGAAGTTCCGGCTCAAAATTATCAAATATTGAGCCGTCTCTCGGGGGCTAACTACAATGATTTGAGTTCAGAGCTAAGTAAAATGAGGACTACATAATACATATTCTACTAAGATGGAAGAGACGGATTATTATCAGTCAATATTAACTCGGCCCTTGGGGGATATGTAAGTGTGTAAGGAGGAGAAAGGAATACCTCGTATTTTTCTTCATTAATTTAACCAACTTGAGCTCCAGATCCCGGCTTGTAGACAGCCCGTTCATGTAGCCAGCATGAAGTTCATCGGCTGTCATCTTCTCTAAAGTGGGGAGCTCAAACTCCAATTTCCTGGAAGCTTCATCCGTCTCATTATGCTTGGTCAGCACGTGAGGCGGAGTGCAAGCTGGCACCGGTAATCACAACATCCGGAGCAGCGGCGTCCTTAGCAAGCTGGACAGGGCTCGGTGGCTTGGAAGGGTTCCTTGGCGGGCTCTATGGAATGATGTCATTAGTGGCTGGCTCCATAGAAGTTGCTGGAGGGTTCATAGGCGGCATAGGCTCGTCCGGCTTGGCAAGTTCCGGTTCTTGAGCAGCAGGGCCAGGGGAGGTCTTGTTGGTTTTTCTTCGCTTGGCTTTAGCCCTACAAAGCATGAACGTTAGAGCCCAAGGGTTACAACCGCTAAAGAGCCAGGTGTAAGATTGGAAAAAATACGTACAGCGAGTTAATCTTGGGAGTTGGTAGAGTGGTTACCGTAGAGTCGTCGGAGTAAGGTGATCCCTGAGAGACAGTTTAGAAAATATAAGGCAATATTGAGGTTACAAAGGAAAAGCTAATCAAAAAGAGATACATACCTCTGCGGGGCGCTTCTTCTGGCCCGAGGAGCTCGGTAAGCCGGACATAAGATCACTGGAGCCAGTGCTCCGGGTCTGATGTCGTTCGGCCAGTTGTTGCTTTTTCAAAAGAAATTGGGGATCCAAAGAAGCAATAGGATGAGAAAGAGGAACTTTTCCAGTAACCCACCGTATCTTCTGGGGTACAAAACATTCTGAGCCGGATGAAACATGAATTACCTTAGGGGCGTTGGCGCGGCTCATCTCTACATCGTCCTGTTAGTAAACTGGTGTTAGTAAAGTGAAGAAATGAGGTCACAAAAGGTAATCAAATTATACCTCCGAACCGGATGATTCCGGTGGGTCAAACCATTGTTCTTGAGGGGTGGTCTTATTTGTCCTCTTGGCCGGGGCCTTCTTCTTGTTCTTCTTCAGAGGAGGAACATACTTCTTCTTCCAGAAGTCGGAGTCAGACTGAAAAGGTAAGCCGCCTAATAGTGATGAATTACCAAAACATAAATGAACCAAAAGAGGATATGAAGAGTCACCTGACGTCTGGGGCCGGATTAATGGCACTAAAAGGCGCCAACCCAATAGTGCTGCAAGCTCCTGACGTCTCATGGACAAGACTCTAGATGACAGTAGAAATGTCATGTTCTGTTAATGTTGTCTGGCTCAAGCATAGAGAATCATCATACTGGCCCGGATATTTACACATGAGGCGGCTTCTCTGGCTCAAAGGCATAACCCGCCAGGAGATACAGCAGCGGATCAAGTCCAATCCGGTTAATCCATTGGACATGAGGGCTCTAATCTTGGCGTGAGCCGGCTCGTGCCTTGCACGTTCTGAAGTCAACAGCCATATGGGAAGCTTAGAGGTTGTCTTGAGCCAGGAGGGGCGATAACCCGGTAGCGGATGTTCACCCTCCAGAGAAGTATCCTTACAATAGAACCAGGTCTTGTTCCAATCCTTCGGATAACTCAGCATCTGCACAGCCGGAAAGGTGTATCCCAGTGCCTCTGAATAGAAATTCCACCAAGTTCTAGGCTTGGGCCGTCCTTGACTTCCGTTTGCCGATTCGTATAAAAGAATTCCTGGAAGAGGCCCACAGACGACTTAGTTTGCAGATAGACCTCACTGAGTACTTGGAAGAAGCATATACTTTAGACGGAATTAGGAGCAAGGTCTTGAGGATGGAGCTTATATAAATGAAGAACATCACGGAAGAATTTTGAGCCGGGGGGTATGAACCCACGTTCAATATGGTCAGAAAAAACAACCACTTCGCCTTTCTGCGGAACGGGCTTCAGTTCATTACCAGGAACCCGCCAATGGATGACCTCTTTGGTGGGAAGGGTGCCCGCGTGTACAAAATCCATAAAAACTCCTCCGTAATGCAAGATCCGACCCAGTTGCAGGAGTTGGATGCGCGAGACATTATGGCGGCTTAAAACCATGCAAATTAACAATATACGGCGAGTCAAGAAATGGCAGATATCTATGGGCGGCTTACAAACTTAAGACTCTACAGATGAGACACCAAGATCCGGCTGGTGAGAGCCGGAACGACACGGCGGGTCAACATCACAGGAAGATCGAGCAGAATTCGGCTAAGTACTAAAAACAGGTTTCGCAAAGTACCGCTAAAATTGTGGATCTACAAAAAAAGGGAAATGCTTATATTTTTCAGGCCTAAAGATGAACTGGCGAAACAGGGAGAGTCTAAAAATGACAAGCAGAGCTGCGATGGATCTACATATTATTATTGACCATGGCGGCGCAGGGGGATGAGCTATCGTCCAAGGTTCATGCACTAAAACATGGTCGGCATTGATGGAGCTCGAGTTCTAAAACAGCAGTGGCGGAGCTCACTGAAAACCCTACCGGAATGATTGCGGGTCTAAGGGGAGAAGGACTCACCGGCGACGGCGCGATGAATGCGGAACATACTCTGGATCGCGTCAGGTTGATGCAGCGGCCCTGTCGATGGCAAGGAGGAGCCGGAGCCGGAGTGGGAGACGCTGGAAAAGGAAGCGTCGGAAGGAAGGAGACGACGGAGTGAGAGGGAGAAGGCAAATGTCGTCCAGGGCGGTCCTATTTAATAGGGAAAAGGCGGAGACGGGCGTGAAAATCCAGGCGTCGGATGTCGTTTGACCGAGGCGGACGCCGTGATATTCGGGTTATACATTTAATAAGAGAGTCGTTGCATGCGTCAGAGGATCTTTTTTGCAGATTTGACATGACGTCATGGCGGGTCATTTCCGGGCGACTCGCCGAGGAGTAAAGAGAAAGGTTGAAGTGAGCAAGCTCAAATCAACCTGGGCTTAATGTTGGGGATATAACCCCACGGTGAGACCTGCCCTGAGGGCTCCGGGTCATACCTGGCGGCTCGTACACCAGCTCAAGAGTGAGTCATGAAGACTTAAGGCCCAAGACGCTTGGCGGCCCAATAGGATGGACTGGAGGGTGGCCCGGACGGAGAAGACCCGGGCGTGTAAGCTGCCTGGGGACAACTTGGTTAGGAAAGGCAAGAGAAGATAGAGGTAGACTCAGACATGTAATGAGAGTCGGTTACGACTTGTATGACCTATGGTCTTGACCTCCTATATAAAGGCAAGACCCGGGGCAAATTAGAGATAAGGTGATCGTGAACTAGGTCAAGCAATAGCTCCCTTGTAATCGATACATCAAGGACTACAAGCACAAGCAGGACGTAGGCTATTACCTCGACTTGAGGGGCCGAACCTGGGTAAACTCGTGTCCTTCGTCCCAACCAACACCTTTGAGTCCATCACGTTAGCAATGGCCTCGAACCCAAATCCGTTCACCCGAACGTCTGCCGTGATAGAACCACGACAGAACACATTCAATACAATGCAACAAACATGATGTATGATATGGCATGCAAGGTATTGAATTCACCTAATAGAACATTTAGCCATATTAATTGAACTAGAATTCTAATATGCAACCAATTCCAACTCCAAACTATTTAACAAATTTGTCCTAATCATGAAATTTCCTAATTGGTGATGTTAACTTGCTCAAACATGCATGATCATGGCATAAACAGATTCATTGGATTTTTCTGATCATTTTTCATATATAAATTACTTTCATCTTAGTTACAAATTATTTTCTATGATTTTTAGAAGTTTTAATCATTTTTTGAAATAAATAAATCATCTATAATTTACTTTCATTCCGGAAACTAAATATTGCGTCAGCATTACCGAAGGGCGACGTCAGCGGGTCAACTAACCCGGTCAAGGTCAAACCTGACCGGTGAGACCCGCATGTCATAGGCTCAGAGGCTAATTAAGATTAAATTTAAACTAATCTAAATTAGCAGGGGGCTCACCCACATGTCATTGACTCGTCTAGTTAACTGAACTAATTTTACACTAATATTAGATAAGTCAGGGCTGGGGCCCATTCTTTACTGAGTCATTAGGTTAATTAGTCTAGTTTAATTAATTTGTTGGTTAACCAAATTTGACCAAGGGCTAGTGTTGGGGATCGTAGTAGTAAATCAAAAAAATTTCTACATGTCACCAAGATCAATCTATGGAGAAAAGGGGAGTGCTTCTTCATACCTTTGAAGATCGCAAAGTGGAAGCATTACAAGAATGGGGTTGATGGAGTCATACTCACGGCGATTCAAATCACGGAAAGATCTGATCCAAGCGCTGAACGGACGACGCCTCCGCGTTCAACACACGTACATCCCGGGGACGTCTCCTCCTTCTTGATCCAGCAAGGTGGGAGGCGAAGTTGAGGGAAAGCTCCGGCAGCATGACGGCGTGGTGGCAGTGGAGCTTGCGGTTCTCCGGCAGAGCTTCGCTAAGCACTACGAAGGAGGAGGAGGTGTAGGAGGGGGAAGGGTTGCACCAACGGAAGGGTGTGGCTGCCCTCCCACCCCCTCACTATTTATAGGGGGAAGGGGAGAGGGGGCCGGCCCCCTAGATCCATCTAGAGGGGGGGCCCCCATGGGGCATCGGCCCCCTAGGGATTCCAACCCTAGAAAGGGGGGGCTAGCGTTTCCAACCATAGAGAGGGGGGCATCGGCCTGCCGGGGGCATTGGTCCCTAGTCGCCTTGGGCCCTTGGGAGGCGCACCAGCCCACTAAGGGGCTGGTTCCCACCCAACCATAGCCCATTAGGTCCTCCGGGGCAGGTGGACCCTCCGGGTGGTCCCCCTGAACCCCTTCGGTGGTCCAGGTACAGTACCGATAAACTCCGAAACGTTTCCGGTTACTGAAACTGGACTTCTGATATATAAATCTTCACCTCCGGACCATTCGGAAACTCCTCGTGACGTCCGGGATCTAATCCAGGACTCCGATCAACTTTCAGTAACCATATACAATTCCCATTACAACTCTAGCGTCACCAAACCTTAAGTGTGTAGACCCTATGGGTTCGGGAACCATGCAGTCATGACCGAGACACCTCTCCAGCCAATAACCAATAGCAGGATCTGGATGCCCATATTGGCTCCCACATGTTCCACGATGATCTCATCAGATGAACCACGATGTCGAGGATTCAATCAATCCCATATACAATTCCCTTTGTCTACCGGTATGACACTTGCCCGAGATTCTATCGTCGGTATCCCTATACCTTGTTCAATCTCGTTATCGGCAAGTCTCTTTACTCGTTACGTAACACATCATCCCGTGGCTAACTCCTTAGTCACAATGAGCTCATTATGATGATGTCTTACCGAGTGGGCCCAGAGATACCTCTCCGTCACACGGAGTGACAAATCCCAGGCTCGATTCGTGCTAACCCAACAGATACTTTTGGGGATACCCGCAGTGTACCTTTATAGACACCCAGTTACGTTGTGCTGTTTGGCACACCCAAAGTATTCCTACGGTATCCGGGAGTTGCACAATCTCATGGTCTAAGGAATCGATACTTGACATTAGAAAAGCTTTAGCAAACGAACTACACGATCTTGTGCTATGCTTAGGATTGGGTCTTGTCCATCACATCATTCTCCTAATGATGTGATCCCGTTATCAACGACACCCAATGTCCATGGTCATGAAACCGTGCCATCTATTGATCAACGAGCTAGCCAACTAGAGGCTCACTAGGGACATGTTGTGATCTATGTATTCATACATGTATTAGGGTTTGCGGTTAATACAATTATGGCATGAACAACAGACAATTATCATGAAAAAGGAAATATAATAATCACTTTATTATTGCCTCTAGGGCATATTTCCAACAGTGTCCCACTTGCACTAGAGTCAATAATCTAGTTACATTGTGATGTATCGAACACCAATAGAGTTCTGGTGTTGATCATGTTTTGCTCGTGAGAGAGGTTTAGTCAACGGATCTGTGTCAAATCCATATGTACTTTACAAATGTCTATATGTCCATCCTGGACATATCCACGAATGGTTGAAGCGGCGCTTGATATGTCTTGTCTTCTTGTGAAACCTGGGCTCCTTGGCAAGGGCAATAGCTCCAGTGTTGTCACTGAGTAGAGTCATCGGGCCCGACGCATTGGGAATCACTCCTAGGTAGGTGATGAACTCCTTCATCCAGACTCCTTCCTGTGCTGCTTCCGAAGCAGCGATGTACTCCGCTTCACACGTAGATGCCGCCATGATGCTTTGCTTGCTGCTGCACCAGCTGACTGTCCCTCCATTCAAAATATGCACGTATCCGGTTTGTGACTTGGAGTCATCCAGATATGTGTCGAAGCTAGCATCGACGTAACCCTTTATGACGAGATCTTTGGCACCTCCATATACGAGAAACATGTCCTTGGTCCTTTTCAGGTACTTCAGGATATTCTTGACCGTTGTCCAGTATTCTGCTCCGGGATCACTTTGGTACCTCCCTACCAAACTTAAGGCAAGGTTCACATCAGGTGTGGTACACAGCATGGCATACATAATAGAGCCTATGGCTGAAGCATAGGGGATGACACTCATCTTTTCTCTATCTACCATGGTCAGGTATTAAGTCATACTCAATCTCACACCCTGTAACACAGGCAAGAACCCCTTCTTGGACTGATCCATATTGAACTTTATGAAAGACCTATGAGGTGTCTCGATCTATCTCTATAGATCTTGATACTTAATATGTAAGGAACTTCTCCAAGGTCCTTCATTGACGAACACTTATTCAAGTAGGCCTTTATGCTTTCCAAAAGTTCTATATCATTTCCCATCAACAATATGTCATCCACATATAATATGAGAAATGCTACAGAGCTCCCACTCACTTTCTTGTAAATACAGGGTTCTCCATAAACCTGTATAAATCCAAACGCTTTAATTACTTCATTAAAGCGACGGTTCCAACTCCGAGATGCTTGCACCAGCCCATAGATGGAGCGTTGAAGCTTGCATACTTTGTTAGCATCTTTAGGATCGACAAAACCTTCCAGCTGCATCATTTACAGTTCTTCCTTAAGGAAACCATTAAGGAATGCCGTTTTGACGTCCATTTGCCTGATCTCATAATCATAATATGCGGCAATTGCTAACATGATTCGGACAGACTTTAGCATTGCCACGGGTGAGAAAGTCTCATCGTAGTCAACTCCTTGAACTTTTTGATAACCCTTAGCGACAAGACGAGCCTTATTGACAGTCACATTGCCATCCGCGTCAGTCTTCTTATTAAAGATCCATTTATTTGCTATGGCTCGCTTATCATCGGGAAAGTCCACCAAAGACCATACTTTGTTCTCATACATGGATACTATCTCGGATTTCATGGCTTCAAACCATTTGTTCGAATCCGGGCCTACCATCTCTTCTTCATAGTTCAAAGGTTCACCATTTTCCAACAACATGATCTCCAGGACAGGGTTGCCGTACCACTCTGGTGCGGAGTGTGTCCATGCGGACCTTCGAGGTTCAATAGTAACTTGATCTGAAGTTTCATGATCATTATCATTAACTTCCTCTCCAGCCGGTGCAGGCTCCACAGAAACAACTTCTTGTGCTGCGCTACTCTCCGGTTCGAGTGGAGGTATAGTTACCTCATCAAGTTCTATTTTCCTCCCACTTACTTCTTTCGAGAGAAACTCTTTCTCTAGAAAGGATCCATTCTTGGCAACAAAGGCTTTGCCTTCGAATCTGAGGTAGAAGGTATAGAGAAAGAGTTTCCGGAAAATTAACTCCTAGGTGAGATAAGCAGTTGTGCAACCCAGACATTTTGACTATGTGCTCGCTGACAGAACTATTTTCCTCCATCTTACAACTGAAGAACTTTTCAGAGACATCATATCTCTCAACCTCGGTGTAACATCCCAAATTTTCAAATTGGAATGTTTTACAATTATTAGTTAATCATCTATGCATTATGATTGAAATGAATGTGGCAAATATATCTCCTCTTCTTTATTTGACTTCTTTTCAATTTGGCATTCGAGTCAACTCAATTATCTGACAAATTCTTTGAAAAAGAGTATGAGAGGAGGTAATATGACACCCCAAAGGTCAGAAGAAAATAGTGCCAATTTATTTGAAAGTCAAATTTGGTTTCATTTTGGATTTCTTTAAATAATGTTTTCATAAAGTTTTTATTTTGACTCTAAAGAAATGTTCACGTTTTAGGATCAATTTTTCTGATCGTTTTGATATATAATACCCTATATATTTTATTTCTGCTTTGGATTAAAAAAACTGTTTTCAAAAAAATAAAGAGAAAACAACTCACGCACGCACCCAGCCAGACGAGGCCAGCCACCGCTGCTCGCTAACCAGGCGAGCGAGGCTGCTCGCCCGAGCCCAGCGACCAAGCGCCCAGCCAGGCCAACTCCACGAGCCAGCCGCTCGTGAGGACGCCAAGCCAGCCCCACCCTCGTTTGCATCTCTCTCTCGCAGCCTGCAGGTGGGCCCTGGACCAGGTTCGTCCTCAACCTCCTGCTCGGCACGCACAGGATAGCGCTCGCACTCCCGCAACCGTCGGCGAAGCTCTTGAGATAACACTTATCCCGCGACCCCAGCCCTCCTAGCCGCGCCTATACAAGGCCCTGGACCTCCTCTTTCCATTCAGCCAACCCGCTCCTCCTCTCGCCGCTCATAGCCGCAGCAGTCGCCGTTCGCATCTCGCCGGAGCCGAGTCAGTTCACCGGAAAACTGCGACGTCGGTGAGCCACCATGGCCTATTTTCTTCAAGGAAATCGGACCCCCTAGTCCACCCAAATCTCCCTAACATATTTGTTGCCCCTAGGACGCACCAGAGACGCCACCCGTCCGACCATCGTTGCCAGAGTTCGCCGGAGACCGGAGCTCGTCCCGCTCCCTACGGTCATCGCCGTCGGGTGTTGTCACCACCGACCGAAGGCCCTCGCCGAGCTGCACCCGCCGGACGTCCTCGCCCTCGCCGGCGATCGCCAGAGCCGCCGCCCCATCACCGTCGAGTTCACTGCCAGACGCACGCACGTGCTCTCTGTAAGCGATCGCCTGTACGTAGATTAGTTTATTTTTTTTGGGTTGTTTTTTTATTAGACCGAAGAGGTACCGGTTAACCGCATTTTTATATAAACCGTGCAGTTTATTTCAAACCGAACGTCGGTTTTGGTTTTAGTTTTAGCCGAACCAGTGATTTGCTTCATTCGCGAACGTTCGTCGCGTAGCATCCGCAGTGAACATAGTCAACCAATCAGAGCCTTTCACTTCGCGCTCTAGCCGCGAACGTCCACAATTTAGAGTTTTCAGAAAATATTCTATAGCAGTTTTTTTCCAGATTTTATTCAAAACTTCAAACACACGTAACTTTTTAACCGTAGGTCAAAACGAGATGAAACAAGCGGCTAAAGTTTCGTCTCGAATAGCCCTAACCATTAAACCCATAGTTGCAGATTTTTTAAAATTCAAATTTCAATTATTTCATATTTGAATTTAAATTTCATTAGGCCATATTTTTCAAACGGTATACCCGTTTGAAGTGATTCTTTTTACACCACGTCACACGAACTAAATCCTTTGCCATGAGACTTTGCCACTATATATTCTACACCATTATTTTCAATTCACCATAATTTTATTAGGATGCCTTGTAGGAGCACTAGTGCACGTCACAAATTTTTAACACTAGTCATACTTTGAAAATTTTCATGCTAATGACTTGTGTTGGGTTTTTTTATATGGTTTTTGCAAATATTTTGTTGCATGTCTTTGAGTTGTATGAATGCATGTTTATGTGTGTTTTATTTACTTTGTGATAGATTGTCCGGAGTGCGAAGCAAAGTACTATCATTCGCTAGAACTTCACTCCCAGCACGAAGGCAAGTTACATTTTGATCATGTCAGTTTTTACCTATGTTTTATTTTTGCACTTAGTCCTCTGATGTGGGAATGCATGATAGGAGTTTATACTTGTTGGATTTTCTATCACCCAGTACTTCATTTGAGGTAGGTCTGAACCATGCAAACTTTGTCGCCACCGTGTGATGTTACAATGCCTCGCCAAAGTAGACGTGGATTGGGGAGCGCTATCATTTTGAGTTGTGAGTGACAAAGTAGTAACTAGGACCACCTTTAATGAACTACCTGGGTGGAAACTGGTTTGTATGGTGGCGAAGTATAGTGGGAGCATTCATGGGAATCCATGCGAGTGCACACTAGTGGTCCGTCCACCCAGGCTCAAAGGGATCAACCGTATTTTCATGTCTACAAGCTTCCGTGTGCAGCCGCCTGCCAATATGGGATCTGGCTTAGTTGAGTAGGTTGTGTGACCTCTTCCGGGATAGGCTAGCGGATGTAGATGATGTAGGTGTATCGGCCTATCCGTGGGTTAGGGGAAATGCTATCGAAAGACTATGTCTCGATCTTTCGAACAAGGAGGTGGTCGAGTCTTGTGGGGAAAAGTGCACAACCTCCGAAGAGTTAAAACTTAATCGATTAGCCGTGTCCCCGGTCATGGACAACTTGAGTTTTTAGTGATGGAAATGAAGGGAGATCTCATCACTCATAATTAATCAATTGGGTATAAAGTGATGCAATGGTTGAGATGGGCATCATCTTACTCTTATGATATTTGTAGAAATAAAGCAATCATTTATGATAGGGAAAAACTAGCTTTATGCAAAACTAAACTTAGAGCTTTCCACCAGCCAAATTGCATGTACTATGTAGGTTCATTACACTGTATGATGTGACTTGCCAGTACATTCCATGTACTGACCTACATGGCTGCAACTTATCATGTTGCAGATTTATCTGACGACGAACGAGGTGCGATAGGTCGTTGTTCTGCACTCAGCTTCCTCGTGGAGTTGATGGACTAGTTACACTTTTTGCTTACGCATGTTTTTGTTTTACTTGGCCTTAGGCCACATTATTGGAATAAATACTCTTTGAGGATTCTCGATGTAATAAATGTGTGATTGAACTCTGTTGTAAATCCTCAAGTACTGTGTGTGTCAGCATACCGATCCAGGGATGACACTTAAGCACAGAGATTCCGATCCCTTGAGATCGGGTCGCTAAAAGATGGTATCAGAGCACACGTTGACTGTAGGACGCGACCCTAGAAAATGGAAAGCCATAGGATAAAAACCATATTTTTACAACACTTTTATACCCCTGTTTTGGTCTCATACTTTTCCCTACTTCACTAGTAATTTCTCCTCTCTTTCAAACTGTAGATGTCAACCCCCATCATTGAGTTTGCTCAGCCCGACGCAACCATGCCCTTTGGAAGACAGCTCGTGGATATCGCAAGACATCTGTGCATTGCCTTGCCCAGCTTCACCGGTACCATCACTGCCACTCTACCTGAGGAGATGACTTGGAAGATTGACGTCCACGTTCTAGGGCGAACTTTTGGAAATGCCATTGAGTCGATCGACTTCTACATCGAAGTAAGATCATGGGGCATTCGCAAAGGGATCCCTGTGCTCTTTGCACTTGGGCGCATCCGCCAGGACTACCGCGAGGATCTCAGGAATACTAACTATGTCTGGTACATGCGCCCAAGTCACATTCTCCATGGGGT
The DNA here is from genome assembly GCA_022496015.1 of Hordeum marinum. Lineage (NCBI taxonomy): Eukaryota > Viridiplantae > Streptophyta > Magnoliopsida > Poales > Poaceae > Hordeum > Hordeum marinum. The sequence goes on from CM039674.1 coordinate 446,876,039, forward strand.
ACGTGGCGGTGTAGTTCATGACTACCCGCAACCTGACTACCCGCAAGGTCGAGCTAGAAGAAGAGCTTTCGAAAGCCCACGCAGAACATGAGGCGGAGCTCGACGCGCTGCAGGAAAAGTTCTACGACTTGAAGCTTCAGCTGCAGGAAGCTAAGGAAGAGATTGATAATGGGGAGAATCTCCAAGAGGATCATTCTTACGGGGACTACGTCAGTCAGGACAAAGACTATGAGGACGACAACGACGAGATTCAGAGTGATGCCGCTGGAGGCGACATCAACATGATAGATCTCTCTTCCGATGAGGAGTAGATTTAGTCCACCATGAGAGGATTAGGATATCGTATTCGTTTAGTATTTGATTGATTTATTTGTGGGACCTTGTCAAACCTTGTGACATGGCTCACCTTAGATTTGTTGCGTGTGAACTCTTGATTGAATTGAATTGGAGTGATTTGGATTTTTATTTGAAATCATGTGCATATGGGTAGTGTTTCCCCCTTAGGCCTAATTCTATTTATACCTCATATATGCTAACCCAGCAGATGCGACGAAGGCGCGACTCTTCCGGGAGTGGCTCAGTGAATGATATCCCACCCGCCTTGGAACAATTGCTTCAGACCTAGAACCAGATGATACAGCTGATGATGCAGAATATGGCCCAGAACAACAACAACAACAACAACCCGCCTCCACCTCCACCTCCACCTCCACCACAAATTGACAGCCTTACCCGTTTTCTGAGGTTGAACCCTCCAATCTTCACAAGCAGCCCGAAGCTGATTGTCGCAGATGACTGGCTTCGCAACATGGGTAGGAAGCTAGCCATAGCAGGATGCACTGATCAGGAGAAGGTGAGGTTTGCCTCTCACCAACTGGATGGACCAGCAGCTTCGTGGTGGGAGAACTACACCGCCACGTACCCCATGGAGAATATGACTTGGGTGCAGTTCCAGCAGGCGTTCCACACTGCTCACGTTTCAGTAGGAGCTATGGCTCTCAAGAAGAGGGAGTTCCGCAACTTACGCCAGGGTTGTCGCTTAGTGTCTGAGTATGTTGATGACTTCAGCAAGTTGTCCCGTTATGCCCAAGGTGACATGGAAACCGATGCGGCCAAGCAAGAGAAGTTTTTGGAGGGCCTCAATGATGAGCTGGGAATTCAGTTGATGGTAGCGACTTTTGATAATTATCAAGAGTTGGTGGACAAGGCGATCACTCTAGAGGGTAAGCATCAGTACATGGAAAATCGCAAGAGGAACATGGTCAAGGCAAGTTTCAGTCTGGAGCTCAGCAGAAGCCTCGCTCCGCCCCTTTCTCAGGATATACTGGTACAGGACACAGTAAGTTTGGAGGGCACAACCATCATAACCATGGTGGTCATTCTCAGCATGGAGGCAATGGACACAACCACAATGGCCATAATAATGGCAATGGGAATGGAGGAAACGGCAATCACCATCACCCTACCCTTGCTACACCAGTGAGGAAGGATCTGACTCACATCACCTGCTTCAAGTGAAAGAAGACGGGGCACTATTCCAATGAGTGTCCCGAGATATAGAATGGGAATGGCAATGGAAGTTCTGGAGGCAAGAAGCCCAATCCTTTCACTAAGGGGCATGTGAATCATGTCAATGTGGAAGAAGTCTATGAACAACCGGATGCGGTGATTGGTAAGTTCTTGGCTAATTCATTTCCAGCACTTATTCTATTTGACACTGGTGCATCACATTCATTCATATCGAGGGTATTTGTGGATAAACATAAGTTTCCTACCATATCTCTTAAGTCACCTATTCTAGTGAGTTCCCTAGGAGAAGAGTCTATGACTAGTCAGGCATGTTTTCAGTTGCCTTTGAACATAGGGGGAGATGTTTTTCCCACAGATATGATCATACTTGAGTCACAAGGGTTGGATGTAATCCTAGGTATGGATTGGATGTCCAAGTATAAGTGAAGCATTGATTGTGCCAGTAGGTCAATTCTTCTCACCACTCCAGAGAAGAAGAGGATCAAGTATGTATCCAGTCTTAAGCCTAATAAGAATCAAGTGAACTCTCTTACGGGAGTTGTCCAGGAGGAAGTACCAGTGGTGAAGGATTACCCCAATGTATTTCCAGAGGAGTTACCCGGTATGCCACCAGATCGGGAGATTGAGTTTCTCATTGAGTTGTTGCCAGGCACCGGACCTATCTCCAAGCGGCCATACCGGATGCCCGCTAATGATCTAGCGGAAGTCAAGAAGCAGATTGAGGAGTTACTAGAGAAGTGGTATATTCGCCCGAGTTCATCACCTTGGGGAGCCCCAGTACTCTTAGTGGAGAAGAAGGATGGAACCTTGAGGATGTGTGTGGATTATCGCTCTTTGAATGAGGTGACCATCAAGAACAAGTATCCGCTACCGATAATGAATGACTTGTTCGACCAGCTAGAAGGAGCTAGTGTTTTCTCCAAGATTGACCTTCGACCGGGTTATCATTAGTTGAAGATCCGTGAGAAAGATATACCTAAGACAACTTTTACCACGAGGTATGGGCTTTATGAATATACAGTCATGTTGTTTGGTTTGACTAATGCCCCTGCCTATTTTATGAGCATGATGAACAAGGTATTCATGGAGTACTTGGATAAGTTTGTGGTGGTATTCATTGATGATATATTGGTTTTCTCCAAGAATGAGGAGGAGCACGCAGAACATCTGCGCTTAGTTCTGGAGAAGCTCAGAGAACACCAACTTTATGCCAAGTTCAGCAAGTGTGAGTTTTGGTTGAAGGAAGTTGGACTCCTCGGACATGTTGTGTTAGGAGAAGGAATTGCCGTTGACCCTTCCAAGGTAGAAGCAGCCACAGAATGGAAAGCACTGACCTCAGTTAGCGAGATATGGAGTTTCCTTGGACTTGCAGGATATTATCGGAGGTTCATTGAGAATTTCTCCAAGATTGCAAAGCCCATGACGGCATTGTTGAAGAAGGACACCAAGTATAATTGGACTGAGGAATGTGAAGCCAGTTTCCAGGAGTTGAAGAAACATTTGGTTATAGCTCCAGTACTAATTCTGCCGAACATACACAAGGATTTTCACGTGTATTGCGACACTTCACGCCAAGGACTTGGAGGCGTGCTTATCAAGGGGGAAAGGTGGTAGCTTATGCTTCACACCAACTTCGACCTCATGAGTTCAACTATGCCATGTATGATATGGAGTTAGCAACAGTGGTGCATGCACTCAAGACCTGGAGACATTTCCTTATCGGGAACCAATGTGATGTTTACACCGATCACAAGATTTTGAAGTACATCTTCACATAGAAAGAGTTGAACCTTAGGCAAAGGAGATGGTTGGAACTCATCAAGGATTATGACATGAGTTTGCATTATCATCCAGGAAAAGCCAATGTCGTGGCAGATGCGTTGATCCCTAAGAGCTATGTCAACACTCTTGTAGCAGGAGGATTACCTCAGGAGTTATGTGATGAACTTAGAGATCTCGAGCTGGAAATAGTTCCAAGAGGCTATGTTGCTGCACTCGAAGTTCAATCCACCTTGTTGGGAAAGATCAAGGAAGCTCAGAAGTTGGATCAAGGTATTGCTGAGATAAAGGAGAGGATCAACAAAGGAAAGACAGAAGGATTCCGTGAGGATGAGCATGGAACCATATGGTTTGAGCAGCGTATTTGTGTGCCCAATGATCCATAGATCAGGAAGTTGATTCTTCAGGAGGCTCATGATTCGCCTTACTCAATACATCCGGGAAACACCAAGATGTATTTGGACTGGAAGGAAAGTTTTTGGTGGACCGGTATGAAGAGGGAAATTGCTGAGTATGTAGCAGTATGTGATGTATGTCAAAGGGTAAAGGCAGAGCATCAGAAAACCAGCAGGTTACTTCAGCCATTTCTGATACCTGACTGGAAATGGGATAAACTTGGCATGGATTTCATCACGGGATTACCCAGGACCCGCTCAGGTTATGATTCCATTTGGATAATAGTTGATCGCTTGACCAAGGTTGCTCACTTCATTCCCGTGAAGACTACCTATACAAGTGCCAAGCTGGCGAAGATATATATGACTAGGATTGTATGTCTGCATGGAGTTCTGAGGACCATTGTATCAGATAGAGGAACACAGTTTACTTCAAAGTTTTGGCATCAGCTACATGAAACTTTGGGTACCAGGCTAGAATTTAGTACAGCTTTCCATCCACAGACAGATGGGCAGACAGAGACAGTAAATCAGATTCTGGAGGACATGTTGAGAGTTTCTGCGCTAGACTACGGGTCTAGGTGGGATGATAACTTACCTTATGCAGAGTTCTCATACAACAACAACTATCAAGCTAGTTTGCAGATGGCCCCTTTTGAGGCACTGTATGGGAGGAAGTGCAGAACACCGTTGATGTGGGATGGAGTTGGTGATCGCAAATTGTTTGGATCGGACTTGATTCAAGATTCTGAGGAGAAGGTCAAGTTGATTCGTGATAGCCTCAAGATAGCTTAGTCTAGACAGAAGAGTTATGCCGGTGCTAAACGCAAGGAAGTGATTTATGAAGTGGGAGATAGAGCATATCTGCGAGTGTCTCCACTTCGAGGTATTAAGAGGTTTGGAGTCAAAGGAAAGTTAGCACCACAATTCGTGGCGCCATACAGAGTCCTCGAACGCAGAGGGGAAGTTGCATACAAGTTAGAACTACCAGAGGGTTTGTCAGGAGTTCATGTTGTGTTTCATGTTTCCCAACTGAAGAAGTGTCATGTAGAGATAGCAGATATTCCTTTGAGAGACACAGTGCCTCTAGAAGCAATTCAGTTGGATAACGATCTAACTTATGAGGAGAAACCTGTTAAGATTCTTGAGACTGCCGAGAGGATCACTCGTACCAAGGTCAACAAGTTCTGCAAGGTTCAGTGGAGTCACCACACCGAGGAGGAAGCTACTTGGGAACGAGAAGAATATCTCAAGCGTGACCATCCTCACCTTTTTGCTAGCCAACCCGAATCTTGAGGACGAGATTCATCTTAAGGGGGTAGGTTTTGTAACATCCCAAATTTTCAAATTGGAATGTTTTACAATTATTATTTAATCATCTATGCATTATGATTGAAATGAATGTGGCAAACATATCTCATCTTCTTTATTTGACTTCTTTTCAATTTGGCATTTGAGTTTACTCAATTACCTGACAAAATACTTTGAAAAAGAGTATGAGAGGAGATAACATGACACCCCAAAGGTCAGAAGAAAATAGTGCCAATTTATTTGAAAGTCAAATTTGGTTTCATTTAGGATTTCTTTAAATAATGTTTTTATAAAGTTTTTGTTTTGACTCTAAAGAAATGTTCACGTTTTAGGATCAATTTTTCTGATCGTTTCGATATATAATACCCTATATATTTTATTTCTGCTTTGGATCAAAACAAAAATTGTTTAAAAAAAGAGAAAACACCTCACGCACGCACCCAGCCAGTCGAGGCCAGCCACAGCTGCTCGCTAGCTAGGCGAGCGAGGCTGCTTGCCCGAGCCCAGCGACCAAGGGCCCAGCCACCAAGGGCCCAGCCAGGCCAACTCCACGAGCCAGCCGCTCGTGAGGAGGCCGAGCCAGCCCCACCCCTCGTTCGCATCTCTCTCTCTCGCAGCCTGCAGGTGGGCCATCGCCAAGGTTCGTCCTCAACCTCCCGCTCGGCACGCACAGGATAGCGCTTGCACTCCCGCAACCGTCGGCGAAGCTCTTGAGATAACACTTATCCCGCGACCCCAGCCCTCCTAGCGCGCCTATAAAAGGCCCTTGACCTCCTCTTTCCATTCAGCCAACCCGCTCCTCCTCTCGCCGCTCATAGCCGCCGCAGTCGCCGTTCGCATCTCGCCAGAGCCGAGTCAGTTCACCAGAAAACTGCGACGCCAGTGAGCCACCATGGCCTATTTTCTTCAAGGGAATCGGACCCCATAGTCCCCCCGAATCTCCCTGACATCTTCGTTGCCCCTAGGACGCACCGGAGACGCCGCCCGTCTGACCGTCGTCACCGGAGTTTGCCGGATACCGGAGCTCGCCCCGCTCCCTACGGTTGTCGCCGTCGGGTGCCGTCAACACCGACCGAAGGCCCTCGTCGAGCTGCACCCGCCGGACGTCCTCTCCCGCGATGGCGATCGCCGGAGCCGCTGCCCCATCACCGTCGAGTTCCCTACTAGACGCACGCACGTGCTCTCTGTAAGCGCTCGCCTGTACGTAGATTAGTTTATTTTTTTGGCTTGTTTTATTTATTAGACCGAAGAAGTACCGGTTAACCACATTTTAATATAAACCGTGCGGTTTATTTTAAACCGAACGTCGATTTTGGTTTTAGTTTTAGCCGAACTAGTGATTTGCTTAATTCGCGAACGTTCATCGCATAGCAGCCGCAGTGAACATAGTCAACCAATCAGAGACTTTCACTTCACGCTCTAGCCGCGAACGTCCACAATTTAGAGTTTTCAGAAAATATTCTATAGCAGATTTTTTTTCAGATTTTATTCAAAACTTCAAACACCCATAACTTTTTAACCGTAGGTCGAAACGAGATGAAACAAGCGGCTAAATTTTGTCTCGAATAGCCCTAACTATTAAACCCATAGTTGCAGATTTTTGCAAATTCAAATTTGAAATTATATCAGATTTGAATTTAAATTTCATTAGGCCATATCTTTCAAACGGTATACCCGTTTGAAGTGATTCTTTTTGCACCACGTCACACGAATTAAATCCTTTGCCATGACACTTTGCCACTATATATTCTACACCATTATTTTCTGTTCACCATAATTTTATTAGGATGCCTTGTAGGAGCACTAGTGCACGTCACAAATTTTGAACACTAGTCATACTTTCAAAATTTTCATGCTAATGACTTGTGTTGGATTTTTTTATTTGGTTTTTGCAAATATTTTTTGCATGTCTTTGAGTTTTATGAATGCATGTTTATGTGTGTTTTATTTACTTTGCGATAGATTGTTCGGAGTGCAAAGCAGAGTACTATCATTCGCTAGAACTTCACTCCCAACACGAAGGCAAGTTACATTTTGATCATGTCAGTTTTTACCTATGTTTTATTTTTGCACTTACTCCTTTGATGTAGGAATGCATGATAGGAGTTTATACTTGTTGGATTTTCTATCACCCAGTAGTTCATTTGAGGTAGGTCTGAACCATGCAAACTTTGTCGCCACCATGTTATGTTACAATGCCTTGCCAAAGTAGACGTGGATTGGGGAGCGCTATCATTTTGAGTTGTGAGTGACAAAGTAGTAACTAGGACCAACTTTAATGAACTACCTAGGTGGAAACTGGTTTGTATGGTGGCGAAGTACAGTGGGAGCATTCATGGGAATCCATGGGAGTGCACACTAGTGGTCCGTCCACCCAGGCTCAAAGGGATCAACTGTATTTTCATGTCTACAAGCTTCCGTGTGCAGCCGCAAGCCAATATGGGCTCTGGCTTAGTTGAGTAGGTTGTGTGACCTCTTCCGGGATAGGCTAGCAAATGTAGATGATGTAGGTGTATCGACCTATCCGTGGGTTAGGGGAAATGATATCGAAAGACTATGTCTCGATCTTTCGATCAAGGAGGTGGTCGAGTCTTGTGGGGAAAAGTGCACAACCTCCGAAGAGTTAAAACCTAATCGATTAGCCGTGTCCCCGGTCATGGACAACTTGAGTTTTTAGTAGTGGAAATGTAGGGAGATCTCATCACTCTTAATTAATCAGTTGGGTATAAACTGTTGGAATGGTTGAGATGGGCATCATCTCAGACTTATGATATTTGTAGAAATAGAGCAATCATTTCTGATAGGGAAAAACTAGCTTTATGCAAAACTAAACTTAGAGATTTCCACCAGCCAAATTGCATGTACTATGTAAGTTCATTACACTGTCTGATGTGACTTGCCAGTACATTCCATGTACTGACCTACACGGCTGCAACTTATCATGTTGCAGATTTATCTGACGACGAATGAGGTGCGATAGGTCATTGTTCTGCACTCAGCTTGCTCGTGGAGTTGATGGACTCGTTACACTTTTTGCTTCCGCATGTTTTTGTTTTACTTGGCCTTAGGCCACATTATTGTAATAAATATTCTTTGAGGATTCTCGATGTAATAAATATGTGATTGAATTCTGTTGTATATCCTCAAGTATTGTGTGTGTCAGCATACCGATCCAGGGATGACACTTAACGGGTCGCTACAAGATGGTATCAGAGCACACGTTGACTGTAGGACGCGACCCTAGAAAATGGAAAGCCATAGGATAAAAACCATATTTTACAACACTTTTATACCCCTGTTTTGGTCTCATACTTTTCCCTACTTCACTACTAATTTCTCCTCTCTTTCAAACTGTAGATGTCAACCCCCATCGTTGAGTTTGCTCAGCCCGACGCAACCATGCCCTTTGGAAGACATCTTGGGGATATCGCAGGATATATGTGCATTGCCTTGCCCAGCTTCACCGGTACCATCACGGCTACTCTACCTGAGGAGATGCGCTGGAAGATTGACGTCCACATTCCTAGGCAAACTTTTGGAAATGCCATTGAGCCGATCGACTTCTACATAGAAGTAAGATCATGGGGCATTGGCAAAGGGATCGCTGCGCTCTTTGCACTTGGGCGCATCTGCCGGGACTACCGCGAGGATCTCAGGAAGACTAACTATCTCTGGTACGCGCGCCGTGACTCGGATGGAGATGTGGTGCGCACGAGGGAGGATGACACCATCACCTCACACATTGAGGACCTGGAGGAGCTCATCACCAGGATGAAGGAAGAGATGGACGACTACCTCATGAACACCCACAACCTGACTACCCGCAAGGTCGAGGTGGAAGAAGAGTTTCAGAACGCCCGTGCAGAACATGAGGCGGAGCTCGATGCACTGTAGGAAAAGTTCGACGACTTGAAGCTTCAGCTGGAGGAAGCTGAGGAAGAGCTTGATAACGGGGAGAATCTCTGAGAGGATCATTCTTACGAGGACTACGTCAGTGAGGACAAAGACTATGAGGACGATGACGAGGAGATTCAGAGTGATGCCGCTGGAGCCGACATCAAAATGATAGATCTCTCTTCTGATGAGGAGTAGATTTACACCACCATGAGAGGATTAGGATATCGTATTCGTTTAGTATTTGATTGATTTATTTGTGGGACCTTGTCAAACCTTGTGACATGGCTCACCTTAGATTTATTGCATGTGAACTGTTGATTGAATTGAATTGGAGTGATTTGGATTTTTATTTGACATCATGTGCATATGGGTAGTGTTTCCCCCTTAGGCCTAATTCTATCTATACCTCATCTATGCTAACCCAACAGATGTGACCAAGGCGCGACTCTTCCGGGAGTGGCTCGGGGAATGATATCCCACCCGCTTTGGAAAATGGGTGCGTCACCTAGCGGTGCATCAAGGACATATAATTTCTTGGAAGCTATGAGGATGATCCTCAAGCTACGGACCCAGTCCGTATAGTTGCTTCCATCGTCTTTCAGCTTGGTTTTCTCTAGGAACACATTGTAGTTGAGGGCAACATTAGCGTGGGCCAAAGACAATTTTAGACAAAGTTCATGATAATTAAGTTCACATAATCAAATTATTTAATGAACTCCCACTTAGATAGACATATCTCTAGTCATCCAAGTGACACATGATCCATGTCAACTAGCCCGTGTCCGATCATCACGTGAGACGGACTAGTCCTCAATGGTGAACATCTCCATTTTATCGTATCTTGTATATGGCTCATGTTCGAACTTTCGGTCTCCCGTGTTCCGAGGCCATGTTTGTACATGCTAGGCTCGTCAAGTCAACCTAAGTGTATTGCGTGTATAAATCTGGCTTACACACGTTGTATGCGAACGTTAGAACCTATCACACCCGATCATCACGTGGTGCTTCAGAACAATGAACCTTAGCAACGGTGCACATTTAGGTGGAACACATTTCTTGAAATTTTAGTGAGAGATCATCTTATTTAAGCTACCGTCGTTCTAAGCAAATAAGATGTAAAACATGATAAACATCACATGCAATCATATAGTGACATGATATGGCCAATATCATCTTGCTCCTTTGATCTCCATCTTTGGGGCACCATGATCATCATTGTCACCGACACGACACCATGATGTCCATCATCGTGTCTTCATGAAGTTTTCTCGCCAACTATTACTTCTACTACTATGGCTAACGGTTAACAATAAAGTAAAGTAATTGCATTGCGTTTTGATTGACACGCAGGTCATACAATAAATTAAGACAACTCCTATGGCTCCTGCCAGTTGTCATACTCATCGACATGCAAGTCGTGAATCCTATTACAAGAACATGATCAATCTCATACATCACATATATCACATCACATCCTTTGGCCATATCACATCACACGGCATATGCTGCAAAAACAAGTTAGACGTCCTCTAATTGTTGTTGCAACTTTTTACGTGGCTGCTATAGGTTTCTAGCAAGAACGTTGCTTACCTACGTAAACACCACAACGTGATATGCAAATTTCTATTTACCCTTCATAAGGACCCTTTTCATCGAATCCGATCCGACTAGAGTGGGAGAGACAGACACCCTCTAGCCACCTTATGCAAGTGCATGTCAGGCGGTGGAACTAGTCTCACGTAAGCGTACGTGTAAAGTCGGTCCAGGCCGCTTCGTCCCACAATACTGCCGAATCAAGATAAGACTAGTAATGGCAAGCAAATTGACAAAATCGACGCCCAACACAACTTGTGTTCTACTCGTGCATAGATTCTACGCACAGAACTAGCTCTGATGCCACTGTTGGGGATCGTAGTAGTAAATCAAAAAAATTCTGCGTGTCACCAAGATCAATCTATGGAGAAACCACCAACGAGAAAAGGGGAGTGCATCTTCATACCTTTGAAGATCGCAAAGCGTAAGCGTTACAAGAACGCGTTTGATGGATTCGTACTTGCGTCGATTCAAACCATGGAAAGATCTGATCATAGCACCGAACGGACGTCACCTCCGTGTTCAACACACATACAGCTCGAGGACGTCTCCTACTTACTGATCTATCAATGGGGAAGGAGAAGTTGAGGGAGAGCTCCAGTAGCATGAGGGCATGGTGGCGGTGGAGCTTGCGGTTCTCTGGCAGAGCTTCGCTAAGTGCTACGGAGGAGGAGGAGGTGTAGGAGTGTAGGACTGGAAGTATGTCAAGAGGGGGGTGATTAGACTACTTTACCAATTAAAAGTTTTGCCTACACCAAGTTTTTGGGTTGACAGGTTTTAGCATTTCATGGCAAGTCAAGTACACCCTACACATGCAAGTCTATGTGTATATAGAAGCGAAAAGTAACAGCAAGCATGTATAGAAGGGATAGGGTAGGAAGATCAAATGCAATTGTAGACACGATGATCTTTCCCATGGTTCCAATAGGTGTCGCTATCGTACATCCACGTTTATGGAGTCTTCAACCCATGGAGGATAACGGTCACGAGAGTCAACGGAGGGCTCCACCCAAAAGGGTCCACGAAATAGCAACCTTGACTATTCCATAACGACTTCCGTACACGAAGGACTAGCCACACTATGGGTAGATCTTCATGAAGTAGGTGATCTCCTTGCCCTTACAAACTTGTTGGTTCACTCCACAACACAAAGTAGGAGGCTCCCAAGCGACACCTAACCAATCTAGGAGGCACCACCCTCCAAAAGGTAATAGGCTCGGTAATGACGATGAACTCCTTGCTCTTGTGCTTCAAGATGAGAGACTCCTCAGCACCCAATCTCTCTCTGACAGAGTTGGCATGGTGGAAGAAATGGGATTGGTGGAAAGCTACTTGGGGAGGCTAGAGATCGAGACCCATATGACTGGAGTGGAATATCTTGACCTCAACACAAGGGTAGGTGGTTCTCTCTCAGAAAATCTGATAGGATAGGTATGGAATAGTTCTGAGTGCTTCTCTTGCGAGTAGGTGGTGGTGAAGGGGTATATATAGGCATCCCCAAAATTCTAACCGTTACACACAAAATGACCAACTCGGTGACACCAATGTGTTAATGTCGGTGGTACCTAAGTGACCAAAAGGTGGCAACTTTTGAATCTCGGTGAGACCAATATAGGAAACTTGGTCGCGCCGATAAGGTGACCAACGGTCAGATTTCCAATCTCGGTGAAGCCGATCCAACATGTTGGGAGGATTACCCCAGGTAGGCTCAAGGAGACGACTCAACATTTTAAAACATCGCTGGACCCACCCCGGCATGCCAAGCCCAACAAGACAAATGAAGAAGTGAGTTGACAACACTGTAGCTGACGACATTGTAGCTGTCCGGCTCGATAGCCTTCATCCGTCTGGCTCGGCAGCCTCCGCCCGTCCGGCTCGGCAACCTTCATCCGTCCGGCTCGGCAGCCTCTCGTCCGGCTCGGCAGCCTTCGTCCGTCCGGCTCGGCAGCCTCCCGTGCGGCTCGGCAGCCTTCATCCGTCCGGCTCGGCAGCCTTCGCCCGTCCGGCTTGGCAGACTTCATCCGTCCGACTCGGCAGCCTCCCGTGCGGCTCGGCAGCCTTCATTCGTCCGGCTCGGCAGCCTCCGCCGTTCCGGCTCGGCAGCCTTCATCCATCCGGCACGGCAGCCTTCCGTCCGGCTCGGCAGCCTCCATCCGTCCGGCTTGACAGCCTCCATCCGTCCGGCTCGGCAGCCTTCCGTCCGGCTTGGCAGCCTCCCGTCCGGCTCAGCAGCCTCCATCCGTACGGCTCGGCAGCCTCCACCTGTCCAGCTCCTGCCGTGCGGCTCCTCCTGTCTGGCTGTGGCCTGACGAAGTCAGCTCCCGACGTCCCATCGGACACATGCAGACCAGACGGCCGCATCTCATGGTGGCGCGCTACTGGCAAGCAGGAGCACACTCTATGCGCGTCATGTAGTACTCTCTACAGTGTAACCTACCCCCTAGACACTGATTTATAAAGTGCACCAGGGGACAAACATAGCTTAGTCTACAAACTACATGTGGCTTGACTTGTAAGCTACCCAAGGTAGCTTACACCTCAAGCTACTTGGGATGTAAGCTACCCACTATGGCTTACATCCCAAGCTACCCATCCATGCCTATATAAAGCCCCCCTCTCACTCTCTCAAGGGGGTTAGCTCCTCTCACACTCATGTATGAGGCAAGAAGCCTCATGGCTCTCCTCCCCAAACAGCTCCAGGAGCGACCATGTACCAAATGTACCACATATATACAGACATGCAGGAGTAGGTGTATTATCTCTCCGAAGAGCCCCGAACCTGGGTAAACCACTGCGTACCATTCGCATACCCGTCCGGATCATCCACGACAGCTTTGCCCTCACCTCGATAAGCCACCCCATGGCATCTGCCATCTCGCGTGACCCCCCATGAGAGAACAACGATAGTTGGCGCCCATCATGGGGCCCGCTGCTGTTGGAACCACGGTCCAGGCGGGACCCTCTTTGTCATCACTGCCGCGGCGTCGCTACTATCCTTCCAGGGGCTCGATTCCAACTAGCCCCTGGGACAAATGCGCACGATGCCGCGTCCTCGCTGCCGGTTTCGTCGCCACCGCTGCGGCGTAGCCGCTATCCTTCCGGGGGCTAGAATCCAACTCGCCCCCAGGACAAATGCGCGCAACGCTGCGTCCTCTCCGCCGGTCTCGTCATCATCGCCGCTGCATTGCCGCTATCTTTCCGGGGGCTCGAATCCAACTCGCCCCCGGGACAAATGCGTGTGACGCCGCGTCCTCGCCGCCGGTCTCGTCGCCGCCGCCGCGGTGCCGCCGCTATCTTTCCGGGGGCTCGGCTCCAACTTGGCCTGGGACAAATTCGTGTGACGCCACGTCCTCGCCGCCGGTCTCGTCGCCACCACCACGGCATCACCGTTATCTTTCCGGGGGCTCAACTCCAACTCGCCCCCGGGACAAATGCATGCGACGCCGCGTCCTCGCCGCCGGTCTCGTTGCCGCCACCACGGCGCCACCGCTATCTTTCTGGGGGCTCGACTCCAACTCACCCCCGGGACGAATGCATGCGGCGCCGCGTCCTCATTGTCGGTCTCGTCACCGCCACCGTGGTGCCACCGGCTCGCCCTCGCTGCTCCGCCGCTGCCCCCGCGTTTCCTTCCGTATCTCCGACGTTGCTCGGGGGCTTGACACCGACTCGCCCCCGGTGCACCCACGCGGTGCAGCTCGTCGTCGGCGTCGCTCTTCGATCCGCCCTGTTCTGCCTACGCGTGCGTGTGCAGATCGGGAACGCAGACGCGTGCGCCGCGTTCGGCTTCCCCCTGTTTCGTGGTCGGACGCTCCCCGTCCGGCCCCGCGACGTCCGCGCCTGGTCCTCCCACGTGCCAGCTCTGCTCCTCCGCCTAGCGTCGACGCCTCCAGCTGGGCCGGTTCCACCTCATCCCGCGCCTGCCTCGCGCACGTACTGGCGTCGCGGCTGCTCCCTGCTCCACGTCGGCGTCGCATCGGCTCTGTTCGGCCGGCTCCGCGCCCGGTCCTCCCATAGGCCAGCTCCGCTCCTCCTCCTCGCGTCGGCGCCTCCGGTTGGGCTAGTTTCGCCTCATCCCGTGCCTGCCTCGCGCACGTACCAGTGTCGCGATAGTTTCCTGCTCTGCGCCGGCATGGCGCCGGCTCCGCTTGGTCACCTGCGAGCCCTACCTCCCTACGCATGCGCTGCTCCATCGGCACTGCGCATCGAGCCGCCTCTCGCGCCCCCTGGGAGAGCCCGACTGCCGGCCTGCCATGGCCGGCTCTGCTCGCCCCGACGCTGGCTGGCGGCATGTGCCGCGCCTGGTCCGCCACTTCTCGCCGGCTCCGGGGCCCGCTGCAGCGTGCCCTGCCAGCCCCGGCGGCTCCGCCCTCAACCTGTGCGCGCCTGCCTACCGGCGCCGCTCCGACCGGCCCCGCCCGCGCGCACCCGTCTGCCGGCTACTGCTCCGGCCGGCCCCGCCCGAGCACGCCCATCTGCCGGCTGCCGCCCCGGCTGGCCCCGTCCGCGCGTGCCCTCCTGTCGGCGACCGCCCCGGCCGGTCCCGGTCGCGCCTCCACCTCGCGCAGGCCAGCCCTGCCCTTGTGCCTGCCTGCCGGCCGCGCCCCGCACACTCCCTCGCTGCTCAAGTGTCGGAGCCGGTTGGGGAGGAACAGAGAAAGTAACGGACGGCTCAAAAAAAAGAAGAGAGACAGAAGACACCTGCGTCCCCACTCGGGCAGCCAACTCACGTCGCCGGTCTGGCCTTCCCGTGTACCTCGACACCTGGCCTGCTCTTGCTGCCCACCTGTCTCACCGTCCGGGCGGTCAAATTTGGCCGGCTGGCACACCCGTCGACCGCCACGGGCTCGACGGCAACACCCAGCGGGTGCGCCAACGCGCTGCACTAGCGAATAGCTGCGCCGGCTATCTTCAACAACAAACGGCCCCATCGGTGTCAAAAACAACGAACCTCTTCACCCGGAGGCTCGGAGGCTACTCCAGCAAGCATCTCACGAACACAGCTGGCAGACCCCGCACCCGCCCTCAGCAGTACCACATGCTCATTAGCCGGCGGACCCCGCGTCCGCCCCCGGCAGTGCCTCGCGCACATCGACCGGCGGACCCCGCGTCCGCCCTCGGCAGCGCCTCACGCTCATCAGCCAGCGGACCCCGCGTCCGCCCCCGGCAGTGCCTCGCGCATACCAGCTGGCAGACCCCGCGTCCGCCCTCGGCAGCGCCTCGCGCTCATCAGCCGACGGACCCCACGTCCGCCCTCAGCAGTGCCTCGCGCACACCAGCCGGCGAACCCCGCGTCCGTCCTCGGTAGCACCTCTCGCACACCAGCCCACGAACCCCGCGTCCGCCCTCGGCGGCACCTCGCGCACCCCAGCCAGCGGACCCTGCGTCCGCCCTCGGCAGTGCCTCGTGCGCACTAGCCAGCGAACCCCGCGTCCGCCCTCGACTGTGCCTCGAGTACACCAGCCGGCGGATCCTGCGTCCGCCCTCGGTAGTGCCTCGCGCACACCAGCCGGCGAACCCCACGTCCGCCCTCGGCAGTGCCTCACGCACACCAGCCGGCGGACCTCGCGTCCGCCCTCGGTAGGGCCTCGCGCACACCAGCCAGTAGATACCGCATCTGTGCGGGGCAGAACCTCGTGTGCGTCATCAATACGACGTCGACGACAAAACCGCTTTGCCGGCACCCAAAAGCAATGTGAGATCGCCACACGCATACCCTTGCACCGTACACACAAAACAAATAACCTCGAGCGGCCCTCGGGGGCCATCTTGGCACTTATTCAATAACTTTACTGTTCACCCCGGCGCTAGCAAGTCTCGGCCCGGGGCTGGCCACTTGGCCCGATACGTTAGTTCCCACGAGATGGCTTAGTAGCGTATACGGTACAGAAGGCCAACTCTTTGTGTCAGCTACAGACCGCACCGCGACTGTCCGGCTAGCGAGGGCACAAGCTAGAGGTCACCACACGCGAAAGGCATCCAGGGAGAAAACGGTTTGGGCGACCCGATCTTTTCCGAGTATCCACTCGGTCAAGTTTGCTTCCAGAGTCCGAGTACTGTACGCTCCATTCTGCGGCCCACTCTTCGTCTCAGCTACAAACCGGCTCCCAGCTATCTGGCTAGAAAGAGCAAAAGCCAAAGTGCAGAGAGAACATGAAAAAGACTTAAGGGGGTTTGGACGAAACCGAGTCGCCACCCTTTGCATAAAGCTCATGCATTACCAAAATCATGTTGGGGAATGTTGCATGTGAAACAAAAAAATTCCTACGCACACGCAGATCTATCCATGGTGATGAGCATCTACGAGAGGGAGACTGGATCTACATACCCTTATAGATCGCTAAGCGGGAAGCGTTAAGAAATGCGGTTGGTGTAGTCGAATATCTTCGCGATCCAAATCGCCGAGCGTCCCGCGATCTCATCACGATCCATCCCGCGATCCAATCACGATCCGTCCCGCGAACTCATCACAATCCGTCCCGCGATCTCATCAAGACCCGTCTCACGATCTTGATCACGGTCCTTCCGGTCTAGCGCCGAACGGACGGCACCTCCGCGTTTAGCACACGTACAGCTTGATGACGATCTCCGCCTTCTTAATCCAGCAAGAGGGAGCAGAGAGGTAGAAGAGTTCTCCGGCAGCGTGACGGTGCTCCGGCAATGGTGGTGGAGCTATTCCGGCAGGGCTTCGCCCAAGCACTACAGAAATCCGATCAAGAGGAGAAACTATGCACTAGAGGAACGGGTAGCACGTGGTTGAAAATCAGGTGCAAAATACCCTAAAACCTCTAGTATATATAAGAGGAAGAGAGGAGGAGGCTTGTCTCTCAAGGAGACAGCCCTTGGGTCAGCCGAACCTAGTAGGAGAGGTGGAATCCAACTCCAATCCTAGTAGGACTAGGATTCCTCCTATTTTTTGCCTTTTTTCCACCTTTTTCTCTTTGGGATTTTCTTCCCAGCCTCATGGGCCTTGTGTGGGACTACCACCATCCCACTAAGGTATGGCATTCACTTTCCCACAGCTCATGTAGCCTCTTGGGTCGAAATACCCCTCCCGATGGTCTCCCGGTACACTACCGGCACTCTCGGTACACTCCCGGTACTCCCGGTACACTACCGGTGAGCCCGAAACTTTTCTGGCAACCAAAATAGGACTTCCTATATATCAAATGTTTACCTACGGTCCAATCCGGAGCTCCTCATGACGTCCGAGATCTCATCCGAGACTTCAAATAACCTTTGGTCACCACCATACATAACTCTATACTACCGAAACGTCACCAAACCTTAAGTGTGCAGACCCTGCGGGTTCGAGAACTATGTAGACATGACCGAGACACTTCTACGGTCAATAACCAATAGCGGGACCTGGATGCCCATATTGGCTCCTACATATTCTACGAAGATCTTTATCGGTCGAACCTCTATGTCAAGGATTCAGTTAATCCCGTATGATGTTCCCTTCGTTCTTCGGTATGTTACTTGCCCGAGATTCGATCATCGGTATCTCCGTACCTAGTTCAACCTTGTTACTGGCAAGTCTCTTTACTCGTTCCGTAATACAAGATACCGTGACTAATACTTAGTCACATTGCTTGCAATGCTCATTGTGATGTTGTATTACCGAGTGGGCCCTAAGATACCTTTCCGTCAAACGGAGTAACAAATCCCTGTCTTGATCCATGCCAACTCAACAGACACCCTCGGAGGTACCCGTAGAGCACCTTTATAGTCACCCAGTTACATGATCTCAAGGCACTCCTCCGGTGTCCGTGAGTTGCATGATCTCATAGTCCTAGGAACATATACTTGACATGCAGAATACCGTAGCAATAAACTGACAGGATCATATGCTATGTTTGTAGTTTGGGTCTTGTCCATCACATCATTCTCCTAATGATGTGATCCCGTTATCAAATGACATCTCATGTCCATGGCTAGGAAACCTTAACTATCTTTTGATCAACGAGCTAGTCTATTAGAGGCATACTAGGGACATGGTTTTGTCTATGTATCCACACATGCATCTGAGTCTACGATCAATACAATTATAGCATGGATAATAAACGATTACCACTAACAAGGAAATATGATAATATCTAATTTATTATTGCCTCTAGGGCATATTTCCAACAGTCTCCCACTTGCACTAGAATCAATAGTCTAGTTCACATCACTATGTGATTCGCATTGTTATGAATCTAACACCCAATGAATTCTAGGGCTCGATCATGCTTTGCATGTGAGAGAGGTCTTATAGTCAATGGGTCTGCGACATTCAAACCCGTGTGTACTTTGCAAATCTCTATGTCAAACTATAAACAGTGCTACCACACTCCACTTGGTACTATTCCAAATGGCTGCTCCACTATACGTATCCAGATTGCTACTACAAGTCATCCGGATTGGTGTTAAAGCTTGCATCGACGTAACTCTTTACGACGAACTCTTTATCACCTCCATAATCGAGAAACATCTCCTTAGTATTTTAGTTACTAAGGGTAATCTTGACCGTTGTCCAGTGATCCACTCCTGGATCACTCTTGTACCCCTTGATAGACTCATGGCAAGGCACACACAGGTGCGGTACACAGCATGGCACACTATACAGAGCTTATGGCTAAGGCATAGGGGACGACGTTCGTCCTTTCTCTTTCTTCTGCTGTTGTCGAGATTTGAGTCTCACTCAACTTCACACCTTACAAATCAGGCGAGAACTCTTTCTCGGACTGATCCATTTTGAACTCTTTCAAAAATCTTGTCAAGGTATGTACTCATTGGAAGTCTCATCAAGCATATTGATCTATCTTTATAGATCTCGATGCTCAACAATTAGGTAGCTTTATCCAGGTCTTCCTGTCAAAAACTCTTTTCAAACAACCGTTTATGCTTTCCAGAAATTCTACATCATTTCCGATCAACATTATGTCAACCACATATGCTTACCAGCAACTCTATAGTGCTCCCACTCACTTTATTGTAAATACAAGTTTCTCATAAACTTTGTATAGACTCAAAAACTTTGATCACCTCATCAAAGTGTATATTCCACCTCCGAGATGCTTGCTTCAGTCTATAGAAGGATCATTGAAGCTTGCTCAACTTATAGCATCCTTAGGACTGGCAAAACCTTCTAGTTGTATCACATACAACATTTCCTCAACTAAACCTATAAGGAAACGATGTTTTGACATCCATCTAGCAGATTTCATAATTGAAAAATGCAGCAACTACTAACATAATTCCAATAGACTTTAGCATCGCTAGGAATGAGAAAGTCTCATTGCAGTCAACTATTTGAACTTGTCATAAACTTGTTTGCAACAAGTCGAGCTTTTTAAATGGTGAAATTTACCATCAGCGTCTCTCTTCATCTCAAAGGTCCTTTTGTACTCGACGACCTGCCGTCCAACGAGCAAGTCTACCAAAGTATACACTTGGTTTTCATACATGGATCCTTTCTCGGATTTCATGGCCTCCAACCATTTGTCAGAATCCGGGCCCATCATCACTTCCTCATAGCTTGTAGGTTCATCGTTGTCCAACAACATGACCTCCAATATAGGGTTATCATACCACTCAGGAGCAGTACGCATCCTTGTCGACCTACGAGATTTGATAGTAACTTGATCCAAAGCTTCATGATCATCATCATTAACTTCCTCTTCAACTAACGTAGGCTTCACAGAAACATCTTCCTGCGCTGCGCTACTATCTTGTTGAACAAAGGTTCAACAAGCTCATCAAGTTCTATCTTCCTCCCACTCAATTCTTTCAAGAGAAACTCTTTCTCGAGAAATGACCCGTTTTTAGCAACAAACACTTTGCACTTGGATCTGAGATAGAAGGTATACCCAATTATTCTTAGGGTATCCTATGAAGATGCATTTGTCCGCTTTGGGTTCGAGCTTATTAGGTGAAAACATTTTCCACACAAGCGTTGCAGCCCCAAACATTATGAAATGACAGCTTAGGTTTCTATCAAACCATAATTCACACGGTGTCATCTGAACAGATTTAGATGGTGCCCTATTTAAAGTGATTGTGGTTGTCTCTAATGCATAACCCCAAAATTATAGCAGTAAAACGATAAGCGACATCATAGCACGCACCATATCCAATAGAGCATGACTATGACATTCTGACACACCATCACACTATGGTGTTCCAGGTGGCGTGAGTTGTGAAACAACTTTCACATTGTCTAAAGTTGTATGCCAAGCTCGGAACTCAGATATTTACCTCCACGATCATATCGCAGTCATTTTTATCTTCTTGTCACGATGATATTAAACTTCACTCCGAATTTTCTTGAACCTTCCAAACGATTCAGACTTGTGTTTCATTAAGTAAATATCCACTATATCTACTCAAATCATCAGTGAAGGTAAGAAAATAACGATATCCACCGCACGCTACAAGACTCATTGGATTGCATACATCAACATGTATCATTTCCAATAAACCACTTGCCCGCTCCATCAATCCGGAAAACATGATCCTTAGTCATCTTGCCCAAGAGGCATGGTTCGCATGTTTCAACCGATAGGAAATCGAATGAGTCTAAAGATCCATTGACATGGAGTTTCTTCATGCGCTTTATACCAATATGACATTTAGCGGCAGTGCCACAAGTATGTGGTACTATCATTATTAACTTTGTATCTTTTGGCATCAATGTTATGAACATGTGTATTACTACGATCAAGATTTCAACAAACCATTCTCACTGGGTGCATCACCATTGAAGGTATTATTCATGTAAACAGAATAACCATTATTCTCTAATTTAAATGAATAACCATGTTGCAATAAACACGATCTAATCACGTTCATGCTCAACGCAAAACAGCAAATAACATTTATTTAGGTTCGTCACTAATCCTGAAGGTAGAGAGAGCGTCCGATGTTGATCACATCAACCTTGGAAATATTTCCAACACACATAGTCAACTCACCCTTAGCTAGTTCTCCATTTATTCCATAGCTTTTATTTCGAGTTACTAACATTTAGCAACCGAACAGGTATCCAAACCCAGGTACTACTAGGAGTACTAGCAAGGTACACATCAATAACACGTCTATCAAATATACTTCTGTCGACGTTGCCAGCCTTCTCATCTACCAAGTATCTAGGGTTCTTCCGCTTCAGCCACCACTCTCCTCATAATCGAAGCACTTAGTCTCGGGTTTGGGTTGCTTCACTAGATCAGCAACTGACTTGCTATCCATGAAGTTTCCCTCCTTGCTCTTGCCCTTCTCGAAACTAGTGGTTTGACTAACCATCAATACTTGACGCTCCTTCCTGATTTCTACCTTCGCGGCGTCAAAAATCGCGAATAGCTCAAGAATCATTATTTCTATCCCTGGCATTTTATAGTTCATCACCAAGTTCTAGTAGCTTAGTGACAGTGACTTGGAGAACTATATCAATCACTATCTTATCTGGAAGATCAACTCCCACTCGATTCTAGCGATTGTAGCACCCAGACAATCTGAGCACATGCTCAACGATTGAGCTATTCTCTTTCATCTTGCAGGCAAACAATCTTGTTGGAGATCTCATATCTCGCAACACCGGCATGAGCCTAAGATCCTAATTTCATCTCTTAGAACATTTCATATGTTCTGACATTCAAAATGTTTTGGAGCCTCAATTCTAAGTCGTAATGCATGACGCACTAAACTATCAAGTAGTCATCAGAACGTGACTGTTAGATGTTCACAACATCTACAGACGACGCTAGAGGGGTTGCTGCACCGAGCGGTGCATTAAGGACATAGGCCTTCTGTTGAGCAATGAGGACAATCCTCAGATCACGGACCCAGTCCGCAATATTGCTACCATCATCTTTCTACTCTATTTCTCTAGGAACATAAAAAAATACAATGGAGCTACAACGCGAGAAAGTAATCTACAACATAATTTGCAAATACACTATTGACTATGTTCATGATAATGAGTTCAATTAATCATATTACTGAAGAACTCCCACTCAAATTGGCATCCCTCCGGTCATTCGAGTGATACATGATCCAAATTCACCAACTCAAGTCCGATCATCACGTGAGTTGAGGTGGCTTCAATGGTGAACATCATCATGTTGATCATATCTACTATATGACTCATGTTCGACCATTCGGAATCTTGTGTTCTGAGGCAATGTCTGTACATGCTAGGCTTGTCAAGTTTAACCCGAGTGTTCTGCATGTGCAACACTGGCTTGCACCCATTGTATGTGAACGTAGAGTCTATCACACCCGATCATCGCGTGGTCTCTCGACACGACGAACTTTCGCAACGGTGCACACTCGGGGAGAACACAATTAATCTTGAAATTTAAGTGAGGGATCACCTTATAATGCTACCGTCGTCCTAAGCAAAACAAGGTGCATAAAAGTATTAACATCACATGCAAATGATAAGTGACATGATATGGCCATGATCTTGTGCTTTTGATCTCCATCTAGAAATCATCGGCATGATTTCCATCGTCACCGGCACGACACCATGATCTCCATCATCTTGATCTCCATCAACATGTCGCCATCGAGGTTGTCGCGCCCAACATGCTTCTACTACTATTGCTACCGTAGCGATAAACTAAATCATTACATAGAGCTTAATGATTGACATGCGGGTCATACAATAATTAAAGACAACCCTATGGCTCCTGCCGGTTGCCATACTCATCGACATGCAAGTCGTGATAATCTATACATCACATGATCATCTCATACATCGCATATATCACATCATGTAATTGACCATATCACATCACAACATACCCTGCAAAAACAAGTTAGACGTCCTCTAATTGTTGTTGCATGTTTTACGTGGCTGCTACGGGTATCTAGCAAGAACAATTCTCATCTACACAAAAACCACAACGGTGATACACTAGTTGCTTTTCAACCTTCTCAAGGACCGCCTTTGTCCAATCCGATCCAACTAAAGTGAGAGAAATTGGCACCCGCAAGCCATCTATGCAACAAGTTGCGGTCGAGGGAACCATTCTCTCGTAAGCATACGAGTAATGTTGGTCCGGGCTGCTTCATCTCACAATACCGTTGAACCAAAACACGACCAAGGGAGGAAGCAATCTAAGAATCAACGCCCACAAACTCTTTGTGTTCTACTCGAGATCTCATATACACATAGACCTAGCTCCTGATGCCACTGTTAGGGAACATTGCATGGGAAACAAAAAAATTCCTACGCACACGCAGATCTATCCATGGTGATGAGCATCTACGAGAGGGAGAGTGGATCTACATACCCTTGTAGATTGCTAAGCGGGAAGCGTTAAGAAACGCGGTTGGTGTAGTCGAACGTCTTCGCGATCCAAATCACCGAGCGTCCCGCAATCTCATCATGATCCTTCCTGCGATCCAATCACGATCCGTCCCACAAACTCATCACGATCCGTCTCATGATCTTGATCACGGTCCTTCCGATCTAGCGCCGAACGGACGACACCTCTGTGTTCCGCACACGTATAGCTTGATGACGATCTCCCCCTTCTTGATCCAGCAAGAAGGAGCGGAGAGGTAGAAGAGTTCTTCGGCAGCGTGATAGCGCTCTAGCATAGGTGGTGGAGCTATTCCGGCAGGGCTTCGCCTAAGCGCTGCAGAAATCCGATCTAGAGGAAAAACTATGCACTAGAGGAACGGGTAGCACGTGGCTGAAAATTACGTGCAAAAAACCCTAAAACCTCTATTATATATAAGAGGAAGAGAGGAGGAGGCTTGGCTCTCAAGGAGCCAGCCCTTGGGGTCGGCCGAACCTAGTAGGAGAGGTGGAATCCACCTCCAATCCTAGTAGGACTAGGATTCATCCTATTTTTTTGCCTTTTTCCACCTTTTTCTCTTTGGGCTTTTCTTCCTAGACTCATGGGCCTTGTGTGGGACTTCCACCAGCCCACTAAGGGCTGGTATTCACTCTCCCATAGCCCATGTAGCCTCTTGGGTCGAAATACCCCTCCCAATGGTCTCCCGGTACACTGCGGGCACTCCCGATACCCTCCCGGTACTCCCGGTACACTACCGGTGAGCCCGAAACTTTTTCGGCGACCAAAATAGGACTTCATATATATCAATCTTTACCTACGGACCATTCCGGAGCTCCTCGTGACATCCGGGATCTCATGCGGGACTCCGAACAACCTTCGGTTATCACCATACATAACTCTATACTATCGAAACGTCACCAAACCTTAAGTGTGCAGACCCTGCGGGTTTGAGAACTATGTTTACATGACCAAGACACTTCTACGGTCAATAACCAATAGCGGGACCTGGATGCCCATATTGGCTCCTACATATTCTACGAAGATCTTTATCGGTCGAACCTCTATGTCAAGGATTCAGTTAATCCCGTATGATGTTCCCTTTGTTCTTCGGTATGTTACTTGCCCGAGATTCGATCGTCGGTATCTCCATACCTAGTTCAACCTTATTACCGGCAAGTCTCTTTACTCGTTCCGTAATACAAGATCACGTGACTAACACTTAGTCACATTGCTTGCAAGGCTCATTGTGATGTTGTATTACCGAGTGGGCCCTGAGATACCTCTCTGTCACACGGAGTAACAAATCCTAGTCTCGATCCATGCCAACTCAACAGACACCGTCGAAGATACCTGTAGAGCACCTTTATAGTCACCCAGTTGCGTTGTGACGTTTGATACACACAAGGCACTCCTCCAGTTTCCGTGAGTTGCATGATCTGATGGTCATAGGAACATATACTTGACATGCAGAAAACAATAGCAATAAACTGACACGATCATATGCTATGTTTGTAGTTTGGGTCTTGTCCATCACATCATTCTCCTAATGATGTGATCCCATTATTAAATGCCATCTCATGTCCATGGATAGGAATCCTTAACCATCTTTTGATCGACGAGCTAGTCTATTAGAGGCATACTAGGGACATGGTTTTGTCTATGTATCCACACATGCATCTAAGTCTCCGATCAATACAATTATAGCATGGATAATAAATGATTATCATGAACAAGGAAATATGATAATAACTAATTTATTCTTGCCTCTGGGGCATATTTCCAACAAATCAAATATTTGATATATCTGTGTCATCTTAACCTTGTCTTTTGGATGATCGTCCATGAGGAACCTCCTCACCCACAGGCTCGGAGGCTACCCTTCGGTAGGGCTCCGCGCCCATCAACCGGCGGACACTCTGTCCGCACCTGGTAGCACCTCGCGCTCGACAGCCGACGAACCACATGTCCGCCTTTGGCAGGGCCTCGCGCCCATTAGCCGGCAGACCCCGCGTCTGCCTTCGGCAGGGCTCCGTGCCATCAGCCGGCGGACTCTCCGTCCGCCTCTGGCAGGGCCTCGTGCCCATCTGCCGGTGGACCCCGTGTCCGCCTTCGGCAGGGATCCGCGCCCATCAGCCGGTGGACTCTCCGTTTGCGCCCGGCAGCGCCTCGCGCTCGAATGCCGGCGGACCTCGCATCCGCCTCCGGTAGGGCCTCGCGCCCATCAGCCGTTGGACCCTGCGTCCGCCTTCTGCAGGGCTCCGCACCCATCAGCCGACGGACTCTTTGTCCGCCTCCAGCAAGGCCTCGCGCCCATCAGCCGGGGGACCCCGCATCCGCCTTTGGCAAGGCTCCACGCCCATCAGCCAGCGGACTCTCCGTCAACGCCCGGCAGCGCCTCGTGCTCGACAGCCGGCGGACCCCGCGTCCGCCCTTGGTAGGACCCCGTGGCCATCAGCCGGCGGACTCTCCGTCCGTGCCCGGTAGCGCCCCATGCTCGACAGCCAGCGAACCCCGCGTCCACCCTCGGTAGGGGTTCAGGCCTTCATTTGCCTAGATCGACAGCCTCCTGTCTGGCTCGGCAGCCTTCATCCGTCCGGCTCGGCAGCTTCCGCCTGTCCGGCTCGACAGCCTTCATCTTTTCGGCTCGGCAGCCTCCCGTCCAGCTCGGTAGCCTTCATCCGTCTGGCTCGGCAGCCTCTGCTGGTCCGGCTCGACAACCTTCATCCGTCTGGCTCGGTAGCCTCCCGTCCGGCTTGGCAGCCTTCATCCATCCGGCTTGGCAGCCTCCCGTCCAGCTCAGCAGCCTCCATCCGTCCGGCTTGGCAGCCTTTCATCTGGCTCGGTAGCCTCCACCCGTCCGGCTTGGCAGCCTCCCGTCCGGCTCAGCAGCCTCCATCCGTCCGGCTCGGTAGCCTCCACCTGTCTGCCTCCTCCCGTTCAGCTCCTCCTGTCCGGCTGTGGCCTAACGAAGTCAGCTCCCGACATCCCATCGGACACACGCGGACCAGACGGCCACATCTCATGGCGGCATGCTGCTGGCAAGGAGGAGCACACTATATGCACGTCATGTAGTACTCTCTACAGGGTTTGGCTGAGTCTGTCTAGGTTCTGGAATCACTGGCATCGGTATGGGAAAGTTGGTTGCACCGATTTTGAGTGTTAGGTATAGAACAGACTTTGGTGGGAGAATTTGTGGATGTTTTTGGCGATAATCACTTGTGCACGTTTGGGCATATTGTTCAATAACAAACCTTACCCCCTTTTAATAGTATTGTCTTTCCTATGGACTCAAAGTGATTTCTCACAAATATAAAATGTAGAGTCCTCTTGCTTGAAGCTTGGCCAACCTATTTCCTTGCATCTTGGGGTATGTCCACAATCTCCTTTTGCCAATCCTATCATTGAACATTTCTTGAAATATACTTCGTGGAAACATTAGTTAAATGACTTATATGTTGTTATTAATTACCAAAACCACCAAGGGAGCAAATGTGCTTTCAATCTCCCCATTTTTGGGAATTGATGACAACATATAGATCAAAGCTTAGACATATGATAAAATCAATGAATATAATCGCCGCTTTGAGAGGTATATGATAAGCAAGAGCTCCCCCCAAATTTGTGCATTATTTTGAATTTGTGTTTGAATGCAAATGCACAATTGATTAGGTATGTGGGGCACTTCTTCCATGTCACATACAACTTGGTGGTGTGCGAGAATAATTAGAATGAATAACAACCCACAACACAATCAAGCAAAGGTGAATGATCATCACATGAGCATTTAAGATGATAGGAAATAGTAGCATCTCATCACATAACAATGTATGATCACACATAAACACAAAAGTATCTCACGTCAAAGAAAGAGAACCAAATGTTTTGAAAAGCAATAAACACCAAAACGCTCTCTCGCTCGAAGCCTAAAGATCTATATACACTTCTCCCACTTTGGCAACAAGTTACCAAAAAGTTCAAAGGCATACATCTAAACGTTCTTGGGCATATCTCCTCCGGTTGTTGATGAAGGAGTCGAGATGACAGCATCGGCGAAGATCTTTGCAGATGTCGTGGATGGCGTTGGAGTGACGGCTGGAGGAACTCGAGCAGATGGAGCAGGAGTTGTGCTGACAGTAGCAGGAGCTGATGAAGAGGGCCTCAAGTCTTGTGCAGGCACTGTGGCTGATCTGGCATGAATGGTGAACTGAGTGCCCGGCCTTAGAGGTGATTCATCCTCCTCATCATCATCAGAAGTAGAAGAGACCCGAGGGATGTGTACGTAGTCAACTTCATGCTGAAGCTCTCTGACTGTCTTAGTTAGTCTGTCCACCTTATCAGTAAGGGTCTTGATTCTAGTCTCAAAGATCCTGGCAAGGTTGTTCTGGTTGTCCAGAATCCCCTTAATCTCCTTCTGCATGGCCTGAACTGTTGCTATCAACAGATCCATTTGCTCATTCCTAGATCGAGTGGCTTGACCACTAGTGGCCCTAACTGCCTCTGCCTCTGCCTGAGCTGCAGCTGAAGTGGGATGATCAGCATCCATCAGCAGAACATTGTCCTCGAGATCTGGCTGTAGGGGAAAATGTGGATGATCTAGAGCAAAGATGTGCTTCTCCAATTTTGAGTTGATAAGCATCCGGATGTAGGGTGTATAACAGCATGAGCGCTTCTGGTCAGCAGCAACCCTCTTGATTGTCTCAACAATCAAATCCATGACTCTGATCCTCGTGTGACTGTCAGGGTGGATCAACATATTGATGGAGTGGCCTCGGATCATCTTGTCATCTCTGAACTTGGGAATCAGGGTATGCCTCAGAATGGTGTTGATAGTGAAGAGGCCAGCCTGAAGAAAGTAGATTGATCCTAGCCTATGAGACGTCATATTGGCAGTAGGGATCTCCTTGTACATATTAGCCATAGAAATGTGGCTAGCCTTGGATTCTGAGTAGACATCCAAGTCACCATCCTGTGCTTCAGGAACTCCTAAGATAGCAGCCCATTCTTCAACAGTTGATTCATACGTTAAACCTTCAGTCATCCATACAATTCTACCATCTCCATAGAAGTGTGCAGTGGAGTAGAATTGCATGATCATCTCATCATTCCAGGCTGTGAAATCTCTGCCAACAAAGTCATCCAAGCCTATGCAATGTAAATTGTCTTGGACACTTGAAAAGTAGTCCTCATTCTCCTTGATAAATTTCCAATCAACATACCGCATATCACACATAGCTGGACTCTTGTCAAAGAGCACAGTCTCATAGAAGTCATGTTGCTCCTTGGTATAAAATCTGTAGTCCACAGTTGTCTTCTTCCTCTAGGCATAAGGATCTATAGCTCTCCAAGCTCTCAATCCTGAATCCTTCCTCTTCTTCATATCCTCAGCTAGTGGGTAGCTGGCATTGTGCACTGGAAGATGTGGTCTGAGCTTCATCAAGGTTGTCAAATTGTCATTAGCTTCAGCTCTGGAGGCAGTCCCTTTGTTCTTCTCAGGTGCTGGAATCTGCCTAGTTGTCCTCTTAGGATCCTCGGCAGCCTTCTTGGATGTGCTAGTCTTTGGCATAGCATCAGACATCAGTTTCTTTGCCTTCTTCTTGGGAGGAGCCTTTGTAGCTGGCTCATCCTCCTCTTCCTCAGTAGCAGCACCAGTTTCTTCAGGATCCTCATACATGGAGGTAGGCCTGCCAGTCACATGAATAATCCTCTTCCTGGACTTTTTCTCGCCTGCCTTCTTAGGCATAGCTTTTCTGGGGACCTCAACTGACATAGTAGCTCTGGCAGACTCATGAGCCTCGAAGGATGAAGCAGGTGCATATATCTTGTTGACAACCCACCTAGAGGAAGTGGCTTCAGTAGCAGACTTCCTTGCAGCTTTCTCTTGCTTCTTAGCAAGAATCTCTTCTGGAATGAAGTCTGAATCTTCTTCATCTGAGTTCAGCTTCTTCCTGGTTCTGGTGGCAGCCGTGGGCAACCCATGAGAGCTGGCGGTGCCTGGATCTGAGAAAGGACTAGCTACTGGGCTTGTTCCATAACTCATATCAATTCCCTACTCTGGCAAAATTTTGACTGTCTTCTGAGCCTGGCATACTGTCCCTATGAATAGAGTATAGGTGAGCAGAAGAAGATGAGTCATCACAAAATGATGCTGGTTTTTGAAATTTGAGCAATGAATTTCCAAAAGTTTTGCAATCTATCAAATAGATATCGGTGTAGCCGAAAAGAAATTTTTGGTGGGGCCGAGACAAACTAACTCCTTAACCGAAACTTGGCAGCCTTTTCGGTTGGACCGAAAAGAGCAACTCGGTTCCACTGAGTCAGTTCTCAACCACATTGAAAAGCATATCGGTGAGACCGATATTTTCGTTTCGGTTCCACCAAGATTTATCGGGTGGACGACAAAACCCTAGAAAATCAATCTAACTCAAAATTTTGGAGTTTCTAGTGGATAGAAATATGCGCAAAGGGGTGCATATATGATAAACAAGTGTCTAATGAGCAAGAATCGGATGGGGAGCACACTACAGATTGAATACGTACCCTAGCTTGGCACGGATCCTCTACGGCGACGACGAGGGAGTAGATTTCGTCGATGGCGGCGATTCCCAGTGGCGGAGGAGCTCGGGAGGACAAGGGCGATGACCAGGGGTCTCGAGGCGGCAGCTTAGGGTTCTGAGGCACGACGTTTGAAGATTGAATTTCAAATTGTCAGGGTCCATAGCATACATACACTTCACTGTCGGTGATATCGATTTTATGTTTTCGGTGTCACCGAGTTCCACAACTGTCAGTTTACAGGGAAACTCGGTGTAACCGAGAATATGAAATCGGTGTTACCATGATTGAAAACCAGATGAACCCTCGTCAACCGGTGAGACTAAGACTGTTAGGTTGGTTCCACCCAGATGCACTTGGGAGGTTTTAATGTTCAGTGCTTGTCGATACGGAACTCCGAGTGCTCCACACACAGAGGGATCGAAAAGCACTTGTTCAAATTTTGTGATGCAACATGAATGGAATATGAGGTGAGAAAGCATAGATAGCTAGAGAGTGGTCCTAGGAATTCTTGTCCATCCAATTGGCAAAAGATAAATCAAAAGGAAGACAGCAACAATTGGATGTCCTCGAATGTGAAAATAAATGCAGACCAACATGCTCACACAATAAGATGTCAACAGAAATCATGATGAACATGCACAAACACTCATGCATCTAACAAGCACTTGGGCGATGACGAACTCATCTATATATGAGTATTTGACTTAGGAGCCAAGTAAGAGTACTTGATCATAGGTCATACTCATCGTTTAAGCACAAGTGGGGTTACCACTTTTTCATAAAGCATTTATTGTTGTCACATGCTAAGAGATGCTTTGACTCAAGTCTTAGAGTAAAGCTCCCCCTTAATGTGACATCCCCCCATAAGAGGGATAAACTAACCTTGGGTTTTTTCGATGGAGACTTCATGTTGGTGAGGTAGTTGTGGATGCTCAATGTTGATGAAGATCACCAAGAGTTGGGAGCATCCTTGTTGTTTCCTTACTCCTCTCACCTACGTTGGTTAGTCCCAACACACAAGAGACAAATACAAGGATATCTATGGACATGGAGTGCAAAGCATATGTTATGATATCCATTGACTAGTTGGTTACCTTGTCCCTTGCTTACCTTCGAGGGAATGTGTGACTCCTTGAACTATTGCATTGAGTTGATGTTGAGTGCAAAAAGTCCTTGCCAATAATGAATGTGAGTGAATTTCGTTGGCAGAGTCACCCCTCAAGAACTTACTAGTTATTCCTCTTCGAACCCACATCAAGTTGATGGGGATCCTTGGTGTTGAAGTAGCCTTTGTAGTAGTTGAGCTTGTAGTAGCCTTGGGAACCCGCTCCACCAAAGCTAGGGGTTCATCTTCATATGAGTCAATGTCCTCTTGAAGCTTGTTCTTGCCCTTGAGCTTGTGGTCTTGTGGTGAAAGGTCATCTTGAGTGTTTGTCCCCTTGGGAAGGGTATTTTCATACTTCTCCTTTTGAGGAACAAACTTGGGCTTGGGATATTAACCTTCTTCCCATTCAACTCCATTAGCTTTGAAGTAGCCAACACCACAATTCTTCCGGTATCCTCCGTGCTTGCGTACAATTTCCTCAAATTGAATACATACGGCAAGACTCTTGTAGATACCGTTTTATATAATTCCTTTCAATAAAGCATTTTTTTGCTCAAGTGTAACTTGGCTAAGAGAATCATCATTAGTGGAATCAATAGAACTACTAGATGAAGAACCTTTCTTGCCTTTCTTACTAGATTGCTTAGTTTTAACTTGAGGCATGAAGGTAGACAAGAGTAGCCGTTTGTCTAGATAAGATGAGATCTTCTTTTGGAGATCGTCATTGATAGATTTGAGAAAATCATGCTCTTGCTCCAAGTTGAGCTTCTCGAATCTTAGCTTCTTATGAGTTCTCACAAGCTCTCTATGATCTTCGAGAGTAGATTCATGAGCTAACTTAAGAGTGTTTAGTTCTTTAGTTAGTTGTTCTATTTTCATCTTATCATCATCAAATGACTTATCTTGACTAGCATGAGAATTATCAAGTTCATTTTGATCAATATCACTAGTTTTATCACAAAGCAAGTCATCATCACAAAGTAAATCATCTTCATCACTATCAAAATCAAGATACTCGGGGTGTGATACCTTGGGGCCTTTAGCCATGAAGCAACTTCCACTCCCTTCATATGGTGAATCAAATAGATCGTAGGAGTTGGTAGTCACTAGAGCAATTCCGGCAACACCATCATCTTGACTATAGTCAGAATCGGAGTGATAGCTTCTCTCAGAGTTGTTGTCGAAGTCGGAGCCGGAAACCCATTCACCAACATGAGCTTGATGTTTTCTTCTTGTGTAGCTCTTGGTGTACTTGTCCTTCTTCTCCGAATCTATACTTCTCCTTGAGTGTCTTCGTTCATAACGATCATCTCTACTCCTTCTCTCTATTTGTGGTGATTCATTCCTTGAGCTTTGTCTTCGAGGTGACTCTTCTCTCCTTTTGTAGGGAGCCGTGCACTCATTTGAGTAGTGTCCGGGCTTCCCACAATTGTAGCAATTGCGGTCACGACTTGACGAACGCCTCTCTTCATATCTTGAGTTGGAGTTTCTTTCTTTGCCTCTATTCTTGTAGAACTTGTTGAATTTCTTGACCATGAGGCTTATCTCTTCATTGGTGACAAGGTTGTTGCTTGAAGTTGCGGGAGCATCACTTGTAGCTTTGTAAGCACCGCTAGACTTGTGATGAAGTTCTTCCTTATCTTTGAGTGTCATCTCATGAGAAACAATCCTTCCAATGACTTCCGTAGGCTTCAGAACTTTGTAGTTTGGCATCATTTGGATCAATGTGCACATGGTGTCGTATCTCTAATCCAAAGCTC
The DNA here is from genome assembly GCA_022496015.1 of Hordeum marinum. Classification (NCBI taxonomy): domain Eukaryota; kingdom Viridiplantae; phylum Streptophyta; class Magnoliopsida; order Poales; family Poaceae; genus Hordeum; species Hordeum marinum. The sequence continues at coordinate 446,909,253 of CM039674.1, forward strand.
TAAGTATCTTCTTGATGATGAATTTGTTGGTCATTTCTTCGCTTCCTAAGCCAGCAATCTCATTTGTGATGAGAGCTAGGCTAGAGTACATCTCTGTGACTCCTTCACCATCCTTCATCTTGAACTTGTCAAGATGACCTTGAAGAACATCTAACTTGGATTCTCTCCCGGACTCGGTTCCTTCGTGCATATCAACCAAAGTATCCCAAATCTCTTTTGCATTCTCAAGACGGTTGTTTTGTTGAATTCTTCGGGGCTTAAGAATTTGGAGAGAATGTTGCATGCTTGATCATTGAGTTGGAACATCTTCAACTCATCCGCGGTCGCTTCATGATACGGTTCCCATCCATCCGCAAAGAACTCACCTTGGAAGCCAACATGAACAACAGCCCAAATGGCAGGGCTATGACCAAGAATAGGCATTTTCATTTTGTGCTTCGAACTAGCAAAATTGGTGCCATTAAAGTACGGACCTCTATGGTGATAACTTTTCAGTAACGCCATACTCTCCTAGGTTGTGAGATCTAAGCAATGGAGACCAAAGCCCTAATACCACTTGTAGGACCGGAAGTATGCCTAGAGGGGGGGGTGATTAGACTACTTGACAAATTAAAAGTTTTGCCTATACCAAGTTTTAGGGTTGACTGTTTTTAGCATTTCATGGCTAGTCAAGTACACCCTACGCATGCAAGTCTAAGAGTATATAGTAGCGGAAAGTAACAACAAGCATGTATAGAAGGGATAGGGTAGGAAGATCAAACACAATTATAGACACGATGATTTTTCCCGTGGTTCCAATAGGTGGCGTTATCGTACATCCATGTTTATGGAGTCTTCAACCCATGGAGGGTAACGGTCGCGAGAGTCCATGGAGGGCTCCACCCAAAAGGGTCCACGAAGTCGCAACCTTGAATATTCCATAACGACTTCCGTCCACCAAGGACTAGCCTCACTATGGGTAGATCTTCACGAAGTAGGCGATCTCCTTGCCCTTACAAACATCTTGGTTCACTCCAGAACATGAAATAGGAGGCTCCCAAGCGACACCTAAGCAATCTAGGAGGCACCACCCTCCAAAATATAATAGGCTCGGTAATGATGATGAACTCCTTGCTCTTGTGCTTCAAGATGATAGACTCCTCAGCACCCAATCACTCTCTCATAGATTTGGCATGGTGGAAGAGATGGGATTGGTGGAAAGCTGCTTGGGGAGAGTGGATTATCTTGACCTCAACACAAGGGTAGGTGGTTCTCTCTCAGAAAATCTGATAGGACAGGTATGGAATAGTTTTGAGTGCTTCTCTTCCGTGTAGGTGGTGGTGAAGGGGTATATATAGGCATCCCCAAAATTCCAACCGTTACACAAAAAATGACCAACTCGGTGACACCAATGTGTTAATCTCGGTGGTACCGAAGTGACCAAAAGGTGGCAACTTTTGAATCTCGGTGAGACCAATATAGGAAACTCAGTTGCATCGACAAGGGGACCAATGGTCAGATTACCAATCTCGGTGACGCCGATCCAACATTATCGGTGGCACCGAAAATGTGAATTTGCGTAATAGAAAGTTGGCAACCTAAGCTCAGTGGCATCGGTATGGAATCGGTTGCATCGAAGTGGCTAGGGTTTGGCTGAGTCTGTCTAGGTTCTGGAATCGGTGGCATCGGTATGGGAAAGTTGGTTGCACCGATTTTGAGTGTTAGGTATAGAATAGACTTTGGTGGGAGAATTTGTGGATATTTTTGGCGACTATCACTTGTGCACGTTTGAGCATATTGTTCAATAAGAAAACCTTACCCCCTTTTAATAGTATTGGCTTTCCTATGGACTCAAAGTGATTTCTCACAAATATTAAATGTAGAGTCCTCTTGCTTGAAGCTTGGCCAACCTATTTCCTTGCATCTTGGGGTATGTCCACAATCACCTTTTGCCAATCCTATCATTGAACATTTCCTGAAATATACTTGGCGGAAACATTAGTTCAATGACTTATATGTTGTTATTAATTACCAAAACCACCAAGGGAGCAAATGTTCTTTCAAGGAGGGGGAAGGGTTGGGCCAATGGAAGGGTGTGGCTGCCCTCCCCCCACTATTTATAGGGGAAGGGGAGAGGGAGCCAGCCCCCCTAGATCCATCTAGAGGGGGGCGGCGGCCCCCCGGGGGGCACCGGCCCCCTAGGTTTTCCAACCCTAGAAAAGGGGGGCGGCGGGCCCCCTAGGGTTTCCAACCGTAGAGGGGGCAACGCCCCCCCCCCTCGCGAGGGCATTGGCCCATAGTCGCCTTGGGCCCTTGGGGGGCGCACCAGCCCACTAAGGGGCTGGTTGCCACCCAACTATAGCCCATTAGGTCCTCCAGGGCAGGTGGACCCCCGGAACCTCTTTGGTGGTCCCGGTACAATACCGATAAACCCCAAAACCTTTCCGGTGACTGAAACTGGACTTCCCATATATAAATCTTCACCTTCGGACCATTCCAAAACTCCTCGTGACATCCGGGATCTCATCCGTGAGTCCAAATAACTTTCGGTAACCATATACAATTCCCATTACAACTCTAGCATCACCAAACCTTAAGTGTGTAGACCCTGTGGGTTCCGAAAACCATGCAGCCATGACCGAGACACCTCTCTGCTCAATAACCAACAGCGGTATCCAGATACCCATATTGTCTCCCAAATGTTCCGCGATGATCTCATCAGATGAATCACGATGTCGGGGATTCAATCAATCCCGTATACAATTCCCTTTGTCTACCGGTAAGACACTTGCCCGAGATTCGATTGTCGTTATCCGTATACCTTGTTCAATCTCGTTACCGGCAAGTCTCTTTACTCATTCCGTAACACATCATCCCGTGGCTAACTCCTTAGTCACAATGAGCTCATTATGATGATGTCTTACCGAGTGTGCTTAGAGATACCTCTCCGTCAGACGGAGTGACAAATTCCAGTCTCAATTCGTGCCAACCCAACAGATACTTTCGGGGATACCCACAGTGTACCCTTATAGCCACCCAGTTACATTGTGACGTTTGGCACACCCAAAGTATTCCTACGATATCCGGGAGTTGCACAATCTCATGGTCTAAGGAAACGATACTTGACATTAGAAAAGCTTTAGCAAACGAACTACACGATCTTGTGCTATGCTTAGGATTGGGTCTTGTCCATCACATCATTCTCCTAATGATGTGATCCCATTATCAATGACATCCAACGTCCATGGTCATGAAACCGTGACCATCTATTGATCAACGAGCTAGCCAACTAGAGGCTCCCTAGGGACATGTTGTGGTCTATGTATTCACACATGTCTTGCGGTTTCGGTTAACACAATTATAGCTTGAACAACAGACAATTATCATGAACAAGGAAATATAATAATCACTTTGTTATTGCCTCTAGTGCATATTTCCAATAGCTAGGCCCCACCTATCACTGACTCTGGGAGGTCAAATCTATGGTCAGCGGGGTCAAACGCGCCGGCGTTGAGCCGCCGGTGAGGCCAGAAACGACAGGGGCGCTCGGAAATTGCCCTCCGGGGACCAAAATAATGGTGGACAGGCTTCGCGGGGAGCTGGGACTCGCACACATTCATTTGTGTAGTCGGCTCGGGACCCCAATTCTAAGCCAAAAGAATCTAGCATGTAACACATCACATCACTTTGCGGCCTCACGCACGGTTATCTCCATGGCTGCCACCTTACATGGGCTAGGACCGTTTGTGTATTTTGGCTCACGTATGTGCATATGTCGCTAGCATTCAAATGTCAAAGAACTTGGGCCAACATGACTAGTCGTAGAACCCAAGTAGGACATCCGTACAGGGAAAGGCGTACATAGCCCAGCAATGCAGGTGTCAGCCTCCAACGTGTGTAGACGAGTCGTAGGAAGCTACATGGACTCCATTACGCCATGAGACATAACAAGATACAAGGACTCCATTACACCGTAAGACATTTCCCTGAAGGGAAAGACACAACAGGAAAGAAGGATACACGCCAGTCAATCAATGTGTCCAGAGAAGTAGCAAGCTACCAAGGCTCGGTGGAAGCACAAAGAGGCAAATCCCCATAAAGAGTACTCCTAAGGAACACAACTAGGTGTCGGATCCCATACATATCATTGCACGTCACACGTACGCACGACATACCTGATATGCATAGATACAACTATGGCATCACAACATAACCATACAACAATGTATCATTTATTTAGAAAGCTCCAGAGAACCTTCATAGCAGAGTGGTACAAACAGGGGTCACATGACCCATCATTGAGAGCATACAACCAACAAGCGGAAGACATATGTCTAGTTACGGACATCTATTAAAAGTGGCTGGAGGAGCCTAAAAAGCTACAACGACACTACCAGAGGAACCCAGACCTCTGTCTGGGATTCCCAAGCTAATCCGGTCAACATTGAACTTCACATTGTAAGAATCACTAATGAGACTGATGTCTCATCTGCAAAAAACATAAATGAAGCAACCGTGAGTACAAAGGTACTCAGGAAGACTTACATCAGAACTATCTACATATGCATCATTGTCAACAAAGTTGGTTGTGGAGTTTTTTGCAGCAAGCCAGCTTTGACTCTTGGCTAACCTATACTACTACTACGATTACTTTCATTGAGGTGGGATAGCACACATGAGTCCACATATTCACCAAATCGATACACCACTATGGATCCACTCTCGTCTCCCTACGAGAAGGCCATCCATAGCACTCACACTTATCTTGCGTATTTTAGAAGTATCCATTGCACTTGTCTATGAACCAAATAAGTTCTCCAAGTAGTCCATATCCGAGGACGCGGTTATTCACACAGATTCATAACCCTGTAGGGGTGTACTTATTCACACATGCTCCTGCCACTTATCGCGATGTGCACGTAAAGGGCACCTCGGCAACCTTCAAGCAGAAGCCCAGCGAGGGAGTCAACCATGACCGTCAATCACGCAAGACCCTAGTCTAGGTTGACCGCCTATTTGAGACTGAACCTGCATGAAAAGTCCAACCGAAGTTTCCGCTACGGCCTCAAACAATGTGCGTGGGGTTCCCAAGCCCACTGTTCGGGTGCCACTTGGTACAGTGTGCCACTATGCCTATACCGCATCACAGCCCACCCCATCGGACAACGCTATGCATGGCCGCCAACACTTTTCCTACAAACACCAGAAACTAGTTGCAACTCCTAGATAGAGATCTAGGCGATTAATAAGTCGAGCGGGGTCATATTTCAGGGCCCAACGTGTGGTATTAACTGTCATGGATCACAAACACAGACCTCGGTTCTTAATGACGGTCCCAATGAGACAACCCGCCATGTACTCCTACATGGCCTCTCATCTCTACCTTTACCAAATCATGTTCACACACACTTAGCTCTCACCTATTAGGACATGAACACTGGCATTCCGATTCATCGCCTAAATGGATCAGACCGACACAACATGACTCTAAGCATAGCAGACACCGTAATTAAGCAAGGATGGATGACTAAGCACAACAAGGCTCAAACATTTGCTACTCATGCTAAGTGGTTTCAACTATTTACTGTGACAAGGACCGGTCATGCAAAGGAATGGGTTCAACTATCGAGAACAGGTAACAGTTGAATTGTTGTTGTCATACTGCAGCAAAATAGAGCAGGAGCGAGAGAGTGGGTTCATATTAGTATGCTCAAGGGGGGTTTCCTTGCCTCACACTTCTGAAGATAACAATGAGTCTTTATCGGTGACAACAATCTCAACGTCGGAACCATCGTCTACCGCGAGGGAACAACACCGGCAAAACAAGAAAAGAATACATTCAATGCAATGCAACAAACATGATACATGATATGACAAGTTAAGGTACTAAATTAACCTAGACGGATAATTAGCCAAGTTAATTGAAGTGGAATTCAAACAAGTTTGAATTCCAACTCCAAATGATATTTCATATATTTCCCTAATCATAAAATGTCCTACTTGGTGATGTTAACCTGTTTAAACATGCATGATCATGGCATAAAGAGATTCATTGGATTTTTCTGATCATTTTTCATATGTACATTAATTTTATCCGAGTTACGGTTGAATTTCTATGATTTTTCAAACTATTAAACATTTTATGGAAATAGATAAATCAATTAAGATTTATTCAACTTGCAAAAATGGAATTATCGCGTCAGTATGATGTCATTGTGATGTTAGCAGGTCAAAGGGACGGCCAGGGTCAAACCTAACTAGTGGGACCCACTAGTCAGTGTCTCAGGGTTAAACATGGTTTAACTAAAACTAATCTACTGTTAATTAGTGAGGTGGGGCCCATGGATAGTGGCACATTACATTAATTAAAAAAAATTAAAATGTTAAACTCGATTTCACTAGGGGGCTGGCCCCACTATCACTAACTCTGGGAGGTCAAACCTCGAGTCAGCAAGGTCAAACCCGCCGGCGTTTAGCCGCCGGTGACAGCAGGCACGCCGGAGGCATCAGAAATGCTCCTCTGATGACCACATAGACGGCAACAACTACAGTTGGGGCCCTAGATCTCGTCTACGTCGATTGGGACTAAGGAGAGGAGCTAGGGGTCATCGGAATCATCGACAATGTCATGTTCCGGGGTGGCCGGAGTTCGAGACTCGGCGGTTTCGGCGTTGTGGTGCATGGCAGGGGCAGCGGCTAGCACCAGATGAACCCACGCTTGCATAGGAGCCCAACGGGCACGCGCACGGGACCAATAGGTCACCAGATCTGCATCAACGATGAGCTCGAGTGGCACTGTGCTACGGCCAACAAAGGGGCCGATGGCTACGGCGAGGTACAATGTCACGCCCAAGATGCGCACCTATCCATGTTAAGGCACGGGGGCCTCGACAGGGATAGAGGCGCATCTCGTCGTTCGCATGTACAATATCATTACATCATATATTTAGGAAGAGATGAGTATATGAGTTGGCTTACACTCACCACATACTAAATTACAATTCCACAGCGTTCAAGCATCAATCCAAGATAGCGTCTGACCTCGGACGAAAACAAACGATAAAATGAAGATGCAACAACACTGGCTTGCTAGCCCCAAAGATCACGACCATGGTCCTCTACTCATCTAGACAAGTCACAGACATCCTGCCATGCTCCTTGTCATACTCCCACTGGAGCTGTGTCACATCATCCTGCATGATCTCATCTGTACTTGCACATGGATTGTTGTCGTAATCTGTGAGCCACGAGGACTCAAGAATCTCGCGCCCGGGTACCGAGACTATTCAAGCTGATAGGTTGGGAAGGGGTATGTGTTTAGTTTGCAGCAGCACTGGGCATTTATGGTGGATAATCTTACGAACATGAAAGTAAATGGGTGGTCTACGATAAACGATCGAAACTAGAATGACCTCTATGAGATCCTGAACACCTACTTACGTCAATCATAACCCCATTGTGTTCTCTCTCGGTTCATGTTCTCGAGCAGAGACGATCACGGTTACTCACAAAGTTGGTGTATTTTATTATGGTTTACTTCAACTTAACTATAACCGGGTTATAAACAAATATCCAAGTTGCCACATAACAACGGGGATGACTTTCCAAAAGTTTTAACCCTGCAGGGGTGCTCCAACTAGTCCATCATAAATTAACCACACTCCACGGGAATAGCCTCGACCACGGATCTCATGATCATCCTAGGCAACTCCAAAGGAATTCCAACACCTCGAGATAACCCGAAGAAAGTCAGAGCCCCACACGCAAGACACTCGATAAAGGTAAAACAACTCCAGCAACACCGCCCGACGTGTCGACGAACCCGATAAGAGCCGCGTATCTCATTCTCATGACACGACCGGATTGTCCAAACTTCTGGTAGGACAATCACATAATTGCCCCTGGTTGCCACCAGCGGTTGACATTTTTGGACCAACACTCATGAGGTGCACTGGCCCGGGTTGTTCATTAATCCACGGGGTTAAAAAGCCCTATGCAAATTTTATTAAGTTATTTACAAAATGTAGTACCAAAGCTCGGTCTTGCCAGACAAGTTTTAATCTTAACTGAATAAACAAGGGGGTCCCCATAACAACCCCGAGCATGTTAGGAGCGCAAATTATGGAAACATAACATCGGTAACAAGAAACAATGGCGGTATCAGCGGAACAAAACACCTAGCAAAAATCCAAGCCTTCCACCAATAACAAGATATATATGTGCATTAAATTAAATAACAGATAATATTTTGATATGCCAAATCCATGTTATCACATGGATACAACCTGCACCTGCAACTAAGAATGCTATAAGAGGGGCTGAGCAGCGGTAACTTAGCCAATCAAAGGTTTGCTAGGATGTGCAGGGGTTAGAGGCTATCATGGCAATGTAGGAGGCTGGACATTCAAGTGGTAGGTAGCGCAAAAGTAACGATAAGAGCGAGACAACTAGCAAGCAAAAATAGTATCAGGATCCGGGTACGATCATCTTGCCTGTTGGTTCTTCAGAGGGACAAGTAGCGGGATCCTCGTAGTGGTACTCTCCTAGATCTTCGTACTCAGGATCAACGTTCGCATCTACCCAAAAGAAACAGCAAGAATAAACAAGCAACCAAGGTGCAATGCACAACCAAGAATGATGCATGGTTTAAGTGAAGAATTTAGCATGGCAATCCTAACTAGTCATGTTTCACATGCAAAGGATTGGTTATGTATGAATCTGGACAAAACCTTATGTTAAGTTTTTTAGACATGCATGAACATGGCAAATATGTATGCATCATGCAAAAATGACACAAATGCATATGTAGAACGTAGTAAATGGAGTTACGGTTCTCACGCTACGCTCATGACAAGATACAAAGGCAAAACACAAGACAAGAAGTCCATGGGATATTCCTTGGCATTCCAAGATAGCCACTGGTTAGGCAATGAAAACCCAACCACCATAGAGCCAAAGATCAAGCAATTACATGGAGTATAACCCCCACAAGTCACAAAACACTAAAACAAACAATCTGCCACAAAACAGCAACATAGCAACTTTCACAGCAAATAACTTGAGCTACAGGAAGTCTCTGACCACAAACAAGGTATTGACAGAAACTACATAACATGCTTATCAACTTATTTAACTACACAATCTGGAATGAAGGAACACATCAATAAGCATGAAGCCCACAAGTTGGCATGACGAAACAGATTTTTGGGACTTGGTGAAAATAACAGTTTTCTGGAATCTGAGTTAAGCTGATGGCAAGTTGACAACAGAAACTAATGGTGATAGAGACCACCTCATAGCATGAAAATTAACAGGATGGTAGAGGGCAAACTCTACATCAAATCACTAGCACTGAGCATGAGCTAATCCACAACATATCACAAGATAACATCCACTCTTCATGGCATGACAATATAAACAGATTCTCAGACTTAGAAATATTTAGCATGTTTGAAAACAACAACATTTTATTAGCTACTTTAGAGCATGATTCCCACTTATATGCAAATTTAACATGACAAAGATAAATACCATGGCATTCTACTCATCAAAGACTACCATATTCATGTTGGCACAAATAAAAATGACAAAATGGCACTTTGGAACAAAATGACATTTTGTCAAACTTGCTCAAAGACTACCAAACTAATTGCACCAATGGATTCCTGAGATCTTTCTACCCCAAATTCATGTATCATACTCATATGTTCACACGGAGCATCCTCGCAAAACACTAGATAGAAAAAATGCCATCAAATCCTATAAGTGAAAACTTACTATAAATGCACATGATAAAAAATGCACATATCTAGAATTGGATTTATAACTAGAAATAGAAATAACCTTATCTAACACTTCAAACAATAAAAGAAAAAACAAATGACAGGAGCCCCACCTGGCATAGGCACCAGGACCCCCTAGTGGATGACAAGTGGGACCAGGGCCCACTTGTCATACACACACTAATACACACGTAGCAATACACACACACATACACATACACATGCACATCAGATCCCATTTGGCCATAGGGAATCCTGCCACACGCCAACACACACCATACACACACACCACCACACCAAATCCGGGTGTTACCACACCGGTCCGAACACAGGACACCCCACCAGCCAATCGGAAAAAAGGAATCCAACGGGGGGCCTGGGATTCGATCCCACGACCGGCTGGTCATCGCCCCGGGTGCCCAACCACTGCGCTACTCTGGGTATTACGACATAGAGGGGGAATGGCACCTTATGAGGTGTTCCCGTCATTTAACCTGATGAAATTGAATATCTGCCGGACGCGGCGACGACTCCGGCGACGAAGGAATGAACCGGCAAGGGGGAAAACACGGCAGGGATGCGGGACACTTGAAGAAACCCATCCCCAAGGCAAGGACACGCTGGCACGGCAGCGAGCACCCAACCACAAACAAAGCCCCACCTTTTGGCCATGGCACACGCGGCGACATGCAGTGGACAACGGCGGCAAACGGCAACACTACTACTACGCTCACTACGGAGAGATGTAGAGAGGGAGGGAAGGAACCGCAGATGCTCACAGCAGGGACAACGTGGAGCCGAGGACGATTCGGGCGGCGATGATGGCTTCCGGAGCGCGGCGCTGGCAAGGAGGAAGAAGACGACTTGGACCCTCCCGAGGCACCCTAGCGCAGGGAACGGGATGTAGGGACGATCCGTGACCGCCACGACATGGCGGCATGGTGGAGGGCCACCCTACGGAGGATGACAACGACTGTTGGGACCCCGATCCTAAGCCATAAGAATCCAGCATGTAACACATCACATCACTTTGCGGCCTCACGCACGGTTGACTCCACGGCTGCCACCTCACTTGGGCCGGGACCGTTTGCATATTTTTGGCTGACGTATGTAATATGTCGCTAGCATTCAAACGTCAAAGAACCCGTGTCGACATGAGTAGTCGTAGAACCCAAGTGGCACATCCGTACAGGAACAGGCATACGTAACCCAACAATGCAGGTGTCGGCCTCTAGCGTGTGTAGACGGGTCATAGCAAGCTACAAGGACTCCATTACACCATGGGACATAAATGTCATCACTGCATGTAGACGAGTCGTAGCAGGCTACAGGGACTCCATTACACTATGAGACATTTCCCCGAAGGGACAAACACAGGAGCAAAGAAGGATACATGCCGGTTAATCAATGTGTCCGGGGCAGTAGCAAACTACCAAGGCTTGGTGCAAGCACAAAGATGCAGTTCCCTGTAAAGAGTACTACTAAAGGCACACAATTAGGTGTTGAATCCCATACATCTCGTTGCACGTCAAACATACGCACGACATGCCCGATATGCATAGATATAACTATGGCATCACAACATAACCATAAAACAACACAACATTTATTTAGGAGGCTCATAAGAGCCAACATGTGTGATATTACAAACAGGGGTCACATGACCCAACACACAAATCATAGAAACAACAAGCGAAAGCTTAACATGTCTGGGTACAAACATCTAGAAAAGAAGAAGCCTGAGGAAGCTTGTCTATCTACAAGGCCCTCCACAGGAACCATACCTCTGGCTGGGATTCCCAAGCTAAATGGCCAACATCGATCTTATCGTAGAAACCACTAGCGAGACTGGAGTCTCCTTTGCAAAAACATAATTAAGCAATAGTGAGTACTAAGTACTCAGCAAGACTTACATCAAAACTAACTACAAATGCATCGGTATCAACAAGGAGGTTGTGGGGTTCAATGCAGCAAGCCAGCTTTGACTCGGTGGCTATCCTGTACTACGACTTTCATAACTTTGAAAAGTTTTGTGAAGCGTACACGAGTCCACTAACACCACAAAAATACACCACCATGGATCTTCGTCACACATGCTCCCGCCACTTACCACCATCTGCTCGTAAAAAAGGCACCTCGACCACCTTCAAGCGGAAGCCCAGCGAGGGAGTTGGCCACGACCTGACTAACCACACAAGACTCTAGTCCAGGTTTATCGCCTATCTAAGACTGAACCAGCAAGGAAGTCCGACCGAAGTTTCCTCAATGGCCCCAAACGATGTGTACAGGGTTCCCAAGCCCACCTCAACGGATGGTACTATGCTTGGTACACAGGGCCATAATGCCTAGTCTGTCCCAAGCCCACCTGTACGGGGTGCCACTCGGTAGACTACTAGCATGTCCTACAAACACCAGAAACTAGTTGCAACTCCTAGATAGAGATCAAGTCGATCAATAAATTGAGAGAGTCAATTAAGGATCCCAATGTGCGATAGTAGCTAGTCTTGGACAACATACACAGGACTCAGTGTAACAGCCCGGGACCGACGCTCCAGAAGAGACCCCTTTTATTTCCATTCTCGTCTGTGTTTCGTTTGGTTCTTGCATTCATCATCGCATCATTCGCATCATCTGCATAGCATAGTCACTCATTTTTGTAAACTTGCATCCATTGGTAGTTGCCATTTCTCTCCATTCTTGTCGTTGCCTGTTTCGAGACCAACCACACACGCACGCGCTTGCGACATCGTTTTAAAAAACACATTTTTAAAGAGCGCGAAAAATATTCTTGGATTGGATCGAAACCTGGCGTGCGGTCTTATTATAGGGTACGTAGACCACCTGCCAAATATCGTCGCGTTCCGAGCTCGGTTGATACGCCGTCGGTCAACTGTAGTAGTGCGGTCATCAGTTATTCGTCGGAAGTTTTCGGTGTTTTAAAACCACGTGTCACAGGCCGCAAACCTCCCTCTCATCTCCCCTAGACCATCTACACAGCCACGCAGCCCACCTAGCCTCCCCTCCGCTTCCGGATCGTCGGATCGAGATCCGAAGGTCCGAAAACGGACAAAAACTGCTAACCCTAGCCCTCTTTTCCTATTTAACCCCCTCCCCTTCCTAATTTGACCTCCTCCCTAATCCCTCCTCGTTTTTCGGGTCAGACCACCAACCAAGCCTCCAACCCCAATGCCCAAATTCGTGCCTCCTCGAGCTCACCCCGGCCCTCCTCGGCGTTTTCTCGTGATGGACGCCAGAAGCTCTGTTTCCCCGATGTGAGCACCTTCCTTCGTACCTGAAAGTTCGTTCTGTCCTAGATCCATTCGGGCACAGGAGGTTATTTGGTGTTTCCACTTTGTTTCTCCATGAGCAGGCTAGTAGCCCAGTTGGCCAGCTCAGCCGGCCACATCCAAGAGATCCTGGGATCGAATCCCAGGTTGCCCCAATTGTTTTTGCCTCTCTTCTTTTTGTTTTTATTGTCTAGAGTGCACCTTCGCTTGGGCCAGCTTCTACTACAATTGCACATTGCACAACACCTGGCCCATATGTATTTGTTTAATTGTGTGTGATTTATTCAATTGTCTAGGAGTTTGTTTTATTGCAAAAGGCCATTGTTTTATCGCGAATATCAAAATAACTGTGCAGCATAGCTAAACATGTCATATATGCAAAATGTTTAGAATTTCGCGTAGTTTAATAATATCCAACTCTCACACGTGTTTAAAATGTTTAAACTTTCTGTTTGTTTAATGTTTGCATAAACGTCATGCTAAAATGGTTTGGCTCATAACTAATTAACTGTAACTCCAATTACAATGTTTTACATAAGTGACTTGTCTAGAAAAACGTGTAGAATCTCATGCCACACTTTATTTTCATGTTTATTAACTATAAAACATATTTAGTACAGATCTGGACCAAATTCATAATTGCATATGGGGACGTTTCGGAAATGCTATATGTTGCTTTCGGCCCCATTTAAAATGCCTAGATGTTGTAGTTGTTTGTGCCTCACCGTATGCCATGTTAAACAACATTTAATATTGATGAGTACCTAACGAGAGTGAACTAAGTAATTCAAACTTGAATTTCGTCAATATGCAACTCATTGCATATTGAGCTTCACTTTAATGTGTAGTATTGTCGTGTTCTTTGCCATGCCTTGCATATTAATCCGGACATGCATCATTTTTGTTTGCGCATTGTGTCATGCATATGTTATGGTGTATCTTGTGTTCATTGTTCTTTCCGGATTGTTTCTTATTGATAGAGTTCCGAAAGCGTTCGGAGTGTGAGGATTCGTTCGACTACGTTGGATCGTCTTCTTCATGGAATCATTCTTCTTCCAAGCGGGATCTGAGGCAAGATGACACATTTCCCTAGATACCACTACTATCATTGCTATGCTAGTTGTCCCGCTTTTATCGTTATGTCTCGCTACCTACCACTTGTTTGTCAAGCCTCCCAACATTGCCATGAAAATCCTCTAACCCTCCACCTTCCTAGCAAACCTTTGTTTGGCTATGTTACCGCTTGCTCAGCCCTTCTTATAGCGTTTTTAGCTACAGGTGCACTTGCATCCATGTGTCAACATGGACATTCTTTTGTTATCACAATATTATTGCGATTTAATTTAATGCACATATACACTTGGTAAAGGGTGGAAGGCTTGACCTTTTGCTCGGTATTTTGTTCCACTCTTGCCACCCTAGTTACTTTTGAACAAGTGTTATATTCCATAATTGAGCGCTCCTAACATGCTCGGGGTTGTTATGGGGACCCCCTTGATCTTCGTTTTAGGATAAAGCTTGTCTGGCAAGGCCCAACATTGGTACTATTTGCTTAATAACAACTAAAATTTGTATAGGGCATGATCGCCCCGTGGATTAATCAACAACCCGGGCCAGTGCTCCTCATGAGTGTTGGTCCAAAATAGAGCACTGTGCGGGGCCAACCTGGGGCCACTCGGGAGATTTCTATCAGGCCACTGTACGCGTCCCTTATCCGCCGTGTCCTGAGAATGAGATACACGGCTCTTATCGAGATCGTCGACACGTCGGGAGGCCTTTGCTGACTTGTTTTATCTTTGTCGAATGTCTTGCGCGAGCAACTCTGATCTTCTTCGGGCTATCTTGAGGTGTCGGAATTCCTTTGGAATTGCCTAGGATGATCACGAGATCCATGGTCGAGGTTATTCCCGCGGCGTGTGGTTAATTTGTGATGGATTAGTTCGAGCACCCCTGCAGGGTTAAATCTTTTCGAGAAGCCATGTCCGCGGTTATGTGGCAAACTTGGATACCTTGTTTAACACCCGGTCATAGCAACTTGAAGTAAACTCAAATAAAATACACCAACCGTGTGCGTAACCATGACTCTCTCTTCTCGTGAGCCCTTATCCAAGAGAGAACATGGTGGGGTTATGTTTGACGTAAGTAGGTGTTCAGGATCAGTTAGTGATCATTACTAGTTCACGTTTGTTATGCGTAGACCACCATACTTTACTTTCTGTATTCGTAAGTTAGCCACTCAAAAAAATGCCTAGTCGCTTGCTGCAGCCTCACCACTTAACCATACCTCTCCCATTAAGCTTTAATAGTCTTGATACCCTTGGAAATGGGATTGCTGGGTCCACGTCAGCCCCGCCGGAGTTTGGACGGCGGTGACCAAACCGACGGCGGAGGCTCGCCGAAATCAAGCCCCAGGCCACCATTTGGCACGTGGGGCGGCGCATCCGAACGCGGGGAGCGAGGTGCGTCCATCCCCACCGGAGGAACGGTGCGGGGCTACCGGAGCTGGCGGCAGCGACTGGAGCTCGGCCGAGGTGGCGCGCGCACTAGAAGGGGGGAAATGACGGCGGGCCTAGCTAAAAGTGGACCGGGCCTCACCGAGGGGCCCTTTGGCGCCGGTGGAGAGATTGGGGACGCGCGGGGACGACAAATCTAGGGGTTTGTGACGGCGGCGGCTTCGGTCCGGGCAGGAGAGAGAGCAGAGGGGAGAGAGAGAGAGCGGCATGGGAGAAAGAATGGCTCAAGGGGGTTCCGGGGCGTCGCACTGGCGCACACGCCCTCTTGCCTACTGGGAGGAGGTTGAAGACGGTGGAGGCTAGGCTGGGCCAGCTGGGCTACGAGGCCAGCCCCCTCCTCTGCCTTAGGAGGTTTACCCCGCTTTTTTTAATTTTGTTCTTTTTTCTATTTTCTATTATTTCATTTGTTTTATTTTAGGCACTAAAATATTTAAGAAAAATATGAGACTTTTTCTGGGCACTAAAGGAAATATTCCAAAGGCCTTGGCCAAGTTTCAAATTTACTGGAACTATAAAATTATTTACAGCAATTAAAACCCCAATCTGTACAATTATTGATTTAATTCAATATACAAAATGACATTTTTAAAATATGCACCACCCCTGGTTTATGTTGCCACATTATTTCGGAGAAGATGAACATTTTTCGGAGCCACTTTTGATCATTGAAAGATATTTTGGTTGAACCTATTTGAATTCAAATTGTGCTAGGGTTTTGATCATCCCCATTTCAAGTTTAAGAAGAAACTAAACATGATGCAATCACGGGCATGGATCCTATTGCATGCTAAAGATAGGGATGTGACAACTCACCCCCACTTAAAAGAATCGCGTCCCGAGATTCTGGAGTCGATAGGAAAAGAGCCGGATACTCAAATTGAAAACGATCTTCATGCTCCCAGGTAGCTTCATTCTCAGAATGATGCGACCACTAAACCTTTAGAAACTTGAAATTCCGACGCCGGGTTACACGCTGAGCTTGATCGAGAATACGAACAGGATATTCTCGATATGAGAGATCATCTTGAATATCAAGCGTTTCGTGGTCCACTTCACCGATATGATCCTTGAAGCAACGCTTGAGTTGAGAAACGTGGAAGACATCAAGAACTCGGGAAAGATGCGAGGGCAGTTCCAATTGGTAGGCAACCTCTCCCCATTTAGTAAGAATGCGAAAAGGACCAATGTAACAGGGAGCCAATTTGCCCTTGATACCGAAACGATGGGTACCCTTCAGAGGAGTAACCCGAAGGTAAGCCATTTCGTCCACCTCATAAGTTACTTCCTTATGATGGCGATCATACTGACTCTTCTGACGAGACTGAGCTGTCTTGAGATTTTCGCGGATAACGCAAACTTGCTCTTTTGCTTCCTGGATCATATCTAGGCCAAAGAATTGTCTTTCCCCGGTCTCTGACCAGTTCAAAGGTGTTCGGCATCTTCGTCCATAAAGAACTTCAAAAGGAGCTTTGCCCCGACTGGATTGCTAGCTATTGTTATATGCAAACTTTGCAAATGGAAGACACATCTCCCAATTCATTCCGAATGAGATGACACAAGCTCTGAGCATGTATTCGAGAATCTGATTGACTCTTTAAACCTGTCGACTTGAGTGAGGAAAAATCAGTGCTAAATGAGAGATGGGTTCCCATATCATTCTAAAATCTTTCCCAAAATCGAGAGGTGAACAGACTTCCACGGTCCGAATTGATTTCCAATGGAACACCATGCAGGGACACTATTCGAGAGATATACATGTCCGCCAACTGACTAGCTGTGATACTCTCTCGGACGGGAAGGAAATGATCCACTTTGGAAAGGCGATCAATAACCACGAAGATTGCATTATTTCCTTTCTTGGTCCTGGGAAATCCGGTGATGAAATCCATTTCAAATTTATCCCATTTCCATTCAGGAATAGCTAAAGGCTGAAGGGTGCCAGCAGGTCTCTAATGCTCTACCTTCACACGATGACAAACATCGCAATTAGCAATGAATTGAGCGATTTCCCTACCTCTTCATTCTGGTCCACCAAAACCTTTGGCGTAGGTCCGGATACATCTTGGTGCTGCCGGGGTGAATGGTTAGAGGAGATTCACGAGCCTCCTTAAGGATCAACTCTAGAAGTTCTTGCTTTTTAGGAACTACCAACCGATTCCCAAAGTATACTGCACCTCTATCATCAATGGAGAAACTACTAGCAATTCCCTTTTCAACATTATCCCTGATCCGGGTAATACCCGCATCATACTGTTGGCTTGTTATAATGTGATCCTCCAGAGTAGGTTTTGCAACCAAGGTTGAAAGGGATCCGCGAGGAACAATGTGGAGGTTAAGCTTGCAAAATTCCTCATGAAGAAGGGGTTGACCTTGTTGCAGCATAAGATTGTTGCAGTAGGATTTACGACTTAACAAATCCGCCATGACATTTGCCTTGCTTGGGGTGTAAGTAAATCCTAAGTCGTAATCCGTAATCATCTCCAACCATCATCTTTGTCTGAGATTCAGATCTGGTTGAGAGAATATATACTTCAGGCTTTGGTGATCTGTGTAAATCTCGCAACGATTACCAAGAAGGTAATGTCGCCATACCTTGACTGCATGTACTATTGCTGCAAGCTCCAAATCTTGTGTTGGATAATTTTCCTCATGTGGGTGCAACTGTCGGGATGCATAGGCGATCACCTATCGGTCTTGCATAAGAACACATTCAAGGCCTTGTGTGGAGGCGTCACAATAGATGACAAAGTCCTTGGAGAAGTTAGGTGGCACAAGCACGTGAGCAGAGGTCAAACGTCTCTTCAGTTCTTGGAAACTGTGCCCACATTTTGGGGTCCACTCAAACTTCTTATCTTTCTTGAGGAGTTCCGTCAGACGCTTGGCAACTTTGGAGAAGTTCTCCACAAAGCGACAACAATAGCACGCTAAGCCAAGGAAACTTCTAACTTGCTTAACTATTTTAGGTGGAGTCTAGTCGAGAATGGCCTGAACTCTTTCAGGATTGACTACAATGCTCTTTCCGGAGATCACATGACCTAGATAGGTCACTTCAGGTAACAACAATTCATACTTGGAGAACTTGGCATAAAGACGGTGCTCTCTGAGTTTTTCTAGCACAAGTCTGAGGTGCACAGCATGTTCTTCTTCATTCTTTGAGTAAATCAAAATATAATCGAGGTAAACCATGATGAAGTTATCTAAGTACTCCAAAGGACATGACTTTGTACTCGTACCGGCCATAACGGGAAAATGTTGCTGGAGCATTGGTTAGTCCAAAGGACATCTTTGTGTACTCGTACCGGCCATAACAAGTGACGAACGCTATCTTGGGAATGTCTCCATTCTTAATCTTGATTTGATGGTTTCCTAACCTCAAATCCATCTTGGAGAACACTCAAGATCAAGAAAGTTGATCATACAAATCATTGATCCTTGGGAGTGGATACTTATTCTTTATTGTGACCAAGTTGACGGGTCAGTAATCCACAACCATTCGATCTGTTCTATCCTTCTTCTTCACAAAGAGGACGGGACAAGCCCAAGGAGAAGTACTAGGTCGAATGAAACCCTTTTGCAAGGACTCATCAAGTTTCTTCTTGAGCTAAGATAACTCCAAGGGTGCCATCTTATAAGGTCCTATGGAATTGGAACAGTTCCTGGGATGAGGTCTATCACAAACTCTACATCCCTATCAGGCGGAATGCCTGGCAATTCTTCTGGGAAGACATCCGGAAAATCTCTTACTACCGGTATATCTTGAACCTCGGGTAGAGGGTTCACATTGAGTGAATAGAGCTGACGCTTTGCAACTCGTCTTGAAACAGGGACTATCTTGCCAGATGGATGCGTAAGCTAAATAGACGTGGAGGAGCAATCGATCTTGGCATGGTGAGCTATCATCCAGTCCATACCCAAGATGATATTAATATCTGAAGACTTGAGAGCTATCAACAAAGCAAAGAATACAAGTCTATCAACACGGATTTCATTTCCATGGCTTATTCTTGTGGTCTGCCATCTAGACCCTGGAGTCTGAATTTCCAGAGCAGTTGGCATATCGCAATATGACATGTCATGCAACCGGGCATAGCCTTCCTAGATGAAGGAATGCGATGCTCCTGTATCAAACAGAACTGATGCCGGATGGCAATTGACAAGGAGCGTTCCAAGGAGAACTTATGGATCATCATTAGCTTCTTTGGCTGAGATGTGATTCACACATCCCTGTTCAATGATGGTTGGCTTGGCATGGATCACCTTGGCTGGTGACTTATTATGGTCAATGGACTTTCCACACTAAGGTGAAACACCATTGGACTGAGTGCAATTGCGGGTGATGTGACCTGGTTCTCCGCACTTGTAGCAAATCATAGAAGTATGACGTGGAACCGCATTGACAGGCGGTCCACCAACAGATTTGAGTGGAGCATTTGGCTGTGTTGGATGAGGCACCACACAGGATGGCCTCGATGTAGATCTAGGAGGAAGCGATGAGTTCGGAACCTAAATCCAGCGCTTCTGAGATCCAGAACCAGAGGTAGAAGCCAAATCACGGTTGTTCTTGCGAGATTCTTCATAGGTGAACTGAGTAGTCTCTCCATTAATGGTCTCGTTCACAAGAGCTTGGAAGGTGTGAGAATGATGCAGGTGAAGATCACGACGCAACTTTGGGTTGAGACCCTTCCTAGACCTAGCTTGCTTCTTGGCATCTGTGGACACTTCTTCTATGGCATTTCCAAAACTCTTGACTGTAAACATCTACAGCCATCTTACCCTTGGTAAGGTTACAAAACCCTTCCCTCTTTCGGTCCATGAGACCCTGAGGAATATGATGCTCACAGAAAACCTCTGTGAATTCTTTCCAGGTAGGAATCTGGCCAGCTGGAATTATAGTCTCATAGTTCTCCCACCATATACTAGCAGGACCCTCCAAGAAATATGTAGCATAGGTGACCTTGTCAGCCTTAGCCACGTTCGTGGAACGCAGCTTGTTTGTGATGCTATGGAGACAGTCATCTACATTGAGTGGCTCAATGGAGTGATGGAAGGTGGGTGGGTACAGCTTGATAAAATCACGGATGGTCACTGTTCCAACACATTGATGTGCGGTGTTTTCCTGAATACGTGCCAGCAAGTGATTTGACTCATGCTTGTATTTATCAATGTCTAGCATGAACTGTGCCAACGAAGGTGAATCCGACAGAACTTCAGCATCTCTGGTTCCACGTCTGTGGCCCTTCTTGCGACCAATGGCATCTTGGGTACTGTGGGACATCCTGATGATGAGAAACTAGGATTAGACATGGCAGCATACCAGATAGATAGGAGGGAATGCGAAAGCATTGATCTTCAAAGAAATCCTAGGGAAAATTGGACAGCATAACGGCTGCGAATGGTCAGAAATGAGACATCCTGCAAAAGATTTAGGTGCCACGACACGTTAACATAACAATCTCAAGATGCCGATGAGCTAACAAGCTACATAGATAACACTCGAGGACTGGAATGCAACTCAGATCAACCTTTCCTATAAGTCTATGGAATAATAACACGAGATCCTAGTAGATAGGTAAGAAGCCTAGTTCTTAATCCCTGTAGAAAAGGAGAGGGTGACTCAGAATCAGAATAACATGGGGAAAGGAATAAAAAGAGCCTTGCGTTCCCTTCCACAATCAATTCCCTTATATAACTAAAGAGTTGCTAGACTCAACATTGACCAGTTTGGCTTGGTAATCCTACAGTCAGTCAGCTCTGATACCAACGCTGTCCGGACCCCGATCCTAAGCCATAAGAATCCAACATGTAACACATCACATCACTTTTTGGCCTCATGCACGGTTGACTCCACGGCTGCCACCTTACCTGGGCCGGGACCGTTTGCGTCTTTTGGCTCACGTATGTAATATGTTGCTAGCATTCAAACATCAAAGAACACGGGTCGACATGACTAGTCATAGAACCCAAGTGGCACATCCATACAGGAACATGCATACGTAACCTAGCAATGCAGGTGTCGGCCTCTAGCGTGTGTAGATAGGTCATAGCAAGCTACAAGGACTCCATTACGCCGTGGGACATAAATGTTATCACTGCACGTAGACGAGTTCTAGCAGGCTATAAGGACTCCATTACACTGCGAGACATTTCCCCGACGGGACAGACACATCAGCAATTAAGGATACATGTCGGTCAATCAATGTGTCCGGAGGAGTAGCAAGCTACCAAGGCTTGGTGGAAGCACAAAGAGGCAGTTCCTTGTAAAGAGTACTACTAAAGGCACACAACTAGGTGTCGAATCCCATACATATCGTTGCACGTCACACGTATGCACGACATGCCCGATATGCATAGATACAACTATGGCATCACAATATAACCATACAACAACACAACATTTGTTTATGAGGCTCATAAGAGTCAACATAGTGTGATATTACAAACAGGGGTCACATGACCCAACACACAAATCATACAAACAACAAGCGGAAGCTTAACATGTCTGGGTACAAACATCTAGCAAAGAAGAAGGCCGAGGAAGCCTATCTATCTACAAGGCCCTCCATAGGAACCAGACCTTTGGCTGGGATTCCCAAGCTAAATGGCCAACATCGATCTTATCATAGAAACCACTAGCGAGATTAGAGTCTCCGCTACAAAAACATAATTAAGCAACAGTGAGTACTGAGTACTCAGCAAGACTTACATCAGAACTAACTACATATGCATCAGTAAAAACAAGGAGGTTGTGGGGTTCAATGCAGAAAGCCAGCTTTGACTCGGTGGCTATCCTGTACTACGACTTTCATAACTTTGAAAAGTTTTGTGAAGCGTACACGAGTCCACTAACACCACAAAAATACACCACCATGGATCTGTTCCCGTCTTCCTATGAGAGTGCCATACACGGTACTCACACTTGTCTTGAAGCTTTTATGAGTAACCCTTTAAATTGTCTATGAACCATATAAGTATCCAAGTAGTCCATATCCACGGACACAGCTATTCGAATAGATTGATTACCCTGCAGGGGTGTACTTCGTCACACATGCTCCCGCCACTTACCACCATGTGCTCGTAAAATAGGCACCTCAGCAACCTTCAAGAGGAAGCCCAGCGAGGGAGTCAGCCACGACCCGACAAACCACACAAGACTCTAGTCCAGGTTTATCGCCTATTTGAGACTGAACCCGCAAAGAAGTCCGACCGAAGTTTTCTCACGGTCCCAAATGATGTGTACAGGGTTCCTAAGCCCGCCTCGATAGATGGTACTACGCTTGGTACACCGGGCCATAATGCCTAGTCTGTCCCAATCCCACCAGTACGGGGTGCCACTCGGTATGCTACTAGCATGTCCTACAAACACTAGAAACTAGTTGCAACTCTTAGACAGAGATCAAGTCGATTAATAAGTCAAGTGAGTCAATTAAGGATCCCAATGTGCGGTAGTAGCTAGTCTTGGACAACATACATAGGACTCAGTTCTTAAGGACGGTCCCAATGAGACAACCTGCCATGTACTCCTACATGGCCTCTCATCGCTACCTTTACCAAATCGGGTTCACAACTTAAGTCTCATCATGAGAACAAGTTCAATTCACTGCGGTTCATCAACTAGATGAATCATACCTCACACAACTCTAAGAATAGCAAGTATAGCAGGTTAAAGGCACAACAAGGCTCAAGCATCTAGCAATTATGCTAGGTTGCATGGTTCAACTATTTACTGTGACAATGATAGGTCATGCAAAGGAATGGGTTCAGCTACCGGAACATGTAAAAGTTGAAATGTTTTGTCCTAATGCAATAAGTGAGAGCAATAGCGGGAGAGTGGGATTGTATCAGATATGTTCAAGGAGGTTGCTTGCCTAATAAGACGATCACACATTACTGCTCCTCAGATGGATACTCGACTGCATCCTCCGGAACAGTGCCTAAGACGAAGAACAACTATCGAAGGGGGAAAAAATCAATACACATCAAATGCAACAATATGATGCATGAATATGACATGGCAATATGATATGTTTGAGCTAATGCATCTACCAACAGATTTAAATGAAGTGGGTTTGAACTCAAGGTTCAAATTCAACTTCATAAATCGAGTTCTATAATGTATTTGAGCTAAAATGTCCAAGTTCACCTATTTAGTTTTCTCTAACATGCATGAAAATGGTACATATGGATTCATTGGATTTTTCTGATCAATTTTCATATATAAATTATGTTCATCTGACTTACAGATTAATTTATACTCCCTCCGTTCCTTTATGTAAGGTGTATTATTTCCGGCACGATGACCAAGGCACATAATTATAGATATGTTAAGACTAAATTACCCTTGACAAATTTGTTGGTTAGTGGAAAGTGAATCAGTTAGTCCACGGAAGTATGTGATACATGCAATCGATAAAGAGATTGTTTCCTTCTTTTGCTATAAGGAGAGATACAAACAATCAGAAAAGAGATACTTTCCATTTTCAGGAGGGCTAACAAGGGAATTATGAGGAATTAGAAGAAATGCACCTTACATTCTGAAATTTTCTCAAAAAACAAATACACCTTATATAAAGCAACGAAGGGAGTATAATTTTTTTAAGTTTTTAGCAATTTCTGGAATTATTAAAAATATAGAAATGCTATATTGCGTCAGCCTGACGTCACTGTGACGTCGACCTGGTCAACTGACTGGTCCAGGTCAAAACTGACCAGCGGGGCCCACTGGTCAGTGACCCACCGCTAAGCAGGGTCAAATCCCGCGCTGACTGGGCTTGACCCGCTTGCGGGGTCCACTGTCAATGACTGCGATGGTTAATTAGCCGCGGGGTTAGCGCTTATGGCTGGCACGTCAGCCCCGTCGGAGTTTGGCCAGCGGCGACCAAACCGACGGCGTAGGCTTGCCAAAATCGAGCCCTAGCCACCATTTGGCACACGGGGCAGCACATCCGACCGTAGTGAGCGAGGCGCGTCCATCCCCGCGGGAGGAACGGCGCAGGGCTACCGGAGCTGGCGGCGGCGACCTCTCTTGAAGCGACCGAAGCTCGGCCGAGGTGGCGCGTGCGCTAGAAGGGGGAAACGATGGTGGGGCTAGGGGAAAGAGGACCGGGGCCTCACCGGGGGCCCTCTCGCACCGGTGGAGCGATCGGGGATGCGCCGGGATGGCAGATCAACGGTGGAGACGATGGTGGCTTCGGTCCAGGCGGGAGAGAGAGAGAGCGGCAGGGGAGAAAGAAAGAATGGCTCGAGGGGGTTCCGAGGCATCGCACTGGCGCTCCTAGCTGCCTCCAGCCTCGGCGGCAAGCAGGCGCACTGCGGGCACACGCCCTCCTGCCTACTGGCAGGAGGTTGAAGACGGTGGAGGCTGGGCTGGGCCAGCTGGGCTGCGGGGCCAGCCCCCGCCTGGGCCTCAGGAGGTTTGCCCCCCCTTTTTTAATTTTGTTCTTTTTCCTATTTTCTGTTATTTCATTTGTTTTATTTAAGGCACTAAAATATTTTCTAAAAATATGAGAATTTTTCTAGGCACTAAAGGAAATATTCCAAAGACCCTGGCCAAGTTTCAAATTTACTGGAACTATAAAATTATTTATAGCAATTAAAACGCCAATCTGAATAATTATTGATTTAATTCAATATCCAAAATGACATTTGTAAAATACGCACAACCTCTTGTTTATGTTGCCACATTATTCCAGAGAAGATGAACATTTTTCAGAGCCACTTTGGATCATTGAAAAATATTTTGGTTGAACCTATTTGAATTCAAATTGTGCTAGGGTTTTGATCATCCCCATTTCAAGTTGAAGAAGAAATTAAACATGATGCAATCATAGGCATGGATCCTAGTGCATGCTAAAGATAGGGATGTGACAACAACGTGTTGGAAATATGCCCTAGAGGCAATAAATAAAGTGTTTATTATTATATTTCCTTGTTCATGATAATTGTTTATTGTCCATGATATAATTGTATTGATTGGAAACACATTACATGTGTGGATAAATAGACAACACTTTGTCCCTAGTATGCCTCTAGTGAACTAGCTCGTTGATCAAAGATGGCCAAGGTTTCGTAGCCATTGATATGTGATGTCATTTGATAACGGGATCACATCATTAGGAGAATGATGTGATGGACAACACCCAAACTACAAACGTAGCATATGATCGTGTCAGTTTATTGCTATTGTTTTCTACATGTCAAGTATATGTTCCTATGACCATGCTATCATGCAACTCACGGACACCGGAAGAGTGCCTTGTGTGTATCAAACGTCGCAACGTAACTGGGTGACTATAAACGTGCTCTACAGGTATCTCCGTGGGTGTCTATTGGGTTGACATGGATCAAGACTGGGATTTGTTACTCCGTGTGACGGAGAGGTATCTCAGGGCCCACTCGGTAATACAACATCACAATAAGCCTTGCAAGAAATGTGACTAAGTGTTAGTCACGGGATCTTGTATTACGGAACGAGTAAAGAGACTTGCCGGTAACGAGGTTGAACTAGGTATGGAGATACCGACGATCGAATCTCGGGCAAGTAACATACCGAAGAACAAAGGGAACATCATACGAGATTAACTGAATCCTTGACATAGAGGTTCGACCGATAAAGATCTTCGTAGAATATGTAGGAACCAATATGGGCATCCAGGTCCTGCTATTGGTTATTGACCATAGAGGTGTCTCGGTCATGTCTACATAGTTCTCGAACCCGCAGGGTCTGCACACTTAAGGTTTAGTGACGTTTTGGTAGTATAGAGTTATGCATGGTGGTGAACGAAGGTTGTTCAGAGTCCCAGATGAGATCCCATACATCACGAGGAGCTCTAGAATGGTCTGGAGGTAAAGATCGATATATAGGAAGTCCTGTTTTGGTCGCCGGAAAAGTTTCAGGCTCATCTGTAGTGTACGGGGAGTGCCGTTAGTGTACTGGGCGACCATCGGAAGGGGTATTTAACCCTAAGAGGCTACATGGGCTGTGGGAGGATGAACACCAGCCCTTAGTGGGCTGGTGCAAGTCCCACAAAGGACCATGCGGCTGGGAAAGAAAATCCCAAAGAGAAAAGGTGGAAAAAGGCAAAAAAAGGCAAAAAAGGCAGAAATGGAAGGAGTCCTAGTCCTACTAGGATTGGAGGAGGATTCCTCCTCTCCTATCCACTTTGGCCGAAGCCTCCTAGGCTGGCCCTTTGGCCAAGCCTCCTCTTCTCTTCCTCTTATATATACTAGAGGTTTTAGAGTTTTTGCACTAGATTTTAAGCCACGTGCTACCCTCTCCTCTAGTGCATAGTTTCTCCTCAAGATCAATTTTCTGTAGTGCATAGGCGAAGCCCTGCCGGAATAGCTCCACCACTATCACCGCAACGCCGTCGCGCTGCCGGAGAACTCTTCTACCTCTCTTCTCCCTCTTGCTCGATCAAGAAGGCAGAGATCATCATCAAGCCATACGTGTGCTGAACGTGGAGGTGCCGCTCGTTCGGTGCTAGAACGGGACGGATCGTGATTTGATCGCGGGATGCTCGGTGATTTGGATCGCGAAGACGTTCGACAACATCAACCGCATTTCTTAACGCTTCCCTCTTAGCGATCTACAAGGGTACATAGATCCACTCTCCCTCTCGTAGATGCTCATCACCGTGGATAGATCTTGCGTGTGCGTAGGAATTTTTTTTCCCATGTAACGTTCCTCAACAGTGGCATCATGAGCTAGGTCTATGTGTAGATGAGATCTAGAGTAGAACACAAAGAGTTTGTGGGCGTTGATGCTTAGATTGCTTCCTCCCTTGGTCGTGTTTTGGTTCAGTGGTATTGTGGGATGAAGCGGCCCGGACCAACCTTACTCGTACGATTACGAGAGACGGTTCCATCAACTGACGTTTAACCTCGTTGCACAAAGATGGCTAGTGGGTGCCTGTTTCTCCTACTTTAGTTGGATCAGATTCAACAAAGACGGTCCTTGAGAAGGTTCAAAAGCAACTTATGTATCACCGTTATTGTTTATGCGTAGGTGAGAATTGTTCTTGCTAGATACCCGTAGCAGCCACGTAAAACATGCAACAACAATTAGAGGATGTCTAACTTGTTTTTGCAGGGTATGTTGTGATGGGATATGTCCAATTACATGATGTGATATATGTGATGTATGATACGATCATGTGTTGTATAGAATATCACGACTTGCATGTCGATGAGTACGGCAACCGGCAGGATCCATAGGGTTGTCTTTAATTATTGTATGACCTGCATGTCAATCATTAAGCGCTATGTAATGCTTTACTTTATCGCTAAACGGTAGCAATATTAGTAGAAGCATGATGGTCTCAACAACCCCGATGGCGACACATTGATGGAGATCAAGATGATGGAGATCATGGTGTCGTGCTGGTGACGATGGAGATCATGCCGGTGCTTTCAAGATGGAGATCAAAAGCACAAGTTCATGGCCATATCATGTCACTTATGATTTGCATGTGATGTTAATCCTTTTATGCACCTTGTTTTGATTAGGATGATGGTAGCATTATAAGGTGATCCCTCACTTAAATTTCAAGATGAATTGTGTTCTCCCCGAGTGTGCACCGTTGCGAAAGTTCATCGTGTCGAGACACCACGTGATGATCGGGTGTGATAGACTCTACGTTCACATACAACGGGTGCAAGCCAGTGTTGCACATGTAGAACACTTGGGTTAAACTTGACGAGCCTAGCATGTACAGACATGGCCTCGGAACACAAGAGACCGAAAGGTCGAACATGAGTCATATAGTAGATTTGATGAACATGATGATGTTCACCATTGAAACCACCCCAACTCACGTGATGATCTGACTTGAGTTGGTGAATTTGGATCATGTGACACTCAGATGACCTGAGGGATGTCAATTTGAGTGGGAGCTTTAGTAATTTGATTAACTAAACTCATTATCTTGAACAATAGTCTAAGTAACCTTTGCATATTTATGTTGTAGATCAATGGCTCGTGCAGTAGCACACCTGAATTTTAATGCGTTCCTAGAGAAAGATAAGTTGAAAGATGATGGAAGTAACTTTGTTGACTGGCCCGTAATTTGAGGATTATCCTCACGGCTTCCCAGAAATCATATGTCCTTGATGCACCACTTGGCGACCAACCAGAAGACATGTCATCCGAAGACGTTAAGAACGCTTGGGAGGCACATTCTGGAAATTACTCAATAGTTCAGTGTGCAATATTGTATGGCTTAGAACCAGGACTTCAAAGACATTTTGCACATCATTGAGCATATGAGATGTTCCAGGAGTTGAAGTTTATCTTTGAGAAGAATGCCCTTATCGAGAGGTATGAGACCTCCGATAAGTTCTATGCTTGCAAAATGGAGGAGAATGGGTCCATCAGTGAACATATACCCAGAATGTCTGGGTATTCGACTCGTCTAGCGGAGTTGGGAATTGCCCTTCCGCTAGAGGCGATCACTAATAGAGTTCTTCAAGCACTGCCACCTAGTTACAAGAGCTTTGTGATGAACTATAACATGCACGGGATAAAACAAGTCAGTCGCCGAGCTGTTTGTGATGCTAAAAGTCGCTGAGTCTAAAATCCAGAAAGAACATCAGGTATTGATGGTCAATAAAACCACTAGTTTCAAGAAGAATGGCAAGGGCAAGGGCAAGAAGGGTAAAACCAATAAGGATGGCAAAGCAATTGCTACTTCTGTAGAAGCCCAAGACTGGACCCAAGCCAGAAATTGAGTGCTTTCATTGCAAGGGAACTGGTCACTAGAAGCGGAACTGCCCAAAGTACCTGGCTGGCAAGAAGGCGGCCATCGACAAACAAGGTATATATGATATTCATGTTATTGATGTGTACCTTACTAGCTCTCGTTGTAGTGCCTGCATATTTGATACCGGTTCGGTTGCTCACATTGGCAACTCAAAATAAGAACTATGGAATAGACGAAGGTTGGCAAAGGATGAAGTGACGATGCGCGTGAGAAATGGTTCCAAGGTTGATGTGATTGCCGTCGGCATGCTCTCTCTTCGATTACCATCGGGATTAGTGATGAACCTGAATAATTGTTATTTAGTGCCCGCGTTAAGCATGAATATTATATCTGGATCTTGGTTATTGCAAAACGGTCATTTAAATCAGAGAATCAAGGTTGTTCTATTTATATGAGTAATATCTTTTATGGTCATGCACCCAATGTGAGGGGTTTATTCATATTGAATCTTGATAGTGATGATACACATGTTCATAACATTGATGCCAAAAGATGTAGAGTTGATAATGATAGTACCACTTTCTTGTGGCACTACCGTTCAGGTCATATTGGTGTAAAACGCATCAGGAAGCTCCATGCTGATGGACTTTTGGAGTCACTTGATTTTGAATCACTTGACACATGTGAACCATGCCTCATGGGCAAGATGACTAAAACGCCGTTCTTTGGAACAATGGAACGGGCAAGTGACTTATTGGAAATCATACATACAGATGTGTGCGGTCCAATCAATGTTACATCGCATGGTGGATATCGTTATTTTCTCACCTTCACTGATGACTTAAGTAGATATGGGTATATTTACTTAATGAAACACAAGTCGAAAACGTTTGAAAAGTTCAAGCAATTTCAGAGTGAAGTTGAGAATCATCATAACAAGAAGATTAAATTCCTGCGATCTGATCGAGGAGGTGAATATTTGAGTTATGAGTTTGGCAGTCACTTAAGACAGTGCGGAATTGTTTCACAGTTGACACCGCCTGGAACACCACATCGTAATGGTGTGTCCAAACGTCATAATCGAACCTTATTAGATATGGTGTATTCTATGATGTCTCTTGCTAATTTGCCACTATCATTTCGGGGTTATGCATTAGAGACAACTGCATTCACTTTAAATAGGGCACCATCGAAATCTGTTGAGACAATGCCATATGAACTATGGTTTGGCAAGAGGCCAAAGTTGTCGTTTCTTAAAGTTTGGGGATGTGATGCTTATGTCAAAAAGCTTCAGCCTGAAAAGTTGGAACCCAAAGCGGAGAAATGCGTCTTCAAAGATATTCAAAAGAGACAGTCGGGTATACCTTCTATCTCAGATTCGAAGGCAAAGTGTTTGTCGCTAAGAACGGAACATTTCCTGTGAAAGAGTTTCTCTCGAAAGAATTGTGTGGGAGGAAGATAGAGCTTGATGAGGTTATTGAATCTTTACTTCAACTAGAGAGTAGCGCAGCTTAGAAAGATGTTTTTGTGGAACCTTCGACGGTTCAAGAGGAAGTTAATGATGATGATCTTGAAGCTTCGGATCAAGTTACTATTGAACCTCGTAGGTCGACAAGGGCGCGTACTACTCCTAAGTGGTACGGCAACCCTGTCTTGGAGGTCATGTTGTTGGACAACAATGAACCTACGAGCTATGGAGGAGCGATGATGGGCCCAGCTTCCGAAAAATGGTTAGAGGCCATGAAATCCGAGATGGGATCCATGTATGAAAACAAATCATGGACTTTGGAAGTATTACCTGAAGGGCGAAAGGCCATTCAGAACAAATGGATCTTTAAGAACAAGACGAACGCGGTCGGTAATGTCACCGTCTATAAAGCTCGACTTGTGGTAAAGGGTTTTTCACAAGTTCAAGGAGTTGACTACGATGAGACCTTCTCACCCATAGCGATGCTTAAGTCTGTCAGAATCATGTTGGCAATAGCTGCTTATTTCGACTATGACATTTGGCAGATGGATGTCAAAACAGCGTTCCTCAACGGTTTCCTTGAGGAAGAGTTGTATATGATGCAACCAAAAGGTTTTGTCGATTCAGAGAATGCTTACAAAGTTTGCAAACTCCAGCGATCCATTTATGGGCTGGTGCAAGCATCTCGGAGTTGAATAAGTGCTTTGATGAGGTGATCAAAGCATTTGGGTTTATACAAGTTTATGGTGAAGCTTGTATTTACAATAAAGTGAGTGGGAGCTCCATAGTGTTTCTAATATTATATGTGGATGACATATTGCTGATTGGAAACAATATAGAAATGCTGGAAAGTGTGAAGGAATATTTGAACAAGAGTTGTTCAATGAAGGACCTAGGATAAGCTGCTTTCATATTATGCATTAAGATCTATAGAGATAGATCGAGACGCTTAATAGCACTTTCAAAGAGCACATACCTTGATAAAGTTGTGAAGAAGTTCAAAATGGATCAGTCGAAGAAGGGGTTCTTGCCTGTGTTACAAGGTGTGAAGTTGAGTAAGACTCAATGCCCAATGACTGTAGAAGATACAGAAAAGATGAGTGTCATCCCCTATGCTTCAGCCATAGGCCCAGTCATGTATGCAATGATGTGCACAAGACCCGATGTCAGCCTTGCCATAAGTATGGCCAGAAGGTTTCAAAGTAATCCAGGAATGGAGCACTGGGCAGCGGTCAAGAATATCCTTAAGTACCTGAAGAGGACTAAGGAAATGTTTCTCGTTTATGGATGTGATGAAGAGCTCGTCGTAAAGGGTTATGTCGATGCAAGCTTTGACACTGATCCTGATGACTCTAAGTCACAAACCGGATACGTATTTATTCTCAGTGGGGGAGTGGTAAGCCGGTGCAGTTCCAAGCAAAGCATGGTAGCCGATTCTACATGCGAAGCGGAGTACATCGCAGCCTCGGAGGCGGCGAAGGTAGGTGTCTGGATGAAGCAGTTCATGACAGATCTTGGAGTAGTGCCCAGTGCACTTAATCCAATGACTCTATTGCGTGAAAACATTGGTGCCATTGCTCTGGCCAAGGAACCAAGGTTTCACAAGAGGACCAGACACATAAAGCAACGCTTCAACTCCATCCGCAATGACATCGAGGAGAAGGACATAAATATTTGCAGAGTGCACACGGATCTGAATGTTGCAGACCCGTTGACTAAACCTCTTCCAAGGGCTAAACATGCTCAACACCAGAACTGCATGGGTGTTCGATTCATTACAATGTAAATCACATAGTGATGTGAACTAGATTATTGACTCTAGTACAAGTGGGAGACTGTTGGAAATATGCCCTAGAGGTAATAAATAAAGTATTTATTATTATATTTACTTGTTCATGATAATTGTTTATTGTCCATGCTATAATTGTATTGATTGGAAACACATTACATGTGTGGATAAATAGAAAACACTTTGTCCCTAGTATGCCTCTAGTGAACTAGCTCGTTGATCAAAGATGGTCAAGGCTTCCTAGCCATTGACATGTGATGTCATTTGATAACGGGATCACATCATTAGGAGAATGATGTGATGGACAACACCCAAACTACAAACATAGCATATGATCGTGTCAGTTTATTGCTACTGTTTTCTGCATGTCAAGTATATGTTCCTATGACCATGAGATCATGCAACAAACGGACACCGGAAGAGTGACTTGTGTGTATCAAACGTCGCAACATAACTGGGTGACTATAAAGGTGCTCTACAGGTATCTCCGAGGGTGTCTGTTGGGTTGATATGGATCAAGACTGGGATTTGTTACTCCGTGTGACGAAGAGGTACTCTATAATACAATATCACAATAAGCCTTGCAAGCAATGTGACTAAGTGTAGTCAAGGGATCTTGTATTACGGAATGAGTAAAGAGACTTTCCGGTAACGAGGTTGAACTAGGTATGGAGATACCGTCGATCGAATCTTGGGCAAGTAACATACCGAAGAACAAAGGGAACATCATACGGGATTAACTGAATCCTTGACATAGAGGTTCGACCGATAAAGATCTTTGTATAGTATGTAGGAACCAATATGGGCATCTAGGTCCCGCTATTGGTTATTGACCATAGAGGTGTCTCGGTCATGCCTACATAGTTCTTGAACCCGCAGGGTCTGCACACTTAAGGTTTGGTGACGTTTCAGTAGTATAGAGTTATGCATGGTGGTGATCGAAGGTTGTTCAGAGTCCCGAATGAGATCCCTGATGTCACGAGGAGCTCCGGAATGGTCTGGAAGTAAATATTGATATATAGGAAGTCCTATTTTCATTGCCGGAAAAGTTTCGGGCTTATCGGTAGTGTACCGAGAGTATCGATAGTGTACCTAGGGACCATCGGGGGACCATCGGGAGGGGTATTTCGACCCAAGAGGCTACATGGGCTGTGGGAGGTTGAATGCCAGCCCTTAGTGGGCTGGTGGAAGTTCCACAAAGTCCCATGCGGCTGGGAAAGAAAAGCCCAAAGAGAAAAGGTGGAAAAAGGCAAAAAAGGCAAAAAAGGAAGGAGTCCTAGTCCTACTAGGATTGGAGGAGGATTCCTCCTCTCCTATCCACTTCGACCGAAGCCTCCTAGGGCTGTCCCTTTGGCCAGGCCTCCTCCTCTCTTCCTCTTATATATACTAGAGGTTTTAGGGTTTTTGCACTAGATTTTCAGCCACGTGCTACCCTCTCCTCTAGTGCATAGTTTCTCCTCTAGATCAGTTTTATGCAGTGCTTAGGTGAAGCCCTACTGGAATAGCTCCACCACCATTGTCGCAACGCCGTCGCACTGCCGGAGAACTCTTCTACCTCTCCACTCCCTCTTGCTGGATCAAGAAGGCAGAGATCATCATCAAGCCTTACGTGTGTTGAACGCGGAGGTGCCGTGCATTCGGTGCTAGATCGGGACGGCTCGTGATTGGATCGTGGGACGCTCGGCGATTTGGATCGCGAAGATGTTCGACTACATCAACCGTGTTTATTTACGCTTCCTGCTAAGCGATCTACAAGGGTAAGTAGATCCACTCTCCCTCTTGTAGATGCTCATCACCATGGATATATCTTGCGTGTGTGTAGGAAATTTTTTGTTTCCTGTGCAATGTTCCTCAACACGACGAAGGCCGGCAAGCTCTCTCTCTGAAACCTACCTAACTCTGCTCTCAAACTTGACAGAGAAGAGGGAAGGGAAGGAGAGGGAGCAGGAGAAGGGAGATGGCGGCGGCGCGAGGTGGAAGGCCGAACCCTAGGGATCTGTGTGTTTAAATAGGGGGCTGCCTCGACGTCCGTGAGCTCCTCTCACGGCGTCGACACGAGCACCCTCTCTGAGCTCTCTGCTCTCACTCACGCATCTTTGACGAAGGAAGACGGCAGGCAGGTCTCCGCTAGGTCCTGGTGAAAGGACGTGGATGTCGCCTAGAGGGGGGTGAATAGGCGCTTTAAAATAATTACGGTTTAGGCTTGAACAAATGCAGAATAAAACTATCGTTTAATTAGACAAGCACAAAACCTAAAACAACTAGGCTCACCTATGTGCACCAATAACTCATGCTAAGCAATATAGACAACTAAGTGATAGCAAGATATATATAACAAGAAACAATATGGCTATCACAAAGTAAAGTGCATAAGTAAAGGGGCTCGGGTAAGAGATAACCAAGGCACACGAAGACGATGATGTATCCTGAAGTTCACACCCTTGCGGATGCTAATCTCCGTTCAGAATGGTGTGGATGCACAATGCTCCCCAAGAAGCCACTTGGGCCACCGTAATCTCCTCACGCCCTCGCACAATGCAAGATGTCGTGATTCCACTAAGGGACCCTCGAGGGTGGTCACCGAACCCGTACAAACAAGGTTGGGAAAATCTCCACAACTTGATTGGAGGCTCCCAACGAGACCATGAAGCTTCACCACAATGGATT
Source organism: Hordeum marinum (assembly GCA_022496015.1). Lineage (NCBI taxonomy): Eukaryota > Viridiplantae > Streptophyta > Magnoliopsida > Poales > Poaceae > Hordeum > Hordeum marinum. The sequence continues at coordinate 446,944,435 of CM039674.1, forward strand.
GTGGCTTTGAGGTGACCTCAAATGCTCGGGGCAATCTCCACAACCGAATTGGAGACCCCGAAGCTTGCCCGGAGCTTTGCACCATAATGATTGAGCTCTAAGGCACCACCAACCATCTAGGGCGCCAAAGTACCCAAGAGGAACAAGATCTAGGGTGCTCAAATACCCAAGAGTAATAGCTTCTCAATTTCTCACTTCCACGTATCACCATGGAGAACTCAAACCTATGTACCAAATGCAATGGCAAGGGCACACAAAGTACCCAAGTCCTGCTCTCCCAAATCCCACCAAAGCAACTAATGCTAGGGAGGGAAATGAGAGGAAGAACAAAGAAGAACACGAAGAACTCCAAGATCTAGATCCAAGGGGTTCCCCTCACTTAGAGGAGAAAGTGATTGGTGGAAATGTGGATCTAGATCTCCTCTCTCTTTTCCCTCAAGAACTAGAAAGAATCATTGGAGGGATTGAGAGTTAGAAAGCTCGAAGAAGGTTAACAATGGGGGAAGAACATGAGCTCAAAAGACAAGGTTCAATGGGGAACAATACCCTCTTTTATAGGTGGGGAAAAATCCAACCGTTATGCTCACAACCCGCACAGAGCGGTACTACCGCTCCAAGGTGCGGTACTACCGCAATGGTTAGCGGTACTACTGCTTGGGAGCGGTACTAAAAAAATACGTCCGTGCCTACCACCAGTGGACAAAACACGAGATTTTGGTTTGGAGCAGTAGTACCGCTCCGGAGTGGTAGTAAAAAATTACATCCGCTCTGGCTGCGGTAGTACCACTTCAGCCTTTTAAGAACACCAAAACTGCCACAGCTTCTGCAAACGGACTCTGAATTCAACGAAATAAAGTTTGTTGGGAAACTAACGACATGGGCTAACACAATCTTGATTGAAATATCAATAATAAGAAAATGAGAAAATGCCCATAAGAAAATGGAGAGCACCCTTCCTCGAATAAGACCGGTGAAACCTCCAACACCGAAAACACAATAGACGAAGCATATGAAATCCGTTTCGATGTACTAGAGCTTGTCACGAAGATAAACACAAGCTCAAGAACCCACATAGAGAAAATCCAACCAAGAACCAAGAAAGATGATGATGCCAAGAATGCAATGGTTTGAGCTCTCAACGAACGATACGATCAAGCTACTCACTTGAGAGCCCCCTTGATAGTACGGCAATCGATCATATAACCCGGTCTCTCAACTACCACCATGAGACCGGTAAAATAGAAAACCCTGTTAAGGTCAAACCTTAGACTTTCGCATAGTCCAATTGAGCTAGATGATGGCGATCTTGACTTCCTCAAGATGGACCACCTCTCTTGATTGTGTTGGCTTGATGAAGGCTAGATGATTGCTCCCCCATACTCCATTAGGTGTGAACCACTCTTCAGCACATATTCAAAAGTCCATTGTCACCACAACGAACAGTGATCCTCAAGCATGATATCTCCGTGATGCTTCACTTGAGCTTACACGCCGCAACCTTGATAACGATCACCACTTGATGTCATCTTCCATTGGTTCTATGGAATATTCCTCTTGATGCAATCCCATGGAAATATGCCTAACCCCATAAAGAACTCTCACAAGGAACATGGGTTAGTATACAAAGTGTAATAGACAATGCTTACCGTACCATGGGATCACTTGATCCCTCTCGGTACATCTTGCAGGCTTTGTGTCTTGATCACTTGATTCACTCTTTGACTTAGTCTTGATCAACCTTGTATCTTATCTTCCCTCTTCATACAGATCATGTGTTGAAGGTAATCATGAATGCTCACACAATCTCCTTCTTCAAGACATGCTTGCAATAAGCTCAACCCTCACATGACCAATCTCTGGATAAACCTTGAATACCACCTTGGTCATCAGATAAACTCCTTGAAACCCAACAGATGGACTTCAAGAAGTGCCTATGGACAAATCATTCGAATAAAACTCAAGGCAACCATTAGTCCATAGGGGTGTCATCAATTACCAAAACCACACATGGAGAAATGTGTTCTTACAATCTCCCCCATTTTGGTAATTGATGACAACCACTTTCAAGAGAGTTTATATAAGGAAATAAGCACAACCAAGCAAACACAAATGCAATGCATGAATGCGATATAAAAATGCTTAAACAAAAAAAAATCTCAAAGCATTCCAAAATAAACTCTCTAAACTTATCCCCCATTGGCATTGATTGCCAAAATGGACGAAAAGTTTAGAAAGCCAATATAATAGGTGTTCCTCCAAAAAGTTTGTATATCTCAAAATACGTGTGCAAAGAAATCCACGTATCTAATGATAAGTAGTTAGAGGAAGACAAACTATATTGAGAACCCAAATATTGCACAAAGAATCATATGGCACAAAGACATACAACGGAGTGAAGCAAGCAACCAAAAGATACTAATTGGAACAATCAGTCACATGGATCTAGGAGCCACTTGAATAAAAGAAATTATGATATGGGCAAAAGAGTGTTTATAAAGAAACTAGAGGAGCTCCCCATGATTTTTGCACAAATAAGAATTCGGTTTTTGTATTTGAATACAAGTTCACAAAATAGGATCAAGACTCCCCCAAATTCAATATAAACACACAACAAGTGCAAGGAAGTAGATAAGACAATGAGCATAGTACTTGCACTAAACATATGGTTCAGCAACATGTAGAAGAGGCAATATTAAGAATAGGCTCAACCAAAATGATGTGTGTGAGTCATGGCAAAGCACTTGGGAAGACTTAGTATAAGGATGATCATCAATCATCAACATAGTCTTGATGAAATGAGACACAAAGTGCAAGCCATATCCTTCCCACACACAAAGCACTAGTAACTGGGTTCACAAGCTTACTAATAAGAAAATTAAAACCAAGGCTTGGGACAACACCTGGTGAATATAGGAAATAATAGCCTTGTCAAGAGGAGGGATACCAATCGAGATGGCAAAACCCTTGTGAGGACAAGCATGAGGAAAATAATCTTCACCACCAAGGAGTGCATCAAAATGCAAGGATATAAGATTCGCATTCAAGAAAGATTCTTTCATGAAACCACCAAGTAAATAAAAAGGAAATGAAACGATGGACGTGAAATAAAAGAGGATATCAACTAGAGATGTAACTTCTCTCATGTGTATAAGATTCTAGGTAGAGGGCAATCATGATGATATATCCACAAAGAATAATGTACACATGAAATAGTTATAAGAAGTAACAAACAAGATATCCAAAAGGAAGTCATAAATATACCAATAAGATCTTTGCTTCAAAGCATAACACATAGTCTAATATTCTCTAATTGTACATAAATGAACTCCCAATACACGAACATCAAAGACATCACAACTAGCAATATGACATCATCATTGAGACGCTTTGAGAAAGGAAACAAGTACCACAAGAATGAATGAACAAATTCATGCCATGATGCAAAACCTATACAAGGTTGAATGCGAGAAATGTATGCATGAAGAAGATAATTGTTACCGAGATAGCATTGGGTTGATGTACTAGGCAGTGGTTCTTCGATCATCCTAGCATGGTCCAATAAGCATATGGTGTCAACACCTTCCTTATATGTGAGCCGAGTGTCCAATGTATCTCCAATTGTTCCTAGAACAACACCATAAACAAAGTGGTACCCAAACATATAAGGACCAAAAAGTTAGTGGACCAACAATATATATAGGACAATCTCCACATAAATATGTGCATATAGATATGAAATTGAATTTCATGCACACTTTAGCCAATTTATGTCATAGTGGAGTTTCCCCTATATATAGGGTCAAGGAAAGAGAACATGCCAATGAAAGTACATGTAGTAAATATGGATGCTCAATGCTTTCAAGAATAAACTCAACACAAAGTTGATAAGATACCGAAAGAAAAGGTATCAAGTGAAAATAAGATATCAAACGAAAAAATATCACTTGACGAATACTAACTAAAAGAAACATCAAGGAATGACATATACATTGACACATGCCGAATAGAAGGAAACAAGATACCAATTGTAGGAAACAAGAGGTATAAAGTTCCCAAAAGAGATCTAGGTTCCAAACAAACCAAACCCTCCGCAAATTTTCATGATGGCACAAAGCACTATAGAGAGAAGGCTTGCCTCCCACCAACACACACTTGATGAAGATCAAAAGATTGTATGATGAACTAATAAAGAGAGTGTTCTACAGAAAATAGGATAGCTCCCCCAAGAGATGTGCATTATATAGAATTTGCATTTGAATACAAAATCCACACGATGGGATCATCCCTTTCCCTATATCTATAGAAACACTAGGCATGCTCAAAAAGATCCATAAGAGGCAAGGAAGACAAACGATAAATAAAATCCTATGTAAAGATGATTAGCAATCTCTACCACTTAAAAGGAATACCAATTGTCTAGGAAAAGAAGTATTTGGAAATAATTCCCATTGGTAGATTGCAAATAGTTCCAACATCATCTTTACACCTCAATCATAACAAAATGACACTTGTAGAGCTAGCATGCCACCTAGGAACAAGATAAATTGTAATATCAAATCTAAGTGGAAATATCTCAAATCTACACATTCTCTGGGCTTGTAATATGCACATAGCATATTACCCCCCCCCCCAATGTGGTAACCCAACATTAATAACAAGTGGCAAATGAAATCCAACAAGAGATAATTAATGGACCGTTTAGAATTTGAATTTCTCATGAGAAGACATACCAAATAGAAGCTAGATAATCTTGTAATATCAATACTAAGTGGTATTCCTCATGAACACACATTTTTTAGGGCTGTGAAGTGCATAAGGCACATCACTCCCCCAAAATGGGATAATCCATTAATCTCTCACAAAGAGCCAACTAAGATACAAACATGATGCAAAAAGGCACTATACAAGACTCACACATACATGATGTGAAACCCATCATACATACTTGATTTCTCAAGATAAAAAAATAGGAAGCACAACATATACAAACACATGCAAGGTACAAAACCACAACATGCAAAGGGGCAAGTAACTAACAATATATTCAATTTAAGTACAAGTTACCGCAAGGAGGAACATTGGTATATGATAGACACTCGATGATCCACATGACATGGCTTGAGACAATATGAATGATGAAGAACTCTTAATTCTTCATAATATAGCCACGTCACCAATGCCCTCCAACAATACCTATTGATCAAGTTTGAGCTTGTTGGTCCCCAACCAAGTTGGTTCCTAAGAGGTTAGTGACAATAGGCTTGTCTACCCAAATGGTTCTTTTCTTGACACCACTTTGAGTACCAACAAACTTGGCAAACACATTGCCAACCTTATCCTTCCCAAGGGAATACATATCATCAATAATGATTGGGTTGGATAAGTTACCATTAGTGCATGAAGAAGCAAAGTGACCCTTCTCACGAGACAAGTAGCAACATTTACCCTTTACTTTCTTCTTAATTGATTTCTCAACTTGAGGAGCATTCACTTGGGTCTTCTTGGGAAGTGGCCTTTCTTCAACTTGCCATTGAGCATGAGATTGAACTTGTGGCCGCTTCCCTTGTTGCTTGTCACTATGGGGCTTCTTCTTCAATGGGGAAGATCTAACATGATGCCCTTCTATTTTCCACTTGAAGCAAACAATCTTGGCCGAATTCTTGACTTGTTCTTGGCCCTTCTTCTTGTAGATCGTGGACATCTTTTTCTTCTTCTTAGAGTTGAAACCAAGTCCACCTTTGTCATTTGGGAGTTTTTGCACACACAAGATATTGTTTACTGTGGACATCCGTTCATGACTCTTTTCCATGTCTTTCTTCAAAGAAGTGACTTGGGCCTTGGGCTCATTGATTTCCTATACATGGTTAGAATCAACACAAGTGCTAGAGCAAGTATAAGCTTCATTGTTAGAGAAACAAGGCAAGGAAAGTAATTCATCACAAGATATACCAACATTATGAGTAGATGAACTACGAGGACTAGCACATGGCAATAAAGCTTTTCTACTAGATGTAGTGCTAATTTCCACACGAAGCTCAATAGATGTTACCTTAGTAGTACTAGCCTCATGAGATATATTTAGCACATTATGAGATACTAGAAGATCACCATGAGAGCTAGAAAGCTTTTCATGACTTTCTTCCAATTTCCCGTAATTGCTAGATAGCAACTCATGTTGAGCCCTTAGCTCAACATTCTCCTTTAATATGGAAGCTTCACAATAAATAGAGTTAGTAGCACAAGCATCATCATTAACAACAAGAGGAGAAGGCAACATGGCAATCTCTTTAGCATATGAAACTTTAAGTTGAGCATGACACTCGGTGAGTTCAATGAGCAAACTCTTAACAACCCTTGAGACATTTTCGAGGTGCTCAAAGTCCTCAAGGAGTTTAGCATGTGCAACTTCAAGCTTATCATTTTTAGTTCTAAAATCATTGGCCACCTCAAGAGCTCTTTCATGAGATTCCTTTAATCTATATAATTCTAGAGAAAAGGTCTCCTCAAGAGATTCCTTGATGGTTTGTTCATTTTCAAGAGCTTGAGATAGCTCTGCGATCTCATTAGCATAATCACGTTCATGACCTTCCATTGTCTCAATGGTGGCCTCATGCTCCTCAAGATGAGCTTCCAACTCCTCAATATATTTCTTGCCCTCAATGGCAATAGACATGATTTCCATGAAGTTGGAACGAGCAATATTATTCTTATGAAGAGCTTTAAAAACCATTTCTCCCTTAAGTTTTAAGGAAGCAATATTATCATTCTCTTCATCATTATCATCAACATCATCATCTTGAGATATATTGGGATTGAAAGTAGGATATACCTTTGAAGCCTTAGCCATAAGGCAAAAGCGAGAAACAACAGATGATGATGTAGGATCCCTTGAAGCACCATTCAAGACCACATCTTGTTCCACGGAGTGTTGGGTGTCCTCTACATTGTTAGCACAACAACTCGAGGGCATAGATACATTTTTATCATGGCAACAAGATATAGCAAGCATATCATCATGAGATTTAGTGAAGCTATTTGTACATGATATGCAAGGACTATCAACACAAGCATGTGACACATTTAAAGTGCTCGAGGTGTTAAAGTCCAAAGATGAAGCATTGCAATAAGATAGTGAAGAAGAAATATAAATGATAAGCCCACTATCATCATTACAATGATCATGAGTACTCACCATATAATTACCTTATGGCAATCCACATGTAGGTGAACTAGGAGAAGTTGAGAAGACAACACGACACGAGCTGAAGGGAGAACAATCATCCCTACAAATATTGGACACACCGTATTTATCTTGAAGCTTTGTCCACAACTCATGAGCATCCTGGAATGGCATGAGTTCAAATATAACTACATCGCTCAAAGCATCAAAAAGCACATTAGAAACTTGAGCATTGAGATAAGAATTTTTCTCATCCTCTAAAGATATGTGTTGAGAATCCTTTGGAGGAGAAAAACCCATATCTACAATTCGCTCTAAATTTGGGTCCATGACCCTAAAGATATTAAGCATACGAATTACCCAACATTAAAATGTCACACCCTGTGATTTTGCCTCATGACTTAGATATCATGACTCAAAAATCAGGGCCAATTAAAACTTTTTCTGTGCTTGTGATGCTTGACATGAGTGTTGGTTTCTTGTTTGCTTTCATGTGCTCTATATTGATGAAATCCCTCCTACTCTCAAATCCCTTTTTCCTTGATCCCCACTCTTGTCCAATGATCATGCCATGTGAATAGGACTTAATTATATTTTTACAAAATATTATTTTGGCCAAAAAGGTTTTATTCAAATTAGGTTTGCAAAACCCACTGATTTGAGATTTGCACTACATATATTATCCATATATAAGGGTTTCAAAACATGGTCATGTTCAAAATACTGGACAAAACCCTTCAAAACCATATCTGTCAGTTTTAAGGTTTTGAAATATTTCTATAAGAAATATTCTCAATTAAATCCTAGGAAATTCTAGCATGTCACATATGAAGTATGTGTTCATCTTACCAAGTTTCATATCAATCCCAATTGTTTTGGTTCACCAAAATATCCCAAACCCTCTCTGCCCAGATCCAAATTTGAGCACCTCTACATTACCAACCGTCTCTGCTTAAGCTCAAACTTTGTGGGCAGGTTAGAATCCTCCAATAATGCATCCAAACCAAGTGGTGCATCAAGGAGAACAAATTGACTTGTCCTAATTCCCTCAAAACCATTACTGTTGATTTCAAGAATTTGGTAATATTACATTGCCAAGTCTCCCCACTGGGCCCAAAACTTATTGTGCTTGTTATAGGCCCTAAAACATGTCACCACATCTAGTGGTGCATCAAGGGGAATGGATTTGCATAGCTAGATCTAAGAAAACCCATTTGTGCCCATTTCTAGGGTTGACAGCATTTGTATTGCCAACTTTTCTCAAATGAGGTCAAAACTTGTGAACACTCCTATTTTTACCCATAATTTCATCCTGTTAAATCCCACGGAAAGTGGAGGCCTTTTGCTTGCCCAAATCAACATCAAACACCTTCTGCTAAGTTACCAAACTTGCTGTATGGGCCCCTTCCACTATTCTCCTTAACTTGAGATTTTTACCTCACCTTACCCTCATCCTCCTGTACCTCCAATATCAATTTCAGGTTCGTAGCAAATGTATTTGGAGGGTAAAACCCCAGGATTCCCCCTTGGACAGTCCCATTTTCCTCTTTACCTCAACCTCTCTCCTCTACATTTGGCTTACCAGAGCATCCGAGCACTCATACACCTTGTTTATACCCTCCTAGATGCCCTAGGCATAGGAGGCCATGCATAAGCTGCCAATGGCATGCCAGGGTATGCCAAAATGGCGCTCTACAGTGTGATACAGTGCCCAACTGCACTGTAGCCGCCGCCCAATCCCCTGCCCCGACCACATTGGGCCACCCCTTCGTGTCCCTCGAGGTCGCCTCGACGTCCTCTTCACTGCAACTGGTCGCCCCCCCTCCCCTCTCTCCTCCTCCCGCGCGTGCCCGAAGCCGCCCGGCTCGGCTAGTGGCCGGCCTCACACGTGCGAGGACCCAGCGCTCTTCAGCTCCCCCTCTTTCCTTCCCTGTACCAAGACCAAGTCCACGAGAGCGTCAGACGCGGGACAAGTACGCCCCGGAGTTTGGTGTGGATGACCACGACCCCGCCGGACCTTGGTCCGCGGTGAGCTCGGCCCTAGGCTATTTAAAGCCACCCCGAGCTCCTCTCGGCTCTTCTCTCACTTCCTCTCTCCCACAATTGAACACCTAGACCCCCCTCTTCTTTCCCCCGCTCTGCGTGCTCGACCCGAGCCGGAGCATCGCCGCGGGCCACTGCCATCCGGATAGCACAGAGCGCCCCCGGCCTCCTTTTCTCCTCCCTTAGCTCCCCCAAGACCTCAGGGGCCTGACCCCCACTTCAAATCCTTCCCCCCGTACCGGAGTCGTCGGATCCTCCATGGCCGCCATCGATCTCTCCCACGGTTGACGCCCTGCTCAACTCAGAGCCCCTTGGCGACCATGACCTTCATGAGGAGGACCGCCTCGGCCCCCTAAGCAAGCCAGTAGGCCGGGCGGCTCGATTAGTGGCCGGAGTTGCCGACAATTGCCGTCGGGGTTCGCCCCTCTCCGTGGCCGTGCGAGAGGGCTCGGGAGGAGAACGACGAACCTGCCAGCGGGGCCTGCCGGTCAGTGGCTAAGGCCGGGCCCCCTTGTTTTAAGTGGAAACAGCATCCGGTTTCTCCGCCTCTCCGCGACGGAGGCGGGTTCCTGGGAATGCGCCTCTAACATGGCCCTTCGCGCTCGAGGCCAAGCAGTTGGGCCGGCCCAGTTTCGATCGCCTCTATCCTGCGCTTGGTGCGTGGTTGGCCCATTTGGTAAGACTCTTTCCCCTTTTCTTTTCCTTTTTGTTTTCTTTACAGACAAGAAAGTCCATAGAAAATACTTAGTAGCTCCAAATTTAGTGATTCAAAATCCTAGATGTTCCTAAAATCATTTCCTATCCAAATATGTGCATTGCACAATTTTACATAAATCTTTTTTGATGTTTAAAATTTGAATTTGAATTTGAACCATATGGAACCACACTTTGTAAATTCCTAGGGAATTATTAGTAACTCCAAATGGGTTGACTCAAGTTTCTATCTATGTCTAAATTCATGGCCTAATTAGGGAACATTTTTCCTAGTTCCTGTCTGCCATCCAAGTTATTGAGCAATCTATTCAGGTATAACCCGATTTGACAATCCCTAGGATATTCTTACCAACTCCAAAACCAGTGTGTCTACTTTCTTTTTGTTTCTAAAATCATGCCCTATTTATTGGGTGCCTCAACTCCTTTTTTATGAAAATATTTTTTGTTGACATCTTAAAGGATTATCATTCTCATATTTCCTCCATTCAGAGACTTCTCCTTGATCCTCATCCAATGAAACCTTCCTGATTATTTTTCTTCTGACCCAAGGTCTCAAAGAAAAATAAAACTCCTATTTATAGAGCACTTTATTTTTCTGCTTGTTGTGTTGCTTATTGCGGTTGTTTCTGGCGATAGTTGATGAAGTACGGAGTGCTAGGAGGTGGACAAGAAGCGTGTGAAGACCTCGAAGACGTTGCTAAGCCAGCCAAGTAGCCCTTTGACCATGATGAGAAACCATTTTTTATTGCATGTCATATAGCACTTTAATTTCATCATAATTGATCATGTGATGTGGTGTTCCCCTTTCGGTGGGATGCCTCCGATACTTTTTCTTTGACACTTGCATCGTGCATGACCATTCTACCTTATGACGGTTATGCGGGTGGGTGTAGTTAGGATGCTAATAGGTGCTATGAAAGTGGGGATGGGAGTTATGCAAGGTGAATGAAAGGAGAGAAATTATTTAAAAGACTCTTTCGAAAACCTCGTCGGTTGCCACTAATGCCCGAGGGAGATGATGATGAGTTGGGCAACCACTTGAAAAAGAAGTGGTATGCCAGAGAAAGTGAGTGTGCGTTTTCGAAAATGGAGAGTTCTAAGGTCTGCTGACCACCCCAACCTTACATGCGCAACCATGATACCCCTTATGGGACGGGGCTTTGTTGATTACTATGGTTGGTACTAGCAAAGAGCCCACATTACTAGTGGCGAGAGTGAAGTGGTCACTCTTGAGACGGGGTCGTCCCAGAGTGGAAGGTCATGCGCTGTCTTTACAGGCACGGGGCACACCATTGCTTTCCCTCATGGATGATACGAGTGATGTATATCATGAGGGATGGCACCAACGAGTGGACTCTTTGTTTAGTATCACCATGGGAAAGGCATTGTTCGGGTGCTTACCTCGGGTATTTTAGATATTGCGAGTCGTGGATGACACAGAAGTTACCCGAGTCTTGTGGGTAAAGTGTGCAACCTCTATAGAGTGTAAAACTATTCGAATAGCCACGTCCATGGTCATGGACAGTTGGAGGTCCTTCTTAGACTATGTCCGGATGTTTTCGAAAAACTTGGTGTGTGTGTGTTTGGTGACAAGGATGATATTTGAGTCAAGTCGGATGACTTGGCATGATGAGTGAACATGAGACGTTCAGACGGTACAGGAGACAAGTCTGAGGACTTGGTGTGATGGTTGAACATGAGACATTCAACCCCCTTCTTATGATGATGACTGTGAAGTGTTTTTATGAACACCGGCACATTGTGGATGCATCCTTATTCAAGTCACTTGATCATGTCACTGCACTCAAAACAAGCTTTCTGCAAAACTTGTCTATTAGTGCTATATCATGCGTTGTTATTGCCTTGTTCCAAACATGGGTTGCTTGCGAGTACATTCAAAGTACTCATTGGCTTGACATTGCTTATTTTTTTGGCTAGGCATGAGAGATCAGGTTATGATGTAGATTCCCTAGGTGACGGACATGCGAGCTAGGATGCTTCCCAGTCAGAATGCATGTAGGGTTAAGGCAGATGGCATGGGTTCACGCTATCGTTGAAGATTTCCGCTGCAATCATATGAAGACTTGGTCATGAGGCCATATTTGAGTAAACCGGTATGTAATGGATGTAGGAATCTTGTTATTCAGTTTTTGTGTGTTCAGTGAGCATTGATCTCTGGGATCACTGTGTATGTACATTCAGCGATCACGACTTATGAGTTGGGGTCCCCATAGAGCTGGTATCAGAGCCATCCTGATTGTAGGAAGCCCTTAGTTAGCATGGACGTTAGTTAGGACAAAACCATTTTTCCAAACCCTTCAAAATCACCTACAAAGCCTCTATATTTCTTGCTTCTCCTAAAATTCCAAGGAAAGCAAGGCTTTTTGCCCTAGCACTTCCATCACTTTTCTCTTAGCTCTCCTCGTCCGCTATTTAAAACAACTTTGCAAATGGTTGCTACTACCCTTGTGCCCCTAACCACGGGATGAATTGTAACCCTCATGGGTAACCTGGAAGGAAACCAGCTTGCGAGACGATTGCCAACATAACTTGGACCCAAGTTGGCGACACTAGACAAGGAGCTACCAACACAAGATACCTTCTCGAAGGATGAGGACGTCAAGACTTAGATGATGGTGACACCTTCGACACAGCCCCAGGATGATGCCACCCTGGCCTTCGATGACCAGGGCACAAGACACGCAGTGTCATGATAATGCATCACTAATAGAGCAACCACGTCCTTTTCGTTGTTATATCGGTAACCACCGGTGGATGAGAACCTCGCCATTTGGCCCGCCTCACCATAGTGAGCAGGAAAATAGTTAGCATCATTCCCCCGCTCTTGGTGCCGATGATATCTTCAACGAGACCGACATGATACAACTCTACCATGCCTTGTTAATGTCATTGCATAAAAGGTTGCCTACCTGGAATGCTCGACGCCTCAGAAGACAAGAAGGCATTGTCACGAACACAAGTACACCAGAAGACGCTGTCAACAACAGTCGTGAAGAATCACCCTCATCGTCAACTCAATAGACCCAAAGTCATCAAGGACTCCTTAGGCGCAACCAGGATCGTTTCGATGAAAAACAACCAAAGACGTAGCGACACCTGAAGAAGACCCCGAAGAATAAGCGGACTCCTCTCTAAGACAAGAAGCAAGCACAACTACTGAGTCCGAGGACCCCTAGGGTAGGATAGGTCGTTTGTCCCCTATGCAAAGTCGAGTCCGTATGATGGTTCGAATGGGACCATGATCTGTGTTGCTTGTTTTTCCTGTTTGTGCTTTGGTGTAAGTCACACCTTCGCCCTAGGCAACAAGTGCACGACTATATCACCTACCTTACTTTGATGTTTATGTTTGGCCTTCTAGGCACTTGCTTGATTGCACTTGCACTATACCACCCCCTTAGGCACGCTCCTCTATTCTACTTTCCCTCTCCCCAATCTTGTCAACTGAAGACCAGCAAGACCAGATGCACCAAGGATCCACATTGACAAGCAACCGACACTGAAGACTTCGACTACAACAAGCTCAACAAGACACAACCCCGTAGAGTTATGCTTTTCCCTCAAGGTTGGAGACCTTCCCTTGCCCGGCCTAGACTACAGAAGCTCCCCATCACAAGTCTTTGAATCACGTGTTTAATACACGGATTTGCCAGAGCACTTATTGAGCTTCAATAACCCCTGCCTAGCACTGGGTTCATTATGGAGCTAGTGATCATAGTGAACAAACATCCTTCATCCTTACGATAGCACTAGAACTGTGATGCCATAAGGGAGGATCATTCAGAGGATGTACTATTTGCGGTAAATAATTTGATTTAGCCATGATAGATGTCTTGAGGAAGCAGTTGAGACCCTTTGGTGGACGACGAGGCTTAATGTTGGTAGATGAACTTGGTGGATCAAGATTGATGGAGTAGCATAATTACTTGTCCCTTGAGCAATTGGATTAGTAAGGAGCTCTTACTAGATGTAAAACTTGGATTTAAATAGGTAACCCTACCAGGTGCTCAAGATCTATTAAACCACATAGTTCGGAGTAATTTTGATTTAGTCTAATGATCTTGATCATGATACCATGTTTCTAGCTGGATGACACTAGAAGGAATCCGATGATGTTAGGGATAATTTAGGGATCTATAAAGGCTCGACCTTGGAGTGTAGTTGGCCATGAGGTTGGAAGTTCATGAGAATAGTCGTTGCAATGATTTGTTGATTGTATGAACTTGAGGAGATTATGTTGGACACCATCGATGCTAGATTTGTAGAAGTAATGGATCAGGTAATAGTGGGTGATGATCGAGGATCGGGTAATTGGATTCATAGGAAGGAAACAAGATCTTGGATTGGTTCATTACGAGTTTACTTAGCATAACAATGCAGTACCTTAGACCTTGGATGGGTTAGCAGGACACTTGGATTGGTAGTGTCTTGATCAAGCTTAGCGGCTTGTAAAGTATCCTAAGGATTTTTATATAGGGATATATGTGAGTTGCTATAGTATGCATATGATATTTTCAACATAGCCCTTCCCTCAAACCTTGGGGATATGAGTAGCATGTGTAGTTAACTTATACGAGATGATACCTTCAAGGATATAGGGTGATTTTGTTAGGAGTACTAGGTTGTACTTTTGGGATCTAAGGACTATGCTCGAGGATAAGATGGTAGACGTTCACTCACATCCCAAGCTCCTTGAAACCCCAAAACTTTACGAAACCATGCCATGGTCGGATAAAGCCATAGGATCTAGCTCCAAGTCAAGACCATGGTCGATACCCCATCATGACCACCACCCACCCTTTCCATAAGGAAGGTGGCCACGAAGACCTCTATTAGGTTGGACCACAAACCCTAGATACGAGTGACCATCCGGGAAGAATGCTCGCTCCTCTCACATATCCCATGAGCGATGTGTCTGTGTGATACTTCGGGAAATAGAGTGTTGTCCTCCGAGATGACATACTTATTTACCCAATAAGAGGAGGAACACATTAGTCCTGTTTGGACCAGCCCTAGTAACACCCATTGTCATGCGTCTCAAGTATAAGGTTCCACCTTGAAGGAGTTGGACTTCGCAAAGCACCCTCCCTACAGGAGAAGACTTCCTACCCAAGCAAGATGAAGGACCACTTTGATTGTGGGGCCGCGACAACAACGAAGAAGAAGTCAACCACCACTCCTTGGCCGGCTACATCAAATAGACTACATCTTGAAGCACTGATGTCCAAGCATGATGAAGCCCTTGCACAGCAAGAGGGTCGAAGAACCCCTTGTTATGGCTGGTCATCCATCAATTCCTGACTGAGGAGGAGCCGAGGACCTGATAACACCCCTTACTCCACCACCTTGATGGTGTATGTTGAGCATTACATCCCTACTTCCCTCGGATGCTTGGAACGGAGTGGAACGACTGTCATGACCTCATTACTAGCCCTTTTTGGTTCCATCTAGGGCATAAACCGTGACCTCACCAGGGTAAGCCACCTGTCAAAGGTAGTTCACCCCTCTTGCCAAGCGTAGGACCTTGGGGATTAGATGGATGATCTATACTCTGATCAATCAAGCTTATCTAGAACCCCACCGAAACCTTCCTAAATGGTAGAACCCATTCTGACAACAAGCCTCTAAGCTCAGTCTTAGGGACGAGACTCAGCGCAGACCTTGCCACGAAGAAACGAATAGACCGAACACTTAGAGACCCCCCCTAGAAATGTGCATCCACGACGATAAAGACAAACGACCAAAGAAGAATGAAGAACCTACCTAGGAAGCTTACTCAATCAGAAGATCTCGACGAGAAGCCCACGATGACACACCTCAGCACTCTCAAGGATGGAGACCACCTACGGCTAAAGACCCCTGCTTTAAGGAAGATAAGGACTTCCCCATCAATGAGAAGTTACACCAAGACTCGACCCTTCTATTCTAACGCGATACATCTAAATATCACTAACAAACGTGAGCAATCCGAGGACCAGCA
Source organism: Hordeum marinum (assembly GCA_022496015.1). Taxonomy (NCBI): domain Eukaryota; kingdom Viridiplantae; phylum Streptophyta; class Magnoliopsida; order Poales; family Poaceae; genus Hordeum; species Hordeum marinum. The sequence continues at coordinate 446,960,370 of CM039674.1, forward strand.
CACAAACACACTACTTGGCCACATATTCCGACCTTGTAATACCCACGCAAGCCAGGCCCATGCCAAAACCCTGTTCACCCTGAGACAAAGTCAACAATGCACTCGAAGACATATCATCAAGAACTTCAAGACCCACAAGGACAACCATGCTGGAGCAGAAGCAGCATGGAACATGAAGACTACCTCACCTTTGGATTTCCCCATCTCTTCTACGCCTAGCCTTGGAATCTCGAGGATGAGATTCTTGTAAGGGGGGTAGGTCTGTCACACCCTGTGATTTTGCCTCATGACTTAGATATCATGACTCAAAAATCAGGGCCAATTAAAAAAAATTCTATGATTGTGATGCTTGACTTGACTGTTGGTTTCTTGTTTGCTTTCATGTACTCTATATTAATAAAATCCCTCCTACTCTCAAAGACATTTTTCCTTGATCCCCACTCTTGTACAATAATCATGCCATGTGAATAGGACTTAATTATATTTTTAGAAAATATTATTTTGGCCAAAAAGGTTTTATTCAAATTAGGTTTGCAAAACCAACTGATTTGAGCTTTGCACTGCAAGTCCCCAAATTGGGTGGATCCTTTTTCCCCAAATGCTTTATTTGGAACCTACTATATATATACATTCCCAAAACCAGAAAATATTATTTTGAAAGATTATTTTCATATTTTATTTAAAAGCTTTTTCTTAAGGCTAGAAATGGTTTTTCATAGGGAAAAATTATTTAAATGCTTTATAAATATTTGAGAAAATTTAGGGAAACTCAGTGGACATATATAATCCATATATAAGAGTTTCAACACATGATCATGTTCAAAATACTGGACAGAACCTTTCAAAACCATATCTGTCTCTTTCAAGGTTTTGAAATATTTCTATAAGAAATATTCTCAATTAACTCCTAGAAAGTTCTAGCATGTCACATATGATATATGTGATCATCTTACGAAGTTTCATATCAATCCCAATTTTTTTGGTTCACCAAAATATCCCAAAACCCTCTCTGTCCAGATCCAAATTTGAGCAACTCTACATTACCAACTGTCTCCCCTTAAGCTCAAACTTTGTGGACAGTTTAGAATCCTCCAATAATGCATCCACACCAAGTGGTGGATCAAGGAGAACAGATTAACTTGTCCTAATTCCCTCAAAACCATTTCTGTTGATTTCAAGAATTTGGTAATATTACATTGCCAAGTCTCCCCATTGGGACCAAAACTTTTTTGTGCTTGTTATAGTCCCTAAAACATGTCACCACATCTAGTGGTGCATCAAGGGGAATGGATTTGCATAGCTAGATCGAAGAAAACCCATTTGTGCCCATTTCTAGGGTTGACAACATTTGTGTTGCCACCTTTTCTTAAATGAGCTCAAAACTTGTGAACACTCCTATTTTTACCCATAATTTCATCCTGGTAAATACCGCAGCAAGTGGAGGCCTCTTGCTTGCCCAAATCAACATCAAACACCTTCTGCTAAGTTACCAAACTTGCTGTTTGGGCCCCTTCCACTATTCTCCTTAACTTGAGATTTTTACCACACCTTACCCTCATCCTCCTGTACCTCCTATATCAATTTCAGGTTCATAGCAAATGTATTTGGAGGGCGAAACCCCAAGATTTCCCCTGGACAGCCCTATTTTCCTCTTTCCCTCAACCCCTCTCCTCTACCTTTGGCTTACTAGAGCATCCGAGGAATCATACACCTTCTTTATACCTTCCTAGATGCCCTACGCATAGGAGGCCATGCATAAGCTGCCAATGGCATTCTAGGGCATGCCAAAATGGCACCCTAGAGCGCGCTAGAGTGCCCAACCGCACTGTAGCCGCGGCCCAATCCCCAGCCCCGACCACATTGGGCCACCCCATCGTGTCCCTTGAGGTCGCCTCGACGTCCTCGTCACGGCAACTGGTCGGCCCCCTCCCCTCTCTACTCCTCCCGCGCGTGCCCGAAGCCGCCCAGCTCGGCCAGTGGCCGGCCTCACACGCGCGAGGACCTAGCGCTCCCCAGCTCCCCCTCTTTCCTTCACTAGACCAAGACTAAGTCCACGAGAGCATCAGACATGGGACAAGGACCCCCCCCCCCGAGCTTCCTATGGACGACCACGACCCTGCCGGACCTTGGTCCGCGGTGAGCTCGCCCTTGGGCTATTTAAAGCCACCCCGAGCTCCTCCCGGCTCTTCTCTCGCTTTCTCTCTCCCTTAATTGAACCCCTAGATCCCCCTATTATTTACACCGCTCTGCATGCTCGACCCGAGCCGGAGCACCGCCATCGTGGGCTGCAGCCATCCGGACGACACAGAGCGCCCCCGGCTTCCTTTTCTCCTCCCTTAGCTCCACCGAGACCTCAGGGGCCTGACCCCCACTTCAAATCCTTTCCCCCTATATCGGGGTCGTCGGATCCTCCATGGCCGTCATCGGTCTCCGCCGCAGCCGATGCCCTGCTCAGCTCAGAGCCCCTCGGCGACCATGACCGGCATGGGGAGGACCGCCTCGGGCCCCTGAGCACGCTGGTAGGCCGAGCGGCTCGATCATTGGCCGGAGTCATCGGCAATCACCGTCAGGGTTGGCCCCTCTCCGTGGCCATGCGAGAAGGCACGGGAGGAGAACGACGAACCTGCCAGCGGGGCCCGCCAGTCAGTGGCTAAAGCCGGGCCCCCTTGTTTTAAGTGGAGGCGGCATCCAGTTTTTCCGCCTCTCTGCGACGGAGGCGGGTTCCTAGGAATGCGCCTCTAACATGGCCCTTCATGCCCGAGGCCGAGCAGTTGGGCTGGCCCAGTACCGGTCGCCTCTATCCTATGCTTGGTGCGCGGTTGGCCCATTTGGTAAGACCCTTTCCCCTTTTCTTTTCCTTTTTGTTTTCTTTATAGACTATAAAATCCATAGAAAATTTTTAGTAGCTCCAAATTTAGTGATTCAAAATCCTAGATGTTCCTAAAATCATTTTCTATCCAAATCTTTGCATTGCACAATTTTACATAAATCTTTTGTTATATTTCAAATTTGAATTTGAATTTGAACCATATGGAACCCCACTTTGTAAATTCCTAGGGAATTATTAGTAAGTCCAAATGGGGTGATTCAAGTTCCTATCTATGTCTAAATCATGGCCTAATTAGGAAACATTTTTCCTGGTGCCTATCTGCCATCCAAGTTATTGAGCTATTTATTCAGGTATAACCCACTTTGAAAATCCCTAGGATATTTTTACCAACTCCAAAACCAGTGAGTCCACTTTCTTTTTGTTTCTTAATCATGCCCTATTTATTGGGTGCCTCAAATCCTTTTTTATGAAAATATTTTCTGTTGACATCTTAAAGGATTCTCATTCCCATCTTTCCTCCATACAGAAACTTCTCCTTGATCCACATCCAATGAGACCTTCCTGATTATTTTTTTGTGACCCAAGGTGTCAAAGAAAAATAAAACTCCTATTTATAGAGCAATTTATTTTTCTGCTTGTTGTGTTGCTTATTGCGGTTGTTTTCGGTGATAGTTGACGAAGTACGGAGTGCTCGGAGGTGGAAAAGAAGCGTGTGAAGACCTCGAAGATGTTGCTAAGCCAGGCAAGCATCCCTTTGACCATGATGAGAAACCATTTTTTATTGCATGTCATAGAGCACTTTACTTTCATCATAATTGATCATGTGATGTGGTGTTCCCCTTTCAGTGGGATGCCTCTGATAATTTTCCTTTGACACTTGCATCGTGCATGACCCTACCACCTTATGAGGGTTATGCGGGTGGGTGTAGTTAGGATGCTAGTAGATGGTACGCAAGTGGGGATGGGACTTATGCATGGTGATGGAAAGGAGAGAAATGATTTCAAAGACTCTTTCGAAAACCCCGTCGGGTGCCCCTAATGCCCGAGGGAGATGATGATGATTTGGGTAACCACTTGAAAAAGAAGTGGTATGCCAGAGCAAGTGAGTGTGTGTTTTTGAAAACGGAGAGTTCTAACGTCTGCTGACCACCCCAACCTTACATGCGCAACCACGATACCCCTTATGGGATGGGGCTTTGTTGATTACTATGGTTGGTACTACCAAGGAGCCTGCATTACTAGTGGCAAGAGTGAAGTGGTCACTTCTTCAGACGGGGTCATCCCAGAGTGGAAGGTCATGCACTGTCTTTACAGGCACTGGGCACACCATTGCGTTCCCTCATGGATGATACAAGTGATGTATATCCTGAGGGATGGCACCAATGAGTGGACTCTTTGTTTAGTATCACCATGGGAAAGGCATTGCTTGGGTGCTTACCTCGTGTATGTTAGATACCGCGAGTCGTGGATGACACGGAAGTTCCCCGAGTCTTGTGGGTAAAGTGTGCAACCTCTGCAGAGTGTAAAACTATTCGAATAGCCGCGTCCGCGGTCATGGACAGTTGGAGGTTCTTCTTAGACTATGTCCAGATGTTTTTGAAAAACTTGGTGTGTGTGTGGTGACAAGGATGATATTTGAGTCAAAATCGGATGACTTGGCATGATGACTGAACATGAGACATTCATACGGTACAGGAGACAAGTTTGAGGACTTGGAGTGATGGTTGAACATGAGACGTTCAACCCCCTTCTTATGATGATGACTGTGACATGTTCTTATGAACACCAGCACATGGTTTATGAATGCTTACTCAAGTAACTTGATCATGTCACTGCACTCAAAACTAGCTTTCTACAAAACTTGCCTATTAGTGCTTTATCATGCATTGTTTTGCCTTGTTCCAAACATGCGGTGCTTGCGAGTACATTCAAAGTACTCATTGGCTTGCCACTGGTTATTTTATTGGCCAGGCATGAGAGATCAGGTTATGATGAAGATTACCTTAGTGACAGACATGCGAGCTAGGATGCTTCCCAGTCAGAATTCCTATAGGGTTAAGGCAGATAGCATGGGTTCATGATGTCATTGAAAATTTCTTCTGCAATCATATGGAGACTTGGTCATGAGGCCATATTTGAGTAAACCGGTATGTAATAGATGTAAGACTCTAGTTATTCAGTTTCTGTGTGTTCAGTGAGCATTGATCTCTAGGATCACTTTGCATGTACTTTCGGCGATCACAACTTATGAGTCGGGGTCCCCACATAAAATTTTTATCGTCGAAACTAAGAGTGTTAGAGAATCCTAATCCCCTAGTCGACATCCTTATTCTATAGGTGGTTAAACCTAATAATGAGAGACCTAGCACTGATACCAATTGAAAGGACATGGATTTCGCCTAGAGGGGGGGGGAGCTGAGTAGGCGCTTTAAAATAATTACTGTTTAGGCTTGAACAAATGCGGAATAAGATTATCGTTTAAATAGACAAGCACAAAACTTAAAACAACTAGGCTCACCTATGTGCACCAACAACTTATGCTAAGAAAGATAGACAACTAAGTGATAGCAAGATATATATAACAAGAAACAATATGGCTATCACAAAGTAAAGTGTATAAGTAAAGGGGCTCGGGTAAGAGATAACCAGGGCACACGGAGATGACGATGTATCCCAAAGTTCACACCCTTGCGGATGCAAATCTCCGTTCGGAGCGGTGTGGAGGAACAATGCTCCCCAAGAAGCCACTAGGGCCACAGTAATCTCCTCACGCCCTCGCACAATGCAAGATGTCATGATTCCACTAAGGGACCCTTGAGGGTGGTCACCGAACCCGTACAAACAAGGTTGGGGCAATCTACACAACTTGATTGGAGGCTCCCAATGACTCAATGAAGCTTCACCATAATGGATTGTGGCTTCGAGGTGACCTCAAATGCTCGGGGCAATCTCCATAACCGAATTGGAGGCCCCGAAGCTTGCCCGGAGCTTTGCACCATAATGATTGAGCTCCGAGGCACCACCAACCATCTAAGGTGCCAAAGAACCCAAGAGGAACAAGCTCTAGGGTGCTCAAACACCCAAGAGAAATTGCTTCTCAACTTCTCACTTCCATGTATCACCGTGGAGAACTCAAACCTATGCACCAAATGCAATGGCAAGGGCACACGAAGTGCCCAAGTCCTTCTCTCCCAAATCCCACCAAAGCAACTAATACTAGAGAGGGAAATGAGAGGAAGAACGAAGAAGAACACGAAGAACTCCAAGATCTAGATCCAAGGGGTTCCCCTCACTTAGAGGAGAAAGTGATTGGTGAAAATGTGGATCTAGATCTCCTCTCTCTTTTCCCTCAAGAACTAGCAAGAATCGTTGGAGGGATTGAGAGTTAGCAAGCTCGAAGAAGGTCAACAATGGGGGAAGAACATGAGCTCAAAAGATAAGGTTCAATAGGGAAGAAGACCCCCTTTTATAGGTGGGGAAAAATCCAACCGTTATGCTCACAACCCGCACACAGCGATACTACCGCTCCAAGGATCGGTACTACCGCAATGGGTAGCGGCACTACTGCTTGCGAGCGGTACTAAAAAATGTATCCATGCGTACCACCGGTGGGAAAAACACGAGATTTTGGTTGGGAGCGGCAGTACCGCTCTTGGTTCCGCGGTAGTATCACTCCGGAGCGGTAGTAAAAAATTACATCCACTATGGTCGTGCTAGTACCACTCTAGCCTTTTAAAAACACCAAAACTGCCACAACTTTTGCAAACGGACTACGAATTCAACGAAACAAAGTTTGTTGTCAAACTAATGACATGGGATAACAAAATATTGATTTAAATATCAATAAGAAACAAATGAGAAAAGGTGCATAAGAAAATGGTGAGAACCCTTCCTCGAATAAGACCGGTGAAACCTCCAACATCGAAAACGCAATAGACGAAGCATATGAAATCCTTTTTCTATGTACTAGAGCTTGTCATGAAGATAAACATAAGCTCAAGAACCCACATAGAGAAAAGAAAACCAAGAACCAAGAAAGATGATGATGCCCAGAATGCAATGGTTTGATCTCTCAACGAACGATACGATCAAGCTACTCACTTGAGAGCCCCCTTGATAGTACGACAATCGATACTATAACCAGGTCTCTCAACTACCACCATGATACCGGTAAAATAGAAAACCCTATCAAGGTCAAACCTTAGACTTGCGCATAGTCCACTTGAGCTAGATGATGACGATCTTGACTTCCTCAAGATGGACCACCTTTCTTGATTGCGTTGCCTTTATGAAGGCTAGATGATTGCTCCCCCATACTCCATTAGGGGTGAGCCACTCATCGGCACATCTTCAAAAGTCCATTTTCACTACAATGAACGGTGAGCCTCAAGCATGATCTCTCCGTGATGCTTCACTTGAGCTTGCACACCGCAACCTTGATAACAATCACCACTTGATGTCATCTTCCATGGGTTGTATGGGATCTTCCTCTTGATGAAATCCCATGAAAATATGCCTAACCCCACAAAGAACTCTCACAAGGAACATGGGTTAGTACGCAAAGCATAATGGAGAATGCTTACCACACCATGGGATCACTTGATCCGTCTTGGTAGATCTTGCATGCTTTGTGTGTTGATCACTTGATTCACTCTTTGACTTAGTATTGATCAACCTTGTATCTTATATTCTCTCTTCATAAAGATGATGTCTTGAAGGTAATCATGAATGCTCACACAATCTCCTTCTTCAAGACATGCTTGCAATAAGCTCAACCCTCACATGACCAATCTTTGGATAAACCTTGAATACCACCTTGGTCATCATATAAACTCCTTGAAACCCAATAGATGGACTTCAAGAACTTCCTATGAACAAATCCTTCGAATATAACTCAAGGCAACAATTAATCCATAGGGGTGTCATCAATTACCAAAACCACACATGGAGAAATGTGTTCTTATACCTGGGCTGGGCCACGCCAAACAAAACAGGCCTAGTTCCTACAACTACTCATAGGAAAAAAAATAACACATGATTTATTTTTTAGAATAATAATAACACAAGATAAAAAAACCCAGAGAAAAGAAAAGGGATCTAGGTAAAACCAAGTTAATTTGTCACTAAAGCAAATATGCCCTATTTAATAAAAATACAAAGAATATTTTTAGGACAAAAAAGATAAATGCTTTGAAATATAAACAACACCTGTTAATAACAAAGACCCATCAGCACAAAGCTCCAACACAAAGAGAGCAACTCCAAAGAACTCAAAATTATATTAGCTACCCCATGAAAATTTATAACAACTTTTTTAGCAAGTTAATTCTGTTGATTAATGATAATAGGAATAAAAGGGTAAGGATGGTTTGTTTTGAGATAAAGAGAGGGGTAAGGAGTTGATGCCCACTCTAGCACACACACCCACAAGACCACTCACACCACATGAAACATCACAAGGTCAAGAAGCACACCACATTGCAATGCATGACATGATGATGAAATGATATGATGCATGATGCAAGAATGCATGAGACAAAGCCATGGAAAGGAAGAACTCAAATACATTCATCACATGACAAGGTTCACAAAGGTTACATGCCATAAAAGGTAGGGACATCACTTGGCCTCTCACAACTCTCCCACACTACAAGAGGATCTCGACCCGAGATCTAGGAATGAAAGAACTCTGGAAATTCGGAACGAAGAAGATCCTCATGTTCCCAAGTAGCTTCTTTGTCAAAATGGTGAGACCACTTCACCTTGAGAAACTTGATTGACTTGTTGTGAGGCTTACGCTCAGTTTCTTCGAGAATAGCACTGGATCCTCACGATAAGAGAGGTCTTCTTGAAGATCAATGTCTTGGAGGTCAATAGTACGCTCGGGAGTCTTGGAGCACCTCCGGAGCTGAGAGACATGGAAGACATCATGCACATTTGCGAAATTTGGAGGAATCTCTAGTTGATATGCAAGTTCACCTCTCTTCCCAACAACTCTGAAAGGACTAACAAAGCGAGGAGCTAGGTTCCCTTTAATTCCAAACCGCTGAGTGCCCTTCATGCGAGAGACTCTGAGATAGACTAGATCACCAACTTGGAAGGAAACATCCCGATGTTTGTTATCGTAATAACTCTTCTGTCAGGATTGAGCTGCTTTGAGGTTCTCATGAATAACACGACACATCTCTTCTTCTTCGGTGATCATGTCATTGCCCAAAATTTGACGCTCATAGGTTTCAGACCTGTTAAGCGGGGTACGACACTTCCTGCCATAGAGAATCTCGAAAGGGGGCCTTGCCTGAGCTAGGCTGAAAGCTATTGTTGTATGAGAATTCAGCATATGGAAGGCAGTCTTCCCATTTCATGCCAAGCGAAATTACATAGGCTCTGAGCATATCTTCAAGGATCTGATTGACTCTCTCAACTTGACCACTTTTCTGCGGATGGAATGCAGTGCTGAAACGGATCTTGGTACCCGTAGCAATCTAGACGGACTCCCAAAACTTGGAAGTAAAAAGGCTTCCACGGTGAGATGAAATGAGCTGAGGAATACTGTGCAAAGAAACTATCCTTGACGTATACAAATCTGCTAGCTGAGCTACCAAGATAGATTCTTTGACCGGAAGGAAATGAGCAACTTTGGTCAGCTTGTCGATAGCCACAAAGATGGCATCGTTGCCTCTCTTGGACTTGGGAAACCCAGTGACGAAATCCATGTCCACATGATCGAATTTCCACTCTGGGATAGGCAAAGGCTGAAGAAGACCTGCTGGACGTTGATGCTCTCCCTTCACTCTGCGACACACATCACACTCGTTCACGAACTGAGCAATTTCACATTTCATGCGAGTCCACCAGAAGGTTTTCTTGAGATCTTGGTACATCTTGGAACTGCCAGGATGAATGGATATGAGAGAATTGTGTGCTTCGTCCATGATAACATTCCTGAGATCACCTTTAGGAACCACCAGACGGTCCTCAAAGAACAAGGTATCTTTGTCATCAACGTGAAAGCACTTATACTTCGGAATACCCTTGGCCACACCTTTCTTCACTTTCTTCACCATAGCATCAAGAAGCTGCGCTTGGTGAACCTGATATTCGAGAGTCGAAGAAACTTGAAGATTGGCAAGAAATCCTTGCGGAATCATTTGAAGGTTGAGCTTGTGGAAGGCTTCACAAAGCTCGGGTTGAAGAGGCTTCAAGATGAGACTGTTGCAGTACGCCTTACAACTGAGTGCGTCTGCAATGACATTTTCTTTTCCAGGAGTATACTCAATGCTTGGATTGAAGTCCTCAAGCATTTCCACCCAACGAGACTATCGAAGATTAAGATTGGGTTGAGTGAAAATGTACTTCAAGCTCTTGTGATCTGTGTATACCTCAACTGTTCTACCCACCAAAAAATGTCTCCAAGTCATTAGAGCATGCACTACTGTCGCCAACTCGAGATCATGAGTGGGGTAGTTCTTCTTGACAGGCTTCATCTGACGCGAGGTATAAGCAACAATCTTCTTATATTGCATGAGAACACCACCAAGACCTTGGAGAGAAGCATCACAGAAAACTTGGAAAGGCTTTGACTGCTCGGGAGGAACAAGAACTGGAGCTGAAGTTAGTCTCTGCTTGAGCGTATTGAACGCCACATCACACTCAGGAGACCAAACATACTTGACATTCTTCTGGAGGATATTAGACAGGGGCTTAGCAATTTGAGAGAAGTTCTCCACGAATCTTCTGCAATAACTAGCAAGCCCGAGGAAGCTACGAAGATGCTACACATTCTGAGGAGGCTCCCACTTCAAGATTGCCTCAACTTTCTCAGGGTGCACTTTAATGGCCTCGGCAGAGATCACATGCCCAAGGTACACCACTTCATTGAGCCAAAACTCACACTTGGAAAACTTGGCATATAATTGATGCTCTCTTAACTTGTCAAGCACAAGCCTGAGATGCTCAGGATGCTCTTCTTCTTTCTGTGAGAACACAAGGATATCATCCAAATAGACCAAGATGAACTCATTCTTGAAAGGAGAGAATATGAAGTTCATCATTCTTGACAAAGTTGGAGGAGCATTTGCAAGACCAAACGACATGATGGTGTACTCATAAGAGCCAAAACTTGTCCTAAAAGCAGTCTTCGGAATATCTTCTTCGCGAATGTGAATATGATGATAGCCCATGCGAAGATCAAGCTTCGAGAAAACCTTGGCACCTTTCAGTTGTTCAAATAACTCATTCATGTTGGGAAGTGTGTACTTGTTTCTGTTTGTCTTCTTGTTCAATGGACGGTAATCAACACAAAGCCGGTCCATGCCATCCTTATTCTTGACAAACAAAACACCACAACCCCATGGAGAAGAACTTGGTCTGATTACACCCAAACGTTCTTGTTCATCTAGCTGTTTCTTCAAGTCTTTTAGCTCTTCGGGGCCAAGTTTATATGAGCGCTTGCAAACCGGTTTTGTTCTGGGCTCGAGGTCAATCACGAACTCGACTGGCCGGTGCCGAGGCATTCCTGACAATTCTTCTGGCAAGACATCTTCATACTCACAAACCACCAGAATTTGAGAAATAGCCGAGACTTCACCCTTCTCACTAAGAGCAAAGAGACATATTGTGTCATCGCGAGCCACGAAAATGATCACATCTTCTGAAGGATGAGTCAGCTTGACTTCTTTTGCTTGAAAATCAACATATGCCTTATTCATAGCCAGGAAGTCCATGCCCAAAATGAGATCAATGTCGGAATTACCAAGAACAATTGGAGACGCCAGAAAAGAATAATTGCCCATCTTGATGGAAGCATCCCGAACCACAAAACAAAAATTCATTTGCAAGCCTGGAGACACCACAGTTAACGATCTAGGCAATTCTTCACAACAAAGTCATGCTTTGAAACAAAAAGCCTTGATATGAATGAATGTGATGCACTAGTATCAAATAGAACTTTTGCAGGAATAGAATTAACTGAGAGATTACCCATGATCACTTGAGAAGAATCCTCTGCCTCTGTTGCATTCACATGGTCCACCCTTGCAAACTTGGGATTATGCTTCACCATAGCACTACCTGGGGGCTTGACTGGAAGATTAGGCGGAAGACGTCGCTGGTTGCACTTGTTTGAGTAGTGACCCTTCTGACCACACTTCTAACAAGTAACCTCAGATAGCGGATGAAAGTTGCCTGGAGGAGGAACAAAAGCTGCCTTGGATGCCTGGGGTCTCTGCTGAAATCCTGGGTTGGGTGGGTGGGAAGAACCACAGCCACCGAAATCCTTCTGCTGCTGAGGAGGACGAAATGCAGGAGGATTAGGTACCCAATAATTTTGCTGCTTAGGAACCATCTGAGAGCTGGAAGAAGAAGAATATGAATCCCTTGAATGCTTCCTCGAGTTCTCCAACTTGAGCTGAGTTGCCTCGACCTTCAAGGCCATGTTGTAGAACTGATCAAACTCACGAGGCTCTTGAAGGACTAGACCTGGCAGAAGCTCATCCTTGAAACCACCTCTGAACTGATAGATCATCGCCTTGTCATGTGGAACATCTTGCTTAACATAGTGGCTAGGTTCTAGAACTCGATATTGTACTGATAGACAGACTTGCTTCCCTGCTTAAGGTGCCTGAACTTCTCACGCATCTCCTCGACAAAGCTAGTCGGAATGGAATGGGCCCTGAAGTCACGACAGAAATTGTCCCAAGTAACAACACGATTGCCCCTGGAATCCTTGTACTGCTGCCACCAATCAGCTTCCTGACCCTTGAGCTGGAATGATGCAAATCTGATAAAGTCCTCTGGTATGACATTGCTGCACTCAAAATGCTTACTCATGTCACAGAGCCAATCATCAGCATCAAAAGCCTGCTCACAACAGGTGAAAGACTTGGGCTGGTTGGCAAGGAACTGATTGAGCATCGCAAACTTAGGTTGATTCTGAAAATTCCCTTGAAATCCTTGCTAACGCAGATCTCTTCCTTGCAATAGCCTGAGCAACATCTGAGTGTTCGCATTGGTTGTGGCCATCACAGTTTGCCAAGCTTCTGGAGGAGGAGGCGGAGGAGGGGGTGGAGGAACATCAGCCTACTCCTCGCCACAACCAGGATTCCCGCGAGTTGGTGGAGCCATCCTGAAGATGGACAAAACATCAACACCTCATTGATAAGATGAATTCAATAGCTGAATCAAATGCTTTGAAACAATTTGAACAAATAACATCACAACCTTCCTACTGAAAAAATTAGTAAGAATGATTTCTTTGGTTTGCGATAACATCATTAGATATTAGAAACCACTTTGAAAGCACAACATGCTCCCTTGGTGGTTTTGATAATTCATGACAACATACATTGTCTCTTGGACTGATATTTTTACCTAGTGTATTTTAGATATAGTCTACAAAGAGGATTGGCAAAAGGAGATTGTGGACATATCCCAAGATGCAAGGAAATAGGTTGGCCAAGCTTCAAGCAAGAGGACTCTACATTTTATATTTGTGAGAAATCACTTTGAGTCCATAGGAAAGCCAATACTATTAAAAGGGGGTAAAGTTTTTCTGGTGAACAATATGCTCAAACGTGCACAAGTGATAGTTGCCAAAAACATCCACAAACTCTCCCACCAAAGTCTGTTCTATACCTAACACTCAAAATCGGTGCAACTAACTTTCCCATACCGGTGCCACCGATTCCAGAACCTAGACAGACTCAAGCCAAACCCTAGCCACTTCGATGCAACTGATTCCATACCGGTGCCACCGAGTTTAGGTTGCCAACTTTCTGTTACGCAAATTAACATTTTTGGTCCCACCGAGAATGTTAGATCGGCGTCACCGAGATTGGAAATCTGACCGTTGGTCACCTTATCGGTGCAACCGAGTATCCTATATTTGCTTTACCGAGATTCAAAACTTGCAACCTTTTGGTCACCTCGGTACCACCGAGATTAACACATCGGTGTCACCGAGTTGGTCATTTTGTGTGTAATGGTTGGATTTTTGGGGATGCCTATATATACCCCTTCACCACCACTTACTCGAAAGAGAAGCACTCAGAACTATTCCATACCTATTCTATCAGATTTTTTGAGAGAGAACCACCTACCCTTGTGTTGAGGTCAAGATCTTCCACTCCAATCATATGGATATTGATTTCTAGCCTCCCCAAGTAGCTTTCCACTAATCCCATCTCTTCCACCATGCCAAATATGTGAGAGAGTGATTGGGTGCCCAGGAGTCTATCATCTTGAAGCACAAGAGCAAGGAGTTCATCGTCATTATCGAGCCTATTACCTTTTGGAGGGTGGTGCCTCCTAGATTGGTTAGGTGTCGCTTGGGAGCCTCCTACTTCGTGTTATGGAGTGAACCAAGAAGTTTGTAAGGGCAACGAGATTGCCTACTTCGTGAAGATCTATCCATAGTGAGGCTAGTCCTTCGTGGACGGAAGCCGTATGGAATAGTCAAGGTTGCTACTTCGTGGACCCTTTTGGGTGGATCCCTCTATGGACTCTCGCGACCGTTACCCTTCGTGGGTTGAAGACTCCATAAATGTGGATGGATGATAGTGCCACCTATTGGAACCACGGGAAAAATACATCGTGTCTACAACTGCGTTTGATCTACCTATCTCAACACTTTACTTCATATGCAATGTTTTACTTTCTGCTGCCATATTTGTTGACATGCATGTGTAAGGCTGTTAGACTTTCTAGATTTGCTAAATCTGTTAAAATCTGCCAACCAATTAACTTGGGAAAAGGTTAGGTTTTAAATTTTTGCTAGTAGTCTATTCACCCCCCCTCTAGACACTCTTCTAGTGATACCTCACACTTGCAATAGCACAAAAGTATTGAGCTAATTTTGCTCGGAACAAATGTATATGCCCACATACATCTAAATAAGATGATCCTAGATAACTACATGAGTTCCCACCTAAGAACTTCCGAAAACTTTCTGGTTATGCAATCCAGTGTGCGGGATACAAGTAGGAAATATCACACACAACTAGCAAACCTAAACCCCAACTATATCCATCCTTCAACACATAACCAGAGGCTTTCTCAAATCCATCTAACTCGAAACCTCGAAATCTCAACGATACTAAACCATGGTGGTACCCCGGACGCCTCCCCGGTACTGGGTGACTCTGACCAAATCTCACCACGACAAGTATTGAAGTAATTCCGAACATTCTTCATCCTGAGATACTAAGGAAGCTGAATGATAACGATGTGCCGAAATTCCCTGGAGCTCGACTCCTCAGAAGAAATCAAGTCAGACAGGAGGCACCAAGACAGAACTCCGTCACATCGGTATCATATAGACTCCAAAATACCCGCGTGATTCTAAATATTTTTTGAGCGAGAAGAGGAGTAGAATCAAAATTCATAAGTCGAATACCTCACCAGAGAATAGAAGAGGAGTAAAATGAAACCTACTCTCCGATATAACTAGATTCAAAATAGTTTTAACTAGACTCCACTTGGACAAGTTCGATCAAGCAAAGGGATCCTATGGTTGTATGGCTCTGAATACCAACTTGTCATGCCCAAGATGCGCACCTATCCATATTAAGGCACGGGGGCCTCGATAGGGATAGAGGCGCATCTCGTTGTCCACAAGTACAGTATCATTATATCATACATTTAGGAAGAGATGAGTATATGAGTTGGCTTACACTCGCCACATACTAAATTACAATTCCACATCAAAGAGTTCAAGCATCAATCCAAGACAAGGTACGACTACGCACGAAAACAAATGATAAAATTAAGATGCAATGACACTGGCTTGCTAGCCCCGAAGATGATGACCACGGTCCTCTACTCGTCTGGATAAGTCACGTACATCCTGCCACGCTCCTCGTCATACTCCCACTGGAGCTGCATCACATCATCCTGCACGATCTCATCTGTACCTGCACCTGGATTGTTGTAGTAATCTGTGAGCCACGAGGACTCAGCAATCCCGCGCCCGGGTACCGAAACTATTCAAGCTCATAGGTTGGGAAGGGGTATGTGTTTAGTTTGCAGCAACAGTAATCATTTATGGGGATAATCTTACAAAACATGAAAGTAAATGTGTGTTCTACAATAAACGATCGAAATTAGAATGACCTCTATGAGATCCTAAACACCTACTTACGTCAATCATAACCCCACCGTGTTCTCTCTCGGTTCATGTTCTCGAGCAGAGATGATCACGGTTACTCACATAGTTGGTATATTTTATTAGAGTTTACTTGAAGTTAACTATAACCAGGTGTTAAACAAATATCCAAGTTGCCACATAACCGCGGGCACGGCTTTCCGAAAGTTTTAACCCTGCAGGGGTGCTCCAACTAGTCGATCATAAATTAACCACACTCCGCGGGAATAGCCTCGACCACGGATCTCGTGATCATCCTAGGCAACTCCAAAGGAATTCCAACACCTCGAGATAGCTCGAAGAAAGTCAGAGCCCCACACGCAAGACACTCGATAAAGGTAAAACAAGTCCAGCAAGATGTAGCGACCCGACCTGAAAGGTCGAATCTCCGGTGTTTCTGTACCATCCCAAGATCATGCTGGTACACACACGGTACATCAATGTATATATCAAAGTGAAATCACACAACTTTATTAATCAAAAATATCAAATCGAGTTCTTTATTACAATAAGAATTACAATAAAGTGGTTGAAGGCCAACTCATGAGAATAACTAATCTTGCGGAAGCTTCAAAGGTAGTTGAGTCCATCTGACTCCAAGGGCATCTCACCGAGCGTAGAGCATATCCTCACTCCTGGTCGGAAAAGTACTCTGCAACATGATATGTTGCAACCGTGTAGGTCACCATATTGAATATGCCGGCAATGTCACAAAAGAGGGGGTGTAAAGTAATCATCTATTCTATATGCATATATGGCAGGTGGGGTAGTAAGTTTTGCATAAAGCCAATTTTTTTCCCACAACCAGAGAGAGAAAAAGTTGTTACTACAATGTTGGTTGATTAATGAGATGGTTCCACCAAACAATTCTCATACCCAAGTTGTCATAATACCCACATCAATTATTTGGGTTGAGAATTCCAGATAGTTTCAGTTCCTTTGGCTAAAACTGTCCATGACCATGGACACGGCTAATCGATTAGGTTTGGGTACTCTACAGTGTTTTGCACATGTTCCCCACAAGATTTGATCGCCTCCGTTGGATTTCTCGCACTTCAGGGTGTTTGACGAATGGATGACCAAAACATGGTCTTCTAAAGGGTTTCCCTGAGACTCTGTCGGTGCCCATGCTTTCCTACCGTTCTTCTACATCTTGTAGCACCGCCTGTCCAAGGTCACCACGATATCCAACCAAGCCAGAGCCCATAATTACTTGTGGCTGTGAAGGTAAGCCTTGGGTCTTGAAGCATCCATCCATCTCTTTGTGCCTGGGTGGACCTTTTCGCGTGAATACTGGCACTTCTCCAGCAACACCTAGGCTAACCACTGGTTTCTCCAGGGTGCCATTCAACCATCATCCACCCAGAGGTATGTTGAAAACTCGGAGTCTTGAAGTCTTGATCATCTTGTAGGTCTTGAAATTATTATCTCACAACTCTCATGAATCACACAACCAACCCCGTCTACTAAGAGCATAGCAAAATTAAATCAACATTTCCCGGGGCCAATGTGTCAACGGGTTGAGGGGTGCCTACCACATGATACTAAATCAAGTAACCAAGTTTCCCAATTACCTACTTTGCATGCAATTGGGGAGATGGTAGAACTAATGCAATAAAAACATAGGTATACATGGTCAAAGTGACTTGCCTTGTTGACGATCCTCGTACTCAAGTGACTCTAGATAACAAGCTTTGCACTCCGGATGATCTAACGAATCAAACAAAGCACACAATAAGCATAACCACAATACAATTCATACAACAGCAAGGTAAACAAATACTTCAACAAATAAATAGCACAATCAAAAGGAAGAATCACTCAAAGTATAAGACTCTAAAGTTTTTGGTGTCAAATCTCTACTAAGACATAACAAGTCAAATTTTTTTTGTTTTGAACAACTAGCCATTTAGATAACAGAAAGTAAGAACAAAATTTTAGTAGAAAACAGAAAGTATTTCCTTCAAAAAAATTGTGCAAAAAGAGTTACTACAAAGCATTTTTCTAAACAAGATTTACCTATTTAAACTAGAGCACAAAACAATATAAAAATATTTTTATTAACATAAAATAATACACCTAATGTTCAAACAACAAAACCTAATGAAATCTAAAAACAAAAGTTAAACCAATTTAGATTCAAACTAAAACTAAAATCAAACTAACTAAAGTCTATTAAGAACTAAACAAATTCTGTTTTTGTTAAAAACCCTAACCGAATTCATCCTAAAAATTCTCAAACTATGTAGGATGATAGGTCTAACTAATACAAACCAGTGGCAAAAAGATTCATACAAAAATATATTTTTAAACTCTAGTTATACAAATTTTAGTAATTTAAGAAAATTTGGTTATATTCAAATTTTAAAGTTCAAATTTGAATTCTAAGACTACAGGATGAAACTACGTGAAATTTGTGACCTAATTCAAAAAGAATCAATTTAAAACACTAATTAATTTAAAAGATATAACAAAAATAAAATCAGAACACATTCTGTTTTCTAATACAGAAACAGAAAAAGAAAAATATTAGCTAACAGACAGAGGCTACGTGGCGATTTCCAATTGGTCGAAAGAGCACGCGTGCAGGTGTTTGCGGCAAACAACCAAACATTAGAGGATACCGGTTCAGGATTTTAAGTGATCTAATCTAACGCGTCGGATCTTGATCGAACGGTCCAGGGGGGTTGCGGTGGCTTATAGAGGGGGTGTCGAGGTTTCCGGCGAGGTCGACGGCGGCCGGACGTCGGAGGTGGTTGGAGATGGTCGTGCGGTGGTCGGAGGCGGCGTCCGAAGAGCTCAGCCGAAGATCCGGCGTCGAATGGTGGCGTCAGACGGGGCTGGGGACGTCAGAGACGATGACCCGGAGCTCTGGGGGTTCGCGTGGAGTCAGAACTCCGACGAGGTGGTGCGACGGCGTTCCAGCGAGGGGATTGGGGGCTCAGGGTGGAACGAAGTGCGGAGAGGGCAGGGGATTTTATAGGCCAGGTGCGGGGTCGGGAGAGGGAGAGAGATCCGCGGGGGAGGAATCACCGGCGAGGTCAGGGGCGAGGGGAAGGGGATGAGCGCGCTGATGAAGCTATTGGACAGTGGGTCACGCGGGTCAGTGTGAGAGGGGGCAGGGTCAGTGCGTCGGTGACCGATCCGGAGGGATCTCCGGGCTTAAAGGCTGTGGGCCGGCCAGTTTTCTAATTAAAACGTTTAAATATGTTTCCTTTTCTATTTTCCAAAACGTTTAAAATCCTTTAATGCACTCAAATCATCTCCAAACATAGGGAATATATATATCAAAATGATCAGGGGAATAAATATTATTTAATGAACATTTTTCCTCTGTCAACATGAATACTTAAAAAAATATTTTTCAGAAAATGCCTAATTGATTTTAAAATCTTTTGAGATAAACTTTCAAATAAACCCCTGGTTTTATAGTTCAAATAATTCACCAAGATGCTCCTCGTGTGGAGTGTCATGTTACTCCTCTTTTTTTTGAATAATTCCAGAGATTTTCAAATAAGTGAAACAATTAAATGGAGAAAAGGAAAGGGGCCTTTTAGAAATCCAAAAGAAAAACTTCAACAATTCATTTCATTTAAACAAAGTGATGATGATGCATAGCTATATTTCATAACATTCCAAAATGAATTTTTGGGATGTTACAA
Source organism: Hordeum marinum (assembly GCA_022496015.1). Classification (NCBI taxonomy): domain Eukaryota; kingdom Viridiplantae; phylum Streptophyta; class Magnoliopsida; order Poales; family Poaceae; genus Hordeum; species Hordeum marinum. The sequence goes on from CM039674.1 coordinate 446,980,003, forward strand.
ACCTACCCACCTTAAGATGAATCTCGCCGTCGAGATTCGGGTTGGCTAGAAAATAGGTGTGGGTGGTCTCTACGAAGATCTTCTTCGCGTTCCCAGGTAGCTTCTTCCTCAGTGTGGTGACTCCACAGAACCTTGCAAATCATGATGGTCTTGCTACGGGTAACTCTGGTGGTAGTCTCGAGGATTCTGACAGGCTTCTCCTCGTAGGTCAGGTCATTGTCAAGTTGTATGGCCTCTAGGGGCACTGTGTCTCTCAAAGGAATATCAGCCATCTTAGCATGGCATTTCTTCAGCTGGGAAACATGGAAAACATCATGAACTCCGGACAATCCTTCCGGCAATTCCAGCTTGTATGCAACTTCGCCTCTACGTTCAAGAATTTTGTAGGGGCCTATGAATCTAGGTGCTAACTTTCCTTTAACACCAAACCTCTTGATTCCTCGAAGTGGGGACACATGAAGGTATGCTCGGTCTCCCACGTCATACATCACCTCCTTGTGTTTGTTATCAGCATAGCTTTTCTGCCTGGATTGGGCTATCTTGAGTCGGTCTCGAATCAGTTTGAGCTTTTCTTCAGAATCTCAGATAAGATCGGGACCAAAAAGTTTTCGGTCTCCAACACCATCCCACATCAATGGTGTTCTTCACCTCCTTCCATATAAAGCTTCAAAAGGGGCCATCTTCAGACTAGTCTGATAACTGTTGCTGTACGAGAACTCTACGTAAGGTAAGTGGCCATCCCAACTAGACCCATAGTCTAGCGCACAAGCCCTCAACATGTCCTCCAAGCTCTGGTTGACTCTCTCGGTCTGCGGATGAAAAGTTGTACTGAATTCCAGCCTTGTACCCAAAGTTTCATGCAACTGATGCCAAAACTTTGAGGTAAATTGTGTTCCTCTATCTGACACAATACTCCTCGGAACTCCATGCAGACATACGATCCTGGTCATATATATGTTGGCTAACTTAGCACTGGTATAGGTGGTCTTCACTGGAATGAAATGAGCCAACTTGGTCAAGCGATTGACCACTACCCAGATGGAATCATAACCTAAACGGGTCCTGGGTAATCCTATGATGAAGTCCATACCAAGCTTATCCCATTTCCACTCGGGTATCGGCAAAGGTTGGAGTAACCCTGCTGGTTTCTGATGTTCCGCCTTTACTCGCTGACAAACATCACATACCGCAACATGTTCGGCAATATCCTTCTTCATACCTGTCCACCAGTAACTTTCCTCCAAATCCAGGTACATCTTGGTTTTGCCTTGGTGTATCGAGTAGGGTGAATCAAGGGCTTCTTGAAGTATCAACTTCCTGAGCTCTGGGTCATTGGGCACATAGATTCGGTTCTCAAACCATAGAGTACCTTGTTCATCTTCACGAAAGTCTTTAGCTTTTCCATCCTTCATTCTCTGCTTTATCTCAGCTATCTCCTTGTCCGATTTCTGGGCTTCACGAATTCTTTCGGTCAAGGTGGACTGGATCTCTAGTGTGGCAATATATCCTTTTGGAACTATCTCTAACCGAAGCTCTCTCAGATCATCGGTTAACTCCTGGGGTAATCCTCCGGCTTTGAGTGTGTTGACATAACTCTTCCGACTCAAAGCATCTGCTACAACGTTTGCCTTTCCTGGATGGTAATGTAGTCTCATGTCATAGTCCTTGATTAACTCTAGCCATCTCCTCTGTCTGAGGTTCAACTCCTTCTGTGTGAAGATATACTTCAGGCTTTTATGATCAGTGTAAACATCACAACTATTTCCGATAAGGAAATGTCTCCAAGTCTTGAGTGCGTGCACTACGGCTGCTAGTTCCAAATCATGGGTGTCATAGTTCAACTCATGAGGTCGTAGCTGTCTAGATGCATAGGCTACAACTTTTCCCTCCTGCATGAGTACTCCTCCAAGTCCTTGGCGTGACGCGTCACAATAAAACTGGAAGTCCTTCCAAATATTTGGCAGTATCAACACTAAGGCTGTGACCAAACATTTCTTCAACTCCTGGAAACTGGCTTCACATTCCTCAGTCCAAATATACTTAGACTCTTTCTTCAACAACTCTATCATGGGCTTGGCAATCTTTGAGAAATTCTCAATGAACCTCCGGTAATATTCGGCAAGTCCGAGAAAACTGCGGATCTCCTTAACTGAGGTGGGTGACTTCCACTCAAGTACTGCTTCAACCTTAGCAGGGTCTACTTCTATTCCTTCTCTAGAAATAACATGTCCAAGGAATCCGACTTCCGTTAGCCAGAATTCACATTTACTGAACTTGGCATATAACTGATGCTCTCTAAGCATCTCTAGAACTAAACGCAAGTGTTCCTTGTGTTCTTCCTCGCTCTTGGAGAATATCAAAATGTCATCGAGGAACACCACGACAAACTTGTCCAGATATTCCATAAACACATTGTTCATCATATTCATGAAGTAGGCAGGAGCATTAGTCAAACCAAAAGACATGACTGTATACTCATAAAAGCCATACCTTGTCGTGAAGGTGGTTTTGGGTATATCCTGTTCATGAATTTTCAGTTGGTGATACCCTGATCGAAGATCGATCTTGGAGAATACTTTGGCTCCTACTAGCTGATCAAACAGGTCATTAATCATCAGTAGAGGGTACTTATTCTTGATAGTTACCTCGGTCAATGCACGATAATCGACCACCATCCTCAAGGTTTTATCTTTCTTCTCCACCAAAAGTACTGGGCTCCCCAGGGTGAAGAACTTGGGTGAATATATCCCTTATCCAATAGCTCCTTAATCTGCTTCTTGATTTCTACTAAATCATTTGCGGCATCCGATAGGGTCACTTGGAAATTGGGGTTGTTCCTGGTAGTAACTCTACCAGAAACTCAATCTCTCTATATGGTGGCATGCCTGGTAATTCCTCCGGGAATACATGTGGAAAGTCTTGTACAACCGGCACTTCTTCCTGAACAACTCCTGTGAGGGAATTTAACCGAGCACTCATCTGTGTACATCGGGATACATACTTAATCCTCTTGTTCTCTGGGGTGGTGAGTAAAATAGACTTGCTGGGGCAATCAAGGTTTCCTTCATACTTGGTCATCCAATCCATGCCTAGGATTACATCCAATCCCTGGGATTCTAAGACGATGAGGTCGGTGGGGAAAACATGATTCCCTATATGCAGTTTCAATGCGTGGCATCCTATCCCTGCCATCATCATCCCTCCTAGGGAATTGACCTTAATGGGCTGACTAAGGGTTCTGGTGGGTAAACCATACTTTTCGACAACTACCCTTGATATGAATGAATGAGTTGCACCAGAATCAAAAAGTACCATAACTGGACGTGAATGCAATAAAAACTTACCAACCATAGTCTCGGGCTGATCATAGACTTCTTCCACATCAATGTGGTTCACCTGAGCACGAGGAAAAGGATTTGGCTTCTTAGCTGCGGACTTGCCGTTGTTGTTGCCGTTTCCATGCCCCTGCTTGTTCTGAGGACGTTCAGTGGCATAGTGCCCTGTCTTCTGGCACTTGAAATAGGTGATACGGTTTAGATCCTTCTGAGCTAGAGTGGGACGGTGTTGGTTGCCATTCCCACTTCCATTGTCATTCTTGAAGTTGCCATTGTTGGGACGATTATTCCCATTTCCTCCATGGTTGTGGCCTCCATGGTTGTGCACGTGATGAGTGTGTCCTCCAAACTTACCGGTTTCTGATCTGGTATTCCCTGGGTACGGCGAGTAGCGGGGCTTTGGTTAAGCTCCAGAGTTAGACTTCCCCTATTCATACGTTCTCTTGCGGTTTTTGATTTGTTGCTGGTTCCCTTCCAAGATCAGGGCCTTGTCTACTAGCTCCTGGTAGTTGTTGAAAGTAGCCACCATCAGCTGCACGCTCAACTCATCGTTGAGTCCTTCCAGGAACTTCTCCTGTTTGGCTGCATCATCGGCCACATCTCCTGGTGCATAACGAGCCAACATGCTGAAATCATCCACATACCGGGCCACGGAGCGGTTCCCCTAGCGTAAGTTGTGAAACTCACGCTTCTTCAGACTCATGGCTCCAGTTGAGACATGAGCAGTACGGAAAGCTAGTTTGAACTGCTCCCAAGTCAAACCAGCAATGGGGTACGTGGTGGTATAGTTCTCCCACCATGAAGATGCTGGTCCTTCCAGTTGATGGGCGGCAAAGCGCACCTTTTCAGCCTCAGTGCATCCAGCGGTGGTGAGTTCCCTCTCCATCTTGCGGAGCCAATCATCTGCCACAATGGGCTCAGTGCTGTTGGAGAAAGTTGGTGGATTCAGCCTCAGAAGACGGGTGAGGTTGTCGCCCTGAGGTGGACGGTGATTGTTGGCCTGGTTCTGGATCAACAGCTGCATTAGGGCATTCTGCTGTTGAAGTTGTGTGAGTTCCGCCGGGAAGGTGAAGTCGGGCTCACGTCGCGGAGGCATCTTGCTGTTTTTAGAGGGGTGAGAATTAGAATAGAACAAGGACCTAAAAGGACATTTCACTACCCATATGCAATGCAACAACCATATCACACCAAACACTCATTCATTTATTCAACTCAAGGTTCAAACATCGAGATACAAGTCTCCAAATCAAACTAAGCATCGACCTACGCTTTAACGACGAAACTAAAGATACATTGGGGCATAACTAAAGTTCTCCTCAAAAGTACATGGTGATGTGGCCTCCTCCGGTGACGCTCTCCTCATAGTCATCATCGTTGCTGATAAAGGGAGCCATGTCTCCTTCTAGGTGAAGATTTTCCCCCATGTCCAGCTATTCCTCCAGAGTTGCAATGCGAGTGTTCAGCTTCTCGATCCTCTCTAAGAAATCCTTCACTTCATGCTCATGCTCGTACTTGGCTTCCCGTAGGTCAGCTTCGAGGTCAATCTCGCGGTTCATCAGCCTCTTGATTATCTTCGTGTCAGCAAGTACCCGAAGCTCCAAGGTCCTGATGTGCGTCTCCAAAGTCTGGATATAGGAAAGGGTGGAGTCTTCAGTGGGAGTGTTTATGATATTTCCATTGGCATCCCTGCGACAAACCACGTTGAGTCCTGGTGAAATGGGACCACCCCCGTATTCCTCCTGAATACGTCCAAGGGCATGGTGAATCGCCATGTCCCTCCCAAGAATCCAGCTAGGTGCCACAAACTTCAAGTCGATGGGTTCCTTACGATTTCCAAAGGTCTTTCCGGGGATGTGCACATCGATCCTGTAGCGACCGTCTTGTGGAAAAGACATGATAGGAGTCCTGATCACGCTTGGCAAAGCGATCCTTACGTCCCTGACGATCTTCACCAGCTCCTTGCCAAAGGGCATCATCGCGTCAGGCTGACAAAACTCCGTGATCAAAACTGCGGTGAAGGTGGCCATCTATAAATTTTGAAATAAATCGGAGGGAAGCCAAAAACGAGGAGATGAGAGTATAAGAATTTTAAAGACAAAAGAAAAAAATCCTGAGGTTTTTCCAATCCTAGAGATTACGTCCTACGGTCAGCGTGTGCTCCGATACCATTTCTGTAGTGACCCGATCTGAAAGGTCGAATCTCCGGTGTTTCTGTACCATCCCAAGATCATGCTGGTACACACACGGTACATCAATGTATATATCAAAGTGAAATCACCCAACTTTATTAATCAAAAATCTGATATCGAGTTCTTTATTACAACAAGAATTACAATAAAGTGGCTAAAGGCCAACTCATGAGAATAACTAATCTTGCGGAAGCTTCAAAGGTAGTTGAGTCCATCTGACTCCAAGGGCATCTCACCGAGCGTAGAGCGTATCCTCACCCCTGGTCAGAAAAGTACTCTGCAACATGATACGTCGTAGCCGTGTAGGTCAGCATATTGAATATGCCGGCAATGTCCCAAAATTTCATTTTGGAATTTTATGAAATATAGCTATGCATCATCATCACTTTGTTTGAATGAAATGAATTGTTGAAGTTCTTCTTTTGGATTTCTAAAAGGCCCCTTTCCTTCTCTCCATTTACTTGTTTCACTTATTTGAAAATCTCTAGAATTATTCAAAAAAAAAGAGGATTAACATGACACTCCACACCAGGAGCATCTTGGTGAATTATTTGAACTATAAAACCAGGGGTTTATTTGAAAGTTTATCTCAAACGAATTTAAAATCAATAAGGCATTTTCTGAAAAATATTTTTTTAAGTATTCATGTTGGTAGAGGAAAAATGTTCATTAAAAAGCATTTATTCCCCGGATCATTTTGATATATATATTTCCGATGTTTGGAAATGATTTGAATGCATTAAAGGATTTTAAACGTTCTGGAAAATAGAAAAGGAAACGTATTTAAACGTTTTAATTAGAAAAACGGCCGGCCCACAGCCTTTAAGACCCGAGATCCCTCCGGATCGGTCAACGACACGCTGATCCCGCCACCTCTCTCATTGACCCGCGGGACCCACTGTCGGATAGCTTCATCAGCGCGCTCATGCCCTTCCCCTCGCCCCCGACCTCGCTGGCGATTCCTCCCCCACGGATCTCTCTCCCTCTCCCGACTCCACACCTGGCCTATAAAAGCCCCTGCCCTCTCCGCACTCCGTTCCACCCCGATCCCCCAATCCCCTCGCCGGAACGGCACCGCACCATGTCGCCGGAGTTCTGACTCCACCCGAACCTCCCAGAGCTCCGGGCCATCGTCTCCGACGTCCCCAGCCCCGTCTGACGCCACCATTCGACGCCGGATCTTCGTCGCCGTCGTCTGAGCTCTTCGGACGCCGCCCCCAACCACCGCACGATAATCTACGACCACCTCCGACGTCTGGCCGCCGTCGACCTCGCCGGAAACCTCGACACCCCCTCTATAAGCCACCGCAACCCCCGTGGACCGTTCGATCCAGATCCGACGTGTTAGACTAGATCACTTAAAATCCTAAACCGGTATCCTCTAATGTTCATTCGTCCGCCGCAAACACCCGCACGTGCGCTATTTCGACCAATAGGAAGTCGCCACGTAGCCTCTGTCTGTTAGCTAATATTTTTCTTTTTCTGTTTCTGTTTTAGAAAACAGAATGTGTTCTCATTTTATTTTTGTTATATATTTTAAACTAATTAGTGTTTTAAATTGATTCTTTTTGCATTAGGTCACAAATTTCATGTAGTTTCATCATGTTGTCTTAGAATTCAAATTTGAACTTTAAAATTTGAATCTAACCAAATTTTCTTAAATTACTAAAATCTGTATAACTAGAGTTTAGAAATATATTTTTGTACGAATGTTTTTGCCACTAGTTTGTATTAGTTAGACCTATCATTCTACATAGTTTGAGAATTTTTAGGACGAATTTGGTTAGGGTTTTTAACAAAAACAGAATCTATTTAGTTTTTAATAGAGTTTAGTTAGTTTGATTTTAGTTTTAGTTTCAATCTGAATTAGTTTAACTTTTGTTTTTGGATTTCATTAGGTTCTGTTGTTTCAACATTAGGTGTATTATTTTCTGTTAATAAAAATATTTTTATTTTGTTTTGTGCTCTAGTTTAAATAGGTAAATCTTGTTTTCACCTTTAGTATTGTTTAGAAAAATGCTTTGTAGTAACTCTTTTTGCACAAATTTTTTATAAGGAAATACTTTCTGTTTTCTAATAAAATTTTGTACTTACTTTCTGTTATCTAAATGGCTAGTTGTTAAAAAAAAATTGGACTTGTTATGTCTTAGTAGAGATTTGACACCAAAAATTTTAGAGTCTTATACTTTGAGTGATTCTTCCTTTTGATTGTGCTATTTATTTGTTGAAGTATTTGTTTACCTTGCTGTTGTATGAATTGTATTGTGGTTATGCTTATTGTGTGCTTTGTTTGATTCGTTAGATCATCCGGAGTGCGAAGCTTGTTATCTAGAGTCACTTGAGTATGAGGATCGTCAGCAAGGCAAGTCACTTTGACCATGTATACCTATGTTTTTATTGCATTAGTTCTACCATCTCCCAATTGCATGCAAAGTAGGTAATTTGGAAACTTGGTTACTTGATCTAGTATCATGTGGTAGGCACCCCTCAACCCTTTGACACATTGGCCCTAGGAAACGTTGATTTAATTTTGCTATGCTATTAGTAGACGGGGTTGGTTGTGTGATTCATGAGAGTTGTAAGATAATAATTTCAAGACCTACAAGATGATCAAGATTTCAAGACTCCGAGTTTTTAACATACCTCTGGGTGGATGATGGTTGAACGGCGCCCTGGAGAAACCAGTGGTTAGCCTAGGTGTTGTTGGACAAGTGCCAGTATTCACGCGGAAAGGTCCACCCAAGCACAAAGAGATGGATGGATGCTTCAAGACCCAAGGCTTACCTGCACAACCACAAGTCATTATGGGCTTTGGCTTGGTTGGATATCGTGGTGACCTTGGACAGGTGGTGCTACGAGATGTAGAAGAATGGTAGGAAAGGATGGGCACCGACAGAGTCTCAGGGAAACCCTTTAGAAGACCATGTTTCCGTCATCCGTTTCTTAAACACCCTGAAGTGCGAGAAATCCAACGGAGGCGATCAAATCTTGTGGGGAACGTGTGCAAAACTCTGCAGAGTACCCAAACCTAATCGATTAGCCGTGTCCACGGTCATGGACAGTTTGAGCCAAAGGAACTGAAACTATCTGGAGTTCTCAACACAAATAATTGATGTGGGTATTATGACAACATGGGTATGAGAATTGGTTGGTGGAACCATCTCATTAATCAACCAACATTGTAGTAATAACTTTTGCTCTCTCTTGTTGTAGGAAAAAAATTGGCTTTATGCAAAACTTACTACCCCACCTGCCATACATGCATATAGAATAGATGATTACTTTACACCCCCTCTTTTGTGACATTGCCGGCATATTCAATATGCTGACCTACACGGGTGCAACATATCATGTTGCAGAGTACTTTTCCGACCAGGAGTGAGGATACGCTCTATGCTCGGTGAGATGCCCTTGGAGTCAGATGGACTCAACTACCTTTGAAGCTTCCGCAAGATTAGTTATTCTCATGAGTTGGCCTTCAGCCACTTTATTGTAATTCTTATTGTAATAAAGAACTCGATATGAGATTTTCGATTAATAAAGCTGTGTGATTTCACTTTGATATATACATTGATGTACCGTGTGTGTACCAGCATGGTCTTAGGATGGTACAGAAACACCAGAGATTCGACCATTCAGGTCAGGTCACTACACAAGACCGCCCGACATGTCGATGAACCCGATAAGAGCCACGTATCTCATTCTCAGGACTTAACCGGATTTTCCAAACTTCCGATAGGCCAATCACAGAGTTTCCCCAGGTGGCCACCACCGGTTGACATTTTTGGACCAACACTCATGAGGAGCACTGGCCCGGGTTGTTGATTAATCCACGTGGTTGCAAAGCCCTATGCAAGTTTTATTAAGTTGTTTAGCAAATGTATTACCAATGTAGGGTCTTGCCATACAAGTTTTAATCTTAATGGAATAAACAAGGGGGTCCCCATAACAACCCCAAGCATGTTAGGAGCACAAAGTATGGAAACATAATGCTGGTAACAAGAAACTGTGGTGGTAACAGCGGAACAAAACACCTAGAAAAAGGCCAAGCCTTGCACCAATACCAAGATATATATGTGCATTAAATTAAATAACAGATAATATTGTGATATGCCAAATCCATGTTATCACATGGATACAACCTGCACCTACAACTAAGAGCGCTATAAGAGGGGTTGTGCAGCGGTAACTTGGCCAATCAAAGGTTTGCTGGCATGTGGAGGGGTTAGAGGCTATCATGGCAATGTAGGAGGCTGGACATTCAATGTAGGAGACAACTAGCAAGAGAAAATAGTATCGGGATCCGGGTACGATCATCTTGCCTGTTGGTTCTTCAGAGGGACTAGTAGGGGGATCCTCGTAGTGGTATTCTCCTAGATCTTCGTACTCAGGTTCAAAGTTCGCATCTACCCAAAAGAAATAGCAAGAATAAACAAGAACCCAAGGTGCAATGCACAACCAAGAATGATGCATGGTTTAAGTGAAGAATTTAGCATGGCAATCCTAGCTAGTCATAATTCACATGCAAAGGATTGGTTATGTATGAATCTGGACAGAACCTTATGTTAAGTTATTTAGACATGCATTAACATGGCAAATACGGATGCATCATGCAAAAATGACACAAATTCATATGTAGAACGTAGGAAACGGAGTTACGGTTCACACCCTACGCTCACAACAAGATATGAAGGCAAAACACAAGACAAGAAGTCCATGGGCTATTCCTTGGCATTCCAAGGTAGCCACTGGTTAGGCAATAAAAAACCAACCACAATAGATCCAAAGATCAAGCAATTCCATGGAGTATAACTCCCACAAGTCATGAAACACTTAAACAAACAATCTGCCACAAAGCAACAACATAGCAACTTTCACAGCAAATAACTTGAGCTACAGGAAGTCTCTGACCACAAACAAGACACTGCCATAAACTACATAACATGATTATCAACTTATCCAACTACACAATCTAGAATGGAGGCACACATCAATAAGCATGAATCCCACAAGTTGGCATGATGAAACAAATTTCTGGGACTTGGTGAAAATAACAGTTTTCTGGAATCTGAGTTAAGCTGATGGCAAGTTGACAGCAGAAACTAATGGTGATAGAAACCACCTCATGGCATGAAAATTAACAGGATGGTAGAGGGCAACCTCTACATCAAATCACTAGCACTGAGCACACTAGTAGAAAACAGGGCCAATGTGCCTCGGTTCATCCACGAACCGGGACCAATAAGGGCAACGGTCCCGGTTCTTGAGGCTAGGGGGCCGGGTGGGCCACGTGGGGCATTGGTCCCAGTTCGTAGGTAACCATTGGTTCCGGTTGAAGACATGAACCGGGACCAATGTGCCTCGTTCCTGGCCCACAACCATTGGTCCCGGTTCGAGGCTGGAACCGGGACCAAAGGGGCGACCGTTCGCCTGGTGCGAGCCCTTTAGTCCCGGTTGGTGGCTCAAACCGGGACTAAAGGTTCGAACGTTCCATATCCCACGATGTTTCGTGCTCCGAGAAAGAGGCAACTGTTTCCCTCTTCTTCTCCTCGGCGAGCGCTATAGCAACTTCTTCCCTCCTTTTCTCCTCCATTCTCCTCTCTTCACCTCCATTCTCATCTATTCTTCCCCATATCTTCTACCATGAGTACTCCAATCACTCGCTACGGGGAGGTGCTCGCACATGGCACGACAAATCTCGATGTCGTCTATACGAATGACAGCTCCATGGTGTCGCGTTTTCTTTCCCATTTTCAGAAATGGCTTCAAGTGGCGGATGAGAAAGACAAGTTCATAGGGCTTGATCTCGAGTACACGGCCAATCAAGAAGATGTTGCCGCCATCCAGCTATGCTTCAAGCAACATGTCATGATCTTCCAATGGGCAAGGTGAGTTTAGAGGGTTTTCTTTGATCAATTAATAATTTATAGATTATTATGAAAATTGCATAGGATCGAAATATGTTCCATTCTGAATCCTATGGGAAAGATCAATATGTTATCATCTTAATGGATACAATTATTATTACCAAATATCTTTTTAGTCTAAATTGTGATGATTTGTTGACTTGGATACAAAAAAATCAAATGAAGTGTGGTCTAATATAAAAACAGGCCCCAACAATTTCTATTTTGAATCCTATGGCAAAGATCAATTTCTCTTAAGTTGTAGTAATATTTAACATTTGTTCCATTTTAATTTGTTGATGTTGCAGTAGTGACAAGCACTGCCCATCACTCATGGACTTCCTACGCAGCGGCATACATTTTGCTAGCGTTGATGTAAGGAATGACAAGCTGAAGATGAGGTGCAGCTTCGCTATTGAGATACTAGCTGGCTGCCTTATTGATATCCAAGACATATTCAGGCTTGACTATGCGAGGACTTCGATGGCTTCTATGGCAGTCGCCTTGATCGACGATGGTTATAAAGATATGAAGACCAAATTTCCCCGGGCACAACACAAAGAGTGGGAGAGGACCCCACTTCAGCCTATCAACATTGAGTATGCAGCAAATGATCCATACGTTGCATATGAGGTGTACCACAAGATTCGGACCGTGAACCATGGGCAGCGTCACCTAGCACCACCACCACCACCATCGGAATATACTTCTGATTCAGACTAGCTTTGTAATGGATATCTGATGTATTTTTTGTAGTGCTTTCTATAATATATATGTTCTAGCTATTATATATTTGTAGTGCTTTTCCATTCATGTTTTCTTAAATTTCGATTGTGGCTAAGAACAAAATGCAACAAAAAAGTAAAGCAAAAAATAAATAAAGAAAAAACAAAAATAAAGCAAAAATAAATAAAGAAAAAAACAAAACAAAAATAATGGAAATTATGCAACTAAAATTATCAAAGTATTGTTTGTTCGAAAAATTAATAGCAAAAAGAATATAATGATAAAACACACTAAGCCACCATAAAGTGTTTTTTGTTAAGAACTTTTAATATGCAAAAAAATAACATAAAAAAATGCCCACCTACTAAGCCACCATGGCCTGCATACGACTAGTAACCCACTTTACATGGGCCAAGACGCAGGCCCACGGGGCAAGTAGGCCCAACAGGGAGAGACAATTAGGCATCCACTGCCCACAGTAGAGAGGAGTTTGAGATAGTGAGTTCAACCGTGCTTATAAACGAGTATGCATGCTCCTCGCTCGGCGAGGTGGGACTAAACCCCCACCACACCAGGAACAGGGCTATGGTTCCGGTTGGTGGCAACAACCGGGACCAATGCCCCCCTTTCGTCCCGGTAGATCCCACCAACCGGGACCAAAGCGCTGCTCCTGGCCCCACAACCATTGGTCCCAGTTGGTAGCTGGAACCGGGACTAAAGGATGGCCTTGAGTACCGGTTCCAGCTACGAACCGGGACCAATGAATTGGCTATATATACCCCTCGCCCGCGAGCCGCACTGCTCTGTTTTTTCCTGGCCGGCGAGGAGAGGGCTTTGTGGTGCTCTAGCTCACCTCTTATGCACATGAGGTGTTCGATGAAATGCCCGAGCCACAGTACTTAAGCTTTCTCCTCTCCAAACTCGACCTCCAAGCTCCATTTTCCTCAAGATTTGTCCAGATTTAGCGGTCCGTCACGTCCCATCCCCGTCTTCACCGCCGTCGATCACCCACGCCGATCTCGTCGCCGGCACCACCATGGTGAGCCTCTTGTTCTTATCTTCTTTATAAAATAAAAAAATTCTTACTTGTATGACTAGATAGATAATTGTCTAATTTTCTTACTTGTATTATTTCTTGTTATTATATAGTGCGATGGTTTCGGTATCCGCCCCCGTCGGCCCTCGTCCTGTCTATGATTCGGATGTGGTATATATTATCTTTTATAACTATTTGTTTCATTTAGTGTTTATGGTAATTATGCTGACACCAACTTGACATAGATGTCTTTATCTAGGAGGTATGTGAACCGGATATTAAAGACGACCCTCTTGTCGAGAGGTTCAATTTAGTTGATGAAGAAAACGAGTATTTAAAAGAAAAATTAAAAAGAGTTGAAGAAGAGAAGAAAAGAGTTGAAGAAGAGATGATGCTATCAGAGTTGCATGTTACGGATGTCGTAGATGGTCACAAGATCAAGATGGATGCAATGCGCTTGAAGATTATGAAGATTAGAAAATATGCCATTGATAGCGAGGCTTGGTATCATTATGCCATTGGATCAATTGTTACCTTGGTTGCGATTGGTATCGTATTTGTTGTTGCATTGAAATGTTTTACATAGTTTCAATGTATGGTTTAATTAGATGCTTTGGAGAGCTATATGTTGTTCAATGAGAACTATGTATGTACTTTGGTTTTAATGTGATGATGAACTTCTATTAATTTGGTCACTTATCTATTAATTCATGATGTTCTGTAATGGTTTTTGACACACTTAATGCACGCAGATGAACCGGCAATGGATGTACGGTGACAGACACACCTCCGAGTACATTGAGGGCGTGCATGATTTTCTCGAAGTGGCTGAGGCAAACAAGCAGAATGGTTTTATGTGTTGTCCATGATCTATATGTGGGAATACGAAGTCTTACTCTTACCGGAAAACCATTCACGCCCACCTGCTTTATAAGGGATTCATGCCACACTATAATGTTTGGACCAAGCACGGAGAAATAGGGGTTACGATGGAAGACGGCGAAGAAGAAGAGTATGATGACAACTATGTGCCCCCTAAATATGGTGATGTTGCAACGGGGGAAGCTGAAGATCAAGAGGAACCGGACGATGAGCCCGATGATGATCTCCGCCGGGTCATTGTTTATGCAAGGAGACAGTGTGAAAGTGAAAAGGAGAAGCTGAAGTTCGATCGGATGTTAGAGGATCACAAAAAAGGGTTGTACCCCAATTGCGAAGATGGCAACACAAAGCTCGATACCGTACTGGAGAATTGCTACAGTGGAAGGCAAAGTATGGTATACCTGACAAGGGATTTGAGGATGTACTGAAAATATTTAAGAAGAGGCTTCCAAAGGATAACGAATTGTCTGACAGTACGTACGTAGCAAAGGTCGTATGCCCTCTAGGATTGGAGGTGCAGAAGATACATGCATGCCCTAATGACTGCATCCTGTACTGCGGTGCGTAAGGATTTGAACACATGCCCGGTATGCGGTGCATTGCGGTATAAGATCAGACCAGATGACCCTGGTGATGTTGACGGCGAGCCCCCCAGGAAGAGGGTTGCTGCCAAAGTGATGTGGTATGCTCCTATAATACCACGGTTGAAACATCTGTTCAGGAACAAAGAGCATGCCAAGTTGATGCGATGGCACAATGAAGACCGTAAGAAAGAGGGGAGGTTGAGAGCACCCGCTCATGGGTCACAGTGGAGAAAAATTGAGAGAAAGTACCGGGCTGAGTTTGGAGATGACCCAAGGAACGTATGGTTTGGCTTAAGCGCGGATGGCATTAATCCTTTCGGGGAGCAGAGGAGCAATCACAGCACCTGGTGTCACGCCCAAGATGCGATCCTATCCTTATTTGGGCACGAGGGCCTTGACAGGGATAGAAGTGCATCTCGATGCGGTCGCAAGAATGGATATCATTACAAGTACATGTACAGAAGAGATGAGTATATGGAGTTGGCTTACACTCGCCACAAGCTACATCAGAGTCACAGCAATACAGTAACATCTCAACCGTCATACATAAGAGCAGGGACCAACTATGGACGAAATCAAATGATAAAATGACATCCACCCTTGCTATCCCAGGCTCCCGCCTGGAACCCATCCAAGATTGATGAAGAAGAAGAAGAAGAACTCCAAATCAAATCAAGCAACGCGCTGACGTCAAATCATCACATTACCTGTACCTGCAACTGTTGTTGTAGTAATCTGTGAGCCATAGGGACTCAGCAATCTCATTTCCAAGGGTATCAAGACTATTAAAGCTTAATAGGTGAGGCATGGTTAAGTGGTGTGGCTGCAGCAAGCGACTAAGCATTTATTTGAGTGGCTAACTTACGAGTACATAAATTAAAGTATGGTGGTCTACGCATAACGAACGAGAACTAGCAATGATCACTAACTGATCCTGAACACCTACTTACGTCAAACATAACCCCACCGTGTTCTCTTACGGATAAGAACTCACGAAAAGAGACAGTCACGGTTACTCACATAGTTGTTGTATTTTATTAAGAGTTTACTTCAAGTTTGCTATGACCGGGTGTTAAACAAGGTATCCAAGTTTGCCACATAACCGCGGGCACGGCTTCTCGAAAAGATTTAACCCTACAGGGGTGCTCCAATCGTCCATCACAAATTAACCACACTCAGCGGGAATAACCTCAACCACAGATCTCGTGATCTTCCTAGGCAATTCAAAAGGAAATCCAACACCTCGAGATAACCCGAAGAAAATCAGAGTTCCTCACTCGAGACGTTCGAGAAAGGTAAAACAAATCCAGCAAGGCCGCCCAACGTGCCGACAATCCCGATAGGAGCCGCGTATCTCGTTCTCAGGGCACAACCGGATGAGCGAAGGTTACCACGCCAAACACCGAGTTGCCCCGGGTAGCGTTAATAAGCTGCTCTGGTTTGGACCAACACTCATGAGGAGCACTGGCCCGGGGGTTGATTAAATTATCCATGGGGTCCGGAAAAATATCCCCTATGCAAGTTCATTAATTATTAGGCAAATGTAGTACCAATGTTGGGCCTTGCCAGACAAGTTTTAATCTCACCCGAAAATCAAGGGGGTCCCCATAAAAACCCCGAGCATGTTAGGAGCGCTCATTTATGGAACATAACACCGGTCCACAAGTAACTAAGGGCGGCAAGAGTGGAACAAAACACCAAGAAAAAGGCTAAGCCTTCCACCCTTACCAAGTATATATGTGCATTAAATTAAATAGAACCAATATTGTGATATAACAAAAGAATGTCCATGTTGACACATGGAAGCAATATCACCTGCAACTAGCAACGCTATAAGAAGGCTGAGCAAGCGGTAACATAGCCAAACAATGTTTTGCTGGGATGTGGAAGGGTTAGAGGCTTATCATGTCAATGTTGGGAGGCTTATCAAACAAGTGGTAGGTAGCAAGACATAACGATAAAAGACAAGAAAACTAGCATGGTAATGATAGTAATGGTATCTAGGGAAATGTGTCATCTTGCCTGAGATCCTTCTCGGAAGAAGACCGAGTCCATGAAGAAGAAGAACCAACGTAGTCGAACGAATCCTCACACTCCGAACGCTTTCGGAACTCTATCGAGGAGAAGCAATTCAAAACAAACAATCAACACAAGATACACCACAACATATGCAAAACACGATGCACAAATGACATGATGCATGTCTGGTTAAATATGCAATGCAAGACAAATCACACAATCAAATACTACACATTAAGTGAAGCTCAATATGCAACGAGTTGCATATTGGCGAAACTCCACGTTCGAATTATTTAGTTCACTCCCGTTAGGTATGCAGCAATATTAAATGTTGTTGAACATGGCAAGAGGTGAAGCATAAGTAAACTATCTATCTAGGCGTTTTAAATGAGGTCGGAAACAACTTATAGCACTTCCGAAATGACCCCATATGTTAATTCTGAATTTGGTCCAGATCTGATCTAAACACATTTTATGTTTGTTAAACAGCAGAATAAAGCATACCATGTTATTCTACACATCATTCTAGTCGATTTACATATATAGAACATCTCAAACGGAGCTACAGTTCAAAAGATATGAGCAATACAAGATGCGGATGACATGAATGCAAATGCATGAAAACACCACCACAACATTTCAAATCATGAATGCAACAAGTCATTATGCAACTGCATGAGATTCTAAGCAAGTTTCATATATGGAATGCCCAAAACGGAGCTACAGTTCAACCACAATCAACAAAACAAGTTTTAGTTGAAATCTGTCAAATACAGCAATATGGCATTTTAAACATATGAAAACAACAAGCTACGGGATTCCGATATGCACAAACTAAGCATGGAGCAATAGCATACAACATCCACTTCATTTCATCTTCACAAATCATATTCAAAACATGCATGGATCACTTATTAGGAAGCTCACAAGAAGGCAACTCAATAACAGTTTCAGACTTAGTGAAAATAGCAGTTTTAGACAGTGCAGTTTTTATCATGAAGGCATATTGACAGCAGTGAAAATATATGCTACAGGTCATTAAATGGCATGAAACTTAACAGCATACTAGAGGGCAACATCAACAACAATTAACTCCATTGCATCAACCACAAAAGAGGTCTAGATCACTAGCAAATCACATGGCAAGACAGCAAAAAAATATAACAGATTCCAGACTAGGAAATATTTTGGACCCTCAAAATGGCAGATTTTATAGCAAGTTGACAACAGAAAAACCACACCCTAACATGCATTTCTATGACAAACAAAATGTCCATGGGCTAGGACACATATCAAAGAGCAACTTTCATGTTGGAGAATAATTCATATTATGCCCAGACTAATTCCTACGAAAATGACAAAAGGGCATCACGGTGAAAATGACATGCACTCAGACATGCTCAAATGACAAAACTAAATGCACATTAAATCCAATGAATTTTTCTACCCCGGAAACTTATATAATATGCTTAGGTTTAAGTAGAAAATTATTCACAATTAAATATTCGGTATTAGGCCTATTCACGGTAAGCAAGGCAACAATGCAAAATAAATGCAAGCAAGATACCGAAAATTTTATTCATGCATGCAAATATGGTGCAAACGAGATGGACATTTTTAATTTAAGATAATATTTATTTCGATGCATGATTATTTATTTATGAAAAATGCAATTAAATGCAAAAATGCAATATGGCATGAAAATGACATGTTAATAATTTTTAACAGGGATGAAAATGACATATTGTTAATCTACGTTTAAATCTAAGCACTTTACAAGTTTAAATTATTTAAAACCGACGCACGGTTAATTAGATATGAATTTATCCAATATGCAATGGTTTA
The DNA here is from genome assembly GCA_022496015.1 of Hordeum marinum. Taxonomy (NCBI): domain Eukaryota; kingdom Viridiplantae; phylum Streptophyta; class Magnoliopsida; order Poales; family Poaceae; genus Hordeum; species Hordeum marinum. Next base: position 446,998,525 of record CM039674.1, read on the forward strand.
ATTAATAAACAAAACACAAAATAAATAAATAAAAAGGGGCTGCTAACTTCTGGGTCCGGCCCAGGTCGGTGGGCTGGGGCGATGGGCTGGCCCACACTGGCCCGCAGCGTCCTCCTCCCCTCGCCCGATCCGATCGGGATCGAGGACCCGGGCGGCGGCGCGGCAGGGCGCCGGCGAGCGGCCACGGCGAGGAGCGGCCTGGGGCGGCGACTTGGGGACGGCGCGGAGGAGGTGGTTTCGGTCGGCGGAGGCGCGGGGCGGAGGAAGGCGGAGCTCCTGGCGGCGGTGACCATGGCGGCTGGCGGCGGGTGAGGTCGGCCATGGCGGCGGCCGCACCTCCGAGGGAGGGAGAGGCCGGAGGTGAGGCGAGGGAAGAAAGGGAAAGGGAGAGGGAAGGATAGGGGTCCGGCGACCGGCCGGCGAGACATGAACTCCGGCGGCGGCGACTGGACTCCGGCGAGCTGCTGCGGGCACGGGCACGACGGCCATGGAAGGAGCTCCGGGAGAGCTCCGGAGAGCTCCGGAAACGGCTCCGGACGCCGATTCGGGCCCGGATCGGACTCGAACGGGCCGAGATGGGCTCGGCAGGCTGGCTAGAGGTGGGAGAGAAGCTGTCTAGGGTTTGGGGCATGGGAACCAAGGGGGGTTTAAATAGGCTAGGGCTACGGGTTACGGCACTGTCCGATTCGGACTGCCAGATGACTATCCGACGTCCGGAAGCGGAGGGTCGGGACTGCGGGGACTGTGCATAGGGCAACGAGGGGAAGAGAGGGAAGTACGACCCGTGGCACGGAGAACGAAAACACCGCTAAATGTCCGACGGAAATCCGATACTACCGAAAACCCCATTTCTACGGATTACCGACGGGGCATCATACGAACTCAGAACGCGACGAAAATCGACGGGCGGTCTACCTAAGCTATAACAAGACCGTACGACAAGTTTCAACTCGATGCAAGAATATTTTTGCGCGCACTGAAAAACGGTTTTATTTAAAACGGTGCCGCGGGCGCATGCGTGAGTGGCTGGACTCAAAACGGGCAACGGCGAAACAGAGAGAACCGGCAGTACGACGAATGCAAGTTTTCAAAAACGGTTGACGATGCAATGCCGAGGATGCAAATGATGCGATGATGCATGCAACACACAACAAAACACATGCCAAAAACGGAAACTAAAGGGGAATCTTCTGGAATCTCGGTCCCGGGCTGTCACACCTGGCCCGGGACTCTATGTATGTATAACCTTCCTCCTTGGGTGTGCATGAAGCGGAAGTTCATTATGATGCCAGTTCTCATCCAAGGCCCTAAGCAACCCGGCAACGACATTGATGTGTACCTAAGGCCATTAGTTGAAGAAATATTATAGCTGTGGAATGGAAACGGTGTACGTGTGTGGGATGAGCACAAACAGGAGGAATTTGACTTGCATGCGTTGCTGTTTGTAACCATCAATGATTGGTCTGCTCTCAGTAACCTTTCAGGACAGACAAACAAGGGATACCACACATGCACGCACTGTTTAGCTGACACCGAAAGTATAGACCTGGACAAATGCAGGAAGAATGTGTACCTGGGGCATCGTCGATTTCTTCCGACCAACCATCAATGTCGTAAGAAAGGCAAGCATTTCAAAGGCGAGGTGGATCACCGGAAGAAGCCCGCCATGCATACCGGTGATCACGTACTTGCTATGGTCAATGATTTACAAGTAATATTTGGAAAGGGTCCCGGCGTACTATCTGTTCCGAATGACGACGAGGGACGCGCACCCATGTGGAAGAAGAAATCTATATTTTGGGACCTACCCTACTGGAAATACCTAGATGTCCGCTCTTCAAACGACGTGATGCACGTGACGAAGAACCTTTGTGTGAACCTGCTAGGCTTCTTGGGCGTGTATGGGAAGAAAAAACATACACCGGAGGCACGGGAGGACCTGCAACGTTTGCACGAAAAAGACGGCATGCCTCCAAAGTAGTATGAAGGTCCTGCCAGCTACGCTCTTACCAAAGAAGAGAAGGAAATCTTCTTTGAATGCCTGCTCAGTATGAAGGTTCCGTCTGGCTTCTCGTCGAATATAAAGGGAATAATAAATATGGCCAAGAAAAAGTTTCAGAACCTAAAGTCTCATGACTGCCACGTGATTATGACGCAACCGCTTCCGGTTGCATTGAGGGGGCTTCTACCAGAAAACGTTCGATTAGCCATTGTTAAGCTATGTGCATTCCTCAATGCAATCTCTCAGAAGGTGATCGATCCAGAAATCCTACCAAGGCTAAGGAGTGATGTGGCGCAATGTCTTGTCAGTTTCGAGCTCGTGTTCCCACCATCCTTCTTCAATATCATGACGCACGTCCTAGTTCATCTAGTCGACGAGATTTTCATTCTGGGCCCCGTATTTCTACACAATATGTTCCCCTTTGAGATGTTCATGGGAGTTCTAAAGAAATATGTCCGTAACCGTGCTAGGCCAGAAGGAAGCATCTCCATGGGCCATCAAAAAGAGGATGTCATTGGGTTTTGTGTCGACTTCATTCCTGGCCATAATAAGATTGGTCTACCTGAATCGCGGTATGAGGGGAGACTGACTGGAAAAGGCACGATTGGAAGGGACTCAATAATATGCAGGGACGGACATTCTTGGTCTCAAGCACACTACACAATTCTACAGAACTCTATCTTGGTGGCCCCGTATGTCGATGAACACAAGAACAGTCTGCGCTCCAAACACCCGGAGGAGTGTGACGACTGGATTACACATGAACACATCAGGACTTTCGGCGATTGGTTGGAAACACATGTCGTAGGTGACAACACTGTTTGTGATGAGTTGTTCTCGTTGTCCAGGGGACCATCTTCAACTGTATTGACTTACAAAGGATACGAGATAAATGGGAATACATTTTACACGATCGCCCAAGATCAAAAGAGCACCAACCAAAACAGCGGTGTCCGCTTTGATGCAGCAACCAAGAGGGGAAAGGACACATATTATAGTTACATATTGGACATATGGGAACTTGACTACGGACATGATTTTAAGGTCCCTTTGTTTAAGTGCAAATGGGTCAATCTGTTAGGAGGCGGGGTATAGGTAGACCCACAGTACGGAATGACAACAGTGGATCTGAACAATCTAGGGTACACAGACGAACCATTCGTCCTAGCCAATGATGTGGCGCATGTTTTCTATGTGAAGGACATGTGTACCAAACCGAGAAAAAGAAAAGATATGGAAGCGAATACATCATGCAATGAGCCAAAGCGCCACATAGTTCTTTCAGGAAAAAGAGACATCGTGGGATTGGAGGGCAAGACAGACATGTCTGGAGATTATGAAAAGTTTCATGAAATTCCTCCCTTCAAATTCAAGGCTGATCCAAGCACCATGTTAAGCGATGAAGAATATCCATGGTTACGAAGCAATAAGCAAAGGACACAAGCGAAGAAAAAGTGAAGACTGATGAAGTCAGAAAGGGTTGAAATTTTAGTATGTGGCTTTGAATGGTGCATATTGAATGCACAAAAATTCTTGAGTTCAAATAAGTTTAGAAAAATGAAATGCCTTTGTAACAGACGAGTTTTCGTTCGAAAACCTCGTCCTTCAAAAGAGATGGTCCAGTTTGTACACGAAGTGCATCCACTTTTTGCTGTCATCCTATCAACTTTTGCACACATGTTATGTGGCTCAAATGATGATACCATGCCAATTTTGAACCTATTTTGAGTTCATTTGTAGTGCTTTCCAATTTCAGGGTCATTTAGCTCAAAATAAATCATTAAATGCATGAAAAATAGCAAATTAAGTCAGAAAGGGTTGAAATTTTAGTATGTGGCTTTGAATGGTTCATATTGAATGCACAAAAATTCTTGAGTTCAAATAAGTTTAGGAAAATGAAATGCCTTTGTAACAGACGAGTTTTCGTCCGAAACCCTCGTACTTCGAAAGAGATGGTACAGTTTGTACACGAAGTGCATCCAGTTTTTGCTATAATCCTATCAACTTTTGCACACATGTTATGTGGGTCAAATGATGATACCATGCCAAGTTTGAACCTATTCTAAGTTCATTTTTAGTTCTTTCCAATTTCAGGGTCATTTAGCTCAAAATAAATCATTAAATGCATGAAAAATAGCAAATTAAGTCAGAAAGGGTTGAAATTTTAGTATGTGGCTTTGAATGGTGCATATTGAATGCACAAAAATTCTTGAGTTCAAATAAGTTTAGAAAAATGAATGCCTTTGTAACAGACGAGTTTTCGTCTAAAACCCTCGTACTTCGAAAGAGACGGTGCGTTTTGTACACGAAGTGCATTTGTAGTGCATTTTGAACACACAAAAAGTATTGAGTTCAAATAAGATCAAAAAATGAAATCTCTTTGTAACAGACGAGTTTTCGTCCGAAACCGTGATACTTTGAAAGAGATTGTCCATTTTGTGCACGAAATGCATCCAATTTTTGTCGTAACCCTCTCAACTTTTTAGCACATGCTATGTGGGTGAAATGATGATACCATGCCAACTTTCAACTTTTTCTAAGTTCATTTGAAGTGCTTTTTAATTTCTTTTAAAACATCGTGGGAGTGGAGTTCAAAAAAGAATCAACTAAAAAGCTTTTATAAACCTCTAGTATTTCTGAAACTATAATTATATAAAACACACTGGAAATAAATAAAGCAAAAAAATAAAGCAAAAAAAACAAAAATAATGGCAATTATGCAACTAAAATTATCAAAGTATTGTTTGTTCAAAAAATTAATAGCAAAAAGAATATAATGATAAAAACACACTAAGCCACCATAAAGTATTTTTTGTTAAGAACTTTTAATATGCAAAAAATAACATGAAAAAATGCCCACCTACTAAGCCACCATGGCCTGCATACGACTTGAAACCCAATATACATGGGCCAGGACACAGGCCCACGGGGCAAGTTGGCCCAACAGGCAGAGACAATTAGGCATGCACTGCCTACGGTAGAGAGGAGTTCGAGACAGTGAGTTCAGACGCGCTTATAAACCAGTATGTGCACTCCTCGCTCGGCGAGGTGGGACTAAACTCCCACCACACCAGGAACAGGGCTTTGGTTTCGGTTGGTGGCACCAACCGGGACCAATGCCCCCCTTTCGTCTCGGTTGATGCCACCAACCGGGACTAAAGGTCTCTGCTTCCTGCCCTTCGGGCTGACGAAAAGGGACCTTTGGTCCCGGTTGGTGCCGCTAACCGGGACCAAAGGTCTCTGCTTCCCGCCCTTTGGGATGACAAAAAGAGACCTTTGGTCCCGGTTGGTGGCATCAACTGGGACTAAAGGGGGGCATTGGTCCCGGTTGGTGCCACTAACCGGGACCAATGCTTTTAATATATAAGGAAACACTTCAAAAATTTCAGTTTTCATCCACCAGTTGCCCTGAGCCCGTCGTCCTCATCCCCGTCGCCGCATCGTCGCCTCCCCGAGCCCGCCGTCATCGTGCCGACATCCCCGACGCTGCGCCCCTCCCCGATCCCGCCATCCTCATCACCGTCAGGCCGCCAGACCGCTCCCTCGCCATCACCAATGCCCTCCCCTCCCCGAGCCCTCGCCCTCGCCGCGCGCCGTTCTCGTCGCCGGTCTCGAGCCCGCCGTTGTACTCGCTGACGCCCTCGACCTCGCCGCGCCCTCCCCTTGCCCTTGCACGCGCCCTCGACCTCGCCATGCACCGTCCTCGTCCATCCCTTGCCCCCCCGAGCCCGTCATCCTCGTCGCCGTCCTCGTCACCGATAAAGCCGTCGCCGCGCCCCCCCCACAGTGAGCCCCCCTTCCAATGTCCCCTGCTCCCCGTCGCCGCTGCTACATGGTCGCCGGCCGGCAGCACCATCGGCTCTATCATTTATATGTTCATGTATATGTGTGTATATGTTCAAGTTGGCATCGGCTCTATCATCAAGTTGGCCAAGCAACTCTTTTTTTGATATGTTCATGTGTGTATATGTTCATGTTGGCGAAGCAAGTCTTTTTTTGAAGTTGTTTTTTTGTTAAATGAAAATGTTGGCATCGGCTCTATCAGCACGTTGGCATCGGCTCTATCTAACAACAAGGCCACGGGATAGCACCCCGGCCCCCTATCATCACGTTGGCATCGGCTCCCCGAGAGATTTCCAACGGATCCGGAACGTATGTCATTGTCGATATACCCCCTCTCTGATAACTTCGGCATGAGGGGGGTGTCGATATACCCCCTCCTCGATAACATTTTTTTCTAAGTTACTAAGGTAACATGTTCACCCCCGTCTCGATATCTGGGCGACCAAATCTCGAGGCCCATCACGTTTTCCATCCCTAGTCATGTCCTCTCCGATATACCCCCTCTCCGATAACTTTGACATGAGAGATTATCCGTCCGAAAAGTGATGTCAGCACATGCCCCCATGTTTTTCGACAAAACTTGTATGTTTGGCACACTAATATATCCATGCTATATCATGTTTGTATATTAAGTGTCATGTTGTAGTTAATATTTTGCAAAAACTATGGACGATCGTCAAAGAAACTTGGAAGAAGAAGAGATGTTGAGGGAAATGATCCGCGAAGGACCGTTGTTGGTGGGTGACACGGTCCGGGGTTGAGTTAACCCCCTCGACTATCTGACGACACCGATGGTCTGGAAGAAGAGGGTGAAGCAGGCTCCGGTGATCGGAGAGAGGTTGAAGGACATGCTTATGATGGCTCCTGTGAGCGAACGGAGGAAGGAGACCGTGATGACGGCTCCGGTGAGCGAACGGAGGAAGGAGTTGTTGGAAAGTCCAGCAGGGTATATATAATAATTAAGCCTATGCTGACTAGCTAATTGATGCATTAATTGTTTTGGTATGTGTACACATATTAACTATCTTCTTTCTTCTTTTCTAGCCCTCCGTATCCGGATCGAGCCAAACTTCGGTAACGAGACGAGGCCCGAAGAAAAAGTTGCGCCCGGATGAAAGGTTCATGATCACCAACATCAATGGAGATGGCCAACCGATAGAACCCAGACGGACCAAGGATGCATTTTCTGCTCAGTGCGGGGTTCTTGTTAGGGACATGATCCCGATCACCATCCACCAATGGAATAAGCCGAAGGCCAGAGACCCTGAAGTGTCTTTTGTCACCGATAGACAGAAAGATGATCTTTGGACCGCGCTGAAGGCAAATTTCACCCTACCAGAAGAGGAGCATCCGGAAAAGCCAGTTATAGAGCAAAAGGTCAACACTCATGCTCTTAAGAAGATGGCAGAGCTATTCAGGAGGTGGAGGAATGAGTTAAATACAAAGTTTGTCGACAAAAGTAAGACTCCAATATTCGAGGGCCGATTTGAGAAGATAAGAGAACAGTGGCCCGCATTTGTGGCCCACAAGACATCGGAGAAGAGTAAGAAGATGTCAGCGATAAACAAACTAAATGCTGCAAAGAAGAAGCATGACCATCGCACGGGGTCAGGTGGCTACCAGAAAGCCCGACCGTTGTGGGACAAGGCTGAAAAGGACCTTCTTGAGAAAGGGATCGTACCAGAGACATTGAACTGGCCAGAGCATGGAAGGAATTGGTTCTTCGGGGTTGGGGGAACCTTGGACCCTGAAACAGGGAAGTGCTGTTGGACGAACGAACAACTCGCAGTACCGATCACCAAGCTTCAGGAGTTAATCGCCAAAACGGAGGAAGGGACGTTCGTTCCCGATAGAGAGAACGACGAGCTCACAATGGCCCTCGGGAATCCTGAGCACCCCGGACGAACACGAGGCACGGCAGGCTCCATTCCGTGGAAGCATGGGTTTCTCGACGCAGCTACCCTAGAAGCTACCCCGCCATCTCAGCGGAGAAGACGTGTGGCTTCCACCGAGCTCATTGTGCAACCTGATTTGACGGCTCCCAGGTACCCCGCGGATGAAATCACGGAGTCTCAAGAATGCCACCTTAAGAAGCAATTGATGATGCACCTCAAACCCACGGTGGCTTACGGCCATGTTGCACCTCCTCGACCCAACGGCACTTTTCACTGTCGTCCGATTCCACAAGGCTATGCTGTTGTCATGGTCAAAGAAATAGTGGACGGATATGAGGAGCTCGAACTTGACTACCCTACCGGCGAAGGGGAAACTCTCCTGGAGAATGCTCTGAGGACTACATGTCTTTGGCCAAAGAAATTCATCAAGCTTCCGAACTAGACGGCACCTCCGCCTTCTCCTCCTCCGGCGAGTAAGGGCCCGCCTCCTCCTTTGCCTCCTCCTCCGGCGAGTAAGGGCCTGCCTCCTCCTCCGCCTCCTCCTCCGGCAAGTGATCAGGGCACGCCTCCTCCTTCGCCTCCTCCTCCGGCGAGTGAACGGTGAACGCCTCCTCCTCCGCCTCCTTCTCCGCCTGCGTCGGCGCGTCCGAGCAGCCCGTCTCCACCTCCGCCTCCTCTCCGCCTGCGTTGGCGCGTCCGAGCAGCCCGTCTCCTCCTCCGCCTCGTCAGCAAGAGTAGAAGAGAGCCGCCGCCGCCGCTCTAGCTCCTCCGCCTCGTCATCAAGAGTAGAAAATAGCAGCCATCGCTTCGGCGTCTAGCACTACAACTAGTGGCGGGAGGCGATACCAATACGGTCCATCATCTCTCAAGCCTCTTGAGCCGCTACCATACGAGAGGAGCGATGAGGAAAACGCGAAGATCTCTAACGGCAAAGTGGATGCCTTTTTTAAAAAGAAAAATCCACCTCCGGAGGAGAAGATAGATGAGGTGAAATTGAAGCGCACTTTGGATGCCCTGAAGCGACCAGCAATGGCTCCGCTGGATGACTACCATGTCCGCGTTCTTAAAAAGAAATTGCAAGAAGCATGCCGGTCCGGAGCCACTGCAACTGACAAAAGGAGAGAATAACAAAGGGCAACAAGGAAAACAATTCCCCAGCTCGGCGAACAGGCGAAACAATCGTGCCCCCCGCTGCAGGTGTCTAGTGATATCGTCGTCGCAAATCTGCCGGCCGGGATGGTGGCCAGTACCAATCCTGGTGATTACCTGCCCGACGATACACATTTTGATGCACTGAAGGTGGACGAATAGAAATTCTGGCACGGGTATCCTCTCGTCAGACGTGATCAACAACTACCAACGATGATGCGAAAATTCCATCAGTGGTACATCGACACCTGCAAGAACTCTGGGTTGGATAGTTTGATGATTATGATTAAAGACAAGCACGACCTCGTTGGAATTGTGGTGTTGTGTGTTCCATTTGAGGAGTTATTCCAGCTTTTCAATCAAAAGGCCATCGATAAAGTAATCGTCACTTGCTACTGTCTGTAAGTACTACTTCTTTAATTAAGTCTCTCTATATAGCTCAGCTCTTTCATTGCATGTACATATAATTCACTATATCATGCAGATTGAAGATCGTCGAATGCAAGCAAAGAGAAATCTATAATATTGGGTTCATTAACCTAAATCTCTTTAATGAATGGGAGATGAAAAGGATCCCAAACAAGCCGAGGCCAACTTGCTACAATCGTTGCTTCAACATCAAAACAAACAAAAAATAATCTTTCCTTACAACTTCGAGTGAGCGTTATACTGTGCATATTCGGTTTTTCCTTTATTTACTCGAGGTTATAGTAATGTAATTGATGAGTTATGCATGCGTGCGCAGCTTCCACTTTATTCTCCTAGAGATTATGCTTGAGGAGGGACTAGTAACCGTCTTAGACTCAAGACGAAAAGATCCCAAGGCGTATGCGATCATCACTGAAATGCTTAAGAAGTAAGTTCAATCGATCATTATCGCACCATTTCGGCAACTTTGTTCATTTCCTGATATCAGGTAATAATTATTTTCTATGTCTGGCAGGGTTTGGATACCATTCACCACCCAATCTCCGGGACTGCCGAAGGAGCTGATATTTACACGCCCGAAAGTAAGTACTAATAGCTAGTTCCGCACATCTGCCATTATATTGATTCTAGCTAGTTTCATCAATACTATTTATATAATGCTTGATTATCAGTTTGATTGACCTCTATTTCTCGTAAAGTGGTTGTGGCAGCAACCAGGGACTAATCTTTGTGGATACTACGTATGCGACGTCATCTATAACGCGACGATCTCTAAGCAGGGCGGCTACTCTAAAAAAGATTTTGATGTGCGCAAGCAATAATATTCACAATTTTATTTTATTAGCATCATTTGTGTTGAGTTTCATTCATATATATGTATTGACCACCCCATTCTTCGAATTAGCTTTGTGAGCTGCAGGAACAACTCCTACCACAAGATCGCATAATAGCTATTCAAGAGGAATTGGCGGGATTCTTTCTTGAACACGTCATCAGGAAAGAGGGAGAATACCATATGGAACTTGATTTCAGATGTTAGGGTATTGTAAGAGATCTTATATTGTATATATGTAGCCAGTAGCGTCGGGTAGATATACGAAAACTTGTTATTCGAACAATCTCACTTCTCTCTATATATGTTCAGGACGATCTTCTGTACCTAATGGTTTAATTCCTTCATTTGCTTACTAGCTAGCATGTCGAGTCCTCTCTATACATATAGTACGTAGCGTCGACCAAGCACGGAGATAAGAGAGGACATCTCTCTCTATTAGCTAGCTAACACAATATATTAAACCCCAAAATTAATCCTACAAAACCCCCATCCCCCCCTCTCAAAAAAAACCCCAGCCCCGGAACTACTGACGCGTGGATGCATTTTGGTCCCGGTTGGTGCTACCAACCGGGAAAAAAGGCCCTCCTGCCCGGGCAATCCGCAGAGGCCACGTGGAGCCCCATCTGTCCCGGTTCATGGGCAAACCGGGACTACAGGTCCCCCCCTCTCAAAAAAAACCCCAGCCCCGGAACTGCTAACGCGTGGATGCATTTTGGTCCCGGTTGGTGCTACCAACTGGGACAAAAGGCCCTCCTCCCGGGAAAGCCGCAGAGGCCACGTGGAGCCCCATCTGTCCCGGTTCGTGGGCAAACCGGGACTAAAGGTTTTGGGCACTAGTAACGACCCTTTAGTCCCGGTTCCGAAACCGGGACAAATGGCCCTCTAGAACTGGGACAAATGGGCCTGTTTCTACTAGTGGTATGAGGTAATTCACAACATATCACAAGATAGCATCCACACTTCATAGCATGAAAATATAAACAAATTCTCAAACTTAGAAACATTTAGCATGTTTGAAAACAACAACATTTTTATTAGATACTTTAGAGCATGGTTCCCACTTATATGCAAGTTTAACATGACAAATATAAATAACGTAGCATTCTACTCATCAAAGACTACCATATTCATGTTGACACAAAGATCATAGCATGCATGGATTAAATACAACAAGAATGACAAAATGGCACTTTGGAATAAAATGACATTTTGTCAAACTTGCTCAAAACACCAACTAATTGCACCAATGGATTCCTGAGATCTTTCTACCCCAAATTCATGTATCATACTCATATGTTCACATGGAGCATCATGGCAAAACACTAGATAGAAAAAATGCCATCAAATCTTATAAGTGAAAACTTACTATAAATGCACATGATCAAAAATGCACATATCCAAAATTGGAATTATAACTAGAAATAGAAATAACCTTATCTAACACTTCAAACAATAAAACAATAAAAAAACAAATGATAGGGGGCCCACCTGGCATAGGCACCAGGACCCCCTAGTGGATGACAAGTGGGACCAGGGCCCACTTGTCATACACACACTAACACACACACATAACAACACACACACACACATACACATACACATGCACATCAGATCCCAGCTGGCAACAGGGAATCCTGCCACACGCGAGCACACACCACACACACACCACCACACCAGATCCGGGTGTTACCACACCGGTCCGAACACAAGACACCCCACCAGCCAATCAAAAAAAAGGAACCCAACGCGGGTGACTGGGATTCGATCCTATGACCGCCTGGTCGTTGCCCCTGGTGCCCAACCACTGCGCTACACTGGGTATTATGACATAGAGGGGGAATGACACCTTATGAGGTGTTCCCGTCGTTTAACCTGACCAAACTAAATATCGGCTGCACATGCACATGTGCCGGACGCGACGACGACTCCGGCGATGAAGGAACGAACCGGTGAGGGAAAAAACATGGCAGGGATGTGGGACGCTTGAAGGAACCCATCCCCAAGGCAAGGATGCGCCGCACGGCAGCGAGCACCAAACCACAAACAAAGCCGCACCTTTCGGCCATGGTACATGTAGCGACATGTAGCGGACGGCGGCGGCGAAGCGGCAACGCTACTACTACGCTCACTACAAAGATATGCATAGAGGGAGGGAAGGAACCGGAAATGATCATAGTGGCAACGACGCGGAGAAGAGGACAACTCAGGCAGCGATGATGGCTTCCGAAACGCGGTGCCGGCGAGGAGGAAGAAGACGGCTTGGACCCTCCCGAGGCACCCTAGCGCCAGGAACGGGATGCAGGGACGATCCGCGACCACCATGACATGCCGGTGCAGAGGAGGGCCACCCGATAGAGGATGACAACGACGAAGGCCGGCGAGCTCTCTCTGTGAAACCTACCCGACTCTACTCTCAAACCTGACAGAGAAGAGGGAAGGGAGGGAGAGGGAGGAGGAGAAGGGAGATGGCAGCGACACGAGGGGGAAGGCCGAACCCTAGGGATCCGCGTGTTTAAATAGGGGGGACGCCTCGACGTCCGTGAGCTCCTCTCACAGTGTCGATGCGAACTCCCTGTCGGGACCCCGATCCTAAGCAATCCAACATGTAACACATCACATCACTTTGCGGCCTCATGCACGGTTAACTCCACGACTGCCACCTTACCTGGGTCGGGACCGTTTGCATCTTTTGGCTAACATATGTAATATGTCGCTAGCATTCAAACGACAAAGAACCCGGGTCGACATGGCTAGGCGTAGAACGTAAGTGGCACATCCGTACAGGAACAGGCATACGTAACCCAACAATGCAGGTGTCGGCCTCTAGCATGTGTAGACGAGTCATAGCAAGCTACAAGGACTCCATTACGCCATGGGACATAAATGTCATCACTGCACATAGATGAGTCATAGCAGGCTACAGGGACTCCTTTACACTGCGAGACATTTCCCCGAAGGGACAGACACAACAGCAAAGATGGATACATGTTGGTCAATCAATGTGTCCAAAGTAGTAGCAAGCTACCAAGGCTCGATGGAAGCACAAAGAGGCAGTTCCTTGTAAAGAGTACTATTAAAGGCACACAACTAGGTGTCGAATCCCATACATATCATTGCATGTCACATGTACGCACGACATGCCCGATATGCATAGATACAACTATGGCATCACAACATAACCATACAACAACACAACATTTATTTAGGAGGCTCATAAGAGCCAACATAGAGTGATATTACAAACAGGGGTCACATGACCCAACACACAAATCATACAAACAACAAGCGGAAGCTTAACATGTCTGGGTACAAACATCGAGAAAAGAAGAAGGCTGAGGAAGCCTGTCTCTACAAGGCCCTCCACAAGAACCAGACCTCTGGCTAGGATTCCCAAGCTAAATGACCAACATCGATCTTATCGTAGAAACCACTAGCAACACTGGAGTCTCCTCTGTAAAAACATAATTAAGCAATAGTGAGTACTGAGTACTCAGCAAGACATACATCAGAACTAACTACATATGCATCGGTATCAACAAGGAAGTTGTGGGGTTTAATGCAGCAAGCCAACTTTGACTCGGTGGCTATCCTGTACTACACTTTCATAACTTTGAAAAGTTTTTTGAAGCGTACATGAGTCCACTAACACCACAACAATACACTACCATGGATCCGGTCCCGTCTTCCTACGACAGTGCCATCCACGGTACTCACACTTGTCTTGAAGCTTTTATGAGTAACCTTTTAAATTGTCCATGAACCATATAAGTGTAGCGACCCGACCTGAAAGACACTGGGATGAAGGTGGCCATCTATAAATTTTGAAATAATCGAAGAGGAGTCAGAAACGAATAGATGAGAGTATAAGATATTTAAAGACAAAGAGAAACAATCCTAAGGCTTTCCAATCCTAGAGGTTACGTCCTACGGTCAGCGTGTGCTCTGATACCATTTCTGTAGCGACCCGACCTGAAAAGTCAAGTCTCCGGTGTTTCCGTACCATCCCAAGATCATGCTAGTACACACACGGTACATCCATGTATATATCAAAGGGAAATCACACAACATTATATTAATCGAAATCTCATATCGAGTCCTTTATTACAATAAAAATTACAATAAAGTGGCTAAAAGCCAACTCATGAGAATATCTAAATCTTGCGGAAGCGTCGAAGGTAGATGAGTCCATCTGACTCCAAGGGCATCTCACTGAGCATAGAACGTGTCCTCACTCCTGGTCGGAAAAGTACTCTGCAACATGATACGTTGCAGCCGTGTAGGTCAGCATATGGAATATGCCGGCAAAGTCACAAGAGAAGGGTGAAAAGATAATCATCTAGTCTATATGCATATATGGCAGGTGGGGTGGTAAGTTTTTGCGTAAAGCCAAGTTTTTCCTACATCAAGGGAGGGGCTAAGCAAAATATTACTAAGTTGGTTGATTAATGAGATGTTTGCACCAACCAATTCTCATTTCCAAATTATTAATACCCACATCATCGTCATTAATTGTGTTGAGAGTTCCGGAAATTTCAATTCCTTTGGCTCAAGTCATCCATGACCGTGGACACGGCTAATCGATTAGGTTTAAGTACTCTGCAGAGTTTTGCACACGTTCCCCACAAGATTTGGTCGCCTCCGTTTGATTTCTTGCACTTCAGAGTGTTTGAGAAACGGATGACCAAAACATGGTCTTCTAAAAGGTTTCCCTGCGACTCTGTCGGTGCCCATCCTTTCCTACCGTTCTTCTACCTCTCGTAGCACCGCCTGTCCAGGGTCACCACGATATCCAACCAAGCCAGAGCCCATAATGACTTGTGGCTGTGCAGGTAAGCCTTGGGTTTTAAAGCATCCATCCATCTCTTTGTGCCTGGGTGGACCTTTCCGCGTGAATACTGGCCATCTCCAGCATCACCTAGGCTAACCACTGGTTTCTCCAGGGTGCCGTTCAACCATCATCCACCCAGAGGTATGTTGAAAACTTGGAGTCTTGAAATCTTGATCATTATGTAGGTCTTGAAATTATTAACTCTCTCAACTCTCGTGATTCACACAACTAACCCCGTCTACTAATAGCATAGCAAAAGCAAAACAACGTTTCCCGGGGCCAAATGTTGTCAAAGGGATTGAGAGGAATACCTACCACATGATACTACTACAATGTAACCAAGTTTCCAACTAACCTATCTTGCATGCAATTGGGGAGATGGTAGAACTAATGCATATAAAACATGGGTAAAACATGGTCAAAGTGACTTGCCTGATTGATGATCTTCGTACGTGAGTGACTCTAAGTAACAAGCTTCGCACTCCGGATAATCTAACGAAGCAAACAAGCACTCAATAAGCATA
Organism: Hordeum marinum; assembly: GCA_022496015.1. Classification (NCBI taxonomy): domain Eukaryota; kingdom Viridiplantae; phylum Streptophyta; class Magnoliopsida; order Poales; family Poaceae; genus Hordeum; species Hordeum marinum. Next base: position 447,014,030 of record CM039674.1, read on the forward strand.
CAACAAAATATTGTAACTCACAAACATCAACCAAGAATTAGTAAACAATCAAGACAAAATAATGCACAAATCTCAAGTAAGAAAACACACAAAGTTTTGTTTTCAAAAGGTGAGGAAAGAAAACACTACTGACATAATGAAACCATTTGTAATAACAAAACAATTGTTGTCAGCAAGGAAACACTAGAATATTTTATTAATAAACAGAATATAATCAATTTAAGTTTGTTGGGAAAAGTTTAGTAAAGTTTATACAAGTTTGTGATAAATACTATAGGAATCAACTATAGTTATATTAACAAAAGAATGAAAAACTAAACTTATTATTTATTTGTAAAACATGTTCTTAACAGAAAATAATTTACAATTAAATATGTCTTAGAAAACAGAATTAAAATATACAAAACTTTGTTTGAAAACAAAACTATTACTAGTTAGTTGTTTTAATCAAATTAGGCCTATTTGAAAATAAGTTGTGATTCCTATGTTAAATAAAATTAAACTAAGCAAATTTATATTTTTATTATCAGTGAGTGAAAACACTAAATGTTTACTAACAGAACCTAATAAACAAATAAAACCAATTCTAAATCAAACTAATTAAAATTGAGTTTATAAAACTATATTATAATACTAAGCAGATTCTGTTTATAGCTAAAACACTATTCAAAATCATCCTAAAAATCCTCATACTAAACATGGAGATAGTCGTAACCAATATCAAACAGTAGCAAAAAGAATCATATCAAAATCTATTTTTAAACTCTAGTTATTCAGATTTGAAGATTTTGAGCAAATTTGATTAAATTCAAATTCTATAGTTCAAATTTGAAACTACATGAAAAATGTGAGCTATTGCAACAAGAATCAAATCAAAACACTAAATAGATTAAAAGATATAGCTAAAACAAATTTTGAAAACATTCTGTTAATTAAAACAAAACTGAAAAAGAAACCTGACTTTGCAACGGCCAGGGGGCTACGTGGCGCGATCCTATTGGCTAGCGAGCGCGTGCGGTAGGTGATTTAGAGCGGGCGACCGGTCGGTAGAGGATACCGGTTCGGATTTAAATCCGTTCTAATCTCGGTCGTTGATTCAGGATCCGATGGTCGAGGGAAGCTTACGGGGAAAAGTCGCCGGCGTCGGAGATCTCCGGCGAGTCCGGAATGGCAAAGACGACGGCGTTGGTGCTCCGGCGGTCGGGGAAGACGGGGAAGTGGTCCGGGCGACGGCGACGGTTCTCCGGAGTCGATTGGGGGCAACGGTGGGTGGAATGGTGGACGAAATCGGTGGCTACGGTCGATGGGAGGTTCGCTGAGGGTGGGAGCTCCGGCGAGCAATTGCGGCAGCGTCTCGGTGAGAGAGAGAGGGGGCTAGGGGAAAAATGGATGCGGGGAGTGGCCGGCTTATATAGGAGTGCGGGGAGCGAGAGGGAGTTAAGAGAGGAGAGAGATCCGGCGAGGGGAGGAAACGGCCGGCGTCGGGTCCGGCGCGCGGGGGGGGGGGGGGGGGAAGAAGATGACCGCTCGGTCATTACGAGCGAACGAGGTGGGGTCTAGCGTCAGTGAGAGGAGGGCGTGTCCGTTACGCGCGGTCGGCCGGCTTCTAATCAATACGCGAGTAACTGCCGTGGGCCGGCCTGTTTAATACCGGAAACGGTTACCGTTTTTCCTTTAATAATTTTCCAGAGATATTCAAAAGCTTTTACAGCATTCAAATATTTTGCAAATATAGGGGTATTATATATCAAAATTAACAGAATAATAAATGCTATTTAATGAACATTTCTATTCTGTCATTTGAACAATTTGAAAGAAATAATATTTTCAGGAATTGCCTAATTGTTTTTAAATCCTTTTTGCAAATATTTTCAAAATAACCCCTGGTTATTATTGTTCAAATATATCACCAATTAGTCCCTGGTGTGGAGTGTCATGTTTCTCCTCTCTTATTTGGACTTTTAACCAAAATTTCAAATAGGTGAAACAACTTAGGGAAAAGTAGAAAGAGCTTTCTGAAATCCAGAAAAGGCATTTCAACTATTTCATAAAATCAAGCAATGATGATGATGGATGCATAGCTATATTAATAACATTCCAAAATGAAATTTTGGGATGTTACAAACCTACCCACCTTAAGATGAATCTCGCCCTCGAGATTCGGGTTGGCTAGAAAATAGGTGCGGATGGTCTCTACGAAGATCTTCTTCGCGTTCCCAGGTGGCTTTTTCCTCGGTGTGATGACTCCACAGAACTTTGCAGAACTTGATGATCTTGCTGCGGGTAACTCTGTTGGCAGTCTCGAGGATTCTGACAGGCTTCTCCTCGTAAGTCAGATCACTGTCAAGCTGTATGGCCTCTAGGGGCACGGTGTCTCGAAAAGGGATGTCAGCCATCTCAGCATGGCATTTCTTTAGCTGGGTAACATGGAACACATTATGAACTTCGGATATTCCTTCCGGCAATTCCAGTTTGTATGCAACTTCACCTCTACGTTCAAGAATTTTGTAGGGGCCTATGAATCTGGGTGCTAATTTTCCTTTAACACCAAACCTCTTGATTCCACGAAGCGGGGATACACGAAGATATGCTCTGTCTCCCACTTCATATGTCACTTCTTTACGTTTGCTGTCAGCATAACTCTTCTGTCGAGATTGAGCTACCTTGAGTTTGTCCCGAATCATCTTGACTTTCTCTTCAGAATCTCGGATAAGGTCAGGACCAAAAAGTTGTCGGTCTCCAACACCATCCCATGTCAACGGTGTTCTGCACCTCCTTCCGTATAAAGCTTCGAAAGGGGCCATCTTCAGACTGGTCTGATAACTGTTGTTGTACGAGAATTCTGCGTAAGGTAAGTTGTCATCCCAACTAGATCCATAATCTAGCGCACAAGCTCTCAACATATCTTCCAGAATCTGGTTGACTCTCTCAGTCTGTCCATCTGTCTGTGGATGAAAGGCTGTACTAAACTCTAGCCTTGTACCCAAAGTTTCATGTAACTGATGCCAAAACTTTGAGGTAAACTGTGTTCCTCTATCTGACACGATACTCCTCGGAACTCCATCCAGACATACGATTCTGGTCATATATATCTTGGCTAACTTAGCACTGGTATAGGTGGTTTTCACTGGAATGAAGTGAGCTACCTTGGTCAAGCGATCTACCACTACCCAGATGGAATCATAACCTGAACGGGTCCTGGGTAATCCTGTGATGAAGTCCATACCAAGCTTTTACCATTTCCACTCGGGTATCGGCAAAGGTTGTAGTAACCCTGCTGGTTTCTGATGTTCCGCTTTTACTCGCTGACAAACATCACATATTGCAACATGTTCCGCAATATCTTTCTTCATACCTGTCCACCAATAACTTCCTTTTAAATCCAGATACATCTTGGTGTTGCCTGGGTGTATCGAGTAAGGTGAATCGTGGGCTTCTTGAAGTATCAACTTCCTGAGCTCGGGGTCATTGGGCACATAGATGCGGTTCTCAAACCACAAAGTTCCGTGCTCATCCTCACGAAAACCTTTAGCTTTACCATCTTCCATTCTCTATTTAATCTCAGCTATCTCCTTGTCCGATTTCTGGGCTTCACGAATTCTTTCGGTCAAGGTGGACTGAATTTCCAGTGTACCAACATATCCTCTTGGAACTATCTCTAGCTTGATCTCTCTGAGATCATCGACTAACTCTTGGGGTAATCCTCCAGCTGTGAGTGTGTTCACATAAGTTTTACGACTCAAGGCATCGGCTACAACATTAGCCTTACCTGGATGGTAGTGTAATCTCATGTCATAGTCCTTGATTAACTCTAACCATCTCCTCTATCTGAGGTTCAACTCTTTCTGCGTGAAAATATATTTTAGGCTCTTATGGTCGGTGTAAACATCACAACTATTTCCGATAAGAAAATGTCTCCAGGTCTTGAGTGCGTGCACTACGGCTGCTAATTCCAAATCATGGGTGGCATAATTCAACTCATGAGGTCGTAGTTGTCTGGAAGCATAGGCTACAACCTTTCCATCTTGCATGAGTACTCCTCCCAGTCCTTGACGTGAGGCATCACAGTAAACCTGGAAGTCCTTCCGAATATTGGGCAAAATCAACATTGGGGCTGTGACCAAACGTTCCTTTAACTCCTGGAAACTGGCTTCACATTCCTCGGTCCAAACATACTTGGATTCTTTCTTCAACAACTCTGTCATGGGCTTGGCAAACTTTGAGAAATTCTCAATGAATCTCCGGTAATATCCGGCAAGTCCGAGGAAACTGCGGATCTCCTTAACTGAGGTAGGGGACTTCCACTCGGTGACGGCTTCAACCTTAGTAGGGTCCACTGCTATTCCTTCTCCGGAAATAACATGTCCAAGGAATCCGACTTCCGTCAACCAAAATTCACATTTGCTGAACTTGGCATATAACTGATGTTCTCTCAGTTTCTCCAGAACTAAACGCAGATGTTCCTTATGTTCTTCCTCGTTCTTGGAGAATATCAGAATGTCATCGATGAACACCACAACAAACTTGTCTAGGTATTCCATGAATACTTTGTTCATCAAATTCATGAAGTAGGCAGGAGCATTAGTCAATCCAAAAGACATGACCGTATACTCATACAAGCCATACCTCGTGGTGAAAGCTGTTTTGGGTATATCCTGTTCACGAATTTTCAACTGGTGATACCCTGATCGAAGATCGATCTTGGAGAATACTTTGGCGCCTACTAGCTGATCAAACAAATCATTAATCATCGGCAGAGGGTACTTGTTCTTGATAGTCACCTCGTTCAAGGCACGATAATCGACTACCATTCTCAAGGTTTTATCCTTCTTCTCCACCAAAAGAACTGGGGCTCCCCAAGGTGAAGAACTGGGGCGTATATAACCTTTGTCCAATAACTCCTTAATTTGCTTCTTGATTTCCAACAGATCATTTGCGGGCATCCGATAGGGTCTCTTGGAAATTGGTGCTGTCCCTGGCTATAGCTCTATTAGGAACTCAATCTCCCTATCTGGTGGCATGTCTGGTAATTCTTCCGGGAATACATCCGGAAAGTCTTTTACCACAGGTACTTCCTCCTAAACAACTCCCGTGAGGGCATTTAACCTAGCACTTATACGTGTGCGTCGGGATACATACTTAATCCTCTTGTTCTCCGGGGTGGTGAGTGAAACAGACTTGCTGAGGCAATCAAGATTTCCTTCATACTTGGTCATCCAATCCATGCCTAGGATTACATCCAGTCCTTCTGACTCTAAGACGATGAGGTCGGTGGGAAAAACATGATTTCCTATATTGAGTTTCAAGGCATGGCATCCTATCCCTGCCATCATCATACCTCCTAGGGAACTGACCTTAATGGGCTGACTAAGGGTTTTGGTGGGCAAACCATACTATTCCACAACTACCCTTGATATGAATGAATGAGTTGCACCGGAATCAAAAAGTACTATAACTGAACGTGGATGCAATAAAAACTTACCAACCACAGTCTCGGGTTGATCATAGACTTCTTCCACGTCAAGGTGGTTCACCTGGGCACGAGGAAAAGGGTTTGGCTTCTTGGCTGCGGAGTTGCCGTTTCCACTGCCTTGCTTGCTCTGGGGACACTCAGTAGCATAGTGCCCTGTCTTCTGGCACTTGAAACAGGTGATGTGACTCAGATCCTTCTGAGTAGGAACTTGACGGTGCTGGTTGTTGTTCCCATTCCCATTGTCACTCTTGAAGTTACCATGGTTGGGACGGTTGTTCCCATTTCCTCCATGATGGTGGCCTCCATGGTTGTGCATAGCATGAGTGTGCTTTCCAAACTTACTGTTTCCTGATCCGGTATTCCCTGAGTACGGGGAGTAGCGAAGCTTCTGATGAGCTCCAGAGTTGAACTTCCCCTGAGTGTACTTCCGCTTGCGGTTTTCAATCTGCTGTTGTTTACCTTCCAAAATGAGGGCCTTATCCACCAGCTCTTGGTAGTTGTTGAAAGTAGCCACTACCAGCTGTATGCTCAACTCGTCGTTGAGTCCTTCCAGAAACTTTTCTTGCTTGGCCGCATCATCGACCACATCTCCTGGGGCATAACGGGCCAACATGTTGAAGTCGTCCACGTACTGGGCCACAGAGCGATTACTCTGGCGCAAGTTGCGAAACTCGCGCTTCTTCAGACTCATGGCTCCAGCTGAAACATGTGCGGTGTGGAAAGCTTGCTGGAACTGCACCCAAGTCACATCTGCAATAGGATAAGTGGTGGTGTAGTTCTCCCACCATGAAGCTGCTGGTCCTTCAAGTTGATGTGCGGCAAATCGCACCTTCTCAGCATCAGTACATCCAGCAGTGACGAGTTCTCTCTCCATCTTACGGAGCAAGTCATCTGCCACAATGGGCTCAGTGCTGCTGGAGAAAGTTGGAGGGTTCAACCTCAGAAAACGGGTGAGATTGTCAGTCTGGGGTGGATGGTGGTTGTGGTTGTTCTGATTGTTGGTCTAATTCTGAATCAATAACTGCATCAGTGCATTCTGCTGCTGAAGAAGTTGTGTGAGTTCCGGCGGGAAAGTGAAGTCGGTCTCACGTCGTGGAGGCATCTTGCTGTTTTCAAAGGGATGAGAATTAGAATAGAACAAGGGTCTAGAAGAAATAATCACTACCCATATGCAATGCAACAAACATATCACACCAAACACTCATTCATTTATTCAAACAATATCAAACATCGAGAATACAAATCTCAAACAACTAAGCATCGACCTATGCTTTAACGACGAAAATAAAAGATACATGGAGGGCATAACTAAGGTTTTTCCTCAGAAGTGCATAGTCGTAGGTCCTCCGGTGGTGCTTTCCTCATAGTCTTCATCGTCGCTGATGAAGGGTGCCATGTCTCCTTCGGGATGAAGGTTTTCCCCCATGTCTAGCTGCTCCTCCAGAGTTGCGATGCGTGCATTCTGCTCATCAATCCTCTCTAGGAAGTCCTTCACTTCATGCCCGTGTTCATAGTTGGCCTCTCGCAGATCAGCTTCGAGGTCTAGCTCGCGGTTAATCAGATTCTTGATTGTCTTTGTATCAGCACGAACTCGAAGCTCCAGAGTCCTGATGTGAGTCTCCAGGGTCTGGATATAGGAAATAGTGGTGTCTGAAGTGGGAGTAGTTATGATGTTTCCATTGGCATCTCTGCGACAAACCACGCTGAGTCCTGGTGAAATGGTTCCACCTCTGTATTCCTCCTGAATACATCCAAGGGCACGATGAATGGCCATGTCTCTTCCAAGTATCCAACTGGTTGCCACGAACTTGAGGTTGATGGGTTCCTTCCGGTTCCCAAAAGTCTTCCCTGGGATATGCACCTCGATCTTGTAGCGTCCATCTTGGGGAAATGACATGATAGGAATCCCGGTGATGCTCGGCAAAGCAATCCTTACGTCCTTGACGATCCTCATCAGCTCCTTACCGAAGGGCATCGTTGCGTTAGGCTGGCAAAACTCCGTGATCAACACTAGGATGAAGGTGGCCATCTATAAATTTTGAAATAATCGGAGAGGAGTCAGAAACGAATAAATGAGAGTATAAGATATTTAAAGACAAAGAGAAACAATCCTAAGGCTTTCCAATCCTAGAGGTTACGTCCTACGGTCAGCGTGTGCTCTGATACCATTTCTGTAGCGACCCGACCTGAAAAGTCAAGTCTCCGGTGTTTCCGTACCATCCCAAGATCATGCTAGTACACACACGGTACATCCATGTATATATCAAAGGGAAATCACACAACATTATATTAATCGAAATCTCATATCGAGTCCTTTATTACAATAAAAATTACAATAAAGTGGCTAAAAGCCAACTCATGAGAATATCTAAATCTTGCGGAAGCGTCGAAGGTAGATGAGTCCATCTGACTCCAAGGGCATCTCACTGAGCATAGAACGTGTCCTCACTCCTGGTCGGAAAAGTACTCTGCAACATGATACGTTGCAGCCGTGTAGGTCAGCATATGGAATATGCCGGCAAAGTCACAAGAGAAGGGTGAAAAGATAATCATCTAGTCTATATGCATATATGGCAGGTGGGGTGGTAAGTTTTTGCGTAAAGCCAAGTTTTTCCTACATCAAGGGAGGGGCTAAGCAAAATATTACTAAGTTGGTTGATTAATGAGATGTTTGCACCAACCAATTCTCATTTCCAAATTATTAATACCCACATCATCGTCATTAATTGTGTTGAGAGTTCCGGAAATTTCAATTCCTTTGGCTCAAGTCGTCCATGACCGTGGACACGGCTAATCGATTAGGTTTAAGTACTCTACAGAGTTTTGCACACGTTCCCCACAAGATTTGGTCGCCTCCGTTTGATTTCTCGCAGTTCAAAGTGTTTGAGAAACGGATGACCAAAACATGGTCTTCCAAAGGGTTTCCGTGTGACTCTGTCGGTGCCCATCCTTTCCTACCGTTCTTCTACCTCTCGTAGCACCGCCTGTCCAGGGTCACCACGATATCCAACCAAGCCAGAGCCCATAATGACTTGTGGCTGTGCAGGTAAGCCTTGGGTTTTAAAGCATCCATCCATCTCTTTGTGCCTGGGTGGACCTTTCCGCGTGAATACTGGCCATCTCCAGCATCACCTAGGCTAACCACTGGTTTCTCCAGGGTGCCGTTCAACCATCATCCACCCAGAGGTATGTTGAAAACTTGGAGTCTTGAAATCTTGATCATTATGTAGGTCTTGAAATTATTAACTCTCTCAACTCTCGTGATTCACACAACTAACCCCGTCTACTAATAGCATAGCAAAAGCAAAACAACGTTTCCCGGGGCCAAATGTTGTCAAAGGGATTGAGAGGAATACCTACCACATGATACTACTACAATGTAACCAAGTTTCCAACTAACCTATCTTGCATGCAATTGGGGAGATGGTAGAACTAATGCATATAAAACATGGGTAAAACATGGTCAAAGTGACTTGCCTGATTGATGATCTTCGTACGTGAGTGACTCTAAGTAACAAGCTTCGCACTCCGGATAATCTAACGAAGCAAACAAGCACTCAATAAGCATACAACAAAATATTGTAACTCACAAACATCAACCAAGAATTAGTAAACAATCAAGACAAAATAATGCACAAATCTCAAGTAAGAAAACACACAAAGTTTTGTTTTCAAAAGGTGAGGAAAGAAAACACTACTGACATAATGAAACCATTTGTAATAACAAAACAATTGTTGTCAGCAAGGAAACACTAGAATATTTTATTAATAAACAGAATATAATCAATTTAAGTTTGTTGGGAAAAGTTTAGTAAAGTTTATACAAGTTTGTGATAAATACTATAGGAATCAACTATAGTTATATTAACAAAAGAATGAAAAACTAAACTTATTATTTATTTGTAAAACATGTTCTTAACAGAAAATAATTTACAATTAAATATGTCTTAGAAAACAGAATTAAAATATACAAAACTTTGTTTGAAAACAAAACTATTACTAGTTAGTTGTTTTAATCAAATTAGGCCTATTTGAAAATAAGTTGTGATTCCTATGTTAAATAAAATTAAAGTAAGCAAATAAAACCAATTCTAAATCAAACTAATTAAAATTGAGTTTATAAAACTATATTATAATACTAAGCAGATTCTGTTTATAGCTAAAACACTATTCAAAATCATCCTAAAAATCCTCAAACTAAACATGGAGATAGTCCTAACCAATATCAAACAGTAGCAAAAAGAATCATATCAAAATCTATTTTTAAACTCTAGTTATTTAGATTTGAAGATTTTGAGCAAATTTGATTAAATTCAAATTCTATAGGTCAAATTTGAAATTTAAAAGTACAGGGTGAAACTACATGAAAAATATGAGCTATTGCAAAAAGAATCAACTCAAAACACTAAATAGATTAAAAGATATAGCTAAAACAAATTTTGAAAACATTCTGTTAATTAAAACAAAACTGAAAAAGAAACCTGACTTTGCAACGGCCAGGGGGCTACGTGGCGCGATCCTATTGGCTAGCGAGCGCGTGCGGTAGGTGCTTTAGAGAGGGCGACCGGTCGGTAGAGGATACCAGTTTGGATTTAAATCCGTTCTAATCTCGGTCGTTGATTCAGGATCCGATGGTCGAGGGAAGCTTACGGGGAAAAGTCGCCGGCGTCGGAGATCTCCGGCGAGTCCGGAATGGCAAAGACGACGGCGTTGGTGCTCCGGCGGTCGGGGAAGACGGGGAAGTGGTCCGGGCGACGGCGATGGTTCTCCGGAGTCGATTGGGGGCAACGGTGGGTGGAATGGTGGACGGAATCGGTGGCTACGGTCGATGGGAGGTTCGCTGAGGGTGGGAGCTCCGGCGAGCAATTGCGGCAGCGTCTTGGTGAGAGAGAGAGGGGGCTAGGGGAAAAATGGATGCGGGGAGTGGCCGGCTTATATAGGAGTGCGGGGAGCGAGAGGGAGTTAAGAGAGGAGAGAGATCCGGCGAGGGGAGGAAACGGCCGGCGTCGGGTCCGGCGCACGCGGGGGGGGGGGGGGGGGAAGAAGATGACCGCTCGGTCATTACGAGCGAACGAGGTGGGGTCCAGCGTCAGTGAGAGGAGGGCATGTCCGTTACGCGCGGTCGGCCGGCTTCTAATCAATACTCGAGTAACTGCCGTGGGCCGGCCCGTTTAATACCGGAAACGGTTACCGTTTTTCCTTTAATAATTTTCGAGAGACATTCAAAAGCTTTTAAATCATTCAAATCGTTTGTAAATATAGGGGTATTATATATCAAAATTAACAGAATAATAAATGCTATTGAATGAACATTTCTATTATGTCATTTGAACAGTTTGAAAAAAATAATATTTTCAGGAATTGCCTAATTGTTTTTAAATCCTTTTTGCAAATATTTTCAAAATAACCCCTGGTTATTATTGTTCAAATATATCACCAATTAGTCCCTGGTGTGGAGTGTCATGTTCCTCCTCTCTTATTTGAACTTTTAACCAAAATTTCAAATAGGTGAAACAACTTAGGGAAAAGTAGAAAGAGCTTTCTGAAATCCAGAAAAGGCATTTCAACTATTTCATAAAATCAAGCAATGAGGATGATGGATGCATAGCTATATTCATAACATTCCAAAATGCAATTTTGGGATGTTACAATAAGTATCCAAGTAGTCCATATCCACGGACGCGGCTATTTGAATAGATTGATTACCCTGCATGGGTGTACTTCGTCACACATGCTCCCGCGACTTACCGCCACGTGCTCATAAAAAGGCACCTCGGCAACCTTCAAGCGGAAGCCCAGCGGGGGAGTTGGCCACGACCTGACTAACCACACAAGACTCTAGTCCAGGTTTATCGCCCATTCGGGACTGAACCTGCACGGAAGTTCGACCGAAGTTTCCTTAACGGCCCCAAACGATGAGTACAGGGTTCCCAAGCCCACCTCGACAGATGGTACTACACTTGGTACACTGGGCCACAATGCCTAGTCTGTCCCAAGCCCACCTGTATGGGGTACCACTCGGTAGTCTACTAGCATATCCTACAAACACCAGAAACTAGTTGCAACTCCAGGATAGAGATCAAGTCGGTTAATAAGTCGAGAGAGTCAACTAAGGATCCCAATGTGCGGTAGTAGCTAGTCTTGGATAACATACACATGACTCAGTTCTTAAGGACGGTCCCAATGAGACGACCCGCCATGTACTCCTACATGGCCTCTCATCGCTACCTTTACCAAATCATGTTCACAACTTAACTCTCTTCATCAGAACAAGTTTAATTCACTCCGGTTCATCACCCAGATGAATCAGACCTGACACAACTCTAAGCATAGCAAGCATAGCAGGTTAAAGGCACAACATAGTTCAAGCATCTACCAGGTATGCTAGGTTGCATGGTTCATCTATTTACTGTCACAATGATAGGTCATGCAGAGGAATGGGTTCAACTACCGGAACATGCAAAGTTGAAACATTTTGTCCTAATGCAATAACTAAGAGCAAGAGCGAGAGAGTGGGATTGTATCAGATATGTTCAAGGGGGTTGCTTGCCTGATAAGATAATCACACGTTACTGCTCCTCCGATGGATACTCGACTGTATCCTCCGGAACAGTGCCTAACACGAAGAACAAAGGGGAACAAATCAATACACACCAAATGCCACAATATGATGCATGAATATGTTATGGCAATATGAAATGTTTGAGCTAATGCATCTAGCAAAAGATTTAAATGAAGTAGGTTTGAACTCGAGGTTCAAATTCAACTTCATATAAGGATTCCATAATGCATTGAAATAAATGTCCAATTTCACCTATTTAGGTTGCTCCAAAATGCATGAAAATGGTACAGATGGATTCATTGGATTTTTATGATCAATTTTCATATATAAATTATTTTCATTTGACTTAGAGATTAATTTATATGAATTTTAGAAGTTTTTATTAATTTCTGGAATTTATTTTAAATCTATAATTGTAATTATTATGTCAGCCTGACGTCATGGTGACGTCATCAGGTCAAAGGCGCCAGCCTAGGTCAAACCTGATGGCTGGGCCCCACCTGTCAATGACACAGTCATCAAAACGTTTTTTTTAACTTAATCTAACTAATAATAAATAGGGTCGGGCCCGCAAGTCGGCGACTCAGGGGTTAATTAACCTGGTGATTAGCCTTAAGCTAATCACCTGGGATGGCACCCACTGGTCGGCTCAGGCGACGACCCGTCGCCGGCGACCTCTGGTCACGGCGGCGTCCGCTTTGCCGGCCACGGGAGCGGCGGCCGGGGCACTAGCGCGAAGCCCCTACTCGCCCACAACCAGGGGAGCTAGCCAGGGGCGTGGGGAACGCCTGAGCTCGCTGCTACGACGCTGGAGGCGGCGGCCGGAGCTCGGCCAAGGACGGCTGTGGCGCTAGGGCCTGTGGGAAGGGGCGCCGGGGGTCGGGGCGGCACCTACAGGCCCGCGCAAGCACGCCGGAGTGCACAGCTGAGCACGGCCTGGGCTTTGGCAGCGGTGTCCATTTATGCGAACGGTGAGGAGCACAGGCACGACAGTATAGCGATGGCTATGGCGAATAAACAACAAGGAAAAGAGGAGGAATGGACGGAGAGGCTCATGGCGCTTCCGGTCAACGGCTCGACGGGCTCGGGGAGGCGCCAGGGGCGGCGAATCGACGGCGAGGGGCTTCGGTGGCCGGCGACAGAGGGAGCAAAGGAGAGGGAGGAAAGGGCAAGAGAGAGCAGCGGGGCGAGAGAGAGGGAGGAGAAGAGAGCCACGGCGGGAGGGGGGTCGCTGGCGCTCCCGGGGGCTCCACGGCTGGCAGCCAGATAGGAGGTGGCCGACGCGCCCCTGCCACACGCCCTCCTGCCTACTGGCAGGTGGTTGAAGACGGTGGGGCTGGATGGACCGGCTGGGCCGGCTTGGCCAGCTCCACCTGGGCCTCCTCTTCCATTTTTCTTAATTTTCTTCTTTTGCTATTTTTGTTATTTCATTTTTTTAGGCACTAAAATATTTTACAAAAATATGAAACTTTTTCTGGGCACTAGAGGAATTAATCCAAAGGCCCTGGCCAAGTCTCAAATTTTGTTGGAGTTTTTTAAAATATTTATAGCATTTTAAAACCTCAATCTGAATATTTATTGATTAAATTAAATAACCAAAATGACATTTTTAAAATATGCATCACCCCTGGTTTACGTTGCAACATTATTCCAGAAATGATGAACATTTTAGGAGGCCACTTTGGTTTATTGGGAAAATATTTTAATTGAACCTATTTGAATTCAATTGTGCTAGGCTTTTGATCATCCCTGTTTCAAGTTTAAAAGAATTTAAACATGATGCAATCCCAAGCATGGATCCTAATGCATTCTAAAGCTAGGGATGTGACACTCCCTCTCTAAGCTCCCTGCTCTCACTCATGCATCTCTGACGGAGGAAGATGGCGTGCAGGTCTCCGCTAGGAACTGGGCTGGGCCGCGCCAAACAAAATAGGCCCAGTTCCTAGAGCTACTCATAGGGAAAAACTAACACATGTTTTCCATTTTGGAATAATAATAACACAAGATAAAAAAACCCAAAGAAAAGAAAAGTGATCTATGTAAAACCAAGTTAATTTGTCACTAAAGGAAATAGGCCCTATTTAATAAAAATAGAAAGAAGATTTTTAGGACAAACAAATTAAATGCTTTTAAATATATTAAACACATGTTAATAACAAAAACCCATGAGCACAAAGCTCCAACACAAAGAGAGCAACTCCAAAGAACTCAAAATAATATTAGCTACCCCATGAACATTTTTAACAAATTTTATTAGCAAGTTAACTCTATTGATTAATGATAATAGGAATACAAGGTTAAAGGATGGTTTGTTTTGAGATAAAGAGAGGGGGAAGGAGTTGATACCCACTCTAGCACACACACCCACAAGACCAGTCACACCACATGAAACATCACAAGGTCAAGAGGCACACCACATTGCAATGCATGACATGATGATGAAATGATATAACGCATGATGCAAGAATGCATGAGACAAAGACATGGCAAGGAGGAACTCAAATAAATTCATGACATGACAAGGTTCACATAGGTTACATGCCATAAAAGGTAGGGACAACACTTGGGCTTTCATATACAAGCCACGTGGTTAGGGGGATTCGACGCACAAGCTCACCGCGAGACGATTGAGGCAGACAACAAGCTCGGGGAGGCGCAGATGGCCGCGAATCGCCAGAGCGGTGTGCCAGAGATAGAGCTTGAACATGATGTCAAGATAGAGCTTGAGCGGGCTCCTCTGGTTTCTTGGCTCGGTGAGGTGTTCGGGGTCGACGTTGCGGTTCTTTTGGGCACGGGGATAGGGCAAGGGGGTCTCGGTGGCTATGGGGGCGATAGCAGCGAGGCGAGGATGGCTTCGGCCATGGCGACACACTGGCGAGGGAGAGGGGAGGAATGAGGGGACAGAGGTGGGATCGATGCGGATGACTCTGGGGTCCTCATCCCCTCCTCCAGCCAGGCTAGCAGGCAGGAGGTGGCCCTTGCGTGTAACCTCGCGCGTCGGGCACGCGCCCTCTCATCCTCTTGGCGAGAGGCTAGGGACGACTGGCCACTGGGCTAGTGGGTCCGGCTGGGCTACACGCAGGTAAGTCGCCAGGTTTGCTACTTTTCCTATTTTGTTTTCTTTTCTATTTATTTGCTCTCTATTTAAAATGTTTGGGCAAAAACGCTAAAGGCAAAAACTCTGGAATTTATTCTGGGGTGGTAAGAATAATATTACCAAGCCCCATAATAAGTTTCAACAATTTTGAAGAAACTAAATATTCATAGTGCTTTTATTTGCCATTTACAACATCTTTGCCGAATTATTTAAAATGTCAAACTTGTTGTGAAAATGAAATGCCCCTCTGATATGTTGTTGCCAACATTTATCAGAAATAGTGAAAAAATTTGAAGGGCATTTTGGATCCATTGAAAAATCACAACTAGTTGAATTGTTTGGTTAGGTGAGGTGTTTGGGTTTTTGTTAATCCCCAGATCATGTTGATTAAAATTAAACATGATGATATGAATGCTCACTGGTGCAACTAATACTCGTCTACATGCAGTGATGACATTTATGTGCCATGGTGTAATGGAGTCCTTGTAGTTTGCTATGACTCATCTACACACGCTAGAGGTCGACACCTACATTGCTGGCTTACGTATGCCTGTCCCTGTAGGGATGTGACACTTGGGTTCTATGACTAGTCATGTCGACACGGGTTCTCTGTCATCTAAATGCTAGCGACATGTTCACATACGTGAGCCAAAAGATGCAAATGGTACCGGCGCAAGTAAGGTGGTAGTCGTGGAGATAACCGTGCGTGAGGCTGCAAAGTGACGTGATATGTTATAGGATGGGTTCTTATGGCTTAGTATCTGGGTTCCGACAGTGTTGGTATTAGAGCTTGATTGCCTATAGGACTACAAAGCCAAACTGGTGGATGTTGAGTCTAGAACTACTTTAGTTATATAAGGGAATTGATCGCGGAAGTGACGTAATATTCATTTTACTCCTTTCCCTGTGTCATTCTAATTCCGAGTCACCCTCTTCTTTTATACGACGATTAAAAGTATGCTTTATCATCTATCTATCAGGATACCGAGTTACTATGCTGGAGACCTATAGGAAAGTTGTTGTCTTCCTAGATCGGTGTCTCCATAAGAATTCCATGTTATGTTGTTAGTTTTCTTGTGCATGTTGCCTCATATTTCATGTCTGTACAGCCATAATTTTGTAAGAGTTATCCAAGGTTGATAGATAATTTGATGCAATTGCAAAATTCTTTCATCCTGACTTAATGTATTTTGGCCAGACAAAGCACCCTAATTTTTGTGTTGGTACTCAATTACCTTGAAGTTTTTGTTGAAATGTTAGGAAACCGTTGATATGTCTTCAACGTATCTATAATTTTTGATTGTTGCATGCTTTATATTATCTGTGTTGGATGTTTTATATGCATTAATATGCTATTTTATACTATTTTGGGACTAACCTATTAATCTAGAGCCTAGTGCTAGTTTTTGTTTTTTCCCCTTGTTTTGAGTGTTGCAGACAAGGAATATTAAACGGAGTCCCAACGGAATAAAATCTTCGCAACCTATGAGACTTGGAGATGAAGTCGGGAGAGCCGCCATGTGGCCAGAAGCCACAGGGGCGCGCCCAGGGGGGTAGGGCACGCCCCCAGGCTTGTGGGCCCACGACAGCTCTCCTGACCCTATTTCTCGGCCTATAAATTCAAAAATATTTCTTGTATAGCAGAACAAGCCACGAAAACACTTTTCCACCGTCGGAAGACTCCGTTCCTGAGAGATCCAATCTTGGAGCCCGTTCTGGTAATCTGCCGGAGGGGGATTCGATCATGGAGGGCATCTACATCAACTCCATTGCCCCTCCTATAATGCGTGAGTAGTTCACCATAGACCTCGGGTCCATAGCTAGTAGCTATATGGCTTCTTCTCTTTCTTTGATCTTAAATACCATGTTCTTCATGATCTTCATGGAGATCTATCCGATATAATACTCTTTTGCGGTGTGTTTGTCGAGATCCGATGAATTGTGGGTTTATGTTCAGATTATCTATGAATATTATTTTATTATTTTCTGAATTCTTATATGCATGATTTCATATCTTTGCATGTCTCTTCGAGTTATTGGTTTGGTTTGGCCAACTAGATTGGTAATTCTTGTAATAGGAGAAGTGCTTAGTTTTGGGTTCAATCTTGCGCTGTCCTCACCCAGTGACAAAGTACGGGTAGCGAGGCACGTATTGTATTGTTGCCATCGAGGATAAAAATATGGGGTTTTCATTATATTGTTTGGGTTTATCCCTCTACATCATGTCATCTAACCTAATGTGTTACTCTGTTCTTCATGAACTTAATACTCTAGATGCAGGCAGGAGTCGGTCGATGTGTGGAGTAATAATAGTAGATGCAGAATCGTTTTGGTCTACTTGACATGGACATGATGCCTATATGCATAATAATTACCTTGGATATCTTCATAATTATTCACTTTTCTATCAATTGGTCGACAGTAATTTGTTCACCCACCGTACTACTTGCCATCATGAGAGAAGCCTCTAGTGAAACCTATGGCCTCTGGGTCTATTTTCCATATTATACTTTCAGATCTAAAACCAAAAATACCAAAAATACCTTGCTGCATTATTTTTACCTTTTGTTTTACTTTCCGTTCAAGCAATCTATTATATCTATCTCTATCACATCTCATCCTTGCAAGTAACTGTGAAGGGATTGACAACCCCTTGATAGCGTTGGGTGCGAGTGTTTGATTATTTGTGTAGTTACATCTATTGGGGACTTGCATGTATATCCTACTAGATTGATACCTTGGTTCTCAACAACTGGGGGAAATACTTATCTACTTTGCTGCATCAACTGTTCCTCTTCATGGAAACCAACGCATGCTCGAGAAGTAGCAACCGTGTTATCTTAAAGAACCACCCAATATTCTAGATGTGTCTTGTTTTCCCAGTGTGATATTTCTGGCCATTGTTATCAAAAGTATGATGTGATTCTAATTAGTCAGTAGGTATTCTAAATATGGGTTCTTGAACCCAAGGACCATTCTGCTCACTCCTGTTGAATGTGTTCCCTCGTACCTTCAGGATGATTAGTAACCTTGATCTAGTCTTCAAGGTCCATGGTATATCATTCTTCCAATACCATGAACTATCACGACAGAAGTTCTTCATGGACTAAAGATCACAACAACAACGCTCTTGATGAGTTCTCTGTTTCATAGTTGCGACTCTGTCAATCCTACCTTTATGTATGTATTATTTGGAAGAAACGTGTTGAACTTTATTCGACGTATTCAATCTATGCATCTACAACTCAGGAAAATCATGTGCTCTTGAGTTGCCCTCCTCAATTGTATTCCGACCTTCATCTATCAATGGATAGGCAAGAGTAGTTGTGCATTCGTTCTCATTGACGCATATTATTCTTGTGGTCCGTCAAGCCATTCTATTTCAGAATGACGAGGAGAAGCAAGCTCCAGTACCTCATTAGTTTCTTAGATTGGGTCAAAGCAGTTGTATTCCGCAGATCAAAATGCCAATCCAGCTTTTTCTCTATTCTACCTCGAAGTATTACCCCCTTTAAGTCAGGGTTGTCATGGGAATTGCAATCTCTCTTATGAATTCTTGATAGAATGATGCTTCTCTCCATCATCATTCATTCCTTGGCCTTTGTGTTGTTGTAACCAGAATACCGACAAGTGAATCATGATGTGTGCAATCGATACTCCTATCAATGTTGTTGCTTGGTATTTAATAGACAATAATTTCATCCTTAGTGTGTTGGTTATAGAACCACCATTCTAAGATTGATCGTGCTATCTAGTCCATTTTCCATGGTACACTTTTCGATCGATGAGTTAGGATTGTGTCAATCCTTCACTCTTTTGATCATATCATCTTGCCCTAAAAATTAAGATTGCTCTCAAGCTTAATAACATAATGCTGGTTTGTGATTTTCCGAATATCTTGTCGGAAGTATCACCAGGTTGATCCCTGGCAGTTATGTTGATCTCGTGATCAAGTTGGTTTTCCTATAAACCACCTCTTCTCCAAGACTCTGTGTTGGATACCCCTGAGCTAGTTGGTTAAGCTAAACAACAACTTGGAGAGTTGAAAGATAAAAGCTTGATCTAACTTAGTTTATGTCAAGGGGATATCCTTGTGTTTGTGCGAGTGTGTTAAAGTAGGATGATATCTTCACCGATTGATCCTATGATCAATTGTTGCATTTATTGTCTTGTTTAATACCTGATTTGAGCATGGGCTATCGTCAAATCAGAATCAGAACCAATGATTATCATAATGTTGTTTTACTCGTGGATGTTTCTTCGATAATACACCATTACATCCTTTGGTCCGACCAACGCTACTATGTTTCTCACATAGTTTTGGAATTCCATCTTCATGGATATTTTGATGAATTGTTGTTGAGACCATCGACAACATCCTTATCTCCTCCATAACTCATGATGAACATAAGCTAGTATTGGAAACTTTTGGAGGCATTATCTTCAGGTCTCGTACCCAGAGTACATGTATGGTGTAAGAAGTGACTTACTCTAAGTCCACGTGCATTTGATGCAAGTTCCCATCGTGAATTCATGGTAAGTTAATTTTTCCATTTGGAATCATCCCAAGCCAATCATGCATGTGCGAAGTATTTTATGGGTTGATAGACTAGTCATCTCCAGTCCATATGTATCCCTAGAACACGAAGCCATTTATTGTCATGTTCAAGGAAAAGAAGTTCTTCTTAAGAGATTGCCTTATGCAAGGACTTTGATATCCCCGAAGTTGGTCCCCAACCAGAACTCGGTGGTGTTTTCTTGTAAGGACCCCATGTTGTCACAATTGTCTTGGACAATGTGTTTACATGTATCTTGCAATCAAGCTCATGATTTGGAGCTGACATATGTAGTTCATTTCCTGAGAATCCTACAACGTCCTCTCTTCAATTTATGTTAGAAACTTTCTCTTTCAGACCTGCTGAGTCTAAAGTAGCCCATCACCAACCAAATCTGAATCTTAGGTAGGTATGATGGTTGGAATTCTTCTAGGATCTATGATGTAGGTCTCCGTAAGGTTGATGTTTTGACCGACACACCTAGTCGGAAGATCTATCATTGTAGTATCTTGATTCAGCAAATTTGACCACTTCTACATGAGGTTTTCATATGACTTATTATAGAAGTTCTTCCTCATGGACCCCTTGAGCTCCCGATGTCCAACCTTTACTTGATGTTCTAGATAGTGAACATGACCTATAATTGGGTGATGCTAGTTCATCAAGGAGAACATTAGAAGCGGAGTGCAAAATGTCTTTTGGCTGATCAACCAGATTTCATTCCTTGGCGTAGCTAAGTTGAAATCCGAGGAAGTGTTGTTTTCCTTTGCATCTGTATCCTCCATTGTTATTCATTATGGTAGTAGGATATGACCAAGATCCTTGGCATGGATGTTGGTAAAACCTTGATGAATATGGAAATGCTCAAGTTCTTGAGAGCATGCTCAGACACTGGGTTATACCGTCAGTATCAATTGGAATGTGCCTTCCGTTGTCGAGTTGTTTTATAACTAGAGTTTCCTTCCGATCTGAGTATGCCATTCTTTCGAAATCCTTCAAAAGGTCATTGTGAATTTCCTTAGGCTGGTATGAAGAGTTTCAATGATCTCTAAATCAAAAGTATTTCTTTTTTCCACTTAAGGGAATAACTCTATGAGTCACCTCTCCTAGGATGTCTCGTCATGGTATTAAGGGCAACTTAATTCCTCGCTACTTTGAAACCCATCACCGTCTATTTAAGAGTGGAATTGTTGCCTACCAATTGACCCCCCTTCCCTCATCTACTTTTTTCCATTGCTCTCGAATGTGTTTTGTTTCTCAGCTCAAGAGATGTTCTCACGTTCCATTCCATGAGTTGATCATGAGTTGCTCGATCTTTGAGGAGATCGATTCCTGTAGAGTTTTCTACCCTTGTTGATGTGTTGGGAGAAGCTTCCAAAGCAAGGATGTCAAGATCAATATGATGCAATGAATCAAAATCTTCGAGAAGGGCAATTGGATGTGAAGATAAATATGATGCAATAAATCAACATCTTCATGAAGATTGTCTTAGATTGTATCAACTCTGTCCTCTTACCCTATGACTGAATCTCGGGACGAGATTCTCGGTTAGTGGGGGTGAGTTGTCACAGCCCTAGTTCTACCCTTGGTTGTGGTTGCATTCATGCATGCATTTAAATTTCAAAAGAAATTGAAATGGCAATTTGATATGGCCTCACAAATAATTTTTTCCAAAATAAGCATTATAAAAATTTCTTCAAACACATCCAAGAGAATGTTCCTGATGTTCAAATAAAATATTGGCATGATGTGAAAATATCAATCAATATTTTGGAATCACAGAAACATTTTACATTGGGCTTTTGAATTAATTCAACTATTATTTGCAATGCAATTATGTTTCCTATATATATAATATAGTTCCATTTATTCTGAAAATTATTGTGTGGCACTGGATAAATTCATTTAGTGCACATGACAATTTCCAGGATTTTTACAAGTGCCTACCTATTTTATTTTGATCCAAAGAAAATGTTAGAAAAAATAGAAAAGAAATAAAACAAAATGGAAAGAGAGAGAGAGAGAGTACCTGGCCCAAGTGGGAGGCCCAGCCCACAGGGGCAGCACAATCTTCTTCCTCCTGCCAGGAAGAGAAGCAGCTGCGTGCCGGCCATGCCGCAGCGGTGCCACCTCCTGCCTCCCTGCCTGCCTGGCTAGCCCCTTGCCACCGCGACAACGAGGATGAGCACCCCTTTGATGTCTACATCAGGACAACCTCGCCATTCGCCCCCTGCCTTCTCCCATGCCTCTGCTCGCCATGGCCGACGTGTCCGCTAGCTCACTGCCCCCTTGCTCCCTCTCTGTGCCCCAAGATCTGGACCAAGGCCCTCGTCCTCTCTGCCGCGTCTCGCCTTGACGAACGCCCCCGAATGCCGTCGCCACCGTCTTATTCCCCAATGTCCATCGGAGATCGTCACCGTCCATTCGCCACCGCTAGGGCCTCCCCAAGCAAGCCGAGCCTTCCATAAAGTTTGTCGGGAGCTTCTCTTCCTCTCCCTACTCTCGTTTCTCCTCTCGCATGTTGTAGCTAGCACCACCACCGGAGTCGAGAGCTCCTCAATGTCGGTGATGTCGTTGTCGTCACTGTGGTCCTCCATCCGCGCGTACAAGCTTGTGAATGAACTCCATAGAGGCTGTAGAGCCCTGGAACCAGCCCGCTAATGCCCTGCAGCCCCGCATCCGCATGCACTCGATCGCCAGTCGCCGCCGAGCTCGTGGTGGCCATCGTCTCAGGCGACCCCCAAGCCCTCTGGCCAGCCCCACTAGATGCGGTCGAGCACGGGCTCCCTCCTAGTGCTCTCGGTGCGTGAAACCATGCCCTAGGGCACGTTTTCGACCAACTCCGGGAAGCCTCCGCCGCGGGTTTGGTTGCTGTCGGCCCAACTCTGATGGGAGCCGATGTGGCTTACCATTTAGCACTAATCCCCCGCTTAGCTGGGCCCACAGCCACTGACCAGCGGGCCCCAGGAGCGGGTCAAACCCAGTCAGCGCGGGGATTAACCCCGTGTCACTAACGTGTGGGCCCTGACCGTCAGGTTTAACCTGGACCAGGCGTTGTTGACCTACTGACATCATGATGATGTCAGGCTGACGTAATTATTCATTTTTGGAATAAAAGATAATTCAGAAAATTCCAGAAAATAGATAAAACTTTGAAGAATCATAGAAAATAATATGTAATTCAGATGAAAATAATTTATATATGAAAAGTGATCAGAAAAATCTAATGAACCTGATTATGCCATGATCATGCATGTTTGAACAAGTTAACATAACCAACTAGGAAATTCCATGACTAGGACAAATTTGATAAATAGCTTGGAGTTGGAATTTGATGTCCATTTGAATTCCACTTCAATTAACTTGGTCAGTTGTTACTCTAGGTTAATTAAGTACATTAAATTGTCATGTCATCCATCATGGTTGTGCATGGCATAAATTGAATGTTGTTCCTTCTTGTTTGCCGCTGGTTTTCCTTCCTCAATAGACGTTGTTCTGACATTATGATCGTTGACACTGATGAAGAGAACAACTATCTTCAGAACTATCATACAAGCAACCCCCTTGAGCATATTAGATACAATCCCAGCTCTTGCTCTTGCTCTCATTTCAATGCATTAGGACTATGCGATTCAACTACTACTTGTGTTGTGGTAGATGAACCCACTCCTTTGCATGACCTACCATTGTCACAGTAAATAGCTAAACCAAGCAACCTAGCATACCTGGTAGATGCTTGCACCATGCTGTGCTATAACCCTGTTATACTTGGTATGCTTAGAGTTGTGTCAGGTCTGATTCATCTGGGTGATGAACCATAGTGAAATGATTGTGTCTTGATAATGACGGTTAAGTGTTGAACCTGTTTTGGTAAAGGTAGCGATGAGAGGCCATGTAGGAGTACATGGTGGGATCACTGCACGCAGACGAGTCGTAGCAGGCTACAAGGACTCCATTACACTGCAAGACATTTCCCCAAAGGGACAGGCACAACAACAAGGGTACGTGCGGGTCAAACAATGTGTTCGGAGCAGTAGCAAGCTACCAAGGCTCGATGGAAGCACAAAGAGGCGTTTCCCCGTAAAGAGTACTACTAGAGGCACACAACTAGGTTTTGAATCCCATAAAACCTTTGCATGTCACACGTACGTAGAACATTCCCGGTATGCATAGATACAACTATGGCATCCCAACATAACCATACAACATTACAACATTTATTTAGAAGGCTCGGAAGAGCCAACATAGTAAGATGTTACAAGCAAGGGTCACAAGACCCAACATTCAGAGCATTCAAACAAACAAGCAGAAGTTATACGTGTCTGGCTACAGACATCTACAAAAAGTGGCTGGAGGAGCCTAAAAGGCTACCATAAGCCTACCAAAGGAACCAGACCTCTGTCTCGGATTCTCAAGCTAACCTAGTCAACATCGAACTTCACGTCATAAGAGTCACTAATGAGACTGATGTCTCCTCTGCGAAAACATAAATTAAGCAACCATGAGTACAAAGGTACTCAGCAAGACTTACATCAGAACTATCTACATATGCATTAGTATCAATGAAGGGGTGTGTGGAGTTTATTGCAGCAAGCTAGCTTTGACTCTTGTCTAACCTGTACTACGACTACAAGTAGTACCTTTGAAGTGGGATAGCACACACGATTCCACATATTCACCAATAAATACACCACTATGGATCCACTCCCGTCTCCCTACGAGAAGACCATCTATAGCACTCACTCTTATCTTGCGTATTTTAGAGTTGTCCATTTCACTTGTCTATGAACCACATAAGTTTTCCAAGTAGTCCATATCCAAGGACGCGGCTATTCGAATAGATGATTACCCTGCAGGGGTGTACTTCGTCACACACACTCCCCCCACTTACCGCCATGTGCACGTAAAAGACACCTTAGCAACCTTCAAGCGGAATCCAAGCGATGGAGTCGGCCACGACTGTTAACCACACAAGACACTAGCCTAGGTTTATCGCCTATTTAAGACTGAACCCGCAATGGAAGTCCGGTCGAGGTTTCCATCACAGTCCCAAACGATGTGTGCAGGGTTCCCAAGCCCACCTCAATGGATGGTACTACGCTCGGTAAATCGGGCCACGGTGCCTTGTCTGACCCAAGCCCACCTGTACGGGGTGCCACTTAGTAGAGTAGTAGCATGGCCTAGAAACACCAGAAAGTAGTTGCAACTCCTGGACATAGATCAGGTCCATTAATAAGTCGAGAGGGTCCATTGGTTTGGGGCCCAATGTGCGGTAGTAGCTAGTCTTAGATAACATACACAAGACTCAGTTCTTAAGGACGGTCCCAATTAGACAATCCGCCATGTACTCCTACATGGCCTCTCATCGCTACCTTTACCAAATCGGGTTCAACACTTAACTCTCATCATCAGAACACAACCAGTATACTCCGGTCCATCACCCAGATGAATCAGAGCTGACACAACTCTAAGCATAGCAAGCATAGCAGGTAAAGACACAGCATGGCACAAGCATCTACCAGGTATGCTAGTTTGCTTTGTTCAGCTATTTACTATGACAATGGCAGGCCTTGCAGACGAATGGGTTCAACTACCAGAACAGGTAGAAGTTGAAATGCTTTATCCTAATGTAATAAGTGACAGCAAGAGCGAGAGAGTGGGATTGTATCGGAGATGTTCATGGGGGTTCCCTGCCTGACAGTTCTGAAGATAGTAGTTCTCTTCATCGGTGTCAACGATCATAACGTCAGAACAACATCTACCGAGGAAGGACAACCACCGGCAAACAAGAAGGAACAACATTCAATTTATGCAATGCACAACCATGATGGATGACATGACAATTTAAGGTACTTAATTAACCTAGAGGCACAAATTACCAAGTTAATTGAAGTGGAATTCAAAATGGACATCAAATTCCAACTCCAAGCTATTTCTCAAATTTGTCCTAGTCATGAAATGTCCTAGTTGGTTATGTTAGCTTGTTCGAACATGCACGATCATCGCAGAATCAGGTACATTAAGATCTACAAAATATTTGGGTATTTTTGTGATAGGTTTTGTGGCCCTAACAAAAATAAAATAAATGTCAGAAAAAAAAGAAAGCCAGAAATGGAAAAGAGAGAGAGGGAGTTTACCTGAGGCCCAGCTCGAGGCCGGCCCATCTGGCCCAGAACCGCCTTCGTCCTCCTGGTGTCCAGGAGGCCAATCGCGTGGTTGTCATGCGCTCGCACCAGAGCTGCCATGCAGCTCCCTGCCTTCCTCCTCCTCGCGAGCGTCCCAGGGATAAGCTCCCAGAGCCATCCCGATCGCTCTCTCCCCCTCGCTTTCGCCCCTCTGCCACTCCTCTCCCCTCTGCTCCGCCATGGCCGCCGCAGCATCCGGCCATAGGGTCGTCGCTCCAGCCGCTCCTATGTCCTTATGAGCCATCGAAAAGCCCTGCCATGTCTTGTGGAAGCTATTCGCCAAAGGAATCGAGCCGGGACCCCCCAGCATCGACCCTGACCTCTTATTCATCCTCGGCCGCTGGGGATCGCCGCCGTCGTTCATCGCCGTCAAGCCCTCCTGAGCTACCCGACGTCGCCGTCTGATCCGTTGTGAGCCATGGCCTCTTCCCTCTAGCCCCCTTCTCCCTATGCCCTATGGCGTCAAGCCCGAGCTCGGCCGAGCTCCGGCAACCGCCAACCTCGTCATCGGCCTCGCTCTGGGCCATCTCCGCCTCTGGGAGGTGCCCCGTTGGACATGTGCGAGTGCGGGCGCTTGTCACACATGCTCCTGCCACTTATCGCCATGTGCACGTAAAAGGCACGTCGGCAACCTTCAAGCGAAAGCCCAGCGAGGGAGTTGGCTAGGACCGTCAATCACACAAGACCCTAGTCCAGGTTTATCGCCTACTTGAGACTGAACCCGCACGGAAGTTCGGCCGAAGTTTCCGCTACGGCCTGAAACGATGTACGCAGGGTTTGCAAGCCCATCGTTCGGTTGCCACTTGGTACATCGTGCCACTATGCATCTACCGCATCACAACCCACCCCGTTGGGCAGCGCTATGCACGGCCGCCAACACTTTTCCTACAAACACCAGAGACTAGTTGCAACTCCTGGACAGAGATCTAAGCGATTAATAAGTCGGGCAGAATCATATTTCAGGGCCCAACGTGTGGTAATAACTGTCTTGGATCAAAAACACAGAACTCGGTTCTTAAGTACGGTCCCAATGAGACAACCCGCCATCTACACCTACATGGCCTCTCATCTCTACCTTTACCAAATCGTGTTCACACACACTTAGCTCTCACACAGTAGGACATGAACACTGCCATTCCAATACATCGCCCAGATGGACCAGACCCGACACGACATGACTGTAACATAGCAGGCCCAATAAGTAAACAAGCATGGATGAGTAAGCACAACAAGGCTCAAACAGTGCTACTCAAGCTAAGTGGTTTCAACTATTTACTTTGACAAGGATAGGTCATGCAAAGCAATGGGTTCAACTACCGAGAATAGGTAACAGTTGAATTGTTCTTGTACTACTGCAGTAAAAGAGAGAGTACGAGCGAGAGAGTGGGTTCATATCAGTATTCGCAAGGGGGTTTGCTTGCCTGGCAGCTTTGAAGATCTTACTTCTCTTCATAGAGTCAATGATCACAACGTCGAAACCTGTTGGAGATATGCCCTAGAGGAAATCATGTATGATGATATTTCCTATGTGTTTATGAATAAAGATAGTCCGTCGACATTATCAGTGATGTGTATTAACAAGTACGTGACTTGTTTGTGGGACTATGCATTGTATGGTAACTGTTCTAAATGGTCACTAGTCGAAACGATTGTGTGAACGCACAACTAATCAGACTAGCATATGACATGGTGGATGGTTCGGTCTCAATGACCATGTAGCATTGGATGCAAGACGGATAATATGGACTCAGAAAGGTCTGGTCGGATTGGACGTAGTCTGATCCGAGTCGAGATAAGGTCTGAGTTGGACAGACCCAACTATGAGAAGCAGCGATAGGTCATTTGTGAGTCTCTAGTACAACATATGTTCTATGTCCTAAGAACTGAGTTGGCGCATGTACTCTGGATGGTGACAGACTTGCTTTGGGCCAACCAAACGCTACTCCGTGACTGGGTAGTTACAAAGGTAGGTTTCGGGCTTGTCCAGACCCATGTTGCGAGACAGGGTCAAGCAAGATGGGAGTTGCCCCTCCGATCAGGAGAGCTATACTCTGGGATCCTCGCGTGATCCGACCTGGATAAGCATGGCCATGTGATGAGGATTATGAGATAATCTGAAGTGTTGGTCAGATTCACCGGATCAAGAAAGAGGTCGTGCATCAAAAAGGATGACCATGTCGCCTTGTGCATGACAACGTATATCGTGTTGCAAAGGGAACATAAGTGTGAAGTATAGGTTCGCCTAACCAGCTTCATCAGACACTTGGAGTCGACACACCTTACTAGAGGCCACTACCGACTAGTAGAGCCACATGTGATCTGACTTGCGACCAAACAAACGATAACTTAAGGGGTCGCGTGCTTAAGGGAAGGAACACGTGGGCTTTTGGATCCTTGCAAGGCCCAAGAGTGGAGCCTGCGGTGGATGCCTATATATAGTGGAGGTGCGGCACACCCATCCGTTTGATCGCTTCGGCGCAATCATTAGGGTTTGTATGTGTTACGAATAGACACCTCCACTTGCCGCCGACTGTGTGATCGGACCTAGCAGTCCACCGCACGGTGTGTTCCTCCTGCACGGGCGGATACTGTTATAGGCAGTGCACTTGCGCCGCTCCGGCGAACCTGTACACGAGATCCGACGGACCAGCTGTTCGAGGGAGATCAGACGAGGAGGAGACGGATCACATCAACGTGCTGCCCCAACTGTACTTTCGCTGCACGGCACGACGCGTCTAGAGGTAACAATCAGTGATCCATCTCCATAGCATGTTCTTGGATGTTCTACAAGCAGGAAAATTTTATTTCGCATGTGATGCACCTAAAGTAGAACCCAACAGTGGTATCAGAGCCAGGTTATAGGATTTGTATTCAGATCGGATGCATATTAGATATGTGGAGGCGGCGGATGAGATCTTTCGTCGTTCATGAGATCGGCTATGTGCACGGTTGATGAGATCAACTACACATCGGGATCGTTGAGGCTATGTTTTCTATCAATCGGAATCGAAGAGGTCGTGACACAACCAATCCCAACTGGTCAGTATCCGCCATCGGGGTTAACCGTGAAACATAAATCCGAATCGGGTTCGCGGTGATCGATGAGATCGGTCAGATCGGAAAATTCGGCATGATTGAAGTGCAGATGCGATCTGTGATTTCTGAAAACATGTGCGTAGCACCTTGTATTTCATACATGATCACACAAGCCGGTAGAATGCGATTCTATGCACAACTTTGTTTTGAAGGTTTGATGTGAATAGTATGGCTCATGTGTATGTGATGCATGTGTGTAACTTAACATGACCTGCGTGTCATGATTGTCAACCCAGAGGAGCCAAAGTGCTGTCATTATATTGTATAACGGCATGCGTGTCGACTTGTGATTCTCTGTAAATTCATTACTAGTTGTAGTTGTTGGAGGAGAGGTATCAAGTTCGAGGGTTGGCGCCATGGCGTGACAAACAAGATGGAGTTCCACCTTGGTCACCGGAGTAGGAGCCGGCCATGAAAGGATGCCCATGAAGGAGCCATACTATTTCACATATTTATGTTTATATGTGATGGATATTGCTTCTTGTTTCTATGCATGTTAGTATGGTATAAAGATCCCTCATTAATATCAAGCATATTGCCATTCCAGATGTTGCACCTTCGCACATCAAGTACGTCTGGTAGTGGGCTCATAAAATTGAGGTGCTACTAGGTGTCCTTGAACTGGAGGGTTCGTGTCGGACACGGACATGCACCACATCAGGTTAACTTGACAAGGCTATCAAAATGATTTTGGGCCTTGTGTCAAAGAAGGTTGGGAGCCAGGGTATAAGATACCTACCCGGACGACAGGAGTCGTATGGAGATACAATTAGCAAGGTTGCTTACCGGATAGACAAGTTGGCTAGCAGTGATGCTAAAGCTCACTAGTCGCTTGTGCTAGATGGGTCCTGAATCACTAAGAGTTTGTGGAGGGATGTTGACTTCAGTGGGAGTAGTTCTATTTAAGGCTTGAATTACTCTACATAAACACATTACTTAGTGATTCAATATTTTCTGTTGTAGATCAATGGCACCACCTACTCAAAACTTTGCATTGAAATCAACTCTGGAAAAGGATAACCTGAATGGAACGAACTTTACCACCTGGTATAGAAATCTTAGAATTGTTCTCAAGCACGATAAAAAGGAACATGTTCTAGAGGATCCAATTCCAGAGGCACGTGCAGATAATGCTAATGTCACAACCAAGAATGCCTACCAGAAACTCGTTGATGAATCGAATGAGATCAGCTGCCTCATGGTGGCTTGTACGGAGAATGATTTGCAACAGCATTTCGAACACATTGAAGCTTTCAATATGATTGAGGGTCTCAAGAGCATGTTTCAGGTGTAGGCTCTGACCGAAAGGTTCAATGTCTGGCAATCCTTGATGGATTGTAAGCTGAAGGAAAGTGATCCACTAATCCCGGATTTGATCAAAATGATCGGATATGTGCAAGCTTCGGATCGGTTGGGTTTCCCGCTCTTGGATGAGCTGGCGACTGATGCAGTTCTAGGTTCTCTTCCACCTAGCTATGGGATGTTCATCTCGAACTATCATATGCACGGCATGGATAAGAAGCTCACTGAATTGCATGGGATGCTCAAGGTGGCGGATCAAGGTATTAAGAAAGGCATGCATCAAGTGTTGATGGTGCAGAACTCTGCTAAGTTCAAGAAGAGTTGGTCCAAGAAAAAGGGTAGGGCCAAAGGCACAAAGAAGGTTGTCTCCGTTGAGCCAAAGTCCGAACTGAACTCAAAGACCATTTGTTTTCACTACAAGGAAGTTGGTCACTGGAAGAGGAACTATAGGAAGTGGCTTGCTGAGCACGGGAAGAAGGCCGGAGATGCTTCTCCAGGCAAAGGTACACTATTTACATATGTTATAGACATTTACCTTGCTGACTTACCTAGTAGCTGTTGGGTATTTGATACCAGATCGGTTGTTCATATTTGCGACTCAATGCAGGGGCTAGTAAGAACTAGGCGTGTGGCACAAGGGGAGATTGACATCAGGGTCGGCAACAAAGCAAGAGTTGTTGCGTTGGAGGTCGGCACGATGCAGCTCAAGCTTCCTTCTGGATTTACTTTGGAATTGAATAATTGTTATTACATTCCCGCACTTAGTCGGCACTTTAGTCAAGGTTATGAATTCAACATAAAGGACAATGGTTGTTCATTTATTTGAATGGAATGTTCCATGGCTATGCACCCATAGTAGATGAGCTATTTATTTTAAATCTAGAAATGGAACCAGTCTATAACGTGAATGTCAAGAGGCATAAGGCTTAAATCCGACATACTTCTATCATTGCCGGCTTGGACACATTAGTTTGAAATACAGGAAGAAGCTCCATGATGATGCACTCCTAACTATGTCCGACCTCGGGTCGTTCGATACATGTGAATCATGCTTGCTAGGCAAGACGACTAAGTCTCCTTTTGCAAAGAGTTGGGAGAGGGCGTCCGAGCTGTTGGAGCTTATACACAGTGATGTGTGTGGTCCATTGAGCACACCAGCCAGAGATTGCGATCAGTACTTTGTGACTTTTACCAATGACTTGAGTAGATATGGATATATCTATTTGATGAGGGACAAGTCGGAAACTTTCGAAAATTTCAAAGAGTTTCAGAATGAGGTTGAAAATCAGCTTAGCAAGACGATAAAACTTCTATGATCAGATTGTGGAGGTGAGTACATGAGCCACGAGTTTGATAATCATTTGAACAGCTAAGGTATTGTACCTCAGCTCACACCTCCGGGTACGCCGCAGGGAAATGACGTGTCAGAATGGAGAAATTGAACCTTGTTAGACATGGTTCGATCGATAATGCAAATCGGATTTACCCTTGTCATTCTAGGGATACGCTCTAGAAACTACAACTTTCACACTTAATAGGGTACCATTAAAATCCATACACAAGACACCACATGAGATGTGGACTGGGAACAGTCCTAGTTTGTCTTTTCTAAAGATTTGGGGTTGTCAAGCATTTGTCAAGCGACTCATGATGGACAAGCTTACACCCAAGTCGGATAAATGCATATTCATGGGATATCCGAGGGATTGCGATATATCTTCTACAACCGAGAAGAGAACCAAGTGTTTCTTGCTTGGAACTGGGTTTTCCTAGATAAAGAGTTTCTTAGTCGGGAGGCCAGTGGGATAACGGTGCGACTTGAAGAAATTCGAGAGCCACTCAGGGGCAACTCAATTGGTGATGATATCACATCGAAGTTGGTCAAAGAACTTGTAGTGGAGTCGCCACCGGAGCCATGAAGGTTGGAAAGATTGCGTAGAGTGTGCGATGTTTTGTTGCTACAAAGCGACGAGCCGGCCACGTATGCAGAAGTGATGGTGAGCCCAGATTCCAAGGCATGGCTAGAGGCCATGAGATCTGTGTTAAAGTCCATGGATGGCAATCAAGTCTGGGACTTGGTTGATCCGCCACCTGGCGTAGTTTCCATTGGTTGCAAAGGGGTCTTTAAGAAAAAACCCAATGTGGATGGAAATGTACAAATCCACAAAGCTCGGCTTGTCGCTAAAGGTTATGGACAAGTTCAAGGAATTGACTACGATGAGACCTACTCGTTGGTAGCGATGCTAAAGTGGGTGATGATCATACTAGCTATAGCTGCATATTTCGATTATGAGATATGGCAGATGGATGTCAAAATGGCTTTCCTTCATGGAAATTTAAAAGAGGACGTATACATGATACAACCCGAAGGTTTTGTCGATCCAACTAATACTGGTAAAATATGCAAGCTCAAGAGATACATTTATGGATTGAAGCAAGTAGCTTGGAATTGGAACATTCGTTTTGATGAAGTCATTGTTGACCTTGGTTTCATCAAGAACGAACAGGACTATTGTTTATACAAGAAGTATAGTGGGAGCTCGGTAGTATTCTAGATCTTGTATGTGGATGACATATTGCTGATCGGAAATGATGTTTCGATGCTGAACTCAGTCAAGGAATCATTGAATGGCAAGTTTTCGATGAAAGACCTTGGAGAGGCAGTGTACATTATAGGCATCAAGATCTATAGAGATAGATCGAGGAGGCTGCTTGGCTTAAGTGAGAGCACGTACATAGACAAAGTGTTGAAGAGGTTCAACATGAGTGAGGCCAAGAAAGGGTTCTTGCATGTCTCACATGGTATAACGCTAAGCAAGACTCAGAGTCCTACGACTTCTGATGAGCAAAACCAGATGAGTAGGATTCCATATGCCTTGGCTTGGATCCATCATGTATGCCATGCTATGTACACGGCCTTATATTGCCTATAGAATAAGCTTAACAAGAAGATACTAGGCCGACCCAGGTGAGAGTCACTTGGCAGTGGTGAAAACTATCTTCAAGTACCCGAAAAGGACTAAAGAGATGTTCCTAGTTTATGGAGGTGAGGAGGAGCTCTGCTTAAAGGGTTACGCTGATGCTAGTTTCCAAAACAACATGGATGATTGTCGATCGCAAACTAGATTCGTGTATGTCATGAATGGAGGAGCAGTGAGCTGGACGAGTTCCAAGCAAGATACGATGGCCGACTCCACAACAAAGGCCGAATACATTGCGGCTTGTGAAGCCGCAAAGGAAGGTGTTTGGATTCCGAAGTTCCTGGAAGATGTTGGTGTGTTCCCGGGATGGTCAAAACCGTTGGACCATTATTGCGATAATTCAGGTGCCATCACATAGGCCAAGGACCTAAGACAACACCACAAGAACAAGCACATAGACCAAAAATATCACCTGAGAAGAAAGCTCGTAGAGAAAGGTGATACCAATTTATGCAAGATTCATACAAATGCAAATGTTGCAGATACATTGAGCAAGCCGCTTCCACAACCCAAGCACAAGGGGCACATTAGAGCTATGTGCATTCGATGTCTATTTGATTGAATCTAGTGCAAGTGGGAGACTGTTGGAGATATTCCCTAGAGGCAATCATGTATGATGATATTTCCTATGTGTTTATGAATAAAGATAGTCCTTGGCCACTATCAGTGATGTGTATTAACAAGTACATGACTTGTTTGTGAGACTATGCATTGTATGATAATTGTCCTAAATGGTCCCTAGTCGAAACAGTTGTGTGGATGCACAACTAATCAGACTAGCATATGACACGGTGGATGGTTCGGTATCACTGACCATGTAGTATTAGATTCTAGCCGGATAATATAAACTCAGAAAGGTCTAGTCGGATTCGACGTAGTCTGATCCGAGTCGAGATAAGGTCTGAGTTGGACAGACCCAACTATGAGACGCAGTGATAGGTCATCTGTGAGTCTCTAGTACAACATATGTTCTATGTCCTAAGACCTGAGCTGGCGCATGTACTTGGGATGGTGACAGACTTGCTTTGGGCCAACCAAATGCTACTCCGTGACTGGGTAGTTACAAAGGTAGGTTTTGGGCTTGTCCAAACTCATGCTACAAGACATGGTCGAGCAAGATCGGATTGGCGCCTCTGCTCAAGGGAGATGTACTCTGGGCCCCTCGGGTGATTCGGCCTGTATAAGCATGTCCATGCGATGAGGATTATGAGATAATCCGAAGTGTTGCTCCGATTCACCAGAACGAGAAAGAGGTCGTGCATCAACAAGGATGACCATGTCTCCTTGTGCATGACAACATATATCATGTGGCAAAGGGAACAGAAGTGTGAAGTACAAGTTCGCCTAACCAGCTTCATCAGACACTTGGAGACGACACGCCTTGCTAGAGGCCGCTACCGACTGGTCAAGCCAGATGTGATCTGACTCGCGACCAAGTGAACGAGAACCTAAGGGGTCACACACTTAAGGGAAGGAACACTTGGGCTTTAGGATCTGTGCGAGGCCCAAGAGTTGATCCCGCGTCAGATGCCTATATATAGTGGAGGTGCGGCACACCCATCCGGTAGATCGCTTCGGCGCCATCATTAGGGTTTGCATGTATTGCGAATAGCCACCTCCACTTGCTGCCGACTGTGTGATCGGACCTAGCAGTCCGCCGCATGGTGTGTTCCTTCTGCACGCGCGGATACCGTTAGAGGCTGTGCACTTGCGCCGCTCCGGTGAACCTGTACACGGGATCCGGTGGACCGGCTGCTCGAGGGAGATCGGACGAGGAGGAGATGGACCACACGAGCGCGCTTCCCCAACTTTACTTCCGCTGCACAGCACTGCATAGTAACACCCAAGATGCGTGCCTATCCATATTTGGGCATGGGGGCCTCGACAGGGATAGAGGCACATCTAGTCGTTTCGCAAGTATAGTATCTTCACATACATGTATGAAGATAGGAGTATATGAGTTGGATTACACTCAACACATGCTAAATTACAAACCACAAAGTTTATTCAAACATCATTGAAAAGACATGGTCCATCTACGGACGAAAACAAATGAAAGAAAGGATACAATGAAACTATCTTGCTAGCCCCGAAGATCATGACCAAGGCCTGTCTACTCATTTGGATATGTGACGTACATTCCGCCACGTTCTTCATCATACTCCCACTGGAGCTGCGTCCCATCATCTGGCACGGTCTCATCTGCACCTGCACCTATATTTGTTGTAGTAATCTGTGAGCCACGGGGACTCAGCAATCTTGCAACCGGGTACCGAGACTATTCAAACTTATTGGGTTGGATGGTGATTAAGTGTTGATTTTGCAGCAGCACTAAGCAATCTATGGCGGCTAACCTACGAGAACGTGAATGTAAATATGGTGGACTACGTAAGACGATCGAGTTCTACCATGATCACTAAGTGATCCTGAACACCTACTTACGTCAAACATAACCGCACTGTGTTCTCTCTCGGATCATGTTCACGACCAGAGACGATCACGGTTACTCACATAGTTGGTGTATTTTATTGAAGTTTACTTCAAGTTAGCTATAACTAGGTGTTAAACAAAATATCCAAATTGCCACATAACCGCGGGCACGGCTTTCCGAAAGATTTAACCCTGCAGGGGTGCTCCAACTAATCCATCATAAATTAACCACACTCCGTGGGAATAACCTCGACCACGGATCTCGTGATCATCTTAGGCAATCCCAAAGGAAAACTGACACCTCGAGATAGCCCGAAGAAGATCAAAGTTGCTCACACAAGCCATTCGAGAAAGGTAAAACAAGTCCAGCAAGACCGCCCGATGTGTCAACGAACCCGATAAGAGCCGCGTATCTCATTCTCAGGACATGAATGGATTGTCCAAACTTCTGATAGGCCAAACACAGAGTTGCCCCTGGTGGCCACCGGCGGTTGACATTTTGGACCAACACTCATGAGGAGCACTGGCCCGGGTTGCAAAGCCCTATGCAATTTCATTAAGTTGTTTAAGCAAATAGTACCAATGTTGGGTCTTGCTAGACAAGTTTTAATCACAACCGAATAATCAAGGGGGTCCCCATAACAACCCCGAGCATGTTAGGAGCGCAAAATATGGAAACATAAAACCGGTAACAAGTAACTATGGCGGTAAAAGTGGAACAAAACACCGAGCAAAAGGCCAAGCCTTCCACCATACCAAGATATATATGTGCATTAATTTAAATAGCAGTAAATCTTGTGATACTCCAGATATCCATGTTGTGAAACAACCTGCACCTGCAACTAAGAACGATATAATAGGGGCTGAGTAGCGGTAACTTACCCAAAACAAGGTTTGCTAGGATGCGGAGGGGTTAGAGTCTATCATGGCAATGCAGGAGGCTTGACATTCTAGTGGTAGGTAATGCATATGTAACGATAAGAGCGAGACATCTAGCAAAGCAAAAATAGTGTCGGGATCCGGGTACGATCATCTTGCCTATTGGTTCTTCAGAGGGCCAAAGAGCAGGGTCCTCGTAGTGGTACTCTCTGGATCCTCATACTCTAGTTCAACACTCGTGTCTACCCAAGAGAAACATCAAAAATAAACAACCAACCAAGGTGCAATGCACAAACATGATGGTGCATGATTCATTTGAAGTATTTAACATGTCAATCCTAAGCTAGTGATGTTTCTCATGCAATTGTTAAGTTATTTAAAATTCTGGATAGAACATCATGTTAAGTTGTTTGAACATGCATGAACATGACAAATATGGATGCTTCATGCAAAATCAATACAAACGCATATGTAGAACGTAGGAAACAGAGTAACGGATCTCTCGCTACGCTCACGGCAAGGTATGAAGGAAAAATACAAGATAAAGAAGGCCAAGGGCTATTGCTTTGTATTCCAAGGTAGCCACTGGTTAGGAAATGAAAAACCAACCACAATAGACCCAAAGATCAAGCAAAACAATGGATCATAGCTCCCACAAGTCACAAAATATCAAAACACACAATCTGTCCCAAAACAGCAACATAACAACTTCCACATCAATTACCTAGAGCTACATGATGTTTCCAACATCAAAAAAAGCATGCACCTAAACTACATAACAAGCTTATCAAATCTTCCAACTACACAAACTGGAAAGTAAGCACATATCACCAAGTAAGAAGCTCACAAGATGGCATGATGAAACAGATTCTAGGGACTTAGTGAAAATCATAGTTTTCTGGAATCTGAGTTAAGCTGATAGCAAGTTGACAAAAGAAAATAATGATGCTAGAGCCACCTCATGGCATGAAAATTAACAGTATGGTAAAGGACAACTTCTACTACAAAACACTAGCACTGAGCTTGAGCTAAAACTCAAAATGTCACTTGGTAGCATCCACTCAACATGGCATAAAAAATTAATAGATTCTCAGACTTAGAAATATTTAGCATATTGAAATCAGCAACATTTTAATAGCCACTTTCGAGCAAGATTCTCACTTATATGCAAGTCTAACATGTCAAAAGAAAATACCATGGCATAATACTCATGAAATACTACCACTTCCATGTTGACACAATTATCATAGCATGCATGGATTAATTCTAACTAAAATGACAAAATGGCATATTGGGACAAAATGACTTTTTGTAAAACTTGATCAAAGGACAAAACAAATTCCACCAATGAATTCCTTGGGAATTTCTACCCCAATTTCATATGTCATACTCATAGGGTGCTGTAGATAAAATGCCCACAATTCAAAGTTACAAATTACTCCGAAATCATCCTCTACTTATAAGTCAAAACTTGCTATCAATGCAGATGCCAAAAATGCCAAAGAACTGAAATGGAAACATACTGGAAATGGAATTAATAACTTCAATACAAAAACTAACAGAAAAAATAAAACAGAAAAGAAAAGAAAAGGAGGGTCCCACCTGGCATGACACGAGGGCCCTCTATGTGGATAACAAGTGGGCCATGGGCCCACTATCATAAACACACACACACACACAGCACACACACATGGATTCATCTGCCACAACATATCCCACCACACCAGCACACACACGCACACAAGATCCCATGTGGCCACACCAGATCCTGCTCGCACACACATTCAAATCAAAAAAGAAAAGGGTCGGAGGGTGGATCGAACCCACGATCTCACACTTGCCCTCCTAGCGCGCTACCACTGTGCTACTGCACGGCTTCTGTCTGAAGGGGATCCACATGCAACATATACAAAGAAAGCAGACGGCTTCTCCTACCTCGAGGCACAGAAGAGGGCATCGTTGCCGTCGGCGACTGTGGCAACCAACTGCCCAACGGGCCACCAGCGGGAGCTGCGGGGACTATGGGGGCTCCACTCCTGCGGCTAGACGAACTACGCACGATGCAGAGAGGGCGCTTGAGTTCGAGCTGTTGCTCGGCTTGGGGCACAACAGCAAGAACACAGGCAAGGCGCTGTTGGCGGGCATAGCGCACGCACAAAGCAACGTAACGGCGACACACATCCATCGCGCGCACACGAGAGGGAGAACGATGCGGAGGAGGGGAACTGGCCTTATCTAGAACTGATCTTCAGAGATCTCGGCAGAGCACGGAGAGCACGCGCATGGCACTACTACAGCGACAACTACGACGTCCTAGGGACGGCAAAGAAGGAACATATCAGGCACGGGGTGTACCTCTCCTACCTTAGACACGACTACGGGGTCGGGGACGCGGCAGTTCGACGACGATGCAGCAAGGAACTTCGGCAAACACCTGACCCGAAACGGAAAGGAAGGAGACGACAATGCACGGGGCCTTGGATCTCTTCTGGTTGACAAGAAAGAAGAGGGGGATTGAGACTTCGTCTCCGCATGCAGAGGGACACCAAGAGGGGCTGCTGGCGACTAGCCCGAGCTCGAGCTCGTGCTCACACGGTTCATGCCGGCAGTCGATGGCTATGGCGAGGCCGCGTTTACCTGGCGGTAGCATGGCGAGGAGGAGGGGGAAAAGGAAGAGCAAACTCTAGGGTTGCGCGACGACGGGGTTTTAAAGGGGCTCGGAGGCTGACGGTGTCTCGACGTCCGAGCCAAACGGCGGGCGCACACGCGCTCTCTATCTCTGACGCCTGACGGAGGGGGAAAACAGAGTAGGTAGCCATCCCGCGAGGTGGGCCGAGGCCGCTCGGGGGGGGGGGGGGCTAAGTTGGCCGCGGGGAGAGATAAGGCCCAGGGTTGTTGATCTCACACAGCAACTTAAAAGCTTTTATTTTTATTAAAACAAACACAACCAAAATAAAAGCCCCACAATAGAAAAAAAGGATTTTGAGGAAAACAAAAAACAAAATACTTTGGCACTAAAAATAATGCAACCTAATTAAATAAAATAAACTAGCCATTTTTAACCAAAGTAAATTAATTATTTTAATAATTAAAAGCTACTTTTTTATTAGAGATATTAATGAAAAAAAACAATACATGAAAGAGCTCTCTTACTCCACTCTAAACCATTAACTTAAGCACCAGAACATTTTTATAAGATTTGTAGGATAAGTTAATTTGTGACATAAATTAATTAGGAGCAAAAGGGTGTATTGATTTGAAATGAAAGAGGGGGTTATCGACAAATAAGACAAGGGAGAAGAGCAACACACCAAGCACACATGCATTCATCCACATACCACATCACATCACAACATTCACAAGCACAAGCAACAAGGCAAAAAACATACTATGCAATAGATGATGATCATGATGCATGATGCATGAATGGCATGAAGCAACTAGTAATCATTCAAACCACATGGCAACCATGGAGGTTCACAAGGGATACATGACCAAAATGGCAAGGGTAGCACCTGGGTTGTTACATGCACGTCTAGTGCTAATGATCTGTGATCCATCTCCATAGCATGTTCTTGGATGTTCTGCACGTAGGAAAATTTTAATTCGCTTGCGATGCACCTATAGTAGAACCCAATAGAACCATCATCTACCGAGAAGGGACAAACACCGACAAAACAAGAAAGCACACATTCAATGCAATGCAACAAACAAACATGATGTATGATATGGCATGTTAAGGCATTGAATTGACCTAGTGCTATAGTTAGTCATATTAAGTGAAGTGGAATTCAAATATATACTAAATTCCAACTCCAACACTATTTATTAAATTATCCTAATCATGAAATGTCCTACTTGGTGATGTTAACATTCTCAAACATGCATGAACATGGCATAAATAGATTCATTGGATTTTTTTGATCATTTTTAATCTATAAATTATTTTCATCTGAGTTATAGATTATTTTCTATGATTTTTAGAAGTTCTAAGCATTTTCTGGAATATACAGATTTATTTCTAAATAGGAAATTCCAGGAAATTGATTTATGACATCATTATGACATCAGAATTGCGTCAGCAGTTCAACCGCAGTCAAACCTGTCATGTGGGACCTACATGTCATCTACATGGACTTAATCCCCATGTTGACCCATGCTTTCACTCACTACGGGGCCCACTGTCAGTGACAAATATGTTTAGTTAGTGGTTTGATTAGTCACTAATGGACCTGCCACATAGGCAGTCACCGGAGTTGGTTAGCGATGACCGAATTAACGGCGGAAGCTCGCCGGACTTGCGCTACGGGCGGCCATTCGACGAGCGGAGGACACCTAAAGGTAGCCCCTACTCAACCGCATCTAGGGGAGGCTCCAGGAGGTCGCGGGGTGGTCAGAGTCAACGGCGGCGAGCACATTTGCGGTGGCTGGAGCTACGTGATCGACGGCGACGATGATGTGGTGCACGGCAGGGGCGACGGATAGCACCAGACGAACCTACGCACGCACACGAGCCCAACGGGCATGCGAACATGACTTGAAAATTGCCGGAGCTGCGTCGGCGACGAGCTCGAGCGGCGGCGAGCTACGGTTAGCAAGGGGGCGATGACTACGGCGAGGGACAGGCCACGGGGTTAGGGGGATTTGACGTAGGAGCTCACAGCAGGTTGGACGAGGCAGACAGCAAGCTCGGGGAGGCAACAAGGCGAGTGCATGGTCGCCGGCGATCTCTCGGGCCGAAGGTAGAAGACGATGTCGATGGCGACAACGGGGGTCTCCTCTGGCTGCTTGGCTTGGTGAGGGGGATGAGGACGATGCTGCGAAGCTCTTTGACATGTCTAGGGGTCGAGGGGGAGGCGGTGGCTACTAGAGAGATGGAAGGCGGCGACGACAGCGCTCGGCCACGGTGAGCAGATACGAGGAAGAGGGCATGAGGCAAATAGCGAGGCACACTCGATATCGCCGTGTCTATCCGCAACGTCGACCTGGCTCGGGGCAAGCAGGAGGTGGCCAGGGCAGCGTCGGCGACCTCTCCACGCCTCTCCTGTGCCTACTCGCATCAGGAAGAAGACGGTCCAGCCCCTGGTGGGCTGGGCCTCTTCTGCGAGGTAATCACAGGAAGGCTTTCTCCTCTTTTTTCCATTTTTGTTTCATTTTCTATCTATTTGCTCTATGTTTAAAATATTTGGGCAAAAACCCTAAGGAAAAAAACCTTGGAATTTATTCTGGGGTGGTAGGTATATTATTGCCAAGCCCCATAATAAGGTTCAGCATTTTTTGAAGAAATTAAAATATTCATCGTGCTTTTATTTGCCACTTACCGCATCTTTTCTAGATTATTTAAAATGCCAAACTTGTTGGGCAAATGAAATGCACCTATGATATGTTGTTTCCAAAATTTATCATAAATAGTGAACATTTTTAAGGGCATTTTGGATCCATTGAAAAAATCACAACAAGTTGAATTGTTTGGTTAGCTGAGGTGCTATGTTTTCTATTAATTCCCCATTTCACGTTGAAGAAAATTAAACATGATGCCATGAAAAGCAATGACTAATCTATGGCTGTCACAACTCACCCCCACTAAACAATAATCTCGTCCCAAGATTCAAGCATAGGGTAAGAGGGCTGAGGAACACAAGTTAGCACAATTTTCACGATCCAATTGCTCTTCTCGAAGATATTGATTCATTGCATCATGTCGATCTTGACATCTTCGCTCTCAAGATCTTCATACAACACGATGACAATAGGAGGAACAGGAAAACCCTACAAGAATCGATCTTCTCATGATCTAGTGACTCAGGATCAACTCATGGAGTGAGATTGATCCTTGTGCACAAATGTTCCACCTATTGTCTTGTCCACTCAAAATCATAACCAAAGATCTTCCTAATGTTGGTTTTTACTCGGAAATGTATCCTCGAGCATACACCATTATATCTTTTGGTCTGACCAAGGCTATCACCTTGTTCTCATAGTTGTGGAATTCCATCCATCTGGATACCTTGGTGAATTGTTGTTGAGCCCATCGACAACCTTTTTCATATGTTCCATGATTCATGATGAACATTAAGCTACTGTTGGAAACTTTTGTAGGCAATATCTTCGTGCTCCATATATGAAGTATATATTGGTGTCATAAGTGACTTACCCTTAGTTTACGTGCATATGGTGCAAGTTGCCGCCGTGAACTCGAAAAAGGTCATTTTGTTTTCTTGGAATCATCCCAAGTCAGTCATGCCTCTGTGAAGTATTATATGGTTTGATAGACTGATCATCTCCATTCCATATGCAATCCTTAGCACACCAAGCCATCGATTGACTTGTTCAAGGACTTGTCATCCTCCTCCTTGTGTTTAAAACCTAACTGTTCTGATGATC
Source organism: Hordeum marinum (assembly GCA_022496015.1). Classification (NCBI taxonomy): domain Eukaryota; kingdom Viridiplantae; phylum Streptophyta; class Magnoliopsida; order Poales; family Poaceae; genus Hordeum; species Hordeum marinum. The sequence goes on from CM039674.1 coordinate 447,056,975, forward strand.
ATGTTGGATTGTTGTCTTCCTCAATGCGTCGTTGAGGGAGTGAAAGGGAACATAGTTCAATAAAAAGGCTAATCTGGTTGAGTTGAAAGTCTAAGATCTTAGAACGGTCGTCTCAGGTTACCGGGTCATAGACCCAACTATTGAGCAATGGTTGAGGTAATATGGCTTAAGACTTCTGCTTTCCCAGAAGTATTTTCTTAGAATCCAAAAATGTCATCCATGTTTTACTTATTTCTTACCCTAGTGCACATTTCTCACCTACTCTTATAAACTAGGGGTCTCTGGCCCTGCTCAGTCGTATTTTGTGAGACAGTTCAAGGGAGGATTGCTTGCTCAATGAAGTTCCTTCTTAAAAGCAAGACTTATGCAAGGACTTCAATATCCTTAATATGGCTCCAACCAGAACTCAATAGTGTTTTGTTGTAAGCACTCCATATGACCACAATTGTCTTCGACACCGTGTTCATGTGGGCCTTACCATCTAGCTCATGTTTTGGAGTTGGCTTCTGCAGTTCATTCCTTGATAATCTCGCAACGTCATCTTATCGATTTGGGTTGCAAACTTTTCTCTTCAGACATGCTGAGTCTAGAATATTCTAGTGCCAACCAGACCTGAATCTTAGACAGGTATAATGGTTGGAACGTTACCCAATAGTTATAATATTGGTCTCTTTGTAACCCGGTGAAGTGATGTTGTGGCTAACGCATCTAGCCGAAAGACCTATTGTTATAATATCTTATATCTGCAACCTTAGCAACTTTCCCATGAGGACTTCGAATGACTTTATTCCAGAAGTTGTTCCTCATGGACCTTTTCATGCTCCTGAAATCCGACCTTTATTGATGTTCTAGTCATAACACCTGACCTATAATTGGGTTACGCTAGAAGATCAAGGAGCACATTAGAAGCGGAGTGCTAAATGGCTCTCGGTCAATCCTCCAGATTTCTGTTCCTTGGCATAACTAAGGTGAAATTCGAGAAAGTGTTCTCTTCCTTTGCATCTGTATCCTCCATCACTATTCATCATGGTAGTATGATGTGTCACCAAGATCTTGGCATGGGTGTTGGTACAACTTTGATGAATATGGAAATGATCAAGTTCTTGAGAGCACGCTCACACATGGTGGTGTATTGACGTGGTGTTAGTGGACTCGTGTGCGATATCTAAAACTTGAACAAAGAATTAATATGTGTTGTTGGAGATATAACCCCGTGGTAAGAATCGCCCAGGTGGGGACAGTTCATACCTGGTGGATCATGATCAAGACTAGAGAAGCAGGCTGAAAGACATAGGCCTGACGGCTTACCAAGATGGGCCAAGACGGAGGTCCAGACAGAAAAAGGTATGAAGACCCGGGGGGTTAAGCCGCCCGGAGACGGTTTGCCCAAGAAGGCAAGGCGACTTAGAGACGGCATTGTTTACGTTGTAAGAGTCGGTGTATGACTCGTGTAATCTGGGGCCTCGATCTCCTATATAAGGGTGAGACCCCAGGGTGGCTTAGATAGAAACCAACTAATCGAGAACTAGGTCAAGAGAATCCGCTCCCTTGTAATTGATACTCCAATCAATACAACACAAGCAAGACGTAGGCTTTTACCTCTTCTTGAGGGGCTAAACCTGGGTAAACTCGTGTCCCTCGTCTCGACCAACCCCTTTGAGTCCATCACCTTAGCAATGGCCTCGAACTTAAGTCTTCGGACATCTACCGTTATAAAACCATGACAGTTGGGTCCCACCATGGGGATAGCGCTCGATGGTGTTGAGTTCTCAAAGGGCTCTCTCCCAGGGATCGAGGGTCACGCTATTGGTAGGATCAACAAGAGTCGTCGTGGCCGGATCTACATCGACGACGCTGGCTGGGGCCCCGAGGCCGACTCTATCGAGTACGGTTTCCGGGTTCCCTTCGGCGGGATCCACGTCTTCATTGGCAAGATCGGTGGATCTAACCTGGGCCGGACGTCTGCACCAACATCGTCGAGCCAGCTCGGTGCGTGCAATCCGTCCGATACGTGCAACCTGCCCGGGCTAACCCGGGCAGGAAGCATGTCTTCGTCGGCTTTACTCAGGGGATGGATCTTGAGGATTCCATGTCACTGGAAACTCTCATCTGTTCGGAGGGTGGATCTTCGACCGAAGAGACAGAATCAATCTACCAGCTCCACGATGGCAGGCTTGGGGGCTATGTCGATCCTTACCCGAAGTCAGAATATCAAGAGCCAGAGGATTATGAGCCGTCGAGTCATGTCGCCATCTTCATGGTAGGATCAGGTCCGACCCCGAGCTGCACATCCGCCGGTGCAGCCGGATCGGGGGCTGGTAGGCTGCCGGCTCAGGTTCTTTTGGATCTGATGAATGAACTTATAACCTTGATGGCCACCGAGGTTACAGCTGAAAATCAAGCGGCCCGGAACACGGAGATCGTGATGCTAAAGGATCAGATGACCGAGGTTCAACAGGAAATCAATGCAATGAAGGATCAAACGGAGGCAAAGGCGGAGTTCCTTAGGGCAGATGCCTTTCGTCTGGAGCTGGACCAGCAGTCTGCAGCGACGGTTCATCGGATGAAGGATCGGTCCCGCTTGCCGGATCAGTATAAGGCCAGAATCCTTTTCAACACGCCGGGCACAGGACGAACCGCAGAAGTACCTGGGAGTCGGCCGGCGGTTTAGCAGCATAATCCGCCCCGACGGAACCAGGCCTCACCCATGTCTTTCCCACCACCGACGGGACATTATTCCAACCCTGCGGAGAACTTGGTTGCAACGACGACCCGACTTGGAACAATCCCTATCCCGGACGAGGTGCCATTTGCAAAGGAGGTGCGGAACGCTATTGGGTACCTACAGACAGCGATGCCTAGAAGGAGAAGTACACCTACAGCTGGGCTCGTGTGCATTCAACCCCCATCCCCAGCCATAGCTATCGCCGGCGCTATGAGTCACCGGCAGTTTCTAGCAGCGATCGACACTAGGACCCTCCACAAGACGACCGGGCGGCTCTGGATGCTCAGGCAATGGTGGACCAGGCGAGAGGACAGCGGGAGGCGGAGGCTCTGGCGGCGGCGGCGGCTCATCAAGAACCCGCGCCCTCCATCTCGGTAGGAGCAGGAATAACCTCCACGGTCGTGGGAGTGCCGTGCTTAGTACCGACTTTGCGGAACGAGCGTCTACCAAAATCTATGAGCTGGCCATGGAGATGTTAGACATCAACGATGCAGTATGTGCCAAATATTTCAACATGATGCTGGAAGGGCCGGCCCGCACGTGGTTGAAAGGCTTGCCACCGAACACCATTAATTCCAGGGCCGAGTTGAAGGCGAAGTTCATCAAAAATTCCCAAGGAACATGCAAGAAGCCCATGACGGTTGTTGATTTGGATCATTGTGTGCAACAGGGGGATGAGTCGGCTCATCATTGGGTCCGGCGGTGTGGGGACCCCGACTCATAATTCGTGATCACCGAATGTATGTGCACAATGATCTCGGAGATCAATGCTCACTGAACACATAGAAACTGAATAACAAGAGTCTTACATCCATTACATACCGTTTGTTCTCAAGTATGGCCTTTATGTCCAAGTCTTCATAATCTCGCAACGGAAATCTTCAACCAAAACATGAACCCATGCCATCTGCCTTAAACCTACATGAATTCTGACTGGGAAGCGTCCTAGCTTGCATGCTCGTCACCAAGGTAATCTTCATCATAACGTGACCTTTCAAGCATGCCCAATAAAATAACCAGTGGCAAGCCAATGAGTACTTTGAATGTACTTGCAAGCAACCCATATTTCGAACAAGGCAATAAATATGCATGATACAGCACTAATAGGTAAGTTTTAGGAGAAAGCTAGTTTTGAGTGCAATGACATGGACAAGCAAACTTAAGTAAGCATGCATCAACCATGGGCAGATATCCATATGAACAGGTTACCGATATCATCATAAACAGGGGTTGAATATTTCATGTTCATTCGTCAGCTCAAGTCTTCAGACCTGTCTCAAGTATCATCCGTCTATGTCCCACACACACACACACCAAGTTTGCGAAAACATCCGGACGTGGCCTAAGCAGCACCACCCAGCTGTCCTTGACCATGGACACGGCTATTCAGATAGTTTTACACTCTGCAAAGGTTGCACACTTTAACCACAAGACTCAGGAAACTTCCGTGTCATCCACGACTCGTGGTCAATCACATACCCGACGGAAGTACCCGAACAATGCCTTTCCCCTAGCGATACTAAACAAAAAGTCCACTCGATTGGTACCCAGCCCTCATGATGTACATCACACGAGCCTCGCTCCAGAATGTTCCATCCATGAGGGGACCAACGGTGTGCCCGGTGCCTGTGAAGACAGCGCATGATCGTACATACCAGCACGACCCCGTATCGAGAGTGGCCACACCACTCCTGCCACTAGTAATGCGGGCTCCTTGCCAGTACCCACCAAGGTAATCCACAAAGCCCCATCCCATAAGGGGTATCGTGGTTGCGCATGTAAGGTTGGGATAGTCGACAAATCTCAAACCCACCATTTTTTAAAACACATCATCTACTTGTTCTGGCACACCACTTCTTTCTCACATGGTCACCCAACTCATCATCGTCTCCCTCAAGCATTAGTGGCACCCGACAACGTTTTCGAAAAGTCTTTGAAAGTATCTCTTCCTCCTCATCACTATGCATAATCCCAAACCCACTTGCGTAACACCTACTACCATCATATCTACACCCACCCGCATAACCCTCATAAGGTGGTAGGTTCATGCATGATGCAAGTGTCAACGGCAAAGTATCGAAAGCAACCCACCGGAGTGGTCACTACTCCACATGATCAAGTTTAACAAAGGTGAAGTGCCATATGATAAGCAATGGAAATGGTTTCTTAATATGGTCAAAGGGATGCTTGCCTTGCTTCGTAAAGTCTTCGAGGTCTTAACACGCCTTTTGTCCAACTCCGAGCACTCCGTTTATCTCGTCAACTACCATAGGTAAACAACCACAATAAGCAACACAACAAGCAGAGAAATAAAAGCACTCTATAAATAGGAGTTTTATTTTTCTTGGACATCTCTGGTTATAAGAAAAATAACCAAGGAGGTTTTGGAGGATGTCGGTCAAGGGGGAGTTTGGAGTGGAAGAAATAAGGGTAATGATGGTCCAATAAGATGTCCACCGAAAACATTTTTATAAAAATGATTGGAGGGACTCATCAATTAGGGCATGGTTTTAGGAACATGTGGGAAGTTGTTTCACTGGATTTGGAGTTGGCATGATTTTCCTAGGGATTTCCAAAGTGGATCATTTGTGAAGAAATTGTCTAATAATTGTCATAGCAGAATAAGTGTAAGCTAAAATGTTCTCAACTCAATGAATTAATTTAGATACACATAGGAACTTGAATTACTCCATTTGGAGCTATAATGGATGACTATAGATTTTACAAAGTGGTCCCTAATCGTTCAAATTTGAATTTAAATTTGAACATGACAAAAAGGTGTGGTGGAAAATAATGAAGGTGACACCATTAAATAGGTGGCGTTTTTAGGAGAGTGCAGGATTTTGAATCATCCAATTTGGGGTTGCTATGAATTCATTATGCAATTTACAAGTCTGAGAAGAAATAGAAAAGAAAAGGAAAAGGGAATATACCCTTTGGGTTATACTACGCATGGTGCGCTAAGCCAGATTTGCGCCGGCCCAGTGGCCCAGGGACGGGGCGATGTCGAAGGCGCACCCACGGGAATACGCCTTCCCCTTGCAAAGGCGTCACCACGCATCCCCGCCTCCACTTAATCCACGGGCCCGGCCGGTGGGTCGCTTCCAAGCCGGGCCCGCCTGTCAGAGTCATCCCCCTCCTCCCACCCAAACAAGGAAAAGCGGGGAAGGCGAGACCGAGCGCCCACCGGTGTCGTCCCGGCGGTTCCGGCCACCTCCGGCGGCGCTCCGGCCACCAGGGCTCTCGGGGTGCCCTACCACACCCGCCTGGGAGGTCTAACAGCCCCGTGGAGGCCGTTCCTGAGCTCTGTTTCGGCCATGGCGGAGGGGCACCGACGACGATGATGGGCATGTTCCACGGCTACGGAGGGGAGGAATAGGTAGCATGGGGATAAGGTCGGCAACTTTGGACGGAGCTGGCGAAGCTTAGGAGGGAGGAGGGAGTCGAAGCAGCCTGGATCTTTCCCGAGGCCGAGGCGGCAATCTCACGGCCATGAGAGAGCTTCCGGAGCTCGGGAGCTCTAATGGTTTGGTCCGGGGGGTCCCTGGGAGAGAGGGGAGCGTCCGGGGGAACGAGAGGGAGCTCGGGGAAGGGGAGACGAGGGGGAGCTCAGGAGCGCCTCGGATGCCCTCGGGCGTGGCGAGCACGCACGCCCGAGCCTCCCTGGAGCTTTGCTAGCATTGGGGAGAGGCGTGGGAGGACGAGGGGAGGTTATTGGTGCATGAGGATGCCCTGCCGAAGCTTGTTGCGAGCTACAGGACAAGATGCATGATAGAGCGCCTAAACAAGATGCCGATAGCGTGGTCACCATGGGAACCCTTGTCCACTGTAACTGTTGATCACCAAAAGGTTGTCTAGAGAGACAGGCATGCATGCATGAGAGCTATGGTGAAGTGGGAGGGTAAATGGAGCTGGGTAGTTGGGGTTTTTATAGGGTGTAAGTTCGCAATAGCAAACTGGAGGCTCGTCTAAGGGGTTTCTAATGTGGTCTACTTGGAACAAAACCATGTCTAGTGGTTTTCGTTATGGAGGGACTACATCTACACCAATTTTCAGCTCAGGGAGATCAATGCACAAGGCACTTGTAGTTCAAGGCTACAATTACTGCCCTAAACCTAGTTCAGATGGTTTGCTCATATATTCCACATGAGCATGCCATATTTGGGTTTGGTTTGACGCATAGGTATGCAAGTGAGGTTGTGGAAAAGTTTGGGGTCATTAGCATGATCACAAAGGGAAGGAGAGGTGCTATCATGATAAAAAGAGAGGGAATAAGAGAGATTTACCCCCAAATTATTTGACCAGAGGCCAAGGCAAAGTTATTGGAGGTAGAAAAGGGTTAAAATATGCTCTGGTAAAAAGTTGGGGGCAAGGGGAATCTTTTTGGGCCCACTTTGCCTGTCCACAAGTTTATGGCTGAATGTGTTTGTGATGTGATTGGGTTAGGCAGGGGAATCCTATGACCTTGAGATTTACCAGGGGTAAATGGTAAGTCCACTGGGTCCTGATCACAAGTTTTCGGCTCTAATGAAGAATGTTGATAATGTAAACTTTGTAATCACTAGAAATCATTACAATCAGGTTTCTGTAGATCTAGGTCTACAAATCTATTCTCCTTAAGGCACCACTTAGTGTAGCATCATCATTTGGGTAATAGAGCATTCCCACAAAGTTTGGGATCAACAGGAGATACTTCAGAATGTAAAGTTGATCAAATTTGGCTCTAGACAGGAATGGTTTTAGGATATTTTGGTGAATCAAAACAATTGGGATTGATATGAAACTTGTCAAGATGACAAGATATATCATATGTGACACGGTAGAATTTTCCTGGAATTATTTGAGAATATTTCTTACAGAAATATTTCAAATGCTTGAAATAGGAAAACATGGTTTTGAAGGGTTTCGTCCAATACTTTGAACATGACCATGTGTTGAAACTCTTATATATGGACAATATATGTCCATTGAGTTTTCCTGATTTTTCTCAAATATTTTTAATGCATTTTAATAATTTTTCCCTATGAAAAACCATTTCTGGCCGTAAGAAAAAGCCTTTAAATAAAATAGTAAACTAATCTTTAAAAATAATATCAGTGTTTTTGGGAAGTCATATACATAGTGGGTTTCAAATAAATAATTTGGGGAAAAAGGATCCACCCAATTTGGGTACTTCTAGTGCAAATCTTGAATCAAGGGGTTTTGAAAACCTATTTTGAATAAATGCTTTTTAGCCAATATGATATTTTTGTAAAAGTATAATTAAGTCCTATTCACATGGCATGATTTTTGGACAAGAGTGGGGATCAAGTAAATGAGTTTTGAGAGTAGGAGGGATTTTATGAATATAGAGCATAAGAAAGCAAACAAGCAATCAACAATCAAGTCAAGCATCACAAGCACATAAAAGTTTTAACTGGCCCAGATTTTTAGGTCACGATAACTTAGTCATGAGGCATAACACATGGTGTGATAGGAGGGTCTCAACTATCATCCACTCGTCTGAGTAGATTATGGCGGCTCAAGCAGTTTGGAATCTGGAGAAGAATTGCCACTTTACGCCTCTGAAGCAGAAGCTTGGCCGTCTCAAGTGCACGTGTCAAGACATGGGGGAACTCATGGCGCTCTCACCAAGTATGCCGACTCTGACAATACTACAGACCCCGACTCTAATGAAGAGAAGACAGGTCAGGGTAAGAAGAGTAACAATGGTAAGGGTACGGCTGGCAGCGGCAACCATTTCAAGAGGAAAAACCCAAACGGTGGGTCAGAATTGGTGGCAAACACCAGCGCCGGGAACAACCATGCTAAGGGCTACGGGAACTTCAAACAACCGTTTAATAAGGGTAAAACTCCGTTCAACCTAGAGGAGATGCTTAACAAACCTTGTCCGGAGCACAGCCGGCCTGATAGGGTTGTAGATCATACATGGAGGAATTGCCACATCATGCGGCAGTTTTGGGATTATAGCTTGCGGCAGCATCATAATAATGGTGGCGGCCTGCGAGGCGGCTCAAGGCTAGGCGGGTTCGGAACAGGTCCTGGCGCTGGCGGCTCAGGATCTGGCTATCAGGGTCAGAGCAATCAAGGAGGTCATCATCAACAATCTGGTGGCAGTAATCAACAACAGAATAACCAATCTGGGTATTAGAGTAATCCGAAGCGGCTCAGCATGGGTCAATATCATGTTTTTACAACCTGCCTTGACAGGCGAGACTAGAAGGTGCGCAAGCGGGCGGTTAATGCAGTCATGCTGGCTCTCCCGCAATACTTGAAGTGGTGTGAGTATGACATAACTTGGAGCCGAGAGGATCACCCGCCGCGTGTTGACGACCCAGGGCGGCTGGCTTTGCTAGTTGCCCCCCCAAGTGGGAGGATATGTGTTTACTAAGGTGCTTATGTATGGCAGTAGCAGCATCAACATCCTGTATTATGACACCTTTCGCCGCATGAAGTTGCTCGATAAGGATCTTAGGCCTTCTTCGACAGTCTTTCACGGCGTGGTACCCGGAAAGTCGGCTTATCCAGTGGGTAAAATCTTCTTGGAGGTTGCGTTTGGCGATGAATATAACTACAAGATGGAGTCCTTGTGTTTCAAGTTGGTTAAGATCAAAAGTCCATATCATGCCCTGTTTTGTACGTTCGGCTTATGCCAAGTTCATGGCGAGGCCTTGCTATGTCTACTTACAGCTCAAGATGCCAGGCTCAAACGGAACGATTACTGTGCATGGTGATTGGAAGACGGCAATTGAGTGTGAGGAAGGAGACGCAACTTACGTAGAGTCAAGTTGTGCTGAGGTAGAGCTCAAGTTCTATAAGGAAAATGTTGACCCGGAGGACATGGCTCCGTTCAAAAATCCTACTACGGAATCTGAGCTGCCCCTCAAGTTTGCGGCGGATGATACCAAGTTGGTGGATTTCACTCCAGGCAACTCATCCCAACAGTTCACTATTGGGGCCAATATGGATCCCAAATAGGAAAGCACACTCATCGAATTCATCTGTGAGAATTGGGACATCTTCGCGTGGAAACCTTCTGACATGTCGGTGTACCGAGAGAGTTCGTTGAGCACCACCTTAATGTGGATCCTAAGTTTAAGCCGGTGAAGCAGTTCCTGTGGTGGTTTAATGAAGAATGGCGCAAGGCTATTGGGGAAGAGGTGGCCCGGCGTCTAGCAGTAGGGTTCATCGTGGAAGTATTTCACGCAGAGTGGTTGGCTAACCCGGTGCTAGTGCTTAAGAAGAACGGCACATGGCGTATGTGTGTGGATTACACGGATCTTAACAAAGCTTGTCCGGTTGACCCGTTTTCTCTTCCCCATATCGACCAGATTATTGATGCAATGGCGGGTTGTGCGAGTTTATTCTTCCTGGACTCTTATTCCGGTTACCACCAGATCAAGATGGCAGTCAAAGACCAAGAGAAGACATCTTTCATCACGCCTTTTGGTGCTTTTTGCTATGTGTCTATGCCTTTCGGGCTCAAGGGTGCGCAGGCGACTAATCAGCGGTGTGTACAGAACTGCCTTCACAGTCAGATTGGACGAAATGTTCATGCATATATGGATAATATTGTGGTCAAGTCAAGGAAGAAGGAGACTCTACTCGACGACTTGAAGGAAACTTTCGATAACTTATGGGTTTACAAGATGATGCTTAACCCGGCTAAGTGTGTTTTTGGAGTTTCTGAAGGCAAGCTTTTGGGTTTTCTCGTCTCTGAGCGAGGCATCGAAGCTAATCCAGATAAGATAAAGGCCATTACCTCCCTGGCTGAGCCAACATGCAACAATGATGCTCAGTACCTGGCTGGTCGAATCGCTGCGTTAAGCCGATTCATAAGCCGCCTGGGTCAGAAGGCCATTCCGTTGTACCAGATGATGAAGAAGACATACAACTTTGTCTGGAGATTGGCGGCGGGTGAAGCGTTTGAAACGCTCTAGAAGCAACTCACTAAATTGCCGGTCTTGGCTGCTCCGGCTGAGAAGGAACCCCTGCTCTTATACGTGGCGGCTAATAACAGGTCAGTTAGCGCCGCAATTGTTGTTGAGCGTAAGGAAGCAGGGAAGGAATATCCGGTTCAGAGGTCGGTTTACTACATCAGCGAAGTCCGGATAGGGTCCAAGCAGACGTATCCACATTGGCAGAAGCTGGTGTATAGGCTATTCATGGCAAACCGTAAGTTGAAGCATTATTTCCTGGGACACCAGGTCACTGTGGTTAGTTCTGCCCCATTGGGGGACATGATTCAAAACAGAGAAGCCACCGTCCAGATTGCTAAGTGGGCATTGGAGCTTGAACCTCTTCATCTGAAGTATGTTCCTCGCATGGCGGTCAAGTCTCAAGACTTGGTGGATTTCATAAATGACTGGACAGAGTGTCAAGTGCCTGAGGAGAAGCCGGATAACACATATTGGACGATTCACTTTGATGGATCCAGGGAACTGGAAGGATCAGGGGTTGGGGTTGTCTTAACCTCCCCTAAAGGTGATAAGTTCTGTTACATGTTAAGGTTGATGTTTCCTTGTACTCACAATGCAGCTGAGTATGAAGCTTTACTTCATGGCCTCCGGGTTGCTAAGGACATGAACCTGAGCTGGGTGCCATGTCTCGACGATTCAGATCTCGTGGCCCAGCAAGTTTCTGGCACGTGGGATTCCAAGGACCCACGGATGGCGGCTTATCATCAAGCGGTGGATGTCATCGCTGGACACTTCAAGGGGTATCAGGTGGATTATATTTATCATCGCAGAAACAAGGCTGCTGATGCATTATCCAGGTTGGGCTCCCAATGAAAGCCGGTGCCACCTAATGTATTCTTAGACGTGCTGCATCACTCGTCAGTCAAGCTACCTTCAGAGGAAGACTTAGCTATACCTGACCCGGAGGGGCAGCTGGTGGCGTCTCTACATGTTATCCCTGACTAGACGCTGCCTTATTTAGCATACTTGACATGTGGTGAGTTACCTGAGGAGGAGACCTTGGCAAGACAGATCGTCCGGCAATCTAAGTCTATGGCAATCCTCAATGGCGAGTTACATAAGTGCAGTGTCACCAGCGTTTTTTAATGTTGTGTTTCACCTGAAGAAGGAAAAGAAATCTTGAATGAAATTCATGCTGGCGATTGTGGTCATCACGCCGGCTCAAAATCTCTGGTGGCCAAAGCTTTTCGGCATGGTTTCTTTTGGTTGACGGCTCACAAGGATGCAGAAGACTTAGTTCTCAAGTGCGATGGCTATCAAAAGTTTGGGCGACGTGCTCACGTGCCGGCTCAGGAATTACGTATGATTCCAATTACCTGGCCGTTTGCGGTCCGGGGGCTAGATATGGTCGGGCCCTTCAAGAGATCCAAAGATAAGACGATCCACCTCTTTGTGGCAGTGGATAAGTTTACTAAGTGGGTGGAGGCTGAGCTGGTCAGCAAGTGTGACGCACTTACGGCGGTTCAGTTTGTCAAAAAGCTGATATACGGTTTTGGTTACCCTCATAGTATCATCACAGACAATCATACGAACTTTTCCAAGGGGGCTATGCAAGCACTTTGTGAAAGACAACACATCTAGCTGGATGTTTCTGCAGTTGCTCACAACAATCCAATGGTCAGGCAGAATGCGCTAACCAAGAAATTTTGAGAGGCATCAAACCACGGCTTATGGTTCCTTTGCAATGGACGCTGGGTTGTTGGGTAGAGAAGTTGCCATCAATCTTATGGAGCATCAAAACTACTCCCAATAGATCAACATGTTATACACTTTTCTTCATGGTTTATGGTGCAGAAGCCATGTTACCAAGCTATATACTTCATGACTCGCCGCAGGTGGCAGCTTACGTTGAGGCGGATAATGAGACAACACGCCAAGACGCATTGGATGCTTTGGATGAAGAGCGCGATCTGGCGGCGGCTAGATCGACGATTTATCAACAAGACCTGCGTTGCTATCATAGCTGCAGAGTTAAGACCCGGACGTTTCAAGAAGGTGACTTGGTTGTTGCGGTTGATTCAAGATCAGGAAGATGCACACAAGTTATCCCCTCCATGGGAAAGACCTTTCGTGGTCAGCAGAAATCTCAACAATGGGTGGTATCACCTCATTGATATACGAGACGAGTCAAGCACATCTGGGCAGGAGACCCGCCGGCCATGCAATATAGCTCATCTACGGCCTTACTATACTTGAGTCATCAAAACTCAACATTGTATACCATCATTAGGGATGGCAATTTTATCCATGGATCTGGATACCCATGGATACCCGACCCGGTTGGGCAAGGGTATGAAGCGTGTTTCTGCCCATGGATCTATGGTTTTGGATACCCACGAACTATTCGATTGGGCACAGTTGCATTTTTTGCTCCATGGATATCTAGTGGATACATGTATGACACATGGCCCCCTATGGCACTGGCCCTAAACTAAGCAAATGTCCAACCGCAAGTCACTCGCAGTCATAGAAGGTCAAATTCCATCCCATGTTACCTAATCCCCCCAACTCCACTAACATAATTATTAAACCTAATCTTAGTTAATGAAGGATGATGTGTTAATTCGATATTTGGGAAGGATTCATGCTGATTTTTCTATGCCCATAGAGCTCCATGGGTATCTTGATATCCAATGGGTTTGGGCATGGACACAGTTTGTGCCGATGGATGCTTTTGTGGATGGGCAGAGGGTAGGAAGGTCGGTCATGGGTTAGATTTGGACCAGCTCCACCCGCTCCAAACCCGAACCATTGCCATCCCTAACCATCATTGTACATATCACACACACACACACAAACACACACACACACACACACACATATATATATATAATATTGGCATCCCTACAAGCCGGGGCCTCTGCCGTTTCGCATATCTTAGTTTGCGCAAAAGTTGACTCCGTCAACTAGGTCATTTGGGGGCTTCCAACCCACCGGGTTTAGCTTATCACACCCTTTTGATTGGCACTTAAGCCAGAGTCAGGCGGGTTATATACCCAAAAGTTGACTCCGTCAACCAGGTCATCTGGGGGCTTCCAACCCACTGGGTTTGGCTTATCAAACCCTTTTGATCGGCTCCTAAGCCACAGTCAGGCGAGTTATATACCCAAAAGTTGACTCCATCAACAAGGTCATTTGGGGGCTTCCAACCCATTGGGTTTAGCTTACAAACCCTCTTGATCGGCTCTTAAGCCACTGCAAATTTGAGTTAAACATATCTGTAAACTGATGCTACTCCACTATATGACCCACCGAACTCTTACCAGTTAATCTCGCCTAGACACCCTGAGCCAGTTCAAAGAGGTTGATGGCCAATCTCGATAGAGAACCTATACTGGTTAAGGTTAAGCCGCCGGTTCTTGTCACATGAGGGCCGGCTTACGGAAAACGACGACAAACTCACCCATCTACTGCCGACTCTCCGTTATGTGGCCTATTTCGTACTATTAGACAGTTAATCTTTTAAAGACCCTGCACTGTTTAAGGTTAAAATGACGGATTTATGTCGCGTGAGAGGCAGTTTATGGGCTACCAGGGTACTCATGCCCTGCTACGTCTCTTTCTGGTTCGTTACGCTCCTCTCAGTTAATCTAGCTTAGAGACCCCAAGGCATTGAAAGAAGTTGACAGCTAATCTCGATAGAGAGCCTGTACTGTTAAGGAGTTCTAGTAGCGAGTCCACCCAGAAGAACCGGCACATGAGTTATTGAACAAGCAAGGTCGGGAAGGATTTAACATCTTCGGGTTATGTTAGTTTCAAGCCACCCTCACAGCAAGGCAGAATATATGTTGCCTGTTTGTTTTCGTAGGTCTTGTCTTTTAAGATAAGCCGCCATGAAAACTGATGACAAGATATGAGTAAGGCAAAAACACAACTATAGATATATCAAGTTGTGCGCGTGCACGATGGCACGGTTCAGACAGTCAAGGTTTTTCTAAGCCTATTAAAAGGCTCTCCACAGAGCTCCAAAATAAATACTTAAAGTTTTTTACACAGCTCAAATGTTGGCGGGTCAAGGAGCCGGATTAGGCCGCTGAAAGTCAATTTGCTCAGCTGGACGGCGGGTCATCCTGCAGCGGGTCTTCGACCTCCTCAATCTGAAGATTGTCCATGTCCCAGTTGCAGTTCATTAAAGCTTCAAAGTTGGTCTCTTCAAAGAGGGAGACGGGTCAATGTCAGGGGCAAAGAGATGCTTATGGCATGCAGGAGTTAAATCCCTGGCCTCAAAGGTTGGGCAATGTACTCGCTTGTTTTTAGCATTGTAAGCCGCCTCGTACGTTGACAGATCAACCTCTTTCACCAGCACTAATGCAAGGATCCTGGAAGCCCTCATACAACGGGCATAATCGGCTTCTGTGAATTCATAGCCGTCATCCTTCTTGGATGGAAAGCCATCCATCATTTCCTTGGTAGTCAGCTCCGGGGCAAAGGCCAGTGCCCGGCTTATAGCAGCAATTGTGCCCTTTCGGGTGGCTGATTGTTTGAGTTCTTGAATTTTCTTTGGCAGAGTTGTTAACAACTCAGTGACTCCTTTCATGAACTTGGGGATACTCTCTTTATTTAGCATTGCTCTGATTGTGCAAAGAGTCCCGCAGTACAATTGCTCTGATAAAGTATAGACATCTTTCAACGGCAGCAAGCTGTCGGCGCCAAGCTGGCGTCTCCTTTGACCTGCAAAGATGAGGTTCGCGATATAAGCCGCCTGCACAATCTTTTAAGTAAGAACATTGGCTAAGGTTTCAATGGTTACCAAATATAGCAGCAGTCATCTTTGAGATATGGCGCTTCACGGAGTGCAACTCATTGGACACAACCATGAGCCGCTGCTCGGCATCGTCTGCATGTTTGCCAGGGCAGCTTGCTCCATCTCAGCCGCCTTCTTGAAGGCAGCAAAATCATATTTAACTTTTACAAGTTCTTCGGTGGCAAGCCGACACTTCTCCCCTGCTTCACTTCTGGCGGCTTGCTAGGAAGCGAGATTGCACTTTAGGCTGGTCAGGTCAGACTCGGCAATGCTCAAAGCTTCCTGTGACATACAAAAGCAAATGAGGGGTAAGTTGCCAAGATAAAATATTACCATATGGTGAGTTAAGGAAATATATTGCAAGTTTCAAGCAGATTACAGGCAATATACTCGACACTTGGGGGCTAATATCTATTTGCTCTCCAAGATTGCAAGTAAGTCCCGACTCATCTTCGTCAAGTTAAGCCAGCACTTGGGGGCTACAGCGATGCTTTCCAAATATACAAGTAAGTCCCGACTCATCTTCGTCAAGTTAAGCCAGCACTGGGGGGCTACATATGGCTCTTCAGTCAACCTACAGAGAAGTTCGGGCCAAATAATTCTATACTGACCCAGACTTGGGGGCTACTTTTGATCAATTCATCAATACTGAGTACCGGCTCAACGTATACATATTGAACTGATACTTGGGAGCTACAGGCTAAGTTGTTCTACTCGTGACACGGATTGGAAGACCCGGTTTACCATTTGCAAATATTAAACCAGCTCTTGGGGGCTACATGTCACACCCAAGATGCGCGCCTATCCGTTTTGAGGCATGAGATCCTCGCAAAGGATAGAAGCGCATCTTGCCGTTAGCAAGATAAGCATCATCACATCATACATGTACTGAAGGGAAGAGTATATAAAGTTGGCTTACACTCGCCACATGCTAAGTTACAATGTCACTCAGCTCATACATCAAGAGGAACACAGGGTCCGGCTACGGACCAAAACAAACGATAAAAGCAAATGCGATGATACTATCAAGCTGCCCAAGATCTTGACCAGGTCCTCTACTCGTTGGGGTATGTCACATACATGCATCCCCTCTCTTCATCATATTCCCATTTCAGTTGCGTCAGATCATCATGAACATAATCATCTGAACCTGTACCTGAATTGTTGCAGTAAACTGTGAGCCACACAGGACTCAGCAATCAAGTAACCCGGGTGCCAACACTATATAAGCTTTAGGATGGAATGGTGATGTTTAAGTCTGCAGCAGCTCTAAGCTTTTATGGTGGCTAACTTACGTAGCAAGAATGTAAAGTGGGTGGTCTACGACAATCGGTCGATTTCTACATGATCTCTAAGAGATCCTGAACACCTACTTACGTCAGACATAACCCCACCGTGTTCTCTCTCGGATCATGTTCACGAGCAGAGACAGTCATGGTTACTCACATAGTTAGTGTATTTTAGTTGAGTTTACTTCAAGTTTGCTAGAACCGGGTGTTAAACAAATATCCAAGTTGCCACATAACCGCGGGCACGGCTTTCCGAAAGATTTAACCCTGCAGGGGTGCTCCAACTAGTCCATAAAAAATAACCACACTCCGTGGGAATTCCTCGACCACGGATCTCGTGATCTTCATCGGTAACTCCAAAGGAATTCCAACACCTCAAGTAAACCCGAAGAAAGTCAGAGTCCACACACAAGACATTCGATAAAGGTAAAAAAAATCCAGCAAGACCACCCGACGTGTCGACGATCCCGATAAGAGTGGCGTATCTCAGTCTCAAGACACGAAGGATAAGCTACGCATACGAAGGCCTGATAGAAATCTCCCAAGTTGCCGTGGGTTGGCCCCGCACAGTGCTCTAGTTTGGACCAACACTCATGTGGAGCACTGGCCCAGGGTTTGATTAAATTATCCATGGGATTGCAAAGCCCTATGCAGGTTCATTAAGTTATTAGCAATGTAGTACCAATGTTGGGTCTTGCCGGAGAAGTTTTAATCTCAACCAAATAAACAAGGGGGGCCCCATAACAACCCCAAGCGTGTTAGGAGCGCAAAATATGGAAACATAACACCGGTAACAAGGAACTAATGAGGGTACGAGTGAAACAAATCACTTAGCAAAAGGCGAAGCCTTCCACCAATATCAGATATATATGAGCATTAAATTAAATAACAGAATTTATTATGATATCCAATCCATGTTATCACATGGAACAACCTGCAACTAAGAACGCTATAAGAGGGGCTGAACAGCAGTAACTTAGCCAATCAACGATTTGCTGGGATGTGGAGGTTATAGGCTGTCATGGTAACATGGGGGCTGATATCATGTGGTAGATAGCGCAATTGTAATGGTAAGAACGTGAAACTAGCAAGCAAAGATAGTATTGGGATCCGGGTACGATCATCTTGCCTGTTGGTTCTTCAGCGGAACAAGTAGCGGGATCCTCGTAGTGGTACTCTCCAGGTTCCTCGAACTCAGATTCGACACTTGTGTCTACCCAAGATAAACAGCGAATAAATAACGAACCAAGGTGCAATGCACAACCAAGATGATGCATGATCATTTTAATGAGGAATTTAACATGGCAATCCAATTCTGTTCAAGTTTCACATGCAAAGATGGTAGATTAATGAATCTGGACAGAATCTCATGTTAAGTTATTTATACATGCATGAACATGGCAAATATGGATGCATCATGAAAAATCAATGGAAATGCATATAAAGATCGCGAGAAACGGAGCTACGGTTCTCGAGATACGATCACGACAAGTTACGAAGGCAAAACACAAGACCACCAAATAACTGGGCTAATTCTTGGAATTCCAAGGTAACCACTGGAAAGGTGATGAAAAACCAATCACAATAGACTCAAGAATCACTCAATTCCATGGAGTATAGCTCCCAGAACACCCAAAACAAAATAGCACTCAATCTGCCACAAAACAGCAACATAGCATTTTGAAAAGCTCACCACTATTGCTACAGGAACTCTACAGCCGCAAACAAGACATGAACAGGTTCTACTCAACACCCACATCAATGCATCCAATTATACAATCAAAAAAAGAGCAACACATCACTATGCATGGAGCTGGCAAGTAAGCATGATGAAACAGATTTTTAGGGGCTTGGTGAAAATTCCATTTTTCTGAAATCTGGGTTAATAAAGTAGCAAGTTCACATCACTGGTTAAATAAGCTAGGAAGCTCCAAATGGCATGAAAATTAACAGGATAGTATATGAAAATATCTACTATAAATACCTAACACAACACAACACTATCTACACCCTTATCTTCAAGGCAAAGCAATAACAGCAGATTCTCCAGACTTAGCCATTTCTAGAGCAGGTTGGCAGAAACAGAAAGTAGCTAGATAACCAGCATGGTTCCCACTTATCTGGAGAATTAGCACAAATAACAAAAATACATGGATGTTCACAGCAACTTTGACTAGCAATCTCATGTTGACAAGAACTCCAAAGCATGCATGGATTAATTCATATGAAAAAGACAAAAGGGCATCACAACATAAAAATGCACTTTTGTCGAGTTGCCCCAAAGTCAAATCTGAATTCACAGATGCATATATGGGTTTAAAACACCCCAAAATCATTACTCATACCTATAAGAAGAAAAGCTAGGTCGAAATTCTACTCTTACTAGGCATGGATGACTTATGTGACTTATGAAACTTGTTGAAAATGTCCCAAATGGACATGTGCTACATAGATACATGTTAGAAGTGATTAATTAACATGTTAGGGACATGAAAACAAAGTCTAGCATCTAAAATAAGAATGAAACTAATTAGAGAGGAATCCATGCTCATATGATCATATAGGGAGAAACCTACACATGGAGCTACTCAAGCACATGGATGGGTGTATGTAGATCATATACACATCACTCACACTCATATGCACTCATATCATGAGAAACACATACACACAAACATCCATACATACACACAAGCATACCTACACATGCACAAGCATGCGTGCACATGCACATAGTGCAAGCACACTCATCTCCAACTTGCTCTCACCACAAGAGCATGTGTCACAAGCACTCCACACCCTCTACACCAATAATAACACACACATGCATGGGTATGTATACACAAGGTGCATACACACACATCTCCTACTTATATGGCCTACACACACGTGTGCATATGCACATGGTTGCATTTACACACACACTCATGCAAATGCATGTGCAACCATGCACACACACACACACTCTCTATGCTACACACAAGCCTTATATGTGCACATGGCACACACATAGACACCTGCTCACACACACAAAGCATACATACATACATACATACATATATAGAGGAGCACACACAAACTCTGTTTTTGCAAAAGAAAGGAAAACAAAAGAAAAACAGAAAAGAGAAAAAAAAGGAAAAGGAAAAAGGGGGGAGAAGGGGATCGAACCCGGGACCTCCCAGTCACACTGCACCCCCTACCACTACGCTACTCGGACGGATCTTAACAGAGGAGAGGACTGTGCTCTCAAATACACACACAACACGAAGCCTGACGAAACTGAAGAAATGCAGATTTCGGCGAATCCATGGCGGCACAGGGCATCTCCGGCGAGACAAACAACTCCTACGCGCGCGGGAACGAACAGGGGATCCATTCCAGGGCTCACCTCGCGGTGAGGAGGAAGGATGGGAGCAGCAGGTGCTCGACATACACACGGCAGCGACAGAGGGCGGCGGCGACTCACTACAGCCAAGCGCGGAGGAGAGAGCTGCGGGGAACCGGCGTCTCACCTCAGGGGAGGCAAGCGTCGACGAGCCGGTCTTGGAGAAGGGTCGGAGACGACAAAGGGGAAGCAGGGGCGACGGCGGCGCTGACGGGGCCGAAGAAGACGACGACGGGGTCGACGAATCCGGTGCTCTCCTTGCAATCAGCGACGGGGATCGAACGCGGGGACCTTCCCCGAGCTCCTGGACGCCATGGCTGGTGCGGGACGTGACGGAGCGGACGGCGAGGCCACCGACGAACACCCTGAACCCACCTGAACCTACTCAGGCGCCGCTCGAAAGAGGAGGGGAGGAAGAGATATGGAGGAGGAGAGGAGAGCTGCGGCTGCGGTAGGAGAAAGAGGGAACCCTAGCACAGAGGAGGCACTCACGCCGAGGCCTTATATCCCCCAAGCAGACGACAACGGCGACGGAAAGGAGCGGCGGGCGCATGTTCTCTCTGAAGCCGACTGACAGAGAAGGGAGACGGGGGCAGGTTGCCGTTACTGTGGCAATGGGCTGGGCCTCGGCCCACCTGCCCTCTCTCTCTCTCACTCCCTCACACACACACAAAGTTCCCATTTAAATAATAAATAGAGGCAAGAAATAAAACCCAGAGAAAAGAAAAGGGTTTGGGAGAAAACAAAAATATTTTGGTGTAAGAAATAATGAGACCTGTTTTATAAAAATATTAAGTTGATTTATAGAGCATGTTATTTTATTAGCACATTAATAAGTCAACCCCTGTTTTTGAATAGTTTTCAAAACCAAATATAAGCAAATGACTCAAGATCACTCCCAATATTTATAAGACATCTTGGGTTAACACACCAACATATTTAAAAGGGGTTTACCACAACTTGAATTTGCTAATAAAATTAAATACAAGAAGGGAGGGTTTTTGGGAGGAAACTTGCAAAGGAAAAGAGAGGGGGAAGGAGAGGGTTTTGCCCACATGCTCCACCACACACAAGCACATACTTACTACACCACATCAACACACTCACCACCATACATGAAAGCAAGCACCAGAACCAATCATGCACAAGGAATGAAATGAGGATGATGCATTATGATGATGGATGTATGCATGAATGCTTCCCACACACAAGAATGACAAGGTTCACTCCAACATATCTCATGTCACAAGGTCATACAATGGGTTACATGGCAAATAAAGGTAGGGACATCACTTGGGATGTCACAACTCTCCCACACTACAAGAGGATCTCAACCCGAGATCTAGGAACTCAAAAACTCTGGAAATTCGGAACGGAGCAGGTCCTCATGTTCCCAAGTAGCTTCTTTGTCAGAATGATGAGACCACTTCACCTTGAGGAACTTGATAGACTTGTTGCGAGTCTTACGCTCAGTTTCTTCAAGAATTGCAACTAGGTGCTCACGATAAGAAAGATCAGCTTGAAGATCGATGTCTTGGAGGTCAATGGTTCGCTCGGGAGTCTTGAAGCATTTCCGGAGCTGAGAAACATGTAAGACATCGTGCACATTCGCGAAATCTGGAGGAAGCTCAAGTTGATATGCAAGACCACCTCTCTTGTCAACAACTTTGAATGGACCAATGAAACGAGGAGCCAACTTCCCTTTGATTCCAAATCGCTGCGTGCCTCTCATGGGAGAAACTTTGAGATAGACAAGATCATCCACTTGGAAGGAAATATCCCGATGTTTGCTATCATAATAGCTCTTCTGAGGGGACTGAGCTGCTTTGAGGTTCCCACGAATGACATGGCACATTTCTTCTGCTTCTGTGATCATGTCATTCCCCAATATCTGACGCTCACCGGTTTCAAACCAGTTAAGCGGGGTACAACACTTTCTGCCGTAGAGAATCTCGAACGAGGCCTTGCCTGAACTAGCTTGGAAGCTATTGTTGTATGAGAATTCAGCATACGAAAGACAGTCTTCCCACTTCATGCCGAACGATATCACACAGGCTCTGAGCATATCTTCAAGGATTTGATTGACTCTCTCAACTTGATCACTTGTCTGCGGATGGAACGCCGTGCTGAAACGGATCTTAGTACCCATAGCAGTATGGAAGGACTCCCCAAACGTGGAAGTGAAGAGGCTTCCATGGTCAGAAGAGAAGAGTTGAGGAATGCCATGCAAGGACACTATTCTTGACGTATACAACTCTACAACCTGAGTTGCCGAAATAGACTCCTTGACTGGTAGGAAATGAGCAACTTTTGACAACTTGTCGATAACCACAAAGATGGCATCGTTGCCTTTCTTGGACTTAGGAAACCCAATTACGAAATCCATCTCAACATGATCGAATTTCCACTCTGGGATTGGCAAAGGCTGCAGAAGACCTGTTGGACGCTGATGCTTCGCCTTCACTCTACGGCAAACATCGCACTCGTTGACAAACTAAGCAATTTCACGTTTCATACGAGTCCACCAGAAGGTTTGCTTGAGGTCCTGATACATCTTGGAACTGCCTGGATGAATGGAGAGAAGAGAATTGTGTGCTTCGTCCATGATAACCTTTATGAGATCACCTTTTGGAACAACAAGACGGTCCTCAAAGAACAAGGTATCTTTGTCATCGACACGAAAGCACTTATACTTCGGAATGCTCTTGGCCACACCTTTCTTCACTTTCTTCAACATAGCGTCTAGCAGCTGCGCTTGGCGAACCTGATCTTCTAGAGTCGGAGAGACTTGAAGATTTG
This sequence comes from Hordeum marinum, assembly GCA_022496015.1. Taxonomy (NCBI): domain Eukaryota; kingdom Viridiplantae; phylum Streptophyta; class Magnoliopsida; order Poales; family Poaceae; genus Hordeum; species Hordeum marinum. The sequence continues at coordinate 447,079,896 of CM039674.1, forward strand.
CAAGAAATCCTTGCGGAATCATCTGAAGGTTGAGCTTGTGGAAGGCTTCACAAAGGTCGGGTTGAAGGCTTCAAGATCGGACTGTTGTAGTACGCCTTACGGCTGAGCACGTCTGCAATGACATTTGCTTTCCCCGGAGTATACTCAATGCTTGGATTGAAGTCTTCAAGCATTTCCACCCAACGAGATTGCCAAAGATTGAGATTTGGTTGAGTGAAAATGTACTTCAGGCTCTTGTGATCAGTGTACACCTCAACTGGTCTACCCAACAACAAATGCCTCCAAGTCATAAGAGCATGCACAACTGCCGCCAACTCAAGATCATGAGTGGGGTAGTTCTTCTCGTCCAACTTCAACTGACGCGAGGTATAGGCCACAATCTTCTTGTCTTGCATAAGAACACCACCAAGGCCTTGGAGAGAAGCATCACACAAAACTTGGAAAGGCTTGGACTGCTCAGGAGGAACAAGAACTGGAGCTGACATCAGTCTCTAATCGCGAGCCGCGAATATAAACATGTCCTCTGAAGGAATAGTCAGCTTGACTTCTTTTGCTTGACACTCAATGAAATCCTTATTCATAGCCAGGAAGTCCATGCCCAGAATGAGTTCAATATCAGATTCCCAAGAACAATTGGAGAAGCCAGAAGAGAATAATTGCCCTTCTTGATAGAAACATCTGGAAACACTACATTGGAACTCATCAACTGGCTTGGGGACACAACCCGAAAAGGACTAGACAGAACTACTGAATTGAAATCATGCTTCCAAGCAAAACGTTTAGAAATGAATGAATGCGATGCACCAGAATCAAACAATACTTTAGCAGGAAAATCATTGACTGAGAGATTACCCATGATCACATCACTGGACTGCTCTGCCTCAGCTGCATTCACCATATTCACTCTGACATACTTGGGATTATGCTTCACCATAGCATTGCTTGGAGGCTTGACAAGAGGAGGAGGCAGAAGACACCGCTAGTTGCACTTGTTAGCATAGTGACCCTTCAGGCCACACTTGTGACAAGTCACCTCAGAGAGCGGACGATCATTGCCTGGAGGAGGAACAGGAATAGCCTTGGACACCTGATTCTTCTGCTGGAAACCTGGGTTGGGTGGGTGAGAAGAACCACGACCACCAAACTGCTTCTGCTGCTACTAAGGATGGAACGGAAGAGAATTTGGAGCCCAATACTTCTGCTGCTTGGGAACCACCTGAGAGCTGGAAGAAGAATATGAATCCCTGGAACGCTTCTTGGAGTTCTCTAACCTGAGCTAAGCTGCTTCCACCTTCAAAGCCATGTTGTAGAACTGATGAAACTCACGAGGCTCCTGGAGAACAAGACCTGGCAGAAGCTCATCCTTGAGACCACCTCTGAACTGATAGATCATAGCTTTATCATCTGGAACATCTTGCTTGGCATAACGAGCTAGATTCTGGAACTCAATGTTGTACTGATAGACTGACTTCGATCCTTGCTTCAGGTGCCTGAACTTCTCACGCATCTCTTCGACAAAGCTTGTCGGAATGTAATGAGCCCTGAAGTCACGACGGAAATCATCCCAAGTAACAACACGATCACCCCTGGAATCCTTGTACTGCTGCCACCAATCAGCTGCTTGACCCTTGAGCTAGAAAGAAGCAAATCTGACAAAGTCCTCTGGCCTGACATTGCTGCATTCAAAATGCTTGCTCATATCACAAAGCCAATCATCCGCATCGAAAGGCTGATCACAACATGTGAAAGACTTCGGCTGCTTGGCAAGGAACTAGTTGAGCGTAGCAAACTGAGGCTGATTCTAGAAAACTCCTTGATAACCTTGCTGACCTTGCTCTCTTTCATGCAGCAGCCTTAGCAACATCTGAGTGTTTGCATTGGTCGCGGCCATCACAGCTTGCCAAGCTTCTATAGGGGGAGGCGGAGGAGGCGATGGCAGGGGTGGTGGTGGAACATCAGTCTGCTCCTCACCACGACCCGGATTGTTGCGAGTTGGTGGAGCCATCCCGAAGATGGACAAAACGCATTAGCCTCATTGATAAGATGAAACAACTCTGAATCAAATGCTTGAAAGAATTGAACACAACAACATAGCCTTCCTACAGAAAAATTAGTAAGAATGCTTCTTCGGATCATGATAACATCATTAGACATAATAAGCTACTTGCAATAACACCACAAGTATTGAGCTAAGCGCTCGGAACAAATGTACATACCCAATACATCTAGAGAAGATGATCCTAGAAGACTACAAGAATTCCCACCTACAAACTTCCGAAAACTTTCTTGTTTATGTGATTCGGGTTGCGAATCAGGAACCTGCCCTAGGCAATCAGCTGCGACTGTATCTGCAACCTTCCACACCATAATTCAAGACATTTCGCAAACTCATCTAATCTCAAATCCTCGAACTCACAACGATACTAAACCATGGTGGTACCCCGGACGCCTCCCCAGTACTGGGTGACTCCGACCTTATCTCACCACGATAAGTATTGAAGCAATTCCGAACATTCTCCGTCCTGAGATATCAAGGGATCTGAATGATAACGATGTGCCAACGTTCCTCGGAGCTCGACTCCCCGAAAGAAATCAAGTCAGACAGGAGGCACCAAGACAGAACCCTGTCACATCGCATCATATAGATTCCAAAATACCCGCGTGATCCTAAAAAAGTTTTTTGAGCAAGAACAGAAGTAGAATCAAAATTCCTAAGTCGGAAACCTCACCAGAGCCTAGAAGAGGAGTACAAATAATCCTACTCTTCGATATAACTAGACTCAAAATAGTTTTCCTAGACACAACTCGGCCAAGTTCGAACAAGCAATGGCTCCTATGGTCATATGGCTCTGATACCAACTTGTCACGCCTAAGATGCGCGCCTATCCGTTTTGAGGCACGAGGTCCTCGCAAAGGATAGAAGCGCATCTTGCCGTTAGCAAGATAAGCATCATCACATCATACATGTACTGAAGGGAAGAGTATATAAATTGGCTTACAGTCGCCACATGCTAAGTTACAATGTCACTCAGTTCATACATCAAGAGGAACACAGGGTCCGGCTACGGACGAAAACAAACGATAAAAGCAAATGCGATGATACTATCAAGCTCCCCAAGATCTCGACCAGGTCCTCTACTTGTCGGGGTATGTCACATACATGCATCCCCTCTCTTCATCATATTCCCATTTCAGCTGCGTAAGATCATCCTGAACATAATCATCTGAACCTGTACCTGAATTGTTGTAGTAAACTGTGAGCCACAGAGGACTCAGCAATCAAGTAACCCGGGTGCCAACACTATATAAGCTTTAGGATGGAATGGTGATGTTTAAGTCTGCAGCAGCTCTAAGCTTTTCTGGTGGCTAACTTACGTAGCAAGAATGTAAAGTGAGTGGTCTACGATAATCGGTCGATTTCTACATGATCTCTAAGAGACCCTGAACACCTACTTACGTCAGACATAACCCCACCGTGTTCTCTCTCCGAAAGATTTAACCCTGCAAGGGTGCTCCAACTAGTCCATCACAAAAAACCACACTCCATGGGAATTCCTCGACCACGGATCTCGTGATCTTCATCGGTAACTCCAAAGGAATTCCAACACCTCGAGTATACCCGAAGAAAGTCAGAGTCCACACGCAAGACATTCGATAAAGGTAAAACAAATCCAGCAAGACCACCCGACGTGTCGACGATCCTGACAAGAGCCGCGTATCTCATTCTCAGGACACGTAGGATAAGCTACGCGTATGGAGGCCTGATAGAAAATCTCCCAAGTTGCCCTGGGTTGGCCCCGCACAGTGCTCTAGTTTGGACCAACACTCATGTGGAGCACTGGCCCGGCGGTTGATTAAATTATCCACGGGGTTGAAAAGCCCTATGCAGGTTCACTAAGTTATTAGCAATGTAGTACCAATGTTGGGTCTTGCCAGACAAGTTTTAATCTCAACCGAATAAACAAGGGAGTCCCCATAACAACTCCAAGCGTGTTAGGAGCGCAAAATATGGAAACATAACACCGGTAACAAGGAACTAATGAGGGTACAAGTGGAACAAATCACTTAGCAAAAGGCCAAGCCTTCCACCAATACAAGATATATATGTGCATTAAATTAAATAACATAATTTATTATAATATCCAATCCATGTTATCACATGGAACAACCTGCAACTAAGAACACTATAAGAGGGGCTGAGAAGTAACTTAGCCAATCAATGGTTTGCTGGGATGTGGAGGTTAGAGGCTGTCATGGTAACATGGGGGATAATATCATGTGATAGGTAGCACAATTGTAATGGTAAGAACCTGAAACTAGCAAGCAAAGATAGTATTGGGATCCGGTTACGATCATCTTGCCTGTTGGTTCTTCAGCGGAACAAGTAGCGGGATCCTCGTAGTGGTACTCTCCAAGTTCCTCGAACTCAGATTCGACACTCGCGTCTACCCAAGATAAACATCGAATAAATAACCAACCAAGGTGCAATGCGCAACCAAGATGATGCATGATCATTTTAATGAGGAATTTAAAATGGCAATCCAATTCTGGTCAAGTTTCACATGCAAAGGTGGTAGATTAATGAATCTGGACAGAACCTCATGTTAAGTTATTTAGACATGCATTTACATGTAAAATATGGATGCATCATGAAAAATTGATGGAAATTCATATAAAGATCGCGAGAAACGGAGCTACGGTTCTCGAGATACGATCACGACAAGTTACGAACGCAAAACACAAGACCACCAAATACCTGGGCTAATTCTTGGCATTCCAAGGTAACCAATAGAAATTTTATGAAAAACCAATCACAATAGACTCAATAATAACTCAATTCCAAGGAATATAGCTCCCACAACACCCAAAACAAAATAGCACTCAATCTGCCACAAAACAGCAACATAGCATTTTGAAAAGCTCACCACTATTGCTACAGGAACTCTAAAGCCACAAACAAGACATGACCAGGTTCTAATCAACACCCACGTAAATTCATCCAATTATAAAATCAACAAAAGAGCAACACCTCACTATGCATGGAGCTGGCAAGTAAGCATGATGAAACAGATTTTTAGGGACTTAGTGAAAATTCCAGTTTTCTGAAATCTGGGTTATTAAAGTAGCAAGTTCACAGCACTGGTAAAATAAGCTAGGGAGCTCCAAATAGCATGAAAATTAACAGGATGGTATATGACAATATCTACTACAAATACCTAACAATGAGCATGGTCAAAAACCCAACACAACATTAGGTACACCCTTATCTTCAAGGCAAAACAATAACAGCAGATTCTCCAGGCTTAGCCATTTCTAGAGCAGGTTGGCAGAAACAGAAAGTAGCTAGGTAAACAGCATTGTTCCCACTGATCTGGAGACTTAGGACAAATAAAAAATATATGGATGTTCATAGCAACTTTGACTAGCAATCTCATGTTGACAAGAACTCCAAAGCATGCATGGATTAATTCATATGAAAAAGACAAAAGGGCATCACAGCATAAAAATGCACTTTTGTCTAGTTGCCCCAAAGTCAAATCTGACTTCACAGATGCATAGAGGGGTTGAAAACACCCCAAAATCATTACTCATACCTATATTCTTGCATGGAACACCAAGAAGAAAAGCTAGGTCGAAATTGTACTCTTACTTGTCATGGGTGACTTATGTCACTTATGAAACTTGTTGAAAATGCCCGAAATGGACATGTGCTACATAGATACATGTTAGAAGTGATTAATTAACATGTTAGGGACATGAAAACATAGTCTAGCATCCAAAACAAGAATGAAACTAACTAGAGAGGAATCCATGCTCATATGATCATATAGGGAGAAACCTACACATGGAGCTACTCAAGCACATGGATGGGTGTACGTAGATCATATACACATAACTCACACTCATATGCACTCATATCATGAGAAACACATACACACAAACATCCATACATACACACAAGCATACCTACACATGCACAAGCATGGGTGCACATGCACACAGTGCAAGCACACTCATCTCCAACTTGCTCTCACCACAAGAACATGTGTCACAAGCACTCCACACCCTCTACACCAATAATAACACACACATGCATGGGTATGTATGCACAAGGTGCATACACACACACATCTCCTACTTATATGGCCTACACACACATGTGTGCATATGCACATGGGTGCATTTACACACACACTCATGCAAATGCATGTGCAAACATGCACACACACACACACACACACTCTATGCTACACACAAGCCTCATGTGTGTATATGCACATGGTACATATACACACCAACACACACACATGTATGTGCACGTGGCACACACACACCTGCTCACACACACAAAGCATACATACATACATACATACATACATACATACATAGAGGAGCACACACAAACTCTGTTTTTGCAAAAGAAAGGAAAACAAAAGAAAAACAGAAAAGAGAAAAAAAGGAAAAGTAAAAAGGGGGGAGAAGGGGGGAGAAGGGGATCGAACCCCGAACCCCCCAGTCTCACACTGCACCCCCTACCACTACGCTACTCGGCCGGATCTTAACAGAGGAGAGGACTCTGCTCTCAAACACACACACAACACGAAGCCTGACGAAACTGAAGAAATGCAAAGCCACGCGACAGGACAACGGCGCGGCGATTTCGGAGAATCCACGGCGGCACAGGGCATCACCGGCGACACTAACTACTCCTACGCGCGCGGGAACGAACAGGAGATCCATTCCTGGGCTCACCTCACGGTGAGGAGGACGGATGGGAGCAGCAGGTGTTCGAGATACACACGTCGGCGACAGAGGGCGGTGGCGACTCACTACGGCCAAGCGCGGAGGAGAGAGCTACGGGGAACCAGCGGCTCACCTCGGGGGAGGCAAGCGTCGACGAGCCGGTCTTAGAGAAGGGTCGGAGACGGGGCGATGACGAAGGGGAAGCAGGGGCGACGGCGGCGCTGACGGAACCGAAGAAGACGACGTCGGGGTCAACGACTCTGGCTCTCTACTTGCAATGAGTGACGAGGATCGAACGCGGGGACCTTCCCCGAGCTCCTGGACGCCATGGCTGGCGTGGGGTGCGATGGGGCGGACGGCGAGGCCACCGGCGAACACCCTGAACCGACCTGAACCTCCTTAGGCGCCGCTCGAAAGAGGAGGGAAGGAAGAGAGATGGAGGAGGAGAGGAGAGATGTGGCGGTGGCAGGAGAAAGAGGGAACCCTAGCACGGAGGAGGCACGCACACCGAGGCCTTATATCCCCCCAAGCAGACGGCGACGGCGACGGAAAGGAGCAGCGGGCGCACGTTCTCTCTGAAGCCGACTGACGGAGAAGGGAGACGGGGGCAGGTTGTCGTTACTGTGGCAATGGGCTGGGCGTTGGCCCACCTGCCCTCTCTCTCTCTCTCTTACTCGCTCACACACACAGAAAGTTCCCATTTAAATAATAAATAGAGGCAAGAAATAAAACCCATAGAAAATAAAAGGGTTTGGGAGAAAACAAAAATATTTTGGTGTAAGAAATAATGAGACCTGTTTTATAAAAATATTAAGTTGATTTATAGAGCATGTTATTTTACTAGCACATTAATAAGTCAGCCCCTGTTTTTGAATAGTTTCAAAACCAAATATAAGCAAATGACTCAAGATCACTCCCAATATTTATAAGACATCTTGGGTTAACACAACAACATTTTTAAAAGGGGTTTACCACAACTTGAATCTGCTAATAAAATTAAATACAAGAAGGGAGGTTTTTTGGGAGGAAACTTGCAAAGGAAAAGAGAGGGGGAAGGAGAGGGTTTTGCCCACATGCTCCACCACACACAAGCACATACTTACTACACCACATCAACACACTCACCACCATACATGAAAGCAAGCACCAGAACCAATCATGCACAAGGTATGAAATGAGGATGATGCATTATGATGATGGATGAAAAGATGCATGAATGCTTCTCCGCACAAGAATGACAAGGTTCACTCCAACATATCTCATGTCACAAGGTCATACAATGGGTTACATGGCAAATAAAGGTAGGGACATCACTTGGGATGTCACACTACATAAGGGTATAAGTAAAGGAAGAAGTACCTCATATTTTTGCTTCTTTAAGCCGTCGAGTTTGTGCTCCATATTCCAGCTTGGGGAGAGCCGGTTTAGATAACGACCATGTAATTCGTCGGCAGTTAACTTCTCCAGTATGGGAAGCTCAAAATCCAGTTTCTCAAAAGCTTCAGCCTTCTCAGTATGTTTTGTCAGCACATGGGGCTTGGGAGATTGGAAGCCAGTACCAATAATAATGAAGTCCGGAAGAATCAGTTCGTCGACGGTTGTTGAAGGGATTGGGGGCTTAGAACTGGCCCTTGGAGGACTATCAATAGCCGTCTCATGGGCTGCCGGCTCAGGGGACCGACGAGTATCTTCAGGCGCGTCCTTCGTAACTTAGAGGGCTCAGTATGAGCCGCAGGAGAGTCAATTTTAGCAGTCTCCGGCTCTTGCGTAGCGGGGGCAGAAGTAGACCCGCTAGTCTTCCTTTGTTTTGCTTGGGCCCTAGAAAACACAGAGGATTATTATGTGAAGTTCAAGGAGGGCAAAGGATATGATGCAAACATGAAAGAACGTACTCTGCGTTGATCTTCAGAGACGGCAATTTAGTTGTTGTAGAGTCGCCTGATGATGGAGGCGACTCCTGAAAAGATAGTTAAAGATATATAAGGTAGAGTAAGGTTATAATACAAGGTTGAAAAAACTGAACCAAGTTAAAGAAGTACCTCAGCCAGCCGTTTCTACTGAACCGAAGAGTTGGACAACCCGGCCATAAGATCTTCAGAGCCGACGCTCCGTGTTTGCCGTCGGGAGGGGTGATGTTGCTTTTTCAAAAGAAAATTGGGATCTAAATAAGCAAGAGTATGATAAAATAGCACTTTTTAGACGACCCATCGTATCTTCTTTGGTGGAAGATGTTCTGAGTCAGATGAAACATAGGTTACCTCAGGCACGTTGGCGTGGCTTGTCTCTGTTTCGTCCTGTGAGGTATTACTGTCAGTAAGTCGCGTAATCAAACAGTCAAGAGAGTCAAATCCTACCTCTGAGTCATCAACTTCAGGCTGCTCTTGGACAACAGTTCTCTTCTTTCGGCCGCCCCCGTTATCCTTAGACTTTTTCGAAGGGGGGATATATTTCTTCTTCTAGAAGATGGAGTTAGCCTGTAAGCAAAGCCGCCGAAAGAGATTAAAATTCACTACATACATAATTAACCTAGAGAAAAGAGATTTGAAAATTATTCTTACATATGGGGTCGGGTTAGCAGCACAGAAAGGATGTAACCCGACAGAGCGGCAAGCTTCTTGGGACTCACAGACAAGTCCCTTGATGGCATCCACAATATTTTCCTCTGTCGGGGTGGTATGATTGAAGCAGAGGGGGTCATTGGCTTCACCCGTGTATTCACACATAAGCTGGTCCCACCAACTTAGAGGCATGACCTTCCAAGAGATCCAATAGCAGGTCAGGTCGACTCCTTTCAGGCCATTGGCCATGAGGGCTCTGATTTTGGCGAAGGCCGGAGCATACTTCGCTTGTGCAGAAGCTGACATCCGGTTTGGGAGCTCCATTGTGGTGCAGAGACGGGTAGGGCGATAACCAGACCGTTGATGTTCACCCTTTGGAGACATATCCTTGCAGTAAAACCAAGTCTTATTGTAGTCCTTGGGGTGGCTTGACGTTCGAACGGCTTGAATGGAGACTCCACTGAGCTCTAAGCTTGCGCCGGCTGCCACTTCCGTATGGAGGTTTACATAAAAATACACTCGGAAGAGGTCAACCGATGGCTCTTCTTGTAAATAAGCTTCACAAAGGATTTGGAAGTTGCACATATTTGAGACGGAGTTGGGTGCAATGTCCTGAGGATGCAACTTGAATAAATGGAGAACATCTCGGAAGAATTTAGAACCGGGCGGGCTGAAACCACGCGCAAGGTGGTCAGCGAATATGACTATCTCGCCCTATTTAGGGATAGGTTTCTTCTCATTACCCAGAACCCGCCAATGGATGTCACCTTTAGCCGGCAAAGTTCCTGCGTCTACAAAGTCTTGCAAGAACTCTTCGGATACTACGGAGCTGACCCGATTAAAGGTTGAGGATGCCCAAGACATAATGGCGGCTTTAAGACTGTGAAAGGTAGCAGTACGCGGCGAGTTAGAAGATGACAGAAACCTAAGGGTGGCTGATGAATTTAAGCACTACGAAGGTAAGCCGTTGGTATAGTTTATTGCTAAGAGTCAGAAGCATGGCGACGGCTTAAGGTGGAGGAAGTTGTGATGCAAAAATTGCCAAGGACCTATAACAAATTTCACATAGTAAACGGAGGTTGCAGGATCTACGGGCGGAGGAGAAATCAAGTTTATTTTAGACCTAGCGATTAACTGAGGGAGATTAACAAATATTAAACACAGTGAGGGGGAACAACTATGGATCTACACTGGGGCCGTTGATGATTCTATACGATCTACCGCAGCGGCAAGATGAACACTACCAGATCTATAAGGTTGTTTATCGTTTTGCATTACGGGAAGAACTCATGCTCTAATGGGGCCGATGAACTCAACGGATTTGAAGCGTTAAACTACGGATCTAGGGGAGGAAGAAATACATACCGGAAAAGATGCGGCGAATGCAGGCAAGTTTCTGGTCTATTCAGGTTGATGCAGCGGTCAGGGACGACGACGGCGATGGAGCTTTACGGCGCGATAGAGCTCGGGTGCAATGGAGTAAAGAGGAAGAAGGAGAAGCGCAGGCGACGGAGGAAATGAGAGGGACCCTTTGTGGTCCTATTTAAGAGGCTGGAAAGTGGAAATGGGCGCGGGAATCAAGGCGGCGGAAACTGACCGACCAGGACGGACGCCTCGACTTTCGGGCCAACAGTTTTAATGAAAAGATCTGTTGTGAACGTCACAAAATCTTTTTGGCATATTCGGTGTGACGTCACGGCGGGTAACATATTTTCTTTCAGGTGATAGAGTGTGAGACTCGCCGCCAGGTGAGTCTGAAGATTGACCTGAGCAGGCTCCAATCAACCTGGGGCCTAAGTTGGGGATATAACCCCGTGGTAAGACCCGCCTAGGTGGGGCCGGGTCATACCTGGCGGCTCATGATCAAGACTAGAGAAGCAGGCTAAAATACATAGGCCTGACGGCTTATGAAGATGGGCCAAGACGAAGGACCAAACAGAAGAAGGTATGAAGACCCGGGCGGTTAAGCCGCTCGGAGACGGTTTGCCCAAGAAGGCAAAGCGACTTAGAGACATGAGTGTTTACGTTGTAAGAGTCAGAGTATGACTCGTGTAATCCGGGGCCTCGACCTCCTATATAAGGGTGATACCCTGGGGCGGCTTAGACAGAAACCAACTAATTGAGAACTAGGTCAAGTGAATCCGCTCCCTTGTAATCGGTACTCCAATCAATACAACACAAGCATGATGTAGGCTTTTACCTCTTCTTGAGGGGCCAACCCTAGGTAAACTCGTGTCCCTCCACTCGACCAATCCCTTTGAGTCAATCACCTTAGCAATGGCCTCGAACTTAAGACTTTGGACATCTGCCGTGATAAAACCACGACATGTGTAGTATAGCTTAGCCAAGAGTCAAAGCTGGCATTGCTGAATAAACTCCACCACTCCCCTTGTTGATACATGAGCATAAATAGACTAGGTCTGCTTTAAAGACTTGTTGAGTACGTTTGTACTCATGTTTTCTTAATAAATGTTGCAGATGAGACTCAGGACCCATCCGGTGGGTTCTATATGGATGTCGACGATGACGAGTAGCTGGTACCTCAGCTACTATCCAATGTTGGACTGTAGATAGTCAGGCCATGTGCCTGTTTACCCTTTCATTTGTCTGTACTCAGACAGCTTTAAGCTTCCGCTTGGTTTTTATGAACTTGCTTGTATGACTTGTGTGTCGGTTCATGTGGCCCCTACCCGTATGAACATATTATGCAAGGCTCCTCTGAGCCTTCTAAATAAAACTTGTGTTGATGTATGGTTATGTTGTGATGCCATAGTTGTATCTATGTATATCGGGCATGTCGTGCGTACGTGTGACGTGCAACGGTATGTATGAGATTCGACACCTAATTGTGTGCCTTTAGTAGTAATCTTTACGGGAAACTTCCTCTTTGTGTTTCCATCGAGCCTTGGTAGCTTGCTACTGCTCACGACACATTGATTGACCGGCATGTATCCTTCTTTGCTGTTGTGTCTGTCCCTTCGGGGAAACGTCTCGCGGTGTAATGGAGTCCTTGTAATCTGCTATGACTCATCCATGTGCAGTTGATGACAGAAATGTCTCATGGCGTAATGGAGTACATGTAGCTTGCTATGACTCGTCTACACACGCTGGAGGCTGATACCTGCATTGTTGGGTTATGTACGCCTGTCCTTGTATGGATGTGCTACTTGGGTTCTATGACTAGTCATGTCAGCCCAGGTTCTTTGACATTTGAATGCTAGCAACATATGCACATACGTGAGCCAAAAGACGCAAATGGGCCCAGGCCATGTAAGCTGGCAGCCGTGGAGATAACCGTGTGTGACGCTGCAATGTGATGTCATGTGTTATAGGCTGGGTTCTTATGGCTTAGGATCGGGGTCTCGACAGCCAGCTTTGACTCTTGGCTAACCTGTACTACAAATACAAGCACTATCTTAGAGGTGGGATAGCGCACATGAGTCCACATATTCACCATATCAATACACCACTATGGATCCACTCCAGTCTCCCTATGAGAAGGCCATCCATAGCACTCACACTTATCTTGCATATTTTAGAGTATCTGTTTCACTTGTCTATGTACCACATAAGCAATCCAAGTAGGACATATCCGAGGACGCGGCTATTCGAACAGATTGATTCACCCTGTATGGGTATACTTCTTCACACACGCTCCCGCCACTTACCGCCATGTGCACGTAAAAAGGCACCTCGGCAACCTTCAAGCAGAAGCCCAGCGAAGGAGTCAGCCATGACCGTCAATCACACAAGACCCCAGTCCAGGTTTATCACCTATTTGAGACAGAACCCGCAAGGAAGTCCTGCCGAAGTTTCCATTACGGCCCCAAACGATGTGTACAGGGTTTCCAAGCCCACCTCGGCGGATGGTTCTACGCTTGGTACACATAGCCACTGGTGCATCTACCGCACCATAGCCTACCCCTTCGGTCAGCGCCATGCACGGCCGCCAGCACATCCTACAAACACCATAAACTAGTTGCACCTCCTGGACAGATATCAAGGTGATTAATAGCCGAGAGGGTCCATTGGTTTCGGGCCCAATGCATGGTAGTACCTTGTCTTGGATAACATACATAGAACTTAGTTCCTAAGGACGGTCCCGATGAAACAACCCTCCATGTACTCCTACATGGCCTCTCATCCCTACCTTTACGAAATCCTGTTCACACACTTAGCTCTCACATAGTAGAACATGTTCACCACCATTCCAATTCATCGCCCAGATGGATAAGACCAAACACAACTCTAAGCATAGCAAACACAGTAATCAAGCATGGATGAGTAAGCACACCAAGGCTCAAGCAATTGCTACTCATGCTGAGTGGTTTCAACTAATTTTTGTGGAAAGTACAGGCCAAGCAAAGGAATGGGTTCAACTACCTAGCACATGTAAGACTTGAATCGTGATTTTCCTAATGCAATAAAGGAGAGCAGGAGCGAGAGAGTGGGTTCATATCAGTATGCTCAAGGGGGATGCTTGCCTGACAGCTCTGAAGATAGTACTTCTCTTCATTAGTGTCAATAATCATAACGTCAAAACCATTGTCTACCGAGAAGGAACAACACCAACAAAACAAGAAAGGAACACATTCAATGCACTACAACAAACATGATGCATGATATCGCATGTTAAGGTACTGAATTCACCTGGCACAATATTTATTCATATTAATTGAAGTGGAATTCAAATAGGCACAAAATTCCAACTCCAAACTATTTATCAAATTTGTCCTAATCATGAGTTGTCCTAGTTTGTGATGTTAACTTGTTCAAACATGCATGATACTAGCACAAACAGATTCACTGGAATTTTCTGATCATTTTTCGTATATAAATTATTTTCATATGACTTACAGATTATTTTCTATGATTTTTAGAAGTTTAAATATTTTCTATCAGAAAAATCTAATGAACTTGATTATGACAGGATCATGCATGTTTGAACAAGTTAACATAACCAACAAATACATTTCATGACTAGGACAAATTTGATAAATACCTTGGAGTTGGAATTTGATGTCCATTTGAATTCCACTTCAATTAACTTGGTCAATTGTTCCTCTAGGTTAATTAAGTACCTTAAATTTTCTTGTCATCCATCATGGTTGTGCATTGCATAAATTGAATGTTGTTCCTTCTTACTTGCCGCTGGTTATCCTTCCTCAGTAGACGTTGTTCTCATGTTATGATTGTTGACACTAATGAAGAGAACTAGTATCTTTAGAGTTGTCAGACAAGAAAACCCCCTTGAGCATATTCGATACAATTCTAGCTCTCTCTCCTTCTCTCATTTCAATGCATTAGGACTATGCGATTCAACTGCTACTTGTGTTGCGGTAGATGAACCCACTCCTTTGCATGACCTGTCATTTTCTCAGTAAATACCTAAACCAAGCAACCTAGCATACCGGGTAGATGCTTGAGCCATGTTGTGTTATAACCCTATTATGCTTGCTATGCTTAGAGTTGTGTCGAGTCTGATTCATCTGGGTGATGAATCGGAGTGAGATGATTGTGTCCTGATGATGAGGGTTAAGTGTCGAACCTGTTTTGGTAAAGGTAGCAATGAGAGGCCATGTAGGAGTACATGGTGGGTTGTCTCATTGAAGCCGCTCATAGGGACTGAGTTCCATGTTTGTGTTCCAAGACTAGCTACTACCGCACATTGGGCCCGAAACCAATGGACCCTCTCGGCCTGTGAACCAACCATGTTATCGGTCCAAGAGTCGCAGTAGTTCAAAACGTTGATAGGTGTGGCATGGCGTGCGAAGTGGATGAACGGCCCAATCGGGATCGGCTTGGGGCCCTGCTCACAACGTTTGAGGGCCATGTTGGAAACCTCGGCCGGACTTCCATTATGGGTTCCAACTCAGATAGGTGAGTGCTTTGGACGTGAGTCGCTGTAGGTTAACGTTCGTGGCCGACTCCCTCGATGGGCTTCCGCTTGAAGGTTGCTGCACGTGGGGACGCCAGAGTCGACGTGGCCGGCCGATTAGCACTAATCCCCCAGCCATAATCCACTGACAGCGGGCATCATCGTCGGTCAAAGCTGAGTAAGCGTCGGGTTTGACTGGGATTAGTCCCGGTGTCACTGACGCGTGGGCCCCGGTTGTCAGGTTTGACCTGGACCGGGTCAGTTGACCAGCTGACGTTAGCCTCACGCAATGTTGACGCGGTAAATAATTTCTATAATAAAAATAATTCAGAAAATTCTAGAAATTAGTATGAACTTCAATGATTTGTAGAAAATCATCTATAAGTCAGATGAAAATATTTTATATATTAAAATTTATCAAAAAAATCCAATGAATCTGATGGTGGAATTTTCATGCATGTTTGAGAAACGTAAACCTTCTGGATAGGACAATTTAACTAAAGGAGTTAAATGCTTATACATGGGTTTAAAATTGATCTATATTGATCAAATAACTCCCATTTAACTTGTGATCACTTGCGTTAGACCAAACCAGCAACATATTGACATGTCATTCTCATGCATCATTGTGAAGCATTTGTCGTGCTTAATTATACCTTGTTTGGTCTTGTTGATAGACTTGCGAGACGTAGGTATTGACGACATCGAAGAACAACTGAGTTCTTCCGTTAAGCAGGCAAGCAACCCCCCTTGAGCATATTCGATACAATCCCAATCTCTCGCTCTTTCTCTGATTTCAATGTATTAGGACAACGTGATTCAACTACTACTCGTGTTGCGGTAGATGAACCCACTCCTTTGCATGACCTGTCATTGTCATAGTAAATAGCTAAACAAAGCAACCTAGCATACCTGGTAGATGCTTGAGCCATGTTGTGCTATAACCCTGCTATGCTTGCTATGCTTAGAGTTGTGTCAAGTCTGATTCATCTTGGTGATGAACCAGAGTGAAATGGATGAGTCCTGATGATGAGTGTTAGGTGTTGAACCTATTTTGGGAAAGGTAGCGTTGAGAGGCCATGTAGGAGTACATGGTGGGTTGTCTCTTTGAAGCCGCTCATAGAAACTGAGTTCCATGTTTGTGTTCCAAGACTAGACACTACCACACATTTGGCCCGAAACGAATGGACCCTCTCGGCCTATTAACGTATCATGTTCTCTGCCCAGGAGTTGCACTAGTTCGAAACGTTAATAAGATGTGGCCGGGCCTGCGAAGTGATTGAATGGCCCAACCGGGACCGGCTTGGGGCCTTGTACAAAACTTCTGAGTCTGAATTGTGAAACACGACCGAATTCTCGATTGTGGTGACCAACTCGGTTAGGCGACTGCCATGGGCTAGATTCGTTGAAGGTTAACGTCTGTGGCCGACTACCTCACTAGGCTTCTGCTTAAAGGTTGTCAAGGTGCCTTTTTACGTGCACACGGCGATAAGTGGCGGGAGCATGTGTGATGAAGTACACCCCTGTAGGGTAAACTATCTATTCGAATAGCCTCGTCCACAGATATGGACTACTTGGAGACTTGCATTGTTCATAGAAAATTTTAAGTGGATACTCTAAAATGCACCAAACAAGTGTGAGTGCTATGGATGGCTTCTCGTAGGAAGATTAGATAGAATCTACACTGGTGTATTGAGATGGTGAACATGTGGACTCATGTTTGCTCTCTCATAGGGAGACCAGAGAGTAGTGATACGTTGGTTACTTTGCCGTAGTCTAGGATAGCCAAAGGTCAAAGCTAGCATTCTGCAGTAAACCCCACAATCTCGTTCATTGATACATGATGCATAAGTATATACTTCTGATGTAAGACTTGCTGAGTAGCTTCGTACTCACCGTTGCTTATTTACATTTTTGTAGAGATACTCGTAGTTCAGTTATGTTTCTTCTGATGTTGACATCGATAGATTAGCTTAGTAACCCAAACAAGAGTCTGGCTCCTATGGTAGGGTCGTTGTAGCTTTTCAGGCTCTTCTAGCCGCTTTTGTAGATGTCTATACTCAAACATGTAATTCTGCTTGTTGTTTGTATGCTCTGAACGTTGGGTCATGTGACCCTCCTGCTTGTAACATTATACTATGTTGGCTCCTCGGAGCCTCCTAAATAGATGTTATGTTGTAGAGTTTTGTTGTGATGCCATGTTGTATCTATGTATATCGTGCATAGTGCATTTATGATTGAAATGCATTGGTATGCATGGGATTCGACACCTAGTTGTGTGCCTTTAGTAGCCTTCTTTACGAGGAAATGCCTCTTTGTTCTTCCACCGAGTCTTGGAAGCTTGCTACTGCTCCAAACACATTGATTGACCAGCGTGTATCCTTGTTTGCTACTGTGCCCGTCTGTCGTTGTTTTCTCATTACAGATGCCATAGGTAGGCTTATCGTAGGTGGTTGGGGCCGAAGAACGCCGACGGGCTCCGGGTGCGAGATTTGTCACAAGAGGTAGTGACACATGATGTACCCAGGTTCAGGGGCCTCCATGGGAGGTAACAACCCTAGTCCTGCTTGGTCTAGTTGGATGGATTCCTATGTTTACAAGGATGCTCCTAGAGCTGTGTCTAGAGGAGGAAGAAGGAGCAGCCGGCTCGTCTTCCTTCGTTGGTAAGGGTGATATGTAAGGAAAGTTCTGTGTGGGGTGTGTGCGTGAGAGTTGTCTGTCCCCGTTGATGGGGGGCTCGGGGGGTTTTATAGGCCAACCCCCCGGCCTATAATATTCCTAACGTACAAGGGTGGAGGGACCCGGCTGGCAGCCTCTCTAGCTGACCAGGGGGTCCTGCTCCTTGAGTCGTCTTGTCGTCTATGGGGTCCTCTGGCTGCATGGTCCTGTCGCCTGTGGGGTCCTTCCAGCCGGCTCTGCGATTGGCCCTCGCCCACCTGCCGCGGCACGGGTCGCCCGGGAGGCGTCGTGTAGTGCTAGCCGGCCGAAGTCTCCGGTACGGCCGGCTGCATTGTAGCCATGCCGGGGCAGGTAATCGAGTGGGCGAGGGCGTGTCGGCACTATTTCCCCGTCCAGTCGCGCTCGCCAAAGTCAGCGGCCTGGATGGCCGGACTGTAGCCATGCGCTCCCATGTGTCAGCGCCCACTATGGCTATAGTGTCGCTCGTCGTGGCGGTCACGTCATGTCGTCGTACCCGCACACACAGGCATGGGACATTGCATGTCCGCCCTACGGTCAATGGAGGAGGTGGCCCGGGGGCAGTCGGCCGCGCCCAGCCGGCCGGGGGCCAAGCCGGCTCTTCGGCCATCCGTTCGTGTTGCCAGCCGGCGGCAGCTCTACCCGGCCGTGCCCCAGCCGGCCATGGGCAGCCAGTCGCATAGTTCTTTCTTCGAAGCGGAGGGGGAGAACCCCGTTGCTTTGGCCTACCCAGGGGTAATAACCCTGACAGTGGTCCCCAAAGCCGGCGGGGGCCTGCGTTTGGCAGATGGAGCGGAGCCGATGACTTCCCACCAGCGGTAGCCGCCATCGGCGCGAAACCGAAGAGCCGGTCGGGTCGGCCGTTGGGCCCGATGCCTCGGGTTCCGACGCGTCGCCCCGAGTCCCGGGGCGGTCTGCCGCGCGCCACACGGCGAGTAATGATGTGCACTCCCCGCGCACGCAGGGAGACGGGACGTCTCCTAGGCCTAGCCCGCTAGGCATTGGGCGTAGCCCAGTAGGCCTTGGGGGCAGGCCAGGATCCTCTGCGTCCTAAATCGCCCATTCATGCGCGGAGTTTCTGGGGGAGTGGGTGCAATTAATCCCCACGTCCCCCAATCGTGGCCTCCCCTTTAAAAGGTGAGGAAGGGCAGGGGAGGAGATATCCGCATCCCACTCGCCCCCTCGCTGCATCGTCTTCTTGCCTTCGCTGCTCTTTTGTCCCCCTTGCGCAACTCTGCTCCCGAGCCCGCAAACACGCCCGCACGCCGCCGTTTCGCTGCAATGGCCGACGGGCGCAGGGGATGCTGGGCCGGATCCATCGTCACCGAGGGAGACATCACGAACCTCTTTCGCACGAGCATGCTACCGTCAGCAGGGCGCGTGGTCGCACGCGCGCCGGCGACGAGGTGGTGCCGGCACCGCAGCCGGGGGAGCACGTCGTCTTCCTCTGGCATTTACCCGCGGCTTCGGGCTCCCAGTGAGCAATTTCTTCCGATTGCTCATGGACACTTTCGACCTCCAGCCGCACCACCTCAGCCCCAACGCGATCCTTTACCTCGCCGGATTGGTGACGCTGTGCGAGGGGTACTTGGGGGTCCTCCCTTTCCTTGATCTCTTCAACGCCCTCTTCTACCTCAAGGCGCTGAAGAGGAATGCCTGCGGGGGCACGGCGGTGTGCTGCCGTGGCACCGCACGCTTCTTGTCCTTCTCTTATCGAATCCGTCAAGAGGTGGCATCAGACGTTCTTCTACGTCCAGAACGCCGACCCAGGTCTTGACTACATCCGGCTGCCACCGTTCATCGACAAGTACTCCTCCGGGCTGAACTGGCTGGGAGCCGCCCCGCGTGGCATGGCTCTGGCGGATCTCGGCCGGCTCGCGTAGCTAAAGACCGCTGAGGGGTTGGTCGCTGCCGATCTGGTGGCAGCCTTCATCTCACGCCAGGTGCTGCCTCTCCAGTTGAGGCCGCATCGGACCTGCGACTTGTCCGGCCGCCATGACCCCTATCGGCTTTCCACCGTCAACCTGACGCTGGCTCAGGTGACGATGCGGGTTAACACCCTCACGATGTTCAAGGTGAAGCCCGCATCATGGACATTTGGCATGTAGCCGTACAACCGCATCAACCACCCCCCTGGTAAGTCTTCAACGAAATAGCTTCTCTTTGTTTAATTCTCGCCAGCTGGCAGCCAGAAACGGACCTTACTTTGTCGTGCTGACCGTAGCTATTGGTGCGACAGAACACGCCGGACGGCCTGCACCCCCAAATCTTCGAGGCGGAGTGCGAAACACTCCGATTCCGAAGACTATGAGCGGTGAGGTCCGGCGGAGGAGGGGGTGGACTCCTAGGGAGGAGTCGAGGAGCCGACATACCCGCGAGCCGGTGACCACAACGGAGCCGGAGGATCCAGCAAAGCCAGGGAGCCCAGCGGAGCTGGTGAGTTCCCTATTGCCCCCACGATCAAGGACTGGACGGACGACGACGATGATGATGATGTGATAATTCTGAATGTGCCTCCTCCCTTTACTCAACAGGGCTGGCGTGGGCGACGCGAGGAGCAGCCGGCTCAAGCCCTGGCTGCCGGAGCCGCCAGCCGGGCGAAGAGGCCGGCCCAAGAGGAGCCGGTTGCCCCACCACCCGTCCATAAGTGGGTGAAGGTAGCAGCCCGGAAGCCGCCGACGCACGCCAAGCGGACCTTGTCCGTCTTCATCAGGTGAGTTTCTCTTTTTCTTGTGTGTGTTTTCTTCCAGGTCGCGAGCTGGTGGGCGATTGACCTCTGCGCACCGCACAGACCCCATCGAGCTCCACGAGGGGGAGTCGGCGGGGGATTCGACGGACGTCACCAGCCGGCTGGCCCGCGAGCACGCAGCTACCCAACGGGAGGAGAAGAGGAGGCTCGTGGAGCTGCAAGCCTCAAACTCCGGAATGCGAGGCGGGGCCTCGCACTCCGGGACTTCGAGCGGCAGGAGGCGGAGGAGGTTTGCGGACCCCACGCGGGCATCGGACTCGGCGACGGAATCGACCTGTCTGTCAAGGCCCCCGTAGGGTGAGCCGGAAGGGGCGGCCATGGAGCCGCCTAAGCCCTCGTCCATAGAGGAGGAGGCCCGAACTATGGAGGCGGCCACAGAGTTGGCTCCCGAGGCGCCCCGGCTGGAGGTGCCAAACGCGACTCCGGTTGTGGCCGAGCCGGCTCGGTCTGACGTGCCGGAGGCTCCGGCATCCCCAGAGGCGGCGCCGGAAGCGGCATTAGAGGCGGTGCCGGAGGCGACGTCAGAGGCGACGCCGCAGGTGGCAGCCACGGAGACGGAGGTGACGTCTGTCGCGATCGTCGCATCGGAGCGGCGGGATGTGGAGGCGGCAATGGCGTCGGGCGAGGGGCTAGCGGGGGGCGACTCCCGGACCCTCGCTGTCATCAACCAACCCCCGGGAGCCGGCACCTTCGCGAGCCCGGGCGGCTGGGCCCGGAGGACCCTGCGAATCACGCAAGAGGTGCTCCAGGACGGGGAGGCGCTGGCGCGCATCCCAACTCTACCGGCTCCCTCGATAGGAGGCCCGGTCCCCTCCTTCGGGGAGTTGGGGAGTGTTCTGGACTTGTGCCGCTAGGAGCTGGCCCGGTTCACGAAGGTGGCTGACGCGACCCTGCAGCATGCGGAGTTAATCATGGTCACCTTTGTTAAAAATTTCAGGGGGGCGCGCCAGCGCACCCACTAGGTGTAGCCCTCGAGATGCTGGCCGGCTGACCGGCTACCGGGCAGCCGGGTTGGATCACCTTGGCATCTTTTGACTTTGGCTCTATGCGACAGGAGGGGAACTCCCAGCGGCAGAAGCTGCTCGAGGAGGCAGTCGCCATCCACGACCGTGGCTAGCACGGCTTCTACCCGCTAGAGGAGGAGTTGACGCGGGTGCAAGGTATGCTAAGTCCTGCGGGAGCGGCATGTAGCTCCCGGGAGCCGGGCCAGCTGCTTGGCAGACGGAGCGGACGTGGAAGGGCCGGCTGACGCCTATTTTGTTTTTTGCAGGTGAGTTGACTGCCCTCCGGGTGGAGAAGACCGGGCCCATCTGTGAGTGGGACGGGTTAGCGCAAAGCTTCCAAGTGGTCGCGCAGGAGAAGGACCGGCTGGCTGCGCTGCTGGTACACACGGAGGCGTCCCAGGACCGCCTCAAGGCCGACATGGCATGGGAGGTTGTGGCCAAGGAGGTGGCTGTTAAGCAGGTTGTTGATGTTGCCCAGCAAACCACCGCCCTCTAGGGCGAGGTGACCCGCCTCGAGAGGACGCTCGAGGAGCTTAAGGGTTCCCTCGTCGAGGCGGAGGCGGGGTTGGCGTTGGAGAAGGATTCTGTGGGGACCCCGACTCATAAGTCGTGATCACCGAATGTACGTGCACAGTGATCCCA
The DNA here is from genome assembly GCA_022496015.1 of Hordeum marinum. Lineage (NCBI taxonomy): Eukaryota > Viridiplantae > Streptophyta > Magnoliopsida > Poales > Poaceae > Hordeum > Hordeum marinum. The sequence goes on from CM039674.1 coordinate 447,102,168, forward strand.
GAGATCAAAGCTCACTAAACACACAAAAACTGAATAACAAGAGTCCTACATCCATTACATACCGGTTTACTCAAATATGGCCTCATGACCAAGTCTTCATATGATTGCAGCGGAAATCTTCAACGATACTGTGAACCCATGCCATCTGCCTTAACCGTACATGCATTCTGACTGGGAAGCATCCTAGCTCGCATGTCCGTCACCTAGGGAATCTACATCATAACCTGATCTCTCATGCCTAGCCAAAACAATAAGCAATGGCAAGCCAATGAGTACTTTGAATGTACTCGCAAGCAACCCATGTTTGGAACAAGGCAATAACAATGCATGATATAGCACTAATAGACATGCTTTGCAGAAAGCTTGTTCTGAGTGCAGTGATATGATCAAGTCATTTAAGTAAGAATGCAACAACCACGAATAGGTGTTCATAAGAACATGTCACAGTCATCATCATAAGCAGGGGGTTGGACATGTCATGTTCAACCATCACACCAAGTCCTCAAACTTGTCTCATGTCCCGTCTGAACATCTCATGTTCAGTCATCATGCCAAGTCATCCGACTCGACTGAAATATCATCCTTGTCACCACACACACACACCAAGTTTGCGAAAACATCTATACGTAGTTTAAGAAGGACCTCCAACTATCCATGACCGTGGACATGGCTATTCGAATAGTTTTACACTCTGCAGAGGTTGCACACTTTACCCACGAGACTCGGGGAACTTCCGTGTCATCCACGACTCGCGGTATATAACATACCCGAGGTAAGCACCCCGAACAATGCCTTTCCCCTAGCGATACTATACAAGGAGTCCACTCTATTGGTACCCAGCCCTCACGATGTACATCACACGAGCCTCGCTCTAATTGAACCATCCATGAAGGGACCAACGGTGTGCTTGGTGCCTGTGAAGACAATGCTTGATCGTACATACCGGTACGACCCCATATCGAGAGTGATCACGCCACTCCCGCCACTAGTAATGTGGGCTCCTCGCTAGTACCCACCAAGGTAATCAACAAAGCCCCTTACCATATAGGGGTAGAGTAGTTGCACATGTAAGGTTGGGATGGTCAGCAGACCTTAAATCTAATCCGTTTTCAAAAACACACATACTCACTTGCTCCGATACACCACTTCTTTAAAAACTTAGGTGCTATATGTCATGCAATTAAAATGGTTTCTTAACATGGTCTTCACCCGCTTCTCGTCCTCTTTGAGCATTTCCTCTACTTCGTCAACTATCGCCGGAAACAACCGCAATAAGCAACACGACAAGCAGAAAATAGAAGTGCTTTATAAATAGGAGTTTTATTTTTCTTGGACACCTTGGGTCACAAGAAAAAGAATCAGGAAGGTTTCATTGGATGTGGATCAACGAGAAGTTTCTGAATGGAGGGAAAGATGGAAATGATAATCCTTTAAGATGTCAAGAGGAAATATTTTTATAAAAATGAGTGGATGGACCCAACAAATAGAGCATGATTTTAGAAACATGTGGAAAGTAGTTTCACTAGATTTGGCGTTGTGAAGAATTACCTATGATTTTCCTAAGATGGACTAATGGAAAAAAGGGAGGTATTTATTTGGTCAAGCATGATAGATGCATGATAAAATGTTAAACTTGGCCAAACAAATAGGTCATGACATTTAGAGCCTCTGGGAAATTGAATCACTCTATTTGGAGTTGATATGCGTGCTCAAGGAATTTTTAAAGTGGGGGCATTCCATAGCTCATATTCAAATTTGGAGGAAAAATGTGCATTGTACATATTTGGATAGATCTTGATTTTTGGGATCTGTAGGAAGTCGAAACATCGTATTTGGAGCTCATATGATTAAAATAGGAATTAAACAAGATCCGATAAAATAAATAAAACAGAGAAAAAAGGATTATACCCATGGCTATCTTGCGCGTACGGCGCTGAATAGCGAATGGGCCGGCCCATTGACCCGGCCTGGCAGGAGGGGCGGGCAACATCGATTGCGCCCTGGCGAAATGCGCCTTCGCCGCAGGGAAGGGGAACCCTACGGGGACGCTTCCACTTAAACGCCTGGGCCCAACACGTGGCTCGCTAACGCACGGGGCCCACCTGGAAGAGTGTCCTTCCTCCTCCCACTCGAATAGAGAAGGAGCAGGGGACGGGGGAGCCGGACGGCGCTAGTGCCTGCCCCCGGCGGCATAGGCCACCTCCGACGCCGCCGTGCACGCCAGAGAGCTCATGGGGACGTGCCGCCTCTGTCCCGGTGCTGAGCACCCGCGCGGAGGGGCCACAGCTGCGCTAGCTCCGAAGCTCGTAGAGGCGGCCGTCGGCCATTTGAGGCGATGGAGGGCACAAGAGAGCAAGGGGGAAGGTCTGGGGGTTCAAGGGAGTGAGGGGAGAAAGAGAGATTGAAAGGGGGCGCGGGGAGCGCTCGGGGGGGCTTTAAAGAGCCATGCCTAGGTGCACCATGGATCACACCCTGGGGAGGAGATCGGGCGCATTCGATAGGGGAGATAGAAAGGCACAGGTGAAAGCACAACATGCTCCCTTGGTGGTTTTGTGTAACATCACAAAATTTCATTTTGCAATGTTATGAAATATAGCTATGCATTATCATCACTTTGTTTGAATGAAATGAATTGTTGAAGTTCTTCTTTTGGATTTCTAAAAGGCCCCTTTCCTTTTCTCCATTTACTTGTTTCACTTATTTGAAAATCTCTGGAGTTATTAAAAAAAAAGAGGAGTAACATGACACTCCACACCAGGAGCATCTTGGTGAATTATTTCAAATATAAAACCAGGGGTTTATTTGAAAGTTTATCTCAAAAGAATTTAAATCAATTACGCATTTTCTGAAGAAAAAAAATTAAGTATTCACTTTCACAAAGGAAAAATGTTCATTAAATAGCATTTATTTCCTTGATCATTTTGATGTATATATTCCCTATGTTTGGAAATGATTTGAATGCATTAAAGGATTTTAAACATTCTGGAAAATAGAAAAGGAAACATATTTAAACGTTTTAATTAGAAAACCGGCCGGCCCACAGCCTTCAAGCCCCGAGATCCCTCCGGATCGGTCACCGACGCACTGATCCCGCCCCCTCTCTCACTGGCCCGCGGGACCCACCGTCCGACAGCTTCATCAACGCGCTCATCCCCTTCCCCTCGCCCCCGACCTCGCCGACGATCCCTCCCCTACGGATCTCTCTCCTCTCTCCCTCTCCCGACCCTGCACCTAGCCTATAAAAGCCCCTGCCCTCTCCGCACTCTGTTCCACCCGGAGCACCCAATCCCCTCGCCGGAACCCCACCGCACCAGCTCGCCGGAGTTCTGACTCCACCCAAACCCCCCAGAGCTTCGTCCCCATCGTCTCCGACGTCCCCAGCCCTGTTTGACGCCACCATTCGACGCCGGATCTTCGTCGCCGTCGTCTGAGCTCTTCGGACGCCGCCCCCGACCACCGCACGACCATCTCCGACCACCTCCGACGTCCGGCCACCATTGACCTCACCAGAAACCTCAACACACCCTCTATAAGCCACCGCAACCTCCTTGGACCATTCGATCCAGATCCGACGCGTTAGATTAGATCACTTAAAATCCCGAACCGGTATCCTCTAACATTCGGTCGTCCGCCGCAAACACCTGCACGCGCACTCTTTTGACCAATAGGAAGTCGCCACGTAGCCTCTGTCCGTTAGCTAATATTTTTCTTTTTATGTTTCTGATTTAGAAAACAGAATGTGTTCTGATTTTATTTTTGCTATATGTTTTAAACTAATTATTGTTTTAAATTGATTCTTTTTGAATTAGGTCAAAAATTTCATGTAGTTTCATCCTGTAGTCTTAGATTTCAAATTTGAACTTTAAAATTTGAATCTAACCAAATTTTCTTAAATTACAAAAATCTGTATAACTAGAGTTAAAATATATTTTTTTATGAATCTTTTTGCCACTGGTTTGTATTAGTTAGACCTATCATCCTACATATTTTGAGAAATTTTGGGATGAATTTGGTTAGTGTTTTTAACAAAAACAGAATCTTTTAATTCTTAATAGAGTTTAGTTAGTTTGATTTTAGTTTTAGTTTGAATCTGAATTAGTTTAACTTTTGTTTTTAGATTTCATTAGGTTCTGTTGTTTCAACATTAGGTGTATTATTTTCTTTTAATAAAAAAATAGTTTTTTATTTTGTTTTGTGCTCTAGTTTAAATAGGTAAATCTTGTTTTCACCTTTAGTATTGTTTAAAAGAAATGCTTTGTAGTAACTCTTTTTGCACAAATTTTTTATAAGGAAATACTTTCTGTTTTCTAATAAAATTTTGTACTTACTTTCTGTTATCTAAATGGCTAGTTGTTCAAAACAAATTTTTTTTGACTTGTTATGTCTTAGTAGAGATTTGACACCAAAAAATTTAGAGTCTTATACTTTGAGTGATTCTTCCTTTTGATTGTGCTATTTATGTGTTAAGTATTTGTTTACCTTGCTGTTGAATGAATTGTATTGTGGTTATGCTTATTGTGTGCTTTGTTTGATGTGTTAGATTATCTGTAGTGCGAAGCTTGTTATCTAGAATCACTTGAGTACGAGGATCGTCAGCAAGGCAAGTCACTTTGACCATGTATACCTATGTTTTTATTGCATTAGTTCTACCATCTCCCCAATTGCATGCAAAGTAGGTAATTAATTTGGAAACTTGGTTACTTGATGTAGTATCATGTGGTAGGCACCCCTCAACCCTTTGACACATTTGGCCCTGGGAAACGTTGACTTAATTTTGCTATGCTATTAGTAGACGGGGTTAGTTGTGTGATTCATGAGAGTTGTGAGATAATAATTTCAAGACCTACAAGATGATCAAGACTTCAAGACTCCGAGTTTTCAACATACCTCTGGGTGGATGATGGTTGAACGGCGCCCTGGAGAAACCAATGGTTAGCCTAGGTGTTGTTGGAGAAGTGCTAGTATTCACGCGGAAAGGTCCACCCAGGCACAAAGAGATGCATGGATGCTTCAAGACCCAAGGCTTACCTGCAAAGCCACAAGTCATTATGGGCTCTGGATTGGTTGGATATCATGGTGACCTTGGACAGGCGGTGCTACGAGATGTAGAAGAACGGTAGGAAAGGATGGGCACCGGCAGAGTCTCAGGGAAACCCTTTAGAAGACCATGTTTTGGTCATCCGTTTCTCAAACACCTTGATGTGCGAGAAATCCAACGGAGGCGATCAAATCTTCTGGGGAACGTGTGCAAAGCTCTGTAGAGTACCCAAACCTAATCGATTAGCCGTGTCCACGGTCATGGACAGTTTGAGCCAAAGGAACTGAAACTATCTGGAATTCTCAACACAAATAATTGATGTGGGTATTATCACAACTTGGGTATGAGAATTGGTTGGTGGAACCATCTCATTACTCAACCAACACTGTAGTAATAACTTTTGCTCTCTCTTGTTGTAGGAAAAATTGGCTTTATGCAAAACTTACTACCCCACCTACCATATATGCGTATAGAATAGATGATTACTTTACACCCCCTCTTTTGTGATATTGCTGGAATATTCAATATGCTGACCTACACGGCTGCAACGTATCATGTTGCAGAGTACTTTTCCGACCAGGAGTGACGATACGCTCTATGCTCGGTGAGATGCCCTTGGAGTTAGATGGACTCAACTACCTTTAAAGCTTCCGCAAGATTAGTTATTCTCATGAGGTGGCCTTCAGCCACTTTATTGTAATTATTATTGTAATAAAGAACTCGATATGAGAATTTCGATTAATAAAGCTATGTGATTTCACTTTGATATATACATTGATGTACCATGTGTGTACCAGCATGATCTTGGGATGGTACAGAAACACCGGAGATTCGGGTAACTACATTTTAATAATTCATGACAACATACATTGTCTCTTGGACTGATATTTTTACCTAGTGTATATCAGATCCAGTCTATAGAGAGGTCTAGCAAAAGGAGATTGTGGACATACCCCAAGATTCAAGGAAATAGGTTGGCCAAGCTTCAAGTAAGAGGGCTCTACATTTTATATTTGTGAGAAATCACTTTGAGTCCATAGGAAAGCCAATACTATTAAAAGGAGGTAAGGTTTTGTTGGTGAACAACATGCTCAAATGTGCACAAGTGGTAGTCGCCAAAAACATCCACAAACTCTCCCACCAAAGTCTGTTCTATACCTAACACTCAAAATCGGTGCCACCAACTTTCCCATACCGGTGCCACCGATTCCAAAACCTAGACAAACACTGCCAAACCATAGCCACTTCGGTGCAACCGATTCCTTACCGGTGCCACCGAGTTTAGGTTGCGAACTTTCTGTTACGCAAATTCACATGTTCAGTCCCACCGAGAATGTTGGATAAGCGTCACTGAGATTGGAAATCTGACCGTTGGTCACCTTATCGATGCAACCGAGTTTCCTATATCGGTCTCACCGAGATTCAAAAGTTGCCACCTTTTGGTCACTTCGGTACCATCGAGATTAACACATCGGTGTCATTGAGTTGGTCATTTTGTGTGTAACGGTTGGATTTTTGGGGATGCCTATATATACCCCTTCACCACCACCTACTCGAAAAAGAAGCACTCAGAACTATTCCATACGTATCCTATTAGATTTTTTGAGAGAGAACCACCTACCCTTGTGTTGAGGTCAAGATCTTCCACTCCTATCATATGGATCTTGATTTCTAGCCTCCCCAAGTAGCTTTCCACCAATCCCATCTCTTCCACCATGCCAAATCTGTGAGAGAGTGATTGGGTGCTCAGGAGTCTATCATCTAGAAGCACAATAGCAAGGAGTTCATCGTCACTATCGAGCCTATTACCTTTTGGAGGGTGGTGCCTCCTAGATTGGTTAGGTGTCGCTTGGGAGCCTCCTACTTCGTGTTGTGGAGTGAACCAAGAAGTTTGTAAGGGAAAGGAGATCGCCTACTTCGTAAAGATCTACCCATAGTGAGGATAGTCCTTCGTGGACGGAAGCCGTATGGAATAGTCAAGGTTGCTACTTCATGGACCCTTTTGGGTGGAGCCCTCGGTGGACTCTCGCGACCGTTACCCTCCATGGCTGAAGATTCTATAAACGTGGATGTATGATAGCACCACTTATCGGAACCATGGGAAAAATCATCGTGTCTACAACTGCGCTTGATCTACCTATCTCAACACTTACTTCATATGCAATGTTTTTACTTTGAGCTGCCATATTTTTTGACATGCGTGTCTAGGGCTGTTAGACTTGCTAGCTTTGTTAAAACTGTTAAAATCTGCCAACCAATTAACTTGGGAAAAGGATAGATTTCAAATTTCTACTAATAGTCTATTCACCCCCCTATAGACACTCTTCTAGTGATCCCTCAATTGGTATTAGAGCTTTGGTCTCCATTGCTTCGGTTTAATCACCGAGGAGGAAGACGGATGTGTCTAGTATAGGCAATTTGAGTTGTAGAGTGCCCATTCTTGATGGAGAGTACTATAGTCAATGGAAGTCTTTGATGCTTGAGATGTTTAATGAATTTCAATTGAGCAAATATGTTATGTGCCCCTATGAGCCTCCTATTGATGAATTGCATCCCACACACGAAGGGGAAATTAACACGATTGGTAACCTAAGAACTGTCAATCTTATTGTTAGAAGTTTACCAAGATTCGTGCTTTCTCAAATGAAGAACTTTGCATGTGCTTATACCTTATGGACTGACTTGGATAAATGATATCCAAATCTTTCCTTAGGGAATATAGATGAAATTCTTCATAAATTTATTGCTTTTCACAAAATGAAGCCTAGTGATCCAAACTTTGATAAATGCCTATTTGAACTCTGTGATCTTATGCATGCTAAAGGAGATTTCACCACTATCAACAACATTATCTTTGAAGCCATTTGCACTCATAAACTTGAACATTGTCATGATCACTATTCCAACGAATCTCTTGTTCTTTATGACGAGGATTTCCCACTTGATGATGAGAATGTGGAACATGGCTATTATGAAGAAGATGAGTTGTTTGACATCGAATATGAGAAGATCATGAAGAATCTGAGTCTTATGGCAAACCTTGAGGATTACATGTCCGGAGGAAAAGAGTGGATTCTCGACAACGGATGTATGGATCATATGACTGGTGATAAAGACATGTTCCAAGAAATCAGGCCTAATCAAGGTCCTCGACGGTACGTGACCTTTGAAGAGAACTCTAAGGGTAGGGTACTTGGCCTTGGTAAGGTGGCCATATCCCATGATAGCTCTATTCAAAATGTTATGCTTGTTGAATCCCTTGGTTACAATCTTCTTTCCGTATCTAGACTTGTTGATTTCGGTTTCAATGTTCTATTCAGGAAAGTAGATTGCCAAGTGTTTCGTCAAGATAATCATAAAATTTTCTTTACTGGTATCTATAGAGGTGATCTATACATTGTCGATTTCACTAAAAGATCCAAACCTCACACTTGTTTAATTGCTAAATCTTCTAAAGGTTGGCTTTGGCATAGAAGATTAGGACATGTTGGTATGCATAATTTAGACAAACTTATCAAAGGTGATCATATACTTGGTGTTAAACATGTTATGTTTGAAAAAGATAGACTTCGTAGTGCTTGTCAAGCTGGAAAGCAAGTAGGTGGAAGTCATCCTATTAAGAATATCATGACGACTAGGAGACCACTCGAGTTACTTCGCATGGATCTTTTCGGTCCCAATGCTTACAAGAGTCTTGGTGGAAATTCCTATGGTCTAGTTATAGTTGATGATTTTTCCAGATTTACGTCGGTATTCTTTCTTGATGATAAGTCGCAGGTTCAAAAGATCTTCAAGAACTTCGCTCGCAAAGCGCAAAATCAGTTTGAAGTGAAGATCAAGGAGGTTCGGAGCGATAACGGATCTGAGTTCAAGAACACCCATGTGGATACTTTTCTTAACGAAGAAGGTGTTTCACATGAGTCCTCGGCTACGTACACACCTCAAAAAATGGAGTTGTTGATAGGAAGAACCGGACACTCATTGAGATGGCAAGAACGATGCTTGACGAATACAAGACACCAAAGCACTTTAGGTCAGAAGCCGTGGAAACAACATGTCATGCCACAAACCGACTTTATTTGCACAAGCTTCTTGGTAAAACGACATATGACCTACTCAATGGTAACAAACCCCAAGTTGGATACTTTCAGGTATTCGTCTCCAAGGGTTACATTCTTGAGAAGCACCGTCGTACTAAATTTGCTCCTAAATGTCATGAAGGATTCCTACTTGGTTATGGATCGAACTCTCCCACTTACCGTGTCTACAACAACTTCACTAGAAATGTTGAGGAGACGGTAGATGTAAAGTTTGATGAATCTAATGGTTCGCAAGTCAAACAATTGCCTAATGATGTAGGTGATAAAAACCCTTCGGAAGCTATCCCAGATTTACCCATCGGCAAGATTCGTCCCATGAAGGTGAAGGAAAGTACTTCATCAACTCAAGTGGAAGCCCCTACTTCATGACAAGGTGAACCACAACATGACATGTAGGCATCCACAAGCGGTACATGGAAAGATGATGAAGATGATGAAGTGCATCATGAAGGTCCACCACAACCTCCTTCACCACCACCTCAAGGGAACAACACCTTCAACAACAATGAAGATGAAGGAGATGATGATGAAGAAGAAGCTCCACCAACCAACAATCGGAAGTTGACCCGAGTTCGAGCCCAAGTGACCAAGAACCATCCCCTAAACCAAATCTTTGGTGATATACAAACAGGGAGAATCACTCACTCTAAAACTCGTCTAGCAAACATCTGTGAGCATTATTCTTTCATCTCTAGCATTGAGCCCTTGAAGGTAGAACAAGCTCTTGAAGACGCAGATTGGGTGAACGCTATGCATGAAGAGCTTCAAAACTTTGAAAGGAACGAAGTGTGGACACTCGTGGAGAATCCTGAGGATGAACACAACATCATCGGAACCAAATGGGTATTTCGGAACAAGCAAGACAAAGACGGTCAAGTCGTGTGCAACAAGGCTCGCCTCGTAGCTCAAGGATATACGCAAGTCGAAGGTATGGACTATGGTGAGACCTATGCCCCCATCGCTAGACTTGAAGCTATTCGCATTCTTCTTGCTTATGCAAATCACCATGATATCACGCTTTATCAAATGGATAACAAAAGTGCATTTTTAAATGGTGAAATTGAAGAAGAGGTTTATGTTAAGCAACCGCCTAGCTTTGTAAATCCTAAGAAACCTAATCATGTTTACAAGCTTCATAAAGCTCTTTATGGCCTTAAGCAATCCCCTCGTGTTTGGTACAAATGTTTAACGAAGTTTCTTATCAAAAATGGTTTTGAAATTGGTAAAATTGACACAACCTTATTCACTAAGAGAGTTAATGGTGAATTATTTGTGTGTCAAATCTATGTGGATGATATTATGTTTGGTTCCACTAACCCTCAATTCAGTGAAAGATTTGGAAGGTTGATGTCCGAGAAGTATGATATGTCTATGATGTGTGAGCTGAAATTCTTTCTTGGCTTGCAAATCAAACAATCAAAAGAAGGAACTTTCATCTCTCAAACTAAGTATACCAAGGACTTTATCAAAAAGTTCAACATGTAGGAGTGCAAAGGTATGAAAACCCCTATGCCTACTTGCGGACATGTTGATCTTACCAAAGAGGATGAGCCAGTTGATCAGAAAGTTTATCGATCTATGATTGGTTCACTATTATATCTATGTGCATCTCATCCCGATATTATGCTTAGTGTTTGCATGTGTTCTAGATATCAATCTGCACCAAAAAATGTCATCCTTTGGTTGTAAAACGCGTTGTGAGATACTTGATACAAACGTCAAATTTTGGCATTTGGTATCCCAAGGGATCTTCTTTTGGCCTTGTTGGCTATTCTGATTCGGACTATGCTGGTGACAAGGTTGATAGAAAATCCATCTCGTGTACTTGTCAATTTTTGGGCAGATCTCTTGTATCTTGTTCCTTTAAGAAACAAAACTCGGTATCTCTATTGACTGCCAAAGCTGAGTATATTGCTGCTGGATCTTGTTGTGTGCAATTACTATGGATGACACAAACACTTAAGGATTATGGAATTCATGTTAAAAATGTTCCTTACTTTGTGACAATGAAAGTGCTATTAAAATTGGTCATAATCCCATTCAACATTCTCGAACTAAGAATATTCAAGTTCGACATCATTTCATTCGTGACCATGTTGCCAAAGGAGATATTAATCTTAAGCATATTTGCACTAACAAGCAATTGGCTGATATCTTTACTAAGCCACTTGATGAGAAGAAATTTTGTCACTTGAGGAGTGAGTTGAACATCATCGATGCTTCAAACTTGAGCTAGACTCACTCTGTTGCATGCAAGGGCATGAGCTTTCTTGATAATTCCATGCATCTTAATATTTCATCTTATGTCATGGAATTCTATGCTCCCTTGTATTGCATCTAATCTCTTGTAGGTACTTGGAAAGACTTCATTCCACAAGATTGTCATCTACTCCAATCATAAGCAATATTGTCATTACCAAGTATCCACAACCCCTTTTGATGATGGAAGGAAGAAGGCCACTCAACCATATCCTGGACATGTACTTGATCAAACTTGCACACTCTCAATTGGTATCATGTCAATTGGATATATCTATTGTTCTCCCTCACATGACTAATCTTGGTAGGTAACCAGTGTACTAGAACAAGAAGGATTGCTCAAAACTCAAGATGATCTTCATGAACCTCGAGCATCCTCAATAAGTTCATGTACAAGCTACGTCATCAACTTCCCTCAAAGGTATGAACTCATGCCCTTGAAATGGCTTTACTCCAAGAAATTAGCTAAAGTAACTCAAGCGACATGAAGACATTAAAATGCTTAATTGAAAAATGGTAACCCCATTCTGAGCTTAACATAGAGTATGACCTATGATCAAGTATTCTTTCTTGGCTCCTAAGTCAATATACTCTAATATAGGTGACCTAGTCACCGCCCATCATCTAGTTAAGAAACTGGTGTGGTTTTGCTCTCTATTGCATGATTTCTCATAACTACTCCAATCTTCCCTAGCTGATGTCCATTGTAAAAACTTGACATTTCATTGGAACTCTTTCTATTGACTCTGTGAAAAACAGAAACTTGGTTTCTCTTTTGGAGCCGCCGACTTAGATATCTCGGCATCACCGATTTTCCTCTATCTCTTTTGAATTCGTTTTTGCAATTCTGTGTATTCTTAGTGATCTTTCTTGTGATACTTTGGTTACTTCGATGATCCCCTATTACTCTTAAAAAGTTGTATTACTTAAGGGGAGAACAACTAAAGTTAATCTTGAGTAAAGAATTTTTGTTTGCAAGGATCCCTATCCTCAATGAAGAAAGGAGGAGAAGAACGAATCAGTTTCTATGACTCTCAGTTTTCACTTCTGTGAATCCTACATTTCGATGACCCTTGTACTCAAGGATCCCTTCTCAGTCAATGATCCCTGTATTGATCCCTGTTTTTGACCTTTTTTGAAATTAATGCCAAAGGGGGAGAAGCTAAATCTTCATGCTTACGGGGAGATACATGCTTATGCAAAGGGGGAGAGCAAATATCAATACTCACATCCTTATAAACAGGGGGAAAATATCAAAGTAGGGAGATAAGAAAATTGTTGACCTTTCTCACCTTATCCATTCCTAGTATCTACATGCTAAGATTCAAGGGGAGAGGATAATCCTTTTTCATATCTACGGTGAGAAAATTCTAAATGATCTTGGAGACATATCAATTCTAATGAATACTATTTTCTATATGTCCTCCATATCTTGGCAATTTTGAGTTCTATTGCCTTGTTGTTTGGTAGAATACTCTTGTGTTTCCTAACATTGTTTTCTCAAGTGTGTTTCTATTACCAGGATGCTCAAGAACTCATGGTAAGTATATGCATCATATCCTTGGTCAAGATGATCTCTTGCTTCTTGCACATATTGTTTGCAAGAGTGATGTCTTGAACAAAGATACATATCATTCATATATATTTGATGCATATAAGCAAGATACACATGACCTGTTATATCCCGTCTACCTTATGTGTGTTTATGCATTCAAAAGCAACTACCCTTTAAAGGACTGCACACACTTAGGGGGAGCAAGTCTAAGTCATGTGTCTCTCAAAGCCTTTAGTATAACAATGCATATATTTATTTGGAGCTTTGATTGTATGTTGTCATCAATTACCAAAAAGGAGGAGACTGAAAGCACAACATGCTCCCTTGGTGGTTTTGATAATTCATGACAACATACATTGTCTCTTGGACTGATATTTTTACCTAGTGTATTTTAGATATAGTCTATAGAGAGGTCTGGAAAAAGGAGATTGTGGACATACCCCAAGATTCAAGGAAATAGGTTGGCCAAGCTTAAAGCAAGAGGACTCTACATTATATATTTGTGAGAAATCACTCTGAGTCCATAGGAAAGCCAATACTATTAAAAGGGGGTAAGGTTTTGTTGGTGAACAACATGCTCAAACGTGCTATAGTGATAGTCGCCAAAAACATCCACAAACTCTCCCACCAAAGTCTGTTCTATACCTAACACTCAAAATCGGTGCAACCAACTTTCCCATACCGGTGCCACCGATTCCAAAACCTAGACAGACACTGCCAAACCCTAGCCACTTTGGTGCAACGAATTCCATACCGGTGCCATCGAGTTTAGATTGTCAACTTTCTGTTACGGAAATTCAAATTTTTGGTCCCATCGAGAATGTTGGATCGGCGTCACCGATATTGGAAATCTGATCGTTGGTCACCTTATCGATGCAACCGAGTTTCCTATATCGGTCTCACGGAGATTCAAAAGTTGCCACCTTTTGGTCACTTCGGTACCACCGAGATTAACACATCGGTGTCACCGTGTTGGTAATTTTGTGTGTAACGGTTGGATTTTTGGGGATGCCTATATATACCCCTTCACCACCACATACTCGAAAGAGAAGCACTCAGAACTATTCCATACCTATCCTATCAAATTTTCAGAGAGAGAACCACCTACCCTTGTGTTGAGGTCAAGATCTTCCACTCCTATCATATGGATCCTGATTTCAGGCCTCCCCAAGTAGATCTCCACCAATCCCATCTCTTCCACCATGCAAAATCTATGAGAGACTGATTGGGTGCTGAGGAGTCTATCATCTTGAAGCACAAGAGCAAGGAGTTCATCGTCATTACCGAGCCTATTACCTTTTGGTGGGTGGTGCCTCCTAGATTGGTTAGGTGTCGCTTGGGAGACTCCTACTTCGTGTTGTTGAGTGATCCAAGAAGTTTGTAAGGAAAGGAGATCGCCTACTTAGTGAAGATCTACCCATATTGAGGCTAGTCCATCGTGGACGGAAGCCGTATGGAATAGTCAAGGTTGCTACTTCGTGGACCCTTTTGGGTGGAGCCCTCCATGGACTCTCGCGACCGTTAACTTCCCTGGGTTGAAGACTCCATAAAGGTGGATGTACGATTGATCCACCTATCGGAACCGTGGGAAAAATCATCGTGTCTACAACTGCGTTTGATCTACCTATCTCAATACTTACTTCATATGCAATGTCTTTACTTTCGGCTGCCATATTTGTTGGCATGCATCTGTAGGGCTGTTAAACTTGCTCGCTTTGTTAAAACTGCTAAAATCTTCCAACCAATTAACTTGGGAAAATGTTAGGTTTTAAATTTTTGCTAATAGTCTATTCACCCCCCCTCTAGACACTCTTCTAGTGACCCCTCAAGGGGAGGAGGGGCCTGACCGAGTGGCGTCACGAGGACGTCGAGGCGGCCTCGGGAGACACCACCACATTGCCCAAGGTTTTTGGATGGCTCAGGATGGGAGCCACTACAGTACTTGGTCGCACTATAGCGCGCCGCAGAGCGCGTCCATTGCATGCCAGGACATGCCCTTGGCGGGCAAGGCATGGCCACTTGTGCCCAAAAGCTCTACGGGGTTTAAACAAAGGGGGACAGGGCATAGGATGCTCTGGAGGTGCCTTAGGTGAGAAGGAAAGTGGAGAGAGGGAAAAACTAGCTATCTAGGGGGAATCTTGGGGTTTTACCCCAAAATAATTGAGCTATGAACCTGAAATTGTTACTGGAGGTAGAGGGGAATGAGGTTAAGGTGTGGTAAAAATTTGAGATTAAGGAGATCAATGGAAGAGGTGAAAACACCAGTTTTGGTTTTCTGCTAGAAGGTGTTTCATAGAGTTCTGGGCAAGCAAAAGGCCTCCAATTGCAGTGGGATTTAATAGGATAAAATTATGGGTAAAAATAGGAGTGATCACATGTTTTGAGCTCATTTGAGAAAAGTTGGCAATACAAATGTTGTAAACACTAGAAATGGGCAGAAATGCATTTGCTTAGAAATGGGCAAATCCATTCCCCTTGATGCACCACATTATGTGGTGACATATTTTAGGGACTATAACATGCACAAAAAGTTTGGGTCCAATGGGGAAACTTGGCAATGTAATATTACCAAATTCTTGAAATCAACAGGAAATGATTTTGAGGGGATTTGGAGAAGTTAATCTGTTCTCCTTGATGCACCATTTCGTGTGGATGCATTATATGAGGATTATATCTTGTCCACAATGTTTGAGCTCAATAGGAGATACTTCATAGTGCAAAGTTGATCAAATTTGGCTCCGGATAAGAATGGTTTTAGGATATTTTGGTGAACTAAAACAATTGGGATTGAGATGAAACTTGGCAAGATGACCACATACATCATATGTGACATAATAGAATTTTCTATGATTTAATTGAGAACATTTCTTATAGAAATATTACAAAACCTTGAAACAGACATATATGGTCTTGAATGGTTTTGTCGAGCATTTTGAACATGACCATGTGTTGAAACTCTTATATATGGATAATATATGTCCACTAAGTTTCCTAAATTTTCTCAAATTTTTATGAATCACTTAATTAAATTTTCCTTATGAAAAACCATTTCTGGCCTTAAGGAAAAGCTTTTAAATAAATTATGAAAATAATATTTTAAAATAATATTTTGTGGTTTTGGGAAGTTATATATATAGTAGGTTCCAAATAAGGCATTTGGGGACAAAGGATCCACCCAATTTGGGGACTTGCAGTGAAAATCTTAAATCAGGGGTTTTTGCAAACCTAATTTGAATAAAACCTTTTTGGCCAAAATAATATTTTATAAAAATAGTTTTAAGGCCTATATAGATGGAATGATCATTGGACAAGAGTTCTTGGTCAAGGAAAAGAGTTTGGAGAGTAGGAGAGAGTTTTATAGAGCACTAACAAGCAAATCAAAGAAGCAAGCAAATAGCACGCAATTCAAACATTCAAGTGCACTCAAAAAGTTTTAATTGGCCATAATTTGTGAGTCACGATAACTTAGTCATGAGAGGCAAAGCATAGGGTGTGACAAACCTACCCCCTTATAAGAATCTCGTCCCCGAGATTCCTAGGCTAGGCGTAGAAGAGATGCGGAAATTCAAAGGTGAGGTGGTCTTCACTTCCCATGTTGTTTCCGCTCTAGTGTGGTTGTCCTTATGGATCTTGAAGCGCTTAATGATATGTCTTAGAGTGCATCGTTGACTTCGTCTCAGGGTGAACGGGGTTCTAGCAACCTGCTAGGCTTGCCTAATGGTTAAGGTCTTGGTGGACGAGGTTCTCATAGTGCCTAGCTTGCATGCGTATCCCAAAGTCGGAATACCTGGCCAAGTGGTGTGCCTGTGTGCTGGTCATAGGACTGCTCATGTTGGTTAGTGACATCCAGATGTCTCGCGTTAGAATAGAAGGGTCGAGTCTCGGTGTAGCTCCTTGTTGACGGGGAAGTCCTCATCTTCCTTAAAGCAGGAGGTCCATAGGTGGTCTCCACCCTTGAGAGTGCTGAGGTGCGTCATCGTGGGCTCTCATCGTAGTCACTCCACTCACCATCATATCACCATCAATCCAATATTAATGATTACTTTCCAAAGTCAAGTCATGCATCCAACAAGAATTTCATCTTGTGACCATATTCTCCCTACTAATCCAATTTACTCAAGGAGCAAGTAAATTATGCTACTCTATCAATCTGGACCCACCAAGTTCGTCTACCAACATTAAGCCTCGTAATCCACCAAAGGGTCTCAACTATTTCCTCAAGACATTTATTATGGCTAAATCCAATCATTGTCCACAATTCGCATACCCTTAGAATGATCCTTCCTATGGCATCGAGGTTCGAATGAAGGATGTTTGTTCACTATGATCGCTAGCTCCATAATGAAGCCAATGATAGGCAGGGGTTATTGATGCTCATCAGGTGATCTGGCAAATCCATGTATTGAACACCTGATCAGAGGTTTGAGCTGGGGTAGCTCGTGAGGTCTTGGTTTGTCTAGGGAGGGTTTTCCAATCTTGAGGGAAAAACATAACTCTACGGGGTCGCGTTTGGTTGAGTTCATTGTAGTTGAAGTCTTCGGTGTCAGTTGCTTGTCGAGGTGGATCCTTGGTGCATCTTGTCTTGTTGATCTTCAGTTGATGAGAGGGGGAAGAGGGAAAGTAGCATAGAGAGGAGTGCCTAAGCGGGTGGTATAGTGAAAGTGCAATCAAGCAATTGCCGAAAAGGCCAAACACAAACATCAAGGTAAGGTAGGTGATATAGTCGCGCACTTGTTGCCTAGGGAAAAATTGTGACTCACACCAAAACACAAACAGGAAAAACAAGCAACACACATCATGGTTCCATTCGAACCATAATATGGACTCGGCTTCGCATGGGGGACACACGACCTATCCTACCCTAGGGGTTCTCGGACTCAGTAGTCATGCTTGCTTCACGTCTTGGTGAGGAGTCCGCTTAGCCTTGTGGGTCTTCCTCGGGTGTTGCTATGTCTTTGGTTGTTGTTCATCAAGACGATCCTGGTTGCGCCTGAAGAGTCCTTGACGACTTCAGGTCTGTTGAGTTGACAATGAAGGTGAATCTTCACGGCAGTTGTTGGCAGGGTCTTCTAGTGTCTTCGTAGTCGTGCCAATGTCTTCTAGTCTTCTGAAACGTCGAGGGTTCCAGGTGGACAACCTTTCATGCAATGACATTAGCAAGGCATGGTAGAGCTGTATCCTGCCCATCGTGTTGACGATATTATCGGCACCAAGAGCGGGGGTAGATGAGAACCGTTTTCCTCCTCTCTATGGTGAGGCGGACCAAATGGCGAGGTTCTCATCCACCTATGGTTGCCGATATAACAACAAATAGAACAGGGTTGCTCTAATAGCGATGCACATCATGACATTGCATGTCTTGTGCCCTGGTTATCGAAGGCCAAGGTGGCAACATCCTGGGGCTGTGTCGAGGGTGTCACCATCATCTAAGTCTTGACATCCTCATCATTCGAGAAGGTATCCTCTGCTGGTAGCTCCATGTCATTGGGTCATCAAACTTGGGTCCAAGATGTGTCGGCAATTGTCTGGCAAGGTGGCTTACTTCTAGTTTATCGACGAGGATTACAAGGAATACCGTGGTCAAGGGCACAAGGGTAGTAGCGACCATTTGCAAAGTTTTTGAAAAGCAGACTAGGAGTGCTAAGAGAAAAGTGGTGGAAGTGCTAAGGCAAAAAAATTTGTTTTCCTTGGAATTTTAGGACATGCAAGAAATATAGAGGCTTTGTAGGTGATTTTGAAGGGTCTGCAAAAATGGTTTTGTCCTAACTAATGTCCATGCTAACTAAGGGCTTCCTATAGTCAGGATGGCTCTGATACCAGCTATATGGGGACCCCGAATCATAAGTCGTGATCACCGAATGTACATGCACAGTCGTCCCAGAGATCAATGCTCACTAAACACACATAAACTGAATAACAAGAGTCTTACATCCATTACATACCGGTTTACTCAAATATGGCCTTCATGGCCAAGTCTTCATATGATTGCAGCGGAAATCTTCAATGATAGCGTGAACCCGTCCCATATGCCTTAACCCTACAGGCATTCTGATTGGGAAGCGTCCTAGCTCGCATGTCCGACACCAAGGTAATCTTCATCATAATCTGGTCTTTCATGCCTGGCCAATAAAATAACCAGTGGCAAGCCAATGAGTGCTTGGAATGTACTCGGAAGCAAACCATGTTTGGAACAAGGAAATAACAATGCATGATATAGCACTAATAGGTAAGTTTTGCAGAAAGTTAGTTTTGAGTGCAATGACACGATCAAGTAATTTAACTAAGAATGCATCAACCATGAACAGGTGTTCATAAGAACACGTCACAGTCATCATCATAAGCAGGGGGTTGGACGTCTCATGTTCAACCATCGCACCAAGTCGTCAGACTTGTCTCATGTCCCGTCTGAACATCTCATGTTCAGTCATCATGCCAAGTCATCCGACTCGACTCAAATATCATCCTTGTCACCACACACACACACACCAAGTTTGCGAAAACATCTGGACGTAGTTTAACAAGGACCTCCAACTGTCCATGACCGCGGACACGGCTATTCGAATAGTTTTACACTATGCAGAGGTTGCACACTTTACCCACAAGACTCGGGGAACTTGTGTGTCATCCACGACTCGCGGTATATAACTTACCCAAGGTAAGCACCCGAACAATGCCTTTCCCCTAGCGATACTAGACAAGGAGTCCACTCGATTGGTACCCAGCCCTCATGATGTACATCACACGAGCCTCGCTCTAATCATACCATCCATGAGGGGACCAACGTTGTGCCCGGTGCCTGTGAAGACAACGCATGATCGTACATACTGGTACGACCCCGTATCGAGAGTGACCATGCCACTCCTGCCACAAGTAATGCGGGCTCCTTGCCAGTACCCACCAAGGTAGTCAACAAAGCCCCTTCCCATATAGGGTAGAGTGGTTGCGCATGTAAGGTTGGGACGGTCAGGAGACCTTAAATCTAATCCGTTTTCAAAAAAACATATACCCACTTGCTCCAGTACACCACTTCTTTCTCAAGTGGTCACCCACTTCATCATCATCTCCCTCGGGAATTAGTGGCACCCGACGGGGTTTTCGAAAAGTCTTTTAAATCATTTTTGTTCCCATCACCATGCATAAACCCGATCCCACTTGCGTATCATCTACTAGCATCCTATCTACACCCACCCGCATAACCCTCATATGGTGGTAGGGTCATGCACGATGCAAGTTTCAATGACAAAAGTATTAGAAGCAACACACCGGAGGGGTCACTACTCCACATGATCAAATATGACAAAAGTAAGGTGCTATATGTCATGCAAAGAAAATGGTTTCTTAACATGGTCAAAGGGCCACTTCTCGTCCACTCCGAGCATTTCCTCTACTTCGTCAAGTATCACCAGAAACAACCACAATAAGCAACATGACAAGCAGAAAATAAAACTGCTCTATAAATAGGAGTTTCATTTTTCTTGGACACCTTGGTTCACAAGAAAAATAATCAGGAAGGTTTCATTGGATGTGGATAAAGGAGAAGTTTCTGAATGGAGGGAAAGATCGAAATGATAATCCTTTAAGATGTCAATAGGAAATATTTTTATTAAAATGAATGGATGGACCCAACAAATAGGGCGTGATTTTAGAAACATGTGGAAAGTAGTTTCACTAGATTTGGCGTTGTGAGGAATTACCTATGATTTTCCTTAGATGGAATAATGGAGAAAAGGGAGCTATTTATTTTGTCAAGCATGATAGATGCATGATAAAATGTTAAACTTTGCCAGACAAATAGGGCATGACATTTAGAGCCTCTAGGAAATTGAAACTCTCCATTTGGAGTTGATATCAGTTCTCTAGGAATTTTTAAAGTGGGGATTTCCATAGCTCAAATTCAAATTTGAATTTGAACTCTACAAAAAAAGGTTGCAGGAAAAATGTGCATTGCACATATTTGGATAGATCTTGATTTTTGGCATCTGTAGGAAGTCGAATCATCGTATTTGGAGCTCATATGATGAAAATAGGAATTAATCAAGATCTGATAAAATAAATAAAATAGAGAAAAAAAGATTATACCCAAGGCTATCTTGCGAGCAGGGCGCTAAATAGCGAGTGGGCCAGCCCATTGACCCGGCCTGGCAGGAGGGGCGGGCGACGTCGATGGTGCCCTGGCGGAACGCGCCTTCGACCAGTGAAGCGGAACCCTGCGGGGGCCCTTCCACTTAAACGCCTGGGCCCGGCGCCTGGCTCGGTGACGCGCGGGGCCCACCTAGAAGAGCGTCCTTCCTCCTTCCGCTCGAATAGAGAGGGAGCGGGGGACGGGGGAGCCGGCTAGCGTCGGTGCCTGCCCCCGACGGCACAGGCCATCTCCGGCGCCGCCGCGCATGCTGGAGAGTTCGCGGGGACCTGCCACCTCCATCCTGGTGCTGAGCACATGCGGGGAGGGGCCACAGTGGCGCCAACTCCGAAGCTCGTAGAGGCGGTTGTCGGCCAGGGGAGGCGATGGAGGGCACAATAGAGCAAGGGGGAAGGTATCGGGGGTTCAAGGGAGTGAGGGGGAGAAAGAGATATCAAGAGGGGGCGCGGGGAGCGCTCGGGGGGGCTTTAAATAGCCATGCCAAGGTGCACCATGGACCACGCCCAGGGGAGGAGCTCGGGCGCGTCCGGTAGGGGAGAGGGGAAGGTAGGGGAAGAGGGGCCTGACCGAGTGGCATGACGAGGACGTCGAGGCGGCCTCGGGAGACACCATCACGACGCCCAAGTTTGTGGATGGCTCGGGATGGGAGCCGCAATAGTGCTCGGTCACACTGTAGCGCGTCCATTGCATGCCAGGACATGCCCTTGGTGGGCAGGGTGCAGCCACTTGTGCCCAAAATCTCTAGGGGGTTTACACAAAGGGGGACAGGGCATAGGATGCTCTGGAGGTGCGTTAGGTGAGAGGGAAAGTGGAGAGAGAGGGAAAAACTAGCTGTCCAGGGGGAATCTTGGGGTTTTACCCCAAAATAATTGAGCTATGAACCTGAAGTTGTTACTGGAGGTAGAGGGGAATCAGGTTAAGGTGTGGTAAAAATTTGAGGTTAAGGAGATCAATGGAAGAGGTGAAAACACCAATTTTGGTTTTCTTCTAGAAGGTGTTTGATAGAGTTTTGGGCAATCAAAAGGCCTCCAATTGCTGTGGGAATTAACCGGCTAAAATTATGGGTAAAAAAAGGAGTGATCACAAGTTTTGATCTTATTTGAGAAAAGTTGGCAATACAAATGTTGTAAACCCTAGAAATGGGCAGAAATGCATTTGCTTAGATCAAGCTATGCAAATCCATTCCCCTTGATACACCACTTTATGTGGTGACATATTTCAGGGACTATAACATGCACAAAAAGTTTGGGGCCCAATGGGGAAACTTGGCAATGTAATATTACCAAATTCTTGAAATAAACAGAAATGGTTTTGAGGGGATTTGAGGGGATTCCCAAATATGTTCTCCTTGATGCACCATTTGGTGTGGATGCATTATTGGAGGATTATATCTTGTCCATAAAGTTTGATCTCAATAGGAGATACTTCAAAATGCAAACTTGATTAAATTTGGCTTTGGACAAGAATGGTTTTAGGATATTTTGATGAACTTAAACAATTGGGATTAAGATGAAACTTGGCAAAATGACCACATATATCATATGTGACAAACTAGAATTTTCTAGGATTTAATTGAGAATATTTCTTATAGAAATATTTCAAAACCTTAAAACAGACAGATATGGTCTTGAAGGGTTTTGTCCAACATTTTGAACATGACCATGTGTTGAAACTCTTATATATGGATAATATATGTCCACTGAGTTTCCCTAAATTTTCTCAAGTTTTTATAAGTCACTTAAATATGTTTTCCTTATGAAAAACCATTTCTTGCCTTAAGAAAAAGCTTTTAAATAAATTCTGAAAATAATCTTTTAATATAATATTTTGTGGTTTTGGGAAGATATATATATATATATATGTAGTAGGTTCTAAATAAGGCATTTGGGGACAAAGGATCCACCCAATTTGGGGACTTGCAGTGAAAATCTTAAATCAGGGAGTTTTGCAAACCTAATTTGAATAAAACCTTTTTGGCCAAAATAATATTTTGTAAAAATAGTTTTAAGGCCTATACACATGGCATGATCATTGGACAGGAGTTCCTTGTCAAGGAAAAGAGTTTTGAGAGTAGGAGAGAGTTTTTATGAATTATAGAGCACTAACAAGCAAATAGCACACAATTCAAACATTCAAGTGCACTCGAAAACTTTTAATTAGCCCTAATTTTTGAGTCATGATAACTTAGCCATGAGAGGCAAAGCACAGGGTGTGAGAGATTCGTCGCTCCATTTCGCCATCGAGGTGGACGACTACCATCGGACGTAAGTGCTCGTTTCTATTTTTTCTAGCCGGTTGTTTTTTTTCCTTTGTTAGTTCTCGTATTTGATTTGCCCTTTCTCTTATTCTTCCATTTCTCTCTTAGGGCGCTTCTCGGAAACTCTGCGTCACGTTGAGCGTGCCGTTGAGAAGCACCGGGAGTACCTCCGGGCACACGACCGCTCCATCAAGGGGGACACCGCGCGGGATGTGGCGTAGCTTCGGCTCGCCATTGAAAACCGGCTGATCCACTTCAAGCGGAGCATGGAGCGGCTGAAGATGGCCAGCAAGGAGGTCATCGCCGCCTTGTGGCTGGGCCGTCGCGGGGCGCTAGAGAACCGCCTGTCCTTGTGGCTGGAGCACGCTGTGGCCAGGCTCGAGGCCTGGAAGGCGTCAGCATCCCGAGACGACGCACAGATGGCGCTCTGGTTCGTCACATCGTTGTATCGTGGTGTGGATTTGGGCCGACTGGCCACTATGCTGGATGAGCTAGTCGAGGAGCGGAAGGCCCGTGAGCCGGCCCTTGTCCGCCGGGCCAACGAGCTCGCGTCATACGTCTACACGGATGAGTTATTGCCGGCCCTTGGCAAGGACGGCGAGTCGGTGCCTGAAGACTCCTTCGGCATCCCCCAAGGCTGGTGAACGAGGAGGTTGCTGACGAGAGCACCGACTCGAGTGGCCAGATGGCTGGGACTGTGAAGGCCGCCTCGAAGGCCAAGGAGGCCGACCTGAAGGTCGCAACCACCTCTGGGACGGGAGTCGAGCCGCCCAGCGACGTGATGGCTGGAGGCGCGCTAGCTGGCGACACGCCGGCTGGAGGCGCGCCGGCTCGTGACGCACCGGCGGCCTGAACCCCTCGGCATTTTATCTTTCTTTTTTCTTTCTCCTGCATGCTAGGTTTTAAGTCCACCCACTGGGGCTGTAATGTAATGAACCATGGTGGCCAAGGGCGACTTTTCCCTTAACATTCGTGTTGTGAATATTTGATGTATTTGCCTGATTGCGTGTGCTGGCTCGTCCTTATCGTTTTTTGCCCTTTTGGTTCCTTCTATTCCGCCCCTTTTCCCCTTTGGTTTCGGCCCCGCCAGCCCGATAGCCGAGAGCTGGTCTCTAGCTAGGTTGGGGCGTCCATCTTGTGGGAAAAGGTTCTGAACTTAGGAGCCGCGAAAGCTTTCTAGGACAAGTAGAGTGGTAGAGGTGAGGCGGTGATCCGGCTAGGCCTAGCCAGCCTCTCCTTTGCGATTGATCTTTCGTGTGTGCTAAGCTTTGCTGCCTCGAGGCCCCATCACTCAGACAGCCGGGAGCCGGATCTGTAGATGGGAGGGGTGGGAGGGTTTGCTTAGCTCACATTACTTGGTCAATTTTTGAGGGAGGCGACCTAGGTCCAGCCAGCGAGCCCCCGGGCCGGGAGCCGGGTCGGGGAGCCAGTGAGTGAAGAGGCCTTTGATGGAAACAAAAAAGGCATGTCCCAAGAGCCGGTCTGGGGCACCAATTGCATTCATAAGGCCGAAGGGGAAGGGATACATACATACACTAGTCTTTTCAGCAGTAAAAAGGATGGAGGAGCGCCGCGTTCTACGGGCGCTCGGTATCCTTGCCGGAGGCGTCTCTTTTGTGCTTCTGCAGCTTCTGGCGAAACGTGCGAGCGCACTGGAGCAGAAACGTGCGAGCGTGCCCTTGGCGAAGTTCGTGTCGTTGTCTGTCGGCACCCCGATCCTAAGTCATATGATTCCATACTGTAACAAGCCACATCACTTTGCAGCCTCACGCATGGTACTCCACGGCTGCCACCTTACCTTGGCCGGGACCGTTTGCGTCTTTTGGCTCACGTATGTGAACAAGTCGCTGGCAATCACACAACAAAGAACCCAGGCCAACTTGACTAGTCATAGAACCCAAGTGGCACATCCATACGGAAACAGGCATACATAACCCAGCAATGCAGGTGTCGGCCTCAAGCATGTGTAGACGAGTCATAGCAAGCTACAAGGACTCCATTACGTCGCGAGACACGAATGTCATCACTGCACGTAGACGAGTCGTAACAGGCTACAGGAACTCCATTACACTGCGAGACATTTCCCTGAAGGGACAGACACAACAGCAAAGAAGGATACATGTCGGTCAATCAATGTGTCCGGAGCAGTAGCAAGCTACCATGGCTCGATGGAAGCACAAAGAGGCAGTTTCCCGTAAAGAGTACTACTAAAGGCACACGACTAGGTGTCGGATCCCATACATACCGTTGCACGTCACACGTACGCACGACATGCCCGATATGCATAGATACAACCATGGCATCACAACATAACCATACAACAACATGACTTTTATTTAAGAGGCTCAGAAGAGCCTTGCATAATATGTTCTTACAGATAGGGGTCACATGACCCGGCACTCAAGTCATACAAACATAGTCATACAAGCCAGCGGAAACTTAAGCCGTCTAAGTACGGACGGCGAAATATAAAAGAGGCACACGGCCTGACTATCTACAGCCCACCACACGGGCAAGATCGTAGCTGGGACACCAGCTATTTGGCATCGTCAACGTCTAGATAGAACCCACCTGATGGGTCCTGGTTCTCTTCTGCAACATTAATTAAGCAAGGGTGAGTACAATCGTACTCAGCAAGTCTTTAAAACAGACCTAGTATAATTATGCTCATGTATCAACAGAGGGGGTGGTGGAGTTTATGCAGAATGCTAGCTTTGAATCATGGCTAACCTACACTACTCAGTTTTAAACTCTTTGTTACAATTTTAGTTATCGCACACGAGTCCACTATCTCCATCACAATACACTACCATGGACTCACCTTCCCCTTCCGCAAGAGTGCCATCCACGGTACTCACACTTGTCTTGGGATTTCTAGAAGTATCCATTTGATTATCTATGAACAACATAAGTTCTCCAAGTAGTCCATATCCGAGGACGCGGCTATTCGAATAGTTTCATACCTTGCAGTGGTCTACTTCTTCACACACGCTCTCGCCACTTATCGTTGTGTGCCATAAACCATGCACCTCGGGAACCTTCAAGCGGATTCCCAGCGAGGGAGTCGGCCATGACCGTCAATCACATAAGACCCCTAGTCCAGGCTACCGCCTATTTGAGACTGACCCGCACGGATGTCCGGCCGAAGTTTCCGCTACGGTCCCAAACGATGTGCGCAGGGTTCCCAGGCCCACCATTCGGGTGCCCCTTGGTACACCGTGCCACTGCCTACCACATCGTAACCCACCCCGAGGGTCAGCGCTACGCACGGCCTCCAGCATGCTATAGACACCAAAAACTACTTGCAATACCTAGACCAAGGACTAAGCGACTAATAAGTCGAGAGGGTCAATTAAGTATCCCAACGTGTGGTAGTATCTCGTCTTGGATCACAAACACGGAACCCAGTTCCTATGAATGGTCCCAATGAGACAACCCACTATGTACTCCTACATGGCCTCTCATCGCTACCTTTACCAAGTCATATTCATTATGAGCTCATCACATCGGACAACACTGTTCCACTCGGTTCATCACCAGATGAATCCGACCTGACACAACTCTAAGCATAGCAAGCATAGCAGGCAAAGTAAGCTAAGCACATCATGGCACAAGCATCTACCAGGTATGCTAGGTTGCAAGGTTTAGCTATTTACTGTGACAAGATCAGGTCATGCATAAGAATAGGATCATCTACCGTGTATGACTGACATGTGATCGTTTGTCCTAATGCAATAAACGAGAGCAGGAGCAAGAGAATGGGATGTTATCGGAATGATCAATGAGGTTGCTTGCCTTGCTGGGTTACGGAGGAGTTCCCTCCTTCGTCGGGGTACGGAGTAGTATCCTCCGGATTAGGGCCTACCGCAACGCAAATAAAAGCATTCAATATAAGCAGATGCAACAATATGATGCTTGATCATGGCATGGTGATATGCTTGGGTGAGCAAATGTAACTAGTGATCATGTCAATTTGAAACAAATTTGAATATAGGTTCAAAGTTGTTCTCATTTCAAATTCCATATATTAACCTAATGTTAAAATGTCCATGTTTACCTATTTAGGTTGCTCTAACATGCATGAGAATAGCACCATTAGACTCATTGGATTTTTCTGATAAATTTTCATATATAAATTATTTTCATCTCACTTACAGATTAATTTATATGATTTTTCAAAGTTTTAAATAATTTCTGGAATTATTTTTAAATAAGAAATCTAATTATGACATCAGCATGATGTTATGATGACATCAGCTGGTCAGCTGACCCGGCCCAGAGTCAAACCTGACATGTGGGGTCCACATGTCAGTGACTGGTTAGCTTAATTAACTAATTAAACTAATTTTGATTAATTAGCAGGTTTGGGCCCACATGTCAGTGACACATTTAACTAATTAAATGATTAAACTAATTACAGATTAACCTAAAACTAATTAGGGCAAGGGCCCACCTGTCATTGACTCACAGAGTCAACCCAGGGCCCACCTGGGGTCAAACCCACCGGAGTTGGCCGGCGGCTCGACGCCGGTGACCACCAGAGATGGCGGCGTCCATCGGGTTTCTCCTACAGGCGACCATTCGGCACGCTGAGACCACCGGCGTGTAGCCCGTGCATGGCTGCATCCATCCTAGGCCACAGGAGGTCACAGGGTCGCCGGAGCTCACCGGAAATGATCTCGTGGCGGCGGCCGGAGCTCGGGCTCGGATCAAAACATGCCATAGGGCACGGGGCGACGCTACAATGGGCTCTACAGGATCCTGGGAACTCCAGGAGTTCAACCATGCACGCGCACGTGAGCTTGGAGGGCTCTACGCACGGCTGCGACCATCAACGGTGGCGGGAGGTTCTCGGGTCCGGCGACGCAGCTAGCTAGGGGACGCCAGAGAGAGGGGAAGCACAGGGGGGAGGAAGAGGGGCTCACGGCGGTTCCAGGGAGCTGGTCAGCGGGCTCGGGGAGGCAGCGACGGCGACGAATCGACGTCCGGCGACGGTGGCCTTCGACAGGGGATTGGGAGAGAGAGCAGAGGAGAGAGGGAGGGGGAGAATGAGCTCGGGGAAGAGAGGCCTCGCTTCTTCCAGACGCGGGGAAGCAGGGACACAACCTGCTCTGTGGAAGTAGGAGGTGGAGGCCGGCGACAACTCGGTCACCACCTCGACGCCTACTGGCGCGAGGTGGAAGATGACCTTGCAACCCCTGGTGCGCTGGGCTGGGCCTTCCACTTCACAGGTAATCTCCTCTCTTTTCTTTTTTTATTTCTGTTTTCTGATTTCAACTAACATTTGTTTATTTCTTTGCAGGTCCAAATACCCTTTCAAATAATTCCAAAACTTTTATATATTCAAATTTGAATATTTCAAACTTGTATAAAAAGTTTCAGATTATTTTGAAAACAGTTATAATGATAATATCTTTATTTGTCATTTTCAGAGACTTAAATCAGTGATTTAAATTATTTGAAATGTTCAAATAATTAGAATGGTCCCTGGCATATCCATGTCCTCAATTATCAGACATAGGGAACACTTTTTATGGGCATTTTGGATTTGTTGAAATTTCATTTATCTGGAATTTCTTTAATTCATTAAGTGCTTGGGGTTTCTTTTCTTTCTCCCCATTTCATATCGATGCAATGATGATGATGATGATGCAAACACATTGCTAGCCTAGGACACTTGCTAGGGTTGTGACAACTCACCCCAACTCAAAAGAATCTCGTCCCGAGATTTTTAAGTCGTCGGGAAGAGCGCGGGGTACTCTAGTCGAAGACGATCTTCTCTTTCCCATGTCGCCTCCTTTTCACAATGATGCGACCACTAAACCTTGAGAAACTTGATGTTCCGTCGCCGAGTGGTACGCTCAGCTTGATCGAGAATACGAACAGGGTATTCTCGGTAGGTAAGGTTATCTTGGAGATCAAGCGCTTCGTGGTCTACTTCGCGGACAGGATCCGAAAAGCAACGCCTGAGTTGTGAGACGTGGAAAACATCATGAACCTTGGAAAGATGCGGTGAAGTTTCAATTGGTAGGCAACTTCTCCTCGTTTAGCAAGAATGCGAAAAGGTCCAATGTAACGAGGAGCCAACTTGCCTTTGATACCGAATCAATGGGTACCCTTCAGAGGTGTAACCCAAAGGTAAGCCTTCTCTTCAACTTCATAAGTCACAGACTTATGATGACGGTCATATTGACTCTTTTGACGGGATTGGGCTGTTTTCAACTTTTCACGAATAATGCAAACTAGCTCCTCTGCATCCTGGATCATGTCCGAACCAAAGAGTTGCCTCTCTCCGGTTTGACATCTTAAGAGGTGTTCGACATCTTCGTCCATAGAGAACTTCAAAAGGTGCTTTGCCCAAGCTTGATTGATAACTATTGTTATATGCGAATTCAGCAAATGGAAGGCAGTTCTCCCAATTCATACCGAAAGATATAACACAAGCTCGGAGCATGTCTTCGAGAATTTGATTGACTCGCTCAACTTGACAACTTGATTGAGGGTGGAAAGCAGTGCTAAAGGATAGATGGGTCCCCATGGCGGTTTGAAAACTTTCCCAAAATCGAGAAGTAAAGATACTTCCACGGTTTGAGTTAATCTCCAAAGGAACACCATGAAGGGAAACTATTCGAGAAACATATAACTCTGCTAGCTGACTAGCAGTAATGCTTTCACGAACAGGAAGAAAATGAGCCACTTTGGAGAGGCAATCAATGACTACAAATATAGCATTGTTCCCTCTCTTGGTCCTGGGAAAACCGGTGATGAAATCCATACCGACCTTATCCCATTTCCATTCGGGAATAGCTAAGGGTTGAAGGGTGCCAGCAGGCCTTTGATGTTCTGCTTTCACACGACGACAAACTTCGCAGTTAGCAACATACTGAGCAATTTCTCTCTTCATCCTAGTCCACCAGAACCTCTGGTGTAGGTCCTGATACATTTTCGTACTACCCGGATGAATTGTGAGAGGAGAGTCATGAGCCTCCTTAAGAATCAGCTGCCTGAGATGTTGGCTCTTAGGAACCACTAAACGGCCTTGGAAGAACACAACATCTTCTTCATCCTTGGAGAAATCCTTAGCGTTTCCGCTAATGATATTCTCCTTAATCTGAGATATCCCTTTGTCATATCTCTGGACAGCTACTATTTGATCCTTAAGAGTAGGTTTTGCCACCAAGTTGGATAGGAATCCTTGAGGAACGATGTGAATATTTAACTTCCGGAATTCCTCATAGAGATGTGGTTGACCTTGTTGTAACATCAATTTGTTACAATAAGACTTATGACTTAGTGCATCAGCCATGACATTGGCTTTCCCTCGGGTGTAAGTTATCCCTAAGTCGTAATCTGTAATCAACTCTACCCACCGTCTTTGCCTGAGATTCAAATCCGGTTGCGTGAAGATATATTTCAGACTTTGGTGATCAGTGTATATCTCGCAACGATTACCCAGAAGGTAATGTCGCCATGTTTTTAGTGCATGGACTACAGCTGCAAGCTCAAGATCATGTGTTGGATAATTATCCTCATGTGGACGCAACTGTCGAGATGCATATGCAATCACATGAAGATCTTGCATAAGAATGCAACCTAATCCTTGTCGCGAGGCGTCGCAGTAGATAATAAAGTCCTTAGAAAAATCTGGTGGCACCAGAATGGGAGCAGAGGTCAGTCGTCTTTTCAACTCTTGAAAACAATGCTCGCATTGTGGGGTCCACTCGAACTTTTTATCTTTCTTGAGGAGTTCAGTCAAAGGTTTCGCAACCTTGGAGAAGTTCTCAACAAAGCGGCGACAATAGCTCGCTCAGCCAAGGAAACTCCAAACTTGCTTAACCGATTCAGGTTGAGTCCAACCAAGGATGGCCTGAACTCTCTCGGGATTGACAACAATACCTTTGCCAGAGATCACGTGGCCCAGATAGGTCACTTCCGGCAACCAGAATTCACACTTGGAGAATTTGGCATATAAGCGGTGCTCTCGAAGTTTCATCAGTACCAGCCTTAGATGCTCGACATCTTCTTGTTCGTTCTTTGAGTAGATGAGTATATCGTCGAGGTAAACCACGACGAACTTATCCAAATACTCCATGAAGATCGAATTCATCAGACGAGAGAAGGTGGCTCGAGCATTGGTTAAACCGAAGGACATGACGGTGTACTCGTATTGTCCATAAGAAGTGACAAAAGCCGTTTTTGGAATGTCCCCGTTTCTAATTCTGATTTGATGGTATCCCAACCTCAAATCCATTTTGGAAAAGATAGAGGATCCAGCGAGTTGATCATACAAATCGTTGATCCTGGGAAGCGGATACTTGTTCTTGATAGTGACCAAATTCACTGGTCGGTAATCCACAACCATCCGATCCGATCCATCCTTCTTCTTAACGAAGAGGACGGGGCAAGCCCAAGGATAAGAGCTAGGACGGATGAAACCTTTCTTCAAAGCTTCATCGAGTTGGGTTTTTAGATCTGCTAGTTCTAAGGGTGCCATCTTATATGGTCTTCTGGCTATTGGGACTGTCCCTGGAATAAGTTCTATCACAAACTCAACATCTCTGACAGGTGGAATACCTGGCAGCTCTTCTGGAAAGACATCCTATCACGGACTACCGGAATATCTTCTAACTCTGGAACAGGGCTAGCATTTAGGGAATAGAGTTGGCGCTTGGTTGTTCAAGTAGAGACATTAACTATCTCACCCGAGGGATGTGTAAGTTGAACATTCCTAGAATGAGTATCAATCTTGGCATAGTGGGCTTTCATCCAATCCATGCCTAGAATGATATTGATGTACGAAGACTTAAGAGCTATCAAGGATGCTAGGAATACTAGTCTATCCACCAGAATTTCATTGTCATGGCTCACTCTAGAAGTTTGCCACTTTGAACGAGGAGTCTAAGCTACTAAGGGAGTGGGCATGTCACAGAAGGACATGTTATGCAACTGTGCATAACTTTCTGAATGTATGAATGAGATGCCCCAGTATCAAAAAGAACAGATGCTGGATGGATATTAACAAGAAGCGTACCTAGAATGACATGAGGATCTTCAAGGGCTTCTTCGGCAGACACATAATTCACTCGCCCACGGGCAGGAGCTGGCTTCACCTAGAAAGCTTTCCTTGGTTTTCCGCGTCCAGCGGGCTTAGCAGTGTTCTGGGGACACTCACGAGAATAATGTCCCGGTTCTCCACATTTGTAGCATACCACTGCAGCACGAGGGGCAACATTTGTTTGTGGTCCTCCAAAAGGTCTGGGTGGAGGGTTGGATTGAACTGGACGAGGTGCCTGGAAGGATGGCCTCGCGGTGTATCTTGGCGGCAAGGATGCATGAGGCACCCACACTCGGCGTTTGTTGGGGCCTGAACCCGATGCAGGGTTGAAATCACGGTTATGCTTTCTGGTAGCCTCGTAGTCAGTTTGTCCGGACTCAGCATTGATGGCCTTATTGACGAGAGCCTGGAAGGTGGTGCACTCGTGCAAGCGAAGATCTCGGCGAAGCTCAGCATTAAGTCCCTTGCGGAACCTAGCCTGCTTCTTGGCATCAGTTGAGACTTCCTCTGGAGCATAGCGAGCAAGATTACCGAACTCGCGACTGTATGCATCCACTGACAATCTGCCCTAGGTGAAGGCACAGAATTCCTCTCTCTTGCGATCCATCAGCCCTTTCGGGATGTGATGGAGACGGAATGCGGCACTGAACTCTGCCCATGTTGGTGCAGGTCCCTAGGGATGCATAGCCTCATAGCTTTCCCACCACAGATTGGCAGGTCCCTCCAGAAAGTAGGTGGCAAAGGTCACCTTGTTGGCCTCTGAAACATTTGTAGCTCAGATCTTACGTGACATACTAGTCAGCCAATCATCCGCATCGAGGGGGTCGATCGAATGATGGTACTTAGGTGGACATAGCTTGATAAAATCACCAAGTGATACTCCATCATGGTGATCATTGCGGGGAGCACGAGCTGTGTTCTATTCAATTGTTTCCAACAGCATGTTGGTCTCCCTCTTATTCCGTTCAACTTCTAGCATCACCTCCGCCAAAGATGGTGCATGTGGCAGCTCTTCCTGTCTTGGCTGGCTACTCTCGCCCTGCTCGGGAGCAGGCACGGGGTTGTTGCTAGTTGCCACCATCCTGGGGAAAACAATCCACAACTTAGACATAGAGAACATCAACTCGAAGACATGAGTTAAGGAATGCACTGATCAACATGGCCTGTAGGATAAACACCAATCAACATGGTAAAACAACTACCATATGAACATTAGGTTTCATACACACCATGACTTAGTTTAGTACAAACCCAAGCTGAAAACAACTACGGAGAGATGACACAACTCATCGGAGGCATTACAAGCTTCCTATACATTATCTATCTACACCTCCAGAACTCAACTCTCGACCTTAGTCATATCCCACAAGACACATAGGAATGTGACGATACGGCTACTACCATACTAGGACTAACATCCACGCACTCAAACATCACCATAGAATGCCTCGTACAGGTCACCACTATGACCTGGGAGCTGAACCTGAGGATCTGGAAACACTCTAGCCTGGGATCCCTGAAAACCATAAGGACACGGGTGTGGCCTTGGTCCCCTTGTCGGTGGCAACAACAGTTCTCGAAGAGGGGTGATGCCTCCAACATCACGCCAGTCTACGTGTGTTGGCAAATGAGTCCGCGATGGGGTCAGCATCTCCAAGTCTCCATAGCCTGTCTGCACGACAGGTGCCAACTGCGTCAAGGCTATCCAAAGACGAGCACGGGTAGCATAGAGCTCCATGCGAAGGGCACGTGCATCACGATCCCTGTTCTCCAACATCTGAGCGGTCACCTACAGCCTAGGGTCCTCATGGGAATGATCAGAGTAGGCTGCACTAAGATATCCATCCTCTCCTCCCATGGAAGCAGGAACATAGCAGAACTCCGTGTTCTATAGCAGACCATGGTGAAACCTCATAATAGTCAGCATAGTGTAGGCGGCTTCCTGGACTGCCATATCTATGGTAACTCCCAATCCATGAGTCCAGTGAAGCGGCTCTGCAGCTCCAGGATATGAAGGATATACCCTAACGGTACACAAATACTAACTCTGGTTGAAATCTCGATATTGCTCCTCCACTGTGTACTCTGGGTACCAACGATATCCAGCCTCCATCATCACTCTAACCAACATGGCCGTGTGACCTGGCACATCGATGCACCTGGTCAGACGGACCACCTGATGGGAAGGACGAGAGGGCATCTGAAACAGAGAATGATGCAAAGACATTAGAGATCCTAGCAGAAATTGGACATCATAATGGCTGTAATTTCTCAACAATTTTTTTGAGTCAATTGAAAAGAGATTGGAAAGACATAACCACTCGACTATCTTGACTCAAATCTCTTCTCCATCTATTTGTCACACCAACAATACTTGAATAACTTCACTCACTTACAAGCAAGCTAGCTATTGGTCCATGGCTAGTAACTCGTCATCCTAAGCAATAGATGAGAATCCTAGTTCCTAACCCCGTAGAAAAGATGAGAATGACCCAACATAGAATAACTTGGGAAGAGGAGTAAAAAGAGCATTGCGTTCGCTTCCACAATCAATTCCCCTACTTATCTATAGTGTTTCTAGACTCAACTTCGACCGGTTTGGCTTGGTAGTCCTACAGTCAGTCAGGCTCTTATACCAACGCTGTCGGGACCCCGATCCTAAGTCATATGATTCCATACTGTAACAAGCCACATCACTTTGCGGCCTCACGCACGGTACTCCACGGCTGCCACCTTACCTTGGCCGGGATCGTTTGTGTCTCTTGGCTCACGTATGTGAACATGTCGCTGGCAATCACACAACAAAGAACCCGGGCCAACATGACTAGTTATAGAACCCAAGTGGCACATCCGTACGGAAACAGGCATACATAACCCAGCAATGCAGGTGTCGGCCTCAAGCGTGTGTAGACGAGTCATAGCAAGCTACAAGGACTCCATTACGTCGTGAGACACAAATGTCATCACTGCACGTAGACGAGTCGTAACAGGCTACAGGGACTCCATTACACTGCGAGACATTTCCCCGAAGGGACAAACACAGCAGCAAAGAAGGATACATGTCGGTCAATCAATGTGTCCGGAGTAGTAGCAAGCTACCATGGCTAGGTGGAAGCACAAAGAGGCAGTTTCCCATAAAGATTACTACTAAAGGCACACGACTAGGTGTCGGATCCCATACATACCGTTGCACGTCACCCGTATGCACGACATTCCCGATATGCATAATACAACCATGGCATCACAACATAACTATACAACAACATGACTTTTATTGAAGAGGCTCAGAAGAGCCTTGCATAATATGTTCTTACAGATAGGGGTCACATGACTCGGCACTCAAGTCATACAAACATAGTCATACAAGCCAGCGGAAACTTAAGCTGTCTGAGTACCGACGGCGAAATATAAAAGAGGCACACGGCCTGACTATCTACAGCCCACCACACGGGCAAGATCGTAGCTGGGACACCAGCTATTCGGCATCGTCAACGTCTAGATAGAACCCACCTGATGGGTCCTGGTTCTCTTTTGCAACATTAATTAAGCAAGGGTGAGTACAATCGTACTCAGCAAGTCTTTAAAAAAGACCTAGTCTAATTATGCTCATGTATCAACAGAGCGGGTGGTGGAGTTTATGCAAAATGCCATCTTTGACTCATGGCTAACCTACACTACTCAGTTTTAAACTCTTTGTTACAATTTTAGTTATCGCACACGGGTCCACTATCTCCATCACAATACACCACCATGGATTCACCTTCCCCTTCCGGAAGAGTGGCATCCACGGTACTCACACTTGTTTGAGATTTTTAGAAGTATCCATTTGATTATCTATGAACAGCATAAGTTCTCCAAGTAGTCCATATCCGAGGAGGCGGCTATTCGAATAGTTTCATACCCTGCAGGGGTGTCCTTCTTCACACACGCTCTCGCCACTTATCGCTGTGTGCCATAAACCATGCACCTCGGCAACCTTCAAGCGGATGCCCAGCGAGGGAGTCGGCCACGACCGTCAATCACATAAGACCTCTAGTCCAGGCTACCGCCTATTTGAGACTGACCCGCACGGAAGTCCAGCCGAAGTTTCCGCTATGGTCCCAAATAATGTGCGCAGGGTTCCCAAGCCCACCATTCAGGTGACCCTTGGTACACCGTGCCACTGCCTACCACGTCGTAACCCACCCCGAGGGTTAGGGCTACGCACGGCCTCCAGCATGCTATAAACACCAGAAACTACTTGCAATACCTGGACCAAGGACTAAGCGACTGATAAGTCGAGAGGGTCAATTAAGTATCCCAACGTGTGGTAGTATCTCGTCTTGGATCACAAACACGGAACCCAGTTCGTATGAACGGTCCCAAGGAGACAACCCAGTATGTACTCCTACATAGCCTCTCATCACTACCTTTACCAAACCGTATTCATTATGAGCTCATCACATCGGACAACACTGTTCCACTCGGTTCATCACCAGATGAATCCGACCTGACACAACTCTAAGCATAGCAAGCATAGCAGGCAAAGTAAGCTAAGCACATGATGGCACAAGCATCTACCAAGTATGCTAGGTTGCAGGGTTTAGCTATTTACTGTGACAAGATCAGGTCATGCATAAGAATAGGATCATCTACCGTGTATGACTGACATGTGATCGTTTGTCCTAATGCAATAAACGAGAGCAGGCGCAAGAGAATGGGATGTTATCGGACTGATCAATGAGGTTGCTTGCCTTGCTGTGTCGCGGAGGAGGTCTCTCCTTCGTCGGGGTACGGAGTAGTATCCTCCGGATTAGGGCCTACCGCAACGCAAATAAAAGCAATCAATACAAGCAGATGCAACAATATGATGCATGATCATGGCATGGTGATATGCATGGGTGAGCTAATGTAACTAGTGATCATGTCAATTTGAAACAGATTTGAATACAGGTTCAAAGTTGTTCTCATTTCAAATTCCATATATTAACCTAATGTTAAAATGTCCATGTTTACCTATTTAGGTTGCTCTAACGTGCATGAGAATAGCACCATTGGATTCATTGGATTTTTTTGATAAATTTTCATATATAAATTATTTTAATCTGACTTACAGATTAATTTATATGATTTTTCAAAGTTTTAAATAATTTTGGAACTATTTTTAATTAAGAAATTGAATTATGACATCAGCATGATGTCATGATGACATCAGCTGGTTAGCTGACCCGGCCCAGAGTCAAACCTGACATGTGGGGTCCACATGTCAGTGACTGTTTAGCTTAAACTAATTAAACTAATTCTGATTAAATTTAGCAGGTTTGGGCCCATATGTTAGTGACACATTTAACTAATCAAATGATTAAACTAATTACAGATTAACCTAAAACTAATTAGGGCCGGGCCCACCTGTCATTGACTCACAGAGTCAAGCCAGGGCCCACCTGGGGTCAAACCCACCGGAGTTGGCCAACGGCTCGACGCCGGTGACCACCAGAGATGGCGGCGTCCATCGGGTTTCTCCTACAGGCGACCATTCGGCGCGCTCAGACCACCGGCGTGTAGCCCGTGCACGGCCGCATCCATCCGAGGCCACAGGAGGTCACAAGGTCGCCAAAGCTCGACGGAAACGAGCTCGTGGCGGCGGCCAGAGCTCGGGCTCAGATCAACACATGACACAGGGCACGGGGCGATGCTACAATGGGCTCTACGGGCTCCTGGGAACTCCAGGAGTTCAACCATGCACACGCACGTGAGCTTGAAGGGCTCTACGCACGACGACGACCATCGACGGCGACGGGAGGTTCTCGGGTCCGGCAGCGCAGCTAGCTAGGGGACGCCAGAGAGAGGGGAAGCACAGGGGGAGGAAGAGGGGCTCACGGTGGTTCTAGGGAGCTGGTCAGCGGGCTCGGGGAGGCAGCGACGGCGACGAATCGACGTCCGGAGACGGCGGCCTTCGGCAAGGGATCGGGAGAGAGAGCAAAGGAGAGAGGGAGGGGGAGAATGAGGTCGGGGAAGAGAGGCCTCACTTCTTCCAGACGCGGGAAAGCAGGGACATAGCCTCCTCCGTGGAAGCAGGAGGTGGTGGCTGGCGACAGCTCGGTCACCACCTCGACGCCTACTGGCGCGAGGTGGAAGATGACCTTCCCACCCCTGGTGGGCTGGGCTGGGCCTTCCACTTCACAGGTAATCTCCTCTCTTTTCTTTTTTTATTTCTGTTTTCTGATTTCAACTAACATTTGTTTATTTCTTAGCAGGTCCAAATACCGTTTCAAATAATTCCAAAACTTTTATATATTCAAATTTGAATATTTCAAACTTGTATAAAAAGTTTCAGATTATTTTGAAAACAGTTATAATGATAATATCTTTATTTGTCATTTTTAGAGACTTAAATCAGTGATTTAAATTATTTGAAATGTTCAAATAATTAGAATGGTCCCTTGTATATCCATGTCCTCAATTATCAGACATAGGGAACATTTTTGATGGGCATTTTTGATTTGTTGAAATTTCATTTATCTAGAATTTCTTTAATTCATTAAGTGCTTGGGGTTTCTTTTCTTTCTCCCCAGTTCATATTGATGCAATGATGATGATGATGATGCAAACACATTGCTAGCCTAGGACACTTTCTAGGTTTGTGACATTGTCGGTGATGATGCTGTGTGGCACGTCGTAGCGAACCGTGATGTCATCGATGAACCGGACGGTCATGGGGCTACCTAGCTTCTTGCTTGGTCGTGCCTCGATCCAGTTGGTGAATTTGACGATAGCCACCAGCAAATGTGT
This sequence comes from Hordeum marinum, assembly GCA_022496015.1. Lineage (NCBI taxonomy): Eukaryota > Viridiplantae > Streptophyta > Magnoliopsida > Poales > Poaceae > Hordeum > Hordeum marinum. Next base: position 447,141,343 of record CM039674.1, read on the forward strand.
CATGCCGCCTCGTGTGGTCTTGAAGGAACCCACCATGTCTAGCCCCCAGATGGAGAAGGGCCATGAGAGGGGGATGGTTTGGAGGGTTGATGCCGGTAGGTGGATGTGCATGCTGAAGCGCTAACAACCCTCGCACTTGTCGACCAATTTCTTGGCCATCTCGAGAGCAGTGGGCCAGTAGAAGCCATGGTGGAAGGCCTTGGCCACCAGGGTCCTGGAGGCGGCGTGATACCCACACTCGCCCTGTTGGATGTCGAGGATAATCTCCAGACCCTTTTCAGGCTCGACGCATTGCTGAAAGACGCTAGTGGTGCTATGATGTAAGAGCTCGTTGTTGACGATGGTGTATGCCGAGGCCCGGCGCTGAATTTGCCTTGCCAAGGCCTCCTCCGGGGGGTTCTCGCCACGTAGAAGGAACGCCAAGATAGGCTGGGCCCATGAGGGAGCCGAGACGGGGGCCGGCTCGGGAGCCCCCGGGCCTGGATGATCAGTCCCCGGGACCGGCTTGCCAGCCCCCGGGGCCGGCTCGCTAGCCCCCAAGGCCGGCTGGTCGATTTTCATCAGGACAGTCACGTCGTAGGAACCGGCAGCCTCGGATGCAGCCTACTCAACTGCAGCCAACGTTGTGGGAGCCGGTGGCAAAGATGCCGAAGGGGCAGCCAGAGCCCCCGATGGGCCGACAGCGTCTGCTGGCACGAAGATTGATTCCAATTCTGGGGACGGCTTGATCGACGGCTTGAGTAGTCGCTCGAGGGAGACGCCAGCTATCACACCCTGTGTTTGTAGCACATTGTCATGTTTGGGTTTATAAAATTTGGAGCCAACTAAAACTTTTTTCTATGTGTTTGTACTTGCCTGCTATGTTGTTTGCTTGCTTGTTGATTGGGTTTTATGGCACTACTAGGTTCTATTCCACTCCATAATCATCTCCCTTGATCCAAACCCCTTACCCAATGATCATGCCACGTGAATAGTGCCCAAAACTATTTTTATCAAATTTTGTTTTAACCAAAAATGATTTATTTAATTTAAGTTTCCAAAACCCCCTGAAAGAGGTTTGCATTGCAAGTCCTCAAACCAGGTGGGACTTTCTTTCCCAAAAGCTTTTTTTCAAACCCACTATATATATGACTTCTCAAAACCACCTAATATTATTTTTAAAGCTTATTTTCAAATTTTATTTAAAGACTTTTTCTTAGGGCCAAAAATGGTTTTTCCTAGGGAAAATTTATTTTAATTCTATAAAAATATTGAGAAAATTTAGAGAAACTCAGTGGACATATATTTTCCATATATATGAGTTTCAACCCAAGGGCATGATCAGATCATAGGCAAAAACCCTCAAAACCCTTTCTGTTCAGATGAAACTTTTGGAATGTGTTGGGGATATAACTCCGTGATATGACCCGGCTGGAAGGTTCCGGTTGATAGCCTTTGCTATGAGCCGGCCCACAAAGGGGTGTGTCGGTTGGAGGCCCAAGATGATTGGCGGCTCCTGGAGTGGGCCGAACGACAGAGACCCAGATGTGCAAGACCTTCCAAAGGATGACTTGGCTAGTAAGGTAGAGATAGGTTCAGAGATGTAATCATGATCTGGTTGTGTAATTGTACGACCCGACGGCTCTGACCTCTTATATAAAGGCAGAGCCGGGGCGACTTAGGAGAGAGATATCGAAAACTAGGGCAAGCTTCTAGCTCCTTGTAATCGACATATCAAGCAATAACAACACAATCAGGACGCAGGCCTTTACCTCGACTTGAGGGGCGGAACCTGGGTAAACTCGTGTCCTTTGTCTCGACTAACCCCTTTGAGTCCACTAACATGGCGATGTCTCCGAACTCAAGTCTGGTAACCCGGACATCTGCCGTGCCAAACCCACGACAGTTGGCACCCACTGTGGGGGCTCGCGTTCGGTGGTGTCGAGTTCTCAAAGGGTTCTCTTCCAGAGCTTGAAGGATACGTTGTTGGGAGGATGAGCACGAGTCACCGCGGCCGGCTCTACATCGACGATGCCGGCTGGGGGCTTGATGCTGCTTCTGTGGAATATGGTTTTAGGGTTCCAATCGGCGGGATCCAAGTGTTCATCGGAAGGACCGACGGATCTACACCCGGGCCGGACGTCTGCACCAACATCGTTGAGCTGGCTCGGCGTCTTCGGCCCGCACGTAAGATAGGCCCTGCCCGTGTTAATCCGGTTCAGGAGCATGTCTTCGTGTGCTTTACTTAAGGTATGAATCTAGAAGCATCCGGGTCTCAAGGGACTCCCGTGCATTCTGACGATGAGTCATCAAGTGGTGAAACAGAATCTGTCTATGAGCTCAGCAACGACGGCCTTAGGGGCTACAGTGGCACTTGTCCCGGGTCAGAGCATGGTGAGTCAGGCAAGCCGGAGCAGCCGTCTCACGCAGCAATATTCATGGCAGGGCCAGGGGCGGCCGGGTCAAGAATGAGCTGGAGGCTTTGTTGGCAACAGAGGTCACCCCAGAGAATCAGGCGGCTCGCAATGCAGAGATGGCAAGGATCAAGGGCCCGATGGCCGAAGAACGTCAGAGGATAACTGATCTGAACGCCCGGATGGAGGCGGAGGCAGCGCGGCTCAAGGCCGACGCCCTCCGTTTGGGGCTGCAACAGGTTTCAACGGTGGCTGTACACCGCAGAAGGCATCAATCTCGTCTGTCGGAGGGTTACGAGGCGAGGAATCTCTTCAAAACCCCCGGCTCTGGGAGAGCGGCAGCTGCCCCTGAGGAAGGGCGAGCAGCGGCTCACATGGTCCCGCCCGGAGGGTTTATGACACCGGCGGGTCATTATTCTAACCCGGTCGAGAACATGGTAGCGGCAGCTGCTCAGCTGGGAACGATCCCTATTCCGGATGAAGCACCCTTTGCGGAGGAGGTGAGAAACGCCATCGGGTATTTACAGACGGCCGTGGCTCAGCAAGAAAAATACACTCACAGCCGGAGCCGGGTCCACTCCACCCCTCTCCATAGTCGAAGTTTTAGCCGGTGCTATGAATCGCCGGCGGTTTCCAGCAGTGGTCCACCTCATGGGCCTGTAGGTGGACGTACGGCGCTAGACGCACAAGCCTTGGTGGACCGGGCGAGAATCAGGCGAGAACAAGAGACGGCAATGGTTCCTCTGGGTCTCGGGCCCTCAGTGTTGACAGAGGCCGGGGCGGCTGGTAGCGCTAGAGCCGTGGGAGTTCCATGCTTAACTCCGGCTCTATGGAGTGAAAGGTTGCCTAAAGATTTTAAGGGGCCCCGGAAGGTGCCTAACTACACGGCGGATCTCCCTCCCGAGGCTTGGGTTGAGAGCTATGAGCTAGCTATGGAGATGCTAGACGTCAGTGAAGCTGTTTTTGCAAAATATTTCGTCATGATGCTCGAGGGCCTCGCTCGTACATGGTTAAAGGGTTTGCCACCCAACACTATAAGTTCTTGGGCTGAATTGAGGGCGAAGTTCATCAAGAATTTCCAAGGGACTTGCAAGCAGCCTATGACTATTGTAGATTTGGATCACTGTGTACAGCAGGAGAATGAGTCGGCTCATCATTGGGTTCGGCAGGTGTCGACCATTAGTCACTCGTCCGAACAGATCACAGCGTTTCAAGCGGTGCTCATTCTGGAGAAGAATTGTCATTTTTTTCCACTGAAGCAGAAACTTGGCCGGCTCAAACGCACGTGCCAGGATATGGGAGAGCTCATGATGGCTATGCCGACTCAGAAACCACCAAAGATCCGGGTTCGGACAAGGAGAATCAAATCAGGGAAAGAAGAACAACCAAGGCAAGAGCTTTGGAAACAACGGGAATCAGAACAGACAGAAGAACGCTGGCGGCGGGTCAGAGCTGGTGGCAAATGCTAACGCAGGGCCGAATGTTCCTAACGGGAACGGTCTTTATAAGCCGTACCAGCATGATAATAGGCCCCCTTTCAATTTGGAAGCGGTGCTTAGGAAGCCCTGTCCGGAGTACAGTACGCCTGAGAAGGCATCTACGCATGCGTGGGGCGACTGTTTCATCATGCAGAGATTTAAGAATCAACACTTTCAACCACCTCATAACCAGGGCGGTGGGCCGCCTAGCGGCTCAGGGCCTGGCGGGTCAGGCCACGGCGGGTCAGGTGCCGGATTTGGTGCCGGCGCCTCAGGAGCAGGTCATCCGGGTCATAATAATCAGCAGCACCAACAGCATCCTGGCAACAATAATCATCATAATAATAATAATCATCAGCAGCAGCAGTGCAATCAGTCTGGGTTCCAGAGTAACCCAAAGCAGCTCAGTTCAGGACAGTATCATGTGTTTACGACTGGTAACAGCCGGTGAGATGACAAACTACGGAGGCGAGCGATTAATACAGTCGAGTCGGCTCTCCCGCGATACCTGTCGTGGTCAGAATATGAGATAGCGTGGAGCAGGCAAGATCACCCGCCACGGGTAGATGACCCGGGCCGACTAGTTCTGGTCGTGGCCCCTCAGATACATGGTTATGGAGTAAATAAAGTGCTCATGGACGGAGGTAGTAGTATCAACATCTTATATTATGACACTTTCCGGCGGATGAAGCTATTAGACAAGGATCTTAAAACTTCGTCTACTGTATTTCATGGTGTGGTGCCTGGTAAGTCGGCGTACCCGGTAGGTAAAAATCTCTTTGGAGGTGGCTTTCGGCGATGAGTATAATTATAGGGTGGAGACCTTGTGGTTTGAGGTGGTCAAGATCAAGAGCCCTTATAATGCATTGTTCGGGCGGCCGGTTTATGCCAAGTTCATGGCTAGGCCTTGTTATGTCTATTTGCAGCTCAAGATGCCCGACTTAAATGGCACGATTACGGTTCATGGCAATCGAAAGACGGCTATTGAGTGCGAGGAAGGTGATGCGGCTTATCCTGAGGCTACCTCTGGATAGGAGGAGCTGAAATTTTATAAAGAGAACGTTGACCCGGAGGACATGACTCCGTTGAAAAAGCCAAACACGGAAACAGATCCACCTCTCAAGTTTTCAGCGGGTGATACTAAAACAGTGGATTTTACTCCCGGCGACTCATCCAAGCAGTTCATCATTGGGGCTCACATGGATCCCTAATAGGAAAGCGCGCTCATCGAATTCATTTGTGAGAATCGGAACATCTTTGCATGGAAACCTTCTGACATGCTGGGTGTACCGAGAGAGTTCGCTGAGCACAATCTTAATGTGAATCCAAAGTTTAAACCGATCAAGCAGTTCTTGTGGCGTTTCAATGAGGAGAGGTGGAAAGCTATTGGGGAAGAGGTTGCCCGGCTCTTGGCCGCTAGCTTTATAGTCAAAGTTTTTCACCCGGAGTGGTTGGCTAATCCAGTGTTGGTACTTAACAAGAATGGTACTTGGCGTATGTGCATAGATTACACAGAACTCAACGAGGCTTGTCCGGCTGATCCCTTTGCACTCCCTCGCATTGATCAGATCATTGATGCAACAGCCGGTTGTGAGAATTTGTGCTTTTTGGATGCTTACTCCGGGTATCATGAGATCAAAATGTCAGTTAAGGACCAGGAGAAGACATTGTTTATCACACCTTTTGGGGCATTCTGCTACATCTCCATGCCTTTTGGGCTCAAGAGTGCCCAGGCGACTTATCAACGGTGTGTGCAGAACTGTCTCCACAGTCAGATTGGTCGTAATGTTCATGCCTACGTGGATGACATAGTGGTGAAGTCCAGGAAGAAAGAGACCCTCTTGGAGGACCTTAAGGAAACTTTTGACAACCTCCGGGTCTACAAAATAATGCTTAACCCGGCAAATTGTGTTTTTGGTGTTCCTGCAGGAAAGCTTCTAGGGTTCTTGGTTTCTGAGCGTGGCATCGAGGCTAACCCGGATAAAATCAAGGCTATTACTTCTCTACGAGAGCCGACGTGCATCAATGATGTTCAGCGTATTGCAGGCCGGATCGCGGTGCTGAGCCGGTTCATAAGCCGGCTTGGGGAGAAAGCCATCCCCTTATATCAAATGATGAAAAAGACGGACGAGTTTAAGTGGAGCAAGGCAGCCGCAGAGGCATTGGAAGCTCTTAAGAAGTAATTGACTGAGCCGCCAATGTTGGCCGCTCCGGCTGAGAAAGAGCCGCTACTCTTATATGTAGCAGCTAACAGCCGGGCGGTCAGTGTGGTGATTGTGGTTGAACAAAAGGAGGCAGGGAAAGAATACCCCGTTCAAAGGCCTGTCTATTACATCAGTGAGGTCTTGGCTGAGTCCAAGCAGCGGTATCCGCATTGGCAGAAGCTTGTATACGGGGTCTTTATGGCTAATCGTAAGTTGAAACACTACTTATTGGGCCATCCAATAACTGTGGTAAGCTCTGCCTCGTTGGGAGATATTATTCAGAACAGAGAGGCTACAGGGCGGATTGCTAAGTGGGCTTTGGAGTTGGGACCTCTCAACGTCAGTTACACCCCTCGTACAACAATCAAGTCTCAAGCCTTGGTGGATTTCATAAACGATTGGACAGAGTGTCAGGCGCCTGAAGAGAAGCCGGATAACACATATTGGACTATACACTTATACGGGTCTAAACAGCTTGAGGGGTCTGGTGCTGGTGTGGTTCTCACCTCCCCCAAAGGTGACAAATTTTGTTATGTGCTCCGGTTGATGTTCCCCTATACTAATAATGTTGCAGAGTATGAAGCCTTGCTCCATGGTTTAAGAGTTGCTAAGGAGATGAATTTGAGCCGGGTTAGATGCCTGGGCGACTCAGATCTTGCGGCTCAGCAAGTTTCAGGTACTTGGGATTCTAAGGACCCACGAATGGCGGCTTATCAACAGGCGGTTGATATTGTTGCAGGTCATTTCAAACGGTATCAGGTGGATCATATTGATCAACGACGGAACGAGGCGGCTGATGCATTATCACGACTCGGGTCTCAGCATAAGCCGGTGCCGCCTAATGTTTTTCTTGACGTGTTATATCATCTGACTGTCAAGATGCCTTATTTGGAGGATCTGGCAATTCCTGACCCGGAGGCGGCTCTAGTGGTGGCTTTACATGTCATTCCAGATTGGACTACTCCTTATTTAGCGTTCTTGACGCGCGGCGAGTTGCCGAATGATGAGAGCCGGGCTCGGGAGATCGTGCACCGTTCCAAGTCCATGACAATTATCAATGGCGAGTTACAAAAATGCAGCGTGACGGGTGTTTTCCAACGATGTGCATCACCAGAGGAGGGCCAGCAGATCTTAAACGAAATTCATGCTGGCGACTGTGGGCATCATGCCGGTTCGCAATCTTTAGTGGCCAAGGATTTTCGACATGGTTTCTTCTGGTTGACGGCTCATAAGGATACAGAGGACCTGGTCCATAAGTGTGACGCTTGTCAGAAATTTGGCCGACGTGCTCATGTTCTGGCACAAGAGTTGCGGATGATACCTATTACCTGGCCGTTTGTGGTCTGGGGGCTTGATATGGTAGGACCTTTCAAGAGGTCCAAAGATAAGAAAACGCACCTCTTGGTGGCGGTTGACAAGTTTACCAAGTGGGTGGAGGCAGAGCCAATAAGCAAGTGTGATGCGGCCACGACGGTTGAGTTTGTCAAGTCACTGATCTATCGTTTTGGCTATCCACACAGTATTATCACTGACAATGGTACTAATTTGTCTAAGGGGGCTATGAAGGCGTTCTGTGAGAAGGAGCATATCCGACTTGATGTTTCAGCCGAAGCACATCCACAGTCCAATGGCCAGGCCGAGCGGGCTAATCAAGAAATCCTGCGAGGGGTTAAACCTCGGCTCATGGTCCCTTTGCAACGGACGCCCAGGTGTTGGGTTGATGAATTGCCTTCCGTCTTATGGAGCATCCGGACTACACCTAACAGGTCTACAGGTTTTACACCTTTTTTCAAGGTCTACGGAGCTGAGGCGGTTCTACCCAGGGACATCCGGCATGATTCACCAAGGGTGGCGGCTTATGTTGAGACGGACAATGATCTGGCACGTCAAGATGCATTGGATGCCTTGGACGAAGCACGAGAGTTGGCAGCGGCCAGATCAGCAATTTACCATCAAGACCTGCGATGCTATCACAGCCACAGGGTGAAGACCCGGACGTTCCAGGAAGGTGACCTGGTGCTCTGGCTTATTCAAGACCAAACTGGGATGCATAAACTCTCTCCGCCGTGGGAAGGGCCCTTTGTGGTCATTAGAAACCTCAACAATGGGTCATACTATCTCATTGATATTCGTGATGAGTCAGACACGGTGGGTTAGGAGACTTTGCGGCCATGGAACGTGGCACACTTCCGGCCATATTACACTTAAGAGATGATGCAGATCCATTATCATTGAACATACCATATTATTATAGAGTCATACTACTACTAAAGACTGGAGCTCCAGCTCTTATGTGTATCTTTATGATGTAAGGATGAAATTCTTCAATACCAGCAAATTTGCGGTGCCTGCAGTCCTACGACCCGCCAAGTTCTTACCGGTTAATCTCTTTTTGAGACCCTGAACCAGCTAAAGTGCCAAGTTCAACTTATTCCAGTCAATCTCGCTTTAGAGACCCTGAACTGTTGTTATTCTTACCAGTCAATCTCGCTTTAGAGACCCTGAGCCGGCTCACATAGTTGACGGCCAATCTCGCTTTAGAGACCCTGAACTGTTGTAAGTTAAATAATCAAGCTCTTATCAAGTCAATCTCGCCTTACCGACCCTGAGCCGGCTCACATAGTTGACGGCCATCTCGCTTTAGAGACCCTGAACTGCTATGATGCATAGTTTGAGTACATCAAGCGTTGTTGCTGATGGAGGCTTCTTACCTTTGGTATAGCTTAAAAAACTCCCCTAAGGCAGCAACGTGTATGTCAAATTCCAGTTGTTTATCAACTGCGGCCATCGAAGGGGGCTTCTTACCGACGGGTATCGCTTATGTCACCCTAATGGTCGGCTTTATGCCACTTCCGGTTACTTATTAACCGCGGTTGTCGAAAGGGGCTTCTTACCGACGGGTTCGCTTATCTCACCCTAACAACCGGCGTTTACGCCAAAAATAGTTGTGGAAGGAGGCTTCTTGCCCTTGGGTATAGCTTACATAAACCCTTCACACAGCCGGCTAGTACAATTACTAGTCGCGGCTGTCGAATGGATGCTTCTTGCCATAAGGTATAGCTTACATAATACCATCGGCAGCCGGCCCTATTCAATATTAGCTGATTTGAGGAGTCTTCTTACCGTCATGGTATAGCTTACATCACCCCTCATACAGCCGGCTGTAGGCCGCTTTAAAAAGTTCTCAACAGTCGTCGTTGATACATAGAGGCTTCCTACCGTCAGGTATAGCTTACTTTATCCTATGGCAACCGGCTTTTCCATGACCCTTTATCATAAGAGAAGGAGTCATAGTCCTCTGGCTGATGGAGTAAATTTCCCGGCTCTAGTGAGTCCGGGTGAAGGACACACGCTTCAGAAAGGCTATGTGTTGGTTTATCAACAGTGGCGTCCTATTCATAGGAGCTGATTGCCAATAGAGGTGCTATCCGGTTCTAGATGAGCTTTGATGATGTAGAAAGTATCGCACATGAATCGGTGGCAAGCTTATTAAAACTGGAAGTAAAGAGCTGAGAAAGAAGACAAGCACTATAAAGCAAAACAGCCAGCGAATGCATTTCAAATATTACAGGGTTGTTACAAAAGACATTCTCATACGGAATGGACGATGTTTCTGATAAAGTTTTTAACATGCCATGGGCGGGTAATTACAAGAGCCGACACTTGCTCTGATTGTTACAAAGATTGGTCACTCGGCCGACTTATCCTTCTTCGGGTCTTCTGCGGATCGGATCTGAAGATTGTCGTGTTCCTAGTTATAGTTAGACATGGCATCAAATGACCCTTCAAAGAAAGGTGCGACGTTGAGCTCACCAGGGAAGAGATCTTTGCTTTGGGCGGGTATTAAATCTTGACACTCATAAAGAGGCCCGCGCATCCATTTATCTTCCTGGTCGTAGGCGGCTTGATAGTTCTTTAGTTCGTCCTCCACCTCATCAGCCATTACAGACGCCAGATGGCGAGAGGCCTTGACGACTCTATAGTAATCTTCCTCGGCAAATTCTGAGCCGTCCACCTTCTTCGATGGATACCCGCCCATCATCTCTGCTGCTGTGAGATCCGGCACGAAGGCCATGGCCCGGCTCAAGCCCGCGACGGCTCCAGCGTGAAACGCCGACTTCTTGAGCTCTTGGATTTGTTTTGGAATTGTCGAGAACAGCTCCAACATCCCTTTTAGGGCCTTGGGGCTCTTATCCCTGTACTGCATGCTTTTTATGGTGAACATCACACCGCAGTACAACTGTTCCGTGAAGGTGTACACAGCCTTCAGCGCCAGAATGCTGTCATCGGCAAACTGCCGGCTCAAAGGTCCTGAATGAGCCGGAAGACACATGTCAGTCGTCAGTTATCTCATCAAAGACATTAAAATGAGGGAGTGCAAGAAAGATTTACTTACCAAATAAAGCGGCAGCCATCTTAGAGATGTGCCGTTTGAGACCTTGAAGCTCCTCAGCAACGGCAATGAGCCGCTGATCGACGTCATCCGCCCGTTTTGTTAGTGCAGTTTTCTCCGACTCAACTGCTTCTTTCACAGTTGTTAGTTCGGCAGTGAGTTTGGCCACTTCTTCGGTTAAGAGCCGGCATTCTTCGTCAGCAAGACCCCAAGCTTCCTGTTGAGCTGCTAAATTGGCCTTGAGATCAGCCAACTTAGAGCCGGCGGCATTCAGAGCGTCCTGTGTACATCAAAGGTGAAGTAAAGGTTATTACAGCAGCAAGAGTATTCATAAGCATACGGGATCACAGTTCAAATTTCTACGAGTCTCAAACAGATTGCAAGCAATATATTTGACACTTGGGGGCTAACGTATATTTGCTCTGTTAACCTCTACAGTTCCGGCTCATCTTCCTAGAAATTGACCCGGAACTTGGGGGCTACACATTGGCTCTTTTCTAAAAATCTCAAAAGTCCCGACTCAAATAAATTTGAGCCGACCCTTGGGGGCTACAATACGCTTCAGATCAGACTATGGAAGTTCCGACTCAAATAAATTTGAGCCGACCCTTGGGGGCTACACTATGATTCTTTTCTAAATCTCAAAAGTTCTGACTCAAATAAATTTGAACCGGCCCTAGGGGGCTACGGTTGGCAGTGTACAAGTATTGCATGATTTCAAAGCAAGAGTATTTTTTCTACATAACCTCCAAAAGAAGACCCGAATTCAATTCTATATCAGATTTAATCCGTCCCTTGGGGGCTAGGGAAGGTTATGGACAAGGAAAGTAGCATACCTCATATTTTTTCTTCATCATGCTAACCAGCCGGAGTTCCAAGTCTCGGCTGGTGTTGACTCGGTTCATGTAGCCAGAGTGGAGTTCTTCGGCTGACATTTTGTCATATGACGAGTCAAATTGAAGCTTCCACGAAGCTTCGGACGGCTCTGGATGCCGGGCAAGACATGTGCTGTTGAAGGTTCCTTATGGGCAGACCCGTTGATGATAACGTTTGGAGTTGCAGGGGTCCTGATGTGCGTAACTGGCTTAGAAGGAGCAGCGGGGGGATTCTCTATCACGATGTCATCGGTAGCCGGCTCAGTAGAAGCCATTGGTGGAGCTTCTTCTTCCGCTAGAGTTTCCTCCGGCTATACAATTTCTTGTTGTGCCGGAGCCGGTTGTTCACGTTCTTTGGTGTCAATGGTAGGGCTCGAGGAAGGCTGATGGGTCTTGTGGCGTTTTGCTAGAGCACTGTAAAGTAAAGAGTTAGCACTTAAAAGAGATTGATGTTTCGTCAGGATACCCGGATATTTCAAAATACTTACAGAGGATTGATCTTTGGTGGGGGGATTACTGATGCAGAAGAGTTGCCCGAAGAAGGCGTCTTCTGGAAGAGCAAGACACGGAAGTTATAAGATACTTGGATATGAAGAGAAACGGAAAAGAAGAGTACGGGTGCTAACCTCTGCAGGCCGTTTCTTACGAGCCGACGAGTCTGGCAATCCAGACGCAAGCTTTGTAGAGCCGGTGCTCCGGGTCTGACGCCGCTCAGCTTGCTGTTGCTTTTTTGAAAGGAAATCAGGAGCTAGATGAGCAAGAGGATGGGATAGAAGAAATATTCTAACAACCCGCCGCGGCTTTCGGAAGAAATATTCTGAGTCGGAGTACAAGCATGTTACCTCAGGAACGTTGGCGTGACTTGTTTCTACTTCGTCCTATGAGACACGAAAAAACGTTATTAAAAGAGCCGGCAAGGTAAAAAGTTAAGTAAGTAAAATTGAAAGGTCTTACCTCTGACTCTGAAGAGGCTGGGGGCTCGAACCAGTTCTCCTGAGGAGCCGCTTTCTTTTGCTACTTGACGGTGACTTTCTTCTTGGTTACCTTCAGAGGAGGAATGTATTCCTTCTTCTAGAAGTCGGAATCATCCTGTACAAATTAAGACGGAGGAAGGATATTAAACTTTAAAAAGGAGTGTGCAAAACGTACAACAGACGGAGGAAAGATAAAACACTTACAAGAGGTGCCGGGTTGGCCACGCAGAAGGGTGCTAGCCCGATGGTGCTGCAGGAGCCGGAGGTTTCGTGCACCAGACTCCGGACGGTCATACAGATGTCATCTTCGGTTAAGGTGGTGGCGCTGAAGCACAGCTCACTGTCGTACTGCCCCGGGTATGTGCACATAAGCCGGTCCCGGCAGCTCAGTGGCATGATCCGCCACTCCACCCAGCAGCGGATAAGGTCTGTTCCAATGAGGCCGTTGGCCAGGAGAGCCTTCACTCTGGCGTGGGGACCTTCATATTTGGCACGATCGGTAGCTGAGAGCCGGTCGGGAAATGAGGTGTCGGTTGCGAGCCGGGAAGAACGGTAACCCGGCAGACGGCGCTCCGACTCAGGGGACGTGTCCTTGCAGTAGAACCACGTCTTGTTCCAGTCCTTCGGATGACTGGGCATCTGGATAGCCGGAAAGGTGATACCCCTCCGGCACTGGATGGTAATTCCTCCAAGTTCTAAGCTTGGTCCGCCTTTGCATTCGGTCTGGCGGTTGGCATAGAAGAATTCTCTGAAGAACCCGACTGATGGTCTTGATTGGAGATATGCCTCGCACAGGACTTGGAAGTGACAGATATTTGAGACGGAGTTTGGTGCCAGGTCCTAGGGATGCAACTTATACAGGTGCAAGATGTCACGGAAGAACTTTGATTCGGGTGGCACGAATCCTTGCTCTATGTGATCCGCAAACACTATGACCTCTCCTTTCTTCGGAGCAGGGCGGGTTTCACCAGTTGGAACCCCCCAACCGATCACTTCCTTAGGAGGAAGAGTGCCAGTGGCTACCAACTCAGAAAGGTATTCCTCGGTTATGCAAGAACCGACCCAGTTGCAGGAATTAGTGGCGCGTGTCATCCTGGCGGCTTAAAAGTACTGTACAAGAAGAAAATGGAGACTGAATAACAAAGGCTGATAGCAATAGCGACTTACAAATTACAGGGTTCTAAAGATCAAAGGCTCTAAAAGGTCTGGCTGATAAAGAGCCGGAGGGAATCTAGCGGCTTACTGTCATCATGAGAGCTGGAAGTCATCAAGACCCGAACAAACAGGTTTCACAAAACATTGCAAAGATTTTGGATCTACCGAAGCTGAAAAACAAAGTTATACGGCGACCTAGTCGAAGAACATCAAGAAATGGAAAATGGCCTACGGTCCTAACCAGCCGCGCATTGCGCACGAGCGAGCCACGAGCGGTGGCGGCGGAGTTAACGCGACCTAAAGGGACGCGCGGCTGGGCCCAAGACTTGGCCGTGCGGCCGCGCCGGCGAACGAAACGCACGGCGAAGGTCCGACCGGCGAAACCCTACCTGCTACCTGACTCTATGCAACTGGAAGGGGACTTACCAGTGGTGGAGACGGCGGCGGGAGTGATTCTAATGCGAACAGGGTGATGCAGCGGCCTGAGTCGACGCAGCACGGACGGCGGCGCCGGAGCAGGGCGTCGGGCGAGCTTGAGCGTTAGATGAATGGCAGAAGGAAGGAGAAGGGGCGCACGAGTGGGAACGTATTCATTTGACCCGTGCGGTTCCTATTTAACAGGGAGACGGTGCGGATTCCCAGGCGTCGACACCGGTCTTGCCGAAATGGACGCCTCAATCTTTGGAGAACGGTTAAATGCAAAAGATTTGATACGTCAGCGTATCTGTGACGTCACGCCGGGTCATTCCGTGGCGACTCTCAGACGGGTATAAGAGACGGATGAAATGAGCTGGCTCACTTCAGTTTGGGGCCTAATGTTGGGGATATAACCCAGTGATATGACCCGGCTGGAAGGTTCCGGTTGATAGCCTTTGCTATGAGCCGGCCCACAAAGGTGTGTGTCGGTTGGAGGCCCAAGATAATTGGCGGCTCCTGGAGTGGGCCGGACGACAGAGACCCGGATGTGCAAGACCTTCCAAAGGATGACTTGGCTAGTAAGGTAGAGATAGGTTCGGAGATGTAATCATGATCTGGTTGTGTAATTGTACGACCCGACGGCTTTGACCTCTTATATAAAGGCAGAGCCGGGGCGACTTAGGAGAGAGAGATCAAAAACTAGGGCAAGATTCTAGCTCCTTGTAATCGACATATCAAGCAATAACAACACAAGCAGGACGTAGGCCTCTACCTCGACTTGAGGGGCCGAACCTAGGTAAACTCGTGTCCTTTGTCTCGACTAACCCCTTTGAGTGCACTACCATGGCAATGGCTCCGAACTCAAGTCTGGTAACCCGGACATCTGTCGTGCCAAACCCACGACAGAATGTTTCTATAAGAAATTTTGTCAATAAATTCCAGGAAAATTCTAGCAAGTCAACACTATCATGGATGATGATCTTGCAAAGTTTCGTCTCAATCCAAGTTGCTTTGCTTCATGAAATCAACCCAAATCCATTCCTGTCCAGAATCAAATTTGAGCAACTTTACATTGTGAAGTGTCTCCCCTTGGCCTCGAACTTTGTGGGCATGATCTAATTGCGAAATAGTGGTGATACACTAAGTGGTGCATCAAGGGTTAAATCCTAGCATCTTTGGATCTGCTGCAAACAGTTTCTGCCAAATTATGGGGTTCACCTAATCTCCATTGGAAACTTTCTCTCTTTAAGCTCAGATTTGGTCGAGCATCTCATTTTCACCTAACATTTGGGCCTGGTAAATATCTCTGCAAGGTGCAAACATTTTCCTTCCCAAAACATCACCAAACACCTTCTGGTGATTTGGTAAAACCCCCATTTTCAAGTCCTAACCTTTTACCCTTGGCCCCAGCTTTTTACCACAGTCTCACATAGGTGCATTTTACCTCTGGTAAGATTTGCATGGCCAAAGCCCAAGTGTGAGGTGGGGGTAAAACCCCTATTTCTACTCTGGACTGCATCTTTTCTGTCTCCCTCTCCTCATTTCCTTATCTCCCAAGCTATCCCAGAGCATCCCATGCCCATTTCCCCTTTGTTAACCCCCCTAGATTCCCCTAGACATGGCCGGCCACGCAGAAGACGTTGTTGGCATGCCATGGCATGCCAAACACGCGCTCTGGAGCGCGCTACAGTGCCGAAAGGCACTGTAGCCGCTGCCCACTGCATGGCTCTAGCAACCTCGGGCCTCCCCCTAGCGCCATTTGGCACCCCTTGGTGTCCAAGCCACGCCACCCCTGTCGGCTCTTCCTCTCTCTCCTTCCTCCTCCATCCTCTCGCATGTGTCGCGGCCACCCGGTTCGGCCAACCGCGTGGCTCACACGCGCACGCTCCCCTGCCCCTCTCTTCTCTCCCTCTGGCCGTGGACGATACCTTGGAGTGCCGCGGACCACTTCTCTCCCTTGGGCGTGCCCTCCAGTGTGCGCCACGTCCTCGCGAGCGTACGGGTCCATGGAGGTCCTCCCCCTCTCTCTATTTAAGCACCCCGGGTATCTCTCTCCCCTCCTCTGGCTCCATTTCATCCTCCATAGACCGCCTGAACCCCCCTTTGGAGCCCCCCGAGCACTAGTGCACGAGATCGACCGAGGTGCCGCCGCAGCGGAGCTCCGTCGATCTCAGGACATAGGCCCGCTCAGGCGCTCTCCTCTCCTCCTCTGAGCCTGTAGCTCCACCTTGGCTCGTTCCCCCCTCTTCCTCCCTCGTTTCGAGGCAGGAATCACCGGCCCCGACCTCCTCCCGAAAGCCCCTCCGCCACGGGTGCTCGCTGCCGGCAGCTCCGACCTCCTCCGGTGCTCCCTCCACCTTCAAAGGACCGGTGGCTCATCGCCGAGCCCGTTCCAGCCTCCAACTCTCCTCACCGTGCCTCCCCTCGCAGCCTGTGAGCCCTCCCTCCTCTCTGTCTCGTGGAGGAAGAAAAACCCGACAGGTGGGGCCCACTTGTCGGCCTCTCCTCCCCTTGCCCGCGCTCTCTCCTCTCCCTCGTGTCACTGGCAACCGAGCCCTGCGCGTCAGGTTTGAACCTGACCGCACGCGAGGCCGGCTGGCTGACCAGCTGGGCCGGCCCAGCCTCTGGCCGCCCCTGGCCCAGGTTCTAGTGGCCCCCTTTTTCCTTTTCTGTTTTCTATGGGATTTGCAAAAATCCCACAGGGTGAAATATTCACCCAATGCATTTTTTTCTTCCACCTAAATTCATAGAATAATCCTTAGAATTTAATAGTGCCTTTTGTAAAAATGTTTAAAAACCTTTTTAGTACTGATTTATTTTAAAACCTATAAAAAGTCACCTTTTTGCCTCTGTTATATTATTTTCAAAATCTTTTTCATCACAAAACCCTAAAAGAATATTTTTAGTATGACTTTAGGTATTTATCAGAATAGGTGGGCATTTTTTATAATAATATGAGTGCTCTGTTTTGTGTGTTTGCTTATTATTATCGTTTATTTTCGCGACGATAGATTGCGCGGTTGATGAAGAAGTTGGACCCGAAGACTTTGAAGACCCCGGAGACTTTGTTGAGCCAGGCAAGCAGCCCTTTAACCATGTTAAGAAACCATTTTATTGCATGACATATAGCACTTACTTTCTTCGTTTTTGATCATGTGTAGTGGTGTTCCCCTTTTGATGGGATACCTCTGTTACTTTAACGTTGACACTTGCATCGTGCATGACCCTACCACCTTATGAGGGTTGTGCGGGTGGGAGTAGATTAGGTCGCTGGTAGGTGCTACGCAAAAATGGGATGGGACTTATGCATAGTGATGGCAGGAAAGAGGTGATTTCAAAGACTTTCCAAAAACCCCGTCGGGTGCCACTAATGCCCGAGGAGATGATGATGAAATGGGTGACCATATGAGAAAGAAGTGGTGTGCCGGAACAAGTTGAGTATGTGTTTTCAAAAACGGATTAGATTTAAGGTCTGCTGACCATCCCAACATTACATGCGCAACCATGATAACCCTTACGGGACGGGGCTTTGTTGATTACCTTGGTAGGTACTGGCAAGGAGACCGCATCAATAGTGGCGAGAGTGGTGTGGTCACTCCGATACGTTGTCATACCGGTATGTACGATCATGCGTTGTCTTCACAGGCACCGGGCACACCGTTGGTCCCCTCATGGATGGTACGACCTAGAGCGAGGCTCGTGTGATGTACATCATGAGGGCTGGGTACCAATCGAGTGGACTCTTTGCTTAGTATCGCTGGGGGAAAGGTATTGTTCGGGTGCTTACCTCGGGTATGTTATATACCGCGAGTCATGGATGACACGGAAGTTCCCCGAGTCTTGTGGGTAAAGTGTGCAACCTCTACAGAGTGTGAAACTATTCGAATAGCCGCGTCCATGGTCATGGAAAGTTGGAGGTCCTTCTTAAACTACGACTGGGTGTTTTCATAAAACATGGCATGAGTATGTATGTCGTGGTGACAAGAGGTCACATTAGCTAAGTCCGACGACTTAGCATGAGGAATGAACGAAGTCTGATGACTTAGCATGAACATGAGATGTTCAACTGATACTTATGATGGTATCTACAATTTGTTCATATGAATACCCGCTAGTTGTTGATGCATGCTCACTAATTACTTGATCATGACAATAGCATACAAAATTAGCTTTCCGCAAATTTACCTACGTAGTGCCGTATCATGCATCATTATTACCTCGTTCCACACTTGGGGTGCTTGCGAGTACATTCAAAGTACTCATTGGCTTGCCACTGGTTATTTAATTGGCTAGGCATGGAAGAACAGGAGTTTTTCAAAGAGTTCGTTGGAGACGAACATGCGAACTAGGACGCTTGCCAGTCAGAATGCCTATAGGATAAGGCAGATGGCATGGGTTCACGCTTTCGACCAAGATTTCTGATGTTTGTTCTAGTTTAAGTGTTTGGCCATGCGGCCCTATCTATGTAAGACTAAGACCTTCGTGGTCACCATTTGTGTAAGACGTTAAGTGTGGATGTAAGACTCTTGTTATTTAGCTTTTGTGTGTTCAGTGAGCATTGACCTCTGGGATCACTGTACATGTGCATTCGGTGACCTCGACTTATGAGTCGGGGTCCCCACACCAGTTGGGATGGCATGTCGGGTGGAGCCAATCTTTGGCAGTGCGTTGGCCACCTTGTTGTCCGCCCGTGGGACGTGATGAAACTCATAGCCTTCGAAGGAGCCGATGAGATGTTGTATGAGGAAGCGGTAGATGGCCATGTTGGCGTACCTAGCATCCCATTTCCCAGAGACTGCTGCACCACGACGTTGGAGTCCCCAAAGCATCGGATGCGCCTGATGCCGATCTCCTTGGCGAGCCGGAGGCCATGGACGATGGCCTCATACTCGACCACGTTGTTGGACGCGGCGAAGTTGATCTGGAGAGCGTACTTGAGTTGGTCGCCTTTTTGAGAGGAGAGGACTATGCCGGCACCCAGGCATGTCCTCATTTTCGAGCCATCAAAAATGCATCCGCCAATGTGTGGAGTCCAGGGGAGGCGGCACGAACTAGGTTTCCACCCAGTCGACGAGGAAGTCGGCCAGCGCCTGTGACTTGATGGCGGTGCGAGGTTCGTACTGGACCTCGTGATTGGCAAGGGTGATGACCCATTTGGCTATTCGGTCGGTGGAGTCCTGGCAGCTCATGATCTTGCCGAGCGGAGCCATGCTCACCATGGTGATGGTGTGCTCCTGGAAGTACTGCTTGACCTTCTTGGCGGTGAAGTATATGTCGTAGCACATCTTTTGGTAGTGGGTGTAGTTCTGCTTGGATGCGGAGAGGACCTCGCTGAGGTAGTATACCGGGCACTGGACCGGTAGGGACTTGCCTTCCTCCGGTCACTCGACCACTAGGACGACACTAATGATGCGGGTGGTTGCTGTGATGTAGGCGAGCAAGGGTTCCTTCTCAACCGGCACGGCTAGGACGGGCGCGTGGGTGAGAGCCTTCTTGAGGCAGCGGAAGGCCTCGTCCGCCTCGTCGGGCCAATCGAACATGCACGACTTCTTGGTGTGATCCGGCTCGACCAGAGCCATCTAGCGAAGGAGCCCATAGAGGGGCAGGGCCTTCTTCCCCAGCCGGCTGATGAACCGGCAGAGCGAGGTGAGGCAACCGGTGAACTTCTGGATGTCGCGGAGCCGGGTCGGCTTGGGCATGCGCTCGATTGCGCTGATCTTCTCAGGTTTAGATTCGATTTCGCGGGCGGACACGAAGAAACCCAGCAGTTGGCCAGCTGGGACACCGAAGACACACTTCTCCGGGTTGAGCTTGATCTTGTATTCACGTAGGTTCGCGAAGGTCTACCAAAGGTCGTCGAGGAGGTTGAAGTGCTTCTTGCTTTTGACGACGATGTCATCAATGTAGACGTGGACGTTCCTGCCTATCTGAGGAAGGAGGCACTTCTGCATGCACCGTTGGAAGGTGGCGCCTACGTTCTTTAGGCCGAAGGACATGGTGATGTAGTAGTAGGCCCCGAATGGCGTGATGAAGGAGGTCTTGAGCCGGTCTTCCGGGTACATCTTGATCTGGTGGTAGCCAAAGTAGGCGTCCAGGAAGGACAGCAAGTCGCAGCCGGCCGTGGAGTCGATGACTTGATCGATCCGCGGTAGGGAGAATGGGTCCTTAGGGCACGCCTTGTTCAGGATAGTGTAGTCAATGCACATGTGTTAGGTCTTGTTTTTATTTAGCACCAGGACTAGGTTGGCTAGCCAGTCCGGGTGGAACACTTCCATGATGAACCCGGCTGCGAGCAACCAGGCGATCTCTTCTCCTATAGTGCGCCACTTCTCCTCGGAGAAACAACACATGGATTGATTGACCGGCTTGACGTCCGGCCGGACGTGTAGTTTGTGTTCGGCGAACTTCCTCGGAACACCCGACATGTCCTTGGGGGACCATGCAAAGATGTCCCGATTCTCATAGTGGAAGTCAACAATCTTGCCTTCCTATTTGCTGTCGAGGCAGGAGCCGATGGTGACGCACTAAGCCGGGTTAGCTGGGTCAAGTGGGATTTGCTTGGTGTCCTTCGATGGCCGGAAGGAGGCCTTGCCGACGGACTGCGAGGGAGGGGGCGGCACGGCCGGCCGGCTGGTGGCAAGGGCCACGAGCCGGTCGAGCTACCGCTTCTCCTCGGCAATTTGCAGGGCCGCGGCCAACCAGCTGCCGTCTCGAGCGCACTCGATAGACATCTTGTAATCGCCCGTGATGGTGATGATTCCCTTAGGGCCCGGCATCTTGAGCTTGAGGTAGGCGTAATGGGGCACCGCCATGAATTTGACAAGGGCTGACCGTCCTAGCAGCCCGTGGTAGGGGCTTGCGAGGTCCACGACCTCGAACAACACCGTCTCGCGGCAGAAGTGGCTGAGTCCGCCGAAGAGGACGTCGAGCATGATCTTGCCGATAGGGGAGCAGGACTTTCCACGCACGATGCCATGGAAGACCGTCCGTGTAACAGCCCGGGACCGATGCTCCAGATGATTCCCCTTTTATTTTTGTTCTTGTCTGTGTTTTGTCTGGTTGTCATATTCATCATTGCATCATTCGCATCATCCGCATAGCATCAACACACGTTTTTGAAAACTTGCATCGATCATAGTTGTTGGTTCTCTTCGTTTGTATCGTCGACCGTTTCGAGACCAACCACACACACGCACGCGCCCGCGGCATCGTTAAAAACTGTTTTTAAAGCGCGCAGAAAATAATCTTGGATTCGGTCGAAAGTTTGCACGTGGTCATAATATATTATAGGTGGACCGCCTGCCAAATTTCGTCACAATCAGAGCTCGTTTGATACCCCAACGGTCAGTCATAGCGGTGCCATCATCGGTAATTCGTCGGACGTTTACGGTGTTTTAAAACTTGTGCCACGGGCCGCAACCTCCCCTCTCATCTCAGCCGAACCCCTCTCCACAGCCCAACCTAGCCCACCTAGCCTATTCCCGTGACCGGAGCCATCCGATCTCGATCGTACGGCTCGAAACGGCCCAAAAGCCCCCTAACCTAGCCCCAAACTACTATTTATATACCCCTAGACATCCATTTAGGGAAACCCTAGCCCACCTCGAACTTCGTGCCCCCAAATCCTCAGCTGCCGCCACCAGCTGCCTGTCTCCCACCTCCAGCGTAGGGCCCGCCAAGCCCAGATCGGGGCCCTGGGAAGCCCATCTGGGCGTGACCCGGAGCTCCAAGCGGGAGCTCCCATGGCACCCGACCTGCCCCGCCTCCGCGATCCCCCATGCTAGCCCAGCCGCCAGGGCCACCATCGGCCCCTCGCCGGAGAGCCGCCGGCGACCGCCGCAACAGCCCCACAGGAATCAGGCCGGAGCACCGCCGCTTCCGCTTCGTCCTCCCGATCCGCTCTGTCTCTCCCTACCACCTTGCCCTCTCTCTCCTCTGCAGGAGCTCTGCCGCCGGGTCCCCGAGCCGCCACCTACCTCGGTTCTCCACCTGATCCGACCGCCCCGCCTCTGTTCCACCCGTCCTCGGCCATCACCGCCTCCGCCTCACCTCCCACTAGCCGCCGCCATCGGCGCTCGTCTCCGGCGCGAGGGAGATGATGCGGTCGAGCCCTGCTTCCCTGCTTCGCCCGCCTAGGCCACCTCGTCGCCAGCGCGTGGGCCGGCCTGCCAAGGCCCAGCCTCGCCAGCGCCCCGGCCTAGCTCCCCTCACCCAGCAAGCTGAGCCAGGCCGCGAGCCCGACAGTTCCGAAAGCGTTCGGTGTGTGAGGATTCGTTCGCGTACGTTGTCTCATCTTCTTCATGGACTCGTTCTTCTTCTGAGCGGGATATCAGGCAAGATGACACATTTCCCTGGATACCACTAATATCATTGCCATGCTAGATGTCTCGTTTTTCTATCGCTATGTGACGCTATCGACCACTTGTTTGTCAAGCCTCCCAACATTGCCATGGAAAGCCTCTAACCCCTCCACCTTCCGAGCAAACATTTGTTTGTCTATGTTACCGCTTGCTCAGCCCTTCTTATAGCATTTCTAGCTGCAGGTGCAATTTCTTCCATGTGTCAACATGGACATTCTTTTGTTATCACAATATGATTGCTATTTAATTTAATGCACATATATACTTGGTAAAGGATGGAAGGCTTGGCCTTTTGCTTGGTGTTTTGTTCCACTCATGCCACACTAGTTACTTGTGGACCGGTGTTATCTTCCATAATTAAGTGCTCTTAACATTCTTGGGGTTGTGATGGGGACCCCCTTGATTTTCATTTTGGGATAAAACGTATCTGGCAAGGCCCAACATTGGTACTACATTTGCCTAGTAACTAATAAATTGCTTCGGGACCCACCGGCACCCGCAGATAATTAATCAACCCCCGAGCAAGTGCTCCTCATGAATGTTGGTCCAAAATAGAGCACCATGCGGGGCCAACCCGGGAAACTCGGGAGATTTCTATTAGTCCACTGTACGCGTAGCTCATATGTCGTGCCCTGAGAACGAAATACGCTGCTCCTATCGGGATTGTCGGCACGTCGGGCGGCCTTGCTGGATTTATTTTACCTTTCTCGAACGTCTTGAGGGACGAATTCCAAAAAATACTTCGGGTTATCTCGAGGTGGCAGATTTCCTATGGAATTACCTAGGAAGATCACGAGATCCGTGGTCGAGGTTATTCAAGATGCGTGTGGTTAATTTCTGATGGATGAGTTGGAGCACCCCTGTAGGGTTAAATCTTTCAAAAGGTCGTGCCCACGGTTATGTGGCAAACTTAGAAACTTTGTTTAACACCAAGTCATAGAAAACTTGACGTAAATTCTAATAAAATACACCAACTGTGTGCGTAACAGTGCCTGTCTCTTCTCGTGAGTCCTTTTTCCGAGAGAGAACACGGTGGGGTTATGTTTGACGTAAGTAGTTGATCAGGATCACTTAGTGCTAGTTCACGTCCGTTATGCATAGACCACCATATTTCACTTTCTGTATTCATAAGTTAGCCACTGATATAAATGCTTAGTCTCTTGCTGCAGCCTCACCACCTAACCATACCTCACCCATTAAGCTTTAATAGTCTTGATACCCTTGGAAATGCAATTGCTGAGTCCCTATGGCTCACAGATTACTACAACAATAGTTGCAAGTACATGTAATGTGATGATTGAACATGAGAGTGATGCTTTTTTGATTTGGAGTTCTTCTTCTTCATCGATCTCGGATGGGTTCCAGGTGGCATCCTGGGATAGCAAGGGTGGATGTCATTTTATCGTTTGATTTCGTCCGTAGTCGGACCCTGCTCTTTTGTATGATGTTTGAGTATGTTGTTGTATTGATGTGATCTTGTTGTAGCTTGTGGCGAGTGTAAGCCAATTCCATATACTCATCTTTTTGTACATGTACTTGTAATGATATCCATTCTTGCAACATGACGAGATGCGCTTCTATCCCTGTCGAGGCCCTCATGCCGAAATAAGGATAGGATTGCATCTTGCGCGTGACAAGTTGGTATAGAGTCTGTACTGACCTAGGAGCCCCCTTGATTGATTGAACTTGGCCGACTCGTGTCTAGTGAAAAACTATTTTGAGTCTAGTTATATCGGAGAGTAGGATTCGTTTTACTCCTCTTCTATGCTCTGGTGAGGAATTACGACTTAAGAATTTTTATTCTACCCTCTTCTCACTCAAAAAAATTTTAGGATCATGCGGGTATTTTGGAAACTATATGATACTGATGTGACAGAGTTCTGTCTTGGTGCCTCCTGTCTGACTTGATTTCTTTCGGGGAGTTGAGCTCCAGGGAATTCTTGGCACATCGTTATCATTCAGCTTCCTTAGTATCTCTTGAAAAAGGGTGTTCGGAATTGATTCAATACTTGTCGTGGTGAGATAAGGTCGGAGTCACCCAGTACTGGGGAGGCGTTCGGGGTACCACAATGGTTAGTATCGTTGTGCTTTCGAGGATCTGAGTTAGACGGACTTGCGAAAGCCTCTGGTTATGTGTTGAAGGATGGATACAGTTGGGGTGTAGGTTTCTTAGTTGTGTGAGATATTTCCTCCTTGCATCCCCAATGCCCGACTGCATAACCAAGAAAGTTTTCTAAAGTTCTTAGGTGGGAATTGAAGTAGTTACCTAGGCTATCTTCCAACATATCATGATTTGAGGTTGGGGTTCGACATCTAGTGGTTTCATTTGTTCATGTTCTTTCTTACAGAGGACAGTCTCGATTTATGCTTCGTCAAGCCTTGTAGTTTGCTATGCCTAGGGAGCATATTCGAGTGTCATTTCAATATGACAATCCAATGTACGATCGAGCCCGTGCGACCCTTACCATGAAAATATCGGACGAAATCTCTGTCATGTATTTGTTCTGGCTTGTTTCGTAAGCCTCATCCTTTGTTTGTTTTTTGTATATGGTAATTCAAGTTGCTTCGATGTCAAGTGGTGATCTCATATCTTTTCAAAGTAGTGTTCTCATATTTCTGTGGGATTGCTAATTCTTTTGCCAATCAACTTGGCATATCAATTCGTCTTATCTGGTGTGCTTCTCTCCAAGATAATTCTATCATCTCCAATATTTGAAAGATAAATCCCCATATTCTTCTCCGGAGTTTGTCTCATCTGTCCCAAGTTTCTTTGTTTTCCCCACCCTCCCAGCCTTTTTCTTCATCAATTAAGTCTCATCCAAGTGTCTTTTCTATTCATGTAATGCTTCCGCTATCTTTTCTAATGTTTTGTTTCCAATGATTCTTTGTGGATATTCTCATGAGTTTCAATTTCAAGATCTATCCTCATATTCCCTGTTCTCGTTGTTATTCTTCTCCAGTGATTCTTTATGAAGATCCTCAAGTGCTTCAAGTTCATCGTTCTTTATTCTTTTTTCCTTCCCGGTGCATTCCATTCAAGATCTCGGTGCTCATCATATCCTTTTCATTCTCTAATTGCTTTCTAGTGTTAGAATTTCTTTCCAAGCCTCTATTGTTTATTCGTCTCTCTTTGTTCTATCTGGAGGCTGAAGATATCGCAGAATACTTTCATTTCCATTCATATCTTTCAAATTATTTCGAGGTTCTCACCTCATCATGTTTTGGTTGTACGGTGCAATATCTCTTTCTAAGCAATCTTTCAACGATGGTTTCTTTTCAGTGGGCCCATAACCCACAGGTTTTTTTCCCTGGGATCTTACCTGGCTCCTCTAATCTTTTAGGAGAGGTCCTCAAGTTCTTCTCAATATGACGTTAGAATGAATTTCATCAGTCATGTGCCTTCTCGATGATCGCTTCATTTTTATTTTCATCATTGGCTCAACCGTTCTTTATTCGTTATCCGGAGTGTCTCAGTAATTCATGATTTTGTTTCTCGTCATCATTCTCTGCATTGAAGACCGAAGGAGTGGTTGTCTTAAATCTTTGCTCATTCTCTTGAAGATTCATGGTCTCAGCTTCATGCTATCCTCTCAAATTGTTTCCATTCATGAGAAATTTCTCACATATCTATTCGGTTCTTTAAGAGTTGTTTTCATTTCTCGATCCTCCCGAAGGCCATCATTTCAAAATATTTCTTCGTTCTCAGCTTTCAGCTTTCGTTCTCAAATTCTTCTCAATTGTTGTTCCTTCGTTTGTATCTCAATTATTCTGGTGCCTTCTTTAGTTCCAATTAGGCAAATCTTGACCTCTTCATTCTCATGTGTCCTCTTTAGTTTCTAATTCTTTCCGGTGTATTGTTCAAGACCTCTTCAAGTTTGTGCTATATCTATCTTTCCTATCTTTTCCGAAAGGATAAGTTGTATGGTAAATCCGTTGTTTGTCATCAATTTAACTTGACGAAGGATAGGCATATCTTAATTCTTATTCTAGTTTCATCAAGGTGATTTCAATCCTTCTTCCGGAGTGTTCATGGCATCAAATTCTTGATTCTAAGTTGTCCATCTTTTCTTTTCCGGAGTTTCAAGTTTTCTCAATTATCTCTTTGTGTAGCTTCTTCTAAATCATGGCAAGGCTTCCATATTATTCTTCCCAACCATCATTCTTTGACCATCATTTGTTTCTGAAGTTCTTCAAGATGCTTCTTCATGGTGGGTTGTTAAGGATATAATTCTTCTCAAAGTGTTCTTCAAGATTCTTGTTGGAGGTACTCAAGTGTTCTTTATCTTGCATTTCTAAGTTCGATTCTTTCTCCATGGTCTTTTGAGATGGTGTTATTAAATTCTTGGTTATAAGGAGTCTCAAAGGAAAATTTTCAAGAATGAGATAAGTAAACCCATCTTGTTTTCTTAGAGTTGTCTTCGGATGGATTTCACCTAAAGCATTTCGTAAGGATTGTTGCTGGCATGGTGTCATAAATGATCCAACTATCTCCTCCACCTCTTCGTGAAAGAAGTTTTGCATATCTTGTTTCTCTCAAGCAATCAATTTTTTCTATTGTGGCAGGTTGTCACCTCATAATTTTGAGATGTTTTCCACAAGCCCATAACAAGCTATTCTTTTTGTTGTGGATTCTCCATCAACTCGATTCAACCTATGCTTCTCAAGTTCAATGTTGGTAGAAGTTCTTATCTTTCTTCTCCGTTCTTTTCCTCCCAATGATCTAGTTTCTATTCTTTTCTTCAGGAGGCATTGTCATGCTGCTCTCTTTCAACCATCGTCTTGTTTTATCAAGATCATATTCTTTCTTTGCTTATTCATTTTACCGGAGTGCTGTGAAATCTCATGATCCCTCCATCTTATGAAGTTTTGATCCTTATCCAACCGAAGTTTGGTGTCTATCTTCAATTTCTTTCCATCCTATCAAATTTTGCCCCTCTATCCTCTCGAAGTGCTGCCGAAATTTCTTGTAAATTCTTGCTTGTTCCTCATGTCGTTATTCATCTCTTTCCAACCTTCATGTTTCATGGGTTTCACTCATTTGTCAAAGTAGAAACTAAGTTTTACCTCTTGCTCTTTATCTTCCCCTTCTCATTCTAGATCTCGGGACGAGATCCTCATGTAGTGGAGGAGAGTTGTAATAGCCCGAGACCGACGCACCAGAAGATTCGCCTTTTATTTCTGTTCTTGTCTGTGTTTCGTCTGGTTGTCGTGTTCATCATTGCATCATTCGCAACATCTACATAGCTTCAACACTCGCTTTTGAAAACTTGCATCCGTCGTAGTTGTCGGTTCTCTTCATTTGTATCATCGACTGTTTTGAGACCAACCACACACATGCATGCGCCCGCGGCATCGTTAAAAACCGTTTTTAAAGCGCACGAAAAATATTCTTGAATTGGGTCGAAAGTTGGCGTTCGGTCTTAACATATTGTAGGTGGACCACCTGCCAAATTTCGTCGCAACCAGAGCTCGTTTGATACCCCAACGGTCAGTCCTAGCGGTGTCGTCATTTGTAATTCGTCGAACATTTACGGTGTTTTAAAACTTGTGCCACGGGCCGCAACCTCCCCTCTCATCTCAGCCCAACCCCTCTCCACGGCCCAACCTAGCCGACCTAGCCTATTCCTGCGACCGGAGCCGTCCGATCTCGATCGTACGGCTCGAAACAGCACAAAGAGCCCCCTAACCTAGCCCCAAATTGCAATTTATATACCCCTAGATGTCCATTTAGAGAAACCCTAGCCCCACCTCGAACTCTGCGCCCCCAAATCATCAGCCACCACCAGCCGCCTGTCTCCCACCTCCACCCGTAGGGTCCGCCAAGCCCAGATCGGGACCCTGGGAAGCCCATCTGGGCCCGACCCTGAGCTCCAAGCGGGAGCTCCCATGGCGCCTGACCTGCCCCGCCTTCGCGATCCCCTGCACTAGCCCGGCTGCCGTAGCAGCCCCGTCGAAATCAGGCCAGAGCACCGCCGCTTCTGCCTCATCCTCCCGATCCGCTCTCTCTCCCTCTCACCTCACCCTCTCCCTATCCTCTACAAGAGCTCCGCCGCCGGGTCCCCGAACCGCCGCCTACCGCTGTTCTCTGCTGGATCCGACAAGCTCTCCTTCGTTCCGCCCGTCCCTGGCCATCCCCGCTTCCGCCTCACCTCCCACTGACAACCACTTTCGTCGGCGCTCCTCTCCGGCGTGAGGGAGACGATGCGGTAGAGCCCCGCTTCCCTGCTTCGCCCGCATGGGCTGTCTCGGCGCCAGCACGTGGGTCGGCCTCCGAAGGCCCAGCCTCGCCAGTGCCTCGACCCAGCTCCCCTCGCCCACCTAGCCTAGCCAGGTCGCGAGGCCAAGAGTTTCGAAAGCATTCGGAGTGTGAGGATTCATTCGACTATGTTGGCTTGTCTTGTTCATGGAATCGTGTTGGAAATATGCCCTAGAGGCAATAATAAAATGGTTATTATTGTATTTCCTAGTTCATGATAATTGTCTGTTATTCATGCTATAATTGTGTTAACCGGAAACCGTAATACATATGTGAATACATAGACCACAACATGAACCTAGTGAGCCTCTAGTTGGCTAGCTCGTTAATCAATAGATGGTCACGGTTTCATGACCATGGACATTGGATGTTGTTGATAACGGGATCACATCATTAGGAGAATGATGTGATGGACAAGACCCAATCCTAAGCATAGCACAAGATCGTGTAGTTCGTTTGCTAAAGCTTTTCAATGTCAAGTATCGTTTCCTTAGACCATGAGATTGTGTGACTCCCGGATACCGCAGGAATGTTTTGGGTGTGCCAAACGTCACAACGTAACTGGGTGGCTATAAAGGTATGCTACGGGTATCTTCGAAAGTGTCTGTTGGGTTGACACGAATCGAGACTGGGATTTGTCACTCCGTGTGACGGAGAGGTATCTCTGGGCCCACTCGGTAAGACATCATCATAATGAGCTCAATGTGACTAAGGAGTTAGCCACGGGATGATGTATTACAGAACGAGTAAAAGAGACCTGCCGGTAACGAGATTGAACAAGGTATAGGGATACCGACGATCGAACCACGGGCAAGTACCATACCGATAGACAAAGGGAATTGTATACGGGACTGATTGAATCCCTAACATCATGGTTCATCCGATGAGATCATCGTGGAGTACGTGGGAGCCAACATGGGTATCCAGATCCCGCTGTTGGTTATTGGCCAGAGAAGTGTCTCGGTCATGTCTACGTGTCTCCCGAACCCGTAGGGTCTACACACTTAAGGTTCGATGATGCTAGGGTTATAGGGAAATGGTATACATGATTACCGAAGGTTATTTGGAGTCTTGGATGAGATCCTGGACATCACGAGGAGCTCCGGAATGGTCCGGAGGTAAAGATTGGTATATGGGAAGTCCAGTTTTGGTCACCGGAAAGTTTTCGAGCTCATCGGTATTGTACCAGGAGTGCCGGGACGGTGCCGGAGGACCCCCGGAAGGGGTGTGATGACCATAGGACTTCATGGGCCCTTAGAGGAGGTGTGCCAGACCATATTGGGTCGTCCAAGACCATCTATGAGGGCCCATGTGGCTTGAGATAAGAGATAAGCGCTGAAAAGATTCAAAAGGAAGAGATCCACCTCCCTTGTGGGAGGTGGACTCTTCCCTAGGGTCGGCCGAACCTCTCCTCCTTGGAGGAGGGGCCAAGGCAGCCCTCCCTCTCCCTCCTCCTATATATACCCAAGGGTTTTGCCTCTTGAGAACAGATCTGAACTCTCTCTCTCTCTCTCGGCGAAGCTCTACCTCTCTTCTTCCTCCTCCGCAGCGCTTGGCGAAGCCCTGCCGGGATACCTTATTACTCCACCACCACCACGCCGTCGTGCTTCTGCTGGAGCTCTTCCCCAACCTCTCCTTCCTCCTTGCTGGATCAAGGCATAGGAGACGTCACCGGGCTGCACGTGTGTTGAACGCGGAGGTGCCGTCCGTTCAGCACTTGATCGGATCTACCGCGATCTGAATCGCTGCGAGTACGACTCCATCAACCGCGTTCTAGCAACACTTCCGCTTAGCGATCTTCAAAGGTATGAAGATGCAATCTCTCCCCTCTCGTTGCTGGTTTCTCCATAGATAGATCTTGGTGACACGTAGGAAATTTTTTGATTTACTACTACGTCTCCCAACAGTGGTATCAAAGCTAGGTCTATGCGTAGAATCTATGCACGAGTAGAACACAAAGCAGTTGTGGGCGTTGATTTTGTCAATATGCTTGCCGTTACTAGTCTTATCTTGATTCGACGGTATTGTGGGATGAAGCGGCCCGGACCAACCTTACACGTACGCTTACGTGAGACCGGTTCCACCGCCTGACATGCACTAGTTGCATAAGGTGGCTAGCGGGTGTCTGTCTCTCCCACCTTAGTCGGATTGGATTCGATGAAAAGGGTCCTTATGAAGGGTAAATAGCAATTGGAATATCACGTTGTGGTTTTGGCGTAGGTAAGAAACGTTCTTGCTAGAAACCTATAACAACCACGTAAAAACTTGCAACTACAAATTAGAGGACGTCTAACTTGTTTTTGCAGCATATGCCGTGTGATGTGATATGGCCAAAAGGATGTGATGTGATGAATTGTGATGTATGAGATTGATCATGTTCTTGTAATAGGGTTCATGACTTGCATGTCAATGACTATGACAACCGGCAGGAGCCATAGGAGTTGTCTTATTTTATTGTATGACCTGCGAGTCAATCATAAACGCCATGTAATTACTTTACTTTATTGCTAAGCGTTAGCCATAGTAGTAGAAGTAATAGTTGGCGAGACAACTTCATGAAGACACAATGATGGAGATCATGATGATGGAGATCATGGTGTCGTGCCGGTGACAGTGATGATCATGGTGCCCTGAAGATGGAGATCATAGGAGCAAGATGATATTGGCCATATCATGTCACTATATTGATTGCATGTGATGTTTATCATGTTTACATCTTATTTTCTTAGAACGACGGTAGTAAATAAGATGATCTCTCAATAAAATTTCAAGAGAAGTGTTCACCCTAACTGTGCACCGTTGCTAAGGATCGTTGTTCTGAAGCACCACGTGATGATCGAGTGTGATAGGTTCTAACGTTCGCATACAACGGGTGTAAGCCAGATTTACACACGCGAAACACTTAGGTTGACTTGACAAGCCTAGCATGTATAGACATGGCCTCGGAACACGGAAAACCTAAAGGTCGAACATGAGTCGTATAGAAGATACGATCAACATGAAGATGTTCACCATGGATGACTAGTCCATCTCACGTGATGATCGGACACGGGCTAGTTGACATGGATCATGTGTCACTTAGATGACTAGAGAGATGTCTATCTGAGTGGGAGTTCACTAAATAATTTGATTATGCGAACTTAATTATCATGAACTTAGTCTAAAATTGCCTTTACTATCTATATTGTAGATCCAATGGCCAACGCAAATGTCAACCTCAATTTCAACGCGTTCCTAGAGAAAACCAAGCTGAAAGATGATGGAAGCAACTATGCAGACTGGGTCCATGGCTTGAGGATAATCCTCATAGCTTCCAAGAAACTATATGTCCTTGATGCACCGCTAGGTGACCCACCCCTTCTCCCAGCAGAACAAGACGTTGCGAATGCTTGGCATTCTCGTTGCGATGATTACTCCCTTGTTCAGTGCGACATGCTTTACAGTTTAGAACCGGGGCTCCAAAAGCGTTTTGAGCAACACGGAGCATATGAGATGTTCCAAGAGTTGAAACTGGTTTTCCAGGCTTATGCCTGGGTCGAGAGATATGAAGTCTCCGACAAGTTCTTTAGCTGTAAGATGAAGGAGAATAGTTCTGTCAGTGAGCACATCCTCAAGATGTCTGGGCTTCACAACCGCTTGACTCAGCTGGGAGTTAACCTCCCGGATGACTCGGTCATTGACAGAATCCTCCAGTCGCTTCCACCTAGCTACAAGAGCTTTGTGATGAACTACAACATGCAGGGGATGGAGAAGTCCATTCCTGAGTTGTACTCGATGCTGAAATCAGCGGAGGTCAAGATCAAAAAGGAGCATCAAGTGTTGATGGTAAATAAGACCACTAGTTTCAATAAAGGCAAGGGTAAGAAGAACTTCAAGAAGGACGGCAAAGCTGTTGCCGCACCCGGTAAGCAAGTTGCCGGGAAGAAGAAAAAAAATGGACCCAAACCTAAGACTGAGTGCTTTTATTTCAAGGGTACCGGTCACTGGAAGCGGAATTGGCCCCAAGTACTTAGCGGATAAGAAGGACGGCAACGTTAAAGGTATAGGTGATATACTTTTTATTGATGTGTACTTGACCAGCGCTCCTAGTAGCTCCTGTGTATTTGATACCGGTGCAGTTGCTCACATTTGTAACTCCAAGAAGGAGCTGTGGAATAAGCGGAGGCTGGCAAAGGACGAGGTGACGATGCGCGTCGGGAATGGTTCCAAGGTCGATGTGATCGCCGTCGGCACGCTACCTCTACATCTACCTTCGGGATTAGTTTTAAACCTTAATAATTGTTATTTAGTACCAGCTTTGAGCATGAACATTGTATCTGGATCTCGCTTGATACGAGATGGCTACTCATTTAAATCCGAGAATAATGGTTGTTCTATTTATATGAGAGAAATATTTTATGCTCATGCCCCACTGGTCAATGGTTTATTTTTGATGAATCTCGAACGTGATGTTACACATGTCCATAGTGTGAGTACCAAAAAGTCTAAAGTTGATAACGATAGTCCCACTTACATGTGGCACTGCCGTCTTGGTCATATTGGCGTCAAGCGCATGAAGAAGCTCCATGCTGATGGACTTTTGGAGTCACTTGATTTCGAATCATTTGACATGTGCGAACCACGCCTCATGGGCAAGATGACCAAGACTCCGTTCTCCGGAACAATGGAGCAAGCAACTGATTTGTTGGAGATAATACATACCGATGTATGCAGTCCAGTGAGCGTCGAGGCTCGCGGTGGCTACCGTTATGTTCTCACCCTCACTGATGACTTGAGTAGATATGGTTATGTCTACTTAATGAAACACAAGTCTCAAACCTTTGAAAGGTTCAAGGAATTTCAGGGTGAGGTCGAGAATCAACGTGACAGGAAAATAAAATGCGTACGATCTGATCGTGGCGGAGAATATTTAAGTCACGAGTTTGGCACGCACCTTAGGAAATGTGGAATTGTTTCACAAGTCACGCCGCCCGGCACACCTCAGCGAAATGGTGTGTCTGAACGTTGTAATCGCACTCTATTGGATATGGTGCGATCTATGATGTCTCTTATCGACTTACCGCTATCATTTTGGGGATATGCATTAGAGACAGCCGCATTCACTTTAAATAGGGCACCATCTAAATCCGTTCAGATGACACCGTATGAATTATGGTTTGGAAATAAACCTAAGTTGTCGTTTCTAAAAGTTTGGGGATGCGATGCTTATGTGAAGAAACTTCAACCTGAGAAGCTCGGACCCAAAGCGGAAAAGTGCGTCTTCATAGGATATCCCAAGGATACTATTGGGTATACCTTCTACCTACGATCCGAGGGGAAAGTATTTGTTGCCAAGAATGGATCCTTTCTCAAGAAAGAGTTTCTCTCGAAAGAAGTAAGTGGGAGGAAAATAGAACTTGATGAGGTAATTGTACCTCCACTTGAACTAGAGAGTAGCGCAGCACAGGAAGTTGTTTCTGTGGAGCCTACACTGGCTAGAGAGGAAGTTAATGATGATGATCATGAAGCTTCAGATCAAGTTGCTATTCGAAGGTCCACTAGGACACGTTCCGCACCAGAGTGGTACGGCAATCCTGTCCTAGAAATCATGTTGTTGGACAACGGTGAACCTTCGAACTATGAAGAAGCGATGGCGGGCCCGGATTCCGACAAATGGCTTGAGGCCATGAAATCCGAGATAGGATCCATGTATGAGAACAAAGTGTGGACTTTGGTGGACTTGCCTGATGATAAGCGAGCCATTGAAAATAAATGGATCTTTAAGAAGAAGACTGACGCGGATGGTAATGTGAC
The DNA here is from genome assembly GCA_022496015.1 of Hordeum marinum. NCBI lineage: Eukaryota > Viridiplantae > Streptophyta > Magnoliopsida > Poales > Poaceae > Hordeum > Hordeum marinum. The sequence continues at coordinate 447,175,641 of CM039674.1, forward strand.
CGCCTATAAGGCTCGGCTTGTCGCTAAGGGTTATCGACAAGTTCAAGGAGTTGACTATGATGAGACTCTCTCACCCGTAGCGATGCTAAAGTCTGTCCGAATCATGTTAGCAGTTGCCGCATTTTATGATTATTAGATATGGCAAATGGACGTCAAAACGGCATTCCTTAATGGCTTCCTCAAGGAAGAACTGTATATGATGCAGCCGAAAGGTTTTGTCGATCCTAAAGATGCTAACAAGGTATGCAAGCTCCAGTGCTCCATCTATGGGATGGTGCAAGCATCTCGGAGTTGGAACATTCGCTTTAATGAGGTGATTAAAGCATTTGGGTTTGTATAGGTTTATGGAGAACCCTGTATTTACAAGAAAGTGAGTGGGAGCTCTATAGCATTTCTTATACTGTATGTGGATGACAAGCTGATAATGGGAAATAATATAGAACTCTTGGAAAGTATAAAGGCCTACTTGAATAAGTGTTTTTCAATGAAGGACCTTGGAGAAGCTGCTTACATATTAGGTATTAAGATCTATAGAGATAGATCAAAACGCCTCATTGGTCTTTCACAAAGCACATACCTTGAAAAGATATTGAAGACGTTCAATATGGATCAGTCCAAGAAGGGGTTCTTGCCTGTGTTGCAAGGTGTGAGATTGAGTAAGACTCAGTGCCCGACCACGGCAAAGGATAGAGAAGAGATGAGTGTCATCCCCTATGCTTCAGCCATAGGCTCTATCATGTATGCCATGCTGTGTACCAAACCTGATGTGAACCTTGCCATAAGTTTGGTAGGGAGGTACCAAAGTGATCCCGGAGCGGAACACTGGACAGCGGTCAAGAATATCCTGAAGTACCTGAAAAGGACAAAGGACATGTTTCTCGCATATGGAGGTGCCGAAGAGCTCGTCGTAAAGGGTTACATCGACGCTAGCTTTGACACAGATCCGGACGACTCTAAGTCGCAAACCGGATACGTGTATATTTTGAATGGAGGGGCCGTCAGCTGGAGCAGCAGCAAGCAAAGCGTCGTGGCGGCAGCTACATGTGAAGGGGAGTACATAGCTTCTTCGGAAGCAGCAAAGGAGGGAGTCTGGATGAAGGAGTTCATCACCGACCTAGGAGTGATTCCAAATGCGTCGGGCCCGATGACTCTACTCTGTGACAACACTGGAGCTATTGCCCTTGCGAAGGAGCCCAGGTTTCACAAGAAGACAAGACACATCAAGCACAACTTCAACTCCATCCGTGATTACATTCAGGAGGGAGACATAGATATTTGTAAAGTGCATACAGATCTGAATGTCGCAGATCCGTTGACTAGATTACATTCAGGAGGGAGACATAGATATTTGTAAAGTGCATACAGATCTGAATGTCGCATATCCGTTGACTAAACCTCTCTCACGAGCAAAACATGATCAACACCAGAATGCTATGGGTGTTCGATTCATCACAATGTAACTAGATTATTGACTCTAGTGCAAGTGGGAGACTGTTGGAAATATGCCCTAGAGGCAATAATAAAATGGTTATTATTTTATTTCCTAGTTCATGATAATTGTCTGTTATTCATGCTATAATTGTGTTAACCGGAAACCGTAATACATGTGTGAATACATAGACCACAACATGTCCCTAGTGATCCTCTAGTTGGCTAGCTCGTTGATCAATAGATGGTCACGGTTTCATGACCATGGACATTGGATGTCGTTGATAACGGGATCACATCATTAGGAGAATGATGTGATGGACAAGACCCAATCCTAAGCATAGCACAAGATCGTGTAGTTCTTTTGCTAAAGATTTTCAATGTCATTCCTAAGACCATGAGATTGTGTGACTCCCGGATACCGTAGGAATTGTTTGGGTGTGCCAAACGTCACAACGTAACTGGGTGGCTATAAAGGTACGCTATGGGTATCTCCGAAAGTGTCTGTTGGGTTGACACGAATCGAGACTGGGATTTGTCACTCCATGTGACGGAGATGTATCTCTGGGCCCACTCGGTAAGACATCATCATAATGAACTTTATGTGACTAAGGAGTTAGCCACGGGATGATGTATTACGGAACGAGTAAAAGAGACTTGCCGGTAACGAGATTGAACAAGGTATAGGGATACCAACGATCGAATCTCGGGCAAGTACCATACCGATAGACAAAGGGAATTTTATACGGGATTGATTGAATCCCTGACATCGTGGTTCATCCAATGAGATCATCGTGGAGTACGTGGGAGACAACATGGGTATCCAGATCCCGCTGTTGGTTATTGGCAAGAGAAGTGTCTCGGTCATGTCTACATGTCTCCCGAACCTGTAGGGTCTACACACTTAAGGTTCGTTGACGCTAGGGTTATAGGGAAATGGTATACGTGATTACTGAAGGTTGTTCGGAGTCCCGGATGAGATCCTCGATGTCACGAGGAGCTCCGGAATGGTCCGGAGGTAAAGATTGATATATGGGAAGTCCAGTTTTGGTCACCGGAAAGTTTTCGAGCTCATCGGTATTGTACCGGCTGTGCCGGGAGGGTGCCGGAGGACCCCCGGGAGGGGTGTGACGATCATAGGACTTCATGGGCCCTTATAGAAGGTGTTCCAGCCCATATTGGGTCGGCCAAGACCATCTATGAGGGCCCATGCAGCTGGAGATAAGAGATAAGGGCTGAAAAGATTCAAAAGGAAGAGATCCACCTCCCTTGTGGGAGGTGGACTCTTCCCTAGGGTCGACCGAACCTCTCCTCCTTGGAGGAGGGGCCAAGCCAGCCCTCCCTCTCCCTCCTCCTATATATACCCAAGGGTTTTGCCTCTTGAGAACAGATCTGAACTCTCTCTCTCTCTCGGCGAAGCTCTACCTCTCTTCTTCCTCCTCCGCAGCGCTTGGCGTAGCCCTGTCGGGATACCTTATTACTCCACCACCACCACACCGTCGTGCTGCTGCTGGAGCTCTTCCCCAACCTCTCCTTCCTCGTTGCTGGATCAAGGCGTAGGAGACATCACCGGGGGTGCACGTGTGTTGAACGCGGAGGTGCCGTCCATTCGGCACTTGATTGGATCTACCACGATCTGAATCGCTGCGAGTACGACTCCATCAACCGCGTTCTAGCAACGCTTCCGCTTAGCGATCTTCAAAGGTATGAATATGCAATCTCTGCCCTCTCATTGCTGGTTTCTCCATAGCTAGATCTTGGTGACACATAGGAATTTTTTTGATTTACTACTACGTCTCCCAACAAATCGTTCTTCTTCCGAGCGGGATCTTAGGCAAGATAACACATTTCCTTGGATACCACTACTATCATTGCCATGCTAGATGTCTCATTTTTCTATCACTATGTCACGCTATCTACCTCTTGTTTGATAAGCCTCCCAACATTGCCATGAAAACCCTCTAACCCCTCCACCTTCCCAGCAAACCTTTGTTTGGCTATGTTACCGCTTGCTTAGCCCTTCTTATAGAGTTTCTAGCTGCAGGTGCAATTGCTTCCATGTGTCAACATGGACATTCTTTTGTTATCACAATATGATTCCTATTTAATTTAATGCACATATACACATGTGTAACATCCCAAATTTTGGAATGTTATAATAATTATTAGTATGATTGTTTGTTTGCTTGAGTGATTGAAAGTGAGTGAAATTTGAAACTTTTTGAAAGTTTATTGAGAGGGAATGAAATGACTTTCCCAAAACATTCAATTTGCATTTTGATCACCAGGAATTCAAATTCATTTCATCACAAAACCCTAGAGTGAAGATGACATGACTTCTTCCATTTAAAGAAATGAAAAGGGATTTGAAAATGATTTGAATTTCCATTTTTGAAAATATTTCAAATTCAGAAAAACTTTATGCAACTCAATGATTTTCATGAGAGAGGATAATATGACTTCCTCAAATTAAGAAATATGAGTTGGAAGTTTAAAAGAAGGAATTGAAAGAGCTTTTGAAAATCTCTGGATTATTTTGAAAACTCCATTTCATATTGGTCCCTATCCAAAATTTTCAAAGAATTCAGAACCCTGACAAAAATTTGAGAGGAGTAACATGACACTCCAAGACAGGGGGTAATTTGTGAAGTTTTTTTGAATCATCAAACCCAAAATGTTATTTGAAAAATATTTGCAAAAGTAAATAAAGCCAATTAAGGCATTTTCTGCAAAATGGTTTTTTTTCAAAGTATTCAAATGCCAGAATAAAAATGTCCATTAAATGGAATTTATTATTCTGTTAATTTTGATATAAAATTTGATTATATTTGGAATTTATTCGAATGCATTGATCAAGTTTTATGGCTCAGGTAAAATTATTAAAGGAAAAACGGTAACCGTTTCCGGTATTAAACGGCCGGCCCACAGCCTTTAAAGCCGATTTTATTTCGTAACGGTCACCGCTATAACACCCCCTCTCGCTCTCTTGCTTACACCCTGGCCCCACCGCCCGATCCTCTCTCCCGCGCGGTCGTCCTCATCCTCCCGCACGTGCCGTCGTCGCCGGCTCCCCTCCACGCGGATCCCCTCCCTCCTTACTCCCCCGACCCCTCTGAGCCCCTATAAGAAGCCCCGCTCCCCCTCTGCCCATTCCCCTTGTTTCCCCCTCCTCCCGTGTCCTCCCGACGCCGGAATAGCTCGCCGGAGCTCACCCCGACCGCCGCGCCATTTCTGCTCCACAGCTCCACCCCGGTTTCCCCGAGCGCTACCGAGCCCTCCCTCCACCTCCTCTCGCTCACGCGCACCTCCACATGCACTCACCCGTGCACCAAACCCACGGGAACTACCTCCCCGTCGAGCACCCGAAGGTCGCCTCCGCCTTCGAGCTCGCCACCGACGGCTCCGTCACCCCCTCGCCCCACTGAAGCCACCCATCTCATCGCCGTCGTCGCCCGCATCGAGTGGTGCCTTTGCCGTCGCCGGAGGGTCACCAGAGCACCGTCCCCGACGACCACGACATTTCGGACTCGTCGGAGAAAGCCCTCGCCGGCGACCATCTCACCGTGAGCCCTCCCCTCTCTCTCTCAACCGTTGGATCAAACTCCTACGTGCCAGATTAGAAGAATTAAACGCCGAAGCGTTTTCCTCTAATGTCCGGTCACCCGCTCGCACGCGCATCCCGTAGCCAATAGCAGAGCGCCACGTCACCACCCCTGTCCGTTAGAAGCCATTTTTTTTCTGTTTTAGTTTCAAAAACAGAGAAAGTTCTGATTTTATTTTCTTTATATATCTTAAACTACTTAATGTTTTTAATTGATTTCTTTTGCATTAGATCAAAAATTTCATCTAGTTTCTGTGAATACCAAATTTGACTATGTTTGAACATTTAAATTTGAATTTGAACAGATTTGATTTAAGTTTTGTTTTCTGAATATCATGATTTCTAAAATGAATTTTTGAATGATTCTTTTTCCTACTTGTCACTAGTGACCATAGATATCATTTGGTATATTTTGAGAATTTTATAATAATTTTAAATAGAATCTGTTTAGTTTCATATTAGTTTATCTACTTTGTTTTATTTTTGAAAATCTGAATATGATTTATATTAAGTTTCAGATTTCATTTAGTTTTGTTGTTCCAAACCTTAGTAATTTACTTTCTGTTAACAAAAGTTAATTTGTTTAGTTTATAAATTTTGTTGTAGGGATCTATACCCTCTTTCAAATAGGTATAGTTGTTTTAAAAGCAAATTTGTTAGTAACAATTCTTTTAACTAAAGTTTTAAGTATTTAGATTCTGTTTTCAAATAAAGTTTTTACTAATTCTTTTCTGTAAATAAATGTTTTAAACAAAAATAGTTTAGTTTTACCCTATAGGAAACTATATTTTTCTTCAATAGGTAATGTTTTATAAAACAAATTAGTTTTAATAAGTAATTCTTTCACAAGAGTTTTAGATGACTTAATTTTGTTTTATAATAAAGATTTTATTTAATTACTTGCTGTTAACTTAGTTGTTTCATAATTTGTTTTCTCTTAGTTTATGGTTGTGCTTGTAGACAAACACTTATGTTGTTTAGAATGTTGTTTTCATAGTTTTAGTTGTTTTTCAAAAGTAATTCATTTTGCTAGAAAAATATTTACTAAAATCCTTTTATTATATTTTACTTTTGTTTTGGTTTTTGTGTTACTTTTGAATTTGTTGGAGTTTTGTGTTTCAACTTTGTCTTAAGTATTTCTTCATCAACCTTGTTGCTTTTGTTTTGTGTCACTTTGATTTGTTAGAATTGATTGTTAGTATGATTTCTTATATGAATGCAATGTTTGTTTATATAGATTTTCATCGGAGAGTGACTAATAGTTCTATCAAGTTATTTCTGAGAGCGATCTTTCTCTGCATCAACAGTACAGGCAAGTTCACCTTGATCATCTATTTCATACCTATGTTTTTATTGCATGTAGTGACATCATTCAGCACATCCCTCCCGTAGTGTTATTGAAATTCTTGTAGTTGAGTAGAATGCATGAGGTAGGAACCCACCACTGGTTACTAAAGCCCCGGGAACGCTAGTTAGTGCCATGCTATGCTAAAGTAGACGGGGTCTGGTATGAGTGTTTGTGAGTGGTGTGAAGAAGGACTCCACGTCAAAACGACGACTTCATGAAGACATCTTCAAGTCCTGCATCTTCAAGACCTCAAGACTTCAAGACTCGAGAAGACAAGTTTTCAATACACACTACTGGGTGAAGGATGGTTGATTGGGCATCCCTGGAGAAACCAGTGGATGGCCGGGATGCATGGAGAAGCGCCATGACATCTTGCGGAAAGCTTCACCCAGACTCAAAGAGAAGGATGAATACTTCATGCCCGGAAGCTTACCTGTGTAGCCACAAGTCATTATGGGCTCTGGCTTGGTTGATCTTTGTTGTGACTCTGCTGGGCAGTGCTACGAGATGTAGTCGACGTTAGGATGGGATGGGCACTGTCGGACAGTCAGGGAAGCACTCTGAAAGACCATGTTTCTTTCATCCTGTTCTCAAACACCAGGCAGTGCGAGGACTTACCAGGAGGGAAAGAATCTTGTGGGTAAAGTACACAACACTCTGCAGAGTTAAACCTAATCGATTAGCCGTGTCCCCAGTTATGGACAAATTGAGCTTCTAGACTTGGATCTATCTCTGAACTCTCAACACTGGACTGATAACTAATTGTGGGCAACTTATGATACTTATGGGCATTGAGACATTGGTTGGCGGAACCATGTCATGATAGGTAACTCTATAGTGAAATTCCTGATATTCCTTTGTTGTAGGAAAATAAAATCAGCTTTTACGCAAAAACTCAGACACAGAGCCACAAAGCCTTTGCATATAGAATAGTCTTTATTTTTCTGTTCTACTATGGTGATCTTGCCAGTACATTCAATGTACTGACCTACACGGCTGCAACGTATTATGTTGCAGACTCTCTTCTACGACGGGTAAGAGTACGATTCAGGGTTACGGTCCGCACTCAACTTGCCGTTGGTGTTATTGGGACTCCACTCCCGTTGACTGTATCCGCTGCTATTTTTAAGGTATATATCAGTTTTACGTTTACATGTGATTGCACTTTGATATATACATTGATGTACTGTGTGTGCCAGCATACTGATCCAGGGATGGCACAGAAAACACAGAGGCTTGACTCGTTTTGAGTCGGATCGCTACAACATGGTAAAGGGTGGAAGGCTTGGACTTTTGCTCGTTGTTTTGTTCCACTCTTGCCGCCCTAGTTACTTGTGAACCAGTGTTATGTTCCATAATTGAGCGCTCCTAACATGATCGGGGTTGTTATGGGGACCCCCTTGATTTTTTTGGGATAAACTTATCTGGCAAGGCCCAACATTGGTCCTACATTTGCCTAATAACTAATAAATTGCATAGGGACCCGCCGGCACCCGCGGATAATTAATCAACCCCCGGGCCAGTGTTCCTCATGACTGTTGGTCCAAAATAGAGCACTATGTGGGGCCAACCCGGGGCAACTCGGGAGATTTCTATCTGTCCACTGTACGCGTAGCGCATCTGCCGTGCCCTGGGAACGAGATATGCGGCTCCTATCGGGATTTTCGGCATGTCGGGCGGCCTTGCTGGATTTTTTTTACCTTTCTCGAACGTCTTGAGTGACGAATTCCAAAAAATACCTCGGCCTATCTCGAGGTGGCAGATTTCCTGTGGAATTACCTAGGAAGATCATGAGATCCGTGGTCGAGGTTATTCCCGCTACGTGTGGTTAATTTGTGATGGATGAGTTGGAGCACCCCTACAGGTTTAAATATTTTGGATACTTTGTTTAACACCTGGTCATAGCAAAGTTGAAGTAAACTCTAATAAGATACACCAACTGTGTGCGTAACCGTGACTGTCTCTTCTGGCCAGTCCTATTTCCGAGAGAGAACACGGTGGGGTTATGTTTGACGTAAGTAGGTGTTCAGGATCACTTAGTGATCTTTACTAGTTCACGTCCGTTATGCATAGACCACCATATTTTATTTTTTGTATTCGTACGTTAGCCAGTCAAATAAATGCTTAGTCGCTTGCTACAGCCTCACCACTTAGCCATACCTCACCCATTAAGCTTTAATAGTCTTGATACCCTCTGAAATGTGATTGCTGAGTCCCTGTGGCTCACAAATTCCTACAACAACAGTTGCAGGAACATGTAATGCGATGATTGAACGTGAGCATGATCCTTGTTTAATTTGGAGTTCTTCTTCTTCATCATCGATCTAGTGTGGGTTCCAGGCGATAGCCTGGGATAGCTAGGGTGGATGTCATTTTATCGTTTGATTTCGTCTGTAGTCGGACCCTGCTCTTCTGTTTGGTGTTTGAATATATTGTTGTATTGATGTGATCTTGTTGTAGCTTGTGGCGAGTGTAAGCAAATTTCGTATACTCATCTCTTCTGTACATGTACTTGTAATGACATCCATTCTTGCAACACGACGAGATGCGCTTCTATCCCTGTTGAGGCCCTCGTGCCGAAATAAGGATAGGATCGCATCTTGGGCGTGACAGTCCGGCTCGCCTGTAGGTCTTCTATCTTCAGCCCCAGCTTGTGCATCGTGTCGGGGTAAAGTATGTTCATGCTGCTGTCACCATCCACCCGCACCCGTGAAAAGCAGCAGGTCCGCTTCTCGGTGGCGATGGTGGGGTCGAGGACCAGATCGTAGCTGTCGGGACTTGGCATCACGGTAGGGTGATCCGCCCAGCTCCAGGTGACCGGCGTCTGTGCCAGTGCATGAACTAGGGAGTTGCCAACATGGTGGTGTTCACCACACGATGGAGCCGGCACTGAGCATGTTTTCTTGTCTTTTTACTGGTGAAGACGAAGTAGCAGCCATCCTGGTTAGGGAACTGGTCGATCAGATGGCCGTCGTTCTGGGCTGGAGCTAGAGTTGGCGCCGGGGCCGGCGCACGGGCAGGCGGCGCGGGGGGAGCCGGATGGCCGTCCCCCCAGACCAGTCGCTGTGAGAAGCTGCACTCCAGAGCGTGTGCATAGAGGGTTTGGCGCCTGAGCAGGGGAGGTCAAGCATCTTCCCGAAGGTAAGCTTCGGCTGCAAGGCAGCCCTGCCAGGTCGCTGGCGCTGGCTGGAAGACTGGGCAGCAGGCTCTTGCTCCTAGATGATGGTGACCTGTCGGCTCCCATAGCGGGGATCCGGCTGGTCGTTCTTGCGTTTTTACGTTCTGGGACTGCCGATTGTCGGCAGCCGTCCAGGATGTTGCCAGTGTTGTTGTCTCCTTGGCAGGCGGGGTTGTCTTGACCCGGATGGCTGAATCAGCCGTGGCGTATTTGTCCGCGTTGGTCATGAGCTCGGCAAGTGTGGCCAGCTCGGAGCATAGAATCTTGTGCTTGAGGGGGTGCTGTCTTGACAGCCTTTGATGAAGTACTGTATGGCTTGCACCTCGTGCACGCCACGCAGGAGTTGCGGAGGGACTCGTCCGGCCCCTGAACGCACATGGCGAGTTCACAGGGGCGGCCGGGCCGCTTGTACGTGTCGGTGAAGTTGCGAATGAAGGCCTCTTCAAAGTCTGTCCAGATGTTAATGCTGCCGCCCGCCAGGTGGGGCCGAACCGATCAACATGAGGGGAGTGTAACAAACGGCTACGCGCTTGTTCCCCCTGACGATGCTAACCACGGGGGTGTAGTCGATCAGCCAGTCCTCGGGTTTGGTGGGCCCGTTGTATTTCGGGGAGTCTCGGGGGAGCGTGAAGCCGGTTGGGAACGGCTTGTTGCGAATCCAAGGGCCGAAACAGGCTGGGCCAATCAAGACCTCCTCCTCGAGGAGGGCCGACTGCGCGAGTCGGTCGATGCAGAGGCGAGCATCATTCTCGCTGTGGGGGACGCACAGACCGAGCTGACCCAAGAGCTCAGGTTAGATGGCGGGTGTAACCGATCGTTCTGACTCATGCCATGGGGTGGAGAATGCCCGCGGCTGCGCCGTCTACTGGCTACCGGCGCCTCATGGTGGTGGCTGCTGCGAGGCGGGTTGTTGGTGCGCCAGCTGTTGACAGCCGGTTGCTCACTCCCCGGCAGTTGAGAGGGCCAGAGATGGCTAGCCTCGACCCGGCGGCCGGAGATGCGACGGGAGCAGGAGTGCTGAGCTGGCTGACGGCCAGCAATCCCCATGCCCTTGCGCTCGGGCCGGGGGCCTTCAGAGGCAGCTCCATCAGCCGCGAGCAGATGCTGCTATGTGTCGGCGGCGTCGATGAGGTCCTTGATGTGACACTCATGGGCGGCACATTCTTCTTTCTCCAATGTAGCCAAGTTCTCATAGGCTACCTTCAGGGCCCGCAAGTTGGTTGTGAGGGTGTTGTATACAGGCATTTTGCCGCCCAAGATCTCGGCGACCACGCGACCGCGGTCACGCACAGCCCCACGCCGGCTGGGTCGGTGCCAGTCGGGGTGAGACCGTAGGCAGAAGCGTATTCCCGCTGGACGGCCTGCATGCGGCGCCGCGTGGCCGTGAGGGAGGTGGCATCCTCAAACAGGATGCCGCGAGCCGCCTCGAGCTCGGCCGCGGCGGCGTCAGGGTTTGCCGTCGGGGCAATAAGGGTGCTCAAGCCCCAAAGGGCCGCACCAAGCGGGTCGGAGGTGCCGAAGCGGGCCGCGGTGGCATTAGCCTTGGCCCGCGCACGTCCGGAGGAGGTGGAGGATATGATGGCCATTGCTCCCACACAATCGTGGGAGCCGCTAGACGGGGTCGTAGTGAGTGCGCCCACGGCCATGTGTGGACCGGCGCAAACGAGCACCTGGCTGGGGTACTCGTCAACGACCGGAGCTTCGACGAGGCTGAGCCTCCCGAAACGCTCAGTGAGCGCGTCAATGTCACGCGCGAAGTTGACGGAGCTGCCCACAGGGCATGCCGGAGCAAGACCCATGAGCCCGTGGTTTCACCTGGACGTGCGGCAGCGATAGGGAATGGTGAGGGGTCCCACCGGGAGCATGAATCCGGCCAGTCCGCATACTGCCCCATGGTGGGCGCCAACTGTCGTCGTTTTCTCACGACATATGCCATAGGTACGCTTATCGTAGGTGTTTGAGGCCGAAAAACACCGATGGGCTCCAAGTGCGAGATTGGGCACAAGTGGTAGTGACACACAACGTACCCAGGTTCAGGGCCATCCATGGGAGGTAACACCCCTAGTCCTGCTTGATCTAGTTGGATGGATTTGTATGTTTACAAGGATGCTCCTAGAGCTGTGTCGAGAGGAGGAAGGAGGAGCAGCCGGCTCGTCTTCCTCCATTGGTAAGGGTGATATGTAAGGAGAGTTCCATGTGTGGGGTGTGTGTGTGTGAGAGTTGTCTGTCCCCGTTGCATGGGGGGCTCGGGGGGGGGGGGTTATAGGCCAACCCCCGGCCTACAATATTCCTAAGGTACAAGGGTGGAGGGACCGGGCTGGCAGCCTCTCCGGTTGACCAGGGGGTCCCGCTCCTTGAGCCATCTTGTCGCTTGTGGGGTCCTCCGGCTGTGCGGTCTCGTCGCCTGTGGGGCCCGCCAGCCGGCTCTACGGTTGGCCTCGCCCACCTTCCACGGCACGGGGCGCCCGGGAGGCATCGTCTAGTGCCTGCCGGCCGAAGTCTCCAGTATGGCTGACTGCACTATAGCCACGTCGGGGCAGGTAATCGAGTGGGTGAGGGCATGCTGGCACTGTTTCCCCGCCCGGTCGTGCTCGCCAAGGTCAGCGGCCTAGATGGCCAGACTGTAGCCATGTGCTCCCATGCGTCAGCGGCCACTATGGCTATAGTGTGGCCCGTTGTGGCGGTCGCGTCGTGACGTCGTACCCGCGCGCAGAGGGATGGGGCGTTGCATGTTCGCCCCAGGGTCAACGGAGGAGGCGGCCCGGGTGCAGCCGGCCATGCCCAGCCGGTCGGGGGCCAAGCCAGCTCTTCAACCAGCCGGTCGTGTCTCCAGCCGGCGGCAGCTCGAGCCGGCTGTGCCCCAGCCGGCCGTGGCCAGCCAGTCGCATAGTTTTTCTTCGAAGTGGAGGGGGGAGATCCCCGTTTCTTTGGCCTACCCAGGGGTAATCACCCCGTCACCGTCCCATTGGGTAAATGTCTCGCAATGTAATGGAGTCCCTGTAGCCCGCAATGACTCGTCTACATGCAGTGATGACATTGATGTCCCATGGTGTAATGGAGTCCTTGTAGCTTGCTATGACTCGTCTACACACACTGATGACCGACACGTGCATTTCTGGGTTACGTATGCCTGTCCCTGTATAGTTTTCCCACTTGGGTCTATAACTAGTCATGTCGACCTGGGTTCTTTGACGTGTGAATGCTAGCGATATGTTCATATTCATGAGACAAAATGCACAAATGGTCCTGGCCAAGGTAAGGCAGCAGCCGTGGGTTACCGTGTGTAAGGCCGCAAAGTGACGTGACATGTTACAGGCTAGATTGATATGGCTTAGGATCAAGGTCCCAACCGTGTTGCTAGCCATTTCTTTTCATTGCATTAACCATCATGGCATCATGTTTAATTTTCTTCAACATGAAATGCGGATTAACAGAAACCCTAGCACCTCACCTATGCAAAAAATTCAACTAGTTGTGAATTTTCAATGAATCCCAAATGCCCTTAAAAATGTTCATTATTTCTAATAAATGTTGGAAACAACATATCAGGGGAGATTTTATTTTTCACAACAATTACAGAATTTAAAATAATCCTTTAATGCTACTAAAATCAACCAGTAAAGCACTATAATTATTTAGCGGCTCCAAATATTCTAAAGCATTTTGGGGGACATGGAAATATTCCAAGATATATCCCAAAAACATTTTAGGGTTTTTGGATCTATGTTTCTACCCTAACAAAATAATACAAAGTTTTAGAAATGAAAAACAAAAAATATAAGCAAGAAAACATACGTGGGCCAAGCCCTCCTCGTCGGCCTAGCCATCTGGCCCAAGAGTCCAATCGTCTTCCACCTCCTGCCAGAAGGCACGAGAGCATGTGGCCGGCGCGTGCAAGCACGCTGCCGTGCCACCTCCTGCTCGCATGTTTGCTTGGATGGATGGATAGGCTCCTGGAGACGTCGGAGTCGTCCTCTCCCCTCTCATTTCTTCCCCTCACCCTCTCTCACGCGATCCCCACCATAGTCGAGCGGAGCTCGTTGCCGTCGTCAGTCGCTCGCGCGACCACCATTAGAAAGACACCGAGCCGCCAAGCCTTGAAGGTTAGCCGTGACACCCTGGTCCATCCCGTCAGTGGAATCAGGCCGAGGAGCATTCCAACGTCGCCATCGAGCTCATCATCCCCACCTTTGTCGCCGGAGCATCACCGTCGATTCGCCATGCTCCGCCTGTCCCTGAGCTACTAACCAGCCCGTCCGCATCCTAGTGAGCTCCCACTCCTCCCACTGTGCTTCCCCCTCCATTTCCGTGCTATAGTCGACGCCCCACGAGCACCCGAAGTAGCCGTCCACCATGGCTGACGAGCCTCGTGCTCGCGAGCACCTCCGCTCAAACCTGTTGCGTAGTCGTGCTCCTAGCGACCCCAGGACGCCATAGAGCCGAATGGTGAGTCTCCCCGTGCCCTGTAGCCCCGGACTCGCTCGAGGCCGGGCTCCAGCCTCCGCCTTCATCGACGCTGCGATCAGCTCCGGTCACCTCCGGTGAAGCCGACCGTACAGATGAACACGCGCGACTGCCAACTCCCCGCGAAGCCTCTCCGCCGTCATTTTTCTCACCGGAGGGAGATTTCAGAGCACCTCCACCGTGTCTGGCCTCGCCGGCGGGTTTGACCCCGCTGACCACAGGTTTAACCTCCCAGACTCAGTGACAGGTGGGGCCTAGCCCCTGGTCAAATTTGGTTAACCACCAAATTAATTAAACTAGACTAATTAATCTAATGACCCACTCACGCATGGGCCCGAACCCTCACTAATCTAATATTAGTGTAAAATAGTTAATTGGATGAGTCAATGACATGTGAGCTAGCCCCCCGGCTAATTTAGATTAGTTTAAATTTAAACTTAATTAGTCCCTTAGCCTATGACATGTGGGTCCCACCGGTCAGGTTTGACCTGGACCGAGTTAGCTGACCTACTGACATCGCCCTTAGGTAATGCTGATGCAATATATACTTTCTGGAATTATAAATGGTTTATTTATTTCGGAAAAAAAATTAGAACTTCTAAAAATCATACAAAATAATATGTAACTCACATGAAAATAATTTATATATGAAAAATGATGAGAAAAATCCAATGAATTTGTTTATGCATTGATCATGAATGTTTGAGCAAGTTAACATCACCAAATAGGACATTTCATGATTAGGACAAATTTGTTAAATAGTTTGGAGTTGGAATTGGATACATATTAGAATTCCACTTCCATTAATATGGCTATATATTCTTTTGGTGAATTCGGTACCTTGCATGCCATATCATACATCATCTGTGTTGCATTGTGTTGAATGTGTTCCTTTCTTGTTTGATGATGTTTGTTCCTTCTTGATAGACGATGGTTTTGACGTTCTCATTGTTGCCTCTATGAAGAGAAGTAATTTCTTCAGAATTGCCAAGCGAGCAACCCCCCCTGAGCATACTGATATGAACCCACTCTCTTGCTACTACTCTCCTTTATTGCACTAGGACAATCATGATTCAATTGTTACATGTTCTCAGTAGTTGAATCCATTCCTTTGCATGACCTATCGTTGCCATAGTAAATAGTTGAAAGCACTTAGCATGAGTAGCAAATGCTTGAGCCTTGTTGTGCTTACTCATCCATGCTTGCTTACTGTACCTGCTATGCTTAGAGTCGTGTCGGCTGATGGGGGGATGAACCCGGGGTAGCCTCAAGTGCCCCCTTTGCTCCGGCCTTCTAACACAATCGCAAGGAGCTCCGGCTACGCCCTGCCGGTAGCGACCCTCCGGCCAGGGCCCGCCGGCTACACCTCGCCGGCTACGACATGTCGGCCCGCTGGGGGCGTTGCCGCCTGGCCCTCCTAGCCGGCTGCGCATTGGATATCGGCACGGGGCGTGTAAGGCAACAGTGGCTCCCATCCCATCAGGGCCCAGCGCCGGAGTGGCCACAGTGAAGGTGTCAGCGCCTCTGACCCTGGCGGACAGTGACCGGGCTTCCAACAGTGTCGGCACGCTCCAACCACTCCATTACCTGCTCCGGCATGGCTACAAGGCGGCCGTCCACACCGCTGACCCCGGCCGGCTGCCGCTAGACGACGCCACAAGGGGCGGCCCATGCCATGACGTGACCAGCATTGGGACCCACCGCGCGGGTCCCATCGTCTCCTGACGGGACCGTTCAGCCGACGGGACCTACCGGCGATAGGACTCCACAGCCGGTGGCCCCCGCAGCCGGCCAGCATGGCTGCCAGCTGGGGCCCCCCTAGACCTTCTATTTGTATTGTAATCCGGGGGGTTGGCCTATAAAAACCCCCGAGCCACCCCCATGCAAGGGGGACCGGTCGGCCAATCTCATAGCTCTCTCCACGTCCACTCCACACACGCGCAGGGAGGCGGAAGAGCGAGCTAGCTCCTTCCTCCGTGATCCATACAGCTGAAGGAGCACCATTGTAATCCGACCATCGTCTCAACTAGACCAAGCAGGACTAGGGGTGTTACCTCCCACGGAGGGGCCCGAACCTGGGTACATCGTGTGTCCGCCACCGCTTGTCCCTAACCCCGCTCCCGGAGCCCGTCGGCGTCCTTCAGACCCTCTCGATAAGCCTACCCATGGAATCTGCCATGACGAAACCATGATAGTTGGCACCCACCATGGGGCACTCCGTGGCGCCAGCCGGAGTCATGCTTCAGGCGGGGCCCTTCAACACCTCCCCCGGTCTCCTCGTGTCCGGGCGGAACCGCGTGCTCGTGGGGCTTCCTTCGGCGGGTCTTGCGGGCGGCGCGGTCGGCACCTCTGACGCATGCGTCGGCCGCGACCTTGCGCTCGACGTCACTGCGCTCACTGAGCGGTTCAGCAAGCTGAGCCTCGCCGAGGCGCCGGCGGCCGATGAGTACCCTAGTTAGGTGTTCGATTGCACCGACCCTCCCTTGTTCGTGGGCGCTCTTTCCACGGGCGAGGCCATCAGCCCCCACACCCATGTAGGAGTGATGGTCACTGCCTCCTCCACCACTTCGGGCCGTGTGCGGGCGGCCAAGGCCGACGCGGCCGCCGCTCCCGCCGGCACCTCCGACCCGCTTGGCGCCACCCTCCGAGGTCTGGGCACTCCTATCGCTATGATGGAGGACCCGACCACCGCCAGAGCCAATCTGGAGGTGGACCGCCGCCTGTTGTTCAAAGATGCCAGCACCCTCATTGCCGAGTGGCGCCAGATGGAGGCTGCGCAGCGGGAATACAAATCCGCGTACGGTCTCACCCCGTGTGGCCCCGAGCCCAGCCGGCATGGTGCTGTGCGAGAACGCGGCCGTGTGGTCGCAGAAATCCTCGGCGGCCTCTTCCCCGTCTATGACACCCCCGCGGCCAACCTGCATGCCACCAAGGTTGCCTATGAGGATTTGGCAACCTTGGAGGGCGAGGAGCGGGCTGCATGCGAGCGGCACATCAAGGACCTCATCAACACCGCCAACGCGCAATAGGTCGTCCTCACCCCCGATGGGGGCGTCTCCGAGTTTCCCGATCCCGAGGGCGAGGACACTAGGGCTGCTGACCGTCAGCCGACTCAGCACTCCAGCACTCCTTGTCCCTTCGGCCAACACGCCCGGGGGAGCAGCGCTCTGCGCCCCCCATCATGCGGAATCGAGCAGCCGGCTGTGAATAGCCGACGCGGCAACAATCCGGCTGACAGCCACCATCGCGATGAGGCACCGGCGGGCGGTAGCCAGCACACCCGCGGGCATACTCCGCCTCCACGGCCGGAGCCAGCGTGGTTCATCCCACCGACCGTCCATCCTGAGCTTGCGGCCCGGCTCGAACCACGCGTCCCCCACAGCGACAACGACTCCCGGCTCCATCTTGACCGGCTGGTGCAGTCGTCCCTCCTCGAGGTTTAGGGCTCGATTGGCCCGGCTTGCTTCGGTCCGCGGATCCGCAACGAGCCTTTTCCGCCCGGCTTCACACTCCCCCGCGACACCCCGAAGTATACCGAGGCCGCCAAGCCAAAGGACTGGCTGGTCGACTACACCACAGGCGTCGGCAATGCCAGGGGAAACAAGCGCGTAGCCGTCCGCTACGCCCCCCTCACGCTGATCGGCTCGGCCCACACCTGGCTGAACAGCCTGGCCGCCGGCAGCATCAACACCTAGACGGACTTCGAGGAGGCCTTTGTCCGCAACTTCACCAGCACCTACAAACGGCCTGGCCGGCCCCGCGAGCTGGCCATGTGCGTCCACGGGCCGGAAGAGCCCCTCCGTGACTACCTCACGCGCTAGACCGAGCTCCACAACTCTTGTGAGGGAGTGCACAAGGTACAGGCCATCCAATACTTCATCGAAGGCTGCTGCGAGGGCACCCCCCTCAAGCACAAGCTCTCGTGCTCCAAGCCAACCTCCCTGGTGGACCTGATGTCCAAATCGGACAAATATGCCACGGTCCATTCCTCGATGAGGATGAAGGCTAGGGCACCATCCAAGCGGGCGGGGGCCGACAACCGGCAGCAGCAGAGCGCCAAGTGCAAGAATGACCCGCCCAACTACCGCTACGGCAGCCGGTAGGTCGCCTCCATCGAGGAGGAGCGGCCGGCCGACCAGGCCTCCAGTCAGCGCCAGCGCACCGAAAAGGCCGCCTGGCAGCCCAAGCTGACTTTCGAGAAAATGCTTGACCTCCCCTACAAAAACCACTCCGGTGCCAAGCCGGCCACGCACACGCTCCTGCTGTGCAGCTTCTCACAGCGATTGGCCCGAGGGGACGGCCTCCCGGCTCCCCCCGCGCAGCCAACCCGTGCTTTGGCGCCAGCTCCGGCTCCGGCTCCGGCTCCTGGCCCGGGTCTGGTGGACCCGGCCCGGGCTCGGAACGACGGCTAGCTATACGACCGGTACCCCAAACATGACGACTTCTACGTCGTCTTCACCAGCGAAGAGACGGACAAGCATGCCCAGCGCCGGCCCCACCACGAGGTGAATACCACCACGCCCGCGACTCCCCAGTTCATGCATTGGGCTGAATGGTCGGTCACCTGGAGCCGGGCGGACCACTCGGCCGTGATGGCAAACCCTGGCAGCCATGCCCTCGTCCTCAATCCTACCATCGCCTCCGAGAAATGCTCGTGTCGCTTCTCGCAGGTGTTGATCCATGGAGGCAGCAGCATCAACATCCTCTACCTTGACACCTTGCTTAAGATGGGGCTCAAGGTGGAGGATTTGAAAGTGAGTCGGACCGTCTTCCATGGCATCGTGCCGGGAAAGTCCTGCACCCCTGTCGGCAAGATCAAGCTCGACGTCCTCTTCGGCGACGCCGGTCACTTCCGCCGCGAGCCAGTCTTGTTCGAGGTAGTGGACCTCGATAGTCCCTACCACGCATTGTTGGGCCAGGCGGCTCTTGTCAAGTTCATGGCGGTCCCCCACTACGCCTACCTCAAGCTCAAGATGTTGGGTCCCAGGGGCATCATCAGCGTCACCGGCAAATACCAGATGTCAATGGCATGCACGTGAGACGACATCCGGTTGGCCGAGGCCTTGGAGATAGCGGAGGAGAAGCGGCAGCTCGACCGGCTGGTGGACCTTGCCTCTGTCCAGCTGGCCGTGCAGACCCCTTCGTCCTAGTCGGTCGGTGAAGCCTTGTTCCAGCCGTCCAAGGACACCAAGCAGGCGCCACTCGATCCGGCCAACCCCACCCAGTGCGTGACCATCGGCTCCCGCCTCGATAGCAAATACGAAATCGAGCTCGTCGACTCCCTCCGTGAGAATCGGGACATCTTTGCATGGTCCCCCAAGGACATGCCGGGTTTTCCGAGGAAGTTCGCCGAGCACAAGCTACACGTACGACCGGACGCGAAGCCGGACAAGCAACCCCTGTGCCGTTTCTCCGAGGAGAAGCGTTATACTATAGGAGAAGAGATCTCCCGGCTGCTCGCAGCCGGCTTCATCATGGAAGTTTTCCACCCAGACTGGCTGGCCAACCCAGTCCTGGTGCTGAAGAAAAACGAGACCTAGCGCATGTGTATCGACTACACAAGCTTGAACAAGGCGTGCCCCAAGGACCCGTTCGCCCTGCCGCAGATCGATCAAGTCATCGACTCCATGGCCGGCTGTGATGTGCTGTCTTTCCTGGACACCTACTCCGGCTACCACCAGATAAAGCTGGACCCGGCCGACCGGCTCAAGACCTCCATCACCCCCTTCGGGGCCTACTGCTACATCACCATGTATTTCGGCCAGAAGAATGCAGGCGCTACCTTCCAGCATTGCATGCAGAAGAGCCTCCTGCCTCAGATAGGCAGGAATGTCCATGTCTATGTCGACGACATCGTCGTCAAATCCGAGAAGCATTTCAGCCTCCTCGATGACCTCCGGGAGATGTTCGCCAACTTGCGCAAATACAAGATCAAGCTCAATCCTAAGAAGTGTGTCTTCGGCGTTCCAGCCGGCCAGCTCCTGGGTTTCTTCGTGTCCGCCCGCGGCATCGAAGCTAACCCAGAGAAGATCCGGGAGATTGAGAGCATGCCCAATCCGGTCTGGCTCCGTGACGTCCAGAAGTTCACCGGTTGCCTTGCCTCCCTCAGCCAGTTCATCAGCCAGCTGGGCAAGAAGGCCTTGCCCCTTTACAGGCTCCTACGCAAGTCGGCCCTGGTCGAGCCAGGCCAAGACCTCTCGAAGGAGCCGGCCCTGTTCGACTGGTTCGACGAGGCGGACGCGGCGTTCCGCGGCCTCAAGCGGGCTCTCACCAGCGCGCCCATTTTGGCCGTGCCGTCCGACAAGGAGCCTTTGCTCGCCTACATTGCGGCGACCACACACATCGTCAGCGTCGTCCTGGTGGTGGAACGGCCGGAGGAAGGCAAGGCGCTACCGATGCAGCGTCCCGTCTACTACCCTAGTGAGGTCTTCTCCGCCTCCAAGCAAAACTACGCCACTACCAGAAGATGTGCTACGGCATATATTTCGCCACCCAAAAGCTCAAGCAGTACTTCTGGAGCACGTCATCACCGTCGTGAGCACAGTGCCGTTGGGCGAAATCATGGCCGGCCGGGACACCACCTGCCGGATTGCCAAGTGGGCCATCGCCCTGGCCGACTACGAAATACAGTACGAGCCTCGCACCGCCATCAAATCCCAGGCAATGGCCGACTTCCTCGTCGACTGGACCGAAACCCAGTTCGTGCCACCCCCACCCGACTCCACGCACTAGAGCATGCACTTCGATGGCTCGAAGCTGCGAGCCGGCCTGGGAGCCGGCATCGTCTTGTCATCTCCCAGAGGGGACCAGCTCCGCTACGCCCTCCAGATCCACTTGCCGCCTCCAACAACATGGACGAATACGAGGCCCTCGTCCATGTCCTTCGGCTCGCCAAGGAGATCGGCATACAGTGCATCATTTGCTTCGGTGACTCAGACCTCGTGGTGCAAGAGGTCTCTAGCGAATGGGACGCCGGGGACGCCAACATGGCCAGCTACCGCTTCCTTGTCCAGAAGCTCACCGGCTCCTTCGAGGGCTGCGAGTTCCACCACGTCCCCCGTGCAGACAACGAGGCGGCCGACGCGCTGGCCAAGATCGGCTCCACCCGGCAGGCCGTCCCAACCAGCGTCTCCCTCGAGCGGCTGCTGAAGCCTTCGATCAAGCCTTCTCCCAAATCAGAGCCCATCTTCGTACCGGCAAACGCGGTCGGCACCTCGGCGGAACCAGCTGATCAACCAGTCGCTGGGCCGGCGCCGTCCGCCATGGCAATTGAGCCAGCCACGTCTGCGCGTGCCGGCACCGGGCCCATCGCCGTCATGATGACGGCCGACGCTCCTGCCACCGCCTCGCTCTTGGGGGCTGGCGAGCTGGCTCCGGAGGCTGACGAGGCGGTCCTGAGGGCTGAACCGGCCCCTGTCTCGGGTCCCTCATGGGCCAAGCCCATCCTGGCGTTCCTCTAGCGTGGCGAGCTCTCCTCCGATGAGGCCACTACAAGACAAATTCAGCGCCGAGCCCTGGCCTACAGCATCATCAACCACGAGTTGGTTCACCGCAACACCACCGACGTCTTCCAACGCTACGTCGAGCCGGAGAAAGGGCAAGAAATCCTCCTCCACATCCACCAGGGCGAGTGCAGGCATCATGCCTCCTCCAGATCCCTAGTGTCCAAAGCATTCCGTCACGATTTCTACTGGCCGACTGCTCTAGACGCGGCCAAGAAACTGGTTGACGAGTGCGAGGGTTGCCAGCGCTTCAGCACGCAGAGCCATCTTCCGGCTAGCACCCTCCAGACCATCCCCCTTTCGTGGCCCTTCGCCGTCTGGGGGTTGGACATGGTGGGACCCTTCAAGACCGCACGAGGCGTCATGACACACTTGCTAGTAGCCGTCCACAAATTCACCAAGTGGATCGAGGCCCAGCCAATCAAGAAACTGGACGGCCCCACGGCCGTCTAGTTCATCAAAGATATCATAGTACGCTACGGCGTCCCCCACAGCATCATCATCTACAATGGCACGAACTTTGCCAAGGGTGCGCTAGCACGTTTCTGCTCGAGGCGGGGCATCCGGCTCGACCTGGAATCCGTCACCCACCCGCAATCGAACGGCCAGGTCGAGAGGGCAAACGGCCTGCTACTATCCGACATCAAGCCCCGGCTCGTGACACCACTGGTCCGGTAGGTCGGCTGTTGGGTCGAGGAGGTGCCGACTTTCCTTTCGAGCCTTCGAACCACGCCCAACCGGTCGACCGGCTACACTCCATTCTTCCTCATTTATGGGGCTGAGGCGATCATCCCCACCGACATCGAATTCGATTCGCCTCGGGTTACCCTGTACACCGAGAAGGATTCGAGGGAGGCAAGGGAAGACGGCGTTGACCTCCTCGAGGAGGCCCGCAAGCTAGCCTTGAGCCAGACAGCCATCTACCAACAGAAGCTCTGGCATTACCACAGCAAGCGGATTCGGCCACTCTCCTACCGCGAAGGACACTTGGTGCTCAGGCGGATCCAGCGAACCGCCGGCCAGCACAAGCTGTCCTCCCCATGGGAGGGCCCGTTCATCGTCAGCCGGGCACTCCACAACAACGCGTACTATCTAATAGACGCCCAGAAGTTGCAGAAGCGCAAGAGAGACGCCTCCGGCGAGGAGACGGAGCACCCGTGGAATGCGGCTCTCCTCCATCCATTTTACTGCTGAAAACTAGTGTATGTATGTATCTTTCCCCTTTCGAGCATATGAATGCAACGAGGGCCCCAAGCCGGCACTTGGGGCACGCCCCTTTCCAATTCCTCCATTTTTTTCCTGTTATTTAAGGCACGTCAACCGGGTCCGGCTCCCGGGCCCGGGGGCTCGCCCGGCTCCCCCCGAGGCGGACAAGTAGTATGAGCAAGAAAACCTTCACCTCCCCTCCCAAACCAGCTACAGACCGGCCCCCGGCTATCCAGCTAAAGGGACAGCGGGGCACGAAGGAACTTCTCACACTGAGGTTAGCCAATGCGTGGCAGCCAGACCGGCCCAGCCGAGCTTTGTTACTCCTAGTAACCGGCCTCTGCCGGCTCAACCTAGCCCTAGCCGGTTGACCCTAAGAGCCAGCTAGTTTTCCCCAAGGGTGAAGCCCCATCCCTGTCCCAGACTGGCCCCCGGCTGGCTAGCAGGCGGGGCGGAAGCCGGAAGGAATCCCGACGCGCGAACACAAGTTAGAAGGCAAAAGGTGAAAGAAGAGCCGGGATGCTCATTCTTTTTAAGCAAAATGGCATATGTCATAACAATAAAAGGCCCATGGCCACAAGTTCATTATATACATACACCCAGTGGGTGGAATTCCGATCTAAAGCAAAATGCAGGAAAGAAAAATCTAGGTGGTGGCAGCTTCGGGCCGGCCCTCCTCTGGGGCTAACGCCCCTGGAGCCGGCGGTGCTCACGCCTTGGGAGCCGGCGGTGCTGGCGCCTTTGAGGCCGGTGCCTCCGGGGTGGCTGAGATAGAAGCCCCTGCCCCCACGTCCGGAGCCGTCTCGGACTTGGCGTAGTCATCAGTGTCGGACTCTCCATCGTTCGTCTCGGCGGTGCTCCCTTCCGGGTCGTCCAGGAGAAGCCCGTTCCGGTCCTCCGGCACCACCATGCCATCCGCCTCGTGCTCCGGGACGTACTCGTCCCACGTGGCAAAGGACGCGAGGTCACTCGCCCTCACCAACAGGTCGTCGGCCACCGCCTCCAACTCTGCGTCGGTGCCGGCACACTGGGCCGTGAGCAAACCTAAGTCCAACTCGGGGTACCACAACATGGCAATGCGGAGCGCCATGCCCGCACCGGCGCGTGCCGCGGAGGCACTCCAGGCATTCACGCGTGCAGTCCCAGACTCCAACCATCTCGACAGCCGGTTCATAGAGCCCGGGTCCTCCGAGCCGGGCCAAAGGGTGCTAACCAGCGCCGACCCGGACGCTTGGAGCCGCTTCAGGACGTGGACCACCTCCGTTAGATGCGCCTTGGCAGCGATCCCCACCTCGTCCAGGCTCCAGGGGGCAAGCGTCCCAACGGCCTCTCCTTGCGCCCGCCGGGCCTCACGGTCGGCCTCCATGGAAAAGCCCTAAGAAGAAGACAAGAGATGAGCGGGGGGAAAATCCAGAAAACCCAGATGGAAGGCGCGAGAGAAACAAGGCAACAGAAGCTTACTGAGCAGCATCCGATCCACCTCATGCCCTTGCTCCTGAAGCTGCACCTCCCTCACCGACCACGCCTGGCACCGGCGCTCGAGCTCGTCCCGAGCCGCCTGCGCGTCCTTAGCCGCATTTGCTAGCGCGGCATCTTTGGCCTCCAACCCCTCGCGGAGAGCCTTCTCCCGCTCCTCCGCCTCCCGATGAAGCGTTGCCCCCTGGTCCGCCAACGCTTGGCGGTGCGCCGCCTCGCGCCCCTCCCGCTCCGCCTTCACCTGCTCTGCCTTCCCACGGAGCCGGTCACACTTCGTCGTCAGGAGTGCCCGCTCCTCGAAAAGGCGCACCATCTAGCACCAGAGGCTGACCGTCTCGGCGTGGGTGGCTTCACGAGAAAAGGTCGCCATGTTCAAAAAGGATTCAGCCCGCCTCCGGGGCAGCCGGCCTGACTCCTGGGGGCTACACCCAGTGGGTGCTCTTACGTGCCCCCACTAAAAGACCGCAAGAGCACATACCTCGCAAGTCTGCGGCCACGACGACAAGCCGGTTTTTGGCTCCTCGGTACGACTCCAGCAGGGCGTTGTACGCAGCCTCCCGGCGGTCATACGCCACCTGCAAAACAACAAGAGCACACAGTTTTAGGCTCGACCCGCATGCGCGCCAGCCAGCTCAAGCCTCGGGGGCTACACCCAGTGGGTGCGCTGTTGCACTCCCACTAGAAAAGACAGAAAACACAAGTCAAGAGAAGAAGGAAAGAAGAGAGCTCACCATGACCGCCTGCTCCAAGCTCACCAGCCGGTCGTTCGCGGCTCGAGCATCCTGTGATGCCTGGGCACGGCAAGAGGCGAACGCATCCGCAACAGCGGACACCGCCGCCCTGAGGGCGCCCGACGGTTCGCCAGGGGCCGGGCTCCCGGCCACCGCCCAAGTATGCTGCGGCCGGCCCCCATCCGCGGGTCCTCCCTTGTCGAAGACCGCGACGGGACCGGCCCCTCCTGTCACCGACGCGTCGGGGACCGCCGTCATTGCGCTTGCAGCGGCCGCCTCCCCGGCCATCGCGGCTCTCACCTCCGGCGCTCCGCCTCCGGCGGCTCCGGGCCGACTCGCCTCTGGAGCCGGCACCTCCGAGGCTGGCACTTCCGGGGCAGGCACTTCCGGGGCCGGCCCCTTCGCCCCCAGCGGCACATCGTCCACCGCCGTCTGGATGGCGTCACGGCCCACCTCCGTCACGTCCTCCGCTACCTTCGCCGCCCTCTCCGTCTGTCGCCCGGGACCATGGTGGCCCTTAGCCCTCTTCTCCCGGTCGCGGGGGAGCAGCTCCCACACTTCGCCAGCGGCCTCCCCACTGGTTCCTCCCCATTTCATCACTGCCTTTTCTCGTGGGCGGAGCTCCTCTATGCGCCGCTCATGCTTGGCCGCCCCGAGGTCGAGCCATACCTGGCGCTCCCTCTCCTCGGTGGCTGTCGGCGGTGCCGCCCTCTCCGTCACGCCACCCAAGGTCCTCCCCAGGGCGTGCACCTCCCTGGTAGCGACGAAATAAGGAACTGGGGGGAAGACAAAATGGTCCAAGGTGGAGGGGTAAACGGACTTACCCAACGACGACGGGGATCGCCCTCCTCGTGGGTCCCGCCTGGGCGACCCTTTGTTTCTTGCCCCCGCCTCCGCGGCTGCCGCCCGGCTACGTAGTCGCCGCGCGCTTGTGCACCGGCCTGGTGGCAGCCGGTCGTTTCCCATTGTCATCCGCGTCCGGGCCTCCCCGGCTAGAGCCGCCGCCAGCTCGAGGTTGGCGCCTCCACGGCGCCGTGACCTCGTCCTCCGAAGTTTCGGGCTTCCCCGAAGCCTCTGCAACACGCGATGTCTCCGCCTCAACGTCATCATCGAGCCAGTCCCGTAGGTGCGTCTGGGGAGGAGACTCACCCATCGATTCGGCCTCCTCGGGCGCACCGGCTTGCCCAAAGTAAGCCGGCTCCACGTCGTCGGCGTCCTCGACATCTTCGGGGTCCGAATCTGCCATGTCGGGGGCCGGCTCCCCGTAGTTCTATAGCAGCGGGGAAACCTGCGCTCGGGCCAGGCGGCGCGCCGTCAGGCCAAAGGGAGGAGGGGCGCCACCTCTGAAAAAAGATGGGGGAAGAAAGTGGCCAGACACTTACCCGCGGTGCCGGGCGGCTTCGGCTATACGACATCTTCCCCCATTGCCATTCGCCCTCCGCCATCTTCGCCGTCGAGATGGTGTTCACCCTCCTCGCCACGTGGGCCAGTTTCATCTTCTTGGTGGAGAGCTTGCACGGGTCATGGCGTCCTCCCATCTGGCAGAAGAGGTGCGGCCGGCGCCGCAGCGGCTGCACCCGGCGGGCCACCATCACGGCCAACAGATCGGTGGCCGTCTGCCCCTCCGTCCTGGTCATCACGAGCAGGCACTCATAGAGCCGGTCCGCCGCCTCGTGCGCTGGAGGTGGAACCGCCCGCCAGTTCAACATCGCGGTCGCCGGGTGGTTGGCGAAGTCAGGGAGGTTGATGTAATCCTCCTCCGGCTTGGCGTTCTCCACGTAGAAGAACCCCCGCTGCCAGCGCTTCACCGACTCATGCAGCGGGAGTTTCGGGAAGCCGGTCCCCTTGTAGATGTGCATCATGGCGCCTCCGTAGGCGGTCATCACCATCTGCTGTGTTGTCGGATCCTTTGTCGTCTGCCGTTTGAGGAAGAAGAGCCGACACCAGAGGTCAAGCCTCGGCTCAACCCCCAAGTATCCCTCGCAGAGGGTGACGAACGCCGCCAGCTGCAAGACGACGTTGGGAGCAAGGTGGTGCGGCTACAGACCGAACCACGTCAAGAAGCGTTGGAAAAAGGCACTCGCCGGCAGCCCAAGCCCGTGGAAGAAATGGTCAGCGAAGACGACCACCCCATCTTCCCGCGGTGCCGAGGAGTTCTCCGGCCCGGCTGGGCGTGCCTCCAATTGTGCCTCCACCGAAAGCTTCCGGCGATGGCGGAGGTGCTCGATGAAGGACTCATCCACATCGTTGCCGTCCCAGGCGCCCTTGCTAGCCATGGTCGCCGAGGGGGCGTGCGGTCGCGATGACGGGCGCGGGTGCTCGGCGGCGGCCCCGGGTTTTCTTCGGCGGCGGACGGCAGCGCAACCTCTCGGCGTGCCCTGGCCTCCTGCTCTCTCTCTCTCTCTCTCGCACGACGGGGGGAGGGAGACGGCGATGACGATGCGATAGCGGTGGGGGTGCAGATGGGATGTTCTGCCCCTCCCCTCTCGCAATTTATACCCCATGCGGGTGATCATGGGGGACGGATTCATTGCGCACGACCCCCACTATTCCTGCGGCGTGCGGGGCGAACATTACGGCGCTCGGGAATGCCAACCGTCCGCCCGCGCCATAAGGATCCCTGCGTGTGGGTCGAAGCCGCGGTCGTGGAGGGCCCCGCCCTGCGGCCCGGTCTTTTCTGCTGCGTGGCGCGTCTTCTCTACCCGGTGGGGAATCCGAGGCGGCGCGTGAGGCGTCGGCCGGCTGTGGAGCAGGCTGCCGTTTGCTGGCGTCGCTCAACTCTCAAGGCACCCCACGGCACAAGGACGCTCTTCAAGCCGGCGAGGCCCACCACGGTCCGTCGGCGGGCCTCCCCGGCTTCGGGGACTACTGACGGGGGGATGACCCCGGGGTAGCCTCAAGTGCCCCCTTTGCTCCGGCCTTCTAACACAATCGCAGGGCAGTCTGGCTATGCCCTGCCGGTAGCGACCCTCCAGCCAGGGCCCACCTACTACAACATGCCGGCCCGCTAGGGGTGCTGCCTCCTGGCCCTCCCATCCCATCACCAGGGCATGCAGGGCAACAATGTCTCCCATCCCATCGGGGGCCAGCGCTGGAGTGGCCATAGTGAAGGTGTCAGGGCCGATGACCCTAGCGGACGGTGATCGGGCTTCCAACAGTGCCGGCATGCTCCAACCACTCCATTACCTGCTCCGGCATGGCTATAGGGCGGCCGTCCTCACCGCTAACCCCAGCCGGCTGCCGCAAGACGACGCCACAAGGGGCAGCCCGTGCCGTGACGTGACCGGTGTCGGGACCTGCCACGCGGGTCCCACCGTCTCCTGGCAGGACCCTTCAGCCGGCGGACCTACCGGCGACAGAACTCCAGAGCTGGTGGCACCCGCAGCCAGCTAGAGTGGCTGCCGGCTTGGGCGCCCCTTGACCTTCTATTTGTATTGTAATCCGGGGGGCTGACCTATAAAACCCCCCGGGGCACCCCCATGCAAGGGAGACCGGTCGTCCGATCTCACAGCTCTCTCCACGTCCACTCCACACACATGGGTAGGGAGGCGGAAGAGCGAGCTAGCTCCTTCTTCCTCTGCGATCCATATAGCTCAAGGAGCACCATTGTGATCCGACCATCGTCTCAACTAGACCAAGAAGGACTAGGGGTTTTACCTCCCATGAAGGGCCCCGAACTTGGGTACGTCGTGTGTCCGCCACCGCTTGTGCCTAACCCGGCTCCTGGAGCCCGCCGGCGTCTTTCTGCCCCTCTCGATAAGCCTACCCATGGCATTTGCCATGACGAAACCACGACATCGGGTCTGATCCATCTAAGCGATGACTCAGAATGGATGTGTTCATGCCCTGTTGTGTGAGAGCTAAGTGTGTGAACATGGTTTGGTAAAGGTAGCTATGAGAGGCCATGTAGGTGTACATGGCGGGTTGTCTCATTGGGACCGTCCTTAGGAATTGAGTTATATGTATGTTATCCACGACAAGATACTACCATGCACTGGGCCCGAAATCAATGGACCCTCTCGGCTTATTAATCGCCTAGATCTCTGTCTAGGAGTTGCAACTAGTTTCTGGTGTTTGTAGGATGTGATAGCAGCCGTGCATAGAGCTGACCGGAGGGGTAGGCTATGGCGTGGTAGATGCACTGTGGCCCGGTGTACCAAGCATAGTAACATCCGTCGAGGTGGGCTTGGGAACCCTGTAAACATCGTTTGGGGCCGTAATGGAAACTTCGGCTGGACTTCCTTGCCGGTTTAGTCTCAAATAGGCGATAAACCTAGACTAGAGTATTCTATGGTTAACGGTTGTGGCCGACTCCCTTGCTGGGCTTCCGCTTGAAGGTTGCTGAGGTGCCTTTTACGTGCACATGGCGATAAGTTGAGGGAGCGTGTGTGAAGATGTATACCCCTGCAATGTTTGTTAATCTATTCGAATAGCCATGTCCTCGGATATGGACTGCTTGAAGAACTTATGTGGTACCTAGATAAGTGAAATGGATACTCTGAAATACGCAAGATAGGTGTGAGTGCTATGGATGGCCTTCTCGTAGGGAGACGGGACTGGATCCATAGTGGTGTATTGATTTGGTGAATATGTGGACTCGTGTGCGCTATCCCACCTCAAAGAAAGTACTTGTAGTCATAGTACAGGTTAGCTAAGAGTGAAAGTTGGCTTGCCGCAATAAACTCCAGAACCCCATTTTGATGACAATGATGCATATGTAGATAGTTCTGACATAAGTCTTGTTGAGTACCCTTTTACTCATGTTTGCTTAATTTATGTTTTTGCAGAGGAGACGTTAGTCTCATTAGTGATTCTTACAACGTCAAGTTCGATGTTGACTGGATTAGCTTGGGAATCCTAGACAGAGGTTTGGCTCCTTTGGTAGGGTCGTTGTAACTTTTCAGGCTCTTTCAGTCGCTTTAGTAGATGTCTGTACCCAGACATGTAACTTCCGCTTGTTCGTTTGAATGCTCTGAATTTTGGGTCTTGTGACCCCTGCTTGTAACATCTTACTATGTTGGCTCTTTCGAGCCTTCTAAATAAATGTTGTATGTTGTGATGCCATAGTTGTATCTATGCATATCAGGCATGTCGTGTGTACGTGTGACGCACAATGGTATGTATGGGATTCGACACCTAGTTGTGTGCCTTTAGTAGTACTCTTTACGGGGAACTGCCTCTTTGTGCTTCCACCGAGCCTTGGTAGCTTGCTGCTACTACAGACACATTGATTGACCGGCATGTATCCTTCTTTGCTGTTGTGTCTGTCCATTTGGGGAAACATCTCGTGGTGTAATGGATTCCCTATAGCCAACACTGTCGGGACCCCGATCCCGAGCCATAAGAATCCAGCCTGTAACACATCACATCACTTTGCGGCCTCACGCATGGTTATCTCCACGGCTATCACCTTAACTGGGCCAGGACCATTTGCATCTTTTTGCTCACGTATGTGAATATGTCACTAGCATTCAAATGTCAAAGAATCGGGTCGACATAACTAGTCGTAGAACCCAAGTGGCACATCCGTACAGGGATAGGCATACGTAACCCAACAATGCAGGTGTCGGCCTCTAGCATGTGTAGACGAGTCATAGCAAGCTACAAGGACTCCATTACGTCGTGGGACATTAATGTCATCACTACACGTAGACGAGTCATAGCAGGCTACAGGGAGTGCATTACACTGCGAGTCATTTCCCTGAAGCGACAGACACAGTAGCAAAGAAGGATACATGCCGGTCAATCAATGTGTCCTGAGCAGTAGCAAGCTACCAAGGCTCGGTGGAAGCACAAAGAGGCAGTTCCCTGTAAAAAGTACTACTAAAGGTACACAACTAGGTGTCGAATCCCAAACATATCGTTGCACGTCACACGTACACACGACATGCCCGATATGCATAGATACAACTATGGCATCACAACATAACCATACAAGAACACAATATTTATTTAGAAAGCTCATAAGAGCCAACATAGTGTGATATTACAAGCAGGGGTCACTGTCAGATTTCGGCCTCTACAAAACCCTTGAGGTTCGAACATAGGGGTGTGTGCAAAGATGTCCTGCAGCCTCGCCTAGCCTAACTCACTACTCGATGGACACAACGACGAACTCGCACGATGACAAGGAAGAGGATGAACACGACAGTTTACCCAGGTTCGGGCCGCTACGAAGTGTAAAACCCAACTCCTGCTTTGGTGGATTGCCTCTCGAGGAGGTGAACTGGATGAACTATTACAGTGTTCTTGAGCCTCCGAAGGGTTCCCTTCGGAGTGTTCGAGCCCCTCAATGGCTTTTTGTGGATGAGTGGGTGGTCGAATGAACTCTAGATCCCCCTCCCTATGGTGCTTCCTAACCTCTATATATCACGGTGGCTCGGGTCCTCTTTCCTTATCTCAATGGCGGGAAGGGATCCCACAATGGTCAATTTTGAAGGGGGGCAAGAGTACATGCTCGCCCTACCCAAAGGCGGTCTTCGTTCGCAAAGTGGCTGTCAAAGGCGCAGGGATGGGCACAGTGATGACATCCACTCTACGGGAGGGGTGGTTGTGGTCTTCTTGCACCAGAATGGATACCATTGGGAGGGTGCTTTGGGAACCCGCGTACGTCCTTACTCCCTTTGCACAAAAGGGGAAACTGCACCACCTGGCGCACTGACACCCGTCTGTCCTTCCTAGCGTCACCCTTGACTCCTGAGGCCAGGCCTTGCATAGAGATCTCCGCCAGTCTGGAGGGGTCATGAGGAGGTCCACGCCTTGCGGGTCCCGATGTTGTTACTCCTCGCGAGGCAGGTGCCCTCGCAATGGCCTTGTCTTGAGTGAGGCCATGTCCGGCCATGTTTTGTCCATGAAGTGGGCCATGCCCTGGGCTGTAGGCAGGCAGGTCTGGGTACCCCCATTCCTAGAACGCTGATCGTAGCCCCCGGACCCAAGGCGTGCTCGAGCTAGTTTTTGGGCGAAGCCAAGGGTGGCACGGAGTGCCATTCCCAAATGCCTACGGGCCAAGGCTTAACGTGCATCGCGCGGTTGATGTCGGGTGTCCTTTGCCTCTTCGGCCTCCACTTGAATCGACAAGAGCCTGACTTATAGTGTTGGGCCATTACTGCTTCCCCTCCTTGCATACCTGCTATTGCTTCCTAGGTCTCTAGCTCCAGCAAGCTTCTCTTCAGATCCGTCACCACTCCGCCCTTCTCCTTGCCGCCTTGGTCCCGCGAGCTTTGTGATGGTTCCCGTCGACATACAGAAGCCAGAGGCGTAGGGCTCTGCCTCTGCCCCCATCTCGCCGATGCTCTCGGGGTCAACCATCGCCAAGGATGAGAACCTCCTTCCAGTGCTCCCATGGACGGCGGATGGATCCAACGAGCGGGGCTGACCTTTATATGGGGCGGCTCCTCGGCGAAGAGGCCCCCGTCCGAGACGGTTTACCCCTTCTTCCTCCACAACGTCTTCACCCGGCATGTCCCGTCCTTCACCGAGTTCTTCACCGCCATCCTCGACCACTACGATATCTAGCCCCTTCATCTCCAGCCCAACTCCATCTTGCACTTGTCCGTCTTCGCCTTCTACTATGAGGCCTTCGTGGGCGCGCGGTCTTCGGTGGCCCTCTTTCGCCACTTATTCAGCTTGCGCCTACACAATGGCACTCAACAGTCGGCTTGAGTCTCCTTCGTCGTGGCTCAGAGCGGCAACATGCTCTTGAAGGCCGGGAAGAAGGTGGAGAACTTCAGGAACCGCTGGGTCCTCATGGATCTAAAGGGCGCCAACCCTCGGTTGAATCTATCGGAAGGGCTGCCGGAGAAGACCACAACATGGAGCTCCACGAAACTCTCTGATCTCCGGGCCAAACCCTTCCTCGAGCGCTTCTCCCGCTACATCAGCGGCAGGAAGCTAACTGGGGGGATGATAGTGAAGGAGTTCCCGACGCAGCATCTGGCGCCCCTCCAGGCCCATTGTAGGCCCTTGTGGGAATACCAGGGTAACGGCGACAACCCTCGACTTCGGTCTGCGCGTATACCCTCAAGGAGCTGAGAAGGGATGTAATGACGCTGCTCAACGGCGACCCCAACGAACTCCCATAGTCCTACACCCCGCTGTATCGTCGTGATGACGGTGCTGAACTGGTTGCTGCGATGCCGGTCTTCAGTGAATTTGGGCTTCTCCCTACTAAAGGCCTCAGTTCCTCGGTGATGGTGTCCTCCGATGACACCTCACGTGGGGAGGACTCTGTAGGATCGAAATTAGGTCTAAAGGCGGGGTAAATGGCCTACTTGACCAAATAAAAATCTACTTTTTCCCAATTTTAATTGTTGACAGATTTTAGCATTCATAGTATGTCAAGTACACCCTACACATGCATGTCTAAGAGTATAGCAGCGGAAAGTAAAGACATTTCACATGAAAGTAAAGAGAGGGTAGGAAGAGCAAACACAATTGGTGACATGATGATTTTTCCCGTGGTTCTGATAGGTGGCGCTATCATACAACCACGTCCATGGAGTATTCAAC
The DNA here is from genome assembly GCA_022496015.1 of Hordeum marinum. Classification (NCBI taxonomy): domain Eukaryota; kingdom Viridiplantae; phylum Streptophyta; class Magnoliopsida; order Poales; family Poaceae; genus Hordeum; species Hordeum marinum. Next base: position 447,209,083 of record CM039674.1, read on the forward strand.
GCATGGAGGGTAACGGTCATGAGAATCCACGGAGGGCTCTACCCACGGAGGATTCCACAAAGAAGCAACCTTGACTATACCATGATGGCTTACGTCCACGGAGGACTAGCCTTACTCGGGGTAGATCTTCACGAAGTAGGCGATCTCCTTGCCGTTACAAACTTCTTGGTTCACTCCACAACATGAAGTAGGAGGCTCCCACGCGACACCTAACCAATCTTGGAGTCACCACCCTCCAAAAGGTAATAGGCTCGGTGATGACGATGAACTCCTTGCTATTGTGCTTCAAGATGATAGACTCCTCAGCACCCATTCACTCTCACACAGATTTCGCATGGTGGAAGAGATGGGATTGGTGGAAAGCTACTTGGGGAGGCTAGAGATAAAGATCCATATGATTGGAGTGGATGATCTTGACCTCAACACAAGGGTAGGTGGTTCTCTCTCAGAAAAACTGATTGGATAGGTATGGAATGGTTGTGAGTGCTTTTCTTTCGAGTAGGTGGTAGTGGAGGGGGATATATGGGCATCTCCAAAAATCAAACCGTTACACACAAAATGACGAACTCGGTGACACCGATGTGTTAATCTCGGTGGTACCGAAGTGACCAAAAGGTGGCAACTTTTGAATCTAGGTGAGACCAATATAGGAATCTCGGTTGCACCGATTAGGTGACCAACGGTCAGAATGCTCAATCTCGGTAATGCTGATTCGACAATATCGAAAGGACCAAAAATGTGAACTTGCGTAACAGAAAGTTGGCAGCCCAACTCGATGGCACCGAATGCAGTATCGGCTGCATAGAAAAGCTAGGGTTTGGCTGAGTCTGTCTAGGGTTTGGAATCGTTGGCATGGAATGTAGAATGTTGGTTGCACCGATTTTGAGTATATGGCTTTGGACAGACTTTGGTGGGAGAGTTTGTGGGTGTGTTTGGTGACTATCACTTGTGCACGCATTAGCATTTGATTCACCGACAAAACCTTAGCTGCTTTTAATAGTATTGGCTTTCCTATGGACTCAAAGTGATTTCTCACAAATATAAAATGTAGAGTCCTCTTGCTTGAAGCTTTGCCAACCTATTTCCTTGCATCTTGGGGTATTCCACAATCTCTTTTCCAACCCATCATTGAACTTTTCCTGAAACATACTTGATGGAAACATTAGTTCAATGACTTATGTGTTCTTATGAATTACATAAACCACCAAGGGAGCAAATGTGCTTTCAATCTCCCCCTTTTTGGTAATTGATGACAACATATAGATCAAAGCGTCAACACATCATATAATCAATGAATATAATCGTCACTTTGAGAAGTATGTGATAAGCAAGAGCTCCCCCTAAATTTGTGCATTAATTTGACTTTGCGTTCAAATGCAAATGCACAATCGATTAGGTACATGGGGCACTTCTTCCATGTCACATACAACTTGGTGGTGTGCGAGAATAATTAGAGTGAATAGCCTAGTACAACACAATCAAGCAATGTAGAAAGATCATCTCATAAAGCATTAAGATGATAGGAAGTAGTAGCATCACACAAAAATGTATGATCGAACGCAAGGAACGTCTATCACAAGAAACCAAAAGATAATATTTTTTGAAAAGCAATAAACACCAAAATGCTCTCTCACTTGAAGCCTAAAGATCTATATACACTTCTCCCCCTTTGGCAACAAGTTACCAAAAAGTTCAAAGGCATATGTGTAAGCGTTCTTGGGCTGATCTCCTCTGGTTTTTGATGAAGGAGTCGAGAGAACAGCATCGGCGAAGATCTCTACAGATGTCGTGGATGGAGTTGGAGTGGCAGCTGAAGGAACTGGGGCTAATGAGGTGACAACAGGAGGAGCTGATGAAGAGGGCCTCAAGTCTGGAGCTGGCACAGTGGCAGATCTGGCCTGAGTAGGAAATTGTGCGCCTGTCCTGAGAGGTGATCCATCCTCATCATCATCATCATCATCATCATCTGAAGTAGTCTGAGGAAGAGGCACTGAGTCAACTTCCTTGTGGAGCTCATTGACTGTCCTAGTCAGCCTATCCACCTTATCATTAAGGGTCTTGATACTATTTTCAAAGATCCTCACAAGACTGTTTTGGTTGTCCAGAATCCCCTTAATGTTTTTCTGCATGCCCTGAACTAATGATATCAATAGAACCATTTGCTCATTTCTGGATCTAGGGACTTGAGCACTAGTGGCCCTAACTGCCTCTGCTTCTGCCTGAGCTGCAGCAAATGTGGGAAGTTCTGCATCCATCACCACAACATTGTCCTCGAGATCTGGCTGTAGGGGCAAATGGGGACGATCTAGAGAAAATATGTGCTTCTCCAACTTGGAGTTGCTGAGCATCTGGATATAGGGTGCATAGCAGCAAGAGCGCTTCTGATCAGCAGCAACCCTCTTGACTATCTCAACAATCAAGTCCATGACTCTGATCCTGTCAAGGTGGATCAACATGTTGATGGAGTACCCTCGGATCATCTTGTCATCTCCTAACTTGGGCATCAAAGTATGCCTCAGAATGGTGTTCATGGTGTGGAGGCCAGCCTGAAGAAAGTAGATGGATCCAAGCTTGTGAGATTGCACTTTGTCTCCAGGGATAAGATTATACATGTCCTTTGTAGCATTGTGGCTCTCCTTGGATTCTGTGTAGACATCCAAATCTCCATCCTGAACCTCTAGGACTCCTAGAATTGCAGCCCATTCATCAACAGTGGACTCATATGTTGCTCCTTCTGTCATCCATACAATCCTACCATTTCCATAGAAATGTGTAGTGGAGTGGAATTGCATGATCATCTCATCATTCCATGCAGTAAACTCTTTGCCAACAAACTCATCCAAACCAATGCAGTGGAAATTGTCTTGGAAACTCTGAAAATAGTCCTCATTCTCCTTAATGAATTTCCACTCTACATGCTGCATATCACTCACAGCTGGACTCTTGTCAAAAAGAACAGTCTCATAGAAATCTTGTTGCTCTTTGGTATAGAATCTGTAGTCCACAACTGTGTTCTTCGTTTGGGCATATGGATCGACAGCTCTCCATGCCCTCAAACCTGAGTCCTTCCTCTTCTTCATATCTTCATAAAGTGGATAGATGGCATTATGTATTGGAAGGTGTGGTCTAAGTTTCATCAAGGTTGTCAAGTCATCATCATCCTCAACTCTCGAGGTAGTTCCCTTGTTCTTTTCAGAAGCTGGAATCTGCCTGGATGTCCTCTTAGGCTTTTCAGCAGCAGCCTTCTTGGATTTTTTGCTCTTGGATGTGCCAGACTTAGGCATAGCATCACCTAGAAGTTTCTTGGCCTTCTTCTTGGGAGGGGCCTTTGCAACTAGCTCTTCCTCCTCTTCAGCAACAGATGCCTCCTCTGGATCTTCAAACATAGATGTAGACCTGCCAATAACATGAATTATCTTCTTTCTGGCCTTCTTCTTCTCCCCTGCCTTCTTAGGCATAGACTTCTTTGGGGGCTTAATGCTCATTGTAGCTCTAGCACTCTCAGGTGCTCTCATAACTTCAGGAGGTGCATATGATTTGCTGACCACCCTCCTAGAAGAGGTGGCCTCATTTGCTGACTTCTTGGCAGCCTTCTCTTGCTTCTTGGCAAGAACCTCCTCTGGCACAAAGTCTGAATCTTCCTCATCTGAATTCAACTTCTTCATGGACCTAGTAGCAGCCTTGGGTAACCCATGGGAGCTCCGGGTGCCTGGATCTGAAAAAGAACTAGTCTCAGGGCTAGTGCCTGAACTGATGTCAACACTCTGCTCTCGCAAATTCTGACATGCTGACCCTATGAATCGAGTATAAAAGAGTGGAATAGGATAAATCATCACAAAATGAAGCTGATTTTTGAAAGTTTGAACAGAAAAATTATAGATGTAGTTCACTTCTAAATTGGATTTCGGTGTCACCGAGTCAAACATTTCGGTGCTGTTAAGACTCACAAAACCCTTAACCGAAACTTGGGAACAGTTTCGGTCAGACCGAAATCTGTCACTCAGTCTTACTGAGTTTTGTCCTCAGTAGCACAAAAAGGCAATCGGTGGAACCGATTTTTATGACTCGGTATCATCGAGATGCAACTTCCCGGGTAACTAAACCTAGATTTTTTCGATTCGCTAGACTATGGAGTTTATCTTGTGGATTGAACGATCTCAAACTGTCGCTAGATAATGGAGAAACCCTAATGCGTAAGAATCGTAGGTTGGAGCACAATAGGGGGCCGAATCCGTACCCTAGCTCGGTGACGGATCCACTACGGCAGCGACGGGGGCAAAGATTCCGTCGACGGCGGCGACTCCTAGCGGTGGAGGAGCGTAGGAAGACAAGGGCGATGACCAAGGGGTCCTTTTGTGGCAACTTAGGGCCTCGTGCGCGATGATTTTATGAATTAAATTCAAAGCAACGAGGTCCACCTATTATATACCCTTCACTGTCGGTGATGCCGATTTTAAATATTCGGTGTCACCGGGTTTCTCAACTGTCAGCTGATAGGGAAACTCGGTGTAACCGAGAATATGGAATCGGTAGTACCGAGGCAAAAAAATCCAGATCAACCCTAGGCATTCAGTGAGACCAAGATTTTGGGATTGGTTCCATTAAGATGCACTTGGGGGTTTTAATGGTTAGTCCTTGTCGATAAGGAACTCCGAGTGCTCCTCACATAGGGTGATCGAGAAGTGCTTGTTCAAATTTTGTGATGCGGCATGAATAGAGTATGAGGTGAGAAAGCATAAATAGCTGAAGAAATGGTCCTAGGCATTCTTGTATATCCAATTGGAAGATAAATATTAAAAGCCAAGTAGCAACAATTGGATATCCTCAAATGAGTAAATAAATACAGCCCAACATGCTCACACAATAAGATGTCAAATGAAATCATGACAAACATGCACATATACACTAGCATCTAACAAGCACTTGGGCGATGACGGAGTCATCTATATATGAGTATTTGACTTATGAGCCAAGTAAGAATACTTGATCATAGGTCATACTCGTCGTTTAAGCAAAAGTGAGATTACCACTTTTACATAAAGAATTTAATGTTGTCACATACTTATGAGATGGTTTAACTCAAGTCTTAGAGTAAAGCTCCCCCTTGATGTGACATCCCCCCATAAGTGGGATAAACTAACCTTGGGTTTTGTCGAAGAAGACTTCATGTTGGTGAGGTAGTGGTGGATGCTCAAAGTTGATGAAGATCAGCAAGAGTTGGGAGCATCCCTGTTGTTTCATTACTCTTCCCACCTACATGGGTTGGTCCCAACACACAAGATACAAAGACAAGGATATCTATGGACATGGAGTGCAAAGCATATGTGATGATGTCCATTGATTTGTTGATTACCTTTCCCGCTTGCTTACCTTTGAGGGAATGTGTGACTCCTTGAAATATTGCATAATGTTGATGTTGTTTGCAACTAGTTCTTCCCAATAATGAATATGAGTGAATTTCATTGGTGGAGTCACCCCTCAAGAACTTTCTAGTTCTTCTTCTTGGGGACCCACATCAAGTTGATGGGGATCCTTGGTGTTCCAGTAGCACTAGTAGAGATTGAGCTTGTAGTAGCCTTGGGAACCCACCTCACCAAAGCTTAGGATTCATCTTCATATGAGTCAATGTCCTCTTGAAGCTTGTTCTTGTCCTTGAGCTTGGTGTCTTGTGGTGTAAGGTCATCTTGAGCTTTTGTTCCCTTGGGAAGAGTAATTTCATACTTCTCCTTTTGAGGAACAAACTTGGGATTGGGGTATTGACCTTCTTCCCATTCAACTCCATTAGCGTTGAAGTAGCGAACACCACGATTCTTCCGGTATCCTCCATGCTTGCGTACAATCTCCTCAAATTGGTTGCACCCTTCAAGACTCTTGTAGATACCTTTCTCTATAATCCCTTTAAAGAGTTCATTTTCTTTCTCAAGTGTAACTTGGCTAAGAGAAGAGTTAGTGGGATCAAGAGAACTACTAGAAGCAATATCATTGGATCCATCATTTTTATTGCTACTAGTTGAATGTCACAGCCCTAGAATTGATTGGTATTTGTTTGCTTCAACATTAGCATGTGCATCATGTCATCATGCTAGAATTCAAAAGAAAACTTGAAATGGGGATGACAAAACCCTAGCACCTTCTCAAATAAATAAAATTCCAGCAATTGAATTTTGAATGATTTCATAATGTTTTTGAAAAATGTTCATTGTTTCTGATAAATGTTGGCAACAACATATTAGGGGACATATTAATTTTCAAAACAAATATAGCATTTTAAAATACACATTAAGCTCCTGAAATCAATTAATAAAGAAATATAATTATTTTAGTTGATTCATAAATGCTGAAACTTTTTGAGGGACTTAGTAATATTCTTTTTGTATCACATAAATTATTTCAGGGTTTGTGCCTAGGTAATTTTTGCCCAAACAAATAATAACAGAAAACAGAATATAGGAAAAAAATAAAAAAAGAAAACAAAGAAAACTTACGTGGTGCTCACCTGGCCTAGCCCACCAGGGGCAGGGGCGTCTTCCTCCCAGCGCCAGTAGGCAGAGGGGAAGACAGCCACGGCGGTCGCCGCGCGTGCGCCACGCCGCCAGCTCTCTGCCTGCCTGGGGCATGGGATAAGGCCGTCGAGACCCCCTCCCGTGCACGCCTCTCTCCCTCGCTCTCTTCCCTCTCCCCTGCTCCTCTCCCTCCCTCTGCTCGCCATGGTGGCCGCCGGACCTCGCCGCGATTCGCTCCGCCCGGTGCTTCCCCGAGCTCGTCGTGACCTCCAGGAGCCCCACAGTGAGCCCTGCTCCATTTCTGCCCTCTCCCCATCGCTCCTCCCCTCCTCTATCCCTGCTAGCTGCCGACGCCCGAGAGGAATTCGCCGCCAGCAATGGTGTGGCCATGGCCACAGCCACCACGGCCCGCGCCCGAGCATCTCTTGGAGCTCCTGATGCTCCCTGGAAGCCATCTAGCCGCTCGCCTTGCCTGCTCGTGCCCCGCAAGCCGCAGCCGTACAAGCCCGGTCCGCCGCCGCCGCCATAACTCGTCACCGACCTATCTCCGACGCCCCTACGGCCACCTAGTTGCCCCCATTGGATGCGCGCGACCCCAGCTGTCCGTAGGTGCCCTCCGCCGCTCAAATGGTCGCCGGAGGAGGATTTCCGGCGACCCTCGCCGTCTCGGCTTGCCGCCGGCGGCCTCCCTCCATTGAAGCTGACGTGGCCAGGTTAATTAGCCACTAATCCCCCCCTTAGCCACTAACCAGAGGGCCCCGCAGGGGGTCAAAGCCCCCTCAACCTCTGCTTTGACCGGGGATTAGACCCGGGTCAATGACAGGTGGGGTCCGATTCTGGTAGATTTAGGATTAGTCTCTAATTTAATTAATCTGGTTAATTAGTTTAATAGGTCACTGACTGCTGGGCCCTGAAGTGTTAATTAGTATTAAGTAATAAAATTAAACCCTATTATTGACTGTGTCACTGACCAGTGGGACCCACTGGTCAGGTTCGACCTAAGAAGGCCAGTTGACCTGCTGAGGTCACGATGACACAGTGCTGACGTAATAAAGGAATTTTCTGTTAAAGAATAAATCAGAAAAATCCAAAAAATATTTAAAACTTCTAAAAATCATAGAAAATAATCTGTAAGTCAGATGAAAATAATTTATATATGAAAAATGATCAGAAAAATCCAATGAATCTTTTTATGCCATGATCATGCATGTTTGAACAAGTTAACATCACCAAGTAGGACATTTTATGATTAGGTCAATATTTGAAATATCACTTGGAGTTGGAAATTCAAACTTGTTTGAATTCCACTTCAACCAATTTGGCTAATCACTCCTCTAGGTTAATTAAGTACCTCAATATGCCATGCCATACATCATGATTGTTGCATTTCATTCAATATGTTCTTTCTTTCTGTTTGCCGGTGCTTGTTCTCTCTCGGTAGACGATGGTTCCGACGATGTGAACGTTGACACTAATGAAGAGAAGTATTTCTTCAGGATTGTCAGGCAAGAAAAATCCCCTTGAGCATACTGATATCAACCCACTCTCTCGCTCTTGCTCTCTTTTACTACATTGGGACAACAGCGATTCAACTGTTACATGTCAATGATAATTGAACCCATTCCTTTGCATGACCTATCTTTGCCACAGTAAATAGCTGAAACCACTTAGCATGAGTAGCAACTGTTTGAGCCTTGTTGTGCTTACTCATACATGCATGCTTACTTGTTGTGCCTGCTATGCTTAGAGTTGTGTCGTATCGGGTCTGACACATCTGGGTGATGGAACAGAATGGCGGTAATCAGGACCTACTGTGTGGAAGCTAAGTGTGTGAACACGACTTGGTAAAGGTAGCGATGAGAGGTCATGTAGGAGTACATGGCGGGTTGTCTCATAGCGACCGACCTTAAGAACTGAGTTCTGTGTATGTTATCCAAGACAAGATACTACCACACATTGGGCCCTGAAATATGACCCCGCTCGACTTATTAATTGCCTAGACCTCTATCCAGGAGTTGCAACTAGTTTCTGGCGTTTGTAGGGAAAGTGTTGGCGGCCGTGTATAGTGTTGCCCGACGGGGTGGACTATGTTGCGGTACAGACACAGTGGCACGGTATACCAAGTGGCACCCGAACGGTGGGCTTGGGAACCCTGCGCACATCGTTTGAGGCCGTAGCGGAAACTTCGGTCGGACTTCCGTGCGGATTCAACCTCGGATAGGCGATAAACCTGGACTAGGGTCTTGTGTGGTTGACGGTCGTGGCCGACGCCCACGCCAGTGCTTCCTCTTGAAGGTTGTCGAGATACATGACGTGCATATGGTGCTAAGTGGCGGAAGTGTGTGTGAAGAAGTATACCCCTGTAGGGTGAAATAATCTGTTCGAATAGCCGCGTCCTCGGATATGGACTACTTGGAGAACTTATGTGGTTCATAGACAACTGGAAGTGGATACTCTAAAATACGCAAGATAAGCGTGAGTACTATGGATGGCCTTCTCGTAGGGAGACGGAAGTGGATCCATAGTGGTGTATTGATTGGTGAATATGTGGACTCGTGTGCGCTATCCCACCTCAAAGAAGCACTTGTAGTCGTAGTATAGGTTAGCCAAGAGTCAAAGCTGGCTTGCTGCAATGAACTCCACAACCCTCTTAATTGATACTTGTGCATATGTAGTTAGTTCTGATGTAAGTCTTGCTGAGTACTCTTCTACTCACGTTTGCTTAATTTATCTTTTTGCAGAGGAGACGTCAGTCTCATTAGTGAACGGTTTGTCGTGAAGTTCGATGTTGACCGAGTTAGCTTGGGAATCCGAGACAGAGGTCTGGTTCCTTTGGTAGGGTCGTTGTAGCTTTTCAGGCTCCTCCAGCCACTTTTGTAGATGTCTGTACCCACACATGTTTAACTTCCGCTTGCTTGTTTGAATGCTCTGAGGGTAGGGTCTTGTGACCCCTGTTTGTAACATCCTATTGTAAAGGCTCCTCCGAGCCTTCTAAATAAATGTTGTAATGTTGTATGGTTATGTTGTGATGCCATAGTTGTATCTATGCATATCGGGCATGTCGTGCGTACGTGTGATGTGCAACGATATGTATGGGATCCGACACCTACTTGTGTGCCTTTAGTAGTACTCCTTACAGGGAACTGCCTCTTTGTGCTTCCACCGAGCCTTTGTAGCTTGCTACTGCTCCGGACACAATGATTGTCCGGCATGTATCCTTCTTTGCTGCTGTGTCTGTCCCTTCGGGGAAATGTCTCGCAGTGTAATGGAGTCCCTGTAGCCTGCTACGACTCGTCTACGTGCAGTGATGTGACAGCCCGAGACCGATGTCCCAGAAGATTCCAGAAGATTCCCTTTTATTTCCGTTTTTGTCTGTGTTTGGTTTGTGTGTTTCGTCCATCATCGCATCATTTGCATCATCGACATTGCGTCATCTCCCGTTTTCGAAAACTTGCATTCGTTCATAGTCGCCGGTTCTCTCCGTTTCGCCGTTGCCCGTTTCGAGACTAGCCACACATGCACGCGCCCGCGGCACCGTTAAATAAAACCGTTTTTAAGCGCACGCAAAAATATTCTTGGATCGAGTTGAAACTTGCCGTGCGGTCTTGTTATATTGTAGGTAGACCGCCCGTCGAATTTCGTCGCGATCTAAGGCCGTTAGATACCCCGTCGGTCAGTCGCAGCAGAGAGGTTATCGGTAGTTATCGGTTTCGGTCGGACGTTCTCGGCGTTTGAAATCTTCCTGCCACGGGTCGCACCGTTCTCTCTCTCTTCCCCTCTTTCCCGTCTACACAGTCACCGTAGCCCGTCCCTCCGCTTCCGGACAATCGGACCAAACCTCAGCAGTCCGAAACGCAGTGCCGTCGCCCCTGGCCCGAATCCCTATAAATAACCCCTCGGTTCCCGTGCCCCCAAGCCCTAGCCTAACCCTAGCCAGCTTCTCTCCCACCTCTAGCCAGCCCGCCCGAGACCATATGGGCCCGTTCGAGCCCATCCGGGCCCGAATCGGCATCCCGCAGCTTCTCCCGAGCTCCCATGGAGGTCCTCCCGCGTCCCCGCCGCGCAGCTCGCCGGCGCCAGCTCGCCGGAGCCGGATCGCCGTGCCGCCGGACCCCCTCGCCGGACGGACCTCTCCTCCTTCCCCTTCCTCCTCTCCTCCTTCTCCCTAACCTCCCCCTGCTCTTCTCCCACAGGTCCTCTAGCCGGCCACCATGGCGCCGCCGCCGCGCAGCCGCTCGCCGCCGCCGGCCAGCCCCGGTCTCGCCGCTGCCGGGAACCGCGCCCCCACCGCCGGATCTCGCCGCCCCCAGGCCTCCTCCTCGCCCTGTGCCGCAAGCCATCGCCGTCGGCCCCTCCGCCGCCGCCTGCTCTCCCGATAGGGTCGGGGACGAGTGCTCCCCTGTGCCCCCGTTGACCGCTCCAGCGCTGCGGTGGGCTAGGCCCGGCAGCTCCCCAGATCCGGCCCATTGGCCCATTGGGTGAGCCAGCCCTCTTTTCCTTTTTTTTTGTTTTGTTTTGTTTTGTTTTTCTTTTTTTGTTTAGTTTCGCATAGATAGTTAACCGTGCCTCGTGGTAAAATATTTTCAACAGGAAAGTTGGCTAGAATAATATGTAGTATTTTAACATGCCATTTGCACCCATGTCAAAATTATTTAACATGCCATTTTGCATTTTTGGCATTTAATTGCATTTTCATAAATAAATAAACATGTATCGAAATTAATATTATCTAATATTAAAAATGTCCATCGCGTTTGCATCGCTTTCTGATGCATGTTAAAATTGTTGGCATGATGTTTGCATTTGTTGTGCATTAATGAATTGCTTTACCGAGATTAGGCCTAATCCCGCATATTAATTATGATCAATTTTCTACTTGAACATAGGCATATTATATATGTTTTTGGGGTAGAAAAATCCATAGGATTTATCGGTGCATTTAGTTTTGTTATATGAGCATGTTTAAGTGCATGTCATTTTCACCGTGATGCCTTTTGTCATTTTCGTAGGAATTATTCCGTGCATGATATGGATTATTTTCCAACATGAAAGTTGCCCTTTGATATGTGTTCTAGCCCATGGTCATTTTGCTTGTAATAGAAATGCATGTTTAGGTGTTGTTTCGTTTTTGCCAACTTGCTATAAAAATCTGTTATTTTCAGGGTCCAAAATATTTCCATGTCTGGAATCTGTTATATTTTGTTGCTGTCTTGCCATGCCATTTGCTAGTGATCTAGACCTCTTTTGTGGCTGATGCAATGGAGTTATTTGTTCTTGGTATTGCCCTCTAGTATGCTGTTAAGTTTCATGCCATTTCATGACCTTTAGCATATGTTTTCACTGCTGTCAATATCCCTTCGTGATAAAAACTGCACTATCTAAAACTGCTATTTTCACCGTCTGAAACTGTTATTAAGTAGCCTTCTTGTGAGCTTCCTACCTAGTGATCCATGCATGTTTTGGATATGATTTGTGAAGATGAAATGATGTGGGTGTTGTATTCTATTGCCTCATGCTTAGTTTGTGAAGTTTGGAATATTGTAACGTGTTGTTTTCATATGTTAAAAATGCCAAGTTGCTGTTTTTGACAGAATTCAACTAAAACTTGTTTTGTTGATTGTGATTGAACCGTAGCTCCGTTGAGGACATTCCATATATGAAACTTGCTTAGAATCTCATGTAATTTCATAATAACCTGTGGCATTCATGATTTGAGATGTTTGTGGTGGGTTTTCATGCATTTGCATTCATGGCATCCGCATCTTGTATTGCTCATATCTTTTGAACCGTAGCTCCGTTTGAGATGTTCTATATATGTAAGCCGAGTAGAATTCCGTGTAGAATAACACGGTGATATTTATTCTGCTGTTTAACAAACATAAAATATGTTTAGATCAGATCTGGACCAAATTCATAATATACATATGGGGTCATTTTGCAAATGCTATAAGTTGTTTCCGACCTCATTTAAGATGCCTAGTTAGATAGTTTACTTATGCTTCAACTCTTTCCATGTTAACAACATTTAATATTGTCGTGAACCTAACAGGAGTGAACTAAATAATTCGAATGTGGAGTTTCGTCAATATGTAACTCGTTGCATATTGAGCTTCACTTTAATGTGTAGAATTTGATTATTGTGAATTGTCGTGCATTGCATATTAACCGGACATGCATCATATTTGTGGTGCATCATGTCTTGCATGTTGTGGTGTATCTTGCATTGATTGCTTGTTTCGGATTGCTTCTTCTCAATAGAGTTCCGAAAGCATTCGGAGTGTGAGGATTTGTTCGACTACGTTGGTTCGTCTTCTTCATGGATTCGTTCTTCTTCCGAGCGGGATCTCAGGCAAGATGACACATTTCCCTGGATACCATTACTATCATTGCCATGCTAGTTGTCTCGTCTTTTATAGTTATGTCTCTCTACCTACCACTTGTTTGATAAGCCTCCCGACATTGCCATGATAAGCCTCTAACCTCTCCACATCCCAGCAAAACATTGTTTGGCTATGTTACCGCTTGCTCAGCCCTTCTTATAGCGTTGCTAGTTGTAGGTGCAGTTGCTTCCATGTGTCAACATGGACATTCTTTTGTTATATCACAATATAGCTGCTATTTAACTTAATGCACATATATACTTGGTAAAGGGTGGAAGGCTTGACCTTTTGCTTGGTGTTTTGTTCCACTCTTGCCGCCCTTAGATACTTGTGAACCGGTGTTATGTTCCAGAAATGAGCACTCCTAACATGCTCGGGGTTGTTATGGGGACCCCCTTGATTTTCGGGTTAGATTAAAACTTGTCTGGCAAGGCCCAACATTGGTACTACATTTGCCCATCATAATAAAACTGATCACCTTTTAAATGCATAGAGGGTCGCCCCCTCGTGGATTAATTTAACATAATATAGGGGGGCTAGTGCTGCTGGTGCTGGTCCAAAATAGAGTCGTGTGCGGGGCCAACCCGGGGCAACTCGGGAGATTTCTATCAGGCCACTGTATGCTGCGCTCATCCGGTTGTGCCCTGAGAACGAGATACGCGGCTCCTATCGGGATTGTCGGCACGTCGGGCGGCCTTGCTGGATTTGTTTTACCTTTCTCAAATGTCTTGAGTGAGATATTCTGATTATTCTTCGGGCTATCTCGAGGTGTTGGATTTCCTTTGGAATTGCCTAGGAAGATCACGAGATCCATGGTTGAGGTTATTCCCGCTGAGTGTTGTTAATTTGTGATGGACGAGTTGGAGCACCCCTGCAGGGTTAAATCTTATCGAGAAGCCGTGCCCGCGGTTATGTGGCAAACTTGGATACTTTGGTTAACGCCCGGTCATAGCAAACTTGAAGTAAACTCTAATAAAATCCACCAACCGTGTGCGTAACCGTGACTGTCTCTTATCGTGAGTTCTTATCCGTAAGAGAACACGATGGGGTTATGTTTGACGTAAGTAGGTGTTCAGGATTAGTTAGTGATCATTGCTAGTTCTCGTCCGTTCTGCGTAGGCCACCATATTTTAATTTCTGTACTCGTAAGTTAGCCACTCCAATAAATGCTTAGTTGCTTGCTGCAGCCTCGCCACTTAACCATACCCTACCTATTAAGCTTTAATAGTCTTGATACCCTTGGAAATGAGATTGCGGAGTCCCTGTGGCTCACAGATTACTATAACAACAGTTGCAGGTGCAGGTAATGTGATGATTTCCGTGAGCGCGTTGCTTGATTTGACTTGGAGTTCTTCTTCTTCTTCTTCAATCTTGGATGGGTTCCAGGCGGCAGCCTGGGATAGCAAGGGTGGATGTCATTTTATCGTTTGATTTCGTCCGTAGCCGGACCCTGCTCTTATGTATGATGTTTGAGATGTTATTGTATTGCTGTGACTCTGATGTAGCTTGTGGCGAGTGTAAGCCAATTCCATATACTCATCTCTTCTCTACATGTACTTGTAATGATATCCATTCTTGCGAACGCATCGAGATGTGCTTCTATCCCCGTTGAGGCCCTCGTGCCCAAATAAGGATAGGATCACATCTTGGGCGTGACAAGTGATGACATTTATGTCCCACGACGTAATGGAGTCCTTCTAGCTTGCTATGACTCGTCTACACAAGCTAGAGATCGACACCTGCATTGCTGGGTTACGTATGCCTATCCCTGTAAGGATGTGCCACTTGGGTTCTACGACTAGCCATGTCGGCCCGGGTTCTTTGGCATTTGAATGCTAGCGACATTTTCACATACGTGAGTCAAAAGACGCAAACGGTCCCGGCCCACGTAAGGTGGCAGCCGTGGAGATAACCGTGCGTGAGACCGCAAAGTGATGTGATGTGTTACATGATGGATTCTTATGGCTTAGGATCGGGGTCCCCAAAGCTTTGGTATCAGAGCTTGACTGCCTGTAGGATTACCAAGCCAAACTCGTCGATGTTGAGTCTAGAACTGCTTTAGTTATATAAGGGAATTGATTGTGGAAGGGAACGTAAGGCTCTTTTACTCCTTTCCTTATGTCATTCTAATTCTGAGTCACCCTCTCCTTTATTTTACTGGGATTAAGAACTAGGCTTTCTCATCTTTCTATTAGGGGGACGAGTTACTATGCTGGAGACCTATGGGGAAAGATGTTGTCTTCTGGATCGATATTTCTATAAGAATTCAATGTCATGTTGTCAGTTGTCTTGCAGGTTGCCTCATATTTCATGCCCGTACAGCCGTTATGTTGTCCGAGTTATCCAAGAATTCTAAATTATCTGATGCAATTGCAAAACTCTTTCATCTCGAGTCAATGTCTTTTTGGCCAGACAACGCACACTAAAACTTTGAGTTGAGGTACTATATTACCTCGACGTGTTTGATGAAGTCGTTTAGGAAACCGTGTTGTTTCAGTGAACCACCCAATAGTCTAGTGGTGATTTTTGTTTCCAGTGTGATGATTCTGGCCATCATTATCAAAAGCATGCTGTGATGCTACTTAGTCGACAGGTATTCTATATCTGGGCTCCTAAACCCAAGGATCATTCTGCCCATTCCTGTAGGTAGTATTTGCTCATTCTTTTAGGTTATTAGTAACCTTGTTATAGTCATCAAGATTTGTGGTATATCATTCTTCCACTACCATGAATCGGTTATGGCAGAAGTTAGTTGTGGATGAAAGATCACAACATGAGCGCTCTTGATGAGTTCTCCATTCCATAGTTGTGACTCTGCCAATCCTTCATTTCTGCATGGATTGTCTGGAAGAAACATATTGAACTATGTTCGACATATTCAGTCTATGCATCTACAACCCAAGAAAAATTATGTGCTCTTGAGTTTCCCTTCTTCAATTTTATTCTGACCGTTTTTTATCAATGGATAGTCAAGAGTATGTCATGCATTGAGTTATCGATGTCGACTATTCTTGTGGTCTGTTAAGACATTCTATTCTATAATGACTAGGAGAAGCAAACCCCTGTACCTCATCCATTTCCCGAATTGGGTCAAAGCAGTTGTATTCTGCAGATCAAATGCAAATCCAGCTTTGCTCTGTTCTACCTTGAGGTATTACCCTCTTCATGTCAAGAATATCGTGAGAACTGCACTCCCTCTTATGAAATCTTGATCTAGTAATACTTCTCGCCATCATCATTCATCCCTCGGTCTCTGTGTTGTTTGTGACCAGGATACTGACAAGGAATCGTGATGTGTGAAATCAATACTCCTAGCAACTTTGTTGCTTGGTAGTTAATGGACAATAATCTCACTCTTGGTGTGGTTATCATTGAATTGTCATACTAAGAATGATTGTGCTACCTAGTCCATTTTCCATGGTGCACTTTTCGATCAATGAGTTAGGATTGTGTCAATCCCTTGCTTTGTTGATCATATCGTCTTGCCTTGAGAAGCAAGATTGTTCTCGAGCTTGTTAACATATCGGTGGATTGTGATTTTCCTATTATTTTCTTGGAAGTATCACCAAGGTGTTTCTTGACCGTTATGTTGAGTTCGTGATCAAGGTGGTTTTTCTATAAACCATCCCGTCTCCAAGAATCCGTGTTGGATATCCCTGAACTAATTGGTTAAGCTAAACAACAACTTGGAGAGTTGGAAGATAGAAGCTTCATCTAACTTATCTCATGTTAAAGGGATATCTTGTGTCTTTGCATGCGTATGTGTAGAAGAAAGGTGATATCTTCATCGATTGATCCTTGTGACCAATTGATGCACCTATCATCTTGTTCAGCCATTGATTTGAGTGTGGGCTATCATCAGATCAAAATCAGAACCAAAGATTTCTTTAATGTTGTTTTACTCGCGGGTTTATCATCGAGCATATACCGTTATATCTTTTGGTCTGACCAATGCTATCAACTTGCTCTCATAGTTGTGGAATTCCATCCATATGGATATCCCGATGAATTGTTGTTCATCCCATTGACAACATTTCCATCTCTACCATGACTCATGAAGAACATGAGGCTAGTGTTGGAAACTTTGTAGGCATATATTAGTGTCTTGTACATGAATCTTATGCATGGTGTAAGAAGTGACTTACTCTTGGTTCATCTGCTCATGGTGCAAGTTGTCGCCATGAACTTGAGAAAGGTCATTTTGTTTTCATTGGAATCATCCCAAGTCAGTCATGCCCGTGCGAAGTATTCTATGGTTTGGTAGACTGATCATCTCCATTCCACATGCAATCCCCAGCACACTAAGCCACTGATTGAGTTGTTCAAGAAAAAGAAGTTCCTTCTTAAGAGCTAATCCAGACTTATGTAAGAACTTCGCTAATTCCTAATGATGGTTCCTAACCAGAACTCGGAAGTCTTTTGTTGTAAGGTTATGTATCTTGCAATCCAGCTCATGTTTTGGAGTTGGCTTCCATAGTTCATCTTCTGAGAATCTCGCAACGTCATCTCTTCGGTTTGTGTTGCAACCTTTCATTTTCAGACATGCTGAGTCTGGAATATCGTGACACCAACCATATCTGAGTCTCAAGCAGATATGATGGCTGGAACATTTCCCAAGAAGTATAATAATGGTCTCTTTGTAACCCGGCAAAGGGATGTTGTGGCTAACATACCTACCCAGAAGGTCTTCTATTATAAAATCTTATATCAGCAACTTGGCCACCTCCCCATGGGAAATTTGTATGACTTGCCCTATAAGTTATTCCTCATGGACCCCTTTGAGATCCCGAAGTCTGACCTTTACTTGATGTCCTAGATAGTAAACCTGACCTATGGTTGGGGTTACACTAGTACGTCAAGGAGAACATTAGAACCGGAGTGCTAAATGACTCTCGGTCGATTATCCAGATTTCGCTCCCTTGGCATAGCTAAGGTGAAATCTGAGAAAGTGTTGTCTTCCTTTGCATCTGCATCCTCCGTCATTATTTATCATTGTTGTATGATGTGTTGCCAGGATCCTTGGCATGGATGTTGGTAAAACTTTGTTGAATATGGAGATGCTCAAGTTCTTGAGAGCATGCTCAGACACTGGGTTATACCCTCGGTATTGATTGGAATGTGCCTTCCATCACCGAGTTTTTTTATAGCTCTAGTTTCCACTTCAACCTGAGTATGCCATTCTTTCGAATTCCTTCAAATGATCATTGTGAATTTTCTTAGGTTGGTATGAAGAGCTATAATGATCTGTGTATCAAAAGTAATTCTTTTTGCCACTTAAGGGATAATTCTATGAGTCACCTTTCCTAAGGTGCCCCATAATGGTATTATGGCAATTAACTCCTCGCTACTTTCAAACCTCTTCACCATCTGTTTTAGCGTGGAATTGTTGCCTACCAATTGAACCTCCATCATCTGCTTCACTCTTTATTCTTGATGTGTGTTTTGTGTCTCAGCTCGAGAGATGTTATCACATCTCATTCTACGAGTTGATCATGAGTGCTCGATCATCGAAAAGATCAAATCTTGTAGAGCTCTCTATCCATGTTGTGTTTTTTTCTGCTGGATGAAGATTCCGAAGACAAAAATGTCAAGAGCGGCATAATGCAATAAAACAACATCTCCGAGAAGAGCAACTGGATGGTGAAGATTGTGGTAGTTGTGTTCCCTTTTGTTCTCTTAACCTACCTTTGAATCTCGGGGCGAGATTCTTGTTTAGTGGGGGTGAGTTGTCACAGCCCTAGAATTGATTGGTATTTGTTTGCTTCAAAATCAGCATGTGCATCATGTCATCATGCTAGAATTCAAAAGAAAACTTGAAATGGGGATGACAAAACCTAGCACCTTCTCAAATAAATAAAATTCCAGCAATTGAATTTTGAATGATTTCATAATGTTTTTCAAAAATGTTCATTGTTTCTGATAAATGTTGGCAACAACATATTAGGGGACATATTAATTTTCAAAACAAATATAGCATTTTAAAATACACATTAAGCTCCTGAAATCAATTAGTAAAGCAATATAATTATTTTAGTTGATTCATAAATGCTGAAACTTTTTGAGGGACTTAGTAATATTCTTTTTGTATCACATAAATTTTTTTAGGGTTTGTGCCTAGGTAATTTTTGCCCAAACAAATAATAACAGAAAACAGAATATAGGAAATAAAGAAAAAATAAAAGAAAGAAAACTTACCTGGCGCTCACCTGGCCCAGCCCACCAGGGGCAAGGGCGTCTTCCTCCCAGCGCCAGTAGGCAGAGGCGAAGACATCCACGGTGGTCGTCGCGCGTGCGCCACGCCGCCAGCTCTCTGCCTGCCTGGGGCACGGGATAAGGCCGTCGAGACCCCCTCCCATGCACGCCTCTCTCCCTCGCTCTCTTCCCTCTCCCCTGCTCCTCTCCCTCCCTCTGCTCGCCATGGTGGCCGCCGGACCTCGCCGCGATTCACTCCGCCTGGTGCTTCCCCGAGCTCGTCGTGACCTCCAGGAGCCCCACAGTGAGCCCTGCTCCATTTCTCCCCTCTCCCCGTCGCTCCTCCCCTCCTCTATCCCTGCTACCTGCCGACGCCCGAGAGGAATTCACCGCCGGCAATGGTGTGGCCGTGGCCACAGCCACCATGGCCCGCGCCCGAGCATCTCTTGGAGCTCCTGATGCTCCCTGGAAGCCATCTAGCCGCTCACCTTGCCTGCTCGTGCCCCGCAAGCCGCAGCCGTACAAGCCCTTTCTGCCGCCGCCGCCATAACTCGTCGCTGGCCTGTCTCCGGCGCCCCTCCAGCCACCTAGTTGCCCCGATTGGATGCACGTGAACCCCAGCTGTCCGTAGGTGCCCTCCGCTGCTCAAATGGTCGCCGGAGGAGGATTTCCGGCGACCCCCACTGTCTCGGCTCGCCGCCGGCGGCCTCCCTCTATCGAAGCTGACGTGGCCAGGTTAATTACCCACTAATCCCCCCTTATCCACTGACCAGAGGGCCCCACAGGGGGTCAAAGCCCCATCAGCCTCTGCTTTGACCGGGGATTAGAGTCGGGTTAATGACAGGTGGGGTCCGATTCCGGCAGATTTAGGATTAGTCTCTAATTTAATTAATCTGGTTAATTAGTTTAATAGGTCACTAACTGGTGGGTCCTGCGGTGTTAATTAGTATTAAGTAATAAAATTAAACCCTATTATTGACTATGTCACTGACCAGTGGGACCCACTGGTCAGGTTTGACCTGAGAAGGCCAGTTGACCTGCTGAGGTCACGATGACATAGTGCTGATGTAATAAAGCAATTTTCTGTTAAAGAATAAATCAGAAAAACCCAGAAAATATTTAAAACTTCTAAAAATCATAGAAAATAAGTTCTAAGTCAGATGAAAATAATTTATATATGAAAAATGATCAGAAAAATCCAATGAATCTGTTTATGCCATGATCATGCATGTTTGAACAAGTTAACATCACCAAGTAGGACATTTTATGATTAGGTCAATATTTGAAATATCACTTGGAGTTGGAAAGTCAAACTTGTTTGAATTCCACTTCAACCAATTTGGCTAACCACTCCTCTAGGTCAATTAAGTACCTCAATATGCCATGTCATACATCATGATTGTTGCATTTCATTGAATATGTTCTTTCTTTCTGTTTGTCGGTGCTTGTTCTCTCTCGGTAGACGATGGTTCCAACGATGTGAACGTTGACACTAATGAAGAGAAGTATTTCTTCAGGATTGTCAGGCAAGCAAAAACCCCTTGAGCATACTGATATCAACCCGCTCTCTCACTCTTGCTCTCTTTTACTTCATTAGGACAACAGCGATTCAACTGTTACATGTCAACGGTAGTTGAACCCATTCCTTTGCATGACCTGTCTTTGCCACAGTAAATAGCTGAAACCACTTAGCATGAGTAGCAATTGTTTGAGCCTTGTTGTGCTTACTCATACATGCATGCTTACTTGTTGTGCCTGCTATGCTTAGAGTTGTGTCGTATCGGGTCTGATACATCTGGGTGATGGATCAGAATGGTAGTAATCCTGACCTACTCTGTGGAAGCTAAGTGTGTGAACACGACTTGGTAAAGGTAGTGATGAGAGGTCATGTAGGAGTACATGGCGGGTTGTCTTATCGCGATCGACCTTAAGAACTGAGTTCTATGTATGTTATCCAAGACAAGATACTACCACACATTGGGCCCTGAAATATGACCCCGCTCGACTTATTAATCGCCTAGACCTCTGTCTAGGAGTTGCAACTAGTTTCTGGCGTTTGTAGGGAAAGTGTTGGCGGCCGTGTATAGTGCTGCCCGACGGGGTGGACTATGATGCGGTACAGACATAGTGGCACGGTGTACCAAGTGGCACCCGAACGGTGGGCTTGGGAACCCTGCGCACATCGTTTGAGGCCGTAGCGGAAACTTCGGCCGGACTTCCGTGCGGATTCAACCTCGGATAGGCGATAAACCTGGACTAGGGTCTTGTGTGGTTGACGGTCGTGACCGACGCCCACGCCAGTGCTTCCGCTTGAAGGTTGCCGAGATGCATGACGTGCATATGGTGCTAAGTGGCGGAAGTGTGTGTGAAGAAGTATACCCCTGCAGGGTGAAATAATCTGTTCGAATAGCCGCGTCCTCTGATATGGACTACTTGGAGAACTTATGTGGTTCATAGACAACTGGAAGTGGATACTCTAAAATACGCAAGATAAGCGTGAGTGCTATGGATGGCCTTCTCGTAGGGAGACGGAAGTGGATCCATAGTGGTGTATTTATTGGTGAATATGTGGACTCGTGTGCGCTATCCCACCTCAAAGAAACACTTGTAGTCGTAGTATAGGTTAGCCAAGAGTCAAAGCTGGTTTGCTGCAATGAACTCCACAACCCCCTTCATTGATACTTGTGCATATGTAGTTAGTTCTGATGTAAGTCTTGCTGCTATGACTCGTCTACACACGCTAGAGATCGACACCTGCATTGTTGGGTTACGTATGCCTGTCCCTGTACGGATGTGCCACTTGGGTTCTACGACTAGCCATGTCGGCCCGGGTTCTTTGACATTTGAATGCTAGCGACATGTTCACATACGTGAGTCAAAAGACGCAAACGGTCCCGGCCCAGGTAAGGTGGAAGCCGTGGAGATAACCGTGCGTGAGACCGCAAAGTGATGTGATGTGTTACATGCTGGATTCTTATGGCTTAGGATCGGGGTCCCGACATTGAAGAACCTTTCTTTCCTTTGTTACTAGCTTGCTTAGACTTAACTTGAGGCATGAATGTAGATAAGAGAATTTGTTTGGCTAGCTAAGAGGAAGTCTTCTTTCGAAGATCGTCATTGATAGATTTAAGGAACTCATGCTCTTGCTCTAAATTGAGCTTCTCGAAGCGTAGCTTCTCATGTGTCCTTACAAGATCTCTGTCGTCGTTTTCTCACGAGGGGTCGCGCGAGACGGTAGATGCCATGGGGTGGCTTATCAAGGTGAGAGCAAGGCTGTCGTGGATGATCCAGGACGGGTATACGAATGGCGTGTAGTGGTTTACCCAGGTTCGGGGCTCTTCGGAGAGATAATACCCCTACTCATGCATGTCTGTATATCTGTGGAATATGCGGTACATGGTTGCTCCTAGAGCTGTATGGGAGAGAAGAGCCATGAGGCTTCTTGCCTCATGTGCGTGTGTGAGCACGTGAGAGTGGGAGTCCAACCCCATATGTCGTGGGCATGAGGCCTTTATATAGGCATGAGGGGGTGGCTTGGGATGTGAGCTGCAGTGGGTAGCTTACATCTCAAGCAGCTTGAGGTGTAAGCTACCATGGGTAGCTTACATGTCAAGCCATATGTAGCTTGTGGACTAAGCTATGTCTGTCCCCTAGTGCACTTTATAAGTCAGTGTCCAGGGGACAGGTTACACTGTAGATAGTACAGCGCGACACCCGTGTAGTGCGCTACTACACCCGAGGCATGTGCGCGACCGTGGTCAGCCAAACGAGGCGGAGCCAGCAGCCGAGGGCCGTGGTGGCGGCTGGGCGTGGGAGGAGCCAGCGGCCGGGCATGTGGTCGCGCGAGGCGGTGCTAGAAGGGGCCGCGGCAGGCCAGGAGAGGCGTGCGCGCGACCGTGGCCGGCTAGACGAGGCGGAGCCGGCAGCCGGGTGCCGGCCGGGCGAGACAAAACCTGCAGCGTTAGGGACCACGGTGACGGCGGGGCGTGGGAGCAGCCAGCCGCGCCAGTGGTCGCGATGGAGGCGGCCGGGCACATGGTCGCGGGAGGCCCGGACGGAGCGGAGCGGCGATGGGGCACGGGCAGTGCGGGAGGCGACGCCGCGCTCCGGAGGAGGGAGCTGGCGCCATGGGAGGTGATGCGGGCATGGATGGTGGCGCAGGGCCTGCGGAGGCAATAGTCGGAGCGGCAACGCAACGTGCGCGAGCGGAGGAGAACGCTAGTGCGGCAGGCCGTCTGCGCAGACCCGAGCCAAGCTAGCCAGCTAGCCAGCTCCACTGAATCGATTGGCTCCGTGGGCTCTGCTAGCTAGCTAGCTAGACATGAGTGCATGCACGCACAGGTATGGAGGAGGCCGGTGGAACTGCGCATGGAGGCGTGGCTGGGACGACAGTGCGCCGCCTCGCACGACCGCCCGGAGGGCAAGTTGATGTTGAGCCCTCGAGCGCAGCAGGAGAGGCGATGGCGATGCCACGGTGGAGCTAGCAAAGATGGCGAGGCCGATAATGAAGGCGTGCCGCCTCGCGCGGCCGCCGCGAGGGTGAGTTGATGTCGAGCCCTCGAGCGCGGACGAAGAGGCGACGATGACGCCACGGCAGAGGCGACGAAGATGGTCTCGTCTAGGCCGCGGAACCAGCAGCAGCTTGCCTCATGGATGGGCACCAATTGTCGTCGTTTTCTCATGGGGGGTCGCGCGAGACGGCAGATGCCATAGGGTGGCTTATCAAGGGGAGAGCAAGGCAGCCGTGGATGATCCGGTACAGGTATGCGAATGGCGCATAGTGGTTTACCCAGGTTCGGGGCTCTCTGGAGAGATAATACCCCTACTCCTGCATGTCTTGTTGGAAATATGCCCTAGAGGCAATAATAAAATGGTTATTATTGTATTTCCTTGTTCATGATAATTGTCTATTGTTCATGCTATAATTGTGTTAACCGGAAACCATAATACATGTGTGAATACATAGACCACAACATGTCCCTAGTGAGCCTCTAGTTGACTAGCTCGTTGATCAATAGATGGTCACGGTTTCATGGCCATGGACATTGGATGTCGTTGATAACGGGATCACATCATTAGGAGAATGATGTGATGGACAAGACCCAATCCTAAGCATAGCACTAGATCGTGTAGTTCATTTGCTAAAGCTTTTCAATGTCAAGTATCGTTTCCTTAGACCATGAGATTGTGCAACTCCCGGATACCGTAGGAATGCTTTGGGTGTGCCAAACGTCACAACGTAACTGGGTGGCTATAAAGGTGCACTACGGGTATCTCCGAAAGTATCTGTTGGGTTGGCACGAATCGAGACTGGGATTTGTCACTCCGTGTGACGGAGAGGTATCTCTGGGCCCACTCGGTAAGACATCATCATAATGAGCTCAATGTGACTAAGGAGTTAGCCACGGGATGATGTATTACGGAACGAGTAAAGAGACTTGCCAGTAACGAGATTGAACAAGGTATGGGGATACCGACGATCGAATCTCGGGCAAGTACCATACCGATAGACAAAGGGAATTGTATACGGGATTAATTGAATCCCCGACATCGTGGTTCATCCGATGAGATCATCGTGGAGTACGTGGGAGCCAACATGGGTATCCAGATCCCGCTGTTGGTTATTGGCCGGAGAAGTGTCTCGGTCATGTCTACGTGTCTCCCGAACCCGTAGGGTCTACACACTTAAGGTTCGATGACGCTAGGGTTATAGGGAAATGGTATACGTGATTACCGAAGGTTGTTCGGAGTCCCGGATGAGATCCCGGACGTCACGAGGAGCTCCGGAATGGTCCGGAGGTAAAGATTGATATATAGGAAGTCCAGTTTTGGTCACCGGAAAGTTTTCGGGCTCATCGGTAGTGTACCGGGAGTGCCGGGAGGGTGCCGGAGGACCCCCGAGAGGGGTGTGACGACCAAAGGACCTCATGGGCCCTTAGAGGAGGTGTGCCAGCCCATATTGGGTCGGCCAAGACCATCTATGTGGGCCCATGTGGCTGGAGATAAGGAGATAAGGCAAAAGGGATTTAAAAGGAGGAGATCCACCTCCCTTGTGGGAGGTGGACTCTCCCTTTAATTCGGCCGACCCTCTCCTCCTTGGAGGAGGGGCCAAGCCAGCCCTTCCACGTCCCTCCTCCTATATATACTTGAGGTTTTGGATGTTTTGGGAGAGGATTTGATCTCTCTCTCTCACGGCAAAGCCCTACCTCTCTTCTTCCTCCTCCGCAGCGCTTAGGCGAAGTCCTGTCGGAATACCTTGCTACTCCACCACCACCACGCCGTCGTGCTGCTGTTGGAGCCCTTCCCCAACCTCTCCTTCCTCCTTGCTGGATCAAGGTTTGGAGACGTCACCGGGATGCACGTGTGTTGAACACGGAGGTGCCGTCCGTTCGGCACTTGATCGGATCTACCGCGATCTGAATCGCTGCGAGTACGACTCCATCAACCGCGTTCTTGTAACGCTTCCGCTTAGCGATCTTCAAAGGTATGAAGATCCAATCTCTCCCCACTCGTTTGCTGGTTTCTCCATAGATAGATCTTGGTGACACGTAGGAAAATTTTGATTTACTACTACGTCTCCCATCAGTGGTATCAGAGCCAGGTTTATGCGTAGAATCTATGCACGAGTAGAACACAAAGTAGTTGTGGGCGTCGATTTTGTTAATATGCTTGCCGTTACTAGTCTTATCTTGATTCGACGGTATTGTGGGATGAAGCGGCCCGGACCAACCTTACACGTACGCTTACGTGAGACCGGTTCCACCGCCTGACATGCACTAGTTGCATAAGGTGGCTAGCGGGTGTCTGTCTCTCCCACCTTAGTCGGATTGGATTCGATGAAAAGGGTCCTTATGAAGGGTAAATAGCAATTGGCATATCACGTTGTGGTTTTGACGTAGGTAAGAAACGTTCTTGCTAGAAACCTATAGCAACCACGTAAAAACTTGCAACTACAAATTAGAGGACGTCTAACTTGTTTTTGCAGCATATGCCGTGTGATGTGATATGGCCAAAAGGATGTGATGTGATGCATTGTGATGTATGAGATTGATCATGTTCTTGTAATAGGGTTCACGACTTGCATGTCGATGACTATGACAACCGGCAGGAGCCATAGGAGTTGTCTTATATTATTGTATGACCTGCGTGTCAATCATAAACGCCATGTAATTACTTTACTTTATTGCTAAACGTTAGCTGTAGTAGTAGAAGTAATATTTGGCGAGACAACTTCATGAAGACACAATGATGGAGATCATGATGATGGAGATCATGGTGTCGTGCCGGTGACAGTGATGATCATGGTGCCCCGAAGATGGAGATCAAAGGAGCAAGATGATATTGGCCATATCATGTCACTATATTGATTGCATGTGATGTTTATCATGTTTACATCTTATTTGCATAGAACGACGGTAGTAAATAAGATGATCTCTCAATAAAATTTCAAGAAAGGTGTTCACCCTAACTGTGCACCGTTGCTAAGGATCGTCGTTCCGAAGCACCACGTGATGATCGGGTGTGATAGGTTCTAACGTTCGCATACAACGGGTGTAAGCCAGATTTACACATGCGAAACACTTAGGTTGACTTGACGAGCCTAGCATGTACAGACATGGCCTCGGAACACGGAGGACCGAAAGGTCGAACATGAGTCGTATAGAAGATACGATCAACATAGAGATGTTCACCATGGATGACTAGTCCGTCTCACGTGATGATCGGACACGGGCTAGTTGACATGGATCATGTATCACTTGGAAGACTAGAGAGATGTCTATCTAAGTGGGAGTTCATTAATAATTTGATTAAATGAACTTAATTATCATGAACTTAGTCTAAAAATGTCCTTGCAAATTATGTCGTAGATAGCTCACGCTGTAGCTCCCCAGTTTTATTGATACAATCCTAGAGAAAAGTAAGTTGAAAGTTGATGGTAGCAATAATGCGGACTTGGTCCGTGATCTGAGGATTGTCCTCGTTGTTGCACAGAAAGCTTATGTTTTTTATGTACCGCTAACTGCATCACTCCCTCAAGCGTTGTCTGTAGATGTTGTGAACATATGACAGGCACTTTTTGGTGACTACGTGATAGTTCAATGCGTCATGCATTACGGCTTAGAATTGAGGCTCCAAAACGTTTTGAACGTCACGGAACATATGAGATGTTCTAGGAGCTGAGATTGTGATCTCAGGCTCGTGCCTATGTTGAGAGGTATGAGACCTCCAACAAGATTCTTTGTCTACAAGATAAAGGAGAATAGCTCAATCGCTGAGCGTGTGCTCAGATTGTCTGGGTGCTACAATCACTCTAATCAAGTGGGAGTTAATCTTCCAGATGAGATAGTGATTAATGCAGTTCTCCAAGTCATTGCCACCAAGCTACTAGAGCTTCATGATGAACTATAACATGCCAGGGATGGATAAGATGATCCCTGAGTTGTTCGTGATGTTTGACACCACGAAGGTAGAAATCAAGAAGGAGCATCAAGTGTTGATGGTTAAGTGAAACCACTAGTTTCAAAAGGGGCAAGGGCAAGAACGGAAAACTTCACGAATGGCAAGCCAGTTGTTGCTCTAGTGAAGAAACCCAAGGTTGAGCCCGAACCCGAGACTAAGTGCTTCTGTTATGAGGAGAATGTTCGCTGAAGCGGAAAACCCCTAGATGCTTGGTAGATAAGAAGGCTGGTAATGTCAATGGAAGTATATTTGATATACGTGTTAGTGATGTGTACCTTGCTGGTACTCCTAGTAGCACCTGGGTATTGGATACTGGTTCGGTTGCTAAGTGTTAGCAACTCGAAATAAAAGCTACGGAATAAACGGAGACTAGCTAGGTGAAAGGTGACGATGTGTGTTGGAAGTATTTCCAAGATTGATGTGATCACCATCGCACGCTCTCTCTACCTTCAGGATTTGTGATAAACCTAAATAAATGTTATTTGGTGTTTGCGTTGAGCATGAACGTGATTAGATCATGATTAGTGCGATACGGTTATTCATATAAGTTAGAGAATAATGGTTATTCTATTTACATGGATAATGCCTTCAATGGTCATGCACCCACTCGAAATGGTTTATCGAATCATGATCGTAGTAGTACACATATTCATAACATTGGTACCAAAAGATACAAAGTTAATAATGATAGTACCACATGCTTGTGGCACTGCCACGTAATGTCATATTGGTATAAATCGCATGAAGAAACTCCATGATGATGGATTTTTTTGACTCACTCGATTTCGAATCGGTTGAGACATGCGAGCTATGCCTCTTGGGCAAGATGACTGAGACCCCGTCATCCAATATGATGGAGCGGGCAAGTGGCTTATTGGAATTAATACATGTTGATGTATGTGGTCCAATGAGTGTTAAAACACACAGTGGATATCGTTGTTTTTCTTTACCTTCACTGATGATTTGAGTAAATATGGGGATATTTACTTAATGAAACACGAATTTGAAATGTTTGAAAGGTTCAAGGAGTTTCAGAGTGAAGTTAAAGATCATCGTGACAAGAAGATAAATGTCTATGATACGATCATGGAGGTGAATATCTAAGTTACGAGTTTGGTATGCAATTTTAGACAATGTGGAAATTGTTTCACAGCTCACGCCTCCTGGAACACCATAGTGTGATGGTGTGTTCGAACGTCGTAGTCGTGCTCTATTGGATATAGTGAGTACTATGATGTCTCTTATCATTTTGCCACTATCGTTATGGGGTTATGCATTAAAGACAAATCCATTCACTTTAATAGGGCACCATCTAAGTCTGTTGAGATGACACCGTGAGAATTATGGTTTGACAGAAGCCTAAGCTGTCATTTCTTAATGTTTGGGGCTGCGACGCTTATGTGAAAATGGGTTTTTCACCTAGCGAGCTCGAACCCAAAGCAGACAAATGCATCTTCATAGAATACCCTAATGAGACATTGGGTATACCTTCTATCTCAGATCCAAGCACAAAAGGTGTTTGTTGCTAAGAACGGGTCCTTTCTTGAGAAAGAGTTTCTCTCGAAAGAATTGAGTGGGAGGAAGATAGAACTTGATGAGGTTGTTGAACCTTTGTTTCAACCAGAGAATAGCGCAACACAGAAAGATGTTTCTGTAGAGCCTACTCAGTTGAAAAGGAAGTTAATGATGATGATCATGAAGCTTCGGATCAAGTCACTATCGAACCTCGTAGGTCGACAAGGACGCGTACTGCTCCTGAGTAGTACGACAACCCTGTCTTGGAAATCATGTTGTTGGACAGCGATGAACCTACGAACTATGGAGAAGCGATGGTGGGCCCGGATTCCAACAAATGGCTAGGAGCCATGAAATCCGAGAAAGGATCCATGTATGAAAACCAAGTATGGACTTTGGTAGACTTGCCTGTTGAATGGCGGGTCATTGAGTACAAATGGACCTTTGAGATAAACATAGACGCTAATGGTGAAATGTCACCGTTTATAAAGCTCGACTTGTCGCAAAGAAGTTTCCGCCAAGTTCAAGGAGTTGACTGCAATGAGATTGTCTCATCTGTAGCGATGCTAAAAGTCTATTAAAATTTTGTTAGCAGTTGCTGCATTTTTCGATTATGAAATCTGGCAGATGGATGACAAAACAAGGTTTCCGTAATGGTTTCTGTGAGGAAGAGTTATATGTGATACAACCAGAAGGTTTTGTCAATCCTAAGGATGCTAATAATATGCAAACTCCAGCGATCCTTCTATGGACTGGAGCAAGCATCTCGGAGTTGGAATATATGCTTTGATGAGGTTATCAAAGTGTTTAAGTTTATACAATGTTTATGAGAAACTTGTATTTGCAAGAAAGTGAGTGGGAGCACTATGGAATTTCTTATAAGAATATGTAGTTGACATATTATTGATCGGAAATGATGTAGAATTTCTGGAAGAGCATGAAGGGTTGTTTGAAAAGTTTTTTTTTTCAAAGGAAGACCCAGATAAAGCTACTATTTTATTAAGCATCAAGATCTATAGGGATAGATCTATTCGCTTGATAAGTTTTTTCGACGAAGACATACCTTGACAAGTTTTTGAAGGAGTTCAAAATAGATGGGTCAAAGAAGGAGTTCTTGACTGTATTGTAAGGTGTGAAATTGAGTAAGACTCAATACCCGACCACGGCAGAAGATAAAGAAGAGATGAGTGTCATCTCCTATGCTTTAGCCATAGGCTCTATATAGTATGCCATGCTGTGTACTGCACCTGTGTGTGCCTTGCCATGAGTCTGTCAAGGGGTACAAGAGTAATCCAAGAGTGGATCACTAGACAGCGGTCAAAGTTAGCCTTAGTAACTTGAGAACTAAGGAAATATTTCTCGATTATGGAGGTGATAAAGAGTTCATCGTAAAGTGTTACGATGATGCAAGCTTTAAAACCAATCCGGATGACTCTTAGTAGAAATCCAGCTACGTATAGTGGAGCAGCCATTTGGAATAGCTCCAAGTGGAGCGTGGGAGCAGTATCTACAAATATGAAATGGAAAGTTTGCAAAGGTACACACGGATCTGAATGTCGCAGACCCGCTGACTAAAAACCTCTTTCACGAGCAGAACATGAACAAACCCCAGAACTTATTGGGTGTTAATCACATGATGATATGATCACATGGTGATGTAAGTGTTAATCACATGGTGATGTGAACTAGATTATTGACTCTAGTGCAAGTGGGAGACTGTTGGAAATATGCCCTAGAGGCAATAATAAAATGGTTATTATTGTATTTCCTTGTTCATGATAATTGTCTATTGTTCATGCTATAATTGTGTTAACCGGAAACCATAATACATGTGTGAATACATAGACCACAACATGTCCCTAGTGAGCCTCTAGTTGACTAGCTCGTTGATCAATAGATGGTCACGGTTTCATGGCCATGGACATTGGATGTCGTTGATAACGGGATCACATCATTAGGAGAATGATGTGATGGACAAGACCCAATCCTAAGCATAGCACTAGATCGTGTAGTTCATTTGCTAAAGCTTTTCAATGTCAAGTATCGTTTCCTTAGACCATGAGATTGTGCAACTCCCGGATACCGTAGGAATGCTTTGGGTGTGCCAAACGTCACAACGTAACTGGGTGGCTATAAAGGTGCACTACGGGTATCTCCGAAAGTATCTGTTGGGTTGGCACGAATCGAGACTGGGATTTGTCACTCCGTGTGACGGAGAGGTATCTCTGGGCCCACTCGGTAAGACATCATCATAATGAGCTCAATGTGACTAAGGAGTTAGCCACGGGATGATGTATTACGGAACGAGTAAAGAGACTTGCCAGTAACGAGATTGAACAAGGTATGGGGATACCGACGATCGAATCTCGGGCAAGTACCATACCGATAGACAAAGGGAATTGTATACGGGATTAATTGAATCCCCGACATCGTGGTTCATCCGATGAGATCATCGTGGAGTACGTGGGAGCCAACATGGGTATCCAGATCCCGCTGTTGGTTATTGGCCGGAGAAGTGTCTCGGTCATGTCTACGTGTCTCCCGAACCCGTAGGGTCTACACACTTAAGGTTCGATGACGCTAGGGTTATAGGGAAATGGTATACGTGATTACCGAAGGTTGTTCGGAGTCCCGGATGAGATCCCGGACGTCACGAGGAGCTCCGGAATGGTCCGGAGGTAAAGATTGATATATAGGAAGTCCAGTTTTGGTCACCGGAAAGTTTTCGGGCTCATTGGTAGTGTACCGGGAGTGCCGGGAGGGTGCCGGAGGACCCCCGAGAGGGGTGTGACGACCAAAGGACCTCATGGGCCCTTAGAGGAGGTGTGCCAGCCCATATTGGGTCGGCCAAGACCATCTATGTGGGCCCATGTGGCTGGAGATAAGGAGATAAGGCAAAAGGGATTTAAAAGGAGGAGATCCACCTCCCTTGTGGGAGGTGGACTCTCCCTTTAATTCGGCCGACCCTCTCCTCCTTGGAGGAGGGGCCAAGCCAGCCCTTCCACGTCCCTCCTCCTATATATACTTGAGGTTTTGGATGTTTTGGGAGAGGATTTGATCTCTCTCTCTCACGGCAAAGCCCTACCTCTCTTCTTCCTCCTCCGCAGCGCTTAGGCGAAGTCCTGTCGGAATACCTTGCTACTCCACCACCACCACGCCGTCGTGCTGCTGTTGGAGCCCTTCCCCAAACTCTCCTTCCTCCTTG
This sequence comes from Hordeum marinum, assembly GCA_022496015.1. NCBI lineage: Eukaryota > Viridiplantae > Streptophyta > Magnoliopsida > Poales > Poaceae > Hordeum > Hordeum marinum. The sequence continues at coordinate 447,241,338 of CM039674.1, forward strand.
CTGGATCAAGGTTTGGAGACGTCACCGGGATGCACGTGTGTTGAACGCGGAGGTGCCGTCCGTTCGGCACTTGATCGGATCTACCGCGATCTGAATCGCTGCGAGTACGACTCCATCAACCGCGTTCTTGTAACGCTTCCGCTTAGCGATCTTCAAAGGTATGAAGATCCAATCTCTCCCCACTCGTTTGCTGGTTTCTCCATAGATAGATCTTGGTGACACGTAGGAAAATTTTGATTTACTACTACGTCTCCCATCATGTCTATATATCTGTGGAATATCCGGTACATGGTTGCTCCTGGAGCTGTATGGGAGAGGAGAGCCATGAGGCTTCTAGCCTCATGTGCGTGTGTGAGCACGTGAGAGTGGGAGTCCAACCACCATATGTGGTGGGCATGAGTCCTTTATATAGGCATGAGGGGTGGCTTGGGATGTAAGCTACAGTGGGTAGCTTACATCTCAAGCAGCTTGAGGTGTAAGCTACCATGGGTAGCTTACATGTCAAGTCATATGTAGCTTGTGGACTGAGCTACGTTTGTCCCCTGGTGCACTTTATAAGTCAATGTCTAGGGCACAGGTTACACTGTAGATAGTACTGTGCGACACCAGTGGAGTGCGCTACTGCTCGCCACTATTGCACTGACACGGGATACGTCCGTCTGGTCCGCGCGTGTCCGATGGGGCATTGTAGTTGGCCCCAGGCCACCGGCTGGCGGGCGCAAACGGCTGGCCAGAGCAGCCGGCCACGGGCGCGAGTCAGAGCATCCGACCCAGGCGGGCAGACACCCCATCCGACACGCCGTCTTTGGGGTACCCGGGGGTCATCCCCCCGACACTCTCTATGATCTTCTAGAGTTAACTCGTGAGCTAACATAAGAGTTTTTAGTTCTTGAATTAGTCATTATATTTGCAACTTATCATCATCACACAACTTATCAACACTAGAGTGAGTAGTAAGAAGTTCATTTTGACTAACATTACTAGTTTTGTCAAATAGCAAGTCATCTTAATCACTATTGAAATCAAGACACTCGGGGTGTGACACCTTGGGGCCTTTAGCCATGAAGCAAATTCCACTCCCTTCGTTTGGTGAATCAAATAGATCATAGGAGTTGGGAGTCACTAGAGCAATTCCAGCAACACTATCATCTTGACTATTGTCGGAGTTGGAGTAATAGCTTCTCCCAGAGTGGTTGTCGGAGTCGGAGCCACAAACCCATTCACCAACATGAGCTTGATGTTTCCTTCTTCAGTAGCTCTTGGTGTACTTGTCCTTCTTCTCCGAGTTCCTACTTCTCCTTGAGGGTCTTCGTTCATAACGATCATCTCTACTCCATCTCTCTCTTCGAGGTGACTTGTCTCTTGAGCTTCGTATTCTTGGTGACTCTTCTCTTCATTTGTAGGGAGCCATGCACTAATTGGAGTAGTGTCCAGGCTTCCCACAATTGTAGCAGTTTCGGTCACGACTTGACAAACACTTCTCTTCATATCTTGAGTTGGACCTTCGATCTTTGCTTCTATTCTTGTAGAACTTGTTGAATTTCTTGACCATGAGGCTTATCTCTTTATTTATGACAAGGTTGTCGCTTGAGGTAGTGGGAGCATCACTTGTGGCTTTGTAAGCACTGTTGGAATTTTGGTGAAGCTCTTCCTTGTCTTTGAGTGTCATCTCATGAGCAACAATTCTACCAATCACTTCCGTTGGCTTGAGATCTTTGTAGTTGGGCATCATTCGGATCAATGTGCAAATGGTGTCATATCGATCATCCAAAGCTCGAAGTATCTTCTTGATGATGAATTTATCAGTCATTTCCTCGCTTCCTAAGATGGCAATCTCATCGATGATGAGAGCTAGCCTAGAGTACATGTCAGCAACTCCTTCACCATCCTTCATCTTGAACTTGTCAAGTTGACTTTGAAGAACATCCAACTTGGATTCTCTCACAGATGATGTACCTTCATGCATATCAATCTAAGTATCCCAAATCTCTTTTGCGTTCTCAAGATGGCTGATCTTGTCGAATTCTTCGGGGCATATGTAGTTGAAGAGAATCTCACATGCTTGAGAATTCAGTTGCAACATCTTCAACTCATCTATGGTCGCTTCACGATTGGGTTCCCTTCCTTTCGCAAAGAATTCACCTTGCATGCCAACACGAACAACAGCCCAAACGGAGGGGTTAAGACCAAGGAAATGCATTTTCATTTTGTGCTTCCAACTAGCAAAATTTGTGCCATCAAAGTACGGACATCTACGGAGATAATTTCCCTCACTAGACACCATACTTCTCCTAGGTTGTGAGACCAATGCAACGGAGACCAAAGCTCTAATACCACTTGTAGGATCGGAAGTAGGTCTAGAGGGGGGTGATTAGACTACATGACCAAATAAGAACCTACTTTTTCCCAATTTTAATTCTTGACAGATTTTAGCATTCATAGTATGTCAAGTACACCTTACACATGCATGTCCAAGAGTATAGCAGCGAAAAGTAAAGACATTGCACATGAAAGTAAAGAGAGGGTAGGAAGAGCAAAAGCAATTGGTGACACAATGATTTTTCCCGTGGTTCCAATAGGTGGCACTATTGTACATCCACGTTCATGGAGTCTTCAACCCACGAAGGGTAATGGTCGCGAGAGTCCACAGAATGCTCTACCCACGGAGGGTTCCACGAAGAAGTAACCTTGACTATACCATTGTGACTTACATCCACGGAGGACTAGCCTTACTCGGGGTAGATCTTCATGAAGTAGGCGATCTCCTTGCCCTTACAAACTTCTTGGTTCACTCCACAGCGCAAAGTAGGAGGCTCCCAAGCGACACCTAACCAATCTAGGAGGCACCACCCTCCAAAAGGTAATAGGCTCGGTAATGTCGATGAACTCCTTGTTCTTGTGCTTCAAGATGATAGACTCCTCAACACACAATCACTCTATCACAGATATGGCTTGGTAGAACAGATGGGATTGGTGGAAAGCAACTTGGGGAGGCTAGAAATCAAGATCCATATGGTTGGAGTAGAAGATGTTGACCTCAACACAAGGGTAGGTGGTTCTCTCTCAGAAAATCTGATAGGATAGGTATGGAATGGTTGTGAGTGCTTTTCTTTCGAGTAGGTGGTAGTGGAGGGGGATATATGGGCATCTCCAAAAATCAAACCGTTACAGACAAAATGACGAACTCGGTGACACCGATGTGTTAATCTCGGTGGTACCGAAGTGACCAAAAGGTGGCAACTTTTGAATCTAGGTGAGACCAATATAGGAATCTCGGTTGCACCGATAAGGTGACCAACGGTCAGAATGCTCAATCTCGGTGATGCTGATTCGACAATATCGAAAGGACCAAAAATGTGAACTTGCGTAACAGAAAGTTGGCAGCCAAACTCGATGGCACCGAATGCAGTATCGGCTGCATAGAAAAGCTAGGGTTTGGCTGAGTCTGTCTAGGGTTTGGAATCGTTGGCATGGAATGTAGAATGTTGGTTGTACCGATTTTGAGTATATGGCTTTGGACAGACTTTGGTGGGAGAGTTTGTGGGTGTGTTTGGTGACTATCACTTGTGCATGCATTAGCATTTGATTCACCGACAAAACCTTAGCCCCTTTTAATAGTATTGGCTTTCCTATGGACTCAAAGTGATTTCTCACAAATATAAAATGTAGAGTCCTTTTGCTTGAAGCTTTGCCAACCTATTTCCTTGCAGCTTGGGTATTCCACAATCTCTTTGCTAACCCATCATCAAACTTTTCCTGAAACATACTTGATGGAAACATTAGTTCAATGACTTATATGTTGTTATGAATTACCAAAACCACCAAGGGACGTCTCCTCCATCAAAGGGCACCCTCATGCGCGAGCTCGAGGACAACGACGATGCTGGTGAAGCTCCTGCTGCGGGCTCCTCTCGCATTGCCAAGGCCCCAAAAGGGCTCGGGCCAGACCTCGCGCCATGCAGACCGCTTGTGTGTCGACTCCCTGGAAGCATGGAGTGGAGTCCTCTCTGGTGCATCCTACCTCTACAGGCAAGGTGGTCGAAGTGCCAACCTTGCCCGTGCCCGCATTGCTTCTCGCAGTCGAGGTGGGTGAGACGGGGGGCCACAGTGATCCCACCGACAGCCTCCCCCACAAGCAGCTCCCTTGTTGCCGCGTGTGGTGGCGTCCCTACCGAGGGAGGCTTGGGCACCCATGTCATTGCCGAAGTGGAGAGGAAGAGGAAGTGGGTCGACGTGGAGTAGTAAGTGGTCCGGCTTGGTTTGGTTCATATACCTACGGCTTGTGCACTAATGTCCTTCCTTTGCTTGGTTACTTGGGATGCCGCTATGCCGAAGATGAGGAGGAAGAAGGCAAGCATTAAGCCGAAAGGAGCCTCCGACGCGCTGCCTACCCCCACCGACAAGCCGTCGCCTGTCGATGAAGGCGAGGGGGCTCGCGAGGCAGCCTCCATGGTCGTCATCGCGGAGCCCCGTGAGCCCCCAATGCCCGTAGGTGCGGTCGTTCCTGCCCTCGAGGGCATGGTGTCGTCGAGGTCTAGAGGTCCAGCCCTTGAGGGCCAGCTGCTCGCCTATTTATCTGTGTCCGTGGTCACCGAGCGTCCTTCGGATCCCCCTGCTCCCGGCGTCGTTGCCTCACCGGGGTGGCCCCCTGCAGTCGCACGGAGGGCCCTTCCAGAGGGGCCCTTGATACCTCCACCGCGCAGTCACGACGTCCTGGACGGGGCCTTTGCTGTTCTGGCTCAGGTCTATGGCGCCTTCAGTGGTGTCGACGGTCACCCCACGAGTGGGCACCTAGGACTCCTCCCAGAATGGCTCCGGGCCGTTGCTTCCGTTGCGGCGGCTTGGAGCCAGTCTAAGGCCGTCGTGGCGAAAGGCAAGAGGGAAGCTGGGGTATCCCTGCTAGCATGCGCGGAGGCGCTAATTGAGGGGGCATCTGCCACCAAGCATTGCGAAGAGGCAGAAGCTTGTCTGAAGGCCCTCCATGGGGGCAGGTCAAGCTTGCGGGGTAGCTTCATCAGCGGGAGGGGGACCTCAACGCCCACCAAGCCTATCTTGTTGCCTGGGACTCTGAGCTGTTCCAGGTGGCGGTTCGCCAGGACGAGGAGGGAGTGCATCTGGACGTGGAGAGGAAGGAAGTTGCTTCGGAGAGGGCCCTTCTTGACGCTAGGGAGAAGACTCTCGCTGCAGCCGAGGAGAAAAAGGCCGCGGAGCTAAGCGCCTTCCCTGTTGTAGAGCTCAAGCTTCACCGAGCGCTCCATGCCCTTTGTCGGGACGGATTCGCGGAGCCCCTGGCGGCTCCAAAGAATGGCTTTGCAGTGCTTGCCTCGAAGCTTGTCGAGGCACTGGAGGGCGCCGTCTTCAAGGTGGAGAGGGTTCTAGAAAGTGAGTTTCGCAATCTCTTTTCACAGGCCGTGACACGTGTCTTCATCCATCTTCATGTTCGTGATCCGAGGTTTGACTTCAACTCCATGATCCGCCCGGTTGCCCGTGAGGTCTGTGTCAGTGCTACAGTGGCAGTGAAGGGCGCCATGGAGAAGCTGGCGAAGAGGTTCACCCCCGTCATGGTTTCTCCCCTCCAGATGCTGCCGAGGTTGGCAGCGAGGGAGACGAGGCCAGCAATGTTGATGATGAGCCCCACGAGGATGGAACAAGCGGTGGTGGCGGCTCCTCCTGATTCCTCTCCCCTCCTTCTTTCCTGCAATTCACATCGTGCCTTATAAAGGCATTAAACTTGTTTGTGTTCGTGATGAATTTTAACGTTTGTAATAACTATTTGATTGTGTGGTTGCTCTCTTCACCTTGTTTCTTTCCTGCTTGCTATGATGCTCTACGTCGGCAGGCCTGGCCCGCGCATACCTCAGCCGCCATTGAGCTAACCAGAAACCAAGGACGGTCCAAGGGGTGAGGGGCTATGGGTTCAGTTAGGCTCCTGAGTCGCGATGCTCAGGAGTCCCCCTTGACATACGAGCATCCATCATGAAGGGAACATGGCGGACACTGGATTAATTTCGAACTTTCGAACACCTTTATCTCTCCACGTCGGCAGGTCCCAGCCCACGCATACCTCAACCACCGTTGGGCCGACAGGAAACTAAGGACGGTCCAAAGGGTGAGGGGCTATGGGTCCAGTTAGGCTCCTAAGTCGCGATGCTCAGGAGTCCCCGTTGATGTTCGAGCCCCAGCGTCCTACTCAAGGGTTTTGAGCTGTTTTTTGAGCGCTTCAAGCTTTGTGTCGGCAGGGCTCGGCCCGCGCATACCTCAATCGCCATTGGGCCAATCGGAAACCAAGGACGGTCCAAGGGGTGAGGGGCTATGGGTCTAGTTAGACTCCTGAGTCACGATGCTCAGGAGTCCCCCTTGACGTACGAGCGGCTCCCATACCTTTCCTCGCCAAGTTTGCTAGAGATGGGTGTGTGAAGACTAGGTCTGGCAGACTTGGGAAGGTGGAGAGTACTAGGCCTAACTTGGTAGTAGCCCCCATGCAACTCCCTCACGCGTACATCCGAGGGAATGCAGCGAGGCGGGGCCGCAAGGAGCCTTCCTGAGGTTGGATGGAGCCGCTGGGGGCGCCCTCAGTTGTTTATCCCGTCGTGCCTGGCGTTGGGCTTCCACATTGCGTGGGCATGGTCATTGGTAGACCGTATTGACCGCCAGCACGGTGTTGTGGCTTCCACATTGCATGGGCCGTGTTGACCCTAGCATGGAGCTATGGATTCCATAGTGTGTGGGCATAGTGATTATTGGACCGTGTTGACTTCTTCGCCAGCGTTGGGTTGTGGCTTCCACATTGCGTGGGAAGGGACCCCTCCGCATCCTCGGGGGGGGGGGCGGGCATATACATCCCATAGAGTTCATGCGCTTGGCTGGCACGACGGAACTGAGAGGCGTATCTAGGAGCTCGCGAGGTCCCTACCTTGAAGGTGGTGTGTGCCTGAGTCTTCTTGTTGATGGGGCCATCCGAAGCCCTGCTCATTTCTTCTTTTTGAGTGAGGTAGTTTGGGAGCCCTCTTGGCACTCTACGTCTTCAGGTCTCGGTCCCGTACATTTCCCCACCACCGTTAGGTATGACCGAAAACCAAGGACACACTTCACGGGCGAGGCCCCAGCACTCCTGACGCTGACCGAAAACCAAGGACGACATCAGGAGGCCAAGTGGCATTATGACCAGTAAGGCTCGTGAGGAGCCCCCTTTTACGCTCAAGTGGCTCTACGTTTGCAGGTCCCGGTCCCACACATTTCCCCACCACCGCTATGTACGACCGGAAACCAAGGACTCACTTCACGGGGCGAGGCCCTGGCACTCCTGACATCGACAGGAAACCAAGGACGACATCAAGAGGCCAAGCGGAATTATGACCAGTAAGGCTCGTGAGGAGCCCCCTTTGACCCTCAAGTGGCTCTACGTTTGCAGGTCCTCGTCCCGCACATTTCTCCACCACCGTTAGGTATGACCGGAAACCAAGGACGCACTTCATGGGGCGAGGCCCCGGCACTCCTGACGCCGACCAGAAACCACGGACGACATCAGGAGGTCGAGTGGCATTATGACCAGTAAGGTTCCAGAGGCGCGATGCTCAGGAGCCCCCTTTAACGCTCGAGCGACCCCCATTCCACCATGTCTGTTGTTGCCCTAGGAGGTCGTGGGGCCTCTCGAGACTCCGTGCTGAGGCACCGCACGACGGCTGGAGCCCCAAGCCGAGGTCACATGCCCAAAGATGCTAGTCCCTAAGGCGATAGGGCTTCGCATCCCCGTTGCGGAGTGACCAGGGAAGGGCTGAGGCAGACATCCCCTTGCAAAACAGCAACTCAGAGAATGTGGTGCGGTGCATTCACGCCAGCAAGGAGCCATGCAAGCAAGGTGGAACGTTAGAAAGCATATCAGATACTTGGGAAACTATTGAAATATGCATAAACGAAGCGACTTCAGAGGTATGCCCTGACCTCCTGAGGATAATGTGGCCCGACGGGCGCCCTCAACCGGAGTAAAACAGAAAATTACCTAGCAACAGCCAAAAAAAGTGGTCACCTAGCGGCCAAGACACTGAAGAGCCGAAGCTGCCGTCATAGCCTGATCTCTCGCCTCCACGAGCGCGACCTTCACTGGTCTGTCATCTCCCGAAGCCCGGAACCTTCGCTCGGTCCGGGCATCTCCCCCAACTCCTCCCCGCGCCTCGTCAGGCAAGGCATGAGCATGGCCCGGTGAAGGAGTTGGAATGTTACGCCTGCGTTCGCCAGTCCGAAGGGCATGCAGACGTAGGCGTTCGGGTTGACCCATCCATGATCAGCTCGTGCTGGCCAAAAGGGACCCTAAGCCGTGACATGGTTATCTACAAGCACGTTGACGCAGACGCGCGTCCGGTCGATTGTGCTGATGACGACAGCTGCAATTGGTGGTGTTGGGCAGCCTCCGCCTTGCTCGTCCTGTGCTTCTCGAAGTTCCTCGATTGCTCTAATGACGGACTCTTGTGAGCTCGGCGCCTTGCGCCGTGCTCCTGGCATGGGCTGACGCGTGTCCGCACCTTCAGGTTGTGCTCGAGTGCCTCCACTGTCTCACTGAACGGACCTGGAGCTCCCTACGCAGGAGCCCTCAGGCCCGACCAAAGAGGGGCGCCGAGTGTGCCTTCCTATGCGATAGGGGGTGAGGTCCTATCCCTGGGAGCGGGGCTCGAGGCTTCCGTGCGCCCCAAGGAAGGGAGCTGCTTCTTCTTCTTGCGTAGGACTTCACGGGGCAGGGCGTCCTCCTCCTCGTCCGAATGCTTGGCCGCCACGGCGCGATAGGCATGCCCGAGGGTGCAGACAGCATGCTTCTCGTCGCAAGCAATGGTGATGATGCCGCCGCTCCCTGGCATCTTGAGGACGTTGTAGCCGTGATTGGTCATTGCCATGAACTTGTAGAGGGCTGGGTATCCAAGGATTGTGTTGTATGGAAGGTGGATCTGCATGACGTCCAAGATGATGGTCTCGGTGTGGTAGTTCTTGTGCCCGTCGAAGGTGATGGGCAGACACACCTACCCGATGGGTACGATGGACCCGTCTGTGACCCCTAAGAAAGGCTTGGTTGGCATGAGCTATTCGTAAGGCACCTAGAGCATCTCAAAGGTCTCAACAGAGACGACGTTGAGTCTCTCTCCAATGTCGATGAGGGTCTTGGTCACGAGAATGTTGCTGATGGTTGGCGTGCACAGCATGGGGAGCTTGTCGGCCATGGTCGGGTACCTGAGCTGGTTCCTCGAGTCGAAGGTGATGACGGTCTGGTACCAATTGAGGGGGTGTTCGCTTCGGGTTTCGGGAGAGCCATGTTCACTTCTCGTGTGAATTGCTTGAAGGCACGGTTTGATGCGGGGGCCTCGGCGCCACCCCAGAAACAGGCCACAGCCCTGATTTTCTGGAAGCCCCCAGCCCCATCATCCTATCTGTCCTCTTCCTTCCTTCTGGGTGGTGGTGGCAGCGGTGGTAGGCTGACCTCACAAGGGCGAACATCGCAAGGCTAGCCACGTCGCGACCCCTCCTGAGGGTCGTCGCGCCAACAGTCCTCACGAGGCTCATCGCGCCCGCGGTCGTCCCGAGCCTGATCGCGGCAGCGGTCCTCCGGGGGCTGATCACGCCATCCTTGATGAGGTTCCCAGTTGTCCCAGCGGCCTCTGCCGCGGCCGATGCCACGTCCGGAGCCTCGATCAGCTCGCCCAGGGCGCCTGCTGAAGTGCTCGGCATGGATCAGTCTGAGTTCCTGGCAATCCGCTGTGTCGTGGTTGTTGGTGCCATGGAAGATGAAGGTGGGTCTTCCTCCTGGCGGTGTTCGTCACCCCGGCTGCGCTTTGCCTCAGGCTCAGTCGCAAGCACTGCTAGGGCCTTATGCTCCGCCTCCTTTGCCTTGGTCTTCTTTTCTTCTAGCTCTGCCACCGGAAGCCCACGGAGTGATAGGCGACCCTCCTCGGCCTTGGCGCATCTTTGCCAAATTGAACATCTCCAGGGTGGAGCATAGTTCATCATTCATGGCGAGCTCCTCCTTCATCTTGGGGTCGGTGGCTCCGTCACCGAATGCTGAGATGATGGCTTCGTCTAAAGCCCTCGGGATCTTGCGGCGGGTGGTAGTGAAGCGTTGTATAAACTTGTGCAGGGTCTCCCCCTCCAGCTGCTTGATTCACCACAGGTCGTGCACGGAGGGCGAGTGGTCACAGGTGCCTTGGAATTTGGTGATGAAGCGCTTGCGCATGCCTTACCAGGAGGTGATGCATGCCTCCAGGAGGTTGAAGATCCAGGAGAGCACGCCACCCTTGAGCACCATGGGAAACCAACACGCCATGACCTTGTCGTCTCCCCCAGTCGCCGGGATGCTCAGGGAGTAGAGTTGTAGAAACTTGGCCGGATCTGCGGTGCCATCATAGCGCGGAGGCAGGTCGGGGTTGAACTTGCATGGCCACGTGGTTGGGTAGAGCTCTCGGGCGATGGCGAGGCACCCCACCGGCTCGACAGGTGCTGCGTGCATGGGAGGGTCCCGGTCTTGATGCTCCAGCAAGAACTCATGGAGTAGTGCTCGATCGCGGCGCTGGTTCGACTGTGTGGGGAATGCGCGCGCGCCAGCGCATGGTCGGGGGACCTCCTGGTAGCTCACCTCATCTCCCAGCCTCGCCTGAGGTTCTCAAAGCCTGTTGTGGGGCGTTGTTCCCGCTTGGGTTCGGGATCCCCGTCACATCGACGAGGTGGGGGCTGTGCGTCGCGTGCCACATCATCCCTGACGAGCTCCGCGTTACGCTGAAGCCAGTCATCGTAGAGATCAGGCGCGGGGCGGTAGCGGAGCAACTCGTTAGCCATGGCGAGTGTGACTTGGCCGTGCACCAGCCCGGGCCGAATACGGGAGGACGACCGAAACCTCAGACGATCAGTGGAGTGGCGATGTGGCCATCTGAAAGCACATTTGCTCGCTTGGTGGTTTTGGTAATTAATAACAACATATAAGTCAACAACATATAAGTCATTGAACTAATGTTTCCACCAAGTATACTTTAGGAAATGTTCGATGATAGGATTGGAAAAAGGAGATTGTGGACATACCCCAAGATGCAAGGAAATAGGCTGGCCAAGCTTCAAGCAAGAGGACTCTACATTTTATATTTGTGAGAAATCACCTTGAGTCCATAGGAAAGCCAATACTATTAAAAGGGGGTAAGGTTTTTTTGGTGAACAATATGCTCAATCGTACACAAGTGATAGTCGCCAAAAACATCCACAAACTTTCCCATACCGGTGCCACTGATTCCAGATCCCATACACACTCAGCCAAACCCTAGCCACTTCAGTGCAACCGATTCTATACCAGTGCCATCGAGTTTAGGTTGCCAACTTTCTGTTACGCAAATTCACATTTTCGGTCCCACTGAGAATGTTGGATCGACATCACTGAGATTGGAAATATGACCGTTGGTCACCTTATCGGTGCAACCGAGTTGCCTATATCGGTCTCACCGAGATTCAAAAGTTGCCACCTTTTGGTCACTTCGGTACCACCGAGTTTAACACATCGGTGTCATCGAGTTGGTCATTTTGTGTGTAACGGTTGGATTTTTGGGGATGCCTATATATACCCCTTCACCACCACCTACTCGAGAGAGAAGCACTCAGAACTATTCCATACCTAACCTATCAGATTTTCTGAGAACCACCTACCCTTGTGTTAAGGTCAAGATCTTCCACTTCAATCATATGGATCTTGATCTCTAGCCTCCCCAAGTAGCTTTTGTGACAACCCAAGTGTTGTCCCTACCTTTTTGGGCATGTATCTTATATGAACCTTGCTGTCATGAGTTATATAATTATTGCTCCTTGTCATGCCATGTCTTGTTCATGCATTCATGCATCATGCATCATATCATTCTTCATGCCATGCCTTGTTTGTGATGTGACCTTGTTGTGGTTGGGTGTGTTCTTGTGTTATGTGATGTGGTTTGAGTGTAGATGGTGCAACACTCCTTCTCTTCCCCCTCTCTTAATCTTTTCTATAAAACCGAACCTATTAGCCTTTATTTCCATTGCCATCAATCAACATAATAAATTGCTAAATTAAATTGTTGTAAACTGTTCAGGAGATAGCCTATAATATTTCAAGCATGTGAGTGTTGTTCTTTTGATGTTTTTTGATTTATGATCTTGGGGACTTAAATAGATAAAGGTTGTTGCTTTAAAAAATATTTCAAATTAGTTTCTCTAAAAATCCACTAGCTATTTTTATAAATCAGGTCTTAATTTGTTGTTTGCAAAAGTATTTTTGGTTTTGTCAAAATCCTTTTAATCATTTCTGTGGGGGTTTTGTAAGTGAGCTGATTTTGTTCAAATAAAAAAACCTTCGTTTTTTTAGAGAGAGGGAGCTTGCCTCCTGGGCCTCCTTGCCTGCAGCGGCCCAGTAATGCAGTTGCGCAGCCCGTAGCTCCCCCAGGAGCACGCGTCCGCCCTTCTCCTGTACAGCGCTCATCAGCAGAGGCCACATCGGTGTCCGCGCTGATTTAACGGCCGAAGGGAGCTCGAGCCGGCTATTTGTAGTGTCCCCTGTGCCCTAGGGTTTCTCTCCTCTCGGTTCTACCCATCTTCTCCCCTCCCCGCTGTCGGTAAGTCTCTCCAAGCCCCTCGTCGTCGCCCTGCCCGCCGTGCTCTGGCTGAGCATGAGCTCGAGCTCGGGTTAGCGTTCCTGCCCCGTTTCCTTCCTCCCCGAAGCATGGGTCATGCAAGTGGAGTTCCTGTCATCGCCCTTTGCTTTGCCCATGTCGTCTACGAGCCGGAAGCGGCGTCCTCTTTGTCGGCTTCTTCCTGTAGTTCCCGTGCAGCGTCGTGTCGGTCTTCTTCGCCTCTTTGCCTGTCGCGTCTCCGACCGCATCCTTGTGCCAAGGTAGGGAGGTACTCCCTTCTCCTCCTCCCTGCCTCCTCGAAGCGGCTGGTCGCCCGTAGCTCCCCGCCGCGCCATGTATTCGGCGTGCTCCCCACACCCCGCGCCGTCTCTGAATTTGTTCGTCAGAGAGGGTGCAGCTAGTGCCGCCGCGCGGTGCATGCCCTCCGTGCTCCCGCTCGTCTCGTCACGCGCCACGTCATTCCCGCAGCCCCGCAGTAGATGCTTCGCATGTGTTCTGGCCGCCCCGTAGCCCCGTGTAGCCTCGCGTCGCGTCTGTAGCGAGTCATGGCTTCCGCCATGAGCAGGGAGCACCACGCTCCCCTGCATCGCGTTGTGATGCCCGTGCTCCGCGTAGAAGATGGGAATGGGACCCCCTCCGTGTCCGCAGCTCCCGTCAGTGGTCAACGTCGCCGGAGGGCACCGTTGGAGCCGACGGTGCCGTCATCTTCTCCTCTGTCGCAAGGAAGAGGAAGCCTCCTGCTTCTCTGTCTTTCTAGCATTTTGCCCCCTCTATGTCAATGGCCTAAGTGTAGTGTAGTGGTAGCCGAACCAGGGGAAGAGCATGAGGGCGCGGGTTCGATTCCCCCCCCCCCCCTTGCGCGCCTTTCGTTTTTTTTTGTGGTGTGGTGTGTGTATGGCCGCGGGTAGGATCCCGTGTGGCCACGGGCCGGATCTGGTGCGGCTATGGTGTAGTGTGTGTGTGCGAGTGGTTGCAGGATCCTTTGTCGTGGAAGGATCTGGTGTGCATGTGTTGTGTGTGTGAGTGTATGCTAGTGTGTGTGTGTGTGCTGGTGTAGTGTGTGTGTGTGTGTGTGTGTGTGTTTGAGTGTGTGTGTGTATGACAAAGTGGGCCATGCCCCACTTGTCATGCACTATTTATGTGTGTGTTTTCTTGTTTCAGTGTTAATTAGCTTATTTCCATTTATAGTATTTATTCCAAATCGCAAATTTTTGCACATGAGTAATTTAAGTAAGTTTTCACTTATATGAATAGCATGATGTTTTGCTATGTAGTTTGTGTCATGATGCTTCATGTGACCATATGAGTATGATACATGATTTTGGGGTAGAAAGACCGAAGGAACCCATTGGTGCTTTTGGATTTCACTTTTGAGAAAGTTTATAAAACTGTCATTTTCTGTTGTGATGCTACTTTGTCATTTATGCATGAATTAATCCATGCTTGCTTTGGGGCATGTGCCAACTAGGAAGTGTTAGTGTTTTATGCCTATTATGCCATGGTATTTATGTTTGACATGAGAATAACCCATATAAGTGGGAAACTTGCTGTAAAGTAGCCAACTTAATGTTACTGTTTTCACCATGCTAAATATTTCTGTGTGAGAATCTGCTGTTATTTTTATGCCATAAAGAGTGGTTGATATCTTCTGATATGTTGTGAATTAGCTCAAGCTCAGTGCTAGTGATTTGAAGTAGATGTTGTCCTCTAGCATCCTGTTAATTTTCTTGCCATGAGGTGGTCTCTAACACCATTCGTTTCTGCTGTCAACTTGCTATCAGACTAACTCAGGTTCCAGAAAACTGTTATTTTCACTAAGCCCTAGATTTCTGTATTCATCATGCCAACTTGTGAGCTTCATGCTTATTGATGTGTGCCTCCTTTCCAGGTTGTGTAGTTGGATAAATTGATAAGCATGTTATGTAGTTTCTGTCAATACCTTGTTTGTGGTTGTAGGATTCCTGTAGCTCAAGTTATTGGCTGTGAAAGTTGCTATGTTGCTGTTTTGTGGAAGATTGTTTGTTTTATTGTTTTGTGACTTGTGGGAGCTATACTCCATGGAATGGCTTGATCTTTGGCTCTATTGTGGTTGGTTTTTCATTGCCTATCTAGTGCCTACCTTGGAATGCCAAGGAATGTCCCAGGTCCTTCTTGTCTTGTGTTTTTCCTTTGTATCTTGTCGTGAGCGTATCGTGAGAACCGTAACTCTGTTTCTTATGTTCTTCATATGCATTTTTATCCTTTTTTGCATGATGCATCCGTATTTGCCATATTCATGCATGTCTAAATAACTTAACATAAGGTTCTATCCAGATTCATTAATAACCATCCCTTTGCATGTGAAACATGACTAGTTAGGATTGCCATGTTAAAAGCTCTTCACCTAAGCATGCATCATTCTTGCTTGAGCATTGCACCTTGGTTGTTTGTTTATTATTTCTGTTTATTTTGGGTACACGCAAATGTTGAACCTGAGTACGAAGAGCCAGGCAAGTACAGCTACGAGGATCCCGCTACTTGTTCCACTAAAGAACCAACAGGCAAGATGATCGTACCCGGATCCCAATACTATTTTCGCTTGCTAGTGTCTCGCTCTTATAGTTACCATTGCGCTACCTACCACTTGAATGTCAGCCTCCTAATTTCCATGATAGCCTCTAACCCTCCACATCCTAGCAAAACTTTGATTGCCTAAGTTACCGCTGCTCAGCCCCTCTTATAGCGTTCTTAGTTGCAAGTGCGGGTTGTTCCATGTGATAACATGGATTTGGCATATCAAAATATTATCTATTATTTAATTAATGCACATATATATCTTGGTGTTGGTGGAAGGCTTGGCCTTTTCCTAGGTGTTTTGTTCCGCTGGTACCGCCATAGTTTCTTGTTATCGGTGTTATGTTTCCATACTTTGCGCTCCTAACATGCTTGGGGTTGTTATGGGGACCCCCTTGTTTATTCGGTTAAGATTAAAACTTGTCTGGCAAGACCCAACTTTTGCACTATATTTGCTTAACAACTTAATAAAACTTGCATAGGGCTTTGCAACCCCGTGGATAATTAATCAACCCTCGGGCCAGTGCTCCTCATGGGTGTTGGTCCAAACTAGAGTCGTGTGCGGGGCCAACCCGGGGCAACTCGGGAGATATCTATCAGGCCACTGTATGCTGCGCTCATCCGGTCGTGTCCTGAGAACGAGATACGCGGCTCTTATCGGGTTCGTCGACACGTTGGGTGGTCTTGCTGGACTTGTTTTACCTTTATCAAGTGTCTTGCGTGAGGGCTCAGAATTTCTTCGGGTTATCTCGAGGTGTTCGAATTCCTTTGGAGTTGCCTAGGATGATCACAAGATCCGTGGTCAAGGCTATTCCCGCGGAGTGTGGTTAATTTGTGATGGACTAGTTGGAGCACCCCTACAGGGTCAAATCTTTCGGAAAGTCGTGCCCGCGGTTATGTGGCAACTTGGATAATTTGTTAACACCCAGTTATAGTAAACTTGAAGTAAACTCTAATAAAATACACCAACTGTGTGAGTAACCGCGATCGTCTCTGCTCGTGAACATGATCCGAGAGAGAACACGGTGGGGTTATGATTGGCATAAGTAAGTGTTCAGGATCTCATAGAGGTCATTCTAGATTCGATCTTTCATCGTAGGCTACTCATATTGATCTTCATGTTACGTAAGTTTAGCCACCATATATGCTTAGTGCGGCTGCAAACTAAACACATACCCCATCCCAACCTTTAAGCTGGAATAGTCTTCGTACTCGGGCGCATGATTGCTAAGTCCTTGTGGCTCACAGATTACTACAACAATCCAGGTATAGGTACAGATGAGTTCGTGCAGGATGATCTGACGCAGCTCCAGTGGGAGTATGACAAGGAAAGTGGCAGGATGTACGTGACTTATCCGGATGAGTAGAGGACCATGTTCGTGATCTTTGGGATAGCGAGATAGTATCAATTGCATCTGTTTTATCGTTTGATTTCGTCCGTAGGCGGACCCTGTCTTCATCTTGATGTTTGTACTCTATGTGGAATTGTAATTTAGTATGTGGCGAGTGTAAGGCAACTCATATACTCATCTCTTCTGTAATGTGTGATGTAATGATGTTATACTTGCGAATGACAAGATGCGCCTCTATCCCTTGCGAGGCCCCCGTGCCTTAATATGGATAGGCGCGCATCTTGGGCGTGACAAGTTGGTATCAGAGCCATACGACCATAGGGGCCTCTACTTGATCGAACTTGGCCGAGTCAAGTCTAGTAAAAACTAATTTGAGTCTAGTTATATTGGAGAGTAGGATTATTTTTACTCCTCTTCTATGATCTAGTGACATATTCGACTTAGGAATTTTAATTCTACTCCTCTTCTCGCTCAAAAAAATTTAGGATCACGCGGGTATTTTGGAGTCTATATGATATCGATGTGACAGGGTTCTGTGTTGGTGCCTCCTGTCTGACTTGATTTCTTCCGAGCAATCGAGCTCTAGGGAATGTTGGCACATCGTTATCATTCAGCTTCCTTGATATCTCAGGACGGAGAGTGTTCGGAATTACTTCAATACTTGTCGTGGTGAGATAAGGTCGGAGTCACCCAGTACTGGGGAGGCATCCGGGGTACCACCATGGTTTAGTATTGTTGTGAGTTCGAGGATTCGAGTTAGATGAATTTGCGAAAGCCTTTGGTTATGTGTTGAAGGATGGATACAGTTGGGGTGTAGGATTGCTAGTTGTGTGAGATATTTCCTCCTTGTATCCCCCACATCGGATTGCATAACTAGAAAGTTTTCAGAAGTTCTTAGGTAGGAAATCTTGTAGTTACCTAGGATCATCTTCTTCAGATGTATGTGGGCATGTACATTTGTTCCGAGCAGTTAGCTCAATACTTTTGTGTTATTGCAAGTGGCTTCTAATATCTGATGATGTTGTCGCGAAACCGAAGAAAGCATTCTTACAAATTTTTCAGTAGGAAGGCTGTGATGTTATTTGGTCAATTTCTTTCAAGCATTTGATTCAGATATTGATTTCATCTTATCAATGCGGTGTTGATGGGTTTTGTCCATCTTCAGGATGGCTCCACCAACTCGCAACAATCCGGGTCGTGGTGAGGAGCATGCTGATGTTCCACCACCAACCCCGCCATCGCCTCCGCCTCCTCTAGAAGCTTGGCAAGCTGTGATGGCCGGAACCAATGCGTACACTCAGATGCTGCTCAGGCTGTTGCAAGAAAGACATTAGGGTCAGCAAGCCTTTCAAGGGAATTTTCAGAATCAACCTCAGTTTGCGACGCTCAATCAGTTCCTTGCCAACCAGCCCAAGTCTTTCACCTGTTGTGAGCAACCTTTTGATGTTGATGTTTGGCTCCGTGATATCAGTAATCATTTTGAGTGCAGCAATGTCAGGCTAGAGGACTTTGTCAGATTTGCTTCCTTCCAGCTCAAGGGTCAAGCAGCTGATTGGTGGCAGCAGTACAAGGATTCCAGGGGCGATCGTGTTGTTACTTGGGACGATTTCCGTCGTGACTTTAGGGCTCATTACATTCCGACAAGCTTTGTCGAGGAGATGCGTGAGAAGTTCAGGCACCTGAAGCAAGGAAGCAAGTCTGTCTATCAGTACAACATCGAGTTCCAGAATCTAGCCCGCTATGCTAAGCAAGATGTTCCAGATGACAAGGCAATGATCTATCAACTCAGAGGTGGTCTCAAGGATGAGCTTCTGCTAGACCTAGTTCTTCAAGAGCCTGGTGAGTTTGATCAGTTCTACAACATGGCTTTGAAGGTCGAGGCAACTCAGCTCAAGTTGGAGAACTCAAGGAAGCATTCAAGGGATTCATATTCGTCTTCTTCCAGCTCTTAGATGGTTCCTAAGTAGCAGAAGTATTGGGTGCCAAATCCTCCTCTGTTTCGTCCTCCTCGGTAGCAGAAGCAGTTCGGTGGCCATGGGTCTTCCCACCCACCCAACCCAGGATTTCAACAGAGACCCCAGGCGTCCAAGGCAGTTCTTGTTCCTCCTCTAGGCAATGTTCATCTGCTTTCTAAGGTGACTTGTCACAAGTGTGGCCAGAAGGGTCACTATGCAAACAAGTGCAACCAGCGGCGTCTTCCGCCTCCTCCTCCTCAAGTCAGACCTCCAGGCAATGCAATGGTGAAGCATAATCCTAAGACTGCAAGAGTGAATATGGTGAATACAGCTGAAGCAGAGCAGTCCAATGATGTGATTATGGGTAATCTCTCAGTTAATTCTATTCCTACAAAAGTTTTGTTTAATACTGGTGCATCGCATTGTTTCATATCTCGCCCATTCTTTGTCAGGCATGAGTTCAATTATCAAGATTTTCCTAAGGCCTTGTCTGTGGTCTCGCCCGATAAGATGTTTAATTCTAATTGCATTGTTCCGGGTGTTTCTATCAAGATGGGCAATTATTCTTTTCTGGCTTCTCCAATTGTTCTCGGTAATTCCGACATCGATCTCATTTTGGGCATGGACATCCTGGCTATGAATAAGGCATATGTCGATTGCCAAGCAAAAGAAGTCAAGCTGACTCATCCTTCAGAAGATGTGATTATTTTTGCGGCTCACGATGACACAATCCTTCTCTTTGCTCTTAATGAGAAGGGTGAAATCTTGGCGATTTCTCAAATTCCGATGGCTTGTGACTATGAAGATGTCTTTCCAAAAGAATTGGCAGGAATGCCTCCGCACTGGCCAGTCGAGTTCGTGATTGATCTCGAGCACGGAACTGAACCGGTTTGCAAGCACCCTTATAAACTTTGCCCCGAAGAGCTGAAAGAGTTGAAGAAGTAGCTAGATGAGCAAGAACGTGTGGGTCTGATCAGACCAAGTTCTTCTCCATGGGGTTGTGGTGTTCTGTTTGCCAAGAAGAAAGATGGCACAGACCGGCTGTGTGTCAATTACCGTCCATTGAACAAGAAGACAATAAGAAACAAGTACCCACTTCCCAACATCAATGAGTTGTTTGAACAACTGAAAGGTGCCAAGGTCTTCTCGAAGCTTGACCTTCGCATGGGTTATCATCAGATTCGCATTCACGAAGAAGACATTCCTAAGACCGCATTCAGGACGAGTTTTGGCTCTTATGAGTACACCGCGTGTCGTTTGGTATTGCTAATGCTCCTCCAACCTTCTCAAGAATGATGAACTTAATTTTCTCTCCTTTCAAGAATGAGTTCGTCTTAGTCTATTTGGATGATATCCTTGTGTTCTCGGAGATAGAAGAAGAGCATGCAGAGCATCTCCGCCTTGTGCTTGACAAGTTAAGAGAGCATCGATTCTATGCCAAGTTTTCCAAATGTGAGTTTTGGCTCAATGAAGTGGTGTACCTTGGGCATGTGATCTCTTCCGAGGGAATTAAAGTGCACCCTGAGAAAGTTGAGGCAATCTTGAAGTGGGAACCTCCTCAGAATGTGAAGCAGCTTCGGAGTTTCCTCGGGCTTGCTAGTTATTGGAGAAAATTCGTGGAGAACTTCTCTCAAATTGCTAAGACTCTGTCCAATCTCCTTTAGAAGAGTGTCAAGTATGTTTGGTCTCCTGAGTGTGATATGGTGTTCAATATGCTCAAGCAGAGATTGACTTCAGCTCCAGTTCTTGTTCCTCCTGAGCAGTCAAAGCCTTTCCAAGTATTCTGTGATGCTTCTCTCCCAGGTCTTGGCGGTGTTCTCATGCAAGATAAGAAGATAGTTTCTTATACCTCGCGTCGGTTGAAGCCTGCCAAGAAGAAATACCCCACTCATGATCTCGAGTTGGTGGCAGTTGTGCATGCTCTAATGACTTGGAGGCATTTGTTGTTGGGTAGACCAGTTGAGGTATACACCGATCACAAGAGCTTGAAGTACATTTTCACTCAACTCAATCTTAATCTTCGGCAGTCTCGTTGGGTGGAAATGCTTGAGGACTTCAATCCAAGCATTGAGTATGCTCCTGGGAAAGCAAATGTCATTGCAGATGTGCTTAGCTGTAAGGCGTACTGCAACAGTCTCATCCTGAAGCCTCTTCAACCCGAGCTTTGTGAAGCCTTCCGCAAGCTCAACCTTCAAATGATTCCGCAAGGATTTCTTTCCAATCTTCAAGTCTCTCCGACTCTGGAAGATCAGGTTCACCAAGAGCAGCTTCTTGACGCTATGGTGAAGAAGGTGAAGAAAGGTGTGGCCAAGGGCATTCCGAAGTATAAGTGCTTTCGAGTTGATGACAAAGACACCTTGTTCTTTGAGGACCATTTGGTGGTTCCAAAAGGTGATCTCAAAAAAGTTATCGTGGACGAAGCACACAATTCTCTTCTATCCATTCATCCAGGCAGTTCCAAGATGTATCGGGATCTCAAGCAAACCTTCTGGTGTACTCGCATGAAACGTGAAATTGCTCAATTCGTGAACGAGTGTGATGTTTGTCGCAGAGTGAAGGCAGAGCATCAACGTCCAGCAAGCCTTCTTCAGCCTTTGCCTATCCCAAAGTGGAAATTCGATCATGTGGAGATGGATTTCATCACTAGGTTTCCCAAGTCCAAGAGAGGCAACGATGTCATCTTTGTGGTTATCGACAAGCTGACAAAAGTTGCTCATTTCCTGCCAGTCAAAGAGTCTATCTCGGCAGCTTAGCTTGCAGAGTTGTATACATCAAGGATAGTATCTTTGCATGGTATTCCTCAGCTCAGCTCATCTGACCATGGAAGCCTCTTTACTTCCAAGTTTTGGGAGTCCTTCCAGACTGCTATGGGTACCAAGATCCGTTTCAGCACTGTGTTCCATCTGCAGACAAGTGGTCAAGTTGAGAGAGTCAATCAGATCCTTGAAGATATGCTCAGAGCCTATGTGATTTTGGTCGGCATGAAATGGGAAGACTACCTTCCATATGCTGAATTCGCATACAACAATAGCTTTCAAGCTAGCTCGGGCAAGGCCCCTTTCGAGATTCTCTACGGCAGAAAGTGTCGTACCCCGCTTAACTGGTTTGAAACCGGTGAGCGTTAAATATTTGGCAATGACATGATCACTGAAGCAGAAGAAATGTGTCGTGTCATTCACGAGAACCTCAAAGCACCTCAGTCCCGACAGAAGAGTTATTATGATAACAAACATCGGGATATTTCTTTTCAAGTGGATGATCTAGTCTATCTCAGAGCCTCTCCCATGAAGGGCACTTAGCGGTTTGGAATTAAAGGGAAGCTAGCTCCTCGTTTTGTTGGTCCTTTCAAAGTTGTGGGCAAGAGAGGTGGACTTGCTTAACAACTAGAGCTTCCTCCAAATTTCGCGAATGTGCACGATGTCTTCCATGTTTCTCAGCTCCGGAGGTGCTTCAAGACTCCCAAGTGTACCATTGACCTCCAAGACATTGATCTCCAAGAAGACCTCTCTTATCGTGAGCATCCAGCAATTCTCGAAGAAACTGAGCGTTAGACTCGCAACAAGTCTATCAAGTTCATCAAGGTGAAGTGGTCTCATCATTCTGACAAAGAAGCTACTTGGGAATGTGAGGACCTTCTCTGTTCCGAATTTCCAGACTTCTTTCATTCCTAGATCTCAGGTCAAGATCCTCTTGTAGTGTGGGAGAGTTGTGATAGCCCAAGTGTTGTCCCTACCTTGTTGGGCATGTATATTATATGAACCTTGTTGTCATGAGTTATGTAATGATTTTTCTCCTTGTCATGCCATGTCTTGTTCATGCATTCATGCATCATGCATCATATCATTCTTCATGCCATGCCTTGTTTGTGATGTGACCGTGTTGTGGTTGGGTGTGTTCTTGTGTTGTGTGATGTGGTTTGAGTGTAGGTGGTGCAACACTCCTTCTCTTCCCCCTCTCTTAATTTTTTCTATCAAACCCAACATATTAGCCTTTATTTCCATTTCCATCAATCAACATAATAAATTGCTAAATTAAATTGTTTTAAAATGTTCAGGACATAACCTATGATATTTCAAGCATGTGAGTGTGGTTCTTTTCATGTTTTGTGCTTTATGATCTTGGGGACTTAAATAAATAGGGGATGTTTCTTTTAAAAATATTTCAAATTAGTTGCTCTAAAAATCCACTAGCTATTTTTATAAATCAGGTCTTAATTTCTTATTTGCAAAAGTATTTTTGGTTTTGTCAAAATCCTTTTAATCATTTCTGTGGGGTTTTTGTAAGTGAGCTGATTTTGTTCAAAAAAAAACCTTCATTTTTGTTTTGAGAGGGAGGGAGCTTGCCTCCTGGGCCTCCTTGCCCGCATCGGCCCAGTAATGCAGTTGCGCAGCCCATAGCCCCCACCCCAGGTGCACGCGTTCGCTGTTCTCCTGTACAACGCTCATCGGCAGAGGCCACGTCGGCGTCCACGCCAATTTGACGGCCGACGGGAGCCCGAGCCTGCTATTTGTAGTGTCCCTCGTGCCCTAGGGTTTCTCCTCTCTCGGCTCTATCCATATTCTCCCCTCCCCGCCGTAGGTAAGTCTCTCCAAGCCCCTTGCCATCGCCCTACTCGCCATGCTCCGGCCGAGCATGAGCTCGTGCTCGGGGTAGCGTTCCCGCCCCGTCTCCTTCCTCCCCGGTGCGTGGATCGTGCAAGTGGAGTTCCTGCCGTGGCCCTTGCATCCGCCCGCGTCATCTGCAAGCCAAAAGCGGCATCCTCTTTGACGTCTTCTTCCTGCATTTCCCGTGCAGCGCCGCGCCGCTCTTCTTCGCCTCATCGCCGTCTACCTGCCGCGTCTCCGACCCCATCCTTGTGCCATGGTAGGGAAGGTACTCCCTTCTCCTCCTCCTTGCCTCCTCAAAGCGGTCGGTCGCCCGTAGCTCCCCACCGCGCCATGTCTTCAGCTAGTGTCGCCGCGTTGTGCGTCCCCTCCGTGCTCCCGCTCATCTCGTCGCATGCCGCATCGTTCCTACAACCCCGCAGTAGAGGCTTCGCGCGTGTTCCGGCCGCCCGGTAGCCCCGTGTAGCCTTGTGTCGCGTCTGTAGCAAGTCATGGCTTCCGCCATGACCAGTGAGCTCAACGCTCCCATGCATCATGTTGTGCTGCTCGTGCTTCATGTAGAAGATGGTAATGGGACCCCCCGCGTCCGCAGCTCCCGTCGGTGGTCAACATCGCCGGAGGGCGCCGATGGTGCCGTCATCTTCTTCTCTGTCGCTGGGAAGAGGAAGCAGCCTGCTTCTTTGTCTTTCTAACGTTTTTCCCCCTCTATGTCAATGGCCCGAGCGTAGCATAGTGGTAGCCGAACCAGGGGAAGACCGCGAGGGCACAGGTTCAATCCCCCCCCCCTCGCGCGCCTTTCATTTGTTTTATTTTTTGTGTGGTGTGGTGTGTGTATGGCCGCGGGTAGGATCCCGTGTGGCCACGGGCCGGATCTGGTGCGACTATGGTGTAGTGTGTGTGTGTGTGTGAGAGTGGTGGCAGGATCCTCTGTGGTGGAATGATCTGGTGTGCATGTGTTGTGTGTGTGAGTGTATGCTAGTGTGTGTGTGCTGGTGTAGTGTGTGTGTGTGTGTGTGTGTTTGAGTGTGTGTGTGTATGACAAAGTGGGCCATGTCCCACTTGTCATGCACTATTTATGTGTAGGTTTTCTTGTTTTAGTGTTAATTAGCTTATTATCATTTATAGTATTTATTCCAAATCTGTATATGCACATTTTTGCACATGAGTAATTTAAGTAAGTTTTCACTTATATGAATAGGATGATGTTTTGCTATGTAGTTTGTGTCATGAAGCTTCATGTGACTATATGAGTATGATACATGATTTTGGGGTAGAAAGACCCAAAGACCCATTTGTGCTATTGGATTTCACTTTTGAGCATGTTTATAAAACTGTCATTTTCTGTTGTGATGCTACTTTGTCATTTATGCATGAATTAATCCATGCTTGCTTTGGGGCATGTGCCAACTAGAAAGTGTTAGTGTTTTATGCCTATTATGCCATGGTATTTATGTTTGACATGAGAATCACCCATATAAGTGGGAAACTTCCTGTAAAGTAGCCAATTTAATGTTACTATTTTCACCATGCTGAATATTTCTAAGTCTGAGAATCTGCTATTATTTTTATGCCATGATGAGTGGTTAATATCTTGTGATATGTTGTGAATTAGCTCAAGCACAGTGCTAGTGATTTGAAGTAGATGTTGTCCTCTAGTATCCTGTTAATTTTCTTGCCATTAGGTGGTCTCTAACACCATTACTATGTGCTGTCAACTTGCTATCAAATTAACTCAGGTTCCAGAAAACTGTTATTTTCACTAAGTCCCGGATTTCTGTATTCATCATGCCAACTTGTGAGCTTCATGCTTATTGATGCGTGCCTCCTTTCCAGTTTGTGTATTTGGATAAGTTGATAAGCATGTTATGTAGTTTCTGTCAATAGCTTGTTTGTGGTTGTAGGATTCCTGTAGCTCAAGTTATTGGCTGTTTTGTGGCAGATTGTTTGTTTTATTGTTTTGTGACTTGTGGGAGCTATACTCCATGGAATGGCTTGATCTTTGGCTCTATTGTGGTCGGTTTTTCATTGCCTATCCAGTGTCTACCTTGGAATACCAAGGAATGGCCGAGGTCCTTCTTGTCTTGTGTTTTGCCTTCGTATCTTGTCGTGAGCGTATCGTGAGAACCGTAACTCTGTTTCTTACGTTCTTCATATGCATTTTTATCGTTTTTGCATGATGCATCCATATTTGCCATGTTCATGCATGTCTAAATAACTTAACATAAGGTTCTGTCCAGATTCATTAATAACCATCCCTTTGCATGTGAAACATGACTAGTTAGGATTGCCATGTTAAAAGCTCTTCACCTAAGCATGCATCATTCTTGCTTGTGCATTACACCATGGTTGCTTGTTTATTATTGATGTTTCTTTTGGGTAGACGCAAATGTTGAACCTGAGTTCGAAGAGCCAGGCAAGTACAACTACTTGGATCCCGCTACTTGTTCCACTAAAGAACCAACAGGCAAGATGATCGTACCCGGATCCCGATACTATTTTCACTTGCTAGTGTCTCACTCTTATCATTACAATTGAGCTACCTACCACTTGAATGTCAGCCTCCTAATTGCCATGATAGCCTCTAACACTCCACATCCTAGCAAACCTTTGATTGGCAAAGTTACCACTGCTCAGCCCCTCTCATAGCGTTCTTAGTTGCAGGTGCAGGTTGATCCATGTGATAACATGGATTTGGCATATCAAAATATTATTTTTTATTTAATTAGTGCACATATATATCTTGGTATTGGTGGAAGGCTTGGCCTTTTGCTAGGTGTTTTGTTCCGCTGGTACCGCCATAGTTTCTTGTTACCGGTGTTATGTTTCCATACTTTGCGCTCCTAACATGTTGGGGGTTGTTATGGAGACCCCCTTGTTTATTCGGTTAAGATTAAAACTTGTGTGGCAAGACCCAACTTTGGTACTACATTTGCTTAACAACTTAATAAAATTTGCATAGGGCTTTGCAACGCCGTGGATAATTAATCAACCCCCGGGCCAGTGCTCCTCAAGAGTGTTGGTCCAAACTAGAGTCGTGTGTGGGGCCAACCCGGGGCAACTCGGGAGATTTCTATCAGGCCACTGTACACTGCGCTCATACGGTCATGTCCTGAGAACGAGATACGCGGCTCTTATCGGGTTTGTCGACACATCGGGTGATCTTGCTGGACTTGTTTTACCTTTATCGCGTGTCTTGCGTGAGGGCTCGGACTTTGTTCGGGTTATCTTGAGGTGTTGAAATTCCTTTGGAGTTGCCTAGGATGATCATGAGATCCATGGTCGAGGCTATTCCTGAGGAGTGTGGTTAATTTGTGATGGACTAGTTGGAGCACCCCTAAGGGTCAAATCTTTTGGAAAGTCATGCCCGCGGTTATGTGGCAACTTGGATAATTTGTTTAACAACCGGTTATTGTACACTTGAAGTAAACTCTAATAAAATAAACCAATTGTGTGAGTAACCATGATCGTCTCTACTCATGAACATGATCCGAGAGAAAACAAGGTGGGGTTATGATTGACGTAAGTAAGTGTTCAGGATCTCATAGAGGTCATTCTAGATTTGATCGTTCATCGCAGGCCATTCATATTCATATTCATGTTACGTAAGTTTACTCACAATAAATTCTTAGTTTGGCTGCAAACTAAACACATACCACATCCCAACCTTTAAGCTGAATAGTCTCAGTACCCGGGCGCATGATTGCTGAGTCCTTGTGGCTCACAGATTACTACAACAATCCAGGTACAGGTACAGATGAGTTCGTGTAGGATGATCTGACGTAGCTCCAGTGGGAGTATGACGAGGAAAGGGGCATGATGTATGTGACTTATACGGATGAGTAGAGGACCATGGTCGTGATCTTTGGGATAGCGAGAGAGTATCAATTGCATCTGTTTTATCATTTGATTTCTTCCATAGGCGGACCCTGTCTTCATCATGATGTTTGAGATCTATGTGGAATTGTAATTTAGTATGTGGCGAGTGTAAGCCAACTCATATACTCTCTTCTATAATGTATGATGTACTGATGCTATACTTGCGAATGACAAGATATGCCTCTATCCCTTGCGAGGCCCCCGTGCCTTAATATGGATAGGCGCGCATCTTGGGCGTGACAGCTTTCCACCAATCCCATCTCTTCCACCATGCCAAATCTGTGGGAGAGTGATTGGTTGCTGAGGAGTCTATCATCTTGACGCACAAGAGCAAGGAGTTCATCGTCATTACCAAGCCTATTACCTTTTGGAGGGTGGTGCCTCCTAGATTGGTTAGGTGTCACTTGGGAGTCTCCTACTTTGTGTTGTGGAGTGAACCAAGAAGTTTGTAATGGCAAGGAGACTGCCTACTTCATGAAGATCTACCCATAGTGAGGCTAGTCCTTCGTGGACGGAAGCCGTTATGGAAGAGTCAAGGTTGCTACTTCGTGGACCCTTTTGGGTGGAGCCCTCCGTGGATTCTCGCGACCGTTACCCTCCGTGGGTTGAAGACTCCATAAACGTGGATGTACGATAGCACCACCTGTCGAAACCACAGGAAAAGTCATCGTGTCTACAATTGTGTTTGATCTTCCTTACCTATCCCTTCTATACATGCTTGTTGTTAATTTCTGCTGCTATATACTCTTAGACTTGCATGTGTAGGGTGTACTTGACTTGCCATGAAATGCTAAAAACAGTCAACCCTAAAACTGGGTGTTGGCAAAACTTTTATTTGGTCAAGTAGTCTAATCACCCTCCCCCCTCTAGACATATTTTCAGTCCTACAAGTGCTATCAGAGCTTTGGTCTCCATTGCTTAGGTCTCACGACCTAGGAGAGTATGGCGTCTAGTGAGGGAAGTTATCACCGTAGAGGTCCATACTTTGATGGCACTAATTTTGCTAGTTGGAAGCACAAAATGAAAATGCATATTCTTGGTCATAACCTTGCCGTTTGGGCTATTGTTCGTGTTGGCTTACGAGGTGAGTTCTTTGTGGATGGATGGGAACCGGATCATGAGGCGACCGCGGATGAGTTGAAGATGTTGTAACTCAACGCTCAAGAATGCGACATTCTCTTCAACTTCTTATGCCCTGAAAAATTCAACAAAATCAGCCGTCTTGAGAATGCAAAAGAGATTTGGGATACTTTGGTTGATATGCACGAAGGAACCGAGTCCGTGAGAGAATCCAAGTTAGATGTTCTTCAAGGTCAGCTTGACAAGTTCAAGATGAAGGATGGTGAAGGAGTTGCAGAGATGTACACTAGGCTAGCTCTCATCACAAATGAGATTTCCGGCTTAGGAAGCGAAGAAATGACCGAAAAATTCATCATCAAGAAGATACTTCGAGCTTTGGATGAGAGATACGACACCGTGTGCACATTGATCCAAATGATGCCAAACTACAAAGATCTCAAGCCTCTGGAAGTCATTGGAAGGATTGTTTCTCATGAGATTACACTCAAAGATAAGAAAGAACTTCATCACAAGTCTAGCGGTGCTTACAAAGCCAAAAGTTATGCTCCCACAACTTCAAGCAACAACCTTGTCACTAATCAAGATATAAGCCTCATGGTCAGGAAATTCAACAAGTTCTATAAGAATAGAGGCAAACAAAGAAACTCGAACTCAAGATATGATGAGAAGCGTTTCTCAAGTTGTGACCGCAGTTGCTACAATTGTGGGAAGACCGGACACTACTCAAATGAGTGCACAGCTCCCTACAAAAGAAGAGAAGATTCACCTTGAAGACGAAGCTCAAGGAATGAATCACCACAAAGAGAGAGAAGGAGTAGAGATGATCGTTATGAACGAAGACACTCAAGGAGAAGTAGATATTCGGAGAAGAAGGACAAGTACACCAAGATCTACACAAGAATAAAACATCAAGCTCATGTTGGTGAATGGGTTTCCGGCTCCAACTCCTACAACAACTCTGAGAGAAGCTATCACTCCGACTCCGACTATAGTCAAGATGATGGTGTTGCCGGAATTGCTCTCGTTACTACCAACTCCTATGATCTATTTGATTCACGAAACGAAGCGAGTGGAATTTGCTTCATGGCTAAAGGCCCCAAGGTATCACACCCCGAGTATCTTGATTTTGATAGTGATGATGATGATTTTCTTTGTGACGATGACTTGCTTTGTGATAAAACTAGTGATGTTGATCAAAATGAACTTGATAATTCTCATGCTAGTCAAGATGAGTCATTTGATGATGATAAGATGAAATAGAACAACTAACTAAAGAACTAAACACTCTTAAATTAGCTCACGAATCTACTCTCGAAGATCATAGAGAGATTGTGAGAACTCATGAGAAGCTACGCTTCGAGAAGCTCAACTTGGAGCAAGAGCATGAGTTTATCACATCTATCAATGACGATCTCCGAAAGAAGACTTCATCTTATCTAGACAAACGACTACTCTTGTCTACTTTCATGCCTCAAGTTAAAACTAAGCAATATAGTAACAAAGGCAAGAAAGGTTCTTCATCTAGTAGCAACAATTAAAATGCTAAACCCAATGATGTTGCTTCTAGTAGTTCTATTGATTCCACTAATGATGATTCTCTTAGCCAAGTTACACTTGAGCAAGAAAATGCTTTACTGAAAGGAATTATAGAAAATGGTATCTACAAGAGTCTTGTCGGATGTAAGCAATTTGAGGGAATTGTACGCAAGCATGGAGGATACCAGAAGAATCGTGGTGTTGGATACTTCAACACTAATGGAGTTGAATGGGAAGAAGGTCAATATCCCAAGCCCAAGTTTGTTCCTCACAAGGATAAGTATGAAAATACTCTTCCCAAGGGGACAAACACTCAAGATGACCTTCCACCACAGGACCACAAGCTCAAGGGCAAGAACAAGCTTCAGGAGGACATTGACTCATATGAAGATAAACCCCTAGCTTTTGTGGAGTGGGTTCCCAAGGCTACTTCAAGATCAACTACTACAAAGGCTACTTCAACACCAAGGATCCCCATCAACTTGATGTGGGTTCCCAAGAACAAGAACTAGTAAGTTCTTGAGGGGTGACTCCCCCAATGAAATTCACTCACACTCATTATTGGCAAGGACTTTTTGCACTCAACATCAACTCAATGAAATAGTTCAAGGAGTCACACATTCCCTCAAAGGTAAGCAAGGGACAAGGTACTCAACTAATCAATGGACATCCTAACATATGTTTTGGACCCCATGTCCATAGATATCCTTGTATTTGTCTCTTGTGTGTTGGGACTAACCCATGTAGGTGAGAGGAGTAAGGAAACAACAAGGATGCTCCCAACTCTTGGTGATCTCCATCAACATTGAGCATCCACAACTACCTCACCAACATGAAATCTTCATCAACAAAACCCAAGGTTAGTTTATCTCTTATGGGGGGATGTCACATCAAGGGGGAGCTTTACTCTAAGACTTGAGTCAAAGCATCTCTTAGTATGTGACAACATTAAATGCTTTATGTAAAAGTGGTAACCCCACTTGTGCTTAAACGATGAGTATGACCTATGATCAAGTACTCTTACTTGGCTCCTAAGTCAAATACTCATATGTAGATGACTTCATCATCGCCCAAGTGCTTGTTAGATGCTAATGTGCTTGTGCATGTTTATCATGATTTCTTTTCACATCTTATTGTCTGAGCATGTTGGTCTGCATTTATTTTCTCATTCGAGGACAGCCACTTGTTGCTGTTTGGTTATTGACTTTCTCTTTTGCCAATTGGATGGACAAGAATAGCTATATATGCTTTCTCACCTCATATTCCATTCATGCTGCATCACAAAATTTGAACAAGTGCTTTTTGATCCCTCTGTGTGGAGCATTCGGAGTTCCGTGTCGACAAGGAATGACCATTAAAACCTCCCAAGTGCATCTCGATGGAACCAACCCCACAATCTCGGTCTCACCGAATGCCTAGGGTTGATCTGGTTTTCAATCTCGGTACTACCGATTTCATATTCTTGGTTACACCGAGTTTCCCTGTTAGCTGACAGTTGTGGAACTCGGTGACACCAAAAACATAAAATCGGTATCACTGACAGTGGAGTGTATACATGAGGTGGACCCCAATGCTTTGAAATTCTATCTTCAAACATCGCACCTCAGAACCATAACCTGCCGCCTCAAGACCCCTGGTTGTTGCCCTTGTCTTCCTGCGCTCCTCCGCCGCTGGGAATCGCCGTCGTCGACGAAATCTGCTCCATCGTCGCCGCTGTAGCAGATCAACACCAAGTTAGGGTACGGATTCGACCTCCCTTGTGCTCTCCCTTATGATTCTTGCACATTGGATTTAATTTTGTCTATAAGCCACTCATTGCACTGCTTCCTATCCACAAGAAATCGCATAGGCTAGCGAAACATTGATTTTCTAGGGTTTTGCCTTCCGCCCGATGCAACTCGGTAGAACCGGATCAAGAAAATTGGTACCACCGATTTTTTTCTGTGTTGCTAAGAATTGTCTCGGTGAAACCGAGCACTCCTTTTCGGTCTCACCGAAAAGGGTGCCAAGTTTCTGTTAAAGGGGACAGTCAGTCTTGGTGTCACCGAAAACTTTGCTTCGGCCTTACCGATTTGTTTTTGACAGAATGCAAAACTTTGAAAATCTTTTGTTAAAAATTTCAAAAACCAGCTGATAACTTTGTGATGAATCATCTACTTCTGCTCAATTAGATTCCATTCACAGGGTCAGTATGTCATATGCAGAGGACAGTCAGAACATGCCAGAGTAGGGTGCAGACATGAGTCCAGGCACAAGCCCAGAGCCCAGTTCATTTTCAGATATAGGCACCCCCAGCTCCCATGGGTTGCCCAAAGCTGCTACAAGGAGCAGAAAGAAGCTGAATTCTGATGAAGAAGATTTAGACTTTGTTCCAGAAGAGTTTCTTGCTAAGAAGCAAGAGAAAGCTGCTAAGAAGTTTGCTACTAAAGCCACTTCTTCCAGGAGAGTTGTCAGCAAGATCTATGCTCCTGCTTCCACCTTCAAGGTTCATCAGACGGCCAGAGCAACTATTTCATTTGAGGTCCCCAAGAAAGATATGCCTAAGAAGGCAGGAGAGAAGAAGGCAAGAAAGAGGGTTATTCATGTTATTGGCAGAAAAACCTCCATGTATGAGGATCCTGAAGAAGTTGTTGGTGCTGATGCTGAAGCAAAGGAAGAGCATGTTTAGAAGGCTCCTCCCAAGAAAAAAGCAAAAGAATCTCATGGCTGATGTTATGCCAAAGACTAGCATGTCCAAGAAGGCTGCTGCTGAGAAGCCTAAGAGGACATCCAGGCAGATTCCAGCTTCTGAGAAGAACAAAGGGACTGCTTCCAGAGCTAAAGAGGATGATGACTTGACAACTTTAATGAAGCTCAGACCACACCTTCCAGTACACAATGCCAGCTACCCACTAGCTGAAGATATGAAGAAAAGGGAGGATTTAGGATTGAGATCTTAGAGAGCTATACATCCATATGCCCAGAGGAAGAAGACAGATGTGGACTACAGATTCTATACCAAAGAGCAACAGGATTTCTATGAGACTGTGCTTTTTGACAAGAGTCCAGCTATGAGTGATATGCGATATGTTGATTGGAAATTCATCAAGGAGAATGAGGACTACTTTCCAAGTGTCCAAGACAATTTCCATTGCATAGGCTTGGATGAGTTTGTTGGCAGAGAATTCACAGCTTGGAATGATGAGATGATCATGCAATTCTACTCCACTGCACACTTCTACGGATATGGTAGAATTGTATGGATGACTGAAGGTGCAAGGTATGAATCAACTATTGAAGAATGGGCTGCTATCTTAGGAGTTCCTGAAGCACAGGATGGTGACTTGGATGTATACTCAGAATCTAAGGCGAGCCACAATGCTATGGCTAATATGTACCAGGAGATCCCTGCTGCAAATGTGAAGTCTCACGGGCTACGATCTATCTACTTTCTTCAGGCTGGCCTCCACACAATGAACACCATTCTGAGGCACACTTTGATGCCCAAGTCAAGTGATGACAAGATGATTCGAGGCCACTCCATAAATATGTTGATCCACCTTGACAGACACACCAGGATCAGAGTCATGGATTTGATTGTTGAGACAATCAAGAGGGTTGCTGCTGACCAGAAGAGCTCTTGCTGTTACGCACCCTACATCCAGATGCTTATCAATTCAAAATTGAAGAAGCACATTTTTGCTCTAGATCATCCACATTTACCCCTATAGCCAGATCTCGAGGACAATGTTCTGGTGATGGATGCTGATCATCCCACTTCAGCTGCAGCTCAGGCGGAAGCAGAGGTAGTTAGAGCCACTAGTGCTCAAGTCCCTAGATCCAGAAATGAGCAAATGGATCTGTTGATATCATCAGTTCAGGGCATGTAGAAGGACATTAAGGTGATTCTGGACAACTAGAACAGTCTTGTCAGGATCTTTGAAACTAGGATCAAGACCCTTAATGATAAGGTGGACAGGATGACTAAGACAGTCACAGAGCTCCAGAAGGAAGTTAACTCAGTGCCACTTCCTCACACTACTTCTTCAGATGATGATGATGATGAAGATGACTCACCTCTCAGGACAGGCACATAGTTTCATACCCAGCCCAGATCAGCCATTGTGCCAGCATCAAACTTGAGGCCCTCTTCATCAGCTCCTACTGATGTCACCTCAGCTCCTACTCCATCTGTTCCAGTTCCTCAAGCTGCCACTCCAACTCCATCCACGACTGCTGAGATCTTCTCCGACCCTGTTATCTTGACTCCTTCATCAACAACCGAAGGAGATCAGCCCAAGAATGTTTAAATGTATGCCTTTGAACTTTTTGGTAACTTGTTGCCAAAGGGGAGAAGTGTATATAGATCTTTAGGCTTCGAGCGAGAGAGCGTTTTGGTGTTTGTTGCTTTTCAAAACATTTCGTTCTTTTGGTTTGACGTGAGATACTTTTGTGTTTATGTGTGATCATACGTTCTTATGTGTGATGCCACTATTTCCTATCATCTTAATGCTTATGAGATGATCATTCACCTTTGCTTGATTGTGTTTTGCTTTGTTATTCATTCTAATTATTCTCGCACACCACCAAGTTGGATGTGACATGGAAGAAGTGCCCCATATACCTAATCGATTGTGCATTTGCATTCAAACGCAAATTCAAAATAATGCACAAATTTAGGGGGGGCTCTTGCTTATCACGTACCTCTCAAAGCGACGATTATATTCATTGATTTTATCATATGTCGAAGCTTTGATCTATATGTTGTCATCAATTACCAAAAAAGGGGAGATTGAAAGCACATTTTCTCCCTTGGTGGTTTTGGTAATTAATAACAACATATAAATCATTGAACTAATGTTTCCACCAAGTATATTTCAGGAAATTTTCAGTGATAGGATTGGCAAAAGGAGATTGTGGACATACCCCAAGATGCAAGGAAATAGGTTGGACAAGCTTCAAGCAAGAGGACTCTACATTTTATATTTGTGAGAAATCACCTTGAGTCCATAGGAAAGCCAATACTATTAAAAGGGGGTAAGGTTTTGTTGGTGAACAATATGCTCAATGGTGCACAAGTGATAGTCGCCAAAAACATCCACAAACTCTCCCACCAAAGTCTGTTCTATACCTAACACTCAAAATTGGTGCAACCAACTTTCCCATACCGGTGCCACCGATTCCAAAACCTAGACAGACTCAGCCAAACCCTAGCCACTTTGGTGCAACTGATTCTATATCGGTGCCACCGAGTTTAGGTTGCCAACTTTCTGTTACGCAAATTCACATTTTCAATCCCACCAAGAATGTTGGATCGGTATCACCGAGATTGGAAATCTGACCGTTGGTCACCTTATCGGTGCAACCGAGTTTCCTATATCGGTCTCACTAAGATTCAAAAGTTGCCACCTTTTGGTCACTTCGGTACCACCGAGTTTAACACATCGGTGTCACCGAGTTGGTCATTTTGTGTGTAACGTTTGGATTTTTGAGGATGCCTATATATACCCCTTCACCACCACCTACTCGAGGGAGAAGCACTCAGAACTATTCCATACCTATACAATCAGTTTTTCTGAGAGAGAACGACCTACCCTTGTGTTGAGGTCAAGATCATCCACTCCAATCATATGGATCTTTATCTCTAGCCTCCCCAAGTAGCTTTCCATCAATCCCATCTCTTCCACCATGCGAAATCTGTGAGAGAGTGAATGGGTGCTGAGGAGTCTATCATCTTGAAGCACAATAGCAAGGAGTTGATCGTCATCACCGACCCTATTACCTTTTGGAGGGTGGTGACTCCTAGATTGGTTAGGTGTCGCTTGGGAGCCTCCTACTTCGTGTTGTGGAGTGAACCAAGAAGTTTGTAAGGGCAAGGAGATCGCCTACTTCGTGAAGATCTACCCATAGTGAGGCTAGTCCTTCGTGGACGGAAGCCGTTATGGAATAGTGAAGGTTGCTACTTCATGGACCCTTTTGGGTGGAGCCCTCCATGGACTCTCGTGACCGTTACCCTCCATGGGTTGAAGACTCCATAAACGAGGATGTACGATAGCGCAACCTATCGTAACCACGAGAAAAATCATCGTGTCTACAATTGTGTTTGATCATCCTTCCCTATCCCTTCTATACATGCTTGTTGTTACTTTCCGTTGCTATATACTCTTAGACTTGCATGTGTAGGGTGTACTTGACTTGCCATGAAATGCTAAAAACTGTCAACCCTAAAACTTGGTGTAGGCAAAACTTTTATTTGGTCAAGTAGTCTAATCAACCCCCCCCCCCCCCGCTAGACATACTTTCGGTCCTACACCGTCGCGCTGCATGGTGACCGGCTGAGAGGAGTCTTGTTGCTCGTGGGCGTCGGGGCCCATGGCGGCATTTGCCAGAGGCGAGGGCGACTGCCATGCACCGGCGTGGCCCAGAGGCGCCGTCTGAGCCACACGGGTGGCTCAGCACTTAGCGCGGGCTCGGCGAGCATCGGACATCGGGGCAGCAAGGTGGAAGAAGATCTTGGCTTGAGGAAGACTCCGACACCCCCCCCCCTAACTGGCATGCCAAATGGCGGATTTTGAGTTCTGCAAAACCCTTAAGGTTTGAACACAGGGGTGTGTGCAAATATCTCCTCCAGCCTTGCCCAACCTAACTCACTACTCAATGGACAAAACGAAAAACTCGTGCCATGACGAGGAAGAGGATGAACACGACAGTTTACCCAGGTTCGGGCCGCTGCGAAGCATAAAACCCTAGTCCTGCCTTGGTGGATTGCCTCTCGAGGAGGTGAAGTGGATGAACTATTACAGTGTTCTTAACCCTCCGGAGGGCTCCCTTCGGAGTGTTCGAGGACCTTGGTGGCTTTTTGTGGATGAGTGGGTGGTCGAATGGATTCTGGATCCCCCTCCCTATGGTGCTGCCTACCCTCTATATATAGCGGTGGCTCAGGTCCTCTTCCACTATCTCAATGGTGAGAAGGGATACCACAACAGTCAATTTTGAAGGGGGACAAGATTACGTGCTCGCCCTACCCAAAGGCGGTCTTCGTCTGCAAAGTGGCTTTCGACGACGAAGGGATGGGCTCAACTATGACATCCGCTCTGCGGGACTAGTGGTTGTGGTCTTCTTGCACCAGAATGGAAACATTTGGGGTGCTTTTGGAACCAGCGTACGTCCTTGCCCCCTTTGCACCAAAGGGGAAACTGCGTCGCCTGGCGCACTGGCGAGCGCCTGTCCTTCCTTGCGTCACCCTTGACTCCCAAGGCTAGGCTTTGCATAGAGATCTCCGCCGCTTCGGAGGGGTCCTGAGGAGGTCCATCCCTTTCGGGTCGTGACATTGTTCCTCCTTGCGAGACCGGTGCCCTTGTCGGTGTCAAAACCGGTTGATCTTGGGTAGGGGGTCCCGAACTATGAGACTAGGATCGACAGTTACAAGGGACAAAGGGGACACGAGTTTACCTAGGTTCGGGTCCTTCTATGGAGGTAATACCCTACGTCCTGCTTGGTTGTATTGATGATGTATGGGGTTACAGAGTTGATCTACCTCGAGATCGTCTAGAGAACCCTAGATGAGTTGTTCTATCCCTATACCCTAAAACCTTCCGGCTTATATAGATGCCGAGGAGACCTAGGGTTTACCCAAGGTCGGTTACATGCCGAAGAGATAAACATGCCTAACTATGACTAATAACTTGAAGAGTACATCACGGGTCCTCGAAGCTTCCATCTGGCGTCGCTGGTCCTTAATCGTCTGATGCTAACCTTGCGGCCCATACAGTCCGGCTTATAGCCAATAGGTCGGCCATCCAAGGACCCCTTAATCAAGGACTCTCTCAGTAGCCCCCGAACTAGCCTTCAATGCCGATATATATCCGATAATCTCCTCACATCATCATCTTCGGCTTGCGAGGCGAGTCTCTCATCCCTCTTTGTTCGGCAACCGACCAGTCTTTGGTAAGATCCCAAGCGCCACAAGCGCAGGCTCGTTATAATAACTACACGCATTCCTTGATTTTTACGCGTCGTGTGGAGGCAAGCAGTCCAGGATGTTTACAATCCTACCCCTCCGTGACGAAGGCAGAAGCTCCTGGCAGAAGCTCCACGCCAAACATGGCTAACATTCCTAGCTCCTCCACCCGCGCCTACGGCTCACGTCCAGGAGACCGGACTAGCTGTTCCGCACACTCCTGCGGCTCTGCAACCTGCACCAGGGGTATCTTCCCTCCTCAGATCTGGCGGCGACTCGTGCGGGGCTGCTTACTTATGGAGACGAGGTCTTCGACGAGCGT
Source organism: Hordeum marinum (assembly GCA_022496015.1). Taxonomy (NCBI): domain Eukaryota; kingdom Viridiplantae; phylum Streptophyta; class Magnoliopsida; order Poales; family Poaceae; genus Hordeum; species Hordeum marinum. Next base: position 447,279,172 of record CM039674.1, read on the forward strand.
TTCCCCAATCCCAACAAGGGGGGACACATATGCTTCGTACCCTTCCTCCTCCGGGGCCTTGGATTCCCAATCCACTTGTTCCTGAGGGGAGTGCTAGAATTGTATGGGATCCAATTGCACTATCTTACCCTAGAGTCAATTCTACACATCTCAGGCTTCGTCGCCCTCTGCGAGATGTTCTTAGGGTGCAAAGCACATTTTTACTTGTGGAGGAAATACTTTGGCCTCATCCCCCGAGATCAAGACAAGACCATCTTGGAGGTCGGCAGAGCCAAGGTATGTTGTATAGAGGGGACGAGGTATCTGGTGGGCACGTCAAAGAAATCCGAAGCATGGACTTCGGAGTGGTTTTACAGCGTAGATGTCCCCCTGTTCGACCCAACTCGAACAGGTCTTCCCGAATATTCTGACCTCCTCCCGAAGAAGAGGTACAACTGGCAACCTTGGAGCTCGTCTCAGGGGGAAAGCACCAAAGTACAGCGCCTCGCCACGCAGGTGCGATGCTCGCCCACCATCGATTGACCATGATTGATGTCATGGCCGCCACCATCTCCCGGGGTGTGCAGCCCCTCCAACAGAGGGTGCACCCCTTATGGCAATACAACAGGACAAGCGATGCGACTCGCTCCCGAAAACAAGGGCTCGCCGATCCAACAGCATTGGCCGCTGCTCTTGCCGATCTATACAAAGGAGAGCAAGAAGACTTTGTCTGGCGGGCAACCAAGGAAGGGTATTCAGCCCACAATCCCATCGAACGAGTAAGACCTTTTTTAAATATGAATATATTTCGGGGTTTTCATTCGCATTCTTCTTGACCAACGTCTGACATGAACAGGAACGGAGGAGCTTCATCGAGACAGTCAACTATTCGGCTCCTCAACCCGAGAACCACGCTCATGACAATGACCCGGGCTTCAACGAGGACCCAAATCTTCTACTTGACTTCAAGGATAGAGTCTATTTCCAGGACAGCATCATCAAATCCCCGGTGTCCATCATTGTTCATAACCCCGGGTCATTCTCCCTTCGTAGAGCTGGTAAGAAAAAACTCCTTCTGTAAGAGGTCGGCCGCCAAGAACGCCTCACACGCACCGGTCCCGACTCCGGAGCGGTGTCAATCCGCGCGTCATACACCGGCAATCGAAGTTGCATCCGAGTCGGAGGCCAACAAAGATCCTGCAAAGGAACCGATTATGGGGAGAACCCACCTGCCCACTCATTCCGAAGGTACATTGTTCGGTCATCCACATATAATTGCGGTTGATAGAGTCTTATAGCAGTTTGTCCTTTGAAATATTTAGGCCAAACATCCAACCCTTTCCTACAGAGGGGGTTACCCGGGTGTCCGAAGATGCACAAAGCTCCTAAGCCGCCACCCATGTGGCTTCTGCTATAGAAGCCCCCAGGGCTAATCCGGTGCCTGCCGAATTTGGTGATGGTGTATCTGTCACCAAATCGGAGGTGGAGAGTGCCATGCATCATCGGCAATGATGGGAGGCCATGCGGCATCCAAGTTTCTCCGAGCAGGAGTTCAGCGCCCTATGCTCAGCTAACGCGCAACTTGGTGCCACCCGAGCTGGGTTCGGCGAGGATATGAAATTAATAGCAACCAGCATATGGGTAAGTGATCAGCTTTTATAGAATGTGAACATTTGTATAAGCCCTAGTTTCCCCCAAGCCTTAAGTTGGTTTGAAACAAACGAATTAAGGATCTCCACACTGTTTGACTACTAACGCTGGGCTCGAAGCAACAGTCTGAGCAAGTGGCCAAGGGGCTCGAGGAGAGCCGTACAGAAGTACAAGCCGTGAAGGCCGAGCTGGCACAAGAGAAGAGTTTCATGCGAGAGGCCCATGGTGAGTGTGCACTTACTTCTAACCTTAATTTATCATCGTGCCTGATACATAGATCCTATGTAGTAGCCGAATCAATAGGGCACATGGAAAGGCGGCTGGAAGAAGCCTGAGATTTGTAGAGGTTTGCCGAGTCCCAGCACTAGGCTAGCTGCCTCATTGTGCAAAAGCAGGCTGAAGAGATTAAGAATTTGAAAATTTAATTGGCCCAAGCTCACGAAGAAAACCGAAAGCTTTAGAGAGGCATGTTCGGTAAGTATGTTGTTGCCTTATGTACGGGACATATCCGATGTAGGGAATAATCGTAAGCACGCTGTTGCCTTATGTGCAGGTCTCCTGTTTGGGAATCTTGAAAAGGAGATCGAATCGTACTAGCGGGGGCTATTGAAGGAGCTAACCTCTCTCCACGGGCGTGTGCGGAAGGCAATGAAGGGAATGGTGAAGGCGGTATGGCCTACCGAACAGCCACCTAAAGGGCTAGCCGCGCTCGTGCATCGATTAAAGCGAGCGCAAAGTAGGTTCAAACTATGGAAGACTTTGGCATGTTGTGAGGGAGAACAAGAAGCATGGGCGATGATCAAGACCCGTTTCACTGGACTTAACCCCGAGCATATGGCACGGGTTGTTCCCGTGGGATTGGATGGCAGAGAAGTGCCACTCCACCTAGTGTATGACCAAGTGATGCCTGCCTCCCGTCTTTCACAAGAAGACTGCCCCCTTGATACAATAATCGATAATCTCGACCTACAACCACACATGTAATTTATATGGACGTGTTTATTAACAATCCGTGTTGTAAACTTTGTCTTAATCGGCCATCGGCTTCTCCCTCCCGTGCGAAGAGCTCGGGAGTGTTCCTCCTTATTTGTCCTTTTGAAAGAACGAACTATATTCGGGGAACCAGGCAATCCGTCCATGTGGTGCGAACAGACAGGAAGCACATAGAAAGATATGTTATATTACTACTTAGAGCAAGAAACATCTTCTGAGGAAAATAGTAACTCTATCGATACCTTTCATTGGGATTCTATGAGGACCGTAGATGGAAGTCTGCATACTCTCAGTATGCGGCATTGTTCGTTGGGCGGAAAAGACCCGAACGAAGGTGAGAACAACTAGAGTCGTATATGGTGTTTCCATCATAGCCGACCAGTTGTATACATAAGATATCTAGCTTTTGGCTTCACCCGTCTGAGGTATGTGTCCGGATGACCCGGTCGTAACAATCACAGAGGTGCTGCCTTTACTCTCGAGCCGAACAATCGGGAACGTAGAGAATAACCACAGGAGCGAGGCAACCCAGCTTGGCAAATGCTTAGTTCGAATTGATGCATATTGTGGCTAGAACATGACAAAATAAACATGCGTGCATAGTAAGTGTGTGTAAATATTTTAGTAAAAAAGGTTGGCTTCTAGAAGAAGCCCCCCATGTGATGTGTTCGGATTTAACACTTTATGGCGATTCGCGTTCCATGGGTTTGGTTCAAGGTGATGATCTAATGAGTTTTGAAGATGATAGGCTCCTCCCACGAGTACTTCGTCGATGATGAAGGGGCCCTCCCACTTGGGGTTGAGTTTATGCTTATGCTTCTCCAGTAGCCATAGGACGAGTTCACCTATGTTGTATGCTTGTGCCCTAACCTCCCTACTCTGGTAGCATCGCGCTTGCTGGTGATAAAGCGCAGAGCAAGCCAGAGCGATGTCGCATTCCCCTTCCAATGCGTCCAAGTTTTCTTGCTGATCCAACTTGGCCTCCTTTTCCTCGTAGATGCGCACTCATGGTGCATCGTGAATAATGTCGCAGGGGAAGATTGCCTCAGCCCCATAGACCATGAAGAATGGTGTAAAACCTGTCTATCTATTCGGGGTGGTACGCAAGCCCCATAGTACGGTGTCAAGATCCTCCACCCAATGATAGTCGGATTCGTGGAGATATCGGACCAAATGTGGCTTAACGCCTCTCATAATGAGACCGTTTGCACATTCGACTTGTCCATTGGTCTATGGATGATAGACTGACGCATAATCTAGCTTAATGCCCATTTTCATGCACCAATCCATGACCTCTTGGACCGTGAAATTAGATCCATTATCTGTTATTATTCTGTGTGGGACACCGTAACGGTGTCCTACACCAGATATGAAGTCGACAACTGTTCCGGACTTGGCTAATTTAACGGGCTTTGCCTCTATCCATTTGTTGAATTTGTTGACCATGACCAGCATGTATTTGTTTTTCTTGGTCCCCCCTTTAAGGGGTCCGACCATGTCAAGCCCCCAAACTATGAAAGGCCAAGTGATTGGAATAGTCTGAAGAGATATTGGAGGCATGTGACTTTGGTTTGCGAAGAGTTGACTCCCCACGCAATGCTTGACAAGTGACTATGCATCCGTCCGAGCTCTGAGCCAGAAGAAGCCGGTTCGGAAGGCCTTACTAACTAGAGCTCTTGCCGCGGTGTGATGGCCGCCCATGCCCGCATGTACTTCGGCGAGAAGCTCTAGCCATTCTTCCTCGGATATGCACTGCTGCAGTACGCCGGTTGTGCTTTTCTTGTATAACTCACCCTTGTGGATCTTGTAGTCCTTAGAGCCCCAAACTATGCGTCGTGCCTCTGTCTGGTCGTCAAGTTCCTTTCGAAGAAGGTAGGCGGGGAAGGGCTCTATCCAAGGTGCAATTATTGCCATTACCTCATGAGCCGAAGTCATTTCATTCATTACGGAGCCGCCGATTATGTGATCGCCTAGTTCATTGATGGGGGAATAACCACATCCGAGGTATTCAGACCGGCGCCATTGTCACCGTCTTGCCATACGACGGAAGGCTTAAAAAGTTGTTCCAGAAAAGTTTCTTTGGGACAGGATCGCGCTTGGCTCCTATACGAGCCAATATGTTGGCGGCTTGGCTGTTGTCGCAAGCGACGTGGTGGAATTCCAGTCCCTCAAACCAAGCTGATATCTTGAGGACGGTGTTTCTATATGCCGCCATCTTTGGATTTTTGGTGTCAAGTTCGTCATTGATTTGGGAGATGGCTAGGTTGGAGTCTCCCCGTACCTCTAGCCGTCGTATGCCCATTGAGACAACCATCCGAAGACCATGAAGGAGAGCCTCGTATTCGGCTGCATTGTTGGAGTCTGCATAAATGATTTGCAACACGTGTCGTGCATTGTCACTGGTGGGGGATGTGAGGAGAACTCCAGCCCCCTAGTCCGGCCAAGGTTTTGGAACCATCAAAGTACATTGTCCAATGGGAGTATGTATTGTATTTCTTGGGGAGTTCGGCCTCCGTCCATTCAGCCAGAAAGTCCGCCAGTACCTGTGATTGAATGGCATGGCGTGGATTGTAGGTTATTTCAAAGGGAAGGAGCTTGATGGCCCATTTGGTTGTGCGGCCGGTGCGTCCCTGTTGCTCATTATATCATTCAAGGGGACCTCCGATGCCACTGTTACCGCACACTCTTGGAAGTAGTGTCTGAGTTTCCTTGATGCTATGAACATTGTGTAAGCAATCTTCTGGTAGTGCGGGTATCTGGACTTCCATTGCGTTAGCATTTCGGACACGTAGTAGACCGGCTTTTGAGTCTGGAATTTGTGTCCCTCCTCGTCTTGTTCAATGACGAGCACCGCGATGACGACTTTGTTGGTGGCCGATACGTACAATAACATGGGCTCACCGGCGCCCAGTGCCATGAGGATGGAGTTTGTTGCCAAGAGTGTTTTAATTTCATCTAACGCAGCCGCTGCTGTCGATCCACTCCAAATTGTTGGTCTATTTTAGCAACTTATAGAGTGGTAAAGCCTTTTCTCCAAGGCGGGAGATAAAGTGGCTTAACGCCGCTACGCACCCGGCTAGCCTCTGGACATGCTTCAGCTCTATGGGGATTTCAAGTTCGGACAGAGCACGGATCTTAGCTGGATTCGCCTCTATTCCTCTATGGGAGACGATGAACCCGAGCAGTTTGCCAGAAGGCACGCCAAACACACATCTCTCCGGATTGAGTCGGATGTCATATTCGCGTAGATTGGTGAAGGTTTGTCGTAGGTCATCGATCAAATGGCTGACGTGTTTGGTTTTGATTACCACGTCGTCCACATATGCCTCGACTATGTTACCGACCTATGTCGCAAGACACGTCTGGATCATGCGCTGGTATGTGGCCCCAATATTTTTTTAGCCTGAAGGGCATTGTGTTGAAGCATAATGTCCCGTAGGGGGTGATGAATGTGGTTGCCGCTTGATCGGATTCCTTCATTTTAATTTTATGGTATACAGAGTAAGCATCAAGGAAACACAACGAATCATGTCCGGCTATGGCATCTATGATCTTGTCTATGCGAGGCAAGGGGAAAGGATCCTTAGGGCAAGCCTTGTTGAGGTCTTTGAAGTCGACACATACCCGCCAGGACTTGTGTTTCTTTGGTACCATTAACAAATTTGCAAACCACTCGGGGTGTTTAATATGATGCAATGAATCAACATCTTTGAGAAGGGCGATTGGATGTCAAGATCAATATGATGCAATGAATCAACATCTTTGTGAAGATTGTCTTAGATTGTATCCCCTCTGTCCTCTTACCCTACGACTAAATCTCATGACGAGATTCTTGTTTAGTGGGGGTGAGTTGTCATAGCCCTAGTTCTAACCTTGGTTGTGCTTGCATTCGTGAATGCATTTAAATTTCAAATGAAAGTGAAATGAGGATTTGATCAAGCCTCAGAAATCTTTTTTGCCAAAATAAGCATTATAAAAATTGCTTCAAACAGATCCAAGAAAATGTTCCTGGTGTTCAAATAAAATATTGGCATGACGTGAAAATATCAATAAATATTTTGGTATCACAAAAACATTTTACATTGGGATTTTGAATTAATTCAACTATTATTTGCCATGGAATTACGTTTGCTATATATAACATAGTTCCATTTATTGTGAAAATTATTGTGCGGCACTAGTTAAATTCATTTAGTGCACATGACAATTTCTAGGATCTTTACAAATGGCTACCTATTTTATTTTTAGCCAAAACAAATGTCAGAAAAAATAGAAAAGAGATAAAACAAAATGGAAAGAGAGAGAGAGAGTACCTGGCCCAAGTGGGAGGCCCAACCCACAGGGGCAACACTGTCTTCTTCCTCCTGCCATGAGGAGAAGCAGCTGCATGTCGGCCATGTTGCAGCTGTGCCACCTCCTGCCTTCCTGCCTGCCTGGCCAGCCCCATTGCTGTATGCATCGGTCCAGCCTTGCCATTCGCCCCCTGCCCTCACCCTTGCCTTCGCTCGCCATGGCTGACGCGTCCGCTAGATTGCTACCGCAATCACTGCCCTCCCCCTCGCTCCATCTATGTGCCCCAAGATCCGCACCAAGGCCCTCGTCATCTCCTCCGAGTCATGCCTCGACGGATGCCCCCGAATGTCGTCGCCATCGTCTTCTTCCCCAACAGCCACCGGAGATCATAACCTTTGTTTCGCCACCGCCAGGGCCTCCCCGAGCAAGCTGAGCCTTCCATAGAGCTCCTCGACGCTGGCCATGTCACTATCATCGTTGTGGTCCTCCACCTGCGCATCCAAGCTCGTGAATGAACTCTCAGAGCTCCTTAGAGGCTGTAGAGCTCTGGAACCAGCCCGCTAGTGTCGCGCGGCCCCGCATTTGCACATAGCTGATCGCCGGTCACCGCCGAGCTCATCATGGCCGTCATCTCCGGCGACCCCAAGCCCTCTGGCCAGCCCCACTAGATGCGGTCGAGCACGGGCTCCCTCCCAGTGCTCTCGGTGCATGAAACCGTGCCCCATGGCACGTTTTCGACCAACTCTGGCGAGCCTCCACCGCAGGTTTGGTTGCCGCCGGCCCAACTTCGCTGGGAGCCGACGTGGCTGATCATTTAGCACTAGTCCCCCGCTTAGCTGGGCCTATAGCCACTGACCAGCGGGCCCAAGGAGCGGGTCAAACCCCAGTCAGCGCGGGAATTAACCCCGTGTCACTAACGTGTGGGCCTCGGCCATCAGGTATGACCTGGACCAGACGCTGTTGACCTGTTGACGTCATGATGATGTCAGACTGACGTAATTAATCATTTGGAGTAAAATATAATTCAGAAAATTCCAAAAAAAATATAAAACTTTCAAAAATCATAGAAAATAATTTGTAACTCAGATGAAAACAATTTATATATGAAAAATGATCAAAAAAATCCAATGAACCTTATTATGCCATCATCTTGCATTTTTGAATAAGTGAACATAACCAACTAGGACATTTCCTGACTAGGAAATTTTTGATAAATAGCTTGGAGTTGGAATTTGATGTCCATTCAAATTCCACTTCAATTAACTTGGCCAATTGTTCCTCTAGGTTAATTAAGTACCTTAAATTGTCATGTCATCCATCATGGTTGTGCATTGCATAAATTGAATGTTGTTCCTTCTTGTTTGCCGGTAGTTTTCCTTCCTCGGTAGACGTTGTTCTGACGTTATGATCATTGACACTGATGAAGAGAACTACTATCTTCAGAACTGTTAGGCAAGTAAACCCCCCCCCTTGAGCATATTCGATACAATCCCAGCTCTCGCTCTTGCTCTCATTTCAAATCATTAGGACTATGCGCTTCAACTTCTACTTGTGTTGCAGTAGATGAACCCACTCATTTGCATAACCTGACATTGTCACAGTAAATAGCTAAACCAAGCAACCTATGATACCTAGTAGATGCTTGAGCCATGTTGTGCTATAACCCTGTTATGCTTGCTATGCTTAGAGTTGTGCCAGTTCTGATTCATCTGGGTGATGAACCAGAGTGAAATGATTGTGTCTTGATGATGAGGGTTAAGTGTTGAACCTGTTTTGGTGAAGGTAGCGATGATAGGCCATGTAGGAGTACATGATGGGTTGTCTCATTGAAGCCTCTCATAAGGACTGAGTTCTGTGTTTGTGTTCTAAAGACTAGATACTACCGTACATTGGGCCCGAAACCAATGGACCCTCTCGGCCTATTAACCTACCTTGTTCTCGGTCCAGGAGTCATAGTAGTTCAAAACATTGATAGATGTGGCATGGCCTGCGAAGAGGATGGACGGCCCAATAGGGATCGGCTTGGGGCCCTTTGTAACGTTTGAGGCCATGTTGGAAACCTCGGTCGGACTTCCATTATGGGTTCCAACACAGATAGGGGACTGCCTTGGACGTGAGTTGTTGTAGGTTAACGTCCGTGGCCAACTCCCTCGCTGGGCTTCGGCTTGAAGGTTGCCGAGGTGCCTTTTTAGTGCATGTGGCGATAAGTTGCAGGAGCATGTATCACGAAGTACACCCTTGCAGGGTAAACTATCTATTCGAATAGCCGCGTTCGTGGATATGGACTACTTGGAGACTTGCATTGTTCATAGATAACTTTAACTGGATACTCAAAAATGCTCCAGATAAGTGTGAGTGCTATGGATGGCTTCTCGTAGGAAGACGAGAGAGGATCCATAGTGGTGTATTGGCGTGGTGAATATATGGACTCGTGTGCAATACGCCACCTCAAGGAAAGTATTCATAATCGTAGTATAGGTTAGCCAAGAGTCAAAGTTGGCTTGCTGCAATAAACCCCACGACCCCCTTTGTCGAAAACGATGCATATGTAGATAGTTCTGATGTAAGTCTTGTTGAGTATCTTTGTACTCACGTTTTCTTATTTATGTTTTGCAGAGGAGACGTCGGTCTCATTAGTGGTACTTATGACGTGAAGTTCGATGTTGAACGTATTAGCTTGGGACTCCCAGACAGAGGTCTAATTCCTTTGGTAGGGTCGTCATAGCTTTTCAGGCTCCTCCAGCTACTTTTAGTAGATGTCTATACCCAGAAATGCTTTGCTTCCGCTTGTTGCTTGTATGACTTGAGTGTTGGGTCGCATGACCTCTGTTTGTAATACCACACTATGTTGGCTCTTATGAATCTTAATAAATACTTAAGTCATAGAGTTATATTGTGATGCCATGTTGTATCTACGCATATCATGCATAGTGCGTGTATGATTGAAAGGCATTGGTATGTGTGGGATGCGACACCTAGTCGTGTGCCTTTACTAGTACTCTTTACGGGGAACTGCCTCTTTGTGCTTCCATTGAGCCTTGGTAGCTTGCTACTGCTCAGGACACATTGATTGTCCGGTGTGTATCCTTCTTTGCTGTTGTGTCTGTCCTTTAGAGGAAATGTCTAGCACGTAATGGAGTCCATGTAGCCTGCTACGACTCGTCTACGTGCAGTGCTGACATTTATGTCCCACGGAGTAATGGAGTCCTTGTAGCTTGCTATGACTCGTTTACACACGCTTGAGGCTGACATCTGCATTGTTGGGTTACGTATGCCTGTCCCTGTACGGATGTGCCACTTGGGTCTATGATTAGTCATGTCGACCCAGGTTCTCTGTCATTTCAATACTAGCGACACATTCACATATGTGATCCAGAAGACGCAAACGGTCCCGGTCCAGGTAAGGTGGCAGCCGTAGAGATAACCGTGCGAGAGGCTGTAAAGTGATGTGATGTGTTATAGGCTGGGTTCACCGGATGAGGTTTCCAACATGACCTCAAATGTTGTGAGCAGGGCCCCAAGCTAGTCCCGATTGGGCCGTTCATCCACTTCGCAGGCTATGCCACACCTATCAGCGTTTGAAACCACTGCTACTCCTGGACCGAGAATAGTGTAGGTTAATAGGCCGAGAGGGTCCATTGGTTTTGGGTCCAATGTGCGGTAGTAGCTAGTCTTGGAACACAAACACGGAACTCAGTCCCTATGAATGGCTTCAATGAGACAAGCCGCCATGTACTCCTACATGGCCTCTCATCGCTACCTTTACCAAAACAGGTTCAACACTTAACCCTCATCATCAGGATACAATCATTTCACTCTGGTTCAAGGCGTAGGAGACGTCACCGGGCTGCACGTGTGTTGAACGCGGAGGTGCCGTCCGTTCGGCACTTGATCGGATCTACCGCGATCTGAATCGCTGCGAGTACGACTCCATCAACCGCGTTCTTGTAACGCTTCCGCTTAGCGATCTTCAAAGGTATGAAGATGCAATCTCTCCCCTCTCGTTGCTGGTTTCTCCATAGATAGATCTTGGTGACACGTAGGAAAATTTTGATTTACTACTACGTCTCCCAACAGTTGCTTGCCTAACAGTTCTGAAGATAGTAGTTCTCTTCATCAGTGTCAACCATCATAACGTTAGAACAACGTCTACCGAGTAAGGACAACCACCGGCAAACAAGAAGGAACAACATTCAGTTTATGCACTACACAACCCTGATGGATGACATGACAATTTAAGGTACTTAATTAACCTAGAGGAACAATTGACCAAGTTAATTGAATGGAATTCAAATGGACATCAAATTCCAACTCCAAGCTATTTATCAAATTTGTCCTATTCATGAAATGTCGTAGTTGGTTATGTTAACTTCTTCAAACATGCATGATCGTGCCATAATCAGGTTCATTAGATTTTTTGTTAATTTTTCATATATAAATTATTTTCATCTGAGTTACAGATTATTTTCTATGATTTTTCAAAGTTTAATCTATTTTCTGGAATTTTCTGAATTATCTTTTACTCAAAAAATGATTAATTACGTCAGCCTGACGTCATCATGACATCAGCAGGTCAACAGCGCCTGGTCCAGGTCAAAACTGACGGCCAGGGCCCACACGTTAGTGACACAGGGTTAATCCATGCGCTGTCTAGGGTTTGACCCGCTCCTGGGGCCCGCTGGTCAGTTGTTGTGGGCTCAGCTAAGCGGGGGACTAGTGCAAAACGGTTAGCCATGTCGGCGCCCACGGGAGTTAGGCCAGCGGCGACCAAACCCGCGAAGGAGGCTTGCCAGAGTTGGTCAAAATGTGCCACAGGGCACGGTTTCACGCGCCGAGAGCACTTGGAGGGAGCCCGTGCTTGACCGCATCTAGTGGGGCTGGCCAAAGGGCATAGGGTCGCCGAAGATGCCGACCACGACGAGCTCAGGTATGACCGGCGATCGGCTACATGCGAATGCGGGGCCGTGGAGCAATAGCGGGCTTGTTCCAGGGCTCTACGGCCTCTACGGAGCTCCGAGAGTTCATTCACGAGCTTGTACGTGCCGGTGGAGGACCATAGCAATGACGACGACATGGCCAGCATCGAGGACCTCTCGGCTCCGGTGGCCTTGCTAGCTACTGCACGCGAGAGGAGAAACAGGAGGAGGGGAGAGGAAGAGAAGCTCACAGCAAACTCTAAGGAAGGCTCGGCTTTCTCGGGGAGGCTCTGGTGGTGGCGAATCGACGGTGACGATCTTCGATGGCCATTGGGGAAGAAGACAATGGCAATGGCGTTCGGGGGCATCCATCGAGGCGTGACGCGGCGGAGAGGATGATGTCCTTGGTGTGGATCTTGGGGCACAGAGAGCGAGTTAGTGGGGTAGTGGCTGCCACAGCGAGCTAGCGGACGCGTCGACCATGGCGAGCATAGGCAAGGGATGGCGTGGGGGCGAATGGTGAGGTTTGCCCGATGCAGACGGCAATAGGGTGCTCATCCTCGTTGTCATGGTGGCAAGGGGCTTGCCAGGCAGGCAGGGAGGCAGGAGGTGGCACCGCTGCAGCCTAGCCGGCACGGAGCTACTTCTCCTCCTGGGAGGAGGAAGAAGACAGTGGTGCCCCTGTCGGCTGGGCCTCCCACTTGGGCTAGGTACTCTCTCTCTCTCTCTTTCCATCTTGTTTTATCTATTTTCTAATTTTTTCTGACATTTGTTTTGGCTCAATATAAAATAGGTAGCCAATTTTAAAAATCCTGGAAATTGCTTGCCGGAGTCGCGCTTCCAGTAATCATTTGGCATGCAGAGCGACGCTATCGGACGCGGAGAGCGAGCCGCATCCATCCCAGCAGATGGGACAGCGTGGGGCGGTCCGTAGCGTCGCCGGCGACAACAGCTACGGTGGCCGGAGCTCGGGCTAAATGGTGCTCGACGCCAGGGGCATGGGAGGAGGAGCTTGAGGTGGCTACGGCCTCCTAGAGAGGTGATGAGCACGAGGACGTGCTCGGGCGTGGGCTGTAGCGTCTGTGGCCATGGCTACGCCATGTCCGCTGGCGAGCTCCTCTCGGCTCCGCTAGCTGGCGGGGCGAGAAGAGGGGATCGATGACGGGAAGAGGGGGAGATGGACCGGGGCCTCACCGTGGAGCGGTTGGCGCTGACGGCGGAGTCTGGGGCGCTCCGGAGGCGGTGAATCGACCGGCAAAGCCCATTGGTGCTGACGACGAAGACGACGGTGCTGACGATGATGGAGGGCATCCGGGCTTCTGTGGCTCGACGGGGAGGACGACGAGGACGCGATGGACTGATGGAGCACAACGACGGGCTCGGTGGGGGCGGTGGCGCTCTCAGGGGGCTTCGGCTGCAAGAGAGAGAGAGAGAGAGAGAGAGAGAGCAAGCCATGGGGAAGGAGAGAGGTTGAGGGGAAGAGGGAAAGAAGGGCACGGCAAGGGGGGTCGCGTTGGCGCTCTCAGCGGCCTCCAGCAGCGAGCAGCCAGCAGGAGGTGGTCGGGCGGGTGCCGGCGTGCCCCAGCCGCACGCCCCAATCCTCCTGGCGGGAGGTTGGAGGTGACTCCCAGCTGGGCTACTGGGCCAGCCCCTTCCTGGGCCGCAGGTAAGGTTTGCCTCCTCTCTTTTTTTATTCTGTTTTTTTATTTTTGTAATTTGTTTCTGATTTAGTAAAAATACTAAATCAATTTAGAAAAATAGGAAACTTTTTCTCGGCACTGATTGAAATATTCCAAAGGCCCTGGCCAAGTTTCATATTTATTGGAGCTATTAAATTATTTATAGTATTTTATAGCTCCAATTCAAATAATTATTGATTTAATTCACTAACAAAATGAGTTTGAAAAATATGAATCACCTCTGGTTGATGCTTCCACATTTTTCCAAAAATGATGAACATTTTAGAAGGCCACTTTGGTTCATTGAAAAATATTTTGGTTGAACCTATTTGAATTCAAATAATGCTAGGGTTTGACCATCCCCATTTCAAGTTTAAAGAAACTTTAAACATGATGCAAATTCAAACATGAACCTTAGTGCATGCTAAAGCTAGGGATGTGACAACTCACCCCCACTTAAAACAATCGCGTCCCGAGATTCTGGTGTCGATGGGAAAAGGGAAGGCTACTCAAGTCGAAGACGATCTTATCGCTCCCAGGTAGCTTTAGTCTCAGAATGATGGGACCAATGAACCTTGAGAAACTTGATATTTCGATTCTGGGTGACACGCTCAGCTTGATCGAGAATACGAACAAGATATTCCCGATATGAAAGATCATCTTGAAGATCAAGCGTTTCGTGGTCCACTTAGTGGACAGGATCCTTGAAGCAACGCCTGAGTTGAGAAACATGGAAGACATCATGAACTATGGAAAGCTGAGGGGGAAGTTCCAATTGGTAGGCAACTTCTCCTCATTTAGCAAGAATGCGAAAGGGTCCAATGTAACGAGGAGCCAATTTGCCCTTGATACCAAAACGATGGGTACCCTTGAGAGGAGTAACCTGAAGATAAGCCTTTTTTCCACCTCATAAGTTACTTACTTATGATGGCAATCATACTGGCTCTTCTGACAAGACTGAGATGTCTTGAGATTCTCATGAATAACGTGAACTTGCTCTTCTAGTTCCTGGATCATGTCTGGCCCAAAGAATTGTCTTTCCCCGGTTTCTGATTAGTTCAGAGGTGTTCGACATCTTTGTACATAAAGAACATTGAATGGAACTTTGCCCAGACTGTATTGGTAGTTGTTGTTATACGCAAACTCCACAAATGGAAGACACTTCTCCCAATTCATCCCGAATGAGATGACACAAGCTCTAAGCATGTCTTCGAGAATCTGATTGACTCTTCCAACTTGACCACTTGACTGAGCGTGAAAAGCAGTGCTAAAGGAGAGATGGGTTCCCATAGCATTCTAGAAACTTTCCCAAAATCGAGAGGTGAAAAGACTTCCACGGTCTGAATTGATTTCCAATGGAACACCATGCAGGGACACTATTTTAGAGATATACAAATCAGCCAACTGACTAGCAGTGATACTCTCTCGGACAGGAAGGAAGTGAGCCACTTTGGAGAGGCGATCAATAACCACGAAGATTGCATTGTTTCCTTTCTTGGTCCTGGGAAATCCGGTGACGAAGTCCATTTCAACGTTGTCCCATTTCCACTCAGGAATAGCTAACGGCTGAAGGGTGCGAGCAGGTCTCCGATGTTGTGCCTTCACGCGACGACAAACGTCGCAATTAGCAATGAATTGAGCGATTTCTCTTTTCATTCTAGTCCACCAAAACCTTTGGCGTAGGTCCTGCTACATCTTAGTGCTACTAAGGTGAATTGTGAGAGGAGACTCGTAAGCTTCCTAAAGAATCAACCGTCTCTAGTTCGGTACCTTTGGAACCATGAAGCGGTTCCCAAAGAATACGACTCCCTGGTCACTTATTGAGAAACAACCTACAATTCCTTTCTTGATTTTTTTTCTTGATGCGGGATATCCCTGGATCAATCTTCTAAGCTTCAATGATCTGGTCCTCTAGAGTAGGTTTTGCAACTAATGTTGAAAGGGATCCACGAGGAACAATGTGTAGATTAAGCTTACAGAATTCCTCATGCAAAAGGGGTTAACCTTGTTGCAACATAAGGTTTTTGTAGTAGGACTTCCGACTTAATGCATCCACCATGACATCTTCCTTTCCTGGGGTTTAAGTAATTCCTAAGTTGTAATCCATAATCAGCTCTAACCATCGTCTTTGTCTGAGATTCAGATTTGGTTGAGTGAAGATATACTTCAGGCTTTGGTGATTGGTGTAAATCTCACAACGATTACCAAGAAGGTAATTTCGCCATACCTTGAGTGCATGGACTATTGTTGCAAGCTCCAAATCATGTGTTGGATAATTTTCCTCATGTGGGTGCAACTGTCGGGATGCATAGGCGATCACATGTCGGTCTTGCATAAGAACACATCAAAGTCCTTGTCTGGAAGCATCAAAATAGATGACAAAGTCCTTGGCAAAATCAGGTGGCACAAGTACAGGAGCAGAGGCCAGATGTCTCTTCAGTTCCTGGAAATTGTGCTCACATTGTGGGATCCACTCGAACTTCTTATCTTTCTTGAGGAGTTCCGTCAAGGGCTTGGCAACTTTGGAGAAGTTCTCAACGAAGCCACGACAATAGCTCGCTAAACCAAGGAAACTTTAACTTGCTTAATTGTTTCAAGTGGATTCCAATCGAGAATGGCCTGAACTCTTTCGGGGTTAACTGCAATGCCCTTACCGGAGATCACATAACCTCGATAGGTCAACTATGGTAACCAAAATTCGCACTTGGAGAACTTGGCATAAAGATGGTGCTCTTTGAGCTTTTCTAGCACAAGTCTGAGGTGCTCAGCATGCTCTTCTTCATTATTTGAATAAATCAGAATATCATCGAGGTAAACCACGACGAACTTATCTAAGCACTCCATGACGAGCATTTGTTAGTCCAAAGGACATGACTGTGTACTTGTACTGACAATAACGAGTGATGAACGTTGTCTTGGGAATGTCTCCATTCTTGATCTTGATTTGATGGTAGCCTAACCTCAAATCCATCTTGGACAACACTGAGGATCCAACAAGTTGATCATATAGATCATTTATCCTGGGAAGCGTATACTTATTCTTTATTGTGACCAAGTTGACAGGACGATAATCCACAACCATACGACTCGTTCCATCCTTATTTTTGACAAAAAGAACGGGACAAGCCCAAGGAGAAGAGCTAGATTGGATGAAACCCTTTTGCAAGGATTCATCAAGTTATTTCTTAAGCTCATCTAGCTCCAAGGGTGCCATCTTATAAGGCCTTCTTGAAATTGGGACATTTCCTGGGATGAGGTTTGTCCGAAACTCTACATCCCTGTCAGGTGGAATACCTGGAAATTCCTGTGGGAAGACATCCGAAAAATGTCAAACTACCAAAATAACTTCAAGCTCAGGAAGAAGGTTGGCATTGAGCGAATAGAGTTCACGCTTTGCAACTCGTGCTGAAACATTGACTATCTTGCCAGATGGATGCGTAAGCTGAACAGACCTGGTGGAGCAATCAATCTTTGCATGGTGAGTTATCATCCAGTCCATACCTAAGATGATGTTAATATCTGAGGACTTGAGGGCTATGAGCGATGCAAGAAATACAAGTCTATCAACAAGGATTTCACTGCCATGGCTTAGTCTTATGGTCTTCCATCTAGACCTTGGACTCTAAATAAAGAGCAGTTGGCATATCGCAAAATGACATGTCATGCAATCGAGCATAGCCTTTCGAGATGAAGGAGTGTTGTCTTGGATTTGTCACGGCAAGATGTCTAGGTTAACGGACTTAGGTGTGAGGCCATCGCAACTATGTGGTGGCTTGAGAGGGGTTGGTCGGAATCGAGAGACGCGAGTTTACCCAGGTTCATCCCCTCTAATGGAGGTAAAAGCCAACGTCCTGCTTGTGTTGTATTGATGATGAGGAAGATCTCTTAGTTACAAGGGTGCTATCTTGGTATCTCTAATCTTGAGAGCCTCTGATCCATCTATCTCTAATGACTTGTGTCTGTCTTAACTCATCCCTCTTGGGGCGCCTTAACATTCCTTATATAGGTGGATGGGGTAGGTTTACATGTAGAGTCCTACTAGGATTAGGACTAGGCAGGGCCAGGCCGGCAAAATGCAAGGCCCTGTACGAAACTAAAAAATAGGCCCCTATCTCATTAGTAAAAATAAACAAATGTATATAATATAATATCCTACCTAAGAATTGGGTACATAAAAAAATCATACCTCTTTAGCTCCCGGCTGCATAATATTTATTTGAACAAGATCGTTCTTGTACGTAGTATTCTTTAAAATAAAATCTTCAATGATATTCTCGTAATAAATCTTCTCCCCGTGGTGACTCAAATATGTATTATTGAAACACTACAAAAGATGGATAGAATAAAATTGAAGTGATATGGCAGTAGTCAGCACATATCAGTTGGAGATTATGCGTCAACGTTTGGGAATTACACGAAACGTCTGACTGATCTAGTCTTGTGTCATGTCCAGATGAACTGCTATATTGTAATCTTTAAACATGGAGGCAAGAACAAAACTCTAACAAAGTAACAATCCTTGTCAAAAGTTAATTAGAATTTAGAAATTAGGAGTAGGACTGTAGGAGCCAAACTTAATCAGAAGGACAAGCCAGCCATAGCCGGCAGGAGTAGTTAAACACTTAAATTAGGGCCTTGACCATGCAAGTATTGATCACTTGTTTAACTTTTGCCGGTATCAAATCTAGACGGGGAACCCTTGTCCGATCCTACACTGATCTCATGTGATTAGCGTGGTGATAGGAATATGTTTTGTTGATCTACTTGTTCGGCGATGACAAGAGGAACATTTTCATCAGAGTTCAGACGAAGTTAATCGTAATGTGGAAGGCTCTTTGGCCCGCATGTCACCGTAATGCCCGCCGCCGGCTCTGGATGCGATGCGATGAATCTTGACCTGGTCTTGGTGCGCTGTCTCGCCTACCAATTTCCTCTGGATGCGATCAATCAGGTTCTGACCTCACAGTCATGCGGACACCTAGGCGCCAACGGTCCATCCATATGCGGCTCGTCGCCCGGGAGGAAAAATATACATAGCCTAACAGAAAAGTTGGGGGCCCCAAAACTTTATGGGCCCTATGCAGGCTGCACACTCGGAACACCTATGGGCCCGGCCCTAGGACTATGACTAGTCTGTCGTGAATCCTAATCCGGGTCTTGTTTCCTTTGTGAGGGAATCCTTTCTCTCCTTTAGGCCTTCTCTTGTGAGCCGCCCCTCCAGGTCAGTCCACGAACCACCTTGCGCCGGCTTGCTCGCTGGCCCTTGGGCCTTGTCGCTCGTCTGACCCACCTAACGGGTCTCCAATGACTCGCCAAGTCTTGACAGGATCACCAGTGAGTCGCCAAGTCCTGGTTGGGTCATACTTCCGGTCGGGTTATACTGGGAGGTAATATCCCCGACATTATCCCCCAGGTTAGCTTGAATTTATTCATGCTAAGCTCCTGAAATAAGAATAAATATGTTAAGTGACTGGCTCGCTTCACTAGCCGGCTTAATGAAGTATCTTTTTGACAATCCGGGTTTCTTCTTCATATGAATGAGCCATCTTCTCAATCGGCTTGCTTGTTACTGTCCTTTGAAGTAAAATATTGGGAATAATACACCCATATGCCATTGAGTCGGCCTCCAACACTCTTCAATTTGTGAAGCCGGGTTGCTTATATAAACTCTGTCAAGTTAAGATCTTTTGATAATGTCGGGTCATGATTGTTGGTGACGCCGGGTCAAACAACAAGACTCCAGCTGACTTGATAAAAATATAGGGATGAAAATCCATCTGATATAGATCTGGTCATTTAATGCTTCAGCTAAATAAAAATCTGTTGAACCGGTTGTAACAGCCCAAGTGCACCCCTTGCCATTTTGGTCATGTATGTCATGTGGACCTTCCATGTTTTCCACCATGTGTTGTGCTAGATATATTTTTGCTTCATGTCATTCTTGCAACATGGCATCATAAGCATTCATCATCATGTTGTTGTGTGTGCCCAAGGGTGTTGTTATGTGATTGTGGTGTGGTTGAAGTGTTATGTGTGTTTAGGCAAATGGGAGTGAGGTGTGTGCATGTGGAGTTAAACCTCTTTCCCATTTTTGCATCAAAGCAAAAACCCTTTTGTTCTCAATTGTTTTACAACATCAGTTTAAACTTGTCTTATAAATCTTTTAAAAATGTTTTGTTGCTTAACTAGATTGTTTAGAGTGGAGCATGTGAGCTATTTCATTTGTTGCTACTTTTGTCATTAATGTCTTTTAATAAAGCAGCAGTATATTTTAATAGAAGTAATTAATTTGGTGTGGCTAAAATTGGCTAGTTCATTTTTATTCAATAGGTTGCATTATTTTCAGTGCCATAGTATTTGGGTTTTTCTCATAATCCCTTTTCTTCTCTTGTGGTTTTTTTTATTTTTGTTTTAAATTGTTTTATAAATATAAACGTCTGTTGTAGTGTGGAGAGAGGCACCTGGGCCTCTCTCCTCGCGGCCCAGCTCCCCCCCCCCCCCCCCGAGCGGCCTAGGCCACCTTGCGGGACGGCCACCTGCTCCATCTCCTTCCTCCATTAGGTGTCAAAGAGAGCAGCGAGCATACCCGCCGTCTGGCGCGAACGTCAAGATGCCATTAGTCCCCAAGCCCCTTTATAAAGTTGTCGTCGCACATCCCAAGGGTTCCCTCTCCCCATTTCTCCATCCTCCTTGCTGCGTCGCTGCTAGGTAAGGTAGCCAAGCGTTCGTCATTGCCGTGCCCACGATGCTCCGGACGAGCAGTTGCTTGTGCTGGGGTTGACCTCCTCATCGTGCTTCCGGCGCTCTGGTGCGGTGGGTCGAGATGCCCGCCGTGCCCTCGGCTTCCTCATCATCTCGAGATCTTTGAGGCGCAGATCGAACCTGTCCCCGAGCCTTCTTCCTCTTTGTTTTCGGTTCAGGGTTGTCATCGTGCGCCATCGTCGTTTGCGTCGCCTCTGGCTCGTCTCGACCCCTTCTCCTTGTCCCTGGTAAGGAGGTATGGCCCCTCCTACCATTCCCCCTCGCCGTCGCGTAGTTATCCGCGTGTACGCGTAGATTGGGACGCGACACGCTCATGATCTCCGTGCTTCGGCAAGCGCATTCTTTTTTGTTCTGCAGGCGTCAGTAGGTGTGCTTGCGCCTTGCGCCGCGCCTCGCGTGTCCGTGCATGTGCAGTGTCCTCTAGCAGCGCGTTAGGAGCGCCGCTAGCGATCCAGCCCCCTCCGTAGCCACCACAGATGTCGCCGCTGCGCGAAGCCCGAGCCAAGCACAAGCTCGAGCTCGAGCCCCCCCCCCTTCTGCCAGCGTGCGTAGGTAGTTCCGACCCTGGGATTGGAGCCCCCATGGCCACCGCAGCTCCCACCGGTGCTCCTCCGGGCCGATCGTCGCCGCCTTTGCCGCCGATGATGGATCCTTCTCCTCTGCCGCGAGGAAGGTGGAAGGCCTCTGTTTTCTCTGTTATGTCGAGCGCTTCCTCCTTTCTGTTGTGTGTCCGTCAGTGACGTAGTGGTAGCGAGCCAGGGCAGAGACCAAGAGGTTTGGGGTTGGATTCCCCTTGCCCCCTTTTCTTTTTTCGGCTGGATGTGTGTGTGTGTGTGTGTGCCCGCATGTGTGTGTACCCGCATGTGTGTGTGTGTGCGGATCCCGTGCGACCACGGGTGGGATCCCCATGTGCCTGTGTGATGCGCGTATGTGGCCCTGTGTGTGGTTCAGTGTGTGTGTGTGTGTGTGTGTATGACAAGTACCAGGTTGTCTTGCCTGCAGCAACCTGGGACTTGTAACTGTCTTATACCTTATAAAGCTTTAGCTAGTGTAGCCCCCAAGGGCTGGCTCATCAGTATGTGTTGGGCCGGGTCTTCAATTTGAACCTCATAATATGTTAAACAGTTGAATACTATAGCCCCCAAGTGTCGGGTCAGTAAGAAGTACTGGGCTGGGACTTAGAAAAATATAGAAAAGCTGGCTCATCTCCTTGAGACAACAGGATTTGTTAACCATGTAATGATTTGAAAATAAACTTGCATTAGCCCCCAAGTGTCGTGGTGCATACTTGCAGCGACATGGGACTTGCATACTTGATATAAACTGGACTTGAATAATGTAGCCCCCAAGTGTCGGGTCGTCTGCCTGCGGTGACTCGAGAATGTGTGAGAGTAATATGACTCATCATAATTTGTTAAATGAATCCTTGACCATGGTTTTAATATAACCCGGAATGAATATCCTGGAAGAATTCCTTTGTCTTTGACATTAAATCCCTGCTCGTGGTTGCGCTGCAACCCGGAAAATATATATTTTGAGAAACCCATGAGTGTTGTAGTATACTACAGAGCACGGGTTGCAGAAATCCAATAGCCGGTCAATTAAATGATTTAGCATTATATCTGATAGGGTGACTCTTCAAGAATAAACAACTTTCCAATCTGGCTTGAAAAAAACCAATCATTTAATACTAGTTATGATAAACCATGATGAAGATCCAACCATTTTAGCTATCAAAGATCTATTTGTTCGTGCAGAAGTTTTTTCATCATACTTAACGGCGGCTCATCTTAAGAGACAAGACCTGCAAAAATAAACAAGACAGAATATATTCTGCATTGTTGTAAGGGCGGCTTGAAAAAGCACAACCCAGAGATGTTAAAATCTTTTATAGCCTTGCTTCTTCTTTCATAATCTTGCTCTGACCCGATTTGGAAAACCAGCATGATATGTATGTATGATGCAATGCATGATGTAATGTATGATGCAATGTATTATGTTCTTGCTTTTCCTTCCTTTTCGTTTTCGAAAACTCATATGGTGGTTCCTCTAGGTGGACTCGATGCTTGAACTCATATCAGTGCAGGGTCTCTAACGAGAGTGGTCGTAAACTCATTTGAACGGCTCAGGGTCTCTAACGAGATTAACTCACAAGAGTGCAACGTCCCAGAAAGAGACACATCCACCGGTTCTTCTGGGTGGACTCGCTGCTTGAAATCATAACAATGCTTGGTTTCCAAGCGAGATTGAAGAGTGCAATGTCCCAGAAAGAGACATGAACACTCGTTCTTCTGGGTGGATTCGCTGCTTGAACTCATAACAATACTCGGTGTCCAGGCAAGATTGAAGAGCGCAATGTCCCAGAAAGAAACACAGCAGGGCATGAGTATACTAGGGACCATAAGCCCCCTCTCATGTGACACAATCCACAGTTTGAACCTCAACTAGTGCTCACGGTCTCCTAGCGAGATTAACTGTCCGGTACGTTGGACAGACAGTGTCTCTAAGCGGTGACTAACTGGTAAGAGTTCGGCGGGTCACTTGTTGGAGAGGCATCAAAACAGGGTAAGTTTACAACTCGCTGCACCCCTAGTGATCTTTGTTGACGGAGTCAACGTTTGGGTCCACGGCCCGCCTTACAGTGGCTGAAAAGCCTAATCGAGAGGGTTGAAGCTCAACCCGGTGGCTTCAAAGCCCCCAAACGACCTTGTCGATGATATCAACTTGTGCACCATCTTGTAAGTTGCCGTCTTGTGGACCGCCAACTTGTAAGCTGCCGTCTTGTTTACTATTGTGGCTGAAGAGCCGATCAAGAGGGTGAGCAAGCTAAACTCGGAGGGTTGTAAGCCCCCAAATGACCTTTGTTAAAGTATCCACCTTTGAACAATCTGAAATGCACACACAATAGAAACTCCAACTTACTTTTATGATGATCCAATAAATCCGGGCACCCATGTTTAACCGGTGCATCATGGCGGTTCATCCTCTTTGGAAACTTTTAATTATTTCGCCAATAATATGGTAGCCCCCGGGATTGGGTTAACTTCCTTGCAATGACCCGGGGTTCTCGTTGAAAATGACCAAATGTGTTGAGACATGTCTGTAGCCCCCGACTCTTAAGTTGACTCGAAGAGGCGGCTTGAGAATCTCCACTGGAGGTTGAGGTTGACCGTGGTGAGTTATAGACGATCCCGTATGAATTGTTTCAATAATCCGATCGATGGTTCGTCCCGGCTGGTTGTTGAAGTTAACCAAACTGTAGTGGCGGCGACTTGTGCGCCTGTCCGTTTGGACAGCTCATATAGACGAACAGAGCACTCGTAGGGAGGCTCGTACTGGTGTATGCCGCCCCTGGCATGTTGATGTAGACGTAGAAGTCAGCCGCATCGTTTGAAGACAGCGTGCTTACGAGAAATGGCCGTAGCTTTGTAAGCCGGTGCGATCGCGAGAAACGGCCGTAAGGTTGTAAGCCAGTGCGGCCGCGGGAGATGGTCGTGGCGTTGTAAGCCGGTGCGGCCGCGGGAGACATCCGTGGCATTGTAAGCCGATGCGGCCGCGAGAGACGAACGCGTCGTTGTAAGCCACACCGCGGGGTCGGCGGGTGAGCGCGGCTCCAGCGTGTTGATGTAGACCGAACCGTGAGGGTGGCGCTTGCGCGTGTCCGTTGGGCAGCTCACACTGGCGGGTGAGTGCAGCCCTGGGGGCGAGAAACCAATGCGGCAATGAGTCGTCGTGGCTTGTTGATGTACCCTGGCACAAATGAAGGCGGCATCTTGCACTCTTGTCCGTTGAACAATGCGGTTTGGACGAATGCTGACGCATGATAATATTGTCGCACACTCCATATCCACAGTATTATGTCATCTTTGTGGTGAACAGTTGTCCTGATTTTTTTTATCGGATGAATGCGAATACCGATGCTGAATAATAATGAAGGTAGTCAGACAACCGCTTAGATGTACTTTCAATATAATAGTAGCACCAACGTGGCCTTCGTCCATGCTAGCAACTTCCAATACTTGAAACTCAGTAGAATTTGGAGCCAATCTGATGTATATTTATTTTTAACGCCTGAGTCGTATCAGAGCCCTGAAGCTATCCCCTTTTATCTCTCTAGGTTCTAGCCGCAGATAAATGTCGCTGATCCAACGTTGGGGCTGCCTCTTCTTGCCTTTGTCAGAGAGAGAAAACACCAACGCTGGCTGTCCTCAAGAGTAGTACTACTAATTGTGGTGTTTGACTTTGACTAGAACTCCCATCAAGGGCTTCTCCACATATTGTTTCTTTTTATGTTTTGGATCAATGAATGCGCTGGAGGCTAGGTTTGGAGTACTAGCTAGCAAACAGCGGTGTGAGCATGCAGTGCAGGGACGCAGTGACGCCTGCCGCTGGTCGTGTACGCAGAGAAACCTGTCATGGTGTGACACCAGGAAGCATAGCGGGGAAGTGGCCTGGCAGGCGAGGCAAGGCCAAGGCGGACACGACGCAACGGCAGAAGAAACGAAACCGGCTCTCGGGCGGGCGGAAAAGAATTGGAACGAGGGCGAGGCAAGGCTAGGCATAGCCAGGAATAGGCACAAGTGCAGGCGAGACGGAGCTTGCTACGGTGTGGATGCTAAGGCGGAGAGTAGGGCGGTACGTGGTCGGCTTGGACGCACGGAGGGCAAGGCGGTCGGCGATGGATCGGGTCTCTTTGGCAAGGCGAGGTGAGGCGTAACAGGAGGGTAACCAGGCGTGGTTGGTAGCGGAAACTGCAACTGGAGGCGGAGAATGGCATCTTAAAGGCTTGGTGGCAGTGTGAATCCAGCCTGAAACGAGGCACGGCAACGGTGAGTAGTCGCGCGGTCGGCAAGCAGGCCGAGTCAGTGCATGGTCGCATGGCCAGGCTGGAGCGGGCGATGCTGTCGGAGGCGGGAACCAGTGAAGGCACGCTGGAGGTCAGAGGCGGAGGAAGGTGAGGTTGCGTCCGGCTCGGGCGAGTGGATCCGTCGTGCGCGGCGGTTGTGGCCCAGCGACGGGTGCTACTTCTCGAGCATGCATTGGTTTTCATAAAGAGGAACGGTTGGTGCAGCAAAGTAGATAAGTATTTTTCTTAGTTCTTGAGAACAAAGGTATCAATCCAGTAGGAGATACAACCAAGTCCCCAATATATGTACCTACACAAAGAATCAAACACTTGCACCCAACGCTATAAAGGGGTTGTCAATCCCTTCACGGTTACTTGCAAGGATGAGATCTGATAGACATAGATAGAATAGATTGCTTGAACAGAAAGTAAAACAAAAGCTAAAAATAATGC
This sequence comes from Hordeum marinum, assembly GCA_022496015.1. Lineage (NCBI taxonomy): Eukaryota > Viridiplantae > Streptophyta > Magnoliopsida > Poales > Poaceae > Hordeum > Hordeum marinum. The sequence goes on from CM039674.1 coordinate 447,304,743, forward strand.
AGCAAGGTATTTTTGGTATTTTTGGTTTTAGACCTAAAAGTATCAGATGGAAAATAGACCCGGCGGCCATAGGTTTCACTAGAGGCTTCTCTAATGATGGCAAGTATTACGGTGGGTGAACAAACTAATGTCGAGCAATTGATAGAAAAGCGAATAATTATGAAGATATCCAAGGCAAGGATTATGCATATAGGCATCACGTACATGTCAAGTAGACCAAAACGATTCTGCATCTACTACTATTACTCCACAAGTCCACCGACTCCTGCCTGCATCTAGAGTATTAAGTTTATGAAGAACAAAGTAACGCATTAGGTAAGATGACATGATGTAGCAGGATCAACTCAAGAAATATGATGAAAACCCCATCTTTTTATCCTCGATGGCAACAATACAATACGTGGCTCACTATCCCTACTTTGTCACTGGGTGAGGACACCGCAAGATTGAACCCAAAACTAAGCACTTCTCCTATTGCAAGAATTACCAATCTAGTTGGCCAAACCAAACCAATAACTCGAAGAGACTTGCAAAGATATGAAATCATGCATATAAGAATTCAGAAAAGACTCAAATAATATTCATAGATAATCCAAACATAAACCCACAATTCATCGGAACTCGACAAACACACGGCAAAAGATTATTACATCGGATAGATGTCCATGAAGATCATAAATAACATGGTATTGAAGAGCAAAGAGAGAGAAGAAGCCATCGATGATCCATGATCGGACCCGAAGGTCTGTGGTGAACTACTCATCCATGATCGGAGGGGCAATGGACTTGATGTAGATGCCCTCGATGATCGAACCCCCCCTCTGGCAGAATACTGGAAAAGGCTCCAAGATTGGATCTACCGGGAATGGAGGCTTCCAGTGGCGAAAAAGTGTTTTCGTGGCTCGTTCTGGTATACAGGGAATATTTGTGAATTTATAGGCCGAGAAATAGGGTTAGGGGAGCTATCGTGGGCCCACAAGCTTGGGGGCACGCCCAACCCCCCTGGGGGCGCCCCTGTGGCTTGTGGCCACACGGCGGCTCTCTCGACTTCATCTCCTAGTCTCGTGGGTTGCTTCTGCTCCAAGAAAAATTATTAAGAATATTTTATTCTATTTGGACTCTGTTTAATATTCCTTATCCGCAATACTCAGAAACAAGGAAAAAACAAAAACTGGCACTAGGCTCAAGATTAATAGGTTAGTCCTAAAAATAGTATAAACTAGCATATTAATGCATATAAAACATCCAAAACAGGTAATATAACAGCATGGAACAATCAAAAATTATAGATACGTTGGAGACGTATCAGCATCCCCAAGCTTAATTCCTGCTCGTCCTCGAGTAGGTAAATGATAAAAACAGAATTTTTTATGTGAAATGCTACCTAACATATTTATCCATGTAATATTCTTTATTGTGGCATGAATATTCAGATTCGTAAGATTCAAAACAATAGTCTAATGTTGACATAAAAAAATAGTACTACTTCGAGCACACCAACAAGGCAATCGTGTCCTTTCGAAATAACATGTCCTTAGAAAGTTATCCCTAGAAAATCATATGGTCTGGCTATGCTCCATCTTCCCCACACAAAGTATCAAAATCATGCACAACCCCGATGAACAAGTCAAGCAATTGTTTCACACTTTTGGTGTTCTCAAACCTTTTCAACTCTCATGCAATACATGAGCGTGAGCCATGGATATAGCACATAGGTCGAATAGAATATGGAGGAGGTGCAAGGAAAAAGGGAGAAGATAATCTCACATCAACTAGCGTATCAACGGGCTATGAAGATGCCCATTGATGGATATCAATGTTAGTGAGTAGGGATTGCCATGCAACAAATGCCCTTACAGCTATAAATGTATTAAGGCTCAAAAAGAAAACTAAGTGGTCATGCAAGATGAATATCCACTAGTTATATGAAAGTGACAAAATATGAGACTCTCTATCATGAAGATCATGGTGCTACTTTGAAGCACAAGTGTGGAAAAAGATAGTAGCAATTTTCTCTTCTCTCTTTCTCTCATTTTTTTATTTTGGTGGGCATCTTTGGCCTCCCTTTTTTTTATTTGGGCTTCGATGACCTCTTTTATTTTTTGTAAAGTCTGGATACTCATCCCAACTTGTGAGGGATTCATGGCTTCCATCATCCTTTTCTCTCACGGGACAATCCTCTATTAATGAAAAGCATCACACTTTTATTTACTTACAACTTGATACCTAAAACAAAATGTGAATGTATATGCAAGATAAAGTGATGGTGCATGTCATGAAAAAACGAATAGTGGAAGTTTCATGGCAATATATATCGGAATGGAAATGGAAATGCCATAATAGGTAGGTATGGTGGCTGTTTTGAGGAAAATATATGGTGTCTGTTTTGAGGAAGGAGGTTTTGATGTACCGGCAAAAGTTGCGCGGTACTAGAGAGGCTAGAAAAGGTGGAAGGATGAGAGTGCGTATAATCCATGGACTCAACATTATTCATAAAAAACTCACATACTTATTGCAAAAGTCTATTTGTTATCAACCAAATCATTGGACACATGCTCCTAGGCGAGAGGTTGGTAGGAGTTAACCACCGCGCGCTCCCGACCCTCACACAAAGGTTGACAATTATTAAACAAATCATGCTTCGACTTCGTTACATAACGATTCACCATACGTGCATGCTAAGGGAATCACAAACTTTACCACAAGTATCTCTTCCAATTCACAACTACTCACTAGCAAGACTCTCGTATTGCCATCTCTATTATCTCAAAACTATATGCAAGGAATCAAACTTCTCATAGTATCCAATGCACTCGATATGAAAGTTTTTATTATATCCCTCTTGGATGCCCATTATATTAGGACTAAATTCATAACATAAACAAATTACCATGCTGTTTTAAGAAACTCTCAAAATAATATAAGTGAGGTAAGCGAGTACAATAATTTCTATAAAATATAACACCATCATGCTCTAAAAAGAAATAAGTGAAAAACTAGAGCAACATTGCCTAGCTCAAAAGATATAAGTGAAGCACATAGAGTATTCTAATAAATTCATGATTCAGTGTGTCTCTCTCAAAATATTTGTGCATCAAGGATGATTGTGGCAAACTAAAAATCAAAGCCTCATATCATACAATACGCTCCAAGCAAAACACATATCATGTGGTGAAAAAAATATAGCCTCAAGTAAATTTACCGATGGATTGAAGACGAAAGAGGGGATGCCTTTCGAGGCATCCCCAAGCTTGGGCTTTTTGGTATCCTTGAATATGTCTTGGGGTGCCTTGGGCATCCCCAAGCTTAGTCTCTTTCCACTCCTTATTCCATAGTCCATCAAATATTCTCCCAAAACTTGAAAACTTCACAATACAAAATTCAACAGAAAACTAATGAGATATGTTAGTATAAGAAAAATAAATCACCACCTTAGGTATTGTTGTGAACTCAATCTTTATTTATATTTGTGTAATACCTAATGTATTCTAACTTCTCCATGGTTCATACCCCCGATATGACCCATAGATATATCAAAATAAGCAAACAACACAAAGAAAACAGAATCCGTCAAAAACAGAACAGTCTGTAGCAATCTGTAGACTTCAAATACTTCTGAAACTCTAAAACTTCCTAAAAATTTGGAAAATCATGGAAGTTTTTATATAAATCTTATGTAAATATTCCAGATCAATTCGACGCTCTGAAAATTTTAGAAAATTCCTGGACTGAGCGCAAAAGTTTGTGTTTTTCAGCAAGATCAAATCAACAACGACCATAGATCACCCCAAAGGTTTTACTTGGCTCAAAAACTAATTAAAACACCAAAAAAAATTATTACAAAAGTAATAATGTGCAAAACACACCAAAACAGAAACAAAAAATAGAAAGCAAAATAAAATTGGGTTGCCTCCCAACAAGCGTTATTGTTTAACTCCCCTAGCTAGGCAAACGCAATAGATCTAGGTATTGTCATCTTTGGTATTGGCAACTTTTGTGCGGACCTTCTCGAATCCAGGAGGTTCTTTCCTCTTTACCCCTCTTTTAGGGGGAGGATCCATCTTGGTGTCCAAAATGTCCAAATGCTTATTGCAAAGGGTAATCAAATTATTCAAGCGATTAAGGTTCCCGCTAATATGTTTGAGGTGTTCATGATATTGTTGTAACTCTACCAAGTGCTTATGTAAGTCACCCAATTTGTCGAGAACTTGAAATCCCTCTTGAGAGAAACCAAACCCCCTTTTTGGAGGAGGAACCCCCAAAATCCCTTCTAAAACTTCATAGGAGGCATTCATGTCAAGCTCAATAAAATTTCCTTTTGAAGCGAAATCTAAAAGCTCCCTCTGATGCAAAGCTAAACCAATGTAAAAAATTCTAAGCAAAACTTTTGCATCCCCTTTTAGATTGGAAACACGATAAGATTCCATTAGCCTATACCAAGCATCTTTCAGATTTTCCCCTTGTTTTTGTTTGAAGTAAAGAACTTCAAAGTCTGGTGACAAGGGGGATGTGGTGATGTGATACATAGTTCAAGTAATCAAAAGGCAAGCAAAAGAAGGGCAAACAAAAAGCCAAATCTTTTTGGTATTTTCTGAAAATCGTTTTAGAAGTGGGGGAGAGGAAACGAGAGGCAAATGCAAAATAATGTAAATGCAAGAGATGAGTTTGTGATTGGTACTTGTAGGCTTGATGTAGATCTCTCCAGAAACCAAACCAGAAATTGGCAAGTTGACGAGAGAGTTCTTATCCTGACTTGCTATGTATCTCCCCAGCAACGGCGCCAGAAATCCTTCTTGCTAATGCTCGAGCATGTGTTGGTTTCCGTGAAGAGGAACGGTTGATGCAGGAAAGTAGATAAGTATTTCCCTTAGTTGTTGAGAACCAAGGTATCAATCCAGTAGGAGATACAAGAAAGACCCCAATAGATGTACCTACACAAAGAATCAAACACTTTCACCCAATGCTATAAAGTGGTTGTCAATCCCTTCATGGTTACTTGCAAGGATGAGACCTAATGGAGATAGATAGAATAGATTGCTTGAACGGAAAGTAAAACAATGGGTAAAAGTAATGCAGCAAGGTATTTTTGGTATTTTTGGTTTTAGATCTAAAAGTATAAGATGGAAAATAGACCCGGGGGCCATAGGTTTCACTACAGGCTTCTCTCATGATGGCAAGTATTACGGTGGCTGAACAAATTACTATCAAGCAATTGATAGAAAAGCGAATAATTATGAAGATATCCAAGGCAATGATTATGCATGACGTACGTGTCAAGTAGACCGAAACGATTCTGCATCTAGTACTATTACTCCACACATCGACCGACTCCTGCCTACATCTAGAGTATTAAGTTCATGAAGAACAGAGTAATGCATTAGGTAAGATGACATGATGTAGAGGGATAAACTCGAGCAATATGATGAAAACCCCATCTTTTTATCCTCGATGACAACAATACAATACGTGCCTTCTTACCCCTACTTTGTCACTGGGTGAGGACACCGCAATATTGAACCCAAAATTAAGCACTTCTCCTACTGCAAGAATTACCAATCTAGTTGGCCAAACCAAACCAATAACTCGAAGAGACTTGCAAAGATATGAAATCATGCATATAAGAATTCAGAAAAGACTCAAATAATATTCATAGATAATCTGAACTTAAACCCACAATTCATTGGATCTCAACAAACACACTGCAAAAGAGTATTACATCGGATAGATCTCCATGAAGATCATGAAGAACATGGTATTGAAGAGAAAAGAGAGAGAAGAAGCCATCCAGCTACTAGCTATGGACCCGAAGGTCTATGGTGAACTAGTCACGCATCATCGGAGGGGCAATGGAGTTGATGTAGATGCCCTCCATGATCGAATCCCCCTCCGGCAAATTACTGGAAAAGGCTCCAAGATTGGATCTCTCCGAGGCTTCCAGTGGCAGAAAACTGTTTTCGAGTCTCATTCTGGTATAGAGGGAATATTTTTGAATTTATAGGCCGAGAAATAGGGTTAGGGGAGCTGTCGTAGGCCCACAAGCCTGGTGGGCGCGCCCTACCCCCCTGGGTGCACCCCTGTGGCTGGTGGTCACACGGTGGCTCTCTCGACTTCATCTCCTAGTCTCGTGGGTTGCTTCTGGTCCAAGAAAAATTATTAAGAAGATTTTATTCTGTTTGGACTCTATTTAATACTCCTAATCTGCAATACTCAATAACAAGGAAAAAACAGAAACTAGCACTAGGCTCAAGATTAATAGGTTAGTCCTAAAAAAAGTATAAAATAGCATATTAATGCATATAAAACATCCAAAACAGATAATATAAAAGCATGGAACAATCAAAAATTACAGATACATTGGAGATGTATTAGCATCCCCAAGCTTAATTCCTGCTCGTCCTCGAGTAGGTAAATGATAAAAACAGAATTTTTGATGTGAAATGCTACCTAACATATTTATCCATGTAATATTCTTTATTGTGGAATGAATATTCAGATTCGTAAGATTCAAAACAATAGTCTAATATTGACATAAAAACAGTAATACTTCGAGCACACCAACAAGGCAATCGTGTCCTTTCCAAATAACATGGCCTTAGAAAGTTATCCCTACAAAATCATATGCTCTGGCTATGCTCCATCATCCCCACACAAAGTATCTAAATCATGCACAACCCCGATTAATAAGTCAAGAATTTGTTTCACACTTTTGGTGTTCTCAAACCTTTTCAACTCTCACGCAATACATGAGCGTGAGCCATGGATATAGAACTATAGGTGGAATAGAATATGGAGGAGGTGCAAGGAAAAAGGGAGAAGATAATCTCACATCAACTAGGCCTTATCAACGGGCTATGAAGCTGACCATCGATAGATATCAATGTTAGAAGTAGGGATTGCCATGCAACAAATGCACTTAGAGATATAAGTGTATGAAAGCTCAAAAAGAAAACTAAGTGGTCGTGCAAGATGAATATCCACTAGTTATATGAAAGTGACAAAATATGAGACTCTCTATCATGAAGATCACGGTGCTACTTTGAATCACAAGTATGGAAAAAGATAGTAGCAATTGTCCCGTATCTCTTTCTCTATTTTTTTTATTTTTTTATTTTTTTATTTTGATGGGCATCTTTGGCCTATTTTTTTATTTGGGATTCGCTCACCTCTTTTATTTTTTGTAAAGTCCGGATACTCATCCCAACTTGTGAGGGAGTCATGGCTTCCATCATCCTTTTCTCTCATGGGACAATGCTCTATTAATTAAAATCATCACACTTTTATTTACTTATAACTTGATACCTAAAACAAAATGTGAATGTATATGCAAGATGAAGTGATGGTGCATGTCATGAAAAAATAAATGGTGGAAGCTGCATGGCAATATATCTCCGAATGGCTATGGAAATGCCATAATAGGTAGGTATGGTGGTTGTTTTGAGGAAAATATATGGTGGTTGTTTTGAGGAAGGAGGGTTTGATGTACCGGTGAAAGTTGCGCGGTACTAGAGAGGCTAGCAAAGGTGGAAGGGTGAGAGTGCGTATAATCCATGGACTCAACATTAGTCATAAAGAACTCACATACTTATTAGAAAAGTCTATTAGTTATCAAACAAAGCATTAGACGCATGCTCCTAGGGGATAGGTTGGTAGGAGTTAACCATCGCGCGCTCCCGACCCTCACACAAAGGTTGACAATCATTAAACAAATCACGCTCCGACTTCGTTACATAACGGTTCACCATACGTGCATGCTACGGGAATCACAAACTTTAACACAAGTATCTCTTCCAATTCACAACTACTCACTAGGATGACTCTCGTATTAACATCTCTATTATCTCAAAACTATATTCGAGGAATCAAACTTCTCATAGTATCCAATGCACTTAATATGAAAGTTTTTATTATATCCCTCTTGGATGCCCATTATATTAGGACTAAATTCATAACCTAAACAAATTACCATGCGGTTTTAATAAACTCTCAAAATAATATAAGTGAGGTACGAGAGTTCAATAATTTCTATAAAATATAACACCATCATGCTCTAAAAATATATAAGTGAAGCACTAGAGCACTTTGCCTAGCTCAAAAGATATAAGTGAAGCACATAGAGTATTCTAATAAATTCACTATTCAGTGTATCTCTCTCAAAAGATGTGTGCAGCAAGGATGATTGTGTCAAACTAAAAAGAAAAGACTCATATCATACAAGACACTCCAAGCAAAACACATATCATGTGGTGAATAAAAATATAGCCTCAAGTAAATTTACCGATGGATTGAAGACGAAAGAGGGGATGCCTTCTGGGGCATCCCCAAGCTTGGGATTTTTGGTATCCTTTAATATGTATTGGGGTGCCTTTGGCATCCCCAAACTTAGGCTCTTTCCACTCCTTATTCCATAGTCCATCAAATCTTCACCCAAAACTTGAAAACTTCACAACACAAAATTCAACAAAAAACTGATGAAATCCGTTAGTATAAGAAAAATAAATCACCACTTTAGGTACTATAGTGAACTCATTATTTATTTATATTTGTGTAATACCTACTATATTCTAACTTCTCCATGGTTCATAGCCCCCGATACGACCCATAGATACATCAAAATAAGCAAACAACACAAAGAAAACAGAATCTATCAAAAATAGAACAGTCTATAGCAATCTGTAGACTTCGAACACTTCTGAAACTCTAAAACTTGCGAAAAATTAGTAAAATCAGGGAAATTTTTATATAAATCTTATGTAAAATTTTCATCTCAATTCGATGCTCTGAAAATTTTAGAAAATTCCTGGACTGAGCGCAAAAGTTTCTGTTTTACAGCAAGATCAAATCAACAACTACCATAGATCACCCCAAAGGATTTACTTGGCTCAAACACTAATTAAAACCCCAAAACAAAATTATTACAGAAGTAATAATTTGCAAAACACACCAAAACAGAAACAAAAAAACATAAAGCAAAATAAAATTGGGTTGCCTCCCAACAAGCGCTATTGTTTAACACCCCTAGCTAGGCAAACGCAATAGATCTAGGTATTGTCATCTTTGGTATTGAAAACTTTTGTGAGGACCTTCTCAAATACATGAGGTTCTTTCCTCTTTACCCCTCTTGTAGGGGTAGGATCCATCTTGGTGTCCAAAATGTCCAAACGCTTATTGCAAAGGGTAATCAAAGTATTCAAGTGATTAAGGTTCCCGCTAATATGTTTGAGGGGTTCATCATATTGTTGTAACTCGACCAAGTACTTATGTAAGTCACCCAATTTGTCGAGAACTTGAACTCCCTCTTGGGAGAAAGCAAACCTCCTTTTTGGTGGAGGAACCCCCAAAATCCCTTCTAAAACTTCATAGGAGGCATTCGTGCCAAGCTCAATAAAATTTCCTTTTGAGGTAAAATCTAAAAGCTCCCTATGATGCAAACCTAAACCAATGTAAAAAAATTCTAAGCAAAACTTTTGCATCCCCTTTTAGATTGGAGACACGATAAGATTCCATTAGCATATACCAAGCATCTTTCAGATTTTCCCCTTGTTTTTGTTTTAAGTAAAGAACTTCAAAGTTTCATGACAAGGGGGATGTGGTGATGTGAGACATAGTTCAAGTAATCAAAAGGCAAGTGAAAGAAGGGCAAACAAAAAGGCAAATATTTTTGGTATTTTCTGAAATTCGTTTTAGAAGTGGGGGAGAGGAAAACGAGAGGAAAATGGCAAATAATGTAAATGCAAGAGATGAGTTTTTGATGGGTACTTGGTAGGCTTGATGTAGATCTCTCCGGCAACCAAACCAGAAATTGGCAAGTTGACGAGAGAGTTCTTATCCTGACTTGCTAAGTATCTCCCCGGCAATGGCACCAGAAATCCTTCTTGCTACTTCTCGAGCATGCGTTGGTTTCTGTGAAGAGGAACGGTTGATGCAGGAAAGTAGATAAGCATTTCCCTTAGTTGTTGAGAACCAAGGTATCAATCCAGTAGGAGACACAAGCAAGTCCCCAATAGATGTACCTACACAAAGAATCAAACACTTTCACCCAACTCTATAAAGGGGTTGTCAATCCCTTCACGGTTACTTGCAAGGATGAGATCTGATGGAGATATATAGAATAGATTGCTTGAACGAAAAGTAAAACAAAAGGTAAAAATAATGCAGCAAGGTATTTTTGGTATTTTTGGTTTTAGATATGAAAGTATAAGATGGAAAATAGACCCGGGGCCATAGGTTTCACTAGAGGCTTCTCCCATGATGGCAAGTATTACGGTGGCTGAACAAATTACTGTCGAGCAATTGATAGAAAAATGAATAATTATGAAGATATCCAAGGAAATGATTATGCATATAGGCATACGTCCGTGTCAAGTAGACCGAAACGATTCTGCATCTACTACTATTACTCCACACATCGACCGACTCCTGCCTGCATCTAGAGTATTAAGTTCATGAAGAACAGAGTAACGCATTAGGTAAGATGACATGATGTCGAGGGATAAACTCAAGCAATATGATGAAAACCCCAGCTTTTTATCCTCGATGGCAACAATACAATATGTGCCTCGCTACCCCTACTTTGTCACTGGGTGAAGACATCGCAAGATTGAACCCAAAACTAAGCACTTCTCCTACTGCAAGAATTACCAATCTAGTTGGCCAAACCAAACCAATAACTAGAAGAGACATGCAAACATATGAAATCATGCATATAAGAATTCAGAAAAGACTCAAATAATATTCATAGATAATCTAAACATAAAGCCACAATTGATCGGATCTCGACAAACACACTGCAAAAGAGTATTACATCGGATAGATCTCCATGAAGATCATGAAGAACATGGTATTGAAGAGCAAAGAGAGAGAAGAAGCCATCTAGCTACTAGCTATGGACCCAAAGTTCTGTGGTGAAATACTCACGCATCATCGGAGGGGCAATGGACTTGATGTAGATGCCCTCCGTGATCGAATCCCCTCCGGCTGATTACCGGAAAAGGCTCCAAGATTGGATCTCTCGGGAACGGAGGCTTCGAGTGGCAAAAAAGTCTTTTCGTGGCTTGTTATAGTATATAGGGAATATTTGTGAATTTATAGGCCGAGAAATAGGGTTAGGGGAGCTGTCGTGGGCCCACAAGCCTGGGGGCGCGCCCCTGTGGCTTGTGGCCACACAGCGGCTCTTCCGACTTCATCTCCAAGTCTCTTGGGTTGCTTCTGGTCCAAGAAAAATTATTCTTAAGATTTTATTCCGTTTGGACTCCGTTTAATATTCTTTATCTGCAACACTCAAAAACAAGGAAAAAACAGAAACTGGCACTAGGCTCTAGATTAATAGGTTAATCCCAAAAATAGTATAAAATAGCATACTAATGCATATAAAACATGCAAAACAAATAATATAATAGCATGGAACAATCAAAAATCATAGATACGTTTGAGACATAGCCGCCGGCGGGAGCGGGCCGAGGTGGATGTGGCTGTCGATTGCAGCTAGTGGGTGTAGCAGAGCCAGCGGGCGGAGGCAAGCACAGCTTATCGAGGCTGGCTCAGACTGGGCGAGGTAAAGCAAGGTCGGGTCGCGACAGCGCGGCCATGGCAGTAAGCCGAAGTGGAGCCGTCCGGAGCGGTGTAGGCACGCGGGGCAGAGGTCGCGCAGCGGCCATGACGCAGCGTATCGAGGCAGCGAGTCGAGGTCGACTGGTTGGATCCATGTCTGCATCCAACTCTAGCTTCAAACCATGGCCGACTAGCTAGCTCGATGGATCCGCGTCCAGGTCCAATCCATGTTGATATAAAGGTCGATCTCCTTGTTGTCTAGTACCGAGTGCTCCGGTTTTGGTTCAATCTGTATTTTAGCTCAGATCGCCGCAACAAATTTCTTCTGAGGTTCATCTTTGAGAACATTGACGATAATGTGGGGGCTGTTTTGTTTGACATCAATGCTCCTCCAGGGGTAAGGCGCCGTGAGCCGTACTGGCTTCTGGTCATTAACACCTCCGTGTGCATGTCCTTACATCAGAGCGTTTGATCAAACCTATTGTCTAATCAGAGATAATCTGTAAACAAAACAATGTGTGCAGGTAGAAATAATCCTCATGAAAATTTATTTGAGTCAGACGAATCGAAAAAATATCACCTGGTGACTTCTTTGGCAGCAGGGGATGTTGGATTGATGGACACGAACATGGGGGCGTGGAGCAGCAACTGCAACTCGGCGGACCGGATTGAACGGCTATGGCAGAAATTTCTGTCCGTCTTGATGACGTGTGCAAGTTTGTTCCATGGCGGGTTGCCGTGTTGGCTATTCTTCGTCCGGTCAATCACGAGCTTCTCAATTCCTCGAAGAATTCCCTCCAAGAACACGACGCCACCGTACGAGTGGCCCCACGGTGAGCACCAACTATCGTGGATTTATCACGGCAAGATGTCCGGATTAACAGACTTAGGTGTGAGGCCATCGCAACTATGTGGAGTCTTGAGAGGGGTTGGTTGGAATCGAGAGACGGGAGTTTACCTAGGTTTGGCCCTACGGATGGAGGTAAAAGCCTATGTCCTACTTGTGTTGTGTTGATGATGAGGAAGATCTCTTGGTTACAAGGGTCCTGTCTTGGTACCTCTAATGTTGAGAGCCTCTAATTTGTCTATCTCTAATGACTTGTGTCTGTCTTAACTCATCCCTTTTCGGGCGCCTTACCCCTCCTTATATAGGTAGAAGGGGAAGGTTTACATGTAGAGTCCTACTAAGAGTAGGACTAGGACTAGTCTTTCATGAATCATAATCTGGGTCTTGTTTCCTTTGTGAGGGAATCATTTCTCTCCTTTGGGCCTTCTCTTGTGAGCCGCCCCACCAGGCCCGTCCATGATCCGCCTTGCGTCGGCTTGCTCGTTGGGCCTTGGGACTTCTCGCTCATTTGACCCGCCTATCGGGTCTCCAATGAATCGCCAAGTCTTGACCGGGTCACCAGTGAGTCACCAAGTCCTGGACGGGTCATACTTCCAGCAGGGTTATATTGCGGGCTAATATCCCCGACACAGGTGCTTATCGGCTTTGCAGCCCCCCCCCCTGCGCGTCCTTCCCACCGATCAAATATCGGATAGGGAGACCCCGCCCGCCGAACTAGCAGAGAGCGGGAATGCCTCGCATCCTGCCACTCTAGGAGCAGCGAAGGATGCCACGGAGGTGTCATCCCAGCATGCTCCTATGGAGCCGGGCACCGGCGATGGGGGAGACGACATAATGGCCGAGGCTAACACCTCGGTTGACGGGGTTATTACCCCTAGGTAGGCAAAAGCAATGGGGTTCTCCCCCCTTATGCTTCGAAGAAAACTACATGGCCGGCTGTCTATGACCGGCTGGAGGACGACCGGCTCGATGTGCTGCCGGCTGGCGACACGGGCGGCTGGTCGTGCAACCGGCTCGCCCACCGGCCGGCTGGGCATGGCCGGATGCCTTCCGGGCTGTCTCCTCCATTGACCCAGGGGCGGACGTGCGACGTCCCATCCCCCTGGGCGTGGGTACGACGACAAGACGTGACCGCCACGACGGGCGGTCCTGTGGCCACAGTGGCCGCTGACGCCCTGGGGCGCATGGCTATAGTCCGGTCGTCCAAGCCGCTAACCTCGGCGAGCGCGACCGGGCAGGGAAACGGTGCCGGCACGCCCTCGCCCACTCGATTACCTGCCCCGGCGTGGCTACAGTGCAGCCGGCCATACCAGAGACTTCGGTCGGCTGGCGCTAGACGACGCCTCCCGGGCAACCCGTGCCGCGGCAGGTGGGCGAGGGCCAATCGCAGAGCCGGCTGGCGGGCCCCAGTGGGAGATGGGACCGCTCAACCAGTGGACCCTACAGGCGAAGAGACGGCACGGAGGGCGGGACCCCCTGGCCAGCCAGAGAGACTGTCAGTCAGGTCCACCCACCCTTGTACTTTAGAACATATTATAGAGTCGGGGGTTGGCCTATAAAAAACCCCGAGCCCCCCATGCAACGGGGATGGATGATCACTCGCATGCACCCACATAGAGCTTCCCTCTCATACCATCGCTAGTAATGGAGGAGGACGAGCCGGCTGCTCCTTCTTCCTCCTCTAGACACAGCTCTAGGAGCACCCTTGTAAACACAACTATCCATCTAACTAGACCAAGCAGGACTAGGGGTATTACCTCCCACGGAGGGCCCTGAACCTGGATACATCGTGTGTCACCACCGACTGTGCCCATTCTCATACCTGGAGCCCATCGGCGTCCTTCGGCCACAACCACCTACGATAAGCCTACCCATGGCATTTGTCATGAGAAAATGACGAAAGTTGGCGCCCACCATGGGGCCGTACGCGGCACCGGCCGGATTCATGCTCCGGGCGAGACCCCTCGCCATTCCCCACCACCGCCACACGCCCAGGTGAAACCGCGGGCTCATGATGCTTGCTCCAGCACGCCCTGCGGGCGACCCCGTCGGCCTCGCAGCCGACATCGACGCGCTCACCGAGCGCTTTGGCAGGCTTAGCCTCGCCGAGACTCCGGCCGTGGACGAGTACCCCGGGCAGGTGCTCGTTTGTGCTGATCTGCCCATAGCCATGGGCGCACTTGCTGCCACCCAATCCAGCAGCTCCCACGATCGCGTGGGGACAATGGACATCATCTCCTCCACCTCCTCCGGATGTGCGCCGGGCAAGGCCGACGCCGCCACGGCCCTCGTTGGCACCTCCGACCCGCTTGGTGCGGCCCTCCGGGGCTTGAGCACTCCCATCGCCCCGACGGCAAACCCCGACGCTACCGCGGCTGACCTCGAGGCGGTTCGTCGCGTCCTGTTCGAGGACGCCACCGCCCTCGCGGCCACGCAGCGTCGCATGGAGGCTGCTCAGCAGGAATATGCTTCCACCTATGGTCTCACCCCGGCTGGCACCGAGGCCAGCCGGCACGGGGCTATGCGGGACCGCGGCCGCGTGGTCACCGAAATCCTAGGCGGCAAGATGCCCGTCTACGACACCCTCGTAGCCAACCTGCGGGCCCTCAAGGTACCCTATGAGGACTTGGCTACCTTGGAGGGTGAAGAACGTGCCGCCCATGAGCATCACATCAAGGAGCTCATTGACACCGCAGACGCGCAGCAGCATCTGCTCGCATCGGGCGGTGCCGCCTCCCGAAGCCCCCGGCTCGAGCGCGAGGGCACGGGGACTGCAGGCCGTCAACCGGCTCAGCACTCCTCTTCCCCTCGCGCCTCCGGCCGCCGGGCCGAAACAAACAACCCCCGGCCCTCTCACCTACTAGGGAGCGAGCAGCCGGCTATTAGCAGTCGGCGCACCAACAACCCGCCTCGTAGTGGCCACCACCAAGAAGCACCGACAGCCGGTAGCCGGCACAGCCGCGGGCACACTCCACCCACGTGGCATGAGCCGGAACGGTCGGTTCCGCCCACCATCCGCCCCGAGCTCTTGGCCCGGATCGGGCCGCACATCCCTCGCAGCGAGAACGACGCCCGCAACCGCATCGACCGCCTCATGCAGTCAGTCCTCCTCGAGGAGGAGGGCTCGATCGGCCCGGCCTGTTTTGGCCCTCGGATCCGCAATGAGCCGTTCCCAACCGGCTTCACTCTTCCCTGGGACACCCCCAAATATAACAGGGCAGCCAAGCCCGAGGACTGGCTGATCGACTACGCCACTGCGGCCGTCATCGCTAGGGGAAACAAGCGCGTAGCCGTTCGCTACGCCCCCCTCATGTTGATCGGCTCAGCCCGCACCTGGCTCAACAGCCTAGCGGCGGGCAGCATTAACACTTGGATGGACTTCGAGGAGGCCTTCGTCCGCAACTTCACCGGCACATACAAGCGGCTCGGCCACCCCCGTGAACTCGCCATGTGCGTTCAGGGGTCGGACGAGTCCCTCCGCAACTATCTCACCCGATGGACCGAACTTCGTAACTCCTGTGAGGGGGTGCACGAGGTGCAAGCCATGCAGTACTTCATCGAAGGCTGCCGAGATGGCACCCCCCTCAAGCACAAGCTTCTGTGCTCCGAGCGGGCCACGCTTGTCGAGCTCATGACCAAGGCGGACAAGTACGCCATGGCTGATTCAGCCATCCGGGTCAAGATGACCCCGCCCGCCAAGGCGACGATAACACCGGAAACGTCCCGGTCGGCTGCCGACAACCGGCAGCCGCAGAACAACAAACACAAAAATGACCAGCCGGATCCCCGCTACGGGAGCCGGTAGGTCAACACCATTGAGGAGCAGGAGCCGGCTGCCCAGCCTTCTAGTCAGCGCCAGCACACTAGCAAAGCTGCCTGGCAGCCGAAGCTCACCTTCGAGCAGATTCTCGACCTCCCCTGCAAGAACCACTCAGGGGCCAAACCCTCTACGCACACGCTCCGGCAGTGTAGCTTTTCACAAAAATTTGGCCCGGGGGACGGCCTTTCGGATCCTCCTCGACGCCTTCCCGCACGTCGGCCCTGGCCCAAGCTGTCGCCCCGGCACTGGCCACGGCTCCGGCCCAGAACGACGGTCGTCTAATCAACTAGTTCCCGAACCAAGACGGCTATTACATCATCTTCACCAGCGAAGAGACGAACAAACACACTCAGCGCCGGCTCCACCGTGAGATAAACGCCACCATGCCGGCAACTCCCTAGTTCATGCGCTGGTCGGAGAAGCGGGTCACCTGGAGCCAGGCGGATCATCCCGCCGTAACGCCAAACCCCGGCAGCTACGCCCTGGTCCTCGATCCCACCATCGCTACCGAGAAGCGCACTTGCCACTTCAAATGGGTGTTGGTTGATGGTGGCAGCAGCATCAACATCCTGTACCTCGACACGATGCACAAGCTAGGGTTGAGGATAGAAGACCTATGGGCGAGCCGGGCGGTCTTTCATGGCATCGTGCCTGAAAAGTCCTGCTCCCCTGTGGGCAAGATCACGCTCGACGTCCTCTTCGGCGGACCCGGCCACTTCCGCCGCGAGCCAGTGTTGTTCGAGGTCGTGGACCTCGCAAGCCCCTACCGCGCACTGCTGGCCCGGCCAGCCCTCGTCAAATTCATGGCGGTCCCCCATTACGCCTACCTCAAGCTCAAGATGTCGGGGCCCAAGGGAATCATCACCATCACGGGCGACTACAAGATGCCGATCGAGTGTGCTCGAGACGGCAGCTGGCTTGCTGAGGCCCTGGAAATCGCCGAGGAGAAGCGGCAACTCAACCGGCTCATGGCCCTTGCTGCCAGCCAGCCGGCTGTGTCGGCTCCCCCCTCGCAGTCCGCCAGCTAGGCCTCCTTCCAGCCGTCCAAGGACACCAAGCAAATCCCGCTCGACCCGGCCAACCCGGCTCAGTGCGTCACCATCGGCTCCCTCCTTGACAACAAATAGGAAGGCGAGCTCGTCGACTTCCTCCATGAGAATCAGGACATCTTTGCATGGTCCCCCAAGGACATGCCGGGTGTTCCGAGAAAGTTCACCGAGCACAAACTACATGTCCGGTCGGACGTCAAGCCAGTCAAGCAACCCCTGTGCCGCTTCTCTGAGGAGAAGCAGCGTACCTTAGGAGAGGAGATCGCCCGGCTGCTTGCAGCTGGGTTCATCATGGAAATATTCCACCCGGACTAGCTAGCCAACTCAGTCCTGGTGTGGAAGAAGAACAAGACTTGGCGCATGTGTATCGACTAGACTAGCCTGAACAAGGCGTGTCCCAAGGACCCATTCGCCCTGCCGTGGATCGATCAAGTCATCGACTCCATGGCCGGCTGTGACTTGCGGTCCTTTCTGGACGCCTACTCTGGCTACCACCAGATCAAGCTGGACCCAGAAGACCGGCTCAAGACCTCCTTCATCACAACCTTTGGGGCCTACTGCTACATCAGCATGTCCTTCGGCCTGAAGAACGCAGGCGCCACCTTCCAGCGGTGCATGCAGAAGTGCATCCTGCCTCAGATAGGCAAGAACATCCACGTCTATGTCGACGACATCGTCATCAAAACCAAGAAGCACTTTAGCCTCCTCAACGATCTCTGGGAGACCTTCGCGAACCTGCGTGAGTACAAGATCAAGCTCAACCCGGAGAAGTGTGTCTTCGGCATCCCAGCCGGCCAACTCTTGGGTTTCTTCATGTCTGCTCGCGGCATCGAAGCGAACCCTGAGAAGATCAGCGAGATCGAGCGCATGACCAAGCCGACCTGGCTCCGTGACGTCCAGAAGTTCACCGGCTGCCTTGCCTCGCTCAGCCGGTTCATCAGTCGGCTGGGGGAGAAGGCCATACCCCTCTATGGGCTCCTTCGCAAGACGGCTCTGATCGAGTCGGGTCACACCAAGAAACCAGGCATGTTCGATTGGCCCGACAACGTGGACGAGGCCTTCCGCGGCCTCAAGAAGGCTCTCACCCGCATGCCCATCCTGGCCGCGCCGGCTGAGAAGGAACCACTGCTCGCCTACATCGCAGCGACCACCCACATCATCAGCATCGTCTTGGTGGTCGAGCGGCCGGAGGAGGGCAAGTCCCTTCCGGTCCAGCGGCCCGTCTACTACCTCAGCGAGGTCCTCTCCGCATCCAAGCAAAACTACCCCCACTACCAAAAGATGTGCCATGGCACATACTTTGCCGCCAAGAAGGTCAAGCAATACTTCCAGGAGCATACCATTACCGTGGTGAGCACGGCCCCGCTCGGGATTCCACCGGCCGGATCGCCAAATGGGACATCGCCCTTGCCGATCATGAGATCCGGTACAAGCTAAGAACCGCCATCAAGTCATAGCCTGTCACGCCCAAGCATAACCCCACCGTGTTCTCTCTCGGATCATGTTCACAAGCAGAGACATCACGGTTACTCACACAGTTGGTGTATTTTAATTAGAGTTTACTTCAAGTTTGCTATAACCGGGTGTTAAACAAATATCCAAGTTGCCACTTAACCGCGGGCATGGCTTTCCGAAAGATTTAACCCTACAGGGGTGCTCCAACTAATCCATTACAAAATTAACCACACTCCATGGGAATGCCTCGATCGCGGATCTCGCGATCATCATAGGTAATTCCAAAGGAATTCCAACACCTCGAGTAAACCCAAAGAAAGTCAGACTCCACACGCAAGACATTCGATAAAGGTAAAACAAATCCAGCAAGACCACCCGACGTGTCGACGAACCCGATAAGAGCCGCATATCTCGTTCTCAGGACACGACGGATAAGCATAGCGTACGGTGGCCTGATAGAAATATCCCGAGTTGCCCCGGGTTGGCCCCGCACACGGCTCTAGTTTGTACCAACACTCATGAGGAGCACTGGCCCGGGGTTGATTAAATTATCCATGGGTTTGCAATACCCTATGCAATTTTATTAAGTTACTAAGCAAATGTAGTACCAAGGTTGGGTCTTGCCAGACAAGTTTTAATCTCAACCGAATAAACAAGGGGGTCCCCATAATAACCCCGAGCATGTTAGGAGCACAAAGTATGGAAAACATAACCCGGTAACAAGGAACTAATGGCGGTAATAGTGGAACAAAACACTTAGCAAAAGGCCAAGCCTTCCACCAATACCAAGATATATATGTGCATTAAAATTAAATAACAGAATTTATTGTGATATTCAAATCCATGTTATCACATGGAACAACCTGCACCTGCAACTAAAATGCTATAAGACGGGCTGAGCAGTGGTAACTTAGCCAACCAAAGGTTTGCTACGATGTGAAGGTTATAGGCTGACATGGCAATATGGGAGGCTGATTTTTCAAGTGGTAGGTAGCGCAATTGTAACGATAAGAGCGAGAAACTAGCAAGCAAAAATAGTATCGGGATCCGGGTACGATCATCTTGCCTGTTGGTTCTTGAGTAGAACAAGTAGCGGGATCCTCGTAGTGATACTCTCCTGGTTCCTCGTACTCAGAATCAACACTCGCGTCTACCCAAGAGAAATAGCAACAATAAACATTCAACTAAGGTGCAATGCAAAATAAAAATTATGCATGATCATTTATGAAGAATTCTAACATGGCAACCCAAAACTAGTCATGTTTCACGTGCAAAGTAGTTTATTAATGAATCTGGACAGAACCTCATGTTAAGTTATTTAGACATGCATGAAAATGTCAAATATGGATGCAGCATGCAAAATTGATATAAATGCATGTAAAGATCACAAGAAACGGAGTAACGGTTCTCACGATACGCTCACGACAAGGTACGGAGACAAAATCACGACCACCAAGCCATGGCTAATTCTTGGCATTCCAAGGCATCCACTGGATAGGTGATGAAAAATCAATCACAATAGACTCAAGAATTAATCAATTCCATGGAGCATAGCTCCCACAAGTCACAAAACAACAAAACACCAAATCTGCCACTAAACAGCAACATAGCAACTTCTACAGATCACAACTTGAGCTACAGGAACCCTATAGCCACAAACAAGATATGGACAGAATCTACTCAACATACACATCAATTAATCCAATCACACCACCAGGAAAGGAGCCACACATCAATAAGCAAGAAGCAATCAAGTTGGCATGATGAAAGAGTTTTCTGGGACTTCGTGAAAATTCCAGTTATCTGGAATCTGAGAACATAAAGTAGCAAGTTGACAGCACATGTTAAATATGCTAGAGAGCTCCTATTAGCATTAAAATTAACAGGATGGTAGAAGGAAATATCTACTACAAATAACTAACACTGAACATGCTCAAATTCACAACACGTTTTAAGATACCATCCACTCAACATGGCAAAACAATAACATTAGATTCTTAGACTTAGCAGTTTTTAGCATGATGAGCAGAAACATTAAGTAGGCAACTTAACAGCATGGTTCCCACTGACCTGGTGACTTAGCTTAAATACCAAAAATACTGGGACATTCCCAGCAACTTTAGCTACCACTTCCATGTTGGCAAGAACTTAAAACCATACATAGATTAAATCGTATTAAATGGACAAAAGGGCATCACAACATAAAAATGCAGTTTTGTGAAGTTGCCCCAAAGTCAAATCTGACTTCACAGATGCATTCCTGGGTTGACTCTTCCCCAAATGCATTACTCATACCCCTACACTTGCTTGGAGCAAGAGGGAGATAAGGGAGGTCAAAATTAACACCAAAATGGCATGGGCGACTTATGTCACTTGCACACACTTATGTAAGAGGCCAAAAAAAATGGCATGCCCTCTATTGGACACTTGCTATAAAAGGTAAAGAGGCATGAATAAGGTACCTAGGCATAGCATAGCATCAAGAACAAGAAAATAAAACAAGCTAGGAGAGATATTCATGCACATATACACATGAGAGCTCTCACATACACATAGATCTACACATGCACAAGGTCTAGCATCCACTCACTAACTCATCTACCTAATCATGGCAGCAACATGCAAGAAGAATAGCCTCACACACCTACACATGCACATCTACTCATGGCCATCTACTCACATGCACATGTGTGTGTATGTATAACATACACACACCTCTCACTACACCTACACACACAAGCACACCACACTCAAGCATGTGTGTATATAGGCACACATGCACTTTCATACATGGATGCCCACATACACATACACACTCCTACTCACTACACACACTTGCAACACACATACATACAAACACCCACTCACATATCAAATCACTCACACACCTACTCACAAGGCACACCCACATACATATGTATGTGTGCATAGCATACACCACACCCACAACTCACAAACACACACTACACTCACATGAGCAACATAAAAGAAAACACACACACACTCATGTGTGTATGCATAGCATACACACACAAACATATGTGCACCCATGCATATGTGCATACACACATGTGTACTCTACACTCGCATACACAACAAAATAAAAAGGGACACCTACACACACATGAGCATAAGCACCCACACTCATAATTAGCAAGAGAGAAAAAAACACAAAAAAGGGAGGGGCTCGGGTTCGAACCCGAATCCTCCTGGACATGCCCACCGAGCGCTGCCACTGTGCTACGCAACAGTTGCTTAACAGAGGAGCGGGATCAACCTCTCTATACACACACACACACTAGCGCACATCAGTTCTGACGAAACTGAACCCAACATTGAGCAACAGCGGTAGTGCGAAGGCGAGCGAATCTCCGGCGACGGCGAGCACTAATGGAACGGCTGGTCCTGGCGCGGCACGCGGGGGCTACGGCGAGCCCATCCCTCTGCTCCTCTCGCGAAGAGGGGGACGGATACGAGCGGTAGGTGCTCGTCTTGCAGACGGCAGCGACGGAGCTACGACGAGACCCGCAAGCACGGCGACATGAGCATAGGCTGCTCACCGAGGGAAGGAGGTGACGGGCGGCTCGATACGACTGTGACGAAGGGGAAGGAGAGGCGGGGACGCGATGGCGATGAGGAATAAGAAGGCCGGCGACGACCTGCTCCTTGCGGCGACGACGACGTCAATTCGTACCTCCGGGAGGTGCTCCTCACCTCCTAGCGGCGGGAATGGAACGGCGGGAGAACCAACTAGCTCCCAGCCATAGCCACCGGGGACGAGACCCGCCGGAGACGCGGCGACGACGACCGGCGAACACCTCTGCACCTCACTGCCTCTCTGAACCTTGCTTCGCAGGGGAAAAGAAGAGAGGGAGGAGGAAGAAAGAGAGGAAGAGGGGAGCTGCGGCGGCGGAGGGAGGAAGAGGAACCCTAGGCGAGGAGAGGGCATGCACGCCGAGGGCTATAAAGCGACGGGGCAGACGGCGACGGCGATGGAAAAGCGACACGCAGCTCTGCCTCTTCTCACACTGAACTGACGGAGATGGGAGACGGGGCAGGTAGGCATCTGCTCGCCTGGGCTAGGCCGCAGGGGAACAGGCCCACCTGTCCTCTTTCTCTCTCCCTTAAATAACAGGAAGGGTTCCTTATTTTAAATGACAGCTAACTAACAAAAAAACACAGAAATAAATAAAGGGTTTTATGACAAGCAAAAAAATACTTTGGTGAACCAAATAATATGCATCATTTAATAAAAATGCTAAAAGGATTTTTAGGGCAAGTAAATTTAATTAATTTTAAAATGGCAGCCCCCTGTTAATTTAAAACACAAGTCACACAAGCTTCAAACACCCAACCAAACATTCCCACAAATCACAAAACATATGGGGCCACCTCTTGAACATTTTTAAACAACTTAAATCTGATGATAATAATAATAGGAGGAGAGGGGGAGTATTCGAAGGGGATGTTGCAAAGGAAAATAGAAGGGAAAGAAGAGGAGATTGACACATGGATCCAACCACACACAAACACCTCTCCCATCACATAACAACACACTCACTACCATCACATCATAGCAAATCACAAGAAAACCAACAAGCATGCAAAATGAATGTATGATGGATGAGATGATGCATGAATGCAACACACATAAATGAAAAGGAGCAAACATACATCTCATAAGCTCATGACACCAGGTTCATACATGGGGTTACATGCCAAATAAGGTAGGGACAGCACTTGGGCTATCACAACTCTCCCACACTACAAGAGGATCTCGACCCGAGATCTAGGAACGAAAGAAGTCTGGAAATTCGGAACAGAGAAAGTCCTCGCATTCCCAAGTAGCTTCTTTGTCGGAATGATGAGACCACTTCACCTTGAGGAACTTGATAGACTTGTTGCGAGTCTTACGCTCAGTTTCTTCAAGAATGGCAACTGGGTGCTCACGCTAAGAGAGATCTTCTTGGAGATCGATGTCTTGGAGGTCAATGGTCTGCTCAGGAGTCTTGAAACATTTCCGGAGCTGAGAAACATGGAATATATCATGCACATTTGCGAAATTTGGAGGAAGCTCTAGTTGATATGCAAGACCACCTCTCTTGCCAACGACTTTGAAAGGACCAACAAAACGAGGAGCTAGCTTCCCTTTAATTCCAAACCGTTGAGTGCCTTTGATGGGAGAGACTCTGAGATAGACTAGATCACCCACTTGGAAAGAAACATCCCGATGTTTGTTATCGTAATAACTCTTCTGTCGGGACTGAGCTGCTTTGAGGTTCTCACAAATGACATGGCACATTTCTTTTGCTTCAGTGATCATGTCATTGCCCAATATCTGACGCTTACCGGTTCCAGACCAGTTAAGTGGGGTACGATACTTTCTGCCGTAGAGAATCTCGAAAGGGGCCTCGCCTGAGCTAGCTTGAAAGCTATTGTTGTAAGAGAATTCAGCATATGGAAGGCAGTCTTCCCACTTCATGCCGAACGAAATCACACAAGCTCTAAGCATATCTTCAAGGATCTGATTGACTCTCTCAACTTGACCACTTGTCTCTGGATGGAACACCATGCTGAAACGGATCTTGGTACCCATAGCAGTCTGGAAGGATTCCCAAAACTTGGAAGTAAAGAGACTTCCACGGTCAGAAGAGATGAGCTGAGGAATACCATGCAAAGACACTATCCTTGACGTATACAACTCTGCAAGCTGAGCTGCCGAGATAGATTCTTTGACTGCCAGGAAATGAGCAACTTTTGACAGCCTGTCGATAACCACAAAGATGGCATCGTTGCCTCTGTTGGACTT
This sequence comes from Hordeum marinum, assembly GCA_022496015.1. Taxonomy (NCBI): domain Eukaryota; kingdom Viridiplantae; phylum Streptophyta; class Magnoliopsida; order Poales; family Poaceae; genus Hordeum; species Hordeum marinum. Next base: position 447,329,270 of record CM039674.1, read on the forward strand.
GGGAAACCCAGTAACGAAATCCATCTCAACATGATCGAATTTCCATTCTAGGATAGGCAAAGGCTGAAGAAGACCTGCTGGACGTTGATGTTCCGCTTTCACTCTGCGACAAACATCACACTCGTTCACGAACTGAGCAATTTCACATTTCATGCGAGTCCACCAGAAGGTTTGCTTGAGATCTTGATACATCTTGGAACTGCCTGGATGAATGGATAGGAGATAATTATGTGCTTCATCCATGATAACCTTTCTGGGATCACCTTTTGGAACCACAAGACGGTCCTCAAAGAACAAGGTATCTTTGTCATCAATACAAAAGCACTTACATTTCGGAATGCCCTTGGCCACACCTTTCTTCACTTTCTTCACCATAGCGTCAAGAAGCTGCGCTTGGCGAACCTGATCTTCCAAAGTTGGAGATACTTGAAGGTTGGCAAGGAATCCCTGCGGAATCATCTGAAGGTTGAGCTTGTGAAATGCTTCGCAAAGCTCGGGCTGAAGAGGCTTTAGAATGAGATTATTGCAGTACGCCTTACGGCTGAGCGCGTCTGCAATGACATTTGCTTTCCCAGGAGTATACTCAATGCTTGGGTTGAAGTCTTCAAGCATTTCCACCCAACGAGATTGTCGAAGGTTGGGATTGGGTTGAGTGAAAATGTACTTCAAGCTCTTATGATCGGTGTACACCTCAACTAGTCTACCCAACAACAAATGCCTCCAAGTCATTAGAGCATGCACAACTGCCACCAACTCAAGATCATGAGTGGGGTAGTTCTTCTCGGCAGGCTTCAACTGACGCGAGGTATAAGCAACAATCTTCTTGTCTTGCATGATAACACCACCAAGACCTTGGAGAGAAGCATCACAGAAAACTTGGAAAGGCTTGGACTGCTCAAGAGGAACAAGAACTGGAGCTGAAGTCAGTCTCTGCTTGAGTGTATTGAACGCCACATCACACTCAGGAGACCAAACATACTTGACGCTCTTCTGGAGGAGATTGGACAGAGGCTTGGCAATTTGAGAGAAGTTCTCCATGAATCTTCTGCAATAACTAGCAAGCCCGAGGAAGCTCCGAAGCTACTTCACATTTTGAGGAGGTTCCCACTTCAAGATTGCCTCAACTTTCTCAGGGTGCACTTTAATTCCCTCGGCAGAGATGACATGCCCAAGGTACACCACTTCATTGAGCCAAAACTCACACTTGGAAAACTTGGCATAGAACCGATGCTCTCTTAACTTGTCAAGCACAAGGCGGAGATGCTCTGCATGATCTTCTTCTGTCTCCGAGAACACAAGGATATCATCCAGATAGACCAAGACGAACTCATTCTTGAAAGGAGAGAAAATGAAATTCATCATTCTTGAGAAGGTTGGAGGAGCATTATCAAGACCAAACGACATGACGTTGTACTCATAAGAGCCAAAACTCGTCTTGAAAGCGGTCTTAGGAATGTCTTCTTCGCGAATGTGAATCTGATGATAACCCATGCTATTGGGGATATAACCCCGCAATATGACCCGCCTTAGAGGCTCCGTTTCATATTGATGACATGTAAGCCGGCCCATGGGTGAGCCTTAAGACTGGTGGCCCAGGAAGATAGACAGCTCAAGATGTGGGCCGCATGATGTCCCGGACGTAGAAGACCCGGGTGTGTAAGCCGCCTCAAGAACAACTTGGACAGAAATATAGGAAGAGACTCGGAGTCACAAGAAGACCCGGATAGATAATTGTAAAGAGCCGGTGGTCCTGACCTCCTATATAAAGGCAGACCCGGGGCGACTTAGAGATAGGTGATCGAGAACTAGATCAAGCTTCTAGCTCCTTGTAATCGATACACAAGCAATACAAACACAAGCAGGACGTAGGCTGTTACCTCGACTTGAGGGGCCGAACCTGGGTAAATCCGTGTCTTTCGTCCCGATCAACCCCTTTGAGTCCACCCCGTTAGCGATGGCCTCGAATCCAAGTCCATTCACCCGGACATCTGTCGTGATAAATCCACGACACATGCGAAGATCAAGCTTCGAGAAAACCTTGGCACCTTTCAGTTGTTCAAACAACTCATTGATGTTGAGAAGTGCGTACTTGTTTCTGATTGTCTTCTTGTTCAATGGCCGGTAATAAACACAAAGATGATCCGTGCCATTTTTCTTCTTGACAAACAAAACACCACAACCCCATGGAGAAGAACTTGGTCTGATCAGACCCAGACGTTCTTGCTCATCTAACTGCTTCTTCAACTCTTTCAGCTCTTCGGGGCCAAGTTTATACGGGCGCTTGCAGACTGGTTCAGTTCCAGGCTCGAGATCAATCACGAACTCAACTGGCCGGTGCGGAGGCATTCCCGGCAATTCTTCTAGAAAGACATCTTCATACTCACAAACCATCGGAATTTGAGAAATCACTGAGATTTCACCCTTCTCATTAAGAGCAAAGAGACAGATTGTCGTGAGCCGCGAAAATAATCACGTCTTTTGAAGGATGAGTCAGCTTGACTTCTTTTGCTTTGCAATCAATATGAGCCTTATTCATAGCCAAGAAGTCCATGCCCAGAATGAGATCAATATCAGAATTTCCGAGAACAATTGGAGAAGCCAGAAAATAATAATTTCCCATCTTGATAGAAACATCCGGCACCATGCAATTGGAATTCATTAACTTCCCAGGGGACACCACTGACATAGGTCTAAGGAGATCTTGACAAGCAAACTCATGCATTGCAAAGAATGAACGGGACATGAAACAATGCAATGCACCAGTATCAAACAAAACTTTTGCTGGAATAGAATTAACTGAGAGATTACCCATGATCACTTGAGAAGAATCCTCTGCCTCTGTTGCATTCACCATATTCACTCTTGCGGACTTGGGATTATGCTTCACCATAGCATTGCATGGAGGCTTGATAGGAGGAGGAGGCGGAAGACGCTGCTGGTTGCACTTGTTTGCATAATGGCCCTTCTGACCACACTTGTGACAGGTCACCTCAGAAAGCGGACGAACATTGCTTGGAGGAGGAACAAGAACACCCTTGGACGCCTGGGATCTCTGCTGGAATCCTGGGTTGGGTGGGTGGGTAGAACCACGACCATCGAACTGCTTCTGCTGCTGAGGAGGACGAAACGGAGGAGGATTTGGCACCCAATACTTCTGCTGCTTAGGAACCATCTGAGAGCCGGAAAAAGAAGAATATGAATCCGTTGAACGCTTCTTAGAGTTCTCCAACTTGAGCTGAGCTGCTTCAATCTTCAACGCCATGTTATAGAACTGATCAAACTCACGAGGTTCTTGAAGAACTAGGCCTGGCAAAAGCTCGTCCTTGAGACCACCTCTCAACTGATAGATCATAGCTTTGTCATTTGGAACATCTTGCTTGGAATAATGGGCTAGATTCTGGAACTCGGCGTTGTACTGATAGACAGACTTGCTTCCCTGCTTCAGGTGCCTGCACTTCTCACGCATTTCTTCGTAAAGCTTGTCGGAATGTAATGAGCCCTGAAGTCACGACGGAAATCGTCCCAAGTAACAGCACAACCGCCCCTGGAATCCTTGTACTGCTGCCACCAATCAGCTTCTTGACCCTTTAGCTGGAATGATGCAAACCTGACAAAGTCCTCTGGCCTGACATTGCTGCACTCAAAATGCTTACTCATATCACGAAGCCAATCATCCGCATCAAGAGGCTGCTCACAACAGGTGAAAGTCTTGGGCTGGTTGGCAAGGAACTGATTGAGTGTCGCAAATTGAGGCTGGTTCTGAAAATTGCCTTCAAAACCTTGCTGAGTCTGCTCCCTTTCTTGCAACAGTCTGAGCAACATTTGAGTGTTCACATTGGTTGCGGCCATCACAACTTGCCAAGCTTCTGGAGGAGGAGTCAGACGAGGCGGTGGCGGGGGTGGTGGTGGAACATTAGTCTGCTCCTCACCATGACCTGGATTGTTGCGAGTTGGTGGAGCCATCCTGAAGATGGACAAAACGCGTCAGCACCTCATTGATAAGATGAATCATAAGCTGAATCAAATGCTTGAAAGAAATTGAACAATTAACAACATAGCCTTCATACTGAAAAATTAGTAAGAATGCTTCTTCGGTTATGATAACATCATCAGAAATTAGAAGCCACTTGCAATAACACAAAAATATTGAGCTAAGGGCTCGGAACAAATGTACATGCCCATATACATCTGAAGAAGATGAACCTAGATAACTACAAGATTTCCCACCTATGAACTTCGGAAAACTTTCTGGTTATGCAATCCGGTGTAGGGGATACAAGGAGGAATATCTCACACAACTAACAATCCTACACCCCAACTGTATCCATCGTTCAACACATAACCAGAGGCTTTCGCAAACTCATCTAATCTCGAATCCTCGAACTCACAACGATATTAAACCATGGTAGTACCCCGGATGCCTCCCCAGTACTCGGTGACTCCGACCTTATCTCACCACGATAAGTATTGAAGTAATTCCGAACATTCTCCGTCCTGAGATATCAAGGAAGATGAATGATAACGATGTGCCAACATTCCCCGGAGCTCGACTCCCCGAAAGAACTCAAATCAGACAGGAGGCACCAAGACAGAACCCTATCACATCAGCATCATATAGACTCCAAAATACCCGCGTGATCCTAAAAAAATTTGAGCGAGAAGAGGAGTAGAATCAAAATTTCCTAAGTCGAAAACCTCACCAGAGCATAGAAGAGGAGTAAAAAGAATCCTACTCTCCGGTATAACTAGACTCAAAATAGTTTTTACTAGACACGACTCGGTCAAGTTCGAACAAACAAAGGCTCCTATGGTCGTATAGCTCTGATACCAACTTGTCATGCCCAAGATGAGCGCCTATCCATTTTAAGACACGAGGGCCTCGCAAGGGATAGAGGCGCATCTTGCCGTTAGCAAGAATAGTAACATTGCATCATACATTACAGAAGAGATGAGTATACAAGTTGGCTTACACTCGCCACATGCTAAATTACAATTCCACTCAGAGTTTAATCATCAAGATGAAAACAAGGTCCAACTACGGACGAAATCAAACGATAAACAGATGCAAATGAAACTATCTTGTTGCCCCAAAGATCACGACCAGGACCTCTACTCATCCGGATACGTCACGTACATCTTGCCTCTTTCCTCATCATACTCCCATTGGAGCTGCGTAAGATCATCCTGCACATACTCATCTGAACCTATACCTAGAGTGTTGTAGTAAACTGTGAGCCACACGGGACTCGGCTATCATGTGCCCGGGTACCGAGACTATTCAAGCTTAAAGGATGGGATGGGTAAGTGTTTAGTTTGTAGCAGCACTAAGCATACATGGTGGCTAGCTTACGCAACATGAAATAAATATGAGTGGCCTACGAAGAACGATCGAATTTAGTATGATCTTTATGAGATCCTGAACACTTACTTACGTCAAGCATAACCTCACCATGTTCTCTCTCGGATCATGTTCATGAGCAGAGGCGATCATGGTTACTCACACAGTTGGTGTATTTTAATTAGAGTTTACTTCAAGTTTGCTATAACCGGGTGTTAAACAAATATCCAAGTTGCCACTTAACCACGGGCACGGCTTTCCGAAAGATTTAACCCTGCAGGGGTGCTCCAACTAATCCATTACAAAATTAACCACACTTCATGGGAATGCCTCGACCGCGGATCTCGTGATCATCATAGGTAATTCTAAAGGAATTCCAACACGTCGAGTAAACCCAAAGAAATTCAGACTCCACACGCAAGACATTCGATAAAGGTAAAACAAATCCAGCAAGACCACACGACATGTCGACGAACCCGATAAGAGCCGTGTATCTCGTTCTCAGGACACGACGGATAAGCACAGTGTACGGTGGCCTGATAGAAATCTCCCGAGTTGCCCCGGGTTGGCCCCTCACACGGCTCTAGTTTGGACCAACACTCATGAGGAGCACTGGCCCGGGGGTTGATTAAATTATCCACGGGTTATCAAGACCCTATGCAATTTTATTAAGTTATTAAGCAAATGTAGTACCAAGGATGGGTCTTGCCAGACAAGTTTTAATCTCAACCGAATAAACAAGGGGGTCCCCATAACAACCCCGAGCATGTTAGGAGCGCAAATTATGGAAAACATAACACCGGTAACAAGGAACTAATGGCGGTAATAGCGGAACAAAACACTTAGTAAAAGTCCAAGCCTTCCACCAATACCAAGATATATATGTGCATTAAAATTAAATAATAGAATTTATTGTGATATTTAAATCCATGTTATCACATGGAACAACATGCACCTGCAACTAAAATGCTATATGAGGGGCTGAGTAGTGGTAACATAGTCAATCAAAGGTTTGCTAGGATGTGAAGGTTATAGCCTGTCATGGCAATATGGGAGGCTGATTTTTCAAGTGGTATGTAGCGCAATTGTAACGATAAGAGCGAGAAACTAGCAAGCAAAAATAGAATCGGGATCCCGGTACGATCATCTTGCCTGTTGGTTCTTCAGTGGAACAAGTAGCGGGATCCTCGTAGTGGTACTCTCCTGGTTCCTCGTACTCAGAATCAACACTCGCGTCTACCCAAGAGAAACAGCAACAATAAACATCCAACCAAGGTGCAATGCACAATCAAAATTATGCATGATCATTTATGAAGAATTCTAACATGGCAACCCAAAACTAGTCATGTTTCACGTGCAAAGTAGTTTATTAATGAATCCGGATAGAACCTCATGTTAAGTAATTTAGACATGCAAGAACATTGCAAATATGGATGCGGTATGCAAAATTGATAGAAATGCATATTCAGGTCACAAGAAATGGAGTAACGGTTCTCACGATACGCTCACGACAAGGTACTGAGACAAAATCACAAGACCACCAAGCCATGGCTAATTCCTGGCATTCCAAGGCAGCCACTGTATTGGTGATGAAAAATCAATCACAATAGACTCAAGAATTAATCAATTCCATGGAGCATAGCTCCCACAAGTCACAAAACAATAAAACACCAAATCTGCCACTAAACAGCAACATAGCAACTTCTACAGATCACAACTTGAGCTACAGGAACCCTATTGCCACAAACAAAATATGGACATAATTTACTCAACATACACATCAATTCATCCAATCACACCAAAAGCAAAGAAGCCACACATCAATAAGCAAGAAGCAATCAAGTTGGCATGATGAAACAGTTTTCTGGGACTTGGTGAAAATTCCAGTTATCTAGAATCTGAGAACATAAAGTAGCAAGTTGACAGCATATGTTAAATATGCTAGAGATCTCCTATTGGCATTAAAATTAACACGATGGTTGAAGGCAATATCTACTACAAATAACTAACACTGAACATGCTCAAATTCACAATACATTGCAAGATACCATCCACTCAACATGGCAAAACAATAATAGCAGATTCTCAGACTTGGCAGTTTTTAGCATGATGAGCAGAAACATTAAGTAGGCAACTTAATGGCATGGTTCCCACTGACCTGATGACTTAGCTTAAATAACAAAAATACTGGGACATTCCCAGCAACTTTAACTACCACTTCCATGTTGGCAAGAACTTGAAACCATATATATATTAAATCATATTAAATGGACAAAAGGGCATCACAGCATAAAAATGCAGTTTTGTGAAGTTGCCCCAAAGTCAAATCTGACTTCACGGATGCATTCCTGGGTTGATTCTTCCCCAAATGCATTACTCATACCCCTGCGCTTTCTTGGAGCAAGAGGGAGATAAGGCAGGTCGAAATTAACACCAAAATGGCATGGGCGTCTTATGTCACTTGCACACACTTATGTAAGAGGCCAAAAATGGCATGCCCTCTATTGGACACTTGCTGGAAAAGGTAAAGAGGCATGAATAAGGTACCTAGGCATAGCATAGTATCAAGAACAAGAAAACAAAACAAGCTAGGAGAGATATTCATGCAGATATACACATCAGAGCTCTCACATACACATAGATCTACACATGCACAAGGTCTAGCATCCACTCACTAACTCATCTACCTAATCATGGCAGCAACATGCAAGAAGAATAGCCTCACACACCTACACATGCACATCTACTCATGGCCATCTACTCACATGCACATGTGTGTGTATGTATAACATACACACACCTCTCACTACACCTACACACACAAGCACACCACACTCAAGCATGTGTGTATATAGGCACACATGCACTTTCATACATGGATGCCCACATACACATACACACTCCTACTCACTACACACACTTGCAACACACATACATACAAACACCCACTCACATATCAAATCACTCACACACCTACTCACAAGGCACACCCACATACATATGTATGTGTGCATAGCATACACCACACCCACAACTCACAAACACACACTACACTCACATGAGCAACATAAAAGAAAACACACACACACTCATGTGTGTATGCATAGCATACACACACAAACATATGTGCACCCATGCATATGTGCATACACACATGTGCACTCTACACTCACATACACAACAAAATAAAAAGGGACACCTACACACACATGAGCATAAGCACACACACTCATATTTAGCAAGAGAGAAAAAAGAAAATAAAGAAATAAAAAGAAAATAAAACACACAAAAAAAGGGAGGGGCTCAGGATCGAACCCGAGTCCTCCTGGACATGCCCACCGAGCGTTGCCACTGCGCTACGTTGTAGTTGCTTAACAGAGGAGGGGGATCGAACTGTCTATACACACAGACTAGCGCACATCAGTTCTGACGAAACTGAACCCAACATCGAGAAACAACGATAGTGCGACAGCGAGGGAATCTCCTGCGACGGCGAGCACTAACGGAGCGGCTGGTCCTGGCGCGGCACGCGGGGGCTACGGCGAGCCCATCCCTTTGCTCCTCTCGTGAAGAGGGGGACGGAGACGAGCAGCAGGTGCTCGTTTTGCAGATGGCGGCGACGGAGCTATGACGAGACCTGCAAGCACGGCAACATGGGCATAGGCTGCTCACTGAGGGAAGGAGGAGACGGGCAGCTCGATACGACGGCGACGAAGGGAAAGGAGAGGCAGGGACGCGACGGCGACGAGGAAGAAGAAGGTCGGCGACGACCTGCTCCTTGCGGCGACGATGACGTTAATTCACACCTCTGGGAGGTGCTCCACACCTCCTAGCGGCGGGAATGGAATGGCGGGAGAACCCACTAGCTCCCCGCCATCGCCACCGGGGACGAGACCCGCCGGAGACACGGCAACGACGACTGGCGAACACCTCTGCACCTCACTGCCTTTGTGAACCTTGCTTCACAGGGGAAAAAGAAGAGAGGGAGGAGGAAGAAAGAGAGGAAGAGGGGTGCTGCGGCGACGGAGGGAGGAAGGGGAACCCTAGGCGAGGAGAGGGCACGCACGCCGAGGGCTATAAAGCGACGGGGCAGACGGCGACGGCGACGGAAAAGCGACGCAGAGCTCTGCCTCTTCTCACACTGAACAGACGGAGGTGGGAGACGGAGCAGGTAGGCGTCTGCTCGCCTGGGCTGGGCTGTAGGGGAATAGGGCCACCTGTCCTCTTTCTCTCTCACTTAAATAACAGGAAGGGTTCCTTATTTTAAATGATAGCTAACTAATAAAAAAACACAGAAATAAATAAAGGGTTTTCTGACAAGCAAAAAAATACTTTGGTGAACCAAATAATATGCATCATTTAATAAAAATGCTAAAAGGATTTTTAGGGCAAGTAAATTTAATTAATTTTAAAATGGCAGCCCCCTTTTAATTTAAAACACAAGTCACACAAGCTTCAAACAACCAACCAAACATTCCCACAAATCAGAAAACATATGGGGCCACCTCTTGAACATTTTTAAACAAATTTTAAACAACTTAAATCTGATGATAATAATAATAGGAAGAGAGGGGGATATTGGAAGGGGATGTTGCAAAGGAAAAGAGAAGGGAAAGAAGAGGAGATGCTCACATGGATCCAACCACACACAAACACCTCTCCCATCACATAAGAACACACTCACCACCATCACATCATAGCAAGTCACAAGAAAACCAACAAGCATGCAAAATGAATGTATGATGGATGAGATGATGCATGAATGCAACACACATAAATGACAAGGAGCAAACATACATCTCATAAGCTCATGACACCAGGTTCATACATGGGGTTACATGCCATAAAAGGTAGGGCAGCTCTTGGGCTGTCACAGAGGCGTTGGCTGACTTCCTCGTCGACTAGGCGGAGACGGCATTCATGTCTCCTCCCTCGGACTCCACGCATTGGCGTATGCATTTCGATGGCTCGAAAATGAGGACCAGCCTTGGTGCTGGCATAGTCCTCTCCTCCCCACAAGGTGACCAGCTCAAGTATGCCCTCCAAATCCACTTCGCCGCCTCCAACAACGTGGCGGAGTACGAGGCCGTCGTCCATGGCCTCCGGCTCGCCAAGGAGATCGGCATCAGGCGCATCCTATGCTTTGGCGACTCTGACCTCGTGGTGCAGCAGATCTCTGGTGAGTGGGACGCCAGGGACGCCAACATGGCCAGCTACAGCTTCCTCGTATAACAGCTCACCATCTCCTTTGAGGACTGTGAGTTTCATCATGTCCCACGGGCGGACAACGAGGCGGCCGACGTGTTGGCGAAGATCGGCTCCACCCGGCAAGCCATCCCAGCCGATGTCTCCCTCGAGCGGCTGCTCAAGCCGTCGATCAAGCCTTCCCTAGAATCAGAGTCAATCTTCGTGCCGGCAGACGCTGCCGGCCCATCGACGGTTCCGGCTGCCCCTCCGGCGTCTTCGCCACCGGCTCCCGCAACTTTGGCCGCCCTGGCGGCACCAGTTGAGTCGACTGTGTCCAAGGCGGTCGGCCCCAACGACACGGCCGTAATGATGGCAATCGGCCAGCCGGCCTCGGGGACTAGCGAGCCAGCCCTGGGGGCTAACGAGCCGGTCCCGGAGGCTGATCATCGAGTCCTGGGGGCTCTCGAGCCGGTCCCCATCTCAGCCCCCTCATGGGCCCAGCCTATACTGGTGTTCCTTCTATGCGGCGAGCTTCACCGAACGAGGCCTTGGTGAGGCAAATTCAGCGTCGGGCCTCGTCCATTGTAGCACCACCGACGTCTTCCAGCGATGCGTCGAGCCAGAAAAGGGCCTGGAGATCCTCCTCGACATCCACTAGGGCGAGTGCGAGCATCACGCCGCCTCTAGGACCTTGGTAGCCAAGGCCTTCCGCCACGGCTTCTACTAGCCCACTGCTCTCGAGGCAGCCACAAAATTGGTCGATGAGTGCAAAGGTTGTCAGCGCTTCGGCACGCAGAGCCACCTGCCGGCATTGGCCCTCCAAACCATCCCCCTTTCATGGCCCTTTGCCGTCTGGGGGCTATACATGGTTGGTCCCTTCAAGACCACACGAGGCGGCATGACGCACTTGCTGGTGGCTGTTGACAAATTCACCAAGTGGATCGAGGCGCAACCAATCAAGAAGCTGGACGGCCCCACGGCCGTCTGGTTCATTGACGACATCACGGTTCGCTATGGCGTCCCCCACAGCATCATCACCGACAGCGGCACGAACTTCGCCAAGGGCGCACTCGCACGTTACTGCTCCAAGCAAGGAATCTGGCTCGACCTGGCCTCCGTCGCTCATCCACAGTCAAATGGTCAGGTCGAGAGGGCAAACAGCCTCATCCTGTCCGGCATCAAGCCCCGGCTCGTGATGCCGTTAGTAAGGTCGGCCGGCTGCTGGATCGACGAGCTGCCGGTCGTCCTTTGGAGTCTCAGGACCACCCCCAACCGATCAACCGGCTACACTCCCTTCTTCCTTGTGTACGGATCCGAGGTGATCATCCCCACTGACACCGAGTTCGACTCGCCTAGGGTCACCCTATACACGGAGAAGGATGCAAAGGATGCAAGAGAAGACGGCGTCGACCTACTCAAGGAAGCTCGCGAATTGGCCTTGAGCCGGACGGCAATCTACTAGCAGAAGCTCCGGCACTACCACAGCAAGCGGATCCGGACACTCTCCTTTCGCGAAGGGGACCTGGTCCTTAGGCAGATCCAACGAACAGCCGGACAACACAAGCTGTCCTCCCCATGGGAGGGCCCATTCATCATGAGGAAGGTGTTGCACAACAATGCATACTACCTAATAGACGCCTAGAAGCCGCAGAAGCGCAAAAGAGATGCCTCTGGCGAGGAGACGGAGCGCCCATGGAACGCGGCGCTCCTCCGCCCGTTTTATTGCTGAAAACACCAATGTATGTATGTATCACTACCCTTTTGGGCTTATGAATGCAATGGGTGCCCCAGGACGGCTCCTGGGGCACGCCCTGTTTCGCTTCCCTCAAAGGTTTCCTCGCCCACCGGCTCCCCAGCCCGCCTCCCGGGCCCGAAGGCTCGTCGGCTGGTCCTAGGTCGCTTTTCTCGAAAATTGGCAAAGTAGTGTGAGCCGGGAAAACCCTCCCACCCCTCCCAGCTACTAATCCGGCTCCCGGCTGTTCGGCTGACGGGGCTCCGGGGCGGCAAGGCTTAGCTCACACGAAAGATCAATCGAAAGAAGATACTGGCTAGGCCCGGCTGGACCACCGCCTTGCCTCTACCGCTCTACTTATCCCGAAAGGCCCTCACGGTTCCTAAGTTCCGAATCGGCTCCCTTGAGAGAACCTCCCGACCCAGCTACAGACCGGCTCCCGGCTGTCGGGCTGGCGGGGCCGAAACCAAAGGAGAAAACAGGGGGGATTGAAAAGAACCAAGAGGGAAACAAAGGATAAGGACAAGTTGGCACGAGCATTAAGGCAAACACAAGTATTCACAATGCAAACGTTAAGACAAAAGTGGCCCACGGCCAGCACGGTTCATTACATAACACCCCCAGTGGGTGGACTCAAGCCTAACTTGCAGGAAAGAAAAAAAGATAAAGGCGCCCCAGGGCTCAGGCCACCGGCGCGTTGCCAGCCGGCGTGTCGTTTGGCGCCTCGAATCTCGCCTCGGAGGTGGTTGTGGCCTTCGGGTCGGCTTCCTTGGACACTGAGGCAGCCTTCGCGGTTCTGGCCGTGTCGTCGCTCGAGTCGGTGCTCTCGTCGGCAACCTCCTTGTCCGCTGGGCCTTGGGGGATGCCGAAGGAGTCTTCAGGCACCGGCTCGCCATCCTCCCCAAGGGTCGGCAGGAACTCGTCCATGTCAAAGTACGACTCAAGCTCGCTGGCCCGGCGGACAAGGGCCAGCTCACGGGCCTCCCGCTCCTCGACAGGCTCGTCACCCATGGTGGCCAGACGGCCCAAGTCCATGCCGCGGTACCACGATATGACAAACCGGAGCGCCATCTGCGCACCGGCTCGGGCTGTTGACGCCTTCCAGGCCTCAAGCCGGACCACGCCCTGCTCCAGCCACAAGGCCATGCGGTTCGCTGGAGCTCCCCCGCGGCCCGGCCACAGAGTGGCGATGATCTCCTTCCCAGCCATCTTCAGCCGCTCCATGCTCGCTCGAGGTGAGTCCGTCGGTACTCGATGGCGACCCCAAGCTCAGCCACATCCCACGCCGTGTCCTCCTCGATGGAGCACCCGCGCTCCCGAAGGTATTCCCGGTGCTCCTCGACGACGCGCTCAGCGCGGCACTGAGTTTCCGAGAAGCGCCCTGGGAGAAAGGGGAAGCAGAGGGAAGAAAGGCAAATCAAACACAAGAACCACCAAAGGCAAAAACAACCGGGTGGAGAAGGGGAAAACAGACACTTACCTATGATGGCGTCGTCCACCCCGATGGCGAAGTTGAGCGCCGCCTTCCGTTTTGACACCAGCGCCACCTTCGATGCGGCAAGGGAGCCCCTGACCTCCTCGAGCGACCTCTCAAGGCGGGTCACCTCGTCTTGGAGGCCGGCGGTCCTCCGGGCAGCGTCAGCCGCCTCCTTGACGGACGTTTCCTTAGCCGCCACCTCCTTCGCCAGGGCGGCCTTGAGGCGGTCCTGGGCCACCTCCCCGTCCACCACCAGCACGGCCAACCGGTCTTTCTCTTGTGCGGCTGCCTGGACATCCTGCGTCAGCCGGTCCCGCTTAGAGACGAGCCCGGTCTTCTCGTCCCGGAGGACGGTCAGATCGCCTGCGAGATAAGGTAGGTGTCATTGGCTCTCGGGGGCTGCATACCCCTCCCGAGAAACTCAACATACCTTGCACGCGCTCCAGCTCCTCCTCCAGGCGGTAGAACCCGTGCTTGCCATGGTTGTGGATGGCGACCGCCTCCTCAAACAGCTTCTGTCACAAGGAGTTCCCCTCCTGTCACGCAGAGTCAAAAATCAAGACATGCTCAAAAGAGATCCGGCCCGGCTGCCCGTCAGCCGGTCAGCCGGCCCGCATCTCGGGGGCTACATCTAGTGGGTGCGCTTGCGCGCCCCCACTGAAAAACCTAAGACAAGGGCAACCGTGCTTACCTCTGCATGCTTCAGTGTGCCGTCTGCCGCCTCTGCGAATAGGGCCAACTCCTGCCGGCACCGGTCTAGGACACTCCCCAAGTCCCCAAACGAAGGGATCGGGCCGCCCGCCTGGGGAGCCGATAGGGCCGGCACGCCTGCTAGTGCTAGCCAGTCCTGGAGCACCTCCTGCATGGTCTGCAGGGTCCTCTGGGCCCGGCCTCCATTGCCGCCCGGGCTTGCCACAGTACCGTCCGCCGGCGGCGGGTCAACAACGGCGAGGGTCCGGGTGTTGCCCCTGTCGGCCCTCCGCTCGACGCCATCGCCGTATCCACTCCCTGCCGCTCCGGCGCATCGATCACGACAGAGGGCGCCTCCACCTCCGTGGCCGCCACCACTGGCGCCGCCTCTGTTGCTGCCCCGGGGCCGTTGGGGCCTCCGGCACGTCGACCCGGGCTGGCTCGGCCATGGGCGGTGTCATGTTCGGCACCTCCGGTCGGGTCGCCTCGAGAGCTAGCTCCGCTGCCGCAGCCCTCGCTCGGGCCACCTCCTCCACGGATGGAGGTGCGAGTGGGTCCATGACCACCCCTCACGGCTCACTCGACGGAGGCCTCGACAGACGGGTCAATTCCGCCACCGAGTTCGACGCCCGTGCGGGGTCCGCGGACCTCCTCCGCCGCCCACCGCTAGAAGTCCCGGAATGCGAGGCCCCGCCCCGCGTTCCGGACTTTGAGGCTTGCAGCTCTGCGAGCCTCCTCTTCTCCTCCCGCTGGGTTGTCGCGTGCTCGCGGGCCAGCCGGCTGGCGGCATCCGTCGGGTCCCCCAGCGGATCCCCCTCGTGAAGCTCGATGGGGTCCCTGCAACACACAATGACCGGTCACACACCGGCTCGAGACCCGGAAGAAACCGCACGCGAGACGCGAAAAAGAGACTTACCCGATGACGAGGGGCAAGGCCCACTTGGCGCGCGCCGGCGGCTTCTGTGGCGCCATCTTCACCCTTTTAGGGACTGGTGGCGGGGCTGTCGGCCCCTTCTGAGCCGGCCTCTTCGCCTGACCCGCGGCTCCGGCCATCGAGGCTTGAGCCGGCCGCTCCTCGCTCCGCCGACCCTGGCGCGCTGAGGGAGGAGGCTTGTTCAGAATCATTACGTCATCGTCATCATCATCATCGTCGTCCATCCAGTCCCTTATTATGGGGACAAGAAGGAACTCACCCGGTCCGCTGGGCTCCCCGGCTGCGCCGGATCCTCTGGCCCCATTGGGGTCGCTGGCTCCCGGGATCGGCCGGCTCGTCGACTCCTCCCGAGGAGTCCACCCCGTCCTCCAGCGGGCCTCCCCGGTTGTATTCTTTGGAGTCAGAGTGCTCATGCTCTGCCTCGAAGATCTAGGGGTGTGGGCTGTTCGGCGTGTTTTGTCGCACCAACAGTTGTGGTCAGCACGGCAAAGTGAGTTCCGCAGCCGGCTGCCGGCTGGAAAGAATCAACCGAAGAAAGACCGTCTCGTCAAAAGACTTACCAGGGGGGACGGTTGATGCGGTCGTATGGCTCCATGCCGAAGGACCACGACTCGGGCTTCAGCTTGAACATCGTGAGGGCGTTCACCCGCTTCGCCACTTGAGCCGTGTCAAGTCGATGGTGGACAGCCGGCAGGGTCACGCCGGCTGGACATATCGCAGATCCGGTGTGGCCTCGTTTGGAGAGGCAACACTCGGCGCGAGATGAAAGCCGCCACCAGATCGGCAGCGACCAACCCCTCGGAGCTCTTCAGCTGCGCGAGCCGGCCAAGCTCCGAAGGGCCATGCCGCGAGGGGCGGTCCCCTGCCAGTTTACCTAGGAAGACTGTGCGTCGACGAACGGCGGCAGCCGGATGAAGTCCTAGCTCGGGTCGGCGTTCTTCACGTAGAAGAACGTCCGGCCTTAACGGAGTCGATGAGAGAAAGCGGTGGGAAACACGCGGTGTCATGGCAACACACCACCGTGCCCCTGTAGGCGCTGCTCTTCAACGGCTTGAGATAGAAGAGAGCATTGAAGAGCTCAAGGAAGGCAAGAACCCCGAGGTATCCCTTGCACAGCGTCACGAATGCGGCGAGGTACAAGATCGCGTTGGGGCCAAGATGATGCGGCTGGAGATCAAAGGTGTCGAAGAGTAGGCGAAAGAAGTGGCGTACGGGAAGCCCGAAGCCGCGGGCGAAGTGCCAAAGGAACACGACATGTTCCCCCGGCTGCGGCGCCGGTGCCACCTCATCGCCAGGTGCGCGTGCGACCACCCGCTTCGCCAGCGGTAGCATCCACGCACGACGAAGCTCCGCGATGTCCCCTTCGACGATGACAGAGCCGGCCCAGCTCCCTTCGCGTACGCCGGCCATTACAGCGGCGGGGCGGCGTGCGGGCGCGGTTGTGGGCTCGAGCGTGGTGTTGCACAAGAGGGCGAGGAGGACGAAGAAGGCAAGAAGATGGGGCAGCAGGGGGGCGCGAGGGATGCGGGTATCTCCGCCCCCTGCCCTTCCTCCCATTTTATAGGGGAGGCCACGACCAGGGGGCGTGGGATTAATTGCGCCCACTCCCCCGGAAACTCCACGCGCGCGTGGGTGGCCCTGGATCATAACGGCCGCTTCCGGGCGCACAGGATCACGGTCTGCGCCCCGAGGCCTACTGGGCTATGTCCGGGGCCAAGCGGGCTAGGCCCAAGCCAACGTCCCATCTCCCTCACGTGTGCGGGGCCTACCACATCATTACTCGCCGCGTGGCGCGCAGCAGGTCGGCACGGGTCCCGGGGCGATGCGCCGGTACCCTAGGCGTCAGGTCCAACGGCCGACCCGGCTGCCCCTTCGGCTTCGTGCCGGAGATGGGTACCACGGGGGGAAAGCCGCCGGCTCCCCTCCGTTTGTCGGACGCGGGCCCACGCCGGCTTCGGGACTACTGACGGGGTTATTACCCCTAGGTAGGCCAAAGAAATGGGGTTCTCCCCCTTCCGCTTCGAAGAAAACTACGTGGTCGGATGTCTATGACCGGTTGGAGGACGGCCGGCTCGATGTGCTGCCGGCTAGCGACACGGGCGATTGGTCATGCAACTGACTCGCCCATCGGCAGGCTGGGCACGACCGGCTGCCTTCTGGGCCGCCTCCTCCGTTGACCCAAGGGCGGACGTGTGACATCCCATCCCCCTGGGCGTGGGTACGACGACAAGACGTGACCGCCACGACGGGCGGTCATGTGCCCACAGTGGCCGCTGACGCCCTGGGACGCATGGCTACAGTCCGACCGTCTAGGCCGCTGACCTTGGCGAGCGCGACCGGGCGGGGAAACAGTGCGGGCACACCCTCGCCCACTCGATTACCTGCCCCAGCGTTGCTATAGTGCAACCGGCCGTACCGGAGTCTTCGGTCGGCTGGTGCTAGACGATGACTCCCGGGTGACCCGTGGTGCGGTAGGTGGGCGAGGGGCAATCACAGAGCGGGCCCTAGCGGGAGATGGGACCACTCAGCCGGTGGACCCTACAAGCAACGAGACGGCACGGAGGGCGGGACCCCCTGGCCAGCTGGAGAGACTGCCAGCCGGGTCCCCCCACCCTTGTACTTTAGAACATATTATAGAGCCGTGGGGTGGCGTATAAAACCCCTCGAGCCCCCCATGCAATGGGGACGGACGATCGCTCGCACACACCCACATAGATCTTCCCTCTCATACCATCGCTAGTAACTGAGGAGTATGAGTCGGCTGCTCCTTCTTCCTCCTCTAGACACAGCTCCAGGAGCACCCTTGTAAACACAACTATCCATCTAACTAGACCAAGAAGGACTAGGGGTATTACCTCCCACGGAGGGCCCTGGACCTGGCTACATCGTGTGTCACCACCGCTTGTGCCCAATCTCGCACCCGAAGCCCGTTGGCGTCCTTCGGCCCCAACCACCTACGATAAGCCTACCCATGGCATCTTTCATGAGAAAACGACGACACCGGTAACCGAAGACCGGGGGAAGGTACCCCGCCTAGATACTAAGGAGGCCGCACGAGCGACCGCTCCGTCCCATCCGAGGGCATCTCCGGAGCGCACCATGCCTTTGGAGGTACTGGTTCAAACCCTGGTTGGTGAACGGGTTATCTAATCACCACCGGCGCCGCCGACCAATGGATGGCCGGTCATGGAGGAGGCTCTATCGAGCGCCTAATCTCCGAAGAGCACCGCACCCTTATGGGTGCGGTACTGCAGAGCATTCAGTCCGTCCACAACGGACTGAAGGAGGCCTTCAAGGGTCTCTTGACGGGTTTTCAAGTAAGTCACATGATACTCTTATTTGCAAAGTTTTTATTTATTTTTATTATTATATACATGGCAGCCCCCGATCCCTAGGTGAGTTTGGAAAAACTTGCCTAGGGATCAATCATGTATCCAATTCAGGACTAGGTACAAATTATGTGTTCGGCATGTTAGAATAGCCCCTAATAAGGTCCAATGTATGATTGGATTGATTATAGTTCGGGAGTAGAGAACCCATGTAACATGCCAACTGTATGTGTAATGGAGGCTTCGTCATCGGCGGTGGCAATAAACGGCACTGAGCTGGACGAACTGAATCGGAAGCTAAAACGCTCCGTCAATGAAGTGGATGCCCTCAACAGAAGATTCGACGAGCCACAAGGTAGGTCAAAACAAAATCCGAACACCTTTGCCCCGAACACTATGAGTGCAGTTTTTCATAGTGTTTAATGTATACATAGCTTCAGCGAAAGAGGTGGATAGGCTCAAGGCCGAGATCCAACAAGCAAAATACCAAGCGGTTGTCGAGAGGGCGGCAGCCAAAGAAGCGGCAACCGCCCTCTTTGCCCTTTGAGCCACCAGCGACAAGCATGAGGCTCATGTGGCGAAGGTCCAGCAGGAGCTCAAGGACGCCAGCCAAAAGTGCGAGGCCCTTGAGAAGAAGGGCAAGGAGAGCACGGCCGAACTATCCACCCTGAAGACCGATCTTCAAAAGGAGTGGGTGGACAGGTGTTTCTATGAGGAGCAGGTCCGCCAAGCGAAGGACATAATGGATGGTAATCCATACTTACTACAATGTGTCTTTGGGGATAGCAAATTCAAATTGCTTACCCGGGTCTGGCGTTCCTCAGGCGCCTCCTCCGACCTCCAAAAGAGCGTGGCGGACGCCAATCAGTTGTTCGCGTCGAGGAAGAGGGACAAAGCTCGTCTGTTCTGGGCACAGTTTGGAGCCCCTGAGTGCTCTCCTCTTCTCATGGAGCAGCTGAAGCAGCTGATGGAGCTGCACCAGATGGCGGAGCCAGCTATGAAGGACCTCTACATCCTCCTATGGCCCAGCGAGCCGCTGCCAGGCAGTTACTTTGGCCGGGTGCAGAAGTTAATTGTCGCTTGGCCCCGTCTCGACACCGTGAAGCACTCCTATTGCATCGAGGGAGTCCGAGTGGCCCTTGCAAAGGCCAAGGTGCACTGGCCGGGGCTGGATCCAATGAAGGTAGCCACTGTCCCGCCGCCTCCCGGGAAGGAGCATAGACGTCCCGAGCTATACTTCGCTGGAGTGATGGAAGGTGCTCAGGTGATAGCTTCTCATTGTTCGGGAGATAATGTATTCGAATGAATTGTAATGCGTCCAAAGACTTTTCAAAGCTTTAATGTTATAAGTTATTGTGCTTTGATATCTTTGCATTCCTTTATAACTCCTGTGTGGCCGTCTGAAACTGAAAGATGTGAGTCGTCGGCTTCAGCCCCCATGTAGATACTACATGGGGTGTCTCTGCCAATGCACTATATTCCTTCACTGAGTGATCGGAACCCAAAGGTGGTAGAGTGCGGCAGACTAGGCAATCAGACTATAGTGCCTTATTCTTTCACTTAGTCATAGGTGCGTGAAAAGGACTGCGAGGGGCTAAAGACTAGCCCCCGGAATGTTGTGATGTTCGGATGAACCACGCCTAAGGCCAGCATCACATGGTTTGCATGAAGAGCAAACCCCTCGCACAATGCGGAATATCCTTTGACGAGAATGTAAGTATAGTACTTCAAGCTCGGATTCACAGACCGGCTCTCGCATACCATGACGGTCAGTTTTCATCTTTGTCCCCTGAGGTGCTTGACCAGACTATCCAGAAACACAATCGCATGGGTTCTCCCTTTGCCCTTTTAGCCAAACGAGTGGAACGTAAAGGGCCAAGCACAGGAGCCGGGCAACCCAACTATTGACCCAAGATATGGTTCAGAACCGATGCATATAAAGTGAAACCCAAGACGCCGAACACATAATAAACTATACACAAGGCGATTTCATTGTAAGCTCGAGCCCCCGGTGTGTTATCCGGTTGCGTCGTAACATATCGAACCGTGTCGCGAGAAGAGGGGGAAAAGGAAAATATTTGCCAAAAAAGGACAACCAGACAAACATGTAAAATGATGCTATATTTTTTCGCAAATGTCTTATTATTTGGAGTGCCGAAGTAACTGATTACTGGTATGTGAAGAAAGAGATTACAGGAGTGGTCCTGCCAGGGGTCTTCGATTGGTGGCCTTACATCCTTGATGTGCCCTGTTGCTAGTTTACTCCTGATATTTGATTGTTCGGCAAACGGATCTTGCAAACAAGGTCTTGAAAACTTGCCGAATTGTGGATAAGCTTTACGCCCTTGGTGGGCCCTTCAATGGTCCCTGCATTGTGTTCGAAGACGTACTTAATTGTAGTAGTCCGGTCCAGCCAGATTCCCACCTTTGTTTCCCCACCGCTGCCCATAGAATTTTAAGTGCAAAGTTGTGCCTTCTTGGCGCATACTTCGCTAGTCCTAGGGGGCGTGCGATGGGGGCGAGTCTCTATTTGAGGGGAGAGGAAGGCTCTGAGAATTCGGTTTGCAGCCAAGCTCGCTTCCCGACCTTGTGTGCCTTTACGACAGATGCCGGAATAGGCCGATCATCTTTGTAACTAAATTCGTCCGCCAGGGCCAGCGCATGTTCCTCAGTTCGTAAAGATCGCTCCGTATTTTTGTTAACAGTGATGACCCCTTTGGGGCCAGGCATCTTGAGCTTGAGGTATGCATAATGCGGGACGGTGTTAAAATGAAGCAACTGCTTACTGGTATGTGAAGAAAGAGATTACAGGAGTGGTTCTGCCAGGGGTCTTTGATTGGCTGCCTTACGTCCTTGATGTGCCCTGTTGCTAGTTTACTCCTGATATTTGATTGTTCGGCAAACGGATCTTGCAAACAAGGTCTTGAAAACTTGCCGAATTGTGGATAAGCTTTACGCCCTTGGTGGGCCCTTCAATGGTCCCTGCATTGTGTTCGAAGACGTACTTAATTGTAGTAGTCCGGTCCAGCCAGATTCCCACCTTTGTTTCCCCATCGCTGCCCGTAGAATTTTAAGTGCAAAGTTGTGCCTTCTTGGAGCATACTTCGCTAGTCCTAGGGGGCGTGCGATGGGGGCGAGTCTCTATTTGAGGGGAGAGGAAGGCTCTGAGAATTCGGTTTGCAGCCGAGCTCGCTTCCCGACCTTGTGTGCCTTTACGACAGATGCCGGAATAGGCCGATCATCTTTGTAACTAAATTCGTCCGCCAGGGCCAGCGCATGTTCCTCAGTTCGTAAAGATTGCTCGGTATTTTTGTTAACAGTGATGACCCCTTTGGGGCCAGGCATCTTGAGCTTGAAGTATGCATAATGCGGGACGGCGTTAAAATGAGCGAACGTTGTCCGACCGAGCAGGGCGTGATAGCCGCTGCGGAAGGGCACAATGTCTAAGATCAAGTCTTCACTGCAAAAGTTATCGGGCAAGCCGAACACAACTTCTAGGGTAACGGAGCCCATGCATTGGGCTTCGACACCTGGAATCACCCATTTAAAAGTAGTGTTACTGGGTTTAATTCGTGACGGATCTATGCCCATCTTTTTCATAGTGTCTGAGTAAATCAGGTTAAGGCTTCTTCCTCTGTCCATTAGGACTTTTGTGAGGTGATACCCATCGATAATAGGGCCGAGTACGAGTGCGGCCAAACCCCCTGTGATGGATACTGGTCGGGTGATCGCGCCGATCAAAAGTGATCAGATATGCCAACCATTGGTTATACTTCGGAGACATGGGCTCTACAGCGTAGACTTCTCGAAGGGCACGCTTCCTCTCCTTCTTGGGTATATGGGTGGCGTATATCATGTTTACTATCTTGACTTAAGGAGGAAATTTCTTTTGATTGCCACCAATCGGACTTCGAGGCTCATCCTCATCCTCGTTGTGAGGGCTCTTTCTTTGGTCCTCGGGTGGGAGCTCGCCGACCTAGTTAAACACCCAACAATTGCGGTGTGTGTGGTTGGCGGGCTTCTCTTGAGTCCCGTGGATTTGGAAAGTCTGATCAATTATTCTTTTCCGATGGAGTGGGTCCATCACCCATTAGGAGGCTTCTTCCATTGCCCAGGACGGGAGTTGCGGAAGTGGGCATTAACGGTTGTATCATTGGCATCACTGTTATTGTGTCGGTGCTTGTTCTTGTTGTGTTTGGGCTTCCCATTGCCATCCCAAACTTCAGAAGTTTCGGGCTCTTCAAAGTTGTGGCTGCATATTGCTAGCCAATTGTCTTGGCCCGCGCAAAAGCGGGTCATTAGGGAAGTAAGGGTGGACATAGTCCGAGGTTTATCCTAGCCTAGCTGGCGAGCCAGCCATTCATCCCGAATATTATGCTGAAAGGAGGCTATTGCCTCAGTGTCCGGGCAGTCGACGATCTGGTTCTTCTTGGTTAAAAACCGATTCTAGAATTTCCGATCAGACTCTCC
The DNA here is from genome assembly GCA_022496015.1 of Hordeum marinum. NCBI lineage: Eukaryota > Viridiplantae > Streptophyta > Magnoliopsida > Poales > Poaceae > Hordeum > Hordeum marinum. Next base: position 447,352,427 of record CM039674.1, read on the forward strand.
AAGCATCCAAACGACATTACTTAGGTCAGAGGAATCCGACGGCCGCACATAGGTTCCCTGGAAATTAGAGCGGAATGCATCCTCCAGGTCTTCCCAGCATCTGATGGAGTTTTCGGGGAGACTGTTTAGCCAGTGTCGAGCTAGCCCCTTGAGTTTAAGGGGGAGGTATTTGATGGCGTGGACATCATCTCCTCGAGCCATGTGGATGTGGAGGAGAAAGTCCTCAATCCATACAGTTGGGTCAGTTGTCCCATCATACTGTTTGATGTTCACGGGTTTAAACCCTTCCGAGAACTGATGCCGCATCACCTCATCTGTGAAACATAGCGGGTGAGCGCGCCTCGAACCCGAGCTATGTCATGCCTGTAATCGGCGTCTGTTCTAGCTTGGTTACGTTCCTGGTCTTTGTTATATCTTTGGTCGAGCCATGGTATGTACCCATCCCATCTATCGGGTGAGTATCCTCTGGATCCATAGATGGATCTTGTATGGTCTGCTCTGTGATCTAAGTCATCTCGTGGGTCAAACCTGTCGTTGGGATCAAGTGGCTCCTTTCCCCATCTTCGGGGTATTGCCGGTCTATAACCGGCGTTGTCAGCCATCCGATCACGCCCGCGAGGAGGGCGGTCTGGCTTGTGGTCTGTAGTATGTTTCAAAGAAAGAGTATCAGTGAGCTTGTCATCAAATTGCGGCAGCAGCCTTCTTCGTGGATAACTCTTGGTCTGGTCCAACGGACCGGTACCATGTCCTTCCTCGGCTGAAAGGACTCTAGTCCATCGATCATTGAGGTCATCATGTTCGGATTTAAGCTATCTTTCCTTAGCTTTCAGACTGCAAGCCGTCGCTATGAGCTGTTGTCTAAACAGTTCCTGATCTTCATGGTTATCATGGATGTCCATGTCATCGGCTTCTGGGGTACCCTCCTCCTCGACAGGGGGAAGGTAGTTGTCGTCCTCGGAACCGTTGAAGTTGCCGGGGTTGCTCTGGTCCTCGGGCCTTTCCTGACACTCTAACGGGTGTTCGAGGATATCAGGGTCACCGCGGTCCTCGGGGGTAACTCCATCCCCGGTGTCAATAATAGTTTTCCTTCCCTTTTTGCCTCTGGACCGCTTATGCGGTTTTCGACGTCTTGACAGTGCATCATCCGACTTATCGACATCATTATTAGGAATTTTGTTGCCATTAGGAGTGTCCACCATGTAGACAGCGTATGTAGAAGTGGCGGCCCATCGCTTGGTGTTACCATGGGTGGGGGCACAATCCTCTTCATCCATGTATTCTGCCTCCTCGGAGGCATGTCTAGCATGTCGGTTAAATCTTCGACTGTGGCTATCAAGTGGGTGGTGGGTGGGTCGAAAAATTCGTCCCAACCCGTACCATAACCGATCCGAGCGTAGATCGAGGCTGAGTTGTCGGAAATTGCCATCGACGAGATCTGATCTAAGGCTTTGTTGAACGCCGAGGGCTCAATCGGATCACACTGTTCGGAACTTTCAGAGCTGACCTCCGAAGAGTCCATACGAGAAGGGTGTTTGGCAAGAACGAGTCTCCGGCCTTTCGACACTATGGCCAGATCCGGACTAGGAGCGGTATAACAGCGAGGTTGACCAAGCTGGTGTGATTGGAGAAGGAGCTCGAGGTTAAAGCCTCAGAGTCTTTGGGCGTGGCAAGCGAAGTCGCAAGCCCGGTTAGTGACAAGTCACCCCGAGAGTCTACGGAGAATTCTAGGTTCCCGAATCTGACCTCTTGATCAGGGGCGAAGCTCTCGACATGGCCTAGATGCCCGGTCGGGTCAGCGTGCAGCACAACACTACTGAAGGCGAAGATCTATATGGGGACGAAAGTGTCCATATTGCGGACCTCTTCGTTGATGACAAGGCAAGACACCGATTCCTTGGGTGCTCATAGAGGAACTCTCAATGAAAGCACCAATGTCAGTGTCAAAACCGGCGGATCTCGGGTAGGGGGTCCCGAACTGTGAGACTAGAACCAATGGTAACATGAGACGAAGGGGACATGGATTTACCCAGGTTCAGGCCCTCCTATGGAGGTAATACCCTACGTCCGACTTGGTTGTATTGATGATATGGGGGGGTACAGAGTCGATCTACCTCGAGATCGAATAGCTAACCCTAGATGAGTTGTTCTATGGCTACAACCTAAAACCCTCCGTCTTATATAGCCGAGGGTATTAGGGTTTACACATGGTCGGTTACACGCCGAAGAGATAAACATGCTGATTCGCTACATCAAACGTAGAGCACAAGCCGTACTTCCTGAAGCTTCCATCTTGGAGATAAGGTCTTAAATCAATCTTCTGTTCGGTAAGTGGCCCATATAGTCTGGCCCATAGAAATAGGTCGACCTCCCGAGGACCCCTTAATCCAGGACTCCCTCAACTACCGAACCAAGCAAGCGCCTCCTGATCTAATGGCGGCCTGATGATGGGATAAGGGTTGTGCGCTCTAATGTGAGGATGCAAGTACTGCGGGCCACCATGTGCGGCTACCGAGGCCCCTAAGGCCTGAGGTGCCAAGAAAAACGGCACGAGGGGAGGGAACCTGCCATGACAAGTAGCAAGGCCATGAACCTAGGGAGTGGCAGCCATTGGATGCCCCTCGACAGAGAGGCTCGCGCGAGGGCCCTGCCGGCCATCATAACCGAGACGCATCGGCAGCAGCACCGAGCCCCGCGCAAAGAAACTAAGTCACGTCACGGCAAGCAGGCAACCGGAAATTTAAGAAAAGAAATGACAGAGACAAAGGTAATACACAAAAGGTTGACGCCCACAGGGGGCAAGTTCTTCTTAAAATATTACAGGTACTAGGAAAAGAAGACAAGGGAGGCCTAGGTGGAGGAGTCGATGTCACCGTCTGAGTCGCCGGCCGCCTCAGCACCGAAGCCGCCCTCCCCGCCAGAGGCGGGCACCTGGACAAACCGCTCCACTAGGGACTCCACTTGTGGACGCACCTCGTCCCGGAGGGGCCTCTAGAGCCCCACAGGCACCCACTCCCTGATGCGATGGAGGTCGAGCTCTGGGGCATGGCAGCGCTAGTTGGAGCAGACGCGCGTCAAGGAAAGGTCCAGGAGGTCGCGTGCGTCGGCCTCGCTGTCCGCGTTCACACGAGAGACGCCGGTCTCCAGTGTCTCCACCACCCTACGGAAGAAGTCAAGGTAGCCCCCGTCACCGTGCACACAGGGTAGCGCGGGGGCTTCCCCGACGAACCGGCTCACCGCGTCGGCCGCGCGGTGAGCAATGTCAAGATACTGCTTGGCACGTTGGGACTCTAGCATCTTGGCATGCGTCGCCTCGTCCTGGGCATCCCGCACGGTGTCGGTTGTCTCCTTAACCTGGGCCTAGAGCGACGCCAGCTCCGACCGGGCCTCCGCTTCACCCCTGAGGGTGGCTTGGAAGGCATCCTCGGCGGTTGTTAGCTAGGCCCGCAGCGCGTCCACCTCCTCCTGGAGTTCTCCGAGCCTGCGTTTCTTCTCCGCAGGCACCCTGGAAGAAGGTGAGGATAAGGTCCGGTGCACTGGACAAGAAAACAAAGAAAGAAGGAGGCGGCGGAGTACTCACTCATCGACCATGGACCAGCGCCAGTGAACTTGCGCAGACCCCGAGGTCCCCCTATTGTTGCCTTCGGAAGAGGGCGAGGAAGCTGACGGCCCCGCACACTTCACCGTGTCGGATGCGCTTCCTTCAGATGCCATGGGGAAAGGGAGAAGCTAAGGAGAGGAGAGGGTTTTGTCTAGAGCTATGGGGGCAGACGAGCGCTTCGGGTTGGCAAGACCCCCCGGGGGAGTGTGGATTTATAGGCATAACCACAGTGATGAGGCGTCGTGGGAGAGCAGGCGTCGTGCGCCTCTCGGGCGTCAAAGGGTCGGCTCGATCGGTGCGCAACCCTGCTTCGCGTCGCCTCACCAGCCATCGTCGGGTCACATCTGCATGGCCCAAGGAGTGGAGGCCCAAGGGAGCAATAGCATCCAAGGAAGGGCAATGATGGTCGGCGCAGCACATGGCTGTTGCGTTAGTTTGACTTGGGGCGGTTCGTGACACCCTCGAGGAACGGAGGCATCGGCGCCCAGGCGCCCGACGCACGTTGATCCTATCCCGCGGGCGTGTTGCGCTCATGGTGCTTCGGGCCGTCCTAAAAGGCTTCGCCCGTAAGCCAGCTCGTCCGCGCCTTGGGCTCGGGGCTACTTTCGGCATTCTGGGAACGGGGGTACCCAGACCTGCCTGTCTGCGGCCCAGGGCATGGCCCACTTTGTGCGAGATCACTAGAAGTGTATGTCTAGAGGGGGGTCAATAGACTATTTGCAGGAATTTAAAACTACCTCAAGCATAAATCAAGTGTTGGCAGTTTTAGCATACATAGCAACTCTAGAACACCCTACACATGCAAGTCATCAAGTATAGCAGCGGAAAGTAAAAACATTGCACATGGAAGTAAGGAGTGGATATAGAGAGATCAAACGCATGAGGGACACAAGATTTTTCTTGTCGTTCCGATAGGTGGTGCTATCGTACATCCACGTTCATGGAGTCTTCAACCCACGGAGGGTAACGGTCGCGAGAGTCCACGGAGGGCTCTACCCATGGAGGGTTCCATGAAGAAGCAACCTTGACTATACCATGACGGCCTACATCCACGGAGGACTAGCCTAACTCGGGGTAGATCTTCACGAAGTAGGCCATCTCCTTGCCCTTACAAACTTCTTGGTTCACTCCACAACACGAAGTAGGAGGCTTCCAAGCGACACCTAAGCAATCTAGGAGCCACCACCCTCCAAAAGGTAAAAGGCTCGATTGTATCGATGAACTCCCTGCTCTTGTGCTTCAGGATGATAGACTACACAACACGCAATCACTCTCTCACAGATTTGGCTGGGTAGAAGAGATTGATTGGGTAGAAAGCAACTTGGGGAGGCTAGAGATCAAGATTCATATGGTAGGAATGGAATGGCATGATCTCAACACATGAGTAGCTGGCTCTCTCTCGGAAATCAGTAGGTATGAGTGGGGAACAGTTCTGACTGCTTCTCTTGTGAGTGAGTGGTGGTGGAGGGGTATATATAGGCCTATCCAAAAATCCAACCGTTATACACAATAAGTCAGACTGGGTGGAACCGATGTGTGAATCTCGGTTGTACCGAGTTGCCTTAAAGTTAGCAACTTTTGAATCTCGGTGAGACCGATACATAAAACTCGGTTGCACCAATAAGGTGACCAACGGACAGATCTTCCAATCTCAGTGACACCGATCCACAAAACTTGGAGGGAACGATTTTGTAAACTTGCGTAACAGGAAGTTGGCAGCCTAACTCGGTGGCACCGAAGCAGAATCAGTTGCACCAAAAAGCTAGGGTTTTGGCTGAGTCTGTCTTAGGTTTGGAATCGGTGGCACCGAGTGGAATGTGTTGGTTGCACCGAGTTTGAGTATTTGGCTTTGGACAGACTTTTGTGGAAGAGCTTGTGGGTGTATGTGGTGACTATCACTTGTGCACGTATGAGCATTTTGTTCACCAACAAAACTTTACCCCCTTTTAATAATATTGGTTGTCATATGGACTCAAAGTGATTTCTCACAAAAGGTAAAATGTAGAGTCCTTTTCATGAAGCTTTTCCAACGCTATTCCTTCTCCTTCCTCTTCAAGGGGATACTCTCCACACTCCTTTTTGCCAACCCATCTCTCTCTATGGACTTTATCTGAAATACACTAGATGAGAGTATTAGTCCAAGAGACAATGTATGTTGTCATGAATTATCAAAACCACCAAGGGAGCATGTTGTGCTTTCAATCTCCCTCTTTTTGGTAATTGATGAAAACATACAAACAAAGCTTCAAATAAAGATTTGCATGGATATAATGAAGACTTTGAGAGACTCATGACTTAGACTTTCTCCCATAAATGTGTGCAATCCATTTAAAGGATAGTTGCTTTGGAATGCATGGACACACATATAGTAGAAGGGAGGTAATAAGCTATGTGTATCTTGGTCATATGCATCAAATGTATATGAATGGGGTGTATCCTTGATCAAGACTTCACTCTTGCAAACAATAAGTGCAAGAACCAAGAGATTATCTTGATCAAAGGTATGATGCATATACTTACCTTGAGTTCTTGAGCATTCTAGTAGTAGAAACACACTTGAGAAAACAATGTTAGGAAACACAAGAGTATTCTACCAATCAAAAGCAATTCAAGTCAAAATACCAAGATATGGAGAACATATAGAAGATAGTATTCCTTATAATTGATATGTCTCCAAGATCATTTAGAAGTTTCTCCCTTAGATATGAAAATGTAGGACATCCTCTCGCCCTAAATCTTATATATATATTGGGATTGGATAAGGTGAGAAAATTCCAACAAGAAAGAATCAAATGCAATAAATAGATCTTTCTCCAAAGCATATTTTTTGCCCCCTACTTTGGTATTCTCCCCTTGTTAAGTATTAACTTTTGATATTCTCCTCTCCCCCTTTGCATAAGCATGTATCTCCCTCTTTAGCTTTGAAGCTTTGTATATTTCTCCCCCTTTGGAATTAATTTCCAAAAAGGTTATACACAGGGTAGGATACAGGGATCATGGACTAAGAATGGTCCTTGAGAACAAGGGTCATTGAAAGTAGGATTCATAGAATATGAAAATCGTGAGAGAATTGAGGGAATCATTGAAAATAATTTCTCTCCCTTTGGATAAAATCAGAACTTGTAGAACTTCTCCTCCTTTGAGTTAGCAATCCTTGAATTTATTTCTCCCCCTTTCAAGATTTGTTTGAATAATAATAAGGGATCATTGAAGTAACAAGGACATCACTAGAAAGTTACTAATTGAAAAGTGACTAAAGAAACACAGACTAAGATAAGAAATAAAATCGGTGACTTTGGGAAAAAATAAATCAGTGGAACTGAGATGAAGTTTTGCAGCTCATCTGCTAAATCGGTAGAACCGAGATATTTGTATCCGAGGCTCCGAGGCAGAAACAGAAACATGGATGAATTTCCAAATTTGCCAAGTATGTGAAAATTTGGATCAAAGACAAAGTTGTAAATGGAAATTAACGAGGGAAGAAAAAAAAATGATGTGTACCAATTGCGAATAATTTATAGTGAGGTATCAACTAGAAAAGATTTGAATGGTTCCAAGAAATTTGCAAAAGAGAATGAACCAAACAAGATTCTTATCTAGATGATGGGCGGTGACTAGGTCACCTATATTAGAGTATATTGACTTAGGAGCCAAGTAAGAATACTTGATCATAGATCATACTCATCGTTAGGCTCAAAATGGGGTTACCATTTTTCGATTAAGCATTTTAATGTATTCATATTACTTGAGTTGCTTTATCTCATGACTTGGAGTAAAGCTATATCAAGAATATGAGTACACACCTTTGAGTGATGTTGTTGATGTAGCTTGTAGGTGAACTATGATGAGGATGCTCGAAGTTGATGAAGATCATCTTGAGTTGGGAGCAATCCTTGTTGTTTTCGTTCACTTTTCACCTATGGTTAGTCACACAAGGAAAGGCATGATATATCCATATTGACTTGATATCAATTGAAATTTAGCAATTTAGGAATATAAGTCAAGGATGTGTTTTGTTGTCTTCTTCCTTTCATCATCAAAGCAAAGTTGTGGATACTTGGTCATGACAAGATTTCTTAAGATATGAGTTGTTGGCGATCTTGTGGAGTGTTGTTCTTCCAACTACCTACAAAGGGTTCGATGCAAGCCAAGGAAACATATAATTCCAAGATATATGATATTCAAGGTAATAGCATGGAATAAACATTGAAGCTCATCCCTTCGCATGCATCCGAGTGAGCTTAGCTCAAGTTTGAAGCATTAATGATGTTCAACTCACTCCTCAAATGAAAAAACACTTTTTCATCAAGTGGCTTAGTAAAGATATCAGTCAATTGCTTGTTAGTATGGACATGCTTAAGATTAATATCTCCTTTGGCAACATGATCGCGAATGAAATGATGTCGAACTTGAATATTCTTGGTTCAAGAATGTTGCACAGGATTATGACCAATATTAATTGCACTCTCATTGTCACAAAGTAATGGCACATTTTTAACATAGATTCCATAATCTTTAAGCATTTGTGTCATCCATAACAATTGCGCACAACATGATCCAGCATCAATATATTCAGCTTCAGCGGTAGATATAGATACCGAGTTTTGTTTTTTGGAGGACCAAGACACAAGATATCTACCAAGAAATTGACATGTACCCGAGGTGGATTTTCTATCAACCTTGTCACCGGCATAGTCTGAGTCAGAGTAGCCAACAAGATTAAAAGAAGATCCCTTGGGATACCAAATGCCCAAGTTTGGTGTATGAATCAAGTATCTCACAATATGTTTCACAGCCTTAAGATGACATTCTTTAGGTGCAGCTTGATATCTAGCACACATGCAAACACTCAGCATAATATTGGGATGGGAGGCACATAGATAAAGCAATGAACCAATCATTGATTGATAAACCTTTTGATCAATCGGTTCACCCTCCTTAGTGAGATCATCATGACCTCTAGTGGGCATGGGAGTTTTCATACCTTTGCACTCCTGCATGTTGAACTTCTTGATTAAGTCCTTGGTGTACTTAGTTTGAGAGATGAAGGTTCCTTCTCTTGATTGCTTAATTTGCAAACCAAGAAAGAATTTCATCTCACACATCATAGACATCTCATACTTCTCTCACATCAACCTTCCAAACTTCTAACTAAATTGTGGGTTAGTAGATCCAAAGATTATATCATCCACATAAATTTGGCACACAAATAATTCACCATTAACTCTCTTTGTGAATAAGGTTGCGTCAATTTTACCAATTTCAAATCCTTTTTCAATAAGAAACTTCGTTACGCATTTATGCCAAGCGCAAGGAGCTTGCTTAAGACCATATAAAGCTTTGCGAAGTTTGTAAATGTGGTCCCATTTCTTAGGATTTACAAAACCAGGTGGGTGCTTAACATAGACCTCTTCTTCAATCTCACCATTTAAGAAAGCACTTTTAATATCCATTTGGTAAAGCGTGATATCATGGTGATTAGCATAGGCAAGAAGAATTCGAATAGCTTCTAATCTAGCAATGGGGGCGTAGGTCTCACCGTAGTCCATACCTTTGACTTGCGTATATCCTTGGGCTATGAGACATGCCTTGTTGCGTACGACTTGAGCGTCTTCATCTTGCTTGTTTCAAAACACCCATTTGGTTCCGATGATGCTTTGCTCATCCTCGGGTTTCTCCACGAGTGTCCACACTTTGTTCCTCTCGAAGTTGTGAAGCTCTTCATGCATAGAGTTCACCCAATCCACGTCTTCAAGAGCTTGTTCTACCTTCAAGGGTTAAATGCTATAGATGAAATAATAATGCTCACAAAAGTTAGCTAGATGAGTTTTAGAGCAAGTAATTCTCCTGGTTTGTATGTCACCAAACATTTGGTTTAGGGGATGGTTCTTGGTCACTTGTGCTCGAACTCAGGTAAGCTTCCGATTGTTGGATGGTGGAGCTTCTTCTTCATCATCATATCCTTCGTCTTCGTTGTTGAAGGTGTCGTTCCCTTGAGGAGGCGGTGAAATAGGTTGTGGTGGATCTTCATGATGTACTTCCTCCTCCTCTTCATCTTGTCGTGCACCGCTTGTGGATGCTTCCATGTCGTCTTGTCGATAGCTTTGATCTGAAGTAGGAGCTTCCACTTGGGTTGATGAAGTACTTTCCTTCACCTCCATGGGACGAATCTTGCCAATAGACAAGTCTTGGATAGCTTCCGAAGGGTCCTTATCACCTACATCATTTGGCAATTGTTCGACTTGCGAACCATTAGATTCATCAAACTTCACATCTACCGTCTCTTCAACTTTTTGAGTGAAGTTGTTGTAGACGCGGTAAGTGTGAGAGTTCGATCCATAACCAAGTAGGAATCCTTCATGAGATTTAGGGGCAAATTTAGTACGATGATGCTTATCAAGAATGTAGCACTTTGAGCCGAATACCCGAAAGTATCCAACTTGGGGTTTGTTACCAGTGAGAAGCTCGTATGCCATTTTACCGAGAAGCTTGTGCAAGTATAGTCGGTTTGTGGCATGACATGTTGTTTCCACGGCTTCTGCCCAAAAATGTTTTGGCGTCTTGTATTCGTCAAGCATCGTTCTTGCAATCTCAATAAGCGTCTGGTTCTTCCTCTCAACGACTCCATTTTGTTGAGGTGTGTACGTAGCCGAGAACTCATGTGAGACACCTTCTTCGTCAAGAAAGGTATCAACATGGGTGTTCTTGAACTCCGATCCGTTATCGCTCCGAACCTTCTTGATCTTCACTTCAAACTGATTTTGCACTTTGCGAGCGAAGTTCTTGAAGATCTTTTGTACCTGTGACTTATCATCAAGAAAGAATACCCACGTAAATTTGGAAAAATCGTCAACTATAACTAGACCATAAGAGTTTCCACCGAGACTCTTGTAAGCATTGGGACCAAAGAGATTCATATGAAGTAACTCGAGTGGTCTCCTAGAGGTCATGATATTCCTGACCGGATGACTTCCACCTACTTGCTTTCCTGCTTGACAAGTGCTACAAAGTCTATCTTTGTCAAAGATAGCATCCTTAACACCTAGAATGTGATCTCCCTTGATAAGGTTATCTAGATTGCGCATGCCTACATGTCCAAGCCTCCTGTGCTAGAGCCAACCTTTAGATGATTTTGCAATGAGACAAGTACGAGGTTGGGCCTTTTTAGTGAAATCAACAATGTATAGATCACCCCTATGAATACCGGTAAAGACAATTTTATGATTATCAAATCGAAACACTTGGCAATCTACTAAATTAAATAGCACATTGAAACCGAAGTTTGCTAGTCTAGATACGGAAAGAAGATTGTAGTCAAGGGGTTCAACAAGCATCACATTTTGAATTGAGCTATCATGAGATATGGCCACCTTACCAAGGCCAAGTACCTTACCCTCAGAGTTGACTCCGAAGGTCACGTACCTCCGAGGACCTTGATTAGGCGTGATCTCTTGGAACATGTCTTTATCACCAGTCATGTGACCCGCGCATCCACTATCGAGAATCCACTCTTTTCCGTCGGACATGTAATCCTTGAGGTTCGCCATTAGACTTAGATTCCTCATGATCTTTTCATGCTTGATGTCCAACAACACATCTTCATCATATTAGCCATGTTCTTGATTGTCATCATTTGGTAGAATCTCCTCGTCATAGAAACTAAGAGACTCATTAGAATCATAACCATGACAATGTTCAAGTTTATGAATGCGGATGGCTTCAATAATAACGTTGTTGATAGTTGTGACATCTCCTTTAGCACGCATAAGATCACGAAGCTCAAATAGGCATTTATCAAAGTTTGGATCACTAGGCTTCATTTTGTGAAAAGCAATAGTTTTATGAAGAATTTCATCAAAATTACCTAATGAAAGATTTGGATATCGTTTCACCAAATCAGTCCACAAAGTATAAGCACATGCAAAGTTCTTCGATTGAGAAAGCACGGATCTTAGTAAACCTCTAACAATAAGATTGACAGTTCTTAGGTTACCAAGCATGTTAATTTCCTCTTCATGTGTGGGATGCAATTCATAAATGGGGATCACATAGGGATTTTCAATATGTTTTCTCAAATGGAATTTATCAAATAGATCAATCATGGCATTCTTCCATCGACCATAGTACTCACCATCAAGAATGGGCACTCTACAATACAAACTCTCCACACTAGACACATTCATCTTCCTCCACGGTGTTGAAACCGAAGCAATGGAGAATAATGCTCTAATAACAATTGCGGGATCACTACAAGTGTATGTCTAGAGGGGGGTGAATAGACTATTTGCAGGAATTTAAAACTACCTCAAGAATAAATCAAGTGTTGACAGTTTTAGCATACATAGCAACTCTAGAACACCCTACACATGCAAGTCATCAAGTATAGCAGCGGAAAGTAAAGGCATTGCACATGGAGGTAAGGAGTAGAGATAGAGAGATCAAACGCATGAGGGACACAAGATTTTCCCATGGTTCCGATAGGTGGCGCTATCGTATATCCACGTTCATGGAGTCTTCAACCCATGGAGGATAACGGTCACGAGTGTCCATGGAGGGCTCTACCCACGGAGGGTTCCACGAAGAAGCAACATTGACTATACCATGATGGCCTACATCCACGGAGGACTAGCCTAACTCGGGGTAGATCTTCACGAAGTAGGCGATCTCCTTGCCCTTACAAACATCTTGGTTCACTCCACAACACGAAGTAGGAGGCTCCCAAGCGACACCTAACCAATCTAGGAGGCACCACCCTCCAAAAGGTAAAAGCCTCGATTGTATTGATGAACTCCTTGCTCTTTTGCTTCAAGATGATAGACTCCTCAACACACAATCACTCTCTCATAGATTTGGCTGGGTAGAAGAGATTGATTGGTTGGAAAGCAACTTGGGGAGGCTAGAGATAAAGATTCATATGGTAGGAATGGAATGGCATGATCTCAACACATGAGTAGGTGGCTTTCTCTTAGAAAATAAGTAGGTATGAGGGGGGAACAGTTCTGACTGCTTCTCTTGTGAGTGAGTGTTGGTGGAGGGGTATATATAGGCATCTCCAAAAATCCAACCGTTACACACAATAAGTCACACTCGGTGGAACCGATGTGTGAATCTCGGTTGTACCGAGTTGCCTTAAAGTTAGCAACTTTTGAATCTCGGTGAGACCGATACATAAAACTCGGTTACACCGATAAGGTGACCAACGGTCAGATCTCCCAATCTCGGTGACGACGATTCACAAAACTCAGAGGGGCCGATTTTGTAAACTTCCGTAACAGGAAGTTGGCAGCCTAACTCGGTGGCACCGAAGCAGAATCGGTTGCACCGAAAAGCTAGGGTTTTGCTGAGTCTGTCTTAGGTTTGGAATCGGTGGCCCCGAATGGAATGTGTTGGTTGCGCCAATTTTGAGTATTTGGCTTTGGACAGACTTTTGTGGAAGAGCTTGTGGGTGTATGTGGTGACTATCACTTGTGCACGTATGAGCATTTTGTTCACCAACAAAACCTTACCCCCTTTTAATAGTATTGGCTTTCCTATGGACTCAAAGTGATTTCTTACAAAAGGTAAAATGTAGAGTCCCTTGCTTGAAGCTTTGCCAATGCTATTCCTTCTCCTTCCTCTTCAAGGGGATACTCTCCACACTCCTTTTTTCCAACCCATCTCTCTCTATGGACTTTATCTGAAATACACTAGATGAAAGTATTAGTCCAAGAGACAATGTATGTTGTCATGAATTATCAAAACCACCAAGGGAGCATGTTGTGCTTTCACTTTGTCAGCCAGGCACGGCCTGGCGAGATCGCATCCAAGACAAGGCCCTCGCGAGGGCCCTAAGCTTGTGAGGAAGAACAGCACCAAGACCAGCGAAGGATGGGCCTCCTCAGGCCCCCTCCGGAGCAGCAGAGATCCCTATGCAGCACCTGGCCTCGGGAGGCCGAGGATGACGCAAAGCAGGACAGGCGGGCGCCAGCGTGCCAGGCGGGACAGTTTCCCCTTTGGTGCAAAGGGGGCAAGGACATACGCAGGCTCCCAAAGCATCCCTCAAAGGTTTCTATTCCGGTGCAACGAGACCATGACCATGAGCCCAGGAGGAAGCATGTCATCGCCGAGCCCACCACTACATCGTCAACAGCTACTTTGTAGGCGAATACCACCTTTCGTTAGGATAAAGATGTACTTATGTCCCCCTTCGAATTTGGTCGTTGTGGGATCCCTTCCCGCCATTGCGCTAAGGGAAGAGGACTCGGGGCACTATAAATAGAGGATAGGTTGCACCGTAGAGAGGACAACACAATAAGGAGGCAACAAAAGATAGGCAACACCACCAGAACGCCCTCAGGAGGCAACACACCACTGTACTAGTTCATCCACATACCTCCTCGTGAGGCAATCCACCAAAGCAGGAGTAGGGTATTATGCTTCGCAGCAGCCCAAACCTGGGTAAATCATCATGTGCATCTTCTTCCTCGTCATCGTGCGAGTTCGTCGTAGAAATCATCGAGTAGCGAGCTAGGTAGGGCGGGGCTACAGGGGATCTTCACACACACCCCTGTGTTCGAACTTCTTGGGGTTTTGCGGAGCCCGAAATCCGACAACACCTCCATGGCCAATAACCAATAGCGGGACCTGGATACCCATATTGGTTCCTACATATTCTACAAAGATATTTATCGGTCGAACCACGATGTCAGTGATTCAGTTAATCCAGTACGTAGTTCCCTTTGTTAATCGATATGTTACTCGCCTGAGATTCGATCGTCGGTATCTCCATACCTAGTTCAATCTTGTTACTGGCAAGTCTCTTTACTCGTTCCGTAATACAAGATCTCGTGGCTAACTCTTTAGTCACTTTGCTGGCAAGCTCATTATGATGTTGTGTTACCGAGTGGGCCCTGAGATACTTCTACGTCACACGGAGCAAAAAATGCCAGTCTTGATCCATGCCAACTCAAAGGAAACCCTCAGAGATACCTGTAGAGCACATTTATAGTCATCCAGTTACGTTGTGATATTTGATACACACAAGGTATTCCTCCAGTGTCAGTGAGTTGCATGATCTCATGGTCATAGGAACAGATACTTGACATGTAGAAAACAATAACAATAAACTGAAACGGTCATATGCTACGTTCATAGTTTGGGTCTTGTCCATCACATCATTCTCCTAATGATGTAATCCCGTTATCAAATGACATCTCATGTCTATGGCCAGGAAACCTCGACCATCTTTGATCAACGGGCTAGTCCATTAGAGTCTCACTAGGGACGCGATGTTGTCTATGTACCCACACATGTATTTGAGTTTCCAATCAATACAATTCTAGCATGTATAATAAAAAATTATCATGAACAATGAAATACGATAATAACCAATTTATTATTGACTCTAGGGCATATTTCCAACATTGAGGGCGGTTGGCGCCGGCTCGAGCTTGGTGGGGGACGGTCGCCGGCAGCAGAGAGCGCAATGGCCTCCGACATCCGCGCTTGGTAAGCCGCCTCCTCCTCCTCCTCCTTGCGTCGCTCTTCCTCCTTGCTTTCACGAAGGGCGGTTGCCAGCGCCTCCTGGTATGCAGACTCCGCCTCCTTGTCCTCATCGCGCACGACGTGGGGCAGCGGGGTGCCAGCCCGCACGTCGCGGACGCCATGCCGGCTCTGCTCCTCGTGCTCAAACGCAAACCAGACCTCCCAATTGGGAGAGTCTGCAACGTAGGCCGAGTTGAGCTGCTGTCACCGGCGCCTCACCTCCTCCACATGTGCTCGCGCCGACCGTGGCACCGCCGGCACTGGGATTCTCTCCGGATCCAAGTGTCAGTCATATGGCAGGATCACGTCAGGGTAGGGGAGATGGATGCGGTGCTCCTAGTGCCACCTTGCATGGTGCACTGGGACGCTAATCTATTGCCGGGAAGACAACGACGGAGGCAGCGCGCACCAAGGGACGGCGGGGGCCTTGCCCTTGTTCTTGCCAAAGCTCGAGCTGGCCCCTGAGAAGATGCTCATTATGGCTACTAGCTAGGGTTTGTCGCCGACGGGCTAGGATTTGTAGATTTTTTTTCGGGGGTGGAGGGGGCAGGCTTGGCTTTGGAAGGATGGAAGCTATTGTGGATTGGCCGGTCCATGGGTTTCCACTTAAAGAAGGACGACGACCCGAACATGGATGGCTGACGACCAGGGCCCGTCGCGCGTGCGCATTTATTTTGGGTTGTGGGGTGGTTGGAAGGTCTCCGCGCGTCCCTGAAGCGAACGAGGAGAAAGCGCGTGCACGTCCGTTTGGCATTCGTGTGGCCAGAAATGGGGCGGGCCAGACCCACTTGTCAGGTCCAACGGGCGACACAGTCTAATGCGGCCCCACCTGTCAGCAATTAACGGTCAAACCATTGATCCGATGGCATCCTCCGTTGTGACCATTTCTAAGAGTTTTGGACAAGGAAGTGGCGAAAAGTGAGCAAATGTTAAGAGCGTGAGGATGAATGAGTGCAGCTAAGGAATCAGGGACACAGATGTAAAAAAAACATCATAGAGCCACCTAAAACAATTTTTCCACCACCGCAAGTCTTTCTTCTTCCGCGATTCCATGAAAGCCTTTTCCGGTACTCTACCAGAGGAGGATCCATCACAAAGGTCATTTTCATCAACCTTGCTGTCTTTGTGATGATGTGTGAGTTCCACATGGTTGGATCCTTATTCTTTACAGGCGACGCTCCTCGCTAGAGAAGAGGTGGGAGAGGAGCTTGGGGCTGCTATGTGTATAGTAGGTGTACGCCGTGTTGTGCCGGCTACCGTAATGACGTGTTTGAGCCCAACACCGGCGCAGGCGGTCGGTGCTCGGTGCACGACATCCTTCCCCCAAGCCTGAGTTCCATGGAGGAAGAAGGCACTCGTCGGCGAATTTGTAGATGGCTCCTTCAATAAGCTCGCGTGGTAATGGATTCTGGTGAACATGGTCGTGTTTGCTCCCAATTTCCCTGTTGCCATGGTGGCGGGCGGGGACATGATGGTAGGCTCATCTCCATCTTCCTAGAAACAACGGTCGCCGCGGAGACGGTTTCTCGACGTTTGATCTGGAGCACATGTTGTTGCTCCATCTTGAGAGTTATTCTTTGTTGTGTTTTGTAGCAGCTTCAGACTCTTTTGGCCCAAGGGCGGCCGATTTCCTCCCGACCAAGATGCCAGAAGGGAGGTAGGTTGGGCTTCGAATCAACACACGTGTCTTCTTCGTCTTGCTTTTGCTAGCGGCAGGCCGACGACTAGATCCTCATCCAAAGTGGTTTCCTACACTTTGTTGTGGATCCTGGTCTGGTGCCTGGAGCCTCAATTTAGACGGTGGAACACATTGCAATTTTCATCTCAGGACTAGTGTATTTTGAGTAAAGGGCTTGGACTGAGCTGTATTATTGCTTTTCTTGTGGTCTTTTTAGATGTGCTGCAATGAAAATTCCATGAAGCCCTTTTGCAGGCCCTTCGTGACACGTTTCTTGTTGAAAAAATATGGAGGGAGTAATAATTTAGTATTATGCCTTTTGAATTCATTCGAGATAGTTTTAATACTTATTTGTTTTAATTTGTATGCAATTGTGGAGAAAAAACATGGTTTTTTAAACACAGTACAAATAATATGCCCGCACACACGATAGGGTGGTAGGGTGCCTTATTTTACATCTACTATGATAGAATTATTTCATTCAGGTGGCCTATTTTACATCATCTGCTACTGGCAGAAAAAAAATGATGCCCTGGAACTTACATTTTGATGCTCTAAAGTATTGCCTTATTTTTTATGTGCCCTACTTTACATCATCTTGGATATGCTCTTAGTGGTAGCGCCGCTATTTTAACTTAAAAAAAACGCAACCAGCAACTCAAACATTTTTCATGAAACAAGAGCAATATTAATATAAAGGCCAGCAACTCAAACATTTTTCATGAAACAAGAGCAATATTAATATAAAGGGTGCGGCTAGCTCTCAATATACTTGACCAAGTCTCGGCCAAGTGACACAACGACATATAAAAAGGAAAAATAATGCTCAGATCTAAGATCTCACGAATATAGTATCGACTGAGTCTTCATTAAGTCTCGGTCGACTGGAAGGCCTTTATTGTGGATCATATCATGTTTGGAATAAAATATACATCATCCGCTATTACAGCAAAAAAAAAACAAGTGGATCCACATTCCACATGGCCAGCTAAAACATCAGCTGCCCTATCCGCTTCCTTAGGAAGATGGCTGATTAATTTGATCATAATTACGACATAAGAAAGAGCACTCCTTAGATTGCTGCATCCGGACCAAAAGAATTCCCTACTTGCTGCATTACCTTGACGATCTCCGTGCAATCAGATTTGACCATAATTCTGTTGAATCCAACTTTGTCCCGCTAGAATAAGCCCATTGAAGAGAGCACATGCTTCAGCTGTAATGGCATCATCGATAGCTAACCATGATGTAGAAGAGCAACAAAAGAAAACCATAACGGATCAAATAATCCCAGTGCAATAATCCGAGATAGCTAAATCTATCTGTTTTTTATAGCGACGATGCCAACACGAAGACGACATGTAATTGACAAAATCTTGATTCAAGCACTCGACGAAACCAATGTCTCCGACAGGGTCAAAACATCTATAGTCAATGTTAGTCATGATGGGGCAATCCAGGTCTTTGCCTATTCCACCCATATGATAGTACTGCCCACCGCCAAAGTTCTCGGAATCATCCAGGTGGTCAATTTGGAAGTTTTCATCAAGACATGTATGGCACCTATCTGCAGTTGGCAGATGCATGATCAGGAAAAAAAATTATGATCAACATTCAGTTTTTTGTTGAATTTGCGTCCATTTTGGTTGATTTTAAGCCGAGAGGGCGACGAGTTTGTCTAAGTAATGCCGAAATAGCGTTGAATCTGGGCCAAATTTGGACCGAATCTACGTCCATAATGGGCCAAAAGTGGCGGTTGGGGACGCCCGTGGGGCGGCGACTAGGAAAACGAGCCCCCCCCCCCCTCCCCCAGGCCGATTTTAGCGCCGGCTTGGCCCTAGGCGGCGCTAAAATCGGCCCCTAGGAGGGCCAACGGCTGAAGATGCTCTTAGCGAGCCGGATAGAACGTAGGCGTCAGGACCAGATCGACGCTGCGGGTGATAGAAATACATGAGACCAACGTTGCGGATGATAGAAATACATGAGTTATGAAACATTTGTTCGCGTATTTTTTTATGTATGTTCCTATAATTTTTTAAAGGTGGTAATGGGTTAAAGCATGTAATTTTATAAACTTACTCCCAACTTGTGTGCACTGAAAAAGTGCTCAAGCATGTCTAAAAAAATTCTTGTGATGTTTAAAAAACGCCCGTGTGTTTGAAAACATGTTTATGTAATTTTCAACAGAGTTCTCACATGTTGTTTTTGTAATGTTCACTCGTGTTTAAACGAATGGTCATATAATTTTGAAAAAGTGTGTCACACGCGTTTTAACGAATGTTTGAATGTTCATTGAATTTAAGATGTATTCACACACTCAAAAAATTGTGGGATTTTAGAACATTGATAGCGCATTTTAGAAATAAAATGATGTTGTTTTTGCAAAAAAAAAACTATATACTTTTCAGAAGTGCACATATAAACCCCATTATCCCAGAAAAATCGGAACTAAAAAAATGAGAACTGGTAGATGCCCACTAGGCTTGTCCGCTTTGAGACAACCTACAGGTGAGCGCGTCATAATGAACAGACCTTGTAGAATTTTTCTGTGCATGATGAATTAATCGTGTCTTTTCAAGCCCTGAACCGTAGAATTATTCATGTTTTGCCTATTGAAGAATATTGTGTGCAATTCGAGGGGGGTTTCATAATGTTTTTCGTATATTTGAAGTTTTTCATATGCAAATTCTTTTTCCATTATGGGGATTCATACACAGATTCAGAAGTTCTCCTGATGAAAACAACGCATTTGCTTTTGCGGAAATTTGTGTGGGTGCAGATCCATGTTAATGGCTAGTAGTTATTTTGGTGATGGATCAACGAATTTGCGAGTACTCTTTTGTACTTGCCTAATATTGAAACAGTTTAGAAAAATCAGTGTGATGTGTTTACAATAATGACTGATGATGTCCTGCTTAGTCCTTGATCCTAAGAAATTGGTGACGATTTGTGATAATTCTTTTCCTGAATACTAATGTGGGAATTTCTTACACCGCTGAATGCATTGCTTCTTGTTGACACAGAACATGTATATCACTGAGAGCATTCAGAGATTGAATTTTCGTGTGATCCAAAGCTGAAGTGGGAATTCAGATTGTCAAAAAACACATAGTTAATCTCGCTAGTAATCTATTGCTATGTGATGTGAAGATTTGTTTAGTCTATTGCTATGTGATGTGAAGATTTGTTTTCTACGTGTGGATAAGTGCTGTTAACTCTGCATTTGTACCCATGAGAACTAATGCTAATTCCCCGGTGTATAACTCCAAATTTTGAATACAGGTGGAGGGAGAACTACGCAACTGCATTGACAAGTGCGAAAATTGTGCCAGATTGTATAACCCGAGCGACCCAGGTTATGTCAGAGTTGGATCAAAAAGGTTGCACTAATTTCACCAATACTATACAACGAATTTTTTCCATACTTGATGCAAGCAGTGCAAGATCAAGTAAACCAATGGAACGGAAAGCATGTTCATGATACATAACACACAGTATTCAAGCATGCCAATAACCACCACCAGTTTAGAGAAATCACAAATCCAATATATAGCATCTATGATTACGACATAACAAACAGCATTCCTCAGATTGCCGCCTTCAGACCAACAGAATTCCCCACTTGCTACATTACCTTGACGACCTCCGTGCAATCAGATTTGACCATAATTCTGTTGCATCCAATTTTGTCCTGCTAGAATAAGCCAATTCAAGAGAGCACATGCTTCAGCTGTAATAGCATCATCGATAGCTAACCACGATGTAGAAGAGCAACAAAAGCAAACCATAACGGATCAAATAATCCCAGTGCAATAATCCGAGATAGCTAAATCTATCTGTTTTTTATAGTGACGATGAAAGCACGAAGATGACATGTAATTGACAAAATCTTGATTCAAGCACTCGACGAAACCAATGTCTCTGAGAGGGTCAAAACACCTATAGTCAACGTCAGTCATGATGGGGCAATCCAGGTCTTTGCCTGTTCCATCCATATGGTAGTACTGCCCACCACCAAAGTTCTCGGAATCATCCGGGTGGTCAATTTGAAAGTTTTCATCAAGACATGTATGGCATCTATCTGCAGTTGGCAAATGCATGATCAGAAAAATTATTCATTGAAGGAATATGAAAAGGCAAAAAAATGCGAACATGTCAAGAGTATGTCTGCTAGGCCAGAGGCAACTGGTCTGGAAGTTTAGACGCAACCGTCTGCAGCAGGGGCAGGCAACCCATTCACTGCTGCGACTAATGCACGTCTTCAGTTTACATACCAGCCAGATAGATTCCCACTAAACTAGTGAATGAAGTCAATAAGCTTATGGTAACTATCAGCATTATTGCAGATGCGGGATCAGGAAGATGATTCAGGGAAGGATGAAAACATGTGAACATATCAAGATTTTGCTAGGCCAGAGGCAACTGATTTGCAAGTTTAAATGCAACATTGGGCAGGAGGGTCAAGCAACCTATTCCCTTGCAGTTTAGCTATCGTGTACACCCCAGGCAGACAAACCCCCCAATAAGCTAGTGAATGAAGGGATTAGTGATAAGACCGACCTTGTGTTTCAAATACCAAAAGGCCAACCATGGTATGATCAAATGTCATGAGTAGCACCTAATAATTTCAGTAATGAAAAGAAAAAATTGATTGGAGGTCAGGATCATACCAACTTCAACAGGTGATGGTTGTACTGTACAGCACAAGGTGATGTCCTCTTCACAAAAGACGAAGCCGGAGCCAGACGGAAGAAGTGCTTCAGCAAAGAAAAACACCGGAGTTTCTCTAGCACAGGGATTCTTTGGCCAGGCCATGAAACTGATATGGTAAGATTTCTCCACATCGAATTCATTCGTCAGGGCACCATAGCCATAGATGATATGAAGCAGGTAATGCTCCGCAGTTTGCTGGGCATACTTGCGCAACGCTGCCTCCGCTATTTCAACCCATCTAGCATACCATCTTGGGAGATGACTCCTTTTTCTAGCAATTAGTTTAAAGGCTGCCGTGAACTGCTCTTCAAGAGGAGGGTGTGGCAGTTCATCTGGTAGTGGGGAAGGCAGCAAAGTAGTGGAGAGGCACAGAATGTCAGCTGAGGAAAGCCTGAGGTTGTTGTTTAGCAGCGAGACAACATCACGCTCCACAGAAAGTACAACGGACGAGGCGAAGAGCGCAAGGGCCGCAGGTTTCAGATGCCGCGCCGCCTTGGCAGCGGCTTCAAAGGCGGCCTCCAGCTCCGACGCCGTCGGACGGAACAGGGAAGGCGCGGCGCCGCGCGCGGAGGCGACGGCGGCACGGAGGTTGGCGCGGGAGAGGCTGAGGTGCCAAAGGGCATCGCCATCGGAGAGGCCGGGACAGAGATGGCGAAGTGAGGCGACCAATCCATCAAGCGAGCGCTGAACCAGGCGGCTTATGGTGCTGCTGCTGATGACGGCGACATCGATCCGGTCGCTGGGGCGCATGGGGAAAGCGGCCGAGTGCCAGACGGAGTTGACGATGATGTTGTGGACGGGGTGCAGAGGGCCGTAGCAGTGACCGGCGATGAGGAGGCCGCGCGCTAGGGTGGTGGCGAGCTCGGCGGTGGGCAGGCGGGAGATGGCGTCGAGGTAGTGGCCGCGGATCTGGCCAATCAGGCTCCGCCGCCGGAGTTCCTCTTTGGTCGCCGATCGGCTCAACTTGGAGAGAGGGATTTTGCGCTGGACGACGCGATCGGCAGCGGTTACAACCTCCCCGTCGACCTCTGGCACCCTCGCCGCCCCCTCCGCCTCCGCCTCCGAATCCAACCTAGCCTTAGCGCGCTGACGGCGTATGCGGTTACGGTTACCCTGGCCAGCCATGTGAGCGGATCCCTCTTCTGATTGCGGCGGAACGAGCTAGGGTTTCAGGCTCTGTTTGGGACCCGAGAGAACGAGAGCGGAGCCTGGGGAGGGGAATGCCCGGGGATTTTCTTTTCTTTTCTTTTCTTTTCTTTTCAATACCAAACACAATCGGACCAGATTTACTGATTTTTCAAAGTTAAAAAAAAAACAAATCATACTTGCGTGACTAGCCTTGTCCGCGGCATTCTAAAACGAAAGAAAAATAAAACCTTGTCAGCGGCGGAAGCATTTTTCTCACCTCAACGGTGTAAATTCCGCATGTTCCTTAAGTTTTAAAAAAAAAAATCATACTCATGTGACTAGCCTTGTCCTGTCCGTGGCATTCTAAAAAAAAAAAAAAAAAAACCTTGTCAGCGGCGTAAGCATTTTTCTCGTTTTGGCGGTGTAAATTCCGCATGCTCCTCCCACCTCATCAGTCGCCTTCCTCTCCTCCCGCTTGTCAAGAGTCAAGCCAATTCTAACAAACTAACGTGTTTCATCCTCAAGAGTATACCTATTTATTGTTAACCGTTTTTTTGTCACATCCAATTCACCCGCTCTTTTGCCCAATCGAACGTGAGGAGTTATGAGGCTTGCGGTCCTCTTACATAATACTCATCTTTCAAGCAAGGCTGACACATTCCTTTTGAAAGTTCAAACCGTCTGTATAGCTCTCCATGAGTTCCTTGTATTTAGCTTTGCATCAATGGATAATAGGTCTTGGATTTTTGAAAAGCCAAGATTCCAACAAAGATCAAAGAAAAAATATGGCAACTTATGCGTCACCGCTCCCTTCAGGAGTGTAGGTCCAAAAGAGACATGGGACTGGGAGTGTCATGTGTCCCCTTTGCTAGACAATCAAAAATAACAATCATGCTCAATTCGTCATTTATACACTTCTTTCGTGTCACGTTGTAAAAGAAGAAGAACGACGCTCCTCGGTCGCTCCCGCGGGCGGCCAGAAGCGTGCCCTTGCCGCCGTCCGAGCTCCACCCCTCTGAGAGCCCGAAACCGACGTTCCAGAAGATTTCAGAAGATTCCCCTTTTGTTTCCGTTTTCGTCTGTGTTTCGTTCTGGTTGTCGCATTCATCATCGCATCATTCGCATCATTTGCATTGCATCGTCATCCCGTTTTCAAAACTTGCATCCGTTCGTAGTCGCCGGTTCTCGTCGTTCTTGTCGTTGCCCGTTTCGAGACCAGCCACACACGCACGCGCCCGCGGCACCGTTAAATAAAACCGTTTTTAAGCGCGCGCAAAAATATTCTCGGATCGAGTTGAAACTTGTTGTGCGGTCTTGTTATAGCTTAGGTAGACCGCCCGTCGATTTTCGTCGCGTTCTGAGTTCGTTGATGCCCCGTCGGTAATCCGTAGGAGTGCGGTCATCGGTAGTTTTTCGGACGTTGTCGGTGTTTTATAAATCTCCGTGCCACGGGTCGCACCGTTCTCTCTCTCTTCCCCTCTTTGCCCGTCTACACAGTCTCGTAGCCCCAACCCTCCGCTTCCGGACGTCGGTTCGTCGAGTCGGTAGTCCGAAATCGGACAGTGCGTAACCTAGCCCTAGCCCTATTTAAACCCCCTTGGTTCCCGTGCCCCCAAACCCTAGCCTAACCAGCCCCTTCTCCCACATCCAGCCAGCCCGCCCGAGCCCATCTGGGCCCATTCGAGTCGTTCCGGGCCCGAATCGGCATTCCGGAGCCGTATCCGGAGCTCACCCGGAGCTCCTGCCCGAGCTCCAATGGAGGCAGCCCCGATCCCGTGCCCGATCCCCACCGGCCTCGTGGAGCTGCTCGCCGGCAGCCGCCGCCTCCGCTCGCCGGACCGCCCCTGGCCGCCGCGCCGCCCTCTCCTCTCCTTCCTCTCCCTGCCCCGGCTAACCTCCGGCCTCTTCTCTCCTGCAGCTCCTCTCCCACGTCGCGCCATGGCTGCCGAGCTCCTCCAGCGCCGCCGCCAGCCGCCGCCGCCCTCGGGATCCGGTCCGCCTCCCCTGGATCCGCCCTCGCCGGCCCCTCTGTGCTGCCTCGCCGCCCGCCGGTCGCCGCCCTGCGTTGCTGCGGTCGCCGCCGCTCCCTGCGCTCGGGAGGAGCAGCGGGACGAGCGAGCGCCCAGCGCCCGTTGACCAGCGCCCTGCGCGTGGGCCGGTCCCCTGCGTGGCCCAGCACCCCCCCCCCCGATTCGGCTGCCTCCTGCTGCTCCTCCTTCCTGGGCCCAGATCTGGCCCATGGTGAGCCCCAGCCCCCTCTTTTTTTTATTTATTTGCGGTTAAACGTCTATATTTATTTTTCCGTGCATCGTAACAAAGTATTTCCAACATGAAACATGCCTAGAATAATGTGTAGAATATTAATATGCCTATATCATCCATGTTAAAAATAATTAACATGTCATTTCCTGCATGTTTGCATTTATGTCCTAATATTGCATTTTCATAATTAACAAACCGTGCATCGAAATTAATAAATTGAAATGTTAAAATGTTCATCCCATTTGCATCGCATTTTCATGCATGAGAAAATGTTGGAATGTTGCTTTCATATTATTTTGCATTATCGTTTTGCTTTACCGTGAAGAGGCTTATTCCCGAGTATTTAATTGTGATTAATTTCCCACATGAACAAATGCATTTTATATATGTTTTCGGGGTAGAAAAATATATAGGATTTAACTGTGCATTTAGTTTTGCCATTTGAGCATGTTTGTGTGCATGTCATTTTCACCGTGACGCCCTTTTGTCATTTTCGTAGGATTTAATCCGGACATGATATGAATTAAGTTTCAACATGAAAGTTGCTCATTGATGTGTGCCCTAGCCCGTGGACATTTTGTTTGTCATAGAAATGCATGTGTAGGTGTTGTTTTGCTGTTGTCAACTTGCTAGGAAAATCTGCTATTTTGAGGGTCCAAAATATTTCTAAGTCTGGAATCTGTTATATTTTGTTGCTGTCTTGCCATGTGATTTGCTAGTGATCTAGACCTCTTTTGTGGTTGATGCAATGGAGTTATTTGTTTTTGGTATTGCCCTCTAGTATGCTGTTAAGTTTCATGCCATTTCATGACCTGTAGCATATAGTTTCACTGCTGTCAATATGCCTTCGTGATAAAAACTGCACTGTCAAAAACTGCTATTTTCACCAAGTCTGGAACCGTTATTAAGTAGCCTTCTTGTGAGCTTCCTACCTAGTGATCCATGTATGTTTTGTTTATGATTTGTGAAGATGAAATGAAGTGGATGTTGCATGCTATTGCCCCATGCTTAGTTTGTACATTTTAGAATCTTGTAGCTTGTTGTTTTCACATGTTCAAAATGCTAAGTTGTTGTTTTGGCAGATTTCAACTAAAACTTGTTTTGATGATTGTGGTTGAACCGTAGCTCCGTTTTGAGCATTCCATATATGAAACTTGCTTAGAATCTCATGTAGTTTCATAATAACTTGCTGCATTCATGATTTGATATATTTATGATTGCATTTCCCATGCATTTGCATTCATGGCATGTGCATCTTGTGTTGCTCATATCTTTTGAACCGTAGCTCCGTTTGAGATGTTCTATATGTAAATCGACTAGAATTCCGTGTAGAATAACATTGTGATATTTATTTTGATGTTTAACAAACATAAAATATGTGTAGATCAGATCTGGATTAATTTCATAATTAACATATGGGGTCATTTCGGAAATGCTATAAGTTGTTTCCGGCCTCATTTAAAATGCCTAGATAGTATAGTTTAATTATGCTTCACCTCTTGCCATGTTTAACAATATTTAATATTGTCGTGTACCTAACGAGAGTGAACTAAATAATTCGAACGTGGAGTTCCGTCAATATGCAACTCGTTGCATATTGAGCTTCACTTAATGTGTAGTATTTTGATTGTTGTGAATTGTCATGCATTGCATATTTAATCGGACATGCATCATATCATTTGTGCATCATGTTTTACATATGTTGTGGTGTATCTTGTGTTGATTGTTTGTTTCGGATTGCTTCTTCTCGATAGAGTTCCGAAAGCGTTCGGAGTGTGAGGATTCGTTCGTCTACGTTGGTTTGTCTTCTTCATGGACTCGGTCTTCTTCCGACCAGGATCTCAGGCAAGATGACACATTTCCCTGGATACCATTACTATCATTGCCATGCTAGTTGTCTCGTCTTTTACCGTTATGTCTCGCTACCTACCACTTGTTTGATAAGCCTCCCAACATTGCCATGATAAGCCTCTAACCCTTTCACATCCCAGCAAAACATTGTTTGGCTAAGTTACCGCTTGCTCAGCCCTTCTTATAGCGTTGCTAGTTGCAGGTGCAAGTGCTTCCATGTGTCAACATGAACATTCTTTTGTTATATCACAATATTGCTGCTATTTAATTTAATGCACATATATACTTGGTAAAGGTGGAAGGCTTGGCCTTTTGCTCGGTGTTTTGTTCCACTCTTGCCGCCCTTAGTTACTTGTGAACCGGTGTTATGATCAATAAATGAGCGCTCCTAACATGCTCGGGGTTGTTATGGGGACCCCCTTGATTTTCGGGTTAGAATAAAACTTGTCTGGCAAGGCCCAACATTGCTACTACATTTGCCTAATTAACGAACTTGCATAGGGGATATTTTTCCGGACCCCGTGGATAATTAATCAATAACCCGGGCCAGTGCTCCGCATGAGTGTTGGTCCAACCTGTCAACCGCCGGTGGCTACCAGGGGCAACTCTGTGTTTGGCCTACCGGAAGTTTGGACAATCCGTTGTGCCCTGAGAACGAGATACGCGGCTCCTATCGGGATTGTCGGCACGTCGGGCGGCCTTGCTGGATTTGTTTTACCTCTCTCGAACGTCTTGAGTGAGGGATTCTGATTATTCTTCGGGCTAACTCGAGGTGTTGGATTTCCTTTGGAATTGCCTAGGAAGATCACGAGATCCGTGGTTGAGGTTATTCCCGTTGAGTGTGGTTAATTTGTAATGGACGAGTTGGAGCACCCCTGCAGGGTTAAATCTTTTCGAGAAGCCGTGCCCGCGGTTATGTGGCAAACTTGGATACTTTGTTTAACGCCCGGTCATAGCAAACTTGAAGTAAACTCTAATAAAATACACCAACTGTGTGTGTAACCGTGACTGTCTCTTTTCGTGAGTTCTTTTCCGATAGAGAACACGGTGGGGTTATGTTTGACGTAAGTAGGTGTTCAGGATCAGTTAGTGATCATTTCTAGTTCACGTCCGTTATGCGTAGACCACCATATTTTAATTTCTATACTCGTAAGTAGCCACTCCAATAAATGCTTAGTCGCTTGCTGCAGCCTCACCACTTAACCATACCTTACCTATTAAGCTCTAATGGTCTTGATACCCTTGGAAATGAGATTGCTGAGTCCCTGTGGCTCACAGATTACTACAACAATAGTTGCAGGTGCAGATAATGTGATGATTTGACGTGAACGCGTTGCTTTATTTGACTTGGCGTTCTTCTTCTTATTCTTCAATCTTGGATGGGTTCCAGGCGGCAGGCTGGGATAGCAAGGGTGGATGTCATTTTATCGTTTGATTTCGTCCGTAGTCGGACCCTGCTCTTATGTCTGATGTTTGAGATGTTGTTGTATTGCTGTGACTCTGATGTAGCTTGTGGCGAGTGTAAGGCAATTCCATATACTCATCTCTTCTGTACATGTACTTGTAATGATATCCATTCTTGCGAACGCATCGAGATGCGCTTCTATCCCTGTCGAGGCCCTCGTGCCCAAATAAGGATAGGACCGCATCTTGGGCGTGACAAGTTGGTATCAGAGCCTGTACCGACCTAGGAACCCCCTTGATTGATCGAACTTGGCCGAGTCGAGTCTAGTGAAAAAAACTGTTTTGAATCTAGTTATATCGGAGAGTAGGATTCTTTTTACTCCTCTTCCATGCTCTAGTGAGGTATTCGACTTAGGAATTTTGATTCTACTCCTCTTCTCGCTCAAAAAATTTTAGGATCACGCGGGTATTTTGGAAACTATATGATGCCGATGTGACAGGGTTCTGTCTTGGTGCCTCCTGTCTGACTTGATTTCTTCCGGGGAGTTGAGCTCCGAGGAATGTTGGCACATCGTTATCATTCAGTTTTCTTGATATCTCAGGATGGAGGATGTTCGAATTTGCTTCAATACTTATCGTGGTGAGATAAGGTCGGAGTCACCCACTACTGGGGAGGCGTCCGGGGTACCACTATGGTTTAGTATCGTTGTGAGTTCAAGGATTCGAGATTAGACGAGTTTGCGAAATTTCTTGAATTATGGTGTGGAAGGTTGCAGATGCAGTTGCAGCTGATTGCCTAGGGCAGGTTCCTGATTCCGCAACCCGAATCGCATAAACAAGAAAGTTTTCGGAAGTTCTTAGGTGGGAATTCAAGTAGTTACCTAGAATTATCTTTCCAACAAGTGCATAGTGGGTATGTATTTGTTCTGGCTTGTTTCGTAAGCCTTATCCTTCGTTTTGTTTTGAATATGGTAATTCGAGTTGCTTCGATGTCAGGTGGTGATTTCATATCTTTTGAAGTGGTGTTCTCATATTTCTGTGGGAATGCTAATTCTTTTGTCCAATCAAGTTATCATATCAATTCTTTCCTACTGGCGTGCTTCTCTTCAACATAGTTTTATCATCTCCAATGTTGCAAGATCAGTCCTCATGTTTCTTCCCCGGAGTTGTCTCATATGTTCCAAGTTTCTTTGTTTTTCCCGCCCTCCCGCCCTTTTTCATCAATAATTAAATTCTCATCCACATGCTTTCTCTTCATCAATGCTTCCGCTATCTTTTCTTCTATCTTGTCTCCGGTGATTCCTTGTGAATATTCTCAGGAGTTTCAATTTCAAGTTCTATCATCTTATATTCCTTATTCTCGTTGTTATTCTTGTCCGGTGATTCTTTTTGAAGATGCTCAATGCTCAAGTTATCATTTGTTAATATTCATCTTGTTTTCTTCTCCGGTGGATTCTATTCTAGTTCTTGGTGTTCATCATATCATTTTCATTCTCTAATTGCTCTCCCATGTTGGAATTCTTTTTCAAGCCTCTCTTGTTTAGTAATCTCTCTATTCTATCCGGAGTGCTGAAGATATCTCAGAAGACATCCATTTTCTTTCTTGTCCTCTTAAATTATTTCAATGGTCTCATATCATCAAGTTCTTAATTTGTACCGGTGCAATCTTTCTTTTTAATCAATTGTTTCAACGGTGGTTTCTTTTCAGTGGGCCCATAACCCATAGGTCTTTTCCTAGGATCATACCTGACTCTTCTAATCTTTCCTGAGATGTTCTCAAGTTCTTTTAATATGACGTAAGAATGAATTTCATCAGTCATGTGCCTTCTCGAAGACTGTTTCTAAATCATTTTCATTGTTGGCTCAACCTTTCTTATTCATTGTTCCGGAGTGTCTCAGCAATTCGTGGTGTTGTTTCTCGTCATCATTCTCTGCATTGAAGATCGAAGGAGAGTTTCTCAGTTGTGGTTCGTTCTTTCAAGATTCATGGTTTCAGTTGTTCGATCAGCTCAAGTGTTGTGTGGACAGCGTCATAGACCCCTTCTTTGGCGATGGCGGCCGTGGTGGTTGTGTGGACAGTGTCACGGCTGGAGCTCGGGTGCATCGCGAGTGGAGCTGGTGGAAGTCGATCTTGGGGATTGTGTGATGTGCAGTGCTTCGGATCTGTTCGGATTCGAAGGTGTAGTGGAGCTCCGGGCAAAAGTCCAACCCTGACTTTGAGTCGGTACCGGCAGCGGCGGCGCCATGGCGTCGTTCCCCTTCTTGAAGGTGTTGCCGTGGAGCTCCATTGCACGACTCTCCAGGAGAAATCTCTAGTTTCGAGTGGTCGAAGCGGGCGATGACGGCGGCTACGCCGTTTCCTTCTTTGAGGCATCGTCTTGGAGAGTCAGCATTCTGCAGTCTCCACGGATCTCTTCGTCATCGGAGACAGTGGGCGTTGGGGCGGCGGCTCCGGGTGGTTTCTGTTGGTGCGCCGAGATGGCGATCTTGGAAACAATGTGAGTGGCAGCTCTATGAGGTGGGGCTCTATCTCGACATTGATTGGATGACATCCTTGTCCCGCTTGGGCGGTAGGGGTGTCGGCTCGGTCGATGCGTCCCACAGGGGGCGGTCTGACTTTACGTCGGGGCGGCAGCCCCGGATGTGGTGCGACGTTCGTGGTCTGCGAGCAGTTGCCCTGAGCAGTGTGGACTGCGGGCAGCTAGGTTGTGCGGCGTTGCTGCTCGAGGGGAGAGGTGGTATGTCGGGGCGGCGGCCCCAGAAGGCGGTGCCGGTTGATTGCGTGGGGCGCGATGGAGCGGTGGATGTCGGGGCGGCGGCCTCGAGAGTATCACTATGGCGTCCAGACTTCTATGGCAACGATGATGGTGGGAGCAAAGTCGGTGACGCGGCAATGGTTGCGGTAGTCGGCTATTCTCCGGCGTGTCCACGGTATTGCCTCGGATTGTTTTGTTGTTGTGGAGTCGAAGCTGCGGTGGCGGGGCACTGTGGTGTAAGATGACTGGCTGCATGTAGCCCGTTCGGCGATCTTTTGTGGCGCCAGCCGTCCTTGGTTTTGTCCTTCTGAGTTCTCCTTCAGAGTCGGAGCTGCATTGTCTGTCATGGGTCGGCATGTCGTCCTTTAGGGTGGGCTTTGCCCTGAGTGTTTCGTTCTACGTGAGTGAGTTTGGCCCTTATTGTTCCGTTTTTCGCCCGGTTTTCCGTAATTAACTGGGCAATTCTCTTCTACTTATTTAATAGATGAGGCAATCTTTGCCTCCGTTTCGAAGAAGAAAAAACAATCATAGTTTTTGTTTAAAAAAACATATTTTCTTTCTCCTGTATCATGGCTTGGTGTTTTATGGAGCTGCATTTGAGATATTACTAAGTGCAACTGGGCACCATTTTCGTTTGTCAACTTTCACGATTAAGCTCTCGTAGTTGGGTCCTTCCACGTGGGCGTGGACTGTTTTTGCTGCCATGGCTTGGTCTTTTTGGCAGATTTGTAACAAAGCTCTTATTGTAGGAGTGTTTATTAAATATCCGGCTGATGTGTTTTAACTATTCTTTTATAGTTTTGGAAACTCCTCAATAAGAATCACGATGCCGCTCTGCACCAAGCTTCGCCATCATGCGCGCGCGATTAGGAAGAAGGTTCAGCTCAACGACGATTGATGACATCGTGTTTGTTCCTTCTTTTCTATATATAGTTTTTGAAAAACATCCCATATATTAATCGGCTTTAAACGTGCTTACAATCGTTCATTACAGAATATGTCATGCAGGACGAAACACTATAGTAAAGAAAACCATCCGACCTATTGTCAAAACTAAACTTGACAATCTCATGAGCCGCCAAGTTTGCCAGACGATTGATCTTGAAGATCTTGAAATTATTTGTAAGCTTCATAATGCTTTTCGAACCCTAGCTTAGTTAGTTTCTTTTGGCCTAGTGTCATGGACCCCAAAGGATTTGTATCGAACTTCCTACTGGTGTGTGGGCAGTACTGTGTGTGGGTGCGTGCATTCTTGCGTTTGGATCTGTTTTTGTAAAACTACAAGGGATATTTGGATCAACTTTTTGTTCAAAAATTCAAACTGTGCAGAAAAAATTGAAAAACTTTTGTAAAATCAATACTATCATGTTAACAAATCTAGGGAAGTTTCACACTTGTTTGACCAAGATATTTAAAAAATATAGTAGAAATTTAATTTCAGTCCCTTTTTATCAATTTTTTATCAAGACTTGTGTCAAATATGATGTCAAATTCACACTACCATGCTGACTAATCTGGGAAAGTTTCATACTTTTTTGACAAAGTACATTTTAAAAGTACAGAAGAAATTCAATTTCAACCCCCTTTTGTCAAACTTTGACAACAAATTCAAAATGACCAAAAAAATCTATAAAGTCCAAATTACCATGATGAGCAATCTGGGAAAGTTCCACACTTTTTTGAAAATATATTAGAAATTCAATTTCAGCCCCTTTTTGTCAAAATTTGACCAAAACTTTAAGTGTCCAGATTTTTTACAACCGTAAAATCAGCACCACCATTTTAACAATCTGGGAAAGTTTCACATTTTGTTGACGAACATATTTGAAAACAGCAGAGATTCAATTCTGTAAAAAGATGATTTGAAATTCTACTGTATTTTTAATTCCTTTCGGCAACTGATCTGGAAGCTTAAATGCAGCCGAACTTCATCAGTAGTTTCGTTGTGTATGCCATTGACAGGGTGATCACTAGCGCTAGAGGAGTCTGGTTCTCCAGTGACCTGAACCGAGGGCATCTTGACTACTTTTACTGGTGTCCTGCTGTGTTCAGTGAATCACTGATTCGGTGCTGCTAACGGAGGTAGATGAAACGAGAGCTAGTCGGTCGGTTTCATGTCGTTATCAGCAATCTGAATCCACAACCTCTCTGTACGACCTAAGAACCATCAAGAGTTCAAGGTTGTTTATAACATTGGTGCATTACAAATACTCCCTCCGTCCCAAAATAAGTGTCAATGATCTAGTATAAAATTTGTACTAGTTTAGTACAAAATCTGCAACACTTATTTTGGGACGGAGGGAGTATATAACATTCCTTCCATTCATAAATACTTCTTCCGTTCCAAAATAAGTGGCGTGGAACTAAAACCATGGCAATTATTTTGGAACGATGAGAGAATAAGATGTTTTGGATATTTCAATATGGACTACATACAAACCAAAATGCGTGAACAAACGCACAAACATGTCTAGATACATCCGATTCACAGAAAAGTTAGAACATCTTATATTTGTGAACAGAGGGAGTATCTGTGTAGGCTGCTGCACAAATGCATACACTAACAAGCTATCATTCTTTCCAACCTAAGAACAAGTACTGAACCTTAGGTTAGGAGGCAGAAAGGGGTGACCACGGGAGGGATTTGCTATGGCGCCACGTTTGTTCAAGTGCCTGGGTGAGCTTGAACATGACAAAAAAGTGGAACTGGGTGCTACTAAAGTGCTACACCTAATTGTTTTCTACATCTATTAGTAGCAACACCATTCATGTTTCAAGCAAAAAATGAAACAACCGGCAAGTGACGGATTGTCAGCGTCTCTCAGTTTGACAGCATGTATACATGACAATGGTGCAGGCCAAGAGCAGCCCCATTGACATAACAGATCACATAATTCCGCTGCAATAAGCCAAGATAGCTTGATCGATGTTTTCTCTATAAAAACGACGAGTACGTCTGGAAGGACGAGAGGATATGCAGCTGGTTAACTCTTCATCCAGGTACTCCACGAAACCAATGTCTCTGACAGGATGGAAACACCTGTAGTCAGCATCACTTTTGATGGGGCAATCCAGGTCTTTGACTGTTCCATCCAAAGTGTAGTACTGCCCACCAGAAAAGTTCTCAGATTCATCCGGGTGGTCAATTTGGAAGTTTCCGGTAACACATTCATGGCACCTATCTGCATTTTTGCAGATGGAGAGGATCAGAACGATGATTCATGCCACCTATCATGTATGCCCCAGGCAAACAAATCCCTAACAAACTAATGAATGAAGTCATAAGCATCTTAGTTTCGTTTCAAATACTACCAAGGAACCAACCATGCATGAGATGATCAGATGTCATGAGTAGAAATAAATAATTTCAGTACTGAAAAGACAAAACTGATTGGAGGTCAAGAGCATACCAACTTCACTTGGTGATGGCTGTACTGTACAGCACAAGGTGATGTCCTCTTCACAAAAGTCGGAGCCAGACAGAAGTGCTTCAGCAAAGAAAAACACAGGAGCTTCTCTAGCACAGGAAGGATCCTTAGGCCACGCCATAAAACTAATGTGGAAAGAATCATCCATATTGAACTCATCATGTACAGAACCAATGCCATAGAAGACATGAAGCTGATAATGTGCTGCAGTTTGCCGGGCAAACTTGCGCAACGCTGCATCTGCTAATTCAACCCGCCGTTTGTACCATCCTATGAGAAGTTTCCTCCTTCTAGTGATGAGTTTAAAGGCCGCCGTGAACCGCTTTTCAAGAGGAGGGTGTGGCAGCTCATCTGGTAATGGGGAAGGTAGCAACATAGTAGAGAGGCGCAGAATGTCAGACGAGGAAAGCGTGCGCCTGTTGTTGAGCAGTGAGACAGCGTCACGTTCCGCGGAAAGCACAACGGAAGAAGCGAAGAGTGCAAGGGCCACAGGTTTCAGAAGCCGTGCCACCTTGTCAGCCGCTTGAAAGGCGGCTTCCAGCTCTAATGCCATCAGACGGAACGACGACGGTGCAGTACCGCGTGCGGAGGAAACGGCGGCACGGAGGTCGGCGCGAGAGAGATTGAGGTGCCATAGGGCATCATCATGGGAGAGGCCACGACAGAGATGGCGAAGTGAGGCAACCAATCCATCAAGCGAGTACTGAACTATGCGGCGTATGGTACAGTTGTTGATGAAGGCAGTATCGATCCGGTCACTGGAGCGAATGGGAAAAGCGGCAGAGTACCAGACAGAATTGACGATGATGTTGTGGACAGGGTGTAGAGGGCCGTAGCAGTGACCGGCATTGAGGAGGCCGCGCGACAGGGTGGTCCAGAGTTCTTGGGTGGACAGGCGGGAGATGGCGTCGAGGTAGTAGCAGCGGATCAGGCCAAGCATCCTCCGTCGCAGCGTACGAGAATCCGGTCTCTTCCAGCGCGTTGCCGAAGCCTCCTCCTCCTTCAAGGAAATGGAGGTCATGGCAGGCAATACTATCTCCTCTGACATAGGGTGCCAACTTGCCTCCCTGTCACTTTCAGCATCAAAAAATAAGCACTCGACTTCATCCAGTTGAAAGTCCCGGCCACCAAGGTACTCATGACAATTCGGGTGCACAATCATTTTATTGTAACAAGCACGGCAACTACCTGCGATGACAAGAAACAATTTAGGGGGGAAATTGCTCAACAAACATAATATGTATCTTGAGACACGGCAAATAACTTATGCAGGCATTGGGACATGTAAATTCTGATGATATGAAAATTGTGGAACCGGGGACGTACCAATCTCTGACGACGGATCAACTAGCACACATAAGTGGATGCTACTTTCATCACAGGCTGAGGCTGGGGCAACTGCTTCGGTGAAGAACAGCATTGGGGTACCTGCTGCAACAGAGCCAGAACCAGAGATCTTTGGACAGGCCAAGAAATTGATGTGGAAACAGTTGCCCAATCTCTTTTTACTTAGCAGATTCACACCACACACAGAGTGAAGAACAAATTGCTGCCCTGATTCCAATGTGTGCCAACGCAGTGCCGCTGCCACAACCTCAAGCACTGCCTCTTGTGTGCTGTCTGTGTGCCGTGGGCTGAGCAGAGCCGGGACCAGGAGGGGATCGTTCGGCAATGCCGGTACGAGTGCACGGGAGAGATGCTTGATGTCCATAGGTAAAAGTGTGTGCTTAACACGCAGCAAGGAGGCGATGTCGTGTTCCAGGGGAGGCAATACTGACGCCATGAACGGCCCAAGGGCCGCGGGGTCAGGGTGCCGCGTTGCCTGGGCGGCCGCCTGAAAGGCGCCATGGGCCTGAAGCCGCATCGCGGCCCGTGCGCTGGATTTGCTGGTCCGGTTCGCCAGGGCGACGGCGACGGAGAGGTCGGCGTCGGCGGACAGCAGGTGCCACAGCGCGTCGCCGGTGGAGAGGGACGGGCAGAAGCGGCGGAGGGAGGCCACCAGCCCGTCGAGGGAGCGGCGGCAGATGCCGACGAGGCCGTCGCCGCTGATCACGTCGACGGCGGCGCCGAGGGGGGAGGCGGCGGCGTACCATACGGAGTTGAGGAGGATGTTGTGGACGGGGTGGAGGGGCCCGTAGCAGTGGCCGGCGGCGAGGAGGCCGCGTGCGAGGGCGGTCCGGAGGTCGGCGGCGGGCAGCCGCGAGAGCGCGCCGAGGTAGTGGCGGTGGATGAGGATGAGCAGGGCCCGCCTCATGGCGCTCGTGTCTGCCTGCGCCCAAGCCTGCTTCTCCTCCTCTGCCGCCATGGCCGGTGGCTGGCGCGGTACGCAGGCGCTCGCAGGGGTTTTGTGCTGGGCGTGCGGAGCGGTGCGGCCGAGGGTTTGCTCCGGAGGAGCCT
This sequence comes from Hordeum marinum, assembly GCA_022496015.1. Lineage (NCBI taxonomy): Eukaryota > Viridiplantae > Streptophyta > Magnoliopsida > Poales > Poaceae > Hordeum > Hordeum marinum. Next base: position 447,389,165 of record CM039674.1, read on the forward strand.
GGCCTTCCGCCGGTTCGTGTCAGATACGGTCCTACTCTACTACGGCCGCGTGACAGCATCTCCAGCCTCGCCCCAACAGTGAGAAAATTACATCTATAGTAACTGGACTTCACTCTAAGGTTCACTTATTCCAAAAATGTTAAAATACGGGTCGTAGAAATGTGTCACTCTACGGTCACCCCTACCGTATTCGATGTATTTCGATGATGTGGCACATTTTGACCGGCCTGCACCATTGACTTGCTTACGTGCCAAGCGTATCTTTCCTACTACGACTGCTCCTCGCTGCCGCTATGCTCCGGCGTCTTCGCCAGCGACCCGTCCGATCGCCTCGCTGCATTCCCCATCGCGCGGCCATCTCTACTCCCTCCGTTCGCTCCTGCCTCGTCACGACGCCTCTTTCACCGTAATCGCTCGTGTGTGCGCGCGCAGCCACAACCGCCATGGCTTATGGCCTTTAGAGCGTCATCGTGGAGCTTCTCCAGCCCGCCGCCGCCGATGAACCATGCCCCACCACCACCAGCTCTTTCGCGTCACTGCTACGCCTCCACCGGAGCTCCACACTGCCTCCACGAACACCTGTCCGATGCCATGACCACTACACGCCGAGGCCGCCTCCTCTGCTATAGCCGCACCATGAGGAATGACAGCGTCGTGTGCCTCGCATTGAGCCTGGGAAATGCACCTAGGTCGCCATGCACGTCGGCAACGCTTGAGGGCACGAGCGGCCATGGCGAGGGTGCGGTCCTCGAGGACCTTGGTGGCCTTGCAGAGCGCGTCGCCGGCGCCTGCTCCTGCCCCTGCGCGGCGACGCAAACCACCAGGCGGTCCACGATCTGCCGCGCCGACCACTGCCCCTGCCGCGACATTCGCCGCAGCGGCATCAACCGCTTGGCGGCACCGGAGAAGGCAACGATGGAGAGCCGGTCGACGAGGCCGAGCGACGCGATGACCAGCCGCATCCCGCGCTTGACGACCACCACATACATGTCGTGCCTCCGGCCGGATGACACCAGAGCGGCCTCCGGTGCCACGGTGACCGCCAGCCCGGTCCTCGCGCCTGGCGGATGCGGGAAGAAGGCGCGGAACTCGCCCTCCCTGCCGGCCACATCCTCGCCCTCGTCGGCGTCCTCGTCGGCCTCCCTGTCAGCAGGAGCGGCTCGTCGTCGTTGTACATCTTAGGCACGCCAGCGGCCTTGGCCGCCGACGGCGGCGGCGCCTTGTGGGAGTCGTCAGAGGTCCTGCGCTTGCGATGGGGGGAGCCATCGACGTCGAGGTGGAGGCAAAGCGACGCAACGAACGGCGCGTGGCGCCACGGCGCGGAGCAGACCGGGCAGCAGGTCGTGCTGGAGGCCACCAGGCGCGCACCCCGCGCGCGCGATGCAGGGGAAGTGGAAGGAGCGGGAGCACTCTGAACTTGGTCAACTCATGCCATGTCAGCAAAATACGTTGGATACGGTAGCGGTGACTGTAGAGTGACACGTTTCAGCAACTTCAGTGACCGTATTTTGACTTTTTCTAAATACAGTGATGAAATTGAACCCTGGGATCAAGTTCCAGGCGTCTTTTTTACCGTTGGTGTCAAAAAATCGGCCGAGTCGCGTCCTAGGACCACGTTTTTCGCCGGTTAGAGCCTTTTTTGGACCGGCGAACCCAGCGCACTAGATGCCTCTTGGGGAGCTCCGGCGGTAACAAACCGGCGTGTGGGACACCACTGTCAGGCGAATCTCGTCCCTTTCCTCGCCTGAGCCACTCCCCCCCCCCTCCGCGTTCTCCCCCATGTCGATCATGGCGCCCTCGCCTGTTCACGACACTACGCCGTCGCTAGAAGGCCCCCTTTTGCCGGATTTCGCTTCCCCCGATACTCTCCCATCGACGTCCTCCGGCCGAAACCACACCGGAAGGTCGCCCGTCACACCGACAAGGTGTACGTCGTTTTGCCTACCCGTCCATGGACTCGGACGACGAGGAGGCATTCACGGCCCTGTTGGAGGAAGAAGCCGAGGCCGAAACCACCGACGAGGAGCACCTCATGATACTCGCCTCGCTGGCCGGCCTGTTCGTCAACAATGACAAGCTCCGGAGGTGACTCGGCGTCGGGCCGGCGCAAGAGCAAGCAGAGGCATCGGATGGAGGGGTATTGCATGCTCTGTTGGGAGACGTAGTAGTAAATCAAAATTTTCCTGCGTGTCACCAAGATCTATCTATGGAGAAACCAGCAAACGAGCGGGGAGAGATTGGATCTTCATACCTTTGAAGATCGCTAAGTCGAAGCGTTGCTAGAACGCGGTTGATGGAGTCATACTCGCAGCGATTCAGATCGCGGTGGAATCCGATCTAAGCACCGAACAACGGTGCCTCCGCGTTCAACACACGTGCAGCCCGGTGACGTCTCCTACGCCTTGATCCAGCAAGGAGGGAGGAGAGGTTGAGGGAGAGCTCTGACAGCACGACGGCGTGGTGGCGGTGGATCTGTGTGGTACTCCGGCAGAGCTTCGCTAAGCACTACGGAGAACGAGGGGAGGAGGAGGTAGGGCTGCGCCAGAGAGAGAGGGAGAACCGTGTGTCTGGCAGCCCTAAAACCTCCACTATATATAGGGGGAGGGGAGGAGGAGGTGCAGCCCCTAGGGTTCCCACCCTAGGGGTGGCGGCAGCCCCAGATGGGGTTCTGGCCGCCGGCCAGAGGGAGGAGTGGAGGGGGCGCAGCCCTAGTGGGCCTTAGGCCCATCTGGGTCTAGGGTTTCCCCTCCCTCCTTTGTCTCCTGCGCCTTGGGCTGGTGGGAGTGGCGCCCCAGCCCATCAATGGGCTGGTTCACTCCACCTCAGGCCCACGCAGCCCTCCGGGGTTGGTGGCCCCACTTGGTGGACCCCCGGAACCCTTCCGGTGGTCCCGGTACACTACCGGTGACACCCGAAACACTTCCGGTAACCAAAACCTCACTTCCTATATATCAATCTTCGTCTCCGGACCATTCCGAGACTCCTCGTGACGTCCGGGATCTCATCCGGCACTCCGAACAACCTTCAGTAACCACGTACACTATTTCCCTATAACCCTAGCGTCATTGAACCTTAAGTGTGTAGACCTTACGGGTTCGGGAGATACGTAGACATGACCGAGACACCTCTCCGGTCAATAACCAACAGCGGGATCTGGATACCCATGTTGGCTCCCACGTACTCCACGATGATCTCATCGGATGAACCACGATGTCAAGGATTTAATCAATCCCGTACACAATTCCCTTTGTCTATCGGTATGGTACTTGCCCGAGATTCGATCGTCGGTATCCCTATACCTTGTTCAATCTCGTTACCGGCAAGTCTCTTTACTCGTTCCATAATACATCATCCCGTGGCTAACTCCTTAGTCACATTAAGCTCATTATGATGATGTCTTACCGAGTGGGCCCAGAGATACCTCTCCGTCACACGGAGTGACAAACCCAAGTCTCGATTCGTGTCAACCCAACAGACACTTTCGGAGATACCTGTAGCGTACCTTTATAGCCACCCAGTTACGTTGTGACGTTTGGCACACCCAAAGCATTCCTACGGCATCCGGGAGTTACACAATCTCATGGTCTAAGGAAACGATACTTGACATTGAAAAGCTTTAGCAAACGAACTACACGATCTTGTGCTATGCTTAGGATTGGGCCTTGTCCATCACATCATTCTCCTAATGATGTGATCCCGTTATCAATGACATCCAATGTCCATGGTCATGAAACCGTGACCATCTATTGATCAACGAGCTAGTCAACTAGAGGCTCACTAGGGACATGTTGTGGTCTATGTATTCACACATGTATTACGGTTTCCGGTTAACACAATTGTAGCATGAATAATAGACAATTATCATGAACTAGGAAATACAATAATAACCATTTTATTATTGCCTCTAGGGCATATTTCCAATAGTCTCCCACTTGCACTAGAGTCAATAATCTAGTTACATTGTGATGAATCGAACACCCATAGCATTCTGGTGTTGATCATGTTTTGCTCGTGAGAGAGGTTTAGTCAACGAATCTGTGACATTCAGATCCGTATGCACTTTACAAATATCTATGTCTCCCTCCTGAATGTAATCACGGATGGAGTTGAAGCGGCGCTTGATGTGTCTTGTCTTCTTGTGAAACCTGGGCTCCTTCGCAAGGGCAATAGCTCCAGTGTTGTCACAGAGTAGAGTCATCGGGCCCGACGCATTCGGAATTACTCCTAGGTTGGTGATGAACTCCTTCATCCAGACTCCCTCCTTCGCTGCTTCCGAAGCAGCTATGTACTCCGCTTCACATGTAGATGCCACCACGACGCTTTGCTTGCTGCTGCTCCAGCTGATTGCCCCTCCATTCAAAATATACACGTATCCGGTTTGTGACTTGGAGTCGTCCGGATCTGTGTCGAAGCTAGCGTCGACGTAAACCTTTACGACGAGCTCTTCGGCACCTCCATATACGAGAAACATGTCCTTTGTCCTTTTCAGGTACTTCAGGATATTCTTGACCGCTGCCAGTGTTCTACTCCGGGATCACTTTGGTACCTCCCTACCAAACTTATGGCAAGGTTCACATCAGGTCTGGTACACAGCATGGCATACATAGTAGAGCCTATGGCTGAAGCATAGGGGATGACACTCATCTCTTCTCTATCCTTTGTCGTGGTCGGGCATTGAGTCGTACTCAATCTCACACCTTGCAACACAGGCAAGAACCCCTTCTTGGACTGATCCATATTGAACTTCTTCAATATCTTTTCAAGGTATGTGCTTTGTGAAAGACCAATGAGGCGTCTCGATCTATCTCTATAGATCTTAATGCCTAATATGTAAGCAGCTTCTCCAAGGTCCTTCATTGAAAAACACTTATTCAAGTAGGCCTTTATACTTTCCAAGAGTTCTATATTATTTCCCATTATCAGCATGTCATCCACATACAGTATAAGAAATGCTATAGAGCTCCCACTCACTTTCTTGTAAATACAGAGTTCTCCATAAACCTGTACAAACCCAAACGCTTTAATCACCTCATTAAAGTGAATGTTCCAACTCCGAGATGCTTGCACCAGCCCATAGATGGAGCGCTGGAGCTTGCATACCTTGTTAGCATCTTTAGGATCGACAAAACCTTCCGGCTGCATCATATACAGTTCTTCCTTGAGGAAGCCATTAAGGAATGCCGTTTTGACGTCCATTTGCCAGATCTCATAATCATAAAATGCGGCAACTGCTAACATGATTCGGACAGACTTTAGCATCGCTACAGGTGAGAAAGTCTCATCGTAGTCAACTCCTTGAACTTGTCGATAACCCTTAACGACAAGCCGAGCCTTATAGGCGGTCACATTACCGTCCGCGTCAGTCTTCTTCTTAAAGATCCATTTATTTTCAATGGCTCGCTTATCATCAGGCAAGTCCACCAAAGTCCACACTTTGTTCTCATACATGGATCCTATCTCGGATTTCATGGCCTCAAGCCATTTGTCGGAATCCGGGCCCGCCATCGCTTCTTCATAGTTCGAAGGTTCACCGTTGTCCAACAACATGATCTCTAGGACAGGATTGTCGTACCACTCTGGTGCGGAACGTGTCCTAGTGGACCTTCGAATAGCAACTTGATCTGAAGCTTCATGATCATCATCATTAACTTCCTCTCTAGCCAGTGTAGGCTCCACAGAAATAACTTCCTGTGCTGCGCTACTCTCCGGTTCGAGTGGAGGTACAATTACCTCATCAAGTTCTATTTTCCTCCCACTTACTTCTTTTGAGAGAAACTCTTTCTCGAGAAAGGATCCATTCTTGGCAACAAAGACTTTGCCCTCGGATCGTAGGTAGAAGGTATACCCAATAGTCTCCTTGGGATATCCTATGAAGACGCACTTTTCCGCTTTGGGTTCGAGCTTCTCAGGTTGAAGTTTCTTCACATAAGCATCGCATCCCCAAACTTTTAGAAACGACGGCTTAGGTTTCTTTCCAAACCATAATTCATACGGTGTCGTCTCAACGGATTTAGACGGTGCCCTATTTAAAGTGAATGCGGCAGTCTCTAATGCATATCCCCAAAATGATAGCGGTAAGTCGGTAAGAGACATCATAGATCGCACCATATCCAATAGAGTGCGATTACGACGTTCAGACACACCATTTCGTTGAGGTGTGCCGGGCGGCGTGAGTTGTGAAACAATTCCACATTTCCTAAGGTGCGTGCCAAACTCGTGACTTAAATATTCTCCGCCACGATCAGATCGTAGGCATTTTATTTTCCTGTCACGTTGATTCTCGACCTCACTCTGAAATTCCTTGAACCTTTCAAAGGTTTCAGACTTGTGTTTCATTAAGTAGACATAACTATATCTACTCAAGTCATCAGTGAGGGTGAGAACATAACGGTAGCCACCGCGAGTCTCGACGCTCATTGGACCGCATACATCGATATGTATTATTTCCAACAAATCAGTTGCTCGCTCCATTGTTACGGAGAACGGAGTCTTGGTCATCTTGCCCATGAGACATGGTTCGCACATGTCAAATGATTCGAAATCAAGTGACTCCAAAAGTCCATCAGTATGGAGCTTCTTCATGCGCTTGACACCAATATGACCAAGGCGGCAGTGCCACATGTAAGTGGGACTATCGTTATCAACTTTACACCTTTTGGTACTCACACTATGGACATGTGTAACATCACGTTCGAGATTCATCAAAAATAAACCATTGACCAGTGGGGCATGAGCATAAAACATTTCTCTCATATAAATAGAACAACCATTATTCTTGGATTTAAATGAGTAGCCATCTCGCATCAAGTGAGATCCAAATACAATGTTCATGCTCAAAGCTGGTACTAAATAACAATTATTGAGGTTTAAAACTAATCCCGAAGGTAGATGTAGAGGTAGCATGCCGACGGCGATCACATCGACCTTGGAACCATTCCCGACGCGCATTGTCACCTCGTCCTTGGCCAGCCTCCGCTTATTCCGCAGCTCCTGCTTGGAGTTACAAATGTGAGCAACTGCACCGGTATCAAATACCCAGGAGCTACTACGAGCGCTGGTCAAGTACACATCAATAACAAGTATATCACATATACCTTTAATGTTGCCGTCCTTCTTATCCGCTAAGTACTTGGGGCAATTCCGCTTCTAGTGACCAGTACCCTTGCAATAGAAGCACTCAGTCTCAGGCTTGGGTCCATTTTTCTTCTTCTTCCCGGCAACTTGCTTACCGGGCGCGGCAACAGCTTTGTCGTCCTTCTTGAAGTTCTTCTTACCCTTGCCTTTCTTGAAACTAGTGGTCTTATTTACCATCAACACTTGATGCTCCTTTTTGATCTCGACCTCCGCTGATTTCAGCATCGAGTACAACTCAGGAATGGACTTCTCCATCCCCTGCATGTTGTAGTTCATCACAAAGCTCTTGTAGCTAGGTGGAAGCGACTAGAGGATTCTGTCAATGACCGAGTCATCCGGGAGGTTAACTCCCAGCTGAGTCAAGCGGTTGTGAAGCCCAGACATCTTGAGGATGTGCTCACTGACAGAACTGTTCTCCTCCATCTTACAGCTAAAGAACTTGTCGGAGACTTCATATCTCCCGACCCGGGCATGAGCCTGGAAAACCAGTTTCAGCTCTTGGAACATCTCATATGCTCCGTGTTGCTCAAAACACTTTTGGAGCCCCGGTTCTAAACTGTAAAGCATGCCGCACTGAACAAGGGAGTAATCATAGCAGCGAGAATGCCAAGCGTTCGCAACGTCTTGTTCTGCTGGGAGAAGGGGTGGGTCACCTAGCGGTGCATCAAGGACATATAGTTTCTTGGAAGCTATGAGGATGATCCTCAAGCCACGGACCCAGTCCGCATAGTTGCTTCCATCATCTTTCAGCTTGGTTTTCTCTAGGAACGCGTTGAAATTGAGGTTGTCATTTGCGTTGGCCATTGGATCTACAATATAGATAGTAAAGGCAATTTTAGACTAAGTTCATGATAATTAAGTTCACATAATCAAATTATTCAGTGAACTCCCACTCAGATAGACATCTCTCTAGTCATCTAAGTGACACATGATCCATGTCAACTAGCCCGTGTCCGATCATCACGTGAGACGGACTAGTCATCCATGGTGAACATCTTCATGTTGATCGTATCTTCTATACGACTCATGTTCGACCTTTCGGTCTTCCGTGTTCCGAGGCCATGTCTGTACATGCTAGGCTCGTCAAGTCAACCTAAGTGTTTCGCATGTGTAAATCTGGCTTACACCCGTTGTATGCGAACGTTCGAACCTATCACACCCGATCATCACGTGGTGCTTCGGAACAACGATCCTAAGCAACGGTGCACAGTTAGGGTGAACACTTCTCTTGAAATTTTATTGAGAGATCATCTTATTTACTACCGTCGTTCTAAGAAAATAAGATGTAAACATGATAAACATCACATGCAATCAATATAGTGACATGATATGGCCAATATCATCTTGCTCCTATGATCTCCATCTTCGGGGCACCATGATCATCACTGTCACCGGCACGACACCATGATCTCCATCATCATGATCTCCATCATTGTGTCTTCATGAAGTTGTCTCGCCAACTATTACTTCTACTACTATGGCTAACGCTTAGCAATAACGTAAAGTAATTACATGGCGTTTATGATTGACTCGCAGGTCATACAATAAAATAAGACAACTCCTATGGCTCCTGCCGGTTGTCATAGTCATCGACATGCAAGTCGTGAACCCTATTACAAGAACATGATCAATCTCATACATCACAATGCATCACATCACATCCTTCTGGCCATATCACATCACAAGGCATATGCTGCAAAAATAAGTTTGCCGTCCTCTAATTTGTAGTTGCAAGTTTTTATGTGGTTGCTATAGGTTTCTAGCAAGAACGTTTCTTACCTACGCCAAAACCACAACGTGATATGCCAATTGCTATTTACCCTTCATAAGGACCCTTTTCATCGAATCCAATCCGACTAAGGTGGGAGAGACAGACACCCGCTAGCCACCTTATGCAACTAGTGCATGTCAGGCGGTGGAACCGGTCTCACGTAAGCGTACGTGTAAGGTTGGTCCGGGCCGCTTCATCCCACAATACCGTAGAATCAAGATAAGACTAGTAACGGCAAGCATATTGAAAAAATCGACGCCCACAACTACTTTGTGTTCTACTCGTGCATAGATTCTACGCATAGACCTAGCTCATGATGCCACTGTTGGGAGACGTAGTAGTAAATCAAAATTTTCCTACGTGTCACCAAGATCTATCTATGGAGAAACCAGCAAACGAGCGGGGAGAGATTGGATCTTCATACCTATGAAGATTGCTAAGCGGAAGCGTTGCTAGAACGCGGTTGATGGAGTCGTACTCGCAGCGATTCAGATCGCGGTGGAATCCGATCTAAGCACCGAACAACGATGCCTCCGCGTTCAACACACGTGCGGCCCGGTAACGTCTCCTACGCCTTGATCCAGCAAGGAGGGAGGAGAGGTTGAGGGAGAGCTCCGGCAGCACGACGACATGGCGGCGGTGGAGCTGCATGGTACTCCGGCAGAGCTTCGCTAAGCACTACGGAGAACGAGGGGAGGAGGAGGTAGGGCTGCGCCAGAGAGAGAGGGAGGACCGTGTGTCTGGCAGCCCTAAAACCTCCACTATATATAGGGGGAGGGGAGGAGGAGGTGCAGCCCCTAGGGTTCCCACCCTAGGGGTGGCGGCAGCCCCAGATGGGGTTCTGGCCGCCGGCCAGAGGGAGGAGTGGAGGGGGCGCAGCCCTAGTGGGCCTTAGGCCCATCTGGGTCTAGGGTTTCCCCTCCCTCCTTTGTCTCCTGTGCCTTGGGCTGGTGGGAGTGGCGCCCCAGCCCATCAATGGGCTGGTTCACTCCACCTCAGGCCCACGCAGCCCTTCGGGGTTGGTGGCCCCACTTGGTGGACCCCCGGAACCCTTCCGGTGGTCCCGGTACACTACCGGTGACACCCGGAACACTTCCGCTAACCAAAACCTCACTTCCTATATATCAATCTTCGTCTCCGGACCATTCCGGGACTCCTCGTGACATCCGGGATCTCATTCGGGACTCCGAACAACCTTCGGTAACCACGTACACTATTTCCCTATAACCCTAGTGTCGGGGATATACCCCGCGGTATGACCCGTCCGGAAGCATGACCCGGCCTGACGACTCATAGGAGACCCGGTCGAAGATATGAAATTCTTATTAAAGACCCGGCCGAAGACATGACATCTTATTATTGACTCGGCAGGCGAGTCACAGGATGACCAAGCCCAAGACCCGGCGGGTGAGCCGGAGCCAGGCAGCTTACGAGAGAAAGCCCACAAGAGAAGGCCCGAAGAGAGAAGGAGTCCATTAAAGGAAACAAGACCCGGAGTAGGATTCGTGGGAGACGAGTCCTAATCCTACTCCGGGTAGGATTCTATTTGTAAACCTACCCTCTCCACTTATATAAGGAGGGGTAGAGCACCCCTAGAGAGATAGATTCTCAAGAGACACAAGTTTACAAGTTTAGACAACACAAGATTAGAGATGGATAGATTAGAGGCTCTCGTGATTAGAGGTAGCGATTAGCACCCTTGTAACCGAGAGATCTTCATCATTATCAATGTCAGACAAGCAGGACGTAGGCTTTTACCTCGACTTGAGGGGCCGAACCTGGGTAAAACTCCGTGTCTTCTCGATTCCGACCAACCCCTTCAAGCCGCCACATAGTTGCGTCTCGCCCCGAACCTAAGTCCGTGACCCGGAAATCTGCCATGACGAAACCACGACAGTTGGCGCCCACCGTGGGGCTTAGCGCAGAGTGTTATTGTGTTCTTGAAGGGATCCCGCCTAGGGATCGAGAAGTCTATGACCCACCGGATCAGCAAGAGCCGGCATGGAGGTATCTACGTCAGGCCCAAATTCATCAATCAAGGATTAAAAAGAGATTTCGCAATTGCACAAATCAGATCAAGGTCAACCGATGCGGCATACATCAGTTTTGTTGACAGTCATCAGAGATCAAATCAATTATAGTCTCGGGATTACAAAACATGAGAAATTTTCAACATCGCTCGTACGCGGAGGTTGTCATCGGATGATTCGGGTTTTTCCTACGGACAACGGATCTCCGAAGGAGACTCATCCGGTACCAGCAACAGTGCCCTGTCGAAGCTACAATTAGTACACAAAAGGAAGAAGATAAAGAGAAAATCTCCTTTGGAATCCTTCTCCATCGTGATCCCATCTCCGGCTCGGACTCGCTGAGCCAGCCCCGGGTCACGTTTTCGCCCCACGCGCCTCCGCACTACCCGCCAGCGTCGCCCGCGCCGCCTTTCGCTGCCGCCGTGCCCGACGCCCCGCAGTGGCGGCGCTGCCTTAAAGCCGCCGGCGCCGCCTTGGCTCCGTCCGTGGCCTCCATCTTCACCAGGCCGACCGCCGTGAGCTGTCGTGCCTCGCCAGCCCTCTCCTCTGAGCCGGCCTACACCACACCACCACCTCGCTCCAGCGCGCCCCCGCCGCTGAGGCCTGCTCGCCATGGCCGCCTCTCCCCTCGCCTGAGCCGGCGCGCTCGAGCCGCCAGCAGCAGCAGCCGCCTTGCTCCAGCGCGCCCCCGCCGCTGAGGCCTGCTCGCCATAGCCGCCTCTTCCCTCGCTTGAGCCGGCGTGCTCGAGCCGCCTGCAGCAGCAGCCACCTCTATTCTCCCCCGCCGCCTTACCTTTCGCTGCCGCCAGCACCAGGAACTGTCGCGCCTTACCTCCGCTACCGCTGGCGCCAGGAATTGCCGCCATGAGGTGCCGCCGCCAGCCTCCGATGTTGCAACTCCGAGCAACCTCCATGCCTCCAAGCTGCCGTGCTCTACCATCGCCGTGGCCGGGCTTGAGCCGGCCTTGTCCATCTCCGCTTTGGTGTTGTGCCGCCGTGACCCGCAGTTCTGTGTGGCCGGATGAAAGGATAAGGAAAAGCCATTAAAAAAAAGGGCCACGTGGGTGCTACTACTGCTTTGAAAAGGCATCCGGCGGGACATCGATTACGGATCTTCTGTCATTTAAAAAAAAAGGTGATGTCATATATATTAGCTTTTCTGTTAGAAACAATTACTTTGGTCAGTGCTGTTTTTACGCAGGGCCACTGTTTACTGCCAAAAGGGGCGTTATACCGCAGAAACGAAGCACACGTTAGCATCATTCTGTATTGGTATTTGTCCGTGTCGCGGCTACGCCGGCTTACAACATCGTGGTTACCTCTCGTGACAAGCACCGGTTTACAACACCATGGCCATCTCTCACAACTTCACCGACTTACAAACGCCGTGGTCATCTTTCATGGGCGCACCGGTTTACAAACGTCATGACGTCAGCACCGGCTTACAAGACCATGACCGCCCCTCACCGTCGCGCCGTCTTACAAATACCGTGGCCGTTTTTTCGCCGTGCGCCGGTCTCCAACACCACTACCGACTCACAAGACAGCGCCTGCTTACAATGCCATGGGCGACTCACCGGCCGAACCGGTTTAATAAATGCCACGGCGACTCGCCGTCCGTAATGGTTTTCAAATGTCGTGGCCGACTCTCGCCACCCGCGTCGGTTCTCAATACCATGGCCGTCTCTCATCCGTCGGCACCAGCTTACAACGCTGCGGCCGTCTTTCGCGACCACACCGGTTTACAATACCGCAGTCGTCTTTCATAACAGAACCGGCTTACAATGTCGTGGTTGTTTCCTACGTCTACATCAACATATCGGTGTGGTGCTCGCCTGCGTGAGCCGCCCGACGGACAGGCGCGCAAATCGCCACCATTACAGTTGAGTTCACTTCGACAAACAGCCGGAACGAACCATCGACCGGATCATTGAAGCAATTAGTACGGGATTATCTATAACCCGCCACGGCCAACCTCAAAACTTCAGTGAAGATTCTCAAGACGCCTCTTCAACTTGAGACTCGGGGGCTACAAGCATGGCAAGCCACATTGGGTCATTTTTAATGAAGCCCGGGTCTTTTGCCAAAGATGAAATTTTCCGGCTCAACAAGTTTAAATCAAAGTGGTTTGTGACCCGTCGAAACCTTACCGGTCAATCTCGCTCTAGAGACCCTGAACCGGTTAAGGTAAGGTGACCTGTTGAATTCTTACCAGTCAATCTCGCTTTAGAGACCCTGAGCTGGTTCACAAAGTTGACGGCCAATCTCGCTTTAGCGACCCTGAACTGATGTAAAGTTAAAGCTGAGCTCTTATCAGTCAATCTCGCTTTAGAGACCCTGAGCCGGTTCACAAAAGTTGACGGCCAATCTCGCTTTAGAGACCCTGAACTGTTGTCCTGCCTTATTGGCTAAAACTTGGTTAAACCTGCCTGTTTGCAAGATGTTGCTCCGACCTCGTCTACTCTCGATAAGTCAATCCATTTGGACCCTGAACTTATCGAGGTTAAAACATCGATTGGGTCATGTGAGAGCCTGCTTACGGAGAGCGAGGATACTCCAAGAGGCTATTAAGCCGCCTTCTTTGAAACTTGGTTAAACCTGCATGTATGCTTGATGCTGCTCCGACCTCGTGTACTCTCGATAAGTCAATCCATTTGGACCCTGAACTTAATCCAGGTTAAAACATTGATTGGGTCATGTGAGAGCCGGCTTACGGAGAGCGAGGATAAACCAGTGGCTATCATGCTAGTTTCATTGAAGTTATCATATACATACATCATCATGAATTACATCACATATTGCCTAATGCATTGCATCATCATACCATTCATCATACATGCATATCATGCCGGTCTTCAAACCGGGTCAAAGTATAAGCTTCTGCAGGAACAAATAGATCTTTTAATAGCCAACATGGCTGGATCTTCATCATGGTTTATCATAACCGGTGTTAAATGATTGGGTTTTTTAAGCCAGCTCGGAGAAATTCATTATTTTTCAAGAGTCGCCTTATCAGATATAATGCCGTGTCATCTAATTGGCCGGTTCTCGGATTTCTTTAATGGTGCTCTGTAGTAATTTACAACACTCATGAATTTCTCAAACTTATATTTGCCGGGTTGCACCGCGACCACAAGCAGGAATTTCATATCAAAGACAAAGGAATTATTTCAGGATATTCATTCCGGGTTATATTACAACCACGGTCAAAGATTCATTCAAACAAATTGTGGTGAGTCATATTATTCTCACATAGTCCCGAGTCGCCGCAGGCAGACGCCCAGGCACTTGGGGGCTACATTATTCAAAGTCCAAATTTATATTAATTATGCAAGTCTCATGTCGCTGCAAGCATGCACCACGACACTTGGGGGCTAATGCAAACCGACTTTCAAATTATTACATTGTCAGCAAGACCCTATTATCTCAAAGAGACGCCCCGACACTTGGGGGCTACACCACTCAGATCAAATTTTCTAAAAGTCCCAAGTCGCCGCAGGCGTGCGACCCGACACTTGGGGGCTACAGTATTCAGCCGTTTAAACAGATTATAAGGATTTAATTGAAGACCCGGCACATCACATTCTGATGAGCCGGCCCTTGGGGGCTACACCCGCCGAAGCTTTCTAATGAGCCGGCCCTTGGGGATTACACCCGCCGAAGCATTATAAGATATAAAGCAATTATAAGTCCCAGGTTGCTGCAGGCAGGACAACCCGGCACTTGGGGGCTACACAGTCCAAAATGTTATTTGCAAAGCACCAAGTTATCATGGATAATCTTGGAGCTTGGGGGCTACAGGTAATATGGATATATCAAAAACTTTTTAGGACAGTTTTCAAGATTTTAATTATGGAGTTGAGCTGTTAAAACCCGGTGTCTTCAACATTTATGACCCGGAATTATCAAAAGATCATAACCCGCCAGATTTTATAAGCCGCCTTGTTTTACAACAATGGAAGTCCGGCTTTACATCAAATGGATTTTCATCTCAGTATTTTTATCAAGTCAGCTGGATTCTAGTTATTTAAACCGGAGTCACCAATGATAATGACCCGGCATCATCAATGATTATAACCCGGCGGATATCACCCGCCAAAGAGCATTGGAAGCCGACTCAATGGCATATGGGTATTCTATTCTCAATATTTTTCAAAGGACATTGGCAAACAAGATGGTTATCAAGACGACTCATTCATATGCAAGAAACACCCGGATTTCTGAGGAGTTATTTTATAAGCCGACCAAAGGCAAGCCGGCCACTTAACATATTTGTTACTCTTATTTCAGGAGCTTAGCATGAATAAATTCAAGCTAACCTGGGGGCTAAAGTCGGGGATATACCCCGCGGTATGACCCGTCCGGAAGCATGACCCGGCCTGACGACTCATAGGAGACCCGGTCGAAGATATGACATTCTTATTAAAGACCCGGTCGAAGACATGACATCTTATTATTGACCCGGCAGGCGAGTCACAGGATGACCAAGCCCAAGACCCGGCGGGTGAGCCGGAGCCAGGCGGCTTACGAGAGAAAGCCCACAAGAGAAGGCCCGAAGAGAGAAGGATTCCATTAAAGGAAACAAGACCCGGAGTAGGATTCGTGGGAGACGAGTCCTAATCCTACTCCGGGTAGGATTCTATTTGTAAACCTACCCTCTCCACTTATATAAGGAGGGGTAGAGCACCCCTAGAGAGATAGATTCTCAAGAGACACAAGTTTACAAGTTTAGACAACACAAGATTAGAGATGGATAGATTAGAGGCTCTCGTGATTAGAGGTAGCGATTAGCACCCTTGTAACCGAGAGATCTTCATCATTATCAATGCCAGACAAGCAGGACGTAGGCTTTTACCTCGACTTGAGGGGCCGAACCTGGGTAAAACTCCGTGTCTTCTTGATTCCGACCAACCCCTTCAAGCCGCCACGTAGTTGCGTCTCGCCCCGAACCTAAGTCCGTGACCCGGACATCTGCCATGACAAAACCACGACACCTAGCATCATCGAACCTTAAGTGTGTAGACCCTACGGGTTCGGGAGATACGTAGACATGACAGAGACACCTGTCCGGTCAATAACCAACAGCGGGATCTGGATACCCATGTTGCCTCCCATGTACTCCACGATGATCTCATCGGATGAACCATGATGTCAAGGATTCAATCAATCCCGTAGAAAATTCCCTTTGTCTATCGGTATGGTACTTGCCCGAGATTCGGTCGTTGGTATCCCTATACCTTGTTCAATCTCGTTACCGACAAGTCTCTTTACTCGTTCCGTAATACATCATCCCGTGGCTAACTCCTTAGTCACATTGAGCTCATTATGATGATGTCTTATCGAGTGGGCCCAGAGATACCTCTCCGTCACACGGAGTGACAAATCCCAGTCTCGATTCGTGTCAACCCAACAGACACTTTCGGAGATACCCATAGCGTACCTTTATAGCCACCCAGTTACGTTGTGACGTTTGGCACACCCAAAGCATTCCTACAGCATCCGGGAGTTACACAATCTCATGGTCTAAGGAAACGATACTTGACATTGAAAAGCTTTAGCAAACGAACTACACGATCTTGTGCTATGCTTAGGATTGGGTCTTGTCCATCACATCATTCTCCTAATGATGTGATCCCGTTATCAACGACATCCAATGTCCATGGTCATGAAACCGTGACCATCTATTGATCAATGAGCTAGTCAACTAGAGGCTCACTAGGGACATGTTGTGGTCTATGTATTCACACATGTATTACGGTTTCCGGTTAACACAATTGTAGCATGAATAATAGACAATTATCATGAACTAGGAAATACAATAATAACCATTTTATTATTGCCTCTAGGGCATATTTCCAACATGCTCTACTCTGACTACTTCGGCGACTCTCCATTGCACAGTGAGAAAGTATTTCGGCGTCGCTACCGGATGAGCCGGAAGCTCTTCCTCAGGATTGTTCATTCCGTTCGGGAGTTCGGCAGCTATTTCGTTTGCAAGAAGGATTGCATCGGCACAGTTAGATTTTCCGCACTCCATAAATGCACCCAAGCTATGAGGATGCTTGCATACAAAGCTCTCAAGGACATACAAGAAGACTATGGGCGAATGGCCGAGTCCACCACCATTGAGTGTCTATACAAGTTCTGCAGGGCAGTGGTGGCAGTGTGTGGACCACGGTATTTGCGATCACCCAATACCGAAGACACTGCTCGGATCCTAGAACAAAATGCAGCAAGAGGATTCCTTGTGATGCTTGGAAGCATTGAACGCATGCATTGGTCATGCAAAAAACTTCCCATTTGCTTGGCAGGGGATGTACAAAGGCGCCCAAGGTGGTTGTAGTGTGGTACTTGAGGCAATAGCCACACATGACCTATGGATTTGGTACTCCTTCTTTGATATGCCAGGAACTCACGATGATATCAACGTCTTGCAGTGCTCGAATGTCTTCGCCAAGTTTGTTGAAGGTAATGCTCCTCCGGTGAACTTTGAGGTCAATGGGCGCCACTACAACAAGGGATACTATCTAGCAGATGGTATCTATCTAAGGTGGTCCACATTTGTGAAGACTATCACAAAATCTGTGGCACCAAAGAAGGTACCCTGTGCTAAGTTGCAGGAGGCTTGCAGGAAAGATGTCGAGCGAACATTTGGTGTGCTCCAAGCGCGATTTGGTGTTGTCCGGTACCCCGCTATGACCTGGTCGAAAACGCAGATGTGGGAGATCATGAATTGTTGTGTCTGCTTGCACAACATGATCATTGAGAGCGAGCAGGAAGAGCCAGTGTTGACATTGAACCATATCACATGATGGGATCTCTTGCGGTTGTTGATCACCAGGTACCAGCAACATGGGCTGCCTACCGCAATATGTGTCAGGAGATCCGAGACCCACAAGTGCATCAAGAACTACAGGACGATCTAGTGGAGCACCTATGGAGGCTCAAGGGCAACGTCTAGCTCGGTTTGTTTTAATTTATGTTGAAACTTGCTTCATTGAACTATTTAATTTTGTATTAATTTTTATGATGAACATTCAGTTTTTTGTTGAATTTGCGTCCATTTTGGTTGATTTTAAGTCGAGAGGGCGACGAGTTTGTCTAAGTAATGCCGAAATAGCGTTGAATCTGGGCCAAATTTGGACCAAATCTACGTCCATAATGGGCCAAAAGTGGCGGTTGGGGGCGCCCGTGGGGCGGCGACTAGGAAAACGAGCCCCCCCCCTCCCCCAGGCCGATTTTAGCGCCGGCTTGGCCCTAGGCGGCCCTAAAATCGGCCCCTAGGGGGGGCTAACGGCTGAAGAAGCTCTTAGCGAGCCGGATAGATCGTAGGCGTCAGGACCAGATCGACGCTACGGGTGATAGAAATACATGAGACCAACGTTGCGGATGATAGAAATACATGAGTTATGAAACATTTGTTCGCGTATTTTTTTTATGTATGTTCCTATAATTTTTTAAAGGTGGTAATGGGTTAAAGCATGTAATTTTATAAACTTACTCCCAACTTGTGTGCACTGAAAAAGTGCTCAAGCATGTCTAAAAAAATTCTTGTGATGTTTAAAAAACGCCCGTGTGTTTGAAAAAATGTTTATGTAATTTTCAACAGAGTGCTCACATGTTGTTTTTGTAATGTTCACTCGTGTTTAAACGAATGGTCATATAATTTTGAAAAAGTGTGTCACACGCGTTTTAACGAATGTTTGAATGTTCATTGAATTTAAGATGTATTCACACACTCAAAAAATTGTGGGATTTTAGAACATTGATAGCGCATTTTAGAAATAAAATGATGTTGTTTTTGCAAAAAAAAAACTATATATTTTTCAGAAGTGCACATATAAACCCCATTATCCCAGAAAAATCGGAACTAAAAAAATGAGAACTGGTAGATGCCCACTAGGCTTGTCCGCTTTGAGACAACCTACAGGTGAGCGCGTCATAATGAACAGACCTTGTAGAATTTTTCTGTGCATGATGAATTAATCGTGTCTTTTCAAGCCCTGAACCGTAGAATTATTCATGTTTTGCCTATTGAAGAATATTGTGTGCAATTCGAGGGGGGTTTCATAATGTTTTTCGTATATTTGAAGTTTTTCATATGCAAATTCTTTTTCCATTATGGGGATTCATACACAGATTCAGAAGTTCTCCTGATGAAAACAACGCATTTGCTTTTGCGGAAATTTGTGTGGGTGCAGATCCATGTTAATGGCTAGTAGTTATTTTGGTGATGGATCAACGAATTTGCGAGTACTCTTTTGTACTTGCCTAATATTGAAACAGTTTAGAAAAATCAGTGTGATGTGTTTACAATAATGACTGATGATGTCCTGCTTAGTCCTTGATCCTAAGAAATTGGTGACGATTTGTGATAATTCTTTTCCTGAATACTAATGTGGGAATTTCTTACACCGCTGAATGCATTGCTTCTTGTTGACACAGAACATGTATATCACTGAGAGCATTCAGAGATTGAATTTTCGTGTGATCCAAAGCTGAAGTGGGAATTCAGATTGTCAAAAAACACATAGTTAATCTCGCTAGTAATCTATTGCTATGTGATGTGAAGATTTGTTTAGTCTATTGCTATGTGATGTGAAGATTTGTTTTCTACGTGTGGATAAGTGCTGTTAACTCTGCATTTGTACCCATGAGAACTAATGCTAATTCCCCGGTGTATAACTCCAAATTTTGAATACAGGTGGAGGGAGAACTACGCAACTGCATTGACAAGTGCGAAAATTGCGCCAGATTGTATAACCCGAGCGACCCAGGTTATGTCAGAGTTGGATCAAAAAGGTTGCACTAATTTCACCAATACTATACAACGAATTTTTTCCATACTTGATGCAAGCAGTGCAAGATCAAGTAAACCAATGGAACGGAAAGCATGTTCATGATACATAACACACAGTATTCAAGCATGCCAATAACCACCACCAGTTTAGAGAAATCACAAATCCAATATATAGCATCTATGAATAGAAAAACGGGATTTCTTACGCATATATCTAATATCCATCATCAAAATTGAATGAATCCAGATACATACATCATCTCTACAATACAAAAACTTGTTAACATCCTCCCAACAGCAGATAACTTATGTATCATGCCCCCAAATGAAAGAACAGAAATCTGCCACCAACATCTGGTGGTCTCAAAATAAATTCTAGTGTACAACACGCCCCTTACAATCTTTGCTGCTGCCTAGAAGCTTTGAAGATCACCAGAATTTGCAAATTGGATGCGTCTACTCCAGTATCTCGTGATCTGGCAATAATTTATAGTATACAACACTTCCCCCAAGGTAATTTTTATACCACGACCAAGAAGTTTGAAGATCACCCCAAGGTCTATTCCTATGCCTGATTTAAGTGGAAGTAAGTTCTAGCAAGTAGTAACAGCAGAGCCAGGGCTAGAACCAACGAGGAAGCAGGCCTAGTAGCGGCCCTGACCTGGTGGTCTCCTGTTTGAAGTCCTATCTAAGTTGCTGTAGCGGTTCTGTGACTGCTGCGGTCGTGAATTAGGTCTGACAGCAGGTGCCCCACCTCCAGAATAGGAACTAGGTTGTTGCTGCTGCCACTGTTGGGCTCCTGCATATGGTGCAGGCTGGTAGACCCCACCACCATACCCCCCAGCATACAAAGGGGGTTGCCCATATCGTCCAAAACCAGATGACGGAGGAGCAGTATGTGATGAATATGCGTTGCTACTATTCTGATGGTATCCAGACGGATGCCGGCCCGCCGCCCCTCTTGAGTCGCTGTGGCTGGCTCCCCCATATTGTTGTTGCCTCCCGCGATTATCTCTTGTATACTGATGACCTGATGGCTGACCATTGGGTAGACTATCACTAGGAACATGCCAACCAGAACGTCCAGCAGGCTGCTCCATCCTTGGTGGCATTCCGTTTGCATAATGCATACCATTCATTATAGTTTGATATGGCCTAGCCGGGGAGTATTGTCCACCACCACGAACATTCAAGCTGTTTGCAACTAGTCGGTGCGCAGCCTCCCCTAGTTGGCGGCCCTGTATCGATCCTGCAGGGTTTTGCCTTAACCATTTCAAAGGTAGGTTAGGATTTGCAACGTGGAAGCAAGTATTGACTGAATAGAGTAAAAGGCTCATACACTACCTCCTGCTGTTATCACAATGCCTCCTGTTATTATCTTGAGGCCTCCTGCCATTGTCTTCATGCCACAACACAGGCGGTGGTTTCAGATCACCAGCTTCAACAATCTTCAGAGCAACATACGCTTGTTAACAGTGAACACTTCCCAAGTGGAATGATATACTTATATTGATGTTACGCGAAAATAACAACAGTTCTGTACCTTCTTGGGTATGTTAACACCAACAGGTGGACGTGCTATGTGCTTATGAGGATCTGGAAGCTTGTAAATCGAGCATCTACGGAAGGCAAATGTCATAATCTTGAATTCAACTGCCAGATCATATGAATAATACAGAGGAAAAATGAGCTTACATCACTTGATTGTCCATAATATCCTCCAGTCCATCCACAGGAGATCTGAAGACGGGGGGACTTGGATCCCCACCACAAAGTGAGATGTAACCATTCATTCCTCCACTGCACAAAATAAGCAAGAGCAGCTAAGTAATGTTATAGTTATAGCAGCTCATAAAAGAGGCACTATTTGTTATACTATAAGATGGGCAGTCTACTCATGTTCACTTTGCCCACAGGCCCCAGCAAAAAGCCGTTGAGTAGAACTAAGAACTAAGAAGGGCAATCAGTCAGACATGGAACTACTACACTTGACAACAAAATACTATCTGCAGTCAATCAAGAATCCTGGTAGGGTTAGCTAACCTAGCAGAAGGATCGAGTTGCTCTTTAATTTCATTTCGCTCATTATCAGATAGATGTCCGAATTTGCTGCTGAGAGAGTAGATATAAGGTGAAATTGGGTGTGCGCCATTCACAAAAAGCATATTGTACATTGTACTGTTTCGCCTTGCTTCTTCAGGCTACACAAGACGAGGGAAATATGAAAAATCTTGTAAGTTAAAACAAGATTGTCTATTACATATGCCATAAAAACAATAAACAGATGCAACACTGTATTGTCTATTACATATGCCATAAAAACAATAAACAGATGCAACACTGTTTCATACCGTCAAAGTATGCTCGACTTTTTTAATCTCAGACAGCAACCTATCTTCATCAATGAAGGGCAGCTTGGCTATCCCCTGTAAAGAACAAATTTTAGTTAAATATGGAAGATGTATGATATACATGAGTATGCTTGCTAAGGTAAATGTACCTGCCAAGAAAACCTCTTTCCATTCATATCTACTTCAAAATCTGCAGCGTAAACGGGTTAAAACGGATTAGAACCAGCTTAAGGTTGTAGGAGAAACTGATACTATTCATGATTATATATTGGCAAAATAAGCATACCAATCGGATAGAAGTCAATTATCGGCGAACTAGGATCAGTCATCAATTGCCGATACTGTACTGGGAGTGCATGTGAACTGAAATGTAATAAAACAACCTATCAAATAATCCAGCCCATCAAGGTACTAAGATTGAAGAAAGAAAATATTAGCATATTCACCTCGCCGCTGGGAAAACTCCCATAAGCTGATCGAAGGGTTTGAATGGTGACCCGAGTTCAAAAGTTATATTAAGCTGGCCTAAACCTTTTAAATCCGAAGCAAAGGGGGCATAGTGGTAAGGGTAAAACCTACATATAGTAAGAAAAATTAGAATGAAACAGGTATTGGTGGGATGGGTAGAGGAACAATTAAAAACTATCAGCAATTGTGCTACGAATAGAACAATGTAATGTCTTATATTTTACAAATTAAACATGCTAAATTACCATTGCCATGAGCAGACGCCTTCATAATAGTAGTGCATTACCCAACACAAACCTTCAGTATATTTGAGAACCTGAAGGAGCACAGAGCACGATCGTATACAAATTAGGGAAAATGCATTTTTCAAATAATGATCAAGTGACATTCTCTATCATGAATAAAGTAATAATGACAACAGGTTATGGTGTTAATAATGAATCATGAATGCAGTATATATTTTTTAATCATGAATGCAGTATATTAAAGGCATTTCCATGATACTTACAACATCCCTACGTATTTCTTCAATTTGCTCACGCGTTCTTGCCCCAAACTTGTCTTCATAATACCTTTCCCTCCATCCTGGTTCTCCAAGCTTTATCTGAATATTATTAACAAAATAATGTTATCACCCGAGTTTTTTAACCATTATAAAATATATAAAATAGTCTCAGAAGGTCCAGAAAATAGAAGTATACTTTCAATTCCCGAAGGGATGACATACCTAACCCCTAAAGTAAATAACATATTAACTTATATATAATAACACTCTACCAGGAATGTAATTTAAACCTATCTTATCCCTACGATCTCTAAGTAAGGAATCTTAACTTTGGTGACATATAGTGGCCAGTGTTCTCAACAATGTCATGACAATATGCATAGCATGGTTGAACTTGAACTTACAACTGTGACGAACTGATACAGCAGCAGAAAAAGATTTCTGCACAGATAACCAAAGATACAAGAAATACCTTGTCCTCCTCAGGATCTTCAGAATTAAAAAGATCTGATTTATCACGAAGTGCAACTTTAAGCATTGACTTCAGGTCTTCTTTGTTTTCACGTGCCTGTAGAAGTTACAGCAAGATTCAGATGAAACCATAAAATATCTTCAAACAAATATAACACCTTCTCAAACAAGACCAAATAAAGTACCTGTGCTTCAACGCTAATTTCAGCTTCAACAACAGCAGCAGAAAGGCTGGAATCTGAAGATGATAGACGTGCTTTCTTAGCTTGACTGCCCTTTTCCATGCTATGTCCATTATGTTCAAATGGTGAAGCCACAGCTCCAGAGGCAAGGCGAGATCCTTGGAAACGTGCAACAGGTACAATAAGATCACCCCTGACATGGGGATCCAGATCATCACCTCGCTTTGCTTGGGCTTTATCACGTTTTATTCTTTCAGCTTGACGCTACAAACGACATCGTTGAAAATGTAAACTGTAAGTGAAAGCACCCACTACTAGTTGCTAACTTAATAACAGCTGAGCATCAAATGTATATAAGTAGGTCTGGGAACATTTGCCGTCGAGAGTCGTTCACTTATATTGTCTAGTTCCAAGAGATTTACAGAGTACACAACTCAAGAGATGGCTATGAATGGAGGAGGCATGTCTTGCCTGACCTTGGTGAATGTGTTATGCCAAATGCAAATTTCATGATAACATATCAAATTCCAAGCACAGATATGGAATTATGGATAGAAGACCATTGCTGACCCCTATATTTTCTTATTCTGTAAAATTTCATAAACCATAATATTCACTGGGCATGCAAAGCATCTAACAAAAATTCCAGCTTAAATAACAAAATACAGTGAATATTATGGTTGATGTCTTGTAGTTAACTGTATACAGAGAGATTAGTTGCCACTCGACAACATGAGAAAGCACACGATATCATCCATAGAGAAGAAATGGCATATAGGATATTGCTCTTCACCATACAGCCACCAGGTATAGTTGAAGTTAAGCAATTGAGAAGCAAAATCAAGATAGATATCATCTTTACCTGGTGCAAACGAGCTCTTTTCTGAAATATTTTATCCTCGTATGAACCAACTGCTTGAATGAAGTGTTCAACTCTATTCAGATCCGGCTACAACAATGAAGAAAAATATGTTACTTCTGAAATACCCATGAGGATCATTTCAAATAAAATAAATTTCTAAGAAACCACTTGGATCAGATGATGTGCAAATGAAATTTGAATACCGTGCAAGCATCGGTTAAATAGCCACCCATATTAGGAAATTCCTTCTTGTACACAGCCATTAACAAATTAATAGCTCCCTGCAAACAAATATGGAAGTTAACATCGTGTAACAATAATCTAAGAAAGTGAACTACAAACAGAAAATGGAACATGTCAAACATTCAAAGAGAAGACAGCTCCACTTTAGTAACTAGTAACACTACATAACCAGATAGCTGCTAACTGCAAAATAACATTTTGAACTATAAGATAGGAAACAAACCTCACGGATCTCTAGTGTCGGCATGTGTGGAAGAAAATCATTGCCAACAAAAAAGCACATGAAGATGAAATCATCAATGATGCGTTCAATATCAGTCTTGCAAGCTGGATTTGGCATTCTGAACTCATATTCTAAGTACTCTCGTAGGGTCCATATATTCAAGAACTGTAGAAGCACAAAAGTGGAGCAGCACAAATGAAAAGTCCATTGGTAAGTCCACTGAATAGCATCACATCACAAGTAGCAATAAACAAATTGATCTCATTACCTGGTAGGGTTTCTTTGGTACTATTTCATCACCCTTCTCATCAAACTCCCCAGCTTTCCGTTTTGCCTTTCCTTCACACTTTGCTGCTAGATGTCCAACTTGACCACACAAGAAGCATTTGTCCTGCTGTCCAGGTGTATAAATCACCTGCAAACACAAAGTATATGCAAATAAGCTTTCATGACACAACGTCGAACAAAACGTTCAAGGAAAAGGCAGTGCTCTGAAGGAAAGAACTGGATTTTTTTTTAAGTAGAGTAGCAACATAGACAACGGGAAAATACAAAAAAAAAACAGTTTTTTCTTAGCACAGGCTGCGGCATGTATATATGGTAAAAAGCATAAATTTTTTATTATGAGAAGAGAACCTCTCTCAGTATGGAGAAGTGCACTTCGTGTGTTGCTAGAGCCAACATGATTAGATCTGCATCCTGCATTCATGAGATTAAATTTATGCGTCAGCGAGACTAACAGATAAAATATTGTCCAACACAAAATAGAACATTAAGCATACAGGAACAGAACTTACCAGGCCGTACAGGCAATGTCGGGTATTTGGGTTAAAGCCAGGAAGGTTCCTATTGCCACGAATGTAGGACATGATTTTATGTTCCCCTTCACCAGGAACATTGGCATCAGAAAGAATAACCTTCAAAAGATTGTAATCAGGATACGTTTTATTTCTACATACTTTCTAATACCAATCTGTGGTGTTTCTGAATCATAAGGAAATATGACCAAACATATTAACAAATATAGATCCCAACACTAAATGACAAATTAGGAAAAAGATATGCTTACTTTAATTTGTTTCCATCCAGGATCATAATTCAATCTGAGGTGGATGTAGTACTGCAAAGCAACTGATAGAACAGCCATAAACTCCGTTCCAGGAGTAATAACATTAGAATCACATGTTTGTGATTGCTGTTTTGGAGGAAGCTTTCTTCCTTCCCTCTCAAACTCTTCACGCAGCTTTTCTTCTTCTTCAGCCTGGACATAGGACAACAGTGACCAGTGAGTGCAATCATAAATGGTTGCGGATGTCCACAAATAACAATAAATACAACAGTACGATTATAAACATAAGAAGATAATTCCACTAGAATACTGACCGCTTCAGCAGCATCTTTTGCAGCTCTGAATCGTCTAGAGCGCTGCTGGTTCATCTTAGCACGAGGAGCCACACCATCTGTAAGCCATTGTAGGATAATACAAATGGAGAAAATGCGTTAGATGCAAGTACAGACAAGAGTAAGTTGTTCAAAGGAAAGCTTAACATGTTTTGCCATTGTTCATGGAAGAGGATGCCTATTCATTCTAAAGGAAGGGTATGACTACATCAGTTTGAGCAACATTAGAACAGCCAAACAGAAAAGATAACAAAGAGATGAAATTCGTACCGATGGCCATGTACAAAAGCTTCCGAGGGCGAACCATGACAAAGAGCCTATCTATGTAATCAAACATGCACTGGAAAACCTCAGCGAATGTTGTGGGCGAGGCCTGTGGCAGAAAAAACAATAGAATAGAGAACCACGTCAACGTAGAAGTTGATATTGATAACAATTGAGCAATAAGCAAATGTTAGAAAGCTCATATTAGGGGGAAATAAAATGCATCCAGTAGAACTGTTGATAAAGTAGCAGCGTGCAGTCCACGAACTGCATAGCCTCCTAATTGAAATAAACTTGAATCTTCTTGGCAGATTCACTTGTCCAGAAATTAATTTTCAATATCGTTTCACAGAAAACAGAAGACTTGGTCACAGAAGTGCGACATCAAATTCCAATAGTTGAACTACAGCATCCTCCTGGTATATCAGGATGGTTTGGGGACAATTTAGGAGGTCCCTTTTAATTGCAACCATCATCCTGCAAGTAATTTAATTCCCCCCGGGGTAACTGCATAGGTCCCATAAATCTATCGCATATCTAGCGGTCTTCCTCGCTCGGAAGCACCGAATCGAACAGCCGAATCGAAATAACACGTCTCGAGATTGACGCGGCGGCGGGAGGGAGGGAGGGAGCGTACGTACCCTGTCCTCGGGGTGGAAGCAGGGGTGAATAATCCCGTTCATGTCGAGGTAGAGGTTGTCGAACTCGAGGCTGTTGGGGTTGGGCTTGGAGGTGTCGACGGGGACCTGGACGCCCTCGATCTCGACGGGCTCCTCCTCCACCACGTCCACCACCACCATCGGGTACTTCTCCGCCAGCCAGCGGTAGAACGCCGGGACACCCATCGCCGCCGCCGGCGGGAGCCGGAACCCTAACCCTACAAACGAGCGGACGGGGTCGGGGGCGGGGCGGGGAGAGAGAGAGGAGTGGGAGGCGCGAAACCCTAAAAAAGGAGGGAGAGGGCACGAGGCGGCGACGGTATATGCCGTTCCCGGAGTGGAAATATCTGAGGTGGGGGCACGACGAGAGGCGGTTTTGCGGTCTGGACCTCGCGGGGCTGGATGCCTTCGCTGGGGAAGGGGCCGGCGAGGGGGCGGAGGGCTCTTTTGCCGTCTGCGGGAAGGGCTTCTCTGGAGCTCTCCCACGCGTCAGCGTCAAGAGGTTTGACTCCGGTGTGAGCGGGCCGGGTTGGGCCGGGCCGTATTTGGAAGATAGACTGAGCCCGTCGCAGCCCAGGATGAGTCGCCCGGTTAGCGGTGCAAAGATTTTTCTTTAACGGGGCTAATCCCCTTTCCATTATATACCGAAACAGATTTGCTAAATCTCATCTAGATGAGATTTAACAAAGTCTCATCTAACTCCTACGCATCATTTGAGTAATCATACAAAAATAAAAAAATAAACCTACACGAATCTTTATGAAAATCAAATGGTATATGAGTTAGATGTGACTTCGTTAAGTCTCATCTAGATGAGAGTTAGACACACCCATACCGAAATAACGGAAATACATCCGAATCCAAGTCTGAACAAACAGGGAAAAGGAAAAGGAAAGTTTAAGCACTCCGGGGAAACATCCGTCATGAAGGTGTCATTTTTGCCCAACTTCGCGGCTTCTCACACGTCGTGATGGAGGTGGATTGTTTAGAGGTTCCCGACCTCTGGTTATCGCGTAACAATTCTCGTTCGATTGTTGCGTCTATCTTAGATGAAATAGGAGAGAAGTCGACAAATTTTATCTCTTTTTCTATTAGACATATCTCGAGGGGTGGTAATTGTTTGGCTGATCTCTGCGCTAAGCAGGCCTGCACCATGTTGGTGACAGACTGCTGGCTGGAGGAGTGCCCTCCTTTTCTTACTAGTAGCCTAAGGTTATATTGTAATTTGATGTTATTCAAGCAATAAAACTCCCCGTGTTCTCGGCAAAAAAAAGGCACTCCGGGGAAACCAAATATAAACGCTCAATGTGCGGAGAAAACCCTTGAAGCACTATCACCACGCATCTACAAACATTGTTATAGAAAGAGACGGCATAGAAACAGCCTATGCAGAGTCAATAAAAGGTAGAAACAGCCTATGAAGGTATCTGATCGGCAGGGGCCAGAAACATCCTCACCCAGGAGACGGGGTGGAAGGACGACAAAAGCGGCAAGGGGAAGTTGATGAAGCTCATTCCAAGTCGCCCACAGAATGTGTCGTCGCGCGGAGCCTCATCATGTTCTTGACGTTTTCTTTCAGCAAAGCCGCGCCACGCTCCAGATCCACATGGCCCTCGTCCTTCATAAGTCATGCCCAGTAGTTCAGATGTTGTAGTTCAGATGCTGCCAAGACCTATGTACAGAAAATCCTATTCGGCGCTTACTGTGTCAAACTGTCGAGAATTCGCACACACGCTCACACTGAATTGGGCTGGCCCACATCCCCATGGGTAGGCACCCGGTTTTGGAACCTTCCAAAAGGTTCCATGAACCGGTTTTTGTTTTTATAACAGCTTTGTGGTTTTCTTGTGGGTTTGTTTTCTATATTTTTTTCATTTCTTTTTTCGCTTTCGTTTTTACATTTCTTTGTTTCCATTTTTGTTTCTTTATCACATCTTGTTTTTTGTTTTTTAAATCACAAATTGAAAAACAATAACCATATTCAAAAATGTTTGAAAATTCCAAATTGTATTGATGTTTTCAAAAATTATTCATGTTTTTCAAAAAGTTTGGAATTTTGAAATTTGTTCAAGTTTTTTCGAAAAGTGTGAAGTTTCAACATTTTGTACATGTTTTTCTAAATATTGTTCATGGTTTCAAAAATGTTCAGTTTAAGAATTGTTCATGTTTTCAAAAAGTGCTCTTAATTTTTTTATAATTTATCAAAATTTGCCCGCACTTCCAAAAAATGTTTGAAAATTCTAAATTTAGTTCACGTCGACAAAACTTGTTTGCATTTTCCAAAGTACTCGGAATTTTGAAGTTTCACGTTTTCAGAAAAAGTGAAAGTTTCAATATTTTTTTCATGTTTGTCGAAAAATGTTCGTAATTTCAAAATTTGTTCGTGGTTTCTTAAAAGTTCGGAGTTTCAATTTTTGTTCCTGTTCTCATTTTTGAAAAATTCAAAATGTGTCCCAAATTTTCAGGATTGTCATGTTTTCAAAATTTTGCTCACAATGTTGAAAAATCTTCGCGCTTCAAAAAGTATTCAGTTTTCTCAAACAAAAATCAAGTTTCAGAAAACTTTCAAATATATGGTTGTTCATAGTTCTTAAAGTATTGCGCTGCTCATTTGTCACAAAAGTTTGCTTGTTGCAATGGGATGCAGAGTGTAAGGGCCTCTTTGATTCATAGGATTTTAAAAACGTAGGAATAAGAAAAATATAGGGCTGGAGTGGTATGTCCATTTAAATCCTATAGGATTCACAAGGAGTGTTTGATGCCAGAGGAAAAACAAAGAAATTGTAAATAGAGGTTGGGGTGAATGTTATATTTCCTATGAAATGTAGTACAAAAGATTCCATAGAAAAAGATCCTATGGAATCCAATCCTATGAATCAAAGGATGAATGTAGAAAAAAATCCTAAGGATCTCAATCCTCCAAAAGCCCTATAAAATTTCTTTGAATCAAAGGAGCCCTAAGTTCTTGTGCTCCCAACAGGAGCACTCGTTTTCGGAATTTTGCGTAGCGTGGTCATGCTGTTGGCCAGCCCAGTGGATATTTTGTGTGCGTTGGGATGCTATTTGCCGCAAAATGCGATAGATAGGAGCTCCCCTATGCACCAAGGTGTCAAGCAATCATGCGGAACAACAAGACATGGCCTGACAAATGCAAAGCCTACCTGGCTCTATAGCGTTTTTTTATTTTCTTTCTCGTATGTTTTTTCATTTTTGCCGATATTTTTTTCTTTCTAGATTTTTTAGGGGGGTGCTCAATGAGGCAGCAACATCGCGCCGATGACTTTTGATGCGGCGGCTCGGTTCCCCTCTATTGATACACTCGAGCCTGATAGTTTGCAATGACTGTTTGCAAACTCCTCATGAGACTCCAAACTATATTGTTCTGGTATTGCGGTTCATGGCTGATACTTTTGGGTTAGTTCCATATCGGTTGTGGAAGAAGACATGATGATGTCATGCAAGTGTGCAGGGTTGTTGTAGCAATTTCGTGTGATAAGTATAGTGTCGAACCCACAGGAAGCTTATAGGAAGGCGCCGCAAACTCCACAACTATGTTGCCACTTTCACGCAGCCATGTACGCATCCAAAACCCAAAACGAAGTTTGGGAATAGTTTAGTCAATTGTAGCTAGGAAAACAAGATAAAAAGGTATTTAACTAATCTACTAACAAAAAATATAAAAACAGTAAATAAAAGACTCTAAGTTAGTAAGGAGGGTGCTTGAATAGTAAGCATTCTCGAGGGGTCCAGAATCACTACCACATATGAACTATCGTATCCTCCAGTAACTGGTCAAATGTATAAGTGGACGGAGCCGGGTACAGTACACGTTCTACTCTAACGTAGACTTCGTGTCACGCACGCCACTGTCATAGTCTTTCCCATAGGGTTACAAATCATGATAATTAAGGGTTGCCCCATGGACGTGGCCTCTTCAAGGGTTCTTTGTAATTCCCCAATCCTTTGCAAAGGCGAGGAACCGAGGCTTTTACTGTCACCTCAAATTACCCCAGTATCCCCAACCATCACAAGGATTGTAACATACTTCACGGCACAAGGCACAAATGCGAGTGAGCGCTCCTCTCAGCATTCGCGAAGGCTGTTAAATCTAGTCATGAACATGTAATATTGGATCACAACAAATATCATATAGGGTTTAGCCATATCGTCGAGAACAAGTATAACTACGCAATCATACACATGAAGGTTAGGGACGAGTTACAAGCCGGCATCAAGCCGGTGAAGGTGAAGGCATGATGGTGATGGCGGTGGCGCGGTGGTGATGATGGTGGTGGTGGTGTCCTCCACAGAGGTGATGGAGACGGGGGTGCCACTGGTGGTGGCAGCATCGGTGTGAGGGCACCGGCCCGGTGGGCGGTGCTCATGGTGGTGGAGCCTCCTCCTTCTTCCCTTGGTGTTATCCCTTCTTCTCGGGTGGTGGAGCAGCTATGGAGGTGTTCTTGGATGTATTCTTGGTGATGAGATGACATGTATATGAGTTGTGGCGGCTAGGGTTGAGGATGACTTATATAAGGAGCCTCCCTAGCCTCCTCTCTTGATGGGCCTCATCTAAGGGCTCAAGATGAGACAAATCATCTCCCAGTCTCTTCTTTATGAGATAAGGATCTCGTGGGATCGAATGGGGATGAAATTAGTGAAGAATCTCATCTGGAAGGGCAACTTTCGGAGTTGTTTGCATGCAAAACGACCGCGTGCGGTCGTTCGAAGCGTCGTCTTTGAATCTGTCCTCCTTCGGTAAAATGGACCCAGATCTTCACATGAACTCGGAACTTGACGTTCTTGTACTCGTTGGATTCATATGAACGGCGCTAATCCATTTCTGGTCTTGGATCTTGATTTGGATCACTTTGGAAAAAATCACTTTTCTGACCTCCCGAGTGGCTAGGTCTGGCACCTCGATGACTCTGTATCAAACCCATACTTGGTTCTTTCATCGTGCTTGGTCCTAGGTTGCTTCAAAACACCTATACACACAAGAAAACTAATAAAAACTAAATAAAATACTAAATGTGCAATGCTCACAATGATAAGTGCAAATACCGGTAAACATGCATAATGGACAACTATTTGGTTCAACGGGGCATGATATATACCGAGAACATGCAACAAATGAGCTCTAAAGTTCGTACAATATAGATCCATCACATAACACGACTTATAAGGACGGGGGGTGACGTGGCTTGAGACTGCGTCGGTATTTCCCCAAAGAGGAAAGGATGATGCATCACATCGACGATAAGTATTTCCCTCAGTTATGAAACCTTATCAACCCGTAGAGGAAGATCATGCACCCACGTAAGCAGCACCTTCACACAGACAACAAATACTTGCAACCCGATGCAAAAGAGAGGTTGCCACGCTCTTTACGGTAATAAGATAGATTAGGTAATGATAGTTTTGGCAAATAGATCGCGCAAGAACACAAAGTAAAATATAAAAAAGTGCACAAAGGTATTTTTTGGATCAATAGTTCTGAAAAAAAATCCAAATAGCAGATCGGAAAGCAATATGTTGGAAAAGTAGATCTAGGGGGGGCGTAGGTTTCACTAGTGGCTTCTCTCATGAGTATAGTGTTGGAAATATGCCCGAGAGGTAATAATAAAATGGTTATTATTATATTTTCTTGTTCGTGATAATTGACTATTTTTCATGCTATAATTGTATTAGCTGGAACCCGCAATACATGTGTGAATGCATAGACCACACCAAGTCCCTAGTGTGCCTCCAGTTGACTAGCTCATTGACCAATAGATGGTCATGGCTTCCTGGCCATGGACATTGGATGCCATTGATAACGGGATCACATCATTAGGGGAATGATGTGATGGACAAGACCCAATCCTAAGCATAGCACAAGATCGCGTAGTTCGTCTGCTAGAGCTTTTCTAATGTCAAGTATCATTTCCTTAGACCATGAGATTGTGCAACTCCCGGATACCGTAGGAATGCTTTGGGTGTATCAAATGTCACAACGTAACTGGGTGACTATAAAGGTGCACTACAGGTATCTCCAAAAGTGTTTGTTGGGTTGGCACAAATCGAGACTGGGATTTGTCACTCTGCGTGACAGAGAGGTATCTCTGGGCCCACTTGGTAATACATCATCATAATGAGCTCAACGTGACTAAGGAGTTAGTCACGGGATCATGTGTTATAGAACGAGCAAAGAGACTCGCCGGTAACGAGACTAAACAAGGTATAGGGATACCGACGATCGAATCTCGGGCAAGTAACATACCGATGGACAAAGAGAATTGTATACGGGATTAATTGAATCCCCGACATCGTGGTTCATCCGATGAGATCATCTTGGAGCATGTGGGAGACAATATGGATATCTAGATCCCACTATTGGTTTTTGGCCGGAGAGGTGTGTCGGTCACGACTGCATGGTTCCCGAACCCGTAGGGTCTACACACTTAAGTTTCGGTGACGCTCGAGTTGTAATGGGAATTGTATGTGGTTACCGAAAGTTTTTCGGAGTCCGGATGAGATCTCGGACGTCACGAGGAGTTATGGAATGGTCCGGAGGTGAAGATTTATATATGGGAAGTCCAGTTTCAGTCGTTGGAAAGGTTTCGGGGTTTATCGGTATTGTACCGGGACCACCGAAGGGGTTCCGAGGGTCCACCGGAAGGGTCCACCTGCCCTGGAGGGCCTAATGGGCTGAGGTTGCGTGGGAACCAGCCCCTTAGTGGGCTGGTGCACCCCCCTAGGCCCATGGCGCCTAGGGTTGGAAACCCTAGGGGGTGGGGGCGCCTTCACCTAACTTGCGAGGCAAGTTGCCCCCTTTGGCCGCAGCCCCCCCTTCTAGATGGATCTAGGGGGGTGGCCACCTCTCCCCTTCCCCTTATAAATAGTGGAGGGGTGGGAGGGCAGCCGCACCCTTTCCCCTGGCGCAGCCCTCCCCCTCCTACACCTCCTCCTCCGTAGTGCTTAGCGAAGCCCTGCCGGAGAACCACAAGCTCCATCGCCACCACGCCTTCGTGCTGCCGGAGCTCTCCCTCAACTTCTCCTCCTCCCTTGCTGGATCAAGAAGGAGGAGACGTCCTCGGGCTGTACGTGTGTTGAACGCGGAGGCACCGTCCGTTCGGTGCTTGGATCGGATCTTCCACGATTTTTATCGCCGCGAGTACGACTCCATCAACCGCGTTCGTTGTAACGCTTCCGCTTAGCGATCTTCAAGAGTATGAAGATGCAATCCCTCTCTCTTGTTGCTGGCATCTCCTAGATTGATCTTGGTGACACGTAGGAATTTTTTTGAATTATTACTACGTTCCCTAACAGTGGTATCAGAGCTAGGTCTATGCATAGATTCTATGCACGAGTAGAACACAAGTAGTTGTGGGCAATGATTTGGTCAATTTGCTTGTCGTTACTTGTCTTATCTTGATTTGGTGGCAATGTGGGATGAAGCGTCCCGGACTGACTTTACACGTACGCTTACGTGAGAGTGGTTCCACCGCCTGACATGCACTTGTAGCATAAGGTGGCTAGCGGGTGTCTATCTCTCCCACTTTAGTCGGATCGGATTCGATGAAGAGGGCCCTTATGAAGGGTAAATAGCAATTGGCATATCACCGTTGTGGCTTTTGCGTAGGTAAGAAACGTTCTTTCTAGAAACCCATAGCAGCCATGTAAAACTTGCAACAACAATTAGAGGACGTCTAACTTGTTTTTGCAGGGTATGCTATGTGATGTGATATGGCCAAAAGGATGTGATGAAATATATGTGATGTATGAGATTGATCATGTTCTTGTAATAGGAATCACTACTTGCATGTTGATGAGTATGACAACCGGTAGGAGCCATAGGAGTTGTCTTAATTTATTGTATGACATGCGTGTCAATCAAGAATGCCATGTAATTACTTTACTTTATTGGTAACTGTTAGCCATAGTAGTAGAAGTAATAGTTGGCGAGACAACTTCATGTAGACACGATGATGGATATCATGATGATGGAGATCATGGTGTCGTGCCGGTGACGATGGTGATCATGTCGTGCCCCCAAGATGGAGATCAAAGGCGCAAGATGATATTGGCCATATCATGTCACTTTATGATTTGCATGTGATGTTTATCATGTTCTTACATCTTATTTGCTTAGAACGACGATGCATAAATAAGATGATCCCTCACTAAAATTTCAAGAAATGTGTTCCCCCTAAGTGTGCACCTTTACGAAGGATCATTGTTTCGAAGCACCACGTGATGATCGGGTGTGATAAATTCTAACGTTCGCATACAACAATGTAAGCCAGATTTACACACGCGAAATACTTAGGTTGACTTGACGAGCCTAGCATGAACAAACATGGCCTCAGAACACGAGAGACCGAAAGGTTGAACATGAGTCGTATAGTAGATGCGATCAATGTAGAGATGTTCAACATTGATGACTAGTCCGTCTCACGTGATGATCGGACACGGCCTAGTCGATGTGGATCATGTATCACTTAGATGACTAGAGGGATGTCTATCTGAGTGGGAGTTCATTAAATAATTTGATTAGATGAACTTAATTATCATGAACTTAGTTTAAAATTGTCTTTACAATCTATCTTGTAGATCCAATGGCCCACACAAATGTTGCCCTCAACTTCAACGCGTTCCTAGATAAAACCAAGTTGAAAGACGATGGAAGCAACTATACGGATTGGGTCCGTAACTTAAGGATCATCATCATAGCTTCCAAGAAATATTATGTCCTTGATGCACCGCTAGGTGACACACCCGTTTTCCCAGTAACTCAAGACGTTATGGACGCCTGGCAATCGCATAGTGATGATTATGTTGGGGAACGTCGCATGGGAAACAAAAAATTTCCTACGGACACGCAAACCTATCCATGGTGATGAGCATCTACGAGAGGGAGAGTGGATCTACGTACCCTTGTAGATTGCTAAGCGGGAAGCGTTAAGAAACGCGGTTGGTGTAGTCGAACGTCTTCGCGGTCCAAATCGCCGAGCGTCCCGCGATCTAATCACGAACAGTCTCGCGATCTCGTCACGATCCGTCCCGCGATCCAATCATGAACGTCCCGTGGCCTTGATCACGATCCTTCCGATCTAGTACCGAACGGACGGCACCTCCGCGTTCAGCACACGTGCAGCTTGATGACGATATCCACCGTCTTGATCCAACAAGAGGAGGTGGAGAGGAGGAAGAGTTCACCGGCATCATGATGGCGCTCCGGCGATGGTGGTGGAGTGATTCCGACAGGGCTTCGCCTAAGCACTACGAAAAACCGATCTAGAGGAGCACCGGTGGAACGGGTAGCACGAGGCCGTAAATTCTGTCCAAAACCCTTCTATTCCACCAGTATATATAGGAGGAGAGGAGGAGGAGGGCTGGCGCAGGGCTGAGCCCCTCTTGGAGTTGACCAAAGCCAAGGGGGAGGAGTCCTACTCCTCCTCCACTCCTAGTAGGAGTAGGACTCTCCCTTTTTGCCTTTTTTTCCACTCTTTTTCCTTTGGGACTCTTTCCCCAGCCTCATGGGCCTGTTGTGGCTATTCCACCAGCCCACTAAGGGATGGTTAATACTCTCCGACAGCCCATGAAGCCTCTTGGGTCGAAATACCCCTCCCGAAGGTCTCCCGGTACACTACCGGCACTCCCGGTACACTACCGATGAGCCCGAAACTTTTTCGGCGACCAAACTGGGACTTCCTATATATGAATCTTTACCTCCGGACCATTTCGGGGCTCCTCATGACGTCTGGGATCTCACCCGGGACACCGAACAAACTTCGGTCACCACCATACATAACTCTACACTACCAAAACGTCACCAAACCTTAAGTGTGCAGACCCTGCGGGTTCGAGAACTATGTAGACGTGACTGAGACACCTCTATGGTCAATAACCAATGGCGGGACCTGGATGTCCACATTGGTTCCTACATATTCTACGAAGATCTTTATCGGTCGAACCTCTATGCCAAGGATTCAGTTAATCCCGTATGATGTTCCCTTTGTTCTTCGGTATGTTACTTGCTCGAGATTCGATCGTCGGTATCTCCATACCTAGTTCGATCTCGTTACCGGCAAGTCTCTTTACTCGTTCTGTAATACAAGATCCCACAACTAACAATTAGTCACATTGCTTGCAAGGCTCATTGTGATGTTGTATTACCGAGTGGGCCCTGAGATACCTCTTCGTCACACGGAGTAACAAATCCCAGTCTCGATCCATGCCAACTCAACCGACACCCTCGGAGACACCTGTAGAGCACCTTTATAGTCACACAGTTACGTTGCGACGTTTGATACACACAAGGTACTTCTCCGATATCCGTGAGTTGCATGATCTCATGGTCATAGGAACATATACTTGACATGGAGAAAACAGTAGCAATAAACTGACACGATCATAAGCTACGTTTGTAGTTTGGGTCTTGTCCATCACATCATTCTCCTAATGATGTGATCCCGTTATCAAATGACATCTCATGTCCATAGCTAGGAAACCTTAACCATCTTTCAATCAACGAGCTAGTTCACTAGAGGCATACTAGGGACATTGTGTTTGTCTATGTATCCACACATGTATCCATGTTTCCAATTAATACAATTATAGCATGGATAATAGACGATTATCATGAACAAGGAAATACAATAATAAACACTTTATTTATTACCTCTAGGGCATATTTCCAACAGTCTCCCACTTGCACTAGAGTCAATAATCTAGTTCACATCACTATGTGATTTACATTGTAATGAATCGAACACCCATGCAGTTCTGGTGTTGATCATGTTTAGCCCTTGGAAGAGGTTTAGTCAACGGGTCTGCAACATTCAGATCCATGTGCACTTTGCAAATATTTATGTCTTTCTCCAAGATGTAATCGCGGATGGAGTTGAAGAGTCGCTTTATGTGTCTGGTCCTCTTGTGAAACCTTGGTTCCTTGGCCAGAGCAATGGCACCAGTGTTGTCATAGAACAGGTTCATTGGATTCAGTGCACTGGGCACTACTCCAAGATTTGTCATGAACTGCTTCATCCATACACCTTCCTTTGCCGCCTCCGAGGCTGCGATGTATTCTGCTTCGCACGTAGAATCAGCTACCACGCTTTGCTTGGAACTACACCAGCTTACCGCTCCCCCGTTAAGAATAAATACGTATCCGGTTTGCGACTTAGAGTCGTTCGGATCAGTGTCAAAGCTTGCATCGACGTAACCCTTTACGACGAGCTCTTCATCACCTCCATAAACGAGAAACATTTGCTTAGTCCTTTTCAGGTACTTAAGGATATTCTTGACCGCTTGCCAGTGCTCCATTCCAGGATCACTTTGAAACCTTTCGGCCATACTTATGGCAAGGCTGACATCGGGTCTTGTGCACGGCATTGCATACATGATAGAGCCTATTGCTGAAGCATAGGGGATGACACTCATCTTTTCTCTATCTTCTGCAGTTACTGGGCATTGAGTCTTACTCAACTTCACACCTTGTAATACAAGCAAGAACCCCTTCTTGGACTGTTCCATTTTGAACTTCTTCAAAACTTTATCAAGGTATGTGCTCTGTGAAAGTGCTATTAAGCGTCTCGATCTATCTCTATAGATCTTAATGCCTAATATGAAAGCAGCTTCTCCTAGGTCCTTCATTGAAAAACTCTTGTTCAAATATTCCTTCATGCTTTCCAGCATTTCTATATCGTTTCCAATCAGCAATATGTCATCCACACATAATACTAGAAACGCTATAGAGCTCCCACTCACTTTCTTGTAAATACAAGCTTCTCCATAAACTTGTATAAACTCAAACGCTTTGATCACCTCATCAAAGCGCTTATTCCAACTCCGAGATGCTTGCACCAGTCCATAAATGGATCGCTGGAGTTTGCAAACTTTGTCAGCATTCTTTGGATCGACAAAACCTTCGGGTTGCATCATATACAACTCTTCCTCAAGGAAACCGTTGAGGAACGCTGTTTTTACATCCATCTGCCAAATTTCATAGTCGAAATAGGCAGCTATTGCTAACATGATTCTGAGAGACTTAAGCATCACTACGGGTGAGAAAGTCTCATCGTAGTAAACTCCTTGAACTTGTGAAAAACCCTTTGCCACAAGTCGAGCTTTATAGACGGTGACATTACCGTCCACGTCTGTTTTCTTCTTAAAGATCCATTTGTTCTGAATGGCCTTTCGCCCTTCAGGTAATACTTCCAAAGTCCATACTTTGTTTTCATACATGGATCCCATCTCGGATTTCATGGCCTCTAACCATTTCTCGGAATACGGGCCCATCACTGCTCCTCCATAGCTCGTAGGTTCATTGTTGTCAAACAACATGACCTCCAAGACAGGGTTGCCGTACCACTCAGGGGTAGTACGCGACCTTGTCGACCTACGAGGTTTAATAGCTGCTTGATCCGAAGCTTCATGATCATCATCATTAACTTCCTCTTCTACCATCATAGGTTCCACAAAAACATCTTTCTGCGCTGCGCTACTTTCTGGTTGAAGTAAAGGTTCAATAACCTCATCAAGCTCTATTTTCCTCCCACTCAATTCTTTTGAGAGAAACTCTTTCTCAAGAAATGTTCCGTTTTTAGCGACAAACACTTTGCCTTCGGATCTGAGATAGAAGGTATACCCGACTGTCTCTTTCGGGTATCCTATGAAGAAGCATTTCTTCGCTTTGGGTTCCAGCTTTTCAGGCTGAAGCTTTTTGACATAAGCATCACATCCCCAAATTTTAAGAAACGACAACTTTGGCTTCTTGCCAAACCACAGTTCATATGGCGTCGTCTCAACGGATTTTGATGGTGCCCTATTTAAAGTGAATGCAGCTGTCTCTAATGCATAACCCCAAAACGATAGTGGCAAATCAGCAAGAAACATCATAGAATGCACCATATCTAATAAGGTTCGGTTACAACGTTCGGACACACCATTACGCTGTGGTGTTCCGGGCGGTGTCAACTGTGAAACAATTCCACATTGTCTTAAGTGACTGCCAAACTCATAACTCAGATATTCACCTCCTCGATCAGATCGTAGGAACTTAATCTTCTTGTTACGATGATTCTCAACTTCACTCTGAAATTGCTTGAACTTTTCAAATGTTTCAGACTTGTGTTTCATTAAGTAAATATACCCATATCTACTTAAGTCATTAGTGAAGGTGAGAAAATAACGATATCCACCACGCGTTGTAATACTCATTTGACCGCACACATCAGTGTGTATGATTTCCAATAAGTCACTCGCCCGTTCCATTGTTCCAGAGAACGGCGTTTTAGTCATCTTGCCCATGAGGCATGGTTCACATGTGTCAAGTGATTCAAAATCAAGTGACTCCAAAAGTCCATCAGCATGGAGCTTCCTCATGCGTTTTACACCAATATGACCTAAACGGCAATGCCACAAGAAAGTGGTACTATCATTATCAATTCTACATCTTTTGGCATCAATGTTATGAACATGTGTGTCGTCACTATCAAGATTCAATATGAATAAACCCCTAACATTGGGTGCATGACCATAAAAGATATTACTCATATAAATAGAACAACCTTTATTCTCTGATTTAAATGAGTAACCGTCTCGCAATAAACAAGATCCAGATATAATGTTCATGCTTAACGCAGGCACTAAATAACAATTATTCAGGTTCATCACTAATCCCGATGGTAATCGAAGAGAGAGCGTGCCGACGGCGATCACATCAACCTTGGAACCATTTCCCACGCGCATCGTCACTTCGTCCTTTGCCAGCCTTCGTTTATTCCGTAGTTCCTGCTTTGAGTTGCAAATGTGAGCAACCGAACCGGTATCAAATACCCAGGCACTACTACGAGAGCTAGTAAGATACACATCAATAACATGTATATCATATATACCTTGTTTGTCATTGGCCGCCTTCTTGTAAGCCAGGTACTTGGGGCAGTTCTGCTTCTAGTGACCAGTTCCTTTGCAATGAAAGCACTCAGTTTCTGGCTTGGGTCCATGCTTGGGCTTCTTTGCAGGAGTAGCAACTGCTTTGCCATCCTTCTTGGTTTTACCCTTCTTGCCATTGCCCTCGACTTTGCCATTTTTCTTGAAACTAGTGGTTTTATTGACCATCAACACTTGATGTTCTTTCCGGATTTCAGACTCAGCGACTTTTAGCATCGCAAACAGCTTGGCGACTGACTTGTTCATCCCGTGCATGTTATAGTTCATCACAAAGCTCTTGTAACTAGGTGGCAGCGATTGAAGAACTCTGTCAGTGATCGCCTCTGGCGGAAGGGCAATTCCCAACTCTGCTAGACGAGTTGAATACCCAGACATTCTGAGTATATGTTCACTGATAGACCCGTCCTCCTCCATCTTGCAAGCATAGAACTTATCGGAGGTTTCATACCTCTCGATCCGGGCGTTCTTCTGAAAGATAAAATTCAACTCCTGGAACATCTCATATGCTCCATGACGTTCAAAACGTCTTTGAAGTCCCGGTTCTAAGCCATACAATATTGCACACTGAACTATTGAGTAATCTCCAGTACGTGCCTCCCAAGCGTTCTTAACGTCTTCGAAGGTCATGTCTTCTGGTTGGTCACCAAGCGGTGCATCAAGGAATACGATTTCTAGGAAGCCGTGAGGATAATCCTCAGATTACGGGCCCAGTCAACAAAGTTACTTCCATCATCTTTCGGTTTAGCTTTCTCTAGGAACGCATTAAAATTCAGGGGTGCTACTGCGCGAGCCATTGATCTACAACATTAATATGCAAAGTTCACTTAGACTATTGTTCAAGATAATGAGTCTAGTTAATCAAATTACTAAAGCTCCCAATCAAATTGACATCCCTCAAGTCATCTGGGTGTCACATGATCCAAGTCCACCAACTCAAGTCCGATCATCACGTGAGTTGAGGTGGCTTCAATGGTGAACATCATTATGTTGATCATATCTACTATATGACTCATGTTCGACCTTTCGGTCTCTTGTGTTCCGAGGCCATGTCTGTACATGCTAGGCTCGTCAAGTTTAACCCGAGTGTTCTGCGTGTGCAACACTGGCTTGCACCCGTTGTGTGTGAACGTAGAGTCTATCACACCCGATCATCACGTGGTGTCTCAACACGACGAACTTTCGCAACAGTGCACACTCGGGGAGAACACAATTTTATCTTGAAATTTAAGTGAGGGATCACCTTATAATGCTACCATCGTACTAAGCATAAAAAGGTGCATAAAAGGATTAACATCACATGCAATTCATAAGTGACATGATATGGCCATGAACTCGTGCTTTAGATCTCCATCTTGAAAGCACCGGCATGATCTTCATCGTCACCGGCACGACACCATGATCTCCATCATCTTGATCTCCATCAACGTGTCGCCATCGAGGTTGTCACGCCCTGCATGCTTGTACTACAAATTATACCGTTTAGCGATAAAGTAAAGCATTACATAGCGCTTAATGATTGACACGCAGTTCATACAATAATTAAAGACAACCCTATGGCTCCTACCGGTTGCCGTACTCATCGACATGCAAGTCGTGAAATTCTATACATCACATGATCATCTCATACATTACATATATCACATCATGTAATTGGCCATATCACATCACAACATACCCTGCAAAAACAAGTTAGACGTCCTCTAATTGTTGTTGCATGTTTTACGTGGCTGCTACGGGTTTCTAGCAAGAACGATTCTCACCTACGCAAAAACCACAATGGTGATACATAATTTGCTTTTCAACCTTCTCAAGGACCGCCTTTGTCGAATCCGATCCAACTAAAGTGAGAGAAACTGCCACCTGCAAGCCATCTAGGCAACAAGTTGCGTCGAGGGAACCGGTCTCTCGTAAGCGTATGAGTAATGTTGGTCCGGGCCGCTTCATCTCACAATACCGCTGAACCAAAATCCGACCAAGGAAGGAAGCAATCTAGGCATCAACGCCCACAAACCTTTTGTGTTCTACTCGAGATCTCATCGAACCATCAAACTAGCTCATGATGCCAGTGTTGGGGAATGTCGCATGGGAAACAAAAAATTTCCTACGCACACGCAAACCTATCCATGGTGATGAGCATCTACGAGAGGGAGAGTGGATCTACATACCCTTGTAGATCGCTAAGCGGGAAGCGTTAAGAAATGCAGTTGGTGTAGTCGAACGTCTTCGCGATCCAAATCGCCGAGCGTCCCGTGATCTAATCACGAACAGTCCCACAATCTCGTCACGATCTGTCCCGCGATCCAATCACGAACGTCCCGTGGCCTTGATCACGATCCTTCCGATCTAGTACCGAACAGACGGCACCTCCGCGTTCAGCACACGTGCAACTTGATGAAGATCTCCACCGTCTTGATCCAGCAAGAGGAGGTGGAGAGGAGGAAGAGTTCACCGGAAGCGTGACGGCGCTCCGGAGATGGTGGTGGAGTGATTCCGACAGGGCTTCGCCTAAGCACTTCAGAAAACCAATCTAGAGGAGCACCGATGGAACGGGTAGCACGAGGCCGTAAAATCTGTCCAAAACCCTTCTATTCCACCAGTATATATAGGAGGAGAGGAGGAGGAGGGCTGGCGCAGGGCTGAGCCCCTCTTGGAGTCGGCCAAAGCCAAGGGGGAGGAGTCCTACTCCTCCACTCCTAGGAGTAGGACTCTCCCTTTTTGCCTTTTTTCCACTCTTTTTCCTGTGGGACTCTTCCCCCGGCCGCATGGGCCTG
This sequence comes from Hordeum marinum, assembly GCA_022496015.1. Lineage (NCBI taxonomy): Eukaryota > Viridiplantae > Streptophyta > Magnoliopsida > Poales > Poaceae > Hordeum > Hordeum marinum. The sequence continues at coordinate 447,433,235 of CM039674.1, forward strand.
TTGTGGCTATTCCACCAGCCCACTAAGGGCTGGTTAATACTCTCCCACAGCCCATGAAGCCTCTTGGGTCGAAATACTCCTCCCGGAGGTCTCCCGGTACACTACCGGCACTCCCGGTACACTACCGATGAGCCCGAAACTTTTCCGGCGACCAAACTGGGACTTCCTATATATGAATATTTACCTCCGGACCATTCCGTAGCTCCTCATGACGTCCGGGATCTCATCTGGGACACCGAACAAACTTCGGTCACCACCATACATAACTCTACACTACTGAAACGTCACCAAACCTTAAGTGTGCACACCCTGCGGGTCCGAGAACTATGTAGACATGACCGAGACACCTCTATGGTCAATAACCAATGGCGGGACCTGGATGTCCACATTGGTTCCTACATATTCTACGAAGATCTTTATCGGTCGAACCTCTATGTCAAGGATTCAGTTAATCCCGTATGATGTTCCCTTTGTTCTTCGACATGTTACTTGCCCGAGATTCGATCGTCGGTATCTTCATACCTAGTTCAATCTCGTTACCGGAAAGTCTCTTTACTCGTTCCGTAATACAAGATCCCGCAACTAACAATTAGTCACATTGCTTGCAAGGCTCATTGTGATGTTGTATTACCGAGTGGGCCCTGAGATACCTCTTCGTCACACGGAGTAACAAATCCCAGTCTCGATCCATGCCAACTCAAAAGACACCCTCGTAGACACCTTTAGAGCACCTTCATAGTCACCTAGTTATGTTGCGACGTTTGATACACACAAGGTACTCCTCTGATATCGGTGAGTTACATGATCTCATGGTCATAGGAACATATACTTGACATGCAGAAAACAGTAGCAATAAACTGACACAATCATAAGCTACGTTTGTAGTTTGGGTCTTGTCCATCACATCATTCTCCTAATGATGTGATACTGTTATCAAATGACATCTCATGTCCATGGCTAGGAAACCTTAACCATCTTTCAATCAACGAGCTAGTTCACTAGAGGCATACTAGGGACATTGTGTTTGTCTATGTATCCACACATGTATCCATGTTTCCAATTAATACAATTATAGCATGGATAATAAACGATTATCATGAACAAGGAAATACAATAATAAACACTTTATTTATTGTCTCTAGGGCATATTTCCAACAGATTACTCCCTGGTACGGTGCGGCATGCTTTACAGCTTAGAACCGGGGCTCCAAAAGCGTTTTGAGAAACATGGAGCATATGAGATGTTCCAAGAGCTGAGAATGGTTTTCCAAGCTCATGCCCAGGTCGAGAGATACGAAGTCTCCGACAAGTTCTTTAGTTGTAAGATGGAGGAAAATAGTTCTGTCAGTGAGGACATACTCAAAATGTCTGGGTTGCACAACCGCTTGTCTCAGTTGGGAGTTAATTTTCCAGATGACTCGGTTATTGACAGAATCCTCGAGTCGCTTCCACCTAGCTACAAAAGCTTTGTGGTGAACTACAATATGCAAGTGATGGAGAAGTCCATTCCTGAGTTATATTCGATGCTGAAATCAGCGGAAGTGGAAATCAAAAAGGAACATCAAGTGTTGATGGTGAATAAGACCACTAGTTTCAAGAACGGCAAGGGTAAGAAGAACTTCAATAAGGACGGCAAAGCAGTTGCCGCGCCCGGTAAATCAGTTGTCGGGAAGAAGCCCAAGAATGGACCCAAGCCTGAGATTTAGTGATTTTATTGCAAGGGAACCGATCACTGGAAATGGAACTGCCCCAAGTACTTAGCGGATAAGAAGGACGGCAATGTCAAAGGTATATATGATATATATGTTATTGATGTGTACCTTACCAGCGCTCATAGTAGCTCCTGGGTATTTGATACCAGTGCGGTTGCTCACATTTGTAACTGAAAATAGGAGTTGCGGAATAAGCGGAGACTGGCAAAGGACGAGGTGACGATGCGCGTCAGGAATGGTTCCAAGGTCGATGTGATCGCCGTCGGCATGCTACCTCTACATCTACCTTCGGGATTAGTTTTAAACCTCAATAATTGTTATTTAGTACCAGCTTTGAGCATGAACGTTGTATCTGGATCTCGTTGGATGTGAGATGGCTACTCATTTAAATCCGAGAATAATGGTTGTTATATTTATATGAGAGATATGTTTTATGGTCATGCCCCGCTGGTAAATGGTTTATTGTTATTAAATCTCGAACGTGATGTTACACATATTCATAGTGTGAATACCAAACGATGTAAGGTTGATAATGATAGTCCCACATACTTGCGGCACTGCCGTCTTGGTCATATTGGTGTCAAACGCATGAAGAAACTCCATGCAGATGGACTTTTGGAGTCTCTTGATTATGAATCATTTGACACGTGCGAACCATGCCTCATGGGCAAGATGACTAAGACTCCATTCTCCGGAACAATGGAGCGAGCAACCAACTTGTTGGAAATAATACATACCGATGTATGTGGACCGATGAGCATTGAGGCTCGTGGTGGCTATCGTTATGTTGTCACCCTCACTGATGACTTAAGCAGATATGGGCATGTCTACTTAATGAAACACAAGTCTGAGACCTTTGAAAAGTTCAGGGAACTTTAGAGTGAGGTAGAGAATCAACATGACAAGAAAATAAAGTTCTTACGATCTGATCGTAGAGGAGAATATTTGAGTCACGAGTTTGGCACACACTTAAGGAAATGTGGAATTGTTTCACAACTCACGCCGCCTGGCACACTTCAGCGTAATGGTGTGTCCGAACATCGTAATCGCACTCTATTGGATATGGTGCGATCTATGATGTCTCTTACTGATGTACCGCTGTCGTTTTGGGGATATGCATTAGAGTCTGCCACATTCACATTAAATAGGGCACCATCTAAATCCGTTGAGACGACACCGTATGAATTATGGCTTGGGAGGAAAACTAAGCTGTCATTTCTGAAAGTTCGGGGATGCGATGCTTATGTCAAGAAACTTCAACCTGAAAATCTCGAACCCAAATCGGGAAAATGCGTCTTCATAGGATACCCTAAGGAAACTATTGGGTATACCTTCTACCTCAGATCCGAAGGCAAGATCTTTGTTGCCAAGAATGGATCCTTTCTAGAGAAATAGTTTCTCTCGAAAGAAGTAAGTGGGAGGAAAGTAGAACTTGATGAGGTAATTGTACCCCCTCTCGAACCAGAAAGTAGCACAACGCAGGAGAATGTTTCTATGCTGCGTGCATCGACTGGAGAGGAAGTTAATGATGATGATCATGAAACTTTTGATCAAGTTGTTGGAAATATGCCCTAGAGGCAATAATAAAATGGTTATTATTGTATTTCCTAGTTCATGATAATTGTCTATTATTCATGCTACAATTGTGTTAACCAGAAACCGTAATACATGTGTGAATACATAGACCATCACATGTCCCTAGTGAGCCTCTAGTTGGCTAGCTCGTTGATCAATAGATGGTCACGGTTTCATGACCATGGACATTGGATGTCGTTGATAACAGGATCACATCATTAGGAGAATGATGTGATGGACAAGACCCAATCCTAAGCATAGCACAAGATCGTGTAGTTCGTTTGCTAAAGCTTTTCAATGTCAAGTATCATTTCCTTAGACCATGAGATTGTGTAACTCCCGGATACCGTAGGAATGCTTTGGGTGTGCCAAACGTCACAACGTAACTGGGTGGCTATAAAGGTACGCTACGGGTATCTCCGAAAGTGTCTGTTGGGTTGACACGAATCAAGACTGGGATTTGTCACTCCGTGTGACGGAGAGGTATCTCTGGGCCCACTCGGTAAGACATCATCATAATGAGCTCAATGTGACTAAGGAGTTAGCCACGGGATGATGTGTTACGGAACGAGTAAAGAGACTTGCCGGTAACGGGATTGAACAAGGTATGGCGATACCGACGATCGAATCTCGGGCAAGTACCATACCGATAGACAAAGGGAATTGTATACGGGATTGATTGAATCCCTGACATCGTGGTTCATCCGATGAGATCATCGTGGAGTACGTGGGAGCCAACATGGGTATCCAGATCCCGCTGTTGGTTATTGGCCGGAGAGGTGTCTCGGTCATGTCTACGTGTCTCCCGAACCCGTAGGGTCTACACACTTAAGGTTCGATGACGCTAGGGTTATAGGGAAAAGGTATACGTGATTACCGAAGGTTGTTAGGAGTCCCGGATGAGATCCCGGACGTCACGAGGAGCTCCGGAATGGTCCGGAGGTAAAGATTGATATATAGGAAGTCCAGTTTTGGTCACCGGAAAGTTTTCGGGCTCATCGGTAGTGTACCGGGAGTGCCGGGAGGGTGCCGGAGGACCCCCGGGAGGGGTGTGACGACCAAAGGACCACATGGGCTGTTAGATAAAGTGTGCCAGCCCTTATTGGGCTGGGCAAGACTTTTTCTAAAGGCCCATGCGGCTGGAGATAAGGAGATAAGGCAAAAAGGATTCAAAAGGAGGAGATCCACCTCCCTTGTGGGAGGTGGACTCTCCCTTTAATTCAGCCGGCCATCTCCTCTTTGGAGTAGAGGCCAAGCCAGCCCTCCACGTCCCTCCTCCTATATATACTTGAGGTTTTGGATGTTTTGAGACAGGATTTGATCTCTCTCTCTCACGGCGAAGCCCTACCTCTCTTCTTCCTCCTCCGTAGCGCTTAGGCGAAGCCCTGTTGGAATACCTTGCTACTCCACCACCACCACGCCGTCGTGCTGCTGTTGGAGCCCTTCCCCAACCTCTCCTTCCTCCTTGCTGGATCAAGGTGTTGGAGACGTCACCGGGCTGCACGTGTGTTGAACGCGGAGGTGTCGTCCGTTCGGCACTTGATCGGATCTACCGCGATCTGAATCGCTGCGAGTACGACTCCATCAACCGCGTTCTTGTAACGCTTCCGCTTAGCGATCTTCAAAGGTATGAAGATGCAATCTCTCCCCTCTCGTTGCTGGTTTCTCCATAGATAGATCTTGGTGAACGTAGGAAAATTTTGATTTACTACTACGTCTCCCAACAGTGGTATCAGAGCTAGGTCTATGCGTAGAATCTATGCACGAGTAGAACACAAAGCAGTTGTGGGCGTCGAGTTTGTTAATTTGCTTGCCGCTACTAGTCTTATCTTGATTCGGCGGTATTGTGGGATGAAGCGGCCCGGACCAACTTTACACGTACGCTTACGTGAGACCGGTTCCACCGCCTGACATGCACTAGATGCATAAGGTGGCTAGCGGGTGTCTGTCTCTCCTACCTTAGTCGGATCGGATTCGATGAAAAGGGTCCTTATGAAGGGTAAATAGCAATTGGCAAATCACGTTGTGGTGTTGACGTAGGTAAGAAACGTTCTTGCTAGTAACCTATAGCAGCCACGTAAAAACTTGCAACTACAAATTAGAGGACGTCTAACTTGTTTTTGCAGCATGTGCCTTGTGATGTGATATGGCCAAAGGATGTGATGTGATGCATTGTGATGTATGAATTGATCGTGTTCTTGTAATAGGATTCACGACTTGCATGTCGATGATTATGACAACCGGCAGGAGCCATAGGAGTTGTCTTATTTATTGTATGACCTGCGTGTCAATCATAAACGCCATGTAATTACTTTACTTTATTGCTAAGCGTTAGCCATAGTAGTAGAAGTAATAGTTGGCGAGACAACTTCATGAAGACACAATGATGGAGATCATGATGATGGAGATCATGGTGTCGTGCCGGTGACAGTGATGATCATGGTGCCCCGAAGATGGAGATCATAGGAGCAAAATGATATTGGCCATATCATGTCACTATATTGATTGCATGTGATGTTTATCATGTTTACATCTTATTTGCTTAGAACGACGGTAGTAAATAAGATGATCTCTCAATAAAATTTCAAGAGAAGTGTTCACCCTAACTGTGCACCGTTGCTAAGGATCGTTGTTCCGAAGCACCACGTGATGATCGGGTGTGATAGGTTCTAACGTTCGCATACAACGGGTGTAAGCCAGATTTACACACGCGAAACACTTAGGTTGACTTGACGAGCCTAGCATGTACAGACATGGCCTCGGAACACGGAAGACCGAAAGGTCGAACATGAGTCGTATAGAAGATACGATCAACATGAAGATGTTCACCATGGATGACTAGTCCGTCTCACGTGATGATCGGACACGGGCTAGTTGACATGGATCATGTATCACTTGGAATACTAGAGAGATGTCTGTCTAAGTGGGAGTTCATTAATTTGATTAAGTGAACTTAATTATCATGAACTTAGTCTAAAATTGTCTTTACAATCTATGATGTAGATCCAATGGCCAACGCGAACGTCACCCTCAATTTCAACGCGTTCCTAGAGAAAACCAAGCTGAAAGATGATGGAAGCAACTATGCGGACCGGGTCCGTAGCTTGAGGATCATCCTCATAGCTTCCAAGAGATTGTATGTCCTAGATGCACCGCTAGGTGACGCACCCGTTCTCCCAGCGGAACAAGATGTTATGAACACTTGGCAATCACGCTGCGATGATTACTCCCTTGTTCAATGCGGCATGCTTTACAGTCTAGAACCGGGGCTCCAAAAGCGTTTTGAGCAACACGGAGCATATGAGATGTTCCAGGAGCTGAAACTGGTTTTTTCAAGCTCATGCCCGGGTCGAGAGATATGATGTCTCCGACAAGTTCTTCAGCTGTAAGATGGAGGAGCATAGTTCTGTCAGTGAGCACATCCTCAAGATGTCTGGGCTACACAGCCGCTTGACTCAGCTGGGGGTTAATATCCCGGATGACTCGGTCATTGACAGAATCCTCCAGTCGCTTCCACCTAGCTTCAAGAGCTTTGTGATGAACTACAACATGCAAGGTATGGAGAAGTCCATTCCTGAGTTGTACTCGATGCTGAAATCAGCGGAGGTCGAGATCAAAAAGGAGCATCAAGTGTTGATGGTGAATAAGACCACTAGTTTCAAGAAAGGCAAGGGTAAGAAGAACTTCAAGAAGGACGGCAAAGCTGTTGCCGCGCCCGGTAAGCAAGTTGCCGGGAAGAAGAAGAAAAATGGACCCAAGCCTGAGACTGAGTGCTTTTATTGCAAGGGTACCGGTCACTGGAAGCGGAACTGCCCCAAGTATTTAGCGGATAAGAAGGACGGCAACATTAAAGGTATATGTGATATACTTGTTATTGATGTGTACTTGACCAGCGCTCGTAGTAGCTCCTGGGTATTTGATACCGGTGCAGTTGCTCACATTTGTAACTCCAAGCAGGAGCTGCGGAATAAGCGGAGGCTGGCCAAGGATGAGGTGACGATGCGCGTCGGGAATGGTTCCAAGGTCGATGTGATCGCCGTCGGCACGTTACCTCTACATCTACCTTCGGGATTAGTTTTAAACCTTAATAATTGTTATTTAGTACCAGCTTTGAGCATGAACATTGTATCTGGATCTCGCTTGATGCGAGATGGCTACTCATTTAAATCCGAGAATAATGGTTGTTCTATTTATATGAGAGAAATGTTTTATGCTCATGCCCCGCTGGTCAATGGTTTATTTTTGATGAATCTCGAACGTGATGTTACACATGTCCATAGTGTGAGTACCAAAAAGTGTAAAGTTGATAACGATAGTCCCACTTACATGTGGCACTGCCGTCTTGGCCATATTGGTGTCAAACGCATGAAGAAGCTCCATGCTGATGGAATTTTGGAGTCACTTGATTTCGAATCATTTGACACATGCGAACCATGCCTCATGGGCAAGATGACCAAGACTCCGTTCTCCGGAACAATGGAGCGAGCAACTGACTTGTTGGAAATAATACATACCGATGTATGCGGTCCAATGAGCGTCGAGGCTCGCGGTGGCTACCGTTATGTTCTCACCCTCACTGATGACTTGAGTAGATATGGTTATGTCTACTTAATGAAACACAAGTCTGAAACTTTTGAAAGGTTCAAGGAATTTCAGAGTGAGGTCGAGAATCAACGTGACAGGAAAATAAAATGCCTACGATCTGATCGTGGTGGAGAATATTTAAGTCACGAGTTTGGCACGCACCTTAGGAAATGTGGAATTGTTTCACAACTCACGCCGCCCGGCACACCCCAGCGAAATGGTGTGTCTGAACGTCGTAATCGCACTCTATTGGATATGGTGCGATCTATGATGTCTCTTACCGACTTACCGCTATCATTTTGGGGATATGCATTAGAGACTGCCGCATTCACTTTAAATAGGGCACCGTCTAAATCCGTTGAGACGACACCGTATGAATTGTGGTTTGGAAAGAAACCTAAGCTGTCGTTTCTAAAAGTTTGGGGATGCGATGCTTATGTGAAGAAACTTCAACCTGAGAAGCTCGAACCCAAAGCGGAAAAGTGCGTCTTCATAGGATATCCCAAGGAGACTATTGGGTATACCTTCTACCTACGATCCGAAGGCAAAGTCTTTGTTGCCAAGAATGGATCCTTTCTCGAGAAAGAGTTTCTCTCGAAAGAAGTAAGTGGGAGGAAAATAGAACTTGATGAGGAAATTGTACCTCCACTCGAACCGGAGAGTAGCGCAGCACAGGAAGTTGTTTCTGTGGAGCCTACACCGGCTAGAGAGGAAGTTAATGATGATGATCATGAAACTTCAGATCAAGTTGCTATTCGAAGGTCCACCAGGACACGTTCCGCACCAGAGTGGTACGGCAATCCTGTCCTAGAGATCATGTTGTTGGACAACGGTGAACCTTCGAACTATGAAGAAGCGATGGCGGGCCCGGATTCCAACAAATGGCTTGAGGCCATGAAATCCGAGATAGGATCCATGTATGAGAACAAAGTATGGACTTTGGTGGACTTGCCTAATGATAAGCGAGCCATTGAAAACAAATGGATCTTTAAGAAGAAGACTGACGCGGACGATAATGTCACCGCCTATAAAGCTCGGCTTGTCGCTAAGGGTTATCGACAAGTTCAAGGAGTTGACTACGATGAGACTTTCTCACCCGTAGCGATGCTAAAGTCAGTCCGAATCATGTTAGCAGTTGCCGCATTTTATGATTATGAGATCTGGCAAATGGACGTCAAAACGGCATTCCTTAATGGCTTCCTCAAGGAAGAACTGTATATGATGCAGCCGGAAGGTTTTGTCGATCCTAAAGATGCTAACAAGGTATGCAAGCTCCAGCGCTCCATCTATGGGCTGGTGCAAGCATCTCGGAGTTGGAACATTCGCTTTAATGAGGTGATTAAAGCGTTTGGGTTTGTACAGGTTTATGGAGAACCTTGTATTTACAAGAAAGTGAGTGGGAGCTCTATAGCATTTCTTATACTGTATGTGGATGACATGCTGATAATGGGAAATAATATAGAACTCTTGGAAAGTATCAAGGCCTACTTGAATAAGTGTTTTTCAATGAAGGACCTTGGAGAAGCTGCTTACATATTAGGTATTAAGATCTATAGAGATAGATCGAAACGCCTCATTGGTCTTTCACAAAGCACATACCTTGAAAAGATATTGAAGAAGTTCAATATGCATCAGTCCAAGAAGGGGTTCTTGCCTGTGTTGCAAGGTGTGAGATTGAGTACGACTCAATGCCCGACCACGGCAAAGGATAGAGAAGAGATGAGTGTCATCCCCTATGCTTCAGCCATAGGCTCTATCATGTATGCCATGCTGTGTACCAGACCTGATGTGAACCTTGCCATAAGTTTGGTAGGGAGGTACCAAAGTGATCCCGGAGCGGAACACTGGACAGCGGTCAAGAATATCCTGAAGTACCTAAAAAGGACAAAGGACATGTTTCTCATATATGGAGGTGCCGAAGAGCTCGTCGTAAAGGGTTACGTCGACGCTAGCTTCGACACAGATCTGGACGACTCTAAGTCGCAAACCGGATACGTGTATATTTTGAATGGAGGGGCAGTCAGCTGGAGTAGCAGCAAAGCGTCGTGGCGGCATCTACATGTGAAGCGGAGTACATAGCTGCTTCGGAAGCAGCAAAGGAGGGAGTCTGGATGAAGGAGTTCATCACCGACCTAGGAGTGATTCCAAATGCGTCGGGCCCGATGACTCTACTCTGTGACAACACTGGAGCTATTGCCCTTGCGAAGGAGCCCAGGTTTCACAAGAAGACAAGACACATCAAGCGCCGCTTCAACTCCATCCGTGATTACATTCAGGAGGGAGACATAGATATTTGTAAAGTGCATACGGATCTGAATGTCGCAGATCCGTTGACTAAACCTCTCTCACGAGCAAAACATGATCAACACCAGAACGCTATGGGTGTTCGATTCATCACAATGTAACTAGATTATTGACTCTAGTGCAAGTGGGAGACTGTTGGAAATATGCCCTAGAGGCAATAATAAAATGGTTATTATTGTATTTCCTAGTTCATGATAATTGTCTATTATTCATGCTACAATTGTGTTAACCAGAAACCGTAATACATGTGTGAATACATAGACCATCACATGTCCCTAGTGAGCCTCTAGTTGGCTAGCTCGTTGATCAATAGATGGTCACGGTTTCATGACCATGGACATTGGATGTCGTTGATAACAGGATCACATCATTAGGAGAATGATGTGATGGACAAGACCCAATCCTAAGCATAGCACAAGATCGTGTAGTTCGTTTGCTAAAGCTTTTCAATGTCAAGTATCATTTCCTTAGACCATGAGATTGTGTAACTCCCGGATACCGTAGGAATGCTTTGGGTGTGCCAAACGTCACAACGTAACTGGGTGGCTATAAAGGTACGCTACGGGTATCTCCGAAAGTGTCTGTTGGGTTGACACGAATCAAGACTGGGATTTGTCACTCCGTGTGACGGAGAGGTATCTCTGGGCCCACTCGGTAAGACATCATCATAATGAGCTCAATGTGACTAAGGAGTTAGCCACGGGATGATGTGTTACGGAACGAGTAAAGAGACTTGCCGGTAACGGGATTGAACAAGGTATGGCGATACCGACGATCGAATCTCGGGCAAGTACCATACCGATAGACAAAGGGAATTGTATACGGGATTGATTGAATCCCTGACATCGTGGTTCATCCGATGAGATCATCGTGGAGTACGTGGGAGCCAACATGGGTATCCAGATCCCGCTGTTGGTTATTGGCCGGAGAGGTGTCTCGGTCATGTCTACGTGTCTCCCGAACCCGTAGGGTCTACACACTTAAGGTTCGATGACGCTAGGGTTATAGGGAAAAGGTATACGTGATTACCGAAGGTTGTTAGGAGTCCCGGATGAGATCCCGGACGTCACGAGGAGCTCCGGAATGGTCCGGAGGTAAAGATTGATATATAGGAAGTCCAGTTTTGGTCACCGGAAAGTTTTCGGGCTCATCGGTAGTGTACCGGGAGTGCCGGGAGGGTGCCGGAGGACCCCCGGGAGGGGTGTGACGACCAAAGGACCACATGGGCTGTTAGATAAAGTGTGCCAGCCCTTATTGGGCTGGGCAAGACTTTTGCTAAAGGCCCATGCGGCTGGAGATAAGGAGATAAGGCAAAAAGGATTCAAAAGGAGGAGATCCACCTCCCTTGTGGGAGGTGGACTCTCCCTTTAATTCAGCCGGCCATCTCCTCTTTGGAGTAGAGGCCAAGCCAGCCCTCCACGTCCCTCCTCCTATATATACTTGAGGTTTTGGATGTTTTGAGACAGGATTTGATCTCTATCTCTCACGGCGAAGCCCTACCTCTCTTCTTCCTCCTCCGCAGCGCTTAGGCGAAGCCCTGTCGGAATACCTTGCTACTCCACCACCACCACGCCGTCGTGCTGCTGTTGGAGCCCTTCCCCAACCTCTCCTTCCTCCTTGCTGGATCAAGGTGTTGGAGACGTCACCGGGCTGCACGTGTGTTGAACGCGGGGGTGCCGTCCGTTCGGCACTTGATCGGATCTACCGCGATCTGAATCGCTGCGAGTACGACTCCATCAACCGCGTTCTTGTAACGCTTCCGCTTAGCGATCTTCAAAGGTATGAAGATGCAATCTCTCCCCTCTCATTGCTGGTTTCTCCATAGATAGATCTTGGTGAACGTAGGAAAATTTTGATTTACTACTACGTCTCCCAACACAAGTTACTACTGAACTTCGAAGGTCCACGAGGACACATTCTGTAGCAGAGTGGTACGGCAACCCTGTCCTGGAAATCATGTTGTTAGACAACGGTGAGCCCTCGAACTATGAAGAAGCCATGGCAGGCCTAGGTTCCAACAAATGGCTTGAAGCCATGAAATCTAAGATAGGATCCATGTATGAGAACAAAGTGTGGACTTTGGTGGACTTGCCCGATGATCGGCAAGCCATAGAAAATAAATGAATCTTTAAGAAGAAGACTAACGCGGATGGTAATGTGACCGTCTATAAGGCTCGACTTGTCGCTAAGGGTTATCGACAAGTTCAAGGAGTTGACTACAATGAGACCTTCTCACCCGTAGCGATGCTGAGATCCGTCCGAATCATGTTAGCAGTTGCCGCATTTTATGATTATGAGATTTGGCAAATGGATGTCAAAACGGCATTCCTTAATGGTTTCCTTAAGGAAGAATTGTATATGATGCAGCCGGAAGGTTTTGTCGATCCTAAGAATGCTAACAAGGTATGAAAGCTCCAACGCTCCATCTATGGGCTGGTGCAAGCATCTCGGAGTTGGAACATTCGCTTTGATGAGGTGATCAAAGCGTTTGGGTTTATATAGGCTTATGGAGAAGCCTGTATTTACAAGAAAGTGAGTGGGAGCTTTGTAGCATTTCTCATTTTATATGTGGATGACATATTGTTGATGGGAAATGATATAGAACTTTTGGAAAGCGTAAAGGCCTACTTGAATAAGTGTTTTGAATGAAGGACCTTGGAGAAGCTTCTTACATATTAGGCATCAAGATCTATAGAGATAGATCGAGACGCCTCATTGGTCTTTCACAAAGCACATACCTTGACAAGATATTGAAGAAGTTCAATATGGATCAATCCAAGAAGGGGTTCTTGCCTGTATTGCTAGGTGTGAGATTGAGCACAGCTCAATGCTCGACCTCGGCAGAAGATAGAGAAAAGATGAGTGTCTCCCCTATGCCTCAACCATAGGCTCTATTATGTATGCCATGCTGACCAGACCTGATGTGAACCTTGCCATAAGTTTGGTAGGGAGGTACCAAAGTGATCCTGGAATGGAACACTGGACAACTATCAAGAATATCCTTAAGTGCCTGAAAAGGACTAAGGATATGTTTCTCGTTTATGGAGGTGCCGAAGAGCTCGTCGTAAAGGGTTACGTCAATGCTAGCTTCGACAAAGATCCGGATGACTCCAAATCACAAACCGGATACGTGTATATTTTGAATGGTGGGAGAGTCAGCTAGTGCAGTTGCAAGCAAAGCGTCGTGGCGGCATCTACATGTGAAGCGGAGTACATAGCTACTTTGAAAGCAGCATAGGAAGGAGTCTGGATGAAGGAGTTCATCACCGACCTAGGAGTGATTCCAAATGCATAGGGTCCGATGGCTCTCTTTTGTGACAACACTGGAGCTATTGCCATTGCCAAGGATCCCAGGTTTCACAAGAAGACCAAGCACATCAAGTGCCACTTCAACTCCATTCGTGGTTACATTCAGGATGGAGATATATATATTTGTAAAGTACATACGAATCTGAATGTCGCAGATCCGTTGACTAAACCTCTTTCACGAGCGAAACATGATCAACACCAGAACTCTATGGGTGTTCGATTCATCACAGTGTAACTAGATTATTGACTCTAGTGCAAGTGGGAGACTGTTGGAAATATGCCCTAGAGGCAATAATAAAATGGTTATTATTATATTTCCTTGTTCATGATAATTTTCTATTGTTCATGCTATAATTGTATTAGCCGGAAACCGCAATACATGTGTGAATGCATAGACCACACCAAGTCCCTAGTGAGCCTCTAGTTGACTGGCTCATTGATCAATAGGTGGTCATGGTTTCCTAACCATGGAAATTGGATGTCGTTGATAATGGGATCACATCATTAGGGGAATGATGTGATGGACAAGACCCAATCCTAAGCATAGCACAAGATCGTGTAGTTCGTCTGCTAGAGCTTTTGTAATGTCAAATATCATTTCCTTAGACCATGACATTGTGCAACTCCCGGATACCGTAGGAATGCCTTGAGTGTATCAGACGTCACAACATAACCGGGTGACTATAAAGGTGCACTACAGGTATCTCCAAAAGTGTCTATTGGGTTGGCACGAATCGAGACTGGGATTTGTCTCCCCGTGTGACGGAGAGGTATCTTTGGGCCCACTCGGTAATACATCATCATAATGATCTCAATGTGACTAAGGAGTTAGTCACGGGATCATGTGTTACAGAATGAGTAAAGAGACTTGCCGGTAACAAGATTGAACAAGGTATAGGGATACCGACGATCGAATCTCGGGCAAGTAACATACGGATGGACAAAGAGAATTGTATATGGGATTAATTGAATCCCCGACATCGTGGTTCATCCGATGAGATCATCATGGAACATGTGGGAGACAATATGGGTATCCAGATCCCGCTATTGGTTATTGGCCGGAGAGGTGTCTCGTCATGACTGCATGGTTTCCGAATGCATAGGGTCTACACACTTAAGTTTGGTGACGCTAGAGTTGTAACGGGAATTGTATGTGGTTACCGAAAGTTGTTCGAAGTCCGGATGAGATCCTGGACGTCACGAGAAGTTCCGAAATGGCCTGGAGGTGAAGAGTTATATATGGGAAGTCCAATTTTAGTCGTCGGAAAGGTTTCGGGGTTTATCGGTATTGTCCCGGGACCACCGAAGGGGTTCCGGGGGTCCACCGGGAGGGTCTGCCTGCCCCGGAGGGCCTAATGGGCTGAGGTTGTGTGCGAACCAGCCCCTTAGTGGGCTGGTGCACCCCCCAAGGGCCCATGGCGGCTAGGGTTGGAAACTCTAGGGGGTGGGGGCGCCTCCACCTAACTTTGGAGGTAAGTTGCCCCCCTTTGGCCGCCCCCCCTCTAGATGGATCTAGGGGGCGGCCACCTCTTCCCTTCCCCCTATAAGTAGTGGAGGGGTGGGAGGGCAGTCGCACCCTTCCCCATGGCGCAGCCCTCCCCCTCCTACACCTCCTCCTCCGTAGCGCTTAGCAAAGCCCTACCGGAGAACCACAAGCTCCACCTCCACCATGCCGTCGTGCTGTCGGAGCTCTCCCTCAAGTTCTCCTCCCCCATTGCTGGATCAAGAAGGAGGAGACGTCCCCGGGCTGTACGTGTGTTGAACACGGAGGCGCCATCCATTCAGCGCTTGGATCGGATCTTCCGCGATTTGAGTCGCCGCGAGTACGACTCCATCAACCGCGTTCATTGTAACGCTTCCACTTAGCGATCTTCAAGGGTATGAAGATGCATTCCCTCTCTCTCGTTGCCAACATCTCCTAGATTGATCTTGGTGACACGTAGGATTTTTTTGAATATTACTATGTTCCCCAACATATAGCGTATGATGGGCGAACAAATTACTGTTGGGCAATTGATAGAAGATCAAATAATCATGACGATATCTAGGCAATGATCATTATATAAGCATCACGTCCAAGATAAAGTAGACCAAAATGATTATACATATACTTCTATTACTCCACACATCGACTGACGGGGTTATCACCCCTAGGTAGGCCAAAGCTATGGGGTTCTCCCCCTCCGCTTCGAAGAAAACTGTGCGGTCGGCTCTCCTTGGCCGGCTAGAGGACGGCCGGCTCGATGTGCTGCCGGCTGGCGACGCGGGCGGCCGGTCGTGCGACCGACTCGGGCACCAGCCATCTGGGTGCGGTTGGCTGCCTGCCGGGCCACCTCCCGCGTTGACCCAGGGGCGGACATGTGATGTCCCGTCCCCTGGGGCGCGGGTACGAAGACAAGACGCGACCGCCACGACGGGTGGCTCTGTAGCCACACTGGCCGCTAACGCACGGGAGCGCATGGCTATAGTCTGGCCGTCCAGGCCGCTAACCTTGGCGAGCACGACCGGGCGAGGGAATAGTACCGGCATGCCCTCACCCACTCGATTACCTGCCTCGGCATGGCTACAGTACCGCTAGCCATACCGGAGACCTCGGTCGGCTGGCGCTAGATGACGCCTCCCGGGCGACCCGTGCCGTGGCAGGTGAGCAAGAGCCAATCGCAGAGCCGGCTGGCAGGCCCCAGCGGCAGACGGGACCGCTCAGCCGGTGGACCACATAGACGATGAGACGGCACGAAGGGTGGGACCCCCTGGCCAGCCGGAGAGACTGCCAGCTGGGTCCCCTCACCCTTGTACTTTAGATATATTGTAGAGCCGGAGGGTTGTCCTATAAAACCCCCCGAGCCACCCATACAACGGGGACGGATGATCGCCCTCGCACACCCACAGAACTCTCAAACCCCTTCTAGTAGTGGAGGAAGGCGAGCCGACTGCTCCTTCTTCCTCCTCTAGACTCAGCTCCAGGAGCATCCTTGTACACATACTCATCCATCCAACTAAACCAAGCAGTACTAGGGGTGTTACCTCCCTCGGAGGGCCCTGAACTTGAGTACATCATGTGTTATCACCGCTTGTGCCCAATCTCGCACCCGGAGCCTGTCGGCGTCCTTCGGCCCCAACCACCTGCGATAAGCCACCCTATGGCACCTGTCGTGAGAAAACGACGACAGTTGGCGCCCACCGTGGGGCCGTACACGGCACCGGCCGGATTCATGCTCCGGGCGGGACCCCTCGCCATTCCCCGCCGCCGCCGCACATCCAGGCGAAACCGCGGGCTCATGGGGCTTGCTTCGGCACGCCCTACGGGTGACTCCATCGACCTTGCGGCCGACATCGACGCGCTCACCGAGCGCTTTGGCAGACTCAGCCTTGCCGATGCTCCGGCCGCGGACGAGTACCCCGGGCAGGTGCTCGTCTGCACCGATCCTCCCACAGTCGTGGGAGCACTTGCTGCGACGCAGTCTAGCGGCTCCCACGGTCGCGTGGGGGTGTTGGCCATCGTCTCCTCCAACTCCTCTGGACGTGCGCGAATCGTGGCCGACGTCGCCGCGGCCCGTGTCGGCACCTCCGATCCGCTTGGTGCGGCCCTCCGGAGCCTGAGCACCCCTATCGCCCCAACGGCAAACCCCAACGCCGCTGCGGTGGACCTCGAGGCAGCTCGTCGCGTCCTGTTCGAGGACGCCACCGCCCTCGCGGCCACGCGACGCCGCATGGAGGCCGCCCAGCGGGAATATGCTTCCACCTATGGTCTCACCCCGGCTGGCACTGGGCCCAGCCGCGCATGGGGCCATGAGTGACCGCGGCCGCGTGGTCGCCAATATCCTTGGCGGCAAGATGCCCGTCTATGACACCCTCGCAGCCAACTTGCGGGCCCTTAAGGTGGCCTATGCATATTTGGTCACCTTGGAGGGTGAAGAGCATGCCACTTATGAGCACCACATCGGGGGGCTCATCGACGTTGCCGACGTGCAGCAGCGCCTGCTTGCGTCGGGCGGCACCGCCACCGGAGGCCCCCAGCTCGAGCGCGAGGGCACGGGGACTGCTGGCCGTTAGCCGACTCAGCACTCTAGCTCCCCTCACGTCTCCAGCCGTCGGACCGGAACAAACAACCCCCGACACTCTCAGATGCCGGGGAGTGAGCAGCCGGCTGTTAGTAGCCGGCGCACCAATGACCCACCTCGCAACGGTTGCCACCAAGAAGCATCGGCATCCGGCATCCGGCGCAGCCCAGGCACACTCCACCCCCGCGGCGCGAGCGGGCACGGATGGTTCCGCCCGTCATCCGCCCCGAGCTCTCGGCTCGGATCGGGCCGCGTGTCCCCCGCAGTGAGAACGGCGCCCGCAACCGCATCGACCACCTCACGGAGTCCGCCCTCCTTGAGGAGGAGGGCTCGATTGGTCCGACCTGTTTTGGACCTCGGATCCACGACGAGCCATTCACGACCGGCTTCATGCTCCCCCGAGACACTCCGAAGTACAATGGGGCTGCCAAGCCTGAGGACTGGTTGATCGACTACACCACCGCAGTTGGCATCACCAGGGGGAACAAGCGCGTAGCCGTTCGCTACGCCCCCCCTCATGTTGATCGGCTCAGCCCGCACCTAGCTCAATAGCCTAGTGGCCGGCAGCATCAACACTTGGATAGACTTCGAGGAGGCCTTCGTCCGCAACTTCACCGACACCTACAAGCGGCCCGGCCGCCCCTGCGAACTCGCCATGTGTGTTCAGGGGCCGGACGAATCCCTTCGTGACTACCTCACTCGGTGGACCGAGCTTCGCAACTCCTGCGAGGGGGTGCACGAGGTACAAGCCGTGCAGTACTTCATTGAAGGCTGCCGAGACGGCACCCCCCTCAAGCACAAGCTTCTGTGCTCCGAGCCGGCCACGCATGCCGAGCTCATGACCAAGGCGGACAAGTACGCCATGGCCGATTCAGCCATCCGGGTCAAGACGACCCTGCCTGCCAAGGCGACGACGACACCGGCAACGTCCCAGACGGCTGCTGACAACTGGCAGCCGCAAAACAACAAGCGCAAGAACGACCAACCGGATCCCCGCTAGGGGAGCCGGCGGGTCAATACCATCGAGGAGCAGGAGCCGGCTGTCCAGCCTTCCAGCCAGCGCTAGCGCACTGGCAAGGCTGCCTGGCAGCCGAAGCTCACCTTCAAGCAAATGCTCGACGTCCCCTGTAAGAACCACTCAGGGGCCAAACCCTCTACGCACACGCTATGACAGTGCAGCTTCTCATAGCGATTGGCCCGGGGGGACGGCCTTCCGGCTCCTCCCGTGCCGCCAGCCCGTGCGCCGGCCTCGGCCCAAGCTGCCGCCCCGGCGCCGGCTTCGGCTCCGGCCCAGAATGACGGTCGTTTGATCGACCAGTTCCCCAACCAAGACGGCTGTTACGTCGTCTTCACTAGTGAAGAGACGGGCAAACATGCTCAACGTCAGCTCTGTCGTGAGGTGAACACCACCATGCTGGCAACTCCCTAGTTCATGCACTGGTCGGAGAAGCCGGTCACTTGGAGCCAGGACGATCACCCCACTGTGATGCCGAATCCCAGCAGCTACGCCTTGGTCCTCGACCCCACCATCGCCACCAAGGAATCAACTTGCCGCTTCTCGCAGGTGTTGATAGATGGTGGTAGTAGCATCAACATCCTCTACCTCGACACGATGCACAAGCTAGGGCTAAAGACAGAAGACCTGCAGGCGAGCCGGACGGTCTTCCATGGCATCGTGCCTGGGAAGTCCTGCTCCCCTATCGGCAAGATCACGGTTGACGTCCTCTTCAGCGGACTCGGCCACTTCGTCCGCGAGCCGGTGCTGTTCCAGGTCATGGACCTCGCGAGTCCCTACCACGCGCTGTTGGGACGGCCGGCCCTCGTCAGCTTCATGGCGGTCCCCCATTACGCCTACCTCAAACTCAAGATGTTGGGCCGCAAGGGAATCATCACCATCACGGGTGACTACAAGATGTCGCTCGAGTGCGCTCGAGATGGCAGTCGGCTGGCTGAGGCCCTAGAAATCACCGAGAAACGACGGCTCGACCGACTCATGGCCCTCGCGGCTAGTCAGCCTGCCGTGCCGGTTCCCCCCATGCAGTCCGTCGACAAGGCCTCCTTCCAACCGTCCAAGGACACCAAGCAAATCCCGCTCGACCCGGCCAACCCTGCTCGGTGCGTCACCATCGGCTCCCGCCTCAACAACAAATAGGAAGGGGAGCTCGTCGACTTCCTCCGTGAGAATTGGGACATCTTCGCATGGTCCCCCAAGGACATGTCGGGTGTTCCGAGGAAGTTCGCCGAGCACAAACTACACGTCCTGCCAGACGTCAAGCCGGTCAAGCAACCTCTACGCCATTTCTCCGAGGAGAAGCGACGTACTATAGGTGAAGAGACCGCCCGGCTGCTCGCAGCCAGGTTCATCATGGAGGTGTTTCGCCCGGACTGGCTGGCCAACCCAGTCCTGGTGCTGAAGAAGAACAAGACCTGGCGCATGTGCATCGACTACACTAGCCTGAACAAGGCGTGCCCCAAGGACCCATTCGCCCCGCCACGGATCGATCAAGTCATCGACTCCACGGCCGGCTACGACTTGCTGTCCTTCCTAGACGCCTACTCCGGCTACCACCAGATCAAACTGGACCCAGAAGACCGGCTCAAGACCTCCTTCATCACACCCTTTGGGGTCTACTACTACATCACCATGTCCTTTGGCCTGAAGAACACAGGCGCCACCTTCCAGTGGTGCATGCAGAAGTGCCTCCTGCCTCAGATAGGTAGGAACGTCCACGTCTACATTGACGACATCGTCGTCAAAACCAAGAAACACTTCAGCCTCCCTGACGACCTTCGGGAGACCTTCGCGAACCTGCGCGAGTACAAGATCAAGCTCAACCCGGAGAAGTGTGTCTTCGGCATCCCAGCCGGCCAACTCCTGGGTTTCTTCGTGTCCGCTCACGGCATCGAAGCTAACCCCGAGAAGATCAGCACGATCGAGCGCATGCCCAAGCCGACCCGGCTCCGCGACATCCAGAAGTTCACCGGTTGCCTTGCCTCGCTCAGCCGGTTCATCAGCCGGTTGGGGGGAAAGGCATTGCCCCTCTACGGGCTCCTTCGCAAGACGGCTCTAATCGAGCCGGGTCAAACCAAGAAGCCGGGCCCCACCGGCCGAATCGCCAAATGGGTCATTGCCCTCGCCGATCATGAGATCCGGTACGAGCCAAGAACCGCCATCAAGTCACAGGCGTTGGCTGACTTCCTCCTTGACTGGGCGGAGACGGAGTTCGTGCCGCCTCCCCCAGACTCCGCGCGTTGGCGCATGCACTTCGTCGGCTCGAAAATGAGGACCGGCTTGGGTGCCGGCATAGTCCTCTCCTCTCCCAAGGGTGATCAGCTTAAGTACGCCCTCCAGGTCCACTTCGCCGCCTCCAACAATGTGGCCGAGTATGAGGCCATCGTCCATGGCCTTCGGCTTGCCAGGGAGATCGACATCAAACGCATCCTTTGCTTTAGCGACTCCGACCTCGTGGTACAACAAGTCTCTGGTGAATGGGACGCCAGGGACGCCAACATGGCTAGCTACCACTTCCTCATACAACAACTCACCGGCTCCTTCGAGGGATGTGAGTTTCATCACATCCCACGGGCGGACAATGAGGCGGCGGACGCGCTGGCAAAGATCGGCTCCACCCGGCAGGCCATCCTAGCCGACGTCTCCCTCGAGCGGCTGCTCAAGCCATCGGTCAAGCCTTTCTCAGAATCAGAGTCAATCTTCATGCCGGCGGGCGCCGCTGGCCCATCAACGGCTCCGGCCGCCTCTCCGGTATCTTCGCCACCGGCCCCCGAACCATCGGCCGCCTTGCCAGCACCAATCGAGCCGGCAGCGTCTGAGGCGGCCGGCTCCAACGACGTGTCCGTCATGATGATCATTGACCAGCCGACCCCGGGGACTGGCGAGCTGGTCCTGGGGACTGATCATCCGGTCCCGGGGGCTCCCAAGCCGGCCCCGGGGGCTGGCGAGCCGGTCTCGAGGGCTGGCGAGCCGCTCCTGGAGGCTGGTCTTCCAGCCCCGGGGGCTCCCAAGCCGGCCCCCATCACGGCCCCCTCATGGGCCCAAGCCATCCTGGCGTTTCTTCTACAGGGCGAGCTGCCTTCGGATGAGGCCTTGGCGAGGCAAATCTAATGTCGGGCCATGGCGTATGGCATCATCAACAACGAGCTCGTCCACCGTAGCACCACCTGCGTCTTCCAGCGATGCGTCGAGCCAGAAAAGGGCATGGAAATCCTCCTCGACATTCATCAGGGCGAGTGCGGGCAGCATGCCGCCTCCAGGACCCTGGTGGCCAAGGCTTTCCGCCACGGTTTTTTCTGGCCGACTGCTCTCGAGGCGGCCAAGAAGTTGGTCGACGAGTGCGAGGGCTGCCAACGCTTCAGCACGCAAAGCCACCTACCGGCAACAACCCTCCAAACCATCCTCCTCTCGTGGCCCTTCGCTGTTTGGGGGCTGGACATGGTGGGCCCATTCAAGACCGCTCGAGGTGGCATGGCGCACTTGCTGGTGGCTATCGACAAATTCACCAAGTGGATCGAGGAGCGACCAATCAAGAAGTTGGACGGCCCCATGGCCGTCTGGTTCGTCGATGACATCACGGTGCGCTACGGCATTCCCCACAACATCATCACTGACAACGGCACGAACTTTGCCAAGGGCGCACTCACGCGTTTCTGCTCCAAGCAAGGAATCCGGCTCGACCTGGCCTCTTTCGCCCATCCACAGTCAAACGGCCAGGTCGAGAGGGCGAATGGCCTCATCCTGTCCGACATCAAGCCCCGGCTCGTAACGCCGCTGGTAAGGTCGGTCGGCTGCTGGATCGACGAGCTGTCGACCGTCCTTTGGAGTCTCAGGACCACCCCGAACCATTCAACCTGCTACACTCCCTTCTTCCTTGTGTACGGGTCCGAGGCGATCATCCCCACCGACATCGAGTTCAATTCGCCTCGGGTCGCCCTATACACGGAGAAGGACGCAAAGGAGGCAAGAGAGGACGGCATCGACCTACCCGAGGAAGCTCGCAAAGTGGCCTTGAGCCAGACGGCAATCTACCAGCAAAGCTCCAGCACCACCATAGCAAGCGGATCTGACCACTCTCCTTTCGCGAAGGGGACCTCGTCCTCAGGCGGATCTAGCGGACAACCGGACAACACAAGCCGTCCTCCCCATGGGAGGGCCCATTCATCATCAGCAAGGCACTGCACAACAACGCATACTACCTAATAGACGCCTAGAAGATGCAAAAGCGCAAAAGAGATGCCTCCGGTGAGGAGACGGAGCACCCATGGAACGCGGCGCTCCTACGCCCGTTTTACTGCTGAAACAAAACCAATGTATGTATGTATCCCCACCCTTTTGGGCTTATGAATGCAATGGGTGCCCTAGGCCGGCTCTTGGGGCGCGCCCTGTTTTGTTTCCTTCAAAGTTTTCCTTGCTCACCGGCTCCCCGACCCGGCTCCTGGGCCCGGGGGCTGGCCGGCTGGACCTAGGACGCTTCTCCCAGAAAGTGGCTAAGTAATGTGAGCCGGCCAAACCCCCCCTACCAGCTACAGAACCGGCTCCCGGCTATCCGACTGATGGGGCCTCGGGGTGGTAAGGTTTGGCTCACACGAAAGGTCAAACAAAAGGAGACCCTGGCTAGGCCCAGCCGGACCACTTCCGCGCCTCTACCACTCTACTTATCCCGAAAGGCCCTCGCGATTCCTAAGCTCTGAGTCGGCTCCCTTGAGGCGGATGCCCCGACTCAGCTACAGACCGATTCCCGGCTGTCGGGCTGCCGAGGCCGAAACCAAAGGGGAAAAGGAGAAGAACCGAGAAGAGTCAAACGGGCAAAAAAGGATAAGGACGAGTCAGCATGAGCAACAAGGCAAACACGCTAGATAGTCATACCACAAATGTTAAGAGAAAAGCGGCCCACGGCCAGCATGGTTCATTACATAAACACCCCTAGTGGGTGGATTCAAGCCTAACTTGCAGGAAAGAAAAGAGAAAGATAAAAAACACCTAGGGGCTCAGGCCATCGGCGTGATGCCAGCCGGCGTGCCCCCAGCCGGTGCGTCGCCAACCGGCGTGCCCCCACCCGGCCCGTCGCTGGGCGGCTTGGTTCTCGCCTCGGAGGTGGTCGCGGCATTCGGGTTAGCCTCCTTGGCCTTCGAGACGGGCTCCTCGGTTTTGTCCGCCTCGCCGCTCGAGTCGGTGCTCTCGTCGGCAACCTCATCGTCCATCGGGCCTTGGGGGATGCCGAAGGAGTCCTCGGGCAACGGCTCGCCGTCCTCGCCAAGGGCCAGCAGGAACTCGTCCGCGTTGACGTACGACGCGAGCTCGTTGGCCCGGTGGACAAGGGCCGGATCACGAGCCTCCCTCTCCGTGGCCGGCACGTCCCGCATGGTGGCCAGCCGACCCAGATCCACGACGCGATACCACGTGATGAACCGGAGCGACATCTGCTCCCTGGCTCGGGCGGCCAATGCCTTCCAGGCTTCGAGGCGGGGGACGACATGCTCCAGCCACAGGGCCACGCGGTTTGTCGGAGCTCCCCCGCGGCCCGGCCACAGCATGGCAATGACCTCTTTGCCAGCTGTCTTTAGCCGAGACATGCTTCGCTCAAGATGGGTCATCCGCATCTCGATGGTGAGCCCGATCTCGTCCGCGTCCCATGCGTCCTCCTCCTCGATGGAGTGAATGCACTCCCAAAGGTACTCCCGGTGCTCCTCAACGGCGTGCGCAGCGCAACGCTGAGTTTCCGGGAAGCGCCCTGGAAGAAAGAAGAGGAGAAGAAAAGAAAGGCAAATTGAAACACAAGAACCAGCAAAGAAAAAAGCAACCGGCTGGGGAAGAGAAAAACTGGCACTTACCTTTAATCACGTCGTCCTCCCCAAGGGCGAAGTTAAGCACCGCCTTATGCTCCGACGCTCGAGTCGCCTCCGACGTGGCGAGGGAACTCTTGACCTCCTCGAGCGTCCTCTCGAGGCGGGCCACCTCGTCTTGGAGGGTAGCAGTCCTCCGGGCGGTGTCAGCCGCCTCCTTGACGGCCATCTCCTGGGCCGCCACCTCCTTTGCTCCCTCGGCCTTGAGCCGGTCCCAGACCGCCTCCCCGCCTGCCAGCAGCACAACCAACCGGTCCTTCTCCTGCGTGGTCACCTGGACGTCTTGCGCCAGCCGCTCCCGCTCGGAGACGAGCCCGGTCTTCTCCTCTCGAAGGTTGACCAGGTCACCTGCAAGGCACGACAAGCGTCAGCCGGCTCTCGGGGGCTTGTGCCCCTCCTGTAAAGCTCAAGTGACCTTGCACACGCACCAGCTCCTCCTCCAGGCGGTAGAAGCCGTATTTGCCACGGTCGTGGATGGCGACCACCTCCTCGAATAGCTTCTGCCATAGGGAGGTTCCCTCGTGTCGCAAAGAGGCAAAGATCAAGACGTGCTCAAAAGAGATCCGGCCCGGCTGCCCGTCAACCGGCTAGCCGGCCCACATCTCGGGGGCTACACCCAGTGGGTGCGCTTGCGCGTCCCCACTGAAAATTCCAAGTCAAAGCAATCAAGCTTACCTCTACACTCTGCAGGGCGGCGTCTGCTGCCTCCGCGAACAGAGCCAGCTCTTGCCGACACCGGTCCAGGACACTCCGCAAGTCCCCGAAGGATGGGACCGGGCCGCCCGCCTGGGGAGCCGGCAGGGCCGACGCCCGCGCCAGCGCCCCCCAGTCTCGAAGTACCTCCTGCATTGACTCCAGGGTCCTCCGGGCCCGGTCGCCGCTGCCGCCCGGGCTCACCACGGCGCCAGCCACCAGGGGCGGGTTGACGACGGCAAGGGTCCGGGGTTCGCTTCCCGCCGGTGAAAGCATATTTGCTCCCTTGGTGGTTTTGGTAATTAATAACAACATATAAGTCATTGAACTAATGTTTCCACCAAGTGTCACGTCCCTAGCTAGTTGTCTTAGGACAACATGTGTGTGCATCATATTTCAAATTTGCATTAACATGAAATGGGGATTAAAAGAAACCCTAAACCCTCATTTGAATCAAACTAATTTAAAGTTTGTGAAAAACCAACAAATCCAAAATGCCCATCTAACATGTTCCCTATGTCTGATAAATATGGACATGAATATGTCAGGGGTCATTTAAATTATTTGAAAAATTATAGCATTTCAAAAATAAATAATAAAGCTTCTGAAAATGCTAAATAAAGCATTATCATTATTTAGATTTCAATCTATCCTGATTTTTTTATAGGAGTTTGAAATAATCAAACTTAATTTTATAAAATATTTGGGATATTTTATAATAGCATTTGGCCCAAAAATAAATAAAACAAATGTCAGAAATTAAAACAGAAAACTAGAAGTAAAAAAATAGGAAAGGGCTTACCTACAGCCGGCCCAGCACAGGAGAGGGCCTAGCCCATCAGGCGCCTTCTCCTACCTTCTGCCAGTAGGAGCAGCTACGTGCCCGCGTGCGCGCCCGAGGAGGCCAGCTCCTGCCTGCCTGCCTGGCCGTTCCAGACAGCGAGGCATCGCGGATGACCCCGCGAGAGGCGTCCGGATCGATCCGGCCTCGCCTTCTCTCCTTTCCCCTTGCTTCCCCCTCTCCTTCCCCCTCGCCATGGCCGAGCTCTGCTCGAGCTCGTCGTCGTTGCCCGCCTAGCTAGAGCCTCCCCTGTCGCATCCCAGAGATCCTCCGTGACCCCCTCGTCCCTGTGGAGCCAGAAGACGCCGGGAGCCCTTTGCACCGCGCCATCGCCGTTCTTCCCCGCTGGCCACCGAAGCCCCACCTCGACGATTCGCCCCGTCCGGACCTCCCCTGACCTCGTCGTCGCCTCTGCTAGAACCGTGGTGAGCCACTGGTGCTCCTCCCCTTCTCCCCCTTCTTTCCCATGCCTTCTAGCACCGTAGGCAGTCCTGCCCGAGCCGCCATCGCTGCCGAGCTCATCGTGGCCGTCGTCTTCGGTGACCTCGAGTCCCCAGACCGGCCTCATTCGATGCACTCGAGCATGGGCTCCCTCCTAGTGCCTTCGGCGTGCGCATCCGTGTCCTGTGGCACGTTTCCGGCCAACTCCGGCGGACCTCCGCTGCGGGTTTGGTCGCCGCCGACCCCGCTCCGGTGGGCGCCGACGTGTCCGGCCAATTAGTGTTAATCGGCCCGGCTAATCAAGCCTTTAGCCACTGACCAGTGGGCCCCGTAGAGGGTCAAACCTCTGGTTAGCGCGGGGAATTAGCCCCTGACACTGACATGAGGGCCCCACCCTGTCAGGTTTGACCTGGCCGGGTCAGCCGACCTATTGACATCATGATGACATCAGGCTGACGCACTAATTGAATTTCTAGTTTTAAAAATAAATCAGGAAATTCTAGAAAATGTTTAAAACTTCAAAAATTCATATAAATTAATCTATAAATCAGATGAAAATAATTTATATATGAAAATTTATCAGAAAATCCAATGAATCCAATGGTGCTATTATCATGCATGTTAGAGCAACCTATGTAGTTAAACGTTGACATTTACTAATAGGTTAATATACGAAATATGAAATGGAGAACGACTTTGAACCTATATTCAAACTCACTTCAAATTAACTTGGACAATAGTTGCATTAGCTCATCCATACATGCTGCCATGTCATGATCATGCATCATATTGTTGCACTTGCGTGTATTGATTGCTATTTATCTGCATTGCGGTAGGCCCTGCTTCCGAGGATACCTTCGAGTATTCCAACGAAGGAGAAAACCTTCCCGCTACCCAGCAAGGCAAGCAACCCCTTTGATCATTCCGATAACATCCCACTCTCTCGCTCCTGCTCTTGTTTATTGCATTACGACAAACGTTCACTTATCTGTCATACAAGGTAGATGAACCTATTCATTTGCATGACCTGTCATTGTCACAGTAAATAGCTAAACCTTGCAACCTAGCATACCTGGTAGATGCTTATGCCATGATGTGCTTAGCTTACTTTGCCTGCTATGCTTGCCATGCTTAGAGTGTGTCAGGTCTGTTTCATCTGGGTGATGAACTGGAGTGAAACAATGTTGTTCTGATGTGATAAGCTTATGATGAACCCGAGTTGGTAAAGGTAGCGATGAGAGGCTATGTAGGAGTACATAGCGGGTTGTCTCATTGGGACCATTCTTAGGAACTGAGTTTCGTGTTTGTGATCCAAGATTAGTTGCTACCACACATTGGGTTCCGGTAACTCGACCCCTCTCGACTTATTAATCGCTTAGTCCTTGGTCCAGGAGCTGCAAGTAGTTTCTAGTGTTTATAGCATGCTGGAGGCCATGCGTAGCGCTGACCCTAGGGGTGGGTTACGACGCGGTAGGCAGTGGCACGGTGTACCAAGGGTCACCCAAATGGTGGGCTTGGGAACCCTGCGCACATCGTTTGGGGCCGTAGCGGAAACTTCGGCCAGACTTCCGTGCGGGTTCGGTCCCAAATAGGTGATAGCCTGGGCTAGAGGTCTTATGTGATTGACGGTCGTGGCCGACTCCCTCGCTGGGCTTCCGCTTGAAGGTTGCCGAGGTGCATGGTATTATGAGCACATAACAATAAGTGGCGAGAGCGTGTGTGAAGAAGTACACCCCTGCAGGGTATGAAACTATTCGAATAGCCGCGTCCTCGGATATGGACTACTTGGAGAACTTATGATGTTCATAGATAATCAAATGGATACTCATAGAAATATCAAGACAAGTGTGAGTACTATGGATGGCACTCTCGTAGAAGACGGAAGTGAATCCATGGTGGTGTATTGTTATGGAGTTAGTGGACTCGTGTGCGATATCTAAAATTTAAACAAAAAGTTAAAATTGTGTAGTGTAGGTTAGCCATGAGTCAAAGCTGGCATTGCTGGATAAACTCCACCGCTCCCCTTGTTGATACATGAGCATGAATAGTCTAGGTCTGCTTTAAAGACTTGCTGAGTACGTTTGTACTCACGTTTTCTTAATAAATGTTGCAGATGAGACTCAAAACCCATCATGTGGGTTCTTTCTAGATGTCAACGATGCCGAATAGCTGGTGTCCCAGCTACGACCTTCTGCCCTGTGGCGGGCTGTAGATAGTCAGGCCATGTGCCTTTTTACCCCTTCCATCTATCTGTACTCAGACAGCTTTATGCTTCCGCTTGGTTTGTATGAACTTGTTTGTATGACTTGAGTGTCGGGTCATGTGACCCCTATCTGTAAGAACATATTATGCAAGGCTCATCTGAGCCTCTTAAATAAAAGTTGTGTTGATGTATGGTTATGTTATGATGCCATAGTTGTATCTATGCATATCGGGCATGTCGTGCGTACGTGTGATGTGCAACGGTATGTATGGGATCCGACACCTAGTCATGTGCCTTTAGTAGTACTCTTTATGGGAAAATGCCTCTTTGTGCTTCCATCGAGCCCTTGTAGCTTGCTACTGCTCCGGACACATTGATTGACCGGCATGTATCCTTCTTTGCTGCTGTGTCTGTCCCTTCGGGAAATGTCTCGCAGTATAATGGAGTCCCTGTAGCCTGCTACGACTCGTCTACGTGTAGTGATGGCATTTATGTCCCACGACGTAATGGAGTCCTTGTAGCTTGCTATGACTCATCTACACATGCTTGAGGCCGACACCTGCATTGCTGGGTTACGTATGCCTGTTTCCGTACGGATGTGCCACTTGGGTTCTATGACTAGTCATGTCGGGCCGGGTTCTCTGTCGTTTGATTGCCAGCGACATGTTCACATACGTGAGCCAAAAGACGCAAACGGTCCCCGCTAAGGTAAGGCTGCAGCCGTGGAGCTTACCGTGCATGAGGCCGCAAAGTGATGTGATATGTTACAGTCTGGATTCATATGACTTAGGATCGGGGTCCCGACACCAAGTATATTTCAGGAAATGTTCAATGATAGGATTGGCAAAAGGAGAGTGTGGACATACCCCAAGATGCAAGGAAATAGGTTGGCCAAGCTTCAAGCAAGAGGACTCTACATTTTATATTTGTGAGAAATCACTTTGAGTCCATAGGAAAGCCAATACTATTAAAAGGGGGTAAGGTTTTGTTGGTGAACAATATGCTCAAACGTGCACAAGTGATAGTCGCCAAAACATCCACAAACTCTCCCACCAAAGTCTGTTCTCTACCTAACACTCAAAATTGGTGCAACCAACTTTTCCATACCGGTGCCACCGATTCCAGAACCTAGACAGACTCTGCCAAACCCTAGCCACTTTGGTGCAACCGATTCCATACCGTGCCACCGAGTTTAGGTTGCCAACTTTCTGTTACGCAAATTCACATTTTCGGTCCCACCAAGAATGTTGGATCGGTGTCACCGAGATTGGAAATCTGACCGTTGGTTACCTTATCGGTGCAACCAAGTTTCCTATATCGGTTTCACCGAGATTCAAAAGTTGCCACCTTTTGGTCACTTCGGTACCACCGAGATTAACACATCGGTGTCACCGAGTTGGTCATTTTGTGTGTAGCGGTTGGATTTTTGGGGATGCCTATATGTACCCCTTCACCACCACGTACTCGAGAGAGAAGCACTTGCAACTATTCCATACCTATCCTATTAGATTTTCTGAGAGAGAACCACCTACCCTTGTGTTGAGGTCAAGATCTTCCACTCCAATCATATGGATCTTGATCTCTAGCCTCCCCAAGTAGCTTTCCACCAATCCCATCTCTTCCACCATGCCAAATCTGTGACAGAGTGATTGAGTGCTGAGGAGTCTATCATCTTGAAGCACAAGAGCAAGGATTTCATCGTCATTATCGAGCCTATTACCTTTTGGAGGGTGGTGCCTCCTAGATTGGTTAGGTGTCGCTTGGGAGCCTCCTACTTCGTGTTGTGCAGTGTACCAAGAAGTTTGTAAGGGCAAGGAGATCAACTACTTCGTGAAGATCTACCCATAGTGAGGCTAGTCCTTCGTGGATGGAAGCCGTTATGGAATAGTCAAGGTTGCTACTTCGTGGACCCTTTTGGGTGGAGCCCTTCATGGACTCTCGCGACCGTTACCCTCCATGGGTTGAAGACTCCATAAACGTGGATGTACGATAGCGCCACCTATCGGAACCACGAGAAAAATCATCGTGTCTACAATTGCGTTTGATCTTCCTACCCTATCCCTTCTATACATGCTTGTTGTTAGTTTACGCTGCTATATACTCTTAGACTTGCATGTGTAGGGTGTACTTGACTTGCCATGAAATGCTAAAAATTGTCAACCCTAAAACTTGGTATAGGCAAAACTTTTAATTGGTCAAGTAGTCTAATCACCCCCCCTCTAGACATACTTCCGGTCCTAGAAGTGCTATCAGAGCTTTGGTCTCCATTGCTTAGGTCTCACAACCTAGGAGAGTATGGCATCTAGTGAGGGAAGTTATCACCATAGAGGTCCATACTTTGATGGCACTAATTTTGCTAGTTGGAAGCACAAAATGAAAATGCATATTCTTGGTCATAAGCCCATCGTTTGGGCTGTTGTTCGTGTTGTCTTGCAAGGTGAGTTCTTTGCGGATGGATGGGAACCGGATCGTGAAGCGACCGCGGATGAGTTGAAGATGTTGCAACTCAATGCTCAAGCATGCGATGTTCTCTTCAACTGCTTATGCCAAAGAATTCAACAAAATCATCCGTCTTGAGAATGCAAAAGAGATTTGGGATACTTTGATTGATATGCACGAAGGAACCGAGTCCGTGAGAGAATCCAAGTTAGATGTTCTTCAAGGTCAGCTTGACAAGTTCAAGATGAAGGATGGTGAAGGAGTCGCGGAGATGTACTCTAGGCTAGCTCTCATCACGAATGAGATTGCCGGCTTAGGAAGCAAAGAAATGACCGACAAATTCATCATCAAGAAGATACTTAGAGCTTTACATGAGAGATACGACACCGTGTGCACATTGATCCAAATGATGCCAAACTACAAAGATCTCAAGCCTACGGAAGTCATTGGAAGGATTGTTGCTCATGAGATGACACTCAAAGATAAGGAAGAACTTCATCACAAGTCTAGTGGTGCTTACAAAGCCACAAGTGATGCTCCCGCAACTTCAAGCAACAACCTTGTCACCAATGAAGAGATAAGCCTCATGGTCAAGAAATTCAACAAGTTCTACAAGAATAGAGGCAAAGAAAAAAACTCCAACTCAAGATATGAAGAGAAGCATTCGTCAAGTCGTGACCGCAATTGCTACAATTGTGGGAAGCCCGAACACTACTCAAATGAGTGCACGACTCCCTACAAAAGAAGAGAAGAGTCACCTCGAAGACGAAGCTCAAGGAATGAATCACCACAAAGAGAGAGAAGGAGTAGAGATGATCTTTATGAATGAAGACACTCAAGGATAAGTAGAGATTCGGGGAAGAAGGACAAGTACACCAAGAGCTACACAAGAAGAAAACATCAAGCTCATGTTGGTGAATGGGTTTCCGGCTCCGACTCCGACAACAACTCTGAGAGAAGCTATCACTCCGACTCTGACTATAGTCAAGATGATGGTGTTGCCGGAATTGCTCTAGTGACTACCAACTCCTACGATCTATTGATTCACCAAACGAAGGGAGTGGAAGTTGCTTCATGGATAAAGGCCCCAAGGTATCACACTCTAAGTATCTTGATTTTGTTAGTGATGAAGATGATTTTCTTTGTGATGATGACTTGCTTTGTGATAAAACTAGTAATATTGATCAAAATGATCTTGATAATTCTCATGCTAGTCAAGATGAGTCATTTGATGATGATAAGATGAAAATAGAACAACTAA
The DNA here is from genome assembly GCA_022496015.1 of Hordeum marinum. Classification (NCBI taxonomy): domain Eukaryota; kingdom Viridiplantae; phylum Streptophyta; class Magnoliopsida; order Poales; family Poaceae; genus Hordeum; species Hordeum marinum. The sequence goes on from CM039674.1 coordinate 447,465,516, forward strand.
CTAAAGAACTAAAAACTCTTAAGTTAGCTCATGAATCTACTCTCGAAGATCATAGAGAGCTTGTGAGAACTCATGAGAAGCTACGCTTCGAGAAGCTCAACTTGGAGCAAGAGCATGAGTTTCTCAAAGCTATCAATGACGATCTCCGAAAGAAGACTTCATCTTATCTAGCCAAACGACTACTTTTGTCTACTTTCATGCCTCAAGTTAAAACTAAACAATCTAGTAACAAAGGCAAGAAAGGTTCTTCATCTAGTAGCAACAATAAAAATGCTAAACCCAATGATGTTGCTTCTAATAGTTCTATTGATTCCACGAATGATGATTCTCTTAGCCAAGTTACACTTGAGCAAGAAAATGCTATATTGAAAGGAATTATATAAAAAGGTATCTACAAGAGTCTTGCCGGATGTAAGCAATTTGAGGAAATTGTACGCACGCACGGAGGATACCGGAAGAATTGTGGTGTTGGCTACTTCAACGCTAATGGAGTTGAGTGGGAAGAAGGTCAATATCCCAAGCCCAAGTTTGTTTCTCAAAAGGAGAAGTACGAACATACTCTTCCCAGGGGTACAAACACTCAAGATGACCTTCCACCACAAGACCACAAGCTCAAGGGAAAGAACAAGCTTCAAGAGGACATTGACTCATATGAAGATGAACCCCTAGCTTTGGTGGAGTGGGTTCCCAAGGCTACGTCAAGCTCAACTACTACAAAGGCTACTTCAACACCAAGGATCCCCATCAACTTGATGTGGGTCCCCAAGAGGAAGAACTAGTAAGTTCTTGAGGGGTGACTCCGCCAATGAAATTCACTCACATTCATTATTGGCAAGGACTTTTTGCACTCAACATTAACTCAATGCAATAGTTCAAGGAGTCACAGACATTTCCTCAAAGGTAAGCAAGGGACAAGGTAATCAACTAATCAATGGACACCATAACATATGCTTTGCACTCCATGTCCATAGATATCCTTGTATTTGTCTCTTATGTGTTGGGACTAACCCATGTAGGTGAGAGGAGTAAGGAAACAACAAGGATGCTCCCAACTCTTGGTGATCTTCATCAACATTGAGCATCCACAACTACCTCACCAACATGAAGTCTTCATCGACAAAACCCAAGGTTAGTTTATCCCTCTTATGGGGGGATGTCACATTAAGGGGGAGCTTTACTCTAAGACTTGAGTCAAAGCATCTCTTAGTATGTGACAACATTAAATGCTTTATGTAAAAGTGGTAACCCCACTTGTGCTTAAACAATGAGTATGACCTATGATCAAGTACTCTTACTTGGATCCTAAGTCAAATACTCATATATAGATGACTTCGTCATCGCCCAAGTGCTTGTTAGATGCTAGTGTGTTTATGCATGTTTGTCATGATTTCTTTTGACATCTTATTGTGTGAGCATGTTGGTCTGCATTTATTTTCTCATTCGAGGACATCCAATTGTTGCTACTTGGTTATTGATTTTCTCTTTTGCCAATTGGATGGACAAGAATGCCTAGGACCACTCTCTAGCTATCTATGCTTTATCACCTCATATTCCATTCATGCTGCATCACAAAATTTGAACAAGTGCTTTTCGATCCCTCTGTGTGTGGAGCACTTGGAGTTCGTATCGACAAGGACTGAACATTAAAACCTCCCAAATGCATCTCGGTGGAACCAACCCAACAATCTCGGTCGCACCGAATGCCTAGGGTTGATCTGGTTTTCAATCTCGGTAACACCGATTTCATATTCTCGGCTACACCGAGTTTCCCTCTCAGCTGACAGTTGTGGAACTCGGTACCACCAAAAACATAAAATTGGTATCACCGACAGTGGAGGGTATATATGCTGTGGACCCCGATGCTTTGAAATTTCTATCTTCAAACGTCGCGCCTTAGAACCCTAAGCTGCCGCCTCGAGACCCCTGGTTGTCACCCTTGTCTTCCTGCGCTCCTCCGCTGCTGGGAATCGCCGTCATCGACAAAATCTGCTCCATCATCACCGCCGTAGAGGATCCACACCAATCTAGGGTACGAATTCGATCTCTAGTGTGCTCCCCATCTGATTCTTGCGCATTAGATACTTGTTAATCATCTATGCACCCCTTGCTCATATATCCATCCACTTAAAACTCCAAAATCTCGAGTTAGATGGATTTTCTAGGGTTTTGCCGTCCGCCCGATAAATCTCGGTGGAACCGTAAGGAAAATATTGGCCTCACCGATATGCTTTTCAATGAGGTTGAGAACTGACTCGATGGAACCGAGTAGCTCTTTTCGGTCCTACCGAAAAGGCTGTCAAGTTTCTGTTAAAGAGTTAGTTTGTCTTGGCCTCACCGAAAATTTCTTTTCGTCTGCACCGATATCTATTTGACAGATTGCAAAACTTTTTGAAAACTCATTCCTCAAATTTCAAAAACTAGCCTCATTTTGTGATGACTCATCTTCTTCTGCTCATCTATACTCTATTCACAAGGACAGTATGTCAGGCTCGGAGGACAGTCAGAATTTGCCGGAGCAAGGAGTTGATATGAGTTCTGGAACAAGCCCATAAGCCAGTTCTTTCTCAGATCCAGGCACTCCCAGCTCTCATGGGTTGCCCAGGGCTGCCACCAGAACCAAGAAGAAGCTGAACTCAGATGAAGAAGATTCGGATTTCATTCCCGAGGAGATTCTTGCTAAGAAGCAAGAGAAAGCTGCTAAGAAGTCTGCCACTGAAGCCACTTCTTCAAGGAGGGTTGTCATCAAGATCTATGCACCTGCCTCAACCTTCAAGGCTCATGAGACTGCCAGAGCAACTATCTCAGTTGAAGTCCCCAAGAAAGCTATGCCTAAGAAGGCATGGGAGAAAAAGTCCAGGAAGAGGATTATTCATGTGACTGGTAGGCCTACTTCCATGTATGAAGATCCAGAGGAAGCAACTGGTGCTGCTGCTGAGGAAGAGGAGGATGAGCCAGCTACAAAGGCTCCTCCCAAGAAGAAGGCCAAGAAGCTCATGGCTGATGCTATGCCAAGGACTAGCACATCCAAGAAGGCTGTTGCTGAGAAACCTAAGAGGACATATAGGCAGATTCCAGCTTCTGAGAAGAACAAAGGGACTGTCTCCAGAGCTGAAGTTGATGATGACTTGACAACATTGATGAAGCTCAGACCACATCTTCCAGTACATAATGCCAGCTACCCACTAGCTGAAGATATGAAGAAGAGGAAGGATTCAAGATCGAGAGCTTGGAGAGCCGTAGATCCTTATGCTCAGAGGAAGAAGACAGTTGTGGACTACAGATTTTATACCAAGGAGCAACATGATTTCTATGAGACTGTGCTCTTTGACAAGAGTCCAACTATGAGTGATATGTGATATGTTTATTGGAAATTCATCAAGGAGAATGAGGACTACTTTCCAAGTGTCCAAGACAATTTCCATTGCATAAGTTTGGATGAGTTTGTTGGTAGAGAATTCACAGCTTGGAATGATGAGATGATCATGCAATTCTACTCCATTGCACACTTCTACGAAGATGGTAGAATTGTATGGATGACTGAAGTTGCAAGGTATGAATCAACTGTTGAAGAATGGGCTGCTATGTTAGGAGTTCCTGAAGCACAGGATGGTGACTTGGATGTATACTCAGAATCCAAGGCTAGCCACAATGCTATGTCTAATATGTACAAGGAGATCCCTGCTGCCAATGTGAAGTCTCACAGGCTAGGATCAATCTACTTTCTTCAGGTCGGCCTCCGCACTATCAACACCATTCTGAGGCATACTTTGATGCCCAAGTCCGGAGATGACAAGATGATCCAAGGCCACTCCATCAATATGTTGATCCACCTTGATAGACATACCAGGATCAGAGTCATGGATTTGATTGTTGAGACAATCAAGAGGGTTGCTGCTGACCAGAAGCCTCCTGCTGTTATGCACTCTACATCCAGATGCTTATCAACTCAAAATTGGAGAAGCACATCTTTGCTCTAGATCATCCTCATTTACCCCTACAGCCAGATCTCGAGGACAATGTTGTGGTGATGGATGCTGATCATCCCACTTCAGCTGTAGCTCAGGCAGAGGCAGAGGTAGTTAGAGCCACTAGTGCTCAAGCCCCTCGATCCAGGAATGAACAAATGGATCTGTTGATAACATCAGTTCAGGGCATGTATAAGGACATTAAGGGGATTCTAGACAACCAGAACATTCTTGTCAGGATCTTTGAAACTAGAATCAAGACCCTTAATGATAAGGTGGACAGGCTGACTAAGACAGTCACAAAGCTTCAGCATGAAGTTGACTCCGTGCACATCCCTCGGGTCTCTTCTACTTAAGATGACGATGATGATGATGATGAGGATGAATCACCTCTAAGGCCAGGCACTCAGTTCACCACTTAGGCCAGATCAGTCATAGTGGCTGCACAAGACTTGAGGCCCTCTTCATCAGCTCCTGCTACTGTAAGCACGGCTCCTGCTCCATCTGCTCCAATTCCTCCAGCTGTCACTCCAACTCCATCCACGACATCTACAGAGATCTTCGCCGACGCTGTTCTCTCGACTCCTTCATCAACAACCGGAGGAGATCAACCCAAGAACGTTTAGATGTATGCCTTTGAACTTTTTGGTAACTTGTTGCCAAAGGGGGAGAAGTGTATATAGATCTTTAGGCTTCGAGCGAGAGAGCGTTTTGGTGTTTACTGCTTTTCAAAACATTTGGTTCTTTTGTTTGACGTGAGATACTTTTGTGTTTATGTGTGATCATACGTCGTTATGGGTGATGCAACTATTTCCTATCATCTTAATGCTTATGAGATGACCATTCACCTTTGCTTGATTGTGTTGTGCGTTGTTATTCATTCTAATTATTCTCGCACACCACCAAGTTGTATGTGACATGGAAGAAGTGCCCCACATACCTAATTTATTGTGCATTTGCATTCAAACGCAAATTCAAAATAATGCACAAATTTAGGGGGAGCTCTTGCTTATCACATACCTCTCAAAGCGACGATTATATTCATTGATTTTATCATATGTCAGAGCTTTGATCTATATGTTGTCATCAATTACCAAAAAGGGGGATATTGAAAGCACGTTTGCTCCCTTGGTGGTTTTGGTAATTAATAACAACATATAAGTCATTGAACTAATGTTTCCACCAAGTATATTTCAGGAAATGTTCAATGATAGGATTGGCAAAAGGAGAGTGTGGACATACCCCAAGATGCAAGGAAATAGGTTGGCCAAGCTTCAAGCAAGAGGACTCTACATTTTATATTTGTGAGAAATCACTTTGAGTCCATAGGAAATCCAGTACTAGTAAAAGGGGGTCAGGTTTTCTTGGTGAACAATATGCTCAAACGTGCACAAGTGATGGTCGCCAAAAACATCCACAAACTCTCCCACCAAAGTTTGTTCTCTACCTAACACTCAAAATTGGTGCAACCAACTTTTCCATACCGGTGCCACCGATTCCAGAACCTAGAGAGACTCTGCCAAACCCTAGCCACTTCGGTGCAACCGATTCCATACTGGTGCCACCGAGTTTAGGTTGCCAACTTTCTGTTATGCAAATTCACATTTTCGGTCCCACCGAGAATGTTGGATCGACTTCACCGAGATTGGAAATCTGACCGTTGGTTACCTTATCGGTGCAACCAAGTTTCCTATATTGGTCTCACCAAGATTCAAAAGTTGCCACCTTTTGGTCACTTTGGTACCACCGAGATTAACACATCGGTGTCACCGAGTTGGTCATTTTGTGTTTAATAGTTGGATTTTTGGGGATGCCTATATATACCCCTTCACCACCACCTACTCGAGAGAGAAGCACTTAGAACTATTCCATACCTATCCTATCAGATTTTCTGAGAGAGAACCACCTACCCTTGTGTTGAGGTCAAGATCTTCCACTCCAATCATATGGATCTTGATCTCTAGACTCCCCAAGTAGCTTTCCACCAATCCCATCTCTTCCACCATGCCTAATCTGTGAGAGAGTGATTGGGTGCTGAGGAGTCTATCATCTTGAAGCATAAGAGCAAGGAGTTCATCGTCATTATCGAGCCTATTACCTTTTGGAGGGTGGTGCCTCCTAGATTGGTTAGGTGTCTCTTGGGAGCCTACTACTTCGTGTTGTGGAGCGAACCAAGAAGTTTGTAAGGGCAAGGAGATCGCCTACTTCGTGAAGATCTACCCATAGTGAGGCTAGTCCTTTGTGGACGGAAGCCGTTATGGAATAGTCAAGGTTGGTACTTCGTGGACCCTTTTGGGTGGAGCCCTTCGTGGACTCTCGCGACCGTTACCCTCCGTGGGTTGAAGACTCCATAAACATGGATGTACGATAGCGCCACCTATTAGAACCACGGGAAAAATCATCGTGTCTACAATTGCGTTTGATCTTCCTACCCTATCCCTTCTATACATGCTTGTTGTTACTTTCCGCTGCTATATACTCTTAGACTTGCATGTGTAGGGTGTACTTGACTTGCCATGAAATGCTAAAAACTGTCAACCCTAAAACTTGGTATAGGCAAAACTTTTAATTGGTCAAGTAGTCTAATCACACCCCTCTAGACATACTTCCGGTCCTAGAAGTGGTATCAGAGCTTTGGTCTCCATCTCTTAGGTCTCACAACCTAGGAGAGTATGGCGTCTAGTGAGGGAAGTTATCACCTTAGAGGTCCATACTTTGATGGCACTAATTTTGCTAGTTGGAAGCACAAAATGAAAATGCATATTCTTGGTCATAACCCCGCCGTTTGGGCTGTTGTTCGTGTTGGCTTGCAAGGTGAGTTCTTTGTGGATGGATGGGAACCGGATCGTGAAGCGACCACGGATGAGTTGAAGATGTTGCAACTTAATGCTCAAGCATGCGACATTCTCTTCAACTGCTTATGCCCCAAAGAATTCAACAAAATCAGCCGTCTTGAGAATGCAAAAGAGATTTGGGATACTTTGGTTGATATGCACGAAGGAACCGAGTCCGTGAGAGAATCCAAGTTAGATGTTCTTCAAGGTCATCTTAACAAGTTTAAGATGAAGGATGGTGAAGGAGTCGCAGAGATGTACTCTAGGCTAGATCTGATCACAAATGAGATTGCCAGTTTAGGAAGTGAAGGAGTCGCATTTCGACGGTGAAGAGCCGGCAGGGGTCGCGCCGGCCGGACATGTCGCAGATCCGGTGCGGCCTCAGCTGGAGCGGCAACACCCGGCGTGAGATGAAAGCCACCACTAGGTCGGCGGCGACTAGCCCCTCGGAGGTCTTTAGCTGCGTGAGCCGGCCGAGCTCCTCTAGGGCCACGCCACGCGGAGCAGCCCCCAACCAGTTCACCTGGGTGGACTGCATGTAGACAAATGGCGGCAGCGGGATGTAGTCCGTTTTCGGGTCGGTGTTCTTAACGTAGAAGAACGTCCGGTGCCACCCCTTGACGAAGTCGATGAGAGAAAGAGGTGGGAAGCACGCGACGCCGCGGCAGCACACCTTCGTGCCCCCGCAGGCGTCGCTTTTCAATGGCTTAAGATAAAAGAGAGCGTCAAAGAAATCGATAAAGGGGAGAATGCCGAGATAACCCTCGCACAACGTCACGAACGCGGCGAGGTACAAGATGGCGTTGGGGCCAAGATGATGCGGCTGGAGGTCGAAAGTGTCAAGAAGTTGGCGGAAGAAAAGGCTCACCGGGATCCCGAAGCCACGGGAGAAATGCTAGAGGAACACGACGTGTTCCCCTGGTTGTGGCGCCGGCGCCACCTCGTCGCCCGGCACGCGTGTGACCACTCGCTCCTCCGGCGGCAGCATGCGCGCACGGCGGATCTCGGCGATATCCGCCTCGACCACGATGGAGCCAGCCCAGCTCCCTTTGCGTCCATCGGCCATCGTGGCGGCGGTGTGGCGTGCGGGCACGGTTGCGGTTTGGGGCTCGATGTCGCGCGAGGAAGGCAGGGAAGCAAGGAAGACGGGCAGCAAGGGGGCGAGCGAGATGTGGGTATCTCCGCCCCTGCCCTTCCTCTCCTTTTATAGGGGAGGCCACGACCAGGGGACGTGGGATTAACTGCGCCCACTCCCTCGGAAACTCCGTGTGCGTGGGTGGCCCCGGGCCATAACGGCCGCTTTGGGGCGCAGAGGATCCCGGCCTGCGCCCCGAGGACTACTAGGCTATGTCCGGGGCCTAGAAGGCTAGGCCCAGGCTAGCGTCCCGTCTCCCCCGAGTGCGTGGGGCTCTCCGCATCATTACTCACCGCATGGCGCGCGGCGGGCCGGCGCGGGTCTTGGGGCGATGCACCGACGCCCGAGGCGTCGGGACCAACGGCTGACCCGACTGCCCCTTCAGCTTTGAGCCGGAGGCGGGCATCAATGGGGGGAAGCCGCCGGCTCCCCTCGTCTACCGGACGCAGGCCCCCGCCGGTTTTGGGGACTACTGACAAGGTTATCACCCTGGGTAGGCCAAAGCTATGGGGTTCTCACCCCCTCCGCTTTGAAGAAAACTGCGCGGCTGGCTCGCCTTGGCCGGCTGGAGGATGACCGGCTCGATGTGCTGCCGGCTAGCGACGCGGGCGGCTAGTTGTGCGACCGGCTCGGGCACGGTCGGCTGCCTGCCAGGCCGCCTCCCCCGTTGACCCAGGGGTGGACATGCGACATCCTGTCCCCCGGGGCGCGGGTACGTCGATAAGACGCGACCGCCACGATGGGTGGCCATGTGGCCACAGTGGCCGCTGACGCACGGGAGCGCATGGCTACAGTCCGGCCATCCAGGCCGCTGACCTTGGCAAGAGCGACCGGGCGAGGGAACAGTGTCGGCATGCCCTCGCCCACTCGATTACCTGCCTCGGCGTGGCTACAATACCGCCGGTCATACCGGAGACCTCGGCCGGCTGGCGCCAGACGACGCCTCCCGGGCGACCCGTGCCGTGGCAGGTGAGCGAGAGCCAATCGCAAAGCCGGCTGGCGGGCCCTGGCAAGAGACGGGACTGCTCAGCCGGTGGACCTCACAGACGATGAGACAGCACGAAGGGTGGGACCCCCTGGCCAGCCGGAGATACTGCCAGCCAGGTCCCCCCACCCCTGTACTTTAGATATATTGTAGAGCTGGGGGTTGGCCTATAAAACCCCTTGAGCCCCCCATTCAATGGGGACGGACGATCGCCTCGCACACCCACAGAACTCTCAAACCCCTTCTAGTAGTGGAGGAAGGCGAGCCGACTGCTCCTTCTTCCTCCTCTAGACTTAGCTTCAGGAGCATCCTTGTACACATACTCATCCATCCAACTAAACCAAGCAGGACTACGGGTGTTACCTCCCTCGGAGGGCCCTGAACCTGGGTACATCGTGTGTCATCACCGTTTGTGCCCAATCTCGCACCCGGAGCCCGTCGGCGTCCTCTGGCCCCAACCACCCGTGATAAGCCACCCTATGGCATCTGTCGTGAGAAAACGACAACATCGACCGCTATCCAGCATGCATCTAGTGTATTAAGTTCATGGGAAAAGGAGCAATGCAATAAGAACGGTGACATGATGTAGACAAAATCTGTTCATGTAGAAATAGACCCCATCTTGTTATCCTTAATGGCAACGATACATGCGTGTCTTGTTGCCCCTTCTGCCAGTAGGAAATAACACCGCAAGATCGAACCCATCACAAAGCACCTCTTCCCATGGCAAGAAAAATCAATCTAGTTGGCCTAACTAAACCAAAGATTCGAAGAAGAAATACGAGGCTATAAGTAATCATGCAAACAAGTGATCAAAGAAGACTCAAATCATATTCATGGATAGAAACTGATCATGAACTCAAAATTCATCGGATCCCAACAAACACACCACAAATGTCATTACACCAAATAAATCTCCAAGAGACCATTGTATTGACAAACATAGAGAGAGAGAAATACATCTAGCTACTACCTACGGACCTGTAGGTCTATGGTGGTCTACTCACGCATCATCGGAGAGGTACCTATGAAGAAGATGAACCCCTTCGTGTCAACCAAAAATATTTTGACTAGCATGCCTTTCCTATCAACGAAAATGACTGAGAGATTTCAATATCTTTCCGCACTAGATGCATCATAGGCGGTTCCCAAACAGAAAATAAAGTTTATTCCTTTTTCCACCATACTTTCACTTTCCATGGCTAGCTGAATCCACGGTTGCCTTCCATACCAACACTTTCCAAGGAATATATTATTTGACAATATAAAGTAATTTTCTTTTCTTTTTCATTTTGGGACCGGACACCCCTATTACCGCCATACTCTCGTGCAATGACAAGTGAATAAACACTCATCTTGAGAATAACACATATAGCATGAAAAAATATCGGTCACCCCCTACCGTTTCATGAGCGGTACGAGCACACAAAAAGGAAAATTTATTTTGAAAGTTTAGAGATGGAATATACAAATTTGCTTGGAACGACATGGAAATACCGTATATAGGTAGGTATGGTGGCCTCATATGGCAAAATTTGGTTTAAGGGTTTTGGATGCACAAGTAGTATTTCTACTTAGTACAAGTGAAGGCTAGCAAGAGATTGAGAAGGATCCAACCAAAAAATGAATAATCACATAAGCGAGCATTAAGCATAACTGACATTAAATAATCCACCATAAGTAGTATGTAATTTCGTAGCACAACTATCGACTTTTGTACTTGCATAGGGAATCACAAACCTTAACACCAATATTGTTACTAAGCATAATTACTCATCAACATAACTCACATATTACTATTGTCATGTCTCAAAACTATTACAAAGAATCAAGTTTAATTTGTCCAATGATCTTCATGAAAGTTTTTATTATATCCCTCTTGAATATCTATCACTTTGGGACTAGTTTCATATGTTGCAATTGCTTTCGATAAGCTCACATGGATATAAGTGAAGAACATGAGCATACAAGTTTCATCTCTCAAAATAATATAAGTGAAGCATGAGAGGGTTTCTTCAAAATTACTAACTCTCAAATTAATATAAGTGAAGCATCAGAGCATTTCTTTAAACATGTAAAATCACGCCGTGCTTGAAAAGATACAAGTGAAGCACTAGAGCAATTCCTTTGCTCAAAAGTTTTAAGTGAAGCATAAAGAGCAATTCCAGCAAATCATAGCATATTTTTGGCTCTCTCAAATAGGTGTATGCAGCAAGGATAAAAGCAAACAAAGCAAACATAGCGGACGCTCCAAGCAAAACTCATGATATGTGACGAATAAAAATATAGTTCCAAGTAGTACACCGATGGTTGTTAGAACAAAGAGGGGATTCCACTCTGGGCATCCCCAAGCTTAGTTGCTTGTTAATCTTTATATATTACCTTGGGGTTCTATATCGTCCCCAAGCTTTGACTCTTCTAACTCCTTATTCCTTCATCCATCGTGATCTCACCAAAACCTTGAAAACTTCAATCACACAAAACTTAACAAAATTCTCGTGAGATCCGTTAGTATAATAAAGCAAATTACCACTTTAGGTACTGTTGTAAACCCATTAATATTTTATTATTGCATTATATATACTTTATTATAACTTCACATGACTTATACCCCCCAATACAAGCCATAGATTCATCAAAACAAGCACACAATGCAATGAAAATAGTTTCTGTTTCAGACAGGACAGTGTGTAGTAATATGTACTCTACCCATACTTCTGGAACTCCAAAATTTATGAAACATTAGGACAACTTAAAGAATTTTTATATAAATATTGTGTTACAATTTCAGTTCAATATCACGTTTCAGTAAAAAATTACAATTCGTGCACTGGGAACAAAGTTTATGTTTCAGATTCAGCATTGTTTCTACTCATCTGGTTGATCATCCCGAAGGCATTACTTGGCATAAACACTAAATAAAACATAAAAACACAATCATAACAGAATCATAATTGTGTAAAACACTAAAAAAACATAAAGAAAATATAAAAATAATTTATTCATTGGGTTGCCTCCCAACAAGATTTATCGTTTTATGCCCCTAGCTAGGCATAACACATAGATTCAAGTATTGTCATCCTTAGTTTGCACTCCATAGAAGGGCCTCATGATTTATTCATATGGTGGATTAATTCTTGTTCTAGGTAAGTGTTCCATACCCTTTCTAAGGGTAAACTTAAACTTAATATTGCCTTCTTTCATATCAATCACAACACATATAGTGCGTAAAAACGGTCTACAAAGTATGATAGGACAGGCCGGGTTGCAATCAATATCAAGAATAATAAAATCAATGCATGGGAACATAATTCATTTTTGAAATAAAGAGAACATCATTAATTCTTCCCAAAGCCTTTTTAATAGTAGAATACGCCAAGTACAAATTAAGAGAACATTCTTCAATATTGGTAAGACCAAGCACATCACATAAATATTTCAGAATTGTGGAAACACTAGCACCCAAATCACACAAAGCAAAGCATTCATAATTTTTAAACTTGAATTTAATGGTAGTTTCCCACTCATCATGCAATTTTCTAGGAATTGAAAGCTCTAATTCCAACTTTTCTTCCAAGGCTTTCATCATGACATCGACAATATGTTTAGTAAAAGCTTTATTTTGTTCATAAGCATGGGGTGAATTTATCATAGATTGCAGCAAAGAAATACAATCAACCAAGAAGAAACTCTCATAATTGAAGTCTATGTAATAAAAAATAGTGGGCACATCACTAGTTAAAGTTTTGACCTCTCCAAACCCACTTTTATCAAAAATTTCCTCAAGATTTTTACCCTCCAAATCATTTGGACGCCCTCTAACTAAAGTTGACTCTTATTCAGTCCCTTTACCATCAATTTTAACATTACTAAACAAGGAATCGATAGAGCAAACACCAATCATTTTAAGATCTTCATCATTGCTATGAAAGTAATCGCTATAAAACGCTATTTCTAAAAATTCTCTTTTAGGTTTAAGCACAACTGTTCTTTTCTTAATTTCATCCATAGAAACATATAAAGCCTTAATTGATTCATTGATCTTCGGTGTAAAATCATGCAACTTGAGATTTTAAACATCATTGGAAATTTTATCAATGCTTCTAGACATATCATCAATCTTATTCAACTTTTCATCTATCGTAGTATTGAAAGACTTTTGACCATTGATAAATTATTTAAAAATATTCACAAGATCAGAGGTGTTCCTATTATTACTATTATAAGGATTACCATAGGAATTACCATAATTATTAGAGGAATTTCCACGAAAGGACTAGGATTAAAATTACCTCTATAAGCATTGTTATTGAAATTGTTTCGCGAGATGAAATTCACATCTACGGAATCACTATTTTTCTCAATCAAAGTAGACACAGGCACATCATTAAGAACAAAAGGATCATTTTTACTAGCAACCAACTTCATAAGAGCATAATTTTTTCACTCAAAATACTAACTTCTTCTATTGAATTAACATTTTTTACTAGTGGGTGCTCTTTCGGTATGCCATTGTGAATAATTTGCCATGCTATTATCTAGCACTTTGGTATCTTCACCCAAGGTAATTTCCATAAAATTACCACCCATAGCGGAATCTAAAAGATCTCTAGAGACAAAATTCAATCCTGCATAAAAAAATTGTATGATCATCCAAAGATTTAAACCATGAGTAGGACAATTTCTTAGCATCAATTTCATTCTTTCCCAAGATTGTGCAACATCTTCACGCTCTAGTTGCTTAAATTTCATGATTTCGGTTCTAAGGGAAATAATTTTCACACGCGGAAAATACTTCATAATAAAAAAGTCCTTACACTTATCCCAAGAATCGATACTATTGCAAGGCAAAGAAGAAAACCAAAATTTTGCATGATCCCACAAAGAGAAAGGAAACAATTTCAACCTCACAATATCATTGTCCACGTATTTTTTTCTTTTGCATATCGCATAATTCCACCAAGGTATTTAGATGGGACGCGACATCCTCGTCAAGAGTACTGAAAAATTGATCTTTCATGACAAGATTCAGCAAAGCGGCATTAATATCACAATACTTCGCACTAGTGGCGGGAGGAGCAATAGGAATGGTAATAAAATCATTATTATTGGTATTGGAAAAATCACACAACTTGGTGTTTTCTTGAGTCATCGTGACTAAGCAAACAAGATTGCAAGCAAACAAGAGATCTGATGAGAAAAAGGCAAACGAAAAAGAGGGGCGAATAAAAAGACAAATTTGTGAAGTGGGGGAGAGGAAAACGAGAGGCAAATGGCAAATAATGTAAATTGCAAGGAGATGAGATTTGAGATTAGTAACCCGATAGATGAGATTGCTTCCTCCCAAGCAACGACGCCAGAAATTCCTTTGATGTGGCTTGAGACCCCGTCGGTATTTCCCTAAAGAGGAAGGGATGATGCATCACAACGACGATAAGTATTCCCCTCGGTTATGAAACCAAGGTATCAATCTGTAGAGGAAGATCATGCACCCAAGTAAGCAAACCTACACACAAACAACAAATACTTGAAACCCGACGCGAAAGAGAGGTTGTCACGCTCTCTACGGTAGTAAGATAGATACGGTAATGATAGTTTTGGCAAATAGATCTCGCAAGAACACAAAGTAAAATAAATAAACAAAAAATACAACAAGGTATTTTTTTTGGATTAATAGATCTGAAAACAAAAGATGCAAATTGTAGATCGGAAAGAAATATGTTGGAAAAGTAGACCCGGGGCCGTAGGTTTCACTAGTGGCATCTCTCATGAGTATAGCGCACGGTGGGTGAACAAATTATTGTTGGTCGATTGATAGAAGATCAAATAATCATTACGATATCCAGGCAATGATCATTATATATGAATCACATCCAAGATAAGTAGACCAAAACAATTCTGCATTTATTTATATTACTCCACACACAACCGTTATCCAGCATGCATCTAGTGTATTAAGATCATGGGAAAATGAAGTAATGCAATACGAACGGTGACATGATGTAGAAAAGATCTATCGTGTAGGAATAGACCCCATCTTGTTATCCTTAATGGCAAGGATACATGTGTGTCTTGCTCCCCCGTCTGTCACTAGGAAAGAACACTGCAAGATCGAACCCATCACAAAGCACCTCTTCCCATGGCAAGAAAAATCAATCTAGTTGGCCTAACTAAACCAAAGATTTGAAGTACAAATACAAGGCTATAAGTAATCATGCAAATAAGAGATCAAAGAAGACTCAAATCATATTCATGGATTGAAACTGACAAAATTCATCAGATCCCAGCACACACACATACACACACACCGCAAAAGTCATTACATCAAATAGATCTCCAAGAGATCATTGCATTGAGAAACATAGAGAGAGAGGAAGCCATCTAGCTACTGCCTACGGACCCGTAGGTCTATGGTGAACTACTCACGCATCATCGGAGAGGCACCTATGAAGAAGTTGAACCCCTCCGTGATGGTGTTAGATTGGATCTTGAGGTTTTGGAACTTGCGGCGTCTGGAATTGCGTTTCGTCGACTCCCCTAGGGTTTTTGGATTTTCAGGGAATTTATAGGCTCGATAGTCGATTGAGGGGGTGCCCGAGGTGCCCACCCTCCACCAGGCCGCGGAAGTGGCCTCTGGCACGCCCTAGTGGAGGGTGGCCACCTTGGGCCCCCTCTTCTGGTGTTGTTTGGCCCATATGTTTCCTTTTGGTTCAGAAAAAATCCACAAAAATACCCGCAACGTTTGGGCTCCGTTTGGTACTGATTTTCTGTGAAGTAAAAAAAGCAAAAATAGCAACTATCACTTTGGCACTATGTTAATAGGTTAGTCCCCAAAAATGATATAAAATTGTTATAAATGATTGTAAAACATCCAAGAATGATAATATAACAACATGGAACAAGCAAAAAATATTGATACGTTGGAGACGTATCAGCATCCCCAAGCTTAATTCCTACTCGTCCTCAAGTAGGTAAATGGTAAAAACATTTTTTATGTGGAATGCTGCCTATCATGTTCATCATATATTCTTTTGTTTATAGCATGTACATTTGGACTTTTCATATCATTCAAAGCAATAGTCTAGTATTGACATGCAAACTTTAATACTCAAGCATATCAACAAGCAACCATGTCTTTCAAAATATCAACGCTAAAGCAAGTTACCCCTAGCCTATCATGCTCAATCATTGATCCATTCACAATACATACTCAAATATTAGCTACACCTAATGCTCAAGTACGATCATAGTGGCCCCTAGTTGGTGCGTTATAAGAGAAGATGGAGACTCAAATTGAAAAATAAAAAATTCATAAAGTAAATAGATAGGCCCTTCGCAGAGGGAAGTAGGGATTTGTAGAGGTGCCAGAGCTCACGTGTTTAAACTGATAGAGAAAAATATTTTGAGTGGCATGCCTTTCTTGTCAATGAAAACGACTGAGAGATTTCAATATCTTTCCACACTAGATGCATCATAGGTGGTTCCCAAACAGAAAATAAAGTTTATTCCTTTTTCCACCATATTTTCACTTTCCATGGCTAGCCAAATCCACGGTTTCCTTCCAACACTTTACAAGGAATTTATTATTTGACAATATAAAGTAAATTTCTTTTCTTTTTCATTTTGGGACTGGGCATCCCTATTACCGCCATACTCTCGTGCAATGACAAGTGAATACACACTCATCTTGAGAATAACACATCTAGCATGAAAAAATATCAGTCCCCCTACTGTTTCATGAGTGGTACGAGCACACAAAAAGGAAAATTATTTTGAAAGTTTAGAGATGGAATATACAAAATTGCTTGGAACGGCATGGAAATACCGTATATAGGTTGGTATGGTGGCCTCATATGGCAAAACTTGGTTTAATTGTTTTGGATGCACAATTAGTATTTCTACTTAGTACAAGTGAAGGCTAGCAAGAGATTGAGAAGCATCCAACCAAGAAACAAAAAATCACATAAGCGAGCATTAATCATAACTAACACTGAATAATGCACCATAAGTAGGATATAATTTTGTAGCACAACTATTGACTTTTTGCTTGCATAGGGTATCACAAACCTTAACACCAATATTCTTACTAAGCATAATTACTCATCAACATAACTCACATATTACTATTTACAAAGCACAACTATTGTCACTATGTCAATACGTTAGTCCCCAAAAATAATATATAGTTGCTATGAAATGTTTGTAAAACATCCAAGATTGATAATATAACATCATGGAACAAGCAAAACTTATAGATACGTTGGAGACGTATCAGGGGTATCCCTCCTAATAGGCTAGTCTTTAGGGGGAAGAGGGCCCAAGGCCTCTCATAAGTCGGTGTCGCTCTCCGGTTGGGCCTGGTGACGTAGGTGGGTCACAAATGCTGGTGTTAGCGGACCCCAAATTGCGTAAAAACAATTGGTATTAGAGCCGAGGTGCACGGAATATATCTTGGTGGATGATAACCCACAACTATAGGGGCTCGCAATAGTTTTTGAGGGTAGAGTATTCAACCCAAATTTATAGATTCGACACAAGGGGAGCCGAGGAATATTTGAGAGTATTAGTAGTTGAGTTGTCAATTCAACCACACCTGGAGATAAATATCTGGAGAAAAGTGATCAGTAACACAATAATATGATAGTTTGGTATCGATGATAACAGTAAGAGTAGCGGTAACAGTAGCAGCAATAGTTTTGTAACAAGTGCAACATTGACGGCAATAAGAGTAACTTAGCAAGAGAGATAAGTGAAAAGATCATAGGCACTGGATCGGAGTATTTGTTGGATGATATTCACCATATAACAGTCATAACCTAGGGCAACACAGAACTAGCTCCAGTTCATCAATGTAATGTAGGCATGTATTCCGTATATAGTGATACGTGCTTATGGAAAAGAACTTCCATGACATCTTTTGTCGTACCCTCCTGTGGCAGTGGGGTCCATAAGGAAACTAAAGGATATTAAGGCCTCCTTTTAATAGAGAACCGGAACAAAGCATTAACACTTAGTGAATACATGAACTCCTCAAACTACGTTCATCCCCGTGAAATATCCCAAATATTGTCACTACAGGGTTGACGGATCATAACACGTAATAGGTGCATATGACTAGGCAAGATCGGATCAAGAACATAGATATAACGATCATAACGTAAACGGTTCAGATCTGAAATCATGGCACTTGGGCCCTAGTGACAAGCATTAAGCATGGCAAAGTCATAGCAACATCAATCTTAGAACATAGTGGATACTAGGGATCAAGCCCTAACAAAACTAACTCGATTACATGATGAGTCTCATCCAACTCCTCATCGACCAACAAGCCTACGAAGGAATTATTCACTCCCGATGGGGATCATCATGGAATTGGTGATGGAGAAGGGTTGATGATGATAAGATTCCCCTCTCCGGAGCCCCAAATGGACTCCAGATCTGGCATCCCAATGAAGAACATGAGGTGGCGACAACTCCGTATCGTGAAACGAGGTAAAACCTTCTCTTTGATTTTTTTTCCGAATAATGTGAATTTATGGCGTTGGAATCAGGGTCGGGGACCCACGAGGTGTCCATCCTCCATCGGGCCGCGTTAGGGGGGCTAGCGGCTAGCGCGCCCTGGTGGAGGGTGGCACCCCGGGCCACCTCTCAGGTGGCTTCTGGCTCCATAATTCCTTAAATATTCCAAAATAAATCTCCAAAAACATTCGCTCCGTTCCAAGAACTTTTATTTCTGCATAGAAATAACACCATGGTAGTTCTGCTGAAAACAGCATCAGTCCGGGTTAGTTTCCTTCAAATCATGCAAATTAGAGTCCAAAAAAAGAGCAAAAGTGTTAGGAAAAGTAGATACGTTGGTGATACGTCTCGAAAGTATCTATAATTTTTGATTGTTCCATGCTATTATATTATCTGTTTTGGATGTTTTATATGCACTAATATGCTATTTTGTATTATTTTTGGGACTAAACTATTAACCTAGAGCCTAGTGCTAGTTTCTGTTTTTCCTTGTTTTTGAGTATTGTAGATAACAAATATTAAACGGAGTCCAAACAGAATAAAATCTTTGCGATGATTTTTCTTGGACTAGAAGACATCTACCATACTTGGAGAGGGGGCCAAGAGACCTGCCAGGAGGTCACAAGCCACCCTGGCGCGGCCAGGGGGGGTGCCCCTGGCTTGTAGCCCCCCAGCAGATCTTCTAACCCTAATCTTCAACCTATAAATTCCCAACTATTCCCCCAATACCAAAAATAGCCACTCAAATACTTTCCTCTGCCAGAAGCCTCTGTTCCCGAGAGATCCAATCTTGGAGCCTTTTCCGGTAATCTGCCGGAGGGGGATTCACTCATGGAGGGTATCTACATCAACTCCATTGCCCCTCCGATGATGCGTGAGTAGTTCACCACAGACCTACGAGTCCATAGCTACTAGCTAGATGGCTTCTTATCTCTCTTTATGCTTCAATACCATGTTCTCCATGATCTCCATGGGGATCTATCTGATGTAATACTCTTTTGCGGTGAGTTTGTCCAGATCCGATGAATTGTGGGTTTATGATCAACTTATCTATGAATATTATTTGGTTCTTCTCTGAATTCTTATATGCATGATTTCATATATTTTCAAGTCTCTTCAAGTTATTGGTTTGGTTTGGCCAACTAGATTGGTAATTCTTTTAATGGGAGAAATGCTTAGTTTTGGGTTCAATCTTGCGGTGTCCTCACCCAGTGACAAGGTAGGGGTAGCGAGGCATGTATTGTATTGTTGCCATCAAGGGTAAAAAGATGGGGTTTTCATCATATTGCTTGAGTTTATCCCTCTACATCATGCCGTCTTACTTAATGTGTTACTCCGTTCTTCATGAACTTAATACTCTAGATGCAAGCAGGAGTCGGTCGATGTGTGGAGTAATAGTAGTAGATGCAGAATCGTTTCGGTCTGCTTGACACAGATGTGATTCCCATATGCATAATCACTGCCTTGGATATCGTCATAACTATGGCTTTTCTATCAATTGCTCGACAGTAATTTGTTCACCCACCGTGTTATTTTCCTTCAAGAGAGAAGCCTCTAGTGAAACCTATGGCCCCCGGGTCTATTTTCCATATTATATTTTCAGATCTATATACCAAAAATACCAAAAATACCTTCCTACAATTTATTTACCTTCTACTTCTCGCAATCTTTCCTATCTATGTCTATCAGATCTAATCCTTGCAAGTAACCGTAAAGGGATTGACAACCCCTTTATAGCGTTGGGTGCAAGTGTTTGATTGTTTGTGTAGGTGCATATATTGGTGACTTGCTTGTTCCTCCTACCGGATTGATACCTTGGTTCTCAACAACTGAGGGAAATACTTATCTACTTTGCTGCATCACCCTTTCCTCTTTAAGGGAAAACCAACGCAAGCTCAAGAGGTAGCAAGAAGGATTTCTGGCGCTGTTGCCGGGGAGGATACACATCAAGCCTACCAAGTACCCATCACAAAATCATCTCTTGCAATTACATTTTTGCCATTTTCCTATCGTTTTCCTCTCTCCCACTTCTAGAATGTTTTCAGAAAAAACCAAAATGATTTGCCTTTTTATTCGCCCTCTTTTTCGTTCGCCTTTTTCTTGCCGGATCTCTTTTTGTTTGCTTGTGTTGCCATGTGCCTTTTATTTGCTTGCATCTTTGCTTGCTAAAAATATATTGATATGGATGCTCATCCACTTGCTAATCTTTTCATAAGGCCAAATTATGATGAACCAATTGCTAGTGAGTTGAGTGCACTTGATTATCTCTATGAAGCTTTGTTTGGAAATCATGAATCTAAAAAATTCGATGGAGTGTTGAAAGAAGAAACTTATAAGGTGATTCATGATAGATCCTTGATTGAAAAGCATGTTTGCAATGTTGCTAGTATGAATTCTCTAAATATCCATGATGCTAATGATATGCAAAGCCATAAGCTTGGGGATGCTATGTTTCATGAAGATGATATTTTTTGTTTCCCAAGTTTTAATGGGCAAATTCATTATGATGATTGCATGCTTTTGCATCATGAAAAAAATGATTTATGTGATAGTTATATTGTCTAATTACTTCATGATGCTACTGAAATTTATTATGAGGGAGGAACATATGCTTGTAGGAATTGCAATAATATCAACTTTCATCTCTATGTGTTCAGAGTTTTGAAGTTATGCTTGTTTTGCCTTCCTATGCTAGTTGATTCTTCTTCCCATAAATTG
Source organism: Hordeum marinum (assembly GCA_022496015.1). Lineage (NCBI taxonomy): Eukaryota > Viridiplantae > Streptophyta > Magnoliopsida > Poales > Poaceae > Hordeum > Hordeum marinum. Next base: position 447,486,672 of record CM039674.1, read on the forward strand.
TTTGCTCACAAAATCCCTACGCATAGGAAGTGGGTTAGAATTAAATGTTCTTGTCATGAGATTCATGATGCTTTCTTGCATATTTCAATTACTACTTTTTATGTGAGCATCATTGAAATCAGTATGCTTACCTAGGGGCGTTAAACAATAGCGCTTGTTGGGAGGCAACCCAAATTTATTTTATGTTTTTATTTTAGCTTATGTTATTGAGTGTTTTAAACATTATTACCTCTATATTAATTGTGTTTTGGTGTTTTAATTAGTGTTTGATCCAAGTAAGACCTTTGGGATGGCCTATGGTGATTTTTTATTTGATCTTGCTGAAAAATAGAAACTTTTGCGCCCAGTCCAGGAATTTTATAAATTTATAAGAGGTTCGAATGAGTCTGCATTTTTTACAAAATATTTATATACAAATTTCCCAGGTTTTCATAATTGTTTCGAATTTTTGGAGTTACATAAGTATACGAAGTTTCCATATTGCTACAGACTGTCCTGTTTTTGACAGATTCTGTTTCTTTGTGTTGTTTACCTATTTTGATATATCTATGGGTCGTATCGAGGGGTATGAACCATGGAGAAGTTGGAATACAGTATATATTACACCAATATAAATAAATAATTAGTTCACAACAGTACCTAAAGTGTTTATTTATTTTCTTATACTAATGGATCTCACGAGTTTTCTGTTGAGTTTTGTGTTGTGAAGTTTTCAAGTTTTGGGTAAAGATTTGATGGTCTATGGAATAAGGAGTGGCAAGAGCCTAAGATTGGGTATGACCAAGGCACCCCAAGGAATCAAGTATGCCAAAAAGCCTAACCTTGGGGATGCCTTCCGGGACATCCCCTCTTTCGTCTTCAATCCATCGGTAAATTTACTTGAGGCTATATTTTATTCACCACATGATATGTGTTTTGCTTGGAGCGTCTTGTATGATATGAGTCTTTGCTTTTTAGTTTGCCATAATAATACTTGCTGCAAAAATATTTTGAGAAAGACACGCATGAATCGTGAATTTATTAGAATACTCTATGTGCTTCACTTGTATCTTTTGAGCTAGGCAATTCTCCTCTAGTGCTTCACTTATATCTTTTTAGAGCACGACGGTGTTTTGTTTTATAGAAATAATTGAACTCTTGTACCTCACTTATATTATTTTGAGAGTCTTTAAACAGCATGGTAATTGGTTTAGTTTATGAATTTAGTCCTAATATAATAGGCATCCAAGAGGGATATAATAAAAAACTTCCATATAAAGTGCATTGAATATTATGAGAAATTTGATTCCTTGCATAAATTTTTGAGATATAAATATGGTAATATTAAGAGTCATGTTAGGAAGTAATTGTGAATTGGTAAAGATAATTGTGTAAAGGTTTGTGATTCCCATAGCATGCACGTATGGTGAACCGTTATGTAAGGAAGTCGGAGCATGATTTGTTTATTGATTGTAAGCCTTTGTGTGAGGGTCGATTGCACACGATGGTTTACTCCTACCAACCTCTTCCCTAGGGGCATGCGTCTAATACTTTGCTTTGATGACTAATAGACTTTTGCAATAAGTATATGAGTTCTTTATGACTAATGTGAGTCCATGGATTATACGCACTCTCACCCTTACACTTTTGCTAGCCTCTCTAGTACCACGCAACTTTCGTCGGTGCATTAAACCCACCATATATACTTCCTCAAAACAGCCACCCTACCAACCTATTATGGCATTTACATATCCATTTCGAGATATATTGCCATGCATCTTCCACCGTTCCGTTTATTATGACACGCACCATCATTTTCATATTGTTTTGCACGATCGTAAGATAGCTAGCATGCTGTTTTCATGGCTTGTCCTTTTTTGATGTCATTTTCTATGCTAGATCATTGCACATCTCGGTACACCGCTGGAGGCATTCATATAGAGTCATATTTTCTCCTAGATATCGAGTTGTAATTTCTAAGTAAATAAAAGTGTGATGCCCATCATTATTAAAGCATTGTCCCATGTGAGGAAAGGATGATGGAAGCTATGATTCCCTCACAAGTTGGGATGAGACTCCAGACTTTATGAAAAATAGAATAGGCCAAAGAAGCCCACCAAAAAAAGAGAGAAAAGAGAGAAGGGACAATGCTACTATCTTTTTCCACACTTGTGCTTCAAATTAGCACCATGATCTTCATGATAGAGAGTCTCCTATTTTTTCACTTTCATATACTAGTGGAAATTTTTCATTATATATCTTGGCTTGTATATTCCAATGACGGCCTTCCTCAAATTTCCCAAGGTCTTCATGAGCAAGCAAGTTGGATGCACACCCACTTAGTTTCTTTTTGAGCTTTCATACACTTATAACTCTAGTGCATCTGTTGCATGGCAATCCCTACTCACTCACATTAATATCTATTAATGGGCATCTCCATAGCTCGTTGATACGCCTAGTTGATGTGAGACTATCTTATCCTTTTTTTCACAACCTCCACTATATTCTATTCCACCTATAGTGCTATATCCATGGCTCACGCTCATGTATTGCGTGAGAGTTGAAAAAGTTTGAGAACATAAAAGGTGTGAAACAATTGCTTGACTTGTTATCGGGGTTGTGCATGATATAAATACTTTGTGTGGGGAATATGGAGCATAGCCAGACATATGATTTTGTAGGGATAACTTTCTTTTCCCATTATATTTTGAAGAGATACAATTGCTTTCTTAGTATGCTTGAAATATTATTGTTTTTATATCAACATTAAGCTTTTGTTTTGAGTCCAATGGATCTGAACATTCATGCCACAATAAAGGATATTACATGGATAAATATGTTAGGTAGCATTGCACATCAAAAATTATGTTTTTATCATTTACCTACTCAAGGACGAAGCAGGAATTAAGCTTGGGGATGCTGATACGTCTCCAACGTATCTATAATTTTTGATTGTTCCATGCTATTATATTATCTATCTTGGATGTTTTATATGCATTAATATGATATTTTATATTATTTTTTGTGACTAACGTATTAACCTAGAGCCTTTTGCCAGTTTCTGTTTTTTCCTTGTTTTTGAGTATTGTAGATAAGAAATATTAAACGGAGTCCAAACGGAATAAGATCTTCGTGATGATTTTTCTTGGACCAGAAGACATCTACAAAACATGATTACTACAATAGCTTAATCATGTTAACACATAAAAATAGAAGTTAAAGGTGTTGGGTTGTCTCCTAACAAGCGCTTTTCTTTAATGCCTTTTAGCTAGGCATGATGATTTCAATGATGCTCGTATAGGAAATAGTATTTGAGACATGCAAAAGAGCATCATGAATTACATGACAAGCACATTTAAGTCTAACCCACGTTATATGCATAGGGATTTTGTGAGCAAACAATTTATGGGAGCAAGAATCAACTAACATAGGAAGGCAAAACAAGCATAACTTCAATACTTTGAACACATAGAGAGGAAACTTGATATTATTGCAATTCCTGCAAGCATATGTTCCTCCCTCATAATAATTTTCAGTAGCATCATGAAGGAATTCCACAAAATAACTATCACATAAAGCATTCTTTTCATGATCTACAAGCATAGAAAATTTATCACTCTCCACATAAGCAAACTTCTCCTCCTTCATAGTAGTGGGAGCAAACTCAACCAAATAACTATCACGTGACACTTGATTGACATAACCACATTGAATATTAAAATCATGATGACAAGTTTCATGGTTACTATCACTGTTTATAGCATACATGTCATCATCATAATCATCATATATAGGAGGCATGACCTAATCATAATAGTTTTGCTCATCAAAACTCGGGGGGCTAAAAATATCATCTTCATCAAACATAGCATCCCCAAGCTTGTGGCTTTGCATATCATTAGCATCATGAATATATAGAGAATTCATACTAACAATATCACTATCATGCTCATCACCCAAATTTTTAGTGCCAATTTTTTTAATAACTTCTTCTTCTAACACTTGAGCACAATTTTCCTTTCCATCATTTTCACGAAAGACATTAAAAAGATGAAGCATATGAGGCAACCTCAATTCCATTTTTTGTAGTTTTATTTTATAGACTAAACTAGTAATAAAACAAGAAACTAAAATATTCAATTGCAAGATCAAAAGATATACCTTCAAGCACTCACCTCCCCGGCAACGGCGCCAGAAAAGAGCTTGATGTCTACTACACAACCTTCTTCTTGTAGACTCGTGTTGGGCCTCCAAGCGCAGAGTTTTGTAGGATAGTAGCAATTTTCCTCAAGTGGATTCCATAAGGTTTATCAATCTGTGAGAGGTGTAGGATGAAGATGGTCTCTCTCAAGCAACCCTACAACAAAATAACAAAGAGTCTCTTGTGTCCCCAACACACCCAATACAATGGTAAATTGTATAGGTGCACTAGTTCGACGATGAGATGGTGATACAAGTGCAATATGGATGGTAGATATAGGTTTTTGTAATCTGAAAATATAAAAACATCAAGGTAACTAGTACAAAAGTGAGCACAAACGATATTGCAATGCTTAGAAACAAGGCCTAGGGTTCATACTTTCACTAGTGCAAGTTCTCTCAACAATACTAACATAGTTGAATCATATGTAAATCCCTCATGTGCGACAAATAGTTCACTCCAAAGTCAGAAATAGTGGAGAACAAACGTAGAAATTATTGTAGGGTATGAAACCACCTCAGAGTTATCTTTTTCTGATCAATCTTATGAGCTATCCCTATAAGTGTCACGAACAGCCCTAAAGTTCGTACTAAGATAACACCTTAAGATAAACATCAACCAAAACCCTAATGTCACCTAGATACTCCAATGTCACCACAAGTACCCGTGGGCTTGATTATACGATATGCATCACACAATTTAAGATTCATTATATTCAATCCAACACAAAGAACTTCAAAGAGTGCCCCAAAGTTTCTACCGGAGAGTCAAGACGAAAACATGTGCCAACCCGTGTGCATAGATTCCCAAGGTCACGGAACCCGCAAGTTGATCACCAAAACATACATCAAGTAGATCAATAGAACATCCCATTATCACCACAGATATCCCATCACAAGACATACATCAAGTGTTCTCAAATCCTTAAAGATTCAATCCGATAAGAAAACTTCAAAGGGAAAACTCAATTCATCACAAGATAGAGAGGGGAAAACTCCATATGATTCATTTGTACCAATAAAGCTCACGATACATCAAGATCGTGTCATCCCAAGAACACGAGAGAGAGAGAGATCAAACACATAGCTACTGGTACATACCCTCAGCTCTGAGGGTGAACTACTTCCTCCTCGTCATGGAGACCGCCAGGATGATGAAGATGGCCTCCGCTGATGGTTTCCCCCTCCGACAGGGTGCCAGAATGGGCTCCCAATTGGTTTGTCGTGCCTCTGGAGACTTGCGGCGGCGGAACTCCCGATCTAGGTTTATTTTTGGTTTTTTAGTATTTATAGAAATTTTTGGCATCAGCCCCACGTCCAGAAGGTTCCCGAGGAAGTCACAAGCTAGGGGACGCGCCCTAGGGGGGCGCCCCTGTGGCTTGTGGCTTCCTCGGCCTTCCTCTGCGGTGACTCTTCACTCCAGTATTTTTTATATTTTCCAAAAATATTCTCTATAAATTTTCAGCTCATTTCGAGAACTTTTATTTCTGCATAAAAACAACACCACGGTAGTTCTGTTGAAAACAGCGTCAGTCCGGGTTAGTTCTAAGAAAATCATACCAAAATTATACAGAATTACCGTAAACATGCTATGCATACTTCATAAATTATAGATACGTTGGAGACGTATTAGACATCTAAATCAACTCCATTGCCCCCTGATGATGCGTGAGTAGTCCACCACAGACCTACAGGTCCATAGCTAGTACCTAGATGGCTTCTTCTCTCTCTTTGTTCTTCAATACCATGTTCTCCATGATCTCCATGGGGATCTATCCAATGTAATACTCTTTTGTGGTGTGTTTGTCCAGATCTGATGAATTGTGGGTTTATGATCAGCTTATCTATGAATATTATTTGGTTCTTCTCTAAATTCTTATATGCATGATTTCATATCTTTGCAAGTCTCTTCGAGTTATTGGTTTGGTTTGGCCGACTAGATTGGTAATTCTTGCAATGGGAGAAGTGCTTAGTTTTGGGTTCAATCTTGTGGTGTCCTCACTCAGTGACAAAGTAGGGATAGCGAGGCACGTATTGTATTGTCGCCATCAAGGGTAAAAAGATGGGGTTTTCATCATATTGCTTGAGTTTATCCCTCTACATCATGTCATCTTACTTAATGCGTTACTTTGTTCTTCATGAACTTAATACTCTAGATGCAGGCAGGAGTCGGTCGATGTGTGGAGTAATAGTAGTAGATGCAGAATCGTTTCGGTCTACTTGACACGGACGTGATGCCTATATGCATAATCATTGCCTTGGATATCGTCATAACTATGCGCTTTTCTATCAATTGCTCGGCAGTAATTTGTTCACCCACCGTGTTATTTTCCTTCAAGAGAGAAGCCTCTAGTGAAACCTATGGCCCCCGGGTCTATTTTCCATATTATATATTTAGATCTATATACCAAAAATACCTTGCTGCAATTTATTTACCTTTTACTTCTCGCAATCTTTCCTATCTATCTCTATCATATCTAATCCTTGCAAGTAACCGTGAAGGGATTGACAACCCCTTTATCACGTTGGATGCAAGTGTTTGATTGTTTGTGTAGGTGCATCTATTGGTTACTTGCTTGTTCCTCCTACTGGATTGATACCTTGGTTCTCAACAACCGAGGGAAATACTTATCTACTTTGTTGCATCACCCTTTCCTCTTCAAGGGAAAACCAACACAAGCTCAAGTGGTAGCAGTGGAGACGTATCAGTGGACTCACGGGTGGTCGGTCATGGTTTATGGGCTGGAAACGCTAGTGTTAGCGGGCCCATGGTGGCCGATGTGTGAGGGGGATATTGTTGGTTTTAGTCCCACATTGATCGTGGGAGGATACATAACACGATTATAAGGTTGGGGGTAGCCCCTCCTAACAGGCCAGTCTTTTAATTTGGGGGGGAGGGAGATGGCCCAAGGCCTCTCATAAGTCAGTGTTGCTCTCCGGTTGGGCCTGGTGACATAGGTGAGTCGGAAACGCTGGTGTTAGCGGACTTGAAATTGCGTAACATATACGGATAACGAGAAGATCAATGTACCAAAGGGGCTATGTGCTCGGGTAAGTCATGAACGATGCAACACTAATGGAGATTGCTTTTGTTGTTTGGTAATTGAGTGCTCCTTCCTGACTATGGATGTTGCGTGTTCATTTATTGCACTATAATATAAATAACAATTGTCCACTTGTCATTTCATATACCGAATCATGGCTGATGCGAGAAGATGAATTTTCCAAATGCGCTATGTTCTCGTGTTGACCAGATTCGATGCGGCACTAATGGAGACTGATATTGTTATTTTCCAATTGAATACTACTACTCGACTATGTATGAGTGAAAAAAGATCATTTTAGGAAGACCCCCTCTACTCACTACTTTATCAACATGATCATTTTTATCAATCATCTCCTTAATCAGATCATTTTGTTATTTAGAAACTTGTTCAAGTTAGTTTTGAACCATAGAGTGATGTTTACATAGGACTTTAATATCAATTGAAATTCTCACAAGTACTTCACCCAAGATTGAGGGAGATGCTCTTCCTCAAGTTGCACAAAGTTATATATTTCTTGCAAGGCAACTTATTTCTTATGTGGAGAAAAATATTTTTTAGAGAATTAGTAAATCATATCCTGGGGGCTACACACACATACAGGAACAAGAGTATTAAACCAATCTTTTGCATGGCCATTTAGCGAGAAAGGAAACAACATAAGGGTATAGTAATATCAAATCTTTTCCTCTTGAGTAAATAGGTTGGCAATTTCATCTAGCTTAGTAAGATGTGCCACTACGGTTTCAAATTCATACCCATGAAAAGGATCAGAGTATACGCAAGTAATAAGTTCAGGATCAACGAGGAATTCATAATCCCTATCATCAACAAAAATAGGAGAGGTTGTAAATTTTGGATCATAGTTCATCATTTCATTCATAGCTTTTTCTTTAAGCTTTCATTAGTTTCTTAAGATCATATCTATCCTTACAAGCAAGAAATTCTTTAGCAATTTCTCCATCCATAGTTAACCTTCAAGTATATCAAGCATCTTGGCTCAAATAGGAAACCTAGGTGTAACACATGATTCCGAATTTTCATCAATTTCAAGTTCTCTAGCTTTAGCAATATGAGCATCAAGTAATTCTTCAAGTGGAAAGTAGTACTATGAAGCATAGTAGAAGCATCATCATAAATATCATCCACAACAGAGTGATATGTCTCTGTCGTATCTATAATTTTTGATTGTTTCATGCCAACATTATACAACTTTCACATACTTTTGGCAACAATTTATATGATTTCTTGGACTTACCTATTGATCCAGTGCCCACTGCCAGTTTCTTGTGTGTGTTTTGTTTCGTAGAAATTCCATATCAAACGAAGTCCAAACGCGATAAAAAAATCATGGAGATTTTTTTGGAATATTTTTGAATTTTGAGAAGTGGAATCAATGCAAATGGAGGCCCACAACGAGCACAGGACACCATGGCGCGGGTGAGGGCCCAAACGTGCCATGGTGGATCGTGCTCGCCTTGTATGTCGGTTGGAGCTATCCTTCTATCGCAAGAAAGCTATTTTTTGATAAAATACCCTCAAAATTTTGGCCCGATCGGAGTTACGGATATCCGGGAATATAAGAAACGGTTTTCGGCCAGAAAACAAGAGGCGGAACATAAGAGAACAGAGAGGGAGATCCAATCTCGGAGGGGCTCCCGCCCCTCCGCCACCATGGAGGCCATAGACCAGAGGGGGAACTCTCCTTCCATCTAGGGGGAGGCCAAGGAAGAAGAATAAGTAGGGAGGCTCTCTCCCCCTCTCTCCCTGTGGCGCCAGAACATCGTCGCGACAATCATCGTGACGACGATCTACATCAACAATCTTGCCGCCGTAAACACCAACTCTCTCCCCCCCTCTATGCATCGATGTAACACCTCTCTTGCCTGTTGTACTCTCTACTTAAACATGGTGCTCAACCCATATTGCAATGATATTTGGCTATCCTATGATGTTTGAGTAGATCTCTTTTGTCCAATGGGTTAATTGTGGTATGATGTTATGGATGTGAGTTGTTCGTTGATATGGTGATGTCCTATGGTGCCCTCCGTGTCGTGCAAGCATGAGGGATCCTTGATGTAGGGTGTTGCAATATGTTCATGATTTTCCTATGATGGGCTGCTTGAGTGACAGAAGTATAAAACCGAGTAGGTGGGTTGTTGCGTATGGGAGTAAAGAGGACTTGATACTTAAGGCTATGGTTGGGTTTTACCTTAATGATCTTCAGTAGTTGCGGATGCTTGCTAGAGTTCCAATAATAAGTGCATATGATCCAAGTATGGAAAGTGTGCCAACGTATGCCTCTCCCTTGTTGCATATAACAAGTATCTATCGTATCATATTCAATTGCCTATGGACAATCTTTCTCTTGTGTTACACAGAAAGCTTGATACAAAACAATTTAATTTTATTGTTCTTTTATTAATACAACACCTAACTTTTATTTCCATGTTCTTTACTATCTTGCAAAGTACTTCTAGTTTTATTTCTGCAATGTAGTTTCATACTTGTTATAGGTAAAACAAGCATTAGCATGCGTAGAGTTGTATCGATGGTCGATAGAACTTGATATAATATTGGTTCTACCTTTGTTTCCTCGCTGGGTTTGACACTTTTACTTATCGAAAAAGTCTACAGACAATCCCCTACACTTTTGGGTTATCAGGACCTTTTTCTGGCGCCGTTGCCGGGGAGCAATAGCGTGGGGGTGAATATTCTCATGTGTGCTTGTTTTCTTTATCACTAAGAAGTTTTTATTTTGTGCTCTTGTTTTCTAGCCTTAGATATGGGTAGGAAACGCAAAATACCAAAAAATTGGATGTACTTGCTGCTCCAAAAGTTGAGGAACCACTAGTGTTTCGTACTACCGAAGAATATTACTTGGATCATCTTTGATCCCTTTGTGCTCGTTCTGAAAACTCAACTAGCTTAGTTGAGGGAAAATTATTAAATGAGCATGCTCATTATGTGCAACACCACATATATCAAAAAGGGAAACTCTTGTGGCATCAAATTAATACTTTGTGTTGCTATGCTTGGAATCTATGTGAAATTTATCGTTTTACTTGTTGTTCTGAAGAAACTAAAGAACATATTCCCTACCAATGTGTGTTTAATGATAATGAAATACTTATGCCAAGGAGGCCTATTGTTATTTTGATGTTGAGAAAATTGAATAATTTGTTGCTTTTAAGCGTGCCTGTGAAATTGCTTCTTTGATTGAAAAGTATGATGCTACTCTTTACGAATCTGAAATTTTTGCCATACTTAATATTGCTATGAAAACTATGCTTATAATTCTTATATCAATGAATTTATTGAAAGAATGACTATTTCCTTGGAGGAGACTAATATTTTGCAGGAATCTATGGAAGAGGAAGTTGCTGAAATTGTGAGGTCATTAGATGAAAAAGATGAGGAGGAGAGCGAAGAACAAAAGGAGGAAGAGCGGATTAGCTACCATTCCCATCTTCTAATGAGAGTAACTCTTCAACTCACACATTGTTTAATTACCCTTTGCACACACCGAAGGATGAATGCTATGATGATTGCTATGATCCCTTGGATTCGTTTGAAATATCCCTTTTTGATGAACTTGATGCTTGCTATGCTTGTGGCCATGATGCCAATATGAATTATGATTATGGAGATGAACTTGCTATAGTTCCTTATGTTAAGCACGAGATTGTTGCTATTGCATCCACACATGATAATCCTATTATCTTTTTGAATTCTCTCAACTACACTATATCAGAGAAGTTTGCTCTTATTAAGGATTATATTGATGGGTTGCGTTTTACTACTACGCATGATGATTTTTATGAATATAATATGCATATGATTTCTGCTCCTACTTGCAATTATTATGAGAGAGGAACCAAATCTTCACAGCTCTATGTTTCCAATACTATAAAATTGCAAGAAACTACTTATGTTATCTATTGGCCCTTACTTTGTGTGAATGAATTGTTCTTCTATGACATGCCAGTGCATATGAAGAGAGTTAGACTTAGTTGTCACATGATATACATCACTTTGTTCTCACTACTAATTTACAAATCATTGTTAATTAAAATTGTCTTTGATATACCTTGGGATCCGCATGGATCCATTACTTGAGCACTTTATGCCTAGCTTAATGGCTTTAAAGAAAGCGGTGCCACGGAGACAACCCAAAAGTTTTAGAGAGAAATTTATTTCTATTGGGATGATTCATAAGATGAGTAGAAACAATGTTGAATCTGTAACCTTTGACTCCATTGCGCGAATTTTCATTTTTTACTGGAGCGTGATAATGAGCTGAAATTTTAACACAGTATTTTCATACAAATTATTTATGTTGTCATGATTTTTCATAATTTTTAGGTTACATAAGTATGGTCAAAGTTATGATTACTAGAGACTGTTTTGTTTAAGACAGATTCTGTTTTTGATGCATTGTTTTGCTTGTTTTGATGAAACTATCGTTTTTATCGGTGGTATAAGCCATGGAAAATTTATAATACAAAAGGGATAATGCAAATATAAAATATGAATGGGTTTGCAACATTACTTAAAGTAGTATTTTGCTTTACTATACTAACGGATCTTACCGGTCTTTTGTTAAGTTTTGTGTGAATGAAGTGTTCGAAGATCGAGGAGGTCTCAATATGAGGAGAAGGAGGAGAGGCAAGAGTTCAAGCTTGGGTATGACCAAGGAACCCAAGTAAATATCCAAGGAGACTCAAGCGTCTAAGCTTGGGGATGCCCTGAAACGCATCCCATGTTTCTTCAACAAGTATCGGTATGTTTTCGAATTCGTTTCATTCGTGTGATATGTGTAAATCTTGGAGCATCTTTTGCGTTTAGTTTTAACTTTTCTTTTATGCACCATGCTGGTATGAGATCATCCATAGTCGATTTATAGAATGCTCATTGCACTTCAATTATATATTTTGACTATGGCTTTATAGAATGCTTCATGTGCTTCACTTATATCATTTGAAGTTTGGATTGCCTGTTTCTCTTCACATAGAAAACCGTTATTTGTAGAATGTTCTTTTGCTTTACTTATATTTATTAGAACATGGTCTTTTGTAGAAAGAATTAAACTCTCATGCTTCACTTATATCTATTTAGAGAGTCAATGGGAATTGGTCATTTGCATGGTTAGTCATAAAATCCTACATAAAACTTAGGGATCACCGAATATGATATGTTTGATTACTTTCAATAGTTGTGCGATATAGAGATGATAATATGTGGGAGGTACTAGTGGATGATCGTGTTTAGTAAGATATTGGTGTTAAGGTTTGTGATTCCCGAAGCATGCACGTATAGTCTCTCGTTATGCCAAGAAGTTGGAGCACAATTTATCCTTGATTGTCTATCTTTGTGTGAAGGTCGGGGGCGTGTGATGGTTAACTCCTACCAACCTCCCCCCTAGGGGCATGCATAGTAATACTTTCCTTCGAGGGCTAATAAATTTTTTCAATAAGTATATGAGTTCTTTATGACTAATTTGAGTCCATAGATTATACGCATTCTTACTTTTCCACAATTTGCTAGCCTCTACGATACCGCGCCTTGCCCTTTCTCACCTTGAGAGTCGGTGCAAACTTCACCTGTGCGTCCAAACCACGTGATATGATATGCTCTATCACACATAAGCCTTATTACATCTTCCTCAAAACAGCGACCATACCTACCTATTATGGCATTTCCATAGCCATTTCGAGATATATTGCCATGCAACTTCCACCGCTTCCGTTTTGATGACTTGATCATTCATTGTCATATTGCTTTACATGATCGTAAGATAGCTAGCATCATGTTTCCATGGCTTGTCCATTTTTTGGTATCTTTGATACACTAGATCATTGCACATCATTAATATAGAGTAATATTTTGTTCTAGGTATCGAGTTGTAATATTGAGTTGTAAGTAAATAGAAGTGTAATGATCATCATTAGAGCATGTCCCAATGAGGAAAGGATGATGGAAACTATGATTCCCCCACAAGTCGGGATGAAGCTTCGGACAAAGCAAATAAAAAATAAAGAAAAAATAGAAAAAGGAAAAAAGAAAGAAAAATAAAAAAATGAGAGACAAAGAGAGAAGGGGCATGCTAATTCCACACTTGTGCTTCAAAGTAGCACCATGTTTTTCATACCGAGAGTCTCCTATGTTGTCACTTTCATATACTAGTGGGAATTTTTCATTGTAGAGTTAGGTGCACACCCACTTAGTTTTCATACTGAGCTTTCATACACTTATAGATCTTAGTGCATCTATTGCATTGCAATCCCTACTCCTCGCATTGATATATATATTGATGGGAATCCCCATAGCCTGTTGATACACTTACTTGATGCAAGACTTTCTTCTCCACTTTTACCCCTTTGAAACCTACCACCGCATTCTATTCCACCCATAATGCTATATCTCTGGCTTGCGCTCATGTATTGCATCAGAGTTGAAAATGCTGAAGCGCATTAAAAAGTATGGACCAATTGCTTGGCTGACACCGGGGTAATACATAGTTTATACTTTGTGTTAAGAAGATAGAGCATGACAAGGCTATATGATTTTATAGGGACAATTTTCTTTAGCCTTGATACTTTGAAAGACATGATTGTTTGTTGGGATGCATGAGTATTAAAGTCTTTATGTCAAAACTAGACTATTGCTTTGAATCACTCATGTCTTAATATTCTTGCCATGATTAGATGTATGATCAGGATTATGCTAGGTAGCATTCCACATAAAAATTATCTTTTTTATCATTTACCTACTCGAGGATGAACAAGAATTAAGCTTGGACATGGTGATACGTATCCATCGTATCTGTAATTATACAACTTTCACATACCTTTGGCAACAATTTATATGATTTATTGGACTAACCAATTGATCTAGTGCCCAGTGCCAATTCCTGTTTTGTGTGTGTTTTGTTTCGCAGAAATTCCATATCAAACGAAGTCCAAACGTGATAAAAATTTACGGAGATTTTTTTGGAATATTTCTGAATTTCAGAAGTGGAATCAACGCAAACTGAGGTCCACAGCGAGCACAAGACACCAGGGCACGGGTCAGGGCCCGAACACGCCCTGGTGGACCATGCTCACTCCGTATGTCGGTTGGAGCTATCCTTCAGCCGCAATAAAGCTAGTTTTTGGATAAAAATCCTCTCAAAATTTCAGCCCGATCAAAGTTATGGATCTCCAGAAATATAAGAAATGGTTTTCAGCCAGAAAAGAAGAGGCAGAACAGAAGAGAACAAAGAGGGAGATCCAATATTGGAGGGGCTCCCGCCCCTCCGCCATCATGGAGGCCATGGACTATAGGGGGAACTCTCCATCCATCTAGGGGGAAAAGAACGAAGAAGAAGGAGGGGGATCTCTCCCCCTCTCTCCTGGTGGTGCCGGAAAGCCATCGGGGCAATCATCGTGACGGCGATCTACATCAACAATCTTGCCACCGTCAGCGCCAACTCTCTCTCCCTCTATGCAGCGGTGTAATACCTCTCTTCCCCGCTATAATCTCTACTTAAACATGTTGCTCAACTCCATGTATTATTTCCCTATGATATTTAGCTATCCTATGATGTTTGAGTATATCTCTTTTGTCCAACGGGTTAATTGTGGTATGATGTTATGAATTCGAATTTTTCGTTGATATGGTGCTGTCCTATGGTGCCCTCCATGTCGTGCAAGCGTGAGGGATCCTCATTGTAGGGTGTTGTAATATGTTCGTGTTTTGCCGATGGTGGGTTGCTTGAGTGACAGAAGCATAAACCCGAGTAGGTGGGTTGTTGCGTATGGGAGTAAACAGGACTTGATACTTAAGGCCATGGTTGGGTTTTACCTTAATGATCTTTAGTAGTTGCGGATGCTTGATAGAGTTCCAGTCATAAGTGCATATGATCCAAGTACGGAAAGTGTGTTAGTGTATGTCTCTCCCTCATTGCGTATAACAAATATCTATCGTATCATATTCAATTGCCCTGGACAATCTTTCTCTTGCATCACACAAAAAGCTTTCTACAAAACAATCTAATGTAATTGTTCTTTTATCAAAACAACACCTAACTTTTATTTCCATGTTCTTTATTATCTCGCAAAGTACTTCTAGTTTTATTCCCGCAAAGTAGTTTCATACTTGTTCTAGGTAAAGCAAGCATTAGCGTGCGTAGAGTTGTATCGGTTGTCGATAGAACTTGGGAGAATATTAATTCTACCTTTAGCTCCTCGTTGGGTTCAACACTCTCACTTATCAAAAAAGGCCACAAATGACCCCCTACATTGTGGGTTATCACATAGCGGAGTCTATTACTTGCTACGTATCAGATTGAATAGCAGGTGGTGGTGTCGCATGCTAACTTAAAACAAAATGTGAATCAAGTGTAGAGCTAGTTGGCAGTTCGTTACCTCTCATCGTCTTAGAGGGCATAATCATAGTTATGGAGTCTTTAATATTATTCATAGTAATCAACTGATATTCAATTCCCAAGCACATTTAGTAAATAAATCTATGCTCCCTGACAACAGCGTCAGAAAAATGTCTCCATGGCCCACAAGTATAGGGGGTCGCAATAGTCTTCGAGGGGTGTATTTCATACAAATTTATTAATTCAACACTAATTCCTACTCGTCCTCGAGTAGGTAAATGATAAAATCATAATTTTTGATGTGTAATGCTTCCTAACATGTTCATCATATATTCTTTTCTTTGTAGCATGGACATTTGGACTTTTAAATGGTTCAAAGCAATGGTCTAGTTTTGACATGAAAACTTGAATAGTCAAGCATATCAACAAGCAACCATGTCTTTCAAAATATCAACGCTAAAGCAAGTTATCCGTAGCCCATCATGCTCAATCATTGATCCATTCACAATACACACTCAAATAATAGCTACACCTAATGCTCAAGCATATCATAATGCCTCCTAGTTGGTGCTTTATAAGAGAAGATATAGACTCAAATTGAAAAATAAAAATTGCATAAAGTAAGTAGATGGGCCCTTTGTAGAGGGAAGTAGGGATTTGTAGAGGTGCCGAAGCTCAAGTGTTTAAAATGATACAGAAAATACATTGTGCGTGGCATACCTTTCATGTCAAGATAAACGACTGAGAGATTTCAATATGTTTCCACGCTAGATACATCATAGGTGGTTCCCAAACAGAAAATAAACTTTATTCCTTTTTCCACCATAGTTTCACTTTCCATGGCTAGCCAAATCCACGGTTGCCTTCCATACCAACACTTTCCAAGGAATTTATTACTTGACAACATAAAGTAAATATTTTTTCTTTCTTTTTCATTTTGGGACTGGGCATCCCTATTACCATCGTACTCTCGTGCAATGACAAGTGAATAAACACTCATCTCGAGAATAACACATCTAGCATTGAAAAATATCGGTCACCCCCTACCGTTTCATGAGCGGTACGAGCACACAAAAAGGAAAATTTATTTTGAAATTTAGAGATGGACAAATTTGCTTGGAATGGCATGGAAATACCGTATATAGGTACGTATGGTGGACTCATATGGCAAAACTGGTTTAAGGATTTTGGATGCACAAGTAGTATTTCTACTTAGTACAAGTAAAGGCTAGCAAGAGATTGAGAAGCATCCAACCAAGAAACGAAAAGTCACATAAGCGAGCATTAAGCATAACTAACACTGAATAATGCACCATAAGTAGGATGTAATTTCGTAGCACAACTATTGACTTTCGTGCTTGCATAGGGAATCACAGACCTTAACACCAATATTGTTACTAAGCATAATTACTCACTAAGAGAACTCACATATTACTATTGTCTTGTCTCAAAAATATTACAAAGAATCAAGTTTAATTTGTCCAATGATCTTCATGAAAGTTTTTATTATATCGTTCTTGAATATCTATCACTTTGGGACTAGTTTCATATATTGGAATTGCTTTTAACAAGCTCATATGGATATATGTGAAGAACATGAGCATACAAGTTTCATCTCTCAAAATAATATAAGCAAACCATGAGAGGATTTTTCAAAATTACTAACTCTCAAATTAATTTAAGTGAAGCATGAGAGCATTTCTTCAAACATGTAAAAGCACGCTGTGCTCAAAAAGATATAAGTGAAGCATAAGAGCAATTCCTGTGCTCAATAGATTTAAGTGAAGCATAAAGAGCAATTCTAGAAAAGCATATCATATTTTTGGCTCTATCAAATAAGTGTGTGCAGCAAGGATAAAAGCAAATAAAACAAAGATACAAGACGCTCCAAGCAAAACTCACGATAGGTGACGAATAAAAATATAGTTCCAAGTAGTGTACCGATGGTTGTTAGAAGAAAGAGGGGATGCCACTCGGGGAATCCCCAAGCTTAGTTGCTTGTTACTCTTTGGATATTAACTTGGGGTGCTATAGCATGCACAGTCTTAGGATCTTCTTACTCCTTATTCATTCATCCATCATGATCTCACCCAAAACTTGAATACTTCAATCACACAAAACTTGACAAAATTCTCGTGACATCTGTTAGTATAATAAAGCAAATTACCACTTTAGGTAGTGTTGTAAACCCATTCATGTTTTATTATTGCATTATACCTATTCTATTCTAACTTTACCATGACTTATACCCCCCCTGATACAAGCCATATATTCATCAAAACAAGCACACAATGTAATGAAAGACATAATATGTTTCAGACATAACAGTCTATAGTAATCTGTACCTTACCCATACTTCTAGAATTCTAAAAATTCGGAAACATTCAGACAACATAAATAATTTGTATAGCAATACCGTGTTAACATCTTAGATCAATATCACGTTCCGGTAAAAAATAAAAATTCGTGCACTGGGAACAAAGTTTCTGTTTCAGATTCAACATTGTTTCTACTCATCTTATGGATCAAACTAAAGGCATTACTTGACACAAACACTAAATAAAACCTAAAAACACAATCATAACAGAATCATAATTGTGTAAAACACTCAAAACAAAAATGAAAAGGTAAAAATATTTTATTCATTGGGTTGCCTCCCAACAAGCGCTATCATTTTACGCCCCTAGCTAGGCATAACGCATAATTTCAAGCATTCTCATCCTTATTTTCCAACTCCTTAAGCACACAATGAGAATTTTTCAAGAATCTATCATGCATATTTTCAATGACAATACTTCTAGGAATAAGAGTGAAAAATTTATTCTTGCCATGAAGGTTATTTACCACTTCAACAAAATTGGGATGAATACTAATCATTTTAAGATCCTCATTATTTCTACTAGAAGCGGTACCCTTGCTCTTAGGAATTTGCATGGATTTGCAATCTTTACTAATGGGAGTTTTTCAATAGTCTTATCGGTAGAGAAAGCCAAACTTGAATTACGAAAGGTTTCTTCGAACTTATCAATTCTATTGGGGCTTTCCTCAATTCCTTTATTGACCACGGGTTCTTTTTCCTTTAATATTTTAAGAGCATCTCCTGACTTTAACCCAATTCTATTTGCAAGATTATGCATCATTTTATCCAAATTCTCAATATTTTCCTCGGTGAGCATTTTCTTTTCAATAGCATCTAACCTTTACATAACATGCTCAAGAGTTAAAATTGTTTCATTGACAATGATAGGTGGGAAACCCACTAAATTTCCCAAAGAATTATAAGCATACAAAGAGGGGCACATCAAGAAATTTCCACCGCTAATCGTATCAAGGACGAATCTATACCAAGTGGTGATGTCCACATAAAACAGCGAAGAAGAACAATGGTAGATTCTTTATATATAGATCTATTAGGAGCATTGCAAATCCTATACCAAGCATCATTAAGATTATCCCCTCCCTTTGTTTAAAATTAAGAACCTCATTCTCGGGGGTAAATGCAATAACAGAGGAACTAGCCATAGTGAAGAGATATGTGAACAAGAGATCTGATGAGAAAAAGGCAAACGAAAAAGAAAGGACGAATAAAATGGCAAATTTGTGAAGTGGGAGAGTAAAACGAGAGGCAAATGACAAATAATCTAAATTGCAAGATGAGATTTGTGATTAGGAACCTGGTAGATGAGATTGCTTCCTCCCTGGCAATGGCGCCAGAAATTCCTTTGACGTGGCTTGACACTGCATCGTTATTTCCCCAAAGAGGAAGGGATGATGCAACACAATGATGGTAAGTATTTCCCTCAATTATGAAACCAAGGTATCAATCCATAAAGGAAGATCACGCACCCACATAAACAACACCTACACACAAATAAAAAATACTCGCAACCCGACGTGAAAGAGAGTTTGTCAAGCTCTCTACAATAATAAGATAGATTTGGTAATGATAGTTTTGGCAAATACATCTCGCATGAACACAAAAATAGAATAAGTAAATAAAAAGTGCAACATGGTATTTTTGGTTTTTTGGATTAATAGATCTAAAAACAAAAGATGCAAATAGTAGATCGGAGAGCAATATGTTGGAAAAGTAGACCTGGGGGCCGTAGGTTTCACTAGTGGCTTCTCTCATGAGTACAGCGCACGGTGGGTGGAAAAATTACTATTGGGAAATTGATAGAAGATCAAATAATCATGACGATATCCAGGCAATGATCATTATATAGGCATCACATCCAAGATAAGTAGACCAAAACAATTTTGCATCTACTTATATTAGTCCATGCATCGACCGCTATCCAGCATGCATCTAGTGTATTAAGTTCATGGGAAAACAGAGTAATGCAATAAGAACGGTTACATGTTGTAGACAAGATCTATTCATGTAGGAATAGAACCCATCTTTTTATCCTTAATGGAAACGATACATGCGTGTCTTGCTGCCCCTTCTGTCACTGGGAAAGAACACCGCAAGATCGAACCCATCACAAAGCACCTCTTCCCATGACAAGAAAAATCGATCTAGTTGGCCTAACTAAACCAAAGATTCGAAGAAGAAATACGAGGCTATAAGTTATCATGCAAATAAGAGATCAAACAAGACTCAAATCATATTCATGGATAGAAACTGATCATGAACTCAAAATTCATCGGATCCCAACAAACACACCGCAAAAGTCATTACATCAAATAGATCTCCAAGAGACCATTGTATTGAGAATCATATAGAGAGAGTGGAAGCCATCTAGCTACTACCTACAGACCCGTAGGTATATGCTGGACTACTCACGCATCATCGGAGAGGCACCTATGGTGAATATGAACCCCTACATGATGGTGTTAGATTGGATCTCGAGGTTTTGGAACTTGCGGCGGCTGGAATTGTGTTTCGTCGACTCCTCTAGGGTTTTCTGATATTCTGGGAATTTATAGGCTCGATAGTCAGTTGGGGGAGTCCCAAGGTGCCCACCTTCTACCAGGCCGCGCCAGGGGCTTCTGGCGCGCCCTGGTGGAAGTTGGCTACCTTGGCCCCCCTCTTTGGTGCTTGTTTGGCCCATCTTGGCTCTTCTGGTTCATAATTTTTTTCAAAAATCCCCGTAGAGTTTGGGCTCTGTTTGGTACTAATTTTCCACGAAGTAAAAAACAAGCAAAAACAGCAACTGGCACTTTGGCACCGTGTCAATAGGTTAGTCCCAAAAAATTATATATTGTTGCTATAAAATGATTGTTAAACATCCAAGATTGATAATATAACATCATGGAACAAGCAAAAATTATAGATACGTTGGAGATATATCAGACACAAGGGGAGCCAAAGAATATTTATAAGTCTTAGTAGTCGAGTTGTCAATTCAACCAAACTTGGAGCATTAATTCTATGCGACAAAGTATTAGTAGCATAGTAGTTTGATAGTTTTGATAGTGGCGGTAACAGTGACTATAGTAACAAGAGTAGTAGCAATTGTAACAACGACATCAATAGTAGTAACTTAGTGAGCAGAATAAAGCATATGCATGGAGTAGCGATGGATGTTTGGATGAAATCTATCATATAAAAGTTACACCCTAGAGGGACACATAACTAGTTCCAAATCATCAATCATATATAGGCATGTATTCTGTAGATAGTTATACATGCTTGTAATAAGAACTTGCATAACATCTTTTGTCCAACCCTTTTGTGACAGTGGGGTCCTAATGGAAATCTAAGGGCAATTAAGGCCTCATTTAATATAGAACCAGAAGAATGCATTAACACATAGTGAATACATGAACTCCTCATACTACGGTCATCCCAGAGTGAATCCCAATTTTTGTCACATTGGGGTCTGCGGATCATAACACTTAATAGGTGCATATAAATTGCAATACAGGATATAAAACACACTTATATTCATGAAAACATAATAGGTACATATCTTAAATCATGGCACCTCGGCCCTAGTAACAAGCATTAAGCATAGCAAAGTCATAACAATGTCAATCTCAAAACATAATGGATACTAGGGATCAAGCCCTAACAAATTGACTCGATTACATGATCAATCTCATCCATCTCCATTACCTATAGTACGCCTACAATGGAATTTACTCACTCCCGGTTGTGAGCATCATGAGGTTGTTAATGAAGAGGGGTTGATGATGACGACAACGATGATTTGCCCTCCCTGGATCGCAAAACAGGCTCCAGATCAGGCCTCCCGTCAAAGAACACGAAGTGGCGGCAGCTTCATATCGTAAAACAAGATGAAACTTCACTCTTATTTTTTTCTCAGGAAGATCATAATTATGGAGTTGTAATTAGTTCAAACGGATCTTAAAGGGGCCCACAAGGGTAGGGGCGCCCTAGGGGTAGGGCATGCCCCGCCCCCTTTGTTCCAGTATTTTTTATTTATTCAACAAAAATCCTCGCTAAGTTTTGTCCAATTCCAAGAACTTTTATTTATGTACAAAAATAACACCATGGTAGTTATGCTTAAATCAACATTAGTCTGGGTTAGTTTCATTTAAATCATGCAAATTAGACTACAAAACAAGAGTAGAAGTATTTGGAAAAGTAGATACGTTTGAGACATATCAAGCCACCACCATCATCATTAGCTCAACAAACCACCTCCAAATTAGTCATACTTGTAATTATTTATTGCATCCCGCAACCATTGTAAGACATATCATCAATGAAGCATTCATCTTTTAACTCTTCTCCAATGAGTTCTTCTTACGATACATCTGTTGGGTTCTACCATAGGTGCATCGCATGCAAAATAAAATTTTCCTACACGCAGAACATGCTACGGAGATGGATCACAGTTCATTACCACTAGACGCGAAGTGCCGTGCAGCGGAAGTAGGGTTGGGGCAACGCGTTCGTGTTGTTCGTCTCCTCCTCGTCCCATCTCCCTCGAACAGCCGGCCCGATCTCCCTCGAACAACCGGCCCGATCTCCCTCGAACAATCGGTCGCCGGATCCCACGTACAGGTTTGCCGGAGTGGTGCAAGTACACCACCTCTAATGGTATCCGCGCGTGCAGGAGGAACACCGTGCGGCGGACTGCTAGGTCCGGTCACACAGTCGACGACAGCAAGTGGAGGTGGCTAGTCGCAACTCATGCAAAGCCCTAATGATGGTGCCGAAGCGATCAACCATATGGGCATGTCGCACCTCCACTATATATAGGCATGCGACACAGGCTCAACTCTTGGGCCTCGCACGGATCCTAAAGCCCACGTGTTCCTTCCCTTAAGCGCGCGACCCTTTAGGTTCTCGTCCACTTGGTCGCGAGTCAGATCACATCCGACTTGACCGGTTGGTAGCGGCCTCTAGCAAGACGTGCCGACTCCAAGTGTCCGATGAAGCTGGTTAGGCGAACCTGCACTTCACACTTCTATTCCCTTTGCCACACGATATATGTTGTCGTGCACAAGGCGACATGGTCATCCTTGTTGCAACACGACCTCTTTCTCGTTCTGGTGAATCTGACCAACACTTCGTATTATCTCATAATCCTCATCCCATGGCCATGCTTATCCAGGTCGGATCACCCGAGGGGCCCAAAGTATATCTCTCCTCATCGGAGGGGCAAATCCCATCTTGCTCGATCATGTCTCGCAACATGGGTCTGGACAAATCCGAAACCTACCTTTGTAACTACCCAGTCACGGAGTAGCATTTGGTCGGCCCAAAGCAAGTCTGTCACCATCCTGAGTACATGCGCCAGCTCAGGTCTTAGGACATAGAACACATGTTGTACTAGAGACTCACAGATGACCTATCATTGCGTCTCATAGTTGGGGTCGTCCAATAGACCTTATCTTGACTCGGATCCGACTATGTCGAATCCGACCAGATCGTTTTGAGTCCATATTATCCGGCTAGCATCCAATGCTACATGGTCAGTGAGACCAAACCATCCATCATGTCATACGCTAGTCTGATTAGTTGTGCGTCCACACCACCCTTTCGACTAGGGACCATTTAGGATAGTTATCATACAAACAAGTCACGTACTTGTTAATACACATCACTTATAATGTCCAAGGACTATCTTTATTCATAAACACATAGGAAATATCATCATACATGATTGCCTCTAGGGCATATCTCCAACACATGATGTGTAAGTAGTTCATTAGGGTAACGGTTTACTACACATTACTACTTCTTGAGCTTGCGTTGCTTTTTCCCTTGAAGAGGAAAGGGTGATGCATCAAAGTAGAGATAAGTATTTCCCTCAGTTTTGAGAACACGGGTATCAATTCAGTATGAGGTACAAGCAAGGCCCCAATCTATGCACCTACACAAACAATCAAACACTTGCACCCAACGCTATAAAGGGGTTGTCAATCCCTTCACCGTCACTTGCAAGGATGAGATCTGATAGAGATAGATATAAAAGATTACTAAAAGTAAAACTAAAAAAATTAAATAAAATTGCAGCAAGGTATTTTTGGTATTTTGGTTTATAGATCTGAATATATATATATATATAATGGAAAATAGACCCGGGGGCCATAGGTTTCACTAGAGGCTTCTCTCTTGAAGGAAAATAATACGGTGGGTGAAGGAATTATTGTCGAGCAATTGATAGAAAAGCGCAAAGTTATGAAGATATCCAAGGCAATGATTATGTATATAGGCATCACGTTCGTGTCAAGTAGACCGAAACGATTCTGCATCTACTACTATTACTCCACACATCGACCGACTCCTGCCTGCATCTAGAGTATTAAGTTCATAAAGAACAAAGTAACGCCTTAAGTATGATGACATGATGTAGAGGGATAAACTCGAGCAATGTGATGAAAACCCCACCTTTTTATCCTTGATGGCAATAATACAAATACGTGCCTCGCTACCCCTACTTTGTCACTGGGTGAGGACACCGCAAGATTGAACCCAAAACTAAGCACCTCTCCCATTGCAAAGAACAACCGATCTGGTTGGCCAAACCAAACCTGTCGTCGATTTGTCACGGCAGATGTCCGGGTGAATGGACTTAGGTTCGGGGCAGAAGCGCAACTATGTGGCAGCTTGAAGGGGTTGGTTGGAATCGAGAGACGCGGAGTTTACCCAGGTTCGGCCCCTCCAATGGAGGTTAAATCCTACGTTCTGCTTGTCTGGTATTGATGATGAAGAAGATCTCTCAGTTACAAGGGTGTTGTTTTGCTACCTCTAATCATGAGAGTCTCTAATCTGTCGTCTATCTAAGACCTGTCTATTGAGACGTCTAAAAACTTTACCCTCTCGGGGTGACCCGCCCCTCCTTATATAAGTTGAAGGGGCGGCTTACATGTAGAGTCTAAGTCGGATTGAGACTTAACTTATTATTACTTCCTGTTGTGGGCTTCTGAGTCACCGGGCGGCTTACACCGGGCGGCTTACATCGGGCGGCTTACACCGGGTGGCTTACATCGGGCGACTTAGAACTAGGCAACTTCAAGACTCATCTTCAGGGACTCATCTTCAGACACTCATCTTCAGGGACTTACAAACATGAGTTATCTTCAAGACTCATCTTCAGGGACTTATAACCATGACTTTAACTTAAATCCGGGTCATAACTGTCACCGGGTTATAACTGTCTCCCGGGTCATACCGCGGGGTATATCCCCGACATTAGCCCCCAGGTTAGCTTGAATTTAATCATGGTAACCTCCTAAAATAAGAATAGTAACTATGTTAAGTGGTTGACTTGCTCGTTTGGCCGGCTTATGAAGTGGCTACTCAGAAATTCGGGTCTTTTCTGCATATGACTGCGTCGCCTTGAAAAATGTCTTGCTTGTTAGCGTCCTTTGCAAAATATTGGGAATAGAATACCCATATGCCATTGAGTCGGCTTCCAATACTTTGACATATTGAAAATGTTCCTCAAAGTTTTTGATATGTCCATATTACCTGTAGCCCCCAAGCTCCAAGTTTATCCATGATGACTTGGTGCTTTGCAATAATATCTTTGAATGTGTAGCCCCTAAGTACCAGGTTGTCTTGCCTGCTGTAGCCTGGGACTTGTAACTGTCTTATACCTTATGAAACTTCAGCAGTTGGAGCCCCCAAGGGTCGGCTCATCAGAATGTAATGCGTCGGGTCTTCAATTTGAACCTCTTAATCTGGTAAACAACTGAATATTGTTTCCCCCAAGTGTCGGGTCGCATGCCTGCAGCGACTTGGGACTTTGAAAATTTTGACCTGAGCGGTGTAACCCCCAAGTGTCGGGTCAGTAAGAATTACTGGGCTGGGACTTAGAAAAATTTAGAAAGGTCGCCTCATCTCCTTGAGATAATAGGGTCTTGCTGACAATGTAATGATTTGAAAACCGGCTTGCATTAGCCCCCAAGTGTCATGGTGCGTCCTTGCAGCGACATGGGACTTGCATATTTGATATAAACTGGACTTGAATACTGTAGCCCCCAAGTGCCGAGCCATTTGCCTGCGGCGACTCGGGACTTTATCCTTGACATGAAATCCCTCCTCGTGATTGCGGTGCAACCTGGCAAATATATGTCCATAAGTGTTGTAGATTACTACAAAGCACAATTAAAGAAATCCGAGAACCGGTCAATTAAATGACACGTCATTATATCTGATAGGGCGGCTCTTGAAAATAATGAATTCGCCGAGCTGGCTTGAAAACCCCAATCATTTAGCACTGGTTATGACAAACCATGATGAAGATCTAGCCAGGTTGGCTATTAAAGATCCATTTGCTCTTGCAGAAGTTTGTCATCATACTTAACGGCGGCTCATCTTAAGAGATAAAACCTGCAAAAATAAACAAGACAGAAATATATTCTGCATTGTTGTAAGGGCGGCTTGAAAAAGCACAACTCGGAGATGTTTAGATCTTTCATAACATTGCTCCTTCTTTCATAATCTTGCTCTGACCCGGCTTGACAACCCGACATGACATGCAATCTATGATGCAATGTATGATGCAATATATGATGCTATGTATGATGCAATGTATGATGTTCTTGATTTTTCAATTTTTTTGAACAACTCATGTGTCGGTTCTTCTGGGTGGACTCGCTAATTAAAACTCCTAATCAGTATAGGGTCTCTATCGAGACTGGCCGTCAATTTCTTAGAGCGTCTTAGGGTCTCTAAGCGAGATTAATTGATAGGAAGTGTAGCGTCCCAGAGAGAGACACGGCAGGGCATGAGTACCCTTGTAGCTCAAAAACTGCCTCTCACGTGACATAAATCCGTCGTTTTAACCTTAAACAGTTCAGGGTCTTTAAAAGATTGACCGTCTAAGAGTACGAACGGGCCACATAGCGGAGAGTCGGCAGTAGATGAGAGAATTTATCCTCACTTTCCGTAAGCCAGCCCTCACGTGACAAGAACCGCCAGTTTAACCTTAACCAGTACAGGGTCTCCAACGAGATTGGCCATCAATTTATTTGAACCGGCTCAGGGTCTCTAAGCGAGATTAACTAGTAAGAGTTCGGTGGGTCACCTGGTGGAGTAGCAAGTTGCAAATGGACAGGTTTAACTCTGGTGGCTTAAGAGCCGATCAAGAGAGTATGTAAGCTAAACCCAGTGGGTTGGAAGTCCCCAAATGACCTTTGTTGACGAAATAAACTATTTTTCTTGAGAGCCGATTGATAAGGTGTGATAAGCTAAACCCGGTGGGTTTGGAAGCCCCCTAGATGACCTTTGTTGACGAAATCAACTGTTTGGCTTGAGAGCCGATCGATAGGGTGTGATAAGCCTAACCCGGCGGGTTGGAATCCCCCTAGACGACCTTTGTTGACGAAATCAACTGTTTGGCTTGAGAGCCGATCGATAGGGTGTGATAACCTAAACTCGGCGGGTTGGAAGCCCCTAGACGACCTTGGTTGATGATATCCTCTTGTACACCATCTTGTAAGTTGCCATCCTGTAAGTCGCCATCTTGTATGAAGAAACAACAGAAGTCTCCAAGTGAATTTATGATGATCCAATAAATCCGGGCACCCGTGTTTGAATGATGCATCATGGCGATTCGTCCTCTTGGGCAACTTTTAATCTTCCGTAAATAATGTAATAAGTCCTAAGGCTTTCCAATCCTAGAGGTTACGTCCTACGGTCAGCGTGTGCTCTGATACCATTTCTGTAGCGACCCGACCTGAAAGGTCGAATCTCCGGTGTTTCTGTACCATCCCAAGATCATGCTGGTACACACACGGTACATCAATGTATATATCAAAGGGAAATCACACAGCATTATATTAATCGAAATCTCATATCGAGTCCTTTATTACAATAAAAATTACAATAAAGTGGCTGAAGGCCAACTCATGAGAATATCTAAATCTTGCGGAAGCGTCGAAGGTAGATGAGTCCATCTGACTCCAAGGGCATCTCACCGAGCGTAGAACGTGTCCTCACTCCTGGTCGGAAAAGTACTCTGCAACATGATACGTTGCAGCCGTGTAGGTCAGCATATGGAATATGTCGGCAAAGTCACAAGAGGGGGTGAAAAGAAAATCATCTAATCTATATGCATATATGGCAGGTGGGGTAGTAAGTTTTTGCGAAAAGCCAATTTTTCCTACAATCAAGAGAGGGATAAGCAAAAAATATTACTAAGTTGGTTGATTAATGAGATGGTTCCACCAACCAATTCTCATATCCAAGTCATTAATACCCACATCATCATATTAAATTGTGTTGAGAGTTTCCGAAAGTTTCAGTTCCTTTGGCTCAAGTCGTCCATGACCATGGACACGGCTAATCGATTAGGTTGAGTACTCTACAGAGTTTTGCACACGTTCCCCACAAGATTTGGTCGCCTCCGTTTGATTTCTCGCACTTCAGGGTGTTTGAGAAACGGATGACCAAAACATGGTCTTCCAAAGGGTTTCCCTGCGACTCCGTCGGTGCCCATCCTTTCCTACAGTTCTTCTACATCTCGTAGCATCGCCTGTCCAGGGTCACCACGATATCCAACCAAGCCAGAGCCCATAATGACTTGTGGATGTGCAGGTAAGCCTTGGGTCTTGAAGCATCCATCCATCTCTTTGTGCCTGGGTGGACCTTTCCGCGTGAATACTGGCCATCTCCAGCAACACCTAGGCAAATCCACTGGTTTCTCCAGGGTGCCGTTCAACCATCATCCACCCAGAGGTAAGTTGAAAACTCGAAATCTTGAAGTCTTGATCATTATGTAGGTCTTGTAATTAACTCTCTCAACTCTCATGAATCACACAAGCAACCCCGTCTACTAATAGCATAGCAAAAAGTAAAACAACGTTTCCCGAGGCCCATGTGTCAAGAGTTGAGAAGGGGTACCTACCACATGATACTACAACATTAACCAAGTTTCCAACTAACCTACTTTGCATGCAATTGGGGTGATGGAAGAACTAATACAATAAAAACATGGGTAAAGATGATCAAAGTGACTTGCCTGATTGATGATCTTCGTACGTGAGTGACTCTAAGTAACAAGTTTCGCACTCCAGATAATCTAACAAAGCAAACAAGAGCACTCAATAAGCATACAAAAAAATATTGTAACTCACAACCATCAACCATGAACTAGTAAACAATCAAGACAAAACAATGCACAAATCACAAGCAAGAAAAACACACCAAGTTTTGTTTTCTAGAAGATGATTGATAAAACAGTACTAACATAATGAAACCTATTTGTAATAACAGAACAATAGTTGATAGCAAGAAAACAATAAAATATTTTATTAATAACAGAATTGAATTCAGTAAAGTTTGTTGGGAAAATCTTTAGTAAAGTTTTTAAAAGTTTCGATAAACACTATATGGAACAAATATAGTTTTACTAACAAAAGAGCAAAACAAAAGTTATTATTTATTAACAAAACATGTTCTTAACAGAAAAGAATTTACAAATAAACTTGTCTTAGAAAACAGAATTAAATTATATAAAACTTTGTTAAAAGAAATCTATTGCTAAACTAGTTGTTTTAGTCAAATTAAACCTATTTTAAAAGGAGTTGAGATTCCTATGTTAATAAAGAAATAAACTAAACAATTATATTTTTTTTAACAGTAAGTAAAACACTAAATGTTTAATCAACAGAACCTACTAAACAAATTAAAACTAAATCTAATTTAAACTAACTAAAAGTAAATAAATAAAACTATACTAACTAATAGGCAAAATCTGTTTATAGCTAGAACATTAATCAAAATCATCCTAAAAATCCTCAAACTAAGCAATAAGATAGTCCTAACTAATACCAAGCAGTAGCAAAAAGATTCATATCAAAATCTATTTTCAAACTCTAGTTATTCAGATTTGAATGTTTTGAGCAAATTTGATTCAATTCAAATTTTATAGTTCAAATTTAAATTTAAAAGTACAGGGTGAAACTACATGAAAAATGTGAGCTATTGCAAAAAGAATCAACTCAAAACATTAAACAGATTAAAAGATATAGCTAAAACAATTTTCTAAAACATTCTGTTTAACTAAAACTAAATAGAAAAAGAAAAAAAATCTACCGGACGGCCGGGGTGACGTGGCAGGTTCCTATTGGATGGCTAGCGCGTGCGTTGGATGGTTGCTGGCGGTCGGCCGAACTCTAATGGAAAACGATTCGGGCTAAAGGGTTTCTAATCCTAGCCGTCGGATCTAGATCAGATGGAGGGGGAAGGGCTCACCGTGCAACAGGTCGCTGACGAGGAGGTTTCTGGCGGTCCAAAGCGGCGAGGACGTCGGGGCAGTGCTCCGGTGGTCGAGGGCGACGATGGAGTGGTCCGGGCAGCGGCGCTTGACGTCCGGCGTCGAACGGTGAGGTCGGAGGGGCGCGAGGAGGTCCGAGGCGACGAGCACGGCGATGGGGACCTTCGGTTGGAGCTACAACTCTGGCGAGCTCTCCTACGACAGTCTGGCGATGGGAGAGAGGGGGTCGGGGGGGAATGCAGCGCGGGGGAGGGGCGCTACTTATAGGGTGCTCGAGGGGTGCGGGGAGGAGAGAGAGGGAGATCCGGGGAGGGATTTCCCGGCGACGGCGGTGCGCGCGCGAGGTCAGTGATGACCGCGCGGGCGTTACGGGCGGTCGGGGTGGGGCCCGGTGTCAGAGAGAGAGCGCGCGGTTTTTACGCGTCGGTCGACCGGCTCGAAGTCAATTCGCGAATAAATGCCCATGGGCCGGCCCGTTTAAATACAAAACCGTTACTGTTTTTAATAGTCAGAGCAGTAAAATCTCTTTAAAAGCATTCAAAACATTTCTAAATATAGGAGTATTATATATCAAAATTAACAGAATAATAAATTCCATTTATTGAACATTTTTATTCTGTCATTTGAACACTTTGGAAAAATAATATTTTCAGAAATTGCCTAATTGTTTTTAAATCCTTTTTGCAAATATTTTCAAAACAACTCCTGGTTGTTTTTGTTCAAATTAATCACCAAATAGTCCCTGGTGTGGAGTGTCATGTTCCTCCCCTCATATTTGAACATTTTACCAAGATTTTCAAATAGGTGAAAGCAACACATTGAAAGTAGAAAGGGGGTTTCAGAAATTCAGAGAAGGCATTTCAACTAATACATGTATTCAAGCAATGATGATGATAGATGCATAGCTATATTTCATAACATTCCAAAATGGAATTTTGGGATGTTACAAACCTACCCACCTTAAGATGAATCTCGCCCTCGAGATTCGGGTTGGCTAGAAAATAGGTGCGGGTGGTCTCTACGAAGATCTTCTTCGCGTTCCCAGGTGGCTTCTTCCTCGGTGTGGTGACTCCACAAAACCTTATAGAACTTGATGATCTTGCTGCGGGTAACTCTGTTGGCAGTCTCGAGGATTCTGACAGGCTTCTCCTCGTAGGTCAGATCATTGTCAAGTTGTATGGCCTCTAGGGGCACTGTGTCTCTCAAGGGAATATCAGTCATCTCAGCATGACATTTCTTTAGCTGGGACACATGGAACACATCATGAACTCCGAATAATCCTTTCGGCAATTCCAACTTGTATGCAACTTCGCCTCTACATTCAAGAATTTTGTAGGGGCCTATGAATCTGGGTGCTAATTTTCCCTTAACACCAAACCTCTTGATTCCTCGAAGCGGGGACACACGAAGATATGCTCGGTCTCCCACTTGATACTTCACTTCTTTACGTTTGCTGTCAGCACAACTCTTCTGTCGAGATTGAGCTATCTTGAGTCTGTCACGAATCAGCTTGACTTTCTCTTCAGAATCTCAGATAAGGTCGGGACCAAAAAGTTGTCGGTCTCCAACACCATCCCACATCAACGGTGTTCTGCACCTCCTTCCGTATAAGGCTTCAAAAGGGGCCATCTTCAGACTGGTCTGATAACTGTTGTTGTACGAGAATTCTGCGTAAGGTAAGTTGTCATCCCAACTGGATCCATAATCTAGCGCACAAGCTCTCAACATGTCTTCCAGAATCTGGTTGACTCTCTCAGTCTGTCCATCAGTCTGCGGATGAAAAGTTGTACTGAACTCCAGCCTCGTACCCAAAGTTTCATGTAACTGATGCCAAAAATTTGAGGTAAATTGTGTTCCTCTATCTGACACGATACTCCTCGGAACTCCATGCAGACACACGATCCTGGTCATGTATATCTTGGCTAACTTAGCACTGGTATAGGTGGTCTTCACGGGAATGAAATGAGCCACCTTGGTCAAGTGATCAACCACTACCCAGATGGAATCATAACCTGAACGGATCCTGGGTAGTCCTGTGATGAAGTCCATACCAAGCTTTTCCCATTTCCACTCGGGTATCGGCAAAGGTTGGAGTAACCCTGCTGGCTTCTGATGTTCCGCCTTTACTCGCTGACAAACATCACATATTGCAACGTGTTCCACAATATCCTTCTTCATACCTGTCCACCAATAACTCTCTTTTAAATCCAGATACATCTTGGTATTGCCTGGGTGTATCGAGTAAGGTGAATCGTGGGCTTCCTGAAGTATCAACTTCCTGAGCTCTGGGTCATTGGGCACATAGATTCGGTTCTCAAACCACAGAGTTCCTTGCTCATCCTCATGAAAACCCTTAGCTTTACCATCTTCCATTCTCTGCTTTATGTCAGCTATCTCCTTGTACGATTTCTGGACTTCTCAAATTCTTTCGGTCAAGGTGGACTGGATCTCCAGTGTGGCAACATATCCGCTTGGAACTATCTCTAGCCTGAGCTCTCTGAGATCATCGGCTAACTCTTGGGGTAATCCTCCCGCTGTGAGTGTGTTTACATAAGTTTTTCGACTCAAGGCATCTGCTACAACATTTGCCTTACCTAGATGGTAGTGTAATCTCATGTCATAGTCCTTGATTAACTCTAACCATCTCCTCTGTCTGAGGTTCAACTCTTTCTGCGTGAAGATATATTTCAGGCTCTTATGGTCGGTGTAAACATCACAACTATTTCCGATAAGGAAATGTCTCCAGGTCTTGAGTGCGTGCACTATGGCTGCTAGTTCCAAATCATGGGTGGCATAATTCAACTCATGAGGTTGTAGTTGTCTGGATGCATAAGCTACAACCTTTCCATCTTGCATGAGTACTCCTCCAAGTCCTTGACGTGAAGCATCACAATAAACTTGGAAATCTTTTCGAATATTGGGCAAAATCAACACTGGGGCTGTGACCAAACGTTTCTTCAACTCCTGGAAACTGGCTTCACATTCCTCAGTCCAAATATACTTAGACTCTTTCTTCAACAACTCTGTCATGGGCTTGGCAATCTTTGAGAAATTCTCAATGAATCTCCGGTAATATCCGGCAAGTCCGAGGAAACTGCGGATCTCCTTAACTGAGGTGGGTGATTTCCACTCGGTGACGGCTTCAACCTTAGCGGGGTCTACGACTATTCCTTCTCCGGAAATAACATGTCCAAGGAATCCGACTTCCGTCAGCCAAAATTCACATTTGCTGAACTTGGCATATAACTGATGTTCTCTAAGCTTCTCCAGAACTAAACGCAAATGTTCCTTGTGTTCTTCCTCGTTCTTGGAGAATATCAAAATGTCATCGATGAACACCACGACAAATTTGTCCAAATATTCCATAAACACTTTGTTCATCAAATTCATGAAGTAGGCAGGAGCATTAGTCAAACCAAAGGACATGACTGTATACTCGTACAAGCCATACCTTGTGGTGAAAGCTGTTTTGGGTATATCCTGTTCATGAATCTTCAGTTGGTGATACCCTGATCGAAGATCGATCTTGGAGAATATTTTGGCGCCTACTAGCTGATCAAACAAGTCATTAATCATCGGCAGAGGGTACTTGTTCTTGATAGTCACCTCGTTCAAGGCACGATAATCGACTACCATTCTCAAGGTTTTATCCTTCTTCTCCACCAAAAGAACTGGGGCTCCCCAAGGTGAAGAACTTGGGCGAATATACCATTTGTCCAATAACTCTTTAATTTGCTTCTTGATTTCCACTAGATCATTTGTGGGCATCCGATAGGGTCTCTTGGAAATTGGGGCTATCCCTGGCTGTAGCTCTATTAGGAACTCAATCTCCCTATCTGGTGGCATGCCTGGTAATTCTTCCGGAAATACATCCAGAAAGTCTTTTACCACAGGTACTTCCTCCTGAACAACTCCTGTGAGGGAATTTAACCGAGCACTCATACGTGTGCGTCGGGATATATACTTAATCCTCTTGTTCTCCGGGGTGGTGAGTGAAACAGACTTGCTAGGGCAATCAAGATTTCCTTCATACTTGGTCATCCAATCCATGCCTAGGATTACATCCAATCCCTGGGATTCTAAGATGATGAGGTCGGCGGGAAAAACATGGTTTCCTATGTGAAGTTTCAGGGCATGTCATCCTATCCCTGCCATCATCATACCTCCTGGGGAACTGACCTTAATGGGCTGACTAAGGGTTTTGGTGGGCAAACCATACTTATCCACAACTACCCTTGATATGAATGAATGAGTTGCACCGGAATCAAAAAGTACTGTAACTGGACGTGAATGCAATAAAAACTTACCAACCACAGTCTCGGGTTGATCATAGACTTCTTCCACGTCGAGGTGGTTCACCTGGGCACGAGGAAACAGATTTGGCTTCTTGGCTGCGGAGTTGCCGTTGTTGTTGCCATTTCCATTTCCCTGCTTGCTCTGGGGACACTCCGTAGCATAGTGCCCTGTCTTCTGGCACTTGAAACAGGTGATGTGGCTCAGATCCTTCTGAGTAGGAGCGTGACGGTGCTGGTTGTTGTTCCCATTCCCATTGTCAGTCTTGAAGTTGCCATGGTTGGAACGGGCATTCCCATTTCCACCATGGTTGTGGCCTCCATGGTTGTGCACGGCATGAGTGTGCCTTCCAAACTTACCGGTCCCTGATCCGGTATTCCCTGAGTACGGGGAGTAGCGGGGCTTCTGATGAGCTCCAGAGTTAAACTTCCCCTGAGTATACTTCCACTTGCGGTTCTCAATTTGCTGCTGCTTTCCCTCCAAGATGAGGGCCTTGTCCACCAGCTCTTGGTAGTTGTTGAAAGTAGCCACTACCAGCTACATGCTCAACTCATCGTTGAGTCCTTCCAGAAACTTCTCTTGCTTGGCCGCATCATCGGCCACGTCTCCTGGTGCATAATGTGCCAATGTGCTGAAGTCGTCCACGTATTGGGCCACAGAGCGATTTCCCTGGCGCAAGTTGTGAAACTCGCGCTTCTTCAGACTCATGGCTCCAGCTGAAACATGTGCGGTGTGGAAAGCTTGCTTGAACTGCTCCCAAGTTACATCAGCAATAGGATATGTGGTGGTGTAGTTCTCCCACCATGAAGCTGCTGGTCCATCCAGTTGATGTGCGGCAAAGCGCACCTTCTCAACGTCAGTACATCCAGCGATGATGAGTTCTCTCTCCATCTTATGGAGCCAGTCATCTGCCACAATGGGCTCAGTGCTGCTGGAGAAAGTTGGAGGATTCAACCTCAGAAAACGGGTGAGATTGTCAGCCTGGGGTGGATGGTGGTGGTTGTTGTTCTGATTGTTGGTCTGATTCTGGATCAATAGCTGCATCAGTGCATTCTGTTGCTGAAGAAGTTGCGTGAGTTCCGGCGGGAAGGTGAAGTCGGACTCACGTTGTGGAGGCATCTTGTTGTTTTCAGAGGGGTGAGAATTAGAATAGAATAAGGGCCTAAAAGGAGAAATTCACTACACATATGCAATGCAACAAACATATCACACCAAACACTCATTCATTTATTCAATCAATGTCAAACATCGAGATACAAATCTCAATCAAACTAAACATCGACCTACGCTTTTAACGTTGAAAAATAAAAGATACATGGATGGCATGACTAAAGTTTTCCTCAGAAGTACATGGTGGCTGAGTCTCCTCCAGTGGTGCTCTCCTCATAGTCATCATCGTCGCTGATGAAAGGAGCCAAGTCTCCTTCAGGATGAAGATTTTCACCCATGTTCAACTGCTCCTCCAGAGTTGCGATGCGAGTATTCAGCTTGTCGATCCTCTCTAAGAAATCCTTCACCTCATACCCATGCTCGTACTCGGCTTCCCGTAAGTCGGCTTCAAGGTCAATCTCACGGTTCATCAGATTCTTGATTGTCTTCGTATCAGCACGAACTCGAAGCTCCAGAGTCCTGATGTGAGTCTCACAGGTCCTGATATAGGAAATGGTGGTGTCTGCAGTGGGAGGGGTTATGATGTTTCCATTGGCATCCCTGCGACAAACCACGCTGAGTCCTGGTGAAATGGTTCCACCTCTATATTCCTCCTGAATACGTCCAAGGGCACGATGAATGGCCATGTCTCTCCCAAAGGTCTTCCCTGGGATGTGCACCTCGATTCTGTAGCGTCCATCTTGTGGAAAGGACATGATAGGAATCCCGTGATGCTCGGTAAAGCAATCCTTACGTCCTTGACGATCCTCATCAGCTCCTTACCAAAGGGCATCGTTGCGTCAGGCTGGCAAAACTCCGTGATCAACACTGGGATGAAGGTGGCCATCTATACATTTTGAAATAATCGGAGAGAAGTCAGAAACGAGTAGATGAGAGTATAAGAATTTTAAAGACAAAGAGAAATAAGTCCTAAGGCTTTCCAATCCTAGAGGTTACGTCCTACGGTTAGCGTGTGCTCTGATACCATTTCTGTAGCGACCCGACCTGAAAGGTCGAATCTCCGGTGTTTCCGTACCATCCCAAGATCATGCTGGTACACACACGGTACATCAATGTATATATCAAAGGGAAATCACACAGCATTATATTAATCGAAATCTCATATCGAGTCCTTTATTACAATAAAAATTACAATAAAGTGGTTGAAGGCCAACTCATGAGAATATCTAAATCTTGCGGAAGCGTCGAAGGATGAGTCCATCTGACTCCAAGGGCATCTCACCGAGCGTAGAACGTGTCCTCACTCCTGGTCGGAAAAGTACTCTGCAACATGATACATTGCAGCCGTGTAGGTCAGCATATGGAATATGCCGGCAAAGTCACAAGAGGGGTGAAAAGAAAATCATCTAATCTATATGCATATATGGCAGGTGGGGTAGTAAGTTTTTGCGAAAAGCCAATTTTTCCTACAATCAAGAGAGGGATAAGCAAAAAATATTACTAAGTTGGTTGATTAATGAGATGGTTCCACCAACCAATTCTCATATCCAAGTCATTAATACCCACATCATCATATTAAATTGTGTTGAGAGTTTCCGGAAGTTTCAGTTCCTTTGGCTCAAGTCGTCCATGACCATGGACACGGCTAATCGATTAGGTTGAGTACTCTGTAGAGTTTTGCACACGTTCCCCACAAGATTTGGTCGCCTCCGTTTGATTTCTCGCACTTCAGGGTGTTTGAGAAACGGATGAGCAAAACATGGTCTTCCAAAGGGTTTCCCTGCGACTCCGTCGGTGCCCATCCTTTCCTACAGTTCTTCTACATCTCGTAGCACCGCCTGTCCAGGGTCACCACGATATCCAACCAAGCCAGAGCCCATAATGACTTGTGGATGTGCAGGTAAGCCTTGGGTCTTGAAGCATCCATCCATCTCTTTGTGCCTGGGTGGACCTTTCCGCGTGAATACTGGCCATCTCCAGCAACACCTAGGCAAATCCACTGGTTTCTCCAGGGTGCCGTTCAACCATCATCCACCCAGAGGTAAGTTGAAAACTCGAAATCTTGAAGTCTTGATCATTATGTAGGTCTTGTAATTAACTCTCTCAACTCTCATGAATCACACAAGCAACCCCGTCTACTAATAGCATAGCAAAAAGTAAAACAACGTTTCCCGAGGCCCATGTGTCAAGAGTTGAGAAGGGGTACCTACCACATGATACTACAACATTAACCAAGTTTCCAACTAACCTACTTTGCATGCAATTGGGGTGATGGAAGAACTAATACAATAAAAACATGGGTAAAGATGATCAAAGTGACTTGCCTGATTGATGATCTTCGTACGTGAGTGACTCTAAGTAACAAGTTTCGCACTCCGGATAATCTAACAAAGCAAACAAGAGCACTCAATAAGCATACAAAAAAATATTGTAACTCACAACCATCAACCATGAACTAGTAAACAATCAAGACAAAACAATGCACAAATCACAAGCAAGAAAAACACACCAAGTTTTGTTTTCTAGAAGATGATTGATAAAACAGTACTAACATAATGAAACCTATTTGTAATAACAGAACAATAGTTGACAGCAAGAAAACAATAAAATATTTTATTAATAACAGAATTGAATTCAGTAAAGTTTGTTGGGAAAATCTTTAGTAAAGTTTTTAAAAGTTTCGATAAACACTATATGGAACAAATATAGTTTTACTAACAAAAGAGCAAAACAAAAGTTATTATTTATTAACAAAACATGTTCTTAACAGAAAAGAATTTACAAATAAACTTGTCTTAGAAAACAGAATTAAATTATATAAAACTTTGTTAAAAGAAATCTATTGCTAAACTAGTTGTTTTAGTCAAATTAAACCTATTTTAAAAGGAGTTGAGATTCCTATGTTAATAAAGAAATAAACTAAACAATTATAATTTTTTTTAACAGTAAGTAAAACACTAAATGTTTAATCAACAGAACCTACTAAACAAATTAAAACTAAATCTAATTTAAACTAACTAAAAGTAAATAAATAAAACTATACTAACAAATAGGCAGAATCTGTTTATAGCTAGAACACTTCAAAATCATCCTAAATATCCTCAAACTAAGCAATAAGATAGTCCTAACTAATACCAAGCAGTAGCAAAAAGATTCATATCAAAATCTATTTTCAAACTCTAGTTATTCAGATTTGAATGTTTTGAGCAAATTTGATTCAATTCAAATTTTATAGTTCAAATTTAAATTTAAAAGTACAAGGTGAAACTACATGAAAAATGTGAGCTATTGCAAAAAGAATCAACTCAAAACATTAAACAGATTAAAAGATATAGCTAAAACAATTTTCTAAAACATTCTGTTTAACTAAAACTAAATAGAAAAAGAAAGAAAAGAATCTACCGGACGGCCAAGGTGACGTGGCAGGTTCCTAATGGCTGGCTAGCGCGTGCGTTGGATGGTTGCGGGCAGTCGGCCAAACTCTAATGAAAAACGATTCGGGCTAAAGGGTTTCTAATCCTAGCCGTCGGATCTAGATCGGATGGAGGGGGAAGGGCTCACCGTGCAACAGGTCGCCGGCGAGGAGGTTTCCGGCGGTCTGAAGCGGCGAGGATGCTTGACGTCCGGCGTCGAACGGTGAGGTCAGAGGGGTGCGAGGAGGTCCGAGGCGACGAGCACGGCGATGGGGACCTTCGGTTGGAGCTGCAACTCTAGCGAGCTCTCCTGCGATGGTCTGGCGACGGGAGAGAGGGGGTCGGGGGGGGGGGGAAATGGAGCGCGGGGGAGGGGCGCTACTTATAGGGTGCTCGGGGGGTGTGGGGAGGAGAGAGGAGGGAGATCCGGGGAGGGATTTCCCGGCGACGACGGCGCGCGCGCGAGGTGAGTGATGGCCGCGCGGGCGTTACGGGCGGTCGGGGTGGGACCCGGTGTCAGAGAGAGAGAGCGGTTTCTGCGCGTCGGTCGACCGGCTCGAAGTTAATTCGCGAATAAATGCCCGTGGGCCGGCCCGTTTAAATACAAAACCGTTACTGTTTTTAATAGTCAAAGCGGTAAAATCTCTTTAAAAGCATTCAAAACATTTGTAAATATAGGAGTATTATATATCAAAATTAACAGAATAATAAATGCCATTTATTGAACATTTTTATTCTGTCATTTGAACACTTTGGAAAAATAATATTTTCAGAAATTGCCTAATTGTTTTTAAATCCTTTTTGCAAATATTTTCAAAACAACTCCTGGTTGTTTTTGTTCAAATTAATCACCAAATAGTCCCTGGTGTGGAGTGTCATGTTCCTCCCCTCATATTTGAACATTTTACCAAGATTTTCAAATAGGTGAAAGCAACACATTGAAAGTAGAAAGGGGGTTTCAGAAATTCAGAGAAGGCATTTCAACTAATACATGTATTCAAGCAATGATGATGATAGATGCATAGCTATATTTCATAACATTCCAAAATGGAATTTTGGGATGTTACAGACACGGACAAATTCCAGCATAGAATGATGCTGGCGTGCACTCCATCTCCACGGTTTAACTTCACCTTGGTACCGAGTAATTGTCTTGCACATAGAAATATTGCAGGCCAAGTAACTTTTCTAGGAATAATTAATATATGCTGATGAAGTACATAGAAAGGATAGCACCTGATGATTTTTACAGATGAACGCAGACGTTTTTCTCAAACGACCGCGCATGTATAGCCAAAGTAGTGGGGCTGTTGTTCCTCAGATGATCTCTTTCCCCCTTTCCCCCGTGTGTGTGTCGAGCTCCACCATTGGTGGTCCTATTCCCCGGCGCCTGCCAATGAAGCGGCTTAGATGCGTGTTGGCGGAGCAAGGCAAAGCGCGGCAGAGGTAGAGGCAAAGGCGAGGTCGTAGCAGAGGTGCGGCGGAGCTGGCGGTCGCGGACGAACAAGGCGTGGTGGCTGGTGGGCGCGATGACAACGAGCCAACGCCGGCAGGTTGTGGGTTACGGCAGCAGAGGTGCTGGCGGGTTGCGACAGCAGTGGGCCGGCTTGGCACGCATGTAGGTGAGCAGCGGCTCGGAGGCGCGGGAGAGCCGGTCGGAGGCACAGGGGCGGCTCGCGGCGGAGCGACGCAGCAGCAGGCGAGGCAGGCGGAGCCACAACATAGCGGCTCATATAGCGGGAGCTGGGCATGGCACGCATGGCCAATGGGCGAAGGCCGTGGCAAGGCCAGATTGCAGGCACGGGTGAGACCCGGTGGTCGTGAGCAGTCAAGGCCACAGCGGCAAGGCAGACGATGCGGGGCAAGGCCGGCTCACGGCGAACCATGGCGGCGGCGGTAGGCGCAGTGGGGTAGCGTGAAGTGTGGCAGCGACACAGCAGCAGCCAGCGGGTGAGCGGCAGTGGCGAGCAGCTGTTGTAGGCGGCAGTGGCAGGCGATGCGCAGTGCAATGGCGCAGGCGATGGATAGGAGCCGGCGAAGCGCTGTGGAGCCACAGCCGGCATCCGTCGGGTGGAGGCCGGTGATGCGAGGCAGAGCCAGCGCAACAGAGAGCCAGCCGATAATGCGTGTGTGTGGACGTGGCACTGGCGGGCGGCCAAGCACGACACGCAGCTGTGGGTGAGACGGACCGGCGGGAGCCCGGGCGGGTCGAGCCAGTGGGTGACTGGAGTGATGGCATCATGAGGTGGAGGCCAGTCACAGCCATCGGGCGGAGGGTTGGCTGGGTATGCGGCAAGGCCGACTCAAGGCTATGACGGCCGGGCAGTCATCGGTGGAGGTAGAGAAGAGCACGGCCGTAGCCAGAAAGACAAGCTAGAGGCGGGCGGCAAGGCAGCGGAGGCGACTCGCAACGGGAGAGGTGGAGGCGTGTGCGCCCAAGCGGCTTAGCAGGTGCGAGCCAGGGCGGCGTCTCGGCACAGCGAGGGCGATGGCGGCTCGGATCGTGGTCGATCTTTTCTGGGTTGTCGACTTCTCCTCTCTCGCTGGCCTTCGGGTATTTCTCCGTATCTTTTTCTTCTCCTGCTTGCGAGCTATGGATGGGTGTGCACCGTGGATGAATTGATGCGTGGATGGGTGTGGGTGCTGATCCTTCTCTGGCCATGCATGATGGATGGATGTATGGGTTGTGACATTGGACGCATGACTTTTATTCTGCTTTTCCCTTTTCTTTAATCCACGCGTAAGACCATGGAACACCGCAACTAGCTAGCAATTGACTCTTTGTCCTTTTCCTGGTAGCCTTCCACACGATTACCTCAGGGTTGGTATTTGTTGGTTTGCAGGTTCCATGCACATCGATGGAAATTTTCCTCAGGACTTGACACAAGCAGCGGCATCCAGCAATGATTCAGTTGATCCTTGGTTCGATTCCATCTCGAGCACCTTACAGATCACAAAGAACAGTCCCTAATCGGTTGACCTGGGATATGTTGATTACGTGTGCCCAAGTAATTGTGAATTGATTTGCAGGCTTCATGTGATGACACGCCACCCGGTTGACGTGGTTGCATCTCTGTTTGTCCCATCATAGGAAACCGAAGACTGCCATGGTTTCAACGACGACGTAGGACTAATACACATCGGCCTCGGCATATCTGTCGTACACACCGAGGAAGAAAACTGACTCGAAAAAGTGATCTTGGTCTCGGGTGAACCTTGCGGCGGTGGCGAAACAGCCCACAACTCTAAATTTTCTATCGATCTCAAACTTGTATCAGCTCTTCTTCATCTGAAAATTGCAAACTTCTCGATCCCTGAAGATAACCCTCCAAAATCACAACACCATCGTGCGGGCCCCACGATGGACGCCAACTGTCATGGATTTGTCACGGCAGATGTCCGGGTGAACGGACTTAGGTTTGGGGCAGAAGCTCAACTATGTGGTGGCTTTCTCGGGGTTGGTCAGAATCGAGAGACGCGGAGTTTACCCAGGTTCGGCCCCTCCGATGGAGGTCAAAAGCCTACGTCCTGCTTGTCTGGTATTGATGATGAAGAAGATCTCTCGGTTATAAGGGTGTTGTTTTGCTACCTCTAATCACGAGAGTCTCTAATCTATCGTCTATCTAAGACCTGTCTATTGAGACGTCTAAAAACTTGACCCTCTCGGGGTGACCCGCCCCTCCTTATATAAGTTGAAGGGGTGGCTTACATGTAGAGTCTAAGTCGGATTGAGACTTAACTTATTATGACTTCCTATTATGGGATTCTGAGTCACCGGGCGGCTTATACCGGGCGGCTTACACCGGGCGGCTTACAGATGTGTGGCTTACACCGGGTGGCTTACACCGGGCGGCTTAGAGCCGGGCGGCATAGAACCAGGCAGCTTCAAGACTCATCTTCAGGGACTCATCTTCAGAGACTCATCTTCAGGGACTTACAAACATGACTTATTTTCAATACTCATCTTTGGGTACTTACAACCAGGACTTTAACTTAAAACCGGGTCATAACTCTCACCGGGTTATAATTGTCTCCCGGGTCATACCGTAGGGTATATCCCCGACAAAACCAATAACTCCAAGAGAAATACAAAGATATGAAATCATGCATATAATAATTCAAAAAAGATTCAAATAATATTCATAGATAATCTGATCATAAATCCACAATTCATCGGATCTCAACAAACACACTGCAAAAGAAGATTACATGGAATAGATCTCCAAGAACATCGAGGAGAACATGGTATTATGGATCGTAGAGAGAGAAAAATACATCGAGCTACTAGCTATGGACCCGTAGGTCTAAGGTAGACTACGCACACTGCATCGGAGGAGCAATGGAGTTGATGTAGAAGTCCTCGGTGATCGAATCCCCCTTCGGCAGATTACCGGAAAAGGCCCCAAGATGGGATCTCACGGGAACAGAAGGTTGCGACAGCGAAGAAGTATTTTTGTGGCTCCCTCTGATGGTTTGGGAATATATGGGAATATATAGGCGAAGAGTTAGGGTTAGAAGGCCCCGACGGGACCCACAAGCCAGCCCCCCCTAGGGAGCGCCCTCGCAGCTTGTCGTCTGCTGCCAAGTCTTTTGACCTACTCTCCAGATCTTCTAGATGTCTTTTGGTCCAAGAAAAGTCATCGTGAAAGTTTTATTCTGTCTGGACTCCATTTGATATTCCTTTTCTGTAAAAACTCAAAAACAGGGAAAAACAAAAACTGACACTAGGCTCTAGGTTAATAGGTTAGTCCCAAAAATAATATAAAATAGCATTCTAATGCATATAAAACATCCAAAATATATAATATAATAGCATGGAACAATTAAAAATTATGTATACGTTGGAGACGTATAAAGCATCGCCAAGCTTAATTCCTGCTCATCCTCGAGTAGGTAAATAATAAAAACAGAAATTTTGATGTGGAATGCTACCTAACATATTTATCCATATTTTATTGTGGCATGAATATTCAGATCCATAAAATTCAAAACAAAAGTTTAGTGTTGAC
This sequence comes from Hordeum marinum, assembly GCA_022496015.1. Taxonomy (NCBI): domain Eukaryota; kingdom Viridiplantae; phylum Streptophyta; class Magnoliopsida; order Poales; family Poaceae; genus Hordeum; species Hordeum marinum. The sequence continues at coordinate 447,530,736 of CM039674.1, forward strand.
ATAAAAACAATAATACTTCAAGCATACTAATAAAGCAATCGTGTCTTCTCAAAATAACATGTTCAAAGAAAGCTATCCCTACAAAATCATATGGTCTTTCTATGCTCCATCTTCATCACACAAAGTATTAAATCATGCACAACCCCGGTTTTAGCCAAGCAATTGTTTCATAATTTAGTATTATCAAATTTTCAACTCTTACGCAATACATGAGCGTGAGACATGGACATAGCACTGTAGGTGTAATAGAATGTGATGGTTGTGGAGAAGACAAAAGAAGGAGATAGTCTCACACCAACTAGGCGTATCAACGGGCTATGGAGATGCCCATCAACATATATCAATGTGAGTGAGTAGGGATTGCCATGCAACGTATGGACTAGAGCTATAATTGTATGAAACCTCAAAAAAAAGAAACTAAGTGGATGTGCATCCAACTAGCTTGCTCACGGAGTCCTAGGGTAATTTGAGGAAGCCCATCATTGGAATATACAAGCCAAGTTCTATAATGAAAAATTCCCACAAGTATATGAAGGTGTCAATATAGGAGACTCTCTATCATGAAGATCATGGCGCTACTTTGAAGCACAAGTGTGGAAAAAGGATAGTAGCATTGCCCCTTCTCTCTTTTCTCTCATTTTTTTATCCTTTTTTGGTGGGCTTCTTTGGCCTCTTTTATTTTTCATAAAATCCGGGGACTCATCCCGACTTGTGGGGGAATCATAGTTTCCGTCATCCTTTCCTCACATGGGACAATGCTCTATAATGATGATCATCACACTTTTATTTACTTACAACTCAAAATTTACAACTCGATACTAGAACAAGAAATAACTCTATATGAATGCCTCCGGCAGTGTACCGGGATATGCAATGATCAAGCGCAGCAATGACATCATCATGCTAGCTATCTTACGATCATGCTAAGCAATATGACAATGATGGTGCGTGTCGTAATAAATGGAACGGTGGAAGTTGCATGACAATATATCTCGGAATGGCTATGGAAATTCCATAATAGGTAGGTATGGTGGCTGTTTCTAGGAAGGTATATGGTGGCTATTTTGAGGAAGGTGGGTTTAATGCACCGGCGAAAGTTGCGCGATACTAGAGAGGGTAGCGAAGGTGGAAGGGTGAGAGTGCGTTTAATCCATGGACTCAACATTAGTCATAAAGAACTCACATACTTATTGCAAAAGTTTATTAGTCATCAAAACAAAGTACTACACGCATGCTCCTAGGGGAAGGGTTGGTAGGAGTTAACCATCGCGCGATCCCGACCTCCACACAAAGGAAGGCAATCAATAACTAAACCATGCTCCGACTTCGTCACATAACGGTTCACCATAAGTGCATGCTACAGGAATAACAAACTTTAACACAAGTATTTCTACCAATCCACGATTACTCACTAGCATGTCTCTATTGGAAATATGCCCTGGAGGCAATAATAAATTAGTTATTATCATATTTCCTTGTTCATGATAATCGTTTATTATCCATGCTATAATTGTATTGATTGGAAACTAAATACATGTGTGGGTATATAGACAACACTGTGTCCCTAGTATGCCTCTAGTAAACTAGCTCGTTGATCAAAGATGGTCAAGGTTTCCTAGCCATTGACATGATATGTCATTCGATAGCGGGATCACATCATTAGGAGAATGATGTGATGGACAAGACCCAAACTACAAACGTAGCATATGATTGTGTCAGTTTATTGCTACAGTTTTCTACATGTCAACTATCTGTTCCTATGACCATGAGATCATGCAACTCACTAACACCGGAGAAGTACCTTGTGTGTATCAAACGTCGCAACATAACTGGGTGACTATAAAGGTGCTCTACAGGTATCTTTGAGGGTGTCTATTGGGTTGGCATGGATCAAGACTAGGATTTGTTACTCCATGTGACGGAGAGGTATCTTAGGGCCCACTCGGTAATACAACATCACAACAAGCCTTGCAAGCAATGTGACTAAAGTGTTAGCCACGGGATCTTGTATTACATAACGAGTAAAGAGATTTGTCGGTAACGAGATTGAACTAGGTATGGAGATACCGACGATCGAATCTCGGGCAAGTAACATACCGAAGAACAAAGGGAACATCATATGGGATTAACTGAATCCTTGACATAGAGGTTCGACCGATAAAGATCTTCGTAGAATATGTAGGAATCAATATGGGCATCTAGGTCCTGCTATTGGTTATTGACCGTAGAGGTGTCTTGGTCATGTCTGCATAGTTCTCGAACCCACTGGGTCTACACACTAAAGGTTCAGTGATGTTTCGGTAGTATAGAGTTATGTATGGTGGTAACCCAAGGTTTTTTGGAGTCCCGGATGAGATCCCGGACATCACGAGGAGCTTCGGAATGGTCCGGAGGTAAAGATTGATATATGGGATAATGGTGTTTGGTCTTCGGAAGGGTTTCGGAATTCACCGAAAATAGTTTCGGATGTTTCCCGAAATGTTCGGGGTACAAGGACACATTATTTTGGCCAAGGGGTAAAGCCCATGAGGCTTTAGGAAGGTGCAAAATATGTTTTGCATAGGCCAGTGGCCAAACTCCAGGGACCCTGGCGTCTGGGGCCAGACGACGAGGACCTTGGCGTCTGGTCCTGGAGTCCGAGGAGAACTCTTGCCCTATGGGCAAACCGACCTTGAGGAGGATTTTTCTCCAAGTTTCGACCCCAGGGATCAACATATAAATAAAGGGGCAGGGCTATAACTTGGGACACATCAAGAAACCCTAAGCCACGTGTTGCCTCTCCTCTAGTTCGTAGTTTCTCCTCTAGATCGGTTTCAGTGGTGCTTAGGCGAAGCCCTGCTGGAATTGCTCCACCACCATCACCGCAATGTTGTCGCGCTGTCGAAGAAATCGTCTACCTCTCTGCTCCCTCTTGTTGGATCAAGAAGGCGAAGATCGTCATCGAGCTATACGTGTGCTGAAGGCGGAGGTGTCGTCCGTTCGACGCTAGATCGAAAGGATCGTGATCAAGATCGTGAGACGATTCATGATTGGATAGCGGGACGGATCGTGATGAGATCGCGAGACGGATCATGATGGGATTGCGGGACGCTCGGCTACTTGGATCGCGAAGACGTTCGACTACATCAACTGCGTTTCTTAACGCTTCCCGCTTAGCGATCTACAAGGGTATGTAGATCCGCTCTCCCTCTCGTAGATGCTCATCACCATGGATAGATCTTGTGTGTGCGTAGGATTTTTTTGTTTCCCATGCAAAGTTCCCCAACAATCTCTAATATTACAATATTTATATCTCAAAACAATCATAAGGAGTCAAACTTCTCATAGTATTCAATGCACTTTTATATGAAAGTTTTCATTATATCTCTCTTGGATGCCAATCATATTAGGACTAAATTCATAACCTAAACAAATTACCATGCTGTTTAGAGACTCTCAAAATAATATAAGTGCATAAAGCGAATTCAATAATTTCTATAAAATAAAGCCACTATCGTGCTATAAAAAGATATAAGTGAAGCACTAGAGCATATTGCCTAGCTCAAAAGATATAAGTGAAGCACATAGAGTATTCTAATAAATTCACGATTCATGCGTGTCCCTCTCAAAAAGAATGTACAACAAGTATGATTGTGGCAAACTAAAAAGCAAAAACTCATATCATACAGGACGCTCCAAGTAAAACACATATCATGTGGTGAATAAAAATATAGCCTCAAGTAAATTTACCGATGGATTGAAGACGAAAGAGGTGATGCCTTCCGGGGCATCCCCAAGCTTAGGCTCTTGGTTGTCCTTGAATACTACCTTGGAGTTCCTTGGGCATCACCAAGCTTAGGATCTTGCCACTCCTTATTCCATAGTCCATCAAATCTTTACCCAAAACTTGAAAACTTCACAACACAAAACTCAACAGAAAACTCGTGAGATCCGTTAGTATAAGAAAATAAAATCACCACTTTAGATACTGTTGTGAACTCATTCTTTATTTAGATTGGTGTAATATGTACTGTATTCCAACTTCTCCATGGTTCATACCCCCCGATACTACCCATAGTTTCATTAAAATAAGCAAACAACACATAGAAAATAGAACCCGTCTAAAAGAGAACAGTCTGTAGCAATCTCTAAACTTCGAATACTTCTGTAACTCTACATTTTTTTAAGTTAGGAAAATCTGGGAAATTCGTATATAAGTATTGTGTAAAAAATTCATATCTAATCGATGCTACTATGAATTTATAAAAATCCTGGACCGGGCGTCAAAGTCTTTGTTTTTCAGCAAGATCAAATCAACTATCACCGTAGACCATTCCAAAGGTCTTACTTGGCACAAACACTAATTACAAAACTAAATCACAATTACTACAGAGGTAAGAATGTGTAATTTATTCAAGAACATAAACAAAACAAAAAACATAAAAATAAAATTGGGTTGCCTCCCAACAAGCGCTATTGGTTAACGCCCCTAGGTAGGCATAACACAATAGATCTAAGTATTATCATCTTTGGTATGCAACTCCTCAATTGCACACTTATAAACCCTAGGAGATTCTTTGGTTTTATCAATAATCATACTCCTAGGCAAGAAATCAAGAAATTTACCTGTAGCAATTGGTTCCCAGACAATATTAATAAAGTTAGGGTGAGCACTTATCATCTTAAGATCTTCATCTCCTTTACAAGAGAATTCACCCTTATTTTTAGGAAAATAAATAAACTAGGTTGCCCTAGTAGGAGGAAAATTTGGAGTGGTTTTAGGAGAGGCAAAAGCGGAACCCAAGTTGGTAATAATATCTTCTAGCTTGCCAATTCTAGTGGAATCCTAATCTATCTTTTCATTAACTATGGGTTCTTTATCCCTTAGATTTTTTGAAGTAACTCCTACCTTAGATCCATATAATTTGACTATGAATCTTTTTATCTAAGTTTTCAATGATCTCCATGGTATCTGCTTTATTTTCAACAATATCAAGCCTTTGCATCACATGTTCCAAATTTAAAATTGTTTCATTAACCATGAGTGAGGGTGAGCCTACCAAATCTATCAAAGTATTATAAGCATCAAAGGTCTGACTCCACAAGAAATTTCCCCCGGTGATGGTATCTATAACATATCTATTCCAAGGGGTTATGCCCACATAAAAATTGCGAAGGAGGACAGTAGTAGATTGCTTACGAGTAGATCTATTTTGAGCATTGCAAATTCTATACCAAGCATCTTTTAAATTTTCTCCCTCCCTTTTGTTAAAATTAAGAACCTCACTCTCGGGAGTACTAGCAATGGTGGAAGAATTAGCCATGAAAACGAATCAAGTGAACTAGCACACAAGCAAACAAAAAGCAAACGAAAAGACGAACGGAAGAAGGGTGAATAAAAAGGCAAATCTTTTTGGTTTTTTCTGAAGATTGTTTTAGAAGTGGGGGAGAGGAAAACGAGAGGAAAATGGCAAATGATGTAAATGCAAGAGATAGTTTATGATGGGTACTTGGTAGGCTTGATGTAGACCTCCCCGGCAATGGCGCCAGAAATTGGCGAGTTGACGGGGGAGTTCTTGTCTTGACTTGCTATGTATCCTCCCTGGCAACGACACCAGAAACTCTTCCTGCTACTTCTTGAGCTTGCGTTGGTTTTTTCCCTTGAAGGAAATGGTGATGCAGCAAAGTAGAGGTAAGTGTTTCCCTCAGTTTTGAGAACCAAGGTATTAATCCAGTAGGAGTTACAAGCAAGACCCCAATCTATGCACCTGCACAAATAATCAAACACTTGCACCCAACGCTATAAAGGGGTTGTCAATCCCTTCACGGTCACTTGCAAGGATGAGATCTGATAGAGATAGATATAAAAGACCACTAAATGTAAAAGTAAACAAAAAATTACAGCAAAGTATTTTTGGTATTTTTGGTTTATAGATCTGAAAATATATAATGGAAAATAGACCCGGGGGCCATAGGTTTCACTAGAGGCTTCTCCCTTGAAGGAAAATAATACGGTGGGCGAACAAGTTACTGTCGAGCAATTGATAGAAAAGCGCAGAGTTATGACGATATCCAAGACAATGATTATGCACATAGGCATCACGTCCGTGTCAAGTAGACCGAAACAATTCTGCATCTACTACTACTACTCCACACATCGACCGACTCCTGCCTGCATCTAAAGTATTAAGTTCATAAAAAACAAAGTAACGCTTTAAGTAAGATGACCTGATGTAGAGGGATAAACTCAAGCAATATGATGAAAATCCCACCTTTTTATCCTTGATGGCAACAATACAAATACGTGCCTCGCTACCCCTACTTTATCACTGGGTGAGGACACCGCAAGATTGAACCCAAAACTAAGCACCTCTCCCATTGCAAGAACTACCGATCTAGTTGGCCAAACCAAACCAATAACTAAAAGAGAAATACAAATATATGAAATCATGCATATAAGAATTCAGAGAAGATTCGGATAATATTCATATATAATCTGATCATAAATCCACAATTCATCGAATCTCGACAAACACACCGCAAAAGAAGATTACATCGGATAGATCTCCAAGAACATCGAGGAGAACATGGTATTGAGGATCGGAGAGAGAGAAAAAGCCATCTAGCTACTAGCTATGGACCCGTAGGTCTGAGGTAGACTACTCACGCTTCATCGGAGGAGCAATGGAGTTGATGTAGAAGCCCTCCGTGATCGAATCCCCCTCCGGCAGATTATCGGAAAAAGGCCCCAAGATGGGATCTCACAGGAACACAAGGTTGCGGCGGCGAAAAAGTATTTCCGTGGCTCCCTCTGATGGTTTGGGAATATATGGGAATATGTAGGCGAAGATTTAGGGTTAGAAGGCCTCCAGGAGACCCACAAGCCAGGGGCGCCCCCTAGGGAGCGCCCTGGCGGCTTGTCGTCTGCTCCCAATTCTTCTCACCTCCTCTCCAGATCTTCTAGATGTCTTCTGGTCCAAGAAAAATCGTCGCAGAAGTTTTAATCCATTTGGACTCCGTTTGATATTCCTTTTCTGTAAAACTCAAAAACAGGGGAAAACAGAAACTGGCACTAGGCTCTAGGTTAATAGGTTAGTCCCAAAAATAATATAAAATAGCATATTAATGCATATAAAACATTCAAAACAGGTAATATAATAGCATGGAACAATCAAAAATTATAGATACGTTGGAGACGTATCACACAGCCTTGCAACGCGATATATATGTATGAGGAGTCAATGATATGACTTTGAACTAATGTCATGTATCCTCGCATGGGTTCGATAAACTCATGTTCACCCCTCGGGGATAAAGGCAGGGAAACCTTCGCTATCCAAATCGGATCTCAAAGGGAAGCAACCACCTTTTATGGCACCGTTACCAAGGAGGCATCGTATCACTAGTTAGAGTGAGTTTTGGTTTCATTTTTTCTATTTTTTAGTTTTTGTTCTAGTTTCTATTCTGTTTCTAGTGTTGTCACCGAAAACCAAAAAATACGATGGCTTGAAACCTGGTAGACTTTGTTGTTCCAAGTGAGGACTTTATGCGTGCACCAATTGAGCAACCTGATGTCACTGACAAGCAGTATGAAATTAAACCCAATTTAGTCTTTATGATTCAACAAGACCAATTTGGAGGCTTAGCTTCCTAAGATGCCAGTATGCACTTGGACAAATTATCTGATTTGTGTAACATGACATGCTTTAAAGACTATGAACCTTTCCTTTCTCCTTAAGAGGAAAATTTAAAGAATGGCTTCTAGTTTTCCTAGGGGTAATATAAATTTAGGGAATGAATGATGCAGTAAATTTTTACTTAAATTTTGCCCCCGCAAAAATTATGCAATTGCGTTAAAAATAACAAATTTTAAGCAGGAAGAACGTGATCCACCATCACTTGTGTGAGATCATATCAAGGAGGCGACATGAAATTGTCCTAACACGGGATGAAAAAATGGTTATTCTTTCATATCTATAATCTATAATACCTAAATAGTTCATCCCCACTATCTTATTTCTCTTGACATGCAGCCTATCCACATCATCAGCCCCATTACAACCAATTATCTTGACATGTAGGCTTGCACGTCACTACACCATGTCATCAGTTTTTCTTATTCTTTAGTCTATAACCACGCTTGCGTTGCCAGCCATGCAGTCCCTGGAATGGAACAGTCCATCTCCCCGTGAGAAACCCATGTGTTTGGTTGCGATGTGGTGCTTCATGTCTTCTCCACGCCTTTTCCTCTTCGGCTTCTCTAATTTACTTCAAAGCTCACCATCACCATGGCAGTACGGCTCCTCCCCTGCCCCGCACATCTCCCAAGCTTCTCCTCTGACCCTCTCCACCCCCTTGTGATTCTCCTGAGGTTGAAGGCTACATCGCTATACTACAACCGTGCAGCTTCATCCGCCCTCCGCTGCAAGCACAGGCAACCCACATGCTTCACTCCAGATATGCGATGACATCGAGGATTCAATGAGCCTTGAGAAATAGAGCGCAGTATAATTCACAAGCAGAAGCTCCATCCACGATCAGCTGATCTCCGCCAAAAGGAGCTCACCGTACATGGGTAGATAATCTCTGCCACATGGAATAGATGGTGAGACTGACTCTGAACACCTGCGTCAGCTATGGTTATGTCATCCTCAAATCCCCAAAGTTGTGTAGCTTTCCTTTTTCTTTATTATATCTGCATGTCAAGATAGGTATTAGCACAAGATTCTTTTACGTGCTTTCACGTTTACATGTTGGATAATAGGACTAATCGTCATGCACTAATACCTTATTATATTGTGTTTTTATAACTTTACGAGGATGTTGATTTTTCTTGGATGCATGAATTGTCACTGTGTGATGCAGCTACCAGCAATTCGTGTCGTCCCACCCAACACGCCGTCTCTTCGTGTCTTGCTTTGCTCTCCTGCTGAGCCGCAACTTTTTTGTGTTGTCACGACATCACTTGAATTTGACTATTGCACAAATCCTCAATGGAGACAGTGAAGCATGCTAGGTGTTGCCATACAATTTCTTCTTTCAAGATCTGGTAGATGATGCAGCTAGGTCTGACCATACATTTTATTCTTTCAATATATGGTAGAGTTATAGTAACATATATATGCTATGTGTCTTCTCTTCTTCCGTGTTATAAATATTTGTAATTTGTATGATGCAATCATTGTCTTTTGACCATTTGGGAGTTCATTCACTCTCGCATCTATGATTGATAGATTCCGCACATATTCAGTTTATATTGTGTGAAAGTATTTTCAGCTTATACTTCAACCTTTGCAGAAGGGGTACATAGGAAAATAAACCATTGCAATCGTATAACAGGTGTGTCTTTTTCACAAGTTCCATATATCTTTTCCAACCTCATAAATCAGTTATGCATTTTACATTATTTTTGGAGCAGGCATGTATTTTACTTTCAGGAAATGATGTTGCCTCTGGCCATTCCCACATCCATGGTATGTTTATATTTTCCTTGATACCAAATCAAGAATCAACATCATTTGGATAAGCCAGATGTTGGATGCAGCAAGAATAAAGAACTCAAATTCACCAGATGCATGTGGTATGGGTTCTGTGACCGGACATGATGTGGTCTGTTCATTTTCTATTTGCGTGAATATTAATATACTTACACATTGTATGGTATTGGTAGAAATATAATTCCAATGATTTTATTTTATTTTCCTTTCAGAAATCTAGAGAGAAAAAAAGACCGAGGAAGTAAATAATTGTTATCAAATGTATGCTACTGATAAGCAAACCTCACCTTTGGTGTTATCATACTTCGGTGTATGAGTGTTTAAAATCTGATGATTTTTTTATATACACCACTGACATGAACGATCTATTATCTTTTTTTGGTTTACGCACAAGTTATTTTACAAATGTCATGGATAGGTTTGCTCTTTGTATCTTTTTTGCATTATCTCCTTTTGTCGCCTTCAGAGATTTGTTGTGTGTGTATCTTTAATATACGTTTTGTGCACAGGCACGCCAACCCACAAGGTCTTAATGAAATGTCTACGGGTCTAGGAGTACAGGGAATGGGGTTAGTGTTGTTCTCGGATGTCGGTATTTTCCTACTCTGACATGATTATTTTGGTCCAAGTGTAGCTCATTGTTTGTACTTAACTTTTTTTAATGAACACATCATATTTACTGCACCGTGAAAATCATTCCTAGTAGGATTCAATCGTTTATAAATTTTATTCATCTATACATCCCGTAGCAACGCGCGGGGCGTTATCTAGTGTTTTATAATGCTTTAACTCAAGTGTCGAATACTATGCTTGACACAACTGCATGAGAAACTATTATTGTGAAACCTACTAATGAAGCCACAAAACTGCTTGATGATATGCAAGAGAACAATGCCCAATGACATGTGGAAAGGTCTACCACAAGATAGGTAGATGCTATCTTCGAGAAGAAGAACCGAGAGCTGAGAACTCACCGATACTATGAAAGATAAAGACGAGATAAACAAATGCAATTACCGAAGAGGATGTTAATGATGTTAACTTCATTGCTCTTAATAGCTATCGTCTCAATTGAAAAAATAAAGGGTTTGCTCTTAGACTACTGTATCATAATAATAATGGAGCCCCAACTAATTTTAGTGGCATGAACAACAGTAATAGAACTGTTTGGATGAAACTCCCAAAATTGTTATTACTAGCCAAAGCGAGCAAAATGACACATTTACTAATATCTTGAAGAATAATGATAACTTACTTGGTCAATTGACCGGTGAGATTGTTCGACTAACTAACGCTATGCAGACTCTAGAAGGAAGAATTAAGAGTATGAAACCATGTGCTGTAAAAAAAATCGAGAGTTCAACATTGAATCTAGCAAAGCTGGAAAGCCGAAATCTAATCCGGTTCAGAATGTCACAATGATGAGAAGTAGCGAAGAAGCTGCAGAGGAATGATACATATAAAACATTTGTATACACATTTAACAAATTCTGATAACATGATAAACATTTTCTAAATGCATGTTGAAACATATTTTTAATGAGACAAATCATTTTTGTAAACCACGTGAACATTTATTTTACACTGTATAAATATGTTTTTTTTCATTGTCATGAACAACTTTTTATATTTATGGCACAATTTTTAAAACTTGAATACCCTTTTTTGAATGGTATGGAACTTTTTTAACTACAGAACATTTTTAGATTGTTTAAACAATTTTAAAATTGTCTTGTACATTTTTTGAAACTCGTGAAAAAAACAAAATGTCAAGACAAATTGAATGTTATGAAGAATTTAAAATTTATGCTAGCAAACTTTTTACACTGCGTTATTTTTTTCATATTCACTGTGAACATTTTTCAAAAACTTTATGTAAATGAAGTAAAAAAAATTGAATACATATATAAAATGTCTTAAAATATAAACATAAGTAAAAAGAAAAATAAAGAAAATACAAACGAAAGTGGTGAACTAACGCTACTGGGCCGGCCATTTGGCGCACAAGCGTATCTCTATCTGGCTTTAAGAGATACAAAGACGTGCCTGGTTAGCAATGCAAAATCGTACTTCTCCATTCCAAATTTGTGTAGATACGAATGCATAAATCTAAGATAACTAATGTGAGATAGAGATAATAGTATCTGTCATTATGTGCGCCAGGTGTCAAGCAATCGCATGACATGACACCGCCACACCACAACTAATGCAAAGTGGACCTAGTTTGGTAGCCATTTTCTTTCCTTAGGCGGGTGATTTTTCTCCTTTGTAGTTTATTTATATTAAATTTCATGTGGTTTTATTCCTTTCAAATTAAAATCTTTTATTCATGAACATTTCTTCAAATACATGAGCATTTTAAAATTTTGAGAGCATCTATTAAAGTTGGGAATATTTCCAAAAGCATTTATGAAGATTTTATAAAAAAAATGTGAAGATTTAAATTGGTAACACATTTAAATCCAATATCATTTTTATAAATTTAGGATTTTTAAATGCTGTATTTTTAAAACTGAATACATGTTTAAATTCTAGTAACACTCTCTACATTTTTGCGAATATTTTTGAAAAAATATGAATATTTAAAAATATTTCAACTGCGTATTTTTAGAAATCTATTAAACTTGCAGCTATGTTTTCCCAAAAGTGGCTAAAATGGAAGAGAAGCGACATTTTTTTAAAGAATTAAAGCGCCCAGACTGGTAGCCAAGCTAATTGCTATCGCGTGTGTGATTAATCTCACTTCATATTATTTTTTCAAAAACAGGGATTGTCGGTTCTGGTGCCATTTTGTGATGTTTTTTGTCACATAATCAGAAGGCATAGTAGTGTCAATCAAAGAAAAATCCTTATATCATGATGATTTTCTATGCTCCATAATACAAGTATATACGATGATAGCATTAGAATGTCCTCCTTATCTCGTGGATTTCGTTCTTTTGCACATATTTTAATTTTATTTATTTATTATGGAGTCAACATTTTTATCCTGGTCTTCTCACATCACACCCTAAACATGCCCCCATCCATCCGTTCTTACCTCGTAGTCTAAAAGAAGTCCGCTTCACCAGGATTCTCTATTTTAGCTTACGTATGTCATTCAAGGTTTGTTGCCTTTAGGACATGTTCAAAGGTGACCCGCAAGACTCTGGCATATGTCCGACCAAACACTTTTGTTCATCTTTGCAATCCAATGCGGTCCTGCATCGGTCCGCGAAGCGGTTCGAACGTCCGTTTTCCGGTAAAGTGGAGACAAACGTGGAAGAGCTTTGGGGAAGTCCGGACATCCACTTGACCAATCAAAAGCCTCTGCATGGTCCTCCTCCATTCTCTCTCTTTGCACATGCATGATCCTTCTCTTCTCTCAACTGGACACCACACCACACTATCCCACCACATGAATGGTCTCAACTACGTTTTCTCCTCCCGACCGAATAATTTGTAATTAGTGTTGGATGGCTCCCTTCCGTATCATCTCTGCGGACCACGTCCGAACATAAAAACATACATATATCAGAAGAATTTGTGGGTCAGTGTTAAAGATACCCTTAGGTCATGGTGGAGCTAAGCAAGGGCAAAACTGTGCTATGACATATGCCCAACACAAAGGAAAATAGTGAAACGTAAGGGCAAACTAGGCCATCGAGTGCAATTTTATGTGTTTCTCTATGTCCTCGCTCATACTGCCTGCCTAGGCTTTTATAGTTACCTCTGCCACTGCCTCTAGGTCCATCCTTTTGAGTCTCGACATAGGTTTTGAAAAGCTCACCCATCTTAACAGGTGATAACTTCGCTAAGATCATTTGACATGGCGTGAAAGGGAACACCGCGCTCCCAAGTCAGGTTGGGAACCACCACTTTTGTTGTCGTGATGTCTAGGAAGGATACCGAGAGCAGGGGAAAATGAAATGACCATTGATTAAACCAAACTTGATATAGTATTTGTCGCGACCGCCGCCATTACATGCCAAAGTGTTGAACGAGAAACCAGGAGATCAAAATTGATGACCCGTGGGAGGAAAACACCACAAGAAGCTCTCTAATGTCTACTACACCAAAGACGATGATCACGCTAGGACATAGAAAGGGTTCTGCATCTTTATAATACATAGGATATATACCATGTTGCCTCCAAACACACTTGGGATGCAACCACCAATAACACGTAAAAATAACACGGTATAAATTTAAATTACACCTACACATCCGGGTTTCTCCGCCCCCTCGAAACTAGAAGGCTACACGAGGCGAAAGAACCCCGAAACTAGCCAAATAGCTTGCCCGTTGCTATGTGCATCACATCCTAGGATATGTTAATACTTAATATATGTGGCGTCATTTTTTACATACACACGTACAAAATACCCGCAAAAAAACGTAGAAGATCAATGAAATTTAGACGAGATTTACTTTTCCTGAAGAATTACATGAAATTTAATTGTGCCTTTTTGAGGGACATATGAAACAAATGATGTGTAGTTAGCGAGAAGTTCAACTAATCCGCGAAATCAAATCATCCAACCACGAGCTCAGTTCTATGGCTTTCTGTTTGGTAACTCGTCAAGCGTCCCTGTCCATGAACAGATTCCCCGTGGGTGAATATTGTATCAAGACTTTGCAAAAGCACAAACGACACTAGAGCAAAGTCGTGCAACCACAAGCCGGAAAACATATACAATCTCAAGATTCGGACAATAAGAGCGAAATGAGCAGTTGTCGGGTCGCACAATCCAAAAGAGCGAACACGCATGCAAAATCACAGTCATCTCTCTCCCGTCCACCCACATCACCCACAAGGCCACAACAAACATTTTGTGATCACACCAATCAGGAAACAAAGCTGGCATAAAGCTACAATTCTTAGTGGTACTACTATATTTAACAGCTCCACCACATGTCCATGACAGCAGCGCCGGAGAGCATCGCAATTCTCTTGTTGACCTCTGTGCTAACTTCTGTAATCTAGCTGCGGCATGTGCAAAGTCCCCTAAAAAATGAAGTTTTAGAGCAACTCCAACGCGCGGCGATTCATTTCGTCCGGCCGCGTACGTTTAGTTGCTGCGGCTGAAAACAGGCGTCCAATGCGTCGATCCATTTTCAAATCGCATCCGCACCGACCCATTTCAGACCTAAATTTGGGCCTGATTTGCGTCGCCGCGGACACCGAGCGGACGCGCCACGCGTCCCCCTCGTGTCCGCCTCGGCCCAACTCGTCGGCCGGCCAACTGCCCCCGGTCGTATTAAATGCGACCAGCTACCTATGTGGCCCGCCTGGCAGCGGGTGGAAGGTGGCCGTGGGTCGTTCTTTTTAATCCGAAGCGTGCGGCGGGGCCGGCCTCATCCACTTCCCCTTCCCGTCCACATGTGGCTACTCTTGCTCTCCTGGCGGCGACCACGAAACCCTAGCCAGTCAGCCAGCGCAACCATCCACCATGGGCTTCTTCAGCAAGGGCAAGGGCAAGCTCACCCCGGGCGCAAGCTCGTCCCGGACGTCGGTGCCACATCGTCGTGGTACGCCGCCACCGCGGGAGCACCTGTACATCCCAGTCCACCAAGCTCGATGGCACTGGCAGTACAGGCAAGCTCTGGCTTACCCATATGTCAATCTCCCCCATGGTTGACATGGACCTCGGCCGCATCCCCATCCCAGCAGTGTTGCGGTCTGTGCGCGCGTACGCGGAGGAGGTCCGCCGGCGGCGCGAGCTCCTCACTCCGGAGCAGCGGCGCCACACCATGTACGCGGCCGACTCCCCTAACTGGGAGGTTTAGTTCGCCCTGGAGCACCAGCGGGAGCGCCTTCATGGCGTCCAGTTTGATCCGGCCATCCCTTCATCGCCCCCTGAAGCCTGAAGCGAAGCCAGAGGAGTAGGAGGAGGAGGCTGTCTACCAGGCCACCCTCGAGGAGGCAACGGCCTACGCCATTGAGGAGAGCGGGCGCAAGGAGGAGGCGCGTTGGGTAGGACTCGATGAAGCCCTCGCGCTGTCCTCGGTGGGCTACTGCGTCGTACTTCCTCCTCCTCCAGCTCCGCCGGCCGCTCTGGCGATCCACGAGCCCAAGGTTCAGGCCGAGGAGCACTAGCCAGAGAGCTACAAGTGGACCGGCCAGCTCCGGGAGTGGGTGTCTGCGCCTCCCGTCTGGCTTATGTGCACGCCGGAGCAAGAGCAAGCGTATCTCCTGCACCACAGGTCGCTGGCTCTGGCGAGGGAGGGAGCCGAGGCCGCAGAGCAGATGGAGTTGGAGCGCAGGTGGGCGACGGAGGAGGAGGCGGAGCGTCGGGAGGGGGAGGAGGTGGAGCGAGCCCGTCAGCCTGCGCCGCTGGTGTTGCCGGGAAAGGACGCTGCGCGGGCGTGGGAGGTTGCGTTCCCTTGGGCTGGGCCGGCGCCGGAGCTCATCGGCCTCACCCCTGACGACGACGACAAGGACGACGATGCGTAGGACCGGCGCCAGATGCAAACCAGGACCGGCCGCGTTTTTTTATTTATGTTTAATTAAGTTTTATGTGGACTTGGGCCGGCTTTGACCGACCTTTAATGTTTAATTATGTTTTAATATCGTTGTTTGAGCATTTTCTTAATCTGCGCTGACAAGTGGGGTCGAGGTGGATACGATTTGCATCCGAGCCTGCGTTGGACGGACTAGCCGACCCATTTGAAAAAAATGGAACCGACGTCTGCTCGACCGACCCAAACGGACGAAAAGCGGACAAATCGTACGTCCGTTTGGGTCGCGTTGGAGTGGCTCTTATAACTTTATTTACTCGGTTTTGTCATGTATCAGATGTATATTGTTCTATATATAAAATTATACGTGTATACTACTCTCTTCGTTCCTAAATATAAGTTATTTTAGAGATTTCATCATAAACTATGTACAGAGCAAAATGAGTGAATTCATGTTCTAAAGTATGTCTATATACTTTCGTATATAGTCCGTAGTGAAATCTTTAAAAAAACTCATATTTAGGAACGGAGTGTGTATTTGCAAAAAATAATGGGTGTACAACTATACACATATGTCTTTGCGTAGCTTTGCCCATTTTCAGTTGCCCTCTCACAACTATACAGAGGATTTCTCATGCATGCATTCACTGCTTTATTTATTATTAATGTGGGACCACCGACATCATTTATACTGTTTTCTCTCTCATCTAGCATACATTCACATGTTATTCCACTCACCGAGTTTCATTCAAATAAATAGATGCATGTTGTTTGTTGAATTAAACGTTTGATTTACATCCTGTTTGCACAATTGTGTTTTTCCTGACAAGATCTTTAAAACAAGACCAAATTGAATGTATTTAGAAAATATATTTTTGACAACTAAATCATCATGCCTCAAACTTGTTTCATACAAATTTATTAATTCCATGGAAAAAAATTGTTATTCAATCCAAAACTTAAACTTTTATAGTGTTAAACAATACATCTCATGGTTTTTATGGTGTTTCACCATGATTTAGAATTTGATTTTTTAGAACTTGTTCAAATATATTCAAAAGTGGTCTGGTTTTAAAGTTCTCCTCATCATAAAACCAGATATGCAAACCGATCGTAAATTGTATTTTTGGTTTAAAAGATAAAATAGATTTGAACACAGAAATAATAAATCAAAAAGCATGGGATGATGGAGCATAGGCTTGCATGTGGTTAGAGAAAGATCTGACGAACTATGAACAAATTCTATGCATGACATCGAATCTTCAAGAAATATAAACGACCTTCCCATGCATCAGACCTCCTGTGCATGAGAGAATTACTTTTCTCAGAGCATCTACAACCGAAACTTATAAATCCGGTCCATCAGAACGCTCGCGGACTAATCGGGTAATTCCTAAATCTACGCCTCCACATCCGCATATCTCATATCCGGCACACTATATCCATACATATGCATATAACGTAGTACGTAGATCAACAAGCGATAAAAATCGACAACAAATGGACATATAAACCGATACTAAACGGGCATGATTCACATAAGCATCATCAAAAGAACGCCACACTAACGTAGTTCAAAGATCTGTCACATTCTACTAACTACATACTAATAATAGATGAGAGAGCGAGCTTCACCACTTCCTCGTCGACCCTTTGCCCTTCCGCTTGCATGCGATGCTGTAGGCGTTCGCAGCAGGAGGTGGGTCGATGTCGGAGCCATCAAAGTCAAACCCGTCATCGTCGGAGGAGGAATTGGAGATGAGACGAAGCCTTGCAAACGTCGGTCGATGTGGTCTTCCTTGCGGTTCAGCTTGGCCACCCTCGCCGCCTCCGCCGCTGCCAACACTGCCTTCCACACGAATTGCTCAATGCTGAGCCGAAGGTTCTTAGCGTAGATCCCACAGAGCCGTCGGGCGTCTGTCTCCGTCGTGGTCAGTGACCGACGGTCCTCCTCGTTGGGCACCGGCATCACGCGATGGCGGTGGGAGGACTGCCTAGCCGCGTCGGACCCGCACGGCCTCTCCCTCACCCTCTGCCTCTCGCGGCGGGCGACACATGCCTCCCACTCCGGAGTCGCATCCGACGAAGCGGGCACTAGAACCCACCTCTGCCCGCGTAGAGTAGCGACCGGAGGTGTAGGAGGTTGTCGGACGTGCGGGGCGGGAAGGGTTGGCGTCGGCGTTGTGACGACGGGCAACAGGAGGCATCGCAACGGACCCGGAGCTGTCGCTCTCACCCATATCGACGCGCGAACGCTCGAACACGATACGGAGCGTCGGTTCCTCCTCGTCAACCTCGCTGTCGTCGGAGTGGCTGCCGATGCTAGACATGTTCTTCGGCGAGCTTGATTGGTGAAAGTGGAGCGTCGTAGGAGAGGAGCGAAGTGAACTGAGCTAGGGTTTGCGCAGGACGGAAAATTTTGTGGGGTCGGGATGGCCAGAGGTGAGTCGGGCGCTGACATGGCAGGCATGCCTGGACCGCCTTATATCCGCCTTATATTTAAGTCGAACTGAAACGATTTTTTATGATCAAATACTGACCGGGACAGCCTAAACGATCGTTAAAAAAGGTACGAAGGGTCCTTGCTTTCAAACGAAAGAGCTAGAGAGAGCAGAGCAGCTGGGCACTAGGCAGAGCGAGGATGGCATTGGCAGGAGCGGTGGCGGTGACCGCCGTGGTCCACCGTGACCGCCTCGATATAGTATTTGTCGCAACTGCCGCCATCACATGCCAAGGTGTTGAACGAGAAACTAATTGATTTTGTTTCTCGCTCAACATGCTAATAGATAAACAGAAAATGGTGGGGGAAAACTAAGACCTGAAGACGACCAGCTCCACTACATGTAGATGCCGACTTACCCATGGTGCTTCAGGCCATGACAGCATTGGAGTGGAGAGCATCTCGGCTCCTTTGACCTTTGTACCATCATCAGTTGTCTAAGTTGCCCTCGGCGTCCGACTCCAAACGTGATGACATCGGCAGGAGCGGAGGCGGTGGCCGCCGTTGACCACCGCGGCCGCCCGGTCTCGCAGCGCTCCTCCGGCAGGTGGCCCGCCGCGCTCTTCGTCATCGGTACGTACTAAGATACGACACGAGGCAAAAACGCAAACGCGTCGCGCGCGCTGGTGACGGTCGAGGCTGATTTAACGGCAACGCAGGGGTGGAGGTCGCGGAGCGGTTCGCGTTCGCCGGCATCTCCGGGAACCTCATCACCTACCTCACCGGCCCGCTCGGACAGCCGACGGCGGCCGCCGCGGCGGCCGTGAACGCGTGGTCAGGCGCGGCCATGATGCTGCCGCTGCTCGGCGCCGCCCTGGCCGACTCCTGGATCGGCCGGCACCGCACCATCCTCTACGCCTCCCTCCTCTACATCATGGTAGGCGTCCGTAGGCTGCACCGTTAAGTAGTATTAACTACTCCGTAGAAAACGAGTTTTGCAAAGTGAAAAATGTCCCATTTCCGATGAACCGTGTGGTTTCCAGGGACTAGCCATGCTGACCATCTCATCGTCGGTGCACGGCGGCGAGGGCACGCCACACGCCGGAGCCGCGGCATCCTCGGCGACGGCGAGCCCATCCGCGGCCCAGGTGGCCTTCTTCTACGTCTCGCTCTACCTCGTGGCGTTCGCCTACGGCGGGCAGAAGCCGTGCGTGCAGGCCTTCAGCGCCGAGCAGTTCGACGAGAACGATCCCGAGGAGCTCGCCTCCAGGGGCTCCTTCTTCAACTGGTTTTTCTTCATCACGGACGGCAGCCTCATCATCACCGTGCCGGCCCTGAACTACGTCCAGGACAGCGTGAGCTGGCAGCTTGGGTTCGGGATCCCGGCCGTCGCCATGGCGCTCGCCCTCGCCGTCTTCCTGCTCGGGACCAAGACCTACCGCTTCTATCCTCCGGCAAGGAACGGCGGCCTGCTTGCGCGGCTCGGCGAGCGGCTTGCCGCCGCGACGGTTCGATCCTGGCACTCCCCATGGCGTTCAAAGTAATCAACCTATAAATTGTTCTCCTGAAATGCTTCGATTCAGTCCATTCCTCTGAAACTGAACCTTGATCACGAACTTGGTCCTTGGCACGCAGATTATCCGACGGTTCACGGCCATTGCTCGATAGCTCGTCATTGTCACCCAAGGGGAGCACCGACAATGCAGGCGCAGATTTCCCTCATGAAGCGGCGTCGCTGCTCAGACTGTTCCCGATATGGTCGGCATGCCTGGTCTACGCCGCCGCCTATGCGCAGTGGGCTACTTTCTTCACCAAGCAGGCGAGCACGCTGGACAGGAGAGTAGGCAGCCTGGTGGTGCCAGCCGCTGCCCTGCAAAACCTGAGCCATGTCGCGGTCATGATCTTCCTGCCGATGTACGACCGGATCCTCGTGCCGCTAGCAAGAAAGCGCACGGGGAACCCTCATGGCATCACCATGCTGCAGAGGATCGGCGTCGGGCTGGCCATCGCGATCGTCGCAATGATCGTCGCCGCGCTGGTGGAAACGAAGAGGCTCCGGATCGCGGCGGACCATGGCATCCTGGATGAACCTGATGTTGTTGTCCCCATGAGCTTGCTGTGGGTGGTTCCCCAGTTCCTCCTGTCAGGGTTGTCCAGCGTGTTTGCATATGTGGGCATGCAGGAATTCTTCTACGACCAGGTGCCGGACTCCCTCCGCAGCCTGGGCATCGCTCTGTGCATGAGCATAGCCGGGGCTGGCTGCTTCATCAGTAGCTTCCTCGTGTACGCCATTGACAAGGTGACCAGCAGCAATGGGGGGAGCTGGTTCTCCAACAATCTCAACAGGGGGCATCTCGACTACTTCTTCTGGCTTCTGGCTGGGCTCAGTGCCTTGGGCTTGTCTGCTTACCTGCACTTTGCAAAGGCTTATGTCGAAAAGAAAATGAATTATTCAGTTTTGGTACAATGATGTGCAGAACGTTCACTGTAACAACCATGACAAGTATCAAAAGACACAACGCCAAGGTCTTTCGGGACGAGCACCAACAGCTTACACAAAATTGCAAGCTCCGCTGCAGATGATCTTCGTCTCTGGTTATATCACTGTAAAAACTTTCAAAAACAAATTAGCCTCCGTGAATGGGGCTCCGTGTTGTTTCACCTTGTTGGGAGATTATAAACCTACAGTGATGTAATCTTGCTTTCCTCCCCCCTCTTACAACCCCCTTGTACTTCTGCTCTATGTAACACCCCCGATGGTTTTGACAATGAAGGTTCAGGCAGGCGTAAACCCGTCGTTGACGTGTCAAAACTAGCAGAAATGATTTGTTGACATATATAGGGAGGCAGAATGTTAAAACTGTTCCATCTCTATGGCTACCCAGATAATCACAACATCTTATGGGAATGGCCAAACACATATATAAAGTACACCTTCCGTAAAGAAATATAAGAGCGTTTAGATCACTAAAGTAGTATACAAGGTTACAACACGAGAGATATGGCCATACTACTCGCAACCTCCGCGAAGCATAACAACAGCACAAAAACCAAACAGAGGACGCAAGAGAATATAATTAAGCTATGGCAACATTGTTAATGTGATTCGATGATACAAATACAACAATGCAAATCGATCATCTCATGGACTTCTTTCGTTAACTGTTCTGGAGGGCGAACATTTCAATCACTCTGATGCTGTCTGCTGCATCAACTAACAAACAAGCAAAACTGTTTAGGGAGGTAGACGGGACATCGATCAACATGCCACAAGTGATTTTCTTCCCAGGCACGCAAGGAGGGCAGGAACGAGAAACCCCCATGTGTTCCAACAAGTGAAAAAGATGGCTAAGGTGTACTCAGGGTGCTTAACATAACCCGTTTGGTATCTTGATTTCAATTGAAAGTCAGTTCTTTTGGCAGTGCTGGAGATCTTCAATCGCATTCTTCCATTGCCAGGCACGCTGTTTTGCATCCTCAAATATGAACACCTTCTTTGGCTGTAAGAGAACTCAGTTAGGCTTGATAAAATAGAACATCTACTAGGATAATACTAAGGAGCAGTAGCAGCAAAGAGGAATACCGTGGAGATCCTAAAATGCGAGGAGTCGGCTACTTGTACATTGAGTTCACTTGGATCATCAGACCAACTAATATTCCCCTTGGTCACCATTTTTGCAGGGTCAACACAGATCAACTGAGGTTTGTTGGTGAGGATCAGCTGGACCTTCTTATTTGATAGCTTATTAATCTTCTTCAGCTTAGATATCAACACTACAGATTCACCAGGCTCCAGGAAATCCTGCCTGCCACATTGTTAAAGCAATATGCACTGAAATGAATCACCTCTCATCCGTGGAAAAATTGTGAGCATGTAGTCGACCATTTCCCCCCGTTTTCATTTTTCTTTTCTCTCCTGTAAGTATAATGAAATGTTGTGATAGTCTGTATTTACCATCTAGAGTCGAAGGAGTCGATGGAAGCTAATTTAGATACATGGGACCGTACTTCAGAAGATGACGCAGCACCATTATTCCCAGCAGGGACATTTTGGTTGACGTGTGCAGTCCCCATGTGCGACAACCAATCTGAATCCTGAGTATCCTCGTCCTCATTTGCCTGAATAGGGAGATCATCAGAATGACGAAGAATGGAGTACAAGTGATTACACTGACATAAGTAAGATAGCATACATTTGCCTCCACAGCAGGCTTTGGTGCACACGTCTTTCTTATATTTTTCCAGTCAATACCTCTGAAGAAAGGATGCTTCTTCAAGGAAGCATAACCATCAGGTCCTGCACCTGGTCGCTTGGTTGGATCAACGTCCTGCAGAATGAAAAGTTTAAGCAGGTCGTACTTGTTTGAAATTTGAATCAGAGATCTAAGGAATGCTTCTTCTCTTTTGGCTGGGGTGGGGAAACTATGCATTACGTATTTGGAACGTAACTGTAGCTGATAAACCATGAAATGATTAGAATTATGATGTGAGTTGTTTTTATACTAGTAGCATTTTTTATACCGAGTTAATGGCACAATATTATCTATGCTTTTTCTCTATGCACTTTCTAAGAACAATATATAACTTATGACCAAAAACAAAAGGAATGCAAGAAGTAATCCGTATAATTGTATACCAGCAACTTGTCAATGAGATCTCTTGCTTCATCCGAGAAGAACTCAGGAAATCTGAGATCCCTTGCAATAATTCGCTGAAAAATCAACCACTCACTAGCGTCCTTAAATGGCGAAGAGCCAGAAAGCATTTGAAACAACGTGCACCCCAGTGCCCACAAGTCATTTCTGCCAAGAACATATAGAAGCCCATCAGAAAAATGTGTATAAATCTCTGCTTGTAACACCACAGAAAAACACTGTTCTTCAGAAGCTTAACAGCTTCGCAACTGGCAGCAAACTAGGATTAGAGATTCAACATGGAAGATGGTTAAGCTATTCTTTCTCAGTGATGCATCAAGAATGTAATGTCTTCAGTTAAAAAAGAAGAATCTAATGTCTACAAAAATAGAATACAACATTTCGCATCTGATGCGTACTCAGAAAAGGTGACTCTGATACAAATGTTGAACTGACAAGACGTACACGACAGTAAGCTGATGGGACAGAGAGACACCGGGAATGCATCTCAGCTAGCACTATTTGTACCTACTGTTATTGTGTACTTTCATCTTGAAGCCCTTGATGTTATAGCATTAAATTTCAACTTCTGCTAGTAACCTAAACTCCAGAAGCACGACAACACTGATAGCTAGGGCAGTCGTCTACAAGATATGTTTTCTAGCATGATAAGCTTTCAGACGTTTTTCTTTTACCAAAAAAAGCTTTCAGACGTTGATGCCATTCGTCGCTTAAAGCACATGCAATCTACCCAAGGTGCCAAGCACATGGTCAATAAATGCACAGTACTGGTGCTTAATAATGTGATTGAATACAGCACTCAAGAGTCAAAACATAAACTCACATCAAAGAATGCAGTACTGTAAATATCACAAAAATGGAATTATACCAAGAAAGCAAGGATTATCAAGGGCATCAACGGATGAAGTTATCCACTTACCCAAAAGTTGCTGGGGCAGAGTTCAGGACCTCTGGTGGCACATATGCAGCTGTTCCAACAAATGTGCAGGCCCTCTCATCTGCACGGCAAGTGTAAGGAAAGCAGAACATTAAGAGCTTTACATCACCAAATACTAAGAGAGTCCAGCACTGCATATGTTTATCTTACTGGTTGAATTTGGGAGGACTTTGATTGGAGTGTCCACAGTAGGCTTCACGCTACCAAAATCAGCAATCTTGATGTGTCCATCAGAAGTAAGGAGTAAATTTTCTGGCTGAAAGGTCAAACCATGTGAGTAACTAACTGTTGCTGATGGCATTAACTAAAAGACAAACATGACTCTCCGGTACAATTTACACACCTTCACATCCCGATGAATTAGGCCTACGCTATGCAAATACTCCAGAATGTCAACAATTTCAGCGGCATAAAACCGTGCCTCGTCCTCAGACAGGCGGCCTTTCTGCAGGCAAAACCCATGCATAAGAAGCAAGTATAGAACCGGAACTAGCCACATTGTAAGCAACTTGGTACCAACCCGTACGATTTGGTCGAACAGCTCCCCGCCTTCGCAGGACTCCAGCGCCATGTCTGCACAGCGAAAGAAACGGCGTGCTCAGCCAATGTAAGCATCCAACATGAAACTAGGCCTTGAGAACTAGTAAGATAAAATAAAACTGCCCAGTTGTTAATAATGAACTAATTTAAAGAAAGAGGGGCGCTACTAACAGAGGGAGTAGGTGTCCTGGAAGGTGAAGAAGAGCCTGATGACGCCCGGGTGATCGAGCTGGTCGAGCACGATGCGCTCCATCTTGACGTAGGAGATCTTGTTCTCCTTGGTGATGAACTTCTTGTCCATGATCTTGAGCGCGTAGACGTTGCCCGTGTCCTTCTTCCTGGCCCTCACCACCTGCGACCCACGGCACGCGAAAACAAAACAGCCTCAGCATTCAGCCACGGCAATTCCCACGATCCAGTCCCCCACGCGGCCACCAAGCCGGCCCAGGGGGTAAACAAACAAGGAGGGAACCGTCCACTGAATAATTAAACAAGGACGAGGACGAGGAGGACACGATCGTGTGGCAACACTACCTTGGAGTAGGAGCCGACGCCGTAGATCTTGCCGAGCTCGAAGTCGGCGGCGGTGAACTGCTCCTGCGGCGCGCGGAAGGCGATCCCGCCTCCGCCCGCCGTGGGGGAGGCGGAGGGGTTGGGGTGGGAGGGCGCGAGGCGCAGCCTGGCGGCGAAGTCCCGCTCCATGTCGTCGTCGCCGCCGACCGCCATTGGGGCGGAGCGATCGGTATCTATAGGCGGCAGGAGAGGGGGAGGATGGGGTTGGCGCGGCGCGGCCTCCGAGGGTGGTGGAGGCGGTCAACGGGTGGAACCATCGGATTCGGCTTGGGAGGGCGGGAAAGCGCGGCGCGGCGGGCGGTGGGGCAATCGATTGGACTGCGACGGCCGCAGCCTTTCTTTCTCCCTTTGGCGGTGGGGCTGGCGCTGGGGCTGGGGTTGGGCGGAAGCGGAGGAAAGGAATCGAATCTAGGAGGAGGGAGGCTGGGCTGGACAGTCGAGTCTACAGGATGAGGAGGAGGAGGAGGAGGAGAGAGCTTTCCATGCCCGCTGGCTGGTTGTTGCCTTGGCTTGTGAGTCGAGCCGTGTCGTGGGGAGAGGTGTGCGCGTGATGGAATCATGGGGATGAAGGATGGATGGAGGGTCTGGGTGGGAGAGATGAACCAAAGGAGCTGCCCTTCTTTTTCTTTTCTTTTTCACGCGAATAAGGTTTTTTTTAGCAACTTCTGTTGAATAAGTGTGTCCGAGACGATGAGTTATCTGCTTTCACGTGGGCTGCTCACTCGGCTTCACCAGATTTCCAAATGAAGGAACGGGGAAAATGAAGAATCGAGATGCCCTCTCCATTTTCCTTGTGCATTCCTATTAACCCGGTGCTAAAAGCAACTCCAACGTGCCGATCCAAATGAACGCGTATTTTTTTTGTTCGTTTGGATTGATAAAACAAACAGGCGCGTCCCCTTCTTAATTTGGGTCGACGGGTGCATCCAACGGGAAGCAAACCCAAATTTACCTATGTAACATAACAAAAACATATGGCATAGATAAACATAAACAAAACTTAATTAAACATGACGGTCAACCGTCGATCAAAGTGCACTCAAAACATAACTAAACATTAATTAAAAAAACGCGCCCGCACGCTGCCCTAGTCATCCACCTTGCCTTGCCCTTGCCGTCGTCGCCATTGCCGTCGGTGAGGTCGATGAAGGCGGGAGGCGGCCCATCCGGACGTCGCTTGGTAGCCTGCCGGGACAACCTCCTCCGTGCGCGCTCCTCCTCTTCCTCCCCAAGGTGTGGCGCCTCCTTCTCCTGCTCCCACTGCATCCGCCGCTGGTCATCGGCCTCCTCCTCGGTGAGCTAGTGCATCCTCCAGCGCTCAAGGTGGAGTGGACTGCAGGCGCGCTGACCCACTCCGGACCATGCCCACCCACTTGTAGGATGTTGGTAGACGTAGTAGTAAATCAAAAAAATTCCTATGTATCACCAAGATCTATCTACGGAGAAACCAACAACGAGTGGGGAGAGATTGCATCTTCATACCTTTGAAGATCGCTAAGCGGAAGCGTTACAAGAACGCGATTGGTGGAGTCGTACTCGCAGCGATTCAGATCGCGGTGGATTCCGATCTCAGCGCCGAACAACGGCGCCTCCGCGTTCAACACACGTACAGCTCGGTGACGTCTCCCGCACCTTGATCAGCAAGGAGGAGGGAGAGGTTGAGGGAGAGCTCCGGCAGCACGACGGCGTGGTGACGGTGGAGCTACGTGAACTCCGGCAGGGCTTCGCCAAGCGCTACGGAGAACGAGGAAGAGGAAGGGTAGGGCTGCACCGAGAGAGAGAGAAGTCGTGTCTCAAATCATCCCAAACCCTTGGGTATATATAGGAGGAGGGAGAGGGAGGGCTGCCTTGGCCCCTCCTCCAAGGAGGAGAGGTTCGGCCGAAGGTGGGGAAGAGTCCACCTCCCACAAGGGAGGTGGATCTCCTCCTTTTAAATCCTTTTGCCCTATATCTCTTTACCCCAGCCGCATGGGCCTTTCTAGAAGGTCTTGGCCAGCCCAATAAGGGCAGGCACACCTCCTCTAAGGGCCCACAAAGTCCTATGGTCGTCACACCCCTCCCGGGGGTCCTCCGGTACCCTCCCGGCACTCCCAGTACACTACCGATGAGCCCGAAAACTTTCCGGTGACCAAAACTAGACTTCCTATATATCAATCTTTACCTCCGGACCATTCCGGAGCTCCTCGTGACGTTCGGGATCTCATCTGGGACTCCAAACAACCTTCGGTAATCACGTATATCATTTCCCTATAACCCTAGCGTCATCGAACCTTAAGTGTGTAGACCCTACGGGTTCGGGAGACACGTAGACATGACCGAGACACCTCTCCGGTCAATAACCAACAGCGGGATCTGGATACCCATGTTGGCTCCCACATGCTCCACGATGATCTCATCGAATGAACCACGATGTCGGGGATTCAATCAATCCCGTATACAATTCCCTTTGTCTATCGGTATGATACTTGCCCGAGATTCGATCGTCGGTATCTCTATACCTTGTTCAATCTCATTACCGACAAGTCTCTTTACTCGTTCCGTAACACATCATCCCGTGGCTAACTCCTTAGTCACATTGAGATCATCATGATGATGTCTTACTGAGTGGGCCCAGAGATACCTCTCCGTCACACGGAGTGACAAATCCCAGTCTCGATTCGTGCCAACCCAACAGACACTTTCGGAGATACCCGTAGTGCACCTTTATAGCCACCCCAGTTACGTTGTGACGTTTGGCACACCCAAAGCATTCCTGCGGTATCCGGGAGTTGCACAATCTCATGGTCTAAGGAAACGATACTTGACATTGAAAAGCTTCAGCAAACGAACTACACGATCTTGTGCTATGCTTAGGATTGGGTCTTGTCCATCACATCATTCTCCTAATGATGTGATCCCGTTATCAATGACATCCAATGTCCATGGTCATGAAACCGTGACCATCTATTGATCAACGAGCTAGTCAACTAGAGGATCACTAGGGACATGTTGTGGTCTATGTATTCACACATGTATTACGGTTTCCGATTAACACAATTATAGCATGAACAATAGACAATTATCATGAACTAGGAAATACAATAATAACCATTTTATTATTGCCTCTAGGGCATATTTCCAACATAGGACTCCTCCGACCACGTGGGCGGAGGCGGCGAACGCTTCCGCGTCGGCATGGGCTCCAGCTCCGGCTTGGGCTCGACGGTGGGTGGCGGCGGCGGTAGCAGAGGCGGGACGAAGAGCGGGGCGTGGACGGAGTCCCTCGGGGCCTACAAGGCGAGGGCATGCTCCAGCCCATCCCATTGGGCGTCCTCCTCGATCCTGCTCGCCTCTAGCGCCTGTTGCAAGGCCAACTCGAGGGAGGCTTGGTATGCCACCTATTTGTCATCCTCCTCCGGCACAACCTCATGCGGCGGTGGAGGAATGACTTGGTCAACGTGGATACCCCGGCAACGCTCCTCCTCATGCTTTACGTGAACTAGCGCTCCCAGTTGGGGGAGTCTAGCGCGTAGGCACGCATTGCCCGTTGCTCCGGAGTGAGGTCCTCGCGACCCCGGCAAACCTCCTCGGCATGCGCCCGCGTCGAGCGCGCAGACCTTTCACCCACTACGAGGCAGGCCCCTAGGTAGGTGCTGGCATTTAATAAGACGCGAGCGGTGGTTGAGCGACCGACTAGTGGCCCCACGATGGACACGGAGGGGACGCGGGATGCGTTCATTTTGTGTCTACGAGGACGAAAATCTGACCCAAATTTGGGCGTGAAATGGGTCGACGCGGACAATATTTGGGTTTGGGTCTGTGTGTTAAGCCACTTTTTTATCCATGACGACCCAAAAAGACATGGGCGGACGAAATGAGTCGCCCGGTTGGAGTTGCTCTAACAATCCTTAGCAATTAGGCTAATATGAACAAAATCTTGAAAAGAATCTAACATAGAAGTTGTGTGTAACTTCTAGTCGGAATTATCCAACTTTGAATTAAAATGGTTGTGTTTGTGAATTATATATATATATCATACTCATCTTTTGCAGAATTCATTTCTCTCTCTACCACGTGTGACGGGGTTATTACCTCTGGGTAGGCCAAAGAAACGGGGTTCTCTCCCCTGCTTCAAGGAAAATCACATCGCCGGCTGTCTCACGGCCGGCTGATGCATGGACGACAGGCTTGTTGCCGGCTGGCCAATGGCCGGCTCTCCGAAGAGCCGGCTCGGCCCTGGCCGGATGGGCAACAACCGGCTGCCCCCTGGTCGGCTCCCCCGTTGACCCTCGGGCGAGTAGGCTTCCCTCCCATCCCACTGCGTGCGAGTATGACGACAAGACAAGACCCCCACAATGGGTCCCGATGTGGCCACAGTAACCGCTGACACGCGGGCACGTATGGCTACAGTCCAGTCGGTCGTACCGCTGACCTTGGCTGACCGCGACCGGGCGAGGCAACAGTGCCGGCATGCCTATACCCACTCCATTACCTACCCCCGCGTGGCTACAGTGTTGTCGTCTGTACCGGAGACTTCGGCCGACTCGCGCAAGACGACACCACTCGGGCGGCCCATGCCATGGTAGGTGGGCGCAGGCCAATCACGGAGCCGGCTGGTGGGCCCCCTCGAGCGACGGGACCGCGCAGCCGGTGGACCCCGCAGGCAACGAGACGGCAAAAGGGGCGGGCCCCACTAGCTAGCTGGAGAGGCTGCGAGCCGGATCCCCCCACGCAGTACCTTAAGAATATTGTAGGCCGGGGGGTTGGCCTATAAAACCCTCCGAGCCCCCCATGCATAGGGGGAGAGAGCTCACACGCAGCACACAGAGAGGAACACCTCGTTCCACGCCCACCTTCGTAGCAAGGGAAGGGGAGCCGGCTGCTCCTCCTTCCACCTCTAGATACAACTCAAGGAGCACCATTGTGACCTCTCCTCATCGATCAACTAGACCAAGCAGGACTAGGGGTATTACCTCCTACGGAGGGCCCTGAACCTGGGTGCATCGAGTGTCAGTCACCGCTTGTGCCTAATCTTGCTCCCGGAGCCCGTCGGCGTCCTTCGGCCAGAACCACCTTCGATAAGCCTACCCTTGGCATCTGTCATGAGAAAACGACGACAGTTGGCGCCCACCGTGGGGCCGTACGTGGCGCCGACCGGAGTCATGCTCCGCGTGGGACCCTTCGCCATTCCTCGCGGCTGCCACACGTCCAAGCGAAACCGCAGGCTCGTGGGGCTTGCTCCGGTAGGCCCTACGGGCAGCTCCGTCGATCTCGCGCTCGACATCGAGGCGCTCACCGAGCGCTTTAGCAAGCTAAGCCTTGCCGAAGCGCTGGTCATCGACGAATACCCAAGCGAGGTGCTCGACTGCACCGACCCTCCCACGTCTGTGGGAACACTCGTTGTGACCCAGTCCAGCGGCTCCCACATCCGCGTGGGAGTGATGGCCATCACCTCCACCACCTCTTCCGGCCGGGCGCGGGCCGAGGCCGACGCCGCCGCGGCCCGCACCGGCACCTCCGACCCGCTCAACGCGGCCCTTCGAGGCCTTAGCACCCCCATCGCTCCAACGGCGAACCCTGACGTCTCCACGGCCGAACTGAAGGTGGCTCGCCGCCTGCTATTCGAGAATGCCATCGCCCTCGTAGTTGCGCGACACCGCATGGAGGCTGCTCAGCGGGAGTACGCCTCTGTCTACGGTCTCACCCCGTCTGGCACCGAGCCCAGCCGGCATGGGGCCGTGCGCGACCGCGGCCGCGTGGTCGCAGAAATCCTCGGTGGCAACATGCCCGTCTACGACACCCCTGCGGCCAACCTACAGGCCGCCAAGGTAGCCTACGAGGATCTGGCTACCTTAGAGGGCGAAGAGCGTGCTGCCTGCAAGCATCACATCAAAGACCTCATCGACGCCGCCGACGCGCAGCAACACCTGCTCGCCCCCGGTGGAGCCGCCTTTGAAGGCCCCTGTCTCGAGGGCGAGGGCGTCGGGACTGCTGGCCGTCAACCGGCTCAGCACTCCTGTTCCCCTCGCACCTCCGGCTGCTGCGTCGAGGCGAGTAACACCCGGCGCTCCCAGCTGTCGGGGAATGAGCAGCCGGCTATGAATAGTCAGAACAACAACCAACTGGCTCACAGCAACCGCCGCAATGAGGCGCCGGCTGGCGGAAGCCAGCGCACCTGCGGGCATACACCGCCTCCACGGCATGAGCCGGCGCGGTCGGTCCCGCCTGTCATCCGCCCCGAACTCTCGGCCCGGCTCGGACCGCAGGTCCCCCACAGCGAAAATGACGCCCATCTCCGCATCGACCGGCTCGCGCAGTCGGCCCTCGTCGAGGAGGAGGGTTCGATTGGCCCGGCGTGTTTCGGCCCTTGGATCCGCAATGAGTCGTTCCCGACTGGCGTCACGCTCCCCCAGGACACCCCGAAGTATAACGGGGCCACCAAACCCGAAGACTGGCTGATCGACTACACCATCGCGGTTGGCATCGCCAGGGGGAACAAGCGCATGGCCGTCCGCTATACTCCCCTCATGCTGATCGGTTCGGCCCGCACCTGGCTCAACAGCCTGGCGGCCGGCAGCATCAACACCTGGACGGACTTCAAAGAAGCATTTGTCTGCAACTTCACCGGCACCTACAAGCGGCCCGGCCACCCCCGTGAACTAGCCATGTGCGTTCAGGGGACGGACGAGTCCCTCCGCAACTACCTCACCCGATGGACCGAGCTCCGCAACTCCTGTGAAGGGGTACACGAGGTGCAAGACATATAATACTTCATCGAAGGCTGTCACGACGGCACTCCCCTCAAGCACAAGATCTTGTGCTCTGAGCCGGCTACGCTAGCCAATCTCATTACCAAGGCGGACAAGTACGCCATGGCTGACTCTGCCATTCAGGTCAAGACGACCCCGCCTGCCAAGGCAACACCGACGCCGGTGGCATCCCGCCCGGCTATTGACTATCGACAGCCGCAAAACAACAAGCGCAAGAATGACCAGCCCGACTCCCACTACATGAGCCGGCAGGTCGCCATCATCGAGGAGCAGGACCTGGCTGCCCGGCCTTCCAGTCAGCGCCAGCGCACTAGCAAGGCTGCCTGGCAGTCCAAGCTCACGTTTGAGCAGATGCTCGACCTCCCTTGCAAGAACCACTCTGGGGCCAAGCCCTCTACGCACACGCTCTGGCAGTGCAGCTTCTCACAGCGATTGGCCCGGGGGGACGACCTTCCAGCTCCCCCCGTGCCACCTGCCCGCGTGCCGGCCTCGACACCAGTTGTCGCCTCGACGCCAACTCCGGCTCCGGCCCAGAATGACGGTCGCCTGAACGACCAATTCCCTAACCAGGACGGTTGCTACGTCGTCTTCACCAGTGAAGAGACGAGCAAACATGCTCAGCACCGGCTCCATCGTGAGGTGAATGCCACCATGCCGACAACTCCCCAGTTCATGCACTGGTCGGAGAAGCCGGTCACCTGGAGCCGGGAAGACCACCCGGCTGTGATGCCGAGTCCTGGCAGCTATGCCCAGGTCCTCGACCCCACCATCACCACCGAGAAGCACACCTGCCGCTTCACGCGGGTGCTGATCGATGGTGGCAGCAACATCAAGATCCTCTACCTTGACACGATGCGCAAGCTGGGGCTGAAAATAGAATACCTACAGGCGAGCCAGACGGTCTTCTACGGCATTGTGCAGGGAAAGTCGTGTTCCCCTGTCGGCAAGATCAAGCTCGACGTCCTCTTCGGCGGTCCCAGTCATTTTCGCCACGAGCCGGTATGGTTCGAGGTAGTGGACCTCGAGAGTCCCTATCACGCGCTGCTGGGCCGACCGGCTCTCGTCAAGTTCATGGCGGTCCCCCACTACGCCTACCTCAAGCTCAAGATGCCTGGTCCCAAGGGGATCATTACCATCGCGGTTGACTACAAGATGTCAACCGAGTGCGCTCGAGATGGCAGCCGGCTGACCGAGGCCCTGGAGATAGCCGAGGAAAAGCGGCAGCTCGACCAGCTCGTGGCCCTCGCTGCAAGCCAGCCGACCGTGCCAGCTCCTCCCTCGCAGTCGGTCGGTGAGGCCTCCTTCCAGCCGCCCAAGGACACCAGGCAGGTCCCGCTCGATCCGGCCAACCCCGCGCAATGCGTCACCATTGGCTCCTGCCTCGACAGCAAATAGGAAGGCGAGCTCGTCGACTTCCTCCATGAGAATCGGGACATCTTTGTGTGGTCCCCCAAGGACATGCCGGGTGTTTT
The DNA here is from genome assembly GCA_022496015.1 of Hordeum marinum. Classification (NCBI taxonomy): domain Eukaryota; kingdom Viridiplantae; phylum Streptophyta; class Magnoliopsida; order Poales; family Poaceae; genus Hordeum; species Hordeum marinum. The sequence continues at coordinate 447,564,019 of CM039674.1, forward strand.
GAGTAAGTTCGCCGAGCACAAGCTTCATGTCTGGCTAGACGCTAAACCGGTTAAGAAACCCCTACGCCGTTTCTCCAAAGAGAAGTGGCACACCATAGGAGAAGAGATTGCCCGGCTGCTCATAGTCGGCTTCATCATGGAAGTTTTCCACCCGGATTGGCTAGCCAACCCAGTCTTGGTGCTGAAGAAGAACAAGACCTGGCGCATGTGCATCGACTACACCAGCCTGAACAAGGCGTGCCCCAAGGATCCATTCGCCCTGTCGCGATCAAGTCATCAACTCCATGGACGGCTACGATTTGTTGTATTTCTTGGACGCCTACTTCGGCTACCACCAGATCAAGCTGGACCCGGACGACCGGCTCAAGACCTCCTTCATCACGCCCTTCGAGGCCTACTGCTACATCACCATGTCCTTCGGCCTGAAGAATGCAGGCGCTACCTTCCAGCGATGCATGCAGAAGTGCCTCCTGCCTCAAATAGGCAGGAACGTCCACGTCTACGTTGATGACATCGTCGTCAAAACCAAGAAGCACTTCAGCCTCCTCGACGATCTCCGGAAGACATTCGTGAACCTCCGTGAATATAAGATCAAGCTTAACTCGGAGAAGTGTGTCTTCGGCATCCCAACCAGCTAGCTCTTGGGTTTCTTCGTGTCCGCTCACGGCATCGAAGCCAACCCGGAGAAGACACATGCCCAAGCCGACCCGACTCCGCGATGTCCAGAAGTTCACCGTCTGCCTCGCCTCCCTCAGCCGGTTCATTAGCCGGCTGGGGGAAAAGCCTTGCCCCTCTACGGGCTCCTTCGCAAGACGGCTCTGGTCGAGCCGGGTCACATGAAGAAGCCGAGCATGTTCGACTAGCCCGACGGGGCAGACGAGGCCTTCCGCGGCCTTAAGTGGGCCCTCACAATCGCGCCCATCCTGGCCGCGCTAGCTGAGAAGGAGCCCTTGCTTGCCTACATCACGACAACCACGCGCGTCATTAGCGTCGTCCTGGTGGTCGAGCAACTGGAGGAGGGCAAGCCCCTACCGGTCCAGCGCCCCGTCTACTACCTCAGCGAGGTCCTCTCCGCCTCCAAGCAGAACTACCCCCACTACCAGAAGATGAGCTACGACATCTACTTTGCCGCCTAGAAGGTCAAGCAGTACTTCCAGGAGCACACCATCACCGTGGTGAGCACGCCCCCACTCGGCAAGATCATGAGTGGTCGGGACTCCACCGACTGGATCGCCAAATGGGTCATCGCCCTTGCCGACCACGAAATCCGGTACGAGCCGCGTACCGCCATCAAGTCGCAGGCGATGGCCGATTTCCTCGTCGACTGGGCGGAGACCGAGTTCATGTCGCCTCCTCCAGACTCCACGCATTGGCGCATGCATTTCGACGGCTCGAAGATGAGGACCGTCCTGGGTGCCGACATAGTCCTCTCCTCTCCAAAAGGTGACCAACTCAAGTACACACTCCATATTCATTTTGCCGCCTCCAACAATGTGGCCGAGTACGAGGCGCTCGTCCACGGCCTCCGTCTCGCCAAGGAAATTGGCATCACACGCATCCTGTGCTTCCGCGACTCCGACCTCGTGGTGTAGCAGGTCTCTGGCGAATGGGACGCTAGAGATGCCAACATGGCCAGCTATCGCTTCCTCGTCCAGCAGCTCACCGACCCTTTAAGGGCTGTGAGATCAACCACATCCCGCGGGCGGACAACAAGGCGACCGATACGCTGGCAAAAATTGACTCCACTCGACAGGCCATCCCAGCCGGCGTCTCCCTCGAACGGCTGCTCAAGCCATTGATCAAGCCCTCCCCCGAATCGGAGTCCATCTTCGTGCCGGCTAACACTACCGGCTCGTCGGCAAACCTGTTGGGAGATGTAGTAGTAAATCAAAAAATTTCCTACGTGTTCACCAAGATCTATCTATGGAGAAACCAGCAACGAGTAAGGGGAGAGTGCATCTTCATACCTCTGAAGATCGCTAAGCGGAAGCGTTACAAGAACGCGGTTGGTGGAGTCGTACTCGTAGCGATTCAGATCGCGGTGGACTCCGATCTTAGCGCCGAACAATGGTGCCTCCGCGTTCAACACACGTGCAACCCGGTGACGTCTCCTACGCCTTGATCCAGCAAGGAGGAAGGAGAGGTTGAGGGAGAGCTCCGGAAGCACGACGACGTGGTGATGGTGGAACTGCATGGTCTCCGGCAGGGCTTCGCCAAGCACCGCGGAGAATGAGGAAGAGGAAGGGTAGGGCTGTGCCGAGAGAGAGATAACTCGTGTGTCTGGCAGCCCCCAAACCCTCCACTATATATAGGAGGAGGGGGAGGGAGGGCACAACCCTAGGGTTCCCACCCTAGGGGCTGCGGCCAGCCCTAGATGGCCATCTGGCCGGCAACCAGAGAGGGAGAGGGGGAGGGCGCAGCCCTAGGTGGGCCTTAGGCCCATCTGGGTCTAGGGTTTCCCCTCCCTCCCACCTTTCCTGTGCATTGGGCCAGGGTGGAGGGCGCACCAACCCACTCTAGGGCTGGTCCCTTCCACTCTCGACCCAGACAGCCCTCTAGGGCTGGTGGGCCCACTTGGTGGACCCCCGGAACCCTTCCGGTGGTCCCGGTACGTTACCAGTGATGCCCGAAACTCTTCGAGTGACCAAAACCTCACTTCCTATATATGAATCTTTACCTCTGGCCCATTCCGGAACTCCTTGTGACATCCGGGGTCTCATCCGGGACTCCGAACAACATTTCGGTAACCACGACACTATTCCCTATAACCCTAGCATCATCGAACCTTAAGTGTGTAGACCCTACGGGTTCGGGAGACACGTAGACATGACCGAGACACCTCTCTGGTCAATAACCAACAGCGGGATTTGGATACCCATGTTGACTCCCACATGCTCCATGATGATCTCATCGGATGAACCACGATGTCGGGGATTCAATCAATCCCGTATACAATTCCCTTTGTCTACCGGTATGATACTTTGTCGAGATTCGATCATCGGTATCCCTATACCTTGTTCAATCTCGTTACCGACAAGTCTCTTTAATCGTTCCGTAACACATCATCCCATGGCTAACTCCTTAGTCACATTGAGATCATTATGATGATGTCTTAGCGAGTGGGCCTAGAGATACGTCTCCGTCACACGGAGTGACAAATCCCAGTCTCGATTCATGCCAACCCAATAGACACTTTCGGAGATACCCGTAGTGCACCTTTATAGCCACCCAGTTACGTTGTGACGTTTGGCACACCCAAAGCATTCCTACGGTGTCGGGGATATACCCCGCGGTATGACCCGGCCTGGCGACTCACAGGAGACCCCATAAAGACATGACATCTTATTAATGACCCGACAGGCGGGTCCCTTAAAGGAGATAAGACCCGGAATAGGACTCTAGAGAGACTAGTCCTAATCCTACTCCTAGTAGGACTCTATTTGTAGGCCTACCCTCTCCACCTATATAAGGAGGGGTAGAGCACCCGTAGAGGGAGAGGACGGACAAGTCCACAAGTTTAGACAACACAAGAGATTAGAGACAGACAGATTAGAGGCTCTCGTGATTAGAGGTAGCAATTAGCACCCTTGTAACCAAGAGATCTTCATCATCATCAATACCAGACAAGCAGGACGTGGGCTTTTACCTCCATCGGAGGGGCCGAACCTGGGTAAAACTCCATGTCTCTTGATTCCGATCAACCCCTTCAAGCCGCCACATAGTTGCGTCTTTGCCCCGAACCTAAGCCCGTTCACCCGGACATCTACCGTGACAAATCCACGACAGTTGGCGCCCACCATGGGGCCCGCACTTGGTGGTGTTGTGTTCTTGAAGGGATCTCTCCTAGGGATTGAGAAGCCTACGACTCGCCGGATCTACAAAAGCCGGCACGAAAGAATCTTCATCAACCCTAAACTCATCAGTTGAGATTAAAAGACACACGGTCGGCTGGATGATGAAGGGCTAAGGATTCATATTCCAATGTCAGCCGCATTAGCACAGGTTACATGGACACCTATAATTTTTGACCAATACGGACGTGAGGTTGATTATCAGCGCAGTCCTACGTGTACAAACAAAGCCAAGTTGTTTCTGAGAAAAACAAATCAGGTGGTATTTTTCATATCTATTTTTTCGTAGATATTGACCCATCCGAGAACAATTACTCCGTCTCTTGCAATATATTTTATGCAGGACCATTGTTCGTGTGGCATGATACCGCGGAGTTAGAGCGCACACCGGCATGTTGCATTGTTCGACGGACGCAAGGGAGTTGCCGTCCCTACAGACGATCTACATCAATTTACCCGTACCGCGTGCGTTCACCCGCCAGTATGAGCCGCGGAATGAGTGCGACAAGCCGTCGTGCCTTCCTTATGGTCTTCACCAACATACGCCATGGCCGTCTCTCACCACCGCTCCGGCTTACAACGCCATGGCTGTCTCTCACCACCACGCCAGCTTACAACGCCGTGGCCGTCTCTCGCCACCGCTCCGGCTTACAACGCCGTGGCGTCTTTGACAACAGCATCGACTTACAATGCCGTGGGTGTTCGCTATATCTACATCAACCCAATAGCGGCCGCATACACCGATGCGAGCCGCCTAACGGACGCGTGCAAGACGCCACCCACAGTTTGATCTACATCAATATATCGGTGCAGTGCTCATCGATATGAGCCGCCCGACGGACAGGCCCACAAGTCGCCGCCACTACAATTTGCTTCACTTCAACAAATAGTCGGGACGTACCATCGACCGGATCATTGAAACAAATCATGCGGGATCATTTTTTTCTATAACCCGCCACAACCAACCTCAACTTTCAATGGAGATTCTCAAGCCGCCTCTTCTAGTCAACTTAAGACTCGGGGGCTACAGACATGGCGAGACACATTTGGTTGTTTTCAATGAGAACCCCGGGTCTTTGCAAGAGAAAATCCAATCCTAGGGCCTATTGCATTACTGACGGAAGATTAAAGTTGCCCAAGAGGACAAACCGCCATGATGCACCATTCAAACATAGGTGCCCGAATTTATTGGATCATCACTTGGAGCTGCTGCCGCTTCTTTATACAAAATGGCGGTTTACAAGATAGCGACTTACAAGAAGAGTTCAAAAATATTCCGGTTGATGTATCAACTGAGATCGGTGAACGGCGGCTTCTTACCTTCGGGTACAGCTTCTAACGCCTATTAGCCGGCCGTAGAGGCACAAAATTCCGGCTCAGGAAAATGAGTCACGATGAGGGCGGCTTCCTACCTTTAGCTGGTACAGCTTCTAACGCCTATCCGTCGGCGCTTTGCGTCGTAATTGCTGAAAAGGGGGCTTCTTACCGACGGGTACCGCTTCTAACACCCAATAGGCTGGCTTCATGCCAAATCTCTAGCTAAAAACATGCTTAGCCACGGTTGTGAAGGGTTTTTATCGACGGGTCTCTAACACCTAACAACCGGCGAACGGTGGCTTCCTACCTCCGGGTACAGCTTCTAACGCCTATTAGCCAAGCTTTATGCCACAAAATTCCAGCTCAGGAAAATGAGTCACGGTGAACGGCGGCTTCTTACCTCCAGGTACAACTTCTAACGCCTATTAGCCGGCCATAGAGGCACAAAAATCCGGCTAAGGAAAATGAGCCGCGGCGAGGGCAGCTTCCTACCTTCGGTTATAGCTTCTAACGCCTATCCGCCGGCTTTATGCCAAAAATGTTGACAAGTTAACATTACATCATACATTGCATCTTGCATCATACATGGCATCATACATTGCATCATATATTTCATCATATTCACATGTCATGCCGGCTTATCAAGCCGGGTCAGAGCCAGATTATGAAAGAAGGAGCAATGTTATGAAAGATATAACATCTCCGGGTTGTGCTTTTTCAATCCGCCCTTATAGCAACACAGAACATATTCTATCATGTTTTTTGCAGGTCTTGTTTATTAAAGATGAGTTGCCGTTATATTGGAAAATTGATTATTCTTGAAGAACCGCCCTATCAGATATAATGCCGTGTCATCTAATTGGCTGGTCCTCGGATTTCTTCAATTAAGCTCTGTAGTAATCTACAACACTCATGGATTTCTCCAATATATATTTGCTGGGTTGCACCACAACCATGAGCAGGGATTTCATGTTAGAGACAAAGGAATTATTTATGGATATTCATTCCGGGTTATATTACAACCACGGTTAAGGATTCATCCAACAAATTGTGGTGAGTCATATTATTACATAGTCCCAAGCCGCTGCAGGCATACGACCTAGCATTTGGGGGCTACACTATTCAAATCGACTTTATATCAATTATGCAAGTCCCATGTCGCTGTAAGCACGCACCATGGCACTTGGGGGCTAATGCAAGCCGGTTTTCAAATCGTTACATCATCAGCAAGACCATGTTATCTCAAGGAGATGAGACAGTTTTTCTATATTTTTCTAAAGTCCCAGCCCAGTAATTCTTACTGACCCGGCACTTGGGGACTACACCGCTCAGATCAATTTTTCAAAGTCCCAAGTCGCTGTAGGCATGCGACCCGGCACTTGGGGGCTACAGTATTCAGCCGTTTAAACAAATTATGAGGTTCAAATGGAAGACCCGGTGCATCACACTCTGATGAGCCGGCCCTTGGGGGCTACACCCGCCGAAGCTTTCTGATGAGCCGACCCTTGGGGGCTACACCCGCCGAAGTTTCATAAGGTATAAGACAGTTATAAGCCCCAGGTTGCTATAGGCAGGTCAACCCGACCCTTGGGGGCTACACAATCCAAAATATTATTGCAAAGCACCAAGTTATCATGGATAATCTTGGAGCTTGGGGGCTAAAGGTAATATGGACATATCAAAAACTCTTGAGGAGATTTTCAAGATATTAAGTATAGAGTTCAGTTGTTAGACCCGGTGCCACCAACAATTATGACCCGGTGTTATCGAAAGATCATAACTCGCCAGATTTTGTAAGCCGCCCTGCTTCACAACAATGGAAGTCCGGTTTACATCAGATGGGTTTTCATCCCGATATTTTTATCAAGTCAGCTGGATTCTAGTTGTTTGACCCGACGTCATCAGCGATAATGACCCGGCATCATCAATGATTATGACCCGGAGGAGATGACCCATGAAGAATATTGGAAGCTGATTCAATGACATATGTGTGTTCTATTCTTAAATTTTTTCAAAGGACATTGACAAGCAAGATGATTATCAAGATGACTCGTTCATATGCAGAAAAGACCCGGATTTCTAAGAAGCCATTTTATAAGTCGACCAAAGGAGCAAGCCGGCCACTTAACATATTTATTATTCTTATTTCAGGAGCTTAGCATGAATAAATTCAAACTAATCTAGGGGCTAATGTCGGGGATATACCCCGCGGTATGACCCGGCCTGGCGACTCACAGGAGACCCCATAAAGACATGACATCTTATTAATGACCCGGTAGGCGGGTCGCAGGACGACTACGCCCAAGACCCGATGGGTGAACCGGTGTCTGGCGGCTCACAAGAGAAGGCCCGAAGAGAGAAGGATTCCCTTAAAGGAGATAAGACCCGGAATAGGAATCTAGAGAGACTAGTCCTACTCCTACTCCTAGTAGGACTCTATTTGTAAGCCTACCCTCTCCACCTATATAAGGAGGGGTAGAGCACCCCTAGAGGGAGAGGACAGACAAGTCCACAAGTTTAGACAACACAAGAGATTAGAGACAGACAGATTAGAGGCTCTCGTGATTAGAGGTAGCAATTAGCACCCTTGTAACCAAGAGATCTTCATCATCATCAATACCAGACAAGCAGGACGTAGGCTCTTACCTCCATCGGAGGGGCAGAACCTGGGTAAAACTCCATGTCTCTCGATTCCGATCAACCCCTTCAAGCCGCCACATAGTTGCGTCCTTGCCCCGAACCTAAGTCCGTTCACCCGGACATCTGCTGTGACAAATCCATGACATACGTTATTCAGGAGTTACACAATCTCATGGTCTAAGGAAATGATACTTGACATTAGAAAAGCTTTAGTATACGAACTACACGATCTTGTGATATGCTTAGGATTGGGTCTTGTCCATCACATCATTCTCCTAATGATGTGATCCCGTTATCAATGACATCCAATGTCCATGGTCATGAAACCATGACCATCTATTGATCAACAAGCTAGCCAACTAGAGGCTCACTAGGGACATGTTGTGGTCTATGTATTGACACATGCATTATGGTTTCCGGTTAACACAATTATAGCATGAACAATAGACAATTATCATGAAGAAGGAAATACAATACTAACCATTTTATTATTGCCTCTAGGGCATATTTCCAACAGTCTCCCACTTGCACTAGAGTCAATAATATAGTTACATTGAGATGAATCGAACACCCATAGCATTATGGTCTTGATCATGTTTTGCTCGTGAGAGAGGTTTAGTCAACGGATCTGCGACATTCAGATGCGTATGCACTTTACAAATATCTATATCTCCCTCATGAATGTAATCACAGATGGCGTTGAAGCGGCGCTTGATGTGTCTTGTCTTCTTGTGAAACCTGGGCTCCTTCGCAAGGGCAATAGCTCCAGTGTTGTCACAGAATATAGTCATCGGGCCCGACACATTTGGAATCACTCCTAGGTCGGTGATGAACTCCTTCATCCAGACTCCTTCCTTTGCTGCTTCCGAAGCAGCTATGTACTCCGCTTCACATGTAGATGCCGCCACGATGCTTTGCTTGCTGCTGCACCAGCTGACTGCCCCTCCGTTCAAAATATACACGTATCCGGTTGTGACTTGGAGTCGTCCGGATCTATGTCGAAGCTAGCATCGACGTAACCCTTTACGATGAGCTCTTCGGCACCTCCATATACGAGAAACATGTCCTTTGTACTTTTCAGGTACTTCAGGATATTCTTGACCGCTGTCTAGTGTTCTGCTCTGGGATCACTTTGGTACCTCCCTACCAAACTTATGGCAAGGTTCACATCAGGTCTGGTACACAGCATGGCATACATAATAGAGCCTATGGCTGAAGCATAGGGCATGACACTCATCTCTTCTCTATCCTTTGCCGTGGTCGGGCATTGAGTCATACTCAATCTCACACCCTGTCACACAGGCAAGAACCCCTTCTTTGACTGATCCATATTGAACTTCTTTAATATCTTTTCAAGGGTATGTGCTTTGTGAAAGACCTATGAGGCGTTTCTGTCGGGACCCCGATCCTAAGTCATATGAATCCAGGCTGTAACATATCACACCACATTGTGGCCTCACGCATGGTGAACTCCACGGCTGCAGCCTTACCTTAGCCGGGACCGTTTGCGTCTTTTGGCTTACGTATGTGAACATGTTGCTGGCAATTAAATGACAAAGAACCCGGGCTGACATGACTAGTCATAGAACCCAATTGGCACATCCATACGAAAATAGGCATACGTAACCCAACAATGCAGGTGTCGGCCTCAAGCATGCGTAGACGAGTCATAGCAAGCTACAAGGACTCCATTACGCCGTGGGACATAAATGTCATCACTGCACGTAGCCGAGTCGTAGCAGGCTACAGGGACTCCATTACACTGCGAGACATTTCCCCGAAGGGACACACACAATAGCAAAGAAGGATACATGTCGGTCAATCAATGTGTCCAGAGCAGTAGCAAGCTACCAAGGCTCGATGGAAGCACAAAGAGGCAGTTTCCCATAAAGAGTACTACTAAAGGCACATGACTAGGTGTCGGATCCCATACATACCATTGCACGTCACACATACATACGACATGCTCGATATGCATAGATACAACTATGGCATCACAACATAACCATACATCAACACAAATTTTATTTAAGAGGCTCAGAAGAGCCTTGCATAATATGTTCTTACAGGTAGGGGTCACATGACCCGATACTCAAGTCATACAAGCAAGTTCATACAAACCAAGCGGAAGCATAAAGCTCTTTGAGTACAGACAGTTGAAAGGGTAAAAAGGCACATGGCCTGACTATCTACAACCCGCCACAGGGCATAAGGTCATAGCTGGGACACCAGCTATTCGGCATCGTCGACATCTAGATAGAACCCACCTGATGGGTCCTGAGTCTCATCTGCAACATTTATTAAGCAAGCGTGAGTACAAACATACTCAGCAAGTCTTTAAAGCAGACCTAGACTAATCATGCTCAAGTATCAACAAGGGGAGTGGTGGAGTTTATGCAGCAATGCCAGCTTTGACTCATGCTAACCAACACTACACCATTTTAACTCTTTGGTTAGATTTTAGATATCGCACACGAGTCCACTAACTCCACATCAATACACCACCATGGATTCACTTCCGCATCCTACGAGAGTGCCATCCACGATACACACACTTGTCTTATTAGTTTTATGAGTATCCATCAAATTATCTATGAACATCATAAGTTCTCCAAGTAGTCCATGTCCGAGGACGCATCTATTCGAATAGTTTCATACCCTACAGGGGTGTACTTCTTCACACACGCTCTCGCCACTTATCGATGTGTGCTCATAAAACCAAGCACCTTGGCAACCTTCAAGCGGAAGCCCAGTGAGGGAGTCAGCCACGACCGTCAATCACACAAGACCTCTAGTCCAGGCTATCGCCTATTTGAGACTGAACCCGCACGGAAGTCCGGCCGAAGTTTCCGCTACGTCCCCAAACGATGTGCGCAGGGTTCCCAAGCCCACCATTCGTCGTAACCCACCCCAAGGGTCAGCGCTACACATGACCTCCAGCATGCTATAAACACCAGAAACTACTTGCAACTCCTGGACCAAGGACTAAGCGGTTGATAAGTCGAGAGGGGTCGAGTTACCGGAACCCAATGTGTGGTAGTAACTAATCTTGGATGACAAACACGGAACTCAATTCCTAAGAACGGTCCCAATGAGACAACCCGCTATGTACTCGTACATAGCCTCTCATCGCTACCTTTACCGATCGGGTTCATCATAAGCTTATCACATCAGAACGACATTGTTTCACTCCAGTTCATCACCCAGATGAATCAGACCTGACACAACTCTAAGCATAGCAAGCATAGCAGGCAAGTAAGCAAAGCACATCATGGCACAAGCATCTACCAGGTATGCTAGGTTGCAAGGTTTAGCTATTTACTGTGACAATGACAGGTCATGCAAAGGAATGGGTTCATCTATCGTGTATGACAGACAAGTGAACGTTTGTCCTAATCCAATAAACAAGAGCAAGAGCGAGAGAATGGGATGTTATCAGAATAATCAAAGGGGTTGCTTGCCTTGCTGGGAAGCGGGAAGGTTTTCTCCTTCATTGGAATACTCGGGGGTATCCTCAGAAGCAGGGCCTACCATAATGCGGATAAGTTGTAATCAATACACGGCAAGTGCAACAATATGATGTATGATCATGACATGGCAGCATGTATGGATGAGCTAATGCAACTACTGTCCAAGTTAAATGAAGTGATTTTGAATATAGGTTCAAAATCATTCTCCTTTACATATTTCATATGTTAACCTATTAGTAAATGTCAATGTTCATCTACTTAGGTTGCTCTAAAATGCATGATAACACCACCATTGGATTCATTGAATTTTTCTGATAAATTTTCATATATAAATTATTTCAATCTGAGTTATAGATTAAGTTCTATGAATTTTCTAAGTTTTAAATAGTTTATAGAATTAATTTAATTTAGAAAAATTCATTATTGCATCAGCATGACATCATCATGACATCAGCTGGTCAACACACCATTGACAGGTCAAACGTGACCAGTGGGGTCCACTGGTCAGTGACCTAGTTACTAACACAGTTAATTAATTAACTAATTACTAATTATATTAGGGTAGGGCCCAGTGTCAGTGGGTCATTAACTTATTAATTAATTTCTCTAATCCTAAAATTAGCCAAGCCTGGCCCCACCTGCCAGTGACCCAGAGGACTAACCCCTGGTGGTCAAACTGGTTAACTCGCCGGTGTTGAGCCGCCGACGACGTCAGGGACGGCGGAGGGGATCGGATTTCCTCCTCCGGCGACCAAATGGGCGACGGAAGGCACCAGGCAAGCCTAGGCTCACCCGTGCGTCCACCCCGACACCTCTCAGAGGCCGAGACGTCCGGGATCGACGCCGGCGATGAGCTCGGCGGCTGCCGGAGCTCGGGCAAGCACGAGCTCAATGAACCAGGGCACCACATGGCCGAGGCTTAGCACCTACGGGCTCTACGTGACCCCATGAGCTCGATGGTGTCCACGGATGGACTAGCTAGTCACCGGAGCAACGCCAGCGATGAGCTCATGCGGCAGGGCATTCGGGAGCCGACGCAACCGGGGCCTAAAAGGGGGAAAGGCCGGGGAAGAGAGTGGAAAGGGCCGGGAGCTCACAGCAGGCTCGGAGCCGACGAGAGCTTGCTCGGGGAGGGCTCTGGGGCAACGAATCGACGGCGGCGGAGCTCGGGGCCAAGGAAAAAGAGGAGGTCGAGGACGGCGCTCCAGGGCTCTTGGCGATGCGTGGCTCGGCGCAGAGGACGGGGACAACGAGGCGGAGCCTCTAGCGGGCTCAGGGATGCACGGGAGCGGCTGCAACTACAGCGGCAAGCTAGTGGGGCCGTCAGCCATGACGGAGCAGAGGAGAGGAAGAAGCAGGGGGTGAAATGGGCGAGAGAGAGAGATGGGGACGGCAGCGGCATCCTCATACTCACGCCAGCGCGGCGGGCGATGCAAGTGTTGGGAGACGTAGTAGTCAATCAAAAAAATTCCTACGACCACCAAGATCTATCCATGGAGAAACCAACAACGAGTGGGGAGAGATTGCATCTTCATACCTTTGAAGATCGCTAAGTGGAAGCGTTACAAGAACACGGTTGGTGGAGTCGTACTCGCAGCGATTCAGATCGCGGTGGATTCCGATCTCAGTGCCGAACAACGGCGCCTCCGCGTTCAACACATGTGCAGCCTGGTGACGTCTCCTACGCCTTGAACCATCAAGGAGGAAGGAGAGGTTGAGGGAGAGCTCCGGCAGCACGACGGCGTGGTGACGGTGGAGCTATGTGGACTCCGGCAGGGCTTCGCCAAGCGCTACGGAGAACGAGGAAGAGGAAGGGTAGGGCTGCGCCGAGAGAGAGAGAGAGAGAAGTCATGTCTCAAATCAGCTCAAACCCTTGCATATATATAGGAGGAGGGAGAGGGAGGGCTGCCTTGGCCCCTCCTCCAAGGAGGAGAGCTTCGGCCGAAGCTAGGGAAGAGTCCACCTCCCACAAGGGAGGTGGATCTCCCTCCTTTCAAACTCCTTTTGCCTTATCCCTTGATCTCCAGCCGCATGGGACTTTCTAGAAGGTATTGGCCAGCCCAATAAGGGCTGGCACACCTCCTCTAAGGGCCCAAAAAGTCCTATGGTCGTCACACCCCTCCCGGGGGTCCTCCGGCACCCTCCTGGCACTCCCAATACACTACCGATGAGCCCGAAAACTTTTTGGTGACCAAAACTGGACTTCCTATATATCAATCGTTACCTCCGGACCATTCCGGAGCTCCTCGTGACGTCTGGGATCTCATCCGGGACTCTGAACAACCTTCGGTAATCACATATGCCATTTCCCTATAACCCTAGCGTCATCGAACCTTAAGTGTGTAGACCCTACGGGTTCGGGAGACATGTAGACATGACCGAGACACCTCTCTGGTCAATAACCAACAGCGGGATAAGGATACCCATGTTGGCTCCCACATGCTCCACGATGATTTCATCGGATGAACCACGATGTCGGGGATTCAATCAATCCCGTATACAATTCCATTTGTCTATCGGTATGGTACTTGCCCGAGATTCGATCGTCGGTATCTCAATACCTTGTTCAATCTCGTTACCGGCAAGTCTCTTTACTCATTCTGTAATACATCATTCCGTGACTAACTCCTTAGTCACATTGAGCTCATTATGACGATGTCTTACCGAGTGGGCCTAGAGATACCTCTCCGTCACACGGAGTGACAAATCCCAGTCTCGATTCGTGCCAACCCAACAGACACTTTCGGAGATACCCGTAGTGCACCTTTATAGCCACCCAGTTACGTTGTGACGTTTGGCACACCCGAAGCATTCCTACGATATTCGGGAGTTGCACAATCTCATGGTCTAAGGAAATGATACTTGACATTGAAAAGCTTTAGCAAACGAACTACACGATCTTTTGCTATGCTTAGGATTGGGTCTTTTCCATCACATCATTCTCCTAATGATCTGATCTCGTTATCAATGACATCCAATGTCCATGGTCATGAAACCGTGACCATCTATTGATCAACGAGCTAGTCAACTAGAGGCTTACTAGGGACATGTTGTAGTCTATGTATTCACACATGTATTACGGTTTCCGGTCAACACAATTATAGCATGAACAATAGACAATTATCATGAACTAGGAAATACAATAATAACCATTTTATTATTGCCTCTAGGGCATATTTCCAACAATCTCCCACTTGCACTAGAGTCAATAATCTAGTTACATTGTGATGAGTCGAACACCCATAGCAATCTGGTGTTGATCATGTTTTGCTCGTGAGAGAGGTTTAGTCAACGGATCTGCGACATTCAGATCCGTATGCACTTTACAAATATCTATATCTCCCTCCTGAATGTAATCACGGATGGAGTTGAAGCGGCGCTTGATGTATCTTGTCTTCTTGTGAAACCTGGGCTCCTTCACAAGGGCAATAGCTCCAGTGTTGTCACAGAATAGAGTCATCAGGCCCGACGTACTTGGAATTACTCCTAGGTCGGTGATGAACTCCTTCATCCAGACTCCTTCCTTTGCTGCTTCTGAAGCAGCTATGTACTCCGCTTCACATGTAGATGCCACCACGACGCTTTGCTTGCTGCTGCACCAGCTGACTGCCCCTGTGTTCAAAATATACACGTATCCGGTTTGTGACTTGGAGTCGTCCGGAACTGTGTCGAAGCTAGCATCGATGTAACCCTTTATGACGAGCTCTTCGGCACCTCCATATACGAGAAATATTTCCTTTGTCCTTTTCTGGTACTTCAGGATATTCTTGACCGCTGTCCAGTGTTCCGCTCCGGGATCACTTTGGTACCTCCCTACAAAACTTATGGCAAGGTTCACATCAGGTCTGGTACACAGCATGGCATACATAATAGAGCCTATGGCTGAAGCATAGGGGATGACACTCATCTCTTCTCTATCCTTTGCCGTGGTCGGGCATTGAGTCATACTCAATCTCACACCCTGTCACACAGGCAAGAACCCCTTCTTGGACTGATCCATATTGAACTTCTTCAATATCTTTTCAAGGTATGTGCTTTGTGAAAGACCTATGAGGCGTCTCGATCTATCTCTATAGATCTTAATACCTAATATGTAAGCAGCTTCTCCAAGGTCCTTCATTGAAAAACATTTATTCAAGTAGGCATTTACACTTTCCAAGAGTTCTATATCATTTCCCATTATCAGTATGTCATCCACATATAATACGAGAAATGCTACAGAGCTCCCACTCACTTTCTTGTAAATACAGGGTTCTCCATAAACTTGTACAAATCCAAATGCTTTAATCACCTCATTAAAGCGAATGTTCCAACTCCGAGATGCTTGCACTAGCCCATAGATGGAGCGCTGGAGCTTGCATACCTTGTTAGCATCTTTAGGATCGACAAAACCTTCCGGCTGCAACATATATAGTTCTTCCTTGAGGAAGCCATTAAGGAATGCCGTTTTGACGTCCATTTGCCAGATCTCATAATCATAAAATGCGGCAATTTCTAACATGATTCGGAAAGACTTCAGCATCGCTACGGTGATAAAGTCTCATCGTAGTCAACTCCTTTAACTTGTCGATAACCCTTAGCGACAAGCCGAGCCTTATAGATGGTCACATTACCATCCGTGTCAGTCTTCTTCTTAAAGATCCATTTATTTTCAATGGCTTGCTTATCATCAGGCAAGTCCACCAAAGTCCACACTTTGTTCTCATACATGGATCCTATCTCGGATTTCATGGCTTCAAGCCATTTGTTGGAATCCGGGCCCGCCATCGCTTCTTCATAGTTCAAAGGTTCACCGTTGTCTAACAACATGATCTCTAGGACAGGGTTGCCATACCACTCTGGTGTGGAATGTGTCCTAGTGGACCTTCGATGTTCAATAGTAACTTGATCTAAAGTTTCATGATCATCATCATTAACTTCCTCTCCAGCCGGTGTAGGCTCCACAAAAACAACTTCCTGTGCTGCGCTACTCTCCGGTTCGAGTGGAGGTACAATTACCTCATCACGTTCTATTTTCCTCCCACTTACTTCTTCCGAGAGAAACTCTTTCTCGAGAAAGGATCCATTCTTGGCAACAAAGACTTTGCCCTCGGATCGTAGGTAGAAGGTATACCCAATAGTCTCTTTGGGATATCCTATGAAGACGCACTTTTCCGCTTTGGGTTCGAGCTTCTTAGGTTGAAGTTTCTTCACATAAGCATCGCATCCCCAAACTTTTAGAAATGACAACTTAGGTTTCTTTCCAAACCATAATTCATACGGTGTCGTCTCAACGGATTTTGACGGTGCCCTATTTAAAGTGAATGCGGCAGTCTCTAATGTATATCCCCAAAACGATAGAGGTAAGTCGGTAAGAGACATCATAGATCGTACCGTATCTAATAGAGTGCGATTACGACGTTTAGACACACCATTTCACTGAGGTGTGCCAAGCGGCGTGAGTTGTGAAACAATTCCACATTTCCTAAGGAGCGTGCCAAACTCGTGACTTAAATATTCTCCGCCACGATTAGATCGTAGGCACTTTATTTTCCTGTCATGTTGATCCTCTACCTCACTCTGAAATTCCTTGAACCTTTCAAAAGTTTCAGACTTATGTTTCATTAAGTAGACATACCCATATCTACTCAAGTCATCAGTGAGGGTGAGAACATAACGGTAGCCACCACGAGCCTCGACACTCATTGGACCGCATACATCGGTATGTATTATTTCCAACAAGTCAGTTGCTCGCTCCATTGTTTCGGAGAACGGAGTCTTGGTCATCTTGCCCATGAGGCATGGTTCGCACGTGTCAAATGATTCGAAATCAAGAGACTCCAAAAGTCCATCAGTATGGAGCTTCTTCATGCGTTTGACACCAATATGACCAAGGCAGCAGTGCCACATGTAAGTGGGACTATCGTTATCAACCTTACACTTTTTGGTACTCACACTATGGACATGTGTAACATCCCAAAATTTCATTTTGGAATGTTATGAAATGTAGTTATGCATCATCATCACTTTGTTTGAATGAAATGAATTGTTGAATTTTTTCTTTTGGAATTCTGAAAGGCCATTTCAATTTCTTCTTATACTTGTTTCCTCCCATTTGAAAACCCTATGAATATTCATAAAAAGAGAGGAGTAATATGACACTCCACACGAGGAGCATCTTGGTGAATTATTTGAACAATAACACCAGGGGGTTCTTTGAAAGTTTATCTCAAAAGAATTTAAAATCAATTAGGCATTTTTTTTGAAAAATATTTTTTTTAAAGTATTCATTTTGACAGAGGAAAAATGTTCGTTAAATAGAATTTATTTCCCTGATAATTTTGATATATATATTCCCTATGTTTGGAAATGAATTGAATTATTTAAATAGTTTTAAACGCTCTGGAAAATAGAAAAGGAAACAGATTTAAAGCGTTTAATTAGAAAAACGGCCAGCCCACAGTCATTAAACCCCGAGATTCCTCCGGATCGGTCAACCGACACGCTAACCTTGCCATCTCTTTCTCACTAACACGCGGGACCCACTGTCCGACGGCATCATCCACGCGCCCGTCTCGTTCCTCGCGCACACCACCTCGCCGGAGATCTCTCCTCTCCGGATCTTCCTCCTCTCTCCCTCTCCTGACCCCGCACCTGGCCTATATAAAGCCCTGGCCTTGCCACTCTCCGTTCCACCCTGCTACCCCCTCTGCCCTCACCGGAACGCCACCACGCCACCTCGCCGGAGTTCTACCTCCACCCGAAACCCCCCGAGCTCCTGGCCGTTGCCACTCTCACCCCCACTCCTTTCTGACGCTACCATTCGACGCCGTATCTTCGCCGCCGTCTCCTGAGCATTTCGGACGCCGCCCTTGACCACCGCAGCACCCTCTCCGAGCATCTCCGACCTCCGGCCGCCGTCGACGTCGCCGGAACTCCGACCCCCTCCTTTGTAAGCCGCCACCTCCACCCGCATCCGTTAGATCTAGGATCTACGCTCTAGATTAGAACGTTTATAAAAACGAACCGGTACGCGTTAGTTTTCGGTCGTCCGCCGCAAACACCCCGCACGCTCACAACCTCAGCTATCACAACACGCCACGTAGCCGTGTCCGTTCGCTAGGAAATTTGGTCTTTTCTGTTTTGTTTTAGAAAACAGAATGTTTTCTGTTTTTGTTTTCGTTGTAACTTTTAAATAAATTAGTGTTTTTAATTGATTCTTTTTGCATTAGGGCACAAATTTCATGTAGTTTCATCGTTTAGTCTTAGATTTCAAATTTGAACTTTTAAATTTGAATCTAACCAAATTTGCTCAAATTACTAAAATATGTATAACTAGAGTTTAAAAATATATTTTTGTACGAATCTTTTGCCACTAGTTTGTATTAGTTAGACCTATCGTCCCACAAAGTTTGAGAATTTCTTGGATAAATTTGTTTAGTGGTTTTAACAAAAACAGAATCTGTTTAGTTCTTAATAGAGTTTACTTAATTTGATTTTAGTTTAGTTTGAATCTAAGTTAGTTTAAATTTTGTTTTTAGTTTTCATTAGTTCTGTTGTTTCAACATTAGGTGAAATAACTTGCTGTTAATAAAAATAATTGTTTAGTTTTATACCTTATTGTTATAGGAAATCTTCATTCCTTTCCATTAGGTATAGTTTATAAAGCAATTTAGTTTTACTTTTCACAAAACATTTAGGAGATTTAATTCTGTAATGTAATAAATAATTTTAGTAATTCTTTTCTGTTAAGTGATGTTCTGTTTATAATAATACTAATAATAATTTTGCCTCATACTCAAATACTATAGGAAACTCTAGTATCTACATTAATGGTGTTTTATAAAATTTTATAATTGTAAGTAGCATTTCTTTTCACTAAATTTTTAGTGGATTTAATTATGTTTACTAAATATTTTTATTTCATTTCTGTTGACTATTGTTTTGTTATTGGAAATAGTTGATTGGTCTTATTTCTTTTGTAGTTTTGACACAACAAATTTTTGTGAGACAAACATTGGTTTTGAATTTCTTCCTCTTGATTGATACTATTGAATTGTTTTATTTTAATCTTGCTAATTGTGTGAGTTGTATTATAGTTGTATGCTTATTGTGTGCTTTGTCTGATTTGTTAGATCATCCGGAGTGCGAAGCTTGTTATCTAGAGTCACTTGAGTACGAGGATCATCAACAAGGCAAGTCACTTTGATCATGATTACCCATGTTTTATTGCATTAGTTCTACCATCTCCCCAATTGCATGCAAAGTAGGTAATTTGGAAACTTGGTTACTTGATGTAGTATCATGTGGTAGGCACCCCTCAAACCTTTGACACATTGGCTCCGGGAAACGTTGATTTAATTTTGCTATGCTATTAGTAGACGGGGTTGGTTGTGTGATTCATGAGAGTTGTGAGTTAATAATTTCAAGACCTACAAGATGATCAAGACTTCAAGACTCTGAGTTTTCAACATACCTCTGGGTGGATGATGGTTGAACGGCGCCCTGGAGAAACTAGTGGTTAGCCTAGATGTTGCTGGAGAAGTGCCAGTATTCATGCGGAAAGGTCCTCTCAGGAACAAAGAGATGGATGGATGCTTCAAGACCCAAGGCTTACCTGCACAACCACAAGCCATTATGGGCTCTAGCTTGGTTGGATATCGTGGTGACCTGGACAGGCGGTGCTACGAGATGTAGAAGAACAGTAGGAAAGGATGGGCACCGACAAAGTCTCGGGGAAACCCTTTAGAAGACCATGTTTTGGTCATCCGTTTCTCAAACACCCTGAAGTGCGAGAAATCCAACGGAGGTGATCAAATCTTGTGGGGAACGTGTGCAAAACTCTGTAGAGTACCCAAACCTAATCGATTAGCCGTGTCCACGGTCATGGACAGTTTGAGCCAAAGGAACTGAACTATCTGGAACTCTCAACACAAATAATTGTATTGATGTGGGTTTTTAATGACAACTTGGGTATGAGAATTGGTTGGTGGAACCATCTCATTAATCAACCAACATTGTAGTAATAATTTTCTGCCCTCTCTTGTTGTAGGAAAAAATTTGGCTTTATGCAAAAACTTACTACCCCACCTGCCATATATGCATATAGACTAGATGATTACTTTACCCTTTGTTTTGTGACATTGCCGGCATATTCAATATGCTGACCTACACGGCTGCAACGTATCATGTTGCAGAGTACTTTTCCGACCAGGAGTGAGGATACGCTCTATGCTCGGTGAGATGCCCTTGGAGTCTGATGGACTCAACTACCTTTGAAGCTTCCGCAAGATTAGTTATTCTCATGAGTTGGCCTTCAGCCACTTTATTGTAATTCTCATTGTAATAAAGGACTCGATATGATTTTTTTTTCGATTATTAAAGCTGTGTGATTTCACTTTGATATATACATTGATGTACCGTGTGTGTATCAGCATGATCTTGGGATGGTACAGAAACACTGGAGATTCGACCTTTCAGGTCGGGTCAATACAACATGTGTAACATCACGTTCGAGATTCATCAAAAATAAACCATTGACCAGCGGGGCATGACCATAAAACATTTCTCTCATATAAATAGAACAACCATTATTCTTAGATTTAAATGTGTAGCCATCTCGCATCAAGCAAGATCCAGATACAATGTTCATGCTCAAAGCTGGTACTAAATAACAATTATTAAGGTTTAACACTAATCCCGAAGGTAGATGTAGAGGTAGTGTGCCAACGGCGATCACATCGACCTTGGAACCATTCCCGATGCGCATCGTCACCTCGTCCTTTGCCAGCCTCCGCTTATTCCACAACTCCTGCTTGGAGTTACAAATGTGAGAAACTGCACTGGTATCAAATACCCAGGAGCTACTACGAGTGCTGGTTAGGTACACATCAATAACAAGTATATCACATATAACTTTAACATTGTCGTCCTTCTTATCCGCTAATTACTTGCGACAGTTCCGCTTCCAGTGACCGGTACCCTTGCAATAAAAACACTCAGTCTCAGGCTTGGGTCCATTCTTGTTCTTCTTCTTCCCGGCAACTTGCTTACCGGGCGCGGCAACAGCTTTGCCATCCTTCTTGAAGTTCTTCTTACCCTTGCCTTTCTTGAAACTAGTGGTCTTATTCACCATCAACACTTGATGCTCCTTTTTGATCTTGACCTCCGCTGATTTCAGCATCGAGTACAACTCAGGAATGGACTTCTCCATCCATTGCATGTTGTAGTTCATCACAAAGCTCTTGTAGCTAGGTGGAAGCGAATGGAGGATTCTGTCAATGACCGAGTCATCCGGGAGATTAACTCCCAGCTGAGTCAAGCAGTTGTGTAGCCCAGAGATCTTGAGGATGTGCTCACTGATAGAACTATTCTCCTCCATCTTACAGCTAAAGAACTTGTTGGAGACGTCATATCTCTCGACCTGGGCATGAGCTTGGAAAACTAGTTTAAGCTCTTGGAACATCTCATATGCTCCGTGTTGCTCAAAACGCTTTTGGAGCCCCGGTTCTAAACTGTAAAGCATGCCGCACTGAACAAGGGAGTAATCATTGCAGCGAGAATGCCAAGCGTTCGCAACGTCTTGCTCTGCTGGGAGAAGGGGTGGGTCACCTAGTGGTGCATCCAGGACATACAATTTCTTGGAAGCTATGAGGATGATCCTCAAGCCACGGACCCACTCCGCATAGTTGCTTCCATCATCTTTCAGCTTGGTTTTCTCTAGGAACGCGTTGAAGTTTAGGGTGACATTCGCGTTGGCCATTGGATCTGCAATATAGATTTTAAAGACAATTTTAGACTAAGTTCATGATAATTAAGTTCACATAATCAAATTATTTAATGAACTCCCACTTAGATAGACATCTCTCTAGTCATCCAAGTGACACATGATCCATGTCAACTAGCCCGTGTCCGATCATCACGTGAGATGGACTAGTCATCCATGGTGAACATCTCCATGTTGATCGTATCTTCTATAGGACTCATGTTCGACCTTTCGGTCTTTCGTGTTCCGAGGCCATGTCTATACATGCTAGGCTCGTCAAGTCAACCTAAGTGTATCACGTGTGTAAATCTGGTTTACACCCGTTGTATGCGAACGTTAGAACCTATCACACCCGATCATCACGTGTTGCTTCGAAACAACGATCCTTAGCAACGGTGCACAGTTAGGGTGAACACTTTTCTTGAAATTTTATTGAGAGATCATCTTATTTACTACCGTCGTTCTAAGCAAATAAGATGTAAACATGATAAACATCACATGCAATCAATATAGTGACATGATATGGCCAATATCATCTTGCTCCTTTGATCTCCATCTTCGGGGCACCATGATCATCACTATCACCGGCACGACACCATGATCTCCATCATCGTGTCTTCATGAAGTTGTCTCGCCGACTATTACTTCTACTACTATGGCTAATGTTTAGCAATAAATTAAAGTAATTACATGGCATTTATGATTGACACGCAGGTCATACAATAAAATAAGACAACTCCAATGGCTCCTGCTGGTTGTCATACTCATCGACATGCAAGTCGTGAATCCAATTACAAGAACATGATAAATCTCATACATCACAATGCATCACATCACATTCTTTAGCCATATCACATCACAAGGCATAAGCTGCAAAAGCAAGTTAGACGTCCTCTAATTTGTAGTTGCAAGTTTTTACGTGGCTGCTATAGGTTTCTAGCAAGAACGTTTCTTACCTACGCCAAAACCACAACGTGATATGCCAATCGCTATTTACACTTCATAAGGACCCTTTTCATCGAATCTAATCCGACTAAGGTGGGAGAGACAAACACCCGCTAGCCACCTTATGCAACAAGTGCATGTCAGACGATGGAACCAGTCTCACGTAAGCGTATGTGTAAAGTCGGTCCGGGCCGCTTCATCCCACAATACCGCCAAATCAAGATAAGACTAGTAGTGGTAAGCATATTAACAAAATCGATGCCCACAACAACTTGTGTTCTACACGTGCATAGATTCTACGCATAGACCTAGCTCATGATGCCACTGTTGGGAGACGTAGTAGTAAATCCAAAAAATTCCTACGATCACCAAGATCTATCCATGGAGAAACCAACAATGAGTGGGGAGAGATTGCATCTTCATACCTTTCAAGATTGCTAAGCGGAAGCGTTACAAGAACGCGGTTGGTGGAGTCGTACTCGCAGCGATTCAGATCGCAGTGGATTCCGAAATCAGCGCTGAACAATGGCGCCTCCGTGTTCAACACACGTGCAGCCCGGTGACGTCTCCTACGCCTTGAACCAGCAAGGGGGAAGGAGAGGTTGAGTGAGAGCTCTGGTAGCACGATGGCATGGTGACGGTGGAGCTACGTGGACTCCGACAGGGCTTCGCCAAGTGCTACGGAGAACGAGGAAGAGGAAGGGTAGGGCTGCGCCGAGAGAGAGAGAAGTTGTGTCTCAAATCAGCCCCAACCCTTGCATGTATATAGGAGAAGGGAGAGGGAGGACTTCCTTGGCCCCTCCTCCAAGGAGGAGAGCTTCGGTCGAAGCTAGGGAAGAGTCCACCTCCCACAAGGGAGGTGGACCTCCCTCCTTTCAAACTCCTTTTGCCTTATCCCTTGATCTCCAGCCTCATGGGCCTTTCTAGAAGGTATTGGCCAGCCCAATAAGGGCTGGAACACCTCCTCTAAGGGACCACAAAGTCCTATGGTTGTCACACCCCTCCCGGGGGTCCTCCGGCACCCTCCCGGCACCCTCCCGGCACTCCCGGTACACTATCGATGAGCCCGAAAACTTTCCGGTGACCAAAATTGGACTTCCTATATATCAATCTTTACCTCCGGACCATTCCGGAGCTCCTCATGATGTCCGGGATCTCATCCAGGACTCCAAACAACCATCAGTAATCACGTATACCATTTCCCTATAACCCTAGCGTCATCGAACCTTAAGTGTGTAGACCCTACGGGTTCGGGAGACATGTAGACATGACCGAGACACCTCTCCGGTCAATAACCAACAGCGGGATCTGGATACCCATGTTGGCTCCCACATGCTCCACGATGATTTCATCGGATGAACCACGATGTTGGGGATTCAATAAATCCCGTATACAATTCCCTTTGTCTATCGGTATGGTACTTGCCCGAGATTCGATCGTCGGTATCTCTATACCTTGTTCAATCTCGTTACCGGCAAGTATCTTTAGTAATTCCGTAATACATCATCCCGTGACTAACTCCTTAGTCACATAGAGATCATTATGATGATGTCTTACCGAGTGGGCCCAGAGATACCTCTCCATCACACGGAGTGACAAATCCCAGTCTCGATTCGTGCCAACCCAACAGACACTTTCGGGGATACCCGTAGTGCACCTTTATAGCCACCCAGTTACGTTGTGACGTTTGGCACACCCAAAGCATTCCTACGGTATCCGGGAGTTGCACAATCTCATGGTCTAAGGAAACGATACTTGACATTGAAAAGCTTTAGCAAACGAACTACACGATCTTGTGCTATGCTTAGGATTGGGTCTTGTCCATCACATCATTCTCCTAATGATGTGATCCCGTTATCAACGACATCCAATGTCTATGGTCATGAAACCGTGACCATCTATTGATCAACAAACTAGTCAACTAGAGGCTCACTAGGGACATGCCGTGGTCTATGTATTCACATGTATTACGGTTTCCGGCCAACACAATTATAGCATGAACAATAGACAATTATCATGAACTAGGAAATACAATAATAACCATTTTATTATTGCCTTTAGGGCATATTTCCAACAGCAGGCACGCAGGAAGCTGCGTGACAGCACCGGCGTGGGCGCACGACGAGCACACGCTCGTCCTCCTGGCCGCCAGGAGGACGACGATGGTGCTGGGCCAGATGGGCTAGCCCAGGTGCTTCCTCCTTTTTTTTTTAAATTCCAGTTTCTGTTTTATTTTTCTGACATTTGTTTTATTTATTTTTAGGCACAAATATTAGGTATAAAATATCCCAAATATTTTATAGAATTTAGTGTGAATATTTCAAACTTCTATACAAAGTTTCAAAATATTTTGAAAACTGAAATATTTTTAATGCTTTATTTGGCATTTTTAGCAGCTTTAATATTTATTTTTGAAATGCTATAAATATCCAAATATTTAGAATGACCCCTGATATATTCATGTCCACATTTATCACACATAGGGGACATTTTTTTATGGGCATTTTGGAATTGTTGGTTTTTCACAATCATGGAAAAATTTGATTCAAGTGAGGTGTTTGGTTTTTTTGTTAATTTCCATTTCAAGTTGATGCAAAAAGTGAAACATGATGCACACACATGCTGTCCTAAGTAAGCTAGCTAGGGATGTGACAACTCACCCCCACTCAAAAGAATCTCGTCCCGAGATTTCGAAGTCGTCGGGAAGAGCACGGGGTACTCTAGTCGAAGAGGATCCTCTCTTTCCCATGTGGCCTCCTTCTCAGAATGGTGTGACCACTGAACCTTGAGAAACTTGATGTTGTGACGCCGAGTGGTACGCTCAGCTTGATCAAGAATACGAACAGGGTATTCTCGATATGTATGGTTTGTAGGGGAACGTTCCATGGGAAAAAAAATTCCTATGGAGACGCAACACCTATCCATGGTGATGAGCATCTACGAGAGGGAGAGTGGATCTACATACCCTTGTAGATCGCTAAGCGGGAAGCGTTAAGAAACGCGGTTGGTGTAGTTAAACGTCTTCGCGATCCAAATCGCCGAGCATCCCGCGATCTCATCACGATCCGTCCCGCGATCCAATCATGATCCGTCCCATGAACTCATCACGATCTGTCCCGCGATCTCATCATGATCCGTCTCATGATCTTGATCACGGTCCTTCTGATCTAGCACCGAACGGACGGTACCACCACATTCAGCACACGTACAACTCGGTGAGGATATCCGCCTTCTTGATCCAGCAAGAGGGAGCGGAGAGGTAGATGAGTTCTCCAGTAGCACGACGGTGTTGCGGCGATGGTTGAGGAGCTATTCCAGCAGGGCTTCGCCTAAGCACAGCTAAAAACCGATCTAGAGGAGAAACTGCGATCTAGAGGAGAGGTAGCACGTGGCTATTAGGGTTAGCTTTTTCCTTTATATCCTCTAGTATATATAGGAGGGAGGGAGGGGAGGAGGCAGCCTCAAACCCTCAAGGTTTGGTCGAAATTGGAGGTGGAGGAGTCCTACTCCAATCCTATTAGGAGTAGGATTCCTCCTTTACACTTAGAAACTCTTTCCACCTTTCCACCTTTGGATTTTCCTTCTCAAACCACTCCAGCCGCATGGGCCCTTAGAGGAGGCTTAGGACAGCCCACCAGGGGCTGGTGTACCTCCTCCCACAGCCCATGTAGCCTCTTGGGTCGAAATACCTCTCCCGATGGTCCCCGGTACACTACCGGCACTCCCGGTACACTACCGATGAGCCCGAAACTTTTCCGGTGACCAAAACAGGACTTCCCATATATCAATCTTTACCTCCAGACCATTCCGGAGCTCCTCGTGATGTTCGGGTTCTCATCCAGGACTCCGAACAACCTTCAGTCACCATCATACATAACTCTATACTACCGAAACATCACCGAACCTTAAGTGTGCAGACCCTGTGGGTTCGACAATTATGTAGACATGAACGTGATACCTCTACGGTTAATAACCAATAGCGGGACCTGGCTGCCCATATTGGTTCCTACATATTCTACGAAGATCTTTATCGATCGAACCTCTATGTCAAGGATTCAGTTAATCCCGTATGATGTTCCCTTTGTTCTTCAGCATGTTACTTGCCCGAGATTCGATCGTCGGTATCTCCATACCTAGTTCAACCTCGTTATCAGAAAGTCTCTTTACTCGTTCTGTAAGACAAGATCCCGTGACTAACACTTAGTCACATTGCTTGCAAGGCTTATTGTGATGTTGTATTACCGAGTGGGCCCTGAGATACCTCTCCTTCACATGGAGTAACAAATCCCTGTCTTGATCCATGCCAACCCAATAGACACCCTCGAAGATACCTGTAGAGCACCTTTATAGTCACCCAGTTACGTTGCGACGTTTGATACACACAATTTACTCCTCCTGTGTCTGTGAGCTGCATGATCTCATGGTCATAGGAACAAATACTTGACATGCAGAAAACAGTAGCACTAAACTGACACGATCATATGCTACGTTTGTAGTTTGGGTCTTGTCCATCACATCATTCTCCTAATGACATGATCCCATTATCAAATGATAACTCATGTCCATGACTAGGAAACCATAGCCATCTTTGATCAATGAGCTAGTCTATTAGAGGCATACTAGGGACATGGTGTTGTCTATGTATCCACACATGTATCTGAGTTTTCGATCAAAACAATTATAGCATGGATAATAAATAATTATCATGAACAAGGAAATATGGTAATAACCAATTTATCATTGCCTCTAGGGCATATTTCCAACAGTCTCCCACTTGCACTAGAGTGAGTAATCTAGTTCACATCACCATGTGATTCACATTGTTATGAATCTAACACCCAATGAGTTCTGGGGCTCGTTCATGCTTTGCATGTGAGATAGGTCTTATAGTGAACGGGTCTGCGACATTTAGATCCGTGTGTACTTTGCAAAACTCTATGTCAAACTGTAAGCACTGCTACCACCCTCCACTTGGAGCTATTCCAAATGGCTGCTCTACTATACGTATCTGGATTGCTGCTAAGAGTCATCCGGATTGGTGTCAAAGCTTGCATTGACGCAACTCTTTACGACGAACTCTTTCTTACCTCCATAATCGAGAAACATTTCCTTAGTCTTTTAGTTAATAAGCATGATCTTGACCGCTGTCTAGTGATCCACTCCTGGATCACTCTTGTACCCCTTGACGCACTCATGGCAAGGCACACACAGGTGTGATACACAACATGGCATACTATATAGAGCCTATGGCTAAGGCATAGGGGATGACATTCGTCCTTTCTCTTTCTTCTGCCGTGGTCGAGCTTTGAGTCTCACTCAACTTCACACCTTACAAAGCAGGCGAGAACACTTCTCTCTGACAAATCCATTTTGAACTCTTTCAAAATCTTGTCAAGGTATGTAATCCTTCAAAGTCTCATCAAGCATCTTGATCTATCTCTATAGATCTTGATGCTCAACAATTAGGTAGCTTTATCGAGGTCTTCCTTTGAAAAACTCCTTTCAAACAACCCTTTATGCTTTCCAGAAATTCTACATCATTTCTGATTAACAATATGTCAACCACATATGCTTATCAGAAACTCCATAGTGCTCCCACTCACTTTATTGTAAATACAAGTTCACATAAACTT
Source organism: Hordeum marinum (assembly GCA_022496015.1). Lineage (NCBI taxonomy): Eukaryota > Viridiplantae > Streptophyta > Magnoliopsida > Poales > Poaceae > Hordeum > Hordeum marinum. Next base: position 447,592,619 of record CM039674.1, read on the forward strand.
TGTATAGACTCAAAAACTTTGACCACCTCATCAAAGTGTATATTCCAACTCCGAGATGCTTGCTTCAGTCCATAGAAGGATCACTGAAGCTTGCTCACCTTTTAGCATCCTTAGGACTGACAAAACCTTCTGGTTGTATCACATACAACTTTTCCTCAAGTAAACTGTTAAGGAAACAATGTTTTGTCATCCATATTCCATATTTCATAATTGAAAAATGCAACAACTGCTAACATAATTCCAACAGATTGTAGCATCGCTACGAGTGAGAAAGTCTCATCGCAGTCAACTCTTTGAACTTGTCAGACACTTCTTCGTGACAAGTCGAGCTTTATAAATGGTGACATTTACCATCAGCGTTTGTCTTCATCTCAAAGGTCCATTTGTACTCGACGACCTACCGTCCAACGAGCAAGTCTACCAAAGTCTATACTTGGTTTTCATACATGGATCATTTCTGGGATTTCATGGCCTCTAACCATTTGTCAGAATCCGGGCCCATCATCGCTTCTCCATATCTCGGAGGTTCATCATTGTCCAACAACATGACCTCCAAGACACGGTTGTCGTACCACTCAGGAGGAGTACGCATCCTTGTCGACCTACGAGGTTTTATAGTAACTTGATCTGAAGCTTCATGATCAACATTTACTTCCTCTTCAACTGACGTAGGTTCCAAAGAAACATCTTTCTACGCTGCGCTACTCTTTGGTTGAAACAAAGGTTCAACAACCTCATCACGTTCTATCTTCCTCCCACTCAATTCTTTTGAGAGAAACTTTTTCTCGGGAAAGGACCCATTTTAGCAACAAACACTTTATGCTTGGATCTGATATAGAAGGTTCACCCAACTGTTCTTAGGGTAATCTATGAAGATGCATTTGCCCGCTTTGGGTTCGAGCTCATTAGGTGAAAATATTTTTCCACACAAGCGTCGCAGCCCCAAACATTAAGAAATGACAGCTTAGGTTTCTATCAAACCATAATTCACATGGTGTCATCTCAACAGATTTAGATGGTGCCCTATTTAAAGTGAATGTAGTTGTCTCTAATGCATAACCCCAAAACTATAGTAGCAATACGATAAGAGACATCATAGCCCGCACCATATCCAATAAAGCACGACTATGACGTTCGGACACACCATCACACTATGGTGTTCCAAGTGGCATGAGTTGTGAACGACTTTCACATTGTCTAAAGTTGTATGCCAAACTTGTAACTCAGATATTCACCTCCACGATCATATCGCAGACATTTTTATCTTCTTGTCACGATGATCTTAAACTTCACTTTGAATTTGCTTGAACTTTTCAAACGATTCAGACTTGTGTTTCATTAAGTAAACATACACTATATCTACTCAAATCATCAGTGAAGGTAAGAAAATAACGATATCCACCGCACGCTACAAGACTCATTGGATTGCATACGTCAACATGTATCATTTCCAATAAATCACTTGCCCGCTCCATCAATCCGGAAAACGGGGTCCTTAGTCACCTTGGCCAAGAGGCATAGTTCGCAATATTCAACCGATTCGAAATCGAATGAGTCCAAAGATCCATCAACATGGAGTTTCTTCATGCGCTTTATACCAATATGACATTTAGCGGCAGTGCCACAAGTATGTGGTACTATCATTATTAACTTTGTATCTTTGGCATCAATGTTATGAACATGTGTATTACTATGATCAAGATTCAACAAACCATTCTCACTGGGTGCATGACCATTGAAGGTATTATTCATGTAAACAGAATAACAATTATTCTCTAACTTAAATGAACAATCATGTTGCAATAAACACGATCTAATCACATTCATGCTCAACACAAAACATCAAATAACATTTATTTAGGTTGATCACATCAACCTTGGAAACATTTCCAACACACATTGTCACCTTACCCTTAGCTAGTTCTCCATTTATTTCGCAACTTTTATTTCGAGTTACTAACATTTAGCAACCGAACTGGTATCCAATACCCAGGTGCTACTAGGAGTACTAGCATGTACACATTAATAACACGTATATCAAATATACTTCTGTCGATGTTGCCAGCCTTCTTATCTACCAAGTATCTAGGGTCGTTCCACTTCAGCAACTGCTCTCCTCATAATCGAAGCACTTAGTCTCGGGTTTGGGTTCAACTTTGGGTTGCTTCACTGGGGCAGCAACTGACTTGCCATCCATGAAGTTTCCCTCCTTGCCCTTGCCCTTATCGAAACTAGTGGTTTTACTAACCATCAACACTTGACGCTCCTTCTTGATTTATACCTTCGCGGTGTCAAACATTGCGAACAGCTCTGGGATCATTATTTCTATCCCTGGCATTTTATAGTTCATCACCAAGTTCTAGTAGCTTAGTGACAATGACTTGGAAAACTATATCAATCACTTTCTTATCTGGAAGATCAACTCCCACTCAATTCAAGTGATTGTAGCACCCAGACAATCTGAGTAAATGCTCAACGATTGAGCTATTCTCCTTTATCTTGCAGGCAAAGAATCTTGTTGGAGATCTCATATCTCACAACACGGGCATGAGCCTGAGATCCCAATTTCAGCTCTTAGAACATCTCATATGTTCCATGACGTTCAAAACGTTTTGGAGCCTCAATTCTAAGCCGTAATGCATGACACATAGAACTATCAAGTAGTGATCGGAACGTACCTGTCAGATGTTCACAACATCTACACACGACGCTAGAGGGGGTGCTGCACCGAGCAGTGCATTAAGGACATAAGCCTTTTGTGTAGCAATGAGGACAATCCTTAGATCATGGACCCAGTCCGCAATATTGCTACCATCATATTTCAACTCTATTTCTCGAGGAACATATAAAATATAAGGGAGCTACAGCGTGAGCTAGTAATCTACAACATAATTTGCAAAGACACGACTGACTATGTTCATGATAATGAGTTCAATTAATCATATTACTTAAGAACTCCCACTCAAATTGACATCCCTCCGGTTATTTGAGTGATACATGATCCAAATTCACCAACTCAAGTCCGATCATCACGTGAGTTGAGGTGGTTTCAATGGTGAACATCATCATGTTGATCATATCTTCTATATGACTCATGTTCGACCTTTCGGTCTCTTGTGTTCCGAGGCCATGTCTGTACATGCTAGTCAAGTTTAACCTGAGTGTTCTGCATGTGCAACACTGGCTTGCACCCGTAGTATGTGAACGTAGAGTCTATCACACCCGATCATCACATGGTGTCTCGACACGACGAACATTCACAACAGTGCACACTCGGGGAGAACACAATTTATCTTGAAATTAAGTGAGGGATCACCTTATAATGCTACCGTCGTCCTAGCAAAACAAGGTGCATAAAAGGATTAACATCACATGCAAATCATAAGTGACATCATATGGCCATGAACTTGTGCTTTTGAGCTCCATCTTGAAAGCACCATCATGATCTCCATCGTCACCGGCATAACACCATGATCTCCATCATTGTGTCGCATCGGGGTTGTCGCGCCCACCATGCTCATACTACTATAGCTACCGTTTAGCGATAAAGTAAAGAATTACATAGCACTGAATGATTGAAACGCAGGTCATACAATAATTAAAGACAACCCTATGGCTCTTGTCTGTTGCCATACTCATCGACATGCAAGTCGTGATATTCTGTACAACACATGATCATCTCATACATCACATATATCTCATCATGTGATTGGCCATATCACATCACAACATACCTTGTAAAAACAAGTTAGACGTCCTCTAATTGTTATTGCATGTTTTACGTGGCTGCTATGGGTATCTAGCAAGAACAATTCTCATCTGCGCAAAACCACAATGGTGATACATAAGTTGCTTTTCAACCTTCTCAAGGACCGCCTTTGTCGAATCCAATCCAACTAAAGTAGGAGAAACAGACACCCGCCAGCCATCTTTGAGCAACGAAGTTACACGTTAGTTGATGGAACCGGTCTCTCGTAAGCGTACGAGTAATGTTGGTCCGGGCTGCTTCATCCCACAATACCGCTAAACCAAACTACGACCAAGGGAGGAACCAATCTAAGCATCAACGCCCACAAACTCTTTGTGTTCTACTCGAGATCACATCTACACACAGACCAAGCTCATGATGCCACTGTAGGGGAACGTTTCATGGGAAACAAAAAATTTCCTACGCACACGCAAGATCTATCCATGGTGATGAGCGTCAACGAGAGGGAGAGTGGATCTACATACCATTGTAGATCGCTAAGCGGGAAGCGTTAAGAAACGCGGTTGGTGTAGTCGAATGTCTTCGCGATCCAAATCACCGAGCATCCCGCGATCTCATCACGATCCGTCCCGTGATCCAATCACGATCCATCCCATGAACTCATCACGATCCGTCTCGCGATCTCATCACGATCCGTCTCACGATCTTGATCACGGTCCTTCCGATCTAGCGCCGAACGGACGGTACCACCACATTCAGCACACGTACAACTCGGTGAGGATCTCCGCCTTCTTGATCCAGCAAGAGGGAGCGGAGAGGTAGATGAGTTCTCCAGCAGCACGACGGTGTTGCGGCGATGGTGGTGGAGCTATTCCAGCAGGGCTTCGCCTAAGCACAGCTAAAAACCGATCTAGAGGAGAAACTGCGATCTAGAGGAGAGGTAGCACGTGGCTATTAGGGTTAGCTTTTTCCTTTATATTCTCTAGTATATATAGGAGGGAGGGAGGGGAGGAGGCAGCCTCAAACCCTCAAGGTTTGGTCGAAATTGGAGGTGGAGGAGTCCTACTCCAATCCTATGAGGAGTAGGATTCCTCCTTTACACTTAGAAACACTTTCCACCTTTGGATTTTCCTTCTCAAACCACTCCAGCCGCATGGGCCCTTAGAGGAGGCTTAGGACAACCCACCAGGGGCTGGTGTACCTCCTCCCACAGCCCATGTAGCCTCTTGGGACGAAATACCTCTCCCGATGGTCCTCGGTACACTACCGGCACTCCCGGTACACTACCGATGAGCCCGAAACTTTTCCGGTGACCAAAACAGGACTTCCTATATATCAATCTTTACCTTAGGACCATTCCGGAGATCCTCGTGACGTTAGGGTTCTCATACAGGACTCCGAACAACCTTCAGTCACCATCATACATAACTCTATACTACCGAAACATCACCGAACCTTAAGTGTGCAGACCCAGGGGTTCAAGAATTCTGTAGACATGACTGAGACACCTCTACGGTCAATAACCAATAGCGGGACCTAGATGCCCATACTGGTTCCTACATATTCTACAAAGATCTTTATTGGCCGAACCTCTATGTCAAGGATTCAGTTAATCCTGTATGATGTTCCCTATGTTCTTCGGTATGTTACTTGCCCGAGATTCGATCGTCGGTATCTTCATACCTAGTTCAACCTCGTTACCGGCAAGTCTCTTTACTCGTTCCATAATACAAGATCCCATGACTAACACTTAGTCACATTGCTTGCAAGGCTTATTGTGATGTTGTATTACCGAGTGGGCCCTGACATACCTCTCTGTCACATGGAGTAACAAATCCCTGTCTTGATCCATGCCAACCCAACAGACACCCTCGGAGATACCTGTAAAGCACCTTTATAGTCACCCAGTTACGTTGCGATGTTTGATACACACAAGGTACTCCTCTGGTGTCAGTGAGTTGCATGATCTTGTGGTCATAGGAACAAATACTTGACATGCAGAAAACAGTAGCAATAAACTGACACGATCATATGCTACGTTTGTAGTTTGGGTCTTGTCCATCACATAATTCTCCTAATGACATGATCCCATTATCAAATGACATCTCATGTCCATGACTAGGAAACCATAGCCATGTTTGATCAACGAGCTAGTCTATTAGAGGCATACTAGGGACATGGTGTTGTCTATGTATCCACACATGTATGTGAGTTTCCAATCAACACAATTATAGCATCGATAATAAACGATTATCATGAACAAGGAAATATGATAATAACCAATTTATTATTGCCTCTAGGGCATATTTCCAACACAATTATAGCATGGATAATAAACGATTTGGAAGTCATCGGGAAGAGTGCAGGGTACTCTAGTCAAAGACGATCCTGTCTTTCCCATGTGGCCTCCTTCTCAGAATGGTGTGACCACTGAACCTTGAGAAACTTGATGTTCTGACACCGAGTGGTACGCTCAGCTTGATCAAGAATACGAACAGGGTATTCTCGATATGTAAGGTTATCTTGGAGATCAAGCGCTTCGTGATCTACTTCGCGGACAGGGTCCGAGAAGCAATGCCTAAGTTGCGAGACGTGGAAGACAACATGAACCTTGGAAAGATGCGGCGGAAGTTCCAATTGGTAGGCAACCTCTCCTCGTTTAGCAAGAATGCGAAAAGGTCCAATGTAACGAGGAGCTAACTTGACCTTGATACCGAAACGGTGGGTACCCTTCAGAGGTGTAACCCGAAGATAAGCCTTCTCGTCAATTTCATAGGTCACAGCCTTATGATGATGATCATATTGGCTCTTTTGACGAGATTGGGCAGTTTTCAACTTTTCACGAATAATACAAACTTGCTCCTCTGCATCTTGGATCATATCTGGTCCAAAGAGTTGCCTCTCTCTGGTTTCTAACCAGTTAAGAGGTGTTCGACACCTTCGTCCATAGAGAACTTCAAAAGGGGCTTTGCCCAAGCTTGATTGATAACTATTGGTATAAGAAAATTCGGCAAATGGAAGACATTTCTCCCAATTCATACCGAAGGATATAACACAAGCTCGGAGCATGTCTTCGAGGATTTGATTTACTCACTCAACTTGACCACTTGATTGCGGGTGGAAAGCAGTGCTAAAGGATAGATGAGTCCCCATAACGGTTTGGAAACTTCCCAAAATTGGGAAGTAAAGATACTTCCGCGGTCTGAGTTAATCTCCAATGGAACACCATGAAGAGAAACTATTCGAGAAACATATAACTCCGCTAGCTGGCTAGCAGTTATACTCTCCCGAATAGGAGGAAAATGGGCCACTTTGGAAAGGCGGTCAATGACCACAAAGATAGCATTATTCCCTCTCTTAGTCCTGGGAAATCCGGTAATGAAATCCATACCGGCCTTATCCCATTTCCATTCAGGAATAGCTAAAGGTTGAAGGATGCCAGCGGGCCTTTGATGTTCTGCCTTAACGTGAAGACAAACGTCGCAATTAGCAATGAACTGAGAAATTTCTCTCTTCATCCTACTCCACCAGAACCTCTCGCGTAGGTCCCAATACATCTTGGTACTACCAGGATGAATCGTGAGAGGAGAATCATGAGCCCCCTTCAGGATCAACTGTCGCAGATGTTGCTTCTTCGGGATCACCAAGCGGTTCTCAAAGAAGACAACACCCTGATCATCTTTCGAGAAGCATCTAACATTACCCTTCTTAATGTTTTTCTTGATCCGAGATATCCCAACATCATGCTTCTGGGCTTCTATGATTTGATCCGTAAGAGTCGGTTTCACCACCAGGTTGGAAAGGAATCCTTGAGGAACAATATGGAGGTTCAACTTCCGAAATTCCTCATAGAGAAGTGGTTGACCTTGTTGTAACATCAGGTTGTTACAATAAGACTTACGACTTAGTGCATCAGCCATGACATTGGCTTTCCCCGGGGTGTAAGTTATCCCTAAGTCGTAATCTGTAATCAACTCAACCGACCGTCTTTGCGTGAGATTCAAATCCGGCTAGGTGAAAATATATTTCAGACTTTGGTGATCAGTGTAAATTTCGCAATGATTACCCAGAAGGTAATGTCGCCATGTTTTCAGTGCATGGACCACAGCTGCAAGCTCAAGATCATGTGTTGGATAATTATCCTCATGTGGACGCAACTGTCGAGATGCGTATACAATCACATGACGATCTTGCATGAGAATGCAACCTAATCCTTGTCGTGAGGCGTCGCAATAGATAACCGTCACGCCCAAGATGCACGCCTATCCATAATAAGGCACGGGGGCCTCGCAAGGGATAGAGGCGCATCTCGTCGTTCGCAAGTATAGTAATATTACATCATATATTACATAAGAGATGAGTATACGAGTTGGCTTACACTCACCACATACTAAATTACAAGTCCACAGAGAGTTCAAACATCAAGATGAAGACAGGGTCCGCCTACAGACGAAATCAAACGATAAAATAGATACAAATGATACTAACTCGCTATCCCAAAGATCACGACCATGGTCCTCTACTCATCCGGATAAGTCACATACATCCTGCCCCTTTCCTCGTCATACTCTCACTAGAGCTACGTCAGATCATCATGCACGAACTCATCTGTACATGTACCTGGATTGTAGTAGTAATCTGTGAGCCACAAGGACTCAGCAATCATGTGCCCGGTTACCAAGCTATTCAAGCTTAAAGGTTGGGATAGGGTATGTGTTTAGTTTGCAGTAGCACTAAGCATTTATGGTGGCTAAACTTACGTAACATGAAGATAAATATGAGTGTCCTACGATGAACGATCGAATCTAGAATGACCTCTATGAGATCCTGAACACTTACTTACGTCAATCATAACCCCACCGTGTTCTCTCTAGGATCATGTTCACGAGTAGAGACGATCACGGTTACTCACACAATTGGTGTATTTTATTAGAGTTTACTTCAAATTCACTATAACCGGGTGTTAAACAAATATCCAAGTTGCCACATAACCGCGGGCACGGCTTTCCGAAAGATTTGACCCTGTAGGGGTGCTCCAACTAGTCCATCACAAATTAACCACACTCCGCGAGAATAGCCTCGACCATAGATCTCGTGATCATCCTAGGCAACTCCAAAGGATTTCCAACACCTCGAGATAACCCGAAGAAAGTCAGAGCCCTCACGCAAGACACTTGATAAAGGTAAAACAAATCCAGCAAGACCACCCGACGTGTCAACGAACCCGATAAGAGCCGCGTATCTCGTTCTCAGGACACGACCGGATAAGCTAGTGTACGGTGGCCTGATCGAAATCTCCCAAGTTGCCCTAGGTTGGGCCGCACAGTGCTCTAGTTTGGACCAACACTCATGAGGAGCACTGGACCGGGGGTTGATTAATTATCCACGGGGTTGCAAAGCCCTATGCAAATTTTGTTAAGTTATTAAGCAAATGTAGTGCCAATATTGGGTCTTGACAAACAAGTTTTAATCTTAACCGAATAAACAAGGGGGTCCCCAGAACAACCACGAGCATGTTAGGAGCGCAAAGTATGGAAACATAACACCGGTAACAAGAAACTATGGCAGTAACAGCGGAACAAAACACCTAGAAAAAGGCCAAACCTTCCACTAATACTAAGATATATATGTGCATTAAATTAAATAACAGATAATATTGTGATATGCGAAATCCATATTATCACATGGATACAACCTGTACCTGCAACCAGAACGCTATAAGAGGGGCTGAGCAACGGTAACTTAGCCAATCAAAGGTTTGCTAGGATGTGAAGGGTTAGAGGTTATCATGGCAATTAGGACGCTGACATTCAAGTGGTAGGTAGCGCAATTGTAACTATAAGAGCGATACACTAGCAAGCGAAAATAGTATCGGGATCCGGGTATGATCATCTTGCCTGTTGGTTATTTAGTGGAACAAATAGCGGGATCCTTGGAGTTGTACTCGCCTGGCTCTTTGTACTCAGGTTCAACGTTCGCGTCTACCCAAAATAAACAGCAAGAATAAACAAACAATCATGGTGCAATGCACAAGCAAGAATGATGCATGCTTATTTGAAGAGTTTTAGCATGGCAATCCTAACTAGTCATGGTTCACATGCAAAGGGTTGGTTATTAATGAATCTGGACAGAACCTTATGTTAAGCTATTTAGACATGCATGAACATGGAAAATATGGATGCATCATGCAAAAACGATAAAAATGCATATGAAGAACGTAAGAAACGGAGTTACGGTTCTCACGATACGCTCATGACAAGATACGAAGGCAAAACACAAGACAAGAAAGACCTGGGCTATTCCTTGGCATTCCAAGGTAACCACTAGATAGGCAATGAAAACCCCACCACAGTAGAGCCAAAGATCAAGCAATTCCATGGAGTATAGCTCCCACAAGTCACAAAACAATAAAACAAGCAGTCTGCCACAAACAGCAACATAGCAACTTACACAACCCTCAACTTGAGCTACAGGAATCTTACTGCCACAAACAAGGCATTGACATAAACTACATGACATGCTCATCAAATTATCCAACTACACATACTGGAATAGAGGCACACATCAATAAGCATGGAGCTCACAACTTGGCATGATGAAACAGATTTCTGGGACTTAGTGAAAATCACAGTTTTCTGGATTCTGAGTTAACCTGATGGCAAGTTGACAGCAGAAACTAATGGTGATAGAGACCACCTCATGGCATGAAAATTAACAGGATGATAGAAGACAACATATACTTCAAAACACTAGCACTGAGCTTGAGCTAGTTCTCAACATATCTCAAGATAGCAACCACTCTTCATGGCATAAAAATAACAGCAGATTCTCACGGAAATATTTAGCATGGTGAAAACAGTAACATTAAGTTAGCTACTTTGCAGCAAGTTTCCCACTTATATGGGTGATTCTCATGTCAAACAAAAATACCATGGCATAATAGACATAAAACACTAACACTTCCATGTTGGCACATGTCCCAAAGCAAGCATGGATTAATACATGCAAAAATGACAAAGTAGCATCACAGCAGAAAATGACATTTTTATAAACTTGCTCAAAAGTGAAATCTAATTGCACCATTGGATTCCTTGGATCTTTATACCCCAAAATCATGTGTCATACTCATATATTCATGTGAAGCAACATGTCAAGAAGTACACTAGCAAAGCAACCATCCACTCTCATAAGTGAAAACTTACTCTAAATGGACAAGACCACAAATGGGCCTCACCAGATTTGGAATCTTAGCTTTAAATGGAAATGATCTAATAACTCCTACAAAACATGTCATTACCAAAAAAACATAGTGTATGACAAGTGGGGGAAAAGCCCACTTGTCACACACACACACTCTCTACACACCCACACTACACAAGCATGCACACACATGGCTACATATGCCTAAGGCATATGAGCACATACACACCCATGAACACACCACCTATTAGGTTGGGTGTTCATCACACACACACATATGCTCCATATATGCACAAAGGCATATAGGCACATACACACTAGCCACATAAGCACAAGTGCATATGGACACATACTCTCATGAAAACACACTCCTAGGTGTGTGGGTGTTCATCACACACACATATACACACATATATGCACAAGTGCATATATGCACATATATATGCATGTATACCACACACACACACACTACATACACCAAGCAAGCATAAGTGCACACTCACATATTGCACCACACACCACATACACCACTCCACACACACATACAATCAGTAAAGAAAGAAAAACACCCTAAAAACATGAAGGTTTGCCCATACACATACTTACATGGCCATATCAAAAGAGAAAAAAAACAAAGGAAAAATAACAAAATAAAAAGGGGGAGGGGTTTGGGCTCGAACCCACGACCTCTGCTCGCTACCCCGAGCATGTTACCGCTACGCTACGGCTACGGATGTTAATAGGAGAGGGCATCAACCCCTCTAGAACTAACAAGGCACGAATACTCTGATGAAACTGAATAACTCAACAGCGTCGGACAGAGGCATGGCGGCGACCATTCCCGACGGCACAGGGCTCTCTGGCGAGGGGAACCTGCCGAGGGGAAGGCGGGAACCTATGGGGAACCCATTCCCGCACCAAACGCAGCTGCAACGGCGGCAAGGAGGCGCTCGAGCTCAAGTTGTTGCTCGTATCGGGCACAATGGAGGCGAACACAACGGCAGCAATTCGCGGGCCTACGCGGGACAGAAGGGTTGCGGGGGAATGCCACTCACCCTCTGTTGCACCAAAAAAACCAGCAGGAAGGTTTTTTTCTTTTAAATATCAACAACACAAGAAAAACCTCCTAGAGAAAAATAAAAGGACTTTTGCCAAAACAAAATATTTTTCCAGTAGAAATAAAATGTATTTTTTACTAAAAATAACAAGATGAATTTTTGGACAAGTAATTTAAATACTTTTTAAATAACCATCCCCCTGTTATTTAGCAAAACCCATGAGCCCAAGTTCAAACATCACAAAGAGCTATACATACATACTCAAAATAATATACCCTCATACCAGAACATTTTTAACCAATTTAATTTAGCACTTAATTAAGGTGATTAATGGAAATGGAATAAAGAGGGAAGTAGGGTTTTGTTGAAAAGAAAAGAGAGGGGAAGTAGAAGGAGATGCACCACCCACACTCTAACCACATCACACCACACAAGGACACACTCAACCACAACAAGGTCACATCTCAACAAAGACATGGCATGATGGACGAAATGATGCATGATGCATGAATGCATGAACAAGACATGGCATAACAAGGCTCAACTCATATCAGTAATCTCATGACAACAAGGTTCACTTAAGATACATGCCCAACAAGGTAGGGACAACACTTGGGCTATCACAATAACAAAGTCCTTAGAGAAGTCTGGTGGCACCAGAATGGGAGGAGAGGTCAGGCGTCTTTTCAACTCCTGAAAACTGTGCTCGCATTGTGGAGTCCACTCAAACTTTTTATCTTTCTTGAGGAGTTCAGTCAGAGGTTTTGCAACCTTGGAGAAATTCTCGACAAAGCGGCAACAATAGCTCGCTAAGCCAAGGAAACTCCTAACTTGCTTAACCGATTCAGGTTGAGTCCAATCAAGGACGGCCTGAACTCTCTCGGGATTGACAGCAATACCTTAAGCAGAGATCACGTGGCCTAGGTAGGTCACTTCTGGTAACCAAAATTCACACTTGGAGAATTTAGCATACAGACGATGCTCTCGAAGTTTCATCAATACCAGCCTTAGATGCTTGGCATGTCCCTGTTTGTTCTTCGAATAGATGAGTATATCGTCGAGGTATACCACGACGAATTTATCCAAATTCTCCATGAAGATCGAATTCATCAAGCGAGAGAAGGTGGCTGGGGCATTGGTTGAACCGAAGGACGTGAAAGTGTACTCGTATTGGCCATAATGAGTAACAAAAGCCATTTTTGGAATGTCCCCGTTTCTAATTTTGATTTGATGGTATCCCAACCTCAAATCCATTTTGGAAAAGATAAAGGATCCAGCGAGTTGATCATACAAATCGTTGATCCCGGGGAGCGTATACTTGTTCTTTATGGTGACTAGATTCACTGGCCGATAATCCACAACCATCCAATCCGATCCATCCTTCTTCTTAACGAAGAGGACATGGCAAGCCCAAGGAGAAGAGCTAGGATGGATGAAACCTTTCTTCAAAGCCTCACCGAGTTGTATCTTATTTTCGGCTAGTTCTAAGGGTGTCATCTTATAGGGTCTTCTGGCTATTGGGACAGTCCCTGGGATGAGCTCTATCACAAACTCAACATCTCTGACAGGTGGAATTCTTGGCAGTTCTTCTGGAAAGTGTTGGGAGACGTAGTAGTAAATCAAAAAATTTCCTACGTGTCACCAAGATCTATCTATGGATAAACCAGCAACGAGTGTGGAGTGATTGCATCTTCATACATTTGAAGATCACAAAGCGGAAGCGTTACAAGAACGCGGTTGGTGGAGTCGTACTCGTAGCGATTCAGATTGCGGTGGAATCCGATCTTAGCGCCGAACAACGATGCATCCGCGTTCAACACACGTACATCCCGGTGACGTCTCCCGCGCCTTGATACAGTAAGGAGGAGGGAGAGGTTGGGGAAGAGCTCCAACAATAGCACAACAGCATGGTGGTGTTGGAACAGCAAGGTATTCCGACAAGGCTTCGCTTAAGCACCGCGGAGGAGGAAGAAGAGAGGTAGGGATGCGCCGTGGGAGAGAGAGATCAAATCTTGTCTCAAAACAGCCAAAACCTCAAGTATATATAGGAGTGGGGAGAGGGAGGGCTGCCTTGGCCCCTCCTCCAAGGAGGAGAGGTTCGGCCGAAGCTAGGGAGGAGTCCACCTCCCACAAGGGAGGTGGATCTCTTCCTTTTGAATCTCCTTTAGCCTTATCTCTTTATCCCTAGCCGCATGCGCCTTTCCGGAAGGACTTGGCCTGCCCAATAAGGGCTAGTACACCTCCTCTAAGATCCCACGAAGTCCTTTGGTCGTCACACCCCTCCCGGGGGTCCTCCGGCACCCTCCCGGCACTCCCGATACACTACCGATGAGCCCGAAAACTTTCCGGTGACCAAAACTGGACTTCCTATATATCAATATTTACCTCCGGACCATTCCGGAGATCCTCATGACGTTCGGGATCTCATCCGGGACTCCGAACAACCTTCGGTAATCACGTATACCATTTCCCTATAACCCTAGCGTCATCGAACCTTAAGTGTGTAGACCCTACGGGTTCGGGAGACACGTAGACATGACCGAGACACCTCTCTGGTCAATAACCAACAACGGGATCTGGATACCCATGTTGGCTCCCACATGCTCCATGATGATCTCATCGGATGAACCACGATGTCGGGGATTCAATCAATCCCGTATGCAATTCCCTTTGTCTATCGGTATGATACTTGCCCGAGATTCGATCGTCGGTATCCCTATACCTTGTTCAATCTCGTTACCGGCAAGTCTCTTTACTCTTTCCGTAATACATCATCCCGTGGCTAACTCCTTAGTCACATTGAGCTCATTATGATGATGTCTTACCGAGTGGGCCGAGAGATACCTCTCCGTCACACGGAGTGACAAATCCCAGTCTCGATTCGTGCCAACCCAACAGACACTTTCGGAGATACCCGTAGTGCACCTTTATAGCCATCCAGTTACGTTGTGACGTGTGGCACACCCAAAGTATTCCTACGGTATCCAGGAGTTGCACAACCTCATGGTCTAAGGAAACGATACTTGACATTAGAAAAGCTTTAACAGACGAACTACACGATCTTGTGCTATGCTTAGGATTGGGTCTTGTCCATCACATCATTCTCCTAATGATGTGATCCGTTATCTACGACATCCAATGTTCATGGTCATGAAACCATGACCATCTATTGATCAACAAGCTAGCCAACTGGAGGCTCACTAGGGACATGTTGTGGTCTATGTATTCACACATGTATTACGGTTTCCGGTTAACACAATTATAGCATGAACAATAGACAATTATCATGAATGAGGAAATACAATAATAACCATTTTATTATTGCCTCTAGGGCATATTTCCAACAGAAAGACATCCGGAAAATCACGGACTACCGGAACATCTTCTAACTCTGGAAGAGGGCTAGCATTGAGAGAATAGAGCTGGTGCTTGGCTGCTCGAGTGGAGACATTAACTATCTCACCCGATGGATGTGTAAGTTGAACATTCCTAGTATGAGTATCAATCTTAGCATAGTGGGCTTTCATCCAGTCCATGCCTAAGATGATATTGATGTCCGAAGACTTGTGGTCTATCAAAGATGCTAGGAAGATTAGCCTATCCACAAGAATCTCATTGTCATGGCTTACACTAGAAGTTTGCCATTTTGAACCAGGAGTCTGAACTACTAAAGGAGTAGGCATATCACAAAAAGACATGTTATGCAAGTTTGCATAACTTTCTAAGATGAATGAATGAGATGCTCCAGAATCATATAGAACAGATGCTGGATGACTATTGACAAGGAGCGTACCTAGGATAACATCAGGATCCTCAAGGGCTTCTTCAGCAGAAACATAGTTCACTCGACCACGAGCAGGAGCTGGCTTCACATAGAAGGCTTTTCCCGGCTTCCCCTGTCCGGCCGGCTTATCATTGTTCTGAGGACACTCACGGGAGTATTGTCTTGGTTCTTCGCATTTATAGCAGACAATGGTGGCACGGGGAGCAGCATTGACAGGAGGACCTCCGAATGTTCTGGCCGGAGGGTTGGGCTGAGCTGGGCGAGGCGCCTGGAAGGATGGCCTCGCGCTGTACCTTGGTGGTAGAGCTGCGTTGGGCACCCACACCCGGCGTTTGTTGGAGCCCGAGCTAGATGTGGGGCTGAAGTCACGGGTGTGCTTCTTAGTTGCCTCGTAATCAGTGTGTCCAGTTTCGGCATTGATAGCCTTGTTGACGAGAGCCTGGAAGGATGTGCACTCATGCAGGCGCAGATCTCGACAGAGCTCAGGACTAAGTCTCTTGCGGAACCTAGCATGTTTCTTGGCATCGGTTGACACTTCCTCCGGAGCATAACGAGCAAGATTGCCGAACTCATGGCTATAGGCATCCACTATCAGTCTGTCTTGGGTGAAAGCACAGAACTCCTCTCTCTTGCGATCCATCGGCCCTTCCGAGATGTGATGGGCAAGGAATGCCGCGCTGAAATCTGCCCAAGTTGGTGCGGGGCCTGCGGGACGCATAGCTTCATAATTTTCCCACCATAGATTGGCGGCTCCTTCCAGAAAGTAAGCAGCAGAGGTCACCTTGTTGGCCTTAGATACATTGGCAGCTCGGATTTTGCGGGACATGTTGGTCAGCCAGTCATCCGCATCGAGCGGGGCGACCGAATGATGAAACTTAGCTGGGCACAACTTGAAGAAGTCATTGAGGGACACACCATCATTGCGATCATTGCGGGGAGGATGCATTGTGTTCTGCTCAATACGTTCCAACAACCTGTTGGTCTCCCTTTTGTTCCGTTCAGCTTCGAGCATCACTTCTGCCAAAGAGGGCGCCTGTGGCAGGTTCTCTTGCCTTGGCTGGCTTCCCTCGCCCTGCTCAGGGGCAGGTACGGGGTTATTCCTAGTTGACACCATCCTGGGAAAACAAACCCACATCTTAGATAAGGAAGACACCAACTCTAAGGAATGAGATAAGGAATGTACTAGACAACATGGCATGCATGGGTAAACACCCGATCAACATGGTAATAACAACTGCCATATGAACACCATTATTCATACACACCATAACATAGTTCAGTACAAGCCCAAGCTGAAATACAAACTACAGAGAGATGACACAACTCATCGGAGGTATTACAAGCTTCCTATACATTATCTATCTACACCTCCGGAACTCAGCTCTCAACCTCAGTCATATCCCACAAGACACGCAGGACTGTGGCAATATGACTACTAACATCCACGTACTCAAGCATCACCGTAGAATGCCTCATATAGGTTACCCCGTGACCCGGGAGCTGAACCTGAGGATCTGGAAACACTCTAGCCTGTGATCCTTGGAAACCGTAAGGACACGGATGTGGCCTCGGTCCCCTTGTTGGTGGCAACAGCGGTCCTCGAAGAGGAGTGATGCCTCCAACATCGGGCCAATCTATGCGTGCTAGCAGATGAGTCCACGATGGGTTCAGCATCTCCAAATCTCCATAGCCTGTTTGCACGACAGGTGCTAGCTGCGTCAAGGCTGTCCAAAGAAGTGCACGGGTAGCATAATGCTCCATGTGAAGGGCACGTGCATCATGATCCCTGTTCTCCAACATCTGAGCGGTCACCTGCAGCCTAGGGTCCTCATGAGAATGATCATAGTAGGCTGCGCTAAGATAGCTATCCTCTCCTCCTAGAGAAGCAGGAACATAACAGAACTCTGTGTTCTGAAGCAGACCGTGGTGAAACCTCATGATAGTCAGCACGGTGTAGGCGGCCTCCTGAACTGCCATGTCTATGGTGACACCTAATCCATAAGTCCAAAGAAGCGGCGCTGCAGCTCCAGGATATGATGGATATATCTTAACAGTACACAGATACTGGCTCTGGTTGAAGTCTCGATACTGCTCCTCCACCATGTACTCTGGGTACCAACGGTAACCAGCCTCCATCATAACTCTAACCAACATGGACGTGTGACCCGGTACATCGATGCTCCTGGTCAGACGGACCACCTGATGGGAAGGACGAGGGGGCATCTGAAACGGAGAATGATGCAAAGACATTATGGACTCTAGCAAAAATTGGACAGCATAATGGTTATAATTGCTCAAAAAGGATTTTGAGACAACTGCAAAAGATTGGAAAATCATAACCACTCGACTATCTAGACTCAAATCACTTCTCCAATTGTTTGTCACACCAACAATACTCGAGTATGAAGTTCACTTGCGAACAAGCTAGCTAATAGTCCATGGTTAGTAACTTGTCATCCTAAGCTATAGATGAGAAGCCTAGTTCTTAACCCCGTAGAAAAGATGAGAATGACTCAGAATAGAATAACTTGGGAAGAGGAGTAAAAAGAGCCTTACGTTCCCTTCCACAATCAATTCCCCTACTTTTCTATAGTGTTTTTAGACTCAACTTCGACCAGTTTGGCTTGCTAGTCCTACAGTCAGTCAGGCTCTGATACCAACGCTGTCGGGACCCCGATCCAAAGTCATATGAATCCAGGCTGTAACATATCACATCACTTTGCGGCCTCACGCACGGTAAACTCCACGGCTGCAGACTTACCTTAGCCGGGACCGTTTGTGTCTTTTGGCTCACGTATGTGAACATGTCGCTGGCAATCAAACGACAAAGAACCCGGGCCAACATGACTAGTCATAGAACCCAAGTAGCACATCCGTACGGAAACAGGCATACATAACCCAGCAATGCAGGTGTCGGCCTCAAGCGTGTGTAGACGAGTCATAGCAAGCTAGAAGGACTCCATTATGCCGTGGGACACAAATGTCATCACTGCACGTAGACGAGTCGTACCAGGCTATAGGGACTCCATTACACCACGAGACATTTCCCCGAAGGGACAGATACAGCAGCAAAGAAGGATACGTACCGGTCAATCAATGTGTCCGGAGCAGTAGCAAGCTACCAAGGCTCGATGGAAGCACAAAGAGGCAGTTTCCCGTAAAGAGTACTACTAAAGGCACATGACTAGGCGTCGGATCCCATACATACCGTTGCACGTCACACGTATGCACGACATGCCCGATATGCATAGATACAACTGTGGCATCACAACATAACCATACATCAACACGACTTTTATTTAAGAGGCTCAGAAGAGCCTTGCATATGTTCTTACAGGTAGGGGTCACATGACCCGACACTCAAGTCATACAAGCAAGTTCATACAAACCAAGCGGAAGCATAAAGCTGTCTGAGTACAGACAGTTGAAAGGGTAAAAAGGCACATGGCCTGACTATCTACAGCTCGCCATAGGGCATAAGGTTGTAGCTCGGACACCAGCTATTCGGCATCATCGACATCTAGATAGAACCCACCTGATGGGTCCTGAGTCTCATCTGCAACATTTATTAAGAAAACGTGAGTACAAACGTACTCAGCAAGTCTTCAAAGTAGACCTAGACTAATCATGCTCAAGTATCAACAAAGGGAGTGGTGGAGTTTATGCAACAATGCCAGCTTTGACTCATGGCTAACCTACACTACACCATTTTAACTCTTTGTTTAGATTTTAGATATCGCACATGAGTCCACTAACTCCACATCAATACACCACCATGGATTCACTTCCGCATCCTACGAGAGTGCCATCCACGGTACTCACACTTGTCTTGTTATTTTTATGAGTATCCATCAAATTATCTATGAACAACATAAGTTCTCCAAGTAGTCCATGTCCGAGGACGTGACTATTTGAATAGTTTCATACCCTGCAGGGGTGTACTTCTTCACAGACGCTCTCGCCACTTATCGCTATGTGCTCATAAAACCAAGCACTTCGGCAACCTTCAAGCGGAAGCCCAGCAAGGGAGTCGGCCACAACTATCAATCACATAAGACCTCTAGTCCAGGCTATCGCCCATTTGAGACTGAACACGCATGGAAGTCCGGCCGAAGTTTTTGCTATGGCCCCAAACGATGTGTGCAGGGTTTCTAAGCCCACCATTCGGGTGACCCTTGGTACACCATGCCACTGCCTACCGCATCGTAACCCACCCCTAGGGTCAGCGCTACGCACGGCCTCCAGCATGCTATAAACACCAGAAACTACTTGCAACTCCTGGACCAAGGACTAAGCAGTTGATAAGTCGAGAGGGGTCGAGTTATCAGAACCCAATGTGTGGTAGTAACTAATCTTGGATCACAAACATGGAACTCAGTTCCTAAGAACGGTCCCAATGAGACAACCCGCTATGTACTCCTACATAGCCTCTCATCGCTACCTTTACCAAATCAGGTTCATCATAAGCTTATCACATCAGAACAACATTGTTTCACTCCAGTTCATCACCCAGATGAATCAAACCTGATACAACTCTACGCATAGTAGGCAAGTAAGCAAAGCACATCATGGCACAAGTATCTACCAGGTATGCTAGGTTGCAAGTTTAGCTATTTACTATGACAATGACAGGTCATGCAAAGGAATGGGTTCATCTACCATGTATGACCGACAAGTGAACGTTTGTCCTAATGCAATAAACAAGAGCAGGAGCAAGAGAATGGGATGTTATCGGAATGATCAAAGGGGTTGCTTGCCTTGCTGGGAAGCGGGAAGGTTTTCTCCTTCGTTGGAATACTTGGGGGTATCCTCAGAAGCAAGGCCTACTGTAATGCAGATAAATTGCAATCAATACACGACAACTGCAACAATATGATGGATGATCATGACATGGCAGCATGTATGGATGAGCTAATGCAACTACTGTCCAAGTTAAATGAAGTGATTTTGAATATAGGTTCAAAATCATTCTCATTTACATATTCCATATGTTAACCTATTAGTAAATGTCAATGATCATCTACTTAGGTTGCTCTAACATGCATGATAACAGCACCATTGGATTCATTGAATTTTTCTGATAAATTTTCATAATTATTTCAATCTGAGTTATAGATTAATTTCTATGAATTTTATAAGTTTTAAATAGTTTTTGGAACTACTTTAATTTAGAAAATTCATTATTGCATCAACATGACATCATCATGACGTCAGCTGGTCAACATACCTTTGATAGGTCAAACCTCACGAGTGGGGTCCACTGGTCAGTGACCCAGTTACTAACAGAGTTAATTAATTAACTAATTACTAATAAGATTAGGGTAGGGCCCACTGTCAGTGCATCATTAACTTAATTTAATTAATTAATTTATTAATTTCTCTAATCCTAAAATTAGCCAAGCCCGGCCCCACTTGCCAGTGACCCACGGGACTAACCCTTGGTGGTCAAACTGGTTGACTCGCCGGTGTTGAGCCGCCGGCGACATCAGGGACAGCGGAGGGGATCGGATTTCCTCCTCCGGCGACCAAATGGGCGACGGAGGGCACCAGGCGAGCCTAGGCTCACGCGCGCGTCCACCCCGTCACCTCTCAGAGGCTGAGACGACCGGGATCGACGCCAGCGACGAGCTCAGCGGCTGCCGGAGCTCGAGCGAGCACGAACTCAATGAACCAGGGCACCACATGGTCGGGGCTTAGCACCTACGGTCTCTACGTGACCCCACGAGCTCGATGGTGGCCACGGATGGATCAGCTGGTCACCGGAGCAACGCCGGTGACGAGCTCGTGCGGCAGGGCATTCGGGAGCCAACGCAACTGAGGCCTACAGAGGGGGAAAAGGTCGGGGAAGAGAGGGGAAAGGGCTGGGAGCTCACAGCAGGCTCAGAGCCGACGAGAGCTTGCTCGGGGAGGGATCAGGGGCGACGAATCGACAATGGCGGAGCTCGGGTCCGAGGAGGAAGAAGAGCTCGAGGACGATGCTCCAGGGCTCTTGGCGATGTGTGGCTCGGCGCAGAGGACAGGGACTACGAGGCGGAGCCTCTGGCGGGCTCAGGGAGGCGCGGGAGCGTCTGCAATTACGGCGACAAGCTAGCGGGGCCGTCGCCATGGCGGAGCAGAGGAGAGGAAGAAGCAGGGGCGAAATGGGCGAGAGAGAGAGATGGGGACAACAGCGGCATCCTCATCCTCTTGCCAGCGCGGCGGGGGATGCAGGCATGCAGGAAGCTGTGTGGCAACACCGGCGCGAGCGCACGGCGAGCACACGCTCGTCCTCCTGGCTGCCAGGAGGACGACGATGGTGCTGGGCCAGATGGGCCGGCCCACGTGCTTCCTCCTTTCTTTCTTTTTTAAATTCTAGTTTCTGTTTTATTTTTCTGACATTTCTTTTATTTATTTTTAGGCACAAATGCTAGGTATAAAATATCCCAAATATTTTATAGAACTTAGTTTGAATATTTCAAACTTCTATAAAAAGTCAACCTAAGTGTTTCGCGTGTGTAAATTTGGCTTACACCCATTGTATGCGAATGTTAGAACCTATCACACCCGATCATCACGTGGTGCTTCGGAACAACGATCCTTAGCAACGGTGCACAGTTAGGGTGAACACATTTCTTGAAATTTTATTGAGAGATCATCTTATTTACTACTGTCGTTCTAAGCAACTAAGATTTAAACATGATAAAAATCACAAGCAATCAATATAGTGACATGATATGACCAATATCATCTTGCTCCTTTGATCTCCATCTTCGGGGCACCATGATCATCATTGTCACCGGCACGACACCATGATTTCCATCATCGTGTCTTCATGAAGTTGTCTCGCCAACTATTACTTCTACTACTATGGCTAACGTTTAGCAATAAAGTAAAGTAATTACATGGCGTTTATGATTGACATGTAGGTCATACAATAAAATAAGACAACTCCTATGGCTCTTGCCGGTTGTCATACTCATCTACATGCAAGTTGTGAATCCTATTACAAGAACATGATCAATCTCATACATCACAATGCATCACATCACATCCTTTGGCCATATCACATCACAAGGCATATGCTGCAAAAACAAGTTAGACGTCCTCTAATTTGTAGTTGCAAGTTTTTACGTGGCTGCTATAGGTTTCTAGCAAGAATGTTTCTTACCTACGCCAAAACCACAACGTGACATGCCAATTGCTATTTACCCTTCATAAGGACCCTTTTCATCGAATCCAATCCGACTAAGGTGGGAGAGACAAACACCCGCTAGCCACCTTATGCAACAAGTCATGTCAGGCGGTGGAACCGGTCTCACGTAAGTGTACGTGTAAAGTTGGTCCGGGCCGCTTCATCCCACAATACCGCCGAATCAAGATAAGACTAGTAGTGGTAAGCAAATTAACAAGATCGACACCCACAACAACTTTGTGTTCTACTCGTGCATAGATTCTACGCATAGACCTAGCTCATGATGCCACTTTTGGGAGACGTAGTAGTAAATCAAAAAAATTCCTACGTGTTCACTAAGATCTATCTATGGAGCAACCAGCAATGAGTAAGGGGAGAGTGCATCTTCATACCTTTGAAGATCGCTAAGCGGAAGCATCACAAGAACGCGGTTGGTGGAGTCATACTCGTAGCGATTCAGATCACGGTGGACTCCGATCTTAGCGCCAAACAACGGCGCCTCCGCGTTCAACACACTTTCAACCCGGTGATGTCTCCTACGCCTTGATCCAGCAAGGAGGAAGGAGAGGTTGAGGGAGAGCTTTGGCAGCATGACGACGTGGTGATGGTGGAACTGTGTGGTCTCCAGCAGGGCTTCGCCAGGCACCGCAGAGAACGAGGAAGAGGAAGGGTAGGGCTGCGCTGAGAGAGAGAGAGAGAGAGAACTCATGTGTCTGGCAGCCCCAAAACTCTCCACTATATATAGGAGGAGGGGGCGGGAGGGCACAGCCCTAGGGTTCTCCCTAGGGGCTGCGGCCGTCCCTAGATGGCCATCTAGCCGGCGGCCACAGAGGGAGAGGGGGAGGGCGTAGCCCTAGGTGGGCCTTAGGCTCATCTGGGTCTAGGGTTTCCCCTCCCTCCCACCTTTACTGCACCTTGGGCCAGGGTGGAGGGCGTACTAGCCCACTCTAGGGATGGTCCCTTCCACTCTCGGCCCACGCAGCCCTCTGGGGCTGGTGGCCCCACTTGGTGGACCCCCGGAACCCTTTCGGTGGTCCCGGTACGTTACCGGTGATGCCCGAAACTCTTCCGGTGACCAAAACCTCACTTCCTATATATGAATATTTACCTTCGGACCATTCCGGAACTCCTCGTGATGTCCGGGATCTCATCTGGGACTCCGAACAACCTTTTGGTAACCACGTACACTATTCCCTATAACCCTAGCGTCATCGAACCTTAAGTGTGTAGACCCTACGGGTTCGGGAGACACGTAGACATGACCGAGACACCTCTCCGGTCAATAACCAACAGCGGGATCTGGATACCCATGTTGACTACCACATGATCCATGATGATCTCATCAAATGAACCACGATGTCGGGGATTCAATCAATCCTGTATACAATTCCCTTTGTCTACTGGTATGATACTTGCCCGAGATTTGATCGTCGGTATCGCTATACCTTGTTCAATCTCGTTACCAGCAAGTCTCTTTAATCGTTCCGTAACACATCATCCCTTGGCTAACTCCTTAGTCACATTGAGCTCATTATGATGATGTCTTACCGAGTGGGCCCAGAGATACCTCTCTGTCACACGGAGTGACAAATCCTAGTCTCGATTCATGCCAACCCAACAGACACTTTTGGAGATACCCGTAGTGCACCTTTATAGCCACCCAGTTACGTTGTGACGTTTGGCACACCCAAAGCATTCCTACGGTATCCGGGATTTACACAATCTCATGGTCTAAGGAAATGATACTTGACATTAGAAAAGCTTTAGCAGACGAACTACACGATCTTGTGCTATGCTTAGGATTGGGTCTTGTCCATCACATCATTATCCTAATGATGTTATCCCGTTATCAATGACATCCAATGTCCATGGTCATGAAATCGTGACCATCTATTGATCAACGAGCTAGCCAACTAGAGGCTCACTAGGGACATGCTGTGGTCTATGTATTCACACATGCATTACGGTTTCCGGTTAACACAATTATAGCATGAACAATAGAAAATTATCATGAACAAGGAAATAAAATAATAACCATTTTATTATTGGCTCTAGGGCATATTTCCGACAAATCCTGGTTGCCCCATCAGCATCTTCGCCGCCGGCTCCATCAACCTCGAATGCCTTGCCGGCACCGGCTCCATTGGTCCAGCTGGCTGCATCCGAAGCAGCCGGCTCCGATACCACGGCGGTCATGATGACGATCGACACCCCTCCTGCCGTCCCCGTCCCAAGGTTTGGCGAGCCGGTCCCGGGGGATGGCGAGCCAGTCTCAAGGGCTGAACACCTAGACCCCGGGACTCCCGAACCAGCCCCCGTCTCGGCTCCCTCATGGGCCTAGCCCATCCTGGCTTTCCTCCTACGCGGCGAATTCCCTCCTGACGAGGCCACGGCGAGGCGAATCCAGCGCCGAGCCTCGGCCTACAACATCATCAACCGCAAGCTCGTTCATCACAGCACCACCAGCGTCTTTCTGTGGTGCGTCGAGCCGGAAAAGGGTCAGGAGATCCTCCCCTGACATCCACCAGGGCGAGTGCGGCCACCACGCCGCCTCTACGACCCTGGTGGCCAAGGCCTTCCGCCACCGTTTCTAGTGGTCGACTGCCCTGGAGGAGGCCAAGAAGTTGGTTGACTAGTGCGAGGGCTACCAGTGCTTCAGCATGCAGAGCCACCTGCCAGCTATGACCCTCCAGACCATCCCCCTCTTGTGGCCCTTCGCTGTCTAGGGGCTGGACATGGTGGGTCCCTTCAAGACCGCACGAGGCGGCATGACACATCTGCTAGTGGCTGTCGACAAGTTCATCAAGTGGATCGAGGCCAGGGCAATCAAGAAGCTGGACGGCCCCACGGCCGTCCGGTTCATCGAAGACATCATGGTCTGCTACGGCGTCCCCCACAGCATCATCACCGACAACGGCACAAACTTCGCCAAGGGTGCGCTAGCGCGCTTCTGCACCAAACAAGGCATCTGACTCGACTTGGCATCCGTCGCGCATCCACAGTCAAACGGCCAGGTCGAGAGGGCAAACGGCCTAATCCTGGCCGGCATCAAGCCTTGCCTCGTAACGCCGCTGGTCATGTCAGCCAGCTACTGGATCGATGAGTTGCCGGCTATCCTTTGGAGCCTCAGGACCTCGCCTAGCCGGTCGACCGGCTACACCCCCTTCTTTCTCGTGTATCGGTCCAAGGCGATCATCCCCACCGACATCAAGTTTGACTCGCCTCGGGTCGCCTTGTACACGAAGAATGATGCAAGGGAGGCAAGAGAAGACGATGTTGACCTACTCGAAGAAGCATGCGAAATGGCCTTGAGCCGGACGGCCATCTACCAGTAGAAGCTCCGGCACTACCATAGCAAGCGGATCCGGCCGCTCTCCTTCCGCGAAGGAGACCTAGTGCTCAGGCGGATCCAGCGAACAGCCGGCCAGCACAAGCTGTCCTCCCCATGGGAGGGCCCGTTCATCATCACCAAAGCGCTGCACAACAACGCGTACTACGTGATAGACGCCTAGAAGCCGCAGAAGCGCAAGAGAGACGCCTCCGACGAGGAGACAGACCGCCCATGGAACGCGGTGCTACTCCGCCCGTTTTACTGCTAAGAACAAGTGTATGTATGTATCCTTCCCTTTTGGGCTTATGAATGCAATGGGTTCCCCAAGACGGTTCTTGGGACACGCCCCTTCCCGCTTCATTTCAATTTTTTTTGACTCAATCCACCGGCTCTCGGATCCGGCTCCCGGTCCCGGGGGCTCGCCGACTAGTCCTAATGTTCTCCTCCGAAACCGACCAAGTAATGTGAGATAAACAAGCCCTCCCACCCCTCCCAGCTACAGACTGGCTCCCAGCTGTCCGGCTGATGGGGCCTTGGGGCGGCGAAACTTAGAGCACACGAAAAATCGATTGTAAGGGGGCCGCAGGCTAGGTCTAGCCAGACCACTTCCTCGCCTCTGCCACTTACCTTACCCAAAAGACTCTCGCGGTTCCCAACCTCAGAACCGGCTCCCTCGAGGTGGACGCCACGACCCAGCTATAGACCAGCTCCCGGCTGACGAGCTGGCGGGGCCGAAACCAAAGGGGAAAAGGGGACGAGTAGATGGAACCAAGGGAAAAAAGGGATAAGGACAAGCCGACACACATGATAACAAAACATTCAACATTCAAAGTGCAAGCTAATAAAAACTTGAAAATGCCACTGGCCATAGGTTCATTACATACACCCCCAGTGGGTGGAATTGAGTCTAACATGCAGCAAAAGTAGAAACAAGTAAAACGCCCGGGGGCTTAGGCTACCGGCGCATCGCCAGCCGGCGCACTATGAGTCGGCTCGACGTGCGGCCCGGAAGAGGCTGCGGCCTTCGGGTCAGCTTCTGTAGTTCCCGCCGTCTCGCCGTTGCTGTCGGTGCTGGAGTCAGTGCTCTCATCGGCGATCTCCTTGTCCTTCGGACCTTGGGGGTTGCCAAAGGAATCCTCGGCGACCGGCTCGCCATCCTTGCCGAGGGCCAGAAGGAGCTCGTCCGGGTCGACATACGAGGCAAGCTTGTTGTCCCGACGGACTAGGGTGGTCTCGCATGCCGCCCGCTCCTCCTCCGGCTCATCCTGCATGGTGGCCAGCCAATCCAAGTCGACGCCACGGTACCACGCCATGACGAACCGGAGCACCATCTATGCGCCGACTCGAGCTACGGACGCCTTCCAAACCTCGAGTCGGGCCATGGCATTCTCTAGCCACAACGCCACCCGACTCACCGGAGCCCCGTGACCCAGCCCAGGGCGGCGATCACCTCCCTGTCGGCCGTCTTCAGCCGCTCCACGCCGCGCTCAAGATGGATCAGCCGGTTCTCCATGGCTAGCCTAAGCTCCGCCATGTCCCAACCGGTGTTCTCTTCGATCTCGTGCCCGTGCTCCCGGAGATACTCCTGGTGTTCCGCCATAGCGCGCTCAGCATGGCGCTGGGTTTCCGGGAAATGTTCTGGAAAAGAGAGGGGAGGATCAAAAAAAGAAAAGAGAGGAGAGGCAAGAAGAATGCAGCCGGCCGAAAAAGAAAACTCAGACTTACGTTGAAAGGAGACGTCCAAATCAAGGGCAAAATGTAGCGACGAGTCCTGCTCCGACACCAGCGCTGCCTCCGCCTGAGCAAGGGAAGCCTTGCACTCCTCAAGCGTCCTCTCGAGGCGGGTCACCTTCATTTGGAGGGAGGCGTCAGCCGCCTCCTCGACGGCCTTCTCCTTGGCCGCAACCTCCTGCGCCACGTCGGCTTTCAGGCGGTCTTGGGCCGCCTGCCCGTCCACCAGCAGGGTGCCTAGCCAGTCCCTTTCCAAAGTGATCACATGGACGCTTTGCGTCAGCCGGTCCTGCTCGGAGACCGCCCTGGCCTTCTCCTCCCGGAGGATGCTCAACTCCCCTGCAGAACAAAACCAACAATGGTTAATAAAAATATAGAAGACCTAGCCCGGCTGCCAAGCAGCCGACATGCCAGATCCGGATCGGCTGTCAGGCAGCTAGCCCGACTCCCGGGGGCTACACGCCCACACTAGGCCAAGCATACCTTGGACCCTCTTCAACTCCTCCTCCAACCGATATAAGCCGTGGTTCCCGCGGTTGTGGATGGCGACCGCCTCATCGAAGAGTTCCTTTCGCCGGGCATTCCTAGCCTGCCACAGGTCACCAGGGTTAAGGAAATACGAGCAAACTGAGATCCAGCCTGGCTGCCCCACAGTCGGTCAGTCGGCCCGCATCTCGGGGGCAACACCCAGTGGGTGCGCTCGCGCGCCCCCACTGGAGGACAGAAGCAAAAGCAAGCAAAAGAGAGCAAACCGCAAGCAAAAGAAGATCCATCCCGGCTGCCCCACAGCCGGTCAGCCAGCCCGCATCTCGGGGGCTACACCCAGTGGGTGCGCTTGTGTGCCCCCACTGAAAGAAATTCGATGAAGACAGAACGTACCTTGGTGCGCTGCAGGGCGTTGTCGGCCGCCTCAGCGAACTTGGCCAACTCCTCGAGGCAACGCGCCAAGACGCCGCCCATCTTCCCGAGAGCTGGGACTGAGCCACCGGCCGGCGGAGGCAGGATAGCTAGGACACGTGCCAGCGCGTCCCAATCCCGGAGCATGTCCAGCATGGACCGCCGAGACCGGCTCTCCTCGTCATCCTTTCCGGCATTTGCTGCAGCATCGGCTGCCGGAGGACGGTTGAGAATGACGAGGGCGTGGGAGCCGGCTCCCAACTGTCCAACGTTCGGCGCCACTGCCGCCTCCTCCTCCTGTCGGCTCAGCATGTTGGTTGCAACGGCCGACAGTTCCGTCTCCATGGTCGGCACCTTCGGTGCCACCTCCGGGGCCGCCGGGGCCTTCCACATGACGGCCATGGCCGGCTTCGCAACGGGCGGCACCACCGCCGTTTTCACCAGCTGGGTTTCCTCACAGGCCGGCTTCGGGGCTGCCGCCCTCGGTTGGGCCATCTCCTCTGTGGACGGAGGCTCGGCCGCCTCCATAGCCAGCCTTCGCGGCTCGCTCGACGGGTGTCTCGGCGCACGAACCAAATCCACCGCAAGTTCGATGCCGGCACAGGGTCCGCCGACATCCTCCGTCTCCCGCCGCTCGAAGCCCCGGAGCGAGAACGTCTGCCCGGGGCTACTGACTTTGAAGCTCACAGTTCCACGAGCCTCCTCTTCTCCTCACACAGCATGGCTGCATGCTCCTGCGCCAGCCGGCTCGCCGCCTCGACCGGGCCGGCTGCCGACTCCCCCTCGTGGAGCTCGATGGGGTCCCTGGAGCAGGCGAACGCTCAGATATCTGGTGATGCGCGACTCTCCAAATAGAACCTACACTACGAAGAAAGACACTCACCCTGCGATGACGGGCAGAACCAACTTTGATGCGATCGCCTTCAGCTGTTTTCGAGCCACCGGCACCTCTTGAGCCGGCCTCTTCCCCCTGCTAGAGGTCCCGGCAGCTGGGGCATGCGCCGGCTGCTCCTCGCCCGCCCGCGCAGGCCCTGTCGAACTGAGGGAGGAGGCACGTTCAGGATCCGTATGTCGTCATCATCATCGTCGTCATCGTCGGTCCAATCTTTGATCGAGGGACCGGAGGGGAACTCACCAGCCACTCTGGACCCGCCAACTCCCAGGTCGCCGGCCACCTCGACCTCCCCCGAGGAGCCGACCTCTTCTTCAGGTCTTCCTCCCAGCTCGTAGTCCTTGGAGTCGGACTGGGCATGCTCCGCCTCGAAGATCTGAGGGTGCGGCCCGTCTAGCGTGTTTTGTTGAACGAATAGCTGCGGTCAGCACGACGAGTAAGATCGACAGCCGGCCGATAAAATTTAGAGAAGAAATTCGAGGACCCGCCACCTCGATAGGAAATATCAGGGGTGCCGGCTTGTGTCGGTCGTATGGCTCCTTGCCGAAGGACCAGGTCCCCGTCGCCAGCCGGAAGGTGGTGATGCGTTCACTCGCTTCGCCACTCGAGTTAGCGTCAGCTCGATGGTCGATAGCCGACAGGGGTCCCGGCGACCGGACATGTCGCAGATCCGGTGCGGCGTCAGTTGGAGAGGCAACACCCGGCACGCAATGAAGGCGGCCACCAGGTCGGAGGCGACCAGTCCTTCATTGCTCCTCATCTCCACAAAGCCGGTCGAGCTCTTCAAGCGCGGTTCCACGCGGAGCGGTCCCCGGCCAGTTCACTCCAGAGGACAGGGCATTGACAAACGCCAGCAGCCGGATGTAGTCCCGCTATGGGTCGGCGTTCTTCACATAGAAGAATGTCCAGTGCCAGCCCTTGACGGAGTCGATGACGCTGAAGTGCGGGAAGCGCAAGCCGCGGCAGCACACCGCCGTGCCTCCATAGGCATACAGCTCCTCGGCGTTCTTCAATGCCTTGAGGAAAAACAGCATCTTGAAGAGATCCATGTAGGGGAGCATCCCCAGGTAACCCTCGCGCAGGGTCACGAAACCCGCAATGTAGAGGATGGCATTGGGGCCAAGGTGATGCGGCTGGAGATCGAATGTGTCGAGTAGAAGACGGAAGAAAAGGCTAACCGGCAGCCTGAAGCCACGAGAGAAATGGCAGGCGAAGATGACGTGCTCCCCCACCTGCGGTTCGGGCACCACTTCATCGCCTGGCGCGCGAGCAATCACGCGCTCCTCCGACGGTAACATACGAGCGCGGCGGAGCTCCGCGATGGTGGCCTCCGTAATGACGGAGCCAGCCCAGCTACCCAAGCGGCCCTCGGCCATCACGACGACGGGACGGGGCGAGAACGCAAGCAGTCGAAACGGGCTGCAGCGCGAGGAAGAACGGATAAGGCGAGGAAGGAGAAGACGGCGGGGGAAATGGGAGCGCGGTAGCCTCCGCCTCCCTCCCTTCCCTTTTAAATAAGGGGACGGCGCCCGGGGGAGGTGGGGATTAACTGCGCCCACTCCCCCGAGATTTCCGCAGGAACGTGGTCATCTCGGGCCGCAACCACCGCGCCCGGGCGCAGAAAATCCCGGTTTGGGGCCCGAGGCCTACCGGGCTACGCGCGCGGCCTGGCGGGCTAGGCCCAGGGCGACGTCCTATCTTCCCATGAGCACGGGGCCCACAGCATCATTATGCTCTACATGCCGCATTATGGGCAGGCACGGGACCTGGAGTGACGCGGCGGAACCCGAGGCGTCAGGGGCGGCTGCCAACCCGACGGACCGTTCGTCTTCGAGACAG
Organism: Hordeum marinum; assembly: GCA_022496015.1. Taxonomy (NCBI): domain Eukaryota; kingdom Viridiplantae; phylum Streptophyta; class Magnoliopsida; order Poales; family Poaceae; genus Hordeum; species Hordeum marinum. Next base: position 447,624,231 of record CM039674.1, read on the forward strand.
AGGCAAGTGCCACATGAGGGAAGCCGCCCCCCCTCGTCCGGCAGATGCAGGCCCCCACCGGCTTCGGGGACTACTAACAGGGTTATTACCCCTGGGTAGGCCAAAGCAACAGGGTTCTCTCCCCTGCTTCAAGGAAAATCACATCACCGGGTGTCTCACGGCAGGTTGACGCACGGCTGATAGGCTCATTGCCAGCTAGCCAGCGGCCGGCTCTCCGAAGAGCCGGCTCGGACTTGGCCGGATGGGTTACAACCGGCTGCCCCCGGGCCGGCTCCCCCGTTGACCCTCGGGCGAGCAGGCTTCCGTCCCATCCCACTATGCGCAGGTAAGACGACAAGACAAGACCCTCACGACGGGTCCCGACATGGCCACAGTAACCGCTGACACACAGGCACGTATTGCTACGGTCCATCCGGTCATACCGCTGACCTTGGTTGACCGCGACCGAGCGAGGCAACAGTGCCGGCATGCCTCCGCCCACTCCATTACTTACCCCCGCGTGGATATAGTGTCGTCGGTCGTATCGGAGACTTCGGACGGCTGGCGCAAGACGATGCCACTCGGGCGGCCTGTGTCGTAGCAGGTGGGCATGGGCCAATCATGGAGCCGGCTAGCGGGCCCCATCGGGTGATGGGACCATGCAGCTGGTGGACCCCGTAGGCGACGAGATGGCTCGAAGGGAGGGCCCCACTGGCCAGCCGAAGAGGCTGCCAGCCGGGTCCCCCCATGCTATACCTTAAGAATATTGTAGGCCGGGGGGTTGGCCTATAACCCCCCCCCCCCCGAGCCCCCCATGCATTGGGAGATAGAGCTCACACGCAGACACACAGAGAGGAACACTTCGTTCCATGCCGGCTGCTCCTCCTTCCACCTCTAGATACAGCGCAAGAGCACCATTTTAACCTCTCCTCATCGATCAACTAGACCAAGCAAGACTAGGGGTATTACCTCCTACGGAGGGCCCTGAACCTGGGTACATCGAGTGTCAGTCACCGCTTGTGCCTAATCCCGCTCCCGGAGCCCGTCGGCGTCCTTCGGCCCCAACCACCTTCGATAAGCCTACCCTTGGCATCTGTCGTGACAAAACGACGACGTCATGCTATATTAGAGGCAGCACGTGGTTATGCCTAGTGCAAGGCTTAACTTAACATTGTATCATCATGGTCTCATTTCCAGCTGAAATTTATATGATTTTAGTCCTAGGCTTGGGCCATAACTATGGTTGGCCCGAGTCTATTTCTGCCGCTAGAGCCCATCAAAGATGCATGCGAGTTATGGTGGAGTTTTAGAACAAAAATAGGTTCACCTTGCTAAAGTCGGAGGTGGTCATATATGGTTGCTCTCGCATCTTCGGGGCGGTGGCATTAAAGGTGACGGGTGATCCAATGGTGGTAACCTCTTCGGCGTGAACCTTGCATATTTCCCCTCTATTCCTAGACTTTGGGATCAGACCGTTTGACATGGGATAGTGGGTACTTCGTTGAATTGTTGTGGTGTGGGCTTTGTCGATGATCACTTGTCATGGTGTTGGAATCACTTGCTCAAAAAGTGACGACATGACAGTTTCAAGCAAACCTTGCTAGTGTCCTTCACGGTGGTGTGTGTGAGAGTTATTTTTGGAAGATTCCTCGATATGGTACTCTGCCCACAAAAGTAGATCAAACAGAAAATAATGAAGGGTTTACTAAGGTCCAGGCCCTCGTGGGGGAGGTAAAACCCTACGCCATTCTCGTTTGTATTGATTGTGTATCAGTTTACAACGATCGAGGGATTAAATAACCACTCTAGGTTATGTCCCTATTGACTAACCAAGCCTCGACTTATATGTGTATGGGAATCTAGGGTTACATGATCCTAGTCAGTTGGAGGAGCTCCTCGACACCGGTCGCCTTGTCGTGTTCTCCAAGACCTTCGTGTTGATCTTATAATCGGGCCATGGGCTAATATGATGACCCAGGGCAGGAACCAACTAAGGGGCGTTGAGCCGACTTTTGGTATTATGAGGCACCCTTGGGCTGTAACATCATCAGTAGCTCTTAACTAGCTTCGAGCCCAACTGCTCCTTGGGTGGAGATGATCCGAATGCACCGATCTCCGTGAGCTTGTCAAGGTCAAAACTGGTTCGTCAAGCTCTCTCGGATGTACATCTGAATTGTCGGTATTCTTGGTGAAATTAATTAAGTATCACAATCAAGTTTTGATGATTGATCTTCAAGAGGGACTTGTGTGTGTTGGTTGGGTTAAATCCTGCAAATAATCTACCACAGTGATAGAAAGTGAAAAGGGCTTGTATTATGTTGTTGCCACTAAGGATAAAAAGATAGTTGCATAGTTGTCCCAATGATGAACACAAAGTGAAAACAATATACCATCAACATTATGCCACCTTACTTAATGCGATAATGCTCTGTTTTACTTAATACTTCAAGATGCATGTTGGACAACGTCTTGGGATGGAGTGTTAGTTGTAGATGTTGTTGGATAATGGTCTATAGGTACACGAATGTAATTCCCATATGCAATAATGCCATGAATAATCATATAATAAAATTTACAAATTAAGAGATACAAATTTGTAGTTTGTTTACCACACCTATGCTATCTTGTTTGAAGAGATGCCTCCACACTTATCATTTTCAACCTCCATCATTTACTTTGCTATCATATACAACCTGATATGTTAGTCTATTTGTTTAAAATTATCAATACCTATCACATTATGCATCTAATCCTTGTAACTAGCAAAACTGGAAAAATGGTAACCTTCGTGAAGAAGTTGGGGACAAGAAAATGTTGATTGATTGTGAGCACGTACTGATCATTATCCGAACACTGTTAGTTCCTATTAGTTCAATAAACCTTAATTCCCAATTGAGGAAAATATACTAGATTACATCATTCATTCCAATTGGGATCCCAACAACTTATGTTGAAGTAGCAACAGCGAGCGACACCATCCTTTGTCAGTACAACTCTTTGGCAAAGGTACCACATAAGATCTTAACTTCGAGTAGTATCTTCGACTTCCATTTTGTTTTATTCTAAACTAGAATCTCCTACTAAGAAAGCATCAGGTACGTAGAGTAATTACACAAGACCCATTTTTAGTTAGACTCCAGTGGAATTCATCACGTCCTTGTGTTAGGTGTATCAAATCCAACTGGATTAGGAGATGTTGCCACGACGAAACATGGGGTCGAAAAAAATCCATTGAAGGTATATAATCGATGGGATGAATTCAATATGTGTGAAAGAGTATCATTCTTATCGGGAATAATATGGTGCAAGGCTCGACACTGTTCCCAAAGAGTTGCATTTCCTAGCAACATGTCCTCCTAGAATAGGAACTCCGAGTCATCATTTATCACGAAGGAATCGAAGCAAAAACGATTTTTCTTTGTCGCCATCAGTCCCACCCAAAAAGGTGGTCCAGCTGACTTCCAACATGCTCAGACACAAGTTTTGGGAATAAATATTTTTTGCACAAAAGGTTTTGCCACACACCATTCTTGATAAGAAACTTGTACAATCATTTACTAAGTAGGGCATCTTTTTTGACCTAGAGGTCTTGTATACCAAGTCATACCCGATCCTTTGGTCTGCAAACCACGCTCCATTGGCACACTCTATAACTTTTAACCATGGACCCTTTGCCAGAAGAATATCCTACAATAATCCAGGCTTTGGAGGACCCACTTTTGGGTCTTGCAAAAATGAGCATATAGAGAATTGTGTTTTTAGTACGAAATTGCTCAAAACAAGTTGTCCTCCAATAGAAAGAAACTTGCCTTTCTATCTAGTCAAGCATATTTGTGAGAGCTCTTCAACATATTTCCATTTCACACTGGTGACACAACGGCAATGTATTGGAATTCCCCGGTATCTTTTTGGGAATTGACATTGCACACATGCAATCAATTCGATGTATTGAGCAATCGTCTCATTGACTTATACAAAACCTAACAATTCACTTTTATAAAAACTATCTTCAAGACGTGACATCTTCTCAAATGGTGAAAGCAAGACTTTCAAGTTTTTAGTCTTTTCAGATCATATTCCACAAAAAGAATTGTGTTATCGTCGTATTGTAGAATGAAGGGTCCTCCATCCATGGCACTACCCCTACAATTTGATCATCCTAGATGGCACGTTTGATCAGAATAGTCAAAATGTTCCCTCTATCTGGAATGACATTGAAGAAAATGGATCACCATGACATAGTCCCATTTTTGTCTGGATGAAATGATCAACATCATCATGGAATTTCATAGTCACACTGTCTCCACAAATGAAATTATCAATCACATTTCTATAAAAACTTCATTCTAGGAAGGATCATTTGACTTTTTCATAACCTCTTTCAAAGTCGATTTTGAGCACACTCCTCACATGTTCTTCTAGTGTGGGAAGAAATGTTGACGAATGATATATGTGCACATTAAATTTCGTTCACAAATTGGTTTGTTCAGTCACAACCATTTGTGCCAAGTTCACGTTCCCATATGCTCAATAAGTGCATCTTCAATGTCGTATCTAAATAAACAAACTATTTTTTCGTGGGCTAATCCAGATTTGTTCATGAAGACACAAATACAAAAGCCGATCATCCAATCATGTCCATTAAACGTTCGACTCCATACCTTTCTAAGTCAGTAACTCAAAACATTATAAAAAAACAAAAAATTCAACCATAATAACATGCAAATATCCCTAGTACAACAATAGTTCAAATATAAATATTACATCCGAGATAACATTATGTTCAACAACTTTTTAAAGTTCATCGATTCCAAATTTAACTATACCAATCAAAATTCCGCATATGTTGATCATGAAAGCACATTTGCTCCCTTGGTGGTTTTGGTAATTAATAACAACATATATGTCATTGAACTAATGTTTCCACTAAGCATGTTTCGAGAAAAGTTCAATGATGGGTTGGCAAAAGGATTGTGGAATACCCCAAGATGCAAGGAAATAGTTTGGCAAAATATTAAGCAAGAGGACTCTACATTTTACTTTGTGAGAAATCACTTTGAGTCCATAGGAAAGCCAATACCATTAAAAGGGGGTAAGATACTGTTGGTGAACAAAATGCTCATACGTGCACAAGTGATAGTCACCACATACACCCACAAGCTCTTCCACAAAAGTTCGTCCAAAGCCAAATATTCAAAATCGGTGCAACCAACACTTTCCACTCGGTGCCACCGATTCTCAGCCTCACACAGACTCAGCCAAACCCTAGCCTTTCGGTGCAACCGATTCCATTTCGGTGCCACCGAGTTTGGGTTGCCAAATTTCTGTTACAAAAATTCACAAAATCGGCCCCACTGAGTTTGTTGAATCAGCGTCACCGAGTTTGGTAATCTGACCACTGGTCACCTTATAGGTCAACCGAGTTTTATGTATCGGTCTCACCGAGATTCAAAAGTTGCTACCTTTGAAGCAACTCGGTACAACCGAGATTAACACATCGGTTCCACCAAGTCTGACTTATTAGGTGTAACGGTTGGATTTTTGGAGATGCCTATATATACCCCTCCACCACCATCTACTCGCAAGAGAAGCACTCAGAACAGTTCCCCACTCATACCTACTAATTTTCTGAGAGAGAGCCACCTACTCATGTGTTGAGATCATGCCATTCCAGTCCAACCATATGAATCTTGATCTCTAGCGTCCCCAACTTGCTTTCCACCCAATCAATATCTTCCACCAAAGCCAAATCTATGAGAGAGTGATTGTGTGTTGAGGAGTCTATCATCTTGAAGCACAAGAGCAAGGAGTCCATCGATATTATCGAGCCTATTACCTTTTGGAGGGTGGTGCCTCCTAGATTGGTTAGGTTTCGCTTGGGAGCCTCCTACTTCGTGTTGTGGAGTGAACCAAGAAGTTCGTAAGGGCAAGGAGATCGCCTACTTCATGAAGATCGACCCCGAGTTAGGCTAGTCCTCCATGGACGTAGGCCATCATGGTATAGTCAAGGTTGCTTCTTCGTGGAACCCTCCGTGGGTAGATCCCTCCATGGACTCTCGCGACCATTACCCTCCATGGGTTGAAGACTCCATAAAGGTGGACGTACGATAGCACCACCTATCGGAACCACGGGAAAAACCATTGTGTCCCCAATTGTGTTTGATCTTTCTACCCTTCCTTTACTTACATGCTTGTCTTTACTTTCCGCTGCTATACTCATAGACATGCATGTGTAGGGTGTACTTGACTTGCTAAATGCTAAAATCTGCCTACACTTAAAATATGGAAAAAGGTAGATTTTATTTGGTCAAGTAGTCTATTCACCCCCCCCCCCTCTAGCACTACTTTTGATCCTACAAGTGGTATCAGAGCTTTGGTCTCCATTGTATTGGTTTCACAACCTAGGATAGTATGGCGTCTAGTGAGGGAAATTATCACCATAGAGGTCCGTACTTTGATGGCACTAATTTTGCTAGTTGGAAGCACAAAATGAAAATGCATCTTCTTGGTCATAACCCCGTTGTTTGGGTTGTTGTTCGTGTTGGATTGCAAGGTGAATTCTTTGCGGATGGAAGGGAACCGGATCGCGAAGCGACTGCGGAAGAATTGAAGATGCTGCAACTCAATGCTCATGCATGTGACATTCTCTTCAACTGCATATGCCCTGAAGAATTCAATAAAATCAGCCGTATTGAGAATGCAAAAGAGATTCAGGATACTTTGGTTGATATGCATGAAGGTACCGAATATGTGAGAGAATCCAAGTTGGGTGTTCTTCAAAGTCAGCTTGACAAGTTCAAGGTGAAGGATGGTGAAGGAGTCGCTGAGATGTACTCTAGGCTAGCTCTCATCACCAATGAGATTGCGGGCTTAGGAAGCAAAGAAATGACCAACAGATTCATCATCAAGAAGATACTTTGAGCCTTGGATGATCGATATGACACCATATGCACATTGATCCAAATGATGCCCAACTACAAAGATCTCAAGCCAACGAAAGTGATTGGAAGGATTGTTGCTCATGAGATGACACTCAAGGAGAAGGAACTGCTTCACCACAAGTCTAGCGGTGCTTACAAAGCCACAAGTGATGCTCCCGCTACCTCAAGCGATAGCCTTGTCACAAATGAATAGATAAGCCTCATGGTCAAGAAATTCAACAAGTTCTACAAGAATAGAAGCAAAGATCGAAGCTCCAACTCAAGATATGAAGAGAAGCGTTCGTCAAGTCGTGACCGAAACTGCTACAATTGTGGGAAGCCCGAACACTACTCCAATGAGTTCACAACTCCTTACAAAAGGAAAGAAGAGTCACCAAGAAGACGAAGCTCAAGAGACGAGTCACCTCGAAGAGAGAGAAGGAGTAGGGATGATCGTTATGAACGAAGACCCTCAAGGAGAAGTAGGGACTCGGGTGAGAAGGACAAGTACACCAAGAGCTACTCAAGAAGGAGACATAAAGCTCATGTTGGTGAATGGGTTTCCGGCTCCAAATCCGACAACCACTCTGAGAGAAGCTGATGATGATGCTATGTCTGCTTTGATAAAACTCAGACCTCATCTTCGAGAACACAATGCCAGCCATCCAATTGTTGTTGATATGAAGAAGAAGAAGGATGCAGGATTGACAGATTGGAGAGCTATAGATCCTTACTCTCAGTGGAGGGAGACAGTTGTGTACTACATATTCTACACCAAGGAGCAACAATATTTTTATGATACAATCTTGCTTGATAAGAGTATAGCTGTGAGTGACATGAGATATGTCGTTTGGAAGTACATCAAGGAAAATGAGAACTATTTCCCATGTGTGCAAGACAAATTACACTGCATTGGCATTGATAAGTTTGTTGGTAGAGAGTTCACTGCATGAAATGACGAGATGATCATGCAATTCTACTCCACTGCTCACTTCTATGGAGATGGTAGGATTGTGTGGATGACAGAAAGAGCAAGATATGAGTCTATCGTTGATGAATGGGCTGCCATCTTAGGAGTCCCAGAGGCACATGATGGAGATATATGCGTATACCCAGAGTCCAAGGCAAGCCACAATGCCATGAAGGACATGTACAACGCCATCCCTGTTGCTCAGCTTCAGTCCCACAAGCTAGGATCCATCTATCACCTCTAGGTAGGTCTCTACACCATTAACACTATATTGAGGCATACCTTGATGCCCAAGTCAGGTGACGAGAAGATGATCCGAGGCTACTCCATCAACTTGCTGATTCGCATTGACCAGCACTAGAGATTCAGAGTGATTGATGTGATAGTGGAGACAATGAAGAGGGTTGCTGCTGATGAGAAGCGCTCATGCTGCTATGTACCGTACATTCAGATGCTCATCAACTCCAAGCTGGAGAAGCACATATTTGCTCTGGACAGACCCCACTTTCCCCTATAGCCAGACTTCAAGGACAACGTCGTGGTGATGGACCCAAATCATCCCACATCAGGTGCAACTCGGGCAGAGGCAGAGGCAGCTAGAGCCACTGGTGCTCAAGTCCCTAGATCCAGGAATGAGCAGATGGATCTCTTGATCTCTACAGTCATGGACATGAATAAGGACATCGAAAGCATACTGGATAGTCACGAAAACCTTGTGAACATCTTTGAGGACAGAGTGAAGACTCTAAATGACAAGGTGGATGGGCTTAACAAGACCGTCACGAGCTCAATAAGGAAGTAGATGAAGCTCCTATCCGTCGCACCTCTTCAGTGTATGATTCTGATGATGATGAGGATTGTGCACCTGTCAACACGACTTCCCAGTTAAGGACTCAGGCCAGGACACCTACAGTGCCAGCTTCGGAGACGAAACCTTCATCTTCTACTCTAGCTATAGTGACTTTAGCTCCATCAGCTCCTCCAGTGCCTCCAGTTGCTACTCCGACTCCGTTCGGGACATTAGCAGAGGTCTTCGCTGATGCAGTTCTCTCAACTTAGACATCGACCACCGGAGGAGATCAACCGCAGAAGGACGATTAGTTATATCTCTTCGAACTTTTTGGTAACTTGTTGCCAAAGGGGGACAAGTTGTATATAGATCTAGGCTTCAGGTGAGAGAGCGTCTAGTTTTATTGTTGTTCTAAAAACATTTGGTCTTTTGGTTTGGATGTGTTATACTTTTATTCGTGTTTGATCATACGCTTTAATGTGTGTTGCTACTATTTCATATCCTTTTGATGGTTATGAGATGATCATTCACTTTGCTTGATTGTTGTGCTATGATATTAACTCTTATTACTCTCACACACCACCAAGTTGTATGTGACATGGAAAAAGTTCCCCATGTTCCTAATCGATTGTGCATTTGCATTCAAACTCAAATTTAAAAATAATGCACAAATTTAGGGGGAGCTCTTGCTTATCACATACTTCTCAAAGCGACGATTATATTCATTGATTATATCATATGTCGAAGCTTTGATCTATATGTTGTCATCAATTACCAAAAAGGGGGATATTGAAAGCACATTTGCTCCCTTGGTGGTTTTGGCAATTAATAACAACATATATGTCATTGAACTAATGTTTCCACTAAGCATGTTTCAGGAAAAGTTCAATGATGGGTTGGCAAAAGGATTGTGGAATACCCCAAGATGCAAGGAAATAATTTGGCAACACTTCAAGCAAGAGGACTCTACATTTTACTTTGTGAGAAATAACTTTGAGTCCATAGGAAAGCCAATACTAATAAAATGCGGTAAGATATTGTTGGTGAACAAAATGCTCATACGTGCACAAGTGATAGTCACCACATACACCCACAAGATCTTCCACAAAAGTCTGTCCAAAGCCAAATATCCAAAATCGGTGCAACCAACACTTTCCACTCTGTGCCACCGATTCTCAGCCTCACACACACTCAGCCAAACCCTAGCCTTTCGGTGCAACCGATTCCATTTCGGTGCCACCGAGTTTGGGTTGCCAACTTTCTGTTACAAAATTTCACAAAATCGGTCCCACTGTGTTTGTTGAATCGGCGTCACCGAGTTTGGCAATCTGACCGTTGGTCACCTTATCGGTGCAACCGAGTTTTATGTATCGGTCTCACCGAGATTCAAAAGTTGTTACCTTTGAGGCAACTCGGTACAACCGAGATTAACACATTGGTTCCACCGAGTCTGACTTATTAGGTGTAACGGTTGTATTTTTGGAGATGCCTATATATACCCCTCCACCACCATCTACTCGCAAGAGAAGCACTCAGAACAGTTCCCCACTCATACCTACTGATTTTCTGAGAGAGAGACACCTACTCGTGTGTTGAGATCATGCCATTCCATTCCTATCATATGAATCTTGATCTCTAGCCTCCCCAAAATGCTTTCCACCCAATCAAGCTCTTCCACCAAAGCCAGATCCATAAGAGAGTGATTGTGTATTGAGGAGTCTATCATCTTAAAGCACAAGAGCAAGGAGTTCATCGATATTATTGAGCCTATTACCTTTTGGAGGGTGGTGCCTCCTAGATTGGTTAGGTGTCGCTTGGGAGCCTCCTACTTCGTGTTGTGGAGTGAACCAAGAAGTTTGTAAGGGCAAGGAGATCGCCTACTTTGTGAAGATCTACCCCGAGTTAGGCTAGTCCTTCGTGGACGTAGGCCATCTTGGTATTGTCAATGTTGCTTCTTCGTGGAACCCTCCGTGGGTAGAGCCCTCCGTGGACTCTCGCGACCGTACCCTCCGTGCGTTGAAGACTCCACAAATGTGGACCTACGATAGCACCACTTATCGGAACAACGGAAAAAATCATTGTGTCTCCAATTGCGTTTGATCTTCCTACCCTTCCTTTACTTACATGCTTGTCTTTACTTTCCGCTGCTATACTCGTAGACATGCATGTGTAGGGTGTACTTGACTTGCTAAATGCTAAAATCTGCCTACACTTAAAATTGGAAAAGGTATATTTTTATTTGGTCAAGTAGTCTATTCACCCCCCTCTAGCACTACTTTCGATCCTACAGATCCACTCATTGTGCCCCCTGAGATTCATCCAACAATGCATCAACATTAGTGGCCTACCCCCGTTGTTAGGTACAGTGCGGGCATGCTATTCAATAATGTGATCAGCAAGTTGCAAAACTGGGTGAATTAATGAATTGACCAACATATAAAGCAACAAAAAACAAAACTCACGATCTTCAACAGTGCCGCACCCGGTGGCCACGTGCTCCCCAACGTGCGATCGTACTACAGTGCTTCATGACGGAGTTGAAGATGGTGTACCATCGATGAACTAGCGACTTCACATTACGTTCATAGATCACGTGTTCCACGAAGTATTTTTGCTCATGAATGAAGAATCCACATTTTGCCAGAAGGTCGAGCCCCCTTGCCTAATGCGTGCAAAGTCTATAGATACGATCGACCACGCATCACACAGCAACTTATTCTTCATCATCGAGACCCTTGTCATTGTGCTTCCTCTAGGAAACAACGAGAAGATTTAAAAAAAACTCAATGATGTCTGATCGAACATCTGTCTGACATGACCATGGACGGCATCGAAGGGGGTGATGGTGGTTACCTTGTTGTGGTTGGATCTGGGGTGAACACTGATGTAGTTCAAGATGGACAGACGCGTAGCTGGGGCTACGAACGTCCGACAACGCCATTACGGCGGCTGAACAGGTATAAAGGCGTCACACGAGATGACAGAAGGGTGCGGATACAAAGTAAAGAAAAGGAGGAGTGAAGTGAAAAAAATGATCGAAAAAGAAATTTAAGCAAGTTGAAGGCGTCGGAGTACTACGTGACTGAGATCCCCGACAAACTTTCTCCGGCTTACGATCCGGTTTGCAAAAATTCAGACGAGATAAACACAATCGCGCTGGATGCACGTCACCCGAAAAAATACACCGTAGGCGAGCGTTTCAAGGGACGACGAATACGCAGCACAAGATCCATCTCTGGCCATGTCGGTCCTTGTTGTGCGGCCCACGTTGCAGAAAAGAAGCAGTGATGACTGATGACCTGCCCACCCCAGGCTTTCAGTTGTTGCGTGCCCGAGAAATTCTCTAGGTCAAAAAGACAAAAAATGTCACTGGTCATCATCAGTAACAAAAGCTAGAGTAAGACCAGAAAGAAGGCTGAGACGAACACAACGCGACACGCTACTTCTATGATGGCTGCCCTACTATTCCTAGCGCTGAAAGTAACACAACTACACGAGAGAGTGCTCTCATCCAAGGCGTGTTTGGAACATGAACTCTGAAAAGAACACGTCTTTTTTTTTCTTTCCTTTACTTCCTCTGAAGAGCGAAGAGAACAACTTGTTTCTCCTTCACGCAAAAAAGAATAAGAAAAACAACAACGAGAGTAATACAAGATTCTCGTGCACTGCGAAAAAGTTGCACTCGCGTTCCACATGGACGTGACGATGAGACTTGGTGGTAGCCCTTGTGGCAAGTGATTTGCTTTTTCATTTTTTTACACAGTACAGACACAATTATTCGTATGCATGCGCATACATTCATTTCTATAAATATACATACACATATTTTATCCCTATAAGCATCCTCGATAGACTAAACCGACATATCATCTTAAAATTACGAAGTCATCGTGCGTCTCGTTGTCGAGGAAAACATTAAATCCTACTGAATTGCGCATTGCCAAACATCCTGAAATAAATTAAGAAATAATACAAGTACCAGGACTTGTACCCTGCTGGGTTAGGTTACCATTGTCCCTTTAACCATCTAACCATCTTGGTTCGGTCTTTTTTTCATCCTCTCTCACTTCCTCTTTGACCAGTAGCCCTACATAGAGTTTGCACTTGGTTGCACTTGGCCTGTGTATACAGCTTTTTCTTTGAGAGAACTTGGGCTTTATTGATTAATTAACAACATTACAAAAGTTTCTCGGATACAACCTAAACACAACGAAAAATACTAACACCGACCCAGTAGTTCTGCATCAAACATCTTTGCTCTATGTGTAGGGAAATCATGCCCACAAAAGACAAAGCATATGAGACATGCAAGTCTTAAAATCTTAAGAGCATTTGTAACCAATCCCTTATAATTTAGAGGAGTAAACCGTTGAGTATCTTTTATCTTTCTATATTTGCTCCTCTAAAAAAGTGCAGTTCCTAACTGATTCCTTGAACTTAACTCAATACATTCTTGGTCAAGTCTTTCTAGTTTTAGTTTATACTATATTTCAACTACGTATTCACACACAAATTAAATCCAAACATAATAATTAAGGTTCACATAATTCACAAATATTACAAATTTAGAGTTTATAAAAAAATCAAATTCAAACACACAAAAGGGTTCAAATGAAGTAAAGAATATGATAAAAGCACAAATGTGAAGTGTTATGGAGTTGCCATATATGCTCTTCTCGGTTCTCGATGCTTCTATGCGGCATGAGAAATCTCTGTATCATGTTTGCTTCCTGCTCCGGCTCAACAAGATGCCCATTAAAGATGTATTGGAAGTTCTCTCGCGTGACTCATTCATCTTCATGATTATGTTACGCAAAATGACACAACATCTCATTATTGCCATAGGACCTTGGTATTCCAATACTCGATAGGAGCCGCCAATGATGCCAAAGCGCTTTTGAACCACACTGAAAGCTCTCTTCACATCCTTGTTGGGGAACGTTGCATGGGAAACAAAAAAATTCCTACGCGCACGCAAGATCTATCCATGGTGATGATCATCTACGAGAGGGAGAGTGGATCTCATACCCTTGTAGATCGCTAAGCGGGAAACGTTAAGAAACGCGGTTGGTGTAGTCGAACGTCTTCGTGATTCAAATCGCCGAGCGTCTTGCGATCTCGTCACGATCCGTCCCGCGATCCAATCACAATCCGTCCCGCGACCCAATCATGATCCGTCCCGCGAACTCATCACGATCCGTCCCGCGATCCAATCACTATCCGTCCCGCGAACTCATCACGATCCGTCTCGCGATCTTGATCACGGTCCTTCCGATCTAGCGCCGAACGGACGGCACCTCCGCGTTCAACACACATACAGCTCGATGACGATCTCCGCCTTCTTGATCCAGCAAGAGGGAGCGGAGAGGTAGAAGAGTTCTCTGGCAGCGTGACGGCGCTCCGGCGATGGCGGTGGAGCTATTTCGGTAGGGCTTCGCCTAAGCACTGCAGAAATCCGATCTAGAGGAGAAACTATGCACCGGAGGAATGGGCAGCACGTGGCTAAAAATAGGACTTCCGGTACACTATCGGCACTCCCGGTACACTACCGGCACTCCCGGTACACTATCGGCACTCCCGGTACACTACCGATTAGCCCGAAACTTTTTCGGCGACCAAAATAGGACTTCTTATATATCAATCTTTACCTCCGGACCATTCCGGAGCTCCTCGTGACATCCGGGATCTCATCCGGGACTCCGAACAACCTTCGGTCACCACCATACATAACTCTATACTACCGAATTGTCACCGAACCTTAAGTGTGCAGACCCTGCGGGTTCGAGAACTATGTAGACATGACCGAGACACCTCTACGGTTAATAACCAATAGCGGGACCTGGATGCAGATATTGGTTCCTACATATTCTATGAAGATCTTTATCGGTCGAACCTCTATGTTAAGGATTCAGTTAATCCCGTATGATGTTCCCTTTGTTCTTCGATATGTTACTTGCCTGAGATTCGATCGTCGGTATCTCCATACCTAGTTCAACCTCGTTACCGGCAAGTCTCTTTACTCGTTCCGTAATACAAGATCCCGTAACTAATACTTATCACATTGCTTGCAAGGCTTATTGTGATGTTGTATTACCGAGTGGGCCTTGAGATACCTCTTTGTCACACGGAGTAACAAATCCCAGTCTTGATCCATGCCAACCCAACAGACATCCTCGGAGATACCTGTAGAGCACCTTTATAGTCACCCAGTTACGTTGCGACGTTTGATACACACAAGGCACTCTTCCGGCGTCTGTGAGTTGCATGATCTCATGGTCATAGGAACATATACTTGACATGCAGAAAACAGTAGCAATAAACTGACATGATCATATGTTATGTTTGTAGTTTGGGTCTTGTCCATCACATCATTCTCCTAATGATGTGATCTCGTTATCAAATAACATCCCATGTCCATGGCTAGGAAACCTTAACCATCTTTTGATCAACGAGCTAGTCTATTAGAGGCATACTAGGGACATGGTTTTGTCTATGTATCCACACATGCATCTAAGTCTCCGATCAATACAATTATAGCATGGATAATAAACGATTATCATGAACAAGGAAATATGATAATAACTAATTTATTGTTGCCTCTAGGGCATATTTCCAACAGTCTCCCACTTGCACTAGAGTCAATAATCTAGTTCACATCACCATGTGATTCGCATTGTTATGAATCTAACACCCAATAAGTTCTGGGGCTAGATCATGCTTTGCATGTGAGAGAGGTCTTATAGCCAATGGGTCTACGACATTTAGATCCGTGTGTACTTTGCAAATCTCTATGTCAAACCGTAAATACTGCTACCACACTCCACTTGGTACTATTCCAAATGGCTGCTCCACTATACATATCCAGATTGCTACTACGAGTCATCCGGATTGGTGTTAAAGCTTGCATCGACGTAACTCTTTACGACGAACTCTTTATCACCTCCATAATCGAGAAACATCTCCTTAGTCTTTTAGTTACTAAGGATAATCTTGACCATTGTCAAGTGATCCACTCCTGGATCACTTTTGTACCCCTTGACGGACTCATGGCAAGGCATACACCAGGTGCGGTACACAGCATGGCATAATATAGAGCCTATGGCTAAGGCATAGGGGACGACGTTCGTCCTTTCTCTTTCTTCTGCCGTGGTCGAGCTTTGAGTCTCACTCAACTTCACACCTTACAAATCAGGCGAGAACTCTTTCTCTGACTGATCCATCTTGAACTCTTTCAAAATCTTGTCAAGGTATGTACTCATTTAAAGTCTCATCAAGCATCTTGATCTATCTCTATAGATATTGATGCTCAACAATTAGGTAGCTTTATCCAGGTCTTCCTTTGAAAATCACTTTTCAAACAACCGTTATGCTTTCCAGAAATTCTACATTATTTCCGATCAACAATATGTCATTCACATATACTTATCAGAAATTCTATAGTGCTCCCACTCTCTTTATTGTAAATACAAGTTTCTTGTAAACTTTGTATAAACTACACAACTTTGATCACCTCATCAAAGTGTATATTCCAACTCCGAGATGCTTGCTCCAGCCCTTAGATGGATTGCTGGAGCTCGCACACCTTTTAGCATCCTTAGGACTGACAAAACCTCCTGGTTGTATCACATACAACCTTTCCTTAAGGAAGGAAACGATGTTTTGGCATCCATCTACCAGATTATATAATTGAAAAATGCAGCAACTGCTAACATAAGTCCAACTGACTTTAGCATCACTACGAGTGAGAAAGTCTCATCCCAGTCAACTCCTTGAACTTGGCGAAAACTTCTTTGCGACAAGTCGAGCTTTATAAATGGTGACATTTACCATCAACGTCTATCTTCATTTTAAAGGTCCATTTGTACTCAACGACCTGTTGTCCAACGAGCAAGTCTACCAAAGTCTATACTTGATTTTCATACATGGATCCTTTCTCGGATTTCATGGCCTCAAACCATTTGTCAGAATCCGGGCCCATCATCGCTTCTCCACAGCTCGTAGGTTCATCGTTGTCCAACAACATGACCTCCAAGACAGGGTTGTCGTACCGCTCAGGAGCAGTACACATCCTTGTCGACCTACGAGGTTCGATAGTAACTTGATCCGAAGCTTCATGATCATCATCATTAACTTCCTCTTCAACTAATGCAGGCTTCACAGGGACATCTTCCTGCGCTGCGCTACTCTCTGGTTGAACAAAGGTTCAACAACCTCATCAAGTTCTATCTTCCTCCCACTCAATTCTTTCGAGAGAAACTCTTTCTCGAGAAAGAACCCAGTTTTAGCAACAAACATTTTATGCTTGGATCTGAGATAGAAGGTTCACCCAACTATTCTTAGGGTATTCTATGAAGGTGCATTCGTCCGCTTTGGGTTCGAGCTCATTAGGTGAAAACTTTTTCCACACAAGCGTCGCAGCCCCAAACATTAAGAAATGACAGCTTAGGTTTCTATCAAACCATAATTCACACAGTGTCATATCAACGGATTTAGATGGTGCCCTATTTAAAGTGAATGTAGTTGTCTCTAATGCATAACCCCAAAATTATAGTAGCATAATGATAAGAGACATCATAGCACGCACCATATCCAATAGAGCACGACTATGATGTTCGGACACACCATCACACTATGGTGTTCCAGGTGGCGTGAGTTTTGAAACAACTTTCACATTGTCAAAAGTTGTATGCCAAACTCGTAACTCAGATATTCACCTCCACGATCTCATCGCAGACATTTTTCTCTTCTTGTCATGAAGATCTTTAAACTTCACTTTGAATTTGCTTGAACCTTTCAAACCATTCAGACTTGTGTTTCGTTAAGTAAATATACACTATATATACTCAAATCATCAGTGAAGTTAAGAAAATAACGATATCCACCGCACGCTACAAGACTCATTGGATTGCATACATCAACATGTATCAGTTCCAATAAATCACTTGCCTGCTCCATCAAACCAGAAAACGGGGTCCTTAGTCATCTTGACCAAGAGGCATGGTTCGCATGTCTCAACCAATTCGAAATCAAATGAGTTCAAAGATCCATCAGCATGGAGTTTCTTCATGCGTTTTATACCAATATGACATTTAGCAGCAGTGCCACGAGTATGTGGTACTATTATTATTAACTTTGTATCTTTTGGCATCAATGTTATGAACATGTGTATTACTACGACCAAGATTCAACAAACCATTCTCACTGGGTGTATGACCATTGAAGGTATTATTCATGAAAACAGAATAACCATTATTCTCTAACTTAAATGAATAACCGTGTTGCAATAAACACGATCTAATCACGTTCATGCTCAACGCAAAACACCAAATAACATTTATTTAGGTTCGTCACTAATCCCGAAGGTAGAGAGAGCGTGCGATGTTGATCACATCAACCTTGGAAACATTTCCAACACACATCGTCACCTCATCCTTAGCTAGTTCTCCGTTTATTCCATAGCTTTTATTTCGAGTTACTAACATTTAGCAACCGAACCGGTATCCAATACCTAGGTGTTACTAGGAGTACTCGCAAGGTACATAGCATTAACACATATATCAAATATACTTCTGTCGACGTTGCCAGCCTTCTCATCTACCAAGTATCTAGGGTTGTTCCGCTTCAGCGATCGCTCTCCTCATAATCGAAGCACTTAGTCTCGGGTTTGGGTTCAACTTTGGGTTGCTTCACTAGAGCAGCAACTGACTTGCTATCCATGAAGTTTCCCTACTTGCTCTTGCCCTTCTCGAAACTAGTGTTTGACTAACCATCAACACTTGACGCTCCTTCTTGATTTCTACCTTCGCGGTGTCAAACATCGTGAATAGCTCAATGATCATTATTTCTATCCCTGGCATTTTATAGTTCATCACCAAGTTCTAGTAGCTTAGTGACAGTGACTTGGAGAACTATAACAATCACTATCTTATCTGGAAGATCAACTCCCACTCAATTTCAAGTGATTGTAGCACCCAGACAATCTGAGTACATGCTCAACGATTGAGCTATTCTCTTTCATCTTGCAGGCAAAGAATCTTGTTGGAGATCTCCTATCTTGCAACACGGGCACCAGCCTGAGATCCTAATTTCAGCTCTTAGAACATCTCATATGTTCCGTGATGTTCAAAACGTTTCAGAGCCTCAATTCTAAGCCGTAATTCATGATGCACTAAACTATCAAGTAGTCATCACAACGTGCTTGTCAGATGTTCAGAACATCTACAGACGGCGCTAGAGGGGTTGGCGCACCGAGCGGTGCATTAAGGACATAAGCCTTCTGTGGAGCAATGAGGACAATCCTCAGATCACAGACCCAATCCGCAATATTGCTACCATCATCTTTCAACTCTATTTATCTAGGAACATATAAAAATTCAAGGGAGCTACAACACGAGCAAGTAATCTACAACATAATTTTCAAAGACACTACTGACTATGTTCATGATAATGAGTTCAATTAATCATATTACTGAAGAACTCCCACTCAAATTGACATCCCTCCGGTCATTCGAGTGATACATGATCCAAATTCACCAACTCAAGTCCGATCATCATGTGAGTTGAGGTGGTTTCAATGTTTAACATCATCATGTTGATCATATCTACTATATGACTCATGTTCGACCTTTCGGTATCTTGTGTTCCGAGGCCATGTCTGTACATGCTAGGCTCGTCAAGTTTAACCCGAGTGTTCTGCATGTGCAACACTGGCTTGCACCCGTTGTATGTGAACGTAGAGTCTATCACACCCGATCATCACGTGGTGTCTCGACACGACGAAGTTTCGCAACGGTGCACACTCGGGGAGAACACAATTTATCTTGAAATTAAAGTGAGGGATCACCTTATAATGCTACCATCGTCCTAAGCAAAACAAGGTGCATAAAAGGATTAACATCACATGAAAATCATAAGTGACATGATATGGCCATGAACTTGTGCTTTTGATATCCATCATGAAAGCACCGGCATGATCTCCATCGTCACCGGCATGACACCATCATCTCCATCATCTTGATCTCCATCAACATGTCGCCATCGGGGTTGTTCCGGCCACCATGCTTCTACTACTATTGCTACCGTTTAGCGATAAAGTAAAGCATTACATAGCGCTTAATGATTGACATGGAGGTCATACAATAATTAAAGATAACCCTACGGCTTCTGCCGGTGGCCGTACTCATCGACATGCAAGTCGTGATATTCTATACAACACATGATCATCTCAAACATCACATATATCTCATCATGTAATTGGCCATATCACATCACCACATACCCTGCAAAAACAAGTTAGACGTCCTCTAATTGTTGTTGCATTATTTATGTGGCCGCTACGGGTATGTAGCAAGAACAATTCTCATCTACGCAAAAACTGTTGGAATATGCTCTAGAGGCAATAAATAAAGTGTTTATTATTGTATTTACTTGTTCATGATAATCGTTTATTATCCATGCTATAATTGTATTAATTGGAAACATGGATACATGTGTGGATACATAGACAAACACAATGTCCCTAGTATGCCTCTAGTGAACTAGCTCGTTGATCGAAAGATGGTTAAGGTTTCCTAGCCATGGACATGAGATGTCATTTGATAACGGGATCACATCATTAGGAGAATGATGTGATGGACAAGACCCAAACTACAAACGTAGCATATGATCGTGTCAGTTTATTGCTACTATTTTCTGAATGTCAAGTATGTGTTCCTATGACCATGAGATCATGCAACTCACAGATATCGGAGGAGTGCCTTGTGTGTATCAAACGTCGCAACGTAACTAGGTGACTATAAATGTGCTTTACAGGTGTCTCCGAGGGTTTCTATTGAGTTGGCATGGATCAAGATTGGGATTTGTAACTCCGTGTGACGAAGAGGTATCTCAGGGCCCACTCGGTAATACAACATCACAATAAACCTTGCAAGCAATGTGACTAAGTGTTAGTTACGGGATCTTGTATTATGGAACGAGTAAAGAGACTTGCCAATAACGAGGTTGAACTAGGTATGGAGATACCGACGATCGAATCTCGGGCAAGTAACATACCGAAGAACAAAGGGAACATCATACGGGATCAACTGAATCCTTGACATAGAGGTTCGACCGATAAAGATCTTCGTAGAATATGTAGGAACCAACGTGGACATCCAGGTCCCGCCATTGGTTATTGACCGTAGAGGTGTCTCGGTCATGTCTACATAGTTCTCGAACCCGCAGGGTATGCACACTTAAGGTTTGGTGACGTTTCGGTAGTATAGAGTTATGTATGGTGGTGACTGAAGTTTGTTCGGAGTCCCGGATGAGATCCCGGAAGTCACGAGGAGCTCTGGAATGGTCCTGAGGTAAAGATTCATATATAGGAAGTCCTGTTTTGGTCGCCGGAAAAGTTTCGAGCTTATCAGTAGTGTACCGGGAGTGCTAGTAGTGTACCGGGAGACCTCCGGGAGGGGTATTTCGACCCAAGAGGCTTCATGGGCTATGGGAGAGTGAATATCAGCCCTTAGTGGGCTGGTGTAAACTCCCACACAAGGCCCATGTGGCTGGATAAGAAAACCCAAAAGGAAAAAGGTGGAAAAAGGCAAAAAGGAAAAAAAAGGATGAATCCTAATCCTACTAGGAGTGGAGGAGGTGGACACCTCCTCTCCTAGTTCGGCCGAAGCCTAGGAGGCTTGGAGGCCAATCTGCCTCCTCTCCTCCTCTCCTCCTCTCCTCCTATATATACTGGTGGTATTGAGGGTTTTTGCACTAGATTTTCAGCCACGTGCTACCTATTCCTCGAGTGCATAAGTTCTCCTCTAGATCGGTTTTCTGTAGTGCTTAGGTGAAGCCCTGCCGGAATTGCTCCACCGCCATCGCCGGAGCGCCGTCAGGCTGCTGGAGAACTCTTCTTGCTCTCCACTCCTTCTTGCTGGATCAAGACGGTGGAGATCGTCGTCAAGCTGTACGTGTGCTGAACGCGGAGGTGTCGTCCGTTCGGTACTAGATCGGAAGGATCATGATCAAGTTCGTGAGACGGATCGTGATCAAGTTCGTGGGATGAATCGTGATCGCATCGTGGGACGGATCGTGATTGGATCGCGGGACAGATCATGATTGGATCACGGGACGCACGGCGATTTGGATCGCGAAGACGTTCGACTACACCAACCGCGTTTCTTAACGCTTCCCGCTTAGCGATCTACAAGGGTATGTAGATCCACTCTTCCTCTCGTAGATGCTCGTCACCATGGATAGATCTTCGTGTGCGTAGGAAATTTTTTGTTTCCCATGCAACGTTCCCCAACAGTGGCATCATGAGCTAGGTCTATGTGTAGATGAGATCTCGAGTAGAACACAAAAGGTTTGTGGGCGTTGATGCTTAGATTGCTTCCTCCCTTGGTCGGATTTTGGTTCAGCGGTATTGTGAGATGAAGCGGCCTGGACCAACATTACTCGTATGCTTACGAGAGACCGGTTCCCTCGACGCAACTTGTTGCCTAGATGGCTTGCGGGTGGCAGTTTCTCTCACTTTAGTTGGATCGGATTCGACAAAGGCGCTCCTTGAGAAGGTTGAAAAGAAAATTATGTATCACCGTTGTGGTTTATGCGTAGGTGAGAATCGTTCTTGCTAGAAACGTGTAGCAGCCACGTAAAACATGCAACAACAATTAGAGGACGTCTAACTTGTTTTTGCAGGGTATGTTGTGATGTGATATGGCCAATTACATGATGTGATATATGTGATGTATGAGATGATCATGTGATGTATAGAATTTCACGACTTGCATGTCGATGAGTACGGCAACCGGCAGGAGCCATAGGGTTGTCTTTAATTATTTTCTGACTTGCGTGTCAATCATTAAGCGCTATGTAATGCTTTACTTTATCGCTAAACGGTAGCAATAGTAGTAGAAGCATGCAGGGGGTGACAACCTCGATGGCGACACGTTGATGGAGATCAAGATGATGGAGATCATGGTGTCGTGCCGGTGACGATGAAGATCATGCCGGTGCTTTCAATATGGAGATCTAAAGCACAAGTTCATGGCCATATCATGTCACTTATGAATTGCATGTGATGTTAATCCTTTTATGCACCTTGTTATGCTTAGTACGACGGTAGCATTATAAGGTGATCCCTCACTTTAATTTGAAGATAAAATTGTGTTCTCCCCGAGTGTGCACCGTTGTGAAAGTTCGTCGTGTTGAGACACCACGTGATGATCGGGTGTGATAAACTCTACGTTCACATACAACGGGTGCAAGCCAGTGTTGCGCAGAACACTCGGGTTAAACTTGATGAGCCTAGCATGTACAGACATGGCCTCGTAACACAAGAGATCGAAAGGTCGAACATGAGTCATATAGTAGATATGATCAACATAATGATGTTCACCATTGAAGCCACCTCAACTCACGTGATGATCGGACTTGAGATGGTGGATTTGGATCATGTGACACTCAGATGACGTGAGGGATGTCAATTTGAGTCGGAGCTTTACTAATTTGATTAACTAAACTCATTATCTTGAACAATAGTCTAAGTGAACTTTGCATATTTATGTTGTAGATCAATGGCTCGCGCAGTAGCACCCCTAAATTTTAACGCGTTCCTAGAGAAAGCTAAACTGAAAGATGATGGAAGTAACTTTGTTGACTGGGCCCGTAATCTGAGGATTATCCTCACGGCTTCCCAGAAATCATATGTCCTATGCACCGCTTGGTGACCAACCAGAAGACATGACCTCCGAAGATGTTAAGAACGCTTGGGAGGCACGTACTGGAGATTACTCAATAGTTCAGTGTGCAATATTGTATGGCTTAGAACCGGGACTTCAAAGACGTTTTGAACGTCATGGAGCATATGAGATGTTCCAGGAGTTGAAGTTTATCTTTCAGAAAAACGCCCGGATCGAGAGGTATGAAACCTCCGATAAGTTCTATGCTTGCAAGATGGAGGAGAACGGGTCTATCAGTGAACATATACTCAGAATGTCTGGGTATTCAACTCGTCTAGCGGAGTTGGGAATTTCCCTTCCGCCAGAGGCGATCACTGACAGAGTTCTTCAATCACTGCCACCTAGTTACAAGAGCTTTATGATGAACTATAACATGCACGGGATGAACAAGTCAGTCGCCGAGCTGTTTGCGATGCTAAAAGTCGCTGAGTCTGAAATCCAGAAAGAACATCAAGTGTTGATGGTCAATAAAACCACTAGTTTCAAGAAAAATGGCAAAGTCAAGGGCAAGGGCAAGAAGGGTAAAACCAAGAAGGATGACAAAGCAGTTGCTACTCCTGCAAAGAATCCCAAGCATGGACCCAAGCGAAAAACTGAGTGCTTTCATTGCAAAGGAACTGGTCACTGGAAGCGGAACTGCCCCAAGTACCTGGCTGACAAGAAGGCGGCCAACGACAAACAAGGTATATATGATATACATGTTATTGATGTGTACCTTACTAGCTCTCGTAGTAGTGCCTGGGTATTTGATACCGGTTCGGTTGCTCACATTTGCAACTCAAAGCAGGAACTACGGAATAAACAAAGGCTGGCAAAGGACGAAGTGATGATGCGCATGGGAAATGGTTCCAAGGTTGATGTGATCGTCGTCGACACGCTCTCTCTTTGATTACCATCGGGATTAGTGATGAACCTGAATAATTGTTATTTAGTGCCTGCGTTAAGCATGAACATTATATCTGGATCTTGTTTATTGCGAGACGGTTACTCATTTAAATCAGAGAATAAAGGTTGTTCTATTTATATGAGTAATATCTTTTATGGTCATGCACCCAATGTTAGGGGTTTATTCTTATTGAATCTTGATAGTGATGACATACATGTTCATAACATTGATGCCAAAAGATGTAGAATTGATAATGATAGTACCACTTTCTTGTGGCACTGCCGTTTAGGTCATATTGGTGTAAAACGCATGAGGAAGCTCCATGCTGATGGACTTTTGGAGTCACTTGATTTTGAATCACTTGACACATGTGAACCATGCCTCATGGGTAAGATGACTAAAACGCCGTTCTCTGGAACAATGGAACGGGCGAGTGACTTATTGGAAATCATACACACTGATGTGTGCGGTCCAATGAATGTTATAGCGCGTGGTGGATATTGTTATTTTCTCACCTTCACTGATGACTTAAGTAGATATGGGTATATTTACTTAATGAAACACAAGTCTAAAATGTTTGAAAAGTTAAAGCAATTTCAGAGTGAAGTTGAGAATCATCGTAACAAGAAGATTAAGTTCCCGTGATCTGATCGAGGAGGTGAATATCTGAGTTATGAGTTTGGCAGTCACTTAAGACAGTGTGGGATTGTTTCACAGTTGACACCGCCCAGAACACCACAGCGTAATGGTGTGTCCAAACGTCGTAATCGAACCTTATTAGATATGGTGCGTTCTATGATGTCTCTTGCTTATTTGCCACTATCGTTTTGGGGTTATGCATTAGAGACAGCTGCATTCACTTTAAATAGGGCACCATCAAAATCCGTTGAGACGACACCATATGAACTGTGGTTTGGCAAGAAGCCAAAGTTGTCATTTCTTAAAGTTTGGGGATGTGATGCTTATGTCAAAAAGCTTCAGCCTGAAAAGCTGGAACCCAAAGCGGAGAAATGCGTCTTCATAGGATACCCGAAAGAGACAGTCGGGTATAACTTCTATCTCAGATCCGAAGGCAAAGTGTTTGTCGCTAAAAACGGAACATTTCTTGAGAAAGAGTTTCTCTCGAAAGAATTGAGTGGGAGGAAAATAGAGCTTGATGAGGTTATTGAACCTTTACTTCAACCAGAAAGTAGCGCAGCGCAGAAAGATGTTTCTATGGAACCTACGACGGTAGAAGAGGAAGTTAATGATGATGATCATGAAGCTTCGGATCAAGCAGCTATTGAACCTCGTAGGTCGACAAGACCGCGTACTACCCCTGAGTGGTATGGCAACCCTGTCTTGGAGGTCATGTTGTTGGACAACAATGAACCTACGAGCTATGGAGGAGCAGTGATGGGCCCGGATTCCGAGAAATGGTTAGAGGCCATGAAATCCGAGATGGGATCCATGTATGAAAACAAAGTATGGACTTTGGAAGTATTACCTGAAGGGCGAAAGGCCATTCAGAAAAAATGGATCTTTAAGAAGAAAACAGACGCGGACGGTAATGTCACCGTCTATAAAGCTCGACTTGTGGCAAAGGGTTTTTCACAAGTTCAAGGAGTTGACTACGATGAGACTTTCTCACCCGTAGCGATGCTTAAGTCTGTCAGAATCATGTTAGCAATAGCTGCCTATTTCGACTATGAAATTTGGCAGATGGATGTAAAAACAGCGTTCCTCAACGGTTTCCTTGAGGAAGAGTTGTATATGATGCAACCCGAAGGTTTTGTCGATCCAGAGAATGCTGACAAAGTTTGCAAACTCCAACAATCCATTTATGGACTGGTGCAAGCATCTCGGAGTTGGAATAAGCGCTTTGATGAGGTGATCAAAGCGTTTGAGTTTGTACAAGTTTACGGAGAAGCTTGTATTTACAAGAAAGTGAGTGGGAGCTCTATAGCGTTTCTAGTATTATATGTGGATGACATATTGCTGATTGGAAACAATATAGAAATGCTGGAAAGCGTGAAGGAATATTTGAACAAGAGTTTTCCAATGAAGGACCTAGGAGAAGCTGCTTTCATATTAGGCATTAAGATCTATAGAGATAGATCAAGACGCTTAATAGCACTTTCACAGAGCGCATACCTTGATAAAGTTTTGAAGAAGTTCAAAATGGAACAGTCCAGGAAGGGGTTCTTGCCTGTATTACAAGGTGTGTGGATGAAGCAGTTCATGACAGATCTTGGAGTAGTGCCCAGTGCACTGAATCCAATGAACCTGTTCTGTGACAACACAGGTGCCATTGCTCTGGCCAAGGAACCAAGGTTTCACAAGAGGACCAGACACATAAAGTGACGCTTCAACTCCATCCGCGATTACATCTTGGAGAAAGACATAAATATTTGCAAAGTGCACACGGATCTGAATGTTGCAGATCCGTTGACTAAACCTCTTCCAAGGGCTAAACATGATCAACACCAGAACTGCATGGGTGTTCGATTCATTACAATGTAAATCACATAATGATGTGAACTAGATTATTCACTCTAGTGCAAGTGGGAGACTGTTGGAAATATGCCTTAGAGGCAATAAATAAAGTGTTTGTTATTGTATTTCCTTGTTCATGATAATCATTTATTATCCATGCTATAATTGTATTAATTGGAAACATGGATACATGTGTGGATACATAGACAAACACAATGTCCCTAGTATGCCTCTAGTGAACTAGCTCGTTGATTGAAAGTTGGTTAAGGTTTCCTAGCCATGGACATAACATGTCATTTGATAACGGGGTCACATCATTAGGAGAATGATGTGATGGACAAGACCCAAACTACAAACGTAGCTTATGATCGTGTCAGTTTATTGCTACTGTTTTCTACATGTCAAGTATATGTTCCTATGACCATGAGCAAATGCAACTCACAGATATCGGAGGAGTACCTTGTGTGTATCAAATGTCGCAACGTAACTGGGTGACTATAAAGGTGCTCTACAGGTGTCTCCGAGGGTGTCTGTTGAGTTGGCATGGATCAAGACTGGGATTTGTTACTCCGTGTGACGGAGAGGTATCTTAGGGCCCACTCGGTAATACAACATCACAATAAGCCTTGCAAGCAATGTGACTAAGTGTTGGTCACAGGATCTTGTATTATGGAACAAGTAAAGAGACTTGCCAGTAACGAGGTTGAACTAGGCATGGAGATACCGACGATCGAATCTCGGGCAAGTAACATACCGAAGAACAAAGGGAACATCATACGGGATTAACTGAATCCTTGACATAGAGGTTCGACCGATAAAGATCTTCGTAGAATATGTAGGAACCAATGTGGACATCCAGGTCCCGCCATTGGTTATTGGCCGTAGAGGTGTCTCGGTCATGTCTACATAGTTCTCGAACCCGCAGGGTCTGCACACTTAAGGTTTGGTGACGTTTCGGTAGTATAGAGTTATGTATGGTGGTGACCGAAGTTTGTTCGGAGTCCCGGATGAGATCCTGGACGTCACGAGGAGCTCCGGAATGGTCCGGAGGTAAAGATTCATATATAGGAAGTCCTGTTTTGATCGCCGGAAAAGTTCCGGGCTTATCGGTAGTGTACCAGGAGTGCCGGTAGTGTACCGGGAGACCTCCGGGAGGGATATTTCGACCCAAGAGGCTTCATGGGCTGTGGGAGAGTGAATATCAGCCCTTAGTGGGCTGGTGGAAACTCCCACACAAGGCCCATGTGGCTGGAGAAGAAAACCCAAAAAGGAAAAAGGTCGAAAAAGGAAAAAAGGAAAAAAAGGATGAATCCTAATCCTAGTAGGAGTGGAGGAGGTGGACTCCTCCTCTCCTAGTTCGGCCGAAGCCTAGGAGGCTTGGAGTCCAAGCTGCCTCCTCTCCACCTCTCCTCCTATATATACTAGTGGTATTGAGGGTTTTTGCACTAGATTTTCAGCCACGTGCTACCCGTTCCTCCAGTGCATAACTTCTCCTCTAGATCGGTTTTCTGCATTGCTTAGGCGAAGCCCTGCGGGAATTGCTCCACCACCATCGTCGGAGAGTCGTCAGGCTGCCGGAGAACTCTTCTTCCTCTCCACTCCTTCTTGCTGGATCAAGACGGTGGAGATCGTCATCAAGCTGTACGTGTGCTGAACGCGGAGGTGTCGTCCGTTCGGTACTAGATCGGAAGGATCGTGATCAAGTTCGTGAGACGGATCGTGATCAAGTTCGTGGGTCGGATCGTGATCGGATCGTGGGATGGGTCGTCATTGGATCGTGGGACGGATCATGATTGGATTGCGGGATGCACGGCGATTTGGATCACGAAGACGTTCGACTACACCAACCGCGTTTCTTAACGCTTCCCTCTAAGCGATCTACAAGGGTATGTAGATCCACTCTCCCTCTCGTAGATGCTCATCACCATGGATAGATCTTCATGTGTGTAGGAATTTTTTTTGTTTCCCATGCAACGTTCCCCAACAGTTCCCTTTGTTCTTGGTATGTTACTTGCCCGAGATTCGATCGTCGGTATCTCCATACCTAGTTCAACCTCGTTACCGGCAAGTCTCTCTACTCGTTCTGTAATACAAGATCCTGTGACTAACACTTAGTCACATTGCTTGCAAGTCTTATTGTGATGTTGTATTACCGAGTGGGCCCTGAGATACCTCTCCGTCACATGGAGTAACAAATCCCAATCTTGATCCATGCCAACCCAACAGACACCCTCAGAGATACCTGTAGAGCACCTTTATAGTAACCCAGTTATGTTGCGACATTTGATACACACAAGGCACTCTTCCAGCATCCGTGAGTTGCATGATCTCATGGTCATAGGGACATATACTTGACATGCAGAAAATAGTAGCAATAAACTGACACGATCATATGCTATGTTTGTAGTTTGGGTCTTGTCCATCACATCATTCTCCTAATGATGTGATCCCGTTATCAGACGACATCCCATGTCCATGGCTAGGAAACCTTAACCATCTTTTGATCAACGAGCTAGTCTATTAGAGGCATACTAGGGACATGGTTTTGTCTATATATACACACATGCATCTAAGTCTCCGATCAATACAATTATAGCATGGATAATAAACGATTATCATGAACAAGGAAATATGATAATAACTAATTTATTATTGCCTCTAGGGCATATTTCCAACAATCCTTCCTTGTAGACTCTTGACACATTGCAAAGTGAGGCCTCTTGTTATCTTTAGGATGCAGGGTTGTCTTGACAAATATGGCCCATGAAGGATAGATGTCATCTGCAAGGTAGTAACCCATCGCGTACTCATGTTCATCGACAACATGGTTGCAAGGAGGAGCATCTCCGGAAACAAGCCTAGAAAATTGTGGTGATCTTGACAACAAATTCATGTCATTATTAGAGCCACGCAATCGAAAGAATGAAGGCCAAATACATAGATCCTCCGATGCACCTGCCTCAAGAATGATTGTTGGATCTTTGTAGAGGTCTTTGTACTAATACTTTCATATTGCATGGTAATTCTTTCATGTTCAGTGCATGCAATCAATTGATCCAAGCATCTTATGCCATCCTCATTCTTTACTCAGATACATGTGTGGATACATAGACAACACCATGTCCCTAGTATGCCTCTACTGGACTAGCTCGTTGATCAAAGATGGCTAAGGTTTCCTAGCCATTGACATGAGATGTCATTTGATAACAGGATCACATCATCAGGAGAATGATGGGATGGAAAAGACCCAAACTACAAACGTAGCATATGATCGTGTCAGTTTATTGCTACTGTTTTCTGCATGTCAAGTATCTGTTCCTATGACCATGAGATCATGCAACTCACTGACATCGGAGGAGTGCTTTGTGTGTATCGAACGTTGCAACGTAACTTGGTGACTATAAAGGTACTCTACAGGTATCTTCGAGGGTGTCTGTTGGGTTGGCATGGATCAAGACTGGGATTTGTTACTCCATGTGACGGAGAGGTATCTCAAGGCCCACTCGGTAATACAACATCACAACAAGCCTTGCAAGCAATGTGACTAAGTGTTAGTCACGGGATCTTGTATTATGGAACGAGTAAAGAGACTTGCCGATAACGAGGTTAAACTAGGTATGGAGATACTGACGATCGAATCTTAGGCAAGTAACATACCGAAGAACAAAAGGAACATCATACGGGATTAACTGAATCCTTGACATATAGGTTCGACCAATAAAGATCTTCATAGAATATGTAGGAAATGAATATGGGCATCCGGGTCCTGCTATTGGTTATTGACCGTAGAGGTGTCTCGGTCATGTCTACATAGTTCTCGAACCCGCAGGGTCTGCACACATAAGGTTCGGTGATGTTTCGGTAGTATCGAGTTATGTATGGTGGTTACCGAAGGTTGTTTGGAGTCCCGGATGAGATCCCGGACGTCACGAGGAGCTTCGGAATGGTCCGGAGGTAAAGATTGATATATAGGAAGTCCTATTTTGGTCGCCGGAAAAGTTTTGGGCTCATCGGTAGTGTACCAGGAGTGCTGGTAGTGTACCGGGAGACCATCGGGAGGGGTATTTCGACCCAAGAGGCTACATGGGATGTGGGAGAGTGAATACCAGCCCTTAGTGGGCTGGTGGATGTCCCACACAAGGCCCATGCGACTGGGAGAGAAAAGCCCAAAGAGAAAAGGTGGAAAAAGGCAAAAAAAGGCAAAAAAAAGGAAGGAGTCCTAGTCCTACTAGGATTGGAGGAGGATTCCTCCTCTCCTCCTTGGTTCGGCCGAAGCCTAGGGCTGGCCCCTTGAGGGCCAAGCCTCCTCCTCTCTTCCTCTGATATATACTAGAGGTTTTAGGGTTTTTGCACTAGATTTTCTGCCACGTGCTACCCTCTCCTCTAGTGCATAGTTTCTCCTCTAGATCGGTTTTCTACAGTGCTTAGGCGAAGCCCTGCCGGAATAGCTCCACCACCATCGCCGCAGCATCATCGCGCTATCGGAGAACTCTTCTACCTCTCCGCTCCCTCTTGCTGGATCAAGAAGGTGGAGATCGTCATCGAGATGTACTTGTGCTGAATGCGGAGGTGTCGTCCGTTCGGCGCTAGTTCGGAAGGACCGTGATCAAGATCACGAGACGGATCGTGATGATATCGCGGGACGGGTCGTGATGAGTTCGCGGGACGGATCGTGATTGGATCGCGGGACGGATCGTGATGAGATCATGGGATGCTCGGGGATTTGGATCACGAAGACGTTCAACTACACCAACCGCGTTTCTTAACGCTTCCCGCTTAGCGATCTACAAGGGTATGTAGATCCACTCTCCCTCTCGTAGATGCTCATCACCATGGATAGATCTTGCGTGTGCGTAGGAATTTTTTTGTTTCCCATGCAACATTCCCCAACGATGGCATCATGAGCTAGGTCTATGTGTAGATGAGATCTTGAGTAGAACACGGAGTTTGTGGGCGTTGATGCTTAGATTGCTTCCTCCCTTGGTTGTGTTTTGGTTCAGCGGTATTGTGGGATGAAGCGGCCCGGACCAACATTACTCGTATGCTTACGAGAGACCGGTTCCATCAACTGATGTGTAACCTCGTTGCACAAAGATGGCTAGCGGGTGCCTGTTTCTCTTACTTTAGTTCGATCGGATTCGACAAAGGCGGTCCTTGAGAAGGTTGAAAAGCAACATATGTATCACCGTTGTGGTTTATGCGTAGGTGAGAATTGTTCTTGCTAGATACCCGTAGCAGCAATGTAAAACATGCAACAACAATTAGAGGACGTCTAACTTGTTTTTGCAGGGTATGTTGTGATGTGATATGGCCAATTACATGATGTGATATATGTGATGTATGAGATGATCATGTGTTGTATAGAATATCACGACTTGCATGTCGATGAGTACGGCAACCGGCAGGAGCCATAGGGTTGTCTTTAATTATTGTATGACCTGCGTGTCAATCATTAAGCGCTATGTAATGCTTTACTTTATCGCTAAACAGTAGCAATAGTAGTAGAAGCATGATGGGCGCGACAACCCCGATGGCGACACGTTGATGAAGATCAATATGATGGAGATCATGGTGTTGTGCCGGTGACGATGGAGATCATGCCAGTGCTTTCAAGATGGAGATCAAAAGCACAAGTTCATGGCCATATCATGTCACTTATGATTTGCATGTGATGTTAATCCTTTTATGCACCTTGTTTTGCTTAAGACGACGGTAGCATTATAAGGTGACCCCTCACTTAATTTCAAGATTAATTGTGTTCTTCCCGAGTGTGCACCATTGCGAAAGTTCGTCGTGTTGAGACACCACGTGATGTTCGTGTGTGATAGACTCTACATTCACATACAACGGGTGCAAGCTAGTGTTGCACATGCAGAACACTCAGGTTAAACTTGAAGAGCCTAGCATGTACAGACATGGCCTCGGAACACAAGAGACCAAAAGGTCGAACATGAGTCATATAGTAGATATGATCAACATGATGATGTTCACCATTGAAACCACCTCAACTCACGTGATGATCGGACTTGAGTTGGTGAATTTGGATCATGTATCACTCGAATGACCGGAGGGATGTGAATTTGAGTGGGAATCCTTCAGTAATATGATTAATTAAACTCATTATCATGAACATAGTTAGTAGTGTCTTTGCAAATTATGTTGTAGATTACTTGCTTGCGTTGTAGCTCCCTTGAATTTTTATATTTTCCTAGAGAAATAAAGTTGAAAGGTGATGGTAGCAATATTGCGGACTAGGTTCGTGATCTGAGGATTGTCCTCATTGCTGCACAGAAGGCTTATGTCCATAATGCACCGCTCGGTGCGCCAACCCCTCTAGCGTCGTCAGTAGATGTTGTGAACATTTGGCAGGCACGTTCTGATGACTACTTGATAGTTTAGTGCGTCATGCATTACGACTTAGAATTGAGGCTCCAAAAATTTTTGAACATCATGGAATATATGAGATGTTCTAAGAGCTGAAATTAGGATCTCAGGCTCATGCCCATGTTGCAAGATATGAGATCTCCAAGAAGATTCTTTGCCTGCAAGATGAAAGAGAATAGTTCAATCATTGAGCATGTGCTCAGATTGTCTGGGTGCTACAATCGCTTGAATCGAGTGGGAGTTGATCTTCCAGATAAGATAGTGATTGATATAGTTCTCCAAGTCACTGTCACTAAGATACTATAACTTGGTGATGAACTATAAAATGCCAGGGATAGAAATAATTATCCCTGAGCTGTTCGCGATGCTTGACACCGCGAAGGTAAAAATCAAGAAGGAGCGTCAAGTGTTGATGGTTAGTAAAAACACTAGTTTCAAGAAGGGCAAGGGCAAGGAAGGAAACTTCGTGGATGGCAAGTCAGTTGCTGCTTCAATGAAGCAACCCAAAGTTGAACCCAAACCCGAGACTAAGTGCTTCGATTATGAGGAGAGCGGATGCTGAAGCGGAACAACCATGGATACTTGGTAGATAAGAAGGCTTGCAACGTCGACAAAAGTATATTTGATATACGTGTTATTGATGTGTACCTTGCTAGTACTCCTAGTAGCACCTGGGTATTGGATACCGGTTCGGTTGCTAAATGTTAGTAACTCGAAATAAAAGCTACGAAATAAACAGAGAACTAGCTAAGGGTGAGGTGACGATGTGTGTTGGAAATGTTTCCAAGGTTGATGTGATCAACATCGCACGCTCTCTCTACCTTCGGGATTAGTGACGAACCTAAATAAATGTTATTTGGTGTTTTGCGTTGAGCATGAACGTGATTAGATCGTGTTTATTGCAACATGGTTATTCATTTAAGTTAGAGAATAATGGTTATTCTATTTACATGAATAATACCTTCAATGGTCATGCACCCAGTGAGAATGGTTTGTTGAATCTTCATTGTAGTAATACACATGTTCATAACATTTGCCAAAAGATACAAAGTTAATAATGATAGTACCACATACTTGTGGCACTGCCGCTAAATGTCATATTAGTATAAAGCGCATGAAGAAACTCCATGCTGATGGATCTTTGGACTCATTCGATTTCGAATTGGTTGAGACATGCGAACCATGCCTCTTAGGCCAGATGACTAAGGACCCCGTTTTCCGGATTGATGGAGCCGGCAAGTGATTTATTAGAAATGATACATGTTGATGTATGCAATCCAATGAGTCTTGTAGCGTGTGGTGGATATCGTTATTTTCTTATCTTCGCTGATGATTTGAGTAGATACAGTGTATATTTACTTAATGAAACACAAGTTTGAATCGTTTGAAAGGTTCAAGCAAATTCAGAGTGAAGTTTAAAGATCATCATGACAAGAAGATAAAAATGTCTGCGATATGATCGTGAAGGTGAATATCTGAGTTATGAGTTTGGCATACAACTTTAGACGATGTGAAAGTTGTTTCACAACTCATGCCACCTGGAACACCATAGTGTGATGGTGTGTCCGAACGTCATAGTCATGCTCTATTGGATATGGTGCGTGCTATGATGTCTCTTATCGTTTTGCTACTATAATTTTGGGGTTATGCATTAGAGACAACTACATTAACTTTAAATAGGGCACCATCTAAATCCGTTGAGATGACACCATATGGTTTGATAGAAACCTAAGCTGTCATTTCTTAATGTTTGGGGCTGCAACACTTATGTGAAAAAGGTTTTCACCTAATGAGCTCGAACCCAAAGCAGTCAAATGCATCTTCATAGAATACCCTAAGAACAGCTGGGTAAACCTTCTATCTCAGATCCAAGCATAAAGTGTTTGTTGCTAAAACTGGGTCCTTTCTCGAGAAAGAGTTTCTCTCGAAAGAATTGAGATGAAGGAAGATAGAACTTGATGAGGTTGTTGAACCTTTGTTTCAACGAGAGAGTAGCGCAGCGCAGGAAGATGTTCCTGTGAAGCCTATGTTAGTTAAGAGGAAGTTAATGATGATGATCATGAAGCTTCGGGTCAAGTTACTATCGAACCTCGTAGGTCGACAAGGACGTGTACTGCTCCTGAGTGGTACGGCAACCCTGTCTTAGTGGTCATGTTGTTGGACAACGATGAACCTACGAACTATGGAGAAGCGATGATGGGCCCGGATTTTGACAAATGGTTAGAGGCCATGAAATCCGAGATAGGATCCATGTATGAAAACCAAGTATAGACTTTTGTAGACTTGCTCGTTGGACGGCAGGTCGTCGAGTACAAATGGACCTTTGAGATGAAGACAGACGCTAATGGGAAACGTTACCATTTATAAAGCTCGACTTGTCACAAAGAAGTTTCCGACAAGTTCAAACAGTTGACTGCGATGAGACTTTCTCACTCATAGCAATGCTAAAGTCTGTTGGAATTATGTTAACAGTTGCTGCATTTTTCAATTATGAAATCTGGTAGATGGATGACAAAACATTGTTTCCTTAACAATTTACTTGAGGAAAGGTTGTATGTGGTACAACCAGAAGGTTTTGTCAGTCCTAAGGATGCTAAAAGGTGTGCGAGCTCCAGCAATCCATCTAAGGGCTGGAGCAAGCATCTCGGAGTTGGAATACACACTTTGATGAGGTGATCAAAGTTTTATAGTTTATACAAAGTTTATGAGAAAGTTGTATTTACAATAAAGTGAGTAGGAGCACTATAGAATTTTTGATAAGTATATGTGGATGACATATTGTTGATCGGAAATAATGTAGAATTTCTGGAAAGCATGAACGGTTGTTTGAAAAGTGATTTTCAAAGGAAGACCTGGATAAAGCTACCTAATTGTTGAGCATCAAGATCTATAGAGATAGATCAAAATGCTTGATGAGACTTTCAATGAGTACATATCTTGACAAGATTTTGAAAGAGTTCAAAATGGATCAGTCAGAGAAAGAGTTCTCGCCTGATTTGTAAGGTGTGAAGTTGAGTGAGACTAAAAGCTTGACAACGGCAGAAAAAAGAGAAAGGACGAATGTCGTCCCCTATGCCTTAGCCATAGGCTCTGTATAGTATGTCATACTGTGTACCGCACCTGTGTGTGCCTTGCCATGAGTCCGTCAAGGGGTACAAGAGTGATCCAGGAGTGGATCACTGGACAGCGGTCAATATTATCCTTAGTGGCTAAAAGACTAAGGAAATGTTCCTCGATTATGGATGTGATAAAGGGTTCATCGTAAAGATTTACGTTGAAGAAAGCTTTAACACTAATCCGGATGACTCTTAGTAGCAATCCGGATATGTATAGTGGAGCAGCCATTTGGAATAGTACCAAGTGGAGTGTGGTAGCAGTGTTTACAGTTTGACATAGAGATTTGCAAAGTACACACGGATCGGAATGTCGCAGACCCATTGACTATAAGACCTCTTTCACATGCAAAGCATGATCGATCCCCAGAACTCATTGGGTGTTAGATTCATAACAATGTGAATCTCATGGTGATGTGAACTAGATTATTGACTCTAGTGCAAGTGGGAGACTGCTGTAAATATGCCCTAGAGGCAGTAATAAATTAGTTATTATCATATTTCCTTGTTCATGATAATCGTTTATTATCCATACTATAATTGTATTGATCGGAAACTCACATACATGTGTGGATACATAGACAACACCATGTCCCTAGTATGCCTCTAATAGACTAGCTCATTGATCAAATATGGCTAAGGTTTCCTAGCCATTGACATGAGATATCATTTAATAATGGGATCACATCATTAGGAGAATGATGGGATGGACAAGACCCAAACGACAAACGTAGCATATGATCATATCAGTTTATTGCTACTGTTTTCTACATGTCAAGTATCTGTTCCTATGACCATGAGATCATGCAACTCACTGACACCGAAGGAGTGCCTTGTGTGTATCAAATGTCGCAACGTAATTGGGTGACTATAAAGGTACTCTACAGGTATCTGAGGGTGTCTGTTGGGTTGGCATGGATCAAGACTGGGATTTGTTACTCCGTGTGACGGAGAGGTATCTCAAGGCCCACTCGGTAATACAACATTACAACAAGCCTTGCAAGCAATGTGACTAAGTGTTAGTCACGGGATCTTGTATTATGGAACGAGTAAAGAGACTTGCCAATAACGAGATTGAACTAGGTATGGAGATACCGACGATCGAATCTCGGGCAAGTAACATACCGAAGAACAAAAGGAACATCATACGGGATTAACTGAATCCTTGACATAGAGGTTCGACCAATAAAGATCTTCGTAGAATATGTAGAAATGAATATGGGCATCCAGGTCCTGCTGTTGGTTATTGACCGTAGAGGTGTCTCGGTCATGTCTACATAGTTCTCGAACCCGCAGGGTCTGCACACTTAAGGTTCGGTGATCTTTCGGTAGTATAGAGTTATGTATGGTGGTTACCGAAGGTTGTTCGGAGTCCCGGATGAGATCCCGAACGTCACTAGGAGCTCCGGAATGGTTCGGAGGTAAAGATTGATATATAGGAAGTCCTATTTTGGTCGCCGGAAAAGTTTCAGGCTCATCGGTAGTGTACCAGGAGTGCCGGTAGTGTACCGGGAGACCATCGGGAGGGGTATTTCGACCCAAGAGGCTACATGGGCTGTGGGAAGTGAATACCATCTCTTAGTGGGCTGGTGGATGTCTCACACAAGGCCCATGCGACTGGGAGAGAAAAGCCCAAAGAGAAAAGGTGGAAAAAGGCAAAAAAAAAGGAA
This sequence comes from Hordeum marinum, assembly GCA_022496015.1. Taxonomy (NCBI): domain Eukaryota; kingdom Viridiplantae; phylum Streptophyta; class Magnoliopsida; order Poales; family Poaceae; genus Hordeum; species Hordeum marinum. Next base: position 447,662,141 of record CM039674.1, read on the forward strand.
GGAGTCCTAGTCCTACTAGGATTGGAGGAAGATTCCTCCTCTCCTCCTTGGTTCGGCCGAAGCCTAGGGCTGGCCCCTTGAGGGCCAAGCCTCCTCCTCTCTTCCTCTTATATATACTAGAGGTTTTAGGGTTTTCGCACTAGATTTTCTGCCACGTGCTACCCTCTCCTCTAGTGCATAGTTTCTCCTCTAGATCGGTTTTCTGCAGTGCTTAGGCGAAGCCCTGCCGGAATAGCTCCACCACCATCGCCGCAGCACCATCACGCTACCGGAGAACTCTTCTACCTCTCCGCTCCCTCTTGCTGGATCAAGAAGGCGGAGATCGTCATCGAGATGTACTTATGTTGAACGCGGAGGTGCCGTCCGTTCGGCGCTAGATCGGAAGGACTGTGATCAAGATCGCGAGACGGATCGTGATGAGTTCGCGGGACGGATCGTGATTGGATCGCGGGATGGATCGTGCTGAGATCGCGGGACACTCGACGATTTGGATCGCAAAGACGTTCAACTACACCAACCGTGTTTCTTAACGCTTCCCACTTAGCGATCTACAAGGGTATGTAGATCCACTCTCCCTCTCGTAGATGCTCATCACCATGGATATATCTTGTGTGTGCGTAGGAAAATTTTGTTTTCCATGCAACGTTCCCCACACTCACGTACTCCAACCCAAAGATCTCAAACATGCCTTTTTTGTACCTTCAAACGGCCTTCAAGATTGTATCTTCTCCAACGCCAACATAATCGTCAACGGCATCAGACGAATATCCATAGGCAAGCACTCGAATACCAGTGATACACTTCATCAAAGAGCTCACACTTGTCTCTCTAGGTGCACTCCTCCCGAGTTTGAACTAATCATCATGCTTCTTCACAAGTTTTCAATAGCGAGAAAAAAACTTGTGTGCATCAGAAATCGCCGACGAAAATACTTCTCCGAGTAGTTTGGGTTGGTGTTGAAGTAACCTCTCTAATCTTCGCATGACCCTCCACTCTATCTTGATTGGTGTGTATACAATTGAATTGTGCTCCTCTTTTCGGCTGCCAAAAAGTTCATTAAAGAACATGCGAATGGCCATTTCCAAGTCGTCATCGCCTTCTTCCTCCTCCGACAATAAAGAGTCCTCAAAAATCATGTCCCTCAACCACTTCATCTACACTAGAAATAACTCGGTTCAATTCAATTGCCAAAACAAAAGAGGGGATGAAATAGCATAAAAAACTCACCTAGGCAGAGTGTAGGACACTGAAGGATGGCAAAGGTTTCACAGTCGCTGCCAAGCTACCGGATCTGTTTGACAACGTTGAGCCGTTGCCAAGCTTCTAGTGGTTGTTGGGGCTTCAAGATGGACGACGGTAGACGAAGTGACCCGGAGGAAGATGATCTGGTGCGTGCTTGCAGCGACGGGATCGATGAGGCGACGACGGTGATAGAGCTCGACTCTGACAATGGTAGTGGTCGACGACCATCTCGAAGTGGTACAAGAGGGTGGCAAAGGGGGTGTCGATAGAGGTGTTGGGTGGTCGCCGAAAGCTATGCTAACAATGACACAACACGGGGTGGGGAGGTCGCATGCGCTGGTGCAGAGGCCAAAACTTTTACTCCATGTATGATCGACCGAGTACATTTGAAGTCAATGTGCCTTCGTAGTAAAACTTACCCTCTAACGAGGGTAGGGGGTCTGTTAGATGTGGTTTAAACAGGTAAAACCGAATTTACCATGCTCTTACATCTTCTAAGGAATCGGTTAGAGATGTTCCAAGTCCATTCGCTTGCCCTTAGGCTAGGCAAGGAGCACGATCTGTCGAGTAGTTTACAAACTTCTTGTAATCGCTGACGCGGTTTCAAGATGCCACAAATAAGACGTGTTTTTATGTCCCTCGAGTTATAAGTAATAAATCAAAACATGCGCAGCGTAGGTCAACAGGTGACCATGGTTCACAAATTGGGATAAATATAATGTCAAGTTTGACCCAGACAGAAAGCATAAAGCCCTATCGCATACCCCTGAATCACCCATAGTCACCTAAAACATACAACACAGTTCAATTATTAGTCTATCATTTTTTTTTCAAATCTAGCCTACCACGACATCTGAGTCCCCAAGCTATTTATGAAACTACTTCCTCCATTTCTAAATATAAGTATTGAACGGAAGAAGTAGCTTGCATATCCTAACAAATGACATCATGCAAGGTGCACCTACGATGGTATACAACGTGTATACCGTTGTAGGTAAAAATTGACTCTCGTGTCGCTCGGGAGGAGCGACCCGGGGGATCCTGAGTACCGCCTCCAGGTCTCCTTCCTCACTGGTGCCACCTGCACCGCCGTCATCGTCGATGCCTGCCGCTGTGGCGGCGGGGCTTGCCCACCTGGACGCGGCGATCCCTTCCTGTGGCGCGCTCCTCTCACATGGTGGCTTATTCCTTGATGCGCGTCGAATGGCAGATCGATCCAGTCGTTGTTGCTTGGCTGCGGCCCGCTGGCAGCTGATGGTTGTAGCGTGGCATCAAGGTTGCAGCGATGATGCTCTAGGATGAGTGGTCAGCAGTCGCTGCCTCACGTAAGGGTTGTCCCTGGCGTCCAACTCTAGATCCATGGCGGGTCAAGATCTCGGGCATCAACTTGGTCTTGGGTGAGTCAGATCTGCTGTTGTGGGACGCATCTCCTGTTGCTTCGTGTCTGCTACATGAGGCGATGTGCATGCGGCGACCTGAGACAGTGGTGAAAGTAATGAAGCAGCGGTGGCGTTGAGAACATGCGACAAGGATTTTGTCCGGCCATGCTTCTTCAACCCTCTTTGATCTATCCAACGACGAGTTCCGACCTTCTCCTTCAAAGAAAAACAAAGAATGACGTATATGACGCTCTTTGGACATCTTGATTGGAGAGGCGCCGGTCGTCTACACACGCAAAATCAGCATAACCGGATTCATGGGGTATCGTGAAGCTTCGTTTTTATTGACACCTTAGAACATGTCTGCACCTAGATTTCCAAGGGACCAACACATGCGGAGAATGCCAAGGCATGATTGTAGAACTTGCAAGTGGCGAAGACGGGTCTTCTTTGCGATGACGACTTTGCTTCACAAGCAGTTGTCCAAACTTGGCTTGCGCGATATATTCGCGTCCAGACCGAAGATGAGTTCCTGTGAGCCTGGTGGTACGTGACCTGTAGTAGTAGCCTCAGCAAGCGAGGGCAACAATATTGGAGGACTTCTTTGTCGGTGATGCTCCTTTGAGTATCGAGTCGTGATTTTCAGGATGAAAACCCAAGGTCTGGTCTTTACTAGTTGTGCCTGACAGTGGCCTTGTTAAAAGCATTGTTTTGGGAATGCGGTCTTTTTTCAAAGTGAAAACCTATGATCTTTGATCAAGCAACGACAACACTTGTGCATTGTTTTTTTTTGTAGGCGTTGCTTTTGGATAACCTTCTTTGTATTTCGGGTGCTATCTTTGGTGATGGTTAAAGTGTTGTTACTGCGAATGATTGATCACTATGGCAAAATCTTTTTCTTTTCTTTATTCCTGTTTTCATTTTGATTTTTGGTTTCTTTATTCCTGTTTTCATTTTGATTTTTGGCTATGTGCATCCTTAATGTTTCTAGGTTGGTGCAGAGGCTGTGTAATTGATATCAACTTAACATTAATATATTCTTTTTTTAATAAAATAAAATGCAAAATGCACCTGAAAATAGTAGGTTTTGGCTGTCCATGGCCCTAACAGGGTAGAGCAGAATCGGATCATGGGTTTCATCACTTACTCCCGGTCAGGGAAGCCGTAACACTAAACACATTCAGAGAAACAGACCGTCCCGGTGGGGAAATCGACGTGGCACATGTCGGAGTCATTCGCAACGAGTACCGAGATTTCAGAGACGACATGAGTTTTAAGTGCACGCTAATGTCATAGCAAATTGCTGTAGAAAACTCTCATAGCAAATCCTGTCAGCATAATCAGCTACCGCACAACATAGTCGTCGTAGCCAAGATTACACTTAACTCATGATACATGTTAATGTCAATGTCATGCTGACTTACTTGCTTCAGATGAAAGGAATGTTGCGGAACGACAATTTCTATTTAGTTAGATATACAGTCGCTGACTCTAAATCTGTACTGAGCAAGTTCCATACCGTCAGTACACAGCTAAAAGTCCACATGAATCTGAAGTGCTCCCGATTCAGCAGGAGCTTGAAAAATGCAGTTCATTAGCAATTCAGGAAGGCAACGAAACAACCTAGATGCCTGAGTTGTCAACCTTTCTTTTTTTTAGATGAGTTGTCCACCTTTCTTACTATATAAATTGATTAACTCAAGAAAAAGGTTTCGAAACCTCAATCTGATAGGCCACGGAATGCTAGCCGCTCAGTGATAGTACAAACTTAAGACCTGCAAAAATTCAGATGATGAATGAAATTGCCACGACACAATTCGCCAGCCCAAAATCCTATAGAAGCATGCCGAGTATAGATAGAGGCACTTCCCTAGTAGCACATTCTGGTCAGTCTTCGTCAGCGCAGGCCAGCGCCGGCACCTTCTCCGGCAGTTTCACTGGGTAGTTCCGTGAGAAGCAGGCGTCGCAGAGCTCGTCCGCCTCGTCGCCGTAGATGCTGTGGAGCTTGTCGAGCGTCAGGAAGCCGAGCGAGTCGCAACCGATCATCTTGCGCACGCCCTCAATGTCCAGCCTGTTCGATATCAGCTCCTTCTCGTCGGGCGTGTCGATGCCGTAGTGGCATCGGCCGACCACCGGGGGGCTGGAGATGCGCATGTGCACCTCGCGCGCCCCGGCGTCGCGGAGCAGGCGCACGATCTTGCTCGACGTGGTGCCGCGCACGATCGAGTCGTCGACCACGACCACGCTCTTGCCCGTGATGACGCCGCGCACGGGCGCGAGCTTGAGCTTGACGGCGAGGTCGCGGATGGCCTGCGTCGGCTGGATGAAGCTGCGGCCGGTGTAATGCGACCGGATGAGGCCCTGCTGGAACTCGAGCCCCGAGGCCTGCGCGAAGCCGAGCGCCGCGTAGAAGCCAGAGTCCGGCACTGGGATGACCACGTCGGCGGTCGGGGCGGGGGACTCCTCGGCGAGCGCACGGCCGTAGGCGGTGCGCCGCTCGTGGACAGCGTGCCCGAACACGATGGAGTTGGGCAGCGCGAAGTAGATGTGCTCGAACACGCACGACTTGCGCGGGCGGTGCGGGACGAGGCAGGCCGAGGACACGGACATGTCCCGGCGGTCCACGACGATCACCTCCCCGGGCTCCACCTCACGCTCGTACACGGCGTCGATAAGGTCGAGTGCGCAGGTCTCTGACGCGAACACGACGGCGCCGTTGGGGCGGCGGCCCATGACCAGCGGGCGGAAGCCGAATGGGTCGCGCACGGCGAAGAGCTTGTCGCCCGTGAGAAACAGCAGCGAGTAGGCGCCCTGGAGGCGCTCGCAGGCGTCGCAGATTCGGGCGAGCAGCGGGCGCGAGAGCGACGTGGCGATGAGGTGGAGGATAACCTCCGTGTCGGACGAGTTGTTGAAGATGGATCCCTGCGCCTCCAGCTTGTGGCGCAGCGGCATGTAGTTCACCAGGTTGCCGTTGTGCGCGACCGCGAGCTGCCCAAAACGGTACCCGGCGAGGAACGGCTGCACGTTGCACAGCTGGGCGTTGCCGCCGGAGGTGGAGTAGCGGACGTGGCCGATGGCGGCTTGCCCGGAAAGGCTGTTGAGGTGCGCCGGGTCCCTGAAGACGTCGCTGACGAGCCCCAGCCCCGTCACGGACTTGAGCTTACCGTCGTCCCCGGCAGCGCAGATGCCGGCGCCCTCCTCCCCGCGGTGCTGCAGCTTCTGCAGGCCGAGATAGCAGAGCGACGATGCCTCCGGGTCGCCCACGACGCCGAACACGCCGCACTCCTCGCGGGGGTGGTCGTCGCCGTCGTCCTCCTCGACAGGGCGGTCTCCATCGCCGAAGTTGAAGGGCGTGACCTTGTCGAACAGGGCCCGGGCCGGCGCGGCGCGGGCGGCGCGGTGGCGCAGCGCGAGGAGCGAGGGGCTGGGACCGGCATGGCACCTGAGCTGCCGATGGACGGTGGACGGGGCGGGGGGCGAGCGGAGGAGGTGGGAGGAGGCCGTGGCGGGCGGGGCGGCGGTGGTGGCGGCGGCGGCGGCCATCCCTGGAGCGCGGCGGGATTGGGAGGGTGAGGGCTTTCGAGGATGCCCCCCCGAAGGCGCGTGAACGGACAGGATTTAAAGAGGTCGCCGCCAGGCGTGTGGAGGCCGTATGCCCTACGCACGAGTGATTCCACGATACTTCGACTCCCATCGTCATTTTGTACTATGTACGAATTTCCATCGCATTCGTGGGTGAATGAAAGGACATAATCTCTATCTGTTTGATTTGCTAATTTCGTTCAGTTTTTCCTCCGAAATCCAGGATTTGTTTTTTTTTCTTTAAATTCACCAGAGATATCTATCGCCTGTTTGGTTTAAATTTTTTCTATAAACCCTAGGGTTTTCCCCTTATAATCATTTTCTGAACTCAATTTTGAAGAAAAATATCTTTTGAGTCCAGCCTTGCGGAATTGTAATTTGTTGCTATATATGGCAACTAAGCCACGTGTCCAATCAATTAGAAACGTTTTTTACATTATTATTAATAACCAAGCAAGGAATATAATCATTCGCTCCCAATTCTTGGCAGGATAAGCGCCCAATCTTATGTTCTTGTAATTATTTTCTTAACTGCTGTTTGTGGGCACGAATTAATACTCTTCGAATTAATCTTCTGGATTCTGGGAGCGGTCTTACGACCACTTATGACGGTTCATGAAATCACGGGGTTTCCTTCCTAGTGCGCCATGCCTTTCGATCAGCCGCCAAGCTAGAAGAAGCTGCCTGAACTGAAGCCGTACGTTGACGCCTCTTTCAGCGAGCAGATCTCGACCGTCAATTCAATTCTTCCCGGCTAGCTGCTTTGAGCAGGGTTGAGAGGGCAGGCCCACTGGGCACTGACACAGGGGTCCACGCCTGAGCCGGCCTGACCGCTAGCAGGTCCAGTGGTGTGCGTCGTCATATGGTCCGGTCCTTTCACGTTTAAGGCATGCGGTCCCACAGGTTACAGACATTTTCGTTCGTAGGCGCGCAGCACAAGTTTTTTTTTTTGAGAAACTGCATATTTCATACTACCACATTAAAGTTCAAATATTTATAGGGATACGGATAATATCGAACAATACAGAGAGTCACAAATGACGTCCAAAAGGAAGAGAAGAGGCTGCCTTAGCAAAGGAGTCACAAATAAGGAGGCTGCCTTAGCAAAGGAAGAGAAGAGGAGTGGTCGTTGGCATTCGAGGCATGGCCGCTTTAAAATCCCGCTTCTCATGGATGAACTCGATAGCCTGTAACGAGTCACGGCTATGATTGATCTCTTGAAAAATAGCAGCGTACCGACATGGTGTTTTTGAATTGATGTTGGTGACAACTTCCTACCCGGTATGAAGATATGTTGCGCGTGCCAATGCTTCGTAGCTTCGGTGTTGCCCGATCGATGAGGTCTTCAAGAACTAGCACCGATGCCCCAAGGACTTGCTGTGTTTGTCCCTACACACAGCCGCTGCCAACCCTTTGCGTCCATCCATGGAAATCCCGCCATCTAGGTTCACCTTTGCCTCGTGCTGAATAGGTGTCCTCCATGAATAGTTTCAGCCAGCGGATATGTCATACCGGATACGGACCACACGGCCCACGTAGACGTCGATCCTCTTGCTCCTTTTGGAACGCTGTTTTGCGCAGCGTAGGGTAATATCGGCAGGGGATAGCCTTGTCATGGAGAAGCTGATGAGCTCCTCCAAGTTTATCCTTTGCTTTCAGGACTCGGGGCCCCCTTCTCGAACGGCCGCGAAAAATCGGAGGAGCATATGGAACACGAGTCGCCGTCGAATCTAAAAGTTGGCCTGATCGCCTCATCCGGATAGAGAGCTGCACGCCGTACGAAACCGGCGCTAGAACGACGGTCACTCGACTCGTTGCGTGATTCCGTCGTCGTTTCACGGCACGCGAACACGACACGAGACGGTCGGGTCGCACGTCCGTCCGGAACCGGAACAGGTGGTGGCCATCGGCGAGCGACGGAATCTCTGGGAACTCTCGCCGCCACCCGTTCCCTCGGGTGGCGCTGAGCCCAGACGGCGTCTCGTCCGCTCACGGCTCATCCGCCACATTCTTCGCCACGCCGCGCTTGGCCCGTGCGCTGCTCCGTACGAGCCGGACTGGGCGCCGGGCAGCCAGCTCCAAGCGGCCGTACAACGCAAACTGCAACGAGTGGCGTGGCCAGGATACGTGTTGTGCAGTCGCCCGTGCAAACGGCCTACGGCCCTTGGATGTGTCGTCGCCCGTGCAGCGCTGCGTTGGTCAGAACTCAGAACAGTCCGTGATGCCGTCTCGTGCCTCGTCGGTGCATGTCTGACCCGAAGTGTGCTGAGGGACACTGTGTTTTTTTTCTTTTCCTGCGAGAACTGGCTGGACCGAGAGTCCTGTGCATGGAAAATCGGGGGCCTAACCTATGTCTCGCCTTTAGCGACACCAAAGCCGTGTCGCCTAGGAGGAGTAAGTCGTGGGCTGGCCCAGTGGCAACGGGGTTTCTTCACGCTGATGCCAAACACGTGTTTTCCCCTGATTTTGTTAATATTATGATAAATACTGACTTTATATATTATGAGGAATGTTTTGAAGTGCTCATCGCCCATTCAAACAATGTTCATGCAGTGTAAAAATTGTTCGCTCCAATAGTAGAGAATATTTGGACCATTCAGAAATATCTGTGCATGACGTTTTAAAAATCGTCACACATTTCAGAAAATGTACGTTACATTTTATAAAAACGATATACGATGTAAAAAATGATTGTGTAATTTTTAAAGAATGCATTTTACATTTAAAAAGTATGTTACATTTCTAAAAATGCTAACACATTTCAAATATAAGTTTATGTTAATTTCTTAAAAAATATTTATACATTGTAAAAAAATGCATATTTAAAAAAATCATATAACTAAAAGTCAAATCAATGTGTATTTCAATATGTGTAACACATTTTTGCAAAAGTGTTCAAAATACATAGTTGAATTTTTAATCTTGTATCTGAAAAATGTTTAAGTATATAAAAATGTTTTAGATGTATATGAAATATGTACAATGTGTATGAAAAAATGTAAACATTGAAATATATATTTGAGAAAAATGATAATCATGTATTTGCAAAAATGTTAGACATGTATAAAAGAGCTATGTTTGAAATGATAATCATGTGTTTTAGAAATCTTCATGCATGAACTCTCTGACCTTGCACGTTTCGCCAAGTTTTGTTGCCTGATCTCTGAACCTTCAACTGCATCTGTTGGCATGCTGATACTCATGCCCCCCATAACATGACTCGTGTCGTTCGACCGTGCTACGCTTGAAGCTTTGTCGAGTACACTCATATCGTCGCCCTTTTGGCAGAAAGGTTCTACCATTTCTGGTCCATCCTATAGGTGTCGCATGACGAAATCATAACTCTGGAGATTTGTGTCATCCTGCGTGACAAGCTCAAGTGCTCTGACATACAGAGCTGAATGGCGGTACGCTGGCGAATCTAGAGGCCTTATGTTATTTTGATAATGTTTAAGATAGTGTGATAGGATGTCCCTAGCATCATTTGTCCACTGTTTCACGATGTGATGCTTTGGCAACATCTTCACATCAAGAACGATCATTATCTCAGTATCAAAGCCCGTTGTGTCAAGCAAATATTTCATATTCGAATAAGTTCCCATGCAAAATTGGCGTATGTAAAAGTCAATCTCGTTTTACCTTGATTATGTGGCAGCACACCATACCCATATGCTTGAAAAGACCACATTGACATGTGTATACTTCATCACAGTCGGATATATCCACCTCGAAAACAATCTTGCAGTACTTATTCCTTTTCTCAGCATTGACATGTGTAGTGATGTACTTACACTTTGGTATAATGTCTTCCACTGTGTAAGATCCAGCTAGATACATATAGGAGACAAAAAAATTTGAGCATCGTCCTTGTGTATATCTTGCTTGCATGTTTCTCTAGCAGGATATTTGCTTTAAGTATCACACCCCGTGGAAAAAAGAACGCGCCGGTTTTAGCGCATATTCAAATGAGAAGAAAAATTGCATCTCTGAAGCAAAGAGGTAGGAATGTCACCAACATAGTTTGCTTTTCCTCGAATCCCTCTTCCGGATCCCTATGAAACCGTAGTTTGTTGTATTGTTTCACAAATAAGTCCATCGGGCATCCAGGAGGCACGTAGTTCTTCAATGTGTGATTTGCACTCTCACTCCTCTACATACTTGTCATTCTTGCACAAAACTTCCCACCAAAATAAAATTTTGCCCATTTGTGTCTCACCTAGAACGTCTGAGTTGAGAATGTATTCTTTTGTAGCGGCTTGTTTATAAGTTATGTCCACAAATGCTCAAATTCCTCAATGGTCAGTATGTCTTGTATAAGTTTCAGGAATTCAATCCTAAACTCGCTATGCTTGTTGTACAGAGTTCCTAAAGATTCTTTAGCTTTCTTCAAGATGTGTCACTTGCACCACCTATGTGTGCAGTCTGAAAACACATCTTCAATTCCAACCTCCATGGCTCTGGCTTGATCCGTATATATATTTACCACAATGTTAGTATATAACGAAGAAGGTTTGATCTGCTCACGTCTATTAGTTGAATATTTTTATCATCCTTACTAGTGGGAATGGTAGTAGGTTTCTTCCCTCCCATCATCTTGGTGAATTCTGAAAAAAAACATTCGGAACTTTCAACCTTCTCGTCGTGCATTACGATCCCATCGTATATTAATGATTGTTCACGCCAACGAATATCCCAAAAGGCATGTCATATAGGTTTGTCCTATATGTTGTGTCAAATGTGACCGCATCACCAAAGTAATGGTACTGAAGGATTGTCGCTATCCACCCAAACTGTGTATGTAAATTCATGATCGGTCTCTTTTAGATCAGCAAACAAATCCATTGTCTTGTTTATGTCCTCATTCGCTTGATCTCGGCCGAGTTTAGCACACATAGTTCATAGGAATCTCTTTGTAAATGTGACATTTTCTATCCTTCCAAAGAAAGTAGCAATTATGGTCTACACCTTGCTTAAGTTGATGTTGTTTTGACGAAGCTGTGACACCAGTTCCCTAGTGTATTTGTCGATATGTCCGTGTGACGGGAAATGGAGGTTCTGTGCACATGTATGCAACATGGTGTTGGGGAACGCGACAGAAAATAAAAATTTCCGGTATAGCGAGCACGCCCAGGACCACTATGGAGACTACATACAAGGTTTGATCTGATCCGTACCGACTCGAAGCGCAGTGGAAGAAGAGTCGGTGGAGATCGTTTACAACCTCCCAACCGCGAGGATGTACTCCCTCGCCGGACAGCCCTTCGGGAGGCGGTCGGACAGTCCCCCGGATGATGTCGCGGACAGCCCTTCGGGAGGACCCTCGAAACTCGAACGGAGACTCGGACAGCCCTTCGGGAGGACCCTCGAAACTCGAACGGAGACTCGGACAGCCCTACGGGAGGACACATGAACAGCCCCTCGGGCAAAAGATCGAAACTACGACCTCTCTACAGGGTTGCACACATACGGTGTCATCTATCCGGCAGGGTTTCGCCGTCCAGAACTAGTTCATGCCGGAACCCAGACAGCCTTTCGGCTCTATGAAAGACTCTTTTCGTGGGAGGGAGAGAGAGAGCTTGCAAACAAAAGCATGTGTATGAGAGCACAAGGATGAAGAGATGGCAGCCCACATCTCCTCTATTTATAGGAAAACCAAGGGGTAGGGTAGGGACATGAAAATACCAAACTACCCCCACTTATGTCACACATAAAAAATAAGAAGAAGGAAAAGGGGTGCCATGTGGAGCTCCATGGAGGAGCTCCACCCTTGGCTGGCCAACCCTTGGGGCGGGGGGCCATGAGGAGCTACCTTGCTCCCCAATCCCTTCTAGAAGCCTTTTTGGAAATATCCAAAAAGGTGCTTTTCCATAAATATCCAAAAAGCACTTTCACTATTCACGACGATATTTTTCAGCGTCTGATCGAACTGAAAATATTTATGTGGGCTTATAAGAATTCTAGTACCCCACTAAAATAATTTTTAATGCGATCTGGAACAATTCTAGAATAGTGATTTTCATCTGCGAAAAGCATCTGAAGTGGTTCCGGTAGCTCCGGAACATTTCCGGTTTTTCTTCCGGAAAATTCCCAGAAGTTTCTAGAATGATTCTGGCACCCTCCAAGAATTATCAGGCATGTGCCGAAACCAATTTGACTTAATGGTATCCCCTGAAACTACTTTTTAGTTTTACCGAAACTGTTCCGGTCTCCTGTCTGCGGAACTTTTCCGCTGTCCGAAACTTTTCCGGTGTCCGAAACATTTCGGTGATTTTCTCTCAGACTCCCTGTCTAGTATTCAACAAATAGATGACCCTAAAGCGTGTGACCCTATAGGTTCGGTGAAGCATAGAAATGACCCGGAACACCTTCCGATCAATGATCAACATCGGAGCCGTGGACACCCATATTGACCCCTATACCCACACGAATGAATATTCGAGTGAACCTCTAGTTGCCGTGAGCTATTCCTGTTGCTTCGCGATATGTTACAATCACCCGAGGTGAGACATGTAGGCATTCTCGTGGATCAACAACTTGTCCACTATGCCAGTTACCTCGTTGCCGGTATTGTTCTCTTTTCTCGTTCCCGTGTTCTGGCATCCCCGTGATCAAATCACAAAGTGTCTGGCCAGACGATGATGGATACTGAAACATCGAGAGGGCCCAGAGATATCTCTCCATCGTCGGAGGAGCAAATACCAATCTTGAGCTATCAAGTTACTTGACATACTTTTCCATGAACCCGTAAGCCGTCGTAATAGCCACCCATTTATGGATGACGTTTAACAAACCCCAAAGTTCATGAAGCAAGCATGAAGAAACTCAATACTCTCATGGTCTAAGGAATTATGCAAACGTTAACCATCTCTGTGTTATTTACCATTAACTTGTGACGAATGTATCGCATAGCATAACATCAATTCGAATCGATTCAACACAAGTGTTCTACCAACATCGTGCCCTCAAAATTGCCGGCATAGCCATGCCCATGATCAGGAAAACAGGACCATCATGCAACACTTTGAGCCAGTCTTAGAGGCAAGACTAGGAATACAATTTACCATTTATTATACCACACGTGCACATGAGTTTCCCTCAAAGCCTCGTTTAATTTGTAGACTCGAGAATCATTGCAGTTATTGCATGGAACATAAACATTCATTACAAACTTTGGAGATACAAAATAACTGTTATTACTGCCTCTAGGGCATATCTCCTACAGACTGCCACTTGCACTAGAGTCATAATCCAGTTACATGGCTTCCCTAACACCAATGGCTATCCAGTGTTGCTCATGCTTTGATCGTGGTAGAGGCTTAGTCATCGGGTCTGACACATTCAGATCCATGTGAACTTTGCGTACTTTCACTAAACCTTCTTCGATATGATGTCGAATGAGTTTGTATTTGCATTGAATATGCATTGTCCTATGGTGCGAACATGGCTCCCTTGCCTGAGCCACGATGCCACTATTATCACAATAGATCTCCACTGGGTCCAAAGCACTTGGATCCACACCAAGGTCTTCAAGAAATTTCTTGATACCGACAACTTACTTGGAGGCTTCAGAAGGAGCAACATATTCCGCCTCCATCGTAGAATCCGCCAGTCTTTTGTTTGGAACTTTTCCAATCAACTGCGCCGCCGTTCAATATGAAAACATAGCCAGATTGAGATTTGAAGTCATCTGGGTCAGTCATGAAGCCTGCATCAGTGTAACAACTTACAATGAGCTCTTCATCACCTCCGTACACAAGGAGTAAATCCTTGGTCCTTCTGAGGTATTTAAGAATACCCTTGATTGCGGCCCAGTGTTCCAATCCTGGATCACCTTGGTACCGGCTGCTAACACTTAGCGCATAGGAAACATCCGGTCTTGTACATAGCATGGCATACATAATAGAACCAACTGCCGAAGCATATGGAATATCATTCATTTGTACTCGCTCATTGAGGGTCTGAGGACTCTGATTCTTGCAAAGCACTGTGCCAGGTGACATGGGGAGTAGGCCTTTCTTGGAGTTCTCCATGTTGAACCTTTTCAACACCTTGTCAATGTACGTGCTTTGGCTAAGCGCTATTAGGCATCTTGATCTATCTCTATAGATTCTGATGCCCAATACATATGCCGCTTCACCTAAGTCTTTCATTGAAAAACTCTTCTTCAATGAGTCTTTTATTTCGCTAAGAAAATTCACATCATTTCCAATCAACAATATGTCATCCACATACAAGACTAGAAAAGCTTTTGCGCTCCCACTAAACTTCTTGTAAACACAAGATTCTTCATCGTTCCTGATGAATCCAAACTCTTTGACTACTTCATCAAAACGAATGTTCCAACTCCTTGATGCTTGCTTCAGACCATAAATGGCTTTCTAAAGCTTACATACCTTTCCAGCATTCTTAGGATCGACAAAACCTTCTGGCTGTATCTTGTATACATCCTGTTCAAGGTTTCCATTTAGGAAAGCCGTTTTGACATCCATCTGCCATATTTCATAATCGAAATAAGCAGCAATTGCTAGTAATATCCGAACAGACCTAAGCATAGCTACGGGCGAGAAAGTCTCGTTGTAGTCCACTCCTGGAACTTGCGTGAACCCTTTCGCGACAAGTCTAGCTTTATGGATAGTAATGTTACCATCCGCGTCCGTCTTTCTTTTGAAAATCCATTTACAACCAATGGGTTTTATGCCATCTGGAAGTTCTTCCAAGTTCCAAACTTGATTTTCGTACATGGATTCCATTTCGGATCTCATGGCTTTGTGCCATTCCCTTGAGCTAGGCCCCGCCATCACTTCCTTGTAGTGCGCAGGTTCATCGTATTCAAGAATGAAGATTTCATTATGAAAATACTCAGGTGGCTGGATAGCCCTACCTGATTTGCGTGGTTCAGTTACAACATTGTCTGAAGTTTCCGCATCACATGCGACAACTTCCGGCTCAGTTGTAGGGATAATTTGCGGAATTACTTCCGGTTCCTTAGCCATATCAACGGTTGCCAAAGATTCGCTCATCTCATTAAGTTGTACTGTCCTCCCACTCAATTCTTTAGCGAGAAATTCTTTCTCGAGAAAGTGTGCAACCTTTGCGACAAACATTTTGCCTTCGGACTGGTGGTAGAAGGAATATCCAATGGTGTTATTTGGATAACCTACAAAGTAACATTTGTCTGATCTAGGTTCTAGTTTGGTTGGCTATAAACATTTTACGTATGCCTCACAACCCCAAACCTTGAGATGCGACACACTAGGTATCTTCCCATACCACATCTCATGTGGTGTCGTTTCAACAGACTTAGACAACACTCTGTTTAATGTATAAGCGGCAGTGAGTAGTGCACGACCCCAAAAAGATATCGGTAGATCTGTAAGAGACATCATCAACCTTACCATGTCTAACAGGGTTCGGTTTCGACGTTCTGACACTCCGTTTCGCTGTGGAGTTCTGGGAGGCGTAAGCTGTGAAACGATTCCAGGGTCACTCAGATGTTGGCCAAACTCATGACTAAGATATTCGCCTCCACGATCAGACCGCAGAAACTTAATCTTTTTGTCACGATGATTTTCTACCTCATTTTGAAAATCTTTGAACTTTTCAAAGGTTTCCGACTTATGCTTCATCAAGTAGAAATAGCCATACCGACTTAAACCATCAGTAAAAGTCACGAAGTAAAAATACCCACCCCGTGCGGCCGTGTTCATTGGACCACATACATCACTATGTATTATTTCCAATAATTCACCCGCCCGTTCAACCCGCGAACGGCGTCTTGGTCATTTTTCCCATCAAGCAAGCTTCACATGTGTCAAATGATTCAAAATCAAGGGATGGTAAAACTCCATCTTTATGGAGTCTTTGCATGCGTTTCTTTCTGATGTGGCCAAGCCGATAGTGCCACAAGTAAGTGGTGGTGGTATCAGCCTTCTTAAGGCGTTTAGCATTCACGTTAAAGACATCATTTCCACAATCAAGATTCAGTATGAAAAGGCCCCCAACAATGGGTGCAAATCCATAAAACATATCCTTACAATAAAGTGAACAACCATTGTTCTCACACTTGTAGGAGTACCCATCGTGTACTAAACATGATCCAGAGATAATGTTTCTACACAATAACGGAACAAAATAACAGTTACTAAGTTCCAAAATAAATCCTGAAGGGAGACGTAGAGGCATAATGCCGATGGCTTGAGCGGCGATCCCAGCGCCGTTCCCGACACGCATCATGACTTCATTCTTTGCTAGCTTGCACACCTTCTGAAGCCCCTGTATCGAGTTGCAAATGTGAGCAACCGAGCCGGCATCAAATACCCAAGACTTAGAATTTTTGCTAGCAAGAAAAATGTCAATGACATTAACTTGTATAACAATTATACCTTTTCCGGTTTTCCCGGACTTCTTATCTTCCAGATACTTCTTGCAGTTTCTCTTCCAGTGTCCTGTGCCCTTGCAGTAGAAGCACTTAGTTTCATTCTTGGCTCCGCCCTTAGATTTGCGTTGGAAGCCGGTCTTACCGGCGCCCTTGCCCTTCTTTGGCTTGCCTTTCTTTTTGAAACTGGTAGTTTTATTCACAAGCAACACTTGCTTGCGATTTTTCTGTAGTCCTCCTTCAACAGTTTTCAGCATGACAAGCACCTCATTTGCTGTTTTGTCCATCCCATTCATGTTGTAGTTCATGATAAAACCGCCATAATACGGGGGGAGTGAACCTAGCAACTAGTCCATAACATGCTCTTCTGGAAGTGGGAATTCCAGGATTTTAAGCCTTTCAGCATAGCCAATCATATTAACTACGTGCTCGCCAACTGAACTACCCTCAGCCATCTTGGTCTCCGCCATCATTTTCATGATGTCAAAACGTTCAGACTGTGCATTAAACTTGTAAAGAGCATCCAGATCCTTGATCATATCAAAGGAGTTATGGAATTCAAAACGTTTTTGAAGCTCTGAACTCATGCAAGACAGCATGAGGCACTGCACTAAATTGTAATCATCATCCTTAGTGGCCCAGACATTTTGTATGTCTACCGTGCCTGTTGCCGCCGGTTTAGGAGGAAGAGGTCCGTCAAGCACGTACACTTTCTTAGCACCCCGGAGGACAATCCTCAGGGTACGGACCCAGTCCGCATAGTTGTTTCCATTCGCAGCTAACTTCTCTTTCTCTAACATAGGGCCTAAGTTGAATGCGGTGTTGCGAGCCATTTGATCTACAACAGAAAACACAAGTTCACTTAGACTTTGTTCATAATGATTTTTGGCACTAGTGAATAAACAATTTTTATTCTAAGGTGCACTCCCACTCAAATCAATATCTCTCATAATTGATTATGAGTGATGCAAGACCCAACTTTCAATTCAGCATCAAGGATGTAACCATCTCAAGTGACGAGAATTTCAATTGGTAGGCCAACTTGCCAATCACATCTCTATGTGACTCTTGTTCATCTTTCGATGCATGTGTTCCGAGCTCATGACTTTCATGCCTGAACGTCAAGACAACCAAGTGATCTCGCTACGAGGTCTCAACTCACCCGCCTCACACTTCTCTAATCGTTCGTACCCATGTAACCATGTGATACCCCGAAGAGATAGGTGCCGTGACGGTGCTACACTTGGGAGAACACTAACTACTTGATATTTTTAGTGAGAGATCACCTTAATAAAAAGCGACTACCACGCAATTAAGAAGGGTGCATCAAGAGGGATAAACATCTCAGGCAATTCATAATAGCATGATATGGTATAGCCCTTTCTGACGGAGAAGTCAAGTATTTCTTCGTCTTCGGCATTCGCGTCGGTGTTCACCTTTGCGAAGATTGCCACCACCTTTTCGATGCACCAGATAATATTGCTATCTCTATAGCTAATAAAATAAGTGCATTACATAAGGTTGACACGCAGGTCATTAAAGTGCAATCATATGGCTCCAGCCATCATGCCGAATCATGGCATGCAGGTCATGTTAATTACATCATATAGCCATCCCATACATAATCAAATTGAATATGAGCATTGCTATACCACATCATATGCAAACCATCCTTCAAAACCAAGTTAGACGCCTCTAATCGGTTTATACAAAATTTTATTTTACGTGGCTTCTAAGGTTTTGACTCAAACCGTAGCTACCAACGTTTATCATCAAGTATGATAATTCAAGTTGCTAGATAACTTTCCAGGGTGTATGCAACACAAGATAATAAAATCCCGAGCCCCATACTAAACTTCGTCATACGCGTGACCCCCGTGCAGATCATATCTGCATTGCCCTTTCGTCTGCGAAACATCCATCTTTCTTTAACTATGGTGGAACCCAAAGAACTATTAGCACTTCGTTGATTTGTCAATCAGCATAATCAAGAGCAGCATGAAAGGATCGCGGATTGCCAAAACTTTGTAAGATTCCACCATTCCGTCAAGATCAGGACTACGCAAATTCACGGGAAGCAACAGGAACATCGGGTAACAGATTTCATCTGCTACCCGCACAAATAATTTTCAGCAATAGATCTCATCTACTACAAAATTATACTATGCAATACCCATACATCTCATGTATTCTAGATCATAACATGCATCTACTCATAGCCTGGCTCTTGATGCCACTGTTGGGGAACACGACAGAAAATAAAAATTTCCGGTATAGCGAGCATGCCCAGGACCACTATGGAGACTGCATACAAGGTTTGATCTGATCAGTACCGACTCGAAGCGCAGCGAAAGAAGAGTCGGTGGAGATCGTTGGTGCAGATCCCCGCAGCTAGGGTTTTACAACCTCCCAACCGCGAGGATGTACTCCCTCGTCGGACAGCCCTTCGGGAGGCGGTCGGACAGTCCCCCGGACGATGTCGCGGACAGCCCTTCGGGAGGACCCTCGAAACTTGAAAAGAGACTCGGACAGCCCTTCGGGAGAACCCTCGAAACTCGAACGGAGACTCGGACAGCCCTACGGGAGGACACACGAACAGCCCCTCGGGCAAAAGATCGAAACTACAACCTCTCTACGGGGTTGCACACATACAGTGTCATCTATCCGGCAGGGCTTCGCCGTCCAGAACTAGTTCCTGCTGGAACCCAGACAGCCTTTCGGCTCTATGAAAGACTCTTTTCGTGCGAGGGAGGGAGAGAGAGAGAGAGCTTGCAAAGCAAAGCATGTGTATGAGAGCACAAGGATGAAGAGATGGCAGCCCACATCTCCTCTATTTATAGGAAAACCAAGGGGTAGGGTTGGGACTTGAAAATACCAAACTACCCCCACTTTATGTCACACATAAAAAATAATAAGAAGGAAAAGGGGTGCCATGTGGAGCTCCATGGAGGAGCTCCACCCTTGGCCGACCAACCCTTGGGGGGGGGGCATGAGGAGCTACCTTGCTCCCCAATCCCTTCTAGAAGCCTTTTTGAAATATCCAAAAAGGTGCTTTTCCATAAATATCCAAAAAACACTTTCACTATTCACGACGACATTTTTCAGCGTCTGATCGAACTGAAAATATTTATGTGGGCTTAGAACAATTCTAGTACCCCACTAAAATAATTTTTAATGCGATCGGGAACAATTCCGAAATAGTGATTTTCATCTGCAAAAAGCATCTGAAGCGGTTCCGGCAGCTCCGGAACATTTCCGTTTTTTCTTCCGAAAAATTCCCAGAAGTTTCCAGAATGATTCTGGCACACTCCAAGAATTATCAGGCATGTGCTAAAACCAATTTGACTTAATGGTATCCCCTGAAACTACTTTTTAGTTTTATCGAAACTGTTCCGGTCTCCTGTCTGCGGAACTTTTCCGCTGTCCGAAACTTTTCCGGTGTCCGAAACTTTTCGGTGATTTTCTCTCAGACTCTCTGTCTAGTATTCAACAAATAGATGACCCTAAAGCGTGTGATCCTATAGGTTCGGTGAAGCATAGACATGACCCGGAACCCCTTCCGATCAATGATCAACATCGAAGCCGTGGACACCCATATTGACCCCTATACCCACACGAATGAATATTTGAGTGAAGCTCTAGTTGCCGTGAGCTATTCCTATTGCTTCGTGATATGTTACAATCACCCGAGGTGAGACATGTAGGCATTCTCGTGGATCAACAACTTGTCCACTATGCCAGTTACCTCGTTGCCGGTATTGTTCTCTTTTCTCGTTCCCGTGTTCCGGCATCCCCGTGATCAAATCACAAAGTGTCTGGCCAGACGATGATGGACACCGAAACACCGAGAGGGCCCAGAGATATCTCTCCATCGTCAAAGGAGCAAATCCCAATCTTGAGCTATCAAGTTACTTGACATACTTTTCCATGAACCCGTAAGCCGCCGTAATAGCCACCCATTTACGGATGACGTTTAACAAACCCCAATGTTCATGAAGCAAGCATGAAGAAACTCAATACTCTCATGGTCTAAGGAATTATGCAAACGTTAACCATCTCTGTGTTATTTACCATTAACTTGTGACAAAAGTATCTCATAGCATAACATCAATTCGGATCGATTCAACACAAGTGTTCTACCAACATCGTGCCCTCAAAATTGCCGGCATAGCCATGCCCATGATAAGGAAAACAAGACCATCATGCAACACTTGAGCCAGTCTTAGAGGCAAGACTAGGAATACAATTTACCGTTTATTATACCACACGTGCACATGAGTTTCCCTCCATGCCTCGTTTAATTTGTAGACTCGAGAATCATTGCAGTTATAGCATGGAACATAAACATTCATTACAAACTTTGGAGATACAAAATAACTGTTATTACTGCCTCTAGGGCATATCTCCTACACATCGAATGGTATTTGTGTGGCCCTGTTTTCACAAATGTACCACCCTTGGTATTCTGTTCTTAGCAGCCTTATCATAGCAGGACACTCTTTCTCGAAGAGCTGTTGTTTTCTTTCTCTGGCTTGCCTGGTAGCATTGTAAAGCTTAGTTCAAATTTACTAAAAAGGGGATGTCGATAATAATAGGATTTATTAAGATGAAAAAACTAACCCTGCGGTTGCACATGAGCTCTTGCATGCTTTTTGAGCCATTGACATTAGTCGGCTCTTTCCATACCTAATACCAAATCCACACTCCCAGGAATACAAATTGTAGTAGTCATATGTGATACATCCATTTTGTATCATGTTTTACTACTATTATTTATAATGTTTTATGCATAATAATGCTTTATGGAGTAATTCTAATGCCTTTTCTGTCATAATATGCAATGTTTACACAAAGAGGGAGAATGCTGACAGGTGGAATTCTGGACCTGAAAAATCATGTCAAAGATACCTATTCTGCACATCTCCAAATGGGCTGAAATTTTACGGAGAATTATTTTGGAATATATCAAAAATACTGGAGCAAATAACTACCGGAGGGGGGGCACCTAGTGCCCACAAGACACCAATGCGTGACATGCCCCCAGGCACGCCCTTGTGGGTTGTGGGCAGCCCAGCCCACCTCTGGTACCCTTCTTCTGGTACATAAGGTCTTTTGACCTAGATAAAATAAGGACAAGACTTTCGGGATGAAGCACCGCCGTCTCGAGATGAAATTTGGACAGGAGCACTTTTGCCGTTCGACGAAGCAATTTCGCTAGGGGAACTTCCCTCCCAGAGGGGGAACTCGAAGCTATCGTCATCACCAACAACCCTCTTAGCTTTGGGAGGCCAATCTTCATCAACATCTTCAATAGCACCATCTCCTCTCTAACCCTACTTCATCTCTTGTGTCCAATCGTTGTGCCGGAACCTCAAATTGGTACCTGTGGGTGACTAGTAGTGTTGATTACATCTTGTAGGCGATTACTATATGGTTTATTTGGTGGAATATTATATGTCCAGATCCATTATGCTATTTAATACCCCTCTGATCTTGAGCATGACTATCATTTGTGAGTAGTTACTACTTGTGCACTAAGTAGAGATACTACTTGTGCATCCAAAAACCTTAAACCCAAAACTCAAGTTTGAGAGTCCACCATACCTACCTATGCATTGAGTAAGATCCTTCAAGTAAGTTTTCATTGGTGCAATAAGGCAATAAAAATTGCTTCTAAATTTGTTTGATCATTTAGTGTAAGAGAAAATTGAGAGTTGTATGAAGTTGTGATGGCAAAGTTATAAAAGCGACGAACTGCATAATAAAGGTTGTTATCATAAGGGGCAATATAATATGACGTTCTTTTGTACTAAGGGATTCTACATACAAAACCAAAAAGCGCATGACAACCTCTGCTTCCCTCTGCGAAGGACCTATCTTTTACTATTATGTATTTACTTTTATGCAAGAATCAAACTATTTTTCTCTATTCCTTTTAATTTTTCTCTTTGGCAAGCATCATGTGGTGAGGAAAGATCTAGGCACATATATCCAGTTGAATGTGAATGATCACGAGTTATTATTGTTGAGATCACCCTTGAGGTGAATGAGTTGGGAGATGAAACTATAAGCCCCTATCTTTCCATGCGTCCGGTTGAAACTTTTTGCTCACATGTATGTCGTGAGTGTTAGCAATCATAGAAGATTAAATGATGGTTGGGTATGTGTACTTGCCAAAAGGCTTCGATATGTGACCCTTCCTGAAAATATGATGAATTGTAGTTGCAAAGTTGACCGAGAACATACTTTGTTGGTTTCCGATAAAGTTTATGCTTTTTTACTTTGATGTTGTGATGAATTGTTACTTGTTCACAAGAAGTTATATGAAAAAGTTTCATGAAAAAGTTTGTTGCTGTTATAATAATAATAAGCATGATGCTACTTTGTCCATATTTTGTTTTTATCGACACCTCCCTCTCTAAACATGTGGACATGATTTTTGATATTGGCTTTCGCTTGAGGACAAGCGAGGTCTAAGATTGGGGGAGTTGATACGTCCATTTTACATCCTATTTTCCTAATGTTATTTATAATGTTTTTATGTATAATAATGCTTTATAGAGTAATTCTAATGCCTTTTCTCTCATAATATGCAAGGTTTACACAAAGAGGGAGAATGCCGGCAACTGGAATTCTGACCTGAAAAAGCATGTCAGAGATACCTATTCTGCACATCTCTAAATGGGATGAAATTTGACGGAGAATTATTTTGGAATATATAAAAAATACTAGAGCAAATAACTATCGGAGGGGGGCCACAAGACACCAGGGCGCGCCAGGCCCCCCAAGCGTGCCCTGGTGGGTTGTGGCCAGCCCAGCCCACCTCCGATGCCCTTCTTTTGGTACATAAGGTCTTTTCACCTAGAAAAAAAATAAGGAGAGGACCTTCAGGATGAAGCACCGCTGTCTCAAGGAGGAACTTGGGCAGGAGCACTTTTGCCCTTCGGCGGAGTGATTCCGCCGGGGGAACTTCCCCCCGGAGGGGAAATCGAAGCCATCGTCATCACCAACAACCCTCTCATCTTTGTGAGGCCAATATTCATCAATATCTTCAACAGCACCATCTCCTCTCAAACCCTAGTTCATCTCTTGTGTTCAATCTTTGTACCGGAACCTCAGATTGGTACTTGTGGGTGACTAGTAGTGTTGATTACATCTTGTAGTTGATTACTATATGGTTTATTTGGTGGAAGATTATATATTTTGATCCATTATGCTATTTAATACCGCTTTGATCTTGAGCATGAATATCACTTGTGAGTAGTTACCTACCTTCTTGAGGCCACGTGAGAAGTCATGGTATAGCAATCGTGTGAATTTGATATGTGTTCCATATTTTGATGATATGTATGTTGTGATTCCCTTAGTAGTGTCATGTGAACGTCGACTACATGGCACTTCACCATCTTTGGGCCTAAGGGAATGCATTGTGGATTAGTTATTAGATGATGGGTTGTTAGAGTGACAGAAGCTTAAACCCTAGTTTATGCGCTATTTTGTAAGGGACCGATTTGGATCCAAATGTTTAATGCTATGGTTAGATTTTATCTTAATACCTTTCTCGTAGTTGCGGATGCTTGCGAGGGGGTTAATCATAAGTGAGAGGCTTGTTCAAGTAAGAACATCACCCAAGCACCGATCCACCCACATATCAAATTATCAAAGTAGTGAGCGCGAATCAAACCAACAGGATGAAAGTGGCTAGATGAAATTCCTGTGTGCCCTCAAGAACGCCTTGCTTATTACAAGAGACCGTTTTGGCCTGTCCTTTGCCACAAAAGGATTGGGCTAATTTTCTGCACTTTATTTACCGTTATCGCTAATTGCTCGTTACCAATTATCTTACTATCAAACTACGTGTTACCAACAATTTCAGTGCTTGCAGAATTTACCTTGCTGAAAACCGCTTGTCATTTCCTTCCGCTCCTCGTTGGGTTCGACACTCTTACTTATCGAAAATAGTACAATTGGTCCACTATACTTGTGGGTCATCAATACGCTTTTCCTAATGAGTAAAATTTAAGACCCATAGTAGGAACCACTACAACATCTCCTTCTCTTTCTGCAATTCCTAAAGCCAACTCCAAAGCACTTATTATGTCCGAGTTGGCTACTCACTCATGTCGCGTTGCACCATGCCTATGAATAAGGTCAAAAAAAGGCAAGAATGAAACCATCGCTAAGTTGAAGTTTGTAAATAGAATATTAGCAATTTAGCAACTTTACTGTTTATTACTGAACTTTGTAGCATCGAGTTTGATAGTGTACAATTTTCGGGAACTGTACTGTTCATGTCTTTTTGTTTCCAAATCATTTTTGCGCCATGATTTTCTAGGTGTTGTATGAAACATGTATAAACATGCTAAAAGCTAAACAGATAACTAAGAAAAATGTACTCGTCAACGAACCCAACGGTTATCTTCCCTTTGATAATAGATTACATTTGGGGTCCTTGGTTTAGTAACCATATATGCACACTGTACTCCTGATTCCTCTTGTCTACTCCCATATTTAGAGGAGTCATTTTCATCCGCCTCAACTACTATAGAAAGTGTTGGCTTACCACGATAACTAGATTTCATATTCCCGCGCCGCACTCCTCAACACCAACATCTTGGAAAGGACTGAAAAAGAAGAAGGTGACATGGTTATTTGTACATCTAAGCATGGATTCATCGGAGATAAACCAATATTTAGTCTTAGAGCAACTCTAGAAGACACCTTAAATCGTCCCGACTCGTAAAATAACCGCCAATTTACAATTTTCGTAGGAAAAAGTGACCCAAATAGAAACCTTAAAAGCGTTCGGCCCGTAAAACAATTTGAGGGGCGCAGTGAAATTCCCCCGACCCGCAAAAACACAGTTTCCGCCCGACCCGTCGGTGCCCTGTATCCCATAGAAGTGGTTGGGGATACGTCTCCAACGTATATATAATTTTTGGGGACTAATCTATTGACATAGTACCAAGTGTCAGTTGCTGTTTTTTGCTTGTTTTTACTTTGTAGAAAATCAGTACCAAACAAAGCCCAAACACCGTGAAACTTTTTGGAGATTTTGTGTGTGCCAGAAGACACCAGGTGGGCTAGAGAAGTGTCGGAGGAGAAGGCTGAGGTGGGGAACACCCACCAAGGCGCGCTAGAGGCCCCTGGCGCAGCTTGGTGGGTGGTGCCTGATACGTCTCCAACGTATCTATAATATTTGATTGTTCCATGCTATTATATTATCTGTTTTGGATGTTTTATGTGCATTAATATGCTATTTTATATTATTTTGGGACTAACCTATTAATCTAGAGCTTAATACCACATTTTGTTTTTCCTTGTTTTTGAGTTTCGCAGATAAGGAATATTAAACGGAGTCCAAATGGAATAAAACCTCCGAAATGATTTTTTCTAGAATAAAAGGAAGCCACGAGACTTGAGAACCAAGACAGAGGAGCTGTCACGGGGCCACAAGCCCGCTAGCCACGACCAGGAGGTCCCCGCGCCGGGCAGGCTTGTGGGCCCCTGACAACCCCCTAACCCTAATCTTAGGCCTATAAATTCCCAAATATTCCATCATTATCAAAAAGAGCTATGAAAATACTTTTCCGCCGCTAGAAGCCTCCGTTCTCGAGAGATCCAATCTTGGAGCCTTTTCTGGTAATCTGCCGGAGGGGGATTCGATCACAGAGGGCATCTACATCAACTCTATTGCCCCTCCGATGACGCGTGAGTAGTTCACCATAGACCTACGGGTCCATAGTAGTAGCTAGATGGATTCTTCTCTCTCTTTGCTTCTCAATAGCATGTTTTTCATGATCTTCATGGAGATCTATCTGATGTAATACTCTTTTGCGGTGTGTTTGTCGAGATCCGATGAATTGTGGGTTTATGTTCAGATTATCCATGAATATTATTTGAATCCTTCCCGAATTCTTATATGCATGATTTCATATCTTTGCAAGTCTCTTCGAGTTATTGGTTTGGTTTGGCCAACTAGATTGGCAATTCTTGCAATAGGAGAAGTGCTTAGTTTTGGGTTCAATCTTGCGATGTCCTCACCCGGTGACAAAGTAGGGATAGCGAGACACGTATTGTATTGTTGCCATCAAGGGTAAAAAGATGGGGTTTTCATCATATTGCTTGAGTTTATCCCTCTACATCATGTCATCTTTGCTTAATGCGTTACTCTGTTCTTCGTGAACTTAATACTCTAGATGCAGGCAGGAGTCGGTCGATGTGTGGAGTAATAGTAGTAGATGCATAATCGTTTCGGTCTACTTTTCACGGACGTGATTCCTATATGCATAATCATTGCCTTGGATATCTTCATAATTATTCTCTTTTCTATCAATTGCTCAACAGTAATTTGTTCACCCACCGTAATACTTGCCATCATGAGAGAAGCCATCTAGTGAAACCTATGGCCCCCGGGTCTATTTTCCAAATTATATTTTCAGATCTAAAACCAAAAATACTTGCTGCCCTATTTTTACTTTTAGTTTTACTTTCCGTTCAAGCATCCTATTATATCTATCTGTACTAGATCTCATGCTTGCAAATAACCGTGAAGGGATTGACAACCCCTTTATAGCATTGGATGCAAGAGTTTGATTCCTTGTGCAGGTACATCTATTGGTGGCTCGCTTGTATCTCATACTGGATTAATACCTTGGTTCTCAAAAACTGAGGGAAATGCTTATCTACTTTGCTGCATCAAACCATTCCTCTTCATGGAAAACCAACACATGCTCGAGAAGTAGAAGTGCCCACCTCGGGACCCCCCCTCCACCGACTACCAGCTCTATAAATTCTGAAATATTCGTAAAACCCTAGGAGAGTCGATGAAACACAATTCCAGTCATCACAAGTTCCAAAACCTCGAGATCCAATCTAACACCATCATAGAGGGGTTCATCTTCCTCATAGGTGCCTCTCCGATGATGCGTGAGTAGTCCACGATAGACCTACGTGATGTGACGGTGACCTAATCTTTTGATGAGAGTGGCGATAACTATCGATTTGGTGGATTTTAACCTTGACGATCCGGCTACACCGTACCTGACGATACGCCTCGACAATCGCTAAATCAATCTCCGATGGTTATTGACCTTGCCGTAGGCACGATCAACCTGAACAACGAGGTTCGAGTTCCTGCAAGCAACCGAAGAACCAACAAGAACAATGATAATTACAATCTGAAATTGCGGATAATAAACTGAGCACACGAACTAGATGAAAAAGTGAAGTTCCACTGTGGATCTGACAGGGCGGTAGTCCTACACGTCTCGTAGATACGATCTGTAGCGGTAGCTAGATAATACAATAAAACCCGAGTCTAAACCCTAAACTAAGATAAATATTTATTAAAGGCGACGTGCGGACGAGTCCATCATTGTATTTCATCCGGACTACTGTTGTACGTTGGTTGGGATTTTGCAGGCGAACTCCAAATCCACGTGAGCACGTGGCGCAACCAAAACATCCAAGGCCCACGGTCGTGGCTGATGTGGGTTCCTTAATCCAAGTCCTTGGTCTTGGTGCACTTCGTGCACACGTGACATGCTTCATGGATGGATAGATGGTTCAGTTGTTGCATGCATGCAAGGCATGCACATGCATGTATGTGTTGCAAGCACATAAACGAACATATTTGTGGCTGTTCTTCATCTTCACACGGGGCTTGTAAAAGTATTCTATTATTCTGCAAATAACAAACAAAAGTGTTGTGTTTCTATTCTGAGAAACAAAATAATAATTTACATATTTTTTAGTAGAAAACACCTGACTATTATATATGAGGATACTATTTTTGATCATATCTATAGAGGCCATGTCCACATCCTCCTCCATTTCTTGAAAACAAAGCCGTCCTCGGCTTTGAAGAATAATCTGAGAATAGACTAACCAAAAAGAGAATGTGTATGCATGGTATATGTATATATCATCCATTTTAACTCCTCTGGTGTGTTGCACAATTAGTATCTCTATCTAGGAGTGATTAACATATTTCGTGAGACTCAAAGTTAAGGAATGATCACAAGAAATATATCGGTGGAACAAATTACAACTTAATTTACCCATAAAAGTGAAGCCCTCATTCATATCATATGAATTGCAATGTTCGTCATTAAACCATCCCAACATTAGTGAATAACTATGCATTCTTTCAAAATTACATGCCATGAAATGCTTAAATAAGCAATCACACAACAATTCATTCAACACATAAGCATCACTAAAATTGGAGGTCATATCAAAATGAACAAACAGTGGTATACTAATATTATCTTTCAGGCTAGCAAAATTACCATATGTGATGCAAATCTTAGGCACCAAAAATTCACTATCTACGCGGTCCTCTCTAATCAAGATAAACGTAATATTAGGCGCATAAACAATTTTCATGGAACTCAAACATGTGATTTCTCCTATTTTGTTTCTTGCATGTGACAAAGGCATAGGTGGATCCATCAAAATAGAATACAAAGAGTTAGCATGATAAATTCTAGCTAATACTTCATCATGTTTAACCAATTTAATGTGATCCAAACCAAATTGTATAATCAAGTCACATGGGTCAATTTTAGTTGCCTTTAATTCAATCGTTGCACCCAAATCAATGAGGGAATAAGATTCAACAATAGGTGCACTCAAAACAACAAATATTTTAGTTGTTTGATCCCATGGTGAACTGAAATCAAAAATATAATTATTTAAAATAGGTGGTGTGATCAAATCTTTGGCAATTGCACTTGTCTCAACACATGGTGTATCTACACCAACAAGCCATTCATCAATATTACGCGTAGTAAGAAAATCATTACCATTGTTATTACCTTGTAGTTCCGGCTCATATGAAGGAAGTACGATTGACAATGATGCCTCATAAGCTCCAAGTGTCACTATCATAGTTGGTGGTGCAGTGGGAGAAGTAACCTTCTTTGATGGGGATCCCACTTCACGTTTGTTCATCTTGCATACAATTCTTCTTACTTTCTGTTCAGCCTTACAAGCAAGACGGAACAAATGGTCGACGGAATACAGTGCTTCATGCATTATTATGTCTTGTATATCAGGATTTAAACCTCTCCAAAATCAATTCAGGAATTCTTCTTCACATTCTTCTAATCCAAGCCGAAGCAATGCAGTACACAAACTATCATAATATTCTTCAACGGTGTTATGTTGTTGTGCTAAACGTGCAATTTTCTAAGCAGATCACTAACATGATAGGAAGGAACAAATCGGTTTCGCATAAAAAGTTTGAAAGCTTTTCAAGTAGTAGGTAGATTGGAAACATTATCCCTGCAATAATTTCTCCACCAAACTAAAGCAAAACCAAAAATGCTTTTAGTAGCAACATGTATTTTCTTATGCTCAGAAAAATCATGGATAGCAAAGATTTATTCTACCTCTATCTCCCAATCAATATACGACTCGGGATCATATTTACCCTCAAATTGTCGCAAAGAGATAACCTGGTCATGTGCGCTTCTACCTTCATATACATCTTGTGACGGTCGTCGTACCTGCTCTGGTGGGAGATAATGACTTGCATCAATATATGGCAAGTCATCCCCGACAATAGAAGTAGCCTAACTACTGGTCACTTGAGAACCTACCATGGTTAGTACCAAACAAGAACGAAATCACAAGTATAATGTTCTTATAGTACTACTTGGAGGTGGTAAAAAATGTCTCTCAACTCTCTAGCAATTACCAAGCTCTTACCAGTTCTTACTGTGCTGTGGTGGTTGTCGGTCTTTGACGTGGTCAAAAGTTATCAAAAATTGGATATAGCGATTGCCAAGTGACCGAACAAGGTACAATATAGGAAGTGGAGCTTGGTTAAGGTTTCCTCAACTCACAATATCAGTGGCACAATTTAGCAACAAGTAATGCAAGCTGAATAATTACTCAGACTCCTAATTAGTGCTGGCAGTCAACTAGTAAAAGAGAAAACAATCTAAGCCCAGATACTGAATCAAATGAAAGGAAACCGATGAGAAGGTAATAGATCTAAGTAGCTAGATGTAAGTGAGGTGTAAACGTAACGTATGGAAGCAAAAAACAAAAGATGTGCAACAATTACCACGTATATGCAGAAAGTAAAAGTTCTCACTAGGAGGATATATTCCAAGATGTGAATCGGACAACACTTTGCAAATTTTCCTTTTCTATTTCCTTTTTTCCCACTCTTTTTGCTATTTTCTTTCTCTTTTATATTTTTGTGTCAAGCCAGTAACTAGCAAGAAGTCACGTATCAAAGATGATATTGGAAAATAACGTGACCACACTTGTGTGCTACAAGAAATATGAAAGCAAGCAAGCTGGCACTCACGTTGATGGAAATGTGTGCTACTAGAGAGCACAAGGTCACGTACTAGTAGGAGAGTAGAAATTAAAGGGATACTCCAAATGTGCACTAGCACAAGAAACTCGCAAAACAGAGACAACGGTGGATAGTGGCCGGGAAAACAGTGAGGCGAATTAGGCAGACATAGTGGTGGTGGGTGGCAGATAGAACAGCGATGCACGATGGCAGACTCAGGGCTCTGGTTGTATCCCGTTGCGTGAAACACGGTCGGTGAAGTATGGCATGGAAAGGCGTGCAAACAAATATGGATGTCAATCCTAATCCTTGTATCTGGAGCGTTCAAGAATAAAGGCTGGAAGGAAACATATTTTCTCGCGGCTAAGAACAGATGCAATCGTGATGTTTTTTGGACGACCTCGGAAGAGAAACTATGGTGGAAAAAAAGATCGATCTAGTAGACAATTTTCTCCCTAACGAATCTAAACCAGCACTAGTATCAGATGAATGCAGCCAAAAATTCAACTACACAAATACTAGATGCAAAAATTGCTAAAGACTAAAAAGATAGGTGTAAAGGATGAACTAATCTATAATTTTTTTGTTTTTTGGGTGTAGGTCAGAAAAAACCTTGACGATCCGACTATACCGTACCTGACGATACGCCTCGACAATCACTAAACCAATCTCCAATGGTTATTGACCTTGCCGTAGGCACGATCAACCTGAACAATGAGGTTCGAGTTCCTGCAAGCAACCGAAGAACCAACAAAAACAATGATAATTGCAATCTGAATTTGCGGATAATAAATGAGCACACGAACTAGATGAAAATGTGGAGTTCCACTGTGGATCTAACAAGATTGTAGTCCTACACGTCTCGTAGATACGATTTGTAGCGATAGCTAGACAATACAATAAAACCCGAGTCTAAACCCTAAACTAAGATAACTATTTACCAAAGGCGATGTGCGGACGAGTCTATCATTGTATTTCATCCGGATTACTGTTGTACGTCGGTTGGGATTTTGCAGGCGGACTCCAAATCCACGTGAGCACGTGGCGCAACCAAAACATCCAAGGCCCACGGTCGTGGCTGATGTGGGTTCCCTAATCCAAGTTCTTGGTCTTGGTGCACTTCGTGCACACGTGACATGCTTCATGGATGGATAGATGGTTCAGTTGTTGCATGCATGCAAGGCATGCACATGCATGTATGTGTTTCAAGCACATAAACGAACATATTTGTGGCTGCTCTTCATCTTCACACGCGGCTTGTAAAAAAATTCTATTATTCTGTAAATAACAAACGAAAGTGTTGTGTTTCTATTTCGAGAAACAAAATAATAATTTACATATTTTTTAGTAGAAAACACCTGACTATTATATATGAGGATAATATTTTTGATCATATCAATAGAGGCCATGTCCACATTACTACGGGTCCGTAGGTAGTAGCTAGATGGCTTTCTCTTTCTTTTTTGATTCTCAATAGAATGGTCTCTTGAAGATCTATTTGATGTAATGACTTTTGCGGTATGTTTGTTGGGATCCGATGAATTTTGAGTTCATGATCAGTTTCTATTCATGAATATTATTTAAGTCTTCTTTGATCTCTTATATGCATGATTGCTTATAGCCTCGTATTTCTTCTTCGAATATTTGGTTTAGTTAGGCCAACTAGATTGATTTTTCTTACCATGGAAAGAGGTGCTTTGTGATGGGTTCGATCTTGCGGTGTTCTTTCCCAGTGACAAATGGGGCAGCAAGACACGCATGTATCGTTGCCATTAAAGATAACAAGATGGGGTCTATTCCTACATTAATAGATCTTGTCTACATCATGTCATCATTCTTATTGCATTACTCCATTTTCCCATGAACTTAATACACTAGATGCATGCTGGATAGCGGTCGATGTGTGGAGTAATAGAAGTAGATCAGAATCATTTCGGTCTACTTATCTTGGACGTGATGCATATATAATGATCATTGCCTGGATATCGTCATGATTATTTGATCTTCTATCAATTGACCAACAATAATTTGTTCACCCACCGTGTGCTATACTCGTGAGAGAAGCCACTAGTGAAACATGTGTCCCCCGGGTCTACTTTTCCAATATATTGCTTGCCGATCTACTATTTTCTTGTATTGTTTTCCGATCTATTATCCAAAAAGAATACATTGCTGCACTTTTTATTTACTTCTTTTATTTTTTGTTCTTGCGAGATCTATTTGCCATACCTATTGCAATCTAACCTATCTTATCATCGTTGAGAGCTTGACAACCTCTCTTACGCGTCGGGTTGCAAGTATTTGTTATTTATGTGCAGGTGTTGTTTACATAGTTGCTCGATCTTCCTCTATGAATTGATACCTTGATTTCATAATTGAGGGAAATACGTGTTGTCGCTGTGCTGCATCATCCCTTCCTCTTTGGGGAAATACCGACACAGTCTCAAGCCACGTCAAATGAATTTCTGCCGCCTTTGTCAGGGAGGAAGCAATCTCTTTTCGTGCCAATCTCTCACTTCATCAACACCTATCAGGTTCCTAATCACAAATCTCATGCCCTTGCAATTTACATTATTTTCCATTTGCCTCTCATTTTCCTCTCCCCCACTTCACAAATTTTCCATTTTATTCGCCTTCTTTTTCGTTTGCCCTTTTCTCGTCAGATCTCTTGTTCGCATATCTCTTCACTATGACTAGCATCACTACCCCCTTGTCACCAGATTTTGAAGTTCTATACTTCAAACAAAAACAAGGGGAAAATATGAAAGATGCTTGGTATAGATTGATGGAATCATATCGTATTTGCAATCTAAAGAGAGATGCAAAGGTTTTGCTTTGAAATTTTTACGTAGTATTAACTTTGCATCATAGACAACTCTTGGATTTTGCTGCTAAAGGAAACTTTACTGAACTTGATCCCAACACTGCTTATGAAATTTTAGAAGGGATATTGGGGGTTCCTCCACCAAAAAAGGTTTCTTATCTCACAAAAGAAGGGGTTCAAAATTTAGACAAATTGGGTGATTTACATAAACATTTGGTCGAGTTGCAAAAATATCATGAACCTCTTAAACATATTGGTGGAAACCTGAATCACACGAACACTTTGATTACTCTTTGCAATAAGCGTTTGGATATTTTAGATCTCAAGATGGTTTCTTCACCTGAAAATGTGGGGAAGCGTAAAGAACCTCCTCGGTTTGAGCAAGCGCTCATAAAGGTGGCAAAATCTAAAGATGACAATACTTGAATCTATGCATTATGCCTAGCTAGGGGCTTAAAACGATAGCCCTTGTTGGGAGGCAACCCAATGAATAAAATTTATTTTATCTTTTCCTTTCTATTTTTGAGTATTTACATAATTATGCTTTTGTTATGATTATGTTTTTATGTTTTAATTAGTGTTTGTGCCAAGTAAAGCCTTTAGAATGATTCATAAGATGAGTAGAAACAATGCTTCATCTGAAACAGAAACTTCGCCTCCGGTGTGAGAATTTTCAATTTTCTACTAGAGCGTGGTATTGAGCTGAAATTTTAACACAATATTTCTATACAAATTCCTTACGTTATCCTATTTTTTTAGCATTTTTGAGTTACATAAGTATGGTTAGAGTACAAATTACTACATACTGTTCTGTGTAAAACATATTCTGTTTTCGTTGCATTGTGTGCTTGTTTTGACGAATTTATGGCTTGTATCCGGGGGCATAAGTCATGGTAAAGTTAGAATACAGTATATATAATACAATAATAAAATATTAATGGGTTTGCAATAATAATTAGAGTGTTAATTTTCTAACGGGTCTCATGAGAATTTTGTTAAGTTTTGTGTGATTGAAGTTTTCAAGTTTTGGGTGAGATCACGATGGATGAAGGAATAAGGAGTAAGAAGAGCCAAAGATTGGGGATGCTACAACACCCCAAAATAATATCCAAAGAGTAACAAGCAACCAAGCTTGCGGATGACCCGAGTGGCATCCCCTCTTTCTTCTAACAACCATCGGTATTTTACTTGGAACTATATTTTTATACGTCACATATCATGAGTTTTGCTTGGAGCGTGTTGTATCTTTGCTTGTTTTTCCTTTTATTCTTGATGCACACACCTATTTTAGAGAGCCAAAATTGGGCTACGATTTGTTAGAATCTCTCTAGTGCTTCACTTATATCTTTTTTAGCACAGCGTGCTTTTACATGTTTGAAGAAATGCTCTCATGCTTCACTTAAATTATTTTGAGAGTTAGTAATTTTTGAAGAAATTCTCTCATGCTTCACTTATATTATTTTGAGAGATGAAACTTTTATGCTCATGATCTTCACTTAAATCTATTTGAGCTTGTCAAAAGCAATGCCAATATATGAAACTAGTCCCAAAGTGATAGATGTTCAAGAGGGATATAATAAAAACTTTCATGAAGATCATTGGACAATTTAAACTTGATTCTTTGTAATAGTTTTGAGACATGACGATAGTAATATGTGAGTTATCTTAGTGAGTAATTATGCATAGTAAGAATATTGATATTAAGGTTTGTGATTCCCTATGCAAGCACGAAAGTCAATAGTTGTGCAATGAAATTACATCCTACTTATGGTGCATTATTCGGTGTTAGTTATGCTTAATGCTTTCTTATGTGATTTTTTGTTTCTTTGTTGGATGCTTCTCAATCTATTTACTAGCATTCACTTGTATTAAGTAGAAATACCACTTGTGCATCCAAAATCCTTAAACCTAATTTTGCCATATGAGTCCACCATACCTACCTATATGTGGTATTTCCATGCCGTTCCAAGAAAATGTGTATGTGACATCTCTAATTTTCAAAATAAATTTTCCTTTTAGTGTGTCTGTACCGCTCATGAAACGGTAGGGGTGACCCATATTTTTCCATGCTAGATCTGTTATTCTCAAGATGAGTGTTTATTCACTTGTCATTGCATGAGACTACGACGACAATAGGGATTCCCATTAGTGAAATGAAATGAAAAGGAAAAAAATTACTTTATGTTGTCAAATAATAAATTCCTTGGTAAGTGTTGGTATGGAAGGCAACCGTGGATTTGGCTAGCCATGGAAAGTGAAAGTATGGTGGAAAAGGAATAAACTTTATTTTCTGTTTGGGAACCACTTATGATGTATCTAGCATGGAAAGGTATTGAAACCGCTCGGTCATTTTCATTGACAGGAAAGGCATGCCCCGCAAAATATTTTCTCCGTCAATTTAAACCTTGAGCTCTGGCAGCTCTACAAACCCCTACTTCACTCTGCGAAGGGCCTATCTATTTACTTTATGTAATTTTTATTGTTATTTGAGTCTCCATCTTCTCTTATAAAGCACCAACTGGGGGGCACTATGATCATACTTGAACATTAGGTGTAGCTAATATTTGAGTGTGTTTCATGAATGGATCAATGATTGAGCATGATGGGCTAGGGATAACTTGCTTTAGTGTTGATATTTGGAAAGACATGGTTGCTTGTTGATATGATTGAGTATTAAAGTTTTCATGTCGAAACTAGACTATTGCTTTGAACCATCTAAAAGTCCAAATGTCCATGCTTTGACGAAAAGAATATGTTATGAACATGTTAGGCAGCATCCCACATCAAAATTTCTATTTTTATTATTTACCTACTCGAGGTCAAGTAGGAATTAAGCTTGGGGATGCTGATACGTCTCCAACGTATCTATAATTTTTTATTGTTGCATGCTGTTATATTATCAGTCTTGAATTTTTTATATTCATTTTATAGCAACTTTGTATCATTTTTTGGGACTAACCTATTGACATAGTGCCAAGTGCCAGTTGTTGTTTTTTGCTTGTTTTTTTACTTAGCAGAAATCAAAACCAAATGAAGCCCAAATACCGTGAAACTTTTTGGAGAATTATTTTGGGCTAGAAGACACCAGGTGGGCCAGAGAAGTGCCCAAGAAGAAGGAAGAGGTAGGGAACACCCACCAGGGTGCGCCAGAGGCCCCTGGCGCGGCCTGGTGGGTGGTGCCCACCTCGGGATCCCCCTCCACCGACTATCAGCTCTAAAAAATATCAAATATTCGAAAAACCCTAGGAGAGTCAACGGAATGCAATTCCAGCCGCTGCAAGTTCCAAAACCTCGAGATCTAATCTAACACCATCACAGAGGGGTTCATTTTCCTCATAGGTGCCTCTCCAATGATATACAATGGTCTCTTGGAGATCTATTTGATGTAATGACTTTTGCGGTGTGTTTGTTGAGATCCGATGAATTTTGAGTTCGTGATCCGTTTCTATCAATGAATATTATTTGAGTCTTCTTTGATCTCTTATATGCATGATTACTTATAGCCTCGTATTTCTTCTTCGAATATTTGGTTTAGTTAGGCCAACTAGATTGATTTTTCTTGCCATGGGAAGAGGTGCTTTGTGATGGGTTCGATCTTGCGGTCTACTTATCTTGGACGTGATGCCTGTATAATGATCATCGCCTGGATATTGTCATGATTATTTGATCTTCTATCAATTGCCAAATAGTAAATTTTTCACCCACCATGTGCTATACTCATGAGAGAAGCCACTAGTGAAACCTACAACCCCTGGTCTACTTTTCCAATATATTGCTTTTCGATATACTATTTTGCCATTTTATTTTGAGATTTATTAATCCAAAATAACCAAACATACCTTGCTGAAATTTTTATTTACTTCTTTTATTTTGTGTTCTTGCAAGATATTTGAGTTACCTATTGCAATCTAACCTATCTTATCATCGTTGAGAGGTTGACAACCTCTCTTACGCATCGGGTTGCAAATATTTGTTATTTGTGTGCAAGTGTTGTTTACATAGTTTCTTTATCTTCCTCTACGAATTGATACCTTGGTTTCATAACTGAGGGAAATACTTACCTTCGTTCTGCTACATCATCCCTTCCTCTTTGGGGAAATACCGACGCAGTCTCAAGCCACGTCAGTTAGCGGGAGGGCAATTTCAGCTCACGCGCTCCCCACATCCCCTCATGCGGATCCCCGCCATGGTTGCCGCCTGCCGCCGCCTGCGATTCCGGCCATTCTGGCCAGCGGAATCGTGCTGCTCACCCCGGATCCGACGGGCCGAGGCACTGCGATGTCGCCGCTGAAAGCACATTTGCTCCCTTGGAGGTTTTGCTAATTAATAACAACATATATCTCATTGAACTAATGTTTCCACTTAGTATATTTTAGGAAACGTTTGATGATGGGATGGCTATAGGATTGTGAGGAGACCTTGCTGCCTCTTGAGCGTGCGTTGGTTTTCCCTTGAAGAGGAAAGGGTGATGCAGCAAAGTAGATAAGTATTTCCCTCAGTTGTTGAGAACCAAGGTATCAATCCAGTAGGAGGAACAAGCAAGTCACCAATGGTTGCACCTACACAAACAATCAAACTCTTGCATCCAATGATATAAAGGGGTTGTCAATCCCTTCACGATTATTTGCAAGGATTATGTCCGATAGATATAGATGTAAACAAGAATGGAAAGTAAAAGGTGAATAAATTGCAGCAAAGTATTTTTGGTATTTTTGGTTTATAGATCTGAAAGTATATTATGGAAAGTAGACCCAGGGGCCATAGGTTTCACTAGAGGCTTCTCTCTTGAAGGCAAATATCATGGTGGGTAAACAAATTACTATCAAGCAATTGATAGAAAAGTGAATAATCATGTAGTTATCAAAGGCAATGATCATGCATATAGGCATCATGTCCGTGTCAAGTAGACCAAAACGATTTTGCATCTACCACTATTACTTCACACATCGATCGACTCCTGCTGCATCTAAAGTATTAAGTTCATGAAGAACAGAGTAACACATTAAGAAAGACGACATGATGTAGATGGATAAACTCAAGCAATATGATGAAAACCCCATCTTGTTACCCTTGATGGAAACAATGCAATACGTGCCTCGCTACCCCTACTATGTCACTAGGCGAGGACACCGCAAGATTGAACCCAAAACCAAGCACTTCTCCCATTGCAAGAATTACCAATCTAGTTGGCCAAACCAAACCAATAACTCGAAGAGACTTGCAAGTATATGAAAATATGCAACTAAGAATTCAGAGGATAGTCAAATAAGATTCATGGATAATCTGGACATAAACTCACAATTCATCGGATCTTGACAAACACACCACAAAAGAGGATTACATCGCATAGATCTCCATGAAGATCATGAAGAACATGGTATTGAAGATCAGAGAGATAGAAGAAGTCATCTAGCTACTAGCCATGGACCTATAGGTCTATGGTGGACTACTCACACATCATTAGAGGGGTAATGGAGTTGATGTAGATGCCCTCCGTGATCGAAACCCCCTCCGTCGGATTACCGAAAAGGTTCCAAGATTGGATCTCTCGGAAACGGAGGCTTCCGACGGCGGAAAAGTATTTGCGTGGATCTCTTTGGTGTTGGGGGATATTTAGGAATTTATAGGCCAAGAATTAGGGTTAGGAGACCTGCCGGGAGGCGACAAGCCTGCTAGGTTTGGCTAGGGGGGGGGGGCTCGCGCCTAGCAGGCTTGTGGCTCCCTGGCACCTCCCCTGCCGTGCACTCCAAGCTTGATTGATTTGTTTCCTTCTAAAAAAATTCCTTCCGAAGGTTTTATTCCATTTGGACTCCATTTAATATTCCATATCTGCAAAACTCAAAAACAAGGAAAAACAAAAACTGGCACTAGGCTCTAGATTAATAGATTAGTCCCAAAACTAATATAAAATAGCATATTAATACATATAAAACATCCAAAACAGATAATATAATAGCACGCCATCATAAAAGTTATAGATACGTTGGAGACGTATCACCACCCCCAAGCTTAATTCCTGCTCGTCCTCTAGTAGGTAAATGATAAAAACATAATTTTTGATGTGGAGTGCTACCTAACATATTTATCCATGTAATATTCTTTATTGTGGCATGAATATTCAGATCCGCAAGACTCAAAACAAAAGCTTAATATTGATATAAAACAGTAATGTTTTAAGCACACTAGCAAAGCAATTGTATCTCTTCAAAATATAATGGCAAAAGGAAGTTATCCCTACAATATCATATGGTCTGGCTATCCTCCATCTTCCCCACACAAAGTATTTATATCATGCATAACCCTGATGAAAAGTCAAGCAATTGTTTTCACACCTTTATTTTCTCAAACTTTTTCTACTCTCACGCAATACATGAGCGTGAGCCATGGATATAGCACTATAGGTGGAATAGATAGTCTCACATCAACTAGGCGTATCAACGGGCTATGGAGATGCCCATTAATAGATATCAATGTGAGTGAGTAGGGATTTCCATGCAATGGATGTACTAGAGATATAAGTGTGTGAAATCTCAAAAAGAAACTAAGTGGACGTGCATCATAAAGAAAAATTCCACTAGATATATGAAAGTGACAAAATAGGAGACTCTCTATCATGAAGATCATGGTGCTACTTTGAAGCACAAGTGTGGAAAAAGGTAGTAACAATGTCCCTTCTCTATTTTCTCTCATTTTTTGGTGGGCATCTAAGTCCTCTTTTATTCATTTTTTTATTTGGGCTTCACTGGCCTCTTTTTTTTATAAAGTCTGGAATCTCATCCCCACTTGTGAGGTAATCATAGCTTCCATCATGATTTCTCACATGGGACATGCTCTATTAATGATAATAATCACACTTTTATTTACTCACAACTCAACAGAAAATTATAGCTCGATACCTATGACAAAATATGACTCTATATGCAATATGGAAGTGATGGTGCAAGTAATAAAAGGAAACGGTGGAAGTTGCATGGAAATATATCTTAGAATGGCTATGAAAATGCCATAATAGGTAGGTATGGTGGATGTTTTTAGGAAGGATATATGGTGGCTGTTTTGAGTAAGGTATATGGTGGCTGTTTTGAGGAAGGTGTTTGTTGTAGCGGCAAAAGTTGCGTGGTACTAGAGAGGATAGCATAGGTGGAAGGGTGAGAGTGCGTATAATCCATGGACTCAACATTAGTCATAAAGAACTCACATACTTATTGCAAAACTCTATTAGTCATTG
Source organism: Hordeum marinum (assembly GCA_022496015.1). Classification (NCBI taxonomy): domain Eukaryota; kingdom Viridiplantae; phylum Streptophyta; class Magnoliopsida; order Poales; family Poaceae; genus Hordeum; species Hordeum marinum. The sequence goes on from CM039674.1 coordinate 447,703,088, forward strand.
AAGCAAAGTATTAAATGCATGCTCCTAGGGGAGAGGTTGGTAGGAGTTAACCATCACGCGCTCCCGACCCTCACACAAAGGCCGACAATCTATAAACAAGTCATGCTCCGACTTCCTTACATAACGGTTCACCATAAGTGCATGCTACGGGAATCACAAACCTTTACACAAGTATTTTTTTACCAAATCACAATTACTTCCTAACATGTCTCTTAATATTACCATCTTTATATCTCAAAACTTTATGCAAGGAATCAAACTTCTCATAAATACCCAATGCACTTAATATGCAAGTTTTATTATATTCCTCTTGGATGCCTATCATATTAGGACTAAATTCATAACCTAGACCAATTACCATGCTGTTTTTAGAAACTCTCAAAATAATATAAGTGAGGTACGAGAGTTCAATTATTTCTATAAAACGCAAACACCACCGTGCTCTAAAAAAAATATAAGTGAAGCACATAGAGCAAAATTGCCCAACTCAAAAGATATAAGTGAAGAACATAGAGCATTCTAACAAATTAACGAGTTAGCGTGTCTCTCTCAAAATATGTGTGCAGCAAGGATGATTGTGGCAAACTAAAAAGTAAAGACTCATATCATACAAGACGCTCCAAGCAAAACACATATCATGTGGTGAATAAAATATAGCCTCAAGTAAATTTACCGATGGATTGAAGACGAAAGAGGGGATGCCTTCCGGGGCAACCCCAAGCTTAGGCTCTTTGGCATCCTTGAATATGACTTGGAGTGCCTAGGGCATACCCAAGCTTAGTCTCTTTCCACTCCTTATTCCATAGTCCATCAAATCTTTACCCAAATCTTGAAAACTTCCCAACACAAAACTTAATAGAAAACTCGTGAGATACGTTAGTATAAGAAAATAAATCACCACTTTAGGCACTATTGTGAAGTCACTCTTTATTTATATTGGTGTTATACCTACTGTAATCTAACTTATCCATGGTTCATACTGTTGGAAATATGCCCTAGAGGCAATAATAAATTAGTTATTGTTGGAAATATGCCCTAGAGGCAATAATAAAATGGTTATTATTGTATTTCCTTGTTCATGATAATTGTCTATTGTTCATGTTATAATTGTATTAATCGGAAACCAGAATGCATGTGTGAATACATAGACCACAACGTGTCCCTACTGAGCCTCTAGTTGACTAGCTCATTGATCAATAGATGTTCACGGTTTCATGACCATGGACATTGGATGTCGTTGATAACGGGATCACATCATTAGGAGAATGATGTGATGGACAAGACCCAATCCTAAGCATAGCATAAGATCGTATAGTTCGTCTGCTAAAGCTTTTTCAATGTCAAGTATCGTTTCCTTAGACCATGATATTGTGCAACTCCCGGATACCGTAGGAATGCTTCGAGTGTGCCAGACGTCACAACGTAACTGGGTGGCTATAATGGTGCACTACGGGTATCTCCAAAAGTGTCTGTTGGGTTGGCACGAATCGAGACTGGGATTTGTCACTCCGTATGATGGAGAGGTATCTCTCGGCCCACTCGGCAAGACATCATCATAATGAGCTCAACGTGACTAAGGAGTTAGCCACGGGATGATGTGTTACGAAACGAGTAAAGAGACTTGCCGGTAACAAGATTGAACAAGGTATAGGGATACTGGCGATCGAATCTCGGGCAAGTATCATACCGGTAGACAAAGGGAATTGTATACGTGATTGATTGAATCCCCGACATCGTGGTTCACTTGAAGAGATCATCATGGAGCATGTGAGAGCCAACATGGGTATCCATATCCCACTGTTGGTTATTGACTGGAGAGGTGTCTCGGTCATGTCTACGTGTCTCCCGAACCCGTAGGGTCTACACACTTAAGGTTCGGTGACGCTAGGGTTATAGGGAAATGGTATACGTGATTACCGAAGATTGTTTGGAGTACCGGATGAGACCCCGTACGTCACGAGGAGCTCCAGAATGGTCCGAAGGTAAAGATTGATATATAGGAAGTCCTGTTTTGGTCACCGGAAAGTTTTCGGGCTCATCGGTAGTGTATCGGGAGTGCCGGGAGGGTGACGGAGGACCCCCGGGAGGGGTGTGACGACCAAAGGACTTCGTGGGCTGTTAGAGGAGGTGTACCATCCCTTATTGGGCTGGACAAGTCCTTCCGGAAAGGCCCATGCGGCTAGGGATTAAGAGATGAGGCTAAAGGAGATTCAAAAGGAAGAGATCCACCTCCCTTGTGGGAGGTGGACTCCTCCCTAGCTCGGCCGAACCTCTCCTCCTTGGAGGAGGGGCCAAGGCAGCCCTCCCTCTCCCTCCTCCTATATATACTTGAGGTTTTGGCTGTTTTGAGACAAGATTTGATCTCTCTCCCATGGCGCAGCCCTACCTCTCTTCTTCCTCCTCCGTAGTGCTTAGGCGAAGCCCTGCCGGAATACCTTGCTGCTCCACCACCACCATGCCGTTGTGCTGCTGTTGGAGCTCTTCCCCGACCTCTCTCTCCTCCTTGCCGGATCAAGGCGCGAGAGACGTCACCGGGCTGTACGTGTGTTGAACGCGGAGGCGCCATTGTTCGACGCTTAGATCGGAATCCACTGCGATCTGAATCGCTGCGAGTACGACTCCACCAACCGTGTTCTTGTAAAGCTTCCGCTTAGCGATCTTCAAAGGTATGAAGATGCAATCTCTCCCCACTCGTTGCTGGTTTCTCCATAGATAGATCTTGGTGATCGTAGGAATATTTTTGATTTACTACTACATCTCCCAACAATTATTATCATATTTCCTTGTTCATGATAATCATTTATTATCCATGCTATAATTGTATTGATCAGAGACTTAGATGCATGTGTGGATACATAGAAAAAACCATGTCCCTAATATGCCTCTAATAGACTATCTCGTTGATCAAAGATGGTTACAATTTCCTATCCATTGACATGAGATGTCATTTGATAACGGGATCACATCATTAGGAGAATGGTGTGATGGACAAGACCCAAACTACAAATGTAGCATATGATCGTGTCAGTTTATTGCTACTATTTTCTGCATGTCAAGTAGCTGTTCCTATGACCATGAGATCATGCAACTCACTGACACTGGAGGAGTGCCTTATGTGTATAAAACGTCGCAACGTAACTGGGTGACTATAAAGGTACTCTATAGGTATCTCTGAGGGTGTTTGTTGGGTTGGCATGTATCAAGACTGGGATTTGTTACTCCGTGTGATGGAGAGGTATCTCAGGGCCCACTCGGTAATACAACTTCACAACAAGCCTTGCAAGCAATGTGACTAAGTTTTAGTCACGGGATCTTGTATTACAGAACGAGTAAAGAGACTTTCCGGTAACGAGGTTGAACTAGGTATGGAGATACCGATGATCGAATCTCGGGCAAGTAACACACCGAAGAACAAAAGGAACATCATACAGGATTAACTAAATCCTTGACATAGAGGTTCGACCGATAAAGATCTTTGTAGAATATGTAGGAACCAATATGGGAATCCAGGTCCCGCTATTAGTTATTGATCGTAGAGGTGTCTCGGTCATGTCTACATAGTTCTCGAACCCACAGGTTCCGCACACTTAAGGTTTGGTGACGTTTTGGTAGTATAGAGTTATGCATGGTGGTGACCGAAGGTTGTTCGGAGTCCCGGATGATATCCCGGACATCACAAGGAGCTCCGGAATGGTCCGGAAGTAAATATTGATATATAGGAAGTCCTGTTTTGGTCGCCGGAAAAGTTTCGGGCTCATTGGTAGTGTACCGGGAGTGCCGGTAGTGTACCGGGGGACCGTCGGGAGGGGTATTTCGACCCAAGAGGCTACATGGGCTGTGGGATGATGAATACCAGCCCTTAGTGGGCTGGTGGAAGTCCCACGAAGGCCCATGCGTCTGGGAAAGAAAAGCCCGAAGAGAAAAGGTGGAATAAGGCAAAAAAGGCAAAAAGGGAAGGAGTCCTAGTCCTACTAGGATTGGAGGAGGATTCCTCCTCTCCTATCCACTTTGGCCGAAGCCTCCTAGGGATGGCCCTTTGGCCAAGCCTCCTCCTCTCTTCCTTTTATATATACTAGAGGTTTTAGGGTTTTTGCACTAGAGTTTTAGCCACGTGCTACCCTCTCCTCTAGTGCATAGTTTCTCCTCTAGATCGGTTTTTTGCAGTGCTTAGGCGAAGCCCTGCCGGAATAGCTCCACCACCATCGCCATAACGCCGTCGCAATGCCGGAGAACTCGTCTACCTCTCCGCTCCCTCTGGCAGGATCAAGAAGGCGGAGATCGTCATCGAGCTGTACGTGTGCTGAACGCGGAGGTGCCGTCCGTTCGGCGCTAGATCGGAAGGACCGTGATCAAGATCGCGAGGCATATCGTGATAAGATCGCAGGACGGATCATGATGAGTTCGCGGGACAGATCATGATGAGATCGTGGGACGCTCGGCGATTTGGATCGCGAAGACGTTTGACTACACCAACCGCGTTTCTTAATGATTTCCGCTTAGCGATCTAGGAGGGTATGTAGATCCACTCTCCGTCTCGTAGATGCTTGTCACCATGGATGGATCTTGCGTGTGCGTAGGATTTTTTTTGTTTCCCATGCAACATTCCCCAATAGTGGCATGATGAGCTAGGTCTATGTGTAGATGAGATCTCGAGTAGAACACAAAGAGTTTGTGGGCGTTGATGCTTAGATTGCTTCCTCCCTTGGTCTTGTTTTGGTTCAGCGGTATTTGTGGGATGAAGCGGCCGGGACCAACCTTACTCGTACGCTTACAAGAGACCAGTTCCATCGACTGACGTGTAACCTCATTGCACAAAGATGGTTGGCGGGTGTCTGTTTCTCCTACTTTAGTTGGATCAGATTCGACAAAGGCGGTCCTTGACAAGTTTGAAAAGCAACTTATGTATCACCATTGTGGTTTTTGCATAGGTGAGAATTGTTCTTGCTAGATACCCGTAGCAGCCACGTAAAACATGCAACAACAATTAGAGGACGTCTAACTTGTTTTTGCAGGGTATGTTGTGATGTGATATGGACAATTACATGATGAGATATATGTGATGTATGAGATGATCATGTTTTGTATAGAATATCACGACTTGCATGTCGATGAGTACGGCAACCGGCAGGAGCCATAGGGTTGTCTTTAATTATTGCATGACCTGCATGTCAATCATTAAGCGCTATGCAATGTTTTACTTTATCGCTAAATGGTAGAAATAGTAATAGAAGCATGGTGGGCGCGAAAACCCCGATGGCGACACATTGATGGAGATCAAGACGATGGAGATCATGGTGTCATGCCGGTGACGATGGAGATCATGTCGGTGCTTTCAAGATGGAGATCAAAAGCACAAGTTCATGGCCATATCATGTCACTTATGATTTGCATGTGATGTTAATCCTTTTATGCACCTTGTTTTGCTTAGGACGATGGTAGCATTATAAGGTGATCCCTCACTTAATTTCAAGGTAAATTGTGTTCTCCCCGAGTGTGCACCGTTGCGAAAGTTCGTCGTGTCGAGACACCACGTGATGGTCGGGTGTGATAGACTCTACGTTCACATACAACAGGTGCAAGCCAGCGTTGCACATGCAGAACACTCGGGTTAAACTTGAGAGCCTAGCATGTACAGAAATGGCCTCGGAACACAAGAGACCGAAAGGTCGAACATGAGTCATATAGTAGATATGATCAACATGATGATGTTCACCATTGAAACCACCTCAACTCACGTGATGCTCGGACTTGAGTTGGTGAATTTGGGTCATGTATCACTCGAATGACTAGAGGGATGTCAATTTGAGTGGGAGTTCTTCAGTAATATGATTAATTGAACTCATTATCATGAACATAGTCAATAGTGTCTTTGCAAATTATGTTGTAGATTACTTGCTCGCGCTGTAGCTCCCATGAATTTTTATATGTTCCTAGAGAAATAGAGTTGAAATATGATGGTAGCAATATTGCGGACTGGGTCCGTGATCCGAGGATTGTCCTCATTGCTGCACAGAAGGCTTATGTCCTTAATGCACCGCTCGGTGCGCCAACCCCTCTAGTGTCGTCTGTAGATGTTGTGAACATCTGATAGGCACGTTCTGATGACTACTTGATAGTTTAGTGCGTCATGCATTACGACTTAGAATTGAGGCTCCGAAACATTTTGAACGTCACGAAACATATGACATGTTCTAAGAGATGAAATTAGGATCTCAGGCTCGTGCCCGTGTTACGAGATATGAGATCTCCAACAAGATTCTTTGCCTGCAAGATGAAAGAGAATAGCTCAATCGTTGAGCATGTGCTCAGATTGTCTGGGTGCTACAATCGCTTGAATCGAGTGGGAGTTGATCTTCCAGATAAGATAGTGATTGATATAGTTCTTCAAGTCACTGTCACTAAGCTACTAGAACTTGGTGATGAACTATAAAATGTCAGGGATAGAAATAATGATCACTGAGCTATTCATGATGTTTGACACCGCGAAGGTAGAAATCAAGAAGGAGCGTTAAGTGTTGATGGTTAGTCAACCACTAGTTTCGAGAAGGGCAAGAGCAAGTAGGGAAACTTCATGGATAGCAAGTCAGTTGCTGCTCTAGTGAAGCAACCCAAAGTTGAACCCAAACCCGAGACTAAGTGCTTCGATTATGAGGAGAGCGGTCGCTGAAGCGGAACAACCCAAGATACTTGGTTGATAAGAAGGCTGGCAACGTTGACAGAAGTATATTTGATATACGTGTTAATGATGTGTACCTTGCGAGTACTCCTAGTAGCACTTGGGTATTCGATACCGGTTCGGTTGCTAAATGTTAGTAACTCGAAATAAAAGCTACGGGATAAACGAAGAACTAGCTAAGGGTGAGGTGACAATGTGTGTTGGAAATGTTTCCAAGGTTGATATGATCAGCATCGCACATTCTCTCTACCTTCGGCATTGGTGACGAACCTATATAAATGTTATTTGGTGTTTTGCATTGAGCATGAACGTTATTAGATCGTGTTTATTGCAACACGGTTATTCTTTTAAGTTAGAGAATAATGGTTATTCTGTTTACATGAATGATACCTTCAATGGTCATGCACCCATTGAGAATAGTTTGTTGAATCTTGATCGTCGTAATACACATGTTCATAACATTGATGCCAAAAGATACAAAGTTAATAATGATAGTACCACATACTTGTGGCACTGCCACTAAATGTCATATTGGTATAAAGCGCATGAAGAAACTCCATGCTTATGGATCTTTGGACTCATTCGATTTCGAATCGGTTGAGACATGCGAACCATGCCTCTTGGGCAAGATGACTACGGACCCCGTTTTCCAAATGGATGGAGCGGGAAAGTGATTAATTGGAAATGATACATGTTGATGTATGCAATCCAATGAGTCTTGTAACGTGTAGTGGATATCATTATTTTCTTACCTTCAATGATGATTTGAGTAGATATAGTGTATATTTACTTAATGAAACACAAGTATGAATCGTTTGAAAGGTTCAAACAAATTAAGAGTGAAGTTTAAGATCATCGTGATAAGAAGATAAAAATGTCTGCGATATGATCATGGAGGTGAATATCTGAGTTACGAGTTTGGCATACAACTTTAGACAATGTGAAAGTTGTTTCATAACTCACGCCACCTGGAACACCATAGTGTGATGGTGTGTCCGAATGTCATAGTCGTGCTCTATTGGATATGGTGCGTGCTATGATGTCTCTTATCATTTTGCAACTATAAATTTGGGGTTATGCATTAGAGACAACTACATTCACTTTAAATAGGGCACCATCTAAATCCGTTGAGATGACACCGTGTGAATTAGGGTTTGATAGAAACCCAAGCTGTCATTTCTTAATGTTTGGGACTGCGACGCTTGTGTGGAAAATGTTTTCACCGAATGAGCTCAAACCCAAAGCGGACAAATGCATCTTCGTAGAATACCCTAAGAACAGTTAGGTGAACCTTCTATCTCAGATCCAAGCATAAAATGTTTGTTGCTAAAACTGGGTCCTTTCTCGAGAAAAAGTTTCTCTCGAAAGAATTGAGTGGGAGGAAGATAGAACTTGATGAGGTTGTTGAACCTTTGTTCAACCAGAGAGTAGCGCAGTGTAGGAAGATGTTTCTGTGAAGCCTACATTAGTTGAAGAGGAAGTTAATGATGATGATCATGAAGTTTCGGATCAAGTTACTATCAAAACTCGTAGGTCAACAAGGATGTGTACTGCTCCTGAGCGATATGGCAACCCTGTCTTGGAGGTCATATTGTTGGACAACAATGTACCTACAAGCTATGAAGAAGCGATGATGGGCCCGGATTTCCACAAATGGTTAGAGGCCATGAAATCTGAGAAAGGCTCCATGTATGAAAACCAAGTATAGAATTTGGTAGACTTGCTCGTTGGACGGCAGGTCGTCGAGTACAAATGGACCTTTGAGATGATGACAGACGCTGATGGTAAATGTCGCCATTTATAGAGCTCGACTTGTCGCAAAGAAGTTTCTGACAAGTTCAAGGAGTTGACTGCGATGAGACTTTCTCACTCGTAGCGATGCTAAAGTCTATTAGAATTATGTTAGCAGTTGCTACATTTTTCAATTATGAAATCTGGCAGATGGATGTCAAAACATCATTTCCTTCCTGAAGGAAAGGTTGTATGAGATACAACCAAAAGGTTTTGTCAGTCCTAAGGATACTAAAAGGTGTGCAAGCTTCAGTGATCCTTCTATGAACTTAAGCAAGCATCTCGGAGTTGGAATATACACTTTGATGAGTTGATCAAAGTTTTTGAGTCTATACAAAGTTTATGAGAAACTTGTATTTACAATAAAGTGAGTGGGAGCACAATAGAGTTTCTGGTAAGCATATGAGGTTGACATATTGTTGATCGGAAATGCTGTAGAATTTCTGGAAAGCATAAACGGTTGTTTTAAAAGAGTTTTTCAAAGGAAGACCTGGATAAAGCTACCTAATTGTTGAGCATCAAGATCTATAGGGATAGATCAAGATGCTTGATGAGACTTTCAATGAGTACATACCTTCACAAGATTTTGAAAGAGTTCGGAATGGATCAGTCAGAGAGAAGTGTTCTCTCTTGCTTTGTAAGGTGTGAAGTTGAGTGAGACTCAAAGCTCGACCATGGCAGAAGAAAGAGAAAGGACGAACGTCATCCCCTATGCCTTAGCCATAGGCTCTGTATAGTATGCCATGCTGTGTACCACACCTGTGTGTGCCTTGCCATGAGTCTATCAAGGGGTACAAGGGTGATCCAGGAGTGGATCACTGGACAACAGTTAAGATTATCCTTAGTGACTAAAAGACTAAGGAAATGTTTCTCGATTATGGAGGTGATAAAGAGTTTGTCGTAAAGAGTTATGTCGATGCAAGCTTTAACACCAATCCGGATGACTCTTAGTAGCAATCTGGATACGTATAGTGGAGCAGCCATTTGGAATAGCTCCAAGTGGAGTGTGGTAGCAGTATTTATAGTTTAACATAGAGATTTGCAAAGTACACATGAAACTGAATGTCGCAGACCCGTTAACTATAAGACCTCTCTCACATGCAGAGCATGATCGAGCCCCAGAACTCATTGGGTGTTAGATTCATAACAATGCGAATCACATGGTGATGTGAACTAGATTATTGACTCTAGTGCAAGTGGGAGACTGTTAGAAATATGCCCTAGAGGCAATAATAAATTAGTTATTATTATATTTCCTTGTTCATGATAATCGTTTACTATCCATGCTATAATTGTATTGATCGGAGACTGTTGGATACATAGACAAAACCATGTCCCTAGTATGCCTCTAATAGACTAGCTCGTTGATCAAAGATGGTTAAGGGTTCCTAGCCATGGACATGAGATGTCATTTGATAATGGGATCACATCATTAGGAGAATGGTGTGATGGACAAGACCCAAACTACAAACATAGCATATGATCGTGTCCGTTTATTGCTACTGTTTTCTGCATGTCAAGTATCTGTTCCTATGACCATGAGATCATGCAACTCACTGACACCAGAGGAGTGCCTTGTGTGTATCAAACGTCGCAACGTAACTGGGTGACTATAAAGGAACTCTATAGGTATCTCCGAGGGTGTCTGTTGGGTTGGCATGGATCAAGACTGGGATTTCTTACTCCGTGTGACGGAGAGGTATCTCAGGGCCCACTCGGTAATACAACATCACAACAAGCCCTGCAAGCAATGTGAATAAGTGTTAGTCACATGATCTTGTATTACGGAACGAGTAAAGAGACTTGCCGGTAACAAGGTTGAAATAGGTATGGAGATACCGACGATCGAATCACGGGCAAGTAACATATCGAAGAACAAAAGGAACATCATACGGGATTAACTGAATCCTTGACATAGAGGTTCGACCGATAAAGATCTTCGTAGAATATGTAGGAACCAATATGGGCATCTAGGTCCGCTATTGGTTATTGACCGTAGAGGTGTCTAGGTCATGTCTACATAGTTCTCGAACCCGCAGGGTCTGCACACTTAAGGTTTGGTGACGTTTCAGTAGTATAGACTTATAGATGGTGGTGACCAAAGGTTTTTTGGAGTCCTGGATGAGATCTCGGACGTCACGAGGAGCTCTGGAATGGTCCGGAGGTAAATATTGATATATAGGAAGTCCTGTTTTGGTCGCCAAAAAAGTTTCGGGCTCATCGGTAGTGTATCGGGAGGGCCGGTAGTGTACCGGGGGACCATCGGGAGGGGTATTTCGACCCAAGAGGCTACATAGGCTATGGGAGTATGAATACCAGACCTTAGTGGGTTAGTGGAAGTCCGACAAAGGCCCATGTGGCTGGGAAAGAAAAGCCCAAAGAGAAAAGGTGGAAAAAGGCAAAAAAAGGCAAAAAGGGAAGGAGTCCTAGTCCTACTAGGATTGGAGGAGGATTCCTCCTCTCCTATCCACTTCGGACGAAGGATCCTAGGGCTGGCCCTTTGGCCAAGCCTCGTCCTCTCTTCCTCTTATATATACTAGAGGTTTTAGGGGTTTTGCACTAGATTTTTTCAGCCACGTGCTACCCTCTCCTCTAGTGCATAGTTTCTCCTCTAGATCGGTTTTCTGCAGTGCTTAGGCGAAGCCCTACCGGAATAGCTCCACCACCATCGCTGCAATGATGTCACGCTGCTAGAGAACTCGTCTACCTCTACGCTCCCTCTTGCTGGATAAACAAGGCGGAGATCGTCATCGAGCTGTACGTGTGCGGAATGCGGAGGTGCCATCCGTTCGACGCTAGAGTGGAAGGACCGTGATCAAGATCGCGAGGCGGATCATGATGAGATCGCGTGATGGATTGTAATGAGTTAAAGGGACGGATCATAATTGGATCGCGGGTCGGATCCTGATGAGATCGCGGGACGCTCGGCGATTTGGATCGCGAAGACGTTCGACTACACCAACCGCGTTTCTTAACGCTTCCCGCTTAGCGATCTACAAGGGTATGTAGATCCACTCTCCCTCTCGTAGATTCTCATCACCATGGACAGATCTTGTGTGTGCGTAGGAATTTTTTTGTTTCCCATGCAACGTTCCCCAACACATACCACATGATACAACCCAAAGATTCATCAAAATAGGCTAACAACTCAAAGAAAACAGAATCTGTCAAAAACTGAACAGTCTGTAGCAATCTGAAAACTTCGTATACTTCTGTGACTAAAAAATTCTAAACAATGAGTAAAACTTGGGAAATTCATATATCAATCTTGTGTAAAAATTTCATGCTCAGAAAATTTTTAGAAAATTCCTGGACCGAGCGTAAAAGTCTCTGTTTTTCAGCAAGATCAAATCAACAACTACCATACATCACCGCAAAGGCTTTAATTGTCTCAAACACTAATTAAAACAGCAAAACACAATTAATACATAAGTAATAAGGTGGGAAACACTCAAAAACATAAGAAAAACCAGAACACAAAAATAAAGTTGGGTTGCCTCCCAACAAGCGCTATTGTTTAACGCCCCTAGCTAGGCATACTGATTTCAATGATGCTCACATAAAAAGTAGTAATTATAACATGCAAGAGAGCATCATGAATATTATTACAAGCACATTTAAGTCTAACCCACTTCATATGCATAGGGTTTTTATGAGCAAACAATTTATGGGAGCAAGAATCAACTAGCATAGGAAGGCAAAACAAGCATAACTTCAAAACTTTGAACACATAGAGAGGAAACTTGATATTATTGAAATTCCTACAAGAATATGTTCATCCCTCATAATAAATTTAAGTATCATCATGAAGGAATCTCACAATATAACTACCACACAAAGCATTCTTTTCATGATCAATTATAACATACGTGTCATCACCAAAACTTGGGGAACAAAAAATATCATCTTCCTCAAGCATAACATCCCCAAGCTTGTGATTTTGCATATCATTAGCATCATGGATATTCAGATAATTCATACTAACAACATGGAAATCATGCTTTTCATTCAAGTAACTATCATGAATCACCTTATGAATTTCTTCTTTCAACACTTCATCAAAAAATTTAGATTCATGATTTCCAAAAAAAAATTCATAGAGATAATCAAGTGTACTCAACTCACTAGCAATTGGTTAATCATGATGTGGTATTTGAAAAGATTAGAAAGTGGATGAGGATCCATATCAATAATTTTTTAGCAAGCTAAGATGCAAGCAAATAGAAGGCACAAGGCAACACAAGCAAACATACCAACGAAAAGGCGAACGGAAGAAGGACGAATAAAAAGGCAAATCTTTTTGGTATTTTATGAAAATCGTTTTAGAATTTGGGGAGAGGAAAACGAGAGGAAAATGGAAAATAAAGTAAATGCATGAGATGAGTTTGTGATGGGTACTTGGTAGGCTTGATGTGTATCCTCCCCGGCAACGTCGCCACAAATCCTTCTTGCTACCTCTTGAGCGTGCGTTGGTTTCACCTTGAAGAGGAAATGGTGATGCAGCAAAGTAGATAAGTATTTCCCTCAGTTATTGAGAACCAAGGTATCAATCCAGTAGTAGGAACAAGCAAGTCACCAATGGTTGCACCTACACAAACAATCAAACTCTTGCACCGAACGCTATAAAGGGGTCGCCAATCCCTTCACGATTATTTGCAAGGATTAGGTCCGATAGATATAGACGTAAACAAGAATGGAAAGTAAAAGGTAAATAAATTGAAGCAAAGTATTTTTGGTATTTTTGGCTTATAGATCTGAAAGTATATTATGGACAGTAGACCCGGGGGCCATAGGTTTCACTAGAGGCTTCTCTCTTGAAGGCAAATATCATGGTGGGTAAACAAATTACTGTCAAGCAATTGACAGAAAAGCGAATAATCATGTAGTTATCCAAGGCAATGACCATGCATATAGGCATCATGTCCGTGTCAATTAGACCAAAACGATTCTGCATCTACTACTATTACTCCACACATCGACCGACTCCTGCCTGCATCTAGAGTATTAAGTTCATGAAGAACAGAGTAACGCATTAAGAAAGATGACATGATGTAGAGGGATAAACTCAAGCAATATGATGAAAACTCCATCTTGTTACCATTGATGGAAACAATACAACGCGTGCCTCCCTACCCCTACTATGTCACTGGGTGAGGACATCGCAAGATTGAACCCAAAACCAAGCACTTCTCCCATTGCAAGAATTACCAATCTAGTTGGCCAAACCAAACCAATAACTCGAAGAGACTTGCAAGGATATGAAAATATGCAAATAAGAATTCATAGGAGAGTCAAATAAGATTCATGGATAATCTGAACATAAACTCACAGTTTATCAGATCTTGACAAACACACCACAAAACAGGATTACATCGGATAGATGTCCTTGAAGATCATGAAGAACATGGTATTGAAGATCAAAGAGAGAGAAGAAGCCATCTAGCTACTAGCTATGGACCCATAGGTCTTTGGTGGACTACTCACGCGTCATCGGAGGGGCAATGGAGTGGATGTAGATGCCCTCCGTGATCGAAACCCCCTCTAGCAGATTACTGGAAAAGGCTCCAAGATTGGATCTCTCGGGAACGGAGGCTTCCGATGGCGGAAAAGTTTTTGCATGACTCTCTTTGGTGTTGGGGGGATATTTGGGAATTTATAGGCCAAGAATTAGGGTTAGGAGACCTGCCGGGAGGCGAGAAGCCTGCTAGGCATGGCCAGGGGGGCGCCTAGCAGGCTCGTGGCTCCCTGGCACCTCCCCTGTCATGCACTCCAAGCTTGATTGATTTGTTTCCTTCCAATAAAATTACTTCCGAAGGTTTAATTCATTTGGACTCCGTTTAATATTCCATATATACAAAACTCAAAAACAAGGAAAAAACAGAAACTAGCACTAGGCTCTAGATTAATAGGTTAGTGCCAAAAATAATATAAAATAGCATATTAATGCATATAAAACATCCATAATGGATAATATAATAGCATGCCATCATCAAAATTTATAGATACATTGGAGACGTATCAGACCGCAAGATGCAAGGAATAGGATTGGCAAAGCTACAAGCAAGGAGACTCTACATTTTACTTTGTGAGAAATCACTTTGAGTCCATAGGAAAGCCACTATTAAAAGGGGGTGAGGTAATGTTGGTGAACAAAATGCTCCACGTGCACAAGTGCTAGCCACCAAAAGACCCACAAGCTCTTCCACAAATACTCTGTCTAAACCCTACCACACAAAATCGGTGCCACAAACTTTTTCCACTTGGCCCAACCGATTTTCATCTCATACAGAACCCAGCCAAACCCTAGGTTCACGGTACCACCAAGTGCTATATCAGTGCAACCGATTTTCTGTGACCAAAATTCTTGTGTCCCTTTTTATAAAATCGAAATTTCCGGGTTTTATGGATCATTTTTACCTAGTTTGGAAACTGCCCTCGGCCACTCATATCAGTACTACCGACAATCATATATCGGTATCACCGAGATTCCTAAAGCTGTCACATTTTGAACAAATTGGTACAACCGAGTTTTACTTCGGTTTCACCGAGTTGGTCAATAATTGTGTAATGATTGGGTTTTTGGAGATGCCTATATATACCCCTCCACCACATCCCACTGGCAAAATAAGCACTCAGAACAGACCCATAATTCCCATATCCATATTTCTGAGAGAGAACCACCTACCCTTGTGTTGAGGTCAAGATCATCCACTCCAACCATATGGATCTTGATTTCTAGCCCCCCAGGTTGCTTTCCACGCAATCAATCTCTTCTATCAAGCCAGATCTTTAAGAGAGTGATTGAGTGTTGAGGAGTCTATCATCTTGAAGCACACGAGCAAGGAGTTCATCATCACTACCACATCTATTACCTTTTGGAGGGTGGTGCCTCCTAGATTGGTTAGGTGTCGCTTGGGAGCCTCCTACTTCATGTTGTGGAGTTGAACCAAAAAGTTTTAGGGGGCAAGGAGATCGCCTACTTCGTGAAGATCTACACGTAGTGAGGCTAGTCCTTCGTGGTGGAATTTTCAAGGTTGCTACTTCATGGACCCTTATGGGTGGAGCCCTCTGCGGACTCTCGCGACCGCTACCCTCCATGGGTTGAAGACTCCATAAACATGGATGTACGATAGAACCACCTATCGGAACCAAGGAAAAATCCCCATGTCTCCAATTGCATTTGATCTCTCTAACCCTACCCTCTACTACATGTGCTTGTCTTTACTTTCCGCTGCTATACTCTTAGACATGCATGTGGAGGGTGTGTTTGACTTGCTATCATTGCTAAAATCCGCCCACAACTAAAATTGGAAATAGGTAGAATTTTTTATTTGGTCAAGTAGTGAAATCACCCCCCTCTAGACTTACTTTCGATCCTACAAGTGGTATCAGAGCTTTGGTCTCCATTGCATTGGTTTCACAACCTAGGAGAGTGTGGCGTCTAGTGAGGGAAATTATCATTGTAGAGGTCCATACTTTGAGGGTACAAATTTTGCTGGTTGGAAGCATAAGATGAAAATGCATATTCTTGGTCACAACCCTACCGTTTGGGCTGTTGTTCATGTTGGCTTGCAAGGTGATTTCTTTGGTGGTGGAAAGGAACTGGATCGTGAAGCGACCGCGGAAGAATTGAAGATGTTGCAATACAACGCTCAAGCATGCGACATTCTATTCAACTGCCTATGGCCCAAAGAATTCAGCAAACTCAGCCGTCTTGAGAATGTGATAACCCACAAGTATAGGGGATCGCAACGGTTTTCGAGGGTAGAGTATTCAACCCAAATTTATAGATTCGACACAAGGGGAGCCAAAGAATATTTGAGAGTATTAGCAGTTGAGTTGTCTATTCAACCACACATGGAGATAAATATCTACAGCAAAGTGATCAGTACCATAGTAATATGATAGGTTGATAGCGGTATTAACACTAACAATAGCGGTAACAGTAGCAGTGATAGTTTTGTAGCAAGTGCAATAGTAACAACAGTAGTAGTAACTTAGCAAGAACAATAAGTGGAAAGCTCGTAGGCACTGGATCAGTGTATTCGTTGGATGATATTCATCATATAACAGTCATAACCTATGGCGACACAGAACTAGCTCTAGTTCGTCAATGTAATGTAGGCATGTATTCCGTATATAGTCATACGTGCTTATGGAAAAGAACTTGCATGACATCTTTTGTCCTACCCTCCCGTGGTAGCAAGGTCCATAAGGAAACTAAGGGATATTAAGGCCTCATTTTAATAGAGAACCGTAACAAAGCATTAACACTTAGGACGTGTTTGGTTCGATCCATTCTACCTGCTATCGGATGACGCCACTATCTGTTTCCATTAAACACGTTTGGTCGACTCAGCCCGTAAACGAATACCCCGCAAACAGATTACAACCCACCTTAAACCCGATACCACCCAGCCCCCACCGGAAACAGATCGCGTTACCGGGAGCTCCGAACGGATCTAGCGACAGCTCAAGGAGAAACTCCGCCGCCAATATATGCTTTAGCGCAGGGAGTGGTGGCCACAACAGGGCACCAGGCTGCTGCGTAGCTGTCAACCTCCCTCACTCGTCGACGTTGCTAGCGGTGGACACTCCGATCTCGCCCTTGATTTCATCTACGCCATCAACAACAGATTGCGGGTAGAGCAGCATCACATTAACAACAACAATGGCGTCACGCGCGGAGGAGCAGCGGGCCATTGGCACCGACCGCCGATCTCCTCCACTGCTCGAGGTAGCATTTCTTGTGCGTTGTTGTCAACTTGTTTCTCCAGCCATCCATCAGTTCAATGAAATTTCTTAACCAAGCATCATAATGAAATCAAGTGTCGTTGCCTGAGTGGAACCAAACAAAATGAGTAAAAGTCACATTACGTCCTAGTCCACCGTCACTTATTTCCCTTACCATTTACATTACCATTGTTGCAAACAAACACATCCTAAGTGAACACATGAACTCCTCAAACTACGGTCATCACCATGAAGTATCTCGAGTTCCGTCACCCCGGGTTGACGGATCATAACACGTAATAGGTGCACATGACTAGGCAAGATCGGATCAATAACATAGAAATAATGATGATAACAGAAATGGTTTAGATAAGGATTTGAGAGGGAAGAAGTGATCACTTATTTTAGGGGTGATGACTCAATATTAAAGTAAATAGATAGTCCCTTCACAGAGGGAAGCAGGGATTTGAGAGGTGCCATAAATCAAGGATTAAATAAGAGATAAGTATAATTTTGAGAGGTATACCCTTCCTGTCAACTTACAACCAAGAGCTATCAATATCTTCCATGTTAAACAAATTAGTGGCGGTTCCCAAGCGGTAAAAATAAAGGTTTACTCCCCCTCTACCAACAAACACACTCCACGGCGAGCTGAATCCCTGGGTACCGTACAAACCAACAACATTTCTAGGGGAGTTTTGTTTAATTATTTGCATTTCTTTCAATTACTAGACTGGGAATCCCTATTACCGCCCTTCTCGTGCAAGGATGAGTGAATAAACACTCATCATGAGAGTAACCCGCTTAACATGGAAGATACTGACCACCCCTTTCGCCCCATGAGCGGTCCAGGCACACAAAAAAGATGTCCATTTGAAATTTTAAGAGGTGGTGACGAGGATATGTACCTAGGGTAGGGTCCTAGGCCTAACCTACATACCCTACCTAAGGACACTACATTGGAGGACTTGAAGATCACAAATAAGCTTCCGACTGGATCCCCGATGATGCTCAAGTCACTCGACAGGCAATACACTCGGAGACTTGTTCCTCCACTCGAAGGTCAACTCTCACTCGGAAGACCTCATGTCCACTCGACGCTAGAAGACCAGAAGCCACCTCCAGGAGGCTAACGGGAAGGCATTAGGCTTTTCGTCATTAGTTGCTTTTATTATGTACGTTACCAGTAACGCCAGTCTTTAAACCCATGATCGGACTCTTAGATGCCCGTAAATTATGAGGGGCAACGAACTCTATATAAGCCGCCCCTCCCCTCTAGCACAAGGGTTCGCAACCACTGTAATCTCAACATTCCACACAACAAAACTCCCGAGCACTAAGACATAGGGCTGTTACCTCCACGAGAGGGGCCTGAACTCATACATCCATGTGTACACCCTCG
Organism: Hordeum marinum; assembly: GCA_022496015.1. Taxonomy (NCBI): domain Eukaryota; kingdom Viridiplantae; phylum Streptophyta; class Magnoliopsida; order Poales; family Poaceae; genus Hordeum; species Hordeum marinum. The sequence goes on from CM039674.1 coordinate 447,721,690, forward strand.
CCGTAGCTAGGACTCTGCCCTCTCCTTTCATACCCCTACCTTCTACTGTCCGGCTCGTTCCCATGACAGTTGGCGCCCACCATGGGTTAGGTGTCTAAGCGACTTCCGGCGAGGTTGCGTTTTCCATCTTTTGACATGTCTTCCGGCGGTGTTTTTGCTCTAGGCCACGAGATCCGTTTCGGACCGCTCACCTTCATCGTCGATGATTCGGCATGGCTTCAGGAAGCACCTCTCGACGTCGAGGTGCTCCCGGTCCACAGGGCTATGCACTTCCGCGCGAGTTCCTGCCGCGTGCTACTACTTCAGCCGTCGACTCCCTATGCGTCGGCTCCCCATGTTGTCCGCTGTCGCAAGCGGTCTGGCCCCTCACGACTCTAGCGTTGGGTCAAGCATGCAGTGGCGCGTCAAATTGCTTCTCCGCAGATCGCAGCACTTGAGCCCGCCGAGTCCCTTCACGGCGCGTTCGAGTCGGATTCCGATCTGTCCGATGTCCCTTCCGAGTGTGAGAACTGTGATCCAACAGCGGAGGTCTTATGGTGGGCTCTCATCAAAGCCCGCCACTGGGCTTTGGCCACGGCAAGCGCGATGCTGGCGGCACGTCGAGTGAACAGCCCTGTCGCGATGGTGAGGTTCTCATACTCCGATCGTCGGTCCAACTGCCGAGGCTCAGGCCTTGGAGGCCACGCGTATTCAGCTGGAAGAGCTCTAGAGGGAACTTGACGAGCGCGCTCGCCAGCGCCCACCAGTTGCCGATCGATGGCAGCGACAGCTGTTCCCAACTGGATCCCACAACAACGTTGAGGTATATCGTACCCTTCTGTTAAATGTTGCAGTTGCTGCTAGGATAGCAGATTCCATTCAGCCGTCGCGGTCAGAAGCTAGAAGAGGGTTGATGCAAATCAGAGCCTTGCTAGATGCAACGCAGCATCAGAATTCTGTTTTTTCACAGTCCCGCAATAGGATACACAGCAACTCACCCAGGGGGGAAACCTTTCAGTCGACACACAACCCTCGATCGCCCTTGCACCGTAGGTGTTGAGGATTTCGTGAAGAGCAGGTCAGAGATCAGTTCCACCGTGAAGACCGTCGTCGAGTGCCCACTCCTCCGTAGGGTGGTCCGCACATGCCCCGGCACCAGGACGAAAGGCGCTCATTCGGTGATGAGCGGAATGCAGGTTTTGATGCTCATGATATCCTCACCCAGAAGCGGATTGACAGGGGCAAAGCTCACAGAGAAGGACAAGACAGAGATTTTTCGAGTGGCAACTCAGCTATGATTTCTGGTCCTGAGTGTTTTAGCAGAGCCATCCGTTCTGTAGAGATTCCCCCTAACTTTAGGTTGGCGGCTGGGATCGGGAAGTTTTCTGGCAAGTCAAAGCCAGAGACTTGGTTGGATGATTATTGAGTGGCTGTACAAATTGGTGGCGGCAATGATAACGTTGCAATGAAGCACCTGTCCTTGATGTTGGATGGTTCAGCTCGTGCTTGGCTGAATCGCTTGGCTTCATCCAGTATATATTGCTGGGAGGATCTTGCCCGAGTGTTCATCCGAACCTTCAAGGGTACTTGCAAGCGTCTTGCCGGGCTGGTCGACTTATAGCATTGTGTCCAGAAGCCTAATGAAACCTTGAGAGATTATATTCAGCGTTGGTCCACTCTGCATCATATAGTGGAGAATGTTCCAGAACACCAAGCTGTGTGTGCCTTCAAGGGTGGTGTGAGGTACAAAGAGCTTTCTTTGAAGTTCGGTCGAATAGGTGACATTTCACTTGGCAAGATGATGGAGATTGCCACTCGGTACGCCAATGGCAAAGAAGAAGACCGCCTTTGTAGTGGCAAAGGAAAAGCAGTCGTCAGTGATACTGGCGGTAACTCCAATCAGAAACAGAAGCGGAAAGCTGAGGCTCCGGTCCAAGCAGAGGCAGCCGCACTGGCGACCAAAGAAAAGAATAAGGGGAAGGCTAAAGCATAGTATGCTCATAAGAAAGGAAAGAATCAGTCAGGGACTGATATTATGGATCAGCTGTGTGTAATTCACATGAGGAAAGATGAGGAGGGCAATGTGATTTTTCCCAAGCACACCACTCAGCAGTGTCGGACGCTTATTAAACAGTTCAAAGAGACTCCGCCGAGTGACAAGACTCCTGAAAAGGATGAAGATGAAGATAAAGAAACATCCTAGATGTCATTGCTACACTTGTGATTTTCGCTAATGTAGAGAGCAAGAGTCAACTGAAGGTCATCAACAGGGAAGTCAACATGGCCGTACCTTCTACCTCCACCTACCTCAAGTGGTCCCAGTATGCCATTACATTCGACCAAACAGACCATCCTGCTCATGTGGCCACTCCCGGTCGACAGGCTCTGGTGGTTGATCCAGTGGTGGGGGGCACTCGACTCCGAAAGGTCCTCATGGACGGTGGCAGCAGTCTGAACATCCTCTATGCAGATACCCTAAAAGGGATGGGCATTTTGATGTCCCGACTGAGTGAAAGCAACATGCAATTTCACGGAGTCATCCCAGGTAAGAAGGCTAATCCACTCGGTCAGATTGCATTGGACGTGACATTCGGGAACGATAGAAATTTTCGAAAGGAAAACTTGACGTTTGAAGTTGTGGATTTCCAAAGTGCCTATCATGCCATTTTGGGTCGACCCGCGTATGCTCGTTTCATGGCCCGTCCATGTTACGTGTATCTCAAGTTTAAGATGCCGGGCCCTAAGGGTGTGATCACGGTCACTGGCAATCGACAGCAGGCTGAAGAATGCCTCCAACAAGGCTCCAAGATTGCCGATCATCAGATGGCCATGGTCGAGCTGGAAGAGTACAAGAAGAGCGCTGACCCTGCTGATTTGCTCCGCGCAAAGAAGCCCGCTTCTGAGTCGGCATTTCAGTCGACAGGGGAAGTGAAGAAAGTGCACATCCACCCGACGGATCCAACTGCTGCCCCGACCAATATATCATCAACACTCGACATTAAATGGGAAGTCGAGCTCATCCAGTTCCTCCGTGAGAACTGTGATATCTTTGCATGGAAGCCTGCTGACATGCCGGGGGTTCCCAGGGGACTCGCTGAGCACCGTCTGAGAGTTGATCCGAAAGCTAAACCCGTCAGTGAGCATTTGAGTCGATCAGCGGAAGAGAAGCGCAAAGCAATTGGTGAAGATGTGCCTCGTCTCTTGCAAGCCAAGTTCATTCAGGAGATTTACCACTCCGAGTGGCTCTCGAATGTCATGATGGTGCCCAAGAAGGATAAGTCATTGTGTATGTGCATTGACTTCAAACATCTCAATCGGTTCTGCCCGAATGATCATTTTCCGCTCCCTCGCATAGATCAGATTGTTGACTTGACTACAGGATGCGAGCGTTTATCGTGTCTAGATGCTTACTCTGGGTACCATCAGATCCGTCTGTATGGCCCAGATGAAATAAAGACAACCTTCATCACCCCATTCAGGTGTTTTTGCTACATCACTATGCCATTCGGTCTGAAAAATGTCGGCGCTACTTTTATGCACATGATTCAGAAGTGTTTACTCGACTAGATCCCTCGGAATGTCGAGGCATACATGGATAATATAGTGGTCAAGTCCCGCAAAGGTTCTGACCTGCTGGCTGACTTGGCCGAACCATTCGCCAATCTGAGGAGATACAAAATAAAGCTGAATCCAGCCAACTGTACTTTCGGTGTCCCGGCGGCATGTTACTTGGTTTTCTCGTTTCCGAACGAGGGATTGACGTCAACCCTAAGAAAATCAGCGCCATTACCCGAATGAAGACTCCCGTGCGAGTGCACGATGGTCAGAAACTCATAGGTTGCTTGGCAGCATTGAGTCGATTCATTTCTTGTCTCGGTGAGAAGGCGCTGCCTCTGTACCAATTGATGAAGAAGTGTGACACGTTTGAGTGGACTCCAGAAGCCGAAGCAGCGTTTGTTGAGCTCAAAGCTCCGCTCTCCACCCAGCCGGTGCTTGCCGCTCCTTGCAGCAAAGAGACCTTGCTCCTGTACATCACGGCCACTAATTAGGTCGTCAGTACAGTGTTAAGTGTCGAGCGAGAAGAGGAGGGTAAAGCTTACAAAGTCCAACGGCCAATTTATTATGTCTCTGAAGTTTTGCCCCCCTTGAAGCAAAGATATCCACACTACCAGAAGCTGGTTTATGGTATTCCCCTATCATCGAAGAATGTGGCGCATTATTTTCAAGACCACTCGATTTCAGTCATCCGTGATGCTCCATTGTCCGAGATTTTCAACAATCGAGACGCATTTGGTCAAGTGTGTAAGTGGGCAATCGAAATCGGACATTTTGACATTAAGTTTGACGCTAAGAAAGCAATCAAGTCTCAGGCACTTGCAGATTTTGTTGCCGAGTGGATTGAACAGCAACAACCAACTCAGATTCACTCGGCACAGTGAACCATGTTCTTCGATGGCTCTAAAATGTTGAATGGATCCGATGTTGGTGTTGTCCTGATATCTCCCAAACGCGACAAGCTCAATTATGTCTTGCAAATTCACTTTGATTCCTCCAACAATGAGGCAAAATATGAAGCACTTTTGTATGGGTTGCGCATGGCTATTTCACTCGGTGTCAAGCGCTCGATGGTTTATGGTGACTCAAATCTGGTGGTGAATCAAGTGATGAAAGAGTGGATGTTCGAAACCCCGCAATGACTGGGTGCTGTAATGCTGTCAGAAAGTAGGAAAAGAAATTTGAAGGCCTGGAACTTCATCATGTTCCCTGACTGAAGAATAGAGCGGCCGACGAACTAGCAAAGATTGGGTCCACTCGACGGCCTGTCCCCAGTGATGTGTTTTTAGAGCACCTGCATACTCCTTCGGTGCAAGAAGATCCTTTCACCGAAGAGCCCACAAGATATGAGCTCCACTGATCCGACTGAAGTCGATGTCCCTGCAGTAATTGATTTGGTCATGGAGATTCTGGTTGTCATTCCTGATTGGACGGTGCCTTACATTGCCTATATCGTCAGACAAGAACTCCCTGAAGACAAAACAGAAGCCCGACAGATTGTGTGTAAGTCAAAGGTCTTTACTATGATTGGGGATCAGTTGTTCAAAGAAAGCGCGACTAGCGTGATGCAGCGTTGCATCTTCCCCGAAGAAGGTCGAATGATTCTGGATGAGACCCACTCGGGAACATGTGGCCATCATGCGTCCTCAAGGACAATCATCGCTAAAACATACCGAGCTGGTTTCTTCTGGCCCTATGCTAATGAGATGGCTAAAGACATTGTTGATCATTGTGATGGATGCCAGTTCTATACAAACTTGTCACACAAGCCGGCCTCTGCTCTAAAGACGATTCCCCTCGCCTGGCCATTTGCTGTTTGGGGACTCAACATGGATGGTCCCTTTTGGACCGGAAAATGCGGGTTCACTCATTTGCTTGTTGCGGTCGACAAGTTTACAAAGTGGATAGAAGCCAAGCCCATCAAGAAGTTGAACTCCCGCACGACGGTCACATTCATGAGAGAAATAATTTTTCGATACGGTGTTCCTCACAGCATTATCACGGATAACAATACCAACTTTGACTCGGAAGAATTCAGAAACTTCTGCACCTCTCAGGGCACCCGGGTGGATTATGCGTCTGTTGCACATCCTTAAACCAATGGGCAGGTCGAGCGAGCTAATGGCTTCATCCTGCAAGGTCTGAAGCCTCGTCTCATGCGCGATCTGGATCATGCCACCGGTGCCTGGGTGACTGAGTTGTCGTCTGTTTTATGGGGCTTGAGGACGACGCATAATCGGTCGACTGGACTGACTCCTTTTTTCCTCGTCTATGGTGCCGAGGTTGTCCTGCCGAGTGACTTGTTTCACAATTCTCCTCGAGTGGAACTTTATTCTGAAGCTGAAGCTGAACAAGCTAGGAAGGATGGTGTCGATCTCCTAGAGGAAGAGCGAGAGATGGCTCTGATCCGGACTATAGCTTATCACGAGGATCTGCGGCGCTTCCATGCGAAGAATGTCAAGAGTCGATCATTTCATGAGGGAGACTTGGTGCTCCGAGTGGATCAACAGCGACCCCATAAGCTTGCTCCAGCATGGGAAGGTTCCTTCATCATCACCAAAGTGTTGAACAATAGAGCTTATCACCTGTACAACCTCAAGAAACAAATGGACGAGCCATGGGCCTGGAATGCAGATCTACTCCGACGCTTTTATACTTAGAGACAGAAGAGTTTTTGATGAAATAAGAATACTTCCTATATGCAAATCAGACTTCCACAATATATTTTCAATTCCGGTTGTACAATTTCACACTTGGGAATTCTTCGGGTGTGGAGAAATCCTAACACTCGGGGGCTTAGTTGCGAACATGATTTTGCCTAAGTTAAAAACCCTATCGGGTGGATAGCAGTCCATTCACTCGACAACCTATTTGCGAATCAGTCTTCACTTAGGTTCAAAGATACTCCGATTGTTGAGCAATCCTCACACTCGGGGGCCTTAGCCGCGAACATGTTTTTGCCTAAGTTAAAACCCTGTCGGGTGGATAGCAGTCCATTCACTTGACGACCTATTTGCGAATCAGTCTTTGCTCAGGTTCAAAGGTATTTCGAGTGTTGAGCAATCCTCACACTTGGAGGCTTAGCTGCAAACACGCTTTCGCCTATGTTAGAATCCCTGCCAAGTGGATAGTAATCCATCCACTCGATGTCCTAGCCACGAATAAATCTTTGCCTAGATTCAAAGATACTCCGAGTATTGAGCAATCCTCACACTCGGGGGCTTAGCTGCGAACGCGCTTTCGCCTAAGTTAAAATCCTCGTCGAGTGGATAGTAATCCATCCACTCGATGCCCTAGTCGCGAACAAGTCTTCGCCTGGGTTCAAAGATACTCCGAGTGTTAGGTAATCCTCACACTCGGGGGCTTAGTTGCGAACCAGTTTTTCGCCTAAGTCAAAAAACAAACTCAGTCGAACAAACGATTGAAAGCCAAGTACGGATAAATCCAGAGGTTTAATCGCAGATAAATGTTTCACGAGAAAACAAAAGTGCTCAAGCTTAAGGCCTGAATGAAGTTTTAAAGCTGATACAATTCCACTCGGCATATCGAGGCAAATAAAGTTTTTCTCTCAAAGAGCAAGTTTTCGAAGCACCCGACGGGCTGGCTGGCTCGACGAACGTGTCCAAATCAATGCTGTCAGCGATCCTGGTGGCTGCGTCAATGAAGGTCTCCATGAAATCCTCAAACTGAAGTTTCTTCTTGTTAACCACTCGGAGCTCCTTCAACTTGTCTTCCATCGCATCCTTGCAATGGACCCTCACAAGGGAGAGTGCCACGTCAGCACCACAGCGAGCAGTAGATTTCTTCCAGGCCTACACTCGACTGGGGAGGTCATTCAGGCATGCCATCATAGATGTGAGGTCTAGTTGAAGAGTGTCTTCAGGCCACAGTTCCTTGTCAATCTTCTCCATCGCAGTTTTCAGTCAAAGGACATACGCTTGAACGCCCTGAAGCCTGAAGTTGAGTCTGAGCATGTTCATGGCCACCGCGTCTCCAACAGGTGACTTGGTGGGATCCAAGTTGGGCTCAATCTCCTCAGTCTCTTTCTCAAAGTCTTGATAGAATTCTGGGAAGGGAGAATGGGAGAATGGGAGGAGGACTGATGAGATACAGTCGCCAAAAATTTCATAAAGTTCAGTCGACAGAGATACTCACCGTCGAGTAGAATGTACATCTTCCTCGAGAACTCCCCCAAGTGCTTTTCCAGGCTAGTGCTCCTCGTGGTCAGTTCCTCAGTCTTCTTGATAAGGTACACATGCTCCTTCTTCAGTTTTGAGTTCTCCTCCTCCATCTTCTTGGCAGTAGTCAACTTCTGGTCGGTAGCTTCAGTTTTCTCCTTCGCCACTTGTTGGGCATCTGCAAGTGCTTTTTCCTTGTCCTCCAGTGCTTTCTTCATGGTATCTAAAGAAACAACATTATTGAGTCGCGCTTGGAGTCGACGGTTTTCATTGCATATGTCTGTTCGAGTGAAAGCACTCGGTTCAAAGCATGGAAAGTGAAGATGAGAATGCAGTGGGTCGACGGAAGTTACCTCCCAGAGTATTCAGCTCGGCCCACACTCTCTCCAAAGCATTTTTGGAGGCTTCCAAGTCCACGCGCAACCAGTTCCTTTCATCTTCAAGATACTTGTACTGCGTTCCAAGTTCACAAGCCCTCTGAAATCAACAAAGAAAGAAATTCAATCGACAAGAAATGTCGGCACTCTGAAGTGCAGAAGACCAAGGACGGTCGACTGGGCGGCGCATACCACCCCGCCCCATTTTCCTAGAATAGCGTCATATCATGGTTGATCAATGATATCCATGAAACCTGCGTCCAGGAGAAGAAGAATCCAACCAAAAGTCCACTCGACATGTCTAGTGGCTCGCGTACTCCGCGTACCGTAAACAAATTCAAGACAGTCTCTATTAGACCCCCGCCAGTGCAAGCACTCGACGGTGGTCTCGGGGACTACACCCAGTGGGTGTACTAATAGTGCCCCCACTAGAATGGCAAACGCTCGATCTGTCGAGTGAACCGTCGGCCCCATTCCACGCCTTTGAAGCAGCATCATATCACGGTCGATCACATGATGATCATAAAACCTACATGGTACCTTCGGTGCGGGACGGAGAAGAAGAAAAAAAATACACTCGACATGTCGAGTAACACTCGTATTCCGCGTATGACAGAAATTCCAATTTCATGTTTTGAAGACTACTGCTTATCGTCTACGATCAACAGTAGCCTCGGGGACTACACCCACTGGGTGCACTTAGTGTGCCCCCACTGGTTATTAAATAGCCGACAAGGTCTGCCTTGTCAGAACATTCAACGTTCTCTATCAGACCCCCGCCGGTGCAAGCACTCGACGGCGGTCTCGGGGACTACACCCAGTGGGTGCACTTAGCGTGCCCCCACTGGTTCTACCAACTCTCGACCTGTCGATTGGCAGAAAGTAACCACCATTGGAACATCCATCATTAGATCTGTCGAATGATGTGCCACCACACTCCGCACCTTTCGAAAGGTTCGCACTGACAACAGTGAAGTGCAGTCTATCCTTATGTAGCGTCATATCATGGTTGATCAATGATATCCATGAAACCTATGAAATAGCTTCGGAGTGGTGCGATCAAAGGCAAACGTATCCTGTATACGTCAAATTGTAAGACCCCTGCCGGTGCAAGCACTCGACAATGGTCTCGGGGACTACACCTAGTGGGTGCACTCAGAGTGCCCCCACTGACCTAAAACCTACTCGATTAAGACCTGATCTATTCGAGTGGAAGATTTTCAAACAATATACAAGAGATAAACAAACACCCAGTGGGTGTAGAGTCAAAGAAGACATGAATTCAATCGAAAATGTACTTACAATCTAACTTACTCGGACATTGGTGCGAAGCAATGCGCTGGCGTCATAAGCCAACTTGCTGGCCTCATATGCTTCCTTGGTGTGCAACATCATCTGCTCCGCCTGGATCATGGCCTCCTTTGCGGCTCCGGTCTGATCTTCCAGAACATGGTGCAGAGGAAAAGCCGTCATTGGCAGAATCGACATAACAGCTGGAGCAGTCGAGATAGTCTGAGCAGGTCTAGTTGGAGCTGATGTCATGATAGTTGAATCAGCTGGAGGATCACTTGTCAGAGGCGCTGCAGGTTCAGCTCTGACCCTCGTCGAGTCGCTTATCCCCTGGGAGGATCCGGTAGTCGACCGCTGAGGCGTCTGCACAGACGAAGTTCTTCGAGTTCGGATGCGCGGAGTGCCTAGGATCTCACTTCCGCCCCCCGTACCCCCAAGATGTTCTTCGTCATCTTCCAGCTGCATGATTTCTGCAGTTATCAATCGGCAATATTAACCTTTGCAATCGACAAACCATATTTGAGAAGCAGAACTGAAGATTCGGTTACTTCTGTGAGAAGTGGCTGCATCAGCAGTGTCAACGTCCATTGCTTCCCCTTCATCATGTTGAGGTGAGTCACCGAAGTAGTAGCTCTGATAGATCGAATATCACTCGGTCAACAAGAATTCAAGGTCACAATCGGCAGTGAGAACTTGAAAGTAAATACTCACGTGGAGACGATAGGCACAGCCATCCTCATGCGAGGGAATGCTTTGCGAGGCTTGGTTACATTAGGCTTGGGTTGCTTTGCCGAGCGCTCACTAGACTCAACGGTTGAAGGTTGGCTCAGCTTCGGGTTCTTCTCGCTTGGGCCCAAGCCTTTGTCCTCGGCAGTCGCAGGGTCTTGGCGGGACTTGGAGTGGCGTTCAGAGTGTGGGGGAGACTCGACTTCTTCCTCTTCCTCGTCCGAGTTTTCATACTCGTCTTCAGAGTCTTCTGAGCCATCACCGTCTATGCTGCCACCCTCGCTCATGACACCATCTTCAGTTTGGTTCTTGTTGGGAACAGGCGAATACGTATGTGTCCACTCCTGCATGATTCAAACAAGGAAGTCAGTCCATAAATCAATTTATAATTTGACAGTACAAGTGCTTCAGTTGACAAAGTGCAACTTACCAGATTCTTTGGCGGGTTTTGGGCTGATTAAGGGTGGATCCTCTTGGCTCCCAAGGGATTGTCGCATGCCCCGGTGATACTATGAAGCCACTGCTTGACGGTTTTTTGCGAAACCTCTTTTGGGTGCATCTTGGTCGAGTCCTCAGGGCCTGCATAGTGCCACATGGTGTGGTCCCTGGCCTGGAGCGGCTGAATCCTTCGACTGAGGAATGTTTCCAAAAGATCCATGCCAGTCACTCCACCCCGAATCAGTTTCACCACGTCGTCCACCAAGATTCCCACTTGGACCCGTTCCTCCTCTGACACCCTCAAAGACTTGGGAACGGCTGGACGGTCGGTTGTGTAAGGGGAAAGACCAGTCGACATGTTGGGAGAAGCAACATCTTTGCAATAGAACCAAGTTGACTGCCGGCCTCTGGCAGATTCAGGAAAAGTCATAGAAGGGAAAGAACTACGAGCTCTCTTTTGAAGTCCCAGACCCCCACATAGCTGTAGCACATGAGTTTTCCCATCCACAGGGAGGGCTTTCTTCATAGTCTGAGATCTGACTGTAAAGATGTGCTTGAACAGTCCCCAGTGAGGAGGACAGCCCAGGAAACATTCGCACAACATAATGAAAGCAGACAAGTAGGAAATTGCATTCACCGGGAAGTGGTGGAGATGAGCGCCAAAGAAGTTCAGAAACCCTCTAATGAATGGGTGGGGAGGCAAATAAGAACCTCTTTCGACATGGGAGAGGAGGAGGACTCACTCTCCGTCGCGCGGCTCTGGTTCGCGCTCTCCCTCCGGCAACCTCCAGGTGCTATTTGCCACAAGCCCGTCAGCAACCAAGTCGTCCATGTCTGCTCGAGAGACCACCAAGGGGAGAAAGTCTCCCTACATCCATCCCGCCGGCATGGTGAACCGAGCAATCGAGGGCTTCTTGCCTTTGCTTTTCACCGCCCCCTTCTTGGCATGCTCTAGTTTCTCCTTGACGCCCTTCGTCATCGCGGCGGCTGCTCTCGTCAGAGAAGAACGGAGTGTGGCGCTGGGTACAGGGGAGGCAGAGGGAGAGAGGAATTTTGGGGAAAAAGTACTGTGCAATCTGCGACGCTTCGGGATTTATACCCCGCCGAGTGCTTCACTTACTCGTGGGCCAGCGAGATCACCGCACATGCCAACCGCAGACGGCGCCTTGTACGTGGAGAAATGACCGGCGCAAGAATCGAGGTGTCATGCCCCCACTTTCTCCGATCTTGGCGTCATCATCGCATGCACGCGCGCTCCCCAAATTTTCTTATCTCGCAAAATCCGGCTGTAACAGACTGACCCGTCGCCTCAAAAGATTCCTTCAGATCACTCGGAACAAAATCGACACTGAACATTCACTCGGGCACTTTCAAGGCTGAATTGATCCGGGGGAATGATGAAGAGTACAGTCGACGCAAGTTTCGTTGAAGCCCCAAATATCATTGGTGTCTTGTTCTGAACTGACATCGATATTCGCCATTCACCACTCGAACCCTGATCCATTCGGGGGCTAATGACGAGGATACATACCTAGGGTAGGGTCCTAGGCCTAACCTACATACCCTACCTAAGGACACTACATTGGAGGACTTGAAGATAAAAAATAAGCTTCCGACTGGATCCCCGATGATGCTCAAGTCACTCGACAGGCAATCCACTCGGAGACTTCTTCCTCCACTCGATGGTCGACTGTCACTCAGAAGACCTCATTTCCACTCAACGCCAGAAGACCAGAAGCCACCTCTAGGAGGCCAACGGGCATGCATTAGGCTTTTCGTCATTATTAGCTTTTATAATGTACGTTACCAGTAACGCAATCTTTAAACCCACGACCGGACCCTTAGATGCCAGGCAATTATGAGGGGCAGCAAACTCTATATAAGCCGCCCCTCCCCTCTAGAACAAGGGTTCACAACCACTGTAATCTCAACATTCCACACGACAAAGCTCCCGAGCACTGAGACGTAGGGCTGTTACCTCCACGAGAGGGGCCTGAACTCATACATACGTGTGTACACCCTCGCCGTAGCTAGGACTTTGCCCTCTCCTTTCGTAGCCCTACATTCTACTGTCAGTCTCATTCCCACGACAGGTGACACATGCAAATTTACTTGGAACGGCAGGGTAATACCGCATATAGGTAGATATGGTGGACTCATCTAGAATAACTTTGGTTTAAGGACTTTGATGCACAAGCAAAATTCCCACTTAGTACAAGTGAAGGCTAGCAAATAGATTGAGAAGCAGCCAGCTAGAGAGCAAATACGGCCATACACATGCATTACGAATAATAAACATTGAATGCAATCATGAGTAGGATATGGACACCATGAACATAAATATCATGAAGGCTATGTGGGTTTTGATTCGACTACATGTGTGAACATGTGCCAAGTCAAGCCACTTGAAACATTCAGAGGAGGATACCATATCATCATACTACATCACAACCATTTTAATGCATGTTGACATCTAAGATAAATCATTGTCCACTCCTAACTACTTGAGCATGGCATGAGAAACTATAATCTCTAATTGTCATTGCAAACATGTTCAATCATAATATGCTGAATCATGGATACAAGATTAAACATATTTACGAAAACAAGAACAAGTTGAGTTCATACCCGCTTTTTTGTGCCACAGTCAATTCATCAAATATCATCATTATTGCCTTTCACTTGCACAATCGAATGATATTCTAATTATAGTAGTGCAAGAGTGTCGTGGATTAAGCTGGAATCTGCAAATATTTTATTCAAGAGGATAAGACAAGGTAATATGGGCTCTATGTTAGATCAACAATAATGCATATGAGAGCCTCTCAACATTTCATCGTGGTCTTCTCCTTGGTACGACTCGATAAAAGAAGAAGAATTTCAGAGAATCACACTTAAATATTTTTGGAGTTTTTAGTTTTTTCTTGAAGAAAGCAAATAAGAGAAGGAAAAACTAAAACGAGAAAAACTATTTACACGGGAGAACTCCTAACAACTAAAAGAAGAAGTGAGAAATCTTTCTGGATTTTCTTTTAATACTACAACTAACTAAACTGAAAAGAAAAAAGAAAAAGAAGCAAGAAGTATTTTTTGATTTTCTCAAAGTTTTTCAAACACACAAGAAGAAAACGAGGAAAATAAATCTGGCATGTATAATACAATGAAAAAGTGTGAGCACCGACAACTGGAATGAAATGTGTGAGCATGAATGTAATGTCAGTTAGAAACACGTACTCCCCCAAGCTTAGGCTTTTGGCCTAGCTTGGTAATCACCATTCGTAGCCTGGATAATGAACTGAGTGATATCCTACTTAGGCTCTCAGAGCAACCACCTCAGCCCTCCTAGCAGCTTCAACATCTACATTGTACGTGCGTGCCTTGCTCTCAAGGACGTGGTATCTTCCCTTGTTGTTAAAATGGAAGAGAGCAGGAGCAGGCAATACAATAGGCACAACGAAACCATTATCAAACCTCAAGTTGTAGGTGTAGTTATTAACTATGCCCGTAAGAAATCTATGGCGTTTCATGGCATCAAAGTCTAAGTACTGGTTAGGTAAGATAAGATCATTAGGCCAAGGGGACACGCCCAACCTCGAACCGAGGCGAGAGGCATAAATCCATCCATAGAAATTACCGTTAGAAGCATTGAGAGTCAATCTCCGTGCAACAATTGCTCCTAATTTGTAGTCTTTAATTCTAGTTAAAGCAGTGTATATAAGACTTAAATCATGGGCACACATCGTTCTACAATCCTGCTTGCCTACAATGCATTTACCATTAAATAGCGTAAGGTACTGAATAGACGAAAAATGGATGCTTTTTATTCTGCCTTGTGTCACCCCTCTAATTTCACCGCAACAAAGGTTTCTCAATAATGACTCATACTCTGGTTTTGTTGGTTCGTCTAGCAAACCCCAATATGGATTTCTACACGCATCGCAAAATGCATCTAAAGGCATGGTGAAAGCATTATTATAAAGACTAAATGAAACTCTAGACTCACGAGGGAAATATTTAAATTTCCTAGTAAATGTGTGTGTGTGAGAGTGAGGTGTTGAGTGCACTTATCTTCGATGAAGGGAACCAAGTCGGCGTTGCAAATATACTTCTCAAATTCTCCCTTAATACCCTCACCTTCCATGAAGGTATTACACGGACAAGTGCATGATTTAGTTTCAGCGTCCCGTATCGAGCTCACACTAGGTTCAACATAAGATTGTCGTATGGAACATTCACTTGATGATGCACCTAAGGATCTTCTCCTCGAAGAAATCTTGAAGAATTGCATTTTATTTGCAAACAATTTCTGAAAAAAATTGTGACACAAAATTTTGTTAACAAAACTAAATAAGATTGATAGCAACCACTCCTAGGGATGCATGGAGGCTATATCAAGCATTCAAGCTACTTAGAACTCTAAGAATTCAACATGCAAGCTCATCTACAACAGAGCCAAAAGTAGCTAATTATTATGAAAATAGACCACTACATCAAAAACTAATTGGAGTAATGGGGGAGTTACATATCAAGAAGCAATCCCCTAAAACTGTTTTGTAAATAGAGCTTCGAGCAAAGAGATCAAAATCCATGGGTTCTTGAGCAAGAACACAAGGGAGAGAGCAATGGTGAATTTTTTCTAGAGGTAAGAGATGACATGGGCTAAAGGGATAAATGAGGGGACCCACGTGGGGCCCAATGGTGGCACCAGGAAATAAAGGCTGGGTATTCATCCAAATATTTTTGCTCTAAAATTAGTATATGAACCAAACAACACAACACTAGAAATATATGAACAAAACAACACTAGCATAATGGCAATAGCAATATTTCAATATATCAGACCATAAAGACATGAATACATAAGTACCTTTTGATTGATAAAGTGATGATATCCTTCTTACAATATAACTCTATGGTCACCTTTTTGGAAGAGATTGATGACATCTTCATCCTTCACTTGATTGAAAAATTCTCTCTCAACAAATGTAACCAAACAATTGTTCAAATATTCATCACCCATTTTGTTCCTTAGATTATTATTTACATAGCTCATTGAAGAGAATGCCCTTTCAACACTAGCAGTAGCTACTGGCAGAATCAATACCAACTTAAGAAGCTTGTAAACAATATGAAATTTTCCATGCTTCTTTGTCTCAACAAGAATAACTGAGAGCTGACAAAGTTTTTTTAGGTTTTGAAACCTTTTATCTCTACACACATTAGTAACATACATGTTTAGTTGCCATGGAAGTCTTGCCAATTCATCACTTGTAAAATCAGAAGCATAAAACTTTGTAGCAAGCCTAACAAGCTTATCTTGGTCATAAGAAGCAAATAGATGAAGTGGACAGAATGCTGCCATGAAAGGAAGTAGCTGCATGTTTACCTCAGTAAATCTGCAATCCAGCTCACTGATTTGCCTATCAATGACACCCACAAACATATCAACCTTGAAGCGGTTGTAATTGATCACACCATTACATAAACCCCTTCTAGGCCGGCCAATGGGAAAGTAAGGACCCTTCATATCAACAACTTTGATCTTATGCTTTGTACAAAAAGATTTGACCTTTGTGAGAAAATAATCCCATCCAACATCGATCGTCAAAGCCTCCAAGTAATACTTTGAGTCACGAACAAGCTCAATAGAATGAACAATATGTTCGTCTTGCTTTTGCAAAGCTATACACAACTCATCTGTGTATCCAAAAATTTCTTGCATCAAGTGTGCCATGAAAACAAACTTAATTGATCGAAATGTTGTCTCTATGGATAGAGCCGCTTGTGCATCCACACCATGGTACTCCTCTCCAATCTTGCGAAGGACTCATCATAGTGCACCATACATAGAGATGACATGGTTCATAGTTTTGAAGTGAGAGCCCCGACGTGTATCACATGGCCTTCCCAAACCCATTTCCTGATTCAGCCCACTCCCTATTTCTACTTCTTCCAATTCCAATGCATCAGTGAGTTCTTCAGCCTAAGCTATCCAAAGCATTCTCATCTTCTTACAAGACATTCCAAGAGCATTTAACAAGTGTGCAAGCTGCTGAAAGAACCAAGTACAATCACCACTCTCCTTAGCAATAGCAAAAAGAGTTAACTGTAGTTGATGGGAAAAACAATGAACATGGTAGGCAGAAGGGGACTCATCCATAATCAGTTTTTAGGCCATTAGCATTACCTCTCATGTTACTAGCTACATCATATCCGTGCCCACGAATCATTGCAAAGATCAAATTGTAGTCCATAAGCATTTTCTGAATTGCAGTTTTTATTGTCGAAGAGGTAGTATCTTCAACATGAGTAAGACCAAGAAATCTTACAACTGCCCTTCCTTTCTTATCAACATAACACAAGCAAAAAAACAACTGTTCATTTTGATACACATCACTGGACTCATCTGCAAGTATTGCAAAATGACCACTATCAAGTTCTTCAATGACTAGTTTAGTAGTCTCTTGTGCACAACATTTTATCACCTCTTGTTGTATATCATGGTGAGTCATCTTGCAGTTCCATGGAGCATTCTTGAGAACAGCCTTGTCAACCTCTTCAAAATTTCTAGCTAGCCAATTTAGAAGCTCAAGGAAATTTCCTTTATTTAGTGAGTCTTCACTTTCATCATGTCCTTTAAATGCCAAGCCTTGGTGCAACAAAAATCTCACACACTTGAGTGTCCAAGTCAAACATTGTTTATACAAAGCCTTGTATTGTGAGGTGTTTGAAGCAATAGACTCCCGAATTGATGTTTGTGGTGTAGTGAACCTATCATGCTTCTCTTGAGCTTCAGCATGAGCACTACAAACCTCACCTTCATGTTTCTTCAATATCGACTTCATGTTCCAGTTACTAAATCCCTTCTTCACAACAACATATCCATTGGGACATCTTGTTTTATCCTTGAACGGATAGCAAATGAAGCAGAAAGCTCTCTTTTTTCCACACTATACTCAGTCCATGGAAATTCTTCAAACCAAACACGGCAAAAGCAACGCTCTTTTCCACTTTTATTTATAAACTTGAACTTATGATTCTTTGGTTGACATGACCCCATCTCAATATTTATCCTTCTTACTCTATCTTGGTCATTGACAACATACACTGAGATGGGAATCCTCTTTCCAGGATCATGTTCGAGTGCCTCCAAATCTGCTTGCATCGGTTCATCATCTACATCAATAGATTCATCATCTTCTACATGAGGTGTTGAGGTTTCTCCTCTACTCTCCGGTTCTTGCCAGTTGCCATAACACCAATTGCAAATTGCTCACAAAATGAACACACTACAAGTACTAGATGCAGCTACTATCTGATTCGGTGTGGATACTTCAGCTCTTTTCCTTGCCTTTGAAGCCTTTTCCCACATTGCAAATATGCTACTGCCAACAATTCCACTCTTCTTCATCTACGTTAGGAAAACAAGAGGGACATAAATTTAAATACTTGCATGTGTTAAATAAATCGACTACCTGCATCTAATAAATTAGAGCAAACCAAGAACCCAAATTGGGGGCGGGGGCAGGCCGATGGAGGTCGTCGCACCTTCTATGTGTGTGCTGCGGGGTGGGGGGCAAACTGTTGCTCCCTCCAAGCCATTCACCTGTTTCTCCCTCCGAGCCGAAGAGGAGGGGCGGGGGGGCACCAACACGGGGGGTGGGGCACCATCGCCAAGGTCGCCTGAGCCAAAGAGGAGGGGTGGGAGCGGGGCCGGCCTACTGGGCACCGCCGCCAGGGTTGCCCGTCCCGGCTAGGCAACTGCTCCCTTCGACCAGCGCAGGGGGTGAGGCACCTCCGAGGGATGACATCGATGCAACCGTCCGTTCCGTGCGAACCTGGATTCCTGGAAGGCTGGGACGAGCGGACGAGATTGGGAGATTTCGTGGGCTGGGCCTGCGTTTGCTCCTCCGTGTGCTGGGTTGACATGTATATTTTTTTGTTCAAATCTTGGGTATTCGTGTGCATACAGAGGCATACACCTACTGCCGCCCCTGCTAGGGCTAACCCTCTTCCATGCCATGCTAGGGGGGTCTCGCGCGCCATGGTGGAGGGTGGCCACCAGGTGCACCCCCCTTGTAACATCCCAAAATTTCATTTTGGAATGTTATGAAATATAGCTATGTATCATCATCATATTGTTTGAATGAATAGAATGGTTGAACTGCTTCTTTTGAATTTCTGAAATGTCACTTTCATCTTTCCCTTTTCTTGTTTCACCTATTTGAAAACCCGTGGAAAAGTTCAAAGAAAAGAGGGGAGTAACATGACACTCCACACCAAGGGCATCTTGGTGAAATACCTGAGCAATAAAACCAGGGGTCTATTTGAAAGTTTATCTCAAAAAGGATTTAAAATCAAATAGTAATTTCTAAAACTATTTTTTTCAAAGTATTCAATACGACAGAGGAAAAATGTTCATTGAATAGCATTAATTCTCCTGATCATTTTGATATATATATTTCCTATATTTGGAAATGTTTTGAATGCTTTTAAAAGAGTTTTATTGCTCTGGATATTAAAAAGGAAACGTTTTAATTTGCAACGGGCCGACCCACAGCAGTTAATTCCTGAAACCGCTCCGAGCCGACCGACCGACGCGCTGACGCCGCCCTCCCTCTCTCTGACGCCCCGGCCCCACCGCCCGATCCCGAAGACGGCGCAGTCACCTTCTTCCTCGCGCGCGGGCCGCCGTCGCCGAAGATTCCTCTTCTCCGGATCTCCCTCCTCTTTCCCTCCCCGACCCTCCGGTCCTCATTCCACCCTCGATCCCCCACTCTACCTTGCCAGAGCGCTGCCCCACGAGCTTGCCGGAGTTCGGCACTCGATCGGACCCTTCCAGAGCACCTGCCCGCCGCCTCTGTCGCCCCCACTCCCCTCCGACACCACCAAAGTGCGCCGGAGACCCGCCGCCGTCGTTTGAACCCCTCGGACGCCATCCCCAACCACCGGAGCGCCGCCCCCGACAACCTCGTCGCCTCGGCCTTGCCGAAGGAACCCCCTCGCCGGCGACCCCTTTCTCTGTGAGCCCCCTCTCCCTCTCTTAACCGTTCAATCGTAGATCAACGTCTAGGATTAGATCATTTTAAAACTCGAACCGGTATCCTCTACAGCTCGGTCGTTCGCTCGAAACGTCAGATCTCGCACACCTCGTAGCCAACCAGAGAACGCCACATCACCCTGTCCGTTCGATCCGTTTGTTTTTTCTTTTCTTTTCTGTTTTAGCAAACAGAATGTTTTCTGTTTTTGTTTTAGTTGTATCTTTTAAACTATTTAGTGTTTTTAGTTGATTCTTTTTGCATTAGTTCACATATTTGATGTAGTTTATGTCTGTATGCTTAGAAATCAAATTTGACCTTTAAATTTTGAATCTAATCAAATTTGTTCAAATTACTAAAATTTGTATAACTATAGTTTAAAAATATATTTTTGAGTGAATTCTTTTGCCATTGTTTGGTATTAGTTAAACCTATCATTCTACATGAATTGAGTAATTTTTGAATAAATTTAGTTACTGTTTTTAACAAAAACAGAATCTGTTTAGTTCTTATTGTAATTTAGTTATCTTAATTTTAATTTAATTTGAACCTGAATTAGTTTAACTTTTGTTAATAGTTTTTCATAAGTTTCTGTTGTTCAAACATTTAGGTAACATTACTTGCTAATATTTAGAATGATTGTTTAGTTTTATACCAAGTTGTATAGGAATCTTTATATCTCTTTCATTAGGTATAGTTTTATAAAACAATTTAGTTTTACTTTCACAAACTAGTTAGATGATTAAGTTAGATTTATAATAAATAATTTTATTAATTCTATTCTGTTAAGTAATATGATGATAATAATATTAGTGTTAATAATATTATTGCGTTGGTTCCCTATTCCAATGTTATAGGAACATTCTAGTTATTTTCATTTTAGTAGTGTTTCTTTACAAAAAAGTTTTAGTGAGTTTGATTCTGTTTACTAAAATTGATTTTTTTCTTTACTATTTCTTTTCTACTAGCTATTGCTTGGCTGTTTGTCTTAAAGTAGTAGTAGTAGAAGTTTTTTTTTTGACACTAAAAATTTTTGTGAGTCATTTTTTATTTTCAATTTCTTTCTCTTGATTGATACTATTGAATGGTTTTTAGTATTGTTTGTTTAACCTTGCTGAATTGTGTGATTTGTTTGTATGTATGCTTATGGTGTGCTCTTGTTTGATTCGTTAGATCATCCGGAGTGCGAAGCTTGTTATCTAGAGTCACTCGAGTACGAGGATCGTCAACAAGGCAAGTCACTTTGACCATGTACACCTATGTTTTATTGCATTAGTTCTTCCATCACCCCAATTGCATGCAAAGTAGGTAAATTGGAAACTTGGTTACTTGTTGTAGTATCATGTGGTAGGTACCCCTCAACCCTTTGACACATTGGCCCTGGGAAACGTTGTTTTACATTTTGCTATGCTATTAGTAGACGGGGTTGGTTGTGTGATTCATGAGAGTTGTCAGTTAATAATTTCAAGACCTACATGATGATCAAGTCTTCAAGACTCCAAGTTTTCAACTTACCTCTGGGTGGATGATGGTTGAACGGCGCCCTGGAGAAACCAGTGGTTAGCCTAGATGATGCTGGAGAAGTGCCAGTATTCATGCGGAAAGGTCCACCCAGGCTCAAAGAGATGGATGGATGCTTCAAGACCCAAGGCTTACCTGCACAGCCACAAGTCATTATGGGCTCTGGCTTGGTTGGATATCGTGGTGACCCTGGACAGGCGGTGCTACGAGATGTAGAAGAACGGTAGGAAAGGATGGGCACCGACAGAGTCTCAAGGAAACCCTTTAGAAGACCATGTTTTGGTCATCCATTTCTCAAACACCCTGAAGTGCAAGAAATCAAACGGAGGCGATCAAATCTTGTGGGTAACGTGTGCAAAACTCTGTAGAGTACCCTAACCTAATCGATTAGCCGTGTCCACGGTCATGGACAGTTTGAGCCAAAGGAACTAAAACTATATGGAACTCTCAACACAATTAATTATATTTATGTGGGTTATTAATGTCAACTTGGGTATGAGAATTGGTTGGTGGAACCATCTCATTAATCAACCAACATTGTAGTAATCATGCCTTTGCCCTCTTTTGTTGTAGGAAAATTTTGGCTTTATGCAAAAACTTACTACCCCACCTGCCATATTTGCATATAGACTAGATGATTATTTTACCCCCCTCTCTTGTGACTTTGCCGGCATATTCAATATGCTGACCTGCACGGCTGCAACGTATCATGTTGTAGAGTACTTTTCCGACCAGGAGTGAGGATACGCTCTACGCTCGGTGAGATGCCCTTGGAGTCAGATGGACTCATCTACCTTTGAAGCTTCCGCAAGTTTAGTTATTCTCATGAGTTGGCCTTCAGCCACTTTATTGTAATTTTTATTGTAATAAAGGACTCGGTATGAGATTTTGATTAATTAATGTTGTGTGATTTCCCTTTGATATATACAGTGATGTACCGTGTGTGCACCAGCATGATCTTGGGATGGTACAGAAACACCGGAGATTGGACCTTTCAGGTCGGGTCGCTATAGAGATGGTATCAGAGCACACGCTGACCGTAGGACGTAACCTCTAGGATTGGAAAAGCCTTAGGATTTATCTTTCTCTTTTGTCTTTAAAATTCTTATACTCTCATCTACTAGTTTCTGACTTCTCCACGATTTATTTCAAATTTTATAGATGGCCACCATCATCCCAGTTTTGATCACGGAGTTTTACCAGCCTGACGCAACGATGCCCTTTGGCAAGGAGCTGATGAGGATCGTCAGGGACGTGAGGATTGCTTTGCCGAGCATCACCGGGACTCCTATCATGTCTTTTCCACAAGACGGACACTACAGGATCGAGGTGCACATCCCCGGGAAGACCTTTGGGAATCGGAAGGAACCCATCGACTTCAAGTTTGTGGCACCCAGCTGGATACTTGGGAGAGACATGGCCATTCATCGTGCCCTTGGACGTATTCAGGAGGAATACAGAGGTGGAACCATTTCACCAGGACTCAGCGTGGTTTGTCGTAGGGATGCCAATGGAAATATCATGACCACTCCCACTAAAGACACCACCATTTCCTATATCCAGACTTTGGAGAGGCACATCAGGACCTTGGAGCTTCGGGTACGTGCCGACACGAAGACGATCAAGAGGCTGATGAACCATGAGATTGATCTTGAAGCTGACTTACGGGAAGCCGAGTACGAGCATGAGTATGAGGTGAAGGATTTCTTAGAGAGGATCGACAAGCTGAACACTCGCATCGCAACTCTGGAGGAACAGATGGACATGGGTGAAAATCTTCATCCCGAAGGAGACATGGCTCCTTTGATCAGCAACGATGATGACTATGAGGAGAGCACCACCGGAGGAGACCACTTCACCATGTACTTTTGAGTAAAACTTTAGTTATGCCCCCATGTATCTTCATTTTCGTCGTTAAAGCGTAGGTCGATGTTTAGTTTGAATGGAGATTTGTATCTCGATGTTTGACCTTGAGTTGAATAAATGAATGAGTGTTTGGTGTGATATGTTTGTTGCATTGTATATGGGTAGTGAATTTCCCTTTTAGGCCCTTGTTCTATTCTAATTCTCACACCTTTGAAAACAGCAAGATGCCTCCACGACGTGAGCCCGACTTCACTTTCCCGCCAGAGCTCACCCAACTTCTCCAGCAGCAGAACACCCTGATGCAGCTGTTGATTCAGAATCAGACCAACAACCACCCTCCACCTCAAGGCGACAACCTGACCCGTTTTCTGAGACTGAATCCCCCAACCTTCTCCAGCAGCACTGAGCCCATTATGGCAGATGATTGGCTCCACAAGATGGAGAGGGAACTCACCACCGCAGGATGCACTGAGGCTGAAAAAGTGCGTTTTGCTGCCCATCAACTGGAGGGGCCAGCAACTTCATGGCGGGAGAACTACACCACCACATACCCCATTGTTGGTGTGACTTGGGAGCAGTTCAAGCAAGCTTTCCGCACCGCACATGTCTCAGCTAGAGCCATGAGTCTGAAGAAGCATGAGTTTCGCAACTTATGCCACGGGAACCGTTCCGTGGCACAGTACGTGGATGACTTCAGCACATTGGCTCGTTATGCACCAGGAGATGTGGCCGATGATGCAGCCAAGCAGGAAAAGTTCTTGGAAGGACTCAATGATGAGTTGAGCGTGCAGCTGATGGTGGCTACCTTCAGCAACTACCAGGAGCTGGTAGACAAGGCCCTCATCTTGGAGGGGAAGCAGCAACAAATCGAGAACCGCAAGAGGAAGTATGCACAGGGGAAATCTACCTTTGGAGCTCATTCGAAGCCCCACTACTCCTTGTACTCAGGAAATACCGGACCAGGGACCGGTAAGTATGGAGGACACACTCATCCAGTGCACAACCATGGAGGCCACCACCATGGAGGAAATGGGAATAATCGTCCCAACAATGGCAGCTTCAAGAATGGTAATGGAAGTGGGAATGGCAACCAACACCGTCCCGCTCCAGCTCAGAAGGATCTGAACCATATCACCTGTTTCAAGTGCCAGAAGACAGGGCACTATGCCATTGAATGCCCTCAGAACAAGCAAGGGAATGGAAATGGCAACTCCGCAGCTAAGAAGCCAAATCCGTTTCCTCGTGCTCACGTGAATCACCTCGAGGTGGAAGAAGTCTATGATCAGCCCGAGACTGTGGTTGGTAAGTTTTTCTTGCATTCATGTCCAGTTATGGTACTTTTTGATTCTGGTGCAACTCATTCATTCATATCAAGGGTAGTTGTGGAAAAGTATGGTTTACCCACCAGAACCCTTAGTCAGCCCATTAAGGTCAATTCCCCAGGAGGAATGATGATGGCAGGGATAGGATGCCACGCCTTGAAACTCCACATAGGAGACCATGTTTTTCCTACCGCCCTCATCGTCTTAGAATCCCAGGGATTGGATGTAATCCTAGGCATGGATTGGATGACCAAGTATGAAGGAAACCTTGATTGCCCCAGCAAGTCTATTTCACTCACCACTCCGGAGAACAAGAGGATTAAGTCTGTATCCCGACGCACACAGATAAGTGCTCGGTTAAATTCCCTCACAGGAGTTGTTCAGGAGGAAGTACCGGTTGTACGAGACTTTCCAGATGTATTCCCAGAGGAATTACCAGGCATGCCACCAGATAGGGAGATTGAGTTTCTGATAGAGCTACTACCAGGGACAGCCCCAATTTCCAAGAGACCCTATCGGATGCCCCCAAATGATTTAGTGGAAATCAAGAAGCAGATTAAGGAGCTATTGGACAAGGGATATATTCTCCCAAGTTCATCACCTTGGGGAGCCCCAGTTCTTTTGGTGGAGAAGAAAGACAAAACCTTGAGAATGGTGGTCGATTATCGAGCATTAAACAAGGTGACTATCAAGAATAAGTACCCTCTGCCGATGATTAATGACCTGTTTGACCAACTAGTAGGCGCCAAAGTATTCTCCAAGATTGATCTTCGATCAAGGTATCACCAACTGAAGATTCGTGAACAGGATATACCCAAAACAGCTTTCACCACCAGGTATGGCCTATACGAGTATACAGTCATGTCCTTTGGTTTGACTAATGCTCCTGCCTACTTCATGAATTTGATGAACAAAGTGTTTATGGAATATTTGGACAAGTTTGTCGTGGTGTTCATCGATGACATTTTGATATTCTCCAAGAGCGAGGAAGAACACAAGGAACACTTGCGTTTAGTTCTGGAGAAGCTTAGAGAGCATCAGTTGTATGCCAAGTTCAGTAAATGTGAATTTTGGCTGACGGAAGTCGGATTCCTTGGACATGTTATTTCCGGAGAAGGAATAGCAGTAGACCCCACTAAGGTTGAAGCAGTCACTGAGTGGAAGTCACCCACCTCAGTTAAGGAGATCCCTAGTTTTCTCAAACTTGTCGGATATTACCAGAGATTCATTGAGAATTTCTCAAAGATTGCCAAGCCCATGACAGAGTTGTTGAAGAAAGAGTCTAAGTATATCTGGACTGAGGAATGTGAGGCCAGTTTCCAGGAGTTGAAGAAACGATTGGTCACAGCCCCAATGTTGATACTGCCAAACATTCGGAAGGACTTCTAGGTTTATTGTGACGCATCCCATCAAGGACTTGGAGGAGTACTCATGCAAGAGGGAAAAGTTGTAGCATATGCATCCAGACAGCTACGACCCCATGAGTTGAATTATGCCACCCATGATTTGGAACTAGCAGCCGTAGTGCACGCACTCAAGACCTGGAGACATTTCCTTATCGGAAATAGTTGTGATGTGTACACTGATCATCAGAGCCTGAAGTATATCTTCACACAGAAGGAGTTGAACCTCAGACAGAGGAGATGGTTAGAGTTAATCAAGGACTATGACATGAGATTACATTACCATCCAGGAAAGGCAAATGTTGTGGCAGATGCTTTGAGTCGGAAGAGTTATGTAAACACACTCATAGCCGGAGGATTACCCCAAGAGTTAACCAAAGATCTCACAGAGCTTCGGTTAGAGATAGTTCTGCAAGGATATGTTGCCACACTTGAGATTCAGTCCACCTTGACCGAAAGAATTCAGGAAGACCAGAAATCAGACAAGGAGATAGCTGAGATAAAGCAAAGAATGAAGGAAGGCAAGGCTAAAGGCTTTCGTGAAGACGAACTGGGTACTCTATGGTTTGAGCACCGAATCTATGTACCCCATGACCCAGAGCTCAGGAAGTTGATACTTCAAGAAGCCCATGATTCACCATATTCGATATACCCAGGCAACACCAAGATGTACCTGGCTTTGAAGGAAAGTTACTGGTGGACAGGTATGAAGAAGGATATTGCCAAACATGTTGCGGTATGTGATGTTTGTCAGCGAGTAAAGGCGGAACATCAGAAACTAGCAGGGTTACTCCAACCTTTGCCGATACCCGAGTGGAAATGGGATAAGCTTGGTATGGACTTCATCACAGGACTACCCAGGACCCGTTCAGGATATGATTCCATCTGGGTAGTGGTCGATCGCTTGACCAAGGTGGCTCATTTCATTCCAGTGAAAACCACCTATACCAGTGCTAAGCTAGCCAAGATATATATGACCAGGATCGTATGTCTGCATGGAGTTCCAAGGATTATCGTGTCAGATAGAGGAACACAATTTACCTCAAAGTTTTGGCATCAGTTACATGAAACTTTGGGTACAAGACTGGAGTTTAGTACAACCTTTCATCCACAGACCGATGGACAGACTGAGAGAGTCAACCAGATTTTGGAGGACATGTTGAGTGCATGCGCGCTAGACTATGGGTCCATTTGGGATGACAACTTACCTTACGCAGAGTTCTCATACAACAACAGTTATCAGACCAGTCTGAAGATGGCCCCTTTCGATGCTTTATACGGAAGGAGGTGCAGAACACCATTGACGTGGGATGGTGTTGGAGACCGAAAACTTTTTGGTCCCGATCTTATCGGAGATTCTGAAGATAAGGTCAAACTAATTCGAGACCGACTCAAGATAGCTCAATCCCGGTAGAAGAGCTATGCTGATAACAAACGCAAGGAGGTGACATATGAAGTAGGGGATCGAGCATATTTCCGTGTGTCCCCGCTTCGAGGAATCAAGAGGTTTGGTGTTAAAGGAAAGTTAGGACCCAGATTCATAGGCCCCTACAAAATTCTCGAACATAGAGGCGAAGTTGCATACAAGTTGGAATTGCTGGAAGGACTGTCCGGAGTTCATGATGTTTTCCATTTTTCCCAGTTGAAGAAATGCCATGCTGAGATGGTTGATATTCCTTTGAGTGACACAGTGCCCCTAGAGGCCATACAACTTGACAGTGATCTGACTTACGAGGAGAAGCCTGTCAGAATTCTGGAGAGTGCCAACAGAGTTACCCGTAGCAAGATCATCAAGTTCTGTAAGGTTCTGTGGAGTCACCACACCGAGGAAAAGCCACCTGGGAACGCGAAGAAGATCCGCACCTATTTTCTAGCCAACCCGAATCTCGAGGACGAGATTCATCTTAAGGTGGGTAGGTTTGTAACATCCCAAAATTTCATTTTGGAATGTTATGAAATATAGCTATGCATCATCATCACATTGTTCGAATGAATAGAATGCTGAAGTGCTTCTTTTGAATTTCTGAAATGTCACTTTCATCTTTCCCTTTTCTTGTTTCACCTATTTGAAAACCTCTGGAAAATTTCAAAGAAAAGAGGGGAGTAACATGACACTGCACACCAGGGACATCTTGGTGAAATACTTGAGCAATAAAACTAGGGGTCTATTTGAAAGTTTATCTCAAAAAGGATTTAAAATCAAATAGCAATTTATGAAAATATTTGTTTTCCAAAGTATTCAATATGACAGCGGAAAAATGTTCATTCAATAGCATTAATTCTCCTGATCATTTTGATATATATATTTCCTATATTTGGAAATGTTTTGAATGCTTTTAAATGAGTTTTACTGCTTTGGATATTAAAAGGGAAACGTTTTAATTTGCAACGGGCCGGCCCACAGCAGTTAATTCCCGAAACCGCTCCGAGCCGACCGACCGACGCGCTGACGCCGCCCTCCCTCTTTTTGACACCTCGGCCCCATCGCCCGATCCTGAAGACGCCGTGGTCACTTTCTTCCTCGCTCGCGCGCCGCCGTCGTCGGAGATTCCTCTTCTCCGGATCTCCCTCCTCTTTCCATCCCCGACCCTCCGCTCCTTATTCCACCCCCGAGCCCCCACTCTACCTCGCCAGAGCACTGCCCCACGAGCTCGCCGGAGTTTGGCACTCGACCGGACCCTTCCAGAGCACCTGCCCGTCGCCTCTGTCGCCCCCACTCCCCTCCGACACCACCAAAGTGCGCCGGAGACCCGCCGCCATCGTTTGAACCCCTCGGACGCCATCCCCAACCACCGGAGCGCCGCCCCCGACGACCTCGTCGCGTCGGCCTCGCCGGAGAAACCCCCTCGCCAGCGACCCCTTTCTCTGTGAGCCCCCTCTCCCTCTCTTAACCGTTCGATCGTAGATCAACGTCTAGGATTAGATCATTTTAAAACTCGAACCGGTATCCTCTACATCTCGTTCGTTCGCTCGAAACGTCAGATCTCGCACACCCCGTAGCCAACCAGAGAATGCCACGTCACCCTGTCCGTTCGATCCGTTTGTTTTTTCTTTTCTTTTCTGTTTTAGAAAACAGAATGTTTTCTGTTTTTGTTTTAGTTGTATCTTTTAAAATATTTAGTGTTTTTAGTTGATTCTTTTTGCATTAGTTCACATATTTGAAGTAGTTTATGTCTGTATGCTTAGAATTCAAATTTGACATTTAAATTTTGAATCTAATCAAATTTGTTCAAATTACTAAAATTTGTATAACTATAGTTTAAAAATATATTTTTGAGTGATTCCTTTTGCCACTGTTTGGTATTAGTTAAACCTATCATTCTACATGAATTGAGTAATTTTTGAATAAATTTAGTTACTGTTTTTAACAAAAACAGAATCTGTTTAGTTCTTATTGTAGTTTAGTTATCTTAATTTTAACTTAATTTGAACCTGAATTAGTTTAACTTTTGTTAATAGTTTTTCATAAGTTTCTGTTGTTTCAAACATTTAGGTAACATACTTGCTAATATTTAGAATGATTGTTTAGTTTTATACCAAGTTGTATAGGAATCTTTATATCTCTTTCATTAGGTATAGTTTTATAAAACAATTTAGTTTTAGGTTCACAAACTAGTTAGATGATTAAGTTAGATTTCTAATAAATAATTTTAGTAATTCTATTCTGTTAAGTAATATGATGATAATAATATTAGTGTTAATAATATTATTGCTTTGGTTCCCTATTCCAAAGTTATAGGAACATTCTAGTTATTTTCATTTTAGTAGTGTTTCTTTACACAAAAGTTTTAGTGAGTTTGATTCTGTTTACTAAAATTGATTTTTTCTTTACTATTTCTTTTCTACTAGCTATTGCTTGGTTGTTTGTCTTAAAGTAGTAGTAGTAGAATTTTTTTTGACACTAAAAATATTTGTGAGTCATTTTTTTACTTTTAATTTCTTTCTCTTGATTGATACTATTGAATGGTTTTTAGTATTCTTTGTTTAACCTTGCTGAATTGTGTGATTTGTTTGTATTTATTCTTATGGTGTGCTCTTGTTTGATTCGTTAGATCATCCGGAGTGCGAAGCTTGTTATCTAGAGTCACTCGAGTACGAGGATCGTCAGCAAGGCAAGTCACTTTGACCATGTACACCTATGTTTTATTGCATTAGTTCTTCCATCACCCCAATTGCATGCAAAGTAGGTAAATTGGAAACTTGGTTACTTGTTGTAGTATCATGTGGTAGGTACCCCTCAACCCTTTGACACATTGGCCCCAGGAAATGTTGTTTTACATTTTGCTATGCTATTAGTAGACGGGGTTGGTTGTGTGATTCATGAGAGTTGTGAGTTAATAATTTCAAAACCCACATGATGATCAAGTCTTCAAGACTCCAAGTTTTCAACTTACCTCTGGGTGGATGATGGTTGAACGGCGCCCTGGAGAAACCAGTGGTTAGCCTAGATGATGCTCGAGAAGTGCCAGTATTCATGCGGAAATGTCCACCCAGGCTCAAAGAGATGGATGGATGCTTCAAGACCCAAGGCTTACCTGCACAGCCACAAGTCATTATGGCCTCTGGCTTGGGTGGATATCGTGGTGACCCTGGACAGGCGGTGCTACGAGATGTAGAAGAACGGTCGGAAAGGATGGGCACCGACAGAGTCTCAGGGAAACCCTTTAGAAGACCATATTTTGGTAAGCCGTTTCTCGAACACCCTAAAGTGCGAGAAATCAAACGGAGGCGATCAAATCTTGTGGGGAACGTGTGCAAAACTCTGCAGAGTACCCTAACCTAATCGATTAGCCGTGTCCATGGTCATGGACAGTTTGAGCCAAAGGAACTGAAACTATCTGGAACTCTCAACACAATTAATTATATTGATGTGGGTTATTAATGTCAACTTGGGTATGAGAATTGGTTGGTGGAACCATTTCATTAATCAACCAACATTGTAGTAATTATGCCTTTGCCCTCTTTTGTTGTAGGAAAATTTTGGCTTTATGCAAAAACATAATACCCCACCTGCCATATTTGTATATAGACTAGATGATTATTTTACCCCCCTCTCTTGTGACTTTGCCGGCATATTCAATATGCTCACCTACACGTCTGCAACGTATCATGTTGCAGAGTACTTTTCTGACCAGGAGTGAGGATACGATCTACGCTCGGTGAGATGCCCTTGGAGTCAGATGGACTCATCTACCTTTGAAGCTTCCGCACGTTTAGTTATTCTCATGAGTTGGCCTTCAGCCACTTTATTGTAATTTTTATTGTAATAAAGGACTCGATATGAGATTTCGATTAATTAATGCTGTGTGATTTCCCTTTAATATATACATTGATGTACCGTGTGTGTACCAGCATGATCTTGGGATGGTACAGAAACACCGGAGATTCGACCTTTCAGGTCGGGTCGCTACACCCCTCCTGTGTTATTTGTTCTAGATATTCATAAATAATTACAAAAAAATCATGTTAAATTTCCAGGACATTCTGTGAACATTTTTTTGGGGTCATTTTTTATTGTACGGGGAAAACATAAAACAAGATAAACATGACATTTTATTTCATTTAACTAAGAAAAACAGAAAACAAAAAAGTTGATAGAGAGAGTTGTGTCTACTAAATTCATCAACTCCATAACTCTCGAAATTGATCCATTAATAAGGTTGATCAAGTCTTATTAATAACCACCTTCGGTTAGCATGAAATCGAAGAACTTTCGTAAAACACTAGGTTACCTCAATGGGAATAGGCGTATCCCCAACCATAATAATATCATATTTCTTTTTGATAGTAGGTAGAGGTAATTGAAAGCTTCCAACAATGAGAGTCGAAGAATTTTCAATAACATTCACACCATTAACTTGGAATTGTTTCTTCGGAAAGTGCATTGTATGCTCATTACCATTAATATGAAACGTGACCTTGCTTTTATTGCAATCAATAACAGCCCCTACAGTATTCAAAAAGGTTCTACCAAGGATAACTAACATGTTTTCATCCTCAGGCATCTCAAGAATAACGAAGTCCATTAAGATAGTAACATTTGCAACAACGACGAGCACATCCTCACAAATACTGATAGGTATGTCAGTTGATTTGTCAGCCATTTGCAAAGATATTTCAGTAGGTGTGAGTTTATTCAAATGAAGTATTTTGTATAAAGAGAAAGGCATGACACTAACACCAACTCCCAAATCATACAAAGTAGTTTTGACCTAATTTCTTTTAATGGAGCAAGGTATAGTTGGTATTCCAGGATCTCCCAGTTTCTTAGGTACTCCATTCTTAAAAGAATAATTAGCAATCATGGTGGAGATTTCAACTTCAGGTATCTTTTGTTTATTAGTGTTGATGTCTTTCATGTACTTAGCATAAGGAGGCATCTTCAAAATATTAGTTAAGTGTGTATGCAAAAAGACTAGCCTAATCATTTCAGCAAAGCGTTCAAATTCCTCATCATCCTTTTTCTTAGATGGTTTAGGTGGGAAAGGCATGGGTTTCTGAACCCTTGGTTTGCTTTCTTTACCATGTTTTCTAGCCACAAAGTCTTTCTTATCATAACGTTTATTTTGAGGTTGTGGGTTATCAAGATCAAGAGCAGGTTCTATTTCTACATCATTATCTGGTTCTTTATCATTACTAGGTTGGGTATCCTCATGCACATCACTATCATTATCATTATCACGAGGTGGATGTTCATTACCAGATTGAGTTCCAACATCAGAAATAGAAACATCATTAGTATCATCAGGAGTTTTTTCTATCTCAGGTTCACTAGAAGCATGCATAGTCCTATCATATTTCTTTTTATTTTCTTCTTAGAAGGACTAGGTGTATTAGCATTAATTCCTTGAGAATATTGTTCAATTATTATAGGATGACCTTCAGGATAAAGAGGTCCTTTGGTCATTCTTCGTCCTCTAGTCACTACTCAAATAGCGTGATCATTCATATTATAATTCATTTCATCAAGCAATTCTCTTTGAGATTTAGCAACTTGTTCTAACTGAGTTTGAACCATAGAGGCTTGTTTTCTTACTCCTCTAACATCATTACTGATTCTAAATAAGAAGTCACTCAAGCGAGCAATCATATCACGATTATATTTCAAGTGTTTCAGGACATTTGCATTGAACTGCTCTTGTTTCATAATGTAGTTGTCAAAATCATATAAGCATTGACTAGGATGTTTATTGTAAGGGATATCACCTTCATCAAAGTTTAATAAAGAATTTACCTCTATCACCTGTGGAGGCGGTAGTGTGTTGATTCCATGTATTTCTTCAACAGGTGGTAAATTCTTAACATCCTTAGCTTTAATACCTTTCTCCTTCATACAGTTCTTTGCCTCTTGCATATCTTCAGGACTGAGAAATAAGATACCCCTCTTCTTCGGAGTGGGTTCAATTGGTGGTGTAGGGAGAGTCCAATCATCATAGTTCTTCAATATATTATTCAATAGTTCCTCAGCTTGTTCAACAGTTCGTTCCCTGAAAAAACAACTAGCACAACTATCTAGGAAGTCCCTAGAAGCATCAGTTAGTCCATTATAGAAGATATCAAGTATTTCATTTTTCTTAAGAGGATGATTAGGAAAGGCACTAAGTAATTGGAGAAACCTCCCCAACCTTGTGGGAGACTCTCTTCTTCAATTTGCACCAAGTTAAATATTTCCTGTAAGGAAGCTTCTTTCTTATGAGCAGGAAAATATTTTTCAAAGAAGTAGTAAATCATATCCTGAGGACTACACACACAACCAAGAGTAAGAGTATTGTACCATATCTTAGCATCACCCTTTAATGAAAATGGAAATAATTTGAGAATATAATAGTAGGATCTTCTCATCATGAGCAAATAGGGTGGCTATATCATTTAGCTTAGTAAGGTGTGCTACCACACTTTCAGTTTCATAGCCATGAAAAGGATCAGATTCAACCAAAGTGATTAACTCTGGGTCGAAAGAGAATTCATAATCCTTATCGGTAACAAAGATAGGTGAAATAGCAAACTTAGGATCATATTTCATTTTAGCATTCAAAGTCTTTTCTTTATACTTGCATAGTAGTTTCTTAAGATCATCTCTATCCTTACAAGGAAGAATCTCTCTAGCTATTTCTCCATCCAAAGCATAACCTTTAGGTATCTTAGATTTTTTTAAACTAGCACGTTTTTTAGAACGAATTCCAAAACTAGCAGGCCTAACGCATCATTTTCAAAACTAGCACCCTGTCGGCCATCCATTGGCCGAAGAAAGCCTTTTCGGCCTTCCGTTGGCCGAAGAAGTGTCTTCGGCTTTCTGTGGGCCGAAGAGACGCCCAGTTGGGCCGAAGAGTGGTTGTCGGTGGCTGGCCGACCGAAAAAGCCCGTCTTCGTCCTACCAGCGACCGAAGAGCGTCTTCGGCCAACCAGCGACCAAAGACATCGGGATAAGGCCGACGCAGTCATCTTCTTCCTTTGGCTTGTTCTCTTCTTTCTCTCTCCATTCTCTTTGTTCTTCTCGCCACCCCGCGCTGATCCCTTCCGTCTTCCACTCATTTTCGCATCCCAGCCCCAAAAATAGTAGATCGTAGCCATCCCTTCCACCTTACAGTCATATTTTTTCCATGGGGTAGTTTTTTTGCAAAGAAGTGAGGAGGAGCAGCCATGGTGAAGTGGTGGTGGTGAGGAGGAGGAGGTGGTGGTGCGGTTGGGGAGGAGAAGGTGTGTCTGGGGGGAGGAGGTGCGGCTAGGGGGCTAGCCGGAGTGGCGATGGTGTTGTCCGGTGGTGCAAGTACTCCGATAGGTGGCCGGTGCCGCGGAGTTCAAGAGAGGAGCAAGAAGCAATGGACACACGCGTTGAAGGTATAACAAATTATCTCTTAGTTGGGCAGTTTATTGGTTAGTGTAGCTAAGTCATATAATGAGATGATGAAAGTGTGTGACAGGTGAAAATGTCTGAATCAGTAAGTTTGACTATTTACTATGCCCTTGGAAATGTTCGATATAATGAGTTGGGGGTTGATCTTAGCGAGTATAAAAATGTGTCATGACACTTCCAGACCCACACAGACTGGACATTAGACAGTTGAAGTACTGGTTGACAACTAGTTTTGGGTTGGATCCTGGGGTATGTTCCGTCAGTATTCAAGCTGTGTGGACCAAATCATGTAAAAATGTGAAGTGGGAGTTGATGTTGATAGATAGGAGCCAGAAGTGGTTGGCCCTGTTAAGGCGTTGTAGAGACCAAAAGTCCACCCATATGCCCTAGTTCAACTTGTGGCGAAGGAGGAGAATACTGGACCACCAGAGGGGGGTATGAACCCGGGCAGGGCAGTCAAGTGGCTAACGAGATTTATTTACCCGGGTCACAGCCAATGGATGTGGATGCTAGGTAACCCGAGGAAGAGCTAGATTACGTGGCACACAATTTGTGTGGTAAAGATACTGGGCAGAGTAGTCGGTCGGTAATATTAGCTGGTTCTGGTTTTGCTGATGGGGATGAGGAAGGGGAGGAAATGCAGGGAGTGATGGTGGAAGAGGACGAGGATGGACTGGGTGAGGATCTGGATTCTAAAAATTCCAATGATGAAGTGGAGGTACCGATTCCTGCCGCATGGGATCGGGACCTATCGACCGGTTTCACGATCAATGATGGCCATGAGACTCCATGGCAGTATCATCTGAACCAAGTCCAGATATGTTCTATGCATGATACAAAGGATAAATTGAAATATGTGGTGGTAAAGTGGGCTATGTTCACGCAGAGGGTTTTTTGGACACACAGATCAAATCGAACAAACTATACCGTGAAATGTGTTGAAACAGGTTGTCCTGGGAAGGTGCATGGGCACATGCCGAGGTATAACATTCATTGGGTTGTCACCGATGTTGTTCCACATACCTATGTGAGGAAAAACCTTCTGGTGAATCATCCGAACCTGTCTTCAACTCTCATTGCACAACTCATGTATACTGAGATAGTGCAGAAGGAAGACATGGAAGCAAAACACATCCAGACAGCAGTGAAGGTCAGGTGGGATTATGTCATTCCTTACGGGAGGGCTAAGCAGAAGGCTATGGAGGAAAGGTTTGGGACGTTCTTCTACTCATATGATAATGTTGTGCGGCTCCTTCAAGTATTGTAGGATAGGAATCCCGACACTTATGTTAACGTACAACACACAAGATTGGTGAGTGTACCAGATTTGAAGGTGTTGAAGAGAGTATTATTTTCTTTTGCTATTTGCATCAAAGCTTTCCGGCATTGTCCTCCTGTG
The DNA here is from genome assembly GCA_022496015.1 of Hordeum marinum. NCBI lineage: Eukaryota > Viridiplantae > Streptophyta > Magnoliopsida > Poales > Poaceae > Hordeum > Hordeum marinum. The sequence goes on from CM039674.1 coordinate 447,757,636, forward strand.
ATATTTGTGGATGGCACATTCCTGACTGGTTAGTACAGAGGGCAAATCCTTACTGTTGTTAGTGTTGACGGGAACAATCAAATCATCCCACTTGACGTGGCATTCGTGGAGGGTGATAACTTTCCAAGCTATATATGGTTCTTGAGGCAAGTGAAAATTGCCATCGTGAAGGACCGACCGAACGTGCCTGTCATTCATGACAGACATGTTGGTATATTGAAGGTCGTGAAGACACTGAGGGACCCAACTAAGAATGAATCAACAACATGGAAGGACCTGGAGAGCCGGTGGTGCATGCGCCATCTTGGGGCAAATTTTTCCTCACAGTTCAAGAACAAGCGGTTGATGAACTTGTTCAAAAAATTATGCAAGCAGAATCAGCCACGGAAATACAATTTTATTTGGTCAAAACTAGATGAGTTTACTAAGAAGCAGGTTAAAGCCAGACAGAAAATGGAACAAGATCAGGTTAAATTATCAATGCTACTCGCGGAGCTAGAGCAGCCTGTAGCTCTTTGTGACTTTCCAGCAATTGACCCTCCTGGCACTAAGAGGCCGAATGGCAGGGCAATAAAGAATTTTACTTAGTGGATAGAGAAAGAGCCTCCCGTGAATTGGTCTCTCCTGCATCACACCCATGGATCTAGGTATGGCCACATGACAACTAACCTTGCTGAGGTGTATAACTTTGTACTTAGAGGGAATAGAGCATTGCCACTCACAACTATTGTGGAGGCTGTATTCCATGGCACTTTGAGATATTTCAGAGAAAGGCTTGAGTTAGCAAAGAAGCATATTGCAGATCATCCAAATACACCTTATTGTAGCCGTGTCATGGAGTACATGGCAAAGAAGATAGAGAAAGCAAAGAAGCACACAGTCAGACTCATAGGTAATCAGGAAAGGAGGTATGAGGTTCAGCTATCTACCGATGGTTTTGGTACATCAAATGAGGTGAAGACGCATGAGGTAAAAATTGGAACGGAATTTTATCCAACATGTGAATGTACATGCAACAAACCGAAGTTGTTGCACCTTCCTTGTTCACGTGTGTTGGCTGCGTGCGGCCAGATTCAATTGGATGCCATATCCTTCGTGTCCCCATACTATTTGAAAGAGTTAGTACTCAACACCTGGACCGATGAGATGACAGGGTTTAGAGTCGTCAGCAATTTCAACAAGGTAAACGATGATGAGAGACTATACATCCCGGATCCTGCTCTTCATCGAACCAGTAAGGGTAGACGTAAGGTCCGTCGCATCCGTAATGATATGGACCAATCTAAAGCTGGAGGAGCAACCAGACAGTGTTTGTTATGTGCAAATTATGGGCATAGGATGAAATATTGTCCCGACCTTAACAAAGACGGTGCGTCCACATTGACGAGTGCGATAACAGGAGCAACAGGCGTACGTGGCCGAGGCAGTAGTGGCCGAAGGGGACGACGAGGAAGAAATAACTCAAAAGCTATATAATGAGTCAGACTATGTTTTAATTTCGTAATATGCCAGACTATATTTTAATTTGTAATATGTCAGACTATGTTTTAATTTGTAATATGTCATACTATGTTTTAATTTGTAATATGTCAGACCATGTTTTAATTTGTAATATGTCAGACTATGTTTTAATTTGTAATATGTCAGACTATGTTTTATTATGTAATATGTCGAACTTTGTTTTACTTTCAGAGATGTCTTCGTATGCGTTGCTTAATGAGATGATCGATAGAAAACACCGGGCCGCACTTATGCAAGTGGGCAAGAACTTAGATGTGTTGGTCCCATGCACCCCAAAGTCTAACTGGATGATACACCCTGAATGGGTTGATAGGTATGTTTGCATATAATGTTTTACTTTGTAATATAGAATATTTGATGCCCGCTAATTGTTAGTTGTACATTCTCTTTATTTTGTAGGTTCATGTGGGCTGGACTGCTACCCTTGGCACGGCTGGTTGAGGGTACATTGGATGAGTGGGTTGATCATTCGGAGTTGGATGAAGCTGGTGAACCAATGCAGCTACGCAAGAGGCAAATGGAACGCTTCTCTTATGACAGGTCACTCCTTGCCTGCTTAGTATATAGATGGAGACCGGAGACACATACGTTTCACTACCCCTGGGGAGAGATGGTGCCTACTCTATAGGATGTGTCTTACTTGTTGGGATTACCGTTGGCCGGTGCTGCCATAGGTCCTTTACAGGCAGAATCTAGCTGGCTAGCTACGTTGCATGCCCGTTTTATAGTGGAAGTGCTGACGATTGTGGCTTTAGAAAACGATCCTCATGGACCTCATTTTAAGTGGTTGAGCCAGTTTCAGATTGTCGCATTAGGATACCCTGAACTTTAGTTGTGAGATGTACAGGTTGATCAATCGCTAGAGGCATATATACTTTGGTTGTTCGGTAAGACGATGTTCACGGAGAACCACGTGACCACTGTCGATGTGCGCCTCATCAGCATTGCACGAGAGATAGCTGACGCTCGTTGCCCAGAGGACATTACGCAGAGGAGTTTTGGTTTTGCTGTGTTGGCAGCTACGTATAGAGGCTTGTGCAAAGGTTGCATGTTGAGCTCCCATAGATCAGGTCTTGTTGGATGTCCACTATTGTTGCAGCTCTGTTCATATGAGAGGTTCCCTATTGGACGACCCTATGTCTGCGTTGATAAACCATTTGGGTTGGTAGACATGGCAGGGGCTTATGTGCAACAGATCGACGACTTGCCTACCGTGGGATCTGTTTGGGCGCGAAGAGTGGTATTACGTAACATTTCATTACATTATTTCTTGCCATGCAATACTTGTACTAATGTTTATTTGTTGTCATGCACAGAGACAATATGCCGGTATGCAGGTGAAGAGCTATTACCCGTCCTTCATGGTGCAGTTTGATGCTTTGCACGATGATGTTGTTATCTGGGAGCCCTACTCGCAACATGCTATAACATCTAGGTATGCAGTTGGGATATCTGACTTGTGCACTAGAGATCGGCACTACTAGATGACCAAGGCGAGATTGGTGTTCGACGTAATGGTGGAGGAGATGGCTCTTCCTAGGGTGATGAGACCGTTCGGTCGATGTCAACTAGAGGAAATTCCAATTATTCCACACATACTGGCACACATGCACAAGTAAGTAATTCTAATTTAGTTGTCAGCACAACTTTCAGAATTTTGCTTACCACATTACACAGATGTCAATGTCAGGTTTAGCCGCGTAGGAGGGAACAAGTCCATGGATTACTGGCTTCAGAACATTGGCCCCTATGTTCTAGAATGGACGACTGTGCCAGAGCATATCTAGGATGAGGTTCGACCCTTTGACTGGGACAAGTTCGGGTTGTATCTGCAGTGTTACAAGCATTCTACGAGGATCTTCTTGGTTCCATGTGTTGCTCCTGATCACATTGAAGCGCCTCTCACCAGCGATATGTAGCCAACTTCCTCTATTATGGTAACCAGACACCACGGGTATGTACCCAACTACCTCTATTATGGTTCTAATATGTCATAACCTGAACATTTACAATTAACTAACTCTTCAATGTACAGAGTGACTTGACATGCGAGGCGCGAGAGGAGGTTTCCGCTTTAATGCGGCGGGTTAAGAGGGGCAATACTATCCCACAGCCAGAGCACCTCTCATGGTTGAAGCGTTTTGATGAGAAGCTACGAGGGATTTACGCTGCAATGACATGTAGAAGATCTTTGGACGTTGTGGTTCCTTGTCCAACACTTCGTCCGCCACGTCCATCTATGCATCGTTCAGAGTCACGACACACGGCTTCACAGGCGCCACCTCCTTCACAACCAGGAAGGGCGTCATGGCATCAGCCACCTCCTTCACATCCAGGGAGCTCGGCATGGCAAGAGCCATCTCCTTTACAACCAGGGAGCTCATCCTGGCATGAGCCACATCCTACACAACCAGGGGGGTCGGCCTGGCATGATCCACATCCTTCACAACCAGGGGGGTCGACATGGCATCAACAAATGGTGCCAGGTAACTTTAATTATGGTCTTTATTTTAAGCAGTGTATGTTCGTTCGCAATTCAATTTGACATGTGCTTCACTACTACAGCCAGCAACCAGCCGCATCCGTTCACACATATCGTGCAGTCGCCGATGCTTAGTGGTGATGGTTCGTTCTTAGACGGCTACGGCGATGACGATGACCAAGCTGTAAACATGTATGACTTCTCTCAGGCGTTGTATCATACTCCACCACCACCACTAACGCAGGAGACACAGACCATGACAGGCAAGGTTATCTATGGTCGTGGTTTTGTGACCCTCGCCCACCGCGTCAGCGCTTATCGCCTTCCGGTCCTCGTCATAGGAAGGTCTAGACTCGTCGCCGTCCCCAGCAGTGATATGATTATATATGTATGAGACACCCATGTTAGTTTTAGACTATTCTCATGTGTGACTTATCTATGTATCATACATCCTTCATGTAGGTGTTACTATCTATGTATGAGTCATTATCTATGTAAGAGACTGATTTGTTTTCAAGACACTTGTCTACTTCATATTAGTAGTACATCTGAATTGAACGGTACGACTCAACTAGACGGTACGAGATACATTTCCAAATAGACTACAACAGATAATTAAGATAGAAGTACATCTGAATTAAACGGTACGACTTAACTAGAAAAATACATCCCACAAACTACATGAAGTCATCATCTTCATCCTCCGTTGATGCAACACTCTTCCCCTTCAACGGTGCGATAGTCTTGGACTTCAACGATGTGGGTCTCTTGGACTTGGTGCTCGGCATGAAGTCATCGTCGTCATCATCCTTTGATGCAGCACTCTTCCCCTTCGACGGTCCGGTAGTCTTGCACTTCGAGATGCAGGTATCTTGGCCTTGGTGCTTGGCATGAAGAGGTCGTCTTCGTCCTCACTGCCTGCTGGCCATAAATATGAATTATTTATGGAAATCCTGAGGTAAGCTTCACCCATATGCAGTTGCTTCTGCCATCTGCCATGCAACCTGAGAAGTTCTTTCTGTATCTCCTCAAATGTCCTGGGAGGCCACCCACTCCTAGCTAATGAGTGAGCTAACTCATTCATTATGGTGTCACTACTAATGAGTTCCTCCCATGGAACTACTCTATCATCCATCTTGAAATTGGCGGCTAGACGGAGAAGACGATCGGACATACCAGAGTGAAAACTACAATCAAAAGGATAATGAGGATGAGACATCTCCACGAAAGGATGGAGGGAGACAAAGGCGTGAGAGAAAGGGGGAAAGAAGGGCATGCTCACCCACCTTACTACGGAGGGGGTTATATAGGTTCACAAGAGGTGATGGCGGGAAAGAAAATGGCGGGAGAGAAAGGCAGGAGAGAAAATGGTGGGAGAGAAAGGCGGGAAAGAAAATGGCGGGAGAGAATGGCGGGAAAGAAGGGCGAGATAGTACGATCAATGTGGTAGATGGCTGAAAACAACATCAAGCTCCTGATCACGCTCTTTGAAGATTATGAGCACCAAATTGTTGACTTCAATAGACGATGCCCGAAGAAAATTACCGAAACCTTCCTTCTTTAACACCATTCTGCCACCCAAGCCAATAAAGTAGGAACAAGGAATGCTCACAGATATATCATCATCTTCAGAATCCAAAGTAATTTCAAGAGTTAAAGAACCAGTCCTAGGAATTGACAAAAAATCCTTCAAACTCCTCACAACCGTGCTAGGAATAACCTGGCAAAAAACATCAAGTTATATGATATCCAGCTTACAAATTTAAAACAATATACTAGAGCAAAGAACAAATAAATAAACAGTAGCCAAAAACAAAGCTCACCATATGTTCAGAAAGAACATTTATGGAATCAATCCTATGAACAAAAGGAGTACACAATATGTAGTTGTCATCAAAGAGCTGTCGCGACATGATATACATTTGTTGATAATTCAGACTAACACCACGACTATAAAAACAACTGTCAACAAGTTCCCTTTGAGTTTCACTCATGTCCTCAAGAGCTAATTTTTTTCACAAATTTAGCAGAACAGAAAAACGTATAAGCTGAAAGAAAAACTAAAATTAGTCAAACCAAAAACTTACCAACACAGGGTAAAGGGAACAACATAACACCATCCAGATGAAAATCAACACCAATCATAGTTCCATAGTGCTCAAGCCTAACAGTCATCATGTCACGATGACGGAGACCATAATCATTCACAAGTTCCTCCCAGGAAGGACCATGGAATTTACTGCTCACCCGAACATGTCTAAATTGAACATGGTATAAGTTACCCTCACTGTTGTGAAGAGCAAGATCAATATCTGTGTCTACACTCCTCAATGTACCGAGCAAGATGTGATCTAACACTGCACGGAACATACTACAAAAATAATGGAAGCAAACATCATAATCATATAAACAAAGGCATTGGAATACATTACAACCAAAACAACATCAACCATATGCCACAATCATATAAACAAGATATAGAATCTTACAACATGCCTAGAACATCGATGATCTAGCACCACATTGAAGACAGAGGCACTCAAGTCAAAGGAAGAACGAGGGCCACCTAGAGCTCGACAAAAGGGGCAAGCCATTACTTGCAAAGAAACGGTGACCACACTTGCCTGCTCACCCACCTTGCTGTGGAGGGGGTTTTATAGGGTCAGGAGAGAAGATGGCGGGAGAGAAACTCGCGGGAAAGAAGGGCGGGCGGGAAACGAACTGACGGGAAAGAAGGGCAGGCGGGAAACAAACTGACGGGAAAGAAGGGTGGGCGGGAAAGAAACTAGAGGGAAAAAAGGGTGGCAAAGAACTGGCGGGGAAGAAAATGCACTATACGGCCAAGGAAATACCGACAAGGACTGTTCGGCCAACCAAAGACCGAAATGGGTCACATGCAACTTCAGTCAAGCACTGACGTAAAGTGCATGTACTCTTCAGCCAACGGTTGACCAAAGAGTACTCTTCGGCCAACCAAAGACCAAAGAGCCCTCTTCGGCCCAGTACAGCAGCTTTTCGGTCAGGCGTTGACCGAAAAGGTCCTCTTCGGCCAATGTTTGACCGACGGGGTGCTACTTTTCAAAAAAAGTATCCGCACTGCTAGTTTTCAAATTCGTTTTACAAAACGTGCTACTTTGAAAAAACGGCATCTTAGGCATTTCAAATCTAGGAGAGCTTGGCCTAATAGGTGTTTCATGATCATTGGTTTCAAAGATCTCATCAGTTTCAGTAATTTCATTCTCTCTAGCTCTAGCAATTTGTTCATCAAGAAATTCACCTAATGGCACACTATCATCAAGCATGGTACTAGTATCATCATAAGCATGGTACTAGTATCATCAACGACGAGCATCGCACTGATGACTTTGTTGGTGCCCGATATGTATAACAACATGGGCTCACCAGCGCCTGGTGCCGTGAGTATGGGGTTGGTTGCCAGTAGTGTTTTGATTTCTTCTAACGCAGCCGCTATGTCACTCCCAAGATGAGCGCCTATCCATTTTAAGACACGAGGGATTACCGTTCGCAAGTATAGTAACATTGCATCATAGATTACAGAAGAGATGAGTATACAAATTGGCTTACACTCACCACATGCTAAATTAGAATCCACACAGAGTTCAAATCATCAAGATGAAGACAGGGTCAGACTACGGACGAAATCAAACGATAAAACAAATGCAAATGATACTATCTCGCTATCCCAAAGATCATGACCATGGTCCTCTACTCATCCGGGTAAGTCACGTACATCCTGCCTCTTTCCTCATCATATTCCCACTGGAGCTGGGTAAGATCATCCTGTACGTACTCATCTGTACCTGTACCTGGAGGGTTGTAGTAATCTGTGAGCCACAAGGACTCGGCAATCAAGCACCCGGGTACCAAGACTATTCAAGCTTAAAGGTTGGGATGGGGTATGTGTTTAGTTTGAAGCAGCACTAAGCATATATGGTGGCTAACTTACGCAACATGAAAATAAATATGAGTGGCCTACGATGAACGATCGAATCTAGTATGATCTCTATGAGATCCTGAACACTTACTTATGTCAACCATAACCCCACCGTGTTCTCTCTCGGATCATGTTTACGAGCAGAGACGATCACGGTTACTCAGACAGTTGGTGCATTTTAATTAGAGTTTACTTCAAGTTTACTATAACCGGGTGTTAAACAAATATCCAAGTTGCCACATAACCGCGGGCACGGCTTCTCGAAAAGATTTAACCCTACAGGGGTGCTCCAACTAGTCCATCACAAATAACCACACTTTGCAGGAATAGCCTCGACCACGGACCTCGTGGTCATCATAGGTAATTCCAAAGGAATTCCAACAACTCAAGAAAACCCGAAGAAAGTCAGACTCCACACGCAAGATACTCGATAAAGGTAAAACAAATCCAGCAAGACCGCCCGACGTGTCAACTAACCCGATAAGAGCCGCGTATCTCGTTCTCAGGACACGACAGATAAGCTAGTGTACGGTGGCCTGATAGAAATATCCCAAGTTGCCCTGGGTTGGCCCCACACAGTGCTCTAGTTTGGACCAACACTGATGAGGAGCACTGGCCCGGGGGTTGATTAATTATCCATGGGTTTGAAAGGCCCTATGCAAATTTATTAAGTTGTTAAGCAAATGTAGTACCAATGTTGGGTCTTGCCAGACAAGTTTTAATCTCAACCGAATAAACAAGGGGGTCACCATAACAACCCCGAGCGTGTTAGGAGCGCAAAATATGGAAAACATAACACCGGTAACAAGAACTAAGGCGGTAACAGCGGAACAATACACTTAGCAAAAGGCCAAGCCTTCCACCAATACTAAGATATATATGTGCATTAAGTTAAGTAACTGATAATATTGTGATATCCAAATCCATGTTATCACATTGAACAACCTGCACCTGCAACTAAGAACGCTATAAGAGGGGCTGAGCAGCGGTAACCTAGCCAATCAAAGGTTTGCTAGGATGTGGAGGGTTAGAGGCTTTCATGGCATTTAGGAGGCTGATATTCAAGTGGTAGGTAGCGCAATTGTAACGTTAAGAGCAAGAAACTAGCAAGCAAAAATAGTATCGGGATCCGGGTACGATCATCTTGCCTGTTTGTTCTTCAGTGGAACAAGTACCGGGATCCTCGTAGTAGTACTCTCCTGGGTCCTCATACTCAATATCAACACTCGCGTCTACCCAATAGAAGCAGCAACAATAAACATCCAACCAAGGTGCAATGCACAAACAAGATAATGCATGACCCATTTATAAGAATTTAACATGGCAATCCAAAACTAGTCATGTTTCACATGCAAAGTTTGTTTATTAATGATTCTGGACAGAAGATCATGTTAAGTTATTTAAACATGCATGAACATGTCAAATATGGATGCAGCATGCAAAATCGATAGAAATGCATATAAAGAATGCAAGAAACGGAATTACAGTTCTCACGATACGCTCACGACAAGGTACGAAGGCAAAAACACAAGTCAACAAAGCCATGGGCATATTCTTGGCATTCCAATGTATCCACTGTATAGGCAATGAAAAACTAGCCACAATATACTCAAAGTTCAATCAATTCCATGGAGTATAGCTCCCACAAGTCACAAAACAATAAAACAAACAATCTGCCATAAAACAGCAACATAGCAACTTACACAGCCCACAACTTGAGCTACAGGAACCCTACAGCCACAAACAAGATATTGACAGAAACTACATAACAAATGCATCAACTTATCCAACTACACCATCTGCGTAGGAGGCCCACATCAATAAGCATGAAGCTATCAAGTTGACAAGATGAAACAGTTTTCTGGGACTTAGCGAAAATAACAGTTTTCTGGAATCTGAGTTAATAAAGTAGCAAGTTGACAGCAGTAGTTGAATATGTTATAGACCACCTCCTAGCATGAAAATTAACAGGATGGTAGTAGACAACATCTACTTCAAAACACTAGCACTGAGCATGCTCAAAGACACAACACATCACAAGATGCCAACCACTCTACATGGCATAAAAATAACAGCAGATTCTCAGACTTAGTATTTTTTTAGCATGCTGAAACAGAAACATCAAGTTGGCTACTTAGCAGCATGTTTCCCACTTATATGGGTGATTCCCATGTTAAACAAAAATACCATGGCATAACATATATAAAACACTAGCACTTCCATGTTGGCACATGCCCCAAAGCAAGCAAGGATTAAATCATGCGAAAATGACAATAGCATCAAAGCTAAAATGACAATTTTATGAACTTACTCAAAAGTAAAATCGGAAAGCACCAATGGATACATTGGCTCTTTCTACCCCAAAAACATGTGTCATTCTCATATGTTCATGTGAAACAACAAGGCACAAACAAGATAGCAAAACTACCATCCATTCTCATAAGGATACATAGCTCTAATTGAACATGGCATAAATGATCATAACCAGATTGTAAACTCAGATGACATGGAAATGGTAATAACCTACTAACAAGCACAAGCAATAAAGGGTGTGTCAAGTGGGGGAACCCACTAGTCCCCACACACACACGTACACTCTACACACACACACTACAAGCAAGCACACACACATGCCCTATATATGCCCAAGGCATATGAGCACCAACACTCATGATCATACCACCCAAGAAGGGAGTGTTCACCCACACACTCACATGCGCATATATGCATTATGCACATAGGCATACACACACTCACTCTGACAAGTGCACTAGGCACATACACTCTCACACACTCATACACAAGCTCATGTGTATGGGTGGTGATCCACACACATATACATACATATATGCACAATGTATATATACACATGTATATGTGTATGGTAACACACACACACACACACTCCCAAAAACACACATGCATATACTCCCACACAACATGTGTGCAAGCTGCCACACACACACATGCATATACACCTATGTGCATACTCATATGCACATACACACACTCACAAATCACACTTACACACATGCATATGTATGCACCACACCATGTGGCACATACACACACAAGCACATACATACATACATATACATCCATATGTGTGCAAAGCACACACACACGTACACTCTAATATAACATAAAAGAAAAACCAAACTTGGTAGTTTGCATCTACACACACACATACTTGCAATAAAAACAAAAAAAAGGAAAACAAAATAAAAGTGGGGAGGGGTTCGGATTCAAACCCGCAACCTCCTGGTTGCATCCCCCTGGCGACTACCACTCTGCTACGAGCGCGACTGGTAACAGAGGAGGGGCAACTGCCCTCTAATACCCACACGCACACAAAAGCCTGACGAAACTGAATAAAACGACACTTGCTAATACAGAGAACGACGGCGGTCAAACGGGGAACTCCGGTGACCATACGAGCAGCGGAGGCGTACACTAGACGCCCTGCTGCTGACAGACGCACACACTAGCACAGCTACCTAACGCAGGCAAGAACGCTATCGGCGACGATGACAGAACGACAACGGCGGCGACCTACACACGAATCGCACGGTGACGAACCAGACAAGGAATCGGACGGGGCGGAGTGAAAACGGGCCCCTGCGAGAAGGAGGAACTCACACGTGACGCCCGAAAGCATGAGCTCGACGGTGCACTCGTCGGAGATGAGGTCCGACGGTGGCGGAACGCATCTAAGGCGGGCGCGCACTACAATGAAGCTAAAAGCTTGGGATCGGGCGAGGATGGACGGGGAGCTCACCTAGACACAACCGCACAGCCAATTGAGCTCGAGGAAGCACGACGACGGAGAATTGCCGACGCGGAGGAGCTCGGCCGGAGGAGAAGAAGACGAAGCAGAGGCGCGGCCTTGGCATCCCACGCGGATGCAGAGGATGACGTGGAAGCAGAACGCGACGGCGACACGATCCCGAAAATCTCCTGCTCGAGGGCTTGCCGGAGAAGCTACCGCGACGATGAGCTCTCTCTCTAAATCTCACTGAACCCTCTCTGGACGCCCTGAACCCATGCTTACCTGAGACGAAACAGAGGGAGACATGGAGGGCGGCGGCGCGAGGGGGAAGAGGGAATCCTAGGGGAGCGGCACGGACGTCGAGGGGCTTAAATAGGCTCGGGAACATACGGCGATGGCAACGGAAAGGGGACGATGGAGCACTCTCGCTCACTCTGAACCTGACGGCAGCGACGACGGAGCAGGTGTCCGTCAGGTTCTGCTGGGCCTCGTGGGCCGGGAAGGCCACGCGCACCCACTCTCTCAAACAACAATTAGAAGCCCTTTTCTTTTAAAATACCACAACAAAAGGGAAAAAAACCAGAGAAAAAAAATAAAAGGATTTTTGGGCAAACAAAAAAACTTTTGTAAAGAAAATAATATGCCTCATTTAATAAAAATATTAAGTTGATTTTTTAGGACAAGTAATTTTAAATGTTTTTAAAATAACAGCTCCTGTTATTTAAAACTCACAAGCATACAAACTTCAAACATCAAAACAACCACACTCAAAATTCATAAGACATATAGGGCTACCTCTTGAAATCTTTAAATAATTTAAATAGCAACTTAATTCTGATTATTAAATAACATGGGGATTAAGGCATTATGATGGGGGTTTTGTTGAAAAGAAAAGAGAGGGGGAGAAGGAGGAGATTGCACCCATGAGCTCCACCCACACTCAAACCAAACCATAACACTCACATACATGGTCACTTCACAACAAGGCATGACATGATGGATGCATGATGCATGAATGCAAGAACAAGACATGGATGACAAGTTGCAAAACATTCATTGAACTCATGGCACAATGTTCATACAATAGGTTACATACCAAATAAGGTAGGGATAGCACTTGGGCTATCACACGCTGCCTCATCGGTCCATTCTAAATTGTTGGTCCGTTTCAGCAGCTTATAGAGCAGCAGAGACTTTTCTCCGAGGCGGGAGATAAAGTGGCTTAACACTGCTATGCACCCAGCTAGCCTCTGTACATGCTTCATCTATGTGGGGATTGCAAGTTTTGATAGAGCACGGATTTTAGCTAGATTTGCCTCTATTCCTCTATGGGAGACGATGAATCCAAGCAGCTTACCAGTGGGAACTCAAACAATGGGACAAAAATGATCTTGTGGGGTACCAAGAACAAGAAAATCAGTAGGATACTTTATTTTCCCACACAAGACTTCAACATCTCTAACAATCCCAATTGGTGCAATAGTATCTCTGTTGTCATGCTTAATAGTAACATCAATTTCCTCTAGTTCAACTGGTGCAATATTATGCATAATTTCTTTGTATAAGGAAAAGGGAATTGCACTCACGCTAGCACCCATATCACACAAGCCATGATAACAACGATCTCCTATTTTAATAGAAACAACAGGCACGCCAACAACTGGTCTATGTTTACTCTTAGTATTAGGCCTAGCAATTCTAGCAGCTTCATTACAGAAATGAATAAAATGCCCATCAATATTATCAACCAAGAGATCTTTAACCATAGCAATACTAGGTTCAACTTTAATTTGTTCAGAGGGTGTATGTGTTCTACCACAACTCTTCCGAACCACAGTTGAAGCTTTAGCATGTTCCCTTATTCTAATAGGGAAAGGTGGTTTCTCAATATAAGCAACATGAATGACAAGATCAACATTATAAGTAATAGTTTCCTCTTCAACTTTAACAGGTTCAACTACTTTCACTTCAATGGGAGGATGATATTTAAACCACTTCTCCTCATTGAGATCAACATGAGCAACAAAAGATTCACAGAAAGACGCTACTATCTCAGATTCAAGTCCATATTTAGTGCTAAATTCACGAAAAGCATCGGTGTCTACGAAGGATTTAACACAATCAAACTTGAGGTTCATACCTGACTCCTTACCTTCGTCAAGTTCCCAATCTTCAGAGTTGCATTTAATTATTTCCAATAAATCCCATTTGATGTCAGTACCCTTCTTCATATAGGAACCGGTACAAGAAGTATCGAGCATGGATTGATCATTACGAGAAAGCCGGGCATAAAAATTCTGAATAATAATTTCTCTCGAGGGCTCATGATTGGGGCATGAATATAACATTTACTTAAGCCTCCCCCAAGCTTGAGCGATTATTTCTCCTTCACGAGGCCAAAAATTATAAATATAATTCCGATCACGATGAACTAGATGAATAGGATAGAACTTCCGATGAAATTCCATTTTTAGTCGGTTGTAGCTCCATGATCCAATATCATCACATAGCCTATACCATGTCAATGCCTTCTCCTTCAAAGATAAAGGAAAGACCTTCTTATTGACGTGATCCTCGTGCAGACGTGCAAGCTTAAATAATCCACAAACTTCATCCACATAGATTAGATGCAAATCAGGATGTAGTGTTCCATCTCCTGCATAAGGATTAGCCAGCAGTTTCTCTACCATACCCGAAGGAATTTCATAATAAATATTTTCAGTAGGTTCGTTAGGTTGAAGGAAAACTCTTTGTGTTTCCATTTGAGGTGAAGATACCCCGAACAAGCCCCTCAAAGGATTACTTTCCATAGTAACAAGTGACAATAAATTTCAGCACACTATATAAATTTTTCCTTACCAGATTCCACTTACCAAAGGCGCTTCACTCCCCGACAATGGCGCCAGAAAAGAGTATTGATGACCCACAAGTATAAGGGATCTATCTTAGTCCTTTCGATAAGTAAGAGTGTCGAACTCAACGAGGAGCAGAAGGAAATGTCAAGCGGTTCTCAGTAAGGTATTCTCTGCAAGCACTGAAATTATCGGTAACAGATAGTTTTGTGATAAGATAATTCATAGTGGGTAGCAAGTAAAAAGTGTAACAAAGGTGCAGCAAGGTGTCCCAATCCTTTTTATAGCAATGGACAAGGCTGGACAAACTCTTATATAAAGCAAAGCGCTCCCGATGACACATGGGAATTTCTGTCAAGCTAGTTTTCATCATGCTCATATGATTCGCATTCGTTACTTTGATAATTTTATATGTGGGTGGACCAGTGCTTGCGTGCTGCCCTTACTTGGAAAAACCTCCCACTTATGGTTAACCCCTCTCACAAGCATCCGCAACTACGAAAGAAGAATTAAGATAAATCTAACCATAGCATGAAACATGTGGATCCAAATCAGCCCCTTACGAAGCAACACATGAACTAGGGTTTAAGCTTCTTTCACTCTAGCAACCCATCATCTACTTATCTACTTATTACTTCCCAATGCCTTCCTCTAGGCCCAAACAATGGTGAAGTGTCATTTAGTCAACGTTCGCATAACACCACTAGAGGAGACACAACATACATCTCATCAAAATATCGAACGAATACCAAATTCACGTGATTACTTATAACAAGACTTATCCCATGTTCTCAGGAACAAACATATCTACTCACAAAGCATATTCATGTTCATAATAAGAGGAGTATTAATGATGATCAAGGATCTGAACATATGATCTTCCACCAAGTAAACCAACTAGCATCAACTACAAGGAGTAATCAACACTACTAGCAACCCACAGGTACCAATCTGAGGTTTTGAGACAAAGATCGGATACAAGAGATGAACTAGGGTTTGGAGAGGAGATGGTGCTGGTGAAGATGTTGATGGAGATTGACCCCCTCTCAATGAGAGGATCGTTGGTGATGACGATGGCTTCGATTTCGCCCTCCCGGAGGGAAGTTTCCCCGGCAGAACAACTCTGCCGAAGCCCTAGATTGGGTCTGCCTAAGTTCCGCCTCGAGACAGCGATGCTTCGCCTCGAAAGCACTGTTATGATTTTTTCCAGGTCAAAACCCTCCATATAGCAGAAGATGGGCACCGGAGGGCTGTCAGGTGGGCCACAAGCCACAGGGGCGTGCCCAGGGGGGTAGGGCACGCCCCCTGGCTTGTGACTGCCTGGTGGGCCCCCTGATGTATTTCTTTCGCCCAATATTTTTTATATATTCCAAAATAATTCTTCGTATATTTTCAGGACTTTTGGAGTTGTGCAGAAAGGTATCTCAGATTTGCTCCTTTTCTAATCCAGAATTCCAGCTGCTAGCATTCTCCCTCTTCATGTAAACCTTGTAAAATAAGAGAGAAAAGGCATAAGTATTGTACCAAAATGTGTAATAACAGCCCATAATGCAATAAGTATCAATATAAAAGCATGATGCAAAATGGACGTATCAACTCCCCCAAGCTTAGACCCTGCTTGTCCTCAAGCGAACGCCAAAATCGATAAATATGTCCACATGTTTAGAGATAGAGGTGTCGTTAAAATAAAATGCGGGCATGAAGGCATCATGATCATCTTTAGAACAGCAACATAAATTGACATATAATTTCTTTTGCTGAAGTAACAATTCGTTCACAAGGTAAAGTATGAATCAAGAAATCTATTGGGAACCAATAAACTATGATCTCTGTCACTGAAGCAATTCCAATTTATCATAACGTAGGAAAGAGTCAACATAAGAGATTGTAATGCAAACCCACATACTCAATAATATTTTAGTCTTTCACAATTTCTAACACTCACGAGGTACCTATTAGTTCAAGGCTTAAATCGGACACAGAGAAAGATAGGGGCTTATAGTGTTGCGTCCCAACTTTTTACCTCAAGGGTAATGTCAACAGTAATAGCTCATGCTCACCCACTTCCGAGTGGATATATGTGTCTAGATCATTCCCCAACACATGACACTTGCCAAGAGATAAAGGCAAAGTAAGGAAAGTGATGGAGATCACCATGACTCTTGCATATAGGTAAGTACTGGAAAATAAAAGTAACAGATAGGCCCTTCGCAGAGGGCAGCAGAGGTTGTCATGCGCTTTTATAGTTGGATGCACAATCCCTTAATGCAAAAGAATGTCACTTTATATTGCCCCTTGTGATAGAGAACTTTATTATGCTGTCT
Organism: Hordeum marinum; assembly: GCA_022496015.1. NCBI lineage: Eukaryota > Viridiplantae > Streptophyta > Magnoliopsida > Poales > Poaceae > Hordeum > Hordeum marinum. Next base: position 447,774,539 of record CM039674.1, read on the forward strand.
GTCGCTTTTATTTCTTCCCTATCACAAGTTCGTATAAAGCTTATTTTCCTCACACTAATAGATCACAAATATTTAGAGGGCAATTTTTTATTGCTTGCACCGATGACAACATGCTTGAAGGATCTTACTCAATCCATAGGTGGGTATGGTGGACTCTCATGGCACAACTAGGTTGAGGGTGTATGGGTGCACAAGTAGTACCTCTATTTGGTGCGGAAGTTTTGGCTGATATGAGGTGGAAGCAAGCGACACATGTTGAAGGATCTATAACCATATAACTTCTATTCAGAAGTAAGCAAACATAACCCATTATGTTGTCTTCCTTTTCCAACATCAACTTCTTAACATATAATATTTTAATGAGTGCTCACAATCATAAAAGATGTCCAATATAATATATTTATATGTGAACCTCTCTTTCTTTATTACTGCCTTTTAATTGCCACAATAACCAATAGCTATGTTTGTCAACCCACAACAAGTTTCAATCGACATACTTATTATATGTGAAGTTATCACTCCCCATAAGATCATCATATATACTCTTTGCTTTTATTCTATACTTATTTATATTTCTTTTTCTCAAGATCAAGATCATAGCAAATAAGCTAAGCCCTCAACTCAAAACTACTCTTTATTATATAACACTCGGACTTGCTTACATAGGGGGAACATAAAACAAAAACTCAAAACTTGATCACACGAAAACTTCATTCTACTAGATCAAGATATAACCAAAAGTATCAAACTAAGAAAAATGATGAAAGTAAGGGATGTGATGGCGATACGATAGCGGGGCACCTCCCCCCAAGTTGGCACAAGCCAAGGGGAGTGCCCATACCCATGTGTCTAGTTGTCTTGCTTCAGAGGTGGTGACGTTGGAGTTGTTGATGAGGTTGGAAGCTTGTCTAGTTTCCTCCTAAGCATAAAATTATGTTCCCTCAGATCGTCCACTTCCTGCTCGAGCTTCAATATCCTTTGACATAATTCTTCATTGCTCTCCTGTAGGAAACGAGAAGGGATAAATAGAACCTTGGGTTTTCGCCTTGTGTTTGGGAGGCTTGATTTCTTGAACTCCACGTGCATATCTCCTGGCTGAGGTAGGGGGCCTCTTCTTCATCCGAGCTTTCTTCCTCGTACTTGCCTTCTTGTTCCTCCTCCGAGAACAATCCATAAGGATACAAGTCCTCGTAGAGCCTGGGATTGGCAAGATAATGCGATATATAGCTCTCCCCATCAGAGTCTTTGGACGACATATTGCTCTAAATCAGATGTGGAAACAACTCAAAAACAAAATAGGAGGTATTGGCGTGATACGAGGGTCAAAACCTTCGGGAGACTATATAAAGAATTTTTACCGACCCGAAGGAGTATACCACAAGAAAACAGAGTTCGGATGGTACACGAGGCAGCCACAAGCCACAGGGGCGCGCCTAGGGGGTAGGGCGCGCCCCCTGGCTTGTCGCCTCCTCGTGCACTGTTCAGACTACTTTAAATTTTCCTAATTTTTAAAATATTCCAAAACGGATAAAATTTGCCATTGAAAAAGATTTGGAGTCGGTTTACTTACCGTACCACATACCTATTCCTTTTCGGAGTCTGTAACGTTCCTGTAGGTCTCCCTAATGTACTCCTCCAGAGTTATGGTATTAATAATATTGGTCTCAACTTTTATGGGAGTACCTGAGATATAATGTTTGATTCTTTGCTTGTTTACCACCTTTGGGTTTGCGCCTTCGGCGTTGTTCATCTTGATGGCACCGGAACGATATACTTCCTCGATTATGTAAGGACCTTCCCATTTAGAGAGAAGTTTTCCTACAAAAAATCTTAAACGAGAATTGTATGGCAAGACATGATCACCTACATTAAATTCACGCTTTTGTATCCTTCTATCATGCCATCCCTTAACCTTTTCTTTAAACAACTTGGCATTCTCATAGGTCTGGGTTCTCCATTCATTAAGTGAGCTAATGTCGAATAACCTCTTCTCACCAGCAAGTTTGAAATCATAATTCAGCTCTTTAATTGCCCAATAAGCTTTATATTCGAGCTCAAGAGGTAAGTGACATGCTTTACCATAAACCATTTTATATGGAGACATACCCATAGGGTTCTTGTAAGCAGTTCTATAAGCCCACAGTGCATCATCAAGTTTCTTACACTAATTCTTCCTAGATCTATTAACAGTCTTCTGCAAAATCAATTTAATTTCCCTTTTTCTCAATTCTAATTGACCACTAGACTGAGGATGATAAGGAGATGCTATTGTATGATTAACATCATACTTAGCAAGCAATTTATGGAAAGCACCATGGATAAAGTGTGAACCACCATGAGTCATTAAATATCTAGGGACTCCAAATCTAGGGAAAATAACTTATTTAAGCATTTTAATAGAAGTGTTATGATCAGCGTTACTAGTTGGAATACCTTCTACCCACTTAGTAACATAATCAATAGCAACTAGAATATGAGTATACCCGTTAGATTGTGGAAAAGGTCCCATATAATCAAAAACCCAAACATCAAATGGTTCAATAACAACAGAGTAATTCATAGGCATTTCCTGACGTCTACTAATATTACCAATTCTTTGGCATTCATCACAAGACAAGACAAACTTACGAGCATCCTTGAAGAGAGTTGGCCAATAAAAACCAGATTGTAGTACCTTGTGTGCAGTTCTATCTCCGGCGTGGTGTCCTCCGTAGGCCTCGGAGTGACATTTGCGTAGGATCTGTTCCTGTTCATGCTCAGGTACACAACGTCTAATAATACCATATACTCCTTCTTTATAAAGGTGTGGATAATCACAAAACTAATGTATTAAATCATAGAAGAACTTTTTCTTTTGTTGGTATGTGAAACTAGGCAGTATAAATTTAGCAACAATGTAATTAGCATAGTCAGCATACCATGAAGCATTACGCGAAGCCTTTATGACAGCTAATTGTTCATCAAGAAAGCTATCATCAATAGGTAGTGGGTCATCAAGAACATTTTCTAACCTAGACAAGTTATCTGGTACGAGGTTATCATCACCCTTTCTATCAATAATATGCACATCAAATTTTGATAGCAGAAGAACCCACCTAATAAGTCTAGGTTTAGCATCTTTCTTTTACATAAGGTATTTAATAGTAGCATGATCGGTGTGAACAGTTACTTTGGAATCGACAATATAAGGTCTAAACTTATCACAAGCAAACACGACTGCTAAAAATTCCTTTTCAGTAGTAGAAGAGTTTCTTTGAGCACTATCTAGAGTTTTACTAGCATAATGGATAAAATTTAATTTCTTATCAACTCTTTGTCCTAGAACAGCACCAACAGCATAATCACTAGCATCACACATAATTTCAAAGGGTAGGTTCCAATCAGGTGGTTGAACAATAGGTGTGGAAATCGAAGCATTCTTTAGGATTTCAAATGCTTCTACACAATCATCATCAAAAACGAATGGAGCATCTTTTTGTAAAACATTAGTGAGAGGCCTAAAAATCTTAGAGAAATCTTTAATAAACCTCCTATAGAAACCAGCATGACCAAGGAAGCTTCTTATACCTCTGATATCCGTAGGATACGACATTTTTTCAATAGCATCAACTTTAGCTTTATCAACTTCAATAACACTTTCGAAGATTTTGTGCCCCAAGACAATGCTTTCATTAACCATAAAGTGGCACTTCTCCCAATTCAACACAAGATTAGTTTCTTCGCATCTCTGCAAAACTCGATCAAGGCTGCTCAAGCAATCATCAAAGGAAGTTCCGTAAACGGAAAAATCATCCATGAAAACCTCAAGAATCCTTTCACAAAAGTCAGAGAATATAGCCATCATACATCTTTGAAAGGTAGTAGGTGCATTGCATAAACCAAAAGGCATACGTCTATAAGCAAAGGTACCGAAAGGGCAAGTAAAAGTGGTTTTTTCTTGATCCTCTTTTGACACAAGTATTTGAGATAAACCAGAGTAACCATCTAGAAAGCAAAAATGAGTATGTTTGGATAATCTTTCTAGCATTTGATCAATAAAAGGTAGAGGGTAATGATCTTTCTTAGTATCTTTATTTAATTTCTGAAAATCAATTACCATTCTATAACCTGTAACAATTCTTTGCGGGATAAATTCATTTTTATCATTAGGAACAACGATGATACCTCCTTTCTTAGGGACACAATGAACGGGACTAACTCATCGACTATCAGCAACAGGATAGATTATACCTGCCTCTAGAACTTTAGTATTTCTTTTCTTACCACCTCTTTCATCTTAGGATTCAACCGTCGTTGGTGATCAACAACTGGTTTGGCATCAGGCTCCATATTAATTTTATGCTGACATAAAGTGGGAATAATGCCCTTAAGATCATCAAGAGTATATCCAATAGCAGCACGGTGCTTCCTCAGAGTTTTCAATAATCTCTTTTCTTCATGCTCTGAAAGGTTAGCACTAATAATAACAGGATATATCTCCTTTTCATCAAGATAAGCACATTTCAAAGTATCGGGTAATCGTTTAAGCTCAAACACGAGTTCACCCTTGGGTGGAGGAGGATCCCCACGTATTTTAACCGGTAGATTGTGTATCAAAATAGGATGATGATCAAAGAAAAAATTATCTATTTCATTCATCTCATTCATATGCATATCATTTTCATGGTCTAGCGAATATTGTTCTAAAGGTTTAGGAGGAGGCACAGCAATAGAAGCAAGACCAATAATTTCATCACTACTAGGCAATTCTTTGTCATGGAGTTGTCTACAAAATTTTGAGAAATTGAACTCATGAGACACATTCGCAAAACTCACAGTAATTGTTTTTTTCTCCCAATCAATCCTAGCATTATCAGTATTCAAGAAGGGTCTGCCAAATATAATGGGACAAAAATCATCTTGTGGGGAACCAAGAACAATAAATCAGTAGGATGCTTTATTTTCCCACACAAGACTTCAACATCTCTAACAATCCCAATTGGTGCAATAGTATCTCTATTGGCAAGCTTAATAGTAACATCAATTTCCTCTAGTTCAACTGGTGCAATATCATGCATAATTTCTTTGTATAAGGAAAAGGGAATTGCACTCATGCTAGCACCCATATCACACAAGCCATGATCACAATGATCTCCTGTTTTAACAGAAACAACAGGCACACCAACAAGTGGTCTATGTTTACTCTTAGTATCAGGCCTAGCAATTCTAGAAGCTTCATTACAGAAATGAATAACATGCCCATCACTATTATCAACCAAGAGATCTTTAACCATAGCAATACTAGGTTCAACTTTAATTTGTTTAGAGGGTGTATGTGTTCTACCACAGCTCTTACGAACCACAGTTGACGCTTTAGCATGTTCCCTTATTCTAACGGGGAAAGGCGGTTTCTCAATATAAGCAAAAGGAATAACAGGATCAACATTATAAGTAATAGTTTCCTCTTCAACTTTAACATGTTGAACTACTTTCACTTCAATGGGAGGATGATATTTAAACCACTTTTCCTTAGGGAGATCAACATGAGAAACAAAAGATTCATAGAAAGAAGCTACTATCTAAGAGTCAAGTCCATATTTAGTGCTAAATTCACGAAAAGCATCGGTGTCTATGAAGGATTTAACACAATCAAACTTGAGGTTCATACCTGACTCCTTACCTTCGTCGAGTTCCCAATCTTTAGAGTTGCATTTAATTATTTCCAATAAATCCCATTTGAAGTCAATATCCTTCTTCATATAGGAACCAACACACGAAGTATCGAGCATGGATTGATCATTACGAGAAAGCCGAGCATAAAATTCTTGCATAATAATTTCTCTCAAGAGCTCATGATTGGTGCATGAATATAACATTGACTTAAGCCTCCCCCAAGCTTGAGAGATTCTTTGTCCATCACGAGTGTGGGGACCCCGACTCATAAGTCGTGATCACCGAATGCACGTGTACAGTGATCCCAGAGATCAATGCTCACTGAACACACAGAAGCTAAATAACAAGAGTCTTACACCCACATTTAGCGTCTTACACAAATAAAGACCATGAAGGTCTAGTCTTACATAGATAGAGTCGCATGGGCCAAACACTTAAACATAACAAGCAGCGGAAATCTTCATTGAAAGCGCAAACCCATGCCATCTTCCTTAACCTACACGCATTCTAACTGGGAAGCGTCCTAGTTCGCATGTTTGTCACCAACGAACTCTTCAACATACTCCTGTTCTTCCATGTCTAGCCAATTAATTGTTGGAAATATGCCCTAGAGGCAATAATAAATTAGTTATTATCATATTTCCTTGTTCATGATAATCGTTTATTATCCATGCTATAATTTTATTGATCGGAGACTTAAATGCATGTGTGGATACATAGACAAAACCATGTCCCTAGTATGCCTCTAATGGACTAGCTCGTTGATCAAAGGATGGTTAAGGTTTCCTAGCCATGGACATGAGATGTCATTTGATAACGGGATCACATCATTAGGAGAATGATGTGATGGATAAGACCCAAACTACAAACATAGCATATGATCGTGTCAGTTTATTGCTACTGTTTTCTGCATGTCAAGTATATGTTCCTATGACCATGAGATCATGCAACTCACGGATATCGGAGGAGTGCCTTGTGTGTATCAAACGTCGCAACATAACTGGGTGACTATAAAGGTGCTCTACAGGTATCTCCGATGGTGTCTGTTGAGTTGGCATGGATCGAGACTGGGATTTGTTACTCCGTGTAACGGAGAGGTATCTCGAGGCCCACTCGGTAATGCAACATCACAATAAGCCTTGCAAGCAATGTGACTAATTGTTAGTTGCGGGATCTTGTATTACGGAACGAGTAAAGAGACTTGCCGGTAACGAGGTTGAACTAGGTATGGAGATACCGACGATCGAATCTCGGGCAAGTAACATACCGAAGAACAAAGGGAACGATATACGGGATTAACTGAATCCTTGACATAGAGGTTTGACCGATAAAGATCTTCGTAGAATATGTAGGAACCAATGTGGACGTCCAGGTCCCGCCATTGGTTATTGACCGTAGAGGTGTCTCGGTCATGTCTACATAGTTCTCGAACCCGCAGGGTCTGCACACTTAAGGTTCGGTGACGTTTTGGTAGTGTAGAGTTATGTATGGTGGTGACCGAAGGTTATTCGGAGTCCCGGATGAGATCCCGGACGTCACGAGGAGCTCCGGAATGGTCCGGAGTTAAAGATTCATATATAGGAAGTCCCAGTTTGGTTTCCGGAAAAGTTTCGGGCTCATCGGTAATGTACCGGGAGTATCGGTATTGTACCGGGAGTGCCGGTAGTGTACCGGAGGACCTCCGGGAGGGGTATTTCGACCCCAAAAGGTCCATGGGCTGTGGGATAATAATAACCAGCCCTTAGTGGGCTGGGAAAACAGCCACAAAGGCCCATGGCGCAGGAGAGAAAGTCCTAAAGCAAAAAGTGGAAAATCAGCCAATAGGAGGCAATCCTACTCCAACTAGGATTGGAGGTGAAGTAGGATTGCTCCCACCTCCTATTTCGGCCGACCCAAAGGCCTTGGATGCCTCTCCTATCCTCTCCTCCTATATATACTAGTGGATTGGGTGGTTTTTGGACAGAATTTCCGGCCACGTGCTACCCGTTTCACCGGTGCACAGTTTCTCCTCTAGATCGGTTTTCCGCAGCGCTTAGGCGAAGCCCTGCCGGAATCACTCCACCACCATCACCGGAGCGCCGTCACGCTGCCGGTGAACTCTCTCTCCTCTCCACCTCCTCTCGCTGGATCGAGACGGTGGAGATCGTCATCAAGCTGCACGTGTGCTGAACGCGGAGGTGCCGTCCGTTCGGCGCTAGATCGGAAGGACCGTGATCGAGATCGCGAGACAGTTCGTGATGAGATCGCGGAACGGATCGTGATGAGTTCGCGGGACAGATCGTGATCAAGATCATGAGACGGATCGTGATGAGATCGCGGGACGGATCGTGATGAGTTCACGGGACGGATCGTGATTGGATCGCGGGACGGATCGTGATGAGATCGCGGGACGCTCGGCGATTTGGATCGCGAAGATGTTCGACTACACCAACCGCGTTTCTTAACACTTCCCGCTTAGCAATCTACAAGGGTATGTCGATCCACTCTCCCTCTCGTAGATTCTCATCACCATGGATAGGTTTGCGTGTGCGTAGGAAAAATTTTGTTTCCCATGCGACGTTCTCCAACAGTGGCATCATGAGCTAGGTTGATGGTTCGATGAGATCTCGAGTAGAACACAAAAGGTTTGTGGGCGTTGATGCTTAGATTGCTTCCTCCCTTGGTCGTATTTTGGTTCAGCGGGATTGTGAGATGAAGCGGCCCGGACCAACATTACTCGTACGCTTACGAGAGACCGGTTCCCTCGACGCAACTTGTTGCCTAGATGGCTTGCGGGTGACAGTTTCTCTCACTTTAGTTGGATCGGATTCGACAAAGGCGGTCCTTGAGAAGGTTGAAAAGCAAACTAGTGTATCACCGTTGTGGTTTATGCGTAGGTGAGAATCGTTCTTGCTAGATACCCATAGCAGCCACGTAAAATATGCAACAACAATTAGAGGACGTCTAACTTGTTTTTGCAGGGTATGTTGTGATGTGATATGGCCAATTACATGATGAGATATATGTGATGTATGAGATGATCATGTGATGTATAGATTATCACGACTTGCATGTCGATGAGTACGGCAACCGGCAGGAGCCATAGGGTTGTCTTTAATTATTGTATGACCTGCGTGTCAATCATTAAGCGCTATGTAATGCTTTACTTTATCGCTACGGTAGCAATAGTAGTAGAAGCATGCAGGGCGTGACAACCCCAATGGCAACACATTGATGGAGATCAAGATGATGGAGATCATGGTGTTGTGCCGGTGACGATGGAGATCATGCCGGTGTTTCGAAGATGGAGATCTTAAACACAAGTTCATGGCCATATCATGTCACTTATGAATTGCATGAGATGTTAATCCTTTTATGCACCTTGTTTTGCTTAGTACGGCGGCAGCATTATAAGGTGATCCCTCACTTGAATTTCAAGATGAACTGTGTTCTCCCCGAGTGTGCACCATTGCGAAAGTTCATCGTGTTGAGACACCACGTGATGATCGGGTGTGATAGACTCTACGTTCACATACAACGGGTGCAACCCAGATTTGCACGCGCAGAACACTCGGGTTAAACTTGACGAGCCTAGCATGTACAGACATGGACTCGGAACACGAGAGACCGAAAGGTCGAACATGAGTCATATAGTAGATATGATCAACATAATGATGTTCACCATTGCAGCCACCTCAACTCACGTGATGATCGGACTTGAGTTGGTGAATTTGGATCATGTATCACTCGAATGATCGAAGGGATGTCAATTTGAGTGGGAGTTCTTAAGTAATATGATTAATTGAACTCATTATCATGAACATAGTCAAAGTGTCTTTGCAAATTATGTTGTAGATTACTAGCTCGCATTGTAGCTCCCTTGTATTTTTATATGTTCCTAGAGAAATAGAATTGAAATATGTTAGTAGCAAAATTGCGGACTGGGTCCGTGATCTGAGGATTGTCCTCATTGCTGCACAGAAGGCTTATGTCCTTAATGCACCGCTCGGTGCGCCACCCCCTCTAGCGTCGTCTATAGATGTTGTGAACATCTAACAGGCACGTTTCGATGACTACTTGATAGTTTAGTGCGTAATGCATTACGGCTTAGAATTGAGGCTCCAAAACGTTTTGAACGTCACGGAACATATGAGATGTTCTAGGAGCAGAGATTGTGATCTCAGGCTCGTGCCTTTGTTGCGAGATATGAGATCTCCAACAAGATTCTTTGCTTGTAAGATGAAGGAGAATAGCTCAATCGTTGAGCATGTACTCAGATTGTCTGGGTACTACAATCGCTTGAATCAAGTGGGAGTTGATCTTCCAGATAAGATAGTGATTGATATAGTTCTCCAAGTCACTGTCACTAAAGCTACTAGAACTTAGTGATGAACTATAATACACCAGGGATAGAAGTATTGATCCCTGAGCTGTTCGCGATGTTTGACACCGCGAAGGTAGAAATCAAGAAGGAGCGTCAAGTGTTGATGGTTAATCAAACCACTAGTTTCGAAAAGGGCAAGAGCAAGGAGGGAAACTTCATGGATAGCAAGTCAGTTGCTGCTCCAGTGAAGCAACCCAAAGTTGAACTCAAACCCGAGACTAAGTGCTTCTATTATGAGGTGAGAAGTCGCTGAAGCGGAACAACCCTAGATACTTGGTAGATAAGAAGGCTGGCAACATCGGCAGAAGTATATTTGATATACGAGTTATTGATGTGTACCTTGCTAGTACTCCTAGTAGCACCTGGGTATTGGATACCGGTTCGGTTGCTAAATGTTAGTAACTCGAAATAAAAGCTACGGAATAAACGGAGAACTAGCTAAGGGTGAGGTGATGATGTGTGTTGGAAATGTTTCCAAGGTTGATGTGATCAACATCGCACGCTCTCTCTACCTTCAGGATTAGTGACGAACCTAAATAAATGTTATTTGGTGTTTTGCGTTGAGCATGAACATGATTAGATCATGTTTGTTGCAATACGGTTATTCATTTAAGTCAGAGAATAATGGTTATTCTAGTTACATGAATAATACCTTCAATGGTCATGCACCCAGTGAGAATGGTTTGTTGAAATCTTGATCGTAGTAGTACACATGTTCATAACATTGATGTCAAAAGATACAAAGTTAATAATGATAGTACCACATACTTGTGGCACTGCTGCTAAATGTCATATTGGTATAAAGCGCATGTAGAAACTCCATGCTGATGGATATTTGGACTCATCGATTTCGAATCGGTTGAGACATGCGAACCATGCCTCTTGGGCAAGATGACTAAAGGACCCCGTTGGATGGAGCGGGCAAGTGATTCATTGGAAATGATACATGTTGATGTATGCAATCTAGTGAGTCTTGTAGCGTGTAGTGGATATCATTATTTTCTTACCTTCACTGATGATTTGAGTAGATATAGTGTATATTTACTTAATGAAACACAAGTCTGAATCGTTTGAAAGGTTCAAGCAAATTCAGAGTGAAGTTTAAAGATCATCGTGACAAGAAGATAAAAATGACCGCGATATGATCGTGGAGGTGAATATCTGAGTTACGAGTTTGGCATACAACTTAAGACAACGTGAAATTTGTTTCACAACTAACGCCACCTGGAACTCCATGGTGTGATGGTGTGTCCGAACATCATAGTCATGCTCTATTGATATAGTGCATACTGTGATGTCTCTTATCGTTTTACTACTATAATTTTTGGGGTTATGCATTAGAGACAACTACAATCACTTTAAATAGGGCATCATCTAAATCCGTTGAGATGACACCGTGTGAATTATGGTTTGATAGAAACCTAAGCTGTCATTTCTTAATGTTTGGGGCTGTGATGCTTGTGTGGAAAATGTTTTCACATAATAAGCTAGAACCCAAAGCGGACAAATGTATCTTCATAGAATACCCTAAGAATAGATGGGTATGCCTTCTATCTCAGATCCGACTGCAAAGTGTTTGTTGCTAGAACTGGGTCCTTTCTCGAGAAAAAGTTTCTCTCGAAAGAATTGAGTGGGAGGAAGATAGAACTTGATGAGGTTGTTAAACCTTTGTTCAACCAGAGAGTAGCGCAGTGCAGAAAGATGTTTCTGTGAAGCCTACGTTAGTTGAAGAGGAAGTTAATGATGATGATCATGAAGCTTCAGGATCAAGTTACTATCAAACTTCGTAGGTCGACAAGGATGTGTACTGCTCCTAAGCGGTACGACAACTTTGTCTTGGAGGTCATGTTGTTGGACAACGATGAACCTACGAGCTATGGAGAAGCGATGATGGGCCCGGATTCCGACAAATGGTTGGAGGCCATGAAATCCGAGATAGGATCCATGTATTAAAACCAAGTGTAGACTTTTGTAGACTTGCTCGTTGGACGGCAGGTCGTTGAGTACAAATGGATCTTTAAAATGAAGACAGACACTGATGGTGAATGTCACTATTTGTAAAGATCGACTTGTTGCAAAGATGTTTGTGACAAGTTCAAGGAGTTGACTACGATGAGACTTTCGCACTCGTAGCGATGCTAAAAGTCTGTTGGAATCTGGATGACTAGTAGTAGCAATCTGGATACGTATAGTGGAGCAGCCATTTGGAAATAGTACCAAGTGGAGTGTGGTAGCAATGTTTACGGTTTGACATAGAGATATGCAAAGTACACACGGATCTGAATATCGCAGGCCCGTTGACTATAAGACCTCTCTCACATGCAAAGCATGATCGAGCCCCAGAACTAATTGGGTGTTAGATTCATAACAATGCGAATCACATGGTGATGTGAACTAGATTATTGACTCTAGTGCAAGTGGGAGACTGTTGGAAATATGCCCTAGAGGCAATAATAAATTAGTTATTATCATATTTCCTTGTTCATGATAATCGTTTATTATCCATGCTATAATTGTATTGATCGGAGACTTAAATGCATGTGTGGATACATAGACAAAACCATGTCCCTAGTATGCCTCTAATGGACTAGCTCGTTGATCAAAGGATGGTTAAGGTTTCCTAGCCATGGACATGAGATGTCATTTGATAACGGGATCACATCATTAGGAGAATGATGTGATGGATAAGACCCAAACTACAAACATAGCATATGATCGTGTCAGTTTATTGCTACTGTTTTCTGCATGTCAAGTATATGTTCCTATGACCATGAGATCATGCAACTCACGGATATCGGAGGAGTGCCTTGTGTGTATCAAACGTAGCAACATAACTGGGTGACTATAAAGGTGCTCTACAGGTATCTCCGATGGTGTCTGTTGAGTTGGCATGGATCGAGACTGGGATTTGTTACTCCATGTAACGGAGAGGTATCTCGAGGCCCACTCGGTAATGCAACATCACAATAAGCCTTGCAAGCAATGTGACTAATTGTTAGTTGCGGGATCTTGTATTACGGAACGAGTAAAGAGACTTGCCGGTAACGAGGTTGAACTAGGTATGGAGATACCGACGATCGAATCTCGGGCAAGTAACATACCGAAGAACAAAGGGAACGATATACGGGATTAACTGAATCCTTGACATAGAGGTTTGACCGATAAAGATCTTCGTAGAATATGTAGGAACCAATGTGGACGTCCAGGTCCCGCCATTGGTTATTGACCGTAGAGGTGTCTCGGTCATGTCTACATAGTTCTCGAACCCGCAGGGTCTGCACACTTAAGGTTCGGTGACGTTTCGGTAGTGTAGAGTTATGTATGGTGGTGACCGAAGGTTATTCGGAGTCCCGGATGAGATCCCGGACATCACGAGGAGCTCCGGAATGGTCCGGAGTTAAAGATTCATATATAGGAAGTCCCAGTTTGGTTTCCGGAAAAGTTTCGGGCTCATCGGTAATGTACCGGGAGTATCGGTATTGTACCGGGAGTGCCGGTAGTGTACCGGAGGACCTCCGGGAGGGGTATTTCGACCCCAAGAGGTCCATGGGCTGTGGGATAATAATAACCAGCCCTTAGTGGGCTGGGAAAAAAGCCACAAAGGCCCATGGCGCAGGAGAGAAAGTCCTAAAGCAAAACGTGGAAAATCAGCCAATAGGAGGCAATCCTACTCCAACTAGGATTGGAGGTGAAGTAGGATTGCTCCCACCTCCTATTTCGGCCGACCCAAAGGCCTTGGCTGCCTCTCCTCTCCTCTCCTCCTATATATACTAGTGGATTGGGTGGTTTTTGGACAGAATTTCCGGCCACGTGCTACCCGTTTCACCGGTGCACAGTTTCTCCTCTAGATCGGTTTTCCGCAGCGCTTAGGCGAAGCCCTGCCGGAATCACTCCACCACCATCACCAGAGCGCCGTCACGCTGCCGGTGAAATCTCTCTCCTCTCCACCTCCTCTCGCTGGATCGAGACGGTGGAGATCGTCATCAAGCTGCACGTGTGCTGAACGCGGAGGTGCCGTCCGTTCGGCGCTAGATCGGAAGGACCGTGATCGAGATCGCGAGACAGTTCGTGATGAGATCGCGGAACGGATCGTGATGAGTTCGCGGGACAGATCGTGATCAAGATCGTGAGACGGATCGTGATGAGATCGCGGGACGGATCGTGATGAGTTCACGGGACGGATCGTGATTGGATCGCGGGACGGATCGTGATGAGATCGCGGGACGCTCGGCAATTTGGATCGCGAAGATGTTCGACTACACCAACCGCGTTTCTTAACGCTTCCCGCTTAGCGATCTACAAGGGTATGTAGATCCACTCTCCCTCTCGTAGATGCTCATCACCATGGATAGGTTTGCGTGTGCGTAGGAAAATTTTTGTTTCCCATGCGACGTTCTCCAACATTAATAACCAGTAGCAAGCCAGTGAGTACTTTGAATGTACTCGCAAGCAACCCAAATTGTGGAACAAGGTAAAAATGATGCATGATATAGCACTAAGTAGGTAATTTTGCGGAAAGCTAATTTTGAGTGCAAATGACATGATCAAGTAACTAGTAGGCATGCATCAACAATTAGCAGATATCCATATGAACAAGTTACAAATATCATCATAAGTAGGGGTTGAACACCTCATGTTCATTCATCACACTAAGTCATTGGACTTAGTTCAATTCCCATGTTAAGTCATTAGACTTAGCTCATGTGACCTCTTTGTCACTATCACATCCATACTCACACCAAATTTCATGAAAACATCCAGACGTGACATAAGCAGCATCACCCAACTATCCTTGACTGTGGACACGGCTATTCGAATAGTTTTATACTCTACATAGGTTGGACACTTTACCCACAAGACTCGGGGAACTTCCGTGTCATCCACGACTCACGGTATATAATATACCCGAGGTAAGCACCCAAACAATGCCTTTCCCCTAGCGATACTAAACAAAGAGTCCACTTGATTGGTACCTAGCCCTCACGATGTACATCACACGAGCCTCACTCTAAATCATACCATCCATGAGGGGACCAACGGTGTGCCCGGTGCCTGTGAAGACAGTACATGATCGTACATACCGATACGACCCCGTATCGAGAGTGACCATGCCACTCCCGCCACTAGTAATGCGGGCTCCTTGCCAGTACCCACCAAGGTAATAAACAAAGCCCCGTCCCATAAGGGGTATCGTGGTTGCGCATGTAAGGTTGGGACGGTCGACAAATCTTAAACCTTCCATTTTTTAAAACACATCCTCATCGTGTTCTGGCACACCACTTATTTCGCAAGTGGTCACCCATCTCATCATCATATCCCTCGGGCATTAGTGGCACCCGACGGGGTTTTCGAAAAGTCTTTGAAATCATCTCTTTCTTTCCATCATGATGCATAAGTCCCATCCCACTTGCGTAGCATCTACTAGCATCCTATCTACACCCACCTGCATAACCCTCATAACGTGGTAGGGTCATGCACGATGCAAGTGTCAACGGCAAGAGTATCAGAAGCAACCCACCGGAGGGGTCACTACTCCACATGATCCAATGGCAAGAGTATCCACATGATCCACTGTGAGGCATGGTTCACACGTGTCAAATGATTCAAAATCAAGAGACACCAAAAGTCCATCAGCATGGAGTTTCTTCATACGTTTGACACCAATATGACCAAGGCAGCAGTGCCACATGTAAGTGGGACTATCGTTATCAACCTTACATCTTTTGGTACTCACACTATGGACATGTGTAACATCACGTTCGATATTCATTAAAAATAAACCATTGACCAGTGGGGCATGACCATAAAACATTTCTCTCATATAAATAGAATAACCATTATTCTCAGATTTAAATGAGTAGTCATCTTGCATCAAACGAGATCCAGAAACAATGTTCATGCTCAAAGCTGGTACTAAATAACAATTATTGAGGTTTAAAACTAATCCCGAAGGTATATGTAGAGGTAGCATGCCAACGACATTCACATCGACCTTGGAACCATTCCCGACGCGCATCGTCACCTCGTCCTTTGCCAGTCTCCGCTTATTCCATAGCTCCTAATTCGAGTTACAGATGTGAGCAACTGCACCGGTATCAAATACCCAGGAGCTACTACGAGCGCTGGTTAGATACACATCAATAACAAGTATATCACATATACCTTTAACGTTCTCGGCCTTCTTATCCGCTAAGTACTTGGGGAAGTTCCGCTTCCAGCGACTGGTACCCTTGTAATAAAAGCACTCAGTCTCAGGCTTGGGTCCATCCTTGTTCTTCTTCCCGGCAACTTGCTTACCGGGCGTGGCAACAGCTTTGCCATCCTTCTTGAAGTTCTTCTTACCCTTGCCTTTCTTGAAACTAGTGGTCTTATTCACCATCAACACTTGATGCTCATTTTTGATCTTGACCTCCGCTGATTTCAGCATTGAGTACAATTCAGGAAAGGACTTCTCCATGCCCTGCATGTTGTAGTTCATCACAAAGCTCTTGTAACTAGGTGGAAGTGACTTGACGATTCTGTCAATGACCGAGTCAACCGGGAGATTAACTCCCACCTGAGTCAAGCGGTTGTGCAAACCAGACATTTTGAGTATGTGCTCACAGACAGAACTATTTTCCTCCATCTTACAACTGAAGAACTTGTCAGAGACATCATATCTCTCGACCCGGGCATGAGCTTGGAAAACCAGTTTCAGCTCTTGGAACATCTCATATGCTCCCTGTTGCTCAAAACACTTTTGGAGCCCCGGTTCTAAACTATAAAGCATGTCGCACTGAACAAGGGAGTAATCATTGCAGCGTGACTGCCAAGCATTCATAACGTCTTGATCTGCTGGGAAAATGGGTGCATCACCTAGCGGTGCATCAAGGACATACAATCTTTTGGAAGCTATGAGGATGATCCTCAAACAACGGACCCAGTCCGCATAGTTGCTTCCATCATCTTTCAGCTTGGTTTTCTCTAGGAATGCGTTGAAGTTGAGGGTGACATTAGCGTTGGCCATTGGATCTACAATATAGATTGTAAAGACAATTTAGACTAAGTTCATGATAATTAAGTTCACATAATCAAATTATTTAATGAACTCCCACTTAGATAGACATCTCTCTAGTCATCCTAGTGAAACATGATCCATGTCAACTAGCTCGTGTCTGATCATCACGTGAGACGAACTAGTCATCCATGGTGAACATCTCCATGTTAATCGCGTCTACTATACGACTCATGTTTGATCTTTCGGTCTTCTATGTTCCGAGGACATGTCTGTACATGCTAGGCTTGTCAAGTCAACCTAAGTGTTTCGCGTGTGTAAATTTGGCATACACCCGTTGTATGCAAACGTTAGAACCTATCACATCCGATCATCACGTGGTGCTTCAGAACAACGATCCTTAGCAACGGTGCACAGTTAGGGTGAACACATTTCTTGAAATTTTATTGAGAGATCATCTTATTTACTACCATCGTTCTAAGCAAATAAGATGTAAACATGATAAACATCACATGCAATCAATATAGTGACATGATATGGCCAATGTCATCTTGCTCCTTTGATCTCCATCTTCGGGGCACCATGATCATCACTGTCACCGACACGACACCATGATCTCCATCATCGTGTCTTCATGAAGTTGTCTTGCCAACTATTACTTCTACTACTATGGCTAACGAATAGCAATAAAGTACAGTAATTACATGGCATTTATGATTGACACGCAGGTCATACAATAAAATAAGACAACTCCTATGGCTCCTGCCGGTTGTCATACTCATCGATATGCAAGTCGTGAATCCTATTACAAGAACATGTTCAATCTCATACATCACAATGCATCACATCACATCCTTTGGCCATATCACATCACAAGGCATATGCTGCAAAAACACGTTAGACGTCCTTTAATTTGTAGTTGCAAGTTTTTACGTGGCTGCTATAGGTTTCTAGCAAGAATGTTTCTTACCTACGCCAAAACCACAACGTGATATGCCAATTGCTATTTACCCTTCATAAGGACCCTTTTCATTGAATCCGATCCGACTAAGATGGGAGAGACAGACACCCGCTAGCCACCTTATGCAACAAGTGCATGTCAGGTGGTGGAACCGGTCTCACGTAAGCGTACGTGTAAAGTTGGTCCGGGTCGCTTGATCCCACAATACCATCGAATCAAGATAAGACTAGTAACGGCAAGCATATTAACAAGATCGACACCCACAACAACTTGTGTTCTACTCGTGTGTAGATTCTACGCATAGACCTAGCTCTAATACCACTGTTGGGAGACGTAGTAGTAAATCAAAAAAATTATGTGTTCACCAAGATCTATCTATGGAGAAACCAGCAACAAGTGGGGAGAGTGCATCTTCATACCTTTGAAGATCTCAAAGCGGAAGCGTTACAAGAACGCGGTTAGTGGAGTCGTACTCGCAGCGATTCGGATCGCGGTGGATTCCGATCTTAGCGCCGAACAACGGCCCCTCCGTGTTCAACACACGTGCAGCCTGGTGACGTCTCCTGCGCCTTGATCCAGCAAGGAGGAAGGAGAGCTTGAGGGAGAGCTCCGGCAGCACGACGGCGTGGTGACGGTGGAGCTACGTGGACTCCGGCAGGGCTTTGCCAAACGCTACGGAGAACGAGGAAGAGGAAGGGTAGGGCTGTGCCGAGAGAGAGAGAGAGAACTCGTGTCTCAAATCAGACCCAATACCTTGGGTATATATAGGAGGAGGGAGAGGGAGGTTTGCCTTGGCCCCTCCTCCAAGGAGGAGAGGTTCGGCCGAGATAAGGGAAGAGTCCACCTCTCACAAGGGAGGTGGATCTCTTCCTTTTGAATCTCCTTTTGCCTTATCTCATTATCCCTAGCCACATGGGCCTTTAGGGAAGGACTTGGCCAGCCCAATGAGGGCTGGTCCACCTCCTATAACAGCCCATGAAGTCCTTTGGTCGTCACACCCCTCCCGGGGTCCTCCGGCACCCTCCTAGCACTCCCGGTACACTACCGATGAGCCCGAAAACTTTCCGGTGACCAAAACTGGACTTCCTATATATCAATCTTTACCTCCGGACCATTCCGAAGCTCCTCGTGATGTCTGGGATATCATCCGGGACTCCAGACAACCTTCGGTAACCACTCACAACATTTCCCTATAACCCTAGCGTTATCGAACCTTAAGTGTGTAGACCCTACGGGTTCGGGAGGCACGTAGACATGACCGAGACAGCTCTCTAGTTAATAACCAACAGCGGGATATCGATACCCATGTTGGATCCCACATGCTCCATGATGATCTCATCGGATGAACCGTGATGTCGGGGATTCAGTCAATCCCATATACAATTCCCTTTGTCTGCCGGTATGACACTTGCCCGAGATTCCATCGTCGGTATCCCTATACCTTGTTCAATCTCGTTACCGGCAAGTCTCTTTACTAGTTCCGTAACACATCATCCCATGGCTAACTCCTTAGTCACATTGAGCTCATTATGATGATGTCTTACTGAGTGGGCCCAGAGATACCTCTCCGTCACACGGAGTGACAAATCCCAGTCTCGATTCGTGCCAACCCAACAGACACTTTTGGAGATTCCCGTAGTATACCTTTATAGCCACCCAGTTATGTTGTGACATTTGGCACACCCAAAGTATTCCTACGGTATCCGGGAGTTGCACAATCTCATGGTCTAAGGAAATGATACTTGACATTGGAAAAGCTTTAGCAGACGAACTACACGATCTTGTGCTATGCTTAGGATTGGGTCTTGTCCATCACATCATTCTCCTAATGATGCGATCTCGTTATCAACAACATACAATGTCCATGGTCATGAAACCGTGACCATCTATTGATCAACGAGCTAGCCAACTAGAGGCTCACTAGGGACACGTTGTGGTCTATGTATTCACACATGCATTACGGTTTCCGGTTAACACAATTATAGCTTGAACAATAGACAATTATCATGAACAAGGAAATGCAATAATAACCATTTTGTTATTGCCTCTAGGGCATATTTCCAACACGAAGGCCGACGATAGAGAGAGGAGGGGGAGGGAGGTGAGGATGACAGGCGAGCCCCGCCTGCCATCTTCAACCTCACGGCGGGGACGCTGGCGCGCTCACCGGCAACGATACAGGGCACGGCGACGGCAACCGAAGGCGGGGATGAGCTCAACGTTGACCTGCCATTCCTCTGGAGGTTGAAGAAGTGCCGGAGGCGGTCGGAGTCACCGGTGATGAGCTCCTGCGGCGGAGGATGCTTCGGGAGTGTTCGCCGGGACCTCTCTGAGCTGCAAACAGGACCGGGGCGAGGGGGAAATTGGTCAGGAGAGCATGGGGAGACCAGCAGGAGAAGAATGGGGACCGGAGGGGGCCGCTACCAGGAGATCGGCGGCGAGGTTGTTGCGGCGGTCCTCGGCTCGATCCCGAGCGCAGGGGCTTTAGGAGGTCTCCGGAGTGCGCAGGGGGCTACTGGGAGAGGAGAGAGGGACCAAAGGGGAGAGAGAGCTCAGGGAGGGCCTCAAGTAGGCGTCCCTCGATCCACCGAGCTCGGATGCGCCCGTGATCTTGTGGCTGGGGCCGGAGGCCGTGGGAGAGAGAGGGGGCGAGTCAGGGGTGTTCCTAGGGCCAGTCTAGGCCATGGGGAAGGAAGAGAGAGGGAGAGATGCTCGCGTGTGCGAGGCTACGGGTTGGTCGAGCCGGGCGGCGCTCGGCACGCGTGGGGGAGGGCAAGGGAGGAGGAGAGAGGAGGGGGCCGACCGTCCGGCGTGTCCCGGACGCCGAGGCCAGCCAAGTGGCGAGAGGGGGAGCCTGAGGCGGTCGGGGCCATGCAATGGCCAACAGCTATAGTGCCTGTCGGTACTGTAGCGCGCTCCAGAGAGCGCGTTTGGCATGCCCCGGTATGCCAACGGCGTCTTCTATGTGGCCACCTATGTCTAGGGGATAGGGGAGGGTTTAGAATAGTGGAAAGTGGCCTTGGATGCCATGGGATTCCTTAGGAGAGAAGGAAAGCTGAGAGAGAGGGAGAGAAACTACTGTACAGAGGGGTAAAAGGAGGGTTTTACCCCACTTACCTATGGAGTCTTGGCCAGGAAGAGTTACTAGAGGTAGCTAGTAACCCAGAGGGGTTGTGGTAAAAGTTTGGGGGCAAGGGTAAAAGAGGAAGGGGTGGAAATAGTGCTTTTACTATTTTACCAGAAGGTGTTTGATAAGGTTTTGGGCAAGAAGAATCTACCAACTTACTGAGATATTTACCAGGGTCAAATGCTAGGTAGAAATGAGATGATTCACCAAGTTTGAGACCGAGGGGGAAAAGTTAACAATGGAAACTTGGTAAACACTAGAAATTAACAGAATCAGGTTTCTGTAGATCTAGTGATGCTAGGCTTTTACCATCACTATTTGGTCATTAGAGCATGCCCACAAAGTTTGTGGCCAAGGGAAGAAACTTCATAATGTAAAGTTGCTCAAATTTGAGTCTGGACAAAGGGGTTTTTGGGATGGTTTGATGAAGCAAATCAACTTGGATTGCGAAGAAACTTTGCAAGATCATCACCTATGATGCTATTCACTTGCTGGAATTTTCCTGGAATTTATTCAGAATATTTCTTATAGAAATATTTCAAAAGCTTGATTTGAACACAAGTGGTTTTGAGGGGTTTTTCCATGATTTGACCATGCCCTTTTGTTGAAACTCATATATATGGAAAATATATGTCCACTGAGTTTCCCTAAATTTTCTCAAATATTTTTAAATAATTTTTCCCTAAGAAAAACCATTTCTGATCTTAAGAAAAAGCCTTTAAATAAAATATAATAATAATCTTTAAAATTAATATTTGGTGGTCTTGAAAAGTCTTATATATAGTAGGTTTAAAATAAAGTCTTTGCGGAAGAAGAATCCACCCAATTTGAGGACTTGCGGTGCAAACCTCATTTCAGGGGGTTTCAAAACCTAAATTGAATAAATCATTTTTGGTTAAAACAAAATATGATAAAAATATTTTTTGGCACTATTCACATGACATGATCATTGGGCAAGAGGTTTGGGACAAGGAAGATGAATATGAAGTGGAATAGATTCTAGGAGTGCCATATAACACAATCATTAAGCAAGCAAACATCATTGCAAACAAGCACAAGCACTTTGAAAAAGTTTTAGTTGGCTCCAAATTTTATTAACCCCAGCATATCAAGGTGATACAAACACAAGGTGTGACAATGAGGCAAAAAATTATAAATATAATTCCGATCACGATGAACTAGATGCATAGGATAGAACTTCTGATGAAATCCCATTTTCAATCAGTTGTACCTCCATGATCCAATATCATCACATAACCTATACCATGTCAATGCCTTCTCCTTCAAAGATAAAGGAAATACCTTCTTCTTGACGTGATCCTCGGGCAGACCTACAAGCTTAAATAATCCACAAACTTCATCCACATAGATTAGATGCAAATCAGGATGTAGTGTTCCATCTCCTGCATGAGGATTAGCCAGTAGTTTCTCTATCATACCCAAAGGAATTTCATAATAAATATTTTCAGTAGGTTCAGTAGGTTGAGGGACAAATCTTTGTGTTTCCAGTTGAGGTGAAGATACCCCGAACAATCCCCTCAAAGGATTACTTTCCATAGTAACAAGTGACAATAAATTTCAGCACACTATATAAATTTTTCCTTACCAGATTCCACTTACCAAAGGCGCTTCACTCCCTGGCAACAGCACCAGAAAAGAGTCTTGATGACCCACAAGTATAGGGGATCTATCATAGTCCTTTTTATAAGTAAGAGTGTCGAACCCAACGAGGAGCAGACGGAAATGACAAGCGGTTCTCAGTAAGGTATTCTCTGCAAGCACTAAAATTATCAGTAACAGATAGTTTTGTGATCAGATAATTCATAGCGGGTTGCAAGTAACAAGTGTAAAAAAGGTGCAAAAAGGTGTCCCAATCCTTTTTATAGCAAAGGACAAGACTAGACAAACTCTTATATAAAGCAAAGCGCTCCCGAGGACACATGGGAATTTCTGTGAAGCTAGTTTTCATCATGCTCATATGATTCGCGTTCGTTACTTTGATAATTTGATATGTGGGTAGACCGGTGCTTGGGTGCTGCCCTTACTTGGACAAACCTCCCACTTATGATTAACCCGTCTCGCAAGCATCCGCAACTATGAAAGAAATATTAAGATAAATCTAACCATACCATGAAACATGTGGATCCAAATCAGCCCCTTACGAAGCAACGCATAAACTAGGGTTTAAGCTTTTGTCACTCTAGCAACCCATGATCTACTTATTACTTCCCAATGCCTTCCTCTAGTCCCAAACAATGGTGAAGTGTCATATAGTCGACGTTCATATAACACCACTAGAGGAGATACAACATACATCTCATCAAAATATCGAACGAATACCAAATTCACATGATTACTTATAACAAGACTTATCCCATGTCCTCAGGAACAAACGTAACTATTCACAAAGCATATTCATGTTCATAATCAGAGGAGTATTATTGATGATCAAGGATCTGAACATATGATCTTCCACCAAGTAAACCAACTAGCATCAACTACAAGGAGTAATCAACACTACTAGCAACCCACGGGTACCAATCTGAGGTTTTGAGACAAAGATCGGATACAAGAGATGAACTAGGGTTTGGAGAGGATATGGTGATGGTGAATATTTTGATGGAGATTTACCCCCTCTCGATGAGAGGATCGTTGGGGATGATGATGGCTTCAGTTTCCCCCTCCCGGAGGGAAGTTTCCTCGGCAGAACAGCTCCGCCGGAGCCCTAGATTGGTTCTGTACATGTTCCGCCTCGAGACGGCGGCACTTTGCCCCGAAAGCTTTGTTATGTTTTTGCTAGGTCAAAACCCTTCATATAGTAGAAGATGGGCACCGGAGGGCTACCAGGTGGGCCACAAGCCACGGGGGCGCGCCCAGGGGGGTAGGGCATGCCCCTTGGCTTGTGACTGCCTGGTGGGCCACCTGATGTATTTCTTTTGCCCAATATTTTTTCTATATTCCAAAACAATTCTTCGTAGATTTTCAGGACTTTTGGAGTTGTGCAGAATAGGTATCTCCGATTTGCTCCTTTTCCAGTCCAGAATTCCAGTTCCGAGCATTCTCCCTCTTCATGTAAACCTTGTAAAATAAGAGAGAAAAGGCATAAGTATTTGTATCAAAATTTGTAATAACAGCCCATAATGCAATAAATATCAATATAAAAGCATGATGCAAAATGGACGTATTTGGTACCATCACCAGGTTTGCTAGCCACTCGGGGTGTTTAATATCCCGAATAATTCCGGCCTCGAACAGTTTGGCTAATTCTTCACCCATGGCTTGCCGTTTGGGCTTGGAGAAGCAGCGCAGAGTCTGTTTGACGGGCTTAAAGCCTGGAATAATGTTTAAGCTATGTTCGGCGAGCCACCGTGGGATTCCAGGCATATCATAAGGATGCCAAGCAAAAATGTCCCAATTCTCGTGGAGGAAATTCCACAATGCTTCATCCATGAGGGGATCGTGCTAGGCTCTGATGGACACTGTCTTATTGGGGTCTATTGGATGCACCTGAAATTTAACGATTTCCTTTGCGAGTTTAAAGGACATGGACTTGGGCCTTTTGCTAAGGATCATATCGTCCATGTTAACTGTCGACCATAGAGCGGTCAACTCTACGGTGACGAATTTTTTTGCTAATGCCTCAAGGGCGAGCGCTGTCGTTTTTTCGGCCCGAAGGGCCATGTTCGAATCACTAGCGATCATGATGACTCCATTTGGTCCTGGTATTTTGAGTTTCATGTATTCGTAACGGGGTATAGCCTTGAACTTTGTAAAGGCGTCGCGTCCCAATAGGGCGTGATAGCCGCTTGGGAAGGGGACGATGTGGAAGAGAAGTTCTTCGGATCGGTAGTTTTCGGACGTGCCGAACACAACGTCTAGGATGATACATCCAGAACAACGTGCCTCTTTCCCTAGGATAATTCCTCGCAAGGTTGTGTTGCTATGTTCGATGCGGGATCGGTCGAACTGCATTTATTCAGAGTGGCTTCGTACATGAGGTTAAGACCACTGTCGCCATCCGTAAGCACTTTATGTAGCCTATATCTATCAATGATGGGATTCAAGACTAGAGCGGCTGGTGAATGACTAGGAAGGATGGGCGGCTGGTCAGTGTCCCCGGAAGTAATCAGTGCGTCTGCTCATGGGCTAGTAGCTGCCACGTGGTAGATTTGCTCATGCTCCCTAAGAGCTCTTTTACGCATGTTCCTCAAGGGGAAGATCTCATAGACCGTCAAGACTTCGGCATTAAATCCGGGTGGCGAAGGAGACCGCCTACTCAACGAAGGTGTGCCGAGGATGGCCTTGCCACTTTTTCTGACTTGTCTGACGACCCAGCAAGCTCGAAGGTTGTGTGTCGGGTTCATGTTTAACAACACAGAATGCATGGGGCAAGGTTTATCCAAGAGTCCATCGAGGACAGTGCCGGTCCCTGAAAGGGACTTGTTTCTTTTTCCAACGGGTTCATACCTGGCTGGCCGATTTGGAGGTGTACTCTTTTTCCCAGCTCCTCTAGGGTGTTCGGAGAAAATTGGTTCCGAGAACAACCGCTCGGATTGCCAGATACTCTCCATGGCACAGTACTTCTGTACCAATTCGGATAACTCCGAAATGTCGTTTATGCGTCGACGGGCCAGTGCATTAAGAATCCCTTCATCATGGCAATTGTGAATGGAAATTTCCGTTACATCTTGGTCACTAAGACCTTTTACTCTGCTCCTAACGAGTAGGAGTGTTTCCCAAAAGTGGTGAACTGATTCTCCTTATAGTTTCTTGATATCCCGAAAGTCCGAAGACATGGGCTTTAATGCAGTACTTGGATCATCGTTTTGGGCGGTGGGTGGGGAAAAAATTGGTTCCCTGTCACAACGAGTGTTCGGAACTATGGTTTCCAAATCATGCAAAGTATTCCGGACCGGTGATGGTCCGGCTTTAGAGCGATTCCCCGCCTCTGATTTACCGACAGGGTCTTGGAGATCGAAGACCGGAGTATAGACGGTTTTTGATTCTGGCTGTCGGGCAGTATCTACAGCCGGGAACTCGATGGTAGCGACAAGGTGGGTCACCGGAGGGACATGAATTTCCATGTCATCGGGTCTGATTCCGAGCCGATCATAGATCGGAACCTGGTCATCCGATATACGCATAGCTACGATCCAATCGAACAACTCGTTTAAGAACGAGGCGATGGCAGGGTGCGTGTCGCTAATACAAGTGGATTCATCAAGTGGTGTGATGGCTCCAGAGTTACGCCGAAGCGGATCTCTATTCTGTTCCACCATGGGACCTGATGTCTTGTATGTCAAATCATCCGGACTTACAGGTTTTTCTTCGAAGGTTTAGGGTTCCATTGGAACGAGTGTTCCCCATGAATCAGCCACGAACTCTGGGGTTCCGAACTTGATACTCTGATTGGGGGGAAACCTTCCGATCCGGCCATGACGGTCGATCGGGCTGGCCTATGACAAGACGTTGTTGCCGATGAAACTCTGATCGGGGGCGAGAGTCCCCTCGATGCAGATTTCGCTATTTGTGACGAGGTGAGCCATCGATCCCTTTGGCGCTCACAGAGGAACTCTCAATGAAAGCACCAATGTCGGTGTCAAAACCAGCGGATCTCGAGTAAGGGGTCCCGAACTGTGAGACTAGGGTCGACGGTAACAGAAGACAATGGGGACACGAGTTTACCCAGATTTGGGCCCTCCTATGGAGGTAATACCCTATGTCCTGCTTGATTGTATTCATGGTGTAAGGTTTTACAGAGTTGATCTACCTCAAGATCGTATAGCTAACCCAAGATGAGTCGTTCTATCTATACCCTCGACACCTCTGGCTTATATAGACGCCGAGGGTGTCCTAGGTTTAAACATGGTCGGTTACGTGCCAAAGAGATAAACATGCGTAACTACAGCTAACAACTTAGAGAATACGTCATGGCTCCTTGAAAGCACAACATGCTCCCTTGGTGGTTTTGATAATTCATTACAACATACATGGTCTCTTGGACTAATACTTTTCTCTGGTGCATTTCAGATAATAGTCGATGGAGAGTTGGGTTGGCAAAGAGATTGTGGAAATACCCTGTCGTGGTTTTATCACGGCAGATGTCCGGGTGAACGGACTTAGATTCGAGGCCATCGCTAACGGGGTGGACTCAAAGGGGTTAGTTGGGACGAAAGACGCGGATTTACCCAGGTTCGGCCCCTCAAGTCGAGGTAATAGCCTACGTCCTGCTTGTGTTTGTATTGCTTGTGTATCAATTACAAGGAGCTAGAAGCTTGACCTAGTTCTTGATCACCTCACCTCTAAGTCGCCCCAGGTCTGCCTTTATATAAGAGGTCAGGACCACTAGGTCGTTACAATTGCTAACCGAGTCTCTCTCTATCTTCTTGTCCAAGCAATTTATGAGTCGGCTTGCACGCTCGGGTCTTCTCCGTCCAGGCCGTTTGTACGGCCCACACCTTGAGCCGCCTATCTTCCTAGGCCACCAGTCTTACGGCTCACCTTTGGGCCGGCTCACGACCCAACAACATGACCCGGAGCCTCCGGGGCGGGTCATATCGTGGGGTCATATCCCCAACATTAGGCCCCAGGTTGAATTGAGCTTGCTCACTTCATCCTTCTCTTCCGTTTTTTGGCGAGTCGCCCAGAAATGACCTGGCGTTACGTCATGAGATCTGCTGACGTACCACCAAATCTTTCATTAACTGTCATCCCGAGAATCAAGGCGTCCGCCTCGGTCAAACGGTGTCGTCGCCTGGATTTTCGCGCCTTCCTTAATCCCTTTCTAAATATGACCCGTGCGGGTCGGAGTTTTCCATCCTCCCGCTCGTGCCTCTTCTTCTTTTTCCTGTCGTCGCCGCTCCAGCGTCCTCGTCGTCCGGCGCCGTCTTCGCATCTGCACCGACCGGGCCGCTGCATCACCCTGATATGGACCAGATTTCTTCCACCGCCGCCGCAACATCTCCGGTGAGTTCCCCTTTTTCTTTAGATCGCTCACTGCCGTAGTAGGGTTCCACCGTAGCAGGGTTCCGCCGTAGCAGGCCTCCGGCACCGCCACCACGAGTATCTCTACGCCGTTGTTACTTTTAGATCGCGCTCTCGCCCCGCCGCCGCACGCGGGCCGGCCGCGCGCAATGCGTGGACCGCGATAGCCCCGCTCCATTTCCTTTCTTTCTGCTGTTCATTGCTAGGTCTGGATTTAAATCTTTTTTTGCCGCTTTTGTAGATCCGTAGCCATAGTGATAGTTTGCGGAATCTGTTTTTAGGACTTAGCCGATTTTTCAATCTTCATTTCCTCTACTGAGTCGCTAAGCTTCTCCGGCTCTCATCAACCAGGTCTTTCCACTTTATCCGTAGAGCCCTTAAACCTTTAAGCCGTCAAAAATATTTGGTTGCGCTTTGACTCATCACGCCTTTTATCTTGCACAGCACTTAAGCCGCCAATATGTCTTGTGTGTCCAACTCATGCAACTGGGTTGGTTCTTGCGTTATGGAGGAGTACTTAGCAGGCTACATTGAAGCGGGTACTCTTCCTCCCAAAGAGGTTCTCAATTAGCGGGTTTTGGGAAACGAGACCCGGCCTTCTCCCCAAAAAGGAGAGATAGTAGTCTTTGCTGATCACATCGAGCATGGGTTCGTGCCGCCCGGCTCTAAGTTTTTCCGGGACATCCTTCATTTTTATAAGTTGCATCCTCAAGACTTGGCACCCAACTCTGTTTCCAACATCTGCAACTTCCAAGTTCTCTGCGAAGCTTATCTGCTAAGTAAGCCATCTGTGGGGTTCTTTCGAGAATTCTTCTACGCCAACCGCCAAACTGAAATGAAGGGTGGCCCGAGTCTAGAGCTGGGCGGCATTTCTATTCAACGCCGCCGAGACATCATCTTTCCTGCTACTCCAATGCCGAGTCACCCAAAAGATTGGAATAAGACATGGTTCTATTGCCCAGAGACCTCTCCCGAGAAAGAGCACTCATTGGCGGGTTACCGCCCCTCCCGTCTTAGGACAGACAAAGAGCTTCCCGGACGGCTCTTAGCCTCGGAGCGTGCCAGATATGAGCCGTTCCATGCCAAGATCAAAGCACTCCTGGCCAACGGCTTAATAGGATTGGATTTGATCCGCTGCTGGATTTCCTAGCGGATCATGCCTTTAAGCCGCAGAGGTCGACTTATGTGTGAGTATGAAGGCAAATATGACAGCTCATTGTGCTTCAGCGAATCAACACTCTCAGAGGATGATATTACCACTACCATCCGGAGCCTTGTCCACGAGGCCTCCGGCTCATGCAGTGCCATCGGCCTGGCGCCTTTCTGCGTCAATAATCTGGCTCCCGATGTAGGTTAATCTCTTCCCATCCGTCTCTTAGATGTTGTTTGTACTTTGTTGATTTGGTATTCACTCTCCGGGTCATTCCTATAGGCCGACTCAGACTTCTGGAAGAAAGAATATGTTGCCCCTCCAAAGAAATCCAGGAAGAAGGTCGTGACCAAGAGGGCTAAAAAAGATGCCCCGCAAGATAATTTGCTTGACCCACCACCATCATCCAGCTCAGAGGTAAAAATTTAACTGCTTTGTTTGATCTTTTACCTTCCTGCTTTATTAATGCTTGTTTTACTCGCAGGATGAAGTGGAAACCAGCCGTGCTAATGCTCCTGAGGTAAATTACGTTTCTTCCGGCTCAGAATGTTTCGTTCCCCGAAAGCCGCGGCGGGTTATCAGAAAAGTTCCTCTCTCTCACCCTCTTGCTTATCTTGCTCCCGATTTTCTCTTAAATAAGCAACAGCAAGTTGAGCGTTGACAGACTCGAAGCACCGGCTCTACTAAGCTCATGTCCGGGCTACCAAACTCTCCGGCTCCAAAGAAACGCCCCGCCGAGGTTTAAGTCTCTTCTTTTCCTTTGACTTTCCTTTGTAAACTTGATACTTTCTTCACCTTTCTGTTTTATTCTTTTTAGAAATCTCCTTCCTCCAGCGACTCTTTGGCGTTAATTCTACCACCGCCCAAGATCAATCTGTTGTAAGCATTCCTTACTATGATATCTGGATATCTGGCTATTAATATGATAGCAACATCTTCAACTGCTGATCCTTCTATTTTGCAGTGCTCAAGCTAAACGTCGCAAGACCAACAAGCCCTCCTCCGGCCCAGTTATCCAAGAACCGGAGCCCGAACAACCGGAGGAGGCTGAAGCAGAAGAAAATCCACCAGTTGCCTCCACAGAGCCGTATGCTACTGATATCATCATGAAGAGCCCTCCAAGGGCTCCTTCAAAACTGGCGACTCCTGCCAAGACCCCTGAAACTCCAGATGTTGTTATCACCGGGTCTGGTCATCAAACGCCTTTGGCTCATGTGTTGACCAAGCATACAGAGTCGGCTGAAGCCTCGAAGAAGCTGAACTTTGACTCTTCGTGCGAGAAGATGGCAGTCGAAGAGCTCCACGCCGGGTATATAACCGGGCTACCACCAGCCGGGATCTGGAACTTTGGTCGGTGTATTTAATGAAGACAAAATATGAGGTACCTTTCCTTCTTATCATATCCTTACTTAGCCCCCAAGATCCGGTTTAACGTACTCAATCGTTGAACCGGGTCTTCGTTTAACTTTCTATTTAGAACAAATTCATAGTCATTGTCCCCTAGAATCGGTCTTAATTTGCCAAAGTTGAGTCGGATCTTCCTTTAGATAACTTAAACTGACATTCGCAGCCCCCAAGGGCCGGCTCAAGCTTGATGAACTTGAGTCGGATCTTCAATTTAGGAGTAAATCAAAGAGCTATAGTGTAGCCCCCAAGTTCCGGTTTAACTTCGAAGAAGATGAGCCAGAATTGCACTGCATACTGAAAGATCAAACATGCATTAGCCCCCAAGTATCAAATATATTGCTTGCAATCTGTTTGAGACTTGCATAAATTTGCTTTTAATACTCGTCATGTATTTTGGTGTCTTATAGGAAGCTTTAAATGAAGACGGCTCTCAATTGTCTGATCTGAAGGCGAATTTAGCGGCTCAACAAGAGGCCCACAGCGTCTCGGACGAAAAGTGTCGGCTGCTGTCTGAAGAGCTGGTTCATATTAAGGCGGAACTTGCTTCTTTAAAAGAATCTACTGAGTTGGAGAAAGCCGCATTGACCAAGCGAGCAGATGATGCTGACCAGCGGCTGATAGCCATGGCGGATGAGCTTCAAGGCCTAAAGTGTCATATAACCAAGATGGTTGTCGCTCTGTTTGGTAAGTTCTTTACTCACTTCATGTTTCCAACATGTCTCATTCATCTGTTGTGATGGCGACTCATCTTGCTTTGTTTTGACCTTTACAAGCCCCAGAAGCCGGCAATTGGCTACAGATAGCCTTTTACCCCTGAAGGCTGTTTACACCTTTGCAGAACAGCTTTACTGTGGCGCTATTTTCACGATTAAGACGGTTCAATACAAGGAGAAGATCCCCACCGCTCTAAAAGGTGTCTTGGAACTCTTCTCCACGATGCCCAAGCAGATAGAAGAGCTGAAGAAGTCCGCCTTCCGCCAAGGAGCCGTCACTGGATTGAGCCGGGCTCTGGCCTTCGCCCCCGAGCTAACGCCGGCTAAAATGATGGATGGTTACCCATCCAAAAGAGATGACGGCTCAGAATTCACCGAAGAAGATTACATCCGGTGTGTCAAAGAGTCGTGTTATCTGGCCTCTGTACTGGCGGATAAAGCCGACTTGAGCACTTATCAGGCGGCTTATGACACAGAGGAGAAGAGTATCCACGGGCCTCTCTACGACTGGAAGGATCTGACACCCGCCCGCAGTAAGGATCTCTTCCCTTGTGAGCTTGACACGTCCCCTTTCCTTGAAGGGTCTTTCGCTGCTCTGGCTGACTATAATTGGGAATTGGGAAATCTCCAGATAAAGCCAGTAGAAGACCCGGAGCAGGATGAGCCGACCAATAACTGAACTTTGTTCTTTTAACCTTTCTGAGCACAGACTCATGTAATGACCCGCCGTGAGTGGTTGATAATGCCTTTTGCTCCTTCTGAGAGTAGTTTTTGTAATAGAGTAAGCATGACCTTGCCGTTTGGGGGTTGTATATATTTTCACCTGTCTGTGTGTACTTTCCTTCTCTCTGTGTTTCAATTTAATGTGTTGTCGGCTCTCCATGGATATACCTTGAGCTTTTCTGATGAGGGGTGTCTATCTTTGAAGACGCCATTCCTTCTCCAGAATATTAGAGCCGGATATTCTCTTTGAAAACTCATTTTTTGTCAACCGGAGCAACATGGCTCCGATTCTTGTCGGATGAATCCATTAAGGAGCCGATTGTCGTAGGATAATGTAAGCTATACCTGATGGTAAGAAGCCTCTATCGACAACTGCGGCTATTGATGAACCGGAAGCGGCTTAAAGCCAGCTGTATGAAGGGTAATGTAAGCTATACCTGATGGTAAGAAGCCTCCTTTTAACAGCAAATGTTTGTATGTGCGAACGATGGCTGTTGATGGGAGATGTAAGCTATACCTTAAGGCAAGAAGCCTCCATCGACAGCCGCGGCTAATAATCAGCCTGAGACGGCATAAAGTCAGTTGTTTGAAAGGAGATGTAAGCCATACCCGAAGGCAAGAAGCCTCTTTCAACAGCTACAGTTGATAAGCAACTGAGGTTTGGCGTAAACGCCGGTTGTTAGGGTGAGATAAGCGAACCCGCCGGTAAGAAGCCCCCTTCGACAACCGTGGTTAATAAGTAACCGGAAGTGGCATAAAGCCGGCCATTAGGGTGAGATAAGCGATACCCATCGGTAATAAGCCCCCTTCGATGGCCGCAGTTGATAAGCAACTGGAATTTGGTGTACACGCTGTTGTCTCAGGGTCATGTAAGCTATACCAAAAGTAAGAAGCCTCCATCAACAACAGCGCTTAATGTAACCAAACTAGGCATAAAGCCAACTGTGCAAGGGAGATGTAAGCTATACCCGGAGGCAAGAAGCCTCCTTGCAACAGTTTAATAACAACTGGCTGTGCAAAGGAGATGTAAGCTATACCTGAAGGCAAGAAGCCTCTTTGCAACAGTGCTTAATTGGGCATAACGTCGGCTATGCAAGGGAGATGTGAGCTATACCCGAAGGCAAGAAGCCTACTTGCAATAGCGTAAAAGCATACTGTGCAAGGGAGATGTGAGCTATACCCGAAGGCAAGAAGCCTCCCTGCTATAGCGCTTGATAAGGCATAAAGCTGGATCAGCCATTTTGACGGCGAACAAACCACTTTAACTTAAATTTTTGAGCCGGAGAAATTTCATCCTGATTGCACAAAGGTATACATAAGAGCAGAGGCCCCAGTCTTTGCGGGGATGCTAACTTTTGCTCATGTGAGCATGATATATACAATGATAGCGGCTTTCAATGCCTGCTAAGTAAAGTATGGTCGCAAATGTGCGACATTCCATGGCCGCAACGTCTCTTGACCCGCGGTTTCCGACTCATCTCGGATATCAATGAGGTAGTATGACCCATTGTTAAGGTTTCTGCTGATCAGAAAAGGCCCCTCCCATGGTGGAGATAACTTATGCATTCCAGATTGGTCTTGAATCAGCCGGAGCACCAGGTCACCCTCCTGGAACGTCCGGGTCTTCACCCTACGGCTATGATAGTATCGCCGGTCTTGTTGATAAACTGCCGACCTGGCTGATGCTAACTCTCGTGCTTCATCCAAGGCGTCCAACGCATCTTGGCGCGCTACCTCATTGTCCGTTTAAACATAAGCCGCCACTCTTGGTGAGTCATGTCGGATATCACTGGGTAGAACCACCTCAGCACCATACACCATGAAGAAAGGCGTGAAACCTGTAGATCTGTTAGGGGTAGTTCTGATGCTCCATAAGACGGAAGGCAACTCCTCAACCCAACATCCGGGTGTCCACTTCAAAGGAACCATGAGCCATGGTTTGACACCTCTTAAAATTTCCTGATTGGCTTGCTCCGCCTGACCATTAGACTGTGGATGTGCCACGGCTGAAACATCAAGCCGGATATGCTCCTTTTCACAGAACATTTTCATAGCTCCTTTGGATAAATTTGTTCCATTTTCCGTAATGATACTGTGCGGGTAACCAAAGCGACAAATCAGCTTCTTAATATATTGAACCGTTGTAGCCGCGTCACATTTACCGATCGGCTCTGCCTCTACCCACTTAGTAAATTTATCAATTGCCACCAGAAGGTGTGTTTTCTTATCCTTGGATCTCTTGAAGGGTCCTACCATGTCAAGCCCCCAGACCGCAAACAGCCAAGTGATTGCTATCCTCCTCAACTCTTGAGCCGGAACATGAGCACGCCGGCCAAACTTCTGACAGCCGTCACACTTATGGACTAAGTCTTCTGCATCCTTGTGAGCTATCAACCAGAAGAATCCATGTCAAAAATCCTTGGCCACTAAAGATTTTGACCCGGCATGATGTCCGCAGTCGCCAGCATGAATTTCACTCCAGATCTATTGGCCCTCCTCTGGTGAGACGCAGCGCTGAAAGACACCCGTCACACTACACTTATATAACTCACCATTGATAATTGCCATAGACTTAGAATGCCGGGTGATCTTCCTGGCCAGACCCTCCTCCTGAGGTAACTCGCCGCGTGTCAGATACGCCAAATAAGGCATAGTCCAGTCTGGGATGGCATGTAGAGCCGCCACCAATTCCGCTTCTGGGTCAGGAATAGCCAGATCCTCCTCGGAGGGTATCTTGACAGTCGGATGATGCAATACATCCAGAAAAACATTAGGTGGTACCGGCTTTTGTTGAGAACCTAACCGTGACAAAGCATCAGCCGCCTCATTCGTGCGACGATCAATGTGATCCACCTGGTACCCCTTGAAGTGACCGGCAATGATATCAACCGCCTGTCGATAAGCCACCATCCACGGATCCTTGGAGTCCCAAGTACCTAAAACTTGCTGAGCCACCAGATCTGAGTCGTCTAAACATCTGACCCGGCTTAAATTCATCTCTTTAGCGACTCTGAGACCATGGAGCAGTGCCTCATACTCAGCTGCATTATTAGTACAAGGGAACATTAACCGGAGCACATAACAAAACTTGTCACCCTTGGGGGAGGTGAGAACAACTCCTGCACTGGACCCCTCTAGCTGCTTGGACCAATCAAAGTGTATAGTCCAATACGTGTTATCCGGCTTCTCTTCGGGGGCTTGACATTCGGTCCAATCATTTATGAAATCCACCAAAGCTTGAGACTTAATTGTTGTACGAGGAACATACTTAATGTTAAGAGGACCCAGCTCTAAGGCCCACTTGGCAATCCTTCCTGTAGCTTCTCTATTTTGAATGATATCTCCCTACGGGGCGGAACTGACCACTGTTATCTGGTGCCCCAAAAAATAGTGTTTTAACTTGTGGTTGGCCATGAAAACTCCATATACTAACTTCTGCCAATGCGGATACCTCTGCTTAGACTCTGCCAAAACTTCACTAATGTAATAAACCGGCCTTTGCACAGGGTACTCCTTCCCTGCCTCCTTGCGCTCAACCACAATTGCTACACTGACCGCTCTGTTGTTAGCCACCACATAAAGGAGTAATGGCTCTTTCTCAACCGGAGCAGCTAACACTGGCGGCTCAGTCAACTGTTTTTAAGAGCTTCAAGTGCTTCGGCTGCTGCTTTGCTCCACTTAAACTTGTCTGTCTTTTTCATCATCTGGTATAAGGGAATGGCTTTCTCCCCGAGCCGGCTTATGAAGCGGCTCAATGCAGCAATCCGTCCTGCAAGGCGCTGAACGTCATTAATGCACGTCGGCTCTCCTAAAGAAGTGATAGCCTTAATCTTATATGGGTTAGCCTCGATGCCCCGCTCAGAGACCAAGAAACCCAAAAGCTTTCCTGTTGGAACATCAAAGTCACACTTCATCGGGTTAAGCATCATCTTGTAGACCCGGAGATTTTCAAAGGTTTCTTTCAAATCCTCCAGGAGAGTTTCCTTCTTTCTGGATTTAACCACAACGTCGTCTACGTAAGCATGAATATTTCGGCCAATCTGACTGTGGAGGCAGTTCTGCACACATCGTTAGTAAGTTGCCTGGGCACTCTTGAGCCCGAAAGGCATGGAGACGTAACAGAACGCCCCAAAAGGTGTAATAAACGTCGTCTTCTCCTGATCTTTCGTTGCCATCTTAATCTGATGATATCCTGAATATGCATCCAGGAAGCATAAACTTTCACATCCGGCTATAGCATCAATAATTTGATCGATATTAGGGAGTGCAAAAGGGTCGGCCGGGCAAGCCTTGTTAAGGTCCGTGTAATCTATACACATACGCCAAGTGCCGTTCTTTTTCAGCACTAGCACCAGGTTAGCCAACCACTCCGGGTGAAGAACTTCCACTATAAAGCATGCGGCCAAGAGCCGGGCAACTTCCTCCCCAATAGCTTTACGTCTCTCTTCGTTGAACCATCATAGAAACTGTTTGATCGGCTTAAACTTTGGATCCACATTAAGATTGTGCTCAACGAACTCTCTCGGTACACCCGGCATGTCAGAAGGCTTCCATGCAAAGATGTCCCGATTCTCACGGATGAATTCGATGAGCGCGCTTTCCTATTTGGGATCCATGTGAGCCCCAATGATGAACTGCTTGGATGAGTCGCCCTGATTGAAATCTACTGCCTTGGTATCATCCGCTGAAAACTTGAGTGGCGGCTCAACTTCTGTCGTAGGTTTCTTCAGCGGGGTCATATCCTCCGGGTCAACGTACTCCTTGTAGAATTTTAGTTCCTCCTGAGCACAACTAGACTCTGCATACGCCGCATCTCCTTCCTCACACTCGAGAGCCATTTTCGTATTACCGTGAACGGTAATTGTACAATTTAAGCCGGGCATTTTGAGTTGCAAATAAACATAGCAAGGCCTAGCC
The DNA here is from genome assembly GCA_022496015.1 of Hordeum marinum. Taxonomy (NCBI): domain Eukaryota; kingdom Viridiplantae; phylum Streptophyta; class Magnoliopsida; order Poales; family Poaceae; genus Hordeum; species Hordeum marinum. The sequence continues at coordinate 447,811,530 of CM039674.1, forward strand.
ATAAATTTGGCATAAGCTGGCCTCCCAAATAGTGCGTTATAGGGACTTTTGATTTTGACCACCTCGAACCACAAGGACTCCACCCTATAATTATACTCATCGCCAAAAGCTACTTCCAATGAAATCTGGCCCACCGGGTATGCCGATTTACCCGGGACCACACCATGAAAAACGGTGGAGGAAGGTTTAAGGTCTTTGTCAAGCAACTTCATTCGCCGGAAAGTGTCATAGTAAAGGATGTTGATGCTGCTACCTCTGTCCATAAGCACTTTATTCACCATATAGCCATTCACCTGAGGGGCCACAACTAGAGCCAGCCGGCTCGGGTCATCTACCCGTGGCGGGTGATCCTCCCGGCTCCACATTATGTTATACTCAGACCACGGTAAATATCGCGGGAGAGCCGGAGCAACCACATTAACTGCTCGCCTCCGCAACTTCTCGTCTCGTTTACTGTGACCGGTCGTGAATACGTGATACTGTCCAGAACTGAGCTGCTTCGGGTTACTCTGAAACCCAGACTGATTGCGCTGCTGCTGATTGTTGTTATTGCTGTTGTTGCCAGGATGCTGTTGGTTCCCCCCTTGGTTATTCTGACCCGGATGCCTGTTTCCTGAACCGCCGGCGCCGAATCCAGCCCCTAAGCCGCCAGGCGGGCCACCGCCCTGATTATTACGCAGTTGGGAATGCTGGTTTTTGAATCTCTGCATGATAAAACAATCACCCCACGCATGCAACGCTGGCTTGTCAGGCGTGCTGTGCTCCGGACAAGGCTTCCTAAGCGCTTCTTCTAAATTAAAAGGGCCTCTGTTCCTTTGATGAAATGGCCTGAATTTTCCATTCCCCTTGGGATGGCTCTGTCCTGTGTTGGTATTTGCCACTAGCTCTGACCCGCTATCAGTGCTTTTCCACTTATTCTGATTCCCATTGTTCCCAAAACCATTTCCTTGATTGTTTTTCTTCCCTTGATTGGCTTTCTCATCATCCGAGCCTGGATCCTTGGTGTTATCTGAGTCGGCATACTTTGTCAAGGCCGTCATGAGCTCTCCCATATCCTGACCCGTGCGTTGAGCCAGCCGAGCTTCTGTTTCAATGGAACAAAATGACAGTTCTTTTCTAAAATAAGCACCGCTTGAGCCGCCATGATCTGCTCTGAAGAGTGAATAATGGTCGATACCCACCGGACCCAATGATGGGCCGACTCATTCTCTTGTTGAACACAATGGTCCAAGTTGACAATGGTCATAGGCTGCTTACAGGTCCCCTGGAAATTCTTAATAAACTTCGTTCTCAGCTCCGCCCATGAGCTTATCGTGTTAGGCGGCAGACCTTTCAGCCATGTACGAGCCGGACCCTCGCATGATGAAGTATTTTGCGCATACCGCCTCACTAACATCCAACATCTCCATGGCCAGCTCATAACTTTCAACCCACGCCTCAGGGGGTAGATCAGTTGTGTAATTCGGAACCTTTCGAGGTCCCTTGAAATCTTTCGGTAGTCGTTCACTTCTCAGAGCCGGAGTTAAACATGGCACCCCTATATCTCTAGTACTAACTACTCCCATTGAGACGGAAAGCGCTGGCTCTGGACGGGTTACCGCTATCTTCGCCTCTCGCCTGTCTCTCGCCTGGTCCGTGAGGGCTTATGCATCTAGAGCCGCCCGCTCGTCCTCCAGTGGTCCACGACGTGGATGACTGCTGGAACACGCCGGTGACTCGTAGCACCGTCTAAAACTTCGACTGGGAGGGGGGTGGAGTGAACCCGGCTCCGGTTGTGAGCATACCTCTCTTGCTGAGCCATGGCCGTTTGTAAATATCCAATGGCGTTTCGCACATCCTCCGCAAAGGGTGCTTCATCTGGGATGGGAATCGTCTCAAGCCGGGAGGCCGCTGCCACCATGTTCTCGGCCGAGTTAGAGTAATGACCCACTGGTGTTGGAAAAGCCCTAGGTGAGATTTGGTTATGCTGGGGTGGATGAGTCGCCGGGCGTTCCATCGGGCGGCTTTCCGGCGTGCCCGTAACCTGCCCCGCACCAGGGGTGTTAAAAAGGTTCCTCGCTTCGCAACGTTCTGGCAGATGGGATTGATGCCTCCTCCGGTGCACCACGGCCGCTGATCTTTGCTCTAGCTCCAGACGGAAAGCATCGGCCTTGATACGCTCTGCTTCTTCCTCCATCCGGGTCTTCAGCTCGGCCATCCTTTGCCGTTCCTCTGCCATCCGGTCCTTGATCCGTGCCACCTCTAGATTCCTGGCTGCTTGATTATCCGGTGTTACTTCTGTGGCCATGAGAGCTGTAAGTTCGTCCATCAATTCCATTAGAACCTGAGCCGGTGGCGGCGGTCTATCACCCGTTGCGGCGGCTCCCGCAGTTGTGTCACCGGCGGCTGAAGCCGATCCTGCCATGAACACCAGCGCATGAACTGGGGGTCTCAAAGCATCTGACACAAAACCCTCTACCTCAGAATAGGTGTCGTAGTATCCCCCAAGGCCACCGTTACTGAGGTAATACACTGATTCTGTCTCCCCACTGGAGGACTCATCTTCCGAGCAAACGAGAGTTCCCTGTGACCCGGACGCTTCCAGGTCCATGCCTTGAGTGAAGCCCACGAGAACATGCTTTTGACCTGGATGGGCACGGGCAGGCCGCACAACACTCGTAGATTGGAGACGCCGAGCCGGCTCGACGATGTTGGTGCAGATGTCCGGCCCGGGTGTAGATCCATCAACCTTTCCGATGAAAACCTGGATCCCGCCGAACGGAACCCGGAATCCATACTCCACAGAACCAGCGTCAAGCCCCTAGCCGGCGTCGTCGATGTAGAGCCGGCCGCGACGACTCTTGCTCATCCTTCCAACCACGTATCCTTCGAGCCCTAGGAGAGAGCCCTTTGAGAACTCAACACCACCAAGCGCTAGCCCCACGGTGGGCGCCAACTGTCGTGGTTTTACCACAGCAGATGTCTGGGTGAATGGACTTAGATTCGAGGCCATCGCTAACGGGGTGGACTCAAAGGGGTTAGTTGGGACAAAAGGCACAGATTTACCCAGGTTCGGCCCCTCAAGTCGAGGTAATAGCCTACGTCCTGCTTGTGTTTGTATTGCTTGTGTATCGATTACAAGGAGCTAGAAGCTTGACCTAGTTCTCGATCACCTCACCTCTAAGTCGCCCTGGGTCTGCCTTTATATAAGAGGTCAGGACCACCGGGTCGTTACAATTGCTAACTGAGTCTCTCTCTATCTTCTTGTCCAAGCTGTTTATGAGTCGGCTTGCACGCCCGGGTCTTCTCCGTCCGGGCCGTTTGTACGGCCCACACCTTGAGCCGCCTATCTTCCTAGGCCACCAGTCTTACGGCTCGCCTTTGGGCCGGCTCACGAGCCAGCAACATGACCCGGAGCCTCCGGGGCGGGTCATATCGTGGGGTCATATCCCCAACATACCCCAAGATGCAAGGAAATGGATTGGCAAAGCTTCAAGCAAGAGGACTCTACATTTTATATTTGTGAGAAATCACCTTGAGTCCATAGGAAAGCCAATACTATTAAAAAGGGGTAAAGTTTTGTTGATGAACAAAAAGCTCATACGTGCACAAGTGATGCTCACCAAATACACCCACAAACTCTCCCACCAAAGTCTGTTCTAAGCCAAACACTCAAATCAGTGCAACCAACATTCCCATCCCGGTGTCACCGATTCTAAACCCTAGACAGACTCTGCAAAACCCTAACCCTTTGGTGCAGCTGACACTGCATTCGGTGCCACCGAGTTGGGCTGCCAAGTTTCAGTTACGCAAGTTCACTTTTTTGGTCCGTTCGAGAATGTTGAATCAGTGTCATCGAGATTGGGCATTCTGACCGTTGGTCACCTTGTCGGTGCAACCGAGATTTGTATATCGGTCCCTTCAAGATTCAAAAGTTTCCACCTTTTGGTCACTTCGGTACCACCAAGATTAACACATCGGTGTCACTGAGTTGGTCATTTTGTGTGTAATGGTTAGATTTTTTGGGATGCCTATATATAACCCATCACCACCACCTACTCGAGAGAGAATCACTCAAAACCATTCCATACCTATCCTATCAGTTTTTTGAGAGAGAACCACATATCCTTGTGTTCAGGTCAAGATCTTCCACTCCAACCATATGGATCTTGATTTCTAGCCTCCCCAAGTTGCTTTCCACCAATCCCATCTCTTATACCAAGCCATATATGTGAGAGAGTGATTGTGTGTTGAGGAGTCTATCATCTTCAAGCACAAGATCAAGGAGTTCATCGACATTACCGAGCCTATTACCTTTTGGAAGGTGGTGCCTCCTAGATTGGTTAGGTGTCGCTTGGGAGCCTCCTACTTCGTGTTGTGGAGTTGAACCAAGAAGTTTGTAAGGGCAAGGAGATCGCCTACTTCGTGAAGATCTACCCCGAGTAAGGCTAGTCCTTCGTGGATGTAGGCCGTCATGGTATAGTCAAGGTTGCTTCTTCATGGAACCCTCTGTGGGTAGAGCCCTCCGTGGACTCTCGCGACTGTTACCCTCCGTGGGTTGAAGACTCCATGAACGTGGATGTACAATAGCACCACCTATCGGAACCATGGGAAAAATCCTAGCGTCTCCTATTGCGTTTGATCTCCATATCTCATCTCTCTACTTCATGTGCAATGTCTTTACTTTCCGCTACTATATTTGTTGACATCCATGTGTAGGGTATATAGACTTGTTAGCCTTGCTAAAATTGTTAAAATCTTCCAACCAATTAACTTGGAAAAAAGTTAGGTTTTAATTTTCTGCTAGTAGTCTATTCACCCCCCCCTCTAGACACCCTTCTAGTGATCCCTCAATTGGTATCAGAGCTTTGGTCTCCATTGCATCGGTTTAATGACCAAGGAGGAAGATGGATGCGTCTAGTATAGGGAGTTTGAGTTGTAGAGTGCGTATTCTTGATGGAGAATATTATGGTCAATGGAAATCTTTGATGCTTGAACTGTTTAATCAATTTCAATTGAGCAAATATCTTATGCACCCCTGTGAGCCTCGCATTCATGAATTGCATCCCACACACGAAGAGCAAATTAACATGCTTGGTAACCTAAGGACTGTTAATCTCATTGTTAGAGGTTTACCAAGATTCGTTCTTTCTCAATTGAAGAACTTTGCATGTGCCTATACCTTGTGGACTGATTTGGTGAAACGATATCCAAATCTTTCTTTAGGAAATCTTGATGAAATTCTTCACAAAACTGTTTCTTTCCACAAAATGAAGCCTAGTGATCCAAACTTTGATAAATGCCTATTTGAGCTTCGTGATCTCATACGTTCTAAAGGAGATGTCACCACTATCAACAACATTGTCTTTGAAGCCATTCGCATTCATAAACTTGAACACTGTCATGATCACAAATCTAACGAATCTCTTGTTCTTTATGACGAGGATTTCCCACTTGATGATGACAATGTGGAACATGACTATCTTGGTGAAGATGAGCTATTTGACATCGAGTATGAGAAGATCATGAAGAATCTAAGTCTCATGGCAAACTTCAAGGATTATATGTCCGGAGGAAAAGAGTGGATTCTCGATAATGGATGTACGGATCATATGACTGGTGATAAAGACATGTTCCAAGAGATCATGCCTAATCAAGGTCCTCGAAGGTACGTGAGCTTTGGAGACAACTCTAAGGGTAAGGTACTTGGACTTGGTAAGGTGGTCATATCCCATGATAGCTCTATTCAAAATGTTATGCTTGTTGAATCCCTTGGCTACAATCTTCTTTTCGTATCTAGACTTACCGATTTCGGTTTCAATGTGTTATTCAAGAAACTAAATTGCCAAGTGTTTCGTCAAGATAATCATAAAATGGTCTTTACCGGGTTCCGTAGAGGTGATCTATACATTGTTGATTTCACTAAAAGATCCAAGCCTCGCACTTGTTTAATAGATAAATCCTCTAAAGGTTGGCTTTGGCATAGAATACTTGGACATGTAGGCATGCGCAATTTAGATAAGCTAATCAAAGGTGATCATATACTTGGTGTTAAAGATGTTATATTTGACAAAGATAGACTTTGTAGCGCTTGTCAAGCAGGAAAACGAGTAGGTGGAAGTCATCCCGTTAAGAATATCATGACTACTAGGAGACCACTCGAGTTACTTCACATGGATCTTTTCGGTCCCAATGCTTACAAGAGTCTCGGTGGAAATTCCTATGGTCTATTTATAGTTGATGATTTTTCCAGGTTTACGTGGGTATTTTTCCTTGATGATAAGTCGCAGGTTCATAAGATCTTCAAGCACTTCGTTCACAAAGTGCAAAATTAGTTTGAACTGAAGATCAAGAAGGTTCGAAGCGATAACGGGTCGGAGTTCAAGAACACCCATGTGGATACCTTTCTTGATGAAGAAGGTGTCTCACATGAGTTCTCGGCTACATACACGCCTCAACAAAATGGAGTTGTTGAGAGGAAGAGTCGGATGCTTATTGAGATGGCCGGAATGATGCTTGACGAATACAAGATGCCAAGACACTTTTGGGCAGAAGCCGTGGAAACAACATGCCATGCCGCAAACCAACTTTACTTGCACAAGCTTCTCGGTAAAACCGCATACGAGCTACTCACCGGTAACAAACCCCAAGTTGGATACTTTTGGGTATTCAGCTCCAAGTGCTATATTCTTGACAAGCATCGTCATATTAAATTTGCTCCTAAATCTCATAAAGGATTCCTACTTGGTTATGGATCAAACTGTCACACTTACCGTGTCTACGACAACTTCACTCAAAAAGTTGAAGAGACAATAGATGTATGAATCTAATGGTTCATAAGTCGAACAACTGTCAAATGATGTAGGTGATAAGGACCCTCCCGAAGCTATCCTAGATTTACCCATCAGGAAGATTCGTCCAATGGAGGTGAAGGAAAGTACTTCATCAAATCAAGTGGAAGCCCCAACTTCACGACAAGGTGAACCACAACATGACATGGAGGCGTCCACAAGCGGTACACGACAAGATGAAGAGGAGGAGGAAGTACGTCATGAAGATCCACCACAACCTCCTTCACCACCACCTCAAGGGAACGACACCGTCAACAATGACGAAGGTGAAGGAAATGATGATGAAGAAGAAGCTCCACCATCCAATGATTGGAAGCTGACCCGAGTTCGAGCACAATTGACCAAGAACCATCCCCTAAAACAAATCTTTGGAGATATCCAAAACGGGAGAATCAATCGCTCTAAAAATCGTCTAGCTAACTTTTGTGAGCATTATTCATTCATATCTAGCATTGAGCCTTTGAATGTATAACAAGATCTTGAAGATGCACATTGGGTGAACGCTATGCATGAAGAGCTTCACAACTTTGAGAGGAACGAAGTATGGACACTCGTGGAGAAGCCTGAAGATGAGCACAACATCATCGGAACAAAATGGTTGTTTCGGAACAAGCAAGACGAAGACGGTCAAGTCATGTGCAACAAGGCACGTCTCGTGGCCCAAGTATATACTCAAGTCGAAGGTATGGACTACGGTGAGACTTATGCCCCTGTTGCTAGACTAGAAGCTATTCGAATTCTTCTTGACTATGCTAATCACCATGATATCACGCTTTATCAAATGGACATTTAAAGTGCATTTTTAAATGGTGAAATTGAAGAAGAAGTTTATGTTAAGCAACCACCTGGTTTTGTAAATCCTAAGAAACCTAATCATGTTTACAAGCTTCATAAAGCCCTTTATGGTCTTAAGAAAGCCCCTCGTGCTTGGTACAAATGCTTAACGAAGTTTCTCATTGAAAAAAGGTTTGAAATTAGTAAAATTGATGCAACCTTGTTCACTAAGCGAGTTAATGGTGAATTATTTGTGTGCCATATCTATGTGGATGATATTATCTTTGGTTCCACTAACCCTCAATTTAGTGAAAGATTTGGAAGGTTTATGTCCAAGAAGTATGAGATGTCTATGATGTGTGAGCTGAAATTCTTTCTTGGATTGCAAATCAAGCAATCAAGAGAAGTAACTTTCATCTCTCAAACTAAGTATACCAAGGACTTGATCAAGAAATTCAACATGCAAGAGTGCAAAGGTATGAAAACTCCCATGCCAACTAGTGGACATGTTGATCTAACCAAGGAAGATGAACCGGTTGATCAAAAAGTTTATCGATCCATGATTGGTTCATTGTTATATCTATGTGCATCTCATCCCGATATTATGCTTAGTGTTTGCATCTGTGCTAGATATCAAGCTGCACCTAAGGAGTGTCATCTTTTGGCCATAAAACGTATTGTGAGATACTTGATACAAACACCAAAGTTTGGCATTTGGTATCCCAAGGGATCTTCTTTTAACCTTGTTGTCTATTCCAATTCAGACTATGCCGGTGACAAGGTTGATAGGAAATCCACCTCGGGTACTTGTCAATTTTTGGGTAGTTCTCTTGTGTCTTGGTCCTCCAAGAAACAAAACTCGGTATCTTTATCTACTGCCGAAGCTGAGTATATTGCTGCTGGATTTTGTTGTGCGCAATTTCTATGGATGACACAAACTCTTAAGGATTATGGAATCCATGTTAAAAATGTTCCATTACTTTGTGACAATGAAAGTGCTATTAATATTGGTCATAATCATATGCAACATTCTCGAACTAAGCACATTCAAGTTCGACACCATTTCATTCGTGATCATGTTGCCAAAGGAGATATTAATATTAAGCATGTTCGCACTAACAAGCAATTGGCCGATACCTTTACTAAGCCACTTGATGATAAAACTTTTTGTCACTTGAGGAGTGACTTGATGATGCTTCAAACTTGAGCTAGACTCACTCGGATGCTTTCAAGGGCATGATCTTTCTTGATACTTCCATGATATTGCTGACATGATATCTTATGCCATGGAATCCTATGCTCCCTTGTATTGCATCTAACCGTTTGTAGGTACCTGGAAGAACTTCATTCCACGAGATTGCAACCAACTCCAATTATAAGCAATCTTGTCCTGACCAAGTATCCACAACCCCTCTTGATGATGGAAGGAAGAAGACAACAAAAACATATCCTTGACATTTACTTGATCCTTATTGGAAAATCTCAATTGGTATCATGTCAAATGGATATACCCATCATTCTTCCTGGCATGACTAACCCTTGTAGGTAACTAGTGTACTAGAACGAGAAGGATTGCTCTCAACACTAGATGTTCTTCATCAACCTCGAGCATCCTCAACAAGTTCACCTACGAACAACGTCATCAACATCACTCAAAGGTATCCTCTCGTATCCTTGAAAAGGCTTTACTCCAAGTCATGAGCTATAGCAACTCAAGAGATATGAAGACATTAAAATGCTTAATCAGAAAATGGTAACCCCATTTTGAGCTTAACGTAGAGTATGACCTATGATAAAGTATTCTTGCTTCGCTCCTAAGTCAATATACTCTAATATAGGTGACCTCATCACCGCCCATCATCTAGATAAGATTCATGTGTGGTTTGTTCTCTATTTGCATGATCTCTCATAACCACTCAAATCTTTTCTATATGATGCCCTTTTCCTTTCCATTTGAAAATATTTCCTTTAGACATTTTGAAAACAGTAGCTTGGTCCCTTATTATTTTGTTTCTGATTTAGCCCCAGAGTCGCCTACTCAGATTTCTCGGTTCTACCGAAATTGCAGACAAGCTGCACTTCAGAATCTTGGTACCACCAATCTATCTGCCGCGGAGACACTGATTTGTTTTCCTTATCTTATCTGCCTTTTGTTACTTCGATGATACCTCATATACATGCATACATATATATATATATATTAGGGGGGAGAATAACAAACAACACTAAGGGGGAGAGGAGGAATATTGAGAAATTCTTCATTCAAGGATCCCTAGCTCCAAGGAAAGAAAGACTAATATTTGACACAGGAAGAGAAGTTACATTCATTGATTGCCTTAGTTCTTTTCTATGAACCCTACTCTCAATGACCCTTGTTCTCAAGGATCCCTTCCTTGTCAATGATCCTTGTATCTACTCCTATCTTTGGCCTTTTTGTAAATTCATGCCAAAGGGGGAGAAAAACAAAGCTTCATGCTAAAGGGAGAGTTACATGCTTATGCAAAGGGGGAGATATGATTTAGGGGGAGAGGAGAATATTAGAAGTTAGATATTCCTACACAATGGGGAGAAGAACAAAGCTTCATGCTAAACAAGGGGAGAATAACAAAGTAAGGGGGAGAAAATTCCAAGCACTCAATAATATTCTTGCTCACTTTAGACTTTTCTCACCCTATCCAATCCCAATATCTACATGCTGAGATTCACGGGGGTGAACTACCACTTTCATATCTAAGGGGAGAAAAGCTCTAATAGATTTATGCTAAAGGAGGAGACATATTAATCTTAAGGATTATTATCATATTTTATATGTTCTCCATATCTTGGTACCTTTTGAGTTCTATTGCCTTTGATTAGTAGAATATTCTTGTGTTTCCTAACATTGTTTTCTCAAGTGTGTTTCTACTACTAGAATGCTCAAGAACTCAAGGTAAGTATATGCATCATATCCTTGATCAAGACGATCTCTTGCTTCTTGCACATATTGTTTGCAAGAGTCAAATCTTGAACGAGGATACATCTCATTCATATATTTTGATGCATAGAGCCAAGATACACATGACTTATTATATCTCTTCATCCATATGTGTGTCCATGCATTCCAAAGCAAATACCCTTTAAAGGAACAAACACATTTAGGGGGAGCTAATCTAAGACATGTGTCTCTCAAAGTCTTCATTATATTCACGAATATTTTTATTTGAAGCTTTGATTGTATGTTGTCATCAATTACCAAAAAGGGGGAGATTGAAGCACAACATGCTCCCTTGGTGGTTTTGATAATTCATGACAACATACATTGTCTCTTGGACTAATACTTTTATCTAGTGCGTTTCAGATAATAGTCCATGGAGAGTTGGGTTGGCAAAGAGATTGTGGAAATACCCCAATATGCAAGGAAATGGATTGGCAAAGCTTCAAGTAAGAGGACTCTACATTTTATATTTGTGAGAAATCACCTTGAGTCCATAGGAAAGCCAATACTATTAAAAGGGGGTAAAGTTTTGCTCGTGAACAAAAAGCTCATGCGTGGACAGGTGATACTCACCAAAGACACCCACAAGCTCTCCCACCAAAGTCTGTTCTAATCCAAAGTCTCTAATCGGTGCAACCAACATTCCCATCCTAGTGCCACTGATTCTAAACCCTAGACAGACTCAGCCAAACCCTAACCCTTCCGTGCAGCTGACACTGCTTTTGGTGCCACCGAGTTGGGCTGCCAAGTTTCTGTTACACAAGTTCACATTTTTGGTCCGTCTAAGAATGCTGAATCGGCGTCACCGAGATTGGGCATTCTGACCGTTGGTCACCTTGTTGGTGCAACCGAGATTCATATATTGGTCCCTCCGAGATTCAAAAGTTGCCACCTTTTGGTCACTTCGGTACCATCGAGATTAACACATCGGTCTCATCGATTTGGTCATTTTGTGTGTAATGGTTGGATTTTTGGGGATGCCTATATATACCCCTTCACCACCACCTACTCGAGAGAGAAGCACTCAGAACCATTCCATACCTATCCTATCAGTTTTCTGAGAGAGAACCACCTATCCTTGTGTTGAGGTCAAGATCTTACACTCCAACCATATGGATCTTGATTTCTAGGCTCCCCAAGTTGCTTTCCATCAATCCCATCTCTTCTACCAAGCCATATCTGTGAGAGAGTGATTGTGTGTTGAGGAGTCTATCATATTGAAGCACAAGAGCAAGGAGTTCATCGACATTACCGAGCCTATTACCTTTTGGAGGGTGGTGCCTCCTAGGTTGGTTAGGTGTCGCTTGGGAGCCTCCTACTTCGTGTTGTGGAGTTGAACCAAGAAGTTTGTAAGGGCAAGGAGATCGCCTACTTTGTGAAGATCTACCCCGAGTAAGGCTAGTCCTCCGTGGATGTAGGCCGTCATGGTATAGTCAAGGTTACTTCTTCGTGGAACCCTCCGTGGGTAGAGCCCTCCGTGGACTCTCACGACCTTTACCCTTTGTGGGTTGAAGACTCCATGAATGTGGATGTACGATAGCACCACCTATCAAAACCACGGGAAAATCCTTGCGTCTCCTATTGCGTTTGATATCCATATCTCATCTCTCTACTTCATGTGCAATGTATTTACTTTCCGCTGCTATATTTGTTGACATGCATGTGTAGGGTATATAGACTTGTTAGCCTTGCTAAAATGGTTAAAATCTACTAACCAATTAACTTGGAAAAAAGTTAGGTTTTAATTTTCTTCTAGTAGTCTATTCACCCCCCCCCTCTAGACACCCTTCTAGTGATCCCTCACTCCTCGAAGCTTCCATCTGGCTTAGGTGGTCTTCGATCATCCGATGTCTGTGTTGCGGCCCATATAGTCCGGCCCATAACAATAAGTCGGCTATCCGAGGACCCCCTAATCCAGGACTCCCTCAGTCACCAAACAATTGCAATTCATCTTATTTTCGGGAAGGGTCTATGTAAGATCTTTGATTTAGAAAATTTCACACACTCAACTATCATATAATCTTCCATGATTGCTAACATTCAGAGCATATTTTTAGAGCAAATGACATCCGTCGAACACAGAGAAAGATAGGGGCTTAAAGTTTTGCCTCCCAACTTATTTATCATATAGGTAATTGTCAACAATAATAATTCATGATCAAATATATTTGAATGGCCATATAAGCCTAGATCATGTTGGAAATATGCCCTAGAGGCAATAATAAATTGGTTATTATTGTATTTCATGGTTCATGATAATTGTCTATTGTTCATGCTATAATTGTGTTAACCGGAAACCGTAATACATGTGTGAATACATAGACCACAACGTGTCCCTAGTGAGCCTCTAGTTGGCTAGCTCGTTGATCAATAGATGGTCTCGGTTTCATGACCATGGACATTGGATGTCGTTGATAACGGGATCACATCATTAGGAGAATGATGTGATGGACAAGACCCAATCCTAAGCATAGCACAAGATCGTGTAGTTCGTTTGCTAAAGCTTTTCAATGTCAAGTGTCATTTCCTTAGACCATGAGATTGTGTAACTCCCGGATATCGTAGGAATGCTTTGGGTGTGCCAAACGTCACAACGTAACTGGGTGGCTATAAAGGTACGCTACGGGTATCTCCGAAAGTGTCTGTTGGGTTGACACGAATCGAGACTGGGATTTGTCACTCCGTGTGACGGAGAGGTATCTCTGGGCCCACTCGGTAAGACATCATCATTATGAGCTCAATGTGACTAAGGAGTTAGTCACGGGATGATGTATTACGGAACGAGTAAAGAGACTTGCCAGTAACGAGATTGAACAAGGTATGGGGATACCGACGATCGAATCTCGGGCAAGTATCATACCGATAGACAAAGGGAATTGAATACGGGATTGATTGAATCCCCGACATCGTGGTTCATCCGATGAGATCATCGTGGAGTACGTGGGAGCCAACATGGGTATCCAGATCCCGCTGTTGGTTATTGGCCGGAGAAGTGTCTCGGTCATGTCTACGTGTCTCCCGAACCCGTAGGGTCTACACACTTAAGGTTCGATGACGCTAGGGTTATAGGGAAATGGTATACGTGATTACCGAAGGTTGTTCGGAGTCCCGGATGAGATCCCGGACGTCACGAGGAGCTCCGGAATGGTCCGGAGGTAAAGATTGATATATAGGAAGTCCAGTTTTGGTCACCGGAAAGTTTTCGGGCTCATCGGTAGTGTACCGGGAGTGCCGGGAGGGTGCCGGAGGACCCCCGGGAGGGGTGTGACGACCAGAGGACTTCATGGGCTGTTAGATAAAGTGTGTCAGCCCTTATTGGGCTGGGAAATACTTTTGCTAAAGGCCCATGTGGCTGGAGATAAGGAGATAAGGCAAAAAGGATTTAAAAGGAGGAGATCCACCTCCCTTGTGGGAGGTGGACTCTCCCTTTAATTCGGCCGGCCATCTCCTCTTTGGAGTAGAGGCCAAGCCAGCCCTCCACGTCCCTCCTCCTATATATACTTGAGGTTTTGGATGTTTTGAGAGAAGATTTTGATCTCTCTCTCTCACGGCAAAGCCCTACCTCTCTTCTTCCTCCTCCGCAGCGCTTAGGCGAAGCCCTGTCGGAATACCTTGCTACTCCACCACCACCACGCCGTCGTGCTGCTGTTGGAGCCCTTCCCCAACCTCTCCTTCCTCCTTGCTGGATCAAGGTGTTGGAGACGTCACCGGGCTGCACGTGTGTTGAACGCGGAGGTGCCGTCCGTTCGGCACTTGATCGGATCTACCGCGATCTGAATCGCTGCGAGTACGACTCCATCAACCGCGTTCTTGTAACGCTTCCGCTTAGCGATCTTCAAAGGTATGAAGATCCACTCTCCCCTTACTCGTTGCTGGTTTCTCCATAGATGGATCTTGGTGAACGCGTAGGAAAAATTTTGATTTACTACTACGTCTCCCTACAGTGGTATCAGAGCTAGGTCTATGCGTAGAATCTATGCACGAGTAGAACACAAAGCAGTTGTGGGCGTCGAGTTTGTTAATTTGCTTGCCGCTACTAGTCTTATCTTGATTCGGCGGTATTGTGGGATGAAGCGGCCCGGACCAACTTTACACGTACGCTTACGTGAGACCGGTTCCACCGCCTGACATGCACTAGATGCATAAGGTGGCTAGCGGGTGTCTGTCTCTCCTACCTTAGTCGGATCGGATTCGATGAAAAGGGTCCTTATGAAGGGTAAATAGCAATTGGCAAATCACGTTGTGGTGTTGACGTAGGTAAGAAACGTTCTTGCTAGTAACCTATAGCAGCCACGTAAAAACTTGCAACTACAAATTAGAGGACGTCTAACTTGTTTTTGCAGCATGTGCCTTGTGATGTGATATGGCCAAAGGATGTGAAGTGATGCATTGTGATGTATGAATTGATCATGTTCTTGTAATAGGATTCACGACTTGCATGTCGATGATTATGACAACCGGCAGGAGCCATAGGAGTTGTCTTATTTATTGTATGACCTGCGTGTCAATCATAAACGCCATGTAATTACTTTACTTTATTGCTAAGCGTTAGCCATAGTAGTAGAAGTAATAGTTGGCGAGACAACTTCATGAAGACACAATGATGGAGATCATGATGATGGAGATCATGATGTCATGCCGGTGACAGTGATGATCATGGTGCCCCGAAGATGGAGATCATAGGAGCAAAATGATATTGGCCATATCATGTCACTATATTGATTGCATGTGATGTTTATCATGTTTACATCTTATTTGCATAGAACGACGGTAGTAAATAAGATGATCTCTCAATAAAATTTCAAGAAAGGTGTTCACCCTAACTGTGCACCGTTGCTAAGGATCGTCGTTCCGAAGCACCACGTGATGATCGGGTGTGATAGGTTCTAACGTTCGCATACAACGGGTGTAAGCCAGATTTACACATGCGAAACACTTAGGTTGACTTGACGAGCCTAGCATGTACAGACATGGCCTCGGAACACGGAAGACCGAAAGGTCGAACATCAGTCGTATAGAAGATACGATCAACATAGAGATGTTCACCATGGATGACTAGTCCGTCTCACGTGATGATCGGACACGGGCTAGTTGACATGGATCATGTATCACTTGGAAGACTAGAGAGATGTCTATCTAAGTGGGAGTTCATTAATAATTTGATTAAATGAACTTAATTATCATGAACTTAGTCTAAAAATGTCCTTGAAAATTATGTCGTAGATAGCTCGCGCTGTAGCTCCCCAGTTTTATTGATACAATCCTAGAGAAAAGTAAGTTGAAAGTTGATGGTAGCAATAATGCGGACTGGGTCCGTGATCTGAGGATTGTCCTCATTGCTGCACAGAAAGCTTATGTTTTTGATGTACCGCTAACTGCATCACTCCCTCAAGCGTTGTCTGTAGATGTTGTGAACATATGACAGGCACTTTTTGATGACTACGTGATAGTTCAGTGCGTCATGCATTACGGCTTAGAATTGAGGCTTCAAAATGTTTTGAACGTCACAGAACATATGAGATGTTCTAGGAGCTGAGATTGTGATCTCAAGCTCGTGCCTATGTTGAGAGGTATGAGACCTCCAACAAGATTCTTTGCCTGCAAGATAAAGGAGAATAGCTTAATCGGTGAGCGTGTTCTCAGATTGTCTGGGTGCTACAATCACTTGAATCAAGTGGGAGTTAATCTTCCAGATGAGATAGTGATTAATGCAGTTCTCCAAGTCACTGCCACCAAGCTACTAGAGCTTCGTGATGAACTATAACATGCCAGGGATGGATAAGATGATCCCTGAGTTGTTCGTGATGTTTGACACCACGAAGGTAGAAATCAATAAGGAGCATCAAGTGTTGATGGTTAAGTGAAAACCACTAGTTTCAAAAGGGGCAAGGGCAAGAAGGGAAAAACTTCAGGAATGGCAAGCCAGTTGTTGCTCTAGTGAAGAAACCCAAGGTTGAGCCCGAACCCGAGACTAAGTGCTTCTGTTATGAGGAGAATGTTCGCTGAAGCGGAAAAACCCTAGATGATTGGTAGATAAGAAGGCTGGTAATGTCAATGGAAGTATATTTGATATACGTGTTAGTGATGTGTACCTTGCTGGTACTCCTAGTAGCACCTGGGTATTAGATACCGGTTCGGTTGCTAAGTGTTAGCAACTCGAAATAAAAGCTACGGAGTAAATGGAGACTAGCTAGGTGAAAGGTGACGATGTGTGTTGGAAGTATTTCCAAGATTGATGTGATCACCATCGCACGCTCTCTCTACCTTCAGGATTTGTGATAAACCTAAATAAATGTTATTTGGTGTTTGCGTTGAGCATAAACGTGATTAGATCATGATTAGTGCGATACGGTTATTCATATAAGTTAGAGAATAATGGTTATTCTGTTTACATGGATAATGCCTTCAATGGTCATGCACCCACTCGAAATGGTTTATCGAATCATGATCGTAGTAGTACACATATTCATAACATTGGTACCAAAAGATACAAAGTTAATAATGATAGTACCACATGCTTGTGGCACTGCCACGTAATGTCATATTGGTATAAATCGCATGAAGAAACTCCATGATGATGGATGTTTTTTGACTCACTCGATTTCGAATCGGTTGAGACATGCGAGCCATGCCTCTTGGGCAAGATGACTGAGACCCCGTCATCCAATATGATGGAGCGGGCAAGTGGCTTATTGGAATTAATACATGTTGATGTATGTGGTCCAATGAGTGTTGAAACACACAGTGGATATCGTTGTTTTTCTTTACCTTCACTGATGATTTGAGTAAATATGGGGATATTTACTTAATGAAACACGAATCTGAAATGTTTGAAAGGTTCAAGGAGTTTCAGAGTGAAGTTAAAGATCATCGTGACAAGAAGATAAATGTCTATGATATGATCATGGAGGTGAATATCTAAGTTACGAGTTTGGTATGCAATTTTAGACAATGTGGAAATTGTTTCACAGCTCACGCCTCCTGGAACACCATAGTGTGATGGTGTGTTCGAACGTCGTAGTCGTGCTCTATTGGATATAGTGAGTACTATGATGTCTCTTATCGTTTTACCACTATCGTTATGGGGTTATGCATTAAAGACAAATCCATTCACTTTAATAGGGCACCATCTAAGTCTGTTGAGATGACACCGTGAGAATTATGGTTTGACAGAAGCCTAAGCTGTCATTTCTTAATGTTTGGGGCTGCGACGCTTATGTGAAAATGGGTTTTTCACCTAGCGAGCTCGAACCCAAAGCAGACAAATGCATCTTCATAGAATACCCTAATGAGACATTGGGTATACCTTCTATCTCAGATCCAAGCGCAAAAGGTGTTTGTTGCTAAGAACGGGTCCTTTCTTGAGAAAGAGTTTCTCTCGAAAGAATTGAGTGGGAGGAAGATAGAACTTGATGAGGTTGTTGAACCTTTGTTTCAACCAGAGAATAGCGCAACACAGAAAGATGTTTCTGTAGAGCCTACTCAGTTGAAAAGGAAGTTAATGATGATGATCATGAAGCTTCGGATCAAGTCACTATCAAACCTCGTAGGTCGACAAGGACGCGTACTGCTCCTGACTAGTACGACAACCCTGTCTTGGAAATCATGTTGTTGGACAGCGATGAACCTACGAACTATGGAGAAGCGATGGTCCAACAAATGGCTAGGAGCCATGAAATCCGAGAAAGGATCCATGTATGAAAACCAAGTATGGACTTTGGTAGACTTGCCTGTTGAATGGCGGGTCATTGAGTACAAATGGACCTTTGAGATAAACATAGACGCTAATGGTGAAATGTCACCGTTTATAAAGCTCGACTTGTCGCAAAGAAGTTTCCGCCAAGTTCAAGGAGTTGACTGCAATGAGATTGTCTCATCTGTGGCGATGCTAAAAGTCTATTAAAATTTTGTTAGCAGTTGCTGCATTTTTCGATTATGAAATCTGGCAGATGGATGACAAAACAAGGTTTCCGTAATGGTTTCTGTGAGGAAGAGTTGTATGTGATACAACCAGAAGGTTTTGTCAATCCTAAGGATGCTAATAATATGCAAACTCCAGTGATCCTTCTATGGACTAGAGCAAGCATCTCGGAGTTGGAATATATGCTTTGATGAGGTGATCAAAGTGTTTAAGTTTATACAAAGTTTATGAGAAACTTGTATTTGCAAGAAAGTGAGTGGGAGCACTATGGAATTTCTTATAAGAATATGTAGTTGACATATTATTGATCGGAAATGATGTAGAATTTCTGGAAGAGCATGAAGGGTTGTTTGAAAAGTTTTTTTTCAAAGGAAGACCCAGATAAAGCTACTATTTTATTAAGCATCAAGATCTATAGGGATAGATCTATTCGCTTGATAAGTTTTTTCGACGAAGACATACCTTGACAAGTTTTTGAAGGAGTTCAAAATAGATGGGTCAAAGAAGGAGATCTTGACTATATTGTAAGGTGTGAAATTGAGTAAGACTCAATACCCGACCACGGCAGAAGATAAAGAGGAGATGAGTGTCATCTCCTATGCTTTAGCCATAGGCTCTATATAGTATGCCATGCTGTGTACCGCACCTGTGTGTGCCTTGCCATGAGTCTGTCAAGGGGTACAAGAGTAATCCAAGAGTGGATCACTAGACAGCGGTCAAAGTTAGCCTTAGTAACTTGAGAACTAAGGAAATATTTCTCGATTATGGAGGTGATAAAGAGTTCATCGTAAAGTGTTACGATGATGCAAGCTTTAAAACCAATCCGGATGACTCTTAGTAGAAATCCAGCTACGTATAGTGGAGCAGCCATTTGGAATAGCTCCAAGTGGAGCGTGGGAGCAGTATCTACAAATATGAAATGGAAAGTTTGCAAAGGTACACACGGATCTGAATGTCGCAGACCCGCTGACTAAAAACCTCTTTCACAAGCAGAACATGAACAAACCCCAGAACTTATTGGGTGTTAATCACATGATGATATGATCACATGGTGATGTAAGTGTTAATCACATGGTGATGTGAACTAGATTATTGACTCTAGTGCAAGTGGGAGACTGTTGGAAATATGCCCTAGAGGCAATAATAAATTGGTTATTATTGTATTTCATGGTTCATGATAATTGTCTATTGTTCATGCTATAATTGTGTTAACCGGAAACCGTAATACATGTGTGAATACATAGACCACAACGTGTCCCTAGTGAGCCTCTAGTTGGCTAGCTCGTTGATCAATAGATGGTCTCGGTTTCATGACCATGGACATTGGATGTCGTTGATAACGGGATCACATCATTAGGAGAATGATGTGATGGACAAGACCCAATCCTAAGCATAGCACAAGATCGTGTAGTTCGTTTGCTAAAGCTTTTCAATGTCAAGTGTCATTTCCTTAGACCATGAGATTGTGTAACTCCCGGATACCGTAGGAATGCTTTGGGTGTGCCAAACGTCACAGCGTAACTGGGTGGCTATAAAGGTACGCTACGGGTATCTCCGAAAGTGTCTGTTGGGTTGACACGAATCGAGACTGGGATTTGTCACTCCGTGTGACGGAGAGGTATCTCTGGGCCCACTCGGTAAGACATCATCATTATGAGCTCAATGTGACTAAGGAGTTAGTCACGGGATGATGTATTACGGAACGAGTAAAGAGACTTGCCAGTAACGAGATTGAACAAGGTATGGGGATACCGACGATCGAATCTCGGGCAAGTATCATACCGATAGACAAAGGGAATTGAATACGGGATTGATTGAATCCCCGACATCGTGGTTCATCCGATGAGATCATCGTGGAGTACGTGGGAGCCAACATGGGTATCCAGATCCCGCTGTTGGTTATTGGCCGGAGAAGTGTCTCGGTCATGTCTACGTGTCTCCCGAACCCGTAGGGTCTACACACTTAAGGTTCGATGACGCTAGGGTTATAGGGAAATGGTATACGTGATTACCGAAGGTTGTTCGGAGTCCCGGATGAGATCCCGGACGTCACAAGGAGCTCCGGAATGGTCCGGAGGTAAAGATTGATATATAGGAAGTCCAGTTTTGGTCACCGGAAAGTTTTCGGGCTCATCGGTAGTGTACCGGGAGTGCCGGGAGGGTGCCGGAGGACCCCCGGGAGGGGTGTGACGACCAGAGGACTTCATGGGCTGTTAGATAAAGTGTGTCAGCCCTTATTGGGCTGGGAAATACTTTTGCTAAAGGCCCATGTGGCTGGAGATAAGGAGATAAGGCAAAAAGGATTTAAAAGGAGGAGATCCACCTCCCTTGTGGGAGGTGGACTCTCCCTTTAATTCGGCCGGCCATCTCCTCTTTGGAGTAGAGGCCAAGCCAGCCCTCCACGTCCCTCCTCCTATATATACTTGAGGTTTTGGATGTTTTGAGAGAAGATTTTGATCTCTCTCTCTCACGGCAAAGCCCTACCTCTCTTCTTCCTCCTCCGCAGCGCTTAGGCGAAGCCCTGTCGGAATACCTTGCTACTCCACCACCACCACGCCGTCGTGCTGCTGTTGGAGCCCTTCCCCAACCTCTCCTTCCTCCTTGCTGGATCAAGGTGTTGGAGACGTCACCGGGCTGCACGTGTGTTGAACGTGGAGGTGCCGTCCGTTCGGCACTTGATCGGATCTACCGCGATCTGAATCGCTGCGAGTACGACTCCATCAACCGCGTTCTTGTAACGCTTCCGCTTAGCGATCTTCAAAGGTATGAAGATCCACTCTCCCCTTAATCGTTGCTGGTTTCTCCATAGATGGATCTTGGTGAACGCGTAGGAAAAATTTTGATTTACTACTACGTCTCCCTACAGATCATTCCCCAACACATGATGCTTGCCAAGAGAAAAAGGCGAAATATAGGAAGTGGTGAAGATCACCATGACTCTTGTATAAAGGTAAGTACTAGAAAGTAAAAGATAGGCCCTTCGTAGAGGAAAGCGTTGATTTATAGAGGTGCCAGAGCTCGAGCTTTTAAAACAGAGATGAATAATAATTTTGAGCGGTATGCTTTCATTGCCAACATAAAAACTGAGAGATCTTGGTATCTTCCATGCTAGATACATAATAGGCGGTTCCCAAACAGAATGGTAAAGTTTTTACTCCCCCTCCACTAATAAATCACACTCCACGGTGAGATGAATCCACGAGTACCATCCATACAAACAACAATCCTGGGGGAGTTTTGTTTCATTATATTTTGATTTGATTTTTGAGCATGGAACTAGGCATCCCGAATACCAGCCACTTTCTTGTGAATGATAATGAATCAACACATATCGTGATAATAACCCACCTAGCATGGAAGATATTGATAGCCCCTAGTCACTATATGAGAGATTCGGGCATACAAAACAGAATATTATTTGAAGGTTTAGAGTTTGGCACATGCACATTTACTTGGAACGACAGGTAAATACCGCATATAGGTAGGTATGGTGGACTCATATGGAACAAATTTGGGTTTAAGGGTGTTTGGATGCACAAGTAGTATTTCTACTTGGTGTGGAAGTTTTGGCTAGTATGAGGTGGAAGCAAGCACCACATGTTGGAGGATCCATAATAATATAACTTCTATACAAATATACCCAAGCATAACTCATTACGTTGTCTTCCTTGTCCAACTTCAGCTAATTTTCTCAAGTTTGAAAATAATTAATGGGTATTCACAATCATAGAAGATGTCCAAGATAGTATATTTATATGTGAAACCTTTCTTCCTTCAATATTTTTTCATGAATGGTTCAATTGACCAATGCGGTGTTTGCTAACTTTCAATAAATTTTACCACCTATACTTATTATATGTGAAGTCATTACTCCCCATGGGATAAGCATATAAAACATATACAATTTCAGATTTATGATATTAAATTCATTCAACCATTTACTCATAGGATATATGTGAAGCACGAGAGTAAATGACAAAACTACTCCAAAACAAATAAGTGAAGATCAATGAGTAGTCAAACAATTAAGTAGCTATGTGAGGACTTTCTCTCTTTCTCAATAAATATTTTTAGATATGAGTATTTTATTTAAACAGCAAACAAAACAAAAATAGCACTCCAAGAATAGCATGCATCATGTGAACGAATTAAAATTTAGGCTCAACATAGGCTAACCGATAATTGTTGATGAAGAGAGATGGGATGCGTAGCATCCCCAAGCTTAGATGCTTGAGACTTCTTGAAATACATACTTGGGGTGCCTTGGGCATCCCCAAGCTTGATCTTTTGTATCTTGTTCAATCCTCTCATATCCCGATTTCACCTATTCTCAAAACTTCATCCACACAAAACTCAAAAAGAACTCGTGAGATAGGTTAGTACACATAAGAATAAATCAACACTTCATGTACTATCGAGACAAGTTTCACAATAATTTTTAAACATTAGGTACTGCATACTATAATTTCCATAATTTATATCTACCAATATAGGCTATGGAAACTATAGGATAAGTAGATAACAAAACTATGACAGCATTGTGTCCAAGCAGAACAGTCTGTAGCAATCTATTAAACTAGTGTACTTATGTAACTCAAACAATTATGAAAATTTAGGACATGCTAAAACATTTATATGAAAATACTTTGTAAAAATATCAGAAGTTTTCCACGTTCTAGTAAAATATAAAATTCAAACGCTACATCAGAAGTTTCAGTTTTTAGCCAGCACATATCAAAACATGAAATGCAAGCATCCTAAGGCAATTCTTGGAACTATTTATTAAAAAACAAGTTTATAAATAACACCTAACAGATAACAACAAAATTATGTGACGAATAAAAATATAGCTCTAAGTAAGATATACCTATAGTGTTGAAGACGAAAGAGGGGATGCCTTCTGGGGCATCCTCAAGCTTAGACGCTTGAGTATTCCTTGAATATTACCTTGGGGCTGACTTGGGTATCCCCAAGCTTAGGTTCTTGTAACTCCTTATTCTCCTCATATCGGTGTCTCACCCAAAACTTGAAAACTTAAATCACACAAAACTTAACAGAACTTCGTGAGAAGGGTTAGTGTAGTAAAGATAAATCATTCACTTAGGTACTGTCAATACAAGATTCATAATTATTCACACATGATACCTACTGTATTACATCATTCCCACAATTTATATTACTCAATATAAGCTATAGGAACACTTGAAACAAGCAAACTATGCATGCAAACAGAATCTATCAAAAACAGAACAATCTGTAAAGATCTGAATGATCACCATACTTCCCTGACTCTAAAAATTCTGAAAAATAGGAAAAATCAAGGAATTTGCATATAAATGTATTCTAAAAATTTCAGAATTTTTTTATGCTCCGGTAAAATCATATAATTCATATACTGGACGCAAAACTTCCTGTTTTTGCACAGAATCAAACAAGCAAGTATCCACACTATCCCAAAGGCTTTACTTGGCACTTTATTGAAATAAAAGACACAAAACATAATTAATACAGTAGATTAATCATGTGAACACATAAAAACAGAAGGTAAAAGTGTTGGGTTGTCTCCCAACAAGCGCTTTTCTTTAATGCCTTTTAGCTAGGCATGATGATTTCAATGATGCTCGTATAGGAATAATAAGTGAAACATGCAAAAGAGCATCATGAATCTCATGAAAATCACATTTAAGTCTAACCCACTTCCTATTCATAGGCATTTTGTGATCAAACAATTTATGGGAGCAATAATCAACTAGCATAGGAAGGCAAAACAAGCATAACTTCAAAACCTTGAACACATAGAGAGGAAACCTGATATTATTGAAATTCCTACAAGCATATGTTCCTACCTCATGATAATTTTCAGTAGCATCATGAAGGAATTTCACAATATAACCATCACATGAAGCATTCTTTTCATGATCTGCAAGCATATAAATTTTGTCACTCTCCACATAAGCAATTTTTATTTCCATTCATAATAGTGGGAGCAAACTCAACAAAATAACTATTAAAAGATACTTGATTGACATAACCACATTGAATATTAAATCATGATAATAGGTTTCATGGTTGTCATTACTATTTATAGCATACGTGTCATCACAATAATCATCATACATAGGAGGCATGCCATCATCATAATAGTTTTGCTCATCAAAACTTTGGGGACTAAAAATATCATCTTCATCAAACATAGCATCCCCAAGCTTGTGGCTTCGCATACCATTAGCATCATGAGTATACAAAGAATTCATACTAACAATATTGCTATCATGCTCATCATTAAAGGAATTCTCATCAAGTATTTTCATAAATTCTTCCTCTAACAATTGAGCACAATTTTCTGAACCATCATTTTCACGAAAGACATTAAAGAGACAAAACAATTGATGCAACCCTAACTCCATTTTTGTAATTTTCTTTTATAAAACCAAACTAGTGAAAAACAAGAAACTAAAAGATTCAGTTGCAAGATCTAAAGATATATCTTCAAGCACTCACCTCCCCGGCAACAGCGCCAGAAAAGAGCTTGATGTCTACTACGCAACTTTCTTATTGTAGACTCGTGTTGGGCTTCCAAGCGCAGAGTTTTGTAGGACAGTAGCAAATTTCCCTCAAGTGGATGACCTAAGGTTTATCAATCTGTGGGAGGCGTAGGATGAATATGGTCTCTCTCAAACAACCTTGCAACCAAATAACAAAGAGTCTCTTGTGTCCCCAACACACCCAATACAATGGTAAATTGTATAGGTGCACTAGTTCCGCAAAGAGATGGTGATACAAGTGTAATACGGATGGTAGATATAGGTTTTTGTAATCTGAAAATATAAAAACAGCAAGGTAACTGATGATAAAAGTGAGTACAAACGGTATTCCAATGCTTAGAAACAAGGTCTAGGGTTCATACTTTCACCAGTGCAAGTTCTCTCAACAATACTAACATAGTTGAATCATATGTAAATACCTCTCGTGCGACAAAGAGTTCACTCCAAAGTCGCAAATAGGGGAGAACTAACGAAGAAATTATTGTAGGGTACAAAACCACCTCAAAGTTATCTTTTCCGATCAATCTTATGAGTTATCCCTATAACTGTCACGAACAGCCCTAGAGTTCGTACTAAAATAACACCTTAAGACACACATCAACCAAAACCCTAATGTCACCTAGATACTCCAATGTCACCACGAGTACCCATGGGCTTGATTATACGATATGCATCACAAAATTTCAGATTCATCGTGTTCAATCCAACACAAAGAATTTCAAAGAGTGCCCCAAAGTTTCTACCGGAGATTCAAGACGAAAACATGTGCCAACCCCTATGAATAGATTCCTAAGGTCACGGAACCCGCAAGTTGATCACCAAAACATACATCAAGAGGATCAATAGAACATCCCATTGTCACCACGGATATTCCTTCGCAAGACAAACATCAAGTGTTTTCAAATCCTTAAAGACTCAATCCGATAAGGAATCTTCAAAGGTAAAACTCAATTAATCACAAGAACATAGAGAGGGGAAAACTCCATATGATTCATCTAGATTAATAAAGCTCGCAGTACATCAAGATCGTATCATCTCAAGAACATGAGAGAGAGAGAGTGATCAAACACATAGCTACTAGTACATACCCTCAGTCCCGAGGGTGAAGTACTCCCTCCTCGTCATGGAGACCGCCGAGATGATGAAGATGGCCTCTGGTGATGGTTTCCCCCTCCAGTAGGGTGCCGGAATAGTCTCTCGATTCATTTTTCATGGATATAGAGGCTTGCGGCGGTGGAACTCCCGATCTAGGTTTCTTTTTGGAGGTTTTTGTATTTATAGGAATTTTTGGCGTCGGTCTCACATCCAGGGGGGCCACGAGGTGACGACAAGACACCCAGGCATGGCCAGGGGGGTGGTCGCGCCCTCCTGGCTTGTGGCCTCCTCGTGTCTCTTCTGGCCCAACTCCAATGCTTCTGGGGTCTCTTTTGGTCCATAAAAAATCATACTGAATTTTTAGCCCATTCCGAGAACATTTATTTCTGCATAAAAAATGACACCATGGTAGTTTTGCTGAAAACAATGTCAGGCCGGGTTAGTTCTAATAAAATCATACCAAAATCATATAGAATTATTGTAAACATGGCATGAATACTTCATAAATTATAGATATGGTGGCGACGTATCAAAGCTCCGCTTCGAGAAGTTCAATTTGGAGCAAGAGCATGAATTCCTTAAATCTATCAATGACGATCTTCAAAAGAAGACTTCCTATTATCTAGCCAAACGACTTATCTTGTCTACATTCATTCCACAAGTTAAGGCTAAGCAAACTAGTAACAAAGGCAAGAAAGGTTCTACAAGTAGTAGCAATAAAAATGATAAATCCAATGATATTGCTTCTAGTAGTTCTATTGATTCCACTAACGATTCTCTAAGCCAAGTTACACTTGAGCAAGAAAATGATCTATTGAAAGGGATTATAGAAAAAGGTATCTACAAAAGTCTTGCCGGATGTAAGAAATTTGAGAAAATTGTACGCAAGCATGGAGGATACCGTAAGAACCATGGCGTTGTCTACGTCAATGGCAATGGAGTTGAATGGGAAGAAGGTCAATACCCCAAGACCAAGTTTGTTACTCAAGGGTAGAAGTATGAACATACTCTTCCCAAGGGAACAAAAGCTCAAGATGACCTTCCACCACAAGATTACAAGCTCAAGGGCAAGGACAAGCTTCAAGAGGAGATTGACTCATATGAAGATGAATCCCAAGCCATGGTTAAGTGGGTTCCCAAGGCTACTACGAGCTCAACTTCTACAAGTGCTACTTCAACTCCAAGGATTCCCATCAACTTGATGTGGGTCCCCAAAAGGAAGAACTAGAGAAGTTCTTGAGGGGTGACTCCGCCAATGAAATTCACTCACATTCATTATTGGCAAGGACTAGTTGCAATCAACATCAACATTATGCAATTGTTCAAGGAGTCACACATTCCCTCAAAGGTAAGCAAGGGACAAGGTAATTAGTGAATCCATGGACATCATCATGTATGCTTTTCACTCCATGTCCATAGATATCCTTGTATTTGTCTCTTGTTTGGGACTAACCCATGTAGGTGAGAGGAGTAAGAAACAAATAGGATTGCTCCCAACTCAAGATGATCTTCATCAACTATGAGCATCCACCACTACATCACCAACATGAATTCCTCTACGAAAAAACCCAAGGTTAGTTTACCCCTCTTAGGTGGGATGTCACATCAAGGGGAGCTTTACTCTAAGACTTGAGTTAAAGCATCTCTTAAAATGTGATAACATTAACAAGCTTTATGTAAAAGTGGCAACCCCACTTGTGCTTAAACAATGAGTATGACCTCTGATCGAGTATTCTTACTTGGCTCCTAAGTAAATATACTCATATATAGATGACTACGTCATCACCAAAGTTCTTGATAGATGCTAGACTGTTTGTGCATGTTTGCCATGATTTCATTTGACATCTTATTGTGTGAGCATGTTGGTCTGCATATATTTACTCATTCGAGGATATCCAATTATTGCTATTTGGCTTTTGGTTTTCTTTTGCCAATTGGATGTACAAGAATGCCTACGACCCCTCTCTAGCTATCTATGATTTCTCGTCTCAAGTTCTATTCATGCTACATCACAAAACAAGAACAAGCACTTCTTGAACCCTCTGTGTGAGGAGCACTCGGAGTTTCGTGTTGACAAGATCTGCATTCCAAAACCACTCTGTAAACCTAGGTATAAACAACCCCCAAAACTCGGTTCCACCGAATCACTGAGTTGATCTGGTTTATGATGTTAGTACAATCGATTGGATATTCTTTGCCTCACCGAGGTTCTCTTTCACCTAACAGTTAGGAAACTCGGTGGCACCGAAATGTTCTAATCGACGTCACCGATAGTCAGGGTTATTTAATCTGGCTGACCTGACTTTTGAAATTCAATCGTTAAAAGTTTGTTTCTCCAAACCCCGAGCTGCCGCACCGGACCCCCTCGTCACTGCCCTTGTTTCCCCGTGCGCCTCCGCTGTTGGGATCGTCGTTGTCGAAGGAATCTTTGCCTGCGTCGTCGCCTTTGTGGATTCTTCACCAAGTTAGGGTATGAATTCGGCCCCTTTGTGAGCTCCCTTTCCGATTCATGCGCATTAGGGTATTCTTATAGATAAACCACTGTTTGCAATCTTCCCAATTCACCAGAAACTTCATAAGATTAGCGAACGAGAAATTTTTAGGTCTAGCCATCCGCAAACGGAATCTCGATGACACCGAGTCACAAAAATCGGTTCTACCGATTTTGGATCTTGGGTTCCTGAGAATATTCTCGGTGAAACCGAGCGGTCATTTTCGGTAACAAAGAATGGATGCCAAGTTTCTATGAAAAAGACTATGAGTCTCAATGGATCCGAATTTTTTGACTCCGTGGTACCGAAATCCCTTTTGCTGAAAGCTAAACTTAAGAATTTCTTTGTTCAAATTTTGATAAACTTCTGTGTTTTGTGATGCTCAACCCCACCGCTCTTCTATACTATGCTCACAGGGTCAGCATGTCAAATTCAGTTGACAGCCAGAATGGTTTCAGAGAGCTCAGTGTTGATGCAGATCCATGTACTAGTCCTGAGGCCAGTTCTTCTTCATCAGAAGATCCAGGCACCCCAAGTTCTCATAGGTTGCCCAAGGCTGCTACAAGGGCCAGGAGGAAGTTGAACTCAGATGAGGAAGATTCTTACTTCGTGCCAGAGGAGGTTCTTGCTAAGAAAAAGCAAGACAAAGCAGAGAGAGTTGCAAAGAAGTCTGCAAACGAGGCCACTTCAGCTAAGAGGCCAGTGAGAAAAGAGTATGCCATCTCTAAAGCTATGAGAGCGCTAGAGAGTGCTAGGGTAACCATGTCCATTGAGCCAACCAGGAGATCCATGCCCAAGAAGGCAGGTGAGAAGAAGAGGAGCAAAAAGAGTATTGTTCATGCTATAGGCAGGCCTACTTCCATGGATGAAGACCCAGCAGAAGATAAGGAAGAGGAAGAGCTAGCTGCCAAGGCTCCTCCCAAGAAGAAGAAGAAGCTGCTTGTTGATGCCATGCCCAGTCAGGTCCCATCCAGAAGCAAGCCAGCTGGTCCCAAGAAGCCCATGGCTCCTAAGCCCAAGAAGACAACCAAAGATATTTCAGCTACAACCAAGAACAAGGGTTCCACCTCCAGAGCTGCTGCTGAAGAGGAAGAGATGACTGTTTTGAGGAAGCTGAAACCTCACCTTCTAGAGCACAATGACAACCATCCTGTTGCTGAGGACATGAAGAAGAGGAAGGATTCAGGACTAAGGGAATGGAGACATATTGATCCATATTCTCAGAGGAGAAGGACTGTTGTAGATTACAGATTCTACACTAAAGAACAACAGGATTTTTATGAGACCATTCTTCTGGACAAGAGCCTAGCTGTTAGTGATGTGAGATATGTAGATTGGGGCTACATTAAGGAGAACGAAGACTATTTTCCCCATGTTCAAGAAAACTTAAAGGCCATTGACACTGATGCTTTTGTTGGTAGAGTGTTCACTGCTTGGAATGCTGAAATGATCATGCAAACTACTAATTTTTATGGAGATGGCAGGATTGTCTAGATGACTATAGGTGTTAGGTATGAATCCACAGTTGAAGAGTGGGATACCATCTTAGGAGCCCCACGGGTACAAGAAGGTGACTTGGATGTGTATTCTGAGGCCAAGATGAATCATAACTCATGGCAAAGATGTACAAGGAGATTCCTCCTGATTATGTGCATTCACATAAGTTTGGCTTGGTATATTATCTACAAGCACGACTGACCACCACAAACACCATCATGAGGTATACATTGATGCCCAAGTCAGGAGATGACAAGATGATCCGAGGATACTCCATCAACATGTTGCATCACATTGACCTCCATGCTTGATTTAGGGTCATGGCCTTGATTGTTGAGACCGTGAAGAGGATTGTTGCTGACCAGAAGAGATCTTGTGGATATGCATCGTACATTCAGATGCTTATGAATTCCAAGCTAGAGGAGAATGTATATGCACTTGATCGACCACATATGCCACTCCAGCCAGAGTTTGAGGACAATGTTGTGGTGATGGATCCTAGTCATCCAAGCTTCATCTACTGCACATGCAGATGCTGAAGCAGCCAAAGCCACTAGTGCACTAGTGCCAAGGACTAGGAGTGAGCATATGGATCTTCTAATTAACACTATTTAGGTCATGCAGAAGGAAATCACAGATATATTGAAGAACTAGAAGAGTCTGGAAAGGATAGTAGAGGATAAGTTCCACACAGTGAACAACAAGTTAGATGGGCTGACCAAGACTGTTGATGAGCTCAAGAAGGAAGTGTATGCACTACCCATTCCTCACAGTTTATATGATGATGATGATGATGACAGTCACCCTCTCAGGCCCAACACTCAGTTCATGACCCATGCCATATCTGTGACAGTGCCAGCTCTAGAGTTTAGACCATCTTCATCAGCACCTGCTACAGCTCCTTCAGTTCCATAAGCTCCTCTAGCACCTCCAGTGTCTAATCCAACTCCTTCCATGACATCTACAAAAGTCTTCGCCGAAGCGGTTCTCTTGACTCCTATATCGACAACCGGAGGAGATCAGCCCCAGAGAGATGACTAGTTATATATCTTTGAACTTTTTGGTAACTTGTTGCCAAAGGGGGAGAAGTTATATAGATCATAGGGCTTCGAGAGACACAGGGAGTTGCTTTTTATGGATCTCCAAAATTTTAAAATCTTTTGGTTTGCTGTTTGTGTTAAACTTGTTGGTGTTCGATCATACACTCCTTATGTGTTGCTACTATTTGCTATCTTTGAGATGCTTATGAGATGATCATTCATATTTGATAGTACCACATACCTATGGCACTGCCGCTAAATGTCATATTGGTATAAATCGGATGAAGAAACTCCATGCTGATGGATCTTTGGACTCATTCGGTTTTGAATCGGTTGAGACATGCGGACCATGCCTCTTTGGAAAGATGACTAAAGACCCCGTTTTCAGTATGATGGAGCCGGCTAGTAACTTACTGGAAATAATACATGTTGATGTATGCGATCCAATGAGTGTTGTAGCGTGCCGTGGATATCGTTATTTTTCCTACCTTCACTGATGATTTGAGTATATATGAGTATATTTGCTTAATGAAACACAAGTTTGAAACATTTGAAAAGTTCAAACAAATTCAGAGTGAAGTTTAAGATCATCGTGACAAGAAAATAAAAATGCCTACGATATGATCGTGGAGGTGAATATCTGAGTCACGAGTTTGGCATGCAACTTTAGACAATGTGAAAGTTGTTTCACAAATCATGCCACCTGGAACACCATAGTGTGATGGTGTGTTCGAACGTCATAGTCGTGCTCTATTGGATATGGTGCGAACTATGATGTCTCTTATCAATTTGTCACTATCGTTTTGGGGTTATGCATTAGAGACAACTACATTCACTTTAAAAGGGGCACCATCTAAGTCCGTTGAGATGACATTGTATGAATTTTTGGTTTGGTGGAAACCTAAGTTGTCATTTCTTAATGTTTGGGGCTGCGACGCTTATGTGAAAAGGGGTTTTCACCTAATGAGCTCGAACCCAAAGCGGACAAATGCATCTTCATACAATACCCTAACTTAATAGTTGGGTAAACCTTCTATCTTACATCCAAGCACAAAGTGTTTGTTGCTAAAAATAGGTCTTTTCTTGAGAAAGAGTTTCTCTCGAAAGAATTGAGTGGGAGGAAGATAGAACTTGATGAGGTTGTTGAACCTTTGTTTCACCCAGAGAGTAGCGCGGCGTAGAAAGATGTTTCTGTGGAGCCTACATTAGTTGAAGAGGAAGTTAATGATGATGATCATGAAGTTCAGATCAAGTTACTGTCAAACCTCGTAGGTTGACGGACGCGTACTGCTCCTAAGTGGTACGACAACCCTGTCTTAGAGGTCATGTTGTTAGACAACGATGAACCTACGAGGTATGGACAAGCGATGATGGGCCCAGATTCCGATAAATGGTTAGAGGCCATGAAATCCGAGAAAGGATCCATGTATGAAAACCAAGTATGGACTTTTGTAGACTTGCCCGTTGAACGGCAGGTCGTTGAGTACAAATGAACCTTTAAGATGAAGACAGACGCTGACGGTCAATGTCACCATTTCGAAAGCTCAACTTATTGCAAACAAGTTTCCGACAAGTTCAAGGAGTTGGCTGTGATGAGATTTTCTCACTCGTAGAGATGCTAAAGTCTGTTGGAATTATGTTAGTAGTTGCTGCATTTTTCAATTATGAAATCTGGCAGATGGATGTCAAAACATCGTTTCCTTGACGGTTTACTTGAGGAAAGGTTGTATGTGATACAACCAGAAGGTTTTGTCAGTCCTAAGGATGCTAAAAGGTGTGCGAGCTCTAGCAATTCTTGTATGGGTTGGAGCAAGCATCTCGGAGTTGGAATATACACTTTGATGAGGTGATCAAAGTTTTTGAGTCTATACAAAGTTTATGACAAACTTGAATTTACAGGAAAGTGAGTGGGAGCACTATAGAATTTTTGATATCTATATGTGGTTGACATATTGTTGATCGTAAATAATTTAGAATTTCTGGAAAGCATAAATGGTTGTTTGAAAAGAGTTTTTCAAAGGAAGGCCTGGATAAAGCTACCTAATTGTTGGACATCAAGATCTATAGAGATAGATCAAGATGCTTGATGAGACTTTCAATGAGTACATACCTTGACAAGATTTTAGAAGACTTCAAAATGGATCGGTCAAAGAAGGAGTTCTTGCCTGATTTATAAGGTATGAAGTTGAGTAAGACTCAAAGCTCGACCATGGCAGAAGAAAGAGAAAGGATGAAGGTCGTCCCCTATGCCTAATCCATAGGCTCTGTATAGTATGACATCCTCTATACCGCACCAGTGTGTGCCTTGCCATGAGTCCGTCAAGGGGTACAAAAGTGATCCAGGAGTGGATCACTAGACAACGGTCAAAATTATCCTTAGTAACTAGAGGACTAAGGATATGTTTCTCGATTATGGAGGTGATAAAGAGTTTGTCGTAAAGAGTTACATCGATGCAAGCTTTAACACCAATCCGGATGACTCTTAGTAGCAATCCGGATACGTATAGTGGAGCAGCCATTTGGAATAGGTCCAAGTGCAGTGTGGTAGCAGTGTTTACAGTATGACATAGAGATTTGCAAAGCACACACGGATCTGAATGTCGCAGACCCGTTGACTAAAAGACCTCTCTCACATGCAAAAGCATGATCAAGCCCCAGAACTCATTGGGTGTTAGATTCATAACAATGTGAATCACATGGTGATGTGAACTAGATTATTGACTCTAGTGCAAGTGGGAGACTGTTGGAAATATGCCCTAGAGGTAATAATAAATTAGTTATTATCATATTTCCCTGTTCATGATAATCATTTATTATCCATGCTATAATTGTATTGATCGGAAACTCAGATACATGTGTGGATACATAGACAACATCATGTCCTTAGTATGCCTCTAATAGACTAGCTCATTGATCAAAGATCATTAAGATTTCCTAGCCATGGACATGAGATGTCATTTGATAACGGGATCACATCATTAGGAGAATGATGTGATGGACAAGACCCAAACTATAAACGTAGCATATGATCGAGTCAGTTTATTGCTATAGTTTTCTGCATGTCAAGTATCTGTTCCTATGACCTTGAGATCATGCAACTCACTAACACCGGAGGAGTACCTTGTGTGTATCAAACATCGCAGCGTAACCGGGTGACTATAAAGGGCTCTACAGGTATTTCTGAGGGTGTCTATTGGGTTGGCATGGATCAAGACTGGGATTTGTTACTCCGTCTGATGGAGAGGTATCTCAGGGCCCACTCGGTAATACAACATCACAACAAGCCTTGCAAGCAATGTGACTAAGTGTTAGCCACGGGATCTTGTATTACGTAACGAGTAAAGAGACTTGTCGATAACGAGATTGAACTAGGTATGGAGATACCGACGATCGAATCTCGGGCAGGTAACATACCGAAGAACAAAGGCAACAGCATACGGGATTAACTGAATCCTTGACATAGAGGTTCAACCGATAAATATATTCGTAGAATATGTAGGAACCAATATGGGCATCCAGGTCCCGCTATTGGTTACTGACCGTAGAGGGGTCTCGGTCTTGTCTACATAGTTCTCGAACCAGCAGGGTTTGCACACTTAAGGTTCGGTGACGTTTCGATAGTATAGAGTTATGTATGGTGGTGACCAAAGGTTGTTCGGAGTCCCGGATGAGATCTCGGACGTTGTGAGGAGCTCCGGAATGGTCCGGAGGTAAAGCTTGATATATAGGAAGTCCTATTTTGGTCAACCGATAAATATATTCGTAGAATATGTAGGAACCAATATGGGCATCTAGGTCCCGCTATTGGTTACTGACCATAGAGGGGTCTCGGTCTTGTCTACATAGTTCTCGAACCAGCAAGGTCTGCACACTTAAGGTTCGGTGACATTTCGATAGTATAGAGTTATGTATGGTGGTGACAAAAGGTTGTTCGGTGTCCCAGATGAGATCTCGGACGTTGTGAGGAGCTCCGAAATGGTCCGGAGGTAAAGATTGATATATAGGGAGTCCTATTTTGGTCGCCGGAAAAGTTTCGGGCTCATCGGTAGTGTACCGGGAGTGCCGGGAGGGTACCGAGGGACCATCAGGAGGGGTGTCTCAACCCAAAGAGGCCACATGGGCTATGGGAGAAGGTAAACCAGCCCCTGGTGGGCTAGCCGAAGCCTCCCCTAAGGGCCCATGCGGCTGGAATGGTTTGAGAGGGAAAAAACTCAAGTTGGAAAGAGTTTCCAAGTGGGAAGTAGGAGTCCTAATCCTACTAGGATTGGAGGAGGACTCCTCCTCTCCTCCTTGCGCCAAGGACAAGGGTTGGACCCTTGGGCGCAAGGCCTCCTCTCTCCCTCCTCCTATATATACTAGAGTTTTTGAGGGTTTTGAGACACAGAAAAACAGCCACGTGCTACCTCTCCTCTAGATCATGGTTTCTCCTCTAGATCGGTTTCAGCGGTGCTTAGGCGAAGCCCTGCTAGAATAGCTCCACCACCATCACTGCAACGCCGCCGCACTGCCGAAGAACTCGTCTACCTCTCTGCTCCCTCTTGCTGAATCAAGAAGGCAGAGATTGTCATCGAGCTGTACATGTGCTGAACGCGGAGGTGTCATCCGTTCGGCGCTAGATCGGAAGGACTGTGATCAAGATAGCGAGATGATTCGTGATTGGATCGCGGGATGGATCGTGATGGGATTACGGGATGGTTCGTGATTGGATCGCGGGCTAGATCGTGATTGGATCGTGGGACGGTCGGCAATTTGGATCGCAAAGACGTTCGACTACATCAACCGCGTTTCTTAACGCTTCCCGCTTAGCGATCTACAAGGGTATGTAGATCCACTCTCCCTCTCGTAGATGCTCATCACCATGGATAGATCTTGCGTGTGTGTAGGAATTTTTTTGTTTCCCATGCAATGTTCCCAAACACTTGAGGGGTGACTCCGCCAATGAAATTCACTCACATTAATTATTGGCAAGGACTAGTTGCAATCAACATCAACAGTATGCAATAGTTCAAGGAGTCACACATTCCCTCAAAGGTAAGCAAGGGACAAGGTAATTAGTGAATCCATGGACATCATCATGTATGCTTTTCACTCCATGTCCATAGGCATCCTTGTATTTGTCTCTTGTTTGGGACTAACCCATGTAGATGAGAAGAGTAAGAAAAAAATAGGATTTCTCCCAACTCAAGATGATCTTCATCAACTATGAGCATCCACCACTACATCACCTACATGAATTCCTCTATGACAAAACCCAAGGTTAGTTTATCCCTCTTAGGTGGGATGTCACATCAAGGGAGAGATTTACTCTAAGACTTGAGTTAAAGCATCTCTTAATATGTGACAACATTAACAAGCTTTATGTAAAAGTGGCAACCCCACTTGTGCTTAAACAATGAGTATGACCTATGATCAAGTATTCTTACTTGGCTCCTAAGTCAATATACTCATATATAGATGACTACGTCATCGCCAAAGTGCTTGATAGATGCTAGAGTGTTTGTGCATGTTTGCCATGATTTCATTTGACGTCTTATTGTATGAGCATGTTGGTCTGCATATATTTACTCATTCGAGGATATCCAATTGTTGCTATTTGGCTTTTGGTTTTATTTTGACAATTGGATGTACAAGAATTCCTAGGACCCCTTTCTAGCTATCTATGCTTTCTTGTCTCAAGTTATATTCATGCTACATCACAAAACAAGAACAAGCACTTCTCAAACCCTCTGTGTGAGGAGCACTCAGAGTTTCGTGTTGACAAGAGCTGCATTCCAAAACTTCTCTGTGAACCTAGGTATAACCAGCCCCCAAAACTAGGTTCCACCGAATCACTGAGTTGATATGGTTTATGATCTCGGTACAATCGATTGGATATTCTCGGTCTCACCGAGTTTCTTTGTCACCTGACAGTTAGGAAACTCGGTGGCACCGAAATGTTCTAATCGGCGTCACTGACAGTCAGGGGTATTTAATCTGGCATACCCAACTTTTGAAATTCAATCATCAAAAGTTTGTTTCTCCAAACCCCGAGCTGCCGCACCGGACCCCCTGGTCGCCGCCCTTGTTTCCCCATGCGCCTCCGCTGTTGGGATCGTTGCCATCGATGGAATCTTTGCCCCTGTCGTCGCCTTTGTGGATTCTTCACCAAGTTAGGGTATGAATCTGGCCCCTTTGTGCGCTCCCTTTCCGATTCATGCGCATTAGGGTATTCTTATAGATAAACCACTGTTTGCAATCTTCCCAGTCCACCAGAAACTTCATTAGATTAGCGAACGAGAAATTTTTAGGTCTAGCCATCCGCAAACGGAATCTCGATGACACCGAGTCGCAAAAATCGGTTCTACCAATTTTGGATCTTGGGTTCCTGAGCATATTCTCGGTGAAAGTGAGTGGCCATTTTTGGTGACACCAAAATGTATGCCAAGTTTCTATGAAAAAGACTATGAGTCTCGATGGATCCGAAATTTTTGACTCGGTGGTACCGAAATCCCTTTTGATGAAAGCTAAACTTAAGAATTTCTTTGTTCAAATTTTGAAAAACTTATGTGTTTTGTGATGTTCAACCCCACCGCTCTTCTATACTATGTTCATAGGGTCAGCATGTCAGTTTCAGTTGACAGAGAGAATGATTTCAGAGAGCTTGGTGTTGATGCAGATCCATGCACTAGTCTTGAGGCCAATTCTTTTTCATCAGAACATTCAGGCACCCCAAGTTCTCATAGGTTGCCCAAGGCTGCTACAAGGGCCAGGAGGAAGTTGAACTCAGATGAGGAAGATTCTTACTTCGTGCTAGAGGAGGTTCTTGCTAAGAAAAAGCAAGACAAAGTAGAGAGAGCTGCAAAGAAGTCTACAACAGAGGCCACTTCAGCTAAGAGGCCAGTGAGAAAAGAGTATGCCAGCTCTGAAGCTATGAGAGCACCAGAGAGTGCTAGGGCAACCATGTCCATTGAGACAACCAGGAGCTCCATGCCCAAGAAGGCAGGTGAGAAGAAGAGGAGCAGAAAGAGTATTGTTCATGCTATAGGTAGGCCTACTTCCATGTATGAAAACCCAGTAGAAGCCTAGGAAGAGGAAGAGCTAGCTACCAAGGTTCCTCCCAAGAAGAAGAAGCTTGCTGATGCCATGCCTAGTTAGGTCCCATCCAGGAGCAAGCCAGCTGGTCCCAAGAAGCCCATGGCTCCTAATCCCAAGAAGACAACCAAAGATATTTCAGCTGCAACCAAGAACAAGGGTTCCACCTCCAGAGCTGCTGCTGAAGAGGAAGAGGTGACTGTTTTGAGGAAGCTGAAACCTCACCTTCCAGAGCACAATGACAACCATCCTGTTGCTGAGGACATGAAGAAGAGGAAGGATTCAGGGCTGAGGGAATGGAAACATATTGATCCATATTCTCAGAGGAGAAGGACTGTTGTAGATTATAGATTCTACAACAAAGAACAACAGAATTTTTATGAGACCATTCTTCTGGACAAGAGCCCAGCTGTTAGTGATATGAGATATGTAGACTGGGGCTACATTAAGGAGAATGAAGACTATTTTCCCCATGTGCAAGAAAACTTAAAGGCCATTGACTGATGCTTTTGTTGGTAGAGTGTTCACTGCTTGGAATGATGAAATGATCATGCAAACTGCTCATTTTTATGGAGATGGCAGGATTGTCTAGATGACTGAAGGTGTTAGGTATGAATCCACAGTTGAAGAGTGGGATACCATCTTAGGATCCCCACGGGTACAAGAAGGTGATTTGGATGTGTATTTTGAGGCCAAGATGAATCATAACTCATGGCAAAGATGTACAAGGAGATTCCTGCTGATTATGTGCATTCACATAAGTTTGGCTCGGTATATTATCTACAAGCAGGACTGACCACCACCAACACCATCATGAGGTATACATTGATGCCCAAGTCAGGAGATGACAAGATGATCCAAGGATACTCCATCAACATGTTGCATCACATTGACCTTCACGCCTGATTTAGGGTCATGGGCTTGATTGTTGAGACCGTGAAGAGGAATGTTGTTGACAAGAAGATATCTTGTGGATATTCACCATACATTCAGATGCTTATCAAGTCCAAGCTAGAGGAGAATGTATATGCACTTGATCGACCACATATGCCACTCCAACCAGAGTTTGAGGACAATGTTGTGGTGACGGATCCTAGTCATCCCACTTCATCTACTGCACATGCAGAGGTTGAAGCAGCCAGAGCCACTAGTGCTCCAGTGCCAAGGACCAGGAGTGAGCATATGGATCTTTTCCTTAACACTATTCAGGGCATGCAGAAGGAAATAACAGAGATATTGAAGAACCAGAAGAGTTTGGAAAGGATAGTAGAGGATAAGTTCCACACACTGAACAACAAGGTAGATGGGCTGACCAAGACTGTTGATGAGCTCAAGAAGGAAGTGGATGCAGTACCCATTCCTCACAGTTCAGATGATGATGATGATGATGATGACAATCACCCTCTCAGGCCCAACACTCAGTTCATGACCCATGCCAGATCTGTGATAGTGCCAGCTCTAGAGTTGAGACCATCTTCATCAGCACCTGCTGCAGCTCCTTCGGTTCCATCAACTCCTCCAGTACCTCCAGTATCTACTCCAACTCCTTCCATGACATCTACAGAAGTCTTCGCCGAAGCGGTTCTCTCAACTCCTACATCGACAACCGGAGGAGATCAGCCCTAGAGAGACGACTAGTTCTATATCTTTGAACTTTTTGGTAACTTGTTGCCAAAGGGGATAAGTTATATAGATCATAGGGCTTCGAGAGACACAGGGAGTTGCTTTTTATGGATGTCCAAAACTTTAAAATCTTTTGGTTTGTCGTTTGTGTTAAACTTGTTGGTGTTTCATCATACACTCCTTATGTGTTGCTACTATTTCCTATCTTTGTGATGCTTATGAGATGATCATTCACATTTGCTTGATGTGGTGTGCTATGTTGTTCATTCATATTATTCTCGCACACCACCAAGATGTATGTGACATTAAAGAGTGCCCCATGAACCTAATCGATTGTGCATTTGCATTCAAACGCAAATTCAAAATAGTGCACAAATTTAGGGGGAGCTCTTGCTTATCACATACTCCTCAAGCGACGATTCTATTCATTGATCATATCATATGTCGAAGCTTTGATCTATATGTTGTCATCAATTACCAAAAAGGGGGAGATTGAAAGCACATTTGCTCCCTTGATGGTTTTGGTAATTAATAACAACATATATCTCATTGAACTAATGTTTCCACTAGGTATATTTCTGGAAAAGTTCAATGATGGGATGGCTATAGGATGGTGAGGAGACTCCAAGATGCAAGGAATAGTATTGTCAAAGCTACAAGCAAGGAGACTACATTTTACTTTGTGAGAAATCACTTTGAGTCCATAGGAAAGCCAATAATATTAAAAGGGGGTGAGATAATGTTGGTGAACAAAACAAAATGATCCACGTGCACAAGTGCTAGCCACCAAAAACACCCACAAGCTCTCCCACAAATACTCTGTCTAAACCCTACCACACAAAATCAGTGCCACCAACTTTTTCCACTCGGCCCAACCGATTTTCATCTCAGACAGAACCCAGCCAAACCCTAGCTTCTCGGTACCACCAAGTGCTATATCGGTGCAACTGAGTTTCGGTGACCAACATTCTAGTGTCCCATTTTATAAAATCGGAATTTCTGAGTTTTATGAATCGGTGTCACCGAGTTTGCAAACTTCCCTCGGCCACCCATATCGGTACTATCGAGAATCATATATCAGTCTCATCAAGATTCCTAAAGCCGCCACATTTTGAACAAATTGGTACGACCGAGTTTTACTTTGGTTGCACCGAATTGGTCAATAATTGTGTAATGGTTGGATTTTTCTAGATGCCTATATATACCCATCCACCACATCCCACTCGCAAGAGAAGCACTCAGAACATACCCACACTTCCCATATCCAAATTTCTGAGAGAGAACCACCTACCCTTGTGTTGAGGTCAAGATCATCCACTCCAACCATATTGATCATGATTTCTAGCCCCCCAAAGTTGCTTTACACCCAATCAATCTCTTCTACCAAGCCAAATCTATGAGAGAGTGATTGAGTGTTGAGGAGTCTATCATCTTGAAGCACAAGAGCAAGGAGTTCATCATCACTACCACATCTATTACCTTTTGGAAGGTGGTGCCTCCTAGATTGGTTAGGTGTCGTTTGAGAGCCTCCTACTTCATGTTGTGAGTGATTGAGTGTTGAGGAGTCTATCATCTTGAAGCATAAGAGCAAGGATTTCATCATCACTACCACATCTATTACCTTTTGGAAGGTGGTGCCTCCTAGATTGGTTAGGTGTCGTTTGAGAGCCTCCTACTTCATGTTGTGGAGTTGAACCAAGAAGTTTGTAAGGGCAAGCAGATCGCCTACTTCATAAAGATCTACCCATAGTGAGGCTAGTCATTCGTGGACAGAAGCCGTTATGGAATAGTCCAGGTTGCTACTTCGTGGACCCTTATGGGTGGAGCCTTTCGTGGACTCTCGCGGCCACTACCCACTGTGGGTTGAAGACTCCATAAAACTTTGATGTATGATAGCACCACCTATCGGAACCACAGAAAAAAACTTCGTGTCTCCAATTGTGTTTGATCTCTCTAACCCTACGCTCTACTACATGTGCTTGTCTTTACTTTTCGCTGCTATACTCTTAGACATGCACGTGTAGGGTGTGCTTGACTTGCTATCATTGCTAAAATCCGCTCACAACTAAAATTTTAAAAATGTAGAATATTTATTTGG
Organism: Hordeum marinum; assembly: GCA_022496015.1. NCBI lineage: Eukaryota > Viridiplantae > Streptophyta > Magnoliopsida > Poales > Poaceae > Hordeum > Hordeum marinum. The sequence goes on from CM039674.1 coordinate 447,853,490, forward strand.
TCAAGTAGTCTCATTACCCCCCTCTAGACTTACTTTCGATCCTACAGCCGCCGCCCTGGATCGAACGCCTCCAGTCATCGGCCGCCCCGGATTCACCGAACCGCCACACTCGCTGCCGCCCTGGTGAGTCCCTTTTTCTTTCCCTTGAGCCCCACGGTCGCCGTAGAAATTTCATTGATGCAAGCTACAATGCATTTTTAGATGGATTTGAGCCTATGCGAGCAATTTTTGCTTGAGGATTCATCCTCGTTGGACGACTCAGACATGGAATCGATGCTCGAGCACCATCGTCGACAGATGGTCGTAGCGGTCCTAGCCATGAAGGAGGAGGAGGATCGGAACCGCAAAAGACGGCGAGGTTCAACCGTCGATCGTCTTTGCATCCCTCGCAACCGCAATCTCGGAAGCCTGATGTTGATGCAAGATAACTTTGCGGAAAATCCAACATATCCACTGCACCTCTTCCGGAGAAGGTATCGAATGCGTTGATCCCTCTTCATAAAAATTGTGTAAGTTTGCGAGGCCAATTGTCATGTTTTTACTCAAAGGAGAAACGTCGCGGGCTTGTTGGGTTTTAGAGCCTATCAAAAAATCTCCGCGGCTATGTGTGTGATTGCATATGGTATTCCGGATCATTATGCCGACGAGTATCTTTGGATTGGCGAAGATACTACAATTGAGTCAGTGCATAGGTTTGCCAAAGTGATGATCCACGTCTTTGGTCCTGTCTACCTTCATGCACCCGATGAGGAAGACACAATGAAGTTGATGGCAACAAATGAGAAGCGAGGTTGGCCCGACATGCTTGGAAGCATTGATTGTATGCATTGGACTTGGAAGAACTGCCCGAAGGCATGGCATGGGCAATTTTGTGGCAAGTCTCGTAAGGCAACAATTGTGCTAGAGGCTGTAGCATCTGAGGATTTATGGATTTTGCATTGTTTTTTCGGTATGCCGGGTACTCTCAATGATATCAATGTGTTGCAATGGTCTCATATGTTTTCTAGATTTGCTAGTGGTGATGCTCCTGCTTGCTACTTCACGGTGAATGGGCATGAGTACACAAAGGGTACTATCTTGCAGATGGTATTTACCGCTCTTGGTGTACATTAGTGAAGAGTATCAAAAATCCCAAAACCAAAAAGCATATTGAATTTGCAAAGGTGCAAGAGGATGCCGAAAAGATATAGAAAGAGCCTTAGGCGTTTTGCAAACTAGATTTGCCATTGTTCGTGGTCCTGCTCGTTTTTGGGTCAAGAAACCCTGAGCAACATCATGGCATGTTGTGTCATTCTTCGCAACATGATTATCGAAGATGAGAGGGACTTAAACTTGGAGTTCTTCTACGACAATGTCGGTAGCCGTGTGAAGCCAGCTAGAGACCCTGACCGTATACACGCATTTCTTCGAACATACCGGCGGATTGAAGATATAGATGCCCACCATCATTTCCAAGAGGATCTCATTGAGCATCATTGGCAGAGGCATGGCCAGAGGCATTGAGCACCATTTGGCAAATTTGGCACCATTTTACATTCATTTCATTTAAATTCATCTGTGATCGGTATCATTGTTGTATTCTAAACACTTGTTGTAACGAATTATTAGTTTTATTTGGTGTCTTGAATAATCATTGTAATTTGGATTCATAATATTCACATTTTATGTTATTTGAGATATGTGTAATCCTAAAATATGTGTAAAATTCTGAAAAACATGCATTTTGCGGGTTCACGCGGGCTGCGCGGTTCTGTTTTATGGCGAAACAAAACTGTAAAACAGAATATTCTGTAAATATTCCGTTTTACGATTCCGCTACGCGGGTTCTGTTCCGTCGCAGCCCGCGCAAACCCACAAAACGTGTTATCCTCAAACTATAAACGAGCAATACGGGTCGGCAATTTAAGAAGTCTGCTAGAGTTGCCCTTACCTCGTATGGCAAGACGATTCCAGATCAAGAGTAAGATTCCACGGCGGAACCAACAGCCTGCGAAAACTACCCCTGCGCTTGCCCGCCAAACGAAGGGGCAAACCGAAAGTCGACTGGAGCAAGAGGAACAGTGGCTTATTATTTCCTTTTACAGGATATTTGCATTGGATCTTGCCCGAACTAGCAAATGGGACGAAGATGAGCAGCGCGAAGGAGAAACGAAGGGTGAAGGGGGGTGGGGTGGATGAGCTTGAGTTGAATCTGGCAACGGCTTCCGCTGGAATAAAGTATGTGTGGCTCATTTTTTTGTCGCACAGCAACAAATGACTAGCTGTACCGTGGTGTACTTAAGGACGCCTTTCTGCACCCAATTTATTATCGGCAAACAGTACGCACCGTGCACCTTTACGCTCGGGCTGTGTATTCAACATAATCAATTCATTCGATGTAGTGGCTCAGGACCCCAAGACAGCAGAGCAGCGGCTGTGATAACAGTGGGCGTTGTCGTCGTGTGCTCCAAATACATGTTTATACTGTAACCTTTGAAAGACTTATATTTAGGAGCAAATGGAGTATAGTAAAAAAATATGGCGTAAAATACGAACAAATTCAGACGGAGAAAGTACATCGGAGGAACGATTTGAATGTTTGTGTTACTATCAATCTTATTGCAGACAAAAATATAATGTGCATTATCAAAGCGAAAGTGCATCCTTTAGAGACCGCGAGAGGCCTAACTTTCGCTAACCACATACAACAGATCACCCTAAAAAGGCGACAAGTGGCACCTGCAGCGACAGCAGACACTAGACAGTGGCACCCGGCAGTGGCCGGCCACACTCCTCCATCACGCATCGGCGCTTGCGATCACCGGCCTCGAGGCGACGGCTCCCACCCCCACCTACCGGCAGAAACACGCCAACGAGGCGAGATCAACGAGCTACGCGCCGGCGGCGTGCGTTTTTTGTCTGTCTGTCTCCACGAACACGCGCGGGCCCGGCCGCTCCGGCGGATCACCCATCGCTCCGGTCCGGCGGCATTCAAGGCGCTCGTTGTCGTCACTGCAGAGCGAGGAAGACGGATCCGAGCGTCCGAGGGAAAACGAGATCTGGATCGCGGGGTTGGCTGTACCTGATCTGGGCGGATGCTGACCCCCGGGCCATGTTACCCTTGTCTCGTCTCACGCCACGTTCCGATTGGAGGAGGCACCACCGAGCCCTATGTTTTCTAGCCCCCGACCCCTGTGCTTCTAGTAGCCTGGGTAAAAGGGGACAGGGCTTCTGTTATGCGCACACCCCAGCTTGTGGTGCCCTTTACATTGTTCATGTATTCATTTTTCTTTGCGAGGAACTTCATGTAGTATTCAGATTGGAAAAGTAAAACTCTTAAATCTTGTTTTACAGATTTAATTGGAAATTTTAGCGTTGAAGTAATTTATTTGTGGATCATGTACTAGTTATCAAAGACATGTTGAAGCAGGCTTCAAACTAGGAAGTTCTCTTCTAAAAGATTAAGACGCGCCTTCGACATAATGATTATTCTAATCTGTGATTGGATGGTTAGAAGGACAATAATATTTTCAGTTCATCAGAGTTTAAGTTCTAAATTTGACATTGGCGTTCGCATTTGTTTTTAGCCCTGTCGGTGATGTGGGTTCAATGGGAGAAGACTTTCCCGTTGACTATAAATGCATCTATGATGACTTCATCAATCTCATAATTATACACTGGCTCGGTCTCTCGTAGATGCTCATAGATATAAAATGTGCGTGCGCGTGTTCATAGAGGAAGTGATTGTATGTGCGTATGTATGAGTTTCTGCGTTTGTATTGTGTTAAAGAAAATCCTAGTGCATGGCGTTGTAGAAAGAGAGAAACGTAATGACATTAAATAGAACCTTCACTAACATCCAAGATATTTTTGGAATTGATAATATAAGAGGTTTGAATGTGGAGAGCCATGAGGTTGCATGATCAACCTGCTAGACTACCATTGTCGGAGCCTTGTGCTCCCTCTATCTATCGAGTTGTGTTTTTTTACTTTTGCTCCGTTGGGAGTGTCTTGTCGTCTCGATCATGGTCGGACCCTTTTATCCTGTATTTTGTAGTTGCATTTGACACTTTGAAAAGCAAGGTACTCACCATGATAGAACCAACTCTAAGACCACAAAAATAATACACATCATTTACACAATAGAATTCGTACAACGAAAATTCCAAACGTGATGTATTTATCTCTTCACTGCTATTAAAGGGGAGTTGGGGTTTGTACGTCATCAAATATGGTTTCGTTGTTCCTCCCCTGGTTCGAAATAATCTAAACCAAAGCAGTGCTTTCCATTTCTTGTTTTTCTGAAAACCAATACCCTGCACCAATCAATCAAATGTTACTAAAGAGATGTCATGCATTAACCAATCAAATCAAATATTATCGAAACCTCAACCAAGTCATCTTTTTTTGCCTTACCCTATCCATACTCAAATAAAATGAAATGATAAATCTTATTGAAATCTAGAATATGATGGATGTAATGTGTATGTGAGACACGACTGCGTTGAACCACTAGAATATGTATACACAGTATCAAGTACAAAACACGAGTTGTGTTTTACTCTCTCCGTTCCTAAATATTTGTTTTTTTAATGATTTAACAACGGATTATATACGAAGCAAAATGTGTGAATCTACGCTTTAAATTATGCCTATATACATCCGTATATAGTCCGTAATGAAATCTCTTAAAAGACAAATATTTAGAAACGAAGGGAGTAGTACATACTACATATTTCTCGAAATGCCATGCATGTACTCTAGCTTTTCAGCTGCACTACTAAAACGTGCCTTGACACGTACGTACTGCGTGATTGCTTGTATTGAAAACACAATAAAATAAAATACAATCTTGACTCAACCCCTTCGGAATTCTTAGCTCACCGCCAAGTCCCAAAGCACAAGTGGAACACGAAACTTTGACGTGGCGGGCCGGTGTGCCCGAAGCAATGTCAAAGGCGAGAATGAGACGGAGGAAAACCGGGGGCATATAAATTCGAAAAATTCTCCACCTTCCCTTCTCTCTCCCTCCCTCCGTCGTTCGATCCCCGACGCCATCGTGCGCATCGCCGGTCAGGACAAAGGCAAGGCATACATACGCACATACGCCGCAGCCCCTCGCAGGGAAAAGAGGACCCACGTCCCCCAAAGGCAGAGGCCCGCCTCAAATGCGCCGCCGGCCGCGCGCCGCCGCACGATGAGCCCCGCCGCGACGGACGCCGGCGGCGACCTCTTCGCCGCCAACCTCAAGGGCGCGCTCCTCGCTGTCGCCTCCTCCGCCTTCGTCGGCGTCAGCTTCATCGTCAAGAAGAAGGGCCTCCGCCGCGCCGGCGCCGTCGGCTCCCGGGCAGGTCCGTCCGCGCTCGCCTCCTCCCCCCGTGCCCCTCCTCGATGTGGCTCTAGGTCTTTCTGGCTCGTGAGAAAGGCGGATCCTTTGCGCCCCGGTTCCGCGTATCTGCGGTGACGTGACCCTCGCTGTCCTCTGAAAATTGCAGGTGTCGGAGGGTATGGGTACCTCTGGGAGCCGCTCTGGTGGGTCGGGATGGTCACCAGTAAGCCTCTCCTCATCCTCTTGCCCTTCGTTTGTTCCTTGGTCATGCGAGAATTGGATCGAGATATCTCATCCAAACCTGAACTTTTTTTCAGTGCTTGTTGGGGAGACCGCCAATTTCGTGGCCTACATGTTTGCACCAGCCGTCCTCGTCGCGCCGCTCGGCGCACTCAGCATCATTGTCAGGTAAAATCGCCTATGCTTTAGATCGCGTGTATAACATTTCGAATTCAATTGCTCGGTTTGTTTGACATGTGCATGTGTGTGCCTCTTTGATGGTTTTTTGGAGGACAGTGCTGTTCTAGCCCATTTCATGCTGAATGAGAAGTTGCAGCGGGTGGGCGTCCTGGGCTGTATTCTCTGCATTGTTGGGTCGACGGTGATCATCCTCCATGCTCCCGAGGAGAGGTCCCCGAACTCGGTGGAGCAGATTTGGCGCCTGGCAACACAACCTAGTAAGCTCCAATGCTACACTGTGCTCCATTTTTATGGCAAGCGACCACTTGTGTTTTGACATGTCATCCGTGATGTTGTTGCAGCCTTCCTTTGCTATGCTGCTTTAGCAGTGGCTGTGTCATTGCTTCTTATGCTATATTGTGCTCCACGGTATGGGCAGACCAACATAATGATCTATGTTGGTATCTGCTCAGTTATCGGATCCCTCACGGTAATGTTCTCCATGATTGTGCCTCTGGTTTCTTATAGGTTTGTTGCTATATGAGTATTGACATCTGCTTGATGCCATGTCTTGTTAGGTAATGAGCATCAAGGCTGTGGGTATTGCGATTAAACTTACCATTCAGGGCGAAAACCAGGCTGGGTATTTCCAGACATGGTTGTTTCTGACGGTTTCAGCTATATGCTTAGTCATCCAGTTAGTTTACCTGAACAAGGTACTTCATTGCCTGATCTTTCTTTATATGTAAAAATGGGACTTGTGTTCCTTCTATTTTTGTTCAAAAATATATTCAAGTGGATAAAAAACATCTGTAAATTTTGCTTGAAGCTGTGTTTGATAATGTGTAGCTGGCTCTGCCGATCACACCCTAATATTCGGATCTCTACATCACCTCTTATGTTCAACTTTCAGGCTCTGGATACTTTCAATACAGCGTTGGTTTCTCCCATCTATTATGCCATGTTCACAACCCTTACCATTTTAGCAAGTGCCATAATGTTCAAGGTGAGCAATTTTGAATATATAGGTACTCTTAGCCATGCGTTCATTGGTTAGCTCACTTCTGTTTTCCTGACTATCCAGGACTGGTCTGGTCAGAGCGCAAGCATTATTGCCTCCGAGACTTGTGGATTTCTCACGGTTCTTGCCGGTATTATTGTGCTACATTCTACCAGAGAACCTGATCAAACTCTGTCCCCAGGTACATGCTTGTGGCGAAGCCTGGTACAATGTTAGGAGAAAAATTCTTACTCCAACGCCTGATAATTTTCCTCTCCATATGACTGCAGACCTTTATGCATCTCTCACCGCACCCCTCCCTCCAAAGATATACTGGCACATACAAGGAAATGGCGGCGACATGGGGAAACAAAAGGAAGACGACTCGCTTCCCTGCGATTTCATCACCGTCGTGCGCCAGGATTACTTCGTCTAGAAAATTCTCAGGACGGCATGCACGTTTCATGTGCTGACCTCAAGTGGAGAGGGTGGACACCGGGGGCCTGTTACCGACGGTACAACGCCCTCAAGGCCATCCTGGCCTGAAAAACCGTGAAAATTTTGCAGAGACACCGTGCTGTACCATACCATGACCAAACCGGTTGCGTCGGAGCTTAGATGTTGTATGATTACTCGTGGACCGTAGAAACCGCGCCGCGTGAGGATGATGATGTTGTTGTAGGGGGTTTGTGAGGGATGTTGCTGACGTTGTTGCCTGTCTGATGTGAATACCAAAGCACACAACGCTTGCTGTTGCTAGTGTGAAATTTTGTTTCGGTTTCGCCCTTGTTGGCTTCCGGTTGTTTTAGGTTCTGTGTTGCACAGTCCGTTGTTCGATTGTCTGTGGACGAGTGATTCCACCTCGGTGGTGATTCTGTTTTGCATGTGGGATGAAACTGAAAGGCTTCTCTGCTTGGTCACACCTTCCAGGTGTATGATAAGTAAAGAAATAATAACACAGCATTGTGTTTTTCCTCGTACGTGTTGTGTGATATCTTCGTCAATGAGAGGTGGCGTCTGAAGTCTGCAGGGACTTTTCCCTCGTGTGCAGTAGCTGGGACTACCTAGAGACAAAAAAAAAAGCCAAAATCCCGTAAACAGGAGCTTTTTTGGCTTATAATACGGAGTATAAGCCAAGGTGCAAAAGCCAAGGAAAAGGCTAACTAAACACCAGGAGTACGTATGAACTGCCGTGCAATCTGGTACGTGGACCGGCGACAAGCCTTCTTGGATATTTTTTTCGAAATGGCCAAGCCTTCTTGGATATGTTCTCCGAACAGTAGGAAGTTCTTACTCTTGCCGCAAGAGGATGGATGCTTTCTAGGATAGCGGGCGCGTTCAGACTCGTCTGACCGGAACGAGGTGTCGCCTCTAAAAGCAAACCAACCATATCTGCAACTCATTGTTTGCTTCATCATCTGTAAGTTTGCATACAGTTTTATTACACGGCTATTATTCACTTGCTAGCAGTACCAGTTCACATAGCATTACTGACTTAATAATCGCAAGCACTACACGAGACAACAGGATCGTCACAATAGTCGCAAACTTCAAGGCAACAACATATCATACACGCACAGTAGTAGCCATATTGTGACCGGAGGTTCAGCTCAGACCCAGAGCTTGTGCAGCGCGTGCAGCTGGCCCAGAGAGGAAGATTTCAGAGACAGGCGGTACATCTCTTTCAGCTTGGCCGCGTCTCCCCTGCCGCCGCTGCCGTTGGCCTGACTGCCAGCGGAGGCTGCTGGCCTGCTTGTGTCCAGGTTCTTCAGCATGCTCTTCAGCAGGCTCTGCAGCTGGCTCCAGAACTTCGGCTTTATGTCCAGGTTCACATCGTTTGGGTATTCCTCGTTCGCTTCGACCACATGGCGGCCTTCCAGCAAGTGCATCAGCGCGCCTTCAAGCATCTTCAAGCAGATACGGAGAAACATGATTATGATATCACAGAAGAAATCCTGTTCCACATTCGCATGGCAACCGGTTCCCCCACTGCTGTTACTAGCTACAACCCAAAATGCAGTGAACTACTATGATTTATGTACAGCTATAGATGCCCTTTTTTTCTTCAAAATATCCATACGTAGACCTCCTGCTGCTTAGCAGTAAAAAGAACAGTACTCAGCAAAATTACTATTTAACACTACAATTATAATGTATTACCAAATGCAAAAGGCAACATACTAAACAATTCTAATCACATGACATTGCGCCGCTCGATTCTGCATGCAACTACTCCCTTCATTCCGAAATAAGTGTCGTGGTTTTAATTCAAATGTATGACAGGTAATGCCCTTTCCGGAATGCCAGAAAAGAATAATCATAACTAAGATCTAGCAGACTGAGCAACAAGAATAGGAGACGGCAAGCCAGGAAGAACATACCACACTAGAGTGAAATGAATCAGAGATGCTAGTAGAAAGGGCAGATTGCGCCATAAGGATGTTAAGAAACATGGTAGGATGCGTCTTCGGACCATAGAATTCTAAAGCCTTCTGCCAGTTCTTCTCTGCTAGCGAACCATACCACTTGGCTTTCTTACGAAATTTATCCTCATTTTTCTGTTTGACCTCCTTGTTAACCAAATCCAGGAACTTCAAGCACAGATCCCTTTGATAACAACCAAGCTGAAAATGGCCAAAAGCAGTCTCCTGTTTGCGAAGTTCACCAAGGGACTCGTATGTAGACAAAGCCTCACGAAAAGCATCACTTGCTGAAATCTCAAGAACTGTTCTGTTAGATGATTCATCAACAAGTCCACCTTCGTAGCTGCCAGTTAAAAAGCTTTCCCTTGCCAAAAGCATTCCGAGCCTCAGGTGGGTATGGGCATACTGGGTGTAAACTTCGTTGTACAGTTGTTTATCAACTTCATTGTAAGCAATAGCATACTTCAGTTGCCTCTTAGCTGCTGTATAGTAGTTTATTGCTTGAAAATATTCAGACTTGGCAGACTTCACAGATTGCATATATGAGCCTTCAGGAAGATCATACATCTGGAATTCTTCTATCCTCGACGCCAATTTCTCTGCTAAAGCTCTTCTACCATGAGCCAAGTTACAGTTGATCAATATAACATTTGCGTGATCAGAGACCTCTTGAAATGCACTAATAGCATCAGCAAAAGCAATCTCAGCACTACTCAGATTTTTACTCTCAAGTCTAATGCGGCCAAGTTCATTGAATGCCCAACCTCTTTTCTTAAGGATGGTGGAGAACTCTGCCGAGCGCACAGGAAATGCAAACATGGCTCCCTTAGCTGCACCATAGCAGTGAATAGCAGAACACAAGTTGTATTCAGTATCTCCTGGTTTAGGACCTCCAAGGTACTTGAAAATACCACCGCTCGCACTGGAAACATCGTCATTAGGTTTATCGGGAATAACATCAGCATTACTTGACTGATTCTCCATGGTGTGATCACGATCAAGTTCAGCATTTGCCGCCGTCCTTTTCTCATGACGAGTATCATTCATGCTGTTCTGAGCTTCTTCAGAACTTTCCATAGCTTCCTGCACATTAGGTATCTCTTTAATTTCAGTAGATTGTGAACGAATGTTCCTGCCAGATGCTTTTTTATTTTTCTTTCTTCCATGCAATGTAGAGGCCTCAGGACTACTACTGCTTGCACTACTGCCACTATTTGCCCTATCACTTTGGCAGCTACAGTTTATCAGTGAGCATGTTCCGCAATTCTGCTTATCTTTTCCCAATTTTCTCTTGAGACGTTTGACTTCCATTGCAACTTCATTTGACATCCTAAGTTCGCCTTCAGGCTTTTGCTCCTGGAGCACCGGTGCTTGATGGCTGCCCAATCGGTGATATTCTGCATAGACATCACCTACAAGCATCCACACATTGGCCCAGAATAAATAGTTTGGAGGCAACTGTTGAGCAGAAATATGATAATCAAAGCATTTTGCATCCTTAAAATATTCTGCTTCATCCAATACAAGACTTGAGTTAAGATCACCATCTTCAAGACACAGCGAACTATTGGACATGGATGAGATGAATTCATCACCATCTAGATGTTTAGGCATAGACCCATAAACCATGCAAGCTAATTCCACAACTTTCAGAGTGCGATGAAGCTGCCCATCATTTTTATATGCCTCTCCAAGTGCCAGATAAGATTCTCCCAGCAAAAGAACAAGTTTCCACAATTTATGGTCCATTTTCAGTTTTGGTAGCCATTCCCTAATGTCGCAAACTTCAATGCAATCAACATCGCCACATCTACATAAAGAGAAGTCAAGAGGTCTTTCCCAAATGGTGTCTGCATTGTCAACACAATCATCCTGAGTGTTCTGCAGCTGCCGGTTCCACCTTAGAGATTTGATAGCTTGTGATACGTGATGTATAGCTGCCAACTTCGAGGAGATAGCATCAGCAATTGGTTTTGATATCTGAGAGTTTCCAGCCTGACACATTAGCAAGCTATCACCAGAGACATCTTTTGTAGTTGAAGATGCAGTACCAGTATCAACATGACCACGTGAAGATTCTGATTGTGAATACTCCAACATACTATCTACGGCTGCTGGCCCATCCTTGCTTATCTCTGTCAATACATCATCTTGCTTTGATGGTAGATTCTGAAGGCTCAGCTGTGGAGACTCATCATCCAAGTCGGTAAGAGTAACTTCCGATTCAAGCAGAAATGATTCTGTTGTCAGTTCCAACTCCTCGTAACATTTAAGGATGAGCCTTGCAAACTGTTCATGAGCATATGCCCTGACAACCTAAAACACCAAAGAATAAATCTTGAGACAAATTTCTCACCAAGAAAATAACAGACTTGTAGAATGGTGATATGATAGATAAGTACCAGGTGATCCTGCTTGCTGAGGAAATCTAAACATTTTCTGAAGAACTTTGCACATTTTGCTCTATTACTAGGTACCTGCAAACATATAAGGACTACAATCAGTAAAGCTGTACATAAGTACATGTTAAAAAAAAATAACCTGCACATAGGTAAGGTAAGAGTGAAAATTCCCTGGTACCTTCGATAAAGACATCCTATGAGCAACGCGATAGAGGAGTGTCCCCAGAGAGAAGAGTGATTCTCTTCTCCCCTTGTTCATTAAAGAAGACACAGGACTGCACGTAGATATATGATCACCGGCAGTATGTTTTTCAGGTAATATGGACAAGTCATATAACTGCACAACATCTTCTTCAGCGCCTTTGTAGAGCTGAGAAAGCAAACCTTCAGTATAAGTGCGCAGAAACTAGCATTGGTGGTTACCGGTCTAATGCTGAATAAATCAAGTTGTACATAAAAAATATCCAGAGACTAAAAGGTTGAATAGAAACATATCTAACACATGTTGACTATCATAAGTAGGTTCAAAAGCCATACCCAATATGCACCAGGGTCTTGCTTACAGTTATTCTGAAGGAACCGTAGGACAGCTAGGCCATTTTGCTGGACAACCTGTGGATGAAATGCAGGTGTGCCATCATCGGACACACCCTTAAGTAGAAATATATCATCATTTTTTAGAAGCTCATAGCCTTGGACAACACCATTCTGATGATAACATATGGCCAATTCTGGCACACTTGCCATTACATTGTCAAGCCAAGCTTCTAGCCAGTTCAATGGAGTAACCTATCAAAAGCAATTTGTCAACAGAGTAAGGCAATTTGTCAACAGAGAGAGTAAGGAAACAAAATATGAAGCCATAAAAATAAAGCACACCTGTCTTGAAACATCCCATAGGTGTAAGCTGACTGCAATATATTTCTCATTGCTAAATATAAGTAAGTCGCTACCCAAGAGAATATGGAAATTGTGAAACTGCCAAAAGCAAACCTTCCGAAATCCATTGTTCCCCACTCTCCTACTCTTCTCAGATTCTTGCACCTCACAATTGGGGGTTTCACCAACACGAGTGGTTTTCCTAATGGGGTCCGATCCTGGAACTTTTTGCTTATTTTCCCTTGCACCCCAGTACAGGCTTTCACAAGTACCATGTGACGGTTTTCTACTTTTACTGATATTCTGATCCAAATACGGCGACGTGCTAAAATTAGACGAGGAGGACGAATCAAAGGAACCCTCCATATGACCGAAGGGTCCATGCAACATGGATGCTGTTTGCTTGTCCTGTGATGGTTGATGACTTGGTGGGCAATCACATGCCTCTGCCCTAACCGAGTGCATCGCAAAATTCTTTAAAATTGAAGGATCAGATCCTTTAGGTTGATTATTTTGTCTTCTAAATATCTTTTCACCTTCATCAACATCAGGCCTGCAACACAATGTGGAGTAGAGCATTAGCATTCACTACATTGAGTATGGTCGTTTTAAAGTAGTGAGCACCTTACCCTGAGTTTAAAATGAGTGTGTCTCCAATACGGCTAACAGCAATAGATACTTGTGCCTTAGAGTAAGGTATTTTAAAGATCTGCTTTAGAATATCAGTTGGAGCAATCACATCTATTTCATCGCCATATTCAGCTAGGCCTGACACAGCTAGTGCTTCACACTTCCTTGATAAGTTTTGGTTGAAAAGTCCACTTCCATACCGTAATCCTGAAGAATATGAACAAACATATATCAACAGAAACGTATTGCATGCCAAAAAAACTTTAATAATTTGGGACTACTGGACCATGTGGACAGTGGTGTGATAAGAACACTGACTAGATGGTAGTCGGACACATATTCGGTGCTAATGGGGAACCATCATGAATACCTGATCCAGAGGCCTGCCCGCACCATTAGATGTTTAATCGCCTGACTAGTGTAATTAGTCAGATAATTTTTGTGCAATCACGCAACGAATTCGTAAAGCCTAAAAAGGAACACAAGGTTTTTACCAGATCTGCTGACACGAAGCAGACTAATCCCGGACGGGTACCATCAAAGATGTCAGTACCACCCCATGATGCCGCCTAAGCCTTTCAAACCTGTTTGTGTGCTGGATAGAATGCTCACCTCACAGTTTATCCCTTGAGACGATGGGGTTCGAGCTTTTATGGAATCGGCAAAGGGGAGGTGGAGAGCTAAGAACGGGAATGGGAAGAAAGATGTAGAAGGGAAAGGTGAAGGTTCACATTACCAAAAGGGGAGGTGCTTCCTTATCTTATTACGTAGGATCGCCTTTATCATCTGTTGTTTGTTTGTCTGAAGTGGTTTGCTAGGCTTTCTACTAACCACCCCGATATTCTTTAGTCTGTTTTTATTAATTCCAAATATATCAATGTATTAATGCGAGCACACACTTTTCCATATAATTGGTAGGCGGCACATTTAAGTCTGCCAACCGCATTTTGTCTTCAGCAAAACTGGTGGACAGCACATCACTTCCGCAAATTGTAGGAATGATGCGGCAGTGGCCTAGGTCGCATCCTGTGGGTAAGTGCCGTTTCAGCTAATGAGAACCAGGTTAAAAGGCTGGAAGATAGATGTTGTTGATAGCAATAGGACGAGAGAAAATATGTTAATACTGCCTTTGAAGAATTCCCAACATGATAAAAAGTCTTAGCTATTTCTATATCTCTAGCTTGCATAATCTTCTTCTGGACTCTTTCCTAATATGCCTAACTCTCCTCCTGGATTACTAATTTATGTACTGTTCCTGCTGTGTCCCATGGAATACTACAGTTTCACCTCCTGTGCTTTACACAGTTACACTACAGCATTGGTATCTCAAACAGACTGATGTCCGTTATTTGAAAGGTTTTGCTGCTGCATGTACCACTGCAGCAAAAGCTCATCGGATGAAAGGCATCATGAACATGAAATAGCAAACCCCAAAGCTGGTATTTTCACTCTCTCAGTCTATAACTTCTTACCTTAGATGTACAGATTTACAAGGGTAATACTCACAAAAAGAAGCATATTCAAAATATTTATTGCTAACCGAGCAAATATGTTTCAATAATAATTCACCAGGTCATGACACCTAGAGTTTTCACAGGAAGCATCCATCCACTGTAAATACCAAACATCATTTAATTATATAGGGTGTGATTGAGAAAGCATTTCGATACATGTAACAGGCATCCTATTCGTGACAGTTTTGACTAACTTATGCTTACCACACGCTAAAACAGTTATAATTTTAAGAGCACACACATGTTTTTACCATCAGTAATGCTGCCTTATACTACAAACTGCAAGAATCTTTTTTTCATGATCAAACTATAATGACGAAGGCTCGGCAGAGGTCACCTTCAGTACTCTTTGCATCCGTTGGGAAAACCTTCTCTGGGAGATTTGGAATCACGGGGAGTGTGTTGAGGTCAGTCTCCAGTGGCAGCATTTGATACCTTGGAGCTCCAGTCCCAGTCCTACAATATTTGTGACAACAGGAGCAAGATTAAACTAGTGGTTCTCCTGACTCAGACATTTGCGGACAAGGGGAAATCTCATTTGATAACAGTAACATGTCACTTTACACTCCCCAACATGATTTTCCCTGCCCCGCAAAAACAAAACATGATTTTCCATACATAGTCCGTAGCTGATGCTGTCCGAATGGAGGGGGGGGGGGGGAGATAGATAGCGTCCACCACCATTCTATGTTCCAAAAAAAAAAATCTAGATTATGCAGGTTTGTAAGTTATAACCGCTACATTGATATATGGTGCTTCACGATTCACTGGACCAGTCGTTACTAAAGCAGCAAGCCCGCCCGCAATCATTTCACCATAGTCACTCTGCCCCTAAATATACCATAACAATCAACTAACCGAAGAAGCGATTGACATTTCATCTCCAGGCTCTACTCAGACATGTGCGGACTAGAGGAAATTTCATTCGGTAACAGTTACGTGTCACTTACACTTCCCAGCATGAACGTGACTACATACTCGTTAGTTGATGCTGTCCATTCTAGGCGGTAAGTTGTAAGTTCTGCTAGTTTGTAAGTTGTAACCGCTACATTGAGATACCGTGTATTCACCATTAATTAGGCTGATCTTTGCTGCAAGCAGGACGCTGCCCTGTTGGTCATTTCGCCATAGTCACCCCCTCCCCAAAATAATATCATAACGACCCAGTAACTGAAGAAGGGATTGACATTTCATCTCCAGGATCTACTATTCAAGCACCGTCTTAAGCCCTCACCGACGAATCACAACCAGGAACAATTCTAACTGCGCAACCAAAGCAGATAGTGCTCTTCCCCAATCGCATTCTAGCTCAAATTCGCCACCACAGCCCTCGAAATCCCACGAGCACATCCAACACGCAAGCTATAAGCGACATAATCGCTCTGGTGATTCGGACTGAACAGCCTCCCGACGGATTCGATCAGGAGCCTGCATCAGAGCCCATTAAATCGCACGAAGCATCAGCTAGACGCCTAGACTTGCACACACGCCACTTCGATCGAACAAGCGCAGCGGCGCGGAGAATCGAGAGGAGGGGGAGGGAGCTCACGGGGAAGCGGAGGGGAGGAGGGCGGGGAGGTAGGCGGAGTCGTCGGTGGGGACCGGGAGGGAGCCCACGCGGAGGTAGCGCGCCGGCGGCGGCGCGGCGATCTCCAGCCGCCCCACGCACTGCAGCTCGCCCGACGCGTCCATCGGGGCCGTCCTTCCTCCTCGCCGCCGTCGTCGGCTTGTGGAGCTCGCTCGGATCGCGGCAGCGGCAGCGCGTTCCGTGCCCGGCTTGACGAACGCCCTCGGAGTCAGTGGAGAGTGCTAGACGCTTCCTACCGCTTCCCTTTGGGCCTGTCATGGAGCACCAGCGGCTGCAGTGTTGTTTGTTTTCAGGGCCGAAGTTGCAGTTACGGACGTCCGAGGAAGCCCAGTTTGTTCTTTTTACAGGCCCGCGACGGGCCCGTCTATGAATCATCCTATTCTTCGCGTTAAGCGACGGATCGGCCGCTAAATGCGCAGGCGGCCCCAGTAAAAACGTTGTTCTAAGAAAAGGTGGAAAACCGTTAGCTGAGAAGAAATGTTAAACAGAACATGTTGTTTTACATATTTAAGAAATTATTTTTTATCCAAAAAATAGTAGTGATTTTATTTAAAAAATGTGAATTCAAAAATCAAGAATTTTGAAAATATTCATGGGTTTAAAAAATACACACATTTTGAAAATGTTCATGCATTAAAAAATATTCACAAAATTTGAAAAAGATCATGTACCCCAACTCGGGTGTCGGCCCCGGCCTCGTCCTCGCCTCCTGCAGCGACAACAAGGCAGTATGCATCCGGAAGCGTGCCCCCGGCCTGCTCGGTAAGGTCGAGCTAGATTAGTTTATTTCAGAAGTCCACATTGCATTGCAATCGTTTCCTTATTTGCGTCCACCTTGTCTAATTTAGATATGTTAGACGACGTGCACGAACGTGCGGTGAGTTCTTGCACGACGGGAAGATTTTGTCGATAACAAGCTTCGATGTCATGGTGGGCATGAGACTTCGAGCTCATCACCACATTGGAGGTGACACTTTTGCTGGATCTAGTATTTGCATTCAGTGTTACCACTTTTTGTTGTGGAGAATGCCTATCACATGTGGATGTTAAATTTGTGTTGTGGCATGTGGATGCGTAGGGCATGAGCATGAGGTGAACAGAGTGGAGTCGGTCCGGTTCGTTGCTCGTGACGTGTAACCTGGACAAGGAAGTGTAGATATAGGAGGTGCAGCCATGCAACAAGCACGTGTGTAGTGGTGCTGTATGGGTATGATACGTCTTCAATATATCTATAATTTTGATTGTTCCATGCTGCTAGATTATCATTCTTGAATACTTTATATGCATTTATATGTTGTTTTATATTATTTTTGAAAACTAACCTATTAACCTAGTACACGGTGCGAGTTGTTGTTTTCTGCTTGTTTTGGGGCTTTTGAGAAATATTGTACCAAACGAAGTCCAAATGCCATGAAACTTTTTGATGATTTTTCTGGACAAATATAAGACCTGAAAGCTTCGGAGGGAGACCGGAGCCACACAAGGTGGCGCCAAGCCAACAAGGCGCACCCAAGGGGTGGTCGCGCCCTGATGGCTTGGGACCACCTCCCGATACCTCTTGACCTAACTCCGCCGCTATAAATTCTCATGAATCGGAAAAACACCCGAGAGCTAGCCAAAATACTTTTTCCAC
Source organism: Hordeum marinum (assembly GCA_022496015.1). Lineage (NCBI taxonomy): Eukaryota > Viridiplantae > Streptophyta > Magnoliopsida > Poales > Poaceae > Hordeum > Hordeum marinum. The sequence goes on from CM039674.1 coordinate 447,871,266, forward strand.
TACCACAAGCCTTTGTTCCGTCGTGTGCCCATCTGGAGCCTTGTTTCGGGTGCCCTGCTAGAGGGGGATTGATCAGGAAGGGCCTCCACATCAACCTTGTTGCTTCCATGATGATGATGTGCGAGTAGTTAACCACATACCTACTGAGGGAGTCCGGGATTAAGGGGTCCTCGGGTGGCCGACTTATCCCATATGGGTCGAACCAATGGGCCGCTCGGTGGCTACTATGGGAAGACCGAACTATAAGAGTACTTCGCAATCAGGGAGGAAACCTCATGTGCCGTGGTGTGTCCTCCAAGTCATGGATGGTGGAATAGACATGTCCTTCGGTAACAACCGACTACATGTAACCCTAGGTACCCCTGGTGTCTATATAAACTAGAGGGTTTAGTTTGTAGAGGCAAGTTGACTCATCTAGGGTTTTAGCTCGTTCGATCTCGAGGTAGATCAAATCTGTAATCCTCATTCACATCAATATAATCTAGCAGTATGTAAGGTTTTAGCTCTTCAAGAGGGCCCGAACCTAGGTAAACATCGTCTCCTTCGTCCCCTATTTCCCATCGATCCCAGGTCCAAAACTCGGGACCCCCTACCCAAGATCTGTCGGTTTTGACACCGACATCAGTGCTTTCATCGAGAGTTACGCTGTGAATCACCAAAAGATCGATGGCTTGCCTAATCATCAGCGATGAAGTCCGCAACAGGGACGTCTTCATCCCCGGACAGATATTCGCATTCGGAAGCATCGTGTTGCATGTCGATCCGACTGGGCACCTTGGCCAGGTCTAAAGTTTCACCCCCGGTCAGGCTCAGGTTCGGGAATCTAGAGTTCATCGCCGACCCTTGGGGAGATCTTGTGTTAACAAAGCTCTCGGATCCCCTTGAAGTGTCCACGAGCCCCGATGATTTAACTTTGGGAACGGTGGATCCCGCCATTGGGCGGCCCTCTATCCCTGGTTCGGCCCTAAAGCCCAACCTGGTCAATACGCCCAGATTTGCCTCAGCCAAACACAACCCGGAAGCGCCCTTGAACGATCCCAGGGCAGTAGTGCCGCGGATCGACCCCAAAAATTCAAACAACATGGACTCCGCCGAGATCCCATTGTTACATGAGTTACTCAGCCGGATCCAATTGTTGGGGAACGTTGCATGGGAAACAAAAAATTTCCTACGCACACGCAGATCTATCCATGGTGATGAGCATCTACGAGAGGGAGAGTGGATCTACGTACCCTTGTAGATCGCTAAGCGGGAAGCGTTAAGAAACGCGGTTGGTATAGTCGAACGTCTTCGCGATCCAAATCGCCATGCGTCCCGCGATCCAATCACGATCCGTCCCACAATCCAATCACGATCTGTCCCACGAACTTGATCATGATCCGTCCCACGAACTTGATCACGATCCTTCCGATCTAGCGCCAAACGGACGACACCTCCATGTCCAGCACACGTACAGCTTGATGACGATCTCCGCCGTCTTGATCCAGCAAGAAGGAGCGGAGAGGTAGAAGAGTTCTCCAGCAGCGTGACGGTGCTCCGGCGATGGTGGTGGAGCAATTCCGGCAGGGCTTCGCCTAAGCACTGCAGAAATCCGATCTAGAGGAGAAAATGTGCACTGAAGGAACGAGTAGCACGTGGCTGAAAAAACTAGTGCAAAACCTTAAAACCCACCAGTATATATAGGAGGAGAGGAGGAGAGCCTTGGCGCAAGGGCCAAGGCTCCTATGGTTTGGCCGAACCTACTAGGAGATGAGGACTCCTCCTCCAATCCTAGTAGGACTAGGATTGCTCCTTTTTTGCCTTTTTCCACCTTTTACTATTGGGTTTTCTTCTCCAGCCACATGGGCCTTGTGTGGGAGTTTCCACCAGCCCATTAAGGGTTGATATTCACTCTCCCACATCCCATGAAGCCTCTTGGGTCGAAATACACCTCCTGGAGGCCTCCCGGTACACTACCGGCACTCCCGGTACACTACCAATGAGCCCGAAACTTTTCCGGCGACCAAAACAGGACTTCCTATATATGAATCTTTACCTCCGGACCATTTCGGAGCTCCTCATGATGTCCAGGATCTCATCCGGGACTCCAAACAACCTTCGTTCACCACCATATATAACTCTATACTACCGAAATGTCACCAAACCTTAAGTGTGAAGACCCTGCGGGTTCGAGAATTATGTAGACATGACCGAGACACCTCTACGGTCAATAACCAATAGCGGGACCTGGATGTCCATATTGGTTCCTACATATTCTACGAAGATCTTTATCGGTCGAACCTCTATGTCAAGGATTCAGTTAATCCCGTATGATGTTCCCTTTGTTCTTCGGTATGTTACTTGCCCAAGATTCGATCGTCGGTATCTCCATACCTAGTTCAACCTCGTTACCGGCAAGTCTCTTTACTCGTTCCGTAATACAAGATCCCGCAACTAACACTTAGTCACATTGCTTGCAAGGCTTATTGTGATGTTGTATTACCGAGTGGGCCCTGAGATACCTCTCCGTCACACGGAGTAACAAATTCCAGTCTTGATCCATGCCAACTCAACAGACACCCTCGGAGATACCTGTAGAGCATCTTTATAGTCACCCGGTTACGTTGCGACATTTGATACACACAACGCACTCCTCCAATGTTCGTGAGTTGCATGATCTCATGGTCATAGAAACATATACTTGACATGCAGAAAACAGTAGCAATAAACTGACACGATCATATGCTATGTTTGTAGTTTGGGTCTTGCCCATCACATCATTCTCCTAATGATGTGATCCCGTTATCAAATGACATCGCATGTCAATGGCTAGGAAATCTTGACCATCTTTGATCAACGAGCTAGTTCACTAGAGGCATACTAGGGACAGAGTGTTGTCTATTAACCCACACATGTAATGTGTTTCCAATCAATATAATTATAGCATGGATAATAAACGATTATCATGAACAAGGAAATATAATAATAAACACTTTATTTATTGCCTCTAGGGCATATTTCCAACAGTCTCCCACTTGCACTAGAGTCTATAATCTAGCTCACATCGCTATGTGATTTACATTGTAACGAATCGAACACCCATGCAGTTCTGGTGTTGATCATGTTTAGCCCTTGGAAGAGGTTTAGTCAACGGGTCTGCAACATTCAGATCCGTGTGCACTTTGCAAATATTTATGTCCTTCTCCTCTATGTAATCGCGGATGGAGTTGAAGCGTCGCTTTATGTGTCTGGTCCTCTTGTGAAACCTTGGTTCCTTGGCCAGAGCAATGGCACCAGTGTTGTCACAGAACAGGTTCATTGGATTCAGTGCACCAGGCACTACTCCAAGATCTTTCATGAACTGCTTCATCCAGACACCTTCCTTCGCCGCCTCCGAGGCTACGATGTACTTCGCTTCGCACGTAGAATCGGCTACCACGCTTTGCTTGGAACTGCACCAGCTTACCGCTCCCTTGTTGAGAATAAATACGTATCCGGTTTGCGACTTAGAGTCATCCGGATCAGTGTCAAAGCTTGCATCGACGTAACCCTTTACGACGAGCTCTTCATCACCTCCATAAAAGAGAAACATTTCCTTAGTCCTTTTCAGGTACTTAAGGATATTCTTGACCGCTGCCCAGTGCTCCATTCTAGGATCACTTTGAAACCTTTCGGCCATACTTATGGCAAGGCTCACATCGGGTCTTGTGCACAACATTGCATACATGATAGAGCCTATGGCTAAAGCATAGGGGATGACACTCATCTTTTCTCTATCTTCTGCAGTCACTGGGCATTGAGTCTTACTCAACTTCACACTTTGTAACACAGGCAAGAACCACTTCTTGGACTGATCCATTTTGAACTTCTTCAAAACGTTATCAAGGTATGTGCTCTGTGAAAGTGCTATTAAGCGTCTCGATCTATCTCTATAGATCTTAATGCCTAATATGAAAGCAGCTTCTCCTAGGTCCTTCATTGAAAAACTCTTGTTCAAATATTCCTTCATGCTTTCCAGCATTTCTATATTGTTTCCAATCAGCAATATGTCATCCACATATAATACTAGAAACGCTATAGAGCTCCCACTCACTTTCTTGTAAATACAAGCTTCTCCATAAACTTGTATAAACTCAAACGCCTTGATCACCTCATCAAAGCACTTATTCCAACTCCGAGATGCTTGCACCAGCCCATAAATGGATCGCTGGAGTTTGCAAACTTTGTCAACATTCTCTGGATCGACAAAACCTTCGGGTTGCATCATATACAACTCTTCCTCAAGGAAACCATTGAGGAACGCCGTTTTGACATCCATCTGCCAAATTTCATAGTCGAAATAAGCAGCTATTGCCAACATGATTCTGACGGACTTAAGCATCGCTACGGGTGAGAAAGTCTCATCGTAGTCAACTCCTTGAACTTGTGAAAAACCCTTTGCCACAAGTCGAGCTTTATAGACGGTGACATTACCGTCCGCGTCTGTCTTCTTCTTAAAGATCCATTTGTTCTGAATGGCCTTTCGCCCTTCAGGTAATACTTCCAAAGTCCATACTTTGTTTTCATACATGGATCCCATCTCGGACTTCATGGCCTCTAACCATTTCTCGAAATCCGGGCCCATCACTGCTCCTCCATAGCTCGTAGGTTCATTGTTGTCCAACAACATGGCCTCTAAGACAGGGTTGCCGTACCACTCAGGAGTAGTACGCGCCCTTGTCGACCTACGAGGTTCAATAGTAGCTTGATCTGAAGCTTCATGATCATCATCATTAACTTCCTCTTCTACCGTCGTAGATTCCATAGAAACATCTTTCCGCGTTGCGCTACTTTCTGGTTGAATTAAAGGTTCAATAACCTCATCAAGCTCTATCTTCCTCCCACTCAATTCTTTCGAGAGAAACTCTTTCTCAAGAAATGTTCCGTTCTTAGCGACAAACACTTTGCCTTCGGATCTGAGATAGAAGGTATGCCCGACTGTCTCTTTCGGGTATCCTATGAAGACGCATTTCTCCACTTTGGGTTCCAGCTTTTCATGCTGAAGCTTTTTGACATAAGCATCACATCCCCAAACTTTAAGAAACGACAACTTTGGCTTCTTGCCAAACCATAGTTCATATGGTGTCGTCTCAACGGATTTTGATGGTGCCCTATTTAAAGTGAATGCAGCTGTCTCTAATGCATAACCCCAAAACGATAGTGGCAAATCAGCAAGAGACATCATAGAACGCACCATATCTAATAAGGTTCGATTACGACGTTCGGACACACCATTACGCTGTGGTGTTCCGGGCGGTGTCAACTGTGAACCAATTCCACACTGTCTTAAGTGACTGCCAAACTCATAACTCAGATATTCACCTCCTCGATCAGATTGCAGGAACTTAATCTTCTTGTTACGATGATTCTCAACTTCACTCTGAAATTGCTTAAACTTTTCAAACGTTTCAGACTTGTGTTTCATTAAGTAAATATACCCATATCTACTTAAGTCATCAATGAAGGTGAGAAAATAATGGTATCCACCACGCGCTGTAACATTCATTGGACCGCACACATCGGTATGTATGATTTCCAATAAGTCACTCACCCGTTCCATTGTTCCAGAGAACGGTGTTTTAGTCATCTTGCCCATGAGGCATGGTTCACATGTGTCAAGTGATTCAAAATCAAGTGACTCCAAAAGTCCATCACCATGGAGCTTCCTCATGCGTTTTACACCAATATGACCTAAACAGCAGTGCCACAAGAAAGTGGTACTATCATTATCAACTCTACATCTTTTGGCGTCAATTTTATGAACATGTGTGTCATCACTATCAAGATCCAATATGAATAAACCCCTAACATTGGGTGCATGACCATAAAAGATATTACTCATATAAATAGAACAACCTTTATTCTCTGATTTGAATGAGTAACCTTCTCGCAATAAACAAGATCCAGATATAATGTTCATGCTTAACGCAGGCACTAAATAACAATTATTCAGGTTCATCAGTAATCCCCATGGTAATCGAAGAGAGAGCGTGTCGACGGCGATCACATCAACCTTGGAAACATTTCCCACACGCATCGTCACTTCGTCCTTTGCCAGCCTTCGTTTATTCCGTAGTTCCTGCTTTGAGTTGCAAATGTGAGCAACCGAACCGGTATCAAATACCTAGGCACTACTACGAGAGCTAGTAAGGTACACATCAATAACATGCATATCATATATACCTTGTTTGTCATTGGCCGCCTTCTTGTCAGCCAGGTACTTGGGGCAGTTCTGCTTCCAGTGACCAGTTCCCTTGCAATGAAAGCACTCAGTTTCTAGCTTGGGTCCATGCTTGGGCTTCTTTACAGGAGTAGCAACTTCTTTGCCATCCTTCTTGGTTTTACCCTTCTTGCCCTTGACCTTGACCTTGCCATTTTTCTTGAAACTAGTGGTTTTATTGACCATCAACACTTGATGTTCTTTCTGGATTTCAGACTCAGTGACTTTTAGCATCGCAAACAGCTCGATGACTGACTTGTTCATCCCGTGCATGTTATAGTTCATCACAAAGCTCTTGTAACTAGGTGGCAGTGATTGAAGAACTCTGTCAGTGATCGCCTCTGGCGGAAGGGCAATTCCCAACTCCGCTAGACGAGTTGAATACCCAGACATTCTGAGTATATGTGCACTAATAGACCCGCTCTTCTCCATCTTGCAAGCATAGAACTTATCGGAGGTTTCATACCTCTCGATCCGGGCGTTCTTCTGAAAGATAAACTTCAACTCCTGGAACATCTCATATGCTCCATGACGTTCAAAACGTCTTTGAAGTCCCGGTTCTAAGCCATATAATATCGCACACTGAACTATTGAGTAATCTCCAGTACGTGCCTCCCAAGCGTTCTTAACGTCTTCGGAGGTCATGTCTTCTGGTTGGTCACCAAGTGATGCATCAAGGACATATGATTTCTGGGAAGCCGTGAGGATAATCCTTAGATTACGGGCCCAGTCAACAAAGTTACTTCCATCATCTTTCAACGTAGCTTTCTCTAGGAACGCATTAAAATTCAGGGGTGCTACTGCGTGAGCCATTGATCTACAACATAAATATGCAAAGTTTACTTAGACTATTGTTCAAGATAATGAGTTTAGTTAATCAAATTACTAAAGCTCCCACTCAAATTGACATCCCTCAGGTCATCTGAGTGTCACATGATCCAAATCCACCAACTCAAGTCCGATCATCACGTGAGTTGAGGTGGCTTCAATGGTGAACATGATTATGTTGATCATATCGACTATATGACTCATGTTCGACCTTTCGGTCTCTTGTGTTCCGAGGCCATGTCTGTACATGCTAGACTCGTCAAGTTTAACCCGAGTGTTCTGCACGTGCAACACTAGCTTGCACCCGTTGTATGTGAACGTAGAGTCTATCACACCCGATCATCACGTGGTGTCTCAACACGACGAACTTTTGCAACGGTGCACACTCGGGGAGAACACAATTCATCTTGAAATTTAAGTGAGGGATCACCTTATAATGCTACTGTCATCCTAAGCAAAACAAGGTGCATAAAAGGATTAACATCACATGCAATTCATAAGTGACATGATATGGCCATGAACTCGTGCTTTTGATCTCCATCTAGAAAGCACCGACATGATCACCATCATCACCGACATGACACCATGATCTTCATCATCTTGATCTCCATCAACGTGTCGCCATTGGGGTTGTCGCGCCCAACATGCTTCTACTACTATTGCTATCGTTTAGCGATAAAGTAAAGAATTACATAGCGCTTAATGATTGACACGCAGGTCATACAATAATTAAAGACAACCCTATGGCTCCTGCCGGTTGCCGTACTCATCGACATGCAAGTCGTGATAATCTATACATCACATGATCATCTCATATATCACATATATCACATCATGTAATTGGCCACATCACATCACAACATACCCTGCAAAAACAAGTTAGACGTCCTCTAATTGTTGTTGCATGTTTTACATGGCTGCTACGGGTATCTAGCAAGAACAATTCTCATCTATGCAAAAACCACAACGGTGATACACTAGTTGCTTTTCAACCATCTCAAGGACCGCCTTTGTCGAATCCGATCCAACTAAAGTGAGAGAAACTGGCACCCGCAAGCCATCTATGCAACAAGTTGCGGTCGAGGGAACCAGTCTCTCGTAAGAGTATGAGTAATGTTGGTCCGGGCAGCTTCATCTCACAATACCGCTGAACCAAAATCCGACCAAGAGAGGAAGCAATCTAAGCATCAACGCCCACAAACCTTTTGTGTTCTACTCGAGATCTCATCTACACATAGACCTAGCTCTGATACCACTGTTGGGGAACGTTGCATGGGAAACAAAAAATTTCCTACGCACACACAAATCTATCCATGGTGATGAGCATCTACAAGAGGGTGAGTGGATCTATGTACCCTTGTAGATCGCTAAGCGGGAAGCGTTAAGAAACGCGGTTGGTGTAGTCGAACATCTTCGCGATCCAAATCACCGTGCGTCCCGCGATCCAATCACGATCCGTCCCGCGATCCAATCATGATCTGTCCCACGATCCAATCATGATCCGTCCCAAGAACTTGATCATGATCCGTCCCACGAACTTGATCACGATCCTTCCGATCTAGCGCCGAACGGACGGCACCTCCACGTTCAGCACACGTACAACTTGATGACGATCTCCACCGTCTTGATCCAGCAAGAAGGAGCGGAGAGGTAGAAGATTTCTCCGGCAGCATGACGGCGCTCCGGAGATGGTGGTGGAGCAATTCCGGCAGGGCTTCGCCTAAGCACTGCAGAAATCCGATCTAGAGGAGAAACTGTGCACTGGAGGAACGGGTAGCACGTGGCTGAAAAAACTAGTGCAAAATCCTAAAACCCACCAGTATATATAGGAGGAGAGGAGGAGATCCTTGGCACAAGGTCCAAGGCTCCAATGGTTTGGCCGAACCTACTAGGAGAGGAGGACTCCTCCTCCAATCCTAGTAGGACTAGGATTGCTCCTTTTTTGCCTTTTTCCCACCTTTTCCTATTGGGTTTTCTTCTCCAGCCACATGGTCCTTGTGTGGGAGTTTCCACCAGACCACTAAGGGCTGATATTCACTCTACCACAGCCCATGAAGCCTCTTGGGTCGAAATACCCCTCCCGGTACACTACCGGCACTCCCGATACACTACCGATGAGCCCAAAACTTTTTCGGCGACCAAAACAGGACTTCCTATATATGAATATTTACCTCCGGACCATTCCGGAGCTCCTCATGACGTCCGGGATCTCATACGGGACTCCAAACAACCTTCGGTCACCACCATACATAACTCTATACTACCGAAATGTCACTAAACCTTAAGTGTGCAGACCCTGCGGGTTCGAGAACTATGTAGACATGACCGAGACACCTCTACGGTCAATAATCAATAGCGGGACCTGGATGTCCATATTGGTTCCTACATATTCTATGAAGATCTTTATCGGTCGAACCTCTGTGTCAAGGATTCAGTTAATCTCGTATGATGTTCCCGTTGTTCTTCGGTATGTTACTTGCCCGAGATTCGATCATCTGTATCTCCATACCTAGTTCAACCTCGTTACCGGCAAGTCTCTTTACTCATTCCGTAATACAAGATCCCACGACTAACACTTAGTCACATTTCTTGCAAGGCTTATTGTGATGTTGTATTACCGAGTGGGCCCTGAGATACCTCTCCGTCACACGGAGTAACAAATTCCAGTCTTGATCCATGCCAACTCAATAGACACCCTCGGAGATACCTGTAGAGCACCTTTATAGTCACCCAGTTACGTTGCGACGTTTGATACACACAAGGCACTCCTCCAATGTCCGTGAGTTGCATGATCTCATGGTCATAGAAACATATACTTGACATGCAGAAAACATTAGCAATAAACTGACACGATCATATGCTACGTTTGTAGTTTGGGTCTTGTCCATCACATCATTCTCCTAATGATGTGATCCCGTTATCAAATGACATCATATGTCGATGGCTAGGAAATCTTGACCATCTTTGATCAACGAGCTAGTTCACTAGAGGCATACTAGGGACAGAGTGTTGTCTATTAACCCACACATGTAATGTGTTTCCAATCAATACAATTATAGCATGGATAATAAACGATTATCATGAACAAGGAAATATAATAATAAACACTTTATTTATTGCCTCTAGGGCATATTTCCAATACCAATCTATGGGCATGACCAACGACCAACCCCCGGTCTATAACCGAATTAGGCTTAGACCCGATGACACGGAACTTCACGTCCCACCCATCACACACTTGGTCACCACTGTCGAGTGCCGGATTGAAGGTTTCCCGCCTCAACCACCGGAGTTAGGTCGATTATTGTCCCGGTCGCCGACCACCCGGACCCCTCTAGTAGTCCGGAATCCGGATCTCACCCCGAGAACAATTCGGGGTCAGTTGACGATCTTGCACACAACCTGGAATCAACGCAGCAAGGTCCCGTTTAAACTACGGACCCCGAACCTGCTGCATCGGACCCCACAAGAGCACGGGACGTGACCGTCAGGATCTCGGACTCGCATCCTATCGGGGTACAATTTTTTTCCACCCATCACCCAACTCGAGCATTCTTCAGTAATTGCAGAAGAGATCTGCTCATTGGGCTCATGGGAAGCTAAACAACGGCCAAGGGAATCAATCCATCATTGTTGGGCCAGATTCCTCCTTAACAAAGACAGGGTGAAGGGCTATAATGACCAGGAGATGATAGCAGCCTTCCGGCATAATTGCCAATGTGAAGGAATTCTCAACGCCCTCGTCCGTCGCTGCATTCAAACTTTCATGAAGCTATCAAACTTGGTGCAAAAATATTGCGCCATGGAAAGCACCTGGCAAGTACAACAAATGTGCATGGAATCAGTCCATGCTGAACAACACGGAGGAATCCAAAGGAGGTGCATACCCCCGCGACGGACGGCTACTCCTAAGCCCACCGTGAAAAGGAATAAAACCCTAACAAGCACCAGAATTGTCCTTAATGGACTATTGGACAAGCCATACCCCATACACTCCGTCTTGCTAAACACGAGCCTGACCCACGGCCTTCGAGCATGTTGGGTCATCAGGCAAGTCGCGAAGAGTGGAGAAGATATCCTTAAGGCCTCACCCCCAGAAAGACGTTCAACAACGCCACCCGAGTACAACGCCGAGATCCTAACAATCTACGGAACGTTTTCCTCCAAAAACCAATGAAAAAGAGATCTTCGAGAACTCCATCAAATACACCAGGTGGCAACAACGAACTCATGGACTGACACACCGATCGCTTTTGGCGAATCTGACCAACCGATAACCCGCACAGACCGAACAACTGTCGCCTTGGTCCTAAACTCCATAGTCGATGGCTTCAGGTTGCACAAGGTGCTAATGGATGGTAGCAGCAGTATAAACCCCATTTAAGAGGTTACCTTGGACAAAATGCAGTTTGATAGATCTCGCATCGAACAAAGCAACACAACTTTTTGAGGAATTGCCCCCGGGAAAGAAGCACGTTGTACTGGACGAGTAACACTCGACGTATTATTCGGTACACCCGAGAACTACATATCCGAAGAACTTCTTTTCCACATTGTACCCTTTCACAGTGGCTATCACACTCTATTGGGGCGCGACGCCTTTACAAGATTTCAGTCCATACCACATTATGAGTATATGAAGCTCAAAATGCTGGGGGCCAACGGGATGATCACAACTATAAGTGACCCCAATAGAGCCCTCCAAGCTGAAAATAAAATGGCATCACTAGCCCTCGAGGTACTAGCTGAGACTATCGTTGTAGAAGAACTGACCACACTCTGCTCTATAGTCGATAAGGATGATGTGATCCTCGGCAAAAGGCCGAAATCCACACCCTTCAATCTTGTAGACGAGATCACCAAATTTCAGGTTCACCCAAGGGACCCCAATAAAGCAGCGTCCATCGGAGCCCAACCGGACCCGATGATTGACGAAGCACTGCGCACATTCCTAGGCAAAAATTGGGACATATTCGCCTAGCACACCTCAGATATGTCGGGAATCCCATGAAGGCTGGCATAACACAGCCTGAACATAATCGCAGGCTTCAAGCCCATCAAACAGGCTTTACGCCGATTTTTCGAACCAGAGCATCAAGCTCTGGGCGAGGAACTTGCTAAATTACTCGAAGCCAGATTTATTAGAGAAATCAAACATCCCGAGTGGTTGGAAAATCTGGTCATGGTGCCAAAGAAGGACAAATCTTGGCAGCTGTGTGTCGACTTCAAAGACCTCAATAAAGGTTGGCCCAAGGATCCTTTAACCTTACCCCATATAGACCAGATCATCGACGTAACTGCTAGACACGACTCGCTATGCTCCCTCGATACTTATTCCAGATACCATCATATTAAAATGAAGGAGTTCGATCAAGTTGCAACTGCCTTCATCACCCCCTATGTGCCATTCTGCTTTAACACAATGCCCTTCGGGTTAAAAATGCAGGCGCCACATACTAGCGCATGATCTAGACATGTCTGCCAAAGCAAATCGGCAAAACAGTCGAGGCATACATGGATGACGTAGTCATCAAGACCAAACACGTCATCCAGTTGGTAGACGACCTCGGACAAACCTTCGCTAGTCTACGAGAATACGACATATGGCTCAACCCGGACAAATGTGTCTTTGGAGTCCCCGCCGGTAAACTACTCGGATTCATTGTCTCCCAAAGAAGAATAGAGGCTAATCCCTCTAAGATCCGAGGCTTATCCCAGCTTGCGGTTCCTACAGAGCTAAATCATGTTCAAAGGCTGGCGGGCTGTGTGGCAGCTTTGAGCCGCTTTATCTCCCGCCTCGGCGAAAAGGCTTTACCACTCTACAGGCTGCTGAAACGGACCAAAAACTTTGAGTGGACTGACGAAGCAGTGGGCGCACTAGAGGAAATCAAAACACTGTTAGCCAGTAACCCCACACTAGCCGCACCTGGCGTTGGTGAACTGATGTTATTGTACATCTCAGCCACCAATCAAGTGGTCAGTGCGGTCCTTGCCATAGAGCGGGAGGCCGAGGGTCACAAATTACGGATACAGAAGCCAATCTACTATGTATCCGAAGTGCTCACTCCGTGTAAATTTAGATACCCACATTACCAGAAGATAGCCTATACAGTATTTATGGCATCCCGCAAGCTCAGACACTATTTTCAAGAGTGTTCACTCTGTTGGAAATATGCCCTAGAGGCAATAATAAATTAGTTGTTATCATATTTCCTTGTTCATGATAATCGTTTATTATCCATGCTATAATTGTATTGATTGGAAACTCAGATACATGTGTGGATACATAGACAACACCATGTCCCTAGTATGCCTCTAATAGACTAGCTCGTTGATCAAAGATGGCTATGATTTCCTAGTCATGGACATGAGATGTCATTTGATAGCGGGATCACATCATTAGGAGAATGATGTGATGGATAAGACCCAAACTACGAATGTAGCATATGATCGTGTCAGTTTATTGCTACTGTTTTGTACATGTCAAGTATATGTTCCTATGACCATGAGATCATGCAACTCACTAACACCGAAGGAGTACCTTGTGTGTATCAAATGTCGCAACGTAACTGGGTGACTATAAAGGTGCTCTACAGGTATCTTCGATGGTGTCTATTGAGTTGGCATGGATCAGACTGGGATTTGTTACTCCGTGTGACGGAGAGGTATCTCGGAGCCCACTCGGTAATACAACGTCACAATAAGCCTTGCAAGCAATGTGACTAATTGTTAGTCACGGGATCTTGTATTACGGAATGAGCAAAGAGACTTGTCGGTAACGAGGTTGAACTAGGTATGGAGATACCAACGATCGAATCTCGGGCAAGTAACATACCGAAGAACAAAGGGAACATCATACGGGATTAACTGAATCCTTGACATAGAGGTTCGACCGATAAAGATCTTCGTAGAATATGTAGGAACATATGGGCATCCAGGTCCCTCTATTGGTTATTGACCGTAGAGGTGTCTCGGTCATGTCTACATAGTTCACGAACCCGCACGGTGTGCACACTTAAGGTTCGGTGACGTTTCGATAGTATAGAGTTATGCATGGTGGTGACCGAAGGTTGTTCGGAGTCCCGGATGAGATCCAGGATGTCACGAGGAGCTCCAGAATGGTCCGAGGTAAAGATTGATATATAGGAAGTCCTATTTTGGTCGCCGGAAAAGTTTCGGGCTTATCAGTAGTGTATCGGGAGTGCCAGTAGTGTACCGGGAGACCATCGGGAGGGGTATTTCGACCCAAGAGGCCATATGGGCTGTGGGATAGTAAATACCAGCCCTTAGTGGGCTGGTGGAAGTTCCACACAAGGCCCATGCGGCTGGGAAGAAAAGCCCAAAGAGAAAAAGGTGGAAAAAGGCAAAAAAAAAGCAAAAATAAGGAGGAATCCTAGTCCTACTAGGATTGGAGGAGGAATCCGCCTCTCCTCCTTGATTCGGCCGACCCAAGAGCTGGTCCTTTGAGGTCCAAGCCTCCTCCTCTCTTCCTCTTATATATACTGGAGGTTTTAGTGTTTTTGGCACCAGATTTTTAGCCACATGCTGCCCGTTCCTCTAGTGCATAGTTTCTCCTCTAGATCGGATTTCTGCAGTGCTTAGGCGAAGCCGTGCCGGAATAGCTCCACCAACATCTCCGGAGTGCCGTCACATTGTCGGAGAACTCTTCTACCTCTCCGCTCCCTCTTTCTGGATCAAGAAGGCGGAGATCGTTATCGAGCTGTACGTGTGCTGAACGCGGAGGTGTCGTCTGTTCGGCGCTAGATCGGAAGGACCGTGATCAAGATCGCGATACGGATCGTGATGAGTTTGCGGGATGGATCGTGATGAGTTCATGGGACAGATCGTGACGAGATCGCTGGACGGATCGTGATGAGTTCGCGGGACGGATCGTGATGAGTTCGCGGGACGAATCATGACGAGATCGCGGGACGGATCGTGATGAGTTCGCGGGACGGATCGTGATTGGATCACGGGACGGATCGTGATGAGATCGCGGGATGCTCGGCGATTTGGATCGCGAATATGTTCGACTACACCAACCGCGTTTCTTAACGCTTCCCGCTTAGCGATCTACAAGGGTACTTAGATCCACTCTCCCTCTCGTAGATGCTCATCACCATGGATAGATCTTGCGTGTGCGTAGGAATTTTTTTGTTTCCCATGCAACATTCCCCAACAGTGGCATCATGAGCTAGGTCTATATGTATATGAGATCTCGAGTAGAATACAAAAGGTTTGTGGGCGTTGATGCTTAGATTGCTTCCTCCCTTGGTCGGATTTTGGTTCAGCGGTATTGTGAGATGAAGCGGCCCGGACCAACATTGCTCGTACGCTTACGAGAGACCGGTTCCCTCGACCGCAACTTGTTGCATAGATGGCTTGCAGGTGCCATTTTCTCTCACTTTAGTTGGATCGGATTCGAAAAAGGCGGTCCTTGAGAAGGGTTGAAAAGCAACTAGTGTATCACCGTTGTGGTTTTTGCATAGATGAGAATTGTTCTTGCTAGATACCCATAGCAGCCACATAAAACATGCAACAACAATTAGAGGACGTCTAACTTGTTTTTGTAGGGTATGTTGTGATATGATATGGCCAATTACATGATGTGATATATGTGATGTATGAGATGATCATGTGATGTATAGATTATCACGACTTGCATGTCGATGAGTACGGCAACCGGCAGGAGCCAGAGGGTTGTCTTTAATTATTGTATGACCTACATGTCAATCATTAAGCGCTATGCAGTGCTTTACTTTTTCGCTAAATGGTAGCAATAGTAGTAGAAGCATGTTGGGCACGACAACCCCGATGGCGACACGTTGATGGAGATCAAGATGATGGAGATCATGGTGTCTTGCCGGTGACGATGGAGATCATGCCGATTCTTTCAAGATGGAGATCAAAAGCACAAGTTCATGGCCATATCATGTCACTTATGATTTGCATGTGATGTTAATCCTTTTATGCACCTTGTTTTGCTTAGGACGACGGTAGCATTATAAGGTGATCCCTCACTTAAATTTCAAGATGAGTTGTGTTCTCCCCGAGTGTGCACCGCTGCAAAAGTTCGTCGTGTTGAGACACCACGTGATGATCGGGTGTGATAGACTCTACATTCACATACAACGGGTGCAAGCCAGTGTTGCACATGCAGAAAACTCGGGTTAAACTTGACGAGCCTAGCATGTACAGACATGGCCTTGGAACACAAGAGACTGAAAGGTCGAACGTGAGTCATATAGTAGATATGATCAACATGATGATGTTCACCATTGAAACGACCTCAACTCACGTGATGATCGGACTTGAGTTGGTGAATTTGGATCATGTATCACTCGAATGACTGGAGGGATGTCAATTTGAGTGGGAGTTCTTAAGTAATATGATTAATTGAACTCATTATCATGAACATAGTCAGTAGTGTCTTTGCAAACTGTGATGTAGATTACTAGCTCACGCTGTAGCTCCCTTGAATTTTATATGTTCCTAGAGAAATAGAGTTGAAAGATGATGGTAGCATTATTGCGGACTGGCTCCGTGATCTGAGGATTGTCCTCGTTGCTGCACAGAAGGCTTATGTCCTTAATGCACCGCTCGGTGCGCCAACCCCTCTAGCGTTGTTTGTAGATGTTGTGAACATCTGACAGGCACGTTCTGATGACTACTTCATAGTTTAGTGCGTCATGCATTACGGCTTAGAATTGAGGCTCCAAAACATTTTGAACGTCATGGAACATATGAGATGTTCTAAGAGCTGAAATTAGGATCTCAGGCTCATGCCCGTGTTGCGAGATATGAGATCTCCAACAAGATTCTTTGCCTGCAAGATGAAGGAGAATAGCTCAATCGTCGAGCATGTGCTCAGATTGTCTGGGTGCTACAATCGCTTGAATCGAGTGGGAGTTGATCTTCCAAATAGGATAGTGATTGATATAGTTCTCCAAGTCACTATCACTAAGCTACAAAACTTGGTGATGAACTATAAAACGCCAGGGATAGAAATAATGATCCCTGAGCTGTTCGCGATGTTTGACACCGCGAAGGTAGAAATTGAGAAGGAGCGTCAAGTGTTGATGGTTAGTCAAAACCACTAGTTTCAAGAAGGGCAACAGCAAGGAGGGAAACTTCATGGATAGCAAGTAGTTGCAGCTCCAGTGAAGCAACCCAAAGTCTAATCCAAACCCGAGACTAAGTGCTTCGATTATGAGGAGAACGGCTGCTGAAGCGAAACAACCCTAGATACTTGGTAGATAAGAAGGCTGGCAAAGTCGACAGAAGTATATTTGATATACATGTTATTGATGTGTACCTTGTTAGTACTCCTAGTAGCACCTGAGTATTGGATACCGGTTCGGTTGCTAAATGTTAGTAACTCGAAGTAAAAGCTACGGAATAAATGGACACTAGCTAAGTGTGAGGTGACGATGTGTGTTGGAAATGTTTCCAAGGTTGATGTGATCAACATCGCACACTCTCTCTACCTTTGAGATTAGTGACGAACCTAAATAAATGTTGTTTGGTGTTTTTGCGTTGAGCATGAACGTGATTAGATCATGTTCATTGCAACACGGTTATTCATTTAAGTTAGAGAATAATGGTTATTCTATTTACATGAATAATACCTTCAATGGTCATGCACCCAGTAAGAATGGTTTGTTGAAACTTGATCGTAGTAATACACATGTTCATAACATTGATGCCAAAAAGATACAAATTTAATAATAATAGTACCACATACTTGTGGCACTGCCGCTAAATGTCATATTGGTATAAAACACATGAAGAAACTCTATGCTGATGGATCTTTGGACTCATTCGATTTCGAATCGGTTGAGACATGCGAACCATGCCTCTTGGTCAAGATGACTAAGGACCCCGTTTTCTGTTTTGATGAAGCGGGCAAGTGATTTATTGGAAATGATACATGTTGATGTATGCAATCCAATGAGTCTTGTAGCATGCGGTGGATATCGTTATTTTCTTACCTTCACTGATGATTTGAGTAGATATAGTGTATATTTACTTAATGAAACACAAGTCTGAATCGTTTGAAAGGTTCAAGCAAATTCAGAGTGAAGTTTAAGATCATCGTGACAAGAAGATAAAATGTTTGCGATATGATCGTGGAGGTGAATATGTGAGTTACGAGTTTGGCATACAATTTTAGACAATGTGAAAGTTGTTTCACAACTCACGCCACCTGGAACACCATAGTGTGATGATGTGTCCGAACGTCATAGTCGTGCTCTATTGGATATGGTGCGTGCTATGATGTCTATTATCGTTTTGTTACTATAATTTAGGGGTTATGCATTAGAGACAACTACATTCACTTTAAATAGGGCACCATCTAAATCCGTTGAGATGACACCGTGTGAATTATGGTTTGATAGAAACCTAAGCTGTCATTTCTTAATGTTTGGGGCTGCGACGCTTGTGTGGAAAATGTTTTCACCTAATGAGCTCGAATCCAAAGCGGACAAATGCATCTTCATAGAATACCCTAAGAACAGTTGGATGAACCTTCTATCTCAGATCCAAGCATAAAATGTTTATTGCTAAAACTGGGTCCTTTCTCGAGGAAAAGTTTCTCTTGAAAGAATTGAGTGGGAGGAAGATAGAACTTGATGAGGTTATTGAACCTCTGTTTCAACCAGAGAGTAGCGCAGCGCAGGAAGTTGTTTCTGTGAAGACTACATTAGTTGAAGAGGAAGTTAATAATGATGATCATGAAGCTTCGGATCAAGTTACTATCGAACTTCATAGGTCGACAAGGACGTGTACTGCTCCTGAGTGGTGTGACAACCCTGTCTTAGAGGTCATGTTTTTGGACAACGATGAACCTACGAACTATGGAGAAGCGATGATGGGCCCGGAAACCAACAAATGGTTAGAGGCCATGAAATCTGAGAAAGGATCCATGTATGAAAACCAAGTATAGACTTTGGTGGACTTGCTCATTGGACGGCAGGTCGTTAAGTACAAATGGATCTTTGAAATGAAGACAGACGCTGATGGTAAATGTCACCATTTGTAAAGCTCGACTTGTTGCAAAGAAGTTTACGACAAGTTCACGGAGTTGACTGCGATGAGACATTCTCACTCGTAGTGATGCTAAAGTCTATTGGAATTATGTTAGCAGTTGCTGCATTTTTCGATTATGAAATCTGGCAGATGGATATCAAAACGTTGTTTCCTTAACGGTTTACTTGAGGAAAGGTTGTATGTGATACAACCAGAAGGTTTTGTCAGTCCTAAGGATGCTAAAAGGTGTGCAAGATTCAGTGATTCTTCTATGAACTGAAGCAAGCATCTCAGAGTTGGAATATACACTTTGATGAGGTGATCAAAGCTTTTAAATCTATACAAAGTTTATGAGAAACTTGTATTTACGATAAAGTGAGTGGGAGCACTATAGAGTTTCTGATAAGCATATGTGGTTGACATATTGTTGGTCGGAAATAATGTAGGATTTCTGAAAGCATAAACGGTTGTTTGAAAAGAGTTTTTCAAAGGAAGACCTTGATAAAGCTACCTAATTGTTGAACATCAAGATCTATAGAGATAGATCAAGATGCTTGATGAGACTTTCAATGAGTACATACCTTGAGAAGATTTTGAAAGAGTTCAAAATGGATCAGTCGGAGAAAGAGTTCTCGCCTGATTTGTAAGGTGTGAAGTTGAGTGAGACTCAAAGCTCGACAACGGCAGAAGAAAGAGAAAGGACGAACGTCGTCCCCTATGCCTTAGCCATAGGCTCTGTATAGTATGCCATGCTGTGTACCGCACCTGTGTGTGCCTTGCCATGAGTTTGTCAAGGGGTATAAGAGTGATCCAGGAGTGGATCACTGGACAGCGGTCAATATTATCCTTAGTGACTAAAATACTAAGGATATGTTTTCTCGATTATGGAGGTGATAAAGAGTTCGTCGTAAAGAGTTACGTCGATGCAAGCTTTAACACCAATCCGGATGACTCGTAGTAGCAATCTGGATATGTATAGTGGAGCAACCATTTGGAATAGTACCAAGTGGAGTGTGGTAGCAGTGTTTACGGTTTGACATAGAGATTTGCAAGTACACTCGGATTTGAATGTCGCACACCCATTGACTATAAGACCTCTCTCACATGCGAAGCATGATCAAACCCCAGAACTCATTGGGTGTTAGATTCATAACAATGCATATCACATGGTGATGTGAACTAGATTATTGACTCTAGTGCAAGTGGGAGACTGTTGGAAATATGCCCTAGAGGCAATAAAAAATTAGTTGTTATCATATTTCCTTGTTCATGATAATCATTTATTATCCATGCTATAATTGTATTGATCAGAAACTCAGATACATGTGTGGATACATAGACAACACCATGTCCCTAGTATGCCTCTAATAGACTAGCTCGTTGATCAAAGATGGCTATGGTTTCCTAGTCATGGACATGAGATGTCATTTGATAGCGGGATCACATCATTAGGAGAATGATGTGTTGGACAAGACCCAAACTACGAACGTAGCATATGATCGTGTCAGTTTATTGCTACTGTTTTCTACATGTCAAGTATATGTTCCTATGACCATGAGATCATGCAACTCACTGACACCGGAGGAGTACCTTGTGTGTATCAAACGTCGCAACATAACTGGGTGACTATAAAGGTGCTCTACAGGTATCTCCGATGGTGTCTATTGAGTTGGCATGGATCAAGACTGGGATTTGTTACTCCGTGTGACGGAGAGGTATCTCGGGGCCCACTCGGTAATACAACGTCACAGTAAGCCTTGCAAGCAATGTGACTAATTGTTAGTCATGGGATCTTGTATTACGGAAGGAGTAAAGAGACTTGCCGGTAACGAGGTTGAACTAGGTATGGAGATACCGACGATCGAATCTCGGGCAAGTAACATACCGAAGAACAAAGGGAACATCATACGGGATTAACTGAATCCTTGACATAGAGGTTCGACCGATAAAGATCTTCGTAGAATATGTAGGAACATATGGGCATCCAGGTCTCGCTATTGGTTATTGACCATAGAGGTGTCTCGGTCATGTCTACATAGTTCTCGAACCCGCAGGGTCTGCACACTTAAGGTTCGGTGACGTTTCGATAGTATAGAGTTATGCATGGTGGTGACCGAAGGTTGTTCAGAGTCCCGGATGAGATCCCGGACGTCAGGAGGAGCTCCATAATGGTCCGTTGGTAAATATTGATATATAGGAAGTCCTATTTTGGTCGCCGGAAAAGTTTCGGGCTTATCGGTAGTGTACCGGGAGTGCCGGTAGTGTACCGGGAGACCATCAGGAGGGGTATTTCGACCCAAGAGGCTATATGGGCTGTGGGAGAGTAAATACCAGCCCTTAGTGGGCTGGTGGAAGTCCCACACAAGGCCCATGCGGCTGGGAAGAAAAGCCCAAAGAGAAAAAGGTGGAAAAAGGCAAAAAACGCAAAAATAAGGAGGAATCCTAGTCCTACTAGGATTGGAGAAGGAATCCTCCTCTCCTCCTTGATTCGGCCGACCCAAGAGCTGGTCCTTTGAGGTCCAAGCCTCCTCCTCTCTTCCTCTTATATATACTGGAGGTTTTAGGGTTTTTGGCACCAGATTTTTAGCCACGTGCTGCCCGTTCCTCTAGTGCATAGTTTCTCCTCTAGATCGGATTTCTGCAGTGCTTAGGCGAAGCCCTGCCTGAATAGCTCCACCACCATCTCTGGAGCGCCGTCGTGCTGTCGGAGAACTCTTCTACCTCTCCGCTCCCTCTTGCTGGATCAAGAAGGCGGAGATTGTCATCGAGCTGTACATGTGCTGAACGCGGACGTGCCGTCCGTTCGGCGCTAGATCGGAAGGACCGTGATCAAGATCGCGAGACGGATCGTGATGTGTTCGCGGGACGGATCATGATGAGTTCGCGGGATGGATCATGATGATATCATGGGATGGATCGTGATGAGTTCACAGGACGGATCGTGATGAGTTCGCGGGACGGATCGTGACGAGATCGCGGGACGGATCGTGATGAGTTCGCGGGACGGATCGTGATTGGATCGCGGGACGGATCGTGATGATATCGCGGGATGCTCGGCGATTTGGATCGCGAAGACGTTTAACTACACCAACCGCGTTTCTTAACGCTTCCCGCTTAGCGATCTACAAGGGTACGTAGATCCACTCTCCCTCTTGTAGATGCTCATCACCATGGATAGATCTTGCGTGTGCGTAGGAATTTTTTTGTTTCCCATGCAACGTTCCCCAACAAAGTCATGGTGACATCCGAGGTGCCCCTGAATGACATAATCAGCAACAGGGACGCCACTAGCCGCATAGCTAAATGGGCCATCGAACTCCTTCCATTCGAAATCACTTACAAGCCACAGCGAGCTATTAAATCTCAGGTGTTGGCTGTTTTTCTTGCCGAATGGATGGAGGCCGAGCTCCCTAGAGAGTACAACACATATTCCCATTGGACGATGTACTTCGACGAGTCCAAGACTCTTGCTGGACTTGGGGCTGGAGTTATCCTTACATCCCCCACCAGAGACAATGTTTGATACGTACTACATATCATGTACGCCGACTCAAACAACGCATCCGAATACGAGGCACAGTTGCACGGACTTCGGATGGCAACATCAATGGGTGTACAACGACTCGAAGTACGGGGGGACTCTAATCTCAACCGAACTACGTTAAATTTCATCGACATACATTCAAAAAAAATTCCTACCTGGTAAGACCTGGGAGCTTCTTAACAAAGCCATGGAATTTATTCTACATATATCTGCCTTATATGTATCCTTCCAATATCGTTTTACGCCCGAAGATTTCGCCAAGCTGGGTTGCCTCGCTCCTATGCTTACCCTCTACGTTCCCGAATGTTCGGGTAGGGTATATAGGGAGCACCTCTGTGATTGTTACGATTGGATTACCTGGAGACGTACCTCAGACGGGTGAACCCAAAAGCTAGTGTACTTAAGAAACAAATTGGTCAACCACGAAGGAAGTAGATATAATTGGTGATCTTCGCCATAAACCCAGATTTTTCTCCAAATATAGCATTTATCCACACACTACGGGTACACGGCTATGATGTCTATGATCTACGTAGTAACCCAGAGAAAGGAACCTGCCGAGGGAACTAGCCTGACAATACTACCAGGAGTACGAATGGGGAGGCGAAGTCTAGCTACGGCTCCGGTGTTCACTCGGATGTGTACGAGTTCAGGCCCCACTCAGAAGTGGTAAAATCCCTATGTCTCGAGCACAGAGGCTTTGTTTGTTTGCTTATGGGGGAATAGAGGAATATCGGATGTCGGAACCTTGCTACGGCGCCCGATGGTGGCTTATATAGAGTGTACCACCACCGGCCGAGCGTTGCCATAAATGCTACTTAAAACTATGTTATAGGAGCTGCAGCCTTAATTAGAGTGCTACCGGTAACGCGTGATTACTTAGTCAGCGTGTGTCTCTTCAAATCCCTAGAATGCTACGCCTTGTGAACTCTATAACTTCTATCGTCCGAGTGTAGCTATAGCATCCGAGTGACTTCATCAAGCGCATCCGAATGCACTTTTATCTCTAAAGCCTCAATACTAATGAGGGGCCATAGGTGGGCCCTAGATGTCATCCTCATGACCCTACCCGTGGTATACGACCTCATCAGTAGCCCCTGAATCCGTGAGGTTTGAAAGGCCAAGTGATCGACGCTCGGGAGTATCGATAGCACCCTGGAGGTGTTCAAGAAATGCCCTGCATCATTTCCCACTAGGCTTCAAATCTTGACAGATTCAGGATTGTCATTTCTTGATCGAATGAATTAGCTTGTACACGTGATACTGTCATGTGAAATTGAAGTGTTTCCCTGGAGAAACGATCCGAATGCTTGGTTATCTCGCCTTAGTGTTAGTCTGACCATTCGGCTCACAAAAGACTCGTCAGGCGATTCGGAGCATTGAACTCACCTTTTTTAAGGCATGAGGAGGTCCCCGCGCGTTCGAAATTGCGAAGGGCGCGCGCAAACGTGCGACAGAACGGTCACGTCGTGAGACTTGGGGGTAGTGGGCTCGATGCCTCAATAACCGCGTCGTGATTCTCGCCACGTGTCTCGGAGGCTTTGAACAGTAGATCCACGGATCTTGCTCCGTCTACGAATTGACGGCCAGAGATCTCGCCCAATTTCCATTAGAAGAAGTAGAGGCACTGTTTGGGGGGAACGAATCTCACTTCTTGCTCCTCCCTTAGGCTTCTCCGACACCAGAGACAAATCCCCACAGAGCTCCCCACAGCAAACTAGACTCAACTTCGCCAGAGATGAACCACAGAGCGACTGTGAAGGCCGAGCGGGCGAATAAAGGCTCGCACGGTTCCTCCTCGAGCATTGGCACGCTGGCGGGATGGAGCCAAGGCGATTGGATGTCGTTGTGGGTCACGAAAGCTCGGGTGCTCGAGCTGGAGGGACAGGGCCTCTTGTCCAAGGGGAGTTGGCGGCTGCCAGAGGCAGGCGAAGACGAACCCTTTCCACGGGGGAACGAGCACGCCCTCTTGGTGACCCATCTTGAGTGAGGTTTTTTTCTTTTGCCCCACCCATTCTTCCGTTGGTTTTTGGATTTCTTCGGCGCTCAACTCCATGACATGCCACCCAACGTCGTAGTGTATCTGGCTGCGTTTGTTTCTTTGTGTGAAAACTTTCTGGGTTGCCATCCTCATTGGGGCTTGTTCAAACACCTTTTCACTTGCCGAGTGATGACCGTGAAGAAACCCACTCGGTCAGAGGATAAAACCAATGTGACCCAACTGTGTGGGGGATTGTGAATCCAACTGGGAGGCAAGGTCTGCTTTCCGGCGATCATGTTTCCCGACTCGGTGAAGGGTTGGCAAGAGACCTGGTTTTACCGCCAGGATATTCCAGTTGGAGAGAATCAGCCGGGGCTTCCTCTGTACACGTCGAAGCGCATTCGGTCAGTCCCCAGGTTGACCATGACCAAATATGAGAAAATAGAAGTAGATATCCTGGTGATAGCTCTAGTAGACCTAGTGCAGAAGGGCCTTAATGGCCTGGACTTGCTTGAAGTTTTCTTTCAGAGGAGAATTCAACCACTGCAAGCTATGGTCCACCCGATGTGGAAATACACTGGTACAAATGACACCACTCGGATGCACCTAGAGGAGCTCGACGCGGAGATGGTTGAAGCTAAGATCAAGGCGATCACTCAAGCGCGTGATAACCCCAGGGGGAGCAGGCAGGTGCCTCCACTCTCATAAGAGAATCCACCA
The DNA here is from genome assembly GCA_022496015.1 of Hordeum marinum. Lineage (NCBI taxonomy): Eukaryota > Viridiplantae > Streptophyta > Magnoliopsida > Poales > Poaceae > Hordeum > Hordeum marinum. Next base: position 447,896,607 of record CM039674.1, read on the forward strand.
AATGAGGTAACTCCAGAAGACCTATTAACCAAATGATATTGTTGTACTTGCCGAAATCAGCTTGATTGACTCATTTTTCATTCGGCGGGCTTTCATGGACATGAATAGTCTGATTCCAGTCATGAGTCGAGGTCCGATTGACGTGGTGAGTGATACCGATCTCCTGGAGGACTCGACTAGAGCAGGAGAAAGAGAAGAAGACGATGACGACAAAGTTGATGATGAATAGGAGGAGGACTCGGACGAGAGCTACAAGGTGGAGTCCTCGCGCTCGGAAGGCCGTGTGCCCGAGTCCCGCTCCAAGTCACGCCATGACCCGGGAGTTCTGGGAGGAGGCTACAAAGTGTCAAACATTGTCAAGCCGACTGCCAATGTTCTTCCGACTCGCAGCTCGAAGTCTGGTCGAGGGGAACTTGCTTCGTCGCCTGAGAAGGCGACAAAGCAGGCCAAAATTGTTCCGGACAAACCTCGGAAGGCAGTCTCCATTCCGAAGATTGAGATGACTATCCCTATTGCTTCAGCGTAAGTATTTTTCACTCGAAGATTATTGTTTAAATCCAATCGAATGATGTGAAAATCCGAGTGTTTCGTTCACATCGCTGACACTTCGACCACTTCGCCTGAACCCCAAATCTGAGGAAGGAGCGGGCCGAAGTTGATGTCGCGTCCTAGAAAGGTAAGCTTCGAAATATTTCTTGCATATATCGTGGTTTTCCTTCTGCTTATTTCCTTGTGTTTTTGAATGCCTGTAGCCCCGCGTGACTTGATCGAGATCGATGTAGATGACAAAACTGATCCACTGAATCCTTTCGCCAACATGGATGGTGTGATGCAAGAGCCATCACTTGCTGGTGCCTTGGCGTCGTCACAAGGAACCAACTCGGGGGGCGGAGGGGGTCCGGAACCGGCACGTCGTCTTTCTTGCCAACTCCTCGTGAGACCACCATCTTCTCATTACATCATGACTCGGAGGACCAGACGAGAGTGAGCAAGGAGGCGCTGATCCAGATGGAGTTGATGTGTGATTGATTGAAGAGGGCGTATGATGCGAGTGCAGCGTTGCAGAAGAATGTCCAAGTAAGTACTCTCGTAAGTACCTTCCTCATTCAGAATTTTGATTCATCTGCCTTTTGTCTTTACTGTTAATCCTGAGTAGGTTTGCATCTAAGCACACCCACTGGGTGTTTCTGAGTTCCAGTGAGTGTGTGCTGAGCACACCCACTAGGTGTAGTCCCCGAGACTACCGTCGACTGGAGCAGTCGGCGGTAGTCCGATAGTGTAGAAGTGTTTGATCTATCATCGAAAAAAGTGTCTTGAACTTGATTTTCTAGTGGGGGCACACTGAGCGCACCCACTGGGTGTAGTCCCCGAGGCTGCCGTTAACTGAAGCAGTCAGCAAGAGCCTTAGAATCTGAAGCTCAACCGACTAAGCTATCATCGTGTATCCGATTGACGGGCCATATGACTTTGCCTGACTAAATTTTTTCTTCCATTTTCTGTTTGTGAGCTCGGAAGCCACTACAAAGCTCTAGAGAAGGAGGTGTTGACCTTGCGCCTCGACCTTGAAGCCGAGAAGGCCAAGAGGGCCCGATTGGAGAAAGAGAAGAATGCGATGGAAGGTATGCTCTTCCTGCCCGACCGTTATCATCTCCGTTCTTTCTCCTTGTCCGACTGAGTCTACTTCATCAGATCTTAATGGAGAAAATTGTAAACTTGTCGAGGGACTGAAGAATTATGTTTCTTTAGTAACCGTGAAGACGGCCCTCGAGAAGGACACAAAACTGGTAGCCGCCCAGAAGGAGTCCAGTCGGAAGGCCAAGGAGGTCGAGGAAAAACTGAAGTCAGTCGGGAAGCTGGAGGAGGAAAAGAAAACCCTTGAGGTCGCTGTGAAGAATTCCAAGGAGGATCTCATCGGATTGAAGATCAAACTTGAGCATATCACTGCCAAGAAGGCTGAGCTGGAGCAATTCATCAAAGAGTTTGGCGATACTGTTGGTGAGAAGCTCAAAGGTAAACCTTCCCGAATGACCGATGTGTATTCTTGTTTAACCAAATGAAATTTTCTTCACTCTGATTCCTTTCTTTATTTGACTGAACCTAGAGTTCTACTTTGACGTTGCCGAGGAGACCGACAAGATTGAAAAAGAACTAGATCGTCCCGAGAGCTGCTCAAGGATAGTGCTGGCATGGCCTTTCTCCGACTGGACGAGCGCGTCGATGAAATGGTTTCATACATCAAGAGGATCTGCATCGCCATGGTGGACATTAAGAAGGAACTCTTTTCTAATGAAGAACCTTCCAAGGATCTGGAAACTGTACTCACCCGAGTGAGAGATGTCCCGAGCCGAGTGAAGGCCTGGAAGGACTCAGCGGCCCAAGCCGGAGCTGAAGTCCTTGGAGGTCACCAACCGGAAGCACGTCAGAATTGAAGACTTCATGGAGATGTTCATGAAAGCAGCCACTCGAATTGTAGAGAGCCTTGATCTGGACACCTTTGTTGAAGCAGTGACCCCACCTGGCCCCGAGTGATCGTCAGGCTAAAAAACTCTTTAAACATTCGCCTCGAAATGTTGTAACCATAAGACTTTTAAACGAGCTTGAGGCTCCTGTTGCCCGTACTTCTGCTTTGAATGGTGTAGTTCTTGCCTGTCTTATATTTATTTGATCCTTGATCCTTTGAGTGTTTTGTGTTTAGGCGATTGCAGGATCGTGCATGAGGTTTCGAATGTGAATGACATTAGCACTCGGAATGATTTTTAACATAAGCGACGCGGGGTCGCGGCTAAGCCCCCGAGTGTTAGGGAACATAGTAATAATTCAAAAAATTCCTATGTGTCACCAAGATCAATCTAGGAGATGCTAGCAATGAGAGAGAGGGAGTGCATCTTCATACCCTTGAAGATCGCTAAGCGGAAGCGTTGCAAAGAACGCAGTTGATGGAGTCGTACTCGCGGCGATTAAAATCGCGGAAGATCTGATCCAAGCGCCAAACGGACGACGGCTCCGCGTTCAACACATGTACAGACCGGGGACGTCTCCTCCTTCTTGATCCAGCAAGGGAGGAGGAGAAGTTGAGGGAGAGCTCTAGCAGCACGATGGCGTGGTGGCGGTGGAGCTCGTGGTTCTCCGGCAGAGCTTCGCTAAGCACTACGAAGGAGCAGGAGGTGTAGGAGCGGGAAGGGATGCACCAGGGGAATGGGGTGCAGCCTCCCTCCCAACCCCCCACTATTTATAGGCTAGGGGGAGAGGGGCCGGCCCCCCTAGATCCAATCTATGGTGGGGCAGCGACCAAGGGGGCAACATGCCCCCCAAGTTTGGTGGGGGCGCCCCCACAACCCTAGGGCTGGCTGCCCTAGGCGCCTTGGGCCCTAGGGGAGGCGCACCAGCCCACTAAGGGGCTGGTTCCCACCCAACTACAGACCATTAGGTCCTCCGGGGCAGGTGGACCCTCCCGGTGGACCCCTGGAACCCCTTTGGTGGTCTCGGTACAATACCGATAAACCCCAAAATTTTTCCGGTGACTAAAACTAAACTTCCCATATATAAATCTTCACCTCTGGACCATTCCGTAACTCCTCGTGATGTCCGAGGTCTCATCCGGGACTACAAACAACTTTCGGTAAGCACATACAATTCCCATTACAACTCTAGCGTCACCAAACCTTAAGTGTGTAGACCCTATGGGTTCGGGAACCATGCAGTCATGATCAAGACACCTCTCCGGCCAATAACCAATAGCGGGATATGGATACCCATATTGGCTCCCACATGTTCCACGATGATCTCATCGGATGAACCACAATGTTGGGGATTCAATTAATCTCGTATACAATTCCCTTTGTCCATCGGTATGTTATTTGCCCGAGATTCGATCGTCGGTATCCCTATACCTGGTTCAATCTTGTTACCGGCAAGTCTCTTTACTTGTTCCATAACACATGATCTCATGACTAACTCCTTAGACACATTGAGCTCATTATGATGATGTATTACTAAGTGGGCCCAAAGATACCTCTCCGTCACACGGAGTGACAAATCCCAGTCTCGATTCGTGCCAACCCAACAGACACTTTCGGAGACACCTGTAGTGCACCTTTATAGTCACCTAGTTACAGTATGACGTTTGATACACCCAAAGAATTCCTATGGTATCTGGGAGTTGCACAATCTCATGGTCTAAGTAAATGATACTTGACATTAGAAAAGCTCTAGCAAACGAACTACACGATCTTGTGCTATGCTTAGGATTGGGTCTTGTCCATCACATATTTCTCCTCATGATGTTATTCCGTTATCAACAACATCCAATGTCCATGGTCAGGAAACCATGACCATCTATTGATTAACGAGCTAGTCAGCTAGAGGCTCACTAGGGACATGGTGTGGTCTATGTATTCACACATGTATTACGGTTTCCGGTTAATACAATTATAGCATGAACAATAGAAAATTATCATGAACAAGGAAATATAATAATAACCGTTTTATTATTGCCTCTAGGGCATATTTCCAACACCGAGTGTGGGCAAGACCCTCACCTAGAGTAGTTTGTCCTTAGATGAACAATGACGGTCCTGTTCATCTTAACGTTCGAGTGTGGAGAATGTCCCACTCGAAGAGTTTTTAACTTAGGCGACGCGGGGTCGCGGATAAGTCCCAGAGTGTAGGTGAGACCTTCACTCGGAGTAGTTTGTCTTTATGTGAACAATGATGGTCCTGTTCATCTTGACAATCGAGTGTGGAGATCGTCCCACTCGAAGAGTTTTTAACTTAGGCGATGCAGGGTCACGGCTAAGTCCCCGAGTGTAAGTGAGACCTTCACTCGGAGTAGTTTGTCTTTAGATGAACAATGACGATCCTATTTATCTTGGCGATCGAGTGTGGAGAGTGTCCCACTCGAAGAGTTTTTAACTTAGGCAATGTGGGGTCACGGCTAAGCCCCCGAGTGTAGGTGAGACCTTCACTCGGAGTAGTTTGTCTTTAGATGAACAATGATGGGCCTATTCATCTTGACGATCAAGTGTGGAGAATGTCCCACTCCAAGAGTTTTTAACTTAGGCAACGCGGGGTCGCGGCTAAGCCCCCGAGTGTAGGTGAAACCTTCACTCGGTGCAATTTGTCTTTAGATGAACAATGATTGTCCTGTTCATCTTAACGATCGAGTGTGGAGGATGTCCCACTTGAAGAGTTTTTAACTTAGGCGACGCAGGGTCACTGCTATGTCCCTGAATGTAGGTGAAACCTTCACTCGGAGTAGTTTGTCTTTAGATGAACAATGATTGTCTTGTTCATCTTGACGATTGAGTGTGGAGAATGTCCCACTCGAAGAGCTTTTAACTTAGGAGACGCAGGGTGGCGGCTAAGCCCCCGAGTGTGGAGGATACCGCACTCGAAGTGTTTTTAACTTAGGCGACGCGGGGTCACGGCTAAGTCCCCGAGTGTAGGTGAGACCTTCACTTGGAGTAGTTTGTAACTTAGGTGACACGGGGTCGCAGCTAAGCCCCCAAGTGTAGGTGAAACCTTCACTTGGAGTAGTTTGTAACTAAGGCAACGTGGGGTCGCAGCTAAGCCCCCTAGTGCGGGCGAGACCCTCACTCGGAGTAGTACGTACTTATGCAAAATCAGGTTTACAGCTAAGTAGTTTACACCCATTGGGGGTGGTAAGGTAATTTAATTCACCTGGGCGAAAAAGGAGTTGAATTTTGACAAAATATAATAAAACCGAGCTTTATTCATCGAGATCACTCAGATTTATTATGAAAATCACAATTTACATTCGTCGTGTTCTAGGTGTAGAACTTGCGAAGCAAGTCCGCGTTCGAAGTCCGAGGCTCTTCTACACCATCCTCGATGTTGTACAGTCGGTACGCTCCATTGTGCAGGACTTTGGAGATAGCGTATGGTCCCTGCCATGGCAGTGCCAGCTTATGGGGCCTCTGCTGATCCAGTCAGAGAACTAGATCTCCCACCTGAAAAGCTCGGCGTCTGACTTGTTTTTCATGATAATGCCTCAAATCCTCCTGGTAGAGCATGGATCTGATGAGGGAAAACTCTCTTTCTTCCTTTAAAAGGTCTAGACCATCTTGTCGTGCTGCTTCAGCCTCGGCTTCGTCGTATTGTTCCACTCGAGGGGAATTATGTCGAAGATCACACGACAGCACGACTTCCAACCCATATACCATGAAGAACAGAGTGCGTTGCATAGAGCATTTAGGAGTCATCTGAATGCCCCATCTGTTGGCAGTTCTTCAACCCAGGCTCCCACAGCATACTTCAGGCCCCTCATCAATAGGGGTTTCAATCCTTCAAGGATCATTCCGTTTGCTCGTTCTGCCTGCCCGTTCGATTGCGGGTGAGCCACGGAGGCATAATTAACCCGACTGCATTGGGAATAGCAAAACTCACGGAATTCATCCGAGTCAAAGCTCTTCCCATTATCTATGATGATGTCGTGTGGCACGTCGAATCTGAAGACGATTTGTCTAATGAAAGTGGCAGTAGTGCTCGCATCCAAACTCTTGATGGGTTTCGTCTCAACCCACTTAGTGAACTTATCGACCCCTACGAGCAGGTGGGTGAATACGCTCGTCACCATCCGCAAGGGTCCAACCATATCGAGACCCCACATGGCGAATGTCTAGGTGAGTGGGGTTGTCTTTAATGCGGGGGCGGGTTTGTGAGACTTGTTCTTGTAGAACTGACATCCGACGCACTTATCAACCAGATCTCTAGCAGCTTCATTGGCTCGGGGCCAATAGGAACCTGCTCGGAAAGCCTTGGCAACTAATGTCCGAGAGGAAGCGTGATGGGCCACCGATTCCCAAGTGAATATCATGTAGGATCTGGAGCCCTTCCTCAGGGGAGATGCATTTCTGAGTGACTCCTATGGTGCTTTTGTTGTACAATTTATCTCCCAAGACTTCAAATGACTTGGATCAACGGACGATTTGGCGAGCCTCTTCTTCGTCTTTAGGGAGTTCTTGCCAGATCAAATATGCTAAATAGGGTCGAGTCCACTCGGGAGTGATTACCAGCATTTCATGGACTAGGTCGACCACAGCCAGGATGTCAACCTCAGTCGGATTTGATGGACCGACTACTTGCGGGGGCTTCTCCGTGAAAGGATCTTCTGTAACTATAGGGGCGCACAAATGTTCGAGGAATATATCCTTGGGAACTGCCTGCCGAGTGGATCCAATTTTCACCAGGTCGTGTGCTGCATGATTCTTTGCATGAGGAATGTGATGCAGCTCCAAACCTTCAAAATTCATCTCTAACTTTCTAACCGTGTTGCAGTAACTAGCCATAGCTGGACTCCGAATGTCCCATTCTTTCATCACTTGATTGACAACGAGGTCCGCATCTCCATAGATCATTAAACGACGAACGCCGAGTGATATGGCCATTCGGAGTCCATACAAGAGGGCTTTGTACTCGGCCTCATTGTTTGATGAATCGAAATGGATTTGAAGGACATAATTCAACCGGTCCCCTTTGGGAGAAACGAGAACAACGCCAGCCCCCGATCCATTGAGAATCTTGGATCCGTCAAAGAACATGGTCCAATGTTCAGAAACACTTGGGGTCGGCTGCTCTTGTTCAATCCACTCGGCCATAAAGTCAACCAATGCCTGGGATTTGATTGCTTTCTTGGCTTCAAACTTGATCTCCAACGGGAGGAGCTCAATTGCCCACTTTGCCACTTGGCCTGTCGCATCTCGATTATGGAGGATCTTTGACAGGGGGGCGTTGCTGACGACTATGACCGAGTGATCTCAGAAGTAATGAACCACCTTCTTAACGGTCAGTTAAATACCATAGACCAACTTTTGATAACGTGGATATCTCTGCTTAGAGGGGGTCAATACTTCTGAGATATAATAGATGGGTCTTTGAGCTTTGAATGTTTTTCTTGGTTCTTTGTGTTCAACTGCCAGGACGGTGCTCACCACTTGATTAGCAGCTGCGATGTATAGGAGTAATGGTTCCTGGCTGCCTGGAGCAGCTAACACCAGCTGGGTGGAAAACAATGCCTTGAGTTCTTCAAACGTGGCTTGTGCTTCAGTAGTCCACTCGAACTTGTCAGATTTTTTCATCAATCGGTAAAGAGGAAGACCCTTTTCACCGAGTCTTGAGATGAATAGGCTATGGTTCGCAAGGCAACCCATCAAACTTTGCATGCCATGCAGGCGTTCTGCTTGCTTCATTCGTTCTATGGCACCAATTTTTGTGTGAGTTAGCGTCGATCCCATGTTCGGAAATGGGGAAACTGAGCAACTTTCTTGCAGGTACTCGGAATGTGCACTTGGCTGGATTCAACTTTATTCCAAAGCATCGCAAATTCGCGAAGGTTTCAGCGAGGTCATCTAGGAGGTCGGAACCTTTCCTGGACTTGATCACGATATCATCCATGTAGGACTCTGCGTTCCGACTGATATGCCTTTGCAAGCATTAACGAATCATTCGCTACAAAGAAGCACCAACATTCTTCAAGCCGAAAGGCATTGTGACGTAACAGAAACACCCGAACGGGGTGATGAAGTCCGTTTTCATTTCATTGGGGCCATACATTCGGATCTGGTGGTACCTGGAGTATGCCTCCAGGAACAACAGGAGTTCACATCCGACAGTTGAGTCCGCTATTTGATCTATACGAGGTAAAGGGAAATGATCCTTCGGGCATGCCCGATTGAGGTGTTTGAAGGCAATACACATTCGGAGTGATTTATCCTTCTTAGGTACCAAGACGACATTCGCGAGCCACTCGGAGTGGTATACTTTGCGAATGAACTCAGCAGCTAGTAGCCGAGCTATTTCTTCACCAACCGCCTTGTGCTTCTCCACGGAGGATCGGGGCAAGTACTCTTTGACTGGCTTGACTTTGGGAATAGTTCGGAGTCGATGCTCAGCCAGCTCCCTGGGAACACCGGGCATGCCAGACGACTTCCATGCGAAGATGTCCCAGTTCTCATGGAGGAACAGGATGAGCTCAGCTTCCTATTTCTCCCTGATTGATGTGGATATGTTCATCAGTGCGACACTTGGATCAGTCGGGTGAACATGGACTTGCTTGGTCTCGCCAGCCGATTGAAAAGCCGACTCGGAAGCGAGTCGTTTTGACCTAAGCAAGTTAGTTGTGTCCACTTCTTTCTTGTATCCTTCAAGCTCAGCTGCTAGCACCACTCGTTGGCAATTTTGGAACCTTTCTGGAGGCATTCCTCAACTATATGACCCGATCACTGATGTCTACTACGCAACCTTCTTCTTGTAGACTCGTGTTGGGCCTCCAAGCGCAGAGTTTTGTAGGATAGTGGCAATTTTCCCTCAAGTGGATGACCTAAGGTTTATCAATCCATGGGAGGTGTAGGATGAAGATGGTCACTCTCAAACAACCCTGCAATCAAATACAAGAAATCTCTTGTGTCCCCAACACACCCAATACAATGGCAAATTGTATAGGTGCACTAGTTCGGCAAAGAGATGGTGATACAAGTGTAATATGGATGGTAGATATATGTTTTTGTAATCTGAAAATATAAAAGCAGCAAGGTAACTAATGATAAAAGTGTTCACAAATGGTATTGCAATGCTTAGAAACAAGGCCTAGGGTTCATACTTTCACTTGTACAATTTCTCTCAACAATACTAACATAGTTGAATCATATGTAAATCTCTCACGCGCAACAAAGAGTTCACTCCAAAATCACAAATAGCGAAGAACAAATGAAGAAATTATTATAGGATATGAAATCACCTCAAAGTTATCTTTTCTGATCAATCTTATGAGCTATCCCTATAAGTGTCACGAACAGCCCTAGAGTTCGTACTAAAATAACACCTTAAGATACATATCAACCAAAACCCTAATGTCACCTAGATACTCCAATGTCACCACAAGTACCCATGAGCTTGATTATACGATATGCATCACACAATTTCAGATTCATCATGTTCAATCCAACAAAAAGAACTTCAAAGAGTACCCCCAAAGTTTCTATCGGAGATTCAAGACGAAAACATGTGCCAACCCCTATGCATAGATTCCCAAGGTCACGGAATCCGCAAGTTGATCACCAAAACATACATCAAGCGAATCAATAGAGCATCCCATTGTCACCACAGATATCCCATCGCAAGACATATAACAAGTGTTCTCAAATCCTTAAAGACTCAATCCTATAAGAAAACTTCAGAGAGAAAACTCAATTCATCACAAGAAGATAGAGAGGGAAAAACTCCATATGATTCATCTATATCAATAAAGCTCGCGGTACATCAAGATCGTGCCATCTCAAGAACACGAGAGAGAAAGAGAGATCCAACACATAGCTACTGGTACATACCCTCGGCCCTGAGGGTGAACTACTCCCTCCTCGTCATGGAGACCGTCGGGATGATGAAGATGACCTCCAATGATGGTTTCCCCCTCTAACAGGGTGCCGGAACGGGCTCCCGATTGGTTTTTCGGGGATACAGAGGCTTGCGGTGGTGGAACTCCCGATCTAGGTTTCTTTCTAGAGGTTTTAGTATTTATAGGAATTTTTGGCGTCGGTCTCATGTCAAGGGAGTGCTCGAGGAGTCCACAAGCCACAGGGGCGCGACCTAGGGGGTGGACGTGCCCAGCAGGCTTGTGGCCTCCTCGTCCACTTCCTAGCCCAACTCTTTGCTCCAGTATTTTTTATATTTTCCAAAAATATTCTCCGTAAATTTTCAGCCCATTTCGAGAACTTCTATTTCTGCACAAAAACAATACCACACTAGTTCTGCTAAAAACAACGTCAGTCCGGGTTAGTTCTAACAAAATCATATAGAATTATTGTAAATGTGGCATGAATACTTCATAAATTATAGATACGTTGGAGACGTATCGGCATCCCCAAGCTTAATTCCTGCTCGTCCTCGAGTAGGAAAATGATAAAAGAAATAATTTATGAAGTGTGAATGCTAGCAGGTGCAAAAGTTTGATCAATGATAATTCGAACCAATTTTTTCTAGCATCATTATAAATCATAAACAGTAGCTCATCTCATAAAACTTCTCATGATCAAGTAACAATCTATTCACATGTTAAAGTATAGACCACAAAGTTTCTTGAAAACTAGCAAACTATGCTTTCAGTCACCAAACAATTACAATTCATCTTATTTTTAGGAAGGGTCTATGTAAGAGCTTTGATTTAGCAAATTCCACATACTCAACTATCATATAGTCTTCCATGAATTCTATCTCTCAAAGCATATTTTTAGAGAAAACGGCATCTATCGAACATAGAGAAAGATAAGGGTGACATCCATCAAACACAAAGAAAGATAGAGGCTTAAAGTTTCGCCTCCCAACTTATTTATCATATAGATAATTGTCAACAATAATAATTCATGATCAAATATATTTGAATGGCCATATATGCTTGGATCTTTCCCCACTACATGATGCTTCCAAGAGAAAAAGGCGAAATATAGGAAGTGGTGAAGATCACCATGACTCTTGTATAAAGGTAAGTACTAGAAAGTAAAAGATAGACCCTTTGCAGAGGGAAGCATTGATTTGCAGAGGTGCCAGAGCTCGAGCTTTTAAACATAGATGAATAATAGTTTTGGGCAGTATGCTTTCATTGTTAACATAACAACCGAGAGATCTCAGTATCTTCCATGCTAGATACATTATAAGCGGTTCCCAAATAGAATGGTAAAGTTTTTCTCCCCCTCCACCAATCAATCACACTCCATGGCGAGCCTAATCTATGGGTACCGTCCATACGAACAACAATCCTCGGGGAGTTTTGTTTCATCATATTTTGATTTGATTTTTGAGCATGGAATTGGGCATCCCAAATACCGGCCACTTTCCCGTGAATGATAGTGAATCAACATATATCGCGAGAATAACCCACCTAGCATGGAAGATACTGACAACCCCTAGTCACTATATGAGCGATCCGTGCATACAAAACAGAATATTATTTGAAGGTTTAGAGTTTGGCACATGCAATTTTACTTGGAACGGCAGGTAAATACAGCATATAGGTAGGTATGGTGGACTCATATGGAACAAATTTGGGTTTAAGGGTGTTTGGATGCACAAGTAGTATTTCTACTTGGTGCGGAAGTTTTGTCTAGTATGAGGTGGAAGCAAGCACCACATGTTGGAGGATCCATAACAATATAACTTCTATACAAATATACCCAAGCATAACTCATTACGTTGTCTTCCTTGTCCAACTTCAACTAATTATCTCAAGTTTAAAAATAATTAATGGGGCTCACAATCATAGAAGATGTCCAAGATAGTATATCTATATGTGAAATCTCTCTTCCTTCAATATTCTTTCATGAACTCTTCAAGTGACCAATGTGTTTGCTAACTTTCAATAAATTTTACCACCTATACTTATTATATGTGAAGTCATTACTCCCCATGTGATAAGCATATAAAGCATATATAATTTCAAATTTATGAAATTCAATTCATTCAACCATTTACTCATAGGATATAAGTGAAGCACGAGAGTAAATGACAAAACTACTACAAAACATATAAGTGAAGATCAATGAGTAGTCAAACAATTAAGTAGCTATGTGAGGACTTTCTCTCTATCTCTCAATAAAGATTTTCAGATCTGAGTATTTTATTTAAACAACAAGAAAAAGAAAAATAGCACTCCAAGAATAGGACACATCATGTGAACGAATAAAAATTTAGGCTCAACATAGGCTAACCGATAATTGTTGATGAAGAGAGGTGGGATGCGTAGCATCCCCAAACTTAGATGCTTGAGACTTCTTGAAATATTTATTTGGGGTGCCTTGGGATTCCCAAGTTTGAGCTTTTGTACCTTTTTCAATCCTCTCATATCCCGGTTTCACCTATTCTCAAAAACTTCATCCACACAAAACTCGAAAAGAACTCATGAGATATGTTAGTGTACATAATATTAAATCAACTCTTTATGTACTGCCAAGACAAGTTTAAAAATAATTTTCAAACATTAGGTACTGTATACTATCATTTACACAATTTATATCTACCAGTATAGGCTATGGAAACTATAGGATAAGTAGATAACAAAACTATGACAGCAATCTGTCTAAACAGAACAATCTATAGCAATTTATTAAACCAGTGTAATTATGTAACACTAAAAATTATGAAAAATTATTAAATGATTAATAATTTATATGAAAATACTTTGTAAAAATTTCAAAAACTTTCCATGTTCCAGCAAAATATGAAAATTAAAACACTACAGCAGAAGTTTCTATTTTTACCCAGCACATATCAAAACATGCAATGCAAGCATCCTAAGGAAATTCTTGGAAATTTTATTGAAAAATAACATTATAGATAACAACTAACAGAGAAAAACAAAAATAAATTTATTCTCCAAGCAAAACTCATATTATGTGACGAATAAAAATATAGGTCCAAGTAAGATATACCGATAGTGTTGAAGACGAAAGAGGGGATGCCTTCCGGGGCATCTCCAAGCTTAGGCGCTTGAGTATTCCTTGGATATTACCTTATGGGTTCCTTGTGAATCCCCAATATTATGTTCTTGTCAATCCTTATTCTCCTCATATCGGTGTCTCACTCAAAACTTGAAAACTTCAATGATACAAAACTTAACGGAACTTTGTGAGAAGGGTTAGTGTAATAAAGATAGATCATTCACTTAGGTACTGTCAAGACAAGATTAATAATTATTACCACATGATAAATATTGTATTCCATCATTCCCACAATTTATATTACTCAATATAAGCTATAGGAATACTTGAAACAGGCAAACTATGCATGCAAAACAGAATCTGTCAAAAACAGAACAATCTGTAGAGATCTGAATTATCACCATACTTGACGGACTCTAAAAATTCTGAAAAATTAGGAAATCTCAAGGAATTTTCATATAAATGTTGTGTAAAAATTTCATAATTTTTTTACCCACCAGTAAAATAAGATAATTCATATACTGGATGCAAAACTTTCTGTTTTTGCACAGAATCAAACAAGCAAGTATCCACTCTATCCCAAAGGCTTTACTTGGCACTTTATTGAATAAAAGACACAAAACATGATTACCACAGTAGATTAATCATGTGAACACATAAAAACAGAAGTTAAAAGGGTTGGGTTGTCTCGCAACAAGCGCTTTTCTTTAATGGCTTTTAGCTAGGCATGATGATTTCAGTGATGCTCGTATAGGAATAATAATTCAAACACGCAAAAGAGTATCATGAGTATCATGAAAAGCACATTTAAGTCTAACCCACTTACTATCAATAGGGATTTTGTGAGAAAACAATTTATGGGAACAAGAATCATCTAGCATAGGAAGGCAAAACAAGCATAACTTCAAAACTTTCAACACATAGAGAGGAAACTTGATATTATTGCAATTCCTACAAGCATATATTCCTCCCTCGTGATAATATTCAGTAGCATCATGAAGTAATTCCAGAATATAACCAGCACATAAAGCACTATTTTCATGATCTACAAGAATATAAATTTTACTACTCTCCACACAAGAAAATTTCTTCTCATGACTAATAGTGGGAGTAAACTCAAAAAATAACTATCATGTGAAGCATAATCCAATTGAAAATTAAAATCATGATGAAAAGTCTCATGGTTATAATTATTCTTTATAGCATACATGTCATCACAATAATCATCATAAATAGGAGGCATGCTTGCGTCATAATAAATTTGCTCATCAAACTTGGGGGACTAAACATATCATCTTCATCAAACATAGCATCCCCAAGCTTGTGGCTTTGCATATCATTAGCATCATGGATATTCAGAGAATTCATACTAACAATATCACTATCATGCTCATCATTCAAAGATTTAGTGCCAAACATTTTAATAACTTCTTCTTCTAACACTTGATCACAATTTTCCTTTCCATCATTTTCATGAAAGACATTAAAAAGATGAAACATATGAGGCAACCTCAATTCCATATTATTTTTGTAGTTTTATTTTATAGACTAAAGTAGTGAAAAACAAGAAACTAAAAGATTTTATTGCCAGATCTAAATATGTACCTTCAAGCACTCACCTCCCCGACAACGACGCTAGAAAAGAGCTTGATGTCTACTATGCAATATTTTTCTTGTAGACTCATGTTGGGCCTCCAAGCGCAGAGTTTTGTAGGACACTGGCAATTTTTCCTCAAGTGGATGACCTAAGGTTTATCAATCCATGGGAGGTGTAGGATGAAGATGGCCTCTCTCAAACAACCCTACAATCAAATACAAGAAATCTCTTGTGTGCCCAACACACCCAATACAATGGCAAATTGTATAGGTGCACTAGTTTGGCGAAGAGATGGTGATACAAGTGTAATATGGATGGTAGATATAGGTTTTTGTAATCTGAAAATATAAAAACAGCAAGGTAACTAATGATAAAAGTGATCACAAATGGTATTGCAATGCTTAGAAACAAGGCCTAGGGTTCATACTTTCACTAGTGCAATTTCTCTCAACAATACTAACATAGTTGAATCATATGTAAATCTCTCACACGCGACAAAGAGTTCACTCTAAAGTCATAAATAGCGGAGAACAAACAAAGAAATTATTGTAGGGTAAGAAACCACCTCAAAGTTATCTTTTCTGATCAATCTTATGAGCTATCCCTATAAGTTTCACGAACAGCCCTAGAGTTCGTACTAAAATAACACCTTAAGATACACATCAACCAAAACCCTAATGTCACCTAGATACTCCAATGTCACCTCAAGTACCCATGGGATTGATTATACGATATGCATCACACAATTTCAGATTCATCATGTTCAATCCAACACAAAGAACTTCAAAGAGTGCCCCAAAGTTTCTACCAGAGATTCAAGACGAAAACATGTGTCAACCCCTATGCATTGATTCCCAAGGTCACGGAACACGCAAGTTGATCACCAAAACATACATCAACCGAATCAGTAGAACATCCCATTGTCAGCATAGATATCCCATCGCAAGACATAAATCAAGTGTTCTCAAATCCTTAAAGACTCAATGTGTCGTGGATTTGTCACGGCAAGATGTCCGGGTTAACGGACTTAGGTGTGAGGCCATCGCAACTATGTGGTAGCTTGAGAGGGGTTGGTCGGAATCAAGAGGCGCGAGTTTACCCAGGTTCGGCCCCTCCTGATGGAGGTAAAAGCCTACGTCCTACTTTGTGTCTATATTGATGATGAGGAAGATATCTTGGTTACAATGGTGGTCTCTTGCTACCTCTAATTTCGAGAGCCTCTAAACTTTCTATCTCTAATGACTTGTGTTTGTCTTAACTTATCCCTCTAGGCATGCTCTACCCCTCTTTATATAAGTGGTAAGGGTAGGTTTACATGTAGAGTCCTACTAGGAGTAGGATTAGGACTAGTCTCTCTTGAGTCCTAATCTGGGTCTTGTTTCTCTTGTAAGGGAATCCTTTATCTCCTTTGGGCCTTCTCTTGTGAGCCTCTTTGCACCAGCTTACACGCTTGGTCTTGGGCCTTATCGCTCGTCTGACTTGCCTGTCGGGTCACCAGTAAGTCGCCAAGTCTCGACCGGGTCACTAGTGAGTCGCCAAGTCCTGGCCAGGTCATACTTCCGTCCGGGTTATACCGCGGGGTAATATCCCCGACATTAGCCCCTAGGTTAGCTTGAATTTATTCATGCTAAGCTCCTGAAATAAGAATAAATATGTTAAGTGACCGGCTCGCTCCACTGGACGGCTTAATGAAGTATCTCCTTGAAAATCTGGGTTTCTTCTTCATATGAATGATCCGTCTTCTCAACCATCTTGCTTGTTACTGTCTTTTGAATTAAATATTGGGAATACAACACCCATATGCCATTGAGTCGGCCTCCAACACTCTTCAACTTGTGAAGCTAGGTTGCTTATGTAAACTCTGTCGGGTTGTGATCTTTTGAGAATGTCGGGTCATGATTTGTTGGTGACGCCGGGTCACATAACTAGACTCCAGCTGACTTGATAAAAATATTGGGATGAAAATCCATCTGATGTAGAACCGGTCTTTTAATGCTTCGGCTAAATAAAAACCTGTTGAACCGGTCTCACTCACAATTTACATCTTGTAAACTCTCTTCAATTTTTTGATATATCCATATTACCTGTAGCCCCCAAGCTCCAAGTTTATCCATGAGTATTTGTTACTTTGAAATAATATCTTTGATTGGGTAGCCCCTAAGTTCTAGCTCATTAGTATTTGATGGTCCGAGTCTTCAATTTGGACCTTATAATCTGCTTGATCAGCTGAATGTTGTAGCCCCCAAGTGCCAGGTCAGTAAGAAATACTAGGCTGGGACTTAGAAAAATATAGAAAGGCTGGTTCATCTCCTTGAGACAACATGATCTGTTGACCATGTAATGATTTGAAAAGCAACTTGCATTAGCCCCCAAGTTCCATGATGCATGCTTGCAGCGACATGGGACTTGCATACTTGATATAAACTGGACTTGAATAATGTAGCCCCCAAGTGTCGGGTCGTCTGCCTGCGACGACTTGGGACTGTGTGAGAATAATATGACTCATCATAATTTGTTAAATGAATCCTGGACCATGGTTGTAACCCAGTATTTTGTCGAATATCCTGGAAAATGCCTTTATCCTTGAAAAATGAAAATCCCTTTTCGTGGTTGCGATGCAACCCAGCAAATATATGTCTGTGAAATCCATGAGTGTTGTAGTATACTACAGAGCACATGTTGAAGAAATCCAACAGTCGGTCAATTAAATGACACGACATTATATCAGATAGGGTGGCTCTTCGAGAATAGTTAATTCTTCCGAGCTGGCTTGAAAACCCCAATCATTTAATACTGGTTATGATAAACCATGATGAAGATCCAACCATGTTGGCTATTAAAGATCTATTTTTTCCTGCAGAGGTTACGATGTAACCCGGTTTGGTGACAGGCTTTCCGCAACATAAAAAAATATGGATATGCATGTATGATGATGCAATGCAGGATGATGTAATGCAAGATGCAATGTATGAGTCAAGCTTTTTCTTCCTTTTTGTTTTCAAAAACTCATATGATGGTTCTTCTGGGTGGACTCGCTGCTTGAACTCATACCAGTGTAGGTTCTCTAAGGAGAGTGGCCGTCAACTCCTTTGAGCGGCTCAGGGTCTCTAGACAAGATTAACTGGTAAGAGCGCAATGAACCAGAAAGAGACACATCCACCGGTTCTTTTGGGTGGACTCGCTGCTTGAACTCATAACAGTACATGGTCTCTAGACGAGATTGACTGATAAGAGCGCAACAAACTAGAAAGAGACACGAACGCTGGTTCTTCTGGGTGGACTCGCTGCTTGAACTCATAACAGTACAGGGTCTCTAGCGAGATTGACCGTCAACTCCTTTGAGTGGCTCAGGGTCTCTAGGTGAGATTAACTGATAAGAGCGCAACGAACTAGAGAGAGACACAACATGGTATGAGTAACCCCGGGGCCCATAAGCCACCTCTCACGTGACATAAATCCGTCCTTTGAACCTTAAACAGTGTAGGGTCTTTAAAAGAGTAACTGTTGAGAGTACGAATGGGCCACATAGCGGAGAGTCGGTAGCAGATGGGTGAGTTTATCCTTGCTATCGGTAAGAGGCCCTCACGTGACATAATCCGCCATTTGAACCTTAACCAGTGCTCAGGGTCTCCTGGCTAGATTAATTGTCCGATACGTTGGATAGACAGTGTCTCTAAGCGGTGATTAACTGGTAAGAGTTCGGCGGGTTACCTGTTGGAGTGGCATCAGGTTATAGGCAAGTATAACCCAAACTTGCGGATCAAAAGGGGGGTATAACTTGCTGCACCCCTATTGACCTTGTTGACGTAATCAACTGTTGGGTATATGACCCAAACTTGCGGTGGCTGAAGAGCTTGATCGAGAGGGTTGAAAGCCCCCAAACAACCTTGTCGATGATATCAACTTGTGCACCATCTTGTAAGTCGCCATCTTCTAAGCCGCCATCTTGTAAGAAGAAATGGTAGAAGCCTCCAAGTGACCTTATGATGATCCAATAAATCTGGGCACCCAATTGTTTGAACGGTGCATCACGACGGCTCATCCTCTTGGGCAACTTTTAATTCTTCCGCCAATAATGTAGTAGCCCCCAGGATCGGGTTAACTTTTCTTGCAATGACCCGAGGTTCTCGTTGAAAACGACCAAATGTGTCGAGCCATGTCTGTGGCCCCCGAGTCTTAAGTTGACTCAAAGAGGCGGCTTGAGAATCTCCACTGAAGGGTGATGTTGACCGTGGCGGGTTATAGATGATCCCGTATGAACCGTTTCAATAATCCGGTCAATGCTTCATCTCGGCTGGTCTGTTGAAGTTAACCAAGCTGCAGTGGCGGCGACTTGTGCACCTATCCGTTTGGGCAGCTCGTATAGATGAACATTGCACCGATATGCTGATGTAGAATCAAACTGCGGGAGGTGTCTTGCACACGTCCATTTGGTGGCTTGTACAGGCGAGCCCAACACCAGCATGCCATTGTAGATTGGACCGCAGGGGCGTCGACTTGCGCGCCCGCTACGCAGTTTGTATGGATAGCTCCGATATGTTGATGTAGACGTACAAGTCCGTCATGGCGTTGCAAGACGGTGCAGTTGCGAGTTATGGCTGTGACGTTGTTGGTGAAAACCATGTCGCGGCTACGGTGGCTTGCCGCACTCATTGGGCGGCTCATACTGGCGAGTGAGCATGCGCGATACCGATGTGTTGATGTAAAAGCGGGAGTCGCCCATAGCATTGTAAGCCCGTGCGGATGGTGAATCGGCCATGGCATTGTAGGTCAGCACGAACGGCGAGTTGGCCATGGCATTTGTAACCCGGCACAGACGGTGAGTTGGCAATGACATTTGTAAGCCGGCATGAATGGCGAGTCGCCGTGCCGTTGATTGACACGAACTCTGTACTCGCAATACAACGCCACCTTCGTAATGAATAATTCTCCTACGCAAAAAATATTGCAGGTGGGGTAATTGTTCTTCACAGAAAATAATATGTACTGAAAATAGATAAAATACATATCACCTGATGATCATTGTAGAAACTACCGATGAACCATGTGCGGATGTAATCGGACGAAACAATTGTCCTTCATCCAAGCAGGCCCCACCTCTGATTTTCAACCGGCTCCCCATCTCTTGCCTTTACCTTATCCTCCACCAAAAGTCATGGGAGCAGCGGCGAGGCCTCTACCGAGGACCGGCTCGAGCAAGGGGCGGAGCAGCGGCGAGGTTGGCGGGCACGCTGACGCCTGGCGGGTCAGCCAGTCGCAGCCGACGACTTTACGTGGGAGGCGGCTGACGGGGAAGGCGACTCGTGCAGGTGAGCAAGGGTGGGAGCGGTGGCGAGGTTGGCATGGCAACGGAGGTGAGCCATGGCGGAGGCGGATGGTGTGGCGAGGAAGTGCAATGGAAGCGAGGCAGCTGCGGCAAAGGTAACGGCCAGGGTGCAGCGGTGGGTCGAAGCCGAGGCAAGGGGCAGCCACGGCGTAGTGGCGAGGCCGAGCCGGGGAGGCTCGTGGCTACAGCGGCTGGACGAGGCCGAGCCGAATTGGGAGTGGAGCGCGATGGGTGTGGAGCGACGTGGGCGCACGAAGCGGAGTTGAGCTGGCTGATACGTCTCCAATGTATCTATAATCTTTGGTTGTTCCATGCTATTATATTATCTGTTTTGGATGTTTTATATGCATTAATATTCTATTTTATATTATTTTGGGACTAACCTATTAATCTAGAGCCTAGTGCCACTTTCTGTTTTTTTCCTTGTTTTTGAGATTTGCAGATAAGGAATATTAAACGGAGTCCAAACGGAATAAAACCTTCGGAAGGTATTTTTATGGAACAAAAGGAAACTATGAGACTTGAGAACCAAGGCAGGGGAGCCACCATGGGGCCACAAGCCCTAGGGCCGTGCCCAGGGGGTAGGGCGTGTCGGGCAGGCTTGTGGGCCCGTGACAGCTCCCCTAACCCTAATCTTCGGCCTATAAATCCCAAATATTCCATCATTATCAGAACAAGCCACAAAAACACTTTTCCGCTGCCAAAAGCCTCCGTTCCCTAGAGATCCAATCTTGGAGCCTTTTTCGGTAATCTGCCGGAGGGGGATTCGATCACGGAGGCATCTACATCAACTCCATTGCCCCTCCGATGATGTGTGAGTATTTCACCATAGACCTTCGGGTCCATAGCTAGTAGCTAGATGGCTTCTTCTCTCTCTTTTCTCTTCAATACCATGTTCTTCATGATCTTCATGGAGATCTATCCGATGTAATACTCATTTGCGGTGTGTTTGTCGAGATCCGATGAATTGTGGGTTTATGTTCAGATTATCCATGAATATTATTTGAGTCTTTTCTGAATTCTTATATGCATGATTTCATATCTTTGCAAGTCTCTTCGAGTTACTGGTTTGGTTTGGCCAACTAGATTGGTAATTCTTGCAATGGGAAAAGTGCTTAGTTTTGGGTTCAATCTTGCGGTGTCCTCACCCAGTGACAAAGTAGGGGTAGCGAGGCACGTATTGTATTGTTGCCATCAAGGATAACAAGATGGGGTTTTCATCATATTGCTTGAGTTTATCCCTCTACATCATGTCATCTTACCTAATGCGTTACTCTGTTCTTCATGAACTTAATACTCTAGATGCAGGCAGGAGTCGGTCGATGTGTGGAGTAATAGTAGTAGATGCAGAATCATTTCAGTCTACTTGACATGGACGTGATGCCTATATGCATAATCATTGCCTTGGATATCTTCATAATTATTCTCTTTTCTATCAATTGCTCGACAGTAATTTGTTCACCCACCAGTACTTGATATCACGAGAGAAGCGTCTAGTGAAACCTATGGCCCCCGGGTCTATTTTCCATATTATACTTTTAGATCTAAAACCAAAAATACTTTGCGACATTACTTTTACCTATTGTTTTACTTTCCGTTTAAGCAATCTATCTCTATCAGATCTCATCCTTACAAGTAAACTTAAAGGGATTGACAACCCCTTTATAGCGTTGGGTGCAAGAGTTTGATTCTTTGTGTAGGTACACCTATTGGGGACTTTCTTGTATCTCCTACTGGATTGATACCTTGGTTCTCAACAACTGAGGGAAGTACTTATCTACTTTTCTGCATCAACCGTTCCTCTTCACGGAAACCAACGCATGCTCGAGAAGTAGCAAGAAGGATTTCTGGCACCGTTGTCGGGGAGATCTACATCAAGCCTACCAAGTACCCATCACAAACTCATCTCTTGCATTTACATTATTTGCCATTTGCCTATCGTTTTCCTCTCCCCTACTTCTAAAACGATTTTCAAAAAATACCAGAAAGATTAGCTTTTTATTTGCCCTTCTTTTACTTGTTTGTTTGCTTTTCCACCATGTCGGAATCTAGGGAGACTTTCAATGATAAAGATAGTAATAATATTGAGGGGAATCTTGATGCCCTTGTTAATGACAACCCTCAAGAAGAACCCACTATCATTCATACAAAAAGGTTCCATATAGGTAGTGGTAATATCATTGGAAAAGGTGTTAGTCAAATTTTTTTCACCTGTGCGGGAACGCTTCCTACTTTAGGAGGTTCCATTCTCAATAAAACTAAAAGTCTTGCGGATGCTATAACTTTGTTAATAAGTGAACTTGAGAGACAATTTTTGCACATGCACCCTTACATACAAATGATTTCCTTGAGTTTTCTAATATTCAACATTCTTCTGTTAAGCGTGCTGCCACCATATTCCTAGATCACGAGGTTAGATTTATTATGAAAGAGGCTAGTGAAACCTTTTCTCATTATAAAATTAATGGTGGATGTCCCCCTATTTGGGAGATCCTTTTTAATCAAGAAGAGATAGTGAGACTACGATATCAAGATCAAGTTGCTTGTAATGAAAATTTGAGAAAGAAAGTCCCTACCGAGGTTTTGGTTGATAAGATTTTTGAACTCAATGATAATTTTTCTATACAAAATAACATATTAGAGTTCATTCTTAAGAAAAGGCTTATGTACTTTAACCAAAGGAAAGCTTATAATTATGAATTGATTATACACTATAAGGGACATAAGGAGGAACCTATCCCTCCCGCACTTGATCTTGATGATCCTCATCCTCTTAAATTCAGCCCTTTTGATTACTTTTGCTTGCCACAATGGAAATTAGCTGATAAAATAAGGGAGTATGAGATGATCATGAATGATCTCCCTTATTTTTATTATGACAATACCTAGATCTATTAAGTTTTCCCTAGCTAGGGGCGTTAAACAATAGCGCTTGTTGGGAGGCAACCCATTTTTGTTTGCTTTATGATTTTTGCTTCAGTTTTGGTCTGTTTGGCGCATTATTACTTCCGTAGTAATTGTGATTTTGTGTTTTAATTAGTGTTTGAGCCAAGTAAAACCTTTGGGGTGATCTATGGTAGTTGTTGATTTGATCTTGCTGAAAAACAGAAACTTTTGCGCTCAGTCCAGGAATTTTCAAAAAAATTCAGAGTGACCAATTGATCTGAAACTTTTACACAAGATTTATACAAATTTCCCTGATTGTACTAATTTTTCAGAATTTTTAGAGTTTCAAAAATATTCAAACTTTACAGATTGCTACAGACTGTTCTGTTTTTGACAGATTCTTTTTTCTTTGTGTTGTTTGCTTATTTTGATGTATCTATGGGTCGTATCGGGGGGTATGAGTCATGGATAAGTTAGAATACAGTAGGTATTGCACAAATACAACTAAATAATGAGTTCACAACAGTACCTAAAGTGGTGATTTATTTTTATACTAACGGATCTCATGAGTTTTTTGTTGAGTTTTCTGTTGTGAAGTTTTCAAGTTTTGGCTGAAGATTTGATGAAATATGGAATAAAGAGTGGAAAGAGCCTAAGCTTGGGGATGCCCAAGGCACCCCAAGTCATATTCAAGGATACCAAAAAGCCTAAGCTTGGGGATGCTCCGGAAGGCATCCCCTCTTTCGTCCTCAATCCATCAGTAAATTTACTTGAGGCTATATTTTTATTCACCACATGATATGTGTTTTGCTTGAAGCGTCTTGCATGATATGAGTCTTTACTTTTTAGTTTTACACAATCATCCTTTCTGCACACATGTTTTGAGAGAGACACGCTGAATCGTGAATTTATTAGAATACTCTATGTGCTTCACTTATATCTTTTGAGCTAGGCAATGTTGCTCTAGTGCTTCACTTATATCTTTATAGAGCATGGTGGTGTTATATTTTATAGAAATGATTGAACTCTCGTTCCTCACTTATATTATTTCTAGAGTTTCTTAAAACAACATGGTAATTTTTTTAGGTTATGAATTTAGTCCTAATATAATGGGCATCCATGAGGGATATAATAAAAACTTTCATATTAAGTGCATTAAAAACTATGAGAAGTTTGATTCCTTGCATATAGTTTTGAGATAATAGAGATGGTAATATGAGAGTCATGCTAGTGAGTAGTTGTGAATTGGAAGATATACATGTGTTAAAGCTTGTGATTCCCGTAGCATGCACGTATGGTGAACCGTTATGTAACGAAGTCGGAGCATGATTTGTTTAATGATTGTCGACCTTTGTGTCAGGGCTGGGAGCGCGCGATGGTTAACTCCTACCAACCTCTCCCCTAGGAGCATGCGTCTATTGCTTTGTTTGATAACTAGTAGATTTTTGCAGTAAGTATGTGAGTTCTTTATGATTAATGCCGAGTCCATGGATTATACGCACTCTCACCCTTCCATCTTTGCTAGCCTCTCTACTACCACGCAACTTTTGCTGGTACATCAAACCCTCCTTCCTCAAAACAGCCACCATACCTACCTATTATGGCATTTCCATAGCCATTCCGACATATATTGCAATGCAACTTCCACCATGTAGTTTTTTATGACTTGCATCATCACTTCATATTGCATATTGTTGTCGTTTTCTCACGACAGATGCCATGGGTAGGCTTATCGAAGGTGGTTGGGGTCAGAGGACGCCGACAGGCTCCAGGAGCGGGATTAAGTACAAGCGGTAGTGACACACGATGTACCCAGGTTCAGGGCCCTCCGTGGGAGGTAACACCCCTAGTCCTGTTTGGTCTAGTTAATGGATGAGTATGTTTACAAGCTTGCTCCTGGAGCTGTGTCTAGAGGAGGAAGAGGGAGCAGCCAGCTCGCCTTCCTCAGCTATGAGGGTGTGAGTTGTGAGGGAAGTATCCCATAGGTGTGTGCGTGAGACTCGTTGTCCCTGTTGCATGGGGGGCTTGGGGGGTTTTAAAGGCCAACCTCCCTACATACAATATTCCCGAGGTACATAAGTGGGGGACCCGGCTGTAGCCTCTTTAGCTGACCACAGGGGCCCGCCCCTCGAGCCGTCTTGTCGCCCATAGGTTCCACCGGCTGCGTGGTCCCATCGCCCGCTGGGGCCCGCTAGCCAGCTCCGCAATTGGCCCCCGCCCACCTGCTACGGCACGGGCCGCCCGGGTGGCGTCGTCTAGTGTCAGCCGGCCGAAGTCTTCGGTACGACTGGTTGCACTGTAGCCATGCCGGGCAGGCAATCGAGTAGGCGGGGGCGTGTAAGCAATATTTCCCCGCCCGGTCGCGGTTGCCAAGGTCAGCGGGCCGGATGACCGAACTGTAGCCATGCGCACCCGTGCGTCAGTGACCACTATGGCTACAATGGCGCCCGTCGTGGCTGTCATGTCGTGTCACCATACCCGCGTGCAGAGGGACGGGACGTTGCTTGTCTGCCCAGGGTCAACAGAGGAGGCGGCCCGAAGCCAGCCGGTAACGCCCAGCCGGTCGGGGGCCGAGCCGGCACCTTGACCAGCCGTCCTCGAGCCAGCCGGCGATCGCTCCTGCCAGCTATGCACCATCCGATCGAGGCCACCTGGTCGCGTAATTTTGCTTCGAAGCGGGGAGGAGAACCCAGTTGCTTTGGCCTTCCCAGGGGTAATAACCCCATCAGTAGTCCCCAAAGCTGTCGAGGGCCGCGTCCAGCAAACGAAGGGTAGCCGATGGCTTCCCCTGGCAGCGCCCGCCTTTGGCGTGAAGCCAAAAGGTCAGCTGGGTCAGCAGTCAAACCCGATGCCTCGGGTTTCGGCGTGATGCCCCGGGATCTGGGCCGGCCGCCTCGTGCCACCGGGCGGGTAATGATGTCGTGGGCCCTACGCATGCGGTCAGACGGGACGTCGCCTTGGGCCTAGACCGCTAGGCCTCGGGTGCAGCCCAGTAGGCCTCGGGGCACAGGCAAGGATCTTCTACGCCCTGGAGCGACGGTTACGTCCCGGGCCACCCACGCATGTGCGGGGATTCTGGGGGAGTGGGCGCAGTTAATCCCCACATCCCCGGTCGTGGCCTCCCCATTTAAAAGGGAAGGAAGGGCAGAGGGCGGAAGCACCCGCACCCCACTTGCCCCCTTGTTTCCTCTCTTCTCGTATTCTCCGCTCCCTCACGCGTTGCTGCTCCTCTCGCACGCGACCACTCTCTCACGCCGTCCCGCTGTCGCAATGGCCGAAGGGCGCAGAGGAAGCTGGGTCGGATCCGTGGTTATGGAGGCCGCCATCGCGGATCTCCGCCCTGCGTGCATGCTGCCGCCGGTGGAGCGCATGGTTGCCCACGCACCGGGCGACGAGGTGGTGCCTGCGCTACAGCCCAGGGAGTTCGTCGTCTTCGCCTGGCATTTCTCCCACAGCTTCGGGCTCCCTGTGAGCCATTTTTTCTGCTTGATGATGGACACGTTCGACCTCCAGCCGCATCATCTCGGCCCCAACGCCATCCTCCACCTCGTCGGCTTCGTGACGCTGTGCAAGGGGTACTTGGGGATTCTTCCCTTCCTCGACTTCTTCAACTCCCTCTTCTACTTCAAGGCGTTGAAGAGCAATGCCTGCGGGGGCACGGCGGTGTGCTGTCGCGGCACGCGCTTCCCGCACTTCTCCCTCATCGACTCGGTCAAGGGGTGGCATCGAATGTTCTTCTATGTGAAGAACGCCTACCCGCAGCAGGACTACATCCGGCTTCCGGCCTTCGTCAACACGCACTCCTCCGGGGTCTAGTCATTGGGGGCCGCCCCGCGTGGAGTGGCTCTCGCGAAGCTCGGCCGGCTCGTGTAGCTGAGGACTGGGGAGGGGCTGGTCGCCTCTGATCTGGTGGGAGCCTTCATCTCGCGTCGGGTGCTACCTCTCCCGATGAGGCCGCACCAGATCTGTGATATGTCCGGCTGCCGGGACACCTGCCGGCTGACGACCATCGACCTGACACCGGCTCAGGTGGCGAAGTGGGTGAACGCCATCACGACGTTCAAGCTAGCGCCGGCGTCATGGACCTTCGGCAAGGAGCCATACGACCGCCTCAACCGGCCTCCCCCGGTACGTTTTGTCGAGGCGGATCTTTTTGTTTGAATCTTCCCAGCCGGCATCCGGCATCAGACCTTACTTCTCCGTGCTGACCGCAGTTGCTCGTGCAACAGAACACGCCGAATGGCCCACACCCCCAAATCTTCGAGGCGGAGCGCGACCACTCTGACTCCGAAGACTATGAGCAGGGAGGCCCACCTGAAGAGGGGGTTGACTCCTCGGGAGGGGTCGAGGAGCCGGCCGATCTGGGAGCTGGCGGGCCCAGCTGAGCCGGAGGGTCCGGCACAGCCGGAGAGCCCAGTGGAGCTGGTGAGTATCATATCGGTCCCATGATCAGGGGATGGACTGATGACGACGATGACGATGATGATGAAGGGATGATCCTGAACGCACCTCCCCCTCAGTTCAGTAGGGCCAGCGTGGGTGGAGCGAGGAGCGGCCGGCCCAGGCCTCGACGGCCAGAGCTGGCGGCCCCGCCGCTTGCCAATAAGTGGGTGAAAGTGGTTGCACGGAAGCCATCGGCACACGCCAGGCGGGTTCTGCCTGTCGTTACCGGGTAAGTGATTTCCCTTTTTTGTGCGTGTTTCTTTCCGAGTCGTGGGTCGGTGGGTGTTTGACCCTTACGCGTCTAAGGGACCCCATTGAGCTCCACGAAGTGGAGTCGGTGGTTGACCTGACGGACGCTGTCAGCCGGCTGGCCCACGAGCACACGGCCACGCAGCGAGAGGAGAAGAGGAGGCTCGCAGAGCTACGAGCCTCGAAGTCCGGAGCACAAGGCGGGGCCTCTCATTCCGGGACTTTGAGCAGCGAGAGGCGGAGGAGGTCCGCGGACCCCGTGCGGGCGTCCGACTCGATGGCTTAATCGACCCGTCTGCGAAGGAGACGACCCGATCAGGGGCGGCGGCTACGGAGCCGGTTCTCGAGGTGTCCCGGCCAATGGTGCCGAACGTGACGCCACCCACGGCCGAGCCGGCCTGGGTCGACGTGTCGGAGGCTCCAGCGGCACCAGCGGCGACCGCCATGAAGACGGAGGCACCATCCATCGCGGTCGCCGCATCGGGCCGGCTGGAGGAGGAGGTAGCGCAAGCGGCGAGCGAGGGGCCAATGGGGACCGATTCCCGTGCCCTCGCCGTCATCAACCCTCCCATAGCGGCCAGCACCGTGGCGAGCGTCGGGACGGGCGGCGACGGAAGCCGGGACCGGAGGTCCATGCAGGATGTGATCCAGGACTGGGAGGCGCTGGCGCGCGTCCCAACCCTTCTAGCTCCCCCGGCAGGTGGCCTGGTCCCCGCGTTCGGGGAGTTGGGGAGTGTCCTGGATTAGTGCCGCCAGGAGCTGGCCCGGTTTGCGGAGGCGACTGATACCACCCTACGGCATGCGGAGGTAAGTGTTGTTGTCTTCGTTGAAATTTTTTGTGGGGGTGCGCACGCGCACCCACTGAGTGTAGCCCTTGAGATGCGGGCCGGCTGACCGACTGATGGGCAGCCGGGCCGGATCTGCTTGTGTGTCTTTTGATTTTGGCTTCATGTGGCAGGAAGGGAACTCCCAGCGGCAGAAGTTGTTTGAGGAGGCAGTCTCCATCCACGACCGTGGCAAGCACGGCTTATACCGGCTGGAGGAGGAGGTGGCACGTGTGCGACGTATGTCAAGTCTTGTGTGTGTGTGTGTGGGGGGGGAGGGTAGCCCACGGGAGCCGAGCCGGCAGCCTGGCTGCCGGAGCGGGCGTGGAATGTCCAGCTGATGCCTGTTTTGCTTTGTAGAGGAGCTGACCACTCTCTGGGCAGAGAAGATCGGGACCACCTCCGAGCGGGACCGGCTGGCGCAGAGCATCTAGATGGTCACTCAGGAGAGGGACTGACTTAGCACCCAACTGGCGGATGGGCAGGCGACTCAAGACCGCCTGAAGGCCCATGTGGCACGGGAGGTGACGACCTAGGAGAAGGCCATCAGGGAAGCGGCCGAAGCCTCCCAACGCACCGCCGCCCTCCAGAACAAGGTGACCCGCCTCGAGAGGATGCTCGAGGAGCGTAGGGAGGCTCTTGCCGAGGCGGAGGCGGCGTTGGTGTCGGAGCGGGACTCCTCGCTCCATTTTGCCATTGATATGGATGACTCCCTCGAGCGTAAGTACCCGTTTTTCTTTTTTCGGCCGGTTGTTTTGTTCTTGCCAGTTTTTGTTTTTGATTTGCCTTCCTCTCCTTCTTCCCTTTCCTACTCAGGGCGCTTCCCAAAAACCCAACGCCGTGCTGAGCATGCCGTTGAGGAGCACCGGGAGTATCTTCGGGCGCGCGGGCGCTCCATCAAGGAGGATGCTGCATGGAGTATGGCAGAGCTTGGGCTTGCCATAGAAAACCGGCTGATCCACCTCAAGCGGAGTGTGGAGCGGCTGAAGACGGTCGACACGGAGGTCATCGCCGCCTTGTGGCCGGGACGTGGAGGGGCTCCAGAGAACCGCGTGGCCTTGTGGACGGAGCATGCCGTGTCTCGGCTCGAGGTCTGGAAGGCGTCGGCGGCTCGAGCCAGCACGCAGATGGTGCTCCGGTTCGTCACCTCGTGGTACCATGGTGTGGACTTGGACTGGTTGGCCACTACATAGGACGAGCCGACCAAGGAGCAGGCAACCCGTGAGCCAGTCCTTTTCCATCGGGCCAACGATCTCACGCCGTACGTCGACCCGGATGAGCTCCTGCCGGCGCTTGGCGAGGACGGCGAGCCGACAGCCGAAGACTCCTTCGGCACCCCCCAAGGTCCGGAGGGTGAGGAGGTCACCGATGAGAGTACCGACTCCAGCGCCGAGATGGCTGGGACCGTGGAGGCTGCCTCAAAGGCCAAGGAGGCCGACCCGAAGGCCACAACCACCTTCAGGACGAGAGTCGAGCCGCCCAGCGATGCGCCGACTGGAGACGCGTCGATTGGCGACGTGCTAGTGGCCTGAGCCCCCGAGCGTCTTATCTTTTCCTTTGTTAACTTTCCTGCATGTTAGACTTAAGTCCACCCACTGGGGGTGTAATGTAATGAACCGTGATGGCCATGGGCCTCTTTTATCTTAAATTTGTGTTTTGAATGTTTGATGTGTTTGCCTATCATGCGTGCCTGCTCGTCCTTGCCCCTTTTTTGCCCCTTTGGTTCCATCTGCTCGGTCCCTTTTCCCCTTTGGTTTCGGCCCCGCCAGCCCGACAGCCGGGAGCCGGTCTGTAGCTGGGTTGGGGCGTCCGCCTCGAGGGAGCCGCTTATGAACTTAGGAACCGTGAGAGCTTTTTTGGGTAAGTTGAGTGGCAGAGGCGAGGCAGTGGTCCGGCTGGACCTAGCCGGCAACCCCTTTGTGATTGATTTTTCGCATGCGCTAAGTTTTACCGCCCCGAGGCCCCATCAGCCGGACAGCCTAGAACCAGTCTGTAGCTGGTAGGGGTGGGAGGGCTTGCTCAGCTCACACTACTTGGTCAATTTTGGGAGAGGCGACCTAGGACCAGCCAGAGAGCCCCCAGGCCCAGGAGCCGGGTCGGGGAGCCGGTGAGTGAGGAGACCTTTGAGGAAAACGAAAAGGGCGTGCCCTAAGAGCTGGCCCGGGGCACCCATTGCATTCATAAGCCCAAAAGGGGAGGGATACATACGTACACTGGTCTTTTTAGCAGTAAAACAGATGGAGGAGCACCGCATTCCACAGGCGCTCGGTCTCCTCGCCAGAGGCGTCTCTCTTGCGCTTCTGTGGCTTCTGGGCATCTATCAGGTAATATGCTTTGTTGTGCAGCGCCTTGCTGACGATGAACGGGCCCTCCCATGAGGAGGACAACTTGTGCTATCCGTCTGTCCGCTGGATCCGCCTGAGCACCAGGTCCCCTTCACGGAAGGAGAGAGGCCAGATCCGCTTGTTGTGGTAGTGCTGGAGCTTCTTCTCATAGATTGCCGTCCGGCTCAAGGCCAGTTTGCGGGCTTCTTCGAGTAGGTCGACGCCGTCTTATCTTGCCTCCGTTGCATCCTTCTCCGTGTACAGGGCGACCCGAGGCAATTCGAACTTGATATCAGTGGGGATGATCGCCTTGGACCCGTACACTAGGAAAAAGGGCGTGTAGCCTGTTGAACAGTTGGGGTGGTCCTGAGGCTCCAAAGGACAGCTGGCAACTCGTCAACTCAGCAGCCGACTGACCTCACCAGCGGCGTTATGAGCTGGGGTTTGATGCTGGACAAGCTTAGGCCGTTTGCCCTCTCGACCTCGCCATTCGACTATGGATGAGCGACGGAGGCCAGGTCGAGCTGGATGCCTTGCTTGGAGCAGAAACGCGCGAGCACGCCCTTGGCGAAGTTTGTGCTGTTGTCGATGATGATGCTATGGGGGACGCCGTAGCGAACCGTGATGTCGTCGATGAACCGGACGGCCATGGGGCCATCCAGCTTCTTGATTGGCCGGGCCTCGATCCACTTGGTGAATTTGTCGACGACCACTAGTAGATGTGTCATGCCGCCTCGTGCGGTTTTGAAGGGACCCACCATGTTCAGCCCCCAGACAGCGAAGGGCCACAAGAGGGGGATGGTCTGGAGGGCCGAAGCCGGTAGGTGGCTCTGCGTGCTGAAGTGCTCGCAACCCTCACACTCGTCGACCAACTTCTTGTCCGCTTCCAAAGAAGTCGGCCAGTAGAAACCGTGGGGAAAGGCCTTGGCCACCAGGTTCCTGGAGGCTGCGTGGTGCCCGCACTCTCCCTGGTGGATGTCGAGGAGGATCTCCAGACCCTTTTCTGGCTCGACGCACCGCTGGAAGACACCGGTGGTGCTGCGGTGGACTAGCTCACGATTGATGATGTTGTACGCCGAGGCTCGGCACTGGATTTTCCTTGCCACGGCCTCGTCCGGTGGGGAGCTCCCCGCGCAGAAGGAACGCCAGGATGGGCTGGGCCCATGAGGGAGCTGAGATGGGGGCCGGCTCGGGAGCCCCCGGGCCTGGATGATCAGTCCCCGGGACCGGTTCGCCAGCCCCCGGGGCCGGCTCGTCAGTCCCCGGGTTGGGGACGACCGGAAGGGTGTCGACTGTCATCATGAAAACCGCGGCGTTGGAGCCGGATGCCTCGAATGTAGCCAGCTCAACTGGTGATGGCAAGGCGACCGAGGTTGATGGAGTCGATGGCGAAGATGTCGAGGGGACAGACGGAGCCGCCGATGGGCCGGCAGCGTCTACCGACACGAAGATGGATTCCGATTCTGGGGAAGGCTTGATCGATGGTTTGAGCAGCCGTTCGAGGGAGATGTCGGCTAGGATGGCCTGCCAAGTGGAGCCGATCTTTGCCAGTGCATCATCCGCCTCATTGTCCGCCCGCGGGATGTGGTGAAACTTATAGCCCTCGAAGGAGCCGGTGAGTTGCTGTATGAGGAAGCGGTAGTTGTCCATGTTGGCGTCCCTGGCGTCCCATTCGCCAGAGACCTGCTGTACCATGAGGTCAGATTTGCCGAAGCATAGGACGCGCCTGATGCCGATCTCCTTGGCAAGCCGGAGGCCATGGACGATGGACTCATATTCGGCCACGTTGTTGGAGGCGGTGAAGTGGATCTGGAGGGCGTACTTGACCTGGTCACCTTTCGGGGAGGAGAGGACTATGCCGGCACCCAGGCCGGTCCTCATTTTTGAGTCGTCGAAATGCATGCGCCAATGCATGGAGTCTGGGGGAGGCGGCACGAACTCGGTATTCGCCCAGTTGACGAGGAAGTCTGCCAGCGCTCGCAACTTGATGGCAGTACGAGGTTCGTACCGGATCTCGTGGTCAACGAGGGCGATGACCCATTTGGCGATCCGGCCGGTGGAGTCCCGGCCGCTTATGATCTCGCCGAGCGGGGCCGTGCTCACCACGGTGATGGTGTGCTCCTAGAAATACTGCTTGACCTTCTTGGCGGCGAAGTATATGCCGTAACACATCTTCTGGTAGTGCGGGTAGTTCTGCTTGGACGCGGAGAGGACCTCGCTGAGGTAGTAGACGGGGCGTTGGACCGACAGGGATTTGCCCTCCTCCGACCGCTCGACCACCAAGACGACGCTAATGACGCGAGTGGTTGTCGTGATGTAGGCGAGCAAGGGCTCCTTCTCAGCCAGCGCGGCCAGGATGGGCGTGCAGGTGAGAGATTTCTTGACGCCGTGGAAGGCCTCGTCCGCCTCATCGTGCCAATCGAACATGCTCAGCTTCTTGGAGTGACCCGCTCGACCAGAGCCGTCTTGCGAAGGAGCCCATAGAGGGGCAAGGCTTTCTCCCCTAGCCGGCTGATGAACCGTCTGAGTGAGGCGAGGCAGCCAGTGAACTTCTGGACGTCGTGGAGCCGGGTCGGCTTGGGCATGCACTCGATTGCGCTGATCTTCTATGGGTTAGCTTCGATGCTGCTGGTGGACACGAAGAAACCTAGGATCTGGCCGGTGGGGACGCCGAAGACGCACTTCTCTGGGTTGAGCTTGATCTTGTACTCGCGCAGGTTCGCGAATGTTTCCCGGAGATCGTCAAGGAGGCTGAAGTGCTTCTTGGTTTTGACGATGATGTCATCGACGTAGACATGGACGTTCCTGCCTATTTGAGGCAGGAGGCACTTCTGCATGCACCGCTGGAAGTTGGTGCCTGTGTTCTTTAGGCCAAAGGACATGGTGATATAGGAGTAGGCCCTGAAGGGCGTGATGAAGGAGGCCTTGAGCTGGTCCTTCGGATCCTGCTTGATCTGGTGGTAGCCGGAGTAGGCGTCCAGGAAGGACAGCAAATCGCAGCCGGCAATGGAGTCGATGACTTGATCGATCCGCGGCAGGGCGAAGGGGTCCTTGGGGCATGCCTTGTTCAGTCTGGTGTAGTCGATGCACATGCGCCAGGTCTTGTTCTTCTTTAGCACCAGGACTGGGTTGGCCAGCCAGTCCGGGTGGAAAACTTCCATGATGAAGCCGGCTGCGAGCAGCCGGGTGATCTCTTCTCCTATAGTATGCCGCTTCTCCTCAGATAAACGGCATAGGAGTTGCTTGACCGGCTTGACATCCGGCCGGACGTGTAGTTTGTGCTCGGTGAACTTCCTCGGAACACCCGACATGTCCTTGGGGGACCATGCAAAGATGTCCCAATTCTCATGGAGGAAGTCGACGAGCTTGCCTTCCTATTTGCGGTCGAGGCAGGAGCCGATGGTGACACACTGAGCGGGGTTGGCCGGGTCGAGCAGGATTTGCTTGGTGTCCTTGGACGGCTAGAAGGAGGCCTCACCGACGGACTGCGAGGGAGGAGCCAGCACTGCCGGCTGGCCGGCAGCAAGATCCACGAGCCGGTCGAGCTGCCGCTTTTCCTTGGCTATATCCAGGGCCTCGGCCAGCCGGGTGCCATCTCGAGCGCACTCGAGTGACATCTTGTAGTCACCCGTGATGGATGATTCCCTTGGGGGCTGACATCTTGAGCTTGAGGTAGGCGTAATGGGGGACCGCCATGAACTTGACAAGGACCGGCCGGCCCAACAGCGCGTGGTAGGGACTCACGAGGTCCACAACCTCGAACAACACCGGCTCACGGCGGAAGTGGCTGGGGCCGTTGAAAAGGACGTCAAGCATGATCTTACCGACAGGGGACTGGGACTTTCCAGGCACGATGCCATGGAAAACCATCCGGCTCGCCTACATGTCTTCTGTTTTCAGCCCCAGCTCGCGCATCGTGTCGAGGTAAAGGATGTTGATGCTTCTGCCACCATCTATCAGCACCCACAAGAAGCGGCAGGTGTGCTTCTTGGTGGCGATGGTGGGGTTGAGGACTAGGGCGTAGCTGCCGGGACTTGGCATCATGGCGGGGTGATCTGCCTGGCTCTAGGTCACCGGCTTCTCCAACCAGTGCATGAACTGGGGAGTTGCCGGCTTGGTGTCGTTCACCTCACGATGGAGCCTGCGTTGAGCATGTTTGCTCGTCTCTTCATTGGTGAAGACGACATAGCAACCATCCTGGTTGGGGGAACCGGTCATGCATGCGACCGTCGTTTTGGGCCGGAGACAGAGCCAACGCCGGGGCGGTAGCTGGGGCCGGTGCCGGCGCGCGGGCAGGCGGCGTGGGAGGAGCAGGAAGGTTGTCCCCCCGGGCCAATCATTGTGAGAAGCTGCACTATCGGAGCGTGTGTGTGGAGGGCTTGGCCCTAGAGTGGTTCTTGCAGGGGAGGTTGAGCATCTGCGCGAAGGTGAGCTTGGGCTGCCAGGCAGCCTTGCCAGTGCGCTGGTGCTGACTGGAAGACTGGGCAGCCGGCTCCTGTTCCTCGATGGTGGCGACCCGCCGACTCCTATAGCAGGACTCTGGCTGGTCATTCTTGCGCTTGTTGTTCTCCGGCTGCCGGTTGTCGGCAGCCGATCGAGACGCCGCCGATGTTGGCGTTGTGATGGCGGGCGGGGTCGTCTTGACCCGAATGGTAGAGTCCGTCATGGCATACTTGTTTGCCTTGGTCATGAGCTCGGCGAGCGTAGCCGGCTCAGACCACAGGAGCTTGTGCTTGAGGGGGTGCCGTCGCGATAGCCTTTGATGAAGTACTATATGGCTTGCACCTCGTGCACCCCCTCACATGAGTTGCGGAGCTCGGTCCACCGGGTGAGGTAGTCATGGAGGGACTTGTCCGGCCCCTGAACGCACATGGCTAGTTCACGGGGGAGGCCGGGCCATTTATAGGTGCCAGTGACGTTGCGGACGAAGGCTTCCTCGAAGTCCATCCAAGTGTTGATGCTGCCGGTCGCTAGGCTGTTGAGCCAGGTGCGGGCCGAGGCGATCAACATGAGGGGAGCGTAGCGAACGGCTACGCGTTTGTTCCCCCTGGCGATGCCGACCGCGGTGGTGTAGTCGATCAGCCAGTCTTTGGGCTTGGCGGCCCCGTTGTACTTTGGGGTGTCTCGGGGGAGCATGAAGCCGGTTGGGAACGGCTCGTTGCGGATTCGAGGGATCGAGCACTCCTCCTCGAGGATGGCCGACTGTGCGACCCGTTGGTCGATGCGGCGACGGGCATCATTCTTGTTGTGGGGGACACGTGGTCCGAGCCGGGCCGAGATCTCGGGGCGGAGGACGGGCGGGACCGACTGTTCCGGCTCGCGCCGCGGGGGTGGTGTATTCCCGCGGCAGCGCAGGCTGCCAGCTGCCGGTGCCTCGTGGTGGCGGCCGTTGTGAGCCAGGTCATTGGTGCGTCGGTTGTTTACAGCTGGATGCTCATTCCCATGCAGCTGAGAGGGCCGGGGGTTGCTTGCCCTGACCCGGCGGCCGGAGACGCGAGGGGAGCAGGAGTACGGAGCTGGCTAACGGCCAGTAGTCCCCGTGCCCTCGTGCTCGAGCCAAGGGCCTTCGAAGGCAGCACCGCCTGCCGCGAGCAGATGTTGCAGTGCGTCGGCGGCGTCGATGAGGTCCTTGATGTGACTCTCGCGGGCTGCACATTATTTGCCCTCCCAGGTAGCCAAATCCTCGTGGGCTACCTTGGCGGCCCGCAGGTTGGCTGCGGGGGTGTCGTAGACGGGCATGTTGCCGCCCAAGATTTCGGCGACCACGCGACCGTGATCGTGCACAGCCCCACGCAGACTAGGCTCGGTGCCAGCCGGGGTGAGACCGTAGGCGGAAGCATATTTCCGCTGAGCGGCCTCCATGCGGCGCCGCGTGGCCACGAGGGCGCTGGCATCCTCGAACAGGAGCCGACGAGCCGCCTCGAGCTCGGCCGCGGCGGCGTCGGGGTTTGCCATCGGGGTGATGGGAGTGCTCAAGCCCCGGAGGGCCGGACCGAGCGGGTCGGAGGTGCCGACGCGGGCCATGGTGACGTCGGCTTCAGCCCGTGCACGTCTGGAGGAGGTGCAGGAGATGATGGCCATTGCTCCCACGTGATCATGGGCCGCTGGACTAGGTGGCAACGAGTGCGCCCACAGCCGTGGGCGGACCAGCGCAGAGGAGCACCTGGCTAGGGTACTCGTTGGCGGCCGGAGCTTTGGCCAGGCTTAGCCTGCCAAAGCGCTCGGTGAGCGCGTCGATGTCAAGCACGAGGTTGACGGAGCTGCCCGCAGGGCCTGCCGAAGCAAGCCCCATGAGCCCACGGTTTCACCTGGATATGCAGCTATGGCGGGGAATGGCGAGGGGTCCCGCTCGGAGCATGAATCCGACCAGCATCGCGTATAGCCCCACGGTGGGCGCCAACTGTTGTTGTTTTCTCACAACAGATGCCATGGGTAGGCTTATCGAAGGTGGTTGGGGCCGGAGGACGCCGACGGGCTCTGGGAGCGGGATTAGGCACAAGCGGTGGTGACACACGATGTACCCAAGTTCAGGGCCCTCCGTGGGAGGTAACACCCCTAGTCCTGCTTGGTCTAGTTAATGCATGGGTATGTTTACAAGGTTGCTCCTGGAGTTGTGTCTAGACGAGGAAGAGGGAGCAGCCGGCTCGCCTTCCTTAGCTATGAGGGTGTGAGTTGTGAGGGAAGTATCCGGTAGGTGTGTGCGTGAGACTTGTCGTCCCCATTGCATGGGGGGCTCGGGGGGGTTTATAGGCCAACCCCCGGCTTACAATATTCCCTAGGTACATAAGTGGGGGACCCGGCTGGCAGCCTCTCCGACTGACTAGTGGGGCCTGCCCCTCGAGCCATCTCGTCGCCCATAGGGTCCACCGGCTGCGCGGTCCCATCGCCCGTTGGGGCATGCCAGCTGGCTCTGCGATTGGCCTCCGCCCACTTGCTATGGCACGGGCCGCCCGGGTGGCATCGCCTAGTGCCAGCCGGCTGAAGTCTTCGGTACAGCCGGCTGCACTGTAGCCACGCTGGGGTAGGCAGTTGAGTGGGTGGGGCGTGCCTGCACTGTTTCCCCGCCCGGTCGCGGTCGCCAAGGTCAGCGTCCCGGACGGCCGAACTGTAGCCATGCGCACCCGTGTGTCAGCGACCACTATGGCTACAATGGTGCCCGTCGTGGCGGTCTCGTCGTGTCACCGTACCCGCGTGCAGAGGGACAGGACGTTGGTTGTCCGCCCCGGGGTCAACGAAGGACGTGGCCCGAAGGCAGCCGGTCATGCCCAGTCGGCTGGGGGCCGAGCCGGCACCTTGACCAGCCGTCCTCGAGCTAGCCGGTGATCACTCCTGCCGAATGTGCACCATCCAGCCAGGGCCAGTCGGTCGCATACTTTTTCTTTGAAGCGGGGAGGAGAACCCCGTTGATTTGGCCTACCCAAGGGTAATAACCCCGTCACATATAGAGTCATATCTTGTCGTAGGAATCAAGTTGTAATTTCTTTTTCTTTGAGTTATAAGTAAATAAAAGTGTGATGATTTTTCATTAATAGAGCATTGTCTCGTGAGAGAAAAGGATGATGGAGGCTATGACTCCCTCACAAGTTGGGATGAGTATCCGGACTTTACAAAAAATAAAAGAGGCCAGCGAAGCCCAAAAAAAGAGGCCGAAGAAGCCCACCAAAAAGGAAAAAAACAAAAAACAAAAAAATGAGAGAAAGAGAGAAGGGACAATTGCTACTACCTTTTTCCACACTTGTGCTTCAAAGTAGCACCATGATCTTCATAATATAGAGTTTCCTATTTTGTCACTTTCATATAACTAGTGGATATTCATTATGCATGACCACTTAGTTTTCTTTTTGAGCTTTCATACACTTATGGCTCTGAGTGCATTTGTTGCATGGCAATCCCTACTCACTCACATTGATATCTATTGATGGGCATCTCCATAGCCTGTTGATATTCCTAGTTGATGTGAGATTATCTTCTCCTTTTTATCCTTGCATCTCCTCCATATTCTAATCCACCTATAATGCTATATCCATGGCTCACGCTCATGTATTGCATGAGAGTTGAAAAGGTTTGAGAACACCAAAAGTGTGAAACAGTTGCTTGACTTATTCATCAGGGTTGTGCATGATTTAGATACTTTGTGTGGGGAAGATGGATCATAGCCAGACCATATGATTTTGTAGGGATAACTTTCTAAGGCCATGTTATTTTGAAAGGACATGACTACCTTGTTGGTGTGCTCGAAGTATTACTGTTTTTATGTCAATATTAGACTATTATTTTGAATCTTACGGATCTGAATATTCATGCCACAATAAAGAATATTACATGGATAAATATGTTAGGTAGCATTCCACATCAAAAATTCTGTTTTTATCATTTACCTACTCGAGGACGAGCAGGAATTATGCTTGGGGATGCTGATACATTTCCAACGTATCTATAATTTTTTATTGTTCCATGCTATTATATTATCTGGTTTGGATGTTTTATATGCATTAATATGCTATTTTATATTATTTTTGGGACTAACCTATTAATCTAGAACCTAGTGCCACTTTCTGTTTTTCCTTGTTTTTGAGATTTGCAGATAAGGAATATTAAACGGAGTCCAAACGGAATAAAACCTTCGGAAGGAATTTTTCTGGAACAAAAGGAAACCACGGGACTTGAGAACCAAGGCAGAGGAGCCACCATGGGGCCACAAGCCATAGGGCCACGCCCAGGGTGGTAGGGCATGCCGTGCAGGCTTGTGGGCCCACGACAGCTCCCCTAACCCTAATCTTCGGCCTATAAATTCCCAAATATTCCATCATTATTAGAACAATCCACGAAAACACTTTTCCGCCGCCAGAAGCCTTCGTTCCCGAGAGATCCAATCTTGGAGCCTTTTCCGGTAATCTATCGGAGGGGGATTCGATCACGGAGGGCATCTACATCAACTCGATTGCCCCTCCGATGATGCGTGAGTAGTTCACCATAGACCTTTGGGTCCATAGCTAGTAGCTAGATGGCTTCTTATCTCTCTTTGCTCTTCAATACCATGTTCTTCATGGTCTTCATGGAGATCTATCCGATGTAATACTCTTTTGCGGTGTGTTTGTCGAGATCCGATGAATTGTGGGTTTATGTTCAGATTATCCATGAATATTATGTGAGTCTTTTCTAAATTCTTATATGCATGATTTCATATCTTTGCAAGTCTCTTCAAGTTATTGGTTTGGTTTGGCCAACTAGATTGGTAATTCTTGCAATGGGAGAAGCGCTTAGTTTTGGGTTCAATCCTGCGGTGTCCTCACCCAGTGACAAAGTAGGGGTAGCGAGGCACGTATTGTATTGTTGCCATCAAGGATAGTTTGCCATCAAGGATAGAAAGATGGGGTTTTCATCATATTGCTTGAGTTTATCCCTCTACATCATGTCATCTTACCTAATGCGTTACTCTGTTCTTCATGAACTTAATACTCTAGATGGAGGCAGGAGTCAGTCGATGTGTGGGTAATAGTAGTAGATGCAGAATCGTTTCGGTCTACTTGACACGGATGTGATGCCTATATGCATAATCATTGCCTTGGATATCTTCATAATTATTCGCTTTTCTATCAATTGCTCGATAGTAAAACCTATCATGAAAGAAGCCTCTAGTGAAACCTATGGCCCCTGGGTCTATTTTCCATATTATACTTTCAGATCTAAAACCAAAAATACCAAAAATACTTTGCGACATTACTTTTACCTATTGTTTTACTTTTCGTTTAAGCAATCTATCTCTATCAGATCTCATCCTTGCAAGTAACCTTAAAGGGATTGACAACCCCCTTATAGCGTTGGGTGCAAGAGTTTGATTCTTTGTGTAGGTACACCTATTGGGGACTTGCTTGTATCTCCTACTAGATTGATACCTTGGTTTTCAACAACTGAGGGAAACACTTATCTACTTTGCTGCATCAACTGTTCCTCTTCACGGAAACCAACGCATGCTCGAGAAGTAGCACCGGCCGGAGCGCGGCGCGGCGTGCAATGCGACGGTGGCTATGGACCAAGCCATGACGGTGCAGCCTGGTGTGGCGGGGTGTGGTAGTGGCAGCAGGGGCGCGGCATAGAAGGGGGCGTGCAGCGCCGAACAGGCGCATGCCGACTCGAAAGTGCTGCGAGGCGGGCGCATG
Source organism: Hordeum marinum (assembly GCA_022496015.1). Taxonomy (NCBI): domain Eukaryota; kingdom Viridiplantae; phylum Streptophyta; class Magnoliopsida; order Poales; family Poaceae; genus Hordeum; species Hordeum marinum. The sequence goes on from CM039674.1 coordinate 447,937,861, forward strand.
AGTGGAGTTGGAACGTTGGAGTGCAAACGCAGGCCAGGCGAGGCAAACACGGCGAGGCAAGGCCACCATGCAGAACCGATGTTCTGGCGATATGGAGCAGTGCGAGCAAGCGGAGACAGGAGCTGTCTGACGCGCGAAGGGAAGCCACAACGGCAGTTGAAGTTGCAGCAAGGCAAGCCGTGACTCAAGGCGAGTGTTATGGAGACCAAGTCCATGATGGCAAAGATGGCGCGCGGTAGCGGGGACATGGTGGCAGATGCGAGGTGCGGCCAGAGTGGAGTTGGCGGCACGGGCAAAGCGCTGGGTAGAGCAGGGGCAGGTGCAGCTCCTGCTGGTCGAGGCCGGAGACGGCGGGGTGAAGCCGGCTCGAGCCCCTTGTCCGATTCTGGATCGTGGCCACGTAGTTGGCTGCACGAATCCGTGTCTTTTTGCATATTCGTCAAATGAGATTCCATCTCGTCGTCGACATAGACTCCGTCTCGTCGTCCACATGATCTTCTTCTGTTTGACTCATGATCATAATTTGACGGTGGTGGCGTAGTGAGATTTTCCTCGAAACTTTGAGATTTGATCCCCACATGTAGACTGAAAATTGTGGCCACGTTGAAACTTCTCGGCCTCACCTTCTCATGTGGTTGCAGCAACAACCCTACATGAGCTTGTGACCAAATAGATTTCTGACTTGGCGGATCGCACAGTGCGACTGCGTAGATACGCAACCCTAATTCCTTAGTCTCAAACTTGTACACATCGGTTCAACTGCTCGTCGATGATGTGATCCTTCTGTGCCATTTCTCTTTCATCTGGCGCAACGCTAACTTTCTTGATACCAGAAGGAATCCCTCCAAGAACTCAACACTAGTGCGCAAGCGCCCCATGGTGGGTGCCAACTGTCGTGGATTTGTCACAACAAGATGTCCGGGTTAACGGACTTAGGTGTGAGGCCATCGCAACTATGTGGTAGCTTGAGAGGGGTTGGCCGGAATCGAGAGACGCGGGTTTACCCAGGTTCGGCCCCTCCCGACGAAGGTAAAAGCCTACGTCCTGCTTTGTGTCTATATTGATGATGATGAAGATCTCTCGGTTACAAGGGTGTTGTCTTGCTACCTCTAATCTCGAGAGCCTCTAATCTGTTTATCTCTAATGACTTGTGTCTGTCTTAACTTCTCCCTCTAGGGGTGCTCTACCCCTCCTTATATAAGTGGTAAGGGTAGGTTTACATGTAGAGTCCTACTAGGAGTAGGATTAGGACTATTCTCTCTTGAGTCCTAATCCGGGTCTTGTTTCTCTTGTAAGGAAATCCTTTCTCTCCTTTGGGCCTTCTCTTGTGAGCCACCTAGCATCGGCTTACACGCTGGGCCTTGGGCCTTGTCGCTCGCCTGACCCGCCTGGCGGGTCACCAGTAAGTCGCCAAGTCTCGACCGGGTCACCGGTGAGTCGCCAAGTCCTGGCCGGGTCATACTTCCGGCCGGGTTATATCGCGGGATAATATCCTCGACACAATGTGATAAGAAAACTTCAAAGGGAAAACTCAATTCATCACAAGAAGATAAAGAGGGGAAAACTCCATATGATTCATCTATATCAATAAAGCTCGCGATACATCAAGATCGTGCCATCTCAAGAACCTGAGAGAGAGAGAGATCCAACACATAGCTACTGGTACATACCCTCGGCCCCGAGGGTGAACTACTCCCTCCTCATCATGGAGACCACTGGGATGATGAAGATGGCCTCCGGTGATGGTTCCCCCCTCCGGCAGGGTGCCGGAATGGGCTCCCGATTGGTTTTTCGTGGCTACAGAGGCTTGTAGTGGCGGAACTCCCGATCTAGGTTTCTTTCTGGAGGTTTTAGTATTTATACGAATTTTTGGCATCGGTCTCACGTCAAGGGGGTGCTTGAGAAATCCACAAGCCATAGGGGCATGACCTAGGGGGGTGGTCGCGCCCAGCAGGCTTGTGGCCTCCTCGTCTACTTCCTGGACCAACTCTTCGCTCCAGTATTTTTTATATTTTCCAAAAATATTCTCCATAAATTTTTAGCCCATTCCGAGAACTTTAATTTCTCCACAAAAACAACACCATAGTAGTTCTGCTGAAAACAACATCAGTCCGGGTTAGTTCTAATAAAATCATACCAAATCATATAGAATTATTGTAAACATGGATGAATACTTCATAAATTATAGATACGTTGGAGACGTATCAGTCACCAGTCACAGTGATCACGCCACTCGGCCGTGGCATCTTCAGTTTAAGATATACGTAACATGGTCTGGCCATGAAACATGCATAAGCGGGCCTACCCAGGATCGCATGATAGGCACTGTGGAACTCCACCACGTCGAAGGTCAATCGCTCCTTCCAGAAGTTCTTCTCACTTTTCCCGAATACTACGTCCAGAGAGATCTGGCCGAGTGACTCTGCTTTCTTCCCAGGGACAATCCCATGGAAATGCATGTTGCTCTTGCTCAACCGGGACATTGGGAGGCCCATTGCTTTGAGCGTGTCGACATAAATTATGTTGAGCCCGCTGCCTCCATACATAAGAACCTTACTCAGTCAGACACCGTTCATGACCAGATCAACGACCAGCTCTTGCCTCCCTGGGGTGGCTATGTGAGGCGGATGGTCAAATGTAATCAGAGTCTTTGCCTAGTTGAGGTGTTTGGAGGCAGTCGGAACTGCCATGTTGACTTCCCGATTGACAATGTTCAACCGTCTTTTACTCTCGACATCAGCGAAGATCATCAAGACTTTGTTGACTGATGGGAACCCGGGGGAACGCTCCTCCTCTTCATCAGCGTCATCTTTGTCTTCTAAGGGCTCTTTGCCCATAGCCTGTCTGAGCAGGCGACATTCCCAAGTGGTATGCTTCGGGAGCACAACGTTGCCATCTTCATCCATCTTGGTATGAACTTGGCAAGGTTGATCGAGAATGTCGGGCTTGGAATTGGAATTCTTCTTGGGAATACACTCTTCCTTCTTATTCGGCTTCAGTTTGCCTTGGCCTGGACGAAGACGGCCGCAACCTCTGCCTTAACGGGAGCATCAACCTTTCGCTTCTGCTGTTTTGCCCCGCATTGTCCCCCGATTGAGGGGTGTCACTTGTACATCCTTTGCCGCTACGAATGCGGTATTCTTCTTCACCGTTGGAGTATTTATTCGCTATTTCCATGGCCCAACTAATGGACAGATCCCCAGCTCAACCAAACTTAAGAATCAACTCTCGATACCGAGTGTCGGCCTTGAAGGCACACATGGCCTGGTGGTCAGTTTCATTTTCCATGATGTTGTGCAACGTGTTCCAGCGCTGGATGTACTCATGGAGAGTCTCATTGCTCTTCTGGACGCAATTCTACAGTTCACTTAGTCCACCCGGGGCGCTTGTACGTGCCCTCGAAGTTCTTAACAAACACTCAGGCCAAGTCTTGCTAGCAATAGATGCAACTTGGTGGCAATTGGTTCAGCCATGCACGTGCTGACCCTTCCAGCATGAGCGGAAGGTGTTTCATTGCAACGAAATCATTGCCTCCGCCGATCGGAACGACCACTCGGTAGTCCTTGAGCCAAGTTTCTGGCTTCGACTCACCATTGTATTTGCCAATTCCCATCGCTAGATGGTAATTGGGAGGAATCTCACCTTCTCGGATGTATCTGCTGAAGCAACCGAGTCCGGAGGCACCTCAGCCACTCACTCGGTCCCTGTTGTCCCTGTTAGGGTCAACCACATGCTGAGTAATGATGGACTTGGCATTGAACTGAGGGGGTCTATGACTGTTATGCCCATAACCTCTCTGCCGGACGGGGCTCCGCTCCTGGTCCCTTGCGTGAGGGCGACCATCGTCATAGTGACACGGGCCGTATGACACACCCCTCAGAGGGGGCGTCCGATTGACATCATGATCGCCGTGCCAGCGCCCTCCATACGGACTTCTCGGAAGAGGAGGGGTTCGTTGGTCTTTCCTTGGTGCAAGTGGGCTATGAGCCGACTGAACCATTTCTGCTCGAACAGACTTGCTGTGGATACGCTGATGGGACTGCGACACTTCAGAGTTCTGCTCCAAAGCCGTCTTCAAAAGGGCCTGGATCTGCCGAATGCCCTCACCAGCCACCGAATCAGACGACTGGAGCGAATCAGCGATCTGAGTAGCCGCGGCCAAGTTCAACAATGGCGTGCGCATCACTGGGATGGTATATGGACACTCTTTCGTGAATAGCTGCCGGCGACTCCGGCTGGAGCTGGGTATCTCCCTTGTCGCACACTCGTCCAGTGATTGCTGAAGCCGCTCGAGTCGTTGACGCTCCGCCAAGGTGGCCCGCCGTGTAGCTTCCAGAGTCATCTCCTCCGGGGAATTTACTGCGATGGGAGTGAGAAGAACTTCGTCATTCCTGCGCCTGATTTCCTCCCGCTGATCCCGAGTGAGGGGTCGGGAATGTAACCGTTGGAGGCAGCCTTGTTGCAGCCACCGTCTCGCTCGCCTGCATCTCCTGCGGAGTACCCGGGAGGAGGATCGTCCCAGGACGGGCCGACCATCAGTACCTCCGTGATGTCTCCGCTGCTCTCGCAATCGGCTGCACCAGAGGAGTCATCATCTCAAGAAGGAAAGAGGTAGTGCACGGACTCGTCGGTGCCGCACACGAGAGTCTGCTCAGCTTCGGTATGAGCCGCCACTGTGTGTTTGATCCAGCGTTTTAGCCGTGAACGCCCGGAGCGCCGGCGACAATCTGCAACGCGGTTCAGTGAAGTCGGTCGATATGGCATCGATGGCTGTCGGAGAAGGACACCAAATATCGTTGCGCTGAAATGCACTGCACCTCGGGCGGGTAGTGCCTCAACATCCAACGGCGCTTCCTGTAGCCACACCAAGTCGTCGACGATGAAGCCAAGGGAGCCGAAGAAGATCTCGCCGCTGAGTGTCATCATGATGATCGGAAAAATGGAAATTGCACCTACGTCAGAATTCACTAGATGCGCTGCCCCATGGTGGACGCCAACTATCAAGGGAACTAGCCTGACAATACTACCAGGGGTACGAATGGAGCGTCGAAGTCTAGCTATGGCTCAGGTGTTCACTCGTATGTGTACGAGTTCAGGCCCCACTCGGAAGTGGTAAAATCCCTACGTCTCGAGCCCAGAGGCTTTGTTTGTTTGCTTATGGGGGAATAGAGGAATACATGATGTCGTAACCTTGCTACGGCGCCCAGCGGTGGCTTATATAGAGTGCGCCACCATCGGCCGAGCACCGCCATAAATTGTACTTTAAACTACATTAGAGGAACTGCAACCTTAATTAGAGCGTTACTGGTAACACATGATTAATTAGTCAGTGAGTGTCTCTTCAAATACGTAGAACGCTACGCCTTCTGAACTCTACAACTTCTATCATCCGAGTATAGCTATAGCGTGCGAGTGACTTCTTCACGCACATCCGAATGCACTTTTATCTCTGGAGCCTCAATACTAATGAGGGGCCACAGGTGGGCCCTAGATGTCATCCTTGTGACACTACCCATGGTAGATGACCTCATCAGAACCCATGGAGGACCTATTTTCTTTGAAAGATGTTTCTTACGTTAAACAGTAATATAACATAACCCCCCCACGTGTGCATCTTGTCTGTTCGCACCACATGGCCGGATTGCCTAGTTCTTTGAAATGATTTCCTCTTACCACATGATACACATTATGGAACACTCCCCGGGTATTGGCGGGGCAGGCAGAAGCTGATGGCCCGTGAAGATAACGTTTACATCATGGATGGAGTTGGTTTGGTGTAAAGTACATAGTTACGTAGAATCAAACACTACATTGATTGGTCGAGATGATATATTATGACATCTAGGGTGTAGTTCTCCTGAGAAATACAAGGGGCGGGCATCACTTGGTCATAAATCAAGTGAAGAGGTATTTCTTGTCCATCAAGGCCTACTGGCCCAACCCGAGCCAGGTGCTCTGGGTTGAGTTTGGTAAAGTGGGTCTTCACCATGGCCCACGCCTCCCGAGCTCCGTATTGACAAGTTGAGGTCTTCCACAGCTCAAAACGACTTTAGGGCCCTTTAAACTAATCGACCAGCTCAGCCATCCCTTGCGGAGGCATATCGGCTGTCCAGAGCGCCCTGGTCATGCTCCTCATAGCTTTCCAAGCTCGCTCGTGCACAACAGACAGTTCCTTCAATAGCCCCTCCCCCCTGAATGAGTTGATTTCTTCCTCAGGACGCCTGGTTAGGATACCTAAGAACGGGATGTAAAGTATTTTTTACACTCAACTCAACAAGCATAATTTATGGAATTCTAGGTTAGAATTTCACTTACAGAACATGCCACCCTTTAATTTCTTGCTCTCTTCATGGGTTTGTGCCAATTGAGTTTTTAAACTCTCAATTTCTTCAGCTTGTCGTTGATTTTCCACTTTGTGTTGGTTCTTTTCTTCATGACATCATTTCAATACATGGTGACCAACCTCAAGCTGAGATTCGACATACCTTTGAGATTCTCGGGACACATCCAACACCTTCTGCAGTTGGCCTAAGGACTCAGCTGCTATGACGAAATACTTTTTTACTCACTGTGTGCCTCTCTGGTGAATTTTTCACCTCCTCAAGTTTGGCCTTGATGGCTTGCAAATCTGTCTGGCTCAACTTGAGCTCCTAGGACAACTTCTCGTTTTGCCACCTTAAATCCTACATAGTAATGGAATAGTGTTTAGACCCTTAACTCGGCCGTCCCGACCAAATTAAGGCATGAGGGATATTGGGTTAGGACTTATGTTCAGTTATGAAAACCGATCACTTACTTGCAGGTTGGAACACATTAGTCTGGCAGCTCACTCAATTCCTACTCGAGCAGCTCCAAGGTGTGCGTCCATTGAATTAAGAGCATTAAACTCTTTCTCGGAAAATGCTGGGTGGTGCAATGACTCTTTTAACCTCCAGTGATTCATCGCACTTTCAAACTCGTAATTAATAACAGAGACTCCCTCGGAATCTTTAGGGAGTTAGTCCACAACAGGGACTCCCGCATCAGCTTCAGCAGGTGCCGAAGACCTCGGTTCACAACGTCTATTTGGCGCCTCGGTGACGTCTTCGGATAAAGGTGGATGTACTCATCTTATGAGTATTTTGGCACAGGACTATGAGTGTCTAGGGCGATGGACAATTACCGAATTACAAGGTTATTATAAGTATCTTTTGGTAGAGGGTACGATCGATGTATTCCCGCCATTGTCTCTCGCTCAGGAATCCTGCCACGGTTCGATGTGGACCAAGCCGATGTAGCCCTAGATGGTGTTCGGCATGTGGACCGATGACCCTTGGGGGTAGAAGTCAATATATTCGGAATGACGGGAGGCGTGCACCATTTTCGGGAAGAGGCCTTCTTTTTTATTTACTGCAGAGGATGGTATCCAGGATGATCGACCATGAGGGCCACCTTGAGTTCATCGATACTCCCCTGGTAAAAGACCTTGTCCTCAAAGTCAATCGAAATCTCTGGATCATCCTGAAATCCGGGATCATCATTACGGGACTAATTCTTTGGTTGAGGGGCGGGGGCATTGACTGTCTTGATCCAACGTCTCCATTTCTGTTTAGAAAGACGAATGGTTTTGAGTAGTAAAATCGAACATAAGCATCCGAACTATGGGAACATGATCAAACTTACCCATTGGATGTGGTTATAAGTTGAAAAGCCATCCCTGATCATCACACGGGCAAACTCTTCTTTTTCTCCTTTAAAGAGATCGACTAGTATAACTTCCAGTGCTTCATGGTTGGCAGGCCCTTGCCATCTGGAACGGGTTGTGTCGCTTGTCCCATTGTAACACCATAGGGGATGTGCCCGTTGTTAAAGAGGTTGCACACATCGGGTAAGGACTGTGACCATTACCTCAATGATGGTTAACTTGCTATGAACTAGCAGCTTCACCTTGGCAGCTAGACACTTTACCTCAGGCTCTCCTGTTGAGAGGGGCTGCTCGGCCACTAGTTGAATCGTTTCTTTAGAGGGGCATCGGAGTATTCGGGCAGACCCCTCCGAGCTGGGTCGAATAAGGGGATGTCCTCAATATAAAACCACTCCGAGGACCACTCTTTGGATTCCTTCTTTGGGGTCCCGATAGGATATCCCGTCCCGGCTATACGCCAAACTTTGGCTCCACCCACTTCTCGAACTGTCCCTCCCCGAGTGCGGGGGACGAGACATAAATACTTTCTCCATAAATCAAAGAGGGGCTCGCAGCCTAAAAACTTCTCACAAAGGGCTACGAAGCCCGACATGTGTAAAATCAACCCGGGGGTAAGGTTGTGGAGCTGGATCCCGTAAAACTCTAGCAGACCCCTCAAGAAGGGGTGGATGGGGAAGCCTAGGCCTCGTAAGAGGAAGGAAGCGAAGCATACCATATCCCCCTTGTGAGGGGTAGGGAAATTCTCCGCAAAGGCCTCGTCGTTCATGGAAGTCAACCCAATGTGTGTGGGTGCTAGATCCTAAGCAGGGAGATACCCTTGTACCTCAAGATTGTGCAGTTGAAGAAGGGAAACATAACAGCCCGTCCAGTCACCTGGGAGGGGGTCGTGAGGGTGCAAGGAGGGACCTAGGGTGCTCGCCATATCTGCAGGCTCTCTAGCTTTAGGGATTCTTGGTGGTAAAGGGGGGAGTATTGCCTACGGTGGGTTCGGCTTGCTTAAATAGGTGTCTTTCCCTTGACTTGCTAGGAGCAGTTCTGTAAAAGACTGTTGAGTTACCTATCTTATATTGGCACGCGGGGATCAAAGGTTGTCATCGACCTTCGGACAGAGAAATTAATGTTGTGGGCCCCGTGATGCTTTGATAGTCGAAAACCTGTCAATGGTCGAATTATTGTTCGACGAATCAGGGGGAAGAGAGGAACTTGCCTCACAAGCCGAAAACCTTGGACGCTGACATGGCTTGAGACTGCGTCGGTATTTCCCAAAAGAGGAAGGGATGATGCAGCACATCAACGGTAAGTATTTCCCTCAGTTATGAAAACAAGGTATCAATCCATAGAGGAAGATCATGCACCCACGTAAGCAGTACCTGAACACAAAGAACAAATACTTGTAACCCACGCGAAAGAGAGGTTGTCACGCTCTCTACGGTAATAAGATAGATTAGGTAATGATAGTTTTGGCAAATAGATCTCGCAAGAACACAAAGTAAAACAAATAAATAAAAAGTGCAGCAAGGTATTTTTGTGTTTTTGGATTAATAGATCTGAAAACAAAAGATGCAAATAGTAGATCGGAAAGCAATATGTTGGAAAAGTAGACCCCGGGGCCGTAGGTTTCACTAGTGGCTTCTCTCATGAGTACATCACACGATGGGTGAACAAATTACTGTTGGGCAATTGATAGAAGATCAAATAATCATGACGATATCCAGGAAATGATCATTATATAGGCATCACGTCCAAGATAAGTAGGCCGAAATGATTCTGCATCTACTTCTATTACTCCACACATCGACCACTATCCATCATGCATCTAGTGTATTAAGTTCATGGGAAAACGGAGTAATGCAATAAGAACGGTGATATGATGTAGACAAGATCTATTCATGGAGGAATAAACCCCATCTTTTTATCCTTAATGGCAACGATTGACGAGGTTATTACCCCTGGGTAGGCCAAAGCACCGGGATTCTCTCCCCGCTTCAAGAAATAAATGCGTGGCCGGTTGCTTACGGCCGGCTGGTGCATGGCCGGCAGACGCGTTGCCGGCTGGGACGAGGCCAGCTAGTCAAGGGACCGATCCGGCCCCCGGCCAGCTGAGCACGGCCAGCTGCCTTCGAGTCGGTTCCCCCGTTGACCTTTGGGCAGTCAGGCACCCGTCCCGTCCCTCTGCACGCGGGTACGGCGACACGACACGACAGCCACGACGGACGCCAATGTAGCCACTATGGCCACTGACGCACGGGTGCGCATGGCTATAGTTCGGCCGTCCGGGCCGCTGGCCTAGGCGATTGCGACCGGGCGGGGGAACAGTGCCAGCATGCCCCCGCCCACTCGATTACCTTCTCCGGCGTGGCTATAGTGCAGCCGGTCGTACCGGAGACTTCGGCCGGCTGGCACTAGACGACGCCATCCGCACGACCCGTGCCATAGCAGGTGGGCGGGGGCCAATCGCGGAGCCGGCTGGCGGGCCCCAGTAGGCGATGGGACCGCTCAACCGATGGACCCTATGGGCGACGAGACGGCTCGAGGGGCGGGACCCCCTGGTCAGCCGGAGAGGCTGCCAGCCGGGCCCCTGACTTATTTACCCCAGGAATATTGTAAGCCGGGGGTTGGCCGATAAAAACCCCGAGCCCCCCATGCAACGGGGACGACAAGTCTCACGCACACACACCTACGGGACACCTCCCTCACTCTCACACTTCATAGCAAAGGAAGGTGAGCCGACTGCTCCCTCTTCCTCCTCTAGACACAGCTCCAGGAGCAACCTTGTAAACATACCCATCCATCAAACTAGACCAACCAGGACTAGGGGTGTTACCTCCCACGGAGGTCCCTGAACATGGGTACATCGTGTGTGACCACCGCTTGTGCCTAATCCCGCACCCGGAGCCTGTCGGCGTCCTCCGGCCCCAACCACCTTCGATAAGCCTACCCATGGCATCTGTCGTGAGAAAACGACAGTTGGCGCCCACCGTGAAGCCGTATGCGGCGCCGGCCAGATTCATACTCCGGGCGGGCCCCTCGCCATTCCCTGGCATCGCTGCATGTCCACGCGACACTGCGGGCTCATGGGGCTTGCTCCGACAGGCCCTATAGGTAGCTCTGTCGACCTCGCGCTCGACATCGATGCGCTCGCTGAGCGCTTCGGCAGGCTAAGCCTTGCCGAAGCTCCGGCCACTGATGAGTACCCTAGCCAGGTGCTCGTCTACGCCGATCCGCCTAGGTTGTTGGGGCACTCGCTACGACCTAGTCTAGCGGTTCCCACGATCGCGTGGAAGCAATGGACATCATCTCCTCCACCTCCTCCGGACGTGCGTGGGCCAAGGCCGACGCCGCCACGGCCCGCGTTGGCACCTCCGACCCGCTTGGTGCGGCCCTTTGGAGCTTGAGCACCATTATTGCCTCGACGGCAAACCCCGATGCCGCCACGGCCGAGCTCGAGGCTGCTCGCCATCTCCTGTTCGAGGACGCCAGCGCCCTCGTGGCCACACGGCATCGCATGGAGGCCGCTCAGCGGGAATATGCTTCCGCCTACGGTTTCACCCCGACTGGCACTGAGCCCAACCGGCGCGGGGCCGTGCACGACCGCGGTCGCGTGGTCGCCGAAATCTTGGGCGGCAACATGCCTGTCTATGAAAACCCCGCAGCCAACCTGCGGGCTACCAAGGTAGCCTACGAGGATTTGGCTATGTTGGAGGGCGAAGAACATGCCGCCCACGAGCGACACATCAAGGACATCATCGACGCCGCTGACGCGTACCAACATCTGCTCGCGGCAGTCGGTGCCGCCTCCGAAGGTCCCCGGATCGAGCGCGAGGGCACGGGGATTGCTGGCCGTCAGCCGGCTCAGCACTCCTGCTCCTCTCGCATCTCCGGCCGCCGGGTCGGAGCAAGCAACCACCAGCCCTCTCAGCTGTTGGGGAACGAGCAGTCGGCTATAAACAGTCGGCACACCAACGACCTGCGTTGCAGCGGTCACCACCACGAGGCATCGACAGCCGACAGCCAGCATAGCCGCGGGCATACGCCACCCCCGTGGCACGAGCCGGAACGGTCGGTTCCGCCCGTCATCTGCCCGGAGCTCTCGGCTCGGCTCGGACCATGTGTCCCTCACAGCGAGAATGATGCCCGTCTCCGCATTGACCGGCTCGCGCCGCATCGACCGACTCGTGCAGTCGGCCCTCCTCGAGGAGGAGGGCTCGATTGGCCTGGCGTGTTTCGGCCGTCGGATCCACAACGAGCCGTTCTCGACCGGCTTCACGCTCCCCCGAGACAACCCAAAGTACAACAGGGCCGCCAAGCCCAAAGACTGGCTGATCGACGACACCACCGCGGTCGGCATCGCCAGGGGGAACAAACGCGTAGCCATTCGCTATGCTCCCCTCATGTTGATCGGCTCGGCTCGCACCTGGCTCAACAGCCTGGCAGCCGGTAGCATCAACACCTAGACTCGAGGAAGCCTTCGTCCGCAACTTCACCGGCACCTACAAGTGGCCTTCCCGTCCCCATGAACTAGCCATGTGCGTTCAGGGGCCGGACGAGTCCCTCCGCGACTACCTCACCCGATGGACCGAACTCCACAACTCCCGTGAGAGGATGCATGAGGTGCAATCCATACAATACTTCATCGAAGGTTGTCGTGACGGCACCCCCCCTCAAGCACAAGCTCCTGTGCTATGAGCCGGCTACGCTTGCCGAGCTCATGACCAAGGCAGACAAGTACGCCACGGCGGACTCCGCCATTTTGGTCAAGACGACCCCGCCCACCACGACAACGCCAACACCGGCAGCGTCCTGATCGGCTGCCAACAACCAGCAGCCGCAGAACAACAACTGCAAGAATGACCAACCGGACTCCCACTACAGGAGTCAGCAGGTCGCCACCATCGAGGAACAGGATCCGACTGCCCAGTCTTCTAGCCAGCGCCAGCGCATTGGCAAGGCTGCCTGGCAGCCCAAGCTCACCTTTGTGCAGATGCTCGACCTCCCGTGCAAGAACCACTCTGGGGCCAAGCCCTCTACGCACACGCTCCGGCAGTGCAGCTTCTCAAAGTGATTGGCCTGGGGGATGGCCTTTCGGCTCCTCCCGCGCCGGCCCCGGCCCCAGCTGCCGCCCCAGCGCCAGCTCCGGCTCCGGCCCAAGACGACGGTTGTCTACACGACCGGTTCCCCAACCAGGACGGTTGCTATGTCGTCTTCACCAGTGAAGAGACGAGCAAACATGCATAACACCGGTTCCACCGTGAGGTGAACGCCACCATGCCAACAACTCCCCAGTTCATGCACTGGTCAGAGAAGCCGGTCACCTGGAGCCGGGCAGATCACCCCGCCGTGATGTCGAGCCCCGGCAGCTACGCCCTAGTCCTCGGCCCCACCATCGCCACCAAGAAGCGCACCTTTCGCTTCTCGCGGGTGCTGATTGATGGTAGCAGCAGCATCAACATCCTTTACCTCGACACGATGCGCAAGCTGGGGCTGAAATAGAAGACCTGCAGGCGAGCCGGACGGTTTTCCATGACATCGTTCCTGGAAAGTCCTGCTCTCCTATTGGCAAGATCACGCTTGACGTCCTCTTCGGTGGCCCTGGCCACTTCCGCCGTGAGCCGGTGCTGTTCGAGGTAGTGGACCTCGCGAGTCCCTACCACACGCTGTTGGGCCGGTCGGCTCTTGTCAAGTTCATGGCAGTCCCACATTACGCCTACCTCAAGCTCAAGATGTCGGGCCCCAAGGGAATCATCACCATCACGGGTGACTACAAGATGTCGCTCGAGTGCACTCAAGATGGGAGCCGGCTGGCCGAGGCCCTTGAAATAGCCGAGGAAAAGTAGCAGATTGACTGGCTCGTGGCCCTCGCTGCCAGCCAGCCGACAGTGCCAGCTCCTCCCTCGCAGTCCGTCGGCGAGGCCTCCTTCCATTTGTCCAAGGACACCAAGCAAATCCCGCTTGACCCGTCCAACCCCGCTGAAAGCACAACATGCTCCCTTGGTGGTTTTGTTAATTCATGACAACATACATTGTCTCTTGGACTGATACTTTTACCTAGTGTATTTCAGATACAGTCTATAGAGAGGTTTGGCAAAAGGAGATTGTGGACAAACCCCAAGATTCAAGGAAATAGGTGGCCAAGCTTCAAGCCAAAGGACTCTACATTTTATATTTGTGAGAAATCACTTTGAGTCCATAGGAAAGCCAATACTATTAAAAGGGGGTAAGGTTTTGTTGGTGAACAATATGCTCAAACGTGCACAAGTGATAGTCGCCAAAAACATCCACAAACTCTCCCACCAAAGTCTGTTCTATACCTAACACTCAAAATCGGTGCAACCAACTTTCCCACTTCGATGCCACCGATTCCAGAACCTAGACAGACTCAGGCCAAACCCTAGCCACTTCGATGCAACCGATTCCATACCGGTGCCACTGAGTATAGGTTGCCAACTTTCTATTACGCAAATTCACATTTTCGGTCCCACCGAGAATGTTGGATCGGCGTCACCGATATTGGAAATCTGACCATTGGTCACCTTACCGGTGCAACCGAGTTTCCTATATCGGCTTTACCAAGATTTAAAAGTTGCCACCTTTTGGTCACTTCGGTACCACCGATATTAACACATCGGTGTCACCGAGTTGGTCATTTTATGTGTAACGGTTGGATTTTTGGGGATGCCTATATATACCCATTCACCACCACCTACTCAAAAGAGAAGCACTCAGAACTATTCCATACCTATCTTGTCAGATTTTCTGAGAGAGAACCACCTACCCTTGTGTTGAGGTCAAGGTCTTCCACTCTAATCATATGGATCTTGATTTCTAGCCTCCCTAAGTAGCTTTCCACCAATCCCATCTCTTCCACCTTGCCAAATCTATGAGAGAGTGATTGTGTGTTGAGGAGTTTATCATCTCGAAGCACAAGAGCAAGGAGTTCATCATCATTATCGAGCCTATTACCTTTTGGAGGGTGGTGCCCCCTAGATTGGTTAGGTGTCGCTTGGGAGCCTCCTACTTCGTGTTGTCGAGTGAACCAAGAAGTTTGTAAGGGCAAGGAGATCGCCTACTTCGTGAAGATCTACCCATAGTGAAGCTAGTCCTTCATGGACGGAAGTCGTTATGGAATAGTCAAGGTTGCTACTTCGTGGACCCTTTTGGGTGGAGCCCTTCGTGGACTCTCGCGACCGTTACCCTTCGTGGGTTGAAGACTCCATAAACGTGAATGTATGATAGCGCCACCTATCGGAACCACGGGAAAAATCATCGTGTCTACAACTGCGTTTGATCTACCTATCTCAACACTTACTTCGTATGCAATGTCTTTACTTTTTGCTGCCATATTTGTTGACATGCATGAGTAGGGCTGTTAGACTTGCTAGCTTTGTTAAAACTGTTAAAATCTGCCAACAAATTAACTTGGGAAAAGGTTAGGTTTTAAATTTCTGCTAATAGTCTATTCACCCCCCTCTAGACACTCTTCTAGTGATCCCTCAATTAGTATCAGAGCATTGGTCTCCTTTGCTTCAGTTTAATCACCGAGGAGGAAGATGGATGTGTCTAGTATAGGGAGTTTGAGTTGTAGAGTGCCCATTCTTGATGGAGAGTACTATAGTCAATGGAAGTCTTTGATAATTGAGTTGTTTAATGAATTTCAATTGAACAAATATGTTATGCGTCCCTATGAGCCTCCTATTGATCCATTGCATCCCACACACGAAGAGGAAATTAACATGATTGGTAACCTAAGAACTGTCAATCTTATTGTTAGAGGTTTACCAAGATTCGTGCTTCCTCAAATGAAGAACTTTGCATGTGCTTATATCTTATGGACTGATTTGGATAAACGATATCCAAATCTTTGCTTAGGGAATCTAGATGAAATTCTTCATAAAGCTATTGCTTTTCACAAAATGAAGCCTAGTGATCCAAACTTTGATAAATGCCTATTTGAACTCCATGATCTTATGCGTGCTGGAGGAGATGTCACCACTATCAACAACATTATCTTTGAAGCAATTCGCACTCATAAACTTGAACATTGTCATGATCACTATTTTAACGAATCTCTTGTTCTTTATGACGAGGATTTCCCACTTGATGATGGCAATGTGGAACATGGCTATTATGAAGAAGATGAGTTGTTTGACATCGAGTACGAGAAGATCATGAAGAATCCGAGTCTTATGGCAAACCTTAAGGATTACATGTCCGGAGGAAAAGAGTGGATTCTTGACAGTGGTTGTACGGATCATATGACTGGTGATAAAGACATGTTCCAAGAAATCACGCCTAATCAAGGTCCTCGACGGTACGTGACCTTAGGAGACAACTCTAAGGGTAAGGTACTCGGCCTTGGTAAGGTGGACATATCCCATGATAGCTCTATTCAAAATGTTATGCTTGTTGAATCCCTTGGTTACAATCTTCTTTCCGTGTCTAGACTTTCTGATTTCAGTTTCAATGTTCTATTCAGGAAAGTAGATTGCCAAGTGTTTCGTCAAGACAATCATAAAATTGTCTTTATCGGTATCCGTAGAGGTGATCTATACATTGTCGATTTCACTAAAAGATTCAAACCTCGCACTTGTTTAATTGCTAAATCTTCTAAAGGTTGGCTTTGGCATAGAAGATTAGGACATGTTGTATGCGTAATTTAGACAAACTTATCAAAGGTGATCATATAATTGGTGTTAAAGATGTTATCTTTGACAAAGATAGACTTTGTAGTGCCTGTCAAGCTGGAAAGCAAGTAGGTGGAAGTCATCCTATTAATAATATCATGACTACTGGGAGACCACTCGAGTTACTTCACATGGATCTTTTCGGTCCCAATGCTTACAGGAGTCTCGGTGGAAATTCCTATGGTATAGTTATAGTTGATGATTTTTCCAGATTTACGTGGGTATTCTTTCTTGATGATAAGTCGCAGGTTCAAAAGATCTTCAAGAACTTCGCTCACAAAGCACAAAATCAGTTTGAAGTGAAGATCAAGAAGGTTCGGAGCGATAATGGACCGGAGTTCAAGAACACCCATGTGGATACCTTTCTTGACGAAGAAGGTGTCTCACATCAATTCTCGGCTACGTACACGCCTCAACAAAATGGAGTTGTTGAGAGGAAGAACCGGACACTCATTGAGATGGCAAGAACGATGCTTGATGAATACAAGACGCCAAAACACTTTTGGGCAGAAGCCGTGGAAACAACATGTTATGCCACAAACTGACTTTACTTGCACAAGCTTCTCGATAAAACGGCATACGAGCTACTCACCGGTAACAAACCCCAAGTTGGATACTTTCGGGTATTCGGCTCCAAGTGCTACATTCTTGATAAGCATCGTCGTACTAAATTTGCTCCTAAATCTCATGAAGGATTCCTACTTGGTTATGGATCGAACTCTCACACTTACCGTGTCTACAACAACTTCACTCGAAAAGTTGAAGAGACGGTAGATGTGAAGTTTGATGAATCTAATGGTTTGCAAGTCGAACAATTGCCAAATGATGTAGGTGATAAGAATCCTTCGGAAGCTATCCTAGATTTACCCATCGGCAAGATTTGTCCCATGGAGGTAATGGAAAGTACTTCATCAACTCAAGTGGAAGCCCCTACTTCACGACAAGGTGAACCACAACATGATATGGAGGCATCCACAAGCGGTACACGACAAGATGATGAAGAGGAGGAAGTGCATCATGAAGATGCACCACAACCTCCTTCACCACCACCTCAAGGTAACGACGCCTTCAACAACGATGAAGATGAAGGAGATGATGATGAAGAAGAAGATCCACCAACCAACAATCGGAAGCTGACCCGAGTTCGAGCACAAGTGACCAAGAACCATCCCCTAAACCAAATCTTTGGTGATATACAAACAGGGAGGATCACTCGCTCTAAAACTCGTCTAGAAAACTTCTGTGAGCATTATTCTTTCATCTCTAGCATTGAGCCCTTAAAGGTAGAACAAGCTCTTGAAGACGCGGATTGGGTGAATGCTATGCATGAAGAGCTTCACAACTTTGAAAGGAACAAAGTGTGGACACTCGTGGAGAAGCCCGAGGATGAACACAAAATCATCGGAACCAAATGGGTATTTCAGAACAAGCAAGACGAAGACGGTCAAGTCGTGCGCAACAAGGCTTGCCACATAGCCCAAGGATATATGCAAGTCGAAGGTATGGACTACGGTGAGACCTATGCCCCCGTCGCTAGACTTGAAGCTATTCGCATTCTTCTTGCTTATGCCAATCACCATGATATCACGCTTTTATCAAATGGATATTAAAAGTGCATTTTTAAATGGTGAAATTGAAGAAGAGGTTTATGTTAAAAAACCACCTGGCTTTGTGAATCCTAAGAAACCTAATCATGTTTACAAGCTTCGTAAAGCTCTTTATGGTCTTAAGCAAGCCCCTCGTGCTTGGTACAAATGTTTCACGAAGTTTCTTATCGAAAAGTTTTGAAATTGGTAAAACTGACGCAACCTTATTCACTAAGAGAGTTAATGGTGAATTATTTGTGTGCCAAATTTATGTGGATGATATTATCTTTGGTTCAACTAACCCTCAATTTAGTGAAAGATTTGGAAGGTTGATGTCCGAGAAGTACGAGATGTCTATGATGTGTGAGCTGAAATTCTTTCTTGGCTTGCAAATCAAGCAATCAAAAGAAGTAACTTTCATCTCTCAAACCAAATATACCAAGGACTTGATCAAAAAGTTCAACATGCATGAGTGCAAAGGTATAAAAACCCCTATTCCTACTAGCGGACATGTTGATCTTACCAGAGAGGATGAGCCGGTTGACCAGAAAGTTTATCGATCTATGATTGGTTCATTGCTATATCTATGTGCATCTCGTCCTGATATTATGCTTAGTGTTTGCATGTGTGCTAGATATCAAGCTGCATCGAAAGAATGTCATCTTTTAGCTGTAAAACGCATTGTGAGATACTTGATACAAACGCCAAGTTTTGGCATTTGGTATCCCAAGGGATCTTCCTTTGACCTTATTGGCTATTCTGATTCGGACTATGCCGGTGACAAGGTTGATGAAAATCTACCTCAGGTACTTGTCAATTTTTGGGCAGATCTCTTGTATCTTGGTCCTTTAAGAAACAAAACTCGGTATCTTTATCAACTGCTGAAGCTGAGTACATTGCTGTTGGATCTTGTTGTGCGCAATTACTATGGATGACACAAACACTTAAGGATTATGGAATTCATGTTAAAAATGTTCCATTACTTTGTGACAATGAAAGTGCTATTAAAATTGGTCATAATCCTGTGCAACATTCTCGAACTAAGCATATTCAAGTCCGACATCATTTCATTCGTGATCATGTTGCCAAAGGAGATATTAATCTTAAGCATGTTCGCACTAACAAGCAATTGGCAGATATCTTTACTAAGCCACTTGATGAGAAGACATTTTGTCACTTAACGAATGAGTTGAACATCATCGATGCTTCAAACTTGATCTATACTCACTCGGTTGCATGCAAGGGCATGAGCTTTCTTGATATTTCCATGTGTCTTAACATTTCATCTTATGCCATGGAATTCTATGATCCCTTGTATTGCATCTAATCTCTTGTAGATACTTGGAAAAACTTCATTCCACAAGATTGCCATCAACTCCAATCATAAGCAATCTTGTCATTACCAAGTATCCACAACCCCTCTTGATGATGGAAGGAAGAAGGCCACTCAACCATATCCTTGACATATACTTGATTAAAATTGCACACTTTCAATTGGTATCATGTCAATGGGATATATCTATTGTTCTTCCTTGCATGACTAATGTTTGTAGGTAACTAGTGTACTAGAACAAGAAGGATTGCTCAAAAATCAAGATGATCTTCATCAACCTTGAGCATCCTCAACAAGTTCATCTACAAGCTACGTCATCAACATCACTCAAAGGTATTTACTCATGTCCTTGAAAAGGCTTTACTCCAAGAAATGAGCTAAAGCAACTCAAGCGATATGAAGACATTAAAACACTTAATCGAAAAATGATAACCCCATTCTGAGCTTAACATAGAGTATGACCAATGATCAAGTATTCTTGCTTGGCTCCTAAGTCAATATACTCTAATATAGGTGACCTAGTCACTGCCCATCATCTAGTTAAGAAACTAGTATGGTTTGCTCTCTATTGCATGATTTATCATAACTACTCCAATCTTCTCTAGCTGATGTCCATTGTAAAAACTTTACATTTCATTGAAACTTTTTCTCTTGACTCTGTGAAAAACAGAAACTTGGTTGCACTTTCGGAGCCACCGACTTATATATCTCGGCGTCACCGATGTTCACTCTATCTCTTTTGAATTCGTCTTTTGCAATTGTGTTTTATTAGTGATCTTTCTTGTGATACTTCTATTACTTCGATGACCCCCTTATTATTGTAAAAAAATGTATTACTCAGGGGGAGAAGAACTAAAGTTAATTTTAAGGAGATAATTTCTTTCTTCAAGGATCCCTATCTTCAATGAAGAAAGGAGGAGAAGAACAAATCAGTTTCAATGCCTCTCTATATTTTCATTTCTATGAACCCTACATTTCGATGACCCTTGTTCTCAAGGATCCCTTCTCTGTCAATGATCCCTGTATCTATCCCTGTTTTTGACCTTTTTGGAAATTAATGCCAAAGGGGGAGAAGACCAAAGCTTCATGCTAAAGGGGAGATAACATACATGCTTATGCAAAGGGGGAGATATGATCAAGGGGGAGAGACAATATCAATACTCATACCTTTATAAATAGGGGAGAATATCAAAGTAGGGGGAGAAGAATTTTTTTGACCTTTCTCACCTTATCCAATCCTAATATCTACATGCTAAGATTCAAGGGGAGAGGATAATCTATTTTCATATCTACAGTGAGAAAATTCTCAATGATCTCGGAGACATATCAATTCTAAGGAATACTATCTTCTATATGTCCTCCATATCTTTGCAATTTTGAGTTCTATTGCCTTGCTGTTTGGTAGAATACTCTTGTGTTTCCTAACATTGTTTTCTCAAGTGCATTTCCGTTACCAGGATGCTCAAGAACTCAAGGTAAGTATATGCATCATATCCTTGATCAAGATTATCTCTTGCTTCTTGTACATATTGTTTGCAAGAGTGATGTCTTGAACAAAGATACATCTCATTCATATATATTTGATGCATATAGCCAAGATACACATGACCTGTTATATCCCTTCTACCTTATGTGTGTTCATGCATTCAAAAGCAACTATCCTTTAAAGGACTACACACATTTAGGCGAAGCAAGTCTAAGTCATGTGTCTCTCAAAGCCTTAAGTATAACCATGCATATCTTTATTTGAAGCTTTGATTGTATGTTGTCATCAATTACCAAAAAGGGGGAGATTGAAAGCACAACATGCTCCCTTGGTGGTTTTGTTAATTCATGACAACATACATTGTCTCTTGGACTGATACATTTACCTAATGCATTTCAAATACAGTCTATAGAGAGGTTTGGCAAAAGGAGATTGTGGACAAACCCCAAGATTCAAGGAAATAGGTTGTCCAAGCTTCAAGCAAAAGGATTCTACATTTTATATTTGTGAGAAATCACTTCGAGTCCATAGGAAAGCCAATACTATTAAAAGGGGGTAAGGTTTTGTTGGTGAACAATATGCTCAAATGTGCACAAGTGATAGTCGCCAAAAACATCCACAAACTCTTCCACCAAAGTCTGTTCTATACCTAACACTCAAAATCGGTGCAACCAACTTTCCCACTTTGGTGCCACCGGTTCCAGAACCTAGACAGACTCAAGCCAAACCCTAGCCACTTCGCTGCAACCGATTCCATACCGGTGCCACCGAGTTTAGGTTGCCAACTTTCTGTTACGCAAATTCACATTTTTGGTCCCACCAAGAATGTTGGACCGGCGTCACCCAGATTGGAAATCTGATCGTTGGTCACCTTATCGGTGCAACCGAGCTTCCTATATTGGCTTTACCTAGATTCAAAAGTTGTCACCTTTTGGTCACTTCGGTACCACCGAGATTAACACATCAGTGTCACCGAGTTGGTAATTTTGTGTGTAACGGTTGGATTTTTGGGGATGCCTATATATACCCCTTCACCACCACCTACTCGGAAGAGAAGCACTCAGAACTATTTCATACCTATCCTATCAGATTTTCTGAGAGAGAACCACCTACCCTTGTGTTGAGGTCAAGATATTCCACTCTAATCATATGAATCTTGATTTCTAGCCTCCCCAAGTAGCTTTCCACCAATCCCATCTCTTCCACCATGCCAAATCTGTGAGAGAGTGATTGTGTGCTGAGGAGTCTATCATCTTGAAGCACAAGAGCAAGGAGTTCATCGTCATTATCAAGCCTATTACCTTTTGGAGGGTGGTGCCTCCTAGATTGGTTAGGTGTCGCTTGGGGCCTCCTACTTCGTGTTGTGGAGTGAACCAAGAAGTTTGTAAGGGCAAGGAGATCGCCTACTTCGTGAAGATCTACCCATAGTGAGGCTTGTCCTTCGTGGACGGAAGCCGTTATGGAATAGTCAAGGTTGCTACTTCGTGGACCCTTTTGGGTGGAGCCCTCTGTGGACTCTCGCGACCGTTACCCTCCGTGGGTTGAAGACTCCATATACGTGGATGTACGATAGCGCCACCTATCGGAACCACGGGAAAAATCATCGTGTCTACAACTGCGTTTGATCTACCTATCTCAACACTTACTTCATATGCAATGTCTTTACTTTCCGCTGCCATATCTGTTGACATGCGTGTGTAGGTCTGTTAGACTTGCTATCTTTGTTAAAACTGTTAAAATCTGCCAACAAATTAACTTGGGAA
Source organism: Hordeum marinum (assembly GCA_022496015.1). Taxonomy (NCBI): domain Eukaryota; kingdom Viridiplantae; phylum Streptophyta; class Magnoliopsida; order Poales; family Poaceae; genus Hordeum; species Hordeum marinum. Next base: position 447,960,394 of record CM039674.1, read on the forward strand.
AAGGTTAGGTTTTAAATTTCTGCTAATAGTCTATTCAACCCCCCCCCTCTAGACACTCTTCTAGTGATCCTGCACCGTCTCAGTGCGTCACCATCAGCTCCTGCCTCGACAGCAAATAGGAAGGCGAGCTCGTCGACTTCGTCTGTGAGAATCGGGACATCTTTGCATGGTCCCCCAAGGATATGTCGGGTGTTCCGAGGAAGGTCGCCGAGCACAAACTACACGTCTAGCCGGACGTCAAGCCGGTCAAGCAACCCCTACGCCGTTTCTCTGAGGAGAAGCGGCATACTATAGGAGAAGAAATCGCCCGGCTGCTCACAGCCTGCTTCATCATGGAAGTTTTCCACCCAGACTGGCTGGCCAACCCGGTCCTGGTGCTGAAGAAGAACAAGACCTGGCGCATGTGCATTGACTACACCAGCCTCAACAAGGCATGCCTCAAGGACCCATTCGCCCTGCCGCAGATCGATCAAGTCATCGACTCCACGGCCGCCTGCGACTTGCTGTCCTTCCTAGATGCCTACTCTGGCTACCACCAGATCAAGCTGGATCCGGAGGACCGGCTCAAGACCTCCTTCATCACACGCTTCGGGGCCTACTGCTATATCACCATGTCCTTCGGCCTGAAGAACGCAGGCGCCACCTTCCAACGGTTCATGCAGAAGTGCCTCCTCTCAGATAGGCAGGAACGTCCACATCTACGTTGATGACATCATCGTCAAAACCAAGAAGAACTTCAGCCTCCTCGATGATCTCCGGGAGACCTTCGCGAACCTGCACGAGTACAAGATCAAGCTCAACCCGGAGAAGTGTGTCTTCAGCGTCCCAGCCGGCCAGCTCCTGGGTTTCTTCGTGTCCGCCCGCGGCATCGAAGCTAACCCAGAGAAGATCAGCGCTATCGAGCGCATGTCCAAGCCGACCCGGCTCCGCGACATCCAAAAGTTCACCGGCTACCTCGCCTCGCTCAACCGGTTCATCGGCCGGCTGGGGGAGAAAGCCTTGCCCCTCTATGGGCTCCTTCGCAAAAGCGCTGGTCGAGCCGGGTCACACCAAGAAGCCGAGCATGTTCGATTGGCCCGACGAGGCGGACGAGGCCTTCCGCGGTCTCAAGAAAGCTCTCACCCACGTGCCCATCCTGGCCATGCTGGCTAAGAAGGAACCCTTGCGGGCCTACATCACAGCGACCACTCGCATCATCAACATCGTCTTGGTGGTCAAGCGGTCAGAGGAGGGAAAATCCCTACCGGTCCAGCGCCCCATCTACTACCTCAGCGAGGTCCTCTCTGCCTCCAAGCAGAACTACCCCCACTACCATAAGATGTGCTATGGCATATACTTCGCTGCCAAGAAGGTCAAGTAGTACTTCCAGGAGCACACCATCACCATGGTGAGCACGGCCCCGCTCGGCGAGATCATGAGTGGCCAGGACTCCACCGGTCAGATCGCCAAATGCGTCATCGCCCTCGCCGACCACGAGATCCGGTATGAACCTCGTACCACCATCAAGTCGCAGGCGTTGGCTGACTTCCTCATTGATCGGGCGGAGACCGAGTTCGTGCCGCCTCCCCCAGACTCCACGCATTAGCGCATGCATTTTGATGGCTCAAAAATGAGGACCGGCCTGGGTGCCGGCATAGTCCTCTCCTCCCCAAAAGATGACCAGCTCAAGTACGCCTTCTAGATCCACTTCGCCGCCTCCAACAACGTGGCCGAATACGAGGCCATCGCCACGGCCTCCGGCTCGCCAAGGAGATCGCATCAGACGCATCCTGTGCTTCGGCGATTCCGACCTCGTGGTACAACAGGTCTCTGGCAAATGGGACGCCAGGGACACCAAGATGGCCAGCTACCGCTTCCTCGTACAACAACTCACCGGCTCCTTCGAGGGTTGTGAGTTCCACCACATCCCGTGGGCAGACAACAAGGTGGCCGACATGCTGGCAACGATCGACTCCACTCGGCAGGCCATCCTAGCCGGCGTCTCCCTCGAGTGGTTGCTCAAACCAATGATCAAGCCTTCCCCAGAATTGGAATCCATCTTTGTGCTGGCTGATGCTGCCGGCGCGGCTCAGGCTGCCCCCTCGGCATCTCGCCACCGGCTCCATCGACCTCGGCTGTCTTGCCGGCACCAGATGAGCCGGCTGCATCCGAGGCAGCCGGCTCCGACGCCACGGCTGTCATGATGATGGTCGATGCCCCACCGACCGTCCCCAACCCAAGGGTTGGCGAGCCGGTCCCGGGGGCTGTCTAGCCTGTCCTGGGGACTAACCACCCAGGTCCGAGGGCTCCCGAGCCGGTCCTCGTCTCGGCTCCCTCATGGGCCCAGCCTATCCTAGCGTTCCTTCTAAGTGGCGAGCTCCCCCCGGACGAGGTCATGGCAAGGCAAATTCAGCGTCGGGCTTCGGCCTACAGCATCATCAATCACGAGCTTGTCCACCGTAGCACCACCGGCATTTTGCAACGGTGTGTCGAGCCGGAAAGGGGCCAGGAGATCCTCCTCGACATCCACCAGGGCAGTGCGGGCACCATGCTGCCTCCAGGACCCTGGTGGCCAAGGATTTTCTCCACAAGTTCTACTGGCCGACCGCCTTGGAGGCGGCCAAGAAACTGGTCGACAAATGCGAGGGCTGTCAGCATTTCAGCATGCAGAGCCACCTGTCGGTGTCGGCCCTCCAGACCATCCCCCTCTCATGGCCCTTCGCCGTCTGGGGGCTAGACATGGTGGGTCCCTTCAAAACCGCACGAGGCGGCATGACACATCTACTGATGGCCGTCAAAAATTCACCAAGTGGATCGAGGCCCGACCAATCAAGAAGCTGGACGGTCCCACAGCGGTCTGGTTCATTGATGACATCACGGTTCGCTACGGCGTCCCCCACAACATCATCACCGACAACGACACGAACTTTGCCAAGGGCGTGCTCGCGCGTTTGTGCTCCAAGCAGGGTATCCGGCTTGACCTGGCCTTCGTCGCTCATCCATAGTCAAACGGCCAGGTCGAGAGGGCAAACGGCCTAATCCTGTCTGGCATCAAGCCCCGGCTCGTAACGCCGCTGGTGAGGTCAGCCGGCTGCTGGGTCGACGAGCTGTCGGCTGTCCTTTGGAGTCTTAGGACCACCGCCAACCGATCAACCGGCTACACGCCCTTCTTCCTTGTGTACAGGTCCGAGGAAATCATCCCCACAGATATCGAGTTCGACTCGCCTCGGGTCGCCATATACATAGAGAAAGATACCAAGGAGGCAAGAGAAGACGACACCGACCTACTCGAAGAAGCCCGCAAACTGGCCTTAAGCCGGAAGACCATCTATCAGCAGAAGCTTCGGCACTACCACAGCAAGCGGATCCGGCCGCTCTCCTTCTGCGAAGGGGACTTGGTGCTCAGGCGGATCCAGCGGACAGCCGGACAGCACAAGTTTTCCTCCCCATGGGAGGGCCCGTTCATCATTAGCAAGGCGTTGCGCAACAACACATATTACCTGATAGACGCCCAGAAGCCACAGAAGCGCAAAAGAGACGCCTCCGGCCAGGAGACCGAGCGCCCATGGAATGTGGCACTCCTTCGTATGTTTTACTGCTGAAAAACCCAGTGTATGTATGTATCCCTACCCTTTTGGGCCTATGAATGCAATGGGTGCCCCAGGCCGGCTCTTGGGGCACGCCCTTTCCGTTTCCCTCCAAGGTCTCCTCACTCACCCCCCCGACCAGGCTCCCGGGCCCGAGAGCTCTCCGTCTGGTCCTAGGTCGCCTCTCCCAAAATCGACCAAGTATTGTGAGCTAAGCAAGCCCTCCCACCCCTCCCAGCTATAGACCAGCTCCCGGCGATCTGGCTGACGGGGTCTTGGGGCGGCAAAACTTAGCACACATGAAAAATTGACCGCAAGGGGGTTGTCGGCTAGGTCTAGCCGGACCACCGCCTCGCCTCTGCCGCTCAACTTACCCAAAAAACTCTCGTAGTTCCTAAGTTCGAAACCGACTCCCTCGAGGCGAATGCCCCAACCCAGCTATAGACCGGCTCCCGGCTGTCGGACTGGCGGGGCCGAAACCAAAGGGGAAAAGGGGCCAAGCAGATGGAACCAAAGGAGCAAAAAAGGTATAAGAACGAGCAGGCATGCATAATAGGTAAACACATTAAGAATTCAGCACACAAGTGTAAAATAAAGAAGGTCCACGGCCATTACGATTCATTACATTACACCCCAATGGGTGGACTTGAGTCTAACAGACAGGAGAAATAACAAAAGAAAAGATAAGACGCCCTGGGGCTCAGGCCACCGGCGCGTCGCCAGCCGGTGCATCGCCGGGCGGCTCGACTCTTGTCCCAGAGGTAGTCACGGCCTTCGGGGCGGCTTCCTTGGCCTTCGGGGCAACCACCGCGGTCCCAGCCGTCACGGTGCTGGAGTCGGTGCTCTCATCGGCGATGTAACAGTCCGGGACCAACGCTCCAGAAGATTCCCCTTTTTTCCATTCTCGTCTGTGTTTCGTTGGTTGTTGCATTCATCATCACATCATTCACATCATCTGCATGGCATCATCACTCGTTTTCAAATACTTGCATCCGTTTGTAGTCGCCGGTTTTCTCCGTTCTTGCCGTTGCCCGTTTCGAGACCAACCACACACGCACGTGCCCACGACATCGTTAGAAAACCGTTTTTAAGGGCACGAAAAATATTCTCCAATCGGGTCAAAACCTGGCGTGTTGTCTTATTATATTGTAGGTGGACTGCCTGCCAAATTTCGTCGCGTTCCGAGGTAGTTTGATACCCGAAAGGTTAACCGTAGCAATGCGGTCATCGGTTTATTATCGAACATTTCTCGGTGTTTTAAAAATCATGTCACGAGCCAAACCTCCCACTCTTCTCAGCCTAACACCCCTCTACACAACCACCGCAGCCCACCTAGCCTACCCCCTTCCCTAGCTCCCAAACTGCTATTTATAGACCCTAGGCATCCATTTAGGGAAACCCTAGCCTCCCCTCAGGATCTGCGCCACCCCAACCAGCAGTCGCCACCATACCTGGCCAAACGAGCCGACCCAGCAGCACGCCGTGCCGGCACGGCACGCGGTCCGGCCCGACACGAGCTAAACGGGCCGTTCCAGGCCCGCGGCCCGCCTTGGGCCGTGCCTGGGCTGCCACCCCCAGCACGCGAGTCGACACGACACGGCCCGATTATCTTTTTTTATTTTTTATTTTTTATACGGCCCAATAAGTAAAAATAGACTAAAAAACGTTCAATGCGTCAAATAGTAGGCATATTAGCGGGCCTGGCATGCCGACGGGCCGACCCCATTAGCAAACAGGTCGTGCCTGGGCCGGCACCCCGAACACGCGGGCCGGCACGGCACGGCCCGATTAGTAATCGTGTCGTGGCGGGCTGCCGGTCACGATTACCAGCGGGCCGTGCCAGGCCGTGCCGAGCCGGGCCGTGGCGGGCCGGCCCGTTTGGCCAGGTATGGCTGCCACTCCTGCGCCTGTCTCCCTCCTCGTGCCGCCGGCCCTGCCAGGCCCATCCACGGCCCGCCCGGCCCGGGATCCACCGCCGCCAGCCACAGCCATCCCGCAGCCGAGCACCTCCACTCACGTGGGCAACCACCTCGCCGCTGCCTCAGCCTGTTCGCCAACCGCCGCCGGACGACCACCGGAGGGTCGCCGGACCCCGCCGCCGCACCTCGAGCCGCCGGCACCTGCACGCAGCCGTGCCCATCCACGTCCCCGCGTCAACCGCCATGTGCAGGGGCTCCTCCATGGCGCCGCCGGAGCTGCTCCTGCCAGATCCGCCGGAGTTGCGTATTGAGCTTCACTTTTATGTGTAGTAGTTGTTTGATGTGTTTTGTCATGCGTTGCATATTAAACCAGACATGCATCATATATGTTTGCGCATCATGTCATGCATATGTTGTTTTGTATCTTGTGTTGATTGTTTGTTCCGAATTGCTTCTTATCGATAGAGTTCCGAGAGCGTTCGGAGTGTGAGGATTCGTTCGACTACGTTGACTCGTCTTCTTCATGGATTCGTTGTTCTTCTAAGCAGGATCTCAGCCAAGATGACACATTTTCCTGGATACCACTACTATCATTGCCATGCTAGTTGTCCCGCTTTTATCGTTATGTCTCGCTACCTACCACTTGTTTGTTAAGCCTCCCAATATTGCCATGAAAAGCCTCTAACCCTCCAGCTTTCTAGCAAACCGTTGTTTGGCTATGTTACCGCTTGCTCAGCCCTTCTTATAGCGTTTCTAGCTGCAGGAGCAATTGCTTCCATGTGACAACATGGACATTCTTTGTTATATCACAATATTGCTGCTATTTAATTTAATGCACTTATACACTTGGTAAAGTGTGGAAGGCTTGGTCTTTTGCTTGGTGTTTTGTTCCACTCTTGCCGTCCTAGTTACTTGTGAACCGGTGTTATGTTCCATTAATGAGTGCTCCTAACATGCTCGGGGTTGTTATGGGGACCCCCTTGATTTTCATTTTAAAATACACCAACTGTGTGCGTAATTGTGACTGTCTCTTCTCGCGAGTTCTTATCCGAGAGAGAACATGGTGGGGTTATGATTGACGTAAGTAGGTGTTTAGGATCAGTTAGTGATCATTACTAGTTCACGTTAGTTGTGCGTAGACCACCAAACTTTACTTTCTATATTCGTAAGTTAGCCACTCAAATATATGCTTAGTGGCTTGCTGCAGCCTCACCACTTAACCATACCTCACCAGCTTTAATAGTCTTGATACCCTTGGAAATGAGATTGCTGAGTCCCTATGGCTCACAGATTACTACAACAACAGTTGCAGGTACAGGTAATGCGATGATTTGATGTGAGCGTGTTGCTTGTTTGATGTGGAGTTCTTCTTCTTCATCATCAATCTAGGATGGGTTCCAGGCGGCAGCCTGGGATAGCAAGGATGGATGTCATTTTATCGTTTGATTTTGTCCGTAGTCGGACCCTGCTCTTTTGTTGATGTTTGAGTATGTTGTTGTATTGATGTGATATTGATTCAGCTTGTGGCTAGTGTAAGCCAATTCCATATGCTCATCTGTTTTGTACATGTACTTGTAATGATATCCATTCTTGCAACACGACGAGATGCGCTTCTTGTTGGGAGACGTAGTAGTAAATCAAAAAAATTCCTACGTGTTCACCAAGATCTATCTATGGAGAAACCAGCAACGAGTAAGGGGATGAGTGCATCTTCATACCTTTGAAGATCGCTAAGCGGAAGCGTTACTAGAACACGGTTGGTGGAGTCGTACTCGCAGCGATTCAGATTGCGGTGGGATCCGATCTAAGCGCCGAACAACGGCGCCTCCGCGTTCAACACACGTGCAGCCCAATGACGTCTCCTATGCCTTGATCCAGCAAGGAGGAAGGAGAGGTTGAGGGAGAGCTTCGGCAGCACGACGGCGTGGTGACGGTGGAGCTGCGTGGTACTCCGGTAGAGCTTCGCTAAGCACTACGGAGGACGAGGAGAGGGAGGAGTAGGGCTGCGTCATGGGAGAGAGAACTCGTGTGTTGGCAGCCCCCCAAAACCCCCACTATTAATAGGAGGAGGGGAGGAGGGTGCACAGCTCCTAGGGTACCCACCCTAGGGTGGTGTGGCAGCCCTAGATGGCCTTTGGCCGGCGGCCAAGAGGGAAGAGGGGGAGGGCGCAGCCCTAGTGGGCCTTAGGCCCATCTGGGTCTAGGGTTTCCCCTCCCTCCCACCTTTCCTGCGCCTTGGGCCAGGGTGGAGGGCGCACCAGCCCACTATGGGGCTGGTCCCTTCCACTCTCAGCCCACGCAGCCCTCTGGGGCTGGTGGCCCCACATGGTGAACCCCCGGAACCCTTCCAGTGGTCCCGGTACGTTACCGGTAATTCCTGAAACACTTCCGATGGCCAAATCCTCACTTCCTATATATGAATCTTTACCTTCGGACCATTCTGGAGCTCCTCGTGACGTCCGGGATCTCATCCGAGACTCCGAACAACCTTCGGTAACCATGTACACTATTTCCCTATAACCCTAGAATCATCAAACCTTAATTATGTAGACCCTATGGGTTCGGGAGACACGTAGACATGACCGAGACACCTCTCCGGTCAATAACCAACAGGGGGATCTAGATACCCATGTTGGCTCCCACATGCTCCACGATGATCTAATCGGATGAACCACGATGTCAGGGATTCAATCAATCCCGTATACAATTCCCTTTGTCTACCGGTATGATACTTGCTCGAGATTCGATCATTGGTATCCCTATACCTTGTTCAATCTCGTTACCGGCAAGTCTATTTACTCGTTCCGCAACACATCATCCCATGGCTAACTCCTTAGTCACATTGATCTCATTATGAGGATGTCTTACCGAGTGGGCCCAGAGATACCTCTTCGTTAAACAGAGTGGAAAATCCCTGTGTCGATTCGTGCCAACCCAACAGACACTTTCGGACATACCCGTAGTGCACCTTTATAGCCACCTAGTTACGTTATGACGTTTGGCACACCCAAAGCATTCCTACAGTATCAGGGAGTTGCACAATCCCATGGTCTAAGGAAATGATACTTGACATTGAAAAAGCTTTAGGAGACGAACTACACGATCTTGTGCTATGCTTAGGAATGGGTCTTGTCCATCAGATCATTCTCCTAATGATGTGATCCTGTTATCAACGACATCTAATGTCCATGGTGATGAAACCTTGACCATCTATTAATCAACGAGCTAGCCAACTAGAGGCTCACTAGGGACACGTTGTGGTCTATGTATTCACACATGCATTATGGTTTCCGGTTAACACAATTATAGCATGAACAATAGACAATTATCATGAACAAGGAAATACAATAATAACCATTTTATTATTGCCTCTAGGGCATATTTCCAACAGTCTCCCACTTGCACTAGAGTCAATAATCTAGTTACATTGTGATGAATCGAAAACCCATAGCATTCTGGTGTTGATCATGTTTTGCTCGTGAGAGAGGTTTAGTCAATGGATCTGCGACATTCAGATCCGCATGTACTTTACAAATATCTATATCCCCTCCTGAATGTAATCACGGATGGAGTTGAAGCGGCACTTGATGTGTCTTGTCTTCTTGTGAAACCTAGGCTCCTTCGCAAGGGCAATAGCTCCAGTGTTGTCATAGAAATAGAGTCATCGGGCCCGACGCATTGGGAATCACTCCTAGGTCGGTGATGAACTCCTTCATCCAGACTCCTCCCTTTGCTGCTTCCGAAGCAGCTATGTACTCCGCTTCACATGTAGATGTCGCCACAACGCTTTGCTTGCTGCTGCACCAGCTTACTGCCCCTCCGTTCAAAATATACACGTATCCGGTTTGCGACTTGGAGTCGTTCGGATCTGTGTCGAAGCTAGCATCGACGTAACCCTTTACGACGAGCTCTTAGGCACCTCCATATACGAGAAACATGTCCTTTGTCCTTTTCAGGTACTTCAGGATATTCTTGACCGATGTCCAGTGTTTCGCTCCGGGATCACTTTGGTACCTCCCTACCAAACTTATGGCAAGGTTCACATCAGGTCTGGTACATAGCATGGCATACATAATAGAGCCTATGGCTGAAGCATAGGGGATGACACTCATCTCTTCTCTATCCTTTGCCATGGTCGGGCATTGAGTCGTACTCAATCTCATACCCTATAACACAGGCAAGAACCCCTTCTTGGACTGATCCATATTGAACTTCTTCAATATCTTTTCAAAGTATGTGCTTTGTGAAAGACCTATGAGGTGTTTCGATCTATCTCTATAGATCTTAATACCTAATATGTAAGCAGCTTCTCCAAGGTCCTTCATTGAAAAACATTTATTCAAGTAGGCCTTTACACTTTCCAAAAGTTCTATATCATTTCCCGTCAACAATATGTCATCCACATATAATATGAGAAATGCTATAGAGCTCCCACTCACTTTCTTGTAAATATAGGGTTCTCCATAAACCTGTATAAATCCAAAAACTTTAATCACCTCATTAAAGCGAATGTTCCAAATCTGAGATGCTTGCACCAGCCCATAGATGGAGCGTTGGAGCTTGCATACCTTCTTAGCATCTTTAGGATCGACAAAACCTTCCGGATGCATCATATACACTTCTTCCTTAAGGAAGCCATTAAGGAATGCCATTTTGATGTCCATTTTCCAGATCTCATAATCATAAAATGCGGCAATTGCTAACATAATTCAGATAGACTTCAGCATCGCTATGGGTGAGAAAGTATCATTGTAGTCAACTCGTTGAACTTGTCGATAACCCTTAGCGACAAGACGAGCCTTATAGACGGTCACATTACCATCCGCGTCAGTCTTCTTCTTAAAGATCCATTTATTTTTAATGGCTCTCTTATCATCAGGAAAGTCCACCAAAGTCCATACTTTGTTCTCATACATGGATCCTATCTCGGATTTCATGGCTTCAAGCCATTTGTTAGAATTCGGGCCCGCCATCGCTTCTTCATAGTTCCAAGGTTCACCGTTGTCCAATGACATGATCTCCAGGACAGGGTTGCCTTACCACTCTGGTGCGGAACATGTCCTAGTGGACCTTCGATGTTCAATAGTAACTTGATCTGAAGTTTCATGATCATCATCATCAACTTCCTCTCTAGCCGGTGTAGGCTCCACAGAAACAACTTCCTGTGCTGCGCTACTCTCCAGTTCGAGTGGAGGTACAATTACCTCATCAAGTTCTATTTTCCTCCCATTCACTTCTTTTGAGAGAAACTCTTTCTCGAGAAAGGATCCATTCTTGGCAACAAAGACTTTGCCTTTGGATCTGAGGTAGAAGGTATACGCAATAGTCTCTTTGGGATATCCTATGAAGACACACTTTTCCGCTTTGGGTTCGAGCTTCTCAGGTTGAAGTTTCTTCACATAAGCATCGCATCCCCAAACTTTTAGAAACGATAGCTTAGGTTTCTTTCCAAACCATAATTCATACAGTGTCATCTCAACGGACTTTGATGGTGCCCTATTTAAAGTGAATGCGGTAGTCTCTAATGCATATCCGCAAAATGATAGCGGTAAGTCGGTAAGAGACATCATAGATCGCACCATATCCAATAGAGTGCGATTACGACGTTCAGACACACAATTTCGCTGAGGTGTGCCAGGCAGCGTGAGTTGTGAAACAATTCCACATTTCCTTAGGTGCGTGCCAAAATCGTGACTCAAATATTCTCTACCACGATTAGATCGTAGGCACTTTATTTTCCTGTCATGTTGATTCTCTACCTCACTCTGAAATTCCTCGAACCTTTCAAAGGTTTCAGACTTGTGTTTCATTAAGTAGACATACCCATATCTGCTCAAGTCATCAGTGAGGGTGAGAACATAACAGAAGCCACCGCGAGCTTCGACGCTCATTGGACCGCATACATCGGTATGTATTATCTCCAACAAGTCAGTTGCTCGCTCCATTGTTCTGGAGAACGGAGTCTTGGTCATCTTGCCCATGAGGCATGGTTCGCACGTGTCAAATGATTCAAAATCAAGAGACTCCAAAAGTCCATCAGCATGGAGCTTCTTCATGCGTTTGACACCAATATGACCAAGGCGGCAGTGCCACATGTAAGTGGGACTATCGTTATCAACCTTACACCTTTTGGTACTCACACTATGGACATGTGTAACATCACATTCGTGATTCATCAAAAATAAACCATTGACTAGTGGGGCATGACCATAAAACCATTTCTCTCATATAAATAGAACAACCATTTTTCTCAGATTTAAATAAGTGTCCATATCGCATCAAGCGAGATCTAGATACAATGTTCATGCTCAAAGCTGGTACTAAATAACAATTATTGAGGTTTAAAACTAATCCCGAAGGTAGATGTAGAGATAGCGTGCCGACGACGATCACATCGACCTTGGAACCATTCTCGATGCGCATCGTCACCTCGTCCTTTGCCAGCCTCCGCTTATTCCGCAGCTCCTGCTTGGAGTTACAAATGTGAGCAACTGCACCGGTATCAAATACCCAGGAGCTACTACGAGCGCTGGTAAGATACACATCAATAATAAGTATATCACATATACCTTTAACGTTGCCGGCCTTCTTATCCGCTAAGTACTTCGGGCAGTTCCGCTTCCAGTGACCGGTACCCTTGCAATAAAAGCACTCAGTCTCAGGCTTGGGTCCATGCTTGTTCTTCTTCCCGACAACTTGCTTACCGGGCACGGCAACAACTTTGCCGTCCTTCTTGAAGTTCTTCTTACCCTTGCCATTCTTGAAACTAGTGGTCTTATTCACCATCAACACTTGATGCTCCTTTTTGATCTCGACCTCCGCTGATTTCAGCATCGAGTACAACCCAGGAATGGACTTCTCCATACCCTACATGTTGTAGTTCATCACAAAGCTCTTGTAGCTAGGTGGAAGCGACTGGAGGATTCTGTCAATGACCGAGTCATCCAGGAGATTAACTCCCAGCTGAGTCAAGCGGTTGTGCAACCCAGACATTTTGAGTATGTGCTCACTGACAGAACTATTCTCCTCCATCTTACAGCTGAAGAATTTGTCATAGACGTCATATCTCTCAACCCAGGCATGAGCTTGGAAAACCAGTTTCAGCTCTTGGAACATCTCATATGCTCCGTGTTGCTCAAAACGCTTTTGGAGCCCCGGTTCTAAACTGTAAAGCATGCCGCACTGAACCTGGGAGTAATCATCGCAACATGACTGCCAAGCGTACATAACATCTTGGTCCGCTGGGAAAATGGATGGGTCACCTAGCTGTGCATCAAGGGCATACAATCTCTTGGAAGCTATGAGGATGATCCTCAAGCTACGGACACAGTCTGCATAGTTGCTTCCATCATCTTTCAGCTTGGTTTTCTCTAGGAACGCGTTGAATTGAGGGTGACATTAGCGTTAGCCATTGGATCCACAATATAGATTGTAAAGACAATTTTAGACTAAGTTCATGATAATTAAGTTCACATAATAAAATTATTTAATGAACTCCCACTTAGACGGACATCTCTCTAGTCATCCAAGTGATACATGATCCATGTCAACTAGCCCGTGTCCGATCATCACGTGAGATGGACTAGTCATCCATGGTGAACATGTCCATGTTGATCGCATCTTCTATACGACTCATGTTCGACCTTTCGGTCTTCTGTGTTCCGAGGCCATGTCTGTACATGCTAGGCTCGTCAAGTCAACCTAAGTGTTTTGGATGTGTAAATCTGGCTTACACCCGTTGTATGAGAATGTTAGAACCTATCACAGCCGATCATCACGTGGTGCTTCGGAACAACGATCCTTAGCAATGGTCCATAGTTAGGGTGAACACATTTGTTGAAATTTTTATTGAGAGATCATCTTATTTACTACCGTCGTTCTAAGCAAATAAGATGTAAACATGATAAACATCACATGCAATCAATATAGTGACATGATATGGCCAATATCATCTTGCTCCTTTGATATCCATCTTCGGGGCACCATGATCATCACTGTCACCGGCACGACACCATGATCTCCATCATCATGATCTCCATCATCGTGTCTTCATGAAGTTGTCTCGCCAACTATGTCACAGCCTTAGAATTTGCTTGAAATTGTTTGCATCAACATCAGCATGTGCATCATGTCATCATGTTTAAATTCAACTAAATTTGAAATGGGGATGTCAAACCCTAGCACCTCATTGAATAAACAAAATTCCAAACAATTAAATTTTCAATGATTCAAAATGCTCTCTAAAAATGTTCCCCCTCTATGATAAATGTTAGCAACAACATACCAGGGGTGAACCATATTTTCACAAACATTTTAAAAAATTTAATAAATCAGCAAAGTTCTGAAAATGACCAATAAAACACTATAAATATTTTAGTTGTTTAAAAAATTCTGGAAATTATTGTGGGGACTGGAAATAATATGTTTAAACCCCAAAAATTATGTCAGGATTTTTAACTTTAGTGGTTTTGCCCAAACATTATAAAATAGATTGCATAAATAGAAAAAAATGAAAGCAGAGGGGAGAAGGACTTACCTGGCCGGCCGAGTTGGTGGCCCATCCCACCAACCCCCTTTGCTAGTCGTCTCCCACCTCGCGCCAGGAGGACACGAGGCGTGTGGTCGCCGTGTGCCCGGCCACCTCCACCCTGCCTGCTTGCCCGGAGGTCGCCTAAGAGCGCCACGCGACCCCTAGAGCCGTTCGGATCCATCCCTCCTCTCCATCTCTCTCCCCTCGGCCTCCTCTTCCTTCCCCCCTCTCTGATGGCTGCCGCAGCCATGGCCGAAGCCATCGCCGCCTCGCTGCCGCTGCCCCCTTGCCCTATCCACGTGCCTAGAAGAACTGTGACGTCGATGCCGACTTCCTCACCGAGCCAAGCAATCGAAGGAGCACCACGTCGTCGCCATCGACCGTCTTCTCCAAGCTCGACCGCTGGACACCGTCGCAAAAATCGTGGGCTCCAAAGCTTCTCCGACCTCGCCGTCGACTCCAGACAAACCCCGTGAGCCCCTCTTCTTCTCCCCTCTCTTCTTGCCATCTTGGGCGCCCCCTAGCTAGCATCCCCGTCGAAGCCGAAGCTTCTCGCCGTCGGTGGGGGATGTGGCTGTGGCTACAGCCACCACGGCCTACGCCCGAGCGTGTCATCGTGCTCGTGTTGCTCCCAGGAGTCGAATGCACCCAGTAGATGGTCCTCCCGTGCCCCATAGCATTGTTGCTGTCGTTGCCTGAACTCCGGCCGCCGCCAAAGTCATCGTGGCCATCATCTCCGGCCACCCCGAAGCCTCCCGCGTGCTTCCCCTGGTTGCACACTGGCGAGGGCTACGCTCTGGTGGCCTCAGCGCCGCTAGCCACCCCCTGTAGCGCCGCCCCGAGAAACACCGACGAGCCACCGCCGTAGTTTGGTCACCGGCGACTCGTAGCCAGCGTGGCCGATGTGGCGCCGTCATTAGAGCCTAATTAACCACTAACCAGCCATCCTAACGCTAACTAGCGGGCCCTGCAGCTAGTCAAAGCTCTAGTCAACATGGGGATTAGCCCTCTGCAGATGACATGTTGGACCCACAAGTCAGTTTGACTTGGTCAACTGCTGACGTTACCCTGATGCACTGCTGACATCATAAATGCATTTACTGGAATTTTCTTATTCAATTATTTTTGGAAATTCCAGAAAATATTTAAAATTCTAAAAATCATAGAAAATAATCTGTAAGTCAGATGAAAATAATTTATATATGAAAAATGATCAAAAAAATCCAATGAATCTGTTTATGCCATGATCATGCATGTTTGAACAAGTTAACATCACCAAGTAGGACATTTTATGGTTAGAGCAATATAGGAATTCCACTTCAATTAACATGGCCAAATATTCCTCTAGGAGAATTCAGTACCTTAACATGCCATTTCAGGCATCATGTTTGTTACATAACATTGAATGCGTTCCTTCTTCCTGTGTGTCGGCGATTATTCCCTCTCGGTAGATGATGGTTCCCACGATGTGATCGTTGACACTAATGAAGAGAAGTATTATCTTCAGGACTGTCAGACAAGCAAACCCCCTTGAGCATACTGATATGAACCCACTCTCTCGCTCCTGCTCTCTTTTATCGCATTAGGACAAGAACGATTAAATTGTTACCTGTTCTGGGTAGTTGAACCCATTCCTTTGCATGACCTGTCTTTGCCACAGTAAATAGTTGAAACCACTTAGCATGAGTAGCAACTGATTGAGCCTTGTTGTGCTTACTCATCCATGCTTGCTTACTTGCTATGCCTGCTATGCTTAGAGTTGTGTCGTGTCGGGTCTGATCCATCCGGGTGATGAATCAGAATAGATGTGTTCATGTCCTACTATATGAGAGCTAAGTGTGTGAACACGATTTGGTAAAGGTAGCGATGAGAGGCCATGTAGGAGTACATGGCGGGTTGTCTCATTCGGACCGTCCTTAAGAACTGAGTTCTGTGTATGTTATCCAAGACAAGATACTACCGCACATTGGGATACTTAGTTGACCCTCTCATCTTATTAATCGGCTAGACCTATGTCCAGGAGTTGCAACTAGTTTCTGGTGTTTGTAGGAGAAGTGTTTGCAGCCGTGCATAGTGCTGCCCGACGGGGTGGACTATGATGCAGTATAGGCACAGTGGCATGGTGTACCAAGTGGCACCCGAACGGTGGGCTTGGGAACCCTGCGCACATCGTTTGAGGCCGTAGCGGAAACTTTGGCCGGACTTCCATGCGGGTTCAGTCTCAGATAGGCGGTAAACCTGGACTAGGGTCTTGTGTGGTTGACGGTCGTGGCCGACTCCCTCGCTGGGCTTCCGCTTGAAGGTTGCGGAGGTGCCTTTTTACGTGCACATGGCGATAAGTGGCGGGAGCGTGTGTGAAGAAGTATACCCCTGCAGGCATAAATAAACTATTCAAATAGTCGCGTCCTTGGATATTGACTACTTGGAGAACTTATGTAGTTCATAGATAAGTGAAATGGATACTTCTAAAATACGCAAGATAAGTGTGAGTGCTATGGATGGCCTTCTCGTAGGGAGACGGGAGTGGATCCATAGTAGTGTATTGATTGGAGAATATGTGGACTCGTGTGCGTTATTCCACCTCAATGATACTACTTGTAGTCATAGTATAGGTTGGCCAAGAGTCAAAGCTGGCTTGCTGTAATAAACTCCACAACCCCCTTCATTGATACTTATGCATATGTAGATAGTTCTGATGTAAGTCTTGCTGAGTACCTTTGTACTCACGTTTCCTTAATTTATGTTTTTGCAGAGGAGACGTCAGTCTCATTAGTGGTATTTTCGATGTGAAGTTCGATGTTGACCGGATTAGCTTGGGAATCCCAGATAGAGGTCTGGTTCCTTTGGTAGGGTTGTTGTAGCTTTTCAGGCTCCTCTAGCCACTTTTGTAGATGTCTGTACTCAGACATGTTTAACTTCCGCTTGCTTGTTTGAATGCTCTGAATGTTGGGTCTTGTGACCCCTGTTTGTAGCATTGTGACATCCCTATCTTTAGCATGCATTAGGATCCATGTTGTGATTGCATCATGTTTAAATTCTTTTAAACCTAAAATGGGGATGTTCAACACCCTAGCACCATTTGAATTCAATAGGCTCAACCAAAACAATTTTTTTTAATGATCCAAAGTGACCTTGGAAAATGTTCATCTTCTCTAGAATAATGTGGCAACATAAACCAGGGGTGGTGCATATTTTAAAAATGTCATTTGGGGTATTGAATTAAAGCAATAACTATTCAGATTGGAGTTTTAAAATACTATAAATATTTTAAAAGCTCCAATAATTATGGAAAATCCATGAGTGCCTTTGGTTATAATATAACAGGCCACATATTAATTTTCAGAATATTATAAAATGGTTTGGTTTTGAAATCAAATCAAAACAAAACAAAAAAAACAGAAAACAGAAAGTAATAAAAAAAAGAGAAGAAGCAGGTCCAGGAGGAGCTGGCCCAGCGGCCCAACCGCCAGTCACCCCCAACCTCCTGCCAGGAGGATTGGGGCGTGTGGCAGGGGTGCTCCGACACGCGCCATGGCCAGCTCCTACCTAGCTGCCTGCCTGGAGGCCTCCGGGGCCGCGAGCGCCCCCCTCCCGCCGTGCCCTTCTCCCCCTCCCTCTCTCCCTGCCGCTCTCTCTCACTCTTTCCCCCTCCTTGCTCTCTCTCACTCTCCCGCGTCAGACCGAAGCTGTCACCACCGTCGATTCGTCGCCTCGGTGCCTCCCCGAGCCCGCGAGCTCCGTCCTCCAATGCGCCATGAGCCTCCCCGTCGATCCCCCTCCTTCTCCCTACTTCTTAGCCGCGTAAGCCGCTGCTTTCCCTATTGTGCCCGAGCTCCCCGCCGCCGGCGTCATGGCCACCGCGGCCAGAGCACCCGCTGTGCTCAGCTGAGCACTCTGGCGTCCTTGCGCGGGCCCGTAGGTGCCGCCTCGACCTCTAACTTCCCCTCCCATAGCCCGTATCGCCGCGGCCGTCCTCGGTCGAGCTCCGGCCGCCGCCTCTGGCGTCGCAGCCGCGAGCTCCGGCATCCCCCGCAACCCTAGCTAGCTCCCCTGGGTGCGGGCGAGCGAGGGCTCCGCCCCAGTGCCCCCGGCCGCCGCTCCCGTGGCCGGTAGCACGAACTCCGCCGCGACCAGAGGTCGCCGACGACGAGTCCTGTCGCCTGAGCCACCTGTAGGTGGGACCCCCTCGTCAGGTGATTAGCTTAAGGCTAATCATCGGGTTAATTAACCCCTGGGTAGCTAACGTGTGGGCCCAGCCCTATTAGTTTAATTAAAAAACTGTTAGATGAATGAGTTAGTGATAGGTGGGGCCCAACCGCTAGGTTTGACATGGGCTGGCACTTTGACCTGCTGACGTCATCATGATGCCAGGCTGACATAATAAATACAATTATGTATATTTAAATAAATTCTAGAAATTAATAAAAACTTCTAAAATTCATATAAATTAATCTGTAAGTCAGATGAAAATAATTTATATATGAAAATTGATCAGAAAAATCTAGTGAATCCATCTGTACCATTTTCATACATGTTAGAGAAAAATAAATAGGTGAACTTGGACATTTTAGTTCAAATGAATTATGGAATCCATATAAGAAGTTGAATTTGACCCTTGAGTTCAAACCTACTTCATTTAAACTTGTTGCTAGATGCATTAGCTCAAACACATCATATTGCCATGTCATATTCATGCATCATATTGTTGCATTTGATGTGTATTGATTTGTTCCCCCTTCGATGGTTTTTCTTCGTGTTAGGCACTATTCCGGAGGATACGATCGAGTATCCATCTGAAGAGCAGTAACGTGTGATCGTCTTATCAGGCAAGCAACCCCCCTTGAACATGTCCGATACAATCCCACCCTCTCCTCTTGCTCTCACTTATTGCATTAGGACAAAACATTTCAACTTTGCATGTTCCGGTAGTTGAACCATTCCTCTGCATGACCTGTCATTGTGACAGTAAATAGCTGAACCATGCAACCTAGCATACCTGGTAGATGCTTGACCTATGTTGTGCCCTTAACCTGCTATGCTTGCTATGCTTAGAGTTGTGTCAGGTCTGATTCATCTGGGTGATGAACTAGAGTGAACTGAACTTGTTCTGATGATGAGAGTTAAGTTGTGAACACGATTTGGTAAAGGTAGCAATGGGAGGCCATGTAGGAGTACATGTGTCGGGACCCCGATCCTAAGTCATATGAATCCAGAATGTAACATATCACATCACTTTGCGGCCTCACGCACGGTAAGCTCCACGGCTGCAGCCTTACCTTAGCCGGGACCGTTTGCGTATTTTGGCTCACGTATGTGAACATGTCGCTGGCAATCAAACGACAGAGAACTCGGGCCGACATGACTAGTCATAGAACCCAAGTGGCACATCCGTACGAAAATAGGCATACGTAACCTAGCAATACAGGTGTCGACCTGAAGCGTGTGTAGATGAGTCATAGCAAGCTACAAGGACTCCATTACGCCGTGAGACATTTCCCCGAAGGGAAAGACACAACAGCAAAGAAGGATACGTGTCGGTCAATCAATGTGTCTGGAGCAGTAGCAAGCTACCATGGCTCGGTGGAAGCACAAAGAGGTAGTTTCCCGTAAAGAGTACTACTAAAGGAACACGACTAGGTGTCGGATCCCATACATACCGTTGGACGTCACACGTACACATGACATGCCCGATATGCATAGATACAACCATGGCATCACAACGTAACCATACAACAACTTTTATTTAAGGGGCTCAGACGAGCATTACATAACATGTTCTTACAGATAGGGGTCACATGACCCGACACTCAAGTCATACAAACAAGTTCATACAAACCAAGCGGAAGCATAAGCTGTCCGAGTACAAACAGATGAAAGGGTAAAAAGGCACATGGCCTGACTATCTACAGCCCGCCACAGGGCATAAGGTCGTAGCTGGGACACCAGCTATTCGGCATTGTCGACATCTTGAAAGAACCCACCTGAAGGGTCCTGGGTCTCATCTGCAACGTTTATTAAGCAAACATGAGTACAAATGTACTCAACAAGACTTTAAATAGACCTAGTCTATTCATGCTCATGTATCAACAATGGGGGTGGTGGAGTTTATGCAGCAATGCCAACTTTGACTCATGGCTAACCTACACTACACAATTTTAACTCTTTGTTTAAATTTTAGATATTGCACACGAGTCCACTAACTCCATGACAATACACCACCATGGATTCACTTCCCTCTCCTGGGAGAGTGCCATCCACGGTACTCACACTTGTCTTGATATTTTTATGAGTATCCATTTGATTATCTATGAACAACATAAGTTATCCAAGTAGTCCATATCCGAGGACATGGCTATTCGAATAGTTTCATACCCTGTAGGGGTGTACTTCTTCACACACGCTCTCGCCACTTATCGATGTGTGCTCATAAAACCATGCACCTCGGCAACCTTCAAGCGGAAGCCCAGTGAGGGAGTCGGCCACGACCGTCAATCATGTAAGACCTCTAGTCCAGGCTATCGCCTATTTGAGAATGAACCCGCATGGAAGTCCAGACAAAGTTTCCGCTACGCCCCCAAACGAGGTGCACAGGGTTCCCAAGCCCACCATTCGGGTGACCC
This sequence comes from Hordeum marinum, assembly GCA_022496015.1. Lineage (NCBI taxonomy): Eukaryota > Viridiplantae > Streptophyta > Magnoliopsida > Poales > Poaceae > Hordeum > Hordeum marinum. Next base: position 447,981,029 of record CM039674.1, read on the forward strand.
TTGGTACATTGTGCCACTGCCTACCGTGTCGTAGCCCACCCCTAGGGTCAGCGCTACGCATGGCCTCCAGCATGCTATAAACACCAGAAACTACTTGCAACTCCTGGACTAAGGACTAAGCGACTGATAAGTCGAGTGGGGTCATATTCCAGGGCCCAGCATGTGGTAGTATCTAGTCTTGGATCACAAGCACGGAACTCAGTTCCTAATAAAGGTCCCAATGAGACAACCCGCTATGTACTCCTACATAGCCTCTCATGGCTACCTTTACCAAATCAAGTTCATCATAAGCTTATCACATCAGAACAACATGGTTTCACACCAGTCCATCACGCAGATGAAACAGACCTGACACAACTCTAAGCATAGCAAGCATATCAGGCAAAGTAAGCTAAGCACATCATGGCACAAGCATCTACCAAGTATGCTAGGTTGCAAGGTTTAGCTATTTACTGTGACAAAGACAGGTCATGCAGAAGATTAGGTTCATCTACCGTGTATGACAGACATGTGAACGGTTGTCCTCATGCAATAAACAAGAGCATGAGCGAGAGAGTGGGATGTTATCGGAATGATCAAGGGGGGTTTATTGCCTTGCTGGGTAGCGGGAAGGTTCTCTCCTTCGTTGGAATACTCGGGGGTATCCTCAGAAGCAGGGCCTACCGCAATGCAGATAAATAGCATTTAATACACGCAAGTGCAACAATATGATGCATGATCACGACATGGTAGCATGTATGGATGAGCTAATGCAACTAGTGTCCAAGTTAATTTGAAGTGAGTTTGAATATAGGTTCAAAATCGTTCTTCATTTCAAATTATATGCTAACCTATTAATAAATGTCAAGGTTCATCTACATAGGTTGCTCTAACATGCATGATAGTAGCACCATTGGATTCATTGGATTTTTTTGATAAATTTTAATATATAAATTATTTTCATCTAATTTATAGATTAATTTATATGAATTTTTAAAGTTTTAAACAATTTCTGGAATTATTTTAAAACTGGAAAATGAAATATGATGTCAGCCTGACATCACTAAGACGTCAGCCGGTCGGCTGACCAGGGCAGGTCAAACCTGACGTGCAGGGCCCGCATGTTAGTGACACAGGCCTAATCCCCACGCTGACCAGGGGTTTGACCCACCTCAGAGCCCACTGGTCAGTGACTGGGGCCTAACTAATCAGGAGGATTAGCCCCTGATGGTCGGCCACGTCGGTGCCCTCCGGAGCGGGGCCGGCGGCGACCAACATCATGGCGGCGACCCGCCGGAGTTGCGCCTCTGGTGACCATTTGGCGTGTGGAGGGCACCGGGAGGTAGCCCGTGCACGCGCGCATCCAACGCTGTGGCAGAGGGGGCTCGGGGGCCATCGGAGCTACGGCCGGCGGCGACCCGAGAGGCGGCGAGCTTCGGATAGCAAGGGGAACGACGCCTACAGCGAGGGACATGCCGCTAGAGGAGGGGGAAACTGAGCAGGGGCTCATGACGGGGTTGCTGGGGGAGACGGCGAGCTCAGGGATGCGCAGACAACCTCGAATCGCCAGAGGGAAGCTTTGGCAGACGACAGGGGAAGAAACAGCGATGGCACGTCGTGGAAGGCTCCCGGCGTCGACTGGCTTCACGGGGAGGACGAGGAGGTCGCGGCGAGGCTTTTGGCGGGCTCAGAAAGGCGCAGGGGCGGCTAGAACTATGGCGACGCGACGGAGACGAGCTCGGCCATGGCGGAGTAGAGGAGGAAAGAGAGCGAGAGAGAGAGAGAGAGAGAGCACGAGGGAGAGAGGGGGAGGAGAAGGAGGCCACGACGAGGAGGCCTCGCGCTGGCGCTCTCCCAACCCTCCAGGCCGGCAGCCAGGCAGGGAGGAGGTGGTCGGTGTGTGCCCGCGCGCGGCGAGCGCACGCCCCTGTCCTCCTGGCGAGAGGACCGGGATGACTGGCACGGGCTAGATGGGCCGGTTCCCCCCTAGCTTCTTCCTCTTTTTTTCTGGTTTTCTATTTCTGACATTTGTTTTATTTTATTTTCAGGTACAATTGCTTTGATAAAATATCCCAATTATTTTATAATATCAAGTTTGAATATTTCAAACTCCAATAAAAAGTTTTAGGATATTTTGAAATATAAAATAATGATAATGCTTTATTTGGCATTTTCAGAGGCTTTATCATTTATTTTTAAATTGCTTTAGTTTTCCAAATATTTAAAATGGCCCCTGTTATAATCATGTCCATATTTATCTTACATAAGGAACATTTTGTAAGGGCATTTTGGATTTGTTGAGTTTTCACAACTTTGAATTAATTTGATTCAAATATGAGCTTGGGGTTTCTTTTAGTCCCCATTTCATGTTGATGCAAAATTGTAACATGATGCACATACATGCTATCCTATGACATCTAGCTACGGTGTGACAACTCACCCCCACTCAAAAGAATCTCGTCCCGAGATTTTGAAGTCGTCGGGAAGAGCACGGGGTAGTCTAGTCGAAGACGATCTTATCTTTCCCATGTGGCCTCCTTTTCAGAATGGTGTGACCACCGAAGCTTGAGAAGCTTGATGTTCCGACGCCGAGTGGTATGATCAGCTTGATCAAGAATACGAATAGGGTACTCTCGATATGTAAGGTTATCTTGGAGATTAAGCGCTTCGTGGTCTACTTCACGGACAGGGTCCGAGAAGCAACGCCTGAGTTGCGAGACGTGGAAGACATCATGAGCCTTGGAAAGATGCGGCGGAAGTTCCAATTGGTAGGTAACCTCCCCTCATTTAGCAAGAATGCAAAAAGGTCCAATGTAACGAGGAGCCAACTTGCCCTTGATACCGAATCGATGGGTACCATTCAGAGGCGTAACCCCGAAGGTAAGCCTTCTCGTCAACTTCATCGGTCACAGCCTTATGATGGCGATCATATTGGCTCTTTTGACGAGTCTGGGCTGTTTTCAACTTTTCACGAATAATCGAAACATGCTCCTCTGCATCCTGGATCATATCCGGGCCAAAGAGTTTCCTCTCTCCGGTTTCTGACCAGTTAAGAGGTGTTCGACACCTTCATCCATAGAGAACTTCAAAAGGGGCTTTGCCCAAGCTTGATTGATAACTATTGTTATAAGCAAATTCGGCAAATGGAAGACATTTCTCCCAATTCATACCGAAGGATATAACACAAGCTCGGAGCATGTCTTCAATAATTTGATTGACTCGCTCAACTTGACCACTTGATTGCGGGTGGAAAGCAGTGCTAAAGGATAGATGAGTCCCCATAGCGGTTTGGAAACTTTCCTAGAATCGGGAAGTAAAGATACTTCCACGGTCTGAGTTAATCTCCAAAGGAACACCATGAAGAGAAACTATTCGAGAAACATATAACTCCGCTAGCTGACTAGCAGTTATACTCTCCCGAACAGGAAGAAAATGAGCCACTTTGGAAAGGCGGTCGATAACCACAAAGATAGCATTATTCCCTCTCTTAGTCCTGGGAAATCCGGTAATGAAATCCATACCGACCTTATCCCATTTCCATTCAGGAATAGCTAAAGGTTGGAGGGTGCCAGCAGGCCTTCGATGTTCTGCTTTCACGCGACGACAAACATCGCAGTTAGCAACGAACTGGGCAATTTCTCTCTTCATCCTAGTCCACCAGAACCTCTGGCATAGGTCCTGATACATCTTGGTACTACCCGGATGAATTGTGAGAGGAGAATCATGAGCCTCCTTAAGGATCAGCTGCCGAAGATGTTGGTTCTTGGGAACCACCAAACGGTTCTGAAAGAACACCACACCTTGATCATCAATAGAGAAATCCTTAGCGATACCGCTAACGAGGCTCTCTTTGATCCGGGAAATACCCTTATCACGCTTCTGGCCAGCTATAATTTGATCCTTAAGAGTAGGTTTCGCCATCAAGTTGGATAGGAATCCTTGAGGAACAATGTGAAGGTTTAACTTCGGAAATTCCTCATGGAGAAGTGGTTGACCTTGTTGTAACATCAGGTTGTTACAATAAGACTTACGACTTAGTGCATCAGCCATAACATTGGCTTTCCCTGGGGTGTAAGTTATCCCTAAGTCGTAATCTGTAATCAACTCAACCCACCGTCTTTGCCTAAGATTCAAATCCGGCTGGGTGAAAATATATTTCAGACTTTGGTAATCAGTGTAAATTTCGCAACGATTACCCAGAAGGTAATATCGCCAGGTTTTTAGTGCATGGACCACATGTGCAAGCTCAAGATCATGTGTTGGATAATTATCCTCATGTGGACGCAACTGTCGAGATGCGTATGCAATCACATGACGATCTTGCATGAGAATGCAACCTAATCCTTGTCGCGAGGCGTCGCAATAGATAACAAAGTCCTTAGAGAAGTCTGGTGGCACCAGAACGGGAGCAGAGGTCAGTCATCTTTTCAACTCCTAAAAACTGTGCTCGCATTGTGGAGTCCACTCGAACTTTTTATCTTTCTTGAGGAGTCCAGTCAGAGGTTTTGCAACCTTGGAGAAATTCTCGACAAAGCGGCGACAATAGCTTGCTAAGCCAAGGAAACTCCAAACTTGCTTAACCAATTCAGGTTGAGTCCAATCAAGGACGGCCTAAACTCTCTTGGGATTGAAAGCAATACCCTTACCAAAGATCACGTGGCCCAGATAGGTCACTTCTGGCAACCAAAATTCACACTTGGAGAATTTGGCGTACAGACGATTCCCTCGAAGTTTCATCAATACCAGCCTTAGATGCTCGGCATGTTCATGTTCGTTCTTCGAGTAGATGAGTATATCATCGAGGTAAACCACGATGAATTTATCTAGATACTCCATGAAGATCGAATTCATCAAGCAAGAGAAGGTGGCTGGAGCATTGGTTAAACCGAAGGACATAACGGTGTACTTGTATTGGCCATAATGAGTAACAAAAGCCATTTTTGGAATGTCTCCGTTTCTAATTCTGATTTGATGGTATCCCAACCTCAAATCCATTTTGGAAAAGACAGAGGATCCAGCGAGTTGATCCTACATTGTTGATCCTGGGGAGCAGATACTTGTTCTTTAAGGTGACCAGATTCACTGGCCGATAGTCCACAACCATCCGATCCGATCCATCCTTCTTCTTGACGAAGAGAACGGGACAAGCCCAAGGAGAAGAACTGGGACGGATGAAACCTTTCTTCAAAGCCTCATCGAGTTGAATTTTAAGTTTGGCTAGTTCTAAGGGTGCCATCTTATAGGGTCTTCTGGCTATTGGAACAATCCCTGGAATGAGCTCTATTACAAACTCAACATCTCTGACAGGTGGAATTCATGGCAGTTCTTCTGGAAAGACATCCGTAAAGTCATGGACTGCCGGAATATCTTCTAGTTCTAGAAGAGGGCTAGCATTGAGGGAATAGAGTTGGCGCTTGGCTGCTCGAGTGGAGACATTAACTATCTCACCCGATGGATGTGTAAGTTGAACATTTCTAGAATGAGTATCAATCTTAGCATACTGGGCTTTCATCCAATCCATGCCTAGAATGATATTGATGTCTGATGACTTGAGGGCTATCAAAGATGCTAGGAAGACTAGCCTATCCACCAGAATCTCATTACCATGGCTCACTCTAGAAGTTTGCCACTTTGAACCAGGAGTCTGAACTACTAAAGGAGTAGGCATATCACAAAAAGACATGTTATGCAATTGTGCATACCTTTGTGAGATGAAAGAATGAGATGCCCCAGTATCAAATAGAATAGATGATGGATGACTATTGACAAGAAGAGTACCTAGGATAACATCAGGATCCTCAGAGGCTTCCTTAGCAGAGACATAATTCACTCGTCCACAAGCAGGAGCTGGCTTCACATAGAAGGCTTTTCCTGGCTTCCCACGTCCAATGGGCTTAGCATTGCTCTGAGGACAATCACGGGAGTAATGTCCTGGTTCCCCACATTTCTAACAAACAATGGTGGCACGGGGAGCAACATTGACAGGCGGACCTCCAAATGGCCTGGCTGGAGGGTTGGGCTGAGTTGGGCGAGGCACGTGGAAGGGTGGCCTCATGGTGTATCTTGGCAGCAGAGCTGCGTTGGGCACCCACGCCCGGTGTGGGGATGAAGTCACGGTTGTGCTTTCTCGTGGCCTCATAGTCGGTCTGTCCCGTCTCGGCATTGATAGCCTTGTTGATGAGAGCGTGGAAGGTTGTGCACTCATGCAGGCGCAAATCTCGATGGAGCTCATGGTTAAGTCCCTTGCGGAATCTAGCCTATTTCTTGGCATCAGTTGAAACTTCCTCCGGAGCATAGCGAGCAAGATTGCCGAACTCACGGCTATAGACATCCACGGACAATCTGCCCTAGGTGAAAGCATAGAATTCCTCTCTCTTGCGATCCATCAGCCATTTCGGGATGTGATGGGTACGGAATGTTGTGCCGAATTCTGCCCAAGTTGGTGCCGGGCCTGCAGGACGCATGGCCTCATAATTTTCCCACCACAGATTGGCGGGTCCTTCCAGAAAGTAGGTAGCAAAGGTCACCTTATTGGCCTCGGATACATTAGCAGCCCAGATCTTGCGGAACATGCTGGTCAGCCAGTCATCCACGTCGAGTGGGTCGACCGAATGATGATATTTAGGTGGGCACAGCTTGACGAAATCATCGAGTGACACGCCATCATTGTGATCATTGCAGGGAGCACGTGCTATGTTTTGCTCAATTTGTTCCAGCAACCTGTTGGTCTCTCTCTTGTTCCTTTTAGCTTCAAGCATCACTTCTACCAAAGAAGGCGCATGTGGCAGGTCCTCTTGCCTTGGCTGGCTTCCCTCACCCTGCTCGGGGGCAGGCACAGGGTTATTCCTAGTTGCCACCATCATGGGAAAAAAACCACAGCTTAGACATAGAGACATCAAATCTAAGACGTGAGATAAGGAATGCAGGGTAAACACCCAACAACATGGAAATAACAACTGCCATATGAACACCATGATTCATACACACCATGACATAGTTCAGTACAAGCCCAAGCTGAAATACAAACTACAGAGAGATGACACAACTCATCGGAGGCATTACAAGCTTCCTATACATTATCTATCTACACCCCCGGAACTCAACTCTCAACCTCAATCATATCCCACAAGACACGCAGGACTGTGGCGATACGATCACTAACATACTAGTTCTAACATCCACGTACTCAAGCATCGCCGTAGAATGCCTCATACAGGTTACCCCCGTGACCCGGGAGCTAAACCTGAGGATCTGGAAACACTCTAGCCTGTGATCCCTGGAAACTGTAAGGACACAGATGTGGCCTTGGTCCCCTTGTTGGCGGCAACAGCGGTCCTCGAAGAGGGATGATGCCTCCAACATCGGGCTAGTCTACGTGTGCTGGCAGATGAGTCCGCGGTGGGGTCAGCATCTCCAAATCTCCATAGCTTGTCTACACGACAGGTGCCAACTGCGTCAGGGCTGTCCAAAGACATGCACGGGTGGCATAAAGCTCCATGTGAAGGGCATGTGCATCATGATCAATGTTCTCCAACATCTGAACGGTCACCTACAGCCTGGGATCCTCATGGGAATGATCATAGTAGGTTGCACTAAGATAACCATCCTCTCCTCCCATGGAAGTAGGAACATAACAGAACTCTGTGTTATGAAGCCGACCATGGTGAAACCTCATGATAGTCAGCATGGTGTAGGCGGCCTCCTGAACTGCCATATCTATGGTGACACCTAATCCGTAAGTCCAATGAAGCGGCTCTGCAACTCCAGGATATGAAGGATATATCTTAACAGTACACAAATACTGACTCTGGTTGAAATCTCGATACTGTTCCTCCACTGTGTACTCTAGCTACCAACGGTAACCAGCCTCCATCATAACTCTAACCAACATGGCCATGTGACCTGGTACATTGATGCACCTGGTCAGACGGACCACCTGACGGGAAGGACGAGGGGGCATCTAAAACAGAGAATGATGCAAAGACATTAGAGATTCTAGTAGAAATTGGACAGCATAATGGTTTTAATTGCTCAAAAAGGATTTTGAGACAACTTCAAAAGATTGGAAAAGCATAACCACTCGACTTTCTAGACTCAAATCTCTTATCCATCTCTTTGTCACACCAACAATACTCTAGTACCGACATTCACTTGCAAACGAGCTACCTAGTGGTCCATGGTTAGTAACTCGTCATCCTAAGCAATAGATGAGAAGCCTAGTTCTTATCCCCGTAGAAAAGATGAGAAAGACTCAACATAGAATAACTTGGGAAGAGGAGTAAAAGAGCCTTACGTTCCCTTCCACAATCAATTCCTCTACTTTTCTGTAGTGTTTCTAGACTCAACTTCGACCGGTTGGGCTTGGTAGTCCAACAGTCACTCAGGCTCTAATACCAACGCTGTCGGGGCCCTGATCCTAAGTCATATGAATCCAGACTGGAACATATCACATCACTTTGCAGCGTCACGCACGGTAAGCTCCATGGCTGCAGCCTTACCTTAGCCGGGACCGTTTGCATCTTTTGGCTCACGTATGTGAACATGTCGCTGGCAATCAAACGATAGAGAACCCGGGCCGACATGACTAGTCATAGAACCCAAGTGGCACATCCGTATGGAAACAGGCATACGTAACCCAGCAATGCAGGTGTCGACCTGAAGCGTGTGTAGACGAGTCATAGCAAGCTACAAGGACTCCATTACGCCGTGAGACATAAATTCCATCACTGCACATAGACAAGTCATAGCAGGCTACAGGGACTCCATTACACTGCGAGACATTTCCCCGAAGGGACAGCCATAGCAGCAAAGAAGGATACATGCCGGTCAATCAATGTGTCCGGAGTAGTAGCAAGCTACCATCGCTCGGTGGAAGCACAAAGAGGCAGTTTCTCGTAAAGAGTACTACTAAAGGCACATGACTAGGTGTCGGATCCCATACATACCGTTGCACGTCACACGTACGCACGACATGCCCGATATGCATAGATACAACCATGGCATCACAATGTAACCATACAACAACTTTTATTTAAGGGGCTCAGATGAGCCTTGCATAACATGTTCTTACAGATAGGGGTCACATGACCCGACACTCAAGTCATACAAACAAGTTCATACAAACCAAGCGGAAGCATAAGCTGTCTGAGTACAGACAGATGAAAGGGTAAAAAGGCACATGGCCTAACTATCTACAGCCCGCCACAGGACATAAGGTCGTAGCTAGGACACCAGCTATTCGACATCATCGACATCTAGAAAGAACCCACCTGAAGGGTCCTGGGTCTCATCTGCAACATTTATTAAGCAAACGTGAGTACAAACAAACTCAACAAGTCTTTTAAACAGACCTAGTCTATTCATGCTCATGTATCAGCAATGGGTGTGGTGGAGTTTATGCAGCAATGCTAGCTTTGACTCATGGCTAACCTACACTACACAATTTTAACTCTTTGTTTAAATTTTAGATATTGCACACGAGTCCACTAACTCCATGACAATACACCACCATGGATTCACTTCCCTCTCCTGGGAGAGTGCAATCTATGGTACTCACACTTCTCTTGATATTTTATGAGTATCCATTTGATTATCTATGAACAACATAAGTTATCCAAGTAGTCCATATCCGAGGACGCGGCTATTCGAATAGTTTCGTGCCCTGCAGGGGTGTACTTCTTCACACATGCTCTCGCCACTTATTGTTGTGTGCTCATAAAACCATGCACCTCAGCAACCTTCAAGAGGAAGCCCAGCGAGGGAGTCGGCCACGACCGTCAATCACATAAGACCTCTAGTCTAGGCTATCGCCTATTTGAGACTGAACCCGCACGTAAGTCCGGCCGAAGTTTCCTCTACGGCCCCAAACGATGTGCACAGGGTTCCCAAGCCCAGCATTCGGGTGACCCTTGGTACACCGTGCCACTTCTTACCACATCATAGCCCACCCCTAGGGTTAGCACTATGCACGGCCTCCAGCATGCTATAAACACCAGAAACTACTTGCAACTCCTCGACTAAGGACTAAGTGACTGATAAGTCGAGCGGGGTCATATTTCAGGGCCCAACATGTGGTAGTATCTAGTCTTGGATCACAAACACGGAACTCAGTTCCTAAGAACGGTCCCAATGAGACAACCCGCTATGTACTCCTACATAGCCTCTCATCGCTACCTTTACCAAATCGAGTTTATCATAAGCTTATCACATCAGAACAACATGGTTTCACACCAGTTCATCACGCAGATGAAACAGACCTGACACAACTCTAAGCATAACAAGCATAGCATGCAAAGTAAGCTAAGCACATCATGGCACAAGCATCTACCAAGTATGCTAGGTTGCAAGGTTTAGCTATTTAGTGTGACAAAGACAGGTCATGCAGAAGAGTAGGTTCATCTACCGTGTATGACAGACATGTGAACGGTTGTCCTAATGCAATAAACAAGAGCAGGAGCGAGAGAGTGGGATGTTATCAGAATGATTAAGGGGGGTTTCTTGCCTTGCTGGGTAGCGGAAGGTTATCTCCTTCGTTGGAATACTCGGGGGTATCCTCAGAAGCAGGGCCTACTGCAATGCAGATAAATAGCATTCAATACACGCAAGTGCAACAATAGGATGCATGATCACGACATGGTAGCATGTATGGATGAGCTAATGCCACTAGTGTCGAAGTTAATTTGAAGTGTGTTTGAATATAGGTTCAAAATCGTTCTTCATTTCAAATTCCATATGCTAACGTAATAATAAATGTCAAGGTTCATCTACATAGGTTGCTCTAACATGCATGATAGTAGCACCATTGGATTCATTGGATTTTTCTGATAAATTTTCATATATAAATTATTTTCATCTGATTTACAGATTAATTTATATGAATTTTTAAAGTTTTAAACAATTTTTGGAATTATTTTAAAATTGGAAAATGAAATATGACGTCAGCCTGACGTCACTACGATGTTAGCTGGTCGGCTGACTAGGCCAGGTCAAACTTGACATGCGGGACCCGCACGTTAGTGACACAGGCCTAATCCCCGCGCTGACCAGGGGTTTGACGCACCTCAGGGCCCACTGGTTAGTGACTGGGGCCTAACTAATCAGGGGGATTAGCCCCTGATGGTCGGCCACGTCGGCGCCCACCGGAGCGGGGCCGGCGGTGACCAACAGCACGGCGGCGACCCACCGGAGTTGCGCCTCCAGCGACCATTTGGCGTGCAGAGGGCGCCGGGAGGTAGCCCGTGCACGCGCTCATCCAATGCTGCGGCAGAGGGGGCTCGGGGGCCACCGGAGCTACGATCGGCGACGACCCGAGCGACAGCGAGCTTCGGGCAGCAAGGGGAACGGCGCCTACGGCGAGGGACATCTATGACTCATCTACACACGCTAGAGGCTGACACCTGCATTGTTGGGTTACGTATGTCTGTTCCTGTATGGATGTGCCACTTGGGCTCTACGACTAGCCATGTCGGCCCGGGTTCTTTGTCGTTCGATTGCCAGCGACATGTTCACATACGTGAGCCAAAAGACGCAAACGGTCCTGGCTAAGGTAAGGCTATAGTCGTGGATTTTACCGTGCGTGATGCCGTAAAGTGATGTGATATGTTACAGTCTGGATTCATATGACTTAGGATCGGGGTCCCGACATCGTTGGTATCAGAGCTGACTGGCTGTAGGATTACCAAGCCAAACTGGTCGATGTTGAGTCTAGCAACTCTTTACTTATATAAGGGAATTGATTGTGGAAGGGAACGTAAGGATCTTTTTACTTCTTTCCCCATGTTATTCCGATTCTGAGTCACCCTCTCCTTTTCTACGGGGATTAAGAACTAGGCTTCTTATCTATCTATCAGGATCTCGTATTTCTATTCCATAGACTTATAGGAATGGTTGATCTGAGTTGCTTCCAGTCCTCGAGTGTTATCTGTGTAGTTTGTTAGCTCAATCAGAATCTTGAATTGGTCATGATAAGGTGTCATGGCACCTAAATCTTTTGCAGGATATCTCAATTTTTCCCTAGGATTTCTTTGAAGATCAATGCTTTTGCTTTCCCTCCTACCTTTTGGTATGCCGCCATGTCTAATCCTAGTTTCTCATCATTAGGATGTCCCGCAGTACCCAAGCTGCTATTGGTCGCAAGAAGGGCCAGAGATGTGGAACCAGAGATTCTGAAGTTCTGTCGGATTCACCTTCGTTGGCACAGTTCATGTTAGACATTGAGAAAGACAAGCGTGAGTCAAATCGCTTGCTGGCACGTATTCAGGAAAACACCGCCCATCAATGTGCTGGAACAGTGACCATCCATGATTTCATCAAGCTGTACCCACCACCTTCCATCACTCCATTGAGCCACTCAATGCAGATGATTGGCTCCGTAGCATCCAAACAAGCTGCGTTCCGCGAACGTGGCCGAGGCTGACAAGGTCACCTATGCTACATACTTCCTGGAGGGTCCTGCTAGTATTTGGTGGGAGAACTATGAGACTATAATTCCAGCTGGCCAGATTCCTACCTGGAAAGAATTCACAGAGGTTTTCCGTGAGCATCATATTCCTCAGGGTCTCATGGATCGAAAGAGGGAAGAGTTTTGTAACCTTACCCAGGGTAAGATGGTTGTAGATGTTTATAGTCGAGAGTTTGAGAACCTTGCATGTTATGCCATAGAAGAAGTGTCCACGGATGCCAAGAAGCAAGCTAGATTCAGGAAGGGCCTCTACCCAAAGTTGCGTCGTGATCTTCACCTGCATCATTGTGACACCTCCCAAGCTCTTGTGAACAAGGCCATTAATGTAGAGACAACCTAGTTCACCTATGAGGAATCTCGCAAGCACAACCGTGATTTGGTTTCTACCTCCGGTTCTGGATCTCAGAAGCGCCGGATTTGGGTTCCGAACTCATCGTTTTCTCCTGGATATGCATCGAGGCCATCCTGTGTGGCGCCTCATCCAACTCAGCCAAATGCTCCACCCAGACTTGTTGGTGGACCGCCTGTCAATGCGACTCCACGTCATACTTCTGTGATTTGCTAAAAGTGCAGAAAACTAGGCCACATCGCTCGAAATTGCACTCAGTCCAATGGGGTATCACCTTAGTCTGGAAAGTTTGTTGACCGTAGTAAGTCAGTAGTCAAGGTGATCCCTGCCAAGCCAACCATCATTAAACAAGGATGTGTGAATCACGTCTCAGCCAAAGAAGCTAATGATGATCCAGAAGTTCTCCTTGGAATGCTCCTTGTCAATTTCCATCTAGCATTAGTTCTATTTGATACTGGAGCATCGCATTCCTTCATCTCGGAAGGCTATGCCCGGTTGCATGACATGTCATTTTGCGATATGCCAACTGCTCTTGAAATTCAGACTCTAGGGTCTAGATGGCAGACCACAAGAATAAGCCATGGAAATGAAATCTGTGTTGATAGACTTTTGTTCCTTGCCTTGTTGATAGCTCTCAAGTCTTCAGATATTAATATCATCTTGGGTATGGACTAGATGATAGCTCACCATGCCAAGATTGATTGCTCCACCAGGTCTGGTCAGCTTACGCATCCATATGGCAAGATAGTCCATGTTTCAACACGAGTTGCAAAGCGTCATCTCTATTCACTCAATACCAACCCTCTTACCGAGATTGAAGATATACCGGTAGTAAGAGATTTTCCAGATGTATTTCCAGAAGAATTGCCAAGCATTCCGCCTGACAGGGATGTAGAGTTTGTGATAGACCTCATCCCAGGAACTGTTCCAATTTCCAGAAGACCTTATAAGATGGCACCCTTAAAATTAGCTGAGCTCAAGAAGCAACTTGATGAGTCCTTGAAAAAAGGTTTCATTCGACCTAGCTCCTCTCCTTGGGCTTGTCCCGTCCTCTTTGTGAAGAAGAAGGATGGAACGGATCGTATGGTTGTGGATTATCGACCCGTGAATTTGGTCACAATAAAGAATAAGTATCCGCTCCCCAGGATAAATGATTTGTATGATCAACTTGCTGGATCTTCAGTGTTCTCCAAGATGGATTTGAGGTTAGGCTACCATCAAATCAAGATTAAGAATGGAGACATTCCCAAGACGGCGTTCGTTACTCGTTATGGCCAGTACGAGTACACAGTCATGTCCTTTGGACTAACCAATGCTCCAGCAACATTCTCCCGTTTGATGAACTCAATCTTCATGGAATACTTAGATAAGTTCGTCGTGGTTTACCTCGATGATATTTTGATTTATTCGAAGAATGAAGAAGAACATGCTGAGCACCTCAGACTTGTGCTAGAAAAACTCAAAGAGCACCATCTTTATGCCAAGTTCTCCAAGTGTGAATTTTGGTAACCTGAAGTGACCTATCTAGGTCATGTGATCTCCGGAAAGGGCATCGCAGTCAATCCTGAAAGAGTTCAGGCCATTCTCGACTGGACTCCACCTAAAACAGTTAAGCAAGTTAGAAGTTTCCTTGGTTTAGCGAGCTATTGTTGCCGCTTCGTTGAGAACTTCTCCAAAGTTGCGAAGCCTTTGACGGAACTCCTTGAGAAAGATAAGAAGTTCGAGTGGACCCCACAATGTGAGCATAGTTTCCAGGAACTGAAGAGACATTTGACCTCTGCTCCCGTGCTTGTGCCACCTGACTTCTCTAAGGACTTTGTCATCTATTGTGACGCCTCCAGACAAGGACTTGGATGTGTTCTTATGCAAGACCGACAGGTGATCGCCTATGCATCCCGACAGTTGCCCCCACATGAGGAAAATTATCCAACACATGATTTGGAGCTTGTAGCAGTAGTCCATGCACTTAAGGTATGGCGACATTACCTTCTTGGTAATCGTTGCAAGATTTACACAGATCACCAAAGGCTGAAGTATATATTCACTCAACCAGATCTGAATCTCAGACAAAGATGATGGTTGGAGCTGATTACGGATTATGACTTAGGAATTACCTACACCCCAGGCAAGGCAAATGTCATGGCGGATGCGTTAAGTCATAAATCCTATTTCAACAATCTTATGCTGCAACAAGGTCAACCCCTTCTTCATGAGGAATTTTGTAAGCTTAACCTCCACATTGTTCCTCGCGGATCCCTTTCAACCTTGGTTCCAAAACCTACTCTAGAGGAGTAGATTATAACAAGCCAACAATATGATGCGGGTATTACTCGGATCAGGGATAATGTTGAAAAGGGAATTGCTGGTAGTTTCACCATTGATGATAGAGGTGCAGTATATTTTGGGAATCGGTTGGTAGTTCCTAAAAAGCAACAACTTCGGGAGTTGATCCTTAAGGAGGCTCATGAATCTCCTCTCACAATTCACCCTGGCAGCACCAAGATGTATCAGGACCTACGCCAAAGGTTCTGGTGGACTAGAATGAAGAGGGACATCGCTCAATTATTGCTAATTGCGATGTTTGTCGTTGCGTGAAGGCAGAGCATCAAAGACCTGCTGGCACCCTTCAGCCTTTAGCTATTCCTGAATGCAAATGGGATAAAGTTGAAATGGATTTCACCACCGGATTTCCCAAGACCAAGAAAGGAAATAATGCAATCTTCGTGTTTATTGATCGCCTTTCCAAAGTGGCTCATTTCCTTCCTGTCCGAGAGAGTATCACTGCTAGTTAGTTGGCGGACTTGTATATCTCTCGAATAGTGTCCCTGCATGGTGTTCCATTCGAAATCAATTCAGACCTCTCGATTTTGGGAAAGTTTCCAGAATGCTATGGGAACCCATCTCTCCTTTAGCACTGCTTTTCACCCTCAGTCAAGTGGTCAGGTTGAAAGAGTCAATCAGATTCTCAAAGACATGCTTAGAGCTTGTGTCATCTCATTCGGAATGAATTGGGAGAAGTGTCTTCCATTTGCCGAGTTTGCATATAACAACAACTACCAATCCAGTCTGGGCAAAGCTCCTTTTGAAGTTCTTTATGGACGAAGATGCCGAACACCTTTGAACTGGTCAGAGACCAGGGAAATACAATTCTTTGGGCCAGATATGATCCAAGAAGCAGAAGAGCAAGTTCGCATTATTCGTGAAAATCTCAAGACAGCTCAGTCTCATCAGAAGAGTCAGTATGATCGCCATCATAAGGAAGTAACTTATGAGGTGGACGAAAAGGCTTACCTTCGGGTTACTCCTCTGAAGGGTACCCATCATTTCGGTATCAAGGGCAAATTGGCTCCTCGTTACATTGGTCCTTTTCGCATTCTTGCTAAATGAGGAGAGGTTGCCTACCAATTGGAACTGTCCCCACATCTTTTCCGAGTTCATGATGTCTTCCACGTTTCTCAACTCAGGCGTTGCTTCAAGGATCCTATCCGTGAAGTGGACCACGAAACGCTTGATCTTCAAGATAATCTTTCATATCGAGAATATCCTGTCCGTATTCTCGATCAAGCTGAGCGCGTAACCCAAGGTCGGAATATCAAGTTTCTGAAGGTTCAGTGGTCGCATCATTCTGAGAATGAAGCTACCTGGGAGCGTGAAGATCGTCTTCGATTTGAGTATCCGGCTCTTTTCCCGTCGACTCCAGAATCTTGGGACGCGATTCTTTTAAGTGGGGGTGAGTTGTCACATCCCTATCTTTAGCATGCATTAGGATCCAAGTTGTGATTGCATCATGTCTAAATTCTTTTAAACCTGAATTGGGGATGTTCAAAATCCTAGCACCATTTGAATTCAATATGCTCAACCAAAACAATTTTTTCAATGATCTAAAGTGGCCTTGGAATATGTTCATCATCTCTGGAATAATGTGGCAACATAAACCAGGGGTGGTGCATATTTTAAAAATGTCATTTTGGGTATTGAATTAAAGCAATAACTATTCAGATTGGAGTTTTAAAATACTATAAATATTTTAAAAGCTCCAATAATTCTGGAAAATCCATGAGTGCCTTTGGTCATAATATAACATGCCACATATTAATTTTTAGAATATTATAAAATGGTTTGGTTTTGAAATCAAATCAAAACAAAACTGAAAAAAATAGAAAGCAGAAAGTAATAAAAAAAGAAGAAGCAGGCCCAGGAGGAGCTGGCCCAGCGGCCCAGCCACCAGTCACCCCCAACCTCCTACCAGGAGGATTGGGGCGTGTGGCAGGGGCGCGCCGGCACGCGCCATCGCCAACTCCTGCCTAGCTGCCTGCCTGGAGGCCTCCGGGGCCGCCAGCGCCCTCCTCCCGCCGTGCCCTTTTTCCCCTCCCTCTCTCCCTGCCGCTCTCTCTCGCTCTTTCCCCCTCCCTGCTCTCTCTCCTGTGCCGGACTGAAGCTGTCGTCGCCGTCGATTCGCCGCCCCGGTGCCTCCTCGAGCCCGCGAGCTCCGTCCTCCGATGCACCGTGAGCCTCCTCGTCGATCCCCTCTTTCTCCCTCCTGCTTAGCCGTCGTAGCCGCTGCTTTCCTTGTCGTGCCAGAGCTCCACACTGCCGGCGTCATGGCCACCGCGGCCAGAGCACCCGCTGTGCTTAGCTGAGCACTCCGGCATGCTTGCGCGGGCCCGTAGGTGTCGCCTCGACCTCCGGCTTCCCCTCCCACAGCCCATATCGCCGCAGCCATCCTCGGCCGAGCTCCGGCCGCCGCCTCCGGCGTCGTAGCTGCAAGCTTCGGCATCCCCCGCAACCCTAGCTAGCTCCCCTGGGTGCGGGCGAGCGAGGGCTCTGCCCTAGTGCCCCCCAGCCGCCGCTCCCGTGGCCGGTAGCACGGACTCCACCGCGACTACTGGTCGCTGGCGACGAGTCTCGTCGCCTGAGCCACCTGCAGGTGGGACCCCCTCGTCAGGTGATTAGCTTAAGTCTAATCAATGGGTTAATTAACCCCTAGGTAGCTGACGTGTGGGCCCAACCCTGTTAGTTTAATTAAAAAATGATTATATGAATGAGTCAGTGACAGGTGGGGCCCAGCCGCCAGGTTTGACCTGGGCTGGCGCTCTGACCTGGTGACGTCATCATGACGCCAGGCTCACATAATAAATACAATTATGTATATTTAAATAAATTCCAGAAATTAATAAAAACTTGTAAAATTCATATAAATTAATCTGTAAGTCAGATGAAAATAATTTATGTATGAAAATTGATCAGAAAAATCCAATGAATCCATCTGTACCATTTTCATACATGTTAGACCAACCTAAATAGGTGAACTTGGACATTTTAGTTCAAATGCATTATGGAATCCATGTATGAAGTTGAATTTGAACCTTGAGTTCAAACCTACTTCATTTAAACTTGTTGCTAGATGCATTATCTCAAACACATCATATTGCCATGTCATATTCATGCATCATATTGTTGCATTTGATGTGTATTGATTTGTTCCCCCTTCGATGGTTGTTCTTCATGTTGGGCACTGTTCCGGAGGATACGGTCGAGTATCCATCTTAGGAGCAGTAACGTGTGATCGTCTTATCAGGCAAGCAACCCCCCTTGAACATGTCCGATACAATCCCACTCTCTCGCTCTTGCTCTCACTTATTGCATTAGGACAAAACTTTTCAACTTTGCATGTTCCGGTAGTTGAACCATTCCTCTACATGACCTATCATTGTCACAGTAAATATCTGAACCATGCAACCTAGCATACCTGGTAGATGCTTGAGCTATGTTGTGCCCTTAACTTGCTACCTTTGCTATGCTTAGAGTTGTGTCAGGTCTGATTCATCTGGGTGATGAACCGGAGTGAACTGAACTTGTTCTGATGATGAGAGTTAAGTTGTGAACATGATTTGGTAAAGGTAGCGATGGGAGGCCTTGTAGGAGTACATGGTAGGTTGTCTCATTGGGACCGTCCTTAAGAACCGAGTCCTATGTATGTTGTCCAAGACTAGCTACTACCGCACATTGGGATCCTTAATTGACTCTCTCGACTTATTAACCGACTTGTTATCTGTCCAGGAGTTGCAACTAGTTTCTGGTGTTTGTAGAATATGCTAGTAGTCTACCGAGTGGTACCCCGTACAGGTGGGCTTGGGACAGACTAGGCATTGTGGCCCGGTGTACCAAGCGTAGTACCATCCGTCGAGGTGGGCTTGGGAACCCTGTACACATCATTTGGGGCCGTTGAGGAAACTTTGGCCGGACTTCCTTGTGGGTTCAGTCCCGAATAGGCGATAAACCTGGACTAGAGTCTTGTGTGGTTATCAGGTCGTGGCCGACTCCCTTGCTGGGCTTCTGCTTGAAGGTTGCCAAGGTGCCTTTTTACAAGCACATGGCAATAAGTGGCGAGAGCATGTGTGACGAAGTACACCCCTGCAGGGTAAATAATCTATTCGAATAGCCGCGTCCGCAGATATGGACTACTTGGATACTTATATGGTTCATAGACAATTTAAAAGGTTAGTCATAAAAGCTTCAAGACAAGTGTGAGCACCGTGGATGGCACTCTCGTAGGAAGACGGGAGCAGATCCATGGTGTGGTGTATTGTTGTGGTGTTAGTGGACTCGTGTACACTTCACAAAACTTTACAAAGTTATGGAAGTCGTAGTATAGGATAGCCACCGAATAAAAGCTGGCTTGCTGCATTGAACCCCACAACCTCCTTGTTGATACCGATGCATATGTAGTTAGTTATGATGTAAGTCTTGCTGAGTACTCAGTACTCACTATTGCTTAATTATGTTTTTGCAGAGGAAACGCCAGTCTCATTAGTGGTTTCTATGATAAGATCGATGTTGTCCATTTAGCTTGAGAATCCCAGCCAGATGTCTGGTTCTTGTGGAGGGCCTTGTAGATAGACAGGCTTCCTCAACCTTCTTGTTTTCTAGATGTCTGTACCCAGACATGTTAAGCTTCCGTTTGTTGTTTGTATGATTTGTGTGTTGGGTCATGTGACCCCTGCTTGTAATATCACACTATGTTGGCTCTTATGAGCCTCCTAAATAAATGTTGTGTTGTTGTATGGTTATGTTGTGATGCCATAGTTGTATCTATGCATATCGGGCATGTCGTGCGTACGTGTGACGGGCAACGATATGTATGGGATTCGACACCTAGTTGTGTGCCTTTAGTAGTACTCTTTACAGGGAAATGCCTCTTTGTGCTTCCACCGAGCCTTGGTAGCTTGCTACTGCTCCGGACATGGATTGACCGACATGTATCCTTCCTTGCTCCTGTGTCTGTCCCTTCGGGGAAATGTCTCGCAGTGTAATGGAGTCCCTGTAGCCTGCTATGACTCGGCTACGTGCGGTGATGACATTTATGTCCCACGGCGTAATGGAGTCCTTGTAGCTTGCCATGACTCGTCTACACACGCTAGAGGCCGACACCTGCATTGTTGGGTTACGTATGCCTCCTATACGGATATGCCACTTGGGCTCTACGACTAGCCATGTCGGCCCGGGTTCTCTGTCATTTGATTGCCAGCGACATGTTCACATACGTGAGCCAAAAGACTCAAACGGTCCCGGCTAAGGTAAGGCTGCAGCCGTGGAGTTTACCGTGCGTGAGGCCGCAAAGTGATGTGATATGTTACAGTCTGGATTCATATGACTTAGGATCAGGGTCCCGACAAACATCTTATTGTATTGGCTCTTCCGAGCCTTCTAAATAAATATTGTAATGTTGTATGGTTATGTTGTGATGCCATAGTTGTATCTATGCATATCGGGCATGTCGTGCGTACGTGTGACGTGCAAAGGTATGTATGGGATTCGACACCTAGTTGTGTGCCTTTAGTAGTACTCTTTATGGGGAACTGCCTCTTTGTGCTTCCACCGAGCCTTGGTAGCTTGCTACTGCTCCGGACACATTGATTGACCGACATGTATCCTTCTTTGCTGCTGTGTCTGTCCCTTCGGGGAAATGTCTTGCAGTGTAATGGAGTCCCTGTAGCCTGCTACGACTCGTCTACGTGCAGTGATGACATTTATGTCCCACGGTGTAATGGAGTCCTTGTAGCTTGCTATGACTTGTCTACACATGCTAGAGATCGACACCTGCATTGCTAGGTTACGTATGCCTGTCCCTGTACGGATGTGCCACTTAGGTTCTACGATTAGTCATGTCGGCCCGGGTTCTTTGACATTTGAATGCTAGCGACACATTCACATACGTGAGTCAAAAGACGCAAACGGTCCTGGCCTAGGTAAGGTAGCATCCATGGAGATAACCGTGCGTGAGACCACAAAGTGATGTGATGTGTTACAGGCTGGATTCTTATGGCTTAGGATCAGGGTCCCGACAGCTTTGGTATCAGAGCTTGACTGCTTGTAGGATTACCAAGCCAAACTGGTCGATGTTGAGTCTAGAACTGCTTTAGTTATATAAGGGAATTCATTGTGGAAGGGAAAGTAAGGCTCTTTTTACTCCTTTCCTCGTGTCATTCTAATTCTAAGTCACCCTCTTCTTTTCTACGGGGATTAAGAACTAGGCCTTCTCATCTATCTGTTAGGAGGAAGAGTTACTATGCTGGAGACCTATAGGAAAGTTGATGTCTTCCTGGATCAGTGTCTCCATATGAATTCATTGTCATGTTGTCAGTTTTCTTGTGCAGGTTGCCTGATATTTCATGCTCGTACAACCGTTATGTTGTCCGAGTTATCCAAGGTTTCTAAATTATCTGATGCAATTGCAAAACTCTTTCGTCTTGAGTCAATGTCTTTGAGGCCAGACAAAGCACACTAATTGTTGAGTTGAGGTACTCTATTACCTCGACGTATTTGATGAAGGTGTTTAGGAAACCATGTTGTTACAGTGAACCACCCAATAGTGTAGTTGTGTCTTTTGTTTCCAGTGTGATAATTCTGGCCATCATTATCGAAAGCATGATGTGATGCTACTTAGTCAATAGGTATTATGTATCTGGGTTCTTGAACCCAAGGATCTTTCTGCTCTTTCCCATTGATAGTATTTGCTCATTCCTTTAGGATATTAGTAACCTTGTTATAGTCCTCAAGGTTCGTGGTATATCATTCTTCCAATACCATGATCCATTTTGGCAGAAGTTCCTTGTGATCTTAATATCACAACAAGAGTGCTCTTGATGAGTTCTCCATTCCATAGTCGTGACTCTGCCAATCCCTCATTCTGCATGGATTATCTGGAAGAGACATGTTGAACTCTGTTTGACATATTCAATCCATGTATCTACAACTTAGGAAAAATCAGGTGCTCTTGAGTTGCCCTTCTTCAATTGTATTGTGACCTTTATCTATCAATGGATACTCAAGAGTATGTCATGCATTGTCTTATCGATGTCGACTATTCTCATGGTCTGTCAAGCCATTCTATTCTAGAATGACTAGGAGAAGCAAACTCCTGTACCTCATGCATTTCTCGGATTGGGTCAAAGCAGTTGTATTCCGCAGATCAAAATGCCAATTCAGCTTTTGCTCTGTTCTACCTTGAGGTATTACCCTCTTCATGTCAAGATTATCATGAGAACTGCACTCCCTCTTATGAAATCTTGATGTAGTGATACTTCTAGCCATCATCACTCATTTCCCGGTCTCTGTGTTGTTGAAACCAGAATACCAACAAGTGAATCGTGATGTGTGTAATCAATACTCCTAGCAACTTTGTTGTTTGGTAGTTAATGGACAATAATTTCATTCTTGGTGTGTTGGTTATTGAATCACCGCTCTAGGAGTGATCGTGCTACCTAGTCCATTTTCCATGGTGCACTTTTCGATCAACAAGTTAGGATTGTGTCAATACTTCGCTCTGCTGATCATATCGTCTTGCCTTGAAAAGCAAGATTGTTCTCGAGCTTGATAACATATCAGTGGACCGTGATTTCTTGAGTATCTTCTCAGAAGTATTACCAAGGTGTTCCTTGACTGTTATGTTGAGCTCGTGATCAAGATGGTTTTTCTATAATCCATCCCTTCTCCAAGAATCTGTTTTGGATACCCCTGAACTAGTTGGTTAAGCTAAACAACAACTTGGAGAGTTGGAAGATAAAAGCTTTGCCCGACTTAGTTATTTCCAAAGGGATATCTTGTGTGGCTGTCGAAAAAATATGATATCTTCATCAATTGATCCTTGTGATCAATTGTTGCACCTATTGTCTTGTTCAACCTTTGATTTGAGTATGGGCTATCGTCAAATTAAAATCAGAACCAAAGATCTTCCTAATGTTGTTTTACCCGTGGATGTATCCTCGAGTATACACCATTATATCCTTTGGTCTGACCAATGCTATCACCTTGTTTTCCATAGTTGTGGAATTCCATCTATATGGATATCTTGATGAATTGTTGTTAAGCCCATCGACAACATTTTCATCTCTTCCATGACTCATGATGAACATGAAGATAGTATAGGAAAATTTATATGCAATACCTTCGTGTTCCGTACATGAAGTATATGTTTGGTGTAAGAAGTGACTTACTGAAAGTTCACGTGCATTTGGTGCAAGATGCCGCCGTGACTTCGAGGAATGTTATTTTGTCTCCTCTGGAATCATCCCAAGTCAATCATGCATGTGCGAAGTATTCTATGGCATGATAGGCTCGCTACCTCCATTTCGTATGAATTTCCTAGCACATCAAGCCACTGTTTGTCTTGTTAAGGAAAAGAAGTTAAGTGTTATTCCTGAAGAGCTCAGACGGACATACACCAGACTTTGTTACCCCAATGTTGGTTCCTAACCCGAACTCGGTAGTCTTTTGTTGTAAGACCATGTAGTCATGCTTGTCTTGGACATCGTGTTCACATGTGTCTTGCAATCCAGCTCATGTTTTGGAGTTGGCTTCCGCAGTTCATTTCCCGAGAATCTTGCAACGTCATCTCTTCGATTTATATTGCAACCTTTCACTTTCAGACATGCTGAGTCTGGACTATCCTGACACCAACCAGATCTGAATCTCGGGCAGATATGATGGTTGGGACGTTTCCCCAAGAATTATAATATTGGTCTCTCTATAATCCGGCAAAGGGATGTTGTGGCTAACATACCTATCCGGAAGGCCTACTATTATATTATCTTGTTTCAGCAACTTGGCCACCTCCCCATGAGGTTTTGTATGACTTGCTCTAGAAGTTATTCTTCATGGACCCCTTGAGATCCTGAAGTCCGACCTTTTTACTTGATGTTCTCGATAGAAAACCTGACCTATGATTGGGGTTACACTAGTACATCAAGGAGAACATTAGAAGCAGAGTGCTAAATGTCTCTCGGTCGATCATCCAGATTTCGCTCCCTTGGCCTAGCTAGGTGAAATCTGAGAAAGTGTTGTCTTCCTTTGCATCTGCATCCTCCATCATCGTTCATCATGGTGGTACGAGGTGTTGCCAGGATCCTTGGCACGGATGTTGGAAAAACTTTGATGAATATGGAGATTCTCAAGTTCTTGAGAGCACGCTTAGACACTGGGTTATACTCTCGGTATTAATTGGAATGTGCCTTCCGTTGCCGAGTTGTTTATAACTCTAGTTTCCTTCCGATCTGAGTATGCCATTCTTTGAATTCCTTCCAACGATCGTTTGCGAATTGCCTTAGGCTAGTGTAAAGAGTTTCAATGGTCTCTGTATCAAAAGTAATTCTTTTTGCCACTTAAGGGATAATCCTACGAGTCACCTCCCCTAAGGTGCCCCGTAATGGTATTATGGCAATTAACTCCTCACTACTTTCAAACCTCTTCACCATCTGTTTTAGGGTGGAATTGTTGCCTACCAATTGAACCTCCGTCATCCGCCTCATTTTTTATTCTCAATGTGTGTTTTGTGTCTCAGCTCGAGAGATGTTATCACGTCTCATTCTATGAGTTTGTCATGAGTCACTCGATCTTCGTAAAGATCGATTCTTGCAGAGCTTTCTATCCATGTTGTCTTTCTGTTGGATGAAGATCCCGAAGGCAAAGGTGTCAAGATCAGCATGATGCAATGAATCAACATCTTCGAGAAGGGCAACTAGATCATGAAGATTGTGTTAGTATTGTGTTCCCTCGTGTCCTCTTACCCTACGCTTGAATCTCGGGGCGAGATTCTTGTTTAGTGGGGGTGAGTTGTCACAACCCTAGAATTTGCTTGAAATTGTTTGCATCAACATCAGCATGTGCATCATGTCATCATGTTTAAATTCAACTAAATTTGAAATGGAGATGTCAATGTTGGGGAACGTTGCATGGGAAACAAAAAAATTCCTACGCACCCATAGATCTATCAATGGTGATGAGCATCTACGAGAGGGAGAGTGGATCTACATACCCTTGTAGATCGCTAAGCGGGAAGCGTTAAGAAACGCGGTTGGTGTAGTCGAACGTCTTCGCGATCCAAATCACTGTGCGTCCCGCGATCTAATCATGATCCGTCCCGCAATCCGATCACAATCTGTCCCACAAACTTGATCATGATCCGTCCCACGAACTTGATCACGATCCTTCCGATCTAGCACCGAACGGACGACACCTCCGCGTTCAGCACACATACAGCTTGATGACGATCTCCACCGTCTTGATCCAGCAAGAAGGAGTGGATAGGAAGAAGAGTTCTCCGGTAGCCTGACGGCGCTCCGGCGATGGTGGTGGAGCAATTCCGGCAAGGCTTCGCCTAAGCACTGCAGAAATCCGATCTAGAGGAGAAACTATGCACTGGAGGAACGGGTAGCACGTGGCTGAAATTCTAGTGCAAAAACCCTATATACAACCAGTATATATAGGAGGAAGAGAGGAGAGGAGGCAGCCTTGGATTCCTAAGCCAAGGGCTTCGGCCGAAGGAGGTAGAGGAGGTGGAGTCCACCTCCAATCCTAGTAGGACTAGGATTCACCTATTTTGCCCTTTTTTCCACCTTTTTCTCTTGTTTTTTTTCTTCCAGCCGTATGGGCCTCTTGTGGTTGTTCCACCAGACCACTAAGGGCTGGTTTCCGCTCTCCCACAGCCCATGTAGCCTCTTGGGTCGAAATACCCCTCCCGGAGGTTTCCCGGTACACTACCGGCACTCTCGGTACACTACCGATGAGCCCGAAACTTTTCCGGCGACCAAAACAGGACTTCCTATATATGAATCTTTACCTCCGAACCATTCCGTAGCTCCTCGTGACGTCCGGGATCTCATCTGGGACTCCGAACAAAACTTAGGTCACCACCATACATAACTCCATACTACCGAAATGTCACCAAACCTTAAGTGTGCAGACCCTGCGGGTTCGAGAACTATGTAGACATGACCGAGACACCTCTACGGTCAATAACCAATGGCGGGACCTGGATGTCCACATTGGTTCCCACATATTCTACGAAGATTTTTATCGGTCGAACCTCTATGTCAAGGATTCAGTTAATTCCGTATGATGTTCCCTTTGTTCTTCGGTATGTTACTTGCCCAAGATTCGATCGCCAGTATCACCATACCTAGTTCAACCTCGTTACTGGCAAGTCTCTTTATTCGTTCCGTAATACAAGATCTCACAACTAATACTTAGTCACATTGCTTGCAAGGCTTATTGTGATGTTGTATTACCGAGTGGGCCCTGAGATACCTCTCCGTCACACAGAGTAACAAATCCCAGTCTTGATCCATGCCAACTCAATAGAAACCCTCGGAGACACCTGTAGAGCACCTTTATAGTCACCCAGTTACGTTGCGACATTTGATACACACAAGGTACTCCTCCGATATCTGTGAGTTGCATGATCTCATGGTCATAGGAACATATACTTGACATGTAGAAAATAGTAGCAATAAACTGACACGATCATAAGCTACGTTTGTAGTTTTGGTCTTGTCCATCACATCATTCTCCTAATGATGTGATCCCGTTATCAAATGACATCTCATGTACATGGCTAGGAAACCTTAACCATCTTTCGATCAACAAGCTAGTTCACTAGAGGCATACTAGGGACATTGTGTTTGTCTATGTATCCACACATGTATCCAAG
Organism: Hordeum marinum; assembly: GCA_022496015.1. Classification (NCBI taxonomy): domain Eukaryota; kingdom Viridiplantae; phylum Streptophyta; class Magnoliopsida; order Poales; family Poaceae; genus Hordeum; species Hordeum marinum. The sequence goes on from CM039674.1 coordinate 448,007,804, forward strand.
TTTCCAATTAATACAATTATAGCATGGACAATAAACGATTATCATGAACAAGGAAATACAATAATAAACACTTTATTTATTGCCTCTAGGGCATATTTCCAACAGTCTCCCACTTGCACTAGAGTCAATAATCTAGTTCACATCACTATGTGATTTACATTGTAATGAATCGAACACCCATGCAGTCTTGGTGTTGATCATGTTTAGCCCTTGGAAGAGGTTTAGTCAACGGGTCTGCAACATTCAGATCCGTGTGCACTTTGCAAATATTTATGTCTTTCTCCACGATGTAATCGTGGATGGAGTTGAAGCGTCACTTTATGTGTCTCGTCCTCTTGTGAAACCTTGGTTCCTTGGCCAAAGCAATGGCACCAGTGTTGTCACACAACAGGTTCATTGGATTCAGTGCACTGAGCACTACTCCAAGATCTGTCATGAACTGCTTCATCCATACACCTTCCTTCGCCGCCTCCGAGGCTGCGATGTATTCCGCTTCGCACGTAGAATCAGCTACCACGCTTTGCATGGAACTGTACCAGCTTACCGCTCCCATGTTAAGAATAAATATGTATCCGGTTTGCGACTTAGAGTTGTCCGGACCAGTGTCAAAACTTGCATCGACGTAACCCTTTACGAAGAGCTCTTCATCACCTCCATAAATGAGAAACATTTCCTTAGTCCTTTTCAGGTACTTAAGGATATTCTTGACCGCTTGCCAGTGCTCCATTCCAAGATCACTTTGAAACCTTCCGGCCATACTTATGGCAAGGATGACATTGGGTCTTGTGCACATCATTGCATACATGATAGAGCCTATGGCTGAAGCATAGGGGATGACACTCATCTTTTCTCTATCTTCTGCAGTTACTGGGCATTGAGTCTTACTCAACTTCACACCTTGTAACACATGCAAGAACCCCTTCTTGGACAATTCCATTTTGAACTTCTTCAAAACTTTATCAAGGTATGTGCTGTGTGAAAGTGCTATTAAGCGTCTCGATCTATCTCTATAGATCTTAATGCCTAATATGAAAGCAGCTTCTCCTAGGTCCTTCATTGAAAAACTCTTGTTCAAATATTCCTTCACGCTTTCCATCATTTCTATATTGTTTCCAATCAGCAATATGTCATCCACATATAATACTAGAAACGCTATAGAGCTCCCACTCACTTTCTTGTAAATACAAGCTTCTCCGTAAACTTGTATAAACTCAAACGCTTTGATCACCTCATAAAAGGCTTATTCCAACTCCGAGATACTTGCACCAGTCCATAAATGGATCGCTGGAGTTTGCAAACTTTGTCAGCATTCTCTGGATCGACAAAACCTTCGGTTGCATCATATACAACTCTTCCTCAAGGAAACCGTTGAGGATCGCTGTTTTGACATCCATCTGCCAAATTTCATAGTCGAAATAAGCAGCTATTGCTAACATGATTCTGAAAAACTTAAGCATCGCTACGGGTGAGAAAGTCTCATCGTAGTCAACTCCTTGAACTTGTGAAAAACCCTTTACCACAAGTCGAGCTTTATAGACGGTGACATTACCGTCCACGCTTGTCTTCTTCTTAAAGATCCATTTGCTCTGAATGGCCTTTCGCCCTTCAGGTAATACTTCCAAAGTCCATACTTTGTTTTCATACATGGATCCCATCTCGGATTTCATGGCCTCTAACCATTTCTCGGAATCCGGGCCCATCACTGCTCCTCCATAGCTCGTAGGTTCATTGTTGTCCAACAACATAACCTCCAAGACACGGTTGTCGTACCACTCAGGGGTAGTACGCGGCCTTGTCGACCTACGAGGTTCAATAGCAGCTTGATCCGAAGCTTCATGATCATAATCATTAACTTCCTCTTCTACCGTCGTAGGTTCCACGGAAACATCTTTCTGCGCTGCGCTACTTTCCGGTTGAAGTAAAGGTTCAATAACCTCATCAAGATCTATTTTCCTCCCACTCAATTCTTTCGAGAGAAACTCTTTCTCAAGAAATGTTCCGTTCTTAGCGACAAACACTTTGCCCTCGGATCTAAGATAGAAGGTATGCCCGACTATCTATTTCGGGTATCCTATGAAGACACATTTCTCCGCTTTGGGTTCCATCTTTTCAGACTGAAGCTTTTTGACATAAGCATCACATCCCCAAACTTTAAGAAACGACAACTTTGGCTTCTTGGAAAACCACAATTCATATGGCGTCATCTCAACGGATTTTGATGGTGCCCTATTTAAAGTGAATGCAGCTGTCTCTAATGCATAACCCCAAAACGATAGTGGCAAATCAGCAAGAGACATCATAGAACGCGCCATATCTAATAAGGTTCGATTACGACATTCGGACACACCATTACGCTGTGGTGTTCCGGGCAGTGTCAACTGTGAAACAATTCCACACTGTCTTAAGTGACTGCCAAACTCATAACTCAGATATTCACCTCCTCGATCAGATCGTAGGAACTTAATCTTCTTGTTACGATGATTCTCAACTTCACTCTGAAATTGCTTGAACTTTTCAAACGTTTCAGACTTGTGTTTCATTAAGTAAATATACCCATATCTACTTAAGTCATTAGTGAAGGTGAGAAAATAACGATATCCACCACGCGCTGTAACATTCGTTGGACCGCACACATCAGTATGTATGATTTCCAATAAGTCACTGGCCCGTTCCATTGTTCCAGAGAACGGCATTTTAGTCATCTTGCTCATGAGGCATGGTTCACATGTGTCATGTGATTCAAAATCAAGTGACTCCAAAAGTCCATCAGCATGGAGCTTCCTCAAGCATTTTACACCAATATGACCTAAACGGCAGTGCCACAAGAAAGTGGTACTATCATTATCAACTCTACATCTTTTGGCATCAATGTTATGAACATGTGTGTCATCACTATCAAGATTCCATATAAATAAACCCCTAACATTGGGTGCATGACCATAAAAGATATTACTCATATAAATAGAACAACCTTTATTCTCTGATTTAAATGAGTAACCGTCTTGCAATAAACAAGATCCAGATATAATGTTCATGCTTAACGCAGGCACTAAATAACAATTATTCAGGTTCATCACTAATCCCAATGCTAATCTAAGAGAGAGCGTGCCGACGGCGATCACATCAACCTTGGAACCATTTCCCACGCGCATCGTCACTTCGTCCTTTGTGAGCCTTCGTTTATTCCGTAGTTCCTGCTTTGAGTTGCAAATGTGAGCAACCGAACCGGTCTCAAATACCTAGGCACTACTACGAGAGCTAGTAAGGTACACATCAATAACATGTATATCATATATACCTTGTTTGTCGTTGGTCACCTTCTTGTCAGCCAGGTACTTGGGGAAGTTCCGCTTCTAGTGACCAGTTCCCTTGCAATGAAAGCACTTAATTTCTGTCTTGGGTCCATGCTTGGGCTTCTTTATAGGAGTAGCAACTGCTTTGCCATCCTTCTTGGTTTTACCCTTATTTCCCTTGCCCTTGACTTTGCCATTTTTCTTGAAACTAGTGGTTTTATTGACCATCAACACTTGATGTTCTTTCTGGATTTCAGACTCAACAACTTTTAGCATCGTGAACAGCTCAGCGACTGACTTGTTCATCCCGTGCATGTTATAGTTGATCACAAAGCTCTTGTAACTAGGTGGAAGTGATTTAAGAACTCTGTCAGTGATCACCTCTGGCGGAAGGGCAATTCCCAACTCCGCTAGACGAGTTGAATACCCAGACATTCTGAGTATATGTTCACTGATAGACCCGTTCTCCTCCATCTTGCAAGCATAGAACATATTGGAGGTTTCATACCTCTCGATCCGGGCGTTCTTCTGAAAGATAAACTTCAACTCCTGGAGCATCTCATATGCTCCATGAAGTTCAAAAAACGTCTAAGCCATACAATATTGCACACTGAACTATTGAGTAATCTCCAGTACGTGCCTCCCAAGCATTCTTACTTCGGAGGTCATGTCTTCTGGTTGGTCACCAAGCGGTGCATCAAGGACATATGATTTCTGGGAAGCCGTGAGGATAATCCTCAGATTACGGGCCCAGTCAACAAAGTTACTTCCATCATCTTTCAGTTTAGCTTTCTCTAGGAACGCATTAAAATTCAGGGGTGCTACTGCACGAGCCATTGATCTACAACATAAATATGCAAAGTTTACTTAGACTATTGTTCAAGATAATGAGTTTAGTTAATCAAATTACTAAAGCTCCCACTCAAATTGACATCCGTCGGGTCATCTGAATGTCACATGATCCAAATCCACCAACTCAAGTCCGATCATCACGTGACTTGAGGTGGCTTCAATGGTGAACATCATTATGTTGATCATATCTACTATATGACTCATGTTCGACCTTTCGATCTCTTGTGTTCCGAGGCCATGTCTGTACATGCTAGGCTCGTCAAGTTTAACCCGAGTGTTCTGCGCGTGCAACACTGGCTTGCACCCGTTGTATGTGAACGTAGAGTCTATCACACCCGATCATCACGTGGTGTCTCAACACGACGAACTTTTGCAACGGTGTACACTCGGGGAGAACACAATTTTATCTTGACATCAATAACACGTATATCAAATATACTTCTGTCGATCACCTTATAATGCTACCATCGTACTAAGAAAAACAAGGTGCATAAAAGGATTAACATCACATGCAATTCATAAGTGACATGTTATGGCCATGATCTTGTGCTTTAGATCATCTTGAAAGCACCGGCATGATCTCCATCGTCACCGGCACGACACCATGATCTCCATCCTCTTGATCTCCATCAACGTGTCACCATCGGGGTTGTTACGCCCTGCATGCTTCTACTACTATTGCTACCATTTAGCGATAAAGTAAAGCATTACATAGCGCTTAATGATTGACACACAGGTCATACAATAATTAAAGACAACCCTATGGCTCCTACCGGTTGCCGTATTCATCGACATGCAAGTCATGAAATTCTATACATCACATGATCATCTCATACATCACATATATCACATCATGTAATTGGCCATATCACATCACAACATACCCTGAAAAAACAAGTTAGACGTCCTCTAATTGTTTTTTGCATGTTTTACGTGGCTGCTATGGGTTTCTAGCAAGAACAATTCTCACCTACGCATAAACCACAACGGTGATACATAATTTGCTTTTCAACCTTCTCAAGGACCGCCTTTGTCGAATCCGATTCAACTAAAGTGAGAGAAACTGCCACCCGCAGGCCACCTAGGCAACAAGTTGCATCAAGGGAACCGGTCTCTCGTAAGTGTACGAGTAATGTTGGTCCGGGCCGCTTCATCTCACAATACCGCTGAACCAAAATCCGACCAAGGGAGGAAGCAATCTAAGCATCAACGCCCACAAACCTTTTGTGTTCTACTCGAGATCTCATCAACACATAGACCTAGCTCATGATGCCACTGTTGGGGAACGTTGTATGGGGAAAAAAATCCTACGCACACACAGATCTATCCATGGTGATGAGCATCTATGAGAGGGAGACTGGATCTACATACCCTTGTAGATCGCTAAGCGGGAAGCGTTAAGAAACGCGGTTGGTGTAGTCGAACGTCTTCGCGATCCAAATCGCCGTGCGTCCCACGACCCAATCACGATCCATCCCGCGATCCAATCATGATCCGTTCCGCGATCTGATCACAATCCGTCCCACGAACTTGATCATGATCCGTCCCACCAACTTGATCACGATCCTTTCGATCTAGCACCGAACGGACGGCACCTCCGCGTTCAGCACACGTACAGCTTGATGACGATCTCCACCGTCTTGATCCAGCAAGAAGGAGTGGAGAGGAAGAAGAGTTCTCCGACAGCCTCACGGCGCTCCGGTGATGGTGGTGGAGCAATTCCGGCAGGGCTTCGCCTAAGCACTTCAGAAATCCAATCTAGAGGAGAAACTATGCACTGGAGGAACAGGTAGCACGTGGCTGAAATTCTAGTGCAAAAACCCTCTATACAACCAGTATATATAGGAGTAAGAGAGGAGAGGATGCAGCCTTGGCTTCCTAAGCCAAGGGCTTTGGCCGAAGGAGGTGGAGGAGGTGGAGTTCACCTCCAATCCTAGTAGGACTAGGATTCACCTATTTTGCCCTTTTTCCACCTTTTTCTCTTAGGTTTTTTCTTCCAGCCGTATGGGCCTCTTGTGGTTGTTCCACCAGCCCACTAAGGGCTGGTTTCAACTCTCCCACAGCCCATGTATCCTCTTGGGTCGAAATACCCCTCCCGGAGGTCTCCCGGTACACTACCGGCACTCCCGGTACACTACCGATGAGCCCGAAACTTTTCCGACAACCAAAACAGGACTTCCTATATATGAATCTTTACCTCCAGACCATACCGGAGCTCCTCGTGACGTCCGGGATCTCATCCAGGACTCCGAACAAAACTTCGGTCACCACCATACATAACTCTATACTACCGAAATGTCACCAAACCTTAAGTGTGTAGACCCTGCGGGTTCGAGAACTATGTAGACATGACCGAGACACCTCTATGGTCAATAACCAATGGCGGGACCTGGATGTCCACATTGTTTCCCACATATTCTATGAAGATATTTATCGGTCGAACCTCTATGTCAAGGATTCAGTTAATCCCGTATGATGTTCCCTTTGTTCTTCGGTATGTTACTTGCCCGAGATTCGATCGTCAGTATCTCCATACCTAGTTCAACCTCGTTACTGGCAAGTCTCTTTACTCGTTCCGTAATACAAGATCTCACAACTAACACTTAGTCACATTTCTTGCAAGGCTTATTGTGATGTTGTATTACCGAGTGGGCCCTGAGATACATCTCCGTCACACGGAGTAACAAATCCCAGTCTTGATCCATGCCAACTCAATAGACACCCTCGAAAAACCTGTAGAGCACCTTTATAGTCACCCCGTTACGTTGCGACGTTTGATACACACAAGGTACTCCTCCGATATCTGTGAGTTGCATGATCTCATGGTCATAGGAACATATACTTGACATGCAGAAAACAGTAGCAATAAACTGACACGATCATAAGCTACGTTTGTAGTTTGGGTCTTGTCCATCACATCATTCTCCTAATGATGTGATCCCGTTATCAAATGACATCTCATGTCCATGGCTAGGAAACCTTAACCATCTTTCGATCAACGAGCTAGTTCACTAATGGCATACTAGGGACATTGTGTTTGTCTATGTATCCACACATGTATCCATGTTTCCAATTAATACAATTATAGCATGGACAATAAATGATTATCATGAACAAGCAAATACAATAATAAACATTTTATTTATTGCCTCTAGGGCATATTTCCAATAGCCAAACGCTAGCACCTCATTGAATAAACAAAATTCCAAACAATTGAATTTTCAATGATTCAAAATGCTCTCTAAAAATGTTCCCCCTCTCTGATAAATGTTGGGAACAACATATCAGGGGTGAACTATATTTTCACAAACATTTTGGAAAATTTAATAAATCAGCAAAGTTCTGAAAATGACCAATAAAGCACTATAAATATTTTAGTTGTTTCAAAAATTCTGGAAATTATTGTGGGGACTGGAAATAATATGTTTAAACCCCAAAAATTATGTCGGGATTTTTAACTTTAGTGGTTTTGCCCAAACATTATAAAACAGATTGCATAAATAGAAAAAAAAGGAAAGCTGAGGGGAGAAGGACTTACCTGGCCGACCCAGTTGGTGGCCCAGCCACCAACCCCTCTTGCCAATCGTCTCCCACCTCGCGCCAGGAGGACGCGAGGCGTGTGGTCGCCGTGTGCCCGGCCACCTCCACCCTGCCTGCTTGCCCGGAGGTCGCCTAAGAGGGCCACGTGACCCCCAGAGCCGTCCGGATCCATCCCCCTCTCCATCTCTCTCCCCTCGCCCTCCTCTACCTTTGCCCTCTCTAATGGTCGCCGCAGCCATGGCCGAAGCCATCGCCGCCTCGTTGCCGCCGCCCCTGGTCCTATCCGCGTGCCTAGAAGAACTATGACGTCGACGCCGACCTCCTCACCGAGCCAAGCAATCGGAGGAGCACCACGTCGTCGCCATCGACTGTCTTCTCCAAGATCGGCCGCCGGATACAGTCGCAAAAATCACGGGCTCCAAAGCTTCTCCGACCTCGCCGTCGACTCGAGACAAACCTCGTAAGCCCCTCTTCCTCTCTCCTCTCTTCCTGCCATCTCGGGTGCCCCCTAGCTAGCATCCCCGTCGAAGCCGAAGCTTCTCGCCGCCGGTGGGGAATGTGGTCGTGACTACAGCCACCACGGCCTGCGCCCGAGCGTGTCATCGTGCTCGTGTTGCTCCTAGGAGTCGAACACACCTAGTAGATGGTCCTCTCGTGCCCCGTAGTGTTGTTGTCGTCGTTGCCCAAACTCCGGCCGCCGCCAAAGTCACCGTGGCCATCGTCTCCGGCCACCCCGAAGCCTCTCGCCTGCTTCCCCTGGATGCGCATGGGCGAGGGCTACGCTCTGGTGGCCTCAGCGCCACTAGCCGCCCCTTGTAGCGCCGCGCTAAAAAACGCCGACGAGCCACCGCCATCGTTTTGGTCACCGGCAACTCGTAGCCGGCGTGGCTGACGTGGCGCCGTCATTAGAGCCTAATTAACCACTAACCAGCCCCCCTGACTTTGACTTGCGGGCCCCACAGCTAGTCAAAGCTCTAGTCAACGTGGGGATTAGCCCTCTGCATATGACATGTTGGACCCACAAGTCAGTTTGACTTGGTCAACTGCTGACGTTACCCTGATGCACTGCTGACATCATAAATGCATTTACTGGAATTTTCTTATTTAGTTATTTTTGGAAATTCTAGAAAATATTTAAAACTTCTAAAAATCATAGAAAATAATCTGTAAGTCAGATGAAAATAATTTATATATGAAAAATGATCAGAAAAATCCAATGACTCTGTTTATGCCATGATCATGCATGTTTGAACAAGTTAACATCACCAATTAGGACATTCTATGGTTAGAGCAATATAGGAAATATCATTTGGAGTTGGAATTCAAACTTGTTTGAATTCCACTTCAATTAACTTGGCCAAATATTCCTCTAGGATAATTCAGTACCTTAACATGCCATTTCATGCATCATGTTTGTTGCATCACATTGAATGCGTTCATTCTTCCTGTTTGTCGGTGCTTATTCCCTCTCGGTAGACGATGGTTCCGACGATGTGATCGTTGACACTAATGAAGAGAAGTATTATCTTTAGGACTGTCAGGCAAGCAAACCCCTTGAGCATACTGATATGAACCCACTCTCTTGCTCCTGCTCTCTTTTAATTGCATTAGGACAACAATGATTCAATTGTTACCTATTCTCGGTAGTTGAACCCATTCCTTTGCATGACCTGTCTTTGCCACAGTAAATAGTTGAAACCACTTAGCATGAGTAGCAACTGCTTGACCCTTGTTGCGCTTACTCATCCATGCTTGCTTACTTGTTGTGCCTGCTATTCTTAGAGTTGTGTCATGTCGGGTCTGATCCATCCGGGTGATGAATCGGAATGGATGTGTTCATGTCCTACTGTATGAGAGCTAAGTGTGTGAACATGATTTGGTAAAGGTAGAGATGAGAGGCCATGTAGGATTACATGGCGGGTTGTCTCATTGGGACCGTCCTTAAGAACTAAGTTTTGTGTATGTTATCCAAGACAAGATACTACCGCACATTGGGATACTTAATTCACCCTCTCGTCTTATTAATCGGCTAGACCTATGTCCAGGAGTTGCAACTAGTTTCTGGTGTTTGTAGGAAAAGTGTTGGCGGCCGTGCATAGCGCTGCCCGACGGGGTGGACTGTGATGCAGTATAGGCACAGTGGCACGGTGTACCAAGTGGCACCCGAACGGTGGGCTTGGGAACCCTGCGCACATCGTTTTAGGCCGTAGCAGAAACTTCGGCCAGACTTCTGTGCAGGTTCAGTCTCAAATAGGCGATAAACCTGGACTAGGGTCTTGTGTGGTTGACGGTCATGGCTGACTCCCTCGCTGGGCTTCCGCTTGAAGGTTGCCGAGGTGCCTTTTTACGTGCACATGGCGATAAGTGGCGGGAGCGTGTGTGAAGAAGTATATCCCTGCAGGGTTAAATAAACTATTCGAATAGCCGCGTCCTCGGATATGGACTACTTGGAGAACTTATGTGGTTCATAGATAAGTGAAATGGATACTTCTAAAATATGCAAGATAAGCATGGGTGCTATGGATGGCCTTCTCGTAGGGAGACGGGAGTAGATCCATAGTAGTGTATTGATTGGAGAATATATGGACTCGTGTGCGCTATTCCACCTCATTGATACTACTTGTAGTCGTAGTATAGGTTAGCCAAGAGTCAAAGTTGGCTTGCTGCAACAAACTCCACAACCCCCTTCATTGATACTGATGCATATGTAGATAGTTCTGATGTAAGTCTTGCTGAGTACCTTTGTACTCACGTTTGCTTAATTTATGCTTTTGCAGAGGAGACGTCGGTCTCATTAGTGGTATTTTCGACTTGAAGTTCCATGTTGACCGGATTAGCTTGGGAATCCCAGACAGAGGTCTGGTTCCTTTGGTAGGGTCGTTGTAGCTTTTCAGGCTCCTCCAGCCACTTTTGTAGATGTCTGTACCTAGACATGTTTAACTTCTGCTTGCTTTTTTGAATGCTCTGAATGTTGGGTCTTGTGACCCCTGTTTGTAACATCTTATTGTATTGGCTCTTCCGATCCTTCTAAATAAATGTTGTAATGTTGTATGGTTATGTTGTGATGCCATAGTTGTATCTCTGCATATCGGGCATGTCATGCGTACATGTGACGTGCAACGGTATGTATGGGATTCGACACCTAGTTGTGTGCCTTTAGTAGTACTCTTTACGGGGAACTGCCTCTTTGTGCTTCCACCGAGCCTTGGTAGCTTGCTACTGCTCCGGACACATTGATTGACCGGCATGTATCCTTCTTTGCTGCTATGTTTGTCCCTTCGGGGAAATGTCTCATAGTGTAATGGAGTCCCTAGGGCCTGCTATGACTCGTCTACGTGCAGTGATGACATTTATGTCCCACGGTGTAATGGAGTCCTTGTAGCTTGCTATGACTCATCTACACACGCTAGAGATCGACACCTGCATTGCTGGGTTATGTATGCCTGTCCCTGTACGGATGTGCCACTTAGGTTCTACAACTAGTCATGTCGGCCCGGGTTCTTTGACATTTGAACGCTAGCGACACATTCACATACGTGAGTCAAAAGACGCAAACGGTCCCGACCCAGGTAAGGTGGTAGCCGTGGAGATAACCATGCGTGAGACCGCAAAGTGATGTGATGTGTTACAGGCTGGATTCTTATGGCTTAGGATCGGGGTCCCGACAAACTATTACTTCTACTACTATGGCTAACGTTTAGCAATAAAGTTAAGTAATTACATGGCGTTTATGATTGACACGCAGGTCATACAATAAAATAAGACAGCTCCTATGGTTCCTGTCGGTTGTCATACTCATCGACATGCAAGTCGTGAATCCTATTACAAGAACATGATCAATCTCATACATCACAATGCATCACATCACATCGTTTGTCCATATCACATCACAAGGGATATGCTGCAAAAACAAGTTAGATGTCCTCTAATTTGTAGTTGCAAGTTTTTACGTGGCTGCTATAGGTTTCTAGCAAGAACGTTTCTTACCTATGCCAAAACCACAACGTGATATGGCAATTGCTATTTACCCTTCATAAGGACCCTTTTCATCGAATCCAATCCGACTAAGGTGGGAGAGACAAACACCCGCTAGCCACCTTATGCAACAAGTGCCTATCAGGCGGTGGAACCGGTCTCACGTAAGCATACGTGTAAAGTTGGTCTGGGCCGCTTCATCCCACAATACTGCTGAATCAAGATAAGACTAGTAGTGGTAAGAAAATTAACAAGATTGACGCCCACAACAACTTTGTGTTCTACTCGTGCATAGATTCTACGCATAGACCTAGCTCTGATACCACTGTTGGGAGACATAGTAGTAAATCAAAAAAAATCCTACGTGTTCACCAAGACCTATCTATGGAGAAACCAACAATGAGTAAGGGGATGAGTGCATCTTCATACCTTTGAAGATCGCTAAGTGGAAGCATTACTAACATGGTTCGTGGAGTCGTACTCGCAGCGATTCAGATCGCGGTGGGATCCGATCTAAGCGCTGAACAACGGCGCCTCCATGTTCAACACATGTGCAGCCCGGTGACGTCTCCTATGCCTTGATCCAGCAAGGAGGAAGGAGAGGTTGAGGGAGAGCTCCGGCAGCACGACGGCGTGGTGACGGTGGAGCTGCATGGTACTCCGGCAGAGCTTCGCTAATCACTACGGAGGACGAGGAGAGGGAGGAGTAGGGCTGCGTCATGGGAGAGAGAACTCGTGTGTTGGCAGCCCCCAAAAAACCCACTATATATAGGAGGAGGGGAGGAGGGTGCACAAACCCTAGGGTTCCCACCCAAGGGTGGTGCGGCAGCCCTAGATGGCCTTTGGCCGGCGGCCAAGAGGGGAGACGGGGAGGGCGCAGACCTAGTGGGCCTTAGGCCCATCTGGGTCTAGGGTTTCCCCTCCCTCCCACCTTTCCTCCGCCTTGGGCCAGGGTGGAGGGCGCACCAGACCACTATGGGGCTGGTCCCTTCCACTCTCAGCCCACGCAGCCCTCTGGGGCTGGTGGCCCCACTTGGTGGACCCTCGGAACCCTTCCGGTGGTCCCGGTACGTTACCGGTAATTCCCGAAACACTTCTGGTGGCCAAATCCTCATTTCCTATATATGAATCTGTACCTATGGACCATTCCAGAGCTCCTCGTGACATCCGGGATCTCATCCGGGACTCCGAACAACCTTCGGTAACCACATACACTATTTCCCTATAACCCTAGCGTCATCGAACCTTAAGTGTGTAGACCCTACGGGTTCGGGAGACACATAGACATGTCCGAGACACCTCTCCGATCAATAACCAACAGTGGGATTTGGATACCCATGTTGGCTCCCACATGCTCCCCGATGATCTCATCGGATGAACCACGATGCCGGGGATTCAATCAATCCCATATACAATTCCCTTTGTCTACCGGTATGATACTTGCCCGAGATTCGATCGTCGGTATCCCTATACCTTGTTCAATCTCGTTACCGGCAAGTCTCTTTAATCGTTCCGCAACACATCATCCTATGGCTAAATCCTTAGTCACACTGAGCTCATTATGATGATGTCTTACCGAGTGGGCCCAGAGATACCTCTCCGTCAAACGGAGTGACAAATCCCAGTCTTGATTTGTGCCAACCCAACAGACACTTTCGTACATACCCGTAGTCCACCTTTATAGCCACCCAGTTATGTTGTAAAATTTGGCACACCCAAAGCATTCCTACGGTATACGGGAGTTGCACAATCTCATGGTCTAAGGAAATGATACTTGACATTGGAAAAGCTTTAGCAGACGAACTACATGATCTTGTGTTATGCTTAGGAATGGGTCTTGTCCATCACATCATTGTCCTAATGATGTGATCCCGTTATCAACGACATCAAATGTCCATGGTCATGAAACGGTGACCATCTATTGATCAACGAGCTAGCCAACTAGTGGCTCACTAGGGACACGTTGTGGTCTATGTATTCACACATGGATTATGGTTTCCGGTTAACACAATTATAGCATGAACAATAGACAATTATCATGAACAAGGAAATACAATAATAACCATTTTATTATTGCCTCTAGGGCATATTTCCAACACTTCTATCCCTGGCGAGGCCCTCGTGCCGAAATAAGGATAGGATCGCATCGTGGGCATGACAGGCGACCTCCTCATCCTCCGAACCTTGGGGGTTGCCAAAGGAGTCCTTGGCCACTGGCTCGTCGTCCTCGCCAAGAGCCGACAGGAGCTCGTCCGGGTCAACATAGGACGCGAGCTCATTGGCCTGGCGGACAAGGACCGGCTCACGGGCCACTCGCTCCCTAGCCGGCTCGTTTCGCATAGTGGCCAGCCGGTCTAGGTCAACCCCGCGGTACCACAAGGTGATGAACCGAAGCGCCATATGCACGCCGGCTCGAGCCGCTGACGCTTTCTAGGCCTCGAGACAGTCCATGACGTGCTCCAGCCACAAGGCCACGCGGTTCTCCGGAGCTCCACAGCATGGCCACAAGGCGGCAATGACCTCCTTGCCGGTCGTCTTTAGCCGCTCCGCTCGAGGTGGATCAGCCGGTTCTCTATAGTGATCCCAAGCTCCGCCATGTCCCAAGCGGAGTCCTCCTCGATGGGGCGCCCACGCGCCCGGAGACACTCCCGATGATCCTCCACAGCATGCTCAGCGCGGCGCTAGGTTTCTGGGAAGCTCCCTGAGGAGGAAAGGGAAGAAGGAGAAGAAGGCAAATCAAGAACAAGAACTGGCAAGAAGAAAGCAACCGGCCGAAAAAAGAAAAACGGGTACTTATGCTGGAGGGAGTCGTCCATCTCGATGGCGAAGTGGAGCGACGAGTCCTGCTCCGACACCAGCACCGCCTCCGCCTCGGCAAGAGCCACCCTGCGCTCCTCGAGCGTCCTCTCGAGGCGGGTCACCCCATTTTGGAGGGCAGCGGTGTGTTGGGCGGCTTCAGCCACTTCCTTGATGGCCTTCTCCTTGGCCGTCACCTCCCACGCCACATCGGCCTTCAGGCGGTCTTGGGCCGCCTGCCCATCCGCCAACTGGGCGCTGAGCCAGTCCCTCTCCTGAGTGACCGCCTGTACGCTCTGCGCCAACCGGTCCCGCTCAGAGACGGCCCTAGTCTTCTCCGCCTAGAGGCTGGTCAGCTCCTCTACAAAGAAAAACGGGCATCAGCCGGACATTCCATGCCCGTCCCGGCTGCCAGGCAGCCAGCCTGGCTCCCGATGGCTACGCGCCCCCCACAAGACTTGACATACCCAGCACCCATGCCAGCTCCTCTTCCAGCCGATAGAAGCCGTGCTTGCCGCGGTTGTGGATGGAGACCGCCTCATCAAACAACTTCTGCCGCTAGGAGTTCCCCTCCTGCCACAAGAAGTCAAAATTAGAAGAGGCACAAGGAGATCCGGCCCGGCTGCCCCACAACCGGTCAGCCGGCCGGCATCTCGGGGGCTACACCTAGTGGGTACGCTTGCGCGCCCCCACTGAAAATTTTGACAAGGACAATGACGCTTACCTCCGCGTGTCGTAGGGTGCTGTCGACCGCCTTCGCGAACCGGGCTAGCTCCTGGCGGCACCGATCCAGGATGCTCCCCAACTCCCCGAACGCGGGGACCGGGCCGCCTGTCGGGGGAGCCGGAAGGGTTGGGACGCGCGCCAGTGCCTCCCAGTCCCAGATCACGTCCTGCATGGACCTCCGGACCAGCTGTCGTCGCTGCCCGTCCCAACGTTTTCCACGGTGCCGGCCGCTGGGGGAGGGTTGATGACGGCAAGGGCACGGGAATCGGTCCCCAGTTTCCCCTCACTCGCCGCTCGCGCTGCCTCCTCCTCCTGTCGGTCCGACGCGGCAACCACCACGGACGGTTCCTCCGTCTCCATTGCCGCCGTCTCCACTGCTGCCTCTGGTGCCGTCTCCGGGGCCGTCGGAGCCTCCTGCATGTCGACCCGGGTCGGCTCGGTCGTGGCTGGCGTGACGTCTGACACCATCGGCCAGGTCGCCTCGAGGGCCGGCTCCATAGCCGCCGCCCCCGATCAGGCCGCCTCCTCCACAGGCGGGGGCGCAGCTGGCTCCGTAGCCGCCCCTCACGGCTTGTTCGACGGGGGCCTCGACAGACGGGTCGATTCCGCCGCCAAGTCGGACGCCCGTGCGGGGTCTGCGGACCTCCTCCGCCTCCTGCCGCTGGAAGTCCCAGAATGCGAGGCCCCGCCTCGTGTTCCGGACATCGAGGCTTGTAGCTCCGCGAGCCTCCTCTTCTCCTCCCTCTGCGTGGCCGCGTGCTCATGGGCCAGCCGGCTGGCGGCGTCCGTCGGGTCAACTGCCGACCACTTCATGGAGCTCGATGGGGTCCCTAAGACGCATAAGCGTCAAACACCCACCAAACCACGACTCAGAAAGGAACACACGCAAAAAACAAAGTTCACGTACCTGGTACCGACGAGCAGAATCCGCCTGGCGCGTGCCGGTGGCTTCTGCGCGGCCACTTTCACCCGCTTACTAGCAAGTGGTGGGGCCGCTGGCTCCTCCTGAGCCGGCCTCTTCCCCCAGCTTGAGGCTCTGGCCGTCGAGGCCTCAGCTGGCTGCTCCTCGCTCTGCCTGCGCCGGCCCTGCTGAACTAAGGGGGGAGGTGCGTTCAGGATCATCACATCATCATCGTCATCATCATCAGTCCAGTCCCTGATCGTGGGACCGATAGGGTACTCACCGGCACCACTGGGCTCTCCGGCTCCGCTAGGCCCGCCGGCTCCCAGGTCGGCCGCCTCCTCGACCCCTCTCGAGGAGTCAACCCCCTCTTCAGGTGGGCCTCCTTCTTGTAGTCTTTAGGGTTGGAGTGGTCGCGCTCCGCCTCGAAGATCTGGGGGTGTGGGCCATTCGGCATG
Source organism: Hordeum marinum (assembly GCA_022496015.1). NCBI lineage: Eukaryota > Viridiplantae > Streptophyta > Magnoliopsida > Poales > Poaceae > Hordeum > Hordeum marinum. The sequence goes on from CM039674.1 coordinate 448,024,345, forward strand.
TCCTATCGCACGAACAACTACGGTCAGCACGTGGAAGTAAGGTCGGATGCCGGCTACCGGCTGGGGAGATTTAAACGAAAAGGGCGGCCTCGACGAAACGTACCAGCGAAGGTCGGTTAAGGCGGTCATACGACTCCTTGCCGAAGGTCCATGATGCTGGCGCCAGCTTGAATGTCATGATGGCGTTCACCCGCTTCGCCACCTGAGCCGGCGTCAGGTCGACGGTCGTCCGCCGACAGGGGTCCCAGCGGCCAGACATATCAAAGACCAGTGCGGCCTCATCTAGAGAGGCAGCACCCGGCGTGTGATGAAGGCCGCCACCAGATCAGAGGCAACCAGCTCCTCTCTAGTCCTTAGCTGCACGAGCGGGCCGAGCTCCGCAAGAGCCACTCCATGCGGGGCGGCTCCCGACCAGTTCAATCCGGAGGAATGCGCGTTGACGAAGGCCGGTAGCCGGATGTAATCCCGCTGCGGGTCAGCGTTCTTCACATAGAAGAACGTCCGATGCCATCCCTTGACGGAGTTGATGAGGCTGAAGTGCGGGAAGCACGTGCCGCGGCAGCACACCGTCGCGCCCCCGTGGGCGTTGCTTTTCAGTGCCTTGAGATAGAAGAGCGCGTTGAAGAAGTCGATGAAGGGGAGAATCCCCAAGTACCCCTCGCACAGCGTCACAAAGCCCGCGATGTAGAGGATGGCATTGGGGCCGAGGTGGTGTGGTTGGACGTCGAAAGTGTCCATCATCAGACAGAAGAAGTGGCTCACTGGGAGCCCAAAACAGCGGGAGAAGTGCCAGGCGAAGACGACGAACTCTCCTGGCTGCGGCGCGGGCACCACCTCGTCGCCCGGTGCGCGGGGAATCACGTGCTCCATCAGCGGCAGCATGCGCGCGTGGCGGAGATTCGTGATGGCAGCCTCCGTGACCATGGACCCGGCCCAGCTTCCTGTGTGCCCTTCGACCATGGCAACGACGGGATGGCATGCAAGCGTGGTTGCGTGCGAGAAGAGCGGGGGCGCGTGAGGGAGCAGAGAAGACGAAGATAAGAGGAAATGAGGGGGCAAATGGGGTGCGGGTGCTTCCACCCTCTACCCTCCCTCCCCTTTTAAATGAGGAGGCCACAACCGGGGGGCGTTGGGATTAACTGCGCCCACTACCCCTAGAATCTCCATGCACGTGTGGTCGTCTTGGGCCGCAATCACCGCTTGGGGGCGCAGAAGATCCCTGCCCGCGCCCCGAGGCCTACTGGGCTAGGCCCGGAGCGACGTCCCATCTGCTTGCGTGCACGGGACCCACGCCAACATTGCTCGACCGCGTGGAGCGCATCGGGCTGGCCCGGGACCCGGGGCGTCACAACGGGACCCAAGGCGTCGGGTTCGGTTGCCAACCCGGCTGGCTTTTTAGCATCGCGCCATAGGCGGGTACCGCTGGGGAGAAGCCGGTGGCTCCCCTCCATCTGCCGGACACGGACCCTCGCCGGCTTTGGGGACTACTGACGAGGTTATTACCCCTAGGTAGGCCAAAGCACCGGGATTCTCTCCCCGCTTCAAGAAATAAATGTGTGGCTGGCTGCTTACGGCCGGCTGGTGCATGGCCGGCAGACGCGTTGCTGGCTGGGATGAGGCCGGCTGGTCGAGGGGCCGGTTGACCTCTGGGCAGACAGACACTTGTCCCGTCCCTCTGCATGTGGGTACGGCGACACGACACGACAGCCACGACGGACGCCATTGTAGCCATAGTGGCCGCTGACGCCTGGGCGCGCGTGGCTACAGTTTAGCCGTCTGGGCCGCTGACCTTGGCGACCACGACTGGACGGGGGAACAGTGTCGGCATGCCCCCGCCCACTCGATTACCTGCTCGAGCGTGGCTACAGTGCAACCGGTCGTACCGGAGACTTTGGTCAGCCGGCACTAGACGACGCCATCCGGGCGACCCGTGTCGTAGAAGGTGGGCGGGGGCCAATCGCGGAGCCGGCTGGCGGGCCCCAGTAGGCAATGGGACTGCTCAACCGGTGGACCCTACGGGCGACGAGACGGCTCGAGGGGCGGGACCCCCTGGTCAGTCGGAGAGGCTGCCAGCTGGGCCCCTCACTTATGTACCCTAGGAATATTGTAAGCCGGGGGTTGGCCTATAAAACCCCCTGAGACCCCCATGTAACGGGGACGACAAGTCTCACGCACACACACCTATGGGACACCTCCCTCACTCTCACACTTCATAGCAAAGGAAGGCGAGTCGGCTGCTCCCTCTTCCTCCTCTAGACACAGCTCCAGGAGCAACCTTGTAAACATACCCATCCATCAAACTAGACCAAGCAGGACTAGGGGTGTTACCTCCCACGGAGGGCCCTGAACCTAGGTATTTCGTGTGTCACCACCGCTTGTGCCTAATCCCGCACCCGGAGCCAGTCGGCGTCCTCCGGCCCCAACCACCTTCGATAAGCCTACCAATGGCATTTGTCGTGAGAAAATGAAGACAACGATACATGTGTGTCTTGCTGCCCCTTCTGTCACTGGGAAAGAACACCGGAAGATCGAACCCATCACAAAGCACCTCTTCCCATGGCAAGAAAAATCGATCTAGTTGGCCTAACTAAACCAAAGATTGAAGAAGAAATATGAGGCTATAAGTAATCGTGCAAATAAGAGATCAAAGAAGACTCAAATCATATTCATGGATAGAAATTGATCATGAACTCAAAATTCATCGGATCCCAACAAACACACCGCAAAAGTCATTACATCAAATAGATCTCCAAGAGACCATTGTATTGAGAAACATAGAGAGAGAGAGGAACCCATCTAGCTATTTCCTACAGACCCTAGGTATATGTTGAACTACTCATGCATCATCGGAGAGGCACATATGAATAAGATGAACCCCTCCGTGATGGTGTTAGATTGGATCTCAAGATTCTGGTACTTGCGGTGGTTGTAATTGTGTTTCGTCGAATCCCCTAGGGTTTTTGGAAATTTAGGGAATTTATAGGCTCGATATTCGGTTGAGGGGGTGCCCGAGGTGCCCACCCTCCACCAGGCCGCGCCAGGGGCCTTTAGCACACCCTGGTGGAGGTTGTCCACCCTGGGCCCCCTCTTCTGGTGTTGTTTGGCCCATTTTGCTTCCTTTTGGTCCAGAAAAAATCCACAAAAATCGCTGCAGCGTTTGGGCTCCATTTGCTACTGATTTTCTGCGAAGTAAAAAACAAGCAAAACAACAACTGGCACTTTGGCACTATGCCAATATGTTACTCCCAAAAAATGATATAAAGTTGCTATAAAATGATTGTAAAACATACAAGATTGATAATATAACATCATGGACAAGTAAAAATTATAGATACATTGGAGACGTATCAGCATCCCCAAGCTTAATTCCTACTCGTCGTCGAGTAGGTAAATGATAACAACCGAATTTTCAATGTGGAATGTTGCCTATCATGTTCATCACATATTATTTTCTTTATAGTATGGACATTTGGACTTTTCATATGGTTCAAAGCAATAGTTTAGTATTGACATGAAAACTTTAATACTCAAGCATACCAACAAGCAACCATGTCTTTCAAAATATCAACAATAACGCAAGTTATCCCTAGCCCATCAAGCTCAATCATTGATCCATTCACAATACACACTCAAATATTAGCTACCTAATGCTCAAGTACGATCATAGTGCCCCCTAGTTGGTGCTTTATAAGAGAAGATGGAGACTCAAATTGAAAATAAAAAATGCATAAAGTAAATAGATAGAACCTTCGCAGAGGGAAGTAGGGGTTTGTAGTTGTGCTAGAGCTCAAGTATTTAAATTGATAGAGAAAAATATTTTGAGTGGCATGCCTTTCCTATCAACGTAAACGACTGAGAGATTTCAATATCTTTCCACACTAGATGCATCATAGGCGGTTCCCAAACAAAAAATAAAGTGTATTCCTTTTCCACCATACTTTCACTTTCCATGGCTAGCTGAATCCACGGTTGCCTTCCATACCAAAAATTTCCAAGGAATTTATTATTTGACAAAATAAAGTAAATATATTTTGTTCTTCATTTTGGGACTGGGCATCCCTATTATCGCCATACTCTCGTGCAATGGCACGTGAATAAACACTCATCTTGAGAATAACACACCTAGCATGAAAACATATCCGTCACCCCTACTGTTTCATGAGAGGTACGAGCACACAAAAAGGAAAATTTATTTTGAAAGTTTAGAGATGGCACATACAAATTTGCTTGGAACGGCATGGAAATACTGTATATAGGTAGGTATGGTGGACTCATATGGCAAAACTTGGTTTAAGGATTTGGATCCACAAGTAGTATTTCTACTCAGTACAAGTGAAGGCTAGCAAGAGATTGAGAAGCATCCAACCAAGAAACGAAAAATCACATAAGCGAGCATTAAGCATAACTAAGACTGAATAATGCACCATAAGTAGGATATAATTTCATAGCACAACTATTGACATACGTGCTTGCATAGGGAATCACAAACCTTAACACCAATATTCTTAGTAAGCATAATTACTCATCAGTAACTCACATATTACTATTGTCATGTCTCAAAACTATTACAAAGAATCAAATTTAATTTGTACAATGATCTTCATGAAAGTATTTACTATATCCCTCCTGAATGTCTATCACTTTGGGACTAGTTTCATATGTTGCAATTGCTTTTGATAAGCTCACACGAATATAAGTGAGGAACATAGCATACAAATTTCATCTCTCAAAATAATATAAGTGAAGCATGATAGGATTTCTTCAAAATTACTAACTCTCAAATTAATATAAGTGAAGCATGAGAGCATTTCTTCAAACATGTAAAAGCACGCCGTGCTCAAAAAGATATAAGTTAAGCACTAGAGGAATTCCTTTGCTCAAACATTTTAAGTGAAGCATAAAGAGAAATTATAGAAAATCATAACATATTTTGTCTCTCTCAAATAGGTGTGTGAAGCAAGGATAAAAGCAAAGATACAAGATTCTCCAAGCAAACTCATGATATGTGACGAATAAAAATATAGTTCCAAGTAGTATACCGATGGTTGTTAGAAGAAAGAGGGGATGCCACTTGAGGCATCCCCAAGCTCAGTTGCTTGTTACTCTTTGTATATTACCTTGGGGTGATGTAGCATCCCCAGATGTTGACTCTTCTAACACCTTATTCCTTCGCCCATCGTGATCTCACCCAAAACTTGAAAATTTCAATCACACAAAACTTAATAAAATTCTCATGAGATCTGTTAGTATAATAAAGCAAATTACAACTTTAGGTACTTTTTTAAACACATTCATATTTTATTATTGCATTATTCATACTATATTCTAACTTTACCATGACTTATACCCCCCGATACAAGCCATAGATTCATCAAAACAAGCACACAATGCAATGAAAACAGAATGTGTTTCAAAAAGTAAAGTCTCGAGTAATCTGTACTCGACCCATACTTCTAGAACTCTAAAAATTCTGAAAAAATAGGAAAACATAAAGAATTTGTATAGCAATAATATTTCAGCTCAATATCACGTTCTGGTAAAAAATGAAAATTCGTGCATTGGGAACAAAGTTTATGTTTCAGATTCAGCATTGTTTCTACTCATCTTATTGATCACCCTAAAGGCATTACTTGGCACAAACACTAAAAAAAATATAAAAAAATATCATAACATAATCATAATTGTGCAAAACACTCAAAAATAGAAAGCAAAAGATAAAAAAATAATTTATTCATTGGGTTGCCTCCCAACAAGCGATATCATTTTATGCCCCTAGCTAGGCATAAGACATAGATTCAAGTAGTGTCATCCTTTGTTTCCAACTCCTTCAGAACTCAACGAGAATTTTTCAAGGATCTATCATGCATATTTTCAAGGAAAATACTTCTAGGAATAATATCAAAAAATGTATTCTTGGCATGAAGGTTGGTTACCACTTCAACAAAATTTGGATGGAAGCCAATCATTTTAAGATACTCATTGCTTCTACTAGAAGTGGTACCATTGTTCTTAGAGACTTGTATGGATTTGCAATCTTTACTACTGGGAGTTTTTCCAATATTTTTATCGGTAGGGAAAGCCAAACTTAAGTTACAAAAGATTTCTTCCAACTTATCAATTTTAGTGGGGCTTTCTTCACTTCTTTTATTGACTACGGGTTCTTTTTCCTTTAAAATTTTAAGAGTGTCTCCCGCTTTTCACCCAATTCTATTAGCAAGATTATGCATCCTTTTATCCAAGTTCTCAATATTTTCCTGAGTGAGCATTTTCTTTTCAATAGCATTTAAACATTTCATAACATGCTCACGAGTTAAAAATTGCTTCATTGACAATGATAGGTGGATAACCCACTAAATTTCCCAAAGCATTGTAAGCTTCCAAATCAAGGAACATCAAGAAGTTTCGAACGGTAATCGTATCAAGGAAAAATATATACCAAGTGGTGATGCCAACATAAAAACAGCAAAGAAGAACAATGGTAGATTCTTTGCGAATAGATATATTCTGAGCATTGCAAATCCTATTCCAAGCATCCTTAAGATTATCCCCTCCCCTTTGCTTAAAATTAAGAAGCTCATTCTCGGGAGTAAACGCAATAATGGAGGAACTAGCCATGGTGAATATATATGCGAACAAGAGATCTGATGAGATAAAGACAAACAAAAAAGAGAGGGCAAATAAAACAGCAAATTTGTGAAGTGGGGGAGAGGAAAAACGTTTTCGAACGGAAAATAATGTAAATTGCAAGGAGATGAGTGCTGACCCACAAGTATATGGGATATATCGTAGTCCTTTCTATAAGTAAGAGTGTCAAACCCAACAAGGAGCAGAAGGAAATGGCAAGCGGTTTTCAGTAAGATATTCTCTGCAAGCACTGAAACTATCGGTAATAGATAGTTTTGTGAGAAGATAATTTGTAACGGGTAGCAAGTAATAAATATAGCAAAGGTGCAGCAAGGTGGCCCAATCCTTTTTGTAGCAAAGGACAAGCCTGGACAAACTCTTATATAAAGCAAAGCACTCCCGAGGACACATGGGAATTTCTGTCAAGCTAGTTTTCATCATCCTCATATGATTCGCGTTTGTTACTTTGATAATTTGATATGTGGGTGGACCGGTGCTTGGGTGCTGCCCTTACTTGGACAAGCCTTCCACTTATGATTAACCTCTCTCGCAAGCATAGGCAACCTCGAAAGAAGAATTAAGATAAATCTAACCATAGCATGAAACATATGGATCCAAATCAGCCCCTTACGAAGCAACGCATAAACTAGGGTTTAAGCTTCTGTCACTCTAGTAACCCATCATCTACTTATTACTTCCCAATGCCTTCCCCTGGGCCCAAATAATGGTGAAGTGTCATGTAGTGTACGTACACATAACACCACTAGAGGAGAGACAACATACATCTCATCAAAATATCGAACGAATACCAAATTCACACGAGCATGATAGCATGCTCATAATCGAGTCGCGGGAGCTCTGGCCACGACGGCGATGATCCACGGTGACGGGAGCTCTCAGTTCCAGTGGTAATCAGGGCTACGACACGACTGCAATGAAGAGTAGGAATGGGATAGGAAGAGGAGCTCATGGCGGGGTCGATGGGAGGGTCAGCGAGCTCGGAGGCGACAAATCGTCGGGGCCAACTCGGTTGCCCGAGGTTGAAGATGACCAGGACGGCAAGGAAGGAGGGCATCCGGGCTCGATCGCTTCGACTGAGGGGCACAACGTGAGGTGGCGCAGGCGATGGATGGCTCGGGAGGGCGAGTAACAAGTGTGTCCGCGGCAATGGCGAGCGGCAGCGACCGCGGCACTTGAGCATGGTTGGGAGAGGCAAAGGAGAGCGAGGGGAGAGAAATGGAGAGGCGGGATCGATCCAGACGGTTCTATCGTGTCTATTTGTGGCATCGGGCGAGGCAAACAGGCAGGAGGTGGCATAGGAGCATGCTTGCGCGCGCCGGCCACACGCCCTCGTGCTTCTGGCACGAGGTGGAAGACGACTGACGTCTTAGGCCAGATGGGCTACTTCGGGGCTAGGCCAGGTAAGTCCTTTCCTATTTTTGCAACTTTGTTTTATTTTGTTTGGGCAAAATCATAGATCCAAAATCCCTGAAATATTTTTGGGGTATATCTTGGAATATTTCCATGTCTCACAAAATGTTTCAGAATATTTGAAACAACTGAAATATTTATAGTGATTTATTTGACATTTTTAGCAACATTGCTGCATTATTTAGAATGCTAAAAGGAGTTGTTAAAAGTATATCACCCCTGGTATGTTGTTGCCAACTTTTGTTAGAGAGGAGGACATTTTTGAAGAGCATTTTGGATTCACTGAAATAAATCAATTAATTTGTTTATTCAATGAAGTGCTAGGGTTTGTCATCCCATTACATATTCATTTGAATTTAAAAGTGATGACATGATGAAAAAATAAAATGACAAGCAATGGCTAGCTAGGGTCGTGCTAAAGATGAAGAATTTGTTATATGTACAGGCTAACGGTCGATACAGGGCTCACGTTGCTGAGAAGGAAGCTAGACGGCGTCACAAGGCTCTTGACAGACACGTTGAGTTGGAGGTTAGCAATGGTTCTGAGAAGTCTATTACTGATGAGGAGGTCTGGATCTCACGGCACTACAAGTGGGGCTCTGATGATGATCTGCTTTGTTCTTCTGCTCCAGCTCCGCCCAGCACCATTTCCCACACCCAAGAGTGTGGAGAGTATTGATGATGTGTCCTTTTGTTTTGCCACACCCGTGTCTTAGTTCCCCCTGCCCTTTTGGTGTCTCGCTGCCCAAGGGGGAGAGAATGTAGGGATTTGCCGAGTCACGAGCATGTGTTTGGTTTCTGAGTTGCCTTCTTTTATGTCATTGCTCGTGAACTTTTTCTAGTTTCCTTGCTTTGCTTTGCTTATGGTTGTGAGACTTCAGTCACTTCGTCGTATGGTGTAAGACATATGCTACCCTTAATTATCCTTTTATGTCTCATTTTGTGAGTTAGTTTTATCATACCATCTGTGTTATACTCTCACATAGTACTCCTCACTTAGTTATCTCTGTCATATTATATATTGTTGTAAGGAGTATTCGTCTCTAAAATATAGGGGGAGTGTTGATCCTAGCTTGTCTGTTCCACATTCCAAAAACATATCATATAGTGGACACATCTAGGGGGAGCCCATCTATATTGTCTAAATCTTTGGTGTTTGCTTCTACTCTTATATATTATTCTCTGTGAAAATCTTATGTTGTCATCAATCCACCAAAAAGGGGGAGATTGTAAGGGCATTTATGCCCTAATGGTTTTGGTGATTGATGACAATGTGTTTGCAGACTAACCATGTGCATTAAGATTTCAGAGATTATCGGGTGGCACGAGATGGTTATTTTCCCCTCCGGATGATAAAAGAGAAGATGGCTATTTTCCGACGATTTAGTGTTGGTGGACTTGAGTCATAGGAAAATCCGTACTATCAAGAGGGGGTCCGCATTAGGAAAGTCTGGGTGGAATCAACACGCACACTTTTGCACCCATCCGTTTCTACAACTAGAGCTCTGCCATGTGCCCTTGGGTGACTCGGAAATATCCATGTGGTAGTACCGCTAACCTGAACGGTAGTACCGCCTGGTACTACCGCTCATGTCCACGATAGTACTGTTGTATATTTATGGCACCTCATGCGGGGCATCAGACACTCGTCTGACGAGTGTCTGAGGTCGTGCGTATCCAAAGCCGCAATTGCTGCTTCTGTGAGGGCGATAGTATCGCTAGAAACAACGGTAGTACTGCTGGGGTGTCCAAGTTTCCTATGCGGGGCACCGGACACTTACTCATGAGGTGTCTGGTAACCTGCGCCACTAGAGTGGTAGTAGGGGCGGTAGTACCAACCAGTACTACCGCTGCGCCTAGTATCGGGCGATAGTACCGCTCCCCAGAGCGGTACTACCACTGAAGTGCAGCTGGTTGGTGGGTAATGGGCAGAATCCCTTCCCCACTATATAAGGGGTCTTCTTCCCCAAGGAGACTTAACTCTTATCCTTCCAAAAGCCCCATTGTTGCCCAAAGCTCTTTTTTGCCCAATCTCTCTCCCTAGCCAACAAAACTTGTCGATACTCTAGGGTTTGGTTGAGAGGGCCCTAATCTACACTTCCACCAAGGGAAATTTGATTTCCCCCACTAATCCCATGCGGGTCTTCTTACTCTTGGGTGTTTGAGCACCCTAGACAGAAGAGGTCAGCTCGTAGCCATAGCCATTGTGGTGAAGCTTTGTGGTGTCGTTGGGAGCCTCCAATTCAATCGTGGAGATTGTCCCAACCTTGTTTGTAAAGGTCCGGCTGCCGCCTTCAAGTGCACCACTAGTGGAATCACGACACCTCACATTGTGTGATGGCGTGAGGAGAATACGGTGGACCTAGTGGCTTCTTAGGGAGCACTGTGCATCCACACCGCTCCAACAGAGACGTACTTCCCTTTATCAGGAAGGAACTTCGGTAACACATCCTCAGATCCATCAGTTCCTCTTGTGGTTACTTATTACCTTTACATTGTGCAAGCAACGCACATTGTTTATCTTGCTTGCTTGTGTTGTTGTTGTGTTTAGCATCATAAAGGTTGCTCACATAGTTGCATATCTAGCCAACCTATTTGTTGCTAAGCCTAAATTGTTAAAGAAAAGTTTAAAACTGGTAGTTGCCTATTCAACCCCCCCCCTAGTCAACCATATCCATCCTTTCAAATATGTTAGTAGCAAAAAATGATATAAAGTTGCTATAAAATGATTGTAAAACATCCAAGATTGATAATATAATAGCATGGAACAAGCAAAAATTATAGATACGTTGGATACATATCAGACGCGTGGAGCTGCAGAAGACTATATGCCTCGACATTGCAGGCTAGTTCGGGGGCTACTGAGGGAGTCCCAAATTAAGGGGTCCTCGGGCGGCCGACTTATCCCATATGGGTCGAACCAATGGCACGCTCGGTGGCTACTAAGGGAAAACCAAACTATAAGAGTACTTTGCAATCAAGGAGGAAACCTAAGGTGTCGTGGTGTGTCCTCCAAGTCATGGATGGTGGAATAGACGTGTTTAAACCTTCGGCAATAACCGACTACATGTAACCCTAGGTACCCCTGGTGTCTATATAAACCATAGGGTTTAGTTTGTAGAGGCAAGTTGACTCACCTAGGGTTTTAGCTCATTCGATCTCGAGGTAGGTCAACTCTGTAATCCTCATTCACATCAATAAAATCTAGTAGGATGTAGGGTTTTAGCTCCTCAATAGGGCTCGAACCTGGGTAAACATCGTCTCCTACGTCCCCTGTTACCCATCGATCCCAGGTCCACAGCTCGGGACCCCCTACCCGAGATCCGCCGATTTTGACACCGACACCTATGGATCCATAGCTAGTACCTACATGGCTCTCTCTCTAATCTTCAATACAAAGTTCATCATGATTCTCGCAATGATCTATTCGATGTAATCTTCTTTGTGATCAGTTTGTTGGGATCCAATGAATTGTGGGTTTTATGTTTGTTGGGCAGTGGAGGAAATCACTGACGGGTGGGGCATATTGTTAGGGTTTTTTCTAAAAACGCCGGTCGAGGTGCGGTGGTGCTCCACGAGGGATCGCCTACAAGGAGAAGGCTTGTGGCGTGCATGAGTGGGTTTACTCGAACGGAAGCTCTCCGCCTAGGAGGGTGAAAGCACATTTGCTCCCTTGGTGGTTTTGGTAATTAATAACAACATATAAGTCATTGAACTAATGTCTTCACCAAGTATATTTCAGGAAAAGTTCAATGAGGGGAATGGCACAAGATTTGTGGAATTACCCCAAGATGCAGGGAAATAGGTTGGCCAAGCTTCAAGCAAGAGGACTCTACATTTTATATTTGTGAGAAATCACTTTGAGTCTATAGGAAAGCCAATACTATTAAAAGGGCGTAAAGTTTTGATGGTGAATAATATGCTCAAACATGCACAAGTGACAGTCACCAAAACATCCACATACTCTCCCACCAAAGTCTGTCCTAAGCCAAATATACCAAATCGGTGCAACCAACTTTACTATTCTGGTGCCACCGAGTTCCAAACCCTAGACAGACCCAGCCAAACCCTAACACTTCGGTGCAGCTGGCACAGCACTCGGTGCCACTGAGTTGGGTTGCCAACTTCCTGTTACGGAAATTCTCATTTTCGGTCCGACCGAGAATGGTGAATTAGCATCACCGATTGGTAATTCTGACCGTTGGTCACCCCGTCGGTGCAACTGAGAGTTATATATCGGTCCATCCGAGATTCAAAAGTTGCCACTTTTTGTCACTTCGGTACCATCGAGTTTTACACTTTGGTGTCACCGAGTCTGACTTATTGTGTATAACGGTTAGATTTTTGGGGATGCCTATATATACCCCTTCACCACCACCCACTCGAAAGAGAAGCACTCAGAACTATCCCATACATATCCTACCCAGTTTTCTAAGAGAGAACCACCTACCGTTGTGTTGAGGTCAAGATCTTCCACTCCAACCATATGGATCTTGATTTCTAGCCTCCCCCAGTTGCTTTCCACCAGTCCCATCTCTTCTACCAAGCCAAATCTATGAGAGAGAGATTGTGTGTTGAGGAGTCTATCATATTGAAGCACAAGAGCAAGGAGTTCATCGTCATTACCGAGCCTATTACCTTTTGGAGGGTGATGCCTCCTAGATTTGTTAGGTGTCGCTTGGGTGCCTCCTACTTTGTGTTTTGGAGTGAACCAAGAAGTTTGTAAGGGCAAGGAGATCGCCTACTTTGTGAAGATCTACCCATGAGGCTAGTCCTTCATGGACGGAAGCCGCATGGAATAGTCAAGGTTGCTTCTTCGTGGAACCCTCCATGGGTAGAGCCCTCCGTGGACTCTCATGATCGTTACCCTCTGTGGGTTGAAGACTCCATGAACGTGGACGTACGATAGCACCACCTATCGGAACCACGGGAAAATCATCATGTCATCACTTGTGTTTGCATTCCTAACCCTCTCTTTAGTTATATGTGCAATGTCTTTATTTTCCGCTACTATACTCTGAGACATGCATGTGTTGGCTATTACTTGATATGCTATGAATGCTAAAACTTGCCAAGAATTAAAATTGGGAAAAAGGCAAAACTTTTATTTTGTCAAGTAGTCTAATCACACCCCCTCTAGACCTACTTTCGATCCTACAAGTGGTATCAGAGCTTTGGTCTCCATTGCATTGGTTTCACAACCTAGGAGAAGTATGGCATCTAGTGAGGGAAATTATCACCGTAGAGGTTCGTACTTTGATGGCACTATTTTTGCTAATTGGAAGCATAAAATGAAAATGCATTTGCTTGGCCATAATATTGCCGTTTGGGTTGTTGTTCGTGTTGGCTTGCAAGGTGAATTCTTTGAAGATGGAAAGGAACTGGATCGTGAGGCATCTGCGGATGAATTGAAGATGTTGCAAATCAATGCTCAAGCATGTGACATACTCTTCAACTGCCTATGTCCTGAAGAATTCAACAAAATTAGTCGTCTTGAACACGCAAAAGAGATATGGGATACTTTGGTTGATATGCATGAAAGAACTGAGTCCGTGAGAGAATCCAAGTTAGATGTTTTTCAAGGTCAACTTGACAAGTTCAAGATGAAGGATGATGAAGGAGTCGCTGAAATGTACTCTAGGCTAGCTCTCATCACCAATGAGATTGCTGGCTTAGGAAGCGAAGAAATGACTGACAAGTTCATCATTAAGAAGATACTTCGAGCTTTGGATGAGAGATATGACACTGTGTGCACATTGATCCAAATGATGTCCAACTACAAAGATCTCAAACCAACAGAAGTGATTGGTAGAATTGTTGCTCATGAGATGACACTCAAAGACAAGGAAGACCTTCATCACAAGTCTAGTGGTTCTTACAAAGCCACAAGTGATGCTCCCGTTACCTCAAGCGACAACCTTGTCACAAATAAAAAGATAAGCCTCATGGTCAAGAAATTCAACAAGTTCTACAAGAATAGAAGCAAAGATCGCAGCTCTAACTCAAGATATGAAGAGAAGTGTTTGTCAAGTCGTGATCGAAACTGCTACAATTGTGGGAAGCCTGGACACTACTCAAATGAGTGCTAAACTCCCTACAAAAGAAGAGAAGAGTCACCAAGAAGACGAAGCTCAAGAGATGAATCACCTCGAAGAGAGAGAAGGACTAGAGATGATCGTTATGAACGAAGACCCTCAAGGAGAAGTAGGGACTCAGAGGAGAAGGACAAGCACACCAAGGGCTAATCAATAAGGAAGCATCATGCTCATGTTGGTGAATGGGTTTCCGGCTCCGACTCCGACAACCACTCCAAGAGAAGCTATCACTCCAACTCCGACTATAGTCAAGATGACGGTGTTGCCAGAATTGCACTAGTGACAACTAACTCCTATGATATATTTGATTCACCAAATGAAGGAGGTGGAAGTTGCTTCATCGCTAAAGGCCCCGAGGTATCACACCCCGAATATCTTGATTTCGATAGTGATGAAGATGATTTGCTTTACGATGATGACTTGCTATGTGATAAAACTAGTGATGGTAATCATAATGAACTAGATATTACTCATGCTAGTCAATATAAATCAATTGATGATGATAAGATGAAAATAGAAGAACTAACTAAAGAACTCAACACTCTTAAGTTAGCTCATGAATCTACTCTTGAAGATCATAGAGAGCTTGTAAGAACTCATGAGAAGCTACGCTTTAGGAAGCTCAATTTGGAGCAAGAACATGAATTTCTTAAAGCTATCAATGATGATTTCCGAAAGAAGACTTCATCTTATATTGCCAAAAGACTACTCTTGTCTACATTCATGCCACAAGTCAAATCTAAGCAAACTAGTAACAAAGGAAAGAAAGGTTCTTCATCTAGTAGCAATAATAAAAATGCTAAACCCAATGATGTTGCTCCTAGTTGTTCTATTGATTCCTCTAATGATGATTCTCTTAGCCAAGTTACACTTGAGCACGAAAATGCTTTATTTAAAGGAATTATAGAGAATGGTATCTACAAGAGTCTTGAAGGGTACAAACTATCTGATGAGATTGTACGCAAGAACGGAGGATACCAGAAGATTCGTGGTGTTGGCTACTTCAACGCTAATGGAGTTGAGTGGGAAGAAGGTCAATATCCCAACCCCAAGTTTGTTCCTCAAAAGGATAAGTATGAAAATACTCTTCCCAAGGGAACAAACACTCAAGATGACCTTCCACCACAAGACACCAAGCTCAAGGGCAAGAACAAGCTTCAAGAGGACTTTGACTCTTATGAAGATAAATCCCAAGCTTTGGTGAAGTGGGTTCCAAAGGCTACTACAAGCTCAAATTATACAAGTGCTACTTCAACACCAAGGATTCCCATCAACTTGATGTGGATTCCCAAGAAGAACTACTAGAGAATTCTTGAGGGGTGACTCCGCCAATGAAATTCACTCACATTCATTAGGCAAGATCTATTTGCAATCAAAATCAACCCTATGCAATAGATCAAGGAGTCACACATTCCCTCAAAGGTAAGCAAGGGACAAGTTGATCAACAAATCAATGGGCATCATTACACATGCTTTGAACTCCATGTCCATAGATATCTTTGTATTTGTCTCTTGTGTGTTGACTAACCCATGTAGGTGAGAATAGTAAGGAAACAACAAGGATGCTCCCAACTCTTGGTGATCTTCATCAACCTTGAGCATCCACCACTACCTCACCAACATGAAGTCTTCATCGACAAAACCCAAGGTTAGTTTATCCCTCTTATGGGAGGATGTCACATCAAGAGGGAGCTTTACTCTAAGACTTGAGTCAAAGCATCTCATAGTATGTGACAAACATTAAATGCTTTATGTAAAAGTGGTAACCCCACTTGTGCTTAAACGATGAGTATGACCTATGATCAAGCACTCTTACTTGGCTCCTAAGTCAAATACTCATATATAGATGACTTCGTCATCGCCCAAGTGCTTGTTAGATGCTAGAGTATTTGTGCATGTTTTCCATGATTTCATTTGACATCTTATTGTGTGAGCATGTTGGTCTGCATTTATTTTCTCATTCGAGGATATCCAAGTGTTGCTATTTGGCTTTTGATTTCTTTTGACAATTGGATATACAAGAATGCCTAGGACCATTTCTTTAGCTATCTATGTTTTCTCACCTCATACTCTATTCATGCTGCATCACAAAATTTGAACAAGTGCTTTTCGATCCCTCTGTGTGTGGAGCACCCGGAGTTCCGTATCTACAAGGACTAACCATTAAAACCTCCCAAGTGCATCTCGGTGGAGCCAACACCAAAATCTCGGTCTCACCGAATGCCTAGGGTTGATCTGGTTTTTCAATCTCGGTACCACCGATTCCATTTTCTCGGTTACAGTGAGTGTCCCTGTCACCTGACAGTTGAGGCACTCGGTGACACTGAAAACTTAGAATCGGTGTCACCGACAGTGGAGGGTATATAAAGTTGGACCCCGATGCTTTGAAATTTCTGTCTCATACATCGCACTCCAAAACCCTGAGCCGCCTCTCCAAGGACCCCTAGTCATCGCCCTTGTCTTCCCGCACTCCTCCTCCACCGTTGGGAATCGCCGACGCCGACGAAATCTACTCCCTCATCGCCGCCATAGAGGATCCGTGCCAAGCTAGGGTACGGATTCGGTCTCTAGTGCACTCCCCATCCGACTCTTGCGCATTAGATACTTGTTAATCACCATTGCACCCTTTGCACGTGTTTCCATCCACTTAAAACTCCAAAATCTCGCGTTAGATGGATTTTCTAGGGTTTTGTCGTCCGCCCGATAAATCTCGGTGGAACCGAAACGAAAATATCGGTCTCACCAATATGCTTTTCAGTGAGGTTGATAACTGACTCAGTGGAACCAAGTAGCTCTTTCCGGTCCGACCGAAAAGGTTGCCAAGTTCCTGTTAAAGAGTTAGTCTATCTCGGCCCCATCGAAAATTTCTTTTCGGCTGCACCGATATCTATTTGACAGATTGCAAATTTTTTGAAAATGCATTGCTCAAATTTCAAAAACCAGCCTCATTTTGTGATGACTCGTCTTCTTTTGCTCTCCTATACTCTATTCATAGGGTCAGTATGTCAGGCTCAGAAGACAGCCAGAATTTGCCAGAGCAGGGAGTCGATATGAGTTTTGAAACAAGCCTAGAAGCCAGTTCTTTCTCAGATCCAGGCACCCCCGGCTCTCATGGGTTACCCAAGGCTGCCACCAGAACCAGGAAGAAGCTCAACTCAGATGAAGAAGACTCAGATTTCATTCCTGAGGAGATTCTTGCTAAGAAGCAAGAAAAGGCTGCCAAGAAGTCAGCAACTGAAGCTACTTCATCTTGTAAAGTTGTGAGCAAGGTCTATGCTCCTGCTTCAACATTCAAAGCACATGAGACTGCCAGAGCAACTATTTCAGTTGAGGTCCCCCAAGAAAGCTATGCCTAGGAAGGCAGGGAGAAAAAGTCCAGGAAGAGGATTGTTCGTGTTATGGGCAGGCCTACCTCTACGTTTGAGGATCTAGAGGAGGCTGTTGGTGCTGCTGCTAAGGAGGAGGAGGAAGAGCATGCTGAGATAGTGCCTCCCAAGAAGAAAGCCAAGAAGCTCATGGCTGATGCTATGCCAAAGACTGGCACCTCCAAGATCACCAAGCCTGCATCTAAGAAGGCTGCAGTGCAGAAGTCCAAGAGGACCACCAGAGACATTCCTGCTTCAGAGAAGAACAAAGGGACTACCTCTAGAGTGGAAGATGATGATGACCTAACCACATTGATGAAGCTCAGACCACATCTTCCAGTGCATGATGCCAGCCATTTGGTAGCTGAGGACATGAAGAAGCAGAAAGACTCAGGCTTGAGAGCCTGGAGAGCCATAGATCCATATGCTTAGAGGAGGAAGATCGTTGTTGACTACATGTTCTATACCAAAGAGCAACAGGATTTCTATGGGACCATTCTACTTGATAAGAGCCCTGCTATTAGCGACATGAGATATGTCGATTGGAAGTTCATCAAAGACAATGAGAACTACTTCCCAAGTGTCCAAGATAACTTTCATTGCATTGGTATGGATAAGTTCATTAGCAGAGAACTTACAGCGTGGAATGACGAGATAATCATGCAATTCTACTCCACCGCTCACTCCTATGGAGATGGTAGAATTGTATGGATGACTAAAGGTGCTAGGTACGAATCCATTGTTGAGGAATGGGTTGCTCTACTAGAAGTTCCTGAAGCTCGGGAAGGAGATTTGAATGTATACTCTAAACCCAAGGCTAGTCACAATGCCATGAAAGACATGTATACTCATATCCCCACTGACAAGGTGCAATCACACAAGCTAGGATCTATCTATTATCTGCAAGCAGGCCTCCGGACTATGAACACTATACTTAGGCATACCTTGATGCCCAAGTCTGGAGATGACAAGATGATCCGAGGCTACTCCATTAATATGCTGCTCCACCTTGGTACAAACACTAGGATTAGAGTCATGGATCTGATTGTTGAGACAATCAAGAGGGTTGCTGCTGACCAAAAGCGCTCATGCTGCTATGCACCCTACATCCAGTTGCTTATCAACTCTCAGTTCGAGAAGCACATTTTGCTCTTGATTTCCCACACCTACCCCTATAGCCAGAGTTCGAGGATAACGTTGTGGTGATGGACCAAGATCATCCCACATCTGCTACAGCACAAGCAGAGGCAGAAGCTGTTCAAGCCGCTAGTGCTCAAGCCCCTAGATCCAGGAATGAGCAAATGGATCTTCTGGTCACAGCTATCCAAGGCATGTAGAAGGATATCAAAGGGATTCTAGATAACCAGAACAGCCTTGTGAGGATCTTCGAGACGAGAATCAAGGTGCTTCGAGATAAGGTGGACAAGTTGTCCAAGACAGTGATAGAGCTCCAGAAGGAAGTTGACTCCGTGCACATTCCCCGGGTCTCTTCTACCTCTTCTTCTTCTGATGATGATGATGATGATGATAATGAGGAAGGATCACCACTCGGGCCAGGCACCCAGTTCACCACTCAGATGAGATCAGCCATAGTGCTTGCTCCAGAGTCGAGGCCCTCTTCAGCTCCTGCTCCATTAGCTCATGTTCCACCAGTGTCTACTCCAGCTCCATCCACGACATTTGCAGAGATCTTTGCTGATGTTGTGCTCTCGACTCCTTCATCGACAACCGAAGGAGATCAGCCCATGAACGCCTAGATATATACCTTTGAACTTTTTGTTGTCCTTGTTGCCAAAGGACGAGAAGTGTATATAGATCATTAGGCTTCGAGAGACAGAGAGCATTTGGTGTTTTCTGCTTTTCCAAAAACAATTGCTTTTGGTTGCCGTGATACACTTTTGTTTTACTTGTGATACACGTTCGATGATGTTTGATCATATGCTTTGATGTGTGATACAACTATTTCCTATCATCTTAAATGGCTTATGTGTTGATCATTCATCTTTGGTTGATTGTGTTGTGCTATGTTATTCATTCCAATTATTCTCACACACCACCAAGTGGTATGTGACATGTGAGAAGTGTCCCATGTACCTAATCGATCGTGCATTTGCATTCAAACACAAATTTAAAATAATGCACAAATTTAGGGGGAGCTCTTACTTATCACATACTTCTCAAAGCGACGACTATATTCATTGATTATATCTTTGTCAAAGCTTTGATCTATATGTTGTCATCAATTACCAAAAAGGGGGAGATTGAAAGCACATTTGCTCCCTTGGTGGTTTTGGGAATTAATAACAACATATAAGTCATTGAACTAATGTCTCCACCAAGTATATTTCAGGAAAAGTTCAATGATGGGAATGGCACAAGGTTTGTGGAATTACCCCAAGATGCAAGGAAATAGGTTGGCCAAGCTTCAAGCAAGAGGACTCTACATTTTATATTTGTGAGAAATCACTTTGAGTCTATAGGAAAGCCAATACTATTAAAAGGGTGTAAAGTTTTGATGGTGAACAATATGCTCAAACATGCATAAGTGACAGTCACCAAAACATCCACATACTCTCCCACCAAAGTCTGTCCTAAGCCAAATATACCAAATTGGTGCAACCAACTTTACTATCCCGGTGCCACCGAGTTCCAAACCCTAACACTTCTGTGTAGCCGACACAGCACTCGGTGCCACCGAGTTGGGTTGCCAACTTCCTGTTACACAAATTCTCATTTTCAGTCCGACCGAGAATGGTGAATCGGCGTCACCGGGTTTGGTAATTCTGAGCGTTGGTCACCCTGTCGGTGCAACCGAGAGTTATATATCGGTCCATCCGAGATTCAAAAGTTGCCACTTTTTTTCACTTTGGTGTCACCAAGTCTGACGTATTGTGTGTCATGGTTGGATTTTTGGGGATGCCTATATATACCCCTTCACCACCGCCCACTCGAAAGAGAAGCACTCAGAACTATTCCATACCTATCCTACTCAGTTTTCTGAGAGAGAACCACCTACCCTTGTGTTGAGGTCAAGATGTTCCACTCCAACCATATGGATCTTGATTTCTAGCCTCCCCAAGTTGCTTTCCATCACTCCCATATCTTCTACCAATCCAAATCTATGAGAGAGTGATTGTGTGTTGAGGATACTATCATCTTGAAGCACAAGAGCAAGGAGTTCATCGTCATTACCAAGCCTATTACCTTTTGGAGGGTGGTGCCTCCTAGATTGGTTAGGTGCCGCTTGGGAGCCTCCTACTTTGTGCTGTGGAGTGAACCAAGAAGTTTGTAAGGGCATGGAGATTGCCTACTTCGTGAAGATCTACCCATAGTGAGGCTAGTTCTTCATGGACGGAAGCCGCTTGGAATAGTCAAGGTTGCTTCTTCATGGAATCCTCCGTGGATAGAGCCCTCTGTGGACTCTCGTGACCGTTACCCTCCGTGGGTTGAAGACTCCATGAATGTGGACGTAGGATAGCACCCCCTATCGGAACCACGGGAAAAATCATCGTGTCATCACTTGTGTTTGCATTCCTAACCCTCTCTTTACTTATATGTGCAATGTCTTTATTTTCCGCTGCTATACTCTTGGACATGCATGTGTAGGGTATTACTTGTTATGCTATGAATGCTAAAACTTGCCAAGAATTAAAATTGGGAAAAGGCAAAACTTTTATTTTGTCAAGTAGTCTAATCACCCCCCCCCCCTCTAGACCTACTTTCGATCCTACGGAGGGGTCGGGTCATGCCTGGCCGTTCATAGTCAAGACCCTTAAAGTGGGCTTTAGGATTGAAGACAAGACTACATGGTGACTTACCAGACGGGCCAAGATGGAGGCCCAGAGACTGAAGATGGCGTGATACCCAGACATGTAAGCTGCCCGAGAGACGGCTTTCCTAGGAAGGCAAGGCGACTTAGAGATACAATTGGACACCTGCTACTTCTCGAGCATGCGTTGGTTTCCCGTGAAGAGGAACAGTTTGATGCAGCAAAGTAGATAAGTATTTCCCTTAGTTTTTGAGAACCAGGGTATCAATCCAGTAGGAGACACAAGCGAGACACCAATAGATATACCTTCACAAGGAATCAAACTCTTGCACCCAACGCTATAAAGGGTTTGTCAATCCCTTCACGGTTATTTGCAAGGATGAGATCTAGTAGAGATAGATACAATAGGATGCTTGAACGGAAAGTAAACTAAAAGTAAAAAACAAGGCAGCAAGTATTTTTGGTGTTTTTTGTTTTAGATCTGAAAATATAATATGGAAAATAGACCTGGGGGCCATAGGTTTCACTAGATGGCTTCTCTCATGATGGCAAGTATTATGGTGGGTGAACAAATTACTGTCGAGCAATTGATAGAAAAGTGAATAGTTATAAAGATATCCAAGGCAATGATTATGCATATAGGCATCACGTCCGTGACAAGTAGACCGAAACGATTCGGCATCTACTACTATTACACCACACATCGACCGACTCCTGCCTGCATCTAGAGTATTAAGTTCATGAAGAACAGAGTAACGCATTAGGTAAGATGACATGATGTAGAGGGATAAACTCAAGCAATATGATGAAAACACCATCTTTTTACCCTTGATGGCAACAATACAATATGTGCCTCACTACCCCTACTATGTCACTGGGTGAGGACACCGCAAGATTGAACCCAAAACTAAGCACTTCTCCTATTGCAAGAATTACCAATCTAGTTGGCCAAACCAAACCAATAATTCGAAGAGACTTGCAAAGATATGAAATCATGCATATAATAATTCAGGAAAGACTCAAATAATATTCATGGATAATCTGAACATAAACCCACAATTCATCGGATCTTGACAAACACAACGCAAAATAGTATTACATCGGATAGATCTCCATGAAGATCATGAAGAACATGGCATTGACAAGCAAAGAGAGAGAAAAATCCATCTAGCTACTAGCTATGGACCCGTAGGTCTGTGGTGAACTACTCATGCATCATCAGAGGGGCAATGGAGTTGACGTAGATGCCCTCCATGATCGAATCCCCCTCCGGCAGATTACCAGGAAAGGCTCCAAGATTGGATCTCTCGGGAACGGAGGCTTCTGGTGGCGGAAAAGTGTTTTCGTGGCTCTCCCTGATAATTACGGAATATTTGGGTATTTATAGGACGAAGATTAGGTTAGAGGAGGTGCCAAGGGCCCACAAGCCTGCCCGGCGCGGGGTACCTCCTGGCCGCGGCAAGCCGGCTTGTGGCCCCGTGGCAGCTCCTCTGCCTTGGTTCTCAAGTCTCGTGGGTTCCATATTTTCCAGAAAAAATCTTTCCGGAGGTTTTATTACATTTGGACTCCGTTTAATATTCCTTATCTGCGAAACTCAAAAACAAGGAAAAAACAAAAACTGGCACTAGGCTCTAGATTAATAGGTTAGTCCCAAAAATAATATAAAATAGCATATTAATGCATATAAAACATCCAAAACAGATAATATAATAGCATGGAACAATCAAAAATTATAGATACGTTGGACACGTATCAACACCCTGTGTAAGACGGTCCGGACTCTTGTAACATCAGGGCCTCGACCTACCTATATAAAGGCGAGTCCGTGGGGCGACTTAGGACAGAAAACAATTGATTGATAGCTAGGTCAAGCGAATTCACTCCCTTGTAATCGATACCCAATCAATACAACACAAAGCAAGACGTAGGCTTTTACCTCTTCCCGAGGGGACGAACCTGGGTAAACTCGTGTCTCTCGTCCCGATCAACCCCTTTGAGTCCATCGCCTTAGTGATGGTCACGAACCTAAGTCCTAGGACATATACCGTGACAAAACCACAACAATTGGCGCCCACCGTGGGGCAAGCGTGCGGTGATGTGAAGTTCTCAAAGGGATCTCTCCCAGGGATCAAGCGATACGCCGTCCGCATGATGACTAAGAGTCGTCATGGCAAGCTCTACATCAACGATGCTGGATGGGGGCTAGAGGCCGACTCCATCGAGTATGGGTACCAGGTCCCCTTTGGCAGGATTCACATGTTCATTTGTAAGATCAGTGGATCTACGCCCAGGCCGAACATCTGCACCGACCTTGTTGAGCCGGCCCGGCGTGCGCAACCCGCCCGTGTTCAACCCGGGCGAAGGAGCATCTTCGTCGACTTCACGCAAGGCATGGAAGACTCTGTGTCAGGGGGGAACTTTTGTCCTCTCAGACGAAGGATCCTCCAGTGCAGATGCAGAATCAATCTACCAGCTTCACGATGGCGGGCTTAGGGGCTATGCCGATGGCAACAGTATTTTGGAGCCCTATGACCCGCCGAGCTGAGCCGCCATCTTCATGGAAGGCTTGGTGCCAGCTTTCAACAGCACGACGTCCGGAGTGGCGGCGGGAGCCATCATGCCAGATACCGGCCTCCCAAGCCGCCGGCTCAGGTTTTTTTGGAACTGATGGAGGAGTTAACAACCCTAATGGCCACTGAAGTAACAGCCGGAAATCAGGTGGAGCACAATGCTGAAATCACCAGGATTAAGGGACTGATGGCTCAGGCCTGGAGGATATCAATATGTTGCCAAACCAGATGAACGCTGAGTCAAAACATTTGGGGGCCGAGGTTGTTCGTTTTAGGTTAGACCAACATGCTTCACAGGCGGTTCTTTGGAGGAGGACTCAAGTAGGCCTCCCCTTGTAGCTTCAGCCCCGAAACCTCTTCAATACCCTCGGGGCAGGGCCGAGCGCGCCGCCGGTTGTAACCCAGGCCGCAGAGGCACCGCACCAGCCAGACCCGCCCCGGAGAGATCGGACTCCACCGCGGCACCTTGTGACACCACCTCGCCATTATTCTAACCTGGTAGAGAACATAATAGCGGCGGCTACTAGGCTCGATGCACTCCCCTTTGCTGAAGGGATGCCATTTGCTGAGGAGGCATGAAACACCATTGGATTGCTACAGACGACGGTGGCTCGGCAGGAAAAGTACACATACAGCCGGAGGCGCGTGCACTCCACGCCCATCCCAAGCCGTAGATACAGTCGGCGCATAAAGTCGCCAGCGGTTTCGAGCAACAAACAAAGATGCAACCCGCCCAATGATAACTCGCCTCGAATTAATTCTTAGGAGATCGTGGATAGGGGTCGGGCTCATCGGACCCGAGTGACTAATTAACCGGTAATTCTGGAGCCGGCTCCGGTAACCCCCTCCACCATAGTGGGAGTTGGCGTCTCATCCAAGGGCGTTGGTGTTCCTTGCCTGACGGCGGCTTTGCGGGACAAGCGTCTGCCCAAGGACTTTAAGGGGCCACGTAAGGTGCCTAACTATACGGCTGATTTACCCCCTAAGGCTTGGATTGAAAGTTATGAGCTCGCCATGGAGATGTTGGACGTCAGTGAGGCGGTTTGTGCAAAGTATTTCATCATGATGTTAGAAGGACCAGCTCGCATGTGGTTAAAGGGTTTGCCTCCCAATGCCATTTCGTCTTGGCCCGAGTTGAAGGCAGTTTTTTATCAATAACTTCTGGGGAACATGCAAGCAGCCTATGACAATTGTAAATCTTGACCATTGTGTACAACATGAGGATGAGTCGGCCCATCATTGGGTCCGGCGGTTTTTGACGGTTATCCACTCGTCTGAGAACATCTCGGCATCTCAGGCAGTTCTAATTTTAGAGAAAAACTGTCACTTCTTACCTCTTAAGCAGAAGCTCGGGCGACTGAAGCGTTCTTGTCAAGACATGGGTGAGCTCATGATGGCTCTCACAAAGTATGCAGATTCATATACCACTAAGGATCCAAGCTCCGATGATGAGAGGTCAGCTAAGGGTAAGAAGAATAGCAATGGCAAGAGTCAACAGCAGAACGGGGCTGGAAATAACAACCCGGGCAAGAGAAAGAACCCGGACGATGGGTTAGAACTGGTGGCAAACGCCAGTGCCAGGAATAATCGTGCCAAGGGTAATGGTAAGCCACCCTTTAACAAAGGTAAATCCCCCTTTAACTTGAAGGAAATGCTCAGTAAGCCTTGCCCGGAGCATAGCCAATCCGGCAGGCCAGCAGGTCATGCGTGGAGGGACTGTAACATTATGCGGGAGTTCCATAACTACAACCTTAATCAACATTGTAATAATAGCAATGGGCCAACAGGCGGCTCAGATCCAGGCGGCTTAGGGACAGGCTTCGATGGAGGCGGCTCAGGTTCAGGTTATCAGGGTCAAGACAGTCAAGGTGGTCATCATCAACAGTCTGGCAATGGTGGTTGGCAGCAAAACAACCAGTCAAGGTATCAGAGTGACCCCAAGCAACTCAGTGGATACCAGTATCATGTTTTCACTATGATCTTGGACAAACGGGATAAAAAGCTACACAGGAGGGCAGTCAACATGGCAACGCCGGCTCTCCCACGGCATTTGAAGTGGTCTAAGTATCCTATCTCATGGAGTAGGGAGGATCACCCCTCATGGATCAATAACCGGGGACACTTGGCGCTTGTGGTAGCGCCTCGGGTTGGAGGTTATAAGTTTACAAAGGTACTGATGGATGGTGGAAGTAGCATCAACATCTTGTACTATGACACTTTTCACCGGATGGTGCTAACTGACAAGGCCCTTAAGCCATCATCAACAATTTTTCATGGTGTCATGTCGGGCAAGTCAGCTTACCCGGTGGGCAAGATTGCCCTCGAGGTGGCATTCGGAGATGACTACAACTACAAAGTGGAGACTTTGCGGTTTGAGGTGGTGAAGATTAAGAGCCCGTATCATGCCTTGTTTGATCAGCTGACTATCGCAAAATTTATGGCCAGACCCTATTATGTTTACTTGCAGCTCAAGATGACGGCTCTCAAGGGGACGATAACGATACACGGTGATTAGAAGGTGGCTCGTGAATGTGAGGAAGGCGACGCGGCTTATGCAGAGTCAAGTTGTGCTAAGGTGGAGCTTAAGTTTTACAAGGACAATGCTGATCCGGCGGATATGACTCCATTGAAGAAACCCAGCGCAGAGTCTGAGCCACCACTGAAATTTGTGGCAGAGCATACAAAGCTGGTGGACTTTGCTTCGGGTGACTCATCAAAGCAGTTCACTATTGGGGCTAACATGGACCCCGCATAGGAAAGCGCGCTCATCGAATTCATCTATGAGAATCAGGACATTTTCGCATGGAAGCCTTCTGGCATGCTAGGTGTACCGAGAGAGTTCGCTGAGCACCACCTTAATGTGGATCCCAAGTTTAAGCTGATTAAACAATTCCTTCGTCGTTTCAACGAAGAATGATGTAAAGCAATTGGAGAAGAGGTGGCCCAGCTCTTGGCAGCAGGGTTCATCATGGAGGTTTTTCACCTGGAGTGGTTAGCAAATCCCGTGCTTGTGCTTAAAAAGAATGGCACGTGGCGGATGTGTGTGGATTACATAGATCTTAACAAGGCATGTCCAGTTAACCCATTTGCTCTCCCCCATATCGACCAAATTATTGATGCAACTGCGGGTTGTGAGAGTTTATCCTTCCTGGACACTTATTCGGGTTATCATCAGATCAAGATGGCAGTTAAGGACCAAGAGAAGACATATTTCATAACACCTTTTGGGGCTTTCTGCTATGTGTCTATGCCTTTCGGGCTTAAGAGTGCGTAGGCGACTTATCAACGCTATGTGCAAAATTTCCTTCATAGTCAGATTGGGCGTAATGTTCATGCTTATGTGGATGATATTGTGGTTAAGTCAAGGAAGAAGGAGACTCTTCTTGACGACCTGAAGGAGACGTTTGACAACCTATGGGTCTACAAGATGATGCTTAACCCGGCTAAGTGTATTTTTGGTGTTCCTGCAGGCAAGCTTTTGGGTTTCTTAGTCTCACAATGAGGTATTGAGGCTAACCCGAATAAGATAAAGGCCATCACGTCGTTGTCTAAGCCGGCGAGCGTTAATGATGTCCAGCGCTTGGCGGGTCATATTGTCGCTTTAAGCCGCTTCATCAACCACCTGGGCCACAAGGCTATTCCTCAATATCAGATGATGAAAAATATGGATGACTTTGTCTGGAGCAAGGCTACAGATGAGGCGCTTGAGGCGCTCAAGAGATAGGTAGCTGAGCCGCCGGTCTTGGCTGCTCCGGCTAAGAAAGAACCTTTGCTCTTATATGTGGCGGCTAATAATAGGGCAGTCAGCGCCGCGGTTGTTGTGGAGCGTAAGGAGGCGGGAAAAGAGTATCCAGTCTAGAGACCGGTTTAGTACACCAACGAGGTCTTGATAGAGTCCAAGCAAAGATACCCGCATTGGCAGAAATTGATCTATGGGGCATTCATGGCAAATCGCAAGTTGAAACATTATTTCCTTGGACATCATATCACGATGGTTAGCTTTGCTCCTTTGGGAGATATCATTCAAAACGGAGAGGCTACTGGCAGGATTGCTAAGTCGGCACTAGAGCTTGGGGCCCTTAATTTGAAGTGTGTGCCTCATACGGCTGTCAAGTCTTAAGCCTTGGTGTATTTCATAAATGATTGGACGGAGAGTCAATCGCCCGAGGAGAAGCTAGACAATACATACTGGACAATTCACTTCGACGGATCTAGGAAAATGGAAGAATCGATGGCTGGGGTTGTCTTAACCTCCCCTAGAGGTGACAAATTTTTTTATGTGTTAAGGTTAATGTTTCCTTGTACTAACAATGCGGCTGAGTATGAAGCTTTGCTTCATGGGCTTCGTGTGGCTAAGGAGATGAATCTGAGCCGGGTTAGATGCCTAGGTGACTAGAACCTCATGGCTCGGCAAGTCTCAAGCATGTGGGATTGCAAAGACCCACAGATGGCGGCTTATCATCAGGCGGTGGATATCATCGATGGCCACTTCAAGGGTTATCAGGTGGATCATATTGACCGTCGAAAGAACGAGGCGGCTGATGCATTATCAAGGCTGGGCTCTGAGCGTAAGCCGGTGCCGCCTAATGTCTTTTTTACGTGTTACATCACCCCTCTGTTAAATTGCCTTCCAAGGAGGATCTAGCTATACCTCACCTAGAGGGGCAGCTGGTGGCGGCTCTACATGCTATTCCTTAATGGACATTACCTTATCTGGCGTATCTAACCAGCGGTGAGTTACCTAAGGACGAGACCTTGGCGAGGCAGATTGTGAGGCGGTCTAAGTCTATGACTATCATCAATGGCGAGTTACATAAACGCAGTGTAACCGGTATTTTTAAGTGTTGCATTTCCTCCAAATAGGGTAAGGAGATTCTAAATGAAATACACACCGATGACTGCGATCATGACGCCGGCTCAAAAATTTTGGTGGCAAAATCTTTCTGACATGGTTTCTTCTGGTTGACGGTTCACAAGGATGCAGAGGACTTGGTCACCAAGTGTGATGGATGTCAGAAATTTGGACGACGTGCTCATGTGTCGGCTCAAGAATTGCGGAGTGATTCCAATAACCTGGCCGTTTGCGGTCTGGGGGCTTGATATGGTTGGACCTTTGAAGAGATCTAAAGATAAGAAGACCCACCTATTGGTGGCGGTTGATAAGTTTACCGAGTGGGTTGAGGCAGAGCCGGTTAGCAAGTGTGATGCGGCCATGGCGGTTCAATTTGTGAAGAAGTTTATCTATCGTTTTGGTTACCCTCATAGTATCATCACGAACAACGAAACAAACCTATCCAAGGGGGTTATGAAAGCGCTTTGTGAAAGTGAACACATCCAGCTTGATGTTTCTGTGGTCGCTCATCTGCAGTCCAATGGTCAGGCAGAACGTGCCAATCAAGAAATCTTGAGAGGAATAAAACCCCGGTTTATGGTTCCCTTGCACAGAACACCGGGTTGTTGGGTGGAGGAGTTACCATCAGTTCTTTGCAGTATCAAAACGACCCCCAACAAGTCAATAGGCTATACGCCTTTCTTCATGGTTTATGGCGTAAAAGCCATTCTACCAAGTGATATTCGTCATGACTCGACTAGGGTGGCGGCTTACATGGAAACTGACAATGAGACGGTGCGTCAGAATGTGTTAGATGCTTTGGATGAAGAGCGAGATCATGCAGCAAAACGATCAGCGATTTACCAGCAAGACCTGCGTCGCTATCATAGCCGCAGAGTCAAGACCCGGACGTTTCAAGAAGGCGACTTGGTGTTACGTTTGATTCAAGATTAGACAGATATTCATAAGTTATCTCCCCCTTGGGAAGGACCTTTCGTGGTCGGCAGAAATCTCAATAACAGGTCATATTACCTCATTGGTGTATGGGACGAGTCATGTACCTCTGGGCAGGAGACCAACAGGTCGTGGAATATTGCTCATCTCCGGCCTTACTATACATGAGTCATTGACTCTCATCAATGTACATGCATCCATCAGTGTATATACCTTTTCAATATAATAAAGTTGGCATCCCTATAAGACGGGGCTTCTGACATTTCTTCCTACAAGGTTGTGCAAAAAGTTGATACTTCAACAAGGTCATTTGGGGGCTTCCAACCCACCGGGTTTAGCTTTCACATCCTCTTGACCGGCTCTTCAGCCACCGCCTGACCGGGTTAAACCTGCCTGTATGCATGATGCCACTCCGCAAGGTGACCCGACGAACTCTTACCAGTTAATCTCAACTAAAGACCCTGAGCTGCTCAAACTACTTGACAGTCAATCTTCTCATGAGACCCTGTACTGGTTAAGGTTAAAATGGCGGCTTATATCAAGTGAGGGCCGGCTTATGGAAAGCGAGGATAAACTCACTTATCTACTGCAGTCTCTCCGCCCTGTGGCCCGTTCGTACTCTTATTCAGTCAATCTTTTTAAATGACCCTGAGTTGTTTCAGGTCAAAACGACAGATTTATGTCACGTGAGAACCGTCTTATAGGTCTGTGGGTACTCATGCCCTGTTCTTGCCTCTCCATTATATGGCTCGTTGTACTCTTAACAGTCAATCTTTCTAAAGACCATGCACTTGTTAAGGTTAAAACGACGAATCTGTGCCATGGGAGAGCCGACATATGAGGTTTGGGCAAACATGCCTAAAGTTTTTGAAAAAAGAAAAGCAAGATCATAAAGAGAGATTTAACAACTTTGGGTTGTGCCTTTAAAGCCGCCTTAAAAATGATCGAGAATATATTCTGTCTTGTTTGTTTTTGCAGGCCTTGTCTTTTATGATAAGCCGCCATAAAGTGGGAAGAAAGATGATTATAGACATAAGGAAAGACGAATAAGCATATAAAGCTATTCAAACTCCAAACGTGCATGATGGAACGACAAAGGCAATCAAGTTATAGCTACGGCTATCACAAAGCTCTTGAAGAGCCCAAAATTTGCGAACTTAAAGTTTTTTTGAGTCACTTATAACCCGACAGATCAGCCAAGCCTGGTTACCTTCAAACAGGAGCAACTTGTTTAACTCGCCGCCGAGTCATTCTGCGTCGGGTCTTCGATCTCTTTGATTTGAAGGTTGTCCACATCCGAGTTGCAGTTTATTAAGGCTTGAAACTGAGCTTCATCATCAAAGATGGGAGACTGGTCAATGTCGGGAGAAAAGAGGTGCTTATGGCGTGCAAGAATCAAGTATTTGGCTTCAAAAGTCAGCTCGTGCACTCGTTCGCTATCCTCGTCATAAGCCGCCTGATATGAGGTCAAGTCGATCTCGGTGATGAGTGTAGACGCAAGCACCCAGGAGTCCGTTATACACTTGGCATAGTCTGCTTGGGTAAATTTTGGGCCGTCATCCTTCCACGACGGGAAGCCGTCCATCATCTCTTTAGTGGTAAGTTCAGGGGCAAAAGCCAATGACCGACTTAACGCGACCATTGCGCCCTTGCGGGCGGCTGATCATTTTAGCTCTTCAATCTGTTTTGGGATGGTGGAAAAGACTTCTATCACCCCCTTCATGAATTTGGGGACACCTTTTTCAGTTAGCACAGACTTGATAGTACAAAGATTCCCGCAGCACAGTTGTTCTGTCAAAGTATATATGGCTTTTACCTTCAATAAGCTGTTGGAGGAAAGCTGGCGGCTTCTTTGGACTACAAAGAAAACCAGATGTTGTAAGCTGCCTGGAGAGTTTTTCAGCAAGCTAAGGAGTTTTTTCTGATTTAACAAAATGCTTACCAAAGATGGCAGCAGTCATCCGAGATATATGATGCTTGAGAGTGGTCAGCTCTTCTGTCACAGACTTTAATTTTTCTTCAGCGTCTTCTGCATGCCTAGTCAAGGCAGCTTGTTCAGTTTCAATGGATTTTTTTTAAATCTTCAAAATCCTCCTTAACCTTTTCAAGCTCTATGACCGAGAGCCGCCATTTCGCTTCTGCCTTAGACCGGGCAGTCTGTTGAGAAGCCAGATTTCCTCTAAGGCCGGTCAGGTCAGACTCGGCCATGTTTAAAGCTTCCTGCATAACACAAACAAGCTTCATAAGTTCTTTTCCAAGCTGGTAAGGTGACACATTGGTGTTCAAAGGTGATGAAGCAACAATATTACAAGTCTCAAGCATATTGCAAGCAATATACTTGACACTTGGGGGCTAATTTCTATTGTTTTTCGCAATGACTACAACACTGGAAAGCCCCGGGTCATCTTCAAGAAGATAAGTCGGCACTTGGGGGCTACAATTGGTGCTTTTCAATAATAAATTTTGGCTCATCCTTGGCATAATGACCCGGACTCGGAGCGTAACAGCCCAGGACCGATGCTCCAGAACATTCCCCTTCTATTTCCATTCTAGTCTGTGTTTTGTTTGGTTGTTGAATTCATCATCGCATCATTCGCATCATCTGCATGGTAACATCACTCGTTCTCAAAAACTTGCATCCGTTGGTAGTTGCCGGTTCTCTCCGTTCTTGCCGTTGCCTGTTTTGAGACCAACCACACACGCACGCGCCCACGGCATCGTTTAAAAACCCCGTTTTTAAAGTGCGCGAAAAATATTCTTGGATTAGATCGAAACTTGGCATGCGGTCTTGTTATATTGTAGGTAGGCTGCCTGCCAAATTTCGTCGCATTCTGAGTTCGTTTAATACCCCGTCGGTCAACCGTAGCAGTGGGGTCATCGGTTATTTATCGGACATTTGTCACTGTTTTAAAGCCTCGTGTCATGGGCCGCAACTTCCCTCTCATCCCCACCTAGACCCTCTACATGGCCACCGCAGCCCACTTAGCCCCCCCCCTTCGTACGTGGTCATCGGATCGCGATCGGACGGACGAGTAACAACCAGCCCCTAGTGCCACTCCCTATATAAACCACCTCGTGGAGAGAGCCTACCACTCCACTAGGGTTTCCCCTTGCCATTTTTGCAGCCAACCCCTCCAAATATCCCACCTTCTAGCCCTCCTCCTCTAGATCCCGCAGCCCCAACCATCTGCGTGTTTTCGACCCTCGGATCACGATCTAGAGGCTGAGATTCGTCCAAATTCCCACCTACCGAACATGTCCGGCGGCCAACCCGGACAATGTCCGGCCACCATAGCGCCCCGCAGCCCCGACTGCAGCTCGCTCCCGAGCACACCGCCTCTCGGTAGATCCCCGCTGGCCGGCCCTCGCCAGATCTCGCCGGAGGAACCCCGAGGCCGGGCCTCGCCTCCTCTCTCCCTCTCCCTTCTTCCCCTCTTCTTCCTTCCTCTCCCTCTCCCTCTCTCTAATCCCCCGGCCTCCCTGCTTCTATGCCACAGGTCTAGCCTGCCGGTAACCGCCGGAGCTCCACCGCCTCGCCCCAGGTCCAACCGGGATCGAGGCACGCCATCCAGATCCGGCCTCGCCCCGCTTGCCGCCCGGTCCAAGCCGCCGAAGCCCCTCCTGCCACCGGCATCATGACCCCTCCGCCATGGCCTCCCGAGAAAGGAGGAGAACGATGACCGCCTTGATAGCGCTTTCTCGCTCATGGGCCACCTGCCAGGGCGAGGCCCAGCTCTCCAGATCCGCCGGCCCATGATGGCCCATGGGTGAGCCGCCCTCGCGCCTATCCTCTGCCCTGGGCGATGCCCTGTTATGTTGCGCCTGCTTTGTTGGCCCAGTGTGCTATGAATTCGGCCCATGCTGATTTTTTTATCCTGCGAATTTATCCAATTAACCGGTGATTTTTAGAATTACAGAAAACCCCCAATTTTAAAAATGCTCATATATAATTAACCGTGCATCACAAGTAAAAAACTTTATATATGAAACTTGACTAGAATTTTGGGTAGATTCATATTATCCAACTTTCACACATGTTTAAAATACTTATACTTGTTGTTGGCATTGATTTGCGTGAATGACATGCTAAAATGATTTATTTCATAACTACTAAACCGTAGCTCCGATAAAAAATGTTCCACATACGTAACTTGGCTAGAAAAAACGTGTAGAATCACATGGTGACATTTATTTTGCTGTTTCACAACTCTAAAATATGTTTAGTACAGATCTGGACCTAATTCATAATATGCATATGGGGTTGTTTCGGAAATGGTATATATTGCTTCTGGCCTCATTTAAAATGCCTAGATGATATAGTTGTTATTGCTTCACCTCTTGCCATGTTTAACAACATTTAATGTTGACGCGTACCTAATGAGAATCAACTAAATAATTCAATCGTGGAGTTTCGTCAATGTGCAACTCATTGCATATTGAACTTCACTTAATATGTACTAGTTGTTTGTTGTGCTTGCCATGCCATGACATGCGTTGCGTATTTTTACCGGACATGCATCATAATAGTTTGCACATCATGTCACGTGTATGATTTGGTGTATCTTGTCTTGATTGTTTGTTTTGGATTGCTTCTTCTCGATAGAGTTCCGAAAGCGTTCGGAGTGTGAGGATTCGTTCGACTACGTTGGATCGTCTTCTTCATGGACTCGTTCTTCTTCCATGCGGGATCTCAGGCAAGATGACACATTTCCCTGGATACCACTACTATCATTGCCATGCTAGATGTCTCGTTTTCATTCACTATGTCACGCTACCTACCACTTGTTTGACAAGCCTCCCAACATTGACATGAAAAGCCTCTAACCCCTCCACATCACAGCAAACCATTATTTGGCTATGTTACCGCTGCTCGGCCCTTCTTATAGCGTTTCTAGCTGCAGGTGCAATTGCTTCCATGTGTCAACATGGACATTCTTTTGTTATATCACAATATTATTGCTATTTAATTTAATGCACATATATACTTGGTAAAGGGAGGAAGGCTTGGCCTTTTGCTTGGTGTTTTGTTCCACTCTTGCCGCCCTAGTTACTTGTGAACCGGTGTTATGTTCCATAATTGAGCGCTCCTAACATGCTTGGGGTTGTTATGGGGACCCCCTTGATTTTTGTTTTAGGATAAAACTTGTCTGGAAAGGCCCAACTTTGGTACTACATTTCCCCATCATAATAATATTGATCACCTTATTAAAGCATAGAGGGTCGCCCCCTCGTGGATTAATTTAACATAATATAGGGGGCCAGTGCTGCTAGGGCTTGTCCAAAACAGAGCCGTGTGCGGGGCCAACCCGGGGCAACTCGGGAGATTTCTATCAGGCCACTGTATGTTGTGCTTATCCGCTCGTGTCCTGAGAATGAGATACGCGACTCCTATAGGGTTCGTCGACATGTCGGGCGGTCTCGCTAGACTTGTTTTACCTTTCTCGAATGTCTTGAGTGAGGAACTCTGATCTTCTTCGAGCTATCTCGAGGTGTCGGATTTCCTTTGTAATTGTCTAGGATGATCACGAGATCCATGGTCGAGGTTATTCCCGCTGCGTGTGGTTAATTTGTGATGGACGAGTTGGAGCACCCCTACAGGGTTAAATCTTTCAGAAAGTCATGCCCGCGGTTATGTGGCAAACTTGGATATTTTGTTTAACACCCGGTCATAGTAAACTTGAAGTAAACTCAAATAAAATACACCAACTGTGTGCGTAACCATGACTGTCTCTTCTCATGAGTCCTTATCCGAAAGAGAACACGGTGGGGTTATGATTGACGTAAGTAGGTGTTCAAGATCAGTTAGTGATCATTACTAGTTCTTGTCTGTTATGCGTAGACGACCATACTTTACTTTTTGTACTCGTAAGTTAGCCACTCAAATAAATGCTTAGCCGCTTGCTGTAGCCTCACCACTTAACCATACCTCACCCATTAAGCTTTAATAGTCTTGATACCCTTGGAAATGAGATTGTTGAGTCCCTGTGGCTCACAGATTACTACAACAATAGTTGCAAGTACAGGTAATGTGATGCTTGAACGTGAGAGCATTGCTTGTTTGTTGGAGTTCTTCTTCTTCATCATCGATCTAGGATGGGTTCCAGGCGGCAGCCTGGGATAGCAAGGATGGATGTCATTTTGTCGTTTGTTTTCGTCCATAGTCAAACCCTGCTCTTCTGTATGATGTTTGAGTATGTTGTTGTATTGATGTGAACTTGTTGTAGCTTGTGGCGAGTGTAAGCCAATTCCATATACTCATCTCTTCTGTACATGTACTTGTAATGATAGCCATTCTTGCAACACGACGAGATGCGCTTCTATCCCTGTCGAGGCCCTCATGCCAAAACAAGGATATGACCACATCTTGGGCGTGACAAGTTGGTATCAGAGCTTGTACCGACCTAGGGGCCCCCTTGATTGATCGAACTTGGCCGGGTCGAGTCTAGAGAAAAAACTATTTTGAGTCTAGTTATATAAGAGAGTAGGATTCTTTTTACTCCTCTTCTATGCTCTGGTGAGGGATTATGACTTGGGAATTTTGATTCTACTCCTCTTCTCGCTCAATTTTTTTAAGGATCACGCGGGTATTTTGGAAACTATATGATACAGATGTGACGGAGTTCTGTCTTGGTGCCTCCTGTGTGACTTGATTTCTTCCGTGGAGTTGAGCTCCAAGGAATTCTTGGCATATCGTTATCATTCAGCTTCCTTAGTATCTCAGGACGGAGGGTGTTCAGAATTGCTTCAATACTTGTCATGGTGAGATAAGGTCGGAGTCACCCAGTACTTGGGAGGCATCCATGGTACCACCATGGTTAGTATCGTTGTGCTTTCGAGGATCTGAGTTAGATGGACTTGCGGAAGCCTCTGGTTATGTGTTGAAGGATGGATACAGTTGGGATGTAGTTTTGCTAGTTGTGTGAGATATTTCCTCCTTGTATCCCCCACACTGGATTGCATAACCAGAAAGTTTTCGGAAGTTCTTAGGTGGGAATTCAAGTAGGTATCTAGGATTATCTTTCCAACAAGTGCATAGTGGTTATGCATTTGTTTCTGGCTTGTATCGTAAGCCTCATCCTTTGTTTGGTTTTTGAATATGGTAATTGAAGTTGCTTCGATGTCAAGTGGTGATCTCATATCTTTCCTAAGAAGTGTTCTCATATTTTTGTGGGAATGATAATTCTTTTGCCCAATCAAGTTATCATATCAATTCTTTTCCTACCGGTGTGCACTCTTCAAGATAATTCCATCCTCTTCAATATTGCAAGATCAATCCTCTAATTTCTTTCCGGGGTTCTTTTCATCCATCCCAAGTTTTCTTTGTTTTTCCCACCCTCCCACCCTTTTTCTTCAATGATTAAATTCTCATCCAAGTGTCTTTTCTATTCATGTAATGCTTCCGCTATCTTTCCTTCTATCTTGTTTCTAGGACTGCAAGAAAAGCTCGAGGCTTGTAAGCCGCTTGAGATCGACTCATCTTTCGGTTTGACTCGAGATCGAATCGAAAAGAAACGAGCTAAGTATGAACATTTTATGTAGCTCAATCGAGAAACGAACCGATCTTGAGCCAATAATCGCTCGCTCGATTTTAGCTCGATAGCTCGGCTTAACAACATTATGTTAAATGATCATCACATATATTAAATGAAAATAGAGTAATTTATTTCTACATATGTTGTTCATGATTTTTTTTCATTTTATCTACTAGTAAACATGGAAGTTTAATTAAGTGTAGCAAAAAATTAGGCCTTATTATGGTGATGTACCTTATCTAGTTGGAATAATCCTCAGAGATTTTATATTTTTTACTGTCTCATTTAGCTCAAAACAAACTCGAGATCGACTCGAGATTGTTACAACCTGAGGATGAGTCATGTTTTACAGCTCGACATTGAGCTTTACTCAGTTTGAGCTCGCTCGAATTTTAATATGAGCTGAGCTGAGCTAAGTTCAACTCGCTCGAACTCGACTCGTTTGCAGCCCTACTTGTTTCCGGTGATTCTTTGTGAATATTCTCAGGAGTTGCAATTTCAAGATCTATCCTCATAGTCCTTGTTCTCGTTGTTATTCTTCTCCGATGATTCTTTATGAAGATGCTCAGTGCTCAAGTTATCATTTATTAGTATTCATCTTTGTTTTAATCTCCGGTGGATTCAATTCTAGTTCTTGGTGTTCATCATATCATTTTCATTATCTAATTGCTCTCCCATGTTGGAATTCTTATCTAAGCCTCTCTTGCTTATTCATATCTCTATTCTTCCAGAGTGCTGAAGATATCTCAGAAGATCCATGTTTTCTTTCAATCCTTCCAAATTATTTTGAGGTTCTCACCTCATCAAGTTTTCATTTGTAAGGTGCAATCTCTCATTCTAAGCAATCTTTCAACGGTGGTTTCTTTTGAGTGGGCCCATAACCCACAGGTTTTTTCCCAGGATCCTACCTGGCTCTTCTAATCTTTCCGTAGAGGTCCTCAAGTTCTTCTCAATATGACGTAAGAATGAATTTCATCAGTCATGTGCCTTCCCGATGAACGCTTCATATTGAATTTCATCAGTGGCTCAACCGTTCTTTATTCATTGTTCCGGAGTGTCTCGGCAATTCATGGTGTTGCTCCTCATCATTATTCTCGGTATTGAAGACCGAAGGAGAGTTTCTCTTAATCCTTGCTCATTATCTTAAAGATTCATGGTTTCACCTGGTTGCTATCATCTCAAGTTGTTTCCATTCATGAGAAATTTCTCCCATGTCTATCCGGTGCATTTAGAGTTGTTTTTCATTTCTCGATCCTCTCGAAGGCCATCATTTCAGAAGATTTCTTCGTTCTCAGCTTTCAGCTTTCGTTCTCAAATTCTTCTTAGTTGTTGTCTCTTCGTTCGTCTCTCAATTATTCCGATGCCTTGTGAAGTTTTCCATTAGGTGGATCATGCTCTCTTCGTTCTCATGTTATATCATTCATTTGTATTATCCTCTTTAGTTTCTAATTCTTACCGGTGTTCTCATTCAAGACTTCTTAAAGTTTGTGATCTATCTCTCTCTCTCTTCAATTCCTTGCAAGAAGAATAAGTGGTCTGTGAAATCCGTTGCCTATCATCAATTTAACTTGATGAAGGATAAGCATAACATAATTCTTATTCTTGTTGGACAAGGTGATCTCAATCCTTCTTTCGGAGTTGTTCATGTTATCAATTATGGGTTTCAAGTGCTCTCATCTTTTCTTTCCGGAGTTCCATGTTTTCCCAAGTATCTCGTCACGAAGCTACATCTAATTCATTGGAAGGCCTCAATCTTGTTCTTTTTCTACCTTCAATTCTTTTCTATCATCCTTTAATTCCGGAGTTCATCATGATGCTTCTTCATGCTGGTTCGTCAAGGAGTTAATTCTTTCTTGAAGTGTTCTTCAAGATTCTTTGTTGGAGGTGCTCAAGTGTTCTTTATCTTGGATTTCTAAGTTCAATTCATTCTCCATTGTCTTTTGAGATGGTGTTATTAATTCTTGATTATGAGGAGTCTCGAAGGAAAATTGTCAAGAATAAGATAAGTAAACCCATTTTGTATTCTCGGAGTTATCTTGGGTTGATTTTCACCTAAAGCATTTCCTAAGGATTGTTTCTATCATGGTGTTATAAATGATCCAAGTTTTCTCCTCCTCTTCTTGGTGAAAGAAGTTTTGCATATCTTGTTGCTCCCAATCAATCAATTGTTTCTGTTGTGGTAGGTTGTCACCTCATAATTTTGAGATGTTTTCCATAAGTCCACAACAAGCTTGTTCTTTTCGTTGTTGGTGTTCCAACAACGCCGTTCAATCTCTTCTTCCTAAATATGCTTTCAAATCCATTTGTAGTAGGAGTTGTCATTTTCTTCTCCGTTCTTTTCCTTCCAAGGATCTAGTTCTATTCTTTTCTTCCGGAGGCGTTGTCATGTTGCTCTATTTCAACCATCATCTTGTTTAATCAATATCATGTTCTTTCTTTGCTTATTCATTTAACTGGAGTGTTGTGCAATGTTTTCATGATACTTCCATCTTATGAAGTTTTGATTCTTATCCAACCGAAGTTTGGTGTCTCTCTTTCAGCTCTTTCCATCATATCAATTTTTCCTGTATGTCCTACCGAAGTGCTGCCGAAATTTCTTGTGAATACTTGCTTGCTCCTTGTGTCATTCTTCATCTTTCCAACCTTCAATGATCATTGATTCACTCGTTTGTCAGAGAAGCAACTAAGTTTACCTCTTGCTTTTTCTCTTCCCCTTCTCATTCTAGATCTCGGGACGAGATCCTCGTGTAGTGGAGGAGAGTTGTAACAGCCCGGGACCGACGCTCTAGAAGATTCCCCTTTTATTTCCATTCTCGTCTGTGTTTTGTTTGGTTGTTGCATTCATCATCACATCATTCGCATCATCTTCATGGCATCATCACTCGTTTTCAAAAACTTGCATCCGTTGGTAGTTGTCGGTTCTCTCCATTCTTGTCGTTGCCTGTTTCGAGACCAACCACACACGCACGCGCCCGCGACATTGTTTAAAAAACCCGTTTTTAAAGCGCGCGAAAAATATTCTCGGAGTGGGTCGAAACTTGGCATGCGGTCTTGTTATATTGCAGGTAGGCCGCCTGCCAAATTTCGTCGCATTCCTAGTTCGTTTGATACCCTGTCGGTCAACCGTAGCAGTGGGGTCATCGGTTATTTATCGGACATTTGTCGGTGTTTTAAAGCCTCGTGTCATGGGCCGCAACTTCCCTCTCATCCCCACCTAGCCCATCTACACGGCCACCGCAGCCCACTTAACCCCTCCCCCCTTCGTTCGTGGTCACCGGATCGCAATCGGACGGACGAGACACAACCAGCCCCTAGTGCCATTCCCTATATAAACCACCTCGTGGAGAGAGCCTACCACTCCACTAGGGTTTCCCCTTGAGATTTTTGCAGTCACCCCCTCCAAATATCCCACCTGCTAGCCCTCCTCCTCTAGATCCCGCAGCCCCAACCGTCTGCCTGTTTTCGGCCCTCGAATCGCGATCTAGAGGCTGAGATTCGTCCAAATTCCCACCTACCGGACATGTCCAACGGTCAACCCGGACAATGTCCGGCAACCACAGAGCCCTGCAGCCCCGACTGCAGCTTGCTCCCGAACGTGCCACCTCTTGGGAGATCCCCGCTGATCGGCCCTCGTCGGAGCTCGCCGGAGGAACCCCAAGGCCGGTCCTCGCCTCCCCTCTCCCTCTCCCTTCTTCCCCTCTTCTTCCTTCATCTCCCTCTCCCTCTCTCTAATCCCCCGGCCTCTCTACTTCTGTGCCACAGGTGCAGCCCGCCGGTGACTGCCGGAGCTCCACCGCCTCGCCCAGGTCCGACCGGGATCGAGGCCCACCGGCTAGATCCGGCCTCGCCCCGCTCGCCGCCCGCTCCAAGCCGCTGAAGCCCCTCCTGCCGCCGGCATCGTGACCCCGCCGCCATGGCCTCCCGAGCAAGGAGGAGAACGACGACCGCCTGGCCAGCGCTCGCTCGCTCATGGGCCGCCTGCCAGGGCGAGGCCCAGCTCTCCTGATCCGCCGGCCCATGATGGCCCATGGGTGAGCCGCCCCCGTGCCTATCCTCCGCCCTAGGCGATGCCCTGGTATGTTGCGCCTGATCTGTTGGCCCAGTGTGCTGTGAATTCGGCCCGTGCTGATTTTTTTTAATCCTACGAATTTATCCAATTAACCGGTGATTTTCAGAATTACAGAAAACCACCTATTTTAAATATGGCTCATATATAATTAACCGTGCATCACATGTAAAAACTTTATATATGAAACTTGACTAGAATTTCGTGTAGATTCATAATATCTAACTTTCACACATTTTTAAATACTTGCTGTTGGCATTGATTTGCGTGAATGACATGCTAAAATGATTTATTTCATAACTACTAAACCGTACCTCCGATAAAAATGTTCCACATATGTAACTTGGCTAGAAAACGTGTAGAATCACATGGTGACATTTATTTTGCTGTTTTATAACTCTATTATATATTTAGTACAGATCTGGACCTAATTCATAATATGCATATGGGGTTGTTTCGGAAATGGTATATATTGCTTCCGGCTTCATTTAAAATGCCTAGATGATATAGTTGTTATTGTTTCACGTCTTGCCATGTTTAACAACATTTAATGTTGATGAGTACCTAACGAGAGTCAACTAAATAATTCAATCGTGGAGTTTCGTCAATGTGCAACTCGTTGCATATTGAACTTCACTTAATATGTAGTAGTTGTTTGTTGTGCTTGCCATGCCATGCCATGTGTTGCATATTTTTACCGGACATGCATCATAATAGTTTGCGCATCATGTCATGCATATGTTGTGGTGTATCTTGTCTTGATTGTTTGTTTCGGATCGCTTCTTCTCGATAGAGTTCCGAAAGCGTTCGAAGTGTGAGGATTCGTTCGACTATGTTGGATCGTCTTCTTCATGGACTCGTTCTTCTTCCATGCGGGATCTCAGGCAAGATGACACATTTCCTTGGATACCACTAGTATCATTGCCATGCTAGATGTCTCATTTTCATTCGCTATGTCACGCTACCTACCACTTGTTTGACAAGCCTCCCAACATTGCCATGAAAAGCCTCTAACCCCTCCACATCACAGCAAACCATTGTTTGGCTATGTTACCGCTGCTCAGCCCTTCTTATAGTGTTTCTAGCTGCAGGTGCAATTGCTTCCATGTGTCAACATGGACATTCTTTTGTTATGTCACAATATTATTGCTATTTAATTTAATGCACATATATACTTGGTAAAGGGTGGAAGGCTTGGCCTTTTGCTCGGTGTTTTGTTCCACTCTTTCCGCCCTAGTTACTTGTGAACCGGTGTTATGTTCCATAATTGAGCGCTCCTAACATGTTCGGGGTTGTTATGGGGACCCCCTTGATTTTCGTTTTAGGATAAAACTTGTCTGGCAAGGCCCAACTTTGGTACTACATTTTCCCATCATAATAATATTGATCACCTTATTAAAGCATAGAGGGTCGCCCCCTCGTGGATTAATTTAACATAATATAGGGGGGACAATGCTGTTGGTGCTGGTCCAAAATAGAGCCGTGTGCGGGGCCAACCCGAGGCAACTCGGGAGATTTCTATCAGGCCACTGTATGTGGTGCTTATCTGGTCGTGTCCTGAGAACGAGATACACGGCTCCTATCGGGTTAGTCGACACGTCGAGCGGTCTTGCTGGACTTGTTTTACCTTTCTCGAACGTCTTGAGTGAGAAACTCTGATCTTCTTCGAGCTATCTCGGGGTGTCGTATTTCCTTTGGAATTGCCTAGGATGATCACGATATCCGTGGTCGAGGTTATGTCCGCTGCATGTGGTTAATTTGTGATGGACGAGTTGGAGCACCCCTACAGGGTTAAATCTTTTGGAAAGTCATGCCCGCGGTTATGTGGCAAACTTGGATACTTTGTTTAACACCTGGTCATAGTAAAATTGAAGTAAACTCAAATAAAATACACCAACTGTGTGCGTAACCGTGACTGTCTCTTCTCGTGAGTCCTTATCCGAAAGAGAACACGTTGGGGTTATGATTGACGTAAGTAGGTGTTTAGGATTAGTTAGTGATCATTACTAGTTCTCATCCATTATGCGTAGACCACCATACTTTATTTTCTATACTCGTAAGTTAGCCACTCAAATAAATGCTTAGTCGCTTGCTGCAGCCTCACCACTTAACCATACCTCACCCATTAAGCTTTAATAGTCTTGATACCCTTGGAAATGAGATTGTTGAGTCCCTGTGGCTCACAAATTACTACAACAACAGTTGTAGATACAGGTAATGCGATGCTTGAACGTGAGACCGTTGCTTGTTTGTTGGATTTCTTCTTCTTCTTCATTGATCTAGGATGGGTTCCAGGCGGCAGCCTGGGATGGCAAGGATGGATGTCATTTTGTCATTTGTTTTCGTCCGTAGTCGGACCCTGCTCTTCTGTATGATGTTTGAGTATGTTGTTGTATTGATGTGAACTTGTTGTAGCTTGTGGCGAGTGTAAGCCAATTCCATATACTCATCTCTTCTGTACATGTACTTGTAATGATATCCATTCTTGCAACACTACGAGATGCGCTTCTATCCCTGTCGAGGCCCTCGTGCCAAAACAAGGATAGGACCGCATCTTGGGCGTGACACGGAGGCTACACTTGGCGTTTCAAAAATAGTAAAGCTCTGGGTCATCATTTGCATAATGACCTGGACTTGGGGGCTACAGTTGGATCCTATTCTAAATGCAGTACCGGCTCATTATTTATAATGACCCGTTACTTAGGGGCTACATGCCGAGCTACTTGCAATATAAGAAAAAATGAAGATCTGGTATACTATTTTCAACACTAAACCAGATCTTGGGTACTACATGCCGAACTACTTGCAACATAAGAAAAATTGAAGATCCGGTATACTATTTTCAACACTAAACCAGATCTTGGGGGCTACATAAGGATATAAGGAAAGGCAAGATTAGTGGAGTACCTCGTATTTTTTCTTCATCATCCCAACAAGTTTTGTTTCCATGTTGCTGCTTGCAGAAAGGCGGTTCAGGTAACCAGCATGTAATTCATCAGGAGTCAGCTTCTCCAAGCTAGGGAACTCAAAAATAATCTTCTCTCTCTCTAGTGAGGGTCCCTCGTCCTTATTAACATGTTTTGGTAGCACATGAGAAGGAGATGGGGAAGTGTAACCCGTCCTAGTGATAGTAACTTCTTCTTGAGGAGTTATGTCTTCAGTTGTTGGTAAAGGACTGGGCAACTTAGGATCAACTTCTAGAGGAGCCTCCGGAGCTGACATGTCAAAGTCAGTCAGCTCAGTAGGTGGAGGAACATCCTTGGGGGCGCCTTTGTCAGCCTTAGAAGGCTCAACGTGAGCTTCAGGGGAAGCCGGCTTGGGGTTCTCCGGCTCTTGGGTGACAGGAGGGACGGATGACCCGCTCACCTTCCTTTGTTTAGCTTGAGCTCGCAGGAAAAGATGTTATTTTACAAGCAGGGGTAAGGATAAAGAGTATTAATATATACTATGAAGTATCAAGAGTATGTACTCTGGGTTGATCTTAAGAGGAGGCAGCTTGGACGCGGTTGAGTCAGCAGAAGAAGGGGGTGATTCCTGAAAAGTTAAGATTGTGAAAACAAAAGTAAGTTACAATGCAAAAACAGTATAC
The DNA here is from genome assembly GCA_022496015.1 of Hordeum marinum. Lineage (NCBI taxonomy): Eukaryota > Viridiplantae > Streptophyta > Magnoliopsida > Poales > Poaceae > Hordeum > Hordeum marinum. Next base: position 448,069,171 of record CM039674.1, read on the forward strand.
ACACAATGGATTCAGTTGAAGGAATACCTCGGTGCGCCATTTTCGAGGAGCTAGAGAGTTTGGTAAGCCGGCCAAAAGATCCTTAAAGCCGGTGCTCCGGGTTTGACGTCTGGTATCATCTTGTTGTTTCTTCAAAAGATAGTTAGGATCCAAGTGAGCTAAAGGGAGTGAATGTTTAATCTTACGAACAGCCTGTTGTATTCTGTTTACTGGGAAAGGTTCTGAGTCGGAGGAGATGGTAATTACCTCTGGAGCATCAGCATGGCTTGTCTCCGCTTCTTCCTATGAATAATCATTGTCAATGAGTTGCATAAAGAGAAGGCCAAGAGAGTCAAGTTCTACCTCCGAGTCGTCAAGCTCGAGCAGTTCCTGGGCAGAGGCTTTCTTCTTACGACTCGGAGCGTGGGTTTTACCCGCCTTAGGCTTCTTCTTCGAGGGAGCAGTATATCTCTTTTTCCAGAAAGGGGAGTCGGCCTACATATAAGTCGACGAAAGGTTAAAAGGAGTAACACAGAAGGTTAAGACGAAACAAGTAACTTGCTGGAAAGGATTCTTACATCCGGAGCCGGGTTCTTAGCACAGAAAGGGCTCAACCTAGTCTTATTGCAAACATCTTGAGGCTCGCCTAGAAGTGACTTGACGATCGAATTGAGATCTTGGTCTGTCAAAAGTGGGGGGCTGAAATGAGGAGGGTCATCCACTACACCTGTATATTCACACATAAGTTTATCCCGCTGGCTCAATGACAAGATCCTCAAGGTGACCCAGCAACGGACTAGATCAACGCCAGTCAAGCCGTTGGCCATTAAGGCCCTGATTTTTACGAAAGCCGGAGCATATTGTGCTCGCTCTGGCAGACATATGATCTGGAATCTCGGTGGAGGTGCAAAGCTAGGTACGGCGGTAACCTGGCAGCGGCTTCTCTCCTTTTGGAGAAGTGTCTTTGCAGTAGAACCAAGTCTTGGTCTAGTCCTTGGGGTGACTCGACAAGGTGGCTACAGGAAAGGTCATATCTCTCCGCCTCTGGATCGAGATGCCTCCAAGTTCCAAACTCGGCCTAGCCGCCACTTCAGTATGGTGGTTGATGTAGAAGTAGTCTTGGAAGAGGTCAACACATGGATCTCTTCTTGCAGATATGCATTGCACAAGACTTGGAATTGGCACATATTGGTGACAGAATTGGGACCTATGTCCTGGGGATGGAGTTTGTAAAAATGAAGGACATCCCAGAAAAACTTTGAACTGGGTGGGCTAAAACCTCGGAGAAGATGATCATCAAACATGACTACTTCCCCTTCCTAAGGTATGGGTTTAACCTCTGGCCCTGGAACCTGCCAGTGAATGACGTTCTGAGCCAGCAAGACACCCATCTCTATGAGGTCTTGGAGAAACGACTCAGTAACCCCAGAACTAACCCAAACACAAGATGCAAGGGCCTTAGACATGACGGCGGGTTAAGATCTGTCAAGGGAAATAAATTAGGCGAGTTAAGAAACCTCACAATAGAACAACTGCAGCTAGTAGTAATGATATTCGGCGAGTTAAAATCGCCATTTACTATGGAGCAGGTGAGTCAAAATTACTACAAGGGGCGGGTTAACAAACAACAACTAGTGGAAATTCTACTAAGTATGCACAAACAGATTCCATCAATTACGGCGACCGTTGCAAGATCTACGGACGAAAGAAAAAAAGAAAAAAAGGAAATATTTTATGAACAAAAGGACACTCAGAAGTGCGAGTAGTTCATGCGTAAAATCTGTTCAAAAAGGGATCTACATTGAGCATCTTAGGCCTATTAAAATGGAGCATCACATAAACTAACTAGGGTTTCGTAGCCTAGGGTGTTCTTATTCTGAATCTACGGTGAGGTTTCCGATGAATGGCGAAGGAATCGGGAAAGCTCCGGTGGGCTAATGCAGATCCGTAAAAGAAGAGAGGAGGAACCTGAAGGAATCTATAGAAGTGGCTGAACACCGGCGAGTTCTGGTCCGGTCAGGGTGATGCAGCGGTCGTTGTTGGTGCAGAGGGGAAACGTACGGCAACGGCGGCGGAGCTTTAGGCACGAGAGCGCTAGAGGAAGAATAAGATGGGAGATGGTGGAGGCAGAGAGGAGAAAAAGAAATGAGACCCCTCCATTGCCTATTTATGAGATGGGACAGCAATAGTCCACGCGAGAATCGAGGAGGCGCAACGATAATTGAACGAAGGAGACGCCTCAATTTTTGGGCAGACCGTTTAATGAGACGATCCATTGCGACGTCATAAAATCTTTTTGACATGTTCAATATGATGTCATCCGTGGTTATGGCGGGTTATGAAATTTTCTCTTTCAGGTAACAAAGATGTGAGACTCGCCGCCAAATGAATTCGAAGATTGACATGAACAGGTTCAAATCAATCTGGGCCTAATGTTGGGGATATAACCCCGTGGCGAGACCCGCCCAGGAGGGGTCGAGTCATGCCCGACGACTCATAATCAAGTCCCTTAAAGTGATATTGAGGATTGTAGACAGGACTACATGGCGACTTACCGGACGGGTCAAGATGGAGGCCCAGAGACTGAAGATGGCGCAAGACCCGGGCGTGTAAGCCGCCCGGGAGACGGCTTGCCTAGGAAGGCAAGGCGGCTTACAGATATGATTGGACACCCTGTGTAAGACGGTCCAGACTCTTGTAACCCCAAGGTGTCGACCTACCTATATAAAGGCGAGTCCATGGGCGGCTTAGGACAAAAAACAGTTGATCGATAGCTAGCTCAAGCGAATCCGCTCCCTTGTAATCGATACCCAATCAATACAACACAAAGCAGGACGTAGGTTGTTACCTCTTCCCGAGGGGCCAAACCTGGGTAAACTCATGTCTCTCGTCCCGATCAACCCCTTTGAGTCCACCGCCTTAGCAATGGCCTCAAACCTAAGTCCTGGGACATCTGCCGTGACAAAACCACGACACAACTTCTCCAGAGGTGGTTGTACGTGATACTTCTCCAGCGTATCTATAAAATTTTTATTGTTCCTTCTATTATATTATCATTCTAGGATGCTTTTTAGGCATTTACTTGTTGATTTGTATTGTTTTTTAGCACTAACTTATTAACCCAGTGCCAAGTGCCAGTTGCTGTTTTTGCATGTTTTTGGCTTTTCAAGAATACTACACCAAACGAAGTCTACATACCCTAAAACTTTTTGACAAAATTTTCTAAATAAAATAAGGACCTGGAAGCTTCGGAAGGAGACTAGAGGCCCCATGGGTTGGCGCCGAGCCAACAGAGTGTGCCTAGGGGGGATGGTCGCGCCCTGATGTCTTGGAGTCGCCTCCCTCGGTCTCTGGTGTCCCTCTCTGTTATATAAATTCACATAGTCCCCCAAAACCTTAGGGAGACTCCTGAAACACCTTTTTCACCTCCGCAAGTCTCTATTCTGTCGTGTGTCCATCTGGAGCCCTGTTCTGGTGCCCTGCCAGAGGGGGGTCAATCACGGAGGGCCTCTACATCATCCTTGCTGCTCCCATGGTGATGTGTGAGTAGTTCACCACAGACCTATGGGTCCGTAGTTAGTACCTAAATCTCTCTCTCTCTATATATATATATATGCAGGACTATATGATAGCTTCGTAATTCTCTCCACTCTATTGATGTAGTTTTGGCCAACTAGATTGATTTTTCTTCAGTGGGAGAGGTGCGTTGTAGTGGGTTCAATCTTGCGGTGCTCAATCCCAGTGACAGAAAGGGACATGACATGTATTGTATTGCTTCAACTAAGGGTAAAATGACGGGTTTAATTTATATTGATTGTATTTATTGTGTCTACATCATGTCATTGTTCTCCAAGCATTACTATGTTTCACTTAATACTCTAGATGCCTGCCGAATAGCGGTCGATGGGTGGAGTAATAGTAGTAGATGCATGCATGAGTCGGTCTACTTTCTTATGGATGTGATGCCTATATGTAATGATCATTGTCATGAATAAATATTGCATAACTATGTGTTTTTCTATCAATTGCCCGACAATAATTTGTTTACCCATCGTATGCCTTCTTCGAGAGAGAAGCCTCTAGCAAAAACTATGGCCCCGGGGTCTATTCACAAATATATTTACGAATGCTCTTAATACTTTGTTGCCATCATTTATTTTATATTTTATATTTATCAAACTATCATCTACACAACTCATTTCTTACAAGTAACGAGTTCAAAGGGATTGACAACCATCTTACCCTCGTTAGGTGCAAGTGGGTGCTCTTTTGTGTGTAGGCGCTGAAGACGGGAAATTTTCTGGTTCTCCTATTGGTTTGATAACCTTGTTCTCCTGAGGGGAATACTTATCTATATTGTGCTACATCATCCCCTCCTCTTCGGGGAAAAACCCAATGCATATCACAAGTATCAATACAACGTTGCTTTCTTACTCCCAATAGTGGTGGTCTTCGTGCCTCGTTGATTTCTGGCGAAGATCGGGTTTGGTTGGTTAGTGTTGGGCATTTGGGTCAGTGAAGCAAGGGGGTTTCAACGGTGGCGTGGCTTGGGCTGGGTGGAGTGGTGCGAGCTGCCAGTGGTGATGGGCGTATGGCGGAGCTCAGGTAGATTCGTGGGGTAGGGGCTGCTATGGTGAAGCCCAGTGTGTGTGTGAAGTCGAGGGGTCGGAATGGAGGATGTACGAGGAGAAGAGGACATGCACGTGGGGAGGGGGATTTTATAGGATCTACAGGGGTGTCAGGGCCATGGCGTCATCGCACTTCGTGCTGGAGGCTAGCATAGCCTGCGCTGGCCTACTCCTAGCTTTGGCTGAGGCTCGGGTGCTCGTACGAGGATTGGGGGAGTGGACAAGCTCCTTTGTGTCGGCCTAGCGCATTGCAACGATGCTAGGTGCACCGGCGCATAGTGGTCACGGTCGCGACCGCGTTTGGGGAGGGGGCTTTGCCATGGACAGATTTGGTCGGATGCTAGAAGAGGCTCGGTCACGCGAGGGAGGGGTTGCGCGTGGCAAGGGCACCGGAGACGCGTGGCTGGGTGTCGGGTGCATGGCCATGGGTTGGGCGTTGCACCAAGCGCGCGCTCTAGCATGCCAACCCCTGGTCATCAAGTTGTGGTGTCATGGGTGGTTTTGGGTGGATGTGGCATTGTCTAGTAGTTAGGGGTGGTGTACTCGAAGTGTGTGTGGCTGTAGTTGAGTCCAAGGTGAAGTGTGTTGCCAGTTGGACCTTCTAGAAGCTCCCGGGTACCATGTCATTGATGTGTGCAAAATGAAAAGCACTGAGGGTTTGAGATTTTGGGTAGTTGGTCTGGTTACTAACGTGAGTCTAAGTGCAAAACTTCATAGCGATAGCATCCTTCTAGCTAGTACTTCATGAACAAAGTGAAAGAAGGGATAGAAAGTAAAACGAGGAGGAGGGCCTGATACGACCATTTTGCATCATGATTTCTTATTGATATTTTTATTATTCGTGTCCATTATTCCCTATTATCACACAATTCTCATGCCCTTTCTCTCTGGATATGCAAGGTACATCACAACGAGGGAAATATCTGGAAACTGAAACTCTCGACCGGGAAACCAAGAAAAAAGTAGAAAAATCACCACACCCCAAATGACCTAAAACTTCATGGAGATTTTTTATGGAATATTTAAGAATTATTGGTCCAAAAATATACCATAGGGGGGCACCTACTGGCCACAAGCCAACAGGGCGCGCCCACCCCCTGGCCAGGCCCTAATGGCTTGTGGGGCCCCTACAGGCCTCCCGGCCCCCTCTTCTACTATATGGTGTGTTTTACCCTATAAAAAATCATGAGCAATCTCTCGGGACGAAGTGTTGTCGTCTCAAGACGAAAACCTAGGTAGAGGCCTTTTGCACTCCAACGGTCGGATTCTGCTGGGGAAATTCCTCTCCGGGAGGGGGAGACCGAAGCCATCGTCATCACCAACGCTTCCTCCTTTGTGGGAGGACCAACTTCATAAACATCTTCACCAGCACCATCTCATCTCCAAACCTGGTTCATCTCTTGTATTCGATCTTTGTCTCAAAACCTTAGATTGGTACCTATGGGTTACTAGTTGTGTTGATTACATCTTGTAGTTGATGCTTGCTGGATTACTTGGTGGAAGACACTATGTTCAGATCCTTAATGATTGTTATTATACCTCTTATCTTGAACATGTTGATGAGGTGTGAGTAGTTACTATCTTTCCTAGGGACATGCGAGAATTCTTGTTATAAGTAATCTTGTGAAGTTCATATACGTTGATATTTTGATGATATGTATGTTGGTACTTCTCTTAGTGGTGTCATGTGAACATCAACTACATGACACTTCACCATGCTATTGGCCTAAGGGGAGTCATTGTGGAGTAACAAGTAGATGATGGGTTGCTAGAGTGATAGAAGTTTAAACCCCAGTTTATGAGTTGCTTCATAAGGGGCTGATTTGGATCCACATGTTCCATGCTAGGGTTAGATTTATCTTGATTCTTCTTTCGTAGTTGCGGATGCTTGCAATAGGGGTCAATCATAAGTAGGTTGTTATTTCAAGTAAGAACAACACCTTAGCACCGGTCCACCCACATATCAAATTATCAAAGTAGCGAACGTGAATCAACTCAACATGATGAACATGACTGGACAGAAATTCTCATGTGTTCTCAGGGGCACTTGCTTAATATAAGAATACTTTCAGGCCTATCCTTCGCTACAAAAAGGATTGGGATACCTTTCTGCGCCTTTTTTACTATTGTCACTTGTTACGAATTATCATGCTATAAAACTATCTAATATTGTTACTCACAGCACTTGCACAGAATACCTTGTTGAAAACTGCTTATCATTTCCTTCTGCTCCTCGTTGGGTTCGACACTCTTATTTATAGAAAGGACTACGATTGATCCCCTATACTTGTGGGTCATCAAGAATCTTTTATAGCATCGTTTCCAGGGAGTGAAGCACCTTTGGTAAGTGGAAATTGGTAAGGAAACATTTTCTATATGTGCTGAAATTTACTGTTGCTTCTCACTATGAACGGTCACCCTTGTTCAGGGCATCTTCACCTCGAACACTAGTTGTTCCTCAACCTACTGAACCAACTGAAAATATTTATTATGAGATTCCTTCGTGTATGTTGGATAAACTATTGGGTAATCCTTATGACGGTTTAACTCATCCTGATTAGCATTTGATTTATGTCGACGAGATTTATGGATTGTGTAAGCTTTCAAGTCTACCCGAAGATAAATTTAAAAAGAAAAATTCCCCTTTATATTTGGAGGGAAAAGCATTAATGTGGTACATGCTATTGGATGATATTGGATCATGGGACTGGGATCGCTTGAAGCTGGAATTTCATCATAAATTTTATCATATGCATCTAGTCCATCGTGATCATAACTTTATTTATAATTGTTGTCCTCGTGAAGGAGAAAGTATCGCTCAAGCTTGGCGGAGGCTTAAATCTATGATGCACACTTTTCCCAACTATGAGCACTCGAGAAACATGACTATACAAAAATTGTATGTTCGGATTTCTCATGATAATCAAGTATTACTCAATTCTTGTATTACTGGTTCCTATATGAAGACGACTATTGAATTCAAATGGGATCTTCTGGAAAGAATAAAACGCAACTCTGAAGACTAGGAACTCGAGAAGGTAAAGAGTCAGGTATAAAGCTTAATTTTCATTGTGTTAAATCTTTTATGGAAACCAATGTTTTCTACGAGTTTAGCAATAAATATGGTCTTGACTTTGAAATAGTAGCTAATTTATGTGAATCATTTGCTACTCATGTTGATCTTCCCAAAGAGAAGTGGTTTAAGTATCATCCTCCCATTGAAAAATCACTTGAGGAACCTTTTAAAATTAAGGATGAAGTAATTGTTAGCCATGTTGATCCAATTGTTCCTACTAGTTACATTAAGAAACCTCATTTTCCTGTTAGAATTAGGGAACATGCTAAGGCTACAACTGTTGTTAATAAAAGTCATGTTAGGACACATAAACCTTCTGAACAAACAAATGTTGAGCCTAGAGTTTCTATGGTTAAAGATCTCCTAGTTGATAATATTGATGGTCAGGTTATTTACTTCTGTGATGAAGTAGGATGAGCTCGATAAAATAAACCAGTCGTAGGCATGTTTGTTGTCTTAGTTAAAATTGGAGATCATTGTTACCATGGTTTGTGTGACATTGGTTCTAGTGTTAGTGATATACTTTTACATTATATCAAGAAATTATGCATGACATAGCACCCTCTGAGATTGAAGATATTGATTTCATTATTAAACTTGCAAACCGTGATACTATTTCACTAGTTGGGATTGTTAGAGATGTTGAAGTCTAGTGTGGAAAAGTACCCCACTGATTTCTTAGTACTTGGTTCGGAATAATATATCTTTTGTCCTATTATATTTGGTAGACCTTTCTTGAATATTGTTAATAATGAAATTAATTGTGCTACTGAGAAGCTCAAAGTAAGCTTTGGTGGTATGTCTCATGAATTTAATTTATCTAGGTTTAGTAGACAACCACATGAAAAATAATTGTCTAATAAGGATGAAATAATTGGTCTTGCTTCTATTGTTGTACTTCCTACTGATCTGTTAGAACAATATTTGCTAGACCATGAAAATGATATGCATAAATGAAAGAAATGAAATAGATGATGTATTTCCTAGACAAACACCTATTCTTAAACACAACTTACCAATTCATATTTTAGGGGATCCTCCTCCACCCAAGGGAGATCCCATGTTTGAGATTAAGACAATGCCTGGTACTTTGAGATATGCTTATCTTGATGAAAAGAAGATACATCATGTTATTATTAGTGCTAACCTTCCAGAGCATGAAGAAAGGAGATTAATTAAACCCTAAAGAAGCACAAGGCTTCCATTGTATATACTCTTGATGATCTTAAGGGCATAAGCCCCACTCTATGTTAGCACAAGATTAATATGGAACCAGATGCTAAACCTGTCGTTGACCATCAACGTCGTCTCAATCCTAAGATGAAGGAGGTGGTAAGAACTGAGATATTAAAACTTCTAGAAGCAGGTATAATTTATCCTATTGCTGATAGTAGATGGGTAAGTCATGTTGATTGTGTTCCTGAGAAAGGAGGTACACATGTGGTTCCTAATGATTAAAATGAGCTTATTCCGCAAAGAATCATAACTGCCTATAGGATGGTGATTGACTTCAGGAAATTAAATAAAGCTGCTAGGAAAGATCATTACCCCTTGCCTTTTATTGATCTAATGTTAGATAGATTATCTAAGCACACACACTTTTGTTTTCTTGATGGATACTCTGATTTTTCTAAAATACCTCTGTCAAAAGAGGACCAAGATAAAACTACCTTTACTTGTCCTTTTTAAACTTATGCTTATAGGCATATGACTTTTGGTTTATGTAATGCACCTGCTACCTTTCAAAGATGTATGACTGCTATATTCTATGACTTTTGTAAAAAAGATTGTTGAGGTTTTCATGGATGATTTTTTCATTTACGGGACTTCTTTTTATGATTTCTTAAGCAACCTTGATCAAGTTTTGCATAGATGTGAAGAAACTAATCTTTTCTTGAATTGGGAGAACTGCCACTTTATGGAGAATGAAGGTATAGTACTTGGGCATAAAATTTCTAAACGAGGCATTGAGGTGGACAAGGACAAAATTGATGCAATAGAGAAAATTCCATGCCCAAGAGATATCAAAGGTATAAGAAGTTTCCTTAGTCATGATGGTTTCTATAGGTGTTTCATTGATTTCTCAAAGATTTCTAGGTCATTAACTAATATTCTCCAAAAAGATATTCCTTTTATTTTTTATGATGATTGTGTAGAGGCCTTTGAAATACTTAAGAAAGCCTTAATTTTTGCACCTATTGTCCAACCACCTAATTAGAACCTACCATTTGAAATTAGGTGTTATGCTAGTGATTATGTTGTTGGTGTCGTTCTAGGGCAAAGAATAGACAAGAAGTTGAATGTTATCCATTATGCTAGTAAGACCCTAGACACTGCTCAAACAAATTATGCTACTACTAAGAAGGAATTTTTAGCAGTTGTTTTTGCATGTGATAAGTTTAGACCTTACATCGTTGATTCCAAAGTAATTATTCACAGTGACCATGCTGCTATTAAATACCTTATGGAAAATAAAGATGTTAAACCTAGACTTATTAGGTGGGTGCTTTTACTTCAAGAGTTTGATTTGCATATCGTTGATAGAAAGGGAGCTGAAAACCCTGTAGCTAATAACTTGTCTAGGATGGAAAATGTTCTTCATAACCCACTACCTATTGATGATAATTTTCCTCATGAGCAACTTGCTCTTATAAATACTTCATGTAGCTCTCCTTGGTATGTTGATTATGCTAATTACATTGTTGCTAAATATATTCCACCTAGCTTCACCTATCAACAAAAAATATATCCTTTTATGATTTATGACATTACTTTTGGGATGACCCACATCTTTATAAAGAAGTAGTAGATGGTGTTATTAGACGTTGTATACCTGAGCATGAACAAGGACAAATTCTAAGGAAGTGTCACTCTGAGGCCCACGAGGGACATCATGCTGGTGACAGAACTGCACACAAGGTATTACAATCCGGTTTCTATTGGACTACTATTTTTAAAGATGCCCATAAGTATGTCCTTTGATGTGATGAATGTCAAAGAGTTGGTAGCATTGGTAGACGTCAGGAAATGCCTATGAATTATTCTCTTGCTATTGAACCATTTGATGTTTGGGGCGTTGATTTTATGGGACCTTTGTTGGAAATATGCCCTAGAGGCAATAATAAATTAGTTATTATCATATTTCCTTGTTCATCATAATCGTTTATTATCCATGCTATAATTGTATTGATTTGAGACTTAGATGCATGTGTGGATACATAGACAATACCATGTCCCTAGTATGCCTCTAATAGACTAGCTCGTTGATCAAAAGATGGTTAAGGTTTCCTAGCCATGGACATGAGATGTAATTTGATAACGGGGTCACATCATTAGGAGAATGAGGTGATGGACAAGACCCAAACTGCAAATTTAGCATATGATCGTGTCAGTTTATTGCTACTGTTTTCCGCATGTCAAGTATGTGTTCCTATGACCATGAGATCATGCAACTCACAGATATCGGAGGAGTGCCTTGTGTGTATCAAACGTCGCAACGTAACTGGGTGACTATAAAGGTGCTCTACAGGTATCTCCGATGGTGTCTGTTGAGTTGGCATGGATCGAGACTGGGATTTGTTACTCCGTGTGACGGAGAGATATCTCGGGGCCCACTCGGTAATGCAACATCACAATAAACCTTGCAAGCAATGTGACTAATTGTTAGTTGCGGGATCTTGTATTACGGAACGAGTAAAGAGACTTGCCAGTAATGAGGTTGAACTAGGTATGGAGATACCGACGATCGAATCTCGGGCAAGTAACATACCGAAGAACAAAGGGAACGTTATACGGGATTAACTGAATCCTTGACATAGAGGTTCGACCGATAAAGATCTTTGTAGAATATGTAGGAACCAATGTGGCTGTCCAGTTCCCTCCATTGGTTATTGACCGTAGAGGTGTCTCGGTCATGTCTACATAGTTCTCGAACCCGCAGGGTCTGCACACTTAAGGTTCGGTGACGTTTCGGTAGTGTAGAGTTATGTATGGTGGTGACCGAAGTTTGTTCGGAGTCCCGGATGAGATCCCGGACATCACGAGGAGCTCCGTAATGGTCCGGAGGTAAAGATTCATATATAGGAAGTCCCAGTTTGGTTTCCGGAAAAGTTTCGGGCTCATCGTAGTGTACCGGGAGTGCCGGTAGTGTACCGGGAGGACTCCGGGAGGGGTATTTCGAACCCAAGAGGTACATGGGCTGTGGGAGAATAATAACCAGCCCTTAGTGGTCTGGGAAAACAGCCACAAAGGCCCATGGCGCAGGAGAGAAAGTCCTAAAGCAAAAAGTGGAAAATCAGCCAATAGGAGGCAATCCTACTCCAACTAGGATTGGAGGTGAAGTAGGATTGCTTCCCACCTCCTATTTCGGCCGACCCAAAGGCCTTGGCTGCCACTCCTCTCCTCTCCTCCTATATATACTAGTGGATTGGGTGGTTTTTGGACAGAATTTCCGGCCACGTGCTACCCGTTACACCGGTGCATAGTTTCTCCTCTAGATCGGTTTTCTGCAGCGCTTAGGCGAAGCCCTGCTGGAATTGCTCCAACACCATCACCATAGCGCCGTCATGCTGTCGGTGAACTCTCTCTCCTCTCCACCTCCTCTCGCTGGATCGAGACGGTGGAGATCGTCATCAAGCTGCACGTGTGCTGAACGCGGAGGTGTCGTCCGTTCGACGCAAGATCGGAAGGACCGTGATCGAGATCGCGAGACGGTTCGTGATGTGATCACGGAACGGATCGTGATGAGTTCACGGGACAGATCGTGATCAAGATCGTCAGACGGATCGTGATGAGTTCACGGTACGGATCATGATGTGTTTGCGGGACGGTTCGTGATTGGATCGCGGGACGCTCGGCGATTTGGATCGCGAAGAAGTTCGACTACACCAACCGCGTTTCTTAACGCTTCCCGCTTAGCGATCTACAAGGGTACGTAGATCCACTCTCCCTCTCGTAGATGCTCATCACCATGGATAGGTTTGCATGTGCGTAGGAAAATTTTTGTTTCCCATGCGACGTTCCCCAACAGTGGCATCATGAGCTAGGTTGATGGTTCGATGAGATCTCGAGTAGAACACAAAAGGTTTGTGGGCGTTGATGCTTAGATTGCTTCCTCCCTTGGTCGGATTTTGGTTCAGCGGGATTGTGAGATGAAGCGGCCCGGACAACATTACTCGTACGCTTACGAGAGACCGGTTCCCTTAACGCAACTTGTTGCTTAGATGGCTTGCGGGTGATAGTTTCTCTCACTTTAGTTGGATCGGATCCGACAAAGGCGGTCCTTGAGAAGGTTGAAAAGCAATCTATGTATCACCATTGTGGTTTATGCGTAGGTGAGAATCGTTCTTGCTAGATACCCGTAGCAGCCACGTAAAACATGCAACAACAATTAGAGGACGTCTAACTTGTTTTTGCAGGGTATGTTGTGATGTGATATGGCCAATTACATGATGAGATATATGTGATGTATGAGATGATCATGTGATGTATAGAATTTCACGACTTGCATGTCGTTGAGTACGGCAACCGACAGGAGCCATAGGGTTGTCTTTAATTATTGTATGACCTGCGTGTCAATCATTAAGCGCTATGTAATGCTTTACTTTATCGCTAAGCGGTAGCAATAGAAGTAGAAGCAGGGTTGGCGCCACAACCCCAATGGAAACACATTGATGGAGATCAAGATGATGGAGATCATGGTGTTGTGCCGGTGACGATGGAGATCATGTCGGTGTTTCGAAGATGGAGATCTTAAACACAAGTTCATGGCCATATCATGTCACTTATGAATTGCATGAGATGTTAATCCTTTTATGCACCTTGTTTTGCTTAGTACGGCGGTAGCATTATAAGGTGATCCCTCACTTGAATTTCAAGATGAACTGTGTTCTCCCCGAGTGTGCACCGTTGCGAAAGTTCGTCGTGTTGAGACACCACGTGATGACCGGGTGTGATAGACTCTACGTTCACATACAACGGGTGCAAGCCAGATTTGCACGCGCAGAACACTCGGATTAAACTTGACGAGCCTAGCATGTACAGACATGGCCTCGGAACACGAGAGACCGAAAGGTCGAACATGAGTCATATAGTAGATATGATCAACATAATGATGTTCACCATTGCAGCCACCTCAACTCACGTGATGATCGGACTTGAGTTGGTGAATTTGGATCATGTATCACTCGAATGATCGGAGGGATGTCAATTTGAGTGGGAGTTCTTAAGTAATATGATTAATTGAACTCATTATCATGAACATAGTCAAAGTGTCTTTGCAAATTATGTTGTAGATAACTAGCTCGCGCTGTAGCTCCCTTAAATTTTTATATGTTCCTAGAGAAATAGAGTTGAAAGACGTTGGTAGCAATATTGCGGACTGGGTCCGTGATCTGAGGATTGTCCTCATTGCTGCAGAGAAGGCTTATGTCCTTAATGCACCGCTCGGTGCGCCACCCCCTCTAGCGTCGTCTATAGATGTTGTGAACATCTAACAGGCACGTTTCGATGACTACTTGATAGTTTAGTGCGTCATGCATTATGGCTTAGAATTGAGGCTCCGAAACGTTTTGAACGTAACGGAACATATGAGATGTTCTAGGAGCAGAGATTGTGATCTCAGGCTCGCGCCTGTGTTGCGAGATATGAGATCTCCAACAAGATTCTTTGCCTATAAGATGAAGGAGAATAGCTCAATCGTTGAGCATGTACTCAGATTGTCTGGGTACTACAATCGCTTGAATCAAGTGGGAGTTGATCTTCCAGATAAGATAGTGATTGATATAGTTCTCCAAGTCACTGTCACTAAAGCTACTAGAACTTAGTGATGAACTATAATACACCAGGGATAGAAGTATTGATCCCTGAGCTGTTCGCGATGTTTGACACCGCGAAGGTAGAAATCAAGAAGGAGCGTCAAGTATTGATGGTTAATCAAACCACTAGTTTCGAAAAGGGCAAGAGCAAGGAGGGAAACTTCATGGATAGCAAGTCAGTTGCTGCTCCAGTGAAGCAACCCAAAGTTGAACTCAAACCCGAGACTAAGTGCTTCTATTATAAGGTGAGAGGTCGCTGAAGCGGAACAACCCTAGATACTTGGTAGATAAGAAGCCTGGCAACATCGACAGAAGTATATTTGATATACGAGTTATTGATGTGTACCTTGCTAGTACTCCTAGTAGCACCTGGGTATTGGATACCGGTTCGGTTGCTAAATGTTAGTAACTCGAAATAAAAGCTACGGAATAAACGGAGAACTAGCTAAGGGTGAGGTGACGATGTGTGTTGGAAATGTTTCCAAGGTTGATGTGATCAACATCG
Source organism: Hordeum marinum (assembly GCA_022496015.1). Classification (NCBI taxonomy): domain Eukaryota; kingdom Viridiplantae; phylum Streptophyta; class Magnoliopsida; order Poales; family Poaceae; genus Hordeum; species Hordeum marinum. Next base: position 448,084,174 of record CM039674.1, read on the forward strand.
CACGCTCTCTCTACCTTCAGGATTAGTGACGAACCTAAATAAATGTTATTTGGTGTTTTGTGTTGAGCATGAACATGATTAGATCATGTTTGTTGCAATACGGTTATTCATTTAAGTCAGAGAATAATAGTTATTCCGTTTACATGAATAATACCTTCAATGGTCATGCACCCAGTGAGAATGGTTTGTTGAAATCTTGATCGTAGTAATACACATGTTCATAACATTGATGTCAAAAGATGCAAAGTTAAATAATGATAGTACCACATACTTGTGGCACTGCCGCAAAATGTCATATTGGTATAAAGCGCATGAAGAAACTCCATGGTGATGGATATTTGGACTCATTCGATTTCGAATCGGTTGAGACATGTGAAACATGCCTCTTGGGCAAGATGACTAAAGGACCCCATTGGATGGAGCGGGCAAGTGATTCATTGGAAATGATACATGTTGATGTATGCAATATAGTGAGTCTTGTAGCGTGCAGTGGATATCATTATTTTCTTACCTTCACTGATGATTTGAGTAGATATAGTGTATATTTACTTAATGAAACACAAGTCTGAATTGTTTGAAAGGTTCAAGCAAATTCAGAGTGAAGTTTAAAGATCATCGTGACAAGAAGATAAAAATGACTGCGATATGATCGTGGAGGTGAATATCTGAGTCACGAGTTTGGCATACAACTTAAGACAATGTGAAAGTTATTTCACAACTAAACGCCACCTGGAACACCATAGTGTGATGGTGTGTCCGAACATCATAGTTATGCTCTATTGGACATGGTGCGTGCTATGATGTCTCTTGTCGTTTTACTACTATAATTTTGGGGTTATGCATTAGAGACAGCTACATTCACTTTAAATAGGGCACCATCTAAATCCGTTGAGATGACACCATGTGAATTATGGTTTGATAGAAACCTAAGCTGTCATTTCTTAATACTTGGGGCTGCGACACTTGTGTGGAAAATGTTTTCACCTAATGAGGTCGAACCCAAGGCGGACAAATGCATCTTCATAGAATACCCTAAGATCAGTTGGGTGAACCTTCTATCTCAGATCCAAGTGCAAAGTGTTTGTTACTAAAACGGATCCTTTCTCGAGGAAAAGTTTCTCTCGAAAGAATTAAGTGGGAGGAAGATAGAACTTGATGAGGTTGTTTAAACTTTGTTCAACCAAAGAGTAGCGCAGCGCAGGATGTTGTTTCTGTGAAGCCTACGTTAGTTGAAGAGGAAGTTAATGATGATGATCATGAAGCTTCAGGATCAAGTTACTATCGAACTTCGTAGGTCGACAAGGATGTGTACTGCTCCTAAGCGGTACGACAACCCTGTCTTGGAGGTCATGTTGTTGGACAGACGATGAACCTATGAGCTATGGAGAAGCGATGATGGGCCCGGATTCCGACAAATGGTTGGAGGCCATGAAATCCGAGATAGGATCCATGTATGAAAACCAAGTGTAGACTTTGGTAGACTTGCTCGTTGGACGGCAGGTCGTTGAGTACAAATGGATCTTTAAAATGAAGACAGACACTGATGGTGAATGTCACTATTTGTAAAGCTCGACTTGTTGCAAAGATGTTTGTGACAAGTTCAAGGAGTTTACTACAATGAGACTTTCTCACTCGTAGTGGTGCTAAAGTCTGTTGGAATTATGTTAGCAGTTGTTGTGTTTTCAATTATGAAATCTGGCAGATGGATGTCAAAACATCGTTTCCTTAACGGTTTACTTGAGGAAAGGTTGTATGTGATACAACCAGAAGGTTTTGTCAGGCCTAAAGATGCTAAAAGGTGTGCAAGCTTCGGTGATCCTTCCATGGACTGAAGCAAGCATCTCGGAGTTGGAATATACGCTTTGATGAGGTGATCAAAGTTTTGATGTTTATACAAAGTTTACGAGAAACTTGTATTTGCAATAAAGTGAGTGGGAGCACTATAGAATTTCTGATAAGTATATGTGGATGACATATTGTTGATCAAAAATAATGTAGAGTTTCTGGAAAGCATAAAATGGTCATTTGGAAAGTGATTTTCAAAGGAAGACCTGGATGAAGCTACCTAATTGTTGAGCATCAAAATCTATGGAGATAGATCAAGATGCTCGATGAGACTTTCAATGAGTGCATACCTTGACAAGATTTTGAAAGAGTTCAAAATGGATCAGTCAGAGAAAGAGTTCTCGCCTGATTTGTAAGGTGTGAAAGTTGAGTGAGACTCAAAGCTCGACAACGGCAGAAGAAAGAGAAAGGACGAACGTCGTCCCCTATGCCTTAGCCATAGGCTCTATATTATGCCATGCTGTGTACCGCACCTGTGTGTGCCTTGCCATGAGTCCGTCAGGGGGTACAAGAATGAACCAGGAGTGGATCACTAGACAGCGGTCAAGATTATCCTCAGTAACTAAGAGACTGAGGAGATGTTTCTCGATTATGGAGGTGATAAAGAGTTCGTCGTAAGGAGTTACGTCGATACAAGATTTAACACTAATCCGGATGACTCGTAGTAGCAATCTGGATACGTATAGTGGAGCAGCCATTTGGAATAGTACCGAGCGGAGTGTGGTAGCAGTGTTTACAGTTTGACATAGGTATTTGCAAAGTGCGCACGGATCTGAATGTTACAGACCCGTTGACTATAAGACCTCTCTCACATGCAAAGCATGATCGAGCCCCAGAACTCGTTGGATGTTAGATTCATAACAATGTGAATCACATGGTGATGTGAACTAGATTATTGACTCTAGTGCAAGTGGGAGACTGTTGGAAATATGCCCTAGAGGCAATAATAAATTAGTTATTATCATATTTCCTTGTTCATGATAATCGTTTATTATCCATGCTATAATTGTATTGATCAGAGACTTAGATGCATGTGTGGATACATAGACAAAAACATGTCCCTAGTATGCCTCTAATAGACTAGCTCGTTGATTAAAAGATGGTTAAGGTTTCCTAGCCATGGACATGAGATGTCATTTGATAATGGGGTCACATCATTAGGAGAATGATGTGATGGACAAGACCCAAACTGCAAACGTAGCATATGATCGTGTCAGTTTATTGCTACTGTTTTCCGCATGTCAAGTATGTGTTCCTATGACCATGAGATCATGCAACTCACGGATATCGGAGGAGTGCCTTGTGTGTATCAAACGTCGCAACGTAACTGGGTGACTATAAAGGTTCTCTACAGGTATCTCCGATGGTGTCTGTTGAGTTGGCATGGATAGGGACTGGGATTTATTACTCCGTGTGACGGAGAGGTATCTCGGGGCCCACTCGGTAATGCGACATCACAATAAGCCTTGCAAGCAATGTGACTAATTGTTAGTTGTGGGATCTTGTATTACGGAACGAGTAAAGAGACTTACCGGTAACGAGGTTGAACTAGGTATGGAGATACCGACGATCGAATCTCGGGCAAGTAACATACCGAAGAACAAAGGGAACGTTATACGGGATTAACTGAATCCTTGACATAGAGGTTCGACCGATAAAGATCTTCATAGAATATGTAGGAACCAATGTGGACGTCCAGGTCCCTCCATTGGTTATTGACCGTAGAGGTGTCTTGGTCATGTCTACATAGTTCTCGAACCCGCAGGGTCTGCACACTTAAGGTTCGGTGACGTTTCGGTAGTGTAGAGTTATGTATGGTGTTGACCGAAGTTTGTTCGGAGTCCCGGATGAGATCCCGGACATCACTAGGAGCTCCGTAATGGTCCAGAGGTAAAGATTCATATATATGAAGTCCCAGTTTGGTTTCCGGAAAAGTTTCGGGCTCATCGGTAGTGTACCGGGAGTGTCGGTAGTGTACCGAGAGTGCCGGTAGTGTACCGGGAGGCCTCCGGGAGGGGTATTTTGACCCCAAGAGGTCCATGGGCTGTGGGAGAATAATAACCAGCCCTTAGTGGGCTGGGAAAACAGCCACAAAGGCCCATGGCGCAGGAGAGAAAGTCCTAAAGCAAAAAGTGGAAAATCAGCCAATAGGAGGCAATCCTACTCCAACTAGGATTGGAGGTGAAGTAGGATTGCTTCCCACCTCCTATTTTGGCCGACCCAAAGGCCTTGGCTGCCTCTCCTCTCATCTCCTCCTATATATACTAGTGGATTGGGTGGTTTTTGGACAGAATTTCCGGCCACGTGCTACCCGTTACACCGGTGCATAGTTTCTCCTCTAGATCGGTTTTCTACAGCGCTTAGGCGAAGCCCTGCCAGAATTGCTCCACCACCATCACCGGAGCGCCGTCACGCTGCCGGTGAACTCTCTCTCCTCTCCACCTCCTCTCGCTGGATCGAGACGGTGGAGATCGTCATCAAGCTGCACGTGTGCTGAACGCGGAGGTGTCGTCCGTTCGGCGCTAGATCGGAAGGACCGTGATCGAGATCGCGAGACGGTTCGTGATGTGATCACGGAACGGATCGTGATGAGTTCGCGGGACAGATCGTGATCAAGATCGTGAGACGGATCGTGATGAGTTCACGGGACGGATCATGATGTGTTTGCAGGACGGTTCGTGATTGGATCGCGGGATGCTCGGCGATTTGGATCGCAAAGAATTTCGACTACACCAACCGCGTTTCTTAACGCTTCCCGCTTAGCGATCTACAAGGGTACGTAGATCCACTCTCCCTCTCGTAGATGCTCATCACCATGGATAGGTTTGCGTGTGCGTAGGAAAATTTTTGTTTCCCATGCGACGTTCCCCAACAACCTTTTCCTTCCTTTAATGGGTATACTCATATTCTAGTTGTTGTTGTTGATTACATTACTAAGTGGGTAGAAGCTATTCCAACTAGTAGTGTTGATCATAACACCTCTATTAGAATGCTTAAAGACATCATTTTCCCGAGGTTTGGAGTCCCTAGATCTTTAATGATGGATGGTGGTTCACATTTTATTCATGGCGCTTTCCGTAAACTTCTAGCTAAATATGATATTGACCATAGTTGCATCACCCTATCACCCTTAGTCTAGTGGCCAAGTTGAATTGAGCAATCGAGAAATAATTGGTCTAAGAAACTAGATGATGCTTTATGGTCTTATAGACTGCTTATAAAAATCCCATGGGGATGTCTCCATATAAAATGGTCTATGGAAAAGCTTTTAATTTACCTCTTTATTTGGAACATAAAGCTTATTGAGCAATTAAAGAACTTAACTATGACTTTAAACTTGCCGGTGAAAACAGGTTATTTGATATTAGCTCATTGCATGAATGGAGGACACAAGCTTATGAAGATGCCAAGTTATTTAAAGAAAAAGGTTAAAAGATGGCATGCCCAGAGGATTCAAAAACTAGAATTCAATGTAGGAAACCTAATACTTTTGTACAATTATCATTTCAGATTTTTTTGCAGGAAAACTCCTCTCCAAATGGGAAGTCCCATATGCTGTCGAGGAGGTATATCGCTTCGGTGATATAAAAATTAATAACTTCGAAGGCAAAAATCCAAGAGTGGTAAATGGGCAAAGAATTAAGCACTACATTTCAGGTACGCCCATTAATGATGAAACTAATGTTATTCAAGTGATAACATTGGAAGAACACATAAGAGAGACCTTCCAGAAACCTGAAGAAGGAGTAGTACGTGAGATGGTAAGTAAACCAACTCCAAAAATTCCAAAAAAAATGTTTTGTTGGTTTTGGTATTTTAGAAAAAATCTTGAAATAAAAAGGAGTCAGGGGGACCCACGAGGGAGGCACAAGCCAACAGGGCGCAGCCACCCCCTGGTCGTGCCCTGATGGCTTGAGGGGGCCTCGTGTGCCTCCAGACTCCGTTTTCTTATGGAGCACGTATCTTGACCTAGAAAAATCATTATATGTACTCCCGTATGTTTTGACCACTATTTCGCAAGATTCTCCTATGTTCTTGTTTTGGGCTTTTTTTGACAGATCTAGATCGCCATGACGTCTCCAAGCCCCTCTAAGGACAAGTTCTTTGAGAAGGTCATCAACCCCTACCTGTCGGGGGTGATGAAGCTCCCTCAAGCCATTGAGATGCGTGAGGGGGTGCTTCACATCCGGGATGTTCAAGGTTCCAAGGAGGGAAGCAAGAAGGTCGGGCTTGCAGTAGTGGAGTAGGAGATCTTCAAGTGCCAAGGGATGGTTGAGCGTGGTCTAAGTGCTAATCACTCTATGATCACAAACTTCATTCGGGAAAACAAGATGGACACAAGGAAACTGAGAGAGGTTCTCTTCAAGCTTCAAGAGCAGATCAAACATCTCCAAGCTCCCATCTATGACCAGCAAAGCCAAAACTTTGAGTATGAATCTAGGTTTAAAAGGATGAGCCTCGTTGTCGATTCCAGGATTCTGGAGACAATATCTTCTTTCTTTTATGGAAAGCCTATGCCTTGGAAGATGGAAGACATGCCTACTACAACATCACCACCATCACCCAAGAAGGATGCTTGAGTACATGGGTATGGGCACCACCCTTAGCTTGTTCCTAGCTTGGGGGAGGTGCCCCGGTATCGTATCACCATCACTTTTATCACTACTATCTTTCTTAGTTTGATCCTTAGTTTTTTGTGATTTAGAGAAATAAAATTTCAGATTTGCTTTGCTTAGAATTTTTGCTTTGAGATCTATCTATCCTGGTAATTGGGTGTGAGAGTTATATAATAAATATTAGTTGAGTTTGTGTGCTTTACTTTCATGCACCCATCATCATAGCATGGCAATAAAATAAATAGAAAAGATCATATGCTTATCTCATGAGGAGTAATGATTTCACATAGAAGAGGGTATAAGTTATAAAAGATGTTGAGAACTAACAAACATAGAATTAGTAATTGATATAATATATGAAAGATTATGATAGGGAAGAGGATATTTACATATAAATATACTATCTTGGACACCTTTTATGTTTTTGAGCCCCCATCAAATATTACATAATGATGAAATGTTGATGTTGGACATGGAAGACAACATAATGACCATGATTGCTTACATTTGCATAGAAGTTAATTATATTGTCATGGATCCCTTAACATGTGATGCTTGCTTTAGATCTTTTGCTAGCCAAAATTTTCTGCACCCTTTAAACCCAATTTCTTTCCATGAGAGTCCACCATACCTACCTATGGATTCAATAAGATCCTTCAAGTAAGTTGTCATTAGTGCACAAAGCAATAAAAATTGCCTCTAATATGTGTGATCTTTTATTGTAAGGGAAAATAAGCTTTGTACGATCTTGTGATAGCAAACAAATAAATGCGACAGAGTGCATAATAAAGTTCACTATCACAAGGGGAAATACAAAGTGACGTTCCTTTGCATTAAGAGTTTGCACACCCAAAACAAATAAAAGTGCATGACAACCTCTGCTTCCCTCTATGAATGGCCTATCTTTTATCTTCTTATAAGAATTTATCCTCGTGCAAGAGTCAATAATGTTTACCCTTGTTCCTATTTATTAACTCTTTAGCCGACAAGCATTATGTGTTGAGGAAAGATCCAGTAAAATATATCTAATTGAATGTGGGTGATCATGATTCTTTATTGTTGACATTATCCTTGAAGTAAATAAGTTGGGTGGCAAAGATGATAAAGCCCCCATCTTCCTATGTGTCCAGCGGAAACATTAGGTCCAAAAATATGCATTGTGTGTCAACAATCATAGAACGCTACATGATAGTTGAGTATGTGAACTTGCTAGAAATTGAATCTCTCTTACATAGACTCTTCTCTCGAATATGATGGATTATGATTATCTCAATGACTAATGGCATTGTTTGTCGGTTTCCAATAAAGTTTATGCTTCATACTACTTCATTTGTGAATAGATTATTACTTGTTTATGAGAAGCTATATGATGGAAAACTTGTTGCTATGTTAATATTCATGATGCTATCATGTTTGTATTCTGTTTTTATCGACTTCTTTCTCTCAAATCATGTGGCCACTTTCTCGAGCTTGGCTTTTGTTTGAGGACAAGCGAGGTCTAAGCTTGGGGAGTTGATACGTCCATTTTGCATCATGATTTCTTATTGATACTTGTGTTATTATTTTCCATTATTCCCAATTATCATACAATTCTTATGCCCTTTCTCTCTGAATATGCAAGGTACATCACAAAGAGGGAAATATCTGAAACTAGAATTTTGGACCGAGAAACCACGAAAAAGGTAGAAAAATCACCAGACTCCAAATGACCTGAATCTTCACGGAGAATTTTTATAGAATATTTAAGAATTATTGGTCCACAAATATACCATAGGGGGGCACCTGCTGGCCACAAGCCAACAGGGCGCGACCACCCCCTAGCCACGCCCTGATGGCTTATGGGGCCTCTACAGGCCTCCCGACCCTCCCCCCCCCCCCTCTTCTCCTATATGATGTGTTTTACCCTAGAAAAAAGCATAAGAAATCTCTAGGGATGAAGCGTCGCCGTCTTGAGGTAGAGGCCCTTTTGCACTCCATCAGTCAAATTCTGTCGGGAAATTCCTCTCCGGGAGGGGGAGATCGAAGCCATTGTCATCACCAATGCTTCCTCCTTCGTGGAAGTACCAATCTTCATCAACATATTCACCAGCACGATCTCATCTCCAACCCTAGTCCATCTCTTGTATTCAACTCAAAACCTCAGATTGGTACATGTGGGTTACTAGTTGTGTTGATTACATCTTGTAGTTGATGCTTGTTGGATTACTTGGTGGAAGACACTATGTTCAGATCCTTAATCATTATTATTATACCTCCGATCTTGAGCATGTTCATGAGGTGTGAGTAGTCACTATTGTTCTTGAGGACATGAGAGAAGTCTTGTTATAAGTAATCTTGTGAAGTTGGTATTCGTTCAATATTTTGATGATATGTATGTTGTTACTTATCTTAGTGGTGTCATGTGAACGTCGACTACATGACACTTTACCATGCTATGGGCCTAAGGGAAGTCATTGTGGAGTAACAAGTAGATGATGGGTTTCTAGAGTGACACGAGTTTAAACCCCAGTGTATGCGTTGCTTCATAAGGGGCTGATTTGGATCCACATGTTTCATGATATGGTTAGATTTATCTAAATTCTTATTTCGTAGTTTCGGATGCTTGCAAGAGGGGTTAATCATAAGTAGGTTGTTAGTTCAAGTAAGAACAACACCTTAGCACCGGTCCACCCACATATCAAATTATCAAAGTAGCAAACGCGAATCAACTCAACATGATGAACATGACTAGACAGAAATTCTCATGTGTCCTCAGGAGCACTTGCTTAATATAAGAATACTTGCAGGTATGTCCTTTGCTACAAAAAGGATTGGGCTACCTTGCTGCACCTTTTTTACTATTGTCACTTGTCACTTGTTACGAATTATCTTGCTATAAAACTATCTACTATTGTTACTCACAGCACTTGTGCAGAGAATACCTTGCTGAAAATTTCTTATCATTTCCTTCTCCTACTCGTTGGGTTCGACACTCTTATTTATCGAAAGGACTATGATTGATACCCTATACTTGTGGGTCATCAAGGGCTCCAATGCAAAATTTCCTAGAAGGACCACATACTTTTCTGAGTGTATTTGGTCCAGAGTGTTTACGAGAATTATCTAGGGATTTATTGAAATCTAGAGAAGTTAGTTGCTTCATAATTCAACTACCCTGGGTGCATATTATTTTATAGAAAAGGAATATAATTTTGAGTTTGTTGAGAAAAATTTAAGACACTAGGGAGTCAATAATAGCTAGTAAGGGTAGGTTCTAGTTCGTTTCATGTTTGTTAAGTCCATAGGAGTTGATCATAGAAAACCAAAGGGGAAAGCAGAGAATCCAACAGAAGAAAAAGGAAAATAAAAAAGAAAAGGAAAAAGAAAAAGAAAAAGGGAAAGGAAAGGAAAAGGAAAAAAGAAAAAGGTGCCAAAAACCAGGGTGTTAACGTTCTCAAGCGGTATGTCGGCAATATGAAACCACTCAAACGGCCATGCTCAGTACTTTCCTTTGGGGTACTGGGGAGATATCCCGTCCCAGTGATTCTGCACACGTCGACCCCTCCAACTTCAAATGAAGTGCCATCTTGGGTGCATGTAATCAAACGAAAGTATTTATGTCATAGCCCGAAGTGAGCCTCACAACCGTGGAAGGCTTTCTAGAGAGTGGCAAAGCCTGATAAGTGGAGAATAGAATTGGGGGTGAGATAGTGCAGTTGGATCCCACAAAACTCTAGAAGACCCCTGAGAAAGGGGTGAATCGAGAAACCTAGACCTCGGGTGAGGAAAGAGGTGAAGCAGATGCGCTTTGAGCCCTGTGGGGTGGGCTAGTTATTGTTAAGAACCCTGTCACCTATATACATCAGACCAGGACGAAACCTCATGAACTCTAGATCGAGCAGATACCCTTGAGTTGTGAGCTGATTAGGTTGCCCGAGGGTAACCTAGCAACTTTTCCAATCTTCTTTGAGGGGCGGAGGGGCACAGTGATGATCTAGGAAGATTCCCCATTGTGGTTAAGCCTCTAGAAGCGACAATGGAAGGGTGACTGCACGAAGACGAAAGAGAAGCAGAGGGGTGAGAAATAGTTTGACTTCACCCCAACTTTATATGAGTAACGATTAGACATACCATGATGGGACATTTTAGAGTCCTTAGAGATTACTCTGCGTGTTTCCCAGACGTCGTGCCTTGCCTGGATGCACGAAAATTGAGGGAAAGAAACTAAATAGATGCCATCAAAAGCGGAACTCATGCCCGCTACAACTCCCCTGATTGGGCATGTCAAAGTGTGGGGCCTTGAGGTGCCAGAAACTGCCAAAGATCCTCTAAGAGAATAGTTCGCCTATAAGGAATTAACTTCGGCATAAAATTCTTCAGACCCAGAGTCCTTGGACAGGGGACTCCTTGAAATGATTAGGATTTCAAGAACTCGCTTGCAAAGCCCAAGATCGAAGAAAGAACCACCATGCCAACGATAAGATTGACATCTTTGGCTTGAATACTAGTTCAAAGGTTACTGGCGATGTTCTTTATTAGGGGTGACTCACCACATCGGCCTACCATTCATGGGTCGGGCCGATGACCTACCACAACCGAAGAATGGGTCGTGTTTGCCATGACCCTCGGAGTACTCAAGATGGAATCTTCTGAAGACTTAGTGCACACTTCAATACATATTCAAATATTTGGCATGTTTATATCTAGATGCAACCGACCATCTATAACCCCTAGGCACCCCGCGGCCCTTATATAAGCCAAGGGGTTTAGTCTGTAGAGACAAGACTTTTAGACTCATTCATACAATCTCGAGGTAGACCACCTGTACTTTTTAGCCCATAAACAATCGATACAATACACATGACATAGGGTTTTACCTCTTCGAGAGGGACCAAACCTGGATAAACACCATGTCTCATCACTTCTTGTTACCATCTAGCCGAGATCACTAGCTCGGGACCCCCTACTCGAGATCTGCCAGATTTAGCTCCGACATTCTCCTTGTGTCCAATTAATAAATTTGGGTGAAATAATACCCTTAAGGATTGTTGCGATCCGCTACCCTTGCGGGTAATCACAAATTAGTGACTACATGTGTCCTTCTGTCACCAACGTACAAAACCGATTGTACACCTATCGTCTCTCTGTTTCCACTTACATGGTCTCCTCTCTCCTTCAGGAAAAACACAAAGTGATTGGTAATACAACACAACACTTCCACATCCACTTCCACGGTCTCCTCTTCCCGGAAAAAAGAACACCAGTTTTCTTCCTTGGCTACAATAGGGTGCGGCGGCTGAGAGCAGAACGTTGGGTCATGTCGCTCCTGGCACGACAGGCGGTGATTCTCACCTCCGCGACTCTCTCGAATTCTCTAGTTTATGTTCCCCTTGTCAGTTTAGTGCTCTGCTTCCCCTATTTCTCCCCTTCCGTGCATGTTCCTTCCGATTGAGGTAGCTCTGGCGCCCTTTTGTCTTGGGGAGGTCGGTGATGGCATGTTCGTGTACAATTGGACAAGTTGCTGGTGAATATCCAGTCCTAAGTTAGACTTCTTATCCTCTTGATGAAAGGAACACATTGGGTGATGCGTTGCAGGACCTCATGTCGGGGTTGAATCCGGCAGATCTCGGGTAGGGGGTCCTGAATTGGTGATCTTAGCTTGATGGTAACAGGACGAATGAGAAACACGATGTTTATCCAAGTTCGAGCCCTTTCAAAGAGGTAAAAATATACGTCCTATTTTTGTTCTATTGATTGTGTTGGAGTACAAAGTACAAGATAATCTACATCAAGATTGTATGTATGAATCTAACTTAACCTAACCCTACGGTCTAAACCCCTCGTCTTATATAAGGACCGTGATATTTTGCAGCTATTACAGAAAATCTAGAAGATTAACAAAGCAAGATAAAATCATGAAATATTTTTACAATGCACCTATATGAGTTTTCTGTTACGTGATAATTTTTTAGATTTTTAGTTGTAGAAGTATAATTGGTATTTTTGCCTTTACACACTTTTTGTTTCGACTGATTCCTACATAATCTATCTTTTGTTATGTGTGTTTTTCTTTCTTCTATTATCCAGCGGGGTGTAGATATTTTAAAGTTGTGTTAGCAGATAAAGTTGATTATAAGTCGCAAGACAATTATAATTTGGTACAGAAAGGCATGATAAGAAGAAAAAATGTTACTTATGTGGAATCTATTTCACGAATTATGTTTAGGTTTTGTTGGTTGAAGTTTTTAGGAACTAGGGGAGATAGTGATGTGAAAGAAAATTGGAGAGGCAAGCACTCAAGCTTCGAGATGCCCAAGGTATCCCCTTCTTCCTCAACAAATATCGATCTGCCTTAGTTAGGCTTATGCCTATGTTTTTGTCCATTCGCATATTATGTGTTGTTCTTGGATCCTTTTTCTATATATATTTTGATCATTACAATCTATCACATCTGAACCTCATGAATGGAAATAGTACGTGTTGATATGTATCTATAACTTTTTAGGTTTCATCCTATTATCCTTCAATTGTGCAATGTTTTTAAACTTTTTAAGGTACTAACCTATTAATTTAGTGCTCGATGTTAGTTCTTGTTTTCGGCTATTTTTATACTTTAGGAAATAAAATATCCTCGGTCCTCGAAAACATACAAGGAATGCAGAGGAAAGTTTCAAGTCACCAAAGGTCGGACGGCCCAAGGCAGCCCGCGAGGGGGCACAATCTATAGGTGCCTTCATGCGAGAGGTTCCTATGCACCATAGGGGTCCCATGGTGCCTCCTCTAGTCGCGACACTACTTATACCACATAACCATCATCATATTTATCAACCATTTCTTCTCCGCCACCACTTCACGTTCCAAGGCAAACTTCATTTTCAGTCCCGATCTTGTATTCTGTTGGAGGGGGAATTCATCTTCGTCTTCACCGGCGAATTGGCGATGATCCTTGCTCTCCAAGATTAATTGTAAGTAGTCTAGCCTATGGATTATGGGTTCATAGCAGTAACCAAGATGTAATTCTTTCCAATTTGTAGTTTAATACAATAGGCATATGAGCTTCCTTACATGATTATGATTAATCTGATGTAAACTCTTGCGGTGAGTTATTTCTTTATGGAAATAGAACATTGCACTATGTTTGTTACCAAAAATAAGTTTTTCCCATATGTTCTTGGATTTAACTGTTCATCCAGGTGTGTTTGAGTTCAAGGGCAACCCCCCTCCCCCGCGCGCGCACAGACAAACAAACACAGGTATCATACAAGCTTTGATTTTGTTTTATTTTAGGGAATTATTTATTCGTTTTTAGCGGAGCCACTTTCCCAATTGTGATCTTTTTTCTGTAGCCACTTGGTCGTTGAAGTATAGTACTTTTCACAATGTAATGCATATTAGGGTTTTTCAAAAGTCAAACAAGCCTACATTTGACCATGTTCATAGAATAAACGATTGACATCTAAAATACTAAAAAAAAATACACTTCATGATGAATCTAATGACAATAATTTTGTATTGTGGATTTTGATATTTCTTTTCTATAGACATGGCCAAACATAACATACTTGACTTTTAGAAAACCCTAATGCACTATATTATGGAACATAATCAGTATTTACTAGTGTATTTTATTTTTGTTTTGCACGCCATTAAGCAACTGGTAGCTTTCTAGACCAAATGTGTTTCAGTGATTATTGGTATCACTCTATCTACAGTTGGTGTTGTTGTGTGACATTTTGCTGGTGCATGTAAGAGCATCTCTGGCCAAACTCCAAAAGAGCTTAACTGTTCAAAATATTCCTTTTAAGGAGTTAAGGCATATTTAACCAAACTCCTAAATTTTTAATCCCTCGAATATTTGAGGAGAAGCGTCGGCCACCTCTCAAATTTGAGAGAGCGAACACAAGCCTCAGCAAAACAAAATCCCTTGACCCGCCTCCACGCCCATGCTACCGCTGCTGCATTCATTGCCTCCGCCAGCCACCCCGCGGACCTACAAATTCCGGTGAGATTTTAGCAGACTTTTCCTTTTAATTCTTGGCGTTCCGGCTACTGACGCTACTCGCCATCATCCCGACCACAACGGCACTGCTCCCCTCCATCCCCGCCCATGGACGGAGTAGGACAACATCATGCATTTCCTCTGTTCCTAAATATAATTCTTTTCAGACATTTCAATAGCGAACTATATATGAAACAAAATAAGTGAATCTACACTTTAAAATATGTCTACATACATTCGTATGTAGTTTAATTATAAAATCTCTAAAAAAACTTATATTTAGGAACGAGAAAGTACAAACCAACCTGCACAGGAGCACCTACATGATCATCGGCCACCGCCACTAATATCGGCAAATTGTTACGTCTCGAACCACGCCACAAGCCCCGAGAAAGAAGAAGAGAAGAATCCATCCAAACGTACAATTACCCAAACCATGGTCTTTGGAGGATAAATTTCATCAGCTTTCTCGAGTCCTTCCTTGAATCCATAGGACGTGCTCGGTGAGCCTCCATCAGATTGCTTTTGCAAGTCATCTACCTAGGCTCTAGCTAGCTCCTGGACACCATACATCGCCTAGAATCATCATTGGCCGCGTGAAAGGAAGAAGAGAAGAAAAAAAAAAGAGAAAGAGAGACTTCCATATTTTGGTTCGTGGGAATTAAAGATTGGGAATGGGAGTTAAGGAGTGCAGAGATTAAGCCTCTGTTCGGAATCTCTCCAGCCTCACAACTCCGCTCCGTGGGAGGAGCTCGGTTTGAGCCGCTCCCTGAAATTATGCTGTCGCTCCGTCCGCTCCGGGAGCTGCAGCCACGGAGCGAAGAGGATCCGAACAGGGGCTAAAAGTCCACTGATTGATTAGAGGGAATGGGAGTTTAAGTGGGAAAGGGAATGAAAGTTGAGAAAGCCAACGCCCACCGTTTTCTTCCCGGGGGTATCCTGTTAATTCGTGAGCAGAGTTTCATCCCACACTAATTCCCATCATAGACCAAACAAGGGAATGGAAGTAAAAATCTACCACCCTTTCGTAAACCCCTTCGTGCAAACTCCCATTCCCTTACCCAATTGGTTACCAAACAGGCTGCATGGTCTAATGCATTTCAGGAGTTACGTTTGAGGGTCCAGTTAGCTCTGCATTTTTCTTAACTCGTATTTGAGGAGTTCAGGTTTGAGGAGACGAGTTAAAATTTAAGAGTTCGGCTAAAGATGCTCTGAGTGCACAAACTTATCAAACTAAGTTTGCCTTATGAAAGTTTTTCCATTAAGAAGTTAGGCGCCAGTCTGATCCTGAAGTGGAGAAGCTGCGGACTCCAACACATCAGTCATACATGTGTACCTAGAATGTACCTCAAATCTAAGTCGATTTGGATTCGGAAGAGACGAGTTAAAATTTAAGAGTTCGGCTAAAGATGCTCAGAGTGCACAAACTTATCAAACTAAGTTTGCCTTATGCAAGTTTTTCCATTAAGCAGTTAGGCGCCAGTCTGATCCTGAAGTGGAGAAGCTGCGAACTCCAACACATCAATCATACATGTGTACCTAGAATGTACCTCAAATCTAAGAAGATTTGGATTCAGAACCATGGTGCGGTTGTTCAGAAGAGGAGTTGCTGCTGCTCCAGATGAAACATCATCTCAGAAGGAGCACTTGGTAGAAAATGATGAACATGCAACAAATGTCGTCACACCTGTCAATTGTTTGGTCACACGATTCGACACTGGGATCTTTGTGTCCCTTCTCCATCAAAACTTGCATTCCTTGTACAAGAGCTCACAAACACAACAAATTGCTTTTTACAATAAAATTTCCCTTTCCTTTTTCACCCAATATCATACAAAGCTAGCCCTGATCCCAGATCACCCGTCCTCTTGGTGCCTCCAAATTGGCGCGCCTTCGCTGCAGGCACATGACAATCGGCTCAGGCATATCTGATGTATATTTCGAGCAATATGGATTTTGAAGATCACAAATTGCATCAAAGTATCCAGGACTTGGCACCGATCTATTTCGACTCCTCACTGCACTTTTAGATTATCAATCATATCCAGAGCTTTGGTCCTATCAATTTCAAAGTCGATGACAGGAAGCAGACTCCTGATCGAAAGAAATTCTTTCCTGTTTCCACTGCTTGGTGAATGGCTGTTACTTTTGATCAACCTGCTTTGCTTCAGATGTCTTGCCTTTGTGTCAAACTCTTGGCTTTTGCTTATACCAGGAACGAATTTCCTGTACTTGACATCCCTTAGCATCTCTTGTTCTTGTTGTGTCAGAGCAGGTGATGAACTGCTGGCTTTGTTTGGGGACAATGTGATTGAAGAGCCCCTTTGTGTAGGAGATCGAACAGGAGACTTGATGGGAGATCGCTCGCCGTTAGCGGCTCTGGATTGACTGATGAGATGCTGAAGCGATACAACAAGCTCAAGGATATGTGCTTCGGTCTTGTCCCTGTCAGCATGATGCAGTGTCTCAATTCGGGTGAGGTCCATATGCCCTGTCGGCTTGCAGTTCACCTCTGACCTGCATAAGACAAAAAGATCATTCTTCAAAATCCCACTTTTAAATAAGTAATGTTCAAATTTGAATGAGGTATACCAGGGTTAAAAATTCAACGAAATTTCGCAAATTTCAGTGGGTTCTGAAATATTTTTAAAAAAAAAGGGCAGCCCGGTGCATGTAGCTCCTGCTTGCGCAGGGTCCGGGGAAGGGTCCGACCAGGGTTCTGAAATATTTTTAACCACGAAATTTCGATGCAGATTCAAACTGATTTCAAATAAATTGAAATTATGTTAAAATTCATTAAAATCAAGTGAAATTTCAAATTGCAAAATCCGAAATAATTTCCGAAATATGCGAATTTTCCGAAATTTCGCATATTTCAGTGAGGTCCGAAATTATTTTGTTTCCGAAATTAAAAACCTTGAGGTATACTAACCCTGTATTTGCCCACTCTCCAACCCAACCAAAACCATGGTGGGCCCTGAAATGCACAATCACATATCATCAGTAACAAAAAGTAATGAAATGGCTGTAATTAGTTGAGTGATATGAAGGTAGCTTAGATTACTTGGTGGTGTTATTTGCAACCGGGACAAGCCACCGTAATGTCTTCTCCATTTCTGCCTTGATTTGAGAAACAGTAAGCTGTACCAAATCAGTACAATATTACATCAATCATAGAGTCATATGTAAACCATGGCAAGGTGTTGACTTTTGCAGACTACTTTATTCTCTACTCATAAAGTCAGTGTCACTATTGAATATGTTGGGTGCCCTCTTGCATACCTCTTCCTTAACTCCAGATGAATGTAGCTTAGAACGGAGAGCAGATTTTATGGTCGGTGGCAAACTCTGGTATAATGAATCCCTTGTGTTTGGAGGAACAGAAGTTGAGCGAGAAACCTGCCAATAGACTAGCCCTTGTTAGATTGCCAGAGAAAAGCAACAGGTTGAGGTCTTTGCTAGCAGTTAGCACAACAACATCAAGCTGCACAGACATGAAAATGTAATAAATATCCCACTAGTGTAACATTGTACTGATCCTTTGATTCCTTTCTTGTAATGCAAAGTACCGTTAACAAAGTCATGTTAGTTTAAGGGATATGGGATATGTCATACAAAAATGGCACTCTAATGCATACGAACTGTCTGCTGGTACAGAAAAATGACGATGAATTTATTTTCAGGCCACATAAAAATTAGGGTGTCCGGTGGTGTCTGATGAACTTACAAGAGCATCGATCTGACTGATGATATTGGCATAATGCAGCGCAAGTCCAGCTGGACCCAATCTATTACGTCGTTTAGTAGGTTCCTGTGATTCTTCATTATCTATAGATTGGTAGAAGCACAAGACGTAAGCAACACAAAATACATAAGAAAATTGGAGGTTAAACTTATTTGCATCTGCATGTCAATCTGTAACTGGAGATAGCATAGTTGTAGCTTTAATAAGAAGTCAAAGGATAGACCATTTCTTCAATGTCAATGATCAATGAGATCATAGTGTCACGTAGCATAAATCTACACTGCCAACACGTCTTAAGCACATATTGGTTACTTGCAATGTGTGCTACATGCAATACATAATAATTATGCCAACTGGGTAATGAGCAATGACTCAAAAAGTTGCAATTTATTTGGAAAATATACAAAGGAATCTTGTGGGGATTGCACAGTTAACAAACACCTTGTATGTTTTTGAAGTGGCTTCCTCAAGTGAGGACATCACAGGTCAGAATTATTATTTCGCACCTAAGCAAATGTTCGATGACGAGAATACACTAATATGTTCTTTAGAGGAATGGGGTGAGAAGGATTGCTAAATCCCAGAGATGAGATCAAAGACTTGAAAGTTTGATCGGGAAGTACGGAAGTACCTGAACTGAGCTTATTTGGTTATGCGAACAGCACTTCTGAGCTAAAGCTACAGATGTGTGTGATGCTTATCATAAGATCATTAACGGAGATGAAACTGAAGTTATGGTGCATTAATATAAGGTGTATTCTCCACTTGCATCATAAGATCATTAGCGGAGATGAAACTAAAGTTATGGCGCATTAATAAAAGGTGTATTTTCCACTAGCATGTTATCCAACCAGTAAAAAAGTAACAAAATGATAAACTACACAAAAGCTCAATATCTGCAAGAGCATACAGGTTTTATACAAGACACAGTAATCACAAAGCTTATTACCTGAGCACCCAAAGGTATTATGGATCTCCAAATGCAAGAAGTGTACGATGTCTACAAGTTTTTCCATAACCTAGGAAGAGAGTATTATTTCTCGAATTAGAAGAACAGTATTGTACAAGGAGATCCAAGTATGATTCCTCCAGAGCATGCAGTAAGTGGAACTAGACAACATCAACATGAACATTCATTCCTAAAACTGGTGTTGCTGATAGCACAGAATTATAATGAAACTACCTACCAACCTCTTCCAAATTCTTGGACCAGAGAGACTTCTTCTTCAAACTTTTGACATGCTTCTGTTGGCTCTTGACCTCCTGCTTTAGTATGTGCAGGCTCTCACCTGCAAACAGAACAGAACATTAAGCATCATTATCAAATAAAGCAAACAAGAGAGTTAATAACTCTACTCATAAACCATTAAATGTTCCTTTAAATATATGTTAACTCAAAGGAACTGGTAGTCACCCAGAGGCAAGTGCATTCAAAATCTAGTGCTTACAGGGCAATATTAATATTCCTTTAAGGAAAACAAAAGGACAAATTACACAGGTAATAACAGTTGAGATTACATCACTAAATATTAATCCTAAAGCAGATAGCAGCAGTAGTTGTGCGCTTGAGTTCATTTTCAAAGATTACAATAGGTTCTGGAACTGGAAGTTGGTTCGGTTGCATATGGATTATTCCTTATGCCCAGTTCAATAGCTCATCTTATTTATGGCTGGACCGTAAAATATTTTAACAAGCAGGACACCGCATGCAGAAACAGGCCATGGTGTCGACTCACTGAACTTCAATATTAAAACAAGTGATGGACAATTGGTCATAGAACAAAGCTTTGGCTGATTTGACTTTGTTAGGTGTGGTGATGCAGCCATACCAACCATGGAGGTAGCCCTTAGATATATTGATCAAAATACACTAGTGGCCGCCTACTGACAGTTTAATTAGAGACACTTGGCAGTGAGAGATGGCGGCATTAGAGACCTTGACTCTGTAGATAACTAGGCATAATCAATCGAACGGTCAGTGTCAGCATGGCAACCATGATTATACATTTACAATTTGAATGTGGCTAATAGCATCAAGCACGTCTCTTAAAAGAAAGATTCTAGAGAAGTAAATATCCTGAGGATTATACTCAATCTTAACTTTTCAGATGACCTGAAAAGGAACCAGAACACCACCATACGAGACAACAAAGTATTCTTCATCCAAACTAGTCTTAAATACCAAAGGATTCCTATGGATAATACCAATGTACTGTCAATCTAATTCCAATGTACTGTCATGCTAAAGAAACTGACCTCTTTGGGCAACACTTGAACCATCCTCTTCCTGCTGTTTACGTTGATAGTCCTGTTCAAATCTGTCAAGGGCATGCATTTCATGGTATAATTCCTGGAAGATAAAAGAAGAATTGAAGTCAACAGTTTGAACAAAAGGTACAAGAGGGAAAAAACGGATAAATGCTAGAAGAATGACAGCCAAGGTTCCATTAAAAACTTTATTCCAAAGCTATTGGCAGGTGATATATACACATCATTCTAGCATTAAAATTTTGTTATTAAAAACATGTCATTCAACCATTCTGAGATAACTTTGCGACATTTTTTCCCTTGCTTGCAGTCTTTTGTACATGGAACTTGGTGGAAGTGTAATTTCCTAAAACTCATGCAATCAGGAATCAAGTGAGTGCTTCATTGCTCATAAACTGAGCCATCAAACAAATTTGATCATCAACCTCTAGTCCGCTTTAGGCTACAGGCTCCAGTGACCCATCTATGAACTCATGGAATATACAGCTTAACATTTGTGAAGAAACTAATACACTCCTAATTATGTTATGGTCTGCTAAATTATAATTATAAACCTAGTAAATAATGGCACTACGAGATACCACTTATAAGGCAAGTAAGCATTACTTACAGCTGTATATTGAACACAAGTAACCAATTTCTGCATCACTGATTCTGCCTCTTCTTTCAAGTGACGTTGAGGGGTCCGTTCTGATGACACCCTGGAAGAGTTTGATACAGAAAGACGCTAAATAAACACTGTAAAAATGGTTATTGTCATCAAATGTAAGGGTCAAAATGAACCGAACTTGTCGAAGTAGCGATCCAAGTTGTGCCACTGAGGATCCTTGCAACGGTTTCCAAAGCGAATAACTTCTGTAGAGAACACTTTCAGCTCTTCCCTGTTGGAAACAAACAAACTTCAATAAGACACTATAGCACAAGTTAAGGTCCAACTTTCTTCATATACTATATTGGTTCAGCATATTCTGCAAGAAATAAATAGTATATTGGGCAAATTGTTGTAACTGTTAAAAGCAGCAAAGATTCAGAACAAACCTTTTGTCAGCAGCAGCAATCTTGAGCAATTCATCCATATCTTTGGCTACAAGATTTTGAACACCTTCTGAATGAAGCACCACTTCTTTTAAATGTTTTACGCTCTCTTTTGAAAGAGCTCGCATCAAATTGCAACCTTTCACTATAGTATTAGCAACCTCAAATGCTAAAATGGATATTTTGTTGCCCTTTGTTGTAGCGCCTGATCCAAAACCACTATTCGAATTCAAATTTGTCATGCTACTGCCAAGTGTGTCTAGTACGTCCACTGCTTTGCCAAGTCCAACAGTACCAGCCCTGCCCAGAATCGAGCTTACTTCCGAAACCTGTTGCAGGTATTAAAAATAGGTATATGGTCAAACAATCTGCCACGTAGAAGCAACATTCTAGAGCAGTGAACATAAAGGAATATTTTGTGGAGAGGCAAGACATCCCTTTAGCAAGGGTAAAAGCTCCAAATAATTTGGCACAATAATACATTTGTGCGATTTGGATTGCTCAAATTACAGTAGATGTCGTAATGAAGGCATCATGAATCCAACAAGCTGAGAATATTAGTCATCCCTAGTTAGTAATTATTACAAGCCAATTTCCATTTTCCTTGTGTGGTAGGTTGCAATTACACAACATATAGTGTAGGCAATGTGGTGCACTTAGCTGCAGTGTGATAAGACTACTGAATCGTCACTTCACTAGTTCACTGCACTCGAACAGCTACAAACACTGACAAGTTTATAGCAAGCCATATCAAGTTTCATAGTCAATCGCCGGGGCATCAGTGCTCGAGATCACCTGGGGGGGGGGGGGGGGGGTACAGAACAAAGTGCCAAGCAGCAAAACAGACACAAATATAATCGAGAAACTTATATGCTTGCAGGTGGATGCAGCATCCAAGTTTGAAGGATGTGTGCTGACAGTTAACAGAGCTATATTGGGTTCACATCCCTGGTAATTAATCACTCCTAGGCGGAATAGGGTCAGCAGCGAACAACATGCCCCTAGCAATTGACAACTGAAAGTGAAGGCAACAAACTGACTTTCTGTAAATATGCTAGTAGATAATCGACTGCCTCTAAAAAGTGCTATGGAAATAATTTTGCAGTTCCTAGCACAAATCTCCCACAACTGCAGCAGCTACCACAAACTGAATTGGCAGTAACAAATCCGCAAGTAGCAAATCATTTCTTAGCGTATAAGACGACCCACACATGAATTAAGCTGCATTGCACGCACATTAACAGCAAAGTAAGGGAAACTAAGATGATGGGCAGGGCACTTGCCTTAGCAGCACCAGCTTTCGCCATGCCCATCCCTTTCTGGGACGGATTACGAGCCAGCGAAGGCACACCATCCCATGGCGCCGAGCCAGCGCCAACGCTGGCACTGGAAGCGGCAGTTTCCGGGACAGAGATACGCTGCTGTTCTTGCTGCTGATGATGATGATGATGTTGTGGTGGTTGTTGATGCTGTGGTGGTTGTTGATGTTGGGGAGGTTGCTGTGGCGGCTGCTGCTGCTCGTGCGCCCTCTTGGCAGCAGCCTCGTCCACCGCCGTCTTCCTCTCCTCCTTCACCGCGCCGCGCTCGTGGTGGTGGATCACGCGGTCGGGGCCAAGCGTGGTGTCGCTGGGCGACTTGTCCACCGCCGATCCCTTGGAGCAAAAGCTCCCCATTCCGTCCGCCCCTCCGGAGCAAACCAACCCCCAGTCCCCCCCGCACCAGCGGCCTCACCTCCTACCACCTCCCACGCCCACAACCACTACAGCCTCCGGTCGATCTCCGCGCCGCGGCCGCGGCCGCCTCGCATCCCACCACCAAGCCGATCCACGCGGGGCCGAATCGGCCGCGAACCGCCGCGGCACGATCCCGGGCGGCCGGCTCGAACCGACGAACCGCCTGCAGACGCCAGAGCAACAGCGGCGAGTCAGGAACGAAAAATCACGCGAAAAAACACTCCCCTCTACGCCGAGAAACGCGGGCCTCACCGGAATCCCGGCGGATAACGCGCCTGCGACGGGTGGATCGGCGGGGCGCGCCGGCCTCGGAGGGGAATTGGCGGATTTCGGCGAGGGGAGGGGAGGGGAGGGGGCGGCCGGGTGGGTAGGCCTCGCCTTGGATGGAGGAGTAGAACGGCAGGACGGGACGGGACGGGACGGCACGGGAGTCGGGGGAGTAGCCGAGGGAGCGAGCACTCGAGCAGCGGCAGGGGGGTGGCCGGGTGGGGGGGGGGGGAGAGACTGGAGACTGGTGGGGGGTCCGGGGCTGCTGGCTGGCTGGCTGGCCAACTGCTGCTTGCTAGTTGCTACTGCCACACGCGCACGCAGCAGCCCGTCATAACGCGGGGGTGGGTCGCACCGCGCAGCGCCCGTGTCGCCGTCCGGGTCGTGTGCGCGCAGTTAATAGGAGGAGGCGAGGGCGCAGCTGGAGTCACATACAGTACGTCTGTGGCATTCATTCTTCTCCCTAAACAAATCCGTGGCATTCATTTTGGGAGGCCAGGTATCGTTTTTTATGTGCATTTTTACGAAAAATGTAAAATTGGTGTTTTGTTATTGGATTACCAAGGGGCCGGCGCCGAATCGGCGCGAGAGGGAGGCGAGATCTGGGAGGAGAAGTAACGCTGGTAACACGTGCGAGGGGAAGGAGGGATATGGGAGAAGAAGTAACACTGGTAAAGCGTGCGAGAGAGGGGAGGCTGGGAGGAGATGTAATGGTAGTAAAGCGTGTGAGGGGGGGCTCGGAGGAGAAATAACGTGTGTGAAGGTGGGCACCAATGTCAACTAACGACCATCCGTTGATGCAGGTTCACCATGCTACACGGGTGACATCGACGTTCATCGTCCTAGATGGGTTAACGCTTCAGGACTTAGGAAGCCTGGCTAGGTATCACTAACAGCAGATGGTTATGGGCGTGTCTGATCAAGCAACGCAAACTATGGTTAATTGGATCCACATACATATGTGTGTGCGACTAGGTGGGGGGTATAACATCCTAAGCCACCCACTTTGCCTTCACCCTTAATGTGTTGATCACGTTGCATCCACTATCTCCATGTGATGGTAGGCCATGGAGCGAGACAACATCGAAAACATCAATTCGATATTCGGATAAACAACATTGTATATTCGGTGAGGGTACTGATATGATATGCGAGGCAGTGGTAGTGCTACCGGTTGCAGGTGGGGCCAAAATAACATGAGCGGCGATGAATGTGTACTGAAATCGTCATATCAAAAAGTGGCAGCGCATGAGATGCATTATGGAGCCTTGGATAAGAAGAAGAGCATGAGATGCGGTATGGAGCCTTGGATGAGAAGAAGAGAATGAGATGCGGTATGGAGCCTTGGATGAGAGGAAGATCGTGTGTTGACGATTAATGCACCGCCTATCTTAAGATCGATTGAAGGTCAAAGATAGTAGAGGGTGGCGCATGAAGGGATCTCGGTAGTGACAAAGACGACAAAGTGATGTAACCAGGGTTCAAGGCCTAGATTTGGTAAAAGACAGACATCATGCTTGTCATATTGTATTGATCAATGGGAGGATTACAACAGCATAGATATAATCCGCATAAAGCATGTTGCTCCCAAAGTCAATGATCCTCAACGGAGGATCGTCTGCACCTTATATGAGTTGATGTGCCTATAATTAGGTAGCTACCTTTGGAAGGAGGGGGGTTACAATACCACTAGGTGATCCTGCTATTACATGGAATATCTCTCTCATAACACCTGAATCCAAAACTTAGTGCACATGTTCTTATCCATTCAGAGTGCCTACTCGATCGCAACAAGGTGTGACTTGCGAGCCCCTAGACACTCCTCAGTTGAGTCTGTCGGTATACTCCCATAAGGCATCTTCCTTTGGCTAGGTATCTCACATACATGGTGCCACATAAAGAGGGGGAGGAAAGACACACATTGACACTTAAAATTTGGGACGGATGGCTCAATGTTGAAACAACATCGACATAATGCTGATGAAAAATTGATCCCTTATCCAAACATCAACGCGTGAGACAAATAGGTACCTCGTAATTTATATTTTACAGTACATAATATTGACATCGTAGAAAACTACTTCTCATCCATAGTACTCACCACATATTGTTAAGCTTGTGAAAATGCAAGCTAATAAATGCATGCAATGTGCATTCTTTTTGACCCATTTCATTCAATTTTAATCTCCACTTGAGTTGTGTGCTTTGTACTACCGTTGTGTGCTAGGGTTTGAAGAGGCTCTCGCACTTGGAGATAGGACATAAGAACTATTATTCCGATTCTTTTTTGGTTTATCTCTTGCTCATTATATAAGGGTATAAATCAAATAAAAAACTATAGGTCTTTATTCTAATTACTTAAGAACCAAGTTAAAAGATAACTTCCTTATTTGAATGTTAGACTACCTAACATGGAGATTGGGGATATCATCTCATCTCATCTCATGTTTGGGAAATGTGACCATAGGGGCGCCAATTTGTCTTCGAGCTGCTAGGGGCACAAATGATTGTTGCCCAAGGAAACACCAAATTCTATACATGACATGAAATCACTGCACCTCATGGTCCAACACAGCTCGTTGGCCTTGCGCCCAAAGTGGAGTCTCTCCTAGCTTAGGGAAAGGGGACATCTTGATTCATTCAAGCACGAACAAACACATCGTTCGCGTGTTAGAGTATTGGTGCTACCATTAAAGGATGTGGTGTTGTCGCCACTATAAAACAAAAGGCCATTATTGTACCATCTCCCGAGTTGAATATATCATAAACACCTCACACCCTATGTACCTTGATGTGCAACTCATCCTCGAACTACTAGTTGGTGAAGGTCATTGCAGGTTGCGGGAGTAGAGGCAACAAGGTCATGTGGGCACCACTGTAAATTGCAGAAGCACCCTAGGGACCTGCAACTACTACGTCACGGTTGGATTTGGTAGTATCACCCATATAGATGGCAACGACAAGAACCATGATGGTGTCGGTGTTGTTGACGCACCAACTAATGACACCACCTCTAGCCTTAATGAAAATACATAAGTAGATGACGATGATGAGCCTAGTGTCACCCATGGTGTTGTTTGCGCACACTAAAAGGGGATCATATGTGATGTCAGTGACAACACTCATAGTCTTGTAGAAATGGCACTATTGAGGCCAACCGTGTTGTCGGTTTCGACGACTCGAGAAAAAATGACATGGCAGTTAGCTCCATATTGCAAGCACGAAATCTAGAGAGGAGGTGATCCACACATTTCTTAAAGTACATTGTAATGATATGGCCATTGGATCCACGACTGATCTCATGGTGACAAGTGTGACAAAAGACAGTCATGTATGATACAAAACAATTTTGTACTAGGGTTTGGGACATGATTCTCTTCCCTGAGAGCAAGATACAAGTTTTGGACCCAAGTACCCATTTGTCTAGCCTTTCTAGGCGACAAGAAGATTAGGTTTCTTCGTCTCTCGTCGTTGTCGCTGTCGGTCTGCCTTGTCTTTGGAGTCCTTAGGGTCATGGAGGCACGATGAACCTCGACCCTTTCTAACAGGAGGGCTCCAGCTTCGTTTTAGCTACATTTTTCACTTCAGTCAGGGTTTGTGTCCTGTTGAGGAAGTGAGGTGCAGCAGTTCCCTGTTGATGGAATAAGAACCTTCCTGTCCAGTCTCCATACTGGTGGTGCATCTAGCGTCATGAGAGGGCGTATGAAGGTATATCTCTGATGGATCTCATGGGATTCAGACGGTGTTGGTCATTGGTGGATCTATTTGGATCCAGTATTTGTTTGTGCAATGTCATGTTGGACCGTTCTGACCTAAGATTATCTTGATCGGCGATGGTTGTTTGTTCTATTCGGTGGTGCTTTGGAACCTTAGTATGTCGACTTTCCGATTGTCTTCTACTACAAGACTGGCCCGGCTCTAGGGAGGGAGGGGTGATGGCGGCGGGAAGCCTTCAGCTCGCTCAAGTGCTTGTAATCGTCGCTAGCTGGCCCACAGATCTGGCTGTAATTTTGTTACTTCTAGTGTTCTTTGTACTACCATGACAGATGATGAATGGATCGAAAGTTTTTTCCACAAAAGTTAAAGAAAAATAAAGCAAGATAGAAGAACAATTGTTCCAATTATTGTTTAAACTCTTCAGGGTCCTTATTATGTACAGGTCTAACAATCGTCTAAGTAAACAATCATGTATCTTATTTCTAATTGCCTAAGAACCGTAGAGACACACTTATAATTCAAAGGGTTGATTTCTAAAGCAAACATTGGGACGCACATCCCATAATTGCGAGATGCCATGATCGAGCTGGAGTGCATTGATAATTCCTCATGGCATCTCTCAGAAAACATCAAAGATTGGTGGATGGGCCTCTCCGACACATCTATCCCCAATAGGAATGCGATGGTCTTGCTCATCATGCTCGTCGCCTGGACCATTTGGGACGAGAGAAATGCGCGAGTGTTTTGTCAGAAGAGTGCTTCGCCGATGGTCCTGTTGGGGAACGTTTGGGAAACAAAAAAATTCCTACGCACACACAAGATCTATCCATGGTGATGAGCATCTACGAGAGGGAGAGTGGATCTACATACCCTTGTAGATCGCTAAGCGGGAAGCGCTAAGAAATGCAGTTGATGTAGTTGAACGTCTTCGCGATCCAAATCGCTAAGCGTCCTCGATCCCATCATGATTCGTCCCGCGATCCAATCACGAATCGTCTCGTGATCTTGATCACGGTCCTTCCGATCTAGCGCCGAACGGACGACACCTCCGCGTTTAGCACACGTGCAGCTCGATGACGATCTCCGTCTTCTTGATCCACCAAGAGGGAGTGGAGAGGTAGACGAGTTCTCCGGCAACGCGACGGCGTTGCAGCGATGGTGGTGGAGCAATTCCAGCAGGGCTTTGCCTAAGCACCGCTGAAACCGATCTAGAGGAGAAACTATGAAATAGAGGAGAGGCAGCACGTGGCTTAGGGTTTCTTGATGTGTCCCAAATGCTAGCCTCGCCCCTCTATTTATATGTCGAGCCCTGGGGTCGAAACTTGGAGAAAAATCCTCCTCAAGGTTGGTTTGCCCGCAAGGCAAGAGTCCTTCTCGGACTCCAGGACCAAACGCCAAGGTCCTCGGCGTCTGGCCCCAGACGCCAGGGTCCCTGGCGTCTGGCCCCAGACGCCAGGGTCCCTGGCGTCTGGCCCCTGGCCTTTGCAAAACAGCTTTTGCACCTTCCTAAAGCCTCGTGGGCTTTACCCCTTGGCCCAAATAAAGTGTTCCTATACCCCGAACATTTCGGAAAACATCCGAAACTATTTCCGGTGAATTCTGGAACCCTTCTGGAGACCAAACACTATTATCCCATATATCAATCTTTACCTCCGGACCATTCCGGAGCTCCTCGTGTTGTCCGGGATCTCATCCGGGACTTCGAACAACCTTCAGTCACCACCATACAGAACTCTATACTATCGAAACGTCACTGAACCTTAAGTGTGCAGACCCTGCGGGTTCTAGAACTATGTAGACATGACCGAGACACCTCTACGGTCAATAACGAATAGCAAGACCTGGATGCCCATATTGGTTCCTACATATTCTTTATCGGTCGAACCTCTATGTCAAGAATTCAGTCAATCCCGTATAACGTTCCCTTTGTTCTTCGGTATGTTACTTGACTGAGATTCGATCGTCAGTATCTCCATACCTGGTTCAACCTCGTTACTGGCAAGTCTCTTTACTCGTTCCGTAATACAAGATCCCATGACTAACACTTAGTCACATTGCTTGCAAGGCTCATTGTGATGGTGTATTACCCAGTGGGCCCTGAGATACCTCTCCGTCACACGGAGTAACAAATCCCAGTGTTGATCCATGCCAACTCAACAGACACCCTCGGAGATACCTGTAGAGTACCTTTATAGTCATCCAGTTACGTTGCGACGTTTGATACACACAAGGCATTCCTCTGGTGTCCGTGAGTTGCATGATCTCATGGTCATAGGAACATATACTTGACATGCAGAAAACTGTAGCAATAAACTGACACGATCAAATGCTACGTTTATAGTTTGGGTCTTGTCCATCCCATCATTCTCCTAATGATGTGATCCCGTTATCAAATGACATCACATGTCAATGGCTAGGAAACCTTGACCATCTTTGATCAACGAGCTAGTTCACTAGAGGCATACTAGGGACTAACTGTTGTCTATTTATCCACACATGTAATATGTTTCCAATCAATACAATTATAGCATGGATAATAAACGATTATCATGAACAAGTAAATATGATAATAACCAATTTATTATTGCCTCTAGGTCATATTTCCAACAGTCTCCCACTTGCACTAGAGTCAGTAATCTAGTTCACATCACCATGTGATTCGCATTGTTATGAATCTAACACCCAATGAGTTCTGGGGCTCGATCATGCTTTGCATGTGAGAGAGGTCTTATAGTCAACGGGTCTGCGACATTCAGATCTGTGTGTACTTTGCAAATCTCTATGTTAAACTGTAAACACTGCTACCACACTCCACTTGGAGCTATTCCAAATGGCTGCTCTACTACATGTATCTGGATTGCTACTAAGAGTCATCCGAATTGGTGTCAAAGCTTCCATTGACGTAACTCTTTACGATGAACTCTTTCTCACCTCCATAATCGAGAAACAATTTCCTTAGTCTCTTAGTTACTAAGGATAATCTTGACCGATGTCCAGTGATCCACTCCTGGATCACTTTTGTACCCCTTGACGGACTGATATAGCCTATGGCACATAGCATGGCATACTATACAGAGCCTATGGCTAAGGCATAGGGGACGACATTCGTCTTTTCTCTTTTTTCTGCTGTGGTCAAGCTTTGAGTCTCACTCAACCTCACACCTTACAAATCAGGCAAGAACTCTTTCTTTGACTTATCCATTTTGAACTCTTTCAAAATGTTGTCAAGGTATGTACTCATTGAAAGTCTCATCAAGCGTCTTGATCTATCTCTATAGATCTTGATGCTCACCAATTAGGTAGTTTTATCCAGGTCTTCCTTTGAAAAACTCCTTTCAAACAACCCTTTATGCTTATCAGAAACTCTATAGTGCTCCCACTCACTTTATTGTAAATACAAGTTTCTCATAAACTTTGTATAGACTCAAAAACTTTGATCACCTCATCAAAGTGTATATTCCAACTCCGAGATGCTTGCTTCAGTCCATAGAAGGATCACTGAAGCTTGCTCACCTTTTAGCATCCTTATGACTGACAAAACCTTCTGGTTGTATCACATACAACCTTTCATCAAGTAAACCGTTAAGGAAACGATGTTTTGACATCCATCTGCTAGATTTCATAATTGAAAAATGCAACAACTTCTAACATAATTCCAACAGACTTCAGCATCGCTACGAGTGAGAAAGTATCATCGCAGTCAACTCCGTGAACTTGGCAGAAACTTCTTTCCGACAAGTCGAGCTTTATAAATGGTGACATTTACCATCATTGTCTGTCTTCATCTTAAAGGTCCATTTGTACTCGACAACCTGCCGTCCAACGAGCAAGTCTACCAAAGTCTATACTTGGTTTTCATACATGGATCCTTTCTCGGATTTCATGGCCTCTAACCATTTGTCAGAATCCGGGCCCATCATCGCTTCTCCATAGCTTGTAGGCTCATCATTGTCCAACAACATGACCTCTAAGATAGGGTTGTCGTACCACTCAGGAGCAGTACGCGTCCTTGTCAACCTACAAGGTTTGATAGTAACTTGATCCGAAGCTTCATGATCATCATCATTAACTTCCTCTTCAACTAACGTATGCTCCACAGAAACAATTTTCTATGATGCGCTACTCTCTGGTTGAAATAAAGGTTCAACAACCTCATCAAGTTCTATCTTACTCCCACTCAATTCTTTTGAGAGAAACTCTTTCTCAAGAAAGGACCCATTTTTAGCAACAAACACTTTGCACTTGGATCTTAGATAGAAGGTATACCCAACTGTTCTTAGGGTATTCTATGAAGATGCATTTGTCCGCTTTGGGTTCGAGCTCATTAGGTGAAAACCCTTTTCACATAAGTGTCACAGCCCCAAACATTAAGAAATGACAGCTTAGGTTTCTGTCAAACCATATGGTGTCATCTCAACGGATATAGATGGTGCCATATTTAAAGTGAATGTAGTTGTTGTTGGGAGACGTAGTAGTAAATCAAAATTTTCCTACGTGTCACCAAGATCTATCTATGGAGAAACCAGCAACGAGTGGGGAGAGATTGCATCTTCATACCTTTGAAGATCGCTAAGCGGAAGCGTTACAAGAACGCGGTTGATGGAGTCGTACTCGCAGCGATTCAGATCGCGGTGGATTCCGATCTAAGCACAGAACAACGGTGCCTTCGCGTTCAACACACGTGCAGCCCGGTGACGTCTCCTACGCCTTGATCCAGCAAGGAGGAAGGAGAGGTTAGGGAAGGGCTCCAATGGCAGCACGATGGCGTGGTGGTGGTGGAGTAGCAAGGTATTCCGGCAGGGCTTCGCCTAAGCGCTGCGGAGGAGGAAGAAGAGAGGTAGGGCTTTGCCGTGAGAGAGAGAGTTCAGATCTGTTCTCAAAAGGCCAAAACCTCAAGTATATATAGGAGGAGGGAGAGGGAGGGCTGGCTTGGACTCTCCTCCAAGGAGGAGAGCTTCGGCCGAATCAAAGGGAGAGTCCACCTCCCACAAGGGAGGTGGATCTCCTCCTTTTCAAACTCCTTTGCCCTTATCTCTACTCCTCCAGCCGCATGGGCCTTTCTAGAAGGTCTTGGCCAGCCCAATAAGGGCTGGCACACCTCCTCTAAGGTCCCACAAAGTCCTATGGTCGTCACACCCCTCCCGGGGGTCCTCCAGCACCCTTCCGGCACTCCCGGTACAATACCGATGAGCCCGAAAACTTTCCGGTGACCAAAACTGGACTTCCTATATATCAATCTTTACCTCCGGACCATTCCGGAGCTCCTCGTGACGTTTGGAATCTCATCTAGGACTCCAAACAACTTTCGGTAATCACGTATACCATTTCCCTATAACCCTAGCGTCATCGAACCTTAAGTATGTAGACCCTACAGGTTCGGGAGACACGTGGACATGACCGAGACACTTCTCCGGCCAATAACCAACAGCGGGATATGGATACCCATATTGGCTCCCACATGCTCCATGATGATCTCATCGGATGAACCACGATGTCGGGGATTCAATCAATCCCGTATACAATTCCCTTTGTTTATTGGTATGATACTTGCGCGAGATTCGATCGTCGGTATCTCTATACCTTGTTCAATCTCGTTACCGGCAAGTCTCTTTACTCGTTCCGTAATACATCATCCCGTGGCTAACTCCTTAGTCACATTGAGCTCATTATGATGATGTCTTACCGAGTGGGCCCAGGGATACCTCTCCGTCACATGGAGTGACAAATCCCAGTCTCGATTCGTGCCAACCCAACAGACACTTTTGGAGATACCCGTAGTGCACCTTTATAGCCACCGAGTTACGTTGTGACATTTGGCACACCCAAAGAATTCCTATGGTATCCGGGAGTTGCACAATCTCATGGTCTAAGGAAACGATACTTGACATTGAAAAGCTTTAGCAAACGAACTACACGATCTTGTGCTACGCTTAGGATTGGGTCTTGTCCATCACATAATTCTCCTAATGATGTGATCCCGTTATCAACGACATCCAATGTCCATGGTCATGAAACCGTGACCATCTATTGATCAACAAGCTAGTCAACTAGAGGCTCACTAGGGACATGTTGTGGTCTATGTATTCATGCATGTATTACGGTTTCCGGTTAACACAATTATAGCATGAACAATAGACAATTATCATGAACAAGGAAATACAATAGTAACCATTTTATTATTGCCTCTAGGGCATATTTCCAACAGTCTCCCACTTGCACTAGAGTCAATAATCTAGTTACATTGTGATGAATCGTACACCCATAGCATTCTGGTGTTGATCATGCTTTGCTCGTGAGAGAGGTTTAGTCAACGGATCTGTGACATTCAGATCCGTATGCACTTTACCAATATCTATATCTCCCTCCTGAATGTAATCATGGATGGAGTTGAAGTGGCGCTTGATGTGTCTTGTCTTCTTGTGAAACCTGGGCTCCTTCGCAAGGGCAATAGCTCCAGTGTTGTCACAGAATAGAGTCATCGGGCCCGACGTACTTAGAATTACTCCTAGGTCGGCGATGAACTCCTTCATCCAGACTCCTTCCTTTGCTGCTTCCGAAGCAGCTATGTACTCCGCTTCACATGTAGATGCCGCCACGACGCTTTGCTTGCTGCTGCACCAGCTAACTGCCCCTCCATTCAAAATATACACGTATCCGGTTTGCGACTTGGAGTCGTCCGGATCTGTGTCGAAGCTAGCATCGACGTAACCCTTTACGACGAGCTCTTCGGCACCTCCATATACGAGAAACATGTCCTTTGTCCTTTTCAGGTACTTCAGGATATTTTTGACCGCTGTCCAGTGTTCCACTCCGGGATCACTTTGGTACCTCCCTACCAAACATATGGCAAGGTTCACATCAGGTCTGGTACACAACATGGCATACATAATAGAGCCTATGGCTGAAGCATAGGGGATGACACTCATCTCTTCTCTATCCTTTGTCGTGGTCGGGCATTGAGTCGTACTCAATCTCACACCTTGTAACACAGGCAAGAACCCCTTCTTGGACTGATCCATATTGAACTTCTTCAATATCTTTTCAAGGTATGTGCTTTGTGAAAGACCAATGAGGCGTCTCGATCTATCTCTATAGATCTTAATACCTAATATGTAAGCAGCTTCTCCAAAGTCCTTCATTGAAAAACACTTATTCAAGTAGGCCTTTACACTTTCCAAGAGTTCTATATCATTTCCCATTATCAGTATGTCATCCACATATAATACGAGAAATGCTACAGAGCTCTCACTCACTTTCTTGTAAATACAGGGTTCTCCATAAACCTGTACAAACCCAAACGCTTTAATCACTTCATTAAAGCGAATGTTCCAACTCCGAGATGCTTGCACCAGCCCATAGATGGAGCGCTGGAGCTTGCATACCTTGTTAGCATCTTTAGGATCGACAAAACCTTCCGGCTGCATCATATACAACTCTTCCTTGAGGAAGCCATTAAGGAATGCTGTTTTGACGTCCATTTTCCAGATCTCATAATCATAAAATGCGGCAATTGCTAACATTATTCGGACAGACTTCAGCATCGCTACGGGTGAGAAAGTCTCATCGTAGTCAACTCCTTGAACTTGTCGATAACCCTTAGCGACAAGCCGAGCCTTATAGATGGTCACATTACCATCCGCGTCGGTCTTCTTCTTAAAGATCCATTTATTTTCAATGGCTCGCTTATCATCACGCAAGTCCACCAAAGTCCATACTTTGTTCTCATACATGGATCCTATCTCGGATTTCATGCCTTCAAGCCATTTGTTGGAATCCGGACCCGCCATCGCTTCTTCATAGTTTGAAGGTTCACCGTTGTCTAACAACATGATCTCTAGGACAGGGTTGCCGTACCACTCTGGTGCGGAACGTGTCCTAGTGGACCTTCGACGTTCAATAGTAACTTGATCTGAAGTTTCATGATCATCATCATTAACTTCCTCTCCAGCCGGTGTAGGCTCCACAGAAACAACTTCCTGTGCTGCGCTACTCTCCGGTTCGAGTGGAGGTACAATTACCTCATCAAGTTCTATTTTCCTCCCACTTACTTCTTTCGAGAGAAACTCTTTCTCGAGAAAGGATCCATTCTTGGCAACAAAGACTTTGCCCTCGGATCGTAGGTAGAAGGTATACCCAATAGTCTCTTTGGGATATCCTATGAAGACGCACTTTTCTGCTTTGGGTTCGAGCTTCTCAGGTTGAAGTTTCTTCACATAAGCATCGCATCCCAAAACTTTTAGAAACGACAACTTAGGTTTCTTTCCAAACCATAATTCATATGGTGACATCTCAACGGATTTTGACGGTGCCCTATTTAAAGTGAATGCGACAGTCTCTAATGCATATCCCCAAAATGATAGCGGTAAGTTGGTAAGAGACATCATAGATTGTACCATATCTAATAGAGTGCGATTACGACGTTCAGACACACAATTTCGCTGAGGTGTGCCAGGCGGCGTGAGTTGTGAAACAATTCCATATTTCCTTAGGTGCGTGCCAAATTCGTGACTTAAATATTCTCCATCACGATCAGATCGTAGGCACTTTATTTTCCTGTCACGTTGATTCTCTACCTCACTCTGAAATTCCTTGAACCTTTCAAAAGTTTAAGACTTATGTTTCATTAAGTAGACATACCCATATCTACTCAAGTCATCAGTGAGGGTTAGAACATAACGGTAGCCACCACGAGCCTCGACACTCATTGGACCGCATACATCGGTATGTATTATTTCCAACAAGTCAGTTGCTCGCTCCATTGTTCCGGAGAACGAAGTCTTGGTCATCTTGCCCATGAGGTATGGTTCGCACGTGTCAAATGATTCGAAATCAAGAGACTCCAAAAGTTCATCAGTATGGAGCTTCTTCATGCGTTTGACACCAATATGACCAAGGCGGCAGTGCCACATGTAAGTGGGACTATCGTTATCAACCTTACACTTTTTGGTACTCACACTATGGACATGTGTAACATCACGTTCGAGATTCATCAAAAATAAACCATTGACCAGCGGGGCATGACCATAAAACATTTCTCTCATATAAATAGAACAACCATTATTCTCAGATTTAAATGAGTAGCCATCTCGCATCAAGCGAGATCCAGATACAATGTTCATGCTCAAAGTTGGTACTAAATAACAATTATTAAGGTTTAACACTAATCCCGAAGGTAGATGTAGAGGTAGCGTGCCGACGGCGATCACATCGACCTTGGAACCATTCCTGACGCGCATCGTCACCTCGTCCTTTGCCAGCCTCCGCTTATTCCGTAGCTCCTGCTTGGAGTTACAAATGTGAGTAACTGCACCGGTATCAAATACGCAGGAGCTACTACGAGCGCTGGTTAGGTACACATAAATAACAAGTATATCACATATACCTTTAATGTTGCCGTCCGTCTTATCCGCTAAGTACTTGGGGCAGTTCCGCTTCCAGTGACCGGTACCCTTGCAGTAAAAGCACTCAGTCTCAGCTTGGGTCCATGCTTGTTCTTCTTCTTCCCGACAACTTGCTTACGGGCGCGGCAACAGCTTTGCAGTCCTTCTTGAAGTTCTTCTTACCCTTGCCTTTCTTGAAACTAGTGGTCTTATTTACCATCAACACTTGATGCTCCTTTCTGATCTCGACCTCTGCTGATTTCAGCATCGAGTACAACTCAGGAATGGACTTCTCCATCCCTTGCATGTTGTAGTTCATCACAAAGCTCTTGTAGCTAGGTGGAAGCGACTGGAGGATTCTGTCAATGACCGAGTCATCCGGGAGATTAACTCCCAGCTGAGTCGAGCGGTTGTGTAGCCCAGACATCTTGAGGATGTGCTCACTAACAGAACTATTCTCCTCCATCTTACAGCTGAAGAACTTGTCGGAGATGTCATATCTCTCGACCCGGGCATGAGCTGGAAAACCAGTTTCAGCTCTTGGAACATATCATATGCTCCGTGTTGCTCAAAACGCTTTTGGAGCCCCGGTTCTAAACTGTAAAGCATGTCGCACTGAACAAGGGAGTAATCATCGCAGCGAGAATGTCAAGCGTTCGCAACGTCTTGCTCTGCTGGGAGAAGGGGCGGGTCACCTAGTGGTGCATCAAGGACATACAATTTCTTGGAAGCTATGAGGTTGATCCTCAAGCCACGGACCCAGTCCGCATAGTTGCTTCCATCATCTTTCAGCTTGGTTTTCTCTAGGAACGCGTTGAAATTGAGGGTGACATTCGCGTTGGCCATTGGATCTACAATATAGATTGTAAAGATAATTTTAGACTAAGTTCATGATAATTAAGTTCACATAATCAAATTATTTGATGAACTCCCACTTAGATAGACATCTCTCTAGTCATCCAAGTGACACATGATCCATGTCAACTAGCCCGTGTCCGATCATCACGTGAGATGGACTAGTCATCCATGGTGAACATCTCTATGTTGATCGTATCTTCTATACGACTCATGTTCGACCTTTCGGTCTTCCGTGTTCTGAGGCCATGTCTGTACATGCTAGGCTCGTCAAGTCAACCTAAGTGTTCCGCGTGTGTAAATCTGGCTTACACCCGTTGTATGCGAACGTTAGAGCCTATCACACCCAATCATCATGTGATGCTTCGGAACAACGATCCTTAGCAACAGTGCACAGTTAGGGTGAACACTTTTCTTGAAATTTTATTGAGAGATCATCTTATTTACTACCGTCGTTCTAAGCAAATAAGATGTAAACATGATAAACATCACATGCAATCAATATAGTGACATGATATGGCCAATATCATCTTGCTCCTTTGATCTCCATCTTCGGGGCACCATGATCATCACTATCACCGGCACGACACCATGATCTCCATCATCATGATCTCCATCATTGTGTCTTCGTGAAGTTGTCTTGCCAACTATTACTTCTACTACTATGGCTAACTTTTAGCAATAAAGTAAAGTAATTACATGGCGTTTATGATTGACACGCAGGTCATACAATAAAATAAGACAACTCCTATGGCTCCTGCCGGTTGTCATACTCATCGACATGCAAGTCGTGAATCCTATTACAAGAACATGATCAATCTCATACATCACAATGCATCACATCACATCCTTTGGCCATATCACATCACAAGGCATATGCTGCAAAAACAAGTTAGACGTCCTCTAATTTGTAGTTGCAAGTTTTTACGTGGCTGCTATAGGTTTCTAGCAAGAACGTTTCTTACCTACGCCAAAAACACAACGTGATATGCCAATTGCTATTTACCCTTCATAAGGAACCTTTTCATCGAATCCAATCCGACTAAGGTGGGAGAGACAGACACCCGCTAGCTACCTTATGCAACAAGTGCATGTCAGGCGGTGGAACCAGTCTCACGTAAGCGTACGTGTAAAGTCGGTCCGGGCTGCTTCATCCCACAATACCGCCGAATCAAGATAAGACTAGTAGTGGTAAGCAAATTAACAAAATCGACGCCCACAACTGCTTTGTGTTCTACTCGTGCATAGATTCTATGCATAGACCTAGCTCATGATGCCACTGTTGGGAGACGTAGTAGTAAATCAAACAAATTCCTAAGATCACCAAGATCTATCCATGGAGAAACCAGCAACGAGTGGGGAGATATTGCATCTTCATACCTTTGAAGATCGTTAAGCGGAAGCGTTACAAGAACGCGGTTGATGGAGTCGTACTCACAGCGATTCAGATCGCGGTGGATTCTGATCTAAGCACCGAACAACGGTGCCTCCGCGTTCAACACACGTGCAGCCCTGTGACATCTCCTATGCCTTGATCCAGCAAGGAGGAAGGAGAGGTTAGGGAAGGGCTCCAACAGCAGCACGATGGCGTGGTGGTGGTGGAGTAGCAAGGTATTTCGGTAGGGCTTCGCCTAAGCGTTGCGAAGGAGGAAGAAGAAAGGTAGGGCTTTGCCGTGAGAGAGAGAGAGTTCAGATCTGTTCTCAAAAGGCCAAAACCTCAAGTATATATAGGAGGAGGGAGAGGGAGGTCTGGCTTGGACTCTCCTCCAAGGAGGAGAGCTTCGACCGAATCAAAGGGAGAGTCCACCTCCCACAAGGGAGGTGGATCTCCTCCTTTTCAAACTCCTTTGCCCTTATCTCTACTCCTCCAGCCGCATGGGCCTTTCTAGAAGGTCTTGGCCAGCCCAATAAGGGCTGGCACACCTCCTCTAAGGTCCCACAAAGTCCTATGGTCGTCACACCCCTCCCGGGGGTCCTCCGGCACCCTCCCGGCACTCCCCGTACAATACCGATGAGCCCGAAAACTTTCCGGTGACCAAAAATGGACTCCCTATATATCAATCTTTACCTCCGGACCATTCCGGAGCTCCTCATGACATCCGGAATCTCATCCGAGACGCCGAACAACTTTCGGTAATCACGTATACCATTTCCCTATAACCCTAGCGTCATCGAACCTTAAGTATGTAGACCCTACGGGTTCAGGAGACACGTGGACATGACCGAGACACTTCTCTGACCAATAACCAACATCGGGATCTGGATACCCATGTTGGCTCCCACATGCTCCACGATGATCTCATCAGATGAACCACGATGTCGGGGATTCAATCAATCCCGTATACAGTTCCCTTTGTCTATCGGTATGATACTTACCCGAGATTCGATCGTCGGTATCTCTATACCTTGTTCAATCTCGTTACCGGCAAGTCTCTTTACTCATTCCGTAATACATCATCCCGTGGCTAACTCCTTAGTCACATTGAGCTCATTATGATGATGTCTTACCGAGTGGGCCCAGAGATACGTCTCCGTCACATGGAGTGACAAATCCCAGTCTCGATTCGTGCCAACCCAACAGACACTTTCGGAGATACCCGTAGTGCACCTTTATAGCCACCCAGTTACGTTGTGACGTTTGGCACACCCAAAGCATTCCTATGGTATCCGGGAGTTGCACAATCTCATGGTCTAAGGAAACGATACTTGACATTGAAAAGCTTTAGCAAACGAACTACACGATCTTGTGCTACGCTTAGGATTGGGTCTTGTCCATCACATCATTCTCCTAATGATGTGATCCTGTTATCAACGACATCCAATGTCCATGGTCATGAAACCGTGACCATCTATTGATCAACGAGCTAGTCAACTAGAGGCTCACTAGGGACATGTTGTGGTCTATGTATTCACAAATGTATTACGGTTTCCGGTTAACACAATTATAGCATGAACAATAGACAATTATCATGAACAAGGAAATACAATAATAACCATTTTATTATTGCCTTTAGGGCATATTTCCAACAGTTGTCTCTAATGCATAACCCCAAAACGATAGTGGTAAAACAATAAGAGACATCATAATTCGTACCATATCCAATAGAGCACGACTATGACGTTCGGACACACCATCACACTATGGTGTTCCAGGTGGCGTGAATTGTGAAACAACTTTCACATTGTCTTAAGTTGTATACCAAACTCGTAACTCAGATATTCACCTCCACGATCATATCATAGATATCTTATCTTCTCGTCACGATGATCTTAAACTTCACTCTGAATTTGCTTGATCTTTTCAAACGATTCAGACTTGTGTTTCATTAAGTAAATATACACTATTATCTACTCAAATCATCAATGAAGGTAAGAAAATAACGATATCCACCGCACGCTGCAAGACTCATTGGATTGCATACATCAACATGTATCATTTCCAATAAATCACTTGCCTGCTCCATCAAACCGGAAAACGGGGTCCTTAGTCATCTTGCCCAAGAGGCATGGTTCGCATGTCTCAACCGATTCAAAATCGAATGAGTCCAAAGATCCATCAGCATGGAGTTTCTTCATGCGATTTATACCAATATGACATTTAGCGGCAGTGCCACAAGTATGTGGTACTATCATTATTAACTTTGTATCTTTTGGCATCAATGTTATGAACATGTGCATTACTACGATCAAGATTCAATAAACCATTCTCACTGGGTGCATGACCATTGAAGGTATTATTCATGTAAACAGAATAACCATTATTCTCTAACTTAAATGAATAACTGTGTTGCAATAAACACGATCTAATCATGTTCATGCTTAACGCAAACACCAAACAACATTTAGGTTTGCACTAATCCCAAAGGTAGAGAGAGTGTGCGATGTTGATCACATCAACCTTGGAAACATTTCCAACACATATCGTCACCTCCCCTTAGCTAGTCTTCGTTTATTCCGTAGCTTTTATTTCGAGTTACTAACATTTAGCAATCGAACGGGTATCCTATACCCAGGTGCTACTAGGAGTACTTG
The DNA here is from genome assembly GCA_022496015.1 of Hordeum marinum. NCBI lineage: Eukaryota > Viridiplantae > Streptophyta > Magnoliopsida > Poales > Poaceae > Hordeum > Hordeum marinum. The sequence goes on from CM039674.1 coordinate 448,125,645, forward strand.
CAAGGTACACATCAATAACACGTATATCAAATATACTTTTGTCGACGTTGCCAGCCTTATTATCTACCAAGTATCTAGGGTTGTTCCACTTTAGCGACCGCTCTCCTCATAATCGAAGCACTTAGTCTCAGGTTTGGGTTCAACTTTGGATTGCTTCACTGGAGCAGCAACTGACTTGCCATCCATGAAGTTTCCCTCCTTGCCCTTTGCCCTTCTCTAAACTAGTGGTTTTACTAACCATCAACACTTGACGCTCCTTCTTGATTTCTACCTTCGCGGTGTCAAACATTGCGAACAACTCATGGATCATTATTTCTATCCCTGGCATTTTATAGTTCATCACCAAGATCTAGTAGCTTAGTGACAGTGACTTGGAGAACTATATCAATCGCTATCTTATCTGGAAGATCAACTCCCACTCGATTCAAGCGATTGTAGCACCCAGACAATCTGAGCACATGCTCAATGATTGAGCTATTCTCTTTCATCTTGCAGGCAAAGAATCTTGTTGGAGATCTCACATCTCTCAACACGGGCACGAGCCTGAGATCCTAATTTCAGCTCTTAGAACATCTCATATGTTCTGTGACGTTCAAAACGTTTCGAAGCCTTAATTCTAAGCCGTAATGCATGACGCACTAAACTATCAAGTAGTCATCAGAACGTGCCTGTCAGATGTTCACAACATCTACATACGCCGCTAGAGGGGTTGGTGCACCGAGCGGTGCATTAAGGACATAAGCCTTCTGTGCAACAATGAGGACAATCCTCAGATCACGGACCCAGTCCGCAATATTGCTACCATCATCTTTCAACTCTATTTCTCTAGGAACATATAAAAATTCAAGGGAGCTACAACGTGAGCTAGTAATCTACAACATAATTTGCAAAGACACTATTGACTAAGTTCATGATAATGAGTTCAATTAATCATATTACTTAAGAACTCCCACTCAAATTGACATCCCTCCGGTCATTCGAGTGATACATGATCCAAATTCACCAACTCAAGTCCGATCATCACGTGAGTTGAGGTGGTTTCAATGGTGAACATCATCATGTTGATCATATCTACTATATGACTCATGTTCGACCTTTCAGTCTCTTGTGTTTCGAGGCCATGTCTGTACATGCTAGGCTCGCAAGTTTAACCCGAGTGTTCTGCATGTGCAACACTGGCTTGCACCCGTTGTATGTGAATGTAGAGTCTATCACACCCGATCATCACGTGGTGTCTCGACACGACGATCTTTCGCAACGGTGCACACTCGGGGAGAACACAATTCATCTTGAAATTTAAGTGAGGGATCACCTTATAATGCTACCGTTGTCCTAAGCAAAACAAGGTGCATAAAATGATTAACTTCACATGCAAATCATAAGTGACATGATATGGCCATGAACTTGTGCTTTTGATCTCCGTCTTGAAAGCACCGACATGATCTCCATCGTCACCGGCATGACACCATGATCTCCATCAACGTGTCGCCATCGGGGTTGTCGCACCCACCATGCTTCTACTACTATTGCTACCATTTAGCGATAAAGTAAAACATTACATAGTGCTTAATGATTGACACGTAGGTCATACAATAATTAAAGACAACCCTATGGCTCCTGCCGGTTGCCGTACTCATCGACATGCAATTCATGATATTCTATACAACACATGATCATCTCATACATCACATATATCTCATCATGTAATTGGCCATATCACATCACAACATACCCTGCAAAAACAAGTTAGACGTCCTCTAATTGTTGTTGCATGTTTTACGTGGCTGCTACGGGTATCTAGCAAGAACAATTCTCACCTACGCATAAACCACAACGGTGATACATAAGTTGCTTTTCAACCTTCTCAAGGACCGCCTTAGTCGAATCTGATCCAACTAAAGTAGGAGAAACAGACACCCGCCGGCCATCTTTGTGCAACGTGGTTACACATCAGTCGATTGAACCGGTCTCTCGTAAGCGTACGAGTAAGGTTGGTCCGGGCCGCTTCATCCCACAATACCGCTGAACCAATACATGACCAAGGGAGGAAGCAATCTAAGCATCAACGCCCACAAACTCTTTGTGTTCTATTCGAGATCTCATCTACACATAGACCTAGCTCTGATACCACTGTTGGGAAACGTTGCATGGGAAACAAAAAAATTCCTACGCACACGCAAGATCTATCCATGATGATGAGCATCTACGAGAGGGAGAGTGGATCTACATACATACCCTTGTAGATCGCTAAGCGGGAAGCTTTAAGAAATGCGGTTGATTTGGTCGAACGTCTTTGCGATCCAAATCGTCGAGCGTCCCGTGATCCCATCATGATCTGTCCCGCGATCCAATCACGATCCGTCCCACAATCTCATCACGATCCGTCCCACAATCCAATCACGAATCGGCTCGTGATCTTGATCACGGTCCTTCCGATCTAGCGCCGAACGGACGACACCTCCACGTTCAGCACACGTACAACTCGATGACGATCTCCGCCTTCTTGATCCAGCAAGAGGGAGCGGAGAGGTAGATGAGTTCTACGGCAGCGCGACGGCGTTGCGGCGATGGTGGTGGAGCAATGCTAGCAGGGCTTCGCCTAAGCACCGCTGAAACCGATCTAGAGGAGAAACTACGAACTAGAGGAGAGGCAGCACGTGGCTTAGGGTTTCTTGATGTGTCCCAAGTTCTAGTCTCGCCCTCTATTTATATGCTGAGCCCTGGGGTCAAAACTTGGAGAAAAATCCCCCTCAAGGTCGGTTTGCCCGCAAGGCAAGAGTCCTTCTCGGACTCCAGGACCAGACGCCAAGGTCCTCGGCGTCAGGCCCCAGACGCCAGGGTCCCTGGCGTCTGCCCCCCGCCTCCGCAAAACAGCTTTTACACCTTCCTAAAGCCTCATGGGCTTTACCCCTTGGCCCAAATAAAGTGTTCCTGTACCCCGAACATTTCGGGAAACATCCGAAACTATTTTCGGTGAATTCCGGAACCCTTCCGGAGACCAAACACTATTATCCCATATAACAATCTTTACCTTTGGACCATTCTGGAGCTCCTTGTGACATCCGGGATCTCATCCGGGACTTCGAACAACCTTCGGTCACCACCATACATAACTCTATACTACCGAAATGTAACCGAATCTTAAGTGTGCAGACCCTGCGGGTTCGAGAACTATGTAGACATGACCGAGACACCTCTATGGTCAATAACCAATAGCGGGACCTGGATTCCCATATTGGTTCCTACATATTCTACGAAGATCTTTATCGGTCGAACCTTTATGGCAAGGATTCAGTCAATCCCGTATAACGTTCCCTTTGTTCTTCGGTATGTTACTTGCCCGAGATTCGATCGTCGGTATCTCCATACCTGGTTCAACCTCGTTACCGGCAAGTCTCTTTACTCGTTCCGTAATACAAGATCCCGTGACTAACACTTAGTCACATTGCTTGCAAGGCTCATTGTGATGTTGTATTACCGAGTGGGCCCTGAGATACCTCTCCGTCACACGGAGTAACAAATCCCAGTGTTGATCCATGCCAACTCAACAGACACCCTCGAAGATACATGTAGAGTACCTTTATAGTCATCCAGTTACGTTGTGACGTTTGATACACACAAGGCATTCCTGCGGTGTCCGTGAGTTGCATGATCTCATGGTCATAGAAACATATACCTGGCATGCAGAAAACTATAGCAATAAACTGACACGATCAAATGCTACGTTTATAGTTTGGGTCTTGTCCATCCCATCATTCTCTTAATGGTGTGATCCTGTTATCAAATGGCATCACATGTCAATGGCTAGGAAACCTTGGCCATCTTTGATCAACGAGCTAGTTCACTAGAGGCATACTAGGGACTAAGTGTTGTCTATTTATCCACACATGTAATGTGTTTCCAATCAATACAATTATAGCATGGATAATAAACGATTATCATGAACAAGGAAATATGATAATAACCAATTTATTATTGCCTCTAGGGCATATTTCCAACAGGTCCTCCTAGCCAACATCAAGAATGAGGCCCAACTTTGGATAATTGTGGGTGCTAAAAAGTTGGAATATATAATGCCGCGAGAGTAGTTGATCACTTTTAATTGGGTTGTTGCGGCACCAAATGTTAACTCTATTCCTCTTATTTAATCAACGAGGCAAATATTTTGTCTCTTTAAAAAAAATGATCGAGCCATTTACTTGCGTACATAGCAATTACTTGTTCTTGGGAGAAATATTAGATCACATCTCGTAGTCACAAGCAAAATATCCAACATTATTGTTTTTGCTGTTTTAGGGTGAATATGTGAGTTTCTTATTGGTACACTGGCTTTTAATCGTTGTTGGAAAGTTTAACACTGGAAGTACATATAAAAGTTGGACATGTAGAGGATGTTTGGTTTCCAACCACATATTGACAAGCCAAAATTTGACAACCACTGTTTAGTTCGCATGTGTTTGGTTTTTATCACAGTTTGGCTTGCCACACTTTATTGTCCCTGTAACCCATTTGTTAGAGTCAATTTTTTTTGCCAACTTTTGTCAAAGTTTGGCGTTTGTTTTTTCAACCACACTTTGATGGCTTGCCACATTTGGCTTGGCAAAATTAGTCCCCAACGGAACAGACTCGTAGCTTGTGATAATTCGTAGGTATCATTGTTTGCTATAGCACCAAGCGATTCCTTGTATGCTCCTTTTATTTCATTATATGTTGGTCTTTCTTGGACTTTCTTAGTAGAATATAATCCCTGAAACAGCCCAAAGCGGTAGCAGTATAGTACTAAATCGCATGTGATATTTAAATCCTCACAAAGCATGTGGGATAATAATGATTTAGATTGCCTCTCATTGATGTGTTTGACTAGGTAACCATTGTCTTAAAATAGAGCTGCCTACGTAACCATGTGACTCCACAAGCATGTCTGCATTTCTAAGATTTCTTGCAAGATATTTTCAACCGCAGTGAGATTATCTTACAGTATCCAGCACGGCTACTTGCATGGCTTGCCGATCATTTAATTTAAGGGAGCGTACGTGACCTACTAACCTAAACGCCTAGCGCAGTTAAGGTTCAACGAACCCAAATTTCAGCGCTAATTTAAGAGGAGGAACCCCTACAAGTAGGGGGGGGGGGGGACCGGTCAAAATCTAAACCGAAAACGAACTTGTGAACGAAGATCAGGACAGGCAAAGTTCCAAGCGAGTGTCCTGTGTGGATCATGGCCGGCCAAAAGAAGATCAGGAGACCGATCTATGGCTCAGCTCAAACCATGCAAGATTTTGAGGCAGGCTAGCTAGCAAGCTACTACCTAGCTATGAATTTCTCCTGGTACGTACGTACTAGCAAGTTGATTTATATTTTGGCTGTCCCTTTCTTGTACCAGGTCAACTTCCACGCCGCCTCATTTGTCCCTGTAGGAACAGGAGATGAGAAAGGAAGCGAAAGCGTCCCGATTGTTTGCATCCTGTTGTCCACTTACGCTACTAGCTAGCTTGACAACCGTAGGGTTGCACCCGCCGCACAGTGCAAAAAATGGTTAAATTTCTGTTAAGTTTCGGTCGTTGATACGTGCGAAGATCCGGCCGCGGGAAGGGCTTTCCACGCGACGCAGACATGTTACTTTCATGATTCTAATCTTAGACCCTGGCCGTTGCCTGCCAGGAACGAATTGGTTTCTTCAACTTTATGTAATCAATCACTCTGCCAAATCGACTGTCGCATAACTAAACCTTTCCGGCACGGTGATCCGGAGGTAGACTCTGCGTGCCTAAGTCTACGCCATGCCCGCTTAGTCCATGGCATGCCATATATACCGACGCTACTTCGGATAGACCAGGGGAAAGGTTTCGGAAAAGCTTGATGAAAGGAGGCTCTTCTTGTGGAGAAAACCGGCGAAAAATACAGTGATCTGAACGCTCCATCACACGGTCAGTGATTCCAAGCTTTAGGCCGAAGCCTCTTCTCCGCGACATCCTAGCAACGAGCTCGAGAGCGATGGATTTGACCCATCCGAGCAACAAAGTCCCAAATGGCAGAGCCATCTTTCCGCCAAACTGCCGGTGGCCACTCGACAGGAGCCCCAGACCGGCCGGTAAGAAGTTAAAAGCTCACATCAGATCAGCACCTAGTTTCTACCACGAGAGAAGAAGCCACTCCGGTAATTAAGCTCGAGCCTCCGCCCACCAGGAAGAATGTACACTACGCTCGTGGAAATACGTTGGCTCCGGTCAATCTGGTCTCGCACGAAGCCAAGCCAAGAACCAAGCATCCCTTTCCTTAACGTTTGATTGATCGATCGCAACCGGCCGCGTGCGTCCAAAGCTCACCGCCGTTGAACCGGTCCGCCACCTGCCCTCTAGGCAGCGCTTTTGAACCGGTCTAAAGACCTGCATGCCGCCGGGAGGATCGGAAGAAGACAACGACTCAGCGAAGGCTCCGATCCGGCCCCAACGACAAATAACCGAGCGATCCGTCGTCCATGATCCATCCACATGCGCATGCACACTTGCCTCTGCGGTCGCGTCGTCGGACGACACCGCCGCCCACGCGATCGGGCCTGCCTTCCCTTTGAACCGGTCGCGGCGTTTTGCCGCGTGATTTGATCGACGAGATAACTGAGAGTCTGGGAGGCCGGGAATCAGCGGGCGCCCGGCCTTGGATCGTCGTCGCCGGGATCCCGGGGCGACGGCGACGTGCCTGTTTCGAGCTATTGTGTGTGGCGAGCGTGTTACGTAGTGCATGGGAGTATTATTGTCTCGGGGGTCTTTTTCTGCGCGCATGCCGTGGCGGTGAGCCCGTTGAAAATCAAAGCGGGGAATGTTATAGCAGCGAGTGACTGGCAGTGCGTCGCCGGTGGGCGGGCGACGAACACGGACGTGCAAGATTCGCGTGACACGAGAGGTTTAGAGAGGAGCGCTCCCTTCCTCCACATGAACTGGAACCAGTTCGGCTCACTCGGATACGTGTGGTATTTATTAGGTTCGGAAGCAAAACATACTGTTAGCTATCGTGTATTTTTGTTTCCACAAACTTTCAATCTACTCACCTTCGATCATGACAGCACAAAAAAACAAGAGGTAATTAAATTTACAACCTAGTCCATGAATCACCTACCATCAACTGCAAGCTATATGCATAATAGAGACATGGATAAAACATGAAAGACATTATTCCTATCAAGGAAGAAGGGACATCGTCGCCGTCACACAACTTCAATCAAGACGCTGAACCTAACAAAAACGAAAATAGATCCCTCCCACCGACGGAGCCTGAGGTCTTTCGCACCTCCATGACCCAAAGGCCACGAAAATAGATGGGATGGACCGGCCGAGGCGTCGACAGGAGGAAGCCTGTGATCTTTTCTGGCGATCTGGTGCATTCACATGTGTGCACTACTAGTTCACTCCCACGAAAGTGTAGTATAGGCGTATAGCTGCCATACGAGCTAGTAGTAGCTACAAGTGGAACTAGGGCGCTTCTAGTTCAAGCCCTGTGGAATTCTACCTCCTCCGGCCGGGCGCAAGCGCGTACGACAACCGCCCCCGGGAAAAACCGGCGAACGGCACGGACCGGCGGATGGGACACGCCGTTCCACTGTCCATGTCCATGTCCATGCACGGGACGTGGAAATGGAAATTCCACGGCTCCGTCCGCCGGTAATCGGTCGCCCTCGCTCCGTAGCAGCCCAGCCTAGCTACAGAGGAATGGTTCAATTCTCCGTGGCAATCGGGATCTGTATACGGTATACCTTTGTGGACAGGGTACCTTTCATCGGCGTCCCTTGAGAGGGACGGTCGCCCAGTCCTCCCTGCCACTGCACATCTGTACAAGCTACTAGACGTAGACGTGGGGCTGTCCTGGCTTCTGGGATGGTGACGCCTACGTCTGTATCTCGGTGTCTGTACGTAGGTGTGGTACCAGGGCAACACCCAACCACTAACTGATGTATACTCCAACCTAGGAGCAGCATTATCGTGCCACATTAACTTCAGTAGATATGCTGAGAATAAAACCTATGTCGCTCTTTTTAGGTGCCAAAAGAATGTAAAACCCTTGTTTTTTTCTAAAACGCAATACAGACGCAAACGTTCATACATATGCGCATACACTCATCCTACGAGAAGCACAAAGACTTGAACTCTCATGGGATGAAAATAACACTGTCCCTCTAAACATTCAACCACAGGTTGACATTCAACCACAGGTTGATTCGCCTCTTGATCACAACGTATAACTGCACTTAAAAACTACTAATCTAAGAAAGTAGGACAAGGAGACTGTTCTCTGCCTATTGCTCTTCTAATAACATGTGCTTTCTTTTTTTTAGTACAATAACATGTGCTTTCTGAAACAGCTGGGTGTTCTCTCTCTCTGAATTTCATAATGAAATTGGGGGCCCTTTGGGGTCTCCTTTTCCTCTGATAAAAGAGAGGAGTAATCAGGCATTCAGGGGGGAAAGCAGGATGCTGGAGTAGACAACATCATTGGCGATGGCAGTGGCATCAAATAAGAAAGAAAAGGGAACACCATTCAAGCGATACCTCACAACATGTGTCTCTCTTTCCTGTACACAACAGATGCGTCGTCCAAAGCATGGCCGCCATCAAGCCGTAGGACAAGCAAGCAACAAGGCCAACAGCATACAGAAACAGCATATGGTTCCATACTTTTCGGTAGTAATATACTAATAGGCGCCGACGCCAAGCAAGTATTAGTCAGATCATCATTTACAGGAACATGAAGTCAGACACCTATCATACAGCATTGACTAGCACTACGGATAGAAAGAGTACCTAGGTTTCGAGATTATACAGCATTCAGAAGGTCGTCGCCAGTTAGGGGTGATACTTTTGAGGTTCGGACGTGGTGATTGACCAAATGACCATCCAGATTTTACAAGATACCGGGTCATGGGCACAAAATGATGGTTGCATCAGTGATGTTTGCCCCTACTTTGGGAGGAAGGACGACATCGCCCGTCTGAATTCAAGAGATCCTAGAGCAGATTTTGGTAAAGGGCTGCCTCCAGGGAACCACAAATCACCTCTGCCAGGAAGCATAACCTGCGGGCTTATACTCTTGTCACCATCACTTGTCTCGGCAGGAAGAGCTTCATTCTTTTTCTTCACAAATTCAAAGAACTCCGCAACTTGCCGAGCATATCTTCATGGGCAACATTCAAACATCAAACGGGTGCAGAGATTTGAAGGAATTTAAGAGCACATGGGGTGTTCAAGACTTTGGTGATACAGTATTAAAATAACATTGCAGGCTGCTGGAAACTATCATTACGTAGAAATTCGATGAAATGCCAGTCTTAGTTTGTTCTTTGATTAAATGACATGCCATGTGTCAATGACAGTCGGGTCCTGGCATGGCAATTTATAAATGCCAAACTAAGACGTGTCATTTTATAAAATCACCACAATATATGCTACTGCCAACAGGAGTATATCTGGAATTAGCACATAAATAATTAAAGAGTCAAAAATAGCAAATACCATCACCCTGGACACAAGGACAACAAATTGGAAGTGTGACAACTTTTTCTTACAGGTGTTGAAGTGTATAAATACAGACCTAGCAAGGCTGGACTTGGTCTCAAAAGCATTTCGCAAGAATTAGAAAGTTGTATGCAAAGAATCACGTATAAGCAATCCAGATTGTTTACAAGTATATGAGTTGTCCGTTCATATTTAACCAGACCTAGACTTCAGATAACTCACTTGTAACAATTTAGCAGGCATGATGTATAGTACAGAACTAGTGTCACATAGGTCAAAACAAACAGTAAACTGAAGATGTATCAAAAGCGCATAGAAATTAGTGAATACTTTACTTTTACAAAATAGATTTTTTTTCATGTTGAGATTTACACCGAACTTACTGAGCAAGTCAATTTACACGTCACAGCTTAACCTTTTCTATTTGGATTCAATAGGCAACAATTCCAGAAACACTAGTGGAGTTCAATTTTGGAACATGCAGGTCAATACACTAATTTCAATGCTTTCAGCTCAAAGAATATCATATTTTTAACTAATGCCTGCTTAATAATAAAAGAATATAAATAGAAAACTTAAACAATGCTTTCAGGAATATAAATGTTCTGATCACTTACTGTCGTTTAGCTTCAATGTCCTTGTTAAAATCAATGTCATTTTCACAGTCCAGGATCAGAGCAGGAACCTAATTCGGAAGAAGCATCAATATGTGACCAAATAACTCCTTACAGATCACACTTGGGCAAATAAAGGTAGGAGAAAGTTACCTTCTGTATACTAGAATGCATATGATCTCCTTCCAGGAAGAACACTCGATCTCGTATTTCTGGATGTAGTGAGCCCTCCATATGAATTGGAAGCTGACTGACTGACAACAAACCAGAACCTTGTCCTTTGGAAGGAAGTAGCCAGCTTTCATGTTTCTCATGCAAACCTTGAAGGTAATCAAGACTAACACCCTCCTCCTCTGACCTTTTCCGAACCATCATTCTTTTGTGGCAGGTGTCAGGGCTAGCTCTTAGATAAATAAAACCATCAGGGATAAGACCCGGGAGAGATGACACAACTGGGTCGAACCAGGAGTCGTAAATGCTGATTTCCATCTCGTTCATCCACTTAGCTTCATGAACAGCACGGACAAAAACCTGAAAATCAACAATAGTTTGCTCATTAAATAGGAAAAGATGTTGACAGTGGGATAGATCAAAAGTGAAAACTAGTGTTTTCGGCAAAGATAGACCCACCATTCTATCACTGAAAACACTTCTTTCCATCAGCCGGAGAGGCTTTATTCCACTTGAAGACTCCCTTTCTTGCATCACCCTTGTCACAAAGACGTAATTCTGGAAAGTGTATGCATACCTCTGTGGTTCAGCATAGAAAGCGTCAAGTATGTTAAAGTGATCAGGCCCAATATCCTGCCACTTTGCAACAGGTTCAGGTACTATTTCCACAAGGTCACGTAGTTCGATAGTCTCGTTGGCAATTCTTTGAAGGAATGTAGACTTCCCGACACTGATATTCCCTTCAACACAGAAGGTGAGCCTCTTTTTTCTGCAAGGCTTAGATGTGTCAGTGTCTTTCACCTCCTCATCAACGCTCTCTTTAATGAACAAAGTTATACTCTCGGCATGGTTCTTGTGTATGATGCCAACTGAACTTTGCAAGAACTCAACCATCTTCTCATCAGACTTGCCAAAGAACTGCAAAACTCAGGAAGTGTTAGCATGAGGTGTGTTGAAGTTAGATTGAACCAGCAGAAATTTAAGTGAGGAAATCATCATCATATTCATGTAACAGGATTGTGACAAAGAACTACGGAGAATAAAGCAAACCCGGAAAATAACAGAAAAATATAATTTGTTCTTTTTTCCTTCAAACTTCAGAATTTCACAGAGATAATGCTCCAAGCCCCCGATGGTCACATGGTGGAAATCAAATTAACCCATTTTATGAAATGCTACGATCAATACGATTTTGACCACATATCTGAAGTTTGTGAGATGCAGTGTAGGCCTAGGCATAAACTTTAGGACTAAATCTTTGCTGCTGTAGATTTTGGAGCCAATGTGCATTTAGCAGTGCCGTCTCAATTACTGAAACTGAGGAGTGACCACCAGAATTCTAAATCGTCGCTGATGTAGATTGTGGAGCCAATGTGTATTTACCGATGCTCTGCCTCAACTACTAAAACTGAGGAGTGATCACCAGAATTCTAATGCTGAGTTGGTCATCAAGGACGGAGCGATTGCTTGCAATCCGAGTACAGCAACTCTAGTATACCAGAATGCAGGTCTAAGCATATCAATTGCTTGAGCTAACAATAAGCGGCGGACATTTTCTCAGGCAACATATGTGAACAGAAATGTATTTTCCATGTGACCATGCCAAGCTGTCAACTCTGGCAATTCACAGGAACTGGTGAAGACTCCAAGCATACGTGGTGCTTACATACTTTGCAAACTACAATAAAACAAAGACAACAGTACGAACAATCCAGAACAGCCCACCCACGCACGCACCTTATCCCGATAGAGCTGCTTGAGCGGCGCAACGCCATCGAATCCCTTCTCAACGAGCTTCCTCTGGTTCCGCGGCCCGACCCCAGGAATGGCGAGCAGCTCCCCGCTCCCCGTCGCCGCATCGCCGCGGCCTCTCTGCCTCCTCTCCAGCGAATTACGACCCCCGCCTCCTCTGGAGTCCCTCCCCGCTTCATCTTCTTCTCCCTCTCCCTCTGCCGCGGCAACATCCCCGCGTCTCGCCGCCTCAGCGGAGCAGCAGAGCCCCCTCCTCGCGACCGCGCCGCCACCGCCGCAGCGCAGCCACGGCAGGGGGCGGAGGCGCGCGGTGCTTGGCGCCGAGCAAGTGGAGAGGGACGGACCTGCCAGGCGGAGCGCGGGCATGCGGGAGGAGGGCAGCAGCGGCCGGGCCGGGGCCGCGGCCGCGTCGAGGAAGGAGGCGGCTCGGGGGAGAATCCTGTGCATCGCTGGCTGAGGCGACGGAGGTCCGTGTCCGGCAGGCCACCGGCCGACGTGGCGGTGACTGGCGGCCGGAAGGGATTGGGTTGCGGTGCGGTGGGGTTTAGGGTTTTGGCGGCGTTATCATCTCGCGGGGCTGCCGGGATGAGGATGGGGAGGTAGTGGAAGGAAAACTGGCGCGGTGCACACGAGTGGTCCACGGGGACTACGAACCTGTGCTGGGTCCACGGGAATTGAAAATGCGTAAAATAAGACGGGCCAGTTTCGCTGTCTCGCCGCTATTGTTTTCGGTCCTACGCGCGGTCCATGGACCGGACTCTTTTTAGGTTTTGCAGGCCAGACGGGCCAGTTTCCCCTGAATGAACGCCCTACTGCACCGGCCCAGTAGCAGGTTTGTGCATTTCTTCAATCTGCTATGCTTTCTCTCTCGTTTATCTTTTCCTTTTACCATTTTACTTTTGTTTATCCTTCAAAAATTTGAATGCCCCAAACTTTGAAGTACCTACATCATAAAGCTATGGGGTAAGGTGAAGGGATGGATTGAGAAAACTCTATCTGCAACTGGAAAGGAGGCGTTGGTTAAATCAGTTGCACAAGCAGTACTGGAAAGTGCCCTTCTGCTCCCGGGCTCATGTGAGCCCGATGAACAGTAAAATCGGAAAAGTATTCAGAAAATGTTGAAAAAATCAATTTTTTTTGTGATCAAACATTGACAAAAGTACTAACTGCCTACAAAAATTCGGCCTGAAATAACATTCCTAAAAGGCGCGACAAAAAAAACAGAATCGATACTCTAAAAATGAGTATTTTCACAGTATCGATTTTGTTTTTTTTGTCGCGCCTTGTACGAATATTATTTCAAGACGAATTTTTGCATTTAAAACTTTTTTTGATTTTTTTCTGATTTTACTGTTCATCGGGCTCGAATGAGCCCGGGAGCAGAAACTCTGCATCCCAGTACCAGTATATGATGTATCATGCTTCAAATTGTCAAGGGGACTTTGTGAACATCTGAATAAACTCATTCAACAATCCTGGCCGGAAAGTAAAGAAGTTAAAAGAAAGCCAGTTTGGGTTTCATCGAAGGCTATGACTCGACCTAAATTCATGGGTGGACTTGGATTTCGAGATTTCGAGTTGTTCAATCTAGCTCTACTCGCTAGACAGACATGGACAATCCTGAAGCATCCTAACTCTTTGTGTGCAACGATTATAAAGGCAGTATATTTCCCCCTTGGAATAATTTTGTCACTGGAATTGGGGAATCGACCGTCTCAGGTGTGGAGAGCTATACTGGAAGGTCGCGATGTCTTGTGTCAAGGCCTTATTAGGCGAATCGATGATCGTGCCACAACCAGAATTTGGGCAAATAACTAGATCCCTAGACATGCAACTATGAGGCATGTGATGTGTCTCTCGACTAACCCACCTAACCTGGTGAGTGATCTTATTGATAGTACTATTGCCTCTTAGAATAGAAGGATACTGGATCAGTTTTTTCTAGCATCCGATATCAAGGCCATATTGAGTATTCCTTTATGTGCTTGGAGACTGGATGAATTTTGGGCTTGGAACTTTGAAAGGAATGGAACCTTCACTGTGCGATCTACCTACCGTATGTTGGCTAATACAAAAAGTGTCATCGTTTTCTCATGACAGATGCCATGGGTAGGCTTATCGAGAGAGGTTGGGGCCAAAGGACGCCGACGGGCTCCAAGAACGGGATTAGGCACAAGTGGTGATGGACACGTGATGTACCCAGGTTGGCCCTCCGTGGGAGGTAACACCCCTAGTCCTGCTGGTCTAGTTGGATGGTGGATGAGATTACAATGGCACTCCTTGAGCTGTTGTCTAGAGGTGGAAGAAGGGGCAGCCGACTCCTCTTCCTTCGCTACGTGAGAGTGTGAGATGGAGGAGTTCCTTCGTGCTTGTCTGCCTCCTCTAATGCATGGGGGCTCAGGGGGGGTATAGGCCAACCCCCCCGTTTTACAATATCCCTGAAGTAACGAGAGGGGGGCGGCTGGCAGCCTCTTCGGCTGACCTAGGGGGCCGCCTGCTACCTCTTGAGTTTGCGTTGGTTTTTCCTTAAAGAGGAAAGGGCGATGCAGCGAAGTAGATAAGTATTTTCCTCGGTTGATGAGAACCAAGGTATCAATCCAGTAGGAGGAACAAGCAAGTTACCAATGGATACACCTACACAAACAATCAAACTCTTGCACCCAACACTATAAAGGGGTTGTTAATCTCTTCACGATTATTTGCAAGGATTAGATCCGATAGAGATAGATGTAAACGAAAACGGAAATTAAAAGATAAGTAAATTGCAGAAAAGTATTCTTGGTATTTTTTGTCTATAGATCTGAAAATATATTATGGAAAGTAGAACTTGGGGCCATAGGTTTCACTAGAGGCTTCTCTCTTAAAGAAAAATACCATGGTGGGTAAACAAATTATTGTCAAGCAATTGATAGAAAAGCGAATAATCATGTAGTTATCCAAGGCAATGATCATGCATATAGACATCACGTCCATGTCAAGTAGACCAAAACGATTTTGCATCTACTACTATTACTCCACACATCGATCGACTCTTGCCTGCATCTAGACTATTAAGTTCATGAAGAACAGAGTAACGCATTAAGAAAGATGACATAATGTAGAGGGATAAACTCAAGCAATATGATGAAAACCCCATCTTGTTACCCTTGATGGCAACAATACAATACGTGCCTCGCTACCCCTACTATGGCACTGGGTGAGGACACCGCAGGATTGAACCCAAAACCAAGCACTTTTCCCATTGCAAGAATTACCAATCTAGTTGGCCAAACCAAACCAATAACTTGAAGAGACTTACAAGGATATGAAAACATGCATATAAGAATTCAGAGAAGATTCAAATAATATTCATGGATAATTTGAACATAAACTCACAATTCATCGGATCTTGACAAACACACCACAAAAGAGTATTACATCGGATAGATCCCCATGAAGATCATGAAGAACATGGTATTGAAGATCAAAGAGAGAGAAGAAGCCATCTAACTACTAGCTATGGTATTGAAGATCACGAAAACACTTTTCTGCCACCAGAAGCCTCCGTTCTTGAGAGATCCAATCTTGGAGCGTTTTCCGGTAATCTGTCGGAGGGGGATTCGATCACAAAGGGCATCTACATCAACTCCATTGCCCCTCCGATGATGTGTGAGTAGTTCACCACAGACCTTCGGATCCATAGCTAGTATCTAGATGGCTTCTTCTCTATCTTTGCTCTTCAATACCATGTTCTTCATGATCTTCATGGAGATCTATCCGATGTAATACTCTTTTGCGGTGTGTTTGTCGAGATCCGATGAATTGTGGGTTTATGTTCAGATTATCCATGAATATTATTTGAGTCTTTTCTGAATTCTTATATGCATGATTTCATATCTTTGCAAGTCTCTTCGATTTATTGGTTTGGTTTGGCCAACTAGATTGGTAATTCTTGCAATGGGAGAAGTGCTTAGTTTTGGGTTCAATCTTGCGGTGTCCTCACCTAGTGGCAAAGTAGGGGTAGCAAGGCATGTATTGTATTGTTGCCATCAAGGATAACAAGATGGGGTTTTCATCATATTACTTGAGTATATCCCTCTACATCATGTCATCTTACCTAATGCGTTACTCTGTTCTTCATGAACTTAATACTCTAGATGCAGGCAGGAGTCGGTCGATGTGTGGAGTAATAGTAGTAGATGCAGAATCATTTCAGTCTACTTGACACGGACGTGATGCCTATATGCATAATCATTGCCTTGGATATCTTCATAATTATTCGCTTTTCTATCAATTGCTCGATAGTAATTTGTTCACCCACCGTAATACTTGCCATCATGAGAGAAGCCTCTAGTGAAACCTATGGCCCCCGGGGCTATTTTCCATCTTATACTTTCAGATCTAAAACCAAAAATACCAAAAATACTTTGCTGCATTATTTTTACCTTTTGTTTTACTTTCCGTTCAAGCAATCTATCTCTATCAAACCTCATCCTCGCAAGTAACCGTGAAGGGATTGAAAACCCCTTTATGGTGTTGGGTGCAAGAGTTTGATTCTTTGTGTAGGTACACCTATTGGGGACTTGCTTGTATCTCCTACTGGATTGATACCTTGGTTCTCAACAACTGAGGGAAATACTTATCTACTTTGCTGCATCATCCGTTCCTCTTCACAGAAACCAATGCATGTTCGAGAAGTAGCAAGAAGGATTTCTGGCGCAGTTGCCGGGGAGATCTATGATACGTCCATCTTGCATCATGATTCTATAATGATATTTATTGCATTATGGGCTATTATTACACATTTTGGTACAATACCTATGCCTTTTCTCTCTTATTTTAAAAGGTTTACATGAAGAGGGAGAATGCCGGCAGCTGACTGGAAAAGGAGCAAATCTGAGATACCTATTCCACGCAACTCCAAAAGTCCTGAAAATCTATGGAGAATTATTTTGGAATATATAAAAAATACTGGGCGAAAGAAATACATCAGGAGGCCCACCAGGGAGCCACAAGCCTGCTGGCTGCGGCCACCCCCTGGACGCGGCTAGCGAGCTTGTGGCCCACCTGGCAGCCCTCCGATGCCCATCTTCTGCTACATGGAGGGTTTCATCGAGGAAGAAATCAGAAGAGACCTTTTAGGACGAAGCGCCGCCGTCTCGAGGTGGAACTTAGGCAGAACCAATCTAGAGCTCCGGCAGGGCGATCCTGCCGACGAAACTTCCCTCCTAGAGGGGGAAATCGAAGCCCTCATCATCACTAATGATCCTCTCATCGAGAGGGGGTCAATCTCCATCAACATCTTCATCAGCACCATCTCCTCTCCAAACCCTAGTTCATCTCTTGTATCCGATCTTTGTCTCAAAACCTTAGATTGGTACCTGTGGGTTGCTAGTAGTGTTGATTACTCCTTGTAGTTGATGCTAGTTGGTTTACTTGGTGGAAGATTATATGTTCAGATCCTTGATCATCACTTATACTCCTCTGATTATGAAGATGAATATGTTTTGTGAGTAGTTACGTTTGATTCTGAGGACATGGGATAAGTCTTGTTATAAGAAATCATGTGAATTTGGTATTCGTTCGATATTTTGATGAGATGTATGTTGTCTCTCCTCTAGTGGTGTTATGTGAACGTCAACTACATAACACTTCACCATTGTTTGAGCCTAGAGGAAGGCATTGGGAAGTAATAAGTAGATGATGGGTTACTAGAGTGACAGAAGCTTAAACCCTAGTTTATGCGTTGCTTCGTAAGGTGCTGATTTGGATCCACATGTTTCATGCTATGGTTAGATTTATCTTAATTCTTCTTTCGTAGTTGCGGATGCTTGCAGGAGGGGTTAATCATAAGTGGGAGGCTTGTCCAATTAAGTACAACACCCAAGCACCGGTCCACCCACATATCAAATTATCAAAGTAGCGAACGTGAATCAAGTGAGCATGATGAAAACTAACTTGACATAAATTCCCATGTGTCATTGGGAGCGCTTTGCTTTATATAAGAGTTTGTCCAGGCTTGTCCTTTGCTATAAAAAGGATTGGGCCACCTTGCTGCACCTTTGTTACAATTGTTACTTGCTACCCGTTACGAATTATCTTATCACAAAACTATCTGTTACCGATAATTTCAGTGCTTGCAGAGAATACCTTACTGAGAATCGCTTGTCATTTCCTTTTGCTCCTCGTTGGGTTCGACACTCTTATTTATTGAAAGGACTACGATAGATCCCCTATACTTGTGGGTCATCAAGACTCTTTTCTGGCGCCGTTGCCGGGGAGTGAAGTGCCTTTGGTGAGTGGAACTTGGTAAGGAAACAAATTATATAGTGTGCTGAAATTTACTGTCATTTGTTACTATGGAAAGTAATACTTTGAGGGGCTTGTTCGGGGTATCTTCACCTTGACCAGAAACACAAAGAGTTGTCCTCAACCTACCGAACCTACTGAAAATATTTATTATGAAATTCCTTCGGGTATGATAGAGAAATGCTAGCTAATCCTTATGCAGGAGATGGAACACTACATCCTAATTTACATCTAATCTATGTGGATGAAGTTTGTGGATTATTTAAGCTTGTAGGTCTGCCCAAGGATCACGTCAAGAATAAGGTCTTTCCTTTATCTTTGAAGGAGAAGACATTGACATGGTATAGGCTATGTGATGATATTGGATCATGGAGCTACAATCGGTTGAAAATGGAATTTCATTAGAAGTTCTATCCTATGCATCTAGTTCATCGTGATCGGAATTATATTTATAATTTTTGGCCTCGTGAAGGAGAAAGAATCGCTCAAGCTTGGGGGAGTCTTAAGTCAATGTTATATTCATGCCCCAATCATGAGCTCTCGAGAGAAATTATTATTCAGAATTTTTATGCTTGGCTTTCTCGTAATGATCAATCCATGCTCGATACTTCTTGTGCTGGTTCTTTTATGAAGAAAGATATTGAATTCAAATGGAATTTATTGGAAAGAAGTAAACGCAACTCTGAAGATTGGGAACTCGACGAAGGTAAGGATTCAGGTATAAATCTTAAGTTTGATTGTGTTAAATCCTTCGTGGACACCGATGCTTTTCGTGAATTTAGCACTAAATATGGACTTGACTTTGAGATAGTAGTTTCTTTCTATGAATCTTTTGCTACTCATGTTGATCTCCCTAAGGAGAAGTGGTTTAAATATCATCCTACCATTGAAGTGAAAGTAATGGAACCTATTAAAGTTGAAGAGAAAATTATTACTTACAATGTTGATCCTGTTATCCCTACTGCTTACATTGAGAAACCACCTTTCCCTGTTAGGATAAAGGAACATGCTAAAGCTTCAACTGTGGTTCGTAAGAGTTGTATTAGAACACCTACACCCCCTGAACAAATTAAAGTTGAACCTAGTATTGCTATGGTTAAAGATCTCTTGGTTGATAATATTGATGGGCATGTTATTCATTTCTATGATAAAGCTGCTAGAATTGCTTGACCTGATACTAAGCATAAACATAGACCAGTTGTTGGCATGCCTGTTGTTTCTGTTAAAATAGGAGATCATCGTTATCATGGCTTATGTGATATGGGTGCTAGCGTAAGTGCAATTCCCTATTCCTTATACGAAGAAATCATGCATGACATTGCACCAGTTGAACTAGAGGATATTGATATTACTATTAAGCTTGCTAATAGAGACACTATTGCACCAATGGGGATTATTAGATATGTTGAAGTCTTGTATGGGAAAGTAAAGTATCCTACTGATTTTCTTGTTCTTGGTTCCCCACAAGATAATTTTTGTCCCATTATATTTGACAGATCCTTCTTGAATACTATTAATGCTAAGATTGATTGTGAGAAAGAATAGTTACTGTGAGCTTTGGGGATGTGTCTCATGAGTTTAGTTTCTCTAAATTTCGTAGACAACCCCATGACAAGGAATTGCCTAGTAAAGATGAAATTATTGGTCTCACTTCTATTGCTATGCCTCCTACTGATCCCTTAGAACAATATTTGCTAGACCATGAAAATGATATGCATATGAATGAGAGGAATGAAATAGATGAAATTTTCATTGAGCAACAACCTATTTTGAAACACAACTTACCCGTTGAAATACTTGGGAATCCTCCTCCACCCAAGGGTGATCCCGTGTTTGAGCTCAAGCAATTACCCGATATGTTGAAATATGCTTATCTTGATGAAAAAGAGATATATCCTGTTATTATTAGTGCTAACCTTTCAGAGCATGAAGAAAAGAGATTATTGAAAACTCTGAGGAAGCATCGTGCTTCTATTGGCTATACTCTTGATGATCTTAAGGGCATTAGTCCCACTCTATGACAACATAAAATTAATATGGAGCCTGATGCCAAACCTGTTATTGATCACCAATAACGATTGAACCCGAAGATGAAAGAAGTGGTAAGAAAAGAAGTACTAAAGCTTCTAGAGGCAGGTATAATTTATCATGTTGCTGATAGTAGATGGGTTAGTCCCGTTCATTGTGCCCCTAAGAAGGGAGGTATTACCATTGTTCCTGTTGGAAATATGCCCTAGAGGCAATAATAAAATGGTTATTATTGAATTTCCTAGTTCATGATAATTGTCTATTGTTCATGCTATAATTGTGTTAACCGGAAACCGTAATACATGTGTGAATACATAGACCACAACATGTCCCTAGTGAGCCTCTAGTTGACTAGCTCGTTGATCAATAGATGGTCACGGTTTCATGACCATGGACATTGGATGTCCTTGATAACGGGATCACATCATTAGGAGAATGATGTGATGGACAAGACCCAATCCTAAGCATAGCACAAGATCGTGTAGTTCGTTTGCTAAAGCTTTTCAATGTCAAGTATCGTTTCCTTAGACCATGAGATTGTGCAACTCCTGGATACCGTAGGAATGCTTTGGGTGTGCCAAACGTGACAACATAACTTGGTGGCTATAAAAGTGCACTACGGGTATCTCCGAAAGTGTCTGTTGGGTTGGCACGAATCGAGATTGGGATTTGTCACTCCGTGTGACGGAGAGGTATCTCTGGGCCCACTCGGTAAGACATCATCATAATGAGATCAATGTGACTAAGGAGTTAGTCACGAAATAATCTATTACGGAACGAGTAAAGAGACTTGCCGGTAACAAGATTGAACAAGGCATAGAGATACCTATGATCGAATCTCGGGCAAGTATCATACCGATAGACAAAGGGAATTGTATACGGGATTGATTGAATCCCCGGCATCGTGGTTCATCCGATGAGATCATCATGGAGCATGTGGGAGCGAACATGGGTATCCAAATCCCGTTGTTGGTTATTGACCGGAGAGGTGTCTCGGTCATGTCTACGTGTCTCCCGAACCCGTAGGGTCTACACACTTAAGGTTCGATGACGCTAGGGTTATAGGGAAATGTTGTACATGGTTATCGAAGGTTGCTCGGAGTCCCAGATGAGATCCTGGACATCATGAGGAGCTCCGGAATGGTCCGTAGGTAAAGATTGATATATAGGAAGTCCAGTTTTGGTCACCGGAAAGTTTTCGGGCTCATCGATAGTGTACCGGGAGTGCCGGGAGGGTGCCAGAGGACCCCGGGAGGGGTGTGACAACCAAAGGACTTTGTGGGCCCTTATAGGAGGTGTGCCAGCCCTTTTTGGGCTGGCCAAGACCTTCTAGAAAGGCTCATGTGGCTGGGATAAAGAGATAAAGGGCAAAAGGATTTAAAAGGAGGAAATCCACCTCCCTTGTGGGAGGTGGACTCTTCCCCACCTTCGGCCGAACCTCTTCTCCTTGGAGGAGGGGCCAAGGAAGCCCTCCCTCTCCCTCCTCCTATATATACCCAAGGGTTTGGGCTGATTTGAGACATAACTTCTCTCTCACGGCGCAGCCCTACCCTTCCTCTTCCTCGTTCTCTGTAGCGCTTGGCGAAGCCCTGTCGAAGTCCACGTAGCTCCACCGTCACCACGCCGTCGTGCTGCTGGAGCTCTCCCTCAACCTATCCCTCCTCCTTGCTGGATCAAGGCGTGGGAGACATCACCGGGCTGTATGTGTGTTGAACGCGGAGGCGCCGTTGTTCGGCGCTAAGATCGGGGTCCACCACGATCTGAATCGCTGCGAGTATGACTCCACCAACCGCGTTCTTGTAACGCTTCCGCTTAGCGATCTTCAAAGGTATGAAGATGCAATCTCTCCCCAATCGTTGCTGGTTTCTCCATGGATAGATCTTGCTGATCATAGGATTTTTTTTGATTTACTACTACGTCTCCCAACAGTGGCATCATGAGCTAAGTCTATGCGTAGAATCTATGCACGAGTAGAACACAAAGCAGTTGTGGGCGTCGATCTTGCTAATTTGCTTACCACAACTAGTCTTATCTTGATTCGGCGGTATTGTGGGATGAAGCGGCCCGGACCGACTTTACACGTACGCTTACGTGAGACTGGTTTCACCGCCTGACATGCACTTGTTGCATAAGGTGGCTAGCAGGCGTCTGTCTCTCCCACCTTAGTCGGATTGGATTCAATGAAAAGGGTCCTTATGAAGGGTAAATAGCAATTGGCATATCACATTGTGGTTTTGGCGTAGGTAAGAAATGTTCTTGCTAGAAACCTATAGCAGCCACGTAAAAACTTGCAACTACAAATTAGAGGACGTCTAACTTGTTTTTGCAGCATATGCCTTGTGATGTGATATGGCCAAAGAATGTGATGTGATGCGTTGTAATGTATGAGATTGATCATGTTCTTGTAATAGGATTCACGACTTGCATGTCGATGAGTATGACAACCGGCAGGAGCCATAGGAGTTGTCTTATTTTATTGTATGACCTGCGTGTCAATCATAAACGCCATGTAATTACTTTACTTTATTGCTAAACGTTAGCCATAGTAGTAGCAGTAATAGTTGGCGAGACAACTTCATGAAGACACAATGATGGAGATCATGATGATGGAGATCATGGTGTCGTGTCGGTGACAGTGATTATCATGGTGCCCCGAAGATGGAGATCAAAGGAGCAAGATGATATTGGCCATATCATGTCACTATATTGATTGCATGTGATGTTATCATGTTTACATCTTATTTGCTTAGAATGACGGTAGTAAATAAGATGATCTCTCAATAAAATTTCAAGAGAAGTGTTCATCCTAACTATGCACCGTTGCTAAGGATCGTCGTTCCGAAGCACCACATGATGATCGGGTGTGATAGGCTCTAACGTTCGCATACAACGGGTGTAAGCCAGATTTACACGCGCAGAACACTTAGGTTGACTTGACGAGCCTAGCATGTACAGACATGGCCTCGGAACACGGAAGACCGAAAGGTCGAACATGAGTCGTATAGAAGATACAATCAACATGGAGATGTTCACCATGGATGACTAGTCCGTCTCACGTGATGATCGGACACGGGCTAGTTGACATGGATCATGTGACACTTGGATGACTAGAGAGATGTCTATCTAAGTGGGAGTTCATTAAATAATTTGATTATGGGAACTTAATTATCATGAACTTAGTCTAAAATTATCTTTACAATCTATATTGTAGATCCAATGGCCAACGCAAATGTCACCCTCAATTTCAACGCGCTCCTAGAGAAAACCAAGCTGAAAGATGATGGAAGAAACTATGCGGACTGGGTCCGTAGCTTGAGGATCATCCTCATAGCTTCCAAGAAATTGTATGTCCTTGATGCACCACTAGGTGACCCACCCCTTCTTCCAGCAGAGCAAGATGTTGCGAACGCTTGGCATTCTCGCTGCGATGATTACTCCCTTGTTCAGTGCGGCATGCTTTACAGTTTAGAACCGGGGCTCCAAAAGTGTTTTGAGCAACACGGAGCATATAAGATGTTCCAAGAGCTGAAACTGGTTTTCCAAGCTCATGCCCGGGTCGAGAGATATGACGTCTCCGACAAGTTCTTCAGCTGTAAGATGGAGGAGAATAGTTCTGTCAGTGAGCACATCCTCAAGATGTCTAGGCTACACAACCGCTTGACTCAGCTGGGAGTTAATCTCCCGGATGACTCGGTCATTGACAGAATCCTCCAGTCGCTTCCACCTAGCTACAAGAGCTTTGTGATGAACTACAACATGCAAGGGATGGAGAAGTCCATTCCTGAGTTGTACTCGATGCTGAAATCAGCAGAGGTCAAGATCAAAAAGGAGCATCAAGTGTTGATGGTGAATAAGACCACTAGTTTCAAGAAAGGCAAGGGTAAGAAGAACTTCAAGAAGGACGGCAAAGCTGTTGTCGCGCCCGGTAAGCAAGTTGCCGGGAAGAAGAAGAACAAACATGGACCCAAGCCTGAGACTGAGTGCTTTTATTGCAAGGGTACCGGTCACTGGAAGCGGAACTGCCCCAAGTACTTAGCGGATAAGAAGGACGGCAACATTAAAGGTATATGTGATATACTTGTTATTGATGTGTACCTAACCAGCGCTCATAGTAGCTCCTGGGTATTTGATACCGGTGCAGTTGCTCACATTTGTAACTCCAAGCAGGAGCTGCGGAATAAGCGGAGGCTGGCAAAGGACGAGGTGACGATGCGCATCGAGAATGGTTCCAAGGTCGATGTGATCGCCGTCCGCACACTACCTCTACATCTACCTTCGGGATTAGTGTTAAACCTTAATAATTGTTATTTAGTACCAGCTTTGAACATGAACATTGTATCTAGATCTCGCTTGATGCGAGATGGCTACTCATTTAAATCTGAGAATAATGGTTGTTCTATTTATACGAGAGAAATGTTTTATGGTCATGCCCCGCTGGTCAATGGTTTATTTTTGATGAATCTCGAACGTGATGTTACACATGTCCATAGTGTGAGTACCAAAAAGTGTAAGGTTGATAACGATAGTCCCACTTACACGTGGCACTGCCGGCTTGGTCATATTGGTGTCAAACACATGAAGAAGCTCCATACTGATGGACTTTTGGAGTCTCTTGATTTCGAATCATTTGACACATGCGAACCATGCCTCATGGGCAAGATGACCAAGACTCCGTTCTCCGGAACAATGGAGCAAGCAAATGACTTGTTGGAAATAATACATACCGATGTATGTGGTCCAATGAGCGTCGAGGCTCATGGTGGCTACTGTTATGTTCTGACCCTCGCCGATGACTTGAGTAGATATGGGTATGTCTACTTAATGAAACATAAGTCTGAAACTTTTGAAAGGTTCAAGGAATTTCGGAGTGAGATAGAGAGTCAACGTGACAGGAAAATAAAGTGCCTACGATCTGATCGAGGCGGAGAATATTGAAGTCACGAGTTTGGCACGCACCTAAGGAAATGTGGAATTGTTTCACAACTCACGCCGCTTGGCACACCTCAGCGAAATGGTGTGTCTGAACATCGTAATCGCACTCTATTAGATATGGTACGATCTATGATGTCTCTTACCGACTTACCGTTATCATTTTGGGGACATGCATTAGAGACTGCCGCATTCACTTTAAATAGGGCACCATCAAAATCCGTTGAGACGACACCGTATGAATTATGGTTTGGAAAGAAACCTAAGCTGTCGTTTCTAAAAGTTTGGGGATGCGATGCTTATGTGAAGAAACTTCAACCTGAGAAGCTCGAACCCAAAGCGGAAAAGTGCGTCTTCATAGGATATCCCAATGAGACTATTGGGTATACCTTCTACCTCAGATCCGAAGGCAAAGTCTTTGTTGCCAAGGATGGATCCTTTCTCGAGAAAGAGTTTCTCTCGAAAGAAGTAAGTGGGAGGAAAATAGAACTTGATGAGGTAATTGTACCTCCACTCGAACCGGAGAGTAGCGCAGCACAGTAAGTTGTTTCTGTGGAGCCTACACCGGCTAGAGAGGAAGTTAATGATGATGGTCATGAAACTTCAGATCAAGTTACTATTGAACTTCGAAGGTCCACTAGGACACGTTCCGCACCAGAGTGGTATGACAAACCTGTCCTGGAGATCATGTTGTTGGACAACGGTGAGCTTCGAACTATGAAGAAGCGATGACGGTCCCGGATTCCAACAAATGGCTTGAGGCCATGAAATCCGAGATAGGATCCATGTATGAGAACAAAGTATGGACTTTGGTGGACTTGCCTGATGATAAGCGAGCCATTGAAAATAAATGGATTTTTAAGAAGAAGAGTGACGCGGATGGTAATGTGACCGTCTATAAGGCTCGGCTTGTCGCTAATGGTTATCGACAAGTTCAAGGAGTTGACTACGATGAGACTTTCTCACCCGTAGCGATGCTGAAGTCTGTCCGAATCATGTTAGCAATTGCCGCATTTTATGATTATGAGATCTGGCAAGTGGACGTCAAAACGGCATTCCTTAATGGTTTTCTTAAGGAAGAATTGTATATGATGCAGCCGGAAGGTTTTGTTGATCCTAAAGATGCTAATAAAGTATGCAAGCTCCAGCGCTCCATCTATGGGCTGGTGCAAGCATCTCGGAGTTGGAACATTTGCTTTAATGAGGTGATTAAAGCGTTTGGGTTTGTACAGGTTTATGGAGAACATTGTGTTTACAAGAAAGTGAGTGAGAGCTCTATAGCATTTCTCATATTATATGTGGATGACATACTGATAATGGGGAATGATATAGAACTCTTGGAAAGTGTAAAGGCCTACTTGAATAAGTGTTTTTCAATGAAGGACCTTGGAGAAGCTGCTTACATATTAGGTATTAAGATCTATAGAGATAGATCGCACAAAGCACATACCTTGAAAAGATATCGAAGAAGTTCAATATGGATCAGTCCAAGAAGGGTTCTTGCCTGTGTTACAAGGTGTGAGATTGAGTACGACTCAATGCCCGACCATGGCAAAGGATAGAGAAGAGATGAGTGTCATCCCCTATGCTTCAGCCACAGGCTCTATTATGTATGCCATGCTGTGTACCAGACCTGATGTGAACCTTGCCATAAGTTTGGTAGGGAGGTACCAAAGTGATCCCGGAGCGGAACACTGGACAGCGGTCAAGAATATCCTAAAGTACCTGAAAAGGACAAAGGACATGTTTCTCGTATATGGAAGTGTCGAAGAGCTCGTCGTAAAGGGTTACGTCGATGCTAACTTTGACACAGATCCGGACGACTCCAAGTCGCAAACCGGATACGTGTATATTTTGAACGGAGGGGCAGTCAACTGGTGCAGCAGCAAGCAAAGCGTCGTGGCGGCATCTACATGTGAAGCGGAGTACATAGCTGCTTCGGAAGCAACAAAGGAAGGAGTCTGGATGAAGGAGTTCATCACCGACCTAGGAGTAATTCCAAGTGCGCCAGGCCCGACGACTCTATTCTGTGACAACACTGGAGCTATTACCCTTGCGAAGGAGCCCAGGTTTCACAAGAAGACAAGACACATCAAGCACCGCTTCAACTCCATCCGTGATTACATTCAGGAGGGAGATATAGATATTTGTAAAGTGCATACGTATCTGAATGTCGCAGATCCGTTGACTAAACCTCTCTCACGAGCAAAACATGATCAACACCAGAATGCTATGGGTGTTCGATTCATCACAATGTAACTAGATTATTGACTCTAGTGCAAGTGGGAGACTGTTGGAAATATGCCCTAGAGGCAATAATAAAATGGTTATTATTGTATTTCCTAGTCCATGATAATTGTCTATTGTTCATGCTATAATTGTGTTAACCGGAAACCGTAATTCATGTGTGAATACATAGACCACAACATGTCCCTAGTGAGCCTCTAGTTGACTAGCTCATTGATCAATAGATGGTCACGGTTTCATGACCATGAACATTGGATATCGTTGATAACGAGATCACATCATTAGGAGAATGATGTGATGGACAAGACCCAATCCTAAGCATAGCACAAGATCATGTAGTTCGTTTGCTAAAGCTTTTCAATGTCAAGTATCATTACCTTAGACCATGAGATTGTGCAACTCCCAGATACCGTAGGAATGCTTTGGGTGTGCCAAACGTCACAACGTAACTAGGTGGCTATAAAGGTGCACTACGGGTATCTCCGAAAGTGTCTGTTGGGTTGGCACGAATCGAGACTGGGATTTGTCACTCCGTGTGACGGAGAGGTATCTCTGGGCCCACTCGGTAAGACATCATCATAATGAGCTCAATGTGACTAAGGAGTTAGTCATGGGATGATGTATTACAGAACAAGTAAAGAGACTTGCCGGTAACGAGATTGAACAAGGTATAGAGATATCGACGATCGAATCTCGGGCAAGTATCATACCGATAGACAAAGGGAATTGTATACAGGATTGATTGAATCCCCGACATCGTGGTTCATCCGATGAGATCATCGTGGAGCATGTGGGAGCCAAAATGGGTATCTAGATGCCACTATTGGTTATTGACCGGAGAGATGTTTCGGTCATGTCTACGTGTCTCCCGAACCCGTAGGGTCTACACACTTAAGGTTCGATGACGCTAGGGTTATGGGGAAATGTTGTACGTGGTTACCGAAGGTTGTTTGGAGTCCCGGATGAGATCCTGGACGTCACGAGGAGCTCCGGAATGGTCCGGAGGTAAATATTGATATATAGGAAGTCCAGTTTTGGTCACCGGAAAGTTTTCGGGCTCATCGGTAGTGTACGGGGAGTGCCAGGAGGGTGCCGGAGGACCCCGGGAGGGGTGTGACGACCAAAGGACTTTGTGGGCCCTTAGAGTAGGTGTGCCAACCCTTTTTGGGCTGTCCAAGACCTTCTAGAAAGGCCCATGCGGCTGGGATAGAGAGATAAAGGGCAAAAGGATTTAAAAGGAGGAGATCCACCTCCCTTGTGGGAGGTGGACTCTTCCCCACCTTCGGCCGAACCTCTCCTCCTTGGAGGAGGTGACAAGGCATCCCTCCCTCTCCCTCCTCCTATATATACCCAAGGGTTTGGGCTGATTTGAGACACAACTTCTCTCTCTCACGGCGCAGCCCTACCCTTCCTCTTCCTCGTTCTCCGTAGCGCTTGGCGAAGCCCTGCCGGAGTCCACGTAGCTCCACCGTCACCACGCCGTCGTGCTGCCGGAGCTATACCTCAACCTCTCCCTCCTCCTTGATGGATCAAGGTGCGGGAGACATCACCGTGCTGTACGTGTGTTGAACACGGAGGCGCCGTTGTTCGGCGCTAAGATCGGAGTCCACCGCGATCTGAATTGCTGTGAGTATGACTCCACCAACCGCGTTCTTGTAACGCTTCCGCTTAGTGATCTTCAAAGGTATGAAGATGCAATCTCTCCCCACTCGTTTCTGGTTTCTCCATGGATATATCTTGGTGATCGTAGGAATTTTTTTGATTTACTACTACGTCTCCCAATAGTTCCGAATGATAAAAATGAATTGATCCCGCAAAGAATTGTTACATGTTATAGAATGGTAATTGATTTTAGGAAATTAAATAAAGCTACTAAGAAACATCATTACCCTTTACCTTTTATTGATCAGATGCTAGAAATAGTATCCAAACATACTCATTTTTGCTTTCTAGATGGTTACTCTGGTTTCTCTCAAATACCTATATCAAGCCAGGATCAAGAAAAAAACACTTTTACTTGCCCTTTCGGTACCTCTTCTTATAGACATATGCCTTTATGTTTATGCAATGCACCTCCTACCTTTCAAAGATGTATGGTGGCTATATTCTGTTACTTTTGTGAAAAGATTCTTGAGGTTTTCATGGGGTATTTTTCCGTTTACGGAACTTCGTTTGATGATTGTTTGAGCAACCTTGATCGAGTTCTGCAGAGATGTGAAGAAACTAATCTTGTCTTGAATTTGGAAAAGTGACACTTTATGGTTAATGAAGGTATTGTATTGGGGCACAAGATCTCCGAAAGAGGTATTGAAGTTGATAAAGCTAAAATTGATGCTATTGAAAAAATGTCGTGCCCTACGGATATCAAAGGTATAAGAAGTTTCCTTGGTCATGCTGGTTTCTATAGGAGGTTTATCAAAGATTTCTCTAAGATTTCTGGGCCTCTCACAAACCTTCTGCAAAAATATGTTCCATTTGTTTTTATGATGATTGCGTAGAAGCATTTGAAATTCTTAAGAATGCCTTGATTACCGCACCGGTTGTTCAACCACCCGACTGGAACCTACCTTTTGATATTATGTGTGATGCTAGTGATTATGCTGTTGGTGCTGTTCTAGGACAAAGAGTCGATAAGAAATTAAATGTTATCCATTATGCTAGTAAAACTCTAGACAATGCTCAAAGAAACTATGCTACTACTGAAAAGGAATTTTTAGGAGTCGTGTTTGCTTGTGATAAGTTTAGACCTTATATTGTTGATTCCAAAGTAATTGTTCACACCGATCATGCTGCTATTAAGTACCTTATGGAGAACAAAGATGCTAAACCTAGACTTATTAGGTGGGTCCTTCTGCTACAAGAATTTGATTTACATATCATTGATAGAAAGGGTGCTGATAACCCTGTGGCAGATAACCTGTCTAGGTTAGAAAATGTTCTTGATGACCCACTACCTATTGATGATAGCTTTCCTGATGAACAATTAGCTATCGTGAATACTTTACATAATGCTCCTTGGTATGCTGATTAGGCCAATACATTGTTGCTAAATTTATACCTCCTAGTTTCACATACCAACAAAAGAAAAAGTTCTTCTATGATTTAAGGCATTACTTTTGGGATGACCCACATGTTTAAAGAAGGAGTATATGGTATTATTAGACGTTGTGTACCTGAGTACTAACAGGAATAGATCTTACGCAAGTGTCACTCCGAAGCCTACGGAGGACATCACGCTAGAGATAGAACTGCACACAAGGTACTAGAATCTGGGTTTTATTGGCCTACTCTCTTCAAGGATGCTTGTAAGTTTGTCTTATCCTATGATGAATGTCAAAGAATTGGTAATATTAGTAGACGTGAGGACATGCCTATGAATTACTCTCTTGTTATCGAACCATTTGATGTTTGGGGCTTTGATTATATGGGAACTTTTCCACAATCTAATGGGTATACTCATATTCTAGTTGTTGTTGATTATGTCACTAAGTGGGTAGAAGCTATTCTAACTAGTAGCGTTGATCATAACACTTCTATTAAAATGCTTAAAGAAATTATTTTCCCTAGATTTGGAGTCCCTAGATATTTGATGACTGATGGTGGTTCACATTTTATTCATGGCGCCTTCCGTAAATTGCTCGCTAAATACGATGTTA
Source organism: Hordeum marinum (assembly GCA_022496015.1). NCBI lineage: Eukaryota > Viridiplantae > Streptophyta > Magnoliopsida > Poales > Poaceae > Hordeum > Hordeum marinum. The sequence goes on from CM039674.1 coordinate 448,156,833, forward strand.
ATCATAGAGTTGCATCTCCTTATCATCCTCAATCTAGTGGTCAAGTAGAATAGAGCAATAGAAAGTTTATATTGATTTTGCAAAAGACTGCTAATAGATCTAGGAAGAATTGGTCTAAGAAACTCGACGATGCATTGTGGGCTTATAGAACTGCTTACAAAAATCCTATGGGTATGTCTCCGTATAAGATGGTTTATGGTAAAGCATGTCACTTACCTCTAGAGCTAGAACCTAAGGCTTATTGGGCAATCAAAGAGCTCAATTATGATTTCAAACTTGCTAGTGAGAAGAGGTTATTTGACATTAGCTCACTTGATGAATGGAGAACCCAAGCCTACGAGAATGCTAAGTTGTTTAAAGAAAAGGTTAAGAGATGGCATGATAGAAGGATACAAAAGCGTGAATTTAATGTAGGCGATCATGTCTTGCTATACAATTCTCGTTTAAGATTTTTTCCAGGAAAACTTCTCTCTAAATGGGAAGGTCCTTACATCATCAAAGAGGTATACCGTTCCGGTGCTATCAAGATTAACAACGCCGAAGGCACGTACCCGAAGGTGGTGAACGGTCAAAGAATCAAACATTATATATTAGGTACTCCCATAAATGTCGAAACCAATATCATCAATACCGTAACTCCGGAGGAGTACATTAGGGAGACTTACCAAAATGTTTCAAACTCTGAAAAGGAATAGGTACGTGGTACGGTAAGTAAAAAAGACTCCAAAACCTTTTCTATGGCAATTTTCATCTTTTTTGGAATAATTGAAAAATTTGGAAAATTTAAAGTAGTCTGAATAGTACACGAGGAGGCGACAAGCCTGCTCGGCGCGACCACGCCCCTGGGGCTTGTGGCCACCTCGTGCACCACCCGGACTCCGTTTTCTTGTGGCATACTCCTTCGGGTCAGTAAAAATGCATTATATAATCTCCTGAAGGTTTTGATTCTCGTATCACGACAATACCTCCCATTTTCTTTTTGAGTTGTTTCTGCAGCAGATTTAGAGCAATATGTCGTCCCAAGATTCTGATGGGGAGAGCTTCATATCGCATTATCTTGCCAATCCCAAGCTCTATGGAGACTTGGACCATTATGGATTGTTCTCAGAGGAGGAACAAGAAGGCAAGTACGAGGAAGAAAGCTCGGATGAAGAAGAGGCCTCCCTACTTCAGCCAAGAGATATGCACGTGGAGTTCAAGAAATCAAGCCTCCCAAACACAAGGCGAAAGCCCAAAGTTCTATTTATCCCTTCTCGTTTCCTGCGGGAGAGCAAGGAAGAATTATGTCAAAGGATATTGAAGCTCGAGCAGGAAGTGGACGATTTGAGGGAACAAAATTTTATGCTTAGGAGGAAACTAGGAAGGCTTCCAACCCCATCAACAACTCCCACATCATCACCTCCGAAGCAAGACAACTAAACAAATGGGTATGGGCACTCCCCTTGCCTTGTGCCAAGCTTGGGGAGGTGCCCCGGTATCGTATCACCATCACATCTTTCATTTTCATTTTCATTTTCATTTTTATTTTTATTTTCATCATCTTTTCTTAGTTCAATCCTTTTGGTTATATCTTGATCTAGTAGAATAAAGTTTTTGTGTGATCTAGTTGTGATCCTTTGCTTTATGATTCCTCCGATGTAAGCAAGTCCGTGAGTTATATAATGAAAAGTGCTTTTGAGTTGAGGGCCTTGCTTGGTATGATTTTAATATTGAGAAAGATGAGTTAAAAAGAAGTGTAGAATAAAAGCAAAGAGTACATATGAAAATCTTATGGGGAGTGATGACTTCACGTATAAAAAGTATGTTGATTGAAACCTGTTGTTGGTTGACAAACATAGTTGGTCATTGGGGCAATTAAAAGGAACTAATAAAGAAAGAGAGGTTCACATATAAATATATTATCTTGGACATGTATTATGATTGTGAGAACTCATTAAAATATTATATGCTAAGAAAGGAAGACAACATAATGGGTTATGTTTGCTTATTTCCGATAGAAGTTATATTGTTATAGATCCCTCAACATGTGTCACTTGCTTCCACCTCATATCAGCCAAAACTCCCACACCAAGTAGAGATACTACTTGTGCATCCAAACACCCTTGACCCAGTTTTTCCATGAGAGTCCACCATACCTACCTAAGGATAGAATAAGATCCTTCAAGTAAGTTGTCATCGGTGCAAGCAATAAAAATTGCTCTCTAAATATGTGTGATCTATTAGTGTGAGGAAAATAAACTTTATACGAACTTGTGATAGGGAAGACATAAAAGCGACAGACTGCATAATAAAGTTTTCTATCACAAGGGCAATATAAAATGACGTTCTTTTACATTAAGAGATTGTGCACCCAATTATAAAAGCGCATGACAACCTCTGCTTCCCTCTCTGAAGGGCCTATCTATTACTTTTATTTTCTAATACTTACCTTTATGCAAGAGTCATGGTGATCACCATCACCCTCGCTATTTTCGCCTTTATCTTCTGGCAAGTGTCACGTGTTGGGGAATGATCGAGGCACATATATCCACTCGGAAGTGGGTGAGCATGAGTTATTACTGTTGACGTTACCCTTGAGGTAAATAGTTGGGTGGCAACACTATAAGGCTCTATCTTTCTTTGTGTCCGATTGAAACTTTGAACTCATAGGTACCTCGTGAGTGTTAGCAATTGTGAAAGAATAAAATATGATTGAGTATGTGGGTTTTCTTTACAAGCTCTTATATTGACTCTTTCACACGTTATGATAAATTGGAATTGCTTCAATGACTGAGATCATAGTTTGCCAGTTCTCAATAGAGTTCTTGATTCATACTTTGCCATTGTGAATGAATTGTTACTTTAGCATAAGAAATTATATGTCATTATATTGATGTTCTAAAGATGATCATAATGCCTTCATGTCTGTACTTTATTTTATCGACATCTCTATCTCTAAACATGTGGGCATATTTATTGATTTCGGCTTTTGCTTGAGGACAAGCGAGGTCTAAGCTTGGGGGAGTTGATACGTCCATCTTGCATCATGATTTTATATTGATATTTATTGCATTATGGGATGTTATTACACATTTTGGCACAATACTTATGCCTTTTCTCTCTTATTTTACAAGGTTTACATGAAGAGGGAGAATGCCGACAACTGGAATTCCGGACTGGAAAAGGAGCGAATCTGAGATACCTATTCTGCGCAACTCCAAAAGTACTAAAAATCTACGGAGAATTATTTTGGAATATATAAAAAATACTAGGCGAAAGAAATACATCAGGAGCCCACCAGGGAGCCATAAGCCTGCTGGCCGTGGCCCCCCTGGCCACGGCTAGCGAGCTTGTGGCCCACCTGGCAGCCCTTCGGTGCCCATCTTCTGCTATATGGAGGGTTTCATCGAGGAAAAAAATAAGAAGAGACCTTTCGGGACGAAGCGCCACCGTCTCGAGGCGGAACTTGGGTAGAACCAATCTAGAGCTCCGACAGGGCGATTCAGCCGGTGAAACTTCCCTCCGGGAGGGGGAAATCGAAGCCCTCGTCATCACCAACGATCCTCTCATCGAGAGGGGGTCAATATCCATCAACATATTCATCAGCACCATCTCCTCTCCAAACCCTAGTTCATCTCTTGTATCCGATCTTTGTCTCAAAACCTCAGATTGGTACCTATGGGTTGCTAGTAGTGTTGATTACTCCTTGTAGTTGATGCTAATTGGTTTACTTGGTGGAAGATTATAGTTTAGATCCTTGATCATCACTTATACTCCTATGATTATGAACATGAATATGTTTTGTGAGTAGTTACATTTGTTCCTGAGGACATGGGATAAGTCTTGTTATAAGAAATCATGTGAATTTGGTATTCGTTCGATATTTTGATGAGATGTATGTTGTCTCTCCTCTAGTGGTGTTATGTGAACGTCGACTACATAACACTTCACCATTGTTTGGGTCTAGAGGAAGTCATTGGGAAGTAATAAGTAGATGATGGGTTGCTAGAGTGATAGAAGCTTAAACCCTGGTTTATGCATTGCTTCGTAAGGGGCTGATTTGGATCCACATGTTTCATGCTATGGTTAGATTTATCTTAATTATTCTTTCATAGTTTTGGATGCTTGCGGGAGGGGTTAATCATAAGTGGTAGGCTTGTCCAAGTAAGGACAACACCCAAGAACCGGTCCACCCACATATCAAATTATCAAAGTAGCAAACGCGAATCAAGTGAGCATGATGAAAACTAACTTGACATAAATTCCCATGTGTCCTCGGGAGCGCTTTGCTTTATATAAGAGTTTGTCCAGGCTTGTCCTTTGCTATAAAAAGGATTGGGCCACCTTGCTGCACCTTTATTACAATTGTTAGTTGCTACCCGTTACGAATTATCTTATCAAAAAACTATCTGTTACCGATAATTTCAGTGCTTGCAGAGAATACCTTACTAAGAACCGCTTGTCATTTCCTTCTGCTCCTCGTTGGATTCGACACTCTTACTTATCTAAAGGACTACGATAGATCCCCTATACTTGTGGGTCATCAATCTACATCAAGCCTACCATGTACCTATCACAAACTCATCTCTTGAATTTACATTATGTGCCATTTTCCTCTCGTTTTCCTCCCCCCACTTCTAAAACGATTTTCAGAAAATACCAAAAATATTTGCCTTTTTATTCGCCCTTCTTTTATTTGCCCTTTCGTTTACCTGTGTGTTTGCTTTGCCACCATTTCAGAATCTAGGGAGACTTTCAATGATAAAAATAGTAATAATCTTGAGGGGAATCTTGATGCCCTTGCTAATGACAACCCTCAAGAAGAACCTACTATCATTCATACAAAAAGGTTCCATATAGGTAGTGGTAATATCATTGGAAAAGGTGTTATTCAAGGTTTTTTCACTTGTGTGGGAATGCTTCCTACTTTAGGAGGTTACATTATCAATAAAACTAATAGTCTTATGGATGCCATAACTTTGTTAATAAGTGAACTTGAGAGACAATTCTTGCACATGCACCCTTGCATACAAATGATTTTTCTTGAGTTTTCTAATATTCAACATTCTTCTGTTAAGCATGCCTCTACTATATTCCTAGCCCATGAGTTTAGATTTATCATGAAAGAGGCTAGTGAAATCTTTGCTCATTATAAAATTAATGGTGGATGTCCCCCTATTGAGGAGATCCTTTTTAATCAAGAAGATATACGAGACTACGATCTTAGGATCAAGTTGCTTATAATGAAAATTTGAGAAAGAAAGTCCCTACCGAGGTTTTGGTTGATAAGATTTCTGAACTCAATGATAATTTTTCTATACAAAATAACAGATTAGATTACATTCTTAAGAAAATGCTCATGGCCTTTACCCAAAGAAATCTTATAATGATAAATTGATTATACACTATAAGGGACATAAGGAGGAACCTATCCCTCCCACACTTGATCTTAAGGATCCTAATCCTCTTAAATTCAGCCCTTTTGATTACTTTTGATTGACACAATGGAAATTATCTGCAGAAAGAAGGGAGTATGAGATGATCATGAATGATCTCCCTTATTTTTATTATGACAATACCTAGATCTATTGCGTTTTGCCTAGCTAGGGGCGTTAAACAATAACGCTTGTTGGGAGGCAACCCAATTTTATTTATTTTGCTTTCTATTTTTTGCTTCTGTTTTGGTGTGTTTTTCAAATTATTACTTCTGCAGTAATTGTGTTTTGGTGTTTTAATTAGTTTTTGAGCCAAGTAAAACCTTTGGGGTGATCTATGGTAGTTGTTGATTTGATCTTGCTGAAAAACAGAAACTTTTGCGCTCAGTACAGGAATTTTCAGAATTTTTCAGAGCGTTGAATTGATCTGAATTTTTTACAAAAGATTGATATACAAATTTCCCTGATTTTCCTAATGTTACAGAATTTTTAGAGTTTCAGAAGTATTCGAAGTCTGCAGATTGCTACAGACCGTTCTGTTTTTGACAGATTCTGTTTTCTTTGTGTTGTTTGCTTATTTTGATGTATCTATGGGTCGTATCGGGGGGTGTGAGCCATGGAAAAGTTAGAATACAGTAGGTACTACAAAAATATAAATAAATAATGAGTTCACAATAGTACCTAAAGTGGTGATTTATTTTTCTTATACTAATGGATCTCATGAGTTTTCTGTTGAGTTTTGTGTTGTGAAGTTTTCAAGTTTTGGGTGAAGATTCGATGGACTATGGAATAAAGAGTGGAAAGAGCCTAAGCTTGGGGATGCCCAAGGCACCCCAAGACATATTCAAGGATACCAAAAAGCCTAAGCTTGGGGATGCCCCGGAAGGCATCCCCTCTTTCGTCTTCAATCCATCGGTAAATTTACTTGAGGCTATATTTTTATTCACCACATGGTATGTGTTTTGCTTGGAGCATATTGTATGATATGAGTCTTTGCTTTTTTAGTTTGACACAATCATCCTTTCTACACATCTTTTGATAGAGACATGCTGAATCGTGAATTTATTTGAATACTCTATGTGCTTCATTTATATCTTTTGAGCTAGGCAATGTTGCTCTAGTGCTTCACTTATATCTTTTTAGAGCATGGTGGTGTTATATTTTATAGAAATCATTGAAATCTCGTACCTCACTTATATTATTTTGAGAGTTTCTTAAAACAACATGGTAATTTGTTTAGGTTATGAATTTAGTCCTAATATAATGGGCATCCAAGAGGGATATAATAAAAACTTTCATATTAAGTGCATTGAATACTATGAGAAGTTTGATTCGTTGCATATAGTTGTGAGATAAAAGAGATGGTAATATGAGAGTCATGCTAGTGAGTAGTTGTGAATTGGAAGAGATACTTGTGCTAAAGTTTGTGATTCCCGTAGCATGCATGTATGGTGAACCATTATGTAACGAAGTCGGAGCATGATTTGTTTAATGATTATCAACCTTTGTGTGAGGGTCGGGAGCGCGCGATGGTTAACTCCTACCAACCTCTCCCCTAGGAGCATGCGTATAATGCTTTGTTTGATAACTAATAGACTTTTGCAACAAGTATGTGAATTCTTTATGATTAATGTTGAGTCCATGGATTATACACACTCTCACTCTTCCATCTTTGCTACCCTCTCTAGTACCGCACAACTTTCACCGGTACATCAAACCCTCTTTCCTCAAAACAGCCACCAAATATTCCTCAAAACAGGCACTATACCTACCTATTATGGCATTTCCATAGCCATTCCGAGATATATTGCCATGCAACTTCCACCATGTAGATTTTCATGACATGCACCATCACTTTCATCTTGCATATAGAGTCATACTTTGTCATAGGTATCGAGTTGTAATTTTCTTTTTTGTGTTATAAGTAAATAAAGTGTGATGATTTTTCATTAATAGAACATTGTCCCGTGAGAGAAAAGGATGATGGAAGCCATGACTCCCTCACAAGTTGGTATGAGTATCCGGACTTTACAAATAATAAAAGAGGCCAACGAAGCCCAAACAAAAAAAGAGGCCAAAGATGCCCACCAAAATAATAATAATAAATGAGAGAAAGAGATAAGGGACAATTGCTACTATCTTTTTCCACACTTCTGCTTCAAAGTAGCACCATGATCTTCATGATAGAGAGTCTCCTATTTTTTCACTTTCATATAACTAGTGGATATTCATCTTGCACGACCACTTAGTTTTCTTTTTGATCTAAGTTCATTTGTTGCATGGCAATCCCTACTCACTCACATTGATATCTATTGATGGGCATCTCCATAGCCCGTTGATATGCCTAGTTGATGTGAGACTATCTTCTCCCTTTATCCTTGCACCTCCTCCATATTCTATTCCACCTATAGTGCTATATCCATGGCTCACGCTCATGTATTGCATGAGAGTTGAAAAGGTTTGAGAACACCAAAAGTGCAAAACAATTGCTTGACTTGTTCATCGGGGTTGTGCATGATTTAGATACTTTGTGGGGAAGATGGAGCATAGCCAAACCATATGATTTTGTAGGGAAAACTTTCTAAAGCCATGTTATTCCGAAAGGACACAACTACCTTATTTGTGTGCTCAAAGTATTACTGTTTTTATGTCAACATTAGACCATTGTTTTGAATCTTATGGATCTGAATATTCATGCCACAATAAAGAATATTACATGGATAAATATGTTAGGTAGCATTCCACATCAAAAATTCTGTTTTTATCATTTACCTACTCGAGGACGAGCAGGAATTAAGCTTGCGGATGCTGATACATCTCCAATGTATCTATAATTTTTGATTGTTCCATGCTATTATATTATTTGTTTTGGATGTTTTATATGCATTAATATGCTATTTTATATTATTTTTGGGACTAACCTATTAATCTAGAGCCTAGTGCCAGTTTCTGTTTTTTCCTTGTTTTTGAGAATTGCATATAAGGAATATTAAATGTGTCCAAACAGAAAAAAACCTTCGGAATGATTTTTTCTGGACTAGAAGGAAACCACCAAGCTTGGAGACCAAGGCAGGAGAGCCACCATGGGGCCACAAGCCCTAGGGGTGCACCCAGGGGGGTAGGGCGCGCCCTGTAGGCTTGTGGGCCCATGACAGCCCTCCTAACCCTAATCTTTGGCCTATAAATTTCCAAATATTCCCTATATATCAGAACGAGCCACAAAAGCAATTTTCCACCGCCAGAAGCCTTTGTTCCCTAGAGATCCAATCTTGGAGCCTTTTCCGGTAATCTGCCGGAGGGGGATTCGATCACGGAGGGCATCTACATCAAATCCATTGCCCCTCCGTTGATGCGTGAGTAGTTCACCATAGACCTTTGGGTCCATAGCTAGTAGCCAGATGGCTTATTCTCTCTCTTTGCTCTTTTATACCATGTTCTTCATGATCTTCATGGAGATCTATCCGATGTAATACTCTTTTACGATGTGTTTGTCGAGATTCGATGAATTGTGGGTTTATGTTCAGATTATCCATGAATATTATTTAAGTCTTTTCTGAATTCTTATGTGCATGATTTCATATCTTTGCAAGTCTCTTCGAGTTATTGGCTTGGTTTCGCCAACTAGATTGGTAATTCTTGCAATGGGAGAAGTGCTTAGTTTTGGGTTCAATCTTGCGGTCTCCTCACCTAGTGAAAAAGTAGGGGTAGCGAGGCACGTATTGTATTGTTGCCATCAAGGATAACAATATGGGGTTTTCATCATATTGCTTGAGTTTATCCCTCTACATCATGTCATCTTACCTAATGTGTTACTCTATTCTTCATGAACTTACTACTCTAGATGCAGGCAGGAGCCGGGTGATGTGTGGAGTAATAGTAGTAGATGTAGAATCGTTTCGGTCTACTTGACATGGACGTGATGCCTATATTCATAATCATTGCCTTGGATATCTTCATAATTATTCGCTTTTCTATCAATTGCTCGACAATAATCTATTCACCCACCGTAATACTTGCCATCATGAGAGAAGCCTCTAGTGAAACCTATGGCCCCCGGGTCTATTTTCCATCTTATACTTTCAGATCTAAAACCAAAAATACCAAAAATACCTTTCTGCATTGTTTTTACCTTTTGTTTTACTTTCCGTTCAAGCAATATATCTCTATCAGACCTCATCCTTGCAAGTAACCGTGAAGGGATTGAAAACCCCTTTATAGCGTTGGGTGCAAGAGTTTGATTATTTGTGTAGGTACACCTATTGGGGACTTGCTGTTGGAAATATTCCCTAGAGGCAATAATAATTTGGTTATTATCATATTTCCTTGTTCATGATAATCGTTTATTATCCATGCTATAATTGTATTGATCGGAAACTCGGATCCATGTGTGGATACATAGACAACACCATGTCCCTAGTATGCCTGTAATAGACTAGCTCGTTGATCAAAGATGGCTATGGTTTCCTTGTCATGGACATGAGATGTCATTTGGTAATGGGATCACATCATTAGGAGAATGATGTGATGGACAAGACCCAAACTACAAGCATAGCATATGATCATGTCAGTTTATTTCTACTGTTTTTTGCATGTCAAGTATATGTTCCTATGACCATGAGATCATGCAACTCACTAACACCAGAGGAGTACCTTGTGTGTATCAAACGTTGCAACGTAACTGGGTGACTATAAAGGTGCTCTATAGGTATCTCCGAGGGTGTCTGTTGGGTTGGCATGGATCAAGACTGGGATTTGTTACTCCGTGTGACGGAGAGGTATCTCAGGGCCCACTCGGTAATACAACATCACAATAAGCTTTGCAAGCAATGTGACTAAGTGTTAGTCATGGGATCTTGTATTATGGAATGAGTGAATAGACTTACCGATAACGAGGTTGAACTAGGTATGGAGATACTGACGATCGAATCTCGGGCAAGTAACATACCGAAGAACAAAGGGAACATCATGCGAGATTAACTGAATCCTCGACATAGAGGTTCGACCAATAAAGATCTTTGTAGAATATGTAGGAACCAATATGGGCATCCAGGTCCAGCTATTGGTTATTGACCGTAGAGGTGTCTCTGTCATGTCTACATAGTTCTCGAACCCGCAGGGTCTGCACACTAAAGGTTCGGTGATGTTTTGGTAGTATAGAGTTATGTATGGTGGTGACCCAAGGTTGTTAGGAGTCCCGTATGAAATCTCGGATGTCATTAGGAGCTCTGGAATGGTCTGGAGGTAAAGATTGATATATAGGAAGTCCTGTTTTGGTCACCAAAAAAGTTTCGGCCTCATCGGTAGTGTACCGGGAGTGCCGGTAGTGTACCGGGGGACCATCGAGAGGGGTATTTCAACCCAAGAGGCTACATGGGCTGTGGGAGAAGTAATACCAGCCCTTAGTGGGCTGGCCGAAGTACCACAGAAGGCCCATGCATGTGGGAAGAAATTTCAAACTGGAAAAGGTGGAAAAAAGGCAAAAAGGTGGAAATAAGGAAGGAGTCCTAATCCTACTAGGAGTGGAGGAGGAGGACTCCTCCTCTCCACTTCGGCCGAACCAAAGAAGGGCTGGCCCTTGTGCCAAGCCTCCTGCTACTCTCCTCCTATATATACTAGAGGTTTTGAGGGCAACTCTAACCCTAATTGCCACGTGCTGCCCTCCTCTTCCTCCAGATCTTTTTCTCCTCTAGATTGGTTTACAGTGGTGCTTAGGCAAAGCCCATCTAGAATTCCTCTACCACCATCGACGCAACACCGTCGTGCTGCCGGAGAACTCGTCTACCTCTCTGCTCCCTCTTGCTGGATCAAGAAGGTGGAGATCATCATCGAGCTATACGTGTGCTGAACTCGGAGGTGTCGTCCGTTTGGCGCTAGATCGAAAGGTTCGTGATCAAGATCGCGAGGCGGATCATGATGAGATTGCGGGACGGCTCATGAAGAGTTCGCGAAGGAGCATCAAGTGTTAATGGTTAGTAAAACCACTAGTTTCGAGAAGGGCAAGGGCAAGGAGGGAAACTTCATGGATGGCAAGTCAGTTGCTGCTGTAGTGAAGCAACCCAAAGTTGAACCCAAACCCGAGACTAAGTCCTTCTATTATGAGGAGAGCGGTCACTCAAGCAGAACAACCCTAGATACTTGGTAGATAAGAAGGCTGGCAACATCAACAGAAGTATATTTGATATACGTGTTATTGATGTGTACCTTACTAGTACTCCTAGTAGCACCTGGGTATAGGATACCGGTTCGGTTGCTAAATGTTAGTAACTCGAAATAAAAGCTACGCAATAAATGGAGACTAGCTAAGGGTGAGGTGACGATATGTGTTGGAAATGTTTCCAAGGTTGATGAGATCAACATTGGACGCTCTCTCTACCTTCGGGATTAGTGACGAACCAGAATAAATGTTATTTGGTGTTTGCGTTGAGCATGAACATGATTAGATCTTGTTTATTGCAATACAGTTATTCATTTAAGTCAGAGAATAATAGTTATTCTGTTTACATGAATAATACCTTCAATGGTCATGCACCCAATGAATGGTTTGTTGAATCTTGATCGTAGTAGTATACATGTTCATAACATTAATGCCAAAAGATACAAAGTTAGTAATGATAGTACCACATACTTGTGGCACTACCGCTAAATGTCATATTGGTATAAATCGCATGAAGAAACTCCATGCCGATGGATCTTTGGACTCATTCGATTTTGAATTGGTTGAGACATGCGAACCATTCCTCTTGGGCAAGCTGACTATGGACCCCGTTTTCGGTTTGATGGAGCAGGAAAGTGATTTATTGGAAATGGTACATGTTGATGTATGCAATCCAATGAGTCTTGTAGCGTGCGGTGGATATCGTTATTTTCTTACCTTCACTAATAATTTGTGTAGATATGGTGTATATTTACTTCATGAAACACAAGTCTGAATCATTTGAAAAATTCAACCAAATTCAGAGTGAAGTTTAAGATCGACGTGATAAGAAGATAAAAATGTCTGTGATATGATCGTGGTGGTGAATATCTGAGTTACGAGTTTGACATACAACTTTAGACAATGTGAAAGTTGTTTCACAACTCATGCCACCTGGAACACCAAAGTGTGTCCGAACGTCATAGTCGTGCTCTATTGGATATGGTGCATGCTATGATGTCTCTTATCGTTTTGCTACTATAGTTTTGGGGTTATGCATGAGAGACAACTACATTCACCTTAAACAGGGCACCATCTAAATCCGTTGAGGTGACACCATCTGAACTATGGTTTGATAGAAACATAAGCTGTCATTTCTTAATGTTTGGGGCCGCGACGCTTATGTGAAAAAAGTTTTCACCTAATGAGCTCAAACCCAAAGCGGACAAATGCATCTTCATAGAATACCCTAAGAACAGTTGGGTATACCTTCTATCTCAGATCCAAGTGCAAAGTGTTTGTTGCTAAAATGGGTCCTTTCTTGATAAAAAGTTTCTCTCGAAAGAATTGAGTGGGAGGAAGATAGAACTTGATGAGGTTGTTGAACCTTTGTTTCAACCAGAGAGTAGCACAGCGCAGAAAGATGTTTCTGTGGAACCTACGTCAGTTGAAGAGGAAGTAAATGATCATGATCATGAAGCTTCAGATCAAGTTACTATCGAACCTCGTAGGTCGACAAGGATGCGTACTGCTCCTGAGTGGTACGACAACCCTGTCTTGGAGGTCATGTTGTTGGACAACGATGAACCTATGAAATATGGAGAAGCGATGATGGGCCCAGATTCCGACAAATGGTTAGAGGCCATGAAATCCGAGAAAGGATCCATGTATGAAAACCAAGTATATACTTTGGTAGACTTGCTCGTTGGACGGCAGGTCGTCGAGTACAAATGGACCTTTGAGATGAAGACAGACGTTGATGGTAAATGTCACCATTTATAGAGCTCGACTTGTCGTAAAGAAATTTCCAACAAGTTCAAGGAGTTGAATGCGATGAGACTTTCTCACTCATAGCGATGCTAAAGTCTGTTGGAATTATGTTAGCAGTTGCTGCATTTTTCAATTATGAAATCTGGCAGATGGATGTCAAAACATCATTTCCTTCCTTAAGGAAAGGTTGTATGAGATACAACCAGAAGGTTTTGTCAGTCCTAAGGATGCTAAAAGGTGTGCAAGCTTCAGTGATCCTTCTACGAACTGAAGCAAGCATCTCAGAGTTGGAATATACACTTTGATGAGGCGATCAAAGTTTTGAGTCTATACAAAGTTTATGAGAAACTTGTATTGACAATAAAGTGAGTGGGAGCACTATAGAGTTTGTGGTAAGCATATGTGGTTGACATATTGTTGATCAGAAATGATGTAGAATTTCTGGAAAGCATAAACGGTTGTTTGAAATGAGTTTTTCAAAGGAAGACCTAGATAAAGCTACCTAATTGTTGAGCATCAAGATCTATAGAGATAGATCAAGCTGCTTGATGAGACTTTCAATGAGTACATAACTTGACAAGATTTTGAAAGAGTTCAAAATGGATCAGTCAGAGAAAGAGTTCTCGCCTGATTTGTAAGGTGTGAAGTTGAGTGAGACTCAAAGCTCGACAACGGTAGAAGAAAGAGAAAGAACGAACGTCGTCCCCTATGCCTTAGCCATAGGCTCTGTATAGTATGCCATGCTGTGTACCGCACCTGTGTGTGCCTTGCCATGAGTCCGTCAAGGGGTACAAGAGTGATCCAGGAGTGGATCACTAGACAGCGGTCAAGATTATCCTTAGTAACTAAAATACTAAGGAAATGTTTCTCGATTATGGAGGTAAGAAAGAGTTCGTCGTAAAGAGTTACGTCGATGCAAGCTTTGACACCAATCCGGATGACTCTTAGTAGCAATCCGGATACGTATAGTAGAGCAGCCATTTGGAATAGCACTGTTTACGGTTTGACATAGAGATTTGCAAAGTACACACGGATCTGAATGTCGTAGACCCGTTGACTATAAGACCTCTCTCACATGCAAAGCATGATCGAGCCCCAGCACTCATTGGGTGTTAGATTCATAACAATGCGAATCACATGGTCATGCGAACTAGATTATTAACTCTAGTGCAAGTGGGAGACTGTTGGAAGTATGCCCTAGAGGCAATAATAAATTGGTTATTATCATATTTCCTTGTTCATTATAATCGTTTATTATCCATGCTATAATTGTATTGATCGAAAACTCGGATACATGTGTGGATACATAGACAAAACCATGTCCCTAGTATGCCTCTAATAGACTAGCTCGTTGATCAAAGATGGATATGGTTTCCTAGTCATGGACATGAGATTTCATTTGGTAACGGGATCACATCATTAGGAGAATGATGTGATGGACAAGACCCAAACTACAAACGTAGCATATGATCGTGTTAGTTTATTGCTATTGTTTTCTACATGTCAAGTATATGTTCCTATGACCATAAAATCATGCAACTCACTGACACCAGAGGAGTACCTTGTGTGTATCAAACGTTGCAACGTAACTGGGTGACTATAAAGGTGCTCTACAGGTATCTCCGAGGGTGTCTGTTGGGTTGGCATGGATCAAGACTGGGATTTGTTACTCCGTGTGAAGGAGAGGTATCTCAGGGCCCACTAGATAATACAACATCACAATAAGCCTTGCAAGAAATGTGACTAAGAGTTAGTCATGGGATCTTGTATTATGGAACGAGTAAAGAGACTTACCGGTAACAAGGTTGAACTAGGTATGGAGATACCGACGATCGAATCTCGGGCAAGTAACATACCGAAGAACAAAGGGAACATCATACGGGATTAACTGAATCCTTGACATAGAGGTTCGATCGATAAAGATCTTCTTAGAATATGTAGGAACTAATATGGGCATCCAGGTCCCGCTATTGGTTATTGACTGTAGAGGTGTCTCGGTCATGTCTACATAGTTCTCGAACCCGCAGGGTCTGCACACTAAAGGTTCGGTGATGTTTTGGTAGTATAGAGTTATGTATGGTGGTGACCAAAGGTTGTTAGTAGTCCCGTATGAGATCTCGGATGTCATTAGGAGCTCTGGAATGGTCCGGAGGTAAAGATTGATATATAGGAAGTCCTGTTTTGGTCACCGCAAAAGTTTTGGGCTCATCGGTAGTGTAAGGGGAGTGCCGGTAGTGTACCGAGGGACCATCGTGAGGGGTATTTCGACCCAAGAGGCTACATGGGCTGTTGGAGAAGGAATACCAGCCCTTAGTGGGCTGGCCGAAGTCCCACAGAAGTCCCATGCGGCTGGGAAGAAATTCCAAAGTGGAAAATGTGGAAAAAAGGCAAAAAGGTGGAAATAAGGAAGGAGTCCTAATCCTACTAGGAGTGGAGGAGGAGGACTCCTCCTCTCCACTTCGGCCGAACCAAAGAGGGGCTGGCCATTGAGCCAAGCCTCCTCCTCCTCTCCTCCTATATATACTAGAGGTTTTGAGGGCAGCCCTAGCCCTAATTGCCACGTGCTGCCCTCCTCTTCCTCTAGATCGTTTTCTCCTCTAGATTGGTTTTCAGCGGTGCTTAGGCGAGGCCCTGTTGGAATTCCTCCACCACCATCGCTGCAACGCTGTCGCACTGCTGGAGAACTCATCTACCTCTCTGCTCCCTCTTGCTTGATCAAGAAGGCGGAGATCATCATCGAGTTGTACGTGTGCTAAACGCGGAGGTGTCGTCCGTTCGGTGCTAGATCGAAAGGACCGTGATCAAGATCGCGAGACGGATCGTGATGAGTTCGCGAGACGGATCATGATTGGATCGTGGGATGCTCGGAGATTTGGATCGCGAAGACGTTCAACTACACCAACTGCGTTTCTTGACGCTTCCCGCTTAGCGATCTACAAGGGTATGTGGATCCACTCTCCCTCTCGTAGATGCTCATCACCATGGATAGATCTTGCATGTGCGTAGGAATTTTTTTGTTTCCCATGCAATGTTCCCCAAGACTTACTTGTATCTCCTACTGGATTGATACCTTGGTTCTCAACAACTGAGGGAAATACTTATCTACTTTGCTGCATCACTCATTCCTCTTCACGGAAACCAACGCATGCGCGAGAAGTAGAAGTGGCCGCGCCTACCAGGCTTGTGACCTCTCGGTAGGTGCCCTGGCGTGCACTCCAAGCCTGTTGGATTTGTTTCCTTCCAGAAAAAATCATTGCGAAGATTTTATTTCGTTTGGACTCCGTTTAATATTCCATATCTGCAGAACTCAAAAACAAGGAAAAAACATAAACTGACACTAGGCTCTAGATTAATTGGCTAGTCCCAAAAGTAATATAAAATAACATATTAATGCATATAAAACATCCAAAACAGATAATATAATAGCATGACATCATCAAAAATTATAGATACGTTGGAGACGTATCACCGCTCGATGTGTCATCTCGTTGCCCGTAGGGCCACCGGCTACACGGTCCCATCGCCTACTGGGGCCCGCCAGCCAGCTCTTTGATTGGTCCGTGCTGACCTGCCGCAACATGGGCTGCCCAAGCGGTGTCGCTTAGAGCCAGCCGGCCGAAGTCTCCAGTACAGACAATAGTGTTGTAGCCATGCGGGGACATGTAATGGAGTGGGTTGAGGCGTGTCGACACTATTGCCCTGCCCGGTCGCGATCAGCCAAGGTCAGTGGTACGACCGGCTGGACTGTAGCCATGCGTGCTCGCGCGTTAGCGGTCGCTATAGCCACGTCGAGGTCCATCATGAGGGTCTTGTATTGTCATTGTACTTGGTCACGGTGAGAAGGGTCAGGCGCTTGGCTGTCCAAAGGTCAGCAGAAGGGCCGACCGTGTGGCAGCCGGCCGCAGGCTGGCCAGGGGTCGGGCGGCCGACTCCTAGATCAGCCGGCCATGGGCCAGCCGGTAGTAAGCCTGACGGCTATCGGCCAGCCGGCCGTGGGTTCGCCGGCGGCACGCTAGTCAGCCATGGACCAGCCGACCGCATGTTTTTTCTTCAAAAGGGGGAGAACTCCCTAATCTTGGCCTATCTAGGGGTACTAACCCCGTTAGTAGTCCTCGAAGTTGGCTGGGGCCGTGTCCCTTCGACGAGGGGGAGCTAGCGGTTTCATTAGGCGGCATCAACCTTTCACGCGGGGTCGAACGACCGACTATGTCGACGATCGCCCCCGACACCTCGGGTCCCATCGTGCCGCTTCGGGTCCCGTGTCGGACCACGGCGTGCCACGCGAGGTGTAATGATGCCGTGGGACCTACCCCTGGGGCAGACGGCATGTCGCCTTGGGCCTAGCCCGACAGGCCGCGGACGTAGACCGATAGGCCTCGGGTCGAAGTCTAGGATCCTCTGCGCTTGGATCTGAGTGGTTATGGCCCGAGACGCCCACGTTCTCACGGATTCCCTGGGGGAGTGGGTGTAGTTAATCCCCACCTCCCCCGGGCATCGCCCCCTTATTTATAAAGGGTGGGGGAGGGGTGGAGGCAGTTGCGCACTCCCCACCCCATTGTCTTATTCCTCTCACCATTGCCCCTCGATGCGTGTTGCTGCTCCGTTCGCTCGCCACACCTCGCCAACTGCCATAGAGATGGCCGAAGGTCCTTCTGGCAGCTGGAGTGGTTCCGTCATCATGGAGGACAACATCACGTGGATCCGCTTTGCCCGCATGTTGCCGTCTGAGGACTGCATGGCTGCCCATCCACCGGGCGATGAGGTGGTTCCCGCGTCCAAGGAGGGAGAGTTCATAGTGTTTGCCTGGCACTTCCCGCACGGCTTCGGCCTGCCGGTGAGCTAGTTTTGTCGCCTCCTCATGGACATGTTCGATCTCCAGTCGCACCATCTCCAACCCAACGCCATCCTCTACCTCTCGAGCTTCGTGACCCTGTGCGAGGGCTACCTCGAGCTCCTTGCCTTCGTGGAGTTGTTCAAGAAGCTCTTCTTCCTCAAGGCTCTAAGGAACGACGACGAGCCGTACGCCTGTGGGGGTGTGGCGGTGTGCGTCCGCGGCCCGCTGTTCCCCTGCATCACCCTCATCAATCCGTCAAGAGGTGGAATTTGACATTCTTCTACTTGAAGAACGTCGACCCGCAGCTAGACTACATACGGCTGCCGGCCTTCGTCAACGCCCCGTCCTCCAGGGTGAATTGGGAAGATGCCGGCCAGCCTAGAGCCGTCGTTGGGGAGTTGGGCCGTCTCCAGGCCATGAGGAGCGAAGAAGGACTGGTCGCGTCCGACCTGGTGGCCGCTTTTATTGAGCGCCGAGTGCTGCCCCTCTAGCAGAGGCCGCACCAGTTCTGCGACATGTCGGTCCAGCGAGACCCTTGCCGGCTATCCACTTTCGAGCTGACGCCGGCTCGAGTGGCGAAGCGGGTGAACGCCATCACCAACTTCAAGCTGACGCCGGCGACCTAGACCTACGACAAGGAGCCGTAGAGCCGACACAAACCGACACCCCTGGTATGCCCCATCGAGGTGACTTTATTTCCTTTTGTCTCTTCCCAGCCAGCCCCCTGCTCACACACCGTGCTGACCACGGCACTTTGTTCGACAGAACACGCCAGACATCCCACACCCCCAGATATTCCAGGCGAAGCGCATTGAGTCTGACCTAGAGGACTTTGAGCTAGGAGGCAGCACCAAGGAGGAGGTCGACTCCTCGGGGGAGATCAAGGCGGACGAGGCGATGAGTGACCCGAGAACCGGCGGGTCTAGAGCGACTGGTGAGTTCCCCTCCAGACCCTCGATCAAAGATTGGACTGACGATGACGACGACGACGATGATGATGTCCGGATCCTAGATGCACGCCCCCCACAGCTCAGCGGGGGCCACGCGAGCGGAGTGAGGAGCAACCAGCTCATAGCTAGACGGTCGAGGCCTCCTGTTGGGAGAAGAGGCCGGCTTCGGGGCAGCCGTCGGCTCAGCAGCCGGCTCGCAAGCGAGTGCGAGCGGCCATCGTGAAGCCGTCGGCACGGGCCAAGCGGGCGCTTCCCGTTGTTGCCGGGTGAGTACTCCTAGTTTTTGTGGATTTTTTTAAGTTTATGAGCCAGCGATCGCTTGAGGGTTTGTTTGTACCAGGGACCCCATCGAGCTCCATGACACGGAGTCGGCTACCGGCTCGGTGGAGCCCACCAGCCGGCAGGTCGAGGAGCACGCGGCCATGCTGCATGAAGAGAAGAGGAGGCTCGCGGAGTTGCAAGCCTCGAAGACAGGAGCGAAGGGTGGGCCCTCCCGCTCGGGGCCTCGAGCGATGGGAGGCGGAGGCGGCCCGCAAATCCAGCACGCGCGTCAAACTCGGCGGCAGAATCGATGCGGATGTCGAGGCCTTCGTCGAGCGAGCCGCGAGAGCCGGCTGCGGAGATGGTCATGTCTGCCCCCGGGGCGGAAGTGCCCGACCCGGCGGGAGTGGCTCCCGAGGCATCATAGGAGAGGGCCTGACGGGAGGAGACCGCGGTGACTCCGCCCAATGTCGAGCCGTCCACGACCGACGTGCCGGCCAAGGGAGGAGACACGCCAGTCGTTGCGGCCATCGAGTCGAGACCGCGGGAAGAGGAGGCGGCGATGCTAGACATGGGGCAGCCGGGGGCCGACTCCCGTGCCATTGTGGTCGTCACCCGTCCCCCCGCAGCCGGCGCCGCAGCAAACGCTGGAGCAAGCTGCGGGACGAGCCGATCGAGGAGGAAGATGCTCGACATGATCTAAGACTGGGAGGCATTGGCCCGTGCCCCAGCCGTTCTGCCTCCACCGTCCAGCGGCCTGGTCCTCGTGCCTGGGGAGCTGGGCAGTGTCCTGGCGCAGTGCCTTGAAGGGTTGGCTAGGTTTGCGGAGGCCACCGACAGCACCCTATAGCGCGCAAAGGTAAGTCTCTTTATCCCGCGTCAAATTTTTAGTGGAGGCACGTGAGTGCACCCACTGGGTGTAGCCCCCAAGATGTGGGTCAGCTGACCGGTTGCGTGGCAGCCGGGCTAGATCTTCTTTTGCTTGTTTTAACTTCGGCCTCTTGGTGTAGAGCAGGCAGGGAGCTCCAGACGGTAGGAACTTTTTGACGAGGCGGTTTCCATCCACAACCGCGGCAAGCACGACTTCTACCGGATGGAGGAGGAGCTGAAGAGGACACAAGGTATGTTTGTTCCAGTAGGGGCGCGCGAGCACACCCATTGGGTGTAGCCTCCAAGAGTTGGGCCGGCTACTCGGCAGCCGACATGAATCTTGTGCGCTTTTGGTAACCATGGTTGGTCTTTTTCGTAGAAGAGTTGACCGCCTTGACCTTCATCCAGCAGAAGAGGGATGAGGTGGCCTCCGAGTGGGACCGGCTAGCGTGGGACGTCCAGGCGATCATGTAGGAGCAGGACTGGCTAGCCAAGTTGCTTGTGGATGGGCAGGCGGCCTAGGAGCGCCCTAGTGCGGAGCTGCAGCAGGAGGTGGCGGCCCGGGAGGATGCCACTAAGCAGGCAGCCGACGCCGCCCAGCGAGCCACCGCTCTCCAAGGTGAGGTGACCCGCCTCGAGGGCGAGCTTGAGGCGTGCGAAGCCGCCCTTGCCCAGGAGGAGACGACGCTAGAAAGGGAGAAGAACACGACACTCCAGTTCACCATCGAAATGGATGACGCCTTCTAGAGTAAGTTTTGCTTCCGAAGCTTCTTCCTCTGCCGACTGCTTTTATCTTACTTCCGACCTGTTTGTTGATTTTCTTTCTTTTCTCAGAGCAGTTCCCGGAGACCCAGCGCCACGCCGAGCAGGATGTGGCGCATCCTCGAGAGTGCCTGCGGCAGCGCGGCAGGAGATTGAGGAGAATGTCGTCTGGGACGTGGCGGAGCTCGGGCTGGCCATGGAGAACTGGCTGATCCACATTCAGCGCTGCATGGACCGGCTCAGGACGGCCGACAAGAAGGTGATTTCAGCCCTCTGGCCGGGCGTGGGGCCCCAGTGGGCCGCTTGGCACAACTGGAGAACACGGTGGTCTGGCTCGAGGTTTGGAAGGCGTCGGCAACTCGAGCCGGGGCACAGATGGCCCTCCGGTTCATTACATTGTGGTACTCCGGAGTCAACTTGGACCGGCTAGCCACGATGCGCGATGTTCCGAAGGCTGAACGAGTCGCCCGCCAAGGCGCTCTTGTCCATCGAGCCAACGAGCTAGCCTCGTACGTCAACCCAGACGAGCTCCTGCCGACACTTGGCGGGGATGGCGAGCCAGTTGTCGAAGACTCCTTCGGCAACTCTCAAGGGCCCAAAGATGAGGAGGTCACCGACAAGTGCATCGCCGCCAATACCGGCAGCGATAACAAAGCCACGGAGGTCCTGGAGGCAGACCCGAAGCTCGCGACCTCCCCTAAGCGAAACGTTGAGCCGGCCTACAATGCACCGACAACCTGAGTGGCCTTGCGTGCTTTGTATCCCTTTCCTTTCGCTACAAAACTTACTTGTTTAAGACGCATTTCCACCAACTGGGGTTGTATTGTAATGAACCCTTGGCCTACGGCCTTTTGCCTTTTAACTTGATTGTTGTTTGAAATGTATGCGTGCCGGCTCCTCCTTCACCCTTTGCCTTTTGACTCGTATTTCATGCAGGGATTACTTTTGGCTTCCGCCCCGCCTGTCAGCCAGTCAGGAGTTGGTCTGGACAAGGACGGGGCATCGTCCTTGGAAAAACAAGCAGGATTTAGAGTCGTCTGGCTAGGGTTGGGCGAGCCGGTAGAGGCTAACATCTAGAAGTAACATGATCTGGTTGGACCTGTCCGGCTTCTACTCGTCAGGCGGCGTTCGCGTGATAAGTTCCTTCCTACCCTGTGGTTCCGCCAGCCGGACAATCGGGGGCCGGTCTGTGGCTGGGTAGGGGGGTAGTAAAGGGTTGCTTACTCACACTGCTTGTCCGCCTTGGAGAAGAGCGAGCGAGCCCCCAAGCCAGGGAGCCGGACCCGGGTACCATGCTTAAGTAATGAAAAACCTTTGAAGGAATTTAAAAGGGGGCATGCCCCAAGTGTCGGCTTGAGGCCCCCGTTGCATTCATTAAGTTTCAACAGAAGGGAAGATACATACATACATGGATTTTCTTTCTTAGCAGTAGAACGGTCGTAGGAGTGTCGCGTTCCACGTGCGCTCCGTCTCCTCATTGGAGGCGTCTTTCTTGCGCTTCTGCATCTTTTGGGCGTCTATTAGATAGTACTCATTGTTGTGCAGCGCCTTGCTGACGATGAACGGGCCCTCCCACGGGGAGGATAGTGATAACCCACAAGTATAGGGGATCGCCAAAATTTTCGAGGGTAGAGTATTCAACCCAAATTTATTGATTCGACACAAGGGGAGCCAAAGAATATTCTCGAGTATTCGCAGCTGAATTGTCAATTCAACCACACCTGAAAGACTTAATATCCGCAGCAAGGTATTCAGTAGCAAAGTAGTATGGAAGTAATGGTAATGATGACAAAAGTGACAGTAGCAATCTTGTAGTGATAGTAACAGTAGCAACAAAAAAGTAACTTAGCAAAGATCAATATGTGGAAAGCTCGTAGGCAATGGATAGGTGATGGATAATTATGCTAGATGGCATTCATCATGCAACAATTATAACATAGGGTGACACAGAACTAGCTCCAATTCGTCAATGTAATGTAGGCATGTATTCCATATATAGTCATACGTGCTTATGGAAAAGAACTTGCATGACATCTTTTGTCCTACCCTCCTGTGGCAGCGGGGTCCTAATGGTAACTAAGGGATATTAAGGCCTCCTTTTAATAGAGAATCGGACCAAAGGATTAGCACTTAGTGAACACATGAACTCCTCACCGAAAAGAATCCCAGTTATTGTCACCCTGGGGGATGCGGATCATAACTTGTAATAGGTGTTTACAACTTGCAAGATAGGATCAAGAACACATATATATTCATGAAAACATAATAGGTTCAGATCTGAAATCATGGCACTCGGGCCCTAGCGACAAGCATTAAGCATAGCAAAGTCATAGCAACATCAATCTCAGAACATAGTGGATACTAGGGATCAAACCCTAACAAAACTAACTCGATTACATGATAAATCTTGTCCAACCCATCACCGTCCAGCAAGCCTACGATGGGATTACTCGCGAATGGCGGAGAGCATCATGGAGTTGGTGATGAAGGATTGTTGGTGATGATGATGGCATCGATTTCCCCTCTCCGGAGCCCAAAACGGACTCCAGATCTGGTCTCCCGAGGAAGAACAGGAGGTGGCAGCGGCGGCTCCATATCGTGAAACGGGATGAACTCTTCTCCTCGTTTTTTTTCTCCGCAAATAGGGTTATATGGAGCTGGAGATGAGGTCGGGGAGCCAGAGGGGCCCCACAAGCCTGCTAGTGGCCCCCTCTGGTTGATTCTTGCGCCAATATTTTTTATTAAATCCAAAAATATTCTTCATAAATTTTCAGGACGATCCAAGAACTTTTATTTCTGCACAAAAATAACACCAAGGCAATTCTGCTGAAAACAACGTCAGTCCGGGTTAGTTCCACTCAAATCATGCAAATTTGAGTCCAAAACAAGGGCAAAAGAGTTTGGAAAAGTGGATACGATGGACATGTATAAACTCCCCCAAGCTTAACCCATTGCTTGTCCTCAAGCAATTCAGTTGCTAAACTAAAAGTGATAAAGAAAAACTTTTACAAACTCTGTTTGATCTTGTTGTTGTAAATACGTCTAACTGATGTTCAGATTTTCAGCAAAGATCATGGACTAACCATGTTCACAATAACATTTAGGTCTCACATTTACTCATAATAATGACATAATCAACTAGCAAGCAATAATAATAACTCTCGGATGACAATACCTTTTCAAAACAATCATGATACAATATAACAAAATGGTATTTCGCTAGCCCTTTCTGAGACCGCAAAACATAAACACAGAGCACCTCTAAAGAACAAGGACTGACTAGACATTGTAATTCATGGTGAAAGAGATTCAGTCATGCTCATACTCAATATCAATTAACAACAAAGCATACAAATGACGGTGGTGCTCTCTAATTGGTGCCTTTTATAAGAAGATGATGACTCAACAATAAAGTAAATGGAAAGGCCCTTCGCAAAGGGAAGCATTGATTTGCACAGGTGCCAAAGCTCGAGTTTTTTTTAAAACAGAGATGAATAATAATTTTTGAGCGGTATGATTTCATTGCTCACGTAATGACCAAGAGGTTTTCAACATCATCCATGCTAGATACATTATAGGCGGTTCCCAAATAGAATGATGAAGTTTTTACTCCCCCTCCACCAATCAGTCAGACTCCACAACGAGCCGAATCCACGGATACCGTCCATACAAACACAGTTTTGGGGGAGTTTTTTTTAATTATATTTTTATTTTATTTTGAGCATGGAACTGGGCATCCCGATTACCAACCACTTTCTCGTGAATGATAGTGAATCAACACATATTGTGAGAATAACCCACCTAGCATGGAAGATACTGATAGCCCCCAGTCGCTCATAAGCGATTTGGGCATACAAAACAAAATGTTTATTTGAAGGTTTAGAGTTTGGCACATGCAAATTTACTTGGAACGGCAGGTAAATACCGCATATAGGTAGGTATGGTGGACTCATATGGAACAACTTTGGGGTTGAGGAATTGGATGCACAAGCAGTATTCCCGCTTAGTACAAGTGAAGGCTAGCAAAAAGACTGGGGAGCGATCAACTAGAGAGCGACATGGTCATCAACATGCTTTGAGATTAAACAACATTGAATGAAAACATGAGTAGGATATAAATCACTATGAACATAAATATCATAGAGGCTATGTTGATTTTGTTTCAACTGCATGCATGAACATGTGCCAAGTCGAGCCACTTGAATCATTCAGAGGAGGATACCATCACATCATACTACATCACAACTATTTTAATATGCACGTTGGCACCCAACACAAACCCTTATCCACTCCTAGCTAATTAACCATGGCATGAGTAACTATAATCTCTAATTGTCATTGCCGATATGTTTTACCCATAATGAACTGAATTTGAAAGGATGAGCTAATCATATTTACGAAAGCAAGATAGGTCGAGTTCATACTAGATTTTCTCCATCTCAATCTTTTCATCAAATATCGTCATTATTGCCTTTCACTTGCACGACCGAACGGTATGGATAATAATAAGAGCGCACGTGCCTTGGACTAAGCTCGAATCTACAAACAATAACTCAAATGAGAAGACACGGTAACATGGGCTCTCTAATAGGTAAACAGTAATGCATATGAGTGCCACTCGACATTTTCATTATGGTCTTCTCCTTACGACCCAAAGAAAGAAAAATCAAAACAAGAACGAGAAAAAAACTATTTACACGGGAAAGCTCCCAACAAGCAAAAGAAGAACGGAAAATATTTTTGGGTTTTCTTTTCAATACTATAACTAAGCAACTAGAAGATAAAGCTAGAACTAATTCTTTTTTGTATTTTTCTCAAAGTTAAATAAACACACAAGAAGAACGCGAAACGAGGAAATAAACTACCATGGATAGTACAATGAAAGAGTATGAACAACGACCACTAAGATGAGTGTGTGAACATGAATGTAATGTCGGTTAGAAATACGTACTCCCCCAAGCTTAGGCGTTTGTCCTAAGTTGGTCTATGGCCATGGCTGGAAAGAGCTCTCTCCCAGATACTCAGGAGCGTCATTAGAGTTCCATTGGTTGGCGAACTCCTACGGCTCCCACTGAAAAATTGGCTCCGGATACGGATCAAGGGCTGGTGCCGGTTCTGGAGCTGGCGGTTGCGTCAAACCCCAATATCTGTAAATGTCTCCGGGCAGAATGGTGTACCTGCCTGAGCGAATATCGAACAAAGAAGAAGCAGGCAGAGTAATAATTTCACAAGTACCCTGGCTAAAAACTAAGCTGTAAAGCAACCTTCTATCATCATTTTTCTTAATAACATCGTGTGCTACCATACGGTCATAATCTAAAAACTTCGAGGGTAGCATCCTCTCATCTTTATCGTTAAGCCTAATGGGTATCTCAAAATGTTTGGCTAAACGAGATGCATAGATACCTCCGAATATGGGCCCCTTTGAACGGTTGGTGTTCAACCATTGGGCCACCATAGCACCCAGACTAAAGGTTCTATCAGCAAATAAAGGATGGCCCATAATGGCGAGGTCAGGTGCACTAAGACTTCCACTCTCCCAGCGACCAACTAAACATCTTCTCGCAAATAATGAATAATAGCGTAGCATAGGAAAATGTAAACTAGTTGCTCTTGCCTTTAACACACCTCGCTTTCCCCTACAGTGACTGCGGCAATAAAATCTTCCATGTCTTGAGGACGTGGTTCCCTTATGCTGCCCTCATAGGGTATTTTGCAAACTTTGCAAAAATCATAAAGGTTCATTTTCTTAGGCACATCATATAAGTGAAATTCTACTATAGGACGGTCTTCCCTAGAATGAAAGTGAAAATTTTGCACAAAGGTATTCGTGAGCAAGAGGTACTGGTTACACTTATCGTTGAGGAAGTCGTTGATGCCTGCATTATTGGCCAAATAATAGGAATCTTCATAAATTCTGGCCGCCCTCCAGAATGTGTAACACGGCCATTCACATGGTCGAACTTCTGCGATGTGATGAAGATTATACTTGGGTTTCTCCCTCATCTCATTTTCATCTTCCTTAGAGCTCCGTCTTGAAGAGCCTCTTTACAATCTCCTCAACATTTCTTTCTCTGGAAAATTCTGAAATTTTTAGTGACTCAAAATAAAGGTGAACACAACTCAACAGAATTTATAGCAACTACTCCCACAAGTGCCTAGAGGCTATATCATGCATCAAAACTACTTGGGACCATATAAATTTGACATGCAAGCTTAAGAACAAGGTCACCTCAGCAGCAAAAATTTGTAATATATAAAGCACTAGAATAAAAACTAATTGGAGCATTGGAGGAGTCACATACCGAGGAACAATCTCCCAAAACAGTTTTACTAATGAAGCTTTGCACAAGGAGATCGAAAATTGTAGCAAAATGAGCTAGAACACGGGTTTGAGAAATGGTGGGATTTTTTCTGGAGGAAGATGAAGTGGATGGGTGCTGGAGTAAGTGAAGGGGGTCCATGTGGGACCTACAAGCATGCTAGGCATGGCCAGGGGGCGGCTGCGCCTTGTGGGCTTGTGGTCCACTGGTGCA
Organism: Hordeum marinum; assembly: GCA_022496015.1. Classification (NCBI taxonomy): domain Eukaryota; kingdom Viridiplantae; phylum Streptophyta; class Magnoliopsida; order Poales; family Poaceae; genus Hordeum; species Hordeum marinum. The sequence continues at coordinate 448,184,363 of CM039674.1, forward strand.
GCCCCGTGCAGTGTGCTTAGTGCCAGATATTTTTAAATATTCCGGAAAAAATCATACTCCATTTTCAGGACATATGAAAAACTTTTATTTACAAGTCACTTTTTTATTGTACGGGAAGCTCAGAAAGCAAAAAAATAATAGCATTTTTACTTAATTTCATCTAACTAACAAAAAATAAAAGTTGGGTACAGAAAGTTGTGCTTTCTAAATTCATCCATCTCATGCTCATCAAAAGGAATCCATCAATAAGGTTGATCAAGTCTTATTAACAAACTTCTTTTGAATAACATGAAACCAAAGAATTTTCGAATAACACTAAGTTACCTCAATGGGGATATGCATGTCCCCAACAATAAGTATATCATATTTCTTCTTGACAGTAGGAAGAGAAAACTCAAAGTCTCCAATAATGATCGTTGGAATTTTTTCAATAAAGTTGATACTGTGAACTTGAGGTTGTTTCTTCGGAAGGTGTACCGTATGCTCATTACCATTAATATGAAAAGTGACATTGCCCTTGTTGCAATCAATAACAGCCCCTACAGTATTCAAAAAGGGTCTACCAAGGATGATCGACATACCGTCGTCCTCAGGAATATCAAGAATAATAAAGTCTGTTAAGATAGTAGCATTTGCAAATACGACATGTACATCCTCACAAATACCGATAGGTAGAGCTTTTGATTTATCAGCCGTTTGCAAAGAGATTTCATTAGGTGTCAACTTATTCAAATCAAGTCTACGATATAAAGAGAAAGGCATAACAACACCAGCTCCCAAATCACATAAAGCAGTTTTAACATAATTCCCTTTAATAGAGCATGGTATAGTTGGTATTCCTGGATCTCCTAATTTCTTTGCTACTCCACCCTTAAAAGTATAATTAGCAAGCATGGTGGAAATCTCAGCTTCTGGTATCTTTCTTTTATTAGTCACAATATCTTTCATATACGTAGCATAAGGAGACATTTTTAGAATTTCAGTCAAACGCATATGCAAAAAGACAGGTCTAAGCATCTCAAAAAGCGCTCAAAATCCTCATCATCCTTTTCCTTGGATGGTTTAGGAGGAAAGGGCATGGGTTTCTGAACCCATGGTTCTCTTTCTTTACCATGCTTCCTAGCAATAAAATCTCTTTTGTCATATCTTTTATTCTTAGGTTGTGGGTTATCAAGATCAATAGCAGGTTCAATCTCCACATCATTATCATTGCTAGGTTGAGCATCAACATGAACATCATCATTAATATTATCACTAGGCTCATGTTCATCACCAGATTGTGTCTTAGCATCAGAAACAGAAATATCATTTGGGTTTTCAGGTGTATCAATAACAGGTTCAAGAGCAACATGCAAGGTTCTATCATCATCCTTATTCCTCCTATTATTGGAACGACTAGGTGCATCAGTATTGCTCCTTTAAGAATCTTGCTCAATTCTCTTAGGATGGCCCTCAGGATACAAAGGTTCCTGAGTGTAACATCCCAAACTTTGGAATGTTATAATAATAATTAGAATGATTGTTTATTTGCTTGAGTGATTTGAAAGTGAGTGAAATTTGAAACTTGTTGAAACTTTTGAAAATTTGATGAGAGGGAATGAAATGACTTTCCCAAAACTTCCACTCTGCATTTTGATCACCAGGAATTCAAATTCATTTCATCACAAAACCCCAGAGTGAAGATGACATGACTTCTTCCATTTAAAATGAAAAGGGATTTGAAAATGGTTTGAATTTCCATTTGAAAATATTTCGAATTCAGAAACTTTATGCAACTCAATGATTTTCATGAGGGAGGATAATATGACTTCTTCAATTTATATGAAATATGAGTTGGGAGTTTAAAAGAATTTGAAAGTGCCTCTGAATTATTTTGGAATCCATTTCATATTTGGTTCCTATTCAAGTTTTCAAAGTATTCAAACCCTTGTCAAAAATTTGAGGGGAGTAAATATGACACTCCAAAACCAGGGGGTTATTTGTGAAGTTTTGAATCATAAAACCCAAGGGGTTGTATGAAAAATAAATTTGCAAAAATAAATAAAGCCAATTAGGCAATTTTCTGAAAAATATATTTTTTAAAGTATTTAATTTGACAGAATAAAAATGTCCATTAAATGACATTTATTCTGCTGATAACTTTGGTATAAAACTTTATTTTGTTGGCAAAGCATTTATGGCCCTTTAATGATTTTGATTCTCTGATAAAAATAAAAAGGAAAGTTTTTAAACGTTTTAAATGTCCGGTCGACCCACTTACCTAAACCTCCTCCCGAATTTCCTAAATTGCAGCCAACCGACACTGCCGCCTCTCCCTCCCTCTCGCTGACGTGTGGGACCCGCCGCCCGATTTCCTCTCCCGCGTGGTCACCTTCCTCCCCTTCTCCCCGACGACCTCGCCGACGCTCCCCTCGCCGGATTTCTCTCCCCTCCTTCCTTCCGGACTGCCCGACCCCTCCTATATAAGCCCAAGGACCCCTCTGGCCATTCCACCCTTCGCCCCATCGCCGGACCCCCTCTCCTCGCCGGGATTTCTCGCCGGACTTCACCACGGCCGCCGCGCCATTATCGCGCCCCCGCACCACCGAGCCTTCCCCGCACCCCCCTGAGTCCATCACCAATCTCGCCACACTCGCCCGCACCGCCCCGACCATCTGCCCGAGACCCGGACCCCCTGGAACACCGGAGCCCGCGCCCTCGCCGGAGTCCGAACCGCCACCGAGCCACCCCGAGCACGTGCCGCTCACCTCCGTCGCCCTGAGGCCCCTCCGACGCCACCATCACCTTCTCCGTGCTTCCCTGCGTCGAACGGAGCCGACGCTGTCGCTGGAAACCCCCTGGAGCCGACGCACGCTTCAATCCTGAGCCGTCGCCGTCGCCGTCGCCGGACCTCTCCACCGCCGCGGTGAGCCTCGCCCCTCTTCCCCACCGTCTGATCCTAATCTACGGCTTAGATTAGAAGTTTTAATACGCGAATCGTTTTCCCCTAGCGATCGGTCATCCACCCGAGACACACCGCGCGACACACCCGTAGCCAATAGAAGAGCGCCACGTCACCCCCTGTCCGTTAGTAGTTGTTTTTCTTTTTCTGTTTTGTTTTAAAAACAGATTTAGTTCTAATTTTGTTTTTAGTATATATTTTATGTTTTTAAGTATTTTTAATTGATTCTTTTTGCATCAGGTCACAATTTTTATCTAGTTTCTGTAGACACCAAATTTGACCATGTTTGAACATTTAAATTTGAATTTAAACAGATTTGATTTAAATTTTGTTTTCTGAATATCTTGAGTTCTAAAATGTATTTTGAGTTGATTCTTTTTGCTAATTGTCACTAGTGACCTTAGTTATCAGTAGGTAGAGTTTGGGAATTTTTAGGATATTTTAAAATAGTATTTTCAACCAAAACAGATTCTATTTAGTTCTTGTTAGGATTATTTATCTTCCTTTCGTTTTAAATTGTGTTAAAATTATTTTATTTTATATTAGTTGATAAATTTTATAAAGTTTTCTGTTATAAGATAGTAGTCCTTCAAAACAAATATTATTTTATTAGTGGATTGCATGGAATCAATTCTAGTTCAATTATAACTTGCAATTGGATTTCCATTGCTAGTTTGATTTGCTATTTGAAAATACTTTTAGTAAAATTTTGTTTTATAAAATATACTTTCTGTTAACTTAGTTAATATATATTTTGTTTTCTGTTAGTTATCAGTAGTACTTCAAATAAACTTATTTTATGTTATTATTTTGATAGCATGAAATCAATTCTAGTTTCATAATAACTTGCAAAATTGATTTCATTGCTAGTTGGAACTCTTATTTGAAAATATTTTCATAACTTGTTTTATAAGTTTTATTTTTTGTTAACTTAATTGTTTTGTACTTTTTTCCCCTTATTTTAATATTGCATTGTTTTACTTGTTGTTAAGCTTAGTGGGCAAACACTTATGTTGTTTAGAGTTTTGTTTTCATAAGTTTTACTTGTTCTTCAAAAAGTAATTCTTTTTGCTAGTAAAATATTTACTAAAATCCTTTTGTTGTATTTTACTTTGTTGTTGTTTTGTTACTATTGAAAATAATTGTTTTAGGGGAAAACTACCTTAGTTCTTTTTATGAAAACTTTCTTGACTTTGAGTTTTGTCTTAAGTATTTCCTTCATCAACCTTGTTGCTTTTGTTCTTGTGTTACCTTGTGATTGTTAGAATTGATTGCTAGTATGATTGCTTATGAATGCAATGTTTGTTATAGATTTCATCGGAGAGTGACATATAGTCTATCAAGTTATTTCTGAGAGCGATCTTTATCTTCATCAACAGTACAGGTAAGTTCACTTTGACCATTTATACCATACCTATGTTTTTATTGCATATAGTGACATCATTCAACAAATCTCTCCCGTAGTGTTATTGAAATTCTTGTAGTTGAGTAGAATGCATGAGGTAGGAACCCACCACTTGTTACTAAAGCCCCGGGAACGTTAGTTACTTTTATGCTATGATTGGTATGAGTGTTCATGAGTGGTGTGAAGAAGGACTCTACGTCAAGACGACAACTTCATGAAGACATCTTCAAGTCCTGCATCTTCAAGACCTCAAGACTCGAGAAGACAAGTTTTCAATACACACTACTGGGTGAAGGATGGAATTGATGGGCACCCTGGAGAAACCAGTGAGTGGCCGGGATGCATGGAGAAGCGCCATGACATCTTGCGGAAAGCTTCACCCAGACTCAAAGAGAAGGACGAATACTTCATGCCCGGAAGCTTACCTGTGTAGCCACAAGTCATTATGGGCTCTGGCTTGGTTGCTCTTTGTTGTGACTCTGCTGGGCAGTGCTACGAGATGTAGTCGACGTTAGGATTGGATGGGCACTGTCGGACAGTCAGGGAAACACTTTGAAAGACCATGTTTCTTTCATCCTGTTCTCAAACACCAGGCAGTGCGAGGACTTACCAGGAGGGAAAGAATCTTGTGGGTAAAGTACACAACACTCTGCAGAGTTAAACCTAATCGATTAGCCGTGTCCCCGGTTACGGACAATTTGAGCTTCTAGACTTGGATCTATCTCTGAACTCTCAACACTGGACTGATAACTAATTGTGGGCAACTTAATGATACTAGTGGGCAATTGAGACATTGGTTGGCGGAACCATGTCATGATAGGTAACTCCATAGTGAAATTCCTGATATTCCTTTGTTGTAGGGAAAATAAAATCAGCTTTTATGCAAACACTCAGACACAGAGCCACAAAGCCTTTGCATATAGAATAGTCTTTATTCTTCTGTTCTACTATGGTGATCTTGCTAGTACATTCAATGTACTGACCTATATGGCTGCAACGTATCATGTTGCAGATACTCTTCTACGACGGGTAAGAGTACGATTCAGGGTTACGGTCTACACTCCCATTGACTGTATTCCGCTGCTATTTTAAGGTATATATCAGTTTTACGTTAATTACATGTGATTGCACTTTGATATATACATTGATGTACTGTGTGTGCCAGCATACTGATCCAGGGATGGCACAGAAAACACAGAGGCTTGACTCGTTTTGAGTCGGGTCACTACACTGAGTCATTCTTCCACCTCTAGTCACAACTGTAACAGAATGATCATTGTTCTTACTATTCATCTCATTAAGCAAATCATTTTGTGCTTTAAGTACTTGTTCTACTTGAGTAGTTACCATGGAAGCACGTTTACTAATCAGTTTAACATCATTGATAGTTCTACTTATATAATCACCTAAGCGATCAAGCCTGAAAGCATTATGTTTCAACTGTCTACTAACATAAGTATTGAAAATTTCTTGCTTAACAACAAAATTATCAAACTCATCCAAGCATTGGCTAGCAGACTTATTATAAGGAATATCACTTTCATCAAATCTACGAAGAGAATTTACCTCTACTACCTATGTCGGGTTATCAAGACCATGTATTTCTTCAATAGGTGGCAGATTCTTAACATCTTCAGCTTTAATACCCTTCTCTTTCATAGATTTCTTTGCCTCTTGCATATCTTTAGGACTGAGAAATAGAATACCTCTTTTCTTCGGAGTTGCCTTCAGAGGTGGTTCGGGAATAGTCCAATCATTATCATTGCTCAATATATTATTCAATAGTATTTTAGTTTGTTCAACAGTTTGTTCCCTGAAAACACAACCAACACATCTATCTAGGTGGTCCCTAGAAGCATCGGTTAGTCCATTATAAAAGATATCAAGTATTTCATTTTTCTTGAGAGGATGATCAGGCAAAGCATTAAGTAATTGGAGAAGCCTCCCCCAAGCTTGTGGGAGACTCTCTTCTTCAATTTGCACAAAGTTAAATATTTCCTGCAAGGCAGCTTGTTTCTTATGGGCAGGAAAATATTTTTCAGAGAAGTAATATATCATATCCTGGGGGCTACGCACACAACCAGGAGCAAGAGAATTAAACCATATCTAGCATCACCCTTTAACGAGAAAGGAAACAATTTGAGAATATAGTAATAACGAAATTTTTCCTCATGGGTAAATAGGGTGGCTATATCATTAAATTTAGTAAGATGTGACACAACAGTTTCAGATTCATAACCATGGAAAGGATCAGATTCAACCAAAGTAATTAACTCAGGATCGATAGAGACTTCATAATCCTTATCAGTAACAAAGTAGGTGAAGTAGAAACTTAGGATCATATTTCATTCTAGCATTCAAAGATTTTTCTTTCCACTTGCATAGTAATTTCTTAAGATCATCTCTATCCTTACAAGCAAGAAAGTCCCTAGCTACCTCTCCTTCCATAACATATCAGGCAATTCATATCTAGGAGGGCTAGGTCTAACATGTGTCTCATAGTGTTCAGTTTCAATAATTTCACCAGTTTCAGAAGTATCATAATTTTCAGCATTGGCTCTAGCAATTTGTTCATCAAGAAATTCACCCAGTGGCACAATATTATCAAGCAAAGTATCATCATAAGCATCATGCATAGCAGAAGTGGCATCATCGATTACTTGCAACATATCAAAATTACTAGCAGGTGGTGGTGTCGCAAACTTACTCATAACAGAAAGTGAATCAAGTGCAGAGCTAGATGATAGTTCCTTACCTCCCCTCATAGTAGAGGGATAGATCTTGGTTTTCAGATCTTTCAGATTCTTCATAGTGATCAACAGATATAAATCCCAAGTGACTCAGAGAATAGAGCTATGCTCTCTGGCAACGGCGCCACAAAAAGGTCATGATAACCCACAAGTATAGGGGATCACAACCGTTTTCGAGGGTAGAGTATTCAACCCAAATTTATTGATTCGACATAAGGGGAGCCAAAGAATATTCTCGAGTATTCGCAGCTGAGTTGTCAATTCAACCACACCTGAAAGACTTAATATCTACAACAAGGTATTTAGTAGCAAAGTAGTATGGAAGTAACGGTAACGATGGCAAAAGTAGGAGTAGCAATTTTGTAGTGATTGTAACAGCAGCAACAGAAAAGTAACTTAGCAAAGATTAATAGGTGGAAAGCTCGTAGGCAATGGATCGGTGATGGATAATTATGCTGGATGGCATTCATCATGTAACAGTTACGGTTGGAAATATGCCCTAGAGGCAATAAATAAAGTGTTTATTATTATATTTCCTTATTTATGGTATTTTTTTATTATCCATATTATAATTGTATTGATTGGAAACACATTGCATGTGTGGATATATAGACAACACTTTGTCCCTAGTGTGCCTCTAGTAGACTAGCTCGTTGATCAAAGATGGTCAAGGTTTCCTAGCCATTGACATGAGATGTCATTTGATAATGGGATCGCATCATTAGGAGAATGATGGGATGGACAAGATCCAAACTATAAACGTAGCATATGATCGTGTCAGTTTATTGCTACAGTTTTCTACATGTCAAGTATATGTTCCTATGACCATGAGATCATGCAACTCACGGACACCGGAGGAGTGCCTTGTGTGTATCAAATGTCGCAACATAACTGGGTGACTATAAAGGTGCTCTACAGGTATCTTCGAGGGTGTCTGTTGGATTGGCATGGATCAACACTGGGATTTGTTACTCCGTGTGACGGAGAGGTATCTCAGGGCCCACTCGGTAATACAACATCACAACAAGCCTTGCAACTAATGTGACAAAGTGTTAGTCACGGGTCTTGTATTATGGAAACAAGTAAAGAGACTTGCCGGTAACGAGGTTGAACTAGGTATGGAGATACCGACGATCGAATCTCGGGCAAGTAACATAACGAAGAACAAAGGGAGCATCATACGGGATTAACTGAATCCTTGACATAGAGGTTCGACCGATAAAGATATTTGTAGAATATGTAGGAATCAATATGGGCATCTAGGTCCTGCTATTGGTTGTTGACCGTAGAGGTGTCTCGGTCATGTCTACATAGTTCTTGAACCCACAGGGTCTGCACACTTAAGGTTTGGTGACGTTTTGGTAGTATACAGTTATGTATGGTGGTGAATGAAGATTGTTTGGAGTCCCGGATGCGATCCCGGACATCACAAGGAGCTCTGGAATGGTCCGGAGGTAAAGATTGCTATATAGGAAGTCTTGTTTTGGTCACCGAAAAAGTTTCGGGCTCACCGGTAGTGTACCGGGAGTGCCCGGAGGGTACCGAGGGACCATCGGGAGGGGTATTTCGACCCAAGAAGCTACATGGTCCGTGGGAGAAGGAATACCAGCCCTTATTGGGTTGTCCAAAGGCCCACAGGAAGCCCATGCGGCTAGGGAAGAAAACCCAAGGTGGAAATAAGACAAAAGTGGGAAATAAGGAAGGAGTCCTAATCCTACTTGGAGTGGAGGAGGAGGACTCCTCCCTCCCACTTCGACCGAAGCTAGGGTCTGGCCCCTTGGGGGCCAAGCCTCCTCCTACCCTCCTCCTATATATGCTAGAGGTTTGAGTGTTTTTTGGACACAGAAAAACAGCCACGTGCTATCTCGCCTCTAGATCGCAGTTTCTCCTCTAGATAGGTTTTCAGCGGTGCTTAGGCGAAGCCCTGCTGGAATAACTCCACCACCATCACCGCAACACCGTCGCGCTTCCGGAGAACTCGTGTACCTCTCCGCTCCCTCTTGATGGATCAAGAAGGCGGAGATCGTCACCAAGCCATACGTGTGCTAAACGCGGAGGTGTCGTCCGTTCGGTGCTAGATCGGGACGGATCGTGATTGGATCGCGGGACGCTCGGCGATTTGGATCGCGAAGACGTTCAACTACATAAACCGCGTTTCTTAACACTTCCCACTTAGCAATCTACAAGGGTATGTAGATCCACTCTCCTCTCTCGTAGATGCTCATCTCCTAGATTGATCTTTGTGAAGCGTAGGAAATTTTTTGTTTCCCACGCAACGTTCCCCAACAGTGGCATCATGAGCAAGGTCTATGTGTAGATGAGATCACGAGTAGAAAACAAAGGAGTTTGTGGGTGTTGACGCTTAGATTGATTCATTCCTTGGTCATGTTTTGATTCAGCGGCATTGTGGGATGAAGCGGCCCGGACCAACCTTACTCGTACGCTTACGAGAGACCGATTCCATCGACTGACGTGTAACTTCGTTGCACAAAGATGGCTTGCGGGTGTCTGTTTCTCCTACTCTAGTTGGATCGGATTCGACAAAGGCTGTCCTTGATAAGGTTGAATAGCAATTTGAGAATCACCGTTGTGGTTTATGCGTAGGTGAGAATAGTTCTTGCTAGATACCCGTAGCAGCCACGTAAAACTTGCAACAACAATTAGAGGACGTCTAACATGTTTTTGTAGGGTATGTTGTGATGTGATATGGCCAATTACATGATGATATATATGTGATGTATGAGATGATCATGTTTTGTATAGAATATCACGACTTGCATGTCAATGAGTACGGCAACCGGTAGGAGCCATAGGGTTGTGTTTAATTATTGTATGACCTGTGTGTCAATCATTAAGCGCCTTGTAATGCTTTACTTTATCGCTAAACGGTAGCAATAGTAGTAGAAGCACGGTGGGCGCGACAACCCCGATGGCTACACAATGATGGATATCATGATGATGGAGATCATGGTGTTATGCCGGTGAAGATGGAGATCATGTCGGTGCTTTCAAGATGGGAATCAAAAGCACAAGTTCATGGCCATATCATGTCACTTATGATTTGCATGTGATGTTAATCCTTTTATGCACCTTCTTTTGCTTAGGACGATGGTAGCATTATAAGGTGATGCCTCACTTAAATTTCAAGGTAAAATTGTGTTCTCCCCGAATGTGCACCGTTGCGAAAGTTCGTCGTGTCGAGACACCACGTGATGATCGGGTGTGATAGACTCTACGTTCACATACAATGGGTGCAAGCCAGTGTTGCACATGCAGAACACTCGGGTTAAACTTGACGAGCCTAGCATGTACAGACATGGCCTCGGAACACAAAAGACCGAAAGGTCGAACATGAGTCATATAGTAGATATGATCAACATGATGATGTTCACCAGTGAAACCGCCTCAACTCACGTGATGATCAGACTTGAGTTGGTGAATTTGGATCATGTATCACTCAGATGACCTGAGGGATGTCAATTTAAGTGGGAGCTTTAGTAATTTGATTAACTAAACTCATTATCTTGAACAATAGTCTTAGTAACCTTTGCTTATTTATGTTGTAGATCAATGGCTCGCGCAGTAGAACCCCTGAATTTTAATGCGTTCCTAGAGAAAGCTAAGTTGAAAGATGATGGAAGTAACTTTGTGGACTGGGCCCGTAATCTGAGGATTATCCCCACGGCTTCCCAGAGGCATATGTCCTTGATGCACCACTTGGTAACCAACCTGCAGACATCTCATCCGAAGACGTTAAGAACGCTTGGGAGGCACGTTCTGGAGATTACTTAATAGTTCGGTGTGCAATATTGTATGTCTTAGAACCGGGACTTCGGAGACGTTTTGAACGTCATGGAGCATATGAGATGTTCCAGGAGTTGGAGTTTATCTTTAAGAAGAATGCCCGGATCGAGAGGTATAAGTCCTCCGATAAGTTCTACGCTTGCAAAATGGAGGAGAACGGGTCTATGTGTGAACATATACTCAGAATGCCTGGGTATTCGACTCATCTTGCGGAGTTAGGGATGCCCCTTCTGCCAGAGGCAATCACTGACAGAGTTCTTCAATCATTGCCACCAAGCTACAAGAGCTTCGTGCTGAACTGTAACATGCACGGGATGAACAAGTGAGTCATCGAGCTATTTGCGATGCTAAAAGTCGCTGAGTCTGGAATCCAGAAAGAACATCAATTGTTGATGGTCAATAAAACCACCAGTTTCAAGAAGAATGGCAAGGGCAAGAAGGGTAACTCAAAGAAGGGTCGCAAAGCAGTTGCTCCTCCTGTGAAGAAACCCAAGGCTGGACCCAAGCCAGAAACTGAGTGCTTTCATTGCAAGGGAACTAGTCACTGGAAGAGGAACTGCCCCAAGTATCTGGCTGACAAGAAGGCGACTAACAACAAACAAGGTATATATGATATACATGTTATTGATGTGTACATTACTAGCTCTCGTTGTAGTGCCTGTGTATTTGATACCGGTTCGGTTGCTCACATTTGCAACTCAAAACAGGAACTACAGAATAGACGAAGGCTGGCGAAGGACGAAGTGATGATGCGCGTGGGAAATGGTTCCAAGGTTGATGTGATCGCTGTCGGCACGCTCTCTCTTCGATTACCATCGGGATTAGTGATGAACCTGAATAATTGTTATTTAGTGCCTGCGTTTAGCATGAACATTATATATGGATCTTGTTTATTGCGAGAAGGTTACTCATTTAAATCAGAGAATTAAGGTTGTTCTATTATATGAGTAATATCTTTTATGTTCATGCACCCAATGTGAGGGGTTTATTCATATTGAATCTTGATAGTGATGATACACATGTTCATAACATTGATGCCAAAAGATGTAGAGTTGATAATGATAGTGCCACTTTCTTGTGGCACTGTCGTTTAGGTCATATTGGTGTAAAACGCATGAGGAAGCTCCATGCTGATGGACTTTTGGAGTCACTTGATTTTGAATCGCTTGACACATGTGAACCATGCCTCATGGGCAAGATGACTAAAACGCCGTTCTCTGGAACAATGGAACGGGCAAGTGACTTATTGGAAATCATACATACTGATGTGTGCGGTCCAATGAATGTTGCAGCACGCGGTGGATATTGTTATTTTCTCACCTTCACTAATGACTTAAGTAGATATGGGTATATTTACTTAATGAAACACAAGTATGAAACGTTTGAAAAGTTCAAGCAATTTTAGAGTGAAGTTGAGAATCATCGTAACAAGAAGATTAAATTCCTGACATCTAATCGAGGAGGAGAATATATGAGTTATGAGTTTGGCAGTCACTTAAGATAGCATGGAATTTTTTCACAATTGACACCGCCTGGAACACCACAGCGTAATGGTGTGTCCGAACGTCGTAATCGAACCTTATTAGATATGGTGCGTTCTATGTTGTCTCTCTCCGATTTGCCACTATCGTTTTGGGGTTATGCATTAGAGACGGCTGCATTCACTTTAAATAGGGCACCATCAAAATTCGTTGAGACAACGCCATATGAACTATGGTTTGGTAAGAAGCCAAAGTTGTCGTTTCTTAAAGTTTGGGGATGTGATGCTTATGTCAAAAAGCTCCAGTCTGAAAAGCTGGAACCCAAAGCGGAGAAATGTGTCTTCATAGGATACCCAAAAGAGACAATTGGGTATGCCTTCTATCTCAGATCCGAAGGCAAAGTGTTTGTCGCTAAGGACGGAACATTTCTTGAGAAAGAGTTTCTCTCGAAAGAATTCAATGGGAGGAAAATAGAGCTTGATGAGGTTACTAAACCTTTACTTCAACCAGAGAGTAGCGCAGCACAGAAAGATGTTTCTGTGGAGCCTACGATAGTTGAAGAGGAAGTTAATGATGATGACCATGAAGCTTCGGATCAAGTTACTATTGAACCTCGTAGGTTGACAAGGGCGCGTACTGCTCCTGAGTGGTACGACAACCATAGGAGCTCATGTTGTTGGACAACAATTAACCTACGAGCTATGGAGGAGTGATGATGTGCCCGGATTCCAAGAAATGGTTAGAGGCCATGAAATCCGAGATGGGATCCATGTATCAAAACAAAGTATGGACTTTGGAAGTATTACCTGAAGGGCGAAAGGCCATTCAGAACAAATGGATCTTTAAGAAGAAGACGGACGCAGACGTTAATATCACCGTCTATAAAGCTCGACTTGTGGCAAAGGGTTTTTCACAAGTTCAAGGAGTTGACTACGACGAGACCTTCTCACCCTTAGCGATGCTTAATTCCGCCAGAATCATGTTAGCAATACTGCATATTTCATCTATGAAATTTGGCAGATGGATGTCAAAACAACATTCCTCAACGGTTTCCTTGAGGAAGAGTTGTATATGATGCAACCAGAAGGTTTTGTCAATCTAGAGAATGCTAACAAAGTTTGCAAACTCCAGCGATCCATTTATGGACTGGTGCAAGCATCTCGGAGTTGGAATAAGCGCTTTGACGAGGTGTTCAAAGCATCTAGGTTTATACAAGTTTATGGAGAAGCTTGTATTTACAAGAAAGTGAGTGGGAGCTCTATAGCATTTCTAATATTATATGTGGATGACATATTGCTGATTGGAAACAATATAGAAATGCTGGAAAGCGTGAAGGAATATTTAAACAAGAGTTTTTCAATGAAGGACCTGGGAGAAGCTGCTTTCATATTACGCATGAAGATCTATAGAGATAGATCGAGATGCTTGATAGCACTTGCACAAAGCACATACCTTGATAAAGTTTTGAAGAAGTTCAAAATGGATCAGTACAAGAAGGGCTTTTTGCCCGTGTTACAAGGTGTGAAGCTAAGTAAGACTCAATGCCCAGTGACTGCAGAAGATAGAGAGAAGATGAGCGTCACCCCCTATGCTTCAGCCATAGGCTCTATCATGTATGCAATGTTGTGCACAAGACCCGATATCAGCCTTGCCATAAGTATGACCGGAATGTTTCAAAGTGATCCTGGAATGGAGCACTGGACGGCGGTCAAGAATATCCTTAAGTACCTGAAAAGGACTAGGGAAATGTTTCTCGTTTATGGAGGTGATCAAGAGCTTATCATAAAGTGTTACGTCAATGCAAGATTTGACACTGATCCGGATGACTCTAAGTCGCAAACCAGATACGTATTTATTCTCAACGGGGGAGATGTAAGCTTGTGTAATTCCAAGCAAAGTGTGGTAGCCGATTCTACATGTGAAGCGGAGTACATCGTAGCCTCGGAGGCAGCGAAGGAAGGTGTCTGGATGAAGCAGTTCATGACAGATCTTGGAGTAGTGTCCAGTGAACTGAAACGAATGACTTTGTTTTGTGACAACACTGGTGCCATTGCTTTGGCCAAGGAACCAAGGTTTCACAAGAGGACCAGACACATAAAGCGACGCTTCAATTCCATCCGCGATTACATCGAGGAGAAGGACATAAATATTTGCAAAGTGCACACGGATCTGAATGTTGCAGACCCGTTGACTAAACATCTTCCAAGGGCTCAACATGATCAACACTGAAACTGCATGGGTGTTCGATTTATTACAATGTAAATCACATATTGATGTGAACTAGATTATTGACTCTAGTGCAAGTGGGAGACTGTTGGAAATATGCCCTAGAGGCAATAAATAAAGTGTTTATTATTATATTTCTTTGTTCATGATAATTTTTTATTATCCATGCTATAATTGTATTGATTGGAAACACATTGCATGTGTGGATATATAGACAACACTTTGTCCCTAGTGTGGCTCTAGTAGACTAGCTCATTGATCAAAGATGGTCAAGGTTTCCTAGCCATTGACATGAGATGTCATTTGATAAAGGGATCACATAATTAGGAGAATGATGGGATGGACAAGACCCAAACTATAAACATAGCATATGATCGTGTCAGTTTATTGCTACAGTTTTCTGCATGTCAAGTATATGTTCCTATGACCATGAGATCATGTAACTCACGGACACCGAAGGAGTGCATTGTGTGTATCAAACGTCGCAACATAACTGGGTGACTATAAAGGTGCTCTATTGGTATCTCCGAGGGTGTCTGTTGGGTTGGCATGGATCAAGACTGGGATTTGTTACTCCATGTGACAGAGAGGTATCTCAGGGCCCCCTCGGTAATACAACATCACAACAAGCCTTGCAAGCAATGTGACTAAGTGTTAGTCACGGGATCTTGTATTACGGAAACATGTAAAGAGACTTGCCGCTAATGAGGTTGAACTAGGTATGGAGATACCGACGATCGAATCTTGAGCAAGTAACATACCGAAGAACAAAGGGAACATCATACGGGATTAACTGAATCCTTGACATAGAGGTTCGACCGATAAAGATCTTCGTATAATATGTAGGAATCAATATAGGCATCCAGGTCCCGCTATTGGTTATTGACCGTAGAGGTGTCTCGGTCATGTCTACATAGTTCTCGAACCCGCAATGTCTTCACACTTAAGGTTTGGTGATGTTTCGGTAGTATAGAGTTATGTATGGTGGTGACCGAAGGTTGTTCGGAGTCCCGGATGAGATCCTGGACATCATGAGTAGCTCTGGAATGGTCCGGAGGTAAAGATTGATATATATGAAGTCCTATTTTGGTCATCGGAAAAGTTTTGGGCTCATCGGTAGTGTACTGGGAGTGCCGGGAGGGTACCGGGGGACCATCGGGAGGGGTATTTCGACCCAAGAGGTTACATGGGCTGTGGGAGAAGGAATACCAGCCCTTAGTGGGCTGGCCTAAGGCCCATGGGAAGCCCATGTGGATAGGGAAGAAAACCCAAGGTGGAAAGAAGGCAAAAGTGGGAAATAAGGAAGGAGTTCTAATCCTACTAGGAGTGGAGGAGGAGGACTCCTCCCTCCCACTTCGCCCGAAGCTAGGGGCTGGCCCCTTGGGGGCAATGCCTCCTCCTCCCCTCCTCCTATATATACTAGAGGTTTGAGGGGTTTTTGGACACAGAAAAACAACCGCTTGCTACCTCGCTTCTAGATCGCAATTTCTCCTCTGGATCGGTTTTCAGCGGTGCTTAGGCGAAGCCCTGCTGGAATAACTCCACCACCATCGCCGCAACGCCGGCGCGTTGTTAGAGAACTTGCTCCTCTCCGCTCCCTCTTGCTGGATCAAGAAGGTGGAGATCGTCATCAAGCCGTACGTGTGCTAAACTCGGTGGTGTCATCCGTTCGGCGCTATATCGGGACAGATCGTGATTGGATCGCGGGATGCTCGGTGATTTGGATCGCGAAGACGTTCGACTACATCAACCGCATTTCTTAACACTTCCCGCTTAGCAATCTACAAGGGTATGTAGATCCACTCTCCTCTCTCGTAGATGCTCATCTCCTAGATTGATCTTGGTGAAGCGTAGGAATTTTTTGTTTCCCATGCAACGTTCCCCAACAGTTATAACATAGGGTGACACAGAACTAGCTCCAATTCATCAATGTAATGTAGGCATGTATTCCATATATAGTCATACGTGCTTATGGAAATGAACTTGCATGACATCTTTTGTCCTACCCTCCTGTGGCAGCGGGGTCCTAATGGTAACTAAGGGATATTAAGGCCTCCTTTTAATAGAGAATCGGACCAAAGGATTAGCACTTAGTGAACACATGAACTCCTCACCGAAAAGAATCCCAGTTATTGTCACCCTGGGGGATGCGGATCATAACTCATAATTGGTGTCTACAACTTGCAAGATAGGATCAAAAACACATATATATTCATGAAAACATAATAGGTTCAGATCTGAAATCATGGCACTCGGGCGCTAGTGACAAGCATTAAGCATAGCAAAGTCATAGCAACATCAATCTCAGAACATAGCGGATACTAGGGATTAAACCCTAACAAAACTAACTCGATTACATGATAAATCTCATCCAACCCATCACCATCTAGCAAGCCTACGACGGGATTACTCATGAACGGCGGAGAGCATCATGGAATTGGTGATGAAGGATGGTTGGTGATGACGATGGCATCGATTTTCCCTCTCCTTAGCCCAAAACGGACTCCAGATCTGGTCTCCCAAGGAAGAACATGAGGTGGAGGCGGCTCCGTATCATGAAACGCGATGAACTCGTCTCCTTGATTTTTTTCTCCGCAAATAGGGTTATATGGAGCTGGAGATGAGGTCGAGGGAGCCACAGGGGCCCCATAAGCCTGCTAGTGACCCTCTTTGGTTATTTCTTCTGCTAGTATTTTTTATTAAGTTGAAAAATATTCTCGACGGTCCGAGAACTTTTATTTATGCACAAAAATAACACCAAGGCAATTCTGCTGAAAACAACGTTAGTCCGGGTTACTTCCATTCAAATCATGCAAATTAGAGTCCAAAACAAGGGGAAAAGAGTTTGGAAAAGTGGATACGATGAAGATGTATCAGACAACTTGTGCTGGTCGGCATTTCACTGGATCCGCCTGAGCACCAAGTCTCCTTCGCGGAAGGAGAGTGGCCGGATCCGCTTGCTGTGGTAGTGCTGGAGCTTCTGCTGGTAGATGGCCGTCCGACTCAAAGCCAGTTCACGTGCTTCTTCGAGTAGGTCGACACCGTCTTCCCTTGCCTCCTTTGCATCCTTCTCTATATAGGGTAACCCGAGGCAAATCGAACTTGATGTCGGTGGGGATGATTGCATTGGACCCATAGACGAGAAAGAAAGGGGTGTAACCGGTTGACCGGTTGGGTGTAGTCCTGAGACTCTAGAGGCCAGCCGGCAGCTCTTCGATCCAGCAGCCGGCTAACCAGAAAAACGGCACCACGAGCTGGGGTTTGATGTCAGACAGGATCAGGTCGTTCGCCCTCTCGACCTGGCCATTCGACTGAGGGTGAGCAATGGAAGCCAAGTTGAGTCGGATGCCTTGCTTGGCACAGAAACGCGCTAGCGCGCCCTTGGCAAAGTTTGTGATGTTGTCGGTGATGATGCTGTGTGGGACGCCATAGCGGACTATGATGTCCTTGATGAACCGGACGACCGTGGGGCCATCCAGCTTCTTGATGGGCCTGGCCTCGATCCACTTGGTGAACTTGTTGACGGCTACTAGTAGATGCGACATGACACCTCTCGCGGTCTTGAAGGATCCTGCCATGTCCAGCTCCCAGACGGTGAAAGTCCATGAGAGGGGAATGGTCTTGAGGGTTGTTGCCGACAGGTGGCTCTACGTGCTGACACGCTGGCACCCCTCGCACTTGTCGACCAGCTGCTTGGCCTCCTCCAAGGCCGTCGGCCAGTAGAAGTCGTGGCGGAATGCCTTGGCCACCAGGGTCTTGGAGGCGACGTGATGACCGCACTCGCCCTGGTGGATGTCGAGGAGGATTTCTTGCCCCCTTCTTCGGCTCGACGCAACATTGGAAAACACCGATGGTGCTGCGATGGACCAGCTCATGGTTGATGATGTTGTAGGTTGGGGCCTGGCACTGTATTTGTCTCATAGTGGCTTCATCAGAGGGGAGCTCACCGTGCAAGAGGAATGCCAGAATGGGCTGGGCCAATGAGGGTGCTGACACGGGAGCCGGCTCGGGCTCAAGTGGGGCGTTGGAGGCAGCTGAAGCCCCCGTGCCCGGCTGGCCAGTCCCCGGGGTCGGCTCGCCAGCCCGTGGGGCCGGCTTGTGAGTCCCCGGGACCGAGGCAGTGGGAGGGGCGTTGATTCCCATCATGACGGCCGCGGACTCGGAGCCGTCCACCGCGGGGGCGTGGAGGGTCAGAGCCGGTGATGTCTAGTACGCAACCTTCTTCTTGTAGACTCGTGTTGGGCATCCAAGCACGGAGTTTTGTAGGACGGTAGCAAATTTCCCTCAAGTGGATGACCTAGGATTTATCAATCCGTGGGAGGTGTAGGATGAAGATGGTCTCTCTCAAACAACTCTGCAAGCAAATAACAAAGAGTCTCCTGTGTCCCCAACACACCCAATACAATGGTAAATTGTATAGGTGCACTAGTTCGACGAAGAGATGGTGATACAAGTGCAATATGGATGGTAGATGTAGGTTTTGTAATCTAAAAATATAAAAACATCAAGGTAACAAATAGTAAACAATGAGCAAAACGTTGTATAAATGCTTGGAAACAAGGCTTAGGGTCCATGCTTTCACTAGTGCAATTTCTCTCAACAATATTGGCATAGTTGAATCATATGTAAGTACCTCTCGTGTGACAACGAGTTCACTCCAAAGTCACAAATAGCGGAGAACTAACAAAGAAATTATTGTAGGGTACAGGACCACCTCAAAGTTATCTTTTCTTATCAATCTTATGAGATATCCCTATAAGTGTCACGGACAGCCCTAGAGTTCGTACTAAAATAACACCTTAAGATACACATCAACCAAAACCCTAATGTCACCTAGATACTCCAATGTCACCACAAGTACCCGTTGGCTTGCTTATATGATATGCATCACATAATTTCAGATTCATCATGTTCAATCTAACACAAAGAACATCAAAGAGTGCCCCAAAGTTTCTATCGGAAAGTCAAGACAAAAACGTGTGTCAACCCCTATGCATAGATTCCCAAGGTCACGAAACCCGCAAGTTGATCACCAAAACATAGATCAAGTGGATCAATAGAACATCCCATTGTCACCACATATATCCCATCACAAGACATACATCAAGTGTTCACAAATCCTTAAAGACTCAATCCGATAAGAAAACTTCAAAGGGAAAACTCAATTCATCACAACAAGATAGAGACGGGGAAACTCCATATGATTCATCTATATCAATAAGGCTCGCGGTACATCAAGATCGTGCCATCTCAAGAACACGAGAGAGAGAGAGATCAAACACATAGCTACTGGTACATACCCTCAGCCCCGAGAGTGAACTACTCCCTCCTTGACGTCTATTACACAACCTTCTTCTTGTAGACTCGTGTTGGGCCTCCAAGCGCAGAGTTTTGTTGGAAAATGGAAAATTTCCTTCAAGTGGATGACCTAAGGTTTATCAATCTGTGGGAGGTGTAGGATGAAGATGGTCTCTCTCAAACAACCCTGCAATCAAATAGCAAAGAGTCTCTTGTGTCCCCAACACACCCAATACAATGGTAAATTGTACAGGTGCACTAGTTCGGCGAAGAGATGGTGATACAAGTGCAATATGGATGGTAGATATAGTTTTTTGTAAACTGAAAGTATAAAAACAGCAAGGTAACAAATAGTAAACGACAAGCAAAACGTTGTATAAATGCTTGGAAACAAGGCCTAGGCTCCATACTTTCACTAGTGCAATTTCTCTCAACAATATTGGCATAGTTGAATCATATGTAAGTACCTCTCATGCGACAAAGAGTTCACTCCAAAGTCACAAATAGCGGAGAACTAATGAAGGAATTATTGTAGGGTACGAAACCACCTCAAAGTTATCTTTCTTGATCAATCTTATGGGCTATCCCTATAAGTGTCACAAACAGCCCTAGAGTTCGTACTAAAATAACACCTTAAGATACACATCAACCAAAACCCTAATGTCACCTATATACTCCAATGTCACCACAAGTATCCATTGGCTTGCTTATATGATATGCATCACATAATTTCAGATTCATCATGTTCAATCCAACACAAAGAACATCAAAGAGTGCCCCAAAGTTTCTATCGGAAAGTCAAGACAAAAACGTGTGTCAACCCCTATGCATAGATTCTCAAGGTCATGGAACCCGCAAGTTGATCACCAAAACATACATTCAGTGGATCAATAGAACATACCATTGTCACCACGGGTATCCCATCGCAAGACATACATCAAGTTTTCTCAAATCCTTAAAGACTCAATCCGATAAGAAAACTTCAAAGGGAAAACTCAATTCATCACAACAAGATAGAGAGGGGAAAGCTCCATATGATTCATCTATATCAATAAAGCTCGCAGTACATCAAGATCGTGCCATCTCAAGAACACAAGAAAGAGAGATCAAACACATAGCTACTGGTACATACCCTCAGCCCCGAGGGTGAACTACTCCCTCCTTGTCATGGAGAGCATCGGGAAGGATAAGATGGCCTCCGGTGATGGTTGCCCCCTCCGGCAGGGTGCCGAAACGGGATCCCGATTGGTTTTTCGTGGCTCTGGAGGCTTGCGGCGACGGAACTCCCGATCTAGGTTCTGCATTGGGGTTTCTGGAATATTTGATGATTTATAGAGCTGAGAGGGAGGTCGGTGGACTCCCAAGGGGCCCACAAACCTGGTGGCCGCGGCTAGGGGGGTGGCCGCCCCCCTGAGGCTTGTGGCCTCCTCGGGAACCTTATGGCCCAACTCTGATGCTCCGTAGGTCTCTTCTGGTCCAAAAAAATCACCGTAAAGTTTTATTTTGTTTGTACTCTGTTTGATATTCCTTTTCTGTAAAACTCAAAAACAAGGATAAAACAGAAACTGGCATTGGGCTCTAGGTTAATAGGTTAGTCCCAAAAATAATATAAAGTTGTGGTAAAATGATTGTAAAACATCCAAGAATGATAATAAAGCAGCATGAAACAAGCAAAAATTATAGATACGTTGGAGACGTATCACTCCTCATCATGGAGAGCCTCGGGATGATAAAGATGGCCTCCGGTGATGGTTTCCCATTCCGGCAGGGTGCCGAAACGGGCTCCCGATTGGTTTTTCATGGGTCTGGAGGTTTGCGGTGGCGGAACTCCCGATCTAGGTTTCTTTTCGGAGGTTTCTATATTTATAGGAATTTTTGGCGTCGATCTCACGTCAAGGGGGGCACGAGGCGGTGACAAGCCTACTAGGCGCGGCCAGGGGGTGGCCGCACCTGGCAGGCTTGTGACCTCCTCGTGGCTCTTCTAGCTCTTTTGGTCCAGAAACAATCATACTAAATTTCCAACCCATTCTGAGAACTTTTATTTCTGCACAAAAAACGACACCATGGTAGTTCAGCTAAAAACAACGTCGGTCCGGGTTAGTTCTAATAAAATCATACCAAAATTATATAGAATTATTGTAAACATAGCATGAATACTTCATAAATTATTGATACGTTTGAGATGTATCAGTATCCCTAAGCTTCATTCCTGCTCGTCCTCGAGTAGGTAAATGATAGAAGAAATAATTTATGAAGTGTGAATGTTAGCAAGTGCACTAGTTTGATCAATGATAATTCCAAACACTTTTGCTAGCGTCATTATATATCATAAATAGTAGCTCATCTCATAAACCTTCTCATGATGAAATTACAAGCTATCCATATGTTAAAGTATAGACTAACAAACTATGCTTTCAGTCACCAAACAATTCCAATTCATCTTATTTTCAGGAAGGGTCTATTTAAGAGCTTTGATTTAACAAATTCCACATACTCAACTATCATATAGTCTTCCATGATTGCTAACACTCAAAGCATATTTTTAGAACAAATAGCATTCATCAAACACAGAGAAAGATAGGGGCTTAATGTTTCGCCTCCCAACTTATTTATCATATAGGTAATTGTCAACAATAATAATTCATGATCAAATATATTTGAATGGCCATATATGCTTGGATCTTTCCCCACCACATGATGCTTGACAACTAAAGGAAAATTGAGGTTGAACTACAAAGGAATACTATTGACTCTTGCATAAAAGTAAATCCATGAAAGTAAAAGATAGGCCCTTCGCAGAGGGAAGCAGAGATTTGCATATGTGCTAGAGCTCGAGCTTTTAAAACAGAAATGAATAATAATTTTGAGCGGTATGCTTTCATTTTCACCATAACAACCAAGAGATCTTGGTATGTTCCATGCTAGATACATTATAGGCAGTTCCCAAACAGAATGGTAAAGTTTTTACTCCCCCTCCACCAACCAATCACACTCCATGGCGAGCCGAATCCACGAGTACCGTCCATACCAACAACATTCCTAGGGGAGTTTTGCTTAATTATTTGAATTTTTTTCTTTGATTTCGAGACTGGGAATCCCTATTACCAGCCACTTTCTCGTGAATGGTAGTGAATCAACACATATCGTGAGAATAACCCACCTAGCATGGAAGATACTGACATCCCCTAGTTACTATATGAGAGATTCGGGCATACAAAACAGAATATTATTTGAAGGTTTAGAGTTTGGCACATGCAAATTTACTTGGAACGGCAGGTAAATACCGCATATAGGTAAGTATGTTGGACTCATATGGAACAACTTTGGGTTTAAGGGTTTTTGGATGCACAAGTAGTATTTCTACTTGGTGCGGAAGTTTTGGCTAGTATGAGGTGGAAGCTAGCACCACATGTTGGAGGGTCCATAACAATATAATTTCTATACAAATATACCTAAGAACAACTAATTACGTTGTCTTCCTTGTACAACTTCAACTAATTTGATCAAGTTTGAAAATAATTAATGGGTATTCACAATCATAGAAGATGTCCAAGACAGTATATTTATATGTGAAATCTCTCTTCCATCAATATTCTTTCATGAATTGTTCAAGTGACCAATGCAGTGTTCGCTAACTTTCAATAAATTTTACCACCTATACTTCCTATAGGTGAATTCATTACTCCCCATGGGATAAGAATATAAAACATATATAATTTCAGATTTATGATATTCAATTCATTCAACCATTTACTCATAGGATATAAGTGAAGCACGAGAGTAAATGACAAAACTACTCCAAAACGTATAACTGAAGAACAATGAGTAGTCAAACAATTAAGTAGATATGTGAGGACTTTCTCTCTATCAATAAAGATTTTCAGATCTGAGTATTTTATTTAAACAACAAGCAAAAAAAATAGCACTCCATGAATAGCATGCATCATGTGAACGAATTAAAATTTAGGCTCAACATAGGCTAACCGATAGTTGACAAAGAGAGGTGGGATGCATAACATCCCCAAGTTTAGATGCTTGAGACTTATTGAAATATTTACTTGGGGTGCCTTGGGCATCCCCAATATTGATCTTTTGTATCTCGTTCAATTCTCTCATATCCCGGTTTCACCTATTCTCAAAAACTTCATCCACACAAAACTCAAAAAGAACTCGTGAGATAGGTTAGTACACATAATAATAAATCAACTCTTTATGTACTGCTAAGACAAGTTGCACAATAATTTTCAAACATTAGGTATTGCATACTATCATTTCCATAATTTATATTTACGAATATAGGCTATGGAAACTATAGGATAGGTAGATAACAAAACTATGACAACAATCTGTCCAAACAGAATAGTCTGTAGCAATTTATAAAAACAGTGTACTTATGTAACTCAAAAAATTATGAAAATTTATTAAATTCTATAAATTTATATGAACACATTGTGTAAAAATTTCATAAACTTTCCATGTTCCAGAAAAATATCAAAATTCAACCACTACAGTAGAAGTTTCTGTTTTTACACAGCACACATCAAACATGCAATTCAAGCATTCTAAAGGCAATTCTTGGAAATTTTTATTGAGAAAAAATATTATAAATAATACCTAACAGAGAACAACAAAATAAAATGACGCTCCAAGCAAAACTCATATTATGTGATGAATAAAAATATAGCTCTAAATAAGATATACCGATAGTGTTGAAGACGAAAGAGGGGATGCCTTTCGGGGCATATCCAAGCTTAGACGTTTGAGTCTTCCTTGAATATTACCTTGGGGTGCCTTGGTAATCCGCAATATTAGGTTCTTGTCACTCCTTATTCTCCTCATATCGGTGTCTCACCCAAAAGTTGAAAACTTCAATCACACAAAATTTAACGGAACTTCGTGAGAAGGGTTAGTGTAGTAAAGATAAATCATTCACTTAGGTACTGTAAATACAAGATTCATAATTATTACCACATGATACCTACTATATTACATCATTCCCACAATTTATATTACTCGATATAAGCTATAGGAACACTTGAAACTAGCAAACTATGCATGCAAAACAGAATCTGCCAAAAACAGAACAGTCTGTAAAGATCTGAATGATCACCATACTTCCCTGACTCTAAAAATTCCGAAAAATTAGGAAAACTCAAGGAATTTTCGTAGAAATGTTTTTGAAAAATTTCATATCCTTTTGATTCTCCAGTAAAATCATATAATTCACATACTAGACGCAAAACTTTCTGTTTTTGCACAGAATCAAACAAGCAAGTATCCACACTATCCCAAAGGATTTACTTGGAACTTTATTGAAATAAAAGACACAAAACATGATTAATACAATATCTTAATCATGTGAACACAAAAAAACATAAAGTAAAAGTTTTGGGTTGTCTCCCAACAAGCGCTTTTCATTAATGTCTTTTAGCTAGGCATGATGATTTCGATGATGCTCGTATAGGAATATTAATTGAAACATGCAAAAGAGCATCATGAATCTCATGACAAGCACATTTAAGTATAAACCACTTAATATGCATAAGGATTTTGTGATCAAAAAATTTATGGGGGCAAGAATCAACTAGCATAGGAAGGCAAAACAAGCATAACTTCAAAACTTTCAACACATAGAGGGGAAACTTGATATTATTGCAATTCCTACAAGCATATGTTCCACCCTCATAACAATTTTCAGTAGCATCATGAAGTAATTCCACAATATAACAAGCACATAAAGCATTATTTTCATGATCTACAAGCATAGAAATTTTACTACTCTCCTTATAAGAAATTTTCTTCTCATTCATAATAGTGGGAGCAAACTCAACAAAATAACTATCATGAGATACTTGATTAACATAACCACTTTGAATATTAAAATCATGATGACAAGTTTCATGGTTGTCATTACTCTTTATAGAATACATGTCATCACGATAATCATCATAGATAGGAGGCATGTTATAATCATAATAGTTTTGCTCATCAAAACTTGGGGGACTAAAAAAATCTTCGTCGTCAAACATAGCATCCCCAAGCTTGTGGCTTTCCATATCATTAGCGTCATGAATATTCAGAGAATTCATACTAACAATATTGCAATCATGCTCATCACTCAAATATTTAGTTCCAAACATTTTAATAACTTCTTCTTCTAGCACTTGAGCACAGTTTTCCTTTCCATCGTTTTCACAAAACACATTAAAAAGATGAAGCATATGAGGCAACCGCAATTCCATTTTTTGTAATTTTCTTTTATGAAACCAAACTAGTGAAAAACAAGAAACTAAAAGATTTGACAGCAAGATCTAAAGATATACCTTGAAGCACTCACCTCCCTGGCAACGGCGCCAGAAAAGAGCTTGATGTCTACTATGCAACCTTCTTCTTGTAGACTCGTGTTGGGCCTCCAAGCGTAGAGTTTTGTAGGACAGTAGTAAATTTCCCTAAAGTGGATGACCTAAGGTTTATAAATCCATCGGAGGTGTAGGATGAAGATGGTTTCAATCAAACAAGCCTGCAACCATATAACAAAGAGTCTCTTGTGTCCACAACACACCCAATACAATGGTAAATTGTATAGGTGCACTAGTTCGGCGAAGAGATGGTGATACAAGTGCAATATGGATGGTAGATATAGGTTTTTGTAATCTGAAAATATAAAAACAGCAAGGTAAAAAATAGTAAACAACGAGAAAAACATTGTATAAATGCTTGGAAACAAGGCCTAGGGTCCATACTTTCACTAGTGCAATTTCTCTCAACAATATTGGCATAGTTGAATCACATGTAAGTACCTCTCGTGTGACAAAGAGTTCACTCCAAAGTCACAAATAGCAGTGAACTAACGAAGAAATTATTGTAGGGTACAAAACCAACTCAAAGTTATCTTTTATAATCAATCTTATGAGCTATCCCTATAAGTGTCACGGACAGCCCTAGAGTTCGTACTAAAATAACACCTTAAGATACACATCAATCAAAACCCTAATGTCACCTAGATACTCCAATGTCACCACAAGTACCCATGGGCTTGATTATACGATATGCATCACATAATTTCAGATTCATCATGTTCAATCCAACACAAAGAACTTCAAAGAGTGCCCCAAAGTTTCTACCAGAAAGTCAAGAAAAGAACGTGTGCCAACCCCTATGCATAGATTCCCAAGGTCACGGAACCCGCAAGTTGATCACCAAAACATACATCAAGTGGAGCAATAGAACATCCCATTGTCACCATAGATATCCCATCGCAAGACATACATCAAGTGTTCTCAAATCCTTAAAGACTCAATCCGATAAAAAAACTTCAAAGGGAAAACTCAATTCATCACAACAAGATAGAGAGGGGAAAACTCCATATGATTCATCTGTATCAATAAGGCTTGCGATACATCAAGATCGTGCCATCTCAAGAACACAAGAGAGAGAGAGAGAGAGATCAAACACATAGCTACTGGTACATACCCTCAGCCCCGAGGGTGAACTACTCCCTCCTCATCATGGAGAGTGTTGGGATGATGGAGATGGCCTCCTATGATGGTTTCCCTCTCCGACAGGGTGCCGGAATGGGCTCCCAATTCGTTTTTTGTGGCTCTGGAGGTTTGCGGCGATGGAACTCCCGATCTAGGTTACTTTTCAGAGGTTTCTACATTTATAGGAAATTTTGGCGTCGATATCACGTCAAGGGGGGCCACGAGGCGGTGAAAAGCCTGCTAGGCATGACCAGGGGGTGGTCACGCCTGGCAGGCTTGTGACCTCCTCCTGGCTCTTCTGGCCCAACTCCAATGCTTCGGGGGTTTCTTTTGGTCCATAAAAAACCATACTAAAATTTTAGCCCATTCTGAGAACTTTTATTTTTGCACAAAAAACGGTACCATGGTAGTTTTGCTGAAAACAGTGTTAGTCCGGGTTAGTTCTAATAAAATCATACCGAAATCATATGGAATTATTGTAAGCATGGCATGAATACTTCATAAATTATAGATACGCCGGAGACGTATCGGTCGGTGTGGCCGGTACGACAGACAGAGCTGGTGGTGTCGGCAGAGCAGCCAGGGCTGATGGTGCCGGCTAGGAAGCCGGATCTAACGTAGAGCCGGCGGTGTTGGCCGGCACGAAGATATATTCTAAT
Organism: Hordeum marinum; assembly: GCA_022496015.1. Taxonomy (NCBI): domain Eukaryota; kingdom Viridiplantae; phylum Streptophyta; class Magnoliopsida; order Poales; family Poaceae; genus Hordeum; species Hordeum marinum. Next base: position 448,212,408 of record CM039674.1, read on the forward strand.
TTGGGGGAGGTATTGATCGAAGGCTAAACATCCGTTCGAGGGAAACGGCGGCTGGGATGGCCTGCCGGGGGGAGTCGATCTTTGCCAGTGTATCGGTTGCCTCGTTGTCCGCTCGGGGGACATGGTGGAACTCACAACCCTCGAAGGAGCCGGTGATCTATTGGATGAGGAAGCGATAGCTAGCTATGTTGGCGTTCCTAGCGTCCCATTCGCCAGAGACTTGTTTTACCACGAGGTCAGAGTCGCTGAAGCAGAGGATGCGCCGGATCCCGATTTCCCTTGGCGAGCCGGATGCCGTGGACGAGCGCTTCGTACTCGACCACGTTGTTGGAGGTGGTTAAGGGGATCTAGAGTGCGTACTTGAGTTGGTCCCCCTTCGGGGATGACAGGACGATGACGGCTCCCAGGCCGGTCCGCATCTTCGAGTCGTCGAAGTGCATGTGCCAATGTGTGGAGTCTGGGGGAGGCGGCACGAACTCGGTTTCGGCCGAGTCGACGAGGAAGTCGGCCATCGTTTGCGACTTGATGGCGGTGTGCGGCTCATACCGAATCTCGTGGTCGGCAAGGGCGATGGCCCATTTGGCGATCCGGCCGGTGGCGTCCCGGCCTCTCATGATCTCACCAAGCAGGGCCGTGCTTAACATGGTGATGGTGTGCTCGTGGAAGTATAGCTTGACCTTCTTGGCAGCGAAGTATATGCCGTAGCACATCTTCTGGTGGTGGGGGTAGTTCTTCTTGGAGGTGGAGAGGACCTCACTGAGGTAGTAGATGGGGTGCTGGATGGATAGCGCTTTGCCCTCCTTCGGCCGCTCCACCACCAGCACGACGCTGATCATGCGGGTGGTCGCTGCGATGTGTGCGAGCATCAGCTCCTTCTTAGTGGGAGCCGATAGGACGGGAGCGCTAGAGAGCGCGTGCTTGAGGTCGCGAAACGCCTCATCCGCCTGGTCGGTCCACTCGAACTTGTTCATCTTCCTCATGAGCTGGTAGAGGGGCAGGCCTTCTCCCCCAGCTGGCTGACGAACCGGCTAAGTGAGGAAAGGCAACCGACGAACTTTTGGACATCACGGAGCTTGGCCGGCTTCTGCATGCGCTCGCTGGCTTTGATCTTCTCTGGGTTGCCTCGATGCCACGAGCGGACACAAAGAAACCCAGGAGCTGGCCGGCTGGTACGCCGAAGACACATTTCTCCGGGTTGAGCTTGATCTTGTATTCGCACAGGTTGGTGAACGTCTGTCGGAGATCGTCGAGGAGGCTAAAATGCTTCTTGGTCTTGACGATGATGTCGTCCATGTAGACGTGGACGTTCCTGTCTATTAGAGGCAGGAGGCACTTCTGCATGCAACGTTGGAAGGTAGCTCTTCCGTTCTTCAGAACGAAGGACATGGTGATGTAGCAGTAGGCCCCGAAAGGGGTGATGAAGGAGGTCTTCAGCCGGTCGGCTGGATCCATCTTGATCTGGTGGTAGCCTGAGTAGGCGTCCAGGAAGGACAGCGGATCGCAGCTGGCCGTGGAGTCGATGACTTGATCAATCCGTGGCAGGGTGAATGGGTCCTTGGGACACGTCTTGTTCAGGCTCGTGTAGTCGATACACATGCGCCAAGTCTTGTTTTTCTTTAGCACCAGGACTGGGTTGTCCAGCCAGTCTAGGTGGAACACTTCCATGATGAAGCCGGCTACGAGCAGCCGCGCGATCTCTTCTCCTATAGTATGCCACTTCTCCTTGGAGAAACGACACAGAGGTTGCTTGACCGGCTTCGCATCTGGTCGTATGTGAAGTGTGTGATCAGCGAACTTCCTCGGAACACCCGGCATGTCCTTGGAGACCATGCAAAGATGTCTCGGTTCTCATGGAGGAAGTCGATGATCTCGCCTTCCTATTTGCTATCGAGGCGGGCGCCGATGGTGATGCACTGCTTGGGGGTGGCCGGGTCGAGTGGCACCTGTCTGACTAGGATGGAGGAGCCGGCATGGCCGGCTGGCGAGAGGTGTAGGCCATGAGGCGGTCGAGCTGCCGCTTCTCCTCCGCTATCTTTAGGGCTTCGGCCAGCCGGCTGCCATCGCGCGCGCACACGATTGACATCTTGTAGTCGCCGGTGACGGTGATGATGCCCTTGGGACCCGGCATCTTGACTTGAGGTAGGCGTAATGGGGGACCGCCATGAACTTGGCGAGGGCTGGCCTGCCCAGCAGCGCGTGGTAGGGACTGTCGAGGCCCAGTACCTCGAACCATGTCGGTTCGCGGCGGAAGTGGCTCTGGCTACCGAAGAGGACATCGAGCTCGATCTTGTCGATGGGGGTGTTGGACTTTCAAAGCACGATGTCATGGAAAACCATCCGGCTCGCTCGCAGGTCTTTCTCCTGGAGCCCTAGCTTGAGCATCGTGTCGCGATAGAGGATGTTGATGCTGCTGCCCCCGTCGATCAACACCCGCGAGAAGCGGCAGGTGCATCTCTCAGAGACGATTGTGGGATCGAGGATGAGGGCGTAGCTTTCAGGGCTTGGCATTTTATCCGGGTGGTCAGTTTGGCTCCAGTTAACCGGCTTCTTAGACCAGTGCATGAACTGGGGGGTTGACGACATGGTGGCCTTCACCTCGTGCTCGAGCCGATGACTGTGCTTGTTCGTCTCTTCACTAGTGAAGACGACGTAGGAACCGTCCTGGTTGGGGAATTGATCGAGCAGGCGGCCGTCCTGCAGGGCCGGAGCCGGCACCGGCGCGAGGAGAGGCAGCATGGGAGGAGCCCAAAGGCCTTCCCCCCAGGCCAACCACTGTGAGAAGCTGCATTGCCACAGCGTGTGCGTGGATGGCTTGGTCCCGGAATGGTGTTTACAGGGGAGTTCGAGCATCTGCTCAAATGTGAGCTTGGGCTGCCAGGCTTCCTTGCCGGTGCGTGGACGCTGGCCGGAAGCCCGGGCAACTGGCTGCTCTTCCGCAATGGTGGCGACTTGCCCGCTCCCATAGCGGGAGTCTGGCTGGTTGGTGTTGCACTTGTTGTTCTATGGCTGTCGGTTGTTGGCCACCAGTTGTGACGCAGCCGACGACAGAGCTGCCTTGCCGGGCGTGCTGACCTTGACCCACTTTGCGGAGTCGACCGTGGCGTACTTGTCCGCCTTGGCCATGAGGTCTACCAGCATTGCTGGCTCGGAGCACAGGAGCTTGTGCTTGAGGTAGGTGTCATCGCGGCAACCCTCAAGTACTCGATGGCCTACACCTCCAGGACTCCTTCGCAGGAGTTGCAGAGCTCGGTCCATCGGGTGAGGTAGTCGCGGAGGGCCTCGTCCGGGCCCTGAACGAACATGGCTAGTTCACGGGGGCGGCCGAGCCGCTTGTAGGTGCCAGTGAAGTTGCGGACGAATGCCTCCTCGAAGTCGATCTAGGTGTTGATGTTGTCGGATGCTAGGCTGTTCAGCCAGGTGCGGACTGAGCCGATCAGCATGAGGGGGACGTAGCGGACCGCTACGCGCTTGTTTCCCTTGGCTATGCCGATCGCGATGGTGTAATCGATCAGCCAGTCCTCTGGCTTGGTGGCCCCGTTGTACTTTAGGGTGTCGCGGGTGAGCGTGAAGTCGGTCGAGAATGGCTCGTTGCGGATCCGGGGGCCAAAGCATGCCAGCCCGATCGAGCCCTCCTCCTCAAGGAGGGCCGACTGTGCCAGCTAGTCAAAGCGGAGACGCGCGTCGTTCTCGCTGTGGGGGACCCACGGTCCGAGCTGGGCCGCGAAATCGGCGCAAACGATCGGTGGGACAGACCACGCAGGGTCCCGTCGTGGAGGCGGGGTGTGTCCGTGGCTGTGCCGGCTATCACCAGCCGGCGCCTCGTTGCACTGACGCCGGTCGGGATGTCACTGCGCCGGCTGTTTACAACCGGCTGCTCATTCCTGTGTAGCTGGAAACGCCGAGCGTTGCTTCCCTCGGCCCGCCGACCAGAGGCGCGAGGGGAGCTCGAGTGCTGAGTCGACTGACGGCCAGCAGCCCAAGTGTCCTCGCCCTCGGGACAGGGAGCCTCGGAGACGGCTCCACCAGGGTGGAGCCCAGCTTGCTACGCGTTGGCGGTGTCGATGAGGTCCTTGATGTGCCGCTCGTGCAAAGCGCGTCCTCGCCCTCCAAGGTAGCTAGGTCTTTGTAAGCTACCTTGACGGTCCGCAGGTTGGCCACGGGGGTGTCGTAGACGGGCAGGCTGCCGCCGAGGATCTTCGCAACCACGCGATCATGGTCACGCACAACCCCACGTCGGCTGGGCTTGATGCTAGCCGGGGTGAGACCATAAGCGGAGATATACTCCCGCTGCGTGGCTTTCATCCGGCGTCGCGAGGGCATTGACATCCTCGAACAGCTGCCGGCAGGCCACCACCAGCTCGGCTATTGCGGTCGCTGGGTTCGCCGTTGGAGCGATGGGGCTTCTCAGATCACGAAGGGTAGCACCGAGCGAGTCGAAGGTACTGGTGCGGATGGCAGCCGCGTTGGCCTTGACCCGCGCTCGGCCAGAAGAGGTGAAGGAGGTGGTGACCATTACCCCCACGCGGACGCGGGGGCCGTTGGCCTCGCCCCAGGTGAGTGCACCCACGGACAAGGACGGGTCGGTGCAGGTGAGCACCTGGCTAGGGTACTCATCGGTCACTAGCTCATCGGCGAGGATCTGCCTGCCGACGCGCTCGTTGTGCGTGGGTCGATTGGAGGGTCGCTGTCGAGTCACTTATCAGAGAGGCCAACAACGTTGCCCTCAGGGCCCACGGGAGCAAGCCCCACGAGCATGCAGTTTCGCCAGGACGCGGGGCGGCCGGGGAGGTGGTTAAGGGTACCGCCCAGAGCATGACTTCGGATGGCGTCATGGACGGCCCCACGGTGGGCGCCAACTGTCATCGTTTTCTCATGACAGATGCCATGGATAGGCTTATCGAGAGTGGTTAGGGCCGAAGGACGCCGACGGGCTCCTAGAACGGGATTAGGCACAAGCGGTGATGGACACGCGATGTACCCAGGTTCGGGGCCCTCCATGGGAGGTAACACCCCTAGTCCCGCTGGTCTAGTTGGATGGTGGATGAGATTACAATGGCGATCCTTGAGCTGTTGTCTAGAGGTGGAAGAAGGGGCACCCGACTCCTCTTCCTTTGCTACGTGAGAGTGTCAGATGGAGGAGTTCCTTCGTGCTTGTCTGCCTCCTCCGATGCATGGGGGTCAGGGGGTTTTATAGGCCAACCCCCCGGCTTACAATATCCGTAAAGTACCGAGAGGGGGGCTGGCAGCCTCTCCGGCTGGCCAGGGGGCGCCCGCTGTGTCGTCTCGTCACCTGTAGGGCCCACCAGTTGCGCGGTCCCATCGCCTACTAGGCCCGCCAGCCGGCTCTTTGATTGGTCCATGCTCACCTACCGCAGGACGGGCTGCCCAAGCGGTGTTGCCCAGCGTCAGCCAGCTAAAGTCTCTAGTACGACCGATAGCGCTGTAGCCATGCGGGGATAGGTAATGGACTGGGCTGAGGTGTGCTGACACTATTGCCCTGCCCGGTCCCAATTAGCCAAGGTCAATGGTACAACCGTCCGGACTATAGCCATGCGTGCCCGCGCGTCAACGGTTGTTATAGCCACGCCTAAGTCCAACATGAGGGTCTTGTCTTGTCGTTGTACTTGGTCACGGTGAGAAGGGACGGGCGCCTGTCCGTCCAAAGGTCAGCGGAAGGGCCGGACGTAGGCTGGCCAAGGGTCGGGCGGTCGGCTCCTTGTGTTGGAAATATGCCCTAGAGGCAATAATAAATTAGTTATTATCATATTCCTTGTTTATGATAATCGTTTATTGTCCATGCTAGAATTGTATTGATCGGAAACTCACATACATGTGTGGATACATAGACTACACTGTGTCCCTAGTATGCCTCTAATAGACTAGCTCATTGATCAAAGATGGTTAAGGTTTCCTAGACATGGACGTGAGATTTCATTTGATAACGGGATGACATAATTAGGAGAATAATGTGATGGATAAGACCCAAACTATAAACGTAGCATATGATCATGGCAGTTTATTGCTATAGTTTTCTGCATGTCAAGTATATGTTCCTATGACCATGAGATCATCCAACTCACTGACATCGGAGGAGTACCTTGTGTGTATCAAACGTCGCAACGTAACTGGGTGACTATAAAGGTGCTCTACACGTATCTCCGAGGGTGTCTGTTGGGTTGGCATGGATCAAGACTGGGATTTGTTACTCCGTGTGAAGGAGAGGTATCTTAGGGCCCACTCGGTAATACAACATCACAATAAGCCTTGCGAGCAATGTGATTAAGTGTTAGCCACGGGATCTTGTATTACGGAACGAGTAAAGAGACTTGTCGGTAACAAGATTGAACTAGGTATGGAGATATCGACGATCAAATCTCGGGCAAGTAACATACCGAAGAACAAAGGGAACAACGTACGGGATTAACTGAATCCTTGACATAGAGGTTCAATTGATAAAGATCCTCATAGAATATGTAGGAACCAATATGGGCATCCAGGTCCCGCTATTGGTTATTGAACATAGAGGTATCTCGGTCATGTCTACATAGTTCTCGAACCCGCAGGGTCTGCACACTTAAGGTTCGGTGACGTTTCGGTAGTATAGAGTTATGTATGGTGGTGACCGAAGGTTTTTTTGAGTCACAGATGAGATCCCGTATGTCACGGGGAGCTCTGGAATGGCCCGGAGGTAAATATTGATATATATATATATATATATATGACGTCCTGTTTTGGTCACCGGAAAAGTTTTGGGCTCATCGATAGTGTACCGTGAGTGCTGGGAGGGTACCGGGGGACCACCAGGGGAGGTGTCTTGACCCAAGGGGCCACATGGGATGTGGGAAGAGGTGAACCAGCCCCTAGTGGGCTAGACAAAGACCCACTAAAGGCCCATGCGGCTGGGGTGAAGAAAAACCAAGGTGGAAAGAGTTTCCAAGTGGGAAGGAGGAGTCCTAATCCTACTAGGATTGGAGGAGGACTCCTCCTCTCCTCCTTGCGGTCGAGGCAAAGGGGCCAGCCCTAGGGCGCATGCCTCCTCCCTCCCTCCTCCTATACATACTAGAGGTTTTGAGGGTTTTGAGACATAGAAATCATCCACGTGCTCCATCTGCCTGTATATCGTAGTTTCTCCTCTAGATTGTTTTAGCAGTGCTTAGGCGAAGCCCTGCTGGAATATTTCCACCACCATCACCGCCACCCCATCGAGCTGCTGGAGAAATCATCTACCTCTCCGCTCCCTCTTGCTGGATCAAGAAGGTAGAGATCATCATTGAGCTGTGCGTGTGCTGAACGCGGAGGTGTCGTCCGTTCGGCGCTAGATTGGAAGGACCGTGATCAGGATCGCGAGACGATTCTTGATTTGATCGCGGGACGGATCATGATGGGATCACGGAATGGATCGTGATTGGATCATGAGAAGGATCATGATGGGATCACGGGACACTCGGCGATTTGGATCGCGAAGACGTTCGACTACATCAACCACGTTTCTTAACGCTTCCCGCTTAGCGATCTACAAGGGTATGTAGATCCATTGTCCCTGTCGTAGATGCTCATCACCATGGATAGATCTTGCATGTGCATAGGAATTTTTTTGTTTCCCACGCAACGTTCCCTAATAGTGGCATCATGAGATAGGTCTATGTGTAGATGAGATCACGAGTAGAACACAAAGGAGTTTGTGGGCGTTGATGCTTAGATTGCTTCCTCCCTTGGTCATGTTTTGATTCAGCGGTATTGTGGGATGAAGCGGCCCGGACGAACCTTACTCGTATGCTTACGAGAGACCAGTTCCATCGACTGACATGTAACTTTGTTGCACAAAGATGGTTGGCGGGTGTCTGTCTCGCCTACTCTAGTTGGATTGGATTCGACAAAGGCGGTCCTTGAGAAGGTTGAATAGCAATTTATGTAGCATCATTGTGGTTTTTGCGTAGGTGAGAATTTTTCTTGCTAGATACCTGTAGCAGCCATGTAAAACTTGCAACAACATTTAGAGGACGTCTAACTTGTTTTTGCAGGGTATGTTGTGATGTGATATGGCCAATTACATGATGAGATATATGTGATGTATGAGATGATCATGTTTTGAATAGAATATCACGACTTGCATGTCAATGAGTACGGCAACCGGCATGAGCCATAGGGTTGTCTTTAATTATTTTCGTCGTGCTTTACTTTATCACTATGAGTTAGCAATAGTCGTGGAAGCAACAGTCGGTGCGACAACCCCGATGGCAACACGTTGATGGAGATCATGGTGTCATGCCGGTGACGATGGAGATCATGCCGGTGCTTTAGAGATGGAGATCAAAAGCACAAGTTCATCGCCATATCATGTCACTTATGATTTGCATGTGATGTTAATCCTTTTATGCATCTTATTTTGCTTAGGACGATGGTAGCATTATAAGGTGATCCCTCACTAAAATTTCAAGATAAAATTGTGTTCTCCCCGAGTTTGCACCGTTGCGAAAGTTCGTCGTGTCGAGACACCACGTGATGATCGGGTGCGATAGACTCTATGTTCACATACAATGGGTGCAAGCCAGTGTTGCACGTGTGGAACACTCGGGTGAAACTTGACGACACTAGCATGTATAGACATGGCCTCGGAACACAAGAGACCGAATGGTCGAACATGAGCCATATAGTAGATATGATCAACATGAAGATGTTCACCATTGAAACCACCTCAACTCACGTGATGATCGGACTTGAGTTGGTGGATTTGGATCATGTGACACTCGAATGACCAGAGGGATGTCAATTTGAGTGGGAGTTTTTTAAGTAATATGATTAACTAAACTCATTGTCATGAACATAGTCAAAATGTCTTTGCAAATTATGTTGTAGATTACTAGCTCGCGTTGTAGCTCCCTTGATTTTTTTATATGTTCCTAGAGAAATAGAGTTGAAAGATGATGGTAGGAACAATCCGGATTGGATCCGTGATCTAAGGATTGTCCTCATTGCTGCACAGAAGGCTGATGTCCTTAATGCACCGCTCGGTGCACCACCCCCTTAAACGGCGAATGTGGATGTTGTGAACATTTGACAGTCACGTTCTGATGACTACTTGGTTGTTCAGTGTGTCTTGCATTATGTCATAGAATTCAGGCTCCAAATAAATTTTGAACATCATGGAGCATATGTGATGTTCCAAGAGCTGAAATTGGATTTTAGGCTTGTGCCCGTGTTGAGAGGTATGAGACCTCCAACAAGATTATTTGCCTTCAAGATGAAGGAGAATAGCTCAATTGGTGAGCATGTGCATGAATTGTCTGGGCACGCCAATCGCTTGAATCGAGTGGGAGTTGATCTTCCGGATAAGATAGTGATTGTTATAGTTCTCTAAGTCACTATCACCAAGCTGCTAGAGCTTCGTGATGAACTATAAACCTGCCAGGTATGGAAATAATGATCCCTCAGCTGTTCACGTTGTTTGACATCGCGAAGGTAGAAATCAAGAAGGAGCATCAAGTGTTGATGGTTAAGTAAAACCACTAGTTTCAAGAAGGGCAAGGGCAAGAAGGAAAAAACTTCATGGATGATAAGTCAGTTGCTGCTCCAGTGAAGAAACCCAAGGTTGAACCCAAACCCAAGACTAAGTGCTTCTATTATGAGAACGGTCTCTAAAGTGGAACAACCCTAGATACTTGGTAGATAAGAAGGCTGGAAACATCGACATAAGTATATTTGATATACGTGTCATTGATGTGTACCTTGCTATTACTCCTAGTAGCACCTGGGCATTAGATACCGGTTTAGTTTCTAAATGTTAGTAACTCAAAATAAACGCTATGGAATAAACGGAGGCTAGCTAAGGGTGAGGTGACGATGTGTGTTGGAAGTGTTTCCAAGGTTGATGTAATCACCATCGCATGCTCTCTCTACCTTCGGGATTAGTGATAAACCTAAATAAATGTTATTTGGTGTTTGCGTTGAGTATGAACGTGATTAGATAGTGTTTATTGCAATACATTATTCATTTAAGTTGGAGAATAATGGTTATTCTGTTTACATGAATAATACCTTCAATGGTCATTCACCCAATGGGAATGGTTTATTGAATCTTGATCGTAGTAATACACATGTTCATAACATTGATGCCAAAAGATACAAAGTTAATAATGATAGTACCACATGCTTGTGGCACTGCCTCTAAATGTCATATTAGTATAAACCGCATGAAGAAACTCCATGTTGATGGATCTTTGGACTCATTCGATTTTGAATCGGTTGAGACATGCAGACCATGCCTCTTGGGCAAGATGACTAAGACCACGTTTTCAATATGATGGAGCGGGTAAGTAACTTATTGGAAATGATACATGTTGATGTATGCGATCCAGTGAGTGTTGTAGCGTGCGGTGGATATCGTTATTTTCTTAGCTTCACCGATGATTTGAGTATATATGTGTACTTAATGAAACACAAGTCTGAAAGGTTTGAAAGGTTCAAACAAATTCAGAGTGAAGTTGGAGATCATCATGACAAGAAGATAAAGATTCTACGATATGATCATGGAGGTGAATATCTGGGTTACGAGTTTGGTATGCAACTTAAGACAATGTGGAAGTTGTTTCACAACTTAGGTCGCCTGGAACACCATAGTGTGATGGTGTTTTCGAAGGTCGTAGTCGTGCACTATTGGATATGTCGCGTACTATAATGTCTCTTATCGTTTGTGCCACTATCATTTTGGGGTTATGCATTAGAGACAACTACATTCACTTTAAAAGGGGCACCATCTAAGTCCGTTGAGATGACACCGTATGAATTTTGGTTTGGCAGCAACCTAAGTTGTCATTTCTTAATGTTTGGGGCTGCGACACTTATGTGAAAAAAGGGTTTTCACCTAATGAGCTCGAACCCAAAGCGGACAAATGCGTCTTCATAAAATACCCTAACATAACAGTTGGGTAAACCTTCTATCTCAGATCCAAGCACAAAGTGTTTGTTGTTAAAATGGTTCCTTTCTCGAGAAAGAGTTTCTCTCAAAAGAATTGGGTGGGAGGAAGATAGAACTTGATGAGGTTGTTGAACCTTTGTTTCAACCAAAGAGTAGCACAGCGCAGAAAGATGTTTCTGTGGAACCTACATCAGTTGAAGAGGAAGTTAATGATGATAATCACGAAGCTTTGGATCGAGTCACTATCGAACCTCGTAGGTCGACAAGGACACGTACTATTTCTGAGTGGTACGGCAACCCTGTCTTGGAGGTCATGTTGTTGGACAACGATAAACCTATGAACTATGAAGAAGCGATGATGGGACCAGATTCCAACAAATGTTAGAGGTCATGAAATCCGAGAAAGGATCCATGTATGAAAACCAAGTATGGACTTTGGTAGACTTGCCCATTCAACGGCAGGTCATAAATTACAAATTGACCTGTAAGATGAAGACAAACGCTGATGGTGAATGTCACCATTTATAAAGCTCGACTTGTCTTAAAGAAGTTTCTACCAAGTTCAAGGAGTTGACTACGATGAGACTTTCTCACCCGTAGCGATGCTAAAAGTCTGTTGGAATTATGTTAGCAGTTGCTACATTTTTCAGTTATGAAATTTGGCAGATGCATGTCAAAACATAGTTTCCTTAATGGTTTCCGTGAGGAAAGATTGTATGTTATACAACCGGAAGGTTTTGTCACTCCTAAGGATGCTAAAAGGTGTCCAAGCTCTAGCATCCTTCTGTGGGCTGGGGCAAGCATCTCGGAGTTGGAATATATGCTTTGATGAGGTAATCAAAGTTTTTGAGTTTATGCAAAGTTTATGAGAAACTTGTATTTACAATAAAGTGAGTTGGAGCACTATAGAATTTCTGATAAAGTATATGTGGATGACATATTGTTGATCGGAAATGATGTAGAATTTCTGGAAAGCATAAAGGGTTGTTTGAAAAGGATTTTTTGAAAGGAAAACCTAGAATGAAGCTACTTAATGGTTGGGCATAAAGATCTATAGAGATAGATCAAGATGCTTGATGATACTTTCAATGAGTACATACCTGGACAAGATTTTGAAAGAGTTGAAAATAAGTCAGTCAAAGAAGGAGTTCTTGCCTGGTTTGTAAGATGTGGAGTTGAGTGAGATTCAAAGCTCGACCACGGCAGAGGAAAGAGAAAGGACGAAGGTCGTCCCCTATGCCTTATCCATAGGCTCTGTATAGTATGCCATGCTGTGTACCGCACCTGTGTGTGCTTTGCCATGAGTCTGTCAAGGGGTACAAGAGTGATCCAGGTGTGGATCACTGGACAACGGTCAAGATTATCCTTAGTAACTAGAGTACTAAGGAAATATTTCTCTATTATGAAGGTGATGAAGAGTTCATCGTAAAGGGTTACGTCGATGCAAGCTTTAACACCAATCTGGATGACTCTTAGTAGCAATCCGGATACGTATACTGGAGTAGCCATTTGGAATAGCTCCAAGTGGAGCGTGGTAGCAGTGTCTATAGTATGACATAGAGATTTGCAAAGTACACACGGATCTGAATGTCGCAGACCCATTGACTAAAACCTCTTTCACATGCAAAATATGATCGAACCCCAGAACTCATTGGGTGTGAGATTCATAACAAATCACATAGCGATGTGAGCTAGATTATTGACTCTAGTGCAAGTGGGAGACTGTTGGAAATATGCCATAGAGGCAATAATAAATTAGTTATTATCCTATTTCCTTGTTCATGATAATCGTTTATTGTACATGCTATAATTCTATTGATCGGAAACTCAAATACATGTGTGGATACATGGACAACATCATGTCCCTAGTATCCCTCTAATAGACTAGCTCATTGATCAAAGATGGTTAAGGTTTCCTAGCCACGGACATGAGATGGCATTTGGTAATGGGATCACATCATTAGGAGAATGATGTGCTGGAAGGGACCCAAACTACAAACGTAGCATATGATCGTGTCAGTTTATTGCTACAGTTTTCTGCATGCCAAGTATTTGTTCCTATGAAAATGAGATCATGCAACTCACTCACACCGGAGGAGTACCTTGTGTGTAACAAACGTTGCAACGTAACGGGGTGACTACAAAGGTGCTCTACAGGTATCTCCGAGGGTGTCTATTGGGTTGGCATGGACCAAGACTAGGATTTGATACTCTGTGTGACGGAGAGGTATCTCAGGGCCCACTCGGTAAGACAACATCACAATGAGCCTTGAAAGCAATGTGACTAAGTGTTAGCCACGGTATCTTGTATTACGGAACAAGTAAAGAGACTTGTCAGTAACGAGATTGAACTAGGTATGGAGATATCGACGATCGAATCTCGGGCAAGTAACATACCGAAGAACAAAGGGAACAACGTACGGGATTAACTGAATCCTTGACATAGAGGTTCAACCGATAAAGATCTTCGTAGAATATGTAGGAACCAATATGGGCATCCAAGTCCCGCTATTGTTTATTGACCGTAGAGGTGTCTCGGTCATGTCTACATAGTTCTCGAACCCACAGGGTCTGCACACTTAAGGTTCAGTGACGTTTTGGTAGTATAGAGTTATGTATGATGGTGACCGAAGGTTGTTCGGTGTCCCGGATGAGATCCTGGACATTACGAGGAGCTCTGTAATGGTCTGGAGGTAAAGATTGATATATAAAAAGTCCTGCTTTGGTCACTGGAAAAGTTTCGGGCTCATCGGTAGTGTACCGGGAGTGCCGGGAGGGTACCGGGGGACCATCGGGGGAGGTGTATCGACCCAAGGGGCCACATGGGCTGTGGGAAGAGGTAAACAAGCCCCTAGTGGGCTGGCAAAATACCCACTAAAGGCCCTTGCGGCTGGCGTGAAAAAAAAACAAGGTGGAAAGAGTTTCCAAGTGGGAAGGAGGAGTCCTAATCCTACTAGGATTGGAGGAGGACTCCTGCCCTTGGGCCAGCCCTAGGGCGCATGCCTCCTCCCTCCATTCTCCTATACATACTAGACGTTTTGAGGATTTTGAGACATAGAAATCAGCCACGTGCTCTCCCTTCCTCTAGATCGTAGTTTCTCCTCTAGATTGTTTCAGCAGTGCTTAGGCAAAGCCCTGCTAGAATAGTTCCACCACCATCGCCGCCACTCTGTCGCGCTGCCGAAGAAATCATCTACCTCTCCACTCCCTCTTGTTGGATCAAGAAGGCGGAGATCATCATTGAGCTGTGCGTGTGCTGAACGCGAAGATGTCGTCCATTCGGCGCTAGATCGGGAGGACCGTGATCAGGATCGCAAGAGAATTCATCATTTGATCACAGGACGTATCGTGATGGGATCGCGGGACGGATCATGAGAAGGATCGTGATGGGATCGCGGGACGCTCGGCGATTTAGATCGCGAAGACGTTCGACTACATCAACCGCGTTTCTTAACGCTTCCCGCTTAGCGACCTACAAGGGCATGTAGATCCACTCACCCTCTCGTAGATGCTCATCACCATGGATAGATCTTGCGTGTGCGTAGGATTTTTTTCCCATGCAACATTCCCCAACACCTTGATCAGCCGGCCGTGAACCAGCCGGCCACATGGTTTTTCTTAAAAATGGGGAGAACTCCCTAGTCTTGGCCTACCTAGGGGTAATAACCCCGTCAAAAAGGCATAGGGAAGATTGGCTCGAAGGGAATGCAGGTTCTTCTTATTATGAGGCTGAAGCTAAAGCCTGGGCGTCGCTTTGGTTAGTCCAAGTTCCAGGGAAGGTTCGTATTTTTTGTGGCGATTAGCTAAACCCACCATCCCCACTGAAGATGTTCGGCATAGGAGGAATATGTCCGACCCTGACAAATGCCAACTTTGTGGGATGCAGGCTAGTTGGCGCCATTCACTCTTGGAATGCTCTAATGCCCGTTGATTTTGGGCCTTGATCGATGATGATGTGGCCGATTATATACAAGCGTTGACTGAGCCAAATGCCAAGCTTTGGCTATTTTCGACTATCAATGACTTACCACATCCTAGCATGATCAAATTAGTTGTTACTCTATGGGCTATTTGGGCAGCACAAAGAAAATCGATCCATGAGGGGATCCTTCAGAGTCCACATGTCACTCATGGCTTCGTCACTAACTTCATATCCGAACTGGAGTCTTTGAATGTTGAGCCCTGCAAAGCAACACATCCAGCGGCTGGTGGGACGCGGGTGAGAGTTACGACGAAACGGACAGCGCCCTAGCCCGAGTGTGACGAAGATCCAAGTTGAAGTAGGTCTTGCCAGAAATGGTAAAAGCGGTGCATCCGCTACGGTGTGACGTAATCACACATGCCTCTTCTTGGGGTCATCAGCCATGGTTTTCAGTGGCATTTCAGACCAGGCAACACTGGAGGCACTCGCTTGCCGTGAAGCTCTAGCGCTTGCGCTGGATTTGTTCCTCGACAAAGTTGTTATTGCATGCGACAATAAAACAGTGGTGGTGGAGATAAAGAATGGGAGTGAAGGAAGGTACAGTGCAATCATTAAGGAGATTAGCGCTCGGGCGAGAGACCTCACAAGTTGTGATTTCATTTTTGAAAATCGTACTAAGAATGTTGATGCACACAATTTAGCTAAATTTTCTACTTCTTTAGACGTTGGTCGCCATTTGTAGCTGGGCTTACCCCATGACCAGTTTGTTATTCCTATAAACCGAGCTGTTCTTCTCAATCAAGGTTAGGTTTACCACTAAAAAAATACTTTTGTTTATTCACTAAATTTTCAATTTTTGTTTATATTTTATAAATTTATAATAATAGATATATTCCATAGAAAATTACTTAAGTTTGAAAAACTATTTTCTCAATGTTAAATAAATATTCGTGTAACTTTAGAAAAATGTTGATAGCATTTGAAAAATATATTTCATTGCGTATTTGAATAATGTTAAATCATTATAAAATAAATGATTTAAATGTATACGGAAAATGTACAATGTGTATGAAAACATGCAATTAAAATGTTCCTTATATGTACAAGAAAATTACAAGGTATATGAAAAAATATACATTAAAAAACATATGTTCGTATAAAAATAATACACTGAGATAAGATTTGATAAATTATTTGAAAAAAAATAAACGTGTACTAAAATAGTGTTTCATATTTATATGGAAATATAACATGTATGAAAAATTAGACATGAAACAATATATTTTAAAAACATTAATCACATATTTAAAAATTGTTAGACGTGTATAAAAATGTTGTTAATGTATAAGAAATAGACATATAAAACATGTATCTTACAAAATGTTAATAATGTATTTAAAAACGTAAAACATGCATAAAAAGTGTTGTTAACATTGTAACTGAAAAGAATAGATATGTGGTGAATTAAAAAAAGAAAAAGAACAAAGAAAACGGTGACATAAGTGAAAATCGAGAAAGAAAACTAGAAAACCGAAAAAAATGAAAGTAAAACTAGGCTGGTCCAATTATGCCGCCCTGTAAGTGAGATGTAATACGTCTCTGTTCAGGTGACTTGACCTTTTTTTCTTGAGGCAAAGGTGACTTGACTTGGTAAACCGGAAATGGAACTGCAAACACGCATTGTATTATTGGGCCTGACATGTTTGGTAGCCCTATGGGAGACGGTCTTCCCTCTGCAAAAAAAAAAAAGATGGCCAGTTATAAATTTCTGGACCCCTTTTTTCCTAGAAAATCATTGACTGTTTGATGCTATGCACGGATCTTGACGCATGGGAGAGGAGACATGTTGGCTTTGAAACTCGTTTGCTAGAAAACATAAATGGCGCAAACGCTAGAAAACTCGATGCTTTATTATTATAAGAGCATGGTAATTTTATTTTCAATGGCATGTCAATTTTATTTTATTTACTTATTATCATGGCTATTCCCTGTTTGTGATTTGTATATGCTTTTGAAGACAAAAAAGTAAAGTTTTGCAAATACTTCCTTGTACGTCTTTTTGTACTCTCAGTAGTTTTTCCTGTGCATGATGTTTGAATCTACAATAAGGCATGGCAAATCCCAAGTATTTTGTAGCCCTGCCAGCGCAACAGTTTGCGTCGGACAGTGCGATTTGAGTCGTGGCTCATGCATGATCTCCAGCTGTTTTGGAGAGCCTCTCTGAAAGGGTCAGTCGTGGTAGGCGAGCTCTGACTGTTACCTCTTCTTGAGAAAATCCTAACAGACTCTCTGAAGCTAGAACGAAAGCCATGGTCGAGCAGGACAGGCAGTACGGTTTCAGATGGGAACGAGAGATTCTTGAGCACCTGCCTGTTGAACGTAGAAGAGTCTGTCAGGACTAGTTCAGTTGCTCCTGATATGAAGACAAAGATTGCCCGACCTAATTTCTGCAGGAAAATACAAAATGTTACTCCGACACTGACTGACTGGGGTGAGCGAGTCCCCGGTCTTCCGTTTCCGTTCTGTACAACTTGCACGGGGTTTGGTAGGACCTCCGGCTCTTCTCGACTTCAGCTCAGTTAAGCAAATTCTGCTACGTACGTACGCACGTATATTCTTCCAGGATCCAAAACACAAGTCCTGCGATCCATTTGGTGATATCAAAAAGATTATCTGGACATCTACAGGGCATTGATAACTCCACATTTTTCAAAAGTAGGTAGCGCTAGCATCTTATTAGTCTGGTAGAGATGAGCTATCAAACCTCCTGCATATACATTACATACGGCTGCTCTACAGCTCTACCTGCAACAACCAACCCAATGATACACTATACTATAGTGGTATAGCCCCAAGGAAGCCAACGAGCAACCACCGCCAATGATTCTACTGGAAAAACTTCCAGTATAGGAAACAATATCGCCGACGCGCTACCGGTTCAGAATGTACACGTCCTCGGAAGTAAAACATCCATATTTGATGCCATCCTCAACGGCTGCGAGTATATGAATACGGACGCCAAACGTGCACTGCACTGTCAGTGTGTCCTATATTATTCAGGTTAGGACTTGAGAGCGCCTGCAGTGTCTGCTAATTAACAATTAACTAGCCACAGATGATTCCTGAAGCGGCAGGTTGCGATGGCGCCATCAGTTAGGTAGGTTCGGGTGGGCTGCGCTGCCGATCGCCGATCATAAACAAAAGGGGGCTGCATGCCATATGCAGCCACGGTTCGGTAGGCCGTATGGCTCCATGGAATGTAGGGCAGCTAGCGGCTCCGTGCATGTACATTTGGCAAGTAGGCGGAGACGCCGGAGATGGTGCGGTTGCGACTTGCCATTCGCTATAATTGATTGATACTAATTCCAGCCAGTGCTTATAAATGTGATGTGGTTAGGGTAGGGGATGGTACAGCCTATTGTACGTGTATTAGACTAGTCACGATGAGGAGTAACATAAAGTAGTAACATGCATATGTTACTAGTTTAAGTTATTACCTTCACAATGAATAGTAACATATGAGTAGTAACATTGATCCTTTGTTTATTAGCTTATAGACTCATTTTGCATTGATATACGTTATGTTACTCATGAGGGTAGTAACATGCTAAGTTACTCAATTTCTCTTTCTTATTAATTAGATGCCACATCATATTTTTTGTTTAGGTGACATCTATATTACTACTTATATTATTCCCATTGTGACTAGTCTTAAAAAAGTTTGGTGGTGTAACCCCAACCACTGTAGCGTCATGCTTAGCGTGGTGTGCTGTGAGCTTGAGATTCCGGGCCGTGGTTTACATGAGGAGCCACTTTGTCTCTATGCGCAGCTTTAGTGATTAGTACTACCTCCTTTTCAATTTATAAGGCTTGCGCATATCGCTAGATCTATAATTTCATCAATATAAAGTGAATTATATAGTCTAAAAATTATACCATTAGAAAGTAGACGATTTAAAATTTTTAATGATATATTTTTTGTAAAATATGACTAGTATTACATTGATGTATTTATTAACCTATATAAATAAACGTGCAAGCCTTATAAATCGGAAAGAAGGTAGTTTGCAAAGACAAGGAGAAAATAGTTACTGCGATTGTTGTATCGTGCACGCATCAAGTTGGTGTTACCGCTGTTGGGTCTATTGGGTTGCAGGCATTGTGACCACGGCAGTAATGGATGTACAGTTAGGTAAATCACATTGTCACTCAGCCACGTAGGTATACATATCTGTCTGGCCCTTCCCTTGGTCTTTAATGGCTAACTAGTCTGCGCTGCACTGTTCAAAAAAGAAGAAGCAGAAGGGAAGCTTTGTCTACCGGGTCGACACGGCAGGCGCTACGCCCATCAGCCTATGCTAGCATGCATTGGACAGTACTGTCGTATATTGACTTGGCCACAGTGTTTCGCCCTTCCATGACCATCGTATTACCCATGAATTGGACCACGTAACAGGGAACAAAGCGAAGGAAACCAGACGGCTGCGAGACCTTTTAGAGCAAGTATATAATAATCCTATTCAGCAGGCTACAAGCAATTTCATCTCAGCAAAAAATCTGAGCTGAAGGAAAGTAAAGGCAGGAGAGAGAGGAGAACGGGTGCTTCGCTAGTCGCTCGGCTGCAGCACAAGACGCCAGAAAGTTTCGCCCGCTTGCAGCCCGAAGCCGGCGACAGCGCCGTTGCTCCCAATCCCCTGCGATCACCATCCAATCAACTCTTTTTTCCTTTCTTACCATGCATGCAGATATTGATTACCCTGGCCATCCAACGGCTCATACAAAGCCAGCTTATTACACCAGACTTCTTCTATGAAGGCTATTGCTGACATGACACAGATATAGAGCCGGTAGCCGGCGTTTTTATTAGCCATGCTCTTAACATGCGTCCTGCTGTTGGTTGATCGATGCAGGCTGCATCTACGAAGGTGACTAGTGAAAGCAAAAATTAAAATGAAAAAAGAAGTGTTAGTAGCGTATGAGGTATCACCATTAACACCCTCTTCCTGCGTGGACTTTTCGCGCATACGGAGCACCACAGATTAAGACCCGTACCCACCTACCAATTACGCCATCCAGCTTCCAACACCGCGTACTCCCTCCCACCCCCATGTGTTGGATCTCGAGCTCCGAAAGGCTCAGCATCAGCCGTCTCCTGCATTGATCCCGCGGCAGGACCGCAGATTAGAATGCGATCTAGGAGCAGCAGCCAGCAGCAGCCCATACACACATGATCGTGCCCGCCGGCAACAACCCCATCAATGGCGCTCCGTGCACGGGCCCGGGAACCCTCGCGTCACCGGTGCTCCCCGTCCATGCATGCACCCTCCCGTCCTCCGGCCGTACCTCCGCCGTCCCGCGTGTCACCGGCGGCGACCGGCGAAACGAACTCACGTCACATGACGCTGATGCATGTCCTCTGAGAAGTGAGAACACACTGCATGGAGACGGGGCTGCCGACTCGTGGTGCTGCGGCAGGACAGGAGCGATCGCCGTCGGCGCACAGTGAGCCAGCGCGCACATTTTTTGTTGCTTCCCCGTGGGGTGGGGATGCCGTGGCCGATGGTCACGGCCACGCTGGTTCTGACCCCGTACCACCCCGCGCGCCCACGAACGGGCAACGCCTCGCCTCACCTCACCTACCTAGCTACCCGGCTATATATCGTAGCTGGATGGAACGGCTACGTCGCACTTGCGCTGCATGGGACCTGTCATTTCTCATTCGTGGGTCAGGACGATGGATCTGCATGGGGGCCTACGGACAGACGGATGCACGCACTTGGAACGGCACAGTCGCGCCCCCGCCGGTGGTTCGCGGCCGGCATCATTGCATCCTTTTGGATTGCACTTGGCTGAAAGCCACCGCCGACCCGTCGGCGCTGGACCCGGAGCCGGAGCCGGATACGATGCGTAAACAGTGCGTCGGTTGGTTCCTTCGCTCGTCGGACCGGCCCGGAGGCGTTCGTGTACGGCCGATCAGCCGACGCCCATCCATCCAGTTATTTAAAGAGAACAAGGGGATACTCTAACTCGGTTAGATGTTAGAGTTAGATTTTAACTTTAAATTAATCCTTGACTAATTTTAATTAAAAAGGTGTTTGGATCACAGGGTTAGATTGACAATAAATGTTTTTTCTTAATTATTTGGCTACTTTGAACCCTATTTCCTGACGGATTTGCTATGGCCGGTCCTTGTGTGGCCCCCTCTCGCTCACAATCGCTATAAACGAACAATCTTTACAAATAAAACATACAAACTCCCTTTGATACTCTGTCAACGGTGTGGGGCGGCGACCAAAGTGATGGGGACGAGGGGTGCGGCTGGCCGACGAGATGGGACGGAGGGGCGGCGGAATGGGGGCAGGGGCGGTGACCGACGGGATGGGGCGGAGGGGGCGACGAGATGGGAGCAGGGGGGCGGCGATCGACGGGGTGGGGCGCCGGCAGGAGGGATGGGGGCGGGGGCGGCAGCGGGAGGCGGGTTGGGGTGGGGAGGTGGCGAGAGGTCGGGGAGAGAGAGGTGGCAACTGAAGGTCAGGGAGAGAGAGGTAGCGACTGGATCAGATTGTGGATGTAAATAAAAAATTATGGATCCCATTAACTCTAACCCAAATAAGCATCTTTTTATTGGGTTAGTTTTTTATGGGTTAGATGCATTTAACCAACGCTAATCTTTCTGTTTGAATCTTTTAGAGTTAATTATGTTTAATCTAATCAATTCTAATTCTAACCCATAAATTTAAACAGGGCCAAGAAAGCCAGAGAAGAAAGGGAAGGCATGGCCGGTGTTTCATCCACCGCCTAGCATTTTTTTTACCGGTCGTAGACCGACGCCTGCTGTGCACCTCTGGTCAACATGGTCACTGTTGCTTCTGGCGTACAGTACAGTACTACGAGCGGGCTGGAGTCGGACACAGCAGTGCTGTACCGCTACTGTAGCCTCGTTTTCCACAGCCAGCGCGGTCAAACTTGCGGTGAAAAAATTTCGTGGGTTCGTGTCGGCTCCGCGGGACCGAGAGCGATCTCGCACTGATGGAAAGGGAGGTGACGGCAATCAAGAGCAGTGAGCAGAAAGGCGGTAAAGGCGCGCCGTGGACCGCATGCATCTAACCCCACGACTAATTGAAAGGCAACGCGTCGCGGAATCTCGAGCCGTGACGTGACTTCGACCGCTCGTTTCGCCATTGCTGAGACTTGGGACGCACACCATGCGTTGCATCCACTGCACTGCTGCGTCGATCGCGCCTGCCTGCCGCGCTCCGGCGGTGGGTGGCGCACGCGCTGACTTGTACCGCAAAGCGCCGATCGGACGCACATACGCTGCCACTTGCGCCGGCACGCGGAGGAGGCCTTGGGGTGCACAGTGCCCAGCCTTTTTGAATTTTGACTCGTGACAGGACCGATCTCATCTCACTCTCGAGCTGACAGCTGGGCTACCAGCAACTGGTTCGACGATGGGGGCATGCACGACGACGACTCCTACAACTAGTTACAAGTAGGAGTAGTAGTAGAGTAGGTTCCAACGCTAAGTCGCACGCGCAGGCAGGCAGGCCTGCGTGCCCAAATGTCTTGGGTTTCTTATTCTTCTTGACTTCGATTCGTATGGCTTAGCCTAGTTGCGCAGGTACAGCCTCTCATTACTCCACTTGTTCCAGCCCCTCTCAAAGTGCCCAAATCGATCGCCGACTCGTCCTCTGCCGATATACGTACACCATCTTAGAGCATCCATGGCCGGATTCGGCAAATCCGACTTTTTAAACGTTCACGAATGCGTTAGATGCGTGTGTTGATATTGACCGATCACGTTTTAAATAATGCATTCTACAATCAGATGTCTTAAATTAGAAATCTTAAATTCGTACAATTACATGCAACGTAAAACAATTTTTAAGCGGACTCATCCGGCTTCAAGGTGTCCATGTCCGATGGTAGCTATACCCCTTGTAGTGTTGGTTCGGTCGCCAACGAGGTAGAATAGGACATGAGACACTAGTCGGCTCACGGCGAGTCGAGCTCCCGTCAACTCCCATGCGCTACTCTTCCTTGTCATAGACCGTAATTCGGAGGGTGTCGATGAACGTGAGGTTGATACGGATCCCTCCTAGAAGGAGCCGACATCCACCACGATGCGGTTGCGACGCCCGAAGTGGTTCACCATACGGGGCGCCAGAGAGTGCGACTCTGCCTCTCCAACGTCCATTGTTAGCCTCCGCAGCTTCCCGCGCCTGCTGACAAGGATATATAACTAGGGTAAGGTCCCAGACCCGACCTACATACCCTACCTAAGGACAGTGCATTGGAGGACTTAAAGATTACAAGGAGGACTCCGAGTGAAGTCACCATGGCGCATGAGTCATTCGACAGATAATCCACTCGAAGGTTTCTCCCTCCACTCGACAGTAGCTTTTCACTCGGAAGAGCCAACGGCCAGTTGACAACAGAAGACCAGAAGGCACCTCAGGGATGCCAACACGCAAGCGTTCGACTAGTCATCATTAGTAGCATTTATTACATACGTTACCAGTAACGTAAACCTTTATTACCACGATCGAACCCTTGGTTGTCGGGTATTCATGAGGGGCAGCGCACTCTATATAAGCCGCCCCTCTCCTCTGGCAGAAGGGTTCGCACCCTCTGTAACACTCATATTCCACACGATAGAAAGCTCCTGAGCACTGAGACGTAGGGTTGTTACCTCCACGAGAGGGGCTTGAACTCATACATTCGTGTGTACATCTTTGCCGTAGCTAGGACTCTGCCCTCTCCTTACGTACCCCTTCCTTCTACTGTCAGTCTTGTTCCCACGACAGTTGGTGCCCACCGTGGGGCAGGCGTCTAAGCAACTTCTGGCAAGGTTGCGATTTTTTCGTTCGTCATGTCTTACGTCGGCGGTTTGTTCCTAGGCCAGGAGATCCGTCTCGGTGCGCTCACTTTCATCGCCGACGATTCGACATGGCTTCAGGAAGAGCCTCTAGACGTTGAGGCGCTCCCGATCCGCGGGGCAACACACTTCCATGCTAGCTCTTGTGGCGTTCTTCTTCGGCAGTCGTTGACTCCGTACCTTTCGGCCCTCCCCACTATTCGTCGCCACAAGCGATTCGGTCGTTCACGGCTCCAGCGCTGGGTGAGGCATGCGGCGGCTCGCCATGCCGCATCTCCGGAGATCGCGGCTATCGAGCCCATTGAATCACTTCACGGCGTGTTCGACATGGCGTCGGATCAGTCTGACGTCCCGTCTGAGTGAGAGAGTTGCGATCCAGCAGCTGAGGTACTTTTGGCCAGTTCTTCTCAAAGCCCGTCTGGCTTCGGCCGTGGCAGACGCGAGACTGGGGGACCGTCGAGTGAGCAGCAGCACTGAGATGAGGAGGTCCTTCATACACCCATCATCGGTGCGACTGCCGAGGCCTAGTCCTTGGAGGCCACGCGCCTTCGGCTCGAAGAGATGCAGAGAGAACTCGACGAGCGTGCCCGCTAACGTCCACCCGTTCTCAGCCAATGTCAGCGACGGTTGTTTCCGAGTGGATCTCAGAACAACGTCGAGGTATTTCGTACTCCAGTTCTGAATGTTGCAGCTGCTGCTAGGATTGCAGCTTCCATTCAGCCGTCGCGTTCGGAGGCTGGCAGAGGTTTACAGCAGATCCGAGCTTTGCTTGATGCTACGCAACGACAGAATTTGGTTGTTTCTCAGTCGCGCAATAAGATACCCAGCAATTCACCCAAGGCAGATACTGTTCAGTCGACACATAGCCCTGGGTCACCTCTGCATCGCAGGGGTGGTGGTTACCGTGAAGATCAATATCGCGATTAGGGACGAGATCAGTTTGCTCCTCGCTTTCACCTTCATGACCACCATCGAGTGCCTACTCCTCCGCGAAGTGGTTTGTATGTGCCCCGGCGCTATGACGATAGGCGCCCGTTTGGTGATGAGCGGAATCCTGGATTTGATGTGAGGGATATCCTTGCATAGAAGCGGATTGATAGAGGCAGGGCTCACAGGGATGGTTATGATAGAGACTATCCGAGTGGAAGCGATGCCATCGTCTTTGGCCCCGAGTGTTTCAGCAGAGCCATCCGATCTGCTGAGATTCCCCCAACTTCAGGTTGATGGCTGGAATCAGCAAGTTCACAGGAGAGTCGAAGCCTAAAACATGGCTAGACGATTACCGAGTGGCGGTGTAGATTGGTGGAGGGAATATTAACATAGCCATGAAGCATTTGTCCTTGATGTTGGATGGTTCGGCCCGAGCATGGTTGAATCATTTGGCTCCTTCTAGCATATACTACTGGGAGGATCTTGCCCGAGTGTTCATCAGAACTTTTGAGGGCACATGCAAGCGTCTAGCTGGTTTGATTGAACTGGAGCACAGTGTTCAGAAGCCCAATGAGACCTTGAGGGATTAAATTCAGCGTTGGTCCACTCTGCATCAAATAGTGGAAAATGTTTTCGAGCACCAAGCCAGTTGCGCCTTCAAGGCTGGTGTTAAGTACAGAGAGCTTTACCCAAAGTATGGTCGTACAGGAGATTTTTCATTGAGCAAGTGATGGAGATTGCCACTCAGTACGCCAATGGCGAAGAGGAAGACCGCTTCCGCAGCGGCAAGGGAAAAGCAGTCGACGATGATGCCGACGGCAATTCCCGTCGAAAGCAAAAGCGCAAAGCCGATGGCCCTGCTCACGCAGAGGCGGCCGCTCTGGCGGCACAAGGAAAGAACAAGGGGAAACCCAAAGGGCAGTTTACCCCCAAGAAAGTAAAGAATCAGTCCGGAACAGATGTTATAGATTTACTGTGTGCAATCCACACGAAGAAAGATGAGGAAGGCAATTTGATATTGCGAAAACACACCACTCGATAGTGCAGATTGTTGATCCAACAATTCAAGGAAGGTCAGTCGAGTGAGAAATCTCCTAGAAAAGAGGATGATGAAGATAAAGAGGAATTCCCTGAGGTCAATACCACTTTGATGATTTTTGCTGATGTAGAAAGCAAGAGTCAACTGAAAGTTATCAATAGAGGGGTCAACATGGCTGTTCCCACAACCCCCACGTACCTCAAATGGTCTCAGACTGCAATCACATTTGATCAGTTGGACCACCATGCTCATGTTGCTACCCCTGGTCGGCAAGATTTGGTGGTGGATCCTATCGTGGGAGGCACTCGACTCCGCAAGGTTCTCATGGACGGAGGGAGTGGTTTGAACATATTATATGCAGATACCCTCAAGGGGATGGGCATTCCGATGTCCCGACTCAGTGAGAGCAACATGCAGTTCCACGGAGCCATCCCTGGGAAGAAGGCCAAGTCACCCGGTCAAATTGCATTGGATGTGGTGTTCGGCACCGACAAGAATTTTCTCAAGGAAAAGTTGACATTTGAAGTTGTAGACTTCGAGAGCGCATATCATGCCATCCTTGGTCGTTCAGCTTATGCCCGTTTCATGGCCTGTCCATGTTATGTGTACCTGAAGTTGAAGATGCCCGGACCCAAAGGTGTGATCACAGTCATAGGGAATCGACAGAGGGTTGAGGAGTACCTCTAGCAGGGCTCCAAAATTGTCGACCATCAAATGGATGTGGTCGAATTGGAAGAGTACAAGAACAATACCAATCCTACCGACCTGTTGCATGCCAAGAAGCCTGCTTCCGAGTCTGCTTTTCAGTCAGCAGGGGAAGTAAAGAAAGTGCACATTTACCCGGCACATCATAATGCTGCTCCGACCAACATCTTGATGACACTCGATAGAAAATAGGAAGCCGAGCTCATCCAGTTCCTCCGTGAGAACTGGAACATCTTCGCATGGAAGCCTGTTGACATGCTAGGTGTACCCAGGGAACTGGTTGAGTACCGACTGAAAGTTGACCCGAAGGCCAAGCCTGTGAAAGAGCACTTGCGTTGGTCAGCAGCAGAAAAGCGGAAAGCAATCGGCGAGGAGGTGGCTCGACTCTTGGCGGCCAAGTTCATTCAGAAGATTTACCACTCTGAGTGGCTCTCGAACGTCGTCATGGTCCCCAAGAAAGATAAGCCACTCCGCATGTGTATTGATTTCAAACATATCAATCAGGTCCGCCCGAAAGATCATTTTCCACTCCCCCGCATCGATCAGATTGTCGACTCGACTACGGGATGCGAGTGTTTATCCTTTCTCTATTCTTACTCTAGCTATCATCAGATCCGTCTGTATGGTCCATATGAAATAAAGACAACCTTCATCACCCCTTTCGGGTGTTTTTGTTATATCACCATGCCTTTTGGTTTGAAAAATGCTACGCTACTTTCATGCACATGATTCAAAAATGCCTGCTCGACCAAATCCCTCGGAATGTCGAGGCCTATATGGATGATATTGTTGTCAAGTCTCGCAAAGGTTCCGACATGCTGACTGACTTAGCAGAAACATTCGCCAATCTGAGGAAGTATGATATCAAGTTAAACCCGTTGAAGTCTACTTTCGGTGTTCCTGGTGGCAAGTTGCTTGGTTTCCTCGTTTCTGAATGGGGAATCAACGTCAATATTAAGAAGATCAGTGCCATCACCCGAATGAAAAGCCCTGAGCGTGTGCAGATGTCCAGAAGCTCACGGGTTGCCTAGCGGCGTTGAGTAGATTTTTTTTCTCGTCTCGGTGAGAAGGCATTGCCTTTATACCGAATGATGAAGAAGTATGATACGTTCGAGTGGACTCCTCAAGCTGAAGCAGCGTTTGTCGAGCTCAAAGCCCTGCTTTCGACCCAACCGTTGCTTGCTTCTCCGCACAGTAAAGAACCCTTCCTCCTGTACATTACAACCACTAACAAAGTCGTCAGTACGGTTCTCACTGTCGAGCGGGAAGAAGAGGGCAAGGCTTATAAAGTCCAATGTACAGTTTACTATATCTCTGAAGTGTTGTCTCCTTCAAAGCAAAGGTACCCACACTACCAGAAGCTCATATATGGTATATATCTATCAGCGAAGAAGGTGGCACACTAGTTTCGGGATCACTCAATTTCAGTCATAAGTGATGCTCCATTGTCTGAGATCCTCAACAAGCGAGATGCGACTGGTCAAGTGGCCAAATGGGCTATTGAGCTCCTCTACTTTGATATCAAATTTGAAGCAAAAAAGACAATCAAATCTCAAGCACTCTCTGATTTCCTGGCCGAGTGGATAGAACAACAGCACCGAATTCAACTCCACTCGGCACACTAGACCATATTCTTTGGTGGCTCTAAGATGTTAAATAGGTCCGGTGCCGGCGTAGTATTGATATCTCCAAAAGGCGACAAGCTCAACTATGTCCACCAGATTCACTTTGATTCCTCCAATAACAAAGCGGAATATGAAGCAATCCTATACGGGTTGTGTATGGCCATCTCACTTGGCGTTCGGCGTCTGATGGTATACGTTGACTATGATTTGGTGGTTAACCAGATGATGAAAGAGTGGGACGTTAGGAACCCTGCTATGACCGGATATTGCTATGCGGTGAGAAAGCTTGAGAAGAAGTTCGAAGGTTTGGAACTCCACCATATTCCTCGAGTGAAGAATCAAGCAGCTGATGAGTTGGCAAAGATTGGATCCACTCAAAAGTGTGTACCTAGCAATGTGTTTCTGGAACACCTACATTCTCCTTCGATACAGGAAGATCCCTTCACTGAAGAGCCCTCGCAAACAATAAGCGCCTCTAATCCGACTGAAGTTGATATCCTGGTAGTCATAGACCCGGTCATTGAGATTCTGGTGATCATACCTGATTGGACGGTGTCGTATATTGCATACATACTGAGACAAGAACTCCCAGAAGACGAGGTTGAAGCTCGACAGATTGTCCACAAATCCAAGGCCTTTACAGTGATGGATGATCAACTTTACATAGAAAGCATAATTGGCGTGACTCAGCGGTGCATCTCCCTTGAGGAAGGTCGACTGATTCTAGAGGAAACTCACTCAGGAACTCATTCTCGGACGATTGTTGCCAAAGCATACCAAGCTTGTTTCTTCTGGCCGCGTGCCAACGAAATAGCTAAGGAGATTGTCGATCGCTGCGAAGGATGTCAGTTCTACTCAAACTTGTCACACAAGCCCGCATCTGCCTTGAAGACTATTCCACTCGTCTGGCCGTTCGCTGTATGGGGTCTGGATATGGTTGGCCCTTTTGGAACAGGTCAGAGTGGATTTACCCACCGGCTTGTAGCAGTCGACAAGTTCACTAAGTGGATTGAAGCCAAGCCCATAAAGAATCTGAACTCGCGCACTGCAATAAAATTGATGAGGGAAATAACGATCCAGTATGTCAGCCTGGGCGTTCGTTTATTTTGATTATTTCGATTCGGGTACTTTGGGTTATGGGTAATCCGGGTTCTCAAAAATGGGAATCGAATTTTTTTCTGTCAAAAAAAAATACCCAACCCAAATTATCCAAAATTTTGTTTCGGGTAATTCGGGTAACCAAAAAACCCAAAATATTCGGAGCATACATCAACTTTTGGTATGAATAATTAGGGTAGTGTGGGTATTTTAGTTAGTATTGGTAAAATGTCACTCTAATAATAGCATGAATAATTTGGCTAGTACGAGTAATTCGGGTAGTATGGGTATTTTGTTTTTTTAAACTAGAACCCAAACCCTAACCCGAAAACCGAATAGCCAGGAAATGAGAACCGAACCCTAACCCTATACCCGAATTACCTCACAATTCAGGTAATTCGGTTCGGTTCGGGTTCGGGTAGCGGGTTAGGGTACCCAAATGCCCAGGATGACCGGTATGGAGTTCCCCACAATATCATTATAGACAATGGCTCAAACTTCGATTCGGAAGAGTTCAGACACTTTTGTTTCACCCAAGGCACTCGGGTGGATTACGCATCCATTGCGCATCTTCAGACTAATGGTCAAGCTGAGTGAGCAAATGGCCTTATACTTCAAGGGTTGAAGCCTCGATTCATGTGAGATCTTGAACATGCCACTAGAGCTTGGGTGACTGAATTGCCATCTGTATTGTGGGGCTTGAGGACGACTCCTAATCGGTCAATGGGGCGCACTCCTTTCTTCTTGGTATACGGAGCCGAAGCTATTTTGCCGTGTGATCTCCTTCACAATTCTCCTCATGTGGATCTTTACTCCGAGGCTGAGGCTGAACAAGCACGACAAGATGGTGTGGATCTCCTGGAAAAAGAGCGTGAGATGGCTCCGATTCGGTCGACTGTGTACCAGCAAGATCTGCGTCGCTTGCATGCAAGGCACGTCAAAAGTCGGTCATTCCATGAGGGTGATCTGGTGCTCCCGGTTGATCAACAGCGGCCACACAAGCATGCCCCCACGTGGGAAGGTCCTTTTGTCGTCACCAAAGTACTGAACAATGGTGCTTATCACTTCTTCAACCTCAAGAAGAACCTCGACGAGCCACGTGCATGGAACGCGGATTTACTTCGACGTTTTTATACTTGACGTCTGAGTTGTTTTGATGTAATAAGAGTACTCCAGAAAATGTCGTTTATATAAATTATGACTCCCGTAGTCTATTGCCGATTCCGATCATGCAATCTCACATTAAAAAACACTCCGAGTGACGAGTGATCCTCTCACTCGGGGGCTTAGCAGTGAACCAGCTTTTGCCTAAGTTAAAAAACTTTTCCGAGTGGATAACATCATGTTCACTCGGCAACTTAGCTGCGAATCAGTCTTCGTTTAAGTTAAAAACTTCTCCGAGTGAAGAGAGATCCTCTCACTCAGGGGCTTGGATGCGAACCAGCTTTCGCCTAAGTTAAAAAAACTTCCGAGTGGGTAATGTCTTGTTCACTCGGCAGCTTAGGTGCGAATCGGTCTTCGTCTAAGTTGAAAACTTCTCCGAGTGAAGAGCGATCCTCTCATTCAGTGGCTTAGTTGCGAACCAGCTTTCGCCTAAGTTAAAAAAGCGTACGAGTAGATAACGTCATGTTCACTCGGAAACTTAGCTGCTAATCAGTCTTCGTCTAAGTTTAAAACTTCTCCGAGTGAAGAGTGATACTCTCACTCAGGGGCTTAGCTGCGAACCATCTTTTGCCTAAGTTAAAAAAAACCTTTCAAGTGGATAATGTCATGTTCACTCAGCAACTTAGCTGTGAATTAGTCTTCGTCTAAGTTTAAAAAAATCCAAGTGAAGAGTGATCCTCTCACTGGGGGGCTTAGCTACGAACCAGCTTTCGCCTAAGTTAACAAAACCTTCCAAGTGGATAATGTCATGTACACTTGGCAACTTAGCTGTGAACCAGTCTTCGTCTAAGTTAAAACTTCTCTGAGTGATGAACGACCTTCTCACTCGGGGGCTTAGCTGCGAACCAGTTTTCATCCAAATCAAAATTCTTCTGAGTAATGAGCATCTAACATATTCGAAAATCAAACAAACTCATCCAAGCAAAGGATTGGAAAACAAAATGCAGATATATTCAAAATCCCTAGCGCGGATAAAAGTTGTTTGCCCAAATAGAAGTACTCAGACCTAAGGCCTGAATGAAGTTTTCAATGGTTACACCATCACTCGGCATACCGATACATCTCCAACGTATCTATAATTTATGAATTATTCATGCCATGTTTACAATAATTTTATATGATTTTGGTATGATTTTATTAGAACTAACCCGGACTGATGTTGTTTTCAGCAGAACTACCATGGTGTCATTTTTTGTGCAGAAATAAAAGTTTTCGGAATGGCCTGACAATTTAGTATGATTTTTTGTGGACCAAAAGAGACCCCCGAAGCATTGGAGGTGGGCCAGAAGAGCCACAAGGAGGTGACAAGCCTGCCAGGCGTGACCAGGGGGGTGGCCATGCCTAGCAGGCTTGTGACTCCCTCGTGGCCCCCCTTGACTTGAGATTGACGCCAAAAATTCTTATAAATCCAAAAACCACCAAAAAGAAACCTAGACCACGAGTTCCGCCGCGGCACACCTCCAGAGCCACGAAAAACCAATCTTGGCCCTCTCCGGCACCCTGCCGGAGGGGGTCACCATCACCGGAGGCCATCTTCATCGTCCCGGAGGGGCCTTCAACACCATGGAGGCCAAGGACCAGAGGGAGAACCTCTCCCCATAGAGGGGGGGAGGCCATGGAGGAGGAAGCCCAGGGGGGAGAACCTCTCACCCTCTCTCCCGGTGGTGCCGGAGTGCCATCGGGGGAACCATCGCCGCAGTGATCGTCTTCATCAACATCACCTTCTTCATCACCATCCTCATCTCCTTTTAGCGGTCCACTCTCACGCACCCCGCTGTAATCACCTACTTAAACATGGTGATTTATGCGACATATTATGATCCAATGATGTGTTGCCATCCTATGATGTTTTGAGTAGATTACTTTTGTCCTTTGGGTTGATTGATGATCTAGCTTGGTTTGAGTTGTATGTTTATTTTGGTGATGTCCTATGGTGCCATCCGTGCTGCGCACAAGTGAAGGATTCCCGCTGTAGGGAGTTGCAATACATTCATGATTCGCTTATAATGGGTTGTTTGAGTGACAGAAGTATAAACCCGAGTAAGGGGGTTGTTGCGTATGGTATAAATGGGACTTGTGTTGGAAATATGCCCTAGAGGCAATAATAAAATGGTTATTATTGTATTTCCTTGTTCATGATAATTGTCTATTGTTCATGCTATAATTGTATTAACCGGAAACCGTAATGCATGTGTGAATACATAGACCACAACATGTCCCTAGTGAGCCTCTAGTTGGCTAGCTCGTTGATCAATAGATGGTCACAGTTTCATGACCATGGACATTGGATGCCATTGATAACGGGATCACATCATTAGTAGAATGATGTGATGGAAAAAGACCCAATCCTAAACATAGAAAAAGATTGTGTAGTACGTCTGCTAAAGCTTTTCTAATGTCAAGTATCGTTTCCTTAGACCATCAGATTGTGCAACTCTCGGATATCGTAGGAATACTTTGGGTGTGCCAAACGTCACAACGTAACTAGGTGGCTATAAAGGTACACTATAGGTATCTCCTAAAGTGTCTGTTGGGTTGGCACGAATCGAGACTGGGATTTGTCACTACGTGTGACGATGAGGTATCTCTAGGCCCACTCGGTAAGACATCATCATAATGAGCTCAATGTGACTAAGGAGTTAGCCACGGGATGATGTGTTATAGCATGAGTAAAGAGACTTGCCGGTAATGAGATTGAACAAGGTATAGGGATACCGACGATCGAATCTTGGGCAAGTATCATACCGATAGACAAAGAGAATTGTATACGGGATTGATTGAATCCCTGACATCGTGGTTCATCCGTTGAGATAATCGTGGAGCATGTGGGAGACAACATGGCTATCCAGATCCCATTGTTGGTTATTGTCCGGAGAGGTGTCTCGGTCAGGTCTACAGCCTCTTGAACCCATAGTGTCTACACACTTAAGGTTCGATGACGCTACGGTTATAGGGAAATAGTGTACATGGTTACCGAAGGTTGTTCAGAGTCCCGGATGAGATACAAGATGTCATGAGGAGTTCTGTAATGGTCCGGAGGTAAAGATTCATATATAGGAAGTGAGGTTTTGGTACCGGAAGTGTTTCGAGCATCATTGGTAACGTACCAGGACCACTGGAAGGGTTCCGGGGGTCCACCGTGTGGGGCCACCGGCACCAGAGGGCTGCGTGGGCCGAGAGTGGGAAGGGACCAGCCTAGAGTGGGCTAGTGTGCCCCCACCCTGGCCCAAGGCACAACATAGGAGAGAAAAGGGGGCAAACCCTAGGGCAGATGGGCCCTAGGCCCACCCTAGGGCTGCTGCACCCCTCTCCCCTCCCTTGGTCGCCACCCCAAGGCCATCTAGGGCTGGCCGCCGGCCCTAGGGTGGGAACCCTAGGGGCTGCACCCTCCCTCCTCCTCCTATATATAGTGGGGGTTTTGGGGGCTGCCAACACACAAGTTTCTCTCCCTCTCGGCGCAGCCCTACCCCTTCTCCTCCTCGTCCTTCGTGGTGCTTGGCCAAGCCCTGCCGGAGTACCACGCAGCTCCACCATCCCCACGCCATCGTGTTGTCGGAGCTCTCCCTAAACCTCTCCTTCCTCCTTACTGGATCAAGGCGTTGGAGACGTCATTGGGCTGCACGTGTGTTGAACACGAAGGCGTCGTTGTTCGGCGCTTAGATCGGAATCCATCGCGATCTGAATCGCTACGAGTACGACTCCACCAACCACGTTCTAGTAACGCTTCCGCTTTGCGATCTTCAAAGGTATGAAGAAGCACTCCCCCTTTACTTGTTGCTGGTTTCTCCATAGATAGATCTTGGTGACCAAATCTATGCACGAGTAGAACACAAGGTGTTGTGGGCATCGATTTGGTCAATTGTCTTGCCGTTACTAGTCTTATCTTGATTCAGTGGTATTGTGGGATGAAGCAGCCCGGACCAACTTTACATGTACGCTTACATGAGACTGGTTCCAGCGCCTGACATGCACTTGTTGCATAAGGTGGCTAGCGGGTGTCTGTCTCTCCCACTATAGTCGGATCGGATTCGATGAAAAGGGTCCTTATGAAGGGTAAACAGAAATTGGCATATCACGTTGTGGTTTTTGCATAGGTAAGAAACGTTCTTGCTAGAAACCTATAGCAGCCATGTAAAAAACTTGCAACAATAAATTAGAGGACGTCTAAGTTGTTCTTGCAACATATGGCATGTGATGTGATATGGCCAAAGAATGTGATGTGATATATGTCATGTATGAGATTGATCATGTTCTTGTAATAGGATTCACGACTTGCATGTCAATGAGTATGACAACCGGCAGGAACCATAGGAGTTGTCTTAATTTATTGTATGACCTGCGTGTCAATCATAAACGCCATGTAATTACTTTACTTTATTGCTAATCATTAGCCATAGTAGTAGAAGTAATAGTTGGCGAGACAACTTCATGAAGACACGATGATGGAGATCATGATGATGGAGATCATGGTGTCATGCCCGTGACAGTGATGATCATGGTGCCTCAAAGATGGAGATCAAAGGAGCAAGATGATATTCGCCATGTCATGTCACTATATTGATTGCATGTGATGTTTATCATGTTTACATCTTATTTGCTTGGAACGAGGGTAGCTAAATAAGATGATTTCTCACTAAAATTTCAGGAAATGTGTTCACCCTAACTGTGCACCGTTGCTTATGTTCGTTGTTCCGAAGCACCACGTGATGATCGGGTGTGATAGGTTCTAATGTTCGCATACAACGGGTGTAAGCCAGATTTACACACGCAATACACTTAGATTGACTTGACGAGCGTAGCATGTACAGACATGGCCTCGGAACACGGGAGACTGAAAGGTCGAACATGAGTCGTATAGAAGATACGATCAACATGGAGATGTTCACCATTGATGACTGGTCCATCTCACGTGATGATCGGACACGGGCTAGTTGACGTGGATCATGTGTCACTTGGATGACTAGAGAGATGTCTATATAAGTGGGAGTTCATTAAATAATTTGACTATGTGAACTTAATTATCATGAACTTAGTCTAAAATTGTATTTACAATCTATATTGTAGATCCAATGGCCATCGCTAATGTTGCCCTCAACTTCAACACGTTCCTAGAGAAAACCAAGCTGAAAGACGATGGAAGCAACTACACGGACTGGGTCCGTAGCTTGAGGATTATCCTCATAGCTTCCAAAAGATTATATGTCCTTGATGCACCGCTAGGTGACGCACCCATTTCCCAGCAGATCAAGACGTTATGAATGCCTGGCAGTCGCACTGTGATGATTACTCCCTGGTTCAGTGCGGCATGCTTTACAGCTTAGAACCGGGCTCCAAAAGCGTTTTGAGCAACACAGATCATATGAGATGTTCCAAGAGATGAAATTGGTTTTCCAAGCTCATGCCCGGGTCGAGAGATATGATGTCTCCGACAAGTTCTTCAGATGTAAGATGGAGGAAAATAGTTCTGTCAATGAGCACATACTCAAAATGTCTGGGTTGCACAACCTCTTGTCTCAGCTAGGATTTAATCTTTCGGATGACTCGGTTATTGACAGAATCCTATAGTCGCTCCCACCTAGCTACAAGAGCTTTGTGATGAACTACAACATGCAGGGTATGGAGAAGTCCATTCCTGAGTTGTACTCAATGCTGAAATCAGCAGAGGTCAAGATCAAAAAGGAACATCAAGTGTTGATGGTGAATAAGACCACTAGTTTCAAGAAAGGCAAGGGTAAGAAGAACTTCAAGAAGGACGATAAAGCAGTTGCCGCGCCCAGTAAGCAAGTTGCCGCGCCCGGTAAGCAAGTTGCCAGGAAGAAGAACAAGAATGGACCCAAGCCTAAGACTGAGTGCTTTTATTGCAAGGGTACCAGTCACTGGAAGCGGAACTGCCCCAAGTACTTTGCGGATAAGAAGGCCAGCAACGTTAAAGGTATATGTGATATACTTGTTATTGATATGTACCTTACCATTGCTCGTAATAGCTCCTGGGTATTTGATACCGATGTAGTTGCTCACATTTGTAACTCCAAGCAGGAGTTGCGGAATAAGCAGAGACTGGCAAAGGATGAGGTGGCGATGTGATTGCCGTCAGCATGCTACCTCAACATCTACATTCGGGATTAGTTTTAAACCTCAATAATTTTCATTTAGTACAGGTTTGAACATGAACATTGTATCTGGATCTCGTTTGATGCGAGACAGATACTCATTTAAATCTGAGAATAATGGTTGTTCTAGTTATATGAGAGACATGTTTTATGGTGATGCCCCGCTGGTCAATGGTTTATTTTTGATGAATCTCGAACGTGATGTTACACATGTTCATAGTGTGAGTACCAGAAAGTGTAAAGTTGATAACGATAGTCCCACTTACATGTGGCACTGCCGCCTTGGTCATATTGGTGTCAAACGCATGAAGAAACTCCATACTAATGGACTTTCGGAGTCTCTTGACTTTGAATCATTTGACACGTATGAACCTTGCCTCATGGGCAAGGTGACCAAGACTCCGTTCTCTGGAACAATGGAGCGAGCAACTGACTTATTGGAGATAATACATACCGATGTATGCGGTCCAATGAGCGTCTAGGCTCGCGGTGGCTACCATTATGTTCTCTCCCTCACCGATGACTTGAGAAGATATGGGTATGTCTACTTAATGAAACACAAGTCTGAAACCTTTGAAAAGGTCAAGGAATTTCAGAGTGAGGTAGAGAATAAACGTGACAAGAAAATAAAGTGCCTATGATCTGATCGTGGAGGAGAATATTTGAATCACGAGTTTGGCACGCACCTAAGGAAATGTGGAATTGTTTCACAACTCACGCCGCCTAGCACACCTCAGTGAAACTGTGTGTCTGAACATCATAATCGCACTCTATTGGATATGGTGCGATCTATTGATTTCCTTGTTGGAGGCTGTTGGAAATATGCCCTAGAGGCAATAATAAAATGGTTATTATTGTATTTCCTTGTTCATGATAATTGTCTATTGTTCATGCTATAATTGTATTAACCGGAAATCGTAATGCATGTGTGAATACATAGACTACAACATGTCCCTAGTGAGCCTCTACTTGGATAGCTCGTTGATCAATAGATGGTCACGGTTTCATGACCATGGACATTGGATGTCATAGATGTGATGGACAAGATCCAATCCTAAGCATAGCACAAGATCGTGTAGTTTGTCTGCTAAAGCTTTTCTAATGTCAATATCGTTTCCTTAGACCATGAGATTGTGCAACTCTCGGATACCGTAGGAATACTTTGGGTGTGCCAAACGTCACAACGTAATTGGGTGTCTATAAAGGTACACTACGGGTATCTCCGAAAGTGTCTGTTGGGTAGGCACGAATCGAGACTGGGATTTATCACTCCGTGTGACAGGGAGGTATCTCTGGGCCCACTCGGTAAGACATCACCATAATGAGCTCAATGTGACTAAGGAGTTAGCCACGGGATGATGTGTTACGGAACGAGTAAAGAGACTTGCCGGTAACGAGATTGAACAAGGTATAGGGATACCGACAATCGAATCTCGGGCAAGTATCATACCGATAGGCAATGGGAATTGTATACGTGATTGATTGAATCCCCAACATCATGGTTCATCCGATGAGATCATCATGGAGCATGTGGGAGGCAACATGGGTATCCAGATCCCGATGTTGGTTATTGACCGGAGAGGTGTCTCGATCATGTCTACATGCCTCCCGAAGCCGTAGGGTCTACACACTTAAGGTTCAATGACGCTAGGGTTATAGGGAAATAGTGTACGTGGTTACCGAAGATTGTTCGGAGTCCCGTATGAGATCCTAGACATCACGAGGAGTTCCGTAATGGTTCGGAGGTAAAGATTCATATATACGAAGTGAGGTTTTGGTCATCGGAAGTGTTTCGGGCATCACCGGTAACGTATTGGGACCACCGGAAGGGTTCCGGGGGTCCATCGTGTGTGGCCACCGGCACCAGAGGGCTGCATGGGCCGAGAGTGGGAAGGGACCAGCCCTAGAGTGGGCTGGTGCACCCCCCACCCTGCCCCAAGGCGCAGCAAAGGAGAGAAAAGGGGGCAAACCCTAGGGCAGATGGGCCCTAGGCCCACCCTAGGGCTGCCGCACCCCTCTCCCCTCCCTTGGCCGCCGCCCCAAGGCCATCTAGGGATGGCCCCCGGCCCTAGGGTGGGAGCCCTAGGGGCTGCACCCTCCCTCCTCCTCCCCCATATATAGTGGGGGTTTTGGGGGCTGCCAACACACAAATTTCGCTCCCTCTCGACGCAGCCCTACCAGTTCTCCTCCTCGTCCTCCGTAGTGCTTGGCGAAGCCCTGCCGGAGTACCACGCAGCTCCACCGTCACCACGCCGTCGTGCTGCCGAAGCTCTCCCTCAACCTCTCCTTCCTCCTTGCTGGTTCAAGGCATAGGAGACGCCATCGGGCTGCACGTGTGTTGAACGCAGAGGCACCGTTGTTCGGTGCTTAGATCGGAATCCACTGCGATCTGAATCGCCGCGAGTATGACTCCATCAACTGCGTTCTAGTAACACTTCCGCTTTGCGATCTTCAAAGATATGAAGATGCACTCCCCCTTTGCTCGTTGCTGGTTTCTCCATAGATAGATCTTGGTGACATATAGGATTTTTTTTGATTTACTACTATGTCTCCCAACAACTTGATGCTTTAATGCTATAGTTGGGTTTTACCTTAATAATCTTTAGTAGTTGCAGATGCTGGCTAGATTTCCAATCATAAGTGCATATGATCCAAGTAGAGAAAGTATGTTAGCTTATGCCTCTCCCTCAAATAAAATTGCAATAATGATTTCCGATCTTGTTAACAATTGCCTAGGATAATTCCACACACCGACCCATCATTATTCCACAGTCGCTATTTGCAATATATTGTAATATTATGATAACAACACCTATTTTTATATTTGTGTTCTCCGTTACCATGCAAAGCTATCCTCTTCATACCCACAACGTAGTTTTATTTCTCGTTTCTAGATGGAAGCAAATGTTCGGTGTCCGTAGAGTCGTATCGGTGGCAGATAGGACTTGAGATAATGTTGATCTTACCTTTAGCTCCTTGTGCGTTCGGCACTCCATACTTATAACTTCCACCTTTGGAAATTTCTACGATGATTCCTTGCACTTGGGGATTAACAAGCTATTTTCTGGTGCCGTTGTCGGGGATCAGTAGCGTGGGGTTGATATTCTCGTGTGTGTGCTTGTTTGCTTTGTTCACTATATAAATTTTGTTTTCCCTTTTTTATTTATTTAGTTGTGGGTGAAACAAACAAACAAATTAAAAAAAGAAAAATACAAAAAGAGTTACTTGCCTCTTATGCCTAAGAAGTTTATCAAAAAGAGAAGTGATTGGAAAGTTGTGCATTGGAGAAGTGAGGGTCGACCTTGAACACTTGTGTTCATGCTAATGGAAACAATGTAGAATTTTTCATGGAAGATTCTGAAAAATAATTATCCCCTTCTATATATCCATTGTATTATAAAAATAATGTGCCATGATTTGCTTTTAGGATGATTAGATTGCTCATTTGGTGTGTGTAGTGAAAAACAGAAACTTTGGCTATACCGCGTGAATTTACTTTTTTTACTCGAACGACAAAGTTTCTGAAATTTTTACACAGTACTTCTATACATTTTTTTAATTTTTCCTGAATTTTCAAAAAAATGAGATACATAAGTATACGAAGTTTCCAGATCACTACAGACTGTCCTGTTTTTGACAGATTCTGTTTTCTATGCATTGTTCTCTTATTTTGATGAATCTGTGGGTTGTATCGGGGGGTATGAACTGTGGTAAAGTTGGAATATAGTATATATATTGCTATTATGAATTTTTAATGAGTTCACAACAGTACTTAAAGTAGTATTTTGCTTTATTATACTAACTGATCTCACGAGGGTTTTGTTAAGTTTTGTGTGAATGAAGTGTTCAAAGATCAAGGAGGTATCAATATAAGAAGAATATAGAGAGACAAGAGTTCAATCTTGGGGATGCCCAAGGCACCCCAAGTAAATATTTCAAGGAGACTCAAGCACCTAAGCTTGGGGATGCCCTGGAAGGCATCCCATCTTTATTCTTCAACAATTATCAGTATACCTCGGTTTTTATTTTGTTCACATGATATGTGTATTTAATGTTTTTTCCTTTATGCTCCCTTATAATATGAGATAGTCCTTGATGTATTTGTATAATGCTCTTTCTTCTTCTAAATCTTTTGAGTATGGCTTTGTAAAATGCTCTTTTTGCTTCACTTAAACCTTTTGAGTATGGCTTTATAGAATGCTTTGTGTGCTTCACTTATATATTTTGAGCTTGGATACTGGTTAATATATATTAATTATAGAATTCTCCATGAACTTCACTTATATATTTTAGAGTATGAATAAAATGATCATCGTAATTTGGCTTGGAAGAGTATCATTAAAATATCATGCGTAGCTAAAAAGGCATTAAAGAAAAGTGCTTGTTGGGAGACAACCCAACACTTCTACTTTATCTTTTGATGTGTTCACATGATTAAGATACTGTATTAATCATGTTTTGTGCCTTTTATTTTAATAAAGTGCCAAGTAAAGCCTTTGGGATAGTGTGGATACTTGCTTGTTTGATTCTCTGCAAAAACAGAAAGTTTTACGTCCAGTATTTAAATTATCTGATTTTACCGGAGCGTCAAAAAATTCTGAATTTTTTAGAAAGAAGTTATATGAAAATTATGTGATATCTCCTCATATTTCAGAACTTTTAGAGTCAGGTAAGTATGGTGTTCATTCAGATCTTTACAGACTGTTCTGTTTTTGACAGATTCCGTTTTGCAGGCATAGTTTGCTTGTTTCAAGTGTTCCTATAGATTATATTGAGTAATATAAATAGTGGGAATTATGTAATATAGTAGGTATCATGTATGAATAATTATGAATCTTGTCTTGACAGTACCTAAGTGAATGGTCTATCTTTATTACACTAACCATCCTCACAAAGTTCCGTTAAGTTATGTGTGATTGAAGTTTTCAAGTGTTGGGTGAGACACCGATAAGAGGAGAATAAGGAGTGACAAGAACCTAATCTTGGGGATGCCCTAGGCACCCCAAGGTAATATTCAAGGAATACTCAAGCATCTAAGCTTGGGGATGCCTTGGAAGGCATCCCCTCTTTCGTCTTCAATACTATCGGTATATCTTACTTGGAGCTATATTTTTATTCGTCACATAATATGAGTTTTGCTTGGATCATAATTTTATTTTGTTTTTACCTGTTATGTTCTATTTATAATCTTGTTTTTCAATAAAAAGTTCCAAGAATTGCCTTAGGATGCTTGCATTGCATGTTTTATGTGTGCTATGTAAAAAACAGAAACTTTTGCTGTAGTGTTTAAATTTTCATATTTTACTGAAACGTGGAAAGTTTCTGAAATGTTTACAAGTGTTTTAATATAAATTCCTTACCATGTCCTAAATTTTCAGAATTGTTTGAGTTACAGAGGTACACTATTATAATAAATTGCTACATACTGTTCTGTTTGGACAAATTGCTGTCATAGTTTTGTTATCTACTTGTCCTATAGTTTCCATAGCGTATATTGTTAGATATAAATTGTGGAAATGATAGTATACAGTACCTAATGTTTGAAAATTATTGTGCAACTTGTCTTGGCAGTACATGAAGTGTTGATTTGTTCTTATGTGTACTAACCTATCTCACAAGTTTTTTTGAGTTTTGTGTGGATGAAGTTTTTGAGAATAGGTGAAACAGGGATATGAGAGGATTGAAAAAGATACAAAAGCTCAAGATTGGGGATGCCCAAGGCACCCCAAGAAAATATTTGAAGAACTCTCAAGTATCTAAGCTTGGGGATGCTATGCGTCCCACCTCTCTTCTTCAACAATGACCGGTCAGCCTATGTTGAGCCTAAATTTTTATCCGTTCACATGATGCGTGCTATTATTGGAGTGCCATTTTATATTGTTTGCGGTTTCAATAAAATCTTTGTATCTGAAATTTTTAATAAGAGAGTCCTCACATGTCTATTTAACTAATTGACTACGCATTGATCTTCACTTATATCTTTTTGGAGTAGTTTGTCATTCACTCTCATGCTTCATTTATATCCTATGAGTAAATGGTTGAATGAATTGAATATCATAAATATGAAATAAAAAATGCTTCATATACTTATCCCATGGGAAGTAATGAATTCACACATAATAAGTATAAGTGGTGAAATTTATTGAAAGTTAGCAAAAACCGCATTGGTCACTTGAAAAATCCATGAAAGAATATTGAAGGAAGAGAGATTTCACATATAAATATACTATCTTGGACATCTTATATGATTGTGAATACCCATTAATTATTTTCAAACTTGAGCAAATTAGTTTAAGTTGGACAAGGAAGACAACGTAATGAGTTATGCTTCGATATATTTGTATGGAAGTTATATTATTTTGGATCCTCCAACATGTGGTGCTTGCTTCCACCTCATATTAGCCACAACTTCCGCACCGAGTAGAAATACGACTAGTGCATCCAAACACCCTTAAACAAGTTTTGCCATGAGAGTCCACTATAC
The DNA here is from genome assembly GCA_022496015.1 of Hordeum marinum. NCBI lineage: Eukaryota > Viridiplantae > Streptophyta > Magnoliopsida > Poales > Poaceae > Hordeum > Hordeum marinum. The sequence continues at coordinate 448,255,278 of CM039674.1, forward strand.
CTACCTATGGATTCTATAAGATCCTTCAAGTAAGTTGTCATCGGTGCAAAAAGCAATAAAAATTGTTCCTAAATATGTAAGATCTTTTATTGTAAGGGAAAAAGCGTTGCTATCATAGAGGGAAAAAGTGTTGCTACCATAGAGGGCTATACGAATTTGTGATGTTAAAGAAATAAAAGCGACGGACTACATAATAAAGGTTGCTATCATAGAGGGCAATACAACATGACATTCATTTGCATTAAGAGTTTGCACATTCAAACACAAAAAGCGCATGGCAACCTCTGCTTCCCTCTGTGAATGGCCTATCTTTTACTTTCTAGTACTTACCAGATTCAAGAGTCATGGTGATCTTCACCACTTCCTATATTTTTCCTTTTTATCTTGGCAAGCATCATGTGGTGGGGAAAGATCCAAGCATATATGGCCATACAAATATATTTGATCATGAATTATTATTGTTGACAATTATCTATATGATAAATAACTTGGGAGGCGAAACTCTAACCCCTATCTTTCTCTGTGTTCGATAGATGCCATTTGCTCTAAAAATATGCTTTGAGAGTTAGCAATCATGGAAGACTATATGATAGTTGAGTATGTGGAATTTGCTAAATCAAAGCTCTTACATAGACCCTTCCTGAAAATAGGACGAATAGCAATTGTTTGGTGAGTGAAGGCATAGTTGTTAATTTTCAAGAAACTTTATGGTCTATACTTTAACATGTGAATAGCTTGTTACTTCATCATGAGAGGTTTTATGAGATGAGCTACTATTTATGATATATAATGATGCTAGAAAAAGTGATTGGAATTATCATTGATCAAACTTGTGCACTTTCAAGCATTCACATTTCAGAAATTATTTCTTTTATCATTTACCTACTCGAGGACGAGCAGGAATTAAGCTTCGGGATGTTGATACGTCTCTAACGTATCTATAATTTATGAAGTGTTCATGCCATGATTATAATAATTCTATATGATTTTGGTATGATTTTATTAGAACTAACAGTACTGACGTTGTTTTTAGCAGAACTACCATGGTGCCGTTTTTTGTGCAGAAATAAAAGTTCTCGGAATGGGCTAAAAATTTAGTATGATTATTTGTGGACCAAAAGAGACCCCCGAAGCATTGGAGCTGGGCCAGAAGAGCCACGAGGAGGCGACAAGCCTGTCAGGTGTGGCCAAGGGGTTGTCGCGCCTAGCAGGCTTGTGACTCCCTCGTGGCCCCCTTGACGTGAGATCGACGCCAAAAATTCCTATAAATCCAGAAACCACCGAAAAGAAACCTAGATCGGGAGTTCCGTCGCCGCACACCTCTAGAGCCACGAAAAACCAATCTTGGCCCTCTCCGGCACCCTGCCCGAGGGGGTCACCATCACCGGAGGCCATCTTCATCGTCCCGGAGGGGCCATCAACACCATGGAGGCCAAGGACCAGAGGGAGAGCCTCTCCCCACAGAGGGAGGAGGCCATGGAGGAGGAAGCACAAGGGGGAGAATGTCTCCCCTCTCTCCAGGTGGTGCCGGAGTGCCATCGAGGGAACCATTGCCGTAGTGATCGTCTTCATCAACATCACCTTCTTCATCACCATCCTCATCTCCTTTTAGTGGTCCACTCTCCCGCACCTCGCTGTAATCACCTACTTGAACATGGTGCTTTATGCTACATATTATGATCCAATGATGTGTTGCCATCCTATGATGTTTTGAGTAGATTACTTTTGTCAGTTGGGTTGATTGATGATTTAGATTGGTTTGAGTTGTATGTTTATTTTGGTGCTGTCCTATGGTGCCTTCCGTGCCATGCACACGTGAAGGATTCCCGCTGTAGGGTGTTGCCATACGTTCATGATTTGCTTATAGTGTGTTGCTTGAGTGACAGAAGCATAAACCCGAGTAAGGGGGTTGTTGCGTATGGGATAAAGGGGACTTGATGCTTTAATGCTATGGTTGGGTTTTACCTTAATGATTTTTAGTAGTTATGGATACTTGCTAGAGTTACAATCATAAGTGCATATGATCCAAGTAGAGAAAGTATGTTAGCTTATGCCTGTCCCTCAAATAAAATTGCAATAATGATTCCTGATCTTGTTAACTATTGCCTAGGATAATTCCGCACACCGACCCATAATTATTCCACACTCGCTATTGGTAATATATTGTAGTATTATGATAACATGACCTATTTTTATATTTTAGTTCTCCGTTACCATGCAAAGCTATCCTCTTCATACCCACAACGTAGTTTTATTTCTCGTTTCTAGATGGAAGCAAACGTTCGGTGTACGTAGAGTCGTATCAGTGGCAGATAGGACTTGAGAGAATATTGATCTTACCTTTAGCTCCTTGTGGGTTCGACACTCCTTACTTATCACTTCCACCTTTGAAAATTTCTATGATGATTCCTTGCACTTGAGGATTATCACATACCGAGGCAAATAAAGTTTCAAACCATAAGAAAAGTTTTTCTCAAGCTGGCTCGACGAAAGTATATAGGTCAATCGCATCAGTGATCCGAATGGCTGCTTCAATGAAGGTCTCCATGAAGTCCTAGGATTGAAATTTCTTCGTGTTGGCCACGTGAAAGTCTTTAGCTTGTCCTCTTTGGCCTTGTTGCAATGGACACATCGGCTCCACATCGAGCAGCAGATTTTTTCCATTCCTGCAATCGACCGAGAATCTTGTTGAGATGGGTCATCATTTACTCGAGGTCGGTCTGGAAGGCATCTTCTGGACAGAGTTCTTAGTCAATCTTCTCCAGTGCAATCCTCAGTCGAGTGATATAACCTTGAACATTTCTGATACGAACGTCAAGCCCGGAACATGTTCATGGCCACAGCGTCCCCGACGAGTGACTTTGTGGGGGTCCAGATTTGGTTCAATCTCCTCGGTCTCCTTGTCAAAGTCTTGGCAGAATTCTATATGAAGGGGGAATGAAAAGATGGTCACGCTACTGTCTTGCAGGATTTAAGGAAATTCACTCGACGAAAGAAAGTTACCTTTAAGCATGATGAACTTCTTCCTTGCAAAGTCTCCCAAATATTTCTCCAAACCATTACTCCTCCTGCTTAGTTGTTCGGTCTTCTTGATCCAGTCGGCACGCTCTTGCTTGAGATTGGTATGTTCCTCTTACAAATTTTTGGCTGCGGCAAGCTTCCTCTCGGCACCCTTAGTTTTCTCCCTCGCCACCTTCTGAGCTTCAGCGAGTGCCTTGTCCTTATTTTCAAGTGCTTTCTTCGTGGTATCTAAAGAAATAACATTGTTGAGTCATGCTTGGAGTCGGCAGTTCTCATCACACACGTCTGTTCGAGTGAAGTCACTGAGTTCAAAGGATATAAGATGAGAGTGATAGTGCAGTTGGTCGACAAGGATTACCTCCCAGAGTCTTCAGCTCGGTCTGTACTCGGTCTAAGTCGTTCTTGGTCACCTCCAGATCCAGTTGAAGCTGGTTTTTCTCCTTCTCCAAGTCGACGTACTGAGTCCCGAGTTCACAAGCTTTCTGAAATCAACAAAGAAGTAATTCAGTCGACATTAATATTTCTCCACCCCCGAGTGGAAAGGATCAAGTTCAGTCGACTGGATGGCGGTCCGCCGCCCGACCCACACCCCTACAAGACGTCATATCATGGCTGATGGAAATGATGTCCATGAAACCTGTGTCATATCATGGTTCATGGAAATGATGTCCATGAAACCTGCAAGATCGGTCTTGCCGCTTCGGACCTCTCCGTCTCTAAAACACTAGGCAAAAGAACACACTCGACGACCGAGTGACAAGCGTACTCCAAGTATGAAAAAGGACCCTGAGCCCAAGATCTTAAGACTACTGCCCATCGTAAACGATCGACAGTAGTCTCAGGGACTACACGCAGTGGGTGCGCTCAGCGTGCCCCCACTGGAACTACCATCACTCGATCTGTCGAGTGACAAGCGTTTATCGAAACAAATTTAAGACCCCTGTCGATGTCTCCGTCATTCGACAGTGGTCTCGGGGACTACACCCAGTGGGTGCACTTAGCATGCCCCCATTGCACCAAAGACCACTTGACTAAGACCTGATCTACTCGAGAGGAAAACAAGAAAGTATGCGTCAAAAGAAAACACCCAGTGGGTGTAGAGCCAAGATGGACAAGATTTCAATCGGAAATGAACTTACAATCGCACTTACTCGGACATTGGCACGAAGTGCTGAGCTGGCATCATAAGCCAACTTGCTGGCCTCATATGCCTCCTTCGTATGCAACATCATTTGCTTAGCCTAGATCATAGCCTCCTTGCTAGCTCTAGTCTGGTCTTCTGGGATGCGGTACAAAGGGAAGGCGGTCGTCGGGTGAGTTGGTGCTGCACCTGAGGTTGCAAGAGTTGCTTGAGGTTGCCCGATTGGCGTTGAGGCCACAAGAATTGAAGTGGCTGGCGGAGCACTCGACAGCGGGACCGCAAGTTCAGTTCTTGCTCGAGACGAATCGCCAAGTCCTTCAGACGATGCCGCAGTCGACTTACGAGGCATCTGCCCTGATGGTCTTCGCCAAGCGCGTACACATGGGGTACCCAAGGTTATACCTTCACCCCTGTACCTTGCTGCGGCTCCTCATCATCCTCCAACTCGATAACGTCTGCAACTACTAGTCGACAATGCTAGATAAGTCAATCGACGAGTCATTTTCAAGGAAAAATAGAGCAGAGTGAAGGTTTGTTATACCTTGTTGAGAGGTGGCCACGTCAGTAGTATCCACATCCATATGCTCCTCTTCATTTTGTGGTGGCAACGTCACTAGGGCACAGCGATCTTCATGCGAGGTAGGTCCTTCCGAGGTTTAGGCGCGTCTGACCTGGGCTGTTTCGCGGCCCAATCAGTCGGCTCAAATGTTGAAGCCCGGTTGCGCTTTGGGTTCCTGGTGCTCGACGTCAAGGTTTTGTTTTGGCAACCACTGGGTCTTGGCGCTGCTTTGAATGATGCTCGGTGCGTGGAGGAGACTCAACTTCATTCTCACTCTCGTCCAAGTCCTTGTAATTGCCTTCGTTGTCCTCGGCATATTCAACGTCTACGCTGTCGTCCGCGCTCTCTTCCTCGTCATCGAACTGATCTCCATTCAATACGGGCGGGTACATGTTCGTTAGCTCTGATACATCTCCAACTTATCTATAATTTTTGATTGTTCCATGCTATTATATTATCTGTTTTGGATGTTTTATATGCATTAATATGCTATTTTATGTTATTTTTGGGACTAACCTATTAATCTAGAGCCTAGTGCGAGTTTCTCTTTTTTTCCTTGTTTTTAAGAATTACAGATAAGGAATATTAAACGGAGTCCAAACGGAATAAAACCTTCAGAATGATTTTTTTCTGGACCGGAAGGAAACCACCAAGCTTGGAGACCAAGGCAGGAGAGCCACCATGGGTCCACAAGCCCTAGGGGCGCGCCTAGGGGGGTAGGGCGCGCCCTACAGGCTTGTGGGCCCACGGCAGCCCTCCTAACCCTAATCTTCTGCTTATAAATTCCCAAATATTCTCTGTATATCAAAGAGAGCCACGAAAACACTTTTCCACCATGAGAAGCCTCTGTTCCTGAGAGATCCAATCTTGGAGCCTTTTTCGGTAATCTGCCGGAGGGGGATTCGATCACGGAGGGCATCTACATCAACTCCATTGCCCCTCCGATGATGTGTGAGTAGTTCACCACAGACCTTCGGGTCCATAGCTAGTAGCTAGATGGCTTCTTCTCTCTCCTTGCTCTTCAATACCATGTTCTTCATGATCTTCATGGAGATCTATCCGATGTAATACTCTTTTGCGGTGTGTTTGTCGAGATCCGATGAATTGTGGGTTTATGTTCAGATTATCCATGATTATTATTTGAGTCTTTTTTGAATTCTTATATGCATGATTTCATATCTTTGCAATTCTCTTTGAGTTATTGGTTTGGTTTGGCCAACTAGATTGGTAATTCTTGTAATGGGAGAAGTTCTTAGTTTGGGGTTCAATCTTGAGGTGTCCTCACCAAGTGACAAAGTAGGGGTAGTGAGGCACGTATTGTATTGTTGCCATCAAGGATAACAAGATGGGGTTTTCATCATATGTCTTGAGTTTATCCCTCTACATCATGTCATCTTACCTAATGTGTTACTGTGTTCCTCATGAACTTAATACTCTAGATGCAGGCAGGAGTCGGTCGATGTGTAGAGTAATAGTAGTAGATGCTGAATCATTTCGGTCTACTTGAAAAGGATGTGATGCCTATATGCATAATCATTGCCTTGGATATCTTCATAATTATTCCCTTTTCTACCAATTGCTCGACAGTTATTTGTTCACCCACCGTAATACTTGCCATCATGAGGGAAGCCTCTAGTGAAACCCATGGACCCGGGGTCTATTTTCTATCTTATACTTTCAGATTTAAAACGAAAAATATCAAAAATACTTTGCTGCATTATTTTTACCCTTTGTTTTACTTTCTATTGAAGCAATCTATTGTTGGGGAACGTAGTAGTAATTCAAAATTTTCCTACATATCACCAAGATCAATCTATGTGAAACCAGCAACGAGTAAGGGGTTTGAGTGCATCCTCATACCTTTGAAGATCGCAAAGCGGAAGCATTACAAGAACGCAGCTGGTGGAGTTGTACTCGCAGCGATTCAGATCACGGTCGATTCCGATCTAAGCGCCGAACAACGGCGCCTCCACGTTCAACACACGTGCAGCCCGGTGACGTCTCCTATGCCTTGATCCAGCAAGGAGGAAGGAGCGGTTGAGGGAGATCTCTGGAAGCACGACGGCATGGTGATGGTGGAGCTGCGTGGTACTCCGGCAGGGCTTCACCAAGTGCTACGGAGGACGAGGACGAGGAGGGGTAGGGCTGCGTTGAGAGAGCGAGAGATTAGTATTTTGGGCAGCCCCCAAACCCCCACTATTTATAGGAGGAGGGAAGGAGGGTGTGCACCCTCTAGGGTTCCCACCCTAGGGGGTGCGGCAGCCCTAGATGGGAGGTGGCCGGCGGCCAAGAGAGGGAGACTGGGGGGCACGCCCTTGGGTGGGCCTAGGGCCCATCTACGCCTAGGGTTTGCCCCTTCTCCTCCTTTGTTGCGCCTTGGGCTGGGGTGGGAGGCGCACCAGCCCACCTGGGGACTGGTTCCCTCCCACTCTTGGCCCATGTAGCCTCCCAGGGCTGGTGGCCCCTCCCGGTGGACCCCCGGAACCCTTCTGGTGGTCCTGGTACATTACCGATGATGCCCGAAACACTTCCGGTAACCAAATACTCACTTCCTATATATGAATCTTTACCTCCGGACCATTCCAGAACTCCTCGTGATGTTCGGGATCTCATCCGGGACTCCGAACAACCTTCGGTAACCACCTACACAATTCCCCTATAACCCTAGCGTCATCGAACCTTAAGTGTCTAGACCCTACGAGGTCAGGAGGCATGTAGACATGACCGAGACACCTCTCCGGTCAATAACCAACAGCGGGATCTGGATACTCATGTTGGTTCCCATATTCTCCATGATGATCTCATCGGATGAATCATGATGTCGGGGATTCAATCAATCCCGTATACAATTCCCTTTGTCCACCTGTATGTTACTTGCCCGAGATTCGATCGTTGGTATCCCTATACCTTGTTCAATCTCGTTACCGGAAAGTCTCTTTACTCGTTCCATAACACATCATCCCGTGGCTAACTCCTTAGTCACATCGAGCTCATTATGATGATGTCTTACCGTGTGGGCCCAGAGATACCTCTCCGTCACACGGAGTGACAAATCCCAGTCTCGATTCGTGCAAACCCAACAGACACTTTCTGGGATACCCGTAGTGTACCTTTATAGCCACCCAGTTATGTTGTGACGTTTGGCACACCCAAAGTATTCCTACGGTATCCGGGAGTTGCACAATCTCATGGTCTAAGGAAATGATACTTGACATTAGAGAAGCTTTAGCAGACGAACTACACGATCTTGTGATATGCTTAGGATTGGGTCTTGTCCATCACATCATTCTCCTAATGATGTGATTCCCTTATCACCGACATCCAATGTCCATGGTCATGAAACCGTGACTATATTTTGATCAACGAGCTAGACAACTAGAGGCTCACTAGGGACATGTTGTGGTCTATGTATTCACACATGTATTACGGTTTCCGGTTAATACAATTATAGCATGAACAATAGACAATTATCATGAACAAGGAAATATAACAATAACCATTTTATTATTGCCTCTAGGGCATATTTCCGACATCTATCTCTATCAGATCTCATCCTTGCAAGTAACTGTGAAGGGATTGACAAGCCCTTTATAGCGTTGGGTGCAAGAGTTTGATTCTTTGTGTAGGTACATCTATTGGGGACTTGCTTGTATCTCCTACTGGATTCATACCTTGGAGTCGTCCGGACTAGCTCTTCGGCACCTCCATATACGAGAAACATGTCCTTTGTCCTTTTCAAGTACTTCAGGATATTCTTGACCGTTGTCCAGTATTCCGCTCCGGGATCACTTTGGTACCTCCCTACCAAACTTATGGCAAGGTTCACATCCGGTCTGGTACACAGCATGGCATACATAATAGAGCCTATGGCTGAAGCATAGGGGATGACACTCATCTCTTCTCTATCCTTTGCCGTGGTCGGGCATTGAGTCATACTCAATCTCACACCTTGTAACACAGGCAAGAACCCCTTCTTGGACTGATCCATATTGAACTTCTTCAATATCTTTTCAAGGTATGTGCTTTGTGAAAGACCTATGAGGCGTCTCGATCTATCTCTATAGATCTTAATACCTAATATGTAAGCAACTTCTCCAAGGTCCTTCATTGAAAAACACTTATTCAAGTAGGCCTTTACACTTTCCAAGAGTTCTATATCATTTCCCATTATCAGTATGTCATCCACATATAATACGAGAAATGCTACAGAGCTCCCACTCACTTTCTTGTAAATACAGGGTTCTCCATAAACCTGTACAAATCCAAACGCTTTAATCACTTAATTAAAGCGAATGTTCCAACTCCGAGATGCTTGCACCAGCCCATAGATGGAGCACTGGAGCTTGCATACCTTGTTAGCATCTTTAGGATCGACAAAACCTTCCGACTGCATCATATACAGTTCTTCCTTGAGGAAGCCATTAAGGAATGCCGTTTTGACGTCCATTTGCCAGATCTCATAATCATAAAATGCGGCAATTGCTAACATGATTCGGACAGACTTCAGCATCGCTACGGGTGAGAAAGTCTCATCGTAGTCAACTCCTTGAACTTGTCGATAACCATTAGCGACAAGCCGAGCCTTATAGACGGTCACATTACCATCCGCGTCACTCTTCTTCTGAAAAATCCATTTATTTTCAATGGCTCGCTTATCATCAGGCAAGTCCACCAAAGTCCATACTTTGTTCTCATACATGGATCCTATCTCGGATTTCATGGCCTCAAGCCATTTGTTGGAATCCGGGCCCGCCATCGCTTCTTCATAGTTCGAAGGTTCACCGTTGTCCAACAACATGATCTCCAGGACAGGTTTGTCGTACCACTCTGGTGCGGAACGTGTCCTAGTGGACCTTCGAAGTTCAATAGTAACTTGATCTGAAGTTTCATGACCATCATCATTAACTTCCTCTCTAGCCGGTGTAGGCTCCACAGAAACAACTTACTGTGCTGCGCTACTCTCCGGTTCGAGTGGAGGTACAATTACCTCATCAAGTTCTATTTTCCTCCCACTTACTTCTTTCGAGAGAAACTCTTTCTCGAGAATGGATCCATTCTTGGCAACAAAGACTTTGCCTTCGGATCTGAGGTAGAAGGTATACCCAATAGTCTCATTGGGATATCCTATGAAGACGCACTTTTCCGCTTTGGGTTCGAGCTTCTCAGGTTGAAGTTTCTTCACATAAGCATCGCATCCCCAAACTTTTAGAAACGACAGCTTAGGTTTCTTTCCAAACCATAATTCATACGGTGTCATCTCAACGGATTTTTATGGTGCCCTATTTAAAGTGAATGCGGCAGTCTCTAATGCATGTCCCCAAAATGATAGCGGTAAGTCGGTAAGAGACATCATAGATCGTACCATATCTAATAGAGTGCGATTACGACGTTCAGACACACCATTTCGCTGAGGTGTGCCAAGCGGCGTGAGTTGTGAAACAATTCCACATTTCCTTAGGTGCGTGCCAAACTCGTGACTTCAATATTCTCCGCCTCGATCAGATCGTAGGCACTTTATTTTCCTGTCATGTTGGCTCTCTACCTCACTCTGAAATTCCTTGAACCTTTCAAAAGTTTCAGACTTATGTTTCATTAAGTGGACATACCCATATCTACTCAAGTCATCGGCGAGGGTCAGAACATAACAGTAGCCACCATGAGCCTCGACGCTCATTGGACCACATGCATCGGTATGTATTATTTCCAACAAGTCATTTGCTTGCTCCATTGTTCCGGAGAACGGAGTCTTGGTCATCTTGCCCAGGAGGCATGGTTCGCATGTGTCAAATGATTCAAAATCAAGAGACTCCAAAAGTCCATCAGTATGGAGCTTCTTCATGTGTTTGACACCAATATGACCAAGGCGGCAGTGCCACAAGTAAGTGGGACTATCGTTATCAACCTTAAACTTTTTGGTACTCACACTATGGACATGTGTAACATCACGTTCGAGATTCATCAAAAATAAACCATTGACCAGCGGGGCATGACCATAAAACATTTCTCTCGTATAAATAGAACAACCATTATTCTCAGATTTAAATGAGTAGCCATCTCGCATCAAGCGAGATCTAGATACAATGTTCATGCTCAAAGCTGGTACTAAATAACAATTATTAAGGTTTAACACTAATCCCGAAGGTATATGTAGAGGTAGCATGCCAACGGCGATCACATCGACCTTGGAACCATTCCCGACGTGCATCGTCACCTCGTCCTTTGCGAGCCTCCGCTTATTTTGCAGCTCCTGCTTGGAGTTACAAATGTGAGCAACTGCACCGGTATCAAATACCCAGGAGCTACTACGAGCGCTGGTTAGGTACACATCAATAACAAGTATATCACATATACCTTTAATGTTGCCGTCCTTCTTATCCACTAAGTACTTGGGGCAGTTCCGCTTCCAGTGACCGGTACCCTTGGAATAAAAGCACTCAGTCTCAGGCTTGGGTCCATTCTTGTTCTTCTTCTTCCCGGCAACTTGCTTACCGGGCACGGCAATAGCTTTGTCATCCTTCTTGAAGTTCTTCTTACCCTTGCCTTTCTTGAAACTAGTGGTCTTATTCACCATCAACACTTGATGCTCCTTTTTGATCTCGACCTCCGCTGATTTCAGCATCGAGTACAACTAGGGAATGGACTTCTCCATCCCCTGCATGTTGTAGTTCATCACAAAGATTTTGTAGCTAGGTGGAAGCGACTGGAGGATTCTGTCAATGACTGAGTCATCCGGGAGATTAACTACCAGCTGAGTCAAGCGATTGTGTAGCCCAGACATCTTGAGGATGTGCTCAGTGACACAACTATTCTCCTCCATCTTACAGCTGAAGAACTTGTCAGAGACATCATATCTCTCGACCCGAGCATGAGCTTGGAAAACTAGTTTCAGCTCTTGGAATATCTCATATGCTCCGTGTTGATCAAAACGCTTTTGGAGCCCTGGTTCTAAACTGTAAAGCATGCCGCACTGAACAAGGGAGTAATCATCGCAGCGAGAATGCCAAGCATTCGCAACGTCTTGCTCTGCTTGGAGAAGGGGTGGGTCACCTAGTGGTGCATCAAGGACATACAATTTCTTGGAAGCTACGAGGATGATCCTCAAGCCACGGACCCAGTCCGCATAGTTGCTTCCATCATCTTTCAGCTTGGTTTTCTCTAGGAACGCATTGAAATTGAGGGTGACATTCGTGTTGGCCATTGGATCTATAATATAGATTGTAAAGGCAATTTTAGAGTAAGTTCATGATAATTAAGTTCACATAATCAAATTATTTAATGAACTCCCACTTAGATAGACATCTCTCTAGTCATCCAAGTGACACATGATCCATGTTAACTTGCCCGTGTCCGATCATCACGTGAGACGGACTAGTCATCCAAGGTGAACATCTCCATGTTGATCATATCTTCTATACGATTCATGTTCGACCTTTCAATCTTCCGTGTTCCGAGGCCATGTCTGTACATGCTAGGCTCGTCAAGTCAACCTAAGTGTTTCGCGTGTGTAAATCTGGCTTACACCCGTTGTATGCAAACATTAGAACCTATCACACCCGATCATCACGTGGTGCTTCGGAACGACGATCCTAAGCAACGGTGCACAGTTAGGGTGAACACTTCTCTTGAAATTTTATTGAGAGATCATCTTATTTACTACTGTATTAAACGGGCCGGCCCACGACAGTTACTCGCGAATTTAATACTGACCGACCGACCGACGCGGAAACCCAAACCCTCTCTCGCTGCCACTGGACCCCACCCGACCGACCGTTTTGCCCGAGCGGTCATCACTCTCCTCCGCGCGCGCCGTCGCCGGCCGTTTCTCCCCTTCCCCGGATCTCTCTCCTCTCTCTTCCCCCTCGCACTCCCCAGCACCCCTATATAAGCCGGACACCCTCCGCACTCCGTTCCTCCCCGAGCCCCCTCTCTTCCGTCGCCGAGACGCTGTCAATTCCTCGCCGGAGCCTTGCCACCACCGGAGCTTCCATTGCTCGTGCCCGTCGCTCCACTCTTCCCCTCCCCTCTCCGACACCATCAATCGGCGCAGGAGGACCACCGCCGCCATCTGGACTTCTCCGCGCTCCATTTCGACCACCGGAGCCACCTCCGTCGACGAACACGACCACCGGACGCCGCCACCACTCGCCGGAGATCCCCTCTCCCTCCGGTAAGTCGCCGGACACACCCCATCCATCGGATCCCCACTCAACGGTCCCGATTAGGTTGATTTTAAACCCCGAAACGTTTTCCATTAGAGATCGGTCGCCCGCCCGCAAACCTTCGAGCGCACACCCCGTTAGCCAATAGGACAGCGCCACGTAGCCCCCTGACCGTCGCAATTTTTTTTCTTTTCTGTTTTTGTTTTAATTAACAGAATGTTTTCAAAATTTGTTTTGCTTATATCTTTTAATCTATTTAGTGTTTTGAGTTGATTCTTTTTTGCAATAGCTCACATTTTACATGTAGTTTCACCCTGTACTTTTAAATTTCAAATTTGAACTATAGAATTTGAATTTAATCAAATTTTCTCAAAATCTTCAAATATGAATAACTAGAGTTTGAAAATAGATTTTGACATGAATCTTTTTGCTACTGTTTGGTATTAGTTAGGACTACCTTCATGCTTAGTTTGAAGATATTTAGGATATATTTGATTAATGTTTTAACCAAAAACAGAATCTGCCTAGTATTACAATATAGTTTATATACTTAATTTTAATTAATTTGATTTAGAATTTGGTTTTATTTGTTTATTAGGTTCTGTTAGTAAACATTTAGTGTTTTCACTCACTGTTAATAAAAATATAAATTTGCTTAGTTTAATTTTATTTAACATAGGAATCACAACTTATTTTCAAATATGTTTATTTTGATTAAAACAACTAACTAGTAATAGTTTTATTTTCAAACAAAGTTTTGTATATTTTAATTCTGTTTTCTAAGACAGATTTAATTGTAAATTATTTCCTGTTAAGAACATGTTTTACAAATAAATAATAAGTTTAGTTTTTCATTCTTTTGTTAATATAACTATAGTTGATTCATATAGTGTTTATCACAAACTTGTATAAACTTTACTAAACTTTTCCCAACAAACTTAAATTGATTATATTCTGTTTATTAATAAAATATTCTATTGTTTCCTTGCTGACAACAATTGTTTTGTTATTACAAATGGTTTCATTATGTCAGTAGTGTTTTCATTCCTCACCTTTTTAAAACAAAACTTTGTGTGTTTTCTTACTTGAGATTTGTGCATTGTTTTGTCTTGATTGTTTACTAGTTCTTGGTTGATGTTTGTGAGTTACAATATTCTGTTGTATGCTTATTGAGTGCTTGTTTGCTTCGTTAGATTATCCGGAGTGCAAAGCTTGTTACTTAGAGTCACTCACGTACGAAGATCATCAATCAGGCAAGTCACTTTGACCATGTTTACCCATGTTTTATATGCATTAGTTCTACCATCTCCCCAATTGCATGCAAGATAGGTTAGTTGGAAACTTGGTTACATTGTAGTAGTATCATGTGGTAGGTACCCCCCCCCCCTCAACCTCTTTGACACATTGGCCCCGGGAAACGTTGTTTTACCTTTTGCTATGCTATTAGTAGACGGGGTTGGTTGTGTGATTCATGAGAGTTGAGAGAGTTAATAATTTCAAGACCTACATAATGATCAAGATTTAAGACTCCGAGTTTTCAACATACCTATGGGTGGATGATGGTTGAACGGCACCCTGGAGAAACCAGTGGATTTACCTAGGTGTTGCTGGAGATGGCCAGTATTCACGCGGAAAGGTCCACCCAGGCAAAAAGAGATGGATGGATGCTTTAAAACCCAAGGCTTACCTGCACAGCCACAAGTCATTATGGGCTCTGGCTTGGTTGGATATCATGGTGACCCTGGACAGGCGGTGCTACGAGAGGTAGAAGAACGGTAGGAAAGGATGGGCACCGAGAGAGTCGCAGGGAAACCCTTTGGAAGACCATGTTTTGGTCATCCGTTTCTCAAACACCCTGAAGTGCGAGAAATCAAACGGAGGCGACCAAATCTTGTGGGGAACGTGTGCAAAACTCTGCAGAGTACTTAAACCTAATCGATTAGCCGTGTCCACGGTCATGGACGACTTGAGCCAAAGGAATTGAAACTTCCGGAACTCTCAACACAATTAATAATGAGGATGTGGGTATATTCAATTTGGGAATGAGAAGTGGTTGGTGGAACCATCTCATTAATCAACAAACTTAGTAATATTTTGCTTAACCCCTCCCTTGATGTAGGAAAAACTTGGCTTTACGCAAAAACTTACCACCCCACCTGCCATATTTGCATATAGATTAGATGATTATCTTTTCACCCCTCTCTTGTGACTTTGCCGGCATATTCCATATGCTGACCTACATGGCTGCAACGTATCATGTTGCAGAGTACTTTTTCGACCAGGAGTGAGGACGCGTTCTATGCTCAGTGAGATGCCCTTGGAGTCAGATGGACTCATCTACCTTCGACGCTTCCGCAAGATTTAGATATTCTCATGAGTTGGCTTTTAGCCACTTTATTGTAATTTTTATTGTAATAAAGGACTCGACATGAGATTTCGATTAATATAATGCTGTGTGATTTCCCTTTGATATATACATGGATGTACAGTGTGTGTACCAGCATGATCTTGGGATGGTACGGAAACACCGGAGACTTGACCTTCAGGTCGGGTCGTTACAATATAGGAGGAGGAAGAGGTAGGGCTGCCTTGGCCCCTCCTCCAAGGAGGAGAGCTTCGGCCGATGGTGGGGAGGATTCCACCTCTCACAAGGGTGGATCTCCTCCTTTTAAATCTTTTTCCCTTTATCTCTTGATCCTAGCCACATGGGCCTTTCTAGAAGGTCTTGGACATCCCACTAAGGGCTGGCACACCTCCCCTCAGGGCCCACGAAGTCCTTTGGTAGTCACACCCCTCCTGGGGTCCTCCGGCACCCTCCCGGCACTCCCGGTACACTACCGATGAGCCCGAAAACTTTCCGGTGACCAAAACTGGACTTCCTATATATCAATCTTTACCTCCGGACCATTCCGGAGCTCCTCGTGACGTCCGGGATCTCATCCAGGACTCCAAACAACTTTCGGTAATCACGTATACCATTTCCCTATAACCCTAGCATCATCGAACCATAAGTGTGTAGACCCTACGGGTTCGGGAGACATGTAGACATGATCGAGACACCTCTCCGGTCAATAACCAACAGCGGGATATGGATACCCATGTTGTCTCCCACATGCTCCATGATGATCTCATCGGATGAACCATGATGTCGGGGATTCAATCAATCCCGTATACAATTCCCTTTGTCTATCGGTATGATACTTGCCCGAGATTCGATCGTCGGTATCTCTATACCTTGTTCAATCTTGTTACCGGCAAGTATCTTTACTCGTTTCGTAATACATCATCCTATGACTAAAGCCTTGGTCACATTGAGCTCATTATGATGATGTCTTATCGAGTGGGCCTAGAGATACCTCTCCGTCACACGGAGTGACAAATCCCAGTCTCGATTCGTGCCAACCCAACAGACACTTCGGAGATACCCGTAGTGCACCTTTATAGCCACCTAGTTACGTTGTGATGTTTGGCATACCCAAAGTATTCCCACGATATCCTGGAGTTGCACAATCTCATGGTCTAAGGAAACGATACTTGACATTGAAAAGCTTTAGCAAACGAACTACACGATCTTGTGTTATGCTTAGGATTGGGTCTTGTCCATCACATCATTCTCCTAATGATGCGATCCCGTTATCAACGACATCCAATGTCCATGGTCATGAAACCGTGACCATCTATCGATCAACGAGCTAGTCAACTAGAGGCTCACTAGGGACATGTTGTGGTCTATGTATTCACACATGTATTACGGTTTCCGGTTAACACAAATATAGCATGAACAACAGACAATTATCATGAACTAGGAAATATAATAATAACCAATTTATTATTGCCTCTAGGGCATATTTCCAACACGTGGTACTCTAACAGGGCTTCGCCAAGCGCTACGGAGGACGAGGATGAGGAGGGGTAGGGCTGCGCCGAGAGAGAGAGAGAGAGAGATTTGTATTGTGGGCAGCCCCAAAACCTCCACTATTTGTAGGAGGAGGCGAGGAGGGTGCGCACCCTCTAGGGTTCCAACCCTAGGGGGTGTGGCAGCCCTAGATGGGAGGTGGCCAGCAGCCAAGAGAGGGAGACAGGGGGCGCGCCCTAGGGTGGGCCTAGGGCCTATCTGCGCCTAGGGTTTGCCCCCCTCTCCTCCTTTGCTGTGCCTTGGGCTAGGGTGGGAGGCACACCAACCCACCTAGCAGCTGGTTACCTCCCACTCTTGGGCCATGTAGCCTTCCGAGGCTGGTGGCCCCTCCCGGTGAACCCCCGGAACCCTTCCGGTGGTCTCGGTACATTACCGGTGATGCCCGAAACACTTCCCGTGACCAAATCCTCACTTCCTATATATTAATCTTTACCTCCGTACCATTCCGTAATTCCTCGTGACATCCGGGATCTAATCCGGGACTCTGAACAACCTTTGGTAACCACGTACACAATTCCCCTATAACCCTAGCGTCATCGAACCTTAAGTGTGTAGACCCTACGGGTTCGGGAGGCATGTAGACATGACCGAGACACCTCTCCGGTCAATAACCAACAGCGGGATATGGATACCGATGTTAGCTCCCATATGCTCCATGATGATCTCATTAGATGAACCATGATGCCGGGGATTCAATCAATCTTGTATACAATTCCCTTTGTCCATCGGTATGTTGCTTGCCCCAGATTCGATCGTCGGTATCCCTATACCTTGTTCAATCTTGTTACCGGCAAGTCTCTTTACTCGTTATGTAACACATCATCCTGTGGCTAACTCCTTAGTCACATTGAGCTCATTATGATGATATCTTACCGAGTGGGCCCTGAGATACCTCTCCGTCACACGGAGTGACAAATCCCAGTCTCGATTCGTGCCAACCCAACAGACACTTTCGGGGATACTTGTAGTGTACCATTATAGCCTCCCAGTTACGTTGTGACGTTTGGCACACCCAAAGTATTCCTACGATATTCAGGAGTTACACAATCTGATGGTCTAAGGAAACGATACTTGACATTAGAAAAGCTTTAGCAGACGAACTACACGATCTTGTGCTATGCTTAGGATTGGGTCTTGTCCATCACATAATTCTCCTAATGATATGATTCCATTATGAACGACATCCAATGTCCATGGTCTTGAAACCGTGACCATCTATTGATCAACGAGCTAGCCAACTAGAGGCTCACTAGGGACATGTTGTGGTCTATGTATTCACACATGTATTACGGTTTCCGGTAAATACAATTATAGCATGAACAATAGACAATTATGATGAACAAGGAAATATAATAATAACCATTTTATTATTGCCTCTAGGGCATATTTCCAACATCTATCTCTATCAGATCTCATCCTTGCAAGTAACTGTGAAGGGATTGACAACCCCTTTATAGCGTTGGGTGCAAGAGTTTGATTCTTTGTGTAGGTACATCTATTGAGGACTTGCTTGTATCTCGTACTGGATTCATACCTTGGTTCTCAACAACTGATGGAAATAGTTATCTACTTTGCTGCATCACCCGTTCCTCTTCACGGAAACTAACGCATGCTCGAGAAATAGCAAGAAGGATTTCTGGCGCCGTTGCTTGGGAGATCTACATCAAGCCTACCATTTACCCATCACAAACTAATCTCTTTCATTTACGTTATTTACCATTTGCCTCTTGTTTTCCTCTCCCCCACTTCTAAAATGATTTTCATAAAATACCAAAAAGATTTTCCTTTCCATTCGCCCTTTTTTGTTCGCCTTTTCGTTGCTATGTTTGCTTGTGTTGCCTTGTGCCTTCTATTTGATTGCATCTTTGCTTGCTAAAAATCTATTGATATGGATACTCATCCACTTGCTAATCTTTTCAAAAGACAAAATTATGATGAACCAATTGCTAGTGAGTTGAGTGCACTTGATTATCTCTATGAAGTTTTGTTTGAAAAACATGAATTTGAAATTTTTGATGAAGTGTTGAAAGAAGAAATTTGTAAGGAGATTCATGATAGTTCCTTGAATGAAAAGTGTGATTGCCATGTTGTTAGTATGAATTCTCTGAATATCCATGATGCTAATGATATGCAAAACCACAAGCTTGGGGATGCTATGCTTGATGAATATGATATTATTTGTTTCCCAAGTTTTGGTGATGACACTTATGCTATAATTGATCATGAAAAGAATGCTTTGTGCGATAGTTATATTTTGAGATTCCTTCATGATGCTACTGAAAATTACTATGAGAGAGGAACATATGCTTTTACATATTGTAATAATATCAAGTTTCCTCTCTATCTTTTCAAAGTTTGGAAGTTATGCTTGTTTTGCCTTCCTATGGTAGTTGATTTTTGTTCCCATAATTTGTTTGCTCACAAAATCCCTATGCATAGGAAGTGGGTTAGACTTAAATATACTTGCCATGTGATTCATGATGTTCCTATTGTTGCAAATAGGAATTATGTGCAATTAGATTTCATTGTTCTTGATATAGGATGCAATCCTACATGTCCAATTATTTTTGGTAGACCTTTTCTTAGAACGATTGGTGCAATTATTGACATGAAAGAAGGAAATATTAGATTCCTATCTACATTAAGGAAAGGCATGGAACACTTTCCTAGAAAGAAAATAAGATTGCCTTATGAATCTATTATGGGATCTACTTTTGTATTACTTACCAAAGATGACAATACCTAGATCTATTGCGGTTTGCCTAGCTAGGGGCGTTAAACAATAACGCTTGTTGGGAGTCAACCCAATTTTATTTTGCTTTCTATTTTTTGTTTCTGTTTTGGTGTGTTTTGCACATTATTACGTCTGTAGTAATTGTGTTTTGGTGTTTTAATTAGTGTTTGAGCCAAGTAAAACCTTTGGGGTGATCTATGGTAGTTGTTGATTTGATCTTGCTGAAAAACAGAAACTTTTGCGCTCAGTCCAGGAATTTTCTAAATTTTCTAGAGCGTAGAATTGATCTGAAATTTTTACACAATATTTATATACAAATTTCCCTGAGTTTCCTAATATTTTATAATGTCTAGAGTTCCATAATTATTCTAAGTAAACATATTGCTACAGACTATTCTGTTTTTGACATATGATGTTTTCTTTGTGTTGTTTGCTTAGTTTGATGTATCTATGGGTCGTATCGGGGGGGGGGGTATTAACCATGGAGAATTTAGAATAAAGTAGGTACTACACAAATATAAGTAAATAATGAGTTCATAACAGTACCTAAAGTGGTGATTTATTTTTCTTATACTAACAAATCTCATGAGTTTTCTGTTGAGTTTTGTGTTGTGAAGTTTTCAAGTTTTGGGTGAAGATTTGATGGACTATGGAATAAAAAGTGCCAAGAGCCTACGCTTGGGTATGCCCAGGCACCCCAAGCCATATTCAAGGATACCAAAAAGCCTAAGCTTGGGGATGCCCCGGAAGGCATCCCCTGTTTCGTCTTCAATCCATCGGTAAAATTACTTGAGGCTATATTTTCATTCACCAGATGATATGTGTTTTGCTTGGAGCATCTTGTATGGTATGAGCCGTTGCTTTTTAGTTTGGCACAATAATCCTTGATGCACACATCTTTTGAGAGAGACACGATGATTCATGAATTTATTAGAATACTCTTTGTGCTTCACTTATATCTTTTGAGCTAGGTAATGTTGATCTAGTGCTTCACTTATATCTTTTTAGAGCATGGTGGTGTTATATTTTTTTAGAAATTATTGAACTCTCATACCTCACTTATATTATTTTGAGAGTTTCTTAAAACAGCATGGTAATTTGTTTAGGTTATGAATTTAGTCCTAATATAATGGGCATCCAAGAGGGATATAATAAAAACTTTCATATTAAGTGCATTGAATACTATGAGAAGTTTGATTCCTTGCATATAGTTTTGAGATAATAGAGATGGTAATATGAGATTCATGCTATGAGTAGTTGTGAATTGGAAGAGATACTTGTGTTAAAGTTTGTGATTCACGTAGCATGCACGTATGCTGAACCGTTATGTAACGAAGTCGGAGCATGACTTGTCTAATGATTGTTGACCTTTGTGTGTGGGTCGGGAGCGCCCGATGGTTAACTCCTACCAACCTCTCCCGTAGGAGCATACGTATAATGCTTTGTTTGATAACTAATAGACTTTTGCAATAAGTATGTGAGTTCTTTATGACTAATGTTGAGTCCATGGATTATACGCACTCTCACCCTTCCACCTTTGCTAGCCTCTCTAGTACTGCGCTACTTTCGCCGGTACATCAAACCCTCCTTCCTCAAAACAGCCACCATATATATTCCTCAAAACATCCACCATACCTACCTATTATGGCATTTCCATAGCCATTCTGAGATATATTGCCATGGAATTTCCACCATTTAGTTTTTCATGACATGCACCATCACTTCATCTTGCATATAGAGTCATACTTTGTTATAGGTATCGAGTTGTAATTTCCTTTTTTGAGTTATAAGTAAATAAAAGTGTGATGATTTTCATTAATAGAGCATTGCCCCGTGAGAGAAAATGATCATGGAAGCCATGACTCCCTCACGAGTTGGGATGAGTATCCGGACTTTACAAAAAATAAACGAGTCCAAAGATGCCCACCAAAATAAAATAAATAATAAATAATGAGAGAAAGAGCTTCAAAATAAAAGAGGCCAACTATGCCCACCAAATATGCCCACAATTGCTACTATCTTTTTCCACACTTGTGCTTCAAAGTAGCACCATGATCTTCATGATAGAGAGTCTTCTATTTTGTCACTTTCATATAACTAGTGGATATTCATCTTGCACGACCACTTAATTTTCTTTTTGAGCTTCCATACACTTATAGCTCTAAGTGCATTTGTTGCATGACAATCCCTACTCACTCACATTGATATCTATTGATTGGCATCTCCATAGCCCATTGATACGCCTAGTTGATATGAGACTATCTTCTTCCTTTTTCCTTGCACCTCCTCCATATTCTATTCCACCTATAGTGCTATATCCATGGTTCATGCTCAGCTATTGCATGAGAGTTGAAAAGGTTTGAGAACACCAAAAGTGTGAAACAATTACTTGACTTGTTCATTGGTGTTGTGCATGATTTAGATACTTTGTGTGGACAAGATGGAGCATAGCCACACCATATGATTTTGTAAGGATAACTTTATAAGGCCATGTTATTTCAAAAGGACGCGACTACCTTGTTGGTGTGCTCAAAGTATTACTGTTTTTATGTCAATATTAGACTATTGTTTTGAATCTTACGGATCTGAACATTCATGCCACAATAAAGAATATTACATGGATAAATATGTTAGGTAGCATTCCACATCAAAAAAATTGTTTTTATCATTTACCTACTCGAGGACGAGCAGGAATTAAGCTTGGCATGTGGTCCTACCAGATCTGTGTGAATCCCGGCTACAGAAGAAGCGTTGTACGTGGCATAAAAGGCAGCACGGAGATCATTGTGTCATGCCCCTACTTGCCCTAGCCGTTGCGTTATCATCGCGCGGTGCGCGCTTCCCAAATTTTCTAATCCCGTGAAATCCGGGCCCGACGAAGCGACCCATCGCATAAAAAGACCATGTTGTTCACTCAGACCTGAGTCTGTGCTCAAGTTCACTCGAAAGCATATCAAGGCGGAATCGATCAGAGCGAATGATAAAGACTCCAGTTGACGCAGATTTCCATAAAGCCCTGGAATGCATTCGGAATTTCTGTGCCTTCTCAGAACCTGCACCGATCCCTTTTTCACTCGAACCCCGATCCGTTCGGGGACTAATGATGAGGATATGTACCTAGGGTAGGGTCCTAGTCCCGACCTACATACCCTACCTAAGGACACTGCATTGTAGGACTTAAAGATTACAAGGAAGACTCCGATTGAAGTCACCATGGCGCATGAGTCACTCGACAGATAGTCCACTCGAAGGTTTCTCCCTCCACTTGACAGTAGCTTTTCACTCGGAAGAGCTAATGGATAGTCAACAACAGAAGACTAGAAGGCACCTCAGGATGCCAACAGGCAGGCATTCGACTAGTCATCATTAGTACTCCCTCTGTCCCATAATGTAAGACGTTTTTTGACATTAGTATAGTGTTAAAAAATGTGTTACATTATGGGATAGAGGGAGTAGCATTTATTACATACGTTACCAGTAACGTAAACCTTTATTACCAAGATCGAACGCTTGGTTGTCGGGTATTCATGAAGGGCAGCGCACTCTATATAAGCCGCCCCTCCCTGATACCTCTCCAACGTATCTATAATTTTTGATTGTTCCATGTTGTTATATTATCAATCTTGGATGTTTTATAATCATTTTATAATCATTTTATATCATTTTTTGGTACTAACCTAATTGTTGGGAGACGTAGTAGTAAATCAAAAAATTTCCTACGCGTTCACCAAGATCCATCTATGGAGAAACCAGCAACGAGCAAGGGGAGAGTGGATCTTCATACCTTTGAAGATCGCTAAGCGGAAGCGTTACAAGAACGCGGTTGATGGAGTCGTACTCGCAGCGATTCAGATCGCGGTAGATCCGATCAAGTGCCGAACGGACGGCACCTCCGCGTTCAACACACGTGCAGCCCGGTGACGTCTCCAACACCTTGATCCAGCAAGGAGGAAGGAGAGGTTGGGGAAGGGCTCCAACAGCAGCACGACGGCGTGGTGGTGGTGGAGTAGCAAGGTATTCCGACAGGGCTTCGCCTAAGCGCTGCGGAGGAGGAAGAAGAGAGGTAGGGCTTCGCCGTGAGAGAGAGAGATCAAATCCTGTCTCAAAACATCCAAAACCTCAAGTATATATAGGAGGAGGGACGTGGAGGGCTGGCTTGGCCTCTACTCCAAAGAGGAGATGGCCGGCCGAATTAAAGGGAGAGTCCACCTCCCACAAGGGAGGTGGATCTCCTCCTTTTAAATCCTTTTTGCCTTATCTCCTTATCTCCAGCCACATGGGCCTTTAGCAAAAGTATTTCCCAGCCCAATAAGGGCTGACACACTTTATCTAACAGCCCATGAAGTCCTCTGGTCGTCACACCCCTCCCGGGGGTCCTCCGGCACCCTCCCGGCACTCCCGGTACACTACCGATGAGCCCGAAAACTTTCCGGTGACCAAAACTGGACTTCCTATATATCAATCTTTACCTCCGGACCATTCCGGAGCTCCTCGTGACGTCCGGGATCTCATCCGGGACTCCGAACAACCTTCGGTAATCACGTATACCTTTTCCCTATAACCCTAGCGTCATCGAACCTTAAGTGTGTAGACCCTACGGGTTCGGGAGACACGTAGACATGACCGAGACACCTCTCCGGTCAATAACCAACAGCGGGATCTGGATACCCATGTTGGCTCCCACGTACTCCACGATGATCTCATCGGATGAACCACGATGTCAAGGATTCAATCAATCCCGTATACAATTCCCTTTGTCTATCGGTATGGTACTTGCCCGAGATTCGATCGTCGGTATCCCCATACCTTGTTCAATCTCGTTACTGGCAAGTCTCTTTACTCGTTCCGTAATACATCATCCCGTGACTAACTCCTTAGTCACATTGAGCTCATAATGATGATGTCTTACCGAGTGGGCCCAGAGATACCTCTCCGTCACACGGAGTGACAAATCCCAGTCTCGATTCGTGTCAACCCAACAGACACTTTCGGAGATACCCGTAGCGTACCTTTATAGCCACCCAGTTACGTTGTGACGTTTGGCACACCCAAAGTATTCCTACGGTATCCGGGAGTTACACAATCTCATGGTCTAAGGAAATGACACTTGACATTGAAAAGCTTTAGCAAACGAACTACACGATCTTTGTGCTATGCTTAGGATTGGGTCTTGTCCATCACATCATTCTCCTAATGATGTGATCCCGTTATCAACGACATCCAATGTCCATGGTCATGAAACCGTGACCATCTATTGATCAACGAGCTAGTCAACTAGAGGCTCACTAGGGACATGTTGTGGTCTATGTATTCACACATGTATTATGGTTTCTGGTTAACACAATTATAGCATGAACAATAGACAATTATCATGAACAAGGAAATACAATAATAACCATTTTATTATTGCCTCTAGGGCATATTTCCAACAGTCTCCCACTTGCACTAGAGTCAATAATCTAGTTCACATCACCATGTGATTAACACTTACATCACCATGTGATCATATCATCATGTGGTTAACACCCAATAAGTTCTGGGGTTTGTTCATGTTCTGCTCGTGAAAGAGGTTTTTAGTCAGCGGGTCTGCGACATTCAGATCCGTGTGTACCTTTGCAAACTTTCCATTTCATATTTGTAGATACTGCTCCCACGCTCCACTTGGAGCTATTCCAAATGGCTGCTCCACTATACGTAGCTGGATTTCTACTAAGAGTCATCCGGATTGGAGTTAAAGCTTGCATCATCGTAACCCTTTACGATGAACTCTTTATCACCTCCATAATCGAGAAATATTTCCTTAGTTCTCAAGTTACTAAGGATAACTTTGACCATTGTCCAGTGATCCACTCTTGGATTACTCTTGTACCCCTTGACAGACTCATGGCAAGGCACACACAGGTGTGGTACACAGCATGGCATACTATATAGAGCCTATGGCTAAAGCATAGGAGATGACACTCATCTTTTCTTTATCTTCTGCCGTGGTTAGGTATTGAGTCTTACTCAATTTCACACCTTACAATACAGTCAAGAACTCCTTCTTTGACCCATCTATTTTGAACTCCTTCAAAAACTTGTCAAGGTATGTCTTCGTCGAAAAAACTTATCAAGCGAATTGATCTATCCCTATAGATCTTGATGCTCAATAAAATAGTAGCTTTATCTGGGTCTTCCTTTGAAAAAAAACTTTTCAAACAACCCTTCATGCTCTTCCAGAAATTCTACATCATTTCCGATCAATAATATGTCAACTACATATTCTTATAAGAAATTCCATAGCGCTCCCACTCACTTTCTTGCAAATACAAGTTTCTCATAAACTTTGTATAAACTTAAACACTTTGATCACCTCATCAAAGCATATATTCCAACTCCGAGATGCTTGCTCCAGTCCATAGAAGGATCGCTGGAGTTTGCATATTATTAGCATCCTTAGGATTGACAAAACCTTCTGGTTGTATCACATACAACTCTTCCTCACAGAAACCATTACGGAAACCTTGTTTTGTCATCCATCTGCCAGATTTCATAATCGAAAAATGCAGCAACTGCTAACAAAATTTTAATAGACTTTTAGCATCGCTACAGATGAGACAATCTCATCGCAGTCAACTCCTTGAACTTGGCGAAAACTTCTTTGTGACAAGTCGAGCTTTATAAACGGTGACATTTCACCATTAGCGTCTATGTTTATTTCAAAGGTCCATTTGTACTCAATGACCCGCCATTCAACAGGCAAGTCTACCAAAGTCCATACTTGGTTTTCATACATGGATCCTTTCTCGGATTTCATGGCTCCTAGCCATTTGTTGGAATCCGGGCCCACCATCGCTTCTTCATAGTTCGTAGGTTCATCGTTGTCCAACAACATGATTTCCAAGACAGGGTTGTCGTACTACTCAGGAGCAGTACGCGTCCTTGTCGACCTACGAGGTTCGATAGTGACTTGATCCGAAGCTTCATGATCATCATCATTAACTTCCTTTTCAACTGAGTAGGCTCTACAGAAACATCTTTCTGTGTTGCGCTATTCTCTGGTTGAAACAAAGGTTCAACAACCTCATCAAGTTCTATCTTCCTCCCACTCAATTCTTTCGAGAGAAACTCTTTCTCAAGAAAGGACCCGTTCTTAGCAACAAATACCTTTTGCGCTTGGATCTGAGATAGAAGGTATACCCAATGTCTCATTAGGGTATTCTATGAAGATACATTTGTCTGCTTTGGGTTCGAGCTCGCTAGGTGAAAAACCCATTTTCACATAAGCGTCGGAGCCCCAAACATTAAGAAATGACAGCTTAGGCTTCTGTCAAACCATAATTCTCACGGTGTCATCTCAACAGACTTAGATGGTGCCCTATTAAAGTGAATGGATTTGTCTTTAATGCATAACCCCATAACGATAGTGGCAAAATGATAAGAGACATCATAGTACTCACTATATCCAATAGAGCACGACTACGACGTTCGAACACACCATCACACTATGGTGTTCCAGGAGGCGTGAGCTGTGAAACAATTTCCACATTGTCTAAAATTGCATACCAAACTCGTAACTTAGATATTCACCTCCATGATCGTATCATAGACATTTATCTTCTTGTCACGATGATCTTTAACTTCACTCTGAAACTCCTTGAACCTTTCAAACATTTCAGATTCGTGTTTCATTAAGTAAATATCCCCATATTTACTCAAATCATCAGTGAAGGTAAAGAAAAACAACGATATCCACTGTGTGTTTTAACACTCATTGGACCACATACATCAACATGTATTAATTCCAATAAGCCACTTGCCCGCTCCATCATATTGGATGACGGGGTCTCAGTCATCTTGCCCAAGAGGCATGGCTCGCATGTCTCAACCGATTCGAAATCGAGTGAGTCAAAAAAATCCATCATCATGGAGTTTCTTCATGCGATTTATACCAATATGACATTACGTGGCAGTGCCACAAGCATGTGGTACTATCATTATTAACTTTGTATCTTTTGGTACCAATGTTATGAATATGTGTACTACTACGATCATGATTTGATAAACCATTTCGAGTGGGTGCATGACCATTGAAGGCATTATCCATGTAAACAGAATAACCATTATTCTCTAACTTATATGAATAACCGTATCGCACTAATCATGATCTAATCACGTTCATGCTCAACGCAAACACCAAATAACATTTATTCAGGTTTATCACAAATCCTGAAGGTAGAGAGAGCGTGCGATGGTGATCACATCAATCTTGGAAATACTTCCAAAACACATCGTCACCTTTCACCTAGCTAGTCTCCATTTACTCCGTAGCTTTTATTTCAAGTTGCTAACACTTAGTAACCGAACCGGTATCCAATACCCAGGTGCTACTAGGAGTACCAGCAAGGTACACATCACTAACACGTATATCAAATATACTTCCATTGACATTACCAGCCTTCTTATCTACCAAGCATCTAGGGGTTTTCCGCTTCAGCGAACATTCTCCTCATAACAGAAGCACTTAGTCTCGGGTTCGGGCTCAACCTTGGGTTTCTTCACTAGAGCAACAACTGGCTTGCCATTCCTGAAGTTTTCCGTTCTTGCCCTTGCCCCTTTTGAAACTAGTGGTTTCACTTAACCATCAACACTTGATGCTCCTTCTTGATTTCTACCTTCGTGGTGTCAAACATCACGAACAACTCAGGGATCATCTTATCCATCCCTGGCATGTTATAGTTCATCACGAAGCTCTAGTAGCTTGGTGGCAGTGACTTGGAGAACTGCATTAATCACTATCTCATCTGGAAGATTAACTCCCACTTGATTCAAGTGATTGTAGCACCCAGACAATCTGAGCACACGCTCAGCGATTGAGCTATTCTCCTTTATCTTGCAGACAAAGAATCTTGTTGGAGGTCTCATACCTCTCAACATAGGCACGAGCCTGAGATCACAATCTCAGCTCCTAGAACATCTCATATGTTCCGTGACGTTCAAAACGTTTTGGAGCCTCAATTCTAAGCCGTAATGCATGAAGCATTGAACTATCACGTAGTCACCAAAAAGTGTCTGTCATATGTTCACAACATCTACAGACAACGCTTGAGGGAGTGATGCAGTTAGCGGTACATAAAAAAACATAAGCTTTCTGTGCAGCAATGAGGACAATCCTCAGATCACGGACCCAGTCCGCATTATTGCTACCATCAACTTTCAACTTACTTTTCTCTAGGATTGTATCAATAAAACTGTGGAGCTACAGCGCGAGCTATCTACGACATAATTTGCAAGGACACTTTAGACTAAGTTCATGATACTTAAGTTCATTTAATCAAATTATTAATGAACTCCCACTTAGATAGACATCTCTCTAGTCTTCCAAGTGATACATGATCCATGTCAACTAGCCCGTGTCCGATCATCACGTGAGACGGACTAGTCATCCATGGTGAACATCTCTATGTTGATCGTATCTTCTATACGACTCATGTTCGACCTTTCGGTCTTCCGTGTTCCGAGGCCATGTCTGTACATGCTAGGCTCGTCAAGTCAACCTAAGTGTTTCGCATGTGTAAATCTGGCTTACACCCGTTGTATGCGAACGTTAGAACCTATCACACCCGATAATCACGTGGTGCTTCGGAACGACGATCCTTAGCAACGGTGCACAGTTAGGGTGAACACCTTTCTTGAAATTTTATTGAGAGATCATCTTATTTACTACCGTCGTTCTATGCAAATAAGATGTAAACATGATAAACATCACATGCAATCAATATAGTGACATGATATGGCCAATATCATCTTGCTCCTATGATCTCCATCTTCGGGGCACCATGATCATCATTGTCACCGGCACGACACCATGATCTCCATCATCATGATCTCCATCATCGTGTCTTCATGAGGTTGTCTCGCCAACTATTACTTCTACTGCTATGGCTAACGCTTAGCAATAAAGTAAAGTAATTACATGGCGTTTGTGATTGACTCGTAGGTCATACAATAAATAAGACAACTCCTATGGCTCCTGCCGGTTGTCATAGTCATCGACATGCAAGTCGTGAACCCTATTACAAGAACATGATCAATCTCATACATCACAATGCATCACATCACATCCTTTTGGCCATATCACATCACACGGCATATGCTGCAAAAACAAGTTAGACGTCCTCTAATTTGTAGTTGCAAGTTTTTACGTGGTTGCTATAGGTTTCTAGCAAGAACGTTTCTTACCTACGTCAAAACCACAACGTGATATGCCAATTGCTATTTACCCTTCATAAGGACCCTTTTCATCGAATCCAATCCGACTAAGGTGGGAGAGACAGACACCCGCTAGCCACCTTATGCAACTGGTGCATGTCAGGCGGTGGAACCGGTCTCACGTAAGCGTACGTGTAAGGTTGGTCCGGGCCGCTTCATCCCACAATACCGTCGAATCAAGATAAGACTAGTAACGGCAAGCATATTAACAAAATCGACGCCCACAACTGCTTTGTGTTCTACTCGTGCATGGATTCTACGCATAGACCTAGCTCATGATGCCACTGTTGGGAGACGTAGTAGTAAATCAAAAATTTTCCTACGCGTTCACCAAGATCCATCTATGGAGAAACCAGCAACGAGCAAGGGGAGAGTGGATCTTCATACCTTTGAAGATCGCTAAGCGGAAGCGTTACAAGAACGCGGTTGATGGAGTCGTACTCGCAGCGATTCAGATCGCGGTAGATCCGATCAAGTGCCGAACGGACGGCACCTCCGCGTTCAACACACGTGCAGCCCGGTGACGTCTCCAACACCTTGATCCAGCAAGGAGGAAGGAGAGGTTGGGGAAGGGCTCCAACAGCAGCACGACGGCGTGGTGGTGGTGGAGTAGCAAGGTATTCCGACAGGGCTTCGCCTAAGCGCTGCGGAGGAGGAAGAAGAGAGGTAGGGCTTCGCCGTGAGAGAGAGAGATCAAATCCTGTCTCAAAACATCCAAAACCTCAAGTATATATAGGAGGAGGGACGTGGAGGGCTGGCTTGGCCTCTACTCCAAAGAGGAGATGGCCGGCCGAATTAAAGGGAGAGTCCACCTCCCACAAGGGAGGTGGATCTCCTCCTTTTAAATCCTTTTTGCCTTATCTCCTTATCTCCAGCCACATGGGCCTTTAGCAAAAGTATTTCCCAGCCCAATAAGGGCTGACACACTTTATCTAACAGCCCATGAAGTCCTCTGGTCGTCACACCCCTCCCGGGGGTCCTCCGGCACCCTCCCGGCACTCCCGGTACACTACCGATGAGCCCGAAAACTTTCCGGTGACCAAAACTGGACTTCCTATATATCAATCTTTACCTCCGGACCATTCCGGAGCTCCTCGTGACGTCCGGGATCTCATCCGGGACTCCGAACAACCTTCGGTAATCACGTATACCTTTTCCCTATAACCCTAGCGTCATCGAACCTTAAGTGTGTAGACCCTACGGGTTCGGGAGACACGTAGACATGACCGAGACACCTCTCCGGTCAATAACCAACAGCGGGATCTGGATACCCATGTTGGCTCCCACGTACTCCACGATGATCTCATCGGATGAACCACGATGTCAAGGATTCAATCAATCCCGTATACAATTCCCTTTGTCTATCGGTATGGTACTTGCCCGAGATTCGATCGTCGGTATCCCCATACCTTGTTCAATCTCGTTACTGGCAAGTCTCTTTACTCGTTCCGTAATACATCATCCCGTGACTAACTCCTTAGTCACATTGAGCTCATAATGATGATGTCTTACCGAGTGGGCCCAGAGATACCTCTCCGTCACACGGAGTGACAAATCCCAGTCTCGATTCGTGTCAACCCAACAGACACTTTCGGAGATACCCGTAGCGTACCTTTATAGCCACCCAGTTATGTTGTGACGTTTGGCACACCCAAAGTATTCCTACGGTATCCGGGAGTTACACAATCTCATGGTCTAAGGAAATGACACTTGACATTGAAAAGCTTTAGCAAACGAACTACACGATCTTTGTGCTATGCTTAGGATTGGGTCTTGTCCATCACATCATTCTCCTAATGATGTGATCCCGTTATCAACGACATCCAATGTCCATGGTCATGAAACCGTGACCATCTATTGATCAACGAGCTAGTCAACTAGAGGCTCACTAGGGACATGTTGTGGTCTATGTATTCACACATGTATTATGGTTTCCGGTTAACAAAATTATAGCATGAACAATAGACAATTATCATGAACAAGGAAATACAATAATAACCATTTTATTATTGCCTCTAGGGCATATTTCCAACACTAATGACATAGTGCAAAGTGCCAGTTGCTGTTTTTCCATGTTTTTTACATCACAGAAAATCAATACCAGACGAAGTCCAAATGCCACGAAACTTCACGATGATTTAATGGGCTAGAAGGAACACAACGGGCCCTGGCTGCGCTTGGGGGGGGTGCCCCGAGGGAGGCACAACCCACCAGGGCGCGCGAGGAGGCCCAAGCGCGCCCTAGTGGGTTGTGCCCACCTAGGGTGCCTCCCGGACCGCCTCTTCGCTCTATAAATATGTTGGGGAACGTTGCATGGGAAACAAAAAATTTCCTACGTTCACGCAAGACCTATCCATGGTGATGAGCATCTACGAGAGGGAGAGTGGATCTACATACCCTTGTAGATCGCTAAGCAGGAAGCGTTAAGAAACACAGTTGATGTAGTCAAACATCTTCACGATCCAAATCACCGAGCGTCCCGCGATCCAATCACGATCCGTCCGATCTAGCACCGAACGGACGGCACCTCCGCGTTCAGCAGACGTACGGCTTGATGACAATATCCGCCTTCTTGATCCAGCAAGAGGGGGCGGAGAGGTGGAAGAGTTCTCCAGAAGCGTGACGGCGCTCCGGCGATGGTGGTGGAGCTGTTCCGGCAGGGCTTTGCCTAAGCACTGCAGAAAACCAATATAGAGGAGAGGGCAGCACGTGGTAGAAAATTCTGTGCAAAAACCCTCAAAACCACTAGTATATATAGGAGGAGCGGAGGAGGAGGCTTTGCCCTCAAGGGGCCAACCCTAGGCTTCGGCCAAACCAAGGAGGGAGGAGTCCTCCTCCTGCACTCCTAGTAGGATTAGGACTCCTTCCTTATTTGTTCCTTTTTGCCTTTTTCCACCTTTTTCCTTTTGGGCTTTTCTTCCCAGCCGCATGGGCCTTGTGTGGGACTTCCACCAGCCCACTAAGGGCTGGTATTCACCTTCCCACAGCCCATGTAGTCTCTTGGGTCGAAACACACCTCCCGATGGTCCCCCGGTACACTACAGGCACTCCCGGTACACTACCGATGAGCCCGAAACTTTTTCGGCGACCAAAACAGGTCTTCCGATATATAAATATTTACCTCTGGACCATTCCGGAGCTCCTCGTGACGTCCGGGATCTCATCCGGGACTCCGAACAACCTTCGGTCACCACCATGCATAACTTTATACTACCGAAAACGTCACCAAACCTTAAGTGTGCAGACCCTGCGGGTTCCAGAACTATGTAGACATGACCGAGACACCTCTATGGTCAGTAACCAATATCGAGACCTGGATGCCCATATTGGTTCCTACATATTCTACGAATATCTTTATCGGTCGAACCTCTATGTCAAGGATTTAGTTAATCCCGTATGATGTTCCCTTTGTTCTTCGGTATGTTACTTGCCCGGGATTCGATCATCGGTATCTCCATACCTAGTTCAACCTCGTTACTGGCAAGTCTCTTTACTCGTTCCGTAATACAAGATCCCGTGGCTAACACTTAGTCACATTGCTTGCAAGGCTTATTATGATGTTGTATTACTGAGTGGGCCCTGAGATACCTCTCCGTCACACGGAGTAACAAATCCCAGTCTTGATCCATGCCAACCCAATAGACACCCTCGGAGATACCTGTAATGCACCTTTATAGTCACCCATTTACATTGCGATGTTTGATAAACACAAGGCACTCCTCCGGTGTCCATGAGTTGCATGATCTCATGGTCATAGCAACATATACTTGACATGCAGAAAACAGTAGCCATAAACTAACACGATCATATGCTACATTTGTAGTTTGGGTCTTGTCCATCACATCATTCTTCTAATGACATGATCCCATTATCAAATTACATCACATGTCAATGGCTAGGAAACCTTGACCATCTTTGATTAACAAGCTAGTTCACTAGAGGCATACTAGGGACCAAGTGTTGTATATTTACCCACACATGTAATGTATTTCCAATCAATACAATTATAGCATGGATAATAAACAATTATCATTAACAAGTAAATATAATAATAAACACTTTATTTATTGCCTCTAGGGCATATTTCCAAAAAAATACCCCAATATTCCAGAAACCCTAGAGCGACAGACGAAATATTCATCCAGCCGCCGCAGAGTATCGTTGCTACCAAGGATAAATGATGGGGTCTATCTCTACATAGATAGATCTTGTCTACATCATGTCATCGTTCTTATTGCATTACTCCATTTCTCCATGAAATTAATACACTAGATGCATGCTGGATAGCGGTCGATGTGTGGAGTAATAGTAGTAGATGCAGGCAGGAGTCAGTCTACTAATCTTGGACGTGATGACTATGTAATGATCATTGCCTGGATATCGTCATGAGTATTTGAAGTTCTATCAATTTCCCAACAGTAATTTGTTCACCCACCGTTTGCTATTTTTCTCGAGAGAAGCCACTAGTGAAATCTATGGCCCCTAGGTCTCTTTCTCATATTATTTGCCTTTGCGATCTACTTTTCTCTTGCATTTATTTTCAGATCTATATTTCCAAAAACCCAAAAATACCTCGCTGCACTTTATTTTCTTTGTCGTTCAATCTATCATCCTTTACAACTTTCTCCCATCCACGTGCCTTTCTGGCACCGTTACCCGAAAGGGATTGTTACCCCTTTAACACGTCGGGTTGCGAGTATTTGTTATTTCTGTGCAGAGGCTGTTTACGTTGTGTTTCTTGGTTCTCCTACTGGTTAGATGACCTTGGTTTCATATCTGAGGGAAATACCTACCACCATTGTGTTGCATCATCCCTTCCTCTTTGGGGAAATACCGACGTAGCTTCAGGCGACATCAAAAGGAATTCCTAGCGCCATTGCCGGGGAGGATCTTCAATATATACCAGGTTCCTCATCACAAATCTCATCTCCTTGCAATTTACATTATTTTCTATTTGCCTCACGTTTTCCTCTCCCCCACTTCACAATTTTTTTCTGTTTTATTCGCCTCTCTTTGTCCGTTCGCCGTTTTCTTGCCGGATCTATTTTTGAGTGCAATCTTGTTATGTGGTCATCATGACTCAAGAGAACACCAAGTTATGTGATTTCTCAAATACCAACAACAATGATTTTATCAGCACTCCGATTGCTCCTCGTGCCACTAGTGCGAAGTCTTGTGATATTAATACTGCTTTGCTGAATCTTGTTATGAAAGATCAATTTTTTGGTACTCCTAATGAGGATGTCGCGTCCCATCTTAATACCTTCATGGAATTATGTGATATGCAAAAGAAAAAATATGTGGACAATGATGTGGTTAAGATGAAATTATTTCCATTTTCTTTGTGTGATTCTGCAATTATTTGGTCCTCTTCTTTACCTCGCAATAGTACCGATTCTTGGAATAAGTGCAAAGATGCTTTTATCACTAAGTATTTTCCTCCCGCAAAAATTATTTCCCTTAGAACCCAGATCATGAATTTCAAGCAACTTGAACATGAGCATGTTTCACAATCTTGGGAAAGGATGAAAATCATGCTAAGGAATTGCCCAACTCATGGGTTAAATCTTTGGATGATCATACAATTTTTTTATGCGGGATTGAATTTTGTTTCTCGTAATCTTTTAGATTCCTCCGCGGGTGGTACTTTTATGAAAATCAGTTTGGGTTAATCCACCAAATTTCTTGATAATATCATGGAAAATTATTCACAATGGCATACCGAAAGGGCTCCTACTAGTAAAAAAGTTAATTCGGTTGAAGAAATTTCTTCTTTGAATAAAAAAGTTGATGCTCTTATGAAATTGGTTGCTAGTAAAAGTGCTCCTATTGATTTTAATGATATGCCTTTGTCTACTTTGATTGAGCAAAATAGTGATGCCATAGATGTGAATTTTATTTCTCGAAACAATTTCAAAACAATGCTTATAAAGGTAATTTTAATCCTAGGCCTTTTCCTAGTAATTCCTCTAATAATTATGGTAATTCCTATGGAAATCAATATTATAATAATAATAGGAACACCTCTGATCTTGAGAATAATATTAAAGAATTTATCAATACACAAAAAAAAATTCAACACTTCCATAGAAGAAAAGTTGAGTAAGATTGATGATTTGTCTAGAAGTGTTGATAGAATTGCTCATGATGTGGAAAATCTCAAGATGAATTTTTTTGTGCCTAAGGTAGATGAATCAACTAAAGATCTTTATGTTTCTATGGATGGAATTAAGAAAATAACTGATATGCTTAGAGCTAGAAGAGAATTTTTAGAAAAAGCGTTTTCTAGTGATTTCTTTCGTAAAAGTGATGAAGATCTTAAAATGATTGGTGCTTCTTCTATTGATTCCTTGTTTAGTAAAGTTAATATTGATGAAAAAGGGACTGTAGAAGAGTCAACTTTAGGTAGAAGGCGTCCCAATATTTCGGAGGGTGAAATTCTTGTTGAGAAAATTGATGAAAGTGAGTTTGGAGAGGTAAAAACTTTAACTAGTGATGTGCCCACTCTTTTGGATTACAAAGACTTAAATTATGATAGTTGCTCTTTGATTTATTGTATTTCATTGTTGCAATCCATTATAAATTCACCCCATGCTTATGAACAAAATAAAGCTTTTACTAAACATATTGCTCATGCTATGATGAAAGCTTTCGAAGAAATATTGGAATTAGAAGTATCAATTCCTAGAAAATTGCATGGCCAATGGGAACCTACTATCAAAGTCAAGATTAAAAATTATGAGTTTTTTGATTTGTGTGACTTGGGTGCTAGTGTTTCTACAATTCCAAAATCTTTATGTGATGTGCTTGGTCTTACCGATATTGAATATTGTTCTTTAAATTTGCACTTGGCAGATTCTACTATTAAAAAGCCTATGGGAAGAATTAATGATGTTCTTATTCTTGAAAATAGGAATTATGTGCCCATATATTTTATTGTTCTTGATATTGATTGCAATCCGTCTTGTCCAATTTTTCTTGGTAGACCGTTTTTACGCACTATCGGTGCCATGATTGATATGAAAGAAGGCAATGTTAAGTTCCAATTTCCTTTGAGGAAGGGTATGGAACACTTTCGTAGAACAATAATTAGGAAACCATATGAATCAATAATGAGGGCATCTTATGGATATCAGAACAAAGATGACAAAACTTAGATCCTCGCTTTATGCCTAGCTAAGGGCATAAAACAATAGCGCTTGTTGGGAGGCAACACTATGAATAAAATTTATTTTTGCCTTTTGATTTATGTTCTTGAGTTTTTACACAATTATGCTACTATTATGGTTGTGTTTTTTGTGATTTAATTAGTGTTTGTGCCAAGCAAAGCCTTTGGGATCATGTTGGGTGATAGTTGCTTTGATCTTGTTGAAAAAGAGAAACTTTGTGCGCTAGTCACAAAATTATTAAAAATCATAGAAGCGTGATAAAATTTTGAATTTGTTTCACAAGATTGATATACAAATTGCTCAAGTTTTCCTAATTTTTCAGAATTGTGTGAGTTACATAAGTATTCTAAATATCCATATTGCTACAGACTTTTCTGTTTTTGACAGATTCTGTTTTCTTTGTGTTGTGTGCTTATTTTGATGGCTCTATGGTTTTCTTTGATGAGTTTTTGCCATACAAAAGTTGGAATACAGTAGGAATAATGCAAGAACAAAATATGAATTGGTTTAATACAGTACTTATAGTAGTGATTTTTTTTCTTATACTAATGGATCTCATGAAGGTTTTGTTGAGTTTCGTGTGATTGAAGTTTTCAAGTTTTGGGTTATCTTACGATGAATGAAGGAAGGATGGAAGAGCCTAAGCTTGGGGATGCCCTGACATCCCAAGCTATTATCCAAAAATGATCAACCAACTAAGCTTGGGGATGCCCCCCGAGTGGAATCCCCGCTTTCTTCCAACGATGATCGGTATTTTACTCGAAATTATATTTTTATTCATCACATGATATGTGTTTTGCCTGGAGCGTCTTGTATGATATAAGTCTTTGCTTGTTTTATTTTGTGTTCTAAGTATTGATCCCTTGCTGGAGACACCTATTTGAGAGAGCCAAAATTATGTCATGACTTGTTAGAATTGCTCTCTATGCTTCACTTAAATTTTTTATGAGCAATGGACTTGCTCTAGTGCTTCACTTATATCTTTTTGAGCATGGTGCGCTTAGTATTTTTGAATAAATGATCTCTTACTTCACTTAGATTTATTTGAGAGTTAGTAAAATTTTCGACAAATTCCCTCTTGCTTCACTTCAATTATTTTGAGAGAAAGAAGAAAAATTATGCTCTTGATCTTCACTTATATTTGTTTGAGCTTATGAAAAGCAACACATGAAAATTAGTCCCAAAGTGATAGATATCCAAGAAGGATATAATAAAGACTTTCAAGATCATTGGAAAAAATAAACTTGATTCTTATTAATAGTTTTGAGATATGATGATGTCATATGTGAGTTATGTTTATGAGTAATTATGCTTTAGTAAGGATATTGGTGTTAAGGTTTGTGATTCCCTATGCAAGTACGAAAGTCAACAGTCATGCAATGAAATTATATCCTACTTGTGGTGCATTATTCGGTCTTATTTATGCTTAATGCTTGCTTATGAGATTATCCGTTTCTTAGTTGGTCGCTTCTCAATCTTTTGCTAGCCTTCATTTTGCACCAGGTATGAGCTCTACTTGTGCATCCAAATCCTTAAACCCAGTTTTTGCCACATGAGTCCACTATACCTACCTATATGCGGTATTTCCGTGCCATTCTAAGCAAATTTGTATGTGCCATCTCTAATTTTCAAAAATAAATTTCTCTTTTGTGTGTTTGTTTCCCTCACGGAGCGGCGAGGGGTGGCTAATATTTTCCATGCTAGATGTGTTATTCTCACGATGAGTGTTTATTCACTTGTCATTGCACGAGAGTAAGGAAAAGGTATTAGGGATGCCCCGTCCCGAAATGCACAAATGAATTTACTTTATGTTGTCAAAGAATAAATTCCTTGGAAAGTGTTCGTATGGAGGGCATTCGTGACACAGTTAGCCATGGAAAGTGAAATTATGGTGGAAAAAGGAATAAACTTTATTTTCTGTTTGGGAACCGCCTATGATATATCTAGCATGGAAAGTGTTGGGAACTCTAAGTCGTTTTCGTTGGGGGATGGATACACCTCCCAAAATGTTTTTATCTCTAACCTTTTCTCTTTTGAGCTCTGGCACCTCTACAAATCCCTACTTCCCTCTGCGAAGGGCCTTTCTTTCACTTTATGCAATTTTTATTTTTGAATTTGAGTCTCCATCTTCTCTTACCAAAGCACCATCTAAGAGGCAATATGATCGCACTTAAGTATTGGGTGTAGCTAATATTCGAGTGTGTTTCATGAATGGATCAATGTTTAAGCATGATGGGCTAGGGATAACTTATTTTAGCGTTGATATTTTGAAAGACATGGTTGCTTGTTTATATGCTTGAGTATCTAAATTATTATGTCAAAACTGGACTATTGCTTTGAACAACTAAAAGTCCAAATGTCCTTGCTATAAGAAAAATAATATGATATGACATGTTAGGCAGCATTCCACATCAAAAATTCTGTTTTTATCACTTACCTACTCGAGGACGAGTAGGAGTTAAGCTTGGGGATGCTGATACATCTCCAACGTATCTATAATTTTGATTGTTCCATGCTGTTATATTATCAATCTTGGATGTTTTATAATCATTTTATATCATTTTTTGGTACTAACCTATTGACATAGTGCCAAGTGCCAAGTGCCGTTTTTTCCATGTTTTTACATCGCAGAAAATCAATACCAGATGAAGTCCAAATGCCACGAAACCTCACGATGATTTTTTATGCGCCAGAAGGAACACGACTATCCTGGCTGCTCCTAGGGGGTGCCCTGAGGGAGGCACAACCCGCCAGGGCGCACCAGGAGGCTCAGGCGCGCCATGGTGGGTTGTGCCCACCTCGGGTGCCCCCCGGACCACCTCTTCGCTCTATAAATACCCCAATATTCCAGAAACCCTAGAGCGACAGACGAAATATTCATCCAGCCGCTCAGAGTCCAGAACCACCAGATCTAGTCAAGACACCATCTCGGATGGGGTTCGCCACCTCCATTGGTGCCTGTCCAATGATGTGTGAGTAGTTCTTTGTAGACCTTCGAGTCCGTAGTTAGTAGCTAGATGTCTTTCTCTTGCGCATTGAATTCTCAATACAATGGTCTCTTGGAGATCCATATGATGTAACTCTTTTGCGGTGTGTTTGTTGGGATCGATGAACTTTGAGTTTATGATCAGATCTATCTTTGTATATCCATGAAAGTTATTTGAGTTTCTTTGATCTCTTATATGCATGATTGCTTATAGCCTCGTATTTCTTCTCTGATATTTGGGTTTTGTTTGGACAACTTGATCCATTTATCTTCCAATGGGAAGAGGTGCTTTGTAGTGGGTTCGATCTTACGGTGCTTGATCCCAGTGACAGAAAGGGAAACGACGCGTATGTATCATTGCTACCAAGGATAAATGATGGGGTCTATCTCTACATACATAGATCTTGTCTACATCATGTCATCGTTCTTATTGCATTACTCCATTTCTCCATGAACTTAATACACTAGATGCATGCTGGATAGCGGTCGATGTGTGGAGTAATAGTAGTAGATGCAGGCAGAGTCAGTCTACTAATCTTGGACGTGATGCCTATGTAATGATCATTGCCTGGATATTGTCATGAGTATTTGAAGTTCTATCAATTGCCCAGCAGTAATTTGTTCACCCACTGTTTGCTATTTTTCTTGAGAGAAGCCACTAGTGAAACCTATGGCCCCCCGGGTCTCTTTCTCATATTATTTGCCTTTGCGATCTACTTTTCTCTTGCATTTATTTTTAGATCTATATTTCCAAAAACCCAAAAATACCTCGCTGCACTTTATTTTATTTGGTGTTCGATCTATCAACCTTTACAACTTTCTCCCATCCACGTGCCTTTCTGGCGCCGTTACCCGAAAGGGATTGACAACCCTTTAACACGTCGAGTTGCGAGTATTTGTTATTTGTGTGTAGGGGTTGTTTACGTTGTGTTTCTTGGTTCTCCTACTGGTTCGATAACCTTGGTTTCATATCTGAGGGAAATACCTACCACCGTTGTGCTGCATCATCCCTTCCTCTTTGGGGAAATACCGATGTAGTTTGAAGCGACATCACTCCCCTCTGGCACAAGGGTTCACACCCCCTGTAAAACTCATATTCCAGACGACATAAAGCTCCCGAGCACTGAGACGTAGGGCTGTTACCTCCACGAGAGGGGCCTGAACTCATACATTTGTGTGTACTTTCTCGTCGTATCTAGGACTTTGCCCTCTCCTTACGTACCCCTACCTTCTACCATCAGGCTTGTTCCCATGACACCCGTTGCCTCGCACGGCAGGCACACCATGCCACGTTTGCGTCCGTGAACACCCATGGGTGCATCCTCGACGCGCCAACGGAGTGGTTGTGCGACCGCCATGGCATTCGGACGCCAGATGGACCGTACCACCTCCGGTGAGGCAACAATGCTGGATCCATGCACCGGTTGTATGGACGTAATGGACTCCTGACATTGTGAGTCCGAGCGTTGTCGTCAGGCGGCTGGCTCCCGGGAGCGGAGGAGCGCAAGGCGGACGGCCATCTCCTCCTTGGGGCTGCATGGGATGAGCTCGTGATCGACGGATCTGGAGGTGAAGGATTGGATCTACTGCCCGCCATGTCGGAGAAGGTCGTAGATCAATACAGGTGAGCTTGGGTGGCAGATGAGAATGAAGTGAAGTAGAGGGAAGTGGTCAGGGTTTGTACCCATGAGCGAATGAGGATGAATATATGAGAGATCAATACGGGCCAAGCGAACATGGCGAATGTGCCCGGACACGCCCGAACACCCTCATATCTATAAGGTGTCGGTCAACACAGGCATTTGAAGGCTGTTTGAGACTGTTATAAGGGGTATTGTTTTAGATACTTTTAGAACATCTACAACCGGACGTCTCAAACACGTCTCATACGCCCGGGTGGGCTATCCGGTCAGTGTCCGATCAAACAATTTGACCCAGACGGACCCCTCAAATGGGGCCTCAAACGCACGAACTCACCGGCACCCCCCATACGCAGCCCAAATATGGGGCGGATATGGGGGCGCCTGGGCATGCCCAGGTGCGTCCACCTAACAAGCTCGGCCCACCCCGACCTCACCCTGTCCCACAAAAAAAACATCCGACGAAACCCTAGCTCACTCACTCTCGCTCCGTCCGCTCCAGTACCCCCGCCGACGAGCATGTTGAGCTCCGGCAGGGCCTCCGGCGACTCCGATCCGGAGTGCAAGCTGGCTCTCCGCATCGCCTTGAAGCGGTCGAAGGTGGAGACAAGAGGCAGCTCCGGATCTGGAGTGTCCTCGTAGCCGCCCGCTCCCCGTCGGCGCATTTCGAACACCGGCGCTGGCTCGGCCCGTGCCATGGGCAGTGGCGACCGACGGCCAGCCCAGTCCGTGCTGGTGGCGTGGGCTCCCTCTCGCCGTGCCCTCCCTGTCCCCACCGTTGCTCCCCTACGGGACAGCGATGGGAGCTTATGCCCACCCCTTGGGCCCGGACATGCACGCCAAAGTCGGAGGCGCGCACCGCCTGCCGCGAGAGGCAATGGTGGAGGGACAGGGAGGCCATGGAGACGGCGAATAAGCGTGCACGGTCTCTAGCGGATACAAATGAGGACCGCCTCCTTGCGTGGGTCTGTCGCCGGTCGCTCACGATGGCGGAGTCAAACACGAGGAGGCTCCGCCGCAAGAACGTCAAGGCCCTCCGCATTGCCATCAAGGAGTCCGAGTGGTTGATACGTCTCCAACGTATCTACAATTTTTGATTGTTCCATGCTATTATATTATCTGTTTTGGATGTTTTTATGCATTAATATGCTATTTTATATTAGTTTTGGGACTAACCTATTAATCTAGGGCCTAGTGCTAGTTTTTGTTTTTTCCTTGTTTTTGAGTTTCGTAGATAAGGAATATTAAACGGAGTCCAAACGGAATAAAACCTATGGAATGATTTTTTCTGGAAAATATGGAAGCCACGAGACTTGAGAACCAAGGCAGAGGAGCTACCACGGGGCCGCAAGCCCGCTTGCCGCGGCCAGGGGGGCACCTATGCCGGGCAGGCTTGTGGGCCCTTGCAACTCCCCTAACCCTAATCTTTGGCCTATAAATACCCAAATATTCCATCATTATCAGAACGAGCCACGAAAACACTTTGCCACCGCCAGAAGCCTCCGTTCCAGAGAGATCCAATCTTGGAGCCTTTTCCAATAATCTGCCGGAGGGGGATTCGATCACGGAGGGCATCTACATCAACTCCATTGCCCCTCCGATGATGCGTGAGTAGTTCACCAAAGACCTACGGGTCCATAACTAGTAGCTAGATGGCTTATTCTCTCTCTTTGCTTCGCAATACCGTGTTCTTCATGATCTTCATGAAGATCTATCCGATGTAATACTCTTTTGCAGTGTGTTTGTCGAGATCCGATGAATTGTGATTTTATGTTCAGATTATCCATGAATATTATTTGACTCTTTCTTGAATTCTTATATGCATGATTTCATATCTTTGCAAGCCTCTTCGAGTTATTGGTTTGGTTTGGCCAACTAGATTGGTAATTCTTGCAATAGGAGAAGTGCTTAGTTCTGGGTTCAATCTTGCGGTGTCCTAACCCAGTGACAAAGTAGGGGTAGCGAGGCACATATTGTATTGTTGCCATCAAGGGTAAAAAGATGGGGTTTTCATCATATTGCTTGAGTTTATCCCTCTACATCATGTTATCTTAATTAATGCTTTACTCTGTTCTTCATGAACTTAATACTCTTGATGCAGGCAGGAGTCGGTCGATGTGTGGAGTAATAGTAGTAGATGCAGAATCATTTCGGTCTACTTGTCATGGATGTGATGCCTATATGCATAATCATTGCCTTGGATATCTTCATAATTATTCGCTTTTCTATCAATTGCTCGACAGTAATTTGTTCACCCACCGTAATACTTGCCATCATGAGAGAAGCCATCTAGTGAAACCTATGGCCCTGGGGTCTATTTTCCATATTATATTTTCAGATCTAAAACCAAAAACACCAAAAACACTTGCTGCATTGTTTTTACTTTTAGTTTTACTTTCCGTTCAAGCGTCCTATTATATCTATCTCTACTAGATCTCATCCTTGCAAATAACCGTGAAGGGATTGACAACCCCTTTATAGCGTTGGGTGCAAGAGTTTGATCCCTTGTGCAGGTATATCTATTGGTGGCCCGCTTGTATCTCCTACTGGATTGATACCTTGGTTCTCAAAAACTGAGGGAAATACTTATCTACTTTGCTACATCAAAACGTTCCTCTTCATGGGAAACCAATGCATGCTCGAGAAGTAGCAAGAAGGATTTCTGGCGCCGTTGCCGGGGAGATACATAGCAAGTCAAGGATACCAAGTACCCATCACAAACTCATCTCTTGCATTTACATTATTTGCCATTTGCCTCTCGTTTTTCTCTCCCCCACTTCTAAAACAATTTCCAAGAAGATTTTCCTTTTTATTGGCCCTTTTTCGTTCGTCTTTTTGTTTGCTTTTTGTGTGGTAGATCGCTCAAACTCATGGCTAGCCTTGCTACGATCGCTCCCGAGTATGAAGTTCTTAACTTTAAGAAAAGGGAGGGAGAAAACTTAAAAGATGCTTGGTATAGAATTTGCAGTGCTCAAAATAGATCTATTTGTAAGCAATCTACTACCGTTCACCTTTGGAATTTTTACGTGGGGATCACTCCTTGGAATAGATATGTCCTAGATACCATCATGGGAGGGAATTTCTTGGGAAGTCATACCTTTGACTCCTATAGTGCTATGATAAATGTGTTTGGATCACCCCCAATCATGGTTAATGGGACAATTTTAACTTTGGAACATGTTATGCGAAGGTTAGATATCATTGAAAATGAAGTGGCTACTATAGATGTCATTGAAAACTTGTATAAAAAGATTCATAATCATATCACTCAATATGGATCTAAGGTAG
Organism: Hordeum marinum; assembly: GCA_022496015.1. Lineage (NCBI taxonomy): Eukaryota > Viridiplantae > Streptophyta > Magnoliopsida > Poales > Poaceae > Hordeum > Hordeum marinum. The sequence goes on from CM039674.1 coordinate 448,300,142, forward strand.
GAGTTACTATAGAAGACCTAAGGGGAAAAGAACCCATAGTTAATAAAAAATTGGATCAAGATTTCTTTAGAATAGGGAAGCTAGAGGACATTATTGCCAACCTGGGTTCCGCTTTTGCCGCTGTTCAAACCACTCCTAAATTTCCTCTTTCTAAGGCTGCCAGGTTTGTTTATGTTCCCAAGAATAAGGGTGAATCCTCTAGTAAAGGGGACGAAGATCTTAAGATGATAAGTGTTCACCCTAATTTTTTCAACATTGTTTGGGAACCGATTGCTACAAGAGAATTTATTAACTTTTTGCCTAGGAGTATGATCATTGATAAAACTAAAGAACCTCCTGGATTTGAGAAGGTCCTCACAAAAATTTCCAATACCATAGATGACAATACCTAGATCTATTGTGTTTTGCCTAGCTAGGGGCGTTAAACAATAGCGCTTGTTGGGAGGCAACCCAATTTTATTTTGCTTTTTGCTTCTGTTTTGGTGTGTTTGGCACATTATGACTTCTGTAGTAATTATGTTTTTGTGTTTAAATTAGTGTTTGATCCAAGTAAAACCTTTGGGATGATCTATGGTAGTTGTTGATTTGATCTTGCTGGAAAACACAAACTTTTGCGCTCAGTCCAGGATTTTTCTGAATTTTTAACAGAGTAAAATTGATCTGAAAATTTTACACAAGATTTATATACAAATTTACCTGGTTGTACTAATGTTTCAGAATTTTTACAGTTCCAGAAGTATTCTAAGTTTACATATTGCTACAGACTATTCTGTTTTTGACAGATTCTGTTTTCGTTGTGTTGTTTGCTTATTTTGATGTATCTATGGGTCGTATCGGAGGGCATGAGTCATGGAAAAGTTAGAATACAGTAGGTATTACACAAATATAAATAAATAATGAGTTCACAACAGTACCTAAAGTGGTGATTTATTTTTCTTATACTAACGGATCTCATGAGTTTTCTGTTGAGTTTTGTGTTGTGAAGTTTTCAAGTTTTGGGTGAAGATTTGATGGAATATGGAATAAAGAGTGGCAAGAGCCTAAGATTGGGGATTCCCATGTAACCCCAAGTAATATTTAAGGTTACCAAAAAGCCTAATCTTGGGGATGCCCCGGAAGGCATCCCTTCTTTCGTCTTCAATCCATTGGTAAATTTACTTGAGGCCATTTTTTTATTCACCACATGATATGTGTTTTGCTCGGAGCATCTTGTATGATATGAGTCTTTGCTTGTTAGTTTGCCACAATCAGCCTTGATGCACACATCTTTAGAGAGAGACACGCTGAATCGTGAATTTAATAGAATACTCTATGTGCTTCACTTATATCTTTTGAGCAAGGCAATGTTGCTCTAGTGCTTTACTTATATCTTTTTAGACCATGGTGGTGTTATATTTTATAGAAATTATTGAACTCTCATTACTCACTTATATTATTTTTAGATTTTCTTAAAACAGCATGGTAATTTGTTTAGGTTATGAATTTAGTCCTAATATAATGGCATCCAAGAGGGATATAATAAAAACTTTCATATTAAGTACTTTAACAACTATGAGAAGTTGGATTCCTTGCATATAGTTTTGAGATAATAGGGATGGTAATATGAGAGTCATGCTAGTGAGTAGTTGTGAAATGAAGAGATACATGTGTTAAAGCTTGTGATTCCCGTAGCATGCACGTATGCTGAACTGTTATGTAACGAAGTCGGAGCATGACTTGTCTAATGATTGTCGACCTTTGTGTGAGGGTCGGGAGCGCCCGATGGTTAACTCCTACCAACCTCTCCCCGAGGAGCATGTGTCTAATGCTTTCTTTGATGACTAATAGACTTTTGCAATAAGTATGTGAGTTCTTTATGACTAATGTGAGTCCATGGATTATACGCACTCTCACCCTTCCATCTTTGCTAACCTCTCTAGTACCACGCAACTTTCGTCGGTACATCAAACCCTCCTTTCTCAAAACATCCACCATATATTCCTCAAAACAGCCACCATACCTACCTATTATGGCATTTACAAAGCCATTCCGAGATATATTGCAATGCAACTTCCACCATGTAGTTTTTCTATGACTTGCATCATCACTTCATATTGCATATAGAGTTATATCTTGTCATAGGAATCGATTTGTAATTTATTCTTTGAGTTATAAGTAAATAAAAGTGTGATGATTTTTCATTAATAGAGCATTGTCCCATGAGAGAAAAGGATGATGGAGGCTATGACTCCCTCACAAGTTGGGACGAGTATCCGAACTTTACAAAAAATAAAAGAGGCCAGCGAAGCCCAAACAAAAAAATAAAAGAGGCCAAAGAAGCCACCCAAAATAAAAAAATGAGAGAAAGAGAGAAGGGACAATTGCTACTATCTTTTGCCACACTTGTGCTTCAAAGTAGCACCATGATCTTCATGATAGAGAGTCTCCTATTTTGTCACTTTCACATAACTAGTGGATATTCATTATGCACGATCACTTAGTTTTCATTTTTGAGCTTTCATACACTTATAGCTCTAAGTGCATTTGTTGCATGGTAATCCCTACTCACTCACATTGATATCTATTGATGGGCATCTCCATAGCCCGTTGATACGCCTTGTTTATGTGAGACTATCTTCTCCTTTTTCCCTTGCACCCCCACCATATTCTATTCCACCTATAATGCTATATCCATGGCTCACGCTCATGTATTGCGTGAGATTTGAAAAGGTTTGAGAACACCTAAAGTGTGAAACAATGGCTTGACTTGTTCATCGGGGTTGTGCATGATTTAGATACTTTGTGTGGGGAAGATGGAGCATAGCGAGACCATATGATTTTGTAGGGATAACTTTCTAAGGCCATGTTATTTCGAAAGGACACGACTACTTTGTTGGTGTGCTCGAAGTATTACTGTTTTTATGTCAATATTAAACTATTGTTTTGAATCTAACAGATGTGAATATTCATGCCACAATAAAGAATATTACATGCATAAATATGTTGGGTAACATTCCACATCAAAAAATTTGTTTTTATCATTTACCTACTCGAGGACGAGCAGGAATTAAGCTTGGGGATGCTGATACGTCTCCAACGTATCTCTAATTTTTTATTGTTCTATGCTATTATATTATCTATTTTGGATGTTTTTATGCATTAATATGCTATTTTATATTATTTTTGGGACTAACCTATTAATCTAGAGCCTAGTGCCAGTTTCTGTTTTTTACTTGTTTTTTAGTTTTGCAGATAAGGAATATTAAACAGAGTCCAAACAGAATAAAACCTCTGGAATGATATTTTCTAGAAAAAAGCCAGGAGACTTGAGAACCAAGGCAGCGGAGCTGCCACGGGCCACAAGCCCGCTTGCCGCGGCCAGGGGACCACCCGCGCCGGGCAGGCTTGTGGGCCCCTGGCAACTCCCCTAACCCTAATCTTCAGCCTATAAATACCCAAATATTCCATCATTATCATAACGAGCCACGAAAACACTTTTCTGCCGCCAGAAGCCTCCGTTCCCCAGAGATCCAATCTTGGAGCCGTTTTCGGTAATCTGTCGGAGGGGGATTCGATCACGGAGGGTATCTACATCAACTCCATTGCCCCTCCGATGATGCGTGAGTAGTTCACCACAGACCTACGGGTCCATAGCTAGTAGCTAGATGGCTTATTATCTCTCTTTGCTTCTCAATACCATGTTATTCATGATCTTCATGGAGATCTATCGGATGTAATACTCTTTTGCGGTGTGTTTGTCGAGGTCCGATGAATTGTGGGTTTATGTTCAGATTATCCATGAATATTATTTGAGTCTTTCCTGAATTCTTATATGCATGATTTCATATCTTTGCAAGCCTCTTCGAGTTATTGGTTTGGTTTGGCCAACTAGATTGGTAATTCTTGCAATAGGAGAAGTGCTTAGTTTTGGGTTCAATCTTGCGGTGTCCTCACCCAGTGACAAAGTAGGGGTAGCGAGGCACGTATTGTATTGTTGCCATCAAGGGTAAAAAGATGAGGTTTTCATCATATTGCTTGAGTTTATCCCTGATGGGGTTATTACCCCTGGGTAGGCCAAAGTAGCGGGGTTCTCTCCCCCGTTACAAAAATTAACACGTGGTCGGCTTCTTGTGGCCAGCTGGCGTGCAGCCAGCAGACGCGTTGCCGGCTGGATCGAGGCTAGCTGGTCGAGGAACCGGCCCGGCCCTCGGCCGGCTGGGCGCGACCGGTTGCCTTCGAGCCACCACCTCCATTGACCCTCGGTCAGGAAAGTTTCCATCCCATCCCGGTGCATGCAAGTACGGCGATATGACGAGACCCCCACGATGGGCACCATTGTAGCCACAATGGTCACTGATGCACGGGCGCTTATGGCTATAGTCCGGCCGGTCGTACCGCTCACCTTGGCCGACCGCGACCGGTCGAGGCAACAGTGTCGGCATGCCTCCTCCCACTCGATTACCTGCTCCGGCGTGGCTACAGTGCAGCCGGTCGTACCGAAGACTTTGGCCGGCTGGCGCAAGACAACGCCGCCCGGGCGGCCCCTGCCGCGGCAGATGGGCATGGGCCAATCACGGAGTCAGTTGGCGGGCCCCAACAAGCAATGGGACCGCACAACCGGTGGACCCTACGGACGACGAGACAGTTCGTGAGGCGGGTCCACCTGGCCAGCCGGAGAGGCTGCCAGCCGGGTCCCCCCACTTTGTACCTTAGGAATATTGTAAGCCGGGGGTTGGCCTATAAAACCCCCCGTGCCCCCCATGCAACGGGGACAACAAGTCTCACGCACACACATCTACGGGACACCTCCCTCACGCTCATACTTCGTAGCATAGGAAGGCGAGTCGGCTACTCCCTCTTCCTCCTGTATACACAGCTCCAGGAGCAACCTTGTAATCGCACCCATCCATCAACTAGACCAAGCAGGACTAGGTGTTACCTCCCACGGAGGGCCCCGAACCTGGGTACATTGTGTGTCACCACCGCTTGTGCCTAATCCTGTACCCGGAGCCCGTCGGCGTCCTCCGGCCCCAACCACCTTCGATAATCCCACCCATGGCATCTATCGTGAGAAAACGACGACAGTTGGTGCCTACCGTGGGGCCGTATGTGGTGTTGGATGGATTCATGCTTCGGGCGGGACCCCTCGCCATTCCCCACTGCCACCACACGTCCAGGCGAACTCGTGGGCTCATTGGGCTTGCTCCGGCAGGCCCTGCGGGCTGCTCTGTCGACCTCACGCTCAACATCGACGCGCTCATCGAGCGCTTCGGCAGGCTAAGCCTTGCCGAAGCACCGGTCGCCGACGAGTACCCTAGCCAGGCGCTGGTCTGCACCGATCCACCCACGGTTGTGGGCGCACTCGCTGCGACCTAGTCCAGCAGCTCTCACGTTCATGTGGGAGCAATGGCCATCATCTCCTCCACCTACTCCGAACGTGCGTGGGCCGAGGCCGACACCACCACGGCCCGCGTCGGCACCTCCGACCCGCTCGTTGCGGCCCTCCGAGGCTTGAGTACTCCCATTGCCCCGACAGCAAACCCCAACGTCGCCATGACTGAGTTGGAGGCGGCTCGCCGCCTCCTGTTCGAGGATGCCAGTGCCCTCGTGGCCACATGGCGCCGCATGGAGGCCGCTCAACGGGAATACGCTTCCGCCTACGGTCTCACCCTGGCTGGCATCGAGCCCAGCCGGCGTGGGGCTGTGCGTGACCGCGGTCGCGTGGTCACCAAAATCTTGGGTAGCAACATGCCTGTCTACGACACCCCCGTAGCCAACCTACGGGCCAAGGTAGCCTACGAGGATTTGGCTACCTTGAGGGCGAAGAGCGTGCTGCCTGCGAGCGTCACATCAAGGACCTCATTGACGCCGCCGACGCGCAGCAACTTCTGCTCGCGGCAAGCGGTGTTGCCTCTGAAAGCCCCCGGCTCGAGCGCCAGGGCACATGAACTGCTGGCCGTCAGCCGGCTCAGCACTCCTGCTCCACTCGTGCCTGCGGCCGCCGGGTCGAGGCAAGCAACCCCCAGTGCTCTCAGCTACCGGGGAGCGAGAAGCCGGCTGTAAATAGCAGGCGCACCAACGATCCGCCTCACAGTGGCCGTCACCACGAGGCGCCGGCTGCCGGCAGCCGACGCAGTCGCGGGCACACACCACCCCCACGGTGCGAGCAAGAACGATCGGTTCCACCAGTCATCCGCCTCGAGCTCTCGGCCCGGCTCGGACCACGCATCCCCCGTAGCAAGAATGACGCCCGCCTCCGCATCGACCAACTCGCGTAGTCGGCCCTCCTCGAGGAGGAGGGTTCGATCGGCCCGACATGTTTTGGCCCTCACATCCGCAATGATCCATTCCCAACCGGCTTCGCGCTCCCTCGAGACACCCCGAAGTATAGCGGGGCCGCCAAATCCAAGGACAGGCTAATCGACTACACCACCACGGTCGGCATCGCCAGGGGAACAAGCGTGTAGCCGTCTGCTACGCTCCCCTCATGCTAATCGGCTCGGCTCACACCTGGCTCAACAGCCTGCCGGCCAGCAGCATCAACACCTGGATGGACTTCGAAGAGGCCTTCGTCCGCAACTTTGCCGACACCTACAAGCAGCTTGGCCGTCCCCATGAACTGGCCATGTGCGTTTAGGTGCCAGATGAGTCCCTTCATGACTACCTCACCCGATGGACCGAGCTCCGCAACTCCTGTGAGGGGGTGCATGAGGTGCAAGCCATACAATACTTCATCGAAGGCTGTCTTGACGGCACACCCCTCAAGCACAAGCTCCCGTGCTCTGAGCCGGCTACGCTCACCGAGTTCATGACCAAGGCGGATAAGTACGCCAAGGCTGACTCCGTCATTCGGGTCAAGACGACCCTGCCCGCCAAGACAACGTCGACGCATGCGGCGTCCCGATCGGCTACCGACAACCGGCAGTCACAGAACAACAAGCGCAAGAATGATCAGCCCGACTCCCGCTACAGGAGCCGGCAGGTCGCCACCATCGAGGAGCTGGAGTCGGCTGCCCAGTCTTCCAGTCAGCACCAGTGCACTGGCAAGGCTGCCTGGCAGCCCAAGCTCACGTTTGAGAAAATGCTCGACCTCCCCTACAAGAACCACTTTGGGGCCAAGCCCTCCACGCACACGCTCCGGCAGTGTAGCTTCTCACAGCGATTGGCCCGCAGGGATGGCCTTCCATCTCCCCCCGCGCCGCCTGCCCACGCGTCGGCCCCGGCCCCAACTGCCGCCCCGGCGCCGGCTCCGGCACACAACGACGGTCGCTTGCACGACCAGTTCCCCAACTAGGACGGCTGATATGTCATCTTCACCAGTGAAGAGACGAGCAAACATGCTCAGCGCCAGCTCCATCGTGAGGTGAACGCCACCATGCTGGCAACTCCCCAGTTCATGCACTGGTTGGAGAAGTCGGTCACCAGGAGCCGGGCAGACCACCCGGTTGTGATGCCGAGTCCCGGCACCTACGCCCTGGTCCTCGACCCCACCATCGCCACCGAGAAGTGCACCTGCTGCTTCTCACGGGTGTTGATTGATGGTGACAACAGCATCAACATCCTCTACCTCAACGCGATGTGCAAGTTGGGCCTGAAAATAGAAGACCTGCAGGCGAGCCGAAGGGTTTTCCATGGCATCGTGCCTGGAAAGTCCCGCTCCCCTATCGGCAAGATCACGCCTGACGTCCTCTTCGGCAGACCCGGCCACTTCCACCGTGAGTCGGTGTTGTTCGAGGTAGTGGACCTCGAGAGTCCCTACCACGCACTGCTGGGCCGACCGGCTATCGTCAAGTTCATGGGGGTCCCTCACTACGCCTACCTCAAGCTCAAGATGTCGGGCCCAAAGGGAATCATCACCATCGCGGGAGCCTACAAGATGTTGCTCGAGTGCGCTCGAGACGACTGCCGGCTAGTCGAGGCCCTGGAGATAGCCGAGGAAAAGCGGTAGCTCGACCGGCTCGTGGCCCTCGCTGCCAGCCAGCCCTCCGTGCTAGCTCCTCCCTCGCAGTCCATCGGTGAGGCCTCCTTCCAGCCATCCAAGGACACCAAGCAGATCCCGCTCGACCCGACCAACCCCGCAGGGTGCGTCACCATCGGCTCCCGCCTCAACAGCAAAGAGGAAGGCGAGCTGGTCGACTTCCTCCGTGAGAATCGGGACATATTTGCATGGTCCCCCAAAGACATGCTGGGTGTTTCGAGGAAGTTCGTCAAGCACAAACTACACGTCCAGCCGGATGTCCAGCTGGTCAAGCAACCCCTACGCTGTTTCTCTAAGGAGAAGTGACGTACTATAGGAGAAGAGATCGTCTGGCTGCTCGTAGACGGCTTCGTCATGGAAATTTTCCACCCGGACTGGCTAGCCAACCCAGTCCTAGTGCTGAAGAAGAACAAGACCTGGCGCATGTGCATCGAATACACCAGCCTGAACAAGGCATGCCCCAAGGACCCATTCGCCCTGCCATGGATCGATCAAGTCATCGACTCCACACCTGGCTGTGATTTGCTGTCCTTCCTGGACGCCTACTCTGGCTACCACCAGATCAAGCTGGATCCGGAGGACCGGCTCAATATCTCCTTCATCACGCCCTTCGGGGCCTACTGCTATTCTGCCTCAGATAGGCAGGAACGTCCACGTCTACGTTGAAAAAATCATCGTCAAAACCAAGAAGCACTTCAGCCTCCTCGACGGTCTCTAGGAGACCTTCACGAACCTACGCGAGTACAAGATCAAGCTCAATCCGGAGAAGTGCATCTTCGGCGTCCCAGTCGGCTAGCTCTTGGGTTTCTTCGTGTTCGCCCGCGGCATCAAAGCTGACCCAGAGAAGATCAACGCGATCGAGCACATGCCCAAGTCGACCCAGCTCCGCGATGTCTAGAAGTTCACCGGCTGCCTCGCCTCGCTCAACCGGTTCATCAGCCGGCTGGGGGAGAAAGCCTTGCCCCTCTACGAGCTCCTTCGCAATACGGATCTGGATGAGCTGGGTCACACCAAGAAGCCGGGCATGTTCTATTGTCCCGACGAGGCGTACGAGGCCTTCCGCGGCCTCAAGAGGGCTCTCACCCGCACGCCTATCTTGCACGTGTCGGCTGAGAAGGAGCCCTTGCTCGCCTACATCGCAGCAACCACTCGCGTCATCAGCGTCGTCTTGGTGGTCGAGCGGCCGAAGGAGGGCAAATCCCTGTTGGTCCATCGCCCCTTCTACTACCTCAGCGAGGTCCTCTCTGCCTCCAAGCAAAACTACCCTCACTACCAGAAGATGTGCTATGGAATATACTTCGCCGCCAAGAAGGTCAAGCAGTACTACCAAGAACACACCATCACCATGGTGAGCACGGCCCCGCTCGGCGAGATCATGAGTGGTCGGGACTCCACCGGCCAGATCGCCAAATGGGTCATCGCCCTCGCCGACCACAAGACCCGGTACGAGCCACGTACCGCCATCAAGTCGCAGGCGCTGGCTGACTTCCTCGTCCACTAGGCGGAGACCGAGTTCGTGCCGCCTCCCCCAAACTCCAGGCATTGGCGCATGCATTTCGACGGCTCAAAAATGAGGACCGACCTGGGCGCTGGCATAGTCCTCTCCTCCCCAAAAGGTGACCAGCTCAAGTATGCCCTCCAGATCCACTTCGCCGCCTCCAACAACGTGGCCGAATACGAGGCCATCGTCCAAGGCCTTCAGCTTGCCAAGGAGATCAGCATCAGGTGCATCCTATGCTTCGGCGACTCCGACCTCGTGGTGCAGCACGTCTCCGGCGAGTGGGACGCCAGAGACGTCAACATGGCCATCTACCTCTTCCTTGTATAGCAACTCACGGGCTCCTTCTAGGGTTGTGAGTTCCATCACGTCCCACGGGCGGACAACGAGGCGGCCGACACGCTGGCAAAGATCGGCTCCACCCAGCAGGCCATCCCAGCCGGCGTCTCCCTCGAGCGGCTCCTCAAACCATCTATCAAGCCTTCCTCAGAGTCGGAGTCCATCTTCGTACCAACTGACGCCGTTGGCCCATCGCCGGCTCCGGCTGCTCCCTCGACATCTTCGCCACCGGCTCCTCCTGCCCCGGCTGCCCTCCCGGCACCAGCTGAGCCGGCCCAGCCAGCTGCATCTGAAGCAGCCGGCTCCGATGCCACGGCTGTCATGATGGCAGTCGACGCCCCTCCTATCGTCCCTAATCCGGGGGCTGGCGATCCGGCCCCGGGGGCTAGCGAGCCGGTCTCGGGGGCTGGTGACCTGGCCCCGAGGGATGGCGAGCCGGTCCAGGGGGCTGACGAGCCGGTCTCGGGGACTGATCACCCAGGCCCGGGGGCTCCCGAGCCGGCCCTGTTGTTGGGGAACGTTGCATGGGAAACAAAAAATTTCCTACACACACGAAGATCTATCCATGGTGATGAGCATCTACGAGAGGGAGAGTGGATCTACATACCCTTGTAGATCGCTAAGCGGGAAGCGTTAAGAAACACGGTTGGTGTAGTCGAACGTCTTCGCGATTCAAATCGTCGTGGGTCCCGCGATTCAATCACGATCCGTCCCGCGATCCAATCACGATCCGTCCCCCGATCCGATCACAAACCGTCCCACGAACTTGATCACGAACCGTCTCACGAACTTGATCACGATCCTTCCAATCTAGCACCGAACGGACGACACCTCCGCGTTCAGCACACGTACAGCTTGATGACGATCTCCACCGTCTTGATCCAGCAAGAAGGAGTGGATAGGAAGAAGAGTTCTCCGGCAGCCTGACGGTGCTCCGGCGATGGTGGTGGAGCAATTCCGGCAGAGCTTCGCCTAAGCACTGCAGAAAACCGATCTAGAGGAGAAACTATGCACTGGAGGAATGGGTAGCACGTGGCTAAAAATCTAGTGCAAAAACCCTCAATACCACCAGTATATATAGGAGGAGAGGAGGAGAGGAGGCAGCTTGGCCTCCAAACCTTCTAGGCTTCGGCCGAACTAGGAGAGGAGGAGTCCACCTCCTCCACTCCTAGTAGGATTGGGATTCATTCTTTTTTTTCCTTTTTGCCTTTTTCCACCTTTTTCCTTTTGGGTTTTCTTCTCCAGCCACATGGGCCTTGTGTGGGAGTTTCCACCAGCCCACTAAGGGCTGATATTCACTCTCCCACAGCCCATGAAGCCTCTTGGGTCGAAATACCCCTCCCGGAGGTCTCCCGGTACACTACCGGCACTCCCGGTACACTACCGATAAGCCCGAAACTTTTCCGGCGACCAAAACAGGACTTCCTATATATGAATCTTTACCTCCAGACCATTCCGGAGCTCCTCGTGACGTCCAGGATCTCATCCAGGACTCCGAACAAACTTCGGTCACCACCATACATAACTCTACACTACCGACACGTCACCAAACCTTAAGTGTGCAAACCCTGTGGGTTCGAGAACTATGTAGACATGACCGAGACACCTCTACGGTCAATAACCAATGGCGGGACCTGGATGTCCACATTGGTTCCTACATATTCTACGAAGATCTTTATCGGTCGAACCTCTATGTCAAGAATTCAGTTAATCCCGTATGATGTTCCCTTCGTTCTTCGGTATGTTACTTGCCCGAGATTCGATCGTCGGTATCTCCATACCTAGTTCAACCTCGTTACTGGCAATCTCTTCACTCGTTCCGTAATACAAGATCCCGTGACCAACACTTAGTCACATTGCTTGCAAGGCTTATTGTGATGTTGTATTACCGAGTGGACCCTGAGATACCTCTCCGTCACACGGAGTAACAAATCCCAGTCTTGATCCATGCCAACTCAACATACACCCTCGGAGACACCTGTAGAGCACCTTTACAGTCACCCAGTTACGTTGCACGTTTGATACACACAAGGTACTCCTCCGATATCTGTGAGTTGCATGATCTCATGGTCATAGGAACATATACTTGACATGCAGAAAACAGTAGCAATAAACTGACACGATCATAAGCTACGTTTGTAGTTTGGGTCTTGTCCATCACATCATTCTCCTAATGATGTGATCCCGTTATCAAAAGGCATCTCATGTCCATGGCTAGGAAACCTTAAGCATCTTTCAATCAACGAGCTAGTTCACTAGAGGCATACTAGGGACATTGTGTTTGTCTATGTATCCACACATGTATCCATGTTTCCAATTAATACAATTATAGCATGGATAATAAACGATTATCATGAACAAGGAAATACAATAATAAACACTTTATTTATTGCCTCTAGGGCATATTTCCAACAGTCTCCCACTTGCACTAGAGTCAATAATCTAGTTCACATCACTATGTGATTTACATTGTAATGAATTGAACACCCATGCAGTTCTGGTGTTGATCATGTTTAGCCCTTGGAAGAGGTTTAGTCAATGGGTCTGCAACATTCAGATCCGTTTGCACTTTGCAAATATTTATGTCTTTCTCCAAGATGTAATCGCGGATGGAGTTGAAGCGTCGCTTTATGTGTCTCGTCCTCTTGTGAAACCTTGGTTCCTTGGCCACAGCAATGGCACCAGTGTTGTCACAAAATAGGTTCATTCGATTCAATGCACTGGGCACTACTCCAAGATCTGTCATGAACTGCTTCATCCAGACACCTTCCTTTGCCGCCTCTGAGGCTGCGATGTATTCCGCTTCGCACGTAGAATCAGCTACCACGCTTTGCTTGGAACTGCACCAGCTTACCGCTCCCCCGTTAAGAATAAGTACGTATACGGTTTGCGACTTAGAGTCGTCCGGATCAGTGTGAAACCTTGCATCGACGTAACCCTTTACGACGAGCTCTTCATCACCTCCATAAACGAGAAACATTTCCTTAGTCCTTTTCAGGTACTTAAGGATATTCTTGACCGCTTGCCAGTGTTCCATTCCAGGATCACTTTGAAACCTTCCGGCCATACTTATGGCAAGGCTGACATCGGGTCTTGTGCACAGCATTGCATACATGATAGAGCCTATGGCTGAAGCATACGGGATGACACTCATCTTTTCTCTATCTTCTGCAGTTACTGGGCATTGAGTCTTACTCAACTTCAACCCTTGTAATACAGGCAAGAACCCCTTCTTGGACTGTTCCATTTTGAACTTCTTCAAAACTTATCAAGGTATGTGCTCTGTGAAAGTGCTATTAAGCGTCTCGATCTATCTCTATACATCTTAATGCCTAATATGAAAGCAGCTTCTCCTAGGTCCTTCATTGAAAAACTCTTGTTCAAATATTCCTTCATGCTTTCCAGCATTTCTATATTGTTTCCAATCAGCAATATGTCATCCACATATAATACTAGAAACGCTATAGAGCTCCCACTCACTTTCTTGTAAATACAAGCTTCTCCGTAAACTTGTATAAACTCAAACGCTTTGATCACCTCATCAAAGCACTTATTCCAACTCCGAGATGCTTGCACCAGGCCATAAATGGATCGTTGGAGTTTGCAAACTTTGTCGGCATTCTCTGGATCGACAAAACCTTCGTGTTGCATCATATACAACTCTTCCTCAAGGAAACCGTTGAGGAACGTTGTTTTTACATCCATCTGCCAAATTTCATAGTCAAAATAGGCAGCTATTGCTAACATGATTCTGACAGACTTAAGCATCGCTACGGGTGAGAAAGTCTCATCGTAGTCAACTCCTTGAACTTGTGAAAAACCCTTTGCCACAAGTCGAGCTTTATAGACGGTGACATTACCGTCTGCGTCTGTTTTCTTCTTAAAGATCAATTTGTTTTGAATGGCCTTTCGCCCTTCAGGTAATACTTCCAAAGTCCATACTTTGTTTTCATACATGGATCCCATCTCGGATTTCATGGCCTCTAACCATTTCTCGGAATCCGGGCCCATCACTGCTCCTTCATAGCTCGTAAGTTTATTGTTGTCCAACAACATGACCTCCAAGACAGGGTTGGCGTACCACTTAGGGGTAGTACGCGGCCTTGTCGACCTACGAGGTTCAATAGCTGCTTGATCCGAAGCTTCATGATCATCATCATTAACTTCCTCTTCTACCGTCGTAGGTTCCACAGAAATATCTTTCTGCGCTGCGCTACTTTCTGGTTGAAGTAAAGGTTCAATAACCTCATCAAGCTCTATTTTCCTCCCACTCAATTCTTTCGAGAGAAACTCTTTCTCAAGAAATGTTCCGTTTTTATCGACAAACACTTTGCCTTCTAATCTGAGATAGAAGGTATACCCGACTGTCTCTTTCGGGTATCCCATGAAGACGCATTTCTCCGCTTTGGGTTCCAGCTTCTCAGGCTGAAGCTTTTTGACATAAGCATCACATCCCCAAACTTTAAGAAACGACAACTTTGGCTTCTTGCCAAACCACAGTTCATATGGCGTCGTCTCAACGGATTTTGATGGTGCCCTATTTAAAGTGAATGCAGCTGTCTCTAATGCATAACCCCAAAACGATAGTGGCAAATCAGCAAGAGACATCATAGAACGCACCATATCTAATAAGGTTCGATTACGATGTTCGGACACACCATTACGATGTGGTGTTCCGGGCGGTGTCAACTGTGAAACAATTCCACACTGTCTTAAGTGACTGCCAAACTCATAACTCAGATATTCACCTCCTCGATCAGATCGCAGGAACTTAATCTTCTTGTTATGATGATTCTCAACTTCACTCTGAAATTGCTTGAACTTTTCAAACATTTCAGACTTGTGTTTCATTAAGTAAATATACCCATATCTACTTAAGTCATCAGTGAAGGTGAGAAAATAACGATGTCCACCACGCGCTCTAACATTCATTGGACCGCACACATCGGTGTGTATGATTTCCAATAAGTCACTCGCCCGTTCCATTGTTCTAGAGAACGACATTTTAGTCATCTTGCCCATGAGGCATGGTTCACATTGTGTCAAGTGATTCAAAATCAAGTGACTCCAAAAGTCCATCAGCATGGAGCTTCCTCATGCGTTTTACACCAATATGACCTAAACGGTAGTGCCACAAGAAAGTGGTACTATCATTATCAATTCTACATCTTTTGGCATCAATGTTATGAACATGTGTGTCATCACTGTGAAGATTCAATATGAATAAACCCCTAACATTGGGTGCATGGCCATAAAAGATATTACTCATATAAATAGAACAACCTTTATTCTCTAATTTAAATGAGTAACCGTCTCGCAATAAACAAGATCTAGATATAATGTTCATGCTTAACGCAGGCACTAAATAACAATTATTCAGGTTTATCACTAATCCCGATGGTAATCAAAGAGAGAGCGTGCCGACGGCGATCACATCAACCTTGGAACCATTTCCCACGCGCATCGTCACTTCGTCCTTTGCCAGCCTTCGTTTATTCCGTAGTTCCTGCTTTGAGTTGCAAATTTGAGCAACCGAACCGGTATCAAATACCCAAGCACTCTACGAGATCTAGTAAGGTACACATCAATAACATGTATATCATATATACCTTGTTTGTCGTTGTCCGCCTTCTTGTCAGCCAGGTACTTGGGGCAGTTCCGCTTCCAGTGACCAGTTCCTTTGCAATGAAAGCACTCAGTTTCTGGCTTGGGTCCATGCTTGGGCTTCTTTACAGGAGTAGCAACTGCTTTGCCATCCTTCTTGGTTTTACCCTTCTTGCCCTTGCCCTTGACTTTGCCATTTTTCTTGAAACTAGTGGTTTTATTGACCATCAACACTTGATGTTCTTTCTGGATTTCATACTCAGTGACTTTTAGCATCGCAAATAGCTCGGCAACTGACTTGTTCATCCCGTGCATGTTATAGTTCATCACAAAGCTCTTGTAACTAGGTGGCGGTGATTGAAGAACTCTGTCAGTGATCGCCTCTGGTGGAAGGGCAATTCCCAACTCCGCTAGACGAGTTGAATACCCAGACATTCTGAGTATATGTTCATTGATAGACCCATTCTCCTCCATCTTGCAAGCATAGAACTTATCGGAGGTTTCATACCTCTCGATCCGGGCGTTCTTCTGAAAGATAAACTTCAACTCCTGGAACATCTCATATGCTCCATGACGTTCAAAACGTCTTTGAAGTCCCGGTTCTAAGCCATACAATATTGTACACTGAACTATTGAGTAATCTCCAGTACGTGCCTCCCAAGCATTCTTAACGTCTTCGGAGGTCATGTCTTCTTGTTGGTCACCAAGCGGTGCATCAAGGACATATGATTTCTGGGAAGCCGTGAGGATAATCCTCAGATTACGGGCCCAGTCAACAAAGTTACTTCCATCATCTTTCAGTTTAGCTTTCTCTAGGAACGCATTAAAATTCAGGGGTGCTACTGCGCGAGCCATTGATCTACAACATAAATATGCAAAGTTCACTTAGACTATTGTTCAAGATAATGAGTTTAGTTAATCAAATTACTAAAGCTCCCACTCAAATTGACATCCCTCGGGTCATCTGAGTGTCACATGATCCAAATCCACCAACTCAAGTCCAATCATCACGTGAGTTGAGGTGACTTCAATGGTGAACATCATTATGTTGATCATATCTACTATATGACTCATGTTCGACCTTTCGGTCTCTTGTGTTCCGAGGCCATGTCTATACATGCTAGGCTTGTCAAGTTTAACCCGAGTGTTCGGCGCGTGCAACACTGGCTTGCACCCGTCGTATGTGAACGTAGAGTCTATCACACCCGATCATCACGTGGTGTCTCAACACGACGAACTTTCGCAACGGTGCACACTCGGGGAGAACACAATTTTATCTTGAAATTTAAGTGAGGGATCACCTTATAATGCTATCGTCGTACTAAGCATAACAAGGTGCATAAAAGGATTAACATCACATCCAATTCATAAGTGACATGATATGGACATGAACTTGTGCTTTAGATCTCCATCTTGAAAGCACCGGCATGATCTTCATCGTCACCGGCACGACACCATGATCTCCATCATCTTGATCTCCATCAACGTGTCGCCATCGAGGTTGTCACGCCCGGCATGCTTCTACTACTATTGCTACCGTTTAGCAATAAAGTAAAGCATTACATAGCGCTTAATGATTGACACGCATGTCATACAATAATTAAAGACAACCCTATGGCTCCTGCCGGTTGCCATACTCATCGACATGCAAGTCGTGAAATTCTATACATCACATGATCATCTCATACATCACATATATCACATCCTGTAATTGGCCATATCACATCACAACATACCCTGCAAAAACAAGTTAGACGTCCTCTAATTGTTGTTTGCATGTTTTACGTGGCTGCTACGGGTTTCTAGCAAGAACTATTCTCACCTACGCATAAACCACAATGGTGATACATAATTTGCTTTTCAACCTTCTCAAGGACCGCCTTTGTCGAATCCGATCCAACTAAAGTGAGAGAAACTACCACCCGCCAGCCATCTAGGCAAAAAGTTGCGTCGAGGGAACCGGTCTCTCGTAAGCGTACGAGTAATGTTGGTCTGGGCCGCTTCATCTCACAATACCGCTGAACCAAAATCCGACCAAGCGAGGAAGCAATCTAAGCATCAACGCCCACAAACCTTTTGTGTTCTACTCGAGATATCATCTACACATAGACCTAGCTCATGATGCCACTGTTGGGGAACGTTGCATGGGAAACAAAAAATTTCCTACGCACACGAAGATCTATCCATGGTGATGAGCATCTACGAGAGGGAGAGTGGATCTACATACCCTTGTAGATCGCTAAGCGGGAAGCGTTAAGAAACGCGATTGGTGTAGTCGAACGTCTTCACGATCCAAATCGTCGTGCGTCCCGTGATCCAATCACGATCCATCCCGCGATCCGATCACGAACCATCCCATGAACTTGATCACGAACCGTCTCACGAACTTGATCACGATCCTTCCGATCTAGCACCGAATGGACAACACCTCCGCGTTCAGCACACGTACAGCTTGATGACGATCTCCACCGTCTTGATGCAGCAAGAAGGAGTGGAGAGGAAGAAGAGTTCTCCGGCATCCTGATGGTGCTCCGGCGATGGTGGTGGAGCAATTCCGGTAGGGCTTCGCCTAAGCACTGCAGAAAACCGATCTAGAGGAGAAACTATGCACTGGAGGAACGGGTAGCACGTGGCTAAAAATCTAGTACAAAAACCCTCAATACCACCAGTATATATAGGAGGAGAGGAGGAGAGGAGGCAGCTTGGCCTCCAAGCCTTCTAGGCTTTGGCCGAACTAGGAGAGGAGGAGTCCACCTCCTCCACTCCTAGTAGGATTAGGATTCTTTTTTTTCCTTTTTGCCTTTTTCCACCTTTTTCCTTTTGGGTTTTCTTCTCCAGCCACATGGGCCTTGTGTGGGAGTTTCCACCAGCCCACTAAGGGCTGATATTCACCCACCCATAGCCCATGAAGCCTCTTGGGTCGAAATACCCCTCCCGGAGGTCTCCCGGTACACTACCGGCACTCCCGGTACACTACCGATAAGCCCGGAACTTTTCCGGCGACCAAAACAGGACTTCCTATATATGAATCTTTACCTCCAGACCATTCCGGAGCTCGTGATGTCCAGGATCTCATCCGGGACTCCGAAAAAACTTCGGTCACCACCATACATAACTCGATACCACTGAAACGTCACCAAACCTTAAGTGTGCAGACCCTGCGGGTTCGAGAACTATGTAGACATGACCGAGACACCTCTACGGTCAATAACCAATGGCGGGACCTGGATGTCCACATTGGTTCCTAAATATTCTATGAAGAACTTTATCGGTCGAACCTCTATGTCAAGGATTCAGTTAATCCCGTATGATGTTCCCTTTGTCCTTCGGTATGTTACTTGCCCGAGATTCGATCATCGGTATCTCCATACCTAGTTCAACCTCGTTACTGGAAAGTCTCTTTACTCGTTCCGTAATACAAGATCCCGTGACCAACACTTAGTCACATTGCTTGCAAGGCTTATTGTGATGTTGTATTACCGAGTGGACCCTGAGATACCTCTCCGTCACACGGAGTAACAAATCCCAGTCTTGATCCATGCCAACTCAACAGACACCCTCGGAGACACCTGTAGAGCACCTTTATAGTCACCCAGTTACGTTGCGACGTTTGATACACACAAGGTACTCCTCCGATATCTGTGAGTTGCATGATCTCATAGTCATAGGAACATATATTTGACATGCAGAAAACAGTAGCAATAAACTGACACGATCATAAGCTACGTTTGTAGTTTGGGTCTTGTCCATCACATCATTCTCCTAATGATGTGATCCCGTTATCAAATGACATCTCATGTCCATGGCTAGGAAACCTTAACCATCTTTCAATCAACGAGCTAGTTCACTAGAGGCATACTAGGGACATTGTGTTTGTCTATGTATCCACACATGTATCCATGTTTCCAATTAATACAATTATAGCATGGATAATAAATGATTATCATGAACAAGGAAATACAATAATAAACACTTTATTTATTGCCTCTAGGGCATATTTCCAACACCTGTCTCGGCTCCCTCATGGGCCCAGCCCATCCTGGCGTTCCTTCTGTGTGGCAAGCTCCCTCCGTACGAGGCCACGGCAAGACAAATCCAGCATCGGGCCTCGGCCTATAGCATCATCAATCGCGAGCTCATCCACCGCAGCACCACCGGCGTCTTCCAACGGTGCGTCGAGCCGGAGAAGGGCTAGGAGATCCTCCTCGACATCCACCAGGGCGAGTGCGGGCACCATGCCGCCTCCAGGACCCTGGTGGCCAAGGCTTTTTCGCCATGGTTTCTACTGGACTAGCGCTTTGGAGGTGGCCAAGAAGTTGGTCGATGAGTGCAAGGGCTGCCAGCGCTTCATCACGCAGAGCCACCTACCGGCATCGGCCCTCTAGACCATCCCCCTCTTGTGGCCCTTTGCTGTTTGGGGGCTGGATATGGTGGGACCCTTCAAAACCGCACGAGGCAGCATGACACATCTGTTGGTGGCCGTTGGCAAATTCACCAAGTGGATCGAGGCCTGACCAAGCAAGAAGCTGGACGTCCCCATGGCCGTCCGGTTCATCGACGACATCACAGTTCGCTACGGCGTCCCCCATAGCATCATCACCGACAATGGCACGAACTTCGCCAAGGGCGCACTCGCGCATTTCTGCTCCAAGCAGGGCATCCGGCTCGACCTGGCTTTCGTCGCTCATCCACAGTCAAACGGCCAGGTCTAGAGGGCGAACGGCTTAATCTTGTCCGGCATCAAGCCCCGGCTCGTAACGCCGCTGCTGAAGTCAGTCGGCTGCTAGGTCGACGAGCTACCGGCTGTCCTTTGGAGCCTTAGGACAACCCCCAACCGATCAACCGGCTACACGCCCTTCTTCCTTGTGTACGGGTCCGAGGCGATCATCCCCACCGATATCAAGTTCGACTTGCCTTGGGTCGCCATATACATGGAGAAGGACGCAAAAGAGGCAAGAGAGGACGGCATCGACCTACTCGAAGAAGCCCGCGAACTGACCTTAAGCTGGACGGCAATCTATCAGCAGAAGCTCCGGCACTACCATAGCAAGCGGATCCGACCGCTCTCCTTCCGTGAAGGAGACCTGCCGCTCAGGCAGATTCAGCGGACAACCGGACAGCACAAGTTTTCCTCCCCACGGGAGGGCCCGTTCATCGTCAGCAAGGCGCTATACAACAACGCATACTATGTGATAGACGCCCAGAAGCCATAGAAGCGCAAGAGGGATGCCTCGGGCGAGGAGACCGAGCACCTGTGGAACGCGGCGCTCCTCCGTTCGTTTTACTACTGAAAAAACTAGTGTATGTATGTATCCTTCCCCTCTTGGGCTTATGAATGCAATGGGTGCCCCAAGACGGCTCTTGGGACACGCCTCTTCCCACTTCAAAGCTTGTCAATTCAATTCACCGGCCCATGGACCCGGCTCCTGGCCCCGGGGGCTCGCCAACTAGTCTTAACGTCCTCCCTCGAGGTAGATCAAGTAGTGTGAGCTAAGCAACTCCTCCCACCCTCCCAGCTATAGACTGGCTCCCGGCTGTCCAGCTCGAGGGGTCCGGGGGCAAAGCTTGGTTCACACGAAAAACCAATCACTTGGGGGTCGCCAGCTAAGTCTAGCAGGTTCGTGTTCCTTCCTCTGTCACTTGCCTTACCGAAAAAGTCCTAATGGTTCCTAAACTCAGAACTGGCTCCCTCCAGGCGGACGCCCCATCCCAGCTATAGACCGGCTCCCGACTGTCGGGCTGGCGGGGTCGAAACCAAGGGGGAAAGGGACTTGGGCTAACGGAACCTAAGGGGCAAACAAAGGGAAGGGAAAGTCGGCACGCATAAAAACTAACTTGGCAGCAAACAGAAACTTCATAATTTAAAAAGTAGCAAAGGCCCACGGCCATTACGATTCATTATAATACACACCCAGTGGGTGGGCTTGAGTTTAACACACAGAAAAAACAAGAGAAAAACAAAGACGCCTGAGGGCTCAGGCCACCGGCACGTCACCAGCCGGCGCTTCACTAGACGGCTCGACTCTCGGCCCGGAGGTAGTCGTGGTCTTCGGGTCAGCTTCCTTGGTCTTCGGGGCAACCTCCGTGGTCCCAGTCATCTCGGTGCTGGAGTCGGTGCTCTCGTCGGTGACCTCCTCGTCCTCCGGAGCTTGGGGGTTGCCGAAGGAGTCCTCGGCTACCGGCTTGCCGTCCTTGCCAAGGGCCGGCAGGAGCTCGTCCAGGTCGACGTATGACGCGAGCTCGTTGGCTCAGCAGATGAGGACTAGCTCGAGGTCCACCCGCTCCTTGGCCGGCTCGTCCCACATAGTGGCCAGCCGACCCAAGTCAATGTCGCGGTACCACGAGGTGACAAACCGGAGCGCCATCTGCGCGCCGGCTCGAGCCGCCGACGCCTTTGAGACCTCGAGTCGGGCCACGGCGTGCTCCAGCCACAAAGCCACGCGGCTCTCTGGAGCTCCACGGCCTAGGCACAAGGCGGCGATGACCTCCTTGCCGGCCGTCTTCATCCGCTCCATGCTTCGTTCGAGGTGGATCAGCCGGTTCTCTATGGCCAGCCCAAGCTCCGCCATATCCCAAGCGGCGTCCTCATTGACGGAGCGCCCGTGTGCTCGGAGGCACTCCTAGTGCTCCTCGATGGCACGCTCAGCGCGGCGCTGGGTTTCCGGGAAGCACCCTGAAGAAGAAAGGGAAGAAGGAGAAGAAGGCAAATCAGGGACAAGAACTGGCAAGAAGAAAGCAGATGGCTAAAAATAGGAAAACGGGTACTTATGCTCGATGAAGTCGTCCAGCTCGATGGCGAAGTGGAGTGACGAGTCCCGCTCCGATGCCAACGCCACCTCCGCCTCGACAAGGGCCACCCTACGCTCCTCGAGCGTCCTCTCGAGGCGGGTCACCTTGTGTTGGAGGGCAGCGGTGCGTTGGGCGACTTTGGCCGCTTCCCTGACGGCCTTCTCCTTGGTCGTCGCCTCCCGCGCCACGTCGGCATTCAGGTGGTCTTGGGACGCCTGCCCATCCACTAGTTGGGCGTTGAACCGGTCCCTCTCCTGGGTGACCGCCTTGACGCTCTGCGCCGGTCGGTCCCGCTCGGAGACCGCCCCGGTCATCTCCGCTCGGAGGGTGGTCAGCTCCCCTGCGAAGTAAAATGGGAGTCAGCCGGACGTTCCAAGCTTGTTCCGGATGCCAAGCAGCCGGCCCGGCTCTCGGGGGCTACGCCCCCCCCCCCAAGACCAAACATACCTCGCACCCGCGTTAGCTCCTCCTCCAGCCGGTAGAAGTCGTGCTTGCCTCGGTTGTGGATGCGACACCGCCTCGTCAAACGGCTCCTGCCACCGGGCGTTCCCCACCTGCCACAGGAAGTCAAAATCATAAGACGCACAAGGAGATCCGGCCCGGCTGCCCCACAGCCGGTTAGCTAGCCCGCATCTCGGGGGCTACACCCAGTGGGTGCGCTTGCGCGCCCCAATGAAAAATTCAACAAGGATAACGATGTTGACCTCCGCGCGCCGCAGGGTGGTGTCGACCGCCTCCACGAACCGGGCCAGCTCCTGGGGGCACCGCTCCAGGACGCTCCCCAACCACCTGAACGCGGGGACCGGGCCGCCTACCGGGCAAGCCGAAAGGGTAGGGACGCGCGCCAACGCCTCCTAGTCCCGGATCACTTCGACCATGGACCTCCGGGACCGGCCATCATCGTCGCCCGTCCCGATGTTCGCCACGGTACCGGCCACCGGAGGAGGGTTCATAATGGCGTGGACACGGGAATCGGTCCCCAGTTGCCCCTCGCTTGGCACTGGCGCTACCTCCTCCTCCTGCCGGCCCAACGCGACGACTGTGACGGACAGTGCCTCCGTCTCCATGGCCGGCGCCTCCGACACCGCCTCCGGGGCCACCAGAACCTTCGTCATCTTGACCCGGGCCGGCTCGAAAGCAGGTGGCGTCACGTCAGGCACCATCGGTTGGGTCTCCTCGAGGGTCGGCTCCGTAGCCGCCGCCCCCGATCGGGACGCCTCCTCCGCAGGCGGAGGCACAGCCGGCTCCAGGGCCGCCCCTCACGGCCCGCTCGACGGGGGCCTCGACAGGCGAGTCGATTCCACCGCCGAGTCAGACGCCCGCACGGGGTCCATAGACCTCCTCTGCCTCCTGCCGCTTGATGTCCCAGAGCGCGAGGCCCTGCCTTGGGCTCCGGACTTTGAGGCTCACAACTCCGCGAGCCTCCTCTTCTCCTCGTGCTGCGTGGCCACGTGCTCACGGGCTAGCCGGCTGGCAGCCTCCGTCGGGTCGACCATCGACTCCATGTCGTGGAGTTCGATGGGATCCCTGAAGCGCTCAAGGGTCAAGCACCCGCCAACCCGCAGCTGAGAAAGGAACCCACGCAAGAAGGATACTTACCCCGTGATGACGGGCAGAACCCGCCTGGCGCACGCCGGTGGCTTCTGCATGGCCACCTTCACCCGCTTACGGGCAAGCGACAGGGCTGCCGGCTCCTCTTGAGTCGGCCTCTTCCCTGGCTGGCGGCTCCGGCCATCGGGGCATGAGCCGGCTGCTCCTCCCATCGCCCGTGCCGGCCCTGCTGAACTGAGGGGGAGGTGCATTCAAGATCATCACATCATCATCATCATCTTCATCATCATCATCGGTCCAGTCCTTGATCGTGGGACCGGTAGGGAACTCACGGGCTTCGCTGGGCTCTTCGGCTGCGTCGGACCCTTCGGCTCTGTTGGGCCCGTCGGCTCCCGTGTCGGCCGCCTCCTTGACCTTCCCTAAGGAGTCAACCCCCTCTTTGGGTGGGCCTCCCTGCTCGTAGTCCTCAGAGTCAGAGTGGTCGCGCTTCGCCTCAAAGATCTGGGGGTGCGGGCCATCCGGCGTGTTCTGTCGCACGAACAACTGCGGTCAGCATGGAGAAGTAAGGTCGGAGGCCGGCTGGGGGGGTTCAAACAAAAAGGGCCGCCTCGACAGAACATACCAGGGGAGCTCGGTTGACGCGGTCGTATGGCTCCTTGCCGAAGGCCCATGTCGTCGGCGCCAGCTTGAACATCGTGATGGCGTTCACCCGCCTCGCCACCTGAGCCGGCGTCAGGTCGACGGTCGTCAGCCAGCAGGGGTCCCGGTGGCCGGACATGTCGCAGATTCGGTGCGGCCTCATCTGGAGAGGCAGCACCCGGCACGCGATGAAGGCTGCCACCAGATCGAAGGCGACCAACCTCTCCCCACTCCTCAGCTCCACGAGTTGGCCAAGCTCTGCGAGAGCGACCCCGCGTGGGGTGGCTCCCGACCAGTTCACTCCGGAGGACTATGCGTTGACGTACGCCGGCAGCCGTATGTAATCCCGCTGCGGGTCGATGTTCTTCATGTAGAAGAAGGTTCGATGCCAGCCTTGACGGAGTCAATCAGGCTGAAATGCAGGAAGCGCGAGCCGCGGCAGCACACCGTCGTGCTCCTGCAGGTGGCGCTCATCAGCGCGTTGAGGAAGAATAGCACCTTGAAGAAGTTGATGAAGGGGAGCATCACTAAGTACCCATCACACAGCGTCGTGAAGCCCGCGATGTAGAGGATGGCATTGGGGCCGAGGTGATGCGGTTGGGGGTCGAAAGTATCCATCATCAAACGGAAGAAATGGCTCACCGGGAGCCTGAAGCCACGGGAGAAATGGCAGGCAAAGACGACGAATTCCCCTTCCTACGGGTCGGGCACCAGCTCGTCGCCCGGTGCCCACGCGGTCACACGCTCCACTAGCGGTAGCATGCGCGCGCGGCGGAGCTCCGTGATGGTGGCCTCCTTGACCATGGATCTAGCCCAGCTTCCCTGGTGCCCTTCGGTCATCGCGACGGTGGGGCTGCGTGCGGGCGTGGTCGCGTGCGAGGACGGCTGCGGTGCGCGAGGGAACGGAGAAGACGAGAGAATGGGAAACGAGGGGGCAGAGGGGGTGCGGGTGCTTCCGCCCTCTGCTCTCCCTCCCCTTTTAAATGGGGAGGCCACGACCAGGGGACATGGGGATTAACTACGCCCACTCCCCTGAAATCTCCACGCGTGCGTGGCCAACTTGGGTCGTAACTGACACTTCGAGGCGCAGAAGATCCCTGCTCGCGCCCCGAGGCCTACTGGGCTACACCCGAGGCCTAGCGGGCTAGGCCCAGGGTGATGTCCCGTCTGCCCACGTGCGCGGGACCCACGACATCATTACTCGCCGAGTGGCATGCGGCGAGCCAGCCCAGGTCCGGGGCGTCGCGTCGGGACCCGAGACGTCGGGTTCGGCTGCCGAACCAGCTGGGCTTTCGGCTTCGTCTCGGAGGCGGGTACCACTAGGGAGAAGCCGCTGGCTCCCCTCCGTCTGCCAGCGTAGGCCCCTGCCGGCTTTGGGGACTATTGACGGGGTTATTACCCCTGGGTAGGCCAAAGTAGCAGGGTTCTCTCCCCCGTTACAAAATCTAACACGTGGTCGGCTGCTTGCGGCCGGCTGGCATGCAGCCCGAAGACGCGTTGTCGGCTGGATCGAGGCCAGCTAGTCGAGGAACCGGCCCGGCCCCCATCCAGCTGGGCACGACCTGTTGTCTTCGAGCTGCCACCTTCGTTGACCCTCACGCGGACAAGCTTTCGTCCCATCCCTCTGCATGCACATACGGTGACACGACGGGACCCCCACGACGGGCACCATTCTAGCCATAGTGGTCGCTGACGCACGGGCGCGTATGGCTACAGTCCGGCCGGTTGTACCGCTGACCTTGGTCGATCGCGACTGGGCGAGGCAACAGTGCCGGCACGCCTCCTCCCACTCAATTACCTGCTCTGGCATTGCTACAATGCAGCCAGCCGTACTGGAGACTTCGGTCGGCTGGCGCAAGACGACGCTGCCCGGGCGGCCCGGGCCGTGACAGGTGGGCAGGGGCCGATCACGGAGCCGGCTGGCAGGCCCTAGCAGGCGATGGGACCGCACATCCGGTGGACCCTATGGAGGACAAGACGATTCGCGAGGCAGGGCACCTGGCCAGCCGGAGAGGCTGCCAGCCAGGTTCCCCCACTTTGTACCTCAGGAATATTGTAAGCCGGGGGGTTGGCCTATAAAACCCCCCGAGCTCCCCATGCAACGGGAACAACAAGTCTCATGCACACACATCTACGGGACGCCTCCTCATGCTCATACTTCGTAGCATAGGAAGGCGAGTCGGCTGCTCCCTCTTCCTCCTCTAGACACACCTCCAGGAGCAACCTTGTAATCACACCCATCCATCAACTAGACCAAGCAGGACTAGGGGTGTTACCTCCCACGAAGGGCCCCGAACCTGGGTACATCGTGTGTCACCACCGTTTGTGCCTAATCCCGTACCTGGAGCCCGTCGGCGTCCTCCGGCCCCAACCACCTTCGATAAGCCTACCCATGGCATCTGTCATGAGAAAACGACGACAATCCCTCTACATCATGTCATCTTACTTAATGCGTTACTCTGTTCCTCATGAACTTAATACTCCAGATGCAGGCAGGAGTCGGTCGATGTGTGGAGAAATAGTAGTAGATGCAGAATCGTTTCGGTCTACTTGTCACGGACGTGATGCCTATATGCATAATCATTGCCTTGGGTGTCTTCATAAATATTCACTTTTCTATCAATTGCTCGACAGTAATTTGTTCACCCACCGTAATACTTGCCATCATGAGAGAAGCCATCTAGTGAAACCTATGGCCCCCAGGTCTATTTTCCATATTATATTTTCTAAAACCAAAAACACCAAAAACACTTGTTGCATTGTTTTTACTTTTAGTTTTACTTTCCGTTCAAGCATCCTATTATATCTATCTCTACTAGATCTCATCCTTGCAAATAACCGTGAAGGGATTGACAGCCCCTTTATAGCGTTAGGTGCAAGAGTTTGATTCCTTGTGCAGGTATATCTATGGGGTGGCTCGCTTGTATCTCCCACTGGATTGATACCTTGGTTCTCAAAAACTGAGGGAAATACTTATCTACTTTGCTGCATCAAATCGTTCCTCTTCACGGGAAACCAACGCATGCTCGAGAAGTAGCAGTGGCTGGCGGCGGTTATGGCGCATGAGCGGGCCAAGCTAGCCAAGCTCAAGCGGCGGCAGGACTGGGCGGCGGAGCGGCTGAAGGGCCTCGTGATCGTCTCTGACTCCTCCTGCGACCACGACGACGATGACCAGCCCCCCGCCGCCGACCGCAAGGGGAAAGGTCCGGCCCGCAAGTACTAGTTAGATTAGTATAGTTTTAAATTTGTCTGTCGTATGTATGAACTTTTGTTGCAATGTGATGTTTATGTGCGTTTGATCGACGTACTTTGATCCACGTTGCATGGGTAGTATAGAAATAAGGGTTCGAATATGAGGGAGACGGATGTGGACGAGCGAATTTCAGGCGTGCCCGGTCAGTGCCCGCGGACGCGTCCGCGGGCGTTTGAGGGGCCGGATTTGTCATGTGCGGTTGTAGATGCTCTTAGAGCATCTACAACCGGACCTCTCAAACCCGCCTCATACGCCCGGGTAGGCCGCTGATCACTTTTTTTGACCGAGACGGACCCCTCAAATGGCCCTCAAACGCCCGGGCTGACCGGCACCCCCCATATCTAGCCCAAATATGAGATGGGTATGGGGGCGCCCGGACGCGCCCGGGCACGCCCGCCACGTCGGAGCTGACAGCCCGTTCTCACCCCAAATTGCACCAAATCCCCCCCTCCCCAAGAGCAGCCGGATCCATTTGCTATCCCCTTTCTTCTTCCTCCTCCTTGGTCTCCGTCTCGCGCTCCGCCGCCGCGCCGTCCATCTCGAGCTCAGCCGTTCCCAGCCTCTCCGCCGCCATCTCCGGAAGAGGGCACCCATCCTCGTCGCGAGGGACATCGTCGCTGGCCCGGACGCCACCGTGGTACATCCGTCAAAACTCCACCTCCGCCTTGCTCTTATGTGTTCGACACATTGACCGACCGGAATTATTCTAATTTTGTTAGATAAACGATGGATTTGGATGCTTCGTCGGACGAGTGGTATGGACCGATTGAGCTTGACCAAACGATTGAAGATGAGTTCTTCCATTCCTCGGATTCAGAAGAAGAAGTGGACATGCTCATGGTCATGAGCATCCAAGAGGAAATGGACTGGCAAGTGGAGTATATTCTTAACTTCAAGGGCTCAATCAAAGGGAGAAGAGTGATCAACCGGGACAGGCTGTCCGGAGCAAAGCTACTACACAAGGACTACTTTGCTCCCACACCTACTTTCCCGGATGATCCATGGTTCCGTCGCCGTTTTTGCATGAGGAAACCATTGTTTATGCGCATTGTGGATGGAGTGGAGTCACATGACGAGTACTTCAAGCTGAAGAGGGATTGCTACGGGCAACTCTCTTTCTCGGCCAAGCAGAAGTGCATGGCTACTATGAAGATGCTTGCACTTGGTACTGCTGCAGACGCCGTTGGTGAGATGGTCAGGATGGGGGAGAGAACGTGCCTAAAGACTACTGCCAAATTTTCCCGCGCCATGGTTGAGGTGTTTGGACCGGAATATCCCAGAGAAGCAAATGCGCATGACACAGAGAAGTTGTTGGCTATTAGAGAGGCAAGGGGGTTTCCAGGAATGCTCGGATCAATTGACTGCATGCATTGGTAATGGAAAAACTGTCCCAAAGGTCCGCGGGGAATGTATCAAGGTCACGCCAAAGAGGTCACCATCATACTAGAAGCAGTGGCATCACATGACTTATGAATTTGGCATGCTTTCTTTGGAATGCCTGGTTCTCACAACGACATCAACGTGCTCCAACGATCTCTGGTGTTCAGCCGGCTTTGCAATGGAGAATCACCGCCATGCAACTACACAGTCAACAGCCGAGACTACAACATGGGATACTATCTTACTGATGGTATCTATCCTCAGTGGACGGCGTTTGTGAAGACCATATCCGAGCCGCATGGCAACAAACAGATCCACTTTGCAACAATGCAGGAAGCGGCTAGGAAGGATGTGGAGAGGGCATTTGGTGTGCTTCAGACTCGTTGAGGAATTGTACGGAGCGCTGCAATGAAGTGGGAATCAGAAACTTTGTGGCAGCTGATGACATGTTGTGTTATTTTGCACAATATGATTTTCGAGGATGAGGGTGAAGGTGTAGCCCAAACCAATGATTTCGAAGCTTCCGGAGAACAAGTTAAAATCCCGGAGGATCAAGACACGGCCCAGCTTCGGAATTTTCGACGGATGCATCAAAATCTTCGAAATCACCAGGTGCACACGTAGCTACTCAATGATCTTGTGGAGCACATGTGGATCCACAATGACAACCAAGGAGACAATGCTTGAGTTTGGCAGTTGAAATAAATTTTATGTAAACGCTATATACGCTTGATACGAACACTAATTTTACGTGCGACACAATCGACGTGCATGTATTTGCATGGATTTAAGAATCCAAATTTAAAATATATGGACGCGCGAAACGAAATGTGAGGGTCCGTCCGGATACGTCGACGGGCATGTCCGGATACGTTCACGGATGTTTTGAAGAACCGAATTTGCCAAGTCCGGTTGTTGATGTTCTTACCACAAATGCAATAGCAACAAAACGCTGGGTAACTTTTGTTCGGTCGCGGTCGGCATCGACATAATAAATCCATCCACGGAGCGGTTGGCTGCCAAGCAAAAGCAAAAGGAGTAACAGTGACGGATTAACACGGCTAGCTACGGCTACACACGGTATCGATCTCACGTCGGCGTCGGCGTTGGTGTATAGAACTGCAGACCCGCTTGCCATCTTGCGCCCATTCGTGCAGGCGGTTGAGTGAGGGTAACGGGCAAGCAAATGGGAAAAAAGCTTACCAGCACAAGGCAAGGCAATCAAGCCTTGAAAACGCCGTGTAACTTTTTCTTCTCCAACGAATGAGGAGCCAGGGGTGTCGTCACTTTCCTAACCACCCTACCCCCGTTCGTCCCAGGCAAGTGAAAGCAGCTCCATCGGCGCATTCCATCCGTAGATACACCATTCGTGCACGGCCACAACACGAGTAATATATACTTTTACGTTAGTAATTTTGACATTTTACAGCTCAAGCGAAGCGTCGCTTTTACGGGCGGCGGATCGACCGAGCGGCGCAGCCTGCGGTGCCCAACGGAAAAGGGCAACCCGGCCGGCCGGCCGGCCGGCGGCGCGGCGGTGTTGACCACCGGGGATCACGTAGTTATCTTGAGCGGAGTGACCTCACCGTCGCCGGGGCTACCAACCAGGCGAGTGCTAGCTAGACACGAACTACCTAATCAGGGCTTAAATTATTGCCTTGGGATGATGGGATCTCGTAGAAAAATGGGGTTAGTCACGCACGGATGACAAGCGCTAGAGACACGGGCGCACAGCTAGGACGGTTTTGCTGGTTTGCGGCTAGTTGTTAGCTAGGCAATCGGTGGCGGTTGCTCCACCAAATTTTGGAACGTGTACCTAAATCATGATTCCGTTTCCGTTACGACCAGCCCTTCTTTTTTTAGGATTGAATTAGGCGCCCCGACGCTGGAATTACGGTTGAGCTAACTAGCGCTGACCATGCGGTGCCTAGGAGGAGTAGAAAGAGGAAGGGGCACTCCAACACCAACACATGTCACATGCATGACTTGCTAGAAGTCTCCCAGTGGTAGTACTCCGTATCATTCTTGGAAATGGATTTACAACCTTTTCGTGCAATATTTGTGTACGGAAGCTCTGCGTTCAAGCAGGTCGTCTTGGCTTACTTATTTTCTTACAAAAAAAACTATGAAACTTTAGTGGTGACAAAGGGAAAAAGAAAACCGGGATCAGCTGGACGGCTAGTGGAGGTAGCTGCACCAAGCCAACTAAAGATAAAAAATCAGGATTAGATGCTCGACGACTCGAGTTTTTTAAGTAGCACTCTGCTCTCCCTTCGAGGGGGAGGCGGATCCGTTTTGCAGCCACCGAAGCAAAGCTACTCCGCTCCGGCCTCCAGCAAGTACAACAAGGAATCAAACACGTTGGCTGCGCCGCGCCCACATCTTTACTCACTCGCACTCACAAGCATCCTGCGACGCCCACCCAAACCCAACCCAACCCAACTTATCTCGCACGCACCTCGCGCCCGCGCAGCGCAGGCAGTCAAATCCCCCAACAGGATCGGGTCAATGGAGCGAGAAACCACCACCAACACCCACCAAAAGAATCACCAAAAAGCTCCACCCCCCTCTGCTCTCGCCGTCACGCCCCCCATATATACGCGCGCCTCGCCCTCCACGGCGCGGCCACACCCCTGTCCTCCCCTGCCGCATACGATTCCGACCGCGAGCTCTCTCAGACTCCGAGCCAACCCAAGAAGACGCACAGCCGGCGGCATGGGGAGGTCGCCGTGCTGCGAGAAGGCGCACACCAACAAGGGGGCGTGGACCAAGGAGGAGGACCAGCGCCTGATCGGCTACATCAAGGCGCACGGCGAGGGGTGCTGGCGCTCGCTGCCCAAGGCCGCGGGCCTCCTCCGCTGCGGCAAGAGCTGCCGCCTCCGCTGGATGAACTACCTCCGCCCCGACCTCAAGCGCGGCAACTTCACCGACGACGACGACGAGCTCATCATCAAGCTCCACGCCCTCCTCGGCAACAAGTAAGCACGCGACCCGATCGATTTCAATGCGCTCTCTTTCCTGGCTTCTTGGAGGCGGCGGGCAGTTGCTGACTGAGGCGAGCGGTCGCCGTCGTGCAGGTGGTCGTTGATAGCGGGGCAGCTGCCCGGCCGGACGGACAACGAGATCAAGAACTACTGGAACACGCACATCAAGCGCAAGCTCCTCAACCGCGGCATGGACCCGCACACGCACCGCCCCATCAGCGCCGCCGCCGCCGCCGCCAGCGGGCTCACCACGTCGACCACCGCCCCCGTCTTCCCTTCCTCCCCGGCGCCGGCGTCCGGGCTCGCCAACGCGCCTTTCGCCTCCTTCCAGAGCAGCACCGTGAGCTTCGCGAGGCCCTCGCCGTCCGACGACGGGCACAGCAGCAGCGGCGGGAGCAGCGACGCGCCCCGCTGCCCCGACCTGAACCTGGACCTCGACCTGGACCTGTCCATGAGCCTGCCGTGCTCGCCGCCCAAGACAGCGCCGCCCGCCAAGTCCACGCTCACGTCGCACCAGCAGCAGGGCATCTGCCTGTGCTACCACCTCGGCGTCCGCAACGGGGAGGCATGCACCTGCAAGACGGCGTCGCCGGCGGGCCCGCGCGTGTTCCGGTTTCTCCGGCCACTGGAGGAGGGTCAATACATATAGCAGCACGCTAGGCAGCCGGAAAAAAAACTCTGTACAAAGCACAAAATGGAGGAAGAGAGGAAAAAAAAACTTTCTAGGAATTGAGATAGCTGATGTGGATTATTATTTCTCATGTTTGACTTCATTCCAAATATGATTCATTTCTCTTGCCATATACTAGTGGAAATTTGAATTTCATGCAGCGGCAAAAAATGTTCAAAAATCTCTAGGGTGGCAAAATTTGATACTATACTAATTAGTGTAGAACACATAGAGACACAAGTGAGAGAAGAGTGGCAGATAGAATTGTTTGATTGCGCATCCGATTCGGGCGTCTGTTTGTGTCATGTGGGATATAGTGCGAGAACAGAGCATGTGGCGTGTTTTGGGTTGGTAGGGAACTTATGCTATTTAGGCCCTCGAGGAAATGAAAACAACGTATTATTCCTTCATTTATTTTGTATAATCACCAGTTCTGGAATCAATAATTTTCATTACAATATGATTCTAAATATTGAAACATATTTGACAATCATATATTTGTAGACATGGAGACATTATCGTTACTCGACGATCAATTAGCGGTTAGTCACGAGATATCTACTACTCCCTCCATTCCATAATGTAGTGCGTCCGCCTTTTTTCAAATCTAATTTTGACCATAAATTTAATCAACGAGACCGTTTGTGACGGGAGTAAAAATTATATCATTGAATTCGTATTCGAATCAAGTTTTCGATGGTATAATTTTTATTTCCGCCGCAATTGGTCTTGTTGGTTAAATTCATGGTCAAACTTAAAGCTTAAAAACCGAGGACGCATTATATTATGGAATGGAGGGAGTATACTTCTTGTAGGTTCACTTCAGCGACTGAAGGGGGCGGAAATCCCATGGCTTTGGTCCGATGATGGTAGGGTTAGGAATAAATTTATATTAGTCTTTGATCGGCGGTGGCGAGAAGGGAAGCTTTGGCGCAGTGGTAAAGCTGCCGCCTTGTGACCATGAGGTCACAGGTTCAAGTCCTGAAAATATTCTTTTACCGAAATGTAAGGAAAGGATGCGTACTATAGACCCAAAGTGGTCGGACCCTTCCCCGCACCCTGCGCAAGCAGGAGCTACATGCACTGGGCTGCCGTTTTTCTTTTTGATCGGCGATGGTGAGAGGAAGGGGCGTCGTGGCATGGAATAAGGTCTCCCAGCCTCGCCCTTGTTTGAGTAGTGCTTCTTCGTATAGTTAGAGCATCCACAACCGGACCTCTCGAACACGTCTCACACATCCGGACAGGTCGTCCGGTCACTAATCGGGCATAAAAAAACAAACCCAACCGAAGCTCTCAAACTGCAGGCAAATGCCCAGGCTGACTGGCACCCCTCATATCCAGCCGAAATAGGGCGGATATGAGGCGGCCCGGGCGCGTCCGCCACGTCAGCCCGGCCCACCCCTGGCCTACCCCGACCCTCACAAAATCCCTCTTCGGAGCAAACCCTAGATCATTTCACTTTGCTTCGCTCCCCGAGTTTCCTCTTCCCCAACCCGTCCAATTCGTAGCGTCGACGATTATGTCCAGCATCGGCAGCCACTCCAACGACAACTTCGTAGACGAGGAGCACGCACTCCATATCGCGCTCAAGCGGTCGCGGGACGATAAAGGCAGTAGCTCCGGGTCCTGTGCGATGTCTGTTGGAAATATGCCCTAGAAGCAATAATAAAATGATTATTATTGTGTTTCCTTGTTCATGATAATTTTCTATTGTTCATGATATAATTGTGTTAACCGGAAACCGTAATGCATGTGTGAATACATAGAACAACAACGTGTCCCTTGAGAGCCTCTAGTTGGTTAGCTCGTTGATCAATAGGTGGTCACGGTTTCATGACCATGGACATAGGATGTCATTGATAGCGGGATCACATCATTAGGAGAATGATGTGAGGGACAAGACCCAATCCTAAGCATAGCACAAGATCGTGTAGTTCGTCTGCTAAAGCTTTTCTAATGTCAAGTATCATTTCCTTAGACCATAAGATTGTGCAACTCCCGAATACCGTAGGAATGCTTTGGGTGTGCCAAACGTCACAACGTAACTGGGTGGCTATAAAGGTGCACTACGGGGATCTCCGAAAGTGTCTGTTGGGTTGGCACGAATTGAGAATGGGATTTGTCACTCCGTGTGACGGAGAGGTATCTCCGGGCCCACTTGGTAAGACATCATCATAATGAGCTCAAAGTGACTAAGGAGTTAGCCACGGGATGATGTGTTATAGAATGAGTAAAGAGACTTGCCGGTAACGAGATTGAACAAGGTATAGGGATATCGACGATCGAATCTCGGGCAAGTATCATACCGGTAGACAAAGGGAATTATATACGAGATTGATTGAATCCCCGACATCGTGGTTCATCCGATGAGATCATCGTGGAGCATGTGGGAGACAACATGGGTATCCAGATCCTGCTATTGGTTATTGACCAGAGAGGTGTCTCAGTCATGTCTATGTGCCTCCCGAACCCGTAGGGTCTACACACTTAAGGTTCGATGACGCTAGGGTTATAGGGAAATAGTGTACATGGTTACAGAAGGTTGTTCGAAGTCCCGGATGAGATCCTGTACGTCACGAGGAGCTCCGGAATGGTCCGGAGGTAAAGATTCATATATAGGAAGTGAGGCTTCGGTCACCGGAGGTGTTTCGGGCGTCACCGGTAGTGTGTCGGGACCACCGAAAGGGTTCTGGGGGTCCATGTTGGGAGACGTAGTAGTAAATCAAAATTTTCCTACGTGTCACCAAGATCTATCTATGGAGAAACCACCAATTGAGAGGGGAGAGATTGGATCTTCATACCTTTGAAGATCGCTAAGCAGAAGCGTTGCTAGAACGCGGTTGATGGAGTCGTACTCGCAGCGATTCAGATCGCGGTAGATCCGATCAAGTGCCGAACGGACGGCACCTCCGCGTTCAACACACGTGCAGCCCGGTGACGTCTCCTACGCCTTGATCCAGCAAGGAGGGGGGAGAGGTTGAGGGAGAGCTCCGGCAGCACGACGGCGTGGTGACGGTGGAGCTGCGTGGTACTCCGATAGAGCTTCGCTAAGCACTACGGAGAAACGAGGAGAGGGAGGAGTAGGGCTGCACCAGGGAGGAGATGAACTCGTGTGTTGTGCAGCCCCAAATACCTCCACTGTATATAGGAGGAGGGGAGGAGAGGTGTTGCGCACCCTAGGGGCTGGCGGCAGCCACCAGATGGCATCTGGCCGGCGGCCAGGTCAGGGAAAGGTGGAGGTGCCCTAGGGTGGGCCTTAAGGCCCATCTAAGCCTAGGGTTTGCCCCCTCCACCCTTGCTGCGCCTTGGGCTGGGGTGGGAGGCGCACCAGCCCACCTAGGGGCTGGCTCCCTCCCACTCTTGGCCCATGGAACCTTCCGGGGCAGGTGGGCCCACTTGGTGGACCCCCGGAACCCTTCCGGTGGTCCCGGTACACTACCGGAGACACCCGGAACACTTCCGATAACCAAAACCTCACTTCCTATATATCAATCTTCGTCTCTGGACCATTCCGGGACTCCTCGTGACGTCCGGGATCTCATCCGGGACTCCGAACAACCTTCGGTAACCACGTACACTATTTCCCTATAACCCTAGCGTCATCGAACCTTAAGTGTGTAGACCCTACGGGTTCGGGAGACACGTAGACATGACCGAGACACCTCTCCGGCCAATAAACAACAGAGGGATCTGGATACCCATGTTGGCTCCCACGTACTCCACGATGATATCATCGGATGAACCACGATGTCAAGGATTCAATCAATCCCGTATACAATTCCCTTTGTCTATCGGTATGGTACTTGCCCGAGATTCGATCGTCGGCATCACCATACCTTGTTCAATCTCGTTACCGGCAAGTCTCTTTACTCGTTCCGTAATACATCATCCCGTGACTAACTCCTTAGTCACATTGATATCATAATGATGATGTCTTATCGAGTGGGCCCAGAGATACCTCTCCGTCACACGGAGTGACAAATCCCAGTCTCGATTCATGTCAACCCAACAGACACTTTCGGAGATACCCGTAGCATACCTTTATAGCCACCCAGTTACGTTGTGACGTTTGGCACACCCAAAGCATTCCTACGTTATCCGGGAGTTACACAATCTCATGGTCTAAGGAAACGACACTTGACATTGAAAAGCTTTAGCAAACGAACTACACGATCTAGTGCTATGCTTAGGATTGGGTCTTGTCCATCACATCATTCTCCTAATGATGTGATCCCGTTATCAACGACATCCAATGTCCATGGTCATGAAACCGTGACCATCTATTGATCAACGAGCTAGCCAACTAGAGGCTCACTAGGGACACGTTGTGGTCTATGTATTCACACATGTATTACGGTTTCCGGTTAACACAATTATAGCATGAATAACAGACAATTATCATGAACTAGGAAATACAATAATAACCATTTTATTATTGCCTCTAGGGCATATTTCCAACAGTCCACCGAGAGGGGCCACGGGCCCCAGAAGGTTTCATGGGCCAAGAGTGGGAGGGAACCAGCCCCTAGGTGGGCTGGTGTGCCTCCCACCCAATCCCAAGGCGCAATAAGGGGTGGAGGGGGCAAACCCTAGGTGTGGATTGGGCCCACCCTAGGGCGCCGCCCCTCCTCCCACCTTGGCCGCCGGTCCTCCCATCTAGGGCTGCCGCACCTCTAGGGTGGGAACCCTAGATGGGGTGCCTCCTCCTCCTTTCCCCTATATATATGTGGGGTTTTGGAGGGCTGCAACACACGAGTTCCTCTCCTCTCGGCGCAGCCCTACTCCTCCCTCTCATTGTTCTCCGTAGTGCTTGGCGAAGCCCTGCCGGAGACCACACAGCTCCATCGTCACCACACCGTCGTGCTGCCGGAGCTCTCCCTCAACCTCTCCTTCCTCCTTGCTGGATCAAGGTGTAGGAGACGTCATCGGGCTGCACGTGTGTTGAACGCGAAGGCGCCGTTGTTCGGCGCTTAGATCAGAATTCACCGCGATCTGAATCGCTGCGAGTACGACTCCACCAACCGCGTTCTTGTAACGCTTTCGCTTAGCGATCTTCAAAGGTATGAAGATGCACTCTCCCCACTCGTTGTTGTTTTCTCCATAGATAGATCTTGGTGAACACGTAGGAATTTTTTTGATTTACTACTATGTCTCCCAACAATGCCTCTTGTAGCTCATCTCCATAGCATCGACGCTGACTCTTCTCGCCCCTCACGTGGATCTGCGAGGCCGACCCAATCTTCTTCGACGCTCGACAACCTTCTCCACCTCCGGTCGCTGCTACGCGCGAGCAGCGATGGGTTCTAGTGCCCGCTCCGCGAGCACCGCCGATGCGGACTCTGGAGTCGGAGGCACGCGCCGCCCTTCACGAGAGGCAGAGGGCAAGGGAGAGGGGGAGGGTCCAATGCGGCTACTCAGTCCGCCCAATGCCGCCGCGTGATGCAGTGCCTGACGAGAAGGAGTGTCTCCTCCAATGGGTGTACCATCGGTCACTTACCACGACGGAGAAGGATGCCCGACGACTCCGTAGAATCAATGCCAAGCAGGTCCGGCTCGTCATTGAGCAATCCGAGCGGGAGGCGGGCAACGGCAAAGGTGACGATGGTGGCCAAGCTCAAGTGCAAGGAAGACTGCATCGTATGGCGCTTGCAAGGCTACATTGTCATCTCCTCCTTCTCCTCCTCCTCCTCCAATTGGTCTGACTCCGACGACTTTGACGTTGACCCACCTCATACTACGGATGCCTACAACATCACCGACCACTGGAAGGGCAAAGGGCCGGCGAGGAAGTGTTGAAGCTCACCCTCTCTTTTTAGATAATCTAGAATTAGTATGTAGTTAGAATGTGCCAGATCGTTCAACAGTGTGAATTATGCCCGTTTGGTGATCTTTATGTGAATTAAGCCCGTTTGGTATCGGTATATATGTC
Source organism: Hordeum marinum (assembly GCA_022496015.1). Taxonomy (NCBI): domain Eukaryota; kingdom Viridiplantae; phylum Streptophyta; class Magnoliopsida; order Poales; family Poaceae; genus Hordeum; species Hordeum marinum. The sequence continues at coordinate 448,338,735 of CM039674.1, forward strand.
CGTTTCCTGTCAAGTTTGATCGTTTGGTGATCAACGTACTATGTTGCATGAATGTTTATGGACATAAGGTGTCGAGATACGCTGGTGTGGAGGCGCGGATTTAGGGAGTGCTCGGTTAGTGTCCACGCATGTGCCCGGGCGCATTCCTGGGCGTTTGAGGGGTCTGATTTGCAAGATTGGGTTATAGATGCTCTTAGGAGGTGTGTGGG